>OY288247.1:52703700-62703700 GCA_958450325.1 Agrostemma githago | reverse complement strand
AAATTGACAAGAAAATAACAAACTTGTTAGTAACGGTATAACGATAATAACAGTTTGCGAATAATGTAGTATGATGCATGGTTTTGAAAAGAATAGTAGGTCACGTGATGGATTAACACGTGTTAACCGAGGTCAAGAAAAAAATATATCGAGATCTAAAAAAAATGTTTTGTCTAAAAAAAATGATGTTCGAAGAATAATAATAAAAAAGAGCGAAATTGTTTTCTTCGGAAAATTGATGATTTTATTAAATCGCGTACAAATATTGCGTAATTTGCACTCGACTTAATATTTTTGATATTCGTCGTATTCAATATTCGATTAAGAAATCGATATTAAATACTTGGAATAATTTATACTCGATTTTAATTGTGATGCTCGTCATATCCCATATTCGATTATGGAATCGATATGGAATACTAGAGTGAAAAAATAAAGAATATTGATTTGAATCGTTTAAAATAACCAAGACGATATAGATATTCCTCCGCGTTTGTAGTGTCATGATTCGAACGAATTAAATGACATCTACGTTAGCATCAACGAAAAATTGAATTGGCTAAATTGTTTGATTAGATTATTAGACTCGACATCCAATTATGGAATTGGCATCGAATCTAACGTATCGACACTTTGCTTGAATGAAAACTTGATTCCCTCGGCTTTTCCGACATCGAAATAAATCCCTAAGGATTAGGATGTCAGATCCGCGTCAACGGGTTTCGACCCTTATTAAATATAATGCTTATTTTTTGAAAATTAATGTAAATATGCGACTAATGATAATGATGCAAACAAAATAAAGAAAATATTGTTTAAGTTAACTTATCTTAATAATCAAATAATCGGGGTATTGGAACAAGCGACCGTCAACGCTGTGTGCAGTACACTTGTATATTCGTGTTTCCTTATTCCGATACCCCTCTTATTCGACACAAATCGATAAGTATTTTAATGTTTTGTATTAGTTATTATCGATATTATGATGCAATAAAGAAAAAAATATAAAAAATTAAAAAGTAAGAAAAAGCGAAGAAGATGACGAGAGGAAGAGAAGAAGGAGAGAACGTGGTTTTGACACCCTCAACCTACATGTTCTTGTCTCGGATCGAACTCGTAACCGTGGCTTTAACATAAGAGTCTTCGAGGTTTTATGGAGGTTAAGTTATGGTGGCTCGGGATTGATTCCTAAAACTAGGTTTAGGGTTTTTTTGCTAGTGTAGAATTGCTAGGGTTTGATTAGGGTTGAAATTAGGGTTTGAGTTTGATGTTTTTTAGGGTTGTAAAGTTGTATTAGGGTTCTTGAGGTTGTGAAAAAGTTGTGTCATATGGTGTTGCATAGGGTGTATATATAGGCATTGCCCATGTATTTGGATGTTTAGGGTTTTGTGCCCTGATGGACTTGACCTGATGGCCCGTCTGAAGGTGGACTGTTGGTTTTGCTTCTTGAGTTGGACTTTTGATGTCGTGAATGGTTGTTTTGATGTGTCTCGGAAACGACTTTGACCAGGGTTGACCCAATCGCCAAAAGTCGGTTTTAATTCCGGTGTCGGTTTTGACCCAAATTAGTCTTATTTGATTGGAAACGACCCACTGGACCTGGATTCGAGGTTGATTTTGTGAGATTTGTACTCTGTAAGTGTGTTAGCCAACAATTAATGGATTTGAGCCCGTATCCGAGCGCATAGAAACACGTTAGCGTCCGATCATCATCGGGTGTTTTTTGGGAAACTACCATAGACACCTGGCAGTCAAAATGCGGGTGTCTACAGAGCCCCCACTCTGACTGAGGCTTGGACAAGGCGAAAGTCAGAGTAGCCACCAGGCCAATCGAGGATTGAAACCTGGCGGACTTCCGGTCGGGTCGTTTATAGTCCATTAGACTCGCGTGAAGGGCTCGCCGGCCACAAGCTAGAAGTCATACCTGAGCTGATGGCGATAACTCCGTGGTGAATTGGACTTGTCGCATAAGTCCTGGGTGCGCCTGTATGTAGGCCCATCCCGTTAGATACCACCGTTGGCTTCCGCTGGGGTGGTATAGTGGGTTGCACGTCCTTGTTTGAGTCGTACCTGCATAAGTCAGGTAAAATGCATGCAACACGTAGGAAGCAAAATGACTCGCGCTGGGGGAAAATGATTTTTTGAAAACTTGAATTTTGAAATCTTGAAAATTCGAGATTTTTGAATTTTGGAAACTTTGAGATTTTTGACTCCTAACAAAGATTAGGAAAGTAATTTGCAGTTTAAATAGACCGAAATTTGACCTTGTCGAAAAGGATCTTTTTTCGAATGGCTAGATTTTGCAAATTTCAAAGTGGAATTTGAAGAGAGAGGCCTACCGACAGACTCGACTTTGGACGTGACGGGACGAGTTGACTGACACGACTGGACTCTCGAGGGGTTGGACCGTGACTCGGTAGGGGTGTGGGCCGCCTAACAAGACTCTTAAGTTGCGCTATCCCGTAGCCTAGGCGAGTGGCAACACGGTCGCACATCGAAACGGGATAGATATGCTAGGGGGGAATGCAGTGGCCTGTAATGGGACTGTTTTAGTCTGGTGCCCTTCCGGATTTCTGATTCTAGGGTACATTTCCAAAGTGGGTATTGCCTCGAGTCCTGACAGATTCTTGTCTTCGACTGAGACGAGTACTAGGACACACTACAGAAAGGAGGCTAGATTTTTTTTTTGGATTTATCTGGATTTTGTGAGTGGATGGAGAACTTATGCCTAGGAGAAGCCCCCGGAACAACAAAGCTAGCTGTTGAGAACATGATGGTGTCATGACCGGAATAATGGCGCTTTTTGGATGTGTGTCAATGTGGGTGGTTGTGCCTCTGTTGAAAGGCTGCCTACGTATTCACGTGTAGTGAAATAAAACCATGCCGTAGTTCAGTGTCAGAAGATGTATTATGGTGCCTATTCTAATAGGACTTTGTGTGTAACTAGCCATAACGACGGTGTAGGCTAGGTGCATTCCCAGTGATGTCTTGATCAAAGGGCTTGAGTGGTTAGGATATTAATCCTGTGACTGTGAGCGCTCTCCGGGGTAGCCCCCAGAGGTGGTGAGAACTATTTGGGCATGTTCTATGCCGACTGCAAGTTGAGTTCCCGTGTTCGGGGTTGGTAACTGGTTTGGATGAGAAGAGTTGGGATGAGATTTTAACGAGTTTTGTTCTCGGGATTTTTAACGAGTTCTGCTCTCGGGGAATTTTAACGAGTTTTGTTCTCGGAATTTTTAACGAGTTCTGCTCTCGGGGAATTTTAACGAGTTTTGTTCTCGGGATTTTTAACGAGTTCTGCTCTCGGAGAATTTTAACGAGTTTTGTTCTCGGGATTTTTAACGAGTTCTTCTCTCGGGGAATTTGATGTTTTTGGAAATGTGGTGCTAGGAAGTAAATGGCTTTGATGACTCGAAATCCGGAGCTCGGTTCTGTGGAGCTAAGGCTTCGAGGGCTGGTTTGATAATGTGGGATCTGGTTTTGATGACTCGAAATCTGGAGCTCGGTTCTGTGGAGCTAAGGCTTCGAGGGCTGGTTTGATAATGCGGGATTTGGTTTCCATGTCTAGCCCTAATTGTTAGGGGTATCCTATGGAGCTTGAATCCTCAAAATTCGGGGCTGTCTCTGGCCTGGGTCTCGGGAAGGTCTTGAGGGTTGTAATGTGGGAAGGCTGAGTGTGGTGTTAGCTGACCAGCTTGATTGTTACTCCCCTATTGGATGGCATGGATAATTTTGAATTTGACCGTACCGCGGTCAAAGGATTTTCACTTGAGTTGAGCGTTGACCACGGTCATGGGTATTTGATTTTTGATTGACCTCTTAGCCGCGGTCATGGGTTTTGATAATTTTGACCGTACCCTGGTCGTGGGGCTTTCCCTTGAATTGACCGTTGACCACGGTCATGGGTATTCTGAATTTTTTTTGATGATGGCCTGCTTTTTTTTTTGGCCTTTTGCTTTTTTCCTCATGGACTTTCGATTTTTTTTTTTGTGTCCAGTTTTCTTTTTTTTGATGGTCTTCTTTTTGTTTTGGCCCTTTCTTTTTTTGATGGCCTTCTTTTGTTTTTTTTTTTTTTACTTTTGATTTTTTTTTGTCCAGTGTTTTTTTTTTCCGGTCAGACTAACACCTAAGGTAGGGATTGGTCAGTCTTATTGGAGGGGTATTTTATTGTGGGAAATGGGCTTGCCTCCCGTCTTGAACCCAAACTAGGAGATTACCTAGATTTGTCATAGGATTCGATACCGCTCCTGCTACGGGTAGTTATGTGGTTTTTCTATACCAGACACGGAATAGGTAAAAAGAAAACACGTGCTCGGTTTCCTGCAGTCATTATAGATGTGCCTATAATAGTCACGTGCGTGTGCTCACAGTGTATGATGGTGTTCATCATGTTCTCGGAAACACATAAGGAAAGTATATATGTGGACATGACATAGGTCCACCCCGACGCGGCCACGCGCGGGTTTGGGTATGTGAATGAATCTCTATATGAAACGGATCGAATTGAAATTTAGGTCGAAGTGGAGTCGCCACCGAATTTTGTGATTATTCGGAACCATTCGAGCCCACTCTATGTCGTAGTGGTCCGTATACAAAATACGGCCCATTTCCGATGTCAGAGTTTTTTGGGCTCGTCCCTTTGCATTTGATACCAATACTGACGTTATCGGATATTGTGTATTGAATGACTCTCGTGCGCCAACGGTTCCGGGCATCCGGAAACCGAGGTTCTGAGTAAGGGGTGAGGGTACATGTTGGGAAGCCCACGAAAGACACCCAACCCCGCCCGCACATTAGCGGCCTCTACTAAGAATTCGAATGACTTTCCAATATGCGCGTTAGTTGAACGGGAAAATGATATGCAAAGATTATTTTCCCTAACCATGTGAATGAAATTGAAAAGAGGGTTTCTATGTCAATTTAATGCAATTAATTCTACGTCAAAGTGGAATTTTAGCATGTGGGTTCATTTTAGTAAAATAAAATAAACAAAAATAAATTGACAAGAAAATAACAAACTTGTTAGTAGCGGTATAACGATAATAACAGTTTGCGAATAATGTAGTATGATGCATGGTTTTGAAAAGAATAGTAGGTCACGTGATGGATTAACACGTGTTGACCGAGGTCAAGGGAAAAAAATATATCGAGATCCAAAAAAAATGTTTTGTCTAAAAAAACGATGTTCGAAGAATAATAATAAAAAAGAGCGAAATTGTTTTCTTCGGAAAATTGATGATTTTATTAAATCGCGTACAAATATTGCGTAATTTGCACTCGAGTTAATATTTTCGATATTCGTCGTATTCAATATTCGATTATGAAATCGGTATTAAATACTTGGAATAACTTATACTCGATTTTAATTTTGATGCTCGTCATATCCCATATTCGATTATGGAATCGATATGGAATACTTAGAGTGAAAAAAAAAAGAATATTGATTTGAATCGTTTAAAATAACCAAGACGATATAGATATTCCTCCGCGTTTGTAGTGTCATGATTTGAACGAATTAAATAACCTCTACGTTAGCATCAACGAAAAATTGAATTGGCTAAATTGTTTGATTAGATTATTAGACTCGACATCCAATTATGAAATTGGCATCGGATCTAACGTATCGACACTTTGCTTGAATGAAAACTTGATTCCCTCGGCTTTTCCGACATCGAAATAAATCCCTAAGGATTAGGATGTCAGATCTGCGTCAACGGGTTTCGACCCTTATTAAATATAATGCTTGTTTTTGAAAATTAATGTAAATATATGACTCGAACAATGATGAAAACGAAATAAAAAAAAATATTGTTTAAGTTAACTTATCTCAATAATCAAATAATCGGGGTATTGGAACAAGCAACCGTCAACGCTGTGTGCAGTACACTTGTATATTCGTGTTTCCTTATTCCGATACCCCTCTTATTCGACACAAATCGATAAGTATTTTAGTGTTTTGTATTAGTTATTATCGATACTATAATGCAAGGAACAAAATAAAACCAAAAAAAAACGCGAAAAAGATGAAGATGACGAGAGGAAGAGAGGAAGGAGAGAAAGGGGTTTTGACACCCTCAACCTACATGTTCTTGTCTCGGAACGGACTCGTAACCGTGGCTTTACACAAGAGTCTTCGAGGTTTTATGGAGGTTAAGTTATGGTGGCTCGGGATTGATTCCTAAAATTAGGTTTAGGGTTTTTGCTAGTATAGGATTGCTAGGGTTTGATTAGGGTTGCATGTGTAAGATTAGGGTTCTTGAGGTTGTGAAAAAGTTGAATTAAGGTTGAATTTGATGTGTAAAAGATGTGTAATTGTGTGTGCATGGGGTTGCTTATATAGGCATTGCCCATGTACTTTGGTGTCTAGGGTTTTGTGCCCTGACAGACTTGACCCGATGGCCCGTCTTAAGGTGGACTGTTGGCTTTGCTTCTTGAGTTGGACTTTTTGTATTTGAGTGGCTGCTTTGATGTGTCTTGGAAACGACTTTGACCAGGGTTGACCCAATCGCTAAAAGTCAGTTTTATTTCCGGTGTCGGTTTTGGCCCAAATTAGTCTTATTTGACTCGAAACGGTCCGCTGGGCCTGATTTTGAGGTCAGTTTTGTGAGATTTGTACTCCTTAAGTGCTTAAGCCAACGACTAATGGATTTGAGCCCATATCCAAGCGCGTAGAAACACGTTAGCGTCCGATCATCATCGGGTGTTTTTTGGAAACTGCTATAGACACCTGGCAGTCAAAATGCGGGTGTCTACAGAGCCCCCACTCTGACTGAGGCTTGGACAAGACGAAAGTCAGAGTAGCCACCAGGCCAATCGAGGATTGAAACCTGGCGGACTTCCGGTCGGGTCGTTTATAGTCCATTAGACTCGCGTGAAGGGCTCGCCAGCCATAAGCTAGAAGTCATACCTGAGTTGATGATGATAACTCTGTGGGGAATCGGACTTGTCGCATAAGTCCTGGGTGTGCCTGTGTGTAGGCCCATCCCGTGCTATTCCGGGGAAAAATGCCACCTCGGGCTATCTGCTGGGGAATTGGACTTGTCGTAAAAGTCCCGGGTGCGCCTGTATATGGGCCCATCCCGTGTTGATTCGAGAGAAAATGCTGCCTTGGGCTTCCGCTGGGGAGATTTAGCGGGTTGTATGTCCTGCTTGAGTCGTACCTGTATAAGTCAGGTAAAGTGCATGCAACACGTAGGTAGTAAAATGACTCGCGCTGGGGAAAAATGATTTTTGAATTTTTGAAAGTTTGGATTTTTGAAATTTTGAATTTTCGAAAATTTGAAATTTTTGACTTCTAAAGAATTTTAGGAAAGAAATTTGCAGTTTAAATAGACCGAAATTTGACCTTGTCAAAAAGGATCTTTTTTTTTTAAATGGCTAAATTTTGCAAATTTAAAAGTGGAATTTGAAGAGAGAGGCCTACCGACAGACTCGACTCTGGACGTGACCGGACGAGTTGACAGACACGACTGGACTCTCGAGGGGTTGGACCGTGACTCGGTAGGGGTGTGGGCTGCCTAACAAGACTCTTAAGTTGCGCTATCCCGTAGCCTAGGCGAGTGGCAACACGGTCGTACATCGAAATGGGATAGATATGCTATAGGGGACTGGCAGTAGTCTGTAATGAGACTGTTTTAGTCTGGGGCCCCTCTGGATTTCTGATTTTTGGGTACATTTCCAAAGTGGGTATTGCTTCGAGTCCTGACAGATTCTTGTCTTCGACTGAGCCGAGTACTAGGACACACTACAGAAAGGAGGCTAGATTTTTTGTTGGATTTATCTGGATTTTGTGAGTGGATGGGGAACTTCTGCCTAGGAGAAGCCCCCAAGGCAACAAAGCTAGCTGTTGAGAACATGACGGTGTCGTGACCGGAATGTGTGTCAATGTGAGTGGTTGTGCCTCTGTTGAAAGGCTGCCTACGTATTCATGTGTAGTGAAATCAAACCATGTCGTAGTTCAGTGTCGGAAGATGTATTATGGTGCCTATTCTAATAGGACTTTGTGTGTAACTAGCCATAATGACGGTGTAGGCTAGGTGCATTCCCAGTGATGTTTTGATCAAAGGGCTTGAATGGTTAGGATATTAATCCTGTGACTGTGAGCGCTCTCCGGGGTAGCCCCCAGAGGTGGTGTGAACTATTTGGGCATGTTCTATGCCGACTGCAAGTTGAGTTCCCGTGTTCGGGGTTGGTAACTGGTTTGGATGAGAAGAGTTGGGATGAGATTTTAACGAGTTTTGTTCTCGGGATTTTTAACGAGTTCTGCTCTCGGGGAATTTTAACGAGTTTTGTTCTCGGGATTTTTAACGAGTTCTGCTCTCGGGGAATTTTAACGAGTTTTGTTCTCGGGTTTTTCAACGAGTTCTGCTCTCGGGGAATTTTAACGAGTTTTGTTCTCGGGATTTTTAACGAGTTCTGCTCTCGGGGAATTTTAACGAGTTTTGTTCTCGGGATTTTTAACGAGTTCTGCTCTCGGAGAATTTTAACGAGTTTTGTTCTTGGGATTTTTAACGAGCTCTGCTCTCGGGGAATTTTAACGAGTTTTGTTCTCGGGATTTGATGTTTTTGGAAATGTGGTGCTAGGAAGTAAGTAGCTTTGATGATTCGAAATCTAGAGCTCGATTTTGTGGAGCTGAGGCTTCGAGGGTAAGGTATTGTAATGTGGTAGGAACGGGGGAAGTCGAGTAAAAATGGCTCGAACTTCAATTGGGCTGGTTTGATAATGCGGGATCTGGTTTCCATGTCTGGCCCTAATGGTTAGGGGTATCCTATGGAGCTTGAATCCTCAAAATTCCGGCTGTCTCTGGCCTAGGTCTCGAGGAGGTCTTGAGGGTTGTAATGTGGGAAGGCTGAGTGTGGAGTTAGCTGACCAGCTTGATTGTTACTCCCCTATCAGATGGTACTAATAATTTTAAATTTGACCGTACCATGGTCAAAGGATTTTCACTTGAGTTAACCGTTGATCACGGTCATGGGTATTTGATTTTTTTGATTGACCTCTTAGCCGCGGTCATGGGTTTTGATAATTTTGACCGTACCCTGGTCGTGGGGCTTTGACTTGAATTGACCGTTGACCATGGTCATGGGTATTCTGAATTTTTTGATGATTGACCTCTTAGCCCCAGTCATGGGTTTTTGATAATTTTGACCGTACCCTGGTCGTGGGGTTTTCACTTGAATTGACCGTGGTCATGGGTATTCTGAATTTTTTTGATGATGGCCTGCGTTTTTTTTTTGGCCTTTTGCTTTTTTCTCATGGACTTTCGATTTTTTTTTTGTGTCCAGTTTTTTTTTTTTGAGCCTTTTTTGTTTTTTTGTCGGTCAGACTAACACCTAAGGTAGGGATTGGCCAGTCTTATCGGATGGGTGTTTTATTGTGGGAAATGGGCTTGCCTCCCGTCTTGAACCCAAACTAGGAGATTACCTAGATTTGTCATAGGATTCGATACCGCTCCTGCTACGGGTAGTCGTGTGGCTTTTCTATACCAGACATGGAATAGGTAAAAAGAAAACACGGGCTCGGTTTCCTGCAGTCATTACAGATGTGCCTATAATAGTCACGTGCGTGTGCTCACAGTGTATGATGGTGTTCATCACGTTCTCGGAAACACATAAGAAAAGTATATATGAGAAACAGGAAAGCTGATTTTATTGAACTTTGGAAAAGAGGACAGAATACAATTGACTTTGACTTTGACTTTGACTTTGACTTTGACTTTGGAATAAAACATCCGAGACTCAGACTCAGACTCAGACTTAAATCAAATCCGGACTCTTGGATGCATGAGAGGTAGACTGGATGCTTCGGTCATCGGGCCCTGTGTAGTCCACGAGGGGCTTTGCAAGTGACAATGTTTCCAAAACGGGAGTCTTCCCGGCATCGAGGAAGTCTTGAAGGAGATGTTTCAGCTTCCAGCATTGTTCTGTATCGTGTCCCCTCCCTCTGTGGAATTTGCAGTAATGCTCGACGTTCCATGCTTTGGAACGTTTCTCCACAGGTGGGTCGGCTGTTGGGCCTATAGGTAGCACTAGGCCCTACGGAACCAACCTCTGGAAAGCGACAGTGTAGGACATATCCAAGTGGGTAAATGTCCTTTCCTTTGACTGGTTCTTGATTTTTGGAGAGGTGACTTGAGGGTTACCTCTCTCGGCCTTGCCATCTTGAGGGTATCGGACAGTTTCGTAAGAGTGTTCACCCTTCAAATGACTCGGTTGGGTGATTGGCTGCCTTACCCGCTCTAGTTGTGTTAGACGGGATCAGGTTCTTACAAGGTCTTCTTCGATGATGGTTACCCTGGAACTTAGGTTATCTAGGGCAGTATCGATTTTCGAGAAGATGTTGTTAATGGAGCAAGATAGCATAAGCATACTCCCCTGGATATCCCCTTTCTTGACGGCGTGGGATTTTTCGTGGTTTGGTAGTGTCTCGTTCATAGGGTCCCTGCTCGGAAGAAATAACAGGTGTTAGAACTCGCCTAAGCTCGGTTTTGCGTACATGATGAGTCAAACTAGACATGTCCCGGGGTGACGGAAATGACTAGGACTCTCGGACCGGGATACTTGAATGTTGACCTAGACGAGGTAACGACCGCAAATTAGACTCGAGTTGCAGAAGGGTGAGTCTGAAAATGGGGCGACCATGTTTGACTTGGGTTAGACCCTCCTAAGACGAATGTGTACGGCGCGATTCTCGGAGTGACTGTGATTAATCACTCCGTCGGAGAATAGCCCCCAAGTGGGATCGTTAATTTTGTTAAGACTCGAGTGTTGGACGAGTGACCCTTTAGACGTAAGGACCACGAACCTTTTGTTATAGGGCTATGCCTTGTAAAAGGTTGACTCGGAACAGACACCTAGACGAGTGACTCGTGAAAGGTGGGCCTTCCTTAGGATTCGGCTATGTGGGCCAAGTCCTGTTCGAAGGAAGGTCCACGTAAGACATCCCCAGACTTTTGGACTCAATTGTGTAGACGGGCCCTCCTTTGTAGGAGTATGTCCTACGTGGGTGGGTCTTGCCTTACTCTAATAAGGCGGACTGAGATAAGGAAGAAACTCGTGATGTAAGATTGACGGAGTTTTGACGCTAAAGACCTTGACCACTTAAGACATGACCCGACACTGTTAAATATGGGGAGTCCTAAGGAGAAGAAGGTTTTGAAAATTGATTGTTTTGAAAATTCCGAGATAACTCGGTGGAGAGGCCCGATTTTTTTGAGAAAATCGGAAAGTGCATCGGGCCTCGGTTTTGAAAGTTCGAAAGTGTTTTCGAGTTTTGAATTGGGCACCATACCGGCTAGAAAATAGGCTATTTTGAGTAAAATCATAAGTCCTAAATTTAGTATGCGTCCCGGGTTTTGAAATTGAATAGTTTAAAAAAGATGCAATCTTTGAAAAATTGACGGTTTTTGAAAACGACTCGGAAACCAAGTAGCACGTAGTCACACAAGCATTATAACGACGCCATGTATGCTCTATACTAAGTCTCAGTCGGTCTATAAGGGGTCTATACAAGTGTACATAGTCTAGACGTTGATCGGGACGAACTTCCTAAGTCGAGTTGAGCTTAGAACATGCCGCGAAACCCACTCGAATCGACTATGGACACCTTTTGACATATCCATATTGGAGTACATCAACGGTATAGTGGGACGTCGGTCGCGAGTACCAGCCCGGGAAAATATGGGTTATGCATGAACGTAAAACTAAAACGCGTATTGTACTAGTCAAACGATTTCTATTCGAGTCTCACCCTGAGGATGCCGATGGTAAGTCACGCATCAATTAATCCCCAGCGGAGTCGCCAAATTGTGGACATGACATAGGTCCACCCCGACGCGACCACACGCGGGTTTGGGTAGGCGAATGAATCTCCATATGAGAATGGATCGAATTGAAATTTAGGTCTATGTGGAGTCGCCACCGAATTTTGTGGTTATTCGGAACCATTCGAGCCCACTCTATGTCGTAGTGGTCCGTATACAAAATACGGCCCATTTCCGATGTCAGAGTTTATTGGGCTCGTCCCTTTGCATTTTATACCAATACCGACATTATCGGATATTGTGTATTGAATGACTCTCGTGCGCCAACGGTTTCGGGCATCCGGAAACCGAGGTTCTGAGTAAGGGGTGAGGGTACGTGTTGGGAAGCCCACAAAGGACACCCAACCCCGCCCGCACATTAGCGGCCTCTACTAAGAATTCGAATGACTTTCCAATACGCGCATTAGTTAAACGGGAAAATGATATGCAAAGATTATTTTCCCTAAACATGTGAATGGAATTGAAAAGGGTTTCTAAGTCAATTTAATGCAATTAATTCTAACGTCGAAGTTGAATTTTAGCATGTGAGTTCATTTTAGTACAATAAAATAAACAAAAATAACTTGACAAGAAAATAACAAACTTGTTAGTAACGGTTTAACGATAATAACAGTTTGCGAATAATGTAGTATGATGCATGGTTTTGAAAAGAATAGTAGGTCACGTGATGGATTAACACGTGTTGACCGAGGTCAAGAAAAAAAATATATCGAGATCTAAAAATAATGTTTTGTCTAAAAAAAAATGATGTTCGAAGAATAATAATAAAAAAGAGCGAAATTGTTTTCTTCGGAAAATTGATGATTTTATTAAATCGTGTACAAATATTGCGTAATTTGCACTCGACTTAATATTTTCAATATTCGTCGTATTCAATATTCGATTATGAAATCGATATTAAATACTTGGAATAATTCATACTCGATTTTAATTGTGATGCTCGTCATATCCCATATTCGATTATGGAATCAATATGGAATACTAGAGTGAAAAAATAAAGAATATTGATTTGAATCGTTTAAAATAACCAAGACGATATAGATATTCCTCCGTGTTTGTAGTGTCATGATTCGAACGAATTAAATAACATCTACGTTAGCATCAACGAAAAATTGAATTGGCTAAATTGTTTGATTAGATTATTAGACTCGACATCCAATTATGGAATTGGCATCGGATCTAACGTATCGACACTTTGCTTGAATGAAAACTTGATTCCCTCGGCTTTTCCGACATCGAAATAAATCCCTAAGGATTAGGATGTAAGATCCGCGTCAACGGGTTTCGACCCTTATTAAATATAATGCTTATTTTTTGAAAATTAATGTAAATATGCGACTAATGATAATGATGCAAACAAAATAAAAAAATATTGTTTAAGTTAACTTATCTCAATAATCAAATAATCGGGGTATTGGAACAAGCGACCGTCAACGTTGTGTGCAGTACACTTGTATATTCGTGTTTCCTTATTCCGATACCCCTCTTATTCGACACAAATCGATAAGTATTTTAATGTTTTGTATTAGTTATTATCGATATTATGATGCAATAAAGAAAAAAATATAAAAAATAAAAAAGTAAGAAAAAGTGAAGAAGATGACGAGAGGAAGAGAAGAAGGAGAGAATGGGGTTTTGACACCCTCAACCTACATGTTCTTGTCTCGGATCGAACTCGTAACCGTGGCTTTAACACAAGAGTCTTCGAGGTTTTATGGAGGTTAAGTTATGGTGGCTCGGGATTGATTCCTGAAACTAGGTTTAGGGTTTTTTTTGCTAGTGTAGAATTGCTAGGGTTTGATTAGGGTTGAAATTAGGGTTTGAGTTTGATGTTTTTTAGGGTTGTAAAGTTGTATTAGGGTTCTTGAGGTTGTGAAAAAGTTGTGTCATATGGTGTTGCATGGGGTGTATATATAGGCATTGCCCATGTATTTGGATGTTTAGAGTTTTGTGCCCCGATGGACTTGACCTGATGGCCCGTCTGAAGGTGGACTGTTAGTTTTGCTTCTTGAGTTGGACTTTTGATGTCGTGAATGGTTGTTTTGATGTGTCTCAGAAACGACTTTGACCAGGGTTGACCCAATCGCTAAAAGTCGGTTTTGATTCCGGTGTCGGTTTTGACCCAAATTAGTCTTATTTGATTGGAAACGGCCCACTGGACCTGGATTCGAGGTTGATTTTGTGAGATTTGTACTCTGTAAGTGTGTTAGCCAGCAATTAATGGATTTGAGCCCGTATCCGAGCGCATAGAAACACGTTAGCGTCCGATCATCATCGGGTGTTTTTTGGGAAACTACCATAGACACCTGGCAGTCAAAATGCGGGTGTCTACACTAGTCCTAGTAATTCGATCATCTATACAATATTTTATGTTTCCTTATGTCAATTACGCTCGTCTCATTCTTTTGTTTCGTTTTCTCGAATTTCGTGGTGTATCGTGGTGAGGGCTAGCGGTTCTACAACTTGGAGCATAAGGACAACTTTTCTATTGATTTGAAGATTGGGTTGATCAAGAAGGACGAGTACGAGTTCGTTTCGGATGTTGACTTAAGGTAACTTTAGGACGTTACTCGATTTTATATCGTATGATTGAGTAGTAGTATGTAGTAAATATTTTAACTTCGGTTTTCTAACTTTAGCTATATATTATTGCTAATTATATTAATTTTAAATCGTATTTATAAATATTTTTACAACTTTCGATATCGTTTTATAAATCGTTAGTGATTTAATTATTTACGATCGTTATAATATTTTGTCGGTTATCGTTATACTAGTAACTAAATAATGTCGATTTCATATTTTCGTCATATTTCGTTAACTTATAATTTTCACTCAAAATCGTATTTTTATATTTTAATCGAAATTTGTATATTTGTTAATAAATTAATTTCGTTTTTACGACTTATAATAATAAATGAGAAAGTAGTCGATTTTGTTTTAAACACATTTTTTTTTAGTCGAGACTATTTTTCGCTAATAATTTCTTATTTGTTTTCAATTGACTATTTTTAGTAAATCCGTATTATTTATTAATACAAGCTATTTGCTAAAAATAATTCGAAACCTTTGTAAAATCCATTTCATTTATAAAACTCGTTGACTCAATTAATTTTAATATCATTTTCTTAAATCACCTCTTTTCTGAAAATTTATAGTTTTAACTCGATTTTCTAATTATTTATAAAATACTATATATTGACTTATTATATTTTATTTATATTTTGAGTAACGAATTTAGAAATATATTAAAGTTACGATAACGACGATAATAATAATAATAATAAGTTAATTTTGTCAGAAATGCTATTTTTATACATTTCACTTATTTTAATAATTTACGTATTTCTATAAGAATATTTCTATTTTAAGTAAATTTCTAAAATTAGTAAGTTTCTATTTATAGAAAGTTTTCCTTTTTATATAAAATGTTTATTCATTTTATCCTCATATTGTTATATTGATTATATCTTCTGAATATCGATAATGGCTGTTTTGGAGTTATGGAATGAGGACAAGTGTATGGGTAGAGTAATACAGTCTAGGGTATACGTTTTGCCATCAACTATAAAGCTGGTGTGTCTATGTTGAGACGCATTGGTCGCTGAACTGAGCATGGTTTGTGTTCAGGAGTGTGTATATTTTGACCTTAAACTTAGATATCGCATCGTGTAAGTCGCGTCGGGTTGAACTGGATATGGTTTGTATCCAGGAGGGGTGTGCATTACTTAAGTCAGGACCTCGCTGCACGCAGTCCTGTTATAGTTGAGTTGCCTAGTTAGAGACCGAAGTCTGATTTGTTTTGACTAAGTTCTCGAAGCTAGTTTGAGTATTATCCTAGTGAAAGTCTATTCCGTTGCACTGATTGATTTCCATAACGCCATTTTTGAATGTTATTATTATCGATTGATTTTGACTTGCTGGTTTGCAAATGCTTTAAGTTTCGCTGAAAACTTATTTTATTATATCATTTAACGTTTTACATTTTAATTATTTTGATATAATAATACTATTATTTTTCCATATGATATAATTTGGCTGGGAGAACGTCCGAGTTACTCCTCACTGACGTGGTTGTTATGTTTATAACATGACAGGTATTTGCTGCTGGGTTTTGGGTGTGAGCTAGCGAGTAGCATGGATTCTACTCTTTCTTTATTCATGTAATTTATGGATTTGTATAACCCGTTTGGTGAATTTTCTCTTTAGCTCTTTTGTAAAAAGAGGCCTTTGTATTGACTTACCATTCCTTTTAATAAGATATAGTTTGTCAGTGTGTTTTAATCCCAACTCTACATTCTTTCCGCCACTGTATTGCGTTAGATTTTCTAGGGGATTACACCCCCTACTAACCCCACAAAAAGTCTACTCACACATAATGAAACTAATACTAACCATAACAAGAGAAATCAACACAAACAACAAAACATCCATAATGAAACTAGTGAAAACAATGAACAATGAACAATACAATGAACAAAGATTAAAACTTGAATGATAAAACAAGATTAGGAGAAGGGAAAAGAGAGATTATACCATACTAGAAGATGAATGGAAGAAGGAAAACTTGCATAAAAGAGAAAACCAAAATACATCAACCAAGGTTGTCAATCTTGGTAGAGATCTTCAAGAATTCAATTAATACAAGGATTAAACTAGGATTAAGGATTAACTAAGGACTAATCTACACTAATCTAGGCTAATCTAACCTAAAGTAGTCTAGGGTTTAGTGGGTAATGAATAACATAACATAAGATTACAAGAGGGGGGTATATATAGGGTTACAATGGATAAGGAGAAGAAAAGAAGCGAAGCGGAGCTGTAGGTGGCTCATCTCGGCCGAGATGAGATGGTCTCTCATCTCGGCTGAGACGAGATGGTCTCGCCCGAGACGGCCCATACAGCAGCCTGTTGAAACACGCACTCCTTCCCGACCGAGAAGGCACTTGTTCTCGGTCGGGAAGGCTCCTGTAGGACTCCAATATGATCTCTAAGGTCCTTCCTTGCTTCTCATGGTGTGGACATGACATAGGTCCACCCCGACGCGGCCACGCGCGGGTTTGGGTAGGCGAATGAATCTCCATATGAAACGGATCGAATTGAAATTTAGGTCTATGTGGAGTCGCCACCGAATTTTGTGGTTATTTGGAACCATTCGAGCCCACTCTATGTCGTAGTGGTCCGTATACAAAATACGGCCCATTTCCGATGTCAGAGTTTATTGGGCTCGTCCCTTTGCATTTGATACCAATACCGACATTATCGGATATTGTGTATTGAATGACTCTCGTGCGCCAACGGTTTCGGGCATCCGGAAACCGAGGTTCTGAGTAAGGGGTGAGGGTACGTGTTGGGAAGCCCACAAAGGACACCCAACTCCGCCCGCACATTAGCGGCCTCTACTAAGAATTCGAATGACCTTCCAATACGCGCGATAATTGAACGGGAAAAAGATATGCAAAGATTATTTTCCCTAAACATGTGAATGAAATTGAAAAGGATTTCTATGTCGATTTAATGCAATTAATTCTACGTCAAAGTGGAATTTTAGCATGTGGGTTCATTTTAGTAAAATAAAATAAACGACAAAAATCGACAAAAGAAACAATCAAACCGTTAGTAACGATGTAACGAGTAATAAATTGAATAAAGATATAGATGTGATGAATGCATGATTTTGGAAAGAATAGTAGGTCACGTGATGGATTAACACGTGTTGACCGAGGTCAAGAAAAAATATATCAAGATCTAAAAAAAATGTTTTGTCTAAAAAAATGATGTTCGAAGAATAATAATAAAAAAAGAGCGAAATTGTTTTCTTCGGAAAATTGATGATTTTATTAGATCGCGTACAAATATTGCGTAATTTGCACTCGACTTAATATTTTCGATATTCGTCGTATTCAATATTCGATTATGAAATCGATATTAAATACTT
Organism: Agrostemma githago; assembly: GCA_958450325.1. Classification (NCBI taxonomy): domain Eukaryota; kingdom Viridiplantae; phylum Streptophyta; class Magnoliopsida; order Caryophyllales; family Caryophyllaceae; genus Agrostemma; species Agrostemma githago. Next base: position 62,685,940 of record OY288247.1, on the reverse strand, counting down.
GGAATAATTTATACTCGATTTTGATTTTGATGCTCGTTATATCCCATATCCGATTATGGAATCGATATGGAATACTAGAGTGAAAAAATAAAGAAAATAATGTAAGTCGTTTTAAATTAACTAGCACGATATAAATTTTCTCCGCGTTTATTAATGTCGTAATTAATCCAATTGAATTAGAGGACATCTATATTAGCATCAACGAAAATCGTGTTAATTAATTTATTTGACTAAATCATTAGATTCGACATCCAATTATGGAATTGGTATCGAATCTAATAGATCGATACTTTAATTAAAAAAACTCGACTTGATTCCCTCCGCATCCCGACATCATAATTAATTCTTGCGAATTGTTTGATGTCGGATCCGCATCAACGGGTTTCGACCCTTATTAAATATAATGCTTGTTTTGAAAAATAATGTAAATATACGACTAATGATAATGATGCAAACGAAATAAAAAAAATATTGTTTAAGTTAATTTATCTCAATAATCAAATAATCGGGGTATTGGAACAAGCGACCGTCAACGCTGTGTGCAGTACACTTGTATATTCGTGTTTCCTTATTCCGATACCCCTCTTATTCGACACAAATCGATAAGTATTTTAATGTTTTGTATTAGTATTATCGATATTATGATGCAATAAAGGAAAAAAAAAAAAAGTAAGAAAAAGCGAAGAACATGACGAGAGGAAGAGAAGAAGGAGAGAACGGGGTTTTGACACCCTCAACCTACATGTTCTTGTCTCGGATCGAACTTGTAACCGTGGCTTTAACCCAAGAGTCTTCGAGGTTTTATGGAGGTTAAGTTATGGTGGCTCGGGATTGATTCCTAAAACTGGGTTTAGGATTTTTTGCTAGTGTAGAATTGCTAGGGTTTGATTAGGGTTTGTAATAGATGTTGTATGTGTGTGTAGGGTTGCTCTAGGGTTTTTTTTCAATGTGTGAAAGTGTGTTGCATGGGGGTGTTTATATAGGCATGGTCATGCACTTTGGTGTCTAGGGTTTTGCCTTGACGGACTTGACCTGATGGCCCGTCTGAAGATGAACTGTTGGTTTTGCTTCTTGAGTTGGACTTTTGATGTTGTGAATGGTTGTTTTGATGTGTCTCGGAAACGACCTTGACCAGGGTTGACCCAATCGCAAAAAAGTCGGTTTTATTTCCGGTGTCGGTTTTGGCCCAAATTAGCTTTATTTGATTGAAAATGGCCCACTGGACCTGGATTCGAGGTTGATTTTGTGAGATTTGTACTCTGTAAGTGTGTTAGCCAGCGATTAATGGATTTGAGCCCGTATCCGAGCGCATAGAAGCACGTTAGCGTCCGATCATCATCGGGTGTTTTTTGGAAACTGACATAGACACCTGGCAGTCAAAATGCAGGTGTCTACAGAGCCCCCACTCTGACTGAGGCTTGGACAAGGCGAAAGTCAGAGTAGCTACCAAGTCAATTAAGACCTGGTAGACTTCCGATCGGGTCGTTTATAGTCCATTAGACTTGCGTAAAGGGCTCGCCAGCCACAAGACAGAAATCATACCTGTGCTTGATGACAGTACCTCCGTGGGGAATTTGGACTTGTCGCGTAAGTCCTGGGTGCGCTCGTGTGTAGGCCCATCCCGTTAGATACCACCGTTGGCTTCCGCTGGGGAGGTATAGTGGGTTGCACGTCCCTGTTTGAGTCGTACCTGTATAAGTCACATAAAATGCATGCGTAGGTAGCAAAATGACTCGCGCTGGGGGAAAATGATTTTTTGAAAACTTGAATTTTGAAATCTTGAAAATTTGAGATTTTTTGAATTTTGGAAACTTTGAGATTTTTTACTCCTAACAAAGATTAGGAAAGTAATTTGCAGTTTAAATAGACCGAAATTTGACCTTGTCGAAAAGGATCTTTTTTTGAATGGCTAGATTTGCAAATTTCAAAGTGGAATTTGAAGAGAGAGGCCTACCGACAGACTCGACTCTGGACGTGACCGGACGAGTTGACTGACACGACTGGACTCTCGAGGGGTTGGACCGTGACTCGGTAGGGGTGTGGGCCGCCTAACAAGACTCTTAAGTTGCGCTATCCCATAGCCTAGGCGAGTGGCAACACGGTCGCACGTCGAAACGGGATAGATATGCTATGGGGGGGATTGCAGTAGCCTGTAATGAGACTGTTTTAGTCTGGTGCCCCTCTGGATTTCTGATTTTTGGGTACATTTCCAAAGTGGGTATTGCCTCGAGTCCTGACAGATTCTTGTCTTCGACTGAGCCGAGTACTAGGACACACTATAGAAAGGAGGCTAGATTTTGGAAGTATTTGGATTATGTGAGTGGAAGGAGAACTTCTGTCTAATAGAAGCCCCCAGGACGACAAAGCTAGCTACTGAGAACATGACAGTGTCGTGACCGAAGTGATGGCACTTTTTGAATGTGTGTCAATGTGAGTGGTTGTGCCTCTGTTGAAAGGCTGCCTACGTATTCACGTGTGGTGAAATCAAACCATGCAGTAGTTCAGTGGACTGGAAGATGTATTATGGCGCCTAGTTTATTAGGGCTTTGTGTGTAACTAGCCAGAGCGATGGTGAAGGCCAGGTGCATTCCCAATGATGTCTTGATCAAAGGGCTAGAATTGTTAGGATGTTAATCTTGTGACTGTGAGCGCTCTCCGGGGTAGCCCCCAGAGGTGGTGTGAACTATTTGGGCATGTTCTATGCCGACTGCAAGTTGAGTTCCCGTGTTTGGAGTTGGTAACTGGTTTGGATGGAATTTTAACGAGTTTTGTTCTCGGTATTTTTAACGAGTTCTGCTCTCGGGGAATTTTAACGAGTTTTGTTCTCGGGATTTTTAACGAGTTCTGCTCTCGGGGAATTTGATGTTTTTGGAAATGTGGTGCTAGGAAGTAAATGGCTTTGATGACTCGAAATCTGGAGCTCGGTTCTGTGGAGCTAAGGCTTCGAGGGCTGGTTTGATAATGTGGGATCTGGTTTTGATGACTCGAAATCTAGAGCTCGGTTCTGTGGAGCTAAGGCTTCGAGGGATGGTTTGATAATGCGGGATTTGGTTTTGATGACTCGAAATCTGGAGCTCGGTTCTGTGGAGCTAAGGCTTCGAGGGCTGGTTTGATAATGCGGGATCTGGTCTCCATGTCTGGCCCTAATTGTTAGGGTATCCTATGGAGCTTGAATCCTCAAAATTCCGGGCTGTCTCTGGCCTGGGTCTCGGGAAGGTCTTGAGGGTTGTAATGTGGGAAGGCTGAGTGTGGTGTTAGCTGACCAGCTTGATTGTTACTCCCCTATTGGATGGCATGGATAATTTTGAATTTGACCGTACCACGGTCAAAGGATTTTCACTTGAGTTGACCGTTGACCACGGTCATGGGTATTTGATTTTTGATTGACCTCTTAGCCGTGGTCATGGGTTTTGATAATTTTGACTGTACCCTGGTCGTGGGGCTTTCACTTGAATTGACCGTTGACCACGGTCATGGATATTCTGAATTTTTTTGATGATGGCCTGTTTTTTTTTTTTGGCCTTTTGCTTTTTTTTCCTCATGGACTTTCGATTTTTTTTCCTTTTTTTTTCTTTTGATTTTTTGTCCAGTGTTCTTTTGTTTTTTTTTTGCCGGTCAGACTAACGCCTAAGGTAGGGATTGGTCAGTCTTATTGGAGGGGTATTTTATTGTGGGAAATGGGCTTGCCTCCCGTCTTGAACCCAAACTAGGAGATTACCTAGATTTGTATTAGGATTCGATACCGCTCCTGCTACGGGTAGTTATGTGGTTTTTCTATACCAGACACGGAATAGGTAAAAAGAAAACACGAGCTCGGTTTCCTGCAGTCATTATAGATGTGCCTATAATAGTCACGTGTGTGTGCTCACAGCGTATGACGGTGTTCATCATGTTCTCGGAAACACATAAGGAAAGTAGATATGAGAATAGAATATTGAAAGCTTGATTTTATTGAATTTTGAAAGGGAGAACAGAATACAATTGACTCTGACTCTGACTTTGACTTTGACTTCGACTTTGAAGGGAATAGTACATCCTAGACTCGGACTCAGACTCGGACTCAAATCGGATCCGAACTCTCGGATAATGTTGCCATTAGTCGTCGTCTTCTAAGGACTCGAGTTGATGTCCAGTATAGACTTTAGTATCAGCTTCACCCAGATCTTCATTATGTCGAAGATCGTCTTCAATCCTAATGCCAATTTCGGTAAGTACGGCAAAGTTTGAAATGCCGGCATACCTAAGATGGACGCGGTAAGAATGTAGGAGGTTGTTGATGAAGGCCTCCACTAGTGTCTTCTCGTTGGGCTTGTTTACCAACTTTACACTCTCGGCCCTCCATCTTTGAAGATATTTAGTGAACCCTTCTTTGGGCTCTTGGGCCATGACTTCCAGAGTACGCATTGTAGTCTGGATCTCGATATTATCGGCGTAGTTCCGAGCGAACTCTGTTGCCACGTCATCCCAAGTCGGGTATTTCTTGGAATCGAGCGTGTAGTACCAGGCCCTGGGATGCTTCTCCAAAGAGGAAGGGAATAGGTGCTGGAACATGGCGGATTTTACCCCTTTGACTGCCATGAAGTCTTTGAAGGCCCGGATATGATGGACCGGGTCTTCGGTACCCTCGAACATAGGAATTCCCTTTAAGTTGAGGTTGGCAGGTAGCTCGTTATTCAAAGGTGAATAAATGCGAGCATTTTCGGAGTGGATTGAGTTGCTCGTCGATAAGTGAACTTGTTCCTCGAGCCTGCGAACAACACTGACCAATTCGGCTATGGGCCCAGTGGGCTCAGCTCCTGCAACAGGGACCGTCTTCTCCACAGTGCTCAGGCGAGTGTCCAAAATTGCTTGGTTAGTAAGGATGGAGGTCAGTTAAGTCTCGATTTTGGTTAGGGCATCTTTCAACTCTTCCATTTTGCGTTGATGTCGGGTTTTGGGTGGCCTGTCTGTAAGAGCACCACGTAATCAGAGAGGTTGCTCCGGAACTCAAACTCACCAAGGCATAGGAAATAGCGTAAGAGGAGGGACGGCCCCAGTTTGACTTGGGTTAGACTCCCCTAAGACAAATGTGTAGGGTACGATTCTCGGAGTGACTGTGATTAGTCATTCCGTCGGAGAATAGCCCCCAAGTGAGGCTAGGGACTCAGATGGTGTGGCATCTAAGTGACTCGAAAGTGGGTTATGTGAGACACGTGTAAGACATGACCCTTAGAGCAACCGTGATTGATCGCCCTGCTAAGGGGTAATCCCCAAGTGGGATTGAAGATTTTGTTAAGACTCGAATGTGGGACGAGTGACCCTTAGACGTAAGGACCGTGAACCTTTTGTTATAGGGCTATGCCTTGTAAAAGATTGACTCGGAAAATACACCTAGACGGGTGACTTGTGAAAGGTGGACCTTCCTTAGGATTTGGCTATGTGGGCCGAGTCCCGTCCGAAGGAAGGTTCACGTGAGACATCCCCAGACTTTTGACTCGAATGTGTTGACGGGCCCTCCTTCGTAAGAGTATGTCCTACTTAGGTGGGCCTTGCCTTAGTCTAGTAAGGCGGACTGGGATAGGGAAGAAACTCGTGATGTAAGATCGACAGAGTTTCGACGCTAGAGAAACCTGACGACTTAAGACATGACCCGACAATGCTAAATACGGGAAGTCCCAAGAAGAGGGAAGGTTTTGAAAATTGATGATTTTTGAAAAAGGACCGAGTGGACTCGGTGAATGGCCCAAATTTTCGAAAAAGAGGACGAAAAGTCATTGGGCCATGAGTTTTGAAAGTTCGAGTTTTGGTTTGGGCAGCATACCGGCTAGAAAATAGGCTATTTTGAGTAAAATCATAAGTCCTAAATTCGGTATGTGTCCCGGGTTTTGAAAATTGAATATCTTGAAAAGGAGGATGTAATTTTTGAAAAGTTGATATTTTTGAAAACGACTCAGAAACCAAGTAGCACGTAGTCACACAAGCATTATAACGACGCCATGTATGCTCTACACTAAGTCTCGGTCGGTCTGAGAGGGTCTATACCAGTGTACATAGTCTAGACGTTGATCGGGACGGACTCTCTAAGTCGAATTGAGCTTAGAACATGCCGCGAAACCCACTCGAATCGACTATGGACACCTTTTGACATATCCATGTTGGAGTACATCAACGGTATAGTGGGACGTCGGTCACCAGTACCGGCCCGGGAAAATGTGGGTTATGCATGAACCGTAGAACTAAAACGCGTATTGTATTTGTCAAACGATTTCTATTCGAGTCTCACCCTGAGGATGCCGATGGTAAGTCACGCATCAGTTAATCCCCAGCGGAGTCGCCAAATTGTGGACATGACATAGGTCCACCCCGACGCGGCCACGCGCGGGTTTGGGTAGGCGAATGAATCTCCATATGAAACGGATCGAATTGAAATTTAGGTCTATGTGGAGTCGCCACCGAATTTTGTGGTTATTCGGAACCATTCGAGCCCACTCTATGTCGTAGTGGTCCGTATACAAAATACGGCCCATTTCCGATGTCAGAGTTTATTGGGCTCGTCCCTTTGCATTTGATACCAATACCGACATTATCGGATATTGTGTATTGAATGACTCTCGTGCGCCAACGGTTTCGGGCATCCGGAAACCGAGGTTCTGAGTAAGGGGTGAGGGTACGTGTTGGGAAGCCCACAAAGGACACCCAACTCCGCCCGCACATTAGCGGCCTCTACTAAGAATTCGAATGATCTTCCAATACGCGCGATAATTGAACGGGAAAAAGATATGCAAAGATTATTTTTCCTAAACATGTGAATGGAATTGAAAAGGGTTTCTATGTCAATTTAATGCAATTAATTCTACGTCAAAGTGAAATTTTAGCATGTGGGTTCATTTTAGTAAAATAAAATAAACGACAAAAGAAACAATCAAACCGTTAGTAACGATGTAACGAGTAATAAATTGAATAAAGATATAGATGTGATGAATGCATGATTTTGGAAAGAATAGTAGGTCACGTGATGGATTAACACGTGTTGACCGAGGTCAAGAAAAAATATATCGAGATCTAAAAAAAATGTTTTGTCTAAAAAAATGATGTTCGAAGAATAATAATAAAAAAAGAGCGAAATTGTTTTCTTTGGAAAATTGATGATTTTATTAGATCGCGTACAAATATTGCGTAATTTGCACTCGACTTAATATTTTCGATATTCGTCGTATTCAATATTCGATTATGAAATCGATATTAAATACTTGGAATAATTTATACTCGATTTTGATTTTGATGCTCGTTATATCCCATATCCGATTATGGAATCGATATGGAATACTAGAGTGAAAAAATAAAGAAAATAATGTAAGTCGTTTTAAATTAACTAGCACGATATAAATTTTCTCCGCGTTTATTAATGTCGTAATTAATCCAATTGAATTAGAGGACATCTATATTAGCATCAACGAAAATCGTGTTAATTAATTTATTTGACTAAATCATTAGATTCGACATCCAATTATGGAATTGGTATCGAATCTAATAGATCGATACTTTAATTAAAAAAACTCGACTTGATTCCCTCCGCATCCCGACATCATAATTAATTCTTGCGAATTGTTTGATGTCGGATCCGCATCAACGGGTTTCGACCCTTATTAAATATAATGCTTGTTTTGAAAAATAATGTAAATATACGACTAATGATAATGATGCAAACGAAATAAAAAAAATATTGTTTAAGTTAATTTATCTCAATAATCAAATAATCGGGGTATTGGAACAAGCGACCGTCAACGCTGTGTGCAGTACACTTGTATATTCGTGTTTCCTTATTCCGATACCCCTCTTATTCGACACAAATCGATAAGTATTTTAATGTTTTGTATTAGTATTATCGATATTATGATGCAATAAAGGAAAAAAAAAAGTAAGAAAAAGCGAAGAAGATGACGAGAGGAAGAGAAGAAGGAGAGAACGGGGTTTTGACACCCTCAACCTACATGTTCTTGTCTCGGATCGAACTTGTAACCGTGGCTTTAACCCAAGAGTCTTCGAGGTTTTATGGAGGTTAAGTTATGGTGGCTCGGGATTGATTCCTAAAACTGGGTTTAGGATTTTTTGCTAGTGTAGAATTGCTAGGGTTTGATTAGGGTTTGTAATAGATGTTGTATGTGTGTGTAGGGTTGCTCTAGGGTTTTTTTTCAATGTGTGAAAGTGTGTTGCATGGGGGTGTTTATATAGGCATGGTCATGCACTTTGGTGTCTAGGGTTTTGCCTTGACGGACTTGACCTGATGGCCCGTCTGAAGATGAACTGTTGGTTTTGCTTCTTGAGTTGGACTTTTGATGTTGTGAATGGTTGTTTTGATGTGTCTCGGAAACGACCTTGACCAGGGTTGACCCAATCGCAAAAAAGTCGGTTTTATTTCCGGTGTCGGTTTTGGCCCAAATTAGCTTTATTTGATTGAAAATGGCCCACTGGACCTGGATTCGAGGTTGATTTTGTGAGATTTGTACTCTGTAAGTGTGTTAGCCAGCGATTAATGGATTTGAGCCCGTATCCGAGCGCATAGAAGCACGTTAGCGTCCGATCATCATCGGGTGTTTTTTGGAAACTGACATAGACACCTGGCAGTCAAAATGCAGGTGTCTACACATGGGCTTCTCATCGATTCTCTGGGCTCGGGATCGAGTCTAAGGGGCTCGGGAATGGGTCCCAAGGTCTCGGGATCGAATCCAAGGCACCGAGTGATCGTTCCTTTTCTTCGTTGGCTCCAAAAGTGTAGGAAACGAGTCGGAATCGTTCCAATTCTCCATGAATGGTCTTGGGAACCAAAGACGAACTAGAAGAAGCATAAGTAGCTCAGACACTGCTCCAAAGAGCGATTTCACAAGAGAAATGGGACCAATACACAACAAATTAGGCACTACAAACTACACTTATCAACTCCCCCACACTTAACCCTTACTCGCCCTTGAGTAAGCACAAACTAACTACTAAACTAGACGAGCGGGTATTAGCGCACCCTACGCTCTTTCAACTCACGCGAGTACACCTAGAGGAAAAGTGCACTCCGCAAGGCAAGTGAGGTCTTGCGACAAAACTGTGGATGCAACCGGACACGGAAACACATAAACAAACAAACACACAAACAAACAAATGCCAAACGGTTGCACCCAAGACAAAACAAATACCGCTTCCCTCAACAAAGCGGTAAAATAGACACCGGTTAAGGACTCAAGGCAAGTGACAACGTTCCCAAGCTAGCAATACAAACCGAAATGGACCAAACCCTAATAGTATGACGACAAAGCAATAAAAACGTTGGTAACTTACCTAGGTTCCTCCTAACCTTCTAAGAACGTACCACGGGACGATAGGCGGGATGGAAAAAGGATGAACTACGGAGTTAGTCGACACTGTAGGTAAGTGAAGCCCCGCCCCCTTTAGCAATGAGCCAAGAGGGTCGTCCCATGTCCAAAATCGCCCAACTAGTCCAAGTAAAAAGGTGGTCAAGGTTGCAAAATAAGGGAAGACCGACCATTACCGCTATCATCCTTCCTAGGGACTCGGTCCTTTGGTAGGCTCTTCGCGGTAATCGTCGGGAAAAGGCTTATTTTTGAGGGTGAGGGTTCTTTTTGTGAGATGGTTTTCTTTTGGCATTCTTTTCTTTTGCATTTGGCTTTTGAGTTGCTATGCCACTTCTTTTTCTTCTTTTGTATTTTGTTTTTCTTTTGTTGTGCCTTTTTTTTTTCTTCTTTCTTTTTCTTTCATTTTCTTTCCTTCCTTGGCTTGCCTTTTTGATATGTTTTGTTTTGTAGGCACTTGGAACCAAGTAAGACAATTTGCAACTTATTTGTGGAAACGTGTATGAGGTAGGGAAATGGGTAAGTCGGGACGGCGCCTTCCCTTCAAACCCACAAAAAAGGGGGAGAACTTGGATTAATCAAAGCAATTCCGAACATGGTCACCTAAGAGACGGGACTCGGCAACCAAGGCCTTTTCACACCGTGGGTGGTCAAAGTGGTCAAAATGCAAATCCCGTAGTAAATCCCTAGTAAGCTAGGTTGACTTAAGGTAAGAAACCAACGAAATCATTGATTTAGGGTCATTCTACTAGACTAAAGTCCAAGACTCGACTCATACTACTAGAAAGGGAAAGTAGACACTTGCTCGCTAGCCTCAAAACCTGGTTTTCGAAAACCTATTTACACACTAGACACAAACACAAGACACAACACAAAGACAAAGACATGACAAAAACGAGAGAAATTGAGACGAAGGCAACATAACGAAATGAACAAAACAAACAAACAAGGATAACAAACACCACCCCGGATTTCCAAGCGAGCAACCAAATCAACTTCAAACTCTACAGAGCTCCACCCGAGCACACATCATCACAAATCTTCTCCAAACTCCACAAGAGACAAAGAGGAAAAAGAGATAAAAGGTGTTACCGGATGTCTTGAAAGCCCTACAAAGTTAACGGTGATTAGGCAACCTACAAGGAAAAAGGGAGGCAAACACACACAACACAACAAAAGTACGATACAACGACACAAAAAGAGAAAGACACAAAAGACAATCTTTTTTATTTTTATGAAAATTTTCAAATTTTTAGGGGTTTTTAAGATTTTTTCTAAAAGAAACTACGAAAAATAAAACTAACTACGATAGAATATCGCTCCCCCACACTTAAACCGAGCAATGTCCTCATGCTCGATCGTAGTGTATAGAGCCACTAAAAAAAAAACTACGAAAATAAAGCTAAAAATCAAAAATAAAGCGGAGAAAAGGGTAGAATGTGTCCGGCCGGGGTGTAGTCAAGTCACCATGGGCCGAGACGAGAAAATATATGGATGGGGGAAGAAATAAAAAGAAAGAAATAAAAGGAAATGGGAGGGGAGGACTAGGTGTAATCAAGTCACCTAGCCCGGATTCCGCCTGAATCCGACTAATTCCTACAAAAGGGGGAAATCTTGTAAAATTTGGATTTTTCAAATGACTCTCGATGTAGTCAAGTCATCGAGAGTCATGAGCAACCATTACCAAGGCCCTGAGGGCCACCATGACACAAATGATAAGGGGAAGGGGAACTAACAAAAGAAGACAAGCAATAAAAGACGGAAAAGAAAGGATAGTTGCCGTACCATGCGGTTAGCAACTCACTCGCTCCATCGTCTCATAGGTCGGTATCGGCACGTAGCTTGTCTTTGTCATTGCTATTCCTCTTCCTTCTCAATAAGGCCGCATGGTTAAAGTACAAAGATATAAGAAGGTGGGATTTGATGTGAAAGTCGGTGTAAAGTGAAGAGAAAAAGAAGTGAATGTGTGTATATGAAGTGTAGGGGTCATATGATAAGGGCAAGGATAGGTAGGGAGGTTGGGAGGGGGTATAAAATGGTTGGGTGGGCTCGAATGACAAAGAAGAGGCCAAAAGAAGGAGCATGGCATCATCCCGGTCGGGATGGATGGTCCCGGTCGGGATGACACACCCGTCTCGGTCGGGAAGCTCCCATCCCGGTCGGGATGACACTCCAGAAAACCCAACTTTTGGTACACTCATCCCGATCGGGATGACATCCTTCCCGGTCGGGATGCACTCTTCTCGGCCGGGAAGAGTCCTCTAACCCTCTATAACCCCAAAAGCTTGTCCAAAGCTTCAAAACCGACTCCCTTGCTCACAACCCAAGCTTTATCAATAACCACTCCTCACCTATCAAATAAGTTCAAACACATTTGTCAAAATCCCACCCTCACATCGCTCATCAAAAATTCCAAGATTACAAGGATCCCACAAATCAAACGAATCCTAGAAACAAAATTATAAATAACACAATACAAACACAAGAACTCTAATGAAGAAGAAAGGAGAATATACAACATGACGGTTCTTTAGGGACTTCGTCAAACCGAGGATGGTGGACTCTCATTCTTCAACCATAGCCCTCAAGGGCTTGGAGGAGCAAGTCAAACGCACGACCGACATCGTAACGAAGGCCCAAAGAGTGCCCAAGCCAAGCTATCCTCCACGGCCTCCAAGGTGGAGGCAAGAAGTAGTAATCCAACGACCCAACGTCATCGTGCATGTTGTCTCCGGGGTCTATCCATCCTACAAGCCTTACCGATCTCTTCCTCCCTAAGCATCGTCTCCTAGCACAACCAAAGCTCAAAATTCTAGCACAAGTGTCGAAAGGGAGCTTAACCCTCTTCTTATCATCAAGCAAACCCAAGTCATCAACAAGTTCCGGCCTAATATCTTCAAATCCTAAAACATCATTCTTCCCCACATCATCAATAAGAAGAGATTTGAAACTCAAGCAAGCGGTTTCAACCTCCTCTAAACCAAGATCCAAATTACGCACAAGGGGTTCACAATGTTTCATTGGATTGTCACATATGGGCGACTTGATTTCTTCATTCATGTCCCATGACTTCACAACACTTATCACCTCACTCAACTCATCCCAAAGTTCAACATCCTCAACAATAGTCTCACAAGAAGCGGCATGAAGCTCAAGAGGAGGGCAAGCGGTGGGGATTGAAGGTTCAATAAGTATAGAGGGGGTAGACTCTTGACTTTCCTCTATTATATCGGTGTTTTCATCAATGAAACTCTTCAAATTCCCACTATCCTCACCCAATTCTTCACCAAAAACTCCTCCATCAAGGATTATCTCCTCTTTCGCCTCTTCAAAGGAAATTTCGCTACCAAAAGGACCTTCATCGGCGGCTTCGTGATTAGGTTGCTCGCTTTGCTCAAGTGAGCACCCTTCATCGAGTTGCGATGTTCAGGATAAAAACATTACGGTTTTAACCGATAATGCATTTAATCGAGCATCCATCGCCTCGGCTTCCCTTCGATATTGGGCCAAGAATTCCTGCATTTGAATGACCATTTCTTGTTGGCTCCTTTGAAATTGAAGAAATGATTGATATAGCTCCAAGTTGGGCATTTGGTGGTCATTGGGGTTTTGGAGTGCTACTTGTAAACCTCGATGATGCCCAAGTGGTGGGGCATCATATTGTGGGTAGTGAGGTTGAGGTGATTGGTGATATGGTGGGTTTGGGGGAAATTGGCTTCCATATCCTTGAAGCTCATACCCACGGGTTTCTTGATTACCCGATGAAGCTTGGTGGTAGCTTGGAGACATCACGGCATAGTCTCGATTCATGGAGGAAGAGGAGTAGCTTGTTGCGGCTTCTATGGGTGGGGAGTTTAGATCAAACCTCATGTTATACTCGAAAATCGTGGCTCGTACCCGGTTGAGGACCTCTCAATCTAGCAACCGTCCGTTAAAGCGGCTCTAATTTGTAAAGAAGAAGATGGTCACCACCTCTAGGCGCAAACTGTAGACTAGGAGCAAACGTGAGAAGTCTAGTGCTTTTTGGGCACTAGACAAGAAGGAAATAAATTTCGCACACACAAGAAGCAATATAACAAAAAAAACACAAAAAAAAAAGACAAAGTCAAGTAAATAGGCAAACAAAGTCTAAACTAGCACCGTCCCCGGCAACGGCGCCAAATTGATGGGAAGGATTTGTCGTGGATCCCGCCACCAAATAAAAACCAACTATTCCTAACACGTAGATAGGGCAAGTCGGGTTGAGTCCACGGGGACGGTAAAGAGGGTTTGGACCAAGTTTACCCAAATACAAGACTAGGTCAACTAGGACTAAGCTAAAGACAACAACTAAGGCTAGCTAAGGACAAAGAATAAGGAAAGAATAGGGTTAGGTCGGGTTCATAAGTGTAGTAGGATAATTGGGAGATCGATGTTCCAAGGTTCACCTAGTCACTAAGGTTGGTCCGCGCTCTCGCGTCAAAGCCCATGTCCGCACTCTCGTGCCAAAGACAAAACCCGAATTCTTATGCAAGATGTTACCCAATACACAAGGATTCGACCACAAATCAATCACACAATGAGAAGGGGAAGACAATCAAGAGAAGTATTTGCAACTACTACTCTAACAAGCATTTCAACAAACACATAGTGTGCATAATATGTGACTAGTAACAAAGAATCCACCTTTACCCTCAATCAAACCCTAATCATCCATAATCAACACTTAATTCCCCTACTAAACCCACAAAAAGTCTACTCACACATAATGAAACTAATACTAACCATAACAAGAGAAATCAACACAAACAACAAAACATCCATAATGAAACTAGTGAAAACAATGAACAATGAACAATACAATGAACAAAGATTAAAACTTGAATGATAAAACAAGATTAAGAGAAGGAAAAAGAGAGATTATACCATACTAGAAGATGAATGGAAGAAGGAAAACTTGCATAAAAGAGAAAACCCAAATACATCAACCAAGGTTGTCAATCTTGGTAGAGATCTTCAAGAATTCAATTAATACAAGGATTAAACTAGGATTAAGGATTAACTAAGGACTAATCTACACTAATCTAGGCTAATCTAACCTAAATTAGTCTAGTGTTTAGTGGGTAATGAATAACATAACATAAGATTACAAGAGGGGGGTATATATAGGGTTACAATGGATAAGGAGAAGAAAAAAAGCGAAGCGGAGCTGCAGGTGGCTCATCTCGGCCGAGATGAGATGGTCTCGCCCGAGACGGGACTCATCTCGGCCGAGACGATATGGTCTCGCCCGAGACGGCCCATACAGCAGCCTGTTGAAACGCGCACTCCTTCCCGACCGAGAAGGCACTTGTTCTCGGCCGGGAAGGCTCCTGTAGGCCTCCAATATGATCTCTAAGGTCCCTCCTTGCTTCTCATGGGCTTCTCATCGATTCTCGGGGCTCGGGATTGAGTCTAAGGGGCTCGAGAATGGGTCCCAAGGTCTCGGGATCGAATCCAAGGCACCGAGTGATCGTTCCTTTTCTTCGTTGGCTCCAAAAGTGTAGGAAATGAGTCGGAATCGTTCCAATTCTCCATGAATGGTCTTGGGAACCTAAGACGAACTAGAAGAAGCATAAGTAGCTCAGAAACCGCTCCAAAGAGCGATTTCACAAGAGAAATGGGACCAATACACAACAAATTAGGCACTACAAACTACACTTATCAACAGACTATCCAGGCTTTCGATGGAAGCCCAAAATCGGTTGCTGGGGCCGTTAAACTAACAATTATAACGGGCCCAATCGAAAAAGAGCTGGAGTTCCAGGTGATTGATGTCACCTCCTCTTTCAACTTGCTTCTCGGGAGGCCTTGGATCCAAGTGGTCAAGGTCGTGTCCTCTACCCTCCGTAGAAAAGTCAAGATGCCTCTCCAAGACGGTGTCATCACACTGGAGGCAACCCCCATTACCGTGGCAAGCTGCAACGCTACGGGTCGGGCCGACCCATGAGGATTTGATTTCGTGGGAATGATCGAAGAGGAATATCTCTTCAGGCCCTACTTCACTACTAACATCAGTACGATGCTATAAAACTTGGGCTACTTACCGGGGGCTACCTCGAGACCATATCTTCCAGTCGGAAAAATCATTGAGGTCCTAAACGATGGCGAATAACAGTTCGGTTTGGGGTATGCTATAACCCCGGAAAACGTGGTCCGGGCCGGTATTCAGAAGGCCACCAACATCATGAAGGGTACCTACTTGGGCCCTTATAGCCCAAAACTAACTGATTACTTCGTTACACCAGTTTTCGGGGCTATTCAAGTGGGGCTTTACCGACCCACCATCACATACCCCGAGACCAAAATGGCTCGGGAGTGCAATTTCATCCCCGATGATATATTCACCCTTGTTCAAGCTGAATCCAAGGAGGATGAAAATAACTCTGAGCTCGTGCTAGGCTCCTATTCGGAGAAGACAAAGCCATCCCTGCTCTAAAAGAAGATCTGGTCAACTTGATTCTCCGCAGCAATCGGTTTGACCCAACTAAGCTGATCTCCGAAGTTGGTGCAGACACCGGGAAAAGGGCCTGGAGGAAGACCATCAAGTGGACCGATAGCCAGGATCGAGTCTACAAGCTGACCACCGGCGAGGGAGACATGCCAGATACTGAGTCCGAGTCCGAGTCTGAGTCTGAGTCAGAGTCGGAGTCTGAGTCCAAGTCTAGAGGGTCCAATGCTAGAGTCGAGTTTGTAACCCCTTTTCCTTTAGCCACTTCCACTGGAGTCTCGGGGCCTGTCCCGAGGGCACTCCCTATCCCGCCACTGACCAACGATCAGATGACCGCTCTTTTCGAGCTGTTTTCCAAATTCACTGTTAATAATAACGAAAACCGTTCCGCTTACGACTTGTCTTATTTCCAAAACTCTTTCAATTTCAAAAACTTTATATGCAATGACATTGAGAAACCCGACGAACAGGTACCTCTACCTCCGCATCTGATCGAGCAGCTCGAACAAAGGGAGTCCCGAGATCCGGTAATTGAGGAAACCAAGTCCATTAACGCGGGAACCACTTTAGAGCCCCAGATGCTTAAGTTGGGCTTATCTTTAGATCCCGAGGAGAGAAAACAATTCACAGACCTCCTCCAAGGATTCAAGGATGTCTTCGCGTGGTCCTACAAGGACATGCCGGGGATAGATCGGGAAATAGCTGAACACCGTATACCCATCAAAGATGGGTATAAGCCGGTAAAACAAAAGCTCCGAAGAATGAGGCCCGAATGGTCTCTCAAAATCAAGGAAGAAGTCGACAAGCAATTCAAAGCAGGCTTTATACAGGTGTCTGAATATCTAGACTGGGTGGCAAACATCGTGTCGGTACCCAAGAATGACGGCAAGGTACGGGTATGTGTAGACTTTCGGGACCTTAATAAGGCCAGCCCAAAAGACAATTTTCCGTTGCCACACATCGACATACTGATGGATAACACGGCCGATCATGCTCTTCTATCATTTATGGACGGGTATGCCGGGTACAATCAAATCAAAATGGCAGAAGAAGACATGAGTAAGACCACCTTCACTACACCTTGGGGTACTTACTGTTACACCGTTATGCCATTTGGGCTCATCAACGTCGGGGCCACTTATCGAAGAACCGCCACAACTTTATTACATGACATGATGCATAAGGAAGTGGAGGTTTATGTGGACGACATGATTGTCAAGTCCAAAGACCAAAATGGGCACATTGCGGCCCTAAGAAAGTTCTTTAGCCGATTACGCAAGTACAACATGATGCTAAACCCTCAAAAGTGCAGTTTCCGGGTAACATCTGGCAAATTACTGGGCCATATCGTCAGCCAACGCGGCAGCGAGGTCGACCCAGCTAAAATCAAGGCCATTACCGAGATGCAGCCACCCAAAACCGAGAAAGAGATAAGGGGGTTTCTCGGGAAAGTCCAATACATCAGCCGGTTCATTTCAAAGCTAACCATGGTATGTGAACCCATTTTCAAGAAACTGAAGATAGGAGAACGAACACTATGGGACGATAAATGTCTAACGGCTTTCGATAAAATCAAGGAGATTCTGTCTGCACCGCCAGTATTAATGCCACCTCAACCCGGTTTGCCTTTGTCGTTATACCTAACAACGACCGAAACAGCCATGGGGGCTATGCTGGCCCAGACAGTCGATTATGAAGAACGGGCTATCTACTACATCAGTAAGAAGTTCCTGGAATACTAATGCAAATATACTATGCTCGAAAAGACATGCCTAGCCTTAGTTTGGGCCACTAAAAAGCTCCGACACTATATGCTTAGTCACGAAGTACATGTTTTATCCAAAATGGATCCTATCAAGTACTTATTCGATAAGCCCATCCTTAACGGTAGGATGTCCAGATGGACTTTAATGCTAGCAGAGTTCGACCTCAAGTTCGTACTATTAAAAGCCATCAAAGGCCGGGTAGTAGCCGAATTTCTTGCCGATGGTCCCGTATCTGAAGAAGGGCACACCGATACTTGGGTTTTTCCAGATGAAGACATATTCCATACCGACACCGAGACATGCGATTTGTATTTTGATGGGGTGTCCAACTTCTGAGGATTCGGAGTCGGCATTCTGTTGATATCACCGAAGGGAGAGCATACACTGTTATCCATTAAATTGGACTTTGATGTGACTAACAACGCAGCCGAGTATGAAGCATGCATTCACGGGTTGCAAGCCGCCACTGATTTAGGAGTAACAAACCTCCGGGTCCACGGTGATTCATCTTTAGTCATCAATCAAGCTCTCTAGAAATGGAAAACTCGGAATGCCAATCTTGTGGCTTACCCAACGCGAGTAAGGATTCTCGAGAAGCAATTCCAAAAGGTAGAATATATCTATCTACCCCGAGAAGAAAATCAATTTGCAGATGCACTTTCCAAATTGACATCCTTACTAAACATCCCGGAGCATTTGACCAGTATGCCGATCTGCATCGAAAGACAGTCCGAGCCGGCCTATATTCACGCCATTCAAGATATCGAAATAACCGATCCAGAATCTTGGTATCAGGATGTTCTAACCTACTTGACAACGGGAGAATATCCCCCGGGAACTGAAAACCGGGCCAAGAAAGCCTTGCAAAGATTGGCAACCCAATTTGTTCGTATGGACGACGGACAGTTATACAAAAAGACGGCGCAGGGGGCTCTCCTTCTGTGTATCGATAAAGTACAGGCTGAAAAGGTTATGTCCGAAGTGCACGATGGTGAAAATGGCTTGCATATGAACGCCCATATGCTGGCCCAAAAAATCATGAGGCTCGGGTATTATTGGAACACCATGGAAACTGGCTGTCAGTTATATGTCAAACACTGCCGTAACTGTCAGATCTTTGCCAATGTACAACATATGCCATCGTCCCTACTATACACCATGACTTCACCATGGCCATTTTCGACATGGGGTATTGACATAATTGGGAAGGTGAACCCCTCCGGGACGGGGGGGTCATTGTTTTATTTTGGTGGCTATCGACTATTTCACCAAATGGGTCGAAGCCGAGTCGTACCAGATCTTGAACGCCAAGCATGTTGCCAAGTTTATCCAAAACAAGATTATATGCCGGTACGAGATCCCGCACGAGTTCATCAGTGATCATGGGACCCATTTCCAAGCTGAAACCGCTACTTTTTCTAGCAAAATATAAAATCCAAAGGCATACATCTTTGCATTATCACCATACTTAAAAAGATGGCTAAAAATTACCGGGACTGGTCCGAAAAAATACCTTTTGCCCTATGGGGGTACCGAACGTCGATCCACACCGCGACCAGAGCAACCCCATATTATTTGACATATGGAATGGAAGCGGTCCAACCGGTCGAGCTAGAAGTACCATCCCTCAGGATTTTACTGGAGAGCCAAGTGCCTGAAGCGGATTGGGTCCAAGCCCGATATGACTCGCTAGTCCTTCTAGACAAACGGCGGTCCCAGGCCCTCAACAATATCCAGATATATCAAAAGAGAATCCATCGGGCTTTCAACAAAAGGGTGAGACCCAGAAATATCAAAGAAGGGGATCTAGTCCTAAAATCCGTCCGGGCCTTACTACCGGTCGACCCAAGAGGAAAGTTCAAACCCAATTGGGTTGGGCCGTATTTAGTAAATAAGGTCCTATCGGGAGGAGCGGTAATGCTAACGAACTTAGACGAGAACGATTTGGTCAACCAAACCAACCTGGACCAGCTGAAGCGTTACTACCCATAAACCCTATCTCAATGTCATTTGCAAAAAGTTTATAAAAATTCGTCTTTTTATAAATTTTCAAAAATTATAAGCAAGTCAATGAGCTAGGATTACTTATCCTACTGTCGCACATCTCGAACTAATAATCTTGGTGTACTTCGAAAATTGCAAAAAACCTATGTTCGAACTACGTTTGGTTTGATTCCGCTAAATGTGGATACGTAGGCAACCCCTCAAAAGGGTACAACCACTGCAATAACGAAAAGACGGGAACGGTATTCACTAATATGTCTTTTATTAAAAACCCGATAAACTCGGGAATTCCAAAATTACACCACACACATGGAAAAAAAAATGGCAAACACACAAAAAAGCGCACCACAAAAAATAGTAATAATACTTAGATAATAAAATTAAGGAGACGAGTGATCATGCATTTTGCCATTTCCTTTGTCCTTTGGGTCGCGTGGAGCCCGAGGTCGCCGAGGCGAGGGCGAGCGTTCCCGAATCACGAGAGGAACCTTCTTTGCTTGAACTCGTTTCTTCAACAGCGGGTCTTCTGTCATGGTCACCGGTCCAAGTCAAGACCGTACGTGCTCGGGTAGCCTGTCTCGCGGGCCAAGTCGGTCCTGCATTGCTAGTCTTGGGCCAAGTCTCCTTTCCAAGTCCGTCTGGGAGCTCACTTTCCCCCGTGCACCTCTAGCACTGGACCTCACCTTGAATCCTAGTCTTCCTTCTTTGACCTGACATAAGACGGACCAGAGTAGTCGGAGTGTCGCCTTCGTCAAAAAAGCCCCTATTATCGTTGACTTGCTCCCTTCGCAGGAGGTCGAAAACTTCATCAACCTTTAGAGCAGCTCGGGCCTTGGCAGTATCCGCTTTAGTCCACTTCACATAGGAGTCTGAAACCCAGATTGAATGGAGAGATTTGGGAATGGGCCAGGTGTGCCAGGTGTACCATCGTTGCATCCATGTGTCGCACATCACATCAGTCAGCTGGGTAGATTCACTCACAACTGCTTCAACCTCCGGGATTCTTTGTGACCAACCATACTGCCTTAGTATGCGGTCAGGGTAAAGATGGATCGTCTGCCTAAAAGACAAGATTACCTGGTAGAGAGCCTTATCCTTTGGAGCCAAGCCCGTCCAAACATAAATGGGCCACCATGGCACTACCCATCGAATCAACGGACCGCTATGGAAAGATAACACTTCGTCCCAGTACTTCTGAGTAATCTGGCGAGAAAAATCAATAACTTGTCTCCTTGTCATCACCTGATTAGGACGATATCTACTCGAGTCAAGGGGAGGATCTATGACTGATAGCCTCTCAAATAGCCAGATCTGAAAAAAGAAACAAAAAATATGAGTTCTCGAGATAAAATGGGCGTCCGCCAAAGGGCACTCGATCGAGTGCCTAGGGGCCACTCGATCGAGTGTGTGGACATGACATAGGTCCACCCCGACGCAGCCACGCGCGGGTTTGGGGAGGCGAATGAATCTCCATATGAGATGGGTCGAATTGAAATTTAAATCGAAGTGGAGTCGCCACCGAACTTTGTGGGAGTTCGGGCCCATTTGAACCCACTCTATATCTTAGTGAGCCATGCACAAAGTATGGCCCATTCGAGTCTCAGAGTTTATTGGGTTCGTCCCTTTGCATTTGATACCGATACCGACATTATCGGATACCGTGTATTGAATGACTCTCGTGTGCTAATGGATTCAGACATTCGGAAACCATGGTTCTGAGTAAGGGGTGAGGGTACGTGTTGGGAGGTTCAAAAAGAACACCCAACCCCGCCCACACATTAGCGGCCTCTACTAAGATATCGTTTGATTTTGAAATACGCGCGTTAGTAATACGATGGATGATATGCAAACATTGTTTTGCCTAGACATGCGAGAATTTGAATGGGTTGCTAAGTCGATTTAATGAATCTAAATTTAACGTCAAAGTTGTTTTAGCATGCGAGGTTCGTTTTAGTATGATAAAACAAACAATAAAATAAATCGCTGAAAACATGAACAAACAAGTTAGTAACAGTTTGTAAATTGAATAAAAGATGTAAATATGATGTAATGCATGGTTTTGAAAGTTTTGTGACACGTGATTGACTTGACACGCGTTGACCGAAGTCATGAAAGTTGTTGTCGAGACCAGAAAATATGTCGAAAAGCCTCCTGTTTTGTTTAAAGAAAGGATGCTCGAAGAACTAGGACGAAATAGCTTTTTATGTTATGACTTTCAGGGTGTCACGCAACCCGCGCGGGGAGGGCGTGACTTGCGTGGCTACGCGACTCGCATGAGGTGTGTGCGACTCGCGTGGCAAGCTGTTCTCGAGATCGTTTTTTCAAAAATCAACAATTTTGTTAAATCGCGTATAAAAATAATATAATTTATACTCGACTTAAATTTTTGATATTCGTTATATTCGATATTCGATTATGGAATCGATATCAAATATTCGGAATGATTTTTGGAAAAGATGTTTTGTAAATTATTTTGAAAGTCGAACTAAAAAGAAAACAATGTTAATTCTCTCCGCATTGAAATCGTCGTATTTTGCTTTTAAGACCATGTGACGATTTTTTAGCATCAACGAGATTGATTTAGTTCTTTTTGGATACGATATCGACTATGGAGTCAATATAGTATTTTAAGAATGTTTGTTTTGTAAAAATTAGATAGTTACGATAATATTGATATTAGAAACGAGGAAAGAAAAGAAAAAAAATCAAAAATAAAAGGTAATTAAAAAACGTGAAAGACGGAAGAAAAGGAAGAGAGAAAAGGAGAAAGCGGGATTTGTGATACCCTCAACCTACATGCTTAATTATCTAGAAAACGGACTCGTAGTAGCGGCCTAAGCGCGGGAGCGTTAAGATGTATATAGGTGAGTTATAGTGCGTATGGTTAGGAAGGGGATTTGACGAGTTTTGCTCTCGGGTCTTTGACAAGTTTTGATCTTGGGTTTCCTAAAGGATTTCTAGAGGAAAAAATCGGGATTGGATGTGTATAATCTGCCTAGGATTGCTGGAATTTTGGTTGTGTATTGTTGTTGTGATGTCGGGAATTGTAATTGTAATTGTCGATGTGTGTTGTTGATGATTTGTGTGTGTGCAAAGGGGGTCTATTTATAGGAGAGCTTCCCGACCTTGGTTAGGAAATGTAGCTTTGCTTGGGTGAGAAGAAACACCGCTTTGGATAGGAAAAGCAACAATCTGAGAGGAAACAAGATTCCGTCTTTGGATAGGAAAAGGTTGCTTGTAAGGGAAGAAAACACCCGGTTTTGGCTGATTTTATGAGTCCACTCGATCGAGTGAGCTGGTCCACTCGATAGAGTGAGCTGGTCCACTCGATCGAGTGGGTCTAGCCGGGTGGGAGACCTCCTTAGAGATCGAGTTTTGTCCTTTTAGGAGAGTTTTAGTTGCTTAACTCTTCTTCATTGCTGATTTTTTGTAGGTGTTTGACTTCGAGTTGGATTTTTGAGGTGGTGTGCCAGATATTTATGGCTCGGAAATGCCTTTGACCGGGGTTTGACCCGGTCGCTAAAAGGCGGTTTTGCCCTTGGTGCCGGTTTTGACCCAAATTAGTCCCATTTGACTGTAAACGACTCACTAGGCCTGAATTTGAGGTCTGTTTGGTGAGATTTTTACTCCGCTAAAAGCTCGTGCTAACTACTATTGATTCCGAGTCCAAAATCGAGTGTATTAAGTCATGTTTACGTCCGATCATCATCGGGTGTTTTTTGGAAACTGCTATAGACACCTGGCGGTCAAAATGTGGGTGTCTACAGAGCCCCCACTTTGACCGAGGCTTGGACAAGGCGAAACTCAGAGTAGCTACCAGGCCAATCGAGGATTAAGACCTGGCAGACTTCCGGTCGGGTCGTTTATAGTCCATTAGACTTGCGTGAAAGGGCTCGCCAGCCATAAGACAGAAATCATACCTGGGTTGATGCTGATAACTCCGTGGAGATTCGGACTTGTTGTGTAAGTCCCAGGTGTATCTATATGTGGATACATCCCATCCTGGAGCCACGCGGGAGCTTGCCTAAGAAGCTCTGGGTGTGTTCGTTTGCAGACACATCCCATCTCAGAACTATGCGGGAGCTTGCCTATGAAGCCCTGGGTGTGCCCGTTTGCAGACACATCCCAATGCGGAAATTGCGCGGGAGCTTGCCTAAGAAGCCCTGGGTGTACCTATATGTAGGTACATCCCGTGTTTCTTCAGGAGAAATGCCACCTTGAGCCTTTTGCTGGGGAGTTTAGTGAGTTGCGCAGGCGCTGGGGAATAAAAAACTTGATGTTCCTTTGGGAAGCCAAGCTGATACCTGAAATGTTAGTTATACAGGCCAAAATAGCAATATAGCAGATAGGCAAGACAACATACAGGAAATGACGTTAGCATCTATAGACTGACTTGCGCTGGGGAAAATGATTTTTGCTTCATTTTTGAAATCGAAGTCCTGAAAGCAACTCACGTGCTAGGAGAATGGGTTTTCAAAATTGAAAAGGGTAGAAAAGAAATTTACAGTTTAAATAGACTGAAATTTGACCTTGTCGAAAAGGATTTTCTCAAATGGCTAAGTTTTGCAAATTTTGAAATGAGGATTGGAAGAGAGAGGCCTACCGACAGACTCGACTCTGGACGTGACAGGACGAGTTGACAGACACGACTGGACTCTCGAGGGGTTAGACCGTGACTCGGTAGGTGATCGCCTCCCAATTGGATCGGTCGTTAACGAAGGACGGAGGATCAAAAACGATATTTATAAGACTCGAGATGACACACAAAAACAATCGAGTATTCGTGGTAAGTCGAGGTCGGTCCACAGGGAACGGAGGAATTGACGAGTTTAAAGCGATGTGTTTGATGTCTAAAGGGGGGGGTTTCTAAGGGTCGAGTCTATGGTCAAGTCTATGGTCGAGTCTATGCTAGAGGAATCACTACGAGAATAGCTAAGGGTAATTAATCTAGGGAAAGGCGTAGGGGAGAAGTCGGGATTCGGAACATGGAATGTAAGAAGGTCGGGATCGAGTTTTTGTTGCAACATTGATAAAGGGAGAATGCCACCTTTCGGTTTCTTCACCCAACCCACCTAAAAACCCGCTTTCGCGGCGAAGAAGGGTAAGTCACTTGTTATGGTAATTTCTACCCCGAGTTTCCCCATATTGATGGAAATGAGTCAAGGTCGGTCCAGTTGGCCGGACTAAAACAACAAAGACACAACAACCACAAACAAGGTAAACCAACATGCAAGCAACCCACCAATATCCCTAAATTCAAATAATCCAAGTCTTCATCCCTAAACCCCCCAACAAGAAATCTACTCACTAATCATAATGAAAGAAAACAAAACATTAACTATGGAGAAACTATCTAAAGCATGAATATTAACTAGATCTAAGGAAACTAACAACAATATAATGAGAAAACTACAATCTAACAATTACCCACTAAACTATGAGACTACCAAATTAATCTAAGGAATAATCTAGAACAACATGAACAAGATCTAAAGAAACTAACTACACTAAGAGAATCTAAGCTAGATAATAATGAGAAAACTAAATTAAATCTAGACTAGAGATAAGAGAGTGGAAAGAAATGTACCAATTGTGAAGATCTACAAGAAATAAGAAGTTTGCATGGATAAAGGTTGAAGCTTTGATGGAGAGAATGAAGAACTTGTCACTAATCCTTCAATAAACCCACAAATCTTCAATAAAACTTGAATAATCTCCTTACAAACTTGTAATCTAGAAAATTGATGATAGAAACTAAGTAGATCTACTACTAATTACTATGTAAACTACTAGATTACTAGAGAATTACTACTAGATTACTACTAATGGTGATGATACTACACTACACTAATGGAAACTACTAGATGAATACTACTCTAATGAAGGATGCTACACTAATGGATGGTTGCCTACTACTACTTGGATGCTTGGGCAACAATCTAGGGTTATATATATATAGTAATCCTCTTAATGGGTATTTAACCTAAAGCCCAAATCCAACTCTTGCTTCATTAGTGAGACAATCTCCCTCAACATCTTCATAGGGTGAAACTTTGCCCTGCGGTCTTGACAGTAATTCTCACCGGGTGAAATTTCACCCGGTAAGATTTTCTTCCTTTTTTTTGCGTTTTTGGCTCTTCTTTCCATCGGGCAAAATTTCACCCAGTGGGCGAAATTTCGCCCGGTCGTTTCGCCCGGTGGAGAGTTCTCGGAAAATCTTTGGGGAGGCGTTTTTACCATCGGGTGAAATTTCGCCCGGTGGTGTCTCACCGGGTGAAATTTCGCCCGGTCATTTCATTGGCCTCGTTTCTTGTCTCATTCTTCGTTAATTTGATTGGATGGCTTTAAACTTTAAGTTGTGTGTTTCACTCTTTGGACGATATTCCCTCCTCTTGTGCTCGTGGAAGCTCGATCGTGATTTCGGTGCAAAATCCTATCAAAATCGATAGAAAACTACCAAAAACACGAAAAACGCACAAGAGGGACACTAATGCGAGAAGTACACAAATATGGCGATAATCGCACTCTATACTCGCAAAACGAGGGAAAAACGGGTCTAAATGAGGGGAAAAACGGTCTAAATTTAGCAGACAACAATTCCCCCACACTAAACCGTTGCTCGTCCTCGAGCAAAGACCCAAAAAGAAATTACATACTACTACTACTAGCTAGACTACGCTAAGCCGATACGGGGCAATTAACGGGCCCGCTCCGTCCCTTCAACTCACATCGAAATACCCATGAGGTAAGATACTTCCATGCAAGGCAAGTTGGGGCTTGCTCAAAATTGTGGATGCGACTAAACACACAGAAACACATAACACGAAAGAATAGACGCATCCAAAGCAAAATTAAAACACCGAATCCCTCATCGAGACGGCGGGGAAGACACCGATTACTTACCTAAAACAACAATAAACTTCCAAAATAAATGACCATGTAAATAAGGACCAAAGCCTAATACTATGACAACTAAGCAATATAAGTGTTGATAACTTAGCCTAGGTCCTCCTAATCTTCTAAAGAGGTACGACGGGGCGTATAACGGAGTGGAAAACGTTCGACACTGTAGGTAGGTGCAGTCCCGCTCTCTTTGGCTAAGCTAAGAGGGTCGTTCCAAACTCGAATTTCCTAAATTAGCCGAAATAGAAAAGGTGGAGTGTTTACAATTATTAGGGTGGATCGACTAATCACCGCTATCTTCCTACCTCGGGACTCGGTCTTCTAGTTGGCACTTCACGGCGATGAATCGATCGAAGGGTTGTTTTTTTTCAATAAATGGGAGACGTTTTTGATGATATGATTTTTCATTTGAAGCTCCTTTTCTCTTCTTGTTTTTCATATTTTTGTGCCCTTTTCTCTTGCTTTGGTTTGCCCTTTTTTGGCTTTTTGATTTTGATGTGATTCATAACCAAGCTTGGAGGTTATTTTTGTGTAAACTTATTGTGGTGATGTATAGGTGGAGGAAATTAGGTAAACGAGAACACACGTCATTCCTGGCACTACTACAAAACATCAAATAGATAACTGATTTTTTTGCAATAGACAACTGACTTACAACAGTTGAGTAGTTTGGAGTTGTATATTACTCTGAGCATAGACATCTGTTTTACAACAGTTGTCTATTGTCTAATAAACCACTGTTTTTTAAAACAACAGTTGTCTATTACGCATATAGACAACTGTTTTTCCAAAACAACAGTTGTTTATTACGTATATAGACAACTGTTTTATAAAGTAACAGTTGTCTATCACTCTTATAAACAAGAGCTTTTTGTGACCGATGTCTTTTATGAGGTACATAGATATGTGCTTATATACGTATACATATTTTATGTTTTTTAATAATTATGTAATACATATTAACAAAACATAAAAAATGAATACCATACCGAATAATTGAACAAAAGAAGTTACATTTTTATAAAATCCAACATTCAAAAGGTACATAAAATCATTATCAAAAATCCAAAAGATACACATAAAATCATTATCCAACGTCCAAAGGTACCTAAAACCATAATCCAACTAACACCTTGTCCATATAAGATAATCCGATGCATCATATACGACTAATTATTAAGAAAACAATCCGTCCATAATCCACGAACCTCGTCAATATCTTCTTGAGAATATGGCCTCATATCCTTGAAATGCTACAAAATCAATAATATAAATGAACTAATTATTTTGTTTCAATTATGTGCCTAAAACAAATGATTGAAACAAGAAAAAATGTGAAAACCCAAGTCTTACACGTACCATGTAGAATATCCCAGCAAATTTTTTTTTACAAGTTTATAACCAATGGAGCAAAAGACATACGTGTCCATATAAAAATAATACGATATGAAATAAAACCCTGAATTTTTGGACATGATATGATTTCCCATTATGAACACTTAGTATTAGGATAAGCAGATCAAGAGCCAAATACTAGTAATGGACATTTAACTTAGTTGTTTTGACTTGAAAATAAAATTAGATGATCCAACATGAATCCAATGACCCAAAAGGGCAAAGGATGACGGTGATCTGATAAAACCCGGACTTGAAATAGTCAGACCTACTTTAATTTGATCCGAGTGATTCAATTGCCACCTCTAAAAGAGTAAGAGTGCAAGCGCATG
Organism: Agrostemma githago; assembly: GCA_958450325.1. NCBI lineage: Eukaryota > Viridiplantae > Streptophyta > Magnoliopsida > Caryophyllales > Caryophyllaceae > Agrostemma > Agrostemma githago. Next base: position 62,657,733 of record OY288247.1, on the reverse strand, counting down.
TCCGAGCACATGTATGGGTAGAGCTCGATTGGTCTTTTTTACCCCTACTTGTGAATGGACAGAGTACATTTCAAACAGCATCTAGGAAAGTAAAGCTTTCAGCTCACCTAATATACTTCTCTTGCCAGTAGGCAATGGGCGAACAAGCAAGTTCGCTGCATGTGGATCACAGTGGACAAATCCATGTTTAAACATCATCTGAGCAAAAGCATCACTGACCTGTTAAAAATGAAGACTTCATCAAAAAAAATGGACGATATTAACCTTCAAAGATTAAAATAATTAGAACAAATACAAAATCATCTATAGAGCAGATAAAAGTCTAAAACTACATCCTACACTCAAACTTGAACTATTCGTGCATAAGAATAACACTCCAACTCATCTACTACCATAGGGTGACGATAAGTTGTTAATGACGAATTCAAAAAGAGATTTGGTGGCCCAGGCCAAGAGCATGAAAAGCTGAGTATCTTCGATGTCTTAGTATCACAAGAGCAGTAAAGTGATAACATTATCACTTACCAGATTTGACACTTCATGTGGTTGTATTCTCAACTTGCGAATGCCCTTCACGTCACTGACTAGCACCGAAAATTAAAATATATACAGCTTCCGAAAGGACCAATGGAACATATACAGCTTCCAAAGGACCAATGGAACATTTACAGCTTCCGAAAATTATCCAAACATCTCTTGATGTTCTTTGCTTCCTCCAAGAAGTCTAGTTCCTAATAGCCATGGCAAAAATTAGAATACATGCACCAGCCATATCTACTTTAATAATCAGAATACATGCATCTGTCCTATCTACTTTACTAACTGATATGGAAAGACTATGAAAAGTAAAGGGTAGTTTTGCTTGAAATGGATATCTGGAAAGTCTAACTCAGTAACTCATTTGTTTTCAAGTCTTCCATCCTTGACAAACTTGAGGAGTTACTTTTTTCCGCGACCGAAAGACGAGACACTAAGCGCATCTAGATAACCTTGCAGTATCTACTGTCAGCTTAGCCAACATACTAGTCAATATTATAACATAGGTAGTACTTCGTCCGATTCTTAGGATTGCCCCCATTTAACTAAAATACTTCTCACAAATCTTAAAAAGTGGAGCAATTCCAAAGAGAATTCAGAAAAAATAAATCCAACAAGTGAAAGCAGCTAAAAGTAAAAACCAAACGTATTACGTTAGTAGTTGTGAAACGTTCTTTCAGATCGCAAAAAGTTTAGAGGGAAAAAAACTGATGGAAGTGTAAAAGGACTTTTAAGACATGTAACTCATCTCACTGCTCGTATATAGCAGAGGTCTAAAATCAACCTTATGCAAGCTTTATATAGGTCAATCTATGACCTCAAAAAGTCAAATAGGAATATCATAGATTGATAGTGACAAGGAAGGAGTATATATTAGAGATCTGAAATCTACCTTGGGCAAACTTTCACGCATTTCAGCAACCAGCCATCTAGGAATGGTATAACATTAGCATATATAAGAACAACGATATAAAAATAAAGTAATCATCACAGTGTATACATGTAATGATGTAAACCACTAACTCCAATTTTTGAATAAATTTTATGAAATTACCCAGCAACTCAGCAAGAAACATGTCAAGACTTCTTGAAACTCAGTTGTCTGGCACAATGCTTGTGCTTTGTTCTAAAAAGGCAAAAGTAAGCTGAAAGCATAGCTTAAAGTACCTATAATCGAAGTTCGGAAAGAGGCGGTGAAGAGTGTTCACAAGAAACTCCACAGTTGCATAATCAATAGCTGCAGTATCGGTCATATGAGTATGTTGAACCTAGAGTTAACACATTAATAAGGATATGTAAAGAACAAAAGGCAAGAAACTTAGAAAATAGCTTATATCTATGCACCAAAACATAAATTGATTAATAGGCCATCCTTTAAGTACGGGTTACCTTTACAGCCACCTTGTGGCCATTTCGCAAATGAGCAACGTGAACCTGCGCAAGGGAAGCACTTGCTACTAGTACAGGGTCAAAGTCACTGAAGATCTGCATATAACATTCTATAAATCACTTGGACATGACGTGCCAGAATAATGAACTTGTTAACGTTGTTCCACGGAAAAGGAAGAACTACACTAGGGGGTCAAACGGTTATTATTTTCCCTACTTCCACATCTCTTTTCCTCCCTCTCTAATTACCCTACATTTTTTACTCTTCTGTCAATGCTTTTGTCCCTCTCTTCATCGAGGTTTTCATAATTTAGGACTTCCAGATATCAAACTCTTGTCAAGAAGTAACGAACAATTTGACAAAAAAATCAGTTCACTATACTAGTTGTCTTTCCAGCACTAATCAAACCTCACATAGACTTGTTCTTTCCGACTTAATTTCGATTCAGTTCAGTTCCGATAATTTAAGCACCTAGTACAATACTACAATGAGCTAAACAGCGTCAATCATTTCACCAGGATAACGAAATCCCCAAAATACAAACGAAATTGAGTAACATCTTCAATCAGCGAAAAGGACGAACGATTTGACAAAAAAAAAAACAGTTGAATATGTTCGCTGTCTTCCCAGCACTAATCAAACATCACATAGCCTTGTTCTTTCCGACTTAATTTCAGTTCAGTTCCGATAATTTCAGGACCTAGTACAAGATTATAACGAGCTAAACAGGACGATGAAATCCCAAAAATACGAACGAAAGTCAATAACACCTGGAATCAGCGAAGAGTAGTAACGAACATTTCAACAAAAAAAGGAAGAAAATGTAAGGAGATTACCATATATTTGAGGCGAGAGAGAGAGAGGGGATTCCAAATTAGGGTTGGGAAGTGGAGAGGAGGAATTGAAGGAGGGGGAAATCGGCGAGTGGATCGCTGTCCACGGCGACGTCACCGTGCAACATTGTGTCGGGTTTCGTAGTGACGATGATTTTCCGGTGGATTTTGCCGTTACTTGATTTCTCGGTGGTTATTTGGTTTGGGAGGTTTTATTGATGGGGTTTTGAGTTTTGAAACTTTTGGGAGGTTTTTGACTTTTTGAGAGAGCGGGAGTGGAGTACTGCTATACAGGTGGACTGTGGTCTTCTGGATTCTACGGATTACTCGTTAATCAAAGTTTAGGAAGAAAACCACCGTGAAAACTTACGGAATTAGTAAATTTAGGGTTTATATTAGATAGCTGTTGGTAGAGAGTGCAGTATATTTTGTTCCATATTAGATTAGATACTTAAAAGAGTTATTTTATGACAATAATATCAATTATAAGGGGGTTTCTTAGAATAATCTCAACTATACGTAATCTCATTTTAATATGAACTATGCCTTTATTAATCTCATTTCGATATGGACAAAATTATGACCTGCTATTACCGGTAATAGTGACCAGTTGTGACTTTCTAGGGTCCTTGAGTGTTCCGTCGTCGTTCATGAAAGCCAAAACAACAAGAAAATTAAAGCATTTTTCTCATGGCTTCTATAATACTAATCAGAAGAAAAAAAATGCAAGATGAATTTCGGGAAGATTCAAATTTTTTTTAACCAATAGCCGAAATTGAAGAGGAAGGTTCAACCGGTTTTCTAGGTAACCGGTCACCTATATCAATGAGAGATTAATGAAGGCATAGTTCATATTATTAAAACGAGATTACGTATAGTTGAGATTAATCTAAGAAACCCCCTTATAGTTGGTATTATTGTCATGAAATAACCCTACTTAAAAAAGGGATACTTGAGAAAGGTGATATGCGTCATCGGGTAGCAACCAAATTTCAGTTGTCCTGAAAACTAGAATAGACAACTAAGGTTAATAAAAACAGTTGTATAATATATAGACAACTGTTTTAATAAAACTCAGTTGTCTATTATCCTATAAAGACATCTGTTTCTCAAACAAAACATATGTATAAATATTATACATCAGTTGTTAACAACATCTGATGTCTATCAGGAATTGTCTATTTTATGTTTTGTAGTAGTGCGGATAACCCACAAAAAGGTGGAAAGAATTTGGACTAAAGGTGCAATGGTCGTTCGAGCAAGGTCACCTAGAAAACGGGATGCGGGAACCAAGGCCTAACTCCTCCATGGGTGGTCAAGGTGGTCAAATGCAAACCCCGAAGTAAACCTCTAGTAGAAAATGTGGACTCAAGCTAAAGGATCAACAAATTCATTGATTAAGAGTCATTCTACTAGATTAAGGTCCAAAATCTACAATGGGTTATCTACAATGGAATGTAGACTCTTGTAATAAGTTTGTAATCGGGTTTTCGAAAACGTTTAGTCCTAGACACTCTATACAAAAGCAAAAGAAACAGACGAAAAAGAAAAGACAAATAAAAGAAAATACGAGTAAAGTCATGCACTTCGTACTCCATTGACATTCAAGCACAAAAATCAACCACAACACCCAAAATGCTCATCTCCGAGAGCCTCCAATAGCAACAACCTAACTCCTCTACAAAATTAAAGAAAGAAGGAAGGAAGTTACCAAGCGGATGCTTTCAATCTCTTCGATTCGCGCTATCAAGGTGGTGGTTACCTGTAAGAGTGGATAGGGGTGTCAACGATCAGAGCCGGCTCGTAGAGCCCTCGGAATCGGCTCGGTCAAAGCTCGGCTCAAGCTCGGTCAAAACGAGCTTGAGCTCGAACTCGAGCCGAGCTTGTTCAAATTCGAGCCGATCCCGAGCTCAGTAAGGCTCGGCTCGGAGGCTCGTTTGGGCTCATTTTTTATTTTTTATTTTTTTTACTTTATAAGTTTAATAATTTTAAATTCTAATAATTCAAAATATATGTTTATTTGATATTTATAATTATTATACTTTAAAATTTTGTAACAATATTTTTTTTGTCTTTTAAAAAAGTTATTTTTAGTTATATATATTTATAAAGAGACGAAAAAATATAATGGTAAACGAGCTTGGTACGAGCTCGAGCCGAGCTCGAGCTTTTTACGAGCCGAGCTCGAGCCTCAATTTTTTGAGCTCGACGAGCTTCGAGCCGAGCCCGAGCCCGAGTTCAAATTTACGAGCCGAGGGCCGAGCCCACCCGAGCTCGAGCTCAGATCGGCTCGTTTACACCCCTAAGAGTGGAGAACAAGACCGTACACGGGACACGAAAACATAACGAGAACGAGAAAGGAAAAAGAAAAGAAAGGAGAAAAATGTTTTTGATTTTTCGAATTTTCAATTTTTTATGGATTTTGAAAAGATTTTTGGCAAAATAAAAGATAGTAGACTCCTCCCCCACACTAAAACTGTACGTTGTCCTCAATGGACAAGTAGGGGAAGAACGAAAAAGACGAAAAAGAAAAATCTTTTTGGATTTTTAGGATTTTTCAAATGTTTTTGGGGTTTTCAAAATTTTGAGAAAAGAAAAGAAAAAGAAAAATGAAGAAAGCGGTAAAATAATGGCGGGCCTAGGTGCAATCACATCACCTAGACCCTAGCCAAGTGGCTAAGAAGTAGAAAAAGAAATAAAAAAGAAGAAAAGAAATAAAAACAAAAGGGTGAAAAATTGGGCATAGGTGTAATCACGTCACCTAGCCCGGATTAAGGAAAATTGAGAAAACTTGATTATAATTTGGATTTTCAAAAGGGTCAATGGCGTAAACACATCGCCTAAAGATCGGGAGCAAAACCAAGGCCGCTACGGCCACAAAAATACCAATGGGACAATGGGAAAAATGGGACAACTTGCAATTTGGTTCGATATAAAACAATCACAACGATTAAAATGATGGGACAAGGAATGAGGAACAATATCAATTCAAAGATATACAATTGTAAAAGTTTGAAGACTCACCGACACAAACCACACAAATACCCACAACAAACACAAACCATATTATCTACCGACTCTTGTAGGGGTGTCTAGGTTGAATAGTCATTTGACGCATAAGAAGCTGTCGGAGTTCCCTCACCGGCGTACTCCCAAACTCCTATTTCCCCCGATTCGGTTAGTCGGAATTCACAGGGACCTGGAGGTAGGTCCCAATTTCGGTTGTTGTAAATATTGGTTAGGTTTTTGTTGGGGACAATTAAGGCACGGCCGTGGCCAAGAGAGACGAGGCGATGGTCAGGTACTTTAAAAATCCAATTAGGGAAGTAGGCCTCGTCAAGCCAGACACGGGGGTCATGTGGTTTGAGATGGTCGGTCGCGTAACCCAAATTTCTTGCTATTACAGTCACAAGACCACCACAGTCGACAGAGGGGCGTTGGTCAATTATAATTTGATGAAAGTGTAACGCCGCGACAATAGGTAGGTCAAGAGGGTAAGGGTTACTGATCAAAGAGTCACATATCAAGTGTAAGACACACACATTGAGGTTAATAATGTTATCGGTAGATAGCAAAAGACAGTGGGAAAGAATTTCAGCAAAATAACGGATGGCAGGGTTACGGATTTCTGCGGTAAAGCTGGAATTTGGTTCGAATCACGTTGACCCGGCGCTATGCGCCTCCACAAGTCTCTCCTAGTCGCACTACTTTGCGAATCACTTAGGGGTTTACTTAGTCCGGTACCCGATGAGGGTAAACCTAGAGCTAGGCCAAAGTCGGAAATATTTAAGCAGTGATTTCTACCGAAGAGTCTAAATTTAAACTCTCTTGGTGTGGTCGGGTTATCGATGGTAAAGGTACCTAAAAATTCACAAGTCAAGTCTTTATTTGTGCAAGGCACAAAATTAAGTTGCTTACTAGTACCAATCCTAGACGATAACTCTTTAATATCGTTCTTAATTCCTAAAATTTTCGTTGTGAATTGACAAGGCCACCTTGTACTCTGAAAAGCTTTTTCAGAAAAGGTTTGAGCCAAAGGTGTATTAGGACAAGGTGATAGTTTAGGCTTTGAAGACTTACTAGAAGATGAACATTTAAGAGGTTTAGAAGTCGAAGCCATACCTTGTTTTCGCGCGGCTCGTTGAGCTCTTGTCTCCATAATAGTAATTGCAAGAAAAAACCCGAAACTTTAGCTTCTTCCTCTTCAAAAACCAAAGAATATAATCACCAAGTGGAAATGGAGTGGAGGTTTGAATGTGAATGGGTATGGAAAGTGGTTTAATGAGTTTATGATGGGTGAAAATGTGGAGTGAATTGTGAGGTAAAAGGGTGATATAAATAAGGGTGGTTGGGAGGGAAAGTGAAAGTTTTAAAGTTGGTGGTAACAATTTGGTGGAAATTTTTTTGGAGGGAAAGTTATATGTGGTAAATATGGAGGAAGGAATTGAAATTGTAGTGAGGAGATATGTTAAAGGTGAATTGTCCAAGCCCATGCCGTCGGGTGAAATTTCACCCGGTCAAGCACCACCGGGTGAAATTTCAACCGACTGACCTTTCGTCGTGAAAATCGTTTTTGGCATTTTTCCCAGCGGGTGAAATTTCACCCGGTCAAAATCTCACCGGGCGAAATTTCGCCCGGTGGTATCTTCTTCGATTTTGGCAATTTTGGCATCTTTCCGTAGGGCGAAGTTTCGCCCGGTCAGGTCTCACCGGGCGAAATTTCCCCCGGTGGTCTTGATTCTTCGTTTTTCCGCCTTGCCATTTCATGGCTCTTACAATAGTCACCTAAGGATTTAAATAATGACTCGACTCACATTACATAGTCAATATCTACCACAAACATGCTTGTGGTCTTCAATTTAGCTCCATAACTTCTCCAAAAAGCGTGATCTTCATCCAAATTAAGTGCTCCATGGCGAAATACAAGTTCAACCATTCTTCTCAAGCTAACAAACTAACAACGTAAAGAAATATAATACATATGTACAAGGTGGTTATTGAGGATACCACCAAACCTATTTCAATTTTGAGAGGGGGGTTAAACATCGCTCCCCAATAGGAGCTCACCAATCTTCATGGTAGCGAAGGTCTCACAAACGTGACTGGGGTGATAAATCTTCAAACGTTGTCCATTAACCATAAATTTCTCGGTCTCCGGGCTAGATATCTCTATTGATCCATATGGTTGCACCTTGGTCACTTCGAACGGTCCCGACTATTTTGATTTCAACTTACTGGGGAAGAGCTTAAAGCGAGAGTTGAAGAGTAATACCTTATCACCAACAGAGAAGTCCTTACGAAGTATTCGAGAATCGTGCCATTGGCGAGTTCGTTCCTTGTAAATCTTCGAATTTTAGTAGGCTTCAAGTCTTAGTTCTTCCAATTCTTGTAGTTGGAGAAGGCAGTTATCTCCTACAACACTCTCATCGAGTTTAACTCTTTGATTGCCCATTCGGTTTTGTGTTCTAGTTCCACCGGTAAATGACAAGCTTTACCATACACAAGATGATAAGGAGTGGTTCCAATCGGTGCTTTGTAAGCCGTCCTTAATGCCCAAAGGGCGTCATTTAACTTCAATGACCAATCCTTTTGGTGTGTATTTACAACTTTCTCTAAAATTCCCTTGATTTGACGGTTGGAGATCTCGGCTTGCCCATTTGATTGAGGGTGATAGGCTAAGGACATCTTGTGAGTGATACCATATTTCCTAAGTAGGTGTTCAAAGGTATCCTTCCTAAAATGAGAGCCTCCATCACTAATTATGGCTCTAGGCATACCGAATCTTGGGAAAATTACATTCTTGAAAAGCTTAATTACAACCTTGGAGTCATTGGTGGGGGAAGCTACGGCCTCGATCCATTTCGAGACATAATCAACCGCTACTAAGATATACTTGTTACCAAAAGAGGATGTGAACAGACCCATGAAATCAATACCCCAAACATCGAACAATTCAATCTCTAAGATGGGTTGAAGGGGCATCTCATTTCTTCTTGTAATATTCCCACTTCTTTGACAAGCATCGCACGTGAGAATGAAATCTCGGATGTCCTTAAACATGGAAGGCCACCAAAACCCGCTTTGGAGAACCTTGGCAATTGTCTTTTGGTTGGCCAAGTGTCCACCATAAGATGTCGAGTGAAGGTGCTTCACAATATTATAACCTTCATCGGCCGTGACACATCGTCGGTAAATTCCATCTACACAATGGCGGAATAAATATGGCTCGTCCCAATAATAGCGTCGGACTTCATAACGTAGTTTCTTCCTCTCTTGCTTGGAATAATCGTCCGGAATAAAATGAGATACTAAGAAATTGACGATATCGGCATACCAAGGTGTAATAGTATCAATTGCCATCAAGGCCTCATCTCTCATAGCTTCATTGATGGGGACACCATCTTCTTCTTTGCTCTCTTTACTAACCGTTAGCCTACTAAGATGATCCGCTACCAAGTTCTCTGATCCGGCTTTGTCTTTAATCTCAATATCAAATTCTTGCAAAAGAAGGACCCACCGAAAGAGTCGGGATTTGGTCTCCTTTTTGGACATGATGTAACGAATCGCCGCATGATCGGTGTGAATGATGACTTTGGAACCGGTAACATAATTTCGGAATTTCTCCATGGCATAGACAACGACAAGCATCTCTTTCTCGGTTGTTGTATACCTCGATTGGACTTCATCTAATGTCTTGCTTGCGTAATATATCACATGTAGCTTCTTGTCAACCCGTTGTCCTAGAACGGCACCTACGGCAAAATTGGAAGCATCGCACGTGATCTCAAATGGAAGATTCCAATCGGGAGCTTTGATAATCGGAGTGGTAGTGAGAGCGGTCTTTATCCTGCAAAAGGCCTCAAGACACGAGTCGTCGAAAACAAAAGGTGCATCTTTCATAAGCAAAGAAGTCAAAGGCTTAGCAATCTTGGAAAAGTCTTTAATAAATCGTCTATAAAAACCGGCGTGACCTAGAAAACTCCTCACCCCTTTGACATTTGTAGGTGGTGGCAAGTTTTCGATCATGGAGACTTTCGCCTTATCGACTTTGACTCCTCTAATAGAAACAATATGACCTAGGACAACACCTTGTTCAGCCATAAAATGACACTTTTCCCAATTTAAAACAAGTCTATACTCTTCACATCGAGCTAACACTTGATCAAAATTTTCAAGACAAGAATCAAAAGATGTACCATGGACACTAAAGTCATCCATAAAAACTTCCATAGCTTTTTCAATAAAATCGGAAAAAATAGCCATCATACATCTTTGAAACGTTCCCGGCGCATTGCATAGTCCAAATGGCATCCTTCTATAAGCATAGGTGTCATAGGGACATGTAAAAGTGGTTTTCTCTTGGTCATCGGGATGAATGGGAATTTGAAGAAATCCGGAATGACCATCAAGGAAACAAAAATAAGAATGATGCGCCAATCTTTCAAGCATTTGATCAATAAAGGGAAGAGGGAAATGGTCTTTTATGGTGGCCGTGTTCAATTTTCGATAGTACATGCGCCAACCGGTAATGGTCCTAGTAGAAATTGACTCACCCTTTTCTCCTTTAACTACCGTCATTCCTCCATTTTTCAGCACAACTTGTACGGGGCTAACCCATTTACTTCCGGTTATTGGGTATATAATGTTAGCCTCATACAACTTGAGGACTTCCTTCATGACAACCTCTTTCATGGTGGGGTTCGACCTACGTTGACCCTCAACCGAAGGACGGTGGTCATCATCAAGGATGATCCTATGCGTACAAACGTTTGGACTTATGCCTTGGAGATCGGCAATGCTATACCCGATGGCCTTTTTGTGTTTTCTCAAAACGCTCAAAAGTTTTTCCAATTGAGGTCCATCGAGGGTAGCATTGACGATAACGGAATAATTAGTTCCTTCAAGAAAAGCATATTTGAGGGAAGAGGGGAGTGGTTTAAGTTCAAGATTAGGAGGAGAAGATACCATACTCTTACCCATCGTTAGTGGTTCTACTTTTTCATCATGCAAACATTCTTCTTCACGGGGTGGAGAGTCAAATGGTTCATCTTCTTGCTTATCATCATCTATCAAGCTATACTCAACCAAAATGTCAATAACTTCAATGGAATTCATTTGTTCAATCATTGGTTGTTTAAGAGCTTGAGAAAGGGAAAATTCTACCGATTCGTTCCCTATGTTAAAAGATAACTTTCCATTCTTAACATCAACTATAGCACCTCCGGTAGCCATAAAAGGTCAACCTAAAATAATGGGGTTAGTAGTGTCTTCGGGCATATCCATGACAACAAAGTCGGAGGGGATGAAGAATCTACCAACTTGAACGGGTACATCCTCAAGTATCCGAGTGGGTACTTGACGAACCTATCCGTAAGTTGAATTGACATACTAGTGGGTCTCATCTCCCCCACACTAAGTCTCTTGGCAATAAAATAAGGTAACTAACTAACACTAGCCCCTAGGTCACATAAAGCTTGATTAACAACAACATTTCCAACACGACAAGGGATGGAAAAACTACCGAGATCCTCTAGTTTCTTTGGTATTTGGTTCATAAGAATGGCACTACATTGTTCCGTGAGAGAAATACATTCTTTATCCTCAATTGTTCTTTTTTTAGTCAAGACATCTTTCAAAAATTTAGAATAGAGGGGCATTTGAGAAATTACCTCGGCAAAGGGTAAAGTTACTTCTACCTTTTTCAACATATCCACGATACGGCTAAATTGAGCATTCTCCTTGCGTGGCTTAGCTCGTTCGCGAAAAGGCAATGGAGGGACAAAAGTTGGAGGTGGTGGAACATTGGATTCTTCTTCTTCTTCGGCTAATCGTTCCGCCTCTTTTCTTTTTGCTTCTTCCGCTTCCATTTGCTCTTTCTTCTTTCTTTGTTCTCTTTGTTCATTCTCCGCATTTTAAAGGATATCGAACTCCGCTTGTATTCCTCGGTTTTGTTTGGGGGAAGTGGGAGATGATTCTTGTGGTGCACTTGGTTGATTGACTTTGGATGGAGTACTTTTGGTGTTCAAGTTCAAATTCTTATATGGGTCCTCAAGTTCTTTGCCAACTCTCAAAATAACGGCATTTGCTTGGTGCGAAGGGTCTCTTGGGTTTTGGGGTTGTCTGGGAAAACCATGGGGTGGATGAATTGGGGCGGCTAAGGCTTTTGTTGCTTCTTGAGATTCCCAAACCTTTAGCCTTGCCTTGGTGTCTTGATGTTCATTCCATAGTTGCCCAACGATTCTTTGCAATTCATTATAATTTTCCCATGGGACTCCTCATTGACCAATTTGAGAATTGTTTGGTTGTCCATAAGATTGAGAGGGTTGATTAAATGGTGGTTGACTGTAACCTTGGTTTCCTTGAAAATTACCTTGGAACCCTTGATTGTATCCATGATTAAAATGATTACCATGTTGATTTTGGTAATTGTTGTAATTGTTAGGAACATGGAAGTTGTTACTTTGTTGATTGAAGTTACTCCTTTGATGAGGAGGCATAAATGGGGGCATCCTTCGAGAACCTTGGTTAAAGGGCCTTTGTTGACTTTGATTGAATGGCCTCAATTGACTCCCTTGGGCACGTGGCATCGAATTTTGGACATTTTGATTGCCATAAGAAAAATTTGGATGAAATCTTGTGCCAGCATTATAAGTATTGGAAAAGGGATCTAATTGGGGTCTTTGCCCATACACTTGTATAGCTTGGACTTCATTGGGCTCTTCAATATAAACTTCTTCATTAGGAATGCAAGAGATAGAATCATGGCCATAATTGCCACAATGATAACATTGAACTTCCCATGTTAATTGCTTTGGAGGAGATGGTTGCCTTTGTGGAATACTTCCTTGAACTTGGTAGATACCTCTAGGAGTAGGCCTTAAACTCATGGCATCCATTCTCTTTTTTAATTCTTCAAGTTCCGCTTGAAGCTTCAATTCATTAGAACTCGTAGATGAGTTCACTTCAACTTTCTTTCTAGAATCCCTCGATTGACCCATTCTAGAATCACTCCTTGCCATCTTTTCAATAAGACTTTTAGATGCCTCATCGGTAAGAGAAGAAAAGTCTCCTCCGGCGGCCGAATTGAGGTTTGCTTTGGTTCTTGATGAAAGGGTGTTGTAAAATGTTTGTGTGGTTAGCCAATCGGGTATTCCATGGTGTGGACATTTGCGCAACAAATCTCTAAATCTTTCCCAAGCCTCACTTAGGCTTTCAAATTTGTCTTGTTTGAATGTTTGTATCTCCATGCCATATTGGTTAGTCTTTGACGGCGGGAAATATTTCTCCAAGAAGGCATTAGATAATTGAGCCCATGTTGTAAAAGTATTAGCGGGATGGCCTTGAAGCCATCTACGAGCTCCATCTCTCAAGGTCTTCGAAAATAATAAACGATGCAATTGGCGTGAAGTTAATCCATTGAAATGGGCTCCTACTAATTTTTCTTTAAATGAAGCAATGTGCTCTTGAGCATCTTCTTGGGAAAAATCGTGAAAAGTATCTTGTTGAAGCGCATTTATCAAAGAGGCTTTTAATTCATAATCCTCGGGAATCTCTCCGAAATCGACGGGAGAAGGTGTTTCTTCATGTGTGAGTTGGGAATGAGAGCCTAGGGTTGCCATTTGATGGATTGGTGGTGATGGTGGATTTGAATTTGGATGATTTGGAGGGGTTGGATTTTGTTTTTGTGGTGGAGTTTTCGGTGATGGTGGTGAATTTTGTGAAGTGGAAGGTATGGAAGAGTTATTTGGAGTGGAATTATGTGATATAGGAGGTGTAGAAGGTGAATGTGGTAGGATGGGATTAAGGTTAGGAGGTGGTAGTGAAGGATGTGGAATAATAGTAGTTGAGTTATTTCCCCGAAAACGTAATGCTCTAGATCTCGAACCACAAGGGCAATGACGTGTTCCTGGGCATAAAACTCAATTTAAACGATAAGACTCCTAGCACCTTGCGGCACTAGGGAAAAGAGAGAAGGGAAAAGAATCAAACACAACAACTAAAAACAATACAATTACTCGCCGTCCCCGGCAACGACGCCACTTTTTGATCGCCTCCCAATCGGATCGGTCGTTAACGAAGAACGGAGGATCAAAAATGATATTTATAAGACTCAAGATGACAAACAAAAACAAACGAGTATTCGTGGTAAGTCGAGGTCGGTCCACAGGGAACGGAGGAATTGACGAGTTTAAAGCGATGTGTTTGATGTCTAAAGGGGGGGGGGGGGTTTCTAAGGGTCGAGTCTATGGTCAAGTCTATGGTCGAGTCTATGCTAGAGGAATCACTACGAGAACAGCTAAGGGTAATTAATCTAGGGAAAGGCGTTGGGGAGAAGTCGGGATTCGGAACACGGAATGCAAGAAGGTCGGGATCGAGTTTTTGTTGCAACATTGATAAAGGGAGAATGCCACCTTTCGGTTTCTTCACCCAACCCACCTAAAAACCCGCTTTCGCGGCGAAGAAGGGTAAGTCACTTGTTATGGTAATTTCTACCCCGAGTTTCCCCATATTGATAGAAATGAGTCAAGGTCGGTCCAGTTGGCCGGACTAAAACAACAAAGACACAACAACCACAAACAAGGTAAACCAACATGCAAGCAACCCACCAATATCCCTAAATTCAAATAATCCAAGTCTTCATCCCTAAATCCCCCAACAAGAAATCTACTCACTAATCATAATGAAAGAAAACAAAACATTAACTATGGAGAAACTATCTAAAGCATGAATATTAACTAGATCTAAGGAAACTAACAACAATATAATGAGAAAACTACAATCTAACAATTACCCACTAAACTATGAGACTACCAAATTAATCTAAGGAATAATCTAGAACAACATGAACAAGATCTAAAGAAACTAACTACACTAAGAGAATCTAAGCTAGATAATAATGAGAAAACTAAATTAAATCTAGACTAGAGATAAGAGAGTGGAAAGAAATGTACCAATTGTGAAGATCTACAAGAAATAAGAAGTTTGCATGGATAAAGGTTGAAGCTTTGATGGAGAGAATGAAGAACTTGTCACTAATCCTTCAATAAACCCACAAATCTTCAATAAAACTTGAATAATCACCTTACAAACTTGTAATCTAGAGAATTGATGATAGAAACTAAGTAGATCTACCACTAATTACTATGTAAACTACTAGATTACTAGAGAATTACTACTAGATTACTACTAATGGTGATGATACTACACTACACTAATGGAAACTACTAGATGAATACTACTCTAATGAAGGATGCTACACTAATGGATGGTTGCCTACTACTACTTGGATGCTTGGGCAACAATCTAGGCTAACATATATATAGTAATCCTCTTAATGGGTATTTAACCTAAAGCCCAAATCCAACTCTTGCTTCATTAGTGAGACAATCTCCCTCAACATCTTCATAGAGTGAAACTTTGCCCTGCGGTCTTGACAGTAATTCTCACCGGGTGAAATTTCACCCGGTCAGATTTTCTTCCTTTTTTTTGGGTTTTTGGCTCTTCTTTCTATCGGGCAAAATTTCACCCGGTGGAGAGTTCTCGGAAAATCTTCGGGGAGCCGTTTTTACTGTCGGGTGAAATTTCGCCCGGTGGTGTCTCACCGGGTGAAATTTCGCCCAGTCATTTCATTGGCCTCGTTTCTTGTCTCATTCTTCGTTAATTGATTGGATGGCTTTAAACTTTAAGTTGTGTGTTTCACTCTTTCGACGGTATTCCCTCGTCTTGTGCTCGTGAAAGCTCGATCGTGATTTCGGTGCAAAATCCTATCAAAATCGATAGAAAACTACCAAAAATACGTAAAACGCACAAGAGGGACGCTAATGCGAGAAGTACACAAAATATGGCGATAATCGCACTCTATACTCGCAAAACGAGGGAAAAACGGGTCTAAATGAGGGGAAAAACAGTCTAAATTTAGCACACAACAGTAGTGGGTGGGCCACCTAAGATGACAAGACTCATAAGCTGCACTATTCCATAGCCTAGGCGAGTGACAACACGGTCGGACATCGGAATGGGATCGGTCTTTTATAGGGCTTAGCGGTAGCAATGCTGTAGTCTGGTTTTGGGGAAATTTTCCCAAAGTAGGGTGCAGCTTCGAGTCCCTGACAGATTCTTGTCTTTGACTGAGCCGAGTACCAGGACACACTGTAGAAATGTGGCTAGAATTTTGAACGTATTTGGATTATGTGAGTGGATAGAGAACTTCTGCCTAGGAGAAGCCCCCAGAATGACAAAGCTAACTGTTGAGAACATGACAGTGTCGTGATCGGAATGACGGCGCTTTTTTGAATGTGTGTCAATGTGGGTGGTTGTACCTCTGTTGAAAGGTTGCCTACGTATTCACGTGCGGTGAAATCAAACCAAGCCGTAGTTCAGTGTTGAAAGATATATTATGCTGCCTAGTTTAATAGGGCTTTGTGTGTAACTAGCCATATTGACGGTGTAGGCTAGGTGCATTCCCAATGATGTCGTGATCAGAGGGCTAGAATGGTTAGGATGTTGATCCTGTGACTGTGAGCGTTCTCTGGGGTAGCCCCCAGAGGTGGCGTGAACTATTTGGGCACGTTCTATGCCGACCGCAGTTTGAGTTCCCGTGTTTGGGGTTGGTAACTGGTTTGGATGTTTTTGGAAATGTGGAGTTAGGTCGCAAGTGGCTTTGATGTTTTGACATCTGGAGCTCGATTTTGTGGAGCTAAGGTTTCGAGGGTAAGGTATTGTAATGCGGTAGGAAAGGGGGAAGTCGAGTAAAAATGACTCGGACTTCGATTGGGCAGGTTTGATGATGCGGGATCTGATTTCCATGTCTGGCCCTAATGGTTAGGGTATCCTATGGAGCTTGAATCCTCAAAATTCTGGGCTGTCTCATAGCCTAGGTCTCGGGAAGGTCTTGAGGGTTGTAATGTGGGAAGGCTAAGTGTGGTGTTAGCTGACCAGCCTGATTGTTTCTCCCCTATTTGATGGTATGGGCATTGATAATTTTTGAACTGACCGTACCCCGGTCAAAGGACTTTCACATGGGTTGACCGTTGACCACGGTCATGGGTTTTTGAATTCTTTTGGTTGACCTCTTAGCCCTGGTCTAGTTGACCGTTTAATGATGGCCCGCTTTTTTGTTTTGGCCTTTTGCTTTTTTTCTTGGTCTTTTGATTTTTTTGTCCAGTTTTTTTTTTTGTATTGGTCAGACTAACACCTAAGGTAGGGATTGGTCAATCTTATTGGATTGGTGTTTATTGTGGGAAATGGTCTTGCCTCCCGTCTTGAACCCAAACTAAGAGACTACCTAGATTTGTCATAGGATTCGATACCGCTCCCTAAGGGTAGTTATGTAGCTTTCTATGTCAGACATGGAACTGGTGAAGGAAAACACGGGTCTCGGTTTCCTGCAGTCATTATAGATGTGCCTATAATAGTCATGTGCGTGTGCTCACAGTGTATGACGGTGTTCTTCATGTTCTCGGAAACACATAAGGAAAGTATATATGAGAAAGAATATTGAAAGCTGATTTTATTGAATTTTGAAAAAGAGGACAGAATGCAACTGACCCTGACTCTGACTTTGACTTTGAAATAAATAGTACATCCTAGACTCGGACTCAGACTCGGACTTAAATCAAATCCAGACCCTCGGATGCATGGGAGGTAGACTGGATGCTTTGGTCATCGGGCCCTGTATAGTCCATGAGGGGCTTTGCAAGCGATAATGTTTCCAAAACGGGAGTCCTCCCGGCATCGAGGAAATCTTGGATGAGGTGTTTTAGTTTCCAGCACTGTTCTGTATCGTGTCCCCTCTCTCTGTGGAATTTGCAGTAATGCTCGGCCTTCCATGCTTTGGAGCGTTTTTCCAAATGTACGTCGGCTGTTGGGCCTATAGGTAGTATTAGCCCTTTCGAAACCAACCTTTGGAAAGCGACGGTGTAGGACATATCCAAGTGGGTAAATGTCCTTACCTTTGACTGGTCCTTGACTTTCGGAGAGGTGACTTGAGGGTTACCTCTCTCGCTCTTGCCATCTTGAGGGTATCGGACAGTTTCGTAAGAGTGTTCACCTTTCAAATTGGTCGGTTGGGTGATTGGCTGTCTTACCCGCTCTAGTTGTGTTAGACGGGATCGGGTTCTTACAAGATCCTCTTCGATGATGGTTACCCTGGAACTTAGGTTATCCAGGGCAGTATTGACTTTCGAGAAGATATTGTTAATGGAGCAAGATAGCATAAGCATACTCCCCTGGATATCTCCTTTCTCGACGGCGCGAGATTTGTTGTGGTTTGGTAACGTCTTATTCATAGGGTCCCTGTTCGGAAGAAACGACAGGTGTTAGAACTCGCCTAAGCTCGGTTTTGCGCAAATGCAAAAGAGAGAGTCAAATTCGGTACGGCCCGGGGGCGGGAATGACTATAATTCTTAGATCGGGATACCCGAACGTTAATCCAGACGAAGTAATGACTGTGACCTAGACTCGACCATGAGACTTGAGCTGCAGATTGGTGAGTCCGAAAATGGGGCGACCGTGTTTGACCGCGTCGCGTGCTCGTACCAACCGTGGTGACCTATCCCTAGGTGACTCGAGCGCTTGCAGCATAGGTACGACTCGAAGAGGGCATAATAAGGACGCCAGTGTATAATGAATGTAGGGTACCCCCTTAAGGTGACCGTGGCTGACTGTTCGGGTGAAGGATAACCCCCAAGTGAGACTAAAGACTTCGATTGGACTCAGATGGTGTGGCACCTGAGTGACTCGAAAGTGGGGTACGTGAGACACGTGTAAGACATGACCCTTAGAGCCACCGTGATTGATCGCTCTACAGAAGGGTAGCCCTCCAGTGAGGAAAAGCCTGAAAAGGAAATGACTCGGAAAAGACACCTAGACAGATGACTTGTGAAATGTGGGCCTCCCTTAGGATTCGGCTATGTGGGCCGAGTTCTGTTCGAAGGAGGGTCCACGTGAGATATTCCCCAGACTTTGGACTCGAATGTGTTAACGGGCCTTCCTTCGTAGGAGTATGTCCTACGTAGGTGGGCCTGGCCTTAGTCAAATAAGGCGGACTGGGATAGGGAGGAAACCCGTGATGTAAGATCGACGGAGTTTCGATGCTAAAGACTTTCGACGACTTATGACAAGACCCGACACTGCTAAATACGGGAAGTCCTAAGAAGTGGAAAGTTTTGAAAAAGATTTTTTTTTTTAGAAAATCTGGAAAAACAGGCGGATGGCCCGATTTTTCGAAAATCGGAAAAGTGTTATAGGACCGCTGTTTTGAAGTTTCAAAAATATTTTGAGTTTTGAAATGGGTAGCATACCGGCTAGAAATAGGCTATTTTGAGTAAAATCATAAGTCCTAAATTCGGTAGCTTTCCGGTTTTTTTAAAAGTTGAATAATTGGAATTTTGAAATTTGAATATAGAAAAGAATTTCCGATAATTTGAAAAATTGGAAACGGGATCCCGAAGATTTGAAAATCGAAAACGGCATCTCGAAGATTTGAAAATTGAAAATGGAATCTCGAAGATTTGAAAACTGAAAATGGCATCTCGGAAACTTTGAAAATCGCGAATGGCATCTCAAAAATTTTAAAATCGAAATTGAATTTTGAAAATTCGAAAATCGAATGGTGGATCGGAAATTCGAATTTTGAAATGGGCAGCACGCCGGCTAGAAAATAGGCTTGTTTTGAGTCAAATCTTAAGTCTAAATTACGACATCTTTCCGATTTTTTGAAATTTGAATATTTTCGAAAAGAGGCATTTTTGGAATTTCAGAATCTTGAATATCGAAGATGAATTTCCGAAAATTTGAAAATTGAAAACAGGACCCCGACTTTTAAAATTGGTGAAAATGTCATCGGGCCCGAATTTTTTGAAAGTTGAAATTTTTTGAATTTTTGAAATGGGTAGCATACCGGCTAAAAATAGGCTATTTTGAGCAAAATCATAAGTCCTAAATTCGGTATGCTTCTCGGGTTTTGAAATTGGATATTTTGAAAAAGATGTATTGTTTGAAAAAATGACGGTTTTTGAAAAACAACCTTAGAAACCAAGTAGCACATAGTCACGCATGCATAATAACGACACCCTGTATGCTCTATACTAAGTCTCGGTCGGTCTAAAAAGGGTCTATACCAGTGTGCATAGCCAATTCGAGAATCGGGGCAGACTTCCTAAGTCGAGTTGAGCTTAGAACATACCGTAAAACCCATACGAATCTGGTATGAACACCTTTTGACATATCCAATTTGGACTACATCAATGGTATAGTGGGGCGTCGGTCACCAGTACCGGCCTGAGAAAATATGGGGTTATGCATGAACCGTAAAAGTAAAACGCGTATGGTACTAGTCAAACGATTTCTATTCGAGTCTCACCCTGAGGATGCCGATGGTAAGTCACGCATCAGTTAATCCCCAGCGGAGTCGCCAAATTGTGGACATGACATAGGTCCACCCCAACGCGGCCACGCGCGGGTTTGGGGAGGTGAATGAATCTCCATATGAGATGGGTCGAATTGAAATTTAAATCGAAGTGGAGTTACCACCGAAATTTATGGGAGTTCGGGCCCATTTGAACCCACTCTATATCTTAGTGGGCCATGCACAAAGTATGACCCATTCGGATGTCAGAGTTTATTGGGTTTGTCCCTTTGCATTTGATACCGATACCGACATTACCGGATACCGTGTATTGAATGACTTTCGTGTGCCACTGGATTCGGACATCCGGAAACCATGGTTCTGAGTAAGGGGTGAGGGTACGTGTTGAGAAGTTCACAAAGAACACCCAACCCCGCCCGCACATTAGCGGCCTCTACTAAGATATCGTTTGATTTTGAAATACGCGCGTTAGTAATACAAAGAATGATATGCAAACATTGTTTTGCCTAGACATGCGAGAATTTGAATGGGTTGCTAAGTCGATTTAATGCATTTAAATTTAACGTCAAAGTTGTTTTAGCATGCGAGGTTCGTTTTAGTATAATAAAACAAACAATAAAATAAATCGCTGAAAACATGAACAAACAAGTTAGTAACGGTTTGTAAATTGAATAAAAGTTGTAAATATGATGTAATGCATGGTTTTGAAAAGTTTATGACACGTGATTGACTTGACACGCGTTGACCGAAGTCATGAAAATATTTGTCGAGACCTGAAAATATGTCGAAAAGCCCCCTGTTTTGTTTAAAGAAAGGATGCTCGAAGAACTAGGACGAAATAGCTTTTTATGTTACGACTTTCAGGGTGTCACGCGACCCGCGCGGGGAGGGCGCGACTCGTGTGGCCACACGACTTGCACGAGGTGCGCGCGACTCGCGTGGCAAGCTGCTCTCGAGATTGTTTTTTTGAAAATCAACAATTTTGCTAAATCGCGTATAAAAATAACATAATTTATACTCGACTTAAATTTTCGATATTCGTTATATTCGATATTCGATTATGGAATCGATATCAAATATTCGGAATGATTTTTGGAAAAGATGTTTTGTAAATTATTTTGAAAGACGAAATAAAAGGAAAACAATGTTAATTCTCTCCGCGTTGAAATCGTTGTATTTTGCTTTTAAGAACATGTGACGGTTTTTTAGCATCAACGAGATTGATTTAGTTCTTTTTGGATATGATATCCGACTATGGAGTCGATATAGTATTTTAAGAACGTTTGTTTTGTAAAAATTAGATATCGTTACGATAATATCGATATTAGAAACGAGGAAAGAAAAGAAAAAAAAATCAAAAATAAAAAGTAATAAAAAAAGTGAAAGACGGAAGAAAAGGAAGAGAGAAAAGGAGAAAGCGGGATTTGTGACACCCTCAACCTACATGCTTAATTATCTCGAAAACGGACTCGTAGTAGCGGCCTAAGCGCGGGAGCGTTAAGATGTATATAGGTGAGTTATGGTGCGTATGGTTAGGAAGGAGATTTGACGTGTTTTGCTCTCGGGTCTTTGACGAGTTTTGATCTCGGGTTTCCTAAAGGATTTCTAGAGGAAAAAATCGGGATTGGATGTGTATAATCTGCCTAGGATTGCTGGAATTTCGGTTGTGTATTGTTGTTGTGATGTCGGGAATTGTAATTGTAATTGTCGATGTGTGTTGTTGATGATTTGTGTGTGTGTGTGCAAAGGGGGTCTATTTATAGGAAAGCTTCCCGACCTTGGCTAGGAAAGGTAGCTTTGCTTCGGTGAGAAGAAACACCGCTTTGGATTGGAAAAGCAACAATATGAGAAGAAACAGGATTCCGTCTTTGGATAGGAAAAGGTTGATTGTAAGGGAAGAAAACATCCGGTTTTGGCTGATTTTATGAGTCCACTCGATCGAGTGAGCTGGTCCACTCGATTGAGTGAGCTGGTCCACTCGATCGAGTGGGTCTAGCCGGGTGGGAGACCTCCTTAGAGATCGAGTTTTGTCCTTTTAGGAGAGTTTTAGTTGCTTAACTCTTCTTCATTGCTGATTTTTTTGTAGGTGTTTGACTTCGAGTTGGATTTTCTAGGTGGTGTGCCAGATATTTATGGCTCGGAAATGCCTTTGACCGGGGTTTGACCCGGTCGCTAAAAGACAGTTTTGCCCTTGGTGCCGGTTTTAACCCATATTAGTCTTATTTGACTGGCAACGACTCACTGGGCCTGAATTTGAGGTCTATTTGGTGAGATTTTTACTACGCTAAAAGCTTGTGCTAACTACTATTGATTCCGAGTTCAAAATCGAGTGTATTAAGTCATGTTTACGTCCGATCATCATCGGGTGTTTTTTGAAAACTGCTATAGACACCTGGCGGTCAAAATGTGGGTGTCTACGGAGTGACACCCCTGAAATTGGGCAGGGGGCTTTTTACGAAGGCACTCGATCGAGTGCCCGGGTGACTCGATCGAGTGCCCGGGTGACTCGATCGAGTGCCCACTGTGGCAGAAAATCGCGAGAAAAAAAATCAAATAAAAAAAATCGAGAAATTAAAAAATCAGGAAAAATCCGAAATACCTGCAATAAACGGGTGCTTCCGGTCAGACGAACCGATGAATCCCTCTTACGGTTATCTAAACCCTGGATGATTTTGCCCGTAATCAGCCAAGCCGGACTATGCTCCGTCTCCGTCAGATCAACCACGGTAAAAAGACGAACATCGCCCATACATGACAACAAATCCATATGACCTTCAAAGGCATAAATATGAAGCATACAAAAGGAGAAAGCCCTACGGCTATGAATTGGTCTAACCCGGACATCATGCGGGTTCATAAATTTCTCGGCCAAGTCAATCAGGGAAACAACATAACCTTCAGCCATTCGAGATACTTCATTATGGGGAAGTCCTAAAAATTCCCGTAGCTTCCTCTTGGGATCAAGGACTGAAAATGGGACGACAAGACAAAGTATAGGGGTTCCATCCTCCCACAGCAGCAATTTCCTCGGGTAAAGGACAAATTTCGCCTCGAGGAAAGGCAAAAACATGATATGTATCGTCCCAATAGGACAAACAAGCATCAAGAAAGTGGCGATCTATCTGCATCTGACGGAACGTATACAGCTGAGTAATAACCGTCTGGTTCAGAGCCACCCTATCTGTGTCCCTAAAGCGTCGGGACCATTCTTGCAGCATTGCGGTCAATTGTTCGATTCCCATGACTAAAATTCTTGAAAGGAATAAGGAACTTTCTTTTTAAGGAAAAAAGAATTGTGAGGAAGTTGTGAAGAAAATTAAGACAAGGGAGGGGTATTTATAGCATCAAGCCCTACAACCCTCTTTCCATATCTTCTTTACACAAAGTTTCCTAATTCTAGTGGGTTTATGCATACAGGCCCAGTCTCGGATTCCCTAATTTTAGCCCAGGAATCAGTCATCCCAAGTATTCTTAATTTTTCAAAAATTTCAAAAATTCCAAAATTCGAAAATTCAAATTTTTATTCCCCAGCGCGAGTCATATTTTTATCTACGTGTTGCATGCAAAAATGTATGTAACTGATACAGGTACGACTCGAGGCTTTAGAGGCAAGCCCGCACAACTCATCTATCTCCCCAGCGGAAAGCCCGAGGCGGCATTTTCCCCGGAATAGCACGGGATGGGCCCATATATAGGTACACCCAGGACTTATACGACAAGTCCGAGTCCCCGCGGAGTTATCATCATCAACTCAAGTATGAATTCTGTCTTATGGCTGGCGAGCCCTTCACGCAAGTCTAATAGACTATAAACGACCCGATCGGAAGTCTACCAGGTCTTAATCCTCGATTGGCCTGATAGCTACTCTGACTTTCGCCTTGTCCAAGCCTCAGTCAGAGTGGGGGCTTTGTAGACACCCACATTTGGCTGCTAGGTGTCTATAGTAGTTTCCAAAAAACACCCGATGATGATCGGACGCAAACGTGTTTCTACGTGCTCGGATATGGGCTCGAAACCATTAGTTTCTGGCTTGGGCTTTTTACAGAGTACAAATCTCACAAAACCAACCTCAAATTCAGGTCCAGCGGGTCGTTTCTCATCAAATAAGACTAATTTGGGTCAAAACCGACACCGGAAATAAAACTGTCTTTTAGCGACCGGGTCAAACCCCGGTCAAAGTCGTTTCCGAGACACAAAAATAGCCATGCAAATACCAAAAGTCCAACCCAAATACAAGACCCACAAAATACCCAACCCAAGGTCCAAAAAATCGGACCCTTCGCTCCAGCTGACCCACTCGATCGAGTGTCAGTCCACTCGATCGAGTGGGCCCTCAAACAGGCTCGTCTGCGGCTGCTTTGGGCCACTCGACCGAGTCAGCAGGTTACTCGGTCGAGTAACCCTATACGGGGAGGTAGCCATTGCCTATATATACTCCCCTTTGCATGCACATACAAAACACAACTTTTTTGGCACAACCTTAATCCATACTTTACAACCCTAATCTACATTCAAGAACCCTAATCCTAAACTCTAGCATCTAGAAATCAAACCCTAAAACGCCATAACTCCGTCTACATCTCGATACTCCCGTGCAAGCCACAACTAACGAGTCTCGTACGAGAACAAGAAACAAGTAGGTTGAGGGTGCGATAATCCCGTTCTCTTTCCCTTTCTTCTTCCTCGTCTCCTCTCATCTTCTTCGTTTATTTCGCTTCTTCGTTTATTTCTAGTATCCCTAATATTACTAGTATCAAGATATTAAATTTCTCGCTAATTCGTGTCGAGCGCGAAGGATGATGGGATAAGGATATCCGAATATACAAGGGTGTTTCACCCGACGTTGCCGGTCGCTTATCCCGACACCCCGAACGCTTGATTGTTGAAGCGGGTTAACGTCAACCAAATCGTTTTTTTATTTTATTTTTGTCGCATCGTTAATTTCGTCGTTGTCATCATCTTCAACATCACATATTCATCGACTCTAAACTATTTCAAATAAAACGTTTTTTTTAAATTAAGTCGAAACCTGTTGATGCGGATCCGACATCACACAATCCGTAAGAATTTATCGTGATGTCGGGATGCGGAGGGAATCAAGTCAAGTCCTTTTAGTTCAAGCAAACGTTTGGTTGGAGTTACTCCATTCCATCCGTGGTTTTAAATATAAGGTCAAATAACTACTCCCCATTGCATTCTTTTTTTTGACAATATTCATAAGTGACAAAAATTTTCAATATAATTTCTTAATGAATGAAAATCTTCCTTGTCTATTTTCGTCAGATGCAACTATTTTATACTCGTACAATGCTAAGTACACTATTTTACTTCCGAGATGTCTAGGGCCTAGGTACAAGGAGGAACATAAAGGCTACTACTCCCTCCATCCCAATCATTTGTTGTCCTATTCTACTTTGGGGTCTCCAGTCAATTGTTCTTTTTTCTATTTTAGGATTGCATTTGATAAATAATCTCATCATTCATATTCAATTTGATCCACTTGTCATCTCATCATTGACTTCTCCCTCTTTCCTTTTCTTTATGCCGAAATCAAAGGACAAAAATTGACCGGGACAGAGTGAATACAAAGAACTAGATTATAGTACAAAGAACTAGGCTAGTCTAACAAGAGGAGAGTATGTACATTGAATCTCTTTATTACTTCTATCCCGTGATATATAACATAAATCATAATCACGTAATTAATATCTTGTTTAAATTGTCAAATCAAGTCCAATATTAATAACAAATTTTTATAATTTTTAAATATATATAACTAAAGATAGACGTGGGATCAAGGAAGTTGAGGGTAGGTTGGAAAGTTGGGAAGTTATGTTTGTAACCTTTGATCTTGTGTTAAATGGATGACTTAGGCCCTGTTCTTTTCGACTGAAACAAGGCCGAGCTGAGCTGAGCTGAGCTGGTCTGATAGGAGCTGAGCTGGACTGATAGAAGCTGAGCTGAGCTGAGCTAAAAGAAGCTGAAACTAATAACTATTTATATAAATAATCTAATAATATTTTATAAAAATGAAGAAAAAAAAATTATAACACCAATTAATAACAACAACAACAATAATTATTGTAATTTATTTCGATCTTAATACAACTTTCATTTCATATAAATAAATAATAATAATAATAATAATAATAATAATAATAATAATAATAATAATAATAATAATATATTGTTGTTGTTGTTGTTGTTGTTGTTGTTGTTGTTGTTGTTGTTATTGGTTGTTATTGTTGTTGGTGTTGTTGTTGTTGTTGAAGTATTATTTTAGAAGTTGAAAATATTGGAGCTGGGCTGAAAATATTAGAGCTGAGCTGAGCCGAGCTTATAGGAGCTAGGCTGGTCCGAAACGGGCTGAAAATAAGCTGAAAAGAACATGGCCTTAGATGGATGGTGTGTTAAAAAAAAGTGAACTGACAGTAGCAGCAGTGGAGAGAGAAGCAACACCCCCCCTTAATCAAACTCTCACTCCTTACAACTTCATGCTCCTTCATCTTCATCTCCATCCATCGAACAAAAAAAAAACCATCATCATCTTCAACATCCATTCATTCATCCAACAAAAAAATATCATCATCTTCAAAATTCATTCATTCAACAAAAAAAATTCTTTATCTTCAACCTTCATTCATCCAAAAAAAAAAATAAGAACATCTTCATCTTCAAGCTTGATGAATGATGAAAGTTTGATGAACATCTTCATCTTCATCCTATCATCATCTTCAAGATCCATTCTTTCATTCAACAAAAAAAACATCCTCATCTTCAAGATTCATTCATTCAACAAAAAAAAAAGTTTCTTCATCTTCAAGCTTCATTCATCCAACAAAAAATAAGAACATCTTCATCTTCAAGCTTGATGAATGACGGAATTTTGATGAATCAAACTTCATTCATCCAACAAAAAATTAAGAACATCTTCATCTTCAACCTTGATGAATGACGGAAGTTTGTATGCTTAAAATGTAATAACTAATAATTAAAATGAAGTTACATTTTGACATTACACTTAAAATGAGTGTGATTATACGACATAATGCGTGTGACTATACAACTTTGTTGTTATAAAGTTCATTCAAACCTCTGATTTTTGCATTGTCGTATAAAGTCGAAATTTGTTTGTTCCTGTTTTTTTTGTTGATGTTTTCTAGTGATGGTTATTTTCATTCAAACCATTTATGTAAGATGAGTATTATTGCATTTTGGTTTCTTATAGTTCTAGTTGTTCCTTGAATTATTTGGTGTCAATCTGTTAGCTGTAATAATCACAGTCGTTGTTGAGCATAGTCACAGTTGTTGAGTAAAGGCACAGTCGTTGTTGAGGAAAGTTACATTTTCATTGAGTTCAGAGTTTAATACGTGTGTTGTGTTAAATGGATGTTGTGTGATTCTATGTAACCTTCATTATACAACATAATGAGTGTGATTCTACTGCATGGCAAGTGTGACTACACAAAATGAAAAATCAAAATCTGTCCTGGTTATACAATATTAGGAGTGTGACTATACAACATGGCGAGTCTGACTATACAACTTGGCGAGTGTGACTATACAAATACGACCACTTTTGACTACAAACCAATTGGTGAACAGTTGCGTGGGTTTAAAGGTGAAAGGATGAGTGGTTTTGTTATAGACCTCGCGTGATTATGAAACTAGAAAATAGCGATGAAAATATTTTTACATTAGAAAAAGTCCATCCTTTACATATAGTACGTCAAACATAAAAATATTCTAACCCACCAAACATCCTTTACATATAGTACGTCCATCCTAAAGCAAACATTTTATCCCATACAAACACTCAAGAGCTTAACGGTGGTCTCCGTTACGTGCGCAACAATACGTTGTT
This sequence comes from Agrostemma githago, assembly GCA_958450325.1. Taxonomy (NCBI): domain Eukaryota; kingdom Viridiplantae; phylum Streptophyta; class Magnoliopsida; order Caryophyllales; family Caryophyllaceae; genus Agrostemma; species Agrostemma githago. The sequence continues at coordinate 62,629,741 of OY288247.1, read as the reverse complement.
CAATTACGTGGTCGACCGCTGTATCTTCCACGACCTTCTTCTTCCCACCGCCTCTTTTATCAACATTCCTTTTTCCACCAGCCATTTCGCTGCGACAAAACACACAATCAATTTAAATCACACAATGAATATGACTATACAACTGGATATGTGACTACAATGACTGTACAACTGCGTGATTTTACAGCATAATGAGTGTGACTATACAACTTTAACCGTGTGACTATACAACATAATCAGTGTGATCCTACAACATAATGACTGTGATCCTACAACATAACGAGTGTGACTATACAACTTCAACTGTGTGATTATACAACATAATCAGTGTGATCCTACAACATAATGAGTGCAACTATACAACATACTGACTGTGATTGTCCTACAACATAACGAGTGTGACTATACAACTTAAATTGTGTGACTATACAACCTAATCTCTGTTACTATACAACTAAATTATACTTATTTATACTTAAATCATCATTAGCAAAGATGATTACACACACTAATCACTGCAAGAATTTGTATGATTCTACAATATAATGAGTGTGACTATACAACATCAACTATTTGACTATACAACCTAAAGTGTGTGACTACAAAACCGAAATCGTAAAATGGAAAATAAAAGCCATATAGTTAATTATACTTCAATCATCCTTAGCAAAGTCACATTCATAATCAGAAAGATGATTATACCTACGAATCAGAGCAAATTATTTAAATATTCATTAAATATTCAACCTCCATTCATTCATATTCAACCTTCATTTTTTTGTGGATAATGAAGATGAATAATTTTAAAAATACCAAAAAAAGAAGGAATGAAAAATAAAACAAGCATGAAGATGATTAATTATTTTAAAGATGCTCTAAAAAGATAAAAACAAATACCTGAAAATCGTCGAGGTTCGGAAGCAGAGGTTTGACGAACGTGGAATCTTGAACGTAGATAAAAACAAATACTTGAAAATAGTCACACACTTTAAGTTGTATAGTCACACACTTGAAGTTGTATAGCCACACTCATTTTGTGCGTAATGTTCTTGGAGAATTGCATGGCAAGGTCACACACTTTTAGTTTTATAGTCACACCCATTATGTTGTAGAATCATACTCATTATGTTGTAGAACCACGCAGCTGTACACTAATTGTAGAATCCCGCAGCTGTAGAATACCTTGGGATGAGGGTATCATGCGTTTAAGTTTAAATGTTTAATCATCTTCATCTTCATGCTTGTTTTATTTTTCATACCTTTTTTTTGTATTTATAAAATTATTCATCTTCGTTATCCACAAAAGAAAATAAAGGTTGAATATGGATGAATGAACGACTGTGACTTTAAAAAAATGAAAATATTTAAACATTCATTAAATATTCAACCTCCATTCATTCATATTCAACTTTCATTTTTTTTTTGTGGATAATGAAGATGAATAATTTTATAAATACCAAAAAAAAAGAAGGTATGAAAAATAAAAGAAGCATGAATATGATTAATTATTTTAAAGATATTCTAAAAAGATAATTTCAACAAATACCTGAAAATCATCAAGGTTCGGAAGTATGGGCTTGACGAACGTTGAATCTTGAAGGCGGAATTGCATATTTTTATTTACCTTGATGTTGATTTTTAGGGAGAGTTGAGAGGGAGAAGAGCTTGGTAGAGAGGAAATGAAAATGAGTTCAAAATGAGGAAGAAGAAATGAGGGAAGGCGTGAGATTTTGGGTAATAGGGAGGATGTGATAACGGCTGTTGTCAGACATCTTACTTTCCTCCTTTTTTTATAAATTGAAGCCCATCCATCCACCCATCTTAAGATGGATGAAGGGCTAAGATGAAGACTAAGGGACTTCAGAGAAGTTAGTAACTTTCCTAAACCCATCTTACTAAAGATATATACACGAAAGAAAACGAACATCACGTGAATATACAAATGAATGAAACGAAGTGAGTTTTTACTATTCAGACCAAATTAAACCAAATATTTGGCTTGATATATTCGTCCCAATCTCGTACTTGATCTACTTAGTTCGACCCTTTAAAAAATCACCTTCCGCTGTAAAATTTGATCCACTTAATTTTTTTAGCTTTTTATTTGATCAAGCTAAATCAGACATTTCTTGGTTCTATTCTCCAAGGATGGAGAATTAGACGGTGATGTGGCCTATAGGCACTACAAGAAATACTTCATATAGCTACCATACACGCGCGACTGAAAATTTCAGTCGCTTATTTAGCGACTAAAAGTAACATGCGCGACCGATATCAGTCGCTGGACGAAGAGACGGATGTGGGAGAAAAGCAATTTCAGATAGCGACCGAAATCAGTCGCTAATACAGTGAATTAGTGACCGAAATCAGTCGCTAATTAAAAAGACCGCGCAACCAATAGTCGGTCGCTACGTAGCGACTGAAAAAAATCCGCGCGACCGATGTCGGTCGCTACGGAGTCTGAATTTTTTTTAAACACGCGAGCACCCCCCCTCCCCCTCTCACAATCTCATTTCACTCACTCTCTCTCTACCTCCCCTCCCCCGTCTCTCTACCCGCGGCCTTCATCATCTTTCCTCTTCATTCCTTATTTTTTCTCCACTTTTCATAGTTACGGTATGTTTTCTATCTATACTAACACTACTACAAAACATCAAATAGACAACTGTTTTTTTTGCCATAGACAACTGACTTACAACAGTTGAGTAGTTTGGAGTTGTATATTAGTCTACGCATAGACATCTGTTTTACAACAATTGTCTATTGGTTAATAAACAACTGTTTTTGTAAAACAACAGTTGTCTATTACGTATATAGACAACTGTTTTTCTAAAACAGCAGTTGTCTATTACGTATAATAGACAACTATTTTCTGAAATACGTATATATAGATATTTTCTTATATACGTATTGTAGACACCCACATTTTGACCGCCAGGTGTCTATAGTAGTTTCCGACAAACACCCGATGATGATCGGACGCTAACGTGCTCTAACGTACTCGGAAATGGGCTCGAAATCATGGATATTTGGCTTAGGCATTTTACGGAGTACAAATCTCACAGAACCAACCTCAAATTCAGGCCCAGTGGGTCGTTTCGAGTCAAATAACACTAATTTGGGTCGAATCCGTCACCAGGGGTAAAACCGTCTTTTAGCGACCGAGTCAAAACCCGGTCAAAGATATTTCCCAAAACTTCCGGACTGATCGTGACATCTCACGTGTCCAGTCCACACTCCAACTCTAAAAAAACAGCCATACAAAAAATAATAAACAATTCCGTTTAAGGTAGAATTCGATCCCGAGTAGGAATCCTATCCGAGAACCGACTCAGACACTCAACCGAGTGCAACCACTCGGCCAAGTAGCACAACCAGCCGGTTTTTTCCTCTTTTCTTCTCTTACAAGAAAACGGAATTCTCGTTCTCCTCAGCTTCTTACCCAAGCGGTAATTCTAGCTCAAACGGGAATCCTATTAAAAAATCGATTCGAGCATCCGACCGAGTGTAAAACACTCGGCCAAAACAGCCCAAAACAGTAGCAAACCAGCCGGTTTGCCTTTCTTTCTCCACAAGAAAGCGGAATCCTTATTTTCCTCAAGTTCCCTCGTTTCCTATCCTAAGCGGTAGTCAAACTCTCCCAAGCCAAGGTCGGGAATTTCCTATAAATAGCCCCTTGCATCCAACATCAAAAAGGACCGAAAAACAATTAATCAATACGATTTTTACCAACAATTCTTCCTACACAATTCATACACACACACATAATTCCTTTAGCATCGAGAAACCGATAATACATCCAAAACCCGAAGGAAACCGGTCCCGATATCCGACACCCTTCACCCGTCAAAACCGTACCACCCTAACCCGACCGACGTTGCCTCGACACTCCCGTGCCTAGCCACATTCCGACGAGTCCCGATCCGAGTCAACAAGAGCATGTAGGTTGAGGGTGTAACCAAACCCGATTTCTCCCTTTCTCTCCTTCTCTCCTCTTCGTCCGTTTCGTTTTTTTTTACGGGTCAAGAGTCAATTTTTTCTATTTTTTTCCTAATATCGTTATTAACGAAAAACTATTTTCATAACGAATATTCTTAAACATACGATATCGATTTTTCTATAATCGAATATCGTATCGAAAAGAATTATATTAAGATTTCGACGATACTAAAAATCGTTACATCTTTTCTTCGTTCTTTTACTTTTTCGTTCAAAACAAACTATTTCACAAAACTTTTTTATTCATTTCGAATATTCGATATCGATTTCATAATCGAATATCGGGTATGACGAATATCGAAAACATGGATCGAATGCAAGTTAATTCATAATTTGTACGCGATCCATCAAAATAACAATTTTCGGACAAAAAAATACAAAAACGGGCAGACCCGTACGCGAGTCGCGCCACGCCCGAGCGACTCGCGCACGAGCCTGAAACCCGGACTGTTTTTTTAACTTTTTCGTTCGTTTATTATTTGTTCTTCGATCGATTTCTAAAATTTACATCTTTTCTAAAACTATTCCAAGTATTTGATATTGATTTCGTAGTCAACTATCGAATATAAAGAATATCGAAAATATTGAGTCGAGTACGAATCATGCAATATTCATACGCGATTTAATACGAACTTCGAGTTTTCGAAAACCGGACCCGAAACAGGCCACCACGCGACCCGCCGGCGTCCCGGGCGAGTCGCGCGGCCGGCTGTTATGCCGAGGCCTTTTCCGTCTTTTTTATTATTTTTCGAACTTCGTTTTTTTATACAAAACAACGTTCTTTTCAACGATATTTTTCAGATTTCGATTAATATTTATTTTTTCGATTTCGCATATTTATTTTTGCTATTATTTACAAATCGATACTTACTCGTTTGTTCATCTTGTAGCAATTTCATCCTTTTATTTCATTTGTTTTATTATACTAAAGCGAATCTCACATGCTAAATTCAACTTTGACATTAATCAATTTTGCATGCATTAAACGACATAGCAACCCATTCAATTCCTCACATGTTTAGGAAAACAATGTTTGCATAATCATTCATCGTTCAACTAACGCGCGCATTAAAACGTCATTCGATATCCTAGTAGAGGCCGCTAATGTGCGGGCGGGGTTGGGTGTTCTTAGTGAACTTCCCAACACGTACCCTCACCCCTTACTCAGAACCGTGGTTTCCGGATGTCCGAAACCATTGGCAACGAGAGTCATTCAATATACGATTAACCGCTCAAGTCGGCATCTGTATCGAATTGCAAAGGGACGAGCCCAATAAACTCTGACATCGGAAATGGGCCGTATTTTGTACACGGCCCACTACGACATAGAGTGGGCTCGAACGGTTCCGAATAACCATAAAATTCGGTGGCGACTCCGACTTCGATTTAAATTTCCATTTGACCATCTCATGGAGATTCATTCGCCTCCCCAAACCCGCGCGTGGCCGCGTCGGGGTGGACCTATGTCATGTCCACAATTTGGCGACTCCGCTGGGGATTTTCTGATGAGTTAATAACCTTCAGTGTCCTCAGGGTGAGACTCGAATAGAAATCGTTTGACTAGTACAATGCGCGTTTTAGTTTTACGGTTCATGCATAAACCCCACTTTCCCGGGCCGGTACTCGCGACCGACGTCCCACTATACCGTTGATATAGTCCAAATTGGTTATGTCAAAGGTGTCCATTAGCCGATTCATATGGGTTTTACGGCATGTCCTAATCTCAACTCGAGTTAGGGAGTCCGCCCCGATTCTTGATAGGCTATGTACACTGGTATAGACCCTTACAGACTGACCGAGACTTAGATTAAGAGCATACATGGCGTCATTATACTGTTTCCATGACTACGTGCTACTTGATCCACATCTTTTTCAAAACCGTCATTTTTCAAAATTTGCATCCTTTTCAAAATATCCAATTTCAAAACCCCGGACATATACCAAACTTAGGACTTATGATTTTACTCAAAATAGCCTTTTTCTAGCCGGTATTATGCCCAATTCAAGACTCGAAGTTACTTTCGAAATTTTCAAAACCCGTCATTCGGCCCACTCTTTTTTTTTTTTTTTTTTCGAAAAAGGGCCGAATTTCTCCACCCGATTCATTTCGGGCTTTTCAAAATTCATATTTCAAAACTTCCTCTTCTTACACTTCCCGTATTTAGCAGTGTCAGGTCGTGTCATAAGTCGTTGAAGTCTCTAGCGTCGAAACTCCGTCGATCCTACATCACGGGTTTCCCCCCATCCTAGTCCGCCTTACCTAACTAAGGCAAGGCCCACCTACGTAGGACATACCCCTACAAAGGTCGGCCCATTTACACAATCGAGTCTAAAAGTCTGGGAATGTCTCACGTGAACCTTCCTCCGGACAGGGCCCAACCCACATAGCCGAATCCTAAGGGAGGCCCACCTTTTCACATGTCACCCGTCTAAGTGTCTTTTCCGAGTCAACCTTTTACAAGGCATAGCCCTATAACAAAAGGTTCACGGTCCTTACGTCTAAGGGTCACTCACTCGAGTCTTAACAAAGTCTTCAATCCCACTTGGGGGGCTACCCTTCAGCAGAGCGATCAATCACGGTTGCTCTAAGGATCAGGTCTTACACGTGTTGTCTCACATACCCCACTTTTGTGTCACTTAGATGCCACACCATCTGGGTTCTATCAAAGTCCTTAGTCTCACTTGGGGGCTATTCTCCGACGGAGCGATTAATCACAGTCACTCTGAGAATCGTACCCTACACATTTGTCTTAGAGAGTCTAACCCGAGTCAAACTGGAGCCGTCTCTCCTCTCGCGCTATTTCCTATGCCTTGGTGAAATTGAGTTCCGAAGCAACTTCTCTGATTACGCGGTATTCTTACAGACAAGCCACCGGTAACCAGACGCCAGAAAATGCAAGAAACTTTGGACCAATTGGCAACCTCCGTAGCTGAGCTTGAAGCCCAATTGGCGGTTATCAGGGCCGAACAAACGACCATTGCCGCCCGTTTGAGTGCCGTGGAGCAAAGGACTCTTAAGGTCAGGAATGAAACCACGGGGCCCATTGTTGAACTGGTCAGCGCCATTCGCAAACTTGAAGAACAGGTCCACTCGACCACCAGAAACACCATCCTCACGGAAAATGCCCGTACCTACTCGCCCTTGACCGATGAATTGCCCGCTAACCTTAACTTGACGGGCTTACCAATGTTCGATGGGACCGAAGATCCGGTACTTCATATTCGGGCTTTCAAAGACTTCATGGCTGTCAAGGGGGTCAAATCGACCATGTTCAAGCATCTCTTTGCTTCCTCTCTGGAGAAACACCCAAAAGCCTGGTACTACAGGCTAGACCCCAAGAAATACAAAACTTGGGACGATGTTGCAATGGAATTCGCGCGAAACTACGCTGATAATGCTGAAATCCAGACCACCATGCGTACTTTGGAAGTTATGGCCCAAGAGCCCAAAGAAGGTTTCACCAAGTACCTTCAAAGGTGGAGGGTCGAAAGTGTGAAGTTGGTAGACAAGCCCAACGAGAAGACACTAGTGGAGGCGTTCATCAACAACCTCCTCCCTTTCTATCGCGTCCATCTTAGGTATGCCGGCATTTCAAACTTTGCAGTGCTTACCGAAATGGGCATTAGGATTGAAGATGATCTTCGACAAAATGAAGATCTGGGTGAAGCGTCCATTGGAGGCTATACTGGACATCAACTTGAGTCCTTAGAAGCTGAATTGACAACACTATCCGAGAGTCTAGATTTGGTTTAAGTCTGAGTCTGAGTCCGAGTCTAGGATGTTCTATTTCTTTCAATTTCAAAGTCGGAGTCAGAGTCAGTTGTACTCTGTCCTCTTTTTTCAAAATTCAATAAAGTCAGCTTTTCAATCTCTCATATATAATTTCCTTATGTGTTTCCGAGAACATGATGAACACCACCATACACTGTGAGCACACGCACGTGACTATTATAGGCACATCTATAATGACTGCAGGAAATGAGACCCGTGTTTTCTTTTACCTATTCCATGTCTGGTATAGAAAGCCACACAACTACCCTTAGCAGGAGCGGTATCGAATCCTATGACAAATCTAGGTAGTCTCCTAGTTTGGGTTAAAGACGGGAGGCAAGCCCATTTCCCACAATAAAACACCCTTCCAATAAGACTAACCAAACCCTACCTTAGGTGTTAGTCTGACCGACAAAAAAAAGAAAAAAATTGGACAAAAAAAAATCAAAAGTCCAATACAAGAAAAAGCAAAAGGCCAAAACAAAAAAGCAGGCCATTATCCAAAAAAGAGGCACCCATGACCGAGGTTAAGCGGTCAATCCAAATGAAGAATCCCGAGACCGGGGCTAAGAGGTCAACCAAAAAATATTCAAAAAACCATGACCATGATCAACGGTCAATTCAAGTGTACGATCAAAACTCATACCATCCAATAAGGGAGAGACAATCAAGCTGGTCAGCTAACACCACATTTAGCCTTCCCACATTACAACCCTCAAGACCTTCCCGAGACCCAGGCCAGAGACAGCCCGGAATTTTGAGGATTCAAGCTCCATAGGATACCCCTAACCATTAGGGCCAGACATGGAAATCAAATCTCGTATTATCAAAACTTATCCCGATCAAATTTCGAGCCATTTTACTCGACTTCCCCTTTACATAACAAAACTCACAATCACCATACAAAGACCCGAGAGCAAAACTCGTCAAATCCCCCGAGAGCAAAACTCGTCAAATCCCCCGAGAGCAAAACTCGTCAAATCCCCCCGAGAGCAAAACTCGTTAAAATCCCCGAGAGCAAAACTCGTTAAAATCCCCGAGAACAGAACTCGTTAAAATCCCCGAGAGCAGAACTCGTTAAAATCTCATCCCAATTCTTCTCATTCAAACCAGTTACCAACCCCAAACACGGGAACTCAACTTGCGGTCGGCATAGAACATGCCCAAATAGTGCACACTACCTCTGGGGCTATCCCGGCGAACGCTCACAGTCACAGGATTTACATCCTAACCATTCTAGCCCTTTGATCAAGACATCACTGGGAATGCACCCAGCCTACACCATTACTATGGCTAGTTATACACAAAGCCCTAATAAACTAGGCACCATAATCCACCGAACTACGGCTTGGTTTGATTTCACCACATGTGAATACGTAGGCAGCCTTTCAACAGAGGCACAACCACCCACATTGACACACATTCAAAAAGCACCATCATTCCGGTCACGACACTGTCATGTTCTCGACAGTTAGCTTTGTCATTCTAGGGGCTTCTCCTAGGCAGAAGTTCTCCATCCACTCACATAATCCAAATACTTTCAAAATCTAGCCTCCTTTCAGTAGTGTGTCCTAGTACTCGGCTCAGTCGAAGACAAGAATCTATCAGGACTCGAGGCAATGCCCACTTTGGAAATGTACCCTAAAATCAAAAAGGATTCAAAAGAGCACTAGTCTACAACATTGCCACTGCCAAGGCCCTCAAAAAACAGTCTCATTACAGACTATTGCAATCCCCCCATAGCACAGCCTTCCTATTCCGAGGATTCGACCGTGTTGTCACTCGCCTAGGCTACGGAATAGCGCAACTTAAGAGTCTTGTCATCTTAGGTGGCCCACCTCCTTACCAAGTCACGGTCCAACCCTTAGAGAGTTCAAGTCGTGTCTGTCAACTTGTCCTGTCGCGTCCAGAGTCGAGTCTGTCGGTAGGCCTCTCTTTTCAAAGTCTCATTTTAAAATTTGCAAAAACTTAGCCATTTGAAAAAATCCTTTTCGACAAGGTCAAATTTCAGTCTATTTAAACAGGCAAGCTTCTTTTTCACTTCTTTTAATTTTGGAAACCTATCTCCTAGCACGTGATTTGCTTTCAGGACTTCGATTTCAAAATGTAGCAAAAATTTTTTTATTCCCCAGCACGAGTCATTTTTCCTACAAATGTTACATGCAAAATTTTTTGCAGCTTTGCATAAATATGTACAGGACGACTCAAGCAGGAACATGCGATTTGCATAACTCCCCAACGGCATTTAACAGGATGAGCCCACATACAGGCCCATTTTAAAGTCTCATATGACGAGTTCAATTCCCCACGGAATTATCATCATCAATTCAGGTACATTTCTAGTCCATGGCCGGCGGGCCCTCCACGCAGGTCTAATGGACCTTAAACGACCCGACCGGAAGCTACCGGGTTTTAATCCTTGATTGACCTGGTAGCTACTCTGACTTTCGCCCTGTCCAAGCCTCAGTCAGAGTGGGGGCTCTGTAGACACCCACATTTTGACCGCCAGGTGTCTATAGTAGTTTCCGACAAACACCCGATGATGATCGGACGCTAACGTGCTCTAACGTACTCAGAAATGGGCTCGAAATCATGTATATTTGGCTTAGGCATTTTACGGAGTACAAATCTCACAGAACCAACCTCAAATTCAGGCCCAGTGGGTCGTTTCGAGTCAAATAACACTAATTTGGGTCGAATCCGTCACCAGGGGTAAAACCGTCTTTTAGCGACCGAGTCAAAACCCGGTCAAAGATATTTCCCAAAACTTCCGGACTGACCGTGAGATCTCACGTGTCCAGTCCACACTCCAACTCTACAAAAACAGCCATACAAAAAATAATAAACAATTCCGTTTAAGGTAGAATTCGATCCCGAGTAGGAATCCTATCCGAGAACCGACTCAGACACTCAACCGAGTGCAACCACTCGGCCAAGTAGCACAACCAGCCGGGTTTTTCCTCTTTTCTTCTCTTACAAGAAAACGGAATTCTCGTTCTCCTCAGCTTCTTACCCAAGCGGTAATTCTAGCTCAAACGGGAATCCTATTAAAAAATCGATTCGAGCATCCGACCGAGTGTAAAACACTCGGCCGAAACAGCCCAAAACAGTAGCAAACCAGCCGGTTTGCCTTTCTTTCTCCACAAGAAAGCGGAATCCTTATTTTCCTCAAGCTCCCTCGTTTCCTATCCTAAGCGGTAGTCAAACTCTCCCAAGCCAAGGTCGGGAATTTCCTATAAATAGCCCCTTGCATCCAACATCAAAAAGGACCGAAAAACAATTAATCAATACGATTTTTACCAACACTTCTTCCTACACAATTCATACACACACACACATAATTCCTTTAGCATCGAGAAACCGATAATACATCCAAAACCCGAAGGAAACCGGTCCCGATATCCGACACCCTTCACCCGTCAAAACCGTACCACCCTAACCCGACCGACGTTGCCTCGACACTCCCGTGCCTAGCCACATTCCGACGAGTCCCGATCCGAGTCAACAAGAGCATGTAGGTTGAGGGTGTAACCAAACCCGATTTCTCCCTTTCTCTCCTTCTCTCCTCTTCGTCCGTTTCGTTTTTTTTACGGGTCAAGAGTCAATTTTTTCTATTTTTTTCCTAATATCGTTATTAACGAAAAACTATTTTCATAACGAATATTCTTAAACATACGATATCGATTTTTCTATAATCGAATATCGTATCGAAAAGAATTATATTAAGATTTCGACGATACTAAAAATCGTTACATCTTTTCTTCGTTCTTTTACTTTTTCGTTCAAAACAAACTATTTCACAAAACTTTTTTATTCATTCCGAATATTCGATATCGATTTCATAATCGAATATCGGGTATGACGAATATCGAAAACATGGATCGAATGCAAGTTAATTCACAATTTGTACGCGATCCATCAAAATAACAATTTTCGGACAAAAAATACAAAAACGGGCAGACCCGTACGCGAGTCGCGCCACGCCCGAGCGACTCGCGCACGAGCCTGAAACCCGGACTGTTTTTTTAACTTTTTCGTTCGTTTATTATTTGTTCTTCGATCGATTTCTAAAATTTACATCTTTTCTAAAACTATTCCAAGTATTTGATATTGATTTCGTAGTCAACTATCGGATATAAAGAATATCGAAAATATTGAGTCGAGTACGAATCATGCAATATTCATACGCGATTTAATACGAACTTCGAGTTTTCGAAAACCGGACCCGAAACAGGCCACCACGCGACCCGCCGGCGTCCCGGGCGAGTCGCGCGGCCGGCTGTTATGCCGAGGCCTTTTCCGTCTTTTTTATTATTTTTCGAACTTCGTTTTTTATACAAAACAACGTTCTTTTCAACGATATTTTTCAGATTTCGATTAATATTTATTTTTTCGATTCCGCATATTTATTTTTGCTATTATTTACAAATCGATACTAACTCGTTTGTTCATCTTGTAGCAATTTCATCCTTTTATTTCATTTGTTTTATTATACTAAAGCGAATCTCACATGCTAAATTCAACTTTGACGTTAATCAATTTTGCATGCATTAAACGACATAGCAACCCATTCAATTCCTCACATGTTTAGGAAAACAATGTTTGCATAATCATTCATCGTTCAACTAACGCGCGCATTAAAACGTCATTCGATATCCTAGTAGAGGCCGCTAATGTGCGGGCGGGGTTGGGTGTTCTTAGTGAACTTCCCAACACGTACCCTCACCCCTTACTCAGAACCGTGGTTTCCGGATGTCCGAAACCATTGGCAACGAGAGTCATTCAATATACGATTAACCGCTCAAGTCGGCATCTGTATCGAATTGCAAAGGGACGAGCCCAATAAACTCTGACATCGGAAATGGGCCGTATTTTGTACACGGCCCACTACGACATAGAGTGGGCTCGAACGGTTCCGAATAACCATAAAATTCGGTGGCGACTCCGACTTCGATTTAAATTTCCATTTGACCATCTCATGGAGATTCATTCGCCTCCCCAAACCCGCGCGTGGCCGCGTCGGGGTGGACCTATGTCATGTCCACAATTTGGCGACTCCGCTGGGGATTTTCTGATGAGTTAATAACCTTCAGTGTCCTCAGGGTGAGACTCGAATAGAAATCGTTTGACTAGTACAATGCGCGTTTTAGTTTTACGGTTCATGCATAAACCCCACTTTCCCGGGCCGGTACTCGCGACCGACGTCCCACTATACCGTTGATATAGTCCAAATTGGTTATGTCAAAGGTGTCCATTAGCCGATTCATATGGGTTTTACGGCATGTCCTAATCTCAACTCGAGTTAGGGAGTCCGCCCCGATTCTTGATAGGCTATGTACACTGGTATAGACCCTTACAGACTGACCGAGACTTAGATTAAGAGCATACATGGCGTCATTATACTGTTTCCATGACTACGTGCTACTTGATCCACATCTTTTTCAAAACCGTCATTTTTCAAAATTTGCATCCTTTTCAAAATATCCAATTTCAAAACCCCGGACATATACCAAACTTAGGACTTATGATTTTACTCAAAATAGCCTTTTTCTAGCCGGTATTATGCCCAATTCAAGACTCGAAGTTACTTTCGAAATTTTCAAAACCCGTCATTCGGCCCACTCTTTTTTTTTTTTTTTTCGAAAAAGGGCCGAATTTCTCCACCCGATTCATTTCGGGCTTTTCAAAATTCATATTTCAAAACTTCCTCTTCTTACACTTCCCGTATTTAGCAGTGTCAGGTCGTGTCATAAGTCGTTGAAGTCTCTAGCGTCGAAACTCCGTCGATCCTACATCACGGGTTTCCCCCCATCCTAGTCCGCCTTACCTAACTAAGGCAAGGCCCACCTACGTAGGACATACCCCTACAAAGGTCGGCCCATTTACACAATCGAGTCTAAAAGTCTGGGAATGTCTCACGTGAACCTTCCTCCGGACAGGGCCCAACCCACATAGCCGAATCCTAAGGGAGGCCCACCTTTTCACATGTCACCCGTCTAAGTGTCTTTTCCGAGTCAACCTTTTACAAGGCATAGCCCTATAACAAAAGGTTCACGGTCCTTACGTCTAAGGGTCACTCACTCGAGTCTTAACAAAGTCTTCAATCCCACTTGGGGGGCTACCCTTCAGCAGAGCGATCAATCACGGTTGCTCTAAGGATCAGGTCTTACACGTGTTGTCTCACATACCCCACTTTTGTGTCACTTAGATGCCACACCATCTGGGTTCTATCAAAGTCCTTAGTCTCACTTGGGGGCTATTCTCCGACGGAGCGATTAATCACAGTCACTCTGAGAATCGTACCCTACACATTTGTCTTAGAGAGTCTAACCCGAGTCAAACTGGAGCCGTCTCTCCTCTCGCGCTATTTCCTATGCCTTGGTGAAATTGAGTTCCGAAGCAACTTCTCTGATTACGCGGTATTCTTACAGACAAGCCACCGGTAACCAGACGCCAGAAAATGCAAGAAACTTTGGACCAATTGGCAACCTCCGTAGCTGAGCTTGAAGCCCAATTGGCGGTTATCAGGGCCGAACAAACGACCATTGCCGCCCGTTTGAGTGCCGTGGAGCAAAGGACTCTTAAGGTCAGGAATGAAACCACGGGGCCCATTGTTGAACTGGTCAGCGCCATTCGCAAACTTGAAGAACAGGTCCACTCGACCACCAGAAACACCATCCTCACGGAAAATGCCCGTACCTACTCGCCCTTGACCGATGAATTGCCCGCTAACCTTAACTTGACGGGCTTACCAATGTTCGATGGGACCGAAGATCCGGTACTTCATATTCGGGCTTTCAAAGACTTCATGGCTGTCAAGGGGGTCAAATCGACCATGTTCAAGCATCTCTTTGCTTCCTCTCTGGAGAAACACCCAAAAGCCTGGTACTACAGGCTAGACCCCAAGAAATACAAAACTTGGGACGATGTTGCAATGGAATTCGCGCGAAACTACGCTGATAATGCTGAAATCCAGACCACCATGCGTACTTTGGAAGTTATGGCCCAAGAGCCCAAAGAAGGTTTCACCAAGTACCTTCAAAGGTGGAGGGTCGAAAGTGTGAAGTTGGTAGACAAGCCCAACGAGAAGACACTAGTGGAGGCGTTCATCAACAACCTCCTCCCTTCCTATCGCGTCCATCTTAGGTATGCCGGCATTTCAAACTTTGCAGTGCTTACCGAAATGGGCATTAGGATTGAAGATGATCTTCGACAAAATGAAGATCTGGGTGAAGCGTCCATTGGAGGCTATACTGGACATCAACTTGAGTCCTTAGAAGCTGAATTGACAACACTATCCGAGAGTCTAGATTTGGTTTAAGTCTGAGTCTGAGTCCGAGTCTAGGATGTTCTATTTCTTTCAATTTCAAAGTCGGAGTCAGAGTCAGTTGTACTCTGTCCTCTTTTTTCAAAATTCAATAAAGTCAGCTTTTCAATCTCTCATATATAATTTCCTTATGTGTTTCCGAGAACATGATGAACACCACCATACACTGTGAGCACACGCACGTGACTATTATAGGCACATCTATAATGACTGCAGGAAATGAGACCCGTGTTTTCTTTTACCTATTCCATGTCTGGTATAGAAAGCCACACAACTACCCTTAGCAGGAGCGGTATCGAATCCTATGACAAATCTAGGTAGTCTCCTAGTTTGGGTTAAAGACGGGAGGCAAGCCCATTTCCCACAATAAAACACCCTTCCAATAAGACTAACCAAACCCTACCTTAGGTGTTAGTCTGACCGACAAAAAAAAGAAAAAAATTGGACAAAAAAAAATCAAAAGTCCAATACAAGAAAAAGCAAAAGGCCAAAACAAAAAAGCAGGCCATTATCCAAAAAAGAGGCACCCATGACCGAGGTTAAGCGGTCAATCCAAATGAAGAATCCCGAGACCGGGGCTAAGAGGTCAACCAAAAAATATTCAAAAAACCATGACCATGATCAACGGTCAATTCAAGTGTACGATCAAAACTCATACCATCCAATAAGGGAGAGACAATCAAGCTGGTCAGCTAACACCACATTTAGCCTTCCCACATTACAACCCTCAAGACCTTCCCGAGACCCAGGCCAGAGACAGCCCGGAATTTTGAGGATTCAAGCTCCATAGGATACCCCTAACCATTAGGGCCAGACATGGAAATCAAATCTCGTATTATCAAAACTTATCCCGATCAAATTTCGAGCCATTTTACTCGACTTCCCCTTTACATAACAAAACTCACAATCACCATACAAAGACCCGAGAGCAAAACTCGTCAAATCCCCCGAGAGCAAAACTCGTCAAATCCCCCGAGAGCAAAACTCGTCAAATCCCCCCGAGAGCAAAACTCGTTAAAATCCCCGAGAGCAAAACTCGTTAAAATCCCCGAGAACAGAACTCGTTAAAATCCCCGAGAGCAGAACTCGTTAAAATCTCATCCCAATTCTTCTCATTCAAACCAGTTACCAACCCCAAACACGGGAACTCAACTTGCGGTCGGCATAGAACATGCCCAAATAGTGCACACTACCTCTGGGGCTATCCCGGCGAACGCTCACAGTCACAGGATTTACATCCTAACCATTCTAGCCCTTTGATCAAGACATCACTGGGAATGCACCCAGCCTACACCATTACTATGGCTAGTTATACACAAAGCCCTAATAAACTAGGCACCATAATCCACCGAACTACGGCTTGGTTTGATTTCACCACATGTGAATACGTAGGCAGCCTTTCAACAGAGGCACAACCACCCACATTGACACACATTCAAAAAGCACCATCATTCCGGTCACGACACTGTCATGTTCTCGACAGTTAGCTTTGTCATTCTAGGGGCTTCTCCTAGGCAGAAGTTCTCCATCCACTCACATAATCCAAATACTTTCAAAATCTAGCCTCCTTTCAGTAGTGTGTCCTAGTACTCGGCTCAGTCGAAGACAAGAATCTATCAGGACTCGAGGCAATGCCCACTTTGGAAATGTACCCTAAAATCAAAAAGGATTCAAAAGAGCACTAGTCTACAACATTGCCACTGCCAAGGCCCTCAAAAAACAGTCTCATTACAGACTATTGCAATCCCCCCATAGCACAGCCTTCCTATTCCGAGGATTCGACCGTGTTGTCACTCGCCTAGGCTACGGAATAGCGCAACTTAAGAGTCTTGTCATCTTAGGTGGCCCACCTCCTTACCAAGTCACGGTCCAACCCTTAGAGAGTTCAAGTCGTGTCTGTCAACTTGTCCTGTCGCGTCCAGAGTCGAGTCTGTCGGTAGGCCTCTCTTTTCAAAGTCTCATTTTAAAATTTGCAAAAACTTAGCCATTTGAAAAAATCCTTTTCGACAAGGTCAAATTTCAGTCTATTTAAACAGGCAAGCTTCTTTTTCACTTCTTTTAATTTTGGAAACCTATCTCCTAGCACGTGATTTGCTTTCAGGACTTCGATTTCAAAATGTAGCAAAAATTTTTTTATTCCCCAGCACGAGTCATTTTTCCTACAAATGTTACATGCAAAATTTTTTGCAGCTTTGCATAAATATGTACAGGACGACTCAAGCAGGAACATGCGATTTGCATAACTCCCCAACGGCATTTAACAGGATGAGCCCACATACAGGCCCATTTTAAAGTCTCATATGACGAGTTCAATTCCCCACGGAATTATCATCATCAATTCAGGTACATTTCTAGTCCATGGCCGGCGGGCCCTCCACGCAGGTCTAATGGACCTTAAACGACCCGACCGGAAGCTACCGGGTTTTAATCCTTGATTGACCTGGTAGCTACTCTGACTTTCGCCCTGTCCAAGCCTCAGTCAGAGTGGGGGCTCTGTAGACACCCACATTTTGACCGCCAGGTGTCTATAGTAGTTTCCGACAAACACCCGATGATGATCGGACGCTAACGTGCTCTAACGTACTCAGAAATGGGCTCGAAATCATGTATATTTGGCTTAGGCATTTTACGGAGTACAAATCTCACAGAACCAACCTCAAATTCAGGCCCAGTGGGTCGTTTCGAGTCAAATAACACTAATTTGGGTCGAATCCGTCACCAGGGGTAAAACCGTCTTTTAGCGACCGAGTCAAAACCCGGTCAAAGATATTTCCCAAAACTTCCGGACTGACCGTGAGATCTCACGTGTCCAGTCCACACTCCAACTCTACAAAAACAGCCATACAAAAAATAATAAACAATTCCGTTTAAGGTAGAATTCGATCCCGAGTAGGAATCCTATCCGAGAACCGACTCAGACACTCAACCGAGTGCAACCACTCGGCCAAGTAGCACAACCAGCCGGGTTTTTCCTCTTTTCTTCTCTTACAAGAAAACGGAATTCTCGTTCTCCTCAGCTTCTTACCCAAGCGGTAATTCTAGCTCAAACGGGAATCCTATTAAAAAATCGATTCGAGCATCCGACCGAGTGTAAAACACTCGGCCGAAACAGCCCAAAACAGTAGCAAACCAGCCGGTTTGCCTTTCTTTCTCCACAAGAAAGCGGAATCCTTATTTTCCTCAAGTTCCCTCGTTTCCTATCCTAAGCGGTAGTCAAACTCTCCCAAGCCAAGGTCGGGAATTTCCTATAAATAGCCCCTTGCATCCAACATCAAAAAGGACCGAAAAACAATTAATCAATACGATTTTTACCAACACTTCTTCCTACACAATTCATACACACACACACATAATTCCTTTAGCATCGAGAAACCGATAATACATCCAAAACCCGAAGGAAACCGGTCCCGATATCCGACACCCTTCACCCGTCAAAACCGTACCACCCTAACCCGACCGACGTTGCCTCGACACTCCCGTGCCTAGCCACATTCCGACGAGTCCCGATCCGAGTCAACAAGAGCATGTAGGTTGAGGGTGTAACCAAACCCGATTTCTCCCTTTCTCTCCTTCTCTCCTCTTCGTCCGTTTCGTTTTTTTTACGGGTCAAGAGTCAATTTTTTCTATTTTTTTCCTAATATCGTTATTAACGAAAAACTATTTTCATAACGAATATTCTTAAACATACGATATCGATTTTTCTATAATCGAATATCGTATCGAAAAGAATTATATTAAGATTTCGACGATACTAAAAATCGTTACATCTTTTCTTCGTTCTTTTACTTTTTCGTTCAAAACAAACTATTTCACAAAACTTTTTTATTCATTCCGAATATTCGATATCGATTTCATAATCGAATATCGGGTATGACGAATATCGAAAACATGGATCGAATGCAAGTTAATTCACAATTTGTACGCGATCCATCAAAATAACAATTTTCGGACAAAAAATACAAAAACGGGCAGACCCGTACGCGAGTCGCGCCACGCCCGAGCGACTCGCGCACGAGCCTGAAACCCGGACTGTTTTTTTAACTTTTTCGTTCGTTTATTATTTGTTCTTCGATCGATTTCTAAAATTTACATCTTTTCTAAAACTATTCCAAGTATTTGATATTGATTTCGTAGTCAACTATCGGATATAAAGAATATCGAAAATATTGAGTCGAGTACGAATCATGCAATATTCATACGCGATTTAATACGAACTTCGAGTTTTCGAAAACCGGACCCGAAACAGGCCACCACGCGACCCGCCGGCGTCCCGGGCGAGTCGCGCGGCCGGCTGTTATGCCGAGGCCTTTTCCGTCTTTTTTATTATTTTTCGAACTTCGTTTTTTATACAAAACAACGTTCTTTTCAACGATATTTTTCAGATTTCGATTAATATTTATTTTTTCGATTCCGCATATTTATTTTTGCTATTATTTACAAATCGATACTAACTCGTTTGTTCATCTTGTAGCAATTTCATCCTTTTATTTCATTTGTTTTATTATACTAAAGCGAATCTCACATGCTAAATTCAACTTTGACGTTAATCAATTTTGCATGCATTAAACGACATAGCAACCCATTCAATTCCTCACATGTTTAGGAAAACAATGTTTGCATAATCATTCATCGTTCAACTAACGCGCGCATTAAAACGTCATTCGATATCCTAGTAGAGGCCGCTAATGTGCGGGCGGGGTTGGGTGTTCTTAGTGAACTTCCCAACACGTACCCTCACCCCTTACTCAGAACCGTGGTTTCCGGATGTCCGAAACCATTGGCAACGAGAGTCATTCAATATACGATTAACCGCTCAAGTCGGCATCTGTATCGAATTGCAAAGGGACGAGCCCAATAAACTCTGACATCGGAAATGGGCCGTATTTTGTACACGGCCCACTACGACATAGAGTGGGCTCGAACGGTTCCGAATAACCATAAAATTCGGTGGCGACTCCGACTTCGATTTAAATTTCCATTTGACCATCTCATGGAGATTCATTCGCCTCCCCAAACCCGCGCGTGGCCGCGTCGGGGTGGACCTATGTCATGTCCACACGTATACATATTTTATATTTTTTTAATAATTCTTAAATACGTACATATTAACAAACCATAAAAAAGGAATACCATAGTGAATAATTGAACAAAAGAAGTTACATTTTTATAAAATCCAACATCCAAAAGATACATAAAATCATTATCCAACATCCAAAATCCAAAAGGTATACATAAAATCATTATCCATGTCCAAAAGTACCTAAAACCATAATCCAACTAATACTTTGTCCGCATAAGGTAATCCGATGCATCATATACGACTAATTATTAAGAAAATAATCCGCCCATAATCCACGAACCTCGTCAATATCTTCTTGAGAATATGGCATCATATCGTTGAAATGCTACAAAATCAATAATATAAATGAACTAATTATTTTGTTTCAATTATGTGCATAAAACAAATGATTGAAACAAGAGAAAGTGTGAAAACCCAAGTCTTACCTCATTGACGGTTCTCTTCAAATCAAAACGAGTGATAATTTCGATCATATATCTCATCACGTAATAACCGCACTCTGTTTTCCGAGCATGAGGAGCCGACTACATTGCAACAAGTATAACAAAGTGTAAGAGTCGTACAAATGACAAAATACAAGATACAACAACATAATCAGCTGGACAATTATAAAAAATAATGCTCCCAGTCGTTAATCAACATAATCAGGGAACACTCTGAGACTCATTAAGAACAAAAAAATTGCATCATTATTCATCACTTCCCAGTCGTTCCAAATGGCATGGCACGACACGACACGGTTTGCCAATACTAGTAAGTGACCTCTATAGCTTGCTAGTGTATCAAAATTCTTAACAGACAGCATAGCAAAAAACATCCTTCTTTATATCATGTAATTTCCGCAGGTATTTCCCTCAACAGTATAAAGACTCCCCACTAAAGCTTATAGTAGAAGTTACAAAGGCCAATACAAATTTACAGCAAGATAAATTAACTGGACAAGTCAGGAATAAGAAAAACATGCACAGCAAAGTAAGCAAACTTGGTACAACTGAAGTGCAGCACCAAGCTATACATTCTACTTCATGTCAAACCCGTGTGATCCAAACAGGTTCAGATAAGTAAACACTGATTCATCATCCATTGATGGAATCCTCTCGGGCTGCCGGGTTGGAAACTCTTGTTTCAAAGAGATACCGTCATCACCAAATGGATTATCATCCAATTGTACCTTTCCCATTTCTGTTGATTATCATCCAAAAAATTTCTCGAGTAATTCAACACATTAACTTGCATTTACACAATCAGGATATCAAATCACATCGAAATTAAAAGTGTGAATGTCTCAAGCATTCGAGTTCATGATAATCCAACATGAAATCGCCAAAAAAAACAGAGAAGAATAGAATGATTGCATATCGAAATTCATTCAAGCATCACCACAACTATTAATCGAACAAACCGACTATGATCATCATGAAGTTCAATTTTGGAAAAACCGAAGCCTCATTTTTTCATCATAGAATCAGACGATTCATATAATATACGAGGTTTAAATAAGTACATACATTAACGTTCACCGCGGAATTTGAGAACTCTTCCTTGTACCCCCTCTATAGCCGTACACTTTTATAGACCTAGCACGGGAAAAAGAAAAGTTAAGTCACTATTAAAGAAGAAACATAAGTAAAAATGAAAAAATTATCTATAGTAATAAATTGAGATAACTCACGTATTAAGTAAAGTTTTAAATCCACTAGGCTCTTGAGCGACGAAACCAACAATACTGTTTAAATCAATCGGATCTTGTATTTCGTAAATAATCAATCAAGAAGTAAGTAGGTGAATCGGAGATGCCGAAGAACAAAGGAAAGGGAGGAAAGAACAGGAAGAGAGGGAAGAACGAAGCGGATGACGAGAAAAGAGAGCTGGTTTTCAAGGATCTTGTATTTCGTGAATAATCAATCGGATCTTTTGTTATCCTTAATCCTTTATTAGTCTTTTCTACTTGCATTAGTCTTATGACTCCTTCCACAAGTTAGACCACTACTACAACAATTGATCTGTTTAAAGACACATACATACATACATAGAGCTTGAAAAGGAAATTCTATCTATAATCCTCATTTTTCTGAGAGGAAAAGGGAAAATTGAGCTTGCTTTGGAATAACATGTACAAGTAATGAGGTCGGTATTTCTACTGAAGCTCCTTCCTCTGTTTTCTTTTACACGATGTTCTGGCTTTCCAAAAAACCTTGAATGTATCAAAGAAATACCATAATAAATTTAACCATCATCACATCACCTATGCTAACAATTTACTATGAAAGGTGTATCCCAATGGATTCCAGTAGCTTTATTGGCAATAACAAAGGAAAGGGAGAAAAGAACGGGATCAAGTCGTCTTCTTTAAGGGAAGAGAGGAACAAATGGACACTGGACAGTGGAACGGGTAATTCGTCGAGTCCGTGAGTGAGCTAGGTGAGCGAGATATGATGGATCGGAGGATGTGGATAACAGGGTAAAAATGGAAATTATTAAAGACAGAGTCGGGGTCAGTTGGGGAGCGCAGCATTAGCTGTGTGTCGGAACTCAATAATGTTTTGGTTGCGTTGGAAGCTCATAAGAACTAATACCCTCAATCTTAGTCATTGAGTGTAAATGGAAAGATGAATAATGGATGACTCATGGGCCATTTTGTGTGAAGTTTCAACTTTTTTAAGGCCAAGGGTAATGTTTTTATTGATGGATCCCTATTATTTTTCCAAGAATTTGGATACGTAAACTTCCACCTTTTGGTTGGGATCAGTAGGAGGCAACTGCAACTGGGCTTGCGTTTTCTATATGATGAGACAATCACAGGTTGAACGAACGAGGGTAAATCTATTAGGTACTGCTCTGCTCCTTCTATCCCTGTCATACAATACTTTGTCTACAATCAACCTTGTGAACAATTGACCAGGACGAAAAGAGTATTGTTAAATGTTAATCATCAATGTGTCCTTTAAATTCTTACTTACATATGATGACTACCAACCCACACGAAACACGAAACCCTATTCAATCATAGCAAAATCATGATGTAAACAATCGATAAAAACACACAAAAAATATATCATCCTAGCTTATGAAGGCGTCCAGCAAAATAACAATCTACAGATTAAAAGTTTCTACTTAATTCAATCATATTACCGACCCGAAATATCAAATCCTAAGAAACAAAAAACTCAAATCATTTTTTATCGCGAATTGATTTGACTGAATCCTTGTTTTGATTCCATTGTAAAATATCGATTCTTTATCATCATCAGCAGCAGATGAAATAGCAAAAGCAAAATAAAAAACAGTGATGAAGAAGAGACATGATAATCACGAAGACCGACAAGGATGATATCACCAGCAGCAATCCAAACCTTCTTATGCATCTTACCACAGATATGACAAAGATGCTTGATATTATCAATACACTGCACCTTGCATCTGCTATTACCAAGCATACGAAGCACTTGGGCGTACTCTTGTCCGTCTTCCTTGAAAACCACTCGTCATCCGCTTCGTTCTTCCCTCTCTTCCCGTTCTTTCCTCCCTTTCCTTTGTTCTTTGGCATCTCCGATTCACCTACTTACTTCTTGATTGGTTTCGTACAAGAGCGATGAAGAGCGACATGATTGAGCGACGAAGAGCTTCAAAATTAGGGTTAGAGGAATAATTGGGGATCTGGAATAATCTAGGGTTGGAGGAAAAATTGAGAAGATAAGGTTGAGCGGGAAAATGAAAACTTTGATTGGATGGGAAGCTTACAGTGGAGCCGATCGAGTTTGATAGAAATGGCGTAGTGGGCGGGTGTTCGTAAATCGAGAAGATAAAAATGGCGTAGTGGGAACTGGGAAGCTTAGAGGAAAAATTGAGAAGATAAGGTTGAGCGGGAAAATGAAAACTTTGATGGGGATGGGAAGTTTATAGTGGTCTGATTGATTTGTCGAAATGGCATTCGTAGAAGTATTATCAATTCTATGAGTCTCGGTTCGTAGGCCGGATCACAAAATAAACACATAAATCACAAATCGTTACATAAGACCGTCTCACCATAAGTCGAAATCCCGTTGCTAAAAAAATCATACTATAACAAAGATCAAAGTTTGTATCATGTAAAAATCTGAGTGAGTTTGGGGTTACCTCTAACGTCGATGCATGGCTGGGGAGCCGTGAGTGGATACGTCGGTCCTCGACGGTCCCGTCTCAAGAAATCGTACCCTAAATTTATTACCTAAAAATCGTCTCAACTCGATCCTCGCTTCGCCCGTACATGAGAATGTCCATTGTATGCGGTTCCCAACTCTCGTGCTTCCATTAGATCCTAAAAAAATTAGGGATCTGAAAAAATTGGGATAATTGAAGTTGAGTTAGATAGGTTGAGAAAGTGATATGGGTTGAATTACACTTATTATTAGATATTAGATTACTTTAAAAAAAATTGAGAAAGTGATATGGGTTGGGTAGTAGTAACAACCAATTTTTAGTGGTCCTCAAATTAGAATAGACAACTGAGGTTAATTAAAATAGTTGTATAATATATAGACAACTGTTTTTATAAAACTCAGTTGTCTATTATCAGATAAAGACAACTGTTTCTCAAACAAAACAGTTGTTAAGAATATCTGATGTCTATTAGGAAAGTAGTGTATACTTAATTTAAATTATTTGTTATTTTTTTTATTTATTGTTATAAATAAGTTAGTTATTTAGTTTGATGTTTTTATAGTGTAGTGTTATTATTGTTGGAGTATTTAGTGTAGTAAGCATGTTAATTGCCCATAGGTTCCCTAATTTGAAATAGGTAGATTGTTAGTATAAAATTAGGGTTTGCGGTTAAGTAGTTGAATGAATTGGGTTGTTTTGATGTGTTAGGAAATTGGAAGTGAAATACACTTATGCCGATTTAGTGATGTAATTATGGACGGATTGGATGCAATTAGTACTATGTTTAGGTGAATTGAGAATTTTACAAAATATGTGACTAGTGTATATATTAGTAAATTACTTTAGAGGAAATAATTCGTATGTGGTTATTGTGTCAATTTTTTTAGATAAAAAAATGAAGAGACAGGAACGAAAATGGTTGTATGGGGAAAGATTGGATAAGAGACGACCTCCCACAACGGAATTTTTAGAGGGTGTTAGTATTTTTCTTGAGTTCTCTAAAACCCATCTCAAATACGCGTTAGAGGGTAGATTTAGGTGTCCTTGTGTGAAATGTAAGAACCTCAAATTCTTGGATAGTATTTTGATTAAGGAACATATTATCTCAAATGGGTTTTGCCCAAATTATTATTATTGGATTAGTCATGGTGAGACGTCTGCTGTTGAGGAATCTGAGGTTGATCAGAATGAGGGCGGGGTGAGAGGAATGATTGTTGATGTGGTTGAGTGCAATTTGTTTAATGATGAGAGCATGTACACTAACGACGATGACCAACCAACCCCACAAGAGCCAAACCCACGAGCGAAAGCGTTTTTTGATAGGTTAGAGGCTGCGGAGAAGCCATTATTGTAACACCCACTATTTTTCCTAGCATTTTTATCCTTACCGTTATGACTTCGTCATAACTCTGTCACTTTTCGGCCCTATGTTTCATCATTTTTTTTCCCAAGCTTTATTTTCATTTTTGAGTCTAATGATACTTATTTTTATTTTTGAAGATTTTAGTTCTTTTAAATCTATTTAATTGATTTTCTTCGTAAACTAATTATTTTTCCGCGAGGAATTCTACTTCTCTACGAATTAACGTTTCAAAGCTTGGATTTAAGTTATTCCTTTTCCTAAAAATGTTTGAATACGTTTCTATAATATTTTCAACTAGTAAATATTTTTATTTACAAAAATTTAGTTGTTAATGATTTTTATTACGGAGATTCGCGAATAATTATTTTCTTACGCGAGGTTTACTCGAATTACTTTGAAATGCCTTTAACTATTTTACGATTATACTTTTTATCAACTTATAAATTATTTGAGACCATTTCCTCACATTTTGGACCGACTAAGCTCTTGGTCACAAGTTTTACTACGTTTTATTTAAACGATTCAATTTATCACGTTAAAACGTAAACGTAAGATTATTTCTTTTCATTCATTGTTGCATTATTATCAAAACTTTTCATACTCCTTTCTCTTCTCATTTGGCCGGCTACTTTAACAAGGTTGCACATAGTTTTCATCAAACATTAATCCCATTTATATTTAGGAAACCATCCATTTCCTTACACCACTTTATTCATTCATCACGTTAAAAAAATTCTACCTTCATCCATTTTGGCCGTGGCACTCCCCCCTATTCTAGGATTATTTTTGCTTCAATTCTAGTCTTAATCGAATTAAATTCATCGTCAAATAATCCTCTTTCCGTTCTCTTCGTTAAGGTATTAATCGACATCGTTTTCGATCAATATTTACCTTGATTTTTATTGGTTTTCTCATGGTATTTTTCTTCCATGATTTTCGTGTTTGGTAGGATTTTTGGACGATCCCGAAGCCGACGAATATATTATCGATTCAAACTTGGAGTAGAGGTAACGTCGATGTTACTCGGTATTTCATGATTTTAATTGTGTATTTGCATGTATAATTTTTATATTTCATTTTTGACAATATATGTATGTCATATAATCTGGAAAATTTTTAAAAAATTTGAAAATTTGCATGTTTTGATATTTTTATGGCTTTTACGAGATTAACGATTAAATCGTCATATTAATTTGTAAAATCGTAATATTCGGCCTAAACATGTAAAATGATGTTTTTGATTATTTTTAATAATATAGTATTTTCTTTTAATATTTTAGTTATCGATTATTGAATTATTTCCGTTTACGGACAAAAACGTTTAAAAGCCGATTTTTAGTTCTAGTACATAAACATTTTATTTTAATCTGATTTTTGATGTGGTGAAAATTTCTGGTGAAATAGAATTTTCTGAATTTCTTTCATAATTTTTCGAAATTGTTAAGTGGATGAATTAATTAATCACTTTAAATCATCGTTTATCGTTAAAACCGTGTTTGTTGTTTAAATTCTCGATTTCTGGTGTTTGGTTTAAATCTGGAAAAAAATTATGATTCTGATGATTTCATATTAAAATGTAATTTTATGATTTTTAGTGCCTTAATAAAATGTTAGGAACGATAAGTTTTATTAATGGAATCGTTAATTGTGAAAACGGGTTTTAAAGACGGTTTTGACGGAAGTTGGTAAATCTGGAACTTTGGAAAATCTGGAAAATGGGTATATTCTGGAAAATGATGAATTTTAGGTTTAATAACAATTTTTAGACATTAATACATAAATCATTTTGTAATTACTACTTTTATTAATCGTTATTGTCCAGATTGAACGAATAACGAGAAAACGCTTTAAAAATCGAGTTTTAGGATTCTGGAAAATTTTATTTTCTGGACAGAATGTCCATAAATATATTTTAACTATTTTACGTAATTTTTGTACTATTTATTAAAGTCTTTAATTAATAAGTATTGATTTTCGGACAAATTGTGATTTATCGTTAAAATGCTTCGTCTTACCTAAAAGAATTATTTTTCTAGCAATTTTGAAAGTATTTAAATCTGAAACTTTAAGAGTTAAATCATCCCTTAACATACTCTAAATATATTTGTTGGTTTAATTAAAAGAAGACGTTCAAATATTTAATTTGGTGTTTGCCGTAAAATCCTATTTATAATTTTATTGTCGAAACTAATAATAATTAGAGAATTTTAGGTTTTTAACTTTTGAAAACACCCTAATTCGTAATATTAAAATGTTTAATACATTTTTAATCATTTTATAACGCTTATACGATATTTTAATAATTTCATAAAATTAAATGTTCACTTTGGTAATTAATATCGTTAAGGCCGAAGGTATTAGTTTTATAAATCTATATCGGTTACTAAAAATGTGGTATTAGTATGAACTAATATTTTCACTATTTTGATACAATGCTATTTTTAGTAAAGTTTCTAAAAATAGAAGCTTCCTAAAATAGAAAGTTTCCTCTTTTAGAATATAAATGTTTACTTCTTTTATCCTCATATTATTTATATTGATTATATCTTTTGAATATCGATAATGACTTTGTTTTGGAGTTATGGAATAAGGTACTATTTATAATGGCTTTGTTTTGGAGTTATGGTTTTGCCATCAACTATAAGGCTAGTGTATCAGGAATCGGTACATTGGTTGTTGAACCGGGTGACAGGTATCCCGGGAGTGGTGTACATTTTGACCTTAAGCTTAGGCCTCGCAGTAAGTCGCCGTCATAAGTTGAACTGGGTGACAGGTAATCCCAGGAGGGGTGTGCACCGTCTTAAACTAGGGCCACGCATTTATAAGTCGCCGCTCTATTATGGTTGAGTAGCCTAGTTAGAGACCGAAGTTTGATTTGTTTGAACTAAGTTCTCGAAGCTAGTTTTTAGTATTCTCCTAGTGAAAGTCTAGCATTCATCACCACTCCTATCCATAACGCCATTTTGAATATTTTTATTATTATCGATATAATTTGGTTTGCAGGTTGGCAAATGTTTTATGTTTTCTCCGGAAAACTCATTTTTATTATATTGTTTCGATACGTGAAAATTTTCACTGAAAACTTATTTTCATTATGATGTTTCACTGAAAACTTACTATTTTTCTATAATAGTAATTACAGTTTTAAAATCCTGTTATACGGCTGGGTGAACATTGAAGTTGCTCCTCACTGATTGTGGATGTTATATTTTTAACATGGCAGGTATACGTGTTTGTGGACATGACGTAGGTCCACCCCGACGCGGCCACGCGCGTGTTTGGGTAGGCGAATGAATCTCGTGGTGAGATTGTTCTCGGGTTCGAAATTTAAGTCAAAATGGAGTCGCCACCGAATTTTGTGGTTATTCGGAACCATACGAGCCCACTCTATATCGTCATGGGCTATACACAAAGTACGGCCCACTTCGATTTCAGAGTTTATGGGGCCCGTCCCTTTGCATTGCGATACCGATACCATCTACACCGGTATCGTGTAAAGAATGACTCTCGTGCGCCAATGGTTTCGGGAATCCGGAAACCAAGGTTCTGAGTAAGGGGTGAGGGTACGTGTTGGGAAGCCCACTAAGGACACCCAACCCCGCCCACACATGGCGGCCTCTACTAAGACATCGTTCGTGTTCGTATACGCGCGCTAGTAAAATGACTAAATGATATGCAAGCAGCGTTTTCGGGCTAAGCATGCGAGTTGTTGATTAACTACGTCATTTAATGCATCTTGATTCACGTCAAAGTGATTTAGCATGCGATGTTCATTTAAGGTAATAAATGGCAAACGTCAAAAATAGAAAACTCGTAAATAAATTACAAATTACACGGGCGGAATACAACCCGGAATTCACAATACAACGAGCAATAAAATAGAATAATTGAATAGGAAATGGTAAACGTTAACTAGAAACGGACCCGTATATAATAAATTATAAACTAGACCGTAAGTTGTGCAAACGGACGAACTTCGATTAAATACACATTATATTGTGTATTAAACGGAGGACGGAGATATGGAACCTAGACGTGGTGCTAGCCCGATCCCGAATCTCGATGCCTTGTCCCGACTTATCACTTCGAGGAATAGAGTCTAAATTAATCATGTGTCGGATACAACTAAAGAGTCGTCGACACAAGATTAATAGTGCGAGACCGTCGATCAAAGTCGTTTTAAGTGATATGATATGCATGAGTTTTGAAAAATAGGATCACGTGATTGACTTTACACGCGTTGACTAAAAGTCGTAAAAAAAAGACGAGCCTCAAAATGTGGAAACATCTCGCGAAAGTCGCCTATTAATGTAAGAATCGAAGAGGATAGAAAGGCGAGAAAACAAGAAAGAGGAGCTCGGCCAATCAGGCCTCCCCGCGAGTCGCCTGACCGGCGCGCGACTCGCATGGGGGTCTGGCCGCCTTTTTTATTTGTTTGAATTCGATAATTGACCGAGTTAAATAAAAATATTGCATTATTTAAATTCAACTCGGTTCTCGATGTCATAAACGTGTATTATACGATTATGAGACCGTTATCGGGATTTTATGAAATATGCTATTATGTGATTGAAAATTTTGATTAGTGACGAAATTATAGTCCTCCGCGTCACGACATCGATACTAATCCTAAAGGATTATGTGATGTCGGTTTTCGCCTCAACGGATCTCGTACTAATCTTAGAAATGGAGTCTTACGCGTTCAACTATGAGCAATCACGATCGCGTTATGCCCTTGAGTACATTGGGGCGGCGCTCCTCGAAAGGGTGCCACCTCCGTCGTGACTCGTAAAGGGATTAAACGGACTTTGGATGATCGTCGTAGTCAAACGTGTTAAGATCCGAATTTTAATATTATATAAATATATACATACATGGTATTAATATGTTAATGACAAAAGGATAAAAATTAGTAAACGATAAAATTAAATGTTAGGTGTTAGATACAATAAATAAAAAAAGTGTTAGATTGCGATAAATAAAAGTGTTAGATTAGAGAGTTAGTATACACGAAATTAAAATGTTAGTGTTAACGGTTAGTAATAATAATAATTATAATAATAATAATAATAATACATATATATACACATAATCAAAAAGAAAAGAGAAAGGAGATAGAGATGTCGGGATTTGAATTACACCCTCAACCTACATGCTTAATGGCCTCGGAAACGAACTCGTAATAGCGACGGGAGCGCGGGAGTGTCGAGATATGTAGGGTGAGTTATGGTGTGTGTCTTTGACGAGTTTTGATCTCGGGATTTTGAATATGTATGTGTGTGTATGTATGCCGCCGGTTTTTCGAGGGCAAATGGCTCGGTTTTTTTGTATGGTTTTGCTTGGGGTTGTAGTGTAGAGTGTTTAGGTAGATTAGGGTAGAAAATGTAGGGTAAATGAGGGTTGCCAAGGCCCTTCAAAACTGAAAATGCAAAGGGGTTAGGGGGAGTATTTATAGACTTGATCAAGTGAATCAAGTGAATCGAGTCATTTTAGGAAGAAGTTGATTCTTGTGGATTTGATTTGCTTTATGAATTCTGATTTTGTGCGCCAGTTTTCGAGAATGAACTTGGCTGATTTTGTGAGACGGTTTCGTCTTTGACCGGGTTTTGACCCGGTCGCTAAAAGACGAGATTTATTTCCGGTGACGGTTTTGACCCAAATTAGTCTCATTTTATTGGAAACGGCCCACTGGGGCTGGATTTGAGGTCGGTTTTGAGAGATTTGCACTCCGCTAAATGCCCACATCGGATACTATTGATTCCGAGTCCGTATTCGAGCGTTAAGTCACGTTAGCGTCCGATCATCATCGGGTGTTTTGTCGGAAACTGCTATAGACACTAGCAGGCAAATTGCGGGTGTCTACAGAGCCCCCACTCTGACTAAGGCTTGGACAAGGCGAAATTCAGAGTAGCTACCAGGCCAATCGCAGATTACAACCTGGTAGCCTTCCGGTCGGGTCGTTTATAGTTCATTAGACTCGCGTGAAGGGCTCGCCAGCCATAAGAAAAGGGTCATACCTGTCCTGATGATGATAGCTCTGTGGGGAGTCAGACTTGCCTTTGAAGTCCTAGGTGTACCTGTATTTGCACATAATATTTATGTGAAACACCGACTCATGCTGGGGAGTAAAGTAGCTGCGCGGGGACTTGCTTTTGTAGTCTTGGGTGTACCCGTATGCCGACACATGACAACTTGCATGTAGTATTCCAGGAGAAACACCGCCTTTGATGTTCCGTTGGGAAGCACTAGCTGGTACCTGAAATGTTAGATACATAGGCAGAAATAGCAGGCATAGCAGATAGCAAGATAGCACATAGGAAATGCAATTAGCATCTATAGACTGACTTGCGCTGGGGAAAATGGTTTTTGCTTAGTTTTGAAATCGAAGTCCTGAAAGCAACTCACGTGCTAGGAGATAGGTTTTCAAAATTGAAAGGGGTAGAAAAGAAATTTGCAGTTTAAATAGACTGAAATTTGACCTTGTCGAAAAGGATTTTATCAAATGGCTAAGTTTTGCAAACTTTAAAGTGAAAATTTGAGGAGGGAGGTACCGACAGACTCGACTCTGGACGTGACAGGACGACGAGTTGACAGACACGACTTGGACTCTCGCGGGGTTGGACTGTGACTCGGTAGGGGAGTGGGCCACCTATGATGACAAGACTCTTAAGTTGAGCTATTTCGTAGCCTAAGTGAGTGGCAACACGGTCGAACATACATCGAAATGGAAAGGATGTGTCATAGTCTGTAATGAGACTGTAATGACAGGACTTAGTAGTAGCAATGTTATAGTCTGGTGCTCTTTTGGATCTTTGGTTTTGAGGTATAGTCCCAAAATGGGCGTCGCATCGAGTCCCGACAGATTCTCGTCTTCGACTGAGCCGAGTACTAGGACACTCTATAGAAAGGAGGCTAGATTTTGAAAATCATTTGGATTATGTGAGTGGATGGGAGTCTTCTGCCTATGAGAAGCCCCCAGGACGACAAAGCTAGCTGTTGAGAACATGACAGTGTCGTGACAGGAATGATGGTGCTTTTTGAATGTGTGTCAATTTGGGTGGTTGTGCGTTTCTTGAAAGGCTGCCTACGTATTCACGTGTAGTGAAATCAAACCAAGCCGTAGTTCAGTGGATTGAAAGATATGTTATGTTGCCTAGTTTATTAGGGCTTTGTGTGTAACTAGCCATAACGATGGTGTAGGCTAGGTGAATTACGAATGATGTCCTGATCAAAGGGTTGGAACAGTTAGGATGTTGATCCCGTGACTGTGAGCGTTCTCCGGGGTAGCACCCAGAGGTGGTGTGAACTATTTGGGCATGTTCTATGCCGACTGCAGGTTAAGTTCCCGTGTTTGGGGCTGGTAACTGGTTTGGATGTTTTTGGAAATGTGGAGCTATGTTGCAAGTGGCTTTGATGATTCGAAATCTGGGGCTCGATTTTGTGGAGCTAAGGCTTCGAGGGTAAGGTATTGTAATTTGGTAGGAAAGGGGGAAGTCGAGTAAAAATGACTCGGACTTCGATCGGGGTAGGTTTAATAATGCGGGATCTGATTTCCATGTCTGGCCCTAATGGTTAGGGTGTATCCTATGGAGCTTGAATCCTCAAAATTTCGGGTTGTCTCTTAGCCTAGGTCTCGGGAAGGTCTTGAGGGTTGCAATGTGGGAAGGCTAAGTGTGGTGTTAGCTGACAAGCTTGATTATATCTCCCTTATTGGATGTTTTGAATTGGCCGTACCCCGGTCATGGGACTTTCACTTGGGTTGACCGTTGACCATGGTCATGGGTTTTTGAATTCCTTTTTTTTTTGGATTGACCTCTTAGCCCCGGTCGTGGGATTCTTCACTTGAGTTGACTGTGTCCCGGTCAAGGGATTGATCGTATCTGGTCGAGGGATGTTGAGAGTTCTTTTTTGGTCATGGCCAGCTCTTTTGTTTCGGCCTTTTGCTTTTTTCCTTGGACTTTTGATTTTTTTTGTCCAACTCTTTTTCTTTTTTTTTCTTTTTTTCACGGTAATCCCCTCCTATGGTGTTGTGGGTGGATATGGGGGTGGGCCCATCGGTTGGATTAGGCTTGTGGAGCTAAACCTTTGTAAGGTGTAAGCTTAGTTGGTGAGTGCAACTCGCGGTGGAGTACTCTACGGTAAGCATGGTGATTTGGATCTCGGTATTGTCATCATAATTCCGAGCAGGCTTAGTGGGAGCATCGTCCCGAGTTGGGTATTTTTGGCATCAAGCCTATAGAGTCACGATGCTTCTTTTTTGCTTCTGGTCAGACTAACGCCTAAGGTAGGGATTGATCAGTCTTATTGGAGGGGTGTTTATTGTGGGAAATGGGTTTGCCTTCAGTCTTGAACCCAAACTAGGAGACTACCTAGATTTGTCATAGGATTCGATACTGCTCCTACAAGGGGTAGTTGTGTGGCTGTCTATGCCGGACATGGAACAGGTAAGGGAAAACATGGGTCTCAGTTCCTGCAGTCATTATAGATGTGCCTATAATAGTCACGTGCATGTGCTCACAGTGTATGATGGTGTTCATCATGTTCTCGGAAACACATAAGGAAAGCTTATATGAGAAATAGAAAAACTGATTTTATTGAATTTTGAAAAGAGGACAGAATACAGTTGACTCTGACTCTGACTTTGAAATAAGGATGTAGGATATCCTAGACTGGGACTCGGACTTAGACTCGAATCGAATCCGGACTTTCGGATACTTGGTTGGTCGTTTCTTTTTGGTAAGGTCCTTGATTGGAGGAAACGACAGGTGCCACGACTCGCCTAAACTCGACTTTGCGCGAATGCAAAAGACAGGGAGTCAAACTAGACATGGCCCGGGGTGACGGGTCGACAAAGACTCTTGGACCGGGATACTCGAACGTTGACCTAGACGAGGTAACAACTCTGGCTTGGACTCGACGATGAGACTCAAGCTGCACGAGGGTAAGTCCGAAAATGGGGCGACCGTGTTCGACCGCGTCACGT
Source organism: Agrostemma githago (assembly GCA_958450325.1). Classification (NCBI taxonomy): domain Eukaryota; kingdom Viridiplantae; phylum Streptophyta; class Magnoliopsida; order Caryophyllales; family Caryophyllaceae; genus Agrostemma; species Agrostemma githago. The sequence continues at coordinate 62,595,077 of OY288247.1, read as the reverse complement.
GTTCGGACCAACCGTGGCGACCTAAACCTAGGTGACTCGAGTGTTCGTAGCATAGTTACGACTCGAAGAAAAGCATCATAAGGACGCTGGTGTATGATGAACGTAAGGTACCCCTTAGGGTGACCGTGGTCGACTGCTCGGGTGAAGGACAACCCCCAAGTGAGACTGAAGACTCTGATTGGACTCAGATGGTATGGCATCTAAGTGACTCAAAAGCGGGTTACGTGAGACAACACGTGTAGGACCTGACCCTTAGAGCAACCGTGATTGATCGCTCTGCTAAAGGGTAGCCCCCGAGTGGGATCGAAGATTTTGCTAAGACTCGAGTGTCGGACGAATGACCATTAGATGTAAGGACCATAAACCTTTAGCTACAGGGCTATGCCTTGTAAAAGGTTGACTCGGCCTCGAGGAAAGGCAGACGGGGTAAGGGAAGAAACTTGTGATGTAAGATCGGCAGAGTTTCGACGCTAGAGACCCTTGACTTGACTTGGATAAGGATAGACCTTGTGATTAGGGTAGACCCTTAAGTTAAAGAACTTGAATTGGGATGACTCGACTAACGGATTGAAAGACGGGCGAGATTCCCTTAGGAAAGGTCGTGAGGACCATCCTGCTAGAGGAAAAGATCGCGTGAGACTTTCTAGTTAGGACTCGAGTGTATGGGTCGGACGAACCTTCCACTTACGAGTGTATGACTCGTGTTGGTCGGTTATGCCTTTAGAAAAAGGCGGACTAGGATGGGGAAGAAACCCGTGATGTTGGATCGACGGAGTTTCGACGCTAAAGACCTTCGACGAATTATGAAAAGACCCGACACACAGATTACGGTAGGTCTTATAAGAAGGAAGGTTTTTGAAAAATGATTGAATTTTTAAAATTGAGAGGACCGTCCTGAAATTGGCAGTGGGCCAATAGGACCGGGCATTTTGAAATGTTAGAATGGTTGCGAGTAATTTCGCGTTTTGAAAATTGAGGAGGCGATCCCTTCTATTGAAATTGGCAGCATGCCGACAGGGCCGAGTTTTTTTTGATAAGTTGAATATTTGGAATTTTGAAAATTTGAATATCGAAAATAAATTTCCGAAAATTTGAAAATTGAAAATAAGATCCCGAAGATTTGAAAATCGAAAACGGCATCTCGGAGATTTGAAAATCGAGAATGGAATCTCGAAGACTTGAAAATCGAGGTGGAATTTTGAAGATTTGAAAATTGAAGTTGAATTTTGAAAATTCGAAAGTCGAAAGGGAATCGAAAATTCGAAATTTGAAATGGTAAGCATGCCGGCTAAAAATAGGCAATTTTGAGTCAAATCATAAGTCTAAATTTCGGCAGCATTCCGAGTTTTTTGAAATTGGAAATTTTGAAAAGACGGGTCCCGAAACGAACAGTATTTTGGGGGTTTCAAAATTTGGTATTTTTGGGAAGATGCATTTTTTGAAATGACGGTTTTTGAAAAATGACACGGAAACCAAGTAGCACATAGTCAAACAAGCATTATAACGACGCTTATGTATGCTTTACAGTAAGTCTCGGTCGGTCAAAATAGGGTCTATACCAACGACGATAGTATTCTCGTAGTCAGGACGGACTCCCTAAGCCGAGTTGGTCTTAGGACATGCCGCGAAACCCTTACGAGTTCCACCATCGAAGTCTTTAGCGCACCCATGTAGGAATGCACCGTGGTATAGTGGGACGTCGGTCACAAGTAACCGGCCCGGGCAAAATTTGGGTTATGCATGAATCATTAAACTAATACGCGCACACTAATATTCGAACGATTTCTCTTCGAGTCTCACCCTAGGAACCCCGATGACATGTGGTACATCAGGTATCCCCAACGGAGTCGCCAAATTGTGGATATGACGTAGGTCCACCCCGACGCGGCCACGCGCGGGTTTGGGTAGGCGAATGAATCTCGTGGTGAGATTGTTCTCGGGTTCGAAATTTAAGTCAAAATGGAGTCGCCACCGAGTTTTGTGGTTATTTGGAACCATACGAGCCCACTCTATATCGTCATGGGCTATACACAAAGTACGGTCCACTTCGATTTCAGAGTTTATGGGGCCCGTCCATTTGCATTGCGATACCGATACCATCTACACCGGTATCGTGTAAAGAATGACTCTCGTGCGCCAATGGTTTCGGGCATCCGGAAACCAAGGTTCTGAGTAAGGGGTGAGGGTACGTGTTGGGAAGCCCACTAAGGACACCCAACCCCGCCCGCACATGGCGGCCTCTACTAAGACATCGTTCGTGTTCGTATACGCGCGCTAGTAAAATGACTAAATGATATGCAAGCAGCGTTTTCGGGCTAAGCATGCGAGTTGTTGATTAACTACGTCATTTAATGCATCTTGATTCACGTCAAAGTGATTTAGCATGCGATGTTCATTTAAGGTAATAAATGGCAAACGTCAAAAATAGAAAACTCGTAAATAAATTACAAATTACACGGGCGGAATACAACCCGGAATTCACAATACAACGAGCAATAAAATAGAATAATTGAATAGGAAATGGTAAACGTTAACTAGAAACGGACCCGTATATAATAAATTATAAACTAGACCGTAAGTTGTGCAAACGGACGAACTTCGATTAAATACACATTATATTGTGTATTAAACGGAGGACGGAGATATGGAACCTAGACGTGGTGCTAGCCCGATCCCGAATCTCGATGCCTTGTCCCGACTTATCACTTCGAGGAATAGAGTCTAAATTAATCATGTGTCGGATACAACTAAAGAGTCGTCGACACAAGATTAATAGTGCGAGACCGTCGATCAAAGTCGTTTTAAGTGATATGATATGCATGAGTTTTGAAAAATAGGATCACGTGATTGACTTTACACGCGTTGACTAAAAGTCGTAAAAAAAAGACGAGCCTCAAAATGTGGAAACATCTCGCGAAAGTCGCCTATTAATGTAAGAATCGAAGAGGATAGAAAGGCGAGAAAACAAGAAAGAGGAGCTCGGCCAATCAGGCCTCCCCGCGAGTCGCCTGACCGGCGCGCGACTCGCATGGGGGTCTGGCCGCCTTTTTTATTTGTTTGAATTCGATAATTGACCGAGTTAAATAAAAATATTGCATTATTTAAATTCAACTCGGTTCTCGATGTCATAAACGTGTATTATACGATTATGAGACCGTTATCGGGATTTTATGAAATATGCTATTATGTGATTGAAAATTTTGATTAGTGACGAAATTATAGTCCTCCGCGTCACGACATCGATACTAATCCTAAAGGATTATGTGATGTCGGTTTTCGCCTCAACGGATCTCGTACTAATCTTAGAAATGGAGTCTTACGCGTTCAACTATGAGCAATCACGATCGCGTTATGCCCTTGAGTACATTGGGGCGGCGCTCCTCGAAAGGGTGCCACCTCCGTCGTGACTCGTAAAGGGATTAAACGGACTTTGGATGATCGTCGTAGTCAAACGTGTTAAGATCCGAATTTTAATATTATATAAATATATACATACATGGTATTAATATGTTAATGACAAAAGGATAAAAATTAGTAAACGATAAAATTAAATGTTAGGTGTTAGATACAATAAATAAAAAAAGTGTTAGATTGCGATAAATAAAAGTGTTAGATTAGAGAGTTAGTATACACGAAATTAAAATGTTAGTGTTAACGGTTAGTAATAATAATAATAATAATAATTATAATAATAATAATAATACATATATATACACATAATCAAAAAGAAAAGAGAAAGGAGATAGAGATGTCGGGATTTGAATTACACCCTCAACCTACATGCTTAATGGCCTCGGAAACGAACTCGTAATAGCGACGGGAGCGCGGGAGTGTCGAGATATGTAGGGTGAGTTATGGTGTGTGTCTTTGACGAGTTTTGATCTCGGGATTTTGAATATGTATGTGTGTGTATGTATGCCGCCGGTTTTTCGAGGGCAAATGGCTCGGTTTTTTTGTATGGTTTTGCTTGGGGTTGTAGTGTAGAGTGTTTAGGTAGATTAGGGTAGAAAATGTAGGGTAAATGAGGGTTGCCAAGGCCCTTCAAAACTGAAAATGCAAAGAGGTTAGGGGGAGTATTTATAGACTTGATCAAGTGAATCAAGTGAATCGAGTCATTTTAGGAAGAAGTTGATTCTTGTGGATTTGATTTGCTTTATGAATTCTGATTTTGTGCGCCAGTTTTCGAGAATGAACTTGGCTGATTTTGTGAGACGGTTTCGTCTTTGACCGGGTTTTGACCCGGTCGCTAAAAGACGGGATTTATTTCCGGTGACGATTTTGACCCAAATTAGTCTCATTTTATTGAAAACGGCCCACTGGGCCTGGATTTGAGGTCGGTTTTGAGAGATTTGCACTCCGCTAAATGCCCACGTCGGATACTATTGATTTCGAGTCCGTATTCGAGCGTATTAAGTCACGTTAGCGTCCGATCATCATCGGGTGTTTTGTCGGGAACTGCTATAGACACTAGCAGGCAAATTGCGGGTGTCTACAGTGTTCCGGGTGTGGGCTAGCGAGCAGTGTGGATCCTGCTTATTTATTTTTAATAATTATGTGTTATGGATTGTTCAAACCCCTTTTTTATGGATTGTTTTAATTTTGGCCATTTTATTTTAAGGCCTAATGTTTGACTTTACCATTTAAATATTATCAAAACATAGTTACAGCGTGTTATAGTCCCGACTCTACAGTGTTTCCGCCACTATATCGCGTTAGAATTTCTAGGGGATTACAATCATATGGAGGGTGTGATGTGACATTGTTAGAAGTGGTATCTATGGTAGTGACACATAAATGTGAGTATAACCTACCTTTTGGATGCGTAGACGGTGTCGCTGCGTTGATTGAGAAACTCATCCCAAAAGACAACATTATGACCAAAACATTCTACAATACCAAAAAAAAGTTAAAGGTCTTGAACTTCCGCATCAAAAGATCGATGCTTGTCCCGATGGATGTATGCTTTTTTGGAAGGACGATGCCATGCTTGAGGAATGTAAGATATGTGGGAAGGGTAGATACAAAAGCGTAGATTGGAATATTGTTTTGAAGGGTAGGAAGGGAAAGATTGTTGCGAGGCATAAAAAACCTATACCACTTAGTCGACTTACCTACTTTCCAATCGCCCCTAGACTTCAAAAATTAACCAGAACCATTGCCGAACAAATGAGGTGGCATAAAGACGAAACTCGTGTAGAGGGGAATATGTGTCATCCTAGTGACGGGGAGGAGTGGAAACGCTTTGATAGGATTTACCCTGAATTTGCTGAGGAACCCCGTAACGTGAGACTTGGGTTGTGTACCGATGGGTTCGTCCCTTTCGGTCAGTTCGGTAAGTCATACTCATGCTGGCCTGTCATGGTCACACCGTACAACTTACCCCCATGGCTTTGTCTGAAACCACCGTTCATCTTCCCTTCCCTCATTGTTCCCGGCCCAAAAAATCCAAAAAACGACTTGGATGTTTACTTACAACCAATGATATAGGAATTGAAACACTTGTGGGAAGTAGGGGTGGAGACATATGATGTGTCTTCGAAACAAAATTTCCAGCTTAGAGCATCGCTTTTGTGGACTATAAACGATTTCCCTGCGTATGGTATGTTGAGTGGTTGGTCTACGGCGGGCCAAAAAGCTTGTCCTTGTTGCATGAGTGAAAGTAAAGCATTCTACCTAAGTAATTCAAGCAAAATTAGTTGGTTTGACTGTCATAGACAGTTTCTACCCGAGGGTCACATGTACAGGAAGAATAGGAAAGCTTTCAAGAAGGGTGAGGTGGTGCTAGATGAGGCACCGATTCGTCTCCAAGGAGATGAGATTTGGGAGGTGATTTCAAAGTTCCCATCTACTGTTGACGGGACCGATCAAGAGTTCAAAGATCTTAAGAAATTAAAAAATGGTTGGTTTAAAAGAAGCATCTTCTTTGACCTTCCATATTGAAGTACTTATTACTCCGACATAATCTGGACGTGATGCATATTGAGAAGAATTTCTTTGAGCAACTGATTCACACCGTCATGGATGTAGAGGGTAAGACATGTGACACCGTAGGATCCCGAAAAGATTTGAAAAAAAATTGTGACCGTCCAAAATTGCATATCAAGCGGGATGGGTCCAAGCCTAGGGCCTTGTTTAGCCTTGATAAGGCTCAGAGAAGTTTTGGAGCCGTATGAGAAGCACTTTGTACCATATACCCCTCATGTTTGCAAAATCCCTACTAATACCCCCGTACTTCACTAATCTCACTAACCGTGACCTAATGACCATTCAGCTGTCTAATAGTTAAGTGGCTTAGTTGGCTGCTGACTGGGGCGTGACATGGCAGGGGATGGACTTTCACATAGCTGACTCATTTTCCCTTCACTTTCCCCAAATTTTCCCTCCACTTTCCCCAAATTTTCCCTCAATTCTATTAAGTACCCAATTTTATACATGAAGTTGTTACTCATTTCACTCCACTTTGTTCATCTTCCTTACATCTTCCCTTTTTTTATATGTTCTGATGTCGTCATCTTCATTTTCAAGGATTGACGGTCTTCAATTGAAAAATCAAGCTTGCAATCGTTGTGGGAAAAATGCTGTCATCAAGATTTCCTGGTCAATCAACAATCCCTAACCAAAACCCTACAATATATCATGATGATCAAGCATTTTCGTGTTTAGTAATTAACTCAAAATTAAAGACAAACATCAGGATTTTTGGAAAATTACTATAATTAAAGACATACTTTACCTTGAAATTCAGAGACTGAGAGAGCCTATGAGCGTTTTGGGGAATTATGAAATTAATTAGGTTTTTGGGGAATTATGAAATTAATTAGGGTTTTGGGAGTAGAATGTGATGAGTAGAGAAGAGTGGTGGAGAAGTCTGGTTTTATCTTTTGAATCAAAGGAAGAGAAAGGTAAGAGTCAATGCCATGTCAAAGTCAATTTTCTGCCATCTCACGCCCCAGTCAGCAGCCAACTAAGCCACTTAACGGACCATTAGACGGCTGAATGGTCATTAGGTCACGGTTAGTGGGATTAGTGAAGTACAAGGGTATTAGTAGGGATTTTGTAAACATGAGGGGTATATGGTAGAAAACAAGAAAACACAGGGGTATATCGTAGAAAATCTCTGGTAGTGTAGTACAAATGTACAATATATAGTGAGATGGATTTACAAATAAGTTTATCATGAAACCTTTTGTATATTGTGTTGATTAATTTTTTTATTTAGTGAATGGTAAAGGTGTGAGTGTGTTACGGGGTAGTAACGTGAACACCTTCGGTGAGGGATGAACTCTTTTATCAAAATATCGGTAATAACATGTTGAGTTTTCACTACCGATGTACACCTACAACGTTGCATTATTAATAATTTCTGATTATTTTATAAAAATGTTCGCAATCCCCTGATACGTCACGTGAATCACATTACATTATTACTAACCTCCGATTATTTTTAAAAAACGTTCACAACCCCGTGACGTGTCACGGGTATCACACTATTTAACTCCATTGTTATACATCTACCCTTTCTCCAATATCATACATAAATCATATTTTCATAATCTTGGCTCTTACTTCTACAACATGTTCATCTGCAATTATTTTTATGAGATTCATTTTCATGAACATTTAGACCTACCTTTAGGGTTTCTAATTAAAGAAAGAGATGTAATTCTTTTTGGCAATTTTGAAAGATGATTTGTGAAGTGCAATTTCTATCACATGGGTTTCACTTTTTACGTTCTTTGAAGTTGATTTACGGGAATGGTGACAAGTGTTGGTCTGTTGGAGACAAGGTTTTGTTTGTCGCGTTCTTCAAGGTGTTTCTTATTAATGTTTATCATTAATTGCCAAAAGGTAACTAGATGTGCCTCTTTTCCGTATTTATGCATCTTGAATGTGTTGTGTGATTTTAATGACTTTTAACATGATTTAATTGATTTGTGTAGTATCTTTATTCATGATTTAAAGAGTTTAATTAATTAGTATGTTAATTGAACGATTTATTATTTCATTAGATCTATAATTATCGTTTTCACTTACATTAGAATTGTTAGATCTAATCCATTGTAACATCTAAAAGATTCGTACGTGAGCCGCTTGGCCTCTCTGTTTGGAGATGCTAGGGTTGTTTCATCGATGACTCTAGGGATCCAATCCTAAGTATTAGATGACTCGTCCTATCATCACCTGATGTTGAGGTTAAAGTTGAGGTTAATCTAATCTTGATTGAAGATAATGTAACTTTATTGAAAAGTTACTATACAACTTCACTTAAGGTTAAGGTAACTTCAATGAGGGTTTATAGTCTCGTTGGGGCTCAATATAAGGGACTCCACAAGATTATGATCAAGGTTAATGTAACCTTAGTTGAGGTTTATGTAACTTTATTGGAAAGTTACTATACAGCTTCACATGAGGTTAATGTGACCTTATTGCGTGTTATAATCTCACAGAGGTAATGTAACCTCATGAGGTTGTAACAAGGTTAATGTAGCCTTACTTGAAGTCAACGTAGCTTCAATGAGAAGTTACGATACCCTTCACATGAGGATTACGTAACACCGTTACGAAGCTATAATCTCACTGAGGTTAATGTAACCTCACAAGGTTATAGTCGAGGTTAATTTAATCTTAACTTGAAGTTGACGTTATAGGGATTATACTATGACACCACCTTTGGGTTGACGTTATATACATAACTTCACTTTAGTAGACAAGGTTAATGTAGCCTTACCTTAACCTTGAATACTAATACTCGTTAGATGTTCAGGATATATTCTGTTAGACCTTAACCCTATCAGTATTTGAAGGTTATAGTCGGTTGTGCTATAGCTTCACTATGTTATCGTTGTTTGATTACTTCTATACTCGTTCCTTTAAAACAATCAGTTACATTGTTCTACGTTTGACTCGTGATATTTATCACGAATGATTAATACTTAGTATAGTCAGTTACACTATCTAGGGCTTGATTATCCCTGGTATAGTCAGTGACACTATACTGGGTCTGATTACTACACAGTGCAGTTAGTTACACTGTACTACGTAGAAGTCGTGAGGTTGCTCACGCAGTTGGCAGTCAATTACACTGTGCAACGTACATGATGGTTAGTGATATAGATGATGGTAGTATCAGTTACATACTATCGGAATGAACCAATACTGCTCGCAAGAGGTTTAATTGGTCTATGTTCGGTGGGTCTAGATTCATTAGTTACACGTTCTGGATTCCCGTGTGTCGTTCGACGTATAGTTACTGCATCGAGAGCTCCGGTCAGGTCTTAGACATATAGTTGTCAGTTACACGCTATACATAGTACCGTGGAGTATCAGTTACATACTTCACTCCGTGTCAGAGGGTTAGTTACACACTCTGACTAGTTAGAGTATCAGTTACATACTCTAGCCGGTGTTCATTCTATATCCTATACGTCTTTGTATGAAGTTTGTTGTTACTTACTCTAACATGTATGGATGGATACGTAGTATCTATCTTGATCGTTATGCTTAATAATAACATCATGTATGATTTTATTTAAGTATGTCGTGTCCGTTAAGTCACGAGTTGATTATGGATTCTAATAAATTATATCTTGGTCATGTGTATTGATATCTTCACATATCGTTTAATTATGTTATCCTTCATCATTATTGCTATTCATGTTCAACTTGTTATAACCATGACTGGAAGAACATCTAGTTGCTCCCCACTAACTGTGGACCCCCCTTTCAGGTCTTTCGAGATGTTATTGAATGTGATGATGTTAGGGAAGACCTGTGGAGAGAGACCTTTATTTAAGTTTTTGAATTTTAGTTTGAACACTTTGAATAATCTATTAGTTAATTGTCGAGATAGTGACGATTCGGATTTGGTCGGGTGTTTCCGCCACCTTTGACCCTATTATTCATACTATTTATATTATTTAAAAGTTTTTAAAAATCCGGGTTGTTACACGGTTGCTCATTTTGTCATCCCGTGTACTCGATATGAAAGGATTGTGTCCAACATCAAAATGAATGTCAAATCTCTAACATACTAAAAATGAATACATCTATCTTTCACGATACAACATTCTCGACAAACTACAATTTCTCAAACTTGCGCGGATTATAATCGATTCTGCTCCAAAGCTGCAATTAACCATGTTTCAGTCGCCTAGACCCCGGTGCCTAAGTATTCAAGCGCATAAGCCCAGGCGTTTGAGTCTATGGGCACCTGATGTCAGGCGCCTGACCCATCGTTGGTTCTCGTCTTCGAAATAGATCAATTATCGTTCGTTATCGACACATAATCTGATTAATTTGTATCTGTAGAGTCTAACGATCTTATCGAATACCCTGGGGGGGGATAGAGTATGTATGTCTTTTTAAATTTTAATGATGTATTATACTTAAAATTTATTATGAAAGGTTTAGTATAATATTAAGTATTGAATATGGCTAAGTAAATGAAGTAACAACGTGTTTGCTATTATACTTACTACTAAAAAGTATAAGTATAGGAAATAACAAAAATAGTAAAAAAGGTACCATCCCTTTTCTTCTTTTTATTTTTTTTTTCCTTTTGCCGGTTATATTTTGTCCTAATTTAATTACTATGGGTCACAACGAGGACATTGTATGACTTGGTATGGGGGGATATTTTGTGTGTTACATGTTTAAAAAAAGTGTTTTTAAATTTAAAAAAAAGTGTTTTTATTTATTTAATTATTTATTATTTTTTGACTTTTTGTGTGTTTTAGTACAGAGTCGTGTCGGCGATGATGACATTGCAATTGCCGTATGCTTTTCTCTAGTTCTTTGCTCTTTATTGTGAATGACACTTATTTTCCGTTATATGAATTTAGTATTTCTTTGATCTTGTCACCGATTATGTTTTGAATGTCAATTGAGTCAATATACATGTTGTAGAGTAAGCTACTAAAATTGTGAGATTTAGAGTCTTCTAAAATTGATGCCATTCATGATCAGTTTCATACTTTCATATAGATTGAGAGTAGTATTCCTTATGAGACTTGTTACATCAAATTGCATATGCATGACATTCGTCTCTTAATACCTCTATATATTTGATTTGTGATTGTGACACATGTAGAAGATAAAGTCCCCTTTCTTTTATCTAATTCCCATGAACTTCACATAGCCATAATTTGACCCATTTCAACCCGTCTATTAACTATATGCCATATTTGCTTACCAAAATCAAGCTAGTTTGGTTAACCAAATGAAATTGTTTTTTTCGGGTGAAATTTGGTACCTTACCATGTTGATTGGAGAAGGGAATTGTAGAAAAAAATGAATTGAAAAGAAAAAAATCGATGAAAGAAAAGAAGATGAAAGGTGATAGTTGAAAGAACCAAGAAGAGGAATTCGTTTTTTCTATGAGAAAGAATCGATCTCTTTGTTTTCGTAGTTGTTGGTGCAAGGCCGGTTATGAAAAGTTGTAAATAGGCGCTTGGCCATGTCTGATTCCTTTGATTGTAGATTGGTTAAGAATGGAATGAGTGTAATGTTGGTTACAGTTGTACTAGCTTGGCTTTAACCTCCACATATCCAAATTATTTTGCCCCTTCTTACCCGCTTAGCCTCACTTTATGCCATTTATAAGTCCTCGACATGTGTCTTGGTCCGATTGAATGTGTATGTACACTTGGTAGAGATTGGTATCATCTTAGATTGCATGCATGTTCTTATATGACGCATTTGGGTGAGTGTTTTGTCTTTCCGATTTTACATAAACTCACAATATTGCCCTTATGGAGCGACGAGTGTAAACCGTAAGGAATCTCGATATAGAAAGTTGTGCAAGATAAAATGTTTGGCATTTGAATATTGGTTGGAGCTTGATTTTTGAAATTCTTTTACTCTTCATCTTTTGCTTTAGAATTTGTTTCTTTAGCCTTGGTGTCATTTGCTTGTTAGAGTATTAGATTTGGGATGATGCATGAAGTTTGCTTTGAGCCACCGTTTTTGTCTTGTCCGATGTGAGTTTGCTTAGGGACAAGCAAGGGTTCGGTTGGGGGGATTTGATGAACTCAATTCATATAAATATTTAGTCCTATCTTGTCCTCCGTTTTAACCCGTTTAGCATGATTTAGAAATAGCTTTAGTAGCTTTTTACCCATAATTTGTTATGCCAGGTATTTCGTTTATGTTTTTGCTGGAAACATAGCAAATCGAGGAATTGAAAGCTACAAGTCAAGAATACAAGAGAAACCGGGCGAAGAGATTGACCCGTCAGCCGAACCGGTCGGTACAACATCAAACCGGGTGGTACAAAGATGAACCGGTCGGTTCCGTCGTGAACCGGTTGGTATGATTATAAATTGGGCGGTTCGATGCAGTTTAATCGAAACTTTCCTAATCTGTTGAGGAGTCCGTGTCTTGCCATAATTAATATTCTACAAGATTATTTTCTTAGACTTTACTTAGTTTCCTAATTAAACTTCTTGTAATAAGTATATATACTTTACTTAGTTTCCTAATTAAACTCCTTGTAATAAGTATATATACCCCTCTTGGGGTTAGATTTTATTTACACTTTCATATTCAGAACTTTGGTTTAAACTTATTATTATTAACATCGTGTAAATAACTAGAATAGTTTGTAGTTGTTAGTTGTTTGTAGTTGTACTTGTACTTGTTATCTGGCAAGCTTGTAGTTGTAGTTGTAGTTATTATTCAATCCTTCAGTTCTTCGTAATTGATATTTTTTCTCTTTCCCTTATTTTTATATTGATTTCTATCATGTTTAATTCTTTTATTGCTTTAACCTTTAATATGAGTAGATAATTTATTCTTCTAGGGTTGAAGGGGATCTATGTTAATTGAATTAAGGATGTTAGTTTAATTAATTGTTTGATTGATCATTCATATGTTATTGGCTTACTACTTGTTTTGTATCATTGTTTGATTAGTTTGATACGTTGAACTAGTTGAATGTTTAGGAACCCGAACCTAAGATTAAAAGCCTGGTAAGGGTAGACTCACAAGTAAGTGGGTAGGATAATCTGGTAAGTTGTGTTAGCCCGTCAGAATCTATCCTATGGTTCACATAAGATCCGAAAGGCCGTGTCTTTGCCCAAAATAACTGTGATTGATTGATTGAATGATTAATTAACTCTACCCAATTTAATTGCACAGTGAACCGGAAAGCCCTAGATCTCTTTAATATTATTAGAACATCATTAATTTACATTCTCGTATTAGTTTAGATAACAAATCAAACAAACCATAACTAGAATAGTTTAGAATCGACTATAGATAATTAGCGATAATCATCTGTCTCTCTGTGAATTCGATCCTTACTTACTGCTAGCTACCTGTTAGTTGTTTGTTAGGTTATTTTGATATAGGTGATACGACTTTAACCTTGTCAGATGTTAAGCCCACAATTGTGAAGGAGTTAAGCCTCCAGTGGGAGGGATGTGAAGCCCTTGATGTATGAACGATGTGAAGCGTTCGATGTGTGAACGAGGTTAGTCGTTCGATTGAGTATAACCACTACTCGACTTGTATACCTTTACTTAGACACTTAGTTTACAATATTTCTCTAACTGAATACAATTCAATTGTCTAGAGAAGATAATGAAACTATATGACTAGCGAAACTTAAATCAATATAACAAGATTTTAAATAGCCAAGACTTAATCAAAAAGCTTTTTGCAAAAATTCTTTTACTCGTGAAATGTGTTGGCCTTTGCAAAGTGGAAATTGTAGTGTCAGGCCTTATTCTTTTCGGCTGAAACAGGGCTGAGCTGGTCTGATAGGAGTCGAGCTGGACTGATAGAAGCTGAGTTGGTCTGATAGAAGCTGAGCTCAATTGATAGAAACTGAAACTAATAACTACTTATATAAATTATCTAATAATTTTTTAAAAAATGAAAAAAAATATTAAAAAAATCAAATAATAATAATTAATAAAAATAATAATTAATAATAATAGTAATAATAATTCTAACAACATAGTACTCCCTCCAATTCATTTGATTTTTTTACTTTTGTTTTTTTCATACTTGGCAACGAACAATTTTTTATGTATATATCTTTATCCACGTGATATACAAAATTTTAAAATTTTGATATTCTTAAATCTTAATAAAATACAAATGATACTCATATGCTATATTGTATGGTTTATATATATTAGTGATTCTTTTCACACAAAAATAGTGTAATAAACAAACATAAATAAATTGTAGGTAAACATGTCAAATGGGTTGGAAAGTCATGTTTCGGGGTTGTGAAAAATATGTGTCAGACATATTTCGAGTTTGAAATAATAGTAGTAGTAGTAGTAGTCGTAGTAGTAGTGGTAGTAGTAGTAGTAATAGTAATAGTAATAATAATAGTAATAATAATAGTAATAATAATAATAATAATAATAATAATAATAATAATAATAATAATAATAATAATAACAACAACAACAACAACAACAATAATAATAATAATCGCGAAGTCGCTGTTTAGGGAGACAACCTGTTCCGACCGTTTCCGTAATCCTAGTGAAGTCGCTGCCCCCAAACTCATGATGAAATTGGCAGATATATGATTCACGAAGGTTGCTGCTTCTTTAGAATCAGTTTTCTCCTTGACTCGACGACAGGTGGCTTTGTGAAAGTCTCTGCAGGGTGCTCACATGGCTGACTGGTTGTGCGCAGTACCTATCTCCGGGCTGGGACAGACCATGAATGGGAGGACTTATCGCTCTGTCCTTAGCTATCGATTGGGTGTCCCTTTGTTCCCATTACCCAAGCCCTGTTCTGCTTGTTCCCGAGTCTTTGAGAGGGGGACATTTTTGGAGATCATGCTGTCTCGTGTGATGGTACCGTTGGTATTAAGCATAGACATAACTTGGTTCGTGACACTGTTTTGGATATCTGCTTCCGATCTGGTATTTCGGCCGGTAAGGAGGTAGATGTCGGTTTGATTGATGGGCACGACAGGCCCCTACGCCCGGCGGATTTGCTTATTTATTCCTGGGATAGGGGTCGTGATGTGTGTGTCGATTTGACGGGGTCGTCCCCTTTGACCCAGTCCGCGATGTATGATTTTCTACCTGGTCGCGCAGTCGCTGATGCTGCTCAGCGCAAGTGTGCCAAGTATGGAGATTTGTGCATCAAGGCTAGGTATGGGTTCCTACCTTTCTCTTTCTCTTCTCTAGGGGAGCTCGACGCGGAGGCCGTTGCTTTACTCAAGCGGATTCAGAAATTCTCTATCTCTCAGGATGCGGGAGCTCGGGCAGCTGCTTTTATTTTTACTCGTCTTAGTTTTTCTATTGCTAAGGGAGTGGGTGCCCAGATAGTATCTCGGCTACCCACTAACTTCTTGTAATTTGTTTCGATCTTAATACAAGTTCTGGTGTTAAAAAAATAATAATAATAATAATAATAATAACAACAACAATAATAACAACAACAACGACAACGACAACGACAACGACAATAATAATAATAATAATAACTTATTTTAATTTATTTCGATCTTAATGCTCCTTCCATTATATATATAGAGTAGAGATCAAATAAGGTCACCATGTGTCATCAAGTCTATATTAAAGTTACAGATGACATACGATAAAGTTGCATTTGTTTAAAATCGATATGTAACTATAACATTCAGCTCTTTTATCACTTCAAGTGATAAAGTGCAACTTTATCACTCATCTTGTGTAACTTTAAGCACTTTTTGTGTAACTTTAACACTGGAACTTGTGACCTTAAAATAATTGTTGACCTTATTTAAACTACCTATATATATATATATATATATAGAGAGAGAGAGAGAGAGAGAGAGAGAGTAAGGCTCTTATGAGTCCTTTACTCTATATGAGTCCCTAAGTCCTCATCCCATCCATTGGATGGGATGAGGATGGATGGACAAGATGCTTCCAATTATTTGCATTTAAAAAAAAGGGGAAATTTACGTTCCTAAAATAGCTTCCATGATTTTAGGAAACAATAACCCCCATGATCACGTTCATTCATCATTCAGTCATTCACGTTGCAAAATTCATCAAAACATAAAAAAAAACCTTCCGTCATCACGTTCCGTCTTTCATTCAATCAAATTTGGGTTCAAAATCCCGTTACTATGGATTCAATGAGCGCGACATCATCATCAACTGTTGAAAAGCAATTGATCGAGTATAAAAATAGTGAGTTTTGATATTTCTTTCACGTTTTGCTTCAATTTTAATTCAGTGATCGACTAACAAAAATTAAAATTCTTTCACGTCGCTTTGGCTTCTTTTTTTACGTCAATTTTCACGTTGATATTGTTTTCATTGTCATTTCATTCATCATAGATTCATATTGATGGTTAATTGATATTTCACGTCGATTTGGCTTATCTTTTTACGTCAATTTTCATGTTGATATTGTTTTCATTGTCATCTCATTCATCATAGATTCATATTGATGGTTAATTGATATTGATCTCAGAGTTTTATGTTTGTTATTTGGGTTTTCAATGAGGTCCACTGATAATATTGTTTTGTTTTCTATGAACGCAGTCACGACGTTGAAGTAACATACGATCTACATTACAGTAACACTCCATTGCAATTACAGTAACACACTGAATGTTACGAAATAGTTTTTGATGATGATGTTAGAGTAACGTACTTTACTAGTTAGAGTAACACAATGTAAGAGTTGAAGTAACACATTGGCTGCATGGGCGTAACACATATGTATTAACGATACAGTAACACTCCATTGCAATTACAGTAACACACTGAATGTTACGAAATAGTTTTTGATGATGATGTTAGAGTAACGTACTTTACCAGTTAGAGTAACACAACGTAAGAGTTGAAGTAACACATTGGCTGCATGGGAATAACACGTTGTTTAATTTTGTGCAGGTGGTATTGGAAGTGGTGCGAATGCACAGGACAACACTGATAAAGGTGGAATTTTATTCACTTGCTTAATCATAGATCAATAACAATGGTTCATTGCTCTCGTGTTAGTATAGATTCCATATTTATTTTAAGCTTCACTGATATTATTGTTTTGTTTTCTGTTGAAGCAGACACAGCATTGAAGTAACATACGTTATGATTTACACAGCATTGACACCTAATTATGATTAGAGTAATACAAACACGTAACATTGAAAAGGGATTTTTGCGCTGATGTTGAAGTAACTTGCTTTAACAGTTAAAGTAACACATATGTCCCATTGAAGTAACACATATGTCCCATTGGCGTAACACGTTTAATTTTCTGCAGGTAGCATTATTGTACTAGTTAAAAAGAACCGAATGCACAGGAATGGTGCAGAGATGTGGGTGAGACATTCACTCCGTATATGAAGCAAGTGTACGGCCTCTGGCGATATCACGATACTCCCTCCAAAGATTTCTAAGACAAAGGGCAGCGAAAAGCAGATGTTATCGAGCAAGGATTAGAAGGTCGTACTTATAGGAAGCCGAAACGTATGTGCAATAACTGCAAACAGATGGCGCACCATGACAAAAGAAACTGTTCAAATCCATACGCAGCACGACCCCCTAAACAGCCTACTGAACCACCCATTGGTGAGGATGAGGAGGATGAAGTGGATGACGACAACGAAGATGAGGAAACTGAGGAAGACACTGAGGAAGATGTGGAGAAGGAATATGTGTTTTGAGAATACTTGTGTTTTTGGTCATGATAAAAATATTTTTCTTTTTTTTGTTTACAAGAATAACTGATTTTGTACACATTTAGTCAGTTAGAGTAACAGACATAATGCATTAAAGTAATTGAGGACAGCAGCATTGTTTAAACAAATGATTACCAAAGTAACTAAGGATAACTTGGATTGGAACCATTCATTACCAAATTAACGATTGTCGTTCTTTAAAGAACGATACATAATGCGTCAGAGTAATTGATGATAATAGCATTGTTTAACCATGAGACAAAGAATAACACCATTAATTACTTAGAGAAACATCATTTGTTCATTAAAGTAACACTTATAATACGTCAATGTAACACGCTGATTATGAGACCACATATGTATTTTGAGTAAACTTCATTCATTGCCATAGTAACACCATTCGTTACTTAGAGTAACAGGTACAGTCAGTCACTGTAACACAGAGTTTAGCAGCTTTGTTACATTGGTGATAGTCAAAATACCAATGTACATAACAAGTATCTAAAGAATACAAACCATTAATTCGTAGTTAGAAAGAATATGACGTGATTCATTAAACACATTATTTTTTTCGGCCCTTTGTTGGCTTGCTCTTGGGACTGTCGATGATCGTTTGTCTCGCATCGACGTACTTATCTACATTAGACAATAACTGCGACCGCACCTTGTTCCTGTCTGCCAATAGAAGTGTGGCTGCAAGTTTGAATGAAAAAATTGAGGGAGGAGTTTCAATGAAAAAATTGAACGGTTTGAATGAAAAAAAGTGTGGCTGCCAAGTAGTTTGAATGAAAAAATTGAATGTGATGAAACGTGATCAAGTAAGTTAGGCGGTTGGAGGTAATTAAGGGAGGAGAGAGGATTTTATTATATTCTTTCCAAAATATGTTAGTTATTACCTTAATTACTAGACTCAATCACCACCATCCATCCCATCTAAATCAATGGCTCTAAATAGGACTTATGGACTCAAATAAAAAAAGAGGACTCACTTGATCTTTACTATATATATATATATATGTATATAATAATAATAATAATAATAATATTGATAAGAGTTTTACTGACCACTCCCTTAGTCGTCTTAAGAATCTTAGACAATCACATTGTATAGGGAATGCAAATTGACCCATTGTAGACACCCACATTTGGCTGCTAGGTGTCTATAGCAGTTTTCGAAAAACACCCGATGATGATCGGACACAAACGTGCTTTAACATAGTCGAATATGGGCTCAAAACCGTTAGTATTTGGCTTGGGTTTTTTATGGAGTATAAATCTCACAAAACCAACCTCAAATCCAGGCCCAATGGGTCGTTTCCAATCAAATAAGACTAATTTGGGTCAAAACCGACACCAAGGGTAAAACCGTCTTTTAGCGATCGGGTCAAACCCCAGTTAAAGATATTTCTGAGACAAAAAAATCAGTCACGCAAACTTTGAAAGTCTGACTCGAAGTCAAAAACTACAAAAATCAGCTACAAAGAGGATCCAAGCAACTAAACTTCTTCGTTAGAGATAAAACTTTATCTCTAAGTAAGCCTTCCACCCGCCCAGACCCACTCGATCGAGTGGACCAGCCCACTTGGTCGAGTAGGCTTACAAAACCCGCGAAAACCGGCATCAGCCTGGGCACTTGATCGAGTGCAACACACCACTCGATCGAGTGGCTCCTTTTTTTTTGTATCCAAAACAGGGCTTTTTCTTCTATCCAAAGCCGGACTTTTTCTATCCAAAGCCGGGGTATTTTCTTATAAATACCCCACCCCCCTCAACACAATGAAAAACCAGAAAATTCAGCAATCCTAGGCAAATTATACACACATATAATCCCAATCCTTCCTCTAGAAATCCTTTAGGAAACCCGAGAGCAAAACTCGTCACGAAATATTATTTATTGATATGGGGAAATCTCCTAAGCTAGTTAAGATTTGATTTACTAGAATATTAATGAATAAAGTATACTTCGAGCTCATATATAATTGTATAATCTAATCATTGATATTTTCCATCAATTTATTTCCAATGTAGAGAAAAAAAATTGGAGTCTCCTAGACCCTATGGGTAACGTGTCACACGTCCCAATTAGTGAATAAAATATACTCCGAGCACATATATAATTGTATAATCTAATCATTGATATTTTCCATCAATTTATTTCCAAAGTAGAGAAAAAAATTGGAGTCTCCTAGACCCCATGGGTAACGTGTCACACGTCCCAATTAGTGTTTGATGTGGCTTAGTTGTATCCTACCTCTTAATCAAGGAGGTAAAATATTTTGAAGGATTTTTATCTTATTCTACAAGATAATATTTTAAGAAAATATTTCGTAATACTACTCTATTATTTCCACATGTGTGGACTACTCCCATAAGAAAACTAGTAGTTGATTTTTATCCTATTTTCTAATGTGGATCAAAATCGATCATTTGATAAAATCATTTTCCTAATCTTTTAAGGATGGTATTTCATCAAAGATATTATTCTAGTATCAAATATATCTAAACTTTTTTAAAATATTACAAACCTATTTTATTTCTTATCTTATGGAATAAAATATTTTAAGTAGATTTTTACTTAAAATCTGAGACTACACGAAATAAGACAAGGATCATGGATTTGATTTTGATTACAGAATATTCCAGTAGCCTCCAGAATTTTGTGTGACATTGGTTATAGTGTTAGGATTTCGACACAACTCTAATTCTCATTTCCTATAAATAGTGGTTGATTTCTCTCACAATTAATCATCCAACTATTTCATTAGAGAATTCTTTCTAGGATTAATAAAAACTTTTTGTGTCAAAGTTTATAAGTTTTATATTTTGAAAAAAAACTTTTGTTGGAACAAATTTTTAAAAAATTATTGAGCTTAAACCGTTTTTCATAAAATCTTTCCGTTGCAAATTGTTTGCTAATCCTAGCCAGTTGGGGCATGTGGTTGCTTATTTACAAGTGTAAATTAAGTGACAAAATCGAGTTCTTAACAGCCTCAAACGTAGAGATCTTCCGAGTAATAAGTTTGATCGTGGGTCAATTTGTTTCTAAGTCGATGTTTGATTTTCAACTAATTAATCGTGTAATACTGGACGTAGATATCGAGGTGTGATATCGAACCCGTTTACAAATTCTCGTGTCCCTTTACGTTTCTGCTATTTATTTATTGTTTGATCTTAATTGAGAGTTTAAGTTTAATCGATAAACTTACAATGATCAAAAGATCTACACGCGCTGTTACTATAACATGACCACTATACATCGTTACTATAACGAAAAACAGGGGAACGATACTATAACAAAAAAAGGGGCATACTCAATTCAACCTCCCCCCTCTGAGTATTAATATACGATTCTCCATCCTTCATCGGTTTTGATGAGTTAACTTGCTCTTGCAACATTATAACGATCAATAATAATTAATTTAAAGGCCTTGATTAATTGCTTAGTCTCGTAAATCCCGACCTACGTAGCGAAAGCTCGGGAATGAAATATACTTGTTGTAATCGATTGAAATCCCTAATACGTAGCGAAAGCGACTTCTAGGATGGCTAGTGATCCGAGAGGACCGTGTCAATATTCTTTGACTTGTCTCATTTGATTATTTGGAACTCGTATGTCTACTTGTTTTGATTCATGATGATCCAACAAACTCTTGTGATGTTTCTCTTATTGATTAATTTTATTAGCTTTAGATTATTTCTTATCATCATGTCTTTAGAATTAGTTTCTCTTTTACTATTTACTGTCATTAGTTAACAAAACCAAAATCAATCCCAACTCGTGACCCGACTAATTAATTGACCAACTTGTAAATTCAACTGGCCTCTCCCCGGAATTGACCCTACCTAGTAATAGCTACCCGTTAGTTTCTTTTGGTAAAATGTAAGTACTATATATCAATTACTCCACGTACAAAGCTAAGGGGATCTTAGCCTACTAAACCAATCCGTCTCAACCGGAGACAATTGACCTTGAATAAGTCACTCCTTTTGAATACAAATATCTCTTTTAATACAGTGAAACACTCGCGTAGGGCTAGCTATTACTCCTTCTAAACGTGCCTTACTCTATTGCACCCAAATGTGGTACACAATCGCTACCACAGCCACTCTCCCTATGCTCCGCTGTAGACTATATCCTTTTAACTCAATATCCAATAGCTCAAAGGCCAACTGCTGGCCAAACCAGGCAAAAATAAGTTGCAACAATCTTGTACTGTACGGATGAAGGAAGAAAAGGTGGACAACAATTTCCGGCTCCGCCTCACACAGACAGCATAGCACCGTATCACAAACCCCGTGCCTATGCAACCTGGACCTCGTATTCAGGGCATCCCTACAACCCAGCCAGGCGACACAATGATGCTTAGGTAAAAGACATCTGTCCATCACCAACTTCGACCACGCCACAACCTGGTCCTTGTTCCTCAGAAGGTCATAACCAGCCGCAATGGAGTAGCAAGACCCCCTCTTCTGCCAATGCCCATCAGAAAAGTGATGCTTACTGAACCAAATGGGTCACAAGAGCTACACAAATTAGATGAGGTATTCATCGGACCGAACAAAGCTACTGAACACATACTTGAACTACTTGACCCTAAGCCCACACAACTAGGCGTGTGCCTACTCAAGCACGTCCAAATGTGCACCTCTACCTGGCCCAAATCCTCGCCACCTACCTAAGGATCAAACAAAGGAATATTACCTATCTTATAAGATCTTGTGGAAGTAGCGTATTATCTGTTATAGGAGTAGGAGAATAAAAGGGGATATGATGAGTATATCATATGATACACTCTTCTTAAATAAAAGGTAACAAGAAGATCTCCATATATGTGGGATATCAAACAATCTCAAAGATATGGCAAGGATCACAGAAGAGGATATTCACCAAACAACAAAGATGTCGTGAGCCCCAACATAGCACACAACATCCTCAAATTCGAGCAAGCATATCACATATTTAAGGAAGGATTTGCTTGGTAGGATATTTTATATTATATATTGCCAATTAGCATAGTTATTATTGTACAACATAATATTCCCCATGATCACGAGTTGATCTTCAATTGTAGCCTATATAAGCCGTATTACTTCATTGAATAAAGAAATGAATATATTGGAATTAAAATAAACACTTGCAAACTCTTGATTAAATCATCAATCTAGCATTTAGACTTCAAGAAGGTACTTCGAAGGGTTTAGAGGGTTGGTTCTCCAAAATCTAAGCTATTAATTCCGGGTTCAAGGCCGAACTACAGGTTAAATATCTTTTCACTACTCATCGATTAATATCGAGTCACAAATATATAAAAAAATCGAAGCATCTGCTTCCCAAAATTTGACGAGCCACAAAACCCCATTTCTCACGAGACTTTAACCACGAACCAAGGTTACATTAACCTTAGTTCAATTTTTCCAAAAAACTCATATCATCACTCAAGGTTAAATTAACCTTCGTCGCTTAAACATTCTTTGCTTCCGCGTTTGTATCATTTTTAGTACCTTTAACGGCATGGGAAATAACGAAATCAACAACGACGACATTAACAATGACGTGAATAGCCACGTCAACAATGGATTGGATGATAATGCTAATCTAGTCCAACAGCTACTCTGTGCCTTACGCAATACGCCCGAGAATAGAGTAGGAGGAGGTTCTAGGAGATTTGTGGACATGCCAAAGCCTCACGACGAATTCAAAGTCACGAAACTCCCGGGGGTTTTAAGGGGGAGTAGATCTGGAGGACTACTTGGAATGGGAGCGCAAGATGGAGAGAATGTTCGATTTCAAGGACATTCCCGACAACAAGCGTTGTAAGTATGTTATACTTAGACTCGTGAAGAACGCTTCCTTGTGGTTTGAGGGCATGAAGGAGAAAAGGGCTAGGGAGGAGAAACATAAAGTTAGTTCGTGGGAAGAAGTAAAGTGTAAATTACGCAATGATTATGTACCTAAAAGTTACAAGGTTGATTTATATCGTCAAATTTCTGAGTTAAAGCAAGGTAGTTTAAGTATCAATAACTACATCTCAAAATTTGAAAAAGTGTCGTTAATGAGTGAACTTGACGAATTAGAGGAACAAAAGATGGCACGATTTTTTAGAGGTCTAAACCGTAGCACTGATGATGTCGTAGATCTACATCCGTATACATATTTTGATATACTTATTTCGTTGTGTTTAAAAGTAGATAGTCAACAAAAAAAACTACTTTGGCCCCAAAATTTATTGCTTGGACCTAACCCGAGGGATCAAAATTCGGAGGGTCAAGTTTGAGTATAACTCTCAAGGTTACACCAAATTCCCAAACTACACCCAACACTCCCTATAAGGTTAAGAACAAGTCAAAAGTTTGTTGCTTTAAGTGTCAGGGGTTCGGTCACTTTAAAACCGAATGTCCCAACCAAAGAATCATTTCCTTAAGAGAGGCGATTACATATCATGATGATTTATGGGAACAAGAGGGGAGTGACGAGGAAGGAGGGTTGTATATGGCTAATGGGGAGGAAGAGGAGGATGAGGTCCTAGAATTTGAGGCTCCAAAACACGTAGAGTGGTTAGTTTTGCGTTGCACATTGCACTCGCTTGCTAACCCAACCATAACTGAGCAAAGGGACCAAATATTCCACACCCGATGTCAAGTTAATGATAAGTGGTGTAATGTAATTGTTGATGGCGAAAGTTGTACTAACGTTGCCTTACAAGAGATGGTGAACAAACTAGCCTTGACAACAACACCTCACCCGAAAACCGTACACACTACATAGGTTAGATGACGGGAATAAGGTGAAGGTCACGAAGCAAGTTAGGGTTGGTTTCACGATGGTTCCCTATAGGGAAGAAATCACGTGTGACGTAATTCCCACGGATGCATGCCACATTCTTTTGGGCAGGTCATGGCAACTTGATCGTGATGTACTCCACAAGGGAAGAAGCAACGAGTATATCCTAACAGTGAAGGGTAAGCAGGTTGTCCTAAGACCAATGACGGATGTTCGTTCTTTACATTTTAATCGTTCTAAAAAACCTAGTTTGTCCATCTTTTCTAGTGAACAGGTTTTAGCTAACGGAGAGCCCGTCTATGCACTTATAGAGTCAACCCCGTTTGTGGTTTCAAGAAAGGAAAAACCTAACCAAGGTTACATTAACCTTGACTCCAACAAACTTGTGTATCGACAGTTGTGGACATGATATAGGTCCACCCCGACGCGGCCACGCGCGGGTTTGGGGAGACGAATGAATCTCATGTGAGATGGATCTCGAATTGAAGTTTAAATCAAAGTTGAAGTCGCCACCGAACTTTGTGGGAGTTCGGGCACGTTCGAACCCACTCTATGTCGTAGTGGGCCGTGCATATAGTACGGCCCATTCCGATTTCAGAGTTTATTGGGTTCGTCTCTTTGCATTGCGATACTGATTCCGACATTATCGGTAAACGTGTATTGAATGACTCTTGTATGCCAATGGTTTCGGACATCCGGAGACCATGGTTCTGAGTAAGGGGTGAGGGTACGTGTTGGGAAGTTCACAAAGAACACCCAACCCTGCCCGCACTTAGCGGCCTTACTAAGATATCGTTCGTTGTTCGTGTACGCGCGTTAGTTTGATGGTTGAATGTTATGCAATTAGCGTTTTGACTAAACATGTGAATTATGTTTAACTACGTCGTTTAATGCATCTTTGAACTAAGTCGAAGTTGTATTTAGCATGTGAGGTTCGTTTTAGTATAATAAAACAAGAGAATGCCAAAATAGAAACAAACATGTTAGTGACGATATAACGGTTTGTAAAAAGATTAGAATGACATAAATGACATGATGCATGGTTTTGAAAAGAGTAAGTCACGTGATAGACTTGACAGGTGTTGACCAAAGTCGTTAAAAAGATTTATCAAAGCTCGAAATATGTTGAAGGCTCACGGATTTGTCGTGACAAAGATCACTAGATCGAGTCATGGAGGGACTCGGTCGAGTGCCTCTTGAAAAACCCTCATGCTTCGATTTTGAGGTGCCACTCGATTGAGTCAGGTATGACACTCGATCGAGTGGTCCTCGAGAAAAGTATTATGGTTCTGTTTTGGGGTGGCACTCGATCGAGTGCCATAGCCACTCGATCGAGTGCCATAGCCACTCGATCGAGTGCCATAGCCACTCGATTGAGTGCCCCTTGTAAACACCCACATTTGGCCGCTAGGTGTCTATAGCGGTTCCCGAAAAACACCCAATGATGATCGGATGCAAACGTGTTTCTACGCGCTCGGATATGGGCTCGAAATCATTAGTTTATGGCTTGGGCTTTTTACGGAGTACAAATCTCATAAAACCAACCTCAAATTCAGGCCATTGGGTCGTTTCCAATCAAATAAGATTAATTTGGGTCAAAACCAACACTGGAAATAAAACCGTCTTTTAGCGACTGGGTCAAACTCCGGTCAAAGCCGCTTCCGAGTCATAAAAAAAAAGCCACGCAAATATCAAAAGTCCAACCCAAATACAAGATCCACAAAATACCCAACCCTAGGTCCAAAAGAACCGGATCCCTTCGCCTCAGCTGACCCACTCGATCGAGTGGGCCCTCAAGCTGGCCCGGCTGCAGGTGTTTGGGCCACTCGACCGAGTCAGGGGGCTACTCTGTCGAGTAACCCTAGACGAGGGAGGGAGAGCACTCCTATATATACCTCCCTTGCATGCAATCAATTCACACCTTTCAAAAAAACCTACAAACTTTTACACACTTTTACAAACCCTAATCTTCACCCATCATAACTCATCCCCTTCAACCAAACCTTAGCATCTAGGAACCCTAAACCACCATAACTTAACTTACATCAACCTCGATTCTCCCGTGCTAAAGCCACAACTAAAGAGATCTATCCGAGACTAAGAAACATGTAGGTTGAGGGTGCAAAATCCCTTTCTTTTCCCCTCTCTTCTCTCTCGCGTCGTCCATCGTTGTCGTTGTTGTCGTAGTCGTTTTTGTTATTTTTATTTTGTTGTCGTGTCTATAATATCGATAATATTACTAGTATAAGATATTAAAATACTTGCTAATTTGTGTCGAATACGAGGGATGACGGGATAAGAAAATCCGAATATTACGAGGGTACCACACCCGATGTTGACGGTCGTTTATCCCGACACCCCGAGTGTTTGATTGTTGAAGCAAGTCAACATTAATAATCGTATTTTATTTCGTTGCGTTGCTAGTCATGTTTTTTTATTATTCGCACCGTTATCATCATCATTCATCGCATCTTCATCAATTTCAAAACTATTTTTTAAACGATATCTTAGTAGAGGCCGCTAATGTGCGGGCGGGGTTGGGTGTTCTTTGCGAACTTCCCAACACGTACCCTCACCCCTTACTCAGAACCTCAGTTTCCGGATGCCCGAAACCGTTGGCGTACGAGAGTCATTCAATACACGGTATCCGATAATGACGGTATCGGTATCAAATGCAAAGGGACGAGCCCAATAAACTCTGACATCCGAATGGGCCATACTTTGTGTATGGGCCACTAAGATATAGAGTGGGTTCGATCGGGCCCAAACTCCCACAAAGTTCGGTGGCGACTCCACTTCGATTTAAATTTCAAGTCGACCCATCTCATATGGAGATTCATTCGCCTCCCCAAACCCGCGCGTGGCCGCGTCGGGGTGGACCTATCTCATGGTCCACAATTTGGCGACTCCGCTGGGGATTAACAGATGCGTGACTTACCATCGGCATCCTCAGGGTGAGACTGGAATAGAAATCGTTTGACTAGTACAATACGCAATTTAGCTTTACGGTTCATGCATAACCCTATCTTTTCCCGGGCCGGTACTGGTGACCGACGTCCCACTATACCATGATGTACTACAATATGGATATGTCAAAGGTGTCCATGGTCGATTCGTATGGGTTTCGCGGCATGTTCTAAGCTCAACTTGACTTAGAGAGTCCGTCCCGATTCACGAATAGGCTATGTGCACTGGTATAGACCCTTTATAAACCGACCGAGACTTAGTATAAAGCATACATGGTGTCGTTATAATGCTTGCGTGACTATGTGCTACTTGGTTTCTATGGTTGTTTTTCAAAAACCGTCATTTTTTTTTCAAACAATACATCTTTTTCAAAATATCCAATTTCAAAACCGGGAAGAATACCGAATTTAGGACTTATGATTATACTCAAAATAACCTATTTTTAGCCGGTATGCTATCCATTTCAAAAATTCAAAAAAATTTCAACTTTTCAAAAATTCGGGCCCGATGATATTTTCGCCAATTTTAAAAGTCGGGATCCTGTTTTCTATTTTCAAATTATCGGAAATTCTTTTTTCGATATTAAAACTTCAAAATTCCAAATATTCAACTTTTCAAAAACCCGGAAAGCTACCGAATTTAGGACTTATGATTTTACTCAAAATAGCCTATTTTTAGCCGGTATGCTGCCCATTTCAAAATTCAAAAATATTTTCAAACCTTCAAAACCGCGGCCCGATGTCACTTTTCCGATTTTCAAAAAATCGGGCCATCCGCCGGTTTCTCGGATTTCTCAAATCCCTTTTCAAAACTTTCCTCTTCTTAGAACTTTCCGTATTTAGTAGTGTTGGGTCTTGTCATAAGTCGTCGAAGGTCTTTAGCGTCGAAACTCCGTCGATCTTACATCACAAGTTTCCTCCCTATCCCAGTCCGCCTCATTTGACTAAGGCATGGCCCACCAACGTAAGACATACTCTTACAAAGGAGGGCCCGTCTACACATTCGAGTCCAAAGTCTGAGAATGTCTCACATGGATCTTCCTTTGAACAGGACTCGGCCCACCCGCCGAATCCTAAGGGAGGCCTACCTTTCACAAGTCACCCTTCTAGGTGTCCTTTCCGAGTCATTTCCTCACTCGGGGGCTACCCTTCAGCAGAGCGATCAATCACGGTTGCTCAAAGGGTCAGGTCTTACACGTGTTGTCTCACATACGTACCCCACT
Organism: Agrostemma githago; assembly: GCA_958450325.1. NCBI lineage: Eukaryota > Viridiplantae > Streptophyta > Magnoliopsida > Caryophyllales > Caryophyllaceae > Agrostemma > Agrostemma githago. The sequence goes on along the minus strand of OY288247.1, from coordinate 62,566,454 downwards.
TTTGAGTCACTCAGGTGCCACACCATCTGAGTCCAATCGGAGTCTTTAGTCTCACTTGGGGGCTATCCTCCACCCGAACAGTCAGCCACGGTCACCTTAAGGGGGTACTCTATGTTCATCATACACCGACGTCCTTATGATGCCCTCTTCGAGTCGTACCTATGCTGCGAGCGCTCGAGTCACCTAGGGTTAGGTCACCACGGTTGGTACGAGCACGCGACGCAGTCAAACACGGTCGCCCCATCTGCAGACTCACCAATCTGCAGCTCGAGTCTAATCTACGGTCGTTCCATTGTCGAGGGCAACGTTTGGGTATCCCGATCCAAGAATTATTGTCATTCCCGCCCCCGGGCCGTACCTAGTTTGACTCTCTCTCTTGCATTTGCGCAAAACCGAGCTTAGGCGAGTTCTAACACCTGTCGTTTCTTCCGATCAGGGACCCTATGAATGAGGCGTTACCAAACCACAACAAATCTCGCGCCGTCGAGAAAGGAGATATCTAGGGGAGTATGCTTATGCTATCTTGCTCCATTACCAATATCTTCTCGAAAGTCAATACTGCCCTGGATAACCTAAGTTCCAGGGTAACCATCATCGAAGAGGATCTTGTAAGAACCCAATCCCATCTAACACAACTAAAGCGGGTAAGACAGCCAATCACCCAACCGAGCCATTTGAAAGGTGAACGATCTTACGAAACTGTCTGATACCCTCAAGATGGCAAGACCGAGAGAGGTAACCCTCAAGTCACATCTCCCAAAGTCAAGAACCAGTCAAAGGTAAGGACATTTACCCACTTGGATATGTCCTACACCGTCGCTTTCCAAAGGTTGGTTTCGAAAGGGCTAATACTACCTATAGGCCCAACAGCCGACGTACATTTGGAAAAACGCTCCAAAGTATGGAACGTCGAGCATTACTGCAAATTCCACAGAGGGAGGGGACACGATACAGAACAGTGCTGGAAACTGAAACACCTTATTCAAGATTTCCTCGATGCCGGGAGGACTCCCGTTTTGGAAACATTATCTCTTGCAAAGCCCCTCATGGACTATACAGGGCCCGGTGACCAAAGCATCCAGTCTACCTCCCATGCATCCGAGGGTCCGTATTTGATTTAAGTCCGAGTCTGAGTCCGAGTCTAGGATGTACTATTTATTTCAAAGTCAGAGTCAGGGTCAGTTGTATTCTGTCCTCTTTTTCAAAATTCAATAAAATCAGCTTTCAATATTCTTTCTCATATATACTTTCCTTATGTGTTTCCGAGAACATGATGAACACTGTCATACACTGTGAGCACACGTGGCTATTATAGGCACATCTATAATGACTGCAGGAAATCGAGACCCGTGTTTTCCTTTACCTGTTCCATGTCTGACATAGAAAGCCAAATAACTACCCTTAGAAGGAGCGGTATCGAATCCTATGACAAATCTAGGTAGTCTCCTAGTTTGGGTTCAAGATGGGAGGCAAGCCCATTTCCCAAACAAAAACCTCTCCAATAAGACTGACCAATCCCCACCTCAGGTGTTAGTTTGACCAACAAAAAAACAAACTGGACGAAAAAATCAAAAGTCCAAGAAAAAAAAAGCTGAAAAAAAAAGAAAAAAAAAGTCCAAGGAAAAAAAGAGCAAAAGGCCAAAACAAAAAAGCAGGCCATTATAAAAAAAAAAGAGGCACCCATGACCGAGGCTAAGAGGTCAACCAAAAAAAAAATCAAAAACCCATAACCACGGTTAGCGGTCAACTCAAGTGAAAAACCCCTTGGCCAAGTACGGTCAATTATCAATACTCATACCATCAAATAGGGGAGAAACAATCAAGTTGGTCAGCTAACACCACTCTCAGCCTTCCCACATTACAACCCTCAAGACCTTCCCGAGACCGAGGCAAGAGACAACCCGGAATTTTGAGGATTCAAGCTCCATAGGATACCCCTAACTATTAGGGCCAGACATGAAAACCAGATCCCGCATTATCAAACCTATCCCGATCAAAGTTTGAGCCATTTTTACTCGCCTTCCCCCTTGAACAACAACTACAAAACAACACAACACGGCATAACAAAATTCACAATCACCATACAAAGACCCGAGATCAAAACTCGTCAAAGACCCGAGATCAAAACTCGCCAAAGACCCGAGATCAAAACTCGTCAAAGACCCGAGATCAAAACTCGTCAAAGACCCGAGAGCAAAACTCGTCAAATTCCATCCCAATTCCTCTCATCCAAACCAGTTACCAGCCCCAAACACGGGAACTCAACTTGCAGTCGGCATAGAACATGCCCAAATAGTTCACACTACCCCTGGGGGCTACTTCGGAGAATGCTCACAGTCACAGGATCAACATCCTAACCATTCTAGCCCTTTGATAAAGACATCATTGGGAATACACCTGGCCTACACCATTGCCATGGCTAGTTACACACAAAGCTCTGATAAACTATGCACCATAATATATCTTTCAGTCCACTGAACTACGACATGGTTTGATTTCACTACACGTGAATACGTAGGCAGCCTTTCAACAGAGGCACAACCACCCACAATGACACACATTCAAAAAGCACCATCACTTCGGTCACGACACTGTCATGTTCTCAACAGTTGGCTTTGTCGTTCTGGGGCTTCTCCTAAGCAGAAGTTCTCCATCTACTCACATAATCCAAAAACTTTCAAAATCTAGCCTCCTTTCTGTAGTGTGTCCTAGTACTCGGCTCAGTCGAAGACGAGAATCTGTCAGGACTCGAAGCAATACCCACTTTGGGAATGTACCCTAAAATCAAAAATCCAGAAGAGCACTAGACTACAACAGTCTCATTACAGACTACTGCAATTCCCTTGTAGCATATCCTGCCCATTTCGATGTTCGATCGTGTTGCCACTCGCCTAGGCTACGGAATAGCGCAACTTAAGAGTCCTGTTAGGTGGCCCACCCCCTACCGAGTCACGGTCCAACCCTTAGAGAGTCTAAGTCGTGTCTGTCAACTCGTCCTGTCACGTCCAGAGTCGAGTCTGTAAGTAGGCCTCTCTCTTCAAATTCTACTTTTAAAATTTGCAAAACTTAGCCATTTGAGAAAATCCTTTTCGACAAGGTCAAATTTCAGTCTATTTATACTGTAAATTTCTTTTCAACCCTTTCAATTTTGGAAACCTATTTCCTAGCACGTGAGTTGCTTTCCGGATTTCGATTTCAAAATGAAGCAAAAATCATTTTCCCTAGCGCAAGTCAGTCTATAGATGCTAGTTACATTTCCTGTATGCTATCTTGCTACCTGCTATATTTGCAATTTCTGCCTATATATCTAACATTTCAGGTGCCAGCTTGGCTTCCCAAAGGAACATCAAGTTTTTATTCCCCAGCATCCGCACAACTCATATATCTCCCCAGCGGAAAGCCCTAGGCGGCATTTTCCCCGGAATAGCACGGGATGGGCCCATATATAGGCGCACCCAGGACTTATGCGACAAGTCCGATTCCCCACGGAGTTATCATCATCTGCTCAGGTATGATCTCTGTCTTATGGCTGGCGAGCCCTTCACGCAAGTCTAACGGACTATAAACGACCCAACCGGAAGTTTGCCAGGTTTTAATCCTCAATTGGCCTTGTAGCTACTCTGACTTTCACCTAGTCCAAGCCTCAGTCAGAGTGGGGGCTCTGTAGACACCCACATTTGGCCGCTAGGTGTCTATAGCGGTTCTCGAAAAACACCCGATGATGATCGGACGCAAACGTGTTTCTACGCGATCGGATATGGGCTCGAAATCATTAGTTTCTGGCTTGGGCTTTTTACGGAGTACAAATTTCAAAAAAAGCCAACCTCAAATTCAGGCCCAGTGGGTCGTTTCCAATCAAACAAGACTAATTTGGGTCAAAACCGACACCGGAAATAAAACCGTCTTTTAGCGACTGGGTCAAACCCCGGTCAAAGCTGCTTCCGAGTCATAAAAAAACAGCTATGCAAATATCAAAAGTCCAACCCAAATACAAGACCCACAAAATACCCAACCTAAGGTCCAAAAGAACCGGATCTCTTCGCCTCAGCTGACCCACTCGATCGAGTGTTAGCCCACTCGATCGAGTGGGCCTTCAAGCAGGCCCGGCTGCAGGTGCTTGGGCCACTCGACCGAGTCAGGGGGCTACTCGATCGAGTAACCCTAGACAAGGGAGGGAGAGAACTCCTATATATATCTTCCTTGCGTGCAATCAATTCACACCTTTCAAAAAAACCTACAAACTTTTACACACTTTTACAAACCCTAATCTTCACCCATCGTAACTCATCCCCTTCAACCAAACCCCAGCATCTAGGAACCCTAAACCACCATAACTTAACTTACATCAACCTCGATTCTCCCGTGCTAAAGCCACAACTAAAGAGATCTATCCGAGTCTAAGAAACATGTAGGTTGAGGGTGCAAAATCTCGTTCTTTTCCCCTATCTTCTCTCTCGCGTCGTCCATCGTCGTCGTCGTTGTCGTAGTCATTTTTGTTATTTTTATTTTTTTGTCGTGTCTATAATATCGAAATATTACTAGTATAAGATATTAAAATACTTGTTAATTCGTGTCGAATACGGGGGATGACGGGATAAGAAAATCCGAATATTACGAGGGAACCGCACCCGATGTTGACGGTCGTTTATCCCGACACCCCGAGTGTTTGATTGTTGAAGCAAGTCAACATCAATAATCGTTTTTTATTTCGTTGCGTCGCTAGTCACATTTTTTTATTATTCACACCGTTATCATCATCATTCATCGCATCTTCATCAATTTCAAAACTATTTTTTAAAACACTTTTTTTAATTAGAGTCGAAACCCGTTGATGCGGATCCGACATCACACAATCCGCAAGGATTTATTACGATGTCGGGGTTCGTAGGTAATCAAGTTGAGTCTTTTTTTAATTCAAGTGTCGATCTACTAGATTCGATACCAACTCAATAGTCGGATGTCGAATTTAAATGATCTAGTCAATAAATCCAACTAATACGATTTTCGTTGATGCTAAAATAGTTGTCACCTAATTCAATATAATTAATACGACACTATAAACGCGAAGATTATTCATATCGTTTTAGTCCGATCTAAAACGACTTACAAAATCTTTTTTTAAAAAACTTACTCTAAGTATTCGGTATTGGTCCTATAACCAAGCACCAGGTACAATGAGTAACGCGATACCGGGACCGAGAACAGTCCGCCGCACGAGTCTCACTTACCTCGTGCGAGTCGCGTGGCGGCGCAAGTCGCGCCCTTCTTGCGCGGGGCGCGTGGTTCCCTGAAAATCGTGACATAAAATTGATTATTTCGTCTTAATTCAATTAAGCAAGTGTTCTTCCAACTTCCCTTTTTTAAAAGGCACACTCTAAATATTCGATGTCGATATCATAATCGAGCATAGAATATGGCGAGTATCGATTCAGGTCGAGTATAAGTCTCATTATATTTCTACGTGACCTAATGAATTGATGATTTTCAAAACCAAAAGCAATTTTCAAATCAAAACCAAACGAACCATGATTCGTACAGGTACTACTCGACCGAGTGTCTAGCCCACTCGATCGAGTGGCGCCACTAAAAAGCGGGAGATAAGCCTTTTCTGAGGATCACTCGGTCGGGTCCCTCAGTGACTCGATCGAGTGGCCTTATCACGGCAAAACCGTGAGTCCTATAACACTTCTCTAATCTCGATAACGTTTTTTTATGACTTAGGTCAACGCGTGTCAAATTAATCATGTGTCGTACTACTTTTCCAAAATCATGCATCATATTTACATTATTCTATAGCATCTTATATTTCGTGCAAACCGTTATTATTGATATACCGTTACTAACACGTTTGTTTCTATTTTTGTCGATTTATTTCCGTTATTCATTTTATTGTACTAAAATGGACCCGCATGCTAAATACAGCTTTGACGTTAAATTTAGATGCATTAAATCGACTTAGCAACCCATTCAATTATTCACATGTTCAGGCAAGACAATGTTTGCGTATCATTTTCATCGTTCTACTAACGCGCGAATTAAAACGTCAAACGATATCTTAGTGGAGGCCGCTAATGTGCGGGCGGGGTTGGGTGTTCTTTGTGAACTTCTCAACACGTACCCTCACCCCTTACTCAGAACCTCGGTTTCCAGATGCCCGAAACCGTTGGCGCACAAGTGTCATTCAATACACGGTATCCGATAATGTCGGTATCGGTATGAAATGCAAAGGGACGAGCCCAATAAACTCTGACATCCGGATGCGCCATACTTTGTGCATGACCCACTAAGATATAGAGTGGGTTCAAACGGGCCCGAACTCCCACAAAGTTCGGTGGCGACTCCACTTCGATTTAAATTTCAATTCGACCCATCTCATATGGAGATCCATTCGCCTCCCCAAACCCGCGCGTGGCCGCGTCGGGGTGAACCTATGTCATGTCCACACCCCTGTACGAACGAGGAGTTCATGAATTTGCTTTAATCGATAATTTTGGTAGATCTCGTAAAAATATGAATGATTTACACCCGATTTAGTTTTCGATACTCATCATATTCGACATTTGATTATAGAGTCAATATCGAATATTTAGAGTGGATTTTGTAAAAGAGATGTTTGTAAATTGTTTTTTTGACTGTATTAAGTCGAGATAATTCCTCCACGTTCTAATGTCGTAATTATTCTTTTCGGACCGTGTGATCATTACTCGGCTTCAACGGGATTATGCTTAATATGAATTGATGATTGATTCCTTTAGATCCGACATTCGACTATAGAGTCGATATCAAATCTTAGGGATGACACTTTATTGCTAATTATGATAGCAGTAATATTAATAACGATATTAGAAACGATAAAAAATAAAAAAAACGAGGACGACGACGCTTGACGACGAGAAAACCGAGAAGAAGGAAGAAAAGAAAGAGAGAGATCGGGATTTGTACACCCTCAACCTACATGCTAATTTCGACATCGATCACGGACTCGTAGTAACGGCGCTAGCGTTGGAGTAACGAGGATATAGGAGGAGTAAAGGTGTTGTATTTTTGTACGGTTTTGCCTAAGATTGCCTAGAATTTCGGGTTGTAACTTGGCGTTGGGAATTATTGATGCTATGAATGTTGGATGCGTGAGTTATGAATGTGTATTGTTGTTGTAGGTTGTGTGTGAATGTCCAAAATCGTGTGTTGGGGGTGGGGTATTTATAGGATGAAATACCCGACTTGGGATAGGAGATAGATTGCTTGTACGGGAAGAAATCAACCGGTTGAGGTGAAGTGGGATTCCATTTGTGGATAGGAGAGACTTGCTTGCATGGGAAGAAACACCCGGTTTTGGCTGAAAAGGAGGCCACTCGATCGAGTAGTGCACAGCACTCGATCGAGTGCCCGGTCTGACGCTAGATTTGGCGGCTTTTATGAGCTCACTCGACCGAGTGGCCAGTCCACTCGATCGAGTGGGTCTGACCCAGGTAAGGGTCTTTTTTTGGAGATCGATTTTTATCTTTAAGGGAGAGTTTTGGTTGCTTAATCCTTCTCCATGGCTGATTTTTGTGAGGAATCAAACTTCCAATTGAATTCTCGAATGCCGCGTGATAGATTTTCTGTCTCGGAAATGTCTTTGACCGGGGTTTGACCCGGTCGCTAAAAGATGGTTTTGCCCTTGGTCTCGGTTTTGACTCAAATTAGTCTCATTTGACTGGAAACGACCCACTAGGCCTGAATTTGAGGTTGGTTTTGTGAGATTTTTACTCCACTAAAAGCTCGCGCCAATTACTATTGATTTCGAGTCCAAAATCGAGCGTATTAAGTCATATTTACGTCTGATCATCATCGGGTGTTTTTTGGAAACTGCTATAGACACCTGGCGGTCAAAATGTGGGTGTCTACAGAGCCCTCAATCTGACTGAGGCTTGGACCAGGCGAAAGTCAGAGTAGCTACCAGGTCAATCGAGGATTAAGACCTGGCAGACCTTCGGTCGGGTCGTTTATAGTCCAATAAACTTGCGTGAAGGGCTCACCAGCCATAAAATAGATATCATACCTGAATGGATGCTAATAGTTCCGTGGGGACTTGCCTAAGAAGCCGTGGGTGTGCCCGTTTGTAGACATATCCCGTGTTTCCCGCTGAGGAGTGTTAATGAGTTGCATAAGCTTGCTTCTGAAGTCTTGGATGTACCTGTAGGCTGACACATAGAAATTTGCTTGTAACACTTAGGCGAGACACCGACTCACGCTGGGGAAGCAAAAAATTGATTTTTTTGAAAAAAACTTTGAAAATTTGTGAAAATACTCGGGATGACTTGATTCTTGTATCAGATTCTAAAAAGGATTCCTAAAGCCTTTTGGGTTGAGCCCACGCCTATGTGAATTAGGAGATATGATAAGAATCCCTATTCCTAAGGCAATTAGGAAAGTATTTTCTATTATAAATAGAGGGTTCCTTACTTTTAATTTTCATATCTCAACCCAAATCTTCCTCTCTTTTCTCAAAACCTTTTAGACTTTTATGAAAAAGCTCTTGCTATGGGTATCGAACATTTGACCGCAATGCTTCAGACATGGTCCCAGTACTTTCGAGACGAAGACAAAGTTCAATTGACTCAAATGGGGATTACTGCTTTATTCCCACTCCAACGACTTAGGGTAGATTCGCACTTTCTGGATGCTTGCCTATCCTTTTGGGATAATACCCACCATGTTTTCGCATTTACTCGAGGAGAAATATGTCCTCTTCCAGAAGAGATTGCAGCTATTGGCGGTTGGTACCCTAACGCTCGTCCTGCTATTCCTCCGTTTTGTCCTTACCCAAGGAGGAGATTAAGGGACTTTCTTGGTTTGTCACATGCTGAGACAGACCGTATGGTGAAGGGAGATTCTGTTTCTTTATTTGACCTAGCCGATAAATTCATGAATTATGGCGGCGTAAGAGTTACTCCCACTCATAGACCTAGGACTTTCGCCTTTTGTATGCTGCATCGATATGTCTTCGAGGGAAAAATAGATTTTGACTCGTGCTTGGGTCAGATTAGGCTAATCGGTATAGTCGATCAGATGGAGACGGGTCACAGCCCGGCTTGGCTGACAACTGGAGAGATCATTACGGGCCTTGATGCTAGAAGACTTGACTCGGACCGACCATTGACGGGAAGTACTCGTCTTTTGCAGGTATACCATTCGCGCTTTTTTTCTTCTTCTTTTTTTTGTGAATTTCTGTCGTACAGGGGCCACTCGATCGAGTGGATCTGTCACTCGATCGAGTGACCTCGGTAAAACCCGTCTGCCTATTTTCAGCTAGTCCACTCGATCGAGTCAGCTGTGACACTCGATCGAGTGCCTGTCAGCGGTACCCAATTTTGCTTACGGAAATTTGCTATCATTTTTTAGATCTGGTTATCCGAGCGCTTGTCGATCATAGAGCCCCCTGTGAGCATATCCAAATATCGTAGTTGCCAGATTAGCTCAAGGAAACGGCGTATAAGCTCGAGCCATCACATAAATCGGACTTACTAGGACAAGGAGTTAAAATTCCATGGTGGACCCTTAATTTGATGGACCGTTACCTAGTGGTTTCTCTCGAAATTGACAGGGCTAGCTAAGAGAGACAAAGCCCGCTATTTGGTGATCCTGTCCTTGGATTGGACCGTCCATATCTACCCAGACCGCATTCTGAGGCAGTTTGGTTCGTTTCAGCAGATCCCTAAGGCTGAAGCAATTATCAGTGTTTCGCTCCAATTGACGGATGCTATGTGTGATACGTGGCTACAACACTGGTTTACCCGTGCCATCTGGACTATACCCCGCCCTTGACAATCCGTTTGGGTTTCGGAATCCTATCGAAAATTGACTTCCGAGGAATCTGAGGAGGCCCGTAAAGCTTTGAAGACTAACGAGGCTTTCGATTTGGTTCGCCGGGAGACGGTGAAAGGTAATAGGGGATTCTTTGATGAAGGAGAAACTCCAGCTACCCTTGTCCGTCTGGAGTAGGGTCTTAAGTAAAAAAGTAAGGCTCGAGCTAAAGAGTCCGGTGCTAGCGGCTCACGGGGACGACTAAGGCCCCAGACTGATTTGGAGAAAAGACTTAGGCTGAGACTGGCCGCCCGAGACCGATTGGGTCCACGTGAACGGTTACCAGAAAGGGTGCGGGCTTGACTTGGACCGACTGAGATGACTGAGGAGGTTGGTTCCCGTGGTGATTCGGGAGCGCTCACTTCCACGTCGTCGCCAGTGGACGGAAAAAGAAGCCAAGGACAAGGGAAAGGGCAAGATGCCCACCGAGCCCCTAGTTTTTTTATTATTTAAGTATTACTATTATTTTTAGTGTCGTGTGCCTTTTTTTTGGAATTTTTTGAATTTTTTTTTTGAAATTTGTAATTTTCCGAGTTTATCGGATTTTTAGTAATAATAAAGAAGTTTATTATTTAAAACGTTCCTGTTTTTTCCTCGATTGCAGTGGTTGTGCTCTTTTGAGGGGTTGCCTACGTATCCACAATTAGCGGAATCAAACAAAATGTAGTTCAGATTTTTTTTAGTAATTTGCAATTCCGAAATACATCAAGACTATTGGTTCAAGATGTTTACAACAGTAGGATAATTAATTCTAGCTTTTGACTTGCTTTTGAAAGTTTATTTTAAGAAATGATTTTAATAAACTTTTGCAAATGACATTGAGAAAGGGCTTAAGGGTAGTAATGCTTTAGCTGGTCCAGGTTGGTTGGGTTGACAAACTGATTCCCGTCCAGGTCCGTTAGCATCACAGCTCCGCCTGATAGAATTGTTTTAACCAGATATGGCCCGACCCAATTAGGTTTGAATTTTCCCCTCGGGTCCACTTGTAGTAAGGTTCGAACAGACTTGAGAACCAAATCCCCTTCTTTGATGTTCCTGGGCCTCACCCTTTTATTGAAGGCTCGTTGGATCCTCTTCTGATATATCTGGACATTATTGAGGGCATGAGATCGTCGTTCGTCTAACAGTACTAGCGAGTAATACCGTGCTCGTACCCAATCAGCTTCAGGTACTTGACTTTCTAGTAGAATTCGGAGAGACGACACTTCCAACTCGACCGACTGGACCGCTTCCATTCCGTATGTTAGGTAATACGGTGTTGCACCGGTTGCGGTACGGATTGACGTCCGGTATCCCCATAACGCAAAGGGTATTTTATCTGGCCAGTCCCGGTAATTACCAGCCATCTTTTTTAGTATGGTGACAATCGTCTTATTAGTCGCTTCTACCGCTCCATTTGTTTGGGGTCGGTAGGGAGAAGATGTATGTCTTTGAATCTTATACTTAGTTAGCAGGGTCGCTGTCTCGGCCTGAAAATGAGTCCCGTGGTCACTGATAAGTTCGTGCGGGATCCCATACCGGCATATTATCTTGTTTTGGATAAACTTGGCAACATGCTTGGCGTTGAGAATATGGTAAGATTTAGCTTCGACCCATTTTGTGAAATAGTCGATAGCTACCAAAATGAAGTAGTGTCCACCGGTTCCAGAAGGATTTATCTTCCCGATTATGTCGATCCCCCATGTCGAAAATGGCCAAGGTGACATCATGGTATATAGTAAGGACGGTGGCATGTGTTGTACATTGGCGAAGATCTGACAGTTATGGCAGTGCTTGACATATAACTGGCAGTCGGTTTCCATGCTATTCCAGTAATATCCGAGCCTCATGATTTTTTATACTAACATTTGGGCATTCATGCGTGGGCCGCATTCGCCGTCGTATACTTCGGCCATAACCTTTTCGGCTTTAGTTTTATCAACACATAGGAGAAGAGCCCTCCTGTGCTGTCTTTTTGTAAAGTTGTCCGTCGTTGGTACGGACAAACTGGGTTGCCTGCCTTCGTAAGGCTTTCCTGGCTCGATTGTCGGTCCTGGGAGGATATTCATCGGTCGTCAGGTATGTTAGGACAGCTTGATACCATGGCTCGGGATCAGGTATGTCAATGTCTTCAATGTCGTGGACGTACGCTGGCTCAGACCGTCTTTTGACACAAATTGGCATACTAGTCACGTGATCGGGAATATTTAATAAAGATGTCAGTTTTCAGAGTGCATCTGCAAACTGATTTTCTTCCCGAGGTAAGTATATATACTCTACCTTTTGGAATTGTTTCTCGAGATCCTTTAATCGCGCCTGGTAGGCCACGAGATTGGCGTTCCGAGTTTTCCACTTTTGAAGTGCCTGGTTAATGACCAGAGATGAGTCGCCGTGTACTCGGAGGTTTGTGACCCCTAAGTCGGCGGCGGCTTGTAGCCTGTGGATACATGCTTCGTACTCAGCGGCATTATTGGTAACATCAAAGTCCAGTTTGATGGATACGGGAGTGTGTTCCTCTTTTGGCGAAATTAAAAGAATTCTGACTCCGAATCCTCGAAAATTAGATGCCCCGTCGAAGTATAAATCCCATGTTTCAGTATCGGTATGGAAAATGTCTTCATCTGGGAAGGACCAAGTGTCTGTGTGTCTTTCTTCAATCACGGGACTGTCGGCGAGAAACTCGGCTACTACTAGGCCATTAATGGCTTTTAAAGCCACAAACTTCAGGTCAAATTCTGCCAGCATTAAAGTCCATCTTGATATCCTACCATTGAGAATGGGCTTTTCGAAGAGATACTTGATCGGATCCATTTTAGATAGCACCTGTACCTCGTAGCTGAGCATGTAATGTCGAAGCTTCTTAGTGGCCCAGACGAGAGCTAAACATGTCTTCTCGAGCATGGTGTATTTGCATTCATACTCTAAAAACTTCTTGCTGATGTAGTAGATAGCTCGTTCTTCGAATTTAAGTTGACCATCTGAGCTAGCATAGCCCCCATGGCTGTCTCGGTCGTTGTAAGGTATAATGACAGAGGCAAACCTGGTTGAGGTGGCATCAAAACTGGTGGGACAGACAAGATTTCTTTGATTTTATCAAAGGCCGCCTGACATTTGTCGTCCCATAATATTCGTTCCCCTATCTTCAGTTTCTTGAAAATTGGTTCACATACCATGGTTAATTTTGAGATGAATCTACTGATGTATTGAACCTTCCCGAGAAATCCTCTTATTTCTTTTTCGGTTTTAGGAGGCTGCATCTTGGTAATGGCCTTGATTTTAGCTGGGTCGACTTCGATACCACGTTGGCTAACGATATGATCCATTAATTTGCCAGATGTTACCCCGAAGCTGCATAATTTTTGAGGGTTTAACCTCATATTGTACTTGCGTAATCGGGTGAAAAATTTCCTCAAGGCGGTGATGTGACCATCCCTTTTTTTAGATTTAACGATCATGTCGTCAACGTAAACTTCCACTTCTTTAAGCATTATGTCATGTAATAAAGTTGTGGTGGTTCGTTGATATGTGGCACCGGCATTTATAAGACCGAATGACATGACATTATAGCGGTAAGTACCCCAAGGTGTAATGATGGTGGTCTTACTCATATCTTCTTCTGCCATTTTTATCTGGTTATACCTGGCATACCCGTCCATAAATGATAGAAAGGCATGATCAGCTGTGTTATCCACCAGTATGTCGATGTGTGGTAACGGGAAATTGTCTTTCAGGCTCGCCTTGTTAAGATCCTGAAAATATACACAGACACGCACCTTACCGTCCTTTTTAGGAACCGGCATGATGTTTGCAACCCAGTCTGGATATTCGGATACTTGTATGAAGCCAACTTTAAATTGTTTATTGACTTCTTCCTTGACCTTAAGGGACCATTTGGGCCTCATCCGGATGAGCTTCTGCTTAACCGGCTTGAATCTGTCTTTGATCGGTATATGATGTTCGGCTATCTCCCGGTCTATCCTCGGCATGTCCTTGTAGGACCATGCGAAAACATCTTTGAATTTCTGGAGGAGGTTTGTGAATTGTTGTTTCTCCTCGGGATCTAAGGATAACCCTATCTTAAGTATCAGAGGTTCTAAGGTTGTTCCCACATTAATGGACTCGGTTTCTTCGATTACCGGGTTCTGGGATTCCCTTTGCTCTAGGTGCTCGATCAGATGTGGAGGTAGGGGTACCTGTTCATCGGGTTTCTCAATATCATTGCACAAAACATTTTTGAATTTGAAAGTATTTTGAAAATTAGACAAGTCGTAAGCAGAACGGTTGTTATTATTGATTGAGAATTTAGAAATTAGCTCAAAAAGAGCTGCCATTTGATCATTAGTTAGTGGCGGGGTTGGTGAGGCACTCGGGATAGACCCTGAAACACCAGGAATTGCTAAAGGGAGAGGGGGAGTTACATGAGTGACTCTAGCACCGGACTCACGAGACTTGATCTCAGATTCTGATTCAGACTCGGACTCGGACTCAGACTCAGACTCGGGCATTTCTCCTTCTCCAGTGATCAGCTTGTAAGTCCTTCCTCGACTGTCAGTCCATTTGACAGTCTTCCTCCAGGCTCTCTTTCCTGTCTCGGATCTTACGTCCGAGATTAGCTTAGTTGGGTCAAACCTATTGCTGCGAAGAATAAGATTGACCAGATCCTCTTTTGGTGTTGGGGCCGCGATTTCCTGCCCGAAAAGTAGCCCTAAGACGGGCTCAGCGTTGTTTGGATCTTCTTATTGGACGAGGGCGAAGACATCGTCCGGGATGTAGTTACAATCCTGGGCCAAATGGGTCCCAGGGTGTGTAGCATTGGGTTGGTACAGACCAACCTGGACAGCCCGAATATCGACGTGACGAAGTAGTCAGTTAGTCGTGGGCTATAAGGGCTCAAGTAGATACCTTTAATGAGGTTGCAGGCCTTTTCAATTCCTGCCAGGACAACATTATCCGGAGTTATAGCATAACCAAGGCCGAAGTGAGAGTCTTCGTTTTTCAGAACCTCGATAATCTTCCCAGCTGGAAGATTGGGTTGGGATGTAGCCCCCGGCAGATACCCTAGATTTTGCAGCATCGCGTCGATGCTAGTTGTGAAATAGGGTCGAAAAAGGTACTCCTCCTCGATCATTCCTACGAAATCAAACCCCCAGAGGTCCGTGTAGCCTGAGGTGTTACAGTTAGCCACAGTCATAGGTGTTGCCTCTAAGGTGATGACGCTATCGTGTAGAGGCAACTTGATTTTCCGGTGTAGGGTGGAGGATACTGCCTTGACTGCGTGGTTCCTGATGTGAGTTAATATGAACTTTGAAACAACAACGTGAAGATAGATAGTATTCTGAAAAGGAACGTAAACAAAGTAACCAAAACAGATTGTAAGGAGGAATAAACCGTAACCAAAGGATAGTATGCTTAGTGAAGTAGACCTATACTCCAACAAAGCGGGTGCTAAATCAAACACGCGATTGAATTAGCGAGTTTAGAGCTTGTAACGCGACTAACTCTAGACTTTGTCTTGTAAGCAACAAGGACGTAAAAAGAAAGCTTAGCTTTACTCAGGTTTTTGATATCAATCTTGGATGTCTTATTCATTCAAGTAGATGGCTATATATAGCCTACAAAATGACCCTAAAACCGGCTGGTCAAGGGTGACAAAAACAAAGTACAATGGTGATAATAACAAAGCTTTAGGAGCTAATAACAAAGCTTAAAGGGAGCATGAAGACGCGACACTTATGTGAACTAGGAGCTAAAAACAAAGCCAACTATGTGAACATAATCAGCTCATAATCATCCTCATAACTTCAGTACACTCCCCATGCTTGAATGAGTGTGAACCCGAGTTAATGCCTTCACAAGACCTTGACTATTAGCCCTTTTACTCGTCCCACGTACGAGCTAGCTTACCATTTGAAGTAGGCACACTACTAAGCTGGTACTAGGTGCTAGTGTAGCTGAACTAGGACCATTAGGAGCTAAAGTGACTTCATTGAACTCCTTAGTAGCTTCTTGATTCGGATCATCTCCTCCCCCTTAAAAAGGAATTGTCCTCAATTCTGAAATGCCATCTTCATCAAGATAAAGAGCAAGATCTCTCACTTTGAACGTGGCATGAGTTTCATAACCATCCGGCAACTTCATCTTGCAACCATTGTTGTTTCCCTTGTATGGAGCTTCTGCTTGGGGCATCAATCTGTTCTTTCTTTTGCTAGCTTCATCCGTTGTGTAACAAACACTGAGGAGGGTCATTTTGGAGAATGGCAAGTACTCTCTTGGTTTGAGAGGACTCTTTGAGAAGGGATCTGTTAAGTGTTTGCTCACGATGCTTAGATTATTCTCTTGTGTCTTTAGCAAAAAGAAGTGCTCCTTTCACGTCCCTAAGGCCTTGGTTATGCCATAACATCCAGCTGGTCCTCCTCCTTGAGCTTCTCTAGTTATGCACTCTGAAATAGGATGTTTTGGGACACAAAGATGGTTCCCTTTAAGAAGAAGATCGTCCTGCAAAACAACTTCATCAAAGGTATTAAGAGTAATAGCCTTGCACTTGGTGAGTACATTAGCCTCCGTGGAGTAATAGCCTTTCAAGGACTTGAATCCAAGCTCATTATCAACCTTAACCAGTTCCCCTTTAGTAACCATGACAGCATCACACTCGCCCTATTCCATGGCATGTTCTCCCATATTTTTACTAGCAAACATTGAGAGGTTGGGTTTTCCGACTCGATTAGCTAGCATGTTACATACGTTTTGAGGTGTCATGGGTTTTAGCACAATCTTATTTCCCTTATCACTCAATTCGTACTCATTCCTTCTCCCACGGTGAACTACGTCTCTATCAAACTGCCAAGGACGGCCTAATAGTATGTGACAAGCGTCCATAGGAATAACATCACATAAGACCTCATCAACATAGGAACCCATAGTCAAACCAACCCTTACTTGTTTAGTGACCCTTACTTTATTCCCGTTGTTTAACCAATGTAGTGCATAAGGGTTAGGGTGTTTAGTAGTAGCTAGACCAAGTTTGTCTACCATTTCAGTTGAGGCAACGTTGGTACAACTACCTCCATCAATGATTAAACTACATCATTTGTCTTTAACTTGACACTTAGTATGGAATAGTTGGTCTCTTTGTTCGGTGTCATGTTGAATGGGGTTAGCATGTAGAGTACGTAGTACTAAGAGTGTGTCATAAGCCGGGGGTTCATAAGCCTCACAATCTTCTTCTTCCTCTTCCTCTCCCTCATTAACATTGAAAACAGCCCCTATACGTTGTTCCTCTTCCCATATTTCATCCCTAATGGTGATCACTTCTCTTAAGGTCACAACTCTCTTATTGGGACAAGCGTTTTTGTAGTGACCAAACCCTTGACACTTGAAACAACGTACCTTGGATAGACTAGTTTCAGTGGTTGTTTTGGGAGTAGATTGGGGTGGGGCTGCGGGGTTATTCTTATTAGTGAGGGGTTGATTAGTATTAGTAGAATTGACCTTATTAACTTCATCGTTCGTGGCCAAGTATGACTCTTACTAGACTCACCCTCATGTCTCCCCTTCCCTTGTGCCTCAATTTTTAGACACAACCCACACAAAGTATCAAAATCAGAGTATGGACATAAATCAACCGTATTAGCAATACTACGATTTAGCCCACGTAAGAACCTAGCCATTTTTATCTCTTCGTTTTCTTCTACTTCCCTCATTAGAACCAAGTTCTCAAATTCTTCAATGTACTCGCTAACACTCATTTTTCCTTGTACAAGGTTAACAATCTTTTTGTATAAGGATAACTTGTGCGTAGTTGGAACATACCTTTTACGTAGTTTACGTTTTAAGGACTCCCAAGAAGAAATCTTACCCTTTTCCATTCCTGGTGCGTTGTACCTTAAGCCCTTCATACCAAAGGGAAGCCCCTTTGCTTAGCTTTAGGATGGCGTATTTGCACCTCTCCTCGTCCTCCAAATCCTTGAAGTCAAAGAGTTTCTACATGTTTCTTTCCCATTCCAAGTAAACTTCAGGGTCAGTACCACCATTAAACTCAGGAAGTTCATTTACCTTGATCTTGTCCACCGGTTCCCTTCTTGCTTGGAAGCGAGAATTTCTGGTTTGGTAGTTCTCCCACGCCCTCTTTAGCTGTTCCAGGAAGGTAGGATCTTCAAAGTTCAACACTCCTGCCATGCTTTACGTCTAATGGATGACCAAAGCTCTGATACCACTTATGATGTGAGTTAATATGAACTTTGAAACAACAACGTGAAGATAGATAGTATTCTGAAAAGGAACGTAAACAAAGCAACCAAAACAGATTGTAAGGAGGAATAAACCGTAACCAAAGGATAGTATGCTTAGTGAAGTAGACCTATACTCCAACAAAGCGGGTGCTAAATCAAACACGCGATTGAATTAGCGAGTTTAGAGCTTGTAACGCGACTAACTCTAGACTTTGTCTTGTAAGCAACAAGGACGTAAAAAGAAAGCTTAGCTTTACTCAGTTTTTTGATATCAATCTTGGATGTCTTATTCATTCAAGTAGATGGCTATATATAGTGATAAGTGTAGTTCGTAGTGCCTATTTTGTAGTGTTTTGGTCCCATTTTCCTTGTAGAATCGCTCCTTGGGAGAGGTTTAGGGGCTTCTTATGCTTCCTTTAGTTCATTTCAGGTTCCCGAGACCGATTTGGAAGAGTTGGAGCGATTCCAACTCTATACATACACCTTTTGGAGCCAACGGAGTAAAGGAACGATGACTCGATGCTTTGGAATCGACCCCGAGACCTTGGGACCCAATCCCGAGCCTCCGAGACCCGATCCCGAGTCCCGAGAATCCATGAGAAGTCCATGTGAGGCAAGGAGGAACCAAAAGGGTCATATTGGAGGCCTACAAGACTCATCCCCGACGGGTATGCACCTCATCCCGTCGGGGATGAAGTGCACTTTGGAGGAGGCTACTGCAAGGCCGTCCCGGTCGGGACCAACCCGCCCCGGTCGGGATGGTGGGTCCGTCCCGGTCGGGACCAAGTGCTGTAGTCCGCATTTCCTTTCTTTCTTCTCCCTTCAATTTGTAACCCTATATATACTCTTCCCTTGTTTTGTAAAGCTTATGCACTACATTAGACATTAAACCCTAGACTATTTTTAGGTTAGATTAGATTAGATTAGTGTAGATTAGTCAGTAATTAGTGGTTAATCTTAGTTTATGCTTGTAATTTGGGAATTCTTCAAGATCTTCACCAAGCTTGACAAACTTGGATGTTTGTTTTGGGTTTTCTTCCATTTATGCAAGATCTCTTCTTTTCATCTTCTCTAGTATGGTATAATCTTCTTTTCTCTTCTTTTCATCTTTGTTTATCAATCAAGTTACAATCTTTAGTTCTTGTTTATTGTTTTGTTCTTCATCCTTGTTAGTTTCATGTTTACACCCTTTTGTTCTTGTGTTGGTTTATCTTGTTCTTGTTAGTTTTAGATTAGATATGTTAGAGTAGTGTTCTTGCTAGGGTTAGTAGGGTGATTAGGGTGTTAATTGGGTGATTAAGGGTTTGTTGGAGATGTTGGTGGAAGATTTGGGTTTCTTCTTGAGTGATGCATATTACATGTTTGTTGGAATGCTTGAATGACTAAGTAGGTTGGAATGCTTGTTTTTCTTGTCTTCCTTTGTCGTGTGTGTCACCGGATGGGTTCCATGAGGAACCTCTAGGTCGGTCTAAGTTAGATTACCTAGATTTCCCTACTACCTCCTTCACTCTACTTCCTCCTTGACCATTCTGTTACCCCTTTGACCCCGACCTAATCCTAGCCCGTTTTCCTTGTTTGTTTCTCCGTCTCCTTAGCCATAGTCTAGCCTTCTCTCCCCCTTATCATTCCCTAGCTTAGCTCGTTGACCTAGTCTCGTTTTTAGGTAACCTTGGTCTATACGCCTTTACCGTCCCCGTGGATTCGACCCGACTTACCCTATCTACCCAGTTAGGTTTTGCCGGTTATTTATTTGATCGGTGAGGATCCACGACAATCCCTTCCATCAATTTGGCGCCATTGCCGGGGACGGTGCTATTTTAGACTTCGTTTTCCTAGTTACTTGACTTTGTCTTTGGGTTTGTGTTTTTCTTTTTTCTTTGTGTTACCTTGCTTCTTGTGTGTGTGTGGTTTATTTCTCTCTTGTCTAGTGCCCAAAAAGCACTAGATTTCTCACGTTTGTTCCTAGTCTACAGTTTATGCTTAGAGGTGGTGACTATCTTCTTCTTGCGATTAAGAGCCGCTTTAACGGACGGTTGCTGGAATGAGTGGTTTCCAACCGGGTATGGACTACGATTTTCGAGCAAGCATGGGGTTTGATCTAAACTCCACACACTCGGGAGCCGATATGAGCTACTCCTCTTCTTCCATGAACCAAGGGTATGACATGACGTCCCCCTACCATAATCAAGCTTCTTGGGGTAATCAAGATGGGTATGATCCTCAAGAGTATGGAAATGGCTACCAACAAGTGAATGACTATCAATCCTACGATCAAGGTGGCTATTACTCAAGCTATGATTGGGAACCCACCATGTTCAATCAAGATTCACCTTATGGAAGCCAATATCCCCAAGACCCACCATATTACCCTCCACCCCAACCACAATATGACTCCCATGACCCACAATACTGCCAACCACCCCAACCTTGCTACCACTACTAGAATTAGTGGTTATTCCAACGGAAAAATTCCTACGGATCTTGAAAGGCGTCGGAAAGTAATAGTTCCTACAGATATTTCCTACGGAATTTCAATTTGTCGCTCCTTTAAAGCACTCCTACAAAATTCCTACAGAGTGTGGTAGGAAACGTGTTGGGCTACAGAATATTCCATAGGAAATTTCCTAAGTCCAAAAAAATTAGTTTCATGAATTGTTTTAACTCATGTCAATCCATAAATTAAAAATACTTTATCACTTGTATACGGTTATTTTTTTTATACACTCAACAACATATTTTATCCGAAATATACTCTCCCGGTGTTTCACCGAACCCGAAATGAAATCCCCCATAAAAGTGTTGTGTCGTCAGGTATACCATTGAGTAGAATTTTCCCAATATGTCACGTTATATTGCCTCTTATTAAATGATAATATGGAGTCGGTTACTCCGTATTTTTCTTTTACTTTGAGGAGATGGTACTCCGTATGTTTTACTCTTTTGAACTTTATTTACTTCATCTACATGATACACGGTATGTTTAACTCCCTACTTTTTAACTTTGTTATTCCATATCACCCCCGTACGATGTTCTTAATTACCAAGTATTGTATTCACGTGATTATAACTTTTATAGTTTTATTAACGTTATTTATTTTCTCTAGAATTCATGTAAATTTTAATTTTATTAGTTATTTCTATTTATTTTTTTCCCTTGTTATTCACGTCATTATAGCTTTTATAGTTTTATTATTAATGTTTGTTATAGCTGTATGTATTTTTTTCATTGTTTTTCTTTCTTGTCCATCTCCAACCGGTTACGATTAGCGATTATTCGAGTAAGGTACAGTCAATCATGAGAAATGCTCTATACTTTTTCCAATACAATGAGTTGTATACATTTTTAATTCATCCATGTTTATTTTTAAAAAAAATGTATATTATATGTGGAATGGAGGACGTGTAAATCAATTAAAATGGATTTCACTAAAACAAAATCACGAACTACACTTAATATCGACAAATCACCTTCATTCAACATGAACATATAATATCGACAAATATTCAAGACGCATATATTAATCAGTCTTTTATATTTAATACGGAGTACATTAGCTCGTTAACACCAGTTGGAAGTAAAATCGCTGTCAAAGGGCTTTCTTTATAAATTTTTAACTAAAACCAACTGTAGTATGGAGTTATGTACTCGCATATGATACTACACCCTATCGGGCTATCCCCGATCACAAATTTGTGACGGAGATATCCGTATCTGTCACAAATGTATGACGGGTCAAATAGATACTCCGTACCAAGTAGATAGGATAAGACTCAGGTAAATATTTGTCATTATCTCCTCAAGTGACACTATTTGACCCGTTTTAAACTTACGACGGATATATCCGTCGCAAGAGAGACCAACTGATCCCCAATCACAAATTTACCAATTAAACCAACACTCCAAAACTCCCAGCAATATACTCTGTATAATATTTCCTCGTCCCCCATCCCCAAAAACGGACGACCTTCTTGCGTCATATCCCAAAACCTCCGCCATCACTACCATCGCTGCATTTGTTCGCCAAATTTGTCGTGTTCAACCGTCGGAACTGCGTTATTCAATGACCAACCTCGCGAAATTCGTCTTTCAGTGACCAATTCTGCCTTATGCGTCTATTCACACGGAATTCGTCTTTCACTGTAAGTTTTTCAATCTAACTTCGTAATTTGCCGTTAACTTCAATTGTTCTGGGTTTAGTTCGCCGGGTTTAGGGTTAAGGGTTTAGTTCCCCAAATTTGACTTACTCATATTGCACAACCTGAAATTCTGGGTTGTTTCATTTAGGGTTTAGGGTCTGAATATCTAGGTCTAAATCTCCTGGGCCGAGTTGTGGCGGAAGAAGACGGATTTCTTGTGGACTGGACTTGAGGGGTAGTTTAGGGAATTGTTCAAGAGAGAGTCAAAGCGATTGAGGGAGACACTGACTGGGTGAAACCAGAGAAACCGACGAGGTTGAGGTTCGGTGATTAAAATCAACGGAATCATGCATATCTGAACAAGAAATAGGTCGTTGGCGGATAGGTTGAGGTTAGGGGGCATGAGTAAAGATGAGCTCTCATATAAAGAGAATTTTATAGTAAGGTCTTACGAAGTTGGAATTAATAAGACTCCAACTGTTGAAACCATTGCTAATCTTTTACAGGTACACAAGAGACTAATTGCCAAAAAATAATGGAGCTAGGAGCTAGGCATCTAATATATATCACAAATGAAATCATCTATATATTTGTAAGTGTCGTAGGAAGTTGGTTGCAACCATGTTCAAGTAGTTGGATTCTCAACGGATTGGTTTGCAACAACACTCACGATGAAAAAGCTTCACATGATATGGGTGACAGCACGAGTGCATATTGAGATTTATAGATATCCCGCTTGTTTTGTTCCTTCTTTTACCCAACCTCCCTTGCTTTGCTTTTGTTTCTCTTCGAAATTTGTCATTTTTTCAATGTAGTCTATAATAAAGTAAGTCAGCATTTTAATTAAGCAGGGGTGATGTGGTGGAGATAAAGACATGGTGTCAACCAGAAGGTAAAATTGGGATAAGACGCGATTTCATCCTCAAGGACATATGTGTTATTATTTTCATGTTTAATGATAGTTTTCGGGATTTTAATCATTCTAAGATAACATAAATGATGGTCGTTGCAAATTTTGAGGAATTCGTTTAATTGCATGTTTGATTTAGGTCATATTTACTTTAAGTATTAGAGTATAGAAAGTCTACACTTTGAGGAGTTGTATCTATAAATTTTTGTTTCTTCATGTGTAATGCCTAATTGATAGCTAATCATTTAGGTTGTTACGTCTAAAAAAGTTTGGAAACACTTAGTGCCTTAGTAGAATAACTTACTCTAGTAAGTTATCTTCACAAAACTAAATCCATCTCAAATATTTAACGAGTCTGTCTATTGTGCAGAGACTCAGGAATTTACTTTGATTAGTTTGATAAATCTTCAGAAATCTGAAGTCGATAGGGAAGGCATATCATTTCAGACTAAAGCCGCTGTCGATATGGGGCTACATTGCGGTTTAACATTTCTGCCACTGTGTTCTTGAGCAATAGTTAACATATACGGAGTAAATGAGATATCAAACCTGAGTAGAGTATAAGTATCGCATATATACGCTGCAATATACATTGTTTTTTTTAACTCGCAAAGTGTCCGTATTCCAGCTTTTATTATTTTTTAATTTAATATTCCATTCGATTATTAACCAGTCATTCTATAAATTCTGGACTAAATCCGCATATTTCAAGCACTAACAATCTGTAATGCTACTATAATTTTTTATAGGTATATGGACATGGCTGAAACCTTATGCCAAAAGCGCCCGCTGAAAGCATTTTTTTAAAGTATTTCATATCAAGTTTCATCTTCTTTCTTAAGTTTTTTGGCCACATTTCTGTCTCATCCAATATATGATTATATATTCTTTAATTTGAGATGTAGAAAACAAAGCCCACTCAACATAGAGTTTGAGAACTGAGAGCATTAGGCTTAACTCGTCATCAACTTGCATGCCCTTCTGCACAGGTCAGCTGCTTTGATAATCAAGATAGTATACATGAAGTGAGCTTACGTAGTGGTTTTTTTAATGGAATAAGTGAGTTATTGAGTAGTCTTGACTCTCTTGAGATCTTATATGCTAAAAAATACAACTATTATTGAATTGTAGCTTTTGTTAGACAATACGAAGGAGAACTTATCATAGTTTTGTCATGTTTGGGTAAGTGGCCTAGCTTGTAAGTTCTTATGCATCGGAGTTTTGAAGCTCCAATAATAACTTTTAGGATGCATTGTTTGACAATCGTTGTTGATTATCTACAGTTGGGAAAATGTTCTTAACATCCCTTAAATTATGTTTGACATCATTTATGTCATGTGTTCGTTGTCGTCGTCGGTCTTGTTAGAACTCTATGTATGGTCCCTTTTCATCCTAATTCTCCATCTCTTGATTTGCAAGAGTGGACCAACCGTGTGACAAAATATGATAACATAACGACCTCTTTTAGTATTCAAGGGTTTAATCTTGTTGTTTTCCATTTGTTACTCCGCCATTCCAATTTATATTAACAGGCATCTCATGTTGGCAGGTTAATTTGTATGACATCGTGCTATTCTTACAACATTCATATGCTACTGCTATTCAACTCTCCTTTTTTTGTAACTTTTTTGGTTCAAGATTGTAGGAGCCCATTTTCAGTTGCAGCTTGGCGTTCAAGATTGCTTTAAAAGTGTGTTTAGATGATCTTTATATTAAAACCAATTTATATTAAAAGCACCAATTTATATTAAAAGCTCGTTGTATATCTTGCAGATATTTGTAGCTGACTTACGAGAACCAGCTGCCATCCGATGTATCTTAAAGTATACTACTTAATTCTGTCTTTTAGTTGCACAAGACCTTCTGTATCTAGCTAAGTCTATAGTGTTTGGAAAATTGTTATTTATGAGTATTGTCGGATTATTGTGCTAGTTAATATATATATATATATATGTAATGTTTTTAATTAATGAATTGTGTGTGTGTGTGTGTGTGTATATGTGTATATATATATATTATTTATGACATAAAACAGTGAAATTATGTCTAAAATAAGGTTTTACCCTACGAAAGTTTTACAGTTTCCTACGGAAATCCGTAGCTCAAAATATTTAATATTATTCTTTTTCTCAATCAATGCCTCCTACGGAAAGATATTGTCCTACAGAATTTCCGTAGGAAATTTGAACCCTTCCGACGATGTTCCGTAGCAGTGAATTTTTTGTCAACAAATCCTCGTCACCAGCCATTCCGACGGAACATTCTGTAGGAAAGTTATTTCCTACGAAAAATGTCGAAGGAAGTTATTTATTTCCGACGAAGTATACCGACGGAATGGCTCCTACGAATTTTCCGTAGGGACGTGTTTATTCCGACGGAAATGAGCATGTTTCCTACGAATCGGGTCCGTAGGAATGAACATTCTTTCTTGTAGTGTACCAACAATATGATGCCCCACCCCTTGGGCATCATCAAGACACCATGTTTAATCAAGATCATCAAGATTATCATCAAGATTATCATGGAGCTTTACAAGACCCCAATGACCACCAATCGTCGAACTTGGAGTTATATCGATCGATTCTTCAATTGCAAAAGAACCAACAAGAAATGGCCATCCAAATGCAAAAGGATCAAGATGAACTCTTGGCCCAATATAGGAAGGAAAACGAGGCGCTTGATGCTCGATTAAATGCATTATCGGTTCAAACCGTAATGTATTTATCCCGAACATCGCAATTAGATGAAGGGTGCCCACTTGAGAGAGAGGAGAAACCTAACCATGAAGCCGCCGATGTAGTTCCCTTTGGAGGAGAGATTTGCTTTGAAGAACCTCAATCGTCTACCCAAAAAGAGACGAATGAGGATGTGACCCTTAGTGAAGGCAACATTGGTGAGGAATTGGAGGAGGATGGTGAGTTGGATGGTTTGGTGGAGTTTGTGGAGTTGTTGGGTGAAATTGTTAGCCTTGAGTTGCCCTTGTGCGATAATGCGACTAAGCATCAAGAGCCCCTAGCTAGTGAACCAAGCAATGACTTGGAGGAGATTGAAACCGCCGGTAGAAGTTTCGATCCTCCTCTCCAAGATGATATGGGGCCGAATGATGAAGATGGGGAACCACAACTTGAGGAAAGTGTGGGGGTGTGCAACGAGGAAGCAAGGCCAAAACCGTTTTTTGTGACTTGTTTCTTGGAGATGAAGCTTGCTAATGATTGGAGGCGATGCCTAGGGAGGAAGAGGCCGGTGAAGCTCGTAGGATGGATAGACCCCAGATATGACACGAATGATGATTTTGGGTCTTGGGAATCCTACTTCTTGCCTCCACCTTGGAGGCCGTGGAGGTTAGCTAGGCTCGAGCGCTTCTTGGGCCTACATTATGATGTCGGTAGCGCGTTCGACTTGCTCCTCCATGCCCTTGAGGGCTACGGTTGAAGAAGAGTCCACCATCCTAGGTTTGACGGAGTCCCTAAAGAACCGTAATGTTGTATATTCCCCCTTCCTCTTCTTTAGAGTACTTGTGCTTGTATTTGTGTGCTTTGTTCCTTGGATTTGTTTGTTTTTGTGGAATTCTTGTAATTGTTTTGGTATTTTGATGAGCAATGTGAGGGAGTGAATTTGATGTGTACTTTGAGTTTATTGTGATAGGTGAAGTGAAGGTGACTCCTAGAAAAGAGTGGTTAGTGATAGAGCTTGGATCGTGAGCAAGGGAGCCGGTTTTTGGGGTCATGGGAGTCATGAAGACCCTTCCTGACCGGGAAGGGTGTGTTGTCCCGACCGGGATGGGGCCGTCCCGATCGGGATGAGGGTGCCAAAAATCGAGTTCACTGGAGTGTCATCCCGACCGGGAAGGAGCCTTCCCGACCGGGACGGGTATGTCATCCCGACCGGGACCACCCATCCCGACCGGGATGACCCCCTATTCCTTTTTGGTGCCTCTTCTTCGACATTTAAGCCCACCCAACCATTATATACCCCCACCCAACCTCCCTACCTTCCTTTCTCATATCATACCACCCATGTACCTCATTTCCATACCTTAACCTCATTTCCTCCTCACTTTAGATCGATATTCACATCAAATCTCACCCCCTCGCACCATTACTAACTCTACCATGCGGTTCTATCAAGCTTGAAGCGGGATAGCAACGATGGAGACAAGCAAGTGCCTATATTGATCTACGAGACGATGGAGCAAGTGAGTTGCTATCCTATGGGTACGGCAACTATCCTTTCTTTTCCGTCTATTATTGCTTGTTTTCTCTTGTTTGCCCCCCTTCCACTTTGTCATGGTGGCCTTCGAGGCCTTGGTAGTTGTTGCTCCCGACTCTCGATGATGTGACTACATCGAGAGTCATTTTCAAAATCCAAACTTTACAAGTTTTTCACTCTTTCTTTTTGAGGATTTAATCGGATTTAGGCGGAATCCGGGCTAGGTGACTTGATTACACCTAGCCCTCCCCTCCCATTTCCTTTTATTTCCTTCCTTTTATTTTTCTTCCCCATCCATATCTTTTTCTTGTCTCGGCCCATGGTGACTTGACTACACCCCGGCCGGACATCTTCTACCCTTTTCTCCACTTTTCTTTTTGATTTCTAGCTTTATTTTCGTAGTTTCTTTTTTACTCCCATGCACTACGGTCGAGCATGAGGACATGGCTCGACTTAAGTGTGGGGGAGTGGTATTCTAGCATAGTTAGCTTTATTTTTGTAGTTTTTCGGAAAAAAATCTTTAAAAAACCCTAAAAATTTGAAAAAATTTCGCAAAAATCAAAAAGATTTTCCTTTTTGAAAATTTTTCGCAAAAATCAAAAAGATTTTCTTTTTTGAGTGTTTTCCTTTTGTGTCTTTATGTCGTGTATTTGTTGTATTGTGTGTGTTTTGCCTCCTCTTTCCTTATAGGTTGCTTAAATCACCGCTAGCTTTGGAGAGCTTTCAAGACTACCGGTAACATCTTATCCCTTTTTCTTCTTTATCTCTCGCGGGGTTTGGAGGAGATTGTGATGTTGTGTGCTCGGGTGGAGCTTTGTAAAGTGTGGATGATTTGGTGGCTTGTTTGGATGATCGGGGTGGTGTTTGTGTTATGTATGTGTTCGTTTTGTGTTGTTCTTGTTTTGTTGCTTTTGTTTCTTTTTCTTTCGTTTCCGTTGAGTCTTTGTTTTGTGTTTTGTTGTGTGTCTTGTGTGTAAATGGTTTTCGAAAACCCGGTTTAGAGGTTAGTGTGTGAGTGTGTACTTTCCCTTCCTAGTAGTGTAAATCGAGTCTTGGACTTTAGTCTAGTAGAATGACCCTAAATCAATGAATTTGTTGGTCCTTTACCTTGAGTCCACCTAGCTTACTAGGGATTTACTACGGGATTTGCACTTTTGACCATTATGACCACCCACGGTGTGAAAAGGCCTTGGTTACCGAGTCCCGTCCCCTAGGTGAGCGTGTTTGGGATTGTTTAATTAGTCCAAGTTCTCCACTTTTTGTGGGTTAGAAGGGAAGGACGCTCCCCGACTCACCCATTTACCTACCTCCCACACATTTCCACACAATAAAATTGCAAATTGTTGATTCCTCTCTTTCTTGTCATACAAAGAAATGCCAAAAAGCCAAATCTTGCCAAAAAGGGCAAAGAAAAGAAAAAGAAAGAAAATGAAAGAAAGAAAAGAATGAAGAAAAGAAAAGGCACAAAAGCCAAAAAGAAAATAGAAAAAAAAAGAAAAAAAGAATGGCATGGCAAAACAAAACAAAAATGCAAAAGAAAAGAGAAAATGCCAAAAGAAAACCCGATTCACAAAAATAACCCCTACCTCTCAAAATAAGCCTTTTTCCGACTTTTGCCGTGAAGAGCCTACCAAAGGACCGAGTCCCGAGGAAGGATGATAGCGGCATTAGTCGGTCTTTCCTCATTTTGCATGTTTTTCACTTTTTACTTGGACTAGTTAGGCGGTTTCGGGCATGGGACGACCCTCTTGGCTCTTTGCTAAAGGGGGCGGGGTCTCACTTACCTACAGTGTCGACTAACACCGTGGATCATCACTTCCCACTCCGTCGATCGTCCCGTAGTATGTTTTTAGAAAGTTAGGAGGACCGAGGTAAGTTACCAACGTTTTTGTTGCTTTGTCGTCATACTATTAGGGTTCAGTCCATCTTGGTTTGTATTGCTAGCTTGGGAACGTTGTCACTTACCTCGAGTCCTAAACCGGTGCTTCTTTCACCGCTTGGTTGAGGGAAGCGGTATTTGTTTTCTTTTGGGTGCAACCATTAGTGTGTTTGTTTGTGTGTTTGCTTGTTTATGTGTTTTGTGTCCGGTTGCATCCACAGTTTTGTCGCAAGACCCCACTTGCCTTGCGGGGTGCACTTTTCCTCTAAGTGCACTCGCGTGAGTTGAAAGGGCGTAGGGTGCGCTAATACCCATTCGGCTAGTATAGTAGTTAGTATGTGCTTACTCGAGGGCGAGTAAGGGTTAAGTGTGGGGGAGTTGATAAGTGTAGTTCGTAGTGCCTATTTTGTAGTGTTTTGGTCCCATTTTCCTTGTAGAATCGCTCCTTGGGAGAGGTTTAGGGGCTTCTTATGCTTCCTTTAGTTCGTTTCAGGTTCCCGAGACCGATTTGGAAGAGTTGGAGCGATTCCAACTCTATACATACACCTTTTGGAGCCAACGGAGTAAAGGAACGATGACTCGATGCTTTGGAATCGACCCCGAGACCTTGGGACCCAATCCCGAGCCTCCGAGACCCGATCCCGAGTCCCGAGAATCGATGAGAAGTCCATGTGAGGCAAGGAGGAACCAAAAGGGTCATATTGGAGGCCTACAAGACTCATCCCCGACGGGTATGCACCTCATCCCGTCGGGGATGAAGTGCACTTTGAAGGAGGCTACTGCAAGGCCGTCCCGGTCGGGACCAACCTGTCCCGGTCGGGATGGTGGGTCCGTCCCGGTCGGGACCAAGTGCTGTAGTCCGCATTTCCTTTCTTTCTTCTCCCTTCCATTTGTAACCCTATATATACTCTTCCCTTGTTTTGTAAAGCTTATGCACTACATTAGACATTAAACCCTAGACTATTTTTAGGTTAGATTAGATTAGATTAGTGTAGATTAGTCAGTAATTAGTGGTTAATCTTAGTTTATGCTTGTAATTTGGGAATTCTTCAAGATCTTCACCAAGCTTGACAAACTTGGATATTTGTTTTGGGTTTTCTTCCATTTAT
Source organism: Agrostemma githago (assembly GCA_958450325.1). Classification (NCBI taxonomy): domain Eukaryota; kingdom Viridiplantae; phylum Streptophyta; class Magnoliopsida; order Caryophyllales; family Caryophyllaceae; genus Agrostemma; species Agrostemma githago. The sequence goes on along the minus strand of OY288247.1, from coordinate 62,536,157 downwards.
GCAAGATCTCTTCTTTTCATCTTCTCTAGTATGGTATAATCTTCTTTTCTCTTCTTTTCATCTTTGTTTATCAATCAAGTTACAATCTTTAGTTCTTGTTTATTGTTTTGTTCTTCATCCTTGTTAGTTTCATGTTTACACCCTTTTGTTCTTGTGTTGGTTTATCTTGTTCTTGTTAGTTTTAGATTAGATATGTTAGAGTAGTGTTCTTGATAGGGTTAGTAGGGTGATTAGGGTGTTAATTGGGTGATTAAGGGTTTGTTGGAGATGTTGGTGGAAGATTTGGGTTTCTTCTTGAGTGATGCATATTACATGTTTGTTGGAATGCTTGAATGACTAAGTAGGTTGGAATGCTTGTTTTTCTTGTCTTCCTTTGTCGTGTGTGTCACCGGATGGGTTCCATGAGGAACCTCTAGGTCGGTCTAAGTTAGATTACCTAGATTTCCCTACTACCTCCTTCACTCTACTTCCTCCTTGACCATTCCGTTACCCCTTTGACCCCGACCTAATCCTAGCCCGTTTTCCTTGTTTGTTTCTCCGTCTCCTTAGCCATAGTCTAGCCTTCTCCCCCCTTATCATTCCCTAGCTTAGCTCGTTGACCTAGTCTCGTTTTTAGGTAACCTTGGTCTATACGCCTTTACCGTCCCCGTGGATTCGACCCGACTTACCCTATCTACCCAGTTAGGTTTTGCCGGTTATTTATTTGATCGGTGGGGATCCACGACAATCTCTTTCATCATATAGCCTACAAAATGACCCTAAAACCGGCTGGTCAAGGGTGACAAAAACAAAGTACAATGGTGATAATAACAAAGCTTTAGGAGCTAATAACAAAGCTTAAAGGGAGCATGAAGACGCGGCACTTATGTGAACTAGGAGCTAAAAACAAAGCCAACTATGTGAACATAATCAGCCCATAATCATCCTCATAACTTCAGTACACTCCCCATGCTTGAATGAGTGTGAACCCGAGTTAATGCCTTCATAAGACCTTGACTATTAGCCCTTTTACTCGTCCCACGTACGAGCTAGCTTACCATTTGAAGTAGGCACACTACTAAGCTGGTACTAGGTGCTAGTGTAGCTGAACTAGGACCATTAGGAGCTAAAGTGACTTCATTGAACTCCTTAGTAGCTTCTTGATTCGGATCAGTTCCACGGCCTCCCTAGGAGCAGGTTAAATGAAGAAGTGACATCGATTACTTGAAACTCCAATTCCTTTTCTATAGGGCCTGTTCTGATGGTTAGTGTTACGGCCCCATCTACCGACCTTGGGCTTCCATCGAAAGCCTGGATGGTTTGAGCGGTCGGAATATAGTCAGCCTCGGTAATGCCGAGGGCTTTAGCGGTCCTCAAAGGGAGGACGTTGACTGCAGACCCGTCGTCGATTAGAGTCATCGGGAGGTACTTTCCACGGCAGATCACCGTGATATAGAGGGCCATGTTGTGGGTAGGCCCGAATGATGGTAGATCAGTGTTGGAGAAGGTAATTAGTGGGCCTTGATTCTTAGCTTTCCCCTTTAAGTGGGGTAGGACCGTGGCTACCATTTCAGCAGGAGTAGCCGATGAGTCGATCTTGACTTGATCGACAGCCTTAGTGAGTGCCTCTCGATGTTCTAGTGAGCTGACTAAGAGTTGCCATATAGAGAGGTCAACTCGAGTCTTCTTTAGTTGCTTCACGAGTGCCTTTTCAGTTGTTGGCTCTTCCGGGGTGATCTCCGCCCTGATTGGTTCAGTGACGGTCATTGAAGTAGAAGAATCCTTAAGGTGGTTAATGACTAAGGCCTTGGACTTAACCTTCTGGATCTCCTCCGAGGTAATGGTGCCAGCTTCCCCTTTGGTGAGGTACACATCGTCCTCGTCATCCCACCAGATCCCATTTATTTGCGGGATGAACGGAGAAATGAGATGTGAACAGTCAATTACTTCTCCGGAGAAAATGGGGTGAGTGGCTAAAGGATTGTCTTTATTACTGGGCTTGCCCCCGGGTAAGGGGATCTTACCATTTTCGATCAGATAGTGGATTAAATGCTTGAGCTTCCAACATTTCTCGGTGTCGTGCCCATTGCCCCGATGGTATTGGTAATAGGCCTGGATGCCGTAGGCCTTGGAGCGACGCTCGACCGGGACTTCGGGCGTTGGGCCTATCGGTTGGATAAGGCCTTTCGACGATAGCCTTTGTAAGGCATGTGTATAGGTAGTACCTATATTGGTGAATACACGCGGCGTGGTATTCCTCTTGGATGGGGTATCAAGTAGATTGACCTCGTCGAAAATGCTACGACTGGCAGCTGTGGTTGTGGGCTTGCTAGTGGACGAGCTGGCCCCTTGATATCCTTTTGTAGAGACGTTAGTAAGGCTCTCTAACCTTAAGTCATCCTCGATCCTTGTCCCTATTTTGGCTAAGGTGGCGAAGTTGGGTATGATCGCGTATCGGAGATGGACCCGGTAAGAGGGGAGGAGATTCTTCACGAAGGCCTCCACTAAGACTTTTTCGCTGGGCTTATCGACCAGCTTCACACTCTCGGCCCTCCATCGTTCAAGGTATTTTGTAAATCCTTCCTTGGGTTCCTGGGCCGTAACCTCCACGGTGCGCATCGTGGTCTGGATTTCAGTGTTGTCGGCATAGTTCCGAGCAAATTCAGTCGCCACGTCGTCCCAAGTTTTGTACTTCTTGGAATCAAGCAAGACTGTAGTACCAGGCTTTCGGATGCTTCTCGAGGGAGGAGGCAAACAAGTGCTTGAACATGGTTGACTTCACCTCTTTAACAGCCATAAATTCCTTGAAGGCCCGGATATGGAGTACCGGGTCTTCAGTCCCATCGAACATCGATAGGCCCGTCGGGTTAAGGTTAACGGGCAGTTCGTTGGTCAGAGTTGAATAGGCACGGGCATTTTCCGTGTGGATGGTGTTGTTGGTTGATAAATGGACCTGTTCCTGCAGTTTGCGGACTGCGCCAGCTAATTCAGCTAAAGGCCTAGTAGTCTCGGTCCCACCCCTAGGAGTTCCTTGTTCCACGGCGCTTACACGGGTAATGAGAGCTATTTGGTCTTCCCTCATTTTAGTCATTTGGGTCTCAATTTTAGCCAACGAGACTATCAACTGGTCCACAGCTTCTTGCATCTTGGATCTGGTGAAGGGTGGCCTGTCTGTAAGAATACCCCGTAATCAGAAACAGAACCCGGATCTTGGAACCCAAAAAGAAAAGGCACATCCCGAGCAAGGAAACGAGTAGACAAGAAAATGACTCGAGATTGACACCTAAACGGATGACTCGTGGGTGGTGGGCCTTCCTTAGGATTCGGCTGAGTGGGCCTAGTCCTGTTCGAAGGAAGGTCCATGTGACATTATCCCTAGGCTTTGGACTCAAAAGTGTAAACGGGCCCGCCTTTGTAGGAGTACGTCCTACGTAGGTGGGCCGTGCCTCGACAAATAAGGCGGACTGGGATAGGGAGGAAACCCGTGATGTAAGATCGGCGGAGTTTCAACGCTAGAGAATTTGACAACTGATGACAAGACCCAACACTACTAAATACGGGAAGTCGTAAGAAGAGGAAAGTTTTGAAAAGGGAAAATTTGACTTAGAAAAAAAAACGAAAGAAGTCGGGTGGACGGCCCGATTTTTTCGAAAATCGGCAAAAGGCCATCGGGCCGAATTTTTTGAAGGTTGAAAATGTTCGGGCAGCATACCGGCTATAAATAGGCTATTTTGAGTAAAATCGTAAGTCCTAATTTCAGTAGCATCTCGGGTTTTGAAAAAAGGAAAATTTTGAAAAGATGCATATTTTGAAATAACAGTTTTTGAAAAAGATGGCATGTAAATCAAGTAGCATGTAGTCATGGAAGCAATATATCGACACCATGTATGCTCTTAAACTAAGTCTCGGTCGGTCGAAGTAGTGTCTATACCAACAACGACGACGACTTTCTCGCAAATCAGGACAGACTTCCTAAGCCAAATTGAACTTAGAACATGCCGTGAGACCCATGCGAGTTCGACCATAGAAGTCTTTAGTGCACCCATTTAGGAATGCACCGCGGTATAGTGGGACGTCGGTCACAAGTAACCGGCCCGGGAAAGATTTGGGTTATGCATGAACCATCAAACTAAAACGCGTACATTAATATTCGAACGATTTCTTTTCGAGTCTCACCCTAGGAACCCCGATGACTAGTGGTACATCAGGAATTCCCAGCGGAGTCGCCAAATTGTGGACATAACATAGGTCCACCACGACGCGGCCACGCGCGGGTTTGGGGAGGCGAATGAATCTCATGTGAGATGGATCTCGAATTGAAATTTAAATCGAAGTTGGAGTCGCCACCGAGCTTTGTGGCAGTTCGGGCCCATTCTAACCCACTCTATGTCATAGTGGGTCGTGCACAAATTACGGCCCATTCCAATTTCAGAGTTATTGGGTTCGTCCATTTGCATTGCGATACTGATTCCGACATTATCGGTAATCGTGTATTGAATGACTCTCGTATGCCAATGGTTTCGGACATCCGAAAACCATGGTTCTGAGTAAGGGGTGAGGGTACGTGTTGGGAAGTTCACAAAGAACACCCAACCCCGTCCGCACTTAGCGGCCTTTACTAAGATATCGTCCGTTGTTCGTGTACGCGCGTTAGTTTGATGGTTGAATGTTATGCAATAAACATTTTGACTAAACATGTGAATTATGTTTAACTACGTCGTTTAGTGCATCTTTGAACTAAGTCAAAGTTGTATTTAGCATGTGAGGTTCGTTTTAGTATAATAAAACAAGAGAATGCCAAAATAGAAACAAACGTGTTAGTGAAGATATAACGGTTTGTAAAAAGATTAGAATGACATAAATGACATGATGCATGGTTTTGAAAAGAGTCAGACACGTGATAAACTTGACACGTGTTGACCGAAGTCGTTAAAAAGATTTATCGAAGCTCGAAATATGTTAAAGGCTCACGGATTTGTTGTGACAAAGATCACTAGATCGAGTCATGGAGGGACTCGGTTGAGTGCCTCTTGAAAAACCCTCTTGCTTTGATTTTGTGGTGCCACTCGATCGAGTCAGGTATGACACTCGATCGAGTGGTCCTCGGGAAAAGTATTCAGGTTCTGTTTTGTGGTGCCACTCGATCGAGTGGCTATGGCACTCGATCGAGTGCCCCCTCTACGAACGAGGAGTTCATGAATTTGCTTTAATCGATAATTTTGCTAGATCGCGTGAAAATATGAATGATTTACACCCGATTTAGTTTTTGATACTCATCATATTCGACATTTGATTATAGAGTCTATCTGACGTTGGCTTCGCAATACGTACTCTTACCCTTACTCAGAATCTACAGTTTCCGGATGTCCGAAACCATTGGCAATGAGAGTCATTCTAGACATGGAATGCTTAAGGGTACAAGTCTTTATCTTTAGGTCCCCATGTTACTCAACATTGACCCGGTTAGGGATTAAAGTTGACTTGAATGGTTTACGAGTTCTCAAAATTACTCGGTGGCGACTCCATAAATCGGCAATGAATTTGGTTTAATAAAAAGGTCGTCTTACTAAACATATCGGCCTTTAAACACTTACAACCACATCTCGTTCGATTCTAACGGATACACAGATATTCGCATCTGTCTAGTACAATTCAAATCGTCAACCAAATCGAGGTCCGACACATCGCCCCGTACGCGAGATCGGCCCGGCCCCAAGACGACGGGGCCGCATGGGTGGCTGCCGCAAACGGGTCCAGTGTGTGCGCACGGGGCCGAGCGGTGTGGGTGAGCGTCCATAGTTTAGCGACTCCGCTGGGGAATTGGAAACAAATTTCCAATGGTGGTGTAATTCGAACGAGGTCAGTGAAGCTCATTTCCTAGTTCCTTTTTTGTGGTCACTACAGGTTTTGGCCCTAAAATGCCCACCCTAACCGATTTTAGGACCAATCGATCTCTTCGCGGTAAGATCCTTAATGGACGCGCGGAGAGATCCTGGATTAACGTTCCGGCCGTCCAAGGTAGTCACGCATTCAGTGAATATGCCAAGCGAACTGCATTGAGCTAACAGGATGACGCTCACCTCCCCCGATGATCCGTCGCCATCTAAGCAAAGAATATTCGTTGGATGGTAGCCTACCCTGGCCTACCCGTGTCTGTATCCTGTATGAGTGTATGCATTTCTAGTTATGTGTAGCGTGATTGTGACAACCTGAGTAAAACATTAAAATCCGGATTCAACCACGACAACATATTCAACTGCAACCAAACTCCATTTTCGAAAAAGACATATTTTTCTCAAAGCCACCCTTTTAGCGCCGTTTCTCCGGCCAAAAATCAAACTCGTTATTTTCAAAAATACACCTTAGCGCAATCAGTCTGGCGAAGTTCACACTTATCGTTTTCAAACCATCTTTAGCGCCATTACTTTGGCCAAAATAAAACTCGTTATTCTTAAAAAACAACGACATACTGTTACTATTACCAAGCACCCAACCAATGGGATCGAGGTACCTCATACGGTCACATTTTATTTTCTATACAATTTCACACACACCGTTACTATTACAAAATTCCCAACCGACGAGACTAAGGCACCTAAACGGTTACATTTTGGTTTTCCAAACACTTTTTGCACACACCGTTAGCATTACCGAAATTTCAATTAATGAAATCAAGGAATCCAACACGGTTATACTCACATACACCGTTACCATCGTTGAAATTCCAATCAATGGGATGGACGAACATGGTCGCACGTTTTCAAAGTTTTCTAAGAACACTATCACCACCTAAATTCCGTAACAAGAATTTGGTCACATCTTCAAAAGCACCACCACGAATACCGTGTTTTCTCACAAAACACCCTTCTCACCGCAAAGGTCGAACTCTAAACTAATAGAAATCTCGATGATAACGCAACATCACAATTTTGAAAATTGGTTCTTCTACGACCGCACTTTTACAAAATCACGAACTCACACTTTTGCTATCGTCAAAAACCTTGATGCCCATGTAGCAACACTTTCTGACACGCCACGAACGATGTTACTAAAACATCGTAATGTCGATTTAAAAAAAAACTCTCACCTTCGAAAGTTTGCTTTCAAACCCATCCATTTTCGAAAACATCAAAACTCCTTGATTCCGAGCCGATATCGAGATCAACTCCTTACGTCGTACAACCGTGAGATTAACTGTCTGTGTTAGTTACTAAGGTCACCTCCGTCCGAGGTTGTATATCCCGGGTCATCTCACCTCGAGAGTCCTCTTTTAAAGTCTCAACTCCGAGATTTGTGTCAAATCGTCTCGTTTCAGATGCCCAAGTCTATTAGGCGTTTCACCGAACACACCAAGAGTCTAACGCACCCGAGTCCCAAATCTGATAACCGCAAACACGCGCGAATCAAAAAGTCTCATTTCTTTGTCGCTCATCTACGAGCATTCCTCGAGTCTCTGCGTCGTCCGATGGACCCATTCTCATTTATGGTCCCTTTTCCACAGTCATGTCGGGAGATTCTAGCGTAGACGCAAGCAACCATAGCGGGAATGACGTCGGACAATCCGGGGATAACACTGTAGGAGCCCTAGCCAACATGATCCGAGATCTACAAGCCTCCATCATTGCCATGAGCGCATCTTTAAACAGCATCGATTCCCGCCTAGGCCACCTAGAGGATAAGGCCTCCGATGAAAACCATAACCGGATCCTTAACGAGGTTCTTTTAACCTCTACGCCCTTAGATGGTATTCCTGTCGGAGTCACCCCTAATGACCCTGTTACGCCACCCCAAGACGACATTTTGCAGTCTGCCATGAGTCGCATAGACTTCCTTGAAAACCAAATGGGCCTAAACCAAGGCAATAATGTCCACCTCGAAAACCATCACAAATTTGAGAACGATCAACTCCCAGAGAAATTTTCCATAACCGATATACCTAAGTTCAAGCAACGGAAGACCCTCTCAACCATATCCGAGCCTTTAAGAATTATATGGCTATTAGGGGGGTCAAACCCAGCCTTTTCGCTAGGATATTCCCATCATCCCTAGGCGACACGCCTCGATATTGGTTCTACTTCCTCGACCCCAAAAAGATATCCTGGGACGATATCTCCGTAGAATTCGCAAAACGGTATGCGGATAACTCTGAAACCCAAATCAGCATCCGAAGCCTAGAAATCCTCTCCCAAAATGAGAAGGAAGGCTTCTCCGAATTTCTAACTAGGTGTAGAAAAGTTAGTACCCAGCTAGTAAACCGCCCCGACGAGGTTACCTTAGTAGAAAAGTTTGTCAACAACCTCAGGCCCACTTACGCTTCGCACCTTAGGTATCAAAACATCCGTACGTTCGAGGAACTATCCACCCTAGGGATACGCCTAGAAGATGACATGAAAAAGGGAGTGTTCTCCAAAATAATAATGGGGAAAGGTTACCAGGGCCCAACCACCACTACTGGAACCCGTTCCTACGGGTCATCCAGAAATAGCAAAACCGAAAAAGTACACCTAGTAGAGCCAACCACTAGGGGAGAACAAACTTCAACCCTAGAACGTTCTCCAAGCTAGGCATCACATACGCCGAAGCTCTAAAAAGATTAGTCAAGCAAGGAAAGCTCGAACCTGTAGGCCTACCCTGGATCCTCCCGCGGATAAAAGAGGAAAAATGTGGGACGCCAATAAATACTGCCATTACACCCCGTGGCAACGGGCACGATACCGAGTCTTGCTTTCGACTCGAATATACCATACAGGACATGATAGAGAACGGGATAATTCCTCTCCCTCCGCCCAAGAAACCAAGTAACACATCAAACCTCTTTAGTGTACATGCCATCTTCAATGACACCATCGATTGCTCTCACTTCGATCCCATAGAGGAGGACATCTTGAACATCGAGGAAGACTCTGACGACCCCCTAGAACACACACACCCATTACCCCCACAGAACCCGCAACGGTAAAAAACCTAGCCTGCATAATTTCACAACTACATAATTTACTATTAAGAATCGAGGCAAGAATAGCCCGCATTGAGGAAAAGATCGGGGAACCTCCCGAACCAACCGTCTCAGACTGCAACGAATCTATTAGGGGGAGTAGTATTGGTTCACCCAGAATCCTAGGTCCAAAGAACAAACATACTCGAATAGAGGTTAGCTATGCATCCGCACTACGAAGGTTGACAAACGTTCGTCTTCTACGACTTATAAGCCCAATGGTCGATTCATTCCCCGGCAAACCATAGATCCCGCCATTGGTCCAAAGACGAGTATTGTCACTATCATAGAGGTAACAATCATGATATGGAGTCTTGTGCGCTCCTAAAGGATAAAGTACAAGGGTTATTAAACGCGGGAGCTGTAAAAATGGCATTACTAACAAAAAAATCCACACATCTCCTCACGGACAACTCCGAGAAATGAAGTCTCCCCCTCCTCGAATACTTCGGGCTATCCCATGACCAAGCTCTTACCATGCAGCCGATGGGCTGTTATACCCCTTGGCTCCAACACCCGATCCACCCACAAATAAAAGACCGGCACAATGGAATGGTAGCAAATGATGTCGATATCACCAGGGTCGAGGGCATGACATTAGTGAATGTCATGAGTTCCGACAGCAAGTCCGGTACCTTATCCAAGAAGAGAAGTTTGGGACCTACCCAAAGTACGAGAATGTATTGGCTCCCCCTAAAACTAATAAACCCGTATCCGAGTCAGAGTCTAGTTCATCTTAGGGCCTAGACTTGATAATAATAATACTATAATAAGTTTTTCTATTCATGCTTTGAGTCAGAATGTTCAGAGAAGGTGCCCGCCTCCCCAAAAATCATCTCTTGGACGCATCGTCCGCATATTACTATCAATAAAAAAAATAAACTTTTCTTCCTTTACTACGCGCCTCGACAATTGCTTGATTTAAAATAACAAACTTTCTCGCTTACGACTCGATATTATGCCATTTATCGATAGCAATCAATAAAAACATAAGAGCTTCAACTAACAGCCCACCTAATTTCACCCTAAATGAGATCAAAGCAATTTTCCCACTACTCGACCTAACCCGTAGCCAATTTCCTAACCAAAAAACCCGATAGAGGAAACCCACACAACTGATACCCGGTCCAAGACAGACGGCACCCATATCAGTCAAACTAGACTTCCCAGTAACCAAGAATGCAACCGAATACGAAGCCTGCCTAATAGGGCTAAAAGCCGCAGCAACACTAGGGATTAAAAAACCTTAGAGTCCACGGAGATTCATCCTTAGTAGTTAACCAAGCCACATGCATTTGGAAGGTCTATAGCGAAAGCCTAGGTCCATACCAAAACGAGATCGAGATAATATCCAGAGGATTCACCGAAATCAACTTCATACACGTGCACATACCCCGTGAGAAAAATCAATTCGCGGATGCCCTATCCAAATTAGCCTCACTAATAAACATGCCCACAGCTTGTTCTCTATGCCCATCTGTGTAGAGAGAAGTGAACAACCTGCCTATATCCATAACATCGAAATCGATGACAACTCCGAAGAACCGTGGTACAAAAGGATTCTAGACTTCAAAACCGACGGATCATACCCACCTAATACAAACACCAAAAACAAACGAGCCTTAAGGATGCATGCCACCCACTACATCCTGAACCAAAGACTATATACAAATGAACCCCACAAGGAGTACTCCTTAGATGCATAGACAAAACCCAATCAAAAAAAGTTATGGAAGAATTACATGACGGAAAATGTGGACCCCACATTAGTGCACACACATTAGCCCGTAAGATCATGAGACTAGGCTATTACTAGACCACCCTAAAGGCAGATTGCCGGCACCACGTCCGTCACTGTCACAACTGTCAAATATTCGCCAATATCCAACACCTACCACCATATCCACTCTACACCACAACAACACCTTGGCCTTTCTCCACATGGGGAATAGACATCATAAGAAAAGTACACCCATCCGGAACCGGCGGACACTGTTTTATACTAGTGGTCATTGATTACTTTACCAAATGGGTAGAAGCAACCTCATACACAATCCTAACCCCCAAACAAGTAGTCAAATTCCTACAAAACAACATCATCTGCCGCTACGACATACCACACGAAATCATCTGTGATCAGAGGACTCACTTTAGAGCCGACACCCAAAAACTCCAAGACAAATACAAAACCCAATGACACAAATCGTCACCCTATAGACCTCAAACGAACGGAGCTGTAGAGGCAGCAAACAAAACCATCGTCACCATCCTTAAGAAGATGATAGACAATTACCGAGATTGGCCAAATAAAATACCCTTTGCATTATGGGGATACCGAACTTCTTACCGCACTCCCACCAGAGCCACACCTTACTACTTAACCTACGGCTCCGAAGCCGTACAACCAATAGAATTATAAATACCCTCGCTAAGGATACTAACCAAAAGCGGCATCCCCGAAGAAGAGTGGAACCAAAAACGTTATGATGAGCTAGTACTCCTAGATGTGCGTAGAATTCATGCACTATCGAACGTGCAAGCTTACCAACAAAGAATACAACGAGCCTTCAACAAACGATTTAAGTCTAGAAACATTCACGAGGGAGACCTTGTAGTCAAATCCACTAGAGCACCACTTCCCGTCGACCTTAGGGGAAAATTCAAACCAAAATGAGTAGGTCCCTACCTTGTCAAGAAGATACTCACGGGAGGCACCGTGATCATTACCGACCTGGACGGTCGGGAATTCTCAACCCCAACCAACATGGACCAGCTTAAACGCTATTACCCCTAGCCTCCTAAACAAACCTCATCCTAATCTCTAAACTAGGGTTAAAACCCGAGCAAAAATACTTTAAAACCCTTCGCATCGATAATTGGCATAACAAGTCTAAAGCAAAATCACTCACATTTTTATGAACTGCATACGAACATGGTTTGATTCCGTCTAAACACGGATTCGTAGGCAACCCCCCGTGGGCACAACCAAACATTAACAAAATCGATTACTCGATTCATATGCAAATCGGAACCACCCCACGCTACGATTAACGAGTGATTCCAATAACGAAGCACAAACGACGAGCCGAGGACGGAGTGAAAACCCAAAAAGGCGCTTAGGGCAAAATGAAGAAACGAGTTGCGAGCCCTCGTTAAAAAAAAGACGAGTCGAGGACGGAGTGAAAACCCGAAAGGGTGCTCCGGGAAAAATGAAGAATCGAGTTGCAAGCCGTAAAAAAAAAAGCAAAAAAAGAGACCAAAATAAAAGGTGAGCCGAGGACTAATTGAAAATCGGATAGGACGCTCCGAGCAAAATGAAGAATCGAGTTGTGAGCCACCACAAAATAATAATAATAATAATAAAAATGTGCTTCTCATTAATGCAAAATTAATTAAATCAAGCCTTTGTCGAGGCCTTTTTACATCAAGTATCCATTATCCGGCTACTCCAGAACAAGACAACATGTAAAATAAAACCCCACAAAAACTAGTACTAATACGCCACATAATATCAATTAATACAACATAGTACTAATGGCTAAGCTCTATCGGTCCAACTTTTCTTTTCTCTTACCATTCGGTGTGCTTCTCCGGGTCTCTCACTACAGACCCTCTGATCAAAAGCTTCCACCCTCCTAGCCTGCCGTGAGCCCAGCCAGTCCCATTTCTCCTCTTCACTTAAATTTTCAATATGGGTATTGTCAGTCTTTGCCCTTTTAGACGAATTGACGGTACTAGGATCGGTAACACTGTCTTTGGTCGAGCGCTTAGTGACATCAACTCGTGTAGTCTCCTTATTCTTTAGCACTGGGGTCTTCTCGACCTTTAACTTGGTCCGCCCTGACGGATATCCATGAACCTCCAGCAGAGTGAAAATAGGAATTGTCGGTCGAACATTTTCTATAAGAACAAGATGCACAATCCTCCGTCTCCAAGACATTTTGAACTCTCTAAAAGAATTTTTATTCCACGAATAAGAGTTGGTAACGTCAGTAATAGCTTTTGATACGACTTGCCCCGCGCCCATCTTGCGCATTAACCTATTCGGGTAAATATAAGCACACCCGCTTAAGGATAATATTTGCATAGTACGAGCCTGTGACGAGGACGAAAACTCAATTTACCCTCTGATATGTCACCACGGGATTGTCCACCTAATAGCACATCCCCATTAGCCTGCAAGTGCGTAAGCCATCCCTCTTCAGTATAGCCGCCATTCCACGGCTGTGCCATCTTCCGACTGGAGAAGCCTTTATAGCTATAACCCTTAATAAGCTGAGGAGGCTCGACTACACTCAGCCTTTCTTGTAGCCAAACCTGCACAATCACAACATAATGTCAAGTTTTCAAACTAAGGCAAGTTTCGAATAAAGATGGTAGTACCCGACATACCTGCAAAATGATCCTAGAACCCCGAAAAGGAGCGCGATGTATTCGTGCACGAGTGTCAAGACCCATGATGAGCTCACCCAAAATAAGCCAAGAAGGCGACCGCCCATGCTCCATACCCATTACAATGTCCAAAACCCGAGGATTACCCCAACCTTCATGCACCGATGCATTCTTAAATAAGTAATAGCATGCAACCGCAATACTAAGAGCCCACTTATGGGATAAGGGCGAAATGTCACGATAGTCTTTCCGTGAAAACACCTCAACAAGTAATGTTAAGTTAATACCACCTTCCCCAAAGAAAACATTAACCTCCTCAAACAAAGGGATGTCCAAAAAATGACGGAATCGTTCCACGGGGACATCACCCTCAATAGGTATACAAGGACGAACAGAGCGCCACCCTCCTATAGCATTTAGCTCCTCGGGGAGAGGACAAATAACACCCCTCGTGAAAGCAAAAACATGTTTCCTAGCATCCCAAAAATGAGAACACGCCAACAAAAAGTCATCTTGCACTTTAACTTGCTTTAATTTAGCACGGTAATAAAAGACAAACCGTCACCTAGTAAAACCTCGAGATCACCCTTCTTAAGACAACCCATCCACCCGGTCAAAAGATTCCCAAAATCCGACACGACCCAAAAAGAAAAACAAGAAGCGAAAGACACTATGGGTACTTAATTGTGTCTAAGACGAGCACCCACAACCCGCATATATAGCCTTAATCACACCGGAATTAGAAAATTACTAGAAATTTCTATAACCAAAAATTGGGCCGCCCAAGCCCAGGTGCCCCAAGACCGGGCCGCCCAAACACAGGCGCCCCAAGACCGGGCCGCCCAAACACAGGCGCCACAGGAATAGGCCGCCCAAGCCCATCCATCTGAACAGTAGACCGTTAGCCTTCTGGCTTGAATTCCAGACTGTCAGCCACGCCTCATCCCATCAGCTACCATCCGACAACCCCGGACTTCAGGAACGACCTCTTAAAGTCAGTCGACCCCTTTTCTGAAAACCGAAGCACCGCGCAAGAATGGAAAGTCCCCACCGGATCCACCAGACTTAGAAGTTTTATTTTTTATTTTTTTTAGGGGCTAAGCTACCTCACCTAGGCGTGTCATAGCCCCGAGTGACATTGTCAATATGCGTCCGTAATCCTACGTGGTGTCGTTAATAAAGCATTAAAAGTGGTCTAACTTTTTTTATTTTTACTTTGCTTTGAACACGAGCATCGAAACAATTACACTCGTGTCCCAGCACCGGATATACGCTCGGTCAAAACATTTTAGTCGCAAAACGCTTTACGAATATTTCGCACAACATCGAGTCAAATGTTTTAAACAACCTACTACTTGATCCAACTCCCGGCTCAAAATAACCAATTTAAAAGCATCCCGAAAGAGCATTTTTGCACTCCTATGCAATCCTGACACATCTAAAACATCTTAAGTCACGACTAAACCATGAGCAAGCCAAACTTGAAGTGATTACTTGTTATCTAAGTTACCATTTCAAACACACAAGCAAAACAAACCGATCAAAGCACTAAAGTTTAAAATGTACAAAATATACAAAATCCAAACAAAAAAGGGGTTTACAAACTAGGGAGGACCCCTAGAGGCTGCAGCTACAGCCTGTACAAGCTCACCGAGGCTGTCATCCAAGCCTAGATCCTCCAAATCAAAAGTAGAAGACCTGGTATTACCTATACCCCCCAGCATATCCACGGTAGCCGTCTTCGTATCAAGAACCTCTCCAGAAGGACCAACTTCCTCGGTAAAACCGATAACCCGAACCTCAACCTCAGCCTCAATCCCTTTCTCAACCTCAGCCCCAAACCTAGCTTCATTCTGCTCTGAGGTCTCACATCGAGATCGAGACAGCTGCTCCTTAAGTTCGGCAATCTCGTCGTCCCGAGAGTGCAAAGTTTGTTGCAGGCTCATCTAAGCCTCCTTAAGCTTGGTCACCCGCCTCTCCAACTGCCTACCATGTCCGGGACATCCTGCCAACACAACTACCCCTTAGGAAAAGACACAACTAGCCTAGAAAGCCATCCCTAGGAAGACACTACTTACCGATCGAGGTCCCATTGTATCACGGAAAGAGGCATCAACCATTCTCGACGCATAGGCTCGAAAGCAGTTGGCAGCCTACCACAACCGCTGATGTGAAGCAAACGAACAAGAAAAACAATAAAAGTATAACCCTCAAAGCCAACTTTAACGCAAAATTCCAAAACTTACTCGGGACACCCAGTTGTGCCACTCTCTCCCGACTTCTATCTCCGCTGCAGAGCAAGGAGGAAGAGGCTCTGTAAAGGCTACCACATCTACGTCCACCCAAAGTAGTGTCGAAGGAAAGTCTGGGGGCTGAACAGCATCAGCCGGGTCGGCCAGCTGGAGGAAAGCGAGCCGATCAGAGCAAAAACAGATACAAAACCTTGAAACAAAGGCAAACAAAAACCCAATACTCACCACAAGGCGATGGCAAGCTAGCCACTGACAGATGTGAGACATGTAGGAGGCATCGGACACCAATAATACCTCGCCTCTCTTTCCATCCCTGTCCTCCCGGGCCTCTGTAGTAGTCGGTGGTCTAAACATGGTCCGGGGAGGATCAACCGACACCCTGAACTCATCATATAAGGACTGACGCACCAACCTCTCGCCCATATACCACACCGGGCGGAACAACGCAGGAAGGAGCATCCTTCTGTAGCTCCTAGGCCTCAACTCTGCCTTCACGTACTCGGGCAAACCCTCATAGTTGGCCTAAGGACGGACCACAAACTGCATAAACAAACCTACATTTTAAACTCCTAACCCTGGGGGCTACCTAAGAAAGCAAACAATAAGAAGGAAAAACTGACATCCTCGAGGCGCAGCTGGTTCACCAGCACGTTCTCCGACGAGTAGTGGCTCGTCGTACTCTTAGCCTGAGCCAACCTCCACTCGATCCCTGTCGAAAACCTGGCCGGGCGAACAGACACCATCTTATGCGCCAAACGTGAAAAATGAGAATAGATCCAAGCCTGCAAAACCCGAAATATTGTCAGCAAAACCAAACCAGACAAAATAAACAAAGTCCCAAAACCAAGTACAAGGTTAACAACTTACCTCCAGCACGAGACCTGGACCCATGATGGGTATAGTAGAGCCAGAGTCCACCCTTTGCGTGTAATCTCCTATATATTCCAACGCAATACAGTGGCGGAAACAATGTAGATATGAGATTGTAACACACTGTAACTATGTCTTGATTAAATAATAATGGTAAGTCAATATATAAGCCATAAAACAAAAATGACTACAAAATAAAAATAAAATAAAATCCATCAAAAGGGTTATAACAATCCATAGTTCAAATTATTAATCAGCGAAGCAGGATCCGTAACTACTCGTTAGCCCACCAAAAGGGAAACGCATATACCTGGTATGTTAAAAACATAACAGCCATAATCAGTTAAGAGCAACGACGACGTTCTCCCAGCCATATTACAAGATTTTAAAACTGTAATTACTATTATAGAAAAATAATAAAACGAAAAACATTGAAACGTCATAATAAAAATAAGCTTTCGGAGAAGACTTAAAATATTGGAACAATAAAATCAAAACAAGTTTTCAGAAGATAACTTCAAATATTTGCCAACTACCAAACCAAAATGTATCGATAATAATAAAAATATTCAAAATGCCATTATGGATAGAATCAGTGTCGAAGGCTAGACTTTCACTAGGAAAATACTAAAACTACCTTCGAGAAATTCAGTCTTAACACATATTGAACTTCAGTCTCTAATCTAGGCAACTAAACCATAATAGGATGACGACTTATAAATGCGTGACCCTAGTTTAAGATAATATGCACACCCCTTTCGAGCACCATAAATACTCGGTTCAACCCGACAGTGTCTTACACTGCGAGGCACAAGTTTAAGGTCAAAATGTACACACACTCCCGAACACCATATATGTTCGGTTCAACAACCAAAATGCCCCATATAGACACCAGCCTTACAGTTGATGGCAGAAACTTAAACCCCCAAATATATTATTCTAAACCACACACTTGTCGTTATTCCTTAACTCCAAAACAAAGTCATTATCGATATTCAAAAGATATAATCATTATAAATAATATCAAGATAAAAGCAATAATCATTCTGTTCTAAAAGAGGAAACTTTCTATTTTTAGAAACTTTACAAAAATAGCATTATATCAAATTATCGAAAATATTAGTTCATACTAACAAAAAAAATTTAGTAAACGATATAGATTTATAAAACTAATACTTTCGGCCTTAACGATATTACTTTCTAAAACGAGAACAATTGGGTTTATGAAATTATTAAAATATCATACAAGTATTTATAAAATGATTAAAAATGTCTTAAGCAATTTAATACTACTAATTAGGGTGTTTCCAAAATTTATAAAACTAAAATTCCCTAATTATTAATGGTTTCAACAAAACGAGCATAAATAGGACTTTATGGCAAATGTCAAAATAAATCTTGTAATGTTTTTTTATTTCTTTAAACAATTAAACAATTTTAGAATATGATAACGGGTGATTTAACTCATAAAGTATCATACTTCGATAGTTTCAAATTGCTGGAAAAATGATTAATTTAACTGAAACGAAGCATTTTAACGATAAATTGTATTTTTTTTCCAAAAATCAATACTATCATTTAAAGGCTTCGATAAATAGTAAAATAATTATGTAAAATAGCTAAAATATATGTTTGGACATTTTTTCCAGAAATATATATTTTCCAGAATCTGTAAAGTTGGTTTTTAAAGGGTTTTCTCGTTAATCGTCTAATCTCGACAATAACGATTAATAAAAATAGTAATTACAAAACGATGAAGTATTAATATCCAAAAATTACTATTAAACCTAAAAATTATGATTTTCCAGAAATTATCAACTTCTCCAGATTTCCAAAATTCTAAATTTCACAAATTTCAATAAAATTGTCTTTTAAAACTCGTTTCCACAATTAACGATTCTCTTAATAATACTTGTCGTTCCTAATATTTTATTAAAGCACTAAAAATCATAAAAATACATTTTTTTCAAGACCATCAGGAATAATTTTTTCAGATTCAAAACAAAAATTAGAAATATGGAATTAAAATGACAAACACGGTTTTAACGATACATGCAATTACACAAAGAAAATCAAGTAATACCAAGTAACGTCGATGTTACCTCTAATCTAAGTCCGAGTCGACGATTACTTTTCGGCTTCTGGGCCCTCCAAAAATACTACAAAAACACGACATCCATGGTATGAAAATACCATAAGATCGCTGGAAAAATTAGGTGTATAACGATTGAAAATGAAATCGATTAATACCTTAACGAAGGAGACAGAAAGAGGATTGAAATAAGAGAAAAATAGGAGACAGAAGGAGATGCTTGAACAAGGTTTTCTGCCCAGAAATGGCTGCTGAAAACTTCAGATTTCATGAGCCAAAAGAGAGAAAGAGAGGAGGTATTAGCCTTGATTAATTTGGTGTATGAATGAATAAAAAATGTGAAGGGTTTGTAGCGTGAATGTAGCCTTTTAAATTTGATAAAAACAAGGCCAAATGCACATGAAAATCTTGGCCAAAGTGGATGAATAATGGGAATGAAAAGTTTGTATGAGTCATAATATTAAATGTGAGAAAGAAAATATCTAAAACTTTAAACTATATGTTTATAAAATGAGATGTTTTAAAAATGGAGAGGTGGTGTGTATATATGTGTGTGACATGGTCATGGTCCAAATGAGTAAACATGAGCTAGAAAATAATTAACATAAAAATAAGGATCGTGAAATAATTAAAGGCATTTCAAAGCAATTCTGGTAAACCTCGCGTTAGAAAATAATTATTTACGAGACTTCGTAATAAAATCATTAAATGATAAATTTCATAAATAAAATTACTTTCATAGTTAGAAATATTATATAGACGTGTTTGGACGTTTTTATACAAATAAATAACTCAAATCCAAGCTTAAAACAATAGTTCGTAGAAAAATGAGATTTTTCCTGAAATAAATGAATAGTTTGCGATGAAAGCTTAATAAATAGATTTATGATAGAAAAATAAATATTTAAAATCTTTTAATGAAAACAAATAATATTTGACTCAAAATAATAAGAATTCAGAAAGATGAAGGAAACAAAAGGAGAAATTGACACAAAGTCATCACAGTGTCACAACAGCATAATGAACGGTGCTAGGAAAATAGTGGGTGTTACAGTGCGGCCTCACCATGACCTGCAGGAAGCGGGTCATCTCCGCAAATCTGCGGTTACCCAATCAAAACGTCCCATTTGACTCAAGTCAGCTAGGAAAGGCAAAATCCTAGTACTAAACCTTTTGCCTTTATCCGAGAAATGGGTCGACCCTAGGAAATACCACAACCACAGACGAGCGTCCTGCGCCGCCGTGTTAGGCACTCAACCCTCTAGAACCGCCACCCTCTAAAACTGGTTGGTGATGTATGAACTCACTAAAGCATGGGGCGTACTGTAAGCTAAGGGCTCTAAACAGTCCCCGATCCAGCCCCAAACCTCATCACTATCTATCCTAGGATCCTCAGGAGCACACCTTATCATCTTGGGACCCTAGGGCAAGCCCGTAATAACCCCGAAGTCCTCCAAAGTAATGTCGAGGTCGTGTCATGGAAGCGATCTACGATCGCTTTGATCACCATCAGATTGCACTTAGTCTTCAAACATACCAAACAGATCCAATGTCAGACCAAGGGGCCCGAGGCCGTCCCCATGATTATATCCGTAGCCTTGGGGCTAAGTTTCTGCGCATAAATCTCCATGCATGTCATAAAGCCCGAGAAGGTCCTCATCAGACTTGGGGACTGCAAACCGAGATGACACAACCATAAATAAAATAAACTAACATAACCCAAAGTCAAAACCTGAGCCAATAACATGAATCAAGGCACTCACCTGACCGTTTACGACACAGCTGGAGACGTGTAAGTCCGGACGTAGCAATAGTTGATGACCGTCCCAATCCCAAGCCTAAACAGGATCCTGATAGACAACTTCCTCACCCTCCTCAACAGGCCTAGGGATGTGCGCCCTCCTAGAAGCTGTCACAGGCAATCAACGCCTTGTGACTCTATCAAAGTTAGCCTCGTCCACGGCTCCAGGCGCTGCGAAGGATCGCTTCATCGCCTCTTAAAAGCCACATGGGGAGTCAGCGAGCTCGACCACTAGTACCAGAAGTAGGGACTCCCTCGGGGCGTCCCGTACCATCTCCATCTACAAAACAAAACAAAAGACGCACCTCGGGTCAGGTTAAGACAGCCCAAACAGGTCAAAATAAGCTCAAAATTTTGGATAGTGATATCAAAATTCCGAGAGACCCACTAGGACCCATTTTTGACCCCGGTCACAATAAAAGTGGTTTCGGGAAAATCCGGCATCGTTATGGTGTCATTTGGTCCGTCGTAAGCTTCAGAAACTCACACAGAATGACCCAGAGTGCATTCTCACTCACAAAAATCGACATATGAGCTACCCATAACATCATGAGCGGTAATCGAGCAAGGTTACAAGAATCAAGTACAGGAACGAATGGGAAACCAAACCCTAAACCCTAGCATTTCTACTTTTACCCATAAGGAGCCATTAAAGCACCTCCAAGCTCTCATCTCAAGCAAATAACTACCCTATCAAGCTCTATTCCATCCTAATTCAACGAGGAGACCAAGTTTAAACATCAAAACTTAGCAAAAACAAAATTCCTAAATCGATTCTAAGGTTTAAGCAAAATCGACTCACAACTATACTAATTAAGCACAAATCGACAATAGGTGAGTAAGGAACACTTACCCAGAGACGACATGATCGAATGTGACAAAAATTGAGTCGGAAATCGATTGAGCAAAGTCGAAGGTTCGAGCTTGGGGCGGAAGGAGTCGAGCGTTCGATTTTTGAGACGAATGAATCGTCCTTCCCTCCCTTCGCAACCTTTAAAAAAAATCGAGCAATAAAAAACCAAAACGCCTCAGTGTGGCGTCAAGTTTCAGAACGCAGAGGGCTGGGCGACTGAGTTTCAAGGCGCCCCAAAACCCGCCCCTGATCTCGCAGCCTAAAATAAGAACAAAAGTAAATCAGACGCAATACTCAATGTCCGCGAGACACACCTCCGCGTACTAACCAAAATAAGCAAGGATGGGACAATTTACTTCTCCCCAACAGATTAAGCAAACCTTAACATCCCTCTGGCAGGATAATCCACCTCCCCCAACGGAATAAGCACAAAATCCCCAGCAAGTACGACAACTCGCACTAAGACTCATGGCAGTCCAAACACACTATCTAAGCAGAGCATCCCACCAACCAGTACAGCCCGTTATGCAAGCCCATAAAAAATCCCCAACGGTGCCCATTAACTCGAAACGACCGAAGTTCAAGCGCAAACCCATTATCCTAGCAAGTCCCTAAGCACCCAATTCACGTCCCTAGAGGAATCCCCAGAGCAAACGCAAGCCCAAGAACCAAACACCTTTATGCACTCGCCAAGAGTTTATGCGACCATCTTAACAAGAATCCAAAGCAAAACTATCACCAAGCCTAAACAATCACTCACCTAAGCAATAGTCTAGGGATAGTCGAAAACTATCCCAAAGAAAGCAATAGGCCAGAGATATTCAGAAACTATCTCAAAGAAAGCAATAGTCTAGGGATAGTCAGAAACTATCCCAAAGAAAGCAAAAGACCCGGAACAAAGTTCCGTTCCAAACAATAGGTCAGAGGTAGTCGGAAACTATCTCAAAGAAAGAACAGAAATAGACAGGATTTTATTCCAAAGAATTTAAACTCAAAATCAACGCAGCCATGGAAGGGATAAATCCATAACCAACGCAACCATCTGCCAAGGATTTGTAGACACCCAGATTCTGACCTGGTGACTCCAGGAGTACCCGACAAACACCCGATGACGATCAGACTGCAACACGACACAAGCTTACAATGTTTTAAATGGTTTTTCTATAGAACAGATAAAATAATTACTCAGAAAAATTAAATTAATATCAAGACGATCCTAGTCGTGTCATTACGGCCGCGTCGACACTAATTAGAGTCAATTATGACACCGGGACTCCGAATCGGTCCCGAAACACGCTAAGTCATACCCGAGTCAGCACGTCAGGCCAAGCAAACCTCGAGACACGCACCCGAGGCCCACCGACACTTGAAGTGCTAGGTCACGGAAGAAGCTTAATGCCCAAGCAAACCTAAGATACGTATAATCTCCGTTTTGGAAAGTTTTGAAATCGGATCTTCGAAACTCCAACCACCCCCTCCAAGCGCCTCAATATTGATGCGCTCAACCTCAGGCGCCTCAATACTGGTGCGCACGCCACCAGGCGCCTGAGAGGTCGATTTGATGACCATAATAGCATGCTAAATCACCTAACACGGAATTCAAAATGTAAAAAAAGCTAAAACTGAACAAGGGGTGGTCGGGTTGCATATTAATCTCGATGCTCACCCCGCACACGTGGTTCAACGCATCCTCATTAATACCCAACCAACGCATCTTAAGCAGAATACCAGGTAAAGTATACCACGAGAATGACTAATATCCGCATTATCGCGTTAAAACTGGTTTGCTAATACGTATAATACTTAGTACTCTGTACTCTCCTACGTGCATCTTTTCATGGCCTGCTTGTCACGTGAAATCGCATGCAAAGAATGTAAACGCAACTATTTTGACGACAAAAGCTTACTTGTCCTTAAACAACTGACTTAGCAAAGACATAGGGTTTAAAACAACGGATGTTATCGTACTTCCGCCATAATTAAGAAATAAAGTTATTAGTCCACCGATTAAATAGTAGAGGCCACTACGTGCGGGCGGGATTTGGTGTCGATGTCTAGCAAACGTTGTAACACCCTTGATTTTTATAAATTAAATTAAATAAATGTTATGTTCGTATTTTTATTTTTTTTACGATTTAACTCGTAATTCTAAAAATTATTATAAAATAAGTTTATCGTTTAATCGTTTCAAACTCCTAAAATTCTATTTGTCTCGGAAACCCTTCTTATATTTAAAACATATTTTTATTTCTGTTTCCATTTATTTTATACATTTAATTTAATTCTTATCGAGAGTCTATTTCGGCGATTTAAATTCTAAATTCTTTTTACTTATTTTTTTATTTACGCTCGAATTTCTATTTTCGGCGAAGTTCATTTATTTTAAGTTTCGTGAAAACATTTTTTTACCTTTCCTCGAGAAATCAATTTAATCCACTTTATCGAGATTTATTATTTATCGGGAAATACTATTTCATCGTCTAATTATGTATTTCTTTAAACTTCATTTTTGTCTTGAATAATTATTTATATCTCGAGAAATGTTTATTTTACTCATCTTATTTGACGGCCCGATTACTTATTAATTTTTTTAATTCGATTTTATTTTGATACGTGAGTCACTGAACTTATCGTTACGGAATTCGTCTCCTACCCGATTCATTTAATTAATCCGTATACAACGTATACTTTTTGGCTCGGAATCGGTACACTTTTTCTTTGGTGAGTTGAATTCAACCCACTTGTTTTACGTACATTCCCCTTCTCTTATTCATTCTACCGCTTCATTCATCCACCCTCATTTCTTTTTGTTGTCCCCACTTCTTTTAACGTAAACACTCCCTCTTCTCCCTTTCTTCTTTTGTCCTTCAGCCATCACCATCCTCGTTTTTCAGCCTTAGATTTTTGTTTCCCAACTGTGACGCCCTGTTTGTACCTATCGTGTCCCTGCTACGCTATTTCTTCCTCACTCCTTGTCTTCTTTGTCTGCCTCTCCTCCTTGACCCATCTGTTTTCCTCTGTCTTCGTTGCTGTTGCTAAGTAGAGGTAGTCTCCTCCTTCTTCTCTTCTTCTTCTTCTTCTTCTTCTTCTTCTTCTTCGTTCTTGTTGTTGTCCTCTGCTGTTGTTATCAGATGCAATTGGTGTGCGTTGTGCATGCGTTGTTACTGTTGTTTGCGTTTGTGCTACAGCTGTCTGTTATGCATCGCATCTGCTTTTGCTGTTGTTGGTGTATAGTCCGTTGTTGTTGTTTCATTTATGCATCGTATCTGCTGCCTCTTCGACCCCCCTTTCTTTCTCCCTTCTTCTCTTCCTCTTTCCTTCTGATTTCATTTATTGTCGGTTGCTGCTGTGCTATTGTTTGTTATTGTTGCTACTACCTGCTGTTGCAGTTCGTTGTTTATGTGCCTTGCTTGTTGGTTTTCCATGATCTTCTTCTTCCTTTCATCCATTGTGTTGCTGCTGCGTTTTGTGCTGCTGCTGTTGCGTTTTGTTGCAGCTCCTACGTGTTGTTGTTGTTTGTCCTTCCCCTTTTTTTCATTCTTGTCGTTTCAGTTTTATCCAATTTCTATCACTTAATTCGTGCCCAGTTTTGCTCAGTTCCATGTCATTATTCGTGCGCCGTATTCACTATTATCGGTTGTCGTTATTGTTCTAATTATCGCGCTACTTCTATTGATTCATGGTCGTAGTTCTTCTTCTTCCCTTTTCAATCGACGTTACTGTTGTTTTGCGCCAGTTTCTCTTCTTCT
Organism: Agrostemma githago; assembly: GCA_958450325.1. Classification (NCBI taxonomy): domain Eukaryota; kingdom Viridiplantae; phylum Streptophyta; class Magnoliopsida; order Caryophyllales; family Caryophyllaceae; genus Agrostemma; species Agrostemma githago. The sequence continues at coordinate 62,511,174 of OY288247.1, read as the reverse complement.
TCTTCTTCTTCTTCCTGTATTCTATTCATTTTACTGTTGCGTATTATTGTTGGTTGTTGTTGCTGTCCTGTCCTTGTCCTTTGCTGTCGTGTTGTTTCGTGGCTGCCGCTGCTATTACCGTGTCGCTGCTGCTGTCTGATGCTGATGTCGACGTATGGTTCGAGTTCAAGCTGTTGCTCGGTGTCCGATTCTAACGTGGGCGCATCTCGGGTCTTTGTGAAGAACCGTCAAGGACTAGTACATGATCAATGTGGAAATCAACTCAAGGTAACTTTAGGACGTTACTCGATTTTATGTCGTATGTTTGTGTAATAGTATGTAGTAAATATCTTAACTTCGGTTTTCTAATTTTAGCTATTTATTATTTGCTAATAATATTCTTTTAAATCGTGTGCTTTATAAATATTTTACAAGTATCCAATATCGTTTTATAAATCGTTAGTAATTTAATTATTTATGATCGTTATAATATTTTGTTGGTTATCGTGACACTAGTGACTAAATAATAACGATTTCATATTTTCGTCATATTTCGTTAATTTCTAATTTTTAACTTAAAATCGTATTTTAATACAATAGTTGAGATTTGAGGACTTGTTAATTTAATTAATTTCATCCTATGACTTAAATTAATAAAATGAGAAAATAGTCGATTTTATTTTATATGTATTTTTAGTCGAGACTATTTTCACTAATAATTTATTATTTGTTTACAATTGACTATTTTCAGTAAAATCCGTATTACTTATTAATAAAAGCTATTTGATAAAAATAATTTGAAACCTTTGTAAAATTCATTTCATTTATAAAACTCGTTGACTCAATTACTTTCGATATCGTTTTTCTTAAAACATCTCCTTTCAAAAATTTATAGTTTTAACTCGATTTCCTAATTATTTATAAAATACTATATATTGAGTTATTATATTTTATTTATATTTTGAGTAACGAATTTAGAAATATATTAAAGTTACGATAACGACGATAATGATAAAATGTTAATTTTGTTAGAAATGCTATTTTTATACGTTTCACATATTTTAATAACTTACGTATTTTCTATAACAAAATTTCTATTTTAAATAAGTTTCTAAAATAGTAAATTTCTATTTATAGAATGTTTTCTTTTTAATATAAAATGTTTATTCCTTTTATCCTCATATTATTTATATTGATTATATCTTTGTTTATATCGATATATAGTGGCGGTTTTGGAGTTATGGAATAAAGACTAGTGTGAAGTTAGAGTAATATAGTCTGAGATGTACGTTTTTGCCATCAACTGTAAGGCTAGTGTGTCTTTATGGGGCACATTGGTTGTTGAATACAGCATGGTTTGTATTCAGGAGAGTGTCCATTGTCCCCTTAAACTTAGATATCGCATCGTGTAAGTCGCATCGGGTTGAACTAGATATGGTTTGTATCCAGGAGGGGTGTATACTACTTAAACCAGGACCTCACTGCACGCAGTCCTGTTATAGTTGAGTTGCCTAGTTAGAGATTTGATTCTGTTATGAGTTAAGTCTACAGTTCTCGAACCTTGTTTCCATTATTATCCTTAGTGAAAGTCTAGCCTTGTGCACACTGATTCCATAACGCCATTGTTGAATATTATTATTATCGATTGATTTTCGACTTGCAGGTTGACAAGTGCTTTACGTTTCGCTGAAAACTTATTTTTATTATATCGTTTTTAATGTATTCTCTTTTTAAATATTTTGATATAATAATACTATTATTTTTCATGTGATATAATATGGCTGGGAGAACGTCCGAGTTACTCCCCATTGACGTGGCTGTTATGTTTATAACATGACAGGTATTTGCTGTTGGGTTTTGGGTGTGAGCTAGCGAGTAGCGTGAATCCTACTCTTTCTTCATTTATGTTTATTTATTGTTTTTTTTTGTAACCCTGTTTGGAGAATATTTATTTTAGCCCTTTTATAAAAAGTGGCATCTGTATTGACTGACCGTTCTTTTATTAAAATATAGAACATCAGTGTGTTTTAATCTCAAATCTTACAGTGTTTCCGCCACTATATTGCGTTAGTATTTCTAAGGGATTATAGTTGGTATTAGAGCATTGTTGCTCCCGACGCTTACACCTGATTCTAGGAAAAATACCAGCAAATGATTTGAACATTAAAAAAAAATAGTGAGAGATGGGTAGAAACCAAAATAAGGAAGTAACTGTAAGGTTATATGTTCTTGTAACTCAATGACTAGCATTGAATATTTGTTTCTTTTATCGAGAAGAACATGAATGAACAGGATGTTTATAGGATGCTGCTCCAGATCGGGACAAGACCTACATAAAACTCCCAACGCCTGTTGATTCGAGTGGACATCTTTGTGCTAAAAGGATAATACAACGGTGACCTTTCAGCTCAGATTTAGTTTGCTCAAGCTACAAGTTAGATGATCAAGAGTATATTCATGTTCCACGATGTTGCAGTAGATCCAGATGGAACGACCCAAGACTTGCGCGCTCGTCCTCTACAAGAAGGTGAAGTAATCCATTTAGTTCCCTCGTGAACTCTGGAGACCCGAAGATTTTCCTCTGGTTCAAGAACTTAGTAATCTAGGATCATTGATTCTTTTCTTCCTGCCTCTACTTCTTCTACTTCTTCTCTCATAATTCTCGTATTCATTCTTGTGATAAATCTTTGATTAATTCTCCTACTTTACCATCTTTCCTCTTGAGATTCTTTGGTTAGACCGAAATTTGTCTCAGTGAACCCCGTGAAAAGTTGCAGATGTTTGAGGTTTAGTAAACCCTTGTTACCTGGTTGGAGGATTGTGAGTCTACCCTATCTCTAAGAAAGTAGGAAATTCGTGAGGATTGATTGAATGGAAAAATGTTGATTGATGGAATTAAAATGATACTTTAGACACTGAACCCTGGGTTATAGGTTACTTTGATAATTTTAGATTACTTAGAGTTGAATATATTTTGAAGTAGTAAGAGTATTATCATATTTGATGGATACCTAGTACTCCCTCCGTTCCAATGCATTGTTTGCCTTTACTTTTGGTACCAAAGGCAAGAGATCCAATTAGAAGGTGACATGTGGAGCCAAGAGTCAAGTTACACATAAAAAGCATTTCTAAAATAGAAAAGCAAACAATTCATTGAGACGCCCTAATATAGAATAGGCAAACAATTCATTGGAACGGAGGGAGTACCTAACTAAGAACCGAACTAAGTGTAACTGATAATATCACTTTGGGATTCTTACCTAATGCTTATTTGATGGATGCATCATGAATATTTGGGATCATAGAGTATCGTTTAAAATGTTAGCCTGAGTGTTGTGGTACCATTAAAAGTTTTCATTAATGTCGTTAGGAATTTTGGTGGACATAGATTTCCCGTATTTCTTAAGGATTAGATTGTGGATCGTTGTTTAAGGTTGTAACCTATGAACTTTGGAGTTGAGTGATCTAAACTTGGATGAATTATTCTTAACCTTGAAGAAGAGAAATATCTTGCACAATCATAATTTGGGCTTATTGTGTTGTTTTGAGGAATACTATAATACAGATCATCTTATTGGGACTTTCAGTTTGAAACCTTAGACAAACGAGATTGTGGCTTCGTCGAGTTATTAAATATTTTGTGGTTGCACCTTTGTGACTAGAAATTTGATGGAATTTTCAGAAACCTTAGCCCAATGACGTGTTTGAAGATGTGAGTGTTTGCGCCATTACCTATAGGTTTGAGCGTGTTTGAGGATTTGTTGTACTTTCCTAATTTCTGTACTTGTGGCATTATAAATATGTTGGTGATCATTTTTGAGGATTTTGTACCCCAACATTGTTAAATTGGTGGATCTTGTTTAGTGTTCTTTACTCGAGAAATTTGGGGTATACCTCGAGTTCAAACCTTATGAGCTTTGAAATTAGGAGCCTTATCGATCAAGAGTTTGAGCGTGTTTTGATGACCGTAGAATCTTAACTAATGAGATTAGATTCTAAAGCGTTTGAGGATTAGTAGTGTGTCGTTTGAACGATTGAATAATCATGCAAGACCTTTTATTGGAGGTTGTAACAATTGATATTTTTGGATGTTGTAAGACTAAGTTGGACAACCTAGTGCCTGTTTTTTGGACTCAGCGTTATTTGATGGTAATTAGGAACCCGTGTTCGTGGGAGTCGTCTAGGAATCCTTAGATGGTTAATTTATTCTCTAACCCTTGAGAGCTTTTTTTTACTCTCAATTTCGCCCTTCCCTTAGCTTTCTTAAATACTACTACTTCTTCGGCCAATCCCTTTGACTTCTTTAACGGATTTGAAAACTTTTCTTTCGATTTGTCGTTGACCTTGACTCTATTTATCCGTTCACCATTTTTCGGGACCTATGTTATGAAAAGTTTGACTAATTTAAAATTTTGATTATCGTGAAATTTTAACATTTTGAGTTATAAATTTCAAAACATGGTACTTCGTTTTTGTTTTATTTTTGGTTTATAACATATATTTAGTCCTGTTTCAAAAGGTCTTAATAATTTATTTTAAAGTATTTTGAAATTGTTTAAAATTTTAATTTTGATTTTTAAGTGATCGAGATTTTATGAAAATTTTCTTAATTGCAAATATTTTGATTTCTATGAGATTATTAGGTAAAACGGTTTAATATTTTCAAAAAACTTTGTATGTCTAAGTTTTGTTTTATTACCGGTAGACTTTAAATCTGTTATTGAAAATGTTTGACGAGTGGTTCGATTTTTATTTCTCACTGCAAAATTTGATTTCTCAAATTTTGTTTGGTCTTAAAACGAAATATTGTCGAATTTCTTAAACAATATGTTTTACTGTTGCTTTGAAAATATTTGAGTACTCTTCCCCCCGAGTTCATTTACAAATATTATTTATTGTCATTACTTTATCAAATAATTTTAACTTACGATTTTATTAATTTAAATGATTTTAAACTTTGGGGTAACTAAGCCAAACTCATCTTGAAATAAATTTTGTCTTCGATTTCGATTTAATATCACGTTTAAAGTTGTACTTTTTTTTTAAAAAACCGAGATTGTGATGCGAGTTAAGCATTCTTCTTTTGTTCAAGTGATATAACCTTGTTTGCTATTCTATTATTATGTTTTTGTGAGTTATGAGGACGAAACTTCTTTTAGTAGGGAAAATTGTAACACCCTTGATTTTTATAAATTAAATTAAATTAATGTTATGTTCATATTTTTATTTTTATTTTACGATTTAACTCGTAATTCTTAAAATTATTATAAAACGAATTTATCGTTTAATTGTTTTAAACTCCTAAAATTCTATTTCTCTCGGAAACCTTCTTATATTTAAAACGTATTTTTATTTGTGTTTCCATTTATTTTATACATTTAATTTAATTCTTATCGATAGTCTATTTCGGCGATTTAAATTCTAAATTCATTTTACTTTTTTTATTTACGCTCGAATTTCTATTTTCGGCAAAGTTCATTTATTTAAGTTTCGTCAAAATATTTTTTTACCTTTCCTCAAGAAATCAATTTAATCCACGTTATCGAAGATTTATTATTTATCTGGAAATACTATTTCATCGTCTAATTATTTATTTCTTTAATCTTCATTTTCGTCTCGAATAATTATTTATATCTCGAGAAAAGTTTGTTTTACTCATCTTACTTGACGGCCCGATTATTTATTAATTTTATTAATTCGATTTTAATTTTATACGTGGGTCAGTGAACTTATCGTTACGGAATTCGTCTCTTATCCGATTCATTTAATTAATCTGTATACAACGTATACTTATTGTCTCGGAATCGGTACACTTTTCTTTGGTGAGTTGAATTCAACCAACATGTTTTACGTTAATTCCCTTTCTCTTATTCGTTCCACCGATTCATTCATCCACCCCCATTTCTTTTTGTTTTCCCCACTTCTTTTTACGTAAACACATCCCTCTTCTCCCCTTCTTCTTTTATCTTTGAACCATCACCATCCTCATTGTAGACACCCACATTTGGCTGCTAGGTGTCTATAGCAGTTCCCAAATAACACCCGATGATGATCGGACGCGAACATGCTTTAACGCGCTCGGATATAGGCTCGAAATCATTAGTTTTTGGCTTGGGCTTTTTATGGAGTACAAATCGCACAAAACCAACCTCAAATTCAGGCCCAGTGGGTCGTTTCCAATCAAATAGGACTAATTTGGGTCAAAACCGACACCGAAAATAAAACTGTCTTTTGGCGACCGGGTCAAAACCCGGTCAAAGGCGAATCCGACACAAAAATCAGCCACATACGAAACCTTGGCAGCCAAGTAAAGATAAAATCTCTTCCAAAAAGGATAGAATTTTCTTCCTAAATATTTATCTCCGTCCAGACCCATTCGATCGAGTGGATCAAGCCCACTCGATCGAGTAGCCACTTTTTATCCCAAACCGGGTATTTTTGTTATAAATACCTCATCCCCTCAACACAATTCTACAACTTTTCTCCTAAAAAAAAATTCACAACCTTTCTTCAACCCTATACACACAATTTCAAAATTTTACACACAATTTTACAACCCTACATTAACAAACCCGAGAGCAAAACTCGACAAATCCCTTCCCTAATCATACCTTAAACCACCATAACTCACCTATATCATCTCAACGCTCCCGTGCCAAAGCCACAACTAGACGAGCCTTATTTCGAGAATACAAAGCATGTATGTTGAGGGTGTAAAACTCAATCCCGTTTTCTCCTATTTCTTCCTTCTCTTCTCTCGTCTTTTTCGTCCGTCTTCTTCTTTATTTTTCGTCGTTTTTTTATTTTTCATTAGTTTTTTCGTTTCTAATATCGTTAATATTAATACTATCGTAATTAACATCTAACATCGCACATACATCAGATTTATAAAATAATCTCGAATCGAATACGTTTAATTTTGAAATTTGCATAAGACCCTTCTAATCCCTTTACGAGTCGTAACGGTGGTGGAGTCCTCTCGAGGAGCCCCGCCCTAACCACTCAAGGGCGTGATGGGATCACAAATATTCCGCATTAAACATATTCGATTCCCCTTTTTCCAAAAGGTCAGAACGAAACCTGTTGATTCAAATCGAACATCACATAATCTGCAAGGATTAATTACGATGTCGTGACGTGGAGGGAATCGACTTTCGTTCTAATCAAGAAAATAAAACGTTTATTCTTAAGATGCGATATCAACTCCGTCGTCAAATATTATGTCTAAAAGAATTAGTCAATAGATCGTTCTTACACGAACCTGTTGATGCTGAAATAATTGTCAAATGGTCCGAAAGAACCAATTACGACATTATAATGCGGAGAGAATTATTTCGTCCTAGTTCAGTCTAAAATGACTTATAACGCCTTTTTCTAAAAGTCCCGATAATTGATCTCATAATATTAGCATACACATTACGAGCATATAAAAATTAAGTCGAGTATAAATTATTCCATATTTCTACGCGATTTAATAAAATTATCAATTTTACAATTAAAAGCAAATCCGTAATTCAAATTCTGAAATGAACCATTGTTCGTACAAGGGGCACTCGATTGAGTGCCTTAGCCCACTCGATCGAGTGGCACCAAAAAAAAACCGGCAGAAGGGTTTTAAACAGGGCACTCGACCGAGTCTCCCCATGACTCGACCGAGTCTCCCCATGACTCGACCGAGTGGCCTCATTCACGCCTCAAATCGTGGGCCCTTCACATACAATAAGCCTTATCAAATATTTTTATGACTTTGGTCAACACGTGCCAAGTCTATCACGTGTCCTGCTCTTTTCAACACCATGCATCATTCTAAACTATTTAACCATTATTGTCGTTACTAACTCAATTGTTTCAATTTTGTGCTTGTTTTTCGTTGTTTGTTTTATTGTACTAAAACGAACCTCGCATGCTAAAATAACTTTGAGGTTAGTTTAGATGCATTAAATCGACATAGCAACTTATTCAAATCTTCACATGTTTAGTCAAAATACTGTTTGCATAACATTTCAACCGAATTACTAACGCGCGTATTCTAAAATTGAACAATATCTTAGAAGAGGCCGCTAAGTGCGGGCAGGGTTGGGTGTTCTTTGTGAACTTCCCAACACGTACCCTCACCCCTTACTCAGAACCGTGGTTTCCAGATGTCCGAAACCATTGGCGCACGAGAGTCATTCAATACACGGTAACCGATAATGTCGGTATTGGTATCTCAACGCAAAGGGACGAACCCCATAAACTCTGAGATCAAAATGGGCCATACTTTGTGCACGGCCCATCAAGATATAGAGTGGGTTCGAATGGGCCCAAACTCCCACAAAGTTCGGTGGCGACTCCAACTTCGATTTAAAATTCAACCCGAGATCCGTCTCACTTGAGATTCATTCGCCTCCCCAAACCCGCGCGTGGCCGGGTCGGGGTAGACCTACGTCATGTCCACAATTTGGCGACTCCGCTGGGGAGTTCTGATGTGTGACTTACCGTCGACATCCTCAGGGTGAGACTCGAGGAGAAATCGTTCGATTAGTACAATACGCGCTTTAGTTTTACGGTTCATGCATAACCCCATTTTTACCCGGGCCACTACTGGTGACCGACGTCCCACTATACCGTGATATATTTCAAATTGGATATATCAAGGTGTCCATGGCTAATTCGTACGGTTTTCGCGGTATGTTCTAAGATCAACTCGATTTATGAAGCCCGTCCTGATTCTCGAAAAGGCCATGCACACTTGTATAGACCCTATTTCGACCGACCGAGACTTAGTGTAAAGCGTACATGTTGTCGTCATAATGCTTGCGTGACTATGTGCTACTTGGTTTCCGTGTCATTTTCAAAAACCGTCATTTTAAAAAATGCATCTTTTCAAAAATAATCAATCTTCAAAAAATCGGAATGCTGCCAAAATTTAGACTTACGATTTGACTCAAAACAAGTTTATTTTCTAGCCGGCATGCTGTCCATTTCAATATTCGAATTTCCAATCCTCTTTCGACTTTCGAATTTTCAAAATTCAATTTTGATTTTCAAATCTTCGAGAAGCTATTCTCTATTTTTTTTTAAATCTCCGAGATGCCGTTTTCGATTTTCAAATCTTCAGGATCTTGTTTTCGATTTTTCAAATTTTTGGAAGTTTATCTTCGATATTCAAATTTTCAAAATTCCAACATTTCAAAAAAAAAATTCGGTTCTGTCGGCCTGCTGCCAGTTTCAAAAGATGGGTTCAGCTCCTAAATTTTCAAAGCGCGAAATTACTCGCAACCATTCTAACATTTCAAAATGCCCGGTCCTCTTGACCCACTACCAATTTCAGGACCGTCCTCTTAATTTTCAAAATTCAGTCATTTCTTCAAAACCCTTCTTGTCCTAGGACCTACCGTAATCCGTGTGTCGGGTCTTTTCATAATGTTGTCGAAGGTCTTTAGCGTCGAAACTCCGTTGATCCTACATCACGGGTTTCTTCCTCATCTAGTCCGCCTTATTCTAAAGGCACAACCGAGCAACACGAGTCATACACTCGTAAATGGAAGGTTCGTTCAAACACTCGAGTTCTAACTAGGAAGTCTCACGCGACCTTTCCCTCTAGCAGGACGGTCCCCACGATCCTTCCTAAGGGAATTTCGCCAATCTTTCAATCCGTTAGTCGAGTCATCCCAATTCGAGAATCCTTTAACTTAAGGGTCTACCCTAATCATAGGGCCATCCTTATTCAAGTCAAGGGTCTTTAGCGTCAAAACTCTGCCGATCTTACATCGCAAGTTTCTTCCCTTACCCCGTCTGCCTTTCCTCGAGGCCGAGTCAACCTTTTACAAGGCATAGCCCTATAACAAAAGGTTTGTGGTCCTAACATCTAAGGGTCACTCGTCCAACACTCGAGTCTTAACAAAATCTTCAATTCCACTTGGGAGCTACCCTTCAGCAGAGCGATCAATCACGGTTGCTCTAAGGGTCATGTCTTACACCTGTTGTCTCACGTACCCCACTTTTGAGTCACTCAGATGCCACACCATCTGGGTCCTGTAGACACCCAAATTTGGACCTGGTGGCTGCAGAGGTGCCCAGCAAACACCCTATGACGATAGGACTCCAACGCGACATGAGTTCGCGATGTTTTAGATAGTTTTCTTATAGAACGAACCAAATAATTACTCAAAAAAATTAAAACTAACATGATGGCAGCCTTAATCGTGTCGTTACGGTCGTATAGACACTAATTAGAGTCAATTCCGACACCGGGACCCTGAGTCGGCCCCGAAACTCGAACCGAGACAACCCCGAGTCAAGCGAGCTTCGGGATGAACACCCGAGCCCCACGAAACCCACGGCGCTAGGTCAAGCCGTCGGGAAGCCTTCGCGACCAAGCAAGATATCACACACCCGCCTCTCGGTTTTGGAAAGTATCAAAATCGTATCATCAAAACTCCAACCGTCCCATCTGACGCGCCTGGGTCTTCCCACGCTCGGACCCAGGTGCCTGAGTCCGGGTGCCCCCCAAGTCACGCGTCCATATGGGCGATGAGGCCCGAAAACACCTATAAATACCCCCCTCCGCCTCATTCATTCGACACAACTCAACTCTCTCTTCTCTCTCAAAAACTCTCGCTAAGGGCTCGCACTCCAACACCCGAGGCAAACGATCCACTCGATCGTAGTTCCGAAAAAAAAAAAGCGACATCAACGCTACTCCTCACCTTCGAGCACACCACTCGATACCGAGGTGCCTGTGACCGACTAGCTCAAAACTAGTACCCAGGTTCTGTCGGATTAGCCGCAGAACTAGTCCTCAGTAACGAAGCTCTGCCGGAGTAGCCGCGGGAAGGTCAAACGGTAACAGGGTTCGGCCGGAGAAGCTAGGAGGATCCGCCTGTTGGTCAAGTCGTCACTAGGTTTTCATCTAAACAAAACTTTCCATATTTGTACTTTTTTATTATTATGCACTACGACAACACTAGACGTGGGCACTAGGCCCACGAACGTCTACTAAACTACGTAACGTCTGAACTTCAACAACAAATATTAAAACACACTAAATAGACCCGAGTAATTCCGAGATCCATTCTCAAGACTATTTATGCATCGAGTCCCGTTTAGTGTATACTCTGAGGGTGCAACTCCTCACAATGTGATTTACTTACATTCGCATTTGCAGCTTTTCGTATGATTTATTGCTTTTATGACCTTATAATTGCATGCTGAATCACCTAACACGGAATTCAAAACATAAAATAACTAAAACTGAACAAAGCGATGGTCGGGTTTTATATTAGTCCGGGTGCTTGCCTTATTAGGTTCGACGCATCTCTATTAATACCGAACCGACGCATCTTAAGCAGAATACCAGGTAAGGTATACCACGAGAATGACTAATATCCGTATTATCGCGTTAAAACTGATTTGCTAATACATATAATACTAGTACTCTCTACTCTCGTACGTGCATCTTTTCATGGCCTGTCTGTCACGTGACATCGCATGCAAAGAATGTAAACACTATTATTTTGACAATAAAGCTTATCTATCCTTAAAACAACCGACATAGCAAAGGCATAGTGTTTAAAACAATGGACGTTACAGTACTTCCACCACAACAAAAGAGCTAGGAAATCAGCACACCGATTGATTAGTAGAGGCCGCTATAGTGCGGGCGGGATTGGGTGTTGATATCTATTAGATGTTGGCTTCCCAATACGTACCCTCACCCCTTACGAAGAATCGACGGTTTCCGGATGTCCGAAACCATTGGCAATGAGAGACATTCCAGGCATGGAGTGCTTAAGGGTACTGGTCTTTATCTTTAGGTCCCGTGACATTCAACTTTGAGCCGGGAAGGGATCAATGTTGACTTGAAAGGTTTTCGAGTCCCCATAATTGACTCGGTGGCGACTCCACAAATCGGCAACGAATTCAGTTCACTAAAAAGGTCGCCTTACCAAATGAATCGGCCATTAAACATTTACAACCACGTCTCGATCGATTCCCAAACGGAAACACGGGTGCCCGTACCCGTCTAGTACAAGTCCGGATCGTCATCCAAATCGAGGTCAGACACTTCTCCCCGTATGCAAGATCGGACCGGCCCCCGGCAGGGAGGGGGCCGCGTGGGTGGCCGCCGTCACACGATGAAAACCGGGTCGGTCGCGCGCGGGCACGCGCGGGGCGCGGGGCGGCGCGGACGGACGTCCACAGTTTGGTGACTCCGCTGGGGATTTGGAAACAAGTTTCCAGTGGTGGTGTAACTTGAACGAGGTCGGTGAAGCTCATTTCATAGTTCCTTGTTGTGGTCACTACAGGTTTTGGCCCTAAAAAGCCCACCCTAACCGATATCAGGACCAATCGACCTCTTTGAGGTAAGATCTTTAGGGACACGCGGGGAGATCCTCGATTGACGCTCTGGCCGCCCAACGCGTAACCCGCGGGATTAATAAGCGGATAGTCCGAACGGACGGTATGACACCCATCTCCCCAGATCGTTGTCAACGCCAAAGTAAAGACTATTCGTGGGCAGTAGCCTACCCTAACCTACCCGAGTCTGCATCCTGCATGAGTGTACGCATTTCAAGTTATGTGTAGCGTGTTTGAACAATACAACCCAAATAAAACACTAAAATCTGGATTCAACCACGCCAATATATTCAACCGCACCCAATTCCGTTTTTAAAAAATACCTCACCTTTTCAAAACGACCGTTTAAATATCAATACTCTGGTCAAATCACGATTTCTAAAAAAGGAAAATGTTTTTTTAATGCCGTTACCATGGCAGAATTTACACGCATTGATTTCAAAAAAAGAAGAGTTTTTAGCGCCATCACCTTGGCCAAACTAAAACCTATTAACAACAGTAATTACCGTTAATGCAACCAAAACTCCGAATTAATGGGGTTAAGGATACCACGCGGTCACATTTTAATTCAAAAAAAAACATTTTACGCACATACCGTTAGCACAGCCGAAACTTCAGTTAATGAAGTGAAGGAACACAAAACGGTTACGCCCTCAAAACACTTTTTACAATGCACACCCCACCGTCTAATGCCAGTTAATACAACTGCCAAACGTGGGTCACTAATTTTAAAAGTCCTTTTTCAAAAAGCAAAAGTTTATAAGGAACACTATTCACCGCCTAAATCCCTCACTGAGGATTTAGTCACGCCTTTAGGGAGTCTGTCACCAGACTTTGCGCTCCATCACGCACCCCACAAGTATCGAACTAACTAATTAATAGTAGATTTGATAGAAGCATCACGTAACTGCTTTTTTTAAAAAAAAAGCGTTTCCCCTAAAAAGAAAATGCACTCCTTTCAAAATACTTACGTTTCGTGATCATTTACGATGCACCCACATAACAACGCACTTACACTCCACGAACGATGTCGTCACACCGTCATTACGCTATTTCTACCAGCCATCCTTTTCAAAATTTTGCAAAACTGGTCATTTTCAAAAGAAACATACATCCAAGTTCTTTGATCCTAAGCCGGGATCGTGATCAAACTCTTACGTCGTACAACCGTGTGTTTAACTGTCTATGCTAGCTATTAGGATCATCTCTCCTCAAGGTCTTACGTTTTTGGGTCATCTCGCTTCGAGAAGTCCTCTTTAAACCTCACCACCGATGTTTGTGTCAGATCATTTCGTTCCAGAGACAGGAAACTCCGTAGGTGGTTCGCTAGATACACCAAGAGTCTAAAGCACCTGAATCCCTAAATTAATGACCTCGCACACCCGAGTCAAGGGTCTCATCTTTGCGTCGCTCTGTCAGAGCATCCATCGGGTCCTTAAATCACCTGGTAGGCCCCAAACCTCATGTCCCTTTCTTTCGTCTAGGAATGGCGCCAAGTAGCAACGAGTGTAGCATCGACCAGCTCAAATGCTTTGATGAACGTGGTTCATGGGATACTGGGAATAGTGTCATCACTTTCCTCTTCCATCGACGATGTTAGGCTTCGCCTTGAGACTCTTGAAGGGCCCGAGAGGAAGTCCCAGGGAGGACCAACAAGTCGTGAACTGGTTCTTAGTGGAGATCCATTTGTCGAGTATGCCAGGTTCGCACGCCCTGTCGAGCCTACGAACCTCCGCCATCCCTTTAGGCAATTCACTGAACTAGGGGAATCTTACGGCTGAGGCCCTCCGGAAACTGCAGGAGGCCTAGCTACAATGGCCAGTAGGTCCTACCCCAGACCCACCTATGGAAAAGAGCGAAGTGGGTTGGAATCTGAATGCTTACTGCTTGTATCATCAAGGTCGGGGACATGAGACCCAAGTATGTACCGAACTCAAGCATGAAGTACAGGACCTCATCGACAAGGGTGTCTATGTCCCCGTAGGATGTCTTCAGAGGAGAGCTGGCCCCAGATACCAAGAGAGCGATCCGCAAGAACGCCGGGAGCCCAACCACCGAAGGTACCTCTAAAGGCATGATCGGTCCGAGTCAGAGTCTAGTTCATCTTAGGGCCTAGACTAAACTAATAATAATAAATGTCTCTTTCCTCGTCGAGTCTAGGGAAGTGTGAGGGACATGTCCTCCGCCTCCCCCAATACAAAGTCATGGGCACCTAGCCCATCTACTATATTATCAATAAAACAATCTTCTTTCCTTTCGAAAAAATATGCCTCGACAACTGCTCAATCTTTCTTTCAGCAATCTACTTTAAAATGCTTAAAAAATCGACTTTATGCCAATTATCGATAACCACTAATTAAAACACAGGGGCTACCACGAACAACCCACTCAACTTCACCCTAAGAAGGAAATCGGGAATAACAACCTTGGGCTCAAACAGCCGCTAGCCAAACAACAGTAAACACGCAGGCAAACAAACCTCCATCCAACCAAGCTTCCCCAAAACAGCCTAACACTAAACCTGCCTAATAAGTCTAAAAGCAACCACATCTCTAGGAGTCAAAAAACCTTAAAATGCACGGAGATACATCCCCGGAGGTCAACCAAGCCACGGGAACCTGGAAGGCCTATAGTGAAAACCTAACCCCATACCAAACCAAAATGGAAACAATGTCTCGAGAATTCACCGAATCTTACCTCATGCACATACCTCGCGAAGAAAACCAATTCGCTGATGCATTATCCAAACTAGCCTCACTAACAAACGTGCCTGATCCCCTCTCTTTCACGCCTATCTACCTAGAGAAAAGCAAACAGTCAGCCTACATCCATAACCCCAAAACCATAAGTCAAATCCCTACGAAATAACATCATCTGCCGTTACCGGACATTTCACGAAATAATTAGTGACCAGGGGGCTCACTCCTGGGCCGACATCAAAAAAACAAAAACCACAAACCAGCAGAGCCGTAGAAGCAACCAACAAAAACCGTCACCACAATCCTTAAAGAAGATGATAGGCAATCATTGAGATTGGCCGAACAAGATCCCCTTTGCCTTATGGGGATACTGAACATCCTATAGAACACTCATTGGAGCCACACCATATTGCCTAACCTACGATTCCGAAGCCAAACAACCTGTAGAGCAAGAAATACCGTCACTAAGGAGATTAGCCGAGAACGGTATCCCCGAAGAGGAATAGAACCAAAAACGATATGACGAGCTAGCACTCCTAGACGAGCGTAGGAAACGCATCCAGCGAAGCCTTTAATAAACAAGTGAAAATCCCGAAACATACACAAGGGAGATTTAGTAACCAAATCCATTAGAGCATTCCTTCCCATCAACCCTAGAGAGAAATTCGAGCCCAAGTTGGGCGGGCCCTTACCCCGCCAATGAAAATACTCTCCAAGTAGCGCCGTAATCCTTACTAACCTAGATGGACAAGAATTCTCAACCCCGACCAACATAGGATCAACTCAAACGAAACTACCCATAAACACCCGAGAAACCACGTCCCGACCTCCGACTTAGGAGAAAAACAACAACAACGAAACAAAGAAAAAAATCAGTTCGCATCGATAAATGGCATAAACGAGTCTAAAGCAAACTCACTCACATTCTAAGGAAGATAAAAGAACTACGAACGTGGTTTGATTCCGTCTAAAAGCGGATACGTAGGCAGCCCTTTCCCGGGTACAACCAAACAACTAAACAAAACAGTCGATTAGTCGATTCATGAATAAACCGGAGTTCCTTCCACAACCCGGTCAATGAGTGAGTTAAAATGACGAAGAAAAAACGACGAGCCGAGGACGGGGTGAAAACCCGAAAAGGCGCCCCGGGCAAAATGAAGAATCGAGTTGCGAGCCGTCGTAAAAAAAAATGACGAGCCGAGGATGGGGTGAAAACCCGAAAGGGCGCCCCGGGCAAAATGAAGAAACGAGTTGCGAGCCGTAAAAAAAACAAAAAAAAAACCAAACAAAACAAAAAAGGGTGAGCCGAGGACGGAGCGAAAACCCGAAAGGGCGCTCCGGGTAAAATGAAGAATCGAGTTGCGAGCCACCACCAAAAAAATAAAAAGAGAAAAATAAACGTGCTTCTCATTAAAAACAAAACTTGTTAAATCGAGCCTTTGTCGAGGCATCTACATCAAGCATCCAAAATCCGGACATCCCGGAAAATTAACGTGTCTAAACTCCTCAAAAACTGGTACTAATACGCCACATAATATCGATTAATAAAACATAGTACTAAATAGCTGGGCTCTACCGGTCCAACCCTTCCTTATCCTCACCATTCGGGCATAATCGCTTGCGTTCCTCCTCTTCAATTTTCCGAAAGCACGCTTCTAACGCCTAATCCAAACGTGAGTCCAGCAAATCCCACTTCCTCTGCTCTTTCGCAACCTTAATATGGGTCTTGTCGGTCTTGGCCTGTTCGGATGAACTAACTAAACTAGGATCGGTCCCATTGTCTCTGGTTAGGCACCTAGTCTCTCGAGTCTCCACTTCGCCTCCTAGCGGAGCTGTCTTTCTAACTTTTGAAACAGTTTGTCCTGATGAGCGTTCACAAACCCTCTGCCGGACGAAAGTGTTGTCGGTCGGTCGATCAAAGAGATGCAAAAACTTCTGTTCCCAAGACACCTTAAACCCCCTGAGCAAATCCTCGGTCCATGGATCAGAACTAGAAACGACCTTGGCGTCATCTGGAATAGGAGGTCGGACACCCATCTGATTTGACAACATGCTTGGGTAAATATAAACTTGATCCCTCATGGATAGTAGTAACAAGGCCCAGGTCGAAGACGAAATTGGAAACCCGACACACCCATTGATATTCCACCACGGGATGGACCACCTGATGACAACCTCTCCCCTAACTAAGTAGGAAAACAAATCCTCCTCTTCAGGACTTTTATTCCACATCAGCACCATTTTCCGGCCTGTGAAACCCCGATAGTTGTAATCTTTGAAACACCGGGGAGGGTCGATTAAGCCGAGCCGCTCTAGCAACCAAACCTGCACAAAATATGACGAAGCATCACAACTCTGAAGTCAGAACAACCACAAAGCAAATAAAACCTAGCTACAAAACATGACACAAAAAACACACCTGTAAAATGGTCCTAGAACCCCGAGAAAGTAACCCCTGTGCCGGAACACTAGAGTCAAGACCCAGAACAAGTTCACCTAAAATGAGCAAAGAGGGTGATCGTCCATGCTCCATAGCTGCTACCACATCCAACACTTGAGGATTGCCCCAACCTTCGCGTGACCGTGTGTCCTCAAAAAGATAATAACAAGCAATAGCAATATTAAAAGCGCGCCTACATACTAAGGCCGAAACATAACGGGAACCAACCTGCGAGAACACACTCGAGAGCAACTCTAAATTAAGACCACCCACACCAAAATAGCCTTTAGCCTCCTCCCATGAAGAAAAGTCCAAAAATGGTAAAGTCGCTCCACGTAAGCATCATCCCCATAGGGCACACAAGGTCGAATCGAGCTCCACCCGCCTAGGGCGTCTATTTCTTCGGGCAAAGGGCAAACTTTACCCCCGGGGAAAGCAAAAACATGATGTTTCGGGTCCCATAACCTAGCACATGCCCGTAGAAAATCGTCCTGTACAATGACCCGACACAACGCAACAACTGTCGACAAACCATCATTTGAACTAACTACAGAATGACATTTCTTAAACAAACCCGCCCACTCAGTCAGGACATTCCCGAAACCCGACATGATCCCAAATATGGTTCTATACCTTACGGATATCCTACTATGTCTAGAACATGCACCCATAACCCGTATATATAGCCCTAATCCCACAAGATCTAGGAAACAACGAAAATTTCCATAACCCGAAACCCAAACCGCACCGGCCCACGCGCCCGGGTCTCCGGCCGCCTAATCCCAAGCGACCCGGAAGTTAATTGCCTCAGCCCGAGCGCCTGAAGCCAAGCATGACTCAACCCGAGCAACCCAAGGATAGAAACTTGAACCCCTGTAATCGCCATGGCTATCATCTTGCGTCATAAACAACCTCACGAAATCACTAGAGCCCACCCCGAAAATCGAGACATCATACTGAAACTGCAGGAACGCGAGTTCGCTCGTCGAATGCACGGGACTTGGACATTTTTTGTTTTTTTTTAAAGGGGATAAGCTACCCCACCTAGGCGTGTCGTAGCCTTCGTCGAGTCGCGTCTGTAGCCTTGACAAGGCAATTTTACGAGCGAATAAAACTGGTCTATTTTTTAAAAAAGGTCGCCCGTATTTCAACTTCGGCCTCGTTTTGAATGTCAAAATAACCATGCTCACTTCTTAACACATTTGATCAAATCACATCAATATTTTACATTTAGAGTCAAAAACATTTTAATCGACGTGCTACCTGATCCGATTCCCGACTCAAACGAACGCATTCTAAAAAAAACATACGAAACAAACGGTTTTCATATTCTCATGCAACACTAATACGCCCTAAACTAGGTCGAATCGCAAACGAATGAACGCAAAAGTGATTACTTGTCAATTTAGGTAAACAAATCCGCCAAGCGCAAGACTAATCCAACTAATTCGAATACTAAAATCTAAAACAGATATACAAAATATGGAAATCCTTATACAAATCAAGGCTAAGAAGGACCCCTAGAAGCCGCGCTGACGACAATCACGATCTCACAAAGCTGATCATCTAACCCTAGGTCCTCCAAGTCTATAAGGGGAGACTCACTACCGTCCATCCCCGACAGCATATCTAGGGTAGCCGTCTCGGGAATCCATCCAGCCTCCTCCATAGCACCCGTAGCCTCGGCATCGATCTCAGCTTCCTTTTCGACCTGATGCCTAGCCTCACCCTGAGCTGAGGTCTCACCCCGGGATCGGGCCAGCTGCTCCTTCAAGAAGGCGATCTCGTCAGCTCGAGATTGCAGGAGCCGCTGTGCCTCAGCCTCTCTCGCCTCAAGCTCGGTCACCCGAGCCTCCAACTGACCCACCATATCTGGAACATCTTGCAAATACACTCAAGCATTAGGAAAGTACATAAACAGCCTAGAAAGCCACTTTAGTCACGTAAACTCACCGATAGAGTCCCCGAAGTGTCACGGGAGACCCTCGAGGCATAGGCCCCGAAGCGGTTGGCTACATACCACAACCGCTGATGGCAAGCCGAAGGAACCCGAGAAGGCAACCATAAAAGTTAGGCAAACTGACCCTAATTCTTAGAGATGGTAACTGACCTCTAGTATAAGGCCTGGACCCACGATAGGCACCGCTGAACCTGGCTCTATCACCAGCGGACTCACCATGACTTGCAAGCAGCGAGTCATCTCCGCGAAAGCCGCAGTCACCAAATCATAACGTCCCAGCTGAGTCAACTCAGCCAGGAAAGGCAAGATCCTAGTACTGAACCTCTCGCCCTTGTCCGAGAAGTGGGTCGACCCTAGGAAGTACCACAACCACAACCGGGCATCCTGCTCCGGCGTGTTGGGTTCTCGACCCTCTAACACCGCCACTCACTCGAAGTGATCAGTGATGTAAGAACTCACTATAGCATGAGGCGTACTATATGCCTCACGCGCCAAACAATCTCCGATAAGACCACGCACCTCATCACTATCTAGACTAGGGCCTTCGGCAGCCCACCTAATCCCATCCGGACTCTAGGGTAAACCACTGATCATCCCAAAATCCTCCAGGGTCATCTCGACCTCCCCAAAAGACATGTGGAAGGTCGAGGTAGTGTCATGAAAGCGATCTATCATCGCCCTAATCACCATAAGGTTGCATTTAGTTTGGCAACCCACCAACCTAGCCCATTGCCTGACCACAGGACCTAGGGCGGTCCTCTCAATAATCCCCTTCACCGTGGGGGTCAGCTTCTGATGGTTGACATCAAGGCACGTGGTAAAGCCCGAGAAAGTTCTCATCGAACCTGGGGACTGCAAACTGAAACAATGCAAGGATAAACAAAACAAATCTAGCCTAGCCCAAGCGGTAAATAGCAAAAGAAACACGAGTCATAACCAATGAGCACGAATAGAACACTCACCAAACCCCGCACAATGCGGCTAGAAATATGACGGTCGAGATGAAACATTAGCTGATGACTATCCCAATCCCGAGCCCACTCCGGATCCTCGTAAATAATCTCTTCGTTCTCCGGTACCGGAACCGAAACATGAGCCCTCCTAGCCACCGTCCCTGGAAGCCTGCGCCTCTTCACTCTATCAAACCTGACCTCATTAATGGTCTCAGGGTCGCGTCGCTGAGACGAGACACTCCTATGTCTTCTGCGAATCCCTCGAGGAGTCTGTGAGCTTGCCCCGACAACCTCCTCACTAGCGCTAACCGAAGAAGTTCCCTCAGGATGCTCGGTATCGCCTCTAGCTGTAAACAAACCCAGAACAGAAAAACACAACAAAACATAGCTCTAGTCAAGCTAAATCAGCTTAAACGGGTCAAAATAAGCTCAAAATTGCGGTTAAGAATATCAAAATTCCAAGAAAGCCACTAGCACTCATTTTCGATCCCGACACAATGGAAGTGGTTTCAGGAAATCCGGCGTCGTTACGGCACCTTTTGGTCCGTCTTAAGACACACAAAACCTAACAGAAGGTCCTAAAAGTCAGCCTAGCATATAAGAACCGACAAGGAAGCTACCCACATTCTCATAAACACTACTTGAACTAAGTTATGCAAAATAAATACGGGAATAATCGGAAAAAGGTCCTTAACTCTAGCTTTTCAAACACAAATTCATAAAAACGTCGTTACCGCACCTCGAACATCCTTATCAAGCTTATATCTACTTCAACAAGCTCTAATCGACTTCAATTTAACAACCAAATCAGGCACAAGCATCGAAACATAACAAGTAAAAAAATACCCAAATCGATTTTCTAGGGTTTACAACAAACTAACTCATAATCGATCAAATCAAGCAAAATCGGCAATAAAGAAGTAAAGAACACTAACCCGGAGTCGACATTGTCGTAAAATGCGGAATTGAAACTAAATTCGACAAATAAAAATCGAAAAGGTCGAGTTTGGGGCGAAGAGGATGACGCGTTTGATTTTCGACAAATAAAATGAGCGCCCCAATTCTCGCATTACTTAAACAGACCCGGACCACGAAAATCCGACCGCTTCAGCTCACGCGCTCATGTCCCGGTGCGCTGGGGGCTGAGCGCCTAAGTCTTGGAGCGCAGAAGGATGTGCGCCTAAGCGACCTAGTCCAAACTAAAGCAAAACAAAAACAAGCAAACTCAACTACACAACAAATTAAAACAAAGTAAAACAAATATAACTCAAGGAAAATACACATACACCTACTAAGACAAGCCAAACAACAATAACAAGACAACCACTAACTAACGTCAAAAATACACTCTCGACTAATAAAACACGCGCTTAATGCTTCATCCGGACGCGTAACAAAAAACAACCGAGTTTAAAATAAGAAAACTCCGGGCAAACTCAAGATCAAAAGCAAGAAACAAACCCAAACAAAATAAGACAAGCACGCAAGACGAAAATTAACTAAGGCAAATTCACTCCACCAGCATTTTACTAAGACAGATAAACGAACAACATTTTTGCCCAAGGGTCAGAGTTATCCCCGAGGCACTGCAACAACATTTTTGCCCAAGGGTCAGAGTTATCCCCGAGGCACAGCAACAACATTTTTGCCCGAGGGTCAGAGTTATCCCGGATGCACCACACTTTTGCCCAAGGGTCAGAGTTATCCCGGAGGCACAACAACAAGATTTTTGCCCGAGGGTCACATTTATCCCGGAGGCACAGCACTTTTGCCCAAGGGTCAGAGTTATCCCGGAGGCACAGTAACAACATTTTTGTCAGAGGGTCAGAGTTATCCCGGAGGCACAGCAATTTGCCCGAGGGGTCGAAGTTACCCCGGAGGCACAACAATTTGCCCGAGGGGTCTGAGTTACCCCGGAGGCACAGCAATTTGCCCGAGGGGTCTGAGTTACCTCGAAGGCACAGCAATTTGCCCGAGGGGTCTGAGTTACCCCGGACGCACAGCAATTTGCCCGAGGGGTCTGAGTTATCCCAGAGGCACAACAATTTTGTCCTAGGGGTCAGAGGCATCCCGAAAGACAGATACTCGAGAGGAGACTAACGCCCTCGAGGAGTTTTGCCCATGAGATCTTCGTAATCCCGGGGGCACAACAACAGCAATTTTGTCCTAGGGGTCAGAGGCATCCCGAAAGACAGCTATTCGAGTGGAAACTAACGCCCTCGGATAGTTTTATATCTCTTTGTGTAGTCCTAGGGGTTATAAGCATCCCAAAGACAACCGCTCGAGTGGAGACTAACGCCCTCGAGCGCTTTGTTTTATCAAGGGTTCAGAAGCAGCCCAAAGTATACTTGTACAAGTAAAAACCAACTTAATGCGTTGCTAGCGCGCAAAAACACTTAAAATTAAACAAAACCTCTAAAACAAACAGAAGAAGACAAAGCGCGCGCACAAAGAACCAAGAACAAGATGTTAAGCAACGGCCCGGGCCCCACGCGATCAACCACAAGCGAAGGCGTCAGGTATGACTTCTCGGCCTTGGCTAGCGAGCCTTACCACGTAGTCCAACGGACTTAAAGCGACCCGACCGAACAGCCACCAGGTCGTAATCCTCGATTGACCTGGGTGGCTATACTTTGACTTTCGCCCAGTCCAAGCCTCAGTCAAAATGGGGCCTTCTGTAGACACCCAAATTTGGACCTGGTGGCTGCAGAGGTGCCCAGCAAACACCCGATGGTGATAGGACTGCAACGCGACAAGGGTTCGCGATGTTTTAGATAGTTTTCTTATAGAACGGACCAAATAATTACTCGAAAAAATTAAAACTAACATGATGGCAGCCTTAATCGTGTCGTTACGGTCGCATAGACACTAATTAAATCAATTCCGACTCGGGACCCCGAGTCGGCCCCGAAACTCGAACCGAGTCAACCACGAGTCAAGCGAGCCTCGGGATGAACACCCGAGGCACACGAAACCCACGGCCCTTGGTCAAGCCGTGGGGAAGCCTTCGCGACCAAGCAAGATATCACACACCCGCCTCTCGGTTTTGGAAAGTATCAAAATCGTATCTTCAAACCCAACCGCCCCACCCGACGCGCCTGGGTCTCCCCACGCTCGGACCCAGGCGCCTGAGTCCTTGTGCGCCCCAAGTCACGCATCCATATGGGCGACGAGGATCGAAAACACCTATAAATACCCCCCTCCGCCTCACTCATTCGACACAATTCAACTCTCTCTTCTCCCTCAAAAACTCTCGCTAAGGGCTCGCACTCCGACACCCGGGCAAACGATCCACTCAATAGTAGTTCCGAAAAAAAAAAGCGACATCGACGCTACTCCTCACCTTCGAGCACTCCACTCGATACCGAGGTGCCTGTGATCGACTAGCTCAAAACTAGTACCCAGGTTCTGTCGGATTAGCCGCAGAACTAGTCCTCAGTAATGAAGCTCTGCCGGAGTAGCCGCGGGAAGGTCAAACGGTAACGGGGTTTGGCCGGAGTAGCTAGGAGGATCCGCCTGTTGATCAAGTCGTCACTAGGTTGTCATCTAAACAAAACTTTTCATATTTGTACATTTTTATTATTACGCACTACGACAACACTAGACGTGGGCACTAGGCCCACGAACGTCTACTAAAATACGTAACGTCCCAACTTCAACAACAAATATTAAAACACACTAAATAGACCCGAGTAGTTCCGAGATCCGTTCTCAAGACTATCTATGCATCGAGTCCCGTTTAGTGTATACTCCGAGGGGGCAACTTCTCGCAATGTGATTTACTTACATTCGCATTTGCAGCGTTTCACATGATTTATTGCTTTTATGACCTTATAATCGCATGCTAAATCACCTAACACGGAATTCAAAACATAAAATAACTAAAACTGAACAAAGCGATGGTCGGGTTCTATATTAGTCCAGGTGCTCGCCTTATTTGGTTCGACGCATCTCTATTAATACCAAACCGACGCATCTTAAGCAGAATACCAGGTAAGGTATACCACGAGAATGATTGATATCCGTATTATCGCGTTTAAACTGATTTTCTAATACATATAATACTAGTACTCTCTACTCTCCTACGCGCATCTTTTCATGGCCTGTCTGTCACGTGAAATCGCATGCAAAGAATGTAAACACTATTATTTTGACAATAAAGCTTATCTATCCTTAAAACAACCGACATAGCAAAGGCATCGAGTTTAAAGCAATGGATGTTACAGTACTTCCACCACAACAAAAGAGCTAGGAAATCAGCCCACCGATTGATTAGTAGAGGCCGCTATAGTGCGGGCGGGATTGGGTGTTGATATCTATTAGATGTTGGCTTCCCAATACGTACCCTCACCCCTTACTCAGAATCGACGATTTCCGGATGTCCGAAACCATTGGCAATGAGAGTCATTCCAGGCACGGAGTGCTTAAGGGTACAAGTCTCTATCTTTAGGTCCCGTGTCACTCAACTTTGTGCCGGCAAGGAATCAAAGTTGACTTGAACGGTTTCCGAGTCCCCATAATTGACTCGGTGGCGACTCCACAAATCGGCAACGAATTCAGTTCACTAAAAAGGTCGCCTTACCAAATGAATCGGCCTTTAAACATTTACAACCACGTCTCAATCGATTCCCAAACGGAAACACGGGTGCACGCACCTGTCTAGTACAAGTCCGGATCGTCATCCAAATCGAGGTCCGACACTTCGTCCCGTATGCGAGATCGGACCGGCCCCCGGCAGAGAGGGGGCCGCGTGGGTAGCCGCCGCCACACGATGAAAACCGGGACGGTCCCGCGCGGGCACGCGCGGGGTGCCGGGCGGTGCGGACGAACGTCCACAAGTTCTATCAGAGTCTTTAGTCTCACTTGGGGGCTGTCCTCCACCCGAGTATTCAACCACAGTCACCTTAAGGGATACCTTACGTTCATCATACACCGGCGTCCTTATGATGCCTTCCTTGAGTCGTACATATGCAACGAACACTAGAGTCTCCTAAAGGTTTAGGTCGCCACGGTTGGTCCGAACACGTGACCCGGTCAAACACGGTCGCCCCATTTTTGGACTCACCCTCGTGCAACTTGTGTCTCATCTTTGAGTCTAAGCTAGGGTCATTACCTTGTCTAGGTCAACGTTCGAGTATCCCGGTCCAAGAGTCTTTGTCAACCCGTCACCCCGGGCCGTGTCTAGTTTGATTCCCTCTCTTGCATTTGTGCAAAGTCGAGTTTAGGCGAGTCGTGGCACCTATCATTTTTTCTCCAATCAAAGACCTTACCAAAAAGAACATATACCAACCGAGCATCCAAAAGTCCAAAATTGATTCAAGTCTAAGTCTGAGTCCGAGTCTAGGATACCCTACGTCCTCATTTCCAAATTAGTGTCAGAGTCATTTGTATTATGTCCTCTTTTCAAAATTCAATAAAATCAGCTTTTCTATTTCTCATATATGTTTTCCTTATGTGTTTTCGAGAACATGATGAACACCATCATACACTGTGAGGACATGCACGTGACTATTATAGGCACATCTATAATGACTGCAGGAAATCGAGACCCGTGTTTTCCTTTACCTGTTCCATGTTTGACATAGAAAGCCATATAACTACCCTTAGCAAGAGTGGTATCGAATCCTATGACAAATCTAGCTAGGTAGTCTCCTAGTTTGGGTTCAAGATGGAAGGCAAGCCCATTTCCCCCAATAAACGCCCCTCCAATAAGACTAACCAATCCTTACCTTAGGTTTTAGTATATAAAAAAAACATCGTAACTCTATAGGCGTGATCTAAAAATACCCAACTCGGGACGATGTTCCCACCAAGCCTGCTCGAAATTATGATGACAATACTGAGATCCAAACCGCCATGTTTACCGTAGATACTTCACCGCGAGTTGCACACACAAACACTATGCTTAGCTCCAAAAGCCTAATCCAACTAATAGGCACAACCCAAGATCCACCCACAAATGGATGCCACAGATCCGGGAATACCCGTGCCTATTCCCAACACCATAGGGGGGATAGCAAAAAAAAAACAAAAAAAAACTGGACAAAAATCAAAAGTCCAAGGAAAAAGCAAAAGGCCAAAACAAAAGAGCTGGCCATGATCAAAAAGAATTATCAACATTCCCCGACCAGATACGGTCAATCCCTGACCAGGGCACGGTCAACTCAAATCCCATGACCAGGACTAAGAGGTCAACCAAAAAAATCATGACCGTGGTCAACGGTCAACCCAAGTGAAAGTCCCTTGACCAGGGTACGGTCAATTCAAAAAAGAATTATCGATGCACATATCATAAAATAGGGGAGGAATAATCAGGCTGGTCAGCTAACACCATATCTAGCCTTCCCACATTACAACCTTAAGACCTTCTCGAGACCTAGGCTGAGAGACAACCCAGAATTTTGAGGATTCGAGCTCCATAGGATACCCCTTAACCATTAGGGCCAGACATGGAAATCAGATCCCGCATTATCAAACCTGCCCAATCAAAGTCCGAGTCATTTTTACTCGACTTTCCCCTTTCCTACCACATTGCAATACCTTACCCACGAAGCCTTAGCTCCACAAAATCGAGCTCCAGATTTCGAATAATCAAAGCCAGTTGCGACCTAGCACCACATTTCCAAAATTATCCAAACCAGTTACTAGCCCCAAACACCGGAAATTAACTTGCGTTCAGCACAGAGCATGCCCAAATAGTTCACACCACCTCTGGGGGCTACCCCGGAGAACGCTCACAGTCATAGAATCAAAATCCTAACTATTCTAGCCCTTTGATCAAGACATCATTGGTAATGTACCTAGCCTACACCATCGCTATGGCTAATTATACACCAAGCCCTAATAAACTAGGCACCATAACATGTCTTCCAATTCACTGAACTATGGTTTGGTTTGATTTCACTACACGTGAATACGTAGGCAATCTTTCAACAAGGGCATAACCACCCACATTGACACACATTCAAAAAGCGCCGTCATTCTGGTCATGACACTATCATGTTCTCAAAAGCTAGCTTTGTCGTCCTGGGGGCTTCTATTAGACAGAAGTTCTCCATCCACTCACAAAATCCAAATTACTTTCAAAATCTAGCCACCTTTTTACAGTATGTCCTAGTACTCGGCTCAGTCGAAGACAAGAATCTGTCAGGGACTTGAAATGACACCCACTTTGGGAATGTACCCCAAAAACAAGAATTCAGAAAGAAACTACACTTCATCATTGTTACTACTAAGTCCTCATTACGAACTACTACACATCTTTCCCATTTCGATGTTCGACCGTGTTGCCACTCGCCTAGGCTACCGAATAACGCAACTTAAGAGTCTTGTTGTCATAGGTGGCCCACCCCCTACCGAATCACGGTCCAACCCCTCGAGAGTCCAGTCGTGTCTGTCAACTCGTTCTGTCGCGTCCAGAGTTGAGTCTGTCGGTAGACCTCTCTCTTCGAATTCTTTCTTTGAAATTTGCAAAACTTAGCCATTTGAGAAAATCCTTTTCGACAAGGATAAATTTCACTCTATTTAAACTGCAAATTTCTTTTCTCCCCTTTCAATTTTGAAAACCTATCTCCTAGCACATGAGTTTCTTTCAGGACTTCGATTTCAAAATGAAGCAAAAATCCTTTTCCCCAGCGCAAGTCAGTCTATAGATGCTAATTGCATTTCCTATCTTCTATATTTGCTAATTCTACCTATGTAACTAACATTTCAGGTACCAGCTTGTACTTCCCAACGGAACGTCAGGTTTTTTTATCTCCCCAGCGTGAGACGGAGTTTCACTTGAAGTGGCACATCCGAATTGGGATGTATCTACGAACAGATACACCCAGGGCTTCTTAGGCAAGCTCCCGCGTAATTCCGAATTGGGATGTGTCTGCGAACGGGCACACCCAGGGCTTCTTAAGCAAGCTCCCGTGTAATTCAGAATTGGGATGTGTCTGCGAACGGGCACACCCAGGGCTTCTTAGGCAAGCTCCTACATAGTTCCGAGACGGGATGTGTCTGCAAACATATACACCCAGGGCTTCAGAAACAAGCTCCCGCGCAGCTCCAAGATGGGATGTATTTGCATACTGATACACCCAGGACTTCAAAAACAAGTCCCAAGAAGCTATCCCAAATAACAAAACTCAGGTATGATTTCTATCTTATGGCTGGCAAGCCCTATTACGCAAGTCTAATGGACTATAAATGACCCGACCGGAAGTCTACCAGGTCTTAATCCTTGATTGGCCTGGTAGCTACTCTGACTTTTGCCTTGTCCAAGCCTCAGTCAGAGTGGGGTCTCTGTAGACACCCACTTTTGGCTGCTAAGTGTCTATAGCAGTTTCCAACAAAAACACCCGATAATGATCGGACGCGAACATGCTTTAACGCGCTCGGATATGGGCTCAAAATCATTAGTTTTTAGCTTGGGCTTTTTACAGAGTACAAATCTCACAAAACCAACCTCAAATTCTGGCCCAGTGGGTCGTTTCCAATCAAATAGGATTAATTTGAGTCAAAACCGACACCGAAAATAAAACCGTCTTTTGGCGACAAGGGTCAAAACCCAATCAAAGGCGAATCCGACACAAAAATCAGCCGCATACGAAACCTTGGCAGGCAAGTAAAGATAAAATCTCTTCAAAAAAGGATAGAATTTCCTTCCTAAATATTTATCTCCATCCAGACCCACTCGATCGAGTGGCCCCTTTTTATCCTAAATCGGGTATTTTTGCTTTAAATACCACATCCCCACAACACAATTCTACAACTTTTCTTCTAAAAAAAATTCACAACCTTTCTTCAACCCTATACACACAATTTTACAACCCTACATTAGAAAACCCGAGAGCAGAACTCGTCAAATCCCTTCCCTAATCATACCTTAAACCACCATAACTCACCTATATCATCTCGACGCTCCCGTGCCTAAGCCACAACTAGACGAGCCCAATTCCGAGAATACAAAACATGTAGGTTGAGGGTGTAAAACTCAATCCCGTTTTCTCCTTTTTTTTCCTTCTCTTCTCTCGTCTTTTTCGTTCGTCTTCTTGTTTATTTTTCGGCATTTTTTTATTTTTATTTTATTTTTTCGTTTCTAATATCTTTAATATTACTACTATCGTAATTAACATCTAACATCACGCATACATCAGATTTATAAAATAATCTCGAATTGAATACGTTTAATGTTGAAATTCGCATAAGACCCTTTTAATCCCTTTACGAGTCGTAACAGTGGTGGAGCCCTCTCGAGAAGCTCCGCCCTAAACACTCAAGGGCGTGATGGGATCGCGAATATTCCGCGTTAAACATATTAGATTCCCTTTTCCAAAAAGGTCAGAACGAAACCTGTTGATGCAAATCGAACATCACATAATCCGCAAGGATTAATTACGATGTCGTGACGCGGAGGGAATCGACTTTCGTTCTAATCAAACAAATAAAACGTTTATTCTTAAGATGCGATGTCGACTTCATAATCAAATATTATGTCTGAAAGAATTAGTCAATAGATTGTTCTTGCACGAACTTGTTGATGCCGAAATAATTGTCAAATGTTTCGAAAGAACCAATTACGACATTATAACGCGGAGGGAATTATTTCGTCCTAGTTCAATCTAAAAAGACTTATAACGCCTTTTTCTAAAAGTCTCGATAATTGATCACGTAATATTAGCATACACATTACGAGAATATAAAATTTAAGTCAAGTATAAATTATTCCATATTTCTACGCGATTTAATAAAATTATCAATTTTATAATTAAAAGCAAATTAGTAATTCAAATTCTGAAACGAACCATTGTTCGTACAGGGGGCTCTCGATCGAGTGCCTTAGCCCACTCGATCGAGTGGCACCCCAAAAAAACCGGCAGAAGGGTTTTAAATAGGGCACTCGACCGAGTCTCCCCATGACTTGACCGAGTGGCCTAATTCACGCCTCAAATCATGGGCCCTTCACATACAGTAAGCCTTATCAAATATTTTTATGACTTCGGTCAACACGTGCCAAGTCTATCACGTGTCCTACTCTTTTCAAAACCATGCATCATTCTAAACTATTTAACCATTATTGTCGTTACTAACTCAATTGTTTCAATTTATGTGATTTATTTTCGTTGTTTGTTTTATTGTACTAAAACAAACCTCGCATACTAAAATAACTTTGACGTTACTTTAGATGCATAAAATCGACATAGCAACTTATTCAAATCTTCACATGTTTAGTCAAAATACCGTTTGCATAACATTTCAACCGAATTACTAACGCGCGTATTCAAAAATTGAACGATATCTTAGTAGAGGCCGCTAAGTGCGGGCAGGGTTGGGTATTCTTTGTGAACTTACCAACACGTACCCTCACCTCTTACTCAGAACTGTGATTTCCGGATGTCCGAAACCATTGGCACACGAGAGTCATTTAATACACGGTAACCGATAATGTCGGTATCGGTATCGCAATGCAAAGGGACGAACCCCATAAACTCTGAGATCGAAATGGGCCATACTTTGTGCACGGCTCATCAAGATATAGAGTGGGTTCGAATGAGCCCAAACTCCCACAAAGTTCGGTGGCGACTCTAACTTCGATTTAAACTTCAACCCGAGATCCATCTCACATGAGATTCA
The DNA here is from genome assembly GCA_958450325.1 of Agrostemma githago. Taxonomy (NCBI): domain Eukaryota; kingdom Viridiplantae; phylum Streptophyta; class Magnoliopsida; order Caryophyllales; family Caryophyllaceae; genus Agrostemma; species Agrostemma githago. The sequence continues at coordinate 62,480,181 of OY288247.1, read as the reverse complement.
TTCGCCTCCCCAAACCCGCGCGTGGCCGCGTTGAGGTGGACCTACGTCATGTCCACACTTGTTCTTCATCCTTGGACTTTTGTTTCCCAACTGTGACGCCCTGTTTGTACCTATCGTGTCCCTGCTACGCTATTTCTTCCTCACGCCTTGTCTTCTTCGTCTGCCTCTCCTCCCCGACCCCTCTGTTTTCCTCTGTCTTCGTTATTGTTGCTAAGTCGAGGTAGTCTCCTCTTTCTCTTCTTCTTCTTCTTCTTCTTCTTCTTCTTCTTCTTCTTCTTCTTCTTCTCTATTCTGGTTGCTGTCCTCTGCTGCTGCTGTCAGATGCGATTGATGTGCGTTGTTGCGTTGTTACTGTGATTTGCGTTTGTGCTGCAGCTGTCTGTTATGGGTCGCATTTGCTTTTGCTGTTGTCGGTGTATAGTCCGTTGTTGTTGTTGTTGTTGTTGTTGTTTCATTTATGCGTCGTATCTGCTACCTCTTCGACCCCCTTTCTTTCGCCCTTCTTCTCTTCCTCTTTCCTTCTTATTTCATTTATTGTCGGTTGCTGCTGTGCTGTTGTTCGTTATTGTTGCTACTGCCTGCCGTTGCAGTTCGTTGTTTCTGTAACACCCCGTATTTTATAATAATATTTATTCGGAAAGTTATTTATTTAAAATAATTATTTTCAAGTTTTATAATAATATGCATTCCGTATTTTATTACCACCATTATCCGTTTTAAATAAATGTCTCGTTTTGACTCACTTTTAATGGGTTAAAATGTCCGTACATGATTTGACTATTTTACTATAATATGTACTTCACCTATATTGCTTCTTCAAGCGTTTTATTATGGTCCAACCCAATTTTTAATTGGATGATCCATTGTATGAGATAATGGACTCAAAGCCCATTTGTTAATTCTCTTATAAAAAAGCTTAACCTAGCAAGCAAGCTGTTGAATTCATTTGCTTCGCCCCTACCGCACGCCTCTTCCTCTTTTCATCTCTTTCTTTCTCATTTTCTCCATTTAACTCCATTGTTATACATCTATCCTTTCTTCAATCTCATACATAAATTATATTTTCATATTCTTGGCTCTTTCCTCTACAACATATTCATCTCCAATTAATTTTATGAGATTCATTTTTATGAACATATAGACCTACCTTTCGGGTCCCTAATTAAAGAAAAGATATCATTCTTTTGGTCGTTTTGGAAGGGGATTTGTGTCATACGATTTTTATCACATGGGTTTCGGTTTGTTTCATCATAGTTGATTTATGGGGATGATGACACGTGTTGGAGACAAGGTTTTGTTTGTCGCGTTCTTCATGGTGCTTGTTATTAATGTTTATCATTAATTGCCAAAAGGTAACTAGATGTGATTCTTTTCGTGTTTATGCATCTTGAATGTGTTGTGCGATTTTAATGATTTGTAACATGATTTAATTGATTTGTGTTGTATCTTTATTCACGATTTAAAGAGTCTAATTAATTAGTATGTTAATTGAATGATTTATTATCATCGTTAGATCTATAATTGTCGTTTGTGCTTATATTAGAACTGTTAGATCTAATCCGTTGTAACATGTAAAATTCGTACGTGAGCCGCTTGGCCTCTCCGTTTGGAGATGTTAGGGTTGTTTCATCGATACTTTTAGGGTTTCAAACCCTAGATTCAATGATGACTCAACCTACCATCACCCGGTGGTTGAGGTTAGGGTTGAGGTTAATATAACCTTATTTGAAGTTAATGTAACTTCGTTGAGAAGTTACTAAGCCACTTCACTTGAGGTTAAGGTAACTTCAATGCGGGGTTATAGTCTCGTTGGGCTCAATATAAGTGCCTCCACGAGATTATGATCAAGGTTAACGTAACCTTAGTTGAGGTTTATGTAACTTTATTGGAAAGTTACTGCACAACTTCACATGAGGATAATGTAACCTTATTGCGTGTTATAATCTCACAGAGGTTAGTGTAACCTCACGAGGTTGTAACAAGGTTAATGTAACCTTACTTGAAGTCAAGTAACTTCAATGGGAAGTTACGATACCCTTCACTTGAGGATTACGTAACACCGTTACGAAGCTATAATCTCACTGAGGTAAGGGTAACCTCACAAGGTTATGGTCGAGGTTAATGTAATCTTAACTTGAAGTTGACGTTATAGTGGTTATACTATGACACCACCTTCAGGTTGACGTTAAATACATAACTTCACTTTAGTAGACAAGGTTAATGTGGCCTTACCTTGACCTTGAATATTAATACACGTTAGATGTTCAGGATTGTACTTTGTTAAACATTAACTCTATCACTATTTGAAGGTTATAGTCGGTTGTGCTATAACTTCTCTATGTTATCGTTGTTTGATTACTTCTATATTCGTTCTTTTTGAACAATCAGTTACATTGTTCTACGTTTGAGTCGTGATGTTTATCACGAATGATTAATACTTGGTATAGTCTGTTACACTATCTAGGGCCTAATTTTCCCTGGTATAGATAGTGACACTATACTAAGTCTGATTACTACATAATGCAGTCAGTTACACTGTACTATGTAGAAGTCGTGAGGTTGCTAACGCCGTTGGCAGTCAGTTACAATGTACAACGTACGTGATGGTTAGAGATATAGATGACGGTAGTATCAGTTACATACTATCGGAATGAACCAATACTGCTCGCAAGAGGTTTAATTGGTCTATGTTCGGTGGGTCCAGATTCGTCAGTTACACGTTCTGGATTCTCGTGTGTCGTTCGACGTACAGTTACTGCGTCGAGAGCTCTGGCCAAGTCTTAGACATATAGTCGTCATTTACACGCTATACATAGTACCGTGGAGTATCAGTTACGTACTTCACAAAACGGAGGGTCAGTTACACACTCCGTGTCAGAGGGTCAGTTACACGCTCTGACTAGTTAGAGTATCAGTTACATACTCTAGCCGGTGTTCATTCTGTATCCTATACGTCTTTGTATGAAGTCTGTTGTTACTTACTCCGACGTGTATGGATGGATACGTAGTATCTATCTCGATCATTATGATTAATTATGGATTGCAATATTTATATGATCGCGTCTAATAACATGTTGGTCATGTGTATTGATATCTTCATATGTCGTTTGATTATGTTATCTTTTATTATCATTGCTATGCATGTTCAACCTGTTATAACCATGACTGGGAGAACATCTAGTTGCTCCCCACTGACTGTGGACCCCCCTTTCAGGTTTTTCGAGATGTTGTTGAATGTGATGATGTTGGGGAAGACCTGTGGAGAGAGACCTTTATTTAAGTTTCATTTGATTTTCATTTTGAACACTTTTGAATAATGTATTAGTTGAATGTCGAGATAGTGGCGATCCGGATTCGGTCAGGTGTTTCCGCCACCTTTGACCCTATATTTCATACTATTTATATTATTATAAGTTTTTAAAAATCCGGGTTGTTACAGTTTCTGTGCCTTGCTTGTCGGTTTTCCCCGATCTTCTTCTTCCTTTCATTCATTGTGCTGCTGCTGCATTTTGTTGCAGCTTCTGCGTGTTGTTGTTTCTCCTTCCCCTTCTTTTCATTCTTGTCGTTTCAGTTTTATCCGATTTCTGTCACTTAATTTGTGCCCAGTTTTGCTCAGTTCCATGTCATTGATTCGTGCGTCGTATTCACTATTATCGGCTGTCGCTATTGTTTTAATTATCGTGCTACTTCTATTGATTCATGGTCGTAGTTCTTCTTCTTCCTTTTTTCAATAGACGTTACCGTTGTTTTGCGCCAGTTTCTCATCCTCTTCTTCTTCTTCTTCCTCATATTTTCTATTCGTTGTGCGGCTGCTTATCATTGTTGGTTGTTGTTGCTGACCTGTCCTTGTCCTTTGTTGTCGTGCTGTTTCGTGGCTGCCACTGCTATTACCGTGTCATTGCTGCTGTCTGATGCTGATGTCAACGTATGGTTCCAGTTCAAGCTGTTGCTCGGTGTCCGGTTCTAACGTGGGCGTGTCTCGGGTCTTTGTGAAGAACCGTCAAGGACTATTACATGATCAACGCGGAAATCGACTCAAGGTAACTTTAGGACGTTACTCGATTTCATGTCGTATATTTGAGTAGTAGTATGTAGTAAATATCTTAACTTCGGTTTTCTAATTTTAGCTATTTATTATTTGCTAATAATATTCTTTTAAATCGTGTGCTTTATATATATATTTTACAAGTATCCGATATTTTTTTATAAATTGTTAGTAATTTAATTATTTATGATTGTTATAATTTTTTGTTGGTTATCGTGACACTAGTGACTAAATAATATCGATTTCATATTTCGTTAATTTCTAATTTTTAACTTAAAATTGTATTTTAATAGAATAGTCATGATTTAAGGACTTGTTAATTTAATTAATTTCGTCCTACGACTTATATTAATAAAATGAGAAAATTGTCGATTTTGTTTTAAATATATTTTTAGTCGAGACAATTTTCACTAATAATTTCTTATTTGTTTACAATTGACTATTTTTTGTAAAATCCGTATTACTTATTAATAAAAGCTACTCCCTCCGATTTTTAATATCTCCCCATTTGACTTTTTGGTGAAAAATAATGGTGTAGGAATGTGTGGCTCAAAAGAGAAGAAGGATGAGAGAGAAATGTACGGGTAATTATAGACCACATGTTGATGACCCAAAATAAAAATAGGGAAGAAAGAGTGTTTTAGCCCAATAAGGAAACAAGGAAGATAAATAAAAATCGGAGGGAGTATTTGATAAAAATAATTTGAAACCTTTGTAAAATTCATTTCATTTATAAAACTCGTTGACTCAATTAATTTTGATATCGTTTTTCTTCAAACATCTCCTTTCTAAAATTTATAGTTTTAACTCGATTTCCTAATTATTTATAAAAAACTATACATTGACTTATTATATTTTATTTATATTTTGAGTAACGAATTTAGAAATATATTAAAGTTACGATAACGACGATAATAATAATAATAAAATGTTAATTTCGTTAGAAATGCTATTTTTATACGTTTCACTTATTTTAATAACTTACGTATTTTCTGTAACAAAATTTCTATTTTAAGTAAGTTTCTATTTATAGAAAGTTTCACTTCTAATATAAAATGTTTATTCCTTTTATCCTCATATTTTTTATATTGATTAAATCTTTGTTTATATCGATAGTGGCTGTTTTGGAGTTATGGAATAAAGACTAGTGTGGAGTTAGAGTAATATAGTCTGGGATGTACGTTTTTTCCATCAACTGGGATATCGCATCGTGTAAGTCACGTCGGGTTGAACTAGATATGGTTTGTATCTAGGAGGGGTGTATACTACTTAAACCAGGACCTCCCTGCACGCAGTCCTGCTATAGTTGAGTTGCCTAGTTAGAGATTGGATTCTGTTATGAGTGAAGTCTACGGTTCTCGAAGCTTGTTTCCAGTATTATCCCTCGTGAAAGTCTAGCCTTGTGCACACTGATCGAATTTCCATAACGCTATTTTTGAATATTATTATCATTGATTGATTTTTGACTTGCAGCAGGTTGACAAGTGTTTTAAGTTTCGCTGAAAACATATTTTTATTATAACGTTTTTAATGTATTCTCTTTTTAAATATTTTGGTATAATAATAATATTATTTTTCATATGATATAATATGGCTGGGAGAACTTCCGAGTTACTCCCCACTGACGTGGCTGTTATGTTATGTTTTTAACATGACATGTATTTGCTGCTGGGTTTTGGATGTGAGCTAGCGAGTAGCCTGGATCCTACTCTTTCTTCATTGATGTTTATTTATCGTTTTTTTGTAACCCTGTTCGGAGAATATTTATTTTAGCCCTTTTGTAAAATGTGGCCTCTGTATTGACTGACCGTTCTTTTATTAAAATATAGAACATCAGTGTTGATGAGGGTCAGGAGCCTGCATCGGGCCGCCCGCCTAGCAGGCCCCATAAAGACCCCGTCCAGGGAACCAAGGAGCCTGCCCAGCAGGCCGTCGGGATAAGATACCAGGATTTCCCCAGTGGAACAAACCTACAAGGAAGCCGCCTGCCCGGTAGGGTAAGGCGACTTCCTGTGAAGAGCGTGCAGGCACTCCCTGCTCGCTTGCCTCCGGGCGACCTTCTCCCTGAGCAGGGCCGAGGTTCCCAGAAGCCCCCTCCGTCATCTTGCCTAAAGGTAAGGGAGAACGAGTGGATGAGGTAAAGCCACATGTCAATCCCTCATCCACTCATTCTCTCTCTCCTCTTCTCTTTTCCTCTCTCTTGTGGGAAAGTATAAATACTTTCCCATTTCCCACATGAAAGAGGTTGGATTTTCTCTCTCTAGACTCTCACTCCTAAAAACGCCACCTAGTTCCTCACGAGCTAAGTTCATCAAGGCATTTCATTGACTAACTTAGGCATCGGAGAGGGTTCCCTCGGACAACCTCCGGGGCCCTGTCCGTTCATTGCGCAGGGAGCAGGCCAGCTCCGCCGGGAAGGTCCGATCGAAGGAGAGGGATAAAGGAGAGGTTGAAGGAAATCAGGCGATCTGTTACTTACCCACACTCCGATTACACAACCCGGATCCAGAGCCGGGTTAATTGTTTCCGTGACCGGAACAATTTGGCGCCGTCTGTGGGGAAGATCTGGTTGTATCCACGGATTACCCACAAAAATCAACCATTCCTAATTGCTAAAAAACTAAAACAATCAAAGTAATCATGCCAGAAATCGTTGACGCCAGTACAGGGGCGGGTCCGACGGTCCCACCGGTGACCTCCCTGTATGGCATGCCACAGCCAGAGAGGATTCCTCCCGCCACGATCCTGGGGGTGGGAGGAACTAGTTCCTAGGCGTGCCAAACGCTGCTGTAGCACCTGAGTTGGGGACGTACCCAGGGCACACTCTGAATCTGACCCCAGCTCAGATGGCGCAGACAGCCGCTTTCTTCTCTGCAATGCTAAACCAGGAGTTCACTCCTGAGGACCTGGTAGGCAGGGTCGCATCGGCCCCCAGGCAGCCACCCTCAATAAGCAGGGATGGAGCTGGGGGCACGAAGCGGACCGCCGCCAGAAACGCTCAGAGGAAAGCAAGAAGGACGGCACAAGTATACGCACAGGTGCAAAGGCGTATCACAACAGGCAGCCCAGAGCCACCTGTCCAGCAGGCATTCTCCATTCACACAAAAGAGTCCGCGTCTGGAGAACAGAAGGGTTTGTCCCGAGAATTGCAGGAGCGGATGAGGCACAGGGAGCCCATATCTAAGCGCCTGGGAGAAAAGCAGGGCGGGGTCTTCTCCAGGTTAACGCCGGCGGTCAAGGAGCAGCCAGCCCCAGGTTTGTCCCAAAGCCTGCAGTCTAGGCTCAACCGGGGGCAACCGCTTGAGTCTAGATACCACCAGGACGACAACCTCTGCCACTCTCAGAGAAAGAGACCCAGGAAAATCTCCCCCGAGACAGAAGATGAAGCAGCAAGCAGGCCGCCTCCAAGGCACCGCTCCCCCAGTACGAGGAAACCGATCCATAGACAATGGGATATTCACGGTAACCAGTCTGGGGAAAGCAGGTCACGAATGGTAGGCAGGCCCACAAAAACCCCACTTCATCCTGAGGTACAAGAATACCCCATCCCGAAAATTAAAATGCCCATCATTAAGTTTGACGGGACTACAGACCTAGAGGACCACTTGGCGGCATTCGAGAGCCACATGGGCATGTACGACGTGGACGACGCTATCTGGTGCAAAGTCTTCCCAACCACCCTGGTAGGGCTCGCACAAGGATGGTTCAGGGATCTCCGCCAAGGATCAATCAAGTTCTTCATAGAATTGGCCGAGATCTTCCTCGAACAATATGCTGGGAACAAAAGGAGACGCCTCACTCGCTTCGATCTTATGACCCTAAAACAGAAAAAGGGTGAAAGTGTAAGAGAGTACCTAAGGAGGTTTGACCTATCCTACCAGCAAGTCAGGGAGATCGATGACTCCACCGCTGCTTACGCCCTGACTATCTCCCTGCTCCCAGGAGAAATGAAAATTCAGATGATCAGGGCCAAGCCAGAAACCTTGGCCATGGCCAGGAAAATTGCTGAAGGGTTTATTCTGCAGGAGGAGTTTCACAGCCTGCCGGATACCCCTGCAGGCCAAACAAGGCCGCAAGGGGGACCGCAGGGTGGACATGGCAGAAATGAGCCGGGCAAGCAGAGAAAAGAGGGAGACACTCCCAAAAAGGAACGCACAACATACCAACCAAGGTTTGACAGCTACACGACCCTCAACAGGCCGAGGGCAGAAATCTTCGAGTTGGAAAAAGAAACAGCAAAATGGACTCGCCCAGCCAAGCCGCGCAGCCCAAAAGGGGATCCCAAGAAATTCTGTACGTTCCACGATTGCATAGGCCATACCACGGAGGAATGCCGCCACTTAAAAGACGAAATAGAGAAACTAATAAGAAACGGCTGGCTGAGTAACTATGCAGCAAGGAACAAACCCCAGAAAGAGGCGGCAGACAAACCTGAGGGCTCAGCCCAAAATCGCATGGTCATCCATGTAGTATCAGGAGATGCAGAGGGGCGGACCAGCAGGCGTAGCCAGAAAAGGCAGATCCGCGAGCTGCGGAACCAAATTTGCTACGCCGAGAAGGCAGGCAGCCCAAGGGGCACTACCCTAAGCATCACCCCTGAAGATGCAGGGAGAGTCGTGTACCCGCATAGTGACCCTCTGGTCTTAACCCTGGAAATTAGCAATCACATTGTCAAGAGGTGTATGGTGGACACTGGCGCCTACACAAATCTCTTATACAAAGATGCTTTTGAGAAAATGAACCTTGAAAAAAGGCACCTGAAGCCAGCCCCCGGATCTTTGTATGGATTCAATGGAGCAGGCATGCTACCCATGGGAGTTATCGATCTGCCTGTTACGTTTGGGGAGGGGACCTCAGCAAGAAATTTCAGGGCGTCATTTGTTGTGGTGGATGCCAAATCCGCGTACAACGCCCTGATAGGCCGAGCCACCCTAGATGAAATAGAAGTTGCTGTATCAATTAGGACCCTCACCATAGCCTATGTAACAGACTTTGGCATGGAGGGGAAGGTCCACGGGGATCAGGAGTCGGCCAGACACTGTTATTCCGTGGCCCTGCAAGCCCATGAGACAGAAAGAAAAGGGAAGCGAAAAGCCATGCTCTCCCAGCAGGGAAGGTGAGATCCCGACTGCCCAGCAAAAATCAGTCCACCTAGAGCCTGAAGGGGAAAGCTTGCTAGTGGACTTAGAGCCAGGGAGGCAGGTCCTTATAGGGGCCGACCTGGAGGAGTCCTACCAAAAGGAACTAATTGCAGTCCTAAGAGAAAATAGGGACGTATTCGCTTAATCTGCAGACGAGATGCCAGGGGTCGACCCGGCCTTTATTGTTCACAAGCTGAACATTAATCCGGAGGCTCGCCCTGTGAAGCAGAAGAAAAGGAACATGTCCGTAGAAAAAGTGCGGCGATAAAAGAAGAAATAGACAAACTCCTGAAGGCAGACTTCATCGAAGTCTGTGACTACCCTGAATGGTTGGCAAACGTTTTCATGGTAAAAAAGTCATCAGGCGCATGGAGAATGTGCGTAGATTTTACAAATTTCAACAAGGTCTGCCCTAAGGACTGCTACCCTCTGCCCAGGATAGATCAACTAGTGGACGCCACTAGTGGATACACCACGCTAAGTTTTTTGGATGCGTTCTCAGGGTACCATCAAGTGTACCTCTGGCAGCCAGACAGAGTGAGGTGCGCCTTCATAACCAGCCATGGCACCTACATGTATAAGATGATGCCATTTAGGCTGAAGAATGCCGGCGCCACCTATCAGCGGTTGGTAAATAGAGTCTTCAAAAGTCAAAAGGGAAGAAACTTAGAAGCCTATGTTGACGATGCGATCGTCAAAAGTAAGGGGGACAAGGAGCATCTGACAGACCTTCAAGAGACTTTCTCTTCCCTGCGGTCATATAAGATGAAGCTGAATCCGAAAAAATGCACATTCGGGGTCCGATCCGGAAAATTCCTAGGTTTTTTGGTCAGCTCCAGGGGGATAGACGCCAACCCCGAGAAAATTCAGGCGGTCCTAGACCTCCCGGAGCCTAAAACCATCAGGGACATTCAGAGGCTCACAGGCAGAATGGCCGCCCTGGCTCGGTTTATCGCCAGGTCAGCAGACAAGTCCACCTCCTTCTTCAAAATATTAAAAGGCAACAAGCAATTCAAATGGGAGGATGAACAAAAGAAAGCCTTCGAGCAATTGAAGGAGCACCTAAAGAAACTCCCTACCCTGGCAAGACCGGTAGCCGGAGAAAAACTGTACCTATACATTGCTGTCACAAATACAACGGTAAGTGCCGTCATCCTAAGGGAGGAAGCAAATTCGCAGCAACCCATCTACTTTGTGAGTCACGCCCTGGGAACAGCAGAGAGAAATTGCCCCCTGATAGAAAAAGCCGCCTATGCAGTCATCATTGCAGCCAGAAAACTCAGACCCTACTTTGACGCACATCCCGTTGTGGTCCTCACCGACCAACCACTGGAAAAAGTGTTGGAAAAGTTTGAGAAATCAGGGAGACTGCTGAAATGGGCGATCGAGTTAAGTGGTCTGGGAATATCATACCAGCCAAGGACAGCCATCAAAGCCCAGGCCTTGGCCGATTTCCTGGCTGAATGCTCTCATTCAGGGGAAGAGGAGCCCCCTACCGAGGAATGGATCGTGCACACTGATGGATCCTCAACAGCCAATGGTGCAGGTGCAGGCGTCGTGCTAACCAGCCCTGAGGGCGTAGATTTTGAGCATGCACTCAGATTCACCTTTCCGGCATCAAACAACGAGGCAGAATACGAGGCTGTGCTCACAGGGATAAAACTGGCCAAAGCCGCAGGGGCAGAGCGAGTCACACTAGCTACCGATTCTCAGCTCATTGCTAATCAAATCAACGGAGAGTATGAGGCCAGAGACCAGGCCATGGCCACATACCTTGAAAAAGTAAAGCAAGAGTTGTCGGGCCTGAAGTCCTATGAAATCCAGCAAATACCTCGATCGCAGAACAACCGAGCCGACGCTCTGTCAAAGCTGGCCAGCTCCAGCCTACAAGACATACGGAGGTCGGTGTGGGTTGATGTTTTGCATGAAAAATCCACCAACGCCTGCCAGGCAATCAACACCGTCGGGGAAGGACCGGAAAATTGGATGACCCCCTTCATCCAGTTCAAAAAGCATGGCATCCTGCCATCAGATCCGATACAAAAGAGGAAGGTACAGGCCAAAGCAGCCTGGTTCATAATCATTGGCGAAGAACTCTATAAGAAATCTTTCACTTACCCCCTGCTCAAATGCCTAGGGGCAGACCAGGCTGCCGAAGTCCTGGAGGACATCCACACAGGAATCTGTGGACATCACATCAGAGGAAGATCATTGGCCCACAAGGCCCTGAGGGCAGGCTACTACTGGCCTACCATGCTAGCAGATGCCAGAAGCCTGACCCAGAAGTGCAGAAAATGCCAACTCTTCGCTCCGTCAATCCATGCCCCGGCCCAGGAACTCAGGCCAATCATATCCCCCATTCCTTTCGCTCAGTGGGGGATGGACATACTTGGACCTTTCACGGTGGCCACCGGGGGCAGGAAGTTCTTGATCGTGGCTATAGACTACTTCACCAAATGGATAGCAGTTGAAGCAGTGCCCAACATTACCGAACCAGCAGTCAGAAAAGTGATATGGCGGAATATTATCACTAGATTCGGTCTGCCAAAAATGTTGGTGTTTGATCATGGCAGGCAATTTGACAACGATCCCTTGAGAATCTGGCTAGAAAGCCATAGCATCGCGGTTGCCTACTCGGCCGTCTGCCATCCTCAAACCAACGGACAGGCAGAGGCAGCCACCAAGCAAATCTTAAATGGCCTTAAGAAGATGGTAGATGACCTCAAGGGCAGATGGGCTGACGAGCTTCCCAGCATACTCTGGTCAATCCGGACCACCCAAAAGGAATCTACAGGCCAGACCCCATTCGGCCTAGTATATGGAGCAGAGGCTCTACTACCAATTGAGGCCAGGATCCCATCTCTGCGCTCCCTACAATACGACCAAACTGAGAATGAAGCTACAATGGCTGAGGCCTTAGATCTAGTCGGTGAGATAAGGGAGGAGGCCAGTACCAACATCGTCGCCTACCAGCAACGAATGAGGAAAGCCTACAACAGAAAAGTACATCAATGAAATTTTCAGATGGGTGATCTGGTTCTCAGAAAAACGCAGGCTGTTGGAAAATCCAGGGAGCACGGGAAAGTAAGTGCCAACTGGGAAGGCCCGTACCAAGTGACTCAAATCCTGGGACCAGGCACATATAAGATCGCCAACCTCGAAGGACAAGAGTTGAATGCTCACTGGAACGCGGACACCCTGAAGAAATATTATGTCTAAACCGAGTCTTAAGATAGTTTTTATTTTGCTGAAAACAATGGCGGAGAACGGTCAAAGAATGTCGACGGCTCCGACCACCCTTATGTCAAAAAGTTTTATAAAGAAATGAGAGAACTTCAGATTCATACTCGTTGCCTGTTCAAACTTGTGTTTTCACACACAAACGAGCAGGGGGCAATAGGGGGAGGCCCCCCTGTTGCCAAAGCTAAAGAAAATGAACACCCCAACAAAAATTCCGAGCCTCCCTGCTTACCTCTGGGCAGGCAGGGGGCAGGCCCCCTGGACTTTGAACAAAAGCCAAGGACAGGCCGGATCAACAAGGACTGGGGGCAGGCCCTCCAACCTTGTATAAAAAACCAAAAAAGCCTCCCTGCTTACCTCTGGGCAGGCAGGGAGCAGGCCCCCTGGACTTTGAACAAAAGCCAGGGACAGGCCGGATCAACAAGGACTGGGGGCAGGCCCTCCAGCCTTGTATAAAAAACGCAAAAAGCCTCCCTGCTTACCTCTGGGCAGGCAGGGGGCAGGCCCCCTGGACTTTTGAACAAAAGCCAGGGACAGGCCGGATCAACAAGGACTGGGGGCAGGCCCCCCAACCTTGTATAAAAAAACGCAAAAAGCCTCCCTGCTTACCTCTGGGCAGGCAGGGGGCAGGCCCCCTGGGCTTTGAACAAAAGCCAGGGACAGGCCGGACCAACACGGACTGAGGGCAGGCCCTCTAACCTTGTATAAAAACGTTAAGAACCTCTCTGCTTACCTCTGGGCAAGCAGGGGGCAGGCTGTACATCAAACTTATACAAGAAACCAAACGAAAACAGACAAAAACAAACAAAAAGATCCTCATAAAAAGGAATAAAGTGGCAAAGGTACACAGGATAAGAGTTTGCTAAAAAGGTGATTACAGTAAACACGGCAGCCGGCCACAAAAGGGCTCGGCGCGCAAAGAAATAAAGAAGTCAAAGCATCAGCGTAGGCGCAGCGGGGGACGAACAAGAGCCCTCTGAGGAAGACTGCCCTCCATATTAAGCAGGGGAGCATCTGGGCCAGAAGTAGCAGCCCCTTCAGCCATCCTGCGCATCTGGGCCTCATCCTTGGCGGCGTAGAGGGCCTGAAAAGCTTCTTCATCAAAGCCAGGGAACATCTCCCTGACAGCCTCCATAACTACCCCTAAGCAAGAGTTGGCGCCATTCACAAAACCCGCTGACACGGCCATTTCCACCTCTTGAATTATTTCATCCCTCTCTTTCTGCCACTCCTCAATCTTCGCCGCTAGATCACCAAGAGCCGCCTGAAGATCTGAATTCGCCTTGGAAAGGCGCTCCCCTAGATCGACGACACTTTTCTTGGCATGATCCAGCTCAGCTAAAGCCTTCTTGGCCTGTTCCAGCTCTGCGAAGGCCTGCTTAGCTCTCTTCGACTCCTCCTCCAGGCGGGACACCTCCCTAACAGCCCTCTCATTTTGAGACTTCTAGTAAATTGCCTGACTCCTGGCCTCTTCCAGCTCGTTCTCCCTTTTTGCCAATTGATCCTTCAAACTGGCAATAAGAGCAACATCCCTTTCGACTGCAGAAAGGCGGTCAGAATTAGCCAGTTCCTCATCACTCAAACGATTAAGGGTCGCCAACTCCGCAGAAGCCTGAATGATTCTGGCGGTACGCTGAACGTACTAAGTCACTTGATGAGTGGCAGAGTGGACAGTCTTGAGGAGATGATCCGCCAAAACGGCCCAGAGTCGGAAAGTAAGGCAGAAACATCCTGGCTATCGCCGGCGGTATAATGAAATTCGGTGTTTTCCTCAGAAAAGAGGGTACCAGGAACCCCCTGAGCGAAGCGCTTTGGTTCAGGCGTAGCGGCTTCCAAATCCACCACGTGGTCTGCATTCGGAGCCTCCTTGCTCCTCTTTCTGATCAGCCCTCTAGGAGTGCTTTCCCCAGTCTCTTTGGAGCCCGCGGCCCGCGGCCCCGAGGGAATCTGAACCCCTGCAGAAAGGCCCCCTGCCTACCAGCAGGTGAGGGGGTAGCCTCACAGGCAATCACCTTCTTCGCAACCGGGGAAGGGGTGGCTTCAGAAACCGCCGTTTTCGCAGGCGTTGATATGGGAGGGACAGGGAGCCTTGGCCTACTAAAAGAAAAACCCTTCAGATGCTTCATCAAGTTCTTCTCACCTTTCTTGAAATCAGGGGGAAGAGAAGGGCGGCTTTGGACAACGGTAAGAGTCTCGGTCAAACCCAGACGCCTCACCTCCCCTTTTTTCCAAAGGAAGGTGGCAAGATCTGCAAGGCAAACAGACGAACAGTCAGGACACTTAAAAAGAAAAAGGGTAAGGAAGAATCATCAACACTCCTGAACTACCTTCATCTAGGCCCGGATTCATGCCCACCCGGGTCAGGTATCTATCAGTAGCAATGAGCTCCGCATGGGGGAGCCATAATGAAGGGCCATACACCCCATATTTATTAGTATGGGCGGCAAAATAGTCTGCCAGTTCCTTGTCCTTCCTGCTCAGCTTCACCTCCAGGGCTTTTCCACCCACGCCAGGGTGATACTCCTCGTGGGTCTCTAGTCTGGTGTGGACATGATTCCTGAAATGACGGGGAATCTTCCACCCATGGGCACTGTGCACATAAAGAAAATTGTTCTTCCAGTCTCTCAGGCTGTCCATAGCCGGCCACACCAGAGTATGCCCCTTCTGCCTCAAAAGGGACCAATATCCAGGAGAGCCCTCACTCCCAGAAGAGACCATTTGTAGGCCGACCATAAACCTCAAGGCATCAATAGAGGACTCGGCGCGATGGAACAGGCAGGTCCAAACATATGAAATCAATGACCTAACAGCCATGGCTGTCAGCTGGGCGATAGCCACATTCATACGCCTGAAAATCTCTTCCAGGGAAAGATGAAGGGGAAAACGAAGGATGAACTCCAAACACTTGTGGTAAACCGCTATGCACCCGTTGGGAGGGCTGCATACGGTGTCTTTCTCGCCGGGGACAACAATTGTGTAACCATCCCCAAAATTGTAAAACCGCTCAATCGCACCGGCGGCATTTTTCGCAAGAATCAAGTCCCGGCTTTTTGGGTCGGGGTAAGTTCTCAAGGGAACGTGGTACTTGACTTTGTCTAAATAATAAACCTTACCCCTTTCCCGAGGAATAAGGGGGCCAGAGGTCCTGGAGGGGTCAATTTCCAGCGCCTCGTCATCCGAATCAATAACGTCGTAAGGAGGAGGGTCAGGAGAGTTACCACCTCCACTACCCGTCGAATTTTCTTCCTCAACTACCCCAGAGCCAACCTCCCTAGAGGAGGAGGCAAAATTCTCCCTACCTTTTTCCCCTTCCTCCCTCCTCGATGGGTCAGTAAAAGGTAGGATCCGCTCACGAGTTCTAGACATTGTAACTCTAATAGGAATGGAAAACAAGAAATCGAAAAGAAAGAGCCAGAAATGGAAGACAAAATTCTAACCTAAGGTCGTCTGCCGGTGCGATGAAAGCCTGAAGGAGAAATTTCCCAGAGATCAGAAACGGGGGTACAAAGGAAGGCACAAGTCGTCACACCAAAGGGTTTGCAGAGAAAGAGAAAGGAAGATTTGAAGAAGAAAGAAGGTTTGAAAAAGGAAAAAGAGGAGGAATGAGTGGCTGATTGCTTTTATAGGAGAGGAGGCATACAAAGAGTCGCCAACCCTCGAAAATCCGCCCAAAGATTACTATCCACGCGTCACCCCCTTGGAAGTCAGCCCTGTGTAGCTTCCCAAGGGTAGCCTCGAAAGGACCAAAGGGTGTCAGAGGATTGATCACCCTGTGACGTCCTCTCTTCATTCAAATAATAAGTAATAAACAAATAGTAAAAATACAACACACAAACAAATTGCCTGAACTTTCTTTCATTAAGTCTTAAAAAACCCGGAAAAACGGGCAATTACATCCAGGACAAACAAAGTACAAAAAGAGGCCCTATTTTTCCGGCTCATCACTCCTGCGCCCCAAGGGCAGGCCTAATCATCATCGGAACCTGGGGAGTATTCCCCAGGGCTGTGCCCCACTGCATCGGATCCCCAGTCCCAGTCGTCGGAATCCTTGAAGGGGTCTGCAGAGTCATCATCACCATCTCGACCAGAGGAATAACCCTGGCCATCACTGTCGCCGGAATCCCGGCTGCTGACATCCCAGTCCCTCCCATAAGGGACTGTCTCAATGTCGTCACAGGAGCCGCAGCTCACTTTCTTCCTCAAAGGGGAAGAAGGGCCTGACTCAGAAGAAGAGCCCAACTCTGAGTGATCAGGATCAAACTGCTCAGGGTGTAGCCATGGGTAACATTCAGGGCACCCCCTATCAAAACAACCCCCTCCCTGGAGGCAGCGCTTAAGCTTTGGGACGGTAGGAGAAGCCCTCAGAGGGCGCTTGCCCGCCCTGACATGAGACCTCCTCTTAAGCCTCCTGTGAAGTTGAGTGCGGAGTTGTCGGCTGCGGCGCAGGATGAGAAAGGATGCCCTGGAATACCTTAGTCTCTGGCGGCCTCTGAAACGGCGGGTCACCACACGAGTCCTTTGGTAAAAGAATGTTTTGGTAATCCACGACATTTTCTTAGAAAAAAGAGGAAAAAGAAAGTTGAAAATGGGTCGTGAAAATGGCAAAGGAAAATGCAATTTATACGAAGGAAGCCAAGGCATTGAATAAACGCCCCAACCACCCTGACAGAAGAAACGGCCAATCAGCACACCAGCACGCTGCCCAAAAATCCATTTGGTGCACAAGGCAATCATGACCCAAGAAACAATTAAACTCTTGGCATGCCCAATACAGAAGAGACTCCCCCTCGGGAATACGCGAACGCATTAAATGCAGTGGTAAGAGACACAAGTCAACTCCCCTCCACCAAGAGTCCACCTGCCGAAGGGAAACCCTGCTTCCCCCCCAGCTGGTGAGGGCCAATTGATGAGGGTCAGGAGCCTGCATCGGGCCGCCCGCCTAGCAGGCCCCACAAAGACCCCGTCCAGGGAACCGAGGAGCCTGCCCAGCAGGCCGTCGGGATAAGATACCAGGATTTCCCCAGTGGAACAAAGCTACAAGGAAGCCACCTACCCGGTAGGGTAAGGCGACTTCCTGTGAAGAGCGTGCAGGCACTCCATGCTCGCCTGCCTCCGGGCGACCTTCTCCCTGAGCAGGGCCGAGGTTTCCAGAAGCCCCCTCCGTCATCTTGCCTAAAGGTAAGGGAGAACGAGTGGATGAGGTAAAGCCACATGTCAATCCCTCATCCACTCATTCTCTCTCTCCTCTTCTCTTTTCCTCTCTCTTGTGGGAAAGTATAAATACTCTCCCATTTCCCACATGAAAGAGGTTGGATTTTCTCTCTCTAGACTCTCACTCCTAAAAACGCCACCTAGTTCCTCACGAGCTAGGTTCATCAAGGCATTTCACGGACTAACTTAGGCATCGGAGAGGGTTCCCTCGGACAACCTCCGGGGCCCTGTGCGTTCAATGTGCAGGGCGCAGGCCAGCTCCGCCGGGAAGGTCCGATCAAAGGAGAGGGATAAAGGAGAGGTTGAAGGAAATCAGGCGATCTGTTACTTACCCACACTCCGATTACACAACCCGGATCCAGAGCCGGGTTAATTGTTTCCGTGACCGGAACAAGTGTGTTTTAATCCCAAATCTACAGTGTTTCCGCCACTGTATTGCCTCAGAATTTCTAGGTGATTACAGACGTTGGTTTCCCAATAGGTACTCTCACCCCTTACTTAGTATCTACTGTTTCCGGATGTCCGAAACCATTGGCAATGAGAGTCATTCTAGACATAGAATCCTTATGGGTATAAGTCTTTATCTTTAGGTCCCCATGTCACTCAACTTTGAGCCAGCTAAGAATTAAAGTTGACTTGAACGGTTTCCGAGTTTCCAAAATTACTCGTGGCGACTCCACAAATTGGCAACAAATTCGGTTCACTAAAAAGGTGGTCTTACAAAACATATCGACCTTTAAACACTTACAACTACGTCTCAATCGATTTTAACGGAAACACGGATGTCCGTATCCATCTCGTACAATTCAAATCGTCAACCAAATTGAAGTCCGACACATCACCCCGTACGCGAGATTGGACCGGTCCCAGTATGACAGTGCCGCATGGATGGCCGCCACGACCGGGTCCAGGTGCGCGCGCTCGCGGGGCCCAAGTGGTGTGGGCGAGCGTCCAAGTTTGGCGACTCCGCTATGGATTCGGAAACAAGTTTCCAGCGGCAGTGTAACTCGAACGAGGTCGGTGAGGCTCATTTCCTATTTTCTTTCTCGTGGTCACTACAGGTTTTGGCCCTAAAAAGCACACCCTAACCGATTTTAGGACCAATCGACCTCTTCGCGGTAAGATCCTTAATGGACATGCGGAGAGACCCTCGATTGACGTTCCGGCTGTCCTAGGTGGTCACACATTCCGTGGATATGCCAAGCGAGTGTCACTATGCGAACGAGACGACGCTCACCTCCTCCAGTGACCCGTCGTCACTTAACCAAAGACTATTCGTGGACGGTAGCCTACCCATGTCTGCATCCTGCATGAGCGTGTCCATTCCTAGTTATGTGTAGCGTGTTGTGACAACCCGAATAAAAAATTAAAATCCGGATTCAATCACGACAACATATTCAACTACACCCAAACTCCGTTTTCAAAAATGATATCATCTTTTCAAAATCACCTTTTAACGCCGTTACTCCGGCCGAAATCAAATTCATTTTCAAAGACACCTTAGCACCATCATCCTGGCTAAGTTCACACTTATCGTTTTCAAAACCATCTTTAGCGCCATTACTTTGGCCAAAATAAAACTCGTTATTCTCAAAAAACAACGATGTACCATCACTATTACCAAACTCCCAACCAATGGGATCAAGGTACCTTATACGGTCACATTTTGTTTTCAAAACATTCCCGCACATACCTTTACCATCGCCAAATTCCCGACCAATGGGGTCAAGGCATTTAAACACGGTTACATTTTGTTTCAAAACGTTTTTGCACATACCGTTAACATTATCCAAATTTCAATTAATGAAATCGAGGAATTCCAACACGGTTATACTCACGAAACAAACTCACACACGTCATCACCACCTAAATTCCGTAATAAGAATTTGGTCACATTTTCAAAAGCACCACCACAAACACCGTGTTTTCTCACAAAACACTCTTTACACCGCGAATGTCGAACTCTAAACTAATAGAAATCTTGATGATAAGGCGACATCACAATTTTCAAAAACCAGTTCTTCTACAACCGCACTTTTACGAAGTCATGAATTCACGCTTTGGCTATCGTCAAACCCTTGTCACCCGTATAGCAACACTTTCCGACACGCCATGAACGATGCTACTAAACCATCGTGATGCCGATTTCACAAAAACAACTTTCTAAAAGTCTGCTTTCAAACCCATCCGTTTTCGAAAACATCAAAACTCTTTGATTCCGAGCCGGGATCGAGATCAATTCCTTACGTTGTACAATCGTGTGATTAACTATCTGTGCTAGTTAGTTATGATCACCTCTATTAGAGGTTTTATATTTTGGTCATCTCACCTCGAGAAGTCCTCTTTACAAAATCTCACCTTGAGATTTGTGTCAAATCGTCTCGTTCTAGCTAGAGACACAAGTCTATTAGGCGTCTCGCTAAATATACCAAGAGTCTAAGGCATCGGAGTCCGAACGCCGATGACCGCAAACACGCGCAAATCAAGGGTCTTATCTCCGTGTCACTCACCTACGAGCATTCCTTGAGTCCTCCCGTCGTTCGGTGGGTTCGGTTCGCATTGCCGGTCATGTCATGCATAATTACTCCATAACATGTCTTCGGATTCCAACACCCTCGAAGGCATTCTCAACGATGTCAACATCTTAACCGGATTGGTTTGTAACCTTCATGCTTCAGTAACCCATCTAAGTTCCTCTGTCCGCCACATCGATAGCCGCCTCGATTTCCTAGAAAGTAAGGCCACGAAAGGCAAAACGAATGCCAATCCAGGCGATTACCGTGCCCAAGAACTTACCCCGAGTAGGTCATCTCAATGTTCTGCACGGACAAAACCTCCTAAAGTCAATACGGGGATAACCTCCAGGCCTCACAAAACCCTATCCGACGAAGTAAGAACTCACATAAAAAGTTTTCCAAAATTAACTCATCCTACACCGAGGCTCTCAAGCATTTGGTCGATCAAGGGTTACTCTTGCCCATGGTTCCCACTGTGGACCCACCACCCAACCCAACAAACGAAGCAAAAAGCGGAGTCCTAACGCCTACTGCCTATTTCATCAAGGTAACGGGCATGCTATCGAGACGTGCATTACACTAAAGCACGTCATCCAAAACATGATCAAGGAAGGAACGTTCCCTCCCTCGAACGGCAAAAAGAAGACTTTACTTTCAGGAACGCCGAGGGAGAGAGAGTGACATAAGTGGTCGTCACAAGTTATTTCAAACCCCTCAACGGTCTATCATCAGAAAACAGTCCAGAACACCCATCAAGGGTTGCGTCTCCAGAAGACTACATAAGGGTCTAAAACCCAGAAGACAGTCACGACCCCAAGACCAGGTCATAGAGATAATAAGGTCAAGTCATAATATCCTTTTTGGCATCATGGTCATATCTTGACAAAGGTTCTTCTAAAGGAAGTGGAGCCGGTCCGAGTCAGAGTCTAGTTCATCTAGAGGCCTAGACTTAATTATAACAATATATAAGTTTTTTTTTGTATTCGAGTCGAGAGGTACAGAGGGGGTCTGTCCCCGCCTCTAAAAAATTCATTTCTCGGACACATCGTCCGCTTCTTATTATTAATAGAAAGAAATAAACTTTTCTTCCTTTATAATGCACCTCAACAACCGCTTGATTTAAAATAATGCACTTTCCTGCTCACGACTCGATACTATGCCATTTATCGATAGCAATCAATCAAAACATAAGGGCTCCAACTAACAACCCCCCTAATTTCACCCTAAATGAGATCAAAGGATTTACCCCAACACCCAACCCAAGCCGTAGCCAATTTCCTAGCCAAAAATCCAGTAGAGGAAACCCATACAACCAATGCCTGACTCGCAATCACGCACCCATATCAGTCAAACTAGACTTCCCAGTAAGCGACAACGCGGCCGAATACGAGGCCTGCCTAATAGGGCTAAAAGTTGCAGTGACAATAGGTATTAAAAGCCTTAGAGTCCATGGAGATTCATCCTTAGTAGTCAACCAAGCCACATGCACTTGGAAGATTTATAGCGAAAGGCTAGCTCCATACCGAACCGAAATCGAGACAATATCCTGAGAATTCACCGAAGTGAGCTTCATACACTTACCCCGTGAGGAAAATCAATTTGCGGAGGCACTATCCAGATTAGCCTCACTAATAAACATGGCCGAAACCTTTTCTCTATGCCCATCTGTGTGGAGAGAAGTGAGCCACCCGCCTATATCCACAACATCGAAACCGATGACACGTTCAAAGAACCCTGGTACAAAATGATCCTAGACTTCAAAACCGACGGATCATACCCACCTAATACAAGCACCATAAACAAATGAGCCTTAAGGATTCAAGCCACCCACTTCGTCCTGAACCCAAGGATTATTATACAAACGAACCCCACAAGGAGTACTCCTTAGATGCATAAACAAAACCTAATCTAAAAAAGTCATTGAAGAAGTACATGACGAGGAATGCGGACCCCACATGAGTGCACACTTGTTAACCCGTAAGATAATGAGATTAGGCTATTACTGGATCACCCTAGACCCAGACTGCCGGCATCACGTCCGCCACTATCACAACTGTCAAATATTCGCCAATATCCAACAGCTACCACCATATCCGCTCCACACCACAACAACACTCTGGCCCTTCTCTACCTGGGGAATAGACATCATAGGAAAAGTACACTCATCCAGAACCGGCGGACACTGTTTTATACTAGTGGCCGTTGATTACTTTACCAAATGGGTAGAAGCAGCCTCATACACCATACTGTCCTTCAAACAAGTAGTACAATTCCTACAGAACAACATAATTTGCCGCTACGACATACCACATGAAATCATCAGTGATCAGGGGGCTCACTTTAGGGCCGACACCCAAAAAATCCAAGACAATACAAAATCCAACAACACAAATCATCACTCTATAGGCCTCTAACAAACGGGGTACTAGAAGCAGCAAACAAAACCATCATCACCATCCTTAAGAAGATGATAGAAAATAACCAAAATTGGCCCAACAAAATACCCTTTGCATTATGGGGATACCGAACTCCCACCGGAGTCACACCTTACTACTTAAGTTACAGTTCCGAAGCCGTACATCCAATAGAATTATAAATACCCTCGCTAAGGATACTAGCCGAAAGCGGCATTCCCGAAGAAGAGTGGAACCAAAAACCTTATGACAAGTTAGTACTCCTAGACAAGCATAGAATACATGCACTGTCCAACGTGCAAGCTTACCAACAAAGAATACAACGAGCCTTAAACAAACGAGTTAAGTCTCGAAACATACACGAGTGAGATCTAGTAGTCAAATACATCAGAGCACCCCTTCCCGTAGACCCCAGAGGAAAATTCAAAGCGAACTGGGCAGACCCCTACCTAGTCAAGAAGATACTCACAGGAGGCACCGTAATCATTACCGACCTAGACGGTCAAGAATTCTCAACCCCAACCAACATGGACCAGCTTAAACGCTACTATCCTTAACCTCCTTGGAAACAACTTCATCCTAATCTCTAAAGCTAAGGTGAATACCCGCACATACACACTCTAAAACACTTCGCATCGATAATTGGCATAATGAGTCTGAAGCAAAATCACTCACATCTATCATGCTACGAATATGGTTTGATTCCGTCTGAACACAGCTACGTTGGCAACCCTCCCGAGGGTACAACCAAAATTAGCAAAATCGACTACTCGATTCACATGCAAATGGGAACCATCCAACGCTCCGATTAATGAGTGATTTCAATGATGAAGCACAAACAACGAGCCGAGAACGGAGTAAAAGCCCGAAAGGGCGCTCCGGGCAAAATGAAGAAACGAGTTGCGAGCCGTCATGAAAAAAAAATTGATCAGCCGAGGACGGAGTGAAAACCCGAAAGGGTGCTCCGGGCAAAATGAAGAATCGAGTTGCGAGCCGTAAAAAAAAGAGCAAAATAAAAGGTGAGCCAAGGACGGGGTGAAAACCTGAAAGGACGCTCCGAGCAATATAAAGAATCGAGTTGCGAGCCACCAGAAAAAACATTTATAAAAAAATAATAATAAAAGTGCTTCTCATTAGCACAAAATTAATTAAATCAAGCCGTTGTCGAGGCCCTTTACATCGAGCGTCTATTACCCGGCTAATCCGAAAACATGATAACGTGTCAAGCAAAATCTTACAAAAACTAGTACTAATACGCCACATAATATCAATTAATACAACATAGTACTACAAATGACTGGGCTCTACAGGTCCAACTTTTCTTTTCCCCTACCATTCGGGTGTGCTTCTCCGGGTCTCTCACTACAGACCCTCTGATCACAAGCTTCCACCCTCTTAGCCCGTTGTGAGCCCAGGCAGTCCCATTTTCCTTCTTCACTCACATTTTCAATATGCGTCTTGTCAGTCTTGGCCCGTTTAGATGAATTGACGGCACTAGGATCGGTTGCACTATCTTTGGTCGAGTGCTTGGTGACATTAACTCGTGTTGCCTTCCTATCCTGTAGCATCATGATCTTCCTAACATTTGAGTTGTTCCACCCTGTCGGATATCCGTAAGCTTCCCGTCGGACATGAGTGGGGATTGTCGGCCAAACATTTTTAAAGAAATAGGGTGCATAGTCCTCTGTCTACATGACATTTCGAACCTCCTAAGAGAATCCTACTTCCACGGATAAGAACCGATGACGTCAGCAATAGTGTCTGATATGGCTTGCCCCACACCTATTTGGCGCGTTAGCCTACCTGAGTAAATATAAACACAATCACTTAAGGACAGTATCTGCATGGTATAGGCTGGTGATGAGAATGGGAGCCTGATATATCCGCTGATATGCCACCACGGGATGGTCTACCTAATAGTGACCCCTTCGTCAGCCTGCAAGTGGGAAAACCATTCCTCTTCAATATAGCCATCATTCCATGGTTGTACCACATTCCGACCAGCAAAACCTTTATAGTTATAACCCTTGATAAGCTGAGGATGTTCGATCAAACCCAATCTCTCTTATAGCCAAACGTGCACAATCGCAACATAGTGTCAAGTTTTCGAACTAAGGCAAGTTTCAAATAAGGAAAGTAGTACCCCAACGTACCTACAAAATAATTTTAGAACCTCGGAATGGAGCACGATGCATCCGTGCATGGGTATCAAGACCAACGATAAGTTCATCCAGAATAAGCCGAGAGGGCGATCAACCATGCTCCATTCCCATCACTATATCAAAAACCCGAGGATTACCCCACCCTTCATACACCGATGCATCCTTAAATAGATAATAACATGTGACCGCGATACTGAGAGCCCGCTTATGGGCTAAGGGTGAAATATCACGAGAGTATTTCCGTGAAAATACCCTAACCAGTAACTCTAAGTTAATACCACCTTCTCCAAAGAAATCCTTAGCATCCTCCAACAAAGGAATGTCCAAAAATGGTGAAGTCGCTCCACGGGAATCATCACCCTCAATAGGTATACAAGGACGAATCGAATGCCACCCACCTATAGCATCTAGCTCCTCGGGGAGAGGACAAACATTACCCCTCGGGAAAGCAAAAACGGGGTTCTTAGCATCCCAAAAACGAGAACATGCCAACAAAAAATCATCTTGAAGTTTAACTTGCTTTAGAGCGGTAATAACAGACAAACCATCCTCCAGCTCACCTTTCTTAAGACGACACATTCACCCGGTCAAGAGACTCACAAAACCCGACATAGCTCAAAATAATGCAAGGAAGCTATAAAGACACTATGGGTGTTCAATTATGTCTAAGTTGAGCACCCATAACCCGCATATATAGCCTTAATCGCGCAACAATTAGAAAATTGCTGAAAATTTCCATAACCGAGAACCAAGCCATCCGAGCCAAGACACCTCAAGACCGGGCCGCCCAAACCCAGACGCCTTAGGAACAGACCTCCCAAGCCCAGGCGTCCAAGCCCTAGACCGTAAGCCTTTTGGCGCCTAAATTCCAAACTGTCAGCTATGTTTCACCCCATCAGCTATTATTCGTCGACCCCGGACGTTAGGAACGACCTCTTAAAGTCACTCGATCCTTTTCCAAAAGCCAAAGTGCCTATTACAAGCACCACGCAGGAATAAAATGTCCACACAAACAACTGGACAACCCGCTTCTGTCCACCAGATCCACCAAACTTAAGCGTTTTTTTAATTTTTCTTTGAGGGGGATAAGCTACCCCACCTAGGCGTGCCGTAGCCCCGAGTGGCATCGTCGATATGCATTTGTATCCCTACACGACATTGTCATTAAAGCATAAAGAGTAGTCCAACGTTTTTTACTTCACTTCGAACACGAGCGTCATAACAATTACACTCGTCTCCCAGCACCAGACACACTCTGCCAAAACATTTTAGTCACAAAACGCTTTACGATTACTACGCACAACATCGAGTCAAATGTTTTAATCGATAAACCTATTGATCCAACTCCCGGCTCAAACTAACCTATTTAAAAGCATCCCAAGAAAGCATTTTCGTGCTCCTATGCAATCCCAACGCATTTAAAACATCTTAAACCACGACTAAACCGTAAGCAAACCAAACTTGAAGTGATTACTTGTCATCTAAGTTACCATTTCTAAAACACGAGCAAAATGAACCAATCAAAGCACTAAAGTTTAACATATACAAAATATACAAAATCCAAACACAAATCGGGTTTACAATCTAGGGAGGACCCCTAGAGGCTGCAGCTACAGCCAGTACAACCTCACGGAGGCTGTCATCCAAGCCTAGATCCTCCAGATCAAATGTGGGAGACTCGATACCACCCATACCCATCAACATATCCACGGTAGCCGTCTCGGGAATCCCGCTAGAAGGATCAACATCCTCGGTAGTACCCGTAGCCGGACCCTCAGCTTCAGCCTCTTTCTCCAGCCTAGCCCCAAACCTAGCTTCACCCAGCGCCGAGGTCTCACATCGAGACCGAGATAGCCGCTCCTTAAGTTCAGCAATCTCGTCACCCCGAGATCGCAAAGTTTTCCACAGGCTCACCTCAGTTTCCTCGAGCTCGGTCACCCGCCTCTCCAACTGCCCTATCTTGTCTGGGACATCCTGCAAACACAACTACCCCCTAGGAAAAGACATAACCAGCCTAGAAAACCTTCCCTAGGAAAACACTACTTACCGATCGAGGTCCCGATGTATCATGGGAAAAGGCACCAACCATCCTTGATGCATAGGCTCGGAAATAGTTGGCAGCCTACCACAACCGCTGGTGGGAAGCGGACGAGACATGAAAAGAACCAAACAACTCAAACAACAAAGTCTAACCCTCGAAGCCCAGTTCAAGGCAAAATCCCAGAAACTTACCCGGTACACCCGGTCGCGCCACTTCATCCAGCCTCCTTCTCCTCCGCAGGACAAGGGGGAAGAGGCTCCGTAAAGGCCACCTCAGCCACGTCCACCCGGAGCAGTGTCAAAGGGAAGCCTGGGGGCTGAACCGCATCAGCCGGGTCAGCCACGTGAAGGAAAGCAAGTCGATCATGACACAAACAGACATAAAACCATAAAACAAAAGCAAACAAAAAACAAGTACTCACCACTAGTACCAGCTGTAGGGGCTCCTTTGGGACGTCCTGTACCATCTTCAGGACGCACCACAGGTCAGGTTAAGACAGCCCAAACAGGTCAAAATAAGCTCAAAAATTTGGATAGTGATATCAAAATACCGAGAGACCCACTAGCACCCATTTTCTACCCCGGTTACAATAAAAGTGGTTTCGAGAAAATCCGGTATCGTTACAGTATCATTTGGTCCGTCGTAAGCTTCACAAACTCACACGAATGAAATGACCCAGAGTGCATTCTCACTCACAAAAATCGACATATGAGCTACCCATAACACCACGAGCGATAATCGAGCAAGGTTACAAGAATCAAGTACGGGAATGAAGGAGAAATCAAACCCTAAACCCTAGCATTCCAACTTTTAGTCATAAGAAGCCATTAAAGCCCCTACAAGCTTCATCTCAAGCTAATAACTACCTTATCAAGCTCTATTCTATCATAATTTAACGATGGGACCAAGAGTAAACATCGAGACTTAGCGAAAATGAAACGCCCAAATCTATTCTAGGATTTGATATGTGCTAAATTTAGACCGTTTTCCTCCCATTTAGACTAGTTTTTTTCTCATTTTGTGTGACTAGAATGCGATTATCGCCTTATTTTGAGTCTTTCTCGCATTAGCGTCCCTCATGTGCGTTTTACGTGTTTTTGGTAGTTTTTCTATCAATTTTGATAGGATTTGGCACCGAAAGCATAATTGAGCTTCCACGAGCACAAGAGAGGGGAATACCGTCGAAAAAGCAAAGCACAAAACTTAAAGTTCAGTCATCCAATCAACAATGAAGAGTGAAACAACAAAAGAGGCCAGAAAACCATCGGGTGAAGTTTCACCCGATGAGAAACGACCGGGTGAAGTTTCGCCCGACGGTAATTCCACCTTCCCAAAGATCTTCAGAAAAGCTTCTCCACCGGGCAACCAGGCGAAACTTTCACCCATCAGGTGAAGTTTCGCCCGACGGTGAAGATGTCCAAAAACGTAAAACTGGAAGGAAGTTCACCGGGTGAAACCACCGGGTGAAGTCTCACCCGACGGTATTGGTCCGTGTATGGCAGATTTCGCAGGGTGAAGTTTCACCATATGAAGACTCAAAGGGTGGAAATCTC
Organism: Agrostemma githago; assembly: GCA_958450325.1. Taxonomy (NCBI): domain Eukaryota; kingdom Viridiplantae; phylum Streptophyta; class Magnoliopsida; order Caryophyllales; family Caryophyllaceae; genus Agrostemma; species Agrostemma githago. The sequence continues at coordinate 62,451,858 of OY288247.1, read as the reverse complement.
ACTAATGGAGCAAAAAGTTGGATTTGGGCTTAGATTTGTGGATCCATTAAGGCTTTACTATATATATAGATATCCTAGTTAGTTGCACATTATCATTCATTAGACCATCAATTTAGACAATTCATTATCATCCTTTTAGTAGATCATTCTAGTAGTAATTCTACTAGACAATTTCATTAGATCATCCTCTAGCTTAGTTAGTAGGCTAGAGTTCTTCATAGTTTTCATCAATCTCTTCATCATTCCTCTAGATTTACATTCAAGCTTTGTAAGGATTCAAGTTTTTATTGAAGATTCTTGGAGATTATCAAAGGATTAGTGACAAATCTCTTGTCATCTTCATTAAGATTCATCTTATTTATTTATGCAATTTTCTTCTTTATTGTTGATATTCCTTCATAGTTGGTATATTTCTCTTCCTCTCCCTAATCTCTAGCTTAGATTTAATTTCGTTCTTTCATCATTGCATCATTTCTATTTATTTTACTTGCATTGTTCTTTGATCGTCTTAAAGTTTATTTGTCGATCTATATTTTCTTCAATGTATTGTGGTTATTTTCTTTAGATTTTATTTGCATCGTTTTTAGATCGTTTTTATTGTCTTGTTGTTGATTTATATTTTATTTATCGTTCCGTTGTTATTTTCCCTAGATTTAGTTTGTGTTGCTCTTAGATCATTTTCATTGTCTTGTTGTTATTTTCATTGATCTTACTTTTATTGCTCTTAAATCGGTTTCTAGTCCAATTAGTAGATTGTGATTTTCTTCATCATTCTGTTGTTAATTTCTCTAGATTCAAACATTATGCTTGTTTTTGTTGTTTTCCCCTTTGTTATTGTTTTATTAGTTTCCATTATGAATAGTGAGTAGATTCCTTGTTGGGGGGTTTAGGGAGGAGGATCTTGGATTATTTGAATTGAGGAGTTTTTGGTTGGTTGCTTGCTTATTGGTTTATCTTGCTTGAAGTTGTTGTGTCATTGTTGTTTTAGTCCGGCCAACTAGACCGACCTTGACTCATTTCTATCAATATGGGAAAACTCGGGGTAGAAATTAACTTAACTTGAGACTTGCCCTTCTTCGTCGCGAAAGCGGGTTTTTAAGTGAGTTGGGTGAAGAAACCGAAAGGTGGCATTCTCCTTCTACCAATGTTGTAACCGACCCGATTTCGATTTTCTTAGACCCCAATTTCCGAATCTCGACTTCCCCCTAACACCTTTTCCTTATCTGATCATCTCTTATTATTTATTGCATTTTAGTATAGACTCGACCCTTAAAACCACCATTAGATCCCAAACACGCCGCTTTTACTCAATTCTGGACCGTTCCCTGTGCACCGACCTCGACTTACCAGGAATACACTAGTTGTTTTTGTGTTTTTGCATTTTTGCGAGTATTACAAATATTGTTTGATCCCCTATCCTTCGCTAAACGACCGATCCGATTGGGAGGCGATCAAAATGGCGCCGTTGCCGGGGACGACGATTTAATTGAGTTTTAGTAATTGTGTTTGGTTATTTGCCTTAATTTTATTTTTCTCTCTTTTCCCTAGTACCGATAGGTGCTAGGAGACTTACCTTTTAATTGAGTTTATGCCCAGGAATACATCATCGCCCTTGTGCTCGATCCAGAGTCGGAGAAGACATTTAGAGCTTTGCGATTTCGGGGTAATAACTCCACCACTATTATTCCACATCCTTCACTATCATCACCCAATCAAAATCCCATCTTACCACTTACATCACATACACCTTCTACACCCCCTACACCTTCTACACTGAATAATCCCGTCCCCAATAATCCTTCCACATCATCTACTTCACAAAATTCACCACCAACCCCACCATCATCGAGAACTCCACCGTACCACCAAATCAAAATCCAACCCCTCCAAATTCTCCAAATCCAAACCTACCACCACCAATCCAACCAATGGTGACCTTAGGTTCCCCTTCTCAACTTACACATGAAGAAACACCTTCACCGGTTGATTTTGGGAAAATTCTCGAGAATTATGAATTGAAAGCTTCTTTAACAAATGCGGTTCAACAAGATACCTTTCATGGTTTTTCCCAAGAAGATGCCCAAGAGCATATTGCATCATTCAAAGATAAATTAGTCGGGGCCCGTCTTAATGGGAAAACTTCATGCCAATTGCACCGATTATTATTTCCAAAGACATTGAGAGATGGAGCTCGAAGATGGCTTCATGGCCATCCCGAGAATACATTCACAACATGGGCTCAATTATCCAATGCCTTCTTGGAGAAATATTATCCACCGTCAAAGACCAATCAATATCGCATGGAAATACAAATTTTCAAGCAAGATGAATTTGAAAGCCTAAGTGAGGCTTGGGAGAGATTTAGAGATTTATTACGCAAGTGCCCTCACCATGGAATACTCGATTGGCTAACAACCCAAACATTTTATAACACCCTTTCTGTAATCCCCTAGAAATTCTAACGCGATACAGTGGCGGAAACACTGTAGATTCGGGATTAAAACACGCTGTAACTATGTCTTAAAAATTTAAAATGGTAAAGTCAAACAATAGGTCTTAAATAAAATGGCCAAAATTTAAAACAATCCACAAAATGGGTTTGAACAATCCATAAGACATAATTATTAAAATAAATAAGCAGGATCCACACTGCTCGTTAGCCCACACCCGGAACATGTATACCTGCCATGTTAAAACATAACAGCCACAATCAGTGGGGAGCAACGCCAACGTTCTCCCAGCCGTATGATAGGATTTTAAAAACTGTAATTACTAATATAGAAAAATAGTAAAAATGAAAACAGTAAAACATTATAATGAAAATAAGATTTCAGTGAAAAACTTCACGTATCGAAATAATATAATAAAAATGAGTTTTCCGAAGAAAACATAAAACATTTGTCAACCTGCAACCAAATTATATCGATAATAATAAAAATATTCAAAATGGCATTATGGATAAGATTAGTGATGAAGGCTAGACTTTCACTATAAGAATACTAAAAACTAGCTTCGAGAACTTAGTTCAAACAAATCAAACGTCGATCTCTAACTAGGCTACTCAACCATAATAGGACGGTGACTTATAAATGCGTGGCCCTAGTTTAAGATAATATGCACACCCCTCCCGAGCACCATATATACTCAGTTCAACCCGACGGCGTCTTACACTGCGAGGCACGAGTTTAAGGTCAAAATATACACACACTCCCGAACACCATATATGCTCGGTTCAACAACCAGTGTGCCCCATAAAGACACACCAGCCTTCTAGTTGATGGCAAAAACGTAAACCCCATAATATATTACTCTAACCTCACACTTGTCCTTATTCCATAACTCCAAAACAAAGCCATTATCGATATATTTAAGAGATATAGTGGTTATAAACAGTAAGAGAACAAAAGGAGTAACCATCATATTCCAAAAGAGGAAACTTTCTATTTTAGGAAACTTATATTTTTAGAAACTTTACTAAAAATAGCATTATATTAAAATAGCGAAAATATTAGTTCATACTAATACAATATTTTTAGTAAACGATATAGATTTATAAAACTAATACTTTCGGCCTTAACGATATTAATTGATAAAGTACGAACATTTAGGTTTATGAAATTATTGAAATATCATACGAGTATTTATAAAATGATTAAAATGTCAAACAAGTTAATACTACTAATCAGGGTGTTTTTAAAATTTATAAAAGTAAAATTCCCTAATTATTAATAGTTTCGACAATACGAACATAAATAGGATTTTACGGCAAATGTCAAATTAAATCTTTTAACGTCTTTTATTTACTTAAACCAATGAATATATTTATAGTATGTTAAGGGATGATTTAAATCTTAAATTTTCAGATTTAAATATTTTCAAAATTGCTGGAATTTTTTTTTTTGGTAAGACGAAGCATTTTAACGATAAAGCGTAATTTTGTCCAAAAATCATTACTAATAATTAAAGACTTTAATAAATAGTACAAAAATTACGTAAAATAGCTAAAATATATTTTTAGACATTCTGTCCATAAAATAAAATTTTCCAGAATCCTTAAACTCGGTTTTTAAAGGGTTTTCTCGTTAATCGTCTAATCTCGACAATAACGATTAATAAAAGTAGTAATTACAAAACGATTTACGAATTAATATCCAAAAATTGTAATTAAACTTAAAAATCATGATTTTTCAGAATATACTAATTTTTCAGATTCTCCAAAATTCCAGATTTAACAAATTCCAACAAAACCGTCATTTAAAACCCGTTTTCACAATTAACGATTTCATTAATAAAACTTATCATTCCTAACATTTTATTAAAGCACTAAAAATCATAAAATTATATTTTATCATGAAATTATCAGAATCATATTTTTTTCCAGATTAAATCAAAAGACTAAAAATTGAGAATTTAAACGACAAACGCGGTTTTAACGATAAACGATGATTTAAAGTGATTAATTAATTCAGAAATTTCTATTTAATCAGAAAGTTTCACCACGTCAAAAATCAGATTAAAATAAAATGTTTAAGTATTAGAACTAAAAATCAGTTTTTAATCGATTTTGTCCGTAAACGGTAATAATTCAATAATCGATATCAAAAATGTAAGAAAAATACCAAATTATTAAAAATCATAAAAAACATATTTGTTTTATAGAATATAATCATATATTACAAGTTTAGGCCGAATATTACGATTTTACAAATTAATACGACGATTTAATCGTTAATCTCGTAAAAGCGATAAAAATACCAAAACATGTAAATTTTCAAATTTTAAAAATTTTCCAGATTATATGACATACATATATAGTAAAAAATAAAATTATAATAATATACATGCAATTACACAAATAAAATCATGCAATACCGAGTAACATCGACGTTACCTCCAATCCAAATCCGAGTCTATGATAAATTCATCGGCTTCAAGGTCGTCCAAGAATCCTTCAATACACGAAATACATGGTACAAATATACCATGAGAAAACTAAAATAATCGAGGTAAATAACGATCGGAATTAACATCGATTATTACCTTAACGAAGGGAAAAGAAAGACGATTAATTTGGAGATGGAAAAGGGACGATCAAGACTCGATTTCAGACCAAACATGGCTGGAAAATACTGCTGGAATTCATGGCCAAAGAAGAGGGAATAAAGAGTATTTGCCTTGATTATTTTTGTGTAAAAATGAATGAATAACAAAGTGAAAAGTTCAGGCTTAAATGATAATTAAAATTTGATAAAAACAATGCTATGCATGCATTGACTAGGCAGCCAAAATATGTGAGAAAGGGAGTGTGAAGAGTTTGGTCAATTCATCACAATAAATAAGAAGAAATAAAATATCTAAGGCTTAATTTATTTGTAAAATAAAAAATGTATACAAAGTTGTAGTGTAAAAATGTGACATGGGTGTGTCACGGTCCAAAACATGGGGAAAATGTCCCAAATAATTTCTAGGTTGATAAAAAGATGAATCGTAAAATTATTAAAGGTATTTCACATCAGTTTGAGTAAACCGCGCGTTGGAAAATAATTATTTACGAAACTTCGTAATAAAATCATTAAAGGTCAAATATTCTTAAATAAAAATATTTCATAGTTGGAAATATCATATAAACGTGTTTTGATATTTAGGAAAAATAAATAACTCAATTCCAAGCTTAAAACGTTAGTTCGTCGAAAAATAGAACTTCACGCGCAAAAATAAATAGTTTACAATGAAAATCAAATAAACAGGTTTAAAAGAATTAAAATCTTTTAAAATAAAAATAAATATTATTTGACTCAAAAATAATAAGAATTCAGAAAGATGAAGAAAATAGAAGACGAAATTGACATAGAGTCATGACGGAGTCACAACAGAATAATTAACGGCACTAGGAAAATAGTGGGTGTTACAATCCTCCCCACTAAAACAAAGTTTCGTCCTCGAAACTAAGAATAAGCAGAAAGGAAACAAGATTACCCCACTCGAAAAGGTGAGGATACAAATCTCGCATAAAAATTTTGCTGTAAAAGAAAATTTTACAACTTTTAAAGTGATATGAAATCAAATGCAAATATTTATTCCGAGAGAAATTGGGCTAAGCTACCCGGAGTTGAAATTTTTTTTAATTAGCGAAATCGTAAAATAAAGTTATTTGGGAAAATAATGACGTCAAATAACATTTGTAAACAAACTCGAAGGAAATAGGATAACCAAAATATTTTGAAAACAAAAGTAAAATATTTTGATTAAGAAATTCGATATTATTCCTTTTTTTGATGAAACAAAATTTAGTTTGGAGAAATCAAATTTTGTAGTTAGTAAAAATCGCACCAGCCGTCAAATATTTTCAATAACAGATTCAAAAGTCCACCAACAATAAAATGAAAATCAATTTTCAAAACGTTAAAATTTCAAAAATGTTATCAAAGTAATTATGAAAGTTTTCAAAAATGTTATCAAACTTGAACATACAAAATAATTTCGACAATGTTAAAACGTTTTACATAACAATCCTATACAAATTGAAGTACTTGGAAATATAAAAGTCTTCATAAAATTTTGATCGCTTAGAAATAAAAAATTAAAATTAATTTCGAAATAATTTAAAATAAATTGAAATAATTTCGAAATAATTTAAAATAAATTATTAAGGCATTTTGAAATAGATCTAAATATAAATATCAACAAAACATAAAACAAAGTGAAGTATATAGTTCTTAAATTATAAATAAATAAAAAAATTGTTAAATTTCACGATAACCCAAAATGTTAAATTGCTCAAAGTTTTTACAAAATGGGGAGTTTTAAATTTTGAAATTATGTTTCAAAATGTTAAAATTTCATGAAAATCAAAAAATTTAAATTACTCAAACTTTTTACAAAACGGGCAAATTCACAATTAGAAATTATAACTCAAAATGTTAAAATTTTACGATAATCCATTTTTTTTAAACAAGTCAAACTTTTTATAAAATAGGAAGTTTGAAAAATGGTTAACGGGTAAATAGAACAAGGATAAATAAATTAAAAATAAGAGCTTTCAAAATCGATGCAGGTCGAAGGGATTGGCAACAGATGCGGTAACAGAATTCAATAGAAGCAGAAAGAAGACGAGGTTGAGAGTCAAAAAGAGCCTTCAAAGATTATAGAAGAAATTAACCATTTCGAGATTCCTAGCACGACTCTCACAAACACGGGCTCATAATTGGCCCATCAAATAACGCTAAGTCCAATATCGGTACAGAGTAGTCCTACTCAATCTACCACCTCCAAAATTAATAAATTATCAACTGTCACCGCCTCCAAAATTAAGTCTTACATACTTATAAATCTTTCAATTAGTACAGTAAGAATTCACAAATGATTTATATTAATCCATTAATTAAGATTCCAACAGTCATCAAAACATACCCAAACTCGTAATCACTAAGGCTCATAAATTCAAAGCTCATAAGGTCTGAACTCGAGGTATACTTCAAATTTCTCGAGTAAGGAATACTAAATAAAATCCACCAATTAACGATGTTCGGACACAAAAACTTCAAAAATGATCATCAACATATTCTTAACATCATCAATAGACAGAGGTTAACAAAGTACGCCAAACCTTAAACACACTCAGCCTTACATTTAATGACAGATACTCACATTTTCGAACACGTCATTCGACTAAGGTTTCTGAGAATTCCATCCAATTTCATCGTAACAGCGAAACCACCAAAATATTTATTAACTCAAAGAAGCCGTAATCTCGTTGGTCTATAGGTTCTGAACTATAAATCCATCAAGATGATTGACATTAAGTAATCCCCAAAACAACGCGATAAAACCAACCTTTAATTATGCAATATGTTTTTCTTCTTCAAGGTTAACAATGATCTATCCAAGATTTAGGTCATTCAACTCCAAAGTTCGTAGGTTACAACCTTGAACAACGATCAATGATCTGATCCTTAAGAAATGCGGGTAATCTATGCCAACCAAAATTTCTAACGACATTAATGAAAACCTTTGATGTTACCACAACACTCAGGCTAACACTTTAAACATTACTCTATATGATCCCAAATATTCACGATGCATCCATCAAATAAGCATTAGGTAAGAATCCCAAAGTAATAATATTATCAGTTACACCTAGTTTGGTTCTAGGTTAGGTACTAGGTATCCATCAAATATGACATACTCTCACTACTCCAAAATATATTCAACTCTAAGTACTCCAAAATAATCAAAGTAACCTATAACCCAAGGTTTAGTGTCTAAAGTATCATCCTAATTCCATCAATCAACAATTTATCATTCAAATCGTTCATCAAAAGCTTACTAAGATAGATAACAGGGTATAACTCACAACCCTCAAGCCATAGGTAACAAGGGTTTACTAAACCTCAAACATCTATATCCTTTCACGGGGTTCACTGAGATGGAAATCGGTCTGGCCAAAGAATCTCAAGAAAAAGATGGTAGAGTAGAAGAATTAACAAGGATTCACCAAGCGGATGAAGAAGAGAATATAAAAGAGAAGAAGTAGAAGAAGTAGAGGAAGGAAGAAAAGAGTCGATGATAATATATTACTAAGTTCTTGAACCAAGAGGAGAATCTTCGGGCCTCCAGAGTTCACGCGAGATCCAAATGGCTTACTTCATCTTCGTGTAGAGGAACGAGCACGCAAGTATTGGGTCGCTCCATCTCGATCTACTGCGACATCATGGAACAGGAATCTACTCTTGATCATCTGGCCTGTAGCCTAAGTAAACTGAACCGGAGCTAAAAGTCACCATCGGCGTCTTTCTTGGAGCACCAAGTTGTCCACTCGAGTCAGCAGGCGTTGAGAGTTCTAAGCAGGTCTTGTCCCGATCTGGAGCAGCATCCTATCAATATCTTGTTCATTCGTCTTCTTCCCACAAAAGCAACAAATATTCAATGCTAATCATTGAGTTCAGGAACAGGTAATCGTAACAGTTAAGTCCTTATTTGTTTCTACCCATCTCTAATAATATTTTTATTAACTGTTTAAATAATTTAATGGTATTTTCCCTAATTTCAGGTGTAAGCGTTGGGAGCAGTGATGCTCTGATACCAACTGTAATCCCCTAGAAATTCTAACGCGATACAGTGGCGGAAACACTGTAGAGTCGGGATTAAAACACGCTGTAACTATGTCTTAAAAATTTAAAATGGTAAAGTCAAACAATAGGCCTTAAATAAAATGGCCAAAATTTAAAACAATCCACAAAATGGGTTTGAACAATCCATAAGACATAATTATTAAAATAAATAAGCAGGATCCACACTGCTCGCTAGCCCACACCCGGAACATGTATACCTGCCATGTTAAAACATAACAATCAGTGGGGAGCAACGCCAACGTTCTCCCAGCCGTATGACAGGATTTTAAAAACTGTAATTACTAATATAGAAAAATAGTAAAAATGAAAACAGTAAAACATTATAATGAAAATAAGATTTCAGTGAAAAACTTCACGTATCGAAATAATATAATAAAAATGAGTTTTCCGAAGAAAACATAAAACATTTGTCAACCTGCAACCAAATTATATCGATAATAATAAAAATATTCAAAATGGCATTATGGATAAGATTAGTGATGAAGGCTAGACTTTCACTAGGAGAATACTAAAAACTAGCTTCGAGAACTTAGTTCAAACAAATCAAACGTCGATCTCTAACTAGGCTACTCAACCATAATAGGACGGTGACTTATAAATGCGTGGCCCTAGTTTAAGATAATATGCACACCCCTCCCGAGCACCATATATACTCAGTTCAACCCGACAGCGTCTTACACTGCGAGGCACGAGTTTAAGGTCAAAATATACAAACACTCCCGAACACCATATATGCTCGGTTCAACAACCAGTGTGCCCCATAAAGACACACCAGCCTTCTAGTTGATGGCAAAAACGTAAACCCCATAATATATTACTCTAACCTCACACTTGTCCTTATTCCATAACTCCAAAACAAAGCCATTATCGATATATTTAAGAGATATAGTGGTTATAAACAGTAAGAGAACAAAAGGAGTAACCATCATATTCCAAAAGAGGAAACTTTCTATTTTAGGAAACTTATATTTTTAGAAACTTTACTAAAAATAGCATTATATTAAAATAGCGAAAATATTAGTTCATACTAATACAATATTTTTAGTAAACGATGTAGATTTATAAAACTAATACTTTCGGCCTTAACGATATTAATGTATAAAGTACGAACATTTAGGTTTATGAAATTGTTGAAATACCATACGAGTATTTATAAAATGATTAAAATGTCAAAAAATTTAATACTACTAATCAGGGTGTTTTTAAAATTTATAAAAGTAAAATTCCCTAATTATTAATAGTTTCGACAATACGAACATAAATAGGATTTTACGGCAAATGTCAAATTAAATCTTTTAACGTCTTTTATTTACTTAAACCAATGAATATATTTATAGTATGTTAAGGGATGATTTAAATCTTAAATTTTCAGATTTAAATATTTTCAAAATTTCTGGTTTTTTTTTTTTGGTAAGACGAAGCATTTTAACGATAAATCGTAATTTTGTCCAAAAATCATTACTAATAATTAAAGACTTTAATAAATAGTAAAAAAATTACGTAAAATAGCTAAAATATATTTTTAGACATTCTGTCTAGAAAATAAAATTTTCCAGAATCCTTAAACTCGGTTTTTAAAGGGTTTTCTCGTTAATCGTCTAATCTCGACAATAACGATTAATAAAAATAGTAATTACAAAACGATTTACGTATTAATATCCAAAAATTGTAATTAAACATAAAAATCATGATTTTTCAGAATATACTAATTTTTCAGATTCTCCAAAATTCCAGATTTAACAAATTCCAACAAAACCGTCATTTAAAACCCGTTTTCACAATTAACGATTTCATTAATAAAACTTATCATTCCTAACATTTTATTAAAGAACTAAAAATCATAAAATTATATTTTATCATGAAATTATCAGAATCATATTTTTTTCCAGATTAAATCAAAAGACTAAAAATCGAGAATTTAAACGACAAACACGGTTTTAACGATAAACGATGATTTAAAGTGATTAATTAATTCATCCACTTAAAAATTCCGAAAAATTATGAACAAATTCAGAAACTTCTATTTAATCAGAAAGTTTCACCACGTCAAAAATCAGATTAAAATAAAATGTTTAAGTATTAGAACTAAAAATCGGATTTTAATCGTTTTTGTCCGTAAACGGTAATAATTCAATAATCGATATCAAAAATATAAGAAAAATACCAAATTATTAAAAATCATAAAAAAAACATATTTTTTTTTACAGAATATAATCATATATTACAAGTTTAGGCCGAATATTACGATTTTACAAATTAGTACGACGATTTAATCGTTAATCTCGTAAAAGCGATAAAAATACCGAAACATGCAAATTTCAAATTTTAAAAATTTTCTAGATTATATGACATACATATATAGTAAAAAATAACATTATAATAATATACATGCAATTACACAAATAAAATCATGCAATACCGAGTAACATCGACGTTACCTCCAATCCAAATCCGAGTCTATGATAAATTCATCGGCTTCAAGGTCGTCCAAGAATCCTTCAATACACGAAATACATGGTACAAAAATACCATGAGAAAACTAAAAGAATCGAGGTAAATAACGATCGGAATTAACATCGATTATTACCTTAACAAAGGGAAAAGAAAGACGATTAATTTGGAGATGGAAAAGGGACGATCAAGACTCGATTTCAGACCAAACATGGCTGGAAAATACTGCTGGAATTCATGGCCAAAGAAGAGGGAATAGAGAGTATCTGCCTTGATTATTTTTGTGTAAAAATGAATGAATAACAAAGTGAAAAGTTTAGGCTTAAATGATAATTAAAATTTGATAAAAACAATGCTATGCATGCATGAACTAGACAGCCAAAATATGTGAGAAAGGGAGTGTGAAGAGTTTGGTCAATTCATCACAATAAATAAGAAGAAATAAAATATCTAAGGCTTAATTTATTTGTAAAATAAAAAATGTATACATAGTTGTAGTGTAAAAAATGTGACATGGGTGTGTCACGGTCCAAAATATGGGGAAAATGTCCCAAATAATTTCTAAATTGATAAAATGATGAATCGTAAAATTATTAAAGGTATTTCAAATCAGTTTGAGTAAACCGCGCGTTGGAAAATAATTATTTACGAAACTTCGTAATAAAATCATTAAATGTCGAATATTCTTAAATAAAAATATTTCTTAGTTTGAAATATCATATAAACGTGTTTTGATATTTAGGAAAAATAAATAACTCAATTCCAAGCTTAAAACGTTAGTTCGTCGAAAAATAGAACTTCACGCGCAAAAATAAATAGTTTATAATGAAAATCAAATAAATAAGTTTATAAGAATTAAAATCTTTTAAAATAAAAATAAATATTATTTGACTCAAAAATAATAAGAATTCGGAAAGATGAAGAAAATAGAAGACGAAATTGACATAGAGTCATGACGGAGTCACAACAGAATAATTAACGGCACTAGGAAAATAGTGGGTGTTACACTTTCATCGAGAACCAAGGAAAACCTCAATTCGACCGCCGGAGGAGATTTCTCTTCTCTTACCGATGAGACATCTAAAAGTCTTATTGAAAAGATGGCAAGGAGTGATTCTAGAGTGGGTCAATCAAGGGATTCTAGAAAAAAAATTGAAGTGAACTCATCTAAGAGTTCTAATGAATTGAAACTTGAAGCAAAAGTTGAAGAATTAACAAAGAGAATGGATGCCATGAATTCAAAGCCAACTGCTAGAGGTATGTACCAAATTTAAGGGAGTGTTCCAACAAGGCAACCATCACCTCCTAAGCAACAAATAACATGGGAAGTTCAATTTGATCATTGTGGCAATTTTGGCCATGATTCTGGCTATTGTATTCCTAATGAAGAAACTTATTTTGCAGAACCAAATGAAGTCCAAGCTATACAAGTGTATGGGTAAAGACCTCAATTTGATCCATTTTCTAATACTTACAACGCCGGCACAAGGTTTCATCCCAACTTTTTTTATGGGAACCAAAATGTTCAAAATCCGATGCCACGTGCCCAAGGGAGTCAACCGAGGCTCTTTAAGCAAAGTCAACAAAGGCCCTTTAATCAAGGTCCTCCAAAGATGCCCCCATATTTGCCTCCTCACCCAAGGAGCAACTTCAATCAACAAGGTATTAACTTCCATGTTCCCAACAATTACAACAATTACCATAATCAACAAAATCAACATGGTAATAATTTCAATCATGGATACAATCAAGGGTTCCAAGGTAATTTTCAAGGTAATCAAGGTTACAATCAACAACCATTTAATCAACCCTCTCGATCTTATGGTCAATCAAGTAATTTTCAATATGGTCAAGGAAGAGTTTCATGGGATAATACTAGTGATTTGCAAAGAGTCATTAGGCACTTATGGAGTGAGATTCTAGATACCAAAGCAAGGCTAAAGGTTTGTGAATCACAAGAAGCAACAAAAGCCTTAGCCGCCTCAATTCATCCACCCCATGGTTTGCACGGGCAACCCCAAAAGCCAAGAGACCCTCCACACCAAGCAAATACCGTTATTTTGAGAGGTGGCAAATAACTTGAGGACCCGTACAAGAACCTGAACTTGAACACTAAAAGCACCACAACCAAAGTGAATCAACAAAATGAACCGCAAGCCACATCTCCCACTTCCCCTAAACAAAACCGGGGAATACAAGTGGAGTTTGATATTCTCCAAAATGCGGAGATTGAACAAGGAGAACTTAAAAGAAAGCAAAAGGAGCAAATGTAAGCGAAAGAAGCAAAAAGAAAAGAGGCGGAGCAATTAGCCGAAGAAGAAGAATCCAATGTTCCACCGCCTCCCGCTTTTGTCCCACCATTGCCTTTTCCCGAGCGAGCTAAGCCACATAAGGAGAATGCCCAATTTAGCCATTTTGTGGATATGTTGAAGAAAGTGGAGGTAGCTTTACCCTTCACTGAGGTAATTTCTCAAATGCCTCTTTATTCTAAGTTTTTGAAAGAAGTCTTGACTAAAAAAAGAACAATAGAGGATAAAGAATGTGTCCCTCTTACGGCACAATGTTGTGCCATTCTTAAGAATCAATTGCCAAAGAAACTAGAGGATCCCGATAGCTTTTTCATCCCTTGTCGGGTTGGAAATGTTGTTGTTAATCAAGCTTTGTGTGACCTAGGGGCTAGTGTTAGTTTTTTACCCTATTTATTGCTAAGAGACTTAGTGGGGGGGAGATGAGACCCACTATTATGTTATTCAACTTGCGGATAGGTCCGTCAAGTATCCACTTGGGATACTTGAGGATGTACCCGTGCAAGTTGTTAAGTTTTTCATCCCCTTCGACTTTGTTGTCATGGATATGCCCAAAGACACTATTACCCCCATTATCTTAGGTTGACCTTTCATGGGTACCGGTGGTACCATAGTCTACGTAAAGAATGGAAAGTTGTCATTTAACATATGGAACGAGTCGGTAAAGTTTTCCCTTTCTCAAGATCTTAAGCAATCAATTATTGAACAAATGTATTTCATTGAAGTTATTGATAGTTTGGTTGAGTATAACTTGATAGAGGATGATAAGCAAGAAGAGGAACCACTTGATTCCCAACCTTTTAAAGAAGAAAGCTTACTTGAAGAAAAGGTAGAACCACTACCGGTGGGTAAGAGTATGGTATCCTCCCCACCTAATCTTGAACTTAAGCCACTCCCCTCTTCCCTCAAATATCTTCCTTGAAGGAACTAATTATCTCGTTATCGTCAATGCCACACTTGATGAACCTCAATTGGAAAAACTTTTGGTTGTTTTGATAAAACACAAAAAGGCCATCGGGTATAGCATTGCCGACCTCCAAGGCATAAGCCCAAATGTTTGTATGAATAGGATCATCCTTGATGATGACCACCGTCCTTCGATTGAGGGTCAACATAGGTTGAACCCCACCATGAAAGAGGTTGTCATGAAGGAAGTCCTCAAGTTGTATGAGGTTAACATTATATACCAAATAACCGAAAGTAAATGGGTTAGCCCCGTACAAGTTGTGCTGAAGAAAGGAGGAATGACGGTTGTGAAAGGAGAAAAGGGAGAGTTGATTTTTACTAGGAGTATTACCGGTTGGCGCACGTGTATAGATTTTTGAAAATTAAACACGGACACCATCAAAGACCATTTCCCCCTTCCCTTTATTGATCAAATGCTTGAACGATTGGCTCATCATTCTTATTTTTGCTTCCTCGATGCTCATTTGGGATTTCTTCAAATCCCCATTCACCCCGATGACCAAGAGAAGACTACTTTCACATGTCCATATGACACCTATGCCTATCAAAGGATGCCATTTGGATTGTGTAATGCGCCAGGAACGTTTCAAAGATGTATGATGGCTATTTTCTCCGATTTTATTGAAAAATCAATGGAAGTTTTTATGGATGACTTTAGTGTCCATGGTACATCTTTTGATTCTTGCCTTAAAAATCTTGATCAAGTGTTAGCTCGATGTGAGGAGTACAAACTTTTTTTAATTGGGAGAAATGTCACTTTATGGTTGAACAATGCAAGGTGTTGCCTAGGACATATTGTTTCTAATAGAGGAGAAGAAGTTGATAAGGCTAAAGTCTCCGTGATTGAGAACTTGCCACCTCCAACTAATGTCAAAGGGGTGAGGAGTTTTCTAGGTCACGCTGGCTTTTATAGGCGGTTCATTAAATATGTTTCTAAGATTGCCAAGCCTTTAACTTCTTTGCTTATGAAAGATGCACCTTTTGTTTTTTATGACTTGTGTCTTGAGGCCTTTTGCTGGATAAAGACCGCTCTCACCACCACTCCAATCATCAAAGCACACGATTGGAATCTTCCATTTGAAATCATGTGTGATGCCTCCGATTTTGTCGTTGGTGCCGTTCTAGGCCAACGGGTGGATAAGAAGCTCCATGTGATATACTATGCAAGAAAAACACTTGATGAAGCCCAATCGAGATATACCACAACCGAAAAAGAGGTGCTAGCCGTTGTCTATGCCATGGAGAAAATTCGAACATATGTCACCGGTTCCAAAGTCATTATTCACATCGATCATGCGGCGATTCGATATATCATGTCCAAAAAGGAGATAAAGTCCTGACTGTTTTGATGGGTTCTCCTTCTACAAGAATTTGATATCGAGATTAAAGACAAAGCCGGATCGGAGAACTTGGTAGCGGATCACCTTAGTAGACTAGCGGTTAGTAAAGAAAGCAATAAAGATGATGGTATACCTATCAATGAAGCAATGAGAATTGAGGCCTTGATGGCCATTGAGACTATTACACTTTGGTATACCCATCAATTGTAACACCCCTGATTTTTATAATATTATATTAAATTAAGATTATGTTCGTATTTTTATTTTTTCGATTTAACTCGTAATTCTTAAAATTATTATAAAACGAATTTATCGTTTAATCGTTTCAAACTCCTAAAATTCTATTTGTCTCGGAAACCCTTATATTTAAACATTTTTATTTTTGTTTCGATTTATTTTATACATTTAATTTAATTCTTATCGAAAATCTATTTCGACGATTTAAATTCTAAATCCTCCTATTTATTTATATTTAAGCTCGAATTTGTATTTTCGGCTAGAAGCTCATTTATTTTAAGTTTCGTCAAAATATTTATTTTATTTCCTCGAGAAATCAATCTAATTGATTTTATTGTAAATTTATTACTTATCGGAAAATGCTATTTTATCGTCTAATTATTTGTTTCACCAAGCTTCGTTTTCGTCTCGAATACTTTATTTACTCATTTTATTTGACGGTCCGATTATTGATTAATTTTATTAACTTGTTTAATTTGATTTCGTGTTCAGTTAATTTATTGTCTCGGAACCGTGTCCTACTTGTGCCTATTCGATTAATTTGTTTATCTTTCATCCTTATTTATTGTGGGACCACTTGACTTCATGATTTTTCCTTCGTTTGACTCCTCTCTTTCATCCTCCTTACTCCTTGTTTAACGTACTCCTCCTTTCCCCTTCATTCCACCGCTTCATACTCCGCCCCTTTCTTTTTTTCCTCTTCTTCAACCGTTACCATCTCTCATTCCTCACTTATGTTTCCCTTTCTCTTTTTCGTCTCCCTCCTTCCTCATTCTTTCCCTTTAACTCCTCTAATTTCTCGTTCATCTTCTCCATTTCACCTCCGCGCACCAACTTCTTCACCCCTGTTCCATGATGGTCCGCCTCTGCTGCTGCTGTTACGGTACTGTTTCTGCTGTTTCCGTCCCTTCTTCTTCCCCTTTTGTTTTGTTTTTCTTACGCCTTTCTCCTTCGTTTCTCCTGCTTCTCCTGCCATTTTCTGTACCAGTGCTATGTTGCTGCTGCTCGTCCCTGTCCTTCGCCACCTCGTCCCGTTTATTCATCCTTTTTTCTGCTGCTGCTGCGTTGGTTTCTGCTGTTGCTACTGCGTTGGTTTCTGCTGTTGCTACTGCGTTCGTTCGCTGTCGCTGCTGTCTCCGTTCCGCTTTTCGGTTCGTTCTCGTTTTGTGCGTTTATTTTGTTGTTCTGTTTCTCTTCCTCGAGTTTCATTTCTCTTTGTGTGCGACCTGCTGCTGTTTGCTGTCCTCTTTCGTTGTTTTCGGTTGTTTTTGGATGTTGTTGTGAATATGTTGTTGCTACGATGCACTCCTGCAAAAATTGATTTGCTTTTGTTCATCACATTTTTGATGTGTACTAGGATTGTCGTTGCTGTTGTTTCTTTGTTCTTCTTACTTCTTCCTCTTCTCATTTCTATTGAAGATTTACCGCTGTTTATTGTTGTTGCACTTCACTTGTTATCGTGATTCGGTCATCTTCCTGCTGCTATTCTTTTGAGTTCGGATCGTTACGGTCGTCGTACTGTCATCCAGTTCTGTCACTGCTGGTTTTCCTCTTCTTCTTCACTTTTGTTCGTTCTGTCTTCATTGTTGTCCGTCGTGTTTGATGTTGTTTATGCTTCTATTTCGATACTTCTTCTTCCTCCTCTTCTTTTTCATCTTTCCCTCTTTTCTCATTTCGTTGCCGCTGTTTGTTGGTTCCTTTGTTTTAGTCGTCTGAAGTTTCCGAGCCGTGTTCTTCATCCCTCCAGTTTCGGGTTCGTCGTCACTAATCCTTCAATATTCCCCAATTTCTAGTATTTCGCGAGGCCCCTGACGAGGACATGCTCGAGATCGATTTGTATCGCCTAAAGGTAACTTTAAGACGTTACTCGATTTTATATCGTATGTTTGAGTAGTATTATGTAGTAAATATTTTTAACTTTGGTTTTCTAATTTTAGCTATTTATTAATTGTTAATTATTATTTTAAATTGTGCCTTATAAATATTTTTACAAGTTTTCGATATCATTTTATAAATCGTTAGTAATTTAATTATTTACGATCGTTGTAATATTTTGTTGGTTATCGTGACAATAGTAACTAAATAATAACTATTGCATATTTTCTTTATATTTCGTTAATTTATAATATTCACTTAAAAATCGTATTTTTATATTTTAATCGAAACTCGTATACTCGTTAATAAATTAATTTTCGTTTTATGATTTATTCTAATAAATGAGAAAATAGTCGATTTTGTTTAAATATATTTTTAGTCGAGCCTATTTTCACTGATAAATTCTTATTTGTTTCCGATTGACTATTTTTATTAAAATCCATGTTATTTATTAAGAAAAACTCTCTGTTAAAAATAATTTGAATTATTCGTAAATTTCATTTCGTTTATAAAGTTTGTCGACTCAGTTAATTTTGATATCGTTTTTCTTAAAACATTTATTTTCTAAAATTTGTAGTTTTAACTCGATTTCCTAATTATTTATAAAATACTATATTTTGACTTATTAAATTTTATTTATATTTTGAGTAACGAATTTAGAATTATATTAAAGTTACGATAACGCCGATAATAATAAAATGTTAATTTCGTTAGAAATGCTATTTCTATACATTTCACTTATTTTAATACTGAAGTATTTTCTATAAGACTACTTCTATTTTAAGTAAGTTTCTAAAATTATTGAGTTTCTATTTATAGAAAGTTTCCCTTTTAATATAAAATGTTTATTCCTTTTATCTTCATATTATTTATAATGATTATATATTTTGAGTATCGATAATGGCTTGTTTTGGAGTTATGGAATAAGGACAAGTGTGTGTTTAAAGTAATATAGTCTAGGATGTACGATTTTGCCATCAACTGTAAGGCTGGTGTGTCTTTATGGGGCACATTGGTTGTTGAACTGAGCATGGTTTGTGTTCAAGAGGGTGTATGTTTTGACCTTAAGCTAGATACCGCATCGTGTTAGTCGCCGTCAGCTGAACTAGACATATTTGCTGTCTAGGAGGGGTATGCACTACTTAAACCAGGACCTCGCTGCATGCAGTCCTATTATAGTTGAGTTGCCTAGTTAGAGACTGGATTCTTTTATGAGTTAAGTCTACAGTTCTCGAAGCTAGTTTCTAGTATTATCCTAGTGAAAATCTAGATTCTACATTAATCTTATCCATAACGTCATTTTGAATATTTTTATTATTATCGATACAATTTGATTTGCAGGTTGGCAAATATTTTTAGTTTTCTTCTGAAAACTTGTTCTGATTTTATTATTCCAATATTTTAAGTTTTCTCCGAAAGCTTATTTTCATTATATGATATAATATGGCTGGGAGAACGTCCGAGTTACTCCCCACTGACATGGCTGTTATGTTTTTAACATGACAGGTTTTTGCTGCTGGGTTTTGGGTGTGAGCTAGCGAGTAGCGTGGATCCTACTCTTTCTTCATTCTTACAATTTATGGATTTGTATAAACCCGTTTGAAGATTTTTACTTATAGCCCTTTTGTAAAAAAGAGACCTTTGTATTGACTTACCATTTCTTTTAATAAGATATAGTTTGTCAGTGTGTTTTAATCCCAACTCTACAATGTTTCCGTCACTGTATTGCGCTAAAATTTCTAGGGGATTACATCAATTATGAATGATTAGGGTATGTACACATGAACAAAATGGCGTGGGGAAAGAAGTCAACAACATGGAATTTGAAGTAGGCGACAACAACAGGGGAAATGCACATTGAAGAAAAGTTCGCGAATTTCACCATCTGTTCGAACTCTCACAACCATCAATTTAGAAACGATTCATCACCTGGGACTTTATCACTCCAACCTAAACTCATTCATGTGTGTTCCATGTCACTGATAAACGCGAAATTGTGTAATGTCGATAAGAGAAAAATTCGGCAGCAATTTGCCTTAGTTCTCCAAAAGCACAATGTGAAATATATGAAAACTCCACATATGCAATCGAAGAAGATTGAGGGAATTGTCACCAAATTTTCCTCTTACCAACACAACACAATTCCATGTTTACAACCTAAGCGACATGAAAAGCACAAGAACAGTCCCAAAACGGAGACTGTCGAAGAATTACTCCTAATGAGTAACTCTTGAACGGGCATTAGGTGGGTCGGAGTAGATATCAAACAATCCTCATGCACAATACATAACGAAAACATGTAACAACAGCAATCATATCTCAAGGGACTCATCAAAAACATTAATACTTACTGTTATTACCACCACTAACTGCTGAAATTTAAAAAACAACAACGAATTTCCCTTTTTTAGTATTGTTTATGTAGTAGTAGTAGTAGTAGTAGTAGTAGTAGTAGTAGTAGTAGTAGAATATTAATAGTAGTAGTAGTAGTAGTAGTAGTAGTAGTAGTAGTAGATAATTAGTATTAGTAGTAGTAGTAGTAGAGTAGTTGTAATATTAGAAGTAGAAAATTATTATTAGTAGTAGTAGTAGATTAGTAGTTGTATTAGAAGTAGAAAATTAGTAGTAGTAGTATTATTAGTAGTAGTAGTAGTAGTACGTAGATAGTAGATTAGTAGTAAATAAGTAGTATTAGATTAGTAGGGGAATAGTAGTAGTAGTGTTAGTAGATTTAGTAGGAGAGTAGTAGTAGTAGTAGTAGATTTGTTGGAGTAGATTAATAGTAGTATTAGTAGCAGGTTACTAGTATTAGTAGTATTAGTAGTATATTAATAATATTAGTAGTAGTATTAATAATAGTAATGAAGTATTTTATTACTTCATACTACTACTAATACTACTACCACTAATACTACTACTATTACTACTAGCACTACTAATGTTCTACTACTAACACTTATATGACTACTACTAACACTAATATTATTACTACTACATACTAATCTACTAATTCATTAAACTACATTTTACTACTATAATCTAATAACACAATTTCTAACCTAATACAATAATCACTAATACAATAATCACTAATAAGCACTAACATAATTAACAAATACTAACATAGTTACTAGTTAATATAATTAACCATTAATGTAATTAACAATTTCCGTCTAACAATAAAAAGAAGTCTAACCTAATTAACATACTAATTAACCTAATTAACATAATTATGAAACTAATTAACCTAATTAAGCTGATTAACATACCAACTTAATCACCATACAATCTCAATAACCTTTAAACGGTTAACATGCTAATAATGAACATAATAAACCTAATTAATCTAATTAACTAACAATTAATCTAATTCAGTAACAATTAACCTAATCAAAACAATTAAACCCTAATTATCATACCTGAGATTTGGGGGTCGGGTTTGGGTTTTTCGGGGCTAAGTACGCCGGGGGGTTCGGTTCGCCGGGATTCGTTCTCGCCGGAGATGCTGTGCGCCGACGAGTTTCGTCGACTGGGGGGCCAGGTTTGGGTGCGCCGGAAAGGGTAGGGTTCGCCGGGGTTTCTGGATTCGCCGGAAGAGAAGGAGCTCGGCGGAAAAGGGGTAGGGTGGTGGTCGCTGGAGGGAGACCTAGGGTTTAGTTGTTGGGGGTCGATTTAACGTTGCGACGCCGGATCTGGGTGGGTTGGTGGTCGCCGGAGGAAGGTGACTCACCGGAGGAAGGTTTCGCCGGAGGTGGGTGGGGTTGGGGTTGTGCGTCGCCGTGTTTCGCTTTTTAGAGAGAGAGGGGGTTTGGGTGATTGTGTCTGATTGTCGAGTTTTATTTTTATTTTAACAGACATTGCGTCGGATTAGCCGACGCAAACCAGACGCAATATTCAAATTTGCGCCGGCGAATCCGATGCAATACATTTATTTCTGTTGACTAGTACCGTTGAGTCAAGGCATTTGCGTGGGATTAGCCGTCGCAAACCAGAAGCAGAATTCAATATAACGTCGGCTAATCCGACGCATTACGCGTCTTCCTGTTGCCTGGTTGCGTAAGCTAACGCGTTGACTCGACAACTTTTGTGTGGGATTAACCGACACAACCCCTTCCATTTGGGTCAACATTGCGTCGGCTAATCCCACGCAAACCTTTCACATAGTGGCGCCAACCCAAAATTATTGGCGCCTGTTTCATGAAGGCGGACATCGTCGGTTAATCCCACGCAAGTTATTTGCGTCGGATTAACCGACGCAAACCGACACAATTAACAAACTTGCGTCGGATAGTAAATCCGACGCAATTTTTCCGACGCAATTTCACCTGTTTTTAGTAGTGGCCGATATTGTCTATTTCTTAGTGTCTCATTATATTCTGGACGATTATTCCAAGTAAGAGAGGAAGAAACTACGTTATGAAGCCCGACGCTATTATTGGGATGAGCCCTATTTGTTCTGCCGTTGCATAGATGGAATTTACTGACGATGTGTTACGGCCGATGAAGGATTTAATATTGTAAAACACCTCCACTCGACATCTTATGGTGGACACTTGGCCAACCAAAAGACAATTACCAAGGTTCTCCAAAGCGGGTTTTGGTGGCCTTCCATGTTTAAATATATTAGAACTTTCATTCTCACATGCGATGCTTGCCAAAGAAGTGGCAATATAACAAAGAAGAAATGAGATGCCCCTTCAACCCATCTTGGAAATTGAATTATTCGATGTTTGGGGCATTGATTTCATGGGTCCGTTCACATCTTTTGGCAACAAACACATCCTAGTCGCGGTTGATTATGTCTCAAAGTGGATCAGGTCGTAGCTTCTCCTACCAATGATTCCAAGGTGGTAATTAAGCTTTTCAAGAATGTAATTTTCCCGAGATTCGGTATGCCTAGAGCCATAATTAGTGATGGAGGCTCTCATTTTAGGAAAGATACCTTTGAACACCTTCTTAGGAAATATGGTATCACTCACAAGATGTCCCTAGCCTACCACCCTCAAGAAAATGGGCAAGCCGAGATATCTAACCGTCAAATCAAAGGAATTTTGGAAAAATTTGAATGACGCCCTTTGGGCATTGAGGACGGCTTACAAAGCGCCGAACGGAACCACTCCTTATCTTCTTGTGTATGGTAAAGCTTGTCATTTACCGGTGAAATTAGAACACAAAGCCAAATGGGCAATCAAAGCGCTAAACTTTGACGAGAATGTTGTTGGAAATAATCGCCTTCTCCAACTACAAGAATTGGAAGAACTAAGACTCGAAGCCTAAAAAAATTCGAAGATCTACAAGGACTGAACACGCAAATGGCACGATTCTCGAATACTTCGTAAGGACTTCTCCGTTGATGATAAGGTATTACTCTTCAACTCTCGTTTTAAGCTTTTCCCCGGTAAGTTGAAATCAAAATGGTCGGGTCCATTTGAAGTGACCAAGGTACAACCGTATGGATCGATAAAGATATCAAGCCCAAAAACCGAGAAATTTATAGGTGATGGACAACGTTTGAAGATTTAGCATGCCGGTCACGTTCGTGAGACCTTTGTTACCGTGAAAATTGGTGAGCTCCCGTTGGGGAGCGTTGCTTAACCCCTTCTCAATTGATGTAGGTTTGGTGGTATCCTCAACAACCACTATGTATATATGTACCATATTCCTTGTGTTCGTTAGTTTTGTTTAGCTTGAGATGAATGGATGAACTTGGATTTCATCATGAAGCATTTATTTGGATGAAGATCAAGCTTTTGGAGAAGTTATGGAGCTTAATTTGAAGACCACATGCATGTTTGTGGGAGAAATTGATTATGTAATGTGAGTCATGTCATTATTTGCAAACTTAGGTGATTATTGAAGTGCCATGAAATGGCAAGGCGGAAAACTAAGCATACAACACCGCCGGGCGAAACTTCACCCGGTGAGATTATTGAATGATTTCCGTCGAGTGAAACTTCACCCAATGGAATTTTTGCCACGCCAAAGGGTTTGATGAAAATTTTCCGTCGGGTGAAACTTCACCCGATGAGGCTATGACCGGGCGAAACTTCCCCTTAAGAAAAAATCCCAGATTTGCCAAATTTGTCAGAATTGACCAGAAGACCGTCGGGCGAAACTTTGCCCGATGAGATTTAACCGGGTGAAACTTCACCCGGCGGAAAAATTTTGCAGACATGATTTTCACGTCGAAAACCCATCGGCTGAAATTTCACCCGATGGTGCTTGACCGGGTGAAACTTCACCCGACAACTTGGCCAGATCACCCATCACCTTTACTCACTACACTATCAATTCCCTCCTTTCCAAATATCCCACATAACTTTCCCTCCAAAACATAAAAACCAAATTTTCACAATCTACTTTAAAAATTTCATTTCTCTCCTCAACTACCTTTATTTATATCCCCTTCACCTCACATTCATTCATTGCACCTTATCACTCCTCATAAAACCAAACCACCACCTTCCATACCCAACCACATTCATCACTCCTCTTCATCTTAGGTGATTATTTTTGGGTCTTTGAAGAGGTGAAGCTAAGTTTTTTTTGGGATTATTCTTGCAAATCTATCATCATGGAGACAGGAGCAAGGCGAGCCGCTCGTAAGCAAGGTATGGTTTCGACTTCTAAATCTTCTACATCTTCTAAGTCTTTAAATTTGCCTTGTCTTAATACTTCTTTAGCTCGGACCTTCTCTGAAAAGATCTTTCAGAGCACTAGGTGGCCTTGTCCCCACACAATGACCAACTTAGGAATAGTAGACGATATTAAGGAATTATCGTTGAGGACCGGAGCTAGCGAACACTTAAGCCTCGCGACTTTTACCTACAAAGACCTTACTTGTGAGTTCTTAGGAACCTTTGACCTTGATAATCCAACCACACCAAGAGCGATCAAATTTAGACTATTCGGTAAATCCCACCGTTTGACTATTTCCTTGTTCGGCCTTGCGATAGGCCAACCTTCATTGGGTACCGGATTTAGTGAACCCTCGAGCAATTTACAACCTTGCGTGTATAGGAGAGACCTTTGGAAGCGCATATCACGCTGTCAAAGGGGTTATGAGGCTAACTTATCTTTTGCCTCTGAAATTCGTAACCCCGCAATTCGCTACTTTTGCAAGATGCTCTCCCACTGCTTGTTACCCTCAACCGATAATATCTATACTCTTAATGTGTGTGTCTTGCAATTAATTTGTGACTCTTTACTCGGTAACCCTAACCCCTTAGACCTACCACTGGTCGTGGCGTTGCACTTCCACCGTATCATTGTAACACCTGCTATTTTCCTAGCGTTTTTATCCTTTCCGTTATGACTTCTTCATAATTCTGTCACATTTCGGCCTTGTGTTTCATCATTTTTCCAAGCTTTATTTTATTTTGAGTTTAATGATATTTATTTTTATTTTAAAAGATTTTAATTCTTTTAAATCTATTTATTTAATTTTCTTCGTAAACTAATTAATTTTTTCGCGAGGAATTCTATTTCTTTACGAATTAACGTTTTTAAGCTCTTATTTACATTATTTCTTTTCCTACAAGTGTCTAAACATAGTTATATAATATTTTTCACTTAGAAATATTTTTATTTACGAAAATTTAGCCATTTATGATTTTATTATGAAGGTTCGAAAATAATTATTTTCTAACGCGAGGTTTACTCGAATTGCTTTGAAATACCTTTAACTATTTTACGATCCTTCTTTTATCAACTTACAAATTATTTGGGACCTTTTCCCCATGTTTTGGACAGAACCATCCCCTTGTCACACCTTTACTACATTTTCATCTTTACGTTTCATTTTATTACGTTAAAACGTAATTATGTAATTCCTTTCTTTTCATTTATTTGATACATTATGATCAACCTTTCATTCTCCCACCTATCACTATTTTGGCTGGTCATTTGATATATTTCTACATAGTTTTCATCAAAAAAATTATCATCATTTATGCTTAGAAACCATCCATTTATTTCTTACTTTCATTTTTCTCATAAACAAAAAATACTCTTTCTTTTCCCTAAAAAAATGTGACATCCTCCAGCATTTCTAGGCTGATTCTTGCTCCAATTCAAGTCATAATCATCTCGTTTTCATCGTCAAATTAATTCTTATTTCGACCCTTTCGTTAAGGTAATAGTCGACGTTGTTTTCGATCGTTATTAACCTTAATTTTTTTGGTTTTTCTCATTGTATTTTTCTACCATGATTTTCGTGTGCTATAGGTTTTGTGGGCAGTCCCGAGGTTGACAATTATATTATCGATTCCGATTTGGATTAGAGGTAACGTCGATGTTACTCGGTATTACTTGATTTTAATTGTGTAATTGCATGTATAATTTTATATTTTATTTCTGACAATATATGTATGTCATATAATCTGGAAAATTTTAAAAGTTGAAAATTTGCATGTTTCAATATTAATTTACGAGATTAACGATTGTTGTTATATTAATTTGTAAAATCATATTATTCGGTCTAAACATTTAATATATGATTATATTCTGTTAGTTTTGTTATCGATTATGGAATTATTACCGTTTACGGACAAAAACGATTAAAAGCCGATTTTTAGTTCTAGCACTTAAACATTTTATTTTAATCTGAAATTTGACATGGATAATTTTTCTGGTGAAATAGAGGTTTCTGATTTTTTTTAATAATTTTTCGTAATTTTTAAGTGGGTGAATTAATTAATCACTTTAAATCATCGTTTATCATTAAAACCGTGTTTGTCGTTTTAATTTCCGATTTCTGGTTTGTGTTTTAAATCTGGAGAAAATGTGTTCCTGATGATTGTTGGAAAACAAATGTTTTTTTTATGATTTTTAGTACTTTAATCAATTATTAAGAAAGACAAGTTTTATTAAGAGAATCTTTAATTGTGAAAACGGGTTTTAAAAGATAGTTTTAACGGAATGTGTTAAGTCTGGAATTTTGGAAATCTGGATAAGTTGGTAGATTCTGGAAAATGATAGTGTAATAATAATTTTTGGGTATCAATACTTAAATCGTTTTGTAATTATTATTTTTATTAATCGTTATTGTCGAAATTAGACAATTAGCTAGAAAACTTTTTAAAAACCGAGTTTAAGGATTCTGGAAAAATTATTTTTCTGGACAGAACGTCCAAAAATGTATTTTAACTATTTTACGTATTTTTTTTACTATTTATCGAAGTCTTTAATTAATAATAATAATTTTTGGACAAAATTACGATTTGTCGTAAAAATGGTCTGTTTCACCTAAACGAGTTGTTTTTCCAGCAATTTTAGAGATGTTTAAATCTGATACTTTGAGAGTAAATCACCCCTTATCATATCCTAAATTTTATTAATGATTTAAATTAAATAAAAGACGTTAAAAGATTTAATTTGACACTTGCCGTAAAATCCTATTTATGTTCGTATTTTCGAAACTAATAATAGTTAGGGAATTTTAGTTTCATAAATTTTGGAAACACCCTAATTAGTAGTACTAAAGTGTTTAAGATATTTTTAATTATTTTATAAACACTTGCATGATATTTCAATAATTTCATAAATCCAAATGTTCTCACTTTAACAATTATTATCATTAAGGCCGAAAGTATTAGTTTTAAAAATATATATCGTAAATTTTGAATTAGTATGAACTAATATTTTTGATATTTTGATATGATGCTATTTTTTGTAAAGTTTCTAAAACTAGAAGTTTCCTAAAATAGAAAGTTACCTCTTTTGGAAATTGACTATTTTTCCTTTTTGTTCTCTTATTATTATATTGATTATATCTTTTGTATATCAATAATGACTTTGGTTTGGAGTTTTGGAATAAGGATAAGTGTGAGGTTAGAGTAATACAGTCGAGGATGTACTGTTTTGCCATCAGCTATAAGGCTGGTGTATCCATTTGGGATGCATTGGTTGTTGAACTGAACATATTTGGTGTTCAGGAGTATATGTGCATTGTGTCTTTAAGCTAGATATCGCATCGTGTTAGTCGCCGTCAGTTGAACTGGATACATTTGGTATCTAGGAGGGGTGTATATTACTTAAGATAGGACCTCGCATTGATAAGTCGTCGTCCTATTATGGTTGAGTTGCCTAGTTAAAGACCTTGGATCTTCGCTGTGTGTGAAGTTGGTGTCTGAGTTCTCGAAGCTAGTTTTTTTAGTATATCCCTAATGAAAGTCTAGCCTTGTGCACACTATCCTATCCATAACGCCATTTTGAATATTTTATTATAATCGATATAATTTTGATTTGCAGGTTGGCAAATGTTTTATATTTTCTTCGGAAAACTCGTTTTTATTATATTGTTTCGATACGTGAAGTTTTTCACTGAAAGTTTATTTTATTATAATATTTTATTATTTTCCGTTTTTACTATTTTTCTATAGTAGTAATTACAGTTTTAAAATCCTGTTATACGGCTGGGAGAACGTTGATGTTGCTCCCCACTGATTGTGGCTGTTATGTTTTAACATGGCAGGTATTCGTGTTTTTCCAGTGGGTGTGGGCTAACGAGAAGTCTTGGATCCTGCTTGTTTATTTTAATAACTCTGTCTTATGGATTGCTAACCCGTTTATGTATTGTTTTAAATTTTGGCCATTTTTATTTATGGCCTAATGCTTGACTTTAACATTTTAATTTATTAAGACATAGTTATTATAGTGTGTTTCAATCCCGACTCTACAGTGTTTCCACCACTGTATCGCGTTAGATTTTCTAGGGGATTATAATTGGTATCAGAGCATCACTGCTCCCGACGCTTACACCTGAAATTAGGGAAAATACCATAAAATTATTTAAACAGTAAATAAATTTTTTAGAAATGGGTAGATACAAGTAAGGATTTATCTGCTTAGATTTTATGTTCCTGAACTCGATGACTAACATTGATTATATGTTGTTATTTGTGATCTTCAAGAAATAACCGAAACAAATACAACAACAACAACAACATCAACGATAAAGGTGGATTCAACGTGGCATTGGTCGACACGCTGAACAACATCGTGCAAACCATGAACGAGATTAACAATAGAAGCAACCAGAGACCCTTTAGCTTCTCTCACTGATAAGTCGATATTTATGCGTATTTTTACCCCTCAAATATTATATTTTCTATGTCGTCTTTGTATTATTTGAGCTAAACGTTATAACTTTAGTAACTTGATATACTATCGGCCTTATATTATTCTTGGTGCTAAATTGGGTATTTAATATATATTTTAATTATTTAAAATGTATACATGTAAAAGACTACTAAAATCGTATGTATGTTTACAGGTCTAATTCCATCATCTAACGGGGTCGAAATCAAGTTTGAAACCATCAACCCATTATGGAAAAATAAGGAAAGAAAATCGGGTGTAAAAAGGAAAGAAGAAGATGGTGAATTGGAAGAGGAGGATCAATTAATTAAGAAAATAAATAAATTCACTAAGACCAAATTCAACACTATAAAACAAGGCATTAAGGCTGAGGGAGAGGAAAAAGGAGATACAAAACAAATACATAAAGGAGTACGTAATTGGGCGAAGGTCTTGGCCTTCACGGCAAGGTCGGTGCAAATTCAACCGGTTTTTAATGCGGGACGCGATCAATTCAACTCCTAAATTATCTAACGGTTGTATCTATCTATCTATCTTATTTAGTTTATTTATCGTTTAGTTAGTTATTTAGTTTAATCTTTCAGTTATTCGAACATGTAATGTATCGATTATTGTCAATGAGTTATGAGATTATGTTATTGTTTTAACGTTTAATTAGTACTTTAATATTCGTATGAAATTCACAATTTGACTGTTGCTTTCATATTCATTAATTTTGCCCGATCACCTAGATTATTTACATGATTCGATTGTTAAATTAATAGTATTTTAAATTAGGTTGCAGCTTACTGGTCTAATTTAACTACCAGAATTTTGTATGATAATTTAGTTATATTTAATTGCAGCTTTCTGGTTCTATATAATTCAATTGATTGGTGTTCTTAACGCGATTAAATTTATTGACTTGATACGTGCTTACATGGTTGAGTCGATCTAGTTTAGTTAAGATTAAACTTGCGTGGTTAACGGAGTTTAACGAGTAAAAAAAATAAAACTGTTAATTTACTTGCTTACAAGGGATTAAATAGTTACCGATCTATTTGAGTCTAATTAATTGAATCGATGATTAACCCGACTATATCATATATTGCATGTCTCGAACATTTTTCGGATTAATTACTTATTTATTGTTATGTTTTTATTTTATTATTATTATTTTCAAACGTAAAAAAACCCCCCTTTTATATATATTTATACTATTAAATAATAAATCGTCTTAGATAATAACGTCAGTCTCTGTGGGATCGACCTCCACTTACCCTATCTACCGTAGAGTTAGTTGTGTTTATAAATTTAATTTTGAGTGCGGAAATGACACGCATCAAATTTTGGCGTCGTTGCCAGGGATTGAACCCGGGTCACCCGCGTGACAGGCGGGAATACTTACCACTATACTACAACGACTAACTTGAGTGGTTAATTCTTACGGAAAAAAATGCAAAATTTAATTCTTGCGGAAAAAAAAAGTGGAAAATTTTGAATAAAAGGAGCTTATTGTTAAAAAAAACCGTTGTTTTTATTCGACTAACTTCAATAGGAAAGTCGACGACAAATTCTAATCTAACTTTTTTTTAAAAAAAAAATATTAACTAACTCTAACTGTTGCTAACTTAAAAATTCGTTTTAAAGTTGTGTATACATTGATTTTCCTCCCGATTAGACTTGGATTAATTAATTGAGTAATAGACAGTATTTTAAGTCTCTTTTAAATTTAGGTTACAAATAAATTATACAGAATACCACTTGTTTAGCTACCTTAACTACTTCTTTTCGTTGACTCTAGAGGTACGAGCGGTAAGCCGGTCTTGTTTCAATTAATTTACTTTCGTAGGTGACTCCTAATCAAGGCTATAAGGAAGATTAGATGCCTCAAAAGAGAATGAGTCGGTCTTGTGACTCGAGTTAGTAAATCTGAGGGGAACCTAGTCCTAACAGGGACTGGAAGAATGCCTAATGCCTTGCTCGGAAGGGCGGGAGTCATTGGTTGAAAGCTCGCTACATGGGTCACTCGATCTTGGAAAAAAATTTGAAAAAAAAAAGAAAAAAAAATGATTGAAAAAAATAAAAAAAATGAAGAAAAAAATCAAGCAAAGAAAAAGAAACAATTGAAACAAAAAAACAATAAGATCGAAAAAAGTGAGACGAGGTGTCTAGTTTGCCTTATGTGCTCGGGAGAACGATCCTCGTACTAAACCGGTAATAGGAATGTACCGAAAGTATATCCCCTTCCCCCTAAGACATTAAACTGATGAAACCCGTCTTCTTGAGTCAATTATTACCAATTTTTTGAAGGTAGTTAGATAAGTGGGAAGGATAACGAGTTTATTTCTAATTTCGATTTAGAAGCGATTTAAAATATTATATGTTGTTAAATTAATTAATTGAATAGTTTATAGTGGAGGAGAAATTTATGTATATATTACTTGTTAATCTAACTAGTAATTTGTTTCGTTAACTTTACTAACTTATAAAATATTTTTAGTTTGTCGTCTATCGTACCTAGTTTGGTTAGTCTAAAATGTTTTTAAGGTTAATCTTTTGGTTCTTCGTTTTAGCTCTTGAGTTCTCGTTGTCGAGGACGACAGTGGACTAAGTGCGGAGGAATTTGATAAGTCGATATTTATGCGTATTTTTACCCCTTTAATATTATATTTTCTATGTCGTCTTTGTATTATTTGAGCTAAACGTTATAACTTTGGTAACTTGATATTTTCAAAAAAAAAACTTGATATACTATCGGCTTATATTATTCTTGGTGCTAAATTGGGTATTTAATATATACTTTAATTATTTAAAATGTATACATGTAAAAGACTACTAAAATCGTATGTATGTTTACAGGTCTAATTTCATCATCTAATGGGGTCGAAATCAAGTTTGAAACCATCAGCCCATTATGGAAAAATAAGGAAAGAAAATCGGGTGAAAAAAGAAAAGAAGAAGTTGTTGAATTGGAAGAGCAGGATCAATTAATTAAAGAAAGAAATAAATTCACTAAGACCAAATTCAACACTATAAAAGAAGGCATTAGGGCTGAGGGAGAGGAAGAAGGAGACACAAAACACATACATAAAGGAGTACGTAATAGGGCGAAGGCCTTGGCCTTCACGGCAAGGTCGGTGCAAATTCAACCGGTTTTTAATGCGGGACGCGATCAATTCAACTCCTAAATTATCTAATGGTTGTATCTATCTATCTATCTATCTATCTTATTTAGTTTATTTATCGTTTAATTAGTTATTTAGTTTAATCTTTCAGTTATTCGAACATGTAATGTATCGATTATTGTCAATGAGTTATGAGATTATGTTATTGTTTTAACGTTTAATTAGTACTTTGATATTCGTATGAAATTCACAATTTGACTGTTGTTTTCATGTTTATTAATTTTGCCTGATCACCTAGATTATTTACATGAGTCGATTGTTAAATTAATAGTATTTTAAATTAGGTTGCA
Source organism: Agrostemma githago (assembly GCA_958450325.1). Classification (NCBI taxonomy): domain Eukaryota; kingdom Viridiplantae; phylum Streptophyta; class Magnoliopsida; order Caryophyllales; family Caryophyllaceae; genus Agrostemma; species Agrostemma githago. The sequence goes on along the minus strand of OY288247.1, from coordinate 62,418,995 downwards.
GCTTACTGGTCTAATTTAACTACTAGAATTTTGTATGATAATTGAGTTATATTTAATTGCAGCTTTCTGGTTCGATATAATTCAATTGATTGGTGTTCTTAACGTGATTAAATTTATTGACTTGATAAGTGCTTACATGGTTGAGTCGATCTAATTTAGTTAGGATTAAACTTGCGTGGTTAACGGAGTTTAACGAGTAAAAAACATAAAACTGTTAATTTACTTCCTTACAAGGGATTAAATAGTTACCGATCTATTTGAGTCTAATTAATTGAATCGATGATTAACCCGACTATATCATATATTGCATGTCTCGAACATTGTTAGGATTAATTACTTATTTATTGTTATGTTTTTATTTTATGATTATTATTATTTTCAAACGTAACAAAACCTTCCTTTAATATATATTTATACTATTAAATAATAAATTGTCTTAGATAATAACGTTAGTCTCTGTGGGATCGACCTCCACTTACCCTATCTACCGTAGAGTTAGTAGTGTTTATAAATTTAATTTTGAGTGCGGAAACGACACGCATCAAATTTTGGCGTCGTTGCCAGGGATCGAACCCGGGTCACCCGCGTGAAAGGCGGGAATTTTTACCACTATACTACAACGACTAACTTGAGTGGTTAATTCTTACGGAAAAAATGCAAAATTTAATTCTTGCGGAAAAAAAAGTGGAAAATTTTGAATAAATGGAGCTTATTGTTAAAAAAAACTTTTGTTTTTATTCGACTAACTTGAATAGGGAAGTCGACGACAAATTCTAATATAACATTTTTTTTTAAAAAAAAAATTATTAACTAACTCTAACTGTTGCTAACTTAAAAATTCCTTTTAAAGTTGTGTATACATTGATTTTCCTCCCGATTAGACTTGAATTAATTAATTTAATAATAGACAGTATTTTAAGTCTCTTTTATATTTAGGTTACATATAAATTATAAAGAATACCACTTGTTTAGCTACCTTAACTACTTTTTTTTTCGTTGACTCTAGAGGTACGAGCGGTAAGCCGGTCTTGTTTCAATCAATTTATTTTCGTAGGTGACTAATCAAGGCTATAAGGAAGATTAGATGCCTCAAAAGAGAGTGAGTCGGTCTTGTGACTCGAGTTAGTAAATCCGAGGGGAACCTAGTCCTAACAGGGACTGGGAGAATGCCTAATGCCTTGTCCGGATGGGCGGGAGTCATTGGTTGAAAACTCGCTACTTGGGTCACTCGATCTTGGAAAAAAAATTGAAAAAAAAAATGATTGAAAAAAATATAAAAAATGAAGAAAAAAAATCAAGCAAAGAAAAAGAAACAATTGAAAGAAAAAAAGAATAAGATCGAAAAAAGTGAGACGAGGTGTCTAGTTTGCTTTATGTGCTCGGGAGAACGATCCTCGTACTGAACTGGTAATAGGAATGTACCGAAAGTAGATCCCCTTCCCCCTAAGACCTTAAACTGCTGAAACCCGTCTTCTTGAGTCAATTTTTACCCAATTTTTTGAAGGTAGTTAGATAAGTGGGAAGGATAACAAGTTTATTTCTAATTTCGATTTAGAAGCGATTTAAAATATTATATGTTGTTAAATTAATTAATTGAATAGTTTATAGTGGAGGAGAAATTTATGTATATATTACTTGCTAATCTAACTCGTAATTTGTTTCGTTAACTTTACTAACTTACTAACTTATAAAATATTTTTAGTTTGTCGTCTATCGTATCTAGTTTGGTTAGTCCAAAATGTTTTTAAGGTTAATCTTTTGGTTGTTCGTTTTAGCTCTTGAGTTCTCGTTGTCGAGGACGACAATGGACTAAGTGTGGGGGAATTTGTTAAGTCGATATTTATGCGTATATTTATAAAATATTTGTTAAGTGTGGGGGAATTAGTTAATCGTATTTTTAATATTATATTTTTTATGTCGTCTTTGTATTATTTGAGCTAAACGTTATAACTTTAGTAACTTGATATACTATCGGCCTTATATTATTCTTGGTGCTAAATTGGGTATTTAATATATATTTTAATTATTTAAAATGTATACATGTAAAAGACTACTAAAATCGTATGTATGTTTACAGGTCTAATTCCATCATCTAACGGGGTCGAAATCAAGTTTGAAACCATCAGCCCATTATGGAAAAATAAGGAAAGAAAATCGGGTGTAAAAAGAAAAGAAGAAGTTGTTGAATTGGAAGAGCAGGATCAATTAATTAAGGAAAGAAACAAACTCAATAAGACCAAATTCAACACTATAAAAGAAGGCATTAGGGCTGAGGCAGAGGAAGAAGGAGACACAAAACACATACATAAAGGAGTACGTAATGGGGCGAAGGCCTTGGCCTTCACGGCAAGGTCGGTGCAAATTCAACCGGATTTTAATGCGGGACGCGATCAATTCAACTCCTAAATTATCTAACGGTTGTATCTATCTATCTATCTTATTTAGTTTATTTATCGTTTAGTTAGTTATTTAGTTTAATCTTTCAGTTATTCGAACATGTAATGTATCGATTATTGTCAATGAGTTATGAGATTATGTTATTATTTTAACGTTTAATTAGTACTTTGATATTCTTATGAAATTCACAATTTGACTGTTGTTTTCATGTTTATTAATTTAGCCTGATCACCTAGATTATTTACATGAGTCGATTGTTAAATTAATAGTATTTTAAATTAGGTTGCAGCTTACTGGTCTAATTTAACTACTAGAATTTTGTATGATAATTGAGTTATATTTAATTGCAGCTTTCTGGTTCTATATAATTCAATTGATTGGTGTTCTTAACGCGATTAAATTTATTGACTTGATACGTGTTTACATGGTTGAGTCGATCTAATTTAGTTAGGATTAAACTTGCGTGGTTAACGAAGTTTAACGAGTAAAAAAGATAAAACTGTTAATTTACTTGCTTACAAGGTAATGAGGGTCGGCAGCCTGCTTTGGACCGCCTGCTAAGCAGGCCCCCGGAAGGCTCCACCCGAGGATCCCCGGGAACTGACTCGGCAGACAATTAGAGCAAAGTCACTAAAAAGAGAACCCACTGGGGACTTCAGATGACCACCTGCCCAGCAGGGCGACGCGGTCTGCTCAAACCCAGCCTTCACAACCCCTACCCGCCTGCCCTCTGGGGAAATCTCCGCAGGCAGTGCAGGGATCACCAAGGGACCTCCTCGTCATTTCACCTAAGGTAAATGAGAATGGGTGGATAAGGTGAAGCCACTTGTCACCTCCTCATCCACCCATCCTCCTACTTCCCTCTCTTGTGGGAAGGTATAAATACTCTCCCATTTCCCACAAGAAGGGGGTGGGATTTTCTCTCTCTAGACTTCTACTCTAAAAACGCCACCTAGTTCCTCACGAGCTAGGTTCCTTAAGGCATTCACGGACTGACTTAGGCATCGGAGAGGGTTTCCTCGGACAACCTCCGAGGCCCTGTGCGTTCTGTGTGCAGGGAGCAGGCCCATTCCGCCGGGAAGGTCCGACTAGTGGAGGAGGAGGAAGGAGAGGTTGGCAGGATCGACTGACTGTTATTCGAAGCAACATCGAACAATGCGAACCCAAATTCCGAATCGGGTTAATTGATTCCAGTACCGGAACAATTTGGCGCCGTTTGTGGGGAAGATCTGGTTGTATCCACGAATTACCCACAAAAAATCAACCATTCCCAAATACAAAAACTAACCCATTGAAGCAATCATGCCTGAGATTGTGGATACTAGTGTAGGGGTAGGTCTGACGGTCCCACCGGTGACTCCCCTATACGGCATGCCGCAGCCTGAGAGAGCTCCTGCCGCCACGATTCTGAGAGTGGGGGGAGCCAGTCTCCTGGGCATACCAAATACAGCTGTGGCACCAGGGCAGGGGGCACATCCAGGTCACACCCTGAACCTAACCCCAGCTCAGATGGTCCAGACAACTGCTTTCTTCTCCGCAATGCTCAACCAGGAGTTAACTCCTGAAGACCTTGTAGGCAGGGTCGCAACGACCCCCAGACAGACCCGCTCAGTAAGCAGAGAGGGGGCTGGAGGTACGAAGCGAACCGCCGCCAGAAACGCCCAGAGAAAGGCGAGGAGAACAGCTCAAGTGTACGCACAGGCGGAGAGGCGTATCACAGTAGGCAGCCAGGAACCGCCTGCTCAGCAACAGACATTCTCTATACACACTACGGAGTCCACGTCCCGAGAGAAAAGGGGCCTGTCCCAGGGACTGCAGGATCGAATGAGGCACAGGGAGCCTGCGTCTAAACGCCTGGAAGAAAGGCAGGGCGGAGTCTTTTCCAGGTTAACACCGGCAGCAAAAGGACAAACAGCTCCAGACCTGTCCCAAAGCCTGCACTCTAGGCTTAACCGGGGGCAGCCGCTCGAGTCAAGGTATCACCAGGATGACAACATCGGTCAATCCCGGAGAAAGCGGTCCAGGCAACCCTCCCTTGACACAGAGGACGAGGCGACCAGCAGACAACCACCGAAGCACCGCTCCCCCAGTACGAGGAAACCGGCCCCTAGACCATGGGATGTTCACGGTAATCAGTCTGGGGAAAGCAGGTCACGGGTGGTAGGCAGGCCCACGAAGACCCCTCTCCATCCTGACGTACAAGAGTACCCCATCCCAGAGATCAAAATGCCCACAGTCAAGTTTGACGGGACTGCAGATCCAGATGACCATCTGGCGGCATTTGAAAGTCACATGGGCATGTCTGATGTGGATGATGCGATCTGGTGCAAAATCTTCCCAACCACCCTTGTAGGGCTTGCACTGGGATGGTTCAGGGACCTTCGCCAGGGGTCAATCAGTTTCTTTATAGAGTTAGCCGAGGCATTCCTTGAACAATACGCAGGGAACAAGAGGAGACGACTCACTCGTTTTGATCTTATGACCCTGAAGCAGAACAAGGGCGAGAGCGTCAGGGAGTACCTAAAGAGATTCGACTTGTCCTACCAACAAGTCAGGAAGATTGATGATTCAACTGCTGCCTACGCCCTGACAATCTCCCTACTCCCAGGGGAGATGAAAAACCAGATGATCAGGGCCCAGCCTGAAACCTTGGCAAAAGCCAGAAAAATTGCTGAAGGGTTTATTCTGCAGGAAGAGTTTCACAGCCTGCCGGACACCCCTGCAGGCCAAGCAAGGCCGCACGGGGGATCGCAGGGTGGACGAGGCAGGAACGAGCCAGACAAGTAGAAAGAGGAGGGGGATACCCCCAAGAAAGAGCACACAGCCTACCAGCCAAGATTTGACAGCTACACGGCCCTCAACAGGCAGAGGGCAGAAATCTTTGAACTGGAGAAGGAGACAGCAAAATGAAATCGCCCAAATAAGCCGCGCAGCCCAAAGGGGGACCCTAAAAAATTCTGCACGTTCCATGATTGCATAGGCCACACCACTGAAGAATGCCGACACTTAAAAGACGAGATAGAAAAACTCATAAGAAACGGCTGGCTAAGTAACTATGCAGCAAGGAACAAATCCCAGAAGTAGGCAGCGAAGAAGCCTGAAGGTTCAGCCCAAAATCGCATGATAATTCATGTAGTGTCTGGGGATGCAGAGGGACGGACAAGCAGACGAAGGCAGAAAAGGCAGATCCGCGAATTACGAAACCAGATTTGCTACGCCGAAAAGGCAGGAAGCCCGAGGGGCACGACCCTGAGCATCACCCCTGAGGACGCAGGGAGAGTAATATACCCACACAGTGATCCTTTGGTCCTAACTCTTGAGATTAGCAATCACATTGTCAAGAGGTGCATGGTGGACACTGGCGCCTACACAAACCTCTTGTACAAGGACGCCTTTGAAAGAATGAACTTAGAAAAAAGACATCTTAAGCCAGCCCCTGGATCTTTGTATGGGTTCAGTGGGGCAGGTGTACTTCCTATGGGGATTATCGACTTACCGGTAACGTTCGGGGAAGGGGCCTCTGCCAGGAATGTCAGGGCATCATTTGTTGTGGTGGATGCCAAGTCTGCATACAACGCCCTGATAGGGCGGGCCACCCTGGACGAAATCGAAGCCGCCGTATCAATCAGGGCCCTCACCATAGCCTATGTGACTGACTTTGGCATGGAAGGAAAGGTTCACGGGGATCAGGAGTCAGCCAGACATTGCTATTCCGTGGCCCTGCAAGCCCATGAAACAGAAAAAAAGGGAAAACGAAAAGCCGAAGGTTCCCCCAGCAGGGAGGGTGAAATCCCGGCTGCTCAGCAAAAAGAAGCCCACCTGGAGCCTGAAGGGGAAAGCATGTTGGTAGACTTAGAACCAGGGAGGCAGGTCCTCATAGGGGCCGACCTGGAGGAGTCCTACCAGAAAGAGTTGATTGCAGTCTTGAGAGAAAACAGGGACGTATTTGCTTACTCTGCAGATGAGATGCCAGGGGTCGACCCGACTTTTATTGTTCACAAGCTGAACGTTAACCCGGAGGCCCGCCCTGTAAAGCAGAAGAAAAGAAATATGTCCGTAGAAAAAGACGCGGCGATAAAAGAGGAGATAGAAAAACTCTTGAAAGCAGGTTTCATTGAAGTCTGTGATTACCCTGAGTGGTTGGCGAACGTTGTGATGGTGAAGAAGTCATCAGGCGCATGGAGAATGTGCGTGGACTTCACAAATCTTAACAAAGCCTGCCCAAAGGACTGCTACCCCCTGCCCAGGATAGACCAACTGGTGGATGCCACTAGTGGATATACCACGCTAAGTTTTCTGGATGCGTTCTCAGGGTACCATCAAGTGTGCCTCTGGCAGCCTGACAGGGAGAAGTGTGCCTTCATAACCAGCCATGGAACGTACATGTATAAAATGATGCCATTTGGACTGAAGAATGCAGGCGCTACCTATCAGCGATTGGTGGACAGGGTCTTTGAAAATCAAAAGGGGAGAAACTTGAAAGCCTATGTCGACGACGCTATCGTAAAAAGCAAAGGAGACAGGGAGCACCTGGCGGACCTGCAGGAAACGTTTTCATCCCTGCGCTCGTACAAAATGAAGTTGAATCTGAAAAAGTGCACATTCGGAGTCCGATCTGGCAAATTCTTAGGATTCTTAGTCAGCTCCAGGGGGATAGACGCCAATCCCGAGAAGATTCAGGCGGTCCTGGACCTCCCAAAGCCTAAGACCATAAGAGACATTCAAAGGATCACAAGCAGGATGGCTGCCCCGGCTCGCTTCATCGCCAGATCAGCAGACAAATCAACCCCTTTCTTCAAAGTATTGAAAGGCAATAAACAATTCAAATCGGAGGATGAGCAAAAGAAAGCTTTCGAACAATTGAAGGAACATCTAAAAAAGCTCCCTACCTTGGCGAGACCAGTGGCCGGAGAAAAACTATACCTATACATTGCTGTCACCAACTCAACGGTGAGTGCAGTCATACTGAAAGAAGAAGCAGGCTCACAGTAGCCCATCTACTTTGTAAGTCACGCCCTGGGGGCAGCTGAGAGGAACTATCCTCTGGTAGAAAAAGCCGCCTACGCAGTCGTCATAGCAGCCAGAAAACTCAGGCCCTACTTCGACGCACACCCTGTTGTGGTCCTCACCGACCAACCGCTAGAAAAGATATTGGAAAAATTTGAAAAATCAGGGAGGTTGCTAAAATGGGCGATTGAGTTAAGCGGACTAGGGATATCATACCAACCCAGGACAGCCATCAAGGCACAGGCCCTGGAAGACTTCCTGGCTGAATGTTCTCATTCAGGGGAAGAGGAACCCCCCGCCGAAGAATGGATAGTATACACCGACGGGTCCTCAACGGCCAATGGTGCAGGGGCAGGTGTCGTACTGACCAGCCCTGAAGGAGTGGACTTTGAGCATGCGCTCAGATTCACCTTCCCCGCATCAAACAACGAGGCGGAGTATGAGGCCATACTTGCAGGAATAAACCTAGCCAAGGCAGCAGGAGCAGAGCGGATCATACTAGCGACTGACTCCCAGCTCATTGCCAATCAAATCAACGGGGAGTATGAAGCTAGGGATCAAGCCATGGCCGCCTACTTAGAAAAAGTGAAGCAAAGACTGTCAAACCTAAAATCCTACGAAGTTAGGCAAATACCCAGATCACAGAATAATCGGGCCGACGCCCTGTCAAAGCTGGCCAGCTCCAGCCTGCAAGACATAAGGAGGTCAGTTTGGATAGAAGTTGTGCAGGAGAAATCCACTGCTACCTATCAGACAGTCAACATTGTCGAAGAGGAGCAGGAAAACTGGACGACCCCCCTCATTCAGTTCAAAAAATACGACACCCTACCATCTGATCCAGTGCAAAAAAAGAAGGTACAGACCAAAGCAGCATGGTTCGTAATAATTGATGAAGAGCTATACAAGAAATCTTTCACTTTCCCCCTGCTCAGATGCCTGAGGGCAGAGCAGGCCGCGGAAGTTTTGGATGACATCCACTCAGGGATCTGCGGGCATCACATTGGAGGAAGATCGTTAGCCCACAAAGCTCTAAGGGCAGGCTACTACTGGCCTACCATGTTAGCAGATGCAAGGAGCCTAACTCGAAAATGCATAAAATGCCAACTCTTCGCTCCATCAATTCATCCCCAGCCCAAGAACTCAGGCCAATTTTATCTCCCATTTCTTTCGCTCAATGGGGGACGGACATACTGGGTCCCTTTGCTACAGCCACAGGGGGACGAAAGTTTCTGATCGTGGGGATTGACTACTTCACAAAGTGGGTTGAAGCCGAAGCAATCCCAAACATCACCGAGCCGGCAGTCAGGAAGGTCATCTGGAGAAACATCATAACCAGATTCGACCTGCCAAAAATGCTAGTGTTTGATCATGGGAGGCAGTTTGATAATGACCCCATAAGAGCCTGGCTAGAAGGGCATGGAATAATCGTCTCCTATTCTGCCGTCTGCCACCCACAAACCAATGGGCAGGCCGAGGCCGCCAACAAGCAGATCCTAAATGGGCTCAAAAAGATGGTGGATGATCTCAAAGGAAGATGGGCAGACGAGCTACCAAGTATACTCTGGTCAATAAGGACCACCAGAAAAGAATCAACAGGTCAGACGCCATTTGGCCTGGTGTATGGAGCAGAAGCTTTACTACCCATCGAAGTGCGAATTCCTACCCCACGGTCTCAGCAGTACAACAAAGCTGACAACGATGCAACAATGGCCGAGGCCCTAGACCTGGTTCATGAGGTCAGGGAGGAGGCCAGCATCAACATAGCCGCCTATCAGCAAAGGATGAGAAAGGCATACAACAAAAGGGTACATGAGAGAAGGTTCCAGATAGGCGACCTAGTGCTAAGGAAGACACAGGCTGTAGGAAAATCTTGGGAGCATGGCAAACTAAGTGCCAACTGGGAAGGCCCGTACCAGGTGACCCAGATTTTGGGAACAGGCACATACAAAATCGCCAACCCAGAAGGCCAAGAGCTGAGCGCACATTGGAACGCCGACACCCAGAAAAGATACTATGTTTAACCGAGTCTTAGGAAAATCTCGTCTTTAGGAAAAAGTACTGGCGGAGAACGATCAGAATGGAATGTCGACGGCTCCGACCACTCTTATGTTTTAACAAAGTTTTTATATATAACACTCAAAGATTCATACTCGTTGTCTGTTTAAGCTTGCGCTCTCACACACAAACGAGCAGGGGGCAATAGGGGGAGGCCCCCCTGTTGCCAAAACCGAGGAAAATGGACCCCCAAACAAAAATTCTAAAACCTCTACCTACCTCTGGGCAGGAAGGGTGCAGGACTCACACGCCGAACTGACAAGGACTGGGGGCAGCTCCCCCAACCTTGTATAAAAAACGCAAAAGCCCTCCCTACCTACCTCTGGGCAGGCAGGGGGCAGGCCCCCTGGACTCCAAGCAGAGGCCAGGGACAGGCCAGGCTACGCACAACTGACAAGGACTGGGGGCAGCTCCCCCAACCTTGTATAAAAAACGCAAAAAGCACTCCCTGCCTACCTCTGGGCAGGCAGGGGGCAGGCCCACTGGACTCCAAGCAGAGGCCAGGGACAGGCCAGGCTACGCACAACTAACAAGGACTGTGGGCAACTCCCCCAACCTTGTATAAAAAATGCAACAGTCCCCCATGCCTACCTCTGGGCAGGCAGGGGGCAGGCCCCCTGGACTCCAAGCAGGGGCCAGGGACAGGACAGGCTACACACAGCTAACAAGGACTGGGGGCAATTCCCCCAACCTTGTATAAAAAACGCAAAAACCCTCCCTGCCTACCTCTGGGCAGGCAGGGGGCAGGCCCCCTGGACTCCAAGCAGGGGCCAGGGACAGGCCAGGCTACGCACAACTAACAAGGACTGGGGGCAATTCCCCCAACCTTGTATAAAAAACGCAAAAGCTCTCTCTGCCTAACTCTGGGCAGGCAGTGGGCAGGCCCCCTAGACTCCAAGCAGGGGCCAGAGACAGGCCAGGCTGCGCACAAATGACAAGGACTGGGGGCAACTCCCCCAACCTTGTATAAAAAACGCAAAAGTCCTCCCTGCCCACCTTTGGGCAGGCAGGGGGCAGGCCTCCTGGACTCCGAGCAAAGGCCAGGGACAGGCCAGGCTACGCACAGCTAACAAGGAATGGGGGCAATTCCCCCCAACCTTGGGGCAAACCGAAACAAGGAAAAGCATTCCATAACAAATCCATGAAGAGTAAAAAGTTTTCACAAAGTGACAAAGGCAAAGATCCGAAAAACTAAATATTACAAACAGCTGGTCATAGCAAGGCTCAGCACAAAGAACAGGGCTATTTCAAGAAAAGATAAACATTATGAAGCATCCTGGCTTGGACCGGCACCCGCCTCAGGGGGTTTGGCCGCCCGAGCCTCGTTTTTAGCAGAGTAGAGACTTCGGAAGGCCTCTTCATCAAACACAGGGAACATCTCCCCAATCACCTCCATCACCAGCTCCAGGAAAGAGTTGGCCCCACTCACAAAACTTGCGTCCACCGCAGCATCGGTCTCCTCCACAAGGGCATCCTTTTCTTTCTTCCATTAACTCTTGGCCTGCTCAAAGGTTGAGTCACCTTTGGACAGGCGTTCCTCCAGATCAGCTGTCTTCCTTTTTAGGTGCTCCATCTCAGCCAGAGAAAGGGTAGCCTGCTCCATCGCCAAGCGACTCTCCTTCAGCTCAGCTTCAAACTTGGCTGCTTCCCTCACAACTCTCTCTCCTTGATGCTTCCACTGGCCTGCCTGATTCTTCGCCTCCTCTAGCTCGCCCTCCTTCTTCGCCAGCTTATCCCTCAAATTATTTATCAAAGTTATGTCCCTCTCCACCATAGCCAGACGGTCAGGAGGGGGAGCCCCAGGCGTGACAGTCAGCTCTTCGTCGCTCAAGCGGCTAAGAGCCGCCAGCTCAGCAGATGCCAACAACACTTTGGAGGTACGCTGGATATACTGAATCACTTGGTGAGAAGTTGAAGTAATAGACTTGGTAAGACGGTCGGCCAAAATGGCGCCAGAATCGGAGATCAGGCCCGACACGTCTACGCTGTCGCCAGCAGTATAGTGAATCTCCGTATTCTCCTCCTGAAAAAGGGTGCTCAGAATATCACGAGCAGGGCGTTTTGCCTCAGGAGTACAAACGTCAGCCTCCAAGTCCACCACAGGAGTAGTCCATGAGGGCTCCCTATCCCTTTTCCTTCTCAGCTCCAGGGGAACGCTCTCCCCAGTCCCCTCAGAGTTCGCGGGACGCGATCCCTGGGGAACACGAGTCTCGGCTGGAGAGTCACCTTGCCTACATCCAGGGGAAGGAGTGGCCCCTGAGGTAACTTCAGCCTCCCCATCCTGGATACTGGGGGAAGGAGTCGCCGACTTTGCCGACGGCAGTCGTGGGGGAAGAGGCAGCCTTCGGCCAGCAGCGAGATCCTTTACGAGCCTCATTAAATTTTCTCCCCTTTCTTGAAATTTGAAGGGAGGGAAGGACGCTTCGAAACAATGACAAACTCCTCACTCAAACCTAACCTCTTAACCTGCTTCCTTGTCCAACGACGAGAAGCGGAATCTGCAGAAAAAGAAGGGCAGTCAGCTAAAAAGCAAAGAAATAAAAAGTCTCAGAAAAATCGCGCCAGCAAAAGCCCCTTAGAACTACCTTCAAGGCTAGGGATCAGGCCCAATGGGAGCAAGTATTCGTCTGTGGCTATGAGCTCCGCGTGGGGGAGCCAGAAAGCGGGGCCAAAAACACCAGACTTATCCGCAACAATCTTAAACTTCTTGACTAGTATCTCTTCTTTCACACTCAGCTTTACCTCCAGGGCTTTCCCCCCGACGCCTGGATGGTACTCTTCGCGAGTTTCCATGCGGGTATGAACATGATTCCTAAAGTGTCTAGGAATCCGCCACCCGGAAGCACTATGTCCATACAAGAAATTGTTCTTCCAGTCTTTCAGGCTACTTAAAGCTGGCCAGACTAGAGCATATTTCTTCTGTCTCTGGAGGGACCAGTACCCAGGGGAACCATCTCCCCCTGACGAAGATACCATTTGTAGCCCAACCATAAAACGAAGGGCATCAATATAAGGCCCCTCACCGTGAAAAAGACAGGTCCAGGTATAGGCTATCAGGGACCTAATGGCTGTGGCAGTCAGTTGGGCTATAGCCACATTCATTCTCCTGAAGGTCTCCTCCAAGAAAGGGTGAAGAGGGAATCGCAGGCCGAATTCCAAGCTTTTGTGATAAACAGCCACACAACCTTCAGGGGGCAGCATACTGTGTCCTTTTCCCCTGGAACTATGACTGTATACCCCTCCCCGAAATTATAAAACTTCTCAATCTCCCCAGCAGCATTACTTTCCAAAATCAAATCCCTATTCTTGGCTTCGGGGTAGGTTTTTAGAGGAATCAAGTATTTTTTTCTTATCCAAATAATAAGTTCTCCCTCTCTCCCTGGGAATGAGGGGGCCGGCAATCCTGGAGGGGTCCACATCCAGTGCCTCGTTGTCAGAATCAACAACGTCGAAGGGAGCGGGCTCGGGGGATTCAGCACCTCCCCCCCTTTCAAGGCGATCCTCCTCCCTGGGCCCAACCCCATAAGAGGAGGCTAGATCACGTCCACTCCCGTCTCTACCCTCAGTCCTCTCAGGCAGTGGACCAAAAGAGAAAGCGCGAACGCGAGACATACTGGTTTATGAAGAAAAAGTGTTCGAGGAAAGGGAAAAAAGGCGAAGATTTAAGGAGAGATTATAACCTAGAACGGTGGTCGTCGCCGGAAAATCTGATAGTAGGCGCTCCTTGATCTCGTGAAGTTCTCAGCAACAAAGACGATTTGGAAGTATGAGAGGGACTACAAATTTCGAAAAATGTAAAAGAAAGAAATGGAGGAGGGGAAGGGCTTATATAAAGCCCAGGAAGCCAAAAAGACCGCCTCCCTGACAAAACGTCCCCAACAAACTACCCCACGTGTCCCGCTTTGAACACGAGCCACTCACCCCTTCCCAAGAAGGGCCTCGAAAAAGCAAAAAGTGTCAGGGGATAGTCAGCTAACAACGTCATCCCCGCATTCAAAAAAAAAGCAACAAATAAAAAAGTCGCTCGGATTTTTTATTAACTTTGATGAAAAATGGACAAGTTACACGTCATGCCTGGAAAAGTAAGAAAATACAAAAGGAGCCTGGATTTCCGACTCAACACGCCTGTACCCTGCAAGCGGGCCTAGTCATCACCTAAGTCTGGAGAGTAGTCCCCAGGGCTGCCTTGGCCTCCAATGTCAGATCCCCAATCCCAGTCAGAGGAATCCTTGAAGGGGTCGTCAAGGAGTCCGTCCTCGTCTCTGCCACTCGAGCAGCCCAGACCCTCGCTGTCTCCAGAGTCCCGGCTGCTAACGTCCCAGTCCCTGCCATAGGGAACCGCCTAGAGATCGTCACAAGTGCCACAAGCCGTTTTCTTCACTGGAGAGGAAGGGCCTGACCCTAGAGAGGAGTCTACGTCGGAACAGTCGTGGTCGCACTGTTCAGGGTGCAACCATGGGAAACACTCATGGCAACCCCGATCGAAACACCCTCCTCCTTGAAGGCAGCGCTTGAATCTGGGAGCTGCAGGGGGCGAGGATCTTCTAGGGCGCTGGTCTGCCCTGATAGAAGCCTTCTGAACATTCCGACGGGGATGTGGCCATGGACGGGGGCTGCGGCGAAGGGCCCGGAAAGCCGCCCGAGCATACCTTAGCCTCCAAAATCTCTTAAAAAGGAAGGTAACAGTGCGAACTCCATGGCGAGTAACAGATTTTTTTATCCAAACCATGATTCAACAAAGAAAAAGTGGAAGAGTTGAGGATGAATCAATTAAATGGCAAAAAGAGCTGGAATTTATACAAGGAAAATGGAGCATTAAATGGCATCCTAATCATCCTGGCAGGGAATGCCACCAATCGTGAAGACCTCACATTGCCCGAAAATCCACCAAGCATGAGGGGTAATCATTGCAAAAGACCTCTCAACTCTTTGCATACCTGACGCAATTAACGCTTCTTTCCTCGGGAAAGTACAAACGCATTAAATGCAGCAGTAAAGCCGAAAACAAGTCAACCTCCCTCCATCTAAGCAAAAGTCGCCAGCCGGAAAGAAGACTAGCTCCCCCCCAGCTTGCGAGGGCCAATTGATGAGGGTCGGCAGCCTGCTTCGGACTGCCTGCTAAGCAGGCCCCCAGAAGGCTCCCCCCGAGGAGCCCCGGGAACTGACTCGGCAGACAATTAGAGCAAAGTCACTAAAAAGAGAACCCACTGGGGACTTCATATGACCGCCTGCCCAGCAGGGGGACGCGGTCTGCTCAAACTCAGCCTTCACAACCCCTACCCGCCTGCCCTCTGGGGAAATCTCCGCAGGCAGGGCACGGATCACCAAGGGACCTCCTCGTCATTTCGCCTAAGGTAAATGAGAATGGGTGGATGAGGTGAAGCGACTTGTCACCTCCTCATCCACCCATCCTCCTACTTCCCTCTCTTGTGGGAAGGTATAAATACTCTCCCATTTCCCACAAGAAGGGGGTGGGATTTTCTCTCTCTAGACTTCTACACTAAAAACGACACCTAGTTCCTCACGAGTTAGGTTCCTTAAGGCATTCACGGACTGACTTAAGCATCGGAGAGGGTTTCCTCGGACAACCTCCGAGGCCCTGTGCGTTCTGCGTGCAGGGAGCAGGCCCATTCCGCCGGGAAGGTCCGACTAGTGGAGGAGGAGGAAGGAGAGGTTGGCAGGATCGACTGACTGTTATTCGAAGCAACATCGAACAATGCGAACCGGAATTCCGAATCGGGTTAATTGATTCCAGTACCGGAACACAAGGGATTAAATAGTTACCGATCTATTTGAATCTAATTAATTGAATCGATGATTAACCCGACTATATCATATATTGCATGTCTCGAACATTGTTAGGATTAATTACTTATTTATTGTTATGTTTTTATTATTGTTATTATTTTCAAACGTAACAAAACCCTCTTTTTATATATATTTATACTATTAAATAATAAATCGTCTTAATAACGTCAGTCTCTGTGGGATCGACCTCTACTTACCCTATCTACCGTAGAGTTAGTAGTGTTCATAAATTTAAGTTTGAGTGCGGAAACGACACGCATCACTCACGCAGCTGAAGGATGGCCAAAAGTAGGCTGAAATTTTATGACGACTCTGTTGATCCTGAAGTCATGAATCGTTGGTTTCGACTGATGGAACGACAATTTGGAATTTACTCCGCCCCCGGGGCCTAGAAGCTGGGCTTGGCCGTACTGTACCTGTTTGACGAAGCAGACCAGTGGTGCCCAACCACACTCCAAACTCCAGGATTCAACTTGACTCAATTCAAGGCCCTCCCGGAACGAAGATTCTATCATGAGGAGCTGAGGCATCAGAGGATGACTTAATTCAGCGCTCTGCGCTAGGGCACCATGTCTGTAGAAACGTACACCACTTGGTTTCATTTCCTGTCGAATTATGCTGGAGACCTGCTGCACAACGAGAGTTCCCGAGCTTTCTATTACCGAGGAGGACTCCGAGCCGATATTACTCTAAACCTTCCCCGGAGTCCCTTAACCGTTAATGAGCTCTACGATGCCGCGTTCTATGCAGAGTCTTCAATTGAGCGGGTGAAAGCAATGAACCCGTCCTCTGGTTATAAACGACCTTTCTCCCACTCTGAGAATAACCAAACATCTTCTTTGAAGAAATTCCATTCATCAGGAGGTCCGAAACACTTCCCTTGTCTTTTCGCTTGCTTTTCCACCCTCTATCTTTTAAGGCGTTGAAATCTACCGTTACTTGCTTGTTGCAGACAGTGATTACAAGAAGTCCAACTCCTCACCGTTGTTCGCAAACAAGAAGAAGAACGTTTGTTAAAAATGCAACAAGGATGACCACGCGGGAAAAAACTGTGACGGTACTCCTTTCACATTCTTCACTTGTGGAGAACCGGGTCATCGCTCCTACAACTGTCTGTAGAAGACTACTGCCACTAGTGCCACAGTCGTCGGTGCTGTTGCTACAATTAAACGCAAAGGTCGTATCTTTATGATGAGCAGAGCCGATGCTGAAGCACACCCAGATCGTCACGGGTACGTTTTCAAACATCTGTTTTTGTAACACCCCAACCACCACTTGTGGACTGTGGTATCACTTATGGCGCTCAACAGGTCGTGTACTGGTCCCACAGATCAACACGAGTCTTTTCCAAAGCATTTTGACCTCACTCATGCGCGTCCTAGAACCTTCCCAGGAGGTCACCCATCCTAAGATTGCTCCCAATCAAGCACGCTTAACTATGGAGTTCTTATCATGGGGAAACCAGAAAAGAAAGTGCACTTTGTTGACATGAGTAGTACTATCAAATCCCTTTGAGCACTCATCTGAGCCTCTCAAACCGTATCCAATACACGATCCTTTGAGCACCATATCCAATATATACTCTTTAAACTTGGGGTATTACAATTTTTCGTGCCTTCTTTCCACCTGTTGTAGGTGCATCCTACCCCGCTAAATTGTGTTATTTGCGGAAGTCAGGTGACTATAAATCATGTATGGTTAGAAGTACGTTGGTATAAGGATAATAGATTAGCTTCACAGTGACTGAAGAAGAGCCAGAATTGTAGGTATGTAACCCTAGTTTTTCCTCCTCTTTCTCCTAAAAAAAACTTTACTTTTCCTCCTCAATCTGGGGCCTCCATCGATAATTAATCGATGGTAAGCCCCAAAAATTGTTTTAATCTCAATTATTAGTTAACAAATCTGATTCAATAAAAGTCTCTCTTTTATGAGAGTTGTTTTTGTCCTTTATTTCAGGTTTTTTCCTTTATTTCGAGGTTTCAGTCCTTTACATTAGTATAGGGCTTAGATTTCAAGAACTGTGTGCAAGATCATGAGAGTTATGGAATCCCTACGTACGGCGATACAATTGAGGTCAGATCTCGGTCTACTATTTGTCAAAATAGAGAAAGTTCATCATCATGGAGGCTATTTCATCAGATCTATAGATTCCTTCGCGAAAGGCTGTGTCAATAAACAGTGATATATAGAAGGCTATGCAGAAGCGCATTATTCTAATAGTGATCTTTGTCTCAATGATGTTCTTTATTTATTTTTCACAAATCTGTATTCAGTTCAATTTGACATCGTTTGTAGATGCCGGATGACTTATTACTAATGATATTGATCTTCACTTAAAAAAAAAGAATTGTAGGTATGTAGATTGGAGATGGAGTGCTTTCTTTTCTTTGATCGACAAATTCCCAATTTTGGATTATGTTACTTGGGGTAATAAAGTGTATTACTGCTATCAATATCGCAATTCACAAGTCAGTGTCATACATACTCATAGCCATAATTAGTTGATGAAGAAAAGAGAGTGTGTTCTTTGATACTCCTATTGCCAGTGCTCCCTTGAATTTACTCTGTATTAATTAGAGTTGCTCTCTCACCATACATTTGAATTTGTCCAAGACTCACATATAGTATTTTAATTGAAACCTGTAATTAATTGTAGTCTGGTTGGCCATTTATACAGCAGTAGCGTTATTGTCATCAAGAGCAATCCTGAGAAGAGTAATTGTCTCGTTATAAAGGAGTAGTGTTCTTGTTGAATGATGTCAGGTTTGTCATTAAGAGCATCATTTGTAGTTGAAGTTCACATGGATATGATGTTCTTGTTAGTATTTACGCTATCAATTTACCTGTGACTGTCAAAAAAAAGGAAGTGTGAAAATGGCAGAACACCCAAATCCCACAAAAAAGGGATGTTTTTGGCTTTGTGGGCTAAATATTACAACCCTAATTTCAAAAAGTTAGGGTTTATGTTCAATTAGGAATGTTTATGAAATATTTTTGCTTTGAATTTAAATTGTTTGTTTAGTTGTCAATTTTCGTATATGCATCATGACTATTGAATATTTCGAATGTTTTATATTTCATTGTGTTATGTTCTTATTATGATTGTGTTTACTGACTTCTCATTTAATGTAGGTGTTTGTGTATAACTAGAATGCATGACAGCTGAAAAATGGTTGGAAGTTCAATATGATAGAAAGTCTTTCGATTATTCTATGTACGACATTGATTTGATGCAATTAATGGATGTAATTGCCGATTAAAGTAGACTAAAGTTCATGATCGAACCAATTATGATGCTTAAATTTTACAATTTTGACATAGAATCAATTTTCTTATTGATGTCACAAACTATTTCCATTTGTTTTTTCATCTTTTTCTTCAAATCTTGTTGAATGGACATTTGATCAACTACCCACATTGCATTATTAGAAGATGCTTCTTCCGTTCTATATTTGTTCTTTTATTGAATCTTAGGCATGTTTTGTTTTCCATTTGAATTTCTCTTAGAGTTGAACTTGAATGTGAAACCGAAATTGTTGTAAGTTTGATTTTTGTGGATTTTTTTGTTCATATTCTGACAAAATAGAAAGGGGTGTGCATTTATAAGCATTTGCGTAACGACTAGTTCAATAGTCTAGCTGTTACTTTGTTTCAAAGAGTCGCCCCTTTGGTTTCAGGGGTACCATGTGAACAACAATGTAACCTTAGGGGTACCATGGGAACAGCTATCAAACATTAGGGGTACCATGGGAACGCCTCTCTTTATGTTAAGGGTTCTGAAAAGTAGCGATTGAGGGATATAATTAATTTTTCCTCCCAAAATTAATTAACACTTAATGATCCAGCTCTTCAACATAATTCAACGTCGTGATGACAGAAAATGGAATGTGGGTAAATCGGGAACTAAACTATAAAACTCAAGGTTACCATGGGAACAAACTTAAAAACGGGTGTACCATGTGTAATGTGACATAGTTCGAGGGTACCATGGGACTTTTCCCTTGTTTTATTTAAAAACTTTCGCTTTGATTTATTGTTTACCCTTGTTCTATTTATTCGTCATCCATTTTTTGAACTGCCAATTTTTTTATGAAAAGTCTGACTAGTTTAAAAACTTTGGATTACCATGAAATTTTAACATTTTGAGTTATAATATCAAATTGTGAAACCCCATGTTTTGTAAAAAGTTTGGCTATCTTAAACTTTCAGATATCGTGAAATTTAACATTTTTGAATTTTAATTTAAATACTTTATACTCCATTTTTGTTATATCTTTGGTTGATGTTTATATTAAATTCTGTTTCAAAATACCTTAATAATTTATTTTTAAAGTATTTCGAATTGGTTCAATTTTGATTTTACAAGCGATCGAAGTTTTATGGAAACTTTAATAATTACAAATATTTTGATTTCTATAAGATTATTATGTAAGCGGTTTAACATTTTGAAATAATTTCGTGTGTGCAAGTTTTCATTTTATTGTCGTTGGCCATTTGAATTTGTTATTGAAAAACGTCAAACGACTGATTCGATCTTACTAACTACAAAGCTTGATTCCTCCGAACTAAATTTAGTTTCGTCATAAAACGAAATGTTATCGAATTTCTTAATCAAATTGTTTTACTTTTGTTTCGAAAATGTTTTGGCTACTCTTTTTCCTCCGAGCTTGTTTACAAATTTTATTTAACGTTGTTATTTTAACAAATAACTTTACTTTATGATTTCATTAATTTAAAATATTTTAATACTCTTGGAATAAATATTTGTATTCGATTTCGTATCACTTTAAAAGTTGTAAAATTTTCTTTTAAAACCAAAATTGTTTTTATGCGGAATACGTATTTTCATCTCTTCGAGTAAGGTAAACCTTGAGTTCCTTTCTGCTTAATCTTAGTTTCGAGGACGAAAGATTCTTTTAGTGGGTAGGATTGTAATACCTGCTATTTTCCTAGTGTTTTTATCCTTTCCGTTATGACTTCGTCATAACTCTGTCACATTTCGGCCTTGTATATTATCATTTTTCCAAGCTTTATTTTATTTTGAGTTTAATGATATTTATTTTTATTTTAAAATATTTTAATTCTTTTAAATATATTTATTAAATTTTCTTCGTAAACTAATTAATTTTTCCGTGAGGAATTCTACTTCCTTACGAATTAACGTTTTTAAGCTCTGATTTACGTTATTTCTTTTCCTAAAAGTGTCTAAACATATTTATATAATATTATCAACTTAGAAATATTTTTATTTACGAAAATCTAGCCATTTATGATTTTATTACGAAGGTTCGTAAATAATTATTTTCTATCGCGAGGTTTACTCGAATTGCTTTGAAATATCTTTAGCTATTTTACGATTCTTCTTTTTATCAACTTACAAATTATTTGGGACCTTTTCCCCATGTTTTGGACCGAACCATATCCTTGTCACACCTTTACTACGTTTTCATCTTTACGTTTCATTTTATTACGTTCAAACGTAATTACGTAGTTCTTTTCTTTTCGTTTATTTGATACATTATGATCAACATTTCATTCTCCCACCTATCACTATTTTGGCTGGTCATTTGGTATATTTCTACATAGTTTTCATCAAAACATTTATCATCATTTCTGCTTAGAAACCATACATTTATTTCTTACATTCATTTTTCTCATAAACAAAAAAAATACTCTTTCTTTTCCCTAAAAAAATGTGACATCCTCCAGCATTTCTAGGCTGATTCTTGCTCCAATTCGAGTCATAATCATCTAGTTTTCATTGTCAAATTAATCCTTATCCTGACCCTTTCGTTAAGGTAATAGTCGACGTTGTTTTCGATCGTTATTAACCTTAATTTTCTTGGTTTTTCTCAGGTAGTTTTCTGCCATGATTTTCGTGTGCTATTGGTTTTGTGGACAATCCCGAGGTTGACAAGTATATTATTGATTCCGATTTGGATTAGAGGTAACATCGATGTTACTCGGTATTACTTGATTTTAATTGTGTAATTTCATGTATTATTTTATATTTTATTTTTGACAATATATGTATGTCATATAATCTGGAAAATTTTGAAAAGTTGAAAATTCGCATGTTTCAGTACTTTAAAAACATGTGTTTTTATTATTTTTAGTACTTTAATCAATTATTTAGAAAGACAAGTTTTATTAAGAGAATCGTTAATTGTGAAAACGGGCTTTAAAAGACGATTTTAACGAAATGTGTTAAATATGGAATTTAGGAAATCTCAAAAAATTTGTATATTCTGTAAAATGATGATTTTTAATTGTAATAATAATTTTTGGATATTAAAACTTAAATCGTTTTGTAATTATTATTTTTATTAATCGTTATTGTCGAAATTAGACGATTAGCGAGAAAACTCTTTAAAAACCGACTTTAAGGATTCTGGAAAAATTATTTTTCTGAAAAAAAATGTCCAAAAATGTATTTTAACTATTTTACGTAATTTTTGTACTATTTATCGAAGTCTTTAATTAATAATAATAATTTTTGGACAAAATTACGATTTGTCGTTAAAATGCTCTGTTTCACCTAAACGAGTTGTTTTCCAGAAATTTTGGAGATGTTTAAATCTGATAATTTGATAGTTACATCACCCCTTATCATATCCTAATTTTTTTAATGATTTAAATTAAATAAAAGACGTTAAAAGATTTAATTTGCCACTTGCCGTAAAATCCTATTTATGTTCGTTTTGTCGAAACTAATAATAATTAAGAAATTTTAGTTTTATAAATTTTGGAAAAACCCTAATTAGTAGTACTAAAGTGTTTAAGACATTTTTAATTATTTTATAAACACTTGTATGATATTTCAATAATTTCATAAACCCAAATGTTCTCACTTTAACAATTATTATCGTTAAGGCCGAAAGTATTAGTTTTAAAAATCTATATCGTAAATTTTGAATTAGTATGAACTAATATTTTTGATATTTTGATATGATGCTATTTTTTGTAAAGTTTCTAAAAATTGAAGTTTCCTAAAATAGAAAGTTTCCTCTTTTGGAAAGTGACGATTTTTCCTTTTTTTTCTCTTATTATTATATTGATTATATCTTTTGTATATTGATAATGACTTTGTTTTGGAGTTATGGAATATGGTTAAGTGTGGGGTTAGAGTAATACAGTCTAGGATGTACTGTTTTGCCATCAACTATAAAACTGGTGTATCCATTTGGGATGCATTGGTTGTTGAACTGGACACATTTGGTGTCCAGGAGTATATGTGCATTGTGCCTTTAAGCTAGATATCGCATCGTATTAGTCGCCGTCAGTAGAACTGGATACATTTGGTATTCAGGAAGGGTGTATATTACTTAAGCTGAGACCTCGCATTGATAAGTCGTCGTCCTATTATTGTTGAGTTGCCTAGTTAGAGACCTTGGATCTTCGCTGCGTGTGAAGTTGGTGTCTAAGTTCTCAAAGCTTGTTTTTTTGGTATATCCCTAGTGAAAGTCTAGCCTTGTGCACACTAATCCTATCCATAACGCCATTTTGAATATTTTATTATTATCGATATAATTTTGATTTGCAGGTTGGCAAATGTTTTATGTTTTCTCCGAAAAACTCGTTTTTATTATATTGTTTTGATACGTGAAGTTTTTCACTGAAAGTTTATTTTATTATAATGTTTTACTGTTTTCCATTTTTTCTATTTTTCTATAGTAATAATTACAGTTTTAAAATCCTGTTATGCGGTTGGGAGAACGTTGACGTTGCTCCGCACTGATTTTGGCTATTATGTTTTTACATGGCAGGTATACGTGTTTTTTCGCTGGGTGTGGGCTAACGAGCAGTCTTGGATCCTGCTTGTTTATTTTAATAACTCTGTCTTATGGATCGCTAACCCGTTTATGGATTGTTTTAAATTTTGGCCATTTTTATTTATGGCCTAATTCTTGACTTTACCATTTTAATTTATTAAGACATAGTTATTATGGTGTGTTTCAATCCCGACTCTACAGTGTTTCCGCCACTGTATCGCGTTAGATTTTCTAGGGGATTACAATAATTGTCACCCAATGCCCCTTCTTAAATTGTTGTGACGATAATTGCGAACAAATTGGGTTTTTTGACCGACCACCTTAGCCCGCTTGATGATTCCATTTGACTTGACGATGCCTATTTTCCGACTTGGATTTTTCATGTACCCCATCAACGCCTCGTCTACATAAGCCATGGAAGAGCTTTAATCGTTCCCAACGCACACCAAACCACTATCCTTGTTCACCACAATTGGGCCCTACCTTTGGGACCCGGTGAGTTCCGACTGACCAAGACTGAGTCGGGAGGAAGGGGAGTTTGGGAGTATGCGCACTACACGTTGCCCGAAGGTCGTACGATCTACGACCTTTGTGAGATTGAATCCGACTATGCCCTCTCGCTTAGCGACGGTCCGGAGGAGTTTTTCTCGCGCACCATCCTCCGAGGGTATACCATCCTACCCTTGATCTCCTAGTCCATCCTACAGGAATGATCCTTTGGACTAGACCCTCTCTTGGAGTCGGTGGGTAGTGTGGTGGGTGTGTGTGTTGTATTTGTGCGGGTTGTGTCGGTAAGTCTTTATGAGTCTATAATTGCATGTCCTTGGGTTAATTCTGTTTCTTGTTCCTCTAATTCCATGATCATTGTGTTTAATTTATCTCTAACATAACTTTTCAAGTTGTCCCACTGTCCGATTGTTGCGGACTTGGTATTGCTCCCAGTCTTTAGGCGATGTGAATACGCCACTACCATTTGAAAATCCAAATTCTCTTCATTTTTCTCAAATTTTTCTCTCTTTCTTTTAAATTTCTTTCATTTTATTTTCGATTTCTTAGCCACTTGGCTAGGGTCTAGGTGATGTGATTGCACCAAGGCCCGCCACTGTTTTACCGTTTTCTTTTAGTTTATTTTCTTTTCCCAAAATTTTTGAAAAATCCAAAAAGACTTTTCTTATTTTTCTTTTCCATCTTTTTCGATCTTCCCCTATTTGTCCATTGAAAACAATGTACAGTTTTAGTGTGGGGGAGGGATCTACTATCTTTTATTTCTCAAAAATCTTTCAAAAACCATAAAAAATTGAAAAAATCCAAAAACCAAAAATATTTTCCTTTTCTTATTCCCTTTTCTTTTCTCGTTTTTCGTTGACGTTCGATTTTTGGGACGAATGAATTGCCCTCCTTCTTCCTTCGCAACCTTTAAACGAATCGGGGAGTCAAAACCCAAAATGCCTCAGCGCGGGCGTTCGAGTTTCAGAGCGCTGAGGGCGGGGCGACTGAGTTTCGAAGCGCCCCATTACCCGCGCCTCATCTCGCAGCCTAAAACTAGAACTGGAGTAACACGGACGCAATACTCAATGCCCACGAGACACACCTCCACGTACTAAACAAAATAAGCAAGGACGGGACAACTTACTTCTCCCCAGCAGATTAAGCAAACCTCAATTCCCCTTCTAACAAGATGATTAAAGTCAATCTACCTCCCCCCGGTGAAGTAAGCACGAAATCCCTAGCTAGTACGACAACTCGTACTAAAACCCATGACAACCCAAATACACTATCTAAGCAAAGCACCTCCCACCAACCGGCATAGCCCGTAATGCAAACTCATGAAAATCCTCAGTGGCACCCATTAACTCGGAATGAGCATAATTCAAGCGCAAACCCATTATCCTAGCAGGTCCCTAAGCACCCAATTCACAGCCCCAGAGGAGTTCCCAAAGCAAACGCATAACCAAGAAACAATGCAAACACCATTATGCACTCGCCAAGAGTTTATACAACGACCTTAACAAGAATCCAAAGTAAAACTATCATCAAGCCTGAACAATCACTCACCTAAGCAATAGTCCAGGGATAGTTGGAAACTATCACAAAGAAAGCAAAAGACCAGGTATAGTCGAAAACTATCCTAAAGAAAGCAATAGGCCAGAGACAGTCGGAAACTGTCTCGAAGAAAGCAATAGTCTAGGGATAGACGGAAACTATTCTAAAGAAAGCAATAGACCAGAGACAGTCGGAAACTGTCTCGAAGAAAGCAATAGTCTAGGGATAGACGGAAACTATTCCAAAGAAAGCAATAGACCAGAGACAGTCGGAAACTGTCTTGAAGAAAGCAATTGACCAGAGATAGTAAAAAACTATCCCAAAGAAAGCAATTGCCCAGGGACAGTCGAAAACTGTCTCGAAGAAAGCAATAGTCCAGGGATAGTAGGAAACTATCCCAAAGAAAGCAATAGGCCAGAGATAGTCGGAAACTATCTCGAAGAAAGCGATAGACCAGGGATAGTCGGAAATTATCCCAAAGAAAGCAATAGGCCAGAGATAGTCGGAAACTATCTCATAAAAAGTAATAGTCCATGGATAGTCGGAAACTATCCCAAAGAGAGCAATAGGCCAGAGACAGTCGGAAACTGTCTCGAAGAAAGCAATAGTCCAGGGATAGTCGGAAACTATTCCAAAGAAAGCAATAGACCAGAGACAGTCGGAAACTGTCTTGAAGAAAGCAATTGACCAGAGATAGTCAAAAATTATCCCAAAGAAAGCAATTGCCCAGGGACAGTCGAAAACTGTCTCGAAGAAAACAATAGTCCAGGGATAGTCGGAGACTATCCCAAAGAAAGCAATAGGCCAGAGATAGTCGGAAACTATCTCGAAGAAAGCAATAGACCAGGGATAGTCGGAAATTATCCCAAAGAAAGCAATAGGCCAGAGATAGTCGGAAACTATCTCGAAAAAAGTAATAGTCCAGGGATAGTCGAAAACTATCTCAAAGAGAGCAATAGGCCAGAGACAGTCGGAAACTGTCTCGAAGAAAGCAATAGTCCAGGGATAGTTGAAAACTATCCCAAAGAAAGCAATAGGCCGGAGATAGTCGAAACCTATCTCAAAGAAAGCAATAGACCAGGGATAGTAGGAAACTATTCTAAAGAAAGCAATAGGCCAGAGATAGTCGGAAACTGTCTCGAAGAAAGCAATATTCCAGGGATAGTCGGAAACTATCCCAAAGAGAGCAAAAGACCCGGAATATATATCCGTTCCAAAGAATATGCCAGAGATAGTCGAAAACTATCTCGAAGAAAGACTAGGAATAGATAGGATCATATTCCAAAGAATTTAAACCCAAAACCAATGCAACCACCAAAAGGGATAAATCTAACTTAACGCAACCATCCGCCAAGGATTAAATCAGAACTAAATCAATAATAAAAGACTCAAACAAAAGGTCCACGTCAAAGACCGAAACATTAATCAGCATTAAACAACCCAGAGTAAGACTAGCAAGCCCGGACCCGAGCTCCAACAGGCAACCGCAGGCAGGAAGATCAGGTATGATTTCTAAGCCTTGGCTGACGAGCCTCAACACGTAGTCCAACAGACTTAAAATGACCCGAGCGGACAGCCACCAGGTCATAATCCTTGATTGACGGTCGTAATCCTTGATTAACCTGGGCTGCTATACTTTGACTTTCGCCATGTCCAAGCCTCAGTCAAAGTGGGGGCTTCTGTAGACACTCAGATTCTGACCTTGTGGCTGCAAGAGTATCCAACAAACACCCGATGATGATCAGATTGCAACGCGACACGAGTTTACGATGTTTTTGATGGTCTTTCTATAGAACGGATCAAATAATTACTCAGAAAAATTAAATTAACATCAAGCCGGTCCTAGTCTTGTCATTACGGTCGCATCGACACTAATCAGAGTCAATTCCGACACCGGGACTCCGAATCGGTCCCGAAACACGCAAAGTCAAACCCGAGTCAGCACGTCAGGCCAAGCGAACCTCGAGACATGCACCCGAGGCCCACCGGCGCTTGATGCGCTAGGTCACGGAAAAAGCTTAATGCTCAAGCAAACCTAAGGTACGTATAATCTCCATTTCGGAAAGTTTTGAAATCGGATCTTCGAAACTCCAACCGCCTCCCTTCAGGTGCCTCAATATTGATGCGCTTGACCTCAGGTGCCTCAATCCTGGTGCGCAAACCTCAGGTGCCTCAATCCTGGTGCGCACGCCACCATGCGCCAAAAAGATTGATTTGAACTGCGAGAAAAACTATAAATACCCTCCCTTCTCCGCTCATTTAGACACACATCTTACAACCTCGAGAATCCGAATACACTTCGATTCTTCTCCTCCTCCACCACTTTAAGAGTTTCTTATTCTAACTTATCATCGTACGCCAACTCTAAGTACGATCCACTCAATCGTTTGTTTCCGATACGCGAATCGACACTACTCCTCATAGTTCCTCGAGTCGTTGGCTCGACCCGAATGAAAAGGGGCACTTGTGCTCGACTAGCCACCTCTAGACACAATAGCGAAGCTCCGCCAGATTTGCCGCAGGAAACCTAGGAGGATCCACCTAAAAAGTTGTATCGTCACTAGGTTATCATCTAAACACAATTTTACATTCCGTTCTTTTTATTACGCACTTTGATAACGTCGAGTCCGACTCATATGGACACTATGTCTATTGCACGTCGTAAACATATCCAAAACTTCAACAATAAGCACTAAAACACCCTAAACTAAACCAGAGTAGCTCCGAGATCCATTCTCAACCATCTATGCATCGTGTCTCGTTTAGTGTACACTCCGAGGGTGCAATTCTCACAATATGATTTACTTACATTTCACATTTACCGCTTTTGTATGATTTATCGCTTTTATGACCATAATAGCATGCTAAATCACCAAACACGGAATTAAAAATGTAAACAAAGACAAAACTGAACAAGTGGGGGCCAGGTTCCATATTAATCCTAATGCTCACCCCTCACATGTGGTTCAACGCATCCCTATTAATATTAAACCGACGCATCTTAAGTAGAACACCAGGTAAGGTATACCACGAGAATGACTAATATCGTATTATCACGTTAAAATTGATTTGCCAATACGTATAATATCTAGTACTATCTAATCTCCTACGTGCATCATTTCATGGCCTGCTTGTCACGTGAAATCGCATGCAAAGAATGTAAACGCAACTACTTTGACGACAAAAGCTTACTTGTCCTTAAACAACCGACATAGAAAATACCTAGGATTAAAACAACGGATGTTATCGTACTTCCGCCATAATTAAGGAACAAATTTATCAACCTACCGATTGATTAGTAGAGGCCACTACGTGCGGGCGGGATTGGGTGTCGATGTCTATCGGATGTTGGCTTCCCAATACATACCCTCACTCCTTACTCAGAATCTACGGTTTCCGGATGTCCGAAACCATTGGTAATGAGAGTCATTCTAGACATGGAATGCTTAAGGGTACAAGTCTTTATCTTTAGGTCCCCATGTCATTCAACTTTAATCCGGCTAAAGATTAAAGTTGACTTGAATGGTTTCCGAGTTCCCAAAATTACTCGGTGGCGACTCCACAAATCAGCAACGAATTCGGTTAACTAAAAAGGTCGTCTTACCAAACATATCGGCCTTTAAACACTTACAACAATGTGTCGATCGATTCTAACGGAAACACGGATGTCCGCATCCGTCTAGTACAATTCAAATCGTCAACCTAATCGAGGTCCGAAACATAACCCCGTACGCGAGATCGGATCGGCCCCAGGACGATGGGGCTGCGTGGGTGGCCTCCACGACCATGTCCCGCCGTGCGCGCGAGCGTGGGCCGAGTGGTGTGAGTGAGCGTCCACAGGATTAAATCAAAACTAACCAATGAAAGACTTAAGCAAAAGGTTCATGTCAAAGACCGAAACACTAACCAACTAAAACAACCAACCCAAAGCAAAATAAGCGAGACGCGCAAGCCCAGATCCGAGCATCAACCGGGGGCCACAGGCAAGGAGGTCAGTTATGATTTCTAAGCCCTGGTTGACGATCCCCAATACGTAATCCAACGGACTTAAAATGCCCCGAGCGGACAGCCACCAGGTCATAATCCTCGATTGACCTGGGCGGCTATACTTTGACTTTCGCCTTGTCCAAGCCTCAGTCAAAGTGGGGGCTTCTGTAGACACCAGATTCTGACTAGGTGGCTGCGGGAGTGCCCAACGAACACCCAATAACGATCGGACTGCAACACGACACGAATTTACGGTGTTTTAGATGAGTTTTTTTCTATAGAATGAATTAAATAATTACTCTGAAAAATTAATTCAATATCTAGACTGAAACACCCCACATTGATTGAAGATGTCCTATTTATGAACTTTGCTTAAAGAGATTTGAATTACTACTCATATCAACAAAGTACACTTTCTTTTCTGGTTTACCCATGATAAGAACTCCACAGTTAAGCGTGCTTGAGTGGGAGCAATCTTGGGATGGGTGCTCATATCAACAAAGTGTACTTTCTTTTCTGGTTTACCCATGATAAGAACTCCACAGTTAAGCGTGCTTGAGTGGGAGCAATCTTGGGATGGGTGACCTCCTGGGAAGGTTTCTAGGATGCGCATGAGTGAGGACAAAATGCGCTGAAAAGGACTCGTGTTGGTCTGTGAGACCAGTACAGAGCCTGGCGAGCTACCGCGACTAACATTTCCTCTCCTAGGATTGAGCCGGGATGTTACATAGACAGTCTTAGTCGTGTCGTTACGATCGCGTCGACACTAATTAGAGTCAATTCTGACACCGAGGTTCCGTATCGGTTCCGAAGCACACAAAGTCAAACCCGAGTTAGGGCGTCAAGCCGAGCAAGCCTCAAGACGCGTGCCCGAGGCCCATCGGCGCAACGTGCTAGGTCACGGCAGAAACTTTAATGACTAAGCAAGATACGAGATTACGTATAATCTCCATTTTGGAAAGTTTTGAAATCGAATCTTCAAAACTCCAACCGCCCCCCTCTAGGCGTCTCAATCTTGATGCGCTCACCCTCAGGTGTCTCAGTTCAGGTGCGCTCGCCACCAGGCGCCTGAGAGGTCGATGTGAACCGGGAGAAAAACTATAAATACCCCTCTTTTCCGCTCATTTCAATACACATCTCACACATAAAGAATTCGAATACGCTTTGATTCATACTCCTCCTCCTCCTCTTTAAGAGCCTCTTATTCTAACTTCGCGTCGCACTCCGACTCTAGGTACGATCCACTCGATCGTTTGTTTTTTATATGCAAATCGACACTACTCCTCGTAGTTCCTCGAGTCCTTGGCTCGACTCGAACGAAAAGGGGAATCCGTGTTCGATTAGCCATCTCAAGACACCATAGCGAAGCACTGCCGGATTTGCCGCAGGAAAGCTAGGAGGATCCGCCCTAGAAGTCGTATCGTCACTAGGTTGTCATCTAAACACAACTTTACATTCCGCTCTTTATTTATGCACTTCAATAACGTTGAGTCCGACTTATATGGACAATAGGTCCATGGCACGTCGTAAACAAACGTAAAGTCCACAACTTCAACCATATCCACTAAAACACTATAACTAAACCCGAGTAGTCACGAGATCTGTTCTCAACCATCTATGCATCGTGTCTCGTTCAGTGTACACTCCAAGGGTGCAATTCTTTTCAATGTGATTCACATACATTTTGCATTTACCACTTTCGTATGATTTACCACTTTTATGACTATAATCGCATGGTATATCACCTAAACACGGAATTCAAACCATAAACAAACTAAAACTGAACAAGTGGTGGTTGGGTTCCATATTAATCCCAATGCTCACCCCTCATATGTGGTTCGACGCATCCCTATTAATATTGAACTGACGCATCTTAAGAAGAATACCAGGTAAGGTATACCACGAGAATGACTAATATCGCATTATCACGTTAAAACTGATTTGCTAATACGTATAATATCTAGTACTCTCTACTCTCTTACGTGCATCCTTTCATGGCCTGCTTGTCACGTGAAATCGCATTCAAAGAATGTAAATGCAACTACTTCAACGACAAAAGCTTATTTGTCCTTAAACAACCGACTTAGCAATTACCTAGGATTAAAACAACGGATGTTATCGTACTTCCGCCACAATTAAGGAACGAAGTTATCAGCCCACAAATTGATTAATAGACGCCGCTACGTGCGGGCGGGATTAGGTGTCAATGTCTATCGAACGTTGGATTCCCAATACTTACCCTCACCCCTTACTCAGAATCTACGGTTTCCGGATGTCCAAAACCATTGGCAATGAGAGTCATTCTAGACATGGAATGCTTAAGGGTACAAGTCTTTATCTTTATGTCCCCATGTCACTCAACTTTAATAAATTTAATCTGGCTAAGGATTAAAGTAGACTTGAACGGTTTCTGAGTTCCCAAAATTACTCGGTGGCGAATCCACAAATCGGCAACGAATTCGGTTCACTAAAAAGGTCGTCTTACCAAACGTATCGGCCTTTAAAGACTTAAAACCACGTCTCGATCGATTCTAATGAAAACAGGGATGTCTGCATCTGTCTAGTACAATTCAAATTCACAACCAAATCGAGGTCTGACACATCGCCCCGTACAATTCAAATTCTCAACCAGGACGACGGGGCCACATGGGTGGCTGCCGCGACCGGGTCCAGCGCGTGCACGCAAGGCTGAGCGGTGTGGGTGAGCGTCCACAGGAAGTTACTTAAAGATGTAAAGAGAAAGAGACGGTGACTTTCTCGTCTCGATACCGAGTAGCGAACGAGGGCCCGGGTAGAAGAAAGGAAAAGGCTAGTAAAGGAGATAGTTGTTCTATTGAAACAAGAATAGATGATATGGAGCAAAGATCCTGAGCTCTTTGGTTGAAAGAAGGAGATAAAAACACTAGTTACTTCCATAAGAAGGCCTCGGCGCGTAAAGAACGGAACTAGATTACATTCTTGATTGACGATGAGGGATTTAGGCGAAAAGGGGTAGCACAAGTAGAGATGGTCTCGAGGGAATAGTTTAATAACCTATTCATTTCGGGCAACCCCGGAATTTTGATGAGTTTTAACAAGAATTGAGAGGTGGGTCACGAGCAGGATGAATACTTGCTATGCATGAAGTACACTGAGGAGGATGTGAGGACGACCCTGGAACAGATTCACCCGCTTAAGGCACCGGGGCAGATAGGATGAACGGGCTATTTTATCAGGCCTATTTGCACATGGTGGGGAGAGTAATTCTCGGTATGGTTTTGGAGGTGCTACGAGGGGCGTCCTTGCCTAAAGGTTGTAAGAAGACTTTCTTTGTGTTGATCCCAAATAAGAAGAGCTCGAGTTTGATGAGTGAATTTGGACCTATAAGTCTTTGTAATGTTATCTATAAACTTGTTTCTAAAGTTTTAGCAAATAGATTAAAACATTTTCTGAGTGACATTGTCTCAAAAAACTAAAGCTCCTTCACCCCAGGGCGAATGATCTTAGATAATATTTTGATTGCCTTTGAGGCCTTTCATTACATGAATACTAGACGAGGAGGGTGTCACATGGAATTAAATTAGATGTGTCAAAAGCGTATGATAGAGTCGAATGGGCTTTGATGGTGGGTGGAAAAATCGGGTGATGCTTTGTGTAGGATATGTTTCCTATCAAGTCTTTATGAATGCGACTCGAAGGAAAAATTCAAACACGACCAAGGTATTAGACAAGGGGACCCACTTTCCCCTTATATGTTTATCCTTTGCACTGAAGTATTATCCAATTTGATGAGACGAGCCATCAAAGTTCAATCTTTAGAAGAGATCTGGGTCGCTCGCGAGGCTCAAATTATTACTCACTTGGTATTTTCTCATTTAGTGAAACACCCCACATTGATTGAAGATGTCCTATTTATGAGCTTTGCTTAAAGGGATTTGAAGTACTACTCATATCAACAAAGTGCACTTTATTTTATGGTTTGCCCATGATAAGAACTCCACAGTTAAGCCTGCTTGAGTGAGAGCAATCTTAGGATGGGTGACCTCCTGGGAAGGTTTTCAGGATGTGGATGAGTGAGGACAAAATGCGATGGAAAGGACTCGTGTTGGTCTGTGAGACCAGTATAGAGCCTGGCGAGCTACCGCGACTAACATTTCTGGTCCTAGGATTGGGCCAGGGTGTTACAAATGGTATCAGAGCAACCCTGCGCCTGTGCATTTGGCACCTAGCGGGGGTGGATTCTGGATCAGCGGTTATGCTGCCAGGCGCAACGAGGACGTTGCATTCTTCAAGTGGGAGTGATTGAAACACCTCACATTGATTGAAGATGTCCTATTTATGAGCTTTGCTTAAAGGGATTTGAAGTACTACTCATATCAACAAAGTGCACTTTCTTTTCTGGTTTGCCCATTATAAGAACTCCACAGTTAAGCGTGCTTGAGTGGGAGCAACCATAGGATGAGTGACCTCCTGGGTAGGTTTTCAGGATGCGGATGAGTGAGGACAAAATGCGCTGGAAATGACTCGTGTTGGTCTGTGAGACCATACAGAGTCTGGCGAGCTACCGCGACTAACATTTCTGGTCCTAGAATTGGGATGGGGTGTTATATTTAGTGTCTCACTTGGTGTTTTCTGTCAGGCCAATATTGCCGAAGCATGGAGGTTTAAGTATGTATTGCAGGTGTATGAATGGGCCTCGGGGCAGATGGTTAATTACGACAAAATGATAGTCTCGTTTAGTAATTCTGTGTCCCACGCCCAGCGGGGTCTTGTGGCTCGGGAAATTTGAGTTCGTGTTGTTGATAACCCGGGGAATTATCTTGGCCTTCCCATGGTTCTCGGTAAATCTAAGGCCGCTCTTACGAGTGGATGATTAGAAACACCAAAGTACATAAAGGATTCGTAATAGAGATTATGTCAGTTATCCTAAGTTTACATAAACGAAATACTAATTAAGGCTTTAAATTGGTAGAAATTAGCAACCAGTACTCCCCATAATTCCGATCTAGAGTATACTCATATCCACCCATTAAGTAAATAACTATCAGAAACAAAGTAATCCTTGAAAAATTTTTAACCTAAATAAAATAAAATAAAATCAAAATAAAAAAATAAAAGAAATTTTTTTAATTAGATGACAAGTTGAACAAGAATCTTCATGGTTGGCGAGGTATGTTTTTATCTAAAGCGAATAGAGATGTTATGATAAAGGGCCAAGCCCAATTTATCTCTACCTACACGATGAGCGTATTTAAGCTTCTGTTTAACTTTTGTGAAGAACTCCGCTCTTTGGTTTCTAAATTTTGGTGGGGGTCGAAAATGGGCGAAGGAAAATCTCGTGGGTAGCTTGGCACAAGCTATGCCAACTGAAGTCGTTAGGTGGGATGGGCACTGTGACTTTCATAATTACAATCTTGCTCTCCTCGGGAAACATGTGTGGAACCTTACAATTAACCCGGGTAGCCTCTTAGGAAGGTTATATCGAGCAAAATACCACATTGGAGGATCTTTCTTGTGATCAAGCCTTGGGACTAATCCAAATTATACTTCGAAGGGTAATTAGGAAGCTAAGGAGGTGGTCAAGAAAGGAGCACATAAATGCATTGTAAATGGATTGGGTACGGGGGTATGGAATCAATCGTGGGTCAGTGGCAAGCACTCGAAGCAGCTGCTGTCTCCGCAGGCTGAAGAGAACAGAGGCATGCTTGTTTGGGTGTAATCCCCTTGAAATTCTAACGCGATACAGTGGCGGAAACACTGTAGAGTCGGGATTAAAACACACTGTAACTGTGTCTTAGTAAATTAAAAAGGTAAAGTCAAACAATAGGACATAAATAAAAATGGCCAAAATTTTAAAACAATCCATAAAAGGGTTTAACAATCCGTAGTACAAAATTTATAGATCAGCGAAACAAGATCTGTAACTACTCGCTTGCCCACCCGAAAGAAAACACATATATCTACCATGTTAAAAACACAACAGGCACAATCAGTGAGGAGCAACGGCGACATTCTCCCAGCCGTATTACAGGATTATAGAACCGTAATTACTATTATAGAAATATAGTAAAAATGGAAAGTATTGAAACATCATAATAAAGTAAGCTTTCAGTGAAAAACTTCACATATCAAAACAATGTAATAAAAATGAGTTTTCCGAAGAAAACATAAAACATTTGCCAACCTGCAAACCAAATTATATCGATAATAATAAAATATTCAAAATAGTGTTATGGATAAGATTAGTGTAGACGGGTAGACTTTCACCAGGAGAATACTAAAAACTAGCTTCGAGAACTTAGTTCAAACAAATCAAATTTCGATCTCTAACTAGGCTACTCAACCATAATAGGGCGGCGACTTATAAATGTGTGACCCTAGTTTAAGATATTGTACACCCCTCCGGTGATTAACTCTCACCCAGTTCAACTTATCACGGCGACTTACTGCGAGGCCTAAGCTGAAGGTCAAAATGTACACAACTCCCGGGATACCTGTCACCCGGTTCAACAACTAATGTACCGATTCCTGATACACTAGCCTTATAGTTGATGGCAAAATGTAAACCCCGAAATATATTACTTTAAACCCCACACTTGTCCTTATTCCATAACTCCAAAACAAGGCCATTATCGATATTCAAAAGATATAATCATTATAAATATTATAGAAACTTTCTATTTTAGGAAACTTCTAATTTTAGAAACTTTACTAAAATAGCATCATATCAAAATATAGAAAATATTAGTTCATACTAATAAACATTTTTAGTAAACGGTATAGATTTGTAAAACTAATACTTTTGGCCTTAACGATATTAATTGTTAAAGTGAGAACATTTGGGTTTATGAAATTATTAAAATATCACACGAGTTTTTATAAAATGATTAAAAATGTCTTAAGCATTTTAATACTACTAATCAAGGTATTTTCAAAATTTATAAAACTAAAATTCCGTAATTATTATTAGTTTCGACAATACGAAAATAAATAAGATTTTACGATAAATGTCAAAATAAATCGTTTCCGTCTTTTATTTCATTAAACCATTAAACAAATTTAGAATATGATATGGGGTGATTTAACCTATAAAGTTTCAGATTTAAGTATTTTCAAAATTGCTGGAAAAACAATTCATTTAGGTGGAACGGAGCAATTTTACGATAAATCGTAATTTTGTTCAAAAATAAATACTATTAATTGAAGACTTCGATAAATAGTACAAAAATTACGTAAAATAGCTAAAATAAATTTTGGATATTCTATCCAGAAAAATAATTTTTCCAGAATCCTTAAACCTGGATTTTAAAGGGTTTTCTCGTTAATCGTCTAATCTCAAAAATAACGATTAATAAAAATACTAATTACAAAACGATTTAAGTATTAATATCCAAAAATTATTATTAAACTTAAAAATCATCATTTTCCAGAAACTAACCATTTTTCCAGATTTTCAAAAGTCCAGATTCCACAAATTTCATTAAAACCGTCGGTTAAAACCCGTTTCCACAATTAACGATTCTCTTAATAAAACGTTAGGAACGACAAGTTTTA
This sequence comes from Agrostemma githago, assembly GCA_958450325.1. NCBI lineage: Eukaryota > Viridiplantae > Streptophyta > Magnoliopsida > Caryophyllales > Caryophyllaceae > Agrostemma > Agrostemma githago. The sequence continues at coordinate 62,382,393 of OY288247.1, read as the reverse complement.
TTAAACTTGTCGTTCCTAACGTTTTATTAAAGTATTAAAATCATTAAAAAAAATATCTCAAGAACCATCAGAAACACATTTTTCCAGATTTAAAACAAAAACCAGAAATCGGAAATTAAACTGACAAACACGGTTATAACGATAAACGATAACTTAAAGTGATTAATTAATTCACCCACTTAACAATTCCGAACAACTATGAAACAAAATTCAGAAAATTCTTTTTCAGCAAAAAGATTATCCATGCCAAATTTTAGATTAAGTATATATAAGAACTAAAAATCCGCTTTTAATCGTTTTTGTTCGAAAACGGTAATAATTCAATAATCGACACTTAAAATATCAGAAAAATACATCAATTTGTAAATAGTTCGCGACAAAAAAAAAGAAATAAATCAATTTGTTAGACAAATAAAATGATTAAAATCCTTCAATGAAAATAAATAATATTAGACTCAAGAATAATAAGAATTCAGAAGAATGAGGGAAACAGAAGACAAAATAGGCACTAAGTCATGACGAGTCATAACAGAATAATTAACCGCGCTAGAAAAATAGCGGGTGTTACATTGGGAGCCGATCATGCGAGACAACGGCCGAGCATGGATCGAAGCAAAGAACGAACAGCTCTTCATCCTACATGCACAAGAGGCCATTCTTCATACCCAGATAAGCATCTACCCAAGAGAATATATGTGGTGCTGGGCCCTGGAGAAGTCGGGACTTTCTTCCATCAAATCTGTTTACCATGTGCTATTTGACGGAAATGTAGAGGAACAGGGGACTTCGGATCATACCAAGGAAAAATGACTCTGGAACATTATTTGGCAAGATAACGTCCTACCCCAGATCAAGTCTTTATTTTGGCGACTGTGTTTGGATGCTTTACCCACGAACTTCAACATTGCTCGCCGGATCAATCAAGGTAACGCTTTATGTCCTATTTGCTTTAGCGCGGTGTAGACTTGTCTCCACCTCAGGGTGTGGGTGGGGAGGAGAGGTATGGGATGGGTTGGGATGGAGACAAAGAAAGAAAATGGGCTTGAGCGGGTGAGGGAGTGGGTGGAAGATGTATGAAGGGAGATGGAGGTCGAGGAGAGGAGGAAGTTTATGACGGGTTGTTGGGCGATGTGGGCACGAAGCAAGAAATAAATGGGATTTTGATGCTTTACGTGTGGATGGTGGACGAGTGATCAAGCGGGTTGATCATGTAATGGGGGAGGTGGAGGAGGCGGAAAACAGGAAGGGTGAGCGTGATGCCCAGGCAGGGGGAAAGAGGGGCTACTACGGAGGTGACGGGATGGGGAAAACCAAGCGAGGGGCTAGTCAAATAAATTGTGGCGCTAGCCTCTACCATGGTGGGATCGGGCTGAGTTTCGTGTGAAGAGGGCAGCGAGGAGATCGGGCTGGGTTTTGTGTGCAGAGGGGAGCGAGGAGATCGGGCTGGGTTTTCTGTGCAGAGGGGCGGCAGGGAGTAGTTGTGGGGATCGGAGGGAGCGTGGACATGGGCGGTGGAGGGGAGATATGGGAAGTAGAGGTCGATGTTATCCTTGCAAGCATGAAGGAAGCCCGTAAAAGGGGCCACTATCGTATCATCATGGAATCAGATTGTAATGAGACTATCGATATAATGGCAAAGGGAGGTCAGGGCATGTATGCATTCTACAACCAGATTGACGAGATCAAGGAGCTAAGCAGGGAGTTCGAAAAAGTACAAAGGTAAAAAATTCTAAGTTGGGAGTAGTGCACGAGCTAGCTGGATTTTTCTTTGGTCGTGTCGAGTCACAGATTTGGGTGGGCACTAGCCCGGAACTTCTGGCTCACATCATTTCTTCAGAGTCCACTACTGATATCTAATCCCATCTTTTGGGTCTTCAAAATAAAAAAAATAAAAAAATTATAGTAGTATTTCTGCATAATTCATATAACATCTTAATTTATACAACAACGATGTATAGTAGAATGTTTTCTGTTTATTCGCGGCAATATATATAATTACAATTATTCATATACATAACTTTTTCATGTTATTAATAGTTTTTCCCTTTAGGTTTTTCCTTGGGACGGGGTCTGCTCCTAGGGTTTCGCCTAGGGATTGATACCTGCTTTGTCAGGCCTTCTCACTTTTGTTCTCTACAATCAATCATTGATCTTTTTCTTTTGTTGTCAGAATGAATATTAACAATCTTGATCTCAACCTGACTGGTATGGAGAACGAGATGACAAATAATGATGATGGTGGGGGAGGGAATGAGGTGGAATGGGTAGGTGATGAGGAGACCAGTCTAAACATCGGAGGGAAGTGCGTTGTGGGGCGATTATGGATGGAATGAAATATCAACCTACGTGCCCTAATCGATACTATGATTAGGGCATGAAAGACGAAGATGAGGGTGGTAGGGGAGATAGTTGACAGAACCACAAAACTTATCACTTTCAGATTCGATGATGTCTAGGACAAAAAACGCGTCCTCGTGGCGCAGCCATGGCACTTTGAACGTCACCCGTTTATTATGGCGGATCTGCGAGATGACGTTGTCCCCTCAGAGGTACGCTTGTTCATTTGGATCCGTGTCTATGATCTACCACTTTTGGGTCGTCTTAACATTGAGAACGCCTGTAACATTGGAAACCTGGTGGGTTCGTTTGTGGAAGTCGATTACTCCGTTAATCCTGAGATTAACCGGTCTATGCGACTTAAAGTAATTGTGGATGTCCGTAAGGCTTTGACAGATACGATCACGCTCAAAACACGGGGTGGTAAACAATGGAAGGCTAGGGTTTGCTGAAACACCCCACATTGATTGAAGATGTCCTATTTATGAGCTTTGCTTAAAGGGATTTGAAGTACTACTCATATCAACAAAGTACACACCCCGGCCCAATCCTGGGACCGGAAATGTTAACCGCTGTAGCCCGCCAGGCTTTGTACTAGTCCCACAGACCAACACGAGTCCTTTCCAGCGCATTTTGTCCTCACTCATGTGCATCCCGGAAACCTTCCCAGGAGGTCACCCATCCTAAGATTGCTCCCAGTCAAGCACGCTTAACTGCGGAGTTCCTATCATGGGCAAACCAGAAAAGAATGTGCACTTTGTTGATATGAGTAGTACTTCAAATCCCTTTAAGCAAAGCTCAAAAATAGGACATCTTCAATCAATGTGGAGTGTTTCAAGCCTTTCTCTTTTTTGCTATGTGTGCGGGCACATGGGACACGGTGAGAAAGACTATGGGGATAAGCGGGGGCCGATTGGGGAAGGCAGAAAATACAAAGAATGGTTGAAAGCTTCCCCTGGAGAGTGGCGGGGAAGGACACCGAGGAGAGGGAGAAGGGTCAGTCCAGCTGTGCTAGAAAGCTTTTTAATGACACGGATGAGGACCAATCTAAGAGTGAGGAGGTTGCACCATTGCACGCATGGTCAAAATGCTCAGAGGAGTGACATTGAAGGAGAGAGAGCAAACATCGGCTGGTGCGGGAGGAGCTGCTCTAAACCTAATCAAGAATGGTCCTAGCCAGATGCGTGAGGGGAAGCGGAATGTGGCAACTGCTAGGGTCACCAAGGGCGCGCCCTGTAAAACGGAGGTCCGAGACGGCAAACTGTTAACTCGGAAATACCTGAAAATTAGTAGGGGAAGGAGTAATGAGAGCCGGAACGGGACGAAGGGCAAAATTGGTGGCCGTTTGGGGGGGGGGCTAAAGAGGAGTAATGATGATAGACACACGCGGGTGGAGGGGAGGGGAATTTGAGGAGACAGCGAAATGCATTCGATACGAGGTGACTGCATTGGAAATCATTGATAAAGTAGCGGAGACTGGCGCGGCCCAGCTCCACTAACAGCATTGAAAATATTAAGTTGAAACTGTCAGGGGTTGGGCAACCCCCTGACGGTTGGCTCCCTCACCATGATATGCTGGAGGGAGTGCCCAAACATCATCTTCACCATGGAGACGATGATGAGTGGGAGTGATCTGACTCGGTTACGAGGAAGGTGCGGTTACAATGATGGTATATGTGTTAGTAATAGAGGTCGTTCGGGAGGACTGGGTATGTGGTGAAAGGATGTGAATGTGTGGACGTCCGTCCGCACCGCCCAGCGCCCCGCGCGCGCCCGCGCGGGACTGACCCGGTTTTTCAATGTATGGCGGCGGCCACCCACGCGGCCCCCTCCTGGTCGGAGGCCGGTCCGATCTTGCGTACGAGGCGATGTTTCGGACCTCGATTCGGATGACGATCCGGACTTGTACTAGACGGGTGCGGGCTCCCGTATTTCCGTTTGGAATCGATCGAGTCGTGGTTGTAAATGTTTAAAGGCCAATTCGTTTGGTAAGGCGACCTTTTTAGTGGACTAAATTCGTTGCCGATTCGTGGAGTCGCCACCGAGTCAATTATGGGGACTCGGAAACCGTTCAAGTCAACTTTAATCCCTAGCCGGCTCAAAGTTGAGGGGCACGAGACCTAAAGATAAAGACTTGTACCCTTAAGCACTCCATGCCTGGAATGACTCTCATTGCCAATGGTTTCGGACATCCGGAAACCGTCGATTCTGAATAAGGGGTGAGGGTACGTATTGGGAAGCCAACATCCGATAGACGTCACCACCCAATCCCGCCCGCACTATAGCGTCTTCTATTAATCAATCGGTGGGATGATAACTTTGTTCTTTTGCTGTGGCGGAAGTACTGTAACATCCATTGTTTTCACGCTATACCTTTTGCTACGTCGGTTGTTTAAGGACAAGTAAGTTTTGTCGTCAAAGTAGTTGTGCTTACATTCTTTGCATGCGATTTCACGTGACAAGCAGGCCATGAAAAAATGCACATAGGAGAGTAGAAAGTACTAGTATTATACGTATTAGCAAGTCAGTTATAACGCAATGATACGGATATTAGTCATTCTCGTGATGTAACTTACCCGGTATTCCGCTTAAGATGCGTCGGTTCGGTATTAATAAAGATGTGTCGACCTAGTAAGGCGAGCACCCAAACTAATACGGAACCCGACCATCGCTTTGTTCAATTTTAGTTGTTTTACGTTTTGAATTCCATGTTAGATGATTTAACATGGGATTATAAGGTCATAAAAGCGATAAATCATACGAAAGCTGTAAATGCGAATATAAGTAAATCACATTGTGAGGAGTTGCACCCTCGGAGTATACACTAAACGGGACATAATGCATAGATAGTTGAGAACGGATCTCGGAATTACTCAGGTCTATTTAGTGTATTTTAGTGTTTGCGATTGAAGTTGGGACGTTACGTGTTTTAGTAGGTGTGACGGACCTAGCATCCACGTTTGAGATTATCATAGTGCATAATGAAAGTGCAAGAATGTAAAGTTTTGTTTAGATGACAACCTAGTGACGATTTGACTTCAAAGGCGGATTCTCCTAGCTTGCCTGGTGATTTTGGCAGAGTTCCGTTACCGTTAGCCCTTCCTGCGGCTAATCCGGCAGAACTCCGTTACTATTGGCTAGTCTTGCGGCTAATTCGGCAGAACTCCGTTACTATTTGCTAGTGCTGCGGCTAATCTAGCATAACTTCGTTGCTAAACTTGGTATCTAGTCGAAAACAGGCACCAGAGCTCATGCTGTCGAAATTTTGAAGATCCGATATCAAAACTTTCCAAAACGGAGAGATGCATATCTTAGTCTTTCTTGGTGTAGACACCTACATTTTGACCGCCAGGTGTCTATAGCAGTTTCCGACAAACACCCGATGATGATCGGACGCTAACGTGCTCTAACGTACTCGGAAATGGGCTCGAAATGATGGACATTTGGCCTAGGCATTTTGAGGAGTACAAATCTCACAAAACCAACCTCAAATTCAGGCCCAGTGGGTCGTTTCGAGTCAAATAACACTAATTTGGGTCGAAACCGTCACCAGGGGTAAAACCGTCTTTTAGCGACCGAGTCAAAACCCGGTCAAAGATATTTCTCGAAACCCGTGAGTCTACCGTGACATGTCACACGGTTAGTTCACACTCGAACTCTACAAAAATCATCCATACAAAAAAATAATAAACAATTCCGTTTAAGGTAGAATTCGATCCCGAGTAGGAATCCTATCCGAGAACCGACTCAAACACTCAACCGAGTTAAAACACTCGGTCAAGTAGCACAAGGCAGCCGGTTTCTTCCTCTTTTCTTCTCTTACAAGAAAACGGAATTCTCGTTCTCCTCAGCTTCTTACTCAAGCGGTAATTCTAGCTCAAACAGGAGTCCTATTCAAAAACCGATTCGAGCATCCGACCGAGTGTAAAACACTCGGCCGAAACAGCCCAAAACAAGGGCAAATCCACCGGTTTGCCTTTCTTCCTCCACAAGAAAGCGGAATTCTTATTTCCCTCAAATTCCTACGTTTCCTATCCTAAGCGGTAGTCAAACTCTCCTAAGTCAAGGTCGGGAATTCCCTATAAATAGGACCTCCCGTCCAACACTAAACATAACTTTTTTTCAACACGAATTAGCCATCAATAATTTACCGAAATTATACACATACACACACGATTTTTCAGCAATAGTTATCTAGCATCCCGACACACATAATTCCTTAGCATCGTTAGACCGATATTACGTCACAAACCCGAAGGAAAACCGGTTCCCATACCCGAGCCTTCACCCGTCCGAGCCACACCGCCAACCGAACCGAAACTCGACGCTCCCGTGCCTAGCCACATTCCGACGAGCCCTGATCCGAGTTAACAAGAGCATGTAGGTTGAGGGTGCAACAAAACCCGATTTCTTCCCTTCTCCTCTTCTCTTCTCTTCGTCCTTTTTTATTATGGGTCAAGAGTCGTTCTTTTTCTAATATCGTTATTAACGAAAAACTATTTTCATAACGAATATTCTTAAGCATACGATATCGATTTTTTTTTTTTTATAATCGAATATCGTATCGAAAAGAATTATATTAAGATTTCGACGATATCAAAAATCGTTACATCGTTTTCGTTTAAAATTCTTTTCTTTTACCTTTCGTTCAAAACAAATTTTATAAAACTTTTTTTAAACTCATTCTAAATATCCGATATCGATTTCATAATCGAATATCGGATACGACGAATATCGAAAACATGGATCGAATACAAGTTAAATCATAATTTGTACGCGATTCATCAAAAATAACAATTTTCGAACAAAAAATAAAAAACCCGGACAGACCCGCATGCGAGTCGCGCCAAGCCCGAGCGACTCGCGCGCAGGCCTGGAAACCCGAGTCCCTTTTTTCTGATTTTTTCGTTCGTTTTATTATTTATTCTTCGATCGATTTCTAAAATTTACATTTTTTTCTAAAACTATTCTAAGTATTCGATATTGATTTCGTAGTCAAATATCGAATATAAAGAATATCGAAAACATTAAGTCGAGTACGAATCATGCAATATTCATACGCGATTTAATACGAACTTCGAGTTTTTCGAAAACCGGACCCGAAACAGGCCACCACGCGACCCGCCGGCGTCCCGGGCGAGTCGCGCGGCTGGCTGTTTGCCGCGGCCCTTTTCCGTTTTTTTTACTATTTTTCGAACTTCGTTTTTTATACAAAACAACGTTCTTTTCAACAATATTTTTCAGATTTCGATTAATATTTATTTTCTCGATTTCGTTATTTTATTTTGCTATTATTATTCACAAATCGATACTAACTCGTTTGTTTGTTTTGTAGCAATTTCATCCTTTTATTTCATTTGTTTTATTATACTAAAACGAATCTCACATGCTAAATACAACTTTGACGTTAATCATTTTGCATGCATTAAACCACTTAGCAACCCATTCAATTCCTCACATGTTTAGGAAAACAATGTTTGCATATCATTCATCGTATTACTAACGCGCGCATTAAAACGTCATTCGATATCCTAGTAGAGGCCGCTAATGTGCGGGCGGGGTTGGGTGTTCTTAGTGAACTTCCCAACACGTACCCTCACCCCTTACTCAGAACCGTGGTTTCCGGATGTCCGAAACCATTGGCAACGAGAGTCATTCAATATACGATTAACCGCTCCAGTCGGCATCTATATCGATATGCAAAAGGGACGAGCCCAATAAACTCTGACATCGGAAATGGGCCGTATTTTGTACACGGCCCACTACGACATAGAGTGGGCTCGAACGGTTCCGAATAACCATAAAATTCGGTGGCGACTCCGACTTCGATTTAAATTTCCATTTGACCATCTCATGGAGATTCATTCGCCTCCCCAAACCAGCGCGTGGTCGCGTCGGGGTGGACCTATGTCATGTCCACAATTTGGCGACTCCGCTGGGGATTTTCCGATGAGTTAATAACCTTCAGTGTCCTCAGGGTGAGACTCGAATAGAAATCGTTTGACTAGTACAATGCGCGTTTTAGTTTTACGGTTCATGCATAACCCCATTTTCCCGGGCCGGTACTCGCGACCGACGTCCCACTATACCATTGATATAGTCCAAACTGGTTATGTCAAAGGTGTCCACTAGCCGATTCATATGGGTTTTACGGCATGTCCTAATCTCAACTCGAGTTAGGGAGTCCGCCCCGATTCTTGATAGGCTGTGTACACTGGTATAGACCCTTACAGACTGACCGAGACTTAGACTAAGAGCATACATGGCGTCATTATACTGTTTCCATGACTACGTGCTACTTGATCCACATCTTTTTCAAAACCGTCATCTTTTCAAAATTTGCATCCTTTTTCAAATATCCAATTTTCAAAACCCGGGTCATATACCGAACTTAGGACTTATGATTTTACTCAAAATAGCCTTTTTCTAGCCGGTATTATGCCCAATTCAAAACTCGAAAATATTTTCGAAACTTTCAAAACCCGTCATTCGGCCCACTCCTTTTTCTTTTTTCGAAAAAAGGGCCGAATTTCTCCACCCGATTCAGTTCGGGCTTTTCAAAAAAAATTCATATTTCAAAACTTCCTCTTCTTAGACTTCCCGTATTTAGCAGTGTCGGGTCGTGTCATAAGTCTTTGAAGTCTCTAGCGTCGAAACTCCGTCGATCTTACATCACGGGTTTCCCCCCCATCCTAGTCCGCCTTACCTAACTAAGGCAAGGCCCACCTACGTAGGACATACTCCTACAAAGGTTGGCCCGTTTACACAATCGAGTCTAAAAGTCTGGGAATGTCTCACGTGAACCTTCCTTCGGACAGGACCCAACCCACAGCGTTGGATCCTGAGGAAGGCCCACCTCTTCACAAGTCACCCGTCTAGGTGTCTTTTCCGAGTCATTTACCATCTTTTTAGTCTTCTTCTTTTTTTTTCCCTTGCTCGGGATGTACTTTCCTTAGGATTCGGGTTAAGTTGCTAATTACGTGGTGCTCTTACAGACAGGCCACCCTTCACTCGAACCATGACGCAAAAAGCCATAGATGAGTTGAACACCACGTTGGCCCAAATCCAGACCAATTGAGGCAAATGCGGGAAGACCAGATCGCTATCGTCACTCGGGTTAGTGCCGTAGAACAGGGAACTCCTAACACCTCGATCGATGATGATGGGCCCTTAGCCGCGCTAGCCGGCGCAGTCCAAAAGCTGCAAGAACAGGTTCACTCGACCACCAGAAACACCATTCTCACGGAAAATGCCCGTACCTATTCGACCCTAACTGATGAACTGCCCGCTAACCTTAACTTAACGGGCTTACCAATGTTCGATGGGACTGAAGACCCGGTACTTCATATTCGGGCTTTTAAGGACTTTATGGCTGTCAAGGGGGTCAAATCGACCATGTTCAAGCATCTCTTTGCTTCCTCTCTGGAGAAACACCCAAAAGCCTGGTACTACAGGCTCGACCCCAAGAAATTCAAAACTTGGGACGATGTTGCCATGGAATTCGCACGGAACTACGCGGATAATGCCGAAATCCAGACTACCATGCGTACTCTGGAAGTTATGGCCCAAGAACCAAAGGAGGGTTTCACCAAATACCTCCAAAGGTGGCGGATCGAAAGTGTGAAGCTGGTTGACAAGCCCGGCGAAAAAGTTCTAGTGGAGGCCTTTGTCAAAAACCTCCTCCCTGCTTACCGAGTCCATCTCAGGTACGCTATTATACCCGACTTCGCAACTTTGACCGAAATGGGTACCAGAATCGAAGACGATTTAAGGCAAGAGAGCCTTACTAAGGCCTCTACCAAGGGGTATCAAGGAGCTAGTTCATCCTCCAGTAAGCCCGCCAACACAACGGCGGCCCGAAGCATCTTCGACGAGGTAAACTCACTCGACACCTCAACCAAGAAGAATACTCCAAATCGGGTATTCACTGACATTGGGACAACTTATGCTAATGCCTTACAAAGGCTATCTTCAAAAGGCCTAATCCAACCGATAGGCCCAACTCCAGAAGTTCCCGTAGAAAAACGGTCTAAAAGCTACAACATTCAGGCCTATTGCCACTACCACCAAGGCAATGGGCATGACACGGAGAAATGCTGGAAATTAAAGCATCTTATCCAAGATCTGATCGAAAATGGGAAGATACCGCTGCCTAGTGACAAGCCAAGTAACAAAAACAATCCTCTCGCTACTCATGCCATTTTTACCGGAGAGGTAATTGACTGTTCTCATCTCATTTCACCCTTCATTTATCAAATCAACGGGATATGGAACGACGATGAAGACGACGTTTACCTGGCTAAAGGGGAGACCGTCCCCGTCACTATCGAAGAAGTCCGGAGGGCTAAAGCCAAAGCTTTGGCCGGTACACACACCATCACAGCCACCCCGGAAACCGTCACTGAACCTTCCAGGATGGAAATCACTCCTGAAGAGCCAAACAATGACACGGCCCTAGTCAGACAGTTGAAAAGGGTCCGAACCGACATTACTATATGGCAGCTTTTGGTTAGTTCTCAGGAACATCGAGCGGCACTTACTAAGGCCCTCGATGAAATCAAGGTCGACTCATCGGTTACCCCCACTGAAATGGTAGCCACGATCATGCCATATCCCAAAGACAAGCCCAAAGGAGAAGGCCCACTCATTACCTTCTCCGAGTCCGACCTTCCACCATTTGGGACCACTCATAACTTGGCCCTGTACATTACGGTGATTTGTCGAAACAAATATCTCCCAATGACCCTAATTGATGACGGGTCTGCAGTAAACGTCCTTCCCTTAAGGACAGCCAAGGCCCTCGGCATTACCGAGGCTGACTACCTTCCGACTGCAAAGACTATCCAGGCTTTTTGATGGGAGCCCAAAATTAGTTGCTGGGGCCGTTAAACTAACCATCATAACAGGCCCGATCGAGAAGGAGTTAGAATTCCAAGTGATCGATGTTACTTCATCTTTCAATCTGCTACTTGGAAGACCGTGGATTCACGCGGTCAAGGCTGTATCCTCTACTCTTCACAGGAAGGTCAAACTACCTCTACAGGACGGGATCATCACCCTCGAAGCCACTCCCATAACCGTGTCAAGCTGTAACACGACGGGCTCAGCCGACCCACGAGGATTCAACTTTGTAGGAATGATCGAAGAAGAGTACCTTTTTCAACCATACTTCACCGTTAGCATCTATACAATGCTACAGAATCTAGGTTGCCTACCGGGAGTCACATCAAGGCCATATCTTCCACCGGGAAAGATCATCGAAACCCTGAACAACGGGCAGTCTCACCTCGGTCTAGGCTATACCATGGCATCCGGCTACGCGAACCAAGCTAGGGCAGTCACGTTTGTCACCCCGGTATTCGAAACTGTGCAAACGGGCCTCTATCGGCCCACCATCTCACATCCCGGGACCAAACTGGCTCGGGAATGCAATTTCATTCCAGACGACGTATTCGCCCTTATCCAGGCCGAATCAAAGGAGGGCCCAAGCAACACTGAGCCCATCTTAGGACTACTCTTTGGGGAAGACAAGGTCATCCCGACCCCTAAACAGGAGCTGGTCAGCCTTATCCTTCGCAGCAGCAGGTTCGATCCAACTAAGCTGATCTCTGAAGTTGGTGCCGACACTGGGAAGAGAGCTTGGAGGAAGACAACCAAATGGACCGACGGTCAGGGTCGAGTCTACAAGCTAACTACTGGCGAAGGAGATATGCATGCTATCGAGTCTGAATCTGAGTCTGAGTCCGAGTCAGAGTCAGAGTCGGAGTCTGAGTCAAAGTCTAGAGGGTCCAGTACTAGGATCGAGTCTGTAACCCCTCTCCCTTCTTTAGCCTCACCATCGGGAGCCCCGGAGTCTGTCCCAAGGGCTCTCCCTATCCCGCCTCTGACCAACGATCAGATGGCAGCTCTCTTCGAGCTCTTTTCAAAATTTACTATCAATAATAACGATAACCGTTCTGCTTACGACTTGGCTTATTTTCAAAATGTTTTCAAAAATCTTACTTGCAATGACATTGAGAAACCCGACGAACAGGTACCATTGCCTCCACATCTAATTGAGCAACTTGAACAAAGGGAGTCCCGAAATCCGGTAATCGAAGAAACCGATTCCATCAACGTAGGAACCCCTTTAGAGCCTCAGATACTTAGGTTGGGCCTATCTTTAGATCCCGAGGAGAAACGACAATTCGCGGACCTCCTCCAGGAGTTCAAAGACGTCTTTGCATGGTCCTACAAGGACATGCCGGGAATAGATCGGGAGATAGCTGAACACCGAATACCCATCAAAGACGGGTACAAGCCGGTAAAACAGAAACTCCGAAGAATGAGGCCCGAATGGTCTCTCAAAGTCAAAGAAGAAGTTGATAAACAATTCAAAGCGGGCTTTATTCAAGTGTCTGAATATCCAGACTGGGTTGCAAACATAGTACCAGTACCCAAAAAGGATGGTAAAGTCCGAGTATGTGTAGATTTCCGGGACCTTAACAAGGCCAGCCCAAAAGACGATTCTCCGTTGCCACACATCGACATATTGGTGGATAACACGGCCGATCATGCTCTCCTATCATTTATGGACGGGTATGCCGGATACAATCAGATCAAAATGGCGGAAGAAGACATGAGTAAGACCACCTTCATCACACCTTGGGGGACTTACTGCTATACCGTGATGCCATTTGGGCTTATTAACGCTGGTGCCACTTATCAACGGACCGCTACTACTTTATTGCATGACATGATGCATAAGGAAGTAGAGGTCTACGTCGACGATATGATTGTCAAGTCAAAAGACCGGAACGGGCACATTGCAGCCCTAAGGAAGTTCTTCACCCGACTACGCAAGTACAACATGAGGTTAAACCCTCAAAAATGCAGTTTCGGGGTAACATCGGGCAAGCTACTGGGCCACATTGTTAGCCAGCGTGGCATCGAAGTTGACCCAGCAAAGATCAAGGCAATAACCGAAATGCAACCGCCTAAGACCGAAAAGGAGATAAGGGGGTTTCTCGGGAAAGTCCAATACATAAGCCGATTCATTTCAAAGCTAACCATGGTATGTGAACCCATTTTCAAGAAACTGAGGATAGGAGAACGAACACTATGGGACGACAAATGTCAAATGGCTTTCGATAAGATCAAGGAGATTCTATCCTCTCCACCAGTGTTAATGCCACCTCAGCATGGCTTACCTCTGTCACTGTACTTAACAACGACCGAGACTGCCATGGGCGCTATGCTAGCCCAGACGGTCGATTCCGAAGAACGAGCCATTTACTACATCAGTAAAAAGTTTTTAGAATACGAATGCAAGTACACCATGCTCGAGAAGACGTGTCTAGCTTTAGTATGGGCCACTAAAAAGCTCCGACATTACATGCTTAGTCACGAGGTACATGTGCTATCCAAAATGGATCCAATCAAGTATCTATTCGAGAAGCCCATCCTTAACGGTCGTATATCCAGATGGACTTTAATGCTAGCTGAGTTTGACCTCAAGTTCGTACCTCTAAAAGCCATCAAGGGCCGGGTAGTAGCAGAATTCCTCGCCGATAGTCCGGTATCCGAGGAAGATCACACCGATACTTGGGCCTTCCCAGACGAAGACATATTCCATACCGACACTGACACATAGGATCTGTACTTTGATGGAGCGTCCAACTTTCGAGGATTTGGTGTCGGGATCTTGCTAATCTCACCACAAGGTGAGCATACCCCATTATCCATTAAGTTAGATTTTGACGTGACCAATAACGCAGCCGAATACGAAGCATGCATTCACGGGTTGCAAGCCGCTGCCGATTTAGGAGTAACAAACCTCCGGGTCCACGGTGACTCGTCACTAGTCATAAATCAAACCCTACAAAAATGGAAGACTCGGAACGCAAATCTCGTGGCTTACCAAGCGCGAGTAAGGGTTCTCGAAAAACAATTCCAAAAGGTGGAGTACGTTTATCTGCCTCGGGAAGAAAACCAGTTTGCAGATGCTCTCTCAAAATTAGCATCTTTACTAAATATCCCAGCACACCTAACCAGCATGCCCATTTGTGTCGAAAGACGGTCAGAGCCGGCATACGTCAACGTTATTCAAGATATCGAAATAACTGATCCAGAACCTTGGTATCAGGCTAATCTAACCTACTTGACGTCAGGGGAATATCCTCCGGGAGCTGAAAACCGGGCCAAGAAAGCTCTGCGAAGATGGGCAACCCAGTTCATCCGCACAGACGATGGGCAGCTATACAAAAGGACAGCACAGGGGGCTTTACTTCTATGCATTGACAAAACTCGAGCCGAAAGAGTTATGGCCGAGGTGCACGATGGCGAAAACGGAGCACACATGAACGCCCATATGTTGTCCCGAAAAATCGCAAGGCTCGGTTACTACTGGAATAGCATGGAAACTGACTGTCAGCTGTATGTCAAACACTGTCATAACTGTCAGATTTTCGCTAATGTTCAGCATATGCCTTCATCTCTACTATATACGATGACATCACCATGGCAATTTTCGACATGGGGAATTGATATAATCGGGAAAGTGAATCCTTCCGGGACAGGAGGTCATTGCTTCATCCTGGTGGCTATCGATTATTTCACCAAATGGGTCGAAGCCGAATCATACCGGATCTTGAATGCCAAACATGTGGCTAAGTTCATCCAAAACAAAATTATATGTCGATATGGGATTCCACACGAGTTCATCAGCGATCACGGGACCCATTTCCAAGCTGAAACCGCCACTCTGCTGTAAAAGTACAAGATCCAAAGGCACACATCGTCACCTTACCGTCCTCAAACAAATGGAGCGGTGGAGGCAGCCAATAAAACAATTGTCACCATTCTTAAGAAGATGGCTGAGAATTACCGGGATTGGCCCGACAAGATACCCTTTGCCTTATGGGGATATCGGACATCGATTCGAACTGCAACCGGAGCAACTCCATACTATCTGACATATGGAATGGAAGCAGTCCAGCCGGTCGAACTAGAAGTACCCTCTCTTAGGATTCTGCTCGAAAGCCAGGTACCTGAAGCAGATTGGGTCCAAGCCCGATATGACTCGCTAATCCTCTTAGACGAACGACGATCTCGGGCTCTAAATAATATTCAGATATATCAGAAAAGAATCCAACGGGCTTTTAACAAAAGGGTTAGGCCCAGGAATATCAAAGAGGGCGATCTAGTCCTAAAATCTGTTCGAGCTTTGCTACCAGTCGACCCAAGGGGAAAATTCAAACCTAATTGGGCCGGGCCATATTTAGTGAAGAAGATTCTTTCAGGAGGGGCAGTAATGCTAACTGATTTGGACGGAAACCAGTTCGTCAATCCAACAAACTTGGACCAACTGAAGCATTACTACCCATAAACCCTATCTCAATGTCATTTGCAAAATTTATAAAATGTCTTTTTATGAATTTTCAAAATTTTAAGCAAGTCAATAAGTTAGGATCATTTATCCTACCGTTGCACATCTCGAATTAATAATCTTGATGTATTTCGAAAATTGCAAAAAAATGCTTCTGAACTACGGAAGGTTTGATTCCATTAATTTTGGATACGTAGGCAACCCCTCAAAAGGGTACAACCATTGCAATAACGAAAAGACGGGAACGGTATTCACTAATATGTCTTTTTATTATTTCAAAAAATACATCACACAAAAAACAACAACAACAACAACAAAATCACACCACAAAATAGTAGTAATACTTAAATAATAAATTTAGGAGACTACTCGTACATTTTGCCCTTTCCCTTATCTTTCGGGTCACGTGGAGCCCGAGGCCGACGGGGTGGGGGCGAACGTTCCCTAATCACGAGGGGAACTTCCTTTGCTCGAACCCGCTTCTTCGATTTTGGGTTTTCCACCCCTTGCACCGGTTCCAGCCGAGCCCTAACCGGCTCGGGGAGTCTTTCTCGAGGACCAAGTCGATCCTTAGCAGCCAGTCTTGGCCCTAGTCTCCTTTCTAAGTCCATCTGGGGGCTCACTCTCCCCCGTGCACCCTTATTACTGGACCCTTCAGTCTGAGTCTTAGATTTTCTTTTCTGACCTGTCGAAGTATCTCCCTCAGTAAAGAAGCTCCTATTGTCCTTAGCATGCTCCCGGCGTAACAGGTCATAAGCCTCGTCAATTTTCAGAGCAGCCCGGGTCTTAGCTGAGTCAGCCCGGGTCCATCTTACATAAGAATCGGTTACCCAGATCGAATGAGAGTTTTTAAGAACAGGCCAAGTAGCTCGTGTATACCACCTTTGCATCCAGGTGTCACACATCACGTCTGTTAGCTGAGTAGACTCACTCACAACGGCCTCGATTTCTGGGATTCTTTGCGCCCGACCATATTGCCTAAGTATGCGATCGGGAAAGAGGTGAATTGTCTGCCTAAAAGATAGGATTACCTGATATCTAGCCCTATCTCGAGATTCCAGACCAGTCCAAAGGTAAATCGGCCACCATGGCACGGCCCAACGGATCAACAGGCCTCCATGGAAAGATAGCACCTCATCCCAGTATTTTTGGGTATTGAAGCGGGAAAAGGCAATAGCTCGTCTCCTTGACATAACTTGCCTGGATTGATATCGGCTCACATTTAAGGGAGGATCCAAGATCGATAACCTCTCGAATAGCCACAGCTGGAAAAAATCCGAGAAAAAAATCAAAATTGCAAAAATCGTCAAAATCACGTTAAAAAAAAAAAAACGTGAAAAGGCGTGAAAACCGAGAAAACCGCAGAAGCCGGAAAATCGGGAAAAAACCGCGCAAAACTGGAAAATGGGAGAAGCCGGAAATTCAAAAAATTCAAAAAATCAGCATACCTGTAGAAGCCGAGTACTCCCAGTTAGCCGAATTGACGGATCTCTCTTACGACTATCCAAGCCTTGAATAATCTCCCCTGTAATCAGCCAAGCCGGGCTGTGCTCCGTCTCCATCAGGTCAGCCACGGTGAAAAGTTTAACGTGGCCCATGCAAGATAACAAGTCCATATGCCCTTCGAAGGCATAAACATGGAGCATACAAAAAGTGAAGGCCCTACGGCTATGAACCGGCCTGACCCGGACATCATCTGGATTCATGAATTTTTCAGCCAGGTCGATCAGGGAAACGGTATCTCCTTCTAGCATACGGGATACCTCCATATGGGAAAGCCCTAAAAATTCCCTTAACTTCCTCCTTGGGTCAGAAACCGAAAAAGGGATAGCAGGGCGAAGTATAGGATTCCATCCTCCTGCAGCAGCAATTTCCTCAGGAATAGGGCAAATCTCTCCTCAAGGAAAACTAAATACATGATATGTGTCATCCCAATAGGATAGGCAAGCATCCAAGAAGTGGCAGTCTACTTGCATCTGACGGATCACGGACAATTGGGTAACGCCATTCTGATTTAGGATAGCCCTATCGGCATCCCTAAAATATTTGGACCACTCGTGCAACATTCCGACTAATCGGTCGATTCCCATATTTGATTTGCTAAAAGAAAGAATAAATTTTTCAGGGCTTATTCTTTTCTTTAATTGAGGAATTGGGAGGATTATGAAAATTTATGAAGCAAGAAGGGGTATTTATAGCATGAAAATAAATTCTCCTCCTCACCTTAGGATTCCCAATCCTAGAGCATTTAGCATACAAGCCATTGTCCTAAGGTTTAGCTAAGTCATCCCGAGCATTCCTATTCCTTTTCAAAGTCAAAACAAAAATTCTCTAATTTTTCAAAGACTTTTTGCAAACTCAAAATTCAAACCTTTTCTCAAAATTTTTATTCCCCAGCACGAGTCATTTTTCCTACAAATATTACATGCAAAATTTTGCAGCTTTGCATAAATATGTACAGGACGACTCAAGCAGGACCATACAATTTGCATAACACCCCAGCGGCATTTAACAAGATGAGCCGACATACAGGCCCATTTTAAGTCTCATGCGACGAATTCCCCCACGGAGTTATCATCAATTCAGGTACATTTCTAGCCCATGGCCGGCGGGCCCTTCACGCAGGTCTAATGGACCTTAAACGACCCGACCGGAAGCTGCCAGGTTTTAATCCTTGATTGACCTGGTGGCTACTCTGACTTTCGCCCTGTCCAAGCCTCAGTCAGAGTGGGGGCTCTGTAGACACCTACATTTTGACCGCCAGGTGTCTATAGCAGTTTCCGACAAACACCCGATGATGATCGGACGCTAACGTGCTCTAACGTACTCGGAAATGGGCTCGAAATGATGGACATTTGGCCTAGGCATTTTGAGGAGTACAAATCTCACAAAACCAACCTCAAATTCAGGCCCAGTGGGTCGTTTCGAGTCAAATAACACTAATTTGGGTCGAAACCGTCACCAGGGGTAAAACCGTCTTTTAGCGACCGAGTCAAAACCCGGTCAAAGATATTTCTCGAAACCCGTGAGTCTACCGTGACATGTCACACGGTTAGTTCACACTCGAACTCTACAAAAATCATCCATACAAAAAAAATAATAAACAATTCCGTTTAAGGTAGAATTCGATCCCGAGTAGGAATCCTATCCGAGAACCGACTCAAACACTCAACCGAGTTAAAACACTCTGTCAAGTAGCACAAGGCAGCCGGTTTCTTCCTCTTTTCTTCTCTTACAAGAAAACGGAATTCTCGTTCTCCTCAGCTTCTTACTCAAGCGGTAATTCTAGCTCAAACAGGAGTCCTATTCAAAAACCGATTCGAGCATCCGACCGAGTGTAAAACACTCGGCCGAAACAGCCCAAAACAAGGGCAAATCCACCGGTTTGCCTTTCTTCCTCCACAAGAAAGCGGAATTCTTATTTCCCTCAAATTCCTACGTTTCCTATCCTAAGCGGTAGTCAAACTCTCCTAAGTCAAGGTCGGGAATTCCCTATAAATAGGACCTCCCGTCCAACACAAAACATAACTTTTTTTCAACACGAATTAGCCATCAATAATTTACCGAAATTATACACATACACACACGATTTTTCAGCAATAGTTATCTAGCATCCCGACACACATAATTCCTTAGCATCGTTAGACCGATATTACGTCACAAACCCGAAGGAAAACCGGTTCCCATACCCGAGCCTTCACCCGTCCGAGCCACACCGCCAACCGAACCGAAACTCGACGCTCCCGTGCCTAGCCACATTCCGACGAGCCCTGATCCGAGTTAACAAGAGCATGTAGGTTGAGGGTGCAACAAAACCCGATTTCTTCCCTTCTCCTCTTCTCTTCTCTTCGTCCTTTTTTATTATGGGTCAAGAGTCGTTCTTTTTCTAATATCGTTATTAACGAAAAACTATTTTCATAACGAATATTCTTAAGCATACGATATCGATTTTTTTTTTTATAATCGAATATCGTATCGAAAAGAATTATATTAAGATTTCGACGATATCAAAAATCGTTACATCGTTTTCGTTTAAAATTCTTTTCTTTTACCTTTCGTTCAAAACAAATTTTATAAAACTTTTTTTAAACTCATTCTAAATATCCGATATCGATTTCATAATCGAATATCGGATACGACGAATATCGAAAACATGGATCGAATACAAGTTAAATCATAATTTGTACGCGATTCATCAAAAATAACAATTTTCGAACAAAAAATAAAAAAACCCGGACAGACCCGCATGCGAGTCGCGCCAAGCCCGAGCGACTCGCGCGCAGGCCTGGAAACCCGAGTCCCTTTTTTCCGATTTTTTCGTTCGTTTTATTATTTATTCTTCGATCGATTTCTAAAATTTACATTTTTTTCTAAAACTATTCTAAGTATTCGATATTGATTTCGTAGTCAACTATCGAATATAAAGAATATCGAAAACATTAAGTCGAGTACGAATCATGCAATATTCATACGCGATTTAATACGAACTTCGAGTTTTTCGAAAACCGGACCCGAAACAGGCCACCACGCGACCCGCCGGCGTCCCGGGCGAGTCGCGCGGCTGGCTGTTTGCCGCGGCCCTTTTCCGTTTTTTTTACTATTTTTCGAACTTCGTTTTTTATACAAAACAACGTTCTTTTCAACAATATTTTTCAGATTTCGATTAATATTTATTTTCTCGATTTCGTTATTTTATTTTGCTATTATTATTCACAAATCGATACTAACTCGTTTGTTTGTTTTGTAGCAATTTCATCCTTTTATTTCATTTGTTTTATTATACTAAAACGAATCTCACATGCTAAATACAACTTTGACGTTAATCATTTTGCATGCATTAAACCACTTAGCAACCCATTCAATTCCTCACATGCTTAGGAAAACAATGTTTGCATATCATTCATCGTATTACTAACGCGCGCATTAAAACGTCATTCGATATCCTAGTAGAGGCCGCTAATGTGCGGGCGGGGTTGGGTGTTCTTAGTGAACTTCCCAACACGTACCCTCACCCCTTACTCAGAACCGTGGTTTCCGGATGTCCGAAACCATTGGCAACGAGAGTCATTCAATATACGATTAACCGCTCCAGTCGGCATCTATATCGATATGCAAAAGGGACGAGCCCAATAAACTCTGACATCGGAAATGGGCCGTATTTTGTACACGGCCCACTACGACATAGAGTGGGCTCGAACGGTTCCGAATAACCATAAAATTCGGTGGCGACTCCGACTTCAATTTAAATTTCCATTTGACCATCTCATGGAGATTCATTCGCCTCCCCAAACCCGCGCGTGGCCGCGTCGGGGTGGACCTATGTCATGTCCACACTTGGAGGTTAAGGTTTCCCTTTAACCCTAGTGTGTTCAGCGCCGAGTGGGCTTCTGGTGCGCGTCCCGAGGTTCGCTCGGCCCGACGCGTTGACTCGGGTTTGAATTTTCATATTTCGGGACCGATTCGGGGCCCCGGTGTCGGAATTGACTCTAATTACACTACTACAAAACCCTTGGTTTCTTGTCGCTTTTAAGGTGGGTTCTCGACGTTTTAAAGTGTCGCAAATTTAATTCTCGACGCTTCCAGAAAGCGTGGAGATTTTGGGTGTCGGGAACTCTCGACACATTTTTATCTCGCCATTCTCGACGCACTAAAATGTTGAATATTTTATTCAAGATGCTTTTTTGCGTCACAACATGGTGCACAAAAATATGCAACCTCAACGCTTTTCTATGTCGCAATAATTCTCCCTACCAATTTTTTTTTCTAATTAGCGTGAGACTTTCTACTAGTAAATGAGTCAAAAAATAATAATATAAAATTCAGTTATCGACACTTTGATATCGTAAAAGCGTCGAGAATCTTATCATAAAAAATATAATAATATTTATATATTTCCAACAACTGACTACTGCTTGCGATTACAAAGTTAAATTATCTAATAAGCGCAACTCTAGATTTACTAAATTGATATCAATAATACACAAAGATCGATTTGGCGCAATCAAATATAGTTTTATAAGACGAACACGCACCTAGAATAATCTCCATATATCCAATCATATATTTCGCAATCCAAAGTAATTTCAAAAAAATTCCTAAACAAGTACAGTATTATTTAAAAAGGTAAGTGTCTTCCTCCGAAAAAAACATTCTATTTAATGTCCAAGTTCAAAAAAGTGTGCCAATTTTGTCATCCATCAATTTCGTCATCATCTCCCTTTTTCTGTTGTAGAACTTCCTGTCGTGGTAAAAAATATATAATAATGAATAATGAACCATAAATATGTAGGAAATATTTAGATGTTGATGAAAAGACCTTCAGCTAGGAAAATTAAAACATTAGCTCTGATCTTCTCATCTACAAGAAAAGTTATAAACTTCAATAAGAGACATCCATAGTCAAAGTTGGTAGTGACAGAACTCTCTTAAAATACCTAAATTGTGAAAGGCAATTGGATGTACAGAGCTGAATGAGAATCAATTGAGAGGAGAAATAAGTTTAAAGCAGCAAGTGAACAAAAGCAATTGGATTTAAAGGAACTTGGGCTAGCTCGAAGTCTTGTACATTTCATCAATAACATTCTACAAAGCCAAACATACATATCAGCAAAATACCTATCGACTTAGAACGTAGAAAGAGATCATGTACCAGAGTAATATCGTACTGTGTTGCTAACAAAATGGAAAGATAAATGCTTTAGTTACAACTCTGACAACATTATAGTGAATGGGTTTGGTACTTTGGTTACATTGTCTATAATTCTATTATGTGTTCAGTTTTAGAACTAAGGTCATATACCTTAGTGATCAGATGAATTTGCCTCTCATCTTCGAGAATAGAAGTGGTTCACTTTGTTTCTTGTCGTTATTTAGACTAACTATCAAGCACAATTTTAGTAATACATTGCATCAAACAACATACCATGCTACACGATATAGTGCACAAATTGCAGCATGCTTTTGTATTTATTCAAAGGATTAGCTTGGTATCACACTTGTCTTCGATTGCACTTGAAACCACAGCCTATGGATGTCCTGTTGCGAATTAAGAAAGTAAGAGGTAGAAGGCTGTATAGTGCGGCCTCAACAGGTGAAAACGCACCACGCATCAGTACATTTTATCGTTGATAAAATGTAGCTTCTAATGTTAACTAGTCAAATGGGAAGTTCCCAACTTTAGAAGGTGGCCATTGAGTTAGCAATTGGAAATTAGAAAGATCAATTAGCTATGAATATAAAAAAAAACATCGTCCACATATCCAATCCCCTGGAGAAAAGAACGTTTCCCTAAAAATAGTCTAAAATGGATGTTTATTTGTTACTTACTGTAATCAACATACTCGATCAAATAATTAATGAAATGACAAAATGTGTACTAACCTGAGTCGGACAATTAAAACATAAAACCATGACCTAGCAAAGTCCATAACTACCTGCAATTCAAGGGTAAGAAAATCACCATCACCATATTAGTGGGTTTATATATCATACATGTTCATTCAAGAAAGGATAAACAAAAGAACCTATGAGTATATTATAATGACGGCGAACAAGAAAACCATTTATTCATAATGATCCAAACAATATAGATGAATGATAGTCGTTAAATATTATACAATATACTAACACATAAAAACCTTAATTTCAAACACCCTAAAAATTTTATAGATAGCGTGTACAAAAAAAAATTGGGAAGTTAAAAATAGTTTGATTATCCTTACCATTGATGAATTGAGAGCGTCAAATGTACTGATATAGAAGTAATAAAGCAAGGATAAAACTTGAAAACCATTTAGTGAGAAATATCATAAAGAGATGATATATTATACTCCATAGATGATAGAGAATTACGGATGCAAATCATAGGATGATTAGGTATCTAAGTAAGTTTGAACAAACTGGTGAATAGTACAATGGTACGACCCTAAAAAAATTACTTGGATTCGAAAAGAACAAGAGATAAGATCCTTGCTCGTGTTTCCTGCCAGCTCTTGCACTTCTGGTGCCAAGTAATCCTATATGGCTGCTATGTACACCGCTGCTGTTGCACGCACTCTTTCGTTTGCTGAAAAACTTGTCTTAAAAAGTGGTGAACACGGCTCACTGGAAACTGCATAGAGGGTAAAATCTTCATTTTCCTAAAATACTATCGTCAAACAAACGTCCTGTAAACATTAAGTAATAGTTGTACAAAACTGCATTACTATATACTTCATATCAACTTATGGGAATCTTTGTAACTCTGATTCGGCTCACATTACAAAACCTCAACAATTTGTTTAAACCAGATTATCGAGCAATTGTCAAAGAGATAAAAATTGAGTGAACCTCCACAGGCTGTGCGGCTTTCCGCACTTTCTCACCCTGAAAGGCTGAAACAGAGATGACAATGACGTCACCGTTTCCATATGATGGGCCGTATTTAGTCGTATTTATTACAATGGTTTTGGTGTATTTTGTGAGCTAAATCAGTTGTCTTGTATCACATTTGTGTCAGTTTGGTATAAATGTAATATAGGCTATTTTGAAGATGCTAATCATTGGACCGTCGATTTGGGCCAAGAACGAATGAAACATGAAGAAGAAGATTAAAGCCCACTTGAAGACCCGGAACGACAGAATCGAAGGATCGCACGAAACAGCAGCAGCTGCCCAGGCGAGTCGCCCAGAATCCACGCGAGTTGCGCGACAGCCAGGCGAGTCGCATGGAAGCCTGAAACTTTTCGCACGAGTCCGTCCCTATCTCGTGATATTTGCTATATTTAAGACTTTGATCTTATTTAGGAAACTTTATTACTAGTTTTTATTATTAATATTACTAGTATCATTAGGATATTTTATTATTTTATTATTATTAGGAAACTATTATTAGGTTAAGCTTAGTTTTAGATTATGATTATTCACATCATTCATCACATCGACAAGTTGAACGTAATTAGAGAAGAAAGGGAGAACTCTTGAGGAACCCTAATTTTCCTCCTCGAAGTATGTGTAACTAATCTTCTCTACTTAGATTCAAGCCTTTGAAACACTCAAGAAACGTTTGTGAGTTTGAATGTTCTGATTATTAACCTTGATTATTATGAAGTGCTTTGTTATTAATTTCATGAATGTTGTTGTTGATTGCTAGGTGTACAACTAGTATTTAATTGCATCGTTCTATCATTAGTATCGTTAATTGAGTAAGATTTACTGATTAACTTTACATTAGTAACAACTAGGAATTAATATTGAACGGGATACGTTGATATTAGTACTTAGAAGCATTTCATATAAATATCTAAGGCGCGACTGGATTGTACGTGCTATTTATTCTCTATCGAATTCTCAGATTTGTATTGCTTCCGTCTAATTGAACCTAGAACTGGATTGTTTAGGTTGTTTTACGGTTAGGGTTAATTAAGAACGGGATTCGTTTTAGTTAACTATTCTTAAGAGAATTGGAATTTCATGTTCACAATAGAGTGGTCAAGGTTATTAATTGAAACCGTCTTACGATGATCAATCGCTATTGAGTGTGAATTTGTGCTTGTGTCTAAGTTCTATTTCATCATTAGATACCTCAAGTAATTGTATTATTTATTTTAGTTTGTTAGATAATCAATCATACAAAACCCCCCTTTGGTTACTATGATCTTTAATTACGTTAGAGGTCGATTTCTACACTTTAGTTAGCATAATTAGATTAATCTGATTCCTTTGGGTTCGACCCTTATTTCTACTTTACTACGTTTTTAGTAATTAGATTTAAGTGCTTATAAATTGTAATTTGAGGCATACGACTTCAGCCTGTCACCTTACCACCTGATTCCATCACCGTTTCCCTTATATATTCGAAATGGGTACTGAATTTAGGAAGGGGACAACAAATACAACAAGAAAAACAACAACAATAACGAAAGAATGGGACAACATTAGTATACAGAAGCATCAACGACGATGCTAAAGAATGAAAGCAGGAATCAGAGAGATTTAGTGGAGAAGACAAGGGGATAGAACTCGATGACAATAACAAGGCAATAAAAAGAACGAAGGACACGAGTAGAAACACAACAGAAACGTAGAAAACGACAGTAGCAACATCGAAATACGAACGGAACAAGTATACGAA
The DNA here is from genome assembly GCA_958450325.1 of Agrostemma githago. Lineage (NCBI taxonomy): Eukaryota > Viridiplantae > Streptophyta > Magnoliopsida > Caryophyllales > Caryophyllaceae > Agrostemma > Agrostemma githago. The sequence continues at coordinate 62,356,579 of OY288247.1, read as the reverse complement.
AGAAGTTACAACAACATCGATAATATCAACAAAAACGCACCATTGTTAGTAACAACAATAACATAGACAATAACAATATCAACAACAGCCATACGAAATATGGGTAAGAGTAAAAAATTGAAGAAATTAAAGAACTACCCGTACCTGATAATCTGTACCGGATAAACAAAATAAATTAATCGATGAAATCAATAATCGGCAGTAGAGATGATGAATAATCATGAAATCAATACCACAACAGTGACGCGAAATCAAGAGCGATAAATAAGAGCATATGATAATCGCGAAATCACAACGAAATATGACGGTGATAAATAATCACGAAGGTGATTAATGAAGGAGGAAGCAGCGGGATTTCGTTTAATTAGGTTTAATTTGGGGATTTCGTGATTGATAAATAATCAAGAAGGATGAAGAATGATTAGGCTTAATTTGGGGAATTTGTTTAATTTGATTAGGGCGGTAATGTGGTTCTAATTTTATTTTTGGTATAAGCGGGATAAAATATGTTTCATTCACCGCTCAGTTCTATCGGTACGTTTAGAGGTTTTTAATTTATTTATGAATTATTATATTAAATATACAATTCTCGACACATTAAAGGGTAGACAAAGAAAATTTGATACAGGGAAGGGTAGCACTTATAAAAGCGTCCAGCTTAAAGCGTCAAGAAACTAATGATTTTGTAGTAGTGTTAGTGTCGACGCGACCGTAATGACACGACTAAGGCTACCTTGATGTTAATTTAATCTTTCCGATTAATTATTTGATCCGTTTTATAGAAAAACTATCTAAAACATCGCAAACTCGCATCGCGTTGCTGTCCGATCGTCACCGGGTGTTTGTCGAGCACTCTTGTAGCCACCAAGTCCAAATCTGGGTGTCTACAGAAGCCCCCACTTTGACTGAGGCTTGGACAAAGCGAAAGTCAAAGTATGGCCGCCCAGGTCAATCGAGGATTACGACCTGGTGGCTGTGCGGTCGGGTCATTTTAAGTCCGTTGGACTACGTATTAGAGGCTCGTCAACCAAGGCTTAGAAATCATACCTGACATCCTCGCCTGCGGTTGCTTACCGGAGCTCAGGTATGGGTTTTCTAGCTTGTCTTGGGTTTGTAGCTTTGGTAGTTTCGGTTTTTTGACACGGGCATTTTACTTAATTCTTTATTGGTGTCTTAGTTCTGGTTAGATATCCTTGGCGGATGGTTGTATTGATTTTGATTTTGCTTTAGGCATTCCTTAGGGGGACGTGAATTGAATGCTTAGAGACTCGTTTCAGGTTGATTTGATTGTTCTGAGTGCTACCAGGGACTTATTTAGAATTGAATTGAATTGACTTGAATTGGATTGAGTGCTACCAGGGACTCATCCAAAATCGGGTTTTGAGCGCCACCAGGGGGTCATTGAACTAAACTGAGTGCTACTAGGGACTCGTTTAAAATCGGTTTTTGAATTAAATTGAGTGCTACCAGGGACTCATTTAAAATTGGTTTGAATTAAATTGTCTTGAATTGAAATTGAATTGAGTGCTACCAGGGACTCATCCAAAATCGGATTTTGAGCGCTACCAGGGACTCGTTTAAAATTGGTTTGGATTAAAATGAGTTCTGTTAGGGACTCGTTTAAAATTGTTTTGGATTAAATTGAGTGCTACTAGGGACTCGTTTAAAATTGTTTTGGATTAAATTGGGTGCTACAAGGGACTCGTTTAAAATTGTTTTGGATTAAATTGAGTGCTACTAGGGACTCGTTTAAAATTGTTTTGAGCGCTACAAGGGGCTCGTTTAAAATGGTTTTGAGCGCTATAAGGGGCTCGTTGAATCAAACTGAGTGCTACTAGGGACTCAATAAAAATTGAATTGAATCGAGTGCTACTAGGGACTCGTTTAAAATTGTTTTGAGTGCTACAAGGGGCTCGTTGAAAATTGGATTAAATTGAGTGCTATCAGGGACTCATTTAAAGTTGGTTTTGAGCGTTACAAGGGGCTCGTTTAAAATTGTTTTGATTCTGAATTGAGTGGGTTTAAAATGTACTTGGGATTCGTTAGGTTTGCGGGTTTTCAATTCGTTTTTAGAATGTTTCGGGATTCTGTCGAATTTGTTTTGCTCAGATTTTTTTTTGCTCGGGTTGTTATATGCTTCGGTACGAGTGGTCTTATTAGCTAGGGGTTTTCATGTTTTTTTCCGCTGGAGGTTGATTTTTATTAGAGGAGGTTTTGAGGTTTCACCTAGTTCGGTTTGGTTTTGCTAATGATGTTTTTGGGTTTTTGCAGGCTCGAATTTATTCCTATTTTCCTCGATTGGCACCTAGGACGGTGCATGCTCGTCCGGTTAAGTTTCCGGTGGGGATTGAATGGAGGTTGGCTCAAGCTAAGAGTACGACGAGTCACTATTCGTTGGAGAATGTGCTGGTGAACCAGCTGCGCATCGAGGATGTAAGTTTCCTTCTTACGGTTTGTTTTTTACTTAATAGCCCCCAAGATTTGTTGAAATGTCGGTTTTGGTTTTATCGTTTGTTTTGTCCTATGGTTTAGTGTTTGCTTTCATTTTGAACGGTTCGCTTTTCCTTCAGCTGACTGATCCGACTGATGCTGTTCAGCCCCAAGACTACCCTTTCATGCTGCTTAGAGTCGATGCGGCTGGGGTAGCCTTTACAGAGCCTCTTTCCCCGTGTTCCGCTGAGGAGATGGAGACTGGGATGGAGTGGCATGAACGGGTATACCGGGTAAGTTTTTGTTTTTGTTTCGGATTTGGGTTCTAAGTGTTAGGTTTTGTTTGGCTAACTTGTGTGGTTTCATCTTTTAGGTTTTGTCGGCTTGCCATCAGCGGTTGTGGCAGGCTGCCAACTGCTTCAAGGTCTATGCATCGAGGCTCTCCCGTGACACTTCGGGACCTCGATCGGTAAGTGCGTGTACCTAGGGTTGGCTCTTAGATTGTTTGTGTGTTTTCCTCAAGTGCGGGTTATGTTTGCAGGACATTCCCGATATTGTGGGACAGCTGGAGACTCGGGTGACCGAGCTTGAGGCGGAAGCGGCTGAGGCGCGATAGCGCCTGCAATCTCGAGCCGACGAGATTGCTCAACTTAAGGAGCGGTTGGCTCGGTCTCAGGGCGAGACCTCCGCGCAGGGTGAGGCTGGGCATCGGGTTGAGAGGGAGAGAGAGGCTGAGGCTGAGGCTACGAGTCGTGCTACAAGTGCTACTGAGGAGGTTGGAGAAGTTCCCGGGACAGTTACCCTAGACATGTTGTCAGGAATGGTCGGTAGCGAGTCTCCTACCTTTGCTTTAGAGGACTTAAGTTTGGACGACAATATCAGTGAGCTTGTTATAGCTATAGGCGCAGCTTCTAGGGGCCCTCCCTAGTTTGTAAACTCGGTTTGTGTTTGTATTTGTATATTTTAGATTTCAGACTTTAAGTATTTTGATTGATTCGTTAGTCTTGTGTTTTGTTTTGCTCTAGAAATGTTGACCTAGGTGACAAGTAATCACTTCAAGCTCAGTTTGTTTGCGATTTCGTCGTAGTTTAGGACGTTTTAGAATGCGTTGAAATTGCATGAGAGTGCGAAAATGCTTTTTCAGGATTCTTAAAATGCGTTAGTTTGAGCCGGGATTTGGACCAAATAGTACGTCGATTAAAATGTTTGACTTGAGACGTGTAGAGATGTAAGAAATGTTTTGTAGCTAAAGTGTATCGACCGAGTGCGTGTTCGGTGTTGAGAGACAAGTGTGATTGTCTCGACATTCATGTTTAAAATGAGGCAAAGAAAAAGTTTGACCACTTTTATATCTTAGTGACAATGTCGTACTGGGCCACAAATGCGAATTGACGATGTCATTCGAGGCTATAACACGCCTAGGTGGGGTAGCTTATCCACCTAAAAAAAACGTCTAAGTCTGGTGGATCCGATGGAAAAAATGTACCGTCCGTGTGGACCTGATACTCTTACGCGGGCATATCGGCTGTTGGAAAGGGGTTTAGCGACTTCAGGAGGTCATTCCTGACGTCCGGGGTTGTCAGATATGAGAGAAAGGTTAAGGATTGTCGAGAAGACTGTACTTACAGAATAAGGAAGCTATGTGGGCTAATGTCGCTAAGTGCCCGACCAAAGACGACGTTACCGATCCTAGTATTTGTCAGTTCATCTACACGGGCCGAGACCGACAAGACCCATATTGGAAATGTGAGTGAGGAGGGGATGTGAGATTGGATGGGCTCGCTTTTGGCGAGGGCGGTGGAAGCTTGCGTTAGGAGGGTCAATGGTGAGAGACCCAAGCAGGCACACCCGAATGGCAAGGCAAAGGAAAAGTTGGACTGGTAGAGCCCAGCCGTTTAGTACTATGTTGTATTAATTGATATTATGTGGCGTATTAGTACTAGTTTTTGTAGGGTTTTTCTTGACGTTGTCATTTTCCGGGGTAGCAGAATTTCGAATGCTCGATGTAAAGGGCCTCGACAAAGGCTTGATTTAACTGATTTTTTTTATTAATGAGAAGCACATTTTTTTTAATTTTGTTTTCCTTTTTTTGTGGTGGCTCGCAACTCAATTCTTCATTTTTCCCGGAGCGCCCTTTCGGGTTTTCACTCCGTCTTCGGCTCACCTTTTTTGCTCTTTTTTTTGCTCCCCTTTTTTTGTTTTTTGTTTTTTTACGACGGCTCGCAACTTGTTTCTTCTTTTTGCCCGGGGCGCCCTTTCGGGTTTTCACCCCGTCCTCGACTTGTCGTTTGTGCTTCGTCATTGAAATCACTCATTAAACGGAACGTGGAAAAAGGTTCTGATTTGCATGTGAATCGAGTAATCGATTTTGTTATTTTGTTGGTTGTACCCGGGGATGGGTTGCCTACATATCCGCGTTTAGACGGAATCAAACCATGTTCGCAGTTCTTTATAGATTTGAGTAATTTTGCTTTAGACTCGTTATGCCAATTATCGATGTGAGATGCTTAGGGTGTATTACATGGGTTTTCACCCTATTTTAAGAACTCAGATGAGGTGATCGGGTGTGACCTCTTGAAAGTGACAATTACCGAGATATCGTGTTCAGATCAGGGCGACTGGTTTGGGTGGTTTTGGATTGTAGAGCTAGGTAGTAAGTGGTTTTGAAGAATCACAATCTGGGGTTTGATTTTTGTGGAGTTAGGGTTATGGGCTAAGGTTTCGTAATGTGGTAGGAAAGGGGAAGCTGAGTAAAAATGACTCAGACTTCAATCGGGTGGGATGTAAATTACATGGGATCTGATTTCCATGTCTGGCCCTAACGGTTGGGATTATCCTATTGAACTTGAATCCTCAAAATTCTGGATTGTCTCCTAAAAATTGTCTCGGGGAGGTCTTAAGGGTTGTAATATCGGGAGGCTAATATTTGGTGCTAGTTGACCGGTCTGTTCATTTTTTCCTTTCCTTTTTTTTGCTTTCTTTTTTTCTGGACTTTGCACTTAAAGCCGAGTTGAATGATTGGGGGTTTCATTTTGACCGTTGAGTTTGGTATTGATCATTGAATTGGGCCGGTTTAGTTTGGCGTTGGTTTCATTTTTTCTTTAGCTTCTTTTGGACATTTCAGACTTCTTTTTCTTTTTGTCAGACTAGCGCCTATGGTAGGAATTGGTCGGTCTTTATTTGAGGGATATTTATTGTGGGAAATGGGTTTGCCTTCCGTCTTTGATCACAAGCTAAGAGACTATCAAGCTTTGTCATAGGATTCAGTAACGCTTGTTCTAAGGGATGGTTTGTGGCTTTCTATACCAGACATGGAATAGGTAAAAGAAAACACGGGATCTCGATTCTTGTAATTCCTCGTTGTTTTGGGGTATGTTTGATTGTTATCGATAAATGGCATAGTACCAAGTTCTAAGCAAGAAAGTACATTATTAAATCAAGCGATTATCGAGGCGCATTATAAAGGAAGAAAATTTTATTTCTTTTTATTGATAGTAATAAGCGGGCTATGCGCCCGAGATATTGTTTTTGGGGAGGTGGAGGACAGATCCCCTCGCACCTCCCGACTCGATGTATAAAAAAAACAAAAGATATTTGTTATAATATTGGGTTTAGGCCCCAAGACAAACTAGACTTTGACTCGGACACAGATTTACTCGTCTCGGCGGGTGCCCGTGGGTTGTCGGGATCTTCCTCGATATTCAGGACATTCTCCTCTATAGGATCGAGACGGGAACAATCGATGGTGTCGTCAAAGATAGCATGAACACTAAATGGGTTTGTGGTATTGTTTGGTTTTTCGGGTGGAGTGAGAGGAATCATCCCGTTTTCGATCATGTCTTGTATGACATGTTTGAGTCGAAAGCAAGATTCGGTATCATGCCCATTGTCACGGTGGTAATGGGAATACTTATTGGCATCCCACGACTTCCCTTTTCTGGCCGCGGACGGTTCTGGGGTAGGGCCTATGGGTTCGAGCTTCCCTCTCTCGGTTAACCTTTTTAGAGCATCGGCGTATGTGATGCCTAGTTTGGAGAATGTTCTAGGGGTAAAGTTTGTTCTTCCCCGGGTGGTTGGTTCGACTAGGTGCACTTCTTCGGTTTTGTTATTTCTGGATGACCCATAAGAGCGGGTTCCTGTGGATGTAGTTGGACCTTGATATTCTTTCCCCATTATTTTGGAGAATACTCCCTTCCTCATATCGTCTTCTAGGCGTATTCCTAAGGTAGATAGCTCCTTGAAGGTGTGGATATTTTGGTACCTAAGGTGAGAGGCATAAGCAGGTCTGAGGTTATCGACGAATTTTTCTACTAAAGTAGCTTCGTCCTGACGGTTTACTAGTTGGGTGCTAACCTTTCTCCACCTAGTCAGAAATTCGGAGAAGCCTTCCTTCTCGTTTTGGGAAAGGACCTCGACGCTTCGGATGGTAACTTGTGTTTCGGAATTATCCGCGTATTGTTTTGCGAATTCTATGGAGATGTCATCCTAGGTGGATATGTTTTTAGGGTCGAGGGAATAAAACCAGCATCGTGGGGTGTCGTCTAAAGAGGATGGGAATATCCTAGCGAAAAGGCTGGGTTTGACCCCCTTAATGGCCATGTAATCCTTAAAGGCCCGGATATGGTTGAGGGGGTCCTCAGTTCCTTTGAACTTTGGTATGTCGGCTAAGGAAAAATTTTCTGGTAGTTGGTCGTTCACCATTTCAAACTTTCGGTGATTTTCGAGATGGGAATTGTTGCCTTAGTTTAGGCGCATTTGGTTTTCAAGGAATTCTATGCGACTCATGGCAGACGGTAGGATGTGCTCTTGAGGTGGTGTAACAGGGTCATTAGGGGTGACTCCGGCAAAAGCACCGCCTAGTGGGGTGGAGGTTAAAAGGACCTCGTTGAGGATCCGGTTATGGTGTTCATCAGAGGCCTTATTGTAATCCCCTATAAATTCTAATGCGAAAAAGTGGTGGAATCACTGTCGAGTTGGGATTAACACACTGAAAACTAAACTTTATTAACTAAAGGTAAGTCAATACAATTGCCACTTTATATAAAAAGGGCAAAAATTAAAATCCTCGAAAAATGTTTTAACATTCAAACCAAAAATTATGAAAATAAATTCACGGCGTAAGACCAAATGCCGCTCGCTAGCCCACACAAACCCGAACATATAATACCTGCCATGTCATAAACATAACAGCCACAATTCAGTGGGGAGTAACGATGACGTTCTCCCAGTCATATTACACGATATTAAAGCATATTTACTATTATATCAAAATAATTGAAAATGGAAAACATTTAAAATGATACGGTAAAATAATTCAAAATGATTGCTAACCTGCAGATCAATGTCAATCAATAATAATAACGGCGTTATGGAAACCAATCAGTGTAACGGAATAGACATTCACTAGGATAATACTAAACTAGGTTCGAGAATTCAGTCAAAACAAATTAGACTTTAATCTCTAACTAGACAACTCAACTATAACAGGACTGCGTGCAGCGAGGTCCTGGCTTAAGTAATGTACACCCCTCCTGTACACCAACCGTAATCCAGTTCAACCCGATGGCGACTTACACGATGCGATATCTAAGTTTAAGGTCAAAATATACACACTCCTGAACACAAACCATTCTCAGTTCAATGACCAATGTGTCTCAACATAGACACACCAGCTTTATAGTTGATGGCAAAAACGTATACCGTAGACTGTATTACTCTACCCGTACACTTGTCCTTATTCCATAACTCCAAAACAAAGTCGTTGTCGTATTTGGATAGGATTATCAAAACGTTCTAAAAAGAAAACTTTCTAATTTGGGAAACTTTCTACTTTAGGAAACTTTCTATTTTAAGAAACTTTCTACTTTAAGAAACTTTCTATTTTAGAACACTTTCTCGAAATAACAATATGATGAAAATAGTGTTATAGAAAAATATCAAGAATAGTAGTTTACTCTAACTATAAAGTAAATATTATTAATTTCGCAAACTACTACTTTTGGCCTTAACAATTATTATGTTCTAAATCGAGTATAAATTATTTATAAGAATTATCGAAATATTTCACAAACAAATTATTATTATGAATTAGGGTGTTTCGAAAATATATAAAACTAAAATTCCCTACTTATTATTAGTTTCAATGGAACGAGCATAAAATAATGTTTTACGACAATCATATCTTTATAAAAGTAATTTACTTAACCTTCTTTATTTTATTAAACATTTAAATCATTTTTGAATAACATAAGGGGTGACTTAAGATGAAACGGTTAAATTTTCAGAATGTTCAAAGTTGCTGGAAAATTAAAAATTGCTGTAAAATCGCATTTTAACGATAATTCACGATTTTGCTTAAAAATTGATTCTACCATTTAAATGCCTCGGAAAATAGTGTAAAAATTATGATAAATAATTAAAACTAATATTTAGATAATCTGTCCAAAAATTATTATTTTTTTCAAAATATGGAAACCGGTTTTAAAGGCTTTTACGGAAAGCGCGCTAATTAAACGTTAACGATTAAAATAAAAGCTAAATACAAAACGATTTGTGCGCGGATGTCCAAAAAATCATAACTTATCAAGGAAATCAAAATTTTCCAGAAACTTTTCAATTTAAAAAAAAAATGAAAATTTCAGAATTTTAAAAAAATAGTAAAAACCGTCTTTTAATCATCGGTTTCGTTTTAAAAGGTTAAATAACGATTTATCGCTCTTTTTATTATTAAATTCTGAATGTTACGAAAGTAATTGTTTTGTTAGAAAATATCAGAAACTTTAATTCGAATCGAGAATTAAAAATAAAAATCAGAAATTAAAAGGGATATTCGGTTTAACGATAAAACGGTGTTTTAGGACTATTAATTATTTCACCCACCTATAAAATTCGAAAAATTACGAAAAATTCCACAAAATTAAATTTCAACAGAATGTACTTACACAAAAAATTTCAGATTTAAATACGTAAATTAGGCATATAAACATTAAAATCGGTTTTAACTCGTTTTTGTACGAAATCTATTAAAAATTCATTAAACGACTTTAAAAAAATAAATATCCGTAAAATTTATGTTCTAACAGTAACTTTATGATTATATTAGTGTATCGGCCAAATATTATAATTTAATAACAAATATAACGATTTATTCAATAATCTCGTAAAAACGAATGCAACAACGAAATAAACCAAAAATTAACGATTCTAAAACTTCTATAAGAAAAATTGACATACTATAATTGCCAAACAAAAAATTTAAATTCTAAACATATAACAACGACAAAAATATCAAGCAATACTGAGATCGTCGATGTTACCTTAATCGAGATCTGAGTCAATAACGTACTCGTCCTCCTCGGGGTTGTCTCGAAAACCTATAAAAAAATATAAAAAGGTATAAGACCCTTATTAGTATCATAAATCGAGAACTAGGAAGGAGGAATATGGGTTTCGATGATTACCCTTGAATTAAGATGAACACGGGATGAAGAGAATGATCGAAAACGGGAAAAAAATAAATAAATAAAATTGAAGAACAGTGTACTGACTGTTGTTGTTATGTTACGTTCTTTTTTTTTCTTTTGGAGAGAAGAAAAGATGAGGGAGAGAACGTATGTTGAGGTTTTAGAGAAGTTGAGGGAGAACGTAACTGCAAAAAGAGGTATAAGGGGTAACGTACAACAGGAAAATAGGAGGAAATAGAGGAGTTAGTTTTGACTTTCTCAACCGACTTTGAAAATATCTCAGTCTGATGACGGAAACGGTCGAGTCTGCTACAATCTGAGCCCGATTCGGGCTTAAAATCGTTAATGGATCACTTTAAAAAAAATAAGAAGACGAAAATCGTTTAAGAACGTGATTACGAGGAAGTAATATTTGAAATTACGTTTCAAAAATAATTATTTACGAAATCGTGTAGAAAAAGGTTAAATAGCGATTTCTCGAGATAATTAAAATTTTGCGAACAAGGTAATTAATTAAAAAAAATGGATTTTTGAACGAAAATAAAATTATTAAAACCTTTTTACGAAGGTCGGAACCAAGATAGATAAAATAACAATACTCGAAAGAGTCGATTAAATAGCAACGGGACAGATAATGGAATTAAAATTTTACGGGTGTTACAACCCTCCCCCCTAAAATATAGTTTCCTCCTCGAAACTGGAAAATAGGCAGAAAAGAAAGAATCGAGATTACCTTACTCGAAAAGATGGGGATGCTTAGCTCGCATCTCCGCTTCGGTTTCCCAAGTTTCTTCTTCGAACTTGTTACAACGCCATAGAACTTTCACCAAGGGTACAACTTTATTCCTCAAGCGCTTCTCCCGTCGATCAGTAATCTTCACAGGTCTCTCCTCGTATGTCAGGTCAGGTTCTACATCAACAATCTCTGGTTCTAGAACATGCTCGGGGTCACTAACATACCTCCTCAGCTGAGATACGTGAAAGACGTCATGAACTTTGCCCATCGAAGCAGGCAACTCAAGCTTGTAAGCCACTTCGCCTACCTTTTCGATCGCGGGGTACGGTCCAATGAACTTAGGACTGAGATTGCCTTTGATCCCGATTCGTTTCACCCCTTTCATCGGTGATACCGTAATAAATACCAGATCACCAACTGTAAACTCCAGAGGTCGGCGGTGGACATCAGCATAGGATTTCTGACGATCCTGAGCAGCTTTCATCCTAGAACGAATTAATTCCACTGCGTCAATGGTCTCGGCCAACAGATCAGGACCCAAAGTCTTCACTTCACCAGGTACGTCCCAACACAATGGACTACGACACTTACGACCATACAGTGCTTCAAACGGGGCCATCTTGATGGAAGCATGATAACTGTTGTTGTAGGAGAATTCCATCAATGGTAGATGTCGGATCCAATTATCCTGAAATCCAACGCACAAGCTCATAACATGTCTTCTAAGGTCTGAATCGTCCTCTCGGATTGACCATCGGTAGCGGCATGAAAAGCGGTACTCATCAACAATTGGCTTCCCAAGGCACTTTGTAACGCCTTCCAGAACTTAGAACAGAACATCGGATCTCGGTCGGACACGATCTCGAGTGGAACACCGTGATGACGGACCACCTCGGCAATATAGACTTCTGCAAGCTTCTCCAGACTCCAAGTGTCACGAATTGGAACAAATCGTGCACACTTGGTCAAACGATCTATTATGACCCAAATACCGTTTCTTCCATTTACGGTTCTCGGTAATGCCATTACAAAATCCATGGCTACACACTGCCACTTCCACTCTGGGACAGGGAGCGGCTGTAGCATACCAGCAGGTTTCTTATGTTCAAACTTAACTTGTTGATAAGTCAAACACTTACTCACAAATTTGGCAATGTCGTCCCTCATGAATGGCCACCAGAAATGAAGCTTAAAATCCTTGTACATTTTACTACCTCCGGGATGTACAGAATATCTCGACTTATGAGCTCCGGTCAAAATCTGCTTCCTGACTTCCACCTCATCTGGAACGACCCAACGACCCCTAAACTTCAGAGCTCCACTAGAATCTACATCGAAATCGAGAGCTTTACCCAGTTTCATCTTCTCACGGATACCGGCAACGAAAGGATCTTCGAACTGTTTCTCACGAATCTCCTGAAAAAGAGCTGGTTCAGCAACTAAGGCATTGATCCGCCCATCAGAACCTTCGATAACCACATCAATTGTCATCTTTGCGAACTCTCGGGACAGAACTTCAGAAATGCCAGAACATGGAGTTAAGAAATGTAGGATCTTTCTGCTAAGATCATTTGCAACCACATTGGCATTACCTTCGCAGTACACCAATTCAAGGTCGTAATCATTCACCAACTCTATCCACCGTCTCTGTCTCGCATTAAGGTCTTTCTGCGTAAAGAGATATCGTAGGCTTTTGTGGTCAGTGTACACCTTGCACCTTACTCCATAGAGATAATATCGCCAGACCTTTAGAGCATGAACTACAGCAGCTAACTCAAGATCGTGGGTAGGGTAATTCACCTCATGAACTTTTAACTGTCTAGAGGCATAAGGGACTACCTTACCACCTTGCATGAGAACACAACCCAAACCATGCTTAGAAGCGTCACAATAAACTTCAAAGTTAATGCCTTCTTCGGGTAGGGTCAAAACTGGAGCAGTAGTAAGCCGTCTCTTAAGCTCGGAGAAGGCATCTTCACAGGCCTGGTTCCATAGGAACTTAGACTCTTTCTTAAGCAACTGAGTCATAGGACGGGCCACCTTAGAGAAATCTTGAACGAATCTTCGGTAATATCCAGCAAGACCTAAGAAACTTCGAATCTCACCAACATCTTTCGGACTTGTCCAGTTCTCGATAGCGAAAATCTTAGCCGGGTCCACCTTAATACCGTCCTTAGCAATGACATGACCCAGGAAAGCCACTTCAGAGAACCAAAATTCACACTTGGAGACCTTAGCATACCACTTTTGATCTCGTAGGATGCCAAGAATGATCTTAAGATGCTTGGCATGCTCAGCCTCGGATTTAGAATAGATTAGGATGTCGTCAATAAAGACAACAACACACTGGTCTAGATACTCCCGGAACGTTCGGTTCATCTGATCCATGAATACTGCAGGAGCATTGGTCAGTTCAAAAGGCATAGCTTTGAACTCATAGTGTCCATACCTCGAACTGAATGCCGTCTTAGGAATATCTGATTCACGGACAGGGATTTGATGATAACCCGATCTGAGATCGATCTTGGAAAATACAGAAGCGCTCTTAAGTTGATCGAAGAGATCATCGATTCTGGGCAAGGGATATTTGTTCTTGATCGTAACCTTGTTAAGGTCACGGTAGTCAATACATATGCGCATAGTACCGTCTTTCTTCTTTACAAACAGTACAGTAGCGCTCCAAGGAGATGAACTAGGACGAATGAAGTCCTTCTCAATCATATCATCCAACTGTTTACGCAATTCTTGCAACTCAGCTGGAGCCATTCTATAAGGAGCCTTAGCAATAGGGCCAGTGCCTGGTACGAGCTCGATGGTGAATTCTACATCTCGCTCAGGGGAATACCAGGTAATTCCTCGGGAAATACATCTGCATATTCACTGACTATGCGTACTTCCTCAAGTTTGGGAAATTCTGCAGTTACAGTCATTGTACATAAAAATGCTTGGCAACCTTTTCTCTGCAAACGAATAGCTTTCATAGCAGAAATGATCTTGATACCCTTCTGGCGTCGACCACCACGATAAGTAATACGAGAACCACTAGGAGTCTTCAGAAAAATCTTCTGGTCTCGGCACTGAAATCTTGCATCATAGAGGGATAACCAATCCATGCCCAAAATAACATCGAACTCTGCCAGAGGAAACTCGAGAAGAGTCGAAGGAAGGATAATACCAGCAAAAAGAATAGGAACAGCTTGATATGCTTTAGAACAAGCAACGATTTCACCAGAAGAAAGAGTGATAGAAATAGGCTCGGCTTGGGAAGGAATAAGAGATAATTTCAAAGCAAAGCTGGAGGAGATAGCGGATATGGAGGCACCAGTATCAAATAATATAAAGGCACTAACACCAGAGATCATAAACATACCCGTAACTACGTCAGGGTTAGCCTCAGCGTCGGCTCGGCTCATCAAGAATATGCGCCCCTTTCGAGCAGGTGTGGTGACAGCATCGCTGGTTGCAGCCTTCTTCGGACATCTGGTCGAAATATGTCCCGGTTCTCCGCAGGTGAAACAGACGATGGGAGAGCCGTCACAGTTCTTGCCCGGGTGGAAATCCTTCTTGCATTTGAAGCAGGCAGTGCTCTTCTTGTCTTGAAATTGGGAGTTAGAGTGGTTCTTTTTCCCTGTAAAACATATGATGTGATTCTGATGTAACAAGATAAGAAGAAAGAAAACAAAGGAATATTTCAGACCTCCGGAAGAATGAAATTTCTTCGATGAAGAAGAGGTGTTGCCAGAAGATTGGAATGATCTCTTGTAGCCAGCAGCAGTGGTCTACATCTTCTTGACTTCCTTCAGTGAGGACTCGGTAAACAGCGCGGCATTGTAGATATCTTGTATAGTCTCCAAATCTCTTGGAATATTGTGCGCAATATCAACTCTGAGCCCCTCTCTGAAATAAAAGGCTCGATTGTCCTCAGTTTGTAGCAGGCCTTCAGCATAATGCGCCAGGAAATGGAATTGTTTCGAGTACTCAGCCACGGTCATGTTGGTTCCTTGGACAAGGTTGCTGAACTCCCCCATTCTTTGCTGCTTTAGCTCCTTGGGATAGAACCTACGCTCCAACAGGATCTTGAATTGAGCCCATCCAAAACCCAGAGTCTGCAAGGTAGTTGGGCCAACTAGGGTCCACCATCGATCGGCTTCATCAGACAAGTAAAGCACGGTCAGGCCCACCTTCTGGTCCTCGGGAGCAGAATAAATCCCGAATTGCCTCTCCATCAACTGGAATCAATGATTCATGACTTCAGAGTCTACAGAGCCGTCGTAAAATTCAAACTTGCTCTTGGCCATCCCTTCAGCTGCGTGCGAGAAGCTAAAGGGTCGCTGGTTGTTTGCGTTCATGTTGGCCAATCCTTGGAGCGTTTGCGCTATCGAATTCAGGTTGTTGAGCATCGCATTATTGATATCATTCTGGTTCGTTCGGCCGTTCATCTTCAACCACAAAAGAAACACAAAATCAATGCCAATCATTGAGTTCAGGAACATATAAACTTAACAAGTAAGTCCTTATTGTGGTTTCTACCCATCTCTCACTAATATCTTATTTAATGTTTAAATCATTTACTGATATTTTTCCCAAAATCATGTGTGAGCGTCGGGAGCAACGATGCTCTGATACCAACTGTAATCCCCTATAAATTCTAATGAGAAACAGTGGCGGAATCACTGTCGAGTTGGGATTAACACACTGAAAACTAAACTTTATTAACTAAAGGTAAGTCAATACAACTGCCACTTTATATATAAAGGGCAAAAATTAAAATCCTCAAAAAATGTTTAACATTCAAACCAAAAATTATGAAAATAAATTCACGGTGTATGACCAAATGCCGCTCGCTAGCCCACACAAACCCGAACATATAATACCTGCCATGTTATAAACATAATAGCCACAATTCAGTGGGGAGTAACGATGACGTTCTCCCAGTCATATTACACGATATTAAAGCGTATTTACTATTATATCAAAATAATTGAAAATGGAAAACATTTAAAATGATACGGTAAAATAATTCAAAATGATTGCTAACCTGCAGATCAATGTCAATCAATAATAATAACGGCGTTATGGAAATCAATCAGTGTAACGGAATAGACTTTCACTAGGATCATACTAAACTAGGTTCGAGAATTCAGTCAAAACAAATTAGACTTCAGTCTCTAACTAGGCAACTCAACTATAACAGGACTGCGTGCAGCGAGGTCCTGGCTTAAGTAATGTACACCCCTCCTGGACACCAACCGTAATCCAGTTCAACCCGACGGCGACTTACACGATGCGATATCTAAGTTTAAGGTCAAAATATACACACTCCTGAACACAAACCATGCTCAGTTCAACGACCAATGTGTCTCAACATAGACACACCAGCTTTATAGTTGATGGCAAAAACGTATACCCTAGACTGTATTACTCTACCCGTAGACTTGTCCTTATTCCAAAACTCCAAAACAAAGCCGTTGTCGTATTTGGATAGGATTATCAAAACGTTCTAAAAAGGAAACTTTCTAATTTGGGAAACTTTCTACTTTAGGTAACTTTCTATTTAAGGAACTTTCTATTTTAAGAAACTTTCTATTTTAGAACACTTTCTCGAAATAACAATATGATGAAAATAGTGTTATAGAAAAATATCAAGAATAGTAGTTTACTCTAACTATAAAGTAAATATTATTATTTTCGCAAACTACTACTTTTGGCCTTAACAATTATTATGTTCTAAATCGAGTATAAATTATTTATAAGAATTATGGAAATATTTCACAAACGTATTATTATTATGAATTAGGGTGTTTCGAAAATATATAAAACTAAAATTCCCTACTTATTATTAGTTTCAATGGAACGAGCATAAAATAATATTTTACGACAATCATATCTTTATAAAAGTAATTTACTTAACCTTCTTTATTTTATTAAAAATTTAAATCATTTTTGAATAACATAAGGGGTGACTTAAGATGAAACGGTTAAATTTTCAGAATGTTCGAAGTTGCTGGAAAATTAAATAAATTGCTGTAAAATCGCATTTTAACGATAATTCACGATTTTGCTTAAAAATTGATTCTACCATTTAAATGCCTCGAAAAATAGTGTAAAAATTATGATAAATAATTAAAACTAATATTTAGACAATCTTTCCGAAAATTAAGTTTTTTTCAAAATCTTGTAACCGGTTTTAAAGGCTTTTACGGAAAGCGCGCTAATTAAACGTTAACGATTAAAATAAAAGCTAAATACAAAACGATTTGTGCACGGATGTCCAAAAAATCATAACTTATCAAGGAAATAAAAATTTTCCAGAAACTTTTCAATTTTAAAAAAAAAAATTCAGAATTTAAAAAAAAATAGTAAAAACCGTCTTTTAATCATCGGTTTCGTTTTAAAAGGTTAAATAACGATTTATCGCTCTTTTTATTATTAAATTCCGAATGTCACGAAAATAATTATTTTGTTAGAAAATATCAGAAACTTTAATTCGAATCGAGAATTAAAAATAAAAATCAGAAATTAAAAGGGATATTCGGTTTAACGATAAAACGGTGTTTAAGGACTATTAATTATTTCACCCACCTATAAAATTCGAAAAATTATGAAAAATTCAATAAAATTAAATTTCAATAGAATGTACTTACACAAAAATTTTAAGATTTAAATACGTAAATTGGGCATATAAACATTAAAATTGGTTTTAACTCGTTTTTGTCCGAAATCTATTAAAAATTCATTAAACGACTTTAAAAAAATAAAAATCTGTAAAATTTATGTTCTAACAGTAACTTTATGATTAAATTATTGTATCGACCAAATATTATAATTTAATAACAAATATAACAATTTATTCAATAATCTCGTAAAAACGAATGCAACCACGAAATAAACCAAAAATTAACGATTCTAAAACTTCTATAAGAAAAATTGACATACTATAATTGCCAAACAAAAAATTTAAATTCTAAACATATAACTACGACAAAAATATCAAGCAATACCGAGATCGTCGATGTTACCTTAATCGAGATCTGAGTCAATAACGTACTTGTTCTCCTCGGGGTTGTCTCGAAAACCTATAAAAAAAATATAAAAAGGTATAAGACCCTTATTAGTATCATAAATCGAGAACTAGGAAGGAGGAATATGGGTTTCGATGATTACCCTTGAATTAAGATGAACACGAGATGAAGAGAATGATCGAAAACGGGAAAAAAAAATTGAGGAACAGTGTACTGACTGTTGTTGTTATGTTACGTTCTTTTTTTTTCTTTTGGAGAGAAGAACAAATGAGGGAGAGAACGTATGTTGAGATTTTAGAGAAGTTGAGGGAGAACGTAACTGCAAAAAGAGGTATAAGGGGTAACGTACAACAGGAAAATAGGAGGAAATAGAGGAGTTAGTTTTGACTTTCTCAATCGACTCCGAAAATATCTCAGTCTGATGACGAAAACGGTCGGGTCTCCTACAATCTGAGCCCGATTCGCGCTTAAAATCGTTAATGGATCACTTTAAAAAAATAAGAAGACGAAAATCGTATAAGAACGTGATTACGAGGAAGTAATATTTGAAATTACGTTTCAAAAATAATTATTTACGAAATCGCGTAGAAAAAGGTTAAATAGCGATTTCTCGAGATAATTAAAATTTTGCGAACGAGGTAATTAATTAAAAAAAATGGATTTTTGAACGAAAATAAAATTATTAAAACCTTTTTACGAAGGTCGGAACCAAGATAGATAAAATAACAAGACTCGAAAGAGTCGATTAAATAGCAACGAGACAGATAATGGAATTAAAATTTTACGGGTGTTACACTTATCTTCCAAGTGGCCTAGGCGGAAATCGATGCTGTTTACGGATGCGTTCATGGTAATGATGTTGGCCTGTAGGTCTCGGATCATGTTGGCTAGGGTTCCTACGGTGTTATCCCCGGATTGCTCGGCGTTGTTCCCACTATGGTTACTTGCATCTGTGCTTGAATCTCCTGACATGACTGGAAGGGGTGGTATTAATGAGAATGGATCTACCATATGGCTTAAAGACCCAAGGGAGACTCGTAGTCGAGCGACACGGAAACAAGATCCTTGATTTGCGCGTGTTTGCGGTCATCGAATTAGGGACTCGGGTGCTTGAGACTCTCGGTATATTCGTCAAAGCCCTAATGAATTTTTGCCTTTGGGACGAGACGATTTGACACAAAGCTCGGGGGTGAGATTTAAAGAGGACTTTCTCGAGATGAGACGACCCGAAATGTAGGACCTCAAGTAGAGACAACCCTAACACAGACAGTTAATCACACGGTTGTACGACGTAATAAATTGATCGCGATCCCGGCTCAGGATCAAGGAGTTTTGATGCGTTTTTTTTAAAACGATCGAGCTCTTGAAAAGAAAACCTTTTCTTCCCAAAAAAAAGGTTTGTAAAATTGGTGTGACGATGGTGCGGTGTGACGTGAAAATGTGTTGCTACGTGTGCGTCGAGAATTCGACGATAGCAAAGGTGTAAATGATGGTTTTGCAAAATAGGCGCGGTTTTAAAGGAACCGGTTTTAAAAGTGTGAAATTGTGCTTTTATCGAGACTACTATTGATCAGCTGGTTCAATAATTGTGGTGTGGACAGTGCCCGTGACGGGCCATGATGTCTGGTGACGGTGTTTTTAAAAATGTGACTAAATCTTTATTGCCGAGTTTAGGTAGAGAAAGTGTTTTTAGAAAGCCACTTTTTTTAAAAATGTGTGGTCATATTTGTCAATCCTTAGAATTTTGATGGTGGTGACGGCGTGTAAAAATGTTTTGTGAATGTGACTGTTTCAGGTTCCTTGACTTCATTCATTGAAGGTTCGGTTGTGTTAACGGTATGTGCAAGAAAAATTTTTTTTTTGAAAATAAGATGTAACCGTTTAAGGTACCTCGATCCCATTAATTGGGAATTTTGGTGGTATTAACGGTATTCTTTGTTTACGGATTTTACTTTGACCAAGGTGATGGCGCTAAGAAAAAAAGTTTTTTTTTTTTTTTTTAAAGTAGTGAGTGTAAAATTTGCCATGATAGCATCTAAAACGTTTTCTCTTTTGAAAATTAGGATTTGACCGGAGTATCGGTGTTCAAAAGGCCGTTTTGAAAAGAGGAGGTATTTTTTTAAAACGGAGTTGGGTGCGGTTGAATATGTTGGCGTGGTTGAATCCAGATTTTAGTGTTTTATTTGGGTTGTTCAAACACGCTACACATAACTAGGAATTCATACACTCACGCAGGATGCAGACATGGGTAGGTTAGGGTAGGCTACCGCCCACGAATAGTCTTTGCTTAGGTATTGATAAATCATCTGGGGAGACGAATGTCATACCGTCCGCTCAGAACTACCCGTTTAGTATTTCCGCGAGGTACGCGTTCGGCGGCCGGAGCGTGAACCGAGGATCTCTCCGCGTGTTCCTAAGGATCTTACCGCGAAGAGGTCGATTGGTCCTGATATTGGTTAGGGTGGGCCTTTTAGGGCCAAAACATATAGTGACCACAACTAGGAACTAGGAAATGAGCTTCACCGACCTCGTTCAAGTTACACCACCGCTGGAAACTTGTTTCCAATTTCCCAGCGGAGTCGCAAAACTGTGGACATCCGTCCGCACCGCCCGGCGCCCTACGCGAGACCGACCCCGTTTTTCAATGTATGGCGGCGGCCACCCACGCGTCCCCTGCCGGTCGGGGACCGGTCCGATCTCGCGTACGGGGCGATATTTTGGACCTCGATTCGGATGACGATCCGGACTTGTACTAGACGGGTGTGGGCACCCATGTTTCCGTTTGGAATCGATTGAGTCATGGCTGTAAATGTTTAAAGGCCGATTCATTTGGTAAGGCGACCCTTTTAGTGGATTGAATTCGTTGCCGATTTGTGGAGTCGCCACCGAGTCAATTATGGGGACTCGGAAACCGTTCAAGTCAACTTTGATTCCTAGCCGGCTCAAAGTTGAGGGCCACGGGACCTAAAGATAAAGACTTCTACCTTTAAGCACACCATGCCTGGAATGACTCTCATTGCCAATGGTTTCCGACATCCGGAAACCATCGATTTTGAGTAAGGGGTGAGGGTACGTATTGGGAAGCCAACATCCAATAGATGTCAACACCCAATCCCACCCGCACTATAGCTGCCTCTACTAATCAATCGGTGGGCTGATAACTTTATTCTTTTGTTGTGGCGGAACTACTGTAACATCCATTGTTTTCACCCTATACTTTTTGCTATGTCGGTTGTTTAAGGACAAGTAAGTTTTGTCGTCAAAGTAGTTGTGTTTACATTCTTTGCATGCGATTTCACGTGACAAGCAGGCCATGAAAAGATGCACATAAGAGAGTAGAGAGTACTAGTATTATACGTATTAGCAAGTCAGTTTTAACGCGATAATACGGATATTAGTCATTCTCGTGATATACCTTACCTGGTATTCTGCTTAAGATGCGTCGGTTCGGTATTAATAAAGATGCGTCGACCTTGTAAGGCGAGCACCCGGACTAATACGGAACCTGGCCATCGCTTTGTTCAATTTTAGTTGTTTTACGTTTTGAATTCCGTGTTAGATGATTTAACATGCGATTATAAGGTCATAAGAGCGATAAATCATACGAAAGTTGTAAATGCGAATATAAGTAAATCACATTGTGAGGAGTTGCACCCTCGGAGTATACACTAAACGGGACACGATGCATAGATAGTTGAGAACGGATCTCGAAATTACTCGGTCTATTTAGGGTATTTTAGTGTTTGCAATTGAAGTTGGGACGTTACGTGTTTTAGTAGGTGTGACGGACCTAGTGTCCACGTTTGACATTATCATAGTGCATAATGAAAGTGCAAGAATGTATAGTTTTGTTTAGATGACAACCTAGTGACGATTCGACCTCAAAGGCGGATCCTCCTAACATGCTTGGTGATTTCGGCAGAGTTCTGTTACCGTTGGCCCTTCCTGCGGCTAATCCGGCAGAACTCCGTTACTATTGGCTAGTCCTGCGGCTAATTCGACAGAACTCCGTTACTATTTGCTAGTCCTGCGGCTAATCTGGCAGAACTTTGTTGCTAAACTTGGTAGCTAGTCGAACACAGGTACCTCGAGATCGAGTGGAGTGCTTGAAGGTGAGGATTAGCGTCGATTTCGCTTATCGGAACTACGATCGAGTGGATCGTTTGCCTCGGATGTCGGAGTGCGAGCCCTTAGCGATAAAAGAGAGGGAAAAACAAGTTGTGTAGAAGTAGGCACGAACTCGTGATTGTGTGTTGAATGAATGAGGTGGGGGGTATTTATAGGTGTTTTCGGTCCTCGTTGCCCATATGGACGCCTGGGGTCCAGCGACCCGGAATTTAGACGCCTGGTGTGAGGCAGTTCAGTCTTCAGGCGCCAGAGCTCATGCTGTCGAAGTTTTGAAGATCTGATATCAAAACTTTCCAAAACGGAGAATATGCATATCTTAGTCTTTCTTAGAGGTTAAGGCTTCCCTTTAACCCTAGCGTGTTGAGCGCCGAGTGGGCTTCGGGTGCGCGTCCCGAGGTCCGCTCGTCCCGACGCGTTGACTCGGGTTTGACTTTGCATATTTCGGGACCGATTCGGGGCCCCGGTATCGGAATCGACTCTAATTAGTGTCGACGCGACAATAATGACACGACTAAGGCTACCTTGATGTTAATTTATTGTTTCCGAGTAATTAATTGATCCGTTTTATAGAAAATTATCTAAAACATCGCAAACTCGCGTCGCATTGCAGTCCAATCGTCATCGGGTGTTTGTCGGGCACTCCTGCAGCCACCAGGTCCAAATTTGGGTGTCTACAGAATGATGAGCTTGTTTCGTATGATAACAATCATGTGGTAGTGGAGGTCAGGGATGAGAGTGGGGTAGCTGTGTGGCGAGCGGCTGGGATTTACGGATGGCCTAATAATGCGAGTAAACAAAGAACTTGGACGATGATTCGAGCTATTTGTCGGGTAACTCCGATCCCAATCGTTCATTTTGGAGATTTTAATGAAATTTTAAGCCCACAGGATCGGAGAAAGAACGGGGTAGGCTCCGCAGGGAGGTCTATATGGATGCTTTTCGTAGTACGCTAGATGATTGTAGGTTACACGACATGGGCTTTTCGGGGAGCCCTTTTACGTGGCAACGGGGCCGTTATACTCACAATTTCATTAGAGAGAGGCTTGAACGTGCCATAGCTACTAGTGAATGGAGCGACTTATTCCTGAATGTCATGGTGGTTCACAACCCGATCTTTGCCTCGGATCATGCTCCGATTATCATTCAACAATATGAACAGCCTAGGACAAGGAACTCGGGACAATCTTTTCGTTTTGAACCAATGTGGATATCAGATGCGTCGTGTGGAGAGATTGTGAAGGATGCATGAGGGGTATATGAAGGGACGGGGGTGTTGGAGAAGATTCAGGTCGTGTCAGCCCGTCTCAAAGCTTGGGCACGTACTCAGTTTGGTGATGTCAACAGGCAGTTACGGGAAAAAGAAAGTGCTCTAGGGTCCTGGCAGAGAAAACATGCGTCGGCCACCATGTTGGTTCAATGTCAGACTCTTTCCAAGGAAGTCGCGGAGCTACGGTCCCAGGTCGAGACGTTATGGCGTACCCGTGCTAAGACTCACGAACTGAAGGACAACGACAAAAATACCGCCTATTTCCATTACAAGGCAAAGCAATGACGGAAAAGAAATACCATCGTCGGGCTCGAGGATGATTATGGGACCTGGTGCACGGAGGAGGATGAGATAGGGCACATTATAACTGCATATTTTGAGAATCTTTTTTCTACGGAAGACCATGTTGATTTGGAAGAAGCTTTAAATAGTATACAGGCAAAAGTGGATTTGACCATGAATCAACAACTAGACGCACGACCAAATGAGGAGGAAATTCGAGCGGCGTTATTCCAAATGCATCCCAACAAGGCTCCGGGACCGGATGGTATGAGTGCTCTCTTTTTTCAAAAATATTGGGATGTGGTGGGTAATGAGGTGTGTTCTTTTGTCCAACTTTGGTGGGAGGGTCGAGTGGACTTAATTAAGGTGAATAAGACAGCAGTGGTCCTGATTCCCAAATGTAATACTCCTCGGAAGATAACGGAGTTCCGACCCATTAGCTTATGTAATGTTATTTATAAGATTATATCTAAAACACTAGCTAATCGGCTCAAATCGTTGCTTGACGGTATTATTTCTGAGAATCAAAGCGCTTTTACTCCCGATCGTTTGATTACAGATAATGCTCTTATTATTGTCTTCAAGACTTTCCATGCTATAAAGAGAGGGGGTGAAGGTTGGACGGGGACGGTGGCTCTTAAGCTTGACATGAGTAAAGCGTACAATAAGGTGGAATGGGTCTTCCTTGAGAAAGTGATGGCAGGTTTGGGTTTTTCGGAAGATTGGAGTCGGAGGGTGATGGCATGCGTCTCCTCTGTTTTGCATTCTATCCGTTTCAATGGGAAGGAGCTGAATGCGGCACACCCTACTAGGGGGCTTTGACAAGGAGATCCTATTTCACCATATTTGTTTCTCTCTTGTGTGTGGATGTGTTTTCTCATATGTTGGGTAAGGCGGCATGTGATCGGGCTATTCACGGAGCGTGTGTTTGTCGGGCCAACCCACGAGTTTCTCATCTTTTTTTCGCTGACGATTGTATCTTGTTTGCTAGGGCAAATGAAACGGAATGCTTCGCTTTAGCTAGAATCATTAGCCAATTTGAGGGAGCATCGGGACAGAAGATTAATTACTCAAAATCTGAAGTTATTTTTTGCAAAAAAGTTACTATTCGGAATAGGGACATGATCAAGAATTTGTTTCATGTCCGAGAAGTGGAGAGATATGAGAAGTATCTAGGGCTGCCCACGATTATTGGTAAGCCTAAAAAGGCAATTTTATGGGGCTTAAAGACCGCATGTGGAAGAAGCTTCGGGGGTGGAAAGAAAAACTCCTCTCAAAACCGGGGAAAGAAGTAGTGATCAAAGCATTATCCCAAGCTATCCCTACTTATATGATGAGCCTATTTACAATCTCGGATGGAGTCATAAATGAATTACACGGCATTATAGCGCGGTTTTGGTGGGGTTCTACAGAGCTTAAGAGAAAACTCCATTGGGGGTCATGGGAGAAAATGTGTCAACCAAAACATGTTGGGGGGATGGGTTTCCGGGATTTGAGAGTCTTTTAATCAAGCCTTATTAGCAAAGCAAGTGTGGCGCTTTCTTGTTTGACCAGAGTCATTGGTGTGTCAGGTATTTAGAGCCCTGTACTTCAAAAATGGGACGGTCCTAGAGGCTAGACGAGGTCATGACCCGAGTTACATTTGGCGTAGTATTTGGAATGCAAAACCGCTTTTACTTGATGGTCTCAGGTGGCACATTGGAAACGGCCAAAAGATGAATGCATGGGATGAAGCTTGGATCCCATAACAGAATCAGAGGCGTGTTCCACATCCGAACCTGGAAGCAGACCCCCTTCTCCAAGTCGCGGATTTAGTTGACCCGACTACGAGCTCCTGGAAAGAGGATATGGTGCGAAATTTATTCGTGCCTGCTGATGCTGATGCAATCTTACGCATTCCCCTAAGTCATAGACTGCCTAATGACCAACCTTTTTGGTGGCCCAACGATAATGGCGAGTATAGTGTTCGAACGGGCTATCGATTTGGTGTCACCTTGAGCCCGCCCGTTGATTTATCCGGGGAAGGATCTGGAGCAAAGGCCATTTGGTCGACCATATGGAAGCTGAAAACGGTCCCGAAGATAACCCATTTCTTATGGCGCGCGTGCACTAACACTCTCGGAGTTCGGGCAAACTTGGCGAGTCGTTATTGTTGTCCGGATTCTGTTTGTGTGTTATGTAGCAGGGAGGCAGAGTCGATTATGCACCCCCTGTTGTATTGTGATTGAGTCAGTTCTCTTTGGCTTCAGAGTGAGTTCCGCAACCTGGTCTTGGCTGCTCTTTCCTCGTCTTTTATCCAGCGGTTTCTATGGGTGTTATCGTTTTTTGGCCATGCTTTGGGGGGGTTTGGTACGTCAGGAACCTGAGGATTTTCGAGGATTCACCACCGAGCTCGGAGTCTATTATAGGCATGCTTAAGACGGTGGAGGAATATCACAAGTACAACCGTGATACACAGATTCGGGGGGGGGGGGCGGGTCGTCTGGAGGTGTGGGTTCTGTGTCTTGGAGCCCTCCGCCAACGGGCTTTCTGAAGATGAACACGGATGTTGCGGTGTACTCCAATGATGATATTGGTTTGGGAGTTGTGGCTCGAAATGAAGAGGGAGTTGTCATTATGGCGTGCTGTAGACGACTCCAGGCGGGTTAGGACCCTATCATTGCTGAGGCTAAGGCTTTGGAATTGGGAGCGGAGATGGCTAAGACGCTACTCTTTGACCGGGTGATATTCGAAAGTGATTCCAAGATTGTTATCGATACGATAAGGAAGGGTAGCTTACCACGGAATCATCAGCTAGGACTCCACATCCTGGACATCTTGTCTTATAAACAATTTTTTATTAGTTGTCGTTTGTCTCATGTCAAAAGAACGGGAAATGTTGTTGCACACCATGTTGCTAGATTGTGTGCGGAGAGTGGAATCGTTGTATGTGTCGAATTGCCCGGATGCTATCACAGCACTGGCATAAATTGATATGATATAAAATCCCGTCTTTCCATCAAAAAAAACTTGTGCATGTTATTTTAAAGAAAACTGTTACAAAAATGTCTAACACCTTCAACACAATATGTTTTTCAAGTGTAAACTTACGTGATTGAACTAAAAGATAACTGTAAGTCTTACGGGTGAAAAAAACTACGAGTAATTTATTATACAAAGTCTGAATTTAATAACTATGTGTGGTAAGGAAATGCAGAGTCTGAATTTAAAATATGACAACTGAATATTCAATATTCAAACAATACTTCTTACAAGATTTACACCTAATATTCGTATACACTATTGATTTAATCGTAAACTCAATAATGAAATATGTACTTAGATAGATCATAGATATTTGTAATTAGATATTAAATAAAAACACTCTTTGGAAATGGTCTTATACAAATATATTGTAACACCAGAATTTATCGAACTAAATCTAACAAAAAGAAATAAAATAATCAACGTTCTTTTCTTATGGCAGATCATACGTTTAACTCTCGTATGATATTGTATCGCGTTAGAATCAGTAGATATAAAACGCAAAACTTTGATGATCCTAATAATAGACAGTACAAAAGATCAACTTCATTAGCAAGACAAAAGACGAATGAAGGATAGATTTTTCACACAATTGACATTTCTTTCTCCTTGATAATAGCTAGGTGTTTTGTATTATCCTCAATCTTTCAGAAAGTTGAAGAAACGTTAAAAAAAATGAATCAAACAATAATAGAAAATCCAATATGTTATGCAAAAGCAGTTGATTCCAATAAACTATGGGGAAATGATACAATTCCGTTGAATACACCAGTTCCCACACTTGTATCTCAAATGGCTTTAGCCATGGCAATCAATCATGGCTTTTCCTTTGTTTTACAACATTTGCGACAACCTCGAATCTTGTCAAACATTCTTGTAAGCATTCACTTGTTATAAACTCATTATTTACCTTTCTGTAACATTTTATTTTCATCAAAAAATATTGAATCTCATTGCATTATACATCATTTTATATATATATTGCTGCATATTTAAAATATACGTGAGGGAAAATTAAGTATTATACTAATGGAATATATTATGGCAAAGAAAAAGATATCAATCTTGAGATAACGCAAAGGATCGAATAAAAAAAATTGTCTACGTTTTTTGGGTGAAAATGTGAGTGTAGTTTTTCTACGTTCATTGTATATCATTGATACTTTGATAGTTCATATGATTTGTCAATGTGAGTTCATTTTATGTCATAATAAGTCATAGTAACCATACAATCACAATATCACATATAACATATTTATATAGCCCCATGATGCTACAACGACATTGATATATAACGGACTCACGAATCTTATAACGGAAATAAAGATTCAATTTTTTTATGTTCTTGAAAGTAAAAAAATTACGGGTTTTGGTGTTTCAAATCAAAGTTTTTGTAGCTAAAAGAATAGTATTGTAATCTCGCAAGTTTACGGTGTTTTGTAAACACTCAACCTCGCAAGCATAAAAAACACGATTTTCAACCTTGCAAGGAAAATAAATAAATTATTTCGATCATGGAAATAAATAAACTCGCAAGTTATAAACACACAGGAAGTAAAATTACTTTATTGGAATTTTGAATTCGACATCTAAATAACTGAAAAATAACTCTCGCCTATTTATAGTTCAATTAGACAACACTTCAACTAAAAAATAAACAATTGAATTGTATTAAGACTAATAAATTTTACTTTTTTTTGAAGTGAACTAATAAATTTTACTTATTTTGCCTAGGATATACTCCCTCCGTTTTTTTTTGCTTCATATTCCTTATTTGACAATTTTTATTTTTTGCCTCATTTATTATCTTTCCTTATTTGTCTGGTATATATATATTACCATTTTGTCCTTGTACTTTTCTATTATTTACACAGTCATTTAATCCATTAAACTAACATTATATTTCCTTAACTCTGATGACTCATTGGGGTCTAGTCAACAAATTTCATCATCATTTATATCTTTATTATTTTTTCATCAAAATTTATGTGCTAAACACAATGTGGCGAAAATAAAAAACCGGAGGGAGTAATAAATTTTACTAATTAGTACTCCCTGATTATTTAGAATTGCAACATTTGCTATTTGTACATTGAATGAGGTTGAGAATGTGGATAGTGAGTCTCACTAATAGAGTGCTTTTACAAAGTTCACTTTTTACCAATTTATCCTTGTCATTTACTCTCATTCTCAAAATAATTTTTTTGATTTTCTCTCTAAAAAAATCTCAAAATTCAACCATCTCTTAAACATACCATGAACAACCAAGCATGAAATCGCCCAAGATCGGTGGGAGGAGGGATGGCTGGGCCGCTGGGTCGAGGGTGGTGGTGGGTGGGTGCGTGAGAGACGGGTCAGATCGGTCTGGATGGTGGGTGTGAGTGGTCGCCGTCGGTTGGTGAGGTGGCTAGGGTCGGTAGTCGTGGGTGGGGATGGGTGAAGGTGGTCGGTCGGGGTTTGTTAACAAGGGTTGGGTCCGGTTGTGGGTAGGCAGGTGTGATGGATGACGATGATTGGGGTGGTTGGGTGGGCAAAAGATTGGGGGTGGGGTGTCGTGCAACTGTGCAAGGCTTGGGAATTTTGGTTTTTTTTTATTTATATTTTTTTTCTTCTTTTTCCTTTTCTTGTGCAAATTTCTTTTTTACCTTTTTTTTCACTTTTTTAAATTTATATTTTTCCCTTTTTATTATGTAAAAATTAAAGTATTTATTTTGAATTATCATATTTTTGTATTATCAATGACAAAAGTTAATTTTTTTTACCTTTTTTATGTCAAATTCAATAAACAAAATAAGTAATCGATATTACGTTATTGATAATTAAATTTAAATCCATAATCGAATTTATAATCATTGATTCATTATATAAATGATACCGTAAAACGAAGAAAAGTTAAATGAATCTCAGTGTAAAAGTCTAAATGTTTGTAAAAGGGTAAAATAGGAAAAGTTCAGGGAAATTCGGTTGTATTGAGTAAAGGCACGTTAGGAAAAAAAATAATTTCGTAAAGTAAAACATCATTCACAAACAAAAATATACTCCATTCGTTCGAGTCAATCGCTCTTTTACTTTTTACTCCATCCGATTTGTATTTATCTTCCCTGTTTCCTTCTCTCACTACCTTAAATTTTACCAATGAAGCAAATGTGAATTGTAAAATTACATAACGGGCCTGGGCCACACCCGAGACGAGAAGAGTCCACTCACAAGACAAGAGAGTTCCACCCTAAAACCAATTGCAATAGAGGGAGTGACCCCTTACTTTACAAGGTGAATCATCTTTCTCTCCTCTTTCAATGTGGGACACATGTGATTACTTGGGTTTAGGAGTCAATTCTCAACATGCACTATCTATTGAAACGGAGGGAATACCAATTACAGAAATGTGTCAATTCTAGTGAAACTACCTTAAAAGAAATATGTTGCAATTTCAAAGAATCGGAGAGAGTATTAGGGAAATACGGTTAAAAACGAAATAGGAAAAATAATAATAAACTGACCCAATTTAGGATACTGAATAACAAACTCACTCAATTTAGGAAAGTAAATACGAATTATTACTTTGCAACCAAGTAAAGTCATGAAATCTTCTACTCATATATTATGTATGAATTGGTCTCTTTTGTATATCCGTCGCAAGCTTAAGACGGGTCAAGTTGAGGAGATAAAGACAATTGTTTATCTTGGTCCCACCAACCTTACTTTTGTCGTATCCCCTATTTGGTAGCTATTTGACCCGTCATATGTTATTGACGGATATCTCTGTCACAAACAAGAATTTATGATTATGTTTAGGACAACGATTTCACTCTTACTTTCAAACCCACTTGTTGTCGGACCGCGCACTATCGAGCGCGGTCCCCTAATTCGATTTTCCGCTTTTTGGAAATTCGGGTTTGCAATATGATTTTCTTATTTTTTGGGTCATAATTGTTACTCACTGGTCTCTGAAATTGCAACATTTACTTTTTGCACAAATGATAGGTCTGTGAGTTTGGACGGTGGATCTCACTAATAAAGTAAAACATCACCGCTAACACAAATACTCCTTATATTCTTTTTAGAATTGTGTCAATTCTAGTGAAACTACCCTAAAAGAAATATATATGTTGCAATTTCTAAGAATCGGAGGGAGTATATTGTATAGTATCTTTGTGTGTATCCTTTGGTGTTCAAATTTAAGGTGAGTCTATCTAAAACAATATGATCAATATTTATATAGCTTTACAATATGTGAGAAAGTCTAGCTCCGGTGGTAAGAACTTCTTAATGTAATTAAGAGATTGGAGGTTCAATTCACATATGCAATTAAGTGCACACTTATTTGGACCCAAAAAATATAGTTGTACTAACATTGTTGATGTTGAGACAATGGAAAACCAATTTATGTAACTCGCTGGTGATCGATCACATATTCACGTTCTTTGTCTTCTTTTCAACATTTTCGTCTCAATCATTAATTAATGGTTGAGATGACTTAAGTCAACTTGGGGTGCGTCTATCTTCGTAAATTAGACACTTTTGAAGTTTTAAGGTTTTTTTTAACTCTTCTCAAAAATATGTTTTGGAAATAATAATGGGTTCTTTTAGAAATGGGAAATTCTTATAAAAGCGATGATTACGATAGTAAAAAAAATCAAACGAACATGTGCTTTAAGCTTTCCTCTATTTTGTTCTCTATGACATGCCGTATCACAAGAAGTCCACAAACGTTCTTCAAATCTTTATTAGCATAAAGTATAGGTAGAGAATATTTTCAAATTGAAAAACAAAAAGAAAGTGGTAACTGAAGTGTCACTACTTGAAGCCTAGGTTGTATGGACACGCCTCATTTGTGGCGTATCCGTGTCGGACACCGACACGCCTGGATACGTGTCGAACACACCAAAAACCATGTCTTGTTTTTTTTTTAAAAAAATGGACGCGTATTGGACACGGACCAACACATTTAGGACACGGTTCAGGATAAAAAGAGAATTCTCCACTTTTCCAACGCATCCGCCACCAACCATCCCCTTATTACCTTCTTTCAAGTTTCAACAATCCTTTTCACCTGAACCCGACGCTAACGTCGACCCCGACGCCGACCCCAACTTCAATGCCGATGGCGACCCTGACCGGTCCTCCGCTGCGACAATCGACAGTGATGTATTAGTTCATTAATTCTTTCTTTGTGGCTTTATAAGTGACCAAAATTTGAATGTTCGCTATAAGGAGCTTAAAATTCCATTTATTTCGATATACAAATTGTCTTTTTTTGCCATGTCCCTGTGTTTTGAAAAAATCTGAGCGCCGTGTCCCGTGTCCGATACGTGTCTGTGTCCGTGTCCGTATCGGTGCAACCTAGCTTGAAGCATACTAAAACCTTTAAAAAAAAGGACAAAATGACATGGATTTTGAACTTCTTATAATGATGCTACTAGAAGTAGTATGATGAAGCAATATTAAAAACAACAGCTAGTCTCTCTTGTGACAGAACTATTTGTCACTTTGTATAATGGGTCAAATATTACCCATTAGTATAGAACCAAGAATTTGCATGGGTAAACAAAGATCAAAATTTATTGAAGAAGTAATAACACATAATTCAAGTTCAAATCACATCAAATAATAAGGTAAAATCATGATACACAAAATAGAAAGATAAGAATTTTTGAAACCGCGCGCTATTGGTACATCAAACATAGATTTTCCTCTCTTGTGTGTTTTCCCTCTCTTTTGATTCTTCTATCGAGTCGCATGCACAGCCTGACGGTCATCGTCACCCTGGGTACAAAAATTGGCCTACTTTTACTAATGAATAACATTTAACGCCTATGTACAAACCATAAACCTTACTCCACGCACTGACGCACCTCAACTATTATTAGTGACATCAAATTTGTTTTGTATAAACTTAGGGAGCTAACAAATTTGGCTTCTCAACAATATATATATTGCTCAATATGCATAATGCATGGTGTGTTTCCAATCTCACTCTTCACTACCTCATTCTTTTTCCCACCTTTTTGTATGTAAGTTTCATTTTTAACCTTCTTCACTTCCAACAAAGTTGGAGAGGAAAGGTTAGAGTTAACAGAATATGAGAGAAAAAAATAAGAGTTTCTTCGAAGTCCTGAATGGCAGTATCAGGGAGGAAGACAAAGATCATCTTAATAGAAAATTCACACCTAAAGATGTTAGAGCCGCGGTTTTTCAAATGGGGGATCTCAAATCCCCGGGTCCGGATGGCGTCCCTGCAGAATTCTATAAGAAATGCTGGCATCTTGTTAAAGATGATGTTTGTGAAGGAATGTGTGCTTGCCTGAATTCGGGGTTTGTCTTAAAGGAAATGAACAAAACCTATATTACGCTCATTCCAAAAGTGAATTGCCTGGAGATTGTCGAACAGTTTAGACCTATCAGTCTATGCAACGTTGTTATGAAGATTATCACGAAATGCATAGCCAACAGAATGAAAGGGCTGATGACTAAAATCATAGGAGAATTTCAGAATGCCTTTGTACCAAAGAGATCACTTCAGGATAACATTCTTATTGCTGATGAATGCATCCATAAGCTCAATAATCGTAAGGGTGGAAAGGTGGGGGAGGTAGCCTTCAAGGCTGACATGAGCAAAGCTTATGACAAGATTGATTGGAATTTCTTGAGATGTGCGTTGGTTAGATTGGGTTTTCCGGAGAAGTTTACTAATCTGATTATGAGTTGTATGACGACGGTATCGTACAGTGTTCTGATTAATGGAGTGCCACTTGAATTCTTCAAGCCTTCCTGTGGATTGAGACAAGGAGATCCGCTATCTCCCTATCTTTTTGTCATATGCTCGGAGGTCTTATCAAGACACTTGGTTAGGGAAGGTGACTCCAAAAACATCATTGCGATTAAAGTTGCTAGAAATGCACCTCCTATTTCGCATCTTTTTTTCGCGGACGATTCGCTGTTTTTTCTAGAAGGCAAGACTGAAAACTTGCAACGGTTCCAAAGATTGCTCAACAAGTACCGTTCTTTGTCAGGACAGAGAATCAACAGGGAGAAATTGGCTATGGTCTCAGTCCTAATTGTAATCTGAGTGTGGTCCGTGATGGGCTCAGGGCGTTCCAGCTCAAACCTTGTGCTAAACTGGGAAGGTACCTGGGTATTCCTGATATTAGTGATACCGGGGATAAGAAGCTTGCGGGTTTGATTCGGGAACAGGTTATTTCACGAATTGGTTCTTGGAAGGGTACTCTTCTCTCTCATGCGGGACTTTTAACCCTGATTCATTCTATGCTTGCTAATCTTTCAAGTTTTCTTTTATCGGTTTTTAAAATTCCGATAAGTGTGGCTAATAAGGTGAATGTGTTATTAGCTCATTTCTGGTGGGCTGGAATGAAGGAGAGAAGGACGGTTCACTGGAGGTCAATTAAGTTTCTAAACCTGCCTAAGTCGCAGGGTGGGCTTGGGATTCGGAATACTATCCTTACTAATCAGGCGTTGTTGGCAAAAAATGCTTGGAGAATTATAAGGAATAAGGATAGTCTGGTAAGTAAAGTCTTCACTAGTAAATATGGTCATATTAGAAATACTCAAGAATTTTGGGAGAATAAAGGCAAGGGAAACAAGTCTAGGGCCTGAAAAGGAATTCTTTTTGGAAGGGAAGCTTTGGAATCAGGGATGGGATGAAAAATTGGATGGTCAGAAGATAATGGTGGCCCGAAAATTAATATTTTTCAGGATAAGTGGGTTAACGGATGTATTCCGGTAATCAAAACTGGTATCAATGAAAGCGACCCGTCCACCATGGTGGGGGATTGGACTATAAAGGACTTAATCACAACTGACAAGAGATGGGACGTGGAGAAGCTTCGTCAAGTTTTCTCAAAGGAATGGGAGAATAAAATTCAGGCTATCCCGTTATCATTATCAGCAAAGGAGAATAGATGTTATTGGATAAGAACTTGCAATGGAACTTATAGTGTGAAAAGTGGATACCTTGAACTACTCTATAAGAAAGGGGGCGAGGATAAAAAGACTAATCCGACGTGGTCCAATTTCTATAATAAGATTCTATGGGAGATTCCGGGTCCGGCTAAATGGAAAATCCTGTTCTGGAAAATATTAGCCAATGCTTTGCCGGTTGGGGAAGAGAGAGCGAGGAGGCAAATTTCGGGATCACACTTGTGTGTGCTTTGTTTTTTGGGAGAAGAGGATGAGATTGGAAATTTAGAAACGTTGGACCATTTATTTAGGTCTTGCCCAAGCAGCAGACGATTATGGTTGTCTACCCCCTTTGCTGATATAGTGTGTGAGGGGGACTATCAGAACTTCAATGAATGGATTATGGAGTCATTGACAAAGTTTTTTGAGAAAGATGATGAGTGGAAGGATCTTTTTCACTTCATAAACATCATTTACAACATATGACTGTTTAGGAATAGTGTCATCTTCAAGAGAAGGAACAATGACATAAATGGATTGTTGGCGAGATATAATGAGTCGTTGAAGATGATTAATTCAGTATGGTAAGATGCGAAGAATAGAAGAAACAATGGGAAGAATGTCTCTAACCCTGAAAGGAGGTCAGATAAAGAAGATATTAGAAATAGGATAAGAGAGTCTAACGAGGTTTGGTTGATTGAACAGGCCCAAAGTTGGAGCAGGTGCTCTACCTCCACGATTCATGTTGACGCTGGATGGAAGACATCTGAGGAAGCTTCTGCAGGCTGGGTCGTTTCTAATGAGTGTGGGTACAGGATCGGAGTTGGCCGGGACAAGTTTTGGGCGGAATCAGCAATTCAAGCGGAAACGACTGCCATGCTAAAAGCGATTAAGTGGGCAGCATGGAATGGTATCCTTCATCTCACTATCCTGTCTGATTGTCTTCAGCTCGTATGCCAGCTCGCGGGGGTTGCAGACCCGTACCACAACATAAGCTACCTACTGGACGAGATCGTCATGGAAGCGGCTATGTCACACTGTCTTTCGGTTAAGTTTATTCCACGAATCCTTAACTCCACTGCACATAATCTTGCTCAAGAGATCATGCGTGGTGTATAAGGAGGTGTTGTAGTTTGATGGCGAAAAAAAAAACAAAGTTAAAACCTCCAAATTTAACATTACATAAGAGAATGAATCACAGAAATTTGTATAGCACAAGAATCTGAAGCTTGCTTGTCAACCTCCCACACTCCTTAAGACGAGAGAAATAATTGCTCTAAGATTGCTGCTGATGTGGCTGTGTATATTTTTAAGGGAAAATTGATACTTTATACCTCAAATAATACACTTCTTCAAACTTTATACCTTCAATATTTTTTTTCAAAACTTATACCTACTTACCTTATTTTTTTTCGTAAGTTATACCTAACTCAAAATTTTGTCAAGAAACTAACGATTAGTCATACTTTAGGTTTAAATTACACCATTTGTTTTTATCTTTTCAATTATACCCCAGTTTAACCTAATATTCATGATTTCATTCATCATTCCCATTTTCATTCCAGTCCCTTAACCAATATTCGTCTTCGTCAAGCAACTTATGCTCAAATGGAATTGTATGAAATAGTATTCTCTTTCTTTAGACCTTAATCTAATGTTCTGCTTACACACACACACAACTTAATCCAATGATTTGCTTTTATACCCAACAAATTTGGGTTTAAACTTTAAAAATGGTGCTGATTTTGCTTGCTTTGTCCGAGCATCCGACTTCACTGGTAAAAGTCACATCACACCCATAAAACCCGACACAATTAACTCCAAATCAAGGCAAAATACAATTATACTTCGTTTTGAATCTGGTGATTGTTTGGTGGAAAATCGAGGTGGAGGCCGGAGCGCATGGCCGCGGTGGTCTGGCATGGTGGCATGAGAATGGAGTAGTGCTTGCTGAGTATCGACATTTCTGGGCAGAAAAGAAAGCACGATTGAAGTCAATGCGTCTGGGTCGTCGCACATGGCGGAGAATAACTGAGGAATATGTTAGACAATCATATGTTTTTCGGAGTTGATTTGTCGTGCTTAAAATTTGTGGTGGACAAAGCGAATTGAATTTGTGGGTGCAAATGTGCAATGCAGACGAGCGGTTGTGAAGTGGAACTTGGTGGTCGATGTAGTCGCTATAGCCCAGGTTATGATTTGGGGGTAAATCATGAAATTGGTTTGTTTTAGCGAGTGGAATTAATCGAAAGAGTGATTTACTCGTAGTTTTGATAAAATGGTCATTCTTAGTTCTTCCTGTACACTTAAACAAGGGGAAAATGGTCCATCCATCTCAATCCGTTATGTTTTTGGAAGAAAGTTGGAGTAAGGTATAACTTATGGAAAAAATAGGGTAACTAGGTATAAGTTTTGAAAAAAATTATTGGAGGTATAAAGTTTGAAAAATAGTATTATTTGAGGTATAAGTTATCAATTTTCCCTATTTTTAATAATATATATGTTGTTCAACCATGGATCAATGTCTTTCACCGTAAACGGGAGCTCTGATCTTCTTCTTCTACAAGATCGTGAAGGAAAAAACATCAAATTTTAAACACGTTATGTATTGCGAATGCACTACCAATTATCTCGCATTACTACAGACATCGACACACTTTTGCATCATCATAATGAAGATATAATCGATGTATCACCTACACTAAAACGTGTCATACCACATTATATCTTATTACATGTCAACTTTCAAACAACTACACAAAAAATAGGCAAACAAGCAAAATTAATAAAGTTGGAAAGGAATTTAAACTTACTAACAAACAAACCTAAAGTTGAAAATACATTGTTAAGCAAAATTTATTAATTAACAAACAAAAATAAAGTTATTAATCGTATTACTTTACCCTAACCTTAACTTAAGAGCACGAGAAGAGGCCATATTCATCTGGGTATAGTAGTCACCCTCTCTAAGAATTTGAATCAATTCTTTCCTAACCCGACACTTCCACCTATTATTTTAGCGGTTGCATATTTTACCTTGATATGTTTGGATAAAGGGAAATGGAGGGAAGAGAAAGGGAGGGAGATGGTTACCTTTGTTCGGATAACAAACTAAAGGTGAAGGAAATTGGAGGGGGGAAATAGATCTCTTCATTCCCCTCCTCCAAGCCAATTCATTTAACTTCCTCACCTAAATAGACAAAATTTGGAGGCTCCCTTCATTCCCTTTCCTTTCCTTTCCCTCATTCCCTTTCCTTTCCTTTCCCTCATTCCCTCCCCCCTCCCTCCCCCCCCCCCCCCCCCCTTCATTCTCTTTCCTTTGCTTCTCAATTTTTTATCCAAACACACCGTTGGATAGCAAAATAAGAGGGAAATGAAGGGGCGTGAGAAGGAAGGAGGTGAAATGGAAGGGACGGGGGAGGGAGAATGGAGATGGACCATTTTCCCTCCAAATCTTACCTATTTTGAAGGGAAAATATTTTGCCTTGGAGGAGAAAAATGGAGGGATCCATTTTCCCTCCCCCTCCAAATTCCTCCTCCCCATTTTGTTAATTAAATAATGAAACTTTCTCTTCTCCTTTTCCCTAACTTTCCTTTCCCTCGAAATCCCCCTATCCAAACACACCCTTAATGTTGGGTTGATGACGGGCTAAAGTCGCACGACTCAAATTACAATTTATAATCTCTTAAATCTAAAAACTAAAAACCTAGTAAGGTAGAAATAAGGATCGAACCCACAAGAAATTGGTTTAACTATGATTGTATACTAACTTGGAACGATAATTAACTAATGAATTACAGAATAATTTAAGTAATAACTAAACCTAATAAAGATGATAATTTAAGTAAATCAGATGATTAAAAGCTCTCGGGTCAAGTACAAATCCACAACTTAATCACAATTGATCATCGAAAGCTGGTTCAAATTATTATTCTTGACTACTTTATCGTGAATCGTAGATTCTAATCCTCCTTATGATTAACTAATTAAAATGTATCCCGTTATTAATTAGATTTAAGTTTTAAACAATCTAAACAATCCAGTTCTAGATTTAATTCAACAACACCATTATTAAATAGAGAATTTGATAAAGAGATAAATAAACACATATATACAATCCAGTTGTGCTATAAATCTATGATAATTGCTCCTTAGTCTTAATATTAACGAATCCCGTTCAATAATTAAATCTTAGATGTTAGTAATGTCAAGTTAATCAACAAATCCTGTTCAATTAACAAAATTAACAATAGAATAATGCAAAAGATAACTAGTTGATTACTATAGAAATCAATAACAACAATCATATAATTAAACTAAACAATTAATCAATAATCAAGAATAAAGATTAGAACTTTCAGACTCACAACCGATAATTAAGTGCTTTAATGTCTTAAATCGAGAAGAGAAATTAGTTACTCATCGTCTTGAGAAAACTAATGTTTCTTCTTTCTCTGATAATGAACATTCAACTTGTATATGGAATAAAACTCAACTATACTAATAAAAATAACTAGGTAGTAATAGTAGTCAATTACTCCCTCTATTTCAATGAAAGTTTCCACCTAAAAAGAGCACATTTTTTAAGGATAAGGGATCGCTTGGGATGGAGGTAATGATTCCGGGGGTAATGGAGATAAAATGAACTAGAAATAAATGAGCTTGTTGCTTGGTTGTGGCATTTTATGGTATAAAAGAGATAGAAGGGACGAATAACTACCCCCATTGGGGGTAATGCATTACTTAGAGGGAGAGGGGAGTAATGTCCCCCCAAATAGGCTGGATTACCTTCATTTTCTTCATTTTCGCTTAATATCATCACTACTCTCTGTCATTTTCTAGTTTATTTTTGCTCTATTAATTACCCCCGGAATTATTACCCCCATCTCAAGTGAACCCTAATAATAAAATATTCAAAAATAGAGAGGGAGTAAAGTAGACGAGCCACTTTAGGTAAGGGAGAAAAGTGATACCAAAAAAGAAAATGGAAGATATCGAAAAAAATTGTAGAAAAAGAAAATGTAGAAGTTTTTATTGAAATAGAGGGAGTAATAATTAAGATAAGTCTAACACTTACCAAACTCTAATAATAAAATAAGAAAACATAATATAACAATCCTAATAAATAATAAGCGGTCACGGAACCTAAAACAACTTAAATTCCGTCTTCAATTTCCAAGTTGTGCGAAACTCGCGAGACTACCGGTTTCGTTGCTTTGTCTGGGCTTGTTCTTCTAGATCTTAGGCTCACCTTATCTTCATGTTTCATAACATTCTCAACCCGAACCAA
Organism: Agrostemma githago; assembly: GCA_958450325.1. Taxonomy (NCBI): domain Eukaryota; kingdom Viridiplantae; phylum Streptophyta; class Magnoliopsida; order Caryophyllales; family Caryophyllaceae; genus Agrostemma; species Agrostemma githago. The sequence continues at coordinate 62,317,019 of OY288247.1, read as the reverse complement.
GGTTCTACTAATATCGTGCTTCAAAATCATCAAAATAGATCATATAACATTCATACGAATATTACACAAATGTGACTCAAAGATACCGATTAAGTCAATAAAACCACACCTAAATCGTCGACATGACAACGACTAAATACGACCTATTAGTTGAATCTCAACATAATAGTAGAACACTCGCACTCTTCAAATGCTCTCAACAACTCCCAAGTCTTCTGTGAGTATGTCTCAACAATGTCTATCAATTCCCTTTCCTTTAGGGCCATTGGTCAGCCCCGAGATTAAATCAAGGTCAGCACAACAACAAATTCAAGACATTAAGATACTCAAAGACTCCGTAAAAGTTAACAATTAGAATAACATCCAAAATTTATAATGAACATTGCTCCCATCAAATGATATTAATATTAAGTTCATATCAGGCAAACAAAGAGAATTACAAACAAAACCCAACCCAAAAATTCGACACCTTGAATTTTGGTCGGAAAAAAGAGAAGAGTAACATGGTAATAGAAAGGCATGTAACCTCTTTGATGGGATGTATAGAAGAAGTTATTAAGAAATTTGAAGCATACATGATGTATACTAGTGCCAAATAACTATTTGCGATTATAACCAATCAGAAAGAGGTGCGACCCTTATTAAATCCAAGTCCTTAATTGAAACACTAGATATCATAACCAGATAAATATGCAAACGATCTTGTGCTTTAAGCTTTCCTCTATTTTGTTCTCTTTGACGTGCCGCATGACCAATAGTCCACAAACGTTCTTCAAACCTTTATTAGCATAAAGTATAGGTAGAGAATATTTTCAAATCGAAAAACAAAAAGAAAGTGGTAACTGAAGTGTCACTTGAAGCATGCCAATCAGAAAGAGGTGTGACCCTTATTAAATCCAAGTTCTTAATTGAAACACTAGATATAATAACCGGACAAATATGCAAATGCAGATCTAATTCTTAAACCCCCCCCCCCCCCCCCTCTGATAGACTTTTAAAGATGTAGAGAAGAATATGGAAATGAAAATGTATTTCTTGATTGATACTGAAAAGCAAAACAGTACGTGCCCTCTATAGAGAGCTTACTTGCTAGTAACAAACATCTAAGAAAAAAGAGAAAGACTCCTAAGTAGACTCCTAGAATATCAACCATTATTTTGCCACTAACACAACAACAAACCCAACTAAGTAGGACTCCAACTAACAGCTACTCCCTCCGTTCAAGTCCAAGCTTCCCTTTTCTCTTTTCGACACTATTCACAATCAAGGAGAACTTTCGATATTCACGACAATCTATTAGAGAAAATATATTCATGTGGGATCTTGTTGGATTCGACTTTAAAAGTACATTATTAATATCCAATTTCCATAATTTTTACTAATATGTTACGAAAGATATTAACGATTCAAAATGCGCGTTGGCAAACGTGAAAAAGCAAAAGGGAAGCTTGGACTTGAACGGAGGGAGTATTTGACTAACTCAAACAATACTAAAATAATCTAACACCCTCTTAGATCCAAAGTACAATCTCAATTCTGACAACCTTGATATATACTCCCTCTCATTCCCAGAAAACCTGCCATAAGTTAATTATATGTGAGGTATATTTTAATCAAATGATAGGATTCCAATGAATGAGAGGGAGTAGTATACTACAATACTACATACCAATTGTACCAATCCTATCCTATTAAAGAGTAAAAAAATATTCTCTCCTTCTTGAATGAGCCCCATAAAGGCTGAGCACAAAGAACAAGGAAAGAACAAAAGGTGAGAGTATTTGGGGTCTTTTTAACCATGATAAAGAAAACTAGTGGTTAAATGAGGGTAAATAAGGATAATATAAAAAAGTTTACAAGGACTATATGGTCACAAAATTTTAAGAATTTTGCCTTATTGAAAAATTGGACTAACTAAAAATAAATCCATAAAAGGAAAGTGAGGCTTATTCAAGAAGGAGGGAGTATGATAAACTTGAAATAGAGATTTTATGATTTAATTTCAAAACTTTCTAGCTACAGGCTGGACGGCTTTAAATTCAAGTTTAACACTTTCATCATTTATACGCATGTCCCTACACAAACAATAATCATGTTAGTTTCTACTTCACAAGATGCCAATCATGTATACAAAATCACAAATACACAACATTAGCTATTAAGGCAATCACTTAAACACATGCAACTAATTGATGTGCGAGCGTCGCGACCCGCACGATCAAACAATATTTGTAACACCGACAAACCTCACTAATGTAGTAGTGGTAGGTCGGGATCGATCCAAGGGACGGTCTACGTAAAGTCGGTCAAGTCTAGTCGATAAGTGTTTGGGATCTAAGGGGGGTTTGAGTAGGATTAGAACAAAACTAAGGTGGCTGGTCTAATAGCTAACACGAAAGTTAATATAGGAAAAGTGTTAGGGGAATTCGGGTAATCAGAAACGGGACACAAAAACAAGGAATCAAGCGAATGACACACGATCGATAAGGGATGGGTCACCTTTCGGTTCCTACACCCGACCTTACCAAGACTCGCTTTCGCGACGAAGAAGCTAGGTGACTAAGTCGGAATTACCCAAGCCCCGAGTTTCCCCATATTGACGATGGTGAATACGAGTCAACTAAATTGATCAAGTAAAGTCAACAAGCATACAACAATTCCAAAATAGACAAATCAACCCAAGTGCATTCAATCACAAGAATCCTTAATCTATGTTGCCCAAATCCATCCTCCCCTTACCCCTAACAAAGATCTACTCACTAATCATGGTAAACAACAAAACATTAACTAAGGAGAAAATAACTACAACATGCATAATTACTAAATATAAAGAAACTAACAACAAAACAATAAAAGAACTATGATCTAACAATTACTCACTAAACTATGGAAGAGGTAAGATCTAACAAAATAAACTAGAGAATAATCTAGAACAACATAAATAAAATGTAGAGAAACTAACAACACTAAGATGATCTAAACAAGACAATAATGAGAAAATAACATTAAATCTAAACTAGATATTAGAGAGTGGAAGAGGAATATACCAACTATGAAGATCTACAAGAAATAAGAAGATTGCATAAATAAAGATTGAATCTTTGATGAAGAGAATGAAGAACTTGTCACTAATTCTTCAATAAACCCCACAAATCTTCAAATAAATCTTGATGTAGTAATCTTCTACAAATTTGGAATCTAAAGAATTGTTGATAAAAACTATGTAGATCTACTACTAAATTACTATGAAACTACTAGAGAATTACTAAGAATACTACTAAATTACTCTACTAATGGATGGTGTAAGTACACTAATGGTGGATGGAGTGGTGTAATAGTGGATGTCTTGGGCAACAAACTAGGGTAGATATATATATAGTAATGCGTTAATGGGTCTTTTTAACCTAAAGCCCAAATCTAATCCTTGCCCATTAGTGAGACTTTGTCCTTTGAGATGCAAGTTTGCCCAATGAGTCTTCATGGGGTGAAACTTCGCCCTGCGGCTTGACGAATTAATCCCACCGGGTGAAATTTCACCCGGTGAGATATTCTTCTCATTTTGTGGTTTTGGCCTCTTTTCTCCATCGGGCGAAATTTCACCCGGTGGACGAAATTTTGCCCGGTCAACTCATAGGGTGAAATTTAACCCTATGAACTTTTTGTCCAAAATGGCAATCTGGGGAGAAACACCGTCGGGCGAAATTTCGCCCGGTCAAATTCTCATCGGGTGAAATTTCGTCCTGTGACTTCAGAGGATTATAACTCTCTCGTTTGAACTTTGTTTGGGGCTTGTGATATGCCGTTGGAAAGCTAAGAAGATAAGCTTTCACCTCCAACTGGAATCGCTTCGATCCGAGGTCTAGAACTCTAGATATGTTCATTTGAAGTTCGACCTCTCCGGTGAAGATGCCCAATGGACTTATAGTTTTTCCTTTTCGCTCAAGGTTTCACCTCTTGGGTTTGGACTTTGGATTTTAAGTTGTGTTCTTTGATTTTTGGACGGTTTCCCTCTCTCTCATGCTCATAGAAGCTCAGACATGTTTTTGGTCGAAAATCCTATCAAAATAGACAGAAAACTACCAAAAACACGTAAAATGCAAAAGAGAGACTCGAATGTGAGTATTACTCAAAATATGGCGATAATCGCGCTCAAGTCTCGCAAAAGGAGGGAAAAACGAGTCTAAATGAGAGAAAAACGGTCTAAATTTGACACACAACACTAATATAGGTTGCCTCGAAAATAAACTAATAACCAGAAAAAATGAAACGTAAAACTAATTTATAAACAAATTCACAACGCCATTTTACTATTTCATACCCACATTTCCCAAATTACCCCGCTTATTTCTTCCCTCAATCAATTTTTCCCCACTTTCTTTCTTTTCATCTCCTTGCAAACCACCAGTCCACCACCATAATCATACCTCCATCACCCCAACTCCACTCCCTACCGTCGTTCCACCGTGCGCCGCCTTACTCTATCACCACCATAATCACACCTACCAGTTTTATTTGTACCACCTATTACTATGTCAATGAAATATCTTTTATGTGTACTTTTTCTCTTTCATCTTTTCATATTTTATGAAATTATTGATCATCGTGTGATTGGTGTCTCTCGATTTCTTTTTAAATTTAATTTAGATCATTGGAAGTGAAAACTTGAGGTTTTGGTGGATGTTGTTAATCATCTTTCTGTGTGGGACGCAATTACTCATTTATGAAAAATCAATTACACTACTTTGTTTCTCCCATCTTTTTCTGAGAATTTGGGACTCAACTTAATTAGAAAATAAAATCATCAATCATTGCTAAAAACAAAAAGTTGAATTGTATTATTCGATAAAATTAATTGCTCAAGTGTGAATTATGATTCATAATCGTAAATTTGTCGAATAATTTCGTTAGGTTTTGAAAAGAAGAGTGAATTGTTTTAGGTTTTAAGAGATTGAAAAAGAGAGAATTTTTCTACTCCTTTAAGGAGGAAGGGCAGTGAAGGGAAAAAATATGAAAAATTGGGTGTGAATTAGTAAATTTTGGTATGATTTAGCAACTACGTTAAATAAGCATAGATCAACTTTATCCAGCACTCAGAAGACACAAACTGAAATGTCTTTTTGGCTTCAAAGTAAAGATAAAATTAGCTAAGAGCATAAACAACATTAACAAATGCACGACGAAATCGATATCCAGACGCGATCAAGGAATAGTGGGCATAATACAACTTCTCAATGTATCTGAGAGAAAATTAAAGCTACTTATCTCCACAAGTTCTTTTTCTCATTTGGATCCTTAATTCTTTAGTTGTTTCTACAAAATAACATAAACAACATTGAGAAAGCTTTAATTTTAAAGATTTTTAAGGCTACAATATAAGGAATTTTTTCATGATTGAGTTCTCACCCGCAATGATAAGAAATTTGAAAGAGGAAAAAACTACAACGATGTCGTACCTTCTTAATCTCTCACATGCCTTACAATCCAAAACATAACAAAAAGATTAATGAAAGACTAATGTTTGACCTAATAACACTTAGCTCGTCGTCTACTTGTCCTTTAGGCTTCCCTCTCTAAATACTTATTCAAAAGTAACATATATTACAAATCTATTAACAATTGTATTCAAAGTAAAGCACCCCAGAAAAAGAGAGCTCTAAAGTTGCATAAATAACCACTATATTTGGGGACAACTACAAGAACATCCTCATATAACTTTGACATATCTTTTTCTCTAAAAAGATCAATTTTAAATGGCCACAAATTATATGCTTTACCATCTGTATCAACATTGCTCACCTTCTAATCATCCAAATTATTATAATTTAAGCAAATCTACCATAAAACTCGTGAGATCTAAGACATAAATTGCAGGCAGAAAAGCAAGCAAGTTAAGATACAAAGCTTCCAATATCTATGATAATTATTGGTAGTATTGATTGGTCTGTGTAACACTCCTCATCCTCGCCTCAGATATTGATTTTCCCTTTGTGTCTAAATCATATTTTTCCTTCGCATTGACATCAACTCTTTCTCGAGCTTCAGCTTGCACCCTCTAAACTACAGACCTGTAAGCATATGCTTGTGCAATGCCTGTTGGAGCCCTCTTTCGAGCTTCTTCGAAGATTGCATGTTCACATGTTTTTATAGTAACCCTTTCACCAACTTATCTAGCACGTTCTCTCTCCCTCTTAACCCTTCTCATTTTTTTTTATTTTTTTCCCCGTTGTATCTTGATTCACCTTTGTCTTCTTCCTCCCCAATTCTTCTTCTTCTGCCTTGTCTCTTTGTCCTCGCTCACGCATAAGCCATTATTGACTTTCCCTTTAGAAAAAATGTGTTGTGTAATATGTACCCATTGAACGGGCCAATTGAGGTAAATGAAATAATAAACCTAATGAAAACTACACTAATCAAGGAATTAAACAAAAAAACTATTCTACCCACAAATCAATAATCATAGAAATAAACATAAAACTAATAATAACCTAAGAAGATATGAACTAATTAAGAAATGATTAAATAAACTAGAAACATTAAATAAAAACAATAAATAAGAAGAAGATTATACCAACATGAAAGAAATTGCAAGAGGAAAAAAGATTAAGAACTTAATTATCATACAGATGAAGTCTTGGACACTAATTGAAATAAAAATAATTAGATCAAGAATATGTGGAAACTTTGGATTGTCACCCTTCAAAAATCTCTCCATAAACTAATCTACCAAAACCCTGATAATAGTCTAATAATGTCTAAAATATGATGTGTTATTCTCCTCTTAGTGAGGGTTGCATCTATTTATAAGAGATTATCATTAAGGGTAAAATAGTAAACGCAAAATAAAAGAAATGAAAATAAGAGAAATGAAATAAAAACAAGAGAAGTGGAGTACTCCCTCTCATTCACTGGAAAAGCACATTATTCCTTATTTGGCTCATTCACTGGAAAAACACACTTTCCTTAAATGAAAAGTTTCAACCAAGCAAAAGATGTAAATATCCTTATTACTTACTCCACAACTATCCTCTCCTGCAACTACCCCACAACTAAAAAGTGGAGGGATATTTTGGTAAAGTGGTCCAACTTACCCATTTACCTTAATATTTGTTCAAAAAGTAAAGTGAGCGTTTCCAGTGAATGGGAGGGAGTATCACATAGAGCTGCAACAAGCCAACCCTCTAATCCCGACTTTCACCCAATGGCTCCTCATCGGGCAAAGTTTTGTCCCACGAAATTCGGTTTTGCCCGTTCATCTTCACCTCCTCTCCACCGGGTAAAGTTTTGTCCAACGACATCTGAGATTCGCCCCTTTCAATTCAATTTTTGATTCTTAATGGTTGAGCTCAAATTTGGGCTGAGGAGCGTCGGAGCTGATGTTGATCTGCAATTTCACGCGCGAGAATGGGGCCGGAATCTGGGCTAGAACTGGCTGGACGAACGGAGGCAGGGGTCGAGTGTGGTGGCTCGACTGGTGCTGCTGCTGGTCGACGCTCGCCGGAAAACGGAGGCCGAAGCTGGTCGATGGAGCTCTGGCTCGCCGGAGCTTAAGGGAAGACGAAGATGGAGGTGGTGGAACATAAATGGAGTGGGTGTTGAATTGCAAAGCTAGGTTGAGTTGAGGAGTATAGCGAGGTGGGTGAAGATGGTGGAGGCCGGATTCTGGGTAGTTTCTGTTCGCCGGTTTTAGAACAGAACGGAGGTGAGGAAGGCGGAGGTTAGCTGACTCGCCAGAGGTCGAGATCAGTAATGGAGAATGGTGTTATCACGATAGTAGTAGAAGTAGGAGAAAAAGGTAAGATCTTATCTGAACCGAGAACATAAGCTGTGTCGCGACAAGATCATCACTGTCCTAAAGTTGATTTATGCCTCGTCTGCTACACACAACCTCAATGACATTTAACTTCCAGGATTACACAACCAAAGCGTAACTCCAGTGTAGGTGGAAAACGGGTGATTACAGCCAAGAACGTTTGCCAACAATAAAATCGAAAATAGAGAGAAAAGAAATGAGATATCAGAAATGTATGTGTTGTTGTTGTGTGCTAAAACTAAAGGGAGGAGGACATTATATAGTGGAGCAGTAACAATGGTTCAGTGCACAGCAATAAAGCAATCAGTCTCGGGAAAGTGCAGCAATCAGTCTCGGGAAGACAACAAGACCGACTGATTTTAAAGAGAGAAAAAAGGAAGCTTCTGGACAAATAAGAATCCGTCCACTAAAAAATGATTTCAAAAAGAGAAAAATGGAAGGTTCTGGACAAACAAGAATCCGTCCACTAAAAAATACCCGCAAGCGGTGTGCCGCAGGCGCTCTACCAAAGCCCAGCTCGTGCTCGAGCTCGGCTCGGCGCGCGCGCATGTGTGGTGTACTTAGTCTTCACATGTACACATCTAGTAAGACATTTTAGTAGGTTATATATAAACTAATCCAAGAAGCATTAAATGATCCATGTGAGACATTTAATTCCATTCTTTTGAAGCATTAACTCTAACAATCCCCCACATGATTCAAAAGAAGAAAAATGGAGAAATTATTGGCAAACGGAGATTTAGTGTTTAGATGTTCAGTGTCTTGTGGACTTTATCTGACACCCAGTGCGTACAAAAATCTAGAACCATCATTTAGAGGTGGATCGAAGCCTTAAACCTCCTAATGATTTTGGTAGAAGGTCAGTTCCGCACTTACCGTACTCAAATCAGGGCTAGTATTCGCACTATCCATGAACTCATCATGAACGCCAACTGTATATTGTAAGTATTTTACTTGGACTTCCCAAGTGCTCTCCAAACGAATCCTGGTAATTCATGAATGCCTCTAGAGATCCTAAAGACTAAGGATCTCTTGGGGTTTAGAGCAATAATCCCCCACATTCACATAGGTAAATTCATCAGATTTGACTGTCACAAACCATCCGTTTTGGACTACGAATTTATTAAGAGTCGAAGCTCAACCTTAAAAGACAGTAAATCTCAAAATAAAACAATTGTCACGTAAACAAGTTACAAAAGGAAATGGTTTTGACATTATAACTCGTGTTCACTGTGACTTCGTTTGACCGCATTTAACCTTAGCTGAGCTAAGTTAGGTATCAATCACAGTTTACTCCTTTACAGGCTTTAATCCCATTACTCGTGCTGTCTCCAGTACCATCTTTCTACCAAGGCCTTTGGTGAAAGAATCCGCTATGTTCCTGATGGTAGGAATTGTCGTGGATCCCCACCGATCGAATAATTAACCAACTAATCCTAGTGGGTAGCTAGGGTAAGTCGGGTCGAATCCACGGGGACGGTAAGAGGCGTCTAGACTAGGTCGACCTAAAAACGAGACTAAGTCAACGAGCTAAGCTAAACAAGAATGATTAAAAGGGGAGAAAGCTAGACTAGGCTAAGGCTAAGGAGAAAACTAACAAAGAAAACGGGCTAGGATTAGGTCGGGGTCTAAGGGGTAACGGAATGGTTGAGGAAGAGCTAGAGTGAAGGAGGTAGTAGGGTAATCTAGGTATAGTCCGGGCTCTCGCAACTTAGACCAACCTAGAGGTTCCACCTAAAACCCATTTTGGCGACACACATGACAAACGGGGTTACTAGCGTGTTATTGTGGCCTAGATCGCATCCGGGCTCTCGCAACTTAGACCGACCTAGGAGTCGTCCTCACCGGGCTCTGGCTACTTAGTGAGGGAACCGAACCCACAAGAAAACTATTACCTACAAGAGAAAGGCAAGAAAAACAAGCATATGCACATACTAGTCATTCAAGCATTTCAACAAACATGTGATATGCATCAAACCAAGAGGAAACCCAAATCTTCCACCAACATCTCCAACAAACCCTTAATCATCCAAATAACACCCTAATCACCTTACTAACCCTAGCAAGATACTACTCAAACATATCTAATGTAAAAACTAACATCAACAAGAAGAATCAACACAAACATCAAAATATACAAAAAGGTGGAGAACTTGGACTAATCTGACAATTCCAAACACGGTCACCTAGGGAACGGGACTCGGCAACCAAGGTCTTTTCACACCGTGGGTGGTCATAATGGTCAAAATGCAAATCCCGTAGTAAATCCCTAGTAGACTAGGTGGACTCAAGGTAAGAAACCAATGAATTCATTGATTTAGGGTCATTCTACTAGACTAAAGTCCAAGACTCGATTTGTACCACTAGGAAGGGAAAGTAAACACTCGCACACTAGCCTCTAAACCGGGTTTTCGAAAACCGGTTACACACAAGACACACTAACACAACACAAAACGAAGACACGACGAAAACGAAAGAAAAAGAGATAAAGGGCCACAAAACAAAAACAAGCAAAACAAACAAACAAACAACACAAACACCACCCCGAGCTTCCAAACAAGTCACCAAATCAACCACAAGCATTACAAAGCTCCACCCGAGCACACCACATCACAAACCTTCTCCAAATTTCTTAAGAAATAAAGAGGGAAAAGGGATAGAAGATGTTACCGGATGTCTTGAAAGCTTTCCAAAACTAACGGTGATTAAGCAACCTATAAGGAAAAGGGAGGCAAAACACACACAACAAAACAAATATACGACACAACGACACAAAAGGAAAATCTTTTTGATTTTTATGAAATTTTTTCAAATTTTTAGGGTTTTTAAAGATTTTTCGAAAAACTACGAAAATAAAACTAACTACGATAGAATATCGCTCCCCCACACTTAAGCCGAGCAATGTCCTCATGCTCGACCGTAGTGCATGGGAGCACAAAAGATAAGAAAAGAAATTACGAAAATAAAGCTAAAAATCAAAAATAAAGTGGAGAAAAGGGTAGAATGTCTCCGGCCGGGGTGTAATCAAGTCACCATGGGCCGAGACGAGAAAAGATATGGATGGGGGAAGAAATAAAAAGAAAGAATAAAAGGAAATGAGAGGGGAGGAATAGGTGTAATCACGTCACCTAGCCCGGATTCCGCCCGAATCCGACTAAATCCTAAAAAAAAAGGGTGAAAATCTTGTAAATTTGGATTTTGAAATGACTCTCGATGTAGTCACGTCATCGAGAGTCGGGAGCAAGAAATACCAAGGCCTCAAAGGCCACCACGACACAACTGATAAGGGAAGGGGAGTATGCAAAGGGAGACAAGCTATAAAAGACGGAAAAGAAAGGATAGTGGCCATACCGATCGGTTAGCAACTTGCTCACTCCATTGTCTCAATGATCAATGTAAGCACATAGCTAGTCTTCATCATTGCTATTCCTCTTCATTCTCGATAATACCGCATGGTTGAGGTAGTAATGGTGTGAGGGGGTAGAAATTGATGTGAAAGTCGGTGTCAAGTAGATAGAAGATGAAGTGAGGGTATGAAAATGAAGTATGTGGGTGGTATGATATGAGCAAGGAAGGTAGGGAGGTTGGGTGGGGGTATATAATGGTTGGGTGGGCTTGAATGTCGAAGAAGAGGCACCAAAAAGGAGTAGGGGACCATCCCGGTCGGGATGGATGATCCTGGTCGGGTTGATAAACCCTTCCCAGTCGGGAAGCCTCCTTCCCGATCGGGATGACACTCCAGTGGACTCGATTTTTGGCACCCTCATCCCGATCGGGACGGCCCCATCCCGGTCGGGACGACACACCCTTCCCGGTCGGGAAGGGTCTTCATGACTCCCAGGACCCCAAAAACCGATTCCCTTACTCACATTCCAAGCTCTATCGATAACCAATTCTTTCAAGGAGTCATCTTCACTTCACCTATCACAATAAACTCAAAATACACATCAAATTCACTCCCTCACATCGCTCATCAAAATACCAAAACAATTACAAGAATCCCACAAAAACAAACAAATCCAAGAAATAAAACGCACAAATACAAGCACAAGTATTCTAACGAAGAGGAAGGGGGAATATACAACATGACGGTTCTTTAGGAACTCCGTCAAACCTAGGATGGTGGACTCTTCTTCAACCGTAGCCCTCAAGGGCATGGAGGAGCAAGTCGAACGCGCTACCGACATCATAATGAAGGCCCAAGAAGCGCTCGAGCCTAGCCAACCTCCACGGCTTCCAAGGTGGACGCGAGAAGTAGGAATCCCAAGACCCAACGTCACCATTCATGTCGTCTCCGGGGTCTATCCATCCTACGAGCTTCACCGACCTCTTCCTCCCTAGGCATCGCCTCCAATCACTAGCAAGCTTCAAGTCCTTGACAAGAGGCACAAAAAACGGCTTTGGCCTCACTTCCTCGTTGCACACCCCCACACTTTCCTCAAGTTGTGGCTCCCTATCTTCATCGCTTGTCCCCACGTCATCTTGGAGAGGAGAATTGAAACTTCTACCGGCGGTTTCAACCTCTTCCAAACCATTGCTCGGTTTACATACAAGGGGCTCTTGATGCTTATCCACATTATCGGACATGGGCAACTTGGGCTTGTCAATTTCACCCAAAAACTTCACAAACTCCACCAAATCATCTAACTCACTATCCTCCTCCAATTCTTCACCAACGATGCCTTCACTAAGGGTCATATCCTCATTCGTCTCTTTTTGGGTAGACGATTGAGGTTCTTCAAAGCAAAGGTCGCTCCTCAAGGGGACTTCATCGGCGGCTTCACGATTGGGTTGCTCCTCTTGCTCAAGTGAACATCCCTCATCAAGTTGTGAGGATCGAGTTAAGAGCATTAGGGTTTGAGCCGTTAAAGCATGCAATCTAGCTTTAGTTTCCTCCCTTTCCCTAAGGATTTCGGCCAAGAGTTCATTATTCTTTTGCGATTGGATGGCCATTTCTTGTTGCATTTGAAGCATCGATTGAAACACCTGCATGTCGGGCAATTGGTGATCATTGGGGTCTTGTAAAGCTCCTTGAAAATCTTGATGATGCCCAAGGGGTGGGGCATCATATTGTTGGTAGCAAGGTTGGGGTGATTGGTAGTATTGTGGGTCATGGGGTTCATATTGTGGTTGGGGTGGAGGGTAATATGGTGGGTTTTGGGGGTATTGGCTTCCATAAGGTGAATCTTGATTAAACATGGTGGGTTCACAACCATAACTCGAGTAGTAGTCACCATGATCGTAGGATTGATAGTCATTCACTTGTTGGTAGCCATTTCCATAACCTTGAAGATCATACCCGTCTTGATTACCCCAAGAAGCTTGATTATGGTAGGAGGACGTCATGTCATAGCTTTGGTTCAAAAAAGAAGAGAAGTAGCTCATATCGGCTTCCATGTGTGGGGAGTTTAGATCAAACCCCATGCTTATTCGAAAATCGTGGTCCATACCCGGTTGGAAACCTCTCACTCTAGCAACCGTCCGTTGAAGCGTCTCTAAGTTGCAAGAAGAAGATAGTCACCACCTCTAAGCACAAACTGGAGACTAGGAACAAACGTGAGAAGTCTAGTGCTTTTTTTGGGCACTAGACAAGAGAGAAATAAACCTCACACACACAAGAAGCAAGGTAACAAAAAGAAAAAAGAAAAACACAAACACAAAGACAAAGTCAAGTAACTAGGAAAACAAAGTCTAAACTAGCACCGTCCCCGGCAACGGCGCCAAATTGATGGTAGGAATTGTCGTGGATCCCCACCGATCAAATAATTAACCAACTAATCCTAGTGGGTAGCTAGGGTAAGTCGGGTCGAATCCACGGGGACGGTAAGAGGCGTCTAGACTAGGTCGACCTAAAAACGAGACTAAGTCAACGAGCTAAGCTAAACAAGAATGATTAAAAGGGGAGAAAGCTAGACTAGGCTAAGGCTAAGGAGAAAACTAACAAAGAAAACGGGCTAGGATTAGGTCGGGGTCTAAGGGGTAACAGAATGGTTGAGGAAGAGCTAGAGTGAAGGAGGTAGTAGGGTAATCTAGGTATAGTCCGGGCTCTCGCAACTTAGACCAACCTAGAGGTTCCACCTAAAACCCATTTTGGCGACACACATGACAAACGGGGTTACTAGCGTGTTATTGTGGCCTAGATCGCATCCGGGCTCTCGCAACTTAGACCGACCTAGGAGTCGTCCTCACCGGGCTCTGGCTACTTAGTGAGGGAACCGAACCCACAAGAAAACTATTACCTACAAGAGAAAGGCAAGAAAAACAAGCATATGCACATACTAGTCATTCAAGCATTTCAACAAACATGTGATATGCATCAAACCAAGAGGAAACCCAAATCTTCCACCAACATCTCCAACAAACCCTTAATCATCCAAATAACACCCCAATCACCTTACTAACCCTAGCAAGATACTACTCAAACATATCTAATGTAAAAACTAACATCAACAAGAAGAATCAACACAAACATCAAAACAAACATAAACAAACTAGTGATAACTATGAACTAAGAACAATAAGATGAACAAAGATTGAAACTTGGATAAATAAACAAGATTAAGAGTAAAGAGGAAGAGAGGATTATACCTACTAACAAGAGAATGAAAAGATGAACACTTGTATATAAAGAAAACCCAAATTCATCCACCAATGTTCTCAAGATTGAATGGATTCTTCAAGAAATCTCTTAATACAAGATTAAACTAAGATTAAAGACTAATTACCGACTAATCTACTCTAATCTAATCTAATCTAACCTAAATTAGTCTAGGGTTTAGTGGGAAGTGAAGAACATCCGCTAGGAATACAAGAGGAAGGGTATTTATAGGGTTACAATGCAAAGGGAGATGAAACAATGCTTCACGGGCTGTAACTGGGCCATCCCGTCCGGGATGAGTTGGTCCCGGTTGGGATGAGGTGGTCCCGGTCGGGATGGACCCCTTCCCGGTCGGGATGGACCCAAAACAGCAGCTCCTCTTTTGTGCACTTCATCCCGGACGGGTTGAGGTCATACCCGTCGGGGATGAGTCTTGTAGGCCTCCAATATGATCCTTTTGGTCCCTCCTTGCTTCACATGGACTTCTCATCGATTCTCGGGACTCGGGATCGGGTCTCGGAGGCTCGGGATTGGGTTCCAAGGTCTCGGGGTCGAATCCAAGGCATCGAGTGATCGTTCCTTCACTTCGTTGGCTCCGAAAAGTGTATGTATTGAGTCGGAATCGCTCCAACTCTTCATGAATGGTCTCGGGAACCTGAAACGAACTAGAGGAAGCATAAGTAGCCCATAAATTTCTCCCAAGGAGCGATTCCACAAGGAAAATGGGACCAAAACACTACGAAATAGGCACTACAAACTACACTTATCAGTTCCTCTCGGATCTTACAAATTCAATTAAAATCACATTTTCTCTGATCAGATTCCTCACTATTCCATTCCTTAGGCATATGTGTCTCCTTTTTCCCATTGTATGTTTGACTGTGAGCTACCCCAATTGCAGCTTGATTGTCACAATGCATGGAGACTGATAAAGTCGGCTTCCCCCACAATGGAATGTCGGCCAGCAGACTCCTAAGCCACTTTGCTTCTTGTCTTGCCAATTCTAGAGCAATAAATTCAGATTACATTGTTGATTTGGCAATGTAAGTTTGTTTAGTCGATTTCCATGAAATAGCACCACTGGCCAGTGTAAACACATAACCACTAGTAGATAAAATATCAGGAGAATCGGCTATCCAATTTGCATCAGTATAACCTTCTAGAACTGCAGGTGTTCTTTCAAAATGTAAACCTCAATTCATAGTACCCTTTAAGTATCTCAACAAACGAATAAGGGTCGTCCAATGGTCTTGTCCAGGATTGTGAGTGTACCTACTTAGTCTGCTTACTGCGTAGGCAATATCAGGTCTGGTATAATTCATGAGGTACATGACACTACCCATAATCTTGGCATATTCCTCTTAACCCACATTGGTTCCGAGGTTTTTAGCCAAATGTATACTAGAGTCATATGGTGAGGACACGGGTGAACTATCAAAATGATTGAACTTTCTCAGAATTTTTTCCGTGTAGTGAGATTGGCTTAAACATAATCCTGTTTTAGTTCTAGTGATTTTCACCCCAAGAATGACATCGACCTCCCCTAAGTCTTTCATGTCAAAACACGAATTTAAAAAGTTCTTGGTAGCGTTTACCACATGCATGTTGGTTCCAAATATGAGCATATCATCCACATATAAACATATTATCACACAACCAGAATCATCATATTTAGAATACACACATGCATCAGAATCGTTTACCGTGAAACCATTAGATCTGATAGTTTTGTCAAATTTGTCATACCATTGCTTTGGTGCCTGTTTTAGACCGTACAAGGACCTGATGAGCTTGCATACCTTGTTCTCTTGACCAAGAGCAAAAAATCCTTATGGTTGTTTCATGTAGATCTCTTCATCAAGATCACCATTTAAAAAGGCAGTCTTAACATCCATCTGATGAATGACTAAATCATGTATAGATGCAAGTGCAATTAGAGCTCTAATGGTAGACACTTTAGTAACAGGTGAGTAAGTATCAAAGAAATCCAAACCTTTCGTTTGACGATTACCACATACAACAAGTCTAGCCTTAAATTTATCATCTGAGCCATCAGGTTTGAGTTTCTTTTTAAACACCCACTTATTACTTAGGGGTTTACAACCCCTAGGTAAATCTGTTAACACCCAAGTGTTACTACTCATAATAGACTCAATTTCACTACTAGAGGCTTGTAGCCAAAAGGTGAAATCAATGGAGCTCATAGCCTCTTTATAAGTTCTAGGATCTGATTCGAGCATAAAAACGTTTACAACATACTCATCAACTAAACTCGTGTCGGCAAGAAAAGCGGTCACGAAATCTGGACCAAAACTGTTTCGGTCCTGGCGCGTATGCTCCTTCGAGGTTCCTCGGAACAACTGCAGGAAGAGAAGGACGCGCTGTAACAACATGTGTCAAAGAGTTAGTTTTCATAGGAAAAATATGCTCAAAAAATTCTGCATCTCTAGATTCCTTTATGGCCCCAAAACCGGACGAATCTTTAAGAATAAAGCGATAAGTGGCACTATTCATAGCATGCCCGATAAAAATATCGTCTACGGTTTTAGGTCCAATTTTGTTGCTTTGAAACGTTGGAATCCCGATCTTAGCCAGACACCCCTACACTTTGAGGTATTTGAGGTTGGGCTTGTAACCTTTCCACAGCTCATAAGGAGTCTTACCTGTTTTCTTATAAGGTACACGATTCAGAACATGACATGCATAAAGAATTGCTTCACCCCACATATTAGAAGGCATTCCAAAACTTAACAACATTGCATTCATCATATTCTTAAGTGATCGGGTTTTGCATTCGGCAACACCGTTTTGTTGGGGTGAATATAGGGCAGTCCTTTCATGTATAATCCCATGGGTCTTACAAAAGTCACTAAGTAGATTACCATCGTATTCACCTCCCCGGTCAGATCTTACTCGTTTTATCTTAAGGTCTAATTGATTTTCAACCTCGGCTTTAAAATCTATGAACTTCTCTTCAGCCTCGTCCTTGGTTGTTAATAAATAGACCCTAGTGTATCGAGAAAAATCATCCACAAATGTGATATAATAATGTTTCCCACCCCTACTTGTGGTGTTCTTAAAGTCAGCTAAGTCCGAGTGAATTAGCTCAAGAAGCGTAGTAGAACGTTCCACACATTTATTAAAGGGTGTTTTAGCATGCTTAGCTTCGACACATATTTCACATTTATCAAAGTTTGTGTCGCTAAAGTCAGGAATAAGATCATGCTTTTTCAAGTCTTTAATGGAGGTCACATTCACATGTCCTAGTCTAGCATGCCATAAAGAAAGAGACTCAGCAATGTAAACAGAAGCGGACGAATTCTTATTAATAGTTTCTATGTCTAATACAAATAGTCCACCATTACAAAAGCCTTTACCAACAAAATTTCCATTTCTAGTGAGCACAAGTTTATCTGATTTAAAAGTGAGTTTAATACCTGATTTGTTTAATAAAGCTCCTGAAATAAGATTTCTTCGAATATCAGGAACATGTAGCACGTTATTCAGTTCAAGAGTCTTACCAGAAGTGAGTTTCAAAATGACTTTCCCCTTACCAAGAACTTTTACGGTGCTGAAATTTCCCATAAATACGCATCCTGCAATTCGGTACTTGAGAGTAGTCCGTGAAAACATCCCGATTGGAGCAGATGTGTCTTGTGGCGCCAGTATCAAGAACCCATTCGGAAAAATTGCATACTAAATTAACTTCTGATACAACAGCAGCAATAATATCGTCATCTTGTTCCGTAAGATTAACATGCAATTTATTGGGGTTCCTTTTACCAACTGGAGAAAAACCATCGGGACAAAACCTAGCCGAATGACCCGGTTTATCACATGTATAACAGGTTCCCTTAAACTCCCGTTTACCTTCACCTTT
Source organism: Agrostemma githago (assembly GCA_958450325.1). Lineage (NCBI taxonomy): Eukaryota > Viridiplantae > Streptophyta > Magnoliopsida > Caryophyllales > Caryophyllaceae > Agrostemma > Agrostemma githago. The sequence continues at coordinate 62,298,731 of OY288247.1, read as the reverse complement.
AGATTCCCCTTTGCCATCCCGTTTGAAGGTCTTCTGATTTCTAGTCCCATGAACTTGATTAGACGACTTGTTACCCCGTTTTTGACTCTTGTAATGATTTTTAGACTCGGTCAGGTTAGCCATGGAAGAAGAATGTTCGACATGCTTACCTAGAGTCTATAACCGGTTTTGCTCCTCAGTTTTTATATGAGACACTAGTTCTAAAAGAGTAAAATCCTTTTGTTTGTGTTTCATATTACGAACATAATTTTCCCAAGAAACCGGAAATTTATCTAACAAACAATTAGCCTGAAAAATCTCACAAATTTTCATACCTTCTGCCATTACCTCTGCACACAGATTTTCGTATTCATGAACTTGATCTATAATGAGTTTCTCATCGACCAACTTGAAATTTAACCAACCATTGCAAGCATACTTTTTCGTTCCATAATCATCAGTACCATACTTGGTTTTGAGAGCATCCCAAATTTCAGTAGCCTTTTTAAACTTACTGTAAATCAAGTACAAAGAAGACGTCATGTAATGCAGTAACATCCCCCTACAGGTTACATTATCCTTTTCCAAATCTCTACTCGAGTTTACTGGAGCCTCAGATTTAGTAAGAGCATAAACGACCCCCAATTGAGTTGGAAAAAATTCCATTTTATCCGACCACATACGATAATTTTTTCCATCAAAAAATTCTAATCTGGACATGTCGGGTATGAAAGGATTACGAACAACAGAAGTAGAGACAACAGGAGGAGGAGGAGTAGAAAGAACAACACTAACAGGACTACCGACCATGATGTAAATACGAGAAATTAAATTAACTTTAGATTGTTATCACGGTAGTAGTAGAAGTAGGAGAAAAAGGTAAGATCTTATCTGAACTGAGAACAGAAGTTGTGTCGCGATAAGATCATCACTGTCCTAAAGTTGATTTATGCCCCGTCTGCTACACACGGCCACAATGACATTCAACTCCTGACAACCAAACCGTAATTCCGATATAGGTAGAGAACGGGGGAATATAGCCAAGAACGTTTGCCAACAATAAAACCGAGAATAGAGAAAAAAGAAATGAGATATCAGAAATGTATGTGTTGTTGTTGTGTGCTAAAACTGAAGGGAGGAGGACATTATATAGTGGAGCAGTAGCAATGGTTCAGTGCACAGCAATAAAGCAATCAGTCGCGGGAAGGCAACAAGACTGACTGATTTCAAATGGAGAAAAAAGGAAGCGTCTGGACAAACAAGAATCCGTCCACTAAAAAATACCCGCAAGCGGTGCACCGCAGGCACTCTACCAAAGCCTAAAGCCCGGCTCGTGCTTGAGCTCGGCTCGGCGCGCGCGCGTGTGTGGTGTACTTAGGCCCTGTTCTTTTCGGCTGAAATAGGGCTGAGCTGAGTTGAGCTGGTCTCATAAGAGTTGAGTTGGTCTGATAGGAGCTGAGCTGGACTAGAAGCTGGGTTGAGCTGACCTGAACTAAAAGAAGCTAAAACTAATAACTACTTGTATAAATTATCTAATAATATTTTAAAAAATGAAAAAAAAATATAACACGAATTAATAATAATAATAATAATAATAATAATAATAACAATAATAATTAATTAATTAATTAATAGTAGTAGTAGTAATAATAATAACAACAACAACAACATAGTACTCTCCCCCAATTCATTTGATTTCTACTTTGTTTTTTCATACTTGACAATAGTAAAATTTGTTAGTATATATCTTTGATTACTTGATATACAAAATTTTATATTTTGATATTCTTAAATTTTAATACAATACAAATAATACTCATATACTATATTGTATGGTATATATATTAGATATTCTATTCACTAAAAAAATTAAAAAAAAAAACGTAAATGAATTGTAATGGAATTGAGACAGAGTTGTAAATATTTGAATGTAATATCTATTTCAAGACCTAAAAATATTATAGAGTGCATAATAATATAAATTAATAATTGTTATAATAATAATGATGATAAAAAAAAACAATAATAATAACAATGACGATGATAATAATAATTTGTTATTATTACTAACATTAAGAGATATGAGTAATAAAATTAACAAAAACAATAATATTATCATTATCATTATTTTTTTATGAAAAGAAACCTTCATTAATATCGAAATGTCATAACAACAACAAGAAGACCTTATTGTAATTTGTTTCGATCTTAATTCAACTCCCGTTTCGTATAAATAAATAATAATAATATTATTATTATTATTACTATTATTATTATTATATTTTATTATTATTATTATTATTATATTTTATATTATTATTATTATTATTGAAATATTATTTTAAGAGCTGAAAATATTGGAGCTGGGCTGAAAATATTAGGGTTGAGCTGGTCTGAAACGGGCTGAAAATAAGCCGAAAAAACAGGGCCTTAGTCTCCACTTGTACACATCTTGTAAGACATTTTAGTAGGTCATATATAAACTAATCCAAGAAGCATTAAATGATCAACGTGGGACATTTAATTCCATTCTTTTGAAACATTAACTCTAACAAATGGTTATGGAGGTTGAAGGGATGAAGATGGTGAGGATGAATTGGATCGAATTCCGGGGAGGTCAAGGGTGCTGCTGGCGTCTGGTGTATGGGTTGTTTGTGGTTGCCGGACATTGGCTTGACGATGGAGATTAAGAAGAATGCAGAGTTTGAATGAAAAATGGAGGGAGATGGTTTGCTGATTATTGAGGTTGAATGATGATGGTTTGATATGTGGATAAGAAGGATGAAGGGGTGGTCAAGGTCGGGTTTGACCCTGACTTGAATTGGGTTGGATTGAATTGGAATATGGAGTTGGGTTTTGGGCTAAGTAAATGGAAATAGAATTGGGTTATAATTGAGATGGGTGGATTATAAGGGTAAGTTTGAGTCAAGTCAAATCGACTTTGACTCGGTCTCTTCATCTTGCCTTAACTCGATTTCTTTATTAACGAACACGGACCTATAAAACAGAAAACAAACAAAAGCAGTACTAAATTCTACGAAAATGACGATAGTTACAAATAAACTAAACTTAAACCAGAAAATATAAAATATATACAAAAATGAGTTATATCGATGTTCAAGTACACAAAATCGAGTCAAATACGAGTCTAAATAAGGGGTAAAACGGTCTAAATTTACGTGTTATCACATACATGCATAAACGACCTTTTAAACATTCCTGTTAGTATTCCTTCCCAATATATAAGATGTTTACCGCAATCGGTTATTATGAACATAAATAAACCATCACAATGTACCAACCAACACATCAACACTACACATCGGTGTAAGCCACCAAACTAAAATATATGTTGAAGTTTTGTGAACCTTGTAAATTGAAAATGGAACAAACGGTATTGACATTCCAATCGAATCGCGTTGAACACGCTTTCTTTAAGAGTATCTTGACCCTACAAGCCTTAAATATCACGAAATATCTCTAGGATAAGACAATTTTACAGAATTCTAGTCCTTAGTATTTCGGAAACTTGCACTTTTGTGAGTTATTGTGAATGTGTCTAGTTAAGCATCAAAATTAATCACATAATATGCATGTATATGCATGCATGCATCCTTATTTTATATCCATGTCATACATGTAATATGAACTGAAAACTTATGGGATGACACGTTGGTTCCCTCCAAAACGAACCAAAAAACCCGCCAAAAAAGACAACAGAATACCCGGCAAAACCATTCCGGCCGGGACCAAAACTCATCCCGACCTGGAAGGACTACAGTAGCCACTGTTTTTTTGCTCTCTTTGGTCACGACCATGACCAATTCTTCCCTACCGGGAGGGAACAGTTTTCTCAAATTTGACGGATTTAATCCAAGTACCATTAATCTAAGTACATAATTACTTAGACTAACCACTTAATAACACGATATATTCGATATATCATAACCATCCCATATATCAACGAGCGCGGTATTAGAATGTATACAAGCATGCACTCCGCACCTCCGTACTCATATTATATCGTTCCCAAGTTCATTCGGATTTTGATTTGAAAACCCGAATACACTTAAATGCCTTGTGACCGAGTCATTAACATTCGTCCCTCATTTAAGCGTATCCCTTATTTCCAGTCAAACAAACAAAACAAAAACAAGCTCATGCATAAATGAAAGTGTCAATTGGATTGAACTTTCACATTAGTACATTACACATTCCAAATATTCGAGAACTCGGGTGTCGCTAAGAATTGAACCCTTGATACTCATTGTAAATACATGAAGATAACACTTATACATAAGCTCAAACAAACTCATTATGTTAAACTTGACACTATTGACCGCCTTGTGTCCATATCCTCTCATGAGCATATAAGAAACCAAGTCTGAGCTTGATGGCAGGAGTTTGTCGTCTATCCTACCGATCAAAATAATAATCAACGAACCTAAGCTAGGTAGCTAGGGTAAGTCGAGTCGATCCTCAGGGACGGGAGTTCCAAACTAGAGGGTGCTATGGTCTAAGACTAGGTTCAAGGCAAACTAAAGTGATTGACTAAGATTGACTAAGGACTAAACTAAAATCTATAACACGAAATAAAAAGGCAAAACAAACAACTAATGATAATGGAAAGCGAGTTAAATCAATAAAAGGAGAAACTAGGGCTAGTTCGGGTTCATGGATGTCAAGGAGATCAAAGGGGAAATGGGGGTGCTAGCATGGTTTCGTAGCCTAGGTTACATTCGGGCTCTCGCTACTTAAACGAACCTAGGGGTCTCCTCACCACGCTCTCGCTCCTAGTAAAGGAACCAAACCTATCACCAAACAAAGACATGCAGGAGAAGAAGCAATAAAAACAAGGAGTGATCGTCTCAAGTCTCACAAGCATTTCATCGAACATGTTGAGTGCAAGGCATTAGGAAACAACAAAAACAACAACTAGCATCACCAATCTCACCCTAATCATCCCTAATCACACCCAATCCCCCTACTAACCCTAGGGGAGAACTACTCACACATAACTAAAGAACTATCAACGCTAACAAGTAAAACCCACTACATAAGAAAAACATTCATAATGAAAGACAATAAGGATTAAGCATAAACAATGAATAGAAACAAATTAAGACAAGATTTAGACTAAGGAAAGATTAAGGAGAGGATAAATATACCAACAAATGAGAAGTAGAAGGAAAAGAAAGGATCTTTGATTAAATCCAACCCAAAGAAATGGAATTCAATGTTGTCAATAGAGAAAACCCCCAATAGGTCTTCAATAATACAAAGATTCAACAAGGATTAAACTAAGATTAAGGAAAGATTAAGCTAATCTACACTAATCTAAGCTAATATATCCTAAAGTAGAGGCAAGGAATTATCTAGGGTTTCGTGCCTCAAAAATTACAAGAGGAAGGTATATATAGGGTGGCATGAATAAGGGAGGTGAAGCGTCGAAGCGGGGGAGGAAACAGGGCCATCCCGACCGGGATGGTCCACCTATAGCCTTCTTTTCTCGTCTTTGCTTCCCGACTTGCTAGTTTGTATTCCCGGTCGGGAATACGAGTGACATGGCCGTAAAGCTTCACGGATCGATCGTCCTTTACTCCTAAGCGATGTCGTGACTCGGGATTGGTTCGTATGACGATGAAAAGGACTCAGAAAGCCGAGTTCTGTGCCAAATGAACCTACAAGCACAATCATAGATGCAAGAGACATTAATAGCACAAAACCGCTTATAAAAGCGGTTAAATCAAAGGAAAATCAAGTAAAGCATGAAAGAAAGATGGTATAAATCAAGCATATCAGAGCTTCTTTGAAGTGGCGACACTTCGCACTCACATGGGTGAATTCTTTCATCGTGTACCTGCAACGTGCACTTTGTAAAAGATTTTATTAAGAAGTTTTAAACTTCAACCTTATCATGCAGGTTCAAGCACATACCTTTCGGGATATTCATTTATGTGCTCCAATCTCTACAATAAGCCTTCCACATTGAACTCAAGTCTCTAAGTTTAGTTAGAGGGGAGTTGGGTATCTTATTACGAAGATAAGATGGACTTAATTCCATCTCGACAGCCGACTTGATAACCAAGTCCTTAGCCAATCTCTTCGTCAAGTGATCGGCCAATTTATGGCGAGTTCTCACAAAATCAACGGAAATTATCCCTTGAGTTATTAGCTCACGAACCGCGCTATGTCTAACAGCGAGGTGTCTAGACTTTTCGTTATAGACTTCACCATATGCCTTAGCCAAAGTTGTCGAACTATCACAATGAATCGACATAGAAGGAATGGGTCGTGGCCATAATGGAATTTCAAACACCAAATTCCGTAACCATTTCGCCTATTTACCGGCTGCCGCTAAGGCTATGAATTCTGACTCCATGGTTGAATTAGATATACAAGTTTGATTCTTTGAAGCCCATGAGATAGCTCCACCACCAAGTAAGAACACCCATCCAATGTGGATGAATGGTCCTCCAAGTTAGTGATCCAACTAGCATCCGAATAACCTTCCAAAATCGAAGGAAATCCGGTGTAGTGCAAACTATAATTTATGGTTTCCTTTTAAGTATCTCAACACACGTTTAATAGCAACCCAATGGACAAGGCCAAGGTTACTTGTGTATCTACTAAACTTGCTAATGGCAAATGCAATATCTGGTCGAGTACTTGTCATAGCATACATCAAACACCCAATCAATTGTGAATACTCAAGTTGTGATACCGCTTCATCTTTATTGGGTAAATAAAGCTTCACACTTGGATCCATTTGTGTGCTTACCGGAGAGCAATTAACATGATTGTACCTCTTTAACACTTTCTCTATGTAATGAGATTGTGATAAAAAAATCCCTTGTTCTCACGCTTGATCTTTATGCCTAGTATAACGTCTGCCTCCCTCATGTCCTTCATGGCAACGCACGATGACAAAAATTCTTTTGTAAGGTCAACTTGACTTTGGTTGGTACCAAAGATTAACATGTCATCAACATATAGACAAATGATGACCCCATTACCGGTTTCATCAAATTTGCTATACACACACTTATCCGATTGGTTAAGTCTTTACCCATTGGATAAAACAACCTCATCAAACTTATGATGTCATTGTTTTAGAGCTTGCTTGAGTCCGTGCAATGATTTTTTGAGCTTACACACCTTACGCTCATTACCGGGCATTATGAACCCTTCCAGTTGCTTCATATACACTCCTCATCGAGCTCACCATTCAAGAAAGCCATCTTGACATCCATTTGATAGATCACTAGATTTTTAATAGCCGTTAGTGATATCAACAATCTAATAGTGGATTATCGAAATAATCAATCCTTTCCTTTTGTCTCAAGCCTTGGACAACCAATCTAGCTTTAAAATTTTTGATTGCACCATCAACTTTCGTATTCTTCTGGAAGATCCACTTGCAACCCAATGGTTTACAACCATTAGGCAAATCCGCAAGCACTCAAGTGTGGTTGCCCATTATGAAATCCATTTCATCGTTCACCGCCTCCTTTCAAAAGGAAGAATCATGAGACTTCATAGACTCATCAAACGTCTTAGGGTCCTCATCCATGTGAAAACAATATTGATAACAGTTCTCACATCCATCCATAGAACCTTCAACCAAATAGGTGAGGAAGTCGGAACCAAAGAATTTTCTAATCCTTCCTCTATTACTCCTTCAAATTTCGGGTGGTTGAACCACTTGCATAGTGACATAGTCCCTTTCATCAATAGCTCTACTCAAGCTAGGTACAAGATCCCTAGGCTCCGGCATTGAAGAGAATCGAGTCTCATCAAATATCGGATCCCTTGACTCAATGACGATGTGAATTGAAATAGAGTCATTATTGAACCTATAAGCCTTTGAATGTGCCGCATATCCAATGAATATGCAATTGATGCCCCTTTCCCCCAAGGTTTTAATCTTGGGATCGGGTAGTCTTGCGATCGCTCGATAACCCCAAACTTGAAGATAATGCAATTTTGGTTTCCTTTTGTACCATAGTTCAAATGGAGTTTCCTTATTCCTTTTCATTAGGAATTCTATTTAGCAAATATCAAGCCATTAACATGGCTTCACCCTAAAACCCGTCACTCAATCCCGAGTAGCGCGACATGGAATTAACCGTTTCTTTTAGGACTCTATTTTTCATCTTTGCTACACCATTGAGTTGTGGTGTATAAGGAGGAGTAACTTCATGAACGATACCACAAGACTCGAAATATAAAGGATTATAGTACTCACCACCTCTATCGGTGCGCATCCATTTAATCAAAAACGATTGACAATTCAACCTCGTTATTTTTAAAAACTTTAAACTTATCAATTGCTTCATCTTTAGTGTGGAGCAAAAATATGTAAAAAAATCGACTAAATTCATCAATGAAAATCATCACATATTTTTTACCACCCAAAGACGGAGACCCTTGAAAATCACACAAATCACTATGCATAAGTTCAAGCACATGTAGATTCTAACAACATTACCAAAAGATTGTTTTGTAATTTTAGTCCACATACAAGTATTACACTTATTAATGTTCATATCAAAAGGTGGAATTAGACCATCCTTAGACATATTATTCAAGCTATTATAATGCACATGTCCTAATCTCACATGCCATAAAAACGAGTTATCCACCGAGGAAGAGGCAACACAAAATGAACTATCCTTAGAAGCAATATTCAACATAAACATGCCATTACAATAATAGCCAAATCCAATAAATAGTCCATGCTTAGATAATAGATATTTATTAGATTCATACACTTGTTTATAACAAAGTTCACACAAACAACTACCGAAAACAAGGTTCTTTATAATACCAGGTACATGCAAAACATTATACAACGTAATACAATTTCTGAAACAAAATTCTAACAACACCGTGCCTCGACCAAGTATGGGAGCGGTAAACTAGTTGCCCATATGAAGTACGGATCCGTCCTTCACCGATTCATAATCATTGAACCAATGACGATCCTTGCACACATGATTAGTTGCACCCAAGTCTATCCACCATGCCACTACATCATCCTTCACATAAAATGCCTCAGAAATTAATTGTACATAATTCACAACCGAATTAAAACCATTGTCAAAAAAGGACCTTGGTCATTTGACCCTTGTCCAACTTGGCTTGCATTAGCACCATATTCTTCTTATGCTTTGTCACCTTACAACTAGCCTTGTAATGACCAGTCTTACCACAAATCCATCAAGCACCTTTCGGTGTTTTGTTAGACTCGCTTTGGGTGTTATTATAAGGACGTTTATTCTCCCCCTTAAAGTTTTCCTTGGAACCCTCACCCGGCTACATCATATTTACGGAGAAGGATCCTATCACTTCCTTCCCTTTTCCCTTGCCGCTATCTTGCGCCTTGAGATACTCCCTAATGCGCAAATGGCTACCGAGTTGAACTAGTGTCGACTCTTCTTTTTTGTGCTTTAACATGTGCCTAAAATCCTTCCAAGAAGGCAGGAACTTGTCTATGATACTAGACACCGAGATGGATTCATCCATCTCCATTTTATGTTGTGAAAATTGATCCAAAATCCGGAGCAATTTATATTGTTACACAACCAGTCGTGTATCGACCATTTTATAATTCATAAAATTACCAACTAGGAACTTCTTACTAGAAGCATCATCATCCATATGTTTCGACACCAATTGATTCCACAAGTCCCTAGCGGACTATAGATTTTGATAAATGTCAAAAAGAGAGTCAGACATACCATTCAAGATGTGGCCACGATAAATGTAGTCATCATTAGCCCACTTGTTCCTCTTGCGGTTGATCTCTGCGATAGTTTCATCAACCATGATCTCTGGCATCGGTGTACTAAGCACGTACACAACCTTCAAAGTAGTGAGAAGGAAGTGCATTTTTTTGCTAACGTCGGAAATCCACCCCCTCGAACTTGTCAAGCTTTCCAAACTTTGTTGTCATATCCTTTATGGAATCCATCTTCGAAATCAGAAAATACTCTTAAGAATGTTGAAGTTTTGTGAACCTTGTAGATTGAAAATAGAACAAACGGTATTGGCAACCCAATCGAATCACGTTGAACACGCTTTTCTTAAGAGTATTTCGACCCTACAAGCCTTGAGTATCACAAAATATCTCTAGGATAAGACGATTTTACGGAATTCTAGACTTTAGAATTTCTAAAACTTGCACTTTTATGAGTTATTGTGAATGTTTCTAGTTAACCACCAAAATTAATCACATAATATGCATGTATATGCATGCATGCATCCTTAGTTTATATCCATGTCATACATGTAATATGAACTGAAAACTTATGGGATGACACGTTGGTTCCCTCCAAAACCAACCACCAAAAAAGAAAACAGAATACGCGACAAAAACAGCCCATCCCAACCGGGACCCAAACCATCCCGACTAGGACCAAAACTCATCCCGATCGGGAAGGACTAAAGTACTTGCTTTTTTTTTTGCTCTCTTTAGTCACGACCATGACCAATTCTTCCCTACCGTGAGGGACCAATTTTCTCAAATTTGACGGATTTAATCAAAGTACTACTAATCTAAGTACATAATTACTTAGACTAACCACTTGATAATACGATATATTCGATATATCGTAACCATCTCATATATCAACGAGCTCGATATTAGATTGTATACAAGTGTGCACTCTGCACCTCCGTACTCAAATTATATCGTTCTCGAGTTCATTCCGATTTTGGTTTGAAAACCCGAATACACTTCAATGTCTTGTGACCGAGTCATTAGCATTTTAAAACAAATACAAAAAATGACATCCCAAAAAAACACAAATTCTTAATGTATAAGCCAAAAATGTGAATCTGAAACATGTGAATTAACGACATACATATGGTAATAATACCTCGCTCGGCTGATAGAAGCAAAATTTGAGCATTATCCATCCAAAAAAAAGTGAGACAGAAGATGTCACAAAATTTGAGCAGAAGAGAGACACCCATGTTTAAAAGCATTTTCACATACCTGATTAGTTTGAACAAAGTTTTGACATGAACACGTTTTTTACATGTGGTGTTCACCATAGCTTGATTTCATGCTTGCTGATTTAGTTTAGCTTTATGTTTTGTCTTAAATAGAGATATCTTAAATTGTACATGATTATATATATATATATATATATATAGGACTAAATACCTCTTTATCTTATTACCATAATAATCATACTTCTCGTCGCCAGGGTATAACCTGACTACTACGGCCATCCTCAGTTCCTCACAACAACCGTGTTACCCTTTTTCCTTTCCACCCTGGTTGTTTCCCTTACTCATCTTACTTTCCTCTGCTCCTCTCGTCTTCTCGCAGCCATTGGCAATCACACTTACATTATAATGCAACAGTTGGCGTAACCTAGCCTTTGCACCATCTCTGTGTTCTATTCTTCCATTTCAACTTAATACTCGTAATTGGAAAACCAAGGACAAGTTTAAAATCCATACACACAAAAGCAATGTTTAACTTACATGTCATACAAAACCATCTACCTAGATACTCCCTCCATTCAAATCCACTTGTCTCATTTCCTTTTAGACGCGTTTTACACTAGCGATATCTTTCATTTTACATCAGCAAAAATTATAAAAATTTGATATTCTTAGTGCGCTCATAGAGACGAATCAAACAAAATCCCACATGACTATATTCTCACTTATAGATTGTAGAGAATATCGAAGATTCCCTTCAAGTGTGAATAGTGTCAAAAAAAAGAAATGAGACAAGTTGATCAGAATGGAGGGAGTATTATTTTGAGTAGATAACTGATAACCAATAAGAAAAAGGATTAGGATGATAATATAAATATGGTTTACTTTTTTATTCATTGCTATGAGGCTGTTCAAAATTGGGATGGTGATATAAAAAAGATAAATCCCTAGCACAAACTCGCTTGAACACCTCTAAATATACGATGATAGCTGCAAAAAAAAACCTCCATCAAGAAATACAGTTTAAGATGATGCACAACCTTAACTTCTTCAATTATACGCCTTCTAATTTCCTCAAACTGATAAAACCTGACATAACTTAAGTCGAAAACAAATTTTAAGCAATCGATATGTCAATTTCTTGAGGCTAAATGAACTTACAGAATAAATTGATTAATTAGCAGAAAATCACGACTAAACCCTCTTCCTCTGCTCTCTTCAACCTAGATTGCTAGCAAAAATAATGGAAACCCTAGAATCGCCTGAAGTGAATTAAAAATACTTGAAATGGATTATAGAATCGTAGGTGATTGTGCCCACCTTGCACCACTTTTGCTCATCTAGAAGATCCACAATAATGCAGCTACTCCCTGCTCACCAGTCGGCCTAGACTCTGCTTGCCATCACCGAACTGAAGCTGCAAAAATGGGGGAAGGTGGAGAGATTAAATGTCTACTGTTGAGAAAGCCCTCACGAGTTTTCTTTTGGGCTCAATCCCCAAAAAATACTTGTAATGTATTAGAGTTGAACACTTATAAAGAGGTTTTCCATCTTTACACTGTCATGTAAGACACGATTGTACATCATAGTCATCCTTCTTTCTGACCAAGGAACATTATTATTGCGAGTCGTGACTTAGGCCTTCAACTTCAATTCGTGGAGAACTCCTTACACCATGCAGTGATACAACCCCAATTTTCCAATGATATATAGGCCTCAGCGAAGAGAGCGAGCTGCTTATGCTAACAGGTCAGCCTAATAGAAACCACAGCCTAATCCAATGTGACAATAGCCCAAGTACAATACAAGGAAGGAATGACAGTATTAATGCAATGGAAGGGAAGGAAAGTTCTGCTAAACAAGGGGGGATGAATACGCCAGCAATACATGTATTCAATGGAGAGGAATTGGAGGGTTGGCTGTTTAAATGCGAACAATTCTTTTCTGTGACTGATACAGACATTAAAACGAAAGTCACGTATGTGTCCGTCCATGCATCTTGAGTCTAGAGCCCTAGTGTGGCATCAGGAATATATTAAAGGGAGGGGAACTGCCTCACCTGTAGAGTGGGATGAGTATAAGAAACCATTAGAAGCAATGTTTGGTAATACTCATGAGGATCCAATGTCTGAACTTTTACAACATAAGCAAACAGGGTCTATAAAAGCATATCAAGATCAGTTTGATATCTTTTTAAGTAAATTGCGTCTACGGCCTGCCTATGCACTGAGTTGTTTCATTACCAAGTTAGAGGAGAAAATAGCTGTAATGGTCAGAATGCTCAAGCCTAAAGACATACAGCCAGCTAATGGGCTAGCCAAATTACAAGAAACGGCATTAGCGATGAATAATAAACGAAAACACAGCAACTCTATTACAATCCCAAGCACACAAAATACCACAACAACCTATAAACCTCTATTTCTGACCTCCAAACCTTTTCTCACAAAAAATTCCACCTCACTACAAAATACTTCCCACAAAACAAACAACCGTACACCACACACGCACAGCTTTAAACTGGCCAATCAGAACTACAAAGAAAGAGGCGAAAGGGTTATGATTCTTATATGATGAGAAATACACACCTCAACACAAGTGTAAGAACAAAAGACAAATCTATGTATTGGAGGCAGAATAATCTGAGGAGGAAGAAGATTCTGAAGGAAAGGACGAAGAGCAGAAGGAGGGTGAATGCGCTTAGATTTCTGCATACCCTTTAGCAGGGCAGTAACATTGCCAAACAATGAGAATTCTGGTTCAAATTGAAAAGAAGGTTCTCAACGTGTTGATTGACAGTGGAAGTTCCCACAATTTTGTTGATATAGGGATCATAATTAAGCTTGTGGTACCCTTAACCTCAATACCCTTGTTCAACATTGTTGTGGCCAATGGAGGAAGGCTGTCCTGTTCCCATAAAATTCAGGAGCTTGAGTGGAAGATCATGGACACCAAATTTTGTGATGACTTCTTTGCCATTCCTTTGAGGGGATGTGATGCTGTTTTAGGGGTGCAGTGGCTAGCTACTCTAGGCCCTATCACATGGTATTTTCTAAATCTAACCATGGTGAAGGGAGAAAGCTAAAGGTGAAGGAGGCCAGTAAGACTAAGATAAAGGATTTGTCCACTAAAAACTTGGAAAAAACCGTGAGTGAAGGGGCACAACTAGCACTAATACAACAAACTGATGTTGATGTTGAATTTTTTGCCATTTAAGTAGCTGCCGTGGACGTACCGAAGGAACTTCAACAAATTTTGGATCAATATTCCAGGGTTTTTAAAGAGCCAGAGGGACTACCACCATTCAAGGAGGCACATTACCACATAATTACCCTAAAAACATACGCCCAACCCGTCAACATAAGACCATACAAATATCTAATGATGCAAAAGGATGTTATTGAAACCATGGTCAAAGAACTGATGGACGATGGAGTTGTGACTTATGAGGCATAGTGTGAGCCCTTATGCATCACCGGTGGTGCTAGTAAAGAAAAAAGACGGTACTTGGAGGATGCGTGTAGATTATAAGGAACTTAACAAACAAACCATCAAGGACAAGTTTCCCATACCCCTAATTGAAGAACTACTGGATGAGCTACATGGTTCCAGTTAAAACACAAAGATTGACTTGAGATCTGGGTTCCATCAACTAAGGATGCAACCGGAAGATGTGTATAAGACTGCTTTTAGAACACACCATGGGCATTATGAGTACTTGGTAATGCCTTTTGGGCTAACCAACGCTCCCTCAACCTTCCAGAGTTTAATGAATCAGGTGTTTAAGGACACTCTAAGGAAGTTTGTGTTGGTCTTCTTTGATGACATCCTCGTTTACAGTCCAAGTTGGGAGGAATATCTAAACCACGTGGAACAAGTTCTGGGACTCATGGGAGAGCATCAACTTTATGCCAAGTCGTCCAAATGCTGTTTTGAGGTTACTATCTTGGAATACTTGGGGCATATTATATCAAGGATGGAGTATCTACTGATCCGGCTAAAATAGATGCAGTACAAAACTGGCCTACCCCTAAAATCCTTAAACAATTAAGGGGATTCCTAGGCTTAACTGGATACTATAGGAGGTTTATAAGAAGTTATGGGACTATAAGTAAACCCATAACAAATCTCCTCAAGAAAGACGCCTTCTTATGGGGACAAGAAGCTCAAGAAGCATTTGAGAAGCTCAAATTGGCAATGACAACGGCACTAGTACTAGCACTACCTAACTTTACTCAGCCTTTTGTGGTAGAAACCGATGTGTCTGGAGATGGGATAGGAGCAGTACTTATGCAAGATCATCACCCTATTGCTTATATTAGCATGGCCCTCTCCCTCAAACACCAAGCTATGTCTATCTATGAAAAAGAGTTGCTGGCAACTATCCATGTTATTACCAAATGGAGCCAATACCAGACAGAAAGGCCATTTGTAATCAAAATTGACCACCCGAGTTTAAAGTTCCTGCTCGAACAAAGGATTACAACACCCCTCTAGCAAAAGTGGTTGTCCAAACTTATGGGGTACGATTATGATATTACCAACAAAAAGGGGAAGGAAAACATAGAAGCGGATGCTCTATCAAGAATCCACGGCTCAGAGTTATTTCAGCTGGCTATGAGCACCTTAAGCACTGATCTATATGATATGATACAAGCTTCGTGGGAGGAAGACAAGCAACTCAAGATTATCATAAGAGATTTGAAGACTGACCCTACCCTTCACAAAAATTATGCTTGGAGCAACGACCAGCTTAGATACAAAGGGAAATTGGTGGTAGGGAACCCTGAAGGTTTACCCAAGAAGCTGCTATCAAGTATGCACGACACCTTACAAGTAGCACATTCGGGAAGAGAGGGAACTTATCAAAGACTGACGCAAAAATTCTATTGGAAAGGAATGAAGAATGATGTATAGGAGTATGTTAGGGAATGTATTGTTTGTAGGCAATGCAAATATGACACTGCTACCAATCCTGGAAAACTACTACCCATTCCCTTACCCTCGACTATGTGGACTGGGGTCAGTATGGACTTTATAGATGGACTACCTAAGTCCATTGGGGTGGATTCTATTCTAGTGGTGGTAGATAGGCCAAGTAAATCAGCCAACTTTATCACTCTGCAACATCCTTACACCGCTTCAGATGTGGCCCAAGCTTATTTTGATCATGTCTACAAGTTACATGGGATGCCAGAAACTATAAAACTCTCGAGTTCCTATTATTGTCTCACTTTCCTTTTTGGACTGAGTTTGATTTTTGTCTCACTTTCCTTTTTAGGCCAATGTGTGGTTCACAATTACTCTCTCATTTCTCTCTCTTCCTCCTTTTTTCAACCACTCATTTCCCCTCCTTATTTTTCACCCAAAACCTTTTGGGACAATAATAGGAACTCGGAGGGAGTATTAGACAGGGACTCCATTTTCTTAAGCAACTTCTGGCAGGAACTCTTCTCCATTCATGGGGTAGATCTACACCTGACCTCAGCTTACCACCCCTAGTCAGATGACCATACAGTGGTCCTCAACAGATGCCTAGAAACATACCTCAGGTACTTTTGTAATGAGACTCCTACAGAGTGGTGTAAGTGGTTACCATTTGCTGAATATTGGTACAACACTACATTCCGTAGCTCTTTCAAAACAACTCCTTATGATCTTGTATGGGCACCCTCCTCTCTTACACTTACCTTATACGCCTAGAGACAGTAAGGTTGATGCGGTGGACATAACTCTAGCAGATAGGGAAGAGGCATTACAGAACATAAGAATGCAGCTGTGTAGAGCTCAGAATCCTATGAAGCAGCAAGCAGATAAGAAAAGGAGCGAATGAACGTTTGAGGTAGGAGAATCTCAAGCTATAACCCTACAGACAATCGTCAGTCAGTAGCCGAGGGAATCAAAAGTTGGCAAAGAAATATTATGGTCCATATGAAATACTGAAGAAAATAGGGCCAGTAGCATACAAATTGGACCTCCCATCAGGATAAAAAAATCCATCACACTTTTGATGTCTCATTCCTTAAAAGACATTATGGGAATGCTCCTGCTAAGATTATAGAGCCCAACCAACAAGAAGAAGGCGCTGAACTGGTGCTAGCCAAGAAATCACTGAAAAGAGGTGGGATTAAAGTTACTAAGGTGCTACTCAAGTGGTCTAACTCCAACCTGGGGGATGCTACACGGGAGTTTTTGTATGATTTAACTAAGAAGTAGCCCAACTTTGATCCTTGGGGTCAAGGATCAACTCAAGAGGGAAGTATTGATACAGCCCTCAGCGAAGAGAGTGAGCTGCTTATGCTAACAGGTCAGCCCAACAGAAACCATAGCCCAATCCAACGTGACAATAGCCAAAGTATAATACAAGGAATGAATGACAGTATTAATGCAATGGAAGGGAAGGAAAGTTCTGCTAAACAAAGGGGGATGAATACGCCAGCAATACAGGGTACCATTGTACTGCCGCCAGTCCAACTGCTCTAAGGGCCAAGGTTCTGGGAAGGAATTCACTACAGGACGAGCATTCAAAGACATGACCACTACTAGTCATTGTAGCTACTCTGCCAGCAGTCAATTAGCTGTCAAATAGGCTGCCGAATTATGCATTAGCTCTACTATTTATATGGGTGTAGTAAGATAGCTTAGTCACGATTTTGCTCAAGTATTGTACTGTGGTGATGCATTCTTATATGGTCATATCCATTGCAGAATCTTCAATGTAATAACCTATCAATCTATTAATTGAACAACTAATTATCCTCAATACAATTCTATTTTGCCCTACTCTCTAGACTTATAATAATTTTGAACCATATCATCCATGCACCTGAAGGATTACCATTTCTTCAAACTTCCTCTAAACCAGCCTACCATGCTACTGAGTACGTTATGTCTACATCAAACATCATTACCTAGTCATGTGAGATTGTGAGTTCTTCTCATTATCCTGATCCTACATAAGCATGTGAACTATGGCACTAGGACTTGTTGGTGCATCTATTTGTAAACACATGTATGAGACAAATCAAACACGAATGAAATTGGTTCATTAATTAGCGGATGTAGTAGGTTTATGTGGGTCCCATAGTCAATATTAATACATCTCCATCTTCTTTCTTTCCACATCAATGTCGATTCTTCCCCTAAACTCAAATTCTCTCTCCTAAACCCAAATTTTAAACCCTAATTTTGCGCAACAATTCTCGAAATCCATGGATAATCCATCAAATTCATGTTCTTCAAATTCATGGAGACCTAACATCTCGAAATATGTTTTCCGCAACCAAAATTTACGGGTAGTGATTATGACTATCAAGAAAGGAGAAAACACTGAGAAGAAGTTTTATGGATGTCCATTATGGCCGGTAAGCTCAATAATTACGATTATGATTGTTATCAGTTAGTTTAGTAACATCAATTTAACTATAATTAAACTATAATTAAATAGTGTACAGCGTAGTAGGTAGCAGGTAACCCGAATCCATTCATGTTTGATTTGTATCATACATGAGTTTATTCCTAAATTAGTTAAAGTTGGTTTTATTTATGGAATATCACCCATTGGATTATTCCTGTTAAATAACCCTATCCGGTAATATTAGTATGGTTTTTAGGATAGAGGACATTATTACGATAAGGAGGTGAGGTTAGAGGTGCATGGGTGATGTGCATGATGGTAGATGGTTTAAAAGTGGGGCCGAAGTTATAGGTTGGGTGTAGTGTGGTCAGTAGTGAAAATGTCGAGGAAAAATGTAAGAATAATACTATAATTCAAGAATGTTTTGGTCATAAAAATATATAAATGTATTTCAGAGCAACTTTTCATAAAATTCCTCTACTCTCATTTTGCTAACCAAAAACAAAACTCATCTTGTATCAAACACATACCCTCACTTTCACCCTAAATTCCTCTATTCAAATGCACGTAGAACTTAAACGGAACTCAAAACTAGACCTAAAGTGCAAAAAAGAAATAACACCAACAAAATAACCAATAAGTGGAACCACAACAGAAAATATCGTTCGTGGATGGAATGTAAAAGAAACTACGACACATAAACAAAAGTTATTTAACGACAATAATACTAACTATAGAGCGTTTTTCCAAAATAATGTCAATTTTAATAAATCTGAGAATAATACGTATTATTTGAGTAGTTCAACCAGAGTAGTATAGGTGACCGGTTACCCGGTAGAACTCTTCAACCTTCCTTTTTCACCTTTAATTTTATTTAACGACAATTATACCAACTATAGGGCGTCTTCCCAAAATAATACTTCCTCCTAGTTTTTCTTTCCCTTTGATTAAAATATACCTCACATATATTAAAAAAAGGAGAAGATCATAGAAACTAGGAGGGAGTATCAATTTTAATAAATCTGAGACTAATACGTATTATTGGAGTAGTTAAATCAGAGTAGTATAGGTGACCGGTTATCGGTAGAACCCTTCCACCTTCCTTTTTCGCCTTTAATTTATTTCATATTACCTCACTCCCATTCACTTACTCAGTGTACAGAGCACTAAACATCATTAATATCCTCCACCTTCCTTTTCCTTCAACCTCACCAAATCTGGCTAACAACATAATCCTACACCAAAATCAACACGTTGATCTAAAGGAAACCTATAGAACAAAAAAACAACTAAACAAATTAGAGCACCTTGAGAGAATTGGAAGCTTTATTTCTTGAGCTTAATCTCAAGCTCCATCGTAGTAGTACCCTTACTAAACTTAATGAGTAATAATGGATGTCAAAGCTCGTATATCAACCACTACCTCCGCCAAATCCAATTGTTTCCTTCAGCTATTGAACTCATTGACAACCCTCTCACCCTCCTCCCCTCATCGACAACACCAAGGAGGAGATGCGGATTGAAGCACAATTTGAAGCCCATGAATTTTTAGACTTTTTTTTGGAGATGCACATTTGCCAATAATGAAGAGAAGAAGATGGGTGATGGAGTAAGAGGATGAATGTGAACTAAGGAGGAGAAAACCTGGCAAAACTGAGACCTAAATAAGCCAATCTGAACCTGAACTCGACACTCGAACTAAAGACCCGATTTTGACCCGTAACCCGAATTGACCCGAGCTAACCCGAAACTGACCTGACTCTTAAATCGATATCCCTAAAATATTTGAAAATGACAAACCTGAAAATGACTCGAATCCGAAATGATCTGACCCGACCCGAAGTCAACCCGATTATTATAATCCGAAAGTGGCTCGACCCGACCCGACCCGAACCTGACTCGGTTGACCCGTTATTTAGGTATAAGGAGAAGGATGGAGTATAAGTTGCCAGTTAAATAGTAATTAGGTTACCTATGTAGCAGGTTATAAAGTCATCTATACTACTCTGGTTTTAACTTGTCCAATAATATGGTTATTCTCAGATTTATTGAAATTGGTATTATTTTGGGAAGACGCCTATAGTTGGTATATTGTTGTTAAATAACCTTATAAACAATTACTCCCTCTATATCTTAATGTTCTTCCTCTTTGTCTAATATATGTGATGAGTATTTTATTAAAAGTGAAAAAACATTAAGATATGGAGGGAGTACAATTTATAAACTAATAACCCAAAGAATGTGTAACGTGGGGAGAATAAAAAGCACAAGAATAGTGATATATGACACATCCCAATGTTTGAATCATTTCGATTAAAAAACTGTGAAAGCAAAAAAAAATATTGGTATTTTCGTAATGAATCATAATAAAAAAAATTGTTGATCTCATGTGAAACAGTCTCACAATAATTTTATTATAAGAACTCGCACATCAAAGATGTTGTAGAGAAGAAGAGGAAAAAAAAGAAAAATAACATGAATGACAAAAGACATAAAACATAAAACATAAAACAAACACAGACCCGTGAAGTGTACAGGCATACAGCAGACTAGTTACAAATAGAGGTGATCATGGGTCGAGAACGGCCAAGTTTGGGCCAAGCTTTATCATCAAGTTTGGGCCCATATTGTAGGTTGGGCTGAGCCTGGTTCAACAAGCGAGCCAATTTGAAAGGCAAAACCTGGTCCATTTGGGTATTGAAGGGCTTTAGAGCCACAATGGTTTTTCGGGATTAAGTTAATGTTGTTTTATATCATCATCAAAAAAATTATATTTATTAGCACATTTAAGAACATCTAGTCGAGCTTTTGCCCAAGAATCAAGCAGACTAAAATACAAACGTGTTTTGAGTATGAGATATCTTCGAGGCACGTGGTGAGTCTAGAGAAAACGACGGTTTCTTTTAGTAAAGGGACGAACGTGGACCGATGACAACAGATTAATGGCATCTTGAATTTGAGGGTTGTGGAGGTTCATGATAAATACTTGGGGCTTCCTACGGTGGTGGAACATTAAAAAAAAGGAATACAAAAATGGTTTGGGATAGAGTGGCAAGAAAATTGCAACGTTGGCAGGGTACACTAATCAGTAAAGTGGGTAAGGAGACGTTGATAAAGACGCTAGGCTAATCTATAGTTGATGCGCGCTGTCGCTGACGCGCATGCAAACAATATTTTTAGTCCCAACTAACTATTGTGCAGTAGTGGTAAGTCGGGGTCGAACCACAGGGAGGCGGACAAGGGTAGTCGGTCAAGTCTAGTGTTAATTGTGATTGGGGTCGAGAAGGGGGATTTTGGGATGAGATGATTAAGCTAAGGCAAACAAATTAAATAACTAAAACGAGAAACAATGATGATAAAGGCGTTAGGGAGAGTTGGGGAGTCGGAAATTAAGATAAGGAGGCAATCATCGCAAGAATTATTACAAGAGGAATAAGGGAGGTGCCACCTTTCGGTTTCTCTACCAACCTAGCCTAAACTCACTTTCGCGACGAATAAACTAAAGTCTCAAGACGGAATTACCCAAACCCCGAGTTTCTCCATATTGGTTCGGATGAGTCAGGTCAACCTAGTTGATCAGGCTAAGTCAATCAAGACACAACAATCCCAATCAAGATAAATCACCCTCAAATGCAATAGTCTCACAAAATAAAACCCGAATCTAGAATTCTTTATCCCCTAGCCCCCTAACTAAAATCTACTCACTACCCATACTAAACATAATAAAACAAACAATAAGGAGACTAGGAGAAAGACAAAACATGATGATTAAAAAGGAATGAAAATGAATCTTAACACAAAAGAAAGGAAATTACTACCTAAATGATGACTAAATAAGGAAATAAACAACAAGACAAGGATGAGGGAAAACAAACAAACAACTATGGAGAAACAAACAAAGGAGAGAGAAAAACAAGGAGTTACTAACAATGAAATCTAAACAACATAAACAATGGATGACAATACAAACAATGGATTTAAAAGGGAAGATTAAAAAGACAACTAATTAATAGAGAAAGGGAGAAAGGGAAGAAAGTACCAACTATGAGGAAAACTAAAAAGGAGAAGATGAAGATTAACATAAAAGATGAAGCTTCAAGAAATAATACAAGGATCTTGTCACCAAACCCTTGCAAAACCCTTAAATTTTCAAAATAAAACCCAAATCTTCAACCAAAGATGGAAACTTGATTACAAATTATAGAGTAGATTTAATCTAAATTAAGAAAACTTTCTAAATCTATGGAGTTTTTTTCTAAGGAAACTACTACAATAATGAAGAACTACTAACTAATGGAGATCTACTAAACTACCCTAATCTAAGGAGGCACACTTAAGGCACAAAACTAAAATGAAAACCTAGGGTTACTATATGTACTAAACCCTTAATGGGTCACACAACTTAAGGCCCATAATTCAATCTTCTTTTCTTAATTAGACCTTCACTCTATGCATCTTCACATGGCAAAACTTCACCCCGCGATTAATTGGCATTCATGAGCTAATACCGCCGGGTGAAATTTCACCCGGTGGATTTTCTCCAGAAATGCGACTTTGACGCTCCTTTACCGTTGGGCAAAATTTCACCCGGTGGTGAGAATTTCACCCGGTGGTTAATGTTTCGCCCGGTGGTGAATGTTCACGAAAATCTTCGGGGAGGTGGAAAATGTCGTCGGGCGAAATTTCGCTCGGTGATATCCCATCGGGTGAAACTTTACCCGGAGGTTTTTCTGCCTCTTTTTCCGATCTCTTTCTTTGCCGATTGATTGGATTACTCGAACTTTCAGTTATGGTCTTTGCTCTTCGGACAGTTTCCCTCTCTCTCTCATGCTCCAAGAAGCTCAGACACGTTTTTGGTCGATAATCCTATCAAATAGACAGAAAACTACCAAAAACACATAAAATGCAAAAAAGAGACACTAATACAAGAATTACTCAAAATACGAAGATAATCGCGCTCTAGTCTCGCAAAAATGGAGGAAAAACGGGTCTAAATGGGAGAAAAAACGGTCCAAATTTGACACACAACAATAGCGACTTACGCGATAATGTGCTTTTATAAGCTACCGCCTAATTTTTTTTATGATCTCTGATCCCTGTGTTAAAGTTCTCATGGTGCTCATATTGTGATGATTAACAGTAAGATATTGTGGATTGCATGGCGTGGGATGAGCCGCCCTAAGAATAATGAAGGAATATGTTTATGAGACTTTTAGTTGCTAAATAAGACCCTCCCTGGGAAGCAAGCGTGGCATTTCCTCACGAATACGGATTGTCGCATGTGTCATGTGCTTTGTGGTAAGTATTTTCCTAACTCAAACTTTATGAATACATGGTTGGGCCTTAACCCGAGCTACATTTGGAAGGAGAATTTGGGAGGCTGATACGGATAAGTTGGGTCACCGTAATCAAAATAAACCTAAATTATAACTAACAGGTAGCTAGCGATAAGTAGGATCGATTCCGCGGGAAGACTAATAGAATTTACGAGTTGGTTGATTAACAAGTCAGGTCACGAGTATGAGTTGATTTTGGTTTTAAGCTAACAGGCTAAAATTGACAATAAATAGTAAAAGAAAATAGACTAATTCTAATGACAGTAGATAGGGCGAGAATACTGAAACTACTAAAAACATGAAAATTAGGGATAATCAAATAAAGAAAAGCACCAGAGTTATCGGATCATTAAGAATTAAAACAAGCATATATACGATTTTCAAACAATCAATTAAGACGAACTAAAGAGTATCGACACCGTCTTCTCAGATCACTAGTCACCCTAGAAATCACCTACGGGCTCTTGCTACTTATTAGGGAGTTCTATCGATTACAACGAGTCTAATCTGTTCCAGGCTTTCGATCTTAGGTCAGGATTTACAAGATACAAGTTATCAATTACGACCTATAGTTAATTACTTGTCGAGATAATGTTGTAAGAGCGATTTTGTTCATAAAGGACGATTATTCAGTTACCGCATAAATATAGGATTCAATTCGTAATTTACCTATAACTCTAGTGACATAAAGATTAGCTATACATATTTATAGTGATGACGATGATGATGGAATATGAGATGATTCTAACTGATAGCAACATGATTAAAAAGACGAGAAATAACATAACTATATGCGACAGGATGAATTAAAGGATGGATGAATGATGGAAAAGTAAGAAATAAGAATTAACAAAAGCAGAGAAACAGAAAGATTAGAAATTACAGAAAATAGGAGGAGATGAGAATTAAGAAAAGATAAGTAACAGTGAAAATAGAATTTTTTTTACTAATTACAGTAAAGTAATAAAAACTAAGAAAAGAGAAAGAATAATAAAGCTATTGAGAAGAAGGAGATTAGGGAAGGATAGAAAAATTACCGAGATAGAAGTTAGTAGAATCAAAGATGGAGAATAAGAAATAATAAAACCCAAACAACAACGACGACGACAACAACAACAACAACAACAACAACAACATATGAATTCTGAAAGCTTGCTTAGTATATATTTAATTGCGAAGAATTGATTACAGAAAGACTAATAAAGCAGTAAATATGTGATTGATTGATTACGGAAGAAGAGATGCCTTGAATGAGAAACACTGAAGGCCTATTTATAACTACCCCACTAACTCCATCCACCATTGTTAACACCTCAATCCCCACTAACTTATCAATAAAACCAGAGAACAGAAAGTAATATGGTAAAGAAGGCATGATGCACAAGGAGGGAGAACGTGGGGTGATTAGCGAGAAATTTGGGATCGACTCAAAGGATTACCCTAGGTCGACTTTCCTGATAGTCGGTCGACCAGATTTTGGCTTGGGTCGGCCTGACTTTTCAACAGGTCGACTTGCCTGATAGTCTGTAGCTATAGGTGCTTGATTTCTTGGGGGTCGAGTCGACCGCGTAAATAGCTTGGGTCGACTAGTCCTGCGTGGTCGATTGACCAGAGCTTGCCTTGGTTGACTCTGCTGCTTGTACTTTGGTCGGTCAACTTCATTCAAGTCTTTGTAGACTGAATTCTTCAGTCTTGTAGATTGATTCCTTGCTACATTCTGAACTATTTTGGGCTGATTTTGCATGGATCGGTCTTTATCCTTTCATCATGACCCAAGTTTGCATACAATTCGGTTTAAAGCTTGTAATTCTTGCTCGACTTTGATGTATTTTAAGCTCTTTTGACTACTCGGTTTCAAATATCTGCAAAATAAAAAACGAATACCCGAGAAGCACAAATGAGAGAAAATAGCGTAAAACAACTCTTAAAATCAGTAAAATGACACAGAAATGCGTGCCAAAATAAGTGAAAAATCGTATAAGAACGACACGCATCAAATATTCTCAAACCGAACTATTGCTTGTCCTCAAGCAATCAAATACATAAGGTACGAGAAACATCTCTGAGCTACTTGCACCAACTAAACTCGTTACAAAAACTAACTCAATTAACGACACTTAGAAAACTTGAACTAACTCAAGCTAGCTTAGGCTTGTCATTGTCAGACTCATGGGGTTACACTCTACTCTCATGAGGAAGATATGGCATGTATATGTACGATAGAGAGGAAGAGAGACACTCACCTAATTTGCGACCTATAACACATGCATGCATGCAATCTAATGTGATGACAGTCTCTACCAATCATTCGTACATTCAAATAATCGAAACCAAAACATGTATCGAGGCATATAATGATGAAATAGGATATGGGTTAAGTAATGGGCGAGAAGAGGTTATAATTTTGGGAATGTAGAGGTAATAGTCGAGCTAGACAATCCAAACTTCCAAAATACATCACCAAATTACCAATTTACAAAAACGATAAAATCAAGCCGATTGAAGACGACATCCTCCATATCATGATTATTTAAACCATATCGGCTCCATAATAACATCATGATCAGGCATCGGAGTCCAAAACCTGATCTTTTTCCACTTTTCTTATATTCTTCATTTTTTTTACCAGAACCGAAACACGTATATATACCAAACCGTCTTATCTAATCCAATTAACAATACCACCTTGACTAAATTGACTAGGGTAGGCAATTAAGACTTGCGGTTAATGTTATGATGAAAGGGTAATTCGATTTGTTAATGAAGGCTAATGAAAAAGGGAATAAAAGGGAATAAAGAAGGCCTCAATACATTCTATAATTACGACTCGAATGCACAAAGACTTAAGAGACGGACTTCACACTTATACAAATTGATGTTACACGTGAAATAGGGAGAAGTACTCTCATTCCTAAATAGACCGATCATGGATGTCATCGGACTCAAAAGGCTCTAAATTTAAGAATTAAGTAGTTTGCCATTAATTTAAGCCAAGTTTATTCGATCACTGATATCAAAATATGCAATAACCTAAGACTCGATCAAGTAAATTAAGATATCACTAAAAAGAGAAAGTAGATGATACAAGAAAAGGAGCAAAAGCCGTTTCATCATCGTTGTTTATTTCACTCCGACTTCGAAAATGCCTAAAAATGACTAGAAACAAAAAGATGCATGATGAAATGCAGAAAATACGCAGCTAATGCAAATTGGTTACCCTCCCCAAACCAAACAATAAAGTGTACTCATTGTGATTAAAAACAAATCGGACAACAGGAGAGAAGAAAGAAGTAACTAAAATCACATAACTAAAGAGTGAGTGAGAGAGAAGTACCTAATATGTACAAGAAGTTCCCCAAACCAAACTCTAGTCATGGTCCGAGTCAGAATTGGAGTAGTTGGGAGATCGCAGCGTCCATGCCTAAGGTCCGAGCTGGAAGGCTTCACGTGGATGACTAGGCGGGCCAAGACCGTGATTCGAGGGACATCCTAGAGTACGAATCCGACCTGATGTCCTATCTTTAGGCGTAACACTCCCAGAAGTACCACCTCTAGTAGGGACAAAGTCCGACATCCCCTCTTTGGTGCTAGGGCTACCCGAGTGCCCTAGCCTTGATCCTACCCCGATAAGAGTGGCGCAAAAATGCCGAAACTTGTCGAAGTGTTGAGTGACGGTGGTGGTGAGCTGACGTTGCTTAGCATGGAGCTGAGAAATGGTGGTGGTGAACTGACGTTGCTCATCTTGGAGTTGAAATAGGGGTGGTAGTGGTGAGCTGACGTTGAGCAATGGTGGCGGTCAACTGATGGACTAATGTCAGCATATTGTCGGTTGGGGGTGGTAATAGCGAGAAAGAAGGTAGGGTAGGAGTAATAGTGGGAGAGGGTGTGGTTGATGGCAAGGTAAGTGGCGAGGGACCTGCCGCGGGTTCCATCGACGGGGTTGTGGGGGTGAGAGAAGTGGGGGCCAGATTGGAAGTCGAAGTCGAAGATCCTGCCCCAAAAGATTGCCCGACTTTCGGTGAAGCACCGGGTGGAGGGGAAGTGAGAAGTAGTGAGGAGTAGGAGGTATGGGATCCGACAAAGTCCACGCGGGGAGGGGTGCGGTCGAGGGAAGGGTACGGCAGGGCATTGGGAAGGTTTGCACCCCGACCGTCCAAGTGAGCTTCTTTTGGGAAAGCCACTTGAGGTACCCCAAGTAGGCGATATCGACCTTGCTGGGGTCGGGGTTGGAGGGTGTGAGCGAGTCGATGCCGGAGGCTAGCCTCCAGATGAGGTGTATGATAAGGCCGCCATATGAGATCTTGTTGTGCCGCCCCTTTGCGACACATGCAAGGTGTCGGGCCACTAGGTGAGACACATTAATAGCACGAGGGACGGTTTTGGCCAGGTTAAGGTAGGCACCAAGTAAGTCTAGCTCATAGGCGTTAATTTTATTGGCCTCAGGGCGGCCAAAAAGTGAAATGACGAGCAACCAAAACCAGTACTAAAGTATTAGCTGATGCACATGGTGGCTGCGGAAATGGCCCACGAATGGAAGATGACCAGTGATGGCATGCCAAACCTGAGTGTGGCCGGTGGGAGTACGGGGTACTTCACCCGAGTCCCGAAGACCGAGTAAAGTGGAGAACTGGGAAATACGGAGATTGTGACGTGAATTACAGAGCCTAAAATTAAGGTTCGACCCCTCGATGCGAGTGACAAACTCGAAGGAGCTAATAAAACTCGACAACTAGAGTAGGGTATATGAGTTTTCCATGTCCCGTTGTCCGGGCATTCCCATACCGTATAAAAGGTTATTCACACTATCCAAGATTCCTAACTTAGTCAAAGACTCATTATAAATAAAGCGAGAGGTAATAAATGGTTTAATAGAAAATTTAAGAAACTTCTCTCGTGGTGCTGATGCTTCGAATAGGGGTCTCGAATCCTAAGACCGGAGGAATAGTGGATGGTGTGGATCTTGCTCGGTAGTGGACCTCGTGGAAGTGTCAGGTGCGACATCGCTTTCTGCGGATTCCGTGGCGGGTGTGGCTAGCACGATCTCTGTGTCCGCGTGTTCTTGCCCTTGCTCATTCTGCGTGTTAATTCGAGCCACGGTTTCCGTGTTGCTTGGCGTCTTCCCTAGTTTCACTCCTAGCGCGTTTTCGTGATGGCTCCTCGTTTTCCATTATACTTGCAAAATAGAGAACGAATAGAAATACAACAGAAACTCGTGAAACCCTATAAAAACATGCAAAAACGAAACTCTGAAACTCGAAACTCCAAAAACAATGAGGCGAAAGTAAACTCTTAAATCCCTACAAAATTTGATAACTTAGTTCCTCAAAACTTTGAAACGAAGAGTGGACGGAGGGTGGTGGTAGCCGGCGTTAATGTCTCAACGGGAAGATGGAGACAGTAGAGGATAGGAGAGTAAGGCCGCAGGTGGAACGACGGTGGCAGGAGAAAGGATGAAGGACGAAAGGCCGGCGGAAATGGTGAAGAGGGAAGGTGGAGCGGCGGTGGTGGTTGGAACGGTGTGGTGAAGGAAGGAGAGTGAAGTACTGGTGGTTAGGGTTTGGTGGTGGAGATCGACGACATAGAGGAGCGACAGTGGGAGGGTGAAGGAAAAAACACGACAACGGGTGGCGGAGTGTAGAGTGAATGAGGGTGAAGAGTGACAGAGGGTGCGGCGAAGAGGAAAAATGACGGCGGTGGAGTGGTGGTTAAATGGAGCTTGCCTTGGTTGACTCTGCTACTTCTACTTAGGTCGGTCGTCTTCATTTTAGTTTTTGTATATTGATTTCTTTAGTCTTGTAGACAGATTCCAGGTCTTGCTACATTCTGGACTGTTTTGGGTTGATTTTGCATGGATCGGTCTTTATCCTTTCATCATGACTCAGGTTTGCATACAATTCGGTTTAGATCTTTTAATTCTTGTTAGACTTTGACGTATTTTAAGCTCTTTTGACTACGCGGTTTCAAATATCTGCAAAATAAAAAACGAATAGCCGAGCAGTACAAATGGGAGAAAATAGCGTAAACCAATGGCTCCTAAAATTAGTAAAATGACACGGAAATGCGTGTCAAAATAAGTGAAAAATCGTATAAGAGGGGCATGAATTAGAGGCTCGCGAGGTATTCCATCATTGGACCCGATTATGTATTGATGATGGCTTAAGCACTAAGGTTTGGACTGACCCTTGGAACCCAAAATTGTAGACGCGGTGGGTCATATCTTCGATAAGGAAGACAAGTCCGACTATGACGGTGGCAAATAGTTTTGATGAGGATGGGTATACGTGGGAGAAAGGGAAAGTAGACTTGTTATTCCTACCGTTCGAGAAGGACAAGATCTTAAAGATATGATTTTGTGATGATCGCGTAAGTGATCGAAGGTATTGGGATGAGGAAATCGATAGAGAATACTCGATGAAGTCAGAGAACAAATTGCTCAACAAAGACAATAGAGGGAACGTGGGCCAATCTGATTCGATGGAAGAGAATTGGTTATTGAGTAGCATGTGGAAAGTGACGATCTTGCCTTGGGTTAAGGTATTTTTTTGGGCAAGTCGATAATGATACGCTCGCTACTAACGGTAACATTGTTGCTCGATTGGAATTGATGGATTCAGTTTACCTTCGATTGGATGATCGGCAACTTGTTTCCATGTGGTCCGGGATTATGAGTGGCTTGGGGGGTTTGGGATGGGTTGGGAAGTGAGGTCCACAATATGGCTTGTGGGGCTAATCTATGGGAATGGGTGGATAAGATATTTTGTGAGGTTTTAAGGGTTTATGCGAGAAGGCGACATTCATTAGTAGGTTCTGAGCTATTTGGGAGAGGAGAAACAAAGTTCTTTTCAAAGATGGGGAATCAAGAGTTGAGTACATTGTGAACAGGACGAAGGAGCTATTTGGGGGCGGAACTGGGAAGCGTGAAGGAGATAGGGGGTAGACGAGGCGACATAGGACGGGTAACATGGGTGGAGGGTGACATAGAAGGGCACCGTGTTCAGGATTTTATGATTTAAATGATGGATGGAGGAATTCGACTGTTGATGCGGGACTCACGTAAGGGAAATAGGCAACTTTGGGCTTTGTTTATCGCGACTCGCGTGGTCAGGTGGAAAGAGGGGGTAGGTACAAGCTGATCAAACATGAGATCCAATATTCGCTGAGGCGGATGATGTCCCGGAAGGCATGCACTAACGAAGCTCGTGTCGCTAGATTACGCAATATTATCACCGAGAGTGATTGCTTTATCGTGGTGAAGCTCTGAAAGCAATGAAATGGGATCGTAGTATTATAGCTTTACTTTATGATGACATATTTCATGTGTTTAGTTCTTTTGACTCTATTAAGTTTTCTTTCGTCCGTACACAGTTTAATTTTGTAGCACACCATTTAGCTCACCTTTCTTCTAGGTGTTTCGGTCGATGGTTTTGGGATGCGGCTATCACGCATGACATTGTTCTTTTGGCCGCGACCTATTTGAGGATTAATACTTTAGGCCCTTGACGTGTTTTCTAAAACAAAAAGTTTTACTAAAATTTACTCGAGATCAGACGACTAGAGTACATAATGATAATATTTTATATTAATACTAAGAAGTAAAAACTAAGCTTACAACAACTAGACATTTCACACAAGCACTTAGTTTTTCTGATCGACAATTTTTCGTATTATTATAGAGTCACACTCACACACCACAATCCGAAACATATACATTGTATTACAACTAGTGTATAGTAACAGTGCAACACTTAAAAAACATTGATTTTCCACACATGAAAATTGTCTGACCTTTTTTATAAAAATGTTTGCTTTAGTTAGGGTCAAGAAACACGTGAATTTTCACGCAAATAAAGTTTAAAACTTAAAAACATATATTATACTCCCTTCGTCTATCAATAATTGTCACATTCGTTAATATATGTGAGGAGTATTATAATGAAGTGGGACAATCATTTGTGAATGGAAGGAGTATGTTTCTTACGCTATTAAGTCAGTCAATAAACGTGATTAATGGGATTAACTAGTTTAGGCCCCGTGCAAATGCACGGCTTATGTAGATGATCAGATATTATCGACGCAAATAAAAATTTATTTACGTAAATTTTTTAATTGTCAATTGAAATAAAACATCGATATAAATTTTAAATGGTACATTAATTTTTATCTATTTAAAAGTTCATCAAATAAAATATTGCAATGAATTTCTTATGATGGAGTAACTTATAAACTATTCTGAAGCCCAAGTACTATCCATAATAGTGATTTTAGGTGGGAATTATTTTATGAGGATGCGACATGTGTCATTTTTTCTTATTGGTTTCTTTTTTAGTATATAGAAGATTACGCCATTAATCTCGTAACAGCCACATTATATTGAGTCCTTGACTAATATAGATACACTGTAACTGGACACAATGAATCTAGACCACCCACCTACACACACAAGCCAAAAAAATGAAAAAGTGGGGCACTGTGAATGCTCTACCGCACCCGGACCGGGTTGGACCGGCGCGTACGTGTGTGGTAAAGTCCAAGCTCAAAACTCTCAATAAAACTATCTTTTGTCTTACTTATTAATTAATCAACCAAAGAGGAAAAGTAACATAAATGTAAAAAAATCTAACCAACCAATGTGGGAGAGCGAACCAAATAAATGAAGGGAAGTGTAGTGTAAGGGCATAAGGCATATAAAGGCTTATGCTAAAATGCCAAACTCCCACATCGGTGGGAAATCATTGTTGAAGGTATTTAGTGTATCTTTTTTTATCTTCGGTAATATTTGTTTATCTTCGTGATATTTTTCATCACTAGTTTTTTTAGGGAAAGCGTAACTTTATGGAGTTTCGTATCGACCATACCGACCAAGCTATGGAGAGGAAATTGATCCTTGCTTCAGTGTCAAGGTCTTCAAAGACCTCCTGTATCTTGTCTACCAGCGCACTACCAGCATCAAATTTGTCAATAGACTCCTCGAATTCGGAACCAGACCAAACTCCCCGCGTGGCCAAGCACCAGAACAAAGCATGTGCAGTTGTCTCGTCAGCTGCATTACACAGACTGCAGGTCGGGGACTCAATACAATGTCAAGAAAACAGCCTTTCCCTTACCGCTAGCAAGCCCAAGCAAGCCCTCCATGTAAAATGAGCAAGCTTTGGAGGAACTCGGAGTTTCCAGATCATTTTCCATAGAGAGTTATTAGAAGCTTGAGCACTCACACTTCTTGCCCCGAGTTGGTAAGCTGAACGGACCGTAAAAACCCCGTCTTTAGTTGGCCACCAAAACATCTCGTCCAAAGTATCAAACAGACTGAGAGGAATCTCCATTACAGCACGAACATCGGTTTCGACCAATACTTCCCGGAGCCGTTCAATATTCCAAACTCGAGCCTGCTGGTCCACAAACTCAGCGACACGCATCCCACAATCAGCTTCTAAGTTCGGTGTAGGAATACGGCCTGCGGACTGACCTGGCAGCCAAGAATCATCCCAAACGTTAATATCAGACCCATTCCCAACACGCCATTTAAGCCCGTCTAGCAGTAGTGCTTTCGCTCCCCATATGCTTCGCCAGCAATAGCTCGGGTCGTGGCCCCTCCTTGCCTCCAAGACTTACGAGTTTTTATAGTATTTTGCCTTTAAGACACGCGCTACAAGAGATGTTGGGACCGTAAGCAATCGCCAAGCCTGTTTAGCCAACATAGCCTGATTGAAAACTCTCAAGTCTCGAAAACCCAGACCCCCATCGCCCTTAGCCCTACATAGTTTCTCCCAAGAGAGCCAATGGAGTTTTTTCTTCACCTCCGTCGAACCCCACCAAAAACGGGCCATAGTGCGATGTAATTCAGCAATGACACCTTCCGGGATAGAGAAAATACTCATCATATACGTGGGAATTGCTTGGGCCACCGCTTTAATCAACGTTTCTTTCCCGGGCTTGGATAGCAGTTTTTCCTTCCACCCCTTAATTTTTTTCCACATACGATCCTTCAGTCCCATGAAAGTGATCTTCTTAGACCTCCCTATGATCGTGGGAATTAAGGCCGA
This sequence comes from Agrostemma githago, assembly GCA_958450325.1. NCBI lineage: Eukaryota > Viridiplantae > Streptophyta > Magnoliopsida > Caryophyllales > Caryophyllaceae > Agrostemma > Agrostemma githago. Next base: position 62,265,060 of record OY288247.1, on the reverse strand, counting down.
GGTATTTCTCATGTCGATTAACCTCACGGACACCCATAATATTCTTGACCGATCCTCGGACATGACTCAGAACTTTTTTGCTAAAACGACCTCTGACTTGGCATAGTTTATTTTCTGTCCCGAGGCCCCCTCATATTGGTTAATCAAATTAGCTATCTCCGAGCATTCTTCCACGGTCGCTCTAGCAAAAAGAATACTGTCATCATCAAAGAAAAGGTGAGATATAACAGGTGCCCCCCGACAAATCCGAGCACCATGCAACTTCTGAGACTGAACAGCTCGCCTAATGAGATAAGAAAACGCGTCAGCACAGATCAAGAAGAGGTACGGGGAAATCGGGTCACCCTGTCACAGACCACGACTCGGGATGACACGCCCTGTCAGCTCTCCGTTGATCACGAAGGCATGAGAAACCGACCCAATGCATCTCATAACACGCCTGACCCAAACATCCGAGAAACCCATCGCCCGCATCATTTTTTCCAAAAATTCCCATTCCACCCGGTCGTAGGCCTTACTCATATGAAGCTTCAACGCTATATTACCATGTCTGCCCTCCCCACCTCTCTTCATGGCATGAAAGGCTTCAAACGCAATGAGCGCATTATCGGTTATGAAACGTCCCGGAGTGAAGGCGCTCTGCTCCTCAGTAATAATCACATTCATTATTGGTTTCAGTCTATTGGCCAGTCTCTTCGAAATTATTTTATATATCACGTTACATAGACTAATAGAACGATAATCCGATAGACGTCGCGGCTCTACAACTTTGGGTATAAGCACAACAGAGGTCTCATTGATGGAGCTCAAATCACCTCCCCTTTCCCACCAAAGTCGAACATATGAGCAAATATCTGGGCCTACGATCTCCCAATGTTTCTGATAAAACAAGGCATGCATTCCGTCAGGGCCCGGGGCTTTGTTAGGGTGTATATCAAAAAGGGCTTGACGTACCTCTTCATCGTTAACAGGCTTAGTCAGAGATGCATTCATCTCCTCTGTGACGCAAGCCACGACAGCTCCCAAGGCCCCATCAACGTCCGTAACACCTTGCGCTTGAAACAACTGGCCAAAAAACGAGGCCGTGATATTAGATATCTCAGCCTTATCGGACCGCCAAGTGCCATCAGCATCCTCCAATCCTCTAATCTCATTGCGTTTCCTCCTTTGGCTTGCTTTATGGGGAAAATACTTAGTATTTTTATCTCCATCTCGTAGTTCATTTTTCCGCGCCCGAGCATACCAAAACGTCTCCTGTTGTCGATGAAAGGCATTTAGTTCCTGGACAATTTGAGAGCAAGCTTCAATCATATTAGCAGAAGGGTCCCGCTTCTGCCATCTTTCGAGATCAATCTCCTTCTCCCTGATCTTTTTCTTAATATTCCCAAAGGTTTGTTTTGCCCACCCACCTAGCTCACGCGCGCACTCCTGCACCCTATCCTCGATACGACCAGCCCCTCCCGCTCCCCACGCCCTCCGAACCACCTCACGACATTCTGGATTAGAAAGCCAGAACGCTTCAAACCGAAATCGTCTTCTTCGCCCAACCGACCAATTCCTCCCTTGGGTATCGATAACAACAGGTGCATGGTCCGAGGCATAAATGGGAAGATGTCGCACCCTCGTCTCCATATATAAGTTTCTCCACGACGGGTTCGCAACCCCACGGTCAAGCCTCTCCCGTATCACATTACCCACAACACGACCTCTCTGCCAAGTATAGGCGTTACCCTCGAACCCCAAATCATGCAGATTAGTCTCAGATAAAACATCCCGGAACGCGTTCATTTCTCGATCCGCCCTTACCGCACCTCCATCTTTCTCACTCGAGCACAAAATCTCGTTCAAATCCCCGAACACAATCCTCGGGAAATTCGGATCATGACAGAGTCGTCGAAGAAGATTCCATGTTCTCATCTTCTTCGAAGCACGAGCCCACCCATATACTCCGATGGCCTCCCAGCTAGCCCCATGCTCCTCATCTCGAACCCTAATACACACATGACGACTATCAAACGTAACGAGCTCAGCTTCTACATTTCGCCACCAAAGCCCTATTCCACCCGATCGACCATTACTATTTACACAGACACCTTTATTAAAGCCACATTTAAACTTAACTTTCTCCAACTCACTCGCCTTAATCATCGTTTCCATGACGAAAACGATGTTCGGGCCTTCCCTCCAGCACCTATCTTGGAGGGTATTAACCGTTAGGGGATTGCCCAACCCCTGACAGTTCCAGCTTAAAATTTTCATTGCTCTTCGCGGGACCGCTCACCAGCGGTCTCCGCTACTTTCTGGTTGACGTCCAGCACCATATTCTCGTTATTTTTCGCCGCCTTACGTTTGTGCAACTCCTCGGAACTATCAGCGTGGTCTCCCTCCACATTTCTATCCCTCTTCCTACCCTTGCCGTCGTTGATCACATTCAGCGAGGGATCAGAAACAGCCCCTATAACACCCTTATACTGACGAACAGCAATAAAAGGTTTTTCTCGACGAACATGCCCCGCTAAATTAGAGCTAGCAGCACCCGATGTGACCAAAGGTTTTGGTACACCCTTTTCCATATTTGGGTTCTGCAGACTCGGTTGCCCTCCACTATCACAAACGACGTCCACCTCTTCGTCCACCAACATCCCCTCGATCGCCTTTTCCCCTACCTTCCCTACATCTGGGCGCCCGCCCTGATTACCAAGGGGCCTCAATGCCTCATCAACTTGCACTTCCTCCACTATTTCTCTATTGTCCAGCCTCCCTACTCCCGCATTCTCTTCCAATAAGGTACCCGAGGAAGGTTTAACAGCAACCTTTGACAACATGTCAATAAGGTTTGCCACAGCTATCTCCTCTTTCCTTCTAAATTCCTCATCGAACTCCCCCTTAAGTCACGCCCTCTCCCTGACCTATTCTCAGTCCCAGCTCTTGTCGGCTTCCAAGGCGAAGCACGCAGCCGCTCACTAAAAGGGAGAGTTCCTTCTTCATAAGGGCCTCCTTCACAATCCCTTTCTCCATGCCCAAGTAATCCACATCCATAGTAGAAAGTGGGTAGTTTCTCGTACTTAACATCAAAATGCACAAGATTTCCCCCTCGCATTTGAATCCCCACCGTGTCCCGGAGAGGCAGCCTTACATGATGTAAAATCCTAATCCTCACCGCCCGTTCAATTGCTGTGAAATTCGTAATGTCGGCCTGTATAAACAGGCCGACTTGGTTCCCTAACTGTTTAAGATTCTCCACGTTCGCACGACCCTTAACCGACAGGTCATACACACGCATCCAAAGGGGCACATGATAAAGAGGGGTATTAGTCAGTCGCCCATCATCAACCGGGTCATTAAATCACCACACGAACTTATCAAAATGCCACGATTGTTCCTCCACCACTTTCGCTTTATCAGACGCAGAATCAAAACGGAAAACAAAGATACTTTCTTTAACATCAAGAACATTACCAGTAACCGTACCTTTAGTATTCCATAGCTTTGTCATAGTGTCAATCGCCGCTCTGATGTTCACCGTCTTTCTCGTCCAGATCTTTCCCACTAAGATGAACTCCTCCTCCCTTATCATCGAACCCTCGTCTCCATCCCATACGAACGCCCCACCAACGCCCGCTTTTTCCTTCCCTCTCGAACTACCGCTGTTTTCTGCTTCATCCATAACGTCCGAAGACCACGAACAGAGAATAGAAAGAACGTAGATCGATGCCCTAACTCTACTGGTATAGCAGGGAGAAAACTTTGAGACCAAGAAAAAACCCTAGGAACCCTAGGAGGAAACTCTCATAGAAACCCTAGAGAGAAGTTGTACAAAAATTTTTATCACTAGTTAGTCCTTGTTATCTTTTAGCTTTTCTACTATTGTTAATAGTCTTAGGATATTCTCCTCTTAAATTTTACCCTGTATCTTAGGACTACTTTCTATATCTAGATACCTAGATTCTTTCCTTGCTTACCAAGGTTAGTACTATGTATTTATACCTTGTCTCAGATTCAAGACAATTAAGGTTTTCCAAATACTCTTCTAAATCTTACATTGTATACTCTTCTAAATCTTACATGGTATCAGAGTGAATACCGATCTCAAAATAAACAACCCTAAAACCCTCCCCCACCTTGTTTTTCACCATGGACGGAAACTCTCATACCCTCCATAACTCGGACGAACCACTCGTTCCCCTTTTGTTGTCAACTTCTCCAAATGCATTGAACTCATACCATTCACATATCGTTCTTGGTGTCGACAAGTCGATGACCTACTCTTTGGCTTCGACTTGTTCAAATATATGGATGACACTCATGCCTGTCCTCCACCCACCCTCACCATTGAAGACGCCGATGACAAAATCCAAGCCACGACGCCAAATCCGACCCACTAGACTTGGCTCCGCCAAGACCGTCTCCTTAGTATTGAACTTTGGGGCACCATCTCCTACAGTATCACCCCTCCTTTTGAACACATTCACCACTTCGCGTGACCTTTATCAATACCTTGCGGCTACTTGTGTCAACCGCTGTCAAGGTCATATTCTCTCTATCAAGGATCTCTTGTGCTCGATCTCCAAGGGCAATCTTTCTGCCACTGAATACATGCAATCCATCAAGTCATGTGTTGATGAAATTCAACGCTTAGGGAAAACGATGGATGAAGAAGATATTATAGCAAAGGTGATAAATGGTCTTGACTATGGGATCTATCACTGGCTTGTTGATACAATGAAGGCTCGCGACACCCCTATCTTCTTTGATGCTTTTCATGAAAAACTCATCCAATTTGACCTTAACCTTAACAATAACATAAAGATAAAATAACCTAACCAACCAATAAGGGAAATCGAACCAAATAAATGAAGGGAAGTGTATAAGGACATAATGCATATAAAGGCTTATGCTAAAAAGCCAAACTCCCACATTGGTGAGAAATCATCAAGCAAAGAATCACTTGCCTAGCTATATCTAGGCTTACTCCCAACAGTGAGAACCCTCAACTCATTGAGATCCAAGAGAATTGCCATTAAATCTTCAAGGATCTTGATTTGAATGTTTACATAATTACTTGACCCTTTGTTTCGTTTAGTCAAACAATTAGCTCTATAATTATAACTAACCTTAATTTAATGACTGTAGTAATAAAAAGTGTACTAAATGTATAAAATTCCAATAGGCATGCTAAAACGCGTTTTAGATACACTAAAAAAGAGTAATAATTATAAAAAATATAAAGCTCCAATTTCATAACTAACTTAGATATTTCTGACAAAAAAATATGTTCCCCAACCATTGAATATGTGATTATTTTTGTAATAAAATAGATTTTCTAGTATCTCACGGAGTTGGTGGTTATAATAAGTATTGATGTTGTTGTTGTTGTTCTTGCAGACTGCGTTGGTACTTAGTCCATCGACGTTACAAAAAATCAGTGGTAAACTTAAAGAAAATGTGTTTCCAAAAAGTTCCTACACAATACTTGAGACATTGTCTAACTTGGGTCTTCTTTATGCGATGTTTATCGAAGGGTTACATGCTGATTTAACACCCATCTCTCATAAGAGATACAAGTCAACATGTGTTGGTTGTCTTGCATTTGTTTTTCCTTTCATAATCGGATGTGGTTTATATATATATTTTGGAGGATTTATGATCGACGACAAAACTCACAACAAAGCGGTTGTGGCATTGTACTGGGGGATCATAATAGCATCCACTAGTTTCCAAACCGTGACACCTATTTTAGCCAACCTCGAAATATTTTGCACAAACATAGGACAGGAGGCTCTGTCGATGTCCTTACTTCATGATGTCTTCACTTCGGTATCTGTTCTGTTGACCTTGGCGATATCCACCTCCACCTCGCCGGAAAAAGAAGGGAGCGATATGATCAACTCGGGTTGTACTTGGTGGGCTATTGCTTGTAGTGTGATTTACATGATGTTCTGTTGGATTGTTATCAAGCCCATCATCACAAAAATATCAAACCACGTTTCAAAAGCAGGAGAAAGTTATATTAACGACGTGACCCTCCTAATAGTTATGTTCTTTGCCTTAACATGTGGTTTCCTTGGCAACTATATTGGGTCACACTTTATTTTTGCTGCCTTTGTGTTAGGGACTAGTGTTCCTAGTGGCGTGATTGCAGAAGCCTTGATCCAGAAGTTGGAAGGGTGTATCCTGGGTGTTCTAATGCCGCTTTACTTCGCCAATATGGGAACCAAAATAGATGTTGATAAACTCATTGCTTCTTTCATGTCCTCTCCTACTATACTCATTGGGGTCATAGCAAAGGCTTTGTGCACTCTTTCAGTTGCATCCATAACCGACTTCTCCATTACTGATGCCTTTGCACTTGGACTTCTTTTGAGTGCAAAAGGTCTTCTACCTCTCGTCCTTCTCAATATCGGCCATGATCGAGGGGTAATATATATATATATATATATATATATATATATATACACGGTATACACTAGCTAGCGACTATAATAATGCCGTTGTTTCTGACCATTATTTTTTTTTTATTTCAGCATTTGGCGAAAGATTCGTTCGAGACATTATTGCTTATAATAATGTTCTCAACGTGTTTAGTAGCACCATTAACAAGTGCATGCTACAGACGTACAAGAAAGTTCAAGTACTTGCATATAAATAAAAGGATGCTGGAAGGCGGAAGCCCGGATGAAGAGCTTCGTATCGTGACTTGCATCCAAGCCCCACAAAATGTTTACAGCATAATCAATTTGTTGGAAATCTCAAGCATAACATCAAGACCGTGTATGTCGATTTTGGCATTACATATGATTGAGTTGTTGGGTCATGCTCCGCCTATGCTTGTTGAACATGAACCACATAACTCCTATTTTGATGTCGATGTGAAGCCCTTCTTTAGAAGAACTACGTACAAATCGTTCCAAATCATTGAAGCATTTCACGAATACGAGGACATGAAGGGTACTCTTGGTACGTCCCAATTGTTTACAATGGTTTCCCCGGCTGATATCATCGACGAGAATATATGCAATTTTGCGGAGACCCGACTAGCATCTTTGATTATACTGGCATCTCATATGCAACAAGGAATAGAATGCAGTTTAGAGGATGCAAACACAGACTTCAGAGTAGTATATCAAAGAATCATGTGCGCGCCTCCTTGCTCTGTAGCCCTCTTCATTGATCGAGGCCTATCAGTACCTTCTTTAACATCAGCAACATCCATCCACAGCAAACACAGTAATAAGAATAATAATGACAATAGTGATGTAGGCACACATATAAGCATGATATACATCGGTGGAGCAGACGATCGAGAAGCCTTAACATATGCTTCCAGAATGGCACGACATCCATTTGTTACACTGAAAGTAGTTCGGTTTGTGGTTAGAGAAATCACAATGGAATATGAGCCAGCGGCAGCAGTGGGCAACTGTGGGAGCCGTGGAGAAGGAAACGATGTTTTTGAGATATGGAAACAGATTGAAAGAGAAAAGCAAATCGACGAGGAGTTTCTAAATGTATTTCGACGGAGGAATAAGCGTATAGATTACGTTGAGAAGTTAGCAAACACAGGAAGTGAAGCAATATCAATATTAAGGGAAATGCACCAAGAATGTAATTTGTACATAACTGGACGGTGTCAATCAAAGATATCTCCTCTCGTAGCAGATTTAGATGTATGGAGTGAATATAAAGAGTTAGGTCCAGTTGCAGATATTCTTGTAACATCAGATTTCTCTACCTCATCTTCCATCTTAGTTATTCAACAATATAAAAAACACTACTCATCACATACTAATTAATTCCAACTAATTACTGTAATTAATTAAGGATGGACTTCATCATTTTGCATGCTGATGATAAAGGGACATTTATAATTAGGAACAATTTTATTTCATGAATACTTAATTGTAATACACGTCAATTTTACCAAATTTAAAATGTCTAGTTTGCTTTTGATTTTATAAATATGATTTGAAATATCAATTTAGTCCCTCCCTCCGTCTTATTCATTTGTTATCTATGTTTGAAATATTCCTTAATCCTTACATTAAAATGAAATAGATAACAAATGAAAAAGACGGGTGGAGTATTAGGTATTGAGTTCAACCATATCAAAAGATTTCAAATATTAATATGGTTGAAATCTTAAACATAAATATAGTGTCGTTATTCGCTGTCAACCTTTTTTTACTACGAAGTATATTCGCTGACATTTTTTTTACTTTGAACCATTTTTTCTTCAATTAGTAGATTTTTTCCTCAATTAGTAAATTATACAAACAAGCAGTTGTATATAGCACTATGTACAACTGTTTATTGTTATTTTAAGTGTTACCACAAAAGTTTTGAGTTTTATTGTAAATCTTCTGTATGTGAAATGATAGGATTGTATTGATTGAGTTACATTGATTACATTGATAAGTGAGGCATTATATACTAGCTTTACAAGATCAAGATACATGATCAAGTCCTTGACATGGAGTATCGTTATCTAGCATAACAAGAGAAAGAAATTATGTACTATACATAAGTAGAAGATATCAGAGGATACTATGCATAAGTACAAGCAAAGATAGTACAACTGATCACGATTCCTCAATCTTATCATTCTGAGCTATAATGTACAGTTTTCGAGATAAATCACATAAAGGTTTTGCTCAAAAACTTATAACTCAACTCATAAACTTGTACTAGTATAAGCTTAAAAAGTACACATACAAGCTCAACTTCTTTGAAGGGGCTATACATACACGTTTTGCTCTCTAATTTTTACTCTCACGGTGTCACCTTTGTCTCTTTATTCCTTTTACTCTCTAATCTTTTTCTCAATCCAATTAAAACTTCAAATATAACTGTCACACCCCGTTATTTTCCGAGTCATTTATAAAGCCTTATTTTTTTATTTGATTTAAATCGGGTTTTAAGTTGGAAAAATAATTTTGATGTCGTTATAAAATTTAAGTATTTTGGACCTTCTCATAATAAATCGGTTTTGACTATTCTAAAAAGTGGAACGTTATTTTATAAACTGAGTTGGTAATAGGTTGAATTTGAATAAACACGAAAAGAAAGAAGGAAAACCTAAGTCCTAGTTATACCCTATGTATCCCACCCCACCATTCATTCATTCATTCTTTCCCTTGCCGCTACTACTACTTTCCCAATTATTGCCCGATTTTTTATCAATCAACCGCCATCGTAAAGTCGGTTCTTGATATTGACTTATTCCAACACGTTTTTACATCGTTGTTCATCTAAGTTATAGGTTTCTTAATCAATTGACCTTCTTTCTTTTTATAATTAGCAAATCAATTATACTATATGTGGACGTTGCCACACCGCTGCCCACGCGCACCTGCGCGGGGACTGATGGGCCGTATTTAGTCGTATTTATTACGACGATTTTGGTGTATTTGTTGAGCTAAATCGTTTGTCTTGTATCGCATTTGTGTCAGTTTGGTATGAATGTAATACAAGCTATTTTGGAGATTCTAATCATTGGATCATCGATTTGGGCCAAGAGCGAGTGAAACATGAAAGGAAAAGAAAGCCCACTTGAAGGCCCGGAACGATAGAATCGAAGATCGTGCGAAGCTGCTACAGCTCTCCAGGCTAGTCGCGCAGAGTACACGCGAGTCGCGCGCTCAAGCGAGTCGCACAACATCCATGTGGGTCGCCCGGATGCCTGAAACTCCGTACGCGTCTCGTCCTATTTTCGTGATACTTTTCTACGTTTTTAAGACTTTGGTTTCAATTAGGAAACTTTATTATTACTAAGATGTTTTTATTAGTTTATTATTATTAGTAGACTATTATTAGGAAAAGTTTAGTTTTTAGAGAATTAATTATTCACATCTAGAGTTTAACGTAAGATTGGAAAAAAAGGGAAGACCTTTAAAGAACCTTCATTTTCCATCGCAAGTATGTGTAACTAATCTTCTACTTAGATTTAAGCCTTTGAAACGCTCGAGAAACGTTTGTGAGTTTGAATGTTTTGATTGTTAACTTTGATTATTATGAATTGCTTCGTTATTAATTTCATGAATGTTGTTGTTAATTGCTAGGTGTACAACTAGTACTTGATTTCATCGTTCTATTGTTAGTATCGTTAATTGAGTAGGATTTATTGATTAACTTTACATTAGTAAAAACTAGGAATTAATATTGAACGGGATACGTTGATATTAGTACTTAGAAGCGATTCTTATAAATATCTAAGGCGCGACTGGATTGTACGTGCTATTTATTCTCTATCGAATTCTCAGATCTATATTGCTTCCGTCTAATTAAACCTAGAACTGGATTGTTTAGGTTGTTTTACGGTTAGAGTTAATTAAGAACGAGATTCGTCTTAGTTAACTATTCATAAGAGAATTGGAATTTTATGTTCACGATAGAGTAGTCAAGGTTATTAATTGAAATCGTCTTACGATGATCAATCGCTATTGAGTGTGGATTTGTGCTTGTGTCTAAGTTCTTTTTCATTATTTGATATCTCAAGTTATTACATTTTTACTTTAGTTTGTTAGATATTTAATCATACAAATCCCCCCCTGGTTACTACGATCTCTAATTGCATTAGAGATTGATTTCGTTTACATTTAGTTAGCATAATTTTGTTATTCTGATTTCCTTGTGTTCAACCCTTATTTCTACTTTACTACGTTTTAGTATATAGATTTAAGAGCTTATAAATATTAATTTGAGGCATACGACTTTAGCCTGTCAAATTTTGGTGCCGTTGCCGGGGAATCGGTATTAATTATTTTTGTGTTTTCTAGTGTAGTTTTTAATTTTCTTGTTATCATAGCTAATTTTATCTTTTTTGTGTAGTTTACGTATAGTACTCGTTCTTCTAACTTGAACCTCGAGGCATTCGACTCAAAGATTGAACGCACCTTTCTCAGGTCACGGAGAATCGGAGAGGGAGCAATAGTTATCGGAACACAGAAATTCAAGGATCTAGAGTTTAACAATGATATTCCTATTATTCCCATGAATACTAAAGTTTCTTCCGAATCCGAAGACGAGTCGTGTATCATGGCCAACACAATTAAGCAGCTGACAACACCCGACCTTGCACAACAACCTTTGTGCATTACGTACCCACCATTGCATGCGAATTCCACTTTCGAATAGAAGTCGGGTTTTATCCATCAATTACCCACATTTCATGGCTTAAGCGACGAGGACCCTAACAAGCACTTGTCAGATTTCATATTGTTTGCTTGAGTACGAAACCGACTTTTGTCACTGATGAGCAACTTAAACTAAGGGCCTTTCCCTTCTCGTTGAAGGATGTTGCTAAGGATTGGTTGTATTACTTTCCACCGAAAAGTATTGATACGTGGGTGAAGATGAAGAAGACGTTCCTCGAAAAGTACTTTTCGCCGTCTCGAGCTTCCCAATTGAAGAAGAAGATTAGTAATACAGAGCAACAAGATGGTGAAATGATGTACGAATATTGGGAACATTTCAAGAAGTTGTGTGTTGCATGCCCCTATCGTGGCTACAATCATCAAGACCTTGTGATGTACTTTTGTGGAGGTCTTTGGGCGGAAGATGCCCACACTGTGAATGCGGTGTGTGGGAGATCGATCGTGAACAAGAGCCCAGATGCTGCTATAAAGGTTATCCAGGAGCTAGCTGAAAGCTCTAGGGATTTTTCTCGAAAATATCCCAAACGGGGAGTGCATGCCATAGGTAATTCATCATCCTCGAGTCTTGAACATAAAGTCAATAGCTTAACGGCTCTTGTTCAAAATATGATGTCGGGGAAAACAAATCAAGTTGTGATGTGCGGTATCTGTTCTACCGAGGAACATCCGAGTGAGCATTATCCTCACATGCATGAAGAGGATCAAGAGGAGGTGAATGGAATATGGGAAATCGGGGAAAGAAGAAATGAGACCCTTACTCTACTACCTTTAATCCCGGATGGAGAGATCATCCTAATATGAGGTGGAGAACTCGTCAAGGGGATCAACAATTTAATCAAGGGAATCAAATTGGTCAAGCGAAGCAACAATTCATTGCTAAACAAAAAGTTCCCAACACGGTTCTTACTCCACCCCCACTTAGTGGTCAAATGTCCACGAGGACATGATACATGTTTTGGTTGCTAGTCAAGCTACGGTAACCACCCAAATGTCCAATCTTCAAGCTACAGTTCTTCAACATCAAACGGAGAACAAAGCTAGTATCCAAAACATGGAAACTCAATTGGGACAAACGGCGACTTCTATTAGTCATTTGAAAGCTCAGCATTCTACGGGGCTCCCATCCCAAACGATGGTGCCTTCTAAGAACGTGAGAGCCATTTCATTGAGGAATAGAATGCAATTAGAGAAGGTCAAGAAGGTGAAGAAGGTAGCAAAGAATCCGGTTGTTCGAGAGGAAGAAGAAGAGATAGTGATCAAGGAGGAAGAGCAAACCCCTATTGTCAAAGAAAATGAGCTCATTACTACTACACCGGTTGTGGAATCGGGGGTACCCTTCCCCGATGCACTTAAGAGAACTCGCCAATTTGAGCACGATAAAGACATATATGAGGTATTTGAAAAGTGTAAGGTAAATATTCCCCTTCTTAATCTTTTGAAGAGTATTCCTAAATATGCAAAAATTTTAAAAGAATTGTGCACTATTAAAAGGAATAACAAGCTAAAAGAGGTCAAGAAAGTTAAGGTAAGTGAACATGTGTCTGCCATTTTTCAATGGAAACTACCACCTAAATGTAGTGATTCGGGTATGTTCACGATTCCTTGCACCATTGGTAACACTAAGTTTCATAAGGCCATGCTAGATTTAGGAGCTTCTATAAATGTGATGCCTTATTCTGTGTATAAATCTATGCAACTTGGTCATTTGAGTAATACTAGTGTTGTAATTCAGTTGGCGGATAGATCGAATGTCTACCCGAAAGGTGTTATCGAGGATGTTCTTGTTTTAGTTGACAATCTAATCTTTCCTGCTGATTTTTTTGTGCTAGACATGAACATGATCACCATGTGGCTCCGATTTTGCTAGGAAGGCCATTCTTGAAAACGGCAAGCACGAAGATTGATGTCTCTAGTGAAACTATGACTATGGAGTCTAATGGCCAATTCGTAACTTTCAACATCTCTGATGCCATGAAATACCCCGTAGATCACCATTCTGTCAATTTTATTGATGTCGTTGATCCATTAGCGTAGGAATTCTTTGACCTTAATGGTCCTGATGTGTTGTAGGTAGCTTTGAAGAACAGTTTGAGTAACAAGGAGGTAGAATATGCTTTTTCTGCTAATCTGCAAGAACTTGTGGCGGATTTGCATGATTCGAAAAGACCATTGCCTAGTTTTCAGAACCCGTTACCACTAACTGTTCCTAGGGAGAAATTGTTGCCTTCTATTGTGCAGGCACCTGTGGTGGAGCTTAAAGCTCTACCGGAGCACTTGAAGTATGTGTTCCTTGGTGAGGGAGAAACACTCCTGGTTATCATCTCTAGTAAGCTCATCGAGGAACAAGAGAGGAAGTTGAAGGACGTTCTTGTGGAGAACAAGCAAGTCATTGAATGGACAATTATATTGTCGACATCAAAGGTATTAGTCCAAGTACTTGTATGCACTGGATTTTACTCAAAGATGATGCTAAACCGGTTAGGCAACCACAACGTCGATTAAATCCCCCTATGATGGAGGTAGTGAAGAAAGAGGTTCTCAAGCTACTACAAGTCGATATGATTTTTCCTATTTCTGATAGTAAATGGGAGAGTCCTACGCAAGTAGTCCCTAAAATATCGGGGGTGACCGTAGTTGAGAACAAAGATGGTGAGCTTGTCCCCACTAGGATTCAAAACGGGTTGAGGGTGTGTATTGATTACCGTAGATTGAATGTGGTAACTAAGAAAAGACCCCTTCCCCCTCCCCTTCATTGACCAAATGCTAGAAAGACTAGTGGGGAAAGCCTACTATTGTTTCTTAGATGGGTATTCAGGCTATTTCCAAATAGCTATTGCCCCTGAGGATCAAGAGAAAACCACATTCACTTGTCCTTTTGGCACGTTTACGTATAGACGCATGCCTTTTGGTCTTTGTAATGCACCCGCAACATTTCAACGATGTATGATAAACATATTCTCGGAGTATGTTGAACGTTTCATTGAAGTATTCATGGATGACTTTACGGTGCATGGTGATTCTTGTTTACATCATCTATCTCTTGTGCTTAAACGTTGCATTGAAACTAACCTTGTCTTGAATTCAGAGAAGTGCCACTTTATGGTGGAACAAGGTATAGTTCTCGGACATGTGATTTCATCGAAGGGTATAGAGGTAGATAAAGCAAAAATTGATAACATTTCTTCTCTACCTTACCCTACTAATGTTCGGGAAGTGCGGTCTTTTCTTGGTCATGCAGGTTTTTGTAGAAGATTTATTAAAGACTTTTCCAAGATAGTCACACCGTTGTGCAAATTGCTACAAAGGGAGATAGATTTTGTATTTGATGAAGCTTGCAAGGAGGCTTTTGATGAGTTGAAACGTAGGCTTACGTCGACTCCAGTTATTCAAGCACCGGATTGGTCTCTCCCCTTCGAGATCATGTGCGATGCGAGTGATTATGCGTTAGGAGCAGTGTTGGGTCAAAGAGTCGGCAAGTTAACTCATGTCATTCATTATGCCTCCATGACACTTAATGAAGATCAAAGGAACTACACCCCAACATAAAAGGAGCTCCTAGCGGTTGTGTACGCATTAGAGAAATTTCGATCCTACTTGTTAGGAACGAAGGTGATTGTGTTTTCTGACCATGCGGCATTGCGCTATTTGATGTCTAAGAAAGAAGCTAAGCCAAGATTGATCCGGTGGATTCTTTTACTTAGCGAGTTCGATCTAGAGGTGAAAGACAAAAAGGGACCTGAGAATTTGGTTGCCGATCATTTAAGTCGGTTGATTGATGTTGATTCCGGGTCGCATGAGAAAGAGTCGCTCGGTCAAGGGTGTGTTTCCCGATGAATGTTTATTTGCGCTTAACTCGGTTCAACCTTGGTATGTGAATATGGTAAACTTTTTTGCTCATCTAAATTTCCTTCGGTTTTCTCGAAATCTCAAAAAGACAAGCTTCGTAGTGATGCGAAGTACTATGTATGGGATGAGTCATATCTATGGAAACACTGCTCCGATGGTGTTATTAGGAGTTGTGTCCCGGAATATGAGATGACCTCGATTCTCACGTTTTGTCACTTTCAAGCATGTGGAGGTCACTTTGGTGCACGGAGGATGGCAAGGAAGGTGTTAGATTGCGGTTTCTATTGGACCACCTTGTTTCGAGATGCCCAAGTCTTTTGCCAAGCTTGCGACCATTGTCAAAGGGTGGGGAATATTTCCCGGAAAAATGAGATGCCTCAAATATGCTTAACTGTGAGATATTCGATGTATGGGGGATCGATTTCATGGGGCCGTTTCCAAACTCGAACGGTAATCTCTACATTTTACTTGCAGTCGATTATGTGTCCAAGTGGGTGGAAGCGATCCCCACTAAGACCGATGATTCTAAGGTGGTGGCGGATTTTATCAAGGCTAACATATTTGTTAGATTTGGAATTCCCAAGGCCTTGATTAGTGATCGTGGTACTCATTTCGTGAATAAAACGATAAGTGCTTTGCTCAAAAAGTATTTTGTCACTCATAAAGTATCCACGGCCTACCATCCGCAGACGAACGGACAAACTGAAGTGTCCAATCGAGAGGTTAAATCCATCCTAGAAAAGACGGTCAATCCAAATCGGAAGGATTGGAGTGGACGGTTAGACGATGCATTCTGGGCCTATCGAACGGCCTACAAAACCCCGATAGGCATGTCTCCATATCGATTGGTGTTCAGGAAGGCGTGTCATCCTCCCGTGGAGCTAGAGCATAAGGCATATTGGGCGATAAAAGGCTTCAATATGAATTAAGATGAATCGGGAATGCATCGTAAGTTACAATTACAAGAGTTGGAGAAGCTACGTCTCTAGTCCTATGAGAACGCGGCAACTTCTAAGGAGAAAACGAAGGCTTGGCATGATAAGATGGTCTTGAGACGAAACTTTCAAGTTGGGCAAAAAGTCCTCTTATTCATGTCGTCTTCGTCTTTTTCCTAGTAAGTTAAAATCCCGTTGGCTTGGTCCTTTCATTATAACTCATGTTTACCCTCACGGTGCAGTTGAAGTGCGAAATCCCGAGACGAACAAGATTTTGAAGGTCAACGGACAACGTCTTAAGCCGTATTATGAAGAATTTGAAGCTAACATAGTGGACTCGATGGCCCTCTACGACCCTATCCACGAAAATTGACATCCGTCTCAGTCGAGCGAACGACTTTAAACAAAAGCACTTCTGAGAGGCAACCCGCTTTGTAGATTTTTATTGTAAAATTTTGTTTTATAGATCATAGGTCGTAGTATTAATTTTTTTGTTTTCTTTATCGTTTGTTTTTCTTAAACTTAGTTTCTATTACTAACTTTTGATGTTTTAATAGGAGAAGAACATCGATTTTTCAGGAAATGGGGTGACTAGCATGGGTCTTGCGCGACTAGTGTGGAGACCCCTCGAAATCAAAGAAAAATTGGAGAAAAAGCGAAAAAGGAAGCGGATTTTCGGGCATCTGCACGAGTCGCGCGGACCCTATGCGACTCGCGCGCCTCCCTATACATACAGGTCAGTTTTTATTTATTTTTAAAAAAAATCGAAAAAAAATTAAACAATTAAACTCACCCGACTTCTTTCCCCTTCATCTCTTCCCATCTTCCTAATCCCCGCAAATTCTAAAACCCTAATCTTCTTCTTCTCCTAATCAAATTAAATCACATAAATTATACTCTTTCAATCACATAAATCCCAATCATCAAATCCCCATCCCTAGCTTCATACTCTTCTTCTCCGTTTCTGCGCCGGCTTCGATTGGTTTTCTGTCGCCGGTGCTCGTACGCGCGTCGCCTGGGTTTGTCGTGTTCGTCGCGGTTTTCAGTCAGGTAGTCGGTGGTCGCGCTCGGGTGACTGGTCTGTCGCAAGTCACCTGGGCTGTTGCCGGAGTCATTTCGGCCGTCGTCTGTCGTCGGTAAGGGTCGTCGGGTTGGCCTAGGTTTGTCGTGTCCGTCGCGGATACTGGGTAGTGTTCTGTCATCAGGTTTTCGGTATTGGGTCAAGTCACCAGCCAACCGCAGTTTTCGTGTCTGTTAAGATAGTAAGTTTCCCATCTCCCTCGTTTCATTATCTCTCCTTCAATTGTGGGCCAGGTAGTCTTTGTGTGCTAGTAGTACAGGCAGTTTCACGTTCGTACTAATTCAATTGTGTGATGTGCTGTCCGGAGTAGTCTGAATACTGGTATTTGATTCCGGTTTTTTATTCGAGTCATATTCTATCTCCGTTTCTCTGTCTAGTTATACGGTCTCACTGTTTACGGTCCGTCTAGTTGGTCAGGTTTGGTAGTGGTTCTGTCTCAAGTTAGTATCAATTGTCTCAGTTCTGTGTCGTCATGGCCCCAAAGAAGCAAAAAACGACCTCGGTTGACTATATGGGGTGTAAGAATTTGAGTACGAAACAGAAATTGGTGTGGCGTCAACTATTTGATCGGGTTGTTATGTCCACTAAGTTTGTTGATAATATGGCATTGGAGACGCTTGGAATCAGTAATGAAGTGTTGATATAACTGACTCGTATTGGGTTGGCAAACTTGTACGATGTTCACGCGAACACGTATAAGCGCTACACACTTAAATTCTTGTCCACCTTAGAAGTACATCGTGATGACGACCCCCCTCACATTACTTTTCATCTTGGAGATTCGGAACAAGATTTGACCTTTACAAAATTGAGGGAGGCGTTGAGTATAGCGACGAGAGGGGGGTGAAGTTTTTGACCCCTACTTCTTGTATGATGGATGAGTTTTGGAAGAAAATTAACGGGAATGCATGTGGGGGGGGGGGGGGGGCACATGGGAACATCGGGGCTAAGAATGCTAATATTCGTCACCCCGCCCTTCGTTATGTTCACCGACTTTTGAACTCCACATTTCTTTGCAAAGGTGAACCGACACATCTACCTAGGGCGAATTTAATGTATTTGTGGGCCATGATGCCCGAATGTTTGGGAACCCTGGATTGGATCGATATATTCTTGACTTGTTGTGAGAAGCACCAGAAAGCGGTCTCGGGAAACATTCTGATGGGTGGTATGGTTACTCTTCTAGCTCAATATCTTGGCCTACCCAAGATGACGAATTCTCCAATTGTGGGAGATATTACTCTTAATCTGAAGTTCTTGGAGACTTTTACTATGATTTCCCGACCGCTTGGTGGCTCTCACCTAATTTGGACGATCGGCACGTCCCACCATCATTTCATGATTTTGCCTCCTCCGGATGGGAAACCGTTACCGTTGGGGACTACTGCAGCTGCGTTTAACCTGCCTCTCGACGAGGAATTTCCTGAACCAGCTACCGAGCTTAGTGCCCGGTTGTGGAGGAGCCCGAAGTTGCTTCTGATTTTGATCGTTGGAGCGATTGGCGCAAATCAATAGAAGATCGAGTGAAAGAATCTATTGACAATAGTAGGTTGGCCGCTGAGTTCGGTCGATGTATGAATCGGTTGCAATTGAAATTGCATCCTAATGATTACTCGGAACCTTCTCCTGAGTTTTATGAAGAACTTGCAGCCCGTGAGCAAGCGGGATCATCTAGGAGGGCGGCACGTGAGGCTAAGTCACGTGACGCCGGCTCCTCTTCTAATTCTTGAGCCCCTGAGGTATTTCTCTTCGCATATCTTTTATTGTCCTTAGTTCACACATTCGAGGACGATGTGTTATTCAAGCGTAGGGAGGAAAATTATCTCGTTGTATATAGTAGTTATTTTGTATTACGTCTTCTATTTCGTTAAAAAAAAGGAAAAAAAATAGAAAAGAAAAAAAAATCTCGGCTATGTGAAAACCCGGAAAGGGCGCCTAGGCAAAAATGGGGAATGTGGCCGAGGACGGAGTGAAAACTAGAAAGGGCACTCCGGGTAAAAAGAAAAATCAAGTTGCGTGCCATAAGAGTAGTGTGAGGAAAAAAAATGAAAGTTGGAGTGAAAATCCGCAAGGGCGGACGCTCTAGGCAAAATGAGGGATTTAGTAAAAAAAATCACTAGTACTCTCTCCATTTCTTGGTGTTGGCATCATAAGAAGGGTCACAAAGAAGGTCGGAAGGGTAGGATAGTTGGCTAAGGTGAGAAGAATCGCGGTGCGGTGTAGTCGTAGCACTATATTCTATGCGATTGGTGATAATTGTTTGGTATATTGAACTATTAGAGGCGTTTAGGATTGATCACATGTGTGGGTTGTGGAATATTGTGGTGTACATTCGTACCACCGGTGACATTTGTAGCACATGTGATCCGTTTTATGATTAGAGAAATAAGGGGCGTTAGATGTGGATTTTAGCTTACTTTTATTTGCTAATGTTTCTTGTTTTGATGAATTGTGTCGATGATAATAGTTTAATATTGGGTGTGTTAATTCAATTGAGCATTTGAGTTGAGTTTGATGAGAATGTTGGATTAGCAGGTGCATTATCTCATAACGAGGGAGATTGATGGAAGACGAGTGAGGGTTGGTGTGTGTATTGTTATTCTCACACATTTCGGACCAGTGACGGTTGTGTTTATGGTGTTCTTCGAGTTTTACTCGAGGACGAGTAAAAGTTCAAGCATGGAGATATTTGATGGGCCGTTTTTAGTCGTATTTATTACGACGATTTTGGTGTATTGTTGAGCTAAATCATTAGTCTTGTATCGCATTTGTGTCAGTTTGGTATGAATGTAATACTAGCTATTTTAGAGATTCTAATCATTGGACCGTCGATTTGGGCCAAGAGCGAGTGAAACATGAAAGGAAAAGAAAGCCCACTTGAAGACCCGGAAAGATAGAATCAAAGATCGTGCGAAGAAGCTACAGCCCTCCAGGCGAGTCGCGCAGAGTACACGCGAGTCGCGCGCTCAGGCGAGTCGCGTGACATTTGTGCGTGTCGCCTGGATGCCTGAAACTCCTTACGCGTCTCGTCCTATTTTTGTGATACTTTGCTACGTTTTTAAGACTTTGGTTTTAATTAGGAAACTTTATTATTCCTAGGATGTTTTAATTATTTTATTATTAGTAGTAGACTATTATTTGGAAAAGATTAGTTTTTAGAGAATTATTCACATCTAGAGTTTAACGTAAGATTGGAAGACCTTTGAAGAACCTAATTTACCATCGCAAGTATGTGTATTAGCGCATACTCCTCCACACTTAACCCTTACTCGCCCTCGAGTAAGCACATACTAACTACTAAACTAGCCGAGTGGGTATTAGCGCACCCTACGCCCTTTCAACTCACGTGAGTGCACTTAGAGGAAAAGTGCACTCCGCAAGGCAAGTGGGGTCTTGCGACAAAACTGTGGATGCAACCGGACACAAAAACACACAAACAAACAAACATACAAACAAACACACAAAAGGTTGCACCCAAAAGAAAAGAAATACCGCTTCCCTCAAGCAAGCGGTGAACGAAGCACCGGTTTAGGACTCACGGCAAGTGACAACGTTCCCAAGCTAGCAATACAAACCAAAATGGACAAAACCCTAATAGTATGACGACAAAGCAAAAAAAACGTTGGTAACTTACCTCGGTTCCTCCTAACCTTCTAAGAACGTACCATGGGACGATCGGCGGGATGGAAAAAGGATGAACCACGGTGTTAATCGACACTGTAGGTAAGTGAGACCCCGCCCCCTTTAGCAGAGAGCCAAGAGGGTCGTCCCATGTCCGAAACCGCCTAACTAGTCCAAGTAAAAAGTGGGAATGATTGCAAAGTGAGGGAAGACCGACCACTACCGCTATCATCCTTCCTAGGGACTCGGTCCTTTGGTAGGCTCTTCACGATAATGATCGGAAAAAGGCTTATTATGAGATGTGGGGATTATTTTTGTGAGACGGTTTTCTTTTGGCATTCTTCTTTCTCTTGAATTTTTGCTTTGTGTTGCCATGCCATTTTCTTTTTCTTCTTTTCTATTTTCTTTTTGGCTTTTGTGCCTTTTCTTTTTCTTCATTCTTTTCTTTCTTTCATTTTCTTTCATTTTCTTTTCTTTGCCCTTTTTGGCTTGATGTAACAAGAAAGAGAGAACTACAACATATTGCACTTTATTGTGTGGAAATGTGTAGGAGGTAGGTGAATGGGTATGTCGGAACGACGCCTTCCCTTCAAACCCACAAAAAGGTGGAGAACTTGGACTATTCAAACGATCCTAGACACGGTCACCTAAGGGACGAGACTCGGTAACCAAGGCCTTTTCACACCGTGGGTGGTCATAATGGTCAAAAGTGCAAATCCCGTAGTAAATCCCTAGTAGACTAGGTGGACTCAAGGTAAAGGACCAACGAAATCATTGATTTAGGGTCATTCTACTAGACTAAAGTCCAAGACTCGATTTATACTACTAGAAAGGGAAAGTAAACACTCGCACACTAGCCTCTAAACCGGGTTTTCAAAAACCTTTTTAAACACACAAGACGCACTAACACAACACGAAACGAAGACACGACAAAAATGAAAGAAAAAGAGATAAAAGGCCACAAAACAAAAACAAACAAAACAAACAAACAAACAACACAAACACCAACCCAAGCTTCCAAACAAGCCATCAAATCGACCACAAGAATTACAAAGCTCCACCCGAGCACACCACATCACAAACCTTCTCCAAACTTCAAATAAAGAGGGAAAAGGGATAGAAGATGTTACCGGATGTCTTGAAAGCTTTCCAAAACTAACGGTGATTCAAGCAACCTATAAGGAAAAGGGAGGCAAAACACACACAACGAAACAAATATACGACACAACGACACAAAAGTAAAACACACAAAAGAAAATCTTTTTGATTTCTGTGAAAAAAATTCAAATTTTTAGGATTTTTTAAAGATTTTTAGAGAAACTACGAAAATAAAACTAACTACGATAGAATATCGCTCCCCCACACTTAAGCCGAGCAATGTCCTCATGCTCGACCGTAGTGCATGGGAGCACAAAATAAAAGAAACTACGAAAATAAAGCTAAAAATCAAAGAGTGGAGAAAATGGTAGAATGTGTCCGGCCGGGGTGTAGTCAAGTCACCATGGGCCGAGACGAGAAAAGATATGGATGGGGGAAGAAATAAAAAGAAAAAAATAAAAGGAAATGGGAGGGGAGGACTAGGTGTAATCAAGTCACCTAGCCCGGATTCCGCCCAAATCCGACTAAAACCTACAAAAAGGGCGAAAATCTTGAAAATTTGGATTTTGAAATGACTCTCGATGTATCACATCATCGAGAGTCGGGAGCAACAACTACCAAGGCCCCGAGGGCCACCATGACACAAATGATATAAGGGAAAGGGAATAAAGAAATGAAGACAAGCTATAAAAACGGAAAAGAGAGGATAGTTGCCGTACCATACGGTTAGCAACTCACTCGCTCCATCGTCTCATAAATCAATATCGGCATGTAGCTAGTCGTCGTCATCGTTATTCCTTTCCAATCGCGATACGGTTCCATGGTTGGAGCACAAAGGTATAGTGAGGTGGGTTTTGATGTGAAAGTCGGTTTAAATTGAAGTGAAAGTGAGGTGTAGGGGTCATGTTTATGAGAGTAAGGACATGTAGGGAGGTTGGGAGGGGGTACAAAGTGGTTGGATGGGCTCAAACGACGAAGAAAAGGCCAAAGGAGGACAGGGGGTCCATCCCGGTCGGGATGGGTGGTCCCGGACGGGATGCCCTGCTCGTCCCGGTCGGGAAGGCTTCGTCCCGGACGAGATGGCACTCCAGTAGCCCCAACTTTTGTCACACTCATCCCGGACGGGATGACATCCTTCCCGGTCGGGATGGGCCTTCCATCCCGGGCGGGATGACCTCTTCTAGGGCGGGAAGAGTCTCCTAACCCTCTATAGCTCCCAAAAGCTCGTTCCGAGCTTCAAAAACCGACTTTCCTTCACACGATCCAAGCTCAAACAATGATCACTCCTTCCTAGGAGACACTTCTACTTCAAACCTATCACAATAAACACAAATAACACATCAAATTCCCTCCCTCACATCGCTCATCAATCAATCCAAATAATCAAGAATTTCACAAAACCAAACAAACTACAAGGGAAAGAGGTATATACAAAGGGACGGTTCTTGTGGAACTCCGTCAAACCAAGGTGGTGCATTCGTCAATCTTTTTCAACAACAATGATTGGTTCCATCTCCATCAAGGGCACGTAGAAACAAGTCAAAGGCCCTAGCAAAGTCTTCAATCAAGCTTGAGATATAACCATCCAAATACCAAGGCTCTTCATGACCTTGTCTTGACGTTCCCGGGGCATCCCGATCTACTAAGTTCAATGGCTTGAACTTGTACTTTCGATCCTTCGAGATATACCCAAACGTCCACCGATCCTCATGTGGCCCCAAGGGAGGCTCATCTTTCGTTTTACCTTTCAACTTGTCATCAAGCCCATGACATGGGCACTCATCCTCTCCAATCTCGGAGTCATCATCCTCAAGTTCACAAGAGCTCTTCTTCAAGCTTTGTCCCAACTCAACCCCTAGATCAATGTCCTTCGTGGCTTGGATCATTTTGCAAGACTCATCGTTAGTGGGCGAAGTGTTTCCTTGGAGGTCAAACACTAGCCTCTCTTCGCCTAACTCGAAGGTGATCCTACCATTCTTCACATCGATCATAGCACCGGCGGTGTGTAGGAATGGGCGCCCAAGAATAATGGGAGTGATAGCATTTTCCGGCATGTCGAGCACAATGAAGTCAACCGAAATGAAGAACTTCCCGATTCTCACCGGCACATCCTCAAGCATCCCTAATGGTCGGTTGAATGAACTATCGGCCATTTGGAGTGTAACGAAAGTACTTTTAAGCTTCTTCATCCCAAGTCGGCAACGAATAGAATAAGGGATGATGCTCACACTCGCACCCAAATCACATAATGCTCTTTCGATCTTGTAGTGGCCTATGGTGCAAGGGATCGAGAAACTACCCGGATCCTTCAACTTTGGAAGCGTAGAACCTTGAATGAGCTCGCTCACCACCCTTGTGAACGCAATGGTCTCTTCCTTGTCGATGGATCTCTTCCTAGCCAAGATATCTTTCATGAATCTTCCATATGCCGGGATTTGGGTAAGTAGCTCGGTGAATGGGACACTAACATCCAATTTCTTCACAATGTTAAGGAACTTTTCATATTGAGAATCTACCTTGGTCTTCATTTGCCTTGTTGGGAAAGGCAACTTGATATGGCACTTATTTTGCTCAATCGGGGTAGACTCCTCAAATGACACTTTCCTTTTTCCCTTGTCTTTGCCTTGAAGTGGGGGAAGCTTGTCTTCTTGGGGTCTCTCGATCTCCCATAAGACTTGCTCCTCTATTGAATTTCCCAAGCTTTGGTCTTCTTGAATTGGAGACACAACTTCCTTCATTGCTTCTTGTTCACTAGGAAACACGGGAGGATTATAGGTGGCACCACTCCTTAAGGTGATGGCATTGACATGCTCAAAATTCGGAGTTACACCTTGAGGAGGTAATTGCCCTCTTTGTCTTGAAGAACTTCCCGATGCAAGTTGTGATACTTGATTCTCAATCATCTTCATGTGAGTTTTCATGTCCTTGTTATCCATTAGAATTTGAGCAATGATTCTTTGTTGTGACATTTGTGCCTCCAATTGACTCTTTTGCATTTCTTGAGTATTCCTTTACATATCCATCATTTGCTTTTGTATGTCGAAATCCCGTGGTGGGGATGATGGATTATGCGGAGTATCGGTGAGGGCTAATGGAGTACCATAGTCATGAATAGTAGATCGACTCCTAGGCTTGCTTTGTTGTTGATTGCCTTGAGTTGCTTGTTGATGTTGATGGTTCCCATGAAACCCATGAGAATTGCCTTGATTAAGGCCTTGGTTATTGCCATGGTTGTGGTTTTGTTGCTTTTGAAAGTTTTGGTTTCCTTGGAAACCGCCTTGATTGAAGTTCCCTTGGTTGAACCCTTGATTATTGTTGTGGAAGGTACCTTGGTTATTTTGCTTGAAGTTGTTGAAGGGTCTTGGATTACCCACATAACCTTGGTAACCTTGGTTGTTGTCCCTTAAGGGAGGTGGAACATAGGGACGAGGTTGCATAGCTTGTTGTTGAGGGACTTGATTGGAGGCTTGGTATTGGTTGGAATAGGAGGCACCTTGCTTGAATGCTTGAAAAGCATTCACTTGCTCAATACTTCCTTGACAATGCATAGGAACATGACCAACGATTCCACAAGTGTCACACATGCCATAATAAGGCAAAGGAGGTGCAAATCCCAAAGCATTCACTTCTTGAATCGAATGTTGGTTAGAGGAACTAATGCTTTGAACTTGAGTAAGGTGGCCTTGGAGCTTCTTATCAATGGTCTCCATGTGTGTCTTCAATTGAGCTCCAAGGTTAATGCTTAATTGAGTAATAGCATCAACCTCGTGCATACCTCTTCAATTTGCCTTCCTAGGCCTTGAATATTGAGAATTATGAACCGCCATCTCCTCGATTCTTGCCCATGTTTGGTCATCATCGACCTCGGTGAACCTACCATTGGATCCCATATTGAGTATAGTTCTTGAGTCCTCATAAAGACCATTCCAAAATTGTTGGACCAAGAACCATTGTGAAAGTCCATGGTGGGGGCACGATCTAACCAAACACTTAAACCTCTCCCAAGCTTCATAAAGGCTCTCTTCATCCCGTTGTTGGAAACCGGTGATGGAGGCCCTAAGAAAATTAGTCTTCTCCGGAGGGTAGAATGTTTGGTAGAACGCCAATGCAAGCTTTTTCCAAGTGTCGATGCCCATGGTTGCCCTATCGAGACTCTTGATCCATTGCTTCGCTTTTCCAATTAATGAGAATGGAAATAATACCCATCGGATTTGATCTTGTGTAACCCCGGGTTGAGAGATAGCGTCGCAATAATCGGAGAAAGTCTCCATGCGTAGGTGCGGGTCTTTGGTGGGCAAACCACTAAATTGATTCCTTTCCACAAGTTGGATGAAGTGAGTCTTGGCCATAAAATTTCCGGCATAAGCGGCCGGTAAAGCATTGGGTCCCGACAAGACATCTTCCGTAAATGTGGAATGGGATGAAAACTTCGGCATAATTGGATGTAAGGGAGATGGTGGTGAAGACGGAGTTGAAGTAGATTTAGAGGGGGAACTAGGACTAGAAAGTCCAAAGGGATTGGTGAAATTCCCTTCGGCCGTCTCTCAAGATGCTTCCTCAAAATCGCTTCCTTGAGCTTGCTCTTGATGGGTATTGCTTGCGCTTGGTTGAGAGATCCTAACCCGGTTAATCGTCCGTTGGCGAAAGGCTCGAAAAAGCCTCTCCGGCTCTGGATTAAAGAGAAAGAATTCGCCTCCCCGCCTAGGCATACACTACACACTAGAACAAACATGAGAACACCTAGTGCTTTATGGGCACTAGGTAACGACAATAAACAAGCACAATCGAGAGACAAAGAGAAAAGGAAGAAATAAAACTAAGGAAACAAGAAAAATATAGAGAATATGCACAAGAGATGATAGAGGGGCACAAAGAAGAGTAAGTAAGTCTAGCTATAAGCAAACTAAGTCTAAACAATGCACCATCCCCGGCAACGGCGCCAAATTGATGGTGGGAATTGTCGTGGATCCCCACCGCCAAATAAATAACCGGCTAGACCTAACGGTAGTTAGGGTAAGTCGGGTCGTGTCCACGGAGACGGTGTTGCAAGGTTTAGACTAGGTCGGCCTAAAACGAGACTATGCTACCAAACAAACACAAAGAGCTGCTAATTGGTGAATTATGATGACAGGAGAAGAAGAAAGTAGACTAACAATGAACTAGACTATAACAAGGCTAAATGAAATAACTAAACACAAACTAAACAATGAATTAAAGAAATGATGACTAACTAATAAGTTGAATCAAATATAAAGAAGAAGTGGGTTAGGTCGGGTTCATAAGAATAGTAGGGTAATCGGGGTTGCCAAGGGTGTAGGTGTCTCCTAATTGCTAGGGTCGGTCCGGGCTCTCGCTACTTAGACCGATGTCGAGGTGAGTCTGGGCTCTCGCTACTTAGACTCTAGTTGAGGTAGGTCCGGGCTCTCGCTACTTAGACCCTAGTCGCACTCTCGTGACTATGACTATCCTCAACACTATCCTCAACATGACCACATACTAGACAAACAATGAGTAGAGGAAGACTAGCATGAGAAGCATAGCCACTACAACTCAAACAAGCATTTCAACAAACACATAGTGTGCCAAGTATGTGACTAACAACAAAGATTCACCCTTTACCCCTAATCAAACCCTAATCACCCATATTCTACCCTTAATCCCCCTACTAACCCACAAGAAAACTACTCACTCATAATCAATGGTAAACTAACAACAATAAAAGGAAACAACATCACAACCCTAACATCCATTATCAAGAACAATATGAACAATAACAATAAACACTAAATAAAGATTCAAACTTGAATAAATAACAATAAACAAGAGAAAGGAAGATTATACCAACAATAGGATGATTAAAAAGATGCAATCTTGTATAAATAAGAACCCAAATTAATCCCAAGGTTGTCAAGCTTGGAGAAATCTTCAAGTATCTTCTTAATACAAGAACTAATTACAACTAGATTAAACTAGGTTTAACTAAGGATTAAAGAGAGATTAAAACTAATGTGAGGAACTAAATCTAGGGTTTATAACTTATAGAGAGGCTTAAGAGAGTCTAATGTAAGGTAAGATACATAAACAATACAAGAGGGAAGTATTTATAGGGGTACAAGAATGAAGGAGGAAGGAAAAGAAGAGGTGCGGCTACAGCAGGTTGGTCCCGACCGGGACGGGATCATCCCGACCAAGACGGCCTGTCATCCCGACCGGGACGGGTTGGTCCCGACCGGAACGGCCTGTCAGTGGCCTCTTCAAATGTGCACTTCATCCCGGACGGGATGAGGCCATACCCGTCGGGGATGAGTCTTGTAGGCCTCCAATATGATCCTTTGGTTCCTCCTTGCTTCACATGGACTTCTCATTGATTATCGGGACTCGAGATCGGGTCTCGGAGGCTCGGGATTGGGTCCCAAGGTCTCGGGGTCGAATCCAAGGCATCGAGTGATCGTTCCTCCGCTTCGTTAGCTCCGAAAAGTGTATGTATTGAGTCGGAATCGTTTCAACTCTTCACGAATGGTCTCGGGAACCTAAAACGAGCTAGAGGAAACATAAGTAGCCCATGAACCGCTCCAAAGGAGCGATTCCGCAAGGAAAATGGGACCAAAACACAGCAAAATAGGCACTACAAACTACACTTATCAGTAACTAATCTTCTCCACTTAGATTCAAGCCTTTGAAACACTCGCGAAACGTTTGTGAGTTTGAATGTTTTGATTGTTAACCTTGATTATTGTGAATTGCTTCGTTATTAATTTCATGAATGTTTTTGTTAATTGCTAGGTGTACAACTAGTACTTGATTTCATCGTTCTATTGTTAGTATCGTTAATTGAGTAGGATTTATTGATTAACTTTACATTAGTAAAAATTAGGAATTAATATTGAACGGGATACGTTGATATTAGTACTTAGAAGCGATTCATATAAATATCTAAGGCGCGACTGGATTGTACGTGCTATTTATTCTCTATCGAATTCTCAGATCTATATTGCTTCCGTCTAATTGAACCTAGAACTAGATTGTTTAGGTTGTTTTACAGTTAGGGTTAATTAAGAACGAGATTCGTCTTAGTTAACTATTCATAAGAGAATTGGAATTTTATGTTCACGATAGAGTAGTCAAGGTTATTAATTGAAATCGTCTTACGATGATCAATCGCTATTGAGTGTGGATTTGTGCTTGTGTCTAAGTTCTTTTTCATTATTTGATATCTCAAGTTATTATATTTTTACTTTAGTTTGTTAGATATTTAATCATACAAATCTCCCCTGGTTACTACGATCTCTAATTGCATTAGAGATTGATTTCGTCTACCTTTAGTTAGCATAATTTCGTTATTCTGATTCCCTTGTGTTCAACCCTTATTTCTACTTTACTACGTTTTAGTATATAGATTTAAGTGCTTATAAATATTAATTTGAAGCATACGACTTTAGCCTGTCCGGGACCATTCGTGGCGGCCACCCACACGGCCCGTCGTTCAAGGGCGAATTCGATCTCGCGTTTGGGGCAAAGTGTCGGACCTCGATTTGGTTGACGATTTGAATTGTACTAGAGAAATGTGGGGATATCTATGTTTCCATTGAATCGATCGAGACGTGGTTGTAAATTTTTAAAGGCCGATATGTTTGGTCTGATGACCTTTCTAGTGAACCGAATTTGTCGCGGATTTGTGGAGTCGCCACCGACTAGTTTTGGGATACTCAAAAATCGTTCAAGTCAACTTTAATCCTTAGCCGGCTTAAAGTTAAGTGACATGGGGACCTAAGGATAAAGACTTGTGCACTTAAGCATTCCATCTCTAGAATGACTCTTCTTGCCAATGGTTTCGGACATCCAGAAACCGTAAATTCTGAATAAGGGGTGAGGGTACATATTGGGAAGCCAACATCCGATAGACATCAACACCCAATCCAGCCCGCGCGTAGCGGCCTCTACTAATCAATAGATGGCTTGATAACTTCGTTCCTTAGTTGTGGCGAAAATGCGATAATATCCATTGTTTTAACCCTATGCCTTTGCTACATCGGTTGTTTAAGGACAAGTAAGTTTTTGTCGTCGAAGTTATTGCTTTTACATTCTTTGCATGCAATTTCACGTGACAGGCAGGCCATGAAAAGATACACGTAGGAGAGTAGAGAGTACTAGATAGTATTCGTATTAGCAAATCAGTTTTAACGTGATGATACAGATATTAATCGTTCTCGTGCCATACCTTACCTGGTATTCTGCTTAAGGTGCGTCAGTTTGGTATTAATAAGGATGCGTCGAGCCACATGTAAGGGCTGAGCATCGGGATTAATATGGAACCCGACCACTGCTTGTTCAGTTTTAGCTTGTTTACATTTTGAACTTCGTGTTAGGTGATTTAGCTTGCGATTATGGTCATAAAAGCGGTAAATCATACAAAAGCTGTAAGTGCAAAATGTAAGTAAATCACATTGTGAGGAATTGCACGCTCAGAGTGTACTCCAAACGAGATACAATGCGTAGACGATCGAGAACGGATCTCATTACTACTCAAAAGTAGTTTAGGTGTTTTATTGTTTGAGGTTGAAGTTGTGGACATTACCTTTACGACGCGTCGTGGAGTTAGTATCCATATGAGTCGGACTCGACGTTATCGAAGTGCATAATTAAAAGTACAGTATGTAAAGTGATGTTTAGATGTGATGATATGACTTCTACAAGCGGATCCTCCTAGCTTCCTGCGGTGATTCCGGCAGATCTTCGCTACGGTAGGGGCAAGTCGACAAGTCAACACGGGTGCACTTTTTTGTTCTTATCGAGTCAGTAACCCGAGAAACTACGAAGAATAGTGTTGATTCGTGGAATGCGGATCGAAGAGAAAACAATCGAGTGGATCGTGCCTAATGTCGAAGTGCGATGCTAATGAAGAGTTATAGAGCTTGTAGAGAAGAGAGGAGGGATTCTGAATTATGGGTTGTGTCTAATGAGTGGAGGGGGGGGTATTTATAGTTTTTCTCGTACTTCAAATCGAGATTTTGGACGACCGGAATCATGCGACCCATTATTAGGGCTCCTGAGGTGAGGCGATGCAGGTTTCAGGCGCTAGAGGGGAAGCGACTGAGATTTTGAAGATCCGATTAGAAAACTTTCCAAAGCGAAGATTATACGTGATCTTTGTATTGCTTGGTTGTTAAGGTTTCCTACCCTTGACCTAACGCGCACGCCGATAGGCCTCGGGTGCGCATCTTGAGGCTTGTCTTGGCCTGACGTGCTGACTCCGGTTTGACTCTACGTGTTTCGGGACCGATTCAGAGCCCCGGTGTCGAAATTGACTCTAAGTAGTGTCGACGCGACGGTAATGACACGACTAAGACCGTCTTGATGTTGAATTAATTTTTCCGAGTAATTATTTAATTTGTCCTATAGAAAACCATCTAAAACATCGTAAAATCATGTCGTGTTCCAGTCCGATCATCATCGGGTATTTGTCGGGCACTCCTGTAGCCACCAGGTCCAAATCTGGGTGTCTATAGAAGCCTTCACTTTGACTAAGTCTTGGACAAGGCGAAAGTCAAAGTATAGCCGCCTAGGTCAATCAAGGATTACGACCTGGTGGATGTCCGCTCGGGTCGTTTTAAGTCCGTTGGACTACGTACTAAGGCTCATCAGTCAAGTTTAGAAATCATACCTGATCCCCTCGCCTGTGGTTGGTTGTTGAAGCTCTGGCCAGGGTTTGTTTGTTTTGCTTTGGGTTTATGGTGCTATTGTAGTTGATTAATGTTTTGGCATCCGAAACAAGCCCTTTGCTTGAGTCAATCTCGGGTAACTTGGTTTGGTTTAATCCCTTGTGTTTGGTTGCATTGAATTGATAAATTCTCAGTTGGTTGCAGTGAATTTGTATAAATCCCTCTCGGGTGGCTGGGTTGAATTGAATATCATTTTCTTTGAAACAGATTCCGGTCTGTCCCTGGACTTTTGCATTCTTTGAGATAGTTTCTGACTATCTGTGGCCTTTGTAATCTTTGGAACGGATCTTTGTTCCTGGTCTTTCGTATTCTTTATGATAGTTTCTGACTATCTCTGGCCTTTGCACATTGTATTCTTTGGAACGGATCTTTGTTCCTGGACTTTTGTATTCTTTGAGATAGTTTCTGACTATCTCTGGCCTTTGCAATCTTTGGAACGGATCTTTTTTCCTGGACTTTGTATTCTTTGAGGTAGTTTCTGACTATCGCTGGCCTTTGCAATCTTTGGAATGGATCTTTGTTCCTGAACTTTTGTATTCTTTGAGATAGTTTCTCAATACCTCTGGCCTTTGCACATTGTATTCTTTGGAATGGATCATTGTTCCTAGACTTTTGTATTCTTTGAGATAGTTTTTGACTATATCTGGCCTTTGCACATTGTATTCTTTGGAACAGATTCCTGTCTGTTCCTAGTCGTTTGCATATTGAAGAGTGGTAATTTGCATTTTGATTTTTTCTGGGACAATTGCAAAAACTCTTGACGAGTGCATAATTGTGTTTGCATTGTTTCTTGGTCTTTTACTTGGTCTGGGGTTCATGGTTTCTTGTTGTGGATGTAAGTTGGTTTCTTTGAAGTGAGGTTTTGTTGGAGTAATCGATTTGTGCTTGCAATTTGTTGAAAGGTTTGCTATTTGAACTTGGTATCTTGAGTTGATGGGTACCGCTAGGGACTTTCATGGGTTTGCATTACAGGGTGTGCCGGCTTACGGGATGCTCTGCTGAAGGAGATAGTATAGTTGGTTGCTATGGGTTTTAGTACAGCTTATCGTACCGACTAGGGATTTCATATGTCTTGCTTATCCCACTGGGGTGAGGTAAATTGACTTAATTATTCCGTTAGGGGAAGGTAATATGCCTTGCTTAACCCGTTGGAGAGAAGTAAATTGTCTCGACATTGTTTACTTGGGTTGTACATGTGTGTATGTCTTGCGGGTATTGGGAACTATGCTCGGATTATCCCGTTTTTGTTTTACGTTGAGAGGTTAGGCGCTTTACTTCCTACGGCTCAATACTGAGGCGCCTGGGTTGCAAGGCCCCAGAATTCGGGCGACCGCACTGAGATGGCTCGGATTTTGTTTCCCAGATTCGTTTAAATGTCGCAATTGAAGGGGGGTTAGGTGATCCAAAACTCAGACGGGCGATTCCCTTCACCCTAAGCCCGTATTCTCGACTCGATCACCCAATTTCAAGTTTGATTTCTGATATACTCGGCTATGTCGCCCTCGGGTAAGTGTTCCTTACTCACCTATTGTTGATTTGTACTTGATTGGTGTGATTTTTGGGTTGAATTTGCTTAAACCCTAGAAATTGATTTGGGTATTTCGTTTTTGCTAAGTTTCGATGCTTGTTCTTGGTTCCATTTTTGAATTAGGATAGTATAGAGCTTTTAGGTGTAGTTATTTGCTTGAAGTGAAAGCTTGAAGGTACTTTAATGGCCTCTCATGAATGAAAATCGAAATGCTAGGGTTTAGGGATCGATTTCCCGATTATTCCCGTACTTGACCCTTGTAATCTTGCTAGATTCTTGCTTGTGATGTTGTGGGTAGCTCATATGTCGATTTTCGTGACCCGGAATGCATTCTAGGGCGTTTTGTGTGAGTTTGTGATGTTTACGATGGACAAAATGAGAGCGTAACGATGCCGGATTTTCCCGAAACCACTTTTACTGTGACCGGGGTCGAAAATAGGGGCTAGTGGGCTTTTCGGAATTTTGATATTTTACTCCAAAATTTTGAGTTTATTTTGACCTGTTTGATCTATTTTGACCTAACCCGAAATGCATTGTTTGTTCTGTTTTTCAGCTGGAGAGGGTACGGGATATCCTAAGGGAGTCCCTATAGTTAGTACTAGCAGCGAGGCTACCGGGTCGAGTTCACTAACTTCCCAGGTGGCCCGCAAGAGGCATCAGAGTGCTCCTTCGCCTCAACTTGAGCCTGGTGCTATGGATGAGGCTAACTAACTTTGATCGAGTCACGAGGCCTGCCTTCCCGTGACGGTTTCTAGGAGGAAGCATGTACCCAGGCCCATTGACGAGGCCGAGGAGGTTGCTTATGAGGATCCTGTTTGGGCTCGGGATTGGGATGGTCGGTAATTATTGCTCCGTCCAGACTTGCACGTGTCTAGTCGTACAGTAAACGGCAAGGTGAGTACCTTGATTGACTCGTATTTTGACTTTGATTTGTACTCGTATCGTTTGTTTATACTTGTATTGTCGCGGTTTGTAGCCTCCAGGTCCAATGAGGACCTTCAGGCTTCACGACGTGCCTGGAGATTTATTCTCAGAAACTTAGCCCCGAGGCTAAGAAGGTGGTTATGGGGACGACCTTGGGTCCCTTAATCGGGCATTGGGTTCGGCAGATAGGTTGCAAGACCAAGTCCAACCTAATGGTGGTTGGAGCGATGATAGATCCCTTTCATGACACGACCTCGACATTCCACATGTCATTTGGTGAGATCGGCATTACTTTGGAGGATTTCGAGGTGATTACAGGGCTGCCCTGGGATCCCAAGTTGATAATATGGGCTCCAGAGGGCCTAGACTGGATATTGCTGAGGTTAGGGGCTGGATCGGGGACTGTTTGGAGCCCTCGGCGTATAGTATGCCCCAGGCTCTGGTTAGTTCATATATCACCGAACACTTTAAGAGAGTGGAGGTTTTAGAGGGTCGAGTGCCCAACACGGTGGTGCAGGACGCCTGTCTGTGGTTGTGGTACTTCCTAGGGTCGACCCACTTCTCGGATAAGGGTGAGAGGTTTAGTACTAGGATTTTGTCTTTCCTAACTGACTTGAGTCAGCAAGGACGTTTTGACTGGGTGACAGCCGCTTTCGGGGAGATGACCCACTATTTACAGGGTATGGTGAGGCCTCAGAGGGTGGGTTCGAATTCCGCTATACCTATTGTGGGTCCAGGTCTGGTGCTGGAGGTTAATTACTTAACACGTGTTTGGTTTTTGGATTTTGCTTGGTTTTGTTTTGTTTTGCTGATGGTGCCTCGTGTTTTGCAGGCTTGGATCTACTCTTACTTTCCGTGCTTGGGACCTAAGACAGTGCCGGTTTGCCCGGCTAGGTTCCCAGGTGAGATTGAGTGGAGGTTGGCGCAAACCAAGACTACGACAAGCCACTACTCGACGGATAACGTACTAGTGAACCAGTTGCGTCTCGATGATGTAAGTTTTCCCTCTATTTGCTTTCTTAGGTAGCCCCCAAGATTAGGAGTTTTGTGATGCAATATAGGTTTGGTTGTGCAGTTTGTGGCCCGTCATTGGGCCAACTACGAGGGTTTACCCGAGTAGGTGGGGGCAAAGTTGGGGCCAAGAAGCTACAAGAGGATGCTCCTCTCTACGCAATTCCGCCCAGTGTGGTATTTGGGTGAGAGGTTGTTGTGCCAGTGCCTCTATGACGAGTTTATGGTGCCGTTTGATCCTCCTTGGACCATGTTGAGGCCTCCGACTACCGCTGAGGCCCGTGAAGACAGGGATGGTGAGAGAGGTGAGGCATTACTGGTGTCTGGTGCCTCGTACGTGTCTCACGTTTGCCAGCGACTGGCTTGCCATCGCAGCGTGGTGATAGTTTTGGGTCTGTTTGTGTTTTGGATGGTGCGTTGTTGTTTTTCTTTTAGCATGCCGACCTGGCTGATGTCGTTCAGCCCCCGGACTTCTCTCTGATACTACTTAGGGTGGATGCGGTCGGGGTAGCTTTCACCGAGCCTCTTCATCTTTGCTATGCGGAAGAGATGGAGGCCGGGATGGAGTGGCGCGACCGGTTGTACCGGATAAATGTTGTAATCTTGCTTTGAGGTCGGGTTTGTTGGTTAGGCTTTCTTGGCTAACTTGTTTGGCTTTGTTGCTCAGGTTTCGTCGGCTTTCCATCAGCGGTTATGGCGGGCTGCCTACTGCTTCCAGGCCTACGCATCAGGGAGGGCTGCTTCCTCGGCTCACGACACGTCGGGACCTCGATCGGTAAGTATTGTTTTTCTGTGGGTGGTGTTAGGGTAGTTGTTTTGTCTTTTCCTAAGGGGTAGCTATTTGTTTTGCAAGATGTCCCGGACATGGTAGCGTAGTTGGGGGTGCGGGTGGTTGAACTTGAGGCATCTGAGCTCACTATGATGCAATCTTTGCAGACTTGGGATATCGAGATTGCTAAGTTGAAGGAATAGTTGGCTCGGTCTCAGAGTGAGACCTCAGCGCAGCACGAAGCTACGGTGAGGTAGAGGGAGAGGATGTGGATGAGGATCAAGCCACTGGTGCTATCGGAGAGGTTGATCCTTCCTGAGGAGTTCCCCGAACGGAGACGGATACCGTGGATACGCTGGCGGGTATGGGTCGCTCGGTAGATGATGGTGTAGGGTCTCCTACTTTCGATCTGGAGAATCTAGGTTTAGATGATAACCATTGTGAGCTTGTACTAGCTGTCACGACAGCCTCTAGGGGTCATCCCTAGTTTGTAAAATCGAGTTTATATTGGATTTGTATGCTTACGTATTTTATTGAATCTTCTTACGCCTGATCGACTTGTTTTATTGCACTCCTGAAAGATTAGTTTAGATAACACGTAATCACCTCAAGTTCGATTTGCTTATGATTTAGCCGTGTTTTAAGATGTCTTAAGTGCATTAGGATAGCATAGGAGAGCGAAAATGTTTTTCGGGATGCTTAAAATGTGTTAGTTTGAGCCGAGAATTTGATCAAGTAGTACGTCGATTAAAACATTTGACTTGATATGTGCCAAACATGTATAAAGCATTTTTGATTAAAATGTTTTGACCGGGTGCGTGGGCAAGGCTGGGAAAGTGTATGACATTTTTTATGGTGACGCTTGTGTACAAAGCGAAGTTGAATGAAAAAATGTGAAAAAGTTGGACCACTTTTTATGCTTTATTGATACTGTCGTGTAGGGCTACAAACATATTGACAAAGCCTCAACGGGCTATAACACGCCTAGGTGGGGTAGTTTACCCCCTAAAAGAAAATTTTAAAAAAGGTCTAAGTCCGGTGGATCAGGGAGATGAAAATGGGTCGTCTGCTGCCTATGAGGGACCTTTCGTTCTTGCATGGTGCTTGTAATGTGCATTCGAGCTTTGGAAATGGGGATGATTGACTTTAGGAGGTCATTCCTAACGTCCAAGACTATCGAATAGCAGCGGGATGAGGCAGGGTACAGCTGACGACCTGAAGTTAGGGCGCCAGCTCGCCGGCAACCCAGAACATGGGCGCCTGGCCTGGGGCGACCTAGTTCTCGGTTGCCTGAACCAGGGCGGCCTAATTCTCGGTTATGGAAATTTTCCATAATTTCCAAATTATACGATTGTAGCTATATATACGGGTTATGGGTGATTGTTTTAGACATAATTAATACCCAAAGTTTCTTCATAGCTCTTGCTTGATTTTCGAGTCATGTCGGGTTTTGGCCATCTTTTGATCGAGTGGATGAGTCATTTCAAGAAAGGTGAACTTGAAGCTTTGCTAAATGATGGTTGTCTGCTATTATTTCGCTAAAACAAATCAAAGTGCAAGATGACTTTTTACTTGCGTGTTCGCGTTTTTGGGATGCTAAGCACCATATTTTTGCATTCCCGAGTAGTGATGTTTGTCGTCTTCTCGAGGAGATAGACGTGATTGAAGAGTGGTACTCGTTTCACTCTTGCATACCAGTTCAAGGTGAAGTCCCCATAGAGCGGTTTCGTCATTTTTTGGATATTCCTCTGTTGGAGGAAGCTGATCTTTTCTTTGGAGAAAGTGGCATTAACTTAGAGCTCCTTGTTAAGGTGTTCTCACGAGAGGACACTCGTTGTATTTACCTCTAGCCCGTAAACGGGCTCTTAGTATTGCGATAGCGTGCTACTATCCCTTTGAGGATGCATCGGTGAATGTTGGTTGGGGTAACTCTCGTACTCTAGATGTCGTAATGGAGATGGAGTATGAGCGATCGCCCTGTTGGCTTATTTTGGGTGAGCTTATAATGGGTCTCGACACACGTGCACAGATTCATCGTGCTCCCTTTCGTGGTTCTAAGACCATTTTGCAGGTATGTCATGGTACTATTTTTTCACTCTCTTTGAGTTTGCCCTAGTTTGAAGTCGTGACATTGTGTTGTATTGTGCAAGTTTGGCTACAAGAGAGGCTACATCTAATCGAACAACCTCGGCTTATTCAGGGCTATAACTGTAAGAGGCTTACTGCTCAGAGTGTTGTACCATTATGGAATGTCGGTTGTACCAAAGACGAGTGATTCTCTTGTCTGCATGCTGATGGAGGGATTACTATTAGATGGACTGTCCCGTGGTGGCATATTAAGAGGTATATCGGGCTCCCGTTCTCATCACGGGACCGCACTATGCAAATTCTGTCTTTAAGTGAATGTGTCTTATGTTTATCTGGATAGGTTAATGCGCCAAATGGGCGGGGCACAGACCGTTTTGGAGGTTATCACTGAGGTTATCAATTCCCATCCGTGGGAGAAGAATTCTTTTAGGGAATTTGAAATGTCCTGGAGACGGAGGATTATACATCGTGTTCCTTTAGCGAATGTTCGATGGACAATCCCTTCTTATGCCCGGCAGAACGTTTGTAAACATCCATAGAGCGGGGTAAATAAAGAACAGCGGAGACTGTGGTGCTATAGAATAAGGAGGCAACACAAGTTAACGTCGCTAAGCGTCCGAACAAAGACAATATTACCGATCCTAGTACCGTCAGTTTGTCTAAACGGGTCAAGACTGACAAGATCCATATTAAAGGTGTAGATGAGGTAGGTAAGTGGGATTGGCTGGGCCCATGATTGGCTGAAAGGGTGGACGCTTGCATTCAAGGGGGCCGTGGTGAGAGGCCCAAAGAAGCGTACCCGAAGGGTAAGGGAAAGGAGAAGATGGACCGGTAGGGCCCAGCTATTAGTACTATGTTGTATTATGCATTATTATGTAGCGTATTAGTACTAGTCTTGTAGGGTTTTGCTAACACGTTGTCTTATTTCCGGAGTACCCAGGTAAAGGATGCTTGATGTAAAGGCCTCGACAAAGGCTTGGTTTACTTAGGTTTACTTAATTTTGCATTAATGAGAAGCACATGTTTTTTTGTGGTGGCTTGCAACTCGATTCTTCATTTTGCCCGGAGCAACCTTTCAAGTTTTCATTCCGTCCTCGGCTCGTCATTATTTATTTATTTATTTTACGACGGCTCGCAACTCGATTCTTCATTTTGCCCTGACTGCCCTTTCGGGTTTTCACTCCGTCATCAGCTCGTCGTTTGTGCTTCGTCATTGAAATCACTCGTTAATCGGAGCGTATGATGGATTCCAATTTGCGCATGAATCGAATGTAGTCGATTTTGTTAGTTTTGGTTGTACCCCCGAGAGGGCTACCTACGTATCCGTGATTAGATGGAATCAAACCATGTCCATAGTTCGTCAAATGCGAGTGATTTTGTGCTTTAGACTCATTATGCCAATTATCGATGCGAGATGTTTTGAGTGTTTTGCATGGGCTTTCACCCTAGTTTTAGAGATCAGGATGTGATACTTAGGAAGTTAAGGGTAGTAGCGTTTAAGTTGATCCATGTTGGTAGGGGTCGATAATTCTTGACCGTAGAGATCGGTGATGATCACGGCGTCTCCCGTGAGTATTCTCTTGACAAGGTAAGGACCAGGCTAGTTTGGTTTGAATTTTCCCCTACAGTCGACGGGAAGCGGTGCTCTAATAGACTTAACCGCTATATCTCCCTCGTGTATGTTTCGAGACTTCACTTGTTTGTTAAAAGTTTGTTGTATTCTTTGTTGGTAGGCTTGCACGTTGGATAGTGCGTGTATTCTACGCTCATCTAAGAAGACTAGCTCGTCGTAACGTTTTTGGTTCCATTCCTCTTCGGGAATGCCGTTTTTGGCTAGTTTCCTTAGAGAGGGTACTTCTAACTCTACTGGTTGTACGGCTTTTGAACCGTAGATTAGGTAGTAGGGCGTGGCTCCGGTGGGAGTCCGGTAGGAGGTTCGGTATCCCATAATGCAAAGCGTATTTTGTTGGGCCAATCTCGGTAATTGTCTAACATCTTTTTAAGGACGGTAACGATGGTGTTGTTTGCTACTTCTACAGCCCCGTTTGTCTGAGGTCTATAGGGTGATGATTTGTGTCATTGGATTTTTTATTTGTCTAGGAGTTTTTGGGTGTCGGCCCTAAAGTGAGCCCCCTGATCACTGATGATCTCGTGTGGTATGCCATAGCGGCAGATGATGTTGTTTTGTAAGAATTTGACTACTTGTTTGGAGGTTAGTACTGTGTATGAGGCCACTTCTACCCATTTAGTAAAGTAATCGACGGCCACTAGCATGAAATAGTGTCCACCGGTTCTGGATGGGTGAACTTTTCCTATGATGTTTATTCCCCAGGTGGAGAGGGTTCGATGTGTTGTTGTAGTGTGAAGTGGGTATGGTGGTATGTGTTGAATATTAGCAAATATTTTGCAGTTGTGACAGTGGCGGACGTGATGTCGACAGTCTGCTTCTAGGGTTATCTAGTAATAGCCTAGTCGCATTATTTTACAGGCTAGTGCGTGTGAAATCATGTGAGGTCCACATTCCCCGTCATGTATTTCTTTCATGACTCTTTTGGATTGGGCTCTGTCTATGCACCTAAGAAGTACTTCTTGTGGGGTTCGTTTGTATAGTAATCCTTGGTTTATGACGTAGTGAGTGGCGTGCATTCTCAGGACTCGTTTGTTTTTGGTGTTTGTATTGGTGGGTATGATCCATCGGTTTTGAAGTCTAGGATTTTTCTTTACCAGGGATCATTTTACAATGCGGTCGGTTTTAATATTGTGGATATAGGCGGGTTGTTTGCTTCTCTCCACACAGATGCGAATGGAGAAAAGGGTATCGGGCATGTTTATTAGTGAGGCTAGTTTGGATTTTGCATCCGCAAATTGGTTTTCCTCTCGCGAGATGTGTATAAATTTGATTTCGGTGAATTCTCGGGAAATTGTTTCGATTTCGTTTTGGTATGGAGCTAGGCTTTGGCTATAAACGTTCCAAATGCATGTAGCTTGGTTGACGACTAGAGACGAATCTCCATGGACCCTAAGGTTCTTAATTCCTAGGGTTACTGCGGTTCGTAGCCCTATTAGGCATGCCTCGTACTCGGTTGCGTTATTGGTTACCGGGAAGTCTAGTTTGACGGATATGGGTGTATGGTCACCCTGTGGGGATATTAAAAGGATTCTTACACTGTAGCCTCCCATGCTCGAGGCACCATCGAAGTATAGGTCCCATGACTCATCGTTGGCAAATAAGATGTCCTCTTCGAGGAAGGACCATGTATCGTTGGAGTGTGTTTCCTCTATTGGGTTCTCGGTTAGGAGGTCGGTTATGGGTTGGGTTGAATGCTAGGATGATTGCTATTTGTGATCTCAGTTTTGGTGAAATAAGGTGGGCTGTTAGTTGAAGCCCTTATGTTTGAGGTTCGTTTGATTGTTATCAATGGCGTAGTATCAAGTTGTAAGCGAAAAGTGTATGTTTTAAATCAAGCGATTGCCGAGGCGCATTGTATGGAAAAGAGAGGTTTATTTCTTTTTTATTGATAATACTATAAGGGCAACGTGTCCGAAATATTGGGAGGCAGGGACAGGTCCCCTGTTCCTCCGACTCAAAAAAGGAAAGAAAAAAAACTTATTGTGTTACTCAATCTAGACTCTTAGGACGAGCTAGACTTTGACTAGGATCGTGCATCACGTATCTCAGATACTGAGACTACCTCCTGGTAAGAGCACTTTGATAGCGTCATCTGACTTCGCTTTTGCATATTTGTTGGTGGTGACTACCATAGATGTAACGACCTTGCCGTTGGCATCCTCATGGGTGAGGCGCATGGTACATACATGGCTTCATAGAGGGAAGGTTCCGGCATCCACTAGATCTTGGATGTCGTGGTTTAGGCGGTAACAATCTTCTGTATCATGCCCCCTGCCCTGATGGTATAGGCAGTAAGCCTTGGGATTCCAACTTGCATCTGGGGTCCGATGGACGGATCCGGGGTAGGAGCTAGCGGAGATATCTGCCAAGCATCGTTAGCGATCCTGAGCGCCTCGGTATAGGTCATTCCCAAATTCGTGAGGCTCCTGAAGGGATGCCCTCAGTGGGCCGGGACGAACCGAGTCGGCTTGAGTTTCCTCCTCTCCTCCGGGATGTCGGGAGTGGGAGGTGCTACAGGAGATTGACGGGGCTTCACATCTACTCATGAGGGTAGCATTGTGTTGGCCCCTTATTTGTTTTGTTAAAGGTTCCTTCCAACCTACTGAGCTGGAGCAAGATGTCGTCGTGAGTGGTTGACATTTGTGCTACAGTGACTTGGAGTTCCTGAATGAGGCCTAACATGGCGCTGATTTGATCATTACTACCGTTGCTGCTGCTTGAAGACATTTTGGATGGTGGGTCTGTGGAAGAGAGACGAAGATGAGAACGGATCCACCGGATGGACGTAAAAGACTCGAGGAATGCTCGTAGGTGAGCGACACGGAAATGAGAACCTTGATTTGCACTTGCTTGCGGTCATTGGGTTTGGGACTCAGGTGCTTTAGACATTTGGTGTATTCGGCGAGACGCCTAATAGACTCGGATCTCTAGAACGAGATGATTTGACATAAATATCGGGGTGAGATTTAAACAGGACTCTCGAGATGAGATGACGCAAAATGTAAAACCTCGAACATGCTCTGATACCAACTTTAACAACCCAGATTTTCTAAACTTGAGTGACGTCCAAAATAAAGGCAGCGGAAGTTATAATACATAAACATAAATTCTCTTATTACATTTATTCCTAATACTTGGAAAATCTAGAAATTATATCCGTCTTCGGATATCTCCAACCTTGTCTGCCTGAGGTGTGGTCAGTCTCTGAGAAATATGACGATTTAAAATATTTTAAAAATATCAAAGAAACAAATCATCAGGTGGGTAGATTATTAATAATGAATAACGAACAATAAATAATACTGATGCTTAATCCATAAAATTGCAACACCTAACATGTACTGTGTCTTGAAAATTTACCAAAAATATTTTATGGGCCGTATTGTTTTGGAAGGTTTTATCACAATATACCAGCCAATTATTGTACGAGTTCCAAATAGGCTCTTATTTGATACTCGTACCATAAAATATAGGGAAAAGTCTCATGGTACCCTCGAACTATGTCACATTACACATGGTACTCCTACTTTTAAGTTTGTTTCCATGGTAACCTTGAGTTTTATAGTTTAGTTCCCGATTTGACCTTACCCAAATTTTTGTCACGACGCCGTTAAATTATGACCAAAATTAATTACATTACTCAACAACTACTTTTCTTCAAAAGGAGAGGGGTTCCCATGTTACCCCTAAGTTTTCATAGTTGTTCCCATGGTACCCTTAAGTTTTCATAGTTGTTCTCATGGTATCCTTAAGTTTTTCATAGTTGTTCTCATGGTACCCCTGAAAGAAAAGCAACGACTCATTGAAGCAAAGCAACGACTAGTTTACTGAACTAACCGTTACACAAGTGCTTATAAATTCACTTCCCTTTCTATTTTGGCAGGAAAAGAACAAATAATCCACAATTACTCACTCAACCTTTTCACCTCTTTCTTCACTGGTACAAAAAAAAGGAAAAATTTGATGTTTCCGGATGATCGAGCTTCAAGGTTATGGTGATGAAGTTTTTCCATTTTTTTGTACAAGTGAAAAAGGAGGTGAAAAGGGTGAGTGAGTAAGTGTGGATTTTTTGATCTTTTTCTGTCAAAATTGAAAGGGGAGTGAATTTATAAGCACTTGTGTAACGGCTAGTTCAGTAAACTAGTCGTTGCTTTGCTGCAATGAGTCGTTGCTTTCCTTTCAGGGGTACCATGAGAACAACTATGAAAACTTAAGGGTACCATGCGAACAATTATGAAAACTTAGAGTTACCATTAGAACACCTTTCCTTTTGAAAAAGTAGTTGTTGAGTGATGTAATTAATTTTGGTCATAACTTAACAGCGTCATGACAGAAATTTGGGTAAGGGCGGCAAATTGGGAACTAAACTATAAAACTCAAGGTAACCATGTGAACAAACTTAAAAGCAGGAGTACCATGTGTAATGTGACATAGTTCGAGGGTACCATGGGAAATTTTCGTAAAATGTACCGCCAATGACACCGATACCAGGGGGCTTACATTATAC
Source organism: Agrostemma githago (assembly GCA_958450325.1). NCBI lineage: Eukaryota > Viridiplantae > Streptophyta > Magnoliopsida > Caryophyllales > Caryophyllaceae > Agrostemma > Agrostemma githago. The sequence goes on along the minus strand of OY288247.1, from coordinate 62,221,150 downwards.
CCATGTTTACCGTGGTGACATAAACACGTTTAAAACAAAATTCGTCCTCTCATCTCCAGGGTCGAATGCCGGTACGTGGAGTTATTACCCGCACCACGAACTACTCTCCACCCGGCCGGTTATCCCCGAAGTCATGCTCCAATCATCGACCTTCGGGAACCCGGGTGCGATCCACCTAACGCGTACGAGACTGATCAGGTCCTCACCTAAAGTATGGCCATACTCCCGTCTACTATTGAGTCAATGACAAGGGCAGCCAAAGACCCTGTGTACGCTACGAAAGGTTTTATACGGTTAAGCTATATGCTATTCTTTCGAGCTATCTCTTATACAATAGAGACAACCCGCTTTCCTGCTCAAAGAGATTTCGAATTATATCCTAAAAATGCCCAATAAACTTTAAAGTCGTTTGAACTTACTTTTTAAAACATTAGAGTTTATCCATCTCAATTTCTGTGTAAACGAATATCGTTTTTGAAAATGATTATACCCGTAAGCACATAACACGTATTTAACTATTGGTCTGCTTAATGGGGTGTCCCTATTTATAAGCCGGGATTTGGCTAACGAACTTGGCCTAATATGTCAAATGATTAGTACGATCATTTTATGGAGGTTGGCCAAGTTTAATCGATTTAACTAAGGGACGGTTTTCATTCCCCTGAATAGTTTAATCGATGTAGATCGTCTTAGTTCAATTTGATTAGTTACTATTTGTTTCCCAAATATTGATTTGAAATAATTTAGAAAAAGTTATTTCAAGAAGTCCCTGATTACGTAGTGTAACATAAGCGAATGATTTTTTATTTGAAATTTTTATTTCAAGAGGTCCATAATTACTTTTATTATTAAAAAGTTTGTTTGTTTAAATACTTTGATTTTAAAAAAGATTGTCGTGAATTTAAGTCCATATTGGAACGTTTTGACAAGAGTCCCAAAAAAGGCCGATGTATATTTGTTTTATGCTCGCTAAAAACCCAAATTGTGTCCTATAAGAAAATTTCTTTTGAAAGCGTCAAAGTATACTAAAACGTTTATTTTAATAATTTTAGGAAATACCTAGATTTATTTAGGCGGACCTTAGCGATATCGTGAGTCAGGCCTAAACGCTTGTCCGGGTCCTAGGAATCTAACATATTCGTGAGAATAACTAGGTCTTTTATATTACATAATTTGGGGTATCGTTTGGTCAAGTCTCGCATCTAATCTATTAAATTACATCGATTACGAAGTCTTAAAACAAAACAAAAATACAAATCTAAAGACAATTTAGATCCAGGGATAAGGGACCGATCAATATCCGAACGAAACGGATTCGAACTTCTCCGAAACGAGTGGGGATTTTAGGAAAACCAGAAAGTAGGTGAGCGTGAGAACTTCTTCGAGGCCCCGTCTTATAGGACAGAGAGGTTTAGTTTGAGGCTATTTAAGAATGACTGAATTTGTCATTTACAACGTTATTTTAGTGATAACAATAAAAGCAAGAAATCATTTAACACGAAAATGACAACGAAATGATAAGACTTTTAGTGGGGTTTCCATGGAATCTTTGAGAGAATGTGCATTGGTATCCTTGTGCAAGAACGAGAAAGGCCACCTACATAAATATATATTAAACAATTGTCCACAAAGCTGATTGAGCAATGAACAGGGGCCGAACTTCTCGCCTGTGCGAGAAATGGGATAACAGTAAAGTTGCAGGCTTTCTATTTTTTTTCTTATTTTTAATTAATAAAATATTAATTTTCATATAAAACGAAAAATGCGTACGTGTTTAATTGTAAAACACTGTTTATTATTATAACTATAATTAGTATCTGCGATTAGTATCGTTAATTTTTATTTAGTTGAAATTAGTTAATTAATTAAGATCAATATGAATACATTAATCAGACGACACATTGTACGAGTTACCACTAGAGTTGTTAAAATAGTTGACCCGACCCGACAAACTGATTTGACTCACGTGAAAACCGACCCGATACAGCGTAATAAAATTTAACGACTCAAAATCGACTAAACTTGACTTGCTTGTGACCCGTTAGGCGATATAACCCGATGACTAGCTAACCAAACTTGACATAACCCGACCCGAGTGACCCAATTGCTACTGATCCTTCCATTTACATTTCGAATTTTAATATTTTTAGAAACATTGTACATGTTTTTTAAGAGAACGAAGATTTATAAACATATACTTAGAATTTTAAATTTAAGCGTTTGGATTAACAATTTTTTTAAAATTCTAATTCTTTTTTTTGTTTAATTGTTATACTTAGAATATTTTTATTTTTATGTTAAATTGTTAGAACTAATTGTATAATTACCTCTTAATTACGTTTTTTTATATTAGTAATAAAATTTGCTTTTATATTTTACTCTCATAGTTTTTTTAAAATAATTAATTCAATTTCATAAGCGATGATTGGCGAAAAATGAAGTGGTTCGAAGAGTTTAAAAAAAAATCAATTTACTTTTAAATAAAAAGTGAAAAGAATTTCCAATTTTAATATATTTCATAAACCCGATACCAACCCATAAATTTAAAGTTAATAAGAGAACCTTTTAAATAAATGTTAATAGATGAATTATTGAGGTAAATAGTGGGTATAAAAAAGTAAGAAAGAGAATCATAAATGAATTCTTGTTGATGTAGGATGTTTTTGGTGAAAATGTAAGCTGAGGTGGATGTTTAGTAGGATAGAGAGAAAATGTGAAAAAGTGAAAGATGAGAATTGGGTAAATCCTGTTGATGTATATGCTCTTAAGACACTAAAATAATTTCGGAACAGTCCCTAGGCCTGATTTTGTCACCGGACCCAAAGTGATTTAATCTGTTCTTTATAAGATGACCCTAAAATTAATATTTTTAGAGTTGACTCCAACCTAAGTTTAGATACGAATTACTAGACCCTAATTTTGTTATTGTTCCCATTTCAAATCAAACATTTCTTTCCCCTTTTTACCAATTATGAGTTTAGACCTAAGTTATTGTTCTTACTTATAATATAAGTTATTATAGTGATGTTTCCCTTAATTTAATAATAGTCATACATACATCCCCTTGTTAACACCGATCCATTACTAAAATTAACATGCAAGCAGTTATTGAGTTCCCGTACCGGCATATAATCTTGTTTTAATAAGGGAATATAAAAATAAAATAAGGGAATATAAGTAAAATACAATAGATCTACAAGTTTTAAAGACATGCAATGCCAAAAAAAATAGTTCAAATTTCAAAAGTTTAAAAATAAAATGAAAATAAAAATTATAATGTTGAATTATAAGTTTTAAAACATGCAAGTCTTTAATTATATAAATTTCGGTTTTTTTTTATTATTATTATTATTATTATTTTATATATATATTATATAAGAATTTGAAGAAAATATACCTTTTACAGAAGGACAATTGGTTAATCTAAAAATCTAAAGCTTGCCTTAGTTCCTTCATTTTGGTAAACATCCCTGGATCTCTCTGATTTGGTTGTAATATTTTATACACAAATATTAATATTAATATTATTATTGTGTTTTTATTTTCTTTTTGGTTGTGAAAAGTGAAGGTGGGTATAAATGAATCAATAGAGGGGTATGTAAATAGTTTAGAGAAATAGTAACTCTCCTGTGAGACCGTCTCACGGTAATTTTATCGTGAGACTTCTCACATAGGGGTGGTTACAAATTTAGTAACCACCTCTTATATGAGACGTCTCACGGAAAGAGGGAGAAAAGTGTGGTTGGGATGAGAGAGAAAGAAGATGACACGTGAAGGGTGATGAAAAATGGAAGAGAGAGGGAGAATAAAGTAGGTAGTAAATTTTTTGAATATTTAGGACTTGTAATTGAGTCTGTTTTGTAATTGACCCGATCTTTGTCTACGCTTTTAAATTTGAAACACGACATTCTTGAAATAGTTCAAAATAGTTTATCGGCGGAGTAAGTAAATGTTTTAGTTTGACTCATAAATAGTTAGATCAAATTACAAGTTTCATTATACACATATCATAGCGTATCGTGTATTATTATGCCTATAAAAATTACGGGGTGTTACATTCCAACCCTCTAACTGTAATCCCCTAGAAATTCTAACGCGATACAGTGGTGGAAACACTGTAGAGTCGGGATTATAACACGTTGTAACTATATTTTTATAAAAATATAAATGGTAAAGTCAAACATTAGGCCCTAAATAAAATGGCCACAAATTAAGTAAATCCACAAAAGGGGGTTTAACAATCCACAAAACATAATTATTAAAATTAATCGAGCAAGGATCATGTCTACCCGCTAGCCCACACCCGGAAACATGCATACCTGTCATGTTAAAAACATAACAGCCACAATCAGTGAGGAGCAACGTCAACGTTCTGCCAGCCGTATAACAGGATTTTAAAACAGTAATTACTAATATAGGAAAAATATTAAAAATGGAAAACAGTAAAACAACATATTAAAATAAGCTTTCAGCGCCAAAACCAAAATATTAAAATGGGTTTCCGAAGAAACATAAAAATATTTGCCAACCTGTAAACCAATTTATATCGATAACAAATAAAATAGTCAAAATGGCGTTATGGATAAGATTAGTGTAGAATCTAGACTTTCACTAGGACAATACTAAACTAGCTTCGAGAACTTAGTCAAAACAAATCAGACTTAGGTCTCTAACTAGGCAACTCAACTATAACAGGACTGCGTGCAGCGAGGTCCTGGCTTAAGTAATGTACACCCCTCCTGGACACCAACCGTAATCCAGTTCAACCCGACGGCGACTTACACGATGCAATATCTAAGTTTAAGGTCAAAATATACACACTCCTGAACACAAACCATGCTCAGTTCAACGACCAATGTGTCTCAACATAGACACACCAGCTTTATAGTTGATGGCAAAACGTACATCCCAGACTATATTACTCTAAACCCACACTTATCCTTATTCCATAACTTCAAAACAAGTCATTATCGATATATAAAAGATATAATCATTATAAATAATAAGAGAACAAAAAGAAAAGGATCACTTTCCAAAAGAGGAAACTTTCTATTTTAGGAAACTTCTATTTATAGAAACTTTACTAAAAATAGTATCATATCAAAATAGCGAAAATATTAGTTTATACTAATACCACATTTTTAGTAAACGATATAGATTTATAAAAGTAGTACTTTCGGCCTTAACGATATTAATTCTTAAAACGAGAACATTTGAGTTAATGAAATTATTGAAACGTCATACAAGTGTTTATAAATTGATTTAGAAATGTTTTAAACATTTTAAATACTACTAATTAGGGTGTTTCCAAAATTTACAAAACTAAAATTCCCTAATTATCATTAGTTTCGACAATACGATTATAAATAGGATTTTACGGCAAATGTCAAATTAAATCTTTTAACGTCTTTTATTTAATTAAACCATTGGATATATTTAGAATATGTTAAGGGATGATTTAACTCTTAAAGTTTTAGAATTAAATACTTTCAAAATTGCTGGAAAAATAATTCTTTTAGGTAAGACGAAGCATTTTAACGATAAATCTCAATTTGTCCAAAAATCAATACTTATTAATTAAGGACTTTAATAAACAGTAAAAAAATTACGTAATATAGCTAAAATATATTTATGGACATTCTGTCCAGAAAAGAATTTTCCAGAATCCTAAAACTCGGTTTTTAAAACGTTTTCTCGTTAATCGTCTAATCTCGACAATAACGATTAATAAAAATAGTAATTACAAAACGATTTAAGTATTAATATCCAAAAATTATTATTAAACCTAAAAATCATAATTTTCCAGAATCTACCATTTTTCCATATTTCCAAAAATTCCAGATTTAATAAATCCCGTCAAAACCGTCTTTAAAACCCGTTTTCACAATTAACGATTCCATTAATAAAACTTATCGTCCCAAACATTTTATTAAAGCACTAAAAATTATAAAATTACATTTTATTATGAAATCATCATAATCATATTTTTTTCCAGATTTAATCATAGGACCAAAAATCGAGAATTTAAACGACAAACGCGGTTTTAACGATAAACGATCATTTAAAGTGATTAATTAATTCATCCACTTAACAATTCCGAAAAATTATGAAAATATTCATAAAATTCTATTTCATCAGAAAGTTTCACCACATCAAAAATCAGATTAAAATAAAATGTTTAAGTACTAGAACTAAAAATCGGCTTTTAATCGTTTTTGTCCGTAAACGGTAATAATTCAATAATCGATATTTAAAATATCAGAAAAATACTAAATTATTAAAAATCATCAAAAACATCATTTTTACAGAATATAAACATATATTACATGTTTAGGCCGAATATTACGATTTCACAAATTAATATGACGATTTAATCGTTAATCTCGTAAAAGCGATAAAAATACCGAAACATGCAAATTTTCAACTTTTAAAAATTTTCCAGATTATATGACATACATGTATTGTCAAAAATAAAATTATAATAATATACATGCAATTACACAAATAAAATCATGCAATACCGAGTAACACCGACGTTACCTTCAATCCAAATCCGAGTCTATGATAAATTTGTCGGCTTCGGGGTCGACCAAGAATCCTAAATCACATGACATACATGGTACAAAAATACCATGAGAAAACTAAAAGAATCAAGGTAAATAACAATCGGAAATAACATCGATTATTACTTTAACGAAGGGGAAAGAGAGACGATAATTTAGAAGGCGAAATAGGACGATCAAAGCTTGATTATGGACGAAAATGGCTGCTGAAAATGGGCAGGAACACCAGCCAAAAAGAGGGAGAAAGAAAAGGTTTTTGCTAAAATAAAATGGAAGAATGAATAAAGAGGAAAATGTGAAGAGATATGGAATGAATGGTGACTTAAAAGTTGATGAAAACTAGGTACATTCACCTCAAAAATTCAGCCAAGAGTGAATGTGAGAGGAGTGTGAAGAGTTTGTATTAATCCACCAAAATGAATGAAGAAAGAAATAAATATCTAATGTTTAACATAATAAAATGAAGTGTATAAAAAAATGTAGTAGGGGTGAGCCAAGGGGGGTCACGGTCCAAAATGTGGGAAAATGTCCCAAAATAATTTGTAAGTTGATAAAAAGAAAATCGTAAAATTGTTAAAGGTATTTCAAAGCAATTCGAGTAAACCTCGCCTAAGAAAATAATTATTCGCGAAACTTCGTATTAAAATCATAATGGCTACTCTTTAGTAAACAAAAATATTTCTTAGTTGAAAATATTATACAAATGTATTTAAACATTTTTAGGAAGAGGAATAACTTAAATCCGAGCTTAAAAACGTTAATTCGTAGAGAAATAGAATTCCTCGCGGAAAATAAATAGTTTACGAGGAAAATCAAAGAAATGGATTTAAAAGAATTAAAAATCTTTTTAAAATATAAATAAATATCATTAAACTCAACAATGAAAATAGAGCTTAGTAAAATGATGAAATGCAAGGCCGAAATGTGACAGAGTTATGACAGAGTCATAACGGTAAAGACAAAAACGCTAGGAAAAATAGCGGGTGTTACACTAACAAAAAGTTTCGTCCTCGAAACTAAAAGAAATTTAGGTTTTACCTTAAGGAAAAAGTTCAGGGTATTTCATTCGCATGGACTCCTTTATCTCTCACGTCTCGGATTTAGAGTTCTGGTTTCTCCATAGTACCCGAACCAATGGTACCACTTTGTTACGCAACCTCTTCTCCTTGTGATCCAGGATTTTAATGGGTCTCTCTGAATATCGTAAGTTAGGCTCGATTGCAATTTGATCGGGCTCCAAGACATGGGATGGATCACTACGATACTTCCGCAGTTGAGATACATGGAAGGTAGCGGAGGTGATTTTAGTAACTAGCACAGACTGTTAATCACACGGTTGTACGACGTAAGGAATTGATCTCGATCCCGGCTTGTAATCAAATGATTTTTGATGTTCTCAAAAATGGATGAGTTTGAAAAGCGAGTTTTCGAAAGTGGAAGTTTTGAAATCGACATTACGATGGTTAAGTTACATCATTTGTGATATGTCGGAAAGTGTTGCCATGCAGGTGTCAAGAGTTCATGAGTTGAAAAATTGACGATAGCAAAGGTATGAATTGTGTTTTTGCAAAAATACGGTTGTAGAAGAACCGGTTTTGAAAAGATGCGAAAATTTTAGGGTTTCGTTGTCATCGAGACTTCTATTAGTTAGGAGTTTAAGAAAACAAGGTGTCCGTGGTGGTGCTTTAAAAGTGTAGCCAAATTCTCGTTACGGGAATCTAGGTGGTTATAACGGTGTTTTGAAAAGTTTTAAAAATGAATGAAGGTGTGACCGTGTTCGACGCTTATATCCCATTGGTTGGAACTTTGGCGATAGTAACGGTGTGTGAAAAAATGTTTTGTTGGTGTAACCGTGTTAGATAACTTGATTTCATTGATTGAAATTTCCAGGAAGGCCGATATGTTTGATCTAACGACCTTTTTAGTGAACCGAATTTGTTGCCGATTTGTGGAGTCGCCACCGAGTAATTTTGAGATACTCCGAAACCGTTCAAGTCAACTTTAATCCTTAGCCGGCTCAAAGCTTAGTGACATGGGGACCTAAAGATAAAGACTTGTACCCTTAAGCATTCCATGTCTAGAATGACTCTCATTGCCACTGGTTTCAGACATCCGGAAACTGTAAATTTTGAGTAAGGGGTGAGGGTACGTATTGGGAAGCCAACATCCGATAGACATCAACACCCAATCCCGCCCGCACGTAGCGGCCTCTACTAATCAATAGATGGGCTGATAACTTCATTTCTTAGTTGCGGCGGAAATGCGATAACATCCGTTGTTTTAACCCTATATTTTCGCTACGTCTGTATACACCCGCTATTTTATTGAAATAAAACCGACTTTTGTTAACGATTATATCGTAACTCTGTACTCTATTCCGTCAATTTTGATATCAATTCCTATCTCTTTTGTCAAACCAAATTTCTATTTTTTTAAAAATAAAATAAAATCATTTATCTATTCGTCGCGTAGCACTATTTCGTTGCAAACAATTGTTCTAATCTCGAGATTGACCCATTTGATTTCTCGAGTCGACTACTTATTTTTATAAACTTCTAACTTGACCCGATATTTCAGTATTTATTTTTAGACCAAAAATATTATTTACTCTTTTCCGTTTAGGCCTAACTCTTTTCTATGCAAATTTTAAACCGATTTCTTCGTAACCCATTAATTATATTACTATCTCTTTACGATAGTTCATAAAATATCCTTAAACTCTATAGTTCATTTTCCCAACTTATTGTTCAACCGAGATTTTCACTTATATTATTTTATGATCTACACTACTTAGCTAACCTCCTATTCCTATTCCTATTCCTACTCCAACTCTAGCGTGGGAAGTTGTGGGAAGTTTGAGTTTGGTAAGCGTGTTTCTTATTTATTCAACAATCCAACTCTTCACCGAGTCCTAACCTTCTTACTTCTTTACAAAAAAACAACAAAGTAGCAGGCAAGCAAGCTGCTTGCATCATCTTCCCTTTTCTACGTGAGTAGGATTTTTTTTTTTTAAATTCTTTCAAGCTTTGTTCTTATGATTCGTTTAGGCGGACTATCTCCGTATCGAGTTCCAATATTTCGGTCTTCGTTTCGTCCCTAATCCATTCTAAACTCAGGGTAATTTAATTACTCTTAATCCGCGTCGTTCTTAGTTTTTTTTAGAGTAGCTTTTATATGGTCGTAACACCATATACGTGTACCGTTTTGCAGGCTATTTGGAAGATCCCGAGGCGGACGAGTATATTGTCGATTCAGATCTCGAAGACTAACAAGGTAACAATGATGGCATGACTCGATATTGCGTGATATATATGTCGTAGTTGCTTGTAGTAATATTAAAAATCGGACTTTTACTAATAGACGTAGTTTTACTATATTACTATAGTGATAGTTGTAATTGATTTCTAACATGTTGTTTTTATCGTTTTGATTGTTACAAATCGCATGCTTAAATTTATCGTGCTTCGAATCTACTAGAATTATTATAAGGTTGAGGCAAAAACATACAAATAATAATTTAGCACTTAATTTTCGTGAATTTTAGTATAAATTACCAAATTGGAAGTTTTATTGTTTTTAACATAATTACAGCATGTTACAGAATCGATTAGTGTTTTTGTACGATTTATTACTACTGTTTAAAGATTTTATTTTCAAAAGGTTTGAAATGAGACTACTGTCTATTTTAAGTCTATTATACGTCTGTTAAATATTTTAAATTAATTCAAAGTAGTTTCGTCACAATAAATCGTTTATGAAACTGTGACGGATTAGTTCGCGAATCTGTCAGTTGTTGTAAAACCTAATTTAAAACCTATAATAAAATTTTAATTTAATTTTGGCAAATTACGTACATTAACTTTAAATAGCCTAGTTAATGTTTACATTTGGATTTGTTTCAAAATAATGTTTTAAACATGTTTTATTAAGAAAATACGATAGGTGTCGGATTCTGTCAGTTTACAAAACTACGAATAAAAAACCCTTTTAAGTTAATAATTTGGATTTTCTCCAGAAACAAAAGTTGTCTACAGTTTTCAACCTCACTGATCTTACGTCGTTTTGAATTTTAATGATTTATTTATGAATTTTATAGTAAGACAGTGCAAATCTGAAAAAACCGGAAATTTGAAATTATTACTTTTAATTACTTAAACTCCAACCTTTTGAGAAATAATTATGATTTTTACTTTCCTAGACTTTTAATCATTAATTATACATTTATCTAATAAATATAATGTTTATGTCTCAAGGCCTAATATTAAATATTTTATATAACTCATATGTTAAACGATTTCTAATTATAATAACACTTATTTTGGGAAAGTTACTATTTGAAGAAAGTTTCTATCTTTGAAAGGTTACTATTTTGGGAATATTTAAGATATCTTTGGATAAAATATTTATTGGTTGAATATGGAATAATGTTGGAAATGAGAATGTACAGTATATAAGTCTAGGATATGTGGTGTTGCCATCAGCTATATGGTCAGTTAATTTGCGTCAGGGATACATTGATTGTCGAACTGGGTATCGTTTATGCTCAAGAGTCATGCGCATGTACTTAGGCTAGGACCACGCTGAACGCAGTCCTATTATAGTTTGAGTTGCCTAGTGAGTGGGCTTAGGAGTCGCTTTGTGGGCACTGAGTTCCTTAACTAGGGACACTTCGGTGTTGTTTTGACATATCTCTAGTAGTAAAAGTTGTACTGATCATCGGTTTATATTCCATTATTCGTTTTGACGTCGTTAGGCTACTGAATGGTTTTTCTGGTTTTGAATCTATTTTGATATACATAATGTTTTGAGTTTTAATCTATTTTCTTATAATATGCTTTTATTGCTTAAATATTATGTAATATGGCTGGGAGAACTGCCTGAGTTGCTCCCCACTGAATTGTGGATGTTATGTTTAACATGACAGGTTATCTGTTTTGCGGGATCGGGTTTAAGATAGCGAGTAGTCATGATCCTACTCATTTATATTATTACTAGTTGGAAAGCCAATTTTTAGTGACAATGATAATGACATCAAGTTAGAGGATTGTAAAAGAATACTATCCACATATGTGATTACGTGAATGTGTTTTTAGGGAGGTCTTATATGCGGTAAACGTCAAATGCTAATATGACGATAATTAGGGAGGTGTAAAGTGTTATGATAATTTATAACAATTATGATAATGAAATGCTAGTTGGAAAGCCCGTGCGATGCATGGACCGATTTTTAGTGACAATAATAATGACACCAAGTTAGAAAATTACATAAATTGGTGAAACTACTGGTTAACAGACTTTTATTTATATAATAAAATTTCATCGTTTTATTATAATTTCTCAATATTGGATAACTTTATTTCAATTTATAGTCTTAAGAGTTGTTATAAGACTCAAAAGATTTTTCTAATTAATATCTAAAACGAATGATTTCTACTCGTATTATTTATGATATAGTATAAAATTTCATCAGCTCATCATAATTTTTCAATGTGTGATAATTCTACTTAAATTTATAGTTTTAAGAAATCTTTTTAGGACCTAAAATATTTCTGATTGATATCTAAAGACGATGATTACTTTTATTTATATAATAGAATTCAATCAACTTATAATTTTTGGATGTAGGATAATTATAGTTGATTTAATTATAGTCTTAAGAATGCTTTTTAGGATTTAAAAGATTTATCGTTGATATCTATAGACGAACGATTACTTTTATTTATAAAGTAGAATGTCGTCACCTTATTATAATTTCTCGATTTGGGATAATTTACTTAAATTTATAGCTATAAGAGCTTTTATAAGATTAAATTTTTTTTGGTTAATAATATCTAAAAACGAATGATGTCTCTTATTTGTGACATAGAATTTCATCACCTCAACATAATTTTTACATAATTTTTCATATGCGATAATTCTACTTAGGTTTATAGTTTAAAACTCTTTGAAAAAAATCTTTATATTATATATAATATATATATTGATTACATCACCTTATTATAATTATTCGATGTTGGGGTAATTTGGCTTAATTAAGTTTATGGTTTTTAAAAGTTCTTTTTAAGACTCAAAAAAGTTTTTTTTTATATCTAAGTTACGGACGGGAGCGAGATTACTTTTATTTATATAATAAAATTAAATCACCTTATTATAATTTTTGAACGAATGATTACTCGTATTTATATAATAGAATTTCTTCACCTTATTATAATTTTTTGATGTGAGTACCTAAGTTTATAGTCTTAAGTACTTTTTAAGGACTCAGAAGACATTTTTTTTATACATAAGAGCGAATGATTAATTTTCTTACTTATAATATAAAATTACATCACCTAATCATAACTTTTCGATGAGGAAAAATTTTGTACTGTTTATAGTTTTAAAAGTTTTTTAGGTAGACTCAAAAGATTTTTTGTTGATATCTAATGACGAATGATCACTCTTATTTATAATATTGTATAGAATTTCATCATAATTTTTCGATGTGAGATAATTTTACATAAGTTTATAGTCTTCTGAGCTTTTTTTAAGACTCAAAAGATTCTTGGTTGATATTTAAGAATGAATTTTACTCTTATTTATACTCCGTCGTATATTATAATTTCATTACCTCATCATAATTTGACTTTATATTCTTAGAAGCTTTTTTAAAGCCTTAAAATATTGTTGATTTATATCTAAGAACGAATGATTACTTTATATAGTATACACCTCATCATTCGATGTGTGATAATTTAATTTAACTTTGTAGTTATATTAAGAGCTTTTTTTAAGATTAAAAAGTTTTTTTGTTGATATTTAAGGACAAATGATTACTCTTATTTATAATAAAGAATTCCATCAGCATCATAACTTGGAGGAATGATTAGTACTTTTATTTCTATAATAGAATTTCATCGTCTTATTATATAACTGAGTAATTTTATTTCTTATTTATAATACTTCCCCAACTCTCTAATAACTTCTCACTTACCATTTTGGTCCAACTCTCTATTTTCTTCCCATTTGATTTTTTTTTGGACATACTTTTTACTAAACTATCCTTATTATTTTCTTATATTTACCAAACTTACCAACTTATTTATACACTAACCTCATTGTACTTCATTATTTTAATTACCCCCACTTGCATAATCCCTCATTATATTTCATTATTTTATAGTTACCAAAAAACTACGTGTCATTTTCCAATGGGAAGTTAAAAAAGAACCGGAGGAAGTATAGAGTTTCATCACACCTTGTTATAATTTTTCGATGTGAGATGACTCAAAAGCTTTTTGGTTGATATTTAAAAACAATGATTACTCTTATTTATAGTATAAAATTTCATAATCTCATCATAATTTTTCGATGTGAGATAGTTAATTAAGGTTTATAATCTTAATCTTAAGAGTTATTCAAGACTCAAAATTTTTTTGGTGGATATCTAAGGACGGATGATTACTCTTATTTATAATATAGTATTTCATCACCTTATTACAATTTGTCGATGTGGGATAACTTTACTATTTTTATATGTAATAAATTCATCACTTTTTCATGCAAATAATATGAAATTTATACTCAAATGGAAGCATTTTCTACCACGAATCTAATTATTTCATTTTTATAATTTTTTTACGATTATTTTTTGTTAAACGAAATTTAAAGGTTTTAAGATGAAAATTATAAAACATCACATAAATATGATATATTAAATATATTATTATAATTAAAAGATTCTCTACTTGATTTTTTTTATTATTAATGATACTTTCCTAAATTGAGTTTTGATGCAACGGACCAATCACATCGCTCGAAAAGTTTCTCCTTTATATATATATAATGATATAATGATTAATGTTGTTTCGTTTTATGGATTCTTTTACCGGATTTTGGAAGTTTTATTTTCGCCCTTTTTAGAAAAAGTGGCATTTGTTTCAGACTTACCTTTTGATCATACAATAATCTATTAAACATCAATGTGTTTCAATCCCATCGACAGTGATTCCACCACTGTTTTGCATTAGAATTTTTAGGGGATTACAACGTATTTTTTTAAGGACAAGTAAGTTTTTGTCATCAAAGTAATTGTTTTTACATTCTTTGCATGCGATTTCACGTGACAAGCAGGCCATGAAAAGATGCACGTAGGAGAGTAGAGAGTACTAGATATTATTCGTATTAGGAAATCAGTATTAACGTGATAATACAGATATTAATCATTCTCAAGGCATACCTTACCTGGTATTCTGCTTAAGATGTGTCAGTTCGGTATTAATAAGGATGCGTTGAACCACGTGTGAGGGGTGAGCATCGGGATTAATATGGAACCCGACCACCGCTTGTTCAATTTTAGCTTGTTTACGTTTTAAATTTCATGTTAGGTGATTTAGCATGCGATTATGGTCATAAATGCGGCAAATCATACGAAAGCTATAAGTGCGAAATGTAAGTAAATCACATTGCGAGGAATTGCACCCTCGGAGAGTACACTAAACGAGATACGATGCGTAGACGTAAGAGAACGGATCCCATGACTACTCGGATTTAGTTCAAGTGTTTTAGTGTTTGAGGTAGAAGTTGTGGACGTTACGTATGTTTACGACGCATCGTGGAGTTAGTATCCACATGAGTCGGACTCGACGTTATCGAAGTGCATTTTAAAAGTACGATATGTAAAGTTGTGTTTAGATGACAACCTAGTGACGATATGACTTCTACAGGCAGATCCTCCTAGCTTCCGACGGTGATTCTGGCAGAGCTTCGCTACGGTGGGGGCAAGTCAACACGGGTGCCCTTTTTCGTTCTTATCGATTCAGTAACCCGAGGAACTACAAAGAGTAGTCTTGATTCATGGAATGCAAATCGAATAGAAAACGATCGAGTTGATCGTGCCTAAGTCGGAGTGCGACGCTAAAGAAGGGCTATAGAGCTTGTAGAGAAGAGATGGAGGATTTTGAATTAAGAGTTGTGTCGAATGAGCGGAAAGGGAGGGGTATTTATAGTTTTTCACGTAGTTCAAATAAAGATTTTAGACGCCCGGAATCATGCGACCCAGTGTTGGGATGCCTGAGGTGAGGCGATGCAGATTTGAGGCGCCAGAGGGGAGGCGACTTTGATTTCGAAGATCCGGTTAGAAAACTTTCCAAAGCAGAGATTATACGTGATCTTTGTATTGCTTGGTTGTTAAGGTTTCTTACCCTTGGCGCGCGCCGATGGGCCTCGGGTGCGCATCTCGAGACTCGTCTTGACCTAACATGTTGACTCGGGTCTGACTTCGCGTGTTTCGGGACCGATTCGGAACCCCTGTGTCAGAATTGACTCTAATTAGTGTCGACGCGACAGTAATGACATGACTAAGACAGTCTTGATGTTGAATTAATTTTTCCGAGTAATCATTTGATCCGTTCTAAAGAAAAATCATCTAAAACATCGTAAAATCATGTTGTGTTGTAGTCCGATCATCATCGGGTGTTTGTCGGGCACTCCTACAGCCATTAGATCCAAATCTGGGTGTCTACAGTATGTCTGAATATTCTAAGTTTGATCCGTTTTTCTTGTCAATTTTTGTTGATTGTCAATTTTGATTCAAAATTTATAGTCGTCTATATGAATCGATGCGTGGGAAGCCGGGTTTGTTTTATTGTTCTGTTTTGTACGGTTTTGGGTAAAAAAATTGTCATTACTTTAATGCTCTATAGGTCATATAGAGTTTTAATCCCACGATAATGCCTTGGTATGATCTTAAGGAGTATAGAGGTTGTGTTTATGAATCGTTGTGTCATCATCGTACCAATGCAAAGATAATAGGTTTCCATATTATAAGAGGGTAGTCTTACTGGATGTTTGGTTTTGGGGTCTTCTTGTTGGCCTTATTAAATTATTAGGACTAAAGCCCCAATTACATTAGAAAACAGGTCAACTTGCCTGAGGAGTTGTATGCACTCGTAACGTATATATATACTTGATCAGGGAATTGGAAATTTTGAGTTGTGCTGGCCTTGTGGCAAGTCTTGGTCTATTAACACAGTATATATATAAAACTTAGACAAGTTTGTTATGGTTTGAGTGTTGAAACAAGGTTGGTTAGTTATTAAATCATTTATATTATTTGTAGTTCATGGGTTCGAGGAGAAGAAATTTCTGGATTGATTATAGCTGAGTTTTGACCGTCTTGAGAGGTAAGGACGTTTTCACTTTTTTTACCTTTAAGTAAAGAGCATATTCGATTTAAATTATAATTTTATAACGGTTTTGTGAATTGTTTTGTCAATGGTGAATTTTTATGATACTCCTGTGATATTTTGGATATTGAAACTTTGTGACACAAGTCACATATTGATATTGTTTTGGTACAATTTTGGTGGTTATAACAGACTCTAGGAGCTTTGTTGATCTATGAGGTTTAAGGTGGATCTGAGAAGTCCCTGGGATTTCGTCCTAAAACTGAACTCCTGGCCCGGGTAGGTTTTACGGCCCTCACTTGCTAGGTAGTTAGACTTTCTCCTTTTGCAGCATCATCCTACTGACTAACCAAATGTGAGTTGTGCGCTGTAATAAGTCTAGCTAAGCATAGGTGGTACCTCTAGACCGTGCAAAAGGGTAGGACCTTGGCACATAGGTGGTGACAATATATTTTGGTTGGTTTATAGTTTGACTACTATTTTTACAGTATTGTGGTTTGGTATCGAGACGGTAACTTTTAACTCTCGTTTCAGTTTACTATAAAATTATAATATAATTATTGTGTTACGTTTTCATTATAAAATATTTCACTCAGTTTTGATGACATCCTTTTGTTTTGGGTCGTTCCCCCACTAGAACCTGTACCTATTTGTGTTTTTGAGTACAGTTGATAGGTACACTTGACATGCTGCATGGGTGCATTATGGTTTCGGGATGCTGAGCGAGGAAGGATTTTATTATTTAATATTACCTCCGAACTATTTATATTGGGATTCTCTACGCGATACCCCTATATTTTTCACTTTTCTACATGGTACCCCTACATTTTCTATGTCTTTACATTGTACCCTTGAATTTTATTATTAATGTACCAGCGCCCCAAAAAAAATTTTCCATCAAGTTTTGTCATTTGATTATGTTTTTAGCTTAGAATTAAGACTTCAATATCATTTAACTTAGATAATTAACAAGTAATTGAGCTTAATTTAAGTTTTATCATTTGATTTGACAATATAACGTCAAAAATATAATCCGTTTAGGTTCGGAGTATAACTGCAAACACGTACAAAATTGTTAGTTTAGGTTCAATTATCCGTTAATTAGGTATGTTAAATGACGTTTAACTTTTAATCTTGAACATAAAAAGGTAATTTGTTTTCAAAACTTGACGAGAAAAATTTTTTAGGGATACTAATAAAGATAATAATAAAGTTTAGGGTACCAAAGAAACTTTTAGTAAAGTACAAGGGTACCATGTATACAAGTAAAATATGTAGGGGTACAATGTAGAAAAGTAAAAATTTCAGGGGTACCACGTAGAAAATCTCATTTATATTTATGTTGGATTTTGGTTTGAATTTATTTTAAACCGGTTTTGATTTTGTGAGACTTAAGTCTTCCGCTGCAACGTTTTCATTTAATTATCTAACGTATTTATATTTCTTTAAAATCTTATACTTCGTCTAACTTTCTAAGATCTTCTCACTTTATAACTTTATTCTCACCCAAATGAGTATATAGTGGGAAGATCATTAAAAGTTTGAGGAATGAAGTACTATTCTTTTGCCTTGCACTTGGCCTTGTGAGCTAACTACGGAGTAACAGCTTCAAGTTTTCTGTTTTTATTCTTATATTTTGGTCGCGGAAATTTAGGACTGTTACAATAATAATTGATTCTACAAAGTTGCTCGAGACGTACACAATACTAATGGTACAATGGTCTATTATATTTTTGAAATTTTGTTGGCACGAAAGATGTCAAACTGTGCACATGACATAGGTCCACCCCGATGCGGCCACGCGCGGGTTTGGGGAGGCGAATGAATCTCATGTGAGATAGGTCGAACTGAAATTTAAATCTAAGTGGAGTCGCCACCGAACTTTGTGGGAGTTCGGGCTCATTCAAACCCACTTTATATCTTAGTGGGCCATGCACAAAGTATGGCCCATTCGAATGTCAGAGTTTATTGGGTTCATCCCTTTGCATTGCGATACCAATACCGACGTCATCGGATACCATGTATTGAATGACTCTCGTGTGCCAACGGGTTCGGATATCCGGATGAAACCATGGATCTGAGTAAGGGGTGAGGGTATGTGTAGGGAAGTTCACAAAGAACACCCAACCCCGCCCGCACATTAGCGGCTTCTACTAAGATATCGTTTGACTTTTGAATACGCGTGTTAGTAATACGATGAGATGATATGCAAACAATGTTTTGACTAAACATGCGAATATTTGAATAGGTTGCTATGTCGATTTACTGCATCTAAAATTAACGTCAAAGTTGTATTTGTCATGCAAGATTCATTTTAGTATAATAAAACAAATAACGGAAATAAATCGAAAAGGCATAAACAAACAAGTTAGTAACGGTGATAACGATAACGGTTTGTAAATGATATAAATATAATGCGATGGATGGTTTTGAAAGGATGAGTCACGTGATAGACTTGACACGTGATGACCGAAGTCATAAAAATATTTTATCAGGACTTGAAGGATGCTGAAAGACTCTCGGTTTTGACAAACCAGGAGCCACTCGATCGAGTTATGGAGGGACTCGATCGAGTGGTCTCAAAAAAACGTTTTTGCCTCGGTTTTTGGGGTGCCACTCGATCGAGTAGGCTAGGCACTCGATCGAGTGCCCCCTGTACGAACTATGGTTCGCTTTGTTTTTGATTTCGAAATTGCTTTTCGAAAAATCAATAATTTCGTTAAGTCGCTTAAAAATAATACGATTTATACTCGACATAAATTTTCGATACTCGCTATATTCGACGCTTCATTATAGAATCAATATCGAATATTCGGAGTGATTTTTTGAATAGATGCTTACAAATCGTTTGAAAATCGAACTAAGACAAAATAAATTCTCTCCGCGTCAAAATCGTCGTGTTTCACTTTTAGGATCATATGACGATTATCTTAGCATCAACGAGGTGAATTTAATTCTTGTGGATACGATATTCGACTATAGAGTCGATATCCTATTTTAAGAATGATCGTTCTGCATAAAAAAAAAAAGATTGTTATCACGATAATATCGGTATTAGAGAAAATAAGAAAAAAAAGAAAAAAAAAAAGGGGGACGATGACTCGATGGACGGACGACACGACGGGAGAAAGAGAGAGAAAGGAAGAAGACGGGATTTGAATTTACACCCTCAACCTACATGCTTTGTATTCTCGGAACGGGGATCGTCTAACTGTGGCTTAGGCACGGGAGCGTCGAGATGCGGGTGAGTTATGGTGGTTTCGGTGTGTAGGGGGTCGGACGAGGTGGCCGGAACTTCGAGGTATGGGTGGCGTATTATCGGGTGTGTTGGATTGTATATGTGATTATTGATGTGTATACTTGATAGTTTGTAGATGTGTGTCTATGTTGTGCGCAAAGGGAGTCTATTTATAGTAGAGGTTCCCGACCTTGGCTAGGAAAAGTAGCTTTGCTTGGGTGACAAGAAAACACCGCTTCAGATAGAAAAGGCACGCAATTCGAGAGGAAAGAGGATTCCGTCGTTGGATGGAAGAGGAGTCACTCGATCGAGTGGAGCATATCACTCGATCGAGTGCCTGGTTTGACGCCGGTTTTGCATGGGTTTTTGAGCTTACTCGACCGAGTGGGCTGATCCACTCGATCGAGTGGGTCTAGGTCGAGTAGAAGGCTCTTTTAGAGATCGAGTTTTATCTCTAACGGAATTATTTAATCTTTTTTGTAGGTGATTTTTTGTAGCATTGGATTCCTAGTTGGACTTCCAACGTGACGCAGCAGATATTTACGCCTCGAAACGTCTTTGACCGGGGTTTGACTCGGTCGCTAAAAGACGGTTTTGCTCTTGGTGTTGGATTCGACCCAAATTAGTCTTATTTGATTGGAAATAACCCGTTGGGCCTGAATTTGAGGTTGGTTTTGTGAGATTTGTACTCCGTAAAAAGCCCAAGCCAAATGCTAATGATTTCGAGCCCATATTCGAGTACGTCAAAGCATGTTTGCATCCGATCATCATCGGATGTTTTTTGGAAGCTGCCATAGACACCTAACGGCCAAATGTGGGTGTCTACAGAGCTCCCACTCTGACTGAGGCTTGGACAGGGCGAAAGTCAGAGTAGCTACCAGGCCTAATCAAAGATTAAGACCTGGCAGACTTCCGGTCGGGTCGTTTATAGTCCATTAGACTTGCGTGAAGGGCTCGCCAGCCATAGGTTAGAAATCATATCTGAGCTGATGATAACTCCGTGGGGATTTGGACTTGTTGCATAAGTTCTGGGTGCGCCTGTATGTAGGCCCATCCCGTACCGTTTTTAGGAGAAAGACTGCCTTGGGCTTTCTGCTGGGGAGTGAGTTGTATGGCCATGCTTGAGTCGCACCTGTGTATAGTTACGTGAAATTTTGCATGTAACATTTAGGTAAAAAATGACTCACGCTGGGGAATAGAAATTTTAAAAAAATTCGGATTTTTCTTTTTTTTTTTTTTTTTGAATTCTGCAAATTTGAGGATTTTGACTCTGAAAGGGAATAGGAATGCTCGGGATGACCCATTCCTGCACTAACTGAAGAATTGGGATGGGGCCTGTATGCTAAACCCTCTAGGATTAGGAATCCTAAAAGAAGGAAGAGTACCCGGATTTGGGGTTATAAATACCCATCTCCTGCTTTAGTTTTCTAATAATTCTCATAACCTTCTCCTCCTTAAAGAGAACAAACCCGAGAATCCTTATTCTTCTCAAGTCATCTAGCCATGGGAATTGAACGTTTGATCGGAATGCTGAAAGATTGGTCCCGATGCTTTAGAGACGCAGACAAAGTAGCTCTGAATCAGAATGGTATCACTCAGCTATTCACAATCCGCCAGATGTACGTGGATCGTCACTTTCTTGATGCATGTTTGTCCTATTGGGATGACACATATCATGTCTTTGCCCTTCCTCGAGGAAAAATTTGTCCTATCCTTGAGGAAATTGCTGCTGGAGGAGGATGAAACCCTATACTTCGTCCTACTGTCCCGTTTTCGGTCCATGATCCAAGGAGGAAATTAAGGGAATTTTTAGGGCTCTCTCATATGGAAGTATCCCGCACGACTGAGCGGGATACTATTTCTTTGATCGACTTGGCTGAAAAGTTTATGAACCCACATGATGTTCGGGTTAGGCCGGTCCATAGCCGGGGCTTTTGCTTTTTGTATGCCCCATGTTTATGCCTCGAAGGTCATATGGATTTGCTGTCATGCATGGGTCATGTCCGAATTTTCACTGTGGTCGACCTGATGGAGACGGAGCACAGTCCGGCTTGGCTGATTACCGGGGAAATTATCCAAGGTCTAGATAATCGCAAAAGAGACTCGTCGATTCGTTTTACCGGGAGTACTCGTCTTCTACAGGTATATCGCTTCAGATTTTTCTGATTTTTTTTTATTTTTCAATTTTCGATCTTTTTTTTATTTTTTTTCGATTTTTGCTACAGCGGGCACTTGATCGAGTCACCCTGGCACTCGATCGAGTGCCTTCATTAAAAACCTCCTGTTCGGCTACAGGAGTATCACTCGATCGAGTGACCTCTAGGCACTCGATCGAGTGCCTTTGGGGGGACATCGATTTTTGCCCTGGAACTCATATTTTGTCTTTTCTTTTTCAGCTTTGGTTATTTGAAAGGCTATCGATCGTAGATCCTCTCCTTGACCCAAGTCGATATCGACCTAATCAGGTGATGATCAGGAGACGGACCGTCGATTTTTCTCGCCACAATACTCAAAAATTTTGGGATGAAGTGTTGTCTTTCCATAGTGGCCCTTTGATCCAATGGATGGTGCCGTGGTGGCCCATTTATGTTTTGAACGGCTTGGAATCAAGGGATAGGGCGCGATACCAGGTGATCTTATCCTTTAGGCAGACAATTCATCTTTATCCCAACCGCATACTTAGGCAGTATGGTCGGTTCCAGAGGATCCCAAAAATTGAAGCGGTTGTGAGTGAATCTACCCAACTGACGGATGTGATGTGCGATACCTAGATGCAACGCTGGTACACACGGGCTACTTGGTCTATTCCCAAGTCTATTCATTCTATTTGGGTATCACAGACTCTTACGTGAAATGGACAAAAATGGATTCTGCCAAAGCCCGAGCTGCCCTAAAGGTTGATGAGGCTTTTGACCTGCTTCGCCGAGAACAGTCTAAAGACAACAGAGGCTTCTTTGATGAGGGTGAGACTCTAGCTACATTGGATCGAGTGATGTCAGGCCAGAAAGGGATAGCTAGGACTCAAGTTGAAGGGTCCAGTACTAGAAGTGTACGGGGGAATGTGAGCCCCCAGACAGACCTAGAAAGGAAACTTGGTCCCAAGCTAAAAGTTCAGGACCGACTTGGTCCTCGAGGCAGGCTACCCGAGCACGTACGGGCTCGACTTGGAACGGTTTCAACGGCAGAAGACCCGTTATCGAAGAAACGCGTTCGAGCAAAGGAGGTCCCCTTGGTGATCCGGGAACGTTCGCCCCCGCCCCGTCGACCTTGGGCTCCACGCGACCCAAAGGACAAGGGAAAGGGCAAAATGCCCTAAATACTAGCCTCTTTAGTTTTATTATCTAAGTATTACTATTATTTTTTGTGGTGTGCTTTTTTTGGCGTTTGTTTTATTTATGGTGTGATGTAATTTTTGAAATTCCCGGGTTTATCGGGTTTTTAATAAAAGACATATTAGTGAATACTGTTCCCGTCTTTTTGTTATTGTAGTGGTTGTACCCTTTTGAGGGGTTGCCTACGTATCCACAATTAGCGGAATCAAACTAAACGTAGCTCAAACATAGATTTTTGCAACTTCGAAATACACCAAGACTATTAGTTCGAGATGTGTGACAGTAGGATAAATAATCCTAGCTTATTGACTTGCTTATAATTTTGAAAATTTATAAAAAATTTATAAACTTATTGCAAATGGCATTGAGATAGGTTTAGGGGTAGTAACGCTTCAACTGGTCCAAGTTGGTTCGGTTGACGAATTCGTTCCCATCCAAGTCCGTTAGCATCACTGCTCCTACTGATAGGAATTTCTTTACTAAATATGGCCCAACCCAATTGGGTTTGAATTTTTCTCTAGGGTCGACTGGTAGTAATGCACGGACCGATTTCAGAACCAGATCCCGTTCTTTAATATTTCTGGGCCTAACTCTTTTGTTGAAAGCCCGTTAGATCCTTTTTTGATATATCTGAATGTTGTTGGGGGCCCGGGACCGTCGTTCGTCCAAAAGAACTAACGAGTCATATCGGGCTTGGACCCAATCTGCTTCAGGCACCTGGCTCTCAATTAAAATCCTAAGAGATGGTACTTCCAGTTCGACTGGTTGGACCGCTTCCAATCCGTACGTCAAATAATAGGGAGTTGCTCCGGTTGCGGTGTGAATTGACGTTCGGTACCCCCACAAGGCGAAAGGTATTTTGTCGGGCCAGTCCCGGTAATTCTCAGCCATCTTTTTAAGTATGGTGACAATCGTTTTATTACCTGCCTTCACCACTCCATTTGTTTGAGGACGATAGGGCGAAGATGTATGCCTTTGGATTTTATATTTCGCTAGCAAAGTAGCGGTTTCGGCTTGGAAATGGGTCCCATGATCACTGATGAACTCGTGCGAGATCCCGTACCGGCATATAATCTTGTTTTGGATAAATATAGCCACATGCTTGGCGTTCAAAATTCAGTATGACTCGGCTTCGACCCATTTGGTGAAATAGTCGATAGCCACCAAAATGAAACAGTGACCTCCCGTCCCGGAGGGGTTTACCTTTCCAATTATATCAATACCCCACGTTGAAAACGATCATGGTGATTTCATGGTGTATAGTAGGGATGACGGCATATGTTGTACATTGGCAAAAATCTGACAGTTATGACAGTGTTTGACATATAACTGACAGTCAGTTTCCATGGTGTTCCAATAAGATCCGAGCCTCATGATTTTTCGGGCTAGCATATGGGCGTTCATATGCGGGCCATTTTCACCATCGTGTACTTCGGCCATAACCTTCTCGGCCTGTATTTTCTCGATACACAGGAGGAGAGCCCTCTGTGCCGTCTTTTTGTGTAAATGTCCGTCGTCTGTACGAACGAATTGGGTTGCCAATCTTCCAAGGCTTTCTTGGCCCGGTTTTCAGTTCCCGGAGGATATTCTCCCGTTGTTAAGTAGGTTAGAAAAGCCTGATACCAAGGTTCCGGATCAGTTATTTCGATAGCTTGGATGGCGTGGATATATGCCGGCTCGGACCGTCTTTCGACGCAAATCGGCATACTGGTAAGATGCTCTGGGATATTTAATAAGGATGCTAGCTTGGAAAGCGCATCTGCGAACTGGTTTTCTTCCCGGGGTAGATAAATGTATTCTACCTTTTGGAATTGTTTTTCGAGAACCCTTACTCACTCCTGGTAGGCCACGAGATTGGCGTTTCGATTCTTCCATTTTTGAAGAGCTTGGTTGATGACTAGAGATGAGTCACCGTGGACCCGAAGGTTTGTTATTCCTAGATCAGTGGCGGCTTGCAGCCCGTGAATGCATGCTTCATATTCGGCTGTGTTGTTAGTCACGTCAAAATCCAGTTTAATGGATAACGGCGTGTGCTCTCCTTTTGGTGATATTAGATAAATGCCGAATCCGAACCCTCGGAAATTGGATGCCCCGTCAAAATACAGATCCCATGTCTCTGTGTCGGTATGGAATATGTCTTCATCTGGAAAGGCCCAAGTATCGGTGTACCCTTCTTCAGATACGGGACTATCTGAAACACCCCACATTGATTGAAGATGTCCTATTTATGAGCTTTGCTTAAAGGGATTGAAAGTACTACTCATACCAACAAAGTGCACTTTCTTTTCTGGTTTTCCCATGATAAGAACTCCACAGTTAAGCGTGCTTGAGTGGGAGCAATCTTAGGATGGGTGACCTCCTAGGAAGGTTTCCAGGATGCGCATGAGTGAGGACAAAATGCGCTGGAAAGAACTCGTGTTGGTCTGTGAGACCAGTACAGAGCCTGGCGAGCTACCGCCACTAACATTTTCGGTCCTAGGATTGGGCCGGGGTGTTACAAATGGTATCAGAGCAACCCTGCGACCGTGCATTTGGCACCTAGCGGGGGTGGATTCTGGGTCAGCGGTTATGCTGCCAGGCGCAACGAGGACGTTGCGTTCTTCAAGTGGGAGTGATTGAAACACCCCACATTGATTGAAGATGTCCTATTTATGAGCTTTGCTTAAAGGGATTGAAATTACTATTCATACCAACAAAGTGCACTTTCTTTTCTGGTTTGGCCATGATAAGAACTCCACAGTTAAGCGTGCTTGAGTGGGAGCAATCTTAGGATCGGTGACCTCCTGGGAAGGTTTCCAGGATGCGCATGAGTGAGAACAAAATGCGCTGGAAAGGACTCGTGTTGGTCTGTGAGACCAGTACAGAGCCTGGCGAGCTACCGCCACTAACATTTCCGGTCCTAGGATTGGGCCGGGATTAAAACTCGGCGAGAAACACTATCGGCGAGAAACATTTCTAGGGGATTACATTTCTAGGGGAATTAAATATCATTAAACTCAAAAATTCTAACATTTGGCGAAATTCTGGGTCAGCGGTTATGCTGCCAGGCGCAACGAGGACGTTGCGTTCTTCAAGTGGGAGTGATTGAAACACCCCACATTGATTGAAGATGTCCTATTTATGAGCTTTACTTAAAGGGATTTAAAGTACTACTCATATCAACAAAGTGCACTTTCTTTTCTGGTTTGCCCATGATAAGAACTCTGCAGTTAAGCGTGCTTGACTGGGAGCAATCTTAGGATGGGCGACCTCTTGGGAAGGTTTCCAGGATGCACATGAGTGAGGACAAAATGCGCTGGAAAGGACTCGTGTTGGTCTGTGGGACCAGTACAAAGCCTGGCGAGCTACCGCGGTTAACATTTTCGGCCCTAGGATGGGTCGGGGTGTTACAAATGGTATCATAGCAACCCTGCGACCGTGCATTTGGCACCTAGCGGGGGTGGATTCTGGGGGAATTTCTAGGTGTTACACTATCGGCGAGAAACTCGGCTACTACCCGGCCTTTGATGCCTTTTAATGGTACGAACTTGAGGTCGAACTCAGCTAACATTAAAGTCCATCTGGACATCCTGCCATTGAGGATGGGCTTCTCGAACAGGTACTTGATAGGATCCATTTTAGATAGAACATGTATATAGTGTCGAAGCTTCTTAGTGGCCCAGACCGAAGCTAGGCACGTTTTCTTGAGCATCGTATACTTGCATTCGTATTCCAGGAACTTTTTACTGATGTAGTAAATAGCCCGTTCTTCTGAATCGACTGTCTGGGCCAGCATAGCCCCCATGGCTGTCTCGGTCATTGTTAGGTATAACGACAAAGGCAAACTGGATTGAGGTGGCATTAATACCGGCGGTGCAGACAGAATCTCCTTGATTTTATCGAAAGCCGTTTGACATTTATCGTCCCACAGTGTTCGTTCTCCTATCTTAAGTTTCTTGAAAATGGGTTCACATACCATGGTTAACTTCGAAATAAATCGGCTAATGTATTGGACTTTCCCGAGAAACCCCCTTATTTCTTTTTTGGTTTTGGGTGCCTGCATCTCGGTGATGGCTTTGATTTTAGCTGGGTCGACCTCGATGCCACGTTGGTTAACGATATAGCCCAGTAATTTGCCTGATGTTACCCCGAAACTGCATTTTTGAGGGTTTAGCCTCATGCTGTATGTGCGTTGTCGGGTAAAGAATTTTCTTAGGGCCTCAATGTGCCCGCTTCGGTCTTTGGACTTGACGATCATGTCGTCCACATAAACCTCCACTTCCTTATGCATCATGTCGTGTAGTAAGGTTGTGGCGGTTCGTTGATAAGTGGCCCCTGCGTTAATGAGACCAAATGGCATAACGGTGTAACAGTAAGTACCTCAAGGTGTAATGAAAGTGGTCTTACTCATGTTTTCTTCCGCCATTTTGATTTGATTGTACCCGGCATACCCGTCCATAAATGATAGGAGGGCATGGTCGGCCGTCTTATCCACCAGTATATCGATGTGTGGCAACGAAAAATAGTCTTTTGGGCTGGCCTTATTAAGGTCCCGGAAGTCTACACATACCCGCACCTTACCGTCCTTTTTAGGTACCGGAACGATGTTTGCAACCCATTTTGGATATTCAGACACTTGTATGAAGCCTGCTTTGAATTGTTTGTCGACTTTTTCTTTGAATTTGAGAGACCATTCGGGCCTCATTCTTCGGAGCTTCTGTTTTACCGGTTTACACCCATCTTTGATGGGTATACGATGTTCAGCTATTTCCCGATCTATCCCCGGCATGTCCTTATAGGACCATGCGAAGACATCCTTGAATTCTTGGAGGAGGTCTGTGAATTGTTGTCTCTCCTCGGGATATAAGGATAAACCTAACTTAAGCATCTGGGGCTCTAAAGTGGTTCCCACATTGATGGACTCGGTTTCTTCAATTACCGGATCTCGAGATTCCCTTTGTTCGAGCTGCTCGATCAGATGTGGAGGTAGAGGTAGAGGTACCTGTTCATCAGGTTTTTCAATGTCATTACATATAAAATTTTTGAAAGCATTTTGAAAATAAGACAAGTCGTAAGCGGAACGGTTTTCGTTTTATTAATAGTAAATTTGGAAAAGAGCTTGAAGAGAGCGGCCATCTGGTCGTTGGTCAGTGGCGGGATAGGGAGTGCTCTCGGGACAGACCCCGAGATCCAGTGGATGCAACTAAAGGAAGATGGGTTACAGACTCGATTCTAGTACTGGACCCTCTAGACTGGGACTCAGACTCCGACTCTGACTCTGACTCAGACTCGGACTCGGATTCAGTATCCGGCATATCTCCTTCACCGGTGGTCAGCTAGTAGACACGACCCTGGTTGTCGGTCCACTTGATAGTCCTCCTCCATGACCTGTTCCCGGCGTCAGCACCAACTTCGGAAATCAGCTTAGTTGGATCGAACTTGTTGCGGCAGAGGATTAGGTTGACCAATTCTTCTTTAGGAATGGGGATGGCTTTGTCTTCCTCGAATAGGATCCCCAGCACAGGCTCGGCATTGTCAGCGCCCTCCTAGGATTCAGCTTGGACGAGGGCAAATATGTCGTCGGGAATATAGTTGCATTCCCGAGCCAATTTGGTCTCAGGATATGTGATGGTGGGCTGATAGAGGCCCACTTGAACAGACCCGAATACTGGAGTAACGAAGTAATCAGTCAGTCTTGGGCTGTAAGGGCCCAAGTAGGTACCCTTAATGACGTTGGTGGCCTTCTGAATACCGGCGCGGACCACATTTCCCGGGGTTATGGCGTACCCCAAACCGAATCGTGACTCTCCGTCGTTTAGGACCTCGATGATCTTCCCAGCTGGAAGATATGGCCTCGAAGTAGCCCCCGGTAGGTAACCCAAGTTTTGTAGCATCATATCGATGCTACTAGTGAAATAGGACCTGAAAAGATATTCTTCTTCGATCATTCTCACGAAGTTGAATTCTCATGGGTCAGCCCGGCCCACGGTGTTTCAGCTTGCCACAGTTATGGGAGTGGCCTCGAGGGTAACGACACCATCTTGTAGAGGCATCTTGACCTTCCTGTGGAGGGTAGAGGATACGGCTTTGACCGCGTGGATCCAGGGCCTTCTAAGTAGAAGGTTGAAAGAGGAGGTGACATCAACCACCTGAAATTCTAGCTCTTTTTCAATAGGGCCGGTTATAATTGTTAATTTAACGGCCCCGGCAACTGATTTCGGGCTTCCGTCAAAAGCCCGGATAGTTTGTGCAGTCGGGAGGTAGTCAGCTTCGGTGACACCGAGGGCTTTTGCGATCCTTAAGGGAAGGACATTTACAGCGGACCCGTCGTCGATCAGGGTCATCAGAATGTACTTTCCTCGGCAGATCACCGTGATGTATAGGGTCAGGTTATGGATGGCCCCAAATTGTGGTAAGTCAGACTCGGGGAAGGTGATGAGCGGGCCCTCTTCCTTGGATTTTCCCTTTAGATGGGGTAGGATGGTGGCCACCATTTCAGTGGGGGTAACCAACGAGTCGACCTTGATTTGATCGAGAGCCTTAGTAAGCGCTTCCCGATGTTCTTGAGAACTAACCAAGAGCTGCCATATTGTGAGATCAACTCGAAGCCTTTTCAGTTACTTGACTAGAGTCGTGTCAGTGCTTGGCTCCTCAAGGGTAGGTTCCGTCCTGGCAGGTTTAGTGACAGTTTCCGGAGTAGAACGGCCGGCCGTGACAAGGTGATTGCTGGCCAAGGCTTTGGATATAACCTTCCAGACTTCTTCAGTGGTGATGGGGACAGCTTTCCCTTTAGCTAGGTAAACGTCGTCTTCATCATCGAACCATATCCCGTTAATTTGCGGGATGAAAGGAGAAATGAGATGAGAACAGTCGATTACTTCTCCAGTAAAAATGGCATGCGCACTGAAGGGGTTTTTCTTGTTGATCGGCTTGTCTCCAGGCAATGGTATTTTCCCGCTTTCGATTAAGTTCTGAATGAGGTGCTTCAATTTCCAGCACTTTTCGGTATCGTGCCCATTCGCTCGGTGGTACTGGCAATGTTATAGCTCTTGGACCGCTTTTCAACTGGGACTTCTGGAGTTGGGCCTATCGGCTGGATCAGACCCTTGGAAGAAAGCCTTTGTGAGGCGTAGGTATAGGTGGTCCCTATATCAGTGAATACCCAAGTTGGGGTATTCTTTTTGGATGAGGCATCCAGTAGATTGACCTCGTCGAAGATGTTGCGGGTTGCAGCGGCGGTTGCGGGCTTGCCGGTGGACAAGCTGGCCCCTTGGTACCCTTTGGCAGGGGCCTTTGTAAGGCTTTCTAACCTTAGGTCATCCTCGATTCTTGTACCCATTTCGGTTAAGGTAGCAAACTTGGGTACGACTGCATACCGGAGATGAACCCGGTAAGAAGGGAGGAGATTCTTCACCTTTTCACGGAGATTCTAACACCATTTCGCTGGGCTTTTCAACCAACTTCACGCTTTCGGCCCTCCACCTTTGAAGCTATTTAGTGAAACCTTCTTTGGGCTCTTGGGCCATGACCTCCAGAGTACGCATCGTAGTCTAGATCTCGGTGTTATCGGCATAGTTCCAAGCAAATTTTGTCGCCACGTTATCCCAAGTTTTGTATTTCTTGGAGTCAAGTCTCTAGTACCAGGCTTTCGAATGCTTCTCAAGGGAGGAAGAAAACAGGTGCTTGAACATGGTTGACTTCACCCCCTTAACAGCCATGAACTTCTTGAAGGCCCGGATATGGAGTACCGAGTCTTCAGTCCCATCGAACATCGGTAAGCCCGTGAGGTTGAGATTGGCGGGCAACTCGTCGGTCAGGAGCGAATAAGAACGGGCATTTTCCGTGTGGATGGTGTTGTTGGTCGACAAATGGACCTGTTCCTGCAGCTTGCGGACCGCGCTGGCCAACTCAGCTAAGCGCCCAGTAGTCTCGACCCCACCTCCCGGAGTTCCTTGTTCCACGGCGCTTACACGGGTAATGAGAGCTATTTGGTCTTCTCTCATTTTCGTCATTTGGGTCTCAATTTTAGCCAATGAGGCTGCCAACTGGTCCACGCCTTCTTGCACCTTGGATCTGGTGAAGGGTGGCTTGTCTGTAAGAATACCCCATAATCAGAAACAGAACCCGGATCTTGGAACCCAAAAAGAAAAGGAACATCCCAAGCAAGGGAAAGATTGAAAAGGAAATGACTCGGAAAAGACACCTAAACGGGGGAATCGTGAAAGGTGGGCCTCCCTTAGGATCCGGCCATGTGGGCTGGGTCCTGTTCGAAGGAAGGTTCACGTGAGACATTCCCCAGACTTTGGACTCGAATGTGTAGACGGGCCGTCCTTTGTAGGAGTATGTCCTACGTAGGTGGGCCGTGCCTTAGTCAAATAAGGTGGACTGGGATAGGGGGGAAATCTGTGAGGTAAGATCGACGGAGTTTCGACGCTAGAGACTTTCGACGACTTATGACAAGACCCGACACTGCTAAATACGGGAAGTCCTAAGAAGAGGAAAGTTTTGAAAAAAAGAATTTTTATTTTTTTTAGAAAATCCGGAAAAATTGGAGGATGGCCCGATTTTTTTGAAACCGGCACAATGTCATTGGACCGCAATTTTGAAGTTTTGAAAATATTTTGAGTTTTGAAACGGGTAGCATACCGGCTAGAAATAGGCTATTTTGAGTAAAATCATAAGTCCTAAATTCGGTAGCTTTCCAGGTTTTGAAAATGGATATTTTGGAAAAAAGATGCAATTTTTGAGAATGACGGTTTTTTTGAAAACGACATAGAAACCAAGTAGCATATAGTCACGCAAGCATTATTACGACTCCATGTATGCTTTACACTAGGTCTCGGTCGGTCTAAATGGGGTCTATACCAGTGTGAGAATCGGGACGAACTTCCTAAGTCGAGTTGAGCTTAGAACATCCCGCGAAACCCGTAGGAATTAGCCATGGACACCTTTGACATATCCATGTTGGAGTACATCAATAGTATAGTGGGACGTCGGTCGCCAGTACCGGCCCGGGAAAATATAGAATTATGCATGAACCGTAAAACTAAAACGTGTATTGTACTAGTCAAACGATTTCTATTCGAGTCTCACCCTAAGGATGCCAATGGTAAGTCACGCATCAGTGTTCCCCAGCGGAGTCGCCAAATTGTGGACATGACATAGGTCCACCCCGATGCGGCCACGCGCAGGTTTGGGGAGGCGAATGAATCTCATGTGAGATGGGTCGAATTGAAATTTAAATCGAAGTGGAGTCGCCACCGAACTTTGTGGAAGTTCGGGCCCATTCGAACCCACTCTATATCTTAGTGGGCCATGCACAAAGTATGGCCCATTCGGATGTCAGAGTTTATTGGGTTCGTCCATTTGCATTGCGATACCGATACCGACGTTATCGGATACCGTGTATTGAATGACTCTCGTGTGCCAAGGGGTTCGGATATCCGGAAACCATGGTTCTGAGTAAGGGGTGAGGGTACGTGTTGGGAATTTCACAAAGAACACCCAACACCGCCCGCACATTAGCGGCCTCTACTAAGATATCGTTTGACTTTTGAATACGCGCGTTAGTAATACGATGAGATGATATGCAAACAATGTTTTGACTAAACATGCGAATATTTGAATAGGCTGCTATGTCGATTTAATGCATCTAAAATTAACGTCAAAGTTGTATTTTGCATGCGATATTCATTTTAGTATAATAAAACAAATAACGGAAATAAATCGAAAAGGCATAAACAAACAAGTTAGTAACGGTGATAACGATAATAACGGTTTGTAAATGATATAAATATAATACGATGCATGGTTTTGAAAGGATGAGTCACGTGATAGACTTGACACGTGATGACCGAAGTCATAAAAATATTTTATCGGGACTTGAAGGATTCTGAAAGACTCTCGGTTTTGACAAACCAGGAGCCACTCTACTCGATCGAGTGGTCTCGAAAAAAAAATTATGCCTCGGTTTTTGGGGTGCCACTCGATCGAGTGGGCTAGGCACTCGATCGAGTGCCCCCTGTACGAACTAGGGTTCGCTTTGTTTTTTATTTCGAAATTGCTTTTTGAAAAATCGATAATTTCGTTAAGTCGTGTAAAAGTAATTCGATTTATACTCGACTTAAATTTTTTATACTCGCTATATTCGACACTTGATTATAGAATCAATATCGAATATTCGGAGTAATTTTTTGAAAAGATGCTTATACATCGTTTGAAAATCGAACTAAGACAAAATAAATTCTCTCCGCGTCGAAATCATCGTGTTTCACTTTTAGGATCATATGACGATTATCTTAGCATCAACGAGATGAATTTAATTCTTGTGGATACGATATTCGATTATAGAGTCGATATCGTATTTTAAGAATGATCGTTTTGCATAAAAAAAATAGATTATTATTACGATAATATCGGTATTAGAGACGATGAAAAAGAAAAGAAAAAGAAAAAAAACGTGGCGATGACTTGATGGACGGACGACACGACGGGAGAAAGAGAGGGAAAGGAAGAAGACGGGATTTGAATTTACACCCTCAACCTACATGCTTTGTATTCTCGGAACGAGGCTCGTCTAACTGTAGCTTAGGCACGGGAGCATTGAGATAATGCGGGTGAGTTATGGTGGTTTCGGTGTGTAGGGGGTCGGACGAGGTGGCCGGAACTTCAAGGTATGGGTGGCGTATTCTCGGGTGTGTTGGATTGTATGTGTGATTATTGATGTGTATACTTCATTGTTTGTAGATGTGTGTCTATGTTGTGCGCAAAGGGAGTCTATTTATAGTAGAGGTTCGTGACCTTGGCTGGGAAAAGTAGCTTTGCTTGGGTGACAAGAAAACACCGCTTCGGATAGAAAAGGCACGCAATTCGAGAGGAAAGAGGATTTCGTCGTTGGATGGAAGAGGAATCCTCTTCCGGCTGGAAGAGGAGTCACTCGATCGAGTGCCAGGTTTGACGCCGGTTTTGCATGGGTTTTTGAGCTTACTCGACCGAGTGGGTTGATCCACTCGATCGAGTGGGTCTAGCTCGAGTAGAAGGCTCTTTTAGAGATCGAGTTCTATCTCTAATGGAATTGTTTAATCTTTTTTGTAGCCGATTTTTTCGTAGTATTGGATTCCTAGTCGGACTTCCAATGTGACGCAGCAGATATTTACGCCTCGGAAATTTCTTTGACCGGGGTTTGGCTCGGTCGCAAAAAGACGGTTTTGCCCTTGGTGTCGGATTCGACCCAAATTAGTCTTATTTGATTGGAAATGACTTGATGGTCCTGAATTTGAGGTTGGTTTTGTGATATTTGTTCTCCGTAAAAAGCCCAAGCCAAATGCTAATGATTTCGAGCCCATATTCGAGTACGTTAAAGCATATTTGCGTCCGATCATCATCGGGTGTTTTTTGGAAACTGCCATAGACACCTAACGCCAAATGTGGGTGTCTACACAAACAACCACTACAAAAATCTATCCCAATTTTCGGCGGACGAATCCGACACAAACTCGTCAAATCCGACGCAAAATACAACTTGCGTCGGACAAGCCGACGCAAACAGTCCGACGCGTATTTTCGCCGCAAGGGGGGTTTTTTGCGTTGGTTACTATGCATCGACTTTGCGGCGGACTGTCCGACGCAGTCATGAAAAGTCAATCTTTCAAGTCAAAGGTAGCTCCGTCGGACTGTCCGACGCAATTCCGACCCAAATCTCTTTTTCGACGGATAATCAGAGCAACGACTACCGCAGATTGCAGATTTGCGTCGTCTATCCGACGCAGCGTTCAGGTTTGCGTCGGATAATCCGACGCATCTTACGTATTTGCGTTGAATTATCCGCCCAAACCCGATGCACCCTTCAAACTAAACGTGACGCATTCACCGCCTATGTGTCGGTTGTTCCGACATTTCTTTTTTTTTTACTTTTTTTTTAAAAAAATTAGAGCTCCCTAAATGCGAGAAAATTCAAAACAATTCGACAAAACCTGCAGCAATATAACCAGCATCTCAACTCCATCACAAAACTTCACATCGAGGTTTTTTTAACCATCATGAAACTTCACAAATCACAACAACGATAATTAAATATAAATTATATTACAAAGAAAGAGTAATGGGTTTACAATTCCATTTAGAAGTTAGAGATTTAGGAATATACGTAACGATATGAAATTACCAAAGAGATGATGACTACCAAAGCAATGAGCTCTATCTGCGAAGACTGAAACTCATGACTATCGTCTGCGTTGTCATCGCGCCTCTGTGAACGCAGCCCACTACAACAGCGTTCATTCTCCATGGCCCACATTTCCCTCAACATCTCTATGACCTTGTTTTGTTCCAACGCCTTCCGTTGCTCTTCGATTGTCTGTTCGCACATCTTTTGGTCGATCATCTGGTATGTAACAAACTAACAATGATGCAAATTAAATTTCTCAAAATGATTCATAATCGAGAGATCTTGGACACGTTTCTTCCATATCTACGCATAAGTTCCGACATCACGTCCAATTGATCCAAATGACAAAGTGGAACAACGTACAAAATGATACGCAACTAACAACTCAAGGGGAATAAACTACTCCGTATTACTCTTTGATTTCCGTCTCAATCATTCTTTTATCTTTTATGTTATCTGTGAAAAATATGTCATCAAAGATAAAACAAATGATATTCAACACAGAGGCAATAGAATAACTTATTTCTATTGTAGTAATTGATGGATAATGGGAGTAAATATTTACAAAGTTATTCTTATAGTCATCAAAAGTAATTAAAATAAAAATAAATTATGTCATCTACATAATCATATATTTTCGGTACATCTTCTAACACGTTTATTTTTGGTACGTCTCAGTTATTTATTGACTTTTTAGGACTTAAATTGATAATCACTCCATCTTGGTCAATAGTTTATGTTTACTTTAGTTTGTGATGGTCGTAAATAAAGCAAACCTATTTAGTAGATTATGATCGAAGTCCCTCGTGCCTTTCAGAATCAAAGATGGATACCTTCAATCACAAGGAAAGACGCTTGGACCTAGGGCTTAGATGGAACTCTCATCGAAACCTATTCAGGTTTTTCTACGTGGCAACCCTGTATTTTTGGAAATTATACGCGGTAACCCTGCTTTTAAAAAAAATATACGGTAACTCTGTACTCTCTTAGTACTTAAAAAAAGTACAAAACCCGTGCCTATGCACGATTTTTTTCATTAACTTTTGTTTATATAAATAATTTAGTTACTTACAAAATTATTCCTTCGATTAAGTCAATATTTTACATTTTTCTTCTTTTAGTGTTTTAGTCAACCATTTATGTTTTCGTTCTCGGTAAATTTATCCTTTACATTTTTTTAACCATAATAAAAAAATGTTTTGTCAGTACTTTATTGTTCTGTATGGGGTAACATTCTATTAAAACGAAATGAGTATAAAATTAGTCACTACTGTTATAAAATTAATCACTGCCCTATCTTTCGGTATAAAGTACGTAGTAGCATTCTATTAGGTTGAAATGACTATGAAATTAGTCATATTAATAAATAGATATGTTGTTCATGCTTTTATCTTATATTTATATAATAACATTTATCTTATATTTATCTTATAGATATTTATAACATTTAATAATAACAATATTTATAAAATATAAAATACAATTTTTTTGAATAACAATATTACTAATTATTGAATTTAATGAATTTAATTGAGTTAGTAATATCAAATAAGATTAATATTTTTCAATTAGTTGAATAGGTCATTTGATAGTTAAAATAACGGATTTGTTTATTGGATGGGGTTGATATTGGACTTGTATTGAATTTGGACAAAAAAAATATTTTTTCAAGCCCAATTTAGGTAATGAAGGGGTTGAAACTAGGCGGGAAAGTTGAAATGACTACTTTGCCCGTTAGTTTTTGTTTTAGTGAATAGAGGGGGATATGACCCCCAAATTTACTTTCGTCAATTTGCGGTAAGTGGGCATTTAAAAATGGTTTTTGTACATCATTTTTTTCTCTTTTATTCACTCGATTTGTGTCCAAAATTTTAAAAAAAGGCATTTAAAATGTTTAATTGAGGAATTAATTTTTTTAATTTGCATTTTTGTAGAGTATAATTACCGTGTAGGAATACACGAATAGAAGTAACCTTCGTAGAAAATTTATAATGTACTCCTAACAAAGTCGCTTCACTGCTTAATCATCGTTTAATAAATTATTTAACGGACAAATTTAACGTAATTAAAGTTAGGAGTCATGTCGTAGAGTATTAGAAAAGTAGAGGGTTACTGCATGTGACTATAAGAAATAAAGCTAAGGGTTGCCGCATGTGTTTTCTTAAAAATGAGGGTCACCACGTAGAATTTACATAGACACGGGTTACCACATAGAAAAACCCTAAAAAATAAAAAGTTGTGGGATTTTGGTTACAGAATTATTTAATGAAATTATTCGTGGTGCATTGAGGAATTGAATAATTATGTAAGGATCATGGAACTAGTTCCGATTAATAATCTCGAAGGTTTTAGAGGGGGTAGTTTGTAACACCCCGTATTTTTAACATTCTTTTAGAAATACTTTCTACTTTACGTTATATTTTGTCGTATTTTAGAAACTACCAGACCCCCTTCCGTGGGATGGATAGAAATTTCATATTTGATTTCTACAAATTTTCTCATTTTATTCTTTATTTCAAAAGTTGTAACATGTCATTTCATTTTTTTAAATTAATTTACTATTATTTATATTAGATTTTTCAGCTCAGCTTAAAGACAACTTAAGTCGATCATAACTCTTTCATTAATTCTCATACTTGCACACTCCAATATATATTTTGAAGATGAGAGTGGGTACTATGAGTCCCCAGAAGCTAAGACATTTAATTTCTCCAGCAATAAATTATTTTGAACTATTTCGAGAATGTCGTGTTTTAAAAATAAGCGTGAACAAAGACCGGTTTAATTTTGAAACGGACTCCATTAGAAGTCCCAAAATTTTTATAATTATTACTACCTACTCTAATCTCCCTCTCTCCTCCATTTTTTTTCACCTTTCACGTTTCATCTCTCTCTCTCATCTTTTTTTTTTGAATACCCAAACCGGGTTTTAGTAGACTTTATTAAGATCGGCCGCGGCCATAATGTCGAAAGACGGAGGCAAAAAAACCCTCCCAAATACACATATTAGGAATCAAATAAAACTCAAAATGGGCAAACCATATGAGCAAAACAATTATAGTCTCGTCTCACGAAAGACCACTTGACCTCCGCAGAGGTTGGAATTTCCCTGCGGATTGCATCACAATAAGCATAGAATTCGGTCCTCCCGTTAGTGTTTGATTGCATTATGTCAAAAACCTGTTTGCAATCAGTCTCTATTTCTAACTGTTGATAACCATGTCGACTTGCTTCGCGGACAGCTTCGAGAACAGCAATTGCCTCCGCCTCCTGCACCTCTAGGACCTCCGGAACGCGCGTCGCCTGCACCCACAGAACACTTCCTGTTTCATCCCGACAGACCACTCCCGTCCACGTACCCCATCTCTCCTTAACGCCTGCATCGCAATTTAGCTTGACCCAACCCCTGCTAGGTTTCTCCCAACCATTTCGTAGGTTCACCATCTGCGATCGCCTCGCATCTCCCTTCCCGTCGCCTGTATCCTTACGTCCCTTATCCCACTCGCTCTCCAAACCCTCAACCCTCCTTACCACATCGTCCCCTCTAAGCCTCTTACCCTCAAAAACAAGTCTGTTCCGGACTTCCCAAATCGACCAACAAGTTAGCATAAACCTCTCTCTCTCCTCCATTGAGAACTCCCTCCAAAGATCCTCCACCCACTCCCTCACCCACTCATGCCCAACATCCTTCTTTGTCTCCATCCCCAACCTATCCCAAATCCCTCCCAACCACCCACACCCCTTAACAAGGTGGAGACAAGTCTCCACCTCGCAATCACAGATTGGACAATAGGGTTCAAACGAAGAAATACGAGAAGCGAGATTACCCTTAGTCGGAACGGCGTCATTACAGAGCTGCCAAAAAAAGATCTTCACTCTTGGCAAAACATTCGCCTTCCATATATGACTTCAAAGCCATTTCTCATTGACCAACGAGGATGATGCTTCCTCGACCCAACCCCCCATAAGCATTTTGTAGGCCGATCGAGTCGTGTACACTCCATTTTTTTTGAGATCCCAGCACCATAAATCACGTTCATCACGCCTATCAATTATCATTTGGTAATGGCGATACAATCAATAGGCAGAAAAAGCTGTGAAATCTTACCCAAGTCCCACACGCGACCGCTCGGGTCAAATAACTCTGCAACCCGCATACGACGATCCTCCTCCCGACCTCTAGACACGACCCGTTTACTCACCCCTCCCTTAACCCAAGGGTCACCCCACACCCGAGTCCCCAATCCATCACTAATTCGCAACCGCGAGCCCCTTAGCACCACTTCTCTCGCTTGCCAAATCCCACGCCAAGTATAGCTCGGGTTTCGGCCAAGCTCCGCGTCAAAGAGAGGCCTATCAGCATAGTATTTAGCCTTCATTATCTTCCCAACCAGGCTATTTGTGTTAGTCAACAAACGCCAAACTTGTTTCCCTAGGAGGGCCATGTTGAATTGATGGTAATCTTTGAACCCCAATCCACCCAAGTACTTTGGCTTACATAAATTCTTCCACGCAACCCACGAAATTTTTCGCTTTCCATTCTCCGAACCCCACCAAAACTTCGAGACCATCGATCTAAGCTCATCACAAAAGTTGTTCGGTAGCATGAAGACACTCATAGTATAAGTAGAGATTGATTGGGCTACAGCCTTTATCAACACTTCTCTACCCGCCTTCGAAAGAAGCATCCCTTTCCAACCTTGTA
Source organism: Agrostemma githago (assembly GCA_958450325.1). Taxonomy (NCBI): domain Eukaryota; kingdom Viridiplantae; phylum Streptophyta; class Magnoliopsida; order Caryophyllales; family Caryophyllaceae; genus Agrostemma; species Agrostemma githago. The sequence goes on along the minus strand of OY288247.1, from coordinate 62,181,001 downwards.
ATTTCTTACTCAAACGGTCTCTAATATGTCGCGTGATAACCTGCTTCGATTGGCCCACACAAGTACGCAATCCTAAATAATTCCCCGGATTATCCACCACTCGTACTCCTAGGACGGTCGCCATCTCCTCCTTCAATTCCACCCTTGTCCCCCGACTAAAGGAAGCCGTAGTCTTCTCAAAATTCACGATCTGCCCCGACACTAATTCATAATCCTTGAGGATTTCTCGAATTCGTGTCGCCTCCCTAACCCTTGCCTTAAAAAAGAATATGCTGTCATCAGCAAACAATAAATGGGTAACCGAAGGAGCATCCATCGCAATCTGAATCCCATGTATCGCCCCCCTCTCAGCTGCTCGCCTCATAAGATTTGAAAGGACCTCTGCACATATGATAAACAGATAAGGTGATAGTGGGTCGCCTTGTCTAATTCCACGTCCCGGTGAAAAAGCTTCTGATGGCTGTCCGTTAACCAAAACCGAATAAGACACCGTCGAGATACATAACATAACCCTATTCACCCAACCCACATCAAAACCCATCCTTATCAGCACTTTCTCAAGGAAGGCCCATTCTACACGATCGTAGGCCTTCGACATGTCAAGCTTCAGTGCCATGTGACCACCACCACTCCTAGTATTTTTCATATAATGGAACATTTCAAACGGAACCAGGACGTTATCCGCTATTTGACGTCCCGGAGTAAACGCACTCTGGTTCTCAGATACGACCTCACCTAAAAAAAGTTTTAAACGATTTGCCAAGACCTTGGAAATCAGCTTGTAAAGAACATTGCACAGACTAATTGGTCGAAATTCCCCCATCTTTCTCAAATTTTTAACCTTCGGGATAAGAACAATATACGTCCTGTTGCTATCTCTCGGCATATTCCCTCCTCGAAGAACGCCCAACACCATATCCATGACCCGTTTCCCGACAACATTCCAATAGGTTTGGTAGAACAATCCATTCATCCCATCCGGTCCCGGTGCCTTCAAAGGATGCATTTGATCCAGGGCTCGCATCACCTCGTCCTCAGTATATTCAGCACAGAGGAAAGAGTTCATCCGCGGAGTAACCCTTCCCTCAATCCCATCCATCACCTCGTCAAATTCACATGGGTTGCCTGGAGTAAAAAGACCCTTAAAATAATTGCATGTTATCCTCTCCAAGTCTTTCTGTCCGTCCCATGTCCCTCCCTCATCATCCTCTATCATCGTAATCACGTTACGTTTCCTTCTCTGCCCTGCCTTTCGGTGATAAAATTTGTGTTTCGATCTCCTTCTTTCAACCACAAGACTCGCGAACGTTGTCTCCAGTAAGTTTCTTCTTGTCGAGCCATACGCGCTATATCCCTAACAAGCTGCCTTCTCTCCGACACGTTTTTTTTATTCCGATGCCCACCCTCAAGTATATCCAGTCGTCTTCTCTTCCTTTTTATGTCACGCATGAGGTTGCCAATATTCAGTCCCTTCCAAGCCAGTAACTCTTCACTACACCTCGTCAAACCACTACATACATCGTCATCTCCCACCTCCCACGCTCTCTTAATAGCCTCCTCACACCCACTTTCCCCTACCCAAACTTGCTCAAAACGAAATAATTTCTTCCCTCTGTGTTCATTTGCTGTCTTCCTATCCACCATAAGTTTAATGGGGAGATGGTCAGACCACTCTCGGGTTAAGTGAAGAAGTCTAGCTCGAGGGAACATATCCAACCACTTATCATTTCCAAGAGCCCTATCCAGTCTGCATTGTCTATTATCATCCTCCAATTGCCCATTGTCGTAAGTGAAGTCGTGCCCCTCGAACTGGATATCCCGGAGACCGCAAACATCCACAGCCTCCCTAAAATTATTCATCTGCCACTGAGCCCTTGTTCCACCCCTCATCTCCGTCGCAAAAAGAATCTCATTGGAAATCCCCTATACAAACCCACGGCATGTTTTCCTCCTCTCTTAGCAATTTAAGCAGTTCCCATGACAAGTATCTATCGTTCACATTTGGCCACCCATAAAATCCCGTCAAGCGCCACCAGCCGTCAGTCGACTCAACCTCATAGTCACTACTACAAATCACTCAATTATGTGATACTTTTCAAGGCTATTATTGACGCTTAAAAGCAACACAAATTTATTTATTGACGCTCACCATAAGCGTCACAATTTGAGCCGTCACAATTTTGTGACGCTCTTTTGCGTCAATCGTATCAACACTCTTATGCGTCTTAAATATTTGTGACGCTTTTTGACGTCAAATTATTAGAAACGATAAAGCATCAATTTTATTAAATTATGACGCCTTTTGTTGTCAAATCCATATATTCGACATTTTTAGGTAAAGAGTAGAAAAACAAGTTGACATTAAAAGGCATCACAAGCGGCAATAATGATTATTCTATATATAGATTATATATTTAATTAAAATGTAGTAATTAAATTAAATCAAAATAATTTCATCCAATAAATTAAAAAAATATCTATGTCGTTAACTCTAAGAACTACATTAACCAAAAACCAACATTTCTTCAAATGCACTTAATTCAAATGTGTTACATTATTTCTGAAATTTAAACTACATAAGAACGAATACAAAAAAATGTCGTTGGTCGACAAAAATATCGACGAAGATCTATTACACATGATATATATATATATGTTCTTAAATCTTCATTTAGGCAAATCTGGACTTGTTGGAGTCGTTGAAACCTATACAAGGGGAAAAGAATTATTATTAAATGACATAATATAATCAAAAGTATCGACCGTGACCAAGTATATATCGTCCGCAACTATAGTTAACAACAATTGATAATCTAATAAACAAACATGCTACAGATATTGTAGCATCATGAAAACAAAACATTCCTCCATATCAATAATTTATCTTACTAACAAACAAGTCTAGAGGTAAACAATTTTAGACTAACACGACAAAATAGCAAAGATATTCAGCCGCATCAAAATGTACTAGTTTGTAATATCACACCTTCAGTCCACATAATGTATGCTTGATTATGAGGATAACGGATAGCCTAACAGAAAGTAGACACCGAACAGTCCGCTCAAGAGCTACACAGGGAACAAGCAAGCTAAACATGTTTAGCTCAACTCGGCCCCTTCATATAGAAAAAAGAGAAGAGTACTAAAGAGAGGGTTTACGTGTGGATTCGCCATGTCTTATACAAATTTGATGAGCACTTTACTTGCAAGGCACAGGACACCAGGACATTCGGCTTCTAGATATAGCTCTACAACATCCACAAATGTATCTCCTCTCACACTGTGATTAGGCCTGCGGTTTTCTTTGTCAAATTTCCCTCTATATGGATTGATGCATCGGATCCCTGTTCATCATTAATTAATATTACATCATTCAATGACTAATTAAAAATCTCAAGAGAAATAGTTTAGCAGCCCCTCGTAAATATCCTCTCGATATATTATACTCTATACTTAGTATGATCAGGTAATGATAATTTATCAATAAACACATAAATACCAACCAGGTGGCGGTTGTTGGTTGAGTTTTGACACAAAAAAAGCAAATACATACATACAGGCTGCAATGATAATCATATAAGGAAAATGAAGAAAAGTGAATGTGTACAGTGATGAAGCAATCATGGAATTTCAAGCGGAGCAAACCGGCAAGTGACGCGAGGTCAATGTCGAACTGTGTGTTTTCACCTCAGTAGAAATAACCGCCTCAACATCGACATGCTCGTCAAAGCATTTCCCACTATAAAAACCACCATGAGAAGGATAAGGAGGAAGCCCAATAAGGGAAAGCAAATTTTGTGATACGTAGACTACATAAATTTTGTGATAATGATGAAAGAAATTAAGTAACCAAAAGAAAGATAGATGAAAGAAGCAAAAAAAATCCCTAATTTTATGAACCAAAAAATCATAGAAATTTATTTGAATAAGTTGGAAGTCTCAAATAGAATATAGATTGGAGAAACAAGTCTCAAATAGAATATAGATTGGAGAAACAAGTAGACAAAGTGCAACGCATGCTAGATGAATCCAGATATCCATTGCATCGGGTTTATGCGGGCCACTTCAAGTTAGTATAGGGATGCTACTCATTCTATTATTAGATACAGGCACATGTTATGTTCCTATATGAGACGCGTGCACTCTACATATTAGACTATGCCATAATGTTGTATAATAAACAAGATGCAATAATGGTTCATGCTGCTACTTAATCAAAAGACCGAGTTCAGACTACTCAGACTTCCACCCTCCATGTTCTAAACTTTTGAACCTCCTTCAACAAATAATCTAAGCTTTAGTAAACCATGAATAAATAGTTGAGTATAACCTTTGGTGATATAAAATAAACAATTGTGTGATATCGATGGTGATTAATAAGAATTTAACAATTGTGAGATATGGCTGAACCATATTGATATTCTAAGTCCACCTAGACCAACCAAGCAAAACTACTTGAAGATATTAACAACATCAAAACCTCAAAATCTGAAAAATCAAGGTCATTCTCCATCAGATCAGGGTGTACATCAAGGTACCATATGCAAAATTTGTTAAAAACCCGGTCTAGGCATCATTAATGAAGCGTCATAATTTTAAGGGATTTGTAGTTGTGAGAATAGAAGCAAATAAATAGTGTAAATAAAATAGAAGGCAAATAATGTAATGGGGTAAGGTAGCTTTCATAATAAATCACATAATGTGGAGATAAAAAACAAGCTAAGGTGGTCAAATGTAAGGTAAGCAACGAGGGAGATTCTAAGAAGCAGCAAAGCAAATCAGTAGCAATTAACAACCCTTTATGCTTGCTTTTGTTTACGTGTTATTACCCTTGCATTCTCTTTTCTTCATTCATTCGTTTGTTTCCTCCACAACTTCATCAAGTCTCTTAGTCTGCTGAATAAGTTTACTATCTATGTCCATGGTTCTAGTTCTACTGTGATTAATTAATTACTCAGGTCGGGTTGTCGTCGATCAGTTTGATATATGCATACATATACCATTAGCGAGATAGTAAAATGCACACCTGGCTATTGCAGCCAACATTGAGTCCATTATGTACCTTTTCTTTTGAACATAACACACTAACAATTTACGTAACCTGAAGCACCTCATTTCAGTCTTGTATTCATCATTGAACAACCTGACTAATGGAACTGCCCTGTACTTGGAAACTGCATACTCGATGCACTCTTAATCAACTTCACATGTAGACCTGCACTAAAAAAAACAAGCAGATGAAAACCGATGACAGTAATCTCAATAATAGGACAAAATCAAAGTAATCGTAAGAACATAAGGTTAGCATAAGTTGAAAAAGTTACAGAAAATTACCATCTTGGGGTCGATTGATAACAAATAACAACTGTAAGTTTCACAACCAATCGTACGAGTAGTGTGTGACAAAAAAATTAGGGAAACACTTTCAACAAATGCGTTACACATACAAAATTGGATTAAACAAAAGGTAATCAGCCTACACCAAAGAAAAGTTATCAGAAATGTCTCGAATCCTCAAACAAGAATTTCGAATTTGAACTTTCCCCAAATTATATATATGCTTCAAATAATGTAAGGATAGTTAATTATAATTCGCATGTATCATTCTACATTTCATTTGCCGAAATCATTCAACCCTAATTTTGCAGTAACAATCAACCCTAAATTATCAATGTTGCGTAATTAAATTGGGTACTTAAATTGCAAAAAAAATGGAATGGAAACAAACCTGAGTCCCATGGATGAATAAAGATGAAGGTTATTGGGGCTAAAGATGAAGAAGAGAATCGAATTCTCGAGAAGACGCCGTTGATAAGGGTTAAAGTTTATTGAAAACTTAAAGGTGGTGGATATTTTTTCGTGGGTGTACTGGTGTCGCGGGTTTCGGTTTTAGAATAATTTATGTTTCGTGGGTGTACCGAGAGAGTGATGAGAGCGGTTAAATAATTTGTGACACAAAGTGGTGTCAAGATTGAAAGGAGTGAAAACAATGAGTTCCACGCTCTATTAAAGCATCAATAACGAAGCGTCATAATTGTAAAGGATTTGTAGTAGTGAGTCCATATGATGTAACGAAGCCAACCTGAAATTAACCTGTATATCCCTCCTCCACAATAATGCTAAACCACCCGATCTTCCTGCACTATCCACCGCTCTAAACTCATAGTTATCTAAGCACCCAACCACCGTGCGAAACTCAATACTGCTAAGCTTTGTTTCGCACAGAAAAGCTATAGCAGGGGCCTCCCTCCTCATCAATCTACGGAGTCCGCCTACTGCATCGGGGTTGCCCAACCCCCTGCAGTTAAGGCTTAAAAGAGTCATAATGTCCGGCGGGGCTGAGTCATCTCAACCTCTGCCTCGAGTGAACTAACACCAACGATCAATTTTGGCTTTTTCTCCCCACCCATCGTCATCTCCTTTCCTTCGACCCTCATTCTTTTCTCTCCTAGCACGCCTACATCACCACATTGTAAAGCTACATTCCCGCCCTTATTCACCTCTCCCGTCTGCCTATCCTTTCTCACCCATTTCCCCTTTCGAACCTTTATGCCATCATTTACCTTCTGTTTAATAGCCTCCTCCTCAATGCACCCCTCCTCATTCTCAATCCTTTCCCGATCCCAAGCCATCATATCCGAAGATCGGGTCACGCCATTATCCGGCCTACAACTCATTATATCACTTCCCTGTGGACGTAAACAAGGAACTAGAGTACGTGTTGGTCGTTTAACCGCAACCTCTCTCTCTCTCATCTTAACTACACCTCCCTCCCACTTTTCACCCTCTTTCCTCTAGAATATTACATCCATTATCCCACTTTCCTCCCTCTCCTATTCAATTCTACCACCTTCACTTTTCACCATCCAAAAGAAAACAAAACAAAATAATAATAATAATAATAATAATAATAATAATAATAATAATAAGATTACAATCAAATCAGAGAAATCATAAAAATCAAGGGGTATTTATCCAAAATGAAGAAAACTAAGGCAAGCTTGAGATTCTAGATTAACCAAATTCCCATTTTGTAACAGGTATATTTCTTCAAATTCTTATATATAATAATATTCTTATGTAATAATAATAAAATCGAAATTTTTATAATTAAGGACTTGCATGTTTTAAAAACTCATAGTCCATTATTTCTATTTTTATTTATTTTATTTTCAGTTTATTTTTAAAACTTTTGGAATTTGAACTATTTTTGACTTGCATGTCCATTAAACCTACAAATCTAAGGTATTTGACTTATATAATTATTATCTTATTTTTAAACTTTTGAGTTGAGACTATTTTTTTTAGCATTGCATGTCTTTAAAACTTGTAGATCTAGTGTATTTTATTTTATTTGTATTTTTATGAAAATTTCTGAATTTTGGTAGAATTAATTCAATTATATGTGTTATGGGTCATGGTGGCAAAAAAGAAGAAAAAGAAGCAGAGGAGGCCGAAGAAGACGTCGGAACCGGGTCGAAGAAGCCTAGTTGCCCTATTTCGTTTTTAGACCAAAAATCGAATCAAGGGTGGGTAAATTATTATTAATTGATGAAAAATTCATTTTTATAGAATGAATTTTTCATATAACTGCTTGCATGTTAATTTTAGTAATAGATTTAGGTAAATAAGGGAATGCATGTAAGACTACTACTAAATTATGGAAAACATCAGTAATAACAACTTATAGTATAAGTAAGAACTAAGAACAGTAACTTTGGTCTAAATTCATAAATAGTAAAAGGGAAAATAATTAGTTAAAGTGGTTGTTTGACTTGAAAAGGGAACAATAACAAATTTAGGGTCTGATAATTTGTATCTAAATTTAGGTTTGAATCAACACTAAAAATATTAATTTTTAGAGTCATCATATAATTAAGAACGAAGAAAATCACTTTGGGTGTAGTGACAAAATCAAGACTAGGAACTTTTTCCGAAATTATTTTAGTGTCTTAAAAGAGTCCACGGAAACACCACTTAAGTCTATTATTTCGTTGACCAATTACGTGCTAAATCATTTATTGCTTTTATTTGTTATCACTAAAATAATGTTGTAAATTTAGATTTGTATTTTTATTGTTTTGTTTAAAAACTTCAAAAATCGATGTAATTTAATAGATTAGGGCGAGACTTGACCAAACGATACCCCAAAATATGTAATATAAAAGACCTAGTTATTCTTACGAATATGTTAGATTCCTAGGACCTTGGCAAGCGTTTAGGCCTGACTCACGAAATCACTAAAATTCGCCTAAATAAATCTCGGTATTTTCAAAAAAAAAAATTAAAAAAAATATTTAAATAACCTTTTCAGTATACTTTGACGCTTTCAAAAGAAAATTTCTTATAAAACGAAATTTGGGTTTTTAGCAAGCATGAAACAAATAGATATACATCAGCCTTTTTGGACTTTGTCAAAACGTTCCAACATGGACTTAAATTCACAAACAATTTTTTTTAAGATCAAAGTATTTAAATAAACAAACTTTTAATAATAAAAATTTCAAATCAAAAAGCATTCGCTTACGTTACACTACGTAATCAGAGACCTCTTAAATAACTCTTCTTAAATTATTTCAAATCAATATTTTGAAAAGAAATCGTAATTAACCAAATTAAACTAAGACGATCTACATCGATTAAACTACTCAAGGGAATGAAAACCGTCCCTTAGTTAAATCGATTAAACTTCGCTAAACTCCGTTCAATGGTCATACTAATCATTTGACATATTAACCCAGTTCGCCTACAAATAGGGACAACCCATAAGGAGACCTTTATTTGACTACGTGCTATTTGGCTATTGTTACTTCGTATCGAATTACAAGAGAAGGAACTTTCTATGGAATTTGAGTTGGATAACACATCACGTTTTCTAAATGAAATAAATTTCAAATAAAGTCATATTTTATTGGGCATTTTTAGGACTTTATTCGAAATCTCATTGAGCGGGAAAACAGGTTGTCTCTATTGTGTACGAGATAACTTGGAAGAATAGCGCTTAGCTTAACCGTATAAAACCGTCTGTAGCGTACGAAGGGTCTTTGGTTGTGCTGACATTGACTCGAGAGTAAGCGAGAGTGTGGCCATACTTTAGGTGGGGACCTGATCAGTCTCGTACGTGTTAGGTGGATCGCACCCGGGTTTCAGTGAGTCGACGATTGGAGCGTGGCTGCGGGGATAACCAGTCGGGTGGTGAGTAGTCCATGGTGCGGGTAACAACCCCACGTATCCGGCATTCGACCCTGGAGATGAGAGGATGAATTTTGTTTTAAACGTGTTTATGTCACCACGGTAAACAGGGGTAATAATGTAAGCCCCTGGTATCGGTGTGATTGGCGGTATATTATTATTGTACAAGTATCAAATACAAAACTTATTCGGAACTTGTACAATAATTGGCCAGTATATCGTGATAAAACTTTTCTATAAATAATACGGCACTTAAAACATTTCTTACGATTTCTAAAAAGTTATGTGTTATCGGTTGTGCTTCTATGTATTGCTATTTGATCTATGATTGATTTAATATTTTATTCATATTAAATTTTGATAATTTATCCACCTCACGATTTGTTTTCTATGAAATTCTTTTAAAATATTATAATCGTCAGATTAAGGGAGACTGACCATTACTCAGACGGGCAAGGTTGAAGATAGCTAATCAAGATGGAACTCGAATGTATTTCTATTTCTTCATAAATTGTTATAATTAAATGTAATATTTAAGTACTTTAAGAATTATTAAAAAGAATCTAATTAGTTGAGAATAGTAATGACTCGGATATGTATCATGTCTTCCGCTATTTCCTATTATAGACTTATTTATAAAGTCTGGAAAATTTGGGTTGTTAGAGTTTGACAAATTGGAGCGTGACAACTTAGTCGCCTAATATGAATGAAGTTGATATTGTTTTGATGGAAATAGGAACCCAAGTTTTATGGGTGTCGTACAAGAGTGAACATAATCAAAATGTGTGATTGTAGACCAACCTAACCACAAACCTCCACTACTATCCGCCGCATCCACTCCTCCCGAATTAGAGAACCAAAGAAGCATCCTAGCCTTCAACATCGGAACAGCATTCATTCAGTTTCCATAAGAAAAACAAAAGCATTACTTACTACTACTGAGGCTTAACACATTCATGTCCATCCAAACTAACTTGTCATACAAAGATGCAATCAACCCAACCGTAACCTTCTTGGTTCGTATATACATAATAGCTCATGCCAACTACAGTACTAAGTGACTAAAAAGTAGATCTAATCAGCTAAATAATCTTCCAGCTTATTTGAAGTTAATCCTTTTGCATATCGAAAGCTTACCTACAGTTACAAGAGAGTTAAAAATTAAAATCAAAGCAGAATTAACAACTACTCGGAAATTCTAAAAGAAAGGCCAAGAGAGGGAGAGCAAATATGGAGACATTACCTAAAGGTTGTTAAACAAAATAGTCATCATGCTCATCATCATACTCATCAACTTCATTCTCATCTGAGAATTCGTAATGATCATCATCAGATACATAATCCATGTCGTCATATTCAGCTGCATAGATTTCATCAAAATCACTATCATAATCTGTTGTCAGATAGTTATAATCCTCCGTGGAATCATACGGCAGTCGTAAATCCTTGATTTGTTCTTGTAATCTCTTCCCCAAATTCCCGACAAGATCCAAATGGAAACATGCACGCAGGTCGAGGAACTGAAGATGGGCACATTTATCGAGGATTGCTGTCAGACCGTCATTTGTCAAGCTATTTCCAATAAGCTGTAGGTATCGTAATTCAAGCATGCTCCCTGCAATGGCTAGTGCTTCCTCATCACATGCTAAAGTTGGATTTCTCGAACCTAGCTCGTTCAATTTGAAAGTTCTGAGGGAGGGACAAGACTTAATGATGGGTGTGAATTTTTCTGCTTGAAAGGAGCAGAGGGTAAGTTCAAGTTCCTCCAGCGAAGGTAGTTTATTAAGAGCTTCTATCAATGCATTGGTAGATATATTGTGGCAACATGCAAGTCGAAAGCGTTTAAGCTGACTCCCTCTGCAGTAAGAGAATGGTTAGTACTCGCTCATATGCAGAAAACAGAATTATCTGACCTCAAAGTCATTTTGTTCGTCAACTAAAAAGTGAAGTAACATGAAAGGAAGAATTCAGCAAGGCAAAATATCAACTCATATAGAAGTTTTTAAATCAATCAGATTTGTGAGAAGCTCAACCTATGGAGCACAGATTTAAAATGCAACCAAAAATAAACTCTTCAAATAAAAATTAGCAACTCGTATTCTGACAGAGTAGACACAGAAACACCTTATGAAAAATAGAAGTATAGATAAGATGAGAGAATAACGCATTACAAAAATCACAAATTTCCCAACATCAAACATTTCCACTTTGCTGACACATCCTCATTTCTCAATCAGAAATGTCTTACAAAAGAAAGCTATCACAAAACGAAAGAACCCAGCAGTAATGACCACTTACTATTACAAAAGGAATCCTAAATGAATAGATCAAATCTAAGTAGATCCACTAGCTTCTAGGGCAGGCTTTGAACAGAGTTTGACAAACACTAAGTATGATTCTGAAAACTCCAACAATACTTTAAAGCAACCAAGTCCCCAATTTTTTTATTCCGATATCTAGCAATTCTTGGTGATGATTGATAGGGCAGGCACCATGCAATTTCCAGGTCAACAGTAGCCCATGAGTAGACTATTTAATTACAAGGAACATGAACAACAACTTAAACTTTTGCAAATATGAAAACTAAAGTCTTTATAAAGGCTTGTATCTACTGGGGATTATAACTACTCATAATAAGTGAGCAAGACTGAATAAAACCTAGATACATACTCAATAGTAATTGACTGGAGTGCCTACAGCTTTCTCCACCCTTCAAACTTTTGAGTTAGCCCAACTATTTTCTGTACTTACAAATGGAAAAACAGTGCAATTGTCATGTTCAACCTGATCAGATGTTGCATTTTAATGGAGGCTGGGCTATCCTAAACAAGGGTAAATCTTCTACATGCTATGATTTCGCCAAGTCCACATCCCATTAAACATTCATTATTCAACATAACAACACCATTAGCCAAGCATCTTAAGGCTACCACACATACTGCGATGAGGTGGTCATATATACGCAACATACAACCTGTACACAAGTCCTACTTAATATAAACGCACATACAAGTATATTTTAGTGAGTGAATCATTATGATCTATTCCATCAACTCCAAATGCAAACAATAGTGAGTCTTACCTACACTTAAAATGAAAAATGAAGATCCCACTCACACTAACTTTGAGTATTTAACAATAGAACACTTGACCTGCTCTTAGATGACCAGCATGCTATGCTTGAATTCAATAACATTCATGTCCTCTTAAGTCATTAGGCTCTTAACTTTTTACACTTGACTAGTGAAAGAAACACATATAAGACAGGTTGAACCTATTTTATAGTGTGTTAAAGGAGGCTCAATGACTTTTACTTAATGAACAACTAACATTTCAATTCATGCAGCAGGAAGTATACTGTAAAAGCAATGCCCAACAGAAGCTCTAGGTCAAACAACATGCCAGCTCCTAAAACCCACACCAACTCTTAAGCATCCTCTTCCACAATCTTCAAAGAAAATCCCAGACGAAATCTGAAGATGGTCTCTTCTCTACATTAGCAACCATAAATAGCTAGTTTACAACAGGGATACTGTCTTTGACATTATCGTACAGATTGAGTCTGAAAAGCACTTGAAAAAATATGTATCCACTCCAAAATTGTAATTAAATGGACAAAGTAGATGCAGGGCCGTCCCCGATATTTTGGGGGCCTCGTGCAAGACTTTGACAAAGGCCCTTGCACTATCATAATTTATCATTATGGGATAAAAATCCGATTTTTTTTTGGATCCTTTATACTACGTCGCTTATGTATTTGGTCTATTTGACTATGCTACTAGAGTGTGCGTTGATTGAGGTCTATATGAGATTTCAAACATTGTTTCATTGGAGTTTTATGTGTGCTTATTCGTATTAACAAGTTCTGTTTTTGCGTAAAAAAAGTAGCAGTAAAGTGGGTGGTACAATTAGGCATTACTCACTAAGAATCCTCACGCAACCCATGAACTTTCAAGTAGAGGGGTAGACTCAAACCACCACACTACAAGCCACATGTGTAGATATTATCTCATAATTTTATATACAGAGTAACTATTCAGAAAGAGAATTATGGAGCCCAATAAATTTGGAGGCCCATTTACCTGCTCACCCCGAACCCTCCCTAAGCCGCCCCTGGTTTAGGGTAGGCCCTTCAACTCAGGAATCTGTGCGGCTGCACAATTGGCACGGGCTCAGGGTAGCCCAAGGGTTTATGATTGCATTATGTAACAGTCGAGGGCAGGTGTTATAATTTTCTTTTCTTTTTTTGAACGTGTGAATTCTTTTGTTTAATTTGTTTGGTGTAAGACCAGTAAAGCTAAAGCAAGAGAAGGGGCAAGACGATGGAATGACAAACAACAACTCTCAAAATCCTTATTTTCACTCAAGATCCAAAGTGAACATTTTTTAACTTGAGGATGAAAATAATGATATCCACAAGGCCACAAGCACATGGAAATTTACAGGGAGAAAAGCAGGCATAAGAATGAATGGAAAAGAAGATACCGAGAAGCGATGTAGGAGCAAAGGTCATCAGAGCCAAAACCCTCGACGTCGAGATCGATTAAGCCGGAGGCGCTACGATCAAGAGCATTCAACATCATCTTCTCATGCTTGTTAACCAGCTCTGATTCGTCAATGTTGCGGAAATGAATGGTGCGCCAAAGGGAAGGATCTTTGCATAGATTGTACCACAATTTGCACACGAATTGGGCCGACTCTAGGATTGCCAATGGCCCCAATTTCAGCAGTATCACCAGTGTTACGTCGCGCGGTAACTCTACCCAGTTTCCGTGGTTTTCTACACATGAATCACAAATCTCCATGGATGCCACCTCATCCTCATTATTAGGGATCCAATTCCAAGACCTGCTACTGCTCCCCATTTTCAGCTTGATTGCGTCCGCCCTTCCCTTCACAACGGCCTACTCATTCCCCCTCCATGCAACACAATCCTTCCATTGCTTTAATTTTAGTTGAAAATGGTGTCACAATAAATTTATTGTTTTAGGGTGATTGGTACGTCACAACAGCACATCTCCATCCACGATTCTCGTTCTTTCATCATCCTTTCATCTCTCTTCTTTCTTACTCATTCACCGCACAATTAAAAAATATTTCTCCGTCTATACTCATCTCTTCTTCGTCATCTCTCATCACTTATCTATGTTATTTTTAATATTCCACTATTACACTCTTTTTTATTGATTAGGAAAATAATTTGTTAGCTAATTTAATTAACATGAGTACGTATAATTTAATTTGATAGTTCGATTCAGTTTTCAAATTTCATACTCGACTGGTGTATCAAACTTTTTAACAAAACACAACAATTTATTTAAAAATATAAGCACGAAACACAATATTACAATAAATTTAAAAATAAAAATACAAACAGTACATAATAGGCTCATGATACGAAAAATACGGACAGTACCTAAAGACTATCACAAACCAAAGGACAGAATTTGTCACTTTCTAATAAGCTCATGATCCTCATCGTAATCGTAATCTGAATTGTCCATCCAGCCGTCTGGGTTTTCGTCTTCTTGAAGTTCAATTTCCCGGAGCCGATCCTCCTCCGTCGTAATTTCATCATAGATAGTCCAGTTGTAAACCTCTTCACGTTGAACAAATGTTCCTCCTCTTCCAGACAAAAGGTCTCTTAAAACATCTTCAACAATCACTTTGACCAGCCTACGAATCATCGTAACTACTTCACTTTGTAAGAATGTGAGCTCTTCATTTTTAGTCGTCCATGTCTCTGAAATATTAAACATAAAGTAATCAACATCTGCATATACCATAGACTTTCATACGGAGTACGTAGTAATATATAGTAATAGTAAAAAATCATACCAAAAGGATTGTTGACAATCATTGTAGGACTAAGTACTGCATCAGCATTTCCAGTAATTATACCACAGAGTTTGGTTAGGGCCGGTGGACTATTTAATAATAACATATACACTCTTTCTGTTACTACTAAAATAAAACGAGTACAAAAGTTGCGAGTTTCATCTCTAATTTTATTGATTTTTCACTGAGTGTTTTCAATTTCATCATCATGGTAGGCAGACATGTTATATGTTTTAGTTAATTTTATGTAGAAGAGAAATAGGCGTGAAGAGATGTAGTATGAAACCGTAACTTATATAGAGCTACGTAATTATTTATTTCAAATTTTTTCCTGATTTTCAATTGTCAATAAAAGCATCTGTCAGAATTTATAATAGAGTTGTCAATTTTTGAATAAACGATTTTGAATTGTCTTGTCAACATAGTGTATGTCGGAATGGAGTAGTGTGTAGTCAATTCAATTTTCGTATATTATCAATTAAAGCATCTGTCAGAATTTGTAATAGAGTTGTCAATTTTTGAATAAATGATTTTGAATTGTCTTATCAACATAGTGTATGTCGAAATGGAGTAGTGTGTAGTCATTTCAATTTTCGTATCTTATCAATTAAAGCATCTGTCAGAATTTGTAATAGAGTTGTCTAAGTGAAATAATGATATTTGTTATATTACCATTCATTTAAAAATAAGAGTACGAAGCACAATATTACCATTCATTTAAAAATAAGAGTACGAAGCACACAATATTACCATTTATTTAAAAATAAAAGTACACGATTAAAAAGAAAATAACATAAAGGTTCAGGACTCAACACCGTAAAACCTAAGATTCTCCAAATTTCTGCCAAATATTTTCAATTAAGTCCGCCCGGAGTTCTTGAGGGCCCCTTGAATTTCTTATACGAGTTCTGTTCTGATTGTACGTACTTATAGAAGCAGTGTATCCAACTTCATATTCTGGTTCTTCCACGGTTGCAACACCTACCTTATTTTCATTATTGGTAAACTCATTTGGATCGTAGTTGGCATAGTTATCTCTTTCGTCCTCAACTATCATGTCATGGAGTATTATACAAGTGGTTAAGATTTTTCTCATTCGTTCAACACTCCATGTTATTGCCTCTTTATGTACAATGACAAACCTAGTTTGTAGGACCCAAATGCCCTCTCTACGTCCTTTCTAGCCGCTTGCTAACGTTCATCGAATAGTTTGTTCTTCGGTGTTTGTGGTAGTGGAATTGATTGTATAAATGTTGACCATTGCGGGTAGATACCATCGGTCAAGTAATACCCGATCTTGTACTCATGACCATTAATCGTATAGTTAACTCGTAGAGCTCTTCCATTCATCATATCATCAAAAATAGATGAATGATGGAGTACAGTTAAGTCATTACTAGACCTCGGAATCCCAAAGAACGAATGCCATATCCAAAGATCTTGAGAGGCTACGGCTTCCAAAATAACTGTAGCTCTACCACTGCGTCCTTGGTACATTCCTCTCCAACCAACTGGGCAGTTCTTCCATTTCCAATGCATGCAGTCAATGCTCCCCCAATATTTCTGGGAAACCACGCTTACTACCGATGTAGAGTAATCTTTGTAGATCATCAGTAGTAGGGGCTCTTAAAAACTCTGGACCAAGTCGATCTACAATTGTATCAATGAAGCGCTCTAGCGGAACTATTGTGGTAGACCCTCCGAGCCGAATGTATTCATCATTCCTGTCCGTGGCTTCCCCGTACGCTAGCATACGTAAGGCTGCAGTACACTTCTGTAAAGACGACAGACCACCTCTACCGGTCCCATCCGAACCAAGGTTGAAAAATGAATCGTATGATTCTCAAACCTCCACTAATCTTAGGAAAACATGTCGGTTCATCCGAAAACGACGACGAAACATATTTGTTGGATAAGTGGGATTTGGAGCAAAGTAGTCATTGTAAAGATTTTGATGACCAACTTTGCGGTTCCTTTCAATGTACCTTCTCGGACCTCTTCGCCTACGACTTTGTTGCACAACCATTTGTGAGATACGACCGATACATGCATTAATGCCCCGCTCTATAGCTTCGCACTCTGTATCATCCTCACTAGAAGATGAAGAAGACGAAGATGATGAAAATTCATAAAGAGCATCCATTATTTTATTTTTAAGTTGTGATATTTGTTGTTGAAATATTTAACATTGCTAAATAAACAGACATGACTCATTACTTCCTTAGTACGATTCCAATACCCAAAATAAATAGACAATGCATAGAAAGTTGTACCACACAACTTACAAAACATTGTATACCACACAAGTTGGACAGCTAGCTGTACCACACAACTTGCAGAAGAACCTATACCACACTATTTCGACAACTAGCTTTACCACTACTTGCATTTACTTTGGAAGTCAAGTTATATCATGCAGTAAACGTAGCTCACTTTTTAAAAAGAAATGTTATATTACACATTAGTTGATAAGATAGTACATACCAGCTTTATCAAAGTTACTTTCACACAATACGAGTACAAAATACACTAGCACACAAAATACAGTTACCAAGACTAAACATAAACATTAACCATAACCATAAACATAAACATAAACATAAACATAAACATAAAGAAATACTTAAACTAAAAACATTAACCATAAACATAAACATAAAAAATACTTAAACTAAAACATAAACATATTTAGTTTTAGCCCTAAATATAAACATAACTTCAAACTAAAACATAAACGTAATTTTAAACAAGAGACACTTGCAAATATTTCATAACTCTTCTAGTTTTGTAATTCATTGAGAAGCTTCAGCTTCAATGCCTCTTCTTGTGGGCTTAAATTGTTCCTTGACGATAAATCGTGAAACGCCTGCCATTGCCACATCTTCTCGTCGTTCTTGACCTTCTGTTCAATAACAACAATTTGTTTATTCTTCGCTTCAATATGTTTATTCTTCGTTTCCAATTTCTGTTTAGCAAAATTTAGCTTCTCCCACTCCAATTCCGCATCGGCCTCCTTCTTATTCCCAGGACGATCTAGATCTATAGTTTCTGCCAAATACACAATCTCTTCAACTTTGATCTTTCCCTTTGTCTTCTTTGCTGCCTTTATACCTTGCGGACGTTGACTCCCGCGTCCCTCACCTTCTACAGTGCTAGTTGGTGTAGAAAAACCACCGTCATTTAGGCAAACTCTTTTACCACTTCCGGTGGAGTCTGGGTCGCTTCCAATGACATGGGTATCCAGATCTGTGTTGCGCTCCTCTCACCCATAGATACATCGTTTATACTCTTAGTACTCTTCTTCCTACTAAGCTTCATATTAATATAGACTCTAACAACTTCATGCCATTTCTGATATTTTCTAAGCATTATCCATGCACACTCTTCTTGAAATTTTCTACCATGAGCCTCACTATAAAGTGCATGACCTTCTTGAATGACATCTTCTTCCTTGTACCCACTTATGCCCTTCCTCCTAACAGCTTCTTCATAACATCCAACCCATTTCATAACAACGACTGATAGTCGTCAAAATTGACTGCCCAACATGCTTGTAGTATGATGCATAATGTTGTCAGGGTTAACTTCACGTGCTTTTTTAAACAACTCACCGACTTTCACTCATAATGCATCTTTCTTTTGATTAGTTCCAATGATATCATCAGTTGAGTGCCTCATAAACGAAGATATGAGAGGTTCATCCTCCTGAATAGACCACATATGTTTCTTCCTTGTTGAACCAGACGGTTCATTGACCCTCACAGATACCTGATCAACCTCATCGCTTTCTTCAACTATGTTGTCCATACCACACTCTGAAGTTTGGGATAGGTTACAGTTCAACGAGTTATTTGATAGAATTTGCGAACTGTAACAAGGATAAGTATCAAAATAATTATCGTAGTTATTGTGAAACTATTGGGAAGGATGAAAATTTTGCGGGTATTGAGAATTATATTGTGGACTTTGATAATTATTTTGGTCGTAACATGCGTAATTAGGCCGAGTTTGATAATTATTTGGGTTATATGCCGGGGTTTGATAATTGCCGGAGCTAGCGATATTTGATTGAGGACCCATAAAACTTTCAACTCTCATATTTCGAAGAACTTCTAACATTTGTTGTTCGAGATTACTACTACTACTACTACTACTACTACTACTACTTATTATTATTATTATTATTATTTTTTTTTTTAATTTCTTTTTATAACCGGAACTTGCATTAAGATCGAACCAAATTACAAGAAGTTAGTGGGTAGTCGAGATACTATCTGGGCACCCACTCCCTTAGCAATAGAAAAACTAAGTCTAGTGAAAATAAAAGCAACTACGCGAGCCCCTACGTCCTGAGAGATAGAGAATTTCTGAATCCGCTTGAGCAAAACAGCGGCCTCCGCGTCAAGCTCCCCCAAAGAAGAGAAAGAGAAAGGTAGGAACCCATACCCAGTCTTGGTGCACAAATCTCCATACTTGGCGCACTTACGCTGAGCAGCATCAGCAACCGCGCGACCAGGCAGAAAATCAGACATCCGCTGACTAAGTTAAAGGGGACGACCCCGTCAGATCAACACACATATCACGCTCCCTATCCCAGGAATAAAGAAGCAAATCTGCCGAGCGTAGGGTCCTGTCGTGCCCATCAATCAAACCGACATCTACCTCCTTACCGGCCGAAATACCAGATCAGAAGCAGATATCCAAAAGGGTGTCGCGAACCAGGTTATGTCTATGCTTAATACCAACGGTACCAGCACAGGACACAACATGATCTCCAAAAATGTCCCCCTCAAAAACTCGGGAACAGGCAGAACAAGGCTTAGGTACCGGGAACAAAGGGACACCCAACCGATAGCTAAGGACAAAGCGATAAGTCCTCCCATTCATGGTCTGCCCCAGCCCGGAGATAGGTACCGCGCGCAACCAGTCAGACGTGTGAGCACCCTGCAGAGACTTCCACAAAGCCACCTGACGCCGAGTCAAGGAGAAAACTGATTCTAATGAAGCAGCAACCTTCGTGAAATATATATCTGCCAATTTCTTCGTGAGTTTGGGGGCAGCGACTTCACTAGGATTACGGAAAAGGTCAGAACCGGTGGTCTCGTTAAACAGAGCCAAGGCCGCATCGAAGGTCGGCCCGGGAGTAGAGACAGCTGAAGGCCGAAGGAGCAGAGCCTGCAACTCAGAGGACTGAAGGCTAGAAGCCAAAAAGGCATAGTGCATGACATCCACGGCGCTGTACACACCCAACCCTCCAAAATTAAAGGACAGTGTGGAAAGACGCCACTGCCAGTCCCCGAACTCGGGGCCGGACGTGGTGACAATGCGTTCCAGGCTAGACCGCAATGCCGCATCAAAGGTCTTAGCCGAGTCGAAGACCGTAAGGGGACAAGTTCACAGAGAGAATGAAAGTTTAGAAATACCGGTACAAGCACGAAGTAACAACAGGTCGCACTGTGGGTCCTCAATCCTGGCAACCGATTCCATGAGCTCAATGTTTCTCGTAACTCTCTTCGCCACAAGCTCACTGCTGAAAGTACGGCAGATACTGACGGGGCCACCAAGAACTATGACACCACGCAGCGGTCGAGAAATATCATGGGGGAAAACACCAGGAAGTCGACTCCTAGGGTCTTTCTTAGGCCAAAAAACCTCGGTTTTTCCGACATTAAGGTGAAGACCCAAGCGAGGACCATCCTCCATAATCAGCTCCAAAACCTTCTCCACAACCTAAGTATCTCCAACGATGGTGTCGTCGTCCAAGTACCAAGCCTGCAAGCTCAAGGGAAAAGAGTCCCAGATCTTGCAAATCAAGGGGTGCAAGACCAAAGCGAAAAGAAGAGGGTCCAAAGGGTCACCCTATTGGACCCCCTGACAAGACCAAAGGCTGTGCTCCCCGTAGAAAAGCCTGGAAGGCCGAGAGTAGCAAAACTCGACCCAGCGGAAAAGAATAGGGCAACAACGAGGAACCTCGCGCAACATGGATCTCGCGGTCGACCAAATTAAAAGCATTCTGGAAGTCGACCAAAAGCATGGAAAGGCCCACATCACCACCACGATCCTCAATAAACCGATTCAAGGCATGCAAAATGGCCTCTCCTCCACCGGAAACCCGGACCCCAAACTGGAGGCCCTCAAAATAACCGCAAAGCGACGGACCAATCAGAACAGCCCCAACCTTAGAGACAAGGCGTCTCCAAACCGTGCCCACAGCAATAGGACGGACCCCAACCTTATTATTATTATTATTATTATTATTATTAATATTATTATTATTATTATTATTATAATAATAATAACTATTATTACTATTATTATTACTATTATTATTATTATTATTATTACTCGGATTATTATAATTATAGTTATCTATAGCTAATATTAGAAAGAAATAGGTTTAATTTTGATTTGTATTAAATGTGATTAACAAAATAAAATAGAGATATGAAGAACTAGTATGACAATACTACTCAATATTATACTCTATTTATAGAGAAAAAAATTTCCAACTTAGATATTTTATTTTATTTTTAAATAAAAAAAAGAATTTTAACAAAAAATCGTAAACAGTTCAACAGAAATAAGAAATAAAGAGGAGGTATATGCCTTTGACACTTCTCAAGAATCTATTGGGTACTAAATTTAGAAAAGAAAAAAATACAAACAAAGCAATACGCATTCAACATCATGAAGCGAAATGAAGAGGAGCAAGATGCTCAGCGAAAAGAAGAGGAATGCAAATCATGGTTGGAGGCCATGATGAGTACATCATCATCCTCATGATAAGTTGGATCATCATCCTCATGATAAGTTGGATCATCATGGATGAAGATGGTCTAAGCCTATGACCAGAACGAAGGAAGTATCGCCTATTTTTGCAATTAACTACGATTTTTATAACAAATTTATTTGAGACATGCATACCCAACTTTTTACTGCTCGTATTTCATACTCAGCTTTCCAAACTATCTTCCTCATTTTTCCCCAATCAATTCATCACCACTTTCTCTTTTTCTTTTTTCTCTCTTTTCTTCCATCAATTTACTACCACAATCTTCTTTTCCTCGATTAATTCACCACCACAATATCTCTTTTCCCTCATTTTCTGTTTTTTCTCAATCAATTAACCACCTATTGTCAACGGTCTCTCTAACCACCATTTCCACCAGCTTCTCTCTAACCACCACCCCTAATTAGGGTTTAAATAGAAAAAAAAATCAATAATATAACATCTAATTCAATGGCTATATTAAAAAGTAAATTAATAATAAAAACAATACACTTAATTATCTCAAATATAAATTAATCTAATTGGGGCTTAATTAATTAGAAATTGAATAAGAAATTCGGGTTTAAGAAATAAATTGAATATAAAATTAATCAATAAAAACAAAGTTTATTAATAAGAATAAAACTGGGCTTAATCGAATACAAAAGTGAAATTATTAATAAAAATAACAAAATTACTTGTCTTACGTGTAAATTATGATCCATAATCGTAAAGTTACTGAAGAATTTAGTTAGTTTTAGAGGGGTTGGGGAAAAGAAGCAAAGTGTTACGTTTTGAGAGATGAGAAAACGGTAGCGAAAGAAAAAATAATTGATGGGGTCAGCTACCTGCTGCGGGTCACCCGTTAATTAGAGACCCATGCTCGACCCGACCCCGATTGAGCCTGGACAGTCAAAGGCCCCAGTACCAAAGCCGCCGGTCAGATCCATCCGACCGACCCTCAGGGGCATACCTCTAAGGGTGGCCGACCACTTTCCCTTAAGCCGACCCTAAAGCCCGACCCCCGGTCGGCCAGGCCGAGTCCTACCACATTCCCTCCGAAGGATTGGGGAACCCTCGGCCACTTCGACCCCGAGGGTGATCCAGCAGACCCCCCCGATCCAGCCTAAGGTAAGGGGCACGTGTGAAGCACACGCCCTCTTTCCGTTTCCCTTTCTTTCTCTCTCTCTTCTGGAAACCTAAAAATACTTCACTTTGTTCACTCATAAAGGGGTAATGAATTTCTCTCACTAGAATCTCACTCTAAGAAAACGCCACCTTGTTCCTCACGAACAAGGTTTCTTAAGTGCATACACTGACTGACTTAGGCATCGGAGAGAGTTTTCTCGGACACCTTCGAGGCCCTTTTGCGCTCCCTGTGCAGGTTGTGACAGACCCGATCCGCCGGGAAGGTCCGATGCTGGAGG
Source organism: Agrostemma githago (assembly GCA_958450325.1). Taxonomy (NCBI): domain Eukaryota; kingdom Viridiplantae; phylum Streptophyta; class Magnoliopsida; order Caryophyllales; family Caryophyllaceae; genus Agrostemma; species Agrostemma githago. Next base: position 62,157,775 of record OY288247.1, on the reverse strand, counting down.
AGAGGAAAGTGAGGCGTGGAAGCTATGCTAGATCCAAAGAATACAATTCAAGCTAGATCCGAACCCGATGCGAAATTGATTGTTTCCTAACCGGAACAATTTGGCGCCGTCTATGGGGAATTATCGAGTTAGAAATCCTCAAAGAACAAAAAGTCACCGAAAATGCATGAGATCGAAGAGATCAACACAGTTACAGATCCAACAGGGTAAGTCATCGTCCCACGATATGGCATGCCTACGTCGCAACGAGATGTCACGCCAGCCGCCCCTTGGTAAGGCAGGCGTGTTATACCTCGTGGTACTCCGAGCAAAGGAGCAGCGGCCGCGAGGGGGCAGGAGGCAGAGCAAGGCTTGAGCCTGGAGCTCACCCCCGCCCAAGCCACGCAGGCAGCTACTTTCTTTTCAGCCATGCTCAACCAGGAAGTCACACCAGAGGACCTGGTGGGCGGACTAGCAACGACCCAAAGGTGCATGCAGTATCCAAACTCTACAGGCGCTGTGGAAACGAAACGAACCACCGCCAGAAAGATCAAGCGCAAGGCAAAGATTGCTGCCAGAGGTTACATTCAGGTCAAAAAGCGGTTGCTGGTTGACATACAAGAACCAGAGCCTCAAGGAAAAGATGGATCAGTTCATACCATAGAATTAACCACATCCGCTGAAAAGGGGTCCTGTCGCAGGGCATGCGAGATTGCCTAAAGCCGAAGGAACCTGTTACAACAAGTTTGGGCCCAAAGCGAGCCAGAGTGTTTGACAGGATAATCCCAGCTGAAAAACGGCCAAAAACAAAAGGGCGATCAAAAAGCATGCATGCCAGACTCAACTAGGGTCAGGCGATTGAGCGAAGGCACCACCAGACTGCGGGGGCAAAGGAAGGTTCGGAAGCTGGACTCCCACAGCCACTTCAGGGAAAACGCTCGAGGTCCCGACACCACTCCTCTGAAAGGTGGAACGAGGCCATAAGCAAACATACCCCAAGACATCGCTCCCCGAGTGGCAAGCTCCCGACCCCGAGCAGGTGGGAAGACCTGAGGGATTATAATTACCACTCGGAGGGAGGCCGGACAAGAATCTTGAGTAGACCCACGAAGACACCACTTCATCCGGATGTCTAGTGTTGCCCGATTCCCAAGATAAAGATGCCGACGGTCAGGTTCGACGAAACCACCGATCCAGAGGACCACTTGATCGCGTAAGAGAGTCACATGGGAATGTACGATACAAAAGACGTCGCCTGGTGTAAGATCTTCCCGACGACCCTGGTTGGGCTCGCTCAGGGATGGTTCCGGGACCTGCCTCGAAGATCTATCTACACATTTGAAGAACTTACAATAGTTTTCTTAGACCAATACGCTGGAAATAAAAGGCGTAGGCTCGCCCGCTTTGACTTAATGACGCTGAAGCAGAGGAAGAGTAAGTCCATCAGGAAGTATCTGAAGAGGTTCGATCTCGCTTTCCAGCAGGTGAAGGAAATTGACGATCCCACCGCGGCATATGCTCTGACTAACTCCCTTGTGCCCGAAGAGATGAAGAACCAGCTCATTCGCGCTCAACCTGAATCCCTAGCCAACGGCCGAAAAATAGCTGAGGGTTTCATGCTTCAAGAAGAGGTTCAAAGCCTGCACGACACCTCGCCGACGTCAACCTGGCCCCAGGGGGGCGACGCAGAACACCCGTGGCAGAGGAGAGTTAGCCGACAAGCAGAAGGGAGAAGAGAGTAACGCCCCCAGAAAAGAGCGTATACCCTATCAGCCCAAATTCGATAGTTACACTGCTCACAAAAAATCAAGGGCCGAAATCTTTGAGCTAGAAAAAAAGCAGCAAAGTGGAACCGCCCAAACAAACCTTGTCACCCTAAGGGTGACCCGAATATTTTTTGCATGTTACTCGACAACATCGGGCATACAACCAAGGAGTGCCGGCACTTGAAGGATGAAATCGAAAACCTTATCCGGAATGGCTGGCTGGCTACCCACGCCGCCAGAGCAAAAAGCCAAAAGACACCGACCGAAAGGCCGAAGGGGTCGAGGCAAGATCAGCTGGTCATCCACGTGGTGTCAGGTGATGTAGGGTGTCAGACAAGTCACAGGGGTCGGAAACGGCAGCTGCGCGAGCTCCATTACCAAATTTATTACGCAGAGAGAGTCGGAACCCCGACCACTCTAACACTTAGTATAGCCCTGGAGGATGGAGGATGAGTCGTATACCCGCACAGCGACCCGTTGGTCCTATCCCTGGTCATCAACAACCGTATTGTCAAGTGATGTATGGTGGATACAGGTGCGTACACCAATTTGCTCTACAAGGATGCATTCAAAAAAATTAGCTTGAAAACAAGGCACTTGAAGCCTGCCCCAGCATCCTTGTATTGGGTTCAGCGGCGCAGGCATCATCCCAATGGGCATCATCGAGTTACCCATTACATTCGGGGAGGGCATCTCGGCCCGAAATATCCGGGCGTCCTTCGTTGTGGTCGATGCGAAGTCTGCCTACACCGCCCTAATTGGCAGAGCCACCTTGGATGAGATCGAGGCCGCTATTTCCATCAGAGCGCTGACGGTAGCTTATGTTACCTACTTTGGGATGGAGGGCAAAATACATGGTGACCAGGAGTCAGGTCGTCAGTGCTACTCGGTAGCCCTGGAGGGTCACGAGTCTGACCGGAAGGGAAAGAGGAATGCAACACCCCTGGTTTTTATAAATTAAATTTTATTTAACTTTTATTCTATTTACGATTCAATTCGTAAATTTTAAAATTATTATAAAACAAATTTATCGTTTAATCGTTTCAAGCTCCTAAAATTCTATTTGTCTCGAAAACGCTTCTTATACTTAAAACATATTTTTATTTCTGTTTCGATTTAGTTTATACATTTAATTTAATAATTATTGAACTTCTGTTTCGACGATTTGAATTCTAAACTTGATGGTAGGATTTGTCGTGGATCCCGCCACCAATTAAATAACCAACTAGCACCTAACGGTAGTTAGGGTAAGTCGGGTCGTGTCCACGGAGACGGTATTGCAAGGTTTAGACTAAATCGGCCTAAAACAAGACTATGCTACCAAACAAACACAAAGAGCTACTAATTGATGGATTAAGATGAGAGGAGAAGAAAGTAGACTAATGATGAGCTATGATGAACTAGACTATCAAATACTAACTAAACACAAGCCAACTAGCAAACTAAGAGAGATGCTAAACAATGCTAAAAATCCAACTAACTAACAACCTAAAGAAATGATGACTAGCTAACAAGATGAATCAAATATGGAAAAGAGGTGGGTTAGGTCGGGTTCATAAGTGTAGTAGGGTGACCTGGGTGGTCAAGAGTGTCCACATACTAGGCAAACAATGAGTAGAGGAAGACTAGCATGAGAAGCATGGCCACTACAACCCAAACAAGCATTTCAACAAACACATGGTGTGCCAAGAATGTGACTAACAATAAGGATTTACCCTTCACCCCTAATCAAGCCCTAATCACCCATAATCTACCCTCAATCCCCCTACTAACCCACAAGTAATCTACTCACTCATAATCAAAGAAGAACTAACAATAATAAGAAGAGAACACAACATCACAACCCTAACATTCACCATCAAGAACAATAACAATCAATAACAACAAACTCTAAGTAAAGATTCAAACTTGATTCAATAACAATAAACAAGAGAAAAGAAAGTTATACCAACAATAGGATGATGAAAAGATGATATCTTGCATAAAAGAGAAACCCAAATAATCCCAAGGTTGTCAATCTTGGAGAAATCTTCAAGTATCTTCTTAATACAAGCACTAATTAATTAGGATTAACTAAGATTAACTAAGGATTAATGAGAGATTCAAACTAATATGAGGAACTAAATCTAGGGTTTATATGTTGTAGAGAGGCTTAAGAGAGGCTAAACTAATGTAGGATCCATAAACAATACAAGAGGGAAGTATTTATAGGGTTCCAAATGGAAGGGAATTGGAAAAAAAGAAATGCGGGTTACAGCCTGTTGGTCCCGACCGGGACGGACCCACCATCCCAACCGGGACGGGTTGGTCCCGACCGGGACGGCCTTGCAGTGGCACCCTCCAAAGTGCACTTCATCCCCGACGGGATGAGGTGCATACCCGTCGGGGATGAGTCTTGTAGGCCTCCAATATGACCCTTTTGGTTCCTCCTTGCTTCACATGAGCTTCTCATCGATTCTCGGGACTCGGGATCGGGTCTCGGAGGCTCGGGATTGGGTCCCAAGGTCTCGGGGTCGATTCCGAAGCATCGAGTCATCGTTCCTTTACTTCGTTGGCTCCAAAATGTGTATGTATAGAATCGGAATCGCTCCAACTCTTCCAAATCGGTCTCGGGAACCTGAAACGAACTAAAGAAAGCATAAGAAGCCCCTAAACCGCTCCCAAGGAGCGATTCCACAAGGAAAATGGGACCAAAATACTACGAAATAGGCACTACAAACTACACTAATCAACTCCCCCACACTTAACCCTTACTCGCCCTCGAGTAAGCACATACTAACTACTATACTAGCCGAATGAGTATTAGCGCACCCTACGCCCTTTCAACTCACGCGAGTGCACTTAGAGGAAAAGTGCACCCCGCAAGGCAAGTCGGGTCTTGCGACAAAACTGTGGATGCAACCGGACACAAAACACATAAACAAACAAACACACAAACGAACACACAAAAGGTTGCACCCAAAAGAAAAGAAATACCGCTTCCCTCAAACAAGCGGTGAAAGAAGCACCGGTTTAGGACTCAAGGCAAGTGACAACATTCCCAAGCTAGCAATACAAACCAAGATGGACTAAACCCTAATAGTATGACGACAAAGCAATAAAAACGTTGGTAACTTACCTCGGTTCCTCCTAACCTTCTAAGAACGTACTACGGGACGATCGGCGGGATGAAAAAGGATGAACCACGGTGTTAGTCGACACTGTAGGTAAGTGAGACCCCGCCCCCTTTAGCAAAGAGCCAAGAGGGTCGTCCCATGTCCGAAACAGCCTAACTAGTCCAAGTAAAAAGGTGGAAATATGCAAAATGAGGGAAGACCGACTAATACCGCTATCATCCTTCCTCGGGACTCGGTCCTTTGGTAGGCTCTTCACGGCAAAGTCGGAAAAAGGCTTATTTTGAGAGGTAGGGGTTATTTTTGTGAATCGGGTTTTCTTTTGGCATTTTCTCTTTTCTTTTGCATTTTTGCCTTGTTTTGCCATGCCATTCTTTTTCTTCTTTTCTATTTTCTTTTAGGCTTTTGTGCCTTTTCTTTTTTTTCTTCATTCTTTTCTTTATTTCATTTTCTTTCCTTTGCCCTTTTTGGCAAGATTTGGCTTTTTTTTGGCATTTCTTTGTATGACAAGAAAGAGAGGAATCAACAAGTTGCAAGTTATTGTGTGGATATGTGTAGGAGGTAGGGTAATGGGTGAGTCGGGACGGCGCCTTCCCTTCAAACCCACAAAAAGTGGAGAACCTGGACTAATTAAACAATCCTAAACATGGTCACCTAAGGGACGGGACTCGGTAACCAAGGCCTTTTCACACCGTGGATGGTCAAAATGGTCAAAATGCAAATCCCGTAGTAAATCCCTAGTAAGCTAGGTGGACTCAAGGTAAAGGACCAACGAATTCATTGATTTAGGGTCATTCTACTAGACTAAAGTCCAAGACTCGATTTACACAATTAGGAAGGGAAACTAAACGCTTGCACACTAGCCTCTAAACCGGGTTTTCGAAAACCATTTACACACAAGACACACAACAAAACACAAAACAAAGACTCAACGAAAACGAAAGAAAAGGAAACAAAAGTAACAAAACAAGAACAACACAAAACAAACACATAGAAAACACAAACACCACCCCAAGCTTCCAAACAAATCACCAAACCACCCACAAACTTTACAAAGCTCCACCCGAGCACACCACATCACAATCTCCTCCAAACCCCGCGAGAGATGAAGAAGGAAAAGGGATAAGATGTTACCGGTAGTCTTGAAAGCTCTCCAAAGCTAGCGGTGATTTAAGCAACCTACAAGGAAAGAGGAGGCAAAACACACATAATACAACAAATATACGACATAAAGACACAAAAGGAAAAACACACAAAAGAAAAATCTTTTTGATTTTTGTGAAAATTTTTCAAATTTTTAGGGTTTTTAAAGATTTTTTCGAAAGACTACAAAATAAAGCTAACTATGCTAGAATATCACTCCCCCACACTTAAGTCGAGCCATGTCCTCATGCTCGACCGTAGTGCATGGAGCACAAAAGAAAAGAAACTACGAAAATAAAGCTAAAAACCAAAAATAAAGTGGAGAAAAGGGTAGAAGGCGTCCGGCCGGGGTGTAGTCAAGTCACCATGGGCCGAGACAAGAAAAAGATATGGATGGGGGAAGAAAATAAAAAGAAGGAAATAAAAGGAAATGGGAGGGGAGGGCTAGGTGTAATCAAGTCACCTAGCCCGGATTCCGCCTAAATCCGACTAAATCCAACAAAAAGGTGAAAATCTTGAAAAATTTGGATTTTGAAAATGACTCTCGATGTAATCACATCATCAAGAGTCGGGAGCAAGCACACCAAGGCCTCGAAGGCCACCATGACACAAATGATAAGAGGGAAAGGGAGTAAACGAAGAAGACAAGCGATAAAAACGGAAAAGAGAGGATAGTTGCCGTACCATACGGTTACCAACTCACTCGCTCCATCGTCTCATAAGTCAATGTAGGCACTTAGCTTGTCCATGTCGTCGTTATTCCTCTCCAATTGCACTCCGGTTCCATGGTTGGGGCACAAATGCAATGTGAGGCGGGTTTTGGATGCGAAAATCGGTTTGAAGTGAATAGAAAGTGATGTGAAGACATGTATGTGAGGTGTAAGGGTCATACAATGAGAGTAAGGACATGTAGGGAGGTTGGGAGGAGGTATAAAGTGGTTGGGTGGTCTCAAACAACGAAGAAAAGAGCCAACGGAGGACAGGGGGTCCATCCCGGTCGGGATGGGTGGTCCCGGTCGGGATGGCTGTCTCGTCCCGGTCGGGATGAGCTGTCAGTGAACCCAACTTTTGTGCACCTCATCCCGGACGGGATGGCATCCTTCCCGGTCGGGATGGGCCTTCCATCCCGGACGGGATGACCTCTTCTAGGTCGGGAAGAGTCCCCAAACCCTCTATAGCTCCCAAAAGCTCGTTCCAAGCTTCAAAAACCGACTTCCCTTCACACAATCCAAGCTCCAACAATGACCGCTCTTCCCTAGGAATCACTTCCACTTCACACCTATCACAATAAACTCAATTAACACATCAAATTCTCTCCCTCACAACGCTCATCAATCATCCAAATAATCAAGAATTTCACAAAAGCAAACAAACTATAAGGGAAAGAGATATATATAAAGGGACGGTTCTTGTGGAACTCCGTCAAACCAAGGTGGTACTTTCTTCAATTCTTTTTCAACACCCAAAACTAGTTCCATCTCCATCAAGGGCACGAAGGAACAAGTCGAAGGCCCTAGCAAAGTCTTCAATCAAGCTAGTAACATAAGCATCCACAAACCAAGGCCCTTCATAACCTTGTCTTGACGTTCCCGGGGCATCCCGATCTACTAAGTTCAATGGCTTGAACTTGTACTTTCGATCCTTCGGTATATACCCAAACGTCCACCGGTCTTCATGTGGCCCCAAGGGAGGCTCATCTTCATCCTTTTTGCTCTCCAACTTGCCATTACGTCCATGACACGGGCTCTCATCCTTCTCCATATCGGAGTCATCATCCTCAAGTACATAAGATTCCTTGTTCATGCTTTGTCCCGACTCAACCCCTAGATCGATGTCTTTCTTGGCTTGGATCATATTGCACGACTCATTACTAGTAGGCGGAGTGTTGCCTTGGAGGTCAAACACTAACTTCTCTTCGCCTAACTCGAAGGTGATCCTACCATTCTTCACATCGATCATGGCACCGGCGGTGTGTAGAAATGGGCGCCCAAGAATAATAGGAGTGAAAGCATTTTCCGGCATGTCAAGCACAATGAAGTCGACCGGAATGAAGAACTTCCCAATTTGTACCGGCACATCCTCAAGCATCCCCAATGGTCGGTTGAGTGAACTATCGGCCATTTGGAGTGTAACGGATGTACGCTTAAGCTCCTTCATCTTAAGCCGGTAACAAATGGAATAGGGGATGATGCTCACACTCGCACCCAAGTCACATAATGCCCTCTCGATCTTGTAGTTGCCTATGGTGCACGGTATCGAGAAACTACCCGGATCCTTCAACTTTGGAAGTGTGGAACCTTGAATGAGCTCGCTCACCACCCTTGTGAACGCGACGGTCTCTTCCTCGTCGACGGATCTCTTCCTAGCCAAGATTTCTCTCATGAATTTTCCATATGCCAGGATTTGGGTAAGTAATTCAGTGAACGGGACACTAACATCCAACTTCTTCACAATACTAAGGAACTTGTCATATTGAGAGTCTACCTTGGTCTTCATTTGCCTTGTTGGGTAAGGCAACTTGACTTGGTATTTATTTTGCTCAATCGGGGTGGACTCTTCAAATGACACTTTCTTTTTACCCTTATCTTTAGCTTGAAGTGGGGGAAGCTTGTCTTGTTGAGGTTTCTCAACCTCCCATAAAACTTGCTCCTCCGTTGGATTGTCAAAGCTTGAGCTCTCTTGAGTTGGAGGTGTCATCTTTCTTGTCGGTTCTTGCACCGGCTCTTGCTCCCTCGGGAATGGAGGGGAGTCATAAGATGTACCTCTCCTTGTGGTGATGGCATTGACATGCTCAAAAGTCGGAGTTACACCTTGAGGAGGTAATTGCCCTCTTTGTCTTGAGGAACTTCCCGATGCAAGTTGTGCCACTTGATTCTCAATCATCTTCATGTGAGTTTTCATTTCCTTGTTTTCCATTAAAATTTGATCAATTGCTCCTTGTTGTGACATTTGTGCATCCAATTGCCTCTTTTGCAATTCTTGAGTACCCCTATGGATATCCACCATTTGCTTTTGCATGTCGAAGTCCCGTGGTGGTGATGATGGATTATGCGGTGTATTGGTGAGGGCTAAGGGAGTACCATAGTCATGAGTAGGAGATCGGCTCCTAGGCTTGCTTTGTTGTTGATTGCCTTGAATTGCTTGATGTTGACGGTTCCCTTGGAACCCTTGATAATTGCCCTGATTAAGGCCTTGATTGTTGCCATGGTTGTGGTTTTGATAGCCTTGGTTGAAGTTCCCTTGTTGGAACCCTTGATTGTTGTTGAATGAACCTTGGTTACTTTGCTTGAAGTTGTTGAAAGGCCTTGAGTTGCCTTGGTAAACTTGGTTGTTGTCCCTTAAGGGAGGTGGAACATAAGGACGATGTTGTTGATGGTGTTGAAAGGCTTGTTGTTGAGGGACTTGATTGGAAGCTTGGTATTGATTAGAATAGGAAGTACCTTGCTTGAATGCTTGAAAGGCATTCACTTGCTCAATACTCCCTCTACAATTCATAGGGTCATGACCAACGATTCCACAATTATCGCACATCCCATAATAAGGCAAAGGAGGTGCAAATCCCAAAGCATTCACTTCATGGATTGAGGCTTGGTGGGAGGAACCGATGCTTTGGACTTGAGTGAGGTGACCTTGAAGCTTCTTGTCAATGGATTCCATGTGTGTCTTCAATTGAGCCCCAAGGTCAATGCTTAATTGAGTTATAGCATCAACCTCGTGCCTACCTCCTCGATTTGCCTTCCTAGGCCTTGAATATTGCGAATTATGCACCGCCATCTCTTCGATTCTCGCCCATGTTTGGTCATCATCGACCTCGGTGAACCTACCATTAGAGCCCATGTTAAGTATAGTTCTTGAGTCCTCATAAAGACCGTTCCAAAATTGTTGGACCAAGAACCATTGTGAAAGTCCATGATGGGGGCACGATCTAACCAAAGACTTGAACCGCTCCCAAGCTTCATATAAGCTCTCTTCATCCCGTTGTTGGAAACCGGTGATGGAGGCCCTAAGCAAATTAGTCTTCTCCGGAGGGTAGAAAGTTTGGTAGAATGCCAATGCAAGTTTCTTCCATGTGTCGATGCCCATGGTTGCCCTATCGAGACCTTTAATCCATTTCTTCGCTTTTTCAATCAATGAAAATAGAAATAAAACCCATCGGATTTGATCTTGAGTAACCCCGGGTTGAGATATAGCGTCACAATAATCGGAGAAGGTCTCCATATGTTGGTGCGAGTCTTCGGTGGGCAAACCACTAAATTGATTCCTTTCCACAAGTTGAATGAAGTGGGCCTTGGCCGTAAAATTTCCGGCATAAGCGGCCGGTAGAGCATTGGGTCCCGGCAAGACATCTTCCGTAAATGTAGAGTGGGAGGAAAACTTCGGCATTATTGGATGTAAGGGAGAAGATGGTGTAGATGGAGTTGAAGTAGATGTAGAAGGGGAGCTAGGACTAGAATCTCCAAAGGGATTGGTGAAATTCCCTTCGGCCGTCTCTCGATATGCTTCCTCGATATCGCTTCCTTGAGCTTGCTCTTGATGGGTATTGCTTGCACTTGGTTGAGAGATCCTAACCCGGTTAATCGTCCGTTGGCGAAAAGCTCGAAAAAGCCTCTCCGGCTCTGGATTAAAGAGAAAGGATTCGCCTCCCCTCCTAGGCATACACTACACACTAGAACAAACGTGAGAACACCTAGTGCTTTATGGGCACTAGGTAACAACAACAAACAAGCACAACTAGAGACAAAGAGAAAAGAAGGCTAAGAAATCAAGTAAAAACTAGAGAATATTCACAAGAGATGATAGAAGGGCACAAAGGAGGGTAACTAAGTCTAGAAATAAGCAAACAAAGTCTAAACAATGCACCGTCCCCGGCAACGGCGCCAAATTGATGGTAGGATTTGTCGTGGATCCCGCCACCAATTAAATAACCAACTAGCACCTAACGGTAGTTAGGGTAAGTCGGGTCGTGTCCACGGAGACGGTATTGCAAGGTTTAGACTAAATCGGCCTAAAACAAGACTATGATACCAAACAAACACAAAGAGCTACTAATTGATGGATTAAGATGAGAGGAGAAGAAAGTAGACTAATGATGAGCTATGATGAACTAGACTATCAAATACTAACTAAACACAAGCCAACTAGCAAACTAAGAGAGATGCTAAACAATGCTAAAAATCCAACTAACTAACAACCTAAAGAAATGATGACTAGCTAACAAGATGAATCAAATATGGAAAAGAGGTGGGTTAGGTCGGGTTCATAAGTGTAGTAGGGTGACCTGGGTGGTCAAGAGTGTCCACATACTAGGCAAACAATGAGTAGAGGAAGACTAGCATGAGAAGCATGGCCACTACAACCCAAACAAGCATTTCAACAAACACATGGTGTGCCAAGAATGTGACTAACAATAAGGATTTACCCTTCACCCCTAATCAAGCCCTAATCACCCATAATCTACCCTCAATCCCCCTACTAACCCACAAGTAATCTACTCACTCATAATCAAAGAAGAACTAACAATAATAAGAAGAGAACACAACATCACAACCCTAACATTCACCATCAAGAACAATAACAATCAATAACAACAAACTCTAAGTAAAGATTCAAACTTGATTCAATAACAATAAACAAGAGAAAAGAAAGTTATACCAACAATAGGATGATGAAAAGATGATATCTTGCATAAAAGAGAAACCCAAATAATCCCAAGGTTGTCAATCTTGGAGAAATCTTCAAGTATCTTCTTAATACAAGCACTAATTAACTAGGATTAACTAAGATTAACTAAGGATTAATGAGATATTCAAACTAATATGAGGAACTAAATCTAGGGTTTATATGTTGTAGAGAGGCTTAAGAGAGGCTAAACTAATGTAGGATCCATAAACAATACAAGAGGGAAGTATTTATAGGGTTCCAAATGGAAGGGAATTGGAAGAAAAGAAATGCGGGTTACAGCCTGTTGGTCCCGACCGGGACGGATCATCCCGACCGGGACGGACCCACCATCCCGACCGGGACGGGTTGGTCCCGACCGGGACGGCCTTGCAGTGGCACCCTCCAAAGTGCACTTCATCCCCGACGGGATGAGGTGCATACCCGTCGGGGATGAGTCTTGTAGGCCTCCAATATGACCCTTTTGGTTCCTCCTTGCTTCACATGAGCTTCTCATCGATTCTCGGGACTCGGGATCGGGTCTCGGAGGCTCGGGATTGGGTCCCAAGGTCTCGGGGTCGATTCCGAAGCATCGAGTCATCGTTCCTTTACTCCGTTTGCTCCAAAATGTGTATGTATAGAGTCGGAATCGCTCCAACTCTTCCAAATCGGTCTCGGGAACCTGAAACGAACTAAAGAAAGCATAAGAAGCCCCTAAACCGCTCCCAAGGAGCGATTCCACAAGGAAAATGGGACCAAAATACTACGAAATAGGCACTACAAACTACACTTATCAAAACTCTTTCGATCTAAGCTTGAATTTATATTACTTTAAATCTGAACTCGTTTTAATATACTTCGTTAAATAATTTATTATTTTTCCTAGAGAAATCAACTTAATTCATTTTCATCGCACCTTCATTAATTTTCTCAAGAAACATTATTTTTATCGTAAACGTTTGTTTTACTTTTGAGATACATTTTATAAATACTCTCGAACTAATTAATTATTCTTCCTAAAACTTTGTTTTCGTCTCGAATACTTTATATACTCGATTTTATATCGTATGTTTGAGTAGTAGTATGTAGTAAATACTTTACCTTCAATTTTCTAAATCTTACCTATTTATTATTTGCTAAATTATTCTTTTAAATCTTGTGCTTTGTAAATATTTTACAAGTATTCATTACCGTTTTATAATTCGTTATTAATTTAATCATTTATGATCGTTATAATATTTTGTTGGTTATTTTGACACTAGTAAATAAATAATATCGATTTCATATTTTCGTCATATTTCGTTAACTTAACTTTAACTCAAATATTACTTTAAATATAATAATCGAGATTTATATACTCATTTAATAAATTAATTTTTGTTTTACGATTTAAACTAATAAACTAAAAGATAGTCGTTTTGTTTGAAGTACATTTTTAGTCGAGACTATTTTGACTAATAATTTCTTATTTTTTTTCGATTGACTAATCTTAGTAAAATCCGTATTATTTATTAATAAAAGTTATCTGTTAAAAATAATTTGAAACCTTTGTAAAATTTATTTCATTTATAAAACTTGTTGACTCAAGTAATTTGATATAATTTTCTTAAAATATCTGTTTTCTAAAATTTATAGTTTTCACTCGATTTCCTAATTATTTATAAAATACTATATAATGACTTATTATATTTTATTTATATTTTGAGTGACGAATTTAGAAATATATTAAAGTTACGATAACGACGATAATAATAAAATGTTAATTTTGCTAGAAATACTATTTTTATACATTTCACTTAACGTATCTTCTATAACAATATTTCTATTTTAAGTAAGTTTCTAAAATTAGTAAGTTTCTATATATAGAGAGAGAAAGTTTTCCCTTCTAATATAAAAAGTTTATTCCTTTTACCTTCATATTATTATGATTATATCTTGTGTGTATATATATATATATATATATATATATATATATATATATATATATATAGAGGTAGGTTCAAATAAGGTCAACAACTTTTTTAAGTTCCTAAGTTCCAGTGTTATAGTTACACAAAAAGTGCTTAAAGTTACACGAGATGAGTGATAAAGTTGCACTTTATCACTTGAAGTGATAAAAGTGTTGAATGTTATACTTACATATCAATTTTGAACAAATGCAACTTTATCGTATGTCATCTGTAACTTTAATATAGACTTAAAAAAATTGCTGACCTTATTTGAACCTACCTTTATATATATATATATATATATATATATATATATATATCAATAATGAACTTGTTATGGAGTTATGGAATAAGGACAAGTGTGGGTTTAGAGTAATATAGTCTGGTATGTACATTTTTAGCATCAGTTATAAAGCCGGTGTGTCTATTTGGGGTATATTTGGTCGTTGAACTAGACGTAGTTTTGCCCAGAAGAGTGTATGTTTTGACCTTAAGCTAGATATCACATCGTGTTAGTCGCCGTCAGCTGAACTAGACATAAATGTTGTCTAGGAGGGATATGCACTACTTAGACCAGGATCTCGCTGCATGCAGTCCTGTTATAGTTGAGTTCCCTAGTTAGAGAATGGAGTCTTTTATGAGTTATGGCTACAGTTCTCGAAGCTAGTTTATAGTATTATCCTAGTGAAAGTCTAGATTCTACACTGATTCTATCCATAACGCCATTTTTGAATATTATTATCGATTGATTTTTGACTTGCAGGTTGACAAGTGTTTTAAGTTTCTCTGAAAACTTATTTTTATTATATCGTTTTAATGTTTTTTCATTTTAAATATTTTGATATAATAATACTATTATTTTCCATATGATATAATATGGTTGGGAGAACGTCCGAGCTAGTTACTCCCCACTGACGTGGCTGTTATGTTTATAACATGACAGGTATTTGCTGCTGGGTTTTGGGTGTGAGCTAGCGAGTAGCGTGGATCCTACTCTTTCTTCATTCATGATTTATGAATTTGTATAAACCCGTTTGGAGAATTTTCTTTTTAGTTCTTTTGTAAAAAGTGGCCTTTGTATTGACTTACCATTTCTTTTAATAAGATATAGTATGTTAGTGTGTTTTAATCCCAATTCTACAGTGTTTTCGCCAATGTATTGCGTTAGAATTTCTGGGGGACTACAGTTGGTATCAGAGAACTGTTGCTCTCGACGCTTACACCTGATTCTAGAAAAAAATACCAGTAAATGATTTGAACATTAAAGAAATATTAGTGAGAGATGAGTAGAATCAAAGTAAGGACTTAGCTACTGTTAGGTTTATATGTTCTTGTAACTCAATGATTAGCATTGAATATTTGTTGCTTTTGTCTGGAGGAAGATGAATGAACAAGATGTTGACGTGATGCTGCTCTAGATCGGGACAAGACTTACTTATAACTCTCGACACCTGTTGATTCGAGTGCTCAACTTTGTGCTACAAGGAAGATAGAATGGTGACTTTCCAGCACAAATCCAGTTTGCTCAAGCTACATGCCACCAGATGATCAATAGTAGATCTCGGTTCCCCGATGGTGCAGTAGACCTAGATGTGACTTAACACCTTGTTGGATCCAGATGAAGCAACACAAGACTAGTGTGCTCGTGTCCCTAAGAGATGATGAAGATATCCCGCGATTTTCTTTGTGGAACCTTAGAGGTCCGAAGATTCCTCTCTCGTTTTAGATCTTAGTTATCTAGGATCATTGATTCTTTTCTCCCCGCCTCTACTTCTTCCAACCCTTCTCTTATAAATTCTCGTCTTCCTTCTTGAGAAAAATCTTTGATTAATTGTCCTACTTTACCATCTTTCCTCTTGAGATTCTTTGGTTTGACCGAATTCCGTCTCAGTGAACCCCGTGAAAAGTTATAGATGTTTGAGGTTTAGTAAACCCTTGTTACCTGGTTTGTGGATTGTGAGTCTACCCTATCTTCTAAGTAAGTAAGAATTCTTGAGGATTGATTTGATTGACAAACTGTTGATTGATGGAATTAGGATGTTACTTTCGACACTGAACCTTGGGTTATAGGTTACTTTGATCATTTTGGAGTACTTAGAGTTGAATATATTTTGGAGTAGTAAAAGTATGTCATATTTGATGGATACCTGGTACCTAACCTAGAACCGAACTAAGTGTAAATGATAATATTACTTTGGGATTCTTACCTAATGCTTATTTGATTGATGCATCGCGAATATTTGGGATCATAGAGTATTGTTTAAAGTGTTAGCCTGAGTGTTGTGGTACCATTAAGGGCTTTCACTAATGTCGTTAGAAATTTTGGTTGACATAGATTACCCGTGTTTCTTAAGGATTAGATCGTTGATCGTTGTTTAAGGTTGTAACCTATGAACTTTGGAGTTGAGTGATCTAACTTGGATAAATTATTGTTGTCCTTGAAGAAGAGAACTATCTTGCACAATCACAATTTGGTTTTACTGTGTTGTTTTGAGGGGTACTCTGATGCCAATTATTTTGATGAAATTTAGCGTTCAGAACTCTTTGACCAGCGAGATTGTGACTTCGTTGAGTTATTAAACATATTATGGTTGCTTTGCTGTAATCAGGCATTTGATGGACTTCTCAGAAACCTTAATTGAATGACGTGTTTGAAGATGTTAGTGTTTGCGCCATTACCTATAGGTTTGAGCGTGTTTGCGGATTCTTTGTACTTTCCCAATTTCTGTACTTTTGGCATTATTAATATGTTAGTGATCATTTTTGAGGATTTTGTACCTGAGCATTGTTAATTGGTGGATTTTGTTTAGTGTTCCTTACTCGAGAAATTTGGAGTATACCTCGAGTTCAAATCCTATGAGCTTTGAATTTATGAGCCTTAACGATTACGAGTTTGGGTATGTTTTGTTAACCGTTGGAATCTTAATTATGGATTTGATTCTCAATCATTTGTGGATCCTTATCATGTTAATTGAAGGATTAGATATGTATGTATATATGATTTTATATTGGAGGTCATAGCAACAAATAATTTTGGAGATTGTAGGCTGAATAAGACCACCTAGTGCCTGATATTGGACTTAGTGTTATTTGATGAGAATTAGGAACCCTTGTTTGTGGGAGTCGTACTAAGAATTTCGAGATGGTTAATTTATTCTCTAATCCTTAAGAGCTCCATTTCACTCTCAATTTTGTCCTCCCCTTAGCTTTTCTTAAATCCTGCTACTTCTTCTTCGGCCAATCCCTTCAACTTCTTTATCGGGTCTGAAAACTTTTGCTTCGATTTGTCGTTGACCTTGACTCTATTTATCTATTTACCTTTTTCCCGAACCTATGTTACGAAAAGTTTGACTAATTTAAAATTTTGGGTTATTGTGAAAACTTAACAATTTCAAGTTATACCCCTAAGAACTTTATACTTCGTTTTGTTTTATTTTTGGTTGATAACACATATTTAGTCATGTTTTCAAAATGCTTTGATAATTTATTTTAAAGTATTTCGAAATTGTTTCAACTTTCAAATTTCAAGTGTGTTTAAATTTTACGAAAACTTTCATAATTGCTAGTATTTTGATTTCTATAAGAATATTATGTAAATCGATTTAACATTTTCGAAAAGCTTTGTATGTCTAAGTTTTTGTTTTGTTGCCGGTAGACTTTAAATCTGTTATTGGAAATGTTTGACGACTAGTTCGATTTTTATTTACTAACTACAAAATTTGATTTTCAAATTTTTGTTTGGTCTTAGAACAAAATATTGTCGAATTTCTTAATCAAAACGTTTTACTGTTGCTTTGAGAATATTTGGTACTCTTCCCCTCGAGTTTGTTTACAAATATTAATTGTTCCGGTTGCTGGAATCAATTAACCCGACGTGGAATTCGGGTTTGAATCGTTCGGTGTTACTTCTGAATGTTCACTGATCAATCTTGACACTCTCCTTCCTCCTACTCTTTCAGTCAGACTTTCCCGACGGATTGGGCAGGCTCCCTGCACAGAAAACGCACAGGGCCTCGGAGGTTGTCCGAGGAAACCCTCTCCGATGCCTAAGTTAGTCTGTGAAAGCCTTAAGAAACCCAGCTCGTGAGGAACTGGGCGGCAATTTTAGAGTAAGAGTTCTAGAGAGAGAAAATCCAACCCCTTTCTTGTGGGAAATGGAAGAGTATTTATACCTTCCCACAAGAGAGGGAAGTAGAAGGAGAATGGGTGGATAAGGAGGTGACAAGTGGCGTCCTCTCATCCACCCATTCTCAATTACCTCAGGCAAAATGACAAGAGGGCCCCTGGGGATCCCTGCTGTGTCTGCGGAGATGTCCTCAGGGGGTAGGCGGGTTTTGATCTGCTGGAGCTAAGGTCTAGCAGGCCGCGTCACCCTGCTGGCCCGACGGTCGTCTGTTTTCCTTGGTAGCTCTTCCCACTTCTATGTTATTTACTTTGACTGTTTGCCGGGTCGGTTTCTGGGTTTAATCGACAATCCTCTGGGAGCCTGCCTAGCAGGCTAGTGTCAGGCTGCCGACCCCAATCAATTGGCCCTCGCAAGCTGGGGGGAAGCAAGGCTTCCCTCCGGCTGGCGACTTTTGCTTGGAGGGAGGTTGACTCATTTTCACTTTTGCTGCAGCATTTAATGCTTTGTACTTTCCCGAGGAACGGAGCACAGTTTGTGTCAGACATGCAAAGAGTTGAGGGGTTTCTTGCAATGATTATACTTCTTTGCTTGATGGATTTTCGGGAACCGTGAAGAGTTTGCGATTGGTGGCTTTCCCTTCCAGGGTGGTTGGTATGCCATTAATGTTGCATTTTCACTTGTATAAATCCCAGCTTTCCTCATCATTTTTGCTTAACTCATCCTCAATTTCTCCACTTTCTTCGTTGAATCATGGTTTGGATCAAAAAATTCGTGACTCGTCATGGAGTTCGCACTGTCCTTTTTCTTTTCAAGGGGTTTTGGAGACTCCGGTACGCTCGAGCTGCTTACCGGGCCATTCGTCGCTGCCGCCGTTCACGGTCTTACTCTCATCGGAGTGGTAGGAAAGCTTCCATAAGGGCGAGCAAGCGTTTGAAGAGATCTTCGCCCCCTGCTGCCTCCAGATTTAGGCGCTGTCCTCAGGGAGGGGGGTGCTTTGATCGGGGGTGCCACGAATGTTTCCCGTGGTTGCACCCTGAGCAATTTAACCCTGACTACTCTGACGCAGATTCCTCCATGGGGTCAGGCCCCTCTTCTCCTGTAAAGAGAACAGGTTGTCGTACCTGTGATGAATCCCAGGCTGTTCCCTTTGGCAGGGATTGGGATGACAGTAGCCGAGACTCCGATGATAGCGAGGGACTTGGCTGTTTGAGCGACAGGGATGAGGATGGACTCCCTGATGACCCTTTCAAGGATTCCCCAGACTGTGATTGGGGGTCAGACTTCGGGGGTCAAAGTAGCCCTGGAGGCCATTCTCCAGATTTAGATGATGATTAGGCCTGCTTAGCCGGGCATAGGTGCATCGAGCCGGAATTTTAGGCTCTTATGTATTTTCTTATGTTTATTTTTTATTTGCCTGACATGATATTTAACTTGCCCTTTTTCCATTAAGGCTAATGAAAAGATCTGAGCAACTTGATCATTCTCTCTCTTTTTTTTTTTTTTTGCGGGGATGACGTTGCTAGTCGACTATTCTTCTGACATTTTTCATTTTTCGAGGCCCTTCTTGGGAAGGAGTGAACAATTTGTGTTCAGCGCTCGACACGTGGGAGGTTGTTGGGGGCGTCTTGTCAGAGAGGTAGCCTTTTAGGCTTCCTGGGCTTTATATAAGCCCTTCTCCCCCTCCATTCTTTCTTTTTACTCTTTTTGAAATTCATAACTCCCCTCATACTCCCAAACCGCCTTCGTTGCTGAAAATTTCGTGAGGAACAAGAAGTATCTTCTCTCACTTTTTCCGGCGACTATCGGCGTTCTAGGTTAGAAGCTCTTCTTTAAATCTTTCC
The DNA here is from genome assembly GCA_958450325.1 of Agrostemma githago. Taxonomy (NCBI): domain Eukaryota; kingdom Viridiplantae; phylum Streptophyta; class Magnoliopsida; order Caryophyllales; family Caryophyllaceae; genus Agrostemma; species Agrostemma githago. The sequence goes on along the minus strand of OY288247.1, from coordinate 62,138,200 downwards.
CCTTCTTTCATTGATATTTCCCTTCATAGCCAGTATGTCGCGAGTCCGCCCTCTTTATTTTAATTCTTTGCTTGGGAGGACTGGGGATGGCGACGGTGACAGGCGCGACCTAGCCTCTTCTTCTGGGGTCGGTCCCAGGGGAGAGGATGGCCATCACAGGGGGGAGGGTGCTGAATCACCCGAACCTGCTCCCTTTGATGTGATTGATTCTGATGATGAGGCCCTGGAGGTGGATTCTTCCAGGATCGCCGGCCCTCTCATCCGTAGGGAGAGGGGGAAGACTTATTACTTGGATAAGAATAAGTACTTGGTTCCCTTAAAGACCTACCCTGAGGCTAAGAACAGGGACTTGATTCTGGAAAGCAACGCCGCCGGGGCAATCGAACAGTTCTATAATTTCGGGGAAGGATATACAGTCGTAGTCCCGGAGAAAAAGGACACGGTATTCTGTCCCCCGGAGGGTTGTGGGGCTGTCTACCACAAGGCTCTAGAATTCGGCCTGCGATTCCCTCTTCATCCCTTTCTGGAGGAGACCTTCAAAAGGATGAATGTTGCTATTGCTCATCTGACTGCTTCAGCTATTAGGACTTTGATAGCTTACACTTGGACCTGTCTTTTTCATGGCGAGGGGCCTTACATTGATGACCTTCGTTTCATGGTTGGTCTCCAAATGGTATCCTCTTCAGGGGGGACGGCTCCCCTGGTTATTGGTCTCTGCAGAGACAAAAGAAATACGCCCTGGTCTGGCCGGGTTTGAGCAGCCTGAAGGACTGGAAAAATAATTTTTTATACGTACATAGCGCGTCAGGGTGGAGGATTCCCAGGCATTTTAGGAACCATGTTCACACCCGCATGGAGACTCGCGAGGCCCGGGCGTCGGGGGGAAGGCCCTGGAGGTTAAGCTAAGTCCAAAGGAGGAGATTTTGATCAAAAAGTTTGAGATTGTCGCGGATAAACACGGCATTTTTGGCCCTGCTTTCTGGCTTCCTCACGCGGAGCTTATAGCGACAGACGAGTATTTGCTCCCCTTGGGCCTGATTCCCGGCCTTGAAGGTAGTTCTAGGGGGTTTTTACTGTCGCGATTTTTCAGAGACTTTATTTCTCTTTGTTTTTTAGCTGACTGCCCCTCCTTTTCTGCAGCTTCCTCCTCTTGGTGCTGGACAAAGAAGCAGGTTAGGAGATTAGGCTTGAGCGAGGAACTTGTCGTTCTCTCGAAGCGCCCTTCCCTCCCTGCGAACTTCAGGAAAGGGAGCAAAGGCTTAATGAAGCTTGTGAAGGACTTTGCTGCTGGTCGAAGACTGCCTCTTCCCCCTCGACTGCCGTCGTCAAAGCCGGCGACCCCTACTCCCAGTATTCATGAGGGGGAGGCTGAGGTCACCTCAGGGGCCACCCCTTCCCCTGGTCAGAAGCAGGGTGTTTCTTCAGCTGGGCCCCGAACTTCTCAGGGAGCGCGCCCTGTAAACTCTGAGGGGACCGGGGAGAGTGCCCCTTTAGAGCTGAGGAGAAAGAGGAATAGAGAGCCTTCTGGAGCTGACGTGGTGGATTTGGAGGCGGATGCTACTACCCCTGAAGCGAAGCGTCCTGCTCGCGAACTTCCGAGTACTCTTTTTTCGGAGGAAAACACGGAGTTCCACTATACTGCTGGTGATAGTGTGGACGTGTCAGGCCTACTTTCTGACTCTGGCGTTGTTTTGGCTGATCGCCTCACAAAGTCCGTGACTTCAACTTCTCACCAGGTGCTTCAATACATCCAGCGTACCTCTAAGGTATTGTTGGCGTCTGCCGAGCTGGCGGCTCTCAGCCGCCTGAGCGACGAAGAATTGACTGTCACACCAGGGGCTCCTCCTCCTGACCGCCTGGCTATGGTGGAGAGGGACATGATCTTGATAAACAACTTGAAGGATAAGCTGGCAAGGCAGGAGGGTGAGCTGGAGGAGGCAAAGAACCAGGCTTGTCAGTGGAAACTTCAGGGAGAGAGAGCTGTGAAGGAAGTAGCCAAGCTGGAGGCTGATCTAAAGGAGAGCCGTCTGTCAATGGAGCAGGCTACCCTCTCTCTGGCTGAGATGGGGCACCTGAAAGGAAAAGTGGCTGACTTGGAGGAGCAATTGTCCAGAGCTGACTCGACCTTTGAACAGGTCAAGGGAGAGTGGAAGAAGGAAAAAGAGATTCTTGCAGAGGAGACCGAGGCTGCGGTGGATGCCAGCTTCGTGAGTGGTGCCAATTCTTCTCTGGAGTTGGTGATGGAGGTGATTGGGGAAATGTTCCCCCCTTTTGATGAAGAAGCCTTCCGGAGTCTCTACTTTGCTAAGAATGAGGCTCGGGCGGCCAGACCACCTGAGGCAGCCGCCGGCCCCAGCCAGGATGCTCCATGATGCTTTTTCTTGTAATAGTCTTACTTTCTGCGCTGAGCCTTTATCATTGCCAGCTGTCTGTAATATCTGTCCTTCCGGATCTTTGTCTTAGTTATTTTTGTAAAAAACTTTCTACCCTTCATGGGTTTTGCTATGGAATGCCTTTCCTTTGTTTCAGTCTGCTTCTTTTACGTTTTTCATACAAGGTTGGGGGATTTGCCCCCAGTCCTCGTCAGCTGTGTGCAACCTGGACTACCCCTGGCCTCTGCTCGAGGTTCAGGGGGCCTGCCCCCTGCCTGCCCAGAGGCGGGCAGGGGGGGGCTTTTTCGTTTTTATACAAGGTTGGGGATTAGCCCCCAGTCCTTGTCAGTCGTGCATAGCCTGTCCCGTCCCTGGTCTCTGCTTGGAGTTCAGGGGGCTTGCTCCCTGTCTGCCCGGAGGCAGGCGGGGAGGGCTTTTGCGTTTTTTATACAGGGCTGGGGGATTTGCCCCCAGTCCTTATCAGTCGTGCGTAGCCTGGCCTGTCCCTGGTTTCTGCTTGGAAGCCAGGGGGCTTGCTCCCTGTCTGCCCAGAGGCAGGCTGGGAGGGCTTTTGCGTTTTTTATACAAGGTTGGGGGATTTGCCCCCAGTCCTTGTCAGTCGTGCGTAGCCTGGTCTGTCCCTGGTTTCTGCTTGGAAGCCAGGGGGCTTGCTCCCTGTCTGCCCAGAGGCAGGCTGGGAGGGCTTTTGCGTTTTTTATACAAGGTTGGGGGATTTGCCCCCAGTCCTTGTCAGTCGTGCGTAGCCTGGTCTGTCCCTGGTTTCTGCTTGGAGGCCAGGGGGCTTGCTCCCTGTCTGCCCAGAGGCAGGCGGGGAGGGCTTTTGCGTTTTTTTATACAAGGTTGGGGGGATTTGCCCCCAGTCCTTGTTAGTCGTACGTAGCCTGGCCTGTCCCTGGTTTATGCTTGGAGTCTAGGGGGCTTGCTCCCTCTCTGCCCAGAGGCAGGCGGGGAGGGCTTTTGCGTTTTTTATACAAGGTTGGGGGATTTGCCCCCAGTCCTTGTTAGCAGTGGGTGACCTGCATCCTTCCTGCTTGGGGATAGGTAGTGGTTTCAAAGATTTTTGTTGGAGTGTCCCTTTTTCTGGGTTCTGGCAACAGGGGGGCCTCCCTCTATTGCCCCCTGCTCGTTTGTGTGTGAGAGCGCAAGCTTAAACAGACAACGAGTATGAATTCTTGAGTGTTACAGAAATTTCGTTAAAACATAAGATTGGTCGGAGTCGTCGACATTTCTTTTTGATCGTCCTCCGCCAGTATTTTTCCCTATGGGTGTTATCTCTTTAAGGCTTAGTCATACATAGTATCTTTTTAGGGTGTCGGCGTTCCAGTGCGCGTTTAACTCCTGGCCTGCTGGGTTGGCAATTTTGTACGTGCCTGTTCCCAAGATCTGGGTCACTTGGTATGGGCCTTCCCAGTTAGCGCTTAGTTTGCCGTGTTCTCTAGATTTTCCAACAACCTGTGTCTTTCTTAGTACCAGGTCTCCTACCTGTAATCTTCTCTCATGCACCCTCTTGTTGTATGCCTTCCTCATCCTTTGCTGGTAGGCTGCTATGTTGGTGCAGGCTTCCTCCCTGACTTCCTGGACCAGGTCAAGAGCTTCGGGCTTCGTGATTGTCAGCCTGGTTGTATTGCTGAGATCGCAGGGTAGGAACTCGCACTTCGATGGGTAGCAAAGCCTCCGCTCCATACACCAGGCCAAAGGGCGTCTGACCTGTTGACTCCTTTCTGGTGGTCCTTATTGACCAGAGGATGCTTGGTAGCTCGTCCGCCCATCTTCCCTTGAGGTTATCTACCATTTTTCTGAGTCCGTTTAAGATCTGTTTGTTTGCAGCCTCGGCCTGCCCATTGGTCTGGGGGTGGCAGACGGCGGAATAGGCGACGGCTATCCCATGCCCCTCTAGCCAGGCTCTTAGGGGATCATTATCAAATTGCCTTCCATGGTCAAATACCAATATTTTTGGAAGGCCGAATCTGGTTATGATGTTCCTCCAAATGACCTTCCTGACCGCCGGCTCGGTGATGTTTGGGACTGCTTCAGCTTCAACCCATTTTGTGAAGTAGTCTATCCTTACGATCAGAAATTTTCGGCCCCTGTAGCCGTGGTGAATGGACCCAGTATGTCCATTCCCCATTGGGCGAAAGGAATGGGAGATAGAATCGGCCTGAGTTCTTGGGCTGGGACATGGATTGATGGAGCGAAGAGTTGGCATTTTCTGCACTTTTGGGTTAGGCTTCTAGCGTCTGCTAGCATGGTAGGCCAGTAGTACCCTGCCCTGAGGGCCTTGTGGGCCAATGACCTTCCTCCGATGTGATGTCCACAGATTCCTGAGTGGATGTCTTCTAGGACTTCGGCAGCCTGGTTTGCCCCTAGGCATCTAAGCAGGGGGTAAGTGAAAGATTTTTGTAGAGCTCTTCGTCAATGATTATGAACCAGGCGGCTTTGGCTTGAATTTTCCTCTTCTGTACCGGATCAGGTGGTAGGATGCCGTATCTTTTGAACTGAATGATGGGGGTCATCCAGTTTTCCTGTCTCTCCTCAATGGTGCTGACTGTCTGACAAGGAGTGGTGGACTTCTCATGCATAACATCAACCCAAACTGACCTCCTTATGTCTTGCAAGCTGGAGCTGGCCAGCTTTGACAGAGCGTCAGCCCGATTATTCTGTGATCGGGGTATTTGCTGGATTTCGTAGGACTTCAGGCTTGATAACTCCTGTTTTACTTTTTCAAGGTAGGTGGCCATGATCTGGTCTCTGGCCTCATATTCTCCGTTAATTTGATTAGCAATGAGCTGGGAGTCAGTTGCTAGTATAACTCGCTCTGCCCCTGCGGCTTTAGCCAGATTTATCCCTGCGAGTACAGCTTCGTACTCTGCCTCGTTGTTTGATGCGGGGAAGGTGAATCTGAGCTCATGCTCAAAATCAACTCCTTCTGGGCTGGTCAGCACAACGCCTGCCCCTGCACCATTGGCTGTTGAGGATCCGTCAGTGTGCACAATCCATTCTTCGGTGGGGGGCTCCTCTTCCCCTGAATGGGAACATTCAGCCAGGAAATCAGCCAAGGCTTGTGCTTTGATGGCTGTTCTTGGCTGATATGATATCCCCAGTCCGCTTAACTCGATCGCCAATTTCAGCAGCCTTCCTGATTTCTCAAACTTTTCCAACACTTTTTCCAGCGGCTGGTCGGTGAGGACCACAACGGGATGTGCGTCAAAGTAGGGTATGAGTTTTCTGGCTCCGATGATGACTGCATAGGCGGCCTTTTCTATCAAAGGATAATTTCTTTCGGCTGTTCCCAGGGCGTGACTTACAAAGTAGATGGGTTGTTGTGAGTTTGCTTCCTCCCTTAGGATGACTGCACTTACTGTCGTGTTGGTGACAACAATGTATAGGTACAGTTTTTCTCCGGCCACTGGTCTTGCCAGGGTAGGGAGTTTCTTCAGGTGTTCCTTCAATTGTTCGAAGGCTTTCTTTTGTTCATCCTCCCATTTGAATTGCCTGTTGCCCTTTAATACTTTGAAGAAGGAGGTGGACTTGTCTGCCGAACTGGCAATAAATCGGGTTAGGGCGGCCATCCTGCCCGTAAGCCGCTGAATGTCCCTGATGGTTTTAGGCTCCGGGAGATCTAGGACCGCCTGAACTTTTTCGGGATTGGCGTCTATCCCCCTGGAGCTTACTAAGAATCCCAGGAATTTTCCGGATCGGACCCCGAATGTGCATTTCTTCGGATTCAGCTTCATCTTGTATGACCGCAGGGAGGAGAATGTTTCCTGAAGGTCTGTTAGATGCTCCTTGTCCCCCTTGCTCTTGACAATCGCATCATCGACATAGGCTTCCAAATTTCTCCCTTTTTGCTTTTCAAAGACTTTGTCTACCAACCGCTGATAGGTGGCGCCTGCATTCTTCAGCCCAAATGGCATCATCTTATACATGTAAGTGCCATGGCTGGTTATGAAGGCGCACCTCACCCTGTCTGGCTGCCAGAGGTACACTTGATGGTACCCTGAGAATGCATCCAGAAAACTTAGCGTGGTGTATCCACTAGTGGCATCCACCAGTTGATCTATCCTAGGCAGAGGGTAGCAGTCCTTTGGGCAGGCTTTGTTAAGATTGGTAAAGTCTACGCACATTCTCCATGCTCCTGACGACTTTTTTACCATCACAATGTTTGCCAACCATTCAGGGTAGTCACAGACTTCGATGAAATCTGCCTTTAGGAGTTTGTCTATTTCTTCTTTTATCGGCGCGTCTTTCTCTACGGACATGTTTCTCTTCTTCTGCTTCACAGGGCGAGCCTCCGGATTAATGTTTAGCTTGTGAACAATAAAAGCCGGGTCGACCCCTGGCATCTCATCTGCAGAGTAAGCAAATACGTCCCTATTTTCTCTCAGGACTGCAATTAACTCCCTTTGGTAGGACTCCTCCAGGTCAGCCCCTATGAGGACCTGCCTTCCTGGTTCTAAGTCCACCAGCATGCTCTCCCCTTCAGGCTCTAGGTGGGCTGTTTCTTGCTGGGCAGCCGGGATTTCGCCTTCCCTGCTGGGAGAGCTTTCGGCTTTTCGCTTTCCTTTCCTTTCTGTCTCATGGGCTTGCAGGGCCACAGAGTAACAGTGTCTGGCCGACTCCTGATCCCCATGGACCTTCCCCTCCATGCCAAAGTCTGTTACATAGGCTATGGTGAGGGCCCTGATTGACACAGCAGCTTCTATTTCATCTAGGGTGGCTCGCCCTATCAGGGCGTTGTACGCAGACTTGGCGTCCTCCACAACAAATGATGCCCTGATATTTCTGGCCGAGGCCCCCTCCCCAAATGTTACTGGCATGTCGATAACTCCCATGGGTAGCACACCTGCCCCACTGAACCCATACAAAGATCCAGGGGCTGGCTTCAGATGTCTTTTTTCCAGATTCATTTTCTCAAAAGCGTCTTTGTACAGGAGGTTTGTATAGGCGGCAGTGTCCACCATGCATCTCTTGACAATGTGATTGCTAATTTCAAGAGTTAAGACCAGAGGGTCACTATGCGGGTACACGATTCTCCCTGCATCTTCAGGGGTGATGCTTAGGGTGGTGCCTCTTGGACTTTCTGCCCTCTCGGCGTAGCAAATTTGATTCCGCAATTCACGGATCTGCCTTTTCTGGCTTCGTCTGCTAGTCCGTCCCTCTGCATCTCCTGACACCACATGGATAATTGTGCGATTTTGGACTGAGCCTTCAGGTTTGTCCGCCGCCTCCTTTTGGGGTTTCTTCCTTGCTGCATAGTTGCTCAGCCAGCCGTTTCTTATAAGTTTCTCTATTTCATCTTTTAAGTGTCGGCATTCCTCCGTGGTATGGCCTATGCAATCGTGGAACGTGCAAAATTTTTTGGGATCCCCCTTTGGGCTGCGCGGCTTGTTTGGACGAGTCCATTTTGCTATTTCTTTTTCCAACTCGAAGATTTCTGCTCTCGGCCTATTGAGGGCCGTGTAGCTGTCAAATCTTGGCTGGTATGTTGTGCGCTCTTTCTTGGGGGTGTCTCCCTCTTCTCTCTGTTTGCCTGGCTCATTTCTGCCACGTCCTCCCTGCGGTCCCCCTTGCGGCCTTGCTTGGCCTGCAGGGGTGTCCGGCAGGCTGTGAAACTCTTCCTGCAGAATAAACCCTTCAGCTATTTTCCTGGCCTTGGCCAAGGTTTCAGGCTGGGCCCCGATCATCTGATTCTTCATTTCTCCTGGGAGCAGGGAGATTGTTAGGGCGTAAGCAGCGGTGGAATCATCGATCTCTCTGACTTGCTGATAGGACAAGTCAAACCTCTTCAGGTACTCCCTAACGCTTTTGCCCTTCTTCTGTTTCAGGGTCATGAGGTCGAAACGAGTGAGGCGTCTCCTTTTGTTCCCTGCATATTGCTCAAGAAAGGCCTCGGCTAACTCTATAAAGAAGCTGATCGATCCCTGGCGAAGATCCCTGAACCATCCTTGTACAAGTCCTACCAGGGTGGTTGGGAAGATTTTACACCAGATTGCGTCATCCACGTCGTACATGCCCATGTGACTCTCAAATGCCGCCAGATGATCCTCTGGGTCTGTGGTCCCGTCGAACTTGACGGTAGGCATTTTAATTTTTGGGATGGGGAAATCTTGTACATCAGGATGAAGAGGGGTTTTTGTAGGCCTGCCTACCATTCGTGACCTGCTTTCCCCAGACTGGTTACCGTGGATATCCCATTGTCTAGGGATCGGTTTCCTAGTACTGGGGGAGCGGTGCCTCGGTGGCGGCCTGCTCGCTGCTTCGTCCTCTACATCAGGGGAGATTTGTCTGGGTCTCTTCCTCTGAGACTGGCAGAGGTTGTCATCCTGGTGGTTTCTAGATTCGAGCGGTTGCCCCCGGTTAAGCCTAGACTGCAGGCTTTGGGACAACCCTGGGGTCGGCTGTCCCTTGGCTGCCGGCGTTAACCTGGAGAAGACTCCGCTATGCTTTTCCCCAGGCGCTTGGATGCAGGTTCCTTGTGCCTCATCCGCTCCCGCAATCCCTGAGATAGACCTCTCTGCTCTCCAGACGCGGATTCTGTTGTGTGAAGGGAGAACGCCTGTTGTTGGGCAGGTGGCTCTGGGCTGCCTGTTGTGATTCGCTTCTGCACCTGCGCGTATACTTGAGCTGTCCTTCTTGCTTTCCTCTGGGCGTTTCTGGCGGCGGTTCGCTTCGTGCCCCCAGCTCCATCCCTGCTCATTGAGGGTGGCTGCCTGGGGGTCGTTGCGACCCTGCCTACCAGATCCTCAGGGGTGAACTCCTGGTTTAGCATTGCAGAGAAGAAGGCAGCTGTCTGTACCATCTGAGCTGGGGTCAGGTTTAGAGTGTGCCCTGGGTGTGCCCCCAACTCTGGTGCTACAACAGCATTTGGCATGCCCAGGAGACTGGTTCCTCCCATCCCCAGGGTCGTGGTGGGAGGAGCCCTCTCTGGCTGTGGCATGCCGTATAGGGAGGTCACCGGTGGGACCGTCGGACCTACCCCTACACTGGTGTCAACGATTTCCGGCATGATTACTTTGATTGGTTTAGTTTTTGTAATTGGGAATGGTTGATTTTTGTGGGTAATTCGTGGATACAACCAGATCTTCCCCACAGACGGCGCCAAATTGTTCCGGTTGCTGGAATCAATTAACCCGACATGGAATTCGGGTTTGAATCGTTCGGTGTTACTTCTGAATGTTCACTGATCAATCTTGACACTCTCCTTCCTCCTACTCTTTCAGTCAGACCTTCCCGGCGGATTGGGCAGGCTCCCTGCACAGAAAACGCACAGGGCCTCGGAGGTTGTCCGAGGAAACCCTCTCCGATGCCTAAGTTAGTCTGTGAAAGCCTTAAGAAACCCAGCTCGTGAGGAACTAGGCGGCAATTTTAGAGTAAGAGTTCTAGAGAGAGAAAATCCAACCCCTTTCTTGTGGAAAATGGAAGAGTATTTATACCTTCCCACAAGAGAGGGAAGTAGAAGGAGAATGGGTGGATAAGGAGGTGACAAGTGGCGTCCTCTCATCCACCCATTCTCAATTACCTCAGGCAAAATGACAAGAGGGCCCCTGGGGATCCCTGCTCTGTCTGCAGAGATGTCCTCAGGGGGTAGGTGGGTTTTGAGCTGTTGGAGCTAAGGTCTAGCAGGCCGCGTCACCCTGCTGGCCCGACGGTCGTCTGTTTTCCTTGGTAGCTCTTCCCACTTCTATGTTATTTACTTTGACTGTTTGCCGGGTCGGTTTCTGGGTTTAATTGGCAATCCTCTGGGAGCCTGCCTAGCAGGCTGTTAGTGTCAGGCTGCCGACCCAAATCATTAATTATCACCATTATTTTATCGAATAATTTTAACTTACGGTTTTATTAATTTAAATGATTTTAAACTTTGGGTAACTGAGCCCAACTTATCTTGATATAAATTTGTCTTCGATTTCGATTTCGATTTCTTATCACGCTTGAAGTTATAAAAAAAATTTAACCGAGTTTGTGATGCGAGTTAAGCATTCTCATTTTGTTCAAGTGATAAAACTTTGTTTTCCATTCTATTTTTATGTTTTTTGTAAGTTTCGAGGACAAAACTTCTTTTAGTGGGGAAGGTTGTAACACCCCTGATTTTTATAAATTAAATTTTGTTTAACTTTTATTCTATTTACGAATTAATTCGTAAATCTTTAAATTATTATAAAACGAATTTATCGTTTAATCGTTTCAAACTCCTAAAATTCTACTTGTCTCGAAAATTCTTCTTATACTTAAAACATATTTTTATTTCTGTTTCAATATATTTTATACATTTAATTTAATTATTATTGAACTTCTGTTCGACGATCTGAATTCTAAACTCTTTTGATCTAAGCTTGAATTTATATTACTTTAAACCTGAACTCGTTTTAATAAACTTCGTTAAATAATTTATTATTTTTCCTCGAGAAATCAACTTAATTCATTTTCGTCGTACCTTCGTTAATTTTCTCAAAAAACATTATGTTTATCGTAAACGTTTGTTTTACTTTTGAGATACATTTTATAAATACTCTCGAACTAAATAATTATTCTTCCTAAAACTTTATTTTCGCCTCGAATACTTTATTTACTCGATTTTTTATCGTATGTTTGAGTAGTAGTATGTAGTAAATACTTTACCTTCAATTTTCTAAATCTTACCTATTTATTATTTGATAAATTATTCTTTTAAATCGTGTGCTTTATAAATATTTTACAAGTATTCATTACCGTTTTATAATTCGTTATTAATTTAATTATTTATGATTGTTATAATATTTTGTTGGTTATCGTGACACTAGTAAATAAATAATATCGATTTCATATTTTCGTCATATTTCGTTAATTTATAATTTTAACTCAAATAGTACTTTAAATATAATAATCGAGATTTATATACTCATTTAATAAATTAATTTTCGTTTTACGATTTAAACTAATAAACTACTCCCTCCGGTTCTTCGGAATCGCAACATTTTCTTTTACACATGGAATAAGGTTGTGAGTGTGGACGGTGGGCCTCATTAATAAAGTAAAACATCTCCACTAACAAAAACATACCCATTATAGAAATGTGCCAATTCTAGTGAAACTACCCTAAAAGGAATATGTTGCAATTCCAAAGAACCGGAGGAAGTAGAAGATAGTCGTTTTGTTTGAAATACATTTTTAGTCGAGACTATTTTCACTAATAATTTCTTATTTGATTCCGATTGACTAATTTTAGTAAAATCCGTATTATTTATTAATAAAAGCTATCTGTAAAAAAATAATTTGAAACCTTTGTAAAATTCATTTCATTTATAAAACTCGTTGAGTCAAGTAATTTGATATCATTTTCTTAAAACATCTCTTTTCGAAAATTTATAGTTTTAACTCGATTTCCTAATTATTTATAAAATACTATATAATGACTTATTATATTTTATTTATATTTTGAGTAACGAATTTAGAAATATATTAAAGTTACGATAACGACGATAATAATAAAATGCTAATTTCGTTAGAAATGCTATTTTTATACATTCCACCAACGTATTTTCTATAACAATATTTCTATTTTAAGTAAGTTTCTATTCATAGAAAGATTTCCCCTTCTAATATAAAATGTTTATTCCTTTTACCTTCATATTATAATGATTATATCTTTTATATAAATCGATAATGGACTTGTTATGGAGTTATGGAATAAGGACAATTGTGGGTTTAGAGTAATATAGTCTGGGATGTACGTTTTTGCCATCAGCTATAAAGCCGGTGTGTCTATTTGGGGCACATTTGGTCGTTGAACTGGGCATAGTTTTGCCCAGGAGAGTGTATGTTTTGACCTTAAGCTTGATATCCCATCGTGTTAGTCGTCGCCAGCTGAACTAGACGTAATTGTTGTCTAGGAGGCGTATGCACTACTTAGACCAGGACCTCGCTGCACGCAGTCCTGTTATAGTTGAGTTGCCTAGTTAGAGACATAAGTCTTTTATGAGTTAAGACTACAGTTCTCGAAGCTAGTTTCTAGTATTATCCTAGTGAAAGTCTAGATTTTACACTAATTCTATCCATAACGCCATTTTTGAATATTATTATTATCGATTGATTTTTGACTTGTAGGTTGACAGATGTTTTAAGTTTCTCTGAAAACTTATTTTTATTATATCGTTTTAATGTTTTTCCATTTTAAATATTTTGATATAATAATACTATTATTTTCCATATGATATAATATGGCTGGGAGAACGTCCGAGTTACTCCCCACTGACGTGGCTGTTATGTTTATAACATGACAGTTATTTGCTGAAGGGTTTTGGGTGTGAGCTAGCGAGTAGCGTGGATCCTACTCTTTCTTCATTCATGATCTATGGATTCGTACAAACCCGTTTGGAGAATTTTCTTTGTAGCCCTTTTGTAAAAAGTGGCATTTGTATTGACTTACCATTTCTTTTAATAAGATATAGTTTGTCAGTGTGTTTTAATCCCAACTCTACAGTGTTTCCGCCACTATATTGCGTTAGAATTTCTAGGGGATTACAAGGAAAGTGTGCAGCTCCTCCACCGGGAAAAGAGAGATTCCGGCTGACCAGCTAACTATCGAACAACCGGCTGACCGCCCAGAACCTGGGGGAGAGAACATGTTGGTGGAGCTAGAACCTGGACGCTTAGTCCTCGTCGGGACCGACCTAGAAGAGCCCTACAGAAAAAAATTGATTAAAGTGTTACAAGACAACAAGGACGTCTTCGCTTATTCGGCTGACAAAAAGTCGGGAGTGGATCCGGACCATATTGTACACAAATTAAATGTTGACCCAAACGCAAGACCGGTCAAGCAAAAAAAGAGAAATATGTCAGTGGAGAAGGACCAGGCCATCAAAGAGGAGATCGAAAAACTCCTGAAGGCCGCTTCATCATTGAAAGCTGTGATTATCCCGAGTGGCTGGCCAATATTGTTATGGTAAAGAAAGCATCAGGCGTTTGGAGAATGTGTGTTGACTGGAGGAACGTCATCACACGCTATGGCCTACCCATGGTACTGGTATTCGACCATAACAGGCAATTCGACAACGACCCTCTAAGGGCCTGGCTGGAAGGTCATAGGGTCACAGTTGCTTACTTCGCTGTATGTCACCCGTAGACCAATGGCCAGGCTGAGGCTGCCAACAAGCAAATTTTAAATGGGCTGAAAAAGATGGTAGATGATCTCAAGGGAAGATGGACAAATGAGCTTCTGAGCATTCTATGGTCAATAAGAACGACCAGAAATGAATCAATCGAACAAACCCCCTTCGGGCTAGTCTATGGTGCTGAGGCCCTTCTACCCATTAAAGCCAGGATCCCAACTCTTAGGTCCCAGTTGTTCGATATAGCTAGTAATGCCGAAGCACTCGACCTGGTAGGTGAGGTAAGGCAGGAGGCTAGCTCGAACATCGCAACATACCAACAGAGGATGAAAAGGATTTATAACAGAAGGGTGAGTACAAGAAGTTTCAAGGTAGGAGAACTAGTCCTACGAAAAACCCAAGCAGTGGGAAAGGCAAGAGAGCACGGAAAGCTAAATGCCAACTGTGAAGGCCCTTACCAGGTCACTCAGGTCTAGGGATGGCAACGGATCGAATCCGGACCGGATCCGCATGGATCCAGATCCATATCCGCACTCCTAGTAGCGGATCCGGATCCGGTCCGGATCCGACGGATCTCAAAAATGTAGATCCAGATCCGGATCCGCCGGATCTGGATCGGATCCGGATTGGATCCGCGGATTCAATTTCTTACTTAAATTCTACAAATTTTTTAATTAATACGTATTTACGACCATATTAATTTTCATAATTTTACAAATAAAATTGAATATAAAGATTCGTAATCAAAGATTAATAAACTAAAATAAAAGAGTCTTAGAAATAACCAAAAAAACACAAATTAAAGTTCCAAGTTCTTTTATTATTGTTAATTTTTTAATAAAATGGATTTGCGGATCCGGATCCGGATCCGGATTTATTTATTAAGATCCAGATCCGGATCCGTTTAAAGATAGCGGATCCGGATCCGGATCCATATCTAACTGATCTCAATATTTATGATCCATATCCGATCCGTGCGGACAGGATCTTGCGGATCCGGATCGGATCCCGGATCCGTTGCCATCCCTACTCAGGTCGTGGGCCCTGGCACCTACAGGCTTGTCAACACCGAGGGACAAGAGCTGGCGTCGCATTGGAATATGGACACTCTAAAGAAGTACTATGTTTAGCCAAGGTTCCTGAAGTTTTTTTTAAGTTCCCTAAAAACGACAGAGGACGATCAGAAAACATTGTCGACGACTCTGTCCAACCTGTTAGTTTTTTTTCAAGAAATGAAAGAGCTATCTTCTGCTTATACTCGTTGTCTGTTCGATTTGCATCCCACACACAAACAAGCAGGGGGCAATAGGAGGAGAGCCCCCCCCTGTTGCAGAACCCTGATAAAATGGACCCCCAACAACGTAAGTCCCTCTGCCTACCTCCAGCCAGGCAGGGGGCAGGCCCCCTAACCTCGACCAGAAGTCAAGGACAGGTCGGGCAACAAAGACGAACCAACAAGGTCTGATACGCATTCATTCTTTTATAAACAACGTAAGTCTCTCTGCCTACCTCGAGGCAAGCAAGAGGTAGGCCCCCTAACCTCGACCAGAAGTCAGGGACAGGCCGGGCAACAGAACCGAACCAACAAGGTCTGATACGCATTCAGCTTTGTATAAACAACGTGAGGCCCTTTGCCTACCTCCAGGCAGGCAGGGGGCAAGCCCCCTAACTTCGAACAGAAGTTAGGGACAAGCCACGCAGTAAAAACTAAAATAAACAAAGCCTAAGGCACGCTCAGCCTGCGATATACACGCAAGTCTGTTTGTCTACCTCCTAGCAGACAGGGGCAAATCCCTCTACCTACCTCCAGGTAAGCAAGAGGGATACAGCCGGAAACAGAATGAAACACAAGCTTAGTAAAAAAACAAAACAAAACAAACAAAGCACAAAAACCAAAAACCAAAAGTCGTAATTCTTCATTAAGAAAGACCCAAGGGTCGAAGTTACAAATCGGTTACAGTTCAAAACAGTTCATGAGAAACCAAAATATACCCACAGTCCGGCTCGGCCAAGCAGAGGGCCAGGAAGAGCTTCAGTCTTCATCAGAGCCTGGGAAGGAATAGTCCCTGGGGCTGTCGTAACCCGCATCATCAGACCCCCAATCCCAGTCACCGGGGATGTCTATAGGGTCGTCAGCTCCCTCCACATCACTTTCCTTCATCCTACTGCCTACCGAGCCACCCTTGCCTTCACTGTCATTTGAGGCATGGCTCCTGACATCCCAGTCCTCACCAAAGCTGGCAAGCTTGGTACCCTCAAGATAGTCAAGGTCACCCTTCGGTTTCCTGGGGGGCAGAGGGAGGGGACCCAGAATCAAGAAGATCAGGGTCGGCATTCTCCGACCTCAACTAGGGGAAGCACCGACGGCAGCCCCGGTAGTCACAGCCTCTCACCAAGGTGCAAGAGTCACGCTTCAGCCTCATATAGAAGGAGGCCTTTCTTGGGCCGTAGATAACCACCGACAACTCATTAGATAGCCCAAGAGGCATAGAGGGACCGACGAGCTATAAACTTACATGGGTCAATAATCCTCCGTACCAACCAATGATATTTGAACTTTGAGGCAGAACCCACATGCCTGGTGACGTCAGTAAGGACTACGCCTCTTTTGAAAACCTTATCAGTTATCCAAACCATTGTTACTAAGAAAAATGGGCGATGGAAATACTCAAGAAATTAAAGAAACTGGGACAAATGAGCCTCCCTTTTATAACCATGAGAGGGGAGGAGGCAGAGCAATTAATGAAGTCCCAACCGTCCCTGGGGGACGTGACAAGTGTCGCTGAATCATGTGTCTCGAGGGGTTTTCCGGAAAATTAATCATCATGGAAGGATATTCTGACGCTTCGTTTACCCAAAATAACTAAGACAACCCACCTAGGGAAGGGACGCAACATTTAATGCGGGTCAAGCAACGAAGCAGCTTCCCACCTATGCGGACGAACATTGACAGCCGGCAGGAGCCCTACTCCCCCAGCTGTGGAGAGGCAATTGATGGGGTCAGCTACCTGCTACTGGTCACCTGTTAACCAGAGACCCAGGCTCAACTCGACCCTGATTGAGCCCAGACCTCCAGAGGCCCCGGTACCAAAGCCGCCGGTCAGATCCATCCGGCCGACCCTCAGGGGCACACCTCTGAAGGTGGCTGACCACTTTCCCTTAGGCCGGTCCTGAAGTCCGACCTCCGGTCGGCCAAGCTGAGTCCTACCACATTTCCTCCAGAGGGTTGGGGAACCCTCGGCCACTTCGACCCCGAAGACGTTTCTGCCGACCCCGAGGGTGATCCCGTAGACCCCCCCCCCCCGATCCAACCTAAGTTAAGGGGCACGTGTGAAGCACACGCCCCCTTTCCCTTTCCCTCTTTCTCTCTCTCTCTCTCTCTCTATCTCTCTCTCTCTCTCGTGGAAACCTATAAATACCTCACTTTGTTCACTCATAAAGGGGTAATGAGTTTCTCTCACTAGAATTTCACTTGAAGAAAACACCACCTTGTTCCTCACGAACAAGGTTTCTTAAGTTCATACACAGACTGACTTAGGCATCGGAGAGGGTTTCCTCGGACACCTCCGTGGCCCCTGTGCGCTCCTTGTGCAAGTGTGACAGACCCGATCCGCCGGGAAGGTCCGACGCTAGAGGAGAGGAAAGTGAGGCGTGGAAGCTAAGCTAGATCCAAAGAATACAATTCAAGCTAGATCCGAACCCGATTCCGAATTGATTGTTTCCTAACTGGAACAATAATGAATAATGAAAAATTGGGTATGAACTAGTAAAACCTGGGTATGCTTTAGCAATTAAGATTTATTTTAGGGTTAATTAGTACTCCGTATTTTATACCTTAAATAACTCATTTTCAAATTTTAAAGCTCTAATAAATTTTTCACCCAAAATCTTTTGTTCCTTAAATTGATTTCCGCGCTACAATTAGTGTTGGCAAGGGGCGGGTCTGGGTTAGGTTTACCAAGACCCGGACCCGTGCCTCACAACTTGGACCCGGACCAATAAGGGTCCAAAATTTTAAGATCCTTACCCGGATCCGATGGGTACGGGTAAGGTCCAGGTCCTTTACGGATCCAAAAAAACGTTATTCCAAGATTTTCCACATTTCCTTTTTAGGAAATTTCACTAAGATGTTCCACTCTCCTTTTTATTAAATGTTTTATGGTTCTTATTGCTTCTGACCCCACTTACTTTCCTCTATCTTCATTTTCCTCCACGTATATCCTTTTTCTTAATTTATTTCCACAATAAAATGTGGAACATCATTTAGAAGGGGAAGGAGTAATATTTTTTTAATATATAGTACTCTCTTTAGCCATCTATTATCTTTTCATTTGATTATTTTATATTCTCTTAAATGAATATAAAATAAAATGAGAAGATAATAGATGGTTGGAGGAAGTATAACTTTTAACATGATACAGAGTACTTAAAAACCAAAACAAAAAAGTCACTAATAACTTAAAAAAAAGTTGAAGTCTAAAAAATTCCTACCAGAGGAATTTCTACTATTGCATGTAAGCCTCTTTCATTGTAAAATCACTAAATAAAGCTTAGATGATGAAGGAAAGTGGAAAATAATTAACCCTACTATAAATCAAGTAAGGTTAATTAACCCTGCTTCGATTATGGTACACTTGCATATAAGCTTCTACTAAGATCTATTTTAGGGTAGATATTAGAGTATGCGACAGATTACAAAGAAAAATGAAGAGAGGTGAAGTGAAGAACTATTTTTTTTTGGTAGAGAAGAACACACTACGTCGCAGGTGAGAATCGAACCTCCAAACTCTCGGTCGGAGTAAGAGAGCTCTTACCACTTGAGCTTACCCCTTCTTCTCT
Source organism: Agrostemma githago (assembly GCA_958450325.1). Classification (NCBI taxonomy): domain Eukaryota; kingdom Viridiplantae; phylum Streptophyta; class Magnoliopsida; order Caryophyllales; family Caryophyllaceae; genus Agrostemma; species Agrostemma githago. The sequence continues at coordinate 62,119,884 of OY288247.1, read as the reverse complement.
AAGTCGAGAACTATGTAAGGGGTTGTTTGGTTCATCAAATATGGCTATGAGGTGTGGCCGTGTGGGTATGGAATTAACAAAACTCATACCGCTTGTTTGGTTGGCAAAATAAGAAGTCTCATACCTATACCTCAAACCTCCAAGGTATGGGTTTCTCATTCCCATATTCAAGGGGAGGTGGGTATGAGATCCATACCTTGGAATCAAAGTGTTTGATTTTTCTTTAAAATTTATTTCCATTTTTTTTTAATTTGTAAATTGTCGTGATTGAAATATTTTATTGAGAAAACTAATTAAAAATACTTCGCAGTAAAACAAATATCTTGAAGATTATTAAATGTAATTGAGGTTTCATATGGTCAACTAGTTTTGACTCGTACAAATTTCACAGATGGTTTTCGAAACTTGATAAAGAAATTGATGGACCACAAAATTACATTATAGTAAATTCATTCTACCACGATTATTGTCTACTTGGTTAATTCAAGTGTACCATAATCGAAGCAGAATAAAAACAATCAATAACAATGTAACTGTGAATGTGATTACAACAATACATGCATCATAATTTTTTTACAATATTACAAGTACTGGAACACTTCATGGTAAACAACGTTAGTAGTAGTGTTAGAAGTGCGCTTCTCCGCATCGTAAATAAGAATCTTTAATCCGCGTTTGTTGGCGACCCTCGACAATGCAACGTAAAGTTGACCTTGCGTAAAAACAGGCTTAGGGAGGTAGAGACCAACATGAGACAATGACTGTCCTTGACTCTTGTTAATAATGTCATGACAAAGCATACTGAAATCAGGAACTGTCGTCTTATAAACCGTATTGTAAATTTGCAAGAGTCAGATGGAGTCAGAGAGAATCGAGGGATAAAGACTGTATCACCTATGCGGCTACCAGTTAGCACCCTACAACGAATAATTCTTGAGGCTAGGTCTGTAACAATCAAGCCGGTTCTATTACACAACCCACGAAATTGGTTAATGTTGTTGATGAGCATGATCATAACCCACCTTTAATCGTAGCTCATGGTTAGGCGCCCCGGCGCACTTGATGCTATTTAGAAATTCAGTTGAGTGCACATTAGGTTAGCCTGCAGGTGAATCAACTGAGTTAATATCAGTCGAGTGTGCAGGTGCTTCGTCCATACAGGGCTCATCAGAGCTCAAGTATACCCTTTGGTCCGGAAAGAAGAAATAATAATACGTAGTCGTTAACCAACTCCACGAATCCGTGTGTAGGTGCTAGAATCGCTATTTGTTGTAGGTAGTCAACGTTCGACAGGCGGTCCAAAAGGCTAAGGTACCTAGAGGACACATTTGAGGCAATTGGAACGTCGACATTATGAATAAGAACTTCCTCCGGGAAAGTAATAGCTACCTCACCATCGTTTGCACCACCTTCTTTTCCTTCACCAATGCTTAACTGCCAATCAGAGATTTCGCTTATTTAACGTGTGTTAGCAGAAGAGCTCCCAACACGTAAGCGCATGTTCTGAGTCAACTCGAGTACCTGTATAAATTTTTGTAATCAATTTTAATAGTGGCAAGGGATGTGTAGAAGCGCAAACACATTAATGGACTAATATGTAAAGTACAGTACTTAATTATATCGAAAAAGATACTCAAAAATAGGTGAAAACATTCTTTGCACGATGACCATAAAGATGATGACACATGGCTGCATGAACGATATATCTGACCTACTGCCTTTAGGGACAACCGACAATATTTGCCTAAAGTCTCCTCCGAAAACAACCTTCCCACAAAAAAGCTATTTCTATGTGTTGTTGGCGCCTCATCTCAAATAATGAGACTTACCTTTATTATCAGCTCTGTCAAGCTCCTCCCTGGCTTAATATCAGAGTAGGTGGACGTCTCAACGACATTGATGAGGATACCGAACCTAGAATGAGCCGTCCTACCACCAAGGATTAGAGTAGCTGCAATTCCGCTCGATGCGACAGGGAGAAAAATCTTACCCTTGCTACGAAAGTTTGCGAGTACGTCATAAAAATGTGTTCCTCGTTCCCCCCAAAGCCATTTATGAAGAAGACGGCACCACGGTTTGCTGAAACTGCTGCACTGATTTTATCATATATGGTGCGTTGTTCGGTAGTCAACAAAGGCAATGTGATTTCATGTTCACGACGCAAGGCATCCCTATCGTACGCTCGCTCGTCTCGTAACAATGTGTTCCAAAGATATTCAACGATTGACACGCCAGGGACAGGCATGCTTGTAAATCTAGCCAAGCTGCTGCCATTGCTTTGTAGTGCTGCTTCAATCTCAAGGAGAGCTAACTTTTGTAGCTCCTCGTCGGACCATTCCAAAGCTGAGATGCAAAACAATGTAATGATCATTTATAAGTAACATCTCTCATAGTATGGTGATGAGTTCAAGTGAATGAAAAACTTTAAAAAGGATTGGCATGAAAAACAAAATGGCGTTCAGTACCAACTAAGTAGGTACAGTAAGAGAAGATTATAACAATGAAACTGACCTGGATTGTGTAAAAATATGTGTTGCTTGTAAAGAATATCCTCAAATAGCAAAGGCCACGTCTCCTCCCAAACAATATGAGGTGTCGACATTGAATCAGCTAGCAACAAAGATGTGAACAAATGCCTTAGGTAAACACCACCCTCCCAGTAGTTGGCTTCCTTGATGGCGTCAATGTACTCTGTGTCATCCCCAACCAAGCCAAGGGCGTAACATGCTTCTCGAAAATTTGGATGCACAACATCACCAACTGTTCGTATATGCTTATAGCACTTGGGACCTCTAATGTGGTTCAACATTACTCTCATATAGAATAACCCCCCACATTTTGGAGGCATGTGATGCAACCTACCAATCACGAACCCTCTCTGCCTACGCTTCCACATTTATTAATCCTCTCCAAAACATATTTTTGTGCATCAAGGTCTCTCTCATTTAGATGCAGCCAGTCAATAAATTTGGACATGCCGATACTGGGGTCCTTAAGTACCTTATCAATTGGGCTGTCATCATCAAAGATCACAGACTGCTCCTGATAAGCAAATCGTATACCTATCAAAGATAACCGATGACGGTGTAACTTCAATATAGCTAGGGAAGTTAGGATTGATTCCTCAGGGAGGCAAGTAAATCTACTCGTAATTTAAGTCTATCTATGTAACCAATCGGGGGATTTTGTTTGTTTGACTAATCTAAAAGTAGTGAGGGAAAAAGAATTAAAGAGAAGAAATAATTAAAGTAAATAAGATGAATTAAGACGAATATATAAGGAGAGAAAATTAGGATTGTGGATTCACAATGAATTTCCTATGGTCACGGTCTAGGTCATAGATCTATTGCAGATATTGGTTTAAGGGGCAGTGAAAAGGTCCTTCCGGTCCGCTATTCACCCTAGCATGCGTCTAATGGCTTCCGATCTTATTAGGGCACACTAATGTGTTGTAGCAGGTCTAACTTTCACCAGACTTTCGATCTTAGGTTCAAGTTTACCAAATTCAATTAATCAATCATGCGCATTAACTGTAATCACAATTATATGCTACAATTAACAACTCAGACGCAATATCATTGACAATCTATAAACTATAAGCATCCACATTCAATTCACGGATCCCCTAAATCCTAGCAAAGGAATTAGCTACTCACAGATAAATTAGGAACAACAATAATAATAAAGGAGATTACTAGATTGAACATAGTGAATAAGATTGAAACAAGCATAAACGATCTAACGAGATTAAGAACAATTAAGAACGAAGAAGGAAAAGAGGAAAAATGATTAAAGATTTAATTACCAAGGGAAAAGGAAGAGATTCGAAATATTCAACTCTTAAATGCAAAGTACGTAGACCTAAAAGTTTAGGGAGAAGTCTTAAGAGAGTAAAAATTGAGAGAGAGAGAGAGAGTTAAATTCTGGTCTAATCTCTCCTTAAATACACTTAGCAAAGCTAAAAATAATTTAGGAAATAGCTTGAATGACGTGTCAACTGCCCGCGGTCTCGAAAATAGTCGGCCGACTATTTTAATAATCGATCAACTAAAACTAATCCATTTTGTTTTCTGCAGCTTCACAAATAGTCGGCCGACTATTGTAATAGTCGGTCGACTATTCTGATGGTCGACCGACTATAATAATAGTCGGTCGACTATTCTTGACCTCCTTCAGCGTTCCAGCTTCGTTTTGGCTCAGATTTGATTCGTTTCAGCTCCTCTGACCTCCATTCCTGCAAAGGGACAAAAAACACCACAAAGTAGCCAATTCCGAGCAAAATGGTAGCTTACACTACTTGGTAAATACGAGAATGTGTGCATAAAAGGGCTTAGTAGGTGTATATAAAATACACGCATCAAATCTCCCCAAACCAAACCCTTGCTTGTCCTCAAGTAAGCATAAAACTATAGATTCAACCTAATGAAATGTATATAGCTCATAGCGGAGTATGCTCCAAAGTTACCCAAACCAATGCGCGATGATTAAAGTTAATGCAAACAACCGCATGTGACAAGCTTGACCGATGACAACAATACTGAGTCTGGTTTTATTGGGAACGACCCGCTGAGTCTGGTTTTAAGGTCGATTTTGAGAGATTTGTACTCCGCTAAGTGCCCACGTCGGATACTATTGATTCCGAGTCCGTATTCGAGCACATTGATGCATGTTAACGTTCGATCATCATCTGGTGTTTTGTTGGAGATTGCTACAGACACTAGTAGGCAAAATGCGGATGCGGGTGTCTACACTAGAATAGGCAAATTATGGCATGTAATTAATAAATGGGTCAAAACAGTTCAATTTTTGGTTAAATGAAGTTCGTGGGTATTGGATAAAAGAAAGGAAGTTGCCTTTTCCGCACATGTCAAAACCACGAATTAAATACATGAAGGTGCTAAGAGACGTATGTCATGCTTATGCAGTTTGATGTTACATGTCTCATAAGGAGTACTACTCTCCACCTAAATGAAACTGATCATGAATGTCATTAGTTAAAGGCTCTAAATCCTTACAAATCTGAGTAGTTTGCCAACAATGAGTCAAGTTTATTCGTTCCGTACGGTAAAGAAAGGATGCAAGAATGACACACATGATTATAGACAAAAACTTTATCGGCGCATGAGCATATACAAACTAATTGGAGACACACAAGCATTATCATCATCGCTACATAACATTCTGACTCGACTATATGAAAAAATGTATTTTTGTGATTTTTTTTGCATGTAGAAATGCAAGAAATATGCAGATGGATGAAAACAGACAGAACCATAACCTCCCCAGACCAAACCACACAATGCTCTCATTGTGTACATCAAACAATATGAGGCAACAAGAAATGCGAGGAAGAAATGCGAGACTATGGAAGTGCAAAGGAGATAGAGAAAATAAACTACTTACAAGATATATATACAGATGAAGACCTCCCCAAACTGCCCTTCCTCTAGGACGAATAATTGGATCCCATAAAATTCACACAGATACCATCGCCACTATCGCCGCGGCTACCGTCGCCCTCGTAATCGTCGTCGTCGCCATCCTCGTTACCGGCATCATCAGAATAACCGCCCCGGGATAAGTGTAATAAGTCGGGTGCCACGCGGTAGGAAGAGTCTAGCCGACTTGAACTACATTATCGTAGAGCGGAATATTGTAAAAGGCCTGATTGAGCTGAATCGTGGCCATCCGGTGACACAACTCGTTAAGCATCCCAGGAACCGCCTCGTGACCGATGACCGCAGGTGGGATATATGGCGGAGGGGGCAAAAAGTTACCCGAATATGCAGGAATAGCAGAATAGTCACTATAAGGGAATGCATAAATGGGCCATGGCGGAGCCGAAGACTCGGCCGTGAAAGTCGGTGTGTGAGACGAGCGGTCAGTCAATGGGTCGGCTCCCTCTCTAGATTACCGCGAAGGCTGAGATGGTCCGCCCGTCTCAGGTGTGGGGTCTGAAGACCCCCCCCCCTAAGTAGTAGCAAATAGGAGGGGTGCGGTGGATAGTCCGTATTGGGACTAAAGGGGAGATGGGGTAAGGGGATAAGAGGTGGTAAGGGATAGGGAAGAATAACCGACTCATCCTTCGTTATACGCCATCGTAGATCCGGGGACAGAAAAGCTAATAAGGCAACTATCGAGTCGCTGGCAAGTGGTAGATCGTGTCCTATAGAGTCGTGACCGCACTAAACTCTAATCTCAAGCTAACTAACAATATAACTAATAAATATTGGGCAAACTAATGTGATAACTTAATTAACACCCTAAACGCATTAAGAATCAAATCAAACTCAATAATTACAATAGTTGAACTAAATAATTCAGGCTAACTAACAATCTAACTAAATAATCTTTAAACTCTAATCTCAAGCTAACTAACAATCTAACTAATCAATATTAGCGAAACTAACATGATAACTTAATTAACACCCTAAAAACTTTAAAAATCAAATCGATCTCAATAATTACAGCAATTAAACTAAATAATTCAACCTAATCAAAATTAATAATAACAAAACAGAAAATAGATAAATCAAACTTAAGTAAAAGAGATAAACAAACCTTATTAATTGAGAAAATGGAGGAAATTGGTAGGAATTTCGTAGGAAATTGGGGAAGGGGCGTCGGTTTATAGTAGAGAGAGAGTAGAGAGTGTTTTTTTAAGGGAATGAATGACGAGAAGAGGGTGGGGGGATTGTTAAGGGCGAAATCTGACTCGGGCAAAAAGGCAACCGCTAGTGGTCGCCCATTTTACCCATTTGGCGACCGATAGTGATCGCCCATTTTCCCATTTGACGACCGATATCGGTTGCCCATTTTGTTAATTTGGCTACAAACTGTGGTTGCCCAAGCCTTTATTTTGGCGACTGACAGTGGTCGCATGTGAACAGTGTTTTCAAAAAACATTTCCTTATATGCGTCGGTCGTCAAATTTGGCGACCGATATTGGGCGCCCGATTTTTTTAGCGGGTGCCAGCTAGTCAGTTACCCGAGAAGTGTTTTCTTGTAGTGTAGTAAATCAAGACTATGCAATTAATAGTCGTTTATTGTAAGGATCCATAGCGATCCGGATTTATTTACACTATGATATAATTTTAATTAAATGACTTAGATAATTTTCCGCATTATTTATTAAATTAAGTCATCAAAAATTTGGGTTGTTACAATTGGTATCAGAGCGACTTTGCGACCGTAAATGAGGATTGAGCTTCATTTACCTAACGAGGAGCGCGCCTGGGTAGACTTACTAAATTACTAATACAATATTAGATCACTAAAATGAGAGATTCACTTAGAAACTATTAGGATCCTATCAAATAATTTATCGGGGTAGAATTATTATTATTATTAAGGGAAAATACTATATGTACCTGTATAATTATTGGCGTGCTATCCGTATAGTTGTTTGTAAATTGGTTGTCTATCCTTTAGCCTATTGCGTAGTTTTAAATTTATTTTTTGATCAATACGATGATGACGCTGACACTCAGAGCCATCAACCGCTTGAGACTTGGACATCGGCATTGTGGCGCACCAATAATGAAGACATCTCCCGAATAAAGTATAGGAGCCAACTCAAACTGAATCATGTTAAAGAATCGAGTCAAGTTATCTTGTCAAGATGGAGAACACATGAAGATCAAGTACGTGCTGACGCGTGTAGTGTTGTAGACCTCGAGTCTTAGCTAGATGTCGACTTAGACCTAACTGAGACTTTAATTACCTACCTCGTAGATCGAAGATCATTTGTTATCCTAACCTATATTTCAAGAATGAACCCTTTTGCCTACATTAATTTCTCACTAAATACCTCTGACCACATCTTCAAATTGTGTTTATCTTAATATTACTTTCTTTATTTTTCAAAACCAGTTAATCCGAATTTCATCTTCAGCTTTAAGTTTCAACCTTTCAGTTATGACCCGTTTACTTAAGACAAACCATTTCATATTATCTCCACTTTTTGTGATTGGACATCATTCTCGTTCATTCACCATGTTAAGACATTTCTTGATCATCATGATAATCCTTTGTTCCTATCCTATTGATTTCCTAAATTCATGTTGACATTTCTTATCTTGACTTCATATTATTAAAGGACTCAATTCAAACTCCAACCATGGCCAATTGGTCTTGAATTCTGATGTACATTTAAATATCAATCTATTGATCTGTTCTACATTATTTGAAGAAATTTATCTCTATTTTATTCCCCTATTCGAGAACTTGCAACCTCATATCTTTGACTTTCACATATATGCTCTCTAGGACTAAACTTAATTTAAAAATTACCTTTTAACAAACATCAACTTCATCTTCTACCGTCATTAAGGAGAAGTCTTATGATAGAATGCTCTGTCATTCTATTGATAATATATCATAACTGTACCTTTCATACCATTTCTAATTCTTATGCCTTTCACTTTATTTCTTGTATTTTTTTTAAACAACCTTACCTTCATACCCAGTCTTGAAATTTTCGCCATATATCTCCGGTCAAGTAAACGTTTTATAGACCTACATAGCTTATGATAGAATTTTTTGTTTAAAACCACTGACACTATGGTATAGTACTAACATGAGTACGTAGATGACGCACCAAATATACACGAAGCAAAGAAACAACTCCACATAATCATACAGAAGAACAAACCGCAACAAGATGAATCTGTTTGAGTTATTTTCAAAGGATGTCACTAAGAAACTTGTATACAAAAGCGTGATCATGGACTATGCTAATGAGGTGACCATCAAGATCATTGTGCGAAGAACGATACTAACCTAGTATTTGTTTTTACTTACCTAAAATTTACCTAACCATAGAACACTTACATAATTGGGAACTTTGAATCATGTTTTTGAATGTGTCTTATGTGCTAACCTTTCAGAACAGTAATCTATCGCGAGACTTAGTCCATGGTATTCTAACCTAAGTTTTAACCACCATGTTATGAGAAGAGAGAGTATACTCTCGAAGTCGAGTGATATTTAAGATGATCAACACCTTTTTTGGGAGCTAAGTATTTGAGAATGTTAAGAGAACGATCATAGATCAAAATTATTTTGAGGGTTACCATTATATACATCTGATGGGGGATAAAAACCCCCAGACGCATAGGCCCGACTCCCGAGACTGAGAAGGCCCATCTGGGTCCTAGCCGACCCTAGAGGCCGAACCCCCTATCAGACGACCCCCTTTACGGGTAGTCATTGACTGACTCAGAGAGACTTCTCTACTGATCACTATGCTGATGTCATGGGTGACATCACCCTACTACATCCTTCCCCCTATAAATACCCCACTTAGGGTGAGGGGAAAGGGGGGGACCAATTCACACATATTCCTCCCTATTATTTCTCTACCTCTCTTATCTCCCAAAATATCTATATTCAGTCATATATTTTACTGACTTGGGCGTCGGAGGCTCCGCCCCGGGGGTTCCCCCGGGCCCGGAGTTCACCTTGCAGGATCACCGTCGGCACGCATCAAAAGCCGAGGAGAACCGCGAAGCCCAAGGTCAAGGACCCGTTTCCATACCGGAACAATTTGGCGCCGTCTGTGGGGAGAACGGTTGTGCTCACGAATTACCCACAAAAATCAACCACTCCCAAATACAATTTTTTCCAGATCTAATCTTCATTTTGGAGATAGATCTACAGAAATCAAGGACACAAATTACAAGAAAATGGGTGTTCATTGTGGTTGTTCATCACGGTGAACGAAAAAAGCTTCAAGAACCATTGTTTTTAGCCAAAGCAAAAATCCCACAAAGCAGGATGCGCATACAATCAGGGAGAGGGAAAATATACTAAAAACAATAATAATAATAATAATAATAATAATAATAATATGGTTAAACTTTCCTCCAAATAAAAAGAAGCACCGATGATTAAGGATTCTCAATCATTGTTCGCTTGTCAAGAGGATGAACTACAAGTGTCTTGGAACCAAGATAGAATCATGAAGAATTGCAGATTCATTTGAAGATATTGATCAACACTCATACCAGATTGGTCCAATTTCATCAGATCTGGGAAACCGAGAAAATTACAAAGAGAAGCAACAAAATAGAGTGAGGGCAAGCAAGTAAGTAATGCAAGTTTTTTCATGAAGAATTTTATATCTCAGTCGGCCGCCTGAATTATTTAGATCGGCCACCCGAACTTCGACTTGGGTCGGCCGCCTAATTTGTTGTGGTAAGGCGGCCACCTGGATCAGCAAACGATCTTCTCGGGTCGGCCACCCAGGCCAGCGGGCCATGTCGGCCACCTAGGTCAGGCAACGTGTCCAGAGAAATCACATGTCGGGCATGTGATAATCTTGAGTTGGCCTGTTGCTCGAAATGAATTGTGAGATCAATTAAAAGTAGCAGAAAAAGACAAATTGGAGTACTTGAAGTCGACCCATCAGTTGAAAAAATAACCATTGATGATAAAAATCGACTTAGGTCGGCCACCTTGGTCAGCATAAAGCTCGTTTAGGTGCAGCGAACAGTTCGGCCCAACGCCACTTACCATCCCGGTACTACCTTGTCAAGCATCCAAAATACGATGCATCTGGTTCATGGTTCAGCCGCTCCACCTCAGGCCAACCACGGCCTCGGCTCCGGTTAGATGACGAGCACCCACCATCTTCTAGTTGTGATTTTAGCTAGATCGACGAGACTCCGCGCAAGCTAAATAGATTATCCGATCAGTATTCGGCCATACTAAAGTAAATTAGCACCGTGACTTCAACCCTTGACCAAAGGGTTGGCCTTGAGCGCCACCCCTGGAGAGCGCCCTATTGTTGAGCCAGCAGAGTCATGAATTGAAGACGCCGACTTAACGACTAACGGTCGTCGGAACCATTGGCCTACTCCAACACTTCGCTGCTGGTTTATTTGAAGAGAAAAAGCAGAAAGGAGATATTATATACTCCGTACTATTATATGTGACCATGGAGCCTTATGCACAAGAGTAATAAGAAGAGGGTTGGCCGACCATTTTAATAAAGATAGTCAAAAAGTCATCAAAAGCATCTCAGCTCATTGGATTGTGACTCACAACATTGAATTGTGAGTTTTTCTTGTACGTGTCTTGTATGGAGTGCACAGTTTGAGGTTTTACCGCTTATTCGATCAAAAATCATTTAACCACGCTCAAAATTTTCAAATAAACTCCAAGTGTGCTTTCCACAATGGAAACCGAACCACAAAACTATCACGTTTATTTATTTATCTTCTCACAAAAATTCAAAAAAACTCCACAAAAAATTTACCAGAAAAATGGTGAAGATAAGCCACAAAAATGGGTATCAAATGAGCTCAAATGTTTGTAGCTTGACAGAGACTTGACCCAGCCGACTTACGGCTCGTCCAAGATGTTGCCCTGCCGATTTACGGTTCGCCCTGCCGACTTACGGCTCGACCCTACCGACTTACAGCTCGGCCAAGATGTTGCCCTACCGATTTACGGTTCGCCCTGCCGACTTACGGCTCGGCCCTACCGACTTACGGCTCGGCCAAGATGTTGCCCTGTCGATTTACGGTTCGCCCTACCGACTTACGGCTCGGCCTTACCGACTTACGGCTCGACAAAGATGTTGCCCTGCCAATTTACGGTTCGCCCTGCCGATTTACGGCTCGGCCCTACCGACTTACGGCTCGGCCAAGATGCTGCCCAACCGACGTACGGCTCAACCTCGATGCATGCAAAGACCACCTAGGTCCGTCAACCACCATGTGGAATTCTACGAAGACAAGATTAATATTTACCCATCACCTATTCATTACTCTGATAGCTAATGGGTAGGGGGCAATAGGGGAGGAGCCCCTGTTGCAAAATCCAAGAAAAGTAGACCCCCCAACAAAAAACAAGGATTGATACACATTTAGTCTTGTACAGAGCTTAAGTCCCTCTGCCTACCTCCGGGCAGGCAGGGGGCAGGCCCCCTGGACTTCGACCGGAAGCCAGATCAGGCCGGGCCCTAGGCGCCGAACCATAAGTCCTTCTGCTTACCTCTGGGCAGGCAGGGGGCAGGCCCCTAGACTTCGGCAGGAAGCCAGGGTCAAGCCGGGCCCCATGCGCCGAACCACAAGTCCCTCTGCCTACCTCTGGGCAGGCAGGGGGCAGGCCCCCTGGACTTCGGCAAGAAGCCAGGGTCACGCCGGGCCCCACGTGCCGAATCATAAGTCCCTCTGCCTACCTCTGGGCAGGCAGGGGGCAGGCCCCCTGGACTTCGACCAGAAGCCAGGGTCAGGCCGGGCCCCAAGCCCCCAATCAGAAGTCCCTCTGCCTACCTCTGGGCAGGCAGGGGGCAGGCCCCCTGGACTTCGGCAAGAGGCTAGGGTCTGGCCAGGCCCCACGTGCCGAATCATAAGTCCCTCTGCCTACATCTGGGCAGGCAGAGAGCAGGCCCCCTGGACTCGGCAAGAAGCCAGGGTCAGGCCGGGCCCCACGTGCCAAATCATAAGTACCTCTGCCTACCTCTGGGCAGGCAGGGGGCAGGCCCCCTAGACTTCGGCAAGAAGCCAGGGTCAGGCCGGGCCCCACGTGCCGAATCATAAGTCCCTCTGTCTACCTCTGGGCAGGCAGGGGGCAGGCCCCCTGGACTTCGGCAAGAAGCCGGGGTCAGGTCGGGCCCCATGCGCCGAATCATAAGTCCCTCTGCCTACCTCTGGGCTGGCAGGGGGCAGGTCCCATAGACTTCGGCAAGAAGCCAGGGTCAGGCCGGGCCCCATGCGCCGAATCATAAGTCCCTCTGCCTACCTCTGGGCAGGCAAGGGGCAGGCCCCCTTGACTTCGGCAAGAAGCTAGGATCAGGCCGGGCCCCATGCGCCGAATCATAAGTCCCTCTGCCTACCTTTGGGCAGGCAGGGGGCAGGCCCCCTGGACTTAGGCAAGAAGCCAGGGTCAGGCCGGGCCCCACGCGCCGAATCACAAGTCCCTCTGCCTACCTCTGGGCAGGCAGGGGGCAGGCCCCTTGGACTTCGGCCAGAAGCTAGGGTCAGACCAGGTGGCAAAACCAAAACAGCAAGGCCTGAGGCGCACCTGTGTGCATCAATCATGCAGGAGGAAGGACCGTCGAACTTCGGCCAGATTCCATGATCGGTCGAGGTAGGTCATTCGATTAACAAGGCCTAATGAATACTTGGCCTGCTTGTAAAAAATGTAAGTCATTCTGCCCACATCAGAGCAGGCAGGGGGCACGTTTCTCGAGCTTCAACCAAAGCTCATAGATTGGCCGAGCCAAGATCGCCGGCCGACAAGGCGTAAAAAGTAAATACTCGAACTTGTATTTAACCATAAGTCCTTATGTCTGCCTCCAAACAGGCAAGGGGCACGGTCCCCAAGTCCTAGATAAAGTCCATAAACTACCCTGGCAGGCCTCTGGCACCCCGACACATCCGTATGAGATATACCGGGGCAGAAGCGCCGATCACAGGGCTTAGTGATTGCCTCGCCATATACAGAATAATAAATCCCATGTACACCTCCGAGTACATAAGGGGCTCGATGTCTGACGCCCTGATACAGATGCCGCTAGGGCAGGCGCGCCCACAAGGCCTAGTGAATACTTGGCTTTGTATGAAAAACAAAGTCCGTCATTTAGTTTGTCGGTCCAACCATGCTTGGCACCGGACCCGCATACTCATTATCCGACTCCGCTGAGGGCAAATTGATGGGGGATAAAAACCCCCAGACGCATAGGCCCGACTCCCAAGACTGAGAAGGCCCAACTGGGTCCTAGCCGACCCTAGAGGCCGAACCCCCTATCAGACGACCCCCTTTACGAGTAGTCATTGACTAACTCAGAGAGACTTCTCTACTGATCACTATGCTGATGTCATGGGTGACATCACCCTACTACATCCTTCCCCCTATAAATACCCCACTTAGGGTGAGGGGAAGGGGGCAATTGATTGACACATATTTCCCCTATTATCTCTCTACCTCCCTTATCTCCCAAAGTATCTATATTCAGTCATATATTTTACTGACTTGGGCATCGGAGGCTCCGCCCCGGGGGTTCCCCCGGGCCCGGAGTTCACCTTGCAGGATCACCGTCGGCACGCATCCGGAGCCGAGGAGAACCGCGAAGCCCAAGGTCAGGGACCCGTTTCCATACCGGAACAACATCGAACGTCAAATTGAGGAAATCTATGTTGAACATACCTTGTTGAATCTGTGGAATCCAATTGATCGATTGGATTGTTGATTGATTGATTTGTTAACAGTATTTTTGGAAATCCCTAGGAAATACCGTTTATACTTTTGGGAGACATTTTTTGTTGATAGTATTGCGAATCCCGAGTGTCATAGTTGTAAAGAACACTTGTGAACCAAGAAATTTTTTATCTGAAGTTAAGATTGACCCGTTGTTTAAAGAATAAAGCAATAGAGAAACAAGTTTAAAATTTTGAGAAATTTAGAAAGCCAACATGAGAATTCACGATTAACCTTGTCATGACCAACAAAAGCACTTAAGGATCAACCATAGGAGATCAAACTTGTTGACAAAAAATGTTAATTGTCGTCATGAGAACATCGAACTTTTGTATAATCTATGTATTAGAACATACAAGGGAAGTATCCTACTAGACTCAATAGTATCATAGCTTACGAAAGACCTAGAGGTTATATCGAAAGTAAGACGACCTTTTGCTTAATGAATTTATACCCTAAGAGAAACTTGTATTACCCATAAAACAACACCTTTCAATTTTAAGGAATATAAACATCACGATGTTTTGGAGATAGGACAAACCATAAACCAAATCTCCAGAATGACCCGAGATTAAATTGTGCCACCACTATATGGGAAATTAGAATCTACCGTTGATCAATAATACGTATCATACTAATTTGGGATGTACTGCCTTTGTAAAAAACAAATTGCGTGGAGAGGTCAGATATACGAGCAAAGTCACTTGCGAACCGAGTCATTTATGCGAGAGAAACTCTAACATTTCATTTTATTCGTGTAATGTCTTAAACCTTGTTAGTTACGTAAGTTATGCCAGAAATTTCGAGGCCGGAATTGTATTAAGGGGGGTGGAATGTAACACCCCGTATTTTTCGAACAATGTAAAATTTTAAATATTTATTTAAACCTAGTTTAACACTTGAAAATTTATTTTCCGGAATTAAAATATTTTATTTTCGTCGAATTAAAATTTATTCCTTCATAAAAACAAAAGTATTTATTTATCATTATTAGCATTTCAACTTTTCGTAAAACCAAGTTTAAAACTTGTTGAAGAATTTGAGACAATTTTGAGAAGAAAAAAAAAGGAAAAAAATAGATTCATAACATAATCCCAACTTAAAAAATCCAAAGTGTAATGCAACAATCCAAAACAAATAGCAACACACAAAATATAGCAAGGAAAAAAACATTCAGTAGCTTCAATCCAGCCAAAATAATTGGCTGTAATCTAAATATTCTGTTGAGGGCAAAGCAATATCTATTCGGATTCATTGTCGTTCACAACCGGTCTATTCCACTTCACGCGGTAGACATCTCGCTCACCCTATGTACGATCATTGTTCTGAACTTCAGCGATATTTGGTTCCAAGTGTAGCTTAGTTGCGTCCGTTGGTTCACGAATAATGTTCCCAAACACATTGTCTTCTTCTGTGCATAAAAATGAATTGGTATCTAAAAATATGTAAAATTGGATATTTTATTTAAATGAGATTAAATTCAAATCGCTTACTTGTAAAATTGAACGCTACACACTGGAAAGCGAAGATCGGCCTGCACAAAAGGTATCCGTCATCAATTGCAATTGATGCCAACTGATTAATGAAATCACCCCACAGCCACACACTTGTTTTGTCTCCACTTTACATGTCGAAAAAAAAAATAAAAAAAAATTGTAAGAGAATATATATGTAACGTTAAAGAATATCCAACATTAACGTTGGCAAATGAGTCATACTTGAGGTCCAACAATGTCAAGAACACGCACGTCACACGTCCTTTGAACAACATCATGTATTCGATGATTTCCACTATAAAGTCTGTAAGTAACACCAATAATCATCATTTAAATAATAAATGTTTTGTAGGAGTAACAAATTTGGAATAACTTTTAAATTAAACAAAAAGCTGACCTACAAGTTCACGGTCTCGTAATTTTTTTTTCGAGAATATCTTTAATGGAGACAAAATTAAAGCCGTAATGTGGCAAGGGCGTCATTATTTCTTCTACCACAGTGTCCATGTCAATTAAAACTTTCAAATTCCGAGGAGTATCAACCTCTAATTCTTTGTTCTTGCCAGTGTTGAACTTATCTATTTTGTAACATTTGCCTTCGGTAAACACACCTTCAAACATTTTGTTTGTGAATTGTACATTGTACAATACAGTCATGCATGTTGTTGAAATAGCTATCAATCTTCATAATATTTGCGTAATAAATATCATATATTCTGGACTGATTGAATCTCTTAAAAACAAAAGCTGACTTCAGATTACCTTGTCGTCAACCAATAGAAGCTCAAGAGAACAAGTCTCGCTTTTTTTTACATTGGAAAGAATCATCTTCCCATACCAAATTCTAAGAATCCTTCTTTCTACCAAATTTGTTGATAGTGATTCATTAAGGTCAACAAAGAAAGCAGAAGTTGGATCCATCTAGAGCTTGAAGTTTATTTTTTTAGAGCTAATGAACTATTAATTTGCTGTAAGTGGGGATTGTGATTTTCTAATAGTTGTTACTACTTTGATACAATTAAAAATTCTAATATGTGTGTGTACTTCTTTGATTTGCTAATATGGTATATAACAATTTCTAAATAAAATTGTTAATATAATATTATTATTACTATTATTATTGTTATTATTTTTTGAGTTTGTATTTGTATTTAGCAGAATGTTGGATTCTTGTGGGACGTGAAACATGGGATTATGCATCAAATATCTTTTGTTAATTAGTTATTTAATATTAATTTGCTTTTCTAATCTTTCAGCTGTTTCAGTTTTAAATGGACTGTGCACAAAATATCTTTTGTTAGTAAGTTATTAGTGGGAAGAGGCTAGAATTACACTTGGTGTATGGGTCTATACATCACCACTCCCATCTTGCCAAATGTTCTTTTTTGTGGATTTTTTTTTTGGAATCTTTGCAAGATTCTACCTAACTTCCCACCCACTCCAACTACCACCTACTTCTTTGTTTCTTTATTTTCTTTACTTTTTGCTTTTTCAACATTTTTTTTACGGAATTGCTATTTCAATCACGCCGTTTACTTCGTTGTACACATTTTGTCACTTTTATTTCCGTCTTTGCCCTCCTCGTTTTAAAAACCTCTGTTTTAAAAAACCACCATTTAACCTAGCCAATTAATCTACCTCTTCATCATTATCGTAAGCAATTCGACATGGAATAAGTAATTTATACTTTCTCGTTAATTATCTTGTTAATTTCTTGTTAATATTTTCATTATATCATTAATTACATCGTTAATTAGGGTTTAATTTATATTTTCTCGTTAATTATCAATAGTTTCATTATATGATTAATTACATCATTAATTAGGGTTTAATAATTACGATATTTCGGTCGAAGTTAATTCGTTGGATACCGTGGGTGCGTGGTTGTTGGTCGCGGTGGTTTGTGGTGGTGGGAGAGGCGTATTGGCAACGTAGGTTTAGGGTTGGTGTGTCACGAATGAATAGGGTTGGTGTGTCACGAATGGATGCTGGATGCTGCTTTCCATTTTTTTTATTTTTTTTTTTAATTTCTAAATTTATTTTAATTTCTTTTTCTTATTCTTATTTTTTTTTTTTTATAACACAGGAACCTGTATTAATATCGAAACAAATTACAAGAAGTTAGTGAGTAGCCGAGATACTATCTGGGCACCCACTCCCTTAACAATAGAAAAACTAAGTCTAGTGAAAATAAAAGCAGCTGCGCGTGCTCCCGCGTCCTGAGAGATAGAGAATTTCTGAATCCGCTTGAGCAAAGCAGCAACATCCGCGTCAAGCTCCCCTAGAGAAGAGAAAGAGAAAGGTAGGAACCCATACCCAATCCTGGTGCACAAATCTCCATACTTGGCGCACTTACGCTGAGCCGCATCAACGACCGCGCGACCGCACTTATTATTATTATTTTTTTTATTATTATTATTATTATTATTATAGAACGGAACTTTCATTAAACACCAGAAAAAATTACAAGAAGTTGGAGGGAAGCCGAGATACTATCTGGGCTCCCACTCCCTTAGCGATAGAAAAACTAAGACGAGTAAAAATAAAAGCAGCTGCCCGAGCTCCCGCGTCCTGAGAAATAGAGAATTTTTATTATTATTATTATTATTATTATTATTATTATTATTATTATTATTATTATATAATTTCTTTTTTAACTTCATTGTAGCATTGTTCTTAGTATTCGTACTTTTTTGAATTATCGTACTACTTTTGAATTTGTCGATTTCAAAATTTATCATACGTATTTTGTACTTTAATAGTCATTTTATGTTATTTTGTTTATTTACAATGTAGTTCAATTGTATTTCTAATGTAACTTCTTGCAATTTTTGCCATCATGCAAGATTGTATTTGTCTATTTTTAAGTATTATTTTCGATTCAAACTTAATGATCTTAATGGTTCTCATGTTTTTCATCTTTATTTTGTAGGATGATATTCACCTTGACGAATATCTAAATCAATTTATCGACACTACGCATTTATTCATTAGTAATAAGCGTTTCACAGATCGTTCAACATTGATCTCAGAAATACAATAAATGGGTTTGTTACATAATATACATATTCGAGTAGCACATTATCATCTAGACCGAGGTTTAGGGGAGCAATGGTTAGGTACGAACAAGGTGGAAGGTATCAGCGTCGAACAAAATTGAATGTTTCATCTAGCAGATCTTATACGGAAACTACAGGAATCGGATGTCCGTTTAAATTGAAGTGCCATAAACAAAGTGACGGTGCATGGACAATGAATGTTCATAATGGGAACCATAACCACTATCTTGTTGAAAAGGCTCCGCCTTTGAGTGTAGAAACCAAAGAAAGTATTGCGAGGATGACGACAAGTAAAATCGGTGTATCTAACATTGTTATTGATTTCGGTAGCAAGAATATTAAGCTTAAACATAAACAAGTGTACAATGTTCGTGCTAAACTGAGGAATACGTCAAGAGAATATCGTACAACATCAGAACAGTTGTTGAAACTTGCTATGGATCATGGTTACCGAACTTTTCATCAAACAATTCCAACAAAGCAAAAAGGTAAATTTGAGCTAACTGATGTCTTATTTGCTAATCCAGATTCTATTAACCTTTTGAACCGTTATCCGTATATTCTTATTGCTGATACTACTTAGAACACCAATATATATAAGATGTCGTTGTTAGAAGTAATTGGTGTAACTCCCGTACATAAGAATTTTTCGGTTTTCTACGCATTTCTGCAAAATGAGAGGGAAAAGGCATATGACTGGTCTTCGAAATGTAACAAGGAAGTGTTAGCTTCAAATGTGCGAATAGTATTTGTGACTGATAAGGAAATTGCATTAATAAATTCAATTGAGTCGCATTTTCCAAGTGCTTCACTTTTGTTATGTAGACGTCATATTGAGAAAGATGTTGGAGCTTGGGTTAAGGAGAGAATGGGAAATGGTTTACTTGGTGACTGTTTTGCACAAAAAAAGTGGACACAAATGGTTCGTTCAACAACCGAAGAAGAGTTTATTGAAAATGAAAAATTGTTGTTCCCCACTTTCAAGAAAATTGGTGGTTTGGAAGATTATTGTAGAAATACATGGCTTACCAAGTATAAGGAGAGATTTGTTTCGGCTTGGACTAATGAAGTTTTGCATTTTGGGAATGTTACTACAAACAGGTAACATCATTATAATTAAGATACGCACAGTATATATTGATTTGTATGCTTAATTCAATGTGTTTGTAATATTAATTGCAGGGTTGAAAGTGCGCATGCGTCACTAAAACGACTTTGCGAACATTTGTTGGTGGTTTTGACACCGTGTTTGAAATAATTCATGAATCTGTCACTCGTCAAATCCAGGAAATAAAATTTGAATTAGCAGAATCATTGACTAAAACACTTCATGTTGGTCGAGCAATGAATGTGTATCGTAGATTATCTAACAATATCAGTCATCATGCAATTAAGACTATAGATAAAGCCTATCTACAAGGTACTTGCAACAACTGTGCTATGACGAAAACACATGGTCTTCCTTGCGGATGTGATATTAGGCGTCTTGTCGATACAGGTATTGTTGTTAACATTGTTGTTGTTTAAAAAATACTATTATTAATCCAACTACTAATATCCCAAAAATGAGTGATATGTGCATATGAGTGTGTTGAACTCGAAGCTATTCACCCATTTTGGAAGACTTTGCGTATAGAGTTCTAGTCAGCAGAAGATATCAGTGATATGCTGCTACAAGAGCAAAACAGATTACGTACACTTGTGGATGTGGTGTTAAATGGGAATGTTGAAATGATAAGAAACGCTTCTGAGATGGTGGAAAACATGTTGCATCCAATTCAAATTGTTGACCCGAAAGTGAAAAAGACACAAGGGTGCCCAAAGAAAACTTCTGTATCGAGAGAGCCTTCCAAATTTGAACACGTTGAAAAGCAAGTTCATACTAAGGGTCTTAAAAAGGGGAGAGCTAAGGTTTCAGTATCACACAGCCCTACAATATCTGCAGCGTCTCCAAAGGTATCAAATCTCTCTTAACAAATGATTAGTTAAATTACATTACATCTAATATCGACTCAACATGTCGCAGAAGAGCCTACCAAATTATCGGACGACATTAATTATTTCATGAAAACCTTTCCTTATCCGAAGGAAATTCCTAATTTCATGGAACGTTGGATAATTTGTTGGGTGGACGTTATAGGCGATGGCCACTGCGGATTTCGAGCAATTGCTCAGGAGATTTTTGGTGACGAAACTCAATGTCACCAAGTTAGACGTGATTTGTTGGATGAGTTAATGAATAATAGACAAATATATGTAAAATTATATGGAGGCGAAGCAGAGGTCGTTTCTGCCATTAAGAGAGTTTCCTATTGGAAGATTCCTGCGCCGAATGAGCATTAGATGAGTCTAACTTTGGGATTTGCTGCAGCAAATTGTTATGATGCCATTTTTACATCTTTGTCCGCACTTGTGTCCGTAACAATTTTACCCGTGAAGCCACCATGTGCAAGATTAGAGGGTTTGAAAAGATAATTTCGATTGCTCATTTGGATTTAACGAAACACTATATATATATATATATGGGTATAGTCACTTAACTAGTATTTATTTCAATTCATATTATATAAATATCGTCACTTATTTATTACGGATTAATACGTTTTTATAGGTGCGTCTTGGAAATGAGTCTCAGTTACCAGTCATGCACCTGTAGACACCACATTTTGACCGCCAGGTGTCTATAGCAGTTTCCGACAAACACCCGATGATGATCGGACGCTAACGTGCTTTAACGTACTCGGAAATGGGCTCGAAATCAATGGCATTTGGCCTAGGCATTTTACGGAGTACAAATTTCTCAAAACCAACCTCAAATTCAGGCCCAGTGGGTCGTTTCGAGTCAAATAACACTAATTTGGGTCGAATCCGACACCAGGGGTAAAACTGTCTTTTAGCGACCGAGTCAAAACCCGGTCAAAGATATTTCCCGAGACATATGGGCTGACCGTGAGGTCTCACGTGTCCAATTCGAACTCCAACTCTGCGAAATCAGCTGCACAAAATAATAAACAAGTTCGTTTAAGGGTAGAATTCGATCTCAAGTAGGAATCCTATCCGAAAACCGATTCAAACACCCAAACGAGTGCAAATACTCGGCCAAGCAGCAGCAAACCAGCCGTGTTTCCCTTTCTTCTTTCACAAGAAAGCGGAATTCTCATGCTCCTCAAACTCCTACGTTTCCTATCCTAAGCGGTATTCAAACTCTTCTGACCCAAGGTCGGGAACCTCCTATAAATAGGACCTCCCATCCAACACGTTTGACACACATCAAAAATCATCAGAACAATAACTTTCATAATCGTTCATTAGCAACATCCACCAATCATCCTTACAACTTAGCATCGAGAAACCGATAGTGCATCCAAAACCCGAAGGAAACTGGTCCCGTTACCCGACACCCTTCACCCGATTCTCGTCCAAACCAAACCCCCTAGCCGAACCAAACATCACTCGACGCTCCTGTGCCTAGCCACATTCCGACGAGCCCCGATCCGAGTCAACAAAAGAATGTAGGTTGAGGGTGTACCAAATCCGATCTCTCCTTTTCTTTTCTCCTCTTCTCCTCGTCGTCCGTCTTGTCTTTTTTACGGGTCAAGCGTCGTCTTTTTATTTTTTTCTAATATCGTTATTAACGAAAAACTATTTTCATAACGAATATTCTTAAACATACGATATCGATTTTTCTATAATCAAATATTGTATCGAAAAGAATTATACTAAGATCCCGACGATATCAAAAAAATTGTTACATCTTTTTTTCATTCAAAAAAACCTTTTCTTTTACTTTTCGTTCAAAACAAATTATTTTACAAAACTTTTTTATTCATTCCGAATATTCGATATCGATTTCATAATCGAATGTCGGGTATGACGAATATCGAAAACATAAATCGAATACAAATTAATTCATATTTTGTACGCGATTTATCAAAAATAACAATTTTCGAACAACGAGCGAAACGGGACAGGCCCGCACGCGAGTAGCGCCCCTCGCAGGCGACCTCGCGTACGAGTCTGAAACCCGAGCTCCTTTTTTTTTAACTTTTTCGTTCGTTTTATTATTTATCCTTCGAAACGATTTCTAAAATTTGCATCTTTTCTAAAACTATTCCAAATATTTGATATTGATCTCATAGTCGACTATCGAATATAACGAATATCGAAAATATTAACTCGAGTACGAATCATACAATATTCGTACGCGATTTAACAAAAAATCAAATTTTCGGAAAACCGTGTCGAGACCAGCCCGACACGCGACTCGCCGGCATCCCGGGCGAGCCGCGCGGCCGGCTGTCCCGACGCACCCTTTTCGTTCTTTTTTATATTTTTCGAACTTCGTTTTTTATACAAAACCACATCTTTTCAACAATATTTTTTTTCAGATTTCGATTAATATTTATTTTCTCGATCTCGTATATTTTATTTGCTATATTATCGATACTAACTCGTTTGTTCATTTTGAAGCAAATTCATCCTTTTTATTTCATTTGTTTTATTATACTAAAACGAATCTCACATGCTAAATTCAACTTTGACGTTAATTAATTTTTCATGCATTAAACCGACTTAGCAACCCGTTCAATTCCTCACATGCTTAGGAAAACAATGTTTGCATATCATTCATCGTTCAACTAACGCGCGCATTAAAACGTCATTCAATATCCTAGTAGAGGCCGCTAATGTGCGGGCGGGGTTGGGTGTTCTTAGTGAACTTCCCAACACGTACCCTCACCCCTTACTGAGAACCGTGGTTTCTGGATGTCCGAAACCATTGGCAACGAGAGTCATTCAATATACGATTAACCGCTCAAGTCGGCATCTGTATCGATATGCAAAGGAACGAGTCCAATAAACTCTGACATCGGAAATGGGCCGTATTTTGTACACGGCCCACTACGACATAGAGTGGGCTCGAACGGTTCCGAATAACCATAAAATTCGGTGGCGACTCCAACTTCGATTTAAATTTCCATTTGACCATCTCATGGAGATTCATTCGCCTCCCCAAAACCCGCGCGTGGCCGCGTCGGGGTGGACCTATGTCATGTCCACAATTTGGCGACTCCGCTGGGGATTTACTGATGAGTTAATAACCTTCGGTATTCTCAGGGTGAGACTCGAATAGAAATCGTTTGACTAGTACAATGCACGTTTTAGTTTTACGGTTCATGCATAACCCCATTTTCCCGGGCCGGTACTCGTGACCGACGTCCCACTATACCATTGATATAGTCCAAATTGGTTATGTCAAAGGTGTCCATTAGCCAATTCGTATGGGTTTTACGGCATGTCCTAATCTCAACTCGAGTTAGGGAGTCCGCCCCGATTCTCGATAGGCTATGTACACTGGTATAGACCCTTATAGACTGACCGAGACTTAGACTAAGAGCATACATGGCGTCATTATACTGTTTCCATGACTACGTGCTACTTGATCCACATCATCTTTTTCAAAAACCGTCATTTTTGAAAATTTTGCATCTTTTTCAAAATATCCAATTTCAAAACCCCGAACATATACCGAATTTAGGATTTACGATTTGACTCAAATTAGCCTATTTTCCAGCCGGTATTCTGCCCATTTCAAAACTCGATTTTTTTCGAACTTTCAAAATTATGGCCCGATGCACTTTTCCGTTTTTTCGAAAAATTGGGCCATCCACCGAGACTTCTCGTATTTTCCAAAAAAAAAATCCCTTTTTCAAAACCTTCCTCTTCTTAGGACTTCCCGTATTTAGCAGTGTCGGGTCGTGTCATAAGTCGTCAAAGTCTTTAGCGTCGAAACTCCGTCGATCTTATATCACGAGTTTCCTCCCTATCCCAGTCCGCCTTATTTGACTAAGGCAAAGCCCACCTACGTAGGACATACTCCTACAAAGGTTGGCCCAGTTACACAATCGAGTCTAAAGTCTGGGAATGTCTCACGTGAACCTCCTTTCAAACAGGGCCCAGCCCACACAGATGGATCCTAAGGGAGACCCACCTTTTACGAGTCACCCGTCTAGGTGTCCTTTCCGAGTCATTTCCTTTTCAGGCCTTTCCCCACTCGGGGGCTACCCTTCAGCAGAGCGATCAATCACGGTTGCTCTAAGGGTCATGTCTTGCACGTGTTGTCTCACGTATCCCACTTTCGAGTCACTTAGATGTCACATCATCTGAGTCTCTAGCCTTACTCAGGGGGTTGTCCTCCACCCGAGCAGTCAACCACGGTTAGCCTAGAGAGTACCCTACGTTCATCCTACACTGGCATCCTTATGATGCCTTCTTCGAGTCGTACCCACGCTATGAATACTCGGGTCGCCTAGGGTTAGGTCACCACGGTTGGTCCAACTACGCGGCACGATCAAATACGGTCACCCCATTTTCGGACTTATCCTTGTACAGCTCGAGTCTCGTGGTCGAGTCTAGGTCACAGTCGTTACTTTGTCTGGATTAACGTTTAAGTAGCCCGGTCATAGAATCTTAGTTATTCCCGCCCCCGGGCCGTACCTATTTTGACTCTCTCTCTTGCATTTGCGCAAAACCGAGCTTAGGCGAGTTCTAACACCTGTCGTTTCTTCCGATCAGGGACCCTATGAACGAGACACTACCAAACCACAACAAATCTCGCACCGTCGAGAATGGGGATATCCAAGGGAGTATGCTTATGCTATCTTGCTCCATTAACAATATCTTTTCGAAAATCAATACTGCCCTAGATAACCTAAGTTCCAGGCTAACCATCATCGAAGAAGACCTTATAAGAACCAGAGCCCGTCTAACACAACTAGAGCGGGTAAGACAGCCTATCACCCAACTGAGCCATTTGAAAGGTGAACACTCTTACGAAACTGTCCGAAACATTCAAGATGGCAAGACCGAGAGAGGTAACCCTCAAGTCACCTCTCCAAAAATCAAGAACCAGTCAAAGGAAAGGACATTTACCCACTTGGATATGTCCTACTGATAAGTGTAGTTTGTAGTGCCTATTTCGTAGTATTTTGGTCCTATTTTCCTTGTGGAATCGCTCCTTGGGAGCGATTCATGGGCTACTTATGCTTCCTCTAGCTCGTTTCAGGTTCCCGAGACCATTCATGAGGAGTTGGAGTGATTCCGACTCGATTCATACACATTTTGGAGCCAACGAGATAAAGGAACGATGACTCGATGCTTTGGAATCGACCCCGAGACCTTGGGACCCAATCCCGAGCCTCCGAGACCCAACCCCGAGTCCCGAGAATTGACGAGAAGTCCATGTGAAGCAGGGAGGAACCAAAAGGATCATATTGGAGGCCTACAAGACTCATCCCCGACGGGTATGCACCTCATCCCGTCGGGGATGAAGTGCGCTTTTAAGGGTGTCACTGCCAGGCCGTCCCGGTCGGGACCAACCCGTCCCGGTCGGGATGACAGGACCGTCCCGGTCGGGACCACCCAGCTACAGCCGCGCTTTGTTTCTTTCTTCTTCCATCCATTTGTAACCCTATATATACCCCCCTCTTGTATTAAGACATCATCTTAGCTTATGTTCTTCACTTCCCACTAAACCCTAGACTACTTTAGGTTAGATTAGATTAGATTAGTGTAGATTAGTCTTTAGATTATCGTTAATTATAGATTAGTGCTTGTAATTTGGAATTCTTCAAGATCTCCATTCAAGCTTGACAACCTTGGATGTTTGTTTTGGGTTCTTCCATTTATGCAAGTTTCCTTCTTCTTTTCATCTTCTAGTATGGTATAATCTCTTTTCCTTTCTCTTAATCTTTGTTCTTTAATCATGTTTGAATCTTTATTATTGTTTGTTCTTGTTCTTGTTAGTTTGATTGAGTTTGTTTAGGTATGTTTGTTTCTTACGATGATTCCTCTTGTTCTTGTTAGTTGTAGTTGGATTATGTTAGAGTAGTGTTCTTGCTAGGGTTAGTAGGGTGATTAGGGTGTTATATGGGTGATTAAGGGTTTGTTGGAGATGTTGGTGGAAGATTTGGGTTTCCTCTTGGTTTGATGCATATCACATGTTTGTTGGAATGCTTGAATGACTAAGTAGGTTAGAATGCTTGTTTTTCTTGCCTTCCTTTGTCATGTGTGTCGCCGAAATGGGTTCCATGTGGAACCTCTAGGTGAGTCTAAGTTAGATTACCTAGATTACCCTACTACCTCCTTCACTCTAACTCCTCCTTGACCATTCCGTTACCCCTTTGACCCCGACCTAATCCTAGCCCGTTTCCTCGTTTGTTTTCTCCGTCTCCTTAGCCACAGTCTTAGCCTTCTCTCCCTCTTATCATTCTCTAGCTTAGCTCGTTGACTTAGTCTAGTATTTGGGCCGACCTAGTCTAGGCTATACATTACCGTCCCCGTGGATTCGACCCGACTTGCCCTATCTACCTTAGGAATAGTCGGTTAATTATTTGATCGGTGGGATTCACGACAAATCCCCCCGTCAAATTGGCGCCGTTGCCGGGGACGGCGTAGTTTAGACTTTTGTTTGCTTAGTTTTGGACTTTGTTCTTGATTTTTGTGTTCTCTTCTCCTTGTGTATCTCCGTTTTTTTCTTCTTGTGTGCTATTTCACCCTCCTAGTGCCTCAAAAAGCACTAGGCTACTAACTTTTGCTCAAGTGCTTCTAGCTCATCCTAGGTACCAAAGCGACGTTATGGACATGGCTCGTCCAAGCTACCATCAATCATCACGGGACAACTTTGGGACAAAAGGCCAAGTCCCGAAATTTCACCAACCATTTCAACCTCATCAACATTCTTATGAACGCCCTCCATACGGTTACCAAGAAAGTTGTCAAGGATCATTCCGACATCCTAACAACTACCAAACACCTTCACATAACCCACGACCACAAGATCCCAACTTTGAGACTTTTCAAATGATGCATCAATTGCTTAAGAGTCAACATGATTCGATAGATCTATTGCAAAAGACTCAACAAGCGATGGTGACTCAAATAATAGGGGTTAGGGAGGAGCTCAAGGCCCAAATAGAGGTGCAAGATGCTCGCATCAATGTACTCATGGCTCATATCACGATGTTGGCCACTCGAGCTCCACTACATGTTGAGGAAGGTTCATTTGGGCAAGAAGGTCGGGTGCCTCCACAAGAAAGTCAACCCAACCTTGAAGCTACAAATGAAGAAGAGAGGGTCGATCAAGAGACCATTGTTGAGTGTTGCTTGGGCGGTGAAGATAGGGAGAGAATAGAGGAAGTTGAAGCTTCAAGGGCCAACAATGGGGAGGGGAGTGAACATGATTCTCAAGATAACTCTTGGGGAGCCGATGTATTGGCGTTAAAATTGGATTTGTTCGATTTTCTTCGTGATGAACCACTAGACATTCCAAAGCCAAGTGAAGACATACCTCCTCTAGGCCATATAGACAAGGTGAGTGAAAAGGAGCGCAATACTTGGGAAAAAGAAGTAGATGCCTTGGAACTTGCCTTGTATGGGAAATTGGAGGATCCTAAAGCCTCCAATGAAGAAAACTTGATGCCTTCTCCTCCTCTACCGCACTCGATGCCTAGTCCCTTGTCTTGTGAGACGGTTGATGAAGAGCATCCTTGTCGGGCGGTGGAAGAGAACCCCACCCTCGACCCCGTAGAAGAAGCGACACCCCTAGGGTGTGATCTCCCACATCATGACACCGAGCACGACTCTAGACCACTATACCTACCGGATGGTCATAAGAGTCGTAGCTATGTTGGTTCCGAAGACCCGGAAGATCACGATAACCCCGAGCATAATGAAGATGATCGCTTCTTCCCTCCGACTTGGAAGCTTTTGAAAGTGGCTAGGCTTGGCCATGTGAGCTTAAATGAAGATGTTGCTAGGGCATTTGACTTACTCCTTCGAGCTCTTGATGGCTATGGAGGTGTAGTTGGTGAGAGTACCTTATTGTATATATCTCTTTTTCTTGTTCTTTTTGCTTTTGTGTGTGTATATATGTTTGTTTGGTACCTTGGTTTCTAGGATTGTTAGTTTTGTGAAATTCTTGTCATTTGGATTGTTGATGAGCGTTGTGAGGGAGAGAATTTGATGTTGTATTTGAGCTTATTGTCATAGGTATGAAGTGAAGATGATTCCTAGAGAGGAATGGTTAATGATAGAGCTTGGTTCGTGAGTATGGAAGTCGGTTTTTGAAGCTTCGGTGAAGCTTTTGGGGTTTTGGAGGTCAAGAAGACCCATCCCGGGTGGGAAGGGAGCTTCCCGACCGGGAAGGATATGCCATCCCGACCGGGAAGGAGCCGTCCCGATCGGGATGGAGGTGCAAAAATTGAAGCTTGCTGGAGTGCCGTCCCGACCGGGAAGGTGGCTTCCCGACCGGGACGAGTGTGTCTTCCCGACCGGGACCATCCATCCCGACCGGGATGGTCCCCTTTCTCCTCTTTTGGCCTCCTCTTCGACATTTGGGCCCACCCAACCATTGTATACCCCCACCCAACCTCCTTACCCATCCTTGCTCATGTCATATGACCACTACACTTCATTTACATACCCTCACCTCATTTCTCTTCCTTTTACACCCAGTTTCACATCAAATCCCACCCCCTCGCACCATTACTACCTCCACCATGCGGTTCTATCAAGTTCGAAGTGGGATAGCAATGAGGAAGACTACCAAAGTGCCTTTATTGATCATTGGAGACGATGGAGCGAGTGAGTTGCTATCCTATGGGTACGGCAACTATCCTTTCTTTTCCGTCTATTATTGCTTGTTTTCTCTTGTTTGCCCCCCTTCCCCTTGAGTCATGGTGTCTTGGCGGCCTTCGAGGCCTTGATAGTGGTTGCTCCTGACTCTCGATGATGTGACTACATCGAGAGTCATTTTCAAAATCCAAATTTTACAAGTTTTTCACTCTTTCTTTTTGAGGATTTAGTCGGATTTAGGCGGAATCCGGGCTAGGTGACTTGATTACACCTATCCCTCCCCTCCCATTTCCTTTTATTTCCTTCCTTTTATTTTCTTCCCCCATCCATATCTTTTTCTTGTCTCGGCCCATGGTGACTTGACTACACCCCGGCCAGACACCTTCTACCATTTTCTCCACTTTTCTTTTTGATTTTTAGCTTTATTTTCGTAGTTTCTTTTCTTTTGTGCTCCCATGCACTACGGTCGAGCATGAGGACATGGCTCGGCTTAAGTGTGGGGGAGCAATATTCTATCGTAGTTAGTTTTATTTTCATAGTTTTTCCAAAAAAATCTTTAAAAACCCTAAAAATTTGAAAAAATTTCACAAAAATCAAAAAGATTTTCCTTTTGTGTGTTTTCCCTTTTATGTCGTTGTATCGTGTATTTGTTTTGTTGGGTGTGTTTTGCCTCCTCTTTCCTTATAGGTTGCTTAAATCACCGCTAGCTTTGGAGAGCTTTCAAGATGTCCGGTAACATCTTCTATCCCTTTTTCCTTCTTTGTCTCTTGCGGTATTTGGAGGAGAATGTGATGTGGTGTGCTCGGGAGGAGCTTTGTAAAGTTTGATGTTGGTTGGTTGCTCATTTGGAAGCTAGGGGTGGTGTTTGTGTTATGTATGTGTTTGTTTTGTGTTGTTCTTGTTTTGTTACTTTTGTTTCTTTTTCTTTCATTTTCGTTGAGTCTTTGTTTTGTGCTTTGTTGTGTGTCTTGTGTGTAAATGGTTTTTGAAAACCCGGTTTAGAAGCTAGTGTGCAAGTGTTTACTTTCCCCTTTTAGTAGTATAAATCGAGTCTTGGACTTTAGTCTAGTAGAATGACCCCAAATCAATGATTTCGTTGGTCCTTTACCTTGAGTCCACCTAGCTTACTAAGGATTTACTACGGGATTTGCATTTGACCATTATGACCACCCACGGTGTGAAAAGGCCTTGGTTGCCGAGTCCCGTTCCTTAGGTGACCGTGTTCGGGATTGTTTGATTAGTCCAAGTTCTCCACTTTTTGTGGGTTTGAAGAGGGATCGCGACCCCCGACTCTCCCATTACCCTACCTCCTACACATATCCACACAATAAATTGCAAAATGTTGAAGTCTCTCTTTCTCAATTGTCAAGAATTGCCAAAAAAAGTCAAATCAAGCCAAAAGGACAAAGAAAAGAAAATGAAAGAAAATGAAAGAAAGAAAAGAATGAAGAAAAAGAAAAGGCACAAAAGCCAAAAAGAAAATAGAAAAGAAGAAAAAGAATGGCATGGCAAAACAAAGCAAAAATGCAAAAGAAGAAAAAATGCCAAAAGAAAATCGTCTCACAAAAAAAAAATAACCCCTACCTCTCAAAATAAGCCTTTTTCCGACTTTTGCCGTGAAGAGCCTACCAAAGGACCGAGTCCCTAGGAAGGATGATAGCGGCATTAGTCGGTCTTCCCTCATTTTGCATATTTCCATCTTTTTACTTGGACTAGTTAGGCGGTTTTAGACATGGGACGACCCTCTTGGCTCACGCTGAAG
The DNA here is from genome assembly GCA_958450325.1 of Agrostemma githago. Classification (NCBI taxonomy): domain Eukaryota; kingdom Viridiplantae; phylum Streptophyta; class Magnoliopsida; order Caryophyllales; family Caryophyllaceae; genus Agrostemma; species Agrostemma githago. Next base: position 62,088,727 of record OY288247.1, on the reverse strand, counting down.
GGGGCGGGGTCTCACTTACCTACAGTGTCGACTAACACCGTGGTTCATCTCTTTCCATCCCGCCGATCGTCCCGCAGTACGTTCTTAGAAGGTTAGGAGGAACCTAGGTAAGTTACCAACGTTTTTATTGCTTTGTCGTCATACTATTAGGGTTTAGTCCATTTTGGTTTGTATTGCTAGCTTGGGAACGTTGTCACTTACCTTGAGTCCTAAACCGGTGCTTCTTTCACCGCTTGTTTGAGGGAAGCGGTATTTCTTTTCTTTTGGATGCAACCTTTTGTGTGTTCGTTTGTGTGTTTGTTTGTTTAAGTGTTTTGTGTCCGGTTGCATCCACAGTTTTGTCGCAAGACCCGACTTGCCTTGCGGAGTGCACTTTTCCTCTAAGTGCACTCGCGTGAGTTGAAAGGGCGTAGGGTGCGCTAATACCCACTCGGCTAGTTAAGTAGTTAGTATGTGCTTACTCGAGGGCGAGTAAGGGTTAAGTGTGGGGGAGTTGATAAGTGTAGTTTGTAGTGCCTATTTCGTAGTATTTTGGTCCCATTTTCCTTGTGGAATCGCTCCCTGGGAGCGATTCATGGGCTACTTATGCTTCCTCTAGCTCATTTCAGGTTCCCGAGACCATTCATGAGGAGTTGGAGTGATTCCGACTCGATTCATACACATTTTGGAGCCAACGAGATAAAGAAACGATGACTCGATGCTTTGGAATCGACCCCGAGACCTTGGGACCCAATCCCGAGCCTCCGAGACCCGACCCCGAGTCCCGAGAATCGACGAGAAGTCCATGTGAAGCAAGGAGGAACCAAAAGGATCATATTGGAGGCCTACGAGACTCATCCCCGACGGGTATGCACCTCATCCCGTCGGGGATGAAGTGCGCTTTTAAGGGTGTCACTGCCAGGCCGTCCCGGTCGGGACCAACCCGTCCCGATCGAGATGACAGGACCGTCCCGGTCGGGATGATCCCGTCCCGGTCGGGACCACCCAGCTACAGCCGCGCTTTGTTTCTTTCTCCTTCCATCCATTTGTAACCCTATATATACCCCCCTCTTGTATTAAGACATCATCTTAGCTTATGTTCTTCACTTCCCACTAAACCCTAGACTACTTTAGGTTAGATTAGATTAGATTAGTGTAGATTAGTCTTTAGATTATCGTTAATTATAGATTAGTGCTTGTAATTTGGAATTCTTCAAGATCTCCATTCAAGCTTGACAACCTTGGATGTTTGTTTTGGGTTCTTCCATTTATGCAAGTTTCCTTCTTCTTTTCATCTTCTAGTATGGTATAATCTCTTTTCCTTTCTCTTAATCTTTGTTCTTTAATCATGTTTGAATCTTTATTATTGTTTGTTCTTGTTCTTGTTAGTTTGATTGAGTTTGTTTAGGTATGTTTGTTTCTTACGATGATTCCTCTTGTTCTTGTTAGTTGTAGTTGGATTATGTTAGAGTAGTGTTCTTGCTAGGGTTAGTAGGGTGATTAGGGTGTTATATGGGTGATTAAGGGTTTGTTGGAGATGTTGGTGGAAGATTTGGGTTTCCTCTTGGTTTGATGCATATCACATGTTTGTTGGAATGCTTGAATGACTAAGTAGGTTAGAATGCTTGTTTTTCTTGCCTTCCTTTGTCATGTGTGTCGCCGAAATGGGTTCCATGTGGAACCTCTAGGTGAGTCTAAGTTAGATTACCTAGATTACCCTACTACCTCCTTCACTCTAACTCCTCCTTGACCATTCCGTTACCCCTTTGACCCCGACCTAATCCTAGCCCGTTTCCTCGTTTGTTTTCTCCGTCTCCTTAGCCACAGTCTTAGCCTTCTCTCCCTCTTACCATTCTCTAGCTTAGCTCGTTGACTTAGTCTAGTATTTGGGCCGACCTAGTCTAGGCTATACATTACCGTCCCCGTGGATTCGACCCGACTTGCCCTATCTACCGTAGGAATAGCCGGTTAATTATTTGATCGGTGGGATTCACGACAAATCCCCCCGTCACCTACACCGTCGCTTTCCAGAGGTTGGTTCCGAAGGGCCTAATACTACCTATAGGCCCAACAGTCGACCCACCTTTGAAAAAATGCTCCAAAGCATGGAACGACGAGCATTACTGCAAATTCCACAGAGGGAGGGGACACGATACAGAACAGTGCTGGAAACTGAAACACCTCATTCAAGACTTCCTCGATGCCGGGAAGACTCCCGTTTTGGAAACATTGTCACTTGCAAAGCCCCTCATGGACTATACAGGGCCCGATGACCAAAGCATCCAATCTACCTCTCATGCATCCAAGAGTCCGGATTTGATTTAAGTCCAAGTCTGAGTCCGAGTCTAGGATATACTATTTATTTCAACTTCAAAGTCGGAGTCAGAGTCAATTGTATTCTGTCCTCTTTTTCAAAATTCAATAAAGTCAGCTTTTCAATCTCTCATATATAATTTCCTTATGTGTTTCCGAGAACATGATGAACACTACCATCATACACTGTGAGCACACGCACGTGACTATTATAGGCACATCTATAATGACTGCAGGAAACCGAGCCCGTGTTTTCCTTTTACCTGTTCCATGTCTGGTATAGAAAGCCACATAACTGCCCTTAGCAGAAGCGGTATCGAATCCTATGACAAATCTAGGTAATCTCCTAGTTTGGGTTAAAGACGGGAGGCAAGCCCATTTCCCACAATAAAACACCCATCCAATAAGACTAACCGATCCCTACCTTAGGTGTTAGTCTGACCAACAAAAAAAAGGGAAAAAACTGGACAAAAAAAAATCAAAAGTCCAATCTTTTATATATTAAAGTAGAAACATTTAGAGGCCTCTCATTCACCCACCTCAGCATCCACCTAAGTGCTTACATGGCAGTGACAAGGCAATGAGTTGGCTTACTTAAAAAACAATTTTAAAAAGAATCTTTTATATATTAAAGTAGAAGCATTTAGAGGCCTCTCATTCACCCACCTCAGCATCCATCTAAGTGCTTACATGGCAGTGACAAGGCAATGAGTTGGCTTACTTTAAAAACAATTTAAAAAAGAAAAACGGCCAGCAGTTTACTGTTTAGGTAAGTAACTTCCTACTAATTTGCTTAACTGCTCAAACTTATCCAGTAGTGAAAAACCACCCACAAGTCCATAACTACTCCATCATCCCTCAAAATTGCAATATATCCCTTTCTTTATTATTCTCCCATATTTTTCAATTTTCAATCTTCCGACCTCCATATTAAAAAAACAAGTAAACAATCTTATCAACATCACCGTAACCGAGAGAGTTCTTCATTTCATTTGATTCTTCAAGTTTTTCAAAATTCGTCAATTGACGTTGTTTTGTTGTGCTTTGTTTTGTTTTGATGCAGTTGTGTTATTAGTTGTCGTTCTTTGTGATCACTACCCTTCTCAAATATGAAAAAGTCACCGACTTGGCTGGTATTATTTAATTCTTGCTCTTTCTCTTCCCTGTTTTTTTTTACGTTTTCGATGGAATCATTTGTTCAGTAGGAGTAGTTGTCATCCCTATCGCCTCTCCTGACCACCGTATATCCCTCCCTCTTTCTAAAAATCAGGTTTTTTTGTAGACCATAATTTTTACAATATATAGTATGGTATGATTGGTTAGATTTATTTATTTTGTCATTGATTGAGATCTATGAATGAGAATAAAGTGTGATTAGTGGTGGAATCAAAAATTTTGTACGAATTTTAATTGAAATTTGGGACATCTGATATAAGTTTCTTAGTTCGATTTTTTATATAATTTGATGATCGATTGAGGTATGAGGATGAGATTTGAGTATAATCGGTGGTGGAATCAGGATTTCTGTATGAATTTAATTGAGTTTTGAGATTTAGGATATATGTTTCTTAGTTAGGATTGTTTTGTCATTTAATTTGATGATCAATTGAGGTGGGTAATAAATAAGGGAAATATGAGTCAAAATTGATTACCAAATCAAAGAGAATAATATAGATGAGATGGTCTACATTTGATCGGGTAATTTTTATATCTTGAGAGCTTGCACAATACATTTCATGTGAATCTCAAGTTCAACGAGAAATTTGTAATGGCAAAGGACGCGTTTTATAGACCATCCAAATGGAAGCAGAACAAGCTGAAAATGGGTCTACTGAAACTCAACCACTCCAATGCCTATGAAACTCAACCAGTAATTTGATTGTTACAATCAGTAAGCACCATTAAATTCACTCTGATGTAAATACATGTCGTTAGTAGACGTGGGCAGGTCCTTCTTGCCAATGTGAATGAAGCTACAATAATACCGTTTGTTAGTAGCCAAAAATTCTAACGATAAGTTTTTTTTTATCCTTGAGTTGAAATGCTTAAATAAGTTTTATGTGTAACTTACATTTTTTTGCTGGTTGCTTGGTACAGTTAAACAGTTTGGAACTTACGGTTAATCTTGCAAAAAGAGGAAATCTTCCTGGTGCAGAGAATTTGGTATGTTGGTTGGTTTGATGTGTAACTCATCTATTCAATCATTTTTGGAATGGACTCACACAGTCAGTTACTCATTGAACCGTTATCTTCGTAGCTTTAGAAATATGAGGTTCTCTGACATGATAAGGTTCATGACTTCATGGTGAGGATGGACATGGTGTGTGCATCATGACACACACCATGTAAGAGACACATCATGGTGAGGATGCATAAGGCATATAGTTTCGCACAAAAATGCCTCTTAGAAATGAAAAAAATTAGTGTGATATTACCCTCATTTAGATCTAACATGCAATAACCAACAAATAAATAAAAAATAAAAGTAACCACCCTGTACAAATTCTCACATTAATGTTAGTATGAGACTGTTTCATATGAGAATTTGTGACGTGTAAGGGAGGAATAATGGGGTGCAAAGAGGGGCAGTATCTGATTGTATTTTTTTGACTGCATTTGATGAGTCGAGTCAAAAAAAAAACACTTATGGACACGGCTTTATATTGTTATTTCTATTGTAGATTGTAGATTTCGAAGTTTATCATATAAAGTAAGTAGTTAGTGTTTTTTTGGAGTACTATTTTTCGAAAACTTGGAAGATTAATATGGAAAAATTTAAGTTACATATCACAGTGTTCGCCTCTCTTCGGATCAAACTGTCGACTATGGTGTTGCAAAGAAAGCTGAAATATTAATTATTATGAAAGATAAGTATTTTTCATTCCACTGTGCTCAGTTTGTGCTTAGTTTTTGCTTGCTTACCAGACATTGATGGACTATGTGTGTTGAGAATAAAGAGTAAATATCACCCAAAAAAAGAAAAGAGTAAATTGAGAAAGTGCAAATTAATGGTAGAACCGTGAGATATGTATCCAAATTGTGTACCCTCTACGAATTAGCTTCGTTAGAGTAAATGTAGTTTGCAAAGGCGTTAGTGATGTTTTTCTTCACAATATGCTTCCTTAGGACAGTTATACTCATGTTAAGATTATAATTATAATTGTAACGACTCAAATAACTTCACACGGGGTTAGTTAGAACTTAGAGGTGGAAAATGGGTATCGGGTCGGGTCACTTTGGGACCAATTTTGGATGACATGTTGGGTCACTTTTGGTTGGGGCATTTTTTCGGGTACGAGTCATCTGGGTTGGGTCATTTTCCAATATGAGTAATTGGATCGGGTCATTAACACTTGAATATACTAATTTCAGTAACATAAATTTTTTTTTGCGAAATTATTTATTTAACATTCAAACTTATGAATTCTTTATTTTTATTTATATAATTATAATAATATTAATATTAATTAATGTCAATCGTTTCAGGTGGGCTGGATTTGGGTCAAGTTCGATTCTGGGTCGTACTCTGGTCAAGCAATTTCTGGTCATTTTCATGCCTTGGGTCAGCGTTGTGAGATCCAGATAGGAGTATGGAATATGCCGTCAATATTTATTCACACGTTTTTATCATATTCATCTTCTTATAAACATGAATTTGTGTACTTTGAGATGAAACATTGAAATGTTGCTTTGTGTTTTCTTTATGATGTCTTTGCTAGATTTTTTTTCTTTTGTAAAATGTAATTATTATAAATGAATAATCAATGAATGTACAAATGTAATCAGCATAGTCACGTCACAAATTCCATCAATTACTTATGCAATTTATTCAACCAAATCCTATCTTTCGGATGCCAAGTCACGGGCATCAAGGGATAGCCTCATCTTCTTTGTTTCTTAGCTGGCAAAAAAAATTCCTATCTTTTGGATGGAGATTGCCTTGAATTTTAGCCAGAATGTGCAGGTGTAGGTCATTCCTGATATGTCGAACCACAACCGAGGGACGCAGCCAGTCGACATATGTTACGTTGCATAACACGAATCACTTTCCGTTGAAATTTTGAATCTTTAGTAGAATTATTCGTACTCCATTGTTTGAATATTTCATAAATTAAAATATTCAATCATTGTTAATCCTCCACTCTCAAAATAAATATTTAGATATAAATTAACTAAGTAACTTTGCTAATTTAAATTTTTAATGAAATAAAATATACTCTCTTCGTCTCACTCATTTAATTTGTTACCTTTAACTCGCAAATAATATAAATGGTAAACACGTGAATAAATACGGAAAGTGTATTGTCACCCGATTATATGATAGCAACAGACGCACTTCTGATGCTACTACTAATGTGGTGTATCAAAAAGTGTTCCAATATTTGTAATTTAATGTTTGTATATTCGTGCAAATATTTACTTTTGTCATTTCTTACAATAATTTTTCATTTTCATTTTCAAGTTCATGTCATTTTCATTTTTCAAAATTTCCCGAATTTTTGTACTCCGTACGGAGTATTACTTACTTTTATCTTAGTGATTGTGGTTTATATCCATGTAAACTATTCGTTACTTTGTGAATCACTTTGTCACAGAAATTTTCATGCCACCGTGCAATTTGCACGGGGTCAAAACTAGTACAAGAAAAAGCAAAAGGCCAAAACAAAAAAGCAGGCCATTATCCAAAAAAGAGGCACCCATGACCGAGGTTAAGCGGTCAATCCAAATGAAGAATCCTGAGACCGGGGCTAAGAGGTCAACCAAAAAATATTCAAAAAACCATGACCGTAGTGAAAACGATCAATTCAAAATTATCAATACTCATACCATCCAATAAGGGAGAGACAATCAAGCTGGTCAGCTAACACCACATTTAGCCTTCCCACATTACAACCCTCAAGACCTTCCCGAGACCCAGGCCAGAGACAGCCCGGAATTTTGAGGATTCAAGCTCCATAGAATACCCCTAACCATTAGGGCCAGACATGGAAATCAGATCTCGCATTATCAAAACTTATCCCGATCAAAGTTCGAGCCATTCTACTCGACTTCCCCTTTACATAACAAAATTCATAATCACCATACAAAGACCCGAGAGCAAAACTCGTCAAATCCCTCGAGAGCAAAACTCGTCAAATTCCCCCGAGAGCAAAACTCGTCAAATCCCCCGAGAGCAAAACTCGTCAAATCCCCCCGAGAGCAAAACTCGTTAAAATCCCCGAGAGCAAAACTCGTCAAATCCCCCCGAGAGCAAAACTCGTTAGAATCCCCTGAGAGCAAAACTCGTTAAAATCCCCGAGAGCAAAACTCGTTAAAATCCCCGAGAGCAAAACTCGTTAAAATCCCCGAGAGCAGAACTCGTTAAAATCCCATCCCAATTCTTCTCATTCAAACCAGTTACCAACCCCAAACACGGGAACTCAACTTGCGGTCGGCATAGAGCATGCCCAAATAGTGCACACCACCTCTGGGGGCTATCCCAGAGAACGCTTACAGTCACAGGATCAATATCCTAACCATTCTAGCCCTTTGATCAAGACATCACTGGGAATGCACCTAGCCTACACCATCGCTATAGCTAGTCACACACAAAGCCCTAATAAACTAGGCACCATAATCCACTGAACTACGGCTTGGTTTGATTTCACCACATGTGAATACGTAGGCAGCCTTTCAACAGAGGCACAACCACCCACTTTGACACACATTCAAAAAGCACCATCATTCCGGTCACGACACTGTCATGTTCTCGACAGTTAGCTTTGTCATTCTGGGGGCTTCTCCTAGGCAGAAGTTATCCATTCACTCACATAATCCAAATACTTTCAAAATCTAGCCTCCTTTCTACAGTGTGTCCTAGTACTCGGCTCACTCGAGGACAAGAATCTGTCAGGACTCGAGGCAATACCCACCTTGGAAATGTACCCAAAAATCAAAAATCCAGAAGAGTACTAGACTACGACATTGCTACTACTAAAAGTCATGTCATGCCAAAACAGTCTCATTACAGACTATGGAAATCCCCCCATTGCACATCCTTTCTATTCTGAGGATTCGACCGTGTTGTCACTCGCCTAGGCTACGGAATAGCGCAACTTAAGAGTCTTGTCATCTTAGGTGGCCCACCTCCTTACCAAGTCACGGTCCAACCCTAGAGAGTCAAAGTCGTGTCTGTCAACTCGTCCTGTCACGTCCAGAGTCGAGTCTGCCGGTAGGCCTCTCTTTTCAAATTCTCATTTTAAAATTTGCAAAACTTAGCCATTTGAAAAAAAAATCCTTTTCGACAAGGTCAAATTTCAGCCTATTTAAACGGCAAATTTCTTTTCCACCTCTTTCAATTTTGGAAACCTATCTCCTAGCACGTGAGTTGCTTTCAGGACTTCGATTTCAAAATGCAGCAAAAATCATTTTTATTCCCCAGCACGAGTCATTTTTCCTACAAATATTATGTGCAAAACTTTGCTACTTTGCATAAATATGTACAGGACGACTCAAACAGGACCATGCAATTCATATAGCTCCCCAGCGGCATTTAACAAGATGAGCCCACATACAGGCCCATTTTAGGTCTTATGCGACGAATTCAATTCCCCACGGAGTTATCATCAGCTCAGGTACATTTCTAGCCCATGGCCGGCGGGCCCTCCATGCAGGTCTAATGGACCCTAAACGACCCGACCGGAAGCTACCGGGTTTTAATCTTTGATTGACCTGGTAGCTACTCTGACTTTCGCCCTGTCCAAGCCTCAGTCAGAGTGGGGGCTCTGTAGACACCCACATTTTGACCGCCAGGTGTCTATAGCAGTTTCCGACAAACACCCGATGATGATCGGACGCTAACGTGCTTTAACGTACTCGGAAATGGGCTCGAAATCAATGGCATTTGGCCTAGGCATTTTAAGGAGTACAAATTTCACAAAACCAACCTCAAATTCAGGCCCAGTGGGTCGTTTCGAGTCAAATAACACTAATTTGGGTCGAATCCGACACCAGGGGTAAAACCGTCTTTTAGCGACCGATTCAAAACCCGGTGAAAGATATTTCCCGAGACATATGGGCTGACCGTGAGGTCTCACGTGTCCAATTCGAACTCCAACTCTGCGAAATCAGCTACACAAAATAATAAACAAGTTCGTTTAAGGGTAGAATTCGATCTCAAGTACGAATCCTATTCGAAAACCGATTCAAACACCCAACCGAGTGCAAATACTCGGCCAAGCAGCAGCAAACCAGCCGTGTTTCCCTTTCTTCTTTCACAAGAAAGCGGAATTCTCATGCTCCTCAAACTCCTACGTTTCCTATCCTAAGCGGTATTCAAACTCTTCTAACCAAAGGTCGGGAACCTCCTATAAATAGGACCTCCCATCCAACACTTTTGACACACATCAGAAATCATCAGAACAACAACTTTCATAATCGTTCATTAGCAACATCCACCAATCATCCTTACAACTTAGCATCGAGAAACCGATAGTGCATCCAAAACCCGTAGGAAACCGGTCCCGTTACCCGACACCCTTCACCCGATTCTCGTCCAAACCAAACCCCTAGCCGAACCAAACATCACTCGACGCTCCCGTGCTTAGCCACATTCCGACGAGCCCCGATCCGAGTCAACAAAAGCATGTAGGTTAAGGGTGTACCAAATCTGATCTCTCCTTTTCTTTTCTCCTCTTCTCCTCGTCGTCCGTCTTGTCTTTTTTACGGGTCAAGCGTCGTCTTTTTATTTTTTTCTAATATCGTTATTAACGAAAAACTATTTTCATAATGAATATTCTTAAACATACGATATCGATTTTTCTATAATCGAATATTGTATCGAAAAGAATTATACTAAGATCCCGACGATATCAAAAAAATCGTTACATCTTTTTTTCATTCAAAAAAACTTTTTCTTTTACTTTTCGTTCAAAACAAATTATTTTACAAAACTTTTTTATTCATTCCGAATATTCGATATCGATTTCATAATCGAATGTCGGGTATGACGAATATCGAAAACATAAATCGAATACAAATTAATTCATATTTTGTACGCGATTTATCAAAAATAACAATTTTCGAACAACGAGCGAAACGGGACAGGCCCGCACGCGAGTCGCGCCCCTCGCAGGCGACCTCGCGTACGAGTCTGAAACCCGAGCTCCTTTTTTTTAACTTTTTCGTTCGTTTTATTATTTATTCTTCGAAACGATTTCTAAAATTTGCATCTTTTCTAAAACTATTCAAAATATTTGATATTGATCTCATAGTCGACTATCGAATATAACGAATATCGAAAATATTAACTCGAGTACGAATCATACAATATTCGTACGCGATTTAACAAAAAATCAAATTTTCGGAAAACCGTGTCGAGACCAGCCCGACACGCGACTCGCCGGCATCCCGGGCGAGCCGCGCGGCCGGCTGTCCCGACGCACCCTTTTCGTTCTTTTTTATATTTTTCGAACTTCGTTTTTTATACAAAACCACATCTTTTCAACAATATTTTTTTTCAGATTTCGATTAATATTTATTTTCTCGATCTCGTATATTTTATTTGCTATATTATCGATACTAACTCGTTTGTTCATTTTGTAGCAAATTCATCCTTTTTATTTCATTTGTTTTATTATACTAAAACGAATCTCACATGCTAAATTCAACTTTGACGTTAATTAATTTTTCATGCATTAAACTGACTTAGCAACCCGTTCAATTCCTCACATGCTTAGGAAAACAATGTTTGCATATCATTCATCGTTCAACTAACGCGCGCACTAAAACGTCATTCGATATCCTAGTAGAGGCCGCTAATGTGCGGGCGGGGTTGGGTGTTCTTAGTGAACTTCCCAACACGTACCCTCACCCCTTACTCAGAACCGTGGTTTCTGGATGTCCGAAACCATTGGCAACGAGAGTCATTCAATATACGATTAACCGCTCAAGTCGGCATCTGTATCGATATGCAAAGGGACGAGCCCAATAAACTCTGACATCGGAAATGGGCCGTATTTTGTACACGGCCCACTACGACATAGAGTGGGCTCGAACGGTTCCGAATAACCATAAAATTCGGTGGCAACTCCAACTTCGATTTAAATTTCCATTTGACCATCTCATGGAGATTCATTCGCCTCCCCAAAACCCGCGCGTGGCCGCGTCGGAGTGGACCTATGTCATGTCCACAGCACCCAATTTGGAAATGGCATGTCGATGCAAGTAGAAGGAGTGATCACGATATTATAAAGACCAGAGTAGAACAATATAAATCTTTACTTCCAAAACTGACCCCGTCTCCAACACGTATAATAGAATAATTTGTGATAGCTTAGTGTGGACATGACGTAGGTCCACCCCGACGCGGCCACGCGCGGGTTTGGGTAGGCGAATGAATCTCGTGGTGAGATTGTTCTCGGGTTCGAAATTTAAGTCAAAATGGAGTCGCCACCGAATTTTGTGGTTATTCGGAACCATACGAGCCCACTCTATGTCGTCGTGGGCTATACACAAAGTAAGCCCACTTCGATTTCAGAGTTCATTGGGCCCGTCCCTTTGCATTGCAATATCGATACCGTATAAACCGGCTTTCGTATATAGAATGACTCTCGTGCGCCAAGGGTTTCGGACATCCGGAAACCAAAGGTTCTGAGTAAGGGGTGAGGGTACGTGTTGGGAAGCCCACTAAGGACACCCAACCCCGCCCGCACATGGCGGCCTCTACTAAGACATCGTTCGTGTTCGTGTGTGCGCGCTAGTAAAACGATTAAATGATATGCAAACAGCGTCTTCGGGCTAAGCATATTAATAGTATGTGAACTACGTCATTTAATGCATCTTATCTTTGGTCAAAGTGGTTTAGCATGCGAGGTTCGTTTATAAAGCGTAAAAGCAAGTAAATAAACAAAGCTCGAAAATAAATAAGAAAAGTAACGTACAAGTTACACAGGCGGAAATACAACCCGGAATTCACAATACGACATTACGTAAAAGTAATAAAAAAATACGATGCAATAATAGGGACAGACCCGTATGTAAGCTAGACCGCGAAATGTGTAGATGGACTAACCCCGGTTAAATACACATTACATCGTGTACTAAACGAAGGACGGAAATATGAGACTGTGGCGTATTGCTAGCCCGATCTCATATCCCGTAGTCTTGTCCCGACTTATCATGTCAAAAGGTGGTCAAAGTCGTTCTACGTGTCGTGTTGTGCATGGTTTTGAAAATAGGAGAGTCACGTGATAGTCTTTACACGTGATGACTAACGTCGATAAAAGAGATGAGGCTTGAAGGGTGTGTCAAGGCCCTCGGTCACAGGGCTACAGGACTCACTCGGTCGAGTCATGGTCTGACTCGGTCGAGTGCGTCCTAAAAGAAGCTTCTGCCCACGGTTTGGGGTGTTACTCGGTCGAGTGGTAGGTGTACTCGGCCGAGTAGCACCTGTACGAGCTATGACTCGTGTTTTATGTGTTTTAAATCGAGAGTTGGCCGAATTAAATTAAAATATGGACGAATTTAAATTTAATTCGGTTTGCCGATAATATAACCATGTCTCATATGATTGTAATACCGTTATCGGATTTTTGGAAAAGGAGTTGTTACGATAAACGTGGGTTTTAGAAAATGGATTCACGTGATTGGCTTTACACGTGTCGACTAAGAGTCGTAAAAAAGACGAGGCTTAAATGTTGCATTTAAGCTCTCGGTTTTCTGGGTTACAGGACCCACTCGGTCGAGTCATGGTCTGACTCGGTCGAGTGTGCCCTCAAAAAGTAATCTGCCCAGTTTTATGGGCACTACTCGATCGAGTGGCCTATGCACTCGGTCGAGTAGTCCCTGTACGAGCGTTAACTCGTTTGGTTTTTGGGTTGGGAAACGACGGTCGGTCGAGTTAAATACAAATATCGCTTGATTTGAATTTACCTCAACCTCCGGTACTATAATCGTGTACATATACGATCATAATACCGTCGTCGGGATTTTATGAAATGTTTGTGTTAAAAATTTGAATTAGTAACGAAATGCTTCCCTCTACGTCACGACATCGAAACTAACCCTTTCAGGTTATGTGATGTCGGTTTTCGTGTCAATGGGTTCCGCACTAATTAAAATGGGTTCGAATGCGTTCAACTATGATTAGTCGCGATCACGTCATGCCTTTGAGCACATTGGGGCGGGGCTCCTCGAAAGGGCTCCACCTCCGTCGTTGCTCGTAAAAGGATTAGACGGACTTTAGGCGACAATTGTAGTCAAACGCATCCGAAACCGAGTTTTCGGTATTAATATATATATATACGCGGTATGATTATAATGTTAGTAGCGAAATGTAAAAGTTAGTATGCAAAAAGGTAAAATGTTAGAATGTTAGAGTTAGTGTTAGGATTGCAATACTAGCATAAGTATAATATTAACGATACAAGAATGTAAATAAAAGCAATAAAGATCGAGATGGGGTTTAGGACACCCTCAACATACATGCTTAGTAAGGACCTCGGAAATGGGCTCGCAAATAGTGACGGGACTATGGAGTATCGAGGATGTATGTAAGTTATGGTGTGTGTGTGTGTGTGTTGTTGGTTTATCGAGGGACAAGGGACTCGGTTTTTTGTGTATAGGGCTTAGGGTTGCTAAGGCTTGTAGTGTAGAGAGTATAGGTAGGTTAGAGTAGAAGCTTAGGGTAATTTTGCATTAGTTAAAATCTTAAATGCAAAGGGCTTGAGGGGGGTATTTATAGAGTTTACCCCACGACCTAGGGTCACTCGATCGAGTGGCCCTAGTGCACTCGGTCGAGTGCCCTAGAAAATGGGCCTGATCCGGTTTTTGACGCTCCACTCGACCGAGTGGGTCAATCCACTCGATCGAGTGGATCAGAAAATCCGAGATAAAAGAGGAAGGAATTGATATTGTTGTTTTGATATCTTTTTTGAAAATGTGGTTGGGCGCCATCTTCTAGAAGATGTACCTGGGCTGATTTTGTGACGGGTTCGTCTTTGACCGGGTTTCGACCCGGTCGCCAAAAGACGGGATTTATTTTTGGTGTCGGTTTTGGCCCAAATTAGTCTTATTTTGCTCGGAACGACCCACTGGGCCTGGATTTGATGTCTGTTTTGTGAGATTTGCACTCCGCTAAAAGTCCATGTCAGATATTATTGATTTCGGGCCCAAATCCGAGGATACTAAGTCACGTTGACGTCCGATCATCATCGGGTGTTTGTCGGGAACTGCTATAGACACTAGCAGGCAAAATGCGGGTGTCTACACTTAGTCACTTTTAAAACTTAATCGTATTTAGATGACTTGTTTAGACACTTGTTTTCCCTTTAATCGTAATACACTCGTGGCAATTTGAACATAACCTTTTGTTACCCTCCAGCTGCTGAAAGGTTACTTATTTTTACTTATTACATCTCAAATTGAGTTAAATGTGCATGTTATGTTGATTTCTATAGGTTGTGCAGCTCAAATTGAGTGTGCAGTTTGAAGAGAATTATTTTGAGAGTTATGTCAGTCCATTTTGGTTAATTATCTTTTCATTCATATTGTTTGATCTCATTGTTTTGTTCATTACATCATTGCCTAGATAATTGGAGTGTGCACATGCTCCTGTGCTACAACAAACTAGAAACAAAACAATAAAGTGACAACAACTTTAAACATAGATGCAAACTTGCAGTATGTCAGTAGCATTGCAGTTGCAGTATGGCAGTAGCTTTATCATAGTCAACTTCTTCACTAGAGTTTGGCCTTGGTATGTCTTTGGCCAACACTTGTGCATATGTCTTAGGACCAAACTTTGGGCTCTTACAGGTTAAGATTCGTAGGCAGCCAATCGAGCTAGAAGACATTTGTTAATTATTTTGCTGAGCATCGAATGTGGGATCGGGGACAAGAAGCATTATGAGTATGGTAGAGTGATTTAGATAGAACAGATCGAAAATTTTAACTAAAAGATTCGTAGGCAGCGTGTCGAGCTAACTGATACGGATTATTATTTGTTACTTATTTTTGTTGAACATTGAATGTGGGATGGGGGACGCAAAACGAGTTGAGTATGGTAAACTGATTTACACAATGCCGCTTCTAAATAGGACAAAAAACTAGTCTAAATAGCAGGAACATCAGCATTCACAGTAGCAACATGGGAACACAGTACAAGGGGTCTAAGCATATTTTTCATCTTTTGCTTCGTAATTAGAATGCAGCTTTAGAACACAACAGAAAACTAGTCTTAAGACTTTTAATTGCAGCAATCAAGTACAGCAGCATTCCAACAGTTAATCTGAGATACAACAATCTACAGACTACAGAGTACAGACAGATCAAAATTTTAACTAAAAGATTCGTACTTTACAATGTCTAGTTATAGACTTATAGCGATTCTCAACGCATTTCTTATTATGAGTCATCAGGAAAGGCAGGCAAAGAATAAATCTGATAAGTTCTTTGATGATGCTTTTGTGTTTGACAGACTTGGTTAGTATCTGTTGGTTTGGTGAGAGGAAGGGCAAGGGATACATTTGGGGTGCTGCACTTTTTGTAGTAGGCAAGGAAATAGACCTTGCAATGATAATGATAATGTGTTAGATTGAGCGCCATGGGTG
This sequence comes from Agrostemma githago, assembly GCA_958450325.1. Taxonomy (NCBI): domain Eukaryota; kingdom Viridiplantae; phylum Streptophyta; class Magnoliopsida; order Caryophyllales; family Caryophyllaceae; genus Agrostemma; species Agrostemma githago. The sequence continues at coordinate 62,072,846 of OY288247.1, read as the reverse complement.
ACCTCGAGCAAAATAATGCGATCGAGAGTGAAAAGCCTATGGATTTTGGGGACTCTGAGGTTACTAAACTAGCTGAAGTTCTTCATCAGCACAATAAATCTGTTGAATATTCACTCCAGCAGACAATCAGAACTAAGAAGTCGACTGGCAAGAATTCCATGGTCTAAACCGGAATTATGTTAGACTTGGTCCTTATTTGAAGCCTGAATATGTCCAAGAGGAGTCGACCTTTCTAGATGAACCAGAAAAGTTGTCTTGCCATTTGGTAAGAACTTCAAACAAGCCAACCAATGGTTGGACATGTTCGATTGACACTCGACCATGGTTTGATCGACTCTCTAGCAGGCATGAGTGTCGGAAAAAGCTTCGTATCTATGAGTTTCTTTGACGGTGCGTCATACCCCCGCTTCCCATTTTACGATGCTTTGACGGCAGGATTGGTGTGCTGCTGGAACCCGTGCCTCAATGTATTCATCACTGGTCAAGGTTTCAGAAGCATAACCAGGGGACAGGGTCGCCGGCGACGGGTGGTGACGGGAGGGAAAAGGGTTTGCTGCTAACTGATTGTGACGGGAGGGAGGGAATAGGGTTAAAAAAAGGTTGAACGATTTTTTTGGATTTTACTCTCAAATGGGAGGAGAAATGGGAAGGGCGAATTCGAAAATTGTGTGTACAACGAAGCAAACGGCATGTATGAAGTAGCACGTCCCTATTTATTTCCCACCTTTTTTGTTTTTTATGACTAATACATTTTGTATATTTTTGTACTTCACTTCCCATATACGGCGTATTTATACGGCTCGTATTTGTACTGTATATGTATATGGTTCGTATTTTTGCCGTATATTTATTTTTATTTTGGTTTTTTTGTTTCTTTAATTATTTTGTAGTTAATTACGGTTTACGTATTTATACGGTGTCCGTATTTTTTTTATTATAAAAAATCTTATTTCTATCAGTTTTTTTATTTTTAATTACTTGTATGGTTTTTTTTACAGTTTCCCCCTTTTTCTTCTTTTTTTCTTTGTACGGTATATAATTTAATTTTTTTCTTTTTCTTTAATTTTTTTCTTTTTAATTGTTGAATACGGCATACATATTTGTACGGCAAACTGTTTTTTTTTTTGAATTTTTTTTTCATGTTTGATTAATTAATTTCTTTTTTATTATTTGTACGGTATTTTTTTTGTACAGTTTCACCGTATTTTTTTGTTTTTTCTTTATGCGATATGTAATTTTTTTTTTAATATTTTTTTGTTTCTTTAATTATATTGTTTTCAATTGTTTAATACGGTATACATATTTGTACGACAAACTGTTTTTTTTTTAACTTTTTTTCATGTTTGATTAATTAATTTCTTTTTTATTATTTGTATGGTATTTTTTTGGTACAGTTTTAATGTATTTTTTTTGTTTTTTTTCTTTGTAGGGTATGTAATGTTTTTAAAATATTTTACAGTTTCTTTAATAATATTGTTTTTAATTGTTTAATATGGTATACATATTTATACGGTATACTGTATTTATTTAAAAAAATCATGTTTGTTTAATTATTTTTTCTTTTTGATTATTTATACGGTATTTAATGTGTTGAATTTTTTTTTTAAAAAAAATTCTTTATTTTTCGTCAATGTAATTATTTTCAATGCGCTTATTCTTGTATTTATGTTTTCTTCATGTTTTGTCTTCTACGTCTAGTGTGGATTGTATATTTTGATATTTTTTTTTTATAAAAAACAAACATATCTTATCTTATTTTAAAAGTAAGAATCATACTTTCATCACGAAAATAACACAATACTTCCTCTTCAGTTAACAAATATAATCAGTTGTCTGCAGTATCTTTGTTGGTTGTTCAATGTTCGTTAAGTTCACTCTTGCTTCCGTGTTCGAGCCTTCATTTGAAAGTTTTATTTTTTTAGGTACCTTTTAAGTAATTCGAACATTTTCCGCCCAAATATTGAAATTCTAATACAAATTCCTTCATATTATTCATTTACCAAAATATACATTAACGTTAAACATTTTCGTACTAGTATCATTAATGAAATTGAATTTTGCAAATACGTGGTCCGCTTACTCATCTTAAAGAAAATGTAGGATGTGTTATTTCTAGAAAAACGTACTTGGTCCGAAGAATGTCTCATTTTCCTAATATGTGCATTATTAAGCTTTCAAGTGTGAAAAGACAAAACGTTTTTGAAAAGTTTTCAAGTGTGAAAGAGAAAGCTTCTTTGAGAAGCTTCTACAAACACAACTAAATAAACACAACTTGGTGATCCTTAACATGTCATCCAATTGGTCTGATTATAATCAACGACCCAGATTTGTCTAAAATGGTACTAGTGGTTTACTTCATTTTCAAATGAATGTTAAGTATCCAAGATGTCATTACAAACCATAAACTCTAAAAACCGTAAAACCCCTAAAACCCTAAACCCTAAAACCTGAAACCCTAAAACCCGTTAATCGTAAAATATGTACATTTTCAGTAATTTATACTCCATAATATATATTTTTCAATATGTACATTTTACACAAACGCTCGTTGCTTTTAGGTTTTTTTTCTTCTACGATATATGTATGGAACGACAAATTTTCTTTAAAGGAAACATGACGAATGATATTTTTTTAGAAAGACGTCCACCATTCGGAAATGCTGTCACCTTATGAAATTTTACGAGTTACATCACCACGTGATAATTGAACGTTACCGTCTACACAAGAATCACATATATTAATTTTCGTCCGATTAGATTTTCCCGACTTAAGATCCACTACAATACTAAATTACTATTGAACGCCGTTATCTCTACTACTAAACAATGACTTATCAGTAGGTGTCACGTATTACAATGAATAATGACAACAATTTCAATTTTCCATGAATCGTTTCACATAAAGTGCATTGAAAATACGCACCATCTTAATTTCTTCCATTGAAAATACGCATTTCCAATTCTTAATTAACGGATATAAAACTAATTGACGGATGCATTTCTTAATATTTTAATTTTATAAATCACATTAACGGATGCATCATTTTACAATATGACGAGAATGTATACATATATAACCAGAAAACGTATCCACACTAGCAACATTTTTTTCAAATAAATCATTTGCGCCAGTTTCAAATAAAAATATATTCTCACCATAAATAATTTAATTGCATTGGAAAGTGAAAGGTTCATGTGATATTTCCTATGAGCCATTGAGCCTTGAAAACATGAGAGTTTATGGAGAATATGAAAAGTTAATGCATGCTTATGTTTCTTCATTTACTACCGCGAAATCGACTACGAAATACGTTCGACATTAGTAGTAATAAAAGAAAGGTACGTAGAAGAAGAAAATGGATTTTAAACATTGTCAAAGAAGGAAAACAGTAGGGGTGAGCATAACCGGGTACCCGAACCCGGTTTTTGTAAACCGCTTTTTCTCGAACCCAAACTGACCCGATTTAAATCAGGTACCCGGCTTTTTTTCATATTTTAAACCGAAACCAAATCGATTTAAACCCGAACTGATTTTTATGACCCGGTTTTTTTAAATATGGTTATCTTCGTTATAAACCGGTTTTTTTAATCGATTTTGAACCGATTTCACTAATTTGCATATCAAATTTTTATTTTTTTTCGTTTAAAAGTGTAAACTGATTGAAAACCGGGTACCCAATTTTTAAAATTATTATTAAAATTGTAGTAATAGTAATAGTAATAATAATAATAATAATAATAATAATAATAATAATAATAATAATAATAATAATAATAATAATAATAATTGAAACGTGGCCACGGCTGAACGTTACTGATGGGGGATAAAATCCCCAGACGCATGGGCCCGACTCCCAGGGCTGAGAAGGCCCAACTGGGTCCTAGCCGACCCTAGGGGCCGAACCCCCTATCAGACGACCCCCTTTACGGGTAGTCATTAACTGACTCAGAGAGACTTCTCTACTGATCACTATGCTGATGTCATGGGTGACATCACCCTACTACATCCTTCCCCCTATAAATACCCCACTTAGGGTGAGGGGAAAGGGGGCAATTGATTGACACATATTTCCCCTATTATCTCTCTACCTCTCTTATCTCCCTAAATATCTATATTCAGTCATACAATTTACTGACTTGGGCGTCGGAGGCTCCGCCCCGGGGGTTCCCCCGGGCCCGGAGTTCACCTTGCAGGATCACCGTCGGCACGCATCCGGAGCCGAGGAGAACCGCGAAGCTCAAGGTCAGGGACCCGTTTCCATACCGAAACAATTTGGCACCGTCTGTGGGGAAGAATGGTTGGTTGTGCTCACGAATTACCCACAAAAATCAACCACTCCCAAATACAATTTTTTCCAGATCTAATCTTCATCTTTGATATACATCTACGAGAAAAGCAAAGCAAATGATTTTCAAGATCTAAGTGCACGTTTTTTGCCTTAGATCACAAGAAGCTTACATTATTCATGATTGATACTACCTGATGATTGGAGTTTAGAGGGGAGCCTGAATAAAGATAGCCTTTGCCTGTGGAATACGCATATCAACGATTATCTCAGGTACAGCTAAAACTATCAGTAATGAATACAACACGGCCAGAAAAGCATAATCTGTCAGGCACATGGTAACATTACAGCCATTGGCATGGCAATAACGATGACATCACCCTCACCAAAGCTAAGTATATTCTACACTAAAGTATGGCCCTGTATGTTTGAGATCTACTTTTGTTTATTTGGAATTCTTGATCCAAAGCCTTATATTTACAATTTACTATCACCGGGGGAGGACATAGCTAAAAAGTACGAAATAATGTGACAGATCCGGGAAACCAAACCAAGAGTTTGTCATTCCAGTTCAATGATGGACAGTCCCGAAACCACCATCGTCGGCACGTCAATTGGCCAGCAAAATATCTGGTCAAACTGCCTTACTAGCCGGCCTCACCATGGCTGACTGCCAGCCATAAAACCGATCCCCAGTACATCAGTTAGTTGTTCATCCTGAGTAATTGTGCCACTGGAGTTTAAAGCCTGATAGGCAGTAGGAGTTCTGGGTTCGATTGCACAAGCGGAGCAAGTTAAAGGAGTTTTTATTTAGAAAAGGTAGAGGTGGAAAATGCTGAGGAGTGTGCGAAACACAAGAGAAGTGCAAGTCCACTATTTTCATGTTAAAAATGTTTGGTATGCACTTTCATATATACTCCCTATTATATTTATTCAAATTGCATCACAAACAGGCGAGAAAAGTTCAAATGGTGGTGTAAAAGAGGAGGTTGATTTATCATTCAAGACCCAATTTCATTACACCTTGGGAATCCGGGAAATTACAAAGAGAATGACACAATATAATGGTCGAAATAATATCCACTCTTGAAAATCGACCCTCAAAGCTCAATTCAAGAGTGAGGGCAACGAAGTGATACAATCAGGCAAGCCACCTGAGTTCGAGTCGGCCACCTGAGTCGGCTTGCCACCCTATCCGTTTGGACAAGAAAATCAATAAGAAATACCTCCATTCGACGAAGTATTATTCCAGTCAGGTAGCAGATTAAACCTGAGTTCTAGTCGGGTCGAAAGAAGAGGGAATCATCGAGTTGAAAATCGACTTATCAAAAAATGACCCAATTCTTCAACCGACCACAATAATTCACAAATACTTCACAAAAATTAGACAAAAATTGTCGAGGTTGTAAGACAAAAATACCAACCACAAAAAATGGCCCAACCTTTTGCCGTCACAAAAAACTCCTCAAAAAAAAAAAAAAAATTTACCCGAAAAATGGTGAAGATTAGTCACAAAAATGGGTATCAAATAAGCTCAATGTTTGTAGCTTGACAGAGAAATGGCCAAGCCGACCTACGGCTCGGCCAAGATGTTGCCCTGCCGATTTACGGTTCGCCCTGCAGACTTACGGCTTGGCTCTACCGACTTACGACACGGCCAAGATGCTACCCTGCCGATTTACGGTTCGCCCTGCCGATTTACGGCTCGGCCCTACCGACTTACGGCTCGGCCAAGATGTTACCCTGCCGATTTACGGTTCGGCCCTACCGACTAACGGCTCGGCCCTACCGACTTACGGCTCGGCCAAGATGTTGCCCTGCCGATTTACGGTTCGCCCTGCCGATTTACGGCTCAGCCCTACCGACTAACGGCTCGGCCAAGATGTTGCCCTAACGATATACGGTTCGCCCTGCCGATTTACGGCTCGGCCCTGCCGACTTACAGCTCGGCCATACCGACTCGCGGCTCAACCAAGATCAAGCTCAGCCGATTTACGGCTCAACCTCGACGCCTGCAGAGACCACTTAGGTCCGCCAACCACCATGTGGAATTCTACGAAGACAAGATTAATATTTACCCATCACCTATTCATTACTCTCATAGCTAATGGGTAGGGGGCAATAGGGGAGGAGCCCTTATTGAAAAATGCAGGGAAAGTAGACCCCCCAACAAAAAACAAGGATTGATACACGTTTAGCCTTGTACAGAGCATAAGTCCCTCTGCCTACCTCTGGGCAGGCAGGGGGCAGGCCCCCTGGACTTCAACCAGAAGCCAGGGTCAGGCCGGGCCCCACGTGCCGAACCATAAGTCCCTCTGCCTACCTCTGGGCAGGTAGGGGACAGGTCCCCCTGGACTTCGGCAAGAAGCCAGGGTCAGGCCGGGCCCCATGCGCCGAACCATAAGTCCCTCTGCCTACCTCTGGGCAGGCAGGGGGCAGCCCCCCTGGACTTCGAAGAGAAGCCAGGGGAAGGCCGGGCCCCACGTGCCGAATCATAAGTCCCTTTGCCTACCTCTGGGCAGGCAGGGGGCAGGCCCTCTGGACTTCGGCAAGAAGCCAGGGTCAGGCCGGGCCTCACGTGCCGAATCATAAGTCCCTCTGCCTACCTCTGGGCAGGCAGGGGGCAGGCCCCCTAGACTTCGCAAGAAGCCAAGGTCAGGCCGGGCCCCATGCGCCGAATCATAAGTCCCTTTGCCTACCTCTGGGCAGGCAGGGGGCAGGCCCCCTGGACTTCGGCAAGAAGCCAGGGTCAGGCCGGGCCCCACGTGAAGAATCATAAGTCCCTCTACCTACCTCTGGGCAGGCAGGGGGCAGGCCCCCTGGACTTCGGCAAGAAGCCAGGGTCAGGCCGGGCCCCATGTGCCGAATCATAAGTCCCTCTGCCTACCTCTGGGCAGGCAGGGGGCAGGCCCCCTGGACTTCGGCAAGAAGCCAGTGTCAGGCCGGGCCCCATGCACCGAACCATAAGTCCCTCTACCTACCTCTGGGCAGGCAGGGGGCAGGCCCCCTGGACTTCGGCAAGAAGCCAGGGTCAGGCCAGGCCCCATGCGCTGAATCATAAGTCGCTCTGCCTACCTCTGGGCAGGCAGGGGGCATGCCATCTGGACTTAGGTGAGAAGCCAGGGTCAGGCCGGGCCCTACGCGCCGAATCACAAGTCCCTCTGCCTACCTCTGGGCAGGCAGGGGGCAGGCCCCCTGGACTTCGACCAGAAGCTAGGGCCAGGCCAGGTGGCAAAACTAAAACAGCAAGGCCTAAGGTGCACTCAGCCTTATATAAAGAGCATATATATAAGCCTCTCTGCACACCTCCAGTCAGGCAGAAAGCAGCCCCCCTAGACTTCGACTAGAAGTCAGGGACAAGTCGGGCGTCATAGCCAATCCAGCAAGGCCTGAGGCACTCCTGTGTGCATCAATCATGCAAGAGGAAGGACCGTCGAACTTTGGCCAGGTTCCATGATCGGTCGAGGTAGGTCATTCGATTAACAAGGCCTAATGAATACTTGGCCTGCTTGTAAAAAATGTAAGTCATTCTGCCCACATCAGAGCAGGCAGTGGGCACGTTTCTCGAGCTTCAACCAAAGCTCATAGATTGGCCGAGCCAAGATCGCTGGCCGACAAGGCGTAAAAAGTAAATACTCGAACTTGTATTTAACCATAAGTCCTTATATCTGCCTCCAAACAGGCAAGGGGCACGACCCCCAAGTCCTAGATAAAGTCCATAAACTACCCTGGCAGGCCTCTGGCACCCCGACACATCCGTACGAGAAATACCGGGGCAGAAGCGCCGATCACGGGGCTTAGTGATTGCCTCGCCATGTATAGAATGGTAAAACCCCATGTACACCTCCGAGTACACAAAAGGCACGACGTCTGACGCCCTAACAGAGTCCAGATGACGCTAGGGCAGACGCGCCAACAAGGCCTAGTGAATAGTTGGCTTTGCATAAAAAACAAAGTCCGTCATTCAGTTTGTCGGTCCAACCATGCTTGGCACCAGACCCGCATACTCAGTATCTGACTCCGCTGAGGGCAAATTGATGGGGTATAAAACCCCCAGACGCATGGCCCGACTCCCAGGACTGAGAAGGCCCAACTGGGTCCAAGCTGACCCTAGGGGCCGAACCCCCTATCAGACGACCCCCTTTACGGGTAGTCATTAACTGACTCAGAGAGACTTATCTACTGATCACTATGCTGATGTCATGGGTGACATCACCCTACTACATCCCCCAATAAATACCCCACTTAGGGTGAGGGAAAGGGGGCAATTGATTGACACATATTTCCCCTATTATCTCTCTACCTCTCTTATTTCCCTAAATATCAATATTCAGTCATACAATTTACTGACTTGGGCTTCGGAGGCTCCGCCCCGGGGGTTCCCCCGGGCCCGGAGTTCACCTTGCAGGATCACCGTCGGCACGCATCCGGAGCCGAGGAGAACCGCGAAGCTCAAGGTCAGGGACCCGTTTCCATACCTGAACAGTTACCGTCCACACATGAATCGTGTATATCAATTTTGCTCCGATTAAAATTTTCCGACTTAAGATCCACTACAATACTAGATTATTATTAGACGAAGCTAAATCTCTACTACTCGTACAAAAAAAATATTCAACAATAGGTGTCATGTATTAGAATGACTAATAACAACAATCCAAATTTCCCATCAATCCCTTCACATAAAGTGCATTGAAAATACGCACCATCTCTTCCATTGGAAATACGAATTTCCAACTATTAATTAACGGATACAAAACTAATTGACGGATGCGTTTTCTTAAAATTTCATTTTATAAATCACGTTAGAGGATCAATCATTTCGACCGTTGGATCCTGTTTTTCTTCTTCAATTCTTCATCTCCATGTTGGATCTTCCACTAATTTTGACCGTTGGTTCGCTGTCCCTCCCTCTCTTAATTCGCATACTTGCTTCAAATTAGCCAAAATAAAAGAATCCATTAATAACCAAGATGATGATAATATTTAACATATTGCCAAAAGAATAACATATTTCTCATTCAACAGAAAATGGAAGTTTGTGTTCAAAATGAATTGGAATTTGAAAGATGAAATATACCCGTTTGAAATAAAGATAGAGGTTATCAGTAGAGACTTTAAAATTGAAGATTGAAACATGGGAAACATAGGAAAACAGATGAATGATGAAAATTATTTCATTACCGAAAATATATTAAAATTTAAGATTAAAATGGGAAATAATATTTAAGCAAATTTTGCAGTTAATGTTTCCTTACTAATCACAATATGTTTGTGTATTCTCAATGGTCAAACTATAAAATAAAAACATTGCGGATCGTAAACTTGTCACTTCATATTATTATTATGATGATTATTATTATTAGTTAACATAAAATTCTACCCAATACTAATCTTTATATCAAAAATAAATTTTAAAAATTGTTCGAAGGGAAATTTTGATATCAAACGTGTAACAACTGTTTCGGTAACTGCAACATGGTCAGTAAGATTGTAAATTTCTTAGTTAACATAAACTTGTACCCAATACAAATCTGTATATCAAAAATAAATTTTAAAAATGGTTCGAAGGGAATTTTTGAGATTAAACGTGTAACAACTGTTTCGATAAATGCAACATGGTCAGTAAGATTGTAAACTGGAACTTGTAACAAATAAGTTAAATTATCTACCTCAAGGCTCCAATCTTGTGGATGAGTTTATATCGAATCGAATTCTGTATCAAAAACCAAAGATCAAAACTTACGAATAAATCTGCATTTTTTTACATTCAATATCATCAACTCATCAAAATATTTTTTTTTTCAGCTAAGACGAAAATTCATTAAAATATGAGAATCCCTAAAATAAAAATTTACAAATTACCTCAGAAAACTTGGAAACGGTCTCAGATTTTTAATTTCACGGTTATCAAAAACAAAAAAAAAAGATTACAATTACATGGATTAACAAACATCATCATAAATTCATGATTTGTTCAATAATCTTAAAAAAACCCTGAATTTTTACCTTTTTTTTAAAGAAAACAAAATAATCAAAAAATTTACCAATTAGATGAAGTGCTGAGATCAAGTGTAATCCCCTATAAGTTCTAATGCAATAAAGTGGCGGAAACACTGTAGATTTGGGATTAAAACACACTGATGTTCTATATTTTACAGAAAGAACGGTCAGTCAATACAAAGGCCACTTTTTACAAAATGGCTAAAAATAAAAATTCTTCAAATGGGATTAAGAATCCATAAATAAACATAACTCAAGCGGAGTAGGATCCACGCCGCTCGCTAGCTCACACCAAACCCCGGAACAAATAATATCTGCCATATTATAAACATAACAACCACAATTCAGTGGGGAGCAACTCAGACAGTTCTCCCAGCCATATTACATATTAAAGCATAATTACTATTTTATCAAAATAGTTGAAACAGAAAACATTTAAAATGATACGGTAAAATACTTCAAAATGATATTCAACCTGCAAATCAATGTCAATCAATAATAATAACGACGTTATGGAAATCAATCAGTGTGACGGAATAGACTTTCACTAGAATCAAACTAAACTAGGTTCGAGAATTCAGTAAAAACAAATTAGACTTCAGTCTCTAACTAGGCAAATCAAACTATAACAGGACTGCGTGCAGCGAGGTCCTGACTTAAGTAATGTACACCCCTCCTGGACACCAACCGTAATCCAATTCAACCTGACGATGACTTACACGATGCGATATCTAAGTTTAAGGTCAAAATATACACACTCCTGAACACAAACCATGCTCAGTTCAACGACCAATGCGTCTCACATAGACACACCAGATTTATAGTTGATGGCAAAAACGTATACTCTAGACTATATTACTCTACCCGTACACTTGTCCTTATTCCATAACTCTAAAACAAAGTCGTTGACGAAATTCGATAGGATTATCAAAATGTTCTAAAAAGGAAACTTTCTAATTTGGGAAACTTTCTTCAGATATTAACTTTCCAAAATAGGTATTATTATAATTAGAAATCGTTCAACATTTGAGTTATATAAAATAGTTAATATTAGGCCTCGAGACATAAACATTATACTTATTTTATAAATATATATTTAATGATCACAAGTCAACGAAAGTTAAAATCATAATTATTTCTCAAAAGATTGAAATATAATAAGTAATTAAAAGTATTAAATTGTAAATTTACAGATTTTCCAAAACAGCACTGTCTTACTATAAAATTCATAATTAAATCATCAAAAATCAAAATAAAGTAAGATCAGTGGGGTTGAAAACTTTAAAATCTTAGCTAAAACTTTTATTTCTGGAATAAATCCAAATTTCAAACGTAACAAAGGTTTTTACTTATACTTTCACAAACTAACAGAATTCGACACCCGATGATATCTCATTAATAAAATACGTTTAAAAATTGATTTTGAAGAAAACCGAATTGGAAACATTAAGTAGACTCTTTAAAGTTTAGGTACATAAATTACCCAGAATAAATTCAAAGTTTATAAAAGGTTTTAAATTAGGTTTTACAAAAATGGACAGATTCGCAGACTAATCCGACGTCTGTTCGTAAACAATTTATTGTGACCAAAATACTTGGAATTAATTTACGAAATTTTACAGACATATAATAGACTTAAAATAAACAGTAGTTCTTTCAAACTTTTCGAAAACAAAGTCTTTAAACAGGAGTAATAAATCGTTCAAAAATACTAATCGATTCTGAAACATGCAGTAATTATGTTAAAAATAATAAAAACTTTCACTTTGCTACTTTATATTAAAATCACGAAAATTCAGAAATAAAGTCTTATTTGTATGTTTTAGTCTCGGCCTTATAATACTTTTAGAAGATCCGATGTGAAATAAATTGAGAAGATTAAAAGCGATAGAAACACAAAATCGATTTAAGCATATTATCGCAATATAATTAAAACATGCTTATTGTGGACATGACATAGGTCCACCCCGACGCGGCCACGCGAGGGTTTGGGTAGGCGAATGAATCTCCATATGAAACGGATCGAATTGAAATTTAGGTCTATGTGGAGTCGCCACCGAATTTTGTGGTTATTCGGAACCATTCGAGCCCACTCTATGTCGTAGTGGTCCGTATACAAAATACGGCCCATTTTCGATGTTAGAGTTTATTGGGCTCGTCTCTTTGCATTTGATACCAATACCGACAATATCGGATATTGTGTATTGAATGACTCTCGTGCGCCAACGGTTTCGGGCATCTGGAAACCGAGGTTCTGAGTAAGGGGTGAGGGTACGTGTTGGGAAGCCAACAAAGGACACCCAACCCCGCCCGCACATTAGCGGCCTCTACTAAGAATTCGAATGACTTACAATATGCGCGCTAGTTAAACGGGAAAATGATATGCAAAGAGTATTTTCCCTAAACATGTGAATGGAATTGAAAAGGGTTTCTAAGTCAATTTAATGCAATTAATTCTAACGTCGAAGTTGAATTTTAGCATGCGGGTTCATTTAGTACAATAAACGAACAAGAATTAAATTGACAAACGAAACAACAAACGCGTTAGTAACGATATAACGATATTTAACGGTTTATGCAAATATGAGATGAGATGAAAAGATGCAAATATGATGATGCACGGTTTTGAAACGAATAGTATGTCACGTGATGGATTAGGCACGTGTTGACTTAAGTCACGAAAAATGATTAACGAGACTCGAATGCTTTTGTAGGACTCACGGTTTGACGTGATTAAGGGCCACTCGACCGAGTCATTGTGTGACTCGACCGAGTGGTCCTCTGGAAAGCGATCTGTCCAGGCTTTATGACCCTACTCGACCGAGTTACCAACCAACTCGACCGAGTGCATCGCCACTCAACCGAGTCACTGTGAGACTCGACCGAGTGGAGGTCATGGAGGCATTCTGCTTCGTATTACGGACCCTACTCGGCCGAGTTATTGACCAACTCGGTCGAGTACGTAGCCACTCAATCGAGTCACTGTGAGACTCGACCTAATGGAGGTCGTGACAGACTTTCTGGTTCGATTTTTGGGGTACCACTCGACCGAGTGGGCTAGGCACTCGGTCGAGTGCCCCCTGTGCGACTCGTAATTTGCTTGCAATTTTGTATTGACTTAGAGATTGCTTTTGATTTTTGATAGTTCGATGGTTTTACCGAATTGAGCATAAATATTGCATGACTTATGCTCGATTCGGGTTTTTCGTAAATTGTAGATTCGATTGAACCGAATATAAATATTGTTTGAATTTATACCCGATTCTAAATTTGAATGCTCATCGTATCCCATATTCGATTATTGAATCGATATGGAACACTAGAGCGGAAAAAAAATAAAGAAAATTGATTTGAGTCGTTTTAAGTCAATCAAAACGACATGAATTTCTCTCCGCGTTTGTAGTGTCATAATCATAACGTGACTTCTACGTTAGCATCAACAAGAAAATCGAATTGATTGAATTAATTGACTGGATTGTTAGATTCAATATCCAACTATGGAATTGGTATCGAATCTACAAAATCGACGCTTTACATGGATAAAAAAAGGACTTGATTCCCTCGGTTTCTCCGACATCGAAATAAATCCCTAAGGATTGTGATGTCGGATCCACGTCAACGGGTTTCGACCCTTATTGAAATACGATGTTTGCTTTTTGAAAAATCGATGTGACATGCGAATAACAATAATGATACAAACGATATGAAAATTATTGTTGAAGTTAACCTATCTCAATAATCAAGTAATCGGGATATCGGAACAAGCGACCGTCAACGCTGTGTGCAGTACACTTGTATATTCGTGTTTCCTTATTCTGATATCACTCATACTCGACACAAATTGATAAGTATTTTAATGCTTTGATATTAGTACTATCGATATTAATGATGCGATAATAATGATAGAACGAAATAAATAAAAAAAACGCGACCCATATAATGATGACATGACGCGAGAAGGAGGAAGAGAAGAGAATAAAAGGGGTTTTGACACCCTCAACCTACATGTTCTTGTCTCGGATTAGAACTTGTAACCGTGGCTTTAACACTAGAGTCTTCGAGGTGGATGAAGGTTAAGTTATGGTGGCTCGGGTTTGTTGATTCCTAAACTAGGTTTAGGGTTTTTGCTAGTGTATTGCTTAGGGTTTGCTTAGGGTGTATTAGGGTTGTAAAGGTGTGAAAGAGAGGTTGAATTTGGGGTGTCAAAAGATGTTTCAAAGATGTCTTGAAGTGTGTGCAAAAGGGTTGCTTATATAGGAAAAGCTAGGGCTCCGGTTTAGGGTTACTCGACCGAGTAGCCAGTTGACTCGGTCGATTGGCCTTGTGCGTCAGCCGTCGGGCTTGAATAAGGGCCCACTCGATCGAGTGGGTGGGGCACTCGATCGAGTGGCCCAGCTGGGTCGCGCGGGTCACTTGTTTTGGACCGTGACCATGGATATTTGATGGGTTTGTGTTTGAATTGGACTTTTGATGTTTGAGGGTTTGTTTTGCATGTCTCGGAAACGACTTTGACCGAGATTGACCCAATCGCAACAAGTCGGTTTTAATTCCGGTGTCGGTTTTGGCCCAAATTAGTCTTGTTTGACTCGGAATGATCCACTGGGCCTGGATTCGAGGTTGGTTTTGAGAGATTTTTACTCTGTAAGTGTGTTAGCCAGCGATTAATAGATTGAGCCCATATCCGAGCGCATAGAAACACGTTAGCGTCCGATCATCATTGGGTGTTTTTTGGGAAACTACCATAGACACCTGGCAGTCAAAATGCGGGTGTCTACACTTATTCGTATAAAAATTCGATTTTAAAACGATACTACAAACAACTACAACATATATATCATGCAATACCGAGTCATGTCATCATGTGTTACCTTCGTTGAGATCCGAGCCAATAATATACTCGTCCTTCTCGGGTTGTCTCGAAAGCCTATAAAAAAAATTAAGGTTTTTCTACGTGGTAACCCCGCGTTTTTGGAAATTCTACGTGGTAACCCTACTTTTAAAAAAACACATGCGGTTACCGCATGTAGTTTTAAGAAAGCTAAGGGTTACCACATGTGTTTTTTAAAAAGGAGGGTTACCACGTAGAAATTACATAAACTCAGGGTTACCACGTAGAAAAACCCAAAAAATTATAAACAAGGTTGAAGACCCTTATTAGTATCATAAATCGCGAAGTATGTAGGAAGAAGGAATTAAGAATTCGATGATTACCCTTCGAATTAGAATGAATCGGGATGAAGAGAATGATCGGAATAGAGAAAAAGATGATGTACGTTCAATCTAATTTTTTTGAGAATAGGAAAAGAGGGATACGTACAGTGTTATGAAAGAATAAGGAGATTGGTGTTGGGGTTTAAGAGAAGTTTTGAAGAGTAAGGAGAACGTGCATAGGATTAGGAGTGGATAGTGGAGTCAGTTTTTGACTATCTCAACTGATCCATGAAATATCCCAGTCCGAGGAGGGAAACGGTTGGGCTGCTACAGTCTGAGCCCGATTCGTGCTTAAAATCGTAAATGGATCACTTTAAAATAATAATAATAATAATAATAATAATAATAATAAGTAGACGGAACTCGTATAAGAACGTGTTTACGAGAAAGTAGTATTAAAATCACGTTTCAAAAATAATTATGTACGAAATCGCGTAGAAAAAGATTAAATAGCAATTTTTCGATATTAATAAAAATTCTTGCGAACGAGGTAATTAAAATGGATTTCGAGTTTAAAAATAAGAATTCAAGTAATATAAAGATAAACTCGAGAATATAATCCGTCGAAACGTAAACTCGAATAGAAATAAAATGAGTAAATCGAATGAAACGAAAGTAAGATACATTTTAAGCATAAAAATGACTTTTCGAGTTAAACAGGATTTTACGTGTTCAAACGATTGAAAAATTGAATCTGCTTTATAATTATTTAAGAAATACGAGTTAAATCGTAAACAAAATAAAATATTAATAAAATTTAATATATAAAAATCAGGGGTGTTACAACCTTCCCCACTAAAAAAAAAAGTTTCGTCCCCAAAACTTACAGGAACACGAAAATATAACACTAAACAAAGTTATTTCACTTGAACAAAATGATAATGCATAACTCGCATCAAAATCGTTATTTAAAAAGGAAATTTTAAAACTTCAAACGAGATATGAAGTCGAATGCACAAATTTATCTCAAGATTAACTGGGTTAAGCTTCCCGAAATTTGAAAACTTTTCAAATTATTAAAAACGCAGGTAAAGTTATTTGATAAAATAACGATGTTTAAATAACATTTTTAAACGAACTCGAAGGAAAAATAGTACCCAAAACATTTTTAAAACATCAGTAAAACAATTGGTTTAAGAAATTCGGCAAATCGATTTAAGACAAAACAAAATCAAAATTTGAGAAATCGAACTTAGCGTTAGGAAATCTCGAACCAGTCATTAGATGCTTCCAATAACAGATCCTAAGGTCTACCAAAATAAAATAAAATGAAAGCCCGAATTTATGAAATTATTTTCAAAAGTTAAATTTACTCAGACAATCCAATTGTCGCAGAAACACAAGTATTTGTACTTAATGAAAATATTCATAAAACTCTTATCATCCGAAAATTAAAGATTTGAAATAATTTCAAACAGGTTTTTAAGGTATTTTAAAAATAACTAAATATAACTTCAACCAAAAACGACAAAGCAAAATTTTTAAAGCTTAAAATTGAAACTAAAAAAAAGATAACTCAAAAGTTTAAATTAGTCAAATATTTTTCAAAACGTGGAGTTTGGTTAAAAATTTAAGGATTAAATCGAAACAAAAATTTTCAAGCTCGATAAAGGGGAGAAAGGATACCAACAACAGTTGGAGGAGTAGAATTCGAGAGAAGAGGAGGTGAGGACGAAATCGAGAGTCAAACAGAACTCTCAAAGATTATAGAGGAGTTTAAGATTCTCGAGACTTCTACTACGACTCCCACAACTCGCGGTATTTCCACAACTCAGGGTTCTATTTCCACCAAATAATACTAAGTCCATTAATATCAGAAAGCTGAGTTGTCTTACACAATCTACAACCTCCAAATTATCAAATACCACAATTCCCTATATGAAGTCTCACATACTTATTCAATCATTAAATCAACAGGGTAAGAATCCTCAAATGACTCAGAATTAAATCATGCTACCGAAATTTCATAAACCACAACACGATCAAACCAATCGACCAATAAGGCTCTAAAACTATTCAAGGTTCGCTAGATTATACTCGAGATACATTCCATGGTACTCGAGTAAGGAACACTAAACAAAATCCACCAATTTAACAAAGCTCGGGCAGTAAGTCCTCAAAAATGATTATACCAACATGTTTAACATCACCATCTCACAAAAGGTATGAAAGTAAGCGAAACCTAGGCACACTCGACCTCAAATAATGTAATGACAGACACTCACATTTTCAAGCACGTCATCTAAATAAGGTCTCTCATAAATCCATCAATTTCTAATCGCAATATAGCAACCACAATATTTTTAATCACCCAACGAAGCCACAATCTCGTTGGTACATAGGTATCAAAAATTCCATTAAGGTGCGGGGTATTAAAATATTCCTTAAAACAGTAGTGTAAATCCGAATTGTGATCATGGCCTTTCTCTTCCTTAAGAATAAGGACAATCCAATCAAATAATATTGAGTCACTCAACTCTAAAATTCATAGGTTACGATCTTATCAGACTCAATGATCTCATCCATAAGAACCAAGGTTTAATCTATGTCAACCAAAGTTACTAAAAACATTAACGAGAACCTGAAATGGTACTACAACACTCAGGCTAACCCTTTAAACAATGATCTATGATCCCAAAAGTCCACAACAAGTCCATTAAGTCAGCATTAAGTGGGAATCCCAAAGTAATATTACCAGTTACACTTAGTTCGGTTCTAAGTTCAGTTCTAGGTTAGGTACCAGATATCCATCAAAATAAAATATAACCGTACTATCCAAAAGCTTATTCTCTCTAAGTACTTTATATAATCAAGTAAATTATAATCCAAGATCAACACTTAATTAAGGTACAATCCTAATTCCATCAATCAATTAATACCATTGAAATTAATCCTTAAAAAGTTCTTGCTTGCTTAGAAAATAGGATACAACTTACAACTCTCAAACCATGTACAAGTGGTTTACTAACCTCAAACATCTTTAACTATCGCGGGGTTCACTAAGACAGGAGTCTAACCAGAGAATCTCAAGAGGATAGAGGGTAAAATGAGAGAATAAAACAAGGATTCACCACGAGAATGAAGATGACCATTTACATGAGGAGGATTGGAAGAAGAAAAGAGAAACTGACAGGGAGAGCAGTGGCGGCACACAACAACAGTAATGAGAGGGAGAAAAAGAAAAGAAGTAAAAGAAGAAGAATGAAAGAAGAGGAAGAAGAAGAGACTAGGAGAAAAGAACAAGGATCCTAGACTACTAAGGTCTTGAACTAGAGAAGAGTCTTCGTATCTCCGGAGTTTACAAGGGAACTCGCTGGATCACTTCATCTTCTTGTAGAGAAACGAGCACACCAGTCATGGGTCGCTCCATTTGGATCCAAACTAAAATGAAGTCGCATCTGGGTAAAGCGAAATCACATCTGGTTCTACTGCACCATCGTGGACTGGAATCTACTCTTGATCATCTGGCCTGTAGCTTGCGCAAACTGAATCTGGGCTGGAAAGTCACCATTGTATCTTCCTTGTAGCGCCAAGTCGTCCACTCGAGTCATCAGGTCTTAGAAGTGCTAAGTAGGTTTTGTCCCGATCTGGAGCAGCATCATGTAAACATCTTGTCCACTCGTGTTCTTCTTGGACAAATAAAACAAACATTCAATGCTATTCATTGAGTTACAAGAACATGTAACCTAACAATTAAGTCCTTAATTTGGTTTCTACCCATCACTCACTATTATTCTGTTAATGTTCAAATCGTTTACGGGTATTTTTCCTAAAATCAGGTGTGAGCGTCGGGAGCAACGATGCTCTGATACCAACTGTAATCCCCTATAAATTCTAATGCAATATAGTGGCGGAAACACTGTAGATTTGGGATTAAAACACACTGATGTTCTATATTTTACAGAAAGAACGGTCAGTCAATACAAAGGCCACTTTTTACAAAAGGGCTAAAAATAAAAATTCTCCAAATGGGATTAAGAATCCATAAATAAACATAACTCAAGCGGAGTAGGATCCACGCCACTCGCTAGCTCACACCAAACCCCGGAACAAATAATACCTGCCATGTTATAAACATAACAGCCACGATTCAGTGGGGAGCAACTCAGGCAGTTCTCCCAGCCATATTACATAATATTAAAGCATAATTACTATTTTATAAAAATAGTTGAAAACAAAAAACATTTAAAATGATACGGTAAAATACTTCAAAATGATTGTCAACCTGCAAATCAATGTCAATCAATAATAATAATAACGGCGTTATGGAAATCAATCAGTGTGACGGAATAGACTTTCACTAGGATCATACTAAACTAGGTTCGAGAATTCAGTCAAAACAAATTAGACTTCGGTCTCTAACTAGGCAACTCAAACTATAACAGGACTGCGTGCAGCGAGGTCCTGGCTTAAGTAATGTACAGCCCTCCTAGACACCAACCGTAATCCAGTTCAACCCGACGGCGACTTACACGATGCGATATCTAATTTTAAGGTCAAAATATACACATTCCTGAACACAAACCATGCTCAGTTCAACGACCAATGCGTCTCACATAGACACACCAGCTTTATAGTTGATGGCAAAAACGTATACTCTAGACTGTATTACTCTACCCGTACACTTGTCCTTATTCCATAACTCTAAAACAAAGTCGTTGATGAAATTCGATAGTATTATCAAAATGTTCTAAAAAGGAAACTTTCTAATTTGGGAAACTTTCTTCAGATATTAACTTTCCAAAATAGGTAATATTATAATTAGAAATCGTTCAACATTTGAGTTATATAAAATAGTTAATATTAGGCCTCGAGACATAAACATTATACTTATTTTATAAATATATATTTAATGATCACAAGTCAACGAAAGTTAAAATCATAATTATTTCTCAAAAGGTTGAAATATAATATGTAATTAAAAGTATTAAATTATAAATTTACAGATTTTCCGAAACAGCACTGTGTAGACACCCACATTTTGACCGCCAGGTGTCTATAGTAGTTCCCGCCAAACACCCGATGATGATAGGACGTAAACGTGCTTTGACAGACTCGGATATGGGCTTGTAATCATGGACATTTGGCTTAGACATTTTAAGGAGTACAAATCTCACAAAACGGACCTCAAAACCAGGCCCAGTGGGTCGTTTCGAGTCAAATAACACTAATTTGGGTCGAAACCGTCACCAGGGGTAAAATCATCTTTTAGCGACCGAGTCAAACCCGGTCAAAGATATTTTTCCCGAGTCACACGAGCTGACCGTGACACTACACGGTTTGGTTCGGACTCAAACACCAAAAAAATCAGCCATACAAAAATAATAAACAATTCCGTTTAAGGTAGAATTCGATCGCAAGTAGGAATTCTATCCGGAAACCGAAACAAATACCACCCAAGCTCAGATACTCGGCTGAAACAGCCGAGATATCACCTCAAACCAGCCGAGTTTTTGGCTTTCCCACCAAGAAACGAGAATTCTATTCCCTCACGAACTCTCGTATTTCCTATCCAAACCGGTGTTTCTTGTCACACAAGTAAGATCACCTCGGTTCCTATAAATAGGACCCTCCCTTCAACCTCAGAACAACGAAAAAAAAACGGAATAATACACAGAAAAATCAGACCGAAAAATACCGAGAAAGTCAGCCAAAAAGCAACATCCAAAATCCCGACGTAATCCCGAAGTAATTCCAAAATCCGACGAAACCGACCCTGTCCGAACCGGCCGGATCCACGCCCCTCACACACACAAAAACACTCCAAAAATCGACACCTTAACTCACCCACATCATCTCGACGCTCCCGTGCCTAAGCCACCGTCTGACGAGCCTTATACCGAGAACACAAAGCATGTAGGTTGAGGGTGTAAATCAAACCCGTCTCTTCCCTTTTCTCTCTTCTTCGTCTCGTTTTTTTATTATGGGTCTTTCGTCGGTCTTTTTCTATTTTTTCTAATATCGATATTACTAAAAACTATTTTCATATATCGAATATTCTTAAAATATGATATCGACTCTATATAATCGAATATCGTATCGGAAAGAATTATATTAAATTTTCGACGAAATCGTTACATCTTTTTACAACTTTTCGTTCAAAATCTTTTTTTTACATCTTTTCGTTCAAAAACAAACTTTTTTTCAAAACCTTTTTCTAAAGTCATTCCGAATATTCGATATCGATTTTATAATCGAATATCGAATACGACAAATATCGAAAATATAAACCGAGTATAAATTAATCCATATTTGTACGCGATTTATAACGATTTTCGACAAAAAAATAAAAAAGGACAGACTCGCGTGCGAGTCGTGCCCGGTCCAGGCGACTCGCGCCCGAGTCTGACCCGAGTCTATTTTTTTTAAGTTTTCGTTCGTTTATTTTTATTATTTTACGAAACGATTTCTAAATTTACATCTTTTCTAAAACTATTCTA
Source organism: Agrostemma githago (assembly GCA_958450325.1). Taxonomy (NCBI): domain Eukaryota; kingdom Viridiplantae; phylum Streptophyta; class Magnoliopsida; order Caryophyllales; family Caryophyllaceae; genus Agrostemma; species Agrostemma githago. The sequence goes on along the minus strand of OY288247.1, from coordinate 62,050,907 downwards.
AATATTTGATAATCAACTATCGAATATAACGAATATCGAGAATATTAAGTCGGGTACGAATTAGGCGATATTCGTACGCGATTTAATCAAAACTTTTTCGAAAACCGTCGTCGAAAAACAGGCCTCCACGCGACCCGCATGGATCCCGGGCGAGTCGCGCGGCTCTCGGCCGAGACCCATTTTTTTTTCTTTTTTTATTTTTTCTCGAACATCGTTTTTTATACAAAACAACGTTTTAAACTATATTTTTCAGATTTCGATTTCTCGATTTCATATATTTATTTCTTATTTATTATTATTTCAATCGTTACTAACTCGTTTTCTCGTGTTTGTAGCAGTTTATTTATTTCTTTCTTTTTATCGTTTTATTAGACTAAAACGAACTCACATGCTAAAATAACTTTGACGTTATTAAGTTTAACATGCATTAAACGACTTAGCAACCCATTTACTTTTCCTCGCATGTCTTAGGAAAATAATCTCTGCATATCATTTCATCGTCGAACTAACGCGTGTACACCAAAATCGAACGATATCTTAGTAAAGGCCGCTAAGTGCGGGCGGGGTTGGGTGTTCTCGTTGAACTTCCCAACACGTACCCTCACCCCTTACTCAGAACCATGGTTTCCGGATGTCCGAAACCATTGGCAACGAGAGTCATTCAATATACGATTAACCGCCCAGTCGGCATCGGTATCGATATGCTAAGGGACGAACCCAATAAACTCTGACATCGGAAATGGGCCAGGCTTTAAGTATGGCCCACTACGACATAGAGTGGGTTCGAATGGTTCCGAATAACCATAAAATTCGGTGGCGACTCCTACTTCGATTTAAAATTCTATTCGATCCATCTCATATGGAAATTCTACGCCTCCCCAAAACCCGCGCTTCGCCGCGTCGGGGTGGACCTATGTCATGTCCACAATTTGGCGACTCCGCTGGGGATTAACTGATGTGTCACTTACCATCGGCATCCTCAGGGTGAGACTCGAAAAGAAATCGTTCGATTAGTAATGTACACGTTTTAGTTCAATGGTTCATGCATAACCCCGTTCTATCTCGGGCCGGTTACTTGTGACCGACGTCCCACTATACCACGGTGCATTTCCACTAGGGTGCACTAAAGACTTCGATGGCGGAACTCGTTTAGACTTTGCGGCATGTCCTAAGACCAACTCGGCTTAGGGAGTCCGTCCTCAGTACGAGAATGCGATCGTTGTTGGTATAGACCCTATCAGACCGACCGAGACTTAGACTAAGAGCATACATGGCGTCGTTATACTGATTCTATGACTACATGCTACTTGATCCCTTTTGGTCTTTTCAAAAAACCGTCATTTTTCAAAAAATTACATCTTTTCAAAACCTATCCATTTTTTTTCAAAAACCCGGAAAGCTGCCGAATTTAGGACTTATGATTTTGACTCAAAAATAGCCTATTTTTAGCCGGTATGCTGTCCAAACCTTTTAAAAAAAAAAAAAGCCCGAAATCTCGGCCCGATAACCCTTTTCCTCGATTTTCAAAAATCGGGTCTTCCAGTCCGACTTTGCTCGGTTTTCAAATTCAAATTCCCTTTTCAAAATCCTCTTCTTCTTAGGACTTCCCGTATTTAGCAGTGTCGGGTCTTGTCATAAGTTAGAGTCTATAGCGTCGAAACTCCGTCGATCTTATATCACGGGTTTCCACCCCATCCCAGTCCGCCTTACTTGTCAAGGCACGGCCCACCTTTGTAAGACTAACTCCTACAAAGGAAAGCCCGTTTACACACTCGAGTCTAAAGTCTGGGGATTTCTCTCACGTAGACCTTCCTTCGAACAGGACTAGGCCCACTTTGCCAAATCCTAAGGAAGGTCCACCACTCACGTGTCATCCATTTAGAAGTCAGTCTCCGGTTTTCTTTCTAGTCTAGTCTTTTTCTTGCTCGGGATGTACTTTTGATTCTAAGATCTGAGTCAGTTACTGATTACGCGGTGCCCTTACAGACAGGTCACCCCACACTCGAGCCATGACGCAAAAAGCAATAGATGAATTGACCACCTCGTTGGCCCAAATCCAAGACCAACTAAGGAAAATACGGGAGGATCAGATCGCCATCGTCACGCGGGTTAGCGCCGTAGAACAGGGAACCCCCAACGCTTCAATCGATGATGACGGGCCTTTAGCCGCATTGGCCGGTGCAGTCCTCAAACTGCAAGAACAGGTCCACTTGACAACCCAAAGCTCCATCCATACGGAGAAGGCTAGGATCTATACCCCACTGACCGATGAACTACCCACCAACCTCAATCTGACGGGTTTGCCGATGTTCGAGGGTACTAAAGATCCGGTCCACCACATTCGGGCTTTCAAGGAGTTCATGGCCCTTAAAGGGGTTAAGTCCAACATGTTCAAGCACCTATTCGCTTCTTCCCTCGAGAAGCACCCAAGAGCCTGGTATTACCGGCTCGATCCCAAGAAATACAAAACTTGGGATGACGTGGCAACGGAATTCGCTCGGAACTACGCCGACAATACGGAAATCCAGACCACCATGCGCACCCTGGAAGTAATGGCCCAGGAACCTAAGGAGGGATTCACAAAATACCTTCAACGCTGGAGGGCTGAAAGTGTCAAAATGGTCGATAAGCCCAGTGAAAAGGTGCTGGTTGAAGCCTTTGTCAAGAACCTACTTCCAGCTTACCGGGTCCATCTCCGGTACGCCATCATACCTAGCTTCGCGGTCCTAACTGAAATGGGAACAAGAATCGAGGATGATCTAAGATTGGAAAGCCTCACTAAGGCCTCTACTAAGGGATATCAAGGGGCTAGTTCATCAACGAGCAAGCCCGCTACTACTGCTGCCACTCGTAGCATTTTCGACGAGGTAAACGCACTCGATACCTCATCCCAGAAGACTACCACTCCCCGGGTATTCACCGATATAGGCACTACCTATGAAAACGCCCTGCAGAGGTTATCATCAAAAGGCCTGATCACTCCGATAGGCCCAACACCTGATATCCCGGTTGAACGTCGCTCTAAGGCCTACAACCTTCAGGCCTACTGTCACTATCATCGTGGTAAGGGGCACGATACCGAGAAATGTTGGAAACTGAAGCACCTTATTCAGGATCTCATTGAAAGCGGGAAAATCCCTTTACCCGGGGGTAAGCCCAACAACAAAGACAACCCATTGGCCACTCATGCCATCTTTTCCGGAGAAGTAGTGGATTGCTCACACCTCATTTCCCCATTTATCCCACAAATAAACGGGATCTGGTGCGATGATGAAGATGATGTCTACCTCACCAAAGGAGAAGCTGTCCCCATCACACCCGAGGAGATTCAGAAGGTTAAGTCCAAAGCCTTAGCCACTAGTCAAGCCCTCATCATTGCTGAACCACTTAAAGTAGAGTCCGCTCCGGAAGAACCAACTCCTGAAAAGGCTCTTGTGAAGCAGCTAAGCAGAACTCGAGTTGACCTCTCTATATGGCAACTCCTAGTTAGCTCCCAAGAACATCGAGAGGCACTCACTAAGGCCCTTGATCAGGTCAAAATCGACTCTATGGCTACTCCAGCCGAAATGGTAGCCACAGTCCTACCCCACCTAAAAAGCAGATCCATAGAAGAAGGCCCACTGATTACCTTCTCCAATGCTGATCTACCCCCATTCGGGCCGGCCCACAACATGGCCCTCTACATCACGGTTATCTGCCGTGGAAAGTACCTACCCATGACCCTAATCGACGACGGGTCAGCAGTCAACGTCCTCCCCTTGAGGACCGCCAAAGCCCTCGGTATTACCGAGGCCGACTATATTCCAACAGCTCAAACCATTCAGGCTTTTGACGGGAGCCCAAAGTCAGTAGCCGGGGCCACAAAACTCACTATCATAACAGGCCCGATAGAGAAAGAGCTGGAATTTCAAGTGATTGACGTGACTTCTTCCTTCAACCTTCTTTTAGGAAGACCTTGGATCCATGCGACCAGGGCCGTGTCCTCCACTTTGCATCGGAAAATCAAGCTGCCTTTGCGTGACACCGTCATCACTATAGAAGCCACACCTATGACTGTGGCTAATTGCAACACCTCGGGCCGCACCGATCTATGGGGGTTCGATTTCATAGGAGCCATCGAAGAAGATCATCTCTTCCGCCCTTATTTCACCGTCCCCCTAGACCGAATGTTACAGAATCTGGGCTTTCTACCAGGGGTTACCTCAAGGCCCGATCTCCCCGCAGGAAAAATTCTCGAAGTTCTGGACGACGGGAGGACTCAAACGGGCTTGGGCTACACCCTAACTCCAGAAAACATGGGCCAGACTGAAACCAGTAAGGTCACCTTCGTCACTCCAGTATTCGAGACTGCTCAGACTGGCCTATATCGGCCCACGCGCCCTGGGACCCACTTGGCCCAGGACTGCAACTACATACCAGACGACATCTTCGCTCTCATCCAATCCGAAGATGCTAAGAATGCCGAGCCCGCGCTAGGGTTACTTTTTGGAGAAGAACTCGCAGTTCCAACGCCGAAGGAGGAGCTAGTCAGCCTCATACTCCGCAGTCGCACCTTTGATCCGTCCAAGCTAATCTCGGAGGTCGGGTCCGGAACCAGAGCTTGGAGGAAGACTGTCAAATGGACTGACAGTCAAGGAAAAACTTACAAGCTGATCACAGGAGAAGGAGAGATGCCAGAATCTGAGTCTGAATCTGAGTCAGAGTCCGAGTCAGAGTCTAAGATTGAGTCTAGTGAGTCTGGTGCTAGGGTCAGTCCTGTAACTCCTCCTTTTCCTTTAGCCATTCCTGGTGCCTCGGGGTCTGTCCCAGGCACCCTACCTATCCCGCCACTGACTAGTGATCAGATGGCAGCTCTTTTCGAGCTCTTTTCTCAATTCATGATCAATAATAACAACCGTTCTGCTTACGACCTGTCTCATTTTCAAAATTTCAAAAATTTTATGTGCAATGACATTGAGAAGCCCGACGAACAGGTATCTTTACCCCCACATCTAATCGAGCAACTAGAGCAAAGGGAATCCCGCAATCCGGTAATCGAAGACACCGAATCCATCAACGTGGGAACAACCTTAGAGCCTCAGATGCTTAAGATAGGACTATCCTTAGATCCCGAGGAGAAACAACAATTCACAGTTCTCCTTCAAGAATTCAAAGATGTCTTCGCATGGTCCTACAAGGACATGCCGGGGATTGACCGCGAAATAGCCGAACACCATATACCAATCAAGGAAGGGTTCAAGCCGGTTAAACAAAAACTCCGACGCATGAGGCCCGAATGGTCCCTCAAAGTCAAGGAGGAAGTCGACAAACAATTCAAAGCTGGGTTTATACGAGTCTCTGAGTATCCAGATTGGGTTGCAAACATAGTACCAGTCCCTAAAAAGGATGGTAAGGTTCGAGTCTGTGTAGACTTTCGGGATCTTAACAAAGCAAGCCCGAAAGACGATTTCCCGTTGCCACACATCGATATACTGGTGGACAACACAACAGATCATGCCCTTCTATCATTTATGGACGGGTATGCGGGGTACAATCAGATAAAAATGGCAGAAGAAGATATGGATAAGACCACCTTCATTACACCTTGGGGTACTTATTGCTATACAGTTATGCCATTTGGTCTCATCAATGCCGGGGCCACCTACCAACGAACCGCCACGACTTTGTTGCATGACATGATGCATAAAGAAGTGGAAGTCTATGTGGACGACATGATCGTCAAATCCAAAGACAGGGACGGTCACATCACCGCCTTGAGAAAGTTCTTCACCCGACTTCGCAAATACAACATGAGGCTAAACCCTCAGAAATGCAGTTTCGGGGTAACATCCGGCAAATTACTGGGTCATATCGTTAGCCAACGGGGTATCGAAGTCGATCCAGCCAAAATCAAGGCCATCACCGAGATGCAGCCCCCTAAAACCGAAAAAGAGATAAGAGGGTTTCTCGGAAAAGTCCAATACATTAGCAGGTTCATCTCAAAGCTAACCATGGTGTGTGAACCGATCTTCAAAAAGCTGAAAATAGGAGAACGGTTACTGTGGGATGACAAATGCCAAGCAGCCTTCGATAGAATCAAGGAAATTTTGGCCTCACCACCGGTCCTAATGCCACCTCAGCACGGCTTGCCTTTGTCGCTATACCTAACTACGACAGAGACAGCCATGGGGGCTATGCTAGCTCAAACGGTCAATTCCGAAGAACGGGCCATTTACTACATCAGCAAGAAGTTTTTAGAGTACGAGTGTAAGTACACTATGCTCGAAAAGACGTGTCTAGCCTTGGTCTGGGCCACTAAGAAGCTCCGGCATTACATGCTACATGCTTAGTCACGAGGTGCAGGTATTATCCAGAATGGATCCAATCAAATACCTCTTCGAAAAGCCCATCCTCAATGGCAGGATATCAAGATGGACCCTGATGTTGGCAGAATTCGACCTAAAATTCGTACCACTAAAAGCCATTAAAGGACGAGTAGTAGCCGAGTTTCTCGCTGGCAGTCCCGTAACCGAAGAAGGACACACCGACACTTGGTCCTTCCCAGACGAAGACATTTTCCACACTGATACCGAAGCATGGGACTTGTACTTTGACGGGGCATCCAATTTTCGAGGATTTGGAGTCGGGATCCTCCTAATCTCACCAAAAGGGGAACATACTCCCGTATCCATCAAACTAGACTTTGACGTCACTAACAACGCCGCTGAGTATGAAGCATGTATCCACGGGCTACAAGTCGCCGCCGACTTAGGGGTCACAAACCTCCGAGTACACGGTGATTCATCACTGGTCATTAACCAAGCGCTTCAAAAATGGAAAACTCGAAATGCTAACCTTGTGGCCTACCAAGCACGAGTACGGGATCTCGAGAAACAATTCCACAAGGTAGAATATATATACCTACCCCGGGAAGAGAACCAGTTCGCAGATGCACTTTCAAAACTGGCATCTTTACTAAACATTCCCGACCATATGACCAGTATGCCGATCTGCGTCGAAAGACGATCCGAGCCAGCTTATATCCACGACATTGAAGAAGTCGAGATACCTGATCCTGAGCCATGGTATCAAGCTGTGCTGACATACCTAGCAACCGGGGAATATCCACTTGGAGCTGACAACCGAGCCAAAAAGGCCCTGCGAAGACTGGCAACCCAGTTCATCCGCACTGACGATGGGCAACTCTACAAAAAGACAGCACAGGGGGCTCTCCTCCGATGTGTCGACAAAACCAACGCCGAAAAAGTTATGGCTGAAGTCCATGATGGCGAATGCGGTCCACACATGAACGCCCAGATGCTGGTCCGGAAGATCATGAGGCTCGGTTACTACTGGAATAGCATGGAAACCGATTGTCAACAATATGTTAGACATTGCCACAACTGTCAAATTTTTGCCAATGTACAACATATGCCACCATCCTTGCTATATACCATGACATCACCATGGCCATTTTCAACATGGGGAATTGACATAATTGGAAAGATAAACCCCTCGGGAACCGGAGGACACTGCTTCATTTTGGTAGCAATCGACTATTTCACCAAGTGGGTCGAAGCTGAATCCTACCGTATTCTCAACGCTAGCCATGTTGCCAAGTTCATTCAAAATAAGATAATATGCCGGTATGGGATCCCACACGAATTCATTAGTGACCACGGGACCCATTTTCAAGCCGAAACAGCAGCCTTGCTAACCAAATACAAAATTCAAAGGCATACATCTTCACCATACCGACCCCAAACCAATGGAGCGGTAGAAGCGGCTAATAAAACAATTGTCACCATACTCAAAAAGATGGCTGATAATTATCGAGACTGGCCCGACAAAATACCATTTGCTCTTTGGGGATATCGAACCTCGATTCGTACTGCGACCGGGGCAACACCGTATTACCTTACATACGGCATGGAAGCAGTCCAACCTGTTGAGTTAGAAGTACCATCACTCAGAATCCTACTTGAAAGCCAAGTACCTGAAGCTGATTGGGTTCGAGCACGATATGACTCGCTAGTCCTCTTAGATGAACGACGATCTCGTGCCCTCAATAATATTCAAATCTATCAAAAGAGAATCCAACGGGCTTTCAACAAAAGGGTGAGGCCCAGAAACATCAAAGAAGGAGATTTGGTCCTCAAATCGGTTCGAGCTTTATTGCCAGTGGACCCAAGGGGAAAGTTCAAACCTAACTGGGCTGGGCCATATCTGGTAAAGAAGATTCTATCAGGTGGAGCGGTAATGCTAACGGATCTGGACGGGAACGAGTTTGTCAACCCAACTAACCTGGACCAGCTGAAGCGCTATTACCCTTAACCCACCTTTCTCAATGTCATTTGCAAAAGTTTATTTTCAAACTTTTAAAGACAAGTCAAAAGCTAGAATTATTCATTTTACTGTTTCAAACATCTTGAACCAATAGTCTTGATGTATTTCGAGATTGCAAATTAATTCAGTCTGAACTACGTTTGGTTTGATTCCATTTATTGTGGATACGTAGGCAGCCCCTCAAAAGGGCACAACCACTGCAATCGAAAAAACAGGAACGGTTCTTTAATAAGCCTTTCTTTATTCAAAATAATAAAATTACAAAAAAAATCAATCAAAAAAAAAAACATCACAAAAATAACACTAATACTTAAATAATAACAAACTAAGGCATTTTTCCCTTTCCTTTGCCTTTAGCTTCCTTTTCGGTCCATCGACGTCGAGGTGGAGGTGAACGCTCCATGATCACCAAGGGAACCTCTTTAGCCCGGGCTCGTTTCTTCAAACTCGACCCCCCGGTCACCTCATTATCACGCGGGCCTAGCCTATCTCGGACCGTCATCCTCGGTCCGAGTCTTCCCTCCAAATCACTAGCACCAATCTCATTAGTCTGAGTCTTAGGTTTTGACTTGGAATCCGACTCTGATTCAGCAAAGGTAATGGGAGTCTCCTCGAAGAACCGCCTATTATTCTTGGCCGATTCTCGGCGGGCCAAATCAAGAGCTTCTTCGGTTTTCAAAGCTTTACGGGCCTCCTCGGATTCTTCAGAAGTCCATTTGCGATATGATTCAGAAACCCAAGTGGTGTGACAAGGGCGAGGTACAGTCCATATGACACGGGTGAACCAGCGCTGTAGCCATGTGTCACACATAGCGTCCGTCAATTGGATCGAAACGCTAATTATTGCCTCAGTCTCAGGGATCTCCTGAAACGAACCAAACTGTCTTAAGATACGGTCCGGATAAATATGGACAGTCCAATCCAAAGACAAAATCACCAAATAACGGGCTTTGTCTCTCCTAGCTAATCCCGTCAGTCTCGAAAGGAACCACCAAATGACGTTCCATCGGATCAAAGGCCCACCATGAAATACTAGCTCTTCATCCCAATATTTTTGAGTTACGGGATGACTTGGTCTTATTCGACGAGACCTTGAACCAATCTGATTGCTGCGGTATTTGGGTATATTTACCGGGGGCTCCATAATCGACAGACGCTCGAATAACCAGGTCTGCAAAATTTTCGAAAAGTCAAAAACTTTCGAAAAATCAAAAAATTCGAAAAATTCGAAAAAAAACGAAAAATTGAAGATTTCGAAAAAACCGGAAAATTCGGGATTACCGTAAAAATCAGGAAAATCGGGCAATTATTCGAGGAAAAAGATTAAATACCTGCAAAAGACGGATGCTCCCTGTCAATTGTTGATTTGGGTCAAGCCTCCTAGCATCAAGACCCATAATAATTTCCCCAGTTATCAGCCAAGCTGGGCTGTGACCTGTCTCCATCTGATCAACTATGCTGATCAGCCTGATCTCACCTAAGCATGAGTCAGCATCCATTCGACCTTCGAAGGCGTACCTATGCAGCATACAAAAGGCAAAGGCCCTACGCCTATGGGTAGAGGTAATTCTTTCACCCACTGGGTTCATAAATTTATCAGCCAAGTCAAATAAGGAAACTGAATTTCCTTTCACCATACGGGCTGTCTCGGCATGTGACAACCCTAAAAAATCCCTCAGCCTCCTCCTTGGATCGGGATAAAATGGGGGAATAGCAGGACGAGCATTAGGGCACCACCCTCCAATAGCTGCTATCTCTTCAGGAAGAGGACATATTTCTCCTCGAGGAAATGCAAAAACATGAAAGGTAGTATCCCAAAAGGCTAAGCAAGCATCAAGAAAATGCGAATCTACCCTAAGTCGCTGAAGTGGGAATAAAGCCACAATTCCCATTTGAGTTAATTGGACTCTATCTTCATCTCGAAAATCCTGGGCCCATGCACAAAGCATCGCGATCAAATGGTCAATGCCCATCGCAAGAATAGTTTCTTTTATTTTATCCTAAAAAGTCTAAGGGATTTTGAGATAAAAGAAAGGATTTGGGTGGGAATATGAAAAATAAAGGAGCCAAAGCTCTCTATTTATAATAGAGAATATCCCTCTTCCTAGTCATCGCAGGAATAGGATTTTACCAATTTTCCTCCCTCGCCTAGGCATACAAGGAAATCCTAGGAATCCGTGTCAGAATCCGATTAGGAATCAAAGTCATCCCAAGCATCCTTATTTCCGAGCTTTTCAAAAAAAAAAAATTCAGCCTTTCTATTTTCAAAATTTTCGGAAAATCGTCTTTTTCCCCAGCACGAGTCAGTGTTTCGCCTAAATATTACATACAAATTATGTCAGCATACAGGTACACTCAAGACTCCCGAGAATTCTAAGTTCCCTAGTGGAAAAACTCCCGCGCAATTCTAAGACAGGATATATCTGCACACAGGTATACCCATAGCTTCCTAGGCAAGCTCCCGCGACATTATCAGCATCAGCTCAGGTATGATTCCTATTCCGTGGCTGGCGAGCCCTTTACGCAGGTCTAATGGACCCTAAACGACCCGATCGGAAGGCTGCCAGGTTTTAATCCTTGATTGACCTGGTGGCTACTCTGACTTTTGCCTTGTCCAAGCCTCAGTCAGAGTGGGGGCTCTGTAGACACCCACATTTTGACCGCCAGGTGTCTATAGTAGTTCCCGCCAAACACCCGATGATGATAGGACGTAAACGTGCTTTGACAGACTCGGATATGGGCTTGTAATCATGGACATTTGGCTTAGACATTTTAAGGAGTACAAATCTCACAAAACGGACCTCAAAACCAGGCCCAGTGGGTCGTTTCGAGTCAAATAACACTAATTTGGGTCGAAACCGTCACCAGGGGTAAAATCGTCTTTTAGCGACCGAGTCAAACCCGGTCAAAGATATTTTTCCCGAGTCACACGAGCTGACCGTGACACTACATGGTTTGGTTCGGACTCAAACACCAAAAAAATCAGCCATACAAAAATAATAAACAATTCCGTTTAAGGTAGAATTCGATCGCAAGTAGGAATTCTATCCGGAAACCGAAACAAATACCACCCAAGCTCAGATACTCGGCTGAAACAGCCGAGATATCACCTCAAACCAGCCGAGTTTTTGGCTTTCCCACCAAGAAACGAGAATTCTATTCCCTCACGAACTCTCGTATTTCCTATCCAAACCGGTGTTTCTTGTCACACAAGTAAGATCACCTCGGTTCCTATAAATAAGACTCTCCCTTCAACCTCAGAACAACGAAAAAAAACGGAATAATACACAGAAAAATCAGACCGAAAAATACCGAGAAAGTCAGCCAAAAAGCAACATCCAAAATCCCGACGTAATCCCGAAGTAATTCCAAAATCCGACGAAACCGACCCTGTCCGAACCGGCCGGATCCACGCCCCTCACACACACAAAAACACTCCAAAAATCGACACCTTAACTCACCCACATCATCTCGACGCTCCCGTGCCTAAGCCACCGTCTGACGAGCCTTATACCGAGAACACAAAGCATGTAGGTTGAGGGTGTAAATCAAACCCGTCTCTTCCCTTTTCTCTCTTCTTCGTCTCGTTTTTTTATTATGGGTCTTTCGTCGGTCTTTTTCTATTTTTTCTAATATCGATATTACTAAAAACTATTTTCATATATCGAATATTCTTAAAATATGATATCGACTCTATATAATCGAATATCGTATCGGAAAGAATTATATTAAATTTTCGACGAAATCGTTACATCTTTTTACAACTTTTCGTTCAAAATCTTTTTTTTTACATCTTTTCGTTCAAAAACAAACTTTTTTTCAAAACCTTTTTCTAAAGTCATTCCGAATATTCGATATCGATTTTATAATCGAATATCGAATACGACGAATATCGAAAATATAAACCGAGTATAAATTAATCCATATTTGTACGCGATTTATAACGATTTTCGACAAAAAAATAAAAAAGGACAGACTCGCGTGCGAGCCGCGCCCGATCCAGGCGACTCGCGCCCGAGTCTGACCCGAGTCTATTTTTTTTAAGTTTTCGTTCGTTTATTTTTATTATTTTACGAAACGATTTCTAAATTTACATCTTTTCTAAAACTATTCTAAATATTTGATAATCAACTATCGAATATAACGAATATCGAGAATATTAAGTCGGGTACGAATTAGGCGATATTCGTACGCAATTTAATCAAAACTTTTTCGAAAACCGTCGTCGAAAAACAGGCCTCCACGCGACCCGCATGGATCCCGGGCGAGTCGCGCGGCTCTCGGCCGAGACCCATTTTTTTTCTTTTTTTATTTTTTCTCGAACATCGTTTTTTATACAAAACAACGTTTTAAACTATATTTTTCAGATTTCGATTTCTCGATTTCATATATTTATTTCTTATTTATTATTATTTCAATCGTTACTAACTCGTTTTCTCGTGTTTGTAGCAGTTTATTTATTTCTTTCTTTTTATCGTTTTATTAGACTAAAACGAACTCACATGCTAAAATAACTTTGACGTTATTAAGTTTAACATGCATTAAACGACTTAGCAACCCATTTACTTTTCCTCGCATGTCTTAGGAAAATAATCTCTGCATATCATTTCATCGTCGAACTAACGCGTGTACACCAAAATCGAACGATATCTTAGTAAAGGCCGCTAAGTGCGGGCGGGGTTGGGTGTTCTCGTTGAAATTCCCAACACGTACCCTCACCCCTTACTCAGAACCATGGTTTCCGGATGTCCGAAACCATTGGCAACGAGAGTCATTCAATATACGATTAACCGCCCAGTCGGCATCGGTATCGATATGCTAAGGGACGAACCCAATAAACTCTGACATCGGAAATGGGCCAGGCTTTAAGTATGGCCCACTACGACATAGAGTGGGTTCGAATGGTTCCGAATAACCATAAAATTCGGTGGCGACTCCTACTTCGATTTAAAATTCTATTCGATCCATCTCATATGGAAATTCTACGCCTCCCCAAAACCCGCGCTTCGCCGCGTCGGGGTGGACCTATGTCATGTCCACACACTGTCTTACTATAAAATTCATAGTTAAATCATCAAAAATCAAAATAAAGTAAGATCAGTGGGGTTGAAAACTTTAAAATCTTAGCTAAAACTTTTATTTCTGGAGTAAATCCAAATTTCAAACGTAACAAAGCTTTTTACTTATACTTTCACAAACTAACAGAATTCGACACCCGATGATATCTCATTAAAAAAATACGTTTAAAAATTGATTTTGAAGAAAAACGAATTGAAAACATTAAGTAGACTCTTTAAAGTTTAGGTACATAAATTATCCAGAATAAATTCAAAGTTTATAAAAGGTTTTAAATTAGGTTTTACAAAAATGGACAGATTCACAGACTAATCCGACGTCTGTTCGTAAACAATTTATTGTGACCAAAATACTTGGAATTAATTTACGAAATTTTACAGACATATAATAGAATTAAAATAAACAGTAGTTCTTGCAAACTTTTCGAAAACAAAGTCTTTAAACAGGAGTAATAAATCGTTCAAAAACACTAATCGATTCTGAAACATGCAGTAATTATGTTAAAAATAATAAAAACTTTCACTTTGCTACTTTATATTAAAATCACGAAAATTCAGAAATAAAGTCTTATTTGTATGTTTTAGTCTCGGCCTTATAATACTTTTAGAAGATCCGATGTGAAATAAATTGAGAAGATTAAAAGCGATAGAAACACGAAATCGATTTAAGAATATTATCGCAATATAATTAAAACATGCTTATTCGTATAAAAATTCGATTTTAAAACGATACTACAAACAACTACAACATATATATCATGCAATAATACCGAGTCATGCCATCATGTGTTACCTTCGTTGAGATCCGAGCCAATAATATACTCGTTCTTCTCGGGTTGTCTCGAAAGCCTATAAAAAAAAATTATAAACAAGGTTGAAGACCCTTATTAGTATCATAAATCGCGAAGTATGTAAGAAGAAGGAATTAAGAATTCGATGATTACCCTTCGAATTAGAATGAATTGGGATGAAGAGAATGATCGGAATAGAGAAAAAGATGATGTACGTTCAATCCAATTTTTTTGAGAATAGGAAAAGAGGGATACGTACAGTGTTATGAAAGAATAAGGAGATTGGTGTTGGGGTTTAAGGGAAGTTTTGAAGAGTAGGGAGAACGTGCATAGGATTAGGAGTGGATAGTGGAGTCAGTTTTTGACTATCTCAACTGATCCATGAAATATCCCAGTCCGAGGAGGGAAACGGTTGGGCTGCTACAGTCTGAGCCCGATTCGCGCTTAAAATCGTAAATTGATCACTTTAAAATAATAATAATAATAATAATAATAATAATAATAGTAATAATAATAATAATAATAATAATAATAAGTAGACGGAACTCGTATAAGAACGTGTTTACGAGAAAGTAGTATTAAAATCTCGTATCAAAAATAATTATGTACGAAATCGCGTAGAAAAAAATTAAATAGCAATTTTTCGATATTAATAAAAATTCTTGCGAACGGGGTAATTAAAATGGATTTCGAGTTTAAAAATTAGAATTCAAGTAATATAAAGATAAATTTGAGAATATAATCCGTCGAAACGGAAACTCGAATAGAAATAAAATGAGTAAATCGAATAAAACAAAAGTAAGATACATTTTAAGCATAAAAATGACTTTTCGAGGTAAATCCACGTGTTCAAACGATTGAAAAATTGAATCTTCTTTATAATTATTTAAGAAATACGAGTTAAATCGTAAACAAAATAAAATATTAATAAAATTTAATATATAAAAATCAGGGCTGTTACATCAAGCCCAGGTGATGATGCTCCAGATTTTGGCGGTCCTCTTCTCCCTTTTTCTTCTAGCTGAAAAAATGTCAGATTTTTAAAAATTCAATTGACATTATATCAATAAAATCAGAAAAACTAAACTCATATATCTAAATATTCAATTGAAAATAAAAATAAGGTCATATTTTAGGATGTGTCATTGAAAACTTTTGAATGTACTGTTGCTGAGAATAGAGAAATTTATAAACAAAAAAAATGTGGAAAATTTGGATGTGCTATTAATTTACTGAGAATATATTTTTATGGTTGATTTTGAAATTTGGAATATATTACGATTCAAATTTGGAAAATATTTTGTAATTACATTTGGAAATTTGGTTGTAATTACAAAAATAATTTGCGAAAAACTCTTTGCAATCTCGTCTAATTTCCAAATATCGTATAATTTGTACATATACTCGTATGTGTTACACTCGAGATTCTCAAAATATTTTGTATCAATTCAAAATATTCTGAATCAATTATGAATCAATTTTCACGTAATTGTCGTTCATTTGTGCATATAAAGTGTGAAAGACAAAGCTTCTTCGAGAAACTTCTACAAACACAACCAAAGAAACACAACTTGGTGATCCTTAACATGCCATCCTATTGGTCAGATTATAATCAACGACCCAGATTTGTCAAAGAAGTTTCCACAAACACAATTAAATAAACACAACTTGGTGATCCTTAAGATGTCATCCTATTGGTCAAATTATAATCAACGGCCCAGATCTCACCCAATCCTAAACCCTAAACCCTAAAAACCTAATAACCCTAAAAACCCTAAACCCTAATACCCGAAAACCCTAAGACCCGTTAATAGTAAAATATGTACGTTCTCAGTAATTTATACTCCCTACTGTATACTTTTAATATATATATTTTTTACAATATGTACATTTTACACAAACGTTCATCACTTTTACCAATTACCATTCGCTTAAAAATTTGAATAATTTTCTTAAACGCAAGTAACAGTGTAAAATATTTAATCAAAACTTTTAATCAAAACTTTTTCGAAATTTGAATAATTAGGCGATATTCGTACGCAATTTAATCAAAACTTTTTCGAAAACCGTCGTCGAAAAACAGGCCTCCACGCGACCCGCATGGATCCCGGGCGAGTCGCGCGGCTCTCGGCCGAGACCCATTTTTTTTATTTTTTTATTTTTTCTCGAACATCGTTTTTTATACAAAACAACGTTTTAAACTATATTTTTCAGATTTCGATTTCTCGATTTCATATATTTATTTCTTATTTATTATTATTTCAATCGTTACTAACTCGTTTTCTCGTGTTTGTAGCAGTTTATTTATTTCTTTCTTTTTATCGTTTTATTAGACTAAAACGAACTCACATGCTAAAATAACTTTGACGTTATTAAGTTTAACATGCATTAAACGACTTAGCAACCCATTTACTTTTCCTCGCATGTCTTAGGAAAATAATCTCTGCATATCATTTCATCGTCGAACTAACGCGTGTACACCAAAATCGAACGATATCTTAGTAAAGGCCGCTAAGTGCGGGCGGGGTTGGGTGTTCTCGTTGAAATTCCCAACACGTACCCTCACCCCTTACTCAGAACCATGGTTTCCGGATGTCCGAAACCATTGGCAACGAGAGTCATTCAATATACGATTAACCGCCCAGTCGGCATCGGTATCGATATGCTAAGGGACGAACCCAATAAACTCTGACATCGGAAATGGGCCAGGCTTTAAGTATGGCCCACTACGACATAGAGTGGGTTCGAATGGTTCCGAATAACCATAAAATTCGGTGGCGACTCCTACTTCGATTTAAAATTCTATTCGATCCATCTCATATGGAAATTCTACGCCTCCCCAAAACCCGCGCTTCGCCGCGTCGGGGTGGACCTATGTCATGTCCACACACTGTCTTACTATAAAATTCATAGTTAAATCATCAAAAATCAAAATAAAGTAAGATCAGTGGGGTTGAAAACTTTAAAATCTTAGCTAAAACTTTTATTTCTGGAGTAAATCCAAATTTCAAACGTAACAAAGCTTTTTACTTATACTTTCACAAACTAACAGAATTCGACACCCGATGATATCTCATTAAAAAAATACGTTTAAAAATTGATTTTGAAGAAAAACGAATTGAAAACATTAAGTAGACTCTTTAAAGTTTAGGTACATAAATTATCCAGAATAAATTCAAAGTTTATAAAAGGTTTTAAATTAGGTTTTACAAAAATGGACAGATTCACAGACTAATCCGACGTCTGTTCGTAAACAATTTATTGTGACCAAAATACTTGGAATTAATTTACGAAATTTTACAGACATATAATAGAATTAAAATAAACAGTAGTTCTTGCAAACTTTTCGAAAACAAAGTCTTTAAACAGGAGTAATAAATCGTTCAAAAACACTAATCGATTCTGAAACATGCAGTAATTATGTTAAAAATAATAAAAACTTTCACTTTGCTACTTTATATTAAAATCACGAAAATTCAGAAATAAAGTCTTATTTGTATGTTTTAGTCTCGGCCTTATAATACTTTTAGAAGATCCGATGTGAAATAAATTGAGAAGATTAAAAGCGATAGAAACACGAAATCGATTTAAGAATATTATCGCAATATAATTAAAACATGCTTATTCGTATAAAAATTCGATTTTAAAACGATACTACAAACAACTACAACATATATATCATGCAATAATACCGAGTCATGCCATCATGTGTTACCTTCGTTGAGATCCGAGCCAATAATATACTCGTTCTTCTCGGGTTGTCTCGAAAGCCTATAAAAAAAATTATAAACAAGGTTGAAGACCCTTATTAGTATCATAAATCGCGAAGTATGTAAGAAGAAGGAATTAAGAATTCGATGATTACCCTTCGAATTAGAATGAATTGGGATGAAGAGAATGATCGGAATAGAGAAAAAGATTATGTACGTTCAATCCAATTTTTTTGAGAATAGGAAAAGAGGGATACGTACAGTGTTATGAAAGAATAAGGAGATTGGTGTTGGGGTTTAAGGGAAGTTTTGAAGAGTAGGGAGAACGTGCATAGGATTAGGAGTGGATAGTGGAGTCAGTTTTTGACTATCTCAACTGATCCATGAAATATCCCAGTCCGAGGAGGGAAACGGTTGGGCTGCTACAGTCTGAGCCCGATTCGCGCTTAAAATCGTAAATTGATCACTTTAAAATAATAATAATAATAATAATAATAATAATAGTAATAATAATAATAATAATAATAATAATAATAATAAGTAGACGGAACTCGTATAAGAACGTGTTTACGAGAAAGTAGTATTAAAATCTCGTATCAAAAATAATTATGTACGAAATCGCGTAGAAAAAAATTAAATAGCAATTTTTCGATATTAATAAAAATTCTTGCGAATGGGGTAATTAAAATGGATTTCGAGTTTAAAAATTAGAATTCAAGTAATATAAAGATAAATTCGAGAATATAATCCGTCGAAACGGAAACTCGAATAGAAATAAAATGAGTAAATCGAATAAAACAAAAGTAAGATACATTTTAAGCATAAAAATGACTTTTCGAGGTAAATCCACGTGTTCAAACGATTGAAAAATTGAATCTGCTTTATAATTATTTAAGAAATACGAGTTAAATCGTAAACAAAATAAAATATTAATAAAATTTAATATATAAAAATCAGGGCTGTTACATCAAGCCCAGGTGATGATGCTCCAGATTTTGGCGGTCCTCTTCTCCCTTTTTCTTCTAGCTGAAAAAATGTCAGATTTTTAAAAATTCAATTGACATTATATCAATAAAATCAGAAAAACTAAACTCATATATCTAAATATTCAATTGAAAATAAAAATAAGGTCATATTTTAGGATGTGTCATTGAAAACTTTTGAATGTACTGTTGCTGAGAATAGAGAAATTTATAAACAAAAAAAATGTGGAAAATTTGGATGTGCTATTAATTTACTGAGAATATATTTTTATGGTTGATTTTGAAATTTGGAATATATTACGATTCAAATTTGGAAAATATTTTGTAATTACATTTGGAAATTTGGTTGTAATTACAAAAATAATTTGCGAAAAACTCTTTGCAATCTCGTCTAATTTCCAAATATCGTATAATTTGTACATATACTCGTATGTGTTACACTCGAGATTCTCAAAATATTTTGTATCAATTCAAAATATTCTGAATCAATTATGAATCAATTTTCACGTAATTGTCGTTCATTTGTGCATATAAAGTGTGAAAGACAAAGCTTCTTCGAGAAACTTCTACAAACACAACCAAAGAAACACAACTTGGTGATCCTTAACATGCCATCCTATTGGTCAGATTATAATCAACGACCCAGATTTGTCAAAGAAGTTTCCACAAACACAACTAAATAAACACAACTTGGTGATCCTTAAGATGTCATCCTATTGGTCAAATTATAATCAACGGCCCAGATCTCACCCAATCCTAAACCCTAAACCCTAAACCCTAAAAACCTAATAACCCTAAAAACCCTAAACCCTAATACCCGAAAACCCTAAGACCCGTTAATAGTAAAATATGTACGTTCTCAGTAATTTATACTCCCTACTGTATACTTTTAATATATATATTTTTTACAATATGTACATTTTACACAAACGTCATCACTTTTACCAATTACCATTCGCTTAAAAATTTGAATAATTTTCTTAAACGCAAGTAACAGTGTAAAATATTTAATACGTAATAAAATGTGTTACCTAACAATTGGAGTGATTTACCCATAACTTATGGCCACACGTTCAATTAAGCGTATCGTAAGATAACGTATATGTATATGACCAGGGGCGGATCTTGGTTGGGCCGGGCAGGGGCCCGGCCCCCCAACCCAATTACGAAGCTTTTATTAGATTTGGTCTAAGCAGTCCTTTAAAATAAAAATAAGTTACCTAGATCTTGTGTCAATTGTTTAGAGTGTCTCACTTGGTTAGGAATTTTGGTATTGACATGAATGGTCGAGGGTTCAAATCCTACCATGGGCATAATTTCTCTGTCTATATGCAATATTTTTATTAGGCATTAATCACCGTTTATTGTACGGTACCATATGAGTTTTATTGTTTTTTTTATAAAATTTCAATGTTATCCGTTTTTTAGAGTTTAGAATAGAGTGATTTAATACCAAAAGTTAGAACTTTAAAAGAGCGATAAATATTTACGAAGTGGTAATTTACGAAAAAAATTCGGCCCCCCGTGATATTTTTCTTAAGATCCGCCACTGTATATGACTGAATTAATGTACACGATGTTCATATAACTAAACGTGTTCGGATTAATTTATTTCCCCATAAATATTACGAGTAATATACAATAACATACTTTTTCCATAAATACTCACTTCCGCAATATTAATATCATACAAAATATATACGACCAAAATTAACGTAAATTCTGAAAGTACAAAGTACCTATACATATAAGGAAAATTAAAAAACAACAAAAAAATGTACAGATATAAAAGGAGAAAAAAAAAGGAAAAAAAATTTGGAGTAGAAATACCGTAAAAAAAAAACACAAAACAGCGTATAAATACGGAGTATACGTAAAAAAATTAAGTACAGATATACAAGGAGAAAAAAAACTAAAAAAAAATTGGAGTACAAATACCATACAAATACAAAAATACACAAAACAACGAATAAATACGGAGTATACGTACAAACATACTATACTGTACAAATACAGTAAAATAAAATACCACAAAAACTGAAAAAAAGTAAACAATTTAAAAAGTACTTAAAATAATTAAAGCAAAAGGAAATAAATAGAAAAACATTAAATATGTGCATTTGATGAAGAGAGAAGAGAGAAATTGAAGATTTCTTTACACTACCACTTGTCACCCTCCCATTGAAAGTGTAGGAAAGGGCCCATACACCAAGTGTAGCCCAAGCCTTTTCGTTATTAGTGATTTGGTGCTAATTTGTATTTCTTTTTGGAATCAGTGAAATGTGGGATTGTGCTGATTTGGTGTTGATATTTCAGCTGACAAAAAATATCAGTATTTTTTTGAATGTTTAATTGATTAAAATGAATTTGAGTTTGAATTTGGTGGACCGTCATCAGCTTTAAGTATTTGTGAAATTGTGATTTTCTGATAGCTATTACTATGATACAATAAAAAATGAAAATTTATCATGCTACCCTCGAACTATGTCACATTACACATGACACCTCTACTTTTAAGCTTGTTTTCATGGTAACCTTGAGTTTTATAGTTTAGTTCCTGATTTGTCCCTACCCAATTTTCTGTCATGAGTTCATTACACCGTTAAATTATGACCAAAAGGTGGATGATTAGTTATTAAATAATTTTGGACGAAAAATTAATTAAATCACTCAACAACTACTTTTCTTCAAAATGAGAAGGGTTCCCATGGTACCCCTAAATTTTCATAATTGTTCTCATGGTACCCCTAAGTTTTCATAGTTGTTCCCATAATATCCCTGAAAGAGAAGCGACTCATTGAAGCAAAACAACGACTTGTTTATTTTAACTAGTCGTTACACAAGGGCTTATAAATTCACTCATTTTTCTATTTTGGCAGAAGAAGAAGAACAAACAATCCACACAAATCAAACTTCCAACAATGTCAGTTTCATCGCATTTAAGTTCAACTTTAAGAGAAATTCATGTGGAAAACAAAACATGTCTAAGATGCAATAGAATAGCAAATATTCGAGCATCCGGATCAACTGCTGCAAATCCATTTAAGTTATATTATAAATGTGATGAATGTGGATGGTTTCAATGGTGCAAAGGTAGAACAGAAGAAGCAACTTCTAACAATGTAATGGAGGTGGTTGATCAAGTGCCCATTCAACAAGATTTGAAGAAAAGAATGTAGAAACAAATGGAAATAGTTTGTGACATCAATAGGAAAATTGATTCTATGTCGAAGTTGTTAAATTTAGGCATCATAAGTGGTTCGATCATGTACTTTTGTCTACTTTATGTTGTGATGAACAAAATATGATAGGTAAAACAAGTCTAATGCAATGGAATTAAGGTTAATAATAACATATTGCCACCATAACATTGATATGCTCCTTAAACAAACGAACTAAAAAGGAAACAACATTGGCAGAATAATATATTGTTTGTGTGGTATGCAAAATTGCAAATCACCCAAAGAGAGGTTTCATACCAACCTACAAGTCTCCAAAATATAGGAGCATACGAATATGCAATGCAAAACAAAGCAACATATGAAAAATATACGAAAATTGACTACTAATCAAACTATTTAAATGGAAAGCAAAAATATTTCATAAACATACCTAGTTGAACATAAACCCCAAGTTTTAATGAACAATATGGGATTAAAGAGAAAGAAGATTAAACAATTTTACACCTATTTTAATGAACAATATAGAGCAAACAATCACTAGTATATATATATATTATCAAATCAAAGTAAATCAAACTTAATCTTTATTTCATTTTCAAACAATAGCATCCAACCCTTCATCATTCTTTAATCGAGAATAAGAGTCCAACTGCTAGTTTAAGGATTGTGCATCTAGAGCATCTAGAGTTCTAAAAAAGTTAAGAAATATTTATCAAGAATGGTAAGAATGTCCAACTGCTAATTTATCCATTTGAAGCAATGATATATCTCATAAACCCTAATGTTCTACCCCTATTTTAATGAACAATATGAGATTAACAATCAATCTTGTTTCACCCACAGAACATAGCATCAGCTTGAGAATTCGAATTTATGACTCATAAACATCCCTAATTCAAACATATAATCTGAACCCTAATTTAATCACAATTTTAAATCCAAAGTTATAAACTAAACATATAAAGCCTATAGAAATAAACCACAATTTAATCACATAATAGCATAAAAGAAGATAAAAATGAAGCTTTGATCACATAAATGGGAGGAGGGGAGGTTAGTATTTACCTATTGTTTCTTGAAAGAAATGGTTTTAATCACATGTGATGAACTTTCGTAGCTAGATGGTGGTTTTATGCTGATAATTTGATGTTTCAGGACGGATGATCGAGCTTCAAGGTTATGGTGATGATTGATGAAGTTTTTCCATTTTTTGTACAAGTGAACAAGGAGGTGAAAAGGTTGAGTGAGTAAGTGTAGATTGTTTGTTCTCTTCTGCCAAAATAGAAAGAGGAGTGAATTTATAAGCACTTGTGTAACGACTAATTCAGTAAACCAGTGATAGCTTTGCTTTAATGAGTTGTTGTTTTTCTTTCAGGGGTACCATGAGAACAACTATGAAAACTTAGAGATACCATCAGAACAACTATGAAAACTTAGGGGTACCATGGGAACCTCTCTCCCTTTGAAGAAAAGTAGTTGTTGAATTATGTGAATAATTTTCCCTCCAAAATTAATTAACAACTAATCATCCAACTTTTATTTGGTCATAATTTACCGGCGTCATGACAGAAAATTTGGTAAGGGCAAATCGAGAACTAAACTATAAAACTCAAGGTTACCATAGGAACAAACTTAAAAGCAGGGTTACCAAGTGTAATGTGACATAGTTCGAGGGTACCATGTGATTTTTTCCTAAAAAAATATAATATACTCTATATATATAGTACTTTGATTTTTTAATATGCTGTATAATTGATTCTAAATAAAATTCTAAATATAATATTATTATTACTATTATTATTGTTGTTATTATTTCAGTTTGTACTTGTATTTAGCTGAATGTAGGATTCTTGTGAGACGTAAAACACGAGATTATGCATCCAGGGGCGAAGCCAGAACTAAATAGGATCAGAACTAAATCATCACTGTATATATATAAACAAGGGAAAAAAAACAAGGGGAAAAAATGTCTAAAAATATTATTAAAAATATGTAAAAAAAAAAAATTGAGTACATAGATTAAGTTCTACAATCTAGAACTGTATTCTTCGTTCTTTTAAATCTCGAAATGCATCTATTGTAACACCCGCTAATTTTCTATGCGTTGTTATATATTCCGTTATGACTCCGTTATTTTTCTACCTTCAGTTTCCTTCATTTTCAATCTTCACAATATTTTTGAGTCAAATATTATTTATTTTCATTAAAAGATTTTAAATATTTTATTTTTCTATCATAGATCTATTTATAAAATTTTCATCGCAAACTATTTAATTATTTATTCGCGAGGAGTCCTATTTTTCTACAAACTAGCGTTTTAAGCTTGGAATTGAGTTATTTATTTTTTCTAAAAATATGCAAACACGTTTATATGATATTTCCAACTAAGAAATATTTTTATTTAAGAAAATTTAGCCTTGAATGATTTTATTACGAAGTTTCGTAAATAATTATTTTCTAACGCGAGGTTTACTCCAATTGCTTTGAAATGCTTTTAATAATTTTATGATCCTTATTTTTATCAACCTACACCTAAAAAGAGATCTTTTTGGACCGTGACACCATGTAGTAACACCTTTGATTACAACTTTTATTTACATAAGACTTTATGTTTAAACTTTAAGTAAAAAGATATTTTTCTCTTTAATTGATTTACATGCTTAAATTACAAACTTTTCATTCTACCATCTCATCTATTTTGGCTGAAATTTTAAGACTACATTCACGTTGTTTTTGTCAGTTTTAATGCTTCATTCATCCACCATCGTTTCATTTTTTTATTCATTTTTACATCAATTTTATTTTAATAAAAACCTCTTCTTTCTCCTTCTTTTTGGCTGGTGTTCCTGCTCATTTTTAGCAGCCATTTTCATCCATAATCAAGCTTTGATCGTCCTATTTTTGCATTCTAAATTATCGTCTTTCTTTTTCCTTTGTTAAGGTAATAATCAATGTTATTTCCGATTGTTATTTACCTTGATTCTTTTAGTTTCTCATGGTATTTTTGTACCATGTATGTCATGTGAATTAGGATTCTTGGTTGATCCCGAAGCCGACGGATTTATAATCGACTCGAATTTGGATTAGAGGTAACGCCGATGTTATTCGGTATTGCGTGATTTTATTTGTGTAATTGCATGTATAATATTATATTTTATTTTTGAAAATATATGTATGTCGCAAAGTTGCTGTCAGGAATTTTTAAAAGTTGAAAATTTGCTTGTTTCGGTATTTTTATCGCTTTTACGAGATTAACGATTAAATTGTCATATTAATTTGTAAAATCGTAATATTCGGCCTAAAATTGTAATATATGAATATATTCTCTAAAAATAAGGTTTTTGATGATTTCTGATGATTTGGTATTTTTCTGATATTTTAGATATCGATTATTGAATTATTACCGTTTACGGACAAAAATGATTAAAAGCCAATTTATAGTTCTTGTCCTTAAACATTTTATTTTAATCTGAAATTTTGCATGGATGATTTTTATGATGAAATAGAATTTTATGAATTTTTTCATAAGTTTTCGGAATTTTAAGTGGGTGAATTAATTAATCACTTTAAATCATCGTTTATCGTTAAAACCGTGTTTGCCGTTTTAACTTTCAATTTCTCGTCTTTGTTTTAAATCTGGAAAAAAATGTGTTTCTGGTGGTTTCATGATAAAGTGCATTTTTATGATTTTTAGTGCTTTAGTAAAATGTTAGGAACAACAAGGTTTATTATGAGAATCGCTAATTGTGGAAACGGGTTTTAAAAGATGGTTTTAAATGAATTTGTTAAATCTGAAATTTTGGAAATATGGAAAAGTTAGTAGTTTCTGGAAAATAAGTTTAATAATAATTTTGGGATATTAATACTTAAATCATTTTGTAATTACTATTTTTATTAATCGTTATTGTTGAGATTAGACGATTAACGAGAAAACCCTTTAAAAACCGAGTTTTAGGACTCTGGAAAAATTATTTTTCTGGAGAGATGTCCAGAAATCTTTTTTTTTTTTAGCTATTTTCAATATTTTTTTTACTATTTATCAAAGTCTTTAATTAATAGTAATAATTTTTGGATAAAATTACGATTTATCGTTAAAATGCTCCATTTCATCAAAATGAATTGTTTATCCAGCAATTCTGAAAATATTTAAATCTGAAACTTCAAGAGTTAAATCACCCCTTATCATATTCTAAATTTTTGTAATGGTTTAAATAAATAAAAGATGTTAAATGATTTATTTTGACATTTGCTATAAAATCCTATTTATGCTTGTTTTGTCGAAATTATTAGTAATTAGAGAATTTGAGTTTTATAAATTTTGAAAACACCCTAATTAGTAGTATTAAAACGTTTAAGACATTTTTATTCATTTCATAAACACTTGTATGATATTTCAATAATTTCATAAACCCAATTGTTCTCATTTTAACAATTAATATCGTTAAGGCCGAAAGTATTAGTTTTATAAATCTATGTCGGTTACTAAAAATGTTTTATTAGTATGAACTAATATTTTTGATACTTTGATATAATGCTATTTTTGTAAAATTTCTAAATATAGAAGTTTCATAAAATAGAAAGTTTCCTCTTTTAGAATATAATGATTACTCCTTTTATCTCTATATTATTTATGATGATTATATCTTTTGAATATCGATAATGACTTTGTTTTGGAGTTACGGAATAAGGACAAGTGTGAGGTTTAGAGTAATATATTCTACGGTCTACGTTTTTGCCATCAACTATAAGGCTAGTGTATTAGGAATCGGTACATTAGTTGTTGAACCGGGTGACAAGTATCCCGGGAGTTGTGTACATTTTGACCTTAAGCTTCGGCCTCACAGTAAGTCGCCGTCATAAGTTGAACTGGGTGACAGGTAATCACAGGAGGGGTGTACATTGTCTTAAACTAGGGTCACGCATTTATAAGTCGCTGCTCTTTATGGTTGAGTAGCCTAGTTAGAGATCAAAGTTTGATTTGTTTGAACTAAGTTCTCAAAGCTAGTTTTTAGTATTCTCCTAGTGAAAGTCTAGCCGTCTACACTAATCCTATCCATAACGCCATTTTGACTATTTTTATTATTATCGATATAATTTGGTTTGCAGGTTGGCAAATGTTTTATGTTTTCTTCGAAAAACTCACATTTATTACATTGTTTTGATATGTGAAGTTTTTCACTGAAAGCTTATTTTTATAATAGTGTTTCAATGTTTTCCGTTTTTACTATTTTTCTATAATAGTAAATACAGTTTTGAAATCCTGTTATACGGCTGGGAGAACATTGATGTTGCTCCCCACTGATTGTGGCTGTTATGTTTTTAACATGGCAGGTATATGTGTTTCCCTTCAGGTGGGCAAGCGAACAGTTATAGATCCTACTTGTTTTAATAAGATCACTGTATTATGAATTGTTAAAACCCTTTTTATGGATTTTTTAAAATTTTGTAGCCATTTTTATTTTATGACTTATGTATTGACTTACCATATTGTGGACATGACATAGGTCCACCGCGACGCGGCCACGCGCGGGTTTGGGGAGGCTAATGAATCTCCATATGAGAATGGATCAAATTGAAATTTAAATCGAAGTGGAGTCGCCACCGAACTTTGTGGGAGTTTGGGCCCGTTCGAACCCACTCTATGTCATAGTGGGCCGTGTACAAAATATGGCCCATTTTCGATGTCAGAGTTTATTGGGTTCGTCCCTTTGCATTTGATACCGATACCGACGTTATCGGATATCGTGTATTGAATGACTCTCGTTGCCAATGGTTTCGGACATCCGGAAACCGAGGTTCTGAGTAAGGAGTGAGGGTACGTGTTGGGAAGTTCACCAAGAACACCCAACCCCGCCCGCACATTAGCGGCCTCTACTAGGATATCGTTTGATTTTAAAATACGCGCGTTAGTTGAACGATGAAATGATATGCAAACATTATTTTTCCTAAGCATGTGAATAATTGAATGGGTTGCTAAGTCGATTTAATGCAACTAAAATTAACGTCGAAGTTGTATTTTAGCATGTGAGGTTCGTTTTAGTCTAATAAAACAAACAAAAAGAAAAGAAATTGCTACAAACACGAACAAACGAGTTAGTAACGGTTTGTAAATCGAATAAAAATTTGAATACAATAATATGCATGGTTTTGAAAAGATAATTCGCGTGATGGATTAACACGCGTTGACCGAGGTCAATAAAAATAAAGTCGAGATTTGAAAAAACACTGTTTTGTCTAAAAAACGATGCTCGAAGAATAAAAAAAGAAACTGTGCTGCGTTTTCCAGACTGCAGCGCGACTCGCTCGGGATGCGCGCGACTCGCGTCGCGGCCTATTTTCGAAGTCGATTTTTTGAAAAATCGATGATTTTATTAAATCGCGTACAAATATTGCATAATTTGTACTCGACTCAATATTTTCGATATTCGTCGTATCTAATATTCGATTATGAAACCGGTATTAAATACTCGGAATGATTTTTTTGAAAAGAAATCGAAGAGTTTTGAAAATCGTTTTGTAAAATTAAACTAAAAAACGATGTTTGACTCTCTCCGCGTTAAAAAAAATCGTTGTATTATGTTTTTGAGATCGCATAACGATTTTCTAGCATCAACGAGATTAATGTAATTCTTTTGATACCATATTCGACTAGAGAATCGATATCGTATTTTTAAGAATATTTGTCGTATGAAAATAGTTTTGTATTATCGATATTATATAAAATGAATAATGTGACGACGACCCATAAAAAACGACCGACGAAAAAGACGAGAGAAAGGAAGGGAGAGAAAGAGAAGTCGGGTTTGATTTTCACCCTCAACCTACATGCTTTTGTTTACTCGGATCGAGGCTCGTCGGAACGTGGCTAGGGCACAGGAGCGTCGAGTTAACGTAAGTGAGTTAAGGTGGTTTGGGTTTGGACGTGTTGGGTGTCGGGTCTAAGGGAGCCGGTTTTTTGTCGGGTCTCGGGTAACACTATCGGTCTTTCGATGCTACGTGTATGAGTCTCGAGGTTTAATAAGTGTGTGTGTTTTGTGAGTTGTAGATTTATTCAATGTGAATGAATTGTGTCGATGTATGTGTATGTGAGGGTCCTATTTATAGGACAGGAGGTACTCTTGCTTGGACGACAAGAAATACCGGTTTGGATAGGAAATGTAAGAAGTTGAAAGGAACGAGAATTCCGTTTCTTGGTGAAGAAGGCAAGGAATCTCGGCTGGAATAGGCTGCTCGACCGAGTATCCCATGCTCGGTCGAGTGTTTGATTCGGTGTTCGGATAGAATTCCTACTTGAGACCGAATTCTACCTTAAACGGATTTGTTTAATATTTGTCGTAGCTGATTTTTTGTAGCATTTGAGTCTAGGCCGGACTCGTGAAGTGACACGGCTGGTCCGTGTGCCTCGGGAATACCTTTGACCGGGTTTTGACTCGGTCGCTAAAAGACGGTTTTGCCACTGGTGTTGGATTCGACCCAAATTAGTCTTATTTGACTCGAAATGACCCACTGGGCCTGGTTTTGAGGTTGGTTTTGTGAAATTTGTACTTCGTAAAAAGCCCAAGCCAAATATCCACGATTTTGAGCCCATATCCGAGTATATTAAAGCACGTTCGCGTCCGATCGTTATCGGGTGTTTGTCGGAAACTACTATAGACACCTGGCGGTCAAAAGGTGGGTGTCTACAGCCCCCACTCTGACTGAGGCTTGGACAGGGCGAAAGTCAGAGTAGCTACCAGGTTGAATTAAGACCTAACAGACTTTCGATCGGGTCGTTTAAAGTCCATTAGACCTGCGTGAAGGGCCCGCCGGCCATGGATTAGAAATGTACTTGAGCTGATGATGATAACTCCGTAGGGATTTGGACTTGTTGTATAAGTCTTGGGTGCGCCTATATATGGGCTCATCCCGTTAAATGCCGCTGGGGAGTTTAGTGCACGGTCCTGCTTGAGTCGTCCTGTACATGATTTATGCGAAATTTTGCATGTAACATTTGTAAAAAAAATGACTCGCGCTGGGGAATAAAAATTTTGAGACAGGTTTTTGAGTTTTGGATTTGAAAGAGTCTTTGAAGATTAGAGAATTTTCGACTGTGAAAAAGAAATAGGAATGCTCGGGATGACTTAGCTAGACCCTAGGATAAGGTCTGTATGCTAAATCCTCTGGGATTGGGAATCCTAAAGTGAGGAGAAAAGTCGATTTCATGCTATAAATACCCTTTCCTTGCTCATAATTTTTCATAATTCTCACAACTCCCTTCCTTCTTAAAGAGAAACAAGCCTCGAGAAATTTATTCTTTTTTGAAATCCAAGTATGGGAATCGACCGATTAATTGGAGTGCTGCAGGATTGGTCCCGATTTTTCCGATTTTCTAGGTTTTTGCAATTTTTTCGGTTTTTGCGATTTTTTTTTCTTTTTTTCGCGCGGTTATGACAATTTTTCGCGATTTTGATCTTTCGCGTTTTTTTTTTCAGCTGTGGCTATTCGAGAGCCTATCGATCGTGGATCCTCCACTTGACGTGGCCCGATATCGACCGAATCAAGTGATGACGAGGAGACGAACCATTGATTTTTCTCATCCCAATACCCAAAAATACTGGGACGAAGTGCTGTCTTTTCACGGAGGCCCATTTATCCGGTGGACCGTCCCATGGTGGCCCATTTATATTCGGACCGGCTTAGAGTCTCGAGATCGGGCTCGATATCAGGTGATCCTATCTTTTAGACAAACAATTTACCTCTTCCTCGATCGCATACTTAGGCAATATGGTCGGGCCCAAAGAATCCCGGAAATCGAGGCAATCGTGAGTGAATCTAGTCAGCTGACGGACGTAATGTGTGACACTTGGATGCAACGGTGGTATACCCGAGCTACTTGGTCTGTTCCCATGACTCCTCATTCGATCTGGGTATCCGATTCTTATGTCAAATGGACAAAGGCTGATTCTGCTAAAGCCCGGGCTGCCCTAAAGACTGATGAGGCTTTCGACCTGTTGTGCCGGGAACAGGCTAAAGATAATATGAGTTTCTTTGATGA
This sequence comes from Agrostemma githago, assembly GCA_958450325.1. Lineage (NCBI taxonomy): Eukaryota > Viridiplantae > Streptophyta > Magnoliopsida > Caryophyllales > Caryophyllaceae > Agrostemma > Agrostemma githago. The sequence goes on along the minus strand of OY288247.1, from coordinate 62,019,807 downwards.
CGGTGATACTCCAGCTACCTTAGTTCGGCTGATGTCAGGCCAGAAGGGAAAGACTAGGACTCAGACTGAAGGGTCCAGTACTAAAGGTGCACTGGGGAAAGTGAGCCCCCAGACGGACTTAGAAAGGAGACTTGGCCCAAGATTGGCGGTCAAGGACCGACTTGGTCCTCGGGACAAACTACCCGAGCCCGTCCGGGCTCGACTTGGACCGGTGCAAATGGCAGAAGACCCGAAATCGAAGAAGCGGGTTCGAGCAAAAGAAGTTCCGCTTGTGATTAGGAAACGTTCGCCCCAGCCCCGTCGGCCTCGGGCTCCGCGTGACCCGAAAGATAAGGGGAAAGGAAAAATGCACGAGTAGTCTCCTAATTTTATTATTTAAGTACTACTACTATTTTTGTGGTGTGATTTTTGGTTGTTTGTTGTTTTTTTTGTTTGTGTGATGTTTTTTTGAAATTTCCGAATTTATCGGTTTTTTTTAACAAAAGACATATTAGTGAATACCGTTCCGTCCTTTCGTTATTGCAGTGGTTGTACCCTATTGAGGGGTTGCCTACGTATCCATAATTAATGGAATCAAACCTTTCGTAGTTCAGAAATTATTTTTGCAATTTTCGAAATACATCAAGATTATTAGTTCGAGATGTGTGACGGTAGGATAAGTAATCCTAACTTATTGACTTGCTTAAAATTTTGAAAACTTATAAAAAGACAAATTTTTATAAATTTTTGCAAACGACATTGAGGCAAGGTTTAAGGGTAGTAACGCTTCAACTGGTCCAAGTTAATTGGGTTGACGAACTCGTTCCCGTCCAAGTCTGTCAGCATTACTTCTCCTTCTGAAAGGATTTTCTTCACTAGATATGGCCCAGCCCAATTGGGTTTGAATTTTCCCCTTGGGTCAACTAGTAGTAAAGCCCGAACGGATTTTAGAACTAGGTCGCCCTCTTTGATATTCCTGGGCCTATCTCTTTTGTTAAAAGCCCGTTGGATCCTCTTTTGATAAATCTGGATATTGTTGAGGGTTCGGGATCGTCGTTCGTCCAAGAGAACTAGCGAATCGTATCGGGTTTGGACCCAATCTGCTTCAGGTACCTGACTCTTGAGTAAAATTCTGAGGGATGGTACTTCTAGCTCGACTGGTTGGACCGCCTCCATTCCATATGTCAGATAATATGGAGTTGCTCCGGTTGCGGTGCGAATTGATGTTCGATATCCCCATAAGGCGGAAGGTATCTTGTCGGGCCAGTCCCGATAATTCTCAGCCATCTTTTTAAGTATGGTGACAATTGTTTTATTAGCTGCCTCTACTGCTCCATTCGTTTGGGGACGGTAAGGCGAAGATGTATGCCTTTGAATTTTGTATTTTTCCAGTAAAGTGGCAGTTTCAGCTTGAAAGTGGGTCCCGTGATCACTGATGAACTCGTGCGGAATCCCGTATCGACATATAATCTTATTTTGGATGAACTTAGCCACATGCTTGGCATTCAAGATCCGGTATGACTTGGTTTCGACCCATTTGGTGAAATAGTCAATAGCCACCAAAATGAAACAGTGACCCCCTGTCCCAGAAGGGTTCACTTTCCCAATTATATCAATTCCCCATGTCGAGAATGGCCATGGTGATGTCATATTATATAATAGGGATGAAGGCATATGCTGTACATTGGCAAAAATCTGACAGTTATGGCAGTGTTTGACATATAACTGACAGTCAGTTTCCATGCTATTCCAATAATAGCAGAGTCTTGTGATTTTTCGGGCCAACATATGGGCGTTCATATGTTGACCATTTTCACCATCATGTACCTCAGCCATGACTCTTTCGGCTCGCGTTTTGTCAATGCATAGGAGTAGAGCCCCCTGCGCTGTCTTCTTATATAACTGTCCATCATCCGTGCGGATGAACTGGGTCGCCCACCTTCGTGGGGCTTTCTTGGCCCGGTTTTCAGCTCCCGGGGGATATTCTCCCGATGTTAAATAGGTCAGAATAGCCTGATACCAAAGTTCTGGATCAGTTATCTTGATATTCTGAATAACGTGGATATATGCCGGCTCGGATCGTCTTTCGACGCAGATGGGCATGCTGATTAGATGCGCTGGGATATTCAGTAAAGATGCTAATTTTGAAAGAGCATCTGCAAACTGGTTTTCTTCCCGAGGTAGATAAATGTATTCTACCTTTTGGAATTGTTTTTCGAGAACCCTTACTCGTGCTTGGTAAGCTACGAGATTTGCGTTCCTAGTTTTCCATTTCTGTAAAGCTTGGTTTATGACTAAAGATGAGTTACCGTGGACCCGGAGATTTGTTACTCCTAAATCAGCGGCGGCTTGCAACCCGTGAATGCATGCTTCATATTCAGCTGCGTTGTTAGTCACATCGAAATCTAGCTTGATGGATAACGGGGTGTGTTCCCCCTGTGGCGAGATTAGCAAAATCCTGACCCCAAATCCTCGGAAGTTGGACGCCCCGTCAAAATATAAATCCCATGTTTCGGTGTCAGTATGGAATATATCTTCATCTGGGAAGGCCCAAGTATCGGTGTGTCCTTCCTCGGATACCGGACTATCGGCAAGGAACTCCGCGACTACCCGGCCTTTGATGGCTTTTAACGGCATGAACTTAAGATCGAACTCAGCTAGCATTAAAGTCCACCTGGATATCCTGCCATTGAGGATGGGCTTCTCGAATAGGTACTTGATAGGATCCATTTTGGACAGAACATGTACCTCGTGGCTAAGCATGTAGTGTCGGAGCTTTTTAGTGGCCCAAACCAAAGCTAAGCACGTTTTTTCGAGCATCGTATACTTGCACTCGTACTCTAGAAACTTTTTGCTGATGTTGTAGATAGCCCGTTCTTCAGAATCGACCGTTTGGGCGAGCATAGCCCCCATGGCTGTCTCGGTCGTTGTCAGGTATAATGACAGAGGCAGGCCCGGTTGAGGTGGCATTAATACCGGTGGAGAGGATAGAATCTCCTTGATTTTATCGAAAGCTATTTGACATTTATCGTCCCATAGTGCCTGTTCTCCTATCTTCAGTTTTTTGAAAATGGGCTCACATACCATGGTTAACTATGAAATGAGGCGGCTGATATATTGGACTTTCCCGAGAAACCTCCTTATCTCCTTTTCGGTTTCAGGTGGCTGCATCTCGGTAATGGCCTTGATCTTTGATGGGTCAACCTCGATGCCACGTTGGCTGACAATATGGCCCAGTAATTTGCCCGATGCTACCCCGAAACTGCATTTTTGAGGGTTTAGCCTCATATTGTACTTGCGTAGTCGGGTGAAGAACTTCCTCAAAGCTGAGATATGTTCGCTTCGATCTTTGGACTTAACGATCATATCGTCCACGTAGGCCTCCACCTCTTTGTGCATCATGTCATGTAATAAAGTGGTGGCGGTCCGTTGATAAGTGGCCCCGGCATTGATAAGCCCAAATGGCATCACGGTATAGCAGTAAGTACCCCAAGGTGTAATGAAGGTGGTCTTACTCATGTCCTCTTCCGCCATTTTGATTTGATTGTACCCGGCATACCCATCCATGAATGATAGAAGAGCATGATCGGCCGTGTTATCCACCAGTATATCGATATGTGGTAACGGGAAATCGTCTTTTGGGCTGGCCTTATTAAGGTCTCGGAAGTCTACACATACCCGAACTTTGCCGTCTTTCTTAGGTACCGGTACGATGTTTGCAACCCAGTCTGGATATTCAGACACTTGGATAAAGCCCGCCTTGAATTGTTTGTCGACTTCTTCTTTGACCTTGACAGACCATTCGGGCCTCATTCTTCGAAGTTTCTGTTTTACCGGCTTATACCCGTCTTTGATGGGTATACGGTGTTCAGCTATCTCCCGGTCTATTCCCGGCATGTCCTTGTAAGACCATGCGAAGACATCTTTGAATTCTTGGAGGAGATCCGTGAATTGTTGTTTCTCCTTGGGATCTAGAGATAAACCCAGCTTAAGTACCTGAGGTTCTAAAGGGGTTCCTACGTTGATGGAATCGGTTTCTTCGATTACCGGATTTTGGGACTCCCTTTGTTCGAGTTGCTTGATTAGATGCGAAGGCAGTGGTACCTGTTCGTCGGGTTTCTCAATGTCATTGCAAATGTAATTTTTGAAAACGTTTTGAAAATAAGACAAGTCGTAAGAAGAACGGTTATCGTTATTATTGATAGTGAATTTTGAAAAGAGCACGAAGAGAGCTGCCATCTGATCGTTGGTCAGTGGCGGAATGGGAAGTGCCCTCAGGATAGACTCCGAGACTCCCAATGGTGTGACTAAAGGAAGGGGGGTTACAGACTCGATCCTAGTACTAGACCCTCTAGACTTGGACCCAGACTCCGACTCAGACTCAGACTCAGACTCGGACTCAGACTCAATGTTTTGCATATCCCCTTTACCAGTAGTGAGCTTGTAAACTCGACCCTCGCTGTCGGTCCATTTGATCGTCTTCCTCCAAGCCCTTTTCCCAGTGTCAGCACCAACTTCAGAGATAAGCTTGGTTGGATCGAATCTGCTGCTGCGGAGAATTAGGTTTACTAGCTCCTGCCTGGGGGTTGGGACGACTTTGTCCTCCCTGAATAAAAGACCCAGCACGGGCTCAGCATCGTTAGTGCCTTCCTTAGTTTGAATGAAGGCGAATATGTCGTCGGGGATATAGTTGCATTCCCGATATGTGATAGTGGGTTGGTAGAGGCCCACTTGAACGGCTCCGAACACTGGAGTGACAAAGTAATCAGTCAGCCTTGGACTGTAAGGGCCCAAGTAGGTACCCTTGAGGATGTTGGTGGCCTTATGAATACCGGCCCGAATCACGTTTTTTGGGGTATATCGTACCCCAAACCAAATCTGGATTCTTTTGTTGCCTAGGACCTCGATGATTCTGCCAGCCTGAAGGTCGGGCCTCGAAGTAGCCCATGGTAGGTAACCCAAGTTTTGCAGCATCGTGTCGATGCTAGTGGTGAAATATGGCCGGAAAGGATATTCCTCCTCGATCATTCCCACGAAATTGAAACCTCGCGGGTCAGTTGAGTCTGCCGTGTTGCAGCTTGACACGATTATGGGGGTAGCCTCGAGAGTAACGATGCCATCTTGTAAACGTAACTTGACCTTTCTGTGAAGGGTGGAAGATACGGCTTTGACCGCGTGAATCCAGGGCCTTCCAAGTAGCAAATTGAAAGATGAGGTGACATCGATCACCTGAAATTCTAACTCCTTCTCGATCGGGCCTGTTATGATCGTTAGCTTAACGGCCCCAGCAACTGATTTTGGGCTCCCATCGAAGGCCTAGATAGTTTGTGCAGTAGGAAGGTAGTCAGCCTCGGTAATGCCGAGGGCCTTAGCTGTCCTCAAGGGAAGGACGTTTACTGCAGACCCATCATCAATTAGGGTCATTGGGAGATATTTATTCTGGCAGATCACCGTGATATATAGGGCCAAGTTATGGGTGACCCCAAACGGTGGAAGGTCGGACTCGGAGAAAGTGATAAGTGGGCCTTCTCCTTTGGACTTGCCTTTGAGGTGAGGCAAAATAGTGGCTACCATTTTGGTGAGGGTAACCGATGAGTCAACCTTGATTTCATCGAGAGCCTTAGTAAGTGCTGCCCGATGCTCTTGAGAACTAACCAAAAGCTGCCATATAGTAAGATCAGTTCGGACCCTCTTTAGTTGTCTGACTAGGGCTGTGTCAGCGTTTGGTTCTTCGAGAGTAGGTTCCGTCCTGGTAGGTTCAGTGACGGCTCCTGGAGTAGGGAGACCGGCCGCAATGGTGTGTGTGCCGGCTAGGGCCCTAGTTTTGGCCTTCTGGATTTCTTCGATGGTGATAGGGACAGCTTCCCCCTTAGCCAAGTAAACGTCATCTTCATCGTCGTTCCATATCCCGTTGATTTGAGGAGTGAAAGGGGAAATGAGACAAGAACAGTCTACTACTTCTCCAGTAAAAATGGCATGAGTAGCAAGTGGATTATTTTTGTTACTCGGCTTATCACTGGGTAGCGGTATCTTCCCATTTTCGATTAGGTCCTGAATGAGATGCTTCAATTTCCAGCATTTCTCAGTGTCGTGCCCGTTGCCTCGGTGATATTGGCAGTACGCCTGAATGTTGTAGCTTTTGGACCGTTTGTCAACCGGAATCTCCGGAGTTGGGCCTATCGGTTGGATTAGGCCTTTTGAAGACAATCTTTGTAAGGCATTAGCATAGTTTGTTCCTATATCAGCGAATACCCGAGTTGGAGTATTCCTTTTGGTCGAGGTGTCTACTGAGTTAACCTCGTCAAAGATGCTTCGGGCCGCAGTTGTAGTTGCGGGCTTGACGGAAGACGAGCTGGTTCCTTGATACCCCTTGGCAGAGGCCTTAGTAAGGTTCTCTAGCCTCAGATCGTCTTCGATTCTCGCACCCATCTCGGTTAAAGTGGCGAAATAGGGTATGATGGCGTACCGGAGATGGACCCGGTAAGAAGGAAGGAGGTTCTTGACAAAGGCCTCCATCAGGACCTTTTCGCTGGGCTTGTCCACCAGTTTCACACTTTTGGCCCTCCACCTCTGAAGGTATTTGGTGAAACCCTCTTTAGGCTCTTGGGCCATGACTTCCAAAGTACGCATGGTAGTCTGATTTCGGTATTGTCCGCATAGTTTCGGGCGAACTCCGTGGCTACATCGTCCCAAGTCTTGTATTTCTTGGAATCGAGCCTGTAGTACCAGGCTCTTGGGTGCTTTTCCAAGGAGGAGGCAAAAAGATGCTTGAACATGTTCGACTTGACTCCCTTTAGGGTCATGAACTCCTTAAAGGCCCGAATATGGTGGACCGGGTCTTCAGTACCCTCGAACATTGGCAAACCCGTAAGGTTGAGATTGGCGGGTAGCTCGTCGGTCATAGGTGTGTAAGTTCGAGCATTCTCCATTTGGATTGAGCTTTGGGTCGACAAATGGACCTGTTCCTGCAGTTTGTGGACCGCGCTGGCCAATTCAGCTAACGGCCCATCGGTTTCAACATTGCCACAGGGGGTTCCTTGTTCCACAGCGCTTACCCGAGTGATGATGGCAATCTGGTCTTCCCTCATTTGTCTCAAATGGTTTTGGATCTGGGCCAACGAAGTTGTCAACTCATCAATGGCTTCTTTCGTCATGGTTCGGGTGAAGGGCGGCCTGTCTGTAAGAACACCGCGTAATTAGCAACTTAACCCAAATCCTAGGAAAAAGTACACCCCGAGCAAAGGAAAAGAAGACTAAGACGGAAATGACTCAGAAAAGACACCTAGACGGGTGACTTGTGAAAAGGTGGGCCTCCCTTAGGATCCAGCTGTGTGGGCTGGGCCCTGTTTGAAGGGAGGTTCACGTGAGACATTCCCCAGACTTTGGACTCGATTGTGTAAACAGGCCAACCCTTGCAGGAGTATGTCCTACGTAGGTGGGCTTTGCCTTAGTAAAACAAGGCGGACTGGGATAGGGAAGAAATCCGTGATATAAGATCAACAGAGTTTCGACGCTAGAGACTTCGACGCCTTACGACACGACCCGACACTGCTAAATACGGGAAGTCCTAAAAAGACGAAGGTTTCGAAATATGATTTTTGAAAGCCCGAAAATCGGGGAAGAAAACCCGGCCTTTTTTCGAAAAAAAACGGAAAAGGTGGGCCGGGTGACGGTTTTGAAAGTTTCGAAAATATTTTCGAGTTTTAAATTGGGCATAATACCGGCTAGAAAAAGAGCTATTTTGAGTAAAATCATAAGTCCTAAATTCGGTATATGCCCGGGGTTTTGAAATTGGATATTTTGAAAAGGATGCAAATTTTTGAAAATGACGGTTTTCGAAAAAGATATGGATCAAGTAGCACGTAGTCATGGAAACAGTATAATGACACCATGTATGCTCTTAAACTAAGTCTCGGTCAGTCTATATGGGTCTATACCAGTGTACATAGCCTATCCGAGAATCGAAGCGGACTTCCTAAGTCGAATTGAGCTTAGAACATGCCGTAAAACCCATACGAATCTGCTATGAACACATTTTGACATATCCAATTTGGACTACATCAATGGTATAGTGGGACGTCGGTCACCAGTACCGGCCCGGGAAAATATGGGGTTATGCATGAACCGTAAAACTAAAACGCGTATTGTACTAGTCAAACGATTTCTATTCGAGTCTCACCCTGAGGATGCCGATGGTAAGTCACGCATCAGTTAATCCCCAGCGGAGTCGCAAAATTGTGGACATGACATAGGTCCACCCCGACGCGGCCACGCGCGGGTTTGGGGAGCACTACAAGAAAAGGTGCCCCAGGCGTCCACCTAGTGGCCACCGACAGTAGACGTTATAAGAAAACGGGCGTCCGCAAACAGACGTCAGAAAGCGGAAGCCACGACCAGTCGCCCATTTTTTAAAACGGGCGTCCACTATTGGACGCCAAGGGAAATGGCGACCGACAGTCCACGCCATGGATGGCGTCCGACTGTGGTTGCCAGGGGTCCCCAGATGGCGTCCACAGTCGGACGTCAGGGCCCTTAAGTTGGCGTCCGACTGTGGACGCCATCTGGGGACCCCTGGCAACCACTGTCGGACGCCATTCTAGCTTCCCCTGGCGTCTGTCATGGCGTCCGTTATCGGACGTTATTTACGCTGTTGCATGGCCGTAAACATGAGTTCAATGTCTATCCAAAACTTGCAATATAAACCACATCCACAACACTCAACCAACCACAAATGTGGACTATCCACAATACCTCAACCTCATTCACTCTCAGTCAACCAAAACACTTCATCTTTCGACTCATTTCTGCTGAAAAAACTTATATACAAAAAATTTAACATACGGTTTGAAGATACACATATCTAAACTAGTTAGAAGATACATAATCCGCAAATTAAGTTACAACAACAGCAACAAAAAACAATCAGCAAACTGTGAAGTTAGCTGCAGCACCAGAGTTACCACCACCATCACCAAATGGGTCTCTGTCGTCTGGAGGGGATGGGGGACGACCTTGGTTGCAATTTCTGAACATGGCCTGAAACATGGCCATCTGTTCTTGCATCTTCTTTATGTTCTCGGCCTGTTCCTTCAACTGTTTCTTCATGGCGTCCTTCTCCGGGTCGGGTTGCTGCGATCCGGCCGGCGTGTACCTATTTGTGTGCAGGTGCTGAGACGCGGTGTGGGAGGTGTGAAGTACATACCGTGTGCATTTTCTACAACGTACACACTACCTTTCTTGTAACCCTTGGCGACCTTGAACCAAGTCTCATTCGGGTCGACTTCCTCAACATCAGGATCAGCCTCGAGTCTCGCTAGCTCTTCTTGGTAGGCGTCCTGCGTCGTACAGAACAACGATTTCAATTGAAGTTATTATTAGATGAAACCATCGAAGATAGTTATCTACCAACTAAAGTCGATTTATTTGAAATAGTTAGTACTCACCCAGAGCGCCTGATCCTTTTTCGTCTTAAAGCTAGTCCCTTTGTCATCGGTCTGCCCATGCATGTCGAAGAATATCTCCGCCGCGGTTGGCAGCCTCCCGAGCTCAGCTTGCATCTATTAAATGAGTACGAATGTTATTAGGTGAATATAAATTATACGAAAATAGTTTCTGATTATTCAAGTAAGAGTACGGTATTAATTAGTAGAAATCATACCCTCTTGGCATGACTGAAAGAAGACTGAGAACCCCGATGATGTGTCGGGTTTGCGTGGCCCTCATGCTCACAGTCGGCCAGTTTGTTCTTCTGGGCCCTTTCAGACCTGACCTTAAAGTCCTTCTTGTCGTGGTACGCGACCCATCTCTCCAATGCTTCACCTAAAATATGACGACCCAATATATTATTTAATACAGTGAAATGTTGAAGTTAGATTGTTTGTTAAAATTGATTACCAAAATAAAAACAACACCTTTAAGGTCCTTTAGCGGAGTCCCCCGCGTGCGTCGTTTATTCATCACACAAGTGAAACGTCATGTGCACGCCTCATTTTACCGGCTCCAGACCCTTCCCTCTAACTCGGCTGCCCAACTGAACTTCATCTACACAATCAAGGAGGATTAATAATTAGTAGAAAAATTATTTACAAAGTCCTCATTATAAATTAAAAACTCGGTAGCAAAACAATCCACATACCCGGAATTGGTTGAACCACCACTGCCGTACCTCCTCCGGCACCTGAGACCAACATGCATACCCATGTCCTTTGTCGACCATGTAGCTGGTAGTACAGCCTCTGACGACATCTTTATGCAGAAACCTGCACCGAGTCCAGAAGCACATATATGTACAAAATCATACAAGATGTAGTCCAAAAATAAACATGTTATAAACGAATAATCAACAAGTTAGATTATATTACCATGTGCCTGTAGGTTTGAGAATCACCCGACCGGCATCGTCCTTCTCCAGCTTTTCCACCTGCCCCAGCTGCTTCTCCTCCTCCTCATGCTCATCGGTCTGCTCCGGTATCGTTTCGGGAATCACTTCCTCCTCCTCCTGCTGTGTGGTCGACGTCTGAGCAGACCTACTACCCCCACCACGTTTCCTGGTCGATCTACTGCCTGCCATTATCTTCACCTTGCAACAAATTAAACAATGTTAACAACAACTAGCGACTACATTCTAACTTGATTTAAGTAATGTACCAAATAAGTAGCACAGTGACCTAATCATGTAATCATCAATATAACTTACTACAACAACTCGCTTAGTCATCTTCACTGTCGTTATTGTCTTCAGCCTCATCCTCCTCAGTCTGATCCTCCTCCTCCGTCTCCTCGCCCTCCACTTGATCGTCCTCCCAATTGCCTTCTTCGTGTCCGTTATCCTCCTCAAGGATGTTCGGAACATCCATAACCATGTAATCTCCTTGTCTATCATCAACATTGTCCTCAAAATCTTCCTCTGCCCCTTCATCCTGATCTTCTTAAGAGAATATGGTCTCTTCAATAGAAGATAAGCGTGTACCAGTTGACACAGCTTCTTCCCACCATTGACTTTGATTTCTGTCATTTTTTGTGTAAGGAGAAGGAGCAAAATAGACTTTCTTCGCCTGATGGGCGAGTATGAACGGATCGTACATAGGATATTTCTTTATGTGATTAACTTCCACAATCTTGTAACGTTCATGCACTCGGGTCCCGTTCACGGAGCTGTCTTTCCACTCACATTTGAAAACCACAGCTCTCTATACGCTTGTTCTTTGCCAGCATAACACAACTCAAAAATATCCTCCAAAATACCATAGTACTCATCTCCATCAAGAGATGACACACTCACACCAAAGTTGCATCTAGCCTTGTTCTTCCCGTAGTTGAATGTGTGGAAATTGAACCCATTCATCGAGTATCGTTTCCAGGTTTTAACAACTCGCACTGGACCAAATGCCAAACTTCTAACCAAGTCATCATGTATGTCTAAGGAAACTACGTGATCCTTGAGCCACTTCGGAAAATGTTCGTCGTGCTTACTCCAAACGTCATCAGGGTTCACGTCAGGGTTCGCAGCGACATATTTAGTTACAAATTGCCTCTTCTAAGGCTCTAAGATCTCACAATTAGAGAGTAGGTAAAGGTGCGCTCGGCTATACTCTTTCTCATCTAGTGTCCTAGAACCCTCAGCGGATGAAGTTCCTTCATCGTCCTTCTTTTGAAAAAACTCGGGTATAGTAGGATCAATGGACACCGAATGTTCTAGGTTCAAGTTCTTTGTTTTTGTTTGAACATCTTTCTCGAAGTAGAGGGAGCAGAAGTTTGCAATCTCTTCTGTCAAATATGCATTACAAATAGATCCCTCTACCCTAGCCTTGTTACCAATTTTCTTCTTCAAATGATTGAGGAACCTAAATAAACAAGTTATGTATTTCAATTAATAAAAATTAGCTATGTTTAAATTAAATGTATAAATGAAGTTACAAAAATTTATGTACCTTTCAAATGGGTACATCCATCTATACTGGACAGGTTCTCCAACCTTAGCCTCGTAGGGCAAGTGGACAGGTAGATGCTCCATGGAATTAAAGAAAGACGGTGGGAAGATCATCTCAAGTTTGCAAAGTATATGTGGAATTTGATCCTCCAGCCGAGTCATGTTCTCAATTGATACTATAGAAGAACACAAATCTCGGAAGAACTGAGATATCTCAGTTATAGAATTCCACACCGTCGGTGGCAAAAGGTTCTTTAGTGATACCGGAAGCAACCTCTCCATGAAGACGTGACAGTCATGACTCTTTAACCCTTGCAGCTTCAGGTTCTTAAGATCAACACAGCGTTTGAAGTCGGAGGCGTACCCATCAGGGAACTTCAACTTCTCTACCCACTCCAACAACGCCTTTCTCTGAGCCTTGTCAAGTGTGAACAAGGCTCTCGGTTTCGACCCATCCCGTTTGATGTGCAGTTGAGGACGGTCACAAAAATTCTTTACATCTCGCCGGGAGCCTATAGTGTCACAACTCTTCCCCTCCACATCCATCACTGTGTGAATCAACTGCTCAAAGAAGTTTTTCTCTATGAGCATCACATCTAAATTGTGACGAATTAACAAAGTCCTCCAATATGGTAGGTCAAAAAATATGCTACGTTTAAACCAACCATTTTTCAACTTCTTGAGGTGTTTGAACTCCTGCTCTGTTCCTTCGATAGTGGACGGGTAATCGGAAATCAACTCCCAGACTTCATCTCCGGGGAGTCGATCAGGTGCGTCATCAAGCACAACCTCACCCTTCTTGAATGCCTTCTTATTCTTTCTATATGGGTGACCTTCTGGTAGGAACTGTCGATGACAGTCAAACCAACTTATTTTACTGGAATTTGGGAGATAACAAGCATTGCTTTCATCCATACAACACGGACATGCTTTCTGACCCGCAGTAGACCACCCCGAGAGCATACCGTATGCGGGAAAGTCATTTATAGTCCACAATAAAGCTGCTTTCAACTGAAAGTTTTGTCTAAGAGAGACATCATAAGTTTCCACCCCTACCTCCCACAGTTGTTTCATTTCCTCAATAACAGGTTGCAAGTAAACATCCAAATGATTTTTCGGGTTTTTCGGTCCGGGCACAATAAGAGATAGGAAGATGAAAGGCTGCTTCAAACACAACCAAGGAGGTAGGTTGTAAGGTGTGATCATCACTGGCCAGCAAGAGTACGATTTACCAAATTGGCCGAACGGTGCAAAACCATCAGTGCACAACCCAAGCCTTACATTTCGGGGTTCTAACGCAAAGTGGGGATGTAGTCTATCGAAACGCTTCCACTTCTCACCATCACTCGGATGACACATCTTCCCTAGTACCCTAATGTCCTCCTTGTGCCACCTCATTTGCTCCGCTATATGGTTTTTGTGGCATACAATTTCTGAAGCCTAGGTGCAATAGGGAAGTATGTAAGCTGACTTATTGGGATTGGTTTCTAACCCCTGACACCACTTTTCCCTTTTCTACCTCTCAAAACAATATCCCCCTCAACCATCTTATACATACCCTTACCACATCTCCTACATTCATCAAGCATCGCATCATCCTTCCAAAATAGCATGCATCCATCTGGACAAGCATCAATCTTTTGATGCGGGAGTTGAAGTCCCTTCACAACCTTTTTGGTTGTGTAGAATGATCGGGTCATGATATTGTCCTTTGGAATAACTCTCTCGAGCAAGGCAACAATACCATCGACACAAGCAAAGGGTAGGTTGAACTCACATTTAAGGCTAACTACCATAGACGCGACTTCTAACAAAGTCACATCACACCCTCCGTACAACGGTTTCTCCGAAGCATCCAACATGTCAAAAAACGCCTTTGCTCGTGGGTTAGGCTCTTGTGGGTTAGGGTAGTCTTGTGGGTTGGGTGAGTCTCCTGGGTTAGGTGAGTCGTCATTCCCATATGTGTTCTCGTTATTAAATAAGTTGCACTCCACAACGTCAACTATCATACCTCTCAATCCCCCCTCATTTTGATGGTTTTCGGGTTCCTCACACTGAGATGGCTCACCATGACAAATCCAATTATAGTATTTGGGTAAAAAACCACTATAGATGACATGTTCCTTAACTACAAGGATCTCAAGAAATTTTATGTTATTGTAATTAGTACACGGACACCTAACCTCCCCCCTCGATGCATAATCTACTGACTTTTTAGCCACCTCGACAAATGATTCAACACCCCTCAGAAATTCGACGGCGGGACATCTCTTCTTATCAAGTCTTCCCTCATACATCCATTTTCGTTCAATTCTCTTCATTTTCTATGTTCAAAAAATATATATAACAAATTAAAGTTTAATTTTCCTAACTTCAATTGTAACATACTAAACGAAAATTTAATCACCATTTAACTTAAACTTAATTTCTCTTACTAAGTTTCCTCAATTTAATCCCTAATACATCGAAGTAAACCCAAATGTCTTATTACTCTAGAATTGACCTTACAAAAATCAGTCACCGATTTTAATCACAAATGTAATCAAAATTTCATCGCAATTTACGAAAACCCTAACTCATTTATCAATTTAATCCCAAAATAACCAAACAAAAGACAAAAATTCATGGCCTAGGTCCGACAAAAACAGCTAAAACAGGTCAAATTTTTGGATACAGATATCAAAACTCCGAAAGCACCGCTAACACCTAATTACAACCCCGATCAAGATAGAAGTGGTTTCGGGAAAATTCAGCATTATTACGACACCTTTTGGTCCGTCCTAAGTGATACAAAAACTCACGGAATGCCCTAGAGGTCATTGTAGCTCAGTTCAACCAAATTGATCAAACCCTAATCAAAATTGTGATGGGGAAAACTAATCAACCTAATCGAGTTTGGGCTAAACTAATCAACCTAATCGAATTTGGCCTAAACTAATCAACCTAATCTAAATTTAGACCTAAACAATATTTACTAGCAAACTATCAATAAATAACGATAACAATAGAAAACAAGAACTAAATATAATGAATAACAACTAAGTAAGTAAGAAACATACCAAAAATTAGGAAAAAATTGAGGAGATGAATGAAGGAATGGCGCGGCGAGGAAAGGAAGAGAGTTAGAGAGTAATTTTTTTTAGAGAGTGATGGGGGAGAGGGGGGTGCGCGAGTATATGTCGCCAATACTAGCTCGCCGGGCGTCCACTGTCGGACGCCATGGGTGGACGCCTGTGGACATGACATAGGTCCACCCCGACGCGGCCACGCGCGGGTTTGGGGAGGCGAATGAATCTCCATGAGATGGTCAAATGGAAATTTAAATCGAAGTCGGAGTCGCCACCGAATTTTATGGTTATTCGGAACCGTTCGAGCCCACTCTATGTCGTAGTGGGCCGTGTACAAAACACGGCCCATTTCCGATGTCAGAGTTTATTGGGCTCGTCCCTTTTGCATATCGATATAGATGCCGACTGGAGCGGTTAATCGTATATTGAATGACTCTCGTTGCCAATGGTTTCGGACATCCGGAAACCACGGTTCTGAGTAAGGGGTGAGGGTACGTGTTGGGAAGTTCACTAAGAACACCCAACCCCGCCCGCACATTAGCGGCCTCTACTAGGATATCGAATGACGTTTTAATGCGCGCGTTAGTAATACGATGAATGATATGCAAACATTGTTTTCCTAAGCATGTGAGGAATTGAATGGGTTGCTAAGTGGTTTAATGCATGCAAAATGATTAACGTCAAAGTTATATTTAGCATGTGAGATTCGTTTTAGTATAATAAAACAAATGAAATAGAAGAATGAACTTGCTACAAAACAAACAAACGAGTTAGTATCGATTTGTAAATAATAATAGCAAAAAATAAATATGCGAAATCGAGAAAATAAATATTAATCGAAATCTGAAAAATATTGTTGAAAATAACGTTGTTTTGTATAAAAAACGAAGTTCAAAAAATAATAAAAATACGGAAAAGGGCCGCGGCAAACAGCCAGCCGCGCGACTCGCCCGGGACGCCGGCGGGTCGCGTGGTGGCCTGTTTCGGGTCCGGTTTTCGAAAAACTTGAAGTTCGTATT
This sequence comes from Agrostemma githago, assembly GCA_958450325.1. Classification (NCBI taxonomy): domain Eukaryota; kingdom Viridiplantae; phylum Streptophyta; class Magnoliopsida; order Caryophyllales; family Caryophyllaceae; genus Agrostemma; species Agrostemma githago. The sequence continues at coordinate 62,003,812 of OY288247.1, read as the reverse complement.
AAATCGCGTATGAATATCGCATGATTCGTACTCGACTTAATATTTTCGATATTCTTTATATTCGATAGTTAACTACGAAATTAATATCGAATACTTGGAATAGTTTTTAGAAAAGGTGCAAATTTTTAGAAATCGATCGAAGAATAAATAATAAAACGAACGAAAACGTAAAAAAAGAAATCCCGGATTCCAGGCCTGCGCGCGAGTCGCCTGGGCATGGCGCGACTCGCGTGTGGGTCTGTCCGTTTTTATATTTTTGTTCGAAAATTGTTATTTTGATGAATCGCGTACAAATTATGAATTAACTCGTAATCGATCCATGTTTTCGGTATTCGTCGTATCCAATATTCGATTATGAAATCGATATTAGATATTTAGAATGAGTTTTGAAAAAGCTTTGTAAAATAAGTCGTTTTGGATGAGAAAAGAAAAGAATTTTTAATGAAAAAAAAGATGTAACGATTTTTAGTATCGTCGAAACCTTAATATAATTCCTTTCGATATAATATTCGATTATGGAAGAATCGATATCATATTTTTCAGAATATACGTTATGAAAATAGTTTTTCGTTAATAACGATATTATAATAAAAAAACGACTCTAGACCCGTAATAAAAAAAACGGACGAAGAAAAGAGAAGGAGAGAAAGGAAGAAATCGGGTTTTGTTGCACCCTCAACCTACATGCTCTTGTTGACTCGGATCGGGACTCGTCGGAATGTGGCTAGGCACGGGAGCGTCGAGATTTGGTTCGGCTAAGGTGAAGGTTCGGACGGGTGAAGGCTCGGGTATGGGAACCGGTTTTCCTTCGGGTTTGTGACGTAATATCGGTCTAACGATGCTAAGGAATTATGTGTGTCGGGATGCTAGATAACTATTGCTGAAAAATCGTGTGTGTATGTGTATAATTTCGGTAAATTATTGATGGTTAATTGGTGTCCATAATTGATGGATGCAAGGGGCTATTTATAGGAAATTCCCGACCTTGTCTTGGGAGAGTTTGACTACCGCTTGGGATAGGAAATGTAGGAATTTGAGGGAAATAAGAATTCCGCTTTCTTGTGGAGGAAGAAAGGCAAACCGGTGGATTTGCTCTCGTTTTGGACTGTTTCGGCCGAGTGTTTTACACTCGGTCGGATGCTCGAATCGGTTTTTGAATAGGACTCCTGTTTGAGCTAGAATTACCGCTTGAGTAAGAAGCTGAGGAGAACGAGAATTCTGTTTTCTTGTAAGAGAAGAAAAGAGGAATACCGGCTGGTACGTACTACTTGGCCGAGTGGTTGCACTCGGTTGAGTGTCTGAGTCGGTTCTCGGATAGGATTCCTACTCGGGATCGAATTCTACTTAAACGGAATTGTTTATTATTTTTTTGTATGGATGATTTCGCAGAGTTGGAGTATGAATCGGACACGTGAGATGTCACGGTCAGTCCGGAGGTCTCGGAAAATATCTTTGACCGGGTTTTGACTCGGTCGCTAAAAGACGGTTTTACCCTCGGTGTCGGATTCGACCCAAATTAGTGTTATTTGACTCGAAACGACCCACTGGGCCTGATTTTGAGGTTGGTTTTGTGAGATTTGTACTCCTTAAAATGCCTAGGCCAAATGTCCATCATTTCGAGCCCATTTCCGAGTACGTTAAAGCATGTTAGCGTCCGATCATCATCGGGTGTTTGTCGGAAACTGCTATAGACACCTGGCGGTCAAATGTAGGTGTCTACAACGCCCGTTTTACCCCAAATGGCGTCCGCCAGTGGACGCCAATTACTCCAAATGGCGTCCGCCTGTGGACGCCCGTCTGCCTGAGTTTTGTCCTTCCAAAATGCAATCGGACGCCAATTTTGACGTCCGACTGTAGACGCCCGTATGATTTTTCGGACGCCATGTCGGCGCCCATATGCCAAGGACGCCAACAAGGTGGACGCCCGGAATAGTTTTTCTTGTAGTGGAGGCTAATGAATCTCCATATGAGAATAGATCGAATTGAAATTTAAATCGAAGTGGAGTCGCCACCGAACTTTGTGGGAGTTCGGGCCCGTTCGAACCCACTCTATGTCGTAGTGGGCCGTGTACAAAATACGGCCCATTTTCGATGTCAGAGTTTATTGGGTTCGTCCCTTTGCATTTGATACCGATACCGACGTTAACGGATACCGTGTATTGAATGACTTTCGTTGCCAATGGTTTCGGACATCCGGAAACCGAGGTTCTGAGTAAGGGGTGAGGGTACGTGTTGGGAAGTTCTCCAAGAACACCCAACCCCGCCCGCACATTAGCGGCCTCTACTAGGATATTGTTTGATTTTAAAATACGCGCGTTAGTTGAACGATGAAATGATATGCAAACATTATTTTTCCTAAGCATGTGAATAATTGAATGGGTTGCTAAGTCGATTTAATGCAACTAAAATTAACGTCGAAGTTTTATTTTAGCATGTGAGGTTCGTTTTAGTCTAATAAAACAAACGAAAAGAAAAGAAATTGCTACAAACACGAACAAACGAGTTAGTAACGGTTTGTAAATCGAATAAAAATATGAATACGATAATATGCATGGTTTTGAAAAGATAATTCGCGTGATGTATTAACACGCGTTGACCTAGGTCAATAAAAATAAAGTCGAGATCTGAAAAAATGCCGTTTTGTCTAAAAAACGATGCTCGAAGAATAAAAAAAGAAACTGTGCTGCGTTTTCCAGACTGCTGCGCGACTCGCCCGAGTCAGGCGACTCGCCCGGGATGCGCACGACTCGCGTCTCGGCCTGTTTTCGAAGTCGATTTTTTGAAAAATCGATGAGTTTATTAAATCGCGTACAAATATTGCATAATTTGTACTCGACTCAATATTTTCGATATTCGTCGTATCTACTATTCGATTATGAAACCGGTATTAAATACTCGGAATGATTTTTTTGAAAAGAAATCAAAGAGTTTTGAAAATCGTTTTGTAAAATTAAACTAAAAAACGATGTTTGACTCTCTCTGCGTTTAAAAAATCGTTGTATTATGTTTTTGAGATCGCATAACGATTTCTAGCATCAACGAGATTAATGTAATTCTTTTGATACGATATTCGACTAGAGAATCGATATCGTATTTTTAAGAATATTTGTCGTATGAAAATAGTTTTGTATTATCGATATTATATAAAATGAATAATGTGACGACCCATAAAAAACGACCGACGATAAAGACGAGAGAAAGGAAGGGAGAGAAAGGGAAGTCGGGTTTGATTTTCACCTTCAACCTACATGCTTTTGTTTATTCGGATCGGGGTTCGTCGGAACGTGGCTAGGGCACAGTAGCGTCGAGTTAACGTAAGTGAGTTAGGGTGGTTTGGGTTTGGACGTGTAGGGTGTCGTGTCTAAGGGAGCCGGTTTTTTGTCGGGTCTCGGGTCACACTATCGGTCTTTCGATGCTACGTGTATGTGTCTCGAGGTTTAATAAGTGTGTGTGCTTTGTGAGTTGTAGATTTGTTCAATGTGAATGAATTGTGTCGATGTATGTGTATGTGAGGGTCCTATTTATAGGAGAGGAGGTACTCTTGCTTGGACGACAAGTAATACCGGTTTGGATAGGAAATGTAAGAAGTTGAAAGGAACGAGAATTCCGTTTCTTGGTGAAGAAGGCAAGGAATCTCGGCTGGAATAGGCTGCTCGGCCGAGTATCCCATGCTCGGTCGAGTGTTTGATTCGGTGTTCAGATAGAATTCCTACTTGAGACCGAATTCTACCTTAAACGGATTTGTTTAATATTTGTCGTAGCTGATTTTTTGTAGCATTTGAGTCTAGGCCGGACTCGTGAAGTGACACGGCTGGTCCGTGTGCCTCGGGAATACCTTTGACCGGGTTTTGACTCGGTCGCTAAAAGACGGTTTTGCCCCTGGTGTCAGATTCGACCCAAATTAGTCTTATTTGACTCGAAATGACCCACTGGGCCTGGGTTTGAGGTTGGTTTTGTGAAATTTGTACTCCGTAAAAAGCCCAAGGCAAATATCCACGATTTTGAGCCCATATCCGAGTATATTAAAGCACGTTCGCGTCCGATCATCATCGGGTGTTTGTCGGAAACTACTATAGACACCTGGCGGTCAAAATGTGGGTGTCTACACATATCAAGACATAGCTATAGTGTGTTATAATCCCACTTCTACAGTGTTTCTGCCACTGTATTGCGTTGTAATTTCTAGGGGATTACAGTTGGTAATTGAATCAATACTAAAACTTTTTGCTATCTCGCGTTCAATGTTGATAAGCATACAACTCTCAAGCAAATCAGCTTCCATCTTATTGCGAAGAGTAGTCTTTAAAATAATCATCATCGAGAAAGCACGTTCAGTGATGCGTGCGAAATATATACGTTTATTCCATCTTTTATGCACACATTTCTATGCATATCGAGTAGCATTGGCTACTATTTTCCCCCAAATTTGATACTTTGTGGTCTTTTGCATCTATGTAGAAAATGGACCCGTGGACGCATAAACAAGCCAAAAATCGTGCTTAAAGATGAAATCTTATGCGAAATAAGAAAAAAGAATGATCGTTTCCAAACGGGTCAAATCAAAACGTAAATATCTTGAGTTCTACAACTTCAATTGAGCTAATTCAAGTTGCGATGAAAAAAACTTTCTCTTTGGTTTCCAACGGTATATTAAAAGCCTAATTTAAAAAAGTAACATAGAAATGGCAAGCATTTGAAGTTGAGCGCGCAGTGCTGAGAACGGAAACAGGTCACAGATAGTCGAACGACTATACAAAATAGTCAACCGACTATCCAAAATAGTCGACCAACTATTCTTGAGACTGGGCGAAGATCGACACTTTCCTAATTTGATGTTTAGTGTTAATAAAACTTTTGAGCTTTTGTTTTAACTTAGTATTTAAGAAACTATTAGACTAGAATTAGAGACATTTCCTTCTCCTTTTCTCCTTCTATTTTTTTCTAATCTCTTCTCCTCTCCACTCTACTTTACTTCTTTCATACTCTACAACTTTTAGGTTTAATTTCTCCATTCTCTTAACTCAGTTTTACGGGGTTCTGCTTCTGGTGGCAACATGACATTGGGTGGTGGTCCTTAATTGCTTTAAGACGATTGAATCCTCTTTTTATTTCTCCTTTAATTTGGTAATCAATTTTTGCTCTGTTCCTACCTCATCTCTTCTTCTTACTCTTCTCTTCCTTAATCTTTTCTTATTGTTTATGATTGAATTATTGTTATGCTTAATTTAATTATCATCATTATTAATATTGTAGCTAAATCCTCCATGAGTAGCTAATTTCCCCAAATAGAATTTAGGTGATCTGCAAATTGAATGTAGTCATTAAATAGTTTATAGTTCTATCAATGATATTGCGTCTGAGTTGTCAATTGTAGCATATAATCGCGATTAGTCAGTTAATTCTCATGATTGTTTAATTGAATTCGGTAAACTTGAACCTAAGATCGGAAGCCTGGTAAAAGTTAGACATGCTATAACACATTAGTGTGCTCTAATAAGATCAGAAGCCTTTAGACGCATGCTAGGGTGAATAGCAGACCAGAAGGACCTTTTCACTACCCCTTAGACCAATATATGCGATAGACCAGTGACCTAGACCGTGACCATATAAAATTCATGGTGAACCAACAATCCTAGTTTTCTCTCCTTATAAATTCGCCCTAATTCATTCTGTTTACTTTAGTTATTTGTTCTCTTTACTCTTCTTCCCTTCACTACGTTTAGACTAGTCAAACAAACAAAACCCCCGACTGGTTACATAGATAGACTTTAATTGCAAGTAGATTTATTCGTCTCCATGAGGATTCGATCCTGACTTTCCTAGCTATATTTTTAGTTGGACCGTAGTCGGTTATCTTTGATAGGTATACGATTCGCCTATCATTCAGTACTTGCAGTTGATACAAGGAGAGTCAACTGAAGTTTTATTAATCTAAAAATAAGTGAATAGATATTCAATTTTCTCGTACTCACCAACCATTGACTTAATTCAGAAATGGTCGAGAGAATCTTGATATCCTCATTTCGAGATAATTCAACCTCATAATGATGCAATCGTACTCTTAATTCGTCCTCAACATCTGTGAAGTCCTCAGGATAAAATTTATGGGCAAGATTACAAATATCATCCATATTGAAAAATTGTCCATTTGCTCTAGGCTCCAAAGCACAACTGAAGATTAGCAACTCTACTGATTTTTCATTGAACCTATTGCTCAACTCTTGTAATTGCACATCAATTGTAGCATAATTTAAATTCGCCCGATAGTGGGATTCAGTTGTGTTATGATCCTTTTGATGACGAGCACGACCTCCTATTTCAACATATCTAGCGTTCATATCAAGGATTTCTATATTGCGTTTCTCACAAAATGCGACAATTTCAGCTAAGAGAAATTCCCATCCATCGTCTCTTAATTTTTGTAAGAGAACCTTTGTACTCTCAACAAGGTGTAATGAATTTAGAATATCTTGAGCTTTTCGCTGTAAAGTCTGACAAAGTAAGTCAGAAACCTCTAAAATTTTCTTTATAAGATACAAAATGAAGATAAATTCAAAAGAGGTCATTGTGTCTAATGCAGTGGTTGCTTATGCTCATTCAGCAGATTTATCTCCTTCATCAATAAGCTTATAGAGTACCGAACAAGTAGCACTACACATTTTTATTAGGCTTGAGATAGACTTCAAATGGGAGCTCCAACATGGCAAATTGCTTATTTGATTCAAACCAATACCAGTTTCAAGCTCTCCATCTTCAATTAACATATCTATCTCACTAGAATAAGCCTTCTGAAGTTCATCAACTCTCTTATAAGATGCAAGAACCACATTAACAACAAATGACAATTTGGAGAAGAACTAGGACACTAGTATGACTTCTTTTGCTGCTCCAACGAGTGCCAACTGTAAGCGATGCGCAAAACAATGAACATAGTATGCATAAGGACACTATCAAATTATCACCCCTAGTAGCGGATCCGGATCCGGTCCGGATCCGACGGATCCCAAAAATGCAAATCCAGATCCAGATCCGCCGGATCTGGATCGGATCCTGATCGGATCCGCGGATCCAATTTCTTACTTAAATTCTACAAAAATTTTAATTAGGGTATTCGCGACCATATTAATTTTCATAATATTACAAATAAATTCGAATATAAAGATTCGTAATTAAAGATTAATAAACTAAAAGAAAAAAGTCTTAGAAATAACCAAAAAAACACAAATTAGAGTTCTAAGTTTTTTATTATTGTTAATTTTTTAATAAAACGGATTTGTGGATCCGGATCCGAATTTACTTATTAAGATCCAGATCCAGATCCGTTTAAAAATAGCGGATCCGGATCCGGATCCATATCCAACGGATCTCACAATTTAGTATCCATATCCGATCCGTGCGGACCGGATCCGTTGCCATCCCTACTTGAGCTCGTAATTTTTTCACGTCGAAGCAATACTGTTTAAAAACTTCAAATACTTTATCTTTCAGTGTCATAGCATTGGTGTTTGAAACCTGAATGATTGTGAAAAAAGTGCTCTTTAACTAGACCAAGGTTATCAATAAATCTCAAAATTAGAGCCATTTGTTGTTTCCCAGCTACATCTCCAGCCTCGTCAACAATAATGCAAAAGGCGATGTGCCAATTTCCTTTTTAATTGTCTGTTTAACTCTCTCCCAAAAACTATAATATTTATTTTTGAATGTCTGGTGAGGTGTAAGTGGCATTCTTTGAACCATTTCTCACTATGTCAGTGTTAAATGAGATTTGGTGTTTCAGAAGTCCAAGAAAATTCCTCCGATTACTTGAACTCTCACTTTCATCTCGACCTCTCATAGCCAAAGCTTGTAGAGCTAGCCACCGCAATGCTTTAATCAAACACCAGAGCTTCATTCTATTGGTAGCAATTTCTTTAGGTGTCTACTTAGCATAAATATTTGGTATAAACTAAAAAATCTTTCTAAATCTTTAATAAGGAATAAATGATGAATAATTAAAGCAAATAAACTACATTTGATATGTAAATGGTTTGAGTCGAGTGTAATAAACTAAGATGCAATAAATGACGAATAATAATTAATAAGGAAAAGGTGTTGGGGGGGAGTCGGGGATTTGGAAATTCGGTTCTACGAGTCAAGGAATTATGGGGTTAGTCACAAAGTCAATAGAGGGAGAATGCCACCTTTTGATTTCTTCACCCAACTTATCTAAATCTCGCTTTCGCGGTGAAAAAGGGTAAGTCTCAAGTCAAGGTAACTCCTACCCCGAGTTTCCCCATATTGATAGGAGTGAGTCAAGGTCGATCTAGTTGGCCGAACTAAATCAACAAAGACACAATAACCTCAAACAAGATACATCAACAAGCATGCAACCGAACCACAATTCCTCAATTCATATTACCCAAGATCCTCCTCCCTTAACCCCCTAACAAGAAACTACTCACAATCCATGAAGAAGACTACAAAAACAATAACAATGGAGATAATATCAAAAACATGCATAATGATGAAAACTAGAGAAATTAAGACTAAAACAACGAAGGAAATTACGATCAACAAATGAAACTACAAAGCGATCTAAAAACAACGCAAGAAAAATCAATGAAAACGATGCAATAAAGAGAGAGCAAGAATAAAAACCAATCTAGAGAAAAGGGAGAGGAAAAGAATTATACCAGCAATAGAGGAAAAATAGTAATAAGGAAGATGAAGATGCATGTAAATAAAGGTGAAGCCTTGATGAAGAAAACAACGGATTGGTCACTAATCCTTTGATGATCTTCTAATCTCACAAAAATGGAGGAAAACAAGTCTAAATGGGAGGAAAAATTAGCTAAATTTAGCACACATCAAATCCCCCACACTAAACAGTTGCTCATCCTCGAGCAAAGACCCAAAAAGAAACTATGTACTAATACTACTAGCTAGACTATGCTAAGCCGACACGGGACAATTAACGGGCCCGCTCCTTCCCTTCAACTCACATTAGAATACCTATGAGGTAAGGTACTTTAATGGAAGGCTTGTTGGGTCTTGCTCAAAATGGTGGATGCGACTCAACACACAAAAACACATAAGCGCAAAAGATTAGGCGCATCCAAAGAGAAAATAAAAACACTGAATCCCTCATCGAGACGGCGGGGAAGACACCGATTACTCACCTAAAACAATCATGAACATTCGAAAATAAATCACCCAAGTGGACATGGACCAAAGCCTAATAATATGACATTAATCAATAAAAGTGTCGATGAATTAGGTAGGTCCTCCTAATCTTCTAAATGGGTACGACGGGATGTTAAATAGAATGGAATGAGTGAACCATGGAGTCGTTTGACACTGTAGGTAGGTGCAGTCCCGCTCTCTTTGGTTAAGGCCAAGAGGGTCGTTCCAAACTCGAATTATCCAAATTAGTATAAACAAAAAGTGGAGAAGTGTTTACAATTTGTGGTGGATCGACTAATCACCGCTATCTTCCTTCCTCGGGACTCGGTCCTCTAGTAGGCACTTTACGGCAAAAGTCGATCAAAGGGCTTTTTTTAAGGAGATAATGTTTTTGATGATATGTTTTCCATTGATGCTCATTTTCTCTCCTTTGATTTTCATTAGTTTTTGTGCCCTTTTTCTCTTGCTTCGGTTTGTCCTTTTTTGGCTTTTTTATGTGGCTCGAAACCAAGCTTGGAGGTTTATTTTTGTAAACTTATTGTGATGATGTATAGGTGGAGGGAAAAATAGGTATCCAAGATCGCGCGCCATTCCCAGATAACCCACAAAAAGGATGACAAGAATTTGGACTAAAGGCCAGGTGCAATGATCATTTGAGCAAGGTCACCTATAAAATGGGATGCGGTCACCAAGGCCTAACTTCTCCATGGGTGGTCAAATGCAAACCCCGAAGTAAACCTCTAGTAGAAAGGTGGACTCAAGCTAAAAGATCAACAAATTCATTGATTTAAAGTCATTCTACTAGATTAAGGTCCAAAATCTACAATGGGTTATCCACAATAGAATGTAAATTCTCGCAATAAGCTCGTAATCGGGTTTTCAAAAACTTTTAATCCTAGACACACTATAAAAAATCAAAAAAGAACACAAGAAAAAGAAACATCAAATAAAGGAAAACACAAGTAAATTCATGCACTCCGTACTCCATCGACATTGAATCATACAATCAACCGCAAATTCCAAAATGCTCATCTCTTCGAGAGCCTTCCAATAGCAACAACCCAACTCTTATACAAGAGTAAAGGCACGAAGAGGAAAGAAGTTACCTAGCGGGTTCCTTCCATGATCTCCTCATCTTGTGCTATCGAGGTGGTAATTATCATGTAAGAGTGGAGGACACACTATACAAAGGACATGAAAACATAACGAGAACGAGAAAAGAAAAGAAAAGGAAAATATTTTTGGTTTTAGAATTTTTAGAATTTTCTAAATATTTTTAGAAAATATTTAAAAACAAAAGATAGTTGATCCCTCCCCCACACTAAAACTGTACATTGTCCTCAATGGACAAGTAGGAGATAGATAGAAAAAGACGGAAAAAGAAAAATAAGAAAAATCTTTTTGGATTTTTATGATTTTTCAAATGTTTTTGTGATTTTTCAAAATTTCGGGAAAAGAAAATAAAATAATAAAAGGGTGGCGAGCCTAGGTGTAATCACGTCAGCTAGACCCTACCCAAGTGGGTAAGAAAATGAAAAGAAATTAAATTAAATTAAATTAAATGAAAATGGCGAAAAATGGTCGTAGGTGTAATCATGTCACCTAGCCCGGATTGAGGAAAAGTTGAAAAACTTTTGAGAAGGATGAAAGGATTTGGATTTTCAAATTGGTCAATGACGTAATCACATTGTCTAAAGACAAGGAGCAATACCAAGGCCACAACGGCCACAACAATCAATGGGGCAGCTTGCAAAAATTTGTTAGAAACGAATAATCAATCACAATGATAATGGGATAATAGAACCGGATACAACCAAAGTACATGCAATAATAGACTCTTATAGACTCACTTACCAGACCCACGCACAAATACTCACAACGCCACCTACTGACTTTGGGAGAGGGTCTAGAACGAATAATCATCAGACGCATACAAAGCATTAAGAGACGCAAACCCTCGGAAGACGCCTGAGGAGAAAACTCCTCTGGACCGTCACTAAGTGAGAGGGCGTAGTCCGACTCAATCTCACAGAGGTCGTAAATCGTACGATCCTCGGGCAATGTATAATGCGCGTACTCCCAAACTCCCCTTCCTTCCGTTTCAGTCTTTGTCAATCGAAATTCACTGTGCCCTAAAGGTAGGTCTCAATTGTGGTGAATGAGGGTGTGTGTTGGGTACAAGTAAAGCACGTCCACGGCTAATATAGACGAGGCGATGATGGGTGATCGTGCCTCAAACGGATCGGTCGTTCAACGAAGGATGAGGGATCAAACAATAGTTATAAGACTCGCAATAAACACAAAAACAACTAAGTGTATTCGTGGTAAGTCGAGGTCGGTCCACAGGAAACAGTGTAGAATTGAGTAAAAGCGATGTGCATGGGATCTAATGGAGGTTTTAAGGGTCGAGTCTAGATTAAAATGCAATAAATAACAAGTGATAATCAAATAGGAAAAAGTGTTAGGGGGAAGTCGATATTCGGAAATTGGGGTCTAAGAATCTCAGAATTGGGTCGGTCACAACATCGATAAAGGGAAAATGTCACCTTTCGATTTCTTCACCCAACTCACCTCCCGCTTTCGCGGCGAAGAAGAGTAAGTCTCAAGTCAATACAATTTCTACCCCGAGTTTCCCCATATTGGTAGAAATGATTCAAGGTCGATCTAGTTGGCCGGACTAAAACAACAATGACACAACAACCTCAAGCAGGATAAACCAACAAGCAAGCAACCAAACGAAAATTCTTCAATTCAAATAACCCAAGATCCTCCTCTCTAAACCCCCCAACAAGAAATCTACTCACACTTCATGATAGAAACTAATAAAACATTAACAATAGAGAAACACAACAAGAACATGCATAATGATTAAATCTAGAGAAAATAACAACAATACGATGAAGAAAATCACGATCAACAAAATAAACTAGAAAATGATCTATGAACAACACAAATGAAATCAACAAAAAAACAAGACAATGAAGGAAATAGCGATTAATAAAATAGACTACAAGACAATCTAACAACGATGTAAGTAAAATTAAGAAAAAAACGACGCAATAATGAAAGAACAATAATGAATCTTGAGACTAGGGAAAAGAAGAGAAATATATCAACTATGGAGGAAAATGACGGTAATAAAGAAGATTGCATAAAATAAGATGAAGCTTGATTAAGAGGACAAGGGATTTGTCACTAATCCTCTGATAATCTCCAAGAATCTTCAATAAAAACTTGAATTCTTACAAAACTTAAATGTAAATCTAGAGGAATGACGAAGAAATTGATGAAAACTATGAAGAACTACTAGTTTTCTATCTAAGCTAATAAAATGATCTAGTGATAATGGATGTCTAATGGATGATAATGTGCAACTAACTAGGGTATCTATATATATAGTAAAGCCTTAATGGATCCTTAAACTCAAGCCCAAATCCAACTTTTTGCTCCATTAGTGAGACTTTCACCCAATAAGTCTTCATATGGTGAATTTTCACCCTGCGAAATCTGACAATCACGAGCCAATACCGCCGGGTGAAACTTCACCTGGTGGTTTCACCCAGTGAACTTCCTTCCAATTTTGCATTTTTGGACATCTTTACCGTCGGGCAAAACTTCACCCGATGCGTGAAAGTTTGTCCCGGTCATTTCGCCCGGTGGAGAAAGTTTTCTGAAGATCTTCGGGGAGGTGAAATTGTCGTCGGGCGAAACTTCGCCCGGTGGTATCTCATCGGGTGAAATCATCGGGTGAAACTTCACCCGATGGTTTCCTGAGCTCTTTTCTGGTCTCATTCTTCGTTGTTTCATTGGATGGCTCTTAACTTTAAGTTTTGTGCGTTGCTCTTTGGACGGTATTTTCCTCTCTTTTGCTCGTGGAAGCTCAGTCATGCTTTCGGTGTCAAATCCAATCAAAATAGATAGAAAAACTACCAAAAACACGTAAAATGCACAAGAGGGACGCTAATGCGAGAAAGACTAAGAAAAAGGCGATAATCGCACACTGATCTTGCAAAACAAAGGAAAAACGAGTTTAAATGAGAGGAAAAATGGTCTAAATTTAGCAGACATCAATGGGGTACATGAAAAATCCAAGTGGGGAAATAGGCCTCGTCAAGCCAAATGGAGTTGTCAAGCAGGGTGAGGTGGTCGATCGAGTAACCCAATTTGTTTGCTATAACCGTCACAAGACATCCACAATCTAAGGAGGGGCGTTGGGCATTGATAATGCGCCGAAAGTGTAACGCCACGACGATGGGTAGGTCAAGGGGACTCGAATTACCGACTAAAGAGTCAAGGATTAATTGCAAGACGCACACATTAAGAGTATATATTATCGGTCGAGGGCACTAAGCAATGGGAGAGGATTTCGCAAAAGTAGCGAATGACGGGGTTACGAATCTCGGAAGCATAAGACAATTCGGCCGAGTAACCCTCTATACAGTGGAAGATACGCTTCCAAAAATATCTCCTCGAAACACATGCTTGAATGTTGTCCAAAGGTTCACTGAGTCCGGTACCCGAAGAGGGTAGGCCAAGTGCGAGGCCAAACTCGGGAATGGTCAGTCTATGAGGTTTGCCGAATAACCAAAATTTAATTACTCTAGGTGTGATCGGATCGTCAAGTGCAAAAGTTCCTAGGAACTTACAACTTAAGTCTTTATATATAAAGGTCGCAAGGCTAAGGAGTTCACTAGCTACGGTTCGTGACGATCTCTTTAATATCGTCGACAATACCCAAATTGGTCATTGTGTGTGGACAAGGTCATCTAGTGCTCTGAAAGATCATTTTAGAGAAGGTGCGAGATAACGATGTATTAAGGCAAGGTAAATTAGTAGACTTAGAAGGTTTAGAAGTTGAAGGCATACCTTGTACGTTTCCGAGAAGCTCGTCTTGACCTTGTTTCCATGATGAAAGATTTGCAAGATTGTTCCGATATGACTTTGCTTCACCTCTTCAAAAACCCAAAAATATTCACCAAAGTGGAATGGAATGGAGGTATGAAGATGGTTGGGTTATAGAAGGTGGTGTGTTAATAATATGAGGAGTGATGAGGTGAAAAGGGAAGTGAGGTGGAGGTGATATATCTAAAGGTGTTGTGGAGGGAAGGTAAAGTTTGAAAGGTTTGATTGAAAATATTTAGTGTTTGTAATTTGGAGGGAAAGTTATGAGGGTATATTTGGAAAACGAGGGAATTGAAATTTGTAGTGAGTAAGTGGGTGATGGGTGATCCGGCCAAGTTCAACGGGTGAAGTTTCACCCGGTCATGTACTATCAGGTGAAGTTTCACCCGACAGGTTTTCTAATTAATGATCATTCTGCAAAAAATTTCACCACAGGGCGAAGTTTCATCCGGCGAAATCTCATCGGGTGAAGTTTTGCTTGACGGTATCTGGACAATTCTGGCAGAATCTGGCATCTAGGAGTTTTTTCGAAGGGCGAAGTTTCGCTCGGTCAAATCCTCATCGGTTGAAGTTTCACCCGACGAAAAGTCTTCAGTAAATATCCTAATGGCATGGCAGAATTCCATCGGGTGAAGTTTCACCCGACGGAAAGTCTTCAAATATCTCACCGGGCAAAGTTTCGCCCGACGGTCTTGTGATAAGTGTGGTTTGTAGGGCTTATTTCTTGTGTTTGGTCCCGGTTTCTCTTGTGGAATCGCTCTTTGGAGCGGTTTCCAGGCTACTTACACTTCTTCTATTTTTTTTAGGTTCCTAAGACCAATCTTGGAGAAATGGAACGATTACGACTCGTTTCCAACACATTTGGAGCCATCGAAGAGAAGCGACGATCACTCGGTGGCTTAGACTCAATCCCGAGCCCTTGGGACCCATTCTCGAGGCCTTTAGACTCGATCCCGAGCATCGAGAATCGATGAGAAGCCTATGAGGAGCAAGTAGGGACCAATGAGATCATATTTGAAGCCTACAAGACCCATCCCGGTCAGGAACACATCCATCACGACCGGGACGAAGTGACGAGCAAGACAGCGCCTCTGACAGCCCATCCTGGTCGGGACCACGAGCTTCCCGGTCGGGACCACCCCATCCCGATCGGGACCGACTTCATCCGGACCAGGAAGAGCATAACACCGCCCGGTGTTATGCACCATCCCGACCGCGATCAAGAGCTTCCCGACCGGGACCATTCCTTCCCGACCGAGATGACTTCCTTCCCGGTCGGGAAGGGCCCAGCGAAGCCCGTCTTCATTTCTTTCAATCCCTTACCCGTGAAACCCTATATATACCCCCCTCTAGTATTGTTTTAAGCACTTTACATTACACTACATTAGACTAAACCCTAGATAGAGATCCTCCTCTCTTTAGATTAGTCTTTAGTTAATCTTAGCATAATCTTAGCAATTAGTCTTGTATTAAGGGAATTCTTGAAGAATCCAACCAAGATTGACAACCTTGGTTGATGTATTTGGGTTTTCTGATTTTTGTAAGTTTCAATCTTTCCTCCTCACTAGTTTGGTATAATTTCTCTTCTCCTTTCCTTTAATCTTTGTTTTATCATTCAAGTTTTCATCTTTATCTTTAATCATTGTTCATCTTTATTGTTCTTCAATATGAATGTTTCGATGCTTATGTTGTTTTCTCTTTTTTTGTTAGTATTAGTTTGAATATGAGTGAGTAGATTCTTGTGGGGTTAGTAGGGGGATTAAGTGTTGATTATGGGTGATTAGGGATTGATTGTGGGTAAAGGTGGATTCTTTGTTACTAGTCACTTATCATGCATGCTATGTGTTTGTTGAAATGATTGTTAGAGTAGTAGTGGCCAATGCTATTCTTGCTAGTTTCCTCCTTCCCCTTGTATGGTTCATTTGTGGTTGAATCCTTTTGTATTGAGTAGCATCTTGCGTGAGTATTCGGGTTTGTCTTTGACGCGAGAGTGCGGACCGACCTTAGTGACTAGGTGAAACCTATACCCTCGATTTCCCAACTATCCTACTACACTTATGAACCCGACATAACCCTACTCTTACCTTAATTGATTTCTCCATCTTCTTAGTTATTTTTCATCTAGTTTAGTTGATTCATTTAGTTTGTCTCATCTCTAGTCCATTCATTATCATAGTTGAATTCCTCTTCATTAACTTTGTTCGTTTACCCCTCCTTGTGTTAATTGTGACTTAGTCTTATTTCTAGGTAGACCTTAGTCTAGACACCTCTTACCGTCCCCGTGGACTCCACCCGACTTACCCTAGCTACCTTGTTAGGTTTAGTTGGTATTATTTGTTGGTAGGATCCACGGCAAATCCTTCCCATCAATTTGGCGTCGTTGCCGGGGACGGTGCATGTTTAGACTTAGTTTGCTTATTAGCTAGACTTAGTTACCATTTTGTGTTCTTCTTCTATACATTGTGCATATTTTTTTTAGTCTTTTTCTTAGTTTCTATAGCTTTCTTCTCTCTTTGTCTTTGGTTGTGTTTGTTTATTGTCTCTACCAGTGCCCATAAAGCACTAGGTGTTCTCACGTTTGTTCCAAGTGTGTAGTGCATGCCTATGAGGGGAGACGACTTCTTTCTCTTCAATCCAGAGCCGGAAAGACTCTTTAGAGCCTTTCGCCAACGGACGATTGATCGAGTTAGAAATTCTCAACCGGGTACTAGTAATATCATTGAAGAACAAATCCAAGGATCCGACTTGAACGAAGCACCTCGAGAGACCACCGAAGGGACCTTCATAAATCCCTTTGGTACATCTATTCACTCGTCTCCACCTAGTTCTCCTTCAACATCTACATCAACACCATCTACACCATCATCTCCCTTACATCCAATCATGCCGAAGTTTTCATCTTATTCAACTTTTACCGAGGATGTCTTGCCGGGACCGAGCACTTTACCGGCCGCTTATGCCGGAAATTTTGTGGCGAAGACACAATTCGTCTAACTTGTAGAGAGAAATCAATTTAGTGGTTTGCCTACCGAAGACCCGCACCAACACATGGAGACTTTCTCCGATTATTGTGATGCTATTTCTCAATCCGGGATTACTTGAGATGAAATTCGTTGGGTTCTTTTCCCGTTCTCTCTTATTGGAAAAGCAAAGCAATGGATCAAGAGTCTCGATAGGGCAACCATGGGAATTGATACTTGGAAGAAGCTTGCATTGGCGTTCTATCAAAAGTTTTATCCTCCCGAGAAGACAAACTTGCTAAGGGCCTCCATCACCGGTTTTCAACAACGGGATGAAGAGAGCCTTTATGAAGCATGGGAGCAGTTCAAGGCTTTGATTAGATCGTGCCCCCACCATGGGCTTTCACAATGGTTCTTGGTCCAACATTTTTGGAATGGGTTGTATGAAAATTCTAGAGCCATACTCAACATGGGGTCCAATGGAAGGTTCACCGAGGTAGATGATGACCAAACTTGGTCTAGAATTGAAGAAATGGCAGTTCATAACTCTCAATATTCTAGGCCTAGGAAGGAAAGTAGAGGGGGAAGGCATGAGATTGATTCCATTACACAACTTAGTGCCGATCTTGGAGCACAATTGAAGATCCACATGGATACTATTGATATGAAGCTCCAAAGTCACTTTAATCAAGGTCAAAGCACTAGTTCCTCCAACCAACAATCTATTCATCAAGTTAATGCTATGGGAATGGTTACTCCTACATCTTATTATGGGATATGTGAGATTTGTGGAATACATGGACATGAGCCTTCATATTGTCGAAGTAGCGTTGAGCAAGTGAATGCTTTTCAAGCATACAAGCAAAGTGCCCCATACTCTAACTTCAAGGCTCAATATGTGCCAAATCCTCATATGTTCCAAGCTTCCCAACAACAAGCTCAACAACAATACCGTCTATCATATGTTGCTCCTCCCTTAAGGGACAACCATGGCTACCAAGGTTATCAAGGCAATCAAAGGCCTTTCAACAACTTCCAACAACAAAATGCTTATCATAACCAAGGTGCCTTCAATCATCAAGGGTTCCATAATCAAGGGAACTTCAATCATCAAGGTGGTTTCCAAGGAAACCAACATTCTCAAGGATACCAAAACAACAACCAAGGTTACCACAATCACAATCATGGTACACTACTACAAATGAGCACTTGGGCCACGGTTGAATTCGTGGCGAAAGTGCTAAATTTTCGTGGCTAAAGTACTTTGCCACGGAAAGACCATCCGTGGCGCAAGTGGCCGTGGCAAATAAATAGCCACAGGAAAAAAAAACGTGGCAAGTATTGATTTTATTGCCACGGAGTCTCCCGTGGCTAGAATTAATTTTTTTGCCACGGATTATCCCGTGGCTAATTATGTTTGTAGCAAAACATTTATTCCGGTGATAAAATATATAATAAATTAAATAAATTAATAACCGTAAGAATTCTCTACCCCTATAGTAGTCACATCTGGAACGATTACTAGCTTTATAGCCGAGTCATTCGAATATTATTTAATTCACCATACGCATCGAAGGGCCTTCCCAGGAGGTCACTCATCTTAACACTACTCTCTCTCAAGCACGCTTAACTGTGGAGTTCTTATGGCCAGTTACCAGAAATGAAATTGAACTTTATTGACATAATCATTGGTTTGAATTCTATTAAAGTGATGTTTTTTTTCACAAACTACATTTACTTTTGAGTAATTATTTTTTTTCCCCAATGATTTACATATTATGACTAAAAAACAATTATTCCGAAAAAAAAGAGTTTTGAAGTTGATTTTCGGACTCATGATTTCATTAATTTATCGATATTTCTATTTTAGTTTCTATTTTCCACGTTCTTTTATTGCTAGTTCTTTCGATATGTTTTTTTTCTTTTCGTTATCGGCCATTATTTTATTTCATCAGTTTTTTATCCTCATTGAGTTTTCTCTTGCATACTTCATGTTTTACCCAAATTTTATTTTTCATAAAGTAAATTTTATTTTAAATTCATTTTTTAAAATATCTTCCAAATAATATTACAGAACAATTATTGAATTAAAAAGTTGCCGATAAATTAATTTTGAATTTTCTCACTATTAGTCCTTAATTATTATATTTTCTTACTTGTATTTGTTAATTATTTGATTTTCTTATTTATACCTCTCTTTTTTTTTGAAAAATTATTTTGACCGATTTTTGAACTTAGACACAACTTTCTAATACATTAATCTTTCTTCCAAACCAAACAACTTGAAAGACAATTAAATTACAAAAATAATTATTGTTTTCACAGTCAAAGTTAATTCCATAAAAATATATAGACTGATTAGAATTCTTAAATACGAATTTAATAAAGCAATTTTTTTCACAATGAAAATATTGTAAGAGAATCAATAATTTGGAAAAAAAATCATTCTCAATCACTTTCTTTTTTAAGTTTTTGTCTTAAAAAGAAATGTATGTATTACATGTGAAAAAATTAATTAATTAAGCGGTAAAAATGAAAGAATCTTAAATAATATTAGACATCTCAATGATGGATGATCAATCACATGCTTCTTTTACTTGATATGCTATGTACGCCACATTTTAGCTAGCATATATAACAATATGTAAATGTTAGTTGTTTTTCAAAAGTCATACTTAAGATTATAGTATTTTAATAAAACATGTTGTCAAATTAAAAGAAATCAATTACTTCAAAAATGATGATTAGTAAAAAATCAACAAATTAGAAAACCAAAGTTTTCTTGTATTTAATTTTACAAAAAATCAATTTTTTTTCTTAAAATAAACTAAATATAATAATACCAATTTTTTATTAATAAAATATTTTCAAAGTTAATAATTTTTTTTCATATTATCTTTAACTTTGAATTTTAATGAATTTTTTAAGATCAATATTTGACACTCGGCTAAACTTGAAAGTAATATGATTAAAGTTTGGAGAACCATTAGCCACATGCATTTATTAAATATGTGGGTAAAAATTAATTTCGCCACGAAAGTATATTATGTCGTGGCTAAATAATATTTGACACTGAACAAATTCGTGGCTAAACATATATTTTCAATGGATGTGGCATCTTTCGTGGCAAGAGTGATTATTGGCCACGATTTTAATAAAATTCGTGGCGCAAGTGAATTTTTGCCACGGGAAAAAATGTTCCCGTGGCATATTTTTTTCCCAAGTAGCGATTCAAATTTTTCCTGTGGCTAGGTAAAATTTAGCCACAAATAACAAATTCCCGTGGCATAATTCGTGGCGCAAGTGCCAATTTGTTGTAGTGGTAACTCTGAAGGCCTAAATCAAGGCAATTCTCAAGGGTTCCAAGGGAACTCTCAACATCAACAAGGGTCCCACAATGCTCAACAGGAGAACAAGCAAAGAAGCCGGTCTCCAACTCATGACTATGGCTTTCCCCTAGCCATCACAAACACTCCACACAACCAACAATCTCCACCTCGGGATTTCGATACACAAAAGCAAATGTTGGAGATGCAAAGAAGTCAATTGGAGATGCAAAGATCCCAACAAGAACTTATTGCCCAACTTCAAATGGAAAACAAGGAAACAAAAACTCATATTAAGATGCTCGAAACCCAACTAGCTCAAGTTGCTTCGGGTAGTTCTTCAAGACAAAAGGGTCAACTACCTCCGCAAGGTGTACCATCGAAATTTGAACATGTGAATGTCATCACCTTGAGGAGCGGTGCATCCTATGATTCTCCCTTGTTTCCTAGTGAGCAAGAAGCCATGAAAGAAACGGAATCTTCATGTCAAAGCAATGAGAATTGGAGAAATCTCATGGAGGAGCAAGTCTTGTGGGTAATTGAAAAACCTATCGAAGACAAGCTTCCCCCACCCCAAGAAGAAGACAAGGCAAAGAAGAAAGTGTCAATTGAAAAATCCAAACCTAATGAGCAAGACAAGATACACATCAAGTTGCCGTTCCCATCAAGGCAATTGAAGACAAAAGTGGATGTTCAATTTGACAAGTTTGTCGATATTGTGAAGAAATTGGATGTGAGCATCCCGTTCACCGAGCTAATTACCCAAGTCCCAGCATATGCAAAGTTCATGAGAGAAATATTGGCTAGGAAGAGATCCTTGGACAAGGAAGAGACCATAGCGCTCACAAGAGAGGTGAGTGAGCTTATTCAAAGCTCTACACTTCCTAAGTTGAAGGATCCGGGTAGTTTCTCAATCCTGTGCACCACAGGGAATTTGAAGATCGAAAGGGCGTTACGTGATTTGGGGGTGAGTGTAAGCATTCTCCCTTATTCTATTTGTGGGCGACTTGGGATGAAAGAGCTCAAGTGTACCTCTATTACACTCCAAATGGCCGATCGTTCACTTAATCGGCCATTAGGAATGTTAGAGGACGTGCCATTAAGAATCGGGAAATTTTTCATCCCGGTCGACTTCCTTGTGCTTGATATGCCGGAAGATGCAACCACCCCCATCATCGTAGGGCGTCCATTTCTACATACCGTCGGTGCAATGATCGATGTCAAGAAAGGTAGGATCACCTTTGAATTAGGCGACAAGAAGCTCATGTTTGACCTCCAAGGCAACACCTCGCCTACATATGAAGAGTCATGTAATATGATCCATGCCTTGAAAGACATAGAGCTAGGGAATGAGCCGGATGAAAGCTTGGAGATTAACGACAATTTGTGTGAAAGTGATGATGATACATTCGAGCTTGGGGTGGATGAATGCCCTTGTTATGTGAATGAAGACAAGTTACTTGGAAAGAAGAAGGTTGAGCCTTCCTTGAGGCATGAAGATGAGTCGAAGTTTGGGTATATCCCGAAGGATCGCAAGTACAAGTTCAGCCGTTGAACCTAGTAGATCGGGATGCCTCGGGAACGTCGAGGCAAGGTTGTGAAGAACCTTGGAGTGTGGATTGGTATTCCACGAGCTTTATTGAAGACTTCTCGAGAGCTTTCGACTTGTTGCTTCGTGCCCTTGAGGGATATGAAGTTTTGTGCCATGTTGTTTAAGAATGAATGAAGAATCCTACCATCCTAGGTTTGACGGAGTTCCTCAAGAACCGTCGTGTTGTATATAACTCCTTACTCTTCTTTAAGTTTTTTGTAATTGTATTTGTGATTTGTAAGCTTGATTTTTGGATTTGTGTGTTTGTGGAATTCTTGTAGTTTGGAATTTTTGATGAGCGATGTGAGGGAGGGATATTTGATGGTGTTTATTGAGTTTACTTAATAGGTGGATAGTGAAGATGAAGTTTGGAAAGGAGTTGTTGATGATAGAAGCTTGGAGCTTGGTGGAGGAAGTCGGTTTTTGAGCTTTTTACAAGCTTTTTGGGACGGGATTTTAGATCCCGAGGTATTAGTTGACTTGTGGGTGGAGCTATCAAGAGGATTGAAAGGCTAGAAGAGTCATCCCGACCGGGAAGGGTTTCATCCCGACCGGGATGAAGTGTGCACGAAGTCTGAGGCTACTGACTAGCCATCCCGCTCGAGATGGGTGATCATCCCGACCGGGAGGGAGTGATCCTGACCGGGACAAGATGCTCCCGACCGGGATGGTCCCCTGCAGCCTCATTCACCTTTGTTCCTTCATTTAAACCCCACCCAACCACTTTATACCCCCTCCCAACCTCCCTACTCACCCTCGCAACTATCATTTCACCCTTGAACCTCAATTATATACCTTCATCTCATCTTCTCTTCACTTTACATCGGGTTTCCCCTCAAATCCCAACCTCATTTACACCATTTCAAACCCGGTACTTCAACTATGCGTCTACATTGCGAAAGAAGAGGGATAACGATGATGAAGACAAGCAACGTGCCGAATACGATCATTGAGGCGATGGAGATAATTGAGTTGCTAACCGTTTGGTAGGCGACTCTCCATTCTTTTCTGCCTTTTATTGCTAGTCTATATTCGTTTGTTCCCCTTCCCTTTATGTATTTGGTGTCTTAGTGGCCCTTGGTGTTTATTGCTCCTGATTCTCGATGACGTGACTACATCGAGAATCCATTGAAAAATCCAAATTGGCAAGTCTTTTCACTTTTTCTTTATTTTTATTTTCTTTTGGTAGAATTTAGTTAGATTTAGACGGAATCCGGGCTAGGTGACTTGATTACACCTAGCCCTCCCCTCCATTTTCCTTTTATTTTCTTCGTTTTATTTCTTCCCCCATCCATATCTTTTCCTGTCTCGGCCCTTGGTGACTTGACTACACCCCGGCCGGACGCATTCGACCCTTTCTTCACTTTCATTTTCATTTTTAGTTTTATTTTCCCTTTTCCTTTTCTTTTTTAGTGTCTTCCACACACTACCGATCGAGTATGAGGACATTGCTCGGTTTAAGTATGGGGGAGCGATATCCTAGTCTAGTTTAGTTTTATTTTCATAGTTTTTTTTTTTGAAAAGTCTTAAAAATCCCTAAAATTTTGAAAATTTTGATAAAAAATCAAAACGATTTTCTTTTGTGTCTTTTTCTTTTGTGTCCTTGTGTCGTATATTTGTTGTGTTGTGTGTTTTGCTCCCCTAGTTCCTTGTAGGTTGCGCGATCGTCGACAAGTTTCGAAAGGCTCAAGACATCTGGTAATACCTCTTCATTTCTTTCTCCTTTTTCCTTTTTGTGGAGTTTGGAGGATGTGTTGTGATGGTGTGTGCTCGGGTGGAGCTTTTTGAAGTTTGTGGTTGATATGGTAGCCTGTTTGGATATTTCGGAGTGATGATTGTTTATTTTGTGTGTTTGTTTGTTTGTTTGTTTGTTTTGTTTTGTTTTGTTTTGTTTTGTTTTGTTTTGTTTTGTTTTGTTGTGTTTGTCTCTTTTCCTTTCGTTTTTGTTGTGTCTTTGTTTTGTCTTGTTTAGTTGTGTCTAGTGTGTAATAAAAGGTTTTTGAAAACCCGGTTTTGAGGCTAGTGCGCAAGTGTTTACTTTCCCTTTCTAGTATTATGAGTCGAGTCTTGGACTTTAGTCAAGTAGAATGACTTTAAATCAATGATTTCGTTGGTTTCTTACCTTGCGTCCACCTAGTCTACTAGGAATTCACTACGGGATTTGCATTTTGACCATTTTGACCACCCACGGAGTGAAAAGGTCTTGGTTGGCGAGTCCCGTCTCTTAGGTGACCATGTTCAAAATTGTTTGATTAGTCCAAGTATTCCACCTTTTTGTGGGTTTGAAGGGAAGGACGCTCCCCAACTCACCCATTTCCCTACCTTCTACACATTTTCCACAAATAAGTTGCAATTTGTTGAAGTTTCATACTTGGTTGTGATTGAATGCCTACAAAACAAAATTTGGCCAAAAGGGCAAACCGAGAAAAAGAAAGAAAAGAAAGAAAAAGAAAGAAAAAGAAAGAAGAAAAAGAAAAGGCACAACAAATGAAAAAAAAAAATACAAAAGAAGAAAAACAAATGGCATAGCAACTCAAAAGCAAAATACAAAAGAAAAACGCCAAAAAAAATCAATTTCACAAAAGAATCTTACCCCTGAAAAATAAGCCTTTTACCGACCGTTATCGTGAAGAGCCTACCAAAGTACCGAGTCCCTAGGAAGGATGATAGCGGTAATGGTCGGTCTTCCCTCACTTTTCAACCATATCCACCTATTTACTTGGACTAGTTGGGCGGTTTTTGAGCAAGGGACGACCCTCTTGGCTTATCGCTAAAGGAGGTGGGGTTTCACTTTACCTACAGTGTCGACTAACTTCGTGGTTCATCCTTTTTCCATCCCGCCTATCATCCCGTGGTACGTTCTTAGAAGATTAGGAGGAACCTAGGTAAGTTACCAACGTTTTTATTGCTTTGTTGTCATACTATTAGGGTTTTGTCCGTATCGATTTGTGTTATTAGCTTGGGAACGTTGTCACTTGCCTTGAGTCCTTAACCGGTGTTTCTTTCACCGCTTTGTTGAGGGAAGAGGTATTTGTTTCTTCTTGGATGCAACCGATTGTTGTTTGTTTGTGTGTTTAATTTGTATGTTTATGTGTTTTCGTGTTCGGTTGTATCCACAGTTTTGTTGCAAGACCTCACTTGCTTTGCGGAGAGCACTTTTCCTCTAAGTGTTCTCGCGTGAGTTGAAAGGGCGTAGGGTGCGCTAATACCCGCTCGGTTAGTAGTCTAGTTTCTTTTGGTTTTTAGTTAGTTTGTGCTTACTCGAGGGCGAGTAAGGGTTAAGTGTGGGGGAGTTGATAAGTGTGGTTTGTAATGCTTATTTCTTGTGTTTGGTCCCGGTTTCTCTTGTGGAATCGCTCTTTGGAGCGGTTTCCAGGCTACTTACGCCTCTTCTAGTTTGTTTTAGGTTCCTAAGACCAATCTTGGAGAAATGGAACGATTACGACTCGTTTCCAACACATTTGGAGCCAACGAAGAGAAGCGACGATCACTCGGTGGCTTAGACTCGATCCCGAGCCCTTGGGACCCATTCTAGGACTCGATCCCGAGCACCGAGAATCGATGAGAAGCCTATGAGGAGCAAGTAGGGACCAATGAGATCATATTTGAAGCCTACAAGACTTATCCCGGTCAGGAACACATCCATCACGACCGGGACGAAGTAACGAGCAAGACAGCGCCTCTGACAGCCCATCCTTGTCGGGACCACGAGCTTCCCGGTCGGGACCACCCCATCCCAATCGGGACCGACTTCATCCCGACCGGGAAGAGCATAACACCGCTCGGTGTTATGCACCATCCCGACTGGGATCAAGAGCTTCCCGACCGGGACCATTCCTTCCCGACCGAGATGACTTCCTTCCCGGTCGGGAAGGGCCCAGCGAAGCCCGTCTTCATTTCTTTCAATCCCTTACCCGTGAAACCCTATATATACCCCCCTCTAGTATTGTTTTAAGCACTTTACATTACACTACATTACACTAAACCCTAGATAAAGATCCTCCTCTCTTTAGATTAATCTTTAGTTAATCTTAGCATAATCTTAGTAATTAGTCTTGTATTTAGGGAATTCTTGAAGAATCCAACCAAGATTGACAACCTTAGTTGATGTATTTTGGTTTTCTGATTATTGCAAGTTTCAATCTTTCCTCCTCACTAGTTTGGTATAATTTCTCTTATCCTTTCCTTTAATCTTTGTTTTATCATTCAAGTTTTCATCTTTATCTTTAATCATTGTTCATCTTTATTATTCTTCAATATGAATGTTTTGATGCTTATGTTGTTTTCTCTTCTTTGTGTTAGTATTAGTTTGAATATGAGTGAGTAGATTCTTGTGGGGTTAGTAGGGGGATTAAGTGTTGATTATGGGTGATTAGGGATTGATTGTGGGTAAAGGAGGATTCTTTGTTACTAGTCACTTATCATCCATGCTATGTGTTTGTTGAAATGATTGTTAGAGTAGTAGTGGCCAGTGTTATTCTTGCTAGTTTCCTCCTTCCCATTGTATGGTTGATTTGTGGTTGAATCCTTTTGTATTGAGTAGCATCTTGCATGAGTATTCGGATTTGTCTTTGATGCGAGAGTGCGGACCGACCTTAGTGACTAGGTGAAACCTACACCCTCGATTTCCCAACTATCCTACTACACTTATGAACCCGACCTAACCCTACTCTTACCTTAATTGATTTCTCCATCTTCTTGGTTATTTTTCATCTAGTTTAGTTGATTCATTTAGTTTGTCTCATCTCTAGTCCATTCATTATCATAGTTGAATTCCTCTTCATTATCCTTGTTAGTTTACCCCTCCTTGTGTTAATTATGACTTAGACTTGTTTCTAGGTAGACCTTAGTCTAGACACCTCTTACCGTCCCCGTGGACTCAGCCCGACTTACCCTAGCTACCTTGTTAGGTTTAGTTTGTATTATTTGTTGGTAGGATCCACGGCAAATCCTTCCCATCATCTTGTATGCTCCATATTTTCGCCTTGTCAATTGAAGTCACTTCAAGGATCACCTAAAGTTCAAAATAATGACCCGACTCACATTACATTATCAATTTCTCCCACAAACAGACTTGTGGTCTTCAACTTAGCTCAATATAACTTCTTCCATAAGCTTGATGATAATCCAAATATATGCTCCAAGTGAAGATCCAAGTTCATCCATCCGCTCAAAGCTAACAAAACTAATTAAGACAAATTATATGGTACATATTTACAAGGTGGTTGTTGAAGATACCACCAAACCTAGTTCGAATTGAGGAGAGGGTTATTCAATGCTCCCAAACGAGAGCTCACCGACTTCGATGATAGAAAAGGTCTCACGAACGTGACCGGCATTATATATCTTCAAGCGTTGTCAATTAACCATAAATTTCTCGGTTTTCGGGTTAGAGATCTCAATTGATCCTTATGGTTTCACCTTGGTCACTTCGAATGGACCCGAACATTTTGACTTCAGCTTACCGGGGAAAAGCTTGAAACGAGAGTTGTAGAGGAGTACCTTGTCACCAACGAGAAGTCTTTACGAAGTATTCTAGCGTCATGCCATTTGCGTGTTCGCTCCTTGTAGATCTTTGAATTTTCGTAAGTTTCAAGTCTTAACTCTTCTAATTCTTGTACTTGGAGAAGGCGATTATCACCGACAATTTTCTCGTCAAAGTTTAGCACTTTAATAGTCCATTTTGCTTTATGTTCTAGCTCCACCGGCAAGTGACATGCTTTGCCATACAAAAGTCAATAAGGAGTGGTTCTAATCGGCGCTTTGTAAGCCATTCGCAATGCCCAAAGGGCGTCATTCAACTTCAATGACCAATCCTTACGATGTGTACTTACAACTTTTTCCAATATTCCCTTGATTTGACGATTAGAAATATCGTCTTGCCCATTGCGGATGATAGGCCAAGGACATCTTGTGCGTGATTCCGTATTTCCGAGAATGCGTTCAAACGTGTCCTTCCTAAAGTGAGAGCCTTCATCGTTAATTATGGCTCTAGGCATACCGAATCTCGGGAAGATCACGTTCTTGAAAAGTTTAATTTCCACCTTGGAATCATTGGTAGGGGAAGCTACGGCCTCGATCCGTTTTGAAACATATTCAACCGCGACAAGGATGAATTTGTTGCCGAACGAGAACATGAATGGTCTCATAAAGTCAATACCCCAAACATCGAACAATTCAATTTCTAGGATGGGTTGAAGGGGCATCTCGTTCCTTTTTGTTATATTGCCACATATTTGGCATGCGTCACAAGTAAGAATGAAGGCTCGAATGTCTCTGAACATGGAAGGCCACCAAAACCCGCTTTGGAAGACTTTGACAATTGTCTCTTGAAGGGCCAAATCTCCACCATAAGAGGTCGAATGGAGGTGATTCACAATATCAAATCCTTCATCGATTGTGACACATCAGCGATAAATACCATCCATGCATCGGCGAAACAAATAGGATTCATCCCAATAATAACGTCGAGCTTCATATCATAGTTTCTTCCTTTCTTGCTTCGAATAATCGTCAGGAATGTAGTTGGACACTAGGAAATTAACGATATCCGCGTACCAAGGTGTAATAGCTTCAATGGCCATCAAAGAATCGTCTCTCATTGCTTCGTTGATAGGGACACCATCGTCTTCATTACCACTTCCGCTAACCGCTAGTCTACTAAGATGGTCCGCTACCAAGTTTTTTGATCCGGCTTTATCTTTGATTACGATGTCGAATTCTTGTAGAAGAAGAACCCACCTAAAGAGTCGGGATTTTGTCTCCTTTTTGGACATGATGTAGCAAATGGCCGCATGATCGATACTAATTATTACCATGGAACCGATAACATATGTTCGGAATTTTTCCATAGCGTAGACAACGGAAAGCATTTCTTTTTCTGTAGTGGTATATCTCGATTGGGCTTCATAAAGGGTTTTACTTGCATAATATATCACATGCAACTTCTTGTCAAAGCGTTGGCCTAGAACGGCACCAACGGAAAAATCGGAAGCTTCACACATAATCTCAAATAGAAGATTCCAATCGAGTGCTTTGATAATTGGGGCGGTAGTGAGAGCGGTATTTATCCTGCAAAAGGCCTCAAGACACAAGTCATCAAACACAAAAGGTGCATCTTTCATAAGAAAAGAAGTTAAAGGCTTGACAATTTTAGAAAAATCTTTAATAAAATGTCTATAAAAGCCGGTGTGACCTAGAAAACTCCTCACCCCTTTGACATTTATTGGGGGTGTCAAGTTCTCTATTACGGACACTTTGGCCTTATCCACTTCGACACCTTTGTTAGAAGCAATATGACCGAGGACTACACCTTGTTCTACCATAAAATGACACTTTTCCCAATTTAAGACAAGTCTATACTCCTCACAACAAGCTAGCACTTGATCAAGATGAGTGAGACAAGAATCAAAAGATGTACCATGGACACTAAAATCATCCATAAAGACTTTCATGGACTTTTCAATAAAATCAGAGAAAATTGTCATCATATATCGTTGAAACGTTCCCGGCGCATTACATAATCGAAATGACATCCTACGATAAGCATAGGTGTCATAGAGACATGTGAATGTAGTTTATTCTTGATCATCGGGGTGAATAGAAATTTGAAGAAATCCCGAATGGCCATCGAGAAAGCGAAAATAAGAATGATACGCTAGTCGTTCAAGCATTTGATCAATAAAGGGAAGGGGGAAAAGGTCTTTTATGGTGGCCGTGTTAAACTTTCTAAAGTTAATACACATATGCCAACCGGTGATAATCCTAGTATAAATTAACTCTCCCTTTTCTCCTTTCACAACCGTCATTCCTTCCTTTTTCGACACAGCTTGTACGGGGCTAACCCATTTACTTTTGGTTATAGGGTATATAATGTTAGCCTTATACAGTTTGAGGACTTCCTTCGTGACAACCTCCTTCATGGTGGGGCTCAAACGACGTTGTCCCTCAACCGAAGGACGGTGGTCATTCACTACTACATATACAATTAAATACGACGGTTCTTAACCATCCTATAATAGAAAAGGAACCGTTCTTTAGGTCAGCGTCCTATTAAATAAAATAGGACGGTTCAAAGAAGGTCAAACCGCGCTATATGATTAATAACAAATAGGACGGTTGAAGGCGGAACCGTCCTATTTAAGTGATTACAAATAGCACGGTTATAAGCGGAACTGCACTATTTAATAGAATTACAAATAGAACGGTTATTGAATTGAACTGTCCTCTTTAATACAATTCATAAATTAAAATATATATATATATATATTATATATATGAACAAACATTATAATCCGACTAATATTCATAAATGACAAACTTTTCAAACATTATACACTTGGTTAAAAACAAAAAAATAGAAGATCTTCTACAAGAATTTGTGCCTAGTTGTCTCAATATAACACAAATCAGGAAAGACTACTGAAATTAATAAATACACCTAAAGTAAACATAAACACGCTGATAAAGTACATGGCTTTGAGAGTGGAGTTAACCAGTTTAGTGAGATCATTTTGTACGGTTGGATGGTGCTTGTAATTGCTTTTTCAACATGCAGTCTCTCCATGCTCGAAGCTCCTTAAAATCCGTGAGCTTCTTTGGTTCTCTTCAATACAAATTCCGGTTCTTCAGGCCTGGATATGGGACCTGTAACATCCAATACACACATTTTTATGACTTATCCACGTAAGCAATTCCTCCTTACCATTTACCAATTTAAGAGCATGGATCGGTTAACTGAGTAAGGTAACTCAATAGCAGAGCATAATAACATCTGTTCTGACCCTATAAATGTTAAAAGTTTCAATTAGACATCTTTAATCTTGCATAATCAGCACACACGTTATTGTAATACTCTATAAAAGTGAGTACATATAAAATAAGGGCATCTCCAACATCATCGTACATAGACAAACTGAATATATGTATATAGCCATATAGTCAATTAGACAAACTGTCCTTAAATTGAATATAGTTAAAAGTTTTAGCCATATAGTTAAAAGTTTCCATTAAACTAACTGAATACAAACTGAATACATATAGCAGTAGACAAAACATGCATCCTTAAATTTAGATCTTGATCGCAATTTGGAAACTGTCTTGATCACAATTAAACAAACTAACCCCTAGCCTGATCGAATTGATAAATAAGCGGAAATTAAACTAGCTACAAAAACAGAATACTAACTATTACATACGAGTTCAATAGCAATTACTTCGTATAAGGAAATACCGAGTAACTAATACTAACTATTAGGCCCTATAGTGAACTTATTTGAGGCTAAGCTTAATTGAAGTGAACTCGAAATAAGATACAAAGAACATGACCTTAGTATGTGTGGACATGACATAGGTCCACCCCGACGCGGCCACGCACAGGTTTGGGGAGGCAAATGAATCTCCATATGAGATGGGTCAAATTGAAATTTAAATCGAAGTGTAGTCGCCACCGAACATTGTGGGAGTTTGGGCCCGTTCGAACCCACTCTATATCTTAGTGAGCCATGTATAAATTACGGCTCATTCCGATTTCAGACTTTATCGGGTTCGTCCCTTTGCATTTTGATACCGATACCGACATTATCGGATACCGTGTATTGAATGACTCTCGTGTGCCAATGGATTCGGATATCCGGAAACCATGATTCTGATTAAGGGGTGAGGGTACGTGTTGGGAAGTTCACAAAGAACACCCAACCCCGCCCGCACATTAGCGGCCTCTACTAAGATATCGTTTGATGTTTTAATATGCGCGTTAGTAATACGATGAGATGATATGCAAACATTGTTTTGCCTAAACATGCGAGAATTTGAATGGGTTGCTAAGTCGATTTAATGCATCTAAATTTAACGTCAAAGTTGTATTTAGCATGCGAGGTTCGTTTTAATATAATAAAACAAACAATAAAATAAATCGCTGAAAACACGAACAAACAAGTTAGTAACGGTTTGCAAATTGAATAAAAGATGTAAATATGATATGATGCATGGTTTTGAAAAGTTTATGACACGTGATTGACTTGACACGTGTTCACTGAAGTCATAAAAATACTTTATCGGGACTCGGATGATGCTGAAAACTCACAGTTTTGATAAAACAGGAGCCACTCGATCAAGTCACTAAGGCACTCGACCGAGTGGACTCAAAAAAAATATTTTGCCCGATTTTTGGGGTGCCACTCGATCGAGTGCCACCTGTACGGACTACTGTCCGGTTTGTTTTTTGCTCTCGAAATTGTTTTTTTGAAAATTGATAATTTTGTTAAGTTGCGTAAAAATATAATATGATTTATACCCGACTTAGATTTGCAATACTCGTCGTATTCGACAATTGATTATGGGATCAACATCGAATATTCGGAGAGACCTTTTAGAAAAGATATTTTGTAAATCGTTTTGAAAATCGAATTAAAAACAATATGAACTCCCTCCGCGTCGAAATCGTCGTATTTTGTTTATGTGATGATTTTTTAGCATCAACGAGATAGATTTAGTTCTTTTAGGTACGATATTCGACTATAGAGTCGGTATCGTGTTCTAAGAACATTTGTTTTGTATAAAAATAGATTGTAGCGATAATATCGGTATTAGAAAAGGAGAGAAAAGAAAAAAAAACGTGATGATGACCCGTATGAAGACGGACGAACAACGACTCAAAGAAGAAAAAAGACGAGAGGAAGAGAAAGAGAAAGGAGAAAACGGGGTCAATTCGTGCAGTAAGTAGTCAAGTCATTCATGAAACTCTCCTTGACACCTGTCACCACTGCACGAGTACGAAACCTATACCAAAGAGTGAAATAAGATGATGTCTCACAAAAAAAAGGAAATACAATGTCTGATAAGGCTAAAGTCGTATCACCTTAATCAAAATAAACCTAACTAACAACTAACAAATAGCTAGCAGCAAGTAAGGGTCGAACCACAGAGAGATGGATGAATATTGCAAATTATCTATAATTGATTCTAAACTATTTAAATTCCGATTTGGTTGAATTTGTTTTCTAAACTATTGCAGTAATGTAAATAAAGGGTTCTAACAATATTAAAAGAGATCTAGGGTCTTACGGTTCACTATGCAATTAAATTGGGTAAAGTTAATCAATTATTCAATCAATCAATCAAAGTTATTTAGGGCAAAGACACGGCCTTCCGGATCTTATGTCAACCTTAGGATAGATTCTGACGGGCTCTCGCAACTTACCAGATTATCCTACCCACTTACTTGTAAGTCTACCCTCACCAGGCTTTCGATCTTAGGTTCGGGTTCCTAAACATTCAACTAGTTCAACGTCTCAAACTAATCAAACAACGATACAAGACAAGTAGTAAGGCAATAACATATGAATGATCAATCAAATAAGTAATTAAACTAACATCCCCAATTTAAATAACATAGATCCCCTTCAACCCTAGAAGAATAAATTAGCTACTCATGGTAATGGATAAAACGACAAAGTAATTGAGCATAATTGAGAATAATATGTAAATAAGAGAAGAGGAAAAAAAATACCGATTATGAAGAACTGAAAGATTGAGTAATAATAAAAAGCTAAAAAGTACCGCTACAAGCTTGCAGAATTCCGATGCTAATAATAAAACTAAAACTAGAGTTTTTGAATGAATCAAAGTTGTTTTAAACCTAGCCCTTAAACGGGTATTTATACTTATTACAACCAATTTAATTAGGAAATAGAATATAGTCTAAAATAATCCCGTAGGATTCTAATTAGGATGAAATAAAAATTCTTCGGAAATTAGGAAAGATCCTCTAACGCATCGCGAACCGCTCGGTTCACAAACAAACCGAGCGGTACAAAATCAAACCGACCGGTTCGGCATCATACCGACCGGTTCGAAATCAAACCGAACGGTTCGAAATTAAACCGCTCGGTACGCTATCAAACCGACCGGTTCGGCATCATACCGACCGGTTCGGCATTCGTTGTCCGCCTTTATGCCCTTTTCTTCTTGTTTTCTTCATTTGTAGCTCTTAACTTCATTTTTTGCTATGTTTCCTGTCAAAACATAAACCATATACCCGGCATAACAAACTATGGATAAAAGGCTACTAAAGTATTCTTAAGGCATGTGAAATCGATAAAAACGGAGGATAAAGCGAGAATAAATATGCACATGAACTGCGTTCATCAAAATCCCCCAAACCGAACCTTTGCTTGTCCCCAAGCAAACTCACACAGGACAACATAAAATGGCTCAGAGCAAATTTTGTCAACATGCACCATCTCAAATCTAAAACCCTTGCAAGCAAATGACACCAAAGCTAAAGAAACAAATTCTAAAGCAAAGATGAAGAGTATAAGAATTCCAAAACCAAGCCCCAATTAATATTCAAATGCCAAACTTTCAATTTTGCCTAACCATCTATGTCAAGATTTCTCGCAGTTTACACTCAGCACTCAAATAAGGGCAATATTGTGAGTTTATGTAAAATCGGGAAGACAAAACACTCACCTAACTGCGACTTATAAGAACATGCATGCAATCTAACATGATATTAATCTCTAACAACCGTACATATACATTCAATCGGACCAAAACACACGCCGAGGACTTACATATGGATAAAGTGAGGCTAATTGGGTAAGAAGGGGCAAAAATGATTTGGAGATGTGGAGGTAAAAGCCAAGCTAGTCCAACCGTAACCAAACTAAACTCATTCCATTCTTAACCAACTTCAATCAAAGGAATTACAAATAGTACCAAGGACCTTATTTTCAGCCGTTTCATTACCGACTCCGTACCAATAACTACAAAACTATAGAAATATATTTTCTCATAGCAAAAACACATTCCTTTTCTTGTTTCACTCTCTTTTTTTTCTTCTTCTCAAGTACCTCCTTTCTTTTTCTTTTCTTTTATTTTTCTTCAATTCATCATCTTTTTTTTTTCTTCTCCAATCAACAAGACATAGTACCAAATTTCACCCGAGAAAAAAAACAATTTCGTCTAATTAACCAAACTAGCTTGACTAGGGTAGGCAAATATGGCATGTAGTTAATAAACGGGTCAAAACAGGTCAAATTATGGCTATGTGGAGTTCATGGGAATTAGATAAAAGAAAGGAGATTGCCTCTTCTACATGTGTCACAATCACAAACTGAATGCATACAGGTATTTAAGAGACGAATGCCATGCTTATGCAATTTGATGTTACATGTCTCATAAGAAGTACTACTCTCAACCTATATGAAACTGATCATGGATGTCATCAGTTTAAGGCTCTAAGTCTCACAATATAAGTAGTTTACTTGACAACAGGTCAATTTACTCATTTGGCATTCAAAACATAATTAGCGACAAGATCAAAGAAATCCCAAACTCAAATAACGGGAAATAAGTGTCATTCACAAGAAAGAGCAAAGAACTAGGAAAAAGCATGCGACAAACGCAATGTCATCATCGCCGACACGACTCTATACTAAACACACACAAAAATCGAAAAAATAAATAAAAAACGTTTTTTTTTTTTTTTTTTTTTTTTTAGAATAAAATAAATGAAGAATAGAATAAACACACAAAACATCTAAAACATCCCCCCAAACCAAATCATACAATGTCCCCATTGTGAACCAATAAAAAAAATAGGACAAAAAGTATAATAAAGAATGGAGAGGGACAAAAAGAGTAAGAGAAGGTACCGACAAAATATGTACAGCGGATATGTCCCCCAAACCAGCAACTAACCGGGACTAAGAATCAGACCCATACCCATCAATGTCATAATCATCCTCCGGACTAGACACAAGGTCCACGAATTCTCGCCCACCATGCCGGGTTTCATCAGCAAAAGTATTACCTCCATGTAAGGACGCATCATGGCAGGAATATACATCGTCGTGTCCATAGTAGCTGATACCGCGATCATAGTCATACTGCACCCCGAAGTTGGACTGACCAAGAGGAGGTGGACCGGTGGGTCCTCGAAACGAACCGTCAGGACCGAACCATGAGGGTAGATGATCAGTCGGCTGGAGTTGACCCTGCTGCTGTAGCTGTCGGAGATGAGGATAATATGCTCGCTGTTGGTCAACATACATCGACCTCATCAAATGGAGCATCTCCGTATAACCCGGCGGAGGCGGATAGAAAGTACATGTGGGTGGGACAAATGGCCTCTGAAAGGGCGGAGAAGGAGGCTGTGGACGAGGTGTCTGAAACTGAGGAGCCTGACGAGAACCTGAACCTTCACCTTGCTCAAAAGTAGTGCGACCTCTGTTACCCTGTGGAGCAGCACTGGGGGTAACGGTAAGTAAGTAACTAGGTGCGGCAGGCGGTGGAATATCGTCATCGACCGGTGGGTTCTGCCATAGCTCTGGTAAAGAAGGATCAGGAAGAAGGCGGGATTGACCCGGAGCAAAGTGCCACAAATATTTATTATCAGCATTCACGGAAAACCAACCTGCAGGAAAATCACTAGCAGTATACACAGTTTCCATAGAAATAGGCACCCGGTTATTCTCATCAAAAGTTCCTCGTAATAGAGTCCGAGCAAGCTGAGTCACCAATCCCCCACCATTAATCGATTTTAATCGTCCCACTTTAGTAATAATTAAACCTAAATGTTTCATGATAAGAGAAGAAATATCTAAATAAAATAAAGGTTGGGATTGGACATTAAGAGCCATCCCTATCAATTCAATCTCAGTTTTGGTTACAGCTCCATGTTCATGACGACCAAAAATTGACCCAGAAACAAATCTTTGCCAAATTCTAATTATCGGATGCTGAATAGCCTGACACGGGACACGCTTAAATCTAGCCGGTAAAGCTTGACCCGTAATCGAATACCAAAGTTGCTGATGGCTAAAACAATCAGGGGCACTTAAAATATTACCAGGATCCAAGCCAAAAGTATCCCTAAACAGTCTGAGGGGGATGGTATGAGTCTGATTCATCATCCTAAATGTCATCGTAGCAGTAGATTCATTGTACTGAAAACTGCTAAAGAATTCTAGGGTTAAGCCTTTGTAAGTGGGTAAATTCATACTAAACAGACCACCCATACCAGCACTATCAAAAAACTGTTCCATAGACTCATTAATTCCACAACGACGTAATAAAGCATGACTAAGAAAACGGGTAGGGGTTACCGGTTTGGAAGCCATGATCAGAAAAAGTTCGCGCTGTCTTTCGGACTCGAAAATAACTTGTTCATACCCAGCTACTGGTGGGAATTCTGGTGGTGATGACGGTGCTTCCGATGATTCCGTTACATGTGATGATTCTGGTGGAGAATCTGACCTACGTGTGACGTTCCTTCTTTTCCTTCCGAAAACCATTGTTGAAGATGAAGAGGAGTGATGGTATGGGTGAAGGGAAGGTGGAGAGGAGATCTAATATGGTGGAGGAGTTTTTATGGGGATTTTTTTTTTTGTAGAGAGGGGTGGGAAGGGTTTAGTGAGAGAGAGTGAAATGAGGGAATGGGGGATGGGTGAAGGGATAGAGGTGTATAAGTAATTTCAGAAAAGAGTCCCGCCGCGCGAACCGATCGGTTCAAAATCGAACCGCTTGGTTTGATTCTGTACCGACCGGTTCATCATCGTACCGCTCGGTTTGATTCTGTACCGAGCGGTTCATCTTCGTACCGCTCGGTTTGATTCTGTACCGAGCGGTTCACCTGCCGTACCTGCTTTATCTTTTTGCAACGAATGTCAGTACCCTCCCTTACTTTCACTCAAAAAAATAAAAATAAAAATAAAACACACGACATAAAAGAAAAATTACAGAAGTTATACACACGGGTTGCCTCCCGTGTAGCGCTGGTTTTTACGGTCCCGCTCGACCGAAATTACCTCAAGAGGAAGGGGTTTGTAGGTAAATCACGTCGATATTACCTACAACTGCATCTTCATGATATAACTTTAATCGGTGTCCATTAGCCATAAAGACTTCTCCCGAGTCATTCTGCACTTTGATTGCTCCATATTTTCTGACATCGGTAACAGTGTAGGGACCGGACCATCTAGATCTCAACTTACCCGGGAATATGCGAAGCCGAGAATTGTATAGCAAAACTTTGTCACCCTCCTTGAATTGCTTCGGAAGAATACGCTTATCATGCCACTTCTTCGTGCGCTCCTTATAGACTCGGGAACTTTCATAAGCACTTAGACGGAATTCGTCCAATTCATTCAGTTGGAGTAATCGCTTCTCCCCACTCAGAGTCGGGTCAAAATTAAGCTCTTTTACTGCCCAAAAAGCTTTGTATTCTAACTCGACGGGAAGATGACATGCCTTACCATAGACTAATCGATAGGGGGATGTACCGATGGGTGTCTTATATGCGGTGCGATAGGCCCATAATGCATCGTCTAGTTTGGTACTCCAGTCCTTTCTTGATCTAGAAACCACCTTTTCGAGAATTGATTTAATTTCGCGATTAGATACTTCCACTTGGCCGCTTGTTTGAGGATGATAAGCCAAACCGGTACGTTGCATAACACCGTATTTGCGTAGCAAAGTGTCTAATCTCTTCTCGTGGAAGTGTGAGCCTCCATCACTAATAATAGCTCGAGGAACCCCGAACCTAGGGAAAATTATTTTCTTGAAGAGATTTATAACTACTTTAGCATCGTTTGTAGGACATGCTATCGCCTCGACCCATTTGGATACATAATCCACTGCAACGAGAATATACCGGTTACCAAAAGAAGAAAGAAACGGACCTTGATAATCGATTCCCCATACGTCGAAAACCTCGACCTCTAATATACCGGTTTGTGGCATCTCATGTCGTCTAGAAATATTTCCGGATCGTTGGCACGCATCACAAGTAAGGACAAATTTTTGTGCATCTTTGAATAAAGTCGGCCAATAAAATCCGGATTGTAATACCTTAGCAACGGTGCGAGACGGACCATGATGACCACCATAAGGAGAAGAATGACATCCTTCCAAGACACCTCTTACTTCCCAATCGGGTACGCACTTCCGAAAAATTCCGTCTGCGCATTCTCGAAATAGGTAAGGATCATCCCAATAATACCTCCTCACATCGGATAAGAATTTCTTCTTCTGTTGATAAGTACAATTAGGAGGGAAATAACCACCAACCAAAAAGTTAGCATAGTCCGCATACCATGGCTCGTTGGTAGTTAGCTCGGCAAGGGTGATCGCAAGTAAGGAATCGTCGGGAAATGAATCATCAATTAATCCGTCTTCATCGAATCTAAGCCGTGATAGATGATCAGCTACAACATTCTCGGCTCCCTTCTTATCCCGAATCTCTAGATCAAATTCTTGGAGTAGTAGGATCCAACGAATTAATCTGGGCTTTGCTTCCTTCTTTGCCAAGAGGTATTTTAGCGCGGCATGGTCTGTATAAACAATCACCTTAGAACCTATGAGATAAGTTCGAAATTTATCGAGGGCATATATGATGGCTAACAACTCCTTTTCCGTCGTCGCATAATTAACCTGAGCTTCATCTAAAGTCTTACTAGCGTAGTAAATAGCATGTAAAACTTTATCTTTTCTCTGACCCAAAACTGCTCCTACGGCATAGTCGCTTGCATCACACATAATCTCGAAAGGTAGATTCCAATTTGGCGATCGAATAATGGGTGCTGAGATTAATGCCTCCTTAATCCTGTCAAAAGATTCACGACAAGCATCAGTAAAGCAAAAAGGAGCATCTTTAAGAAGGAGTTGGGTAAGTGGTTTAGCAATTTTTGAGAAGTCCTTGATAAAGCGGCGATAAAACCCTGCATGACCAAGGAAACTCCTAACCCCCTTAACATTAGTAGGAGGAGGCAATTGCTCTATCACTTGAATTTTAGCCCGGTCTACTTGAATGCCTTTATCAGAAATTAAGTGACCAAGCACCACTCCCTCGTTGACCATAAAGTGACATTTTTCCCAATTAAGTACCAAGTCAACTTCCTCACAGCAACCTAAAACTTTAGACAGATTCAGCAAACAAGAGTCAAAGTCAGAACCATACACACTGAAATCGTCCATAAATACTTCCATAATTGATTCAATGTAATTAGAAAAGATACTAATCATGCATCTCTGAAAGGTGGCTGGGGCGTTACATAATCCAAAAGGCATCCTACGATAAGCGAAGGTACCATAAGGACAAGTAAAGGTGGTCTTTTCTTGGTCCTCGGGGTGAATGGGGATTTGGAAAAAACCGGAGTAACCATCTAGATAACAGAAATACTTATGACGAGCTAATCTTTCTAACACTTGATCAATGAATGGAAGTGGGTAATGGTCTTTCTTAGTGGCGACATTCAATTTCCTATAATCAATGCACATGCGCCATCCTGTAACAATTCGAGTAGGAATTAGTTCATTCCTATCGTTTTTTATTACCGTGGTGCCTCCTTTCTTAGGCACCACCTGAACCGGACTGACCCATTTAGAATCAGATATAGCATATATAATACCGGCATCTAGGAGTTTCATAACTTCAGTTTTAACAACTTCCTGCATATTCGGGTTCAGTCGACGCTGACCCTGGATAGACGGTCTATGACCGTCTTCAAGAT
Source organism: Agrostemma githago (assembly GCA_958450325.1). Lineage (NCBI taxonomy): Eukaryota > Viridiplantae > Streptophyta > Magnoliopsida > Caryophyllales > Caryophyllaceae > Agrostemma > Agrostemma githago. The sequence continues at coordinate 61,963,356 of OY288247.1, read as the reverse complement.
GAATGCGATGCATGCAAAAGTCGGGAGAAATACCATTTAAGTCACTTAAACTATACCCTAGTGCCTTCTTATGTTTTCTCAATACAGTTAATAAATCAGTTAACTGAGATTCAGTTAAAGAATTACTTACTATAACCGGGTTTAGCTCACCCTCATCGAGAAAAGCATACCTGAGATTCGTGGGTAACGGTTTAAGTTCAGGTTTTTGTACCTCGACCGAACAAGAATAAGGCAAATCAGAGTTGACGGTCTCGGCCATCTCAGCTTCCTTCAGATCTCCTGCATATAGAAGTGCCTCTATCTCGTCTACCTCAGCTTTCCAAATTCCTTCATCACCTGTATAACTCGATTCACACATTAGTAACTCCAAGGGATCCTTTGTCAAGGATCCGAGTAAAGTGGACTCAATAATGTCATCGACTGAATCAAAGGTGTCTAGACAATAGCATGACTCATCAGTTATAGGGGCTTTTAAAGTTTTATTTAGGTTAAATGTGACTTTATCTTCCCCGACCTCAAGTGTCAAACTACCGTTTTTGACATCAATAATTGCGCCCGCAGTGTGGAGGAATGGACGACCTAGAATAATGGGGATGTGTGTATCCTCGGCGATATCTAAGACAACAAAGTCGATAGGAAAAAAGAATTTCCCTACCTTGACTGGAACGTCTTCTAAGACACCTAAAGGTCTCCGGACCGATCGATCAGCCATTTGCAGTGTAATACTGGTACACTTCAATCCCCCCATGTCTAGCTTCTCACAGATGGAATAGGGCATGACACTAACACTAGCCCCAAGATCACATAGTGCATTATCGACAATATGGGTACCTATAGTGCATGGGATAGAGAAACTACCAGGATCCTTAAGTTTCGGAGGTGATTTATTTTGAAGGAGTGCACTGCACTCCCCCGTGAAAGCTATCGTCTCAACCTCATTAAAGGAACGTTTCCTAGTAAGTATGTCTTTCATAAATTTAGCATATGCAGGTACTTGGGTAATTAGTTCAGTAAATGGAACGGTTACCTGGAGATTCTTCACAACGTCCATAAACTTACTAAATTGGCCATCGATCTTGCTATTGCGTTGACGACCTGGGAATGGGAGCTTCACGTGCTGGGCTGGAGTAGAAGACGTCAGCTCCGATGGACGAACCGATCGGTTTGATTTCGAACCGGTCGGTTCGTTTTTGTCCCGCTCGGTATGATCTTGAACCGATCGGTTTGTTTCTGTACCGGTCGGTTCGTTTTTGTCCCGACCGGTATGATCTTCGTCCCCTGCTTCCTTTTCAACTTCATCTCTTGTTTCCTTTACAACCTTGTCTTCTGGTTCCGGCATCTTTGGACCATCGTAAACTGTTCCACTCCTTAAAGTAATAGCGTTGATATGTTCATTCCCATGTGGTTGATTACCTTGAGGAGGATTTCCCTGAGGCGGCAAGGTTCCTGGCTGACGTGCAGCTTGAGAATTAGCTAACTGAGTAACTTGTTTCTCGAGCATCTTATGACTTGTCTGAAATTGAGTCATCATATTCATCATCATGTTTCTCAGTTCCACTATTTCAACGGAGTGTTGGTGAGCATGAGCCTCAAATGGAGGAAGTGGTGGAAACTGCTGTTGATTATTCTGAATTATGTTCTGTCCTTGAGGTCTCGGATTTGATTGATTTTCTTGCATTCGACCGTGAGGAGGCACATATGGTGGATTGCGAGGTGGAGGTGTTGTAGGATTCAACACATTCTGACTTGCATAAGATAATAGAGCACGGTTATAGCCAGGTTGATTCATATAAGGCAAGTTTTGATTCCGTTGAAATGATTGATAAGCATTAACTTGTTCTTGTGTTCCCATGCATTCATGAGCATGATGTCCTGACACTCCACAATCATCACAAACTATTTCCTGGGTCATAGCATGTACTCGATGCATTCCTTTATCTCAGTTAGATGCTTCATAGGAATCAAACCGCTTAGTCAAAACAGCTAATTGATTAGCGATTGCAGAGTCAGAATCGTTACCATTACCTCGGGTATTACCGCGTGGATTACCCCATCGTGCATGGTGAGACGCCATATCCTCAATAGTCTGCCACGCCTTATCATCATCAACATTAGACTGGAACCTCCCGTTGCAGGCTGAATCAAGAGTATTACGACAATCGTCGTATAGACCGTTATAGAACTGATTGCAAAGGAACCATTCTTCGAATCCATGATGAGGGCATTCTTTGACTAGTTTCTTGAATCTCTCCCATGCCTCATGAATATTCTCATGAGGTGTTTGACGAAAATTAGTGATCTGACTTCGTAGCATATTTGTCTTCTGAGGAGGATAATAATGTTTGTAGAAGGCCAATGCAAGAGAATTCCAATCGTTGATTCCAGCTGAGACCTTGTCGAGATCGGTGATCCATTCTCTGGCTGCATCACGTAGAGAAAACATGAAAAGCATCTCCATGACTTGCTCCTGAGTAACTCCTGCAGGAAGGGGAATAGTGGAGCAATAGTCAGTAAAAATTCTCATATGTTTAGCGGGATCTTCCTTAGCATCGCCTCCAAATTGGTTCTTCTCGACCAAGGTAATGAACACGGGGCGGATCTCAAAGACGCCATTGGTGGCAGTTGGACGCTTGACCAACTTAGGAAGAGCAGTCTGTTCCGGTTCGGAGTGGCTAGCAAGTTTAGGCATCTTGACTAGCGGGGGTGGTAGTAGAAGGAGAGGTGAAGAGGGATCGGGAGCGGGAGTGTCCTCTTCAAAGGACTGATATTCCGCGATAAACTCCTGGTGTAGATCTTCCAAAACTGAAAGATCTGTGGTTTCCGCGATTTCCTTAAAGAAATTTCGTCGCTTACGAAGGGTCTTCTCTGGTTCAGGATCAAACGGATATAATTCTGAACGGGAGCACCTGGGCATAAGCAAGAAACTACAATAAAGAAGTGAGAAACCGTCTCAAGGAATTTGCGAATTCCCTGAGACGAAGAAAAATAATCTAGAATCTAAAACAAATAAAAAGCAATAAAACAAAACCGTCTCCCCGGCAACGGCGCCAAAATTGATAAGGCTAAAGTCGTATCACCTTAATCAAAATAAACCTAACTAACAACTAACAAATAGCTAGCAGCAAGTAAGGGTCGAACCACAGAGAGATGGATGAATATTGCAAATTATCTATAATTGATTCTAAACTATTTAAATTCCGATTTGGTTGAATTTGTTTTCTAAACAATTGCAGTAATGTCAATAAAGGGTTCTAACAATATTAAAAGAGATCTAGGGTCTTACGGTTCACTATGCAATTAAATTGGGTAAAGTTAATCAATTATTCAATCAATCAATCAAAGTTATTTAGGGCAAAGACACGGCCTTCCGGATCTTATGTCAACCTTAGGATAGATTCTGACGGGCTCTCGCAACTTACCAGATTATCCTACCCACTTACTTGTAAGTCTACCCTCACCAGGCTTTCGATCTTAGATTCGGGTTCCTAAACATTCAACTAGTTCAACGTCTCAAACTAATCAAACAACGATACAAGACAAGTAGTAAGGCAATAACATATGAATGATCAATCAAATAAGTAATTAAACTAACATCCCCAATTTAAATAACATAGATCCCCTTCAACCCTAGAAGAATAAATTAGCTACTCATGGTAATGGATAAAACGACAAAGTAATTGAGCATAATTGAGAATAATATGTAAATAAGAGAAGAGGAAAAAAAAATACCGATTATGAAGAACTGAAAGATTGAGTAATAATAAAAAGCTAAAAAGTACCGCTACAAGCTTGCAGAATTCCGATGCTAATAATAAAACTAAAACTAGAGTTTTTGAATGAATCAAAGTTGTTTTAAACCTAGCCCTTAAACGGGTATTTATACTTATTACAACCAATTTAATTAGGAAATAGAATATAGTCTAAAATAATCCCGTAGGATTCTAATTAGGATGAAATAAAAATTCTTCGGAAATTAGGAAAGATCCTCTAACGCATCGCGAACCGCTCGGTTCACAAACAAACCGAGCGGTACAAAATCAAACCGACCGGTTCGGCATCATACCGACCGGTTCGAAATCAAACCGAACGGTTCGAAATTAAACCGCTCGGTACGCTATCAAACCGACCGGTTCGGCATCATACCGACCGGTTCGGCATTCGTTGTCCGCCTTTATGCCCTTTTCTTCTTGTTTTCTTCATTTGTAGCTCTTAACTTCATTTTTTGCTATGTTTCCTGTCAAAACATAAACCATATACCCGGCATAACAAACTATGGATAAAAGGCTACTAAAGTATTCTTAAGGCATGTGAAATCGATAAAAACGGAGGATAAAGCGAGAATAAATATGCACATGAACTGCGTTCATCAATGTCTCACCATGTGGACTCGGGGTCAATTAATATGCGCCCGTCGTCTGTGTATCGAAGCCCTTCATCCTGTTGTGGTTGCTCGTTGTTCACCTCCTCATTATCATCATGTTGGACCTCGTTTTGGTCCTCCAGTCGGGTCTCCTCCTGATCCTCCTGCTGCTGTCGGCCCCTGCTACTGCTCCAACTACCATACCTAAGTCTGCTGCCCAACGTCATATCTGCAGACATAGTAGAAAGTTAGAAATTGACATCATAATATTGAAATAATTTGCCCAAAATATATAATACAAATTATTTCCTCTAAAGTAATTTACTAATATATATACACTAGTCAAATATTCTGTAAAATTCTCAATTCACCTAAACATGCATAGTACTATTTCCACCCAATTCGTCCATAATTACGTCACTAAATCGGCATAATTGTATTTCACTTCCAATTTCCTAACACATCAAAACAACCCAATTCATTCAACTACTTAACCAAAAACCCTAATTTTATACTAACAATCTACCTATTTCAAATTGGGGAACCTATTGGGCGATTAACATTCTAACTACACTAAATATTCTGACACTAACAACAACACTACACTATAAAAACATCTAACTCAATAACTAATCTATTTATATCAATAAATAAAAAAATTAACAAATAATTTAAATTAAGTATAGATAAAAAACATACCGTAATTAAAAAAATGGAGGAATGAAGAAGGAAGGAATGAATGGAGGAAGACGGATTAGCGAGAAGGGAGAGAGTTTGTAGAGAGAGAGAGTGAAATGGTGAATGTGAGAGGGGGAGGGGGCTGCTCGCGCATTTAAAAAAATCGACACACCGTAGCGACCGAAATCGATCGCGCGTCGTTTTTATTCGGTCGCTACGTAGCAACTGATTTCGGTCGCGCGCCCTTTTTTTAGCGACCGAAATCAGTCACTAAGGGGAGTCAATTTTATAAATTTCGTCGCTTCGTCCAGCGACTTATATCGGTCGCGCGGATCACTTTTCAGTCACTAAATGAGCGACTGGAAGTTTCAGTCACGCGTGGGTGGTAGCTAAGGAAAGTATTTCTTGTAGTGTACGGGTAGTAACGCTTCAGTTGGTCCAAGTTGGTTGGGTTGACGAATTCATTCCCGTCCAAGTCTGTCAGCATCACCGCTCCTCCCGATAGGACCTTCTTGACTAAATATGGCCCAGCCCAATTGGGTTTGAATTTTCCTCTTGGGTCGACTGGTAGAAAGGCCTGGACGGATTTCAGAACTAAGTCTCCTTCTTTGATATTTCTGGGCCTAACTCTTTTGTTGAAAGCCCGTTGGATCCTTTTCTGATATATCTGGATATTGTTAAGGGCCCGGGACTGTCGTTCGTCTAAAAGAACTAGTGAGTCGTATCGGGCTTGGACCCAATCTGCTTCAGGCACTTGGCTCTCAAGTAAGATCCTAAGGGATGGGTACTTCCAGTTCGACTAGTTGGACCGCTTCCATTCCATATTTCAAATAATATGAGGTTGCTCTGGTCGCGGTGCGAATTGACGTCCGGTATCCCCATAGGGCAAAGGGTATTTTGTCGGGCCAATCCCGGTAATTCTCAGACATCTTTTTAAGTATGGTGACAATCATTTTATTGGCTGCCTCTACCGCTCCATTTGTTTGGGGACGGTAAGACGAAGAAGTATGCCTTTGAATTTTATATTTTTCCAGCAAAGTAGCAGTTTCAGCTTCGAAATGAGTCCCGTGATCACTGATGAACTCATGCGGGATCCCGTATCGGCATATGATATTGTTTTGGATGAATTTGGCAACATGCTTGGCATTCAAAATCCGGTACGACTCGACTTCGACCCATTTGGGGAAATAGTCGATAGCCACCAAAATGAAACAATGACCTCCAAAAAGGCAACCATAAGACTTAGAGAGAGAAAATGCTAGAGAGAGAAAGATCTAGAGAAATTCCTTGATTTCAGCAATGGCTAAGAACAAGAGAAAATCTGCTAGATCTAATAGTAATTCTTCTAAGGCAAATAATAATTCATTCTATAATAAAAAAACACAAAATAGTAGTAATAAGCCACATAATAATTCGAAGAGAAAGAGTATTCAGTATAGTAACGATGATACATGATATAACAGTGACGGTCATTCCATGACGTCTAAAGATGTTGATGAAGATTTGGATACTGAAATTCAGGATTTTTGGAGAACAATGGTGAAGATGGGGCAGTGGCAGGAGGTTTTGACCAAGCATAGTCCATCTCTGATTCTCACAATCGAAGATGTTAAGTCAGAGCTGGATTATTGGCAGAATGCTATCATATGCTATGTGCTGGGGGTGAATGCACCATGGTATGTTCTCAGTGGGTATCTAAAGAGAATCTGGAAAGGTGATGTTGTAGAACAAATCTCATTTCAGCCTAATGGTGTTTGTCTGGTATGATTTAAGACTGAGGAGGGAAAGCAAGAGGTGTTGCGTGCTGGACAATTGTTCTTTGATAACAAGCCTTTGATTATAAGGGATTGGCAGCCGACTCAATGATTGGAGAAGGGGGATATTAAAGATGTACCGATATGATCAGGTTTTATAACCTTCCTCTTAAATTTTGGGGAAAAGCGTTAATGAAAATTGCGAGTCTAGTTGGAAAGCCATTGCGTACTGATATAGCGACTCAGACTAAAAACTTTGTGGGCTTTGCAAGGGTAATGGTTGAAGTGTCATTCAATACAAAGCTGCCTGATGTGGTTACTTTTCAGGATGAACTAGATGTGATGCACAGTCATATTGTTCATTACGAATGGAAGCCAATAAGGTGTGGAATATGTACTGGAATAGGTCGTGACGATCAAATGTGCAGGAAAAAGAAAACAGTTCAACCAGCACAGAAGAAAGTCTGGAGGCCAGTTGCTCGTCCTTCTGAGGGGATTCTGAACGAGGATAAGGGGAGAATGGAGCAGCAGGATAGGGAGCTGGAGATGGAGCAGCTGAGGGAGAGAATGGAGCATGTAATGGGTGAAGGGGATATAGCTACACCAATGCCCACACATGGAGGTATTTTGTCACATACACCTGTTCGAATCATAACTAAGTTTACTCAACAAGATAGAGGAGGCCATATTGTGGGGGGAAAGATCGTTTTGAGGCCCTTCGATCAGAATCTGCTAAAATCATTGATGGTGCATTAGGAAGGGGTCATGGAGATAGTGACCATGGCTAACCTAGGGTTTTGGAATATGAGGGGAATAAACAGTCCAAATAAGCAAAAAGAGATTACTACGTTTTTACATAAGAATAATTTAGGACTGTTAGGAATAATGGAGACCAGAGTAAGGGCGATAAATTTTTATAAAGTTGTTGATGGAATTGGGTTGGATTGGAATATTCCTACCAATAATACTTGTCATGATGGAGGGAGAGTATGGGTTATGTGGAATCGACAATATGATGTTAAGGTGATAAGTATGGGGGATCAATTTATTCATACGAGAGTTACGTATAGAGTGAATGGTAGGAGTTGGAGAATGATTTTTATTTATGGATTTAATAAGGTAGATGAAAGAAGACCGCTCTGGTTAGCTATTAAACATTTTCATGAAGTGGAACAAGGGCCTTGGTTACTTGTGGGTGATTTTAACAATGTCCTTAGTGGGGAGGAGAGGATTGGAAGTAGGGTGACAGAGGTGGAAATTGTGGATTTTCATAAATGTATAAGTGAATGTGGGATAGCTGATCTGCCAGCTACGGGTGCTTTTTTCACGTGGAATAGCAAACACGAACCGGGTGATCGAAGGTTTAGTAGAATTGACCGAGCTACGGGAAATGAAGATTGGATAATGCAGATGCTTGACTGTAGGATTCATTTCCATCCGGAAGGGTTGTTTGATCATTGTCCGTGTACCATTGATATGTGGCAACAAGATGAGAGGAGAAAAGGATGCTTCAAATATTATAATATGTGGGGTAGAGATATACAGTTTAAACCTGCTGTACTGCAAGTTTGGGAGTTGGAGATGCCTGGAACGATTCAATTTCAGTTGGCTAAGAAATTGAAGTTGGTCAAAGGGCCATTGAAAGAGATTAATAGGAATGGCTACTCTAATATTGAGGCTGCAGCTTATTTAGCTCAAGAGGCATTGAGGAGAATTCAGGTGGACTTGCACAATAATCCACATGATTTGAACATTCGGGGTATGGAACAATTGGCTGCTAAACAGTATCGGGAATTGGAAGAAGCTAGGATTAGTTTTCTTGCGCAGAGAGCTAAGGCTAGTTGGACTGTAGAGGGGGATAATAATACTCGGTATTTTCATTCCATAATCAAAGCTCGACGAAAGAGGAACCGTGTGTTCTATCTCAAAGATGATCAAGGGAAAGAGTGCAACAATAATTCCAGTATCCAAGATGTATTTTTGAGATATTATGAAAGGTTATTGGAGTCTGCCTGCAGTGTAAATAATATCAATCTTCAGGTTGTACGACGAGGAAAAATTGTCAGTGAGCATGAAGGAAAAGAGCTGTGTCGTGAAGTAACTGATAATGAAATTACACAGGTCTTGTTCTCTATCCCGGAGTATAAATCTCTGGGCCCTGATGGTTTTACGAGTGGATTTTTCAAGGATGGATTTGAGGTGGCTGGTAAATTAGTTATAAAGGTTGTACAGGAATTCTTTTCAACTGGGAAGTTGTTGAAGCAGTTTAATGCTACTACAATAACTTTGATCCCTAAGAAAGATAGACCGGAAAGTGTTATTGATTTTCGTCCAATTGCCTGTTGTAATGTTATCTACAAATGCATTACTAAGGTGATTTGCGCGAGGTTAATGGAAGTATTACCAAAGATCGTGAGTCCGAATCAAAGTGCATTTATTCAAGGCCGGGATATTGTCGATAATATTTTAATTTGTCAGGATCTTGTGAGACTGTATAACCGCAAGAGTTGCACACCAAGATGCATCATGAAGGTGGATTTGAAGAAAGCTTATGACTCGATTGAATGGCAATTTATTCATCAAATGCTTGTGGCATTAAATTTCTCGAGGCAAATGGTGGATTGGATTATGGAGTGTATCACTACTCCATCCTTTTCGCTCACTTCGAATAGATCAATGTTTGGGTTTTTTAAGGGTAAGAGAGGGATTGGACAAGGAGATCCAATGTCTCCGGTGATTTTCACGATATGTATGGAATACTCCGATTAATGGAGGTCATGGTAATGAAGAGGGGTTTTAAGTATCATTCACTGTGTAAGAGAGTGAACTTGACTCATTTATGTTTTGCTGATGACTTAATGGTCTTTAGCTATGGTAATGTGGAGTCGGTCAAGATCATAACCAAAGCGTTTGATTTCTTTGCTAGGTGTTCAGGGCTTACGGTCAATCAGAGTAAGTCTGAAATTTTTCTGAATGGGACAGGTATAGAGGAGGATCGTATCCTACGGACGTGTGGATTTCAGAGAGGGATACTTCCGTTCAAGTATTTGGGAGTCCCTATATCTTATAAGAGATTGCAGGTTCATGAGTGCCAGGTACTGATTGATAGGGTCACAAATAGAATAAAGGGTTGGGGAGTGCGGCATCTAAGCTATGCAGGGAGACTTGTATTGGTAAAGGCGGTACTCAGCCAACTTCATCAGTACCGGTGGCGAGTTTTTCTACTCCCTAACACTGTTATCAAGAGAATTGAGCGTATATGTCGGGATTATTTATGGAAGGGAGTGGCAGGAGGGAATATAAATCCTCTTGTTAACTGGGAAAGCTGTTGTACTGGAATTAAAGAAGGTGGTTTGGGTATTAAAGCAGGAAAGGCATGGAATAAAGCACTCATAGGTAAATATGTTTGGTGGATTTATACTAAAGCTGATCATTTGTGGATTAAATGGGTGAATGCTATTTATTTAAAAGGAGATAATTGGACTACATATCAACCTACTTTAGCTTCAAGTTGGGCTTGGAGGAAGATATGTAGTATTAAAAATGAAATGAGGAAGGGGTATCATAATGGTGGCTGGGTTGCAGATAAATTGGGGTACAATGTTGATAGTGGGTACAGCTGGTTGCAGGGAGTAGGTTCGAAGAAAGGATGGTGGAGTACTGTTTGGTGTCGAATGGCTATGCCTAAACACAGGTTTATCGCGTGGCTGTTTGTGCAAAGCAGACTACTTACGCAGGATCGTTTGGTTAAGTTTGGAATTACCAATAACAATACATGTTATCTTTGTGGGTTGCAGGAGGAATGTCATGAGCATCTTTATTGGGTTTGTTCATACTCTAGCCAGATGCACCGAATGTTGCAGGAATGGCTGGATATGGCCTTACCAACACAGAATTTAATGGCTTACTTCTCTCGGTTGAAGATTAAATCTGGGTGCAGGAAACAATTTGCTGCGGCTGCTATTTGTGCTGTCATTTATGGGTTATGGATGGAAAGAAACAGGTGTTGGAAGGAAGGTAGTTTAAAGAGACCACAAATTCTAATGAAGGAGATAAAATTGGAGATAAAATATAGGGTGAGCAAAAGAGTAGCGAAAATTCCTACTATTTGGCATAGAAAATGATAGTAAACTGGTGATGTGTATATGAAACTGATTGTAGTTAGTGATGTTGATTATTTGAATATATTTACATTTTACCAAAAAAAAAAAAGAAACAATGATCTCCTGTTCCGGAAGGGTTCACCTTTCCAATTATATCAATTCCCCATGTTGAGAACGGCCATGGTGACATCATGGTATATAATAGGGAAGATGGCATATGTTGTACATTGGCGAAATCTGACAGTTATGGCAGTGTTTGACATATAATTGACAGTCAGTTTCCATGGTGTTCCAATAGTACCCGAGTCTCATGATTTTTCGGGCTAGCATATGGGCGTTTATATGCGGACCATTTTCACCGTCGTGTACCTCGGACATAACCTTCTCGGCCTGCACTTTATCGATACATAGGAGGAGAGCCCCCTGTGCCGTCTTTTTGTATAACTGTCTGTCGTCCGTACGAACAAATTGGGTTGCCATTCTTCGCAAGGCTTTCTTGGCCCGATTTTCAATTCCCGGGGGATATTTTCCCGATGTCAAGTACGTTAGGACATCTTTATACCAAGGTTCCGGATCAGTTATTTCGATGTCTTGGATGGCGTGGATATAGGCCGGTTCGGGCCGTCTTTCAACGCAGATAGGCATGTTGGTTAGGTGCTCCGGAATATTTAATAAAGATGCTAACTTGGAGAGTGCATCTGCAAATTGATTTTCCTCCCGGGGTAGATAGATATATTCTACCTTTTGGAATTGCTTTTCGAGAACCCTTACTCGTGCTTGGTAAGCCACGAGATTGGCGTTCCGAGTTTTCCATTTTTGGAGAGCTTGATTGATGACTAGAGATGAGTCACCGTGGACCCGGAGGTTTATTACTCCTAAATCAGCGGCGGCTTGCAACCCGTGAATGCATGCTTCATACTCGGCTGCGTTGTTAGTCACATAAAAGTCCAATTTAATGGATAACGGTGTATGCTCTCCTTTCGGTGATATCAACAGAATGCCGACTCCAAATCCTCGGAAGTTGGACGCCCCATCAAAATACAAATCCCATGTCTTGGTGTCGGTATGGAATATGTCTTCATCTGGAAAAGCCCAAGTATCGGTGTGCTCTTCTTTAGATACGGGACTATCGGCGAGAAATTCGGCTACAACCCGGCCTTTGATGGCTTTTAACGGTATGAACTTGACGTCGAACTCTGCTAACATTAAAGTCCATCTGGACATCCTGCCATTGAGGATGGGCTTTTCGAATAGGTACTTGATAGGATGCATTTTAGACAGGACATGTACCTCGTAACTGAGCATATAATGTCGGAGCTTTTTAGTGGCCCAAACCAAAGCTAGGCACATTTTCTCGAGCATTGTATACTTGCACTCGTATTCCAGGAACTTTTTACTGATGTAGTAAATAGCCCGTTCTTCTGAATCGACTGTCTAGGCCAGCATAACCCCCATGGCTGTCTCGGTCGTTGTTAGATATAACGACAAAGGCAAACCGGGTTGAGGTGGCATTAATACTGGCGGTGCAGACAGAATCTCCTAGATTTTATCGAAAGCCGTTTGACATTTATCGTCCCATAGTGTTCGTTCCCCTATCTTCAGTTTCTTGAAAATGGGTTCACATACCATGGTTAACTTTGAAATGAACCGGCTGATGTATTGCACTTTCCCGAGAAACCGCCTTATTTCTTTTTTGGTTTTGGGCGGCTGCATCTCGTTGATGGCCTTGATTTTAGCTGGGTCGATCTCGATGCTGCGTTGGTTAACGATATGGCCCAGTAATTTACCTGATGTGACCCCGAAACTGCATTTTTGAGGTTTTAGCCTCATGTTGTATTTGCGTAGTCGAGTAAAGAATTTTCTTAGGGCCGCAATGTGCCTGTTTCGGTCCTTGGACTTGACGATTATGTCATCCACGTAAACCTCCACTTCCTTATGCATCATGTCATGTAATAGAGTTGTGGCGGTTCTTTGATAAGTGGCCCCGACATTGATGAGCCCAAATGGCATAACGGTGTAACAGTAAGTATCCCAAGGTGTATTGAAGGTGGTCTTACTCATGTCTTCTTCCGCCATTTTGATTTGATTGTATCCGGTATACCCGTCCATGAATGATATAAGGGCATGATCGGCCGTGTTATCCACCAGTATGTCGATGTGTGGTAACGGAAAATCATCTTTTGGGCTGGCCTTATTAAGGTCCTGGAAGTCTACAAATACGCACACCTTGCCGTCCTTATTGGGTACCGGCACGATGTTTGCAACCCAGTCTGGATATTCAGACACTTGTATAAAGCTCGCTTTGAATTGCTTGTCGACTTCTTCTTTGACTTTGAGAGACCATTCGGGCCTCATTCTTCGGAGCTTTTGTTTTACCGGTTTACACCCGTCTTTGATGGGTATACGGTGATCAGCTATCTCCCGATCTATCCCTGGCATGTCCTTATAGGACCATGCGAAGACGTCCTTGAATTCCTGGAGGAGGTCCGTGAATTGTTTTCTCTCCTGGGGATCTAAAGATAAACCCAACTTAAGCATCTGGGGCTCTAAAGTGGTTCCCACGTTAATTGACTCGGTTTCCTCAATTACCGAGTCTCAGGACTCCCTTTGTTCGAGCTGCTCGATCAAATGTGGAGGTAGAGGTACCTGTTCGTCGGGTTTCTCAATGTCATTGCATATAAAATTTTTGAAATTGAAAGAATTTTGGAAATAAGACAAGTCGTAAGCGGAACGGTTTTCGTTATTATTAATAGTAAATTTGGAAAAGAGCTCGAAGAGAGCGGCCATCTGATCGTTGGTCAGTGGCGGGATAGGGAGTGCCCTCGGGACAGACCCCGAGGCTCCGGTGGGTGCTACTAAAGGAAGAGGGGTTACAGGCTCAATTCTAGTACTAGACCCTCTAGACTTGGACTCAGATTCCGACTCTGACTCTGACTCTGACTCAGATTCGGTATCCGGCATTTCTCCTTCACCGGTGGTCAGCTTGTAGACTCGACCCTGGCTGTCGGTCCACTTGACAGTCTTCCTCCATGCCTTTTTCCCGGTGTCAGCAACGACTTCAGAGATCAGCTTGGTTGGATCGAACCTGTTGCTGCGGAGGATTAAGTTGACCAATTCTTCTTTAGGGGCGGGGATGGCCTTGTCTTCCCCGAATAAGAGCCCCAGCATGGGTTCAGTACCGTCAGTGCCCTCTTTGGATTCATCTTGAACGAGGGCAAATATGTCGTCGGGGATATAGTTGTATTCCCGATATGTGATAATGGGTTGGTAGAGGCCCACTTGAACAGCCCCGAACACTGGAGTGACAAAGTAATCAGTCAGTCTTGGGCTGTAAGGGCCCAAGTAGGTACCCTTGAGGATGTTGGCGGCCTTTTGAACACCGGCCCGAACTACGTTTTCCGGGGTTATAGCATACCCCAAACTGAATTTTGGCTCCTCATTGCTTAGGACCTCGATGATCTTGCCAGCCGGGAGGTTTGGCCTTAAAGTAGCCCCCGGTAGGTAACCCATGTTTTGTAGCACCGTGTCGATGCTAGTAGTGAAATAGGGTCGGAAAAGATATTCTTCCTCGATCATTCCCACGAAGTCAAATCCTCGCGGGTCGGTCTGGCCTGCGGTGTTGCAGCTTACCACGGTTATGGGGGTGGCTTCGAGAGTGATGACCCCGCCTTGTAGAGGCAACTTGACCTTCCTTTGGAGGGTGGAAGATACGGCTTTGACCGCGTGGATCCAGGGCCTTCCAAGTAGCATGTTGAAGGACGAGGTGACATCAATCACCTGGAATTCTAGCTCTTTCTCGATCGGGCCGGTTATAATTGTTAGTTTAACAGCCCCAGCAACTAATTTTGGGCTTCCGTCAAAAGCCCGGATAGTTTGTGTCGTTGGAAGGTAGTCAACCTCGGTAATGCCGAGGGCCTTGGCAGTCCTTAAAGGAAGGACGTTCACAGCGGACCCATCCTTAATCAGGGTCACGGGGAGATATTTGTCCAGGCAGATCACCGTGATGTACAAGGCCAAGTTATGGGTGGCCCCGAACGGTGGGAGGTCGGATTTGGAGAAGGTGATGAGTGGGCCTTCTTCCTTGGATTTTCCCTTAAGATGGGGCAAAATAGTGGCTATCATTTCGGTGGGGGTAACCAACGAGTTGACCTTGATCTGATCGAGAGCCTTAGTAAGTGCTGCCCGATGTTCTTGAGAACTAACCAAAAGTTGCCATATGGTAAGATCAATTCGAACCCTTTTCATTTGTTTGACTAGGGCCGTGTCAGCGTTTGGCTCCTCGAGGGTAGGTTCCGTCCTGGCAGGTTCAGTGACGGTTTTCGGGGTAGAAGGGCTGGCCGTGACGAGGTGACTGCTGGCCAAGACTTTGGTTTTAGCCTTCCGGATTTCTTCGATAGTGATGGGGACAGCTTCCCCCTTAGCTAGGTAAACGTCATCTTCATCATCGTTCCATATCCCGTTAATTTGTGGGATGAAAGGAGAAATGAGATGAGAACAGTCGATTACTTCTCCAGTAAAAATGGCGTGAGCACTGAAGGGGTTCTCCTTGTTGCTCGGTTTGTCGCTGGGCAACGGTATCTTCCCATTTTCGATTAGATCCTGAATGAGATGCTTCAATTTCCAGCATTTTTCAGTATCGTGCCCATTACCTCGGTGATACTGGCAATAGGCCTGAATGTTATAGCTTTTGGATCGCTTCTCGACCGGGACTTCCGGAGTTGGGCCTATCGGCTGGATCAGACCCTTGGAATAAAGCCTTTGTAAGGCGTAGGTATAGGTGGTCCCTATATCAATGAATACCCGAGTTGGAGTATTCTTTCTGGATGAGGTGTCTAGTGAATTGACCTCGTCAAAGATGCTGCGGGTTGCAGCTGTGGTTGCGGGCTTGCTGGCGGACGAGCTAGCCCCTTGATACCCTTTGGCAGAGGCCTTAGTAAGGTTCTCTAGCCTTAAGTCGTCTTCAATCCTCGTACCCATTTAGGTTAAGGTAGCAAAGTTGGGTATGATGGCATACCGGAGATGGACTCGGTAAGAGGGGAGGAGATTCTTCACGAAGGCCTCTACTAACACCTTTTCGCTGGGCTTATCAACCAGCTTCACGCTTTCGGCTCTCCACCTTTGAAGGTATTTGGTGAAACCTTCCTTGGGCTCTTGGGCCATGACCTCCAGAGTACGCATGGTAGTCTGGATCTCGGTATTGTCCGCGTTTCGAGCGAACTCTGTTGCTACATCGTCCCAAGTGTTGTATTTCTTGGAATCGAGCCTGTAGTACCAGGCTTTTGGCTGCTTCTAGAGGGAAGAAGCAAACATGTGCTTAAACATGGTGGACTTCACTCCTTTGACCGCCATGAATTCCTTGAAGGCTCGGATATGGAGTACCGGGTCTTCAGTCCCATCGGTAGGCCCGTGAGGTTGAGATTGGCGGGAAACTCGTCGGTCAGGGGTGAATAAGCCCGAGCATTCTCGGTATGGATGGTGTTGTTGGTCGACAAATGGACCTATTCTTGCAGCTTGCGGACCGCGCTGGCCAATTCAGCTAACGGCCCAGTAGTCTTGGTGTTACCACTAGGGGTTCCTTGCTCCACGGCACTTACACGGGTAAGGATGACGATCTGGTCTTCCCTCATTGTCGTCAATTGGGTCTCCAACTTAGCCAATTCGGATGTCAACTCATCTATGGCTTGTTGCGTCTTGGCTCGGGTGAAGGGCGGCCTATCTGTAAGAATACCGTGTAAAAAGTAACTAACCCAAATCCTGAAATAAAAGCACATCCCGAGCGAAAGAAAGACTGACTGACTCGGAAAAGACACCTAGACGGGTGACTCGTACAAGGTGGGCCTCCCTTAGGATTCGGCGTGTGGGCCGAGTCCTGTTTGAAGGAGGGTCCACGTGAGATGTTCCCCAGACTTTTGGACTCGAGTGTGTAGACGGGCCATCCTTTGTAGGAGTATGTCCTACGTAGGCGGGCCTCGCCTTAGTCAAATAAGGCCGACTGGGATAGGGAGGAAACCCGTGATGTAAGATCGATGGAGTTTCGACGCTAAAGACCTTCGACGACTCATGACACGACCCGACACTGCTAAATACGGGAAGTCCTAAGAAGTAAAGGAACTAATTTTAGAAGATCCGGAAAAACCGGCGGACAGCCCGATTTTTAAAAATCGAAAAAAAAAAGCTATCGGACCGCGGCTTTGAAGTTTTGAAAATGAGTTTTGAAATGGGTAGCATACCGGCTAGAAATAGGCTGGTTTGAGTAAAATCATAAGTCCTAAATTCGGTATATTTCCCGGATTTTGAAATTGAATATTTTTTGAAAAGGATGCATTTTCAGAAAATGATTTTTTTTTAAAAATGACTCGGAAACCAAGTAGCATATAGTCACGCAAGCATTATAACGACGCCATATATGCTTTACACTAAGTCTCGGTCGGTCTACAAAGGGTCTATACCAGTTTGCATAGCCTATCCGAGAATCGGGGCAGACTTCCTAAGTAGAGTTGAGCTTAGAACATGCCGTGAAACCACTACAAGAATAGATGGGTCTGGCGTCCATCCATTGGCTTCCGTTAGTGGACGTTGTATGGGTCCGGGCGTCCGCAAACAGACGCGAGAAAGTGGATGCCACGACCAGTCGCCTGTTTTTTGTCCGGGCGTCCACTATTGGACGCCAATAAAATTGGCGTCTGACAGCGCACGCCATGGGTGGCGTCTGACTGTGGACGCCAGGTGTCCCTGGATGGCGTCCACATTCAGACGTCATATGCATCATGTTGGCGTCCAACTGTGGACGCCATCCAGGGACACCTGGCGTCCACAGTCAGACGCCATGTCCCCTGAATAGCTGCCAATCTTAATCGCGTTTAGCTTCCTCCGGCGTCTGGCTTGGCGTCCGTTATTGGACGCCATTTATGCTGATGCATGGCCGTAGACAAGCGTTCGATGTCTAGCCAAAACCTGCAAAATAAAACAAATCCACAACTCTCATCCAACCACAACTATCGACCATCCACAACACACTCTCAATCAACCAAAACACTTGATCTCCCGCCACATTTATGCTCAAAAAACATTTATATAAAAAAGTTTTAACATACGGTTTAAAGATACATAAATCTAAACTAGTTCGAAGATACATAATCCATAACTCCAGTTACAACACCAACAACAAAAAACAATCATCTAACTGTGAAGCTAGCTGAAGCACCAGAGTTACCGCCATCCCCGCCAAAGGGGTCTCTGTTGTCTGGAAGGGAAGGGGGACGACCTTGGTTGCATTTGTTGAACATGGCCTGAAACAAGGCCATCTGTTCCTGCATCTTCTTTATCTGCTCCGCCTGCTCCTTCAGTTGCTCCTTCATGGCCTCCTTTTCTGGGTCGGGCTCCTGAGATCCGGGTGGCGTATACTCCATCTGTGTGGAGGTGCCTAGACGCGCTGTGGGAGATGTGAAGTAGATCCCGTGTGCATTCCCAACACCATACACACTACCTTTCTTGTACCCCTTCACGACCTTGAAATAGGTCTCATTCGGGTCTACTTCGGCACCATCAGTAGAACTCTCGTTATTTGCTAGCTCCTCTTGGTAGGCATCCTGCGTACACAACAGTGATTTCAATTCAAGTTATTAGAAGATGAAATCAATAAAGATACTTATCTACCACCTAAATTAAATATATAGACACAGTTGATTTATTTGAAATAGTAAGTACTCACCCAGATTACCTGATCTCTACTCGTCATAAAAGAAGTCCCTTCCGAGTCGGTCTTCCCGTGCATGTCCAGGAACACCTCAGGGGCGGTTGGCGTCCTCCCGAGTTCAGCTTGTAGCTGTTAAATAAGTACGACCGTTAGGCGAACGTATATTACGTGAACGTAGTTTATGATTAATCAAGTAGGAGTTTGATATTATTAGTAATCATACCCTCTTGAGACGAAGAAACGAAGACTGTGAACCCCGATGATGTGTCGGGTCGGCCTTCCCCTCAAGCTCACAGTTCTTCATTTTGTTTTGGGATGCCCTCTCCGATCTGACCTTGAAGCCCTTGTCGTCGTGGTACTTAACCCACCTCTCCAACGCCTCACCTGAAGTATGACAACACTAATATATTATTAGTTAATATAGTAAACGATTGAAGTGAGATTGTTCTTTAAAATTGAGTAATATAAAAAACTACACCTTTCAGGTCTTTCAGCGCAGTCCCCCGCTTGTGGCGCTTGTTCATTACGTCTTTGAAGCGGCGTGAGCAAGTCTCATTGTACCGCTCATATACCCTTCCTTCGAGCTCCGGCTTCCAAAAGAACTTCAACTACAAAATCAAGGCGGATTAGTAATTAGTAAAAGAAATAATTACAAAGTACACATTATGAGTGCGGAACTCGGTAGCAAAAACAGTCAACGAACCCAGAAGTTGTTGAACCACTGCTCTCGTTGATCCGCCGGCACCTGAGTCCAACAGGCATACCCTAGACCTTTGTCGACCATGTAGCTGTTAGTACAGCCAGTGGTCGCCTCCCCATGGAGGAACCTGCACCAAGTCGAGAGACACAGACATGTACGAAATATTACAAGATGTATGTAGTCCAAAAGTTCATATGTTACAAAAGAATGGGCATGTTAGATTATATTACCATACGCGACCGGGGTCGAGAATCACACGACCGTTCTCGTTCTTCTTTAGCTCCTCTATGTCCCCCTGCCGCTGCTGCTCGTCATTCTGCTCCTGTCCCGGCGTTTCAAGGACCACTTCCTCCTCCTCCTGCTGCGAGGTGGATGCGTGAACAGACCTACTACCTCCGCCACGTTTTCTCGTCGATCTACCGCCTGCCATTATCTTAACCTTGCAACAAATTAGCAACAATTAGCAATTACAATCTAACACAATTGAAATAACGTACACAATAAGTAACACAATGATTAATATGGTTAACCTACTACAACAAGTCTAGCAGTCATCTTCGCTGTCGTTATTGTCTTCAGCCTCATTGTCCTCACTCTGATCCTCCTCCTCCGTTTCCTCGCCCTCCTCTTGATCGTCCTCCAAATTCTCTTCATCGTGTCCGTCATCCTCCTCAAGGATCTCCAGAACATCCCTAACCATGTAATCTCCTTGTCCATCTTCAGTATCATCCTCAGAGTATTCATCTGCCCCAACATTCTGATCTTCTTCGGAGAGTATGGTCTCCTCAATAGGAGACAAGTGTGTACCACTTGAAACCGCATCTTCCTGGAACAAAGAACTGTCTATTTGCCCCCGTGGTTTTGTCGTAAAGACTGCCCACCATTGACTTTGATTTCTGTCATTTCTCGTGTACGGGGAAGGAGCAAAGTAGACTTGCTTGGCCTGGTGCGCGAGTATGAACGGATCGTACGTAGGATATTTCCGGGTGTGGTTAACTTCCACGATCTTGTAACGTTCATGCACCTGGGTTCCGTTCACGGAGCTGTCTTTCCACTCACATTTGAACACCACAGCTCTATACCCCCGTTCTTTGCCGGCATAACACAACTCAAAAATATCCTCCAAAATGCCGTAGTACTCATCACCATCAAGAGATGTCACACTGACACCGAAATTACATCTAGCCTTGTTCTTACCATAGTTGAGTGTGTGAAAATTGAACCCATTCACTATGTACCGGTTCCAGGTTTTAACAACTCGCACTGGTCCGTAAGCCAAACTTCTAACCAAATCATCACGTATGTCTAAGGCAACTACGTGATCCTTTAGTCACTTAGGAAAATGTTCATCGTGATTACTCCAAACGTCATCAGGCTTCACGTCAGGGTTCACAGCGACATATTCAGTTACAAATTGTTTCTCATAAGGCTCTAAGATCTCACAATTAGAGAGTAGGTAAAGGTGCGCTCGGTTGTACTCTTTCTCATCTAGTACCCTAGAACCCTCGACGGATGAAGTTCCTTCATCGCCCTTCTTTTGAAAAAACTCTGGTATAGTAGGATCAATGGAAACTGAATGTTCTAGATTCAGGTTCTTGGTTTTTGTTTGGACGTCTTTCTCGAAGTATAGGGAGCAAAAGTTCGCAATCTCTTCTGTCAAATACGCATTACAAATAGAACCCTCTACCCTAGCCTTGTTACCAATTTTCTTCTTCAGATGATTGAGGAACCTAAATAAACAAGTTGTGTATTTTAATTAATAAAAGTTAGCTATGTTTAAATTAAATTTATAAATAAAGTTACAAAAATTTATGTACCTTTCAAATGGGTACATCCATCTATACTGGACAGGTCCTCCAACCTTAGCCTCGTAGGGCAAGTGGACCGGTAGATGCTCCATGGAATTAAAGAACGACGGTGGGAAGATCATCTCGAGTTTGCATAGTATTTGTGGAATCTGATCCTCCAGCCGAGTCATGTCCTCACTTGTTACTGTAGACGAACACAAATCTCGAAATAACTGAGATATCTCAGTTATAGAATTCCACACCGTCGGTGGCAGAAGTTGCTTTAGAGCTACCGGAAGTAACCTCTCCATAAAGACATGGCAGTCTTGACTCTTTAACCCTTGCAGTTTTAGGTTCTTAAGATCAACACAGCGTTTGAAGTCGGAGACGTACCCATCAGGAAACTTCAACTTCTCTACCCACTCCAACAACGCCTTTCTCTAAGCCTTGTCAAGTGTGAACAAGGCTCTCGGTTTGGACCCATCCCGTTTTATGTGCAGCTGAGGACGGTCACAAAAAATCTATACATCTCGCCGGGAGCCGGTAGCGTCACAACTCTTCCCCTCCACATCCATTACGGTGTGAATTAACTACTCGAAGAAGTTTTTCTCTATGTGCATCACATCTAAATTGTGACGAAGTAACAAAGTCCTCCAATATGGTAGGTCAAAGAATATGCTACGTTTAAACCAACCATTTTTCAACTTTTTCAGGTCTTTGAACTCCTGATCGGTTCCGTCAACAGTGGACGGGTACTCGGAAATCAACTCCCATATTTCATCTCCTGGGAGTCGATCAGGTGCGTCGTCAAGCACAACCCCACCCTTCTTGAACGCCTTCTTATTCTTCCTATATGGGTGACCCTCTGATAGGAACTGTCTATGACAGTCAAACCAACTAATTTTACTAGAATTTGGGAGATAAAAAGCTTTGCTCTCTTCCATACAACACGGACACGCTTTCTGATCCGCAGTAGACCACCCCGAGAGCATACCGTACGCGGAAAAGTCGTTTATAGTCCACAACAGAGCTGCTTTCAACTGAAAGTTTTGTCCCAAAGAGACATCATAAGTTTCGACCCCTACCTCCCACATTTGTTTCAATTCCTCAATAACAGGTTGCAAGTAAACATCCAAATGATTTTTTGGATTTTTGGGACCAGGCACAATAAGAGATAGAAAGATGAAAGGCTGTTTCAAACACAACCAAGGAGGTAGGTTATAAGGTGTGATCATCAAAGGCCAGCAAGAGTACGACTTACCAAATTGGCCGAAAGGTGCAAATCCATCAGTACACAACCCTAGCCTTACATTTCGGGGTTCTGACGCAAAGTGGGGATGTAGTCTATCGAAACGCTTCCACTCCTCGTCGTCACTCGGATGACACATATTCCCTGGTACCCTAATATCCTCCTTGTGCCACCTCATTTGCTCCGCTATGGTTTTTGTGGCATACAATTTTTGAAGCCTTGGTGCAATAGGGAAGTACGTAAGCTGACTTATTGGGATCGGTTTCTTACCCCTAACACCGCTTTTCCCTTTTCTACCCCTCAAAACAATATCCCCCTCAACCATCTTATACCTACCCTTACCACATCTCTTACATTCGTCTAGCATCGCATCGTCTTTCCAAAAGACCATACATCCATCTGGACATGCATCAATCTTCTGATGCGGTAGTTGAAGGCCCTTCACAACTTTTTTGGTTGTGTAGAAAGTTCGGGTCATGATATTGTCTTTCGGGATTACTCTCTCGAGCAAGGCAACAATACCATCGACACAGGAAAAGGGTAGGTTGAACTCACATTTAAGGCTGACTACCATAGATGCGACCTCTAACAAAGTCACATCGCACCCTCCGTATAACGGTTTCTCCGAAGCGTTCAACATGTCGAAGAACGCCTTTGCTCGTGGGTTAGGTTCTTGTGGATTAGGTGAGTCTTGTTGGTTGGGTGAGTCATTCCCATATGTGTTCTTGTTGTTAAACAAGTTGCACTCCACTACGTCAACTATCATACCTCTCAAACCCCCCGCATTTTGACGGTTTTCGGGTTCCTCAGACTGAGGTGGCTCACCATGACAAATCAAATTATAATAATTTGATGAAAAACCATTATAGATGACATGTTCCTTAACTACAAGGACATCAAAAAAATTTAATGTTCTTGCATTTAGTGCACGGACACCTAACCTCCCCCCTCGATGCATAGTCTACTGACTTTTTAGCGACCTCGACAAATGATTCCACACCCCTAAAAAATTCTACGGTGGGACGTCTCTTCTTATCAAGTCTACCCTCATACATCCATTTGCGTTCAACTCTCTTCATTTTCTATGTTCAAAAAATATATATAACAAATAAAAGTTTAATTTCCGTAACTTAATTTAGAACTTACTAAACGAAAATTTAATCACCATTTAACTTAAACTTAATTTCTCTAACTTAATTTCCATAGCTGAGTGTCCTCAATTTAATCACTAATACGTCAAAGTAAACCCAATTTTTTAATTTGCAAATCTCTTATTAATTTTTAATTGACCTTACAAAAATTAGTCACCGAATTTAATCACAATTTAATCCCAATTTACAAAAACTCTAGCTAATTTATCAATGTAATCCAAATTCAACCGAACAAAACACAACAATTCATGGCTCAGGTCAGACATAAATAGCTTAAACAGGTCAAAAAAGGGTCAAATTTTCGAATACAGATATCAAATTTCCAAAAGCGCCGCTAATACCTATTTACAACCCCAATCAGGATGGAAGTGGTTTCGGGAAAATCTGGCATTATTACGACACCATTTGGTCCGTCCTAAGTCACACAAAACCTCACGGAAGGCCCTAGAGGTGATTCTAGCTCAATTCAACCAATTTCATCAAACCCTAATCATAATTGTGATGGGCAAATCTAATCTACCTAATCGAATTTCAACTAAACTAATAAACCTAAGCGAATTTGGGCTAAACTAATCAACCTAATCGAAACTTAGACCTAAACAATATTAACGAGCAAACTATCAATAAATAACGATAACAATCAAAAATAAGAACTAATTATAATGAATAAGAACTAAGTAAAGTAAAAAAACATACCACAAATTAAGAAAAAGTATGAAAATTGGAGAGGAATTTGGAATGGAATCGGCGAGGGAGTGTGGAGAGGGTGTAGAGAGACAAATTTTTTTTAGAGAGTGAAGAGGGAGAGGGGGGTGGGCGGGTATTTGTCGCCAAAACAAACGGCCGGGCGTCCACTATCGGACGCCATGGGTGGACGCCCGTCACTCCTCTTTTTGGCGTCCGACTGTGGACGCCATTTGTGGTATATGGCGTCCGCCTGTGGACGCCTGTTGGCCTGAATTTCGACCTTCCTAAACTCAGTCGGACGCCAAGTTTGGCGTCTAACGGTGGACGCCCGGAAGTATTTTCAGACGACATTCAGGCGTCCATATGCCCAGGACACCAACCAAACGGACGCCTGGGACTGTTTTTGTTGAAGTTAACCCATACGAATCGACTATGAACACCTTTGACATATCTAATTTGGACTACATCAATAGTATAGTGGGATGTCGGTCACCAGTACCGGCCCGGGAAAAAATGGGGTTATGCATGAACCGTAAAACTAAAACGCGTATTGTACTAGTCAAACGATTTCTATTCGAGTCTCACCCTGAGGATGCCGATGGTAAGTCACACATCAGTTAATCCCCAGCGGAGTCGCCAAATTGTGGGCATGACATAGGTCCACCCCGACGCGGCCACGCGCGGGTTTGGGGAGGCGAATGAATCTCCATATGAGATGGGTCGAATTGAAATTTAAATCGAAGTGGAGTCGCCACCGAATTGTGGGAGTTCGGGCCCGTTCGAACCCACTCTATATCTTAGTGGGTCGTGTACAAAATACGGCCCATTCCGATTTCAGAGTTTATTGGGTTCGTCCCTTTGCATTTTGATACCGATACCGACATTATCGGATACCGTGTATTAAATGACTCTCGTGTGCCAATGGATTCGGATATCCGGAAACCATGGTTCTGAGTAAGGGGTGAGGGTACGTGTTGGGAAGTTCACAAAGAACACCCAACCCTGCCCGCACATTAGCGGCCTCTACTAAGATATCGTTTGATGTTTTAATACGCGCGTTAGTAATACGATGAGATGATATGCAAACATTGTTTTGCCTAAACATGCGAGAATTTGAATGGGTTGCTAAGTCGATTTAATGCATCTAAATTTAACGTCAAAGTTGTATTTAGCATGCGAGGTTCGTTTTAATATAATAAAACAAACAATAAAATAAATCGCTGAAAACACGAACAAACAAGTTAGTAACGGTTTGCAAATTGAATAAAAGATGTAAATATGATATGATGCATGGTTTTGAAAAGTTTATGACACGTGATTGACTTGACACATGTTGACAGAAGTCAAAAAAATATTTTATCGGGACTCGGATGATGCTGAAAACTCACGGTTTTGATAAAACAGGAGCCACTCGATCGAGTCACTAAGGCACTCGACCGAGTGGACTCGAAAAAATTATTCTGCCTGATTTTTGGGGTGCCACTCGATCGAGTGCCACCTGTACGGACTGCTGTCCGGTTTGTTTTTTGCTCTCGAAATTGTTTTTTTGAAAATTGATAATTTCGTTATGTCGCGTAAAAATATAACATGATTTATACCCGACTTAAATTTGCAATACTCATCGTATTCGACAATTGATTATGGGATCGACATCGAATATTCGGAGAGACCTTTTAGAAAAGATATTTTGTAACTCGTTTTGAAAATCGAATTAAAAACAATATGAACTCTCTCCGTGTCGAAATCGTCGTATTTTGTTTATGCGATGATTTTTTAGCATCAACGAGATAGATTTAGTTCTTTTAGGTACGATATTCGACTATAGAGTCGGTATCGTGTTTTAAGAACATTTGTTTTGTATAAAAATATATTGTAGCGATAATATCACTATTAGAAAAGGAGAGAAAATAAAAAAACGTGATGATGACCCGTATGAAGATGGACGAACAACGACTCAAAGAAGAAAAAAGACGAGAGGAAGAGAAAGAGAAAGGAGAAAACGGGTTTGATTTTACACCCTCAACCTACATGCTTTGTATTCTCGGAACGGAGCTCGTCGGAATATAGCTTAGACACGAAAGCGTCGAGATAATGTGGGTGAGTTATGGTGGTTTAGGCGTGTAAGGTGTACGGGTGTCGGTGTTAGAGGTGGCCGGAACTTTGGTGTAGTCTCGGGTATGTCGGATTGTATGTGTGCTTGATGTGAATGAATGTATGTCGATGTGTAATTGTGTTAGACGTGTTGCATCAATGTGTGAGAGGGTCTATTTATAGTAGAGGTCCTCGATTGAAGCTAGGAGAGGTAGCTTAACTTGGGTGACAAGAAATACCGTTTAGGATAGGAAAGGCATGCAATTCAAGAGGAAGGAGGATTTCGTTGCTTGGTGGGAAAGAAATACTCACCCGGCAGGAAAAGGGAGTCACTCGAACGAGTGACTCTGATACTTGGTCGAGTGTCCGGTTTAATCCCGGTTTTATGCGGATTTGCGAGCCTACTCGACCGAGTGGGATGGTCCACTCGATCGAGTGGGTCTAGCCCGGGTAGAAGTCTCTTTAGAGATCGAATTCTATCTCTAACAGAATTGTTTATTATTTTGTGTGGCTGATTTTTTGTAGTATTCGACTTCTAGTCGGATTTTCAGCGTGATGCAGCGGATATTTACGTCTTGGAAATGTCTTTGACCGGGGTTCGACTCGGTCGCTAAAAGACGGTTTTGCCCTTGGCGTCGGTTTTGACCCAAATTAGTCTTATTTGACTGGGAACGACCCACTGGGCTTTAATTTGAGGTTGGTTTTGTGAGATTTGTACTCCGTAAAAAGCCCAAGCCAAATGCCAATGATTTTGAGCCCATATTCGAGTATGTCAAAGCACGTTTGTGTCCGATCATCATCGGGTACATTTCATAAATTGCCATAGACATCTAACGGCCAAATGTGGGTGTCTACAGTATGCAACCTATACAAACACGAATAGGACAACCCATCCGAGAAGATTTAAACTGTGCTAACCTGTTGTCTTTCATTGTTAGCCCCATTTGCATTTTCACTAATCCAATAAGAGAAAGACGATATCTGTATATCTAGATGGAATACACAATATAAGAGCATTAAACAATAAGATATCAAGGCAACATAAAAGGCGTTACTGTAAAGATGACCTCCCAATGAGATCAAACGTTTGACCCTATAGTGCCCATTTAGCCTTTCCCTTTAGAGTACCTGACATTTATTTTAACCATTTTATTCGATTCAGCCCAGAAATCAGAAATGGGAATGCATGGTCACTACAAAACTTAAATGATATCTAGCTAGTTGTCACCTTCATATCTTCAACAAAGGAGAGGAATCACCAATAGACATGAATGTAAGAAATCCAAACAGAAATTATGCATAAGAGCCTCTCGCCTGCAAAATTAAAGGTTAATAGACAAAAAGGGAAAATAACACTGCAATGAAAAGAAAATAGAGTTGATAAAAGATTCATTATACTCCGTATATATTACCAGGATGGAATTGTAAGTAGTTTCAACATTTAGATAGATTGAGCCAATACAAAGGGTGACGACGATGTAGATTAGAAGTCTGAGCCAGTAGTAACCAAAGTCTCGTGACATGTTTACGAATGATCTCTTGGTTAAGGTAAACGCCTGCATTAAGAAGCTGGCTTGACTTCCTCCGCCGTCTAAAACAGTTTCTTTCTACCCAATATCATTTCAATTCTCAATTAATGTTCTTCCAAAAGAATCATGTATGTGAACAAGTTGAAAAGTGGAAATTGAAGATGGAGAGTTTACTACTTTAGAGATAGCATCCACTCTTTGTATGACATAATAATAAGCATATTGAGATGTGTAATAATTGATAAGCGTTCTAGTTGCTTCTGCTGTATTTATTTTGTCATCATCACTTGCCTCAAACTGATCATCATAAAACAAGCAAGTTGATTTAGTTTTGTATGTCTAATGATATGATATGATATGATATGATATGATATGATATGATCAACCCCGCCCACCAAGGGAAGGGACACAACATAATTGTACTCCTTCCTTCCTTCCTTATTGTTTAGATCACAGTTAATATAATGAATGTAGCACAATAGTACAGGCATCGATCGATCAATCAATATGATGGAGCCAAGTCACAAACGTACGTAACATTACCCGCAATTTGATTGATCCATTAAGAGAAGCCTTGGCTTTATCAAAATCAGAGTTAATACACCTTAGGAAGTGATAAGATAGATTCCTCATAGATGGGCAAGGAAATGTGGCTTCAGCAAAGAACTGCATGCATATCAAAACAAATCAAACAACATGTGAATATAATTGAACATGTAATTAACTAAAGAAAAATATATTCTCATAAGTGAGCTAGTGGTACTAAGTTACATGCTCTATGAAACCCTTATTGATGAACATTTTGAATCCTTTGAACATTTTCTTACAGAGTCCAAAGGAACTGGAACTCACTGCTTTCTAATCAAAGGTAATCTGAAGGTCAAGAAATCACTTATTTTACAAGAAAATTCCACAATCTGGGAAATAACAAGATAAGAGAATATAGGTATGAACATACACAACCTAACCCTAATTCGATAAGCAATTTAAACCAAAAAAATCCGAAAAAATAGGTGGAAAAATTTTCGACAAGCAATAACTTCAGAAATTGATCAACCTTTTTCGTTCTCTAGACCTAACAATCAAAGAACACGCCGTGACTGCGCTCTTAAACCTATCAATCATCGATGACAACAAGATCGCGATAGACAATTCTGATGCTACAAGATCCTGACGGTATGTATAATTGAAGCATATGAACGGAAATAGAACAAACGACAATAAAAAACTAAATCCTCAGTGAAAAACACAAGCAAAACCATCAATTTGATTATAAAGTCGAAGGACAACGACCTGAAATTGAACGATCACAAACTAAACCACACCCTAAACCTAAAACGCGGTGAACTAAACCCATACCAATTGAAATTACAGCGAAATACGAAATTAGATTTGAAAACTTACAAAAGCGGATTACAAAAGTGTTGGCGGTTGATGCAGACAAATTTAGGGGAAGACGACGTAGATGACAAAGGAAAGATGAACAGACGCGGCGTTGATGGCGATTGACGGCGGTGATGGCGCGGAGGTTTTTGGAAATAAAGCAAAAATAGCAAGAGAAAGGTCGTGAATACTCGTGATTGGGGTTTTTATTTGATAGGTTTTGGTAAGTAGGGTGGGTAAAACTTGAAGGATTGAATAAGACGGGTGGGCAACCGTACTATTCTATTAATGAGGACGGTTGGGTTGACCAACCGCACTAAAAGTGAAAATAAAAGAACGGTTTTTTTTTCTGAACCGTGCTATTTAATCTAGCTTAGGGGCGCCAAACTTTAACAACATATAGAGGACGGTTCCGTCTACAACCGTCCTATTATGAGCGTCCTGTAAAAACAAAATTGTAGTAGTGATTATAAAGGATGATCATATGCATACAAACGTTCAGACTAATGCCTTGGAGATCGTCAATGCTATAACCGATGGCCTTTTTGTGTTTCCTCAAAACTACCAAGAGCTTTTCCAATTGAGGACCATCGAGTGTGGCACTGACGATAACGGGATAACTAGTTCCTTCAAGGAAGACATATTTGAGGGAAGAGGGGAGTGGTTTAAGTTCAAGATTAAGAGTATAGAGTACCGTACTTTCACCCACCGGTAGTGGTTCTACCTCTTCTTCATGCATGATCTCTTCTTCAAGAGGTGGGGAATCAAGTAGTTCATCTTCTTTCTTATCATCATCTATCAAGCTATACTCAACCAAACTATCAATAACTTCAATGGAATACATTTGTTCAATCATTGGTTATTTAAGTGCTTGAGAAAGGGAAAACTCTACCGACTCGTTCCATATATTAAAAGATAATTTTCCATTCTTAACATCAACTATAGTGCCACCGGTAGCCATAATGGTCAACCTAAGACAATAAGGGTAGTGGTGTCCTCGGGCATGTCCATCACGACAAAGTCGGAGGAAATGAAAAACTTACCAACTTGCACGGGTACATATACTCAAGTATCCCAAGTGGGTACTTGACGAACCTATCCACAAGTTTGATCGACATGCTTGTGGGTCTCATCTCTCCCACACTAAGTCTTTTATCAATTGAGTAAGGGACGGAGAAGCTACCGGGATCATCAAGTTTCTTTGGCATACGGTTCATAAGAATGGCACTACATTGTGCTGTAAGAGGGAAACATTCCTTGTCTTCTATGGTTCTCTTTTTGGTCAAAACTTCTTTTAAAAACTTAGAATAAAGGGGCATTTGAGAAATTACCTCCGTGAAGGATAAAGCGACCTTCACTTTCTTTAGCATATCCACGAAACGGCTAAACTGAGCATTTTCTTTGTGTGGCTTAGCTCGTTCGGAGAAAGGCAATGGCAGCACAAAAGCGGGAGGCGACAGAATATTCGATTCCTCTTCTTCTTCTTCGGCTAAACGCTCCGCCTCTTTTCTTCTAACTTCTTCTGCTTCCAATTGCTCTTTTTTCTTCCTTCTAAGCTCTCTTAATTCTCTTTGTTCTACCTCCACATTCTCAAGAATATCAAATTCCACTTGTATTCCTCGGTTTTGTTTGGGGGATGCGGGAGTTGCCGCTTGCGGTGAACTTTGTTGATTAACCTTGGTTGTGGTATCTTTGATGTTCAAATTTTATTTTATATGGATCCTCGAGTTCTATGCCACCTCTCAATATAACGGCGTTAGCTTGATGTGGGGGGTCTCTCGGGTTTTGTGGTTGCCCGGGCAAACCATGGGGTGGATGAATTGGGGCGGCCAAGGCTTTCGATGCTGCTTGCGATTCTCAAACCTTTAGCCTCGCCTTGGTATCCAAGTTCTCACTCCATAGGTGCTCAATGGCTCTTTGTAATTCATTAGTGTTGCCCCATGGACCTTTTCCTTGACCATATTGGAAATTGCTTGGTTGACCATAAGATTGAGAGGGTTGATTGTAAGATTGTTGGTTGTAGACTTGGTTGCCTTGGTAATTACGTTGGAAACCATGATTGTATCCTTGATTAAAATTGTTCCCTTGTTGATTATGTTGATTATGGTAATTGTTAGGAACATGGAAATTTCTTCTTGTTGATTGAAGTTACTTCTTTGATGAGGAAGTAGATATGGGGGCATCTTTGGAGGACCTTGATTAAATGGCCTTTGTTGGCTTAGATTGAAAGGCCTCGGTTGATTCCCTTGGAGACACGGCATCGGGTTTTGAACATTTTGATTCCCATAAGAAAAGTTAGGATGAAACCTCGTGCCGACATTGTAAGTATTAAAAAAGGGATTAAATTGAGGTCTTTGCTCATATGATTGAATAGCTTGTACTTCATTTTGCTCTTCAAAATAATTTTTTTCATTTGGAATACAAGAACTGGAGTCATGGCCATAGTTGCCACAATGCTCACATTGAATTTCCCATGTTGGTTCTTGTTTAGATGGAGATGGTTGTCTTATTGGAACACTACCTTAAATTTGGTGCATGCCTCTAGGAGTTGGTTTAGAGTGCATGGCATCCATTCTCTTTGTCAATTCTTCAATCTTAGCTTCAAGTTTCAATTCATTGTTACTCTTAGAAGAGTTCACTTCTACCTTTTTCCTAGAATCCCTCAATTGACCCACTCTAGAATCACTCCTTGCCATCTTTTCAATAAAAGTCTTAGATGCCTCATCGGTAAGGGAAGAGAAGTCTCCTCCGGCAGCCGAGTTAAGATTTTCCTTATGGTTCTCGATGAAAGGGTGTTAGTAAAAAGTTTGGGTTGTTAGCCAATCGGGTTTCCGTGATGAGGGCATTTACGAAGAAGATCTCTAAATCGCTTCCAAGCTTCGCTTAGGCTTTCGAATTCATCTTGCTTAAAAATTTGTATCTCCATGAGATATTGGTTAGTTTTTTACGGTGGATAATATTTCTCCAAGAAGGCATTGGATAGTCGAGTCCATGTTGTAAAAGTGTTATCCGGATGGCCATGAAGCCATCTTCGAGCTCCGTCTCGCAAGGTCTTAGGGAATAGAAGTCGGTGAAGTTGACATGAAGTTAACCCGTTCAATCGGGCCCCGACTAGTTTCTCCTTAAACGATGCTATATGTTCTTGGGCATCTTCTTGGGAAAAACGGTGGAAAGATCTTGTTGGACCGCATTGGTGAGAGAAGCTTTAAGTTCGTAATTTTTTGGGATCACCCCAAAATCGATCGGCGATGGGGTTTCTTCATCTGTAAGTTGGGAATGGGATCCTAAAGTCACCATTGGTTGAGGTAGTGGTGGTACTAGATTTGGAGAGCTTTGATTTTGTTGTGGTTGTTCTGGAGTTTTTGGTGATGGTGGAGTTGGTGGTGAATTTTGTGAAGTAGAGGATGTGGAAGGTTTATTTGGTGTAAGAGGTGTATGTGGTAGGATGTGATTTTGATTTGGTAGTAGTGATAATGAAGGATGCGGGATGATGGTTGTTGAATTGTTTCCCCGAAATCTCAAAGCTCTAAACGTTCTTTCTGGCTCCAGATCGAACCACAAGGGTGATGACGTATTCCTGGTGATAAGTGTAGTTTGTAGTGCCCAATTTGTTGTGTATGGTCCCGGTTTCTCTTGTGGAATCGCTCCTTGGGAGCGGTTTCTCTTGTGGAATCGCTCCTTGGGAGCGGTTTCTCTTGTGGAATCGCTCCTTGGGAGCGGTTTCTGGGCTACTTATGCTTCTTCTAGTTCGTTTTAGGTTCCCAAGACCGTTCATGGAGAATTGGAACGATTCCGACTCTTTTCATACACTTTTGGAGCCAACGAAGAGAAGAAGCGATCACTCGGTGCCTTGGATTCGATCCCGAGACCTTGGGACCCATTCCCGAGCCCCTTAGACTCGATCCCGAGCCCCGAGAATCGATGGGAAGCCCATGAGAGGCAAGGAGGGACCTTAAAGATCATATTGGAGGCCTACAAGACCCTTCCCGGGCGGGATAGTAGCCTTCCCAACCGGGAAGGGGTGCGCGTTTACAGCAGCTCCTGTTTTGGGGCCATCCCGGTCGGGACCACTTCGTTCCGGACGGGACCATTTCGTCCCGGACGGGATGGGCAGCTGCCAGCACGAAGCTCTTCTTTTCTCCTCATTCACTCTTGTATCCTTATAAATACTCCTCCCTTGTATTGTTTAAGCATCTTACATTATCTTAGACTATCTTAGACCTCTCTACATTAGAATAAACCCTAGATAGAGTGCCTCCTTTCATTAGCTTAATCTCTCTTTAAACCCTTGTTAATTTTAGATCAATCTAGTTAATTAGTCTTGTATTAAAGAGATTCTTGAAGACTCGTCCAAGATTGACAACCTTGGAGATTATTTTGGGTTTCTTATTAATGCAAGTTCTCATCTTTTTATCTCCTTGTTAGTTGGTATAATCTCTTTTCTTTTAATCTTTGTTAATCTCTCAAGCTTTAATCTTTACATATTGTTTATTGTTCTTGTTTGTTCATGATGAATGTTTGATTGTTTATGTTTATTTCTCTTATCATTGTTATTGTTAGTTTCATTATGAGTGAGTAGACTCTTTGTGGAGTTAGTAGGGGGATTAAGTGTGGATTATGGGTGATTAGGGTTTGATTGTGGGTAAAGGTGATTCCTTTGTTGCTAGTCACTTATTGGGCACACCATGTGTTTGTTGTATTGCTTGTGTGGGTAGTAGTGGTCAATGCTTCTCATACTTGTTCTCATCTTCTCATTGTGTATTCGATTTGTGGTTGAATGTTTGTGTTTTGAGTGGTATCTAGCATGAATGTTCGGGTCTAGTCTTAGACACGAGAGTGCGGACTTTGGCTTTGGCGCGAGACCGCAAACCGACCTTAGTAACTAAGCGGCACCCATACCCTTGATTACCCAATTATCCTACTACTACACTTAAGAACCCGACCTAACCCTACTCCTTCTCCTATTTTATTTCTCCATCTTGTTAGTAATCATTCTTCTAGTTTATTGTTTCAATTTAGCTCTAGTCTTCTTATTAATCCTTGTTCTACTTAGTTCATTGTTAGTCCTTTTCCATACCTCTCAACCATCACAGTTTGTCAATTATTGTCTCCTTTGTGTTTGTTTGTCTGACTTAGCCTTGTTTGTGAGTACACCATAGTCTAGACACCTATTACCGTCTCCGTGGACACGACCCGACTTACCCTAGCTACCGTTAGGGTTAGTTGGACTCTACTTGATCGGTGGGGACCCACAGCAATTCCTACCATCACCTGGACATAAAACTCAACAAACGATAAGTCTCCTAGCAGCAATTGGTACTAGGGAAAGGGAAAAAAATGAAAGCGATTAACCAAACTTAAATACACTAAAACTCAATTAACTAGTTGTCATCCCCGGCAACAGCGCCATTTTGATCACCTTCCATCTAGGATCGGTCGTTAACGATTGATAGGGGATCAAACTATATTTATATGACTCGAAATTAACACAAAAACAAATAAATGTAGTCTTGGTAAGTCGAGGTCGGTCCACAGGGATGACGGTAAGTTGATTGAGAAAGAGTGAGTGTGTTAGAGGTCTTATTGGAAGGTTTGAGTCGAGTCTAAACTAAGATGCGATAAATGACGAATAATGATCAATAAGGAAAAGGTGTTAGGGGGAGTCGGGGATTCGGAAATCGGATTCTACTAGTCAAGGAATTATAGGGTTGGTCACAAAATCAATAGGGGGAGAATGTCACCTTTCGATTTCTTCACCCAACTTATCTAAATCCTGCTTTCACGGTGAAAAAGGGTAAGTCTCAAGTCAAGGTAACTCTTACCCCGAGTTTCCCCACATTGATAGGAGTGAGTCAAGGTCGATCTAGTTGGTCGGACTAAGTCAACAAAGACACAATAACCTCAAACAAGATAGATCAACAAGCATACAACCAAACCAAAATTTCTTAATTCATATTACCCAAGATTCTCCTCCCTTAACCCACTAACAAGAAATTACTCACAATCCATGAAGAAGACTACAAAAACAATATCAATGGAGATAATATCAAAAACATGCATAATGATGAAAACTAGAGAAATTAAGACTAAACTAACGAAGGAAATTACGATAAACAAATGAAACTACAAAGCGATCTAAAAACAACGTAAGAAAAATCAATGAAAACGATGCAATAAAGAGAGAGAAAGAATAAAAACTAATCTAGAGAAAAGGGAGAGGAAAAGAGTTATACCAGCAATGGAGGAAAAATAGCAATAAGGAAGGTGAAGATGCATGTAAATAAAGGTGAAGCCTTGATGAAGAAAACAATGGATTTGTCACTAATCCTTTCATGATCTCCAAAGAACTTCTGATTAAAGCTAGAATTTCATACAATAACTTGAATCTAAAGCTAGATGAAGAAGATGAAGATTGATAAAAACTATGAATGTGTCTCTATCTAATCAAAGTAGTGTAATAAAAGTTGCTAATGAAGAGATGATGTGGTAGTCTCATTAGGTTAAACTATATATAGTAGTAGCTTAATGGATCACTAAACCAAGCCCAAACCTGATTTTTGCACTTTGAGTGAAACTTTTGTTCAATGAATCTTCAAGGGGTGAAACTTCGCCATGCGAACTTTTGTCTTTCACAAGCCATTTCCGTCGGGTGAAACTTCACCCGGTGGTTTCACCCGGTGAACTTTCCTTCCAAATTTTGCATTTGGGGCCCCGTCGGGTGAAAGTTTTGTCTGATCATTTTGCCTGGTGGGTGAAAGTTTTCTGAAGATCTTCGAAGAGGTTGAAATTTTGTCGGGCGAAATTTCGCCCGGTGGTTTCTCATCGGGTGAAATTTACCCGATGGTTTCCTTGACCTCTTTTCTGGTCTCGTTCTTTGTTGTTTGATTGTTTGGACTTTAGGTTTCGTGTGTTGCTTTTGGACGGTATTCCACTCTCTTGTACTCGTGGAAGCTTGGACATGCTCTTAAGGATGAATCCTATCAAAATAGATAGAAAAACTACCAAAAACACGTGAAATGTACAAGAGAGACGCTAATGCGAGAAAGAGTAAGAATAAGGAGATAATTGCATCCTAATCTCACAAAAAAAAAGGACAACGAGTCTAAATGGGAGGAAAAATGGGCTTAATATAGCACATATCAACCATCAATAGTAAAGGCCCTATGACGATCTGGTTTGTTAAACAAAAAACACACAAAGCAAAACGCAACATTTTTTCAGGTGAATATTCTAACCAAGATTGAAACTTATCATACCATAAAGCTTGAAACCGTCGACCATG
Organism: Agrostemma githago; assembly: GCA_958450325.1. Lineage (NCBI taxonomy): Eukaryota > Viridiplantae > Streptophyta > Magnoliopsida > Caryophyllales > Caryophyllaceae > Agrostemma > Agrostemma githago. The sequence goes on along the minus strand of OY288247.1, from coordinate 61,926,906 downwards.
GGATTCTAAACCTGATTGTTTGTATTCTTTTGGCTGAAACACGGGTTGATATGGACCCTTCAAAAAATAAGCTCGTCTAACTTCATTTTGTTTCTCAGGTGGATATTTCCAAATATGCTTACGTTTTCCCGGATCCTGTTCAATTTGATTAGAATTAGTTGAAGGCTACTGTTCTTAAAATTTTTGTAGGTCTATTATCTAGATGTTGTGTAGTTTCATGACATTCATTCGGCACATTTGTTGATGGTTTGTTTGTCTCATTTCTCGATTTTTCATAAAAAGATCAACTATTGTAGGTGTCTTTTCCATTATAAACTACAAAATAAATACGAGGTAATTACGAATTAAAATAATGATACATTTAATCATTTAAAATAGGAAACTCAAGACGACAAGAAGTCCTATAGGCTATAGCTTCTAAGAAACGCCAACTTTGGTGAGTAATTGGGTATTGACTATTCCAATATTCCACTAAGAAATACAGTAACTACTGTAGCCACAAGCGTACAACCTACACTTAACACCTACTGACCTACAATTTTAATATTAAAACTCTAATTCCTAAGAGTTGCGGTTCTTCCCTTACCTCATTCACTCATAAATCTTACCCAACAACTAACAATACACCAATAATACCAAAATTCAATTAAAACCCAGAAAAAAAATGATAATTGATTTCAAAAATTACCCGAAAAAATTATGGTTTTTTAATTGTTTTGCAATTTTGTTGGAAGTTTTGTGTCCTCAGTTCGTCACTTTGTCCCGTAGTCCCGCACAGTCGCACACCCGCTGTAGCACTGCTCGTTTCACGTCGATCCTCACTTTCCAGTCCCTTGTTGAAGGCGTTTTGTTCAATTATTTTGTCTGCTTGATTTTACCGGCCTTATTTAATTGAAGATGTGAAGTGAAGTGATTGTAAACTAGGTAAACACATGGAAAGGGAATGAAATCAACAAAGTGATAGAGGGGGAAAGAAATGGGATTAGCCAAAATTTAGGTTGTTGTTTGGTTTTCATTAAAAGAGAATACATTTCATCCAACATTAACGGTTTGCCATCATCAAAATCATTAAAATATTATTTTGTAATATTTATACATTATATTTGAGATAATATTTAAAATTTATTATTTTCAAATTAAAATTATAAAAATAAATTTTGTGTAACTTTTATACTCCCTCCGAGTCTGAATGATCTTCCCCTTTGTTTAATATATGTGAGGTATATTCTAATTAAAGGGGAAGATCATTCAAACTCGGAGGGAGTATATTTTAATAATAAATTTTTTATAAAATTGTGGACATGACATAGGTCCACCCCGACGCGGCCACGCGCGGGTTTGGGGAGGCGAATGAATCTCCATATGAGATGATCAAATAGAAATTTAAATCGAAGTTGGAGTCGCCACCGAATTTTATGGTTATTCGGAACCGTTCGAGCCCACTCTATGTCGTAGTGGGCCGTGTACAAAATACGGCCCATTTCCGATGTCAGAGTTTATTGGGCTCGTCCCTTTGCAGTTCGATACCGATGCCGACTTGAACGATTTATCGTATATTGAATGACTCTCGTTGCCAATGGTTTCGGACATCCGGAAACCACGGTTCTGAGTAAGGGGTGAGGGTACGTGTTGGGAAGTTCACTAAGAACACCCAACCCCGCCCGCACATTAGCGGCCTCTACTAGGATATCAAATGATTTTTTAATACGCGCGTTAGTTGAAAGATGAATGATATGCAAACATTGTTTCCCTAAGCATGTGAGGAATTGAACGGGTTGCTAAGTCGGTTTAATGCATGAAAAATTAACGTCAAAGTTGTATTTTAGCATGTGAGATTCGTTTTAGTATAATAAAACAAATGATAAAAAGGAATGAATTTGCTACAAGATAAACAAACGAGTTAGTATCGATTTGTGAAGAAATAATATACCAAATATGATGAATATGCAAGATCGAGAAAATATTAATCGAAATCTGAAAAATATTTGTTAAAAGGACGCTGTTTTGTATAAAAAAAGAAGTTCGAAAAATAATAAAAAAATGAAAAAGGTGCGTCGTGGCAGCCGGCCGCGCGGCTCGCCCGGGATTCTGGCGAGTCGCGTGTCGATCTGTTTTTTTTTTAAGACGATTTTTCGAAGATTCGACTAAATCGCGTACAAATATTGCATAACTTGTACTCGATCTAATATTTTCGATATTCGTTATATTCGATAATTGACTACGAAATCAATATCAAATACTCGGAATAGTTTTGGAAAAGATATAAATTTTAGAAATCATTTCGTAGAATAATTAAACGAACGAAAAGGCTAAAAAAAACCCGGGTCTCAGGCCCGTACGCGAGTCGCCTGGGCGTGGCGCGACTCGCGTGCGGGTCTGTCCGATTTTTATTTTTTGTTCGAAATTGCTAATTTTGATAAATCGCGTACAAAATATGAATTAATTTGTATTCGATTTTATGTTTTCGATATTCGTCGTACCCGATATTCGATTATGAAATCGATATCGAGTATTCGGAATGAAAAAAAAGTTTTGTAAAAAGAAGTTTGAACGAAAAAAAAAGATGTAATGATTTTTAACATCGTCGAGATCTTAATATAATTCTTTTTGATACAATATTCGATTATAGAAAATCGATATCATATTTTTAAGAATGTTCGATATATGAAAATAGTTTTTAATAATATCGATATTAGAAAATAAAAAACGACGAATGACCCGTAATAAAAAAACGAGAAGGAGAAGAAGAGAAGAAAGAGAAATCGGGTTTGGTACACCCTCAACCTACATGCTTCAGTCTACTCGGATCAGAGCTCGTCGGGACGTGGCTTGGGCACAGGAGCGTCGAGTGGATGTTGATGAGTTGCGGTGGTTCGGTTTAGACGTGAGACGGGTGAAGGGTGTCGGGTATCGGGGCCAGTTTCCTTCGGGTTTTGGATGTACTATCGGTTTCTTAATGCTAAGGTTGATACTTTTCAGGAATTATGTATATATCGTTGTGTGAAAAATTGATTGTTGAATTTGTGTCATGCAAGGGGCTATTTATAGGAAAATCCCGACCTTGGCTAGGAGAGGTGCATTTGAATTAGAACTACCGCTTAGGATGAGAAACGTAGGAAGTTGAGGGAAATAAGTATTGCGTTTTCTTGTGAAGGAAGAAAGAGAACCGACTGGTTGGTAGGCTACTCGGCCGAGTATCCTAGCTTGGTCGAGTGTTTGATTCGGTTTTCGGATAGGATTTCTACTTGGGATCGAATTCTACCTTAAACGGAATTGTTTAATATTTGTGTAGCTGATTTTTTGTGGAGTTTGAGTTCGAACCAACCGTGTGAGGTGTCACGGTTGACTCATGAGTCTCGGGAAATATCTTTGACCGGGTTTTGACTCGGTCGCTAAAAGACGGTTTTACCCCTTGTGTCGGATTCGACCCAAATTAGTGTTATTTGACTCGAAACGACCCACTGGGCCTGAATTTGAGGTTGGTTTTGTGAGATTTGTACTCCGTAATAAGCCCAAGCCAAATGTCCATGATTTCGAGCCCATTTCCGAGTACGTTAAAACACGTTTGCGTCCGATCATCATCGGGTGTTTGTCGGAAACTACTATACACACCTGGCAGCAAAATGTGGGTGTCTACAGAGCCCCCACTCTGACTGAGGCTTGGACAGGGCGAAAGTCAGAGTAGCTACGAGGTCAATCAAGGATTGAAACCCGGTAGCTTCCGGTCGGGTCGTTTAAGGTCCATTAGACCTGCGTAAAGGGCCCGCCGGCCATGGATTAGAAATGTACCTGAGCTGATGATAACTCCGTGGGGGGATTGAACTCGTCGCATAAGACTTAAAATGGGCCTATATGTGGGCTCATCTTGTTAAATGCCGCTGGGGAGTTATGCAAATTGCACGGTCCTGCTTGAGTCGTCCTTTACATATTTATGCAAAGTTGCAAAGTTTTGCATGTAACATTTGTAGGAAAAATGACTCGCGCTGGGAAATAAAAATTTTGAGAAAAAGGTTTGAATTTTTGAGTTTGTAGGAGTCTTTGAAAATTAGAGAATTTTAGTAACACCTCTGATTTTTATAAATTAAATTAAATTAAAATTATGTTCGTATTTCTATTTTGTTTACGGTAACTCGTAATTCTTCAAATTATTATAAAACGAATTTACCGTTTAATCGTTTCAAACTCCTAAAATTCTATTTGTCTTGGAAACTCTTCTCATATTTAAAACATATTTTTTTTGTTTCTGCCTCGAACTATTTTATACATTTAATTCATTTCTTATCGAAAATTTATTTCGACGATTTAAGTGCTAAATTCTTTTTTATCTATTGTTATTTTAGCTCGAAATTCTATTTTCGGCTCGAAGTTCATTTATTTTAAGTTTCGCTAAAATATTTATTTTCTTTCTTCGAGTAATCAATTTGATTCACTTCGTCGAAAATTTATTATTTATCGGGAAATACTATTTCGTCGTTCAATCATTTATTTCTATAAACTTCATTTTCGTCTCGAATATTATTTATATCTCGAGAAACGTTATTTTTCTCATTTTATTTGAGGGCCCGATTATCTATTAAGTTTATTTACTCGTTTAATTCATTTCGTGAGCCGGCCAACTTATCGATACGGAATTTGTTTAATCTGTATTTCGTACCCGATACATTTAATTAAGCCGTTTTCGTATCATTTAACTTAGTGGACCACTTAATTCCTTGTAAGTTGTGATTCTTTTCCCCTTCCACTTTCTTTCATATTCATCCACCGTTTCACCCCTTGTACTCCCTTTTCATTCATCCTCTTAATTTCTTATTCTCCTCCCCTGGCAACCTCCTCCTCGTATTCACCCTTCACCTTTCTCGTCTGTCCTCTCCCCTGCTTTCTCCCTCGTCTTGTACTGTCACGGTACTGCTGCTACACCTACTGTTATTTTTCGTCCTTCTCGATTCTCTGTTTTTTCCTCTACCATTTCTGTTGTCTCTATTTTCTTTGCTGCTGCTGTCGTGTTTTGTCATTCGTTGTAGAACCCGTGTTGTCCTTTGTTTTCATCATTTCTCGCTGTATGATGTTATTACTATTATTAAGCATCCTTCCTCGTAACTGTTTGTTGTTGTTTACATTCCGTCTTCTCTCATTTCGTCCTTCGTCCTTCCGTTTCCGTGATTTTGTTGTCCTTTATTCTCCTTTCTCAATCTTCCTCTTTTCTTATTTTGTCGCTGTTATCCGCGTCGTTGTGATCATGTCGATCAGTTTCGATTGCTTCTGATGTAGTGTCCGTCTTTTGAAGCTCAATATTTGATATTCGCAGTTGTTATTATGATGTTGTTCTCTCAACGAGACTCCTACTGTTATTGTTGTTTGTTTCTCGTTCTCATGTGTCGATCTTCCTTCTGTTGTTGTCTCTTACCGCTGCTGTTATGTTTCCACCGTTATCATTCTCAACGCCGTTATGCTGCTGTTCGTAACTGTTGTCATTGTCTTTGCTACTGTTTGTTGCTGCTCTCGTTCGTGCCTGATCGATTATTCCTCCTTATTCTTTCTTCTTCTTCTTCTCTGATCTGTTGCTGCTGTCGCTGTTGCTGCAGTTGCTGTTGCTGCTGTCGCTGTTGCTGCAGTTGTTGTTGCTGCTGTCGCTGTTCTGCTGTTGCCATTTCTGTTGTTGCTTTCGTGATGTTACGTTGCTGCTGTTGTTGCACAAATCAGCGGTGTCTCCTTCGTTTCGTTCCTCGAATCAATCCTAATTCGGCCCTTATTCGTTCCAATCGCGAGGGCTATCGTGCTAGTTCCGATGAGGACGATTGTTATAATTGACTCGGATCTCGATGAAGGTAACTTTAGGACGTTACTCGATTTTATATCGTATGTTTGAGTAGTAATATGTAGTAAGTATTTTAATTTCGGTTTTTCTAATTTTAGCTATTTATTATTGCTAGTTATATTAATTTTAAATCGTATGCGTTATCAATATTTTTACAACTTTCGATATCGTTTTATAAATCGTTAGTAATTTAATTATTTGCGATCGTTATAATATTTTGTTGGTTATCGTGACACTAGTAACTAAATAATACCGATTTCATATTTTCTCCATATTTCGTTAATTTATAATTTTAACTCAGAATCGTATTTTTTATATTATAATCGAGATTTGTGTACTTGTTTAATAAATTAATTTTCATTTTTCGATTTATACTAATAAGTGAGAAATTAGTCGATTTAGTTTTAAATATATTTTTAGTCGAGACTACTTTCATTGATAATTTTTTATTGACTATATTTATTAAAATCCTATTATTTATTAATAAAAGCTATTTATTAAAAATAATTTGAAATCTTTGTAATCTCGTTTCATTTATAAAACTCATTGACTCAATTAATTTTGATATTGTTTTTCTTAATGTAATCCCCTAGAAAATCTAACGCAATACAGTGGCGGAAACATTGTAGAGTTGGGATTAAAACACACTGACAAACTATATCTTATTAAAAGAAATGGTAAGTCAATACAAAGGCCTCTTTTTACAAAAGGGCAAAAAGAAAAAAAACTCCAAACAGGTTAATACAAAACCATAAATTACATAATGAAGAAAGAGTAGGATCCACGCTACTCGCTAGCTCACACCCAAAACCCAGCAGCAAATACCTGCCATGTTATAAACATAACAGCCACGTCAGTGGGGAGTAACTCGGACGTTCTCCCAGCCATATTATACCATATGGAAAAATAATAGTATTACTATAACAAAATAATTAAAAGGGAAAACATTAAAATGATATAATAAAAATAAGCTTTCGGAGAAACTGAAAATATTGGAATAATAAAATCAGAACAAGTTTTCCGAAGAAAACATCAAATATTTGCCAACCTGCAAATCAAAACGTATTGATAATAATAAAAATATTCAAAAAGGCGTTATGGAAATATTCAGTGTAGAAGGCTAGACTTTCACTAGGAGAATACTAAAACTAGCTTCGAGAACTTAGTTCAAACAAATCAAACTTCGGTCTCTAACTAGGCTACTCAACCATAATAGAGCGGCGACTTATAAATGCGTGGCCCTAGTTTAAGACAATGCACACCCCTCCTGGGATTACCTGTCACCCAGTTCAACTTATGACGGCGACTTACTGCGAGGCCTAAGCTTAAGGTCAAAATGTACACAACTCCCGGGATACCTGTCACCCGGTTCAACAACCAATGTACCGATTCCTGATACACTAGCCTTATAGTTGATGGCAAAACCGTAAACCCTAGAATATATTACTCTAACCTCACACTTGTCCTTATTCCATAACTCCAAAACAAGCCATTATCGATACATAAAAGATATAATCATTATAAATAATAAGAAGATAAAAGGAGTAAACATTTTATATTAAAAGGGAAACTTTCTATAAATAGAAACTTACTAATTTTAGAAACTTACTTAAAATAGAAATATTGTTATAGAAAATTCGTAAGTTATTAAAATAAGTGAAATGTATAAAAATAGCATTTCTAACGAAATTATCATTTTATTATTATCGTCGTTATCGTAACTTTAATATATTTCTAAATCCGTTACTCAAAATATAAATAAAATATAATAAGTCAATACATAGTATTTTATAAATAATTAAGAAATCGAGTTAAAACGATATCAAAATTAATTGAGTCAACGAGTTTAATGAGATTTACAAAGGCTTCAAATCATTTTTAATAAATAGCTTTTATTAATAAATAATACGGATTTTAATAAAAATAAGAAATTGTAGACAAATGAGAAATTATTAGGGAAAAATAGTCTCCAATAAAAATGTATTTAAAACAAAATCGACTATTTTCTCATTTATTAGTATAAATCGTAAAAATTAATTTATTAAACAAGTATACAAATCTCGATTATAATATAAAAATATGATTTTGAGTTAAAATTATAAATAGACGAAATATGACAAAAATATGAAATCGATATTATTTAGTTACTAGTGTCACGATAACCAACAAAATATTATAACGATCATAATTTATAAAGTTATTAACGATTTATAAAACGATATCGAAAGTTATAAAAATATAGAAAGGCATACGATTTAAAATTAAAATAATTAGCAGTAATATATAGCTAAAATAGAAAACCGAACTTAAAATATTTACTACATACTACTACTCAAATATACGATATAAAATCGAGTAACGTCCTAAAGTTACCTCAACTCGATAACCGAACGCTCACGTACTTGTCCTTATTGATGAGTCCAAACCCCAAGCGTTCATATACTTGTCTTACAAAAGGACTTCGAGGCTCCAACGGAAATCGAGACAAGAGAAATAGAAACAAAGAAATCGGAATAAGGATCGTAAGAAACGAATGACAAGAACGATAGAATGGAATGACGGGAAGTAAGGCTCACGAAACAGGAACGCAAAGAATCGATGATGAAAAGAGACGGACAGCAATTGAGATGGAACAATACAACATTGAGGGAAGATGAATGAAGCAGGATAACATAAACGAGCCGCAACCAAACGACCTCAACGCATATCAGCAACAATAACGAAGCACGGTGCGAAACGATTCTTAACAAAAGCACAACCGTAATAGCAGCAGAGGCAACAATAACACGTAATAGCGACAGTGCAGTAACGATGACAGCAGGTAGGACGAGAAACCAAACACCAACGGCAGTAGACAGTAGCACAATATATCAATAAGATGACCACGTCCAATAGCATAAGCCAACGTGCACATCTAAGACGAAGCGAGACAACAAGTAACGGTAGTACACAGCAGAAGTAACAAACGAAACGGAGCCAAGACAACAAAGCAGTAAAGATAGCAGTAACCGTGATGCGTAAGATGACAGTTGGACGTGAAACAACAGCAGAAGAGAGCACGGAACAACAACAGTACAAGGATGAGAAGGAGACAGAAAAACGAAGAAGAAGAAGAAAACGGAGAAGAGAAACGCATAGGCATAAAAGCAAATAAAAACCCGATATCGAATTGAGAAAAACATGGATGCTCATAAGTGTGGTTCGATCGAAAAAGAGGAACGAAATAAAATCGACACTTACTCACAAAACAACGACAACAACAAACGAAAAAAAATGAGCATGAAGAAGGAGAAGAATAAGTAACAAACGCAACTCACAGCAGCAACAACGAATGCAACCGCAACAGCAGAAACAAAAATAGAAGGAGACGAAGAAGAGTAGCAGGAGAAGACCTTGACAGACTGCAGCAACAACGACAAAGAGGAGGAGAACGAAGCAGCAGCAACAAAGACATATAACATCGACTGATTGAAAACAGAACAGAAGCACACGACCCCATAGCAGCGCAGCAAACGAAGGGGCTTAACAGGACATCGAGGACAGAAAGACATCGCAGCAGCAGCAGACGACGGACAGCAGAGTCAGAACAAAGCAGAAGATGAAGAAGGAGAAGTGGTAGCAGAAAGAGGAAAAGAAAATGAAGACAGAGAGACGGATTAGCGCAGGTAGGAGAGGAGGATTAGCGAGGGAAAACAGGAGCAGGGTTAGACAAATAGAGTGGTGAAGATTGAAGGTGGTGGTGACTGAATACGATGAAAAAAAATTGAAGAAGGGGAAAGAATGATGGCGTTGGTATGCGTGAATGTGAAAACGGCATAACAACTAAACAAAAGGGAGATCAAAAGGTGGTCAAGGAAAAAGAACCAGCCAAACAAAAAGTATGGATTAATTAAATGTATCGGATTAGAAATACGGATTAAACAAATTCCATATCGAGAAGTTGACTGACCCACGAATCGGGTTAAAATGAATTAATAGAAAATAGTTGGGCCGACTAATAAAATTAGTAAATGAACGTTCTCGAGATGTAAATATTTGTTCGAGACGAAAATGAAGTTTGTAGAAGTAAATAATTAAACGATCAAATAGTATTTCCCGATAAAAAATAAATTTTCGATGAAGTGAATTAAATTGATTTCTCGAGGAAAGAGAATAAATATTTTGACGAAACAATAAAATAAATGAAGTTCGAGCTGAAAATAGAAATTCGAACTTAAATATAAACAAATAAAAGAATTTAGAATTTAAATCGTCAAATTAGACTTTCGATAAGAATTAAATTAAATATATATAAAATGGATCGAAACATAAATAAAAATATGTTTTAATAAGAAAAGTTTCCGAGTCAAATAAAATTTTAGGAGTTTGAAACGATTAAACGATAAATTTGTTTTATAATAATTTTAAGAATTACGAGTTAAATTGTAAAAATATAAATACGAACACAAATTTTAATTTAATTTAATTTATAAAAATCAGGGGTGTTACAATCTTCCCCACTAAAAAGAAGTTTCGTCCTCGAAACTTATAAAAACATAATCGAAATCGAAGACAAATTTATTTTTCAAGATAAGTTGGGCTCAGAACCCAAAGTTTAAAATCATTTAAATCAATAAAATCGTAAGTTAAAAATTATTCGATAAAATAATGAAGATAAATAATATTTGTAAACGAACTCGAGGGTGAGAGTACTCAAATATTTTCAAAACATAGTAAAACGTTTTGATTAAGAATTTCGACAATATTTTGTTTTAAGATTGATAGGGGTCGGTTGCCTGCCATTGGCCGCCTGTCAACCAGGCCCCAGGGCGACCAGTCCTAGAGGGAGGAAAGGTCTGTCCAGCAGCTTTTCCATCAGTCGCTGGAATCTCCAAGTGTGGCCCCAATCCCTTGGGCCGCCCGCCAAACGGAGCAAACCAGGCCTGCCGCCTGCTTCCAGGGCGTTCCCGCCTGAATGGAGCCGAAGGAGAACCGAGGACCCGTCCGTCATTTTGCCTAAGGTAAGGGGAAATGGGTGGACAAGGTAAGTCCACGTGTCGCGCCAACATCCACCCATTTCCCTCCTCTTCTTTCTCTTTTCCTCTCTCTTGTGGGAAGGTATAAATACTTACCCATCTCCCACATAAGGGGGGTTGGATTTTCTCTCTCTAGACCCTTACTCCCAAAAAACGCCACCTAGCTCCTCACGAACTAGGTCTCTCAAGGCATTTCACGGGCTGACTTAGGCATCGGAGAGGGTTCCCTCGGACAACCTCCGAGGCCCTGTGTGTTCACTGTGCAGGGAGCAGGCCGACTCCGCCGGGAAGGTCCGATTCTGGGAGCGAGGTGAAGGAGAGGTTCAAGGAAGTCAAACGACTAATTGTTCACCATTAATCCAATTATACAACCCGGATCCAAGGCCGGGTGAATTGTTTCCGTTACCGGAACAATTTGGCGCCGTCTGTGGGGAACTTACGGTTGTGCTCACGAGTTACCCACTAAAATCAACCACTCATAATCACAAAATTAAACACAATCATGCCAGAAATCGGTGATGCCAGCGCAGGAGCGGGTCCGACGGTCCCACCGGTGACCCCCCTGTATGGTATGCCGCAGTCGGAGAGGGTTCCTCCTGCCACGATCCTAGCGGTGGGGGGAACCAATCCCCTCGGTGGATCTAACACTGCTGTGACACCTGAGTTGGGGACACGCCCAGGACGTGCTCTCAATCTGACCCCAGCTCAGATGGCACAGGCGGCCGCGTTCTTCTCTGCGATGCTGGATCAGGAATTCACACCTGAGGACTTGGTGGGCAGGGTCGCATCGGCTCCCAGGCAACCGTCCCCAGTCATCAGGGACGAGGCCGGGGGCACGAGGCGGACCGCCGCCAGAAATGCTCAGAGAAAAGCGAGAAGAACAGCTCAAATGTATACGCATGTGCAGAGGCGCATTACCACTGGCAATCCAGAGCCACCTGTCCAGCAGGCGTTCTCCATTCACACAACAGAGTCGGCGTCTGGAGGACAGGGAGGCTTATCTCAAGGATTACAGGAGCGCATGAGGCCCAGGGAGCCTGTGTCGAAACGCTTGGGAGAGAGGCCAGGCGGAGTTTTCTCCAGGCTGACACCTGCGGCCAAGGAGCAGTCGGCCCCCGGCTTATCCCAAAGCCTGCAATCCAGACTCAACCGGGGACAACCGCTCGAGTCCAGGTACCATCAGGGTGAGAACCACTGCCACTCTCAGAGGAAGAGGCCCAGGCAGGCCCCCTCGGAGACAGAAGATGAGGCAGCCAGCAGACCGCCACCAAGGCACCGCTCCCCCAGTGCGAGGAAACCGACCCATAAACAATGGGAATCTCACGGTAACCAGTCTGGGGAAAGCAGGTCACGACTGGTAGGCAGGCCCACGAAAACCCCGTTGCACCCTGAGGTACAAGAGTACCCCATTCCAAAAATCAAAATGCCCACCATCAAATTTGACGGGACGACAGACCCTGAAGACCACCTGGCAGCCTTTGAGAGCCACATGGGCATGTATGACGTAGATGATGCCATCTGGTGCAAAGTTTTCCCTACCACCCTGGTGGGGCTTGCGCAGGGGTGGTTCAGAGACCTCCGCCAGGGGTCAGTCAGGTTCTTCATAGAGTTGGCTGAAATGTTCCTCGAAGAGTATGCCGGAAATAAGAGAAGACGCCTTACCCGTTTCGATCTCATGACCCTGAAACAGAAAAAGGGTGAGAGTGTGAGAGAATACATGAGAAGGTTCGATCTATCCTACCGGCAGGTTAGGGAGATCGACGATTCCACTGCCGCCTACGCCCTGACAATCTCCCTACTTCCGGGGGAAATGAAAAACCAGATGATCAGGGCCCAGCCAGAAACCTTGGCCATGGCCAGAAAGATTGCTGAAGGGTTCATTCTGCAGGAGGAGTTCCACGGCCTGACGGACACCCCTGCAAGCCAAACAAAGCCTCAAGGGGGACCGCAGGGTGGAAGGGGCAGAAGTGAGCCAGGCAAGCAAAGGGAAGAGGGAGACACTCCCAAGAAGGAGCGCCCAGTCTACCAACCCAGATTCGACAGTTACACCGCTCTGAACAAATCCAGGGCGGAAATCTTCGAACTGGAAAAAGAAACTGCCAAATGGAACCGCCCAAACAAACCTCGCAGCCCAAAAGGCGACCCCAAGAAATTCTGCACTTTCCACGACTGTATAGGCCATACCACCGAAGAATGCCGTCACCTGAAGGACGAAATTGAGAAATTAATCAGGAACGGATGGTTGGCCAACTACGCAGCTAAAAATAAGTCTCAGAAGGAAGTGTCTGAAAAACCCGAAGGGTCAGTGCAAAACCGCATGGTGATCCATGTAATTTCAGGGGGCACCGAAGGCCAGCTCAGTCGAAGAGGCCAAAAAAGACAAATGCGCGAGCTAAGGAACCAGATCTGCTATGCTGAGAAAGCAGGGAGTCCAAGGGGAGTGACATTAAGCATCACCCCCGATGATGCAGGACGCGTGGTATATCCGCACAGTGATCCTTTGGTGCTGTCCCTAGAGATCAGCAACCATATTGTGCGAAGGTGTATGGTGGACACAGACGCGTACACAAATCTATTGTACAAGGACGCCTTCGAAAAAATGGGCCTGGAAAAAAGGCACCTGCGACCTGCTCTCGGATCGCTGTATGGATTCAGTGGGGCAGGCGTGTTGCCCATGGGAGTCATTGACTTGCCTGTAACCTTCGGGGAAGGCTCTACAGCCAGGAATGTCAGGGCAACCTTTGTTGTCGTGGACGCAAGATCTGCCTACAACTCCCTGATTGGCAGGGCCACTCTGGACGAAATCGAGGCAGCCATCTCCATCAGGGCTCTCACCATCGCGTATGTCACTGACTTCGGGCTGGAAGGAAAGGTACGTGGGGACCAGGAGTCAGCCAGACAATGCTACTCCGTGGCCCTACAAGAGCACGAGAGAGACAGAAAAGGAAAAAGAAAAGCTGACAGTTCCCCCTGCAGAGAAGGCGAAGTCCCAGTCGAGCACCCGGCGCCCGACCGCCTGGAACCCAGGAAGACAGGTCCTGGTAGGAGCAGGCCTAGAGGAATCCTACCAGGCCGAACTGGTCAAACTACTGAAGGAAAACAAAGACGTATTTGCCTATTCTGCAGACGAGATGCCCGGCGTTGATCCATCACGCATCGTTCACAAGCTGAATGTAAGCATGGATGCTCGCCCTGTAAAACAGAAGAAACGAAACATGTCTGCGGAAAAAGACGCAGCAATCAAGGAAGAAATTGACAAACTCTTGAAAGCAGACTTTATTGAAGTCTGCGACTACCCAGAATGGCTGGCAAATGTTGTCATGGTCAAGAAGTCGTCAGGCGCATGGAGAATGTGCGTCGACTTTACAAACCTGAACAAGGCCTGCCCAAAAGACTGCTATCCGCTCCCCCGAATCGATCAACTGGTGGACGCCACCAGTGGCTACACCATGCTGAGCTTCCTAGACGCCTTTTCAGGGTATCATCAAGTATACTTGTGGCAGCCGGACAGGGTGAAGTGTGCGTTCATCACTAGTTCGGGTACTTACATGTACAAGATGATGCCCTTCGGGCTCAAAAATGCAGGGGCTACGTACCAGCGGTTGGTTGATAAAGTGTTTGAGAAACAAAAAGGCAGAAACATCGAGGCTTACGTTGATGACGCCATCGTGAATAGCAGGGAAGACAGAGAACACCTGATAGACTTGCAGGAAACCTTCAGCTCCCTGCGCGCCTACAAAATGAAACTTAATCCGAAAAAGTGTACATTTGGAGTCCGCTCCAGCAAATTCCTGGGGTTCTTGGTCAGTTCTTGGGGGATAGACGCCAACCCTGAAAAAATTCAGGCAGTTCTAGACCTTCCTGAGCCCAAAACCATTAGAGACATCCAGCGCCTGACGGGTCGAATGGCCGCCTTAGCACGATTCGTCGCCCGATCAGCAGACAAGGCCACTCCTTTTTTCAAGATACTGAAAGGGAACAAACAGTTCAAGTGGGAGAACGAGCAGAAAGAGGCCTTTGAGCAATTGAAGGACCATCTTAAGAGGCTCCCTACCCTGGCAAGACCAGTAGCAGGAGAGAAACTTTTCCTCTACATCGCAGTGACCAATATAACTGTCAGCGCAGTCATCCTACGAGAAGAGGCAGGCGCCCAGCAACCTATATACTTTGTAAGTCATGCGCTGGGGGCAGCCGAGAAAAATTATCCGATGGTTGAAAAAGCCGCCTACGCGGTCATAGTTGCTGCCAGGAAGCTCAAACCTTACTTTGACGCGCATCCAGTCATAGTCCTCACCGACCAACCCCTGGAAAAGGTGTTGGAAAAATTTGAAAAATCAGGGAGATTGTTGAAGTGGGCAATTGAGCTGAGTGGGCTAGGTATATCTTACCAGCCGAGAACAGTCATCAAGGCCCAAGCTTTGGCAGACTTTTTGGCTGAGTGCTCCCATTCAGGGGAGGAAGAAGCCCCTGCCCAGGAATGGATCGTGTATACTGACGGATCCTCGACAGCCAATGGCGCAGGCGCAGGCGTCGTACTAACCAGCCCAGAAGGGACTGACTTTGAGCATGCTCTCAGATTTGTTTTCCCAGCATCAAACAATGAAGCAGAGTACGAAGCAGTACTCGCAGGCGTCAGGCTAGCTAAAGCCGCAGGAGCAGAACGAATTGTCTTGGCGACAGACTCCCAGCTCATCGCCAACCAAATCAATGGATAATACGAAGCAAGAGACCAAGCAATGGCCACATACCTGGAGATGGTGAAGGGAGAGTTGTCCGGCCTAAAATCATATGAGGTCAAACAAATCCCCCGATCCCAGAACAACAGAGCAGATGCCCTGTCAAAACTGGCAAGCTCCAGTCTGCAGGACATCCAAAGATCAGTATGGGTCGACGTTTTACACGAGAAGTCTACTAATCCCTGTCAAACGATTAATGCCATGGAAGAAGAGCTGGAAAGCTGGATGACTCCCTTCATCCAGTACAAGAGGCATGGTATCTTACCATCAGACTCATTACAAAAGAGGAAGATACAGGCTAAAGCAGCCTGGTTCATACTCATTAATGGAGAGCTTTACAAAAAATCTTTTACTTATCCCCTGCTTAAATGTCTACGGGCGGATCAGGCCGCTGAGGTATTGGATGATATCTACTCAGGGATTTGTGGACACCACATTGGTGGGAGATCGCTGGCCCACAAGGCCCTCAGGGCAGGCTACTACTGGCCTACCATGCTGGCAGATGCCAAGAGCCTGACCCAGAAATGCAGAAAATGCCAACTCTTTGCCCCATCAATCCATGCCCCGGCCCAGGAGCTCAGGCCAATCCTATCTCCCATCCCCTTTGCCCAATGGGGGATGGACATTCTAGGACCTTTCACAATGGCCACAGGGGGCAGAAAATTTTTGATTGTCGCCATAGACTACTTCACCAAGTGGGTGGAGGCCGAAGCAGTGCCCAACATCACTGAGCCGGCGGTCAGGAAGGTGATCTGGCGAAATGTCATCACCAGGTTCGGTGTACCAAAGATGTTGGTATTTGACCACGGCAGGCAGTTCGATAACGATCCGCTAAGAATCTGGCTGGAAAGCCACAACGTCTCAGTCGCCTACTCAGCTGTCTGTCATCCTCAAACCAATGGACAGGCAGAAGCAGCCAACAAACAAATCCTGAACGGCCTGAAGAAAATGGTGGATGACTGCAAAGGTAGGTGGGCTGATGAACTCCCCAGTATACTCTGGTCCATCCGAACTACCAGAAAGGAGTCTACAGGCCAGACCCCATTTGGCCTGGTATATGGAGCAGAGGCTTTATTGCCAATTGAGACAAGAATCCCCTCTCTGCGCTCCCTGCAGTACGACCAGGCTGAAAACGAAGCTGCAATGGTTGAAGCCTTAGACCTGGTGAATGAACTAAGGGAGGAAGCCAGTACCAACATCGCTGCCTACCAGCAGCGAATGAGGAAAGCTTTCAATAGCAAGGTACGACAGAGGAACTTCCAGACGGGCGAACTGGTTCTGAGAAAGACGCAGGCGGTTGGGAAGTCAAGAGAACATGGAAAGCTGAGTGCCAATTGGGAGGGCCCATACCAAGTAACTCAGGTTCTGGGACCAGGCACGTACAAAATAGCCAACCTCGAAGGACAAGAGCTACATGCTCACTGGAATGCAGACACGCTAAAGAAATATTACGTCTGAACGAGAACACAGGCAGTTTTTACTTTTACTAAAAAAGGCGGAGGACGGTCAAAAATGTCGACGGCTCCGACCACCCCAATGTCAAAAAGAAAATTTTAAGAGGAATGAGAAGATACAGATTTATACTCGTTGCCTGTTCACACTCGCATCTTTCACACACAAACGAGCAGGGGGCAATAGGGGGAGGCCCCCCTGTTGCCAAAATTGGGAAAAGTGAACCCCCCAACGCAAACCAAAAGCCACCCTGCTTACCTCTAGGCAGGCAGGGGCAGGCCCCCTGGACTTTGAACGAAAAGCCAGGGGCAGGCCGTACCAACAAGGACTGGGGGCAGGCCCCCCAACCTTGTATAAAAAACGCAAAAGCTACCCTGCTTACCTCTGGGCAGGCAGGGGGCAGGCCTCCTGGACTTTGGTCAAAAGCCAGGAACAGGCCAGGCTAACAAGGACTGGGGGCAGGCCCCCCAACCTTGTATAAAAAACGCAAGAGCTACCCTGCTTACCTCTGGGCAGGCAGGGGGCAGGCCTCCTGGACGTTGGTCAAAAGCCAGGGGCAGGCCGTACCAACAAGGACTGGGGGCAGGCCCCCCAACCTTGTATAAAAAACGCAAAAGCTACCCTGCTTACCTCTGGGCAGGCAGGGGGCAGGCCTCCTGGACTTTGGTCAAAAGACAGGAACAGGCCAGGCTAACAAGGACTGGGGGCAGGCCCCCCAACCTTGTATAAAAAACGCAAAAGCTACCCTGCTTACCTCTGGGCAGGCAGGGGGCAGGCCTCCTGGACTTTGGTCAAAAGCCAGGAACAGGCCAGGCTAACAAGGACTGGGGGCAGGCCCCCCAACCTTGTATAAAAAAGGCAGAAGCTACCCTGCCTACCTCTGGGCAGGCAGGGGGCAGGCCGTCCCAACAAGGACTGGGGGCAGGCCCCCCAACCTTGTATAAAAAACGCAAGAGCTACCCTGCTTACCTCTGGGCAGGCAGGGAGCAGGCCCCCTGGACTTTGAACAAATGCCAGGGGCAAACCAAACAAACAAGAACCCTCCTACCTACAGGCAGGCTGCGGATCAAATTCATGAAGAATCAAAATATACAAAAGCAAACAGAAAATTCACATATAAAAGAAAAAGTAGCGTCAAGGAAATACAAGACAAAAGTTTTCAAGTTTTCAAGACAAATAGTTACAACCAAGAGTACGGCAGCCGGCCAACAAAGGGCTCGGCGCGCAAAGAAGTAAGGAAATTAAAGCATTGGCACAGGCGCAGCAGGGGACGAGCAAGAGCCCTCTGAGGAAGACTGCCCTCCATGTTAAGCAGGGGGAGCGTCTGGACCGGAAGCATCTCCCTCAGACAGCCTACCCATTTGAGCTTCATCCTTAGCAGTATAGAGGGCCCGGAAGGCATCTTCGTCAAAACCCGGGAACATCTCCCTGACAGCTTCCATGACAACCTTCAGGCAGGAGTTAGCACTATTAACGAAGCCCGCCGACACCGCCACTTCCACCTCCTGAAGAATCTCACCCCTCTCTTTCTCCCAATCCTCGGTCTTCGCCGCCAGATCCTCGGTCTTCGCCGCCAAATCGCCGAGGGTCGTCTGCTGATCAGAGTTTGCCTTAGAAAGGCGCTCACCAAGGTCAATAACGCTCTTCTTAGCATGGTCCAGTTCAGCCAAAGCCTTTCTGGCCCGCTCCAGTTCAGCAAAGGCCTGATGTGCTCTCTTGGACTCCTCCCCCAGGCGAGACACTTCCCGTGTAGCTTTCTCGCTCTCAGACTTCCAGTGGATAGCCCGACCCCTGGCCTCTTCTAGCTCAGTCTCCTTTTTCGCCAGCTGATCCTTCAGGCTGGCAATGAGAGCAACATCCCTCTCAACTGCAGAAAGGCGGTCGGGGTTGGCTAGTTCCTCGTCACTCAGGCGACCAAGGGCAGCCAGCTCCGCGGAAGCCTGCATAATTCGGGAGGTGCGCTTAATATACTGGGTCACTTGACTGGCAGCAGACTTGACGGTCTTGAGAAGATGGTCAGTTAAAACCGCCCCTGAGTCGGAGAGTAGGGCAGAAACGTCCTGGCTGTCACCTGCATTATAGTGGAACTCAACGTTCTCCTCAGAGAAAAGGGTGGCGGGAATCTCCGGAGCAAGACGCTTGGGTTCAGGCGTGGCAGTCTCCAAATCCACCACCTGGTCAACGTTAGGGGCCTCCCGACTCCTCTTTCTGGTCAGTGCCCGGGGGGTACTCTCCCCAGTCTCCTCGGAACCTACGGCCCGTGACTGCGGGGGAATCTGAATCCCTGCGGAAAGGCCCTCTTGCCTGCCAACAGGCGAAGGAGTAGCCTCGAAAGCAATCGCCCTCGCAGCTGGCGAAGGGGTAGCCTCAGAAACCGCCGTCTTGGCGGGCGTAACTCGAGGAGGAGGGGGAAGCCTTGGCCTACTGAATGACAGGCCCTTCAAATGCTTCATCACATTCTTCTCGCCTCTCTTAAAACCAGGGGGAAGAGAAGGGCGACTTTGGATAACAGTGAGGTTCTCGTCCAGGCCCAGGCGTCTCACCTCCCCTTTTTTCCAGATAAAAGTGGCAAGAGCTGCAAGACAAACAAACAGGCTGTCAAGGCATTTTCAAAAGAAAAAAGAGTAAGAAGGAATCACCGGCACTCCTGAACTACCTTTATCTAGACCCGGATTCATGCCCAACCGGGTCAAATAATTGTCAGTCGCTATAAGCTCCGCATGAGGGAGCCATAAGGTGGGGCCATACACCCCGTACTTGTTAGTATGGCCTGCAAAATAGGCCGTCAACTCCTTCTCCTTCTCACTTAGCTTAACCTCCAAGGCCTTCCCACCCACGCCAGGGTGGTACTCCTCAGGGGTCTCCATCCTGGTGTGGACATGATTCCTGAAATGACGAGGAATCCTCCACCCATGGGTGCTGTGTATGTAAATGAAGTTGTTCTTCCAATCCCTCAAGCTGTCCATGCCAGGCCACACCAAACAATGTCCCTTCTGCCTCAAGAGGGACCAATAACCAGGGGAGCCCGTACTCCCAGAAGAAACCATCTGTAATCCCACCATAAACCGCAGGGCGTCGATGGAAGGCTCCATGCGGTGAAAGAGACAGGTCCAGACATATGAGATCAGCGCCCTGACAGCTGTGGCTGTCAGCTGGGCGACGGCGACGTTCATGCGCCTTAAGATCTCCTCTAAAGCAGGATGGAGGGGAAAGCGAAGGCCAAACTCTAAACATTTATGGTAAACCGCTATGCACCCATCCGGAGGGTTGCATACAGTATCCTTTTCATTGGGGATAACAACTGTATACCCCTCCCCGAAGTTATAGAGCCGCTCAATCACGACGGCGGCGTTCTTGGCGAGGATCACCTCCCGATTTTTCGGGTCAGGGAAAGTACTCAGAGGGATGCGGTATTTAGTCCTGTCTAAATAATAAACCCTACCCTTTTCCCGACGAACGAGGGGACCGGAAGTTCGGGAAGGGTTAATTTCCAGCGCCTCATCATCCGAGTCGACAGCATCGAACGAAGGGGGTTCAGGGGAATTGCCGCCCCCACTGTCCGCCGAGTGTTCCTCCTCAAAATCAACCTCTTTAGAGGAGGAGGCAAAGTCCATCCCTTCTCCCCTCTTTGATGGGTCGATAAAGGGCAAAATCCTTTCACGGGTTCCGGACATGATTACTCTAAAAAAAGATACGGAATAAAGGAAATCGAAGAGAGAAAAAGAGTGGAGGATGAAAATCTGACCTAAGATCGCCTGACAGCACGCCGCAAGCCCGAAGAAAGAGGTCTCAGGGAAATGAGGGTGCAAGGTAGGATACGATTCGTCAGTGCTCCAGGGTTTTTGACAAGAAAAAGAATGAGAGAATGTCGAAAGAAAAGAAAGATTGGAAAAAAATGAAAGAATGAATAACCGAGCGCTTTTATAGAGAGGAAGGCATGCCAAGAGTCGCCCAACCCTCAGAAGCTCACCCAAGGGCTACGGCCCACGTGTCGCCCCTAGGGGGATTTGCTCTAGGCAGCTTCCCAAGAAAAACCTCGGGAAGACCGAAGGATGTTAGAAGGTTGGTCACCCTGTGATGTCCCCCTGAAAAAAAAAAAAAAAAAAAAAAATCGCAACACATAAACGCACCGCCTGATCCTCATTTCATTAAAACCTTACAAAAGAAAGTTACATCTTAGAACAGATACAGGAAGAAAAATACATTAAGGCCCAAAGTTCCGGCCTGGCAGAAATCAAACGCCTCGCAGGCCTAGTCATCGCCCAAGTCTGGGGAACAATCTCCAGGGCTGCCTGGGCTCCCTAGAGCCGAGCCCCAGTCCCAGTCTGGGGAGCCCTGGAAGGGGTCATCAGAAGATCTATCTTCATCCCTGTCGCTCAGGCAGCCCAAACCCTCGCTTTCATCAGAGCCGTGGCTGCTGTCTTCCCAGTCCCTTCCAAAGGGAACAGCTCGGGACTCGTCGCAGGTGCGACAGCCTGTCTTCTTCACAGGCGAAGAGGGACCCGACGCCAAGGAGGAATCGGTGTCAGAGTTGGGGCCAAATTGTTCAGGGTGCAGCCATGGAAAGCACTCATGGCATCCCCTATCATAACAACCCCCTCCCTGGGAGCAGCGCCTAAACCTGGGCGCAGCAGGAGGCGAAGACCTCCTAGGGCGTTTGCCCATCCTAACAGAAGCCTTATGACTTCTCCGGCGAAAGTGAAGTTGTGAACGGCGACTCCGGCGAACAGCTAGGTAAGAGGCACGAGCATATCGGAGCCTCCAAAAACCTCTGAAGATGAAAGTAACATGCCTAACTCCACGACGAATCACACTTTTCTTGACCCAAGCCATGATTAAAGACAAAACAAAGATTGGAAATGGGTCATAAGGACAGTGAAGGAGGATGCAATTTATACGAAAAACGGAAGCAGGGCATTAATGGTGCCCCAACCACCTCTGCAAGGAAGAAAGCCAATCACCGAGCTGGCACACTGCCCGAAAATTCTCTACACAAAGGAGGGTAATCATAACGAAGGACGTTTGAACTCCCTGCGTGCCCAGAGAAATTAAAGCATGTTCCCTCGGGAACATGCGACGCATTAAATGCAAATGTCCAAAGAGGCAACCTCCCGCTGTCCCTGAGCAAGACATCGCCTGCCGAGCTGGAACCCCGTTCCTCCTCAGCCGGCGAGGGCCAATTGATGGGGGTCGGTTGCCTGCCATTGGCCGCCTGTCAACCAGGCCCTAGGGCGACCAGTCCCAGAGGGAGGAAAGGTCTGTCCAGCAGCTTTTCCATCAGTCGCTGGAATCTCCAAGTGTGGCCCCAATCCCTTGGGCCGCCCGCCAAACGGAGCAAACCAGGCCTGCCGCCTGCTTCCAGGGCGTTCCCGCCTGAATGGAGCCGAAGGAGAACCGAGGACCCGTCCGTCATTTTGCCTAAGGTAAGGGGAAATGGGTGGACAAGGTAAGTCCACGTGTCGCGCCAACATCCACCCATTTCCCTCCTCTTCTTTCTCTTTTCCTCTCTCTTGTGGGAAGGTATAAATACTTACCCATCTCCCACATAAGGGGGGTTGGATTTTCTCTCTCTAGACCCTTACTCCCAAAAAACGCCACCTAGCTCCTCACGAACTAGGTCTCTCAAGGCATTTCACGGGCTGACTTAGGCATCGGAGAGGGTTCCCTCGGACAACCTCCGAGGCCCTGTGTGTTCACTGTGCAGGGAGCAGGCCGACTCCGCCGGGAAGGTCCGATTCTGGGAGCGAGGTGAAGGAGAGGTTCAAGGAAGTCAAACGACTAATTGTTCACCATTAATCCAATTATACAACCCGGATCCAAGGCCGGGTGAATTGTTTCCGTTACCGGAACAAAGATCAAACAAAAATTTGAGAAATCAAGTTTTGTGGTTAGTAAATAAGAATCGACTAAGTCGACCAACATTTTCAATAACAGATGTAAAGTCCAACGACAATAAAACAAAAATTTAGATGCACGAGTTTTTTTTTTTCGAAATTATTAAATCGTTTTACTTAATAATCTTGTAAAAATCCAAAATATTTGCAATCACGAAAGTTTTCATAAAATCTCGATCACGTGAAAATCAAATTGAAATTTTAAATAATTTCGAAATACTTTAAAATAAATTATTAAGACCCTTTTGAGATATGACCAAAATAAAATAAAAACGAAATAAAAAGTTTTGAAATTTATAACTCAAAATGCTAAAATTTCATTAAAATCAAAATTTGTAGATTAGTCAAACTTTTCATAACACAAGTTTGGGAAAAAATAATAAATGGATAAATAGACTCAAAGTCAACGACAAATCACAACAGAAATTTTCAAACCCGATAAAGGGGTCAAAAGCATTAGCTGAAGGAGAAGTAGCAGGATTAAAGAGAAGTTAAGGGGAGGAACGAAATTGAGAGTCAAAAAGAGCTCTCGAGAATTAAAGAATAAATTAACCATCACGAGATTCCCGGCACGACCCCACAAACACGGGTTACTAATATCCATCAAAAAACGTTAAGTCCAATATTAGGCACTAGGTGGTACTACTCGGTTACAATCTCCAAAAAATGTCTCACATGACTATCCACTCGCTCAAACGACATGATACAATTCACAAATGTTTTAGAATCTAATCTCAAAACTTAAAATTCCATCGATCGTCAAAAACACCTAAACTCTTGATCGATAAGGCTCCTAAATTCAAAGCTCTCATGTTTGAACTCGAGGTATACTCTAAATTGCTCGAGTAAGGAACACTAGAAAAGGTCCACCAATCTAACAAGGCTCGGTATAAAATCCTCAAAATGATCATCAACATATTTATAATGCCTCAAGTACAGAAGTTGAGAAAGTACAACATATCCTCAAACACGCTCATACCTATAGGTAATGGTGCAAACACTCACATCTTCAAACACGTCATTCGACTAAGGTTTCTGAAAATTCCATCAAATTTCATATTGTATTAGTGAAACCACCGAAATATTTATTAACTCAACGAAGCCACAATCTTGTTGGTCTAAGGGTTCTAAACTATAAATCCATCAAGATAATTCACATTAGGTATTTCTCAAAACAATGTGATAAATTCAACCTCTAATTGTGCAATATGTTCACTTCTTCAAGGTTAACAACAATTTATCCATGTTAGATCACTCGACTCAAAAGTTCGTAGGTTACAACCTTAAACAACGATCGACGATCTAATTCCTTAAGAAACACGGGTAATCTATGTCAACCAAAATTTTCTAACATTAATGAAAACCATTGATGATACCACAACATTCATGCTAACATTTTAAACGATACCCTATGATCCAAATATTCGCGATGCATCCACCAAAAAGGCATTAGGTAAGGATCCCAAAGTAATACTATCAGTTACACTTAATTTGGTTCTAGGTTAGGTACTAGGTATCCATCAAACATGATATGCTCTTACCACTCCAAAACATATTCAACTCTAAGTACTCCAAAATAATCAAAGTAACCTATAACCCAAGGTTCAGTGCCTAAAGTATCATCTTAATTCCATCAATCAACAATTTGCCATTCGAATCAATCCTCAAAAACTTCTTACTTGTTTAGAAGATATGATAGACTTACAATCCTCAAACTAGGTAACGAGGGTTTACTAAACTTCAAACATCTATAACACGGGGTTCACTAAGACAGAATCCGGTCTAACCAAAGAATCTCAAGAGAAAGATGGTAGAATAGAAGAATAGAACAAGGATTCACTAAGAGAATGAAGATGAGAATATATAAGAGAAGAATTGGAAGAAGTAGAAGGAAGAAAAGAATCGATGATCCTATATCACTAAGTTCTTGAACCAGAGGAGAATCTTCGGGCATCCAGAGTTCACGAGAGAACCAAATGGATTACTTCATCATCTTGATGAGGAACAAGAACGCAACTCTTGGGTCGCTGCATCTGAATCTACTGCAACATCATGGAACATGAATCTAGCCTTGATCATCTAACCTGTAGCTTGAGCGAACTAAATCGGAGCTGAAAGATCACCATCGACATCTTTCGTGGAGCACCAAGTTGTCCACTCGAGTTGACGGGCGTTGAGAGTTCTAAGCGGTGTCTTGTTCCGATCTGGAGCAGCATATCAACATCTTGTTCTTTCATTTTCTTCTCGACACAAAAGAAACAAATATTCAATGCTAGTCATTGAATTACAAGAACAATTAATCCTAACAGTTAAGTCCATATTTTGTTTCTACCCATCTCTCACTAATATTTCTTTAATGTTCAAATTATTTACTGGTGTTTTCCCTAAAATCAGGTGTAAGCGTCGGGAGCAACAATGCTCTGATACCAACTGTAATCCCCTAGAAAATCTAACGCAATACAGTGGCGGAAACACTGTAGAGTTGGGATTAAAACACACTGACAAACTATATCTTATTAAAAGAAATGGTAAGTCAATACAAAGGCCTCTTTTTACAAAAGGGCTAAAAGAAAAAAAAACTCCAAACAGGTTAATACAAAACCATAAATTACATAATGAAGAAAGAGTAGGATCCATGCTACTCGCTAGCTCACACCCAAAACCCAGCAGCAAATACCTGTCATGTTATAAACATAACAGCCACGTCAGTGGGGAGTAACTCGGACGTTCTCCCAGCCATATTATACCATATGGAAAAATAATAGTATTACTATAACAAAATAATTAAAAGGGAAAACATTAAAATGATATAATAAAAATAAGCTTTCGGAGAAACTGAAAATATTGGAATAATAAAATCAGAACAAGTTTTCCGAAGAAAACATCAAATATTTGCCAACCTGCAAATCAAAACGTATTGATAATAATAAAAATATTCAAAAAGGCGTTATGGAAATATTCAGTGTAGAAGGCTAGACTTTCACTAGGAGAATACTAAAACTAGCTTCGAGAACTTAGTTCAAACAAATCAAACTTCGGTCTCTAACTAGGCTACTCAACCATAATAGAGCGGCGACTTATAAATGCGTGGCCCTAGTTTAAGACAATGCACACCCCTCCTGGGATTACCTGTCACCCAGTTCAACTTATGACGGCGACTTACTGCGAGGCCTAAGCTTAAGGTCAAAATGTACACAACTCCCGGGATACCTGTCACCCGGTTCAACAACCAATGTACCGATTCCTGATACACTAGCCTTATAGTTGATGGCAAAACCGTAAACCCTAGAATATATTACTCTAACCTCACACTTGTCCTTATTCCATAACTCCAAAACAAGCCATTATCGATACATAAAAGATATAATCATTATAAATAATAAGAAGATAAAAGGAGTAAACATTTTATATTAAAAGGGAAACTTTCTATAAATAGAAACTTACTAATTTTAGAAACTTACTTAAAATAGAAATATTGTTATAGAAAATTCGTAAGTTATTAAAATAAGTGAAATGTATAAAAATAGCATTTCTAACGAAATTATCATTTTATTATTATCGTCGTTATCGTAACTTTAATATATTTCTAAATCCGTTACTCAAAATATAAATAAAATATAATAAGTCAATACATAGTATTTTATAAATAATTAAGAAATCGAGTTAAAACGATATCAAAATTAATTGAGTCAACGAGTTTAATGAGATTTACAAAGGCTTCAAATCATTTTTAATAAATAGCTTTTATTAATAAATAATACGGATTTTAATAAAAATAAGAAATTGTAGACAAATGAGAAATTATTAGGGAAAAATAGTCTCCAATAAAAATGTATTTAAAACAAAATCGACTATTTTCTCATTTATTAGTATAAATCGTAAAAATTAATTTATTAAACAAGTATACAAATCTCGATTATAATATAAAAATATGATTTTGAGTTAAAATTATAAATAGACGAAATATGACAAAAATATGAAATCGATATTATTTAGTTACTAGTGTCACGATAACCAACAAAATATTATAACGATCATAATTTATAAAGTTATTAACGATTTATAAAACGATATCGAAAGTTATAAAAATATAGAAAGGCATACGATTTAAAATTAAAATAATTAGCAGTAATATATAGCTAAAATAGAAAACCGAACTTAAAATATTTACTACATACTACTACTCAAATATACGATATAAAATCGAGTAACGTCCTAAAGTTACCTCAACTCGATAACCGAACGCTCACGTACTTGTCCTTATTAAATGAGTCCAAACCCCAAGCGTTCATATACTTGTCTTACAAAAGGACTTCGAGGCTCCAACGGAAATCGAGACAAGAGAAATAGAAACAAAGAAATCGGAATAAGGATCGTAAGAAACGAATGACAAGAACGATAGAATGGAATGACGGGAAGTAAGGCTCACGAAACAGGAAAGCAAAGAATCGATGATGAAAAGAGACGGACAGCAATAGAGATGGAACAATACAACATTGAGGGAAGATGAATGAAGCAGGATAATATAAACGAGCCGCAACCAAACGACCTCAACGCATATCAGCAACAATAACGAAGCACGGTGCGAAACGATTCTTAACAAAAGCAGAACCGTAATAGCAGCAGAGGCAACAATAACACGTAACAGCGACAGTGCAGTAACGATGACAGCAGGTAGGACGAGAAACCAAACACCAACGGCAGTAGACAGTAGCACAATATATCAATAAGATGACCACGTCCAATAGCATAAGCCAACGTGCACATCTAAGACGAAGCGAGACGACAAGTAACGGTAGTACACAGCAGAAGTAACGAACGAAACGGAGCCAAGACAACAAAGCAGTAAAGATAGCAGTAACCGTGATGCATAAGATGACAGTTGGACGTGAAACAACAGCAGAAGAGAGCACGGAACAACAACAGTACAAGGATGAGAAGGAGACAGAAAAACGAAGAAGAAGAAGAAAACGGAGAAGAGAAACGCATAGGCATAAAAGCAAAGAAAAACCCGATATCGAATTGAGAAAAACATGGATGCTCATAAGTGTGGTTCGATCGAAAAAAAAGGGACGAAATAAAATCGACACTCACTCACAAAACAACGACAACAACAAACGAAAAAAAATGAGCATGAAGAAGGAGAAGAATAAGTAACAAACGCAACTCACAGCAGCAACAACGAATGCAACCGCAACAGCAGAAACAAAAATAGAAGGAGACGAAGAAGAGTAGCAGGAGAAGACCTTGACAGACTGCAGCAACAACGACAAAGAGGAGGAGAACGAAGCAGCAGCAACAAAGACATATAACATCGACTGATTGAAAACAGAACAGAAGCACACGACCCCATAGCAGCGCAGCAAACGAAGGGGCTTAACAGGACATCGAAGACAGAAAGACATCGCAGCAGCAGCAGACGACGGACAGCAGAGTCAGAACAAAGCAGAAGATGAAGAAGGAGAAGTGGTAGCAGAAAGAGGAAAAGAAAATGAAGACAGAGAGACGGATTAGCGCAGGTAGGAGAGGAGGATTAGCGAGGGAAAACAGGAGCAGGGTTAGACAAATAGAGTGGTGAAGATTGAAGGTGGTGGTGACTGAATACGATGAAAAAAAATTGAAGAAGGGGAAAGAATGATGGAGTTGGTATGCGTGAATGTGAAAACGGCATAACAACTAAACAAAAGGGAGATCAAAAGGTGGTCAAGGAAAAAGAACCAGCCAAACAAAAAGTATGGATTAATTAAATGTATCGGATTAGAAATACGGATTAAACAAATTCCATATCGAGAAGTTGACTGACCCACGAATCGGGTTAAAATGAATTAATAGAAAATAGTTGGGCCGACTAATAAAATTAGTAAATGAACGTTCTCGAGATGTAAATATTTGTTCGAGACGAAAATGAAGTTTGTAGAAGTAAATAATTAAACGATCAAATAGTATTTCCCGATAAAAAATAAATTTTCGATGAAGTGAATTAAATTGATTTCTCGAGGAAAGAGAATAAATATTTTGACGAAACAATAAAATAAATGAAGTTCGAGCTGAAAATAGAAATTCGAACTTAAATATAAACAAAAAAAAGAATTTAGAATTTAAATCGTCAAATTAGACTTTCGATAAGAATTAAATTAAATATATATAAAATGGATCGAAACATAAATAAAAATATGTTTTAATAAGAAAAGTTTCCGAGTCAAATAAAATTTTAGGAGTTTGAAACGATTAAACGATAAATTCGTTTTATAATAATTTTAAGAATTACGAGTTAAATTGTAAAAATATAAATACGAACACAAATTTTAATTTAATTTAATTTATAAAAATCAGGGGTGTTACACTTAAAATATCTCTTTTCTAAAATTTATAGTTTTAACTCGATTTCTTAATTATTTATAGAATACTATACACTGACGTGTCATATTTTATTTATATTTTCAGTAATGAATTTAGAAATATATTAAAGTTACGATAACGACGATAATAATAAAATGTTAATTTCGTTAGAAATGATATTTTTAATACATTTCACTAATTTTAACAACTTACGTATTTTCTATAAGATTATTTCTACTTTAAGTAAATTTCTAAAATTAGTAAGTTTCTATTTATAGAAAGTTTTCCTTTTTATATAAAATGTTTATTCATAATGTTATATTGATTATATCTTCTGAATATCGATAATGGCTGTTTTAGAGTTATGGAATGAGGACAAGTGTATGGGTAGAGTAATACAGTCTAGGGTATACGTTTTGCCATCAACTATAAAGCTGGTGTGTCTATGTTGAGACGCATTGGTCGTTGAACTGAGCATGGTTTGTGTTCAGGAGTGTGTATATTTTGACCTTAAACTTAGATATCGCATCGTGTAAGTCGCCGTCGGGTTGAACTGGATTACGGTTGGTGTCCAGGAGGGATGTACATTACTTAAGCCAGGACCTCGCTGCACGCAGTCCTGTTATAGTTGAGTTGCCTAGTTAGAGACCGAAGTCTAATTTGTTTTGACTAAGTTCTCGAAGCTAGTTTGAGTATTATCCTAGTGAAAGTCTATTCCGTTGCACTGATTGATTTCCATAACGCCATTTTTTAGTATTATTATTATCGATTGATTTTGACTTGCAGGTTTGCAAATGCTTTAAGTTTCGCTGAAAACTTATTTTTATTATATCATTTAACGTTTTCCATTTTAATTATTTTGATATAATAATACTATTATTTTTCCATATGATATAATTTGGCTGGGAGAACGTCCGAGTTACTCCCCACTGACGTGGCTGTTATGTTTATAACATGACAGGTATTTGCTGCTGGGTTTTGGGTGTGAGCTAGCGAGTAGCATGGATCCTACTCTTTCTTTATTCATGTAATTTGTGGATTTGTATAAGCCGTTTGAAGATTTTTACTTTTAGCCCTTTTTAAAAAGAAGCCTTTGTATTGACTTACCATTTTTTTTTAATAAGATATAGTTTGTCAGTGTGTTTTAATCCCAACTCTACAGTGTTTCCGCCACTGTATTGCGTTAGATTTTCTAGGGGATTACAATTTTTGACTTTGAAAAGGAATAGGAATGCTCGAGATGACTTAGCTAAATCTCAGGATAAGGATTGTATGCTAAATACTCTAGGATTGGGAATCCTAAGGTGAGGAGGAGAATTTGGTTTTATGCTATAAATACCCCCTCCTTGCTTCATAAATTTTCATAATTCCCACAATTCCCTTTCTTCTTTAAAGAAAAAACAAGCCCTGAGAAATTATTCTTTCTTTTAGAAATCCAATTATGGGAATCGACCGATTAGTTGGAATGCTGCATGAATTGTCCAAATATTTCAGGGATGCCGATAGGGCCATCCTGAATCAGAATGGCGTTACCCAATTGTTCGTGATCCGTCAGATGCAAGTAGATCGTCACTTCTTGGATGCTTGCCTGTCCTACTTGGACGATACTTATCATGTATTTGGTTTTCCTCGAGGAGAAATCTGCCCTATCCCTGAGGAAATTGCTGCTGCAGGAGGATGAAATCCCATACTTCGCCCTGCTATCCCTTTTTCGGTTTCTGACCCAAGGAGGTAAGTTACGGGAATTTTTAGGGCTTTCTCATATGGAGGTATCCCGTATGCTAGAAGGAGATACCGTTTCCTTGATTGATCTAGCTGAAAAATTTATGAACCCAGATGACGTCCGGGTCAGGCCGGTCCACAGCCGTAGGGCCTTTACTTTTTGTATGCTCCATGTCTATCCCTTCGAAGGGCATATGGATTTATTATCTTGCATGGGTCACGTTAGACTTTTCACTGTGGCTGACTTGATGGAAACGGAGCATAGCCCGGCTTGGTATACACGAACGGATCTCTTTGATATCCCTTCGAAGGGCATATGGATTTATTATCTTGCATGGGCCACGTTAGACTTTTCACTGTGGCTGACTTGATGGAAACGGAGCATAGCCCGGCTTGGTTGATTACAGGAGAGATTATCCAGGGTTTGGATAATCGTAAAAGGGATCCGTTAGTCCGGCTGACTGGGAGCACCCGTCTTTTACAGGTATACCGTTTTTTGATTTTTTTTCGGCTTTTTCCTGATTTTCCGCGATTTTTCCAATTTTCCGGTTCTGCGGTTTTTTCGATTCTCCCGATTTCTGCGGTCTTCTCAGTTTTCACTTTTTTTTTTGACGTGATTTTGACGATTTTTCGCGTTTTCGATTTTTTTGCGGGTTTTTCAGCTGTGGTTGTTCGAGAGGCTATCGATCTTGGATCCTCCCCTAGACGTGAGCTGGTATCAACCCAGGCAAGTAATGATGAGGAGACGAAGTATTGCCTTTTCTCGCTTCAATACCCAAAAATACTGGGATGAGGTGCTATCCTTCCATAGAGGCCTACTGATCCGCTGG
Organism: Agrostemma githago; assembly: GCA_958450325.1. NCBI lineage: Eukaryota > Viridiplantae > Streptophyta > Magnoliopsida > Caryophyllales > Caryophyllaceae > Agrostemma > Agrostemma githago. Next base: position 61,895,103 of record OY288247.1, on the reverse strand, counting down.
ACCGTGCCATGGTGGCCGATTTACGTTTGGACCGGTTTGGAGTCTCGAGATAGGGCTAGATATCAGGTAATCCTATCTTTTAGACAGGCAATTCACCTCTTTCCCAATCGCATACTTAGGTAATATGGTCGGGTGCAAAGAATCCCAGAGATCGAGGCAGTCGTGAGTGAATCTACTCAGTTGACGGATGTAATGTGTGACACCTGGATGCAAAGGTGGTATACACGAGCTACTTGGCCCGTTCCTAGAAATCCTCATTCGATCTGGGTAACTGACTCTTATGTAAGATGGACACGAGCTGATTCAGCTAAAACCCGAGCTGCCTTGAAAACTGACGAGGCCTTTGACCTGTTACGCCGGGAACATGCTAAAGATAATAGAAGCTTCTTTGACGAAGACACTACTCCGGCAGGTCAGAAAGGGAGATCTAGGACTCAGACTGAGAGGTCCAGTACTAAGGGTGCACGGGGGAAAGTGAGCCCCCAGACGGAATTAGAAAGGAGACTAGGGCCAAAGCTGGCGGTCAAGGACCGACTTGGCCCTCGAGACAGGCTTACCGAGCCCGTCAGGGCTCGGCTTGGACCGGTGCAAGTGGTGGAAGACCCAAAATCGAAGAAACGGGTTCGAGCAAAAGAAGCTCCTCTTGTGATTAGGGAACGTTCGCCCCCGCCCCGTCGGCCTCGGGCTCCACGTGACCCGAAAGATAAGGCGAAAGGAAAAATGTATGAGTAGTCTCCTCAATTTATTATTTAAGTATTACTACAATATTTGTGGTGTGATTTTGTTTGTGTTGTATTTTTTGAAATTCCCGAGTTTATCGGGTTTTTTTTTTTACATAATAAAAAGACATATTACTGAATACCTTTCCCGTCTTTTCGTTATTGCAGTGGTTGTACCCTTTCGAGGGGTTGCCTACGTATCCAAAATTAATGGAATCAAACCTTCCGTAGTTCAGAAGTATTTTTGCAATTTTTCGAAATACATCAAGATTATTAATTCGAGATGTGCAACGGTAGGATAAATAATCCTAACTTATTGACTTGCTTAAAATTTTTGAAAATTCATAAAAAGAAAATTTTATAAATTTTGCAAATGACATTGAGATAGGGTTCATGGGTAGTAACGCTTCAGTTGGTCCAAGTTTGTTGGGTTGAGGAACTCGTTTCCGTCCAAGTCCGTTAGCATTACCGCTCCTCCCGAAAGAATTTTCTTCACTAAATATGGCCCAGCCCAATTGGGTTTGAATTTTCCCCTTGGGTCAACTGGTAGTAAAGCTCGAACAGATTTTAGGACTAGATCGCCCTCTTTGATATTCCTGGGCCTAACCCTTTTGTTAAAAGCCCGTTGGATCCTTTTCTGATATATCTGAATATTATTCAGAGCCCGGGATCGCCGTTCGTCTAAGAAGACCAGCGAGTCATATCGGGCTTGAACCCAATCTGCTTCAGGTACCTGGCTCTCGAGCAGGATCCTAAGGGATGGTACTTCTAGCTCGATTGGCTGGACTGCTTCCATTCCATATGTCAGATAGTATGGAGTTGCTCCGGTTGCAGTTCGAATTGACGTCCGATATCCCCACAAGGCAAAGGGTATCTTGTCGGGCCATTCCCGGTAATTCTCAGCCATCTTTTTAAGAATGGTGACAATTGTCTTATTGGCTGCCTCCACCGCTCCATTTGTTTGGGGACGGTAAGGTGACGATGTATGCCTTTGGATCTTGTACTTTTCCAACAAAGTAGCAGTTTCAGCTTGGAAATGGGTCCCGTGATCGCTGATGAACTCGTGCGGAATCCCGTATCGACATATAATTTTATTTTGGATGAATTTAGCCACATGTTTGGCATTCAAGATCCGGTATGACTCGACTTCGACCCATTTAGTGAAATAGTCAATAGCCACTAGGATGAAGCAGTGACCTCCTGTCCCGGAAGGGTTCACTTTCCCGATTATATCAATTCCCCATGTTGAGAATGGCCATGGTGATGTCATTGTATATAATAGTAACCGAGTCTCGCGATTTTCCGGGCCAACATATGGGCGTTCATATGCGGACCGTTTTCACCATCATGTACCTCGGCCATAACTCTTTCGGCTCGAGTTTTGTCAATGCATAGGAGTAAAGCCCCCTGTGCTGTCTTCTTATATAACTGTCCATCGTCTGTGCGGATGAACTGGGTTGCCCATCTTCGTAGAGCTTTCTTGGCCCGGTTTTCAGCTCCCGGAGGATATTCCCCTGACGTTAAGTAGGTTAGAATAGCCTGATACCAAGGTTCTGGATCTGTTATTTCAATATCTTGGATAGCGTGGATGTATGCCCGCTCGGACCGCCTTTCGACGCAAATGGGCATGCTGGTTAGATGTGCTGGGATATTCAGTAAAGATGCTAATTTTGAGAGAGCATCTGCAAACTGGTTTTCTTCCCGAGGCAGATAGATGTACTCTACTTTTTGGAATTGTTTTTCGAGAACCCTTACTCGTGCTTGGTAAGCCACGAGATTTGCGTTTCGAGTCTTCCATTTTTGTAGGGCTTGATTTATGACTAAAGATGAGTCACCGTGGACCCGGAGGTTTGTTACTCCTAAATCAGCGGCGGCTTGCAGTCCGTGAATGCATGCTTCGTACTCGGCTGCGTTGTTAGTCACGTCAAAATCTAGCTTGATAGATAGCGGGGTGTGTTCCCCTTGTGGTGAGATTAGTAAAATCCCGACACCAAATCCTCGGAAGTTGGACGCTCCGTCAAAATACATATCCCATGTGTCGGTGTCGGTATGGAATATGTCTTCATCTGGGAAGGCCCAAGTATCGGTGTGTTCTTCCTCGGATACCGGGCTATCGGTGAGGAATTCCGCTACTACCCGGCCTTTGATGGCTTTTAAAGGTACGAATTTGAGGTCGAACTCAGCTAGCATTAAAGTCCATCTGGATATACGGCCGTTGAGGATGGGCTTTTCGAATAGATACTTGATTGGATCCATTTTGGATAGCACGTGTACCTCGTGACTAAGCATGTAGTGTCGGAGCTTTTTAGTGGCCCATACTAAAGCTAGACACGTCTTCTCGAGCATTGTGTACTTGCATTCGTATTCTAAGAACTTTTTACTGATGTAGTAAATAGCCCGTTCTTCGGAATCGACCGTCTGGGCTAGCATAGTGCCCATGGCCGTCTCGGTCGTTGTCAAGTATAGTGACAGAGGCAAACCGTGCTGAGGTAGCATTAACACCGGTGGAGAGGATAGAATCTCCTTGATCTTATCGAAAGTCATTTGACATTTGTCGTCCCATAGTGTTCGTTCTCCTATCTTCAGTTTCTTGAAAATGGGTTCACATACCATGGTTAGCTTTGAAATAAACCGGCTTATATATTGGACTTTCCCGAGAAACCCCCTTATCTCCTTTTCGGTTTTAGGTGGTTGCATCTCGGTTATGGCCATGATCTTTGCTGGGTCAACTTCGATACCACGTTGGCTGACAATGTGGCCCAGTAGCTTGCCGATGTTACCCCGAAACTGCATTTTTGAGGGTTTAACCTCATGTTGTACTTGCGTAGTCGGGTGAAGAACTTCCTTAGGGCTGCAATGTGCCCGTTTCGGTCCTTGGATTTGACAATCATGTCGTCGACGTAGACCTCCACTTTCTTATGCATCATGTCATGCAATAAAGTGGTGGCGGTCCGTTGATAAGTGGCACCAGCGTTAATAAGCCCAAATGGCATCACGGTATAGCAGTAAGTCCCCCAAGGTGTGATGAAGGTGGTCTTACTCAAGTCTTCTTCCGCCATTTTGATCTGATTATATCCGGCATATCCGTCCATGAATGATAGAAGGGCATGGTCGACCGTGTTATCCACCAGTATGTCGATGTGTGGCAACGGAAAATCGTCTTTTGGGCTGGCCTTATTAAGGTCCCGGAAATCTACACATACTCGGACTTTGCCATCCATTTTGGGTACTGGTACTATGTTTTCAACCCAGTCTGGATATTCAGACACTTGGATAAAGCCCGCTTTGAATTGTTTATCAACTTCTTCCTTGACTTTGAGAGACCATTCAGGCCTCATTCTTCGGAGTTTCTGTTTTACCGGCTTGTACCCGTCTTTGATGGGTATTCAGTGTTCAGCTATCTCCCGGTCTATTCCCGGCATGTCCTTGTAGGACCAGGCAAAGACGTCTTTGAATTCTTGGAGGAGATCCGTGAATTGTTGTTTCTCCTCGGGATCTAAAGATAGGCCCAACTTAAGCATCTGAGGTTCTAAAGGGGTTCCTACGTTGATGGAATCGGTTTCTTCGATTACCGGATCTCGGGACTCCCTTTGTTCGAGTTGCTCGATTAGATGCGGAGGCAATGGCACCTGTTCGTCGGGTTTCTCAATGTCATTGCAATTAAGATTTTTGAAAATATTTTGAAAATAAACCAAGTCGTAAGCAGAACGGTTATCGTTATTATTGATAGTGAATTTTGAAAATAGCTCGAAGAGAGCTGCCATCTGATCGTTGGTCAGAGGCGGGATAGGGAGAGCCCTCGGGACAGACTCCGGGGCTCCCGATGGTGTGACTAAAGAAGGGAGAGAGGTTACAGACTCGATCCTAGTACTGGACCCTCTAGACTTCGACTCTGACTCCGACTCTGACTCTGACTCGGACTCGGACTCGGATTCGGCAGTATGCACATCTCCTTCACCAGTAGTTAGCTTGTAGACTCGACCCTGACTGTCGGTCCATTTAGTTGTCTTCCTCCAAGCTCTCTTCCCAGTGTCGGCACCAACTTCAGAGATCAGCTTAGTTGGATCAAACCTGCTGCTGCGGAGAATCAAGCTGACTAACTCCTGTTTAGGGGTCGGGACGACCCTGTCTTCTCCGAATAGGAGTCCTAGGATGGGCTCAGTATTGCTGGTGCCCTCCTTTGATTCGGCCTGGATAAGGGCAAAGATATCATCTGGGATGAAATTGCATTCTCGAGCCAGTTTGGTCCCGGGATATGAGATGGTGGGCTGATAGAGGCCCATTTGAATAGCTCCGAACACTGGGGTGACGAACGTGACCGCCTTGGTTTAGTTTGTGCATCCTGGCGCCATAGTGTAACCTAGACCAAGGTGAGATTGCCCGTTGTTCAGGGCTTCGATAATCTTCCCAGCTGGAAGATAGGGCCTTGATGTGACTCCTGGTAGGCAACCCAGATTCTGTAGCATCGTATCGATGCTAGTAGTAAAATATGGCCGGAAAAGGTATTCTTCCTCGATCATTCCCACAAAGTTGAAACCTCGTGGGTCAGCTGAGCCTGTCGTGTTACAGCTTGACACGGTTATGGGAGTAGCTTCAAGAGTGACGATCCCATCTTGTAAAGGTAGCTTGACCTTCCTGAGGAGAGTGGAAGACATGGCTTTAACCGCGTAAATCCATGGTCTCCCGAGTATCAGATTGAAAGATGAAGTGACATCGATCACTTGAAATTCTAACTCCTTCTCCATCGGGCCCGTTATGATTGTTAGCTTAACGGCCCCAGCAACCGATTTTGGGCTCCCATCAAAAGCTTAAATAGTTTGTGCAGTCGGAAGATAATCAGCCTCGGTAATGCCGAGGGCCTTGGCTGTCCTTAAAGGAAGGACGTTTACTGCGGACCCGTCATCAATCAGGGTCATTGGGAGATACTTGTTTTGGCAGATCACCGTGATATATAGGGCCAAGTTATGGGTGGTCCCGAATGGTGGAAGGTCGGACTCGGAGAAAGTGATAAGTGGGCCTTCTCCTTTGGACTTGTCCTTGAGGTGTGGCAAGATCGTGGCTACCATCTCGGTGGGGGTAACCGATGAGTCGACCTTGATTTCATCAAGGGCCCTAGTAATTGCTGCCCGATGCTCCTGAGAACTAACCAAAAGCTGCCATATAGTAATATCAGTTCGGACCCTCTTCAGTTGTCTGACTAGGGCCGTGTCAGCGTTTGGCTCTTCGGGAGTGAGTTCCGTCCTGGAAGGTTCAGTGACGGTTTCCGGAGTGGCGAGACCGGCCGTGATGGTGTGTGTGTGCCGGCCAGAGCTCTGGCTTTAGCTTTCCGAATTTCTTCGATGGTGACGGGGACAGCTTCCCCCTTGGCCAAGTAAACATCATCTTCATCGTCGTTCCATATCCCGTTGATTTGGGAAATGAAAGGGGAAATGAGATGAGAGCAGTCGACTACCTCCCTAGTAAAGATGGCATGAGTAGCAAGAGGATTATTTTTGTTACTTGGCTTGTCACTGGGTAGTGGTATCTTCCCACTTTCGATCAGATCTTGAATAAGATGCTTCAACTTCCAGCATTTCTCCGTGTCGTGTCTGTTGCCTTGGTGATAGTGGCAATAGGCCTGAATGTTGTAGCTCTTGGATCGCTTTTCCACGGGAACTTCCGGAATTGAGCCTATCGGTTGGATTAGGCCTTTTGAAGACAGCCTTTGTAAGGCATTGGCATAGGTTGTCCCTATGTCGGTGAATACTCGATTTGGAGTATTCTTTTTGGTCGAAGTGTCTAATGAGTTAACCTCGTCAAAGATGCTTCGGGCCGCCGTTGTGGTTGCGGGCTTGCTGGAGGATGAACTGGCTCCTTGATACCCCTTGATAGAGGCCTTAGTAAGGTTCTCTAGCCTTAGATCGTCTTCGATTTTGGTACCCATTTCGGTCAAAGTGGCGAAGTCGGGTATGATGGCATACCGGAGATGGACTCGGTAAGCGGGGAGAAGGTTTTTGACAAAGGCCTCCACTAGTACCTTTTCGCTGGGCTTGTCCACCAGCTTGACACTTTCGGTCCTCCACCTTTGAAGGTATTTAGTGAAACCCTCCTTAGGCTCTTGGGCCATAACTTCCATAGTACGCATGGTAGTCTGGATTTCAGCATTATCCGCGTAGTTTCGCGCGAATTCCATTGCAACATCGTCCCAAGTTTTGTATTTCTTGGGGTCAAGCCTGTAGTACCAGGCTTTCGGGTGCTTTTCCAGAGAGGAAGCAAAGAGATGCTTGAACATGGTCGATTTGACCCCCTTAACAGCCATAAAGTCCTTGAAAGCCCGAATATGAAGTACCGGGTCTTCAGTCCCGTCGAACATTGGCAAGCTCGTTAAGTTGAGGTTAGCGGGCAGTTCATCAGTTAAGGGTGAATACATGCAAGCATTTTCCATGAGAATAGTGTTTCTGGTGGTCGAGTGGACCTGTTCTTGTAGCTTTTGGACCGCGCCGGCCAATGCGGCCAAAGGTCCGTCATCTTCGATCGAAGCATTGGGGGTTCCCTATTCTACGGCACTAACCCGAGTGACGATGGCAATTTGGTCCTCCCTCATTTGTCACAATTGGTCTTGAATTTTGGCCAATGAAGCCGTCAACTCATCGATGGATTCTTTCATCATGGTTCGAGTGAAGGGTGGCCTGTCTGTAAGAACACCGCGTAATCATCAACTTAACCCGAATCCTAAGAAAAGTACATCCCGAGCAAGGAAAAAGGAAGAAGACTAAAACGGTAATGACTCGGAAAAGACACCTAGACGGGTGACTTGTGAAAAGGTGGGCCTTCCTCAGGATCCAACTATGTGGGTTGGGCCCTGTTCGAAGGAAGGTTCACGTGATACATTCCCAGACTTTTAGACTCGATTGTGTAAATGGGCCAACCTTTGTAGGAGTATGTCCTACGTAGGTGGGCCTTGCCTCAGTAAAATAAGGCGGACTAGGATGGGGGGAAACTCGTGATGTAAGATCGACAAAGTTTCGACGCTAGAGATTTCAACAACTTATGACACGACCCGACACTGCTAAATACGGGAAGTCCCAAGAAGAGAAAGTTTTGAAATATGATATTTTTGGAAAGGCCCGAAAAGAATCGGGGAGAACCGGCCCTTTTTCGAGGAAAACGGAAAAGGTGGGCCGGGTGATGGTTTGAAAATTTCGAAAATAACTTCGAGTTTTGAATTGGACGTAATACCGCCTAGAAAAAGGCTATTTTGAGTAAAATCATAAGTCCTAAGTTCGGTATATGTCCGGGGTTTTGAAATTGGATATTTTGAAAAGGATGCAAATTTTGAAAAATGACGGTTTTTGAAAAAGATGTGGATCAAGTAGCACGTAGTCATGGAAACAGTATAATGACGCCATGTATGCTCTTAAGCTAAGTCTCGGTCAGTCTATAAGGGTCTATACCAGTGTACATAGCCTATCGAGAATAATCGGGACGGACTCCCTAAGTCGAGTTGAGCTTAGGACATGCCGTAAAACCCATACGAATCGGCTAATGGACACCTTTGACATATCCAATTTGGACTACATCAATGGTATAGTGGGACGTCGGTCACCAGTACCGGCCCGGGAAAAATGAGGTTATGCATGAACCGTAAAACTAAAACGCGTATTGTACTAGTCAAACGATTTCTATTCGAGTCTCACCCTGAGGATGCCGAAGGTTAGTAACGCATCAGTTAATCCTCAGCGGAGTCGCCAAATTGTGGACATGACATAGGTTGACTCCGACGCGGCCACGCGCGGGTTTGGGGAGGCGAATGAATCTCCATATGAGATGATCAAATTGAAATTTAAATCGAAGTTGGAGTCGCCACCGAATTTTGGTTATTCGAAACCGTTCGAGCCCACTCTATGTCGTAGTGGGCCGTGTACAAAATACGGCCCATTTCCGATGTCAGAGTTTATTGGGCTCGTCCCTTTGCAGTTCGATACCGATGCCGACTTGAGCGGTTTATCGTATATTGAATGACTCTCGTTGCCAATGGTTTCGGACATCCGGAATCCACGGTTCTGAGTAAGGGGTGAGGGTACGTGTTGGGAAGTTCACTAAGAACACCCAACCCCGCCCGCACATTAGCGGCCTCTACTAGGATATCGAATGATTTTTTAATACGCGCGTTAGTTGAACGATGAATGATATGCAAACATTGTTTTCCTAAGCATGTGAGGAATTGAACGGGTTGCTAAGTCGGTTTAATGCATGAAAAATTAACGTCAAAGTTGTATTTTAGCATGTGAGATTCGTTTTAGTATAATAAAACAAATGATAAAAAGGAATGAATTTGCTACAAGATAAACAAACGAGTTAGTATCGATTTGTGAAGAAATAATATAGCAAATATGATGAATATGCAAGATCGAGAAAATATTAATCGAAATCTGAAAAATATTTGTTAAAAGGACGTTGTTTTGTATAAAAACGAAGTTCGAAAAATAATAAAAAAAACGAGAAAGGCGCGTCGTGGCAGCCGGCCGCGCGGCTCGCCCGGGATCCCGACGAGTCGCGTGTTGATCTGTTTTTTTTTAAGAGTGTTTTTCGAAGATTCGACTAAATCGCGTACAAATATTGCATAACTTGTACTCGATCTAATATTTTTGATATTCGTTATATTCGATAATTGACTACGAAATCAATATCAAATACTCGGAATAGTTTTGGAAAAGATATAAATTTTAGAAATCATTTCGTAGAATAATAAAACGAACGAAAAGGCTAAAAAAAAAACCCGGGTCTCAGGCCCGTGCGCGAGTCGCCTGGGCGTGGCGCGACTCGCGTGTGGGTCTGTCCGATTTTTATTTTTTTGTTCGAAATTGCTAATTTTGATAAATCGCGTACAAAATATGAATTAATTTGTATTCGATTTTATGTTTTCGATATTCGTTGTACCCGATATTCGATTATGAAATCGATATCGAGTATTCGGAATGAAAAAAAAAAGTTTTGTAAAAAGAAGTTTGAACGAAAAAAAAAGATGTAACGATTTTAACATCGTCGAGATCTTAATATAATTCTTTTTGATACAATATTCGATTATAGAAAATCGATATCATATTTTTAAGAATGTTCGATATATGAAAATAATTTTCAATAATATCGATATTAAAAAATAAAAAACGACGAATGACCCGTAATAAAAAAAACGAGAAGGAGAAGAAGAGAAGAAAGAGAAATCGGGTTTGGTACACCCTCAACCTACATGCTTCAGTCTACTCGGATCAGAGCTCGTCGGGACGTGGCTTGGGCACAGGAGCGTCGAGTGGATGTTGATGAGTTGTGGTGATTCGGTTTAGACGTGAGACGTGAAGGGTGTCGGGTATCGGGGCCGGTTTCCTTCGGGTTTTGGATGTACTATCGGTTTCCTAATGCTAAGGTTGATGCTTTTCAGGAATTATGTATATATCGTTGTGTGAATAATTGATTGTTGAATTGGTGTCATGCAAGGGTCTATTTATAGGAAAATCCCGACCTTGGCTACGAGAGGTGCATTTGAATTAGAACTACCGCTTAGGATAGGAGACGTAGGAAGTTGAGGGAAATAAGAATTCCGTTTTCTTGTGAAGGAAGAAGGAGAACCGGCTGGTTGGTAGGCTACTCGGCCGAGTATCCTAGCTTGGTCGAGTGTTTGATTCGATTTCCGGATAGGATTCCTACTTGGGATCGAATTCTACCTTAAACGGAATTGTTTAATATTGGTGTAGCTGATTTTTTGTGGAGTTTGAGTTCGAACCAACCGTTTGAGGTGTCACGGTTGACTCATGAGTCTCGGGAAATATCTTTGACCGGGTTTTGACTCGGTCGCTAAAAGACGGTTTTACCCCTGGTGTCGGATTCGACCCAAATTAGTGTTATTTGACTCGAAACGACCCACTGGGCCTGAATTTGAGGTTGGTTTTGTGAGATTTTTACTCCGTAATAAGCCCAAGCCAAATGTCCATGATTTCGAGCCCATTTCCGAGTACGTTAAAACACGTTTGCGTCCGATCATCATCGGGTGTTTGTCGGAAAACTACTATAGACACCTGGCAGCAAAATGTGGGTGTCTACAAAAAATATTATAAATTTTTAATCTAAATACGATGATTAATAATTTTTAGGGTTTTTCTATGGGATACCCCTCAACTATTGGCTTTTCCAAGCGGTACCCCCGCCTTTTTCGAATTACATGGTGTACCCCTAAACATTACTTATCAGTCCATATCATAACCAAAGTGATAAGTGTATTACAATTATTTTTTTAAAATGAATAATTAACATATTAATCAATCCAATTTGATGCTACAAACCACCTCTTTTTCTTTACCATTCACCAAGCCACCAAATGCCCATCAAAACGCACTCTGTTGTCGGCCGACATCGACCTATCTCCCTCACTCTTTTAAATCCGTCAACCTCAATCCCTCCGTCACCCCCATGTCGTAGTGTGGTGAAATGGATTTTTTTGAGTAAAGGATGCAAATTGAAGAAATATATCATGGTCGATGAAAGTAAAATAGGGAATAATCACTATTTATATCATCAATTGAGAAATTTCCGTTGGAAAATTATAACTTTGGTTACAATATAGACTAATTTACAAAGTTTAGGGGTACATCTTATAATTCGAAAAACGCGGGGGTACCACTTAGAAAAGTCAATAGTTGAGGGATATCTCTTAGAAATATGATTAAAATTTTAAAAATTATTTTTTTAATTGGTAAATTAAGGGGTCAAAAATTAATTTTTTACCCGTATTTTGACCCAAATTCAACCCGACCCGGTAGTGGGGTGATGGTCATAGTCGTGGTGGGAGGACCTTGGTGGTGGTTCATGGTGAGTTAGATCTAGCAATGTGCATGGTGATGACTCGGTGGGTTAGTGGAGAAAGGGAATTGATTACCTTAGGGGTGAGGGTAAGGAGCTAGAGAAGTTAGATGGTTAGGGAGGGAGAAAGGAAATGATTGAAATTGGTAAACAAACGCAAACAAAGAGATTTATCAGCTTTTATTCCCTTATCCTTTCCTGAATACCTCAAACCAAACGGCACCTAAATAATCATTTTTTAAAATTATATTTGGAAATTTACTGATTTTTAAAAACTTAAAATTAGGATTTTGGTTGGAAATTTCGTGCAGATATTCCGTTCAGATTCCAGATTTTTTTTATGGCGGAAATACACAAAAAAAGTTCCAAACCACCCCGGGCCTGGGCCCGTTTGGGCCTACCAATAGCTCCGTCTCTGTATGCATCAAATATCTTTTGTTAATTAGTTATGTGATACTGATTTGCTTTTCTGATGTTTCAGCTGATTTGGTTTAAAATGGGCGTGAAATGTCTAAGGATTGTGCACAAAATATCTTTTGTTAGTCAGTTATCAGTGAAATGTAGGACTTTTAGTTCTTTTCGGAATCAGTGAAATGTGAGATTGTGCTGATTTGGTGTTGATATTTCAGCTGACAAAAAATCCCGTGCAATTTTTTAAAATTCTTAATTGATTAAAATGAGTTTGAATTTGTATTTGGTGGACCGTCTTTGTTGTGATCATAATATTTAATATAGACTTTGTCATGCAACAGAAATTATGTACCATATAATCATATATCACATTCTATATGGAGTATTTACTAATTTACTACTTCAATTAATGTGTCGATTAATTCATCGTTCTGTCGTTATTTCTGTTTTGTTTTTCCAGTTGCTGTTCTCGGATTGTCGTTATTTGTTTTCTGTATGTCGATTAATTCACCGTACCCTATACCACCTCCCCTCCTCTCCTAATAGAGGCGTTTATGAGGTGGGAGCACCAACTATAATATGCTCTTAGTGAGACGGAGGTTAAGAAGAAGGTAAGCACACGTTTCTCTGTGTAGACCATCAGATTTGAACAATAATATCGATAAAAAATAGCAAGTGTAACCATCCATTATTTACGATTCACTATTTCAAAGTACGACGCTTTTAGAGTGATGGATGATGAACTCATACCATCCTCTAATTGTAGTGGCTGCGTTGTCTCATTGTATTGTTTTTAATGGATAGTTGTGTAGGTACGATTGTTGATGATAATGTTCCTCGTCTGAGAGAAACGCGCTCCGAGGTTTATTTATATAGTTCGGGACTTGGGTCTTATTTTTTGATGCTGCATGAGTTGTCATTTGAGTTGGTGATTAAAAGTCGTTGATATAGCCTTTTAAAAATGGCAAAACCCGTAGATAGTTTGAATAGAAAATAAAAGACGACAATCTTGCAACAATTAAGAAAACATAAATTACTGTTTAAAATTAGATTTAGGTGAAAATCTTCAAAACTACATGCCTCTTGCCATGCCTCTTCTTCCTTCTTTTGGATTCCTGGTTAGGACTGTCACCGTTTGTCTCACCCGGATCTTGCACAACAGTTAGATTATTAACTGCACCTGACGTAACGCGATTTTTGTTGTATTTAATTTTGTTGTTGGCTCCGTACTTCCCATAGCTTTACTGCTTTTGTCAACCTGTTGTCGGTCAGTTACAGTCGGCCCCATCAAGTTTTGTTCACCTCTTAAGCCCTATTGTTACTTCCTGAGTTCCTTGCATGGTGGAGTCCCCAAACAACTCCTATTAATAAAAAAATGTGTCAACATAGTACGATTAAAAAATGAATTAAAAGTGGGCGTCAAGTTAGTGAAATTTACAATGGGTCGTGTCTACCGTGGTTATTAGGTCGGTTGTCAGTCCTTCATTTTGAGAAGTTGAACTACCCCCTACCTTTTTTTTTTCAACCTGATGATAAATAGTCATTTGTTGTTGATGTTCCTCTTAGTTCAATTTAAGTAGTTTTATAATACAATATTTACAGCTGACCCTGCAATTAGTTCTCTCCATTCTACCTTCTTTGATTCTTCTTTCACATAAATCCATGACTGTATAGCACGTTGACTTTTGTCGTATGTTGTATGTTTGTGTGACGCGAATCTTGAACAAATATTCCTTCTCAATAATGGTGCAAAATTCTTGGGGCGGCAATCCTATTGAGGTTGATTCCTATATAGTGGCAACTGATTTGTTACTTATCGTAATTAAATAAGTAGACATAGTAATAATAGGTGTCTTTTATCCCATATCGATCTTTTAGTGAGTAGTTGTTTAGCCGTCTTTCCCAAAAGGTTGGTCATTCATTCGTCCCAGATTATAAGTTTAGCAAATTCACAATCATTCATCAACCACTATAAACCTCACTTGGGATCTGTTCAGTTAGACAACTATAAATACTAATATATAATATGAAGGGTTAATTCGGTTGGTGCTATGATTTTGAAAAATGGACGCACCTGATTATAGGCTCCCGTGTAGCTACCTTGAAAAACCTGCATCCTTTTTTCTCACAAAATACACATCCAGTCTTCTTTTTCTGACACCTTACAGCGACACTCTCCACATGAATGGTAACACCATTCCCTTGTTGTGTCCATTTCATATATAGTTGCGAGGGTGACAAATAGTCCCTGCCTAAATAGCAAATTGTTAGTAAGCATATCAACATATGAACAATAAGATTTTCGTGTATAGGTATAAATATGGGAACGTACCAATGTAGTGTTTTTTATTTGCTTTAGTGTCCTGCATTTAAACCCTGCAAGGATGCTTTAGTTGAAGGGGTTTGTGGTCAAAGGTGCTTCTGTTTTCCGACGGTCAGGTCCATCACCTTTAGGGTAACTGCAATCATGTTAGGTATAATAAATGTTATATAGGATAATATACAGGAAACCATTTTAGTAAAGGTAGTATGTCGTGATGATAATATAATAGATACAAACTTACTCTCTTTTGAAAGCAGTCACCTCCTCAATTTTTGGATTAGCAACAATGAGCGTTGCATCCCTTGTCATGATGCTATTTTCGCCTATGTTCTAGTTGGTGTTAAATATTGTAAGGGGTAGTGCAAACTAAAAAATTACGAAAAGTATTCACTCCTCCATTCATTGCATGCGCTTGACGTGTCTTAGCACCATAATAGGCATGTCTAACTGCTTATAGTTGTTGATGATAGTCATGATGTCGGTAACACAGTCTCCAAATATTGAGCATGAAATTTGTTTGTTTCCGCATTGTTGATTATGTTACACGTTTTGTTTATAACAAAGCACAAAGAGGGTAAATGGCATAAAATAATTCGATCATTTGTGCCTTGTATTTTGTAGATGGATTACTTTCCAATGACATCCTCCTTGTGATGTGAGTACTGAGTAGTAATCCACGAATTTCCAAATAACATCTGCGTTCGAAAAACTTGTGGGTCAAAAAATAGTTGTAAATGGGCAAATAGTAATTACAATGAATTAAATGGTTAAGACGAATACAATGATTAGAATGAAATAAATGATTACCTATGTACTGATTGATGGACACTTTTCCTGTTATGATATCATTATATTCTAAAAAGTTGTACACACTCTTTGAAATATTGGGATCTGGATGCATCTCCATCACTTTTGTGCTAAACTCTACCCAAATCCTGCAGTCATGTGGAGTATCTTTTTCGTTTCCCAAATTAGATGAAATCAAAAATTTAGAGATGTTGTAAATTCGTCCCGCTTTGAAGCCACCGTTGAATGACTTAACCAATTTCCTCTTTATGGAAGTTTGGATTGTATAACCCTAGGTTGTGAAACCAATAACAATAAATTAGTGATTAATTTAATTGCAATTATAGAATTTACAGTAAGCGAATTAGAAAATGATTAACATGAAAGACTTTCGTACTTACACTGGAATCTACCAAGATAGTTCGACACCAAATATGAAAGACTTCCTCCCAATTTGGCTTGCGTCGATCTCTGATTTTCTTGGAGTATTTAACCATTTCTGCATCACCCTCACCGTGATCTGTGCAAGCTTCATTGATTCGTTGATGCCATAAATTAGAACTCGCTCATATTGAAAAGCCATGATGTAAAACAAATTCAATATGGTTGTGTGAATTTTTTCGTTGGGATATTTTTTATGAAGTAGACGTTTGTTGTGGTGAGTTGCTTGATTTGCAGATGAGATGAGATAGTAGGGAAGTTACTGGGATGAGATGAGATAGCCTTTTATTATAGGATAGAAGTTACTAATTGCTGCAAACACTCCTCATAAACCCCATATATTGTGAGAAGTTATTATTCACGTAATAGTTGCTAAAGTAACGGAGGCAAATAACTCAGTTTTAAATTAACTCCCCAAAAGTGACGGTTTCTTGGCCGTAACTCCCACTTATTTCACAATTTTTTTTTTTTAGTTGCAGGTTTTTTTTGAACTTTTTCACTTGCCTCATTGGATGCGACATATGATCCATTTCATCATCCTAATCACAATCCTAGGTGGCGCAATATGTGAGGCTAAATGTTGCACCTTTATATAATAAAAGATAACAAAAATTTTAATAGAAATTATTTTTACTTAATTTCCTGTACAGACTTTTTTGACTTTTGTATAACAATATCGTATAAAGCTTCGTATATTTAAATCTGATTCCTAATCATCTAAAAAATGAACCAAACGTCGGATATCAGGAATCAAGTTCCAACCTCATATCACATTGGTTTCATTCCTGATTCTAACCCTGTACCTTTTTGCAAAACAAATGGCCCCTAAGGGTTCATTAATTTAGCTATAATTGAATTACTTCAGTAATTTTTATTTTTTACTCCCTCCGTATTTTTTTACGGTAGTATTTTTTGTACTTGAACTTTACTCAATCATACTTAAAAATTATTATCATATCCCTCTCATTTCCCCTCCCCAACCCCCTTTCCACCTAAGGTCATAAATTTCAAATTCAATTACACTAATTAGGGTTCTTCGAAAAATCTTAATTTGCGATGATACTGTAGACACCCACATTTTGACCGCCAGGTGTCTATAGTAGTTCCCGCCAAACACCCGATGATGATTGGACGTAAACGTGCTTTGATGGACTCAGATATGGGCTCGTAATCATGGACATTTGGTTTAGACTTTTTAAGGAGTACAAATTTCATAAAACCAACCTCAAATCTAGGCCCAGTAGGTCGTTTCGAGTCAAATAACACTAATTTGGGTCGAATTTGACACCAGGGGTAAAACCGTCTTTTAGCGACCGAGTCAAAACCCGGTCAAAGATTTTTCCTAGACACGTGAGTCAGCCGTGACACCTCACACGGTTGATTCCTACCCAAATTCCTACAAAATTTCAGATTCGTTAAAGCATTAAACAATTCCGTTAAAGGTAGAATTCGACCTCAAGTAGGAATTCTATCCGGAAACCGAATCAGACATTGACCAAGTACCAAATACTCGGCCAAAACACCCCCAAACAGCCGAGATACCCTTTCTTCATTGCCAAGAAAGCGGAATTATCATGCTCCTCAAACTCCTACGTTTCCTATCCTAAGCGGTATTCAAACTCTCCAAAGCCAAGGTCGGAAACTCCCTATAAATAGGACCTACCATACAACACTTTCAAGGACCAAAAATCACATCACAACATCATATCACACCGAGAAAAACAGTCCTATAACACGGTTTACATATATCCTCGATAGCTAGCAAATCCCGACACCTTTCCGAAGCCTCGAAGTACCGACGAAACCGCACCATCATCCGGCCAAAACCCGGCGTCCAACCACCCAAACCGACACCCTAAACTCATCCTCATCATCTCGACGCTCCTAAGTCTAAACCACTTTCCGACGAGCCTTATCCCGAGAAAGCAAAGCATGTAGGTTGAGGGTGTAAATCAAACTCGTTTCTCCTTCTTCTCTTCCTTTCTTCTCGTTTTTTTTATGGGTCTTTTCGTCGGTTTCTTTCTATTTTTCTAATATCGATACTATTAAAAAAAAACTATTTTCTATATCGAACATTCTTAAAAATATGATATCGATTCTCTATAATCGAATATTGTATTAAAAAAGAATTATATTAAGTTTTCGACGATATCGTTACATTTTTTCGTTCAAAATCCTTTTTAAAACTTTTCGTTCAAAACAAACTTTTTTCCAAAAACCTTTTCTAAAACCGTTCCGACTATTCGATATCGATTTCATAATCGAATATCGAATACGACGAATATCGAAAATATAAACCGAGTATAAATTAATCCATATTTGTACGCGATTTATAAGATTAACGATTTTCGAACAAAAAATAAAAAGCGGACAGACCCGCACGCGAGTCGCGCCAAGCCCAGGCGACTCGCGCACGGGCCTGTGACCCGGTCCTTTTTTTGGTCTTTTCGATCGTTTTATTTTTATTATTCTACGAAACGATTTCTAAATTTATATCTTTTCTAAAACTATTCCAAATATTTGATATTGATTTCGTAGTCAACTATCGAATATAACGAATATCGAGAATATTAAGTCGAGTACGAATTATGCAATATTCGTACCCGATTTAATCAAAAAAATTCCGAAAACCGCTTCCAAAAACAGGCCGCCACGTGACCCGCCTGAGTCCCGGGCGAGCCGCGCGGCCGACTGCCCAAGCACGCCCTTTCTCGTTCCTTTTTATTATTTTTTTCGAGCTTCGTTCTTTTATGCAAAACCGCGTTTTAAGCAATATTTTTCAGATTTTGATTAATATTTATTTTCTCGATCTCGTATATTTATTTACTACATTATTCGATCGTTACTAACCCGTTTTCTCGTGTTTGTAGCAATTTATTTATTTCTTTGTTTTATTAGACTAAAACGAACTCACATGCTAAAATAACTTTGACGTTATTAGTTTAACATGCATTAAACGACTTAGCAACCCATTTATTTATTTTCCTCACATGTCTTAGGAAAATAATCTCTGCATATCATTCAATCGTCGAACTAACGCGTGTACACAAAACCGAACGATATCTTAGTAAAGGCCACTAAGTGCGGGCGGGGTTGGGTGTTCTCAATGAGCTTCCCAACACGTACCCTCACCCCTTACTCAGAACCGTGGTTTCCGGATGTCCGAAACCATTGGCAACGAGAGTCATTCAATATACGATTAACCGCGCAAGTTGGCATCGGTATCGAAATACTAAGGGATGAACCCGATAAACTCTGACATCGGAAATGGGCCATGTTTTAAATATGGCCCACTACGACATAGAGTGGGTTCGAATGGTTCCGAATAACCACAAAATTCAGTGGCGACTCCTACTTCGATTTAAAATTCAATTCGATCCATCTCATATGGAAATTCATTCGCCTCCCCAAACCCGCGCGTGACCGCGTCGGGGTGGACCTATGTCATGTCCACAGATACGAGTAGTACTAAGGTTAGGAATTTCAAAATAATTGCACCAATTAGGATTTTCGGAAAAGTCCTAATTTGTGATGAATTTGAAATTAATTGCATCAATTAAGATTTTTAGAAAAAGTTCTCGTTTGCAGTTACACAAGAATCATAAAATCAAAAATAATACGGAGTACTACGTAATTTAACCTTAATTTTCAATCAACTAACCCTAATTTCAATTAAAATTCCTATATGATAAAATATCGATTGTCGAACTATGATCCATAGTAAATTCACAAATAATGATTGGTCGATTTTTAGAATGTATGAGGTTTAAGAAAGAATTTTGATGAAAAAATTGGTTTAGAATAGAATAAAAACAATGAAGGTTATTTAGAATAGAGAAAGGGTAATATTGAAAAATTTAGGAAATTTTAAGTATGATTGAGTAACATAGTATGAAAAAATAATTCCGTTTTTTTATATGACGTGTTATTTTTTCGAGGTGAGACTTTGACTTTATTTTTTACGTAAATATATTAATCCAAAATTTTAAAAAATTGCACCATAAATTTTCTTACGAAAAGAGCTTTCAAATGAGTATACATTTCATGATATTTTTTTTAATGTTGTGAGAGATATTGAAGAGACAAGGAGTTGTCTCGGAAAGTGAGAATGACTTACGAAAAGAAACATAGGGGTATTTTTATTTTAGCGGGTCCGAGGCTTGTGTCCGGGTTTAACTTATTGGACCCGGAATCTTTTTGAAAGACCCATACTCGACCGGTACACACAGTGTCTAAAAAAAGAGGATCCATACCCGACCCATTAGGGTAAGACCCGACGGATCTAGACAGTGTCCCAAACCCACTGTCATCTCTAGCAACAATCACTTCACGACAGCTCCTTGCCTAAGAGACATCGTTTCACGGCCCCGACCTTGTCTTCTCCATTCTTTCAACATCGCCTCCTCGTCAATCACTAATAAGTAATAACCACTGGAAACAACTTGCCCACCAGAGATAAACATATGATATGACTCGAAGTAACTAGCCCGCCACCGGAGTCCACATTTCCCCGAAAAGCTACATCCCATCCCTAAAATTCGTCTTTCTCACTCTTGGAAAAACCAGATGTAGGGTTTTAGCCCTACTACATCTCGTCGTCGACATTTCAGCCACGTCGTCGGCGCTTTATACGTGAATTTACTCTTTTACCCTTCCTCTAATTGTGATTATTGATATTAATTAAGTTTGTTAATTAATGTAATTAATATTTCCGAGTAAATTAAAATTACGGTTTTTGTACTCTTGAACGGTTTTTGAGGCACGTGTCTCAACGTAACTCTTTTACCCTTATGTAATATATTCTAATGAATTTAATTAATTCTTAACTAACGTAACAAATATATTCCCGACTAATTTGAAATGTCGGTTTTTGGACTATTGAACGGTCTCCGAGACACGTGTCTCAATGTATCCCGGGAATATGTTTAGGAAATTTATATATCACACACAAATTAGCTATGGGGAACCTAAACTATCAATCTAATAGTATTAATTATAATCGAAATGGGCCTCGATTTTTCGCGAACTGGGTTTGGAAACAGACCTCGACGCCGGAAAATCGCGTCGGGGGGTCCCCTAGACGCATGAATTTGTAATTAGTAAGGCTCGAACCCACAACCTCTTGAACACAAATGAGCCTCTTCACCACTAAACCAACTGAACATTGTTGATAAACCTTACTAAACTATTATCTATATTTGATTCTAAAACCTCCTAAAATCGCCTATTAATACAATTTTAGTATTATTAATAATATTAGTATTGTTGTGGATGGGGGAGGATATATAATATAACATAATCCGTAACATAATAAAATGACGGTTTTCAAAAAAAAAAAACGTTTTATTATCGAGTTTCATTAACATGATTAAACTTTTTAATTTCATTAACAAAGTTAGTGAATGTAATTAGGGAAGGACGTTGTTGTCTTTTCGCATTAAAAATCGCCGACAACCTAATTTCTAGAAAAGTCGGGTTTCTAGAAAAGTTGGGTTTCTCTAAAGAAAAGACGCTTTTTTTAAGTGAGAGAAAATTAAATTAAATATGGTGAGTGGAGTTTGAGTGGATATATAATAAGGACAAGATAATAACGGAACGGTTTGAAAAATTAAAAAACCGCTTCATTAACGAGTTTCAATAACTAATCTAACTTCTAAAATTACATAACATTAGTTAACTAATCTAATTAAGGCAAGGGCAAGGCAAAGGCAAGATCGTCTTTTACTTTAAAAAACGCCGACGACGTGGCTGAAATGTCGACGACGAAAAACAGCACCCGGTTTTAGTGGTGTTTTCAAGGGTTGGTTTGGTTTTTCAGAGGGCCTATATTGTAATCCGATGTTATTCTAGTGGAGGTAGTTCGGGTGTTGTCAGGGACGGGGAGTTGTGCTCGGGGGTTTTCATATAGAAAAAGGGGTGCTCAGGTTTTTCAGAGGGCGTGTGTTGTCTTCCAACAAGGTTCCAGCGACAGTGGGGTTGGGCACGATGGTTTGAGTGTGGTCAAGGACTGGAAGAGGTGGGCGCTGGGGCAAGATGCTGCTGGTAAATGCTCATATTGTCATATTTGGTTTATTGTTTAGTGATTATTACGGAGTATATAACCCCGTATATTTTTTTTAATGAATGTGCCATTTGTAAATGGAAAATCATTGCGGAGGGGAGGGGAGGGAGCACTTAATTAATAACTTCATGCCGTATTTGTTATGTCGAAATAAGATCATCAAAAAAAAATCTTTCTTTGAATACACAACACTAAGAAGGTTGTACTAATGCACGAGATCTCCTCAAAACATTAGAGGACACAGAAATCAAATTGCCGAAACAGATTTTACACACAATTGTGAGAACGAGAGTTATTCAGCTAGATATATAAACACAACATTCCTACCTAAAACAAGAAACACATAAATACACAATATACAAACCAATTCTACGACTCAATTTGCAGTAGTGAATTGAGGGAGACGCTGTTGAACTTCTGAGCTAAACCTCGAACAACAAGCACAATCACATCTCTCAAGTGGCGCGTATGCACCATGATATCCACCTCATGCTCACCATCAACCACAACCCTTAACCGATGTTGGTCATTCCGAAAAAGCTCCACCTAATAAAGGACAGTAGTTGATAAGCAACCAATAGCTATAAAATGTGAGAGCTTACAACACAGAGAAAAGATATGAAGCTACAAACCCATCACAAAATAATACAAATAAAATCTTCTCACAATTAGAAACATACGTCTTCTTGGAGTTACACCGAATGAACTGAAACACACGTGTTGCAGCGTCATGCACATACTAAAACTGTGACAGATGGATGTGTTAAGAACATCAAAGATACACCGTAATATTTTTGTGATTGTCTCTTCTTAACTTGTATAGTTGTCAAATATTATCTTTCCCTATTGCTCTCCTTAGCTTTCGATAAAGATAGCCAATATTTTTGTATTCGGTATATCTCAAGGCGGCTAGTTAGCTATAGGGTAGATTGCTTCAAGCTTGTAACTTGTACTAGTATTTAAAACACAATAATTCCCAACTTTCCTTAATTCTTCACAGGATAGCCATCAGGTTTCCTCCTTCAAATTCCCGTCACTAGGATCTAAATCTAAAATCCACATATGACTTTATTTTTCTCAAGTATCTACCGAACTGATAATTAAGCACCACACCTTGAGGGTTTGCACTTTTACCAAAGTATACCTTGTCTTAAGGCAAACAACTATTATCTTATAATCTATAACTCTGAAATCAAAGGAATTATATCTGAATCGTATTATATATGCTGGTATACACCAGGTAATCTATCTACATGAAGGTTCATTATACTCATTTCCATACACCAATTTCAAATCCAAGACATTATCACATACTCGGCATTTCATTTCTATGAAGTCTTGCCATGGAAGTGGTTACTTGCATGGAAATGAACCAGGTTGCAACACAATTAGTGAGTCATTTTGAACTACTTTTTCGTGATCTTCCAGACGCTACTTTGACCGCTTTTTATCATCACTATACATGATTATTTTATGTCGAGTTTATAATTTTATAGATCTTTTGATAACAAGTGCAATTACATGAAAATCATGTTATAATTTTTTTTATAATTTTAGGATATTAATGGACAAACCAAGATTGGAGGCGGTCTTATATATTTGAATTCTCTGGTGGGAGAGGTGTTGAAGGCAAGGTACTTTAAAAATAAACTTGTTCCTGTAGGCTTGTCGTGGATAAGACCCTAGCTTCACTTGGCGATGCCTGTGGGCTCAAAAGCACTTCTCATGGAGAGGAGGGTTGGGATGATAAGTGTTTGGGAAGATACAGAAGTTGGAAGATACCTAGCTTCCAGGAAAGACATGTCCTCTGCAGGTAAGTCGGATGATAAGTGGGAGGACGTGTCCTCTGCAGGTTGGGTACGACAAAAGTAATATGGATGCAGCTATCTTTCAAAATGACAAAGTGGCCCTTGGGGTTGTTGCTAGATATGGATACGGGTCAATGGTCATAGCGGAATGCAAACGGGAGCGTTATGGGAACCAACCATAGCGGAAGCTGAAGCTGTAGTGTTTGGGTTAGAACTTGAAAGATGGATGACATATGAAGCTATTGTGATGGAGAGTGATGTTGAATGTGATCGAGCAGGAACGATAGGGGACCCTTGGGACTTTGTGTTAGGTGATGCTAGTTTCTTAATCAACAGTTTCTGTTGGTGTGTTTGCTCTATGTAAAGCATTATGGAAACATGGTTGAGCAGTACGTTGCTAGGACGTACTCTCGTGTTGTTGCAGAGAGAGAGGGAGAGCGGGGTCCTCGCTCAATAATTGGGGGGGGGGGGAGTGCCAATTTCCAATTTTCACTACGCATCTCATCAGGAGTTAGAGAGGGAGCAGCACAATGCAACTCACCCACTACTAAGCGTGGTACAGATACTTACATGGAATGGAGGAGCATACGTTCCACGCATTTCAGTTGTTGGAAAAGAAGTTTTAGAGCCCGGCTTCACAACCTTCACTCTTTTTCTATTGATTTCAAGTACTCTCCTTTCAAGACCAACCTCAAAAACCTATACAACAAGGTTAGCCCATTAAGGTGTAAGGCACTTCTGTATTTCTTCTGGATGAAAAAAAAGGCACATTACAGAAAGAGGGAAGACGGAACCTTTTTGGATGACGGGGCCTTGTCACATAGAACCTATGACCGCACGAGAAATAAATAAATAAATTATTCAGTAAAAGATGAATAGAGTGAACAACCAACCATTCTATCAAAAACGGATGATATTTAATACATGGTCGGTCATTCCATAAATATCCTAAATATTATAGTTGTCCATCAATTACCTCAAACTTCACGGACCCAAGATCAAGCTTTTTCTTCACTTCCTCAAGAACATCAGGCTCTACAACGGCCAACAATAAATCATATTAATACCATTACAAATGTACAATTATCTTCATCACAAAAGCAAACAGCGTTAGCAGTACAAGAATTTGTCAAATCAGTTTACAGGGAGTGTCTCCCCAGTAAAATGAGAATGAGCACGGACTCATGGAGTGTGCGAGTAATATAAGAGGAGTGTCAAATAGGATCACTCAGAATATCATAAACTATCTGCATAACGGCCCCCCATAGAGAGACATTCAAAACACTTTCCACCCTGGACATTGACAGCACATTAAAGTACGAAGTTTTGGGTGTTGCCTAAGTAGGACAAGCAAATAAATCAATAGTACAGCACACTAGTTCATGAAAATGCTGCTTTTTCAAAGAAAATTAGCAAAACAATTTCTAAAGGCAGCGGTGTGGGGATTATACCAACTGCAATAGGCTCTGTAGATGCTGAGACAGGCCGCCCCTCAGTGCCATCATCTCTCACTGGGGTGTATACTGCTACTAGCCTGTAGCCCACGTCATCAACATTAGCTTCATACATCCTTCCCGTTTCTCCTAAAGAATTAAGAAGTCATATCTGAGGATCAAAATATGATAATATAAAATTAAAGCGACAATAAGGAAGGGAAGCTGAAAAATGTGAGGATAATTAACAAATGGTGAATAGCATCCATAAAGTTAACATGCTAATAATTGTATAAATTCTACAATGCATGTTATGAGGCTTGCAGCAGAGATATATCCCTTGCTTTTATCATGTCATTTCCAACAATGAATTCCTTTGGAAGATTCTAGTCACACAATGTAAATACATCTCAAATATTTATGTCTCAGCCTAAGGTCATCAATTTGCTGCTAAAATGGTAGTATTACACAATCAATATTAAGTTTTTGCCAAGATAGAGGTTTACTTCAATAGCTGGCTCTGGCTAAGAACATGTTACTTGAACACATGTACCACACAATTGCAACCAAACACCATGGTTCACAAACATATCAAAGGCTGTAAAACAATCAATAAACAAAACATACCAGGAAGAGAGATAAGGTCTGGACTGCCGACCATTGATCGAAGCCATTGTATTCTACTTTTACCCTCTCTTCCTCCACTATAAACTCCTCGAACAGCATACAAGTTCGTGTGGAAGCCTCTTCCTTCAATCTCAAGTTTGTCTATACGAGGAAATCCTGAAAAAGGCGAAATGCCAACTTGATAGAAGAACAGTGCAAAGATACCGAATTAATGAACTAGAAGGTACCAGGGTAATCAGACTAATCACTGATATAATTCGGTCATCCATTCCAAGCATCAAAAGCGAAAAATTGATGCATGAACTTACAATTAGATCTTGTAGACTTAAAATAAGAGATATCTATAGAACGAACACAACTCTTTTATACCCACGCGCATGGCACTAAATTCCTCTACAGAGGAAAAGGTGAAAATATTTTCTTTAGATACAAGCAGCCATGGTAAGAGCAGGTTCCATGCAGAAAACAGCAGTGTATCCAAGACTGTACCTGGCAATATTGGGGTACTATCAGCAAATACTGGCTCACTTGACCTTCCAAAGATATCTGTCACAATGCACTCACATCTCAGGATACGGCTGATGTCTTCAAAACCCAATTTGTAAGAGCAGGAATGCTGTGAAGATAATACTTTCAAGGAGTTAGCATCATCGGGATCTGAAGAATACCTGCACCACACGTAGTAATGACATAGTAAGCTACATATATATGTTGTTTTATTCATCAACAAAAGTTAAGATTTTCCACCAAATATTCATATATTACATGCTATCAAAGCATACAATCCTTAACCTCACCAAAAAAAAACTGATGCAGTGATTCTTCTTCCAACGGCTCAATAGCTACCACAGGTCTCTCCTTTGCAAATCTTCATGAACCCACAATCCTTTTTATTCTCGTTACTTTCTCTTCTTGCACAAAACTTACCCCAAAAATGATCAAATTTGGAAAACTCAAGTTGTTGATCTTCTCTTTGGCTTCGATCTCCTGAAATTATGTTGATGGAACCCACCACCCCACTGAAACCATCATTTGTGCCGACACCAAGTCAACTGCCAATCCCGTGTACCTTACATGGATGCGTCAAGACCGTCTTCTTAAGGCGGCTCTCCTCTGCACTCTTGATCCCGTCGTCTCACCTCTTGTTCTTAATGTCACACTCTCATGAAGTTTGGACCCTCCTTGCAAAACCTATGCTAACTCATCCCGTAGTCACATCCTTCAGTTCGAAATCGCCTTGACAATATCACCAAAGGTGACACCACCGCCACTGAATACATCACCGCTATTACCTCTTGCACCACCAAACTTGCATTACTTGAAAAAACCATTGATCCAAAGATATCATCGATTAAGTCCTTAAAGGCCTAGACTATAACACAACCAGTCACTAAAGGCGTTCGTGTCCGAGATGACACCATTACCCTCGAAGATCTCCATGAAAAACTCCTAACCTTTGACCTTAATCTTTCCCAAACCACCTCCGCGGCTTTTGCCTCCACTACCATGGTTGCAACCTTTCACCCTTTCTACACTCGGCCCCAGACCGCACCATCCTATCACTCCTATCATTGCTCCTCCTTCAGCTACACTCGGTCTTAATCAAACCATAACCCCAACTCTCACGTCTTGGCCTCCTTGTCCTACTCAGTACCCTATAAGGGTCTGTAAATAATTCAAACACAAAATTCCACAATTGTAACAATTTTAGACGTGATCACAAACTAACTACACTGGCCACCCCCCTCGAACCTCCCCTTCCCCACTCTAATACCTCGTATCCCCATTCCTCAAGCTCACACGACCACCGTTGATGCACCTCCTCTCCCCACACTTTGTTACCAACGATCTCTCTAGCCTATGTTTCTTATGACGGTAATGATGAACTAATTATTGGAGACAAATCAAGTCTTCCTATTTCTCACATAGATTCTTTGACTCTTCCTATCTCCTCTTTCGCTTTTCTTTTTACCAACGTTTTATGTCCCCACTATTTCTCACAATATTCTCTCTATTTCTCAAATATGTCGCGACAACAAGCTAACTATCGAACTTTCTTCTTCTTCTTTATATGTTAAGTTGCCTTTGATGCCTCACCCTCTCCAAAGCAAGCTTAGTCAAGGAGTCTATCAACGGCTTACTTCCTCCCCGCCTTAAGTATTCACTAGCCACAATCGTCATCTTTGGATCTACACCACCATCTTGAACATCCATCCACTATTATTTTTAGTTCTATTGGTCGTCTTTTAAATTTTACTTCGTTTATTCAAATTCTTTTAAAACTAATAAAAGGCATAAACTTCCTTTTTTCCGAATCCACTCTTATTTCCACGGCCCCTTTAGATCTCATGTTTCCTGATGTTTGGATTTCCCCACTCCTCCATTGACAATTTCATATACTATGTGATTTTTGTAGATCACTCTACTCACTATATTAAGTTCTACCCTCGCAAGCTCAAATCTGACACTTCCATTGTCTTCTCACGTTTTCGTTCTCTCGTGGAAAAACACTTCAATCGCCCTATTCTTCACCTCTACTCCGATAACGGGGGTGAATTTTTCAAGCTCACTCCCACCATCACTCTCAAAGGCATAACTCACCTTACATTTTCCCTCTAGGTTCATTGAAAGATGTCATCGTTATTATTATCGAGATGGGCTTGACACTGCTTTCTCACGCCACCCTCTCCTCTTCCATTTGGTCCTATGCTTTCACTGCCGTTGCTCATCTTATAAATCGTCTTCCCACCCCGTCTCTTAGTAATATCTCTCCTTATGAAGCTCTCTTACATCACCTAACTACGCCAAATTATGTACCTTTGGGTGTCTATCCTACCCGTGGTTACGTCCCTATGCACAAAATAAGTTAACTCATCATTCCATCCCATATCTTGATCTCGTCTCCAATCATGTTTATACATTCCGTCATGTTAAGTTTATTGAGACTCGGGTGAGGGTCACCCTGATGTCACAACTTATTGTGCTTTACTTGTTGGTCTCCAATATCTCTCCCTTACTCGTCCTGGTGTTTAGTTTCCTGTTAATCGTCTTATACAATTTATGCAAGTCCCCATTCAACTTACTAGCACGCTTTGAAACATCATTTATGTTACCTAGAGGGTACTCCTTCTCATGGTCTTCCCATCTTTCGCGATGGTCCTACCTCGGTCCATGCTTACTGTGATGTTCATTGGGCGGGTGATAAAGAAATTTATGTGTCCACCTCCAGTTATGTACTCTCTCTTAGCCAAAATGTTGTGTCTTCGTCCTCTAAGAAACATGTTCTTTCCTTATCTACTTCTGTGGTTGAATTCAAAGTTGTTGCTACTACTTGAAAATTACATGCGTTGCTTCGTTAACATAGGAGCTTGGTGTTACCTACTTTGTTCCTCCCTGTGACAATCTCAGTGCTATTCAATACTAAGTGTTTCATTCTCGGATGAATATCTTGCATTATCCTATAATTTTGTTCGAGAACAAACCCAAGTTGATATTCTTCAGGGTCAACTTATTCCTCGTGACGAACAACTTGCTGACATTCTCACCAAGCCACTATGTCGTGCTCGGTTCAACCTTTCGCTTTCCAAAATTTGACTTTCTCTCTACTGTCCATCTAGCGGAAGCATGCTAAGGATACGTAATTCCCTAATGTAAATAAGCTTAGACCTTGTTTCCTTACGTTTATCTTTTGTAACTAGGATTAAATTTTCCTTTATGATAGAGTCTCTTACCTAAAGTTTAGTAAACACCAATAGTTAGCATCTTTTCTATTGTGCTTAGGTAATGTATTTTATTTCTTGGGATTCTAGGGTGTAACTATGTATACGTTGTTTTATTCGTCAATGAAAGTCCAGTTTTTCGACCAAATAACTAATTCATATCTTACATAGTGTACAAATTAAGCAAATACTCTGAGGTAATATTTTGTCATCTTTTAAAATCAGATAACCATACCATTGATACTGGACATCTTTCTTGTACTTGCTCCAAACAACTTGTTGGTGTTCACCTTTTGGAATAACTGCGAGAGCAGTAAGTACATCTCCTTCTACTGCTATGCCGGTGAGGGCAACCATCTCAATTTGTGGTGGTTCTACAGGCATGAGAGGGAAAAAATTACTCAACAGAAGAAAAGGTTCAGAACAGAAATTCGTACATAACCTTTGGAAATAGATGGGCCAAGTAAACTACAATTTTTTAATTAGAGAGACACACAAAGGCAAGATTCAGCCAAAACAAAACTAGACTACTCAAACAAACCATCATGAACATAATTGGTGGCAGCAAAATTAAATGTTTTTTTATCCAATAGAACAAAATAAACAGAACGCAACCCATAGATGGAATGCTTGGGCTTTGAAAAGAGAGTTAAATGAAGAATTATCAATTATATAACTGAAAATTTATTATAGTTCACTGATCATGCACCATAATATATGATCACATGCAATTACCATTTGTTGTCCTAATTACACAATCCAATCTTTCGGCTTGGATATATATTGGTGGTGTGTGTGATGAAGATTGTAAATGGATGACGGGGAGGTGAAGAAAAAAAAGTTGGTTTATTTGATTTGTCAAAAGTCTTTTTTATTATTTGTTCTGAATCAATCAGTCGATATTCGATATTATATATAAAGCAGAAACTTTTCGAGCAATATTAGAGAGTCCAATGTGTTATATAAAGCAAAAACCATTTGTTTCTTTTTTAGATTTGTGCCCTTAGTTATGAATTCATTTCATAATTTATTCCCATGTGTTATATAACAACTATTCAATAATAAGACCTAAATTTCACTTTCAAACAAGAGATAATAGTGGTAACGTGATATATGTGTTTATTGCTTTAGTATATCTCTACTTGCAAATTTATTATCTTAAATATATAAGTACAGTTTAAAACAAGGTACTACGTACAATTTAGTTTAAAACATGACGATCATTAGTACTTCCTCCATTTTTTTATATCTTCCCATTCATTTAATATATGGGTGCAGTATTATATTACAATGGGAAGATATAAAAAAAATAGAGGAAGTATAACAAATTGGGACAAATTGATGAGTTTGGCCTTGACATTAAAAATAAAAAACTAACTACATATAAATCGATTGATAAGTATAATTTCTGTCTACGGGCTTGCTTGAGATGCACGAAGACTATTAAGAGGTAATGAAACTCAAAATGTGAAGAAAATGGAGGATAGAAGTGGATAGTGGTGGTGTTTTATAGTGTAAAGAGAAGATGAGGGAGTAACAATTACCCCAATATAAGAGTAATACATTACTCAGGGGGAAAGCTCCCATACCCATACAAGGGTAATTATTACTCCATCACCCTCTCTTTACACTATAAAACACCACCACTATCCACCCATATCCTACAATTTCTTCACATTTTGAGCTTCATTACCCCTTAATAATCTACCTTCATCCCAAGCAAGCCGTACATGTAAATTATTTACTTAGTTATCCTAATCTCCAAGATAAAGGCATACAATCTATATATTACACATGAAATTTAATTAGTCATATCAGCATATACAGAACACAAGATATCTTCATATTATTTATGCCAAATTGAGCTCCTTGTTAGCTTTACATAAATACCTAAATATTATTTATTACTCCCTCCATTCAAATCCAAACTACACATTTCTCTTTTACACATTTGTCGGGGTGCGTTTTGCACCATCGATATCTTTCATTTTACATTAACAAAAATTATAAAAATTTGATTTTCTTGACCTACTCGTAAATATGAATCAAACAAGATCCCACATGACTATATTTTGTCTTATAGATTGTCAAGAATATCGAAAATTCTCTTTAGTTGTGAATAGTGTCAAAGAAAAAAGAAATGTGTAGTTTGGATTTGAATGGAGGGAGTACATCTAAAATAATCAATAATTTTGTTGAATGACACTAATAGCAAATACTCCCTCCGAGTTCTTATCATTGACACGTATTTCTTTTTGGGCTGAGTTTGATCATTTACCCACTTTTCATTTTAGGTTATAAATGTGTGGTTCACATTTATCCACCCATTTCTCTCTCTTCCACCTCTTTTTTGAACCACTCATTTTCCCTTTCTTATTTTTTCACCCAAAAGCAAATAGATCAATCATAGGAACTTGGAGGGAGTACTCCGTATATCAATAAATGTCGGTACAAATATGTGGTTGAAGTTTTAGTTAGTAAGAAGTGAAATGAAATAAGGTTGTTTTGATAAAATCCAAAAATTTACACCAACAGTTGCGCAATGTTAGCTGTGAGCCTATCCGTTAGTAAATAATATGATCATGGGTTATATAAATTGAGTGATACACTGAGCTCATTGATATAACTTTTCTTTCCACTCCTTGTTTATACAAAGTTACAAATGGTTATAAAACATTTTGGGTTTTTTTGCGTGATAACCCTGTGTTCTTGGAAATTCTACGTGGTAACCCTGCTTTTTAAATAACACATGCGGTAACTTTGTACTCTCCTGGTACTTAGAATATGACCTTTAAATTTACTTTCGTCAATTTGCGGTATGTGAGCATTTAAAAATGGATTTTGTACATCGTTTTTTCTCTTTTCTTCACTCAATTTGCGTCCAAAATTTAAAAAAGAGCATTTAAAATGGTTAATCGAGGGATTAATTTTTAAATTTGCAATTTTGTAGAATAGAATTACTGTGTAGGAATACACAAACAGAAGTAACCCTCGTAGAAAATTCATAATGTACTCCTAACAAAGTCGCTTCACTGCTTAATCATCGTTTAATCAATTATTTAACGGACAAATTTAACGTGATTAAAGTTAAGAGTCATGTCGTATAGTATTAAGAAAGTAGAGGGTTACCACATGTGATTTTAAGAAAGCTACGAGTTACCGCATGTGTTTTTTGAAAAGCAGGGTTGCCACGTAGAATTTCCAAAAACACAGGGTTACCACGTAGAAAAACCCAAACTTTTTCGTATTAGCTACTTAACCAATGTATTAAAGATAGACTTTTAGAAAAACAATATTAGAATATTATGGTTTCTTACTCTAACAATCTAACACTACATCGCAAAAGAGAATTTGACTTTTTTTAAGGAGAAGATTTAATCTATTAGGCAAAGATCTATGGAGAAAGTTTATATATAATTTTATGTATAAATACATTATGCAATCATAAAGTAGAAAACTAAAAGCAACATTTCCATTGTCACTATTTTAGATCTCACAAAACAAAATTAAAAATATAGTGAAGTTAATGTCAAAAACTTTTTGTGGTCCGAGTAATAAATAAATAACTTAATTTCCTCACACTCATACATTTGGATGATAAATAATTCATTATGTTTAATTCTACTATAAACTACTCCATTTTTATGAATTCCTAATTTTAAAGAGTTGTGTCCAATAGCTAGCACTAAATGACAATATATTATAGAAATATCTTGTGTTGTGTTTAAACGGTTCCAAATTTTTTAAGTTATTATTGCACGAAGTAGTTAAGGTATGAGGTTCATTAAAAGATACAATCCTCTCATTCTCTGAAAACCTACAATAAGTTAAATATGTGTGAGGTGTATTTTAATCAAATGATAGGATTCCAGTGAATGGGAGGGAGTATATTTTATGAACGATTTCAAGCGCTATAACGCTATTAACAGTTCAAATTAAAAATTATTTTGACTAATAAAATGAGTTATTGACAGTAAAAAAACCTATGGGTTTCAAATTATCTTGATCACACGAAGCAAGGAGACAATGTGTGTCTATACATATCAATGTCACATTAGATTCATCATTATACTCCGTAAATGATCTTACCTTTAACTTAAATCATGTTAGTGAATTAAAAATTTCGGACACAATATGAAGTGAGGATTCACTGATACAGGTATGGATGCACATATTTACAATAGCATTAAGGATTAGTTTGAAACTATTTTCTTTTTAAATTGGTATAGAGAGGTGTTTGACATATCATGCATCCTCTACTTTTGTCAGATAAGCATACAAAAGGTAATAGGTGTGTAACTAGTACAGAAGGAAAATGTATATAATTTATATCATATAACAAAAGTGCAAGCTCACCAGGCAGAATAGTATCAGTTGGATCAGATAGCTGTAGATCTCCAACAACTGAATCTGAACGAACTGGTGTGTATCTGTTAATTCATATTTGAATCATGTTGAATGGGCGTAGATCCTCAAAAAGGCGAAGAAAGAATGCACAAAGCTTGTTTTATGAAGTTGTGACTCACGAGCACAAGTGATCACCATATCACATTAAGAAAAGCAATCATGCTCTTGCCGTTGTTCAATAGTTAAACTTGACGTCATCAGAAATTATACAAAAGAAATAACTTACCCAAAGAGCAAACGGCAATTGTAATCAGGATCAGCGACTTCATAAGTCTGAGAATTAGCCCCATTAATCAATGTCAAAGTGCCCTCAACAGATTCTCTGTACCAGCTAAATAAACTGGATCCTTCATGTCCCCCAAAATACTGCCCTTCCCCATAATATATGCTAATATCCAATGCTCTCACGAAAACTTTGGTGACCGTTGGATAAGCTGTCAATGTGTTCCATGTCAGTATAAGTAATTTGCTGCGCTCTTTCAAGATCCAAACACCATACAAAGGACAAAAGCCCAGATGGAAGCTTAGAAATAATTAGGCAGAGAAAATATGATCCAAATGTATTAATTATTTCAAACTGAAAGATGGCATTCAGTGACAGCAGAAATAGACAACTAATTCTGAGCCCTCGGAGAATTCCAAAAGCTTGGTCAGGATTCATCATCCCTTCCCCAATAAAAGAGAAAAAATATGGTATGATAACACACTGATCTTGTTTTGGACATAACTAACCCCCATTTTCAGCCTTATTTAGTCCAATTTATAACCCTTAACTGTTCCATGTTGAGCCTAAATCTATATTAGTTGTTTCACCTCATTTATTGCACTTTACTGTGATTTCTCGGGGACATTAATACTGCTATTTGTCACCCTATTTTCGTAGGTGCTATCCAAGAGAAAACCAGAAGAACAAGTGAAATCGAGCAACATAAACGGGCCATGAATGAAGCATGAGTCAAATGAAGCACATCACCAACCATCATCACTAAGTCATTAGGCACTTTCTCCATTCTCCACTGAAGAGACCAACATGGCAGCCAATAAAGCCACCCTCTCTGGAAGCAAAAAGCACAGACCATCAACTTCCCGTCTCTCCTCAGTCCCACTATAACTTCTGTAACAGCCCCAAAATGCAACATCACAACCCCCTCCTCAGCCAAAATCCTCATTATCAGCCACGATCAAACCACCAAACTCCACGATCAAGGCCTCACTACAAAGTACAAACCCAGCTTCCCCAACACTCAGAACACTAAACAACACCCCTGTACACCCACAATTATAACACACACAAACCACGAGTCATAAGTGGTTCTCCTCTGCAACCTCATAAACAAACTATTCAGCCACTCCCTCCACACTCCAGTCAAACCAACCTGTTCACCTTCCATTCAACCAGCCTAATCATTGAACAAAGACAGCCCAGCACCAGCAAGGTACTTCCTCTAACCTCAACCAATCACATCACCCCTGAACCACAAACTCTCAAGCAGGCAGATCTTCCTATAACCGAGCCTATCCAACCCTATGCAAGTGTGCATGCCCCAAAGGCTTAATATTCCTTACAACTCCAAATTGGTCTTGATTTCTTATGTAACTTTGAACTTATTTAACATATCTAATTTCCTAAGTTTGAGTGTTACTAGGCGACAGACCGCAAAAATATACACAATTTGACCACCCGTTGTTTTAGCCATGCAAGTGCAACCATGTTCAAGTTGTGCGCTTGTGGATAGTGACGCTTATTAATACATACATCGAAGATGCAGTCTAGCATATCATACATTTCTAGTAGCATGGTCCACAGCCTCACACACACAGAAAACAAAAAAAAAAACTGCAGTAATGTAAACAGTTAATTCAATATTTACCAGGGGTAACAGGATCACTACAAATTGTACTCAGCGGTTTGCCAAGTTTTCCATCTTCGCGAATAGGGACCCATTGTAATGTCAAGTAAGCACCAACGTCATCAAGACAAGGCGTGTACGTCCTGTCACATAATTTCAGACAGAGAATCAACATCAACCACAAGCACTAAAACATCTGAGCATGAGCCACACGGATCTTACAGGTTTCTTCCACAAATAGAGATATCTGCAGATCCATCGGAAATGCTACTCAATTCATTCCCTCCAAGCCTGTCCTTTGTTCTGTACCAAATGAACTCTCCCACACCTTCCTTTCCACCAAAATACCTTTTGTACGGAATCACCTCCTCAGCCTCACAGCAAGAAGGTAATGTGAGCTCTAAGCCCACCGGATCAGCTGTGACAGAAATAAAAATCAACAGCCAATTGACGTCAATAATTAGAGCCTTTCAGACAACTAATTCCGCTTTCTTACATCTACGGAAAAATATATATTGCCTTCATGGCAAATCTATCATCTCCATTCAGCGCTGCTGGTCCACTGAATTCAAAGTTGATCATATAAAGTAGAAATACAATAAAAAAAAATCTCACGTTTGATTCATCAAAACAACTCTATTCGTATCATGTCTAACAATTTGCTATCGCTGCCAAAGACAAATGGCAACCTATGTCACTCCAACTCATTTGATATGTGTCTTGTTTAACACATGTCCACATATTTGACACGCAAATGTGAAGATTTAGTGACATAAGAAGGTCAACCAAATGTCTCTACAAAAAGTTCTAGACATCCAAACAGCACATCTTATAATTTTTGAAAAGAGAGGTTGGAGCATATGCTCGTAGAATTTACGGAAACGTGGCACGTCGTATCTGCTTACATAACGTCTCGACATTCTGATAAATGGATAAACTGGCGTACGAGGGTATGTTGAAGGTACGAGACTTTTCACAATCACCTATTTAATTCATCTTCATGAACTAGGTATATACATTGCATTTTTAGTTCCAAGAATCTACTATGTAAGAGAGTTATGTCCAGAGAATCTACATTAGTCATGAATGTATCATAAGAATGGAAAGGTTACATGTAATCCTACGTCATTGATACCAATCAAAAAAAATATAAAAACATCTTCATTAAAAAATATTTAATTTCCTTCTACTTCCATATCCAATGGGAAGATCATAGAAAGTTGGAAGAAGCATTAAACATATTTCTCTCGACTTTCTCACTTACAAAATATTAATGATATATTAGGAGAAATAAGAGTTATATTAGTAGTATAATATCATAGATATTTGGGAAAATTCTAGGAATATTATGAAATCATTGTACTATAAATACGGTGACGTACTCTCTCACTAAGAATCATCTCATTCAGTTATTATCTAACATGGTACTAGATGTGAGTAAAGGTTAGGGGTTCGAATCTCACCCCCTCCTTTCTAAAGTGGAATGTTTGGCACTTGGTATGAGGAGGCTTAGTTGCATTCACACTTCAACGCCCAATGGGCATTTGTGTGAGGGTGTGTATTGAAGTATAAGATAAATATATTAGTTCGGCCTCAGCCATCACCTTAAGACTTTAGTTGAGATGATTTATCTTACACGGCGATTCCAAGAATTTAGTAGAGCGGGTGCAAAAATTAACAAATCAAGAGACATTAGGGTAGTAATGGTCGCCAAGGTCTACAATCAAAAAGGGTCTACAAATCTCAGGTAGTATAAGATTAGGAGACCCGTAAGGATCCAACCCACAAACTCTAGAACATGAGTGACATCCTCTACCACTAACCCAATTCATCATTGCTTATACTCACAGCCAACAAAATTATTTATATCTGATTCTAAGGGGTGTAAGTGCACCCCATGAACCCCTCTAAAATCGCCCCTGCTTACGGTAAGCAGGACAAAATGTTCCTGTCATAAACTCTTCCGCTTGCTAAAACCTTTGTGATTTAATCATCGGCCGGATATGGCTCTCTTCTTTTCCATCTTAGGCGAGTAATTATCATCCTCCATACAAAGCTTATGTGCTATATTTACATACTATCTACCAGTCTCTTATACTAATACTAGTATTATTTAGTACTCCCTCGGATTCATTTGATTCTTTACGTTTGCTTTACCACACTTGCTAAAGCACATTGTGTTTTGTTTATATCTTTATTCACATATTATGAAAAATTATAAAAGTTTGATATTCTTGATCTTTATTTACATATTATGAAAAATTATAAAAAACTGTCTCGTCGTCGACGGAGTTAACTTGGCGTATCTACAACATTATCAACTATCTTTTGGTCTAATGAAAGTGTTTAGTGTTTGTCAACTTGGCGTATCTACAACATTATCAACTATCTTTTGGTCTAGTGAAAGTGTTTAGTGTTTGTCAACTACTGCTGAGGGTGTATTAGAGATATATCGGAAGAATAATATCAAAGTTATATTAATAGTATAATATGGATACGAGAATATTACGAGTATAATAATATCTCGGAAATATTCTAGGATTATTATGAAATTGTACTATAAAGTATAAATACAGTGACCTACTCTATCAATAAGAATCATCTCATTCAGTTATGTTACAACTATCCCAAAATCAACCAGCGTAAGATAGATGGCAACAATACCAAAGGGTGATAAGGACACATGACAATGGGTCTCATGATTGTGCATGATTGTATTTTTTAATGCCTTATCTCTGTACAAAGTGAGACGCTGCTTTTGTCCTGGCAGTGAGATCTAGGATTCAGTTTTGCAAGGAAAAAAAATATTCTAGCATATAGAAGCTAAATCTGATAGTCAAGCACTACAGCATTTCAAGGCACAAACCTGGCACAATGAAATCAGATATGATGGACTTGGAAATTCCAACTACTCCATCATTTCGAACAGGCGTAAAAGTGACTTCAACGCAACATCCAACATCATCAAGAGCTAGAACCAGATAATCTGTAGGAATCACACATTAAGAATAATGTTCAACGGTCACTTTCCAAGTACAAACAAAACATTGAAAGGAAAAATACCAAGATCATCATCGATACCATGAGCATTTAATTTCTCCTTGTCCCCATTATTTCTTACTCGAAACCACTCGTGCCAGCACTGACCTCTCGTCCTGAAATATAAAGAGGGTTCAGAAACACATAGTACAGTCAAGTCTAGAAGCATTATTCAAAACATAGTATCTAACCCTCCACTGTAGGATGCATTGAGGCTTATTCGTTCCCCTTCAATCATTGACCCTGTAAACGTGAGTTCTTCACATGTTGGAAGGCCTGGGATAAATCAAATCACCGCACATGATTAACAGATGATCACTTAACTAAAGCGAACTAGATATAAGACATCCCGAGGTTAATGTCTGTATGGTGTTCCCAAATTTCAACTTAACAGAGACAATTCAAGAAGGGAAGGTATGTGTTCAATATTTGGCCATACTTCACATGTGACCATAACACAAAAACACAAAATGTATTAGAAAATGTACCTGGCAATATGGGGCCAAGCTGTTCAGAAAGTACGACAGGACCACGTGCCCAGTCACTTCTTACTGGTTCACAAGAAACAGATACAAAGCATCCAATGTCATCAATCGTCAAAGTGTACATCGATGTAGTAGCACCACTTATTTCAGTTTGCCTCCTCTCTGAATCAATCTGAAACCATAAGAGAACTATTGAGGAGGAAAACATATGGTTAGTAAACGCCTAATCTAAGCAAGTTACATCCAATAAGCCTGATCAATACGATTTAATTTGTACCATCAATATATATGTAAATTGATGATTACTGCACATCATAATACATCCACATTCATTCAGAAACATTTTAAAAAACTGATGTACAGAGATTAGACATGAATTAAAACTAGAAATTAGTACCCGGAACCAGCGAAAAACTGAATCTCCCTCATCACCACCCCAATAAATTTTGTGTGCAACTAATTTTGATCCTTCAACAGACGTGCCATCTACTTGCAAAAAGGTCAGCCTCGGAGTTCCTACCCATTGAAAAGCATTGTTAAAACATGTAAACAGCAAAGAGAAATGAAAATGAAGAGAAGGGTCAAGCAGATGTAAGCACCTGCACGAACACGCTCTTGTCCAACACAGATTCGTGGTTCACCAATTGTACCATCATCTCGAGCAGGTGTACATTTGAAAGTAACAAATTTACCAATAGCAGATTTGGGAATTCGATACTGAAGATGCCCAGAAGCTTCATGTACTAAAGTTCCAGACGCAGTTTCAACCTAAAGATACACAGAAAAACCATGTACTTTAAATTTCATATCGGAAGTGTTAGTCTGTTACTGAGAAAGAACATGGCAATCAAACTGTGTGTGTCTGCGCACGCGCACGCGATTAACTTCACAAAGCACATGGGTTCCTGAATATTAATCCTAATGAAATGCAAAGAGAATAAACTGACATTAGAACCATCGGCTAACTATAAGGTTAAAGTAGATCTCATCAAGTCATACGACATGTAGTGTCAAATTTATGTTGTGATTTGAATTAATCAACGTGTCATTTGGTGTAGTCAGGTTTATTTAAAAAGAAGGGTGGACTCGGTTTCGCTAAATGACGAGTTGGGAATACGTAGTGCAAGCTTATCTAAGCATAAAACGAGATTGCGATTTATGAATGATCAAGTTAAAGTTATTCTAACATAACAAATGGCAAAACTGGTGTTTTTATATCAACATAAAAGTGTGAATTCAGACATGAGAAGGTGCTTAACTTTGTCTAAGAGAACATGTTCCATGATCTCCATAATGAAATGATCATGTCACATTTATTTGTTAAATCTACACCATCTCAAGTTTGAATTGGTACATGTTTATAGTTATAGGTGGATTAGCCAAATAAATGTGTCAATTCAAACATGAGACGGGGTAGATTAGCCAAATAAATGTGACAATGGGACATGATCATATCATTATGGAGATTATGGAACATAGAACATGTTGTCTTAGACAAAGTCAAGCAACTCACTCGATTGCAACATCATACGGTACCCAAAATTCCATGGATAACAAGAGCGAGATTGAGATTGCGGTTCAGGTATTTGTGGTGTGTAGTTACGGTTTATGGTGACTTGAGAGACACGAGCTTCTTTGAGGGAGAAATTAGCGCTTCACTAATGGAATGTCACTTAGTTTCTGTGGAGTTTTGCCCCATTGGTATTCACCATACAGTGTGAGTTTAATGAGATACTCCCTATGTTTCATTGATTTCTTCCACCTTAAGAAAGTTAAAAGTGGCATACTCCCTTTTTTTCCATTTAGCCCCGTTTGACCAAACTTTCCATCACACAAAAAAGTCAAATGGGGGTAAATGAAGAAAGAGGGAGTAATTCTTAAGAAAAACAATAAAAGTATATGATGTGGAATTGGTTGTAGAGGTGTATGTTTGTTGGTCAAATGTTTGAATGATTGTGATGAGTTGATGGGAAGTAGAAGCGATGTAAATTTGGCTTTAATGAATAATTGTCAAAGTATGTATATTTGACTTGTACCATGACTATGTCATGTGTTCCATGGGATTCATCTATGTTTGTGATACTCGTAGGTATTTTCATGGTATGGTATAGCAGTAGTCATTTGACGTCGTCTAGTGTTTGTCAATAAGTGTGTCAATAGTAAGTAACATAAAGTCATATACAAGTTTACGTATGTGACTTGAAATCATGGTAGGCCAGTATTGCATTTGGTTCCTTAGGTAGCCTGGTTGGTTAGTTCTCATCTCTCACTCTTGTAGACTCATAAATATTCAAGTTATTGTTGGGTCGTGCTTTTTCCTAACGAGCTTTTACTCGATCCTAACGATATTTTACCAATTTGTCCCTCTCATTTCTCCACCTTCTAAAGAGTGTTTTGCTAATTCTCTCTAAAAAAAATCCATGAATTCTAACCACCACCACCAACACTAACTACCACCGCCAAAAACACAAACAAAGAACTACCGGAACCCGTCTCTCCGCACAACGACGTCAATCAATGCCAACCAACTGTAGTAAATATTTATAGTCATTTACATGCTGATAAGGAATTAAGGAATAAGACTGCTCATCAAAATTGGAGTACTTCGTAATTGTAATTCATGATCGAATACTAGATCTAACAGTAAAACATATGTTTCGTGCCATATTTTCTTGTTTGATTTCAACTACAACAACAATGCAACATGGTCCTGGCACATTTGGAATTTACCCACCCCACCAATATCAATAAATAAATCAATTAAAGTAATCAAACCCTAAACAACTCAATTAAGTTAATAAGTAAAAATTAATATTACTTCATCAATGATGGAATCAGAATTCATGATTTTTGGAAGTGTTTGATTGATTAAGGAATAAAGGATGTAAATTGAGAAAAAAGGTATAAATTGCTAGAAGAGATGAGCTAATTTGGTACAAATTGTTAGATTAGGTGAAAGGTTCATAAAGGGTAAAGTTGGAAATTTTTAGAAAAATTCGTTAAGATTGAGTAAACCTTCGTTAGGAAAAAGTAATTTCGGTTGTTTATTAGTGTGAGAGGAAGTTGTGACGAACTATTTGTTTTATGGATGTTTGGTTGTTTGTTTAATAGTGTTGTAGTGTAATTTATTGTTTCATATATGGTGTGATGGTGGCCTGGCCTTGTAGAAATCAATAACATTAAGTGTACAACTTTTGAGATAGTCATTTGTTGTGCGCTATAAGTTGATCTTTGGCATAGATCAAAAGGATAAGGCCGGCGGTTTATTCTTCATGTCTTTCTATCAAGGAGAGGACATGGGGCTAATGTGATCCTTGGTTTTAGCAAGTGTGAGAGTATTTAACTTATGGCCTTACGGGTCGAGTAAGACACGTGTATCCGCTATGCTTTAGGTTGAGAGTGTGTATAGTGGTTAAGCTAATACAACTAAGCAATTAAGCAAGTGTGAAAGATACAAG
The DNA here is from genome assembly GCA_958450325.1 of Agrostemma githago. Taxonomy (NCBI): domain Eukaryota; kingdom Viridiplantae; phylum Streptophyta; class Magnoliopsida; order Caryophyllales; family Caryophyllaceae; genus Agrostemma; species Agrostemma githago. The sequence goes on along the minus strand of OY288247.1, from coordinate 61,852,703 downwards.
ATAATCATTAATTTGGTTTGCCCTATGTCGGTTTTCCTGAGGGACTGTGTAGATGGTTGTTTCTACTTGGTAGTGTTTATATGTTTGAGGAGAGACCATTGATTCATGGTTATAAAAGAAACGAATTTGCATTAAAAGTTTTTAAAATGGAATCCAAATTCATAGCGTTACATAGTTATAGCCCGTGAATAGGCTATGTTGTTAAGTATTGGACTCATGTTGCTCTTGTTTATGATAGTGATACTATTTTGGTTAAGTTGTTGAAATGAATGGTGACTGCAGCACCCGCAGACACGGTATATTTACTATCACAAACTTAGTGACTTTGGTTGTTTTTATAAGATCGCTTTGATCGCGATCAACTAGCGACTTCATATAAAGTCGGTTATTGGGATGGTTTAGCCCCTATAAGTCTTTTGTGGTAGAATACCCGATTACCCTTCAATAGACGTTATGTGCATAATTCAATGTGGAAGGCCTACTATCATTGACTTGAACACATGATAATGTCCCAAAGGTATATGTTATTACATGCATGAATAGGGTGAAGATTAGCACGATCAAAGATTCACCTATATGAAGCATGAAGTTAGACAATTCGCGGTTGACTTTTCATATGCTTTCTGAATGCAATGGACAATATCTTCACTTATTCAATCTTCATGATAATGTCATGATAGGAGTTGGTTGTTTATTGGTTTGCTAACCAAGGATTACACTCAAATAATAAAGGAATTTCGGTGATTTAAGTAAATCGTCGTGTCATTTGGTGTAGTCGGGGATAAGTTACAAAAAAGGGGCTAACTCGGTTTAGCTATATGACGAGTAAGGAGTGCGGAGTGCACACTTGTCTAAGCATAGAACAAGCTTCCGGTTTATATATAATCAAGTAAAGTTATTTTGCTTGCAAAAGATGGCCTCGATCGGGGTTGACTAGGCCGATGGCGGGGTGAAGGTAAATCACCCAGTTTCATCCGTTTATATTTTGCTACGACCCCGATCAGGATTAATGGATGAGGACTTTGTTTTCGCCTTTAATGAGCAATTTTCGAAAGCTAACTTATTCCGACTAATTTTAATGTCTCCTTTGGTGATTATATATAAACATCTTTTCATAACTTGCTTTTAGTGACTTGATCATTCATAAGAGAAAGAAAGAAAACTTCATCCTTCTCTTCTTCTCCTTCTTTGTATGAGATAGACTCATTCTCCTAAAGTTTGTGCTTTAAATTTTAGTGTGTCGGAATCAAGAGTGTATTGCATGTAGTTTTATCCTACATGAAAATCGTACAACCCGGGTTGATTATACTTGGAGGAAAGTGTTTGAGTGCACAATTGTACAAGATATTCAAGTTGTTCTTTTCTTTTCGTTGTTCCGGTTTTGGTTCTTTGTACGTAAGTTTTGATTATGCCCGTGCCACCCGAAGTTCTAACAGTTCAGGGCAGTTATTATAAGGCTAAGGATGACACATGAGACATCACTATATGGGAGGGGTAGTTATGTGTATCAACTTCAATGTTGCAAAAACAGTATTACCCAGGTACCCTCAATGCCTTGAAGGCTCCTTCAATCCCATATACGGCAAGGTAATAAAGTCGGATTTGAGCAGACCCACCCCTGTTTAGAAAGCATAAAAACATTTCCAGATGACCCATACTGAAAAACGTGTCGAAGTATGCATAAAGAGACGGTTACCTTGCTTTAAAGAGAAATAGAAACCGTTAAGTGAGTTAGTGAGCCATTTTGCATTATATTATAAAACCAAAGAAGAGCAAGTCTTTGGCTCCACCAGAATAGGAAACGGACATCAAACTAATAAGTGCACAACTCTTACCTCGTGAAGATACCAGTTATAGATGCTTTTTCCTTCATGGCCGCCTATGTACCCATAGGAAGCTGTTAACATTTCTCCTTCCGCAAAATCACCAGTTATGGACAGGAAATTAAGGCTTGGTGGAAGAGCTGTAAGACGTAGTGCAGCGATTAGTCTTGTCTGAAAGATAACAACTAACTCCACCTTTTCCATCAACTTAAAATAGTACTTCCTGCACTTCTAAATGATGGTATAGTTTTACAGAAAAGCTACTCCATTTGCACACTGGATGAAACATAGAAAAGCTACAACAGAATAACTCTTTATTGCAACTCAAACACAAAACAAAGTCAGACTAGTATTTAGACTATTTAGGGTCTTAAAAGGTTCTATACTTTCTATTTTATGGATAGCGAAATTCAAGAGTAAGAAAAAAATGCACTTACTCTCAACAGTCCTCTCAGAAATCACAAACGTCGGCTCACCAGCTTCCCCATCAGGCGTCATGGGAGTAAACTTAGCAACAATGTAATGACTAACTGCTCCCAATGGTATCCGAATGGCCTACACAGTATTTAATGAAATTGCCCCGAGAGGCATAAGCACAAAAAAAAATTCCTTGGACTTTACAAGTTTACATGCAGTAACCCACCTTTGCAATCTTTGACATACTTAAGGCTTCAAGGCCATCCTCACCAGAAAAGAAAGAAGATCTAGATTTAAACCACTGAACTCTGCTGGCACTTTCTGTTCCCCCAGTGACTGTACCGGTTATAGTAACCTTAGTTCCCTCTCTAAGTTCGCCGATTATCCTTAAGTTTATTACCCTCGGGGGAGCTGCAAAATTGAGATTAATAGAATGACTAAGCGCTCCATGCGATTCAGTAAATGATTAGTTTACATGCTCCATGAATTATATTAAGCACATTTTGTTGGTTTTTCACTAAATCAAATCTAGAATGGAGGGTTTAAAAAGTACCGAATTCAAGTTATCAAATACAAATGATACTGCAAACAATGCAGTCACTAGAGACTCAAGAGTCAAGACCAACGACACTAAACTAAATCACTTCATATAATCAATATTATGCTAAAATTAGTTTTAAATTTCTTCATTGTAGGAAATTACCTTTCCTTTAGATTTGAGTAATCTAGTGGAGTCATGTGTATATAAAAAAACAAGGGTGTGAACCCAATTAAAACATAGATTCGACCCATATACATAAGGGTAAAGCTAAAATCAAGCCCGGGGACTAATGCTGAAGCCTCGTTCACAAAATGGAGCAGCAACAAATTAACCTTTGGACAAATTATCAAACTCCAATCATACAAGAATTTCAGGATTTAACTAGTTAATTGTCAAAGAACAAACTCAATCAAAACCTTAAAGTGATGATTGGAGTGCCACAAATGATTTTATACTCTAACACGCTCCCTCACACGAACAGTCTTTGGGCTTGAAGTGTGGATATACGCAGGCCTCGGCCTCCTCCTGGTGCTAATAGGCTAATGTTCCACTGACAGGTGGTGTGACTCAAACTGTCAAACATTAGCTCTAAGGAACCAACTCAACCAAAAACTTCAGGCAAAAATGTTTAAATGATTTTATTCTTTAACATAATAAAAACACATTTGCCTCATTCCTCTCCTTCCAAATACAGGATCAATTAGCCCAAGGGACCATTCTCCACACAACGTTACTGTTAATCTCAGACTTATTTATCTGTCATCTAGAGTCCACTGTCACATCTCGAGGAACACTGAGCCCAGCTCAAATAAAGAGAAGACAAAGAAAACTTCACAAAATATAACCGACGAAACTCCAAGAAAGGCGAGAAGTCAATAACAAACACGAAGTGACTGCTTTGTTTCCTACTGGAAAGCCAAGTACCACCAGAAATTTTCAAAGGACAAAAAAGAAAATGCTCCCACAAGCTTTCTTATTTACCCATTCCTACACCATAATAAAGAAAACTAATGTATTATAGTTCGGATTTCAGCCTGAATCACCTCGTCTTACTATATCCGAAATCACAGACGATGGTTCACCTTCTCTACCTGCAAGCCAATAGACAGACTACAAGTAAGTGTGCATATAGAATAGAAACATAACTCAACCTCATATAAAAAGTGAGAAAATATACCCTCAAAATTGACAGGTATATATCTGAACGCAACGTGATTGCCAACATCATCTTTCGTCAGGGTGTATTCAGCACTACCAGTTAAGACCAATTCGTAATCTCTGCAAAAAAAATGAACAGACAACCAGAGATACCTTTTTTTACCATGGGCAAATAAATTACTACCTCATATTCAGTGTTCTTTCCACTTCCTTTAGCAGGAATCGTGGCGTTCTTCCTACTTTCCTCTTTTAGATATTGACGTTTCAGCATCCTTTTCCATTTACAAGGTGTATATCAACAATTTACTCTTTTTGAGTTGTGCCAAAACAATATGGGAAGAACACAATGAATAAGAGGGAGTAGATATAATAATGCACTATTGGACCATAGTATGTATGACAGACAGGAAACAAATAAACAACACATAACCCAAGAACATCCACCAATTGCAAGGTAGGAAGTCAGATATACACAACCCCGCCCTTTTGCTAGCATAATAATGTGATACCATATGTATCGCATAGAGACAACATCGGGAATTTTTTTTTTTAAAACAATCATATTACCCCCAAGGGCTCCCGCAAATTGGGGTGAGGTGGAAGTTGTTTCAGATATACGCAACCCTACCCCTCACTTAGCTACACAAAGAGGCTTTTCCGAATGACCCACTATGAAAACTGCATCGAAATGTGCATTGAATACGAGTACTTCACAATGAAAAGAAGTACATCCAGTTTAGTGATTCATATACTATATAGGATTTTCAAGAGAACAACTCATTTATATTACTTAAAAATAGAGGTGACAATCATTGACACGACAAGAAGATAACGGATTAGGGATGAGAATATGTAACTCATTTAAGTGATCGAGTTACATGAACACGACATGAAAATTAATTAGGTTGGATTAGGGTTACCGTCTTCTAATACGAACACGACATGAATAACTCATCACGGCTCAAAAACCAAACAAGGACAGTAGACCTGAACTGACCTAGAATCTTTTTTCTCACGTAGCCACTCATACTTGCTAGGGCCTTCTTGTCCTCCAAAATATGTCCCTGCACCCTTAATAGTGCTGCCTTCAACATAGTCTCCAGTAATCCGTACACTGGAGACTGATGGTGGAGCTGCCATAAAAATAAATAAGGTAAATTAAGTGCCAGCCATCTTTTCTAGTACAAATAATAAATACATAGACAATTCGCTATCACAGGATATGGTGCCAGGACAAGGATATGGAGCCAGGTTATTGTATACAGTGAGAAATAAGTTAAGACCCTTTGTCATTATCGTTTAATTATAGATGTGCACTTGCCTAATCCCACACATTGATTATTATTAACTGATTCTACACCTAATCGTTTAAAAAAGAAAGTAAAAAACTCTTCAATGTCCTCCTTGGCCCTTTGTACTATCAATTAGCCACCCATACAATTTACCATTGGAAAATGTCCCCATGACCCCCAAGACATTATCCTTCATCAGTGCCGCCTTGCTCAGCTCAAGCCCACCTCCGCCCATCCCATGTGGCCACCACTCTCCCCAACCTTCTAATCCTCTCAACATCTCTAGCACCACAACACGCACTCCAACTTCCATCACCTTCACTGTTAAGTGTTACATCACTGAAACCTTCTCCTCACCCACCCAGTCCTTCCCGTCCTTTAGCTACATTTCACCGGTGCCTTGGCGAAACTAAAAACTAGTATGCCTAAAAAAGGGTTTTTAATTCAAGGTATGATTTTCAATGTCTTATTCTGAATACTATGGCACCTTCACAGTCTTACTTGAAACAAGATGACACCCTAGTAGGGCTTGAAGAACCCTTTAGAGGAAGGGCTCATTTAGTTATTTGATGGTGGCGATGGCACAATGTTTTTGTAGGTGGTCAAAAAGGGGTGGTTGGAAGTTGGTGATAAATGATGGCTGGCCCTCTACTTTGTGAGGCGAGTCTCATGAGTTTTTGCATAAAAGAGAGAAATGCAAGGAGGTTTGATGACTTCGAGTTATAATCGCTTTCCGATGAAGATGGCTAATGTCAAATTGTCAATGCAAGTAACTGCACCTTATGCAGTTATTCAGAATCTAATGTGGAACTCGTTGAGAGAGAGAAAATATGATCAGAATCGACACCATTCAAGCATGAAAGTTAAATAGGGCTACATTGGTAGAAGGAGTTAAAAACCATTACACATAGTTCATAACAAACTCTGCATAGAGCCCGTACAAAGCACTATTCGGCTACTGCAACACATGTGAATGATAGGAAAGTGCATGTGAACATTCAAACGAGGGCTACTACCAACCTGCTTTTATAAAATCAGTGATTGAATACTGAGGTTCGCCTTTCATGCCTTCTTTTGTCATAGGTGTATACATGAAAACTAAACTTGAATCAACATCATCTAAAACCAACTGATACTCTTCATCCTCAGCTCCAGCAATCACCACAGGAGTGCTATTCCATTTTCTCCTCAGCCAACTGTGTGATAGTAATATATTTTTTGTCAGAAAAAAAAAAAGAAACGAGAATCACTTGCTTTTTTTTCTCAATATGCTCATATCTCACAGGCAGTCACAGCCATATACATAGATGATAGATGTCATTCATCAATCCTCAGGTCTGTAAAAGAAAATAGTTTGATTGTTTTACCAACTTTCTGCAGTTCTTTCTATATGACGAATTGACATCCCTTTCCAGTCCCAGATTAGCGAAAAGAGGATATGAAAATTAATTTGTAGGAAAAATCAATCCTAAGAATGTTAACAGTGAGGCGACAACTTGTCTCAATCATAAGAGTCATTAAGTACCTGGCAACGCCTTTTCCAGGAGTCCCTCCGCACCAAGCAACGTCTGCACAACCCGTGATGACATTTCCTTCCACAAGGTCACCACTCACATTAAGATTCAAGACCTTAGGACATCCGGTTCCTTCAAAGATAATACAAGTTGAATAAGCAACAGATACGACAATTAATCTACGAGAGGCGTTAAGAGGTTTGATGAATAATTAGTCATTAGCAAGGAAAACAAAGTTGTCACATAATTACTGGAGTATTATAATGCTCTATAAAACACGGATTTAACTTTGATGTTTACAGAAGAGATATATGACATGGAAACAATGCTTATGAACAAAATTTGTCACATGAAGTTACTTCTGTAACTAGACACGGAATATGTCTAAGACACCTACAGAGTGAGACCAATATTTTAGACAGAGATCTTTAAAACCAACACAAGTACTATCACCAGAACAACAATGTAATGCTAGGTTTTATATACCAGGGAACACTGGTGAAGAAATGGCAAAAACAGGTGGAAATTCTGTCTCTCCTGATACAGGGATGCACTCAACTTTCAGATACTTTCCAACATCGTCACGGGATGGAATGTAAACCTGTAAATACAGAATCAAAATTATCAAACATAAGTATTAAGGGAATTGTGTTGAGCTCTAAACAGTTATCCATGTGCAGACTGCAGAGACTCAATACCTCAGAAATGGCATCAGGAATGGCCTTAAAACTCGAGAGAGTCCTCTCACCAATATACCATTGATATCTTAGAACCAAATTTGAGTCAGTCCCCTGATCTTTAAGGAATATAAAGTGGCATCGGCAGGCATCTCCCTCGAATGGGAGATCAATTGATGCTTCCTGAAGTTGAAACCCAGGTGGCAATTGATCTTTCCAGTGCTCGACGAGAAAGTGAAAAGTTGATTCTAGCCAAATACATACATATGTAAGATTATAAAGTCAAGGATATGTCCACGAATGAAGTGTTACTACATAGCCAACATAGGATTGAAGTGCAGTCATCAAGGTGAAAATAGCCAAAGCAGAAGTACTAGGATAGCAAATGATGTGTTATTTAAAATGGAACAGAGAATTTGTCAGCAGTTGGGTAACCATATAAGCAGTACAGAATCGCGGATGATCAAAAGGTACCAAAAGATGTGATTTACAAAACTAATACGGAGTATTTAGCATATGGCAACTATATCGAAGTAGATATGTCAATAAAGATCAAAACTTAAGATGCAGAAATTATAATTTAAGAATAAAAGCTCGCATCATAATGCAATTGCAGCTTTATAAGTAAACAATACAAATAATTCCTGCGAAGCTAGTCACCAATTGTATTACAACGTAAGCTGCATTAGTAGGCATTGAAGAAAATTCATGAATTCATTACATACATTCCTGTATATGGCTTCACTCGTTTTACCATACTGACTAATCAAATACTCTGTGACTCATAAGAATCTTGTGGCCTATGAAAGGTGCCAAACAACTACTATAGTCTCAAAAACGATGTGCAATTGGCTAACATGGATCAAGTTTTGAACTCATCGGCCCAAAGATTATTCTATATCTATCACACATATTTTTCTCCACAATCCCCTTTCCAACGCCATGTTTTCCATGATTCCCAAATAAATCACATCATTTTCAATCACCCTAATCTGTTTATTTTGCACTTACCTTTCACTCGACAATCTTTTCTTTTCTCCACTTTCCAAGTCTCCTAGCCAGGCCTTTTGTGACCTTCATCTCACATGAGCAAACCACCTTAAGCACCTGCATCTTCCCTTCAAAAGATGCAACTTCTACCTTCTCCTGAACCAACTCATTCCTTCACCTATACTCCCTCCGTCCCAAAATGATTGTCACATAAACTTTTGCACAATAACTAAGAAATTGGTGTGATGATTGAGTATGTAGGCAATGATGACTCTTTATAGGGTGAGTCATATTGTCTTGTGAGGTGGTGTGGGTTAATGGATGGCAAAATGGTAAATACTTTAACTTGGTAGGGACGAAGTTGTAAAAAGGGATGGACAAAAAAGGAAAGTAGAGAAATGGGACAATCTTTAAGAACCTACCCAAAAAGAAATATAGGACAATCTTAGGCCTCGTTTGGTTCATCCGGGAACTTATTTCCTGGAGGAAGTTGCAATTACCAGGAAGTTACTTCCCACATCAACTTCCCGGGAATTTGCAATATTTGTTTGGTTGACATCCTGGAATTCACACTTCCCGGGAATTGAATTACTGCATCTTGTTTGGTTAACTCGAGCTAATTCCCATGATTTTGATTATAATGACTATTATGCCCTTTATTAATTAAGGGTATAAAAACTTATGATTTTTTTTTCAGCAACTTATAAAATATCTAAAATTGTCTTCCCTATAATATGCAGTCGTAACCAAATTACATTAAAAAAAATGACAAAGAAATATATTACTCCCTCCGAGTTCCTATTATTGTCCCAAAAGGTTTTGGGTGGAAAATAAGGGAGGGGAAATGAGTGGTTCAAAAAAGGAGGAAGAGAGAGAAATTGGAGAGTAATTGTGAACCACACATTGATGGCCTAAAAAGGAAAGTGGGACAAAAATCAAACTCAGCCCAAAAAGGAAAGTGAGACAATAATAGGAACTCGGAGGGAGTATATAACAAGATCGTAACCAAATTACATTAAAAAAATGACAAAAAAATATATTATATAACAAGATCGAAGAAAGTAATTTACCATGAATGATTTTGGTGAGTAAAATACTTTTTTTTAGAAGAAGACAATGAAGAAGAGTTGAGAGAAAATAGTAGATGGAGAATTGAATGAGAAATTAGGGTTATAAAGTGAGAAATAGATGAGTAAAGAAGGGTAAAAAAGTCATTTTAAGGAATTGGGATATGGGAAGTGCAACTCAGCGGGGGGTCGGTGAGCAACTTCTCGCATCATGCAGGAATTGGAACTGATGGGGTAAGTTTGAGTTCCCCCATTTTTGTATTTTTGGGTAACCAAACAACTCCCCAGGAATGCAATTCATGAGATGTTGCAATTCCCGGGAAGTGAGTAGGCAACCAAACGAGGCCTTAGTGGGACGGAGGGAGTATTTTGTATGGCCACAAATGCAATGAGACATACATCTCTCCTACACTCAGTTTTTGTATGTGACCCTGGTTTACCGCTCTAACACTTGGTACCACATAAGAGTGCATGCCTAATTGTAAAATTACTCTTTTACTTTTTACGGAATACCTGGATCGCACAAAAACCATATTGATTCTATGTGTCACATCTCCATCCAATTTTGCATTGTTTTCTAGAGTATAATAGATCCTAGATACCTACAAAGTGATAACCTCAAACAACCTCTCCATCAATTGTGATGTGATGTGCATACTTACCTCCATCCCCACTAAATCCACACTCCATACATTTTGGCTTCTTCCCACTCGACCTCAGACCACTAGATTCCAACATCGTCTCCGAAATTTCAAGATTCCTCAACCACATCTCTAATTTCATCAATGATACAATATTATCCGCTAACAACATACACCATGGGAGCTCATCATGTATTGACCTTGTCAATTCTTCATAATAATGGCATAGAGAAAAGGACTAAGGCCCTGTTTTTTAGGACTCATATTCAGACACTTTCAGTTTAGACACATTCAGTTCACTTCACTTCACTCATTCAGTTCACTTAAGTTAAGTTAAGTTAAGACACATTAATAATAGCACTTCCTTTGTTGCAATAGGTTCTTTACATTTGATTTTTGAGCACTATTCATAAATGGGAGGAATTCTCGATATAACTTCTAATATCTACGATAAAATATAGTCATGTGAGATCTTGTTAAAATTGTCTAATCGAGTACGTTATAAATATCAAATTTTTATAATTTTCAAAAATACGAAACTAAAGAAATGGACAAAAGAAAACGTGCATTGGCAAGTGTGAAAAAGCAGATGTAAAGAATCAAATGAAACAGGGGAAGTATTATTATTGTTATTGTTATTATAATTAATATGGAGTAATAATAATAATAATAATATTATTATTATTATTATTAATTATTACTCCGTATTATTATTATATAAATTATTATTATTAATTAATATTAATATTATAAATTAATATTATTATTATTAATATTATTATTAATTATTAATATTATTAATGTTATTTATTACTCGTATTTATTATTAATAATATCAATCATTAATAATATTAATAATAAAAATTATTATTATTATTTACTATTTATTATTTTTATTAATTATTTCTATGGAGGAATTAAGACAGATCACAACCTTTGATGATACAAAGAGTCCGTTTGATCTTGAAAAATACATCCCCGTCCACAATTCTGCCTAAATGATACTCAAAATAATGCTACTGTTGACAATATACCCAAAAAAAACTAACCTAAAGCAAGCTCCGGCACGCAGAACTCCCAACCTTCCTTGATACAGAGAGCGGTATGAGCTGGGTAACGTTTGGCAACGGCGACCTCTTCCTTAGACAGATCTTAATCCTCAAAATAAAGTATAGGAATTAGATATACAACAAATCAAGACAACGAAACTATAAAGATGACAGTATCACATGTAACTTACCTTTATCGTTAAATTTCTTTAATGTAGGACCAACAAGTAAAATAGATGCTGCTTCTAAATGACGCAGTCGAAGGATGGGATTCTCCTCAACTCGTAAATGCTGCATTTGAAAATAACACCAAGAACAGATATGTGAAGAGGTTAAAAGAAGGTGAAACAATCATAAAATAAATTAGCCTTATCGATAACAATGGTAAGTCCAAAAGTGTCGTGTATTTAAGACCTACTAAAATAACAACTTATGAAGTCCTTATTATATTCCTAAACTAGGTAGTTTGTGGGTAGTAAGGGACAAGACCAAGGATAGGTGGTTTGAAGAAATTGAAGTACATATATGGGAATGCATACTGCACTAGTCTGCCGCAGAATATGTTGAGTCACTGATGTGTGATTAGTACCAGTCAGTTATTCAGTTTGTTACAAGTTGGTTGTAGATATTTTACCATCTTAATCATAGATATGTTACATTAGATTGTGTATAAAAAAACTGCTTGTACAGTAACATTATGATAAGAGAAAATCATTTTTATTTAGCCTTCCTCTTTACCAAGTTTTACTATCTTCAAAGCTTGTTCGCAAACAACAATCATATTAAAACAACTCATAACTGATAACTAGATGATAACAATTGATGCATCTCACGCCAATTTATACTAACAATAATTGAAGATCCTTAATTCGGTAAGCAATAAAACTAATGATTGCTAAACAACTTAGGTAAACTAACTACTCTCGTAATCAAACTAGGTAAAATAATGGAAGATCCTTAATTCAGTGATGTTTCCAGGTGTTCTACTCTTACGAAGTAGAAGCTTATTTTAATGCACTTCCTATACTGGTGGAGCCAGAACATTTAGAGTGGAGCATGGGGCACATAATTGTTGAAAATTTTAATTAGGGGCAAAAACGAGAACCGTAAATATAGCAAAGACGCCCACAAGCCTTGACATTTAACCACTGAATCTATAATTATCAATAGAAATTTAAGGCCAACATTGTTTGATTTGTGTGGCTAAATCAGCAGAAATCAAATCGTTGAATAAATATTGTAGGTATCAACAATTACTCATATAGAATCCTAAAACTGCAGCCTCTTCCTATTTGGGTTGCTAATTTCAGCCGCTTAGCCAAGCAGCATTTCTGATGCAAGGCTAAAAATCTTACGAATTTTTTCATTGCAGTGGTAACCCTCTATTGCCTAATGGTATTCCATGTGCTTGATGGTTTAACATGCTATCGAAAAATTAACATTCTTCAAAATAAATTATTTCAAAAGGACAGCACGATCGCTTCCAAATTAACAACGTGACATTTTAACATGCAACAACAACAAAAAAGCAAACCTCGAGAACTGGCAAATGCGGAAACCCCTTCAGAGATGATATTTTATTTTTGCTTGCAGCCAATACCTGAAGATAGTGACATTAGAAGCATTCCCATAATAAAGCAAATCAAGACATTTATGGAGATGTAAATTACTCCCAACACAGAAACAAACCTGTAGCCGAGGTTGGCTAGCCATTGATAGTGATTTTAGTTTGTTTTGTGCGACAGAAAGAAACTGCAAAATATAAGACCAAAGGAAAAATACAAGTGCACATGTATCAATTCAAAAACAATGATGTGTGAGGACGTGTGCAAAAGTGTGAAGCGTCACACAAACCAAGCCTGCTAACCTCTAAACTAGGTAGCTCGGGAAGAGTTGAAAGTGAAGTAATCTGATTTCCAGCAAGATAGAGTTGCTAGACAAAAAAACAGGCACTTTATCAGGACAGCGCCATAGCAAACTAAACAAGTTGCTATAATGCAGGATCTACAAGAATGAGACCTGTAAGAATTGACAGCTCTCAAGTGGCTCAAATCCATGCCCTTTGAAATCATTAAAACTTAAATCAAGAACCTGGTAAGAAACATCATCATTTAGTCACCAAGATAACAAAAAGGGTACCTTCAAATTACAAATTTCAAGTAGCTACAATAATCGGCACTGAACGAGCTGTTTCAGGAATCTTATCAAATTTCATAAGAAAAGCATTACCTTTACTCTCGTCAATACTTCAATTCCTTCTAGTGAAGACAGAAGATTGTCTCTGAGATAAACAAACTGTCAAACAAAAGACGTGAGTCATTGGAAATTCGGTTTCAATGCGTCATAACTTGCAACTAAATTATCATTTAAAACTATATTTAGATGCCTATTACAGGTGCGATAGCTCGCCAAACCCAATTCTCGCGTTAGCTCTGATGTCTACATATTTCACCCCACTTTAATTTAGGCTTGCTTTGGACTCTTCTTAGGCACTAGTTTGCTGCCAGAGTGGCCTCCATTCCAGCATTTTGCTTGCATTTTCTCAACATGCATTGAAATGCATAATCAACTGCATTTTTGAGTCGTTTTTTGTTACCTATTCTTTTTATTTTGGCTTAGGGACAACAACGGAGTTACGGAGGCATGAGCCTCGAGAGAATCCCTACCCTTTATCAGCCTTTGCCTTATTCTAATTACTCTCAACTCAGTTTATATAAATTGCTTACTTATTTAACTGTTGACACTAGCATGTCAACACCCTGTAAATCGCTTGACGCCTCTCTTGATAGTTTTTACCTCATTTGCATTTGTTAGTTTTAGTTTTGGATAGTTAACTATTTTAGTTTAATCATCAAGTTCAACAGTCATAGTTACTCACTTATCATATTTTTGTTAATTGCTTAGTTGCATCTAAGGGTAAGATTATTGGTAGTCTTGAGGTGAGTCTTGAGGGGTCTTGTCTCAAGACTCATGTGAGTCTTACCAATAATGTTGCAAAATTTTGAGGAAAGTCTTAAGATTTTTGATAGTCTTGAGTAAGTCTTAAGACTTGAGAAGATTATTGGTAGTCTTGAGGTGAGTCTTGTCTTAAGATTCGTGTGGGGTCTACCAATAAAGTACCAAAGTCTTAAGTTGAGTCTTGAATTTTAAAGACTCAACTTAAGACTTTTGTGGGGTCATGACTTATTTTACATATTTCTCGACATATTATCCGATAAATGACTCGTATTTATATATTTTTTTTATTTTCTATTGTTTTTAAAGTCTCACTTCTATCTTTAATTGTCCATCTATTCTTAATTTTTTTACCGTCTCGATCATTTTTTTTACCTTTTATATTATTTGTGATAAAAAAATTAATCAAAGATAAATAAATGAATCAGACAGAGGAAATCAATTAATCCTCGACCCCTAATAAACCTATTAAATACGAAGTACATATTTAACTAATAAAATACATAATTACCCAATTTAACGTACAAAATAATTACTTAAATAAACACTTAATCAACTAATTTCACTTAATTAATTAAGTGAACGTAATTAAACACAATAATATTAAAATATCGTAAATTAATGTAAGTAAAACATAATTAAAATATCGTAAATCATCCGGACCTATTATATGAACGAAGTCCTTAAGATCGTCTACCCGTGTTTTTGTATATCACACAAAAACCAACAACTTTAAAATAAAACAAGTTAAAGTTTTTAATTAAACTAAATAGTAAAGTAAGTAAGTGGTTTGTACAAAACAAGTAAATTGTAATTGTTTAATCACAAACTAAACCAAATTGATTAATTTTTTTTATCAAAAAAGGGTAAGGTGAGTCTGAGCAAAGTCTGACGGATAATGTATAAAGTCTGAGGAGAGTCTGAGCAATAAACAAATAATAAAAGTGAGTGGAAAGCTGAGGTGGCAGAGTCTTAAGACTTTGTAAAATCTGATTGATAATGTTACCCTAAGTCTAGTCAAGCTCTAACATATTTGCCAAAAATTAGACTATAGTTAACTAAACTTACCCTAGAACCATAATCAATGGGTTCAACCCTCGGAATACACAACGACATCCTTGTACACTAGCGAGGTACAGATATAAAATACATCAAGCTCATCGCAAACCAAAAAAAAATGTGTTGCTAAACACAAGGGTAAGGTAGCTTACATCCACCACCTCTTGCGCCACAATTTACGAGAGCCCTTGAGGAAGTGGGGTGTTATTGTTGCTACATAGTACTTCATTTTATTGGGAATTGGAAGTTCTAGCCAAACGTTTACCAACCCATGCTACTTCGTAATGATTTACTACATTTCTCACATGACATGAATGTACATGCACATCATAGTATATCTGATGATGTTGCCTCTATGCATCAAGATTTCAAATTCACTCTTTGAAGTTACTGTACAAGTAGAGCTCGGTAGTCTACTTGGATAACTACTTGAGTTTTCATCACTTCATAGATAAGATTACTCATGGAAAATTGAGAAGCTGAGAGTGTTTATGGCAAGCTCTTGTTTCCAGGATGAGTTGAGCTCTCGTGTCCTTATGTACAAGAGCGCCACGCCCCTTGGTGTCCTTTAATTAATATCCTCTTATAAAGAGAAAAGGAGACGTCCAAAAGCAAGTTGTATCAAACCATCTATAACGTTACAGCAATCAAGCAATAAGTGCATAAACTTACGGTTATCATTGCATATAGTATCGGAAAGTTAATGTAGATCTTTGCTTATAGCATAACTCTTAAATCAAAGTACACTACTGGGAAACTAGAATACTTGACTTGCAAAAACTGAAATCTTAAGCATCAAATTAAATCCAAGTTTCAGAAAACAAGTAGTGATGATGGAGAATCACAGGGTCACACTATGACCAGGTGGCACATCCAATGTCCCAACCTATGAAGGTTTCTTTTGTATCATGCTTGTTTCAGTCAAGTATAAGCCATAACGGTCACATATCGGAAGTACTAGTCAGATATGGCCAAATATGGGATTTTTTGGCAGTGCTATACGCAATTCAAAATATGTCCGGTAAGGTTCAAATCCTTAGCAGTCTGGCAGGTGTGTTGCACAGATATATAAAATCATGAGCATAAGGGGATCATACACAAAATGAAGAATAGGTACCTCTAGATTTTGAGCTAAATTCATTCCACTTCCATTCAGACTGCGGATTTTTCGGCCTCTGAGATCTAGCCTCTGAAAAAGGAGCATGAAACGACTATTATACCAGATAACATGTGAATCTTGAATGGTGAAACCACAGAAGAGAAAAATCAGAGAAGATAAGTACTATGATATCATATCACTATAAAGTGTGCACCATACATAAGTAAATCTAAAAGTATGTGAGTATCTGACAATAAAATCCAGAAGAAAAAAATAGGAATTCCACTAAATCCACCCAATACTTACAATCAGATAACTCCCTCCGAAAAACATTATACAATACCAAATTTACAAAATCGTGCTTAGAGACAAGTCAAGCTTTAGACAAAGAGCAGTCTAGAGATTAAAATGATCGCGAAAACACAAAGTAGTCTCTTAGGTACGTGATCTCTCCTGATTTACATCAAATTTAAGGATTATTTTCACTTGTTAGACATGGTTAGCAATAAGGCAGCATACATGGTCATTGATCAACTGGTTGGACAATATTTTGAGTGACAAAACAAGGAAGTATAACCCACTGTCTAAATAAAAACTTAAACAACTCCACGATGAATTGTAAATGCAAGTTACTCCTAATGTTTCAACAACAAAGCCTTACCCCCAAAATAGTGGAACTGTTGACGCCAGCTAAAATAAGTCATGTGATAAGGTGGAGAAAAAAAGTAAAGGCAGAAAGATTTAGGAAAAGGGAGAAAAGACAAGAAAAAGAGCAATGCAAACAATTAACGGAAAAAGAGTTGACAAAAAAGAAACAACAGCAGGAAGAATATACATAGCAAAGATATAAAAGAGGCAAAGAAAAAGAAGTGTTCTGTAGTAAGTAATCCCTCCCCTTCTTAAAGATGTTCCACAATTCTATTTAGGGTCATTCACAAACATGTTCTACTACTTTCCTTCCAAGTACTCCCTCCGATTTTTATCTATCTTCCCATTTGACTTTTGGGTGAAAAACAAGGGGGTAGGAATGTGTGGCTCAAAAGAGAAGAAGGATGAGAGAGAAATGTAAGGGTAATTCTAGACCACGTGTTTATTTCCCAAAATAGAAATAGGGATGTTTCAGCCCAATAAGGAAACAGAATAGATAAATAAAAATCGGGGGGAGTATATGTTTTATCTATTATTTGTAACCCCACAATTTTTTCTCCACCTTCATTTTCCTCCACATATTCACATTCTTCTTAATTTATTTCCCAAAAGTAATGTGGAACATCATTTAGAATGGGAGAGATAATAAATTCTAATATTCCCACCCCATAAAAGTCCAGCTGACATAAGTCGCATAGAGTTGCATATCCATGTTCTTTGACCTTTGAAGTTTGGAAGATGGTTCTGAGTGAAAGATGTTCAGACCCACCAATTCATTGCAGCAAAGATATTGATGTCGAAAACTGAGATATGCATCACAGACGGTCATGAAAAAGCAAAAACGCCGACACATAGCAACTATGGTATTCCACATAAAACGTGATCAGCAACATACCACATCATCACCAGCTTTAACCTCCACTTGAGGCAGAACTATGAAGCGAGAATCCTGATGTTCAGGGGTGGCTACTTTCTTTCGCCCAGATAAGCTTGAACTCCGATCCCTTGACGTAGAGAAAGAGCTATGCCCACTTAACGATGGTGAGCGAGCTAAAGGTGAAGAACCCTTGACTTTCTTCAATTCGCTCTTAATAGGAGTGCGAACCAAATTTCTACTCATGCTGCTGGTTATACTCTCCACTGACGAGGAACCATATTTCCTTGTAGAAGAAGATCCAGCACGTGAAAATGAGAGCTTCTTAGCAGAATCATTCTTACTGGGAGCACTACTAATAGGTGTTTTCATCATTCTTGCACCAGGTGAAACCGGCCCCGACCCCGACTTATTCATTTCCACAACACCCGAAGAATTCAGAGTCTTGCTACTACCAGAATTCACAGAGGCACTCATTTCTGGCAACGATTTTCTCAACGGAGCGGAAACAGAAGAAGCAGTCTTTTTTCCCCCCACAGGCTGATGTTGTTTATCAGTCATTACCGATCCAGCAGTGGTACTCTTTCTGTTGGTCACAGGTACGGCATTTGAACTGTGGGAGGTCCGTCTTACACCCGTCTTGGCTACAACCTGAGCGGCTTTTGCTTCCGCCCTCTTGTTAGCTGACAATGAAACGGGTGGTTTAGCCCCGGGTGTTTCTTCCCCTTGCATTTGCTGTAGTAATTGAGAAACTGGATGCTTAGATTTGGCAAGGTCATCCATTTGAGTCCTGGTACAAGACAGTCATTAATCAGCCTAAGTGGTGTGACATTGTTTTCAAAGCTACCATCCATCCATCCATCCAATAATGGGATAGTAATTTAAAAAGAGGAGCAATCAATCAATTGAAAGCGCCACGAAATCAAATGAAATAAAAAAGTCGTAGTAACAAATAAAGAAACAATGATGTCTCTACCTACCTACCCAAATAATAATGCATGTATCAGTATATCACAACACATAAGTCATACGGAGTAATTCATAAGTCCTTATGTTGGAGAACAAGAGTAAGCAATCGTTAACGGAACCCCCAAAACACAGGCTAAAGGAACAAGGCAAGTAGAATATATATATATATATATAAGGAAGTTGGGAAAGAAAATAAGAAGAAGAAGAAGAAGATAGTAGTGACTAGTGAGAGTGAGTAAATTACCCGTAGAGTATTAGAGAGAGAGAGAGGAGATGAAGGAAAATGGTGAGATGGGCTAGGGTTCCATGGAAAGCAGTTCAACGAGAGAGTATGTGTATGTGTGTAAAAGGAAGATATGCTGCCTGCCTGGTAAAGTGTACTGACAACACTGACTACTCAGACAGAGAAGAGAAGAGAAGCAGTTGCATAATGCATACTCCCCGGCCCCACTCTCACTTTCCTGTAGTAGACTGCGGGTTAAAGTTATTAAAGTGAAATTTAAACAATACATGGTGGACCACTTTCGCCAAACACCAACGACCTTCCATTTCTTGGGCAGCTGGAGGAGTATAATCGGCAGAGTAGACTTGATCGGGTTTTTGGGAACGATAGCTCGCTTGATTTGTTTCCTAGGACTAGATTATATCACTTAACTAGAGAGTAGTCTCACCATGTGCCTATAAGACTTGAGGTGAATCGAGAGAGAGGATGATCTGAGGGGAAGAGGTTATTCAGGTTTGAGCAAGTTTGGGTGGGAGAGAGTGGGTGTGAGGAAGTGATTAAGAGGGCGTGGGAGCTAGGAGATGATGTGTTTCGTGGGATAACCGTATGTACTGAGTTGTTAGCCTGGAAGGGTACGAGTATAGGGAAATTGATGCGGGGGATGAGGAGAAAGCGCAAAAGGCTGGAGCAAATTGAGAGAGGGGGGCAGGAGTAGGAGAAATGTGAGCGAGAGGAAGCAATTGGTCAGGGATATCGCTAGACTGACTAGGCAAGATGAGTCATATTAGCGGCAACGCTTAAGGGCTATTTGGTTGAAAGGAGGGGATCGAAATACTAAATTTTTCCACCAAAAGGCAGGGCAGCGAAAGCGTCGGAACACTATTTTGATGATCGAGGATGAGGGGGGTAGGAGGCGGGAAGGTCTAGTCAAGATTGAGAGGGTGGCCTGCGATTATTTCAGGATGCTCTTTACGTCAAGGGATCCGAGAGACTTTGAGGATTCGCTTGATGGGATTGATACGACTCGGATGAATATGATGCTTTATGCAAATTATTCTGAGGAGAAGGTTGTGAGAGCTTTAGACCATATGCATCCTCTGAAGGCACCGGGGTCGGATGGGATGAATGATCTTTCCTACCAGATTTATTGGCATACTGTCGGGGAGAGGGTGGTTTCTTTGGTGCTGTGAATTCTTCGCGGAGGCGAGATGCCGAGGGAATGTAATAAAATGTATATTGTTCGCATTCCTAAGGTGAAGGGGCCGAACAACATGGGTGAATATCGTCCGATTAGTCTTTGTAATGCAGTGTATAAGTTGGTATCAAAAGTTCTAGCGAATAGGTTGAAGCTCTTTTTAGGAGAGGTGGTGTTTGAGAATCAAAGTGCTTTTACCCTGGGTCGTCAGATTTTGAATAATATTCTGGTTGCTTTTGAAATGTTCCATCATATGAAGAATACCAAGAGTGGGGGGACACATGGCCCCTGAAGCTGGATATGTCGAAGGCCTATGACAGAGTGGAATGATGCTTTCTGGAGAGGGTTTTGGTGAGGATGGGGTTTGATTCTCGGTGGGTGGATAGAGTGATGTTGTGTGTTTCGATTGTGTCTTTTGATGTGCTTATTAACGGGAAGCCAACGAGGGAGTTTGCTCCAAGTCAGGGGCTTAGGCAGGGTGATCCCCTTTCACCTTACATATTCATTCTTTATGCGGAGGTGCTTTCCAATCTAATGAGACGGGCGACGGAGAGGGGATGATTCATAGGATTAAGGTTGCTCGAGGTACCCCGAGGGTTACCCATTTGTTGTTTGCTGATGATAGTATTTTCTTTGTCAAGGCAAAGGTGAATGAGGCGTTGCGGGTGCGTGAGATTTTGGAGAGATATGAGAAGGCTTCGGGTCAGGTGGTGCATTTTAAGAAAACGACTGCTTCTTTTAGATATGGGACAAGTGATGAGCGAAAGGGGGAGATGGCGGGAGTGTTGGGGGTGCAGGACGTGGAGCATCCGAGTAAGTATCTTGGGTTGCCTACTGTTGTGGGTCAATCGAGACATGTCATTACCAGGTATATTCGGGATCGGTTGATTAAGAAGTTACAGGGTTGGAAGGGCATGTTTCTTTCGAAGGCGGGTAGAGAGGTTCTGATAAAGGCTTTGGCCCAATCGATCTCTAATTATTCTATGAGTGTCTTCAAGCTACCTAACTTTTTTTGTGATGAATTAAGATCCATAATCTCGAAGTTTTGGTGGGGGCCGAATAATGGGAAACGAAAGATTTCATGGATTGCTTGGAAGAATCTTTGTAAGCCTAAGCATTTGGGGGGGGGGGGGTTAGGCTTTAAAAATTATCATAATTTCAACATGGCTCTTCTTGGTAAGCAAGCTTGGAGGTTAATGACTAATGATGAGAGGTTGGTGGGGAGAGTGCTCAAAGCCCGATACTTTGCTGATAGGCCTTTTCATGAGGCGGAGTTAGGGCGGAATCCAAGCTACACGTGGAGAAGCATATGGGAGGCTCGATCGGTGTTTTTCAGGGGTGCTTGCAGGCGGATTGAGGATGGGATGGAGACTATGGTGTGGGGGGATCCGTGGGTGAAGGGTGGGCCGAGTAGATATATTATGACCGTATCTAGGGAGGAGGATAGAGGGATAAGGGTGGCCGAGCTTTTTGACCCTCATGGTGAAATGTGGGATATGGGTAAGCTTAATTCGCTCTTCTTACCTGTGGATCGAGATCTTATCGCTAATATGCAAGTGAATATGAGGGGGGATAGGGATGTGTGGTGTTGTGATCTTGAGAAGGATGGTATATACTCGGTTCGTTTGGCTTATAAGAAGCTTATGGGGGGCTGGGTCGAAGATGAGGGACCATCTAATGTTGAGAAGGGAAGATGGTTGTGGAATCGAATTTGGAAAGCTAATGTTATACCTCATGTCAAAGTTTTCTTTTGGCAATTTTGCATGGAGGCGATCCTGACGAAAGGTAACTTAGCTTCCCAAATGAACTCTTTCGATTCAACTTGTCTGTTGTGCTTATGTGAGGTGGAGACTTGTCTCCATCTTGCTAAGGGGTGTGGGTGGTTGGGTGGGTTGGGGGTGGAGATAAAGAAGGAAAATGGGCACGAGAGGGTGAGGGAGTGGGTGGAGGACCTGTGGAGGGAGTATACCGAGGGGGACATGGAGAGATTTATGATGGTGTGTTGGTCGATTTGGGAAGCCCGTAACAAGTGGGTGTTTGAGGAAAAGAGGATTAGAGAGGAGGAGACGTTGGGCCGTGTGGAAGTGTTGGAGAGGGACGAGGCGATTAGGGTGAGTACGAGCACCGATGAGAGGGAGGGTCGGGAGAACCAGGAGGTAGAAAGGGAATGGGCGTGCCCGAGGCCGGGGTGGGTTAAGCTTAATTGCGATACTGGGGTGAAGGAAGGTTGGGGTACGAGAATGGGTATTGTCTGTCGAGACGAGGAGGGGAGGGTGATGTGGGCGAAAGCGAGGAGGATGAAGGAAGTCCTTGAGGTTCGGGAAACGGAGGCATTAGCTCTTATTGAAGCAATCTAGGAAGCGGTCCAATGCGGTTACCGGAGGGTCGAGCTTGAGATCGATTACAAATAGGTGGTTGACATTATGGTCAAGAATACCGAAGGGTGACATGAAATTTTCGCGACCTGTGATACAATACGTAAGAGACTTGATGCCTTTGAGGAAGTGTCATGGTTATTTATGAAACGCCATTTTAATAGTTTAGCTCATGCTATTGCTCATTTTGATTTTGACGTTGTTCCAAATATGTGTTTTGGGGAGGATGTTATACCTCCGACTTTTGTGTGTATAGTTGAGGCTGATTTGAATGGAATTCACTAAATCCCGGTTTGGGAGTTCAAAAAAAATGACCTTCCATTTCTCATGCTCATAGCTAGGGATGGCAACGGGTTAGCTCTGGATCCGTTATCCTCACCTTGGACCCAGACCCGGACCCGGATCCGATAGGTCTGGGTCGGGCCCAAAGTTAAAAGCTAATACTCGTCAATAATGCAAAAATTGAACCAATAACCGAGTTTCATGCCATATATCTCAAAATCTCATGAGAAATGGAACATTAAACCACACAAATTAACAAATAAAATCAACAAAAACATACTCCAGAAGCCAACATTTAGCTATATGTATGTTAGAATGTATCTTTAACTCTTAAAAAGAGAGAAACACCCTTGCCACTGTTCCTTAGGAACAGTCGGCTTCCTTATCTAAAGTGCCTGCTTCATACTCATTCCGCCCTCTTTCTTCCTCTGTTTTCCCTTCATTCTTTATTTTTCATATTTTCTGATATGGGTTAAGTCGCCTTACCCAATCAAGATAGACCTAATGCTATTAACAAGAAGTTAGCGGCAAGCAAGGTATCGAATCCACAGGGAAACAGTCAATTTTCTTCAATTAGCTATGGCGATTCTAAAATGCTCTAACCGGTTGATTGATGGAAAATAAATAAAAGACTACTAAAATGCGATAATAAATAATCGAATCTAACAATAAGAAGAAAACTAAGGTCACGGGTTCACAATAGATGCTCAACAAGACAATAATAATAAACACATAAACATGCTAGTCGGCTATAACACGTTCTCTCGAATCATGTCAACCTAGGAAGAATCTAACGGGCTCTCACAACTTATTAGACTTCCTACCAAATCGCGCGTGATCTAATCCTAATTCGGCTTTCGCACAGGAACTTGAATTTCCCAAACAGATTAAAATGTTGTGGCCTTTAACAAATTAATCGACAAACAAAACACGCGAAAGTGGTACTAGCATAATTATAAATTTATTATCAAAGCAACATAATCGTATAATAATCCATCGATCCCCCTCGACCCTAGCGAGAAAATTAGCTACGCATGATGATTACGAAACAAAAAATTGCATACATATAATTCACGATAAAAAGTGAATCAATTAAATCTAATGATAAACGAACGGAAATCTAACGAGCTAAACGGAACAACGAATTGCAAATAAAGAGAATTACGACGAACTAAGTAATTTACGATGAAGATTGAAACGCAAAACTGAAAATTGTATAAAACGAAATTACCGAAATCGAGTACGAGTTGAAACCGAGTGCTAGAATGCTAAGAGTCACGAGTTTTCTAAAGAAAATAATCTAAGTATGAAAAGTGATAGTAGTCAATAATACAACTCCTCCTTAGTTATACAAAAATAGGCGGAAATGGGCTTGCGTGTCACGCCGGCCGGCTGGCAGGCCGCCTGCCACATGCAGGGGCCGAAGCACAACTAAAAATGAAGCTCAAATCGCCTTTGTGTCATGTCGGCCGGCCAGCAGGCGGCCTGTCAGGGCAGGCTGGCGCGCACAACACTAATAGAAGATGTAATGGGCCGCTTTCCATGGCCCAATGAATCGATACTTCTCATTTCTTCTTCGCCTAGACGTCCTAAAGCACGGATTTTGTCTCGGGATCGTTCTTCTAACCAGATATGAGTGTAAATGCACATAAAGACCTGAAATCATGTAGAATCTACAAAAACACTCACTCAAAGCAAAATGTTAGAAGAAACGGCTCTAAAAAGCGCGTTCCGACCGGAAAAGACAACGGAATCGAGGGAATAAACCTATATAAACACGACACATCAAACTCCCCCGAACCGATTCCTTGCTTGTCCTCAAGCAAGACCCGTAAGAAAACAACTAATATAATACCGAAACAACTCAAAGCAAATAATAGGCAACCAAATACCCAAGTCCGTCGTAGCAAACATCTAACCAAGTCTAAGAAACGAATTCCAAGACGGGAAATAGGAAAAATAATTCACCAACAAATATACAACTTCACCAAGCATAATATGTAGGAACCCCATTTTCAACCAAAACCCTTGCATAGGCTACTCACGGAGTCACTCATCGCTCAATTAGGAAGGGTGTGTATATGTGAAAAATATATATGTGAAAACGCTCAACTACTCCAACTCATGGAAATATGCCCGCAATCTAGTATGGTATCGACCTCTAAATTTTTACAAAACATGCTAAGATCACATAGGGAGGCAAAGATGGTGATAACAAGGTAGAAGGTGGAAATCGATATGGTCATGTGAGGTTAAAGCCAAGCTAGTGAACTAACTAGTGCAATAATGTTCAACTCAAAAATTCTTCCACTTTCATAAACAAAACGTACAAGTCACCAATCAACGAGAACGAGTCCGGGGTCAAAAGAGGGTGCTCAAATTTCATCAAGTAAACGGAAAATAAAAGTAACGAGAATAATATATTTTTGTTGTTTTGATTTTTTTCTCTTTTTTTCTTCTTTTTTTATTTTTTATTTTTATTTTTTTCTCTTTTTTTCTTCCTTTTTTTTTTGATTTTTTCTCAATTTTTTTTGAACTTTTTTCCCCAGCTTGATGAAATTAGAAGCAAATATATACAATAACCCAAATTAACCCGGACAAGATCTAAAAACTCCCTTGAAACAGAGTCAACCACATCCAAACGTCCATCAAAATTCTCCATATTCACACAATAACGAGCATAGAACGCACTAGGTGACCTACTTCATCAAGCTTGGCTAGGTAGGCAAATTTGATTTTGTAGTTCATTTTGTGAATCCTTTAACATTTTAGCCAAGGAGAAAATGGATAGAAATAGATGAAAAATGAAAATGTCCCAAAAATGATCACTAGGCAAGTTAGTCAAAATAAAGGGGCAAACACCATACTTATGCGTACTGACATAGCATATTCCACGAGGAGACCTACACACACAACCTAAGTGGTAGCCAGGTATGAATGTACTGGCTATAGGAGGCTCTAAATCTCACCAATTTTGTAGCTAAAGCCTAGATGCAAGGTCGGTCTAAATGGGAACCACAAATTATAGCTCAGTTGGTTGAAAAACTTATCGATTAATCATTATTCCACATAACAAAGGTCAAATGAATGCCAATTAAGAATGAGTAGGTAGCCTAAAGAGTGCAAGTTATCATCATTGCTGCATAATCGGTATCATAGACAAACACTAAGACTCAAGGAAATAAAACTAGAAATACTAAAAACTCCCCCACGCTAGACTCGACATTGTCCTCAATGTCCATATCATACAGATTCAAAATTGGTGGGGGGACACAAATAAAACCCGAGGATAGAGGAAAGACATACCAAATATACACACGGAGAGGTAGCGGAATCAACAATCCGCTACTGATCATCATCATCACCGAAATCATCATCCTCCATATCATCATTTGCAGCAGTCCCGGAGCCAGATGCACCACCCGTATACCAACCACCCCTTGATAATCACTAGCGGCTCCAAAAGCAGGGCCCGTCGGGGCACTGAAATAATCAGTGTGAAGATGGAAGCCGCCATGAATCGAAGGGTCAGTATAACCACCCACGGGCCACGAAAAGTATGAGGGGTAAGGGCCCTGTGGTGGCACAGCAGCACGCCTAGCATAGTCATCATAAACGGGATACATCTCGAGACACTGATCAACATATAACCTGTCTAGGCGAGCGTGAGTAGCAGCGGTGTCATCACGAGTCTCCGTGCGAAAAGTATCAAAATCAGAACGGGACGAACCGGCACTCAACTCCATGCGCTCCATCCATGCAATCAGATCGGGATGGAGGGGAGCATACTGGGGTGGTGGAGGGGACTGCTCAAAAGTAGTAGTGGTGGTGGTCTCGGGAGCAGGCTGAGATGGACCGGGCTCAGAGGCGGGTTGGGAGGTACTGGGCACGCTCGTGGGACGACGAGTATAGGTAACAGCATGCGACGAAGGAAGAGAGCTAGGGGCAGCGACGGGTAATAAATAATTAGGCTGATCAGCCTCAAGTGACAAAACTGACCCGGCTTGCAAAATAATAGTCGCCTGCTCATGAATAAGCCAAGCCCAACGATTCTGGTGCCTAGAAGAAATCCAGTTAAGAGAAGCCAAATATCGGAGGCTAAGGGTAATCTTGCCCGGGACCGGATCATGATCCGCTTCGCGAAAAGTGGTCAACCGAAGTACTAAATGCGTGACTAACCCGCCTATATAAATAGGAACATCGGCAACGGCCGTAGCAATTCTCCTAAACTGGAGGACGAGGTGATAGGCAATATTAATATGCCACACCTTCGGCTTACGCCGCAAAAACGAGCCCAAAATAGACATCTCCTCGGTGCGCACATTATGTGGCTCCTTTCTAGCAAAAATCGTCCACCCCATAAACCTCTACGAAACCTTTATGACCGGGTTATGAATATTATTTGAACTCATATGCCCCGCGGTAGTGTATGGGGCATCCGCAATACACTCCCAAAAATCACCCACCCTAAAGTTTGCATACTCGGGTGGTGAACGGTCCTCATAATCCTTAAGATCAAAACAATCCCCCAAACTGCTTCAGATTTAGCGCAAAACTAGTATTCAGTAAACGGAACTCAACAGAAATCGCATCCGACCGTCTATTCTTAGTCACCACAAATGAACTCAGAAATTCCAACGTAAGCTGAGTAAATGTATTATGACGCATAGTAAAGAATGTACCCATACCAACACCTTTACACAAAAGTTCCAAAGCAGAATCTAAGTCTAAAGTTCTCATAGCATCATGATCGATAAAACGAGTAGGAACAATAGACCGCTTTCTCAAGTTCTGAAACCGTACCTTTTGGTCAAGTGTGGTAAAAATTACGCCCGGAAAAACTGGATCCGAATCAATATCGGGTTGAGCATGGTCGTTTTTGGTGCGCTTGTTCCGAGGAGGAATTGCAAATCAGCTGAAAGTAGCAAACTTGGGGGAAATATGGGGAAATTTTGAGGTGAAGAGAGTGAAGATGGGGATGAATGAAGCTGGGAATTGAAAAGGTTGGGGTTTGGGAGATGAGAGAGAAGAGAGGGAGGGGCAAATGACTGAATGCTTCACGAGAAAATTGAGTTTGGGGATGTGTTGGGCGACCCGGCCGGTCTGGACCGGCGGCCGGCTGGCCGGCCTGATGAACCTTCCCTTAATTTTCGAATTTTTAATCAAATATTCCTCTCACAGCTCAGTCGGTATGGACCGGGGGCCGGTTGACCGGCCGGACTGCACAAATCCTTCATTTTTTCGAGATTTTGCCCGACTTTTTCTCCAATTTTCTTTGTGCCTCGACCCCTGAAGTTAATAGGGGGCCTGGGCACAGGCTAAGGCGCACAAACCACTCTATTATCACTCAAACTCATTTCGTGTCTCGGCCCCTAAAGTCGATAGGCCCCCTAGGCCTAGGCTGAGGTGACCTGCTATAAAATCAAGAGCACGGTGAATTTTTTTCTTCTCCTTTTTCCTTAATATTCTCAATTCGAGTTATTTCCGATGATTCTGCGCATCTCCAAGAACGTTAGTCCTTCCTCTCATCCTCACTAAGACAACTAAAATAACAAAAAAAACAAAAACGAGGGAAATTATTCACATATTCGGGCTGCCTCCCGGTAGCGCTGGTTTAGAGTCTCGCACGACTTGGATGAACTTCTCGATTTAGTGGGAAGAAGGAACGGGATGAAGTTGTATAACTTCAATAGCTCCAACGTGAGCACCTTCATGATATAACTTCAATCGTTGACCATTTACCTTGAATCGTTCACCTAAATCATTCTCGACTTCAATCGAGTCAAATTTACCCACATGGGTGACAGAAAAAGGTCCGGACCAACGAGATTTTAACTTTCCGGGAAACAACCGGAGCCTAGAATTGAATAATAATACCTTATCCCCCACATTGAACTCACGGTGAAGGATATGCTTGTCATGCCACCGCTTGGTGTGCTCCTTATAAACTCGAGCACTATCATAGGCACCAAGACGCAATTCCTCCAACTCATTCAGCTGCATGAGTCTCTTCTCCCCACCCAAATGCGGATCCAAGTTAAGCTCCTTGATCGCCCACCAAGCCTTGTACTCAAGCTCGACCGGTAAATGGCATGACTTGCCATAGACCAATCGGTAAGGCGAAGTACCAATAGGCGTTTTAAAGGCGGTACGATAGGCCCATAGTGTATCATCTAGCTTAGAGCTCCAATCCTTTCGAGCTTTGGACACGACCTTCTGAATAATAGACTTGATTTCCCTATTGGACACCTCAACTTGCCCACTCGTTTGAGGGTGATAGGCAAGACCGGTACGGTGAGAGACACCGTACTTAGCAAGTAAAGCATCAAGTCGCTTCTCATGAAAATGGCTTCCACCATCACTAATAATCGCCCTTGGAACACCAAAGCGGGGAAAAATAGTCTTTTTAAACAAAGAAATCATCGTTCTAGCATCATTAGCAGGAGATGCTACCGCCCCCACCCACTTGGAGACATAATCAACCGCAACCAAAATATATCGGTTGCCCTTGGATGACGGGAACGGGCCTTGATAGTCTACACCCCAGACATCAAAAATTTCTACCTCGAGAATCCCATTTTGAGGCATCTCATGCCTCCTAGAAATATTACCGGTCCTTTGACATGTGTCGCAGGACATAATAAAAGCTTGGGCATCCCGGAATAAGGTTGGCCAGTAAAATCCCGACTGGAGGACCTTAGCCGTGGTTCGGCTCGGTCCATGATGGCCACCTTATGGTGATGAATGACAGCTCTCTAGAACTTCTTGAACTTCCCATTGAGGAATACATCGACGGAAGATACCATCGGCACACTCCTTAAATAAATAAGGGTCATCCCAGAAAAATTGTCGGACATCATGTAGAAATTTTTTCTTTTGCTGATAAGAAAGATCAGAAGGTAATACCTTGCCAACTAAATAATTAGCATAATCCGCATACCAAGGTCCTTTGCTTTCACCGGTAGTTAAGGCCATGAGATAATCATCGGGAAAAGAGTCATCTATGGGGATGACAACTCCTTCCTCCTCAACTCTAAGCCTCGATAAATGATCCGCAACGGCATTTTCCGCTCCCTTCTTATCCCGGATCGACAAATCAAATTCTTGGAGTAGTAAGATCCATCAAAGTAGTCGGGGCTTCGCTTCTTTCTTGGCAAGGAGGTACTTAAGAGCCGCGTGATCGGTGAAAACAATGACTTCCGATCCAACCAAATAAGTTCTGAATTTTTCCAAAGCATATATTATAGCTAGCAATTCCTTCTCGGTGGTTGCATAGTTTACTTGAGCATTATCAAGTGTTTTGCTAGCATAGTATATAGCATGCAAGACCTTGTCCTTCCTCTGGCCCAAAACCGCTCCCACAGCATAATCACTCGCGTCACACATTATCTCGAATGGCAAATTCCAATCCGGTGACTGAATAATCGGAGCAGAAATGAGGGCCTGCTTAATCCTGTTAAAAGCTTCCACACACTCATCAGTAAAATCGAAAGGGGCATCCTTTAGGAGTAATTGTGTAAGTGGCTTAACAATTTTGAAAAGTCCTTGATAAAGCGGCATAAAATCCCGCATGACCAAGGAAACTTCTCACTCCCTTCACATTAACTGGCAAGGGTAATTGCTCAATCACTTGCACCTTTGCTTTATCCACCTGAATGCCCTTTTCGGAAACCACATGACCCAAAACTACACCCTCAGTGACCATAAAATGACACTTTTTCCAATTCAAGACCAAACTGACCTCGACACATCGGTTTAAAATGGTATCTAAGTTAGCTAGACAAGCTGAAAAACTCATACCATACACACTAAAGTCGTCCATAAACACTTCTATAATGGACTCGATGTAGTCGGAAAGGATGCTCATCATTCATCTTTGAAAGGTGGCGGGTGCGTTACATTGCCCGAATGACATTCTGCGATATGCGAAAGTGCCATAGGGACAAGTAAACGTGGTCTTTTCTTGGTCGGCGGGGTGTATCGGGATTTGGAAAAATCCCAAATATCCATCTAAATAGCAAAAATACTTGTGAGAAGCTAGTCTCTCAAGCATTTGGTCGATAAATGGTAACGGGAAATGGTCTTTAAGGGTAGCGGTGTTCAACTTTCTATAGTCTATGCACATTCTCCATCCCGTCACAATTCGTGCAGGGATTAACTCATTCTTCTCATTCGGGACCACATTAGTCCCTCCCTTCTTAGGTACAACTTGTACCGGACTCACCCACTTTGAATCGGGAACCGCATAAATAATTCCCCCATCCAACAATTTCATAACTTCCTTTTTAACAACCTCTTGCATATTCGGGTTCAACTTACGTTGACCCTGGACACAAGGACGATGACCTTTCTCAAGATTAATTCTATTCATACAGAAATCGGGACTGATTCCCTTCAAGTCATCAAGACTATACCCCAAAGCTTTCCTATTTTTCTTTAAAACAACTAACAAATCAGAAAGTTGTTGCTCAGTTAAATCGACACTTACAATCACGGGAAAGCTCTCGGTATCGTCTAAAAATGCATATTTTAGGTGAGACGGAAGTGGCTTACGCTCCGGGACGGTTATGTCTATTGCAAATAAGGTGTGTACGATGTTGGTTACATCGACACCTTGCTCCTCCGTGAGCATCCTTCCTTCCAAAGCAGCTTCTAAGGCATCAACAATAGCAGAGTCAACGGAAGCATCACCTGCACACGCTTCCAAACATATCAAAGCTTCTAAGGGATCCCGTATAAGGGACGCCTCCATAGAATCATGAACTAAAACATCCACAACATCAATCATGCAACAAGAATCCGTTACCATCGGGTTCTTAAGTGTACTATCTAAGCAGAAAACAATGGTGTCTCCACCCACTTCCAAAGTAAATTTACCGTTCTTGACATCAATCACCGCGCCGACGGTGTGCAAAAATGGCCTTCCCAAAATTATGGGAATTTGGGTGTCCTCGGCCATGTCAAGGACGATAAAATCAATCGGGATAAAAATTTTTCCAACTCTAACGGGCACGTCTTCTAAAACTCCCAAAGGGCGTTTTATGGAACGATTCGCCATCTGCAAAGTGACACTAGTACACTTAAGAGGACCCATATTAAGTTTTTCACAAATGGAGTAAGGCATGACACTTACACTAGCACCTAAATCATATAAAGCCTTATCAATCGATAAGGTGCCAATAGTGCAAGGAATCAAAAAACTACCGGGGTCCTTTAGCTTCGGTGGGGCCTTGTTCTGTAAAAATGCACTACACTCTGCAGTAAGAGCGACGGTTTCTACCTCACCAATGCTTCTCTTCCGAGTCAAGATGTCCTTCATAAATTTAGTATAGGATGGGACTTGCATAATGAGCTCGGTAAATGGGACCGTAACCTGCAAATTCTTCACAACCTCCATGAATTTGCCAAATTGGGTAGTCTCTTTCCGATTCTTCAATTGACCCGGGAATGGTACTTGGATTGTTGGACTAGTAGGAGTGGGAACGGGAGTAGTGGGTGGTGGAACTCGCTCATCACTTGGAGTTTCCACAATAACATCCTCATTGACATCTTCCACTATAACCTCCTCCTTCCCAGCCGGTGTATCGTCCTTAGGCATCGACGGACCCTCATAGTGTGTGCCACTATGAAGAGTGATCGCATTAGCCGTATCATGTTGTTGATCACCTTGAGAAGGGAGTTTACCTTGTTGACGCGTTGCATGTGACGCGGCAAGATGTCCCACTTGGTTCTCCAAATTCTTGATGGCATTATCCTTGGCTTGATCATTCTTTTGCATTTGAGCCATCATAGAGTCCTGGGTCTTGGCCATCATCTACATCATATTACGAAGCTCAGTCATTTCATTAGAACTCGACGAAGAAGAAGAATTACCTTGAGCTTGTGTTGAGGATTGGCCAAAGTTCTGCTGACTAGTATCGAAATTCTGATGAGAATTCTCGAAGTTCTGATTAGTATTGCCAAAATTTTGTTGATGTTGACCTGAGTGAGGTCGCTGCTGAAAATTTCCCTGATTTTGGAAATTCCTTTGATTATGGAATTGCTGCTGGTTCTGAAAATTTCCTTGATTCTGGAAATTCTGCTGATTCTGGAGATGCTGCTTGTGCGGGGGCACATAGGGTGGTGTAATAGGCGGGTTCAAGACATTAGTACTCCTGTAAGACAAAAGAGATGCATTATAGCCCGGCTGGTTCGTATATGGATAACGTGGGCGCATAGAATGGAACGCATTCACCTGTTCTATGGAGCCTAGGCAATCTTGAGCTTGGTGGTCCACGACACCACAACGAACACATGCATAATCTTGCATGACATGTACTTGATGCATACCTCCTCCCCCTTGAGAATTCGACACTTCAAATGCATCAAACCTCTTAGCCAAAGCGGCTAATTGAATAGCCACGGCATTAGAGGACCCACTTTCACCGAAATTTGATCGAGTATTACCACGCGGATTACCCCATCGGGAGTGATGAGATGCCATCTCCTCTATTGTTTGCCAAGCCTTATCATCATCCACGTTACATTGGAATCGCCCATTACATGCCGAATCAAGTGTACTCCTGCAATCATCATACAACCCGTTATAAAATTGGTTACAAAGAAACCAAACCTGAAAACTATGGTGCGGGCATTCCTTCACAAGCTTCTTAAACCGCTCCCACGCTTCATGAATATTCTCGTTCGGAGTTTGACGAAAATTCGTGATTTGACTTCGGAGCATGTTCGTCTTTTGTGGAGGGTAATAGTGCTTGTAGAAGGCAAGGGCAAGAGAATTCCAATCGGTGATCCCCTCGGTGACTTTATCGAGGTCCGTTATCCACTCCCTAGCGGAATCCCGTAATGAGAACATGAAGAGCATCTCCATGACTTCTTCTTGAGTTACCCCGGCCGGAAGTGGAATCGTGGAGCAATAATCAGTAAAAATCCTCATATGCTTGTGAGGATCCTCCTTAGGGTCACCACCAAATTGATTCTTCTCCACCAAAGTGATAAAGGCGGGTCGAATCTCAAACTTACCTTGAGTGGCAGTTGGTCTCTTAACCAACTTAGGAAGAGCAGTTTGATGCGCGGTTTATTTGGGCGATTCCATTTTGCTGTTTCCTTCTCCAGCTCGAAGATTTCTGCCCTCGGCCTGTTGAGGGCCGTGTAGCTGTCAAACCTTGGCTGGTAAGCTGTGCGCTCTTTCTTGGGGGTATCCCCCTCCTTTTTTTGCTTGCCTGGCTCGTTCCTGCCCCGTCCACCCTGCGGTCTTGCTTGGCCTGCAGGGGTGTCCGGCAGGCTGTGAAACTCTTCTTGCAGAATGAACCCTTCGGCAATTTTTCTGGCTTTGGCCAAGGTTTCGGGCTGGGCCCTGATCATCTGGTTCTTCATCTCCCCTGGGAGCAGGGAGATTGTCAGGGCGTAGGCAGCAGTTGAATCATCAATCTCCCTGACTTGTTGGTAGGACAAGTCGAATCTCTTTAGGTACTCCCTGACGCTCTCGCCCTTGTTCTGTTTTAAGGTCATTAGGTCATACCGAGTGAGCCGTCTCTTCTTGTTCCCTGCGTATTGCTCAAGAAATGCCTCGGCTAACTCTATAAATAAGCTGATCGACCCCTGGCGAAGGTCCCTGAACCATCCCTGTGCAAGTCCTACAAGGGTGGTCGGGAAGATTTTGCACCAGATTGCATCATCCACGTCATACATGCCCATGTGACTTTCGAATGCCGCTAGATGGTCCTCTGGATCTGTATTCCCGTCAAACTTGACTGTGGGCATTTTAATCTTCGGGATGGGATACTCTTGTACGTCAGGATGAAGAGGAGTCTTCGTGGGCCTGCCTACCACCCGTGATCTTCTTTCCCAAGACTGGTTACCGTGAACATCCTACTGCCTAGGGGTCGGTTTCCTCGTACTGGGGGAGCGGTGCTTTGGTGGTCGCCTGCTCGTTGCTTCGTCCTCCGTGTCAGGGGAGGGTTGCCTGGACCGCTTCCTCCGGGACTGACCGAGATTGTCATCCTGGTGATATCTTGATTCGAGCGGCTGCCCCCGGTTAAGCCTAGATTGCAGGCTTTGAGACAGCCCTGGAGCTGGCTGTCCCTTCACAGCTGGCGTTAACCTGGAGAAGACTCCGCCCTGCTTTTCTCCCAGGCGCTTAGACGCAGGCTCCTTGTGCCTCATTCGATCCTGCAGTCCCTGAGACAGACCCCTTTTCTCTCTGGACGTAGACTCCGTAGTGTGTACAGAGAACGCCTGTTGTTGAGCAGGCGGTTCCTGGCTGCCTGTTGTGATGCGCCTCTGTACCTGGGCGTATACTTGAGCTGTTCTCCTTGCCTTCCTCTGGGCATTTCTGGCGGCGGTTCGCTTCGTACCCCCAGCCCCCTCTCTGCTTACTGAGCAGGGCTGCCTGGGGGTCGTTGCGACCCTGCCTACCAGGTCCTCAGGAGTGAATTCCTGGTTGAGCATTGCGGAGAAGAACGCAGCTGTCTGTACCATCTGAGCTGGGGTTAGGTTCAGGGTGTGCCCTGGATGTGCCCCCTGCCCCGGTGCCACAGCTGTATTTGGCATGCCCAGGAGATTGGTCCCCTCACCCCCAGGATCGTGGCGGCAGGAGCTCTCTCCGGCTGTGGCATGCCGTATAGAGGGGTCACCGGTGGGACCGTCGGACCTACCCCTACACTAGTGTCAACAATCTCAGGCATGATTGCTTCAATTGGTTAGTTTTTGTATTTAGGAATGGTTGATTTTTTGTGGGTAATTCGTGGATACAACCAGATCTTCCCCACAGACGGCGCCAAATTATTCCGGTATTGGAATCAATTAACCCGACTTGGAATTCGGGTCTGTGATGTTCGGTGTTACTTTGAATGATGATCGGACAATCTTGTCAACCTCTCCTTCCTCTTACTCCACTAATCGGACCTTCCCGGCGGAATGGGCCTGCTCCCTGCACACAGAACGCACAGGGCCTCGGAGGTTGTCCGAGGGAACCCTCTCCGATGCCTAAGTCAGTCCGTGAATGCCTTAATGAAACTAGCTCGTGAGGAACTAGATGGCGTTTTTAGAGTGAGAGTCTAGAGAGAGAAAATCCGACCCCTTTCTTGTGGGAAATGGAAGAGTATTTGTACCTTCCCACAAGAGAGGGAAGTAGAAGGAGGATGGGTGGATGGGGGTGTGACAAGTGGCTTCACCTCATCCACCCATTCTCATTTACCTTAGGCGAAATGACGAGGGGCCCCTTGGTGGTCCCTACCCTGCCTGCGGGGATCTTCCCAGAGGACAGGCGGGTAGGGGTTACGTGAAGGCTGGATTGAGCAGGCCGCATCGCCCTGCCGGGCAGGCGGTAACCTGAAGTTGTCCTCAATTGGTTCTCTTTTTAGTGATTTTGCTCCGATTGTCTGCCGGGTTGGTTCCCGGGCTCCTTGAGTTGGGTCTCCTGGGGGCCTGCTAAAGCAGGCCCCCAGGAGCAGGCTACCGACCCTCATCAAATATGATTAATACTTTATAAATAATTGAATTTAAATATCATACGGAGTATGTATTAAGGGTCTCTTGTTAATTGTTATAAAAATTTGAGCCTTTTGATATGAATGTTTAGATGAACTTTGTTAGAATAAGAATCTTTTGGTATGTTTTGGCCCAAACTTAATTTTCCTTATTTATAGGTAGCATTTAAGCGGGAAAGTGGAAAAGACAATATTGCCCTTTGGTTTTTGTTTTAGTGAATAGAGGATATATCTGTCAGACGAGTTGGATGGATCGGTTTATACGGGTCATGGATTGAGTAATAGACATACAGGTTGTTGACGCTTGAAAGAAATTAGGCGGCAATGCTTTTATAATGTTTAGTTATCACCGATTGAATTAGATGTGATTAATCATCAAATTTCATAGTAACAAAAATACAATAGAATAAACGACTAATATATGTTAACTACGAAGTACGGAGTAGTGTTTTAGTAGTTGTAAAACTATTATGAAACCACTTGAGACCGTTTGGTTTGAGGGTTTCGGGAAAGGGTAAAGGAAACAAGCTTAGTGATTTCCTTTGTACATGTTTGTTTGGGTCAATTAATGAAACCATTTTCCCATTTAATCTATTAAGTAAACCTCATATCCATCTAAATTAGAACCCCCAAGGGTTTAGAATTTTCTTTCCCTCTCATTGCCTCATCCCTATATCTCCCTCTTGACCTATACCGTTCTCTCATAACTGTTGTTACGCCTCCGACCTCCGACCTCCGACCTCCGACCTCCGATCTCCCACCACCAACATCCACCTCTCACCGTATGCACTGATCACTAGACTTGTCAAAATATAACCCGACCCGAAAACTCAACCCGTCTGACCCTTTTTTAGGATCTTGAACCCATTTTTTTCGACCCGTAACCCATTCGACTCGAACACATATGACACGTTAATTTGGGATCGAAACCCAACCTGCTTGGGTCAACCTGTTAGGTCAACGATAATTTATCAAAATTAATAAAATATTAATATTTAAATATTATAGTACTCCGTAGTATTTAGAACAAAAAAAATTAATACTTTCAATATTTTAAATCACAAAGATGAAAGATATTCAATTTAATAAAACTTTTTTAATCATTTAATAATAAAATAATTATTAAATAAATTTAAAAAATAATTTTAATATTTTTATAAATATAAACATTATAATTAAAGAGTATAATAATAATAATAATACTATTAAAAATAACTTAATATTAAAAATATTTTTTTGACTTAAAAGGATAAAAAAAATTAGGTGTTCTGAACTATTTTTAACCCGTATTCTGACCATAACCCTACCCATAATTTGTATAACCCGACCCATATACGACCCGATCCGTATTTTGACCTGACCCACCCGATCCGTTTGACAGGTCTACTAGTTACCCTTGTACTTTAAAGTAAGGTACATTTACCCGCACACCACTGTAATCTATAGTTTTTTTTATTTTATAGATTATATTGGTGCAATAGCCATGGTAATTTTTTACTATAGCTTTTACACGAGTTTTCACCATGACATTATAGTTTTTAACTATTGTTTTTTTAGAAATGGTTCGTAATGATCTTTCTTTGAGAAGGGGAGATTTTGATTTTATTCTGTATGTGATTGGCATAATTAATTTTGTTGTTATTCGATATGACAAGAATAAATGTTTTTTTTAAGTTTAAAAAAAATAAGTAGGAAAAAGTTAGTGAAAAATAGTATTGAAAAACCAAGGTAAACAAATATAATAAAGAAAACATGTCAAAACAATTGATTCTTAGTTGTAACCAAACAAACAGCCACAAAGGGAATCAGGGGTAATGTCATTCCTTTCCAAGTTTGAACCAAACAACAAGTTAAATTGAGGGTAACCCCTTTTCTTTCCCCTTGTTGCCTTTTCTAATCGCATTCTCTTTCCCCTCTTAGATAATTAGTGTTGATAGAATAATCTCATACTCAGGTAATCTTCTAAAACTACCCATTTTAGAAGATTGATAGAATTTGTTCTTCGAGACGGTATTTAATTATGTATCGAAATTCAAGTTGTCACAATAAAAATATAAAATGATACGAAATAATATACCAATGTTCATTATAACTTTATAGGCCGATATTTCAAAGTGTCCTAATTGTATAATCGTCTCATACGATCGTTATTACTATGTTCTATGTACATTTTTTTAACTACCCCTTAAATGTGCTATTTTCTTTTTTCAAATCTCACGTTCTTTGAATTATAGAACTATGTTAACTTGTTGCATAAAAGCATGTTAAATTTTTGGGTTTTTTTATGGCTGTCATCTTCATGACACCTGGCCTATATATAAAATTACGGACTTTTATGCCCACAAAACTTTATTTATGATTTCACGATTATAATATTTACTACGATTAATACTTTAACGGATTATTGGTTTAAATGTTTCACATTCATGAT
The DNA here is from genome assembly GCA_958450325.1 of Agrostemma githago. NCBI lineage: Eukaryota > Viridiplantae > Streptophyta > Magnoliopsida > Caryophyllales > Caryophyllaceae > Agrostemma > Agrostemma githago. The sequence goes on along the minus strand of OY288247.1, from coordinate 61,813,937 downwards.
TCTTTTTACTCTATCCCATTACTGTTATACCGTTATATATATGTACCCTAATGTTGTAATATTGGAATCATAACAACTTTTGTGATACTATTTCTTACTACTAACCCTCTTTTATTTACTCCTCTATAATTTTGTTTTGATAACGTACCTATCATACAACTCCCATGATTTATCACGGGTTTCACACTAGTTATAGATAGTCCACCTACAGTGTATCATTTTACCAAGCATATTGATGCATCTTAGTTAGGGGGCATTTGGTTGAGGGGTTACAAGAAAGGGAAAGGGAAAGAGAATCTGATAAAATATAAAGAGAGGTTTGTATTATTGTAACTTCTTAACTTTTTTTTTTAATGTAGACTTTTATCTACATGTTGCGCTGAATGTCAAATATTGCAATAATTTCATTATAATCAGTAAGACTATACGAGTGACAATATCAATGTACTTTTAATTTTCCTACTTGGTTTCTAAATTCCTCTAAAATTAATTGATAAAATATAAAGAAAATTTATATTGTTGTAACTTGTTTAACTTTCTTTCTTAATTATGAATACAAACATAGATCCATATTTATAGTATCCGTATCTAACTTAAACTAGGAAACTAAATCATATCTCACACAATATTATTCTATTGCGTGTTTCCTAAACCTTCACGCAATATTGTCCTATTGCGTGTTTCCTAAACCTACTCGGATACCGTACTACGGTATCCTCCATTACCTATACTCTATTATCCCCTCTCAAACTCATGGTAATTTTTAAAATTTCCATGAGTTTGCACAAATTTAAAAAAATTCGATTTCGTCGATCTTCGATGTCTTATCTGAAGTCAGGGGAATGGTCTTTGGACCATGATGATTGAAGGAGATGGTCTTTGGACTATTCCCGTTCTCCTTCAATTTTTCGTCACCACCTGTCTTGATGGAATCCCCTGACAAATTAAAAAAAAATGATATCTTTGATCTTCATTCTTCTATCGTCTTCTTCACGGTGGCATATAGATTCTTCCGGCTATTTTTCAAACGAGAACGTTTTCTCGGACTCGTCGAGGATTAATACGTTAAGTTTTTCCGAACTTAACAAATTTCACAACGGCGAAACATCCGTCAATTTTAATTGCTTGAGAACTCTAATCGAACTCGATCAGCTGATAGCAAAATTAGAAACGCCATACTAAGAATCATCAGCCTTACATCTTTCTTCGGAAGAATAAGGTATTGTGGAATACACATTCAAAGGGGAAATAGAGTTTTTTTTTTATTTTAACAACAAAACTACGAAAAAATTGTTTTTTTTTGTGAATAACAACGAACAAATCCCGCCGGTGGGTGCCATATTTTCAACCCACCGGCAGGGCAGCGGAACATTTATTTAGTTGTCAACAAGAATCGAGAGGCTCTGATACCATGATAAAATATAAAGAGAGGTTTGTATTATTGTAACTTCTTACTCGGAATATTCTGTTTCCTAAACCTTCACGGAGTATTGTCCAATTGCGTGTTTCCTAAACCTACTCGGATACTGTACTACGGTATCCTCCATTACCTATACTCTATTAGAATCAACCACCTTTTTTTTACTTTTCGTTTGTTTTACTTCGTAACTTTTTTGCATTCTCTTTCCCCATTTGCATTCCCTCCCAAGTAGAGATGTCAATTTCACCTGAATCCGCTTAAATTCGATCCACTTGAATAAAATTAATGGACGAAAATCCGAACTAAATGGATTTAAAGCGGAGGACGGATGAATTGGGTGATGGATCGGGTCGGATTCGGGTGAAGATTTTTCACCCGTCATACGATCCGTCCACCCGTTTATAGATAAAAAAAATAAAAATAAAAATTGAATGAATTAAAAAAATAATTATTTTCACTCTATTTGTATACTCATTATCCTTTTTTTCTAAAACCCTAAGAAAATATTTTCCGTAATCACTTTGCCGGCCATCATCTTAGATTTTCTTTCTCCCTCTTAATTGCGATTTGATTTTGATTTTAAGGGAGTTTTTATTTGGCGAGAGTTTTGATAGCAAATCTGCGTATTTGATTTCAATCTTAAGAGGATTTTGATTTGGTGAGAAAATTTGACTGAGAGGGTTTTGGTTTTACGTATACTGTTTGGGTAGGGGTTTGATGCTTTCTTTTTATTTCAAGTTTTAATCTTAGCCCTTCATATAATTATATCTGATGGTTGTGAATGTGAGGTAAAATGTATGAAATGTGACATGGGGTAAAAGATTCCACTTCTATATATATATATATATATAGTACGACTCTTATGAGTCCTTCTCTATATATGAGTCCATAAGTCTTCATCCCATTCATTGGATGAGATGAGGATGGATGGACAAGATGCATCCTAACATTTATATTTTAAAAAAAGAAAAAAAAGGGAGATTTAGTATCCTAAAATAACTCCCTTGATTTTAGGAAACAATAATTCCCATAATCATTTCATTCCTCATTCATTCATTCATTCACGTTATACGTTCAAAACCTTAAAAAAAAACGCTCCCATCATCATGTTCATTCATTCATTCAATCAAATCTGTGCTCGAAATTCCATTACTATGAATTCAATGATCGCGACATCTTCATCAACTATTGATAAGCAATTCATCGAGTGTAACAATGGTGAGTTTCGATATTGCTTTCATGTTTTGCGTTAATTTTTATTCATCATCTTGATTAATTTGCGTTCATGTTTTTTGCGTCAATTTTCATGTTGATATTGCTTTCATGGTCGTTTCATTCATCATAGATTCATATCAATGGTTAATTGGTCTCTTGTTAGTATAGATTCCAGAGTTTTATGTTTGTTATTTAGGTTTTTCGTAATCTCCACTGATATTATTGTTTTGTTGTCTATTGAAGCAGACACGGCGTTGAAGTAACATACGTTCTAAGTTATAGTAACACGTAATTTTAATTAGAGTAACACACACTGAACGTTGAGAAAGGTTTTTGACGATGATGTTAGAGAAACGTGTTGTACGAGTTAGAGTAACTCAACTTATGAGTTGAAGTAACACATTGGTTGCATCGACGCAACGTTGTTTAATTTTGTGTGCAGGTGGAATTGGCAAAGATGCGAATGCACCGGACAACACCGGAAAAGGTGGAATTTTATTCATTTGATTAATCATAGATTCATATCAATGGTTTTTGGATTTAGTTAATCATAGATTAAGCAGACACGGTGTTGAAGTAACATACGTTCTAAGTTACAATAACACCTTATTTTAATTAGAGTGACATACACTGAACATTAAAAAAGATTTTTGACGCTGATGTTGAAGTAACTTGCTTTACGAGTTAGAGTAACACAACTTATGAGTTAAAGTAACTCATATGTCCCATGGGCGTAACGTTGTTTATTTTTTACAGGTAGCATTGACAAAGAAGCAAATGCACAAGAATGGTGCAGAGATGTGGGTGAAGCGTTCACTCCGTACATGGGGCAAGTATTCGGGGAAATCGATGAGGCGGTGGAATTTTATAAAATCTACGCGCTGGCTTGCGGATTCGAAGTTGTTTTTTTGTGGGTTTACAAGAATAACTGATTTTTTACATATTTTTTTACACATAATGATGTACAACGTTGCAGTTAACTCTATATTTATTTAATATATGCGTTTTTGGTTAGAGTAACATCTCAGATGTATTGTAGTAACACCATTCGTTCCTTAAAGTAACAAATATAATGCATAAAAGTAACTGAGGATATTAGCGTTGTTTATCATTCATTCTTAGATTAACCACAACCATTTCTTATAGTAACATGATTTGTTCGTTAAAGTAACAGCCACACTGCGTTAGAGTAACACATATTTTTTTTTCCTAAAGTAACACAGTTCATGAATTAAAGTAACACATTGAATGAGTTAAAGTAATAGTTTTTGCAAGGGACTATACAACAGTTCATAAATTAAAGTAACACATTGTATGAGTTAAAGTAACAGTTTTTGCAAGAGACTATACAACGTAACAGGTTTTATGAGTTAAAGTAACACAGTTCATGAATTAAAGTAACACATTGTATGAGTTAAAGTAACAGTTTTTGCAAGAGACTATACAACGTAACAGGTTTTATGAGTTAAAGTAACACAGTTCATGAATTAAAGCAACACATTGTATGAGTTAAAGTAGCAATTTTTGCAAGAGACTATTATACAACGTAACACATTGTATGAGTTAAAGTAACACAATTCATGAATTGAAGTAACACATTGTATGAGTTAAAGTAACATAGTTTACGGGTTATGACAGTAACATAGTAACATACGTACAACGACAGTAGAAAAATGATGATTTTTTGGTGAAGATGAAAAAAACTTAATTTTAAAGAAACTTGTTGTGTGAGAGAAGGAAGCAGTTAAAAGATTGATAGGAGAGAGAAGATTTGCATTGAGATAATTAAGGAAGAGAGAGAAATTATATATTTACCAAGATTTGTTAGTTATTTCCTTATTTCACCTCAAGCAATCACAACCATCCATCTTCCACTTGATCAATGGTCCAAGATTGGACTCATGGACTCAATGTATATAGAAGGACTCACTTGATCCTTTCTCTCTCTCTCTCTCTCTCTCTATATATATATATATATATATATATATATGTATGTATGTATGTATGTATATACTCCCTACGTCCCAGTCAATAGTTCACACTTTCCTTTATTGAATGTGTTAGTCAATAGTTCACACTTTTCCTTTTTGTCAAGTTTCACGCTCTACTTTTTACTTTTTAGTAAATCCCCTTTCTACTAACAGAATAACACAACTAGAGTTTCTCCCGCCTACTTTTGCACGAGCTATTGGTTGAGCTTATCTTGATTGGATTATTTAGTTGTTAAGGCGGTTGGACTGATCCATATATCAATCTACATTATCAAACTAATGTGATCCATATAGTAACGATCTTATTACTCAATCTCGACATTCTTAATTTAAGTAATTTAAGTAGATTGATGTTATTGATATAATTTAATTATATCAAGTAATTATAACTTGATCCATATCAAGTAATAATTATGTGATATATGAATATATCAATCTATATTATTTTCCATATATTATGCCATAAATTTCAAATTCTATTAAGATCTTGTGTCAATCTAATATAATCAATCTTAATAATTATGTCAACCGTGATCCATATAATTATGTTATATATCAATCTACATGCAATTTTCCATATAATTATGCCAAAAATTCCAAATTTTATTAAAGTTTACAAATAGTAATAATATTAAGGAGTCTTTAGAATACTTGTGTATATCTGAGTATCTTTGACAGTTGTGGACATGACATAGGTCCACCCCGACGCGGCCACGTGAGGGTTTGGGGAGGCGAATGAATCTCCATATGAGAATGGATCGAATTAAAATTTGAATCGAAGTGGAGTTGCCACCGAACTTTGTGGGAGTTCGGGCCCGTTCGAACCCACTCTATGTCGTAGTGGGCCGTGTACAAAATACGGCCCATTTCCGATGTCAGAGTTTATTAGGCTCGTCTTTTTGTATTGCTACCGATACCGTCACTACCGGTTATCGTGTATTGAATGACTCTCGTGCGCCAACGGTTTCGGGCATCCGGAAACCGAGGTTCTGAGTAAGGGGTGAGGGTACGTGTTGGGAAGCCCACAAAGGACACCCAACCCCGCCCGCACATTGGCGGCCTCTACTAGGATATCGAATGACTTTCAAATACGCACGTTAGTTGAACAGGAAAATGAATATGCAAACATTATTTTCCCTAAACATGCGAGAATTGAACGGGTTTCTATGTCGATTTAATGCAACTAAATCTAGCGTCGAATTTAAATTTAGCATGCAAAGGTTCATTTTAGTACGATAAAATAAACAATAAAAGATAAATCGACAAAAGAAAAAACGGTTAGTAACGGTATAACGATAATAACAGTTCGTAGAATGATGCGACATGGAATGATGTAAATAGGATGATGCATGGTTTTGAAAAAAGTGATGTTTCACGCTATTGATTAGGCACGTGTTGACCTAAGTCATAAAAAAAGCTTAATGAGACTCGAATGGCCTTGTAGGACTCACGGTATTTGTCGTGATAAGGCCACTCGACCGAGTCATTGAGGGACTCGACCGAGTGGTCTTCGGAGGAGGCTTCTGTCTCGTGTTTTAGACCCTACTCGGTCGAGTTATTGACGAACTCGGCCGAGTACAATGCCACTCGATCGAGTCATTGCGAGACTCGACCGAGTGGAGGTCGGAAAACATTCTGTCTCGGTTTTTGGGGTGCCACTCGACCGAGTGGGCTAGGCACTCAGTCGAGTGCCCCCTGTACGAACTAGGGTTCGCTTGCGATTTTATTATTAATTTTAGAATTGCTTTTGATTTTGCTAATTCGATGACTTTGTCGAATCGGGCATAAATATTAATTAACTTGTGCTCGATTCGTGTGTATGATACTCGTCATATCCAACGTGCGATTATTGAATCGACATCGGATATTAGAGCGGGTTATAAAAATTGCTATAAGTCGTTTTAAGTTAACTAGCACGATCTAAATTTTCTCCGCGTTTATTGATGTCGTAATTAATTCAATCGAATTAGAAGATATCTATATTAGCATCAACGAAAATCGTGTTAATTAATTTATTCGACTAAATCATTAGATTCGACATCCAATTATGGAATTGGTATCGAATCTAATAGATCGATACTTGAATTAAAAAACCTCGACTTGATTCCCTCCGCATCCCGACATCATAATTAATTTTTGCGAATTGTTTGATGTCGGATGGAATATGCGACCCGACATCAACGGGTTTCGACCCTTATAAAAAGGTATGTTTCGAAAGTAGTTTTTAGAAAATCGATGGAATATGCGATTGAATGATGATGCGAACGAAGTAAAAACTATTATTTAGGTTGACTTGTTTCAATAATCAAATGCTAAGGGTGTCAGGATAAGCGACCGGCAACGCTGAGTGCAGTACTCTTGTATATTCGGGTTTCCTTATTCCGACATCCTTCGCACTCGACACAAATTCACAAGTATTTTAATGCTCTTTGATACTAGTGATATTAACAATATTATAACGCGATAACGAAATAGAAAAAAGACAATTACCACGACAAACGACACGAGAGAGATAGAGAAGGGAGAAAAGATGGGATTTGGCACCCTCAACCTACATGTTCTTGTTCTCGGACGGGACTCGTAGTTGTGGCTAGCACGGAAGTATCGAGATGTAAGTTGAGTGTGGTGTATAGGGTTCGGATTCCTAAACGCTAGGGTTAGAGTTTGGATGTATGTAGATTAGTATAGAATGGAGGTGAATTAGGGTTTCGAAGAGGTTCTGTAAAGTGTGTGCATGGGGGTGTTTATATAGGCATGGCCATGTACCCCGGCTAGGGTTACTCGACCGAGTAAGTGGCTAACTCGGTCGAGTGACCCAGTGCGCCTGCAGTCGGGCTTGTTTAAGGGCCCACTCGATCGAGTGGGGCTGACACTCGATCGAGTGGGGCTGACACTCGATCGAGTGGTCCGGGCCTTGGACCTTGAATTGGATATCTTGTGGGTTTTGCTTTTGAGTTGGACTTTTTGATGTTTGTGTGACTGTTTTTTGTGTGTCTCGGAAATGACTTTGACCGGGGTTGACCCAATCACTAAGAGTCGGTTTTATTTCCGGTGTCGGTTTTGACCCAAATTAGTCTTGTTTGACTGGAAACGACCCACTGGGCCGGGATTTGAGGCCAGTTTTGTAGGATTTGTACTCTATAAGTGCTTAAGCCAACAACTAATGGTTTTGAGCCCATATCCGAGCGCGTAGAGACATGTTAGCGTCCGATCATCATCGGGTGTTTTTTGGAAACTGCTATAGACACCTAGCAGTCAAAATGCGGGTGTCTACAACAGTATAATTTTCAAAGAATAATAATATTAGAGTATCTTTGACAGTATAATTGTGTATATTCCAAAAGTTCTTTGCATACATTAAAGTCCATTCTTTATACATTAAAAGAAGATGGGACTAAAACTCCAAGATAGACTAAAATTCCGAATAATCTCCTATACACTAAAAGAATAACTCTCTTTAAAGTTGTCCCTCCAAACTACACTACTCTAGATAAGAAAAGAAAAAATCATTACATATATTAAATAAATTCTAATCTATTAATTGTCATTAATGCAACAAATGACAATTTTTTTTATGAAATCAATTTTGAAACTTAATATAATGTCATTAATTTTGTGACAAAAAACATATTTTTCTTAAATGTAAATTTATTTTCGAGATAAGTTTTTTTTTTTTACTTTAATTTCTTCAAAAGTATACAAAGTACGGAATATACCAATAAACTCTCTGTGATTTTTTTTTTCACAAATTAAATGAAATCATATAACATGTGGGATGACTCATATTATATATAAAAAAATCCTTCATTTAATATTGAAAATTAGGGCTTTTTTATACAAAAAAAATTGTTTCATCATAACAACTAAAAAAATCGTCAGTACACATTCTTTACAAACAGCACTTTGTAATTGCAAAGAGATATGATTATGTTGTTAGTATATTATTAACATGACATAAATAAAACATAATTCTCATAAATATTTGAACAACATGAAGGTCACAAAAGATTAATTAAGACGAGATTAAGACATACCTCATTACAGAATAAGTCGAAATCTAATACGAACGACATTATTATTAGATCTCTATAAGATGACTTCATAAATAATAAGACGACTTCGAATAATAATAATAATAATAGACATTAATAATAATAATAATAATAATAACTTCTCTCTCTAGAGAACGTTTCTCTCAAGCAACGTACTCCATTACAGATGAATTCGGAGCTGCCAACGGGAAGGGGACGGGGAAGACCACGGAAAACATCCAGAATCGATGTAAATCTTCACAAGGATCCTAAGGATACCAATTTGGGGGCGGATGATCCTCATTTTGCGGAAATGACTGAAACTCAGGAAGCTGCGAAGCAGGGAGGTAATGTTTTTGGTGAGTTAATTGATTTGGCTTTGAAATCAGCCATGAAAATTGGTGATAGCAAAGTGATTGCTGGTTCTAGTAAGAAGTTGCAGGGGGCTCCTAGAGTAGAGGAGAATGGAGGTTTGCCGAAGGATGGGGAGATGATCGGGGGCAAGGAGACTGTGGATTGTAACACAGAACAAGTAGTAACTGAGACTGCTGGTCTGGTTACGATGAGCACTTGGGTGGGGAGAATATCGGAGAAGAAACCAGGTATGGGTCTGTTCTATGATGAATGTAGTGCTGCTGCAACTGAAATAGACATTAATTTTGTTGATTTTGAGGATGAACTCAAGTTGTGGTGCTTTACGCTGATGGGGAATGTATTAGGAGCACGCCCTACATTGCTGAAAAAGCAGGATTTTGTTGCTAAGTCTTGGAATAATGTTCAACCACCACGTGTGCAGTATTTTAAGAAGGGGTGGTTTTCTTTCCGATTTGGGACGAAAGAGGATATGTAGCTTGTCTTAAGGGGTGGTCCATGGCAGGTGGGAGCGAACACACTAATCCTTAAGCAATGGAGTCCAATTTTTTCACAAGAAATAGAGAAAATATCAGTTATTTCGGTCTGGGTACTGTTTCCAGACTTGGATCCAATTCCTTTGGTCTGAGTCGGTACTCAGTAAGATGACGAGTAAAGTTGGACGCCCAATGTTTGCAGATGCCACTACCACATTTAAGGAGCGATTGTCATTCGCGAGAGTGATGATAGAGGATGATGTTTCAAAGAAACTACCAGATCATATTACTATTAATGTGCCTCTTTTGGGCAAACTAGTGCAAAGGGTAAGCTATGAGTGGTTGCCTTATTTCTGTACTGGTTGCAAGAAGTTGGGACACCTGATTAACACTTGTAAGTGGGAAAAGGAGAAGAAGAAAGCTGAGTCAAAACCATTGCAGCGTTATACCCCTGTAAAGCACGCTGTAGAAGAGGGTGGTGAGAGGATCCCGGACCCCAATTTGACTAACATATAGGCAGGGGGAGCATTACCCAGGGAGCACTCTGCTGCTCTGGTTGCTGGTTCTTCCTCCCTAGTGGTTAAGTCAGATGGATTAGGGAGGGATGGAGTTGGTGGCCCGGACCCCAATCTGTCCAGCATGAAGGGCAGTAGTTCGGAATCTGGAGTGGAGAAGGGGAACTCAGATTCTGACACTGTTTCTTTGGCTCGGTCAGGTGGATTAAGGAGGGAAGCTGAAGTAGACCCGGACCCCAATTCGACTCACCTTGGGTTGGATGGATTAGGGAGGGTGATTATCCCAAACCAAAGCTTCTTAGGGAGGGATAGTGCTACCATGGAGTGGGATTTGGTGACCAGGAGGAACGATCCGGGTTCCATTTTTGTGAGGAAACGTATTGAAGGATTTGGTGCACATTCAGATTTGAAGGGTCTATCTCAGGCTATGATTGATTCTTTGCGTTCACCAAATAAATTTGATGTTCTTCAGCACACTCATGAGCAGGAGAAGGAAGTAGTAAGACAGGCAACAAAAATTGCACTAGAGGAACCAATTCCCCCGGATTTATGTATATGATTGTGAGTTCTTGGAATAATAGGGTAATGAAGCCTTCAAGCAGGATGCAGTAAATAAGCTAATGAGGGAGAGAGATATTGATGTTTTAGGCTTATTAGAAACAGGAATTAAAGAAAAGAAAGCTTCAAAAGTCTTTAGGGGAAAATTCCAATATTATTCGATTAGATGCAATTATGAGACTCATCCAAATGGTAGAATATGGCTTATGTGGAGACCAAGCAAAGTGAGGGTGACTGTGTTGGGGGTTCACTCACAGTATATCCACAGTTTGGTTCATCACTTTGCTTCTCGGAAAGATTTTCATGTTACTATGGTGTATGGAAGTAATAGGGGAGCGGATAGGGAGGAGTTGTGGACTCATTTGCTGAATTTATCAAATTTGGTTAATAGATGGGTGGTTATGGGAGATTTTAATGTGGTCAGAGGCGAGTTGGAAAAGGTTGGAGGGGACTCTCCTGATGAGGGTGAAGTTGATTCTTTCAATAACTGCATTACTAATACAGGGCTACAGGAAGTAAATGGACAGGGATGCGAATTCACTTGGACGAACAATCAGGACCCCTCATCTAGGGTCTGGTCAAAGCTGGATCGTGCGTTAATTAATAGCAACTGGTTGAGGGACTTTCCCTCTACTCATGCTCAGTATCTTAATTCTGGAGTATCTGATCATTCGCCAATTCTAATACATGTTCTAGCTGAGGAAAAGAGGAGAAAGCGGTTTAGTTTTTTAAATTGTTGGGCGGAGCATCCGGATTACCTTGATTTGGTGAAGAATGCGTGGAGCAAACAGGTCATGGAAACTGCAGCTTATCAGCTCTTTAGAAAATTGCAGAATGTTAAACTTGCGCTGAAAAAGCTGCATAAGAAAGAGTTTACAGCAATAGGGAAGAGAATTATTGTAATTAATGATGAATTGGATAATTGCCAGACTCAATTACAGGGTGATCCGTTCTCTATTATGCTTATTGCTCGGGAAAAAGCTCTAGCCTCCATGAGTTTGAAACTAAAGAAGGCAGAGCTAAGTATTCTCCACCACCGTGCCAAGATGGAGCATTTAATCGAGGATGATCAGTCTACTAGTTTTTTTCACACTAGGCTCAAGGATAGGAGACATCAACAGGTTATCAGAGTAATTCATGATGCTAAGGGGAGGGAAAGAGTAGGAGAGGATGTCTCTACTGGTTTTGTGGAGTACTACCAGGCCAGGATCTTCTTGGGAGAGCAATTGATGTTATCCCGTTGGATGAGGCAATTATATATGAGGAGGGGAAACGTTATTCAGGAAGGGGATTGGAGTGTTATGCTTACCATTCCAGTAGAGGAGGAAATTAGGAGGGCAGTGTTCTCGATTCATTCTGATAAAAGCCCAGGTCCGGATGGGTTTTCATCGGGATTTTTTAAAAGCTCGTGGGATATAGTTAAAACGGTTTTCTGTGCAGCAGGGAAGGATTTTTTGCTAAGGGAAAGATGTTGAAGCAAGCCAATACGACTCTAACTTCCCTAATTCCAAAGAAGACAGTTTGTCATTCAGTGATGGATTATCGGCCAATCTCTTGTTGTTCTGTTCTATATAAAGTCATAAGTAAAATCTTAACTAGCAGGATTAAAGTGGTCATCCAACAACTCATTGGTCCAGAGCAAACAGCTTTTCTCGATGGCAGGAGCATTCAGGACAACATCGCACTATCTCAGTCTTTGATCAAGAACTACAATAGAAAGCTACCCACGCCTAGGTGTTTCATGTTGATCTTCGTAAGGCTTTTGACTCCTTGCAATGGAAGTTCATTGAAAGAATGCTTGAGGGTTTCAATTTCCCACCACTTTTTGTTAAGTTGATTAAGGGATGCATTACAGGATCCTGGTACTCACTCAAAATCAATGGTGAATCTAAAGGATTCTTTAAAGGCAAGAGCGGTATTCGCCAAGGAGACCCTCTTTCTCCTTATTTGTTTGTTTTGAGCGTGGAGGTACTCTCAAGGAGGCTTCGAGATATAAATACTAAGGCTATGGTATCTTATCATCCTAAGTGTCGAGGAATTAAGCTAAATCATTTGATCTTTGCGGACGATTTGATGATTTTCATTAGGGGTGACGCTCCTTCTGTTAGCGAGGCAACTACTGCTATGAATTTTTTTGCACAAGAATCCGGGTTGAAAGCAAATAAAGGGAAAACAAATATTTTCTATGGGGGAGTTCATGAGGATGTCAAAGAGCTTATTTTGCAACAAACAGGCTTTGCTCAAGGGGTGTTTCCTTGTCGTTATTTGGGGCTTCCGCTTAATGCAATTAGTAATAAACGAGGGGATTATGCTGTTCTTATAGAGAAGATCAGGAATAGTATCGCGAGCTGGTCTGCTCAGGCTCTGACTTACGCTGGCTGGTGTCAATTATTAAATACAGTTGTTTTTGGGCTTTTGAATTTTTGGAGTGCTAATAGTCTCCTACCAGCTAATGTCATCCATTGCGTTATCAAGGATTGCATGTCGTTCTTTCGGAGGGGCTCGTGTGAAGGAAGAGGTATGATTTTCAAGAGTTGGGAGAGTATATGTGTGCCTTGGGATGAAGGAGGTTTTGACATAAAACATATTTCTTCTTGGAACAAGGCTTGGGTTAGCAAATGGCTTTGGAGATTGGATATGGCAGGAGAAGACTTGTGGTACAACTGGCATAAGCATTACGTTTTGGGCTCGACAAATATCTGGTGCATACAAAAGAAGGAGTTACATACTACAACAATTAGAAGTATTATTACTGTTCGGGATGAAATTATTCGGAGTACAGGTTCAGTAGAAGAGGCGAAGGAACTGGATACATCTTGGACGTCTTTTGGCAAGTTCAACGTTGCAAAAGCGTATGAGTGGTTCCGACCTAAGAAAGCAAAGGCACAAAGGATGAAGTGGTTACACGGACTACACACAGTTCCCAAGCATAGGATTATCCTTTCCTTGGCTGCACAGCGTAACCTGTCTACAGTTGATAATCTACAGCGCAGGGGGATGCAATTTATCAATAGATGTGCTTTATGTCAACAGAGATTGGAAACACATAAGCATTTTTTCTTTCATTGCTCTTATTCAGGACAAGTTTGGGCTAGTCTTCTTCAATGGATGCGGATTGAAGGAAGAAGTTTTGATCTTCATACTGAAATGATATGGACTGGGAAGCGGAGGCATTGCAATCATTGGACAAGAGATTGGTTCCGATGTACGCAGGCAGCAGCTGTTTATCAGCTTTGGGGTGAACGGAATGCGAGAATATTTCAAGGAAATTTTAAACAAGTCTCGTGTATTGTAAAATCTATTAAATTTGGGGTCTTTACTTGGTTAAGAGGAAGGGGTATGCTGGGTTAGTGGTAGAGTTTGGGTTGGTTTTATGTTTTCATAATTTAGTGGTATGTCTTTTGTAAGATAAGTCTCTTTATCATTAATAAAGAGTCATAACCTTTTCTTGCAAAAAACTAATAAAAATTTTAAAAAATAAAATAAATAATAATAATAATACGTCTTCATATGATCTTCAAATAATAATAATAATACTAGGTACGTTTTCATAATTAATAGGTATGGTTTTTCCGTCTTATCCTATAACGTAATAAGTGTTGTTTGACTTTTATAATACGCATTCATGCATTATGTTTTCATTCATGAAGTTTTTGATGGGAAAGACTCCATTATATAGGCAGAGAGAGGACCAATTTCCTATTAGAGTTTTAGATTACGGTAATCTCGACCTTCCATCAAGGTTGAGTAAATATGGAAATACTCCTTATTTAGTCCGATATTATTGTGATAGCATATCTTTTAAAGACTCGATTTCCAATAAGACCGCAATTATGAGGAAGAAATATTAGCATATTAATAGAGAAGATATATTGCATATCCCGTAATATTATTATATCATAAAATATTCTTACAGTCTCCCACTTGGTCGATTGGAACATCTGTAATGTTCTTTAGAGAATATATAAGTTGCGCATAAGTGATAAAACTTATATTTTAAATCGATGTTCATAAGCACCTTGACTGATGCAGTCGTTAAAGAGAGTCATGGCGTGCACATGTCAATCTGCAACATGTTTACTTCCATGTACCACTACATCAACGAAATGAATAGTTAGGCCATAAGTAGAGTTTAACGTAATGGTCCACATCTATATTTCCGTTATCATTCATCCAATAATAAATGTATACACATTGGAAAACAGAAATAATATTATTATTGCAAGTGTAAAATCGTTAACGAGATCTCATTAATTCGTAATCTAGCACCTTGCTTAAGTAAAAAGATATTTAAGGTTTATGTGTTTTGATCCCTTAGATATCATATCATTCATGGAGAAAAGATTGCAATTTCATTATTATCACGGTAATTACGCAATCATGCTCCTATTAAAGCCTCAAACAAGTCACATATTCAGTTTCCATGGTGAAGATACAAAGCAATTGTGAGTACAATGCCTAGTGTCATAACATCTCCAAAATCTGAATCAGAATAACCAGTCACCTCTTGCTGATCTAATTTCATATATGTGAGCATCAATAATGTCAGGTTTACCTGAGCATACATTAAGTTACCAACCAGGAATGCATAAGGATATTCTTTATTTAGCCATTTCAATACACAAGTCTTGATTATATGTAGTAACTAAGGTCGTTTCTTGCTAATAAAATATCATCATATAGAATCAAATATATGAACTTGCTCCCACTAATTTTGGGATTTATGCAAGGATCAACGATACTTTCTTTAAAATCAGTAATGATTTTATTGAACTTTAAGTATCATTGTCTCAATGTTTATTTCAGTCCATACAACGATTTCTTAAGTCTTAATGTTGGTTACAACTATCCAACACAAGAATAAAATGCATAATTTGTCAGATCTCTCTCAAGATTCTGTAGGGTTACAACCCTAAAACCCAAGAACCTGTTACGAGTATTAACCGAAAAGACAAAAGACGATGGATAACAATTATACCTTATTTGCAGCGGAACAGCATATTAATAAGAAGTATAATAAACCCAAAATATATATAATCTCCACGGATAGAATAAATAATCTTCACGGACAAGAATAAATAATCTCCACGGACAGAATAAAGCACCCCAAACGTGATGCCTCCTTTGGTATCCACACGGGTACGGAACTGCGACGTATATGCTAGTATAAGGGTTTTGTGAGACGATCTCACAAAATTCTCTCTCTAATAATAATGAATCAAAACTCACAATTGTATGATTTGGTTCATCATATGAACCTCCTTATATAGGAGAGATAGGTTACCTACTTAACCTAGAAGTTATTCCATAACTTCAATTGGTATAATTAGATTATCACAATAACTCTAGTTACCATAACTAGATTATTACTATAATTCTAATTACCATAACCCGACAGCACAGCTGAGTCGTATTACTACTGACCCGATATATTAATATACCGATATATTAATAATATCCCGTACACATTGTGTGTGACCCAATGGGCCCACTTAAGACTACCAGACATATAACTCATTTATATGTCAACCCGACATCGACCTCTAGCAAGGCATATCAGATACATAGACTTAAGCGGGTTAATCCGTAGGACAGTGGACATAACTCCTTCAGTCTCCCACTTGTACATGTCCTCTCAAGAACGGCGTTAAGTCTCTTTGCTACTATTGTCTCCAATTGAGAATGAGGTAAGAAGAAGTGTCATCCTCACACATCTCAATCTTTTACTCGAATCTTTGAATTGACTTGTTAAAAGAGCAGATAGATGACGATCATCCTATCTGAGCGCGGCCACGCATTTGCACAAGTCACACTCTTCGAGTGGCCAAGAAACAATAAATTCCTTTCAATAAAGGAAAAGCAAATCCCCTCTTGTCTAACCACATCCTATCACATGATCCATGCATGCCCAATAACCATCCATAGCCCCCTTTCACAGCTGACGAGGAATAGTATCAAAGTATACACATCACATGTACAGAATAGTCAAAGACTCAGGTCTAAAGACCATACAAGTTCATAACTTGTAAAGAACTTTACTGACACTAAGCGAAATCTTAGTAAAATCCTTTTCGGCGGGTCTGTCTAATGCATGCTCTTAACATACACATGTGTGTCTGGTTTAGTATCTCAATACCTATGACTCAAGGAACTTAGTCATCAATCAACCCACACACCAGTCATTTACGGGTATTCAAATGTCCCAACACAATACCCTGACTAGAGACAAAATAATTACATCATCCAAATAGAGTTCCAAGACTAAGTCACATACTTAGTGATCTTTTTCATCAATGTAAATTATTTAGGGACAAAACATGGTTACATTAACCAAATGACAATTTGTCATACATATATCAATTATCGAAATAACTCCCACTAAACCAAACACCTCTAAAAGTACTAAGACCACTCGCTCATGCGTCTTATACCGATCATAACCAATATGATCTTTATGTAGAGGAGGTTTTGAGACATACAACATTTGTATCGGTTATTTACAAGCATATGATCAATCTACCTTCTCTCAATTAAGGCAAACTGTTAGTTTCATAAGCAACAATTGCTTCATAAACATTAAAGTAGTTGAGTGTGTGCTTAATTCGTAATCAAACGTCTATTTGCTTCAAAAGCAATATATAGAACACTAACTTTAGTTATAATATCAGTCATAAAGTTGTCCTTTGGAACCGTTCCAACACACAACTTCTTATCCAAAACAAAATTTACTGAGATTACAATCTCACGTCATCTTTGTCTATTTGGAAATATGAATCGTTGTAACTTGTTTACAATAATTCGTTTATCACGTCATGCGCATCTCTTAAATAATTCCCCTTTTTGCTTCTTAAGCGCAAAGGAACAATTCTTAGATAGCATTCTAGTGACACTCACCAGATTAGTATCTACTCGTCACACGAACACATAATAAACACATTTCTTGCAAAGCAATCAAATGTCGTCTAGTTAGAGAAGTATGTCACTTACATACCAAATCATAACGATAAATGCACTCCCACTAGCCTCTTGTACACATTGTCTTTCTTCGTCTCAAAAGAAAATAAACATCTTTGAATTACCACATTAAGAACGAAGATACTTGCTCCATGCTCCAATCAAATCGAAATATTCACATTTGCCAAGCAATTTTAATAATATGAAATTTATACGAAGTGTCGCACACATCATATTCTATCCCTTTCAAGAAATGTATTTCATAATATATGTCCAAAACTCATCATAATGAGTGATGACATTCAAAATGCTAAATCAATCTTAATAGACTTAAGCATAATGTTGTAAGAAGGTTTTCCCATAGTCATTACTATGAGATCAATCCTTAACTACCAACTATGCTTCATGGATACTCTTATATCAATCTACATCGTCTTTATATTGAAGACTATTCTTCACTATAAGACCCATTTAACCATAGTCTATACTTGGTAGTTATGGTATGTAGAATCTATTAAATTTTATGTGACTTTTGGAGTCTTTGCCCATTATTGTTTCATCATAGGTCAAACCTATGTAGGATAATATTTTGCAGGTAAGATGATCATGACTTTTCATGGATGCATCAATATTCTCTACAACTGTTGAAGAGAAATCCCGTTAATCTTGAACAATTTCAAGGTCGATTCTACTCCCACTGTTTCTATTAGAAATCACATATTTTTAAAAGAAACATACCACTCCATGCAACAAAACAGTTTTGCTCTTTGGATGGTTTGTAGAATTAATATAATACTCATAATAAAACACATGCCATAATTGAGTCTAAGTTCTAGAAAACAATTTTCTTTAAACTTGACTTGATAATTAAGAAAAGGCTTTTAAGAACATTTTCAATCCATATCTCATATGGTGTCTATTCTCCGACTTACATGGACAATCTCATCAACATTTGTACAAAGACTTTTATAGTGCATAAGCTTCTAAAGCGCCAATAAAATCTGCATAACTCATCATAGACCAAATCATAACAAATATGGTTCGATGTAGTTTGAAACATTTTTCACTACTTCTAAGATGATCACAATCTTTTAGTTCAATTCCTCCCTGTTTCAATCATATCGAACAAAACCATACGTGTTACCCATTTTGCAACATCACTAGTTAAACTCACACATATCTGTATGTGTGTGGTCTAACAAGTCTAAGTACCCTCCCACTACAATTAATAGGAGTCACTTGTAATGTCATTTATTCATCTAAACAAGATCCATTTACCTCAGTTGATCCTTATCAATAAGGTTTATAATTTCATCATTATGAAACTTATTCTTATGTCTCTTGTCTCATGGATTAAGGACAATGCCATAATAGGTAAAACTCGTGTCGAGGGACGGAACCTTTTGATTGTTATGTTACAATTAAAAGCATTCACTACTAGGAATGTAGAGCCCAACAAACATGTTAGCATTATTGTACCTCATATTCTTGCAAGGTATAGAGCAACAATTGTTCTACTTTTATTAAAACTTTTCATGCCATACATGAAACAGAATCAATATTCTTGCTTATGACTAGCACAAGAATAACATTTATTCAATTCCAGTATTCAGCTTTATGGTAAAATTAAGTGATTTTCCTTTTATATATGAAACAACAACGTTTGTCCATTTCATCATAAAACACTTCACTTATATACCATTATTCTACCCTCTTTGAGCCATCACATCCACAATATAATAGTTCCATTTTGTATCTTATACCAAAACAGTAGAATGCAAGTAACAATTACTCTAGTAACATACACACCTGAAGTCATACTTCAATTGATTTGCAGATTTTCTAGACACTTCTAGAATCTATCTACCAATGTCATATATTTGTCATTACACTAATGATAAATAATTTCGTACCTAATCTAAACTTGGGAACAAGTTTGGGAATGACAACGATTGTCCTTCCCTTACTTTAACCAACGTCTTAGATTCATTAATCATTATCTCAAGCAATTTTCTTAATGAACTCATAGAACATTAGTATTATTTGTCTTCTTGATACAATATTCAATCATCTTTTAACATCTCATGCTAAAAGGTGAGAAATCTTATTAAGTCACATGTTTATTCATAATAAAGTGACCTAAACTTAGGACTAATTGAAACGATTTCAATTCCTAATTCTTTAGAAAGAAGCATCCAAAATTTCCTGATTATCAAGATAATCATTCATCATATGACATGGATTAATTGGACCATCTTTAACATTTTCTCACTTAATGGGAACTGTTCCCTTTTATTGAAACAATTGATTTTGGTACTTATAGTCATTTTCATGACTCTAATTATACAGCCCATACTGTACATTAGCATTGGTTATAATTTGTCGAAATTATCCTTCATAAGGACAGAATCTATATCTCTAATTTTGAAAACAATTTTCAAGATACCAATCGACAAGGTTGAACAATTCAAACTCATCTTTAATAAATGTGATATAGGGACTAATTTACAACTACAATTATATGCTAAGTAAAACGATAATTAATATTAATAATCTTAAACAATTTTAAGATAAAATCATGAAAACTACCCTCAAGTTCGCATAATATTCCAAGTTCCTAAACCTTTTGTCGCTCAAGTGAACTTGGGCTCACTGCTCAAGCTCCAAAAGTAAAGGTAGACAACAACATTGTCAATTACATCAATATGCAATTCTTGGTTCGTCGGAATTAGTCATCCTATGACACCAACTACTTGCCTCAAAGCCCAAGTCCGACTTGATAGCAATGTTAAGCAAACCAGACTGAACCTGTGGGTAACCGTTACCCACCTACTCAGTCCACACACATCGGCAAAGCACCGCTTAGGCAGTCACTTCAACCAATGGTATGAAATTGTTGTAGTGGTCAATTCTGGAAAGACAATACTTAATATTTGTGCGAGGGATTAGATGCATATGGGTCCTAACCATGCCACTAGGTCAACTTACAAGGCGACCTATCAGTTCTAGTCACACAAGTCACAAGTCTAAACAATAAAATTGATGCATCATATGACATAATTATTCAATTGTTATTAGTGAATTGTGCGTAGAACAAGTTAAAAGATCCCTTATTTTGATTCGTAATCATATTACAATTCATAATTCCTATTTGGTTTGAACAATTTCACCAATATCTTTCATTTTTCCAATTATGAGAAACAATTCCTTACTCGGAAAAATTGAACGGATATACAAAACTCGATTTACAATCGATCTGCAACTTATAATTGTCATATAGATGAACAATTCATCAAAATCAAATAAGACTCGAGAAACTCTTTTCCCGATCTATATATGATAATATGATAATTAAAAAGCATAAAATTATTTAGCCGATTTAGAAAACTATTTTTTTCATTGATTCGGAAAAATAAAATATAATCCATATTTGATTCAGAATCAACATACAAACGCAAGAAAACAACTTTTCTTAAAAGCGTCGCCCGACCCAACACCATGTCGTCCGAGTAAATATTGTGTCGTCTTGGTCAAACCTTTACCGCTCGGGTCATCCCGTTCCAACCGGGACATACCCATGCCGACCGAGTCACACTCGTGCCCACCGAGTCATACTCGTGCCAACCGGGTTGGTCTCTTTTTGTTCTGTCTCCACTTATAATTAAAACGAGTCTTGTCCTAATCTTATTAGGTCTCATCGTCAACGATAAATTCTTGTAATTTTACGTTCCAAATTTCAATCGAATCTTGACTAATCCAATTAGTCTCATCGTCAACAAAGTAATTTGGGATTATAGTGGGTCAATTTAGGGCAAAATTAAATTAAAAATAATCAATATTAGATCTTAAATTAATTTTTTACGAGTCAATTTCAGAATTTAACCGTTTAAATCCACAAATTAAAATACTAATCGTAATTGATGAACCCAAATCCTTACGCATCATAACAAATTACATGCAAACATTACATCAACTATGTAACTCATCCGATTGTTTTGTACTAATCACATTAATCAACCTAAACAAATCCGTCCACTTATTGGTGTTGCAAACACGGCATATGCAAATTACAAAAGCACTTTCCTTCTTAATAAATCAACAACATGCAATGCAATTGTACGTATAAGTGGCAAATTCAAAGGATAAGGAAAAATAGCAATTACCGCAAATCGGAACATATAATCAAATTATTAATACGCGTGGTGAATTACTCTTAACAAATTATGAGTCATAGATTCACGTCGATTTGATTAATACTACGTAACAGAGGCTCTGATACCACTGTAGGGTTACAACCCTAAAACCCAAGGACCTGTTACGAGTATTAACCGAAAAGACAAAAGACGATGGATAACAATTATACCTTATTTGCAGCGGAACAGCATATTAATAAGAAGTATAATAAACCCAAAATATATATAATCTCCACGGATAGAATAAATAATCTTCACGGACAAGAATAAATAATCTCCACGGACAGAATAAAGCACCCCAAACGTGATGCCTCCTTTGGTATCCACACGGGTACGAAACTGCGACGTATATGCTAGTATAAGGGTTTTGTGAGACGATCTCACAAAATTCTCTCTCTAATAATAATGAATCAAAACTCACAATTGTATGATTTGGTTCATCATATGAACCTCCTTATATAGGAGAGATAGGTTACCTACTTAACCTAGAAGTTATTCCATAACTTCAATTGGTATAATTAGATTATCACAATAACTCTAGTTACCATAACTAGATTATTACTATAACTCTAATTACCATAACCCGACAGCACAGCTGAGTCGTATTACTACTGACCCGATATATTAATATACCGATATATTAATAATATCCCGTACACATTGTGTGTGACCCAATGGGCCCACTTAAGACTACCAGACATATAACTCATTTATATGTCAACCCGACATCGACCTCTAGCAAGGCATATCAGATACATAGACTTAAGCGGGTTAATCCGTAGGACAGTGGACATAACTCCTTCAGATTCATGGAGAAATATTTGAGCAGCACTTTTAGAAGTTAAGTCAGCCGACTTGTATTTGCGAAGATAAGTATCCAGTTTCATCAACCTCAAGATGAACTTAAATTAATTACTTTTTTCATTCAGAGTAGTTTATTCGTTCCATTAAGCGCAACAATAGAGTTATATCATAAGATTGCACTTGATTAGGTAAACTTTTGCTGTGATAAAATAAGACAACATAAATAATAAGATTGCACTTAATTACCATAACCCGACAGCACAGCTGAGTCGTATTACTACTGACCCGATATATTAATATACCGATATATTAATAATATCCCGTACACATTGTGTGTGACCCAATGGGCCCACTTAAGACTACCAGACATATAACTCATTTATATGTCAACCCGACATCGACCTCTAGCAAGGCATATCAGATACATAGACTTAAGCGGGTTAATCCGTAGGACAGTGGACATAACTCCTTCAGATTCATGGAGAAATATTTGAGCAGCACTTTTAGAAGTTAAGTCAGCCGACTTGTATTTGCGAAGATAAGTATCCAGTTTCATCAACCTCAAGATGAACTTAAATTAATTACTTTTTTCATTCAGAGTAGTTTATTCGTTCCATTAAGCGCAACAATAGAGTTATATCATAAGATTGCACTTGATTAGGTAAACTTTTGCTGTGATAAAATAAGACAACATAAATAATAAGGCTTGAATATGTGAAACAACACGTCTTTAATAATAGTGCTTCTGTGGGTAGTCACTAAAATATTTAATAAATAGAATGTTACACTTGATAATATAATCTACCTGCGGGTAAATATATATTTTTATATGTGAACGACATAATGACTATAGTAAATCAAAATTGAACTTTAATTGTAAATTCCCTGTGGTGAAAATTAACCATAAGAATTTCATATTATCATTATCTAAAACCGGACAATATGAAATTATACCTTATCATAAATCATTATTCTTTATCAAACGATTGAATTATATCGAATGATCATAATCAATGCGGTGAAACCATGTTTCAGTCAAGCATAATCATACAAAATATATCATAATCATATATTGTCATGGGATTACTTCTCAAATAATAGAATTTTAATTCACTTCATATTAAAATTTTAATCTATAATTCAAATAATCATGATTAATGACAAAATCAGTTTAACATAATAATACGATGACGATATCAATGTCAGGTTAAACTTTCATTAATTTCCATATTAATAACACCTTATATTTATGTTATATATGGTCATAATATATTTCCGTACATGATAATAAAGAACCGTAATATATAGTACCATCGTATTCTCATCATAGAAAGAATGAACGTATAAATCTCATGACAAAACACTATAACGCATGAAATATATTTAGCGAGATAAAATTCGAAGGTATTGAAATCAATTATGTACAATTACTCTTACAAAGTGACCGATCACAACACCCACAATATTTACCCTTCATTCTTAGCTTCAAAGAATTAGATGATATAAGTAGCTTTAGTAATGAATAACAACATAAGCAACATTTAAAATATAGTGACAAGTATATAGTTTAGAGCCACGTGTTGTAATTAGCACAAAATCAAGCATGAAATTAGACTTTAAGGTCGTGCGGCTAATCCATATTTATGTGGCCAACAATTAACCCCAATTTCATACGGTAATTAGACAGTGCCGAAATAATAATGTTCCGGTATCGAAACAATTGACCCAAAACGGGTTCGGATCTTGTGAGTTTGTGTTTCTTTTATGATGTTGTCTTGCTTTCCAAGCCCTTATTTCCTCTCACTCCAACAGTCGGACTTTCCCGGCGGAGATGGCCTGTCACCTGCACACAAGGAGCGCACAGGACCTCAGAGGGAACCTTACCCGTGAGAGGACCTCAGAGCGCACAGGACCTCGGATCTTGTGTCCGAGGGAACCCTCTTCGATGCCTAAGTCAGTCCGTGGAATGCACTTGACGAACCTTACCCGTGAGGAGTAAGGTGGCGTTTTCTAGAGTGAGGTTCTAGAGAGAGAAAATCAATTTCCCCCTCTTTTGGAAAATGGATGGGTATTTATTCTTTCCCATTAGAGAGAGTAAAGAGAGAGAAAGAGGAGGGAATGAGGGAGTGACACGTGGGTTCACCTTGTCCACTCATTCCCCCTTACCTTAGGCATGGACATGAGGGCTCTAAACTTCCCCCCTGAGCCTGTCATGGAAGGACACCCCGACACCTGACAGGAAGGGGGGGCTTTTTCCCTCTCGGCCATATCGGCTGTGGCCTAACCCTGATAGGCAGGGGGGCTTTTCCCCCTCTCCGCCACATCAGCCGCGGTCTGACCCTGATGGCCGGGCAGGGGGCCCGACTTTTTGCTTGGAGCTCGGTACGACCCTTCAAGGTGGCTCCTTGGGGCTGTTGGGAGTGATCCTGCCTGCTCGGTAGGCCTCCTTACGATCTGGGTCGGGTAGCCCCGGGATCTGCGCGGCGGGCAGCCCATGGCCAGCAACCGACTCCTATCAATTGGCCCTCGTCGGCAGGGGGAAGCAGGGTTCCCCTCGGCAGACGATCTTGTGATCAGCATGGTGGGAGGTTGACTTTTGAATTCTCTCCTTGCATTAAATGCTGTGCGCATTCCCTAGGAGGAATGTCTTAAATGACTTTGGGCATGCAAAGAGTTGGGAGCCTTTTCCTTCATGATTGCTCTTCGTAAAATGATTCCTCGAGTTGCGTGTTTGGCTGAGGCTTAGCTCTCTTTTGTAGGGATGGTTGGGGCATCATTTAATGCACAACCCTCACCCTTTGTGTATAAAATCCAAATCCACTTCATTTTCTTTTGCCAACTTCTTGATCATCTTCTTTCTCTACTTTCCTCTTTCGAAATGTCTTGGGTAAAGGATAAGTTTTTTCGACGAGGGGTTGTTGTAACTGCCCTCCGCTACAGGGGGAGTAGGAGGCTTAAGTACCCTAGGCAGGTGCACTCAGCTATTCGCCGGGTGAACCTACTCCTGTTCTTTGCAAGCTGCTGGGGCAAAGTCCTTGTCAAGGGCTGTGAAACGCCCTAGAAAAACTCTGTCCCCTGCCACTACAACAAAAAAAGCCTTTTCGCAGCGATTATTTTTGTATTTCGTGGCGATTCTATTCGACGCGAAAGATTTCCCCATCGATTGCGTATTCGTTGAGGTAGGCAGCGTTGCCGTAGCCTTTTGTAGCGAATAATCTATTCACTGGGTTAGCTCCTTAAAATCGACGCGAAAGAAGATGAGGTTTAGTGGCAATTTTTGTGTCGATTATTGTTGATGCGGTAAATAATTTGATTTTTCCACCAGTGAGAATTGTAGCGATTGTATTCGACGCGATAAGTACAAATAAAATGTCATTTGTTAACATTTGTTGCAATTGCATTCGACACAATAAGTACTACTAAACGCAACCATATACTAAATTTGGTATCAATTTCATTCGATACGAAATATCACATTTATCTTTCACCAAGAAAATATCACATTTATCTCCCAAATGTGGTTCGAAAATAAAAAGAAAAAATAAGTGAAAAAATATGTAACTTTTATATTACTCATACATTCCAAAAATTATATATATCAAACATCGAATTAAATTAAATTAATATAAATAAGTGCAAAAAAACTGCAAACGATCTTTTGACAACCTATAAAAAATTACTATGTCTTCGGCCACCAAAGAAAAGCTTCATTCTACCCATGTATTCGGTATTATATTGTAAAGTAATCCCGCCTAAAAAAATCTCTGGCTGATTCGGCGCCTAAAGTGCGTCACGTGTTGAATCAAAAGGCGGCCAACCAGCAACATAATAAGGAAGGTCTGCATTCTCGTTGCATTATTCAGAATGTACCGACCTTGATATTCAGTTATAGTGCAGCCCAAAACTGATCTCAAATGCAACAACTCGCCTTGCTTTGACACCTGCACATACAGTTTCTCCGGCGAATCACTAGACAGCCTCACCCTTGACCTTGACCTTGACCTTCCCTCACTCTCGCCTTTTGATTCTGATTCTGATCCATCCTCAAAAACCACCTTCACTGCTTTCTCCAACTCCCTCTCACCAACGGCTTTCTTTGAAAGTGCCTGAACAACCCAACAAAATAGTACTGATAAACAACAAACATTTCTATCTTACTTCACTTCTTTAAGTTTAACATTCCTATCTTACTCACTGCTTTAAGTCTAACATTCTATCTCACTGCTTTAAGTTTAACATTCCTATCTTACTCGCTGAATAACACTGGTTTTACATCAAAATCTATAATCACACATATTTTCTCAAATCAATAATATTAATCGACTCTTTGGTCTTAAAGTCCACACCTTGAACTGGATTAGGTTCCATGGTCTTGGATGCTACTGACATAAGAACCAGAATAAGAATATCCACTAATTTCTACTTCAACCACATCTCCTCTTACTTGTGTCAAAATTAAAGCAACGAGGAGGCTCGACTTCCATACTTTTGCTGATGGACTAGTGTCTGTCCCACATTCAAAACTATCCCCATTCCTGACTGACTTTTATATTGCATTTCAAGTAACATTGTCTCTATTGGGATAAAGGCAGATGCAAATAATTGAAAGAAGAAAAAAGGAATAAGCAAGCAAATCATCAACAAATAAAGCTTACTTATTTGATTCGCCTTGGACCTCAGCTTGTGGACTCCCATCTGGAATGAGAGAATGTTTCTGCATATAGGTCGTCATTGATCAGCCCTCTGTCCAAGGCAGTAGCAAAGTAATGTCAGAACCCAGGACTCATAACCCCTATCAGGTGACCCTACTTTCGAATGTATTTTAAATTCCACACGAAGAATCTCCTCATACAATGAAGATTTGTATTACTCATTTCATACCATCTATATTGTCATCATCTTACTTTAGTGGTCAAACAAAATTAAAGAATAATGTTTAACATAGGTTGACCAACCAAGTCAAATGGGGATAGTTAAATTGGGATGGAGGTAATACAATTTTAAGACTGCCTATGCCTATGCAAGGAACTTAGTGACCAACCTGTCTTGTAAATCACGGAGCACTGCCTCAACAATATTAAGAGGGAAAAACTTTGCAGTAAGTTTTTTCCGAAGCTCAACTGCGGTGAAATAAGTCTACAAGTCTATGTACAGGCGAAAACACTTTATGATGGTTAATAATAAACAATAACTGCAAAGTCAAATGATCATACAATAACTGAACGCATAAACAAACTGTTCCATGCTCGAGTATTGCCACTTTCTTCTGATAACTTTTTCTTCTCCACCCTCTGACGCTTGAGTGGTTTAGGCTTGTTTTCATTAATAACTGAGCTGTAAGCAAGCAGTTGAAAATAATGGTTGAGTATATATCATCCATGAAATGTGGCATCGACACTGCTCATTTCATGGCATGAGATTAATAACACAACAAAACTACTCAAAAGTATTTGTCAAAATATCTTACTCTTTATCTTTTGCCAGCATAATATCCAATAATCTACCTTGGAAAGCTGAGCGGTCCAACTCTTCTAATGCCCTAAGTAATTGAGAAAATCTTTTCATTATCATTTTGAAAAGTAAATAACATTTGTTTCAGTGATTGTTTTTACTGATATACAATCATGATAAACTTGAATTTGAACAAGAAAGGATTCTAGGCAATTGATGACCATATTGTACTCCTCATGCGATTATGGTTATAATTCGAAAAGCACGATAATAAGCAATAAATTGTACCATAATGATAAACGAAACAACGATCGTAGAGGAGTATTTCACCAGCATAACAACAATTCGTTTTTGAATCGGGAATTGATAAGCAGCGATTCAAGCCAATTTATGAGAGAAGATGAAGATGCAATTGGGGATTTTTTTCATTCTAGGGTTTCATATACTAAAGATGAAGGCAACGCATATGAAATACTCGTAATTAATGAACAATGTTTGGTGTTTAACTGTTTAATGATTTATTTTTAGTAATTAGAGGTATGTTAAGCCATCATTTAAAGTTGATAATTAGTGTCGATTTTTGTTTGGTGGGATAAGTGGTTTATTATATGAGTAATTGTAGGTTAGTTGTGTCGATTTTTCAATTGTTACGGTATAATCGCCTTGAAAGGGTTATTTAGTTGTAGTGTGCGAAGCTGAGGCCCAGGTACTGCACCCAGGCGGGAGGCTGCTCCTTCGAAGGGTGCCATCGGTGCTTCCCTTGGCTACAGCCGGAGAATTTGGACCCTGACTGCCCTGATTTAGACCCTTCTTCCCCTGTATCGAAGAAGCCGAAGGATGACTATGGCTTCCCTGAGGGCAGTAGGGTGGCCAAATTTGGTGAAGACTAGGACCTGAGTAGCTGTGACTCAGGAGACAGCAACGGGCAGGGCTATTCGTCTGGCCACAATGCCCTGGGAAGCGAAGAAAAGGGTCCTGATGACCCAATGAAAGACTCAGGCAGCTGGGACTGGGGGTCTGATGATGGAGGCTGCAGCAGCCCCAAGGACTACTCCTTCCCAGGCTCTGATAAAGATTAGGTCTTCCCTGCATTCTCTGGCAGGCTGAGCCGGACCTTAGGCTCCTTTTGTTTGTAATCTTCTTATTTTCTTTTTGATTCCCACCTCTTGCTTTGTAATTTTGGCCCTTTGAGCCTTTAATTAAATGGAGAAATCTGGTGGGCCTTTGCTTATTGTGTTGTTCCTTCTCTTTTTTTTTTCTTTTTTTTTGAACTGCACCTTAGGTGACGTTTTGCAATCATTTCCCGCTGTCCTTTTTATGCTTTCAAGATTCTTGGGAAGTGGTGGATAGGTAGGTTTGAAGAGTGTGACACGTGGGGGTTTTATAGAGAGGGCGTCTGATTGGATGGCTTCTCATGAGGGAGTTTTCATCTTCCCCTTCCTATAAAAGCGCCTTTATCCCCACTAACCCCCCTTTTACACTTTCGAATTTTCCCCCCACTCTTCTAATACACTTCTCTCTTTGTCGGATCTCCAGACTGAGGATTTTCTGGCTTCCTTCTCCGACGACATCTAACTAGGTTAGATTCTCACCTTCTGAATTCTTCACCTTTCCGTTGTTCTTGTTCTTTTGTTTTTCTAAACATCATGAGCAATCGCCGCCCTCGAATCCTTTCTTTTGAGTCGTCTTCTGAGGGGTCAGAGAAGGATGTAGGTAGGATTGACACTGAACTTCCCTCCTCCTCTGCCGGTCCGGGGGTTACAGTGGCCAGGGGGCCAACCTCAGAGGATAGTGGGGGTGCTAACTCCCCCGAGCATGTCCCGGTTGACGTTGTTGATTCCGATCACGAGGCGTTGGAGATTGACCCCTTTACCATCGTCGGGGATCTGGTACCCCGGACACCGGGGAAGGTTTATTACCTATATAAGGTGAAGTATAAAGTTCTCCTGCACACATACCCTGCACCTGTGCCACGGGAAATGATTATGGCAAAGAACGCCGCTGAAGACATAGCCAACATCTATAATTTTGGGAAGGGTTACTCGGTTGTCATTCCTGGGGAGAAGAACACTGTATGCAACCCTCCTGACGGTTGCATAGCCGTTTACCACAAGTGCCTGGAATTTGGCCTGCGTTTTCCTCTTCACCCTTTTTTGAGAAGGCCTTCAGGCGCATGAATGTGGTTGTTGCCCAGCTGACTGCAGTGGCAGTCAGGTCGCTGGTGGCCTACGCCTGGGTTTGCCTATTCATGGGGGATGAGCCTTCCATAGACGCTTTTAGGTACATGGTCGGTCTGCAGATGGTTTCCTCTGCAGAGGGAGGGGAGGGGATCTCCAGGGTACTTCTCTCTCCTTAGGCAGAAACGGTATTCCTTGGTGTGGCCTGCCATGAATAGCTTAAAATATTGGAAGAATAATTTTTTGTACGTCCATAGTGAGAATGGGTGGAGAATTCCCCGGCACTTCAGGAACCATGTCCATACTCGCCTGGTGACCCGTGAGGAATATCACCCTAAAGTTGGCTGGAAGACACTTGAGGTTAAGCTGGACGGTAAAGATAAATCTTTGGTGGAACAATTTGGTTGTGCAAAGGATGGGAAGGGTGTGTATGGCCCCACCATCTGGCTCCCCCATGCAGACCTCATATCAATCGATGAATATCTGACCCCTTTGGGTTTGAATCTCGGTCTTACTGCAGGTAGTTCATGGGGTTTGGTGTTTTAATTAACTCTTCTTGGGATGCTTTTACTGGTTCTTATTTAGTTTGTTTTCCCTGCAGAGTACCAGAAGAATACTTGGACAAAGAAACAGTTGAAGCGCCTCAGACTAGATATAGAACGCAGGCCTCTCACTAAACGCCCTGCCCTTCCTCCTGACTTTAAGAGAGAGACTCTCATAGGGCATATAAAGAGCATCACGGCCAGCAAGTCGAGGCTCCCTCTTCCTCCCAAGCCAGCTCCCAAACGTCCTGCGCCTTCGACTTCTGCTCCCAAGACATCAGGGGGGGGGGGGGCTGCGTCGGAGGCTACCCCTTCTCCGGCTAGCAAGCGCAGGGACACTTCTCCTGGAGCTCATTCTTCTGCGGCAGCGAGGCCCTCCCCTTCTGAGGAGACAAGGGAGAGTGTCCCCCTGGTTGGCAGGAACAGAAAAGACAAGGAGCCTGTAGATGACAACCTGGTGGTAGACTTGGAGGCAGATGCCAACACTCCCCCTTTAAAGCGCCCTGCTCCTGAGCTCCCAGAAAGTTTGTTCACTGAGGGGAATGCTGAGTTCAACTTTGTGGTTGGTGAAAGTGTCGATGTTTCAGCCTTATCCTCAGACTTCAACTCGGCCTCTATGGATCAGACTGCCAAATCCTTGACATACTCTTGCAGCTAGGCTGCCCAGCTCATCCTCCGTTGCTCCCGAATTTTTCAGGCCTCTGCGGAGTTGGCGGATCTCAATCGTCTAAGTGATGAGGAGCTGACCACCACTCCTGGATCCTCCCTCTCTGATCGCATAATGGAGGTTGAGAGAGATGTTGCCATAATTGGAAGCCTGAAGCTTCAGCTGTCCAGGTGTGAAGGTGAGAAGGGGGAAGCCGGTAATCAGGTCGCTCGTTGGAAGGATCAGGGAGAAAAAGCTGTAAAGGAGGCGGCGGATTTGGAGGTTGAACTGGAGCAGGCCAAGAAGAGGGCTGAGCTGGAGGGTCACCTTGGGGAGTATGCTACTCATCTGACCAAGGCTGACTCTGACCTTCAGGCGGCACAGAGCGAGCTGAAGGCCCAGGGCGAAAAGTGGCTTAAGGCGAAGGAGGAGATTATTCAGAAGGCCAACTTAGAGGTGGATAAGGCCTTTGCCTCAGGAGCTTCCTCCTCCTCTGAGTTCATCAAGGAGGTTATTCGGGAGCTGCCGCCTGACTTTGACGAGGATGCTTTTAGCGCTCTTTACACGGTCAAGAATGAAGCCAGGGCCAACAAGTCTCCTGAGGATGCTCCTGGCCTTGACCAGAATGCCCCTACCGCCTAGTATGCAGTGCAGTCGTCTTCTCAGGGTTCCTGTCCTTACCCTTCTGCGCCTTTATTTACTCGTTGATTTTATTATCTTTTTGCGCGCCGAGCCCATACGTGGTCGGCTACCGGCCTTGTAATCTTTTACTTTTGTGTATCCGTATTTTCATTGCTTGCTTTGCAAGCCTTTTTCTTGGCTTGCTATTAGTTTGATGGATGCTTCTTTGCTGCATGTCTTATTGATTTTATTGTTCTTACTTTTTGCTTAACCTTTACTCTTGATCTGGAGTTAGAGGTCTTGTCCCCTGCCTACCCGGAGGCAGGCGGGGGACTTAGCATTTTTTATACAAGGTTGAGTGTGCCTCAGTCCTTGTTTGTTTGGCTCATGGGGCCTGACCTGACCCTGACTTCTGATCTGGAGTCAGATGGCCCGCCCCCTGCCTGCCTAGAGGTAGGCGGAGGACTTAGCGTTTTTTATACAAGGTTGAATGTGCCTCAGTCCTTGTTCATTTGGCGCGTGGGGCCTGGCCTAACCCTGGCTCCTGATCTGGAATCAGAGGGCCTGCCCCCTGCCTGCCCAGAGGCAGGTGGGGGACTTAGCGTTTTTTATACAAGGTTGAGTGTGCCTCAGTCCTTGTTCATTTGGCGTGTGGGGACTGACATTACCCTGGCTCCTGGAGTCAGAGGGCCTGCCCCCTGCCTGCCCAGAGGCAGGTGGGGGACTTAGCGTTTTTTAGAAAAGGTTGAGTGTGCCTCAGTCCTTGTTCATTTGGCGCGTGAGACCTGGCCTGACCCCGACTTCTAATCTGGAGTCAGAGGACCTACCTCCCGCCCGCCCAGAGGCAGGTGGGGGACTTAGCGTTTTTTTATACAAGGTTGAGTATGCCTCGGTCCTTGTTCATTTAGCGTGTGGGGCCTGGCCTGACCCTGCCTCCTAATCTGGAGTCAGAGGGCCTGCCCCCTGCCTGCCCAGAGGCAGGTGGGGACTTAGCGATTTTTGTTGGGGGGTCTATTTTCCCTTGGTTATGCAACAGGGGGCCCTCCCCCTATTGCCCCCTGTTCGTTTGTGTGTGAAGTGCTAATCTGAACAGACAACGAGTATGAATTTGGGAGTCCTTTCATTCCTTTAAACATTGTGGTCGGAGTCGTCGACATTTCAACCTGACCGTCCTCCGCCGACATTTTTAGGGAAAAGAAAATAATCTAACTCTTAATCTAGGCATAGTATTTTTTTCAAAGTGTCCGCGTTCCAGTGGGCCGCTAGCTACTGACGCTCAGGGTTGACAATTCTGTATGTTCCTGGTCCCATGATTTGTGTGACCTGATATGGGCCTCCCCATTTTGCACTTAGCTTGCCATGCTCTCTAGATTTTCCTATTGCCTGAGTTTTTCGTAGGACTAGGTCGCCCACCTGGAAGTTCCTCATGTTTACCCTTTTGTTGTATACCTTCCTCATTCTTTGTTGATAGGCAGCAATGTTGACGCAGGCCTCTTGTCTCACCTCACTGACCAGATCAAGGGCCTCAGTCATCGCGTCCTCGTTGCTGGTTTTGTCAAATTATTGAGACCGGAGGGTAGGGATACGGGCTTCTATGGGTAGCAGGGCTTCGGCACCGTAGACCAGTCTGAAGGGGGTCTGACCGGTGGATTCTTTTCCGTTGGTCCTTATTGACCATAAGACACTGAGAAGCTCGTCTGCCCATCTTCCTTTGAGCTCGTCCACCATTTTCTTCATCCCATTCAGGATCTGTTTATTTGCTGCTTCGGCCTGCCCATTGGTCTGTGAATGGCAGACGGCAGAGTAGGCGACAGTTATGCCGTGGCCTTCCAGCCAGGCTCTCAGGGGGTCGTTGTCAAACTGCCTACCATGATCGAAGACCAGGACTTTTGGCAAGCCATACCTTGTTATTATGTTCCTCTAAATCACCTTTCTGACTGCCGGCTCTGTTATATTTGGGACAGCGTCAGCCTCGATCCACTTGGTGAAGTAGTCAATCCCTACTATAAGGAATTTTCTGCCCCCAGTTGCTACAGCAAACGGACCCAGGATGTCCATCCACCATTGAGCGAAGGGGATGGGGGACAAGATTGGCCTGAGATCCTGGGCCGGGGCGTGTATTACGGGGGAGAAAAGTTGACACTTCTTGCATTTTTGGGTTAGGTCCCTGGCGTCTGCGAGCACGATTGACCAGTAGTACCCTGCCCTCAGGGCTTTATGTGCCAGCGTCCTTCCCCCTACATGGTGGCCGCAGATTCCTGAATGTATATTGTCCAGTACTTCGGCAGCTTGTCCTGCCCCCAGGCATTTAAGCAAAGGGGAGCAAATGACTTGGGTACAGTTCCTTACCAATCAGTATGAACCATGCAGCCTTGTCAGGTATTCTCCTCCTCTGGGCAGGGTCTTGTGGCAAGGTTCCATGTCTTTTGACTTGGACGATTGGGGTCATCCGGTCTTCAACTTCTGTTTCTTCAATGACATTGATCAGTTGGCAGAGTGCTGTAGATTTTTCTTGTATTACATCTACTTATACTGATCTCCTTATGTCTTGCAGACTGGAACTGATACGAATTATAGTGTATAAAACGCAATTGTAGCGGAAGCAAGCAGCCAAGATCGAATGTACAAGGTACAACCGATATCAGTTAAATGGTCCGTGTGTGTGTGGGGCACTGTTTTAAAACAAAGAACAAGAGGGTAGACAATGTTAAACTACACCGATAGTCTAACAAAGAGATTGACGCTCTACATCGATAGAGTTAATCGGGTTTTTCACAAGACGACGCTTGAGAACAACCTTGCGAAATTGTAGACACAACTTCTATATTTTACTTGAAAGTACTCAAATAAAACAATGGTTTTGTTTTGGATTCTTAACTTGATTGATTGCTAAATCCTTCGACAGTACATGGCTTATATAGCCGTTTAGGATGCTAAATCCTTACATAGGATGCTAGTTTATCAATTAATAGAATTCATAGCCAATTAAAACGAGAATTTAAAGCTAATAAAACAAAAACTAATTGACCTTATTAAAACAACAAGTAACGGCCAAAATAGGCTTAATGAGCTATCTTAATTTGCCTCCTTAAATGACTTAATTTAATAGCCAATTAATTGGGACAACACCCTTTGACTCTCCTTCGATTATCTCCATCACATTCACGGCTTGGTCATTTGTGTCGATGGTCAGCTCTTCTTGTGGCTCAATATTTTCATCATCCCCTCCCCCTTTGAAAGGAATTGACCTCAATTCTTGAATACCATCATCATCCAAATATGGTGATAGATCGCCCACATTGAATGTAGCATGTACCACATACTCTCCCGGTAACTCAACCTTATAAACATTATCATTGACCCTTGAGACGATCTTAAAAAGACCATCCGCCCTAGGCATTAGCTTGTTCTAGCACTTTCTAGGAAACCTTTCTTTCCTCAAATGAACCCACACTAGAACAACCTAGGTTTCTTGTTTTTAGACCGTAGCCTATAAACTTCATTGACGGCCTTGATCCTTTCTTGAACTTGCTCATGTAGTTTGATCATCAATTTTAGCTTAGACTCCGCATCCTTATGCACCAACTCTTCTTTAGGCATGGGAATCAAATCCAAGGGCAAATAAGGATTCACGCCATAAACTACTTCAAATGGTGAGTGACTAGTAGCGTAAGTAGGGGATCGATTGTAAGCAAACTCGGCATGAGCTAAATTCAAGTCCCAATCCTTCTGTGTCTTGCTTACTAACCCATGCAATAAAGTACCCAAAGTCCTATTAGTCACCTCCGTTTGCTCAGCGGTTTGAGGGTGATGGGAAGTATTAAATA
The DNA here is from genome assembly GCA_958450325.1 of Agrostemma githago. Taxonomy (NCBI): domain Eukaryota; kingdom Viridiplantae; phylum Streptophyta; class Magnoliopsida; order Caryophyllales; family Caryophyllaceae; genus Agrostemma; species Agrostemma githago. The sequence goes on along the minus strand of OY288247.1, from coordinate 61,778,144 downwards.
GTAACTTAGTACCCAACTTTCTCCATAATGTGTTCCAAAAAATAACTCAAGAACTTGGAATCACGATCGGACACAATAGTCTTGGGAACACCTTATAAACGTACAATCTCACGAAAATACAAATCGGCAATGTTACTAGCATCATCCGTCTCGTGACAAGCCACGAAGTGCGCCATCTTTGAGAACCTATCAACAACAACCATAATAGCATCCTTACCTCGTTGCGTACGAGGCAAAGCTACGATGAAATCCGTACTCACGTCCAACCAAGGACCACTAGATGTCGGCTATGGAGTATAGGCTCCCGGTTTGAAAGAACTCTTAGCCATTTGACAAGTAACACATTTGCTAACAACCTTTTGCACATCTCCCAACATTTTCAGCCAATGAAAATGTTCCTTTAAGACCTCCAGAGTCTTCGTAATGCCAAAGTGACCCGCCAAGCCACCACCATGAGCCTCACGTACTAGCAACTCCCGAACCGAATGCCTTGGAATGCAAAGACGATTTTCTTTGAACAAAAACCCGTCCTGCATAGAATATCTCCTCGAAAGCGCATCCGCCACCACATTGCTCCTACCATCTTTATATTTCGAAGAGAAATTGAAAGATTGTAGAAACTCCACCCATTTCGCATGCCTCGGGCTCAATTTTTGTTGCCCATTAATATACTTTAAAGACTCGTGACCGGAATGCAACACAAAATGGTTAGAACGCAAATAATGACTCCAATGATCAAGAGCTCTTACAATGGCATAGAACTCCTTGTCATAGGTGCAATAATTTAATCGAGCTCCTCCAAGTTTCTCCGAGAAAAATTCTATAGGTCGTTTGTTTTGTATCAAAACAGCACCGATACCAACTCCACTCGCATCACATTCAACCTCAAATGGTTGGGTAAAATCGGGTAAAGCCAAAATAGGAGCTTCACAAAGCTTCGACTTGATCAATTCAAATGCCTTTTGTGCTTTTTCACTCCACACAAACGCACCCTTCTTCAAACACTCAGTAATAGGGCTTGTTATAGTGCTAAAATTCTGTATGAACCTGCGATAGAATGAAGCGAGCCCATGGAAAGACCTCACCTTTGTAACTGTGGTAGGACTCGGCCAAGATTTGATAGCTTTGACCTTGTTTTGATCAACCGATACCCCATCCTTAGAAACAACGTACCCAAAAAATACCATGCTTTCAACGAGGAAGTCACACTTCTCCCTTTTGCCATAGAGTTTTTGTACTCTTAGGGTCTCAAAAATCTACCTCAAGTGCTCGAAATGTTCATCAACACTCTTGCTATAAACCAATATGTCATCAAGATAAACAACAACGAACTTACCCAAAAAGGGCTTGAGTACCTTGTTCATGAGCCTCATGAATGTGCTAGGTGCATTCGTGAGCCCGAATGGCATAACCATCCACTCATACAAACCATGTTTAGTCTTAAACGCGGTTTTCCACTCATCACCTTCTCGCATCCAGATTTGGTGATATCAACTCCTTAGATTGATTTTTGAGAATGTAACCGAACCATGTAACTCATCAAGCATATCGTCTAACCTCGGGATTGGGAAGCAATATTTGATGGTTATGTTATTCACCGCCCTACTATCAATACACATCCTCCATGAACCATCCTTTTTAGGTACTAACAAAGTGGGGACGGTGCAAGGACTCATTGATTCTCGCACATAGCCAATGTTAATCAACTCCTTAATTTGTCGTTGTAATTCTTTCGTCTCCTCCGGATTACACCTATAGGCAGCTTTGTTTGGCAATGGGGCTCCCGGAATTAGATCAATTTCATGCTCAATTCCACGAATAGGTGGTAAACCAATGGGTAACTCTTCTGGAAACACGTCTTTATACTCATTCAAAACAGCCTCCAGTTGCGGGTTAAGTGGGGCTTTGACAATGCCCTGTTTAGCTTTTGTTGCAACCAAAACGTGAACTGGTTCACCACTATCAATAGCCTTCCTCGCCTCGTTCTCAGTAGCAACCAACATGATACTAGGTCTTTTCCTCTGTTTTGAAACCATCAAACGATTTTCGTTTGAAGCCATCGGTTTCAACACAATCCTCTTGCCTTTGTAGCTCAATTCATACTCATTTGCTCTCCCTCTATGCACCACATCCCTATCAAATTGCCAAGGACGTCCCAAAAGTATGTGACATGCATCCATAGGCACGACATCACACAAAACCTCATCGACATAAGACCCCATGGTTAGCCCCACACGGACCTGTTTCGTAACTTTTATACTACTCCCATTATCTAACCAATGTAAGGCATGAGGCTTAGGGTGTTTTGTTGTGAATAATCCCAATTTTGACACCATTTCATTCGAAGCTATGTTGGTGCAACTACCCCCATCTACAATGACACTACATCATTTATCCTTTACTTGACACTTAGTGTGAAAGATTTGATCCCTTTGGTCACCATTCAAAGGCTCAATTTTAGTTTGCAAAGTCCTAAGTATCAAAGTATCATAGATAGGAGGCTCCTATTCTTCTATATTATCCTCGAAATTTTTGGCAACTTCAGGTTCATTCAAGTTAAAAATGCCGCCAAGTTCTTTCTCCTCCTCAAACAGTTCATTATGAATACTAACCGCTTCTCTAAGGGTCACAATTTGTTGATTAGGACAAGCCCTAGCAAAGTTTCCAAAGCCTTGGCACTTAAAACACCTAACCTTTGACAAACTAGTCTCCTTAACCGACTCCGAAGTTTTTGGTGTACTTTTGGTCGAATGGGTCGGGTTTGGAATAGGTGTTGTTTTCGGGGAAAAAACGAGTTTGGAATAGTTATTTGGACGGCTGTATTCCTTACTTTAACCCCCCGACTTAGACTTTCCCTGAGATTCAATCATAATACATATATTGCACAAAGTATCAAAATCCGAGTATGGGCATAACTCAACAGAATTGGCAATATTACGATTCAAACCACGAAGGAAATGCGACATTTTTTGTTCCTCATTTTCCTCTAATTCCCCCATTAGAATTAATTTTTCAAACTCATCGATATACTCAGCGACACTTAATTTTTCTTGCATAAAATCCGCAATCTTACGATAAATACCCAACTTATGAGTAGCCGGTACATACCTTTTCCTTAGTTTGCGTTTCAAGGACTCCCATGACGATAATTTCTCCTTCCCATCGCGGGATCGTCTTGCCTTCAACCCCTCATACCACAAAGATGCTCCTCGGCTCAATTTCAGAATAGCATATTTGCACCTCTTCTCGTCACTGAGATCTTTAAAATCGAACATACGATCGATTTTCCTTTCCCAATCCAAATAATCCTCCGGGTCGGTGCCACCAATGAATTCGGGTAGTTCCGATACCTTGAACTCGTCCTGTTTCGCCTTCCCACCAGTTCGACTTCTGGTAGGCCCATTACGCAACAAGTCTTGAAGCTTCTCGTAAAACTCATCGTCGAATTGTTCTCCCTTTTTTTTGTGATTTAACGAAAATAGGACCGTCTCGACTTAATGGAAATCAAGAACCTGCGGCTCTGATACCACAAATGATACGAATTATAGTGTATAAAATGCAATTGTAGCGGAAGCAAGCAACCAAGATCGAATGTACTAGGTACAACTGATATCAGTTAAATGATTTGTGTGTGGGGGGAGGGGCACTGTTTTAAAATAAATAACGAGAGGGTAGACAATGTTAAACTACACCGATAGTCTAACAAAGAGACTGACGCTCTACACCGATAGAGTCAATCGGGTTTTTCACAAGACGACGCTTGAGAACAACCTTGCGAAATTGTAGACACAACTTCTATATTTTACTTAAAAGTACTCAAATAAAACAATGGTTTTGTTTTAGATTCCTAACTTGATTGATTGCTAAATCCTTCGACAGTACATGTCTTATATAGCCATTTAGGATGCTAAATCCTTACATAGGATGCTAGTTTATCAATTAATAGAATTCATAGCTAATTAAAACGAGAATTTAAAGCTAATAAAACAAAAACTAATTGACCTTATTAAAACAACAAGTAACGGCCAAAATAGGCTTAATGAGCTATCTTAATTTGCCTCCTTAAATGACTTAACTGAATAACCAATTAATTAGGACAACACCCTTTGACTCTCTTTTAATTATCTCCATCACATTCACGGCTTGGTCATTTGTGTCGATGGTCAGCTCTTCTTGTGGCTCATTATTTGCATCAGGAAGTTGCCAGCTTGGACAGGGCATCCGCCCGATTATTTTGTGACCGGGGGACTTGTCTAACTTCATAAAATTTTAACCCAGACAGCTCTTGTTTTACCCTTTCCAGGTATGAGGCCATGGCCTGATCCCTGGCTTCATATTCACCGTTGATCTGATTTGCTATGAGCTGGGAGTCTGTAGCTAGGACAAGTCTTTCTGCTCCTGCTGCTTTTGCTAGGTTGATACCCGCCAAAACAGCCTCGTATTCGGCTTCGTTGTTCGACGCAGGAAAGGTGAACCTGAGTGCATGTTCAAAGTCTGCCCCCTCAGGGCTAGTAAGTATGATCCCTGCCCCCGCTCCATTAGCCGTGGATGATCCATCCGTATATACCGTCCATTCGCCGGCTGGTGGGTCGTCTTCCTCTGAGTGGGAGCATTCGGCCAGAAAATCTGGCAAGGCATGCGCTTTAATCGCGGTCCTGGACTGATCAGATATCCCCATGCCGCTCAGATCTAAGGCCCACTTCAGCAGTCTTCCCGATTTTTCAAACTTTTCCAATACTTTTTCCAGGGGCTGGTCGGTCAATACAACGACAGGGTGGCCGTCGAAATATGGTCTGACTTTTCGCGCTGCTATAACCACTACATAGGCCGCCCTCTCAACGATCGGATAGTTTTTCTCAGCTGCCCCCAGGGCGTGGCTTACGAAGTAAATCGGTTGTTGAGAGTCTGCTTCTTCCCTTAGAATTACAGCACTTACAGTTGAATTTGTCACGGCTATGTACAAGAAAAGTTTTTCTCCTGCTACCGGCCTTGCCAGGATTGGTAACTTTTTTAGGTGATCTTTTAATTGTTTGAAGGCTTCCTTCTACTCTGCCTCCCATTTGAACTGTTTGGTCCCCTTCAGTATTTTGAAGAAGGGTGTTGACTTATCGGCTGACCTGGCGATGAATCGTGCCAGGGCAGCCATCCTGCCGGTCAGACGCTGGATGTCTCTAATTGTTTTTGGTTCTGGGAGATCTAGAACAGCCTGCACTTTTTCAGGATTCGCATCAATCCCTCTGGCGTTGACCTGGAATCCCAAGAACTTCCTAAAGCGAACCCCGAAGGTGCACTTCTTTGGATTTAGTTTCATTTGATAGGTGCACAGGGAGGAGAAGGTTTCCTGTAAGTCTTTTAAATGCTCCTTTTCTCCCTTGCTTTTAACTATGGCGTCATCTACATACGCCTCCAAGTTTCTGCCTTACTTTCAAATACTTTGTCGACCTGACGCTGGTGGGTTGCCCCTGCGTTCTTGAGGCCAAACGACGTCATCTTGTACATGTATGCGCCTGCACTTGTGAAGAATGCACACTTGACCCTGTCCGGCTGCCAAAGGTACACCTGAAGATAGCCCGAGAAGGCATCCAGGAAACTGAGCATAGAGTACCAACTGGTGGCATCCACCAACTGGTCAATTCGTGGCTTGGGGTAAAAATCCTTGGGGCATGCCTTATTGAGGTTGGTGAAATCCACACACATCCTCCGGGCCCCTAAGGATTTCTTTACCATTACCACGTTGGCGAGCCATTCAGAGTAGTCGCAGCTCGGGATGAAATCAGCCTTCAAGAGCTTTTCAATCTCTTCTTTAATGGCCTGATCCTTCTCTGCGGACATGTTCCTTTTCTTTTGCTTCACAAGGCGAGCTTCTGGGTTGATGTTCAGCTTGTGAACGATATGGGCTGGATCGACCCCCGGCATTTCGTCGGCCGAGTAGGCGAAAACGTCCCTGTTGTCCCATAAGACTTTAATCAGCTTCTCCCTGTAAGGCTCTTCCAGGTAGGCTCCTATCAAGACCGGCCTCCCTGGCTCCAGCTCCACCAGCATAATCTCGCCCCCAGGTTCTGAGTGGTCAGCTTTTCTTGCTGTCTGCTGGTCAGCCGGAATCTCTCCTTCCCTGTTGGGAGAGTTGTCCGCCTTTTGCTTGCCTTTTATTTCTGTTTCATGAGCGCGCAAGGCAACTGTGTAGCATTGCCTGGCTGACTCTTGATCCCCATGTATTTTTCCTTCCATTCCAAAGTCTGTGACGTAGGCCACAGTTAATGCTCTAATGGATATTGCAGCTTCAATTTCATCCAGGGTGGCCCTGCCTATCGGAGCATTGTATGCGGATTTTGCGTCCACAACCACGAATGAGGCTCTGATGTTCCTGGCCGATGCCCCCTCTCCGAATGTTACTGGCAGCTCAATGATTCCCATGGGGAGGATCCTTGCACCACTGAATTCGTACAACGATCCAGGTGCAGGCGTGAGATGTCTTTTCTCCAGGTTCATTTTATCGAATGCCTCTTTGTACAGCAGATTAGTGTAGGCGCCTGTGTCTACCATACACCTCCTCACTATGTGATTGCTGATAATAAGGGACAGGACTAGGGGGTCACTGTGAGGGTAAATTACTCGACCTGCATCCTGGGGGTGATGCTCAGAGTCAGGCCTGTCGGGCTCCCTGCTCTTTCAGCGTAGCAGATTTGATTGCGGATCTCCCGGATCTGCCTTTTCTGACCCCTCCGGCTCGTCTGGCCCTCAGCATTCCCCGAGACTACATGAATTATCATGCGATCCTGTATTGCGTCTTCCGACTTTTCTGCAGGAGGCTTCTGACTTTTGTTCTTGGCAGCATAGTTACTCAGCCAGCCGTTCATGATGAGCTTCTCTATTTCATCCTTCAGGTGACGGCACTCCTCAGTCGTGTGTCCTATACAGTCATGGAACGTACAGAACTTTTTCGGGTAACCCTTTGGGCTGCGTGGTTTGTTTAGACGATTCCATTTTGCTGTCTCTTTCTCCAGCTCGAAAATCTCAGCTCTTGACTTGTTAAGGGCTGTGTAACTGTCAAACCTTGGTTGGTAGGTCACACGTTCCCTTTTCGGGGTATCCCCTTCCTCGGTTCTTTGCCTTCCCGCCGCTTCGCCCCTGCTGCGTCCACCCTACGGTCCCCCCCGTGGCCTGGAAGGTCCTGTGGGGGTATCTGGCAGACTGCGGAATTCTTCCTGCAGCATGAAGCCTTCGGCTATCTTTCGAGCTTTTGCCAGGATTTCTGATTGGGCTCTAATCATCTGGTTTTTCATTTCTCTTGGGAGCAACGAATTGGTCAGCGTATAAGCTGTCAGTGGGTCATCAATCTCTCTCACCTGCTGAAAGGCGAGGTCAAACCTTTTGAGATATTCCCTGATGGTTTCGCCCTTCTTCTGCTTCAGGGTCATCAGATCAAAACGAGTCAGCCTGCGCCTTTTATTCTCTGCATACTGGTCTAGGAAAAATTCGGCCAATTCTATAAAATAGCAAATCAACCCTTGTGGAAGGTCCCAAAACCATCCTTGAGCCAGCCTTACCAAGGTGGTAGGGAAGATTTTACACCAAACAGCGTCATCAGCATCATACATTCTCATGTGGCTCTCGTAGGCTGCCAGGTGGTCCTCGGGATCCATGGTCCGGTGGAACTTGACAGTGGGCATTTTGATTTTAGGGATGGGACACTCCTGGACTTCAGGGTGAAGTGGAGTTCTAGTAGGCATGTCCATCGTTTTAGACCGGCTCCCTGCAGAGTGGTAACCGTAGCCAACCCATTTGCCAGAGGTAGGTTTTCCAACACTGGGGGAGCGATGCCTGGGCGTATGCCTGCTTGCAGCCTCATCCTCTCTTATGGGGGACCGGTGTCGGGGTCGCTTCCCCTGAGGAGGCCGAGGAGGCTCAAGGTTCTCGCACTGACGGTATCTTGGTTCCATTGGCTGACCTTGATTGAGCCTTGACTGCATGCTCTTGGACAGCCCCGGAGCTTTCTGTGGTTCTATAGCAGGTGTCACTCTGGTAAAGACCCCACCCTGCTTTGCCCCCAGACGCTTTGAGACGGGTTCCTTTGGTTTCATCCGTTCTCTCAGATCTAGGAGAGACCTCTCTTCTCAGCAGACGCGGTGGGTTCTATGGTGTGTGCCACTCCTTCCTCCTACCAAATTGGTTGTTCCTGGGCGCCAGTTGCGATAGGCCTTTTAGCTTGCACATACCCACCAGCAGTCTTCTTCGCTTTCCTTTGGACGTTTCTAGCGGCGCTTCGCTTCATGCCCCCATCTTTTTCAGTACTCTCGAAGTGTAGATGTCTAGGGGTCGTTGCGATCCTGCCTACCAGGTCCTCAGGTGTGACCTGTTGGTGCAGCATAGCAGAGAAGAAGACAGTGGCCTGTGTAGCCTGAGTAGGGGTGAGGCTAAGGTTGTGCCCTTGTTGCTCCCCCTGCCCAGTTGTGGCTGTGATTTCCTTGTTCGGTACTTCGTAAAGGGTAGCTCGCCCTACCCCCCGGAGGGTGGTAGCGGGCGTCACCTCGTTTCCTGGCAAGGGCATGTCGTATAGGGGGTTCACCGGCTGTCCCATTGGATCTACCCCGGACTCGGTTTCAACAACCTCAGGCATCTCTTAACGGCTTTTTTGTTCTTTTTGAGGAATCTCAGCTTGATTCCCCACAGACGGCGCCAAATTGTTCCGGTATGGAAACAATTGACCCAAAACAGATTCGGATCTTGTGAGTTTGCGTTTCTTTTACGATGTTGTCTTGCTTTCCAAGCCCCTCTTTCCTCTCACTCCAGCAGTCGGACTTTCCCGGCGGGGATGGCCTGTCACCTGCACACAAGGAGCGCACATGGCCTCGAAGGTGTCCGAGGGAACCCTCTCCAATCCTAAGTCAGTCTGTGGAATGCACTTGACAAACCTTACTCGTGAGGAGTAAGGTGGCATTTTCTAGAGTGAGGTTCTAGAGAGAGAAAATCAATTTCCCCCTCTTGTGGAAAATGGATGGGTATTTATACTTTTCCACTAGAGAGAGTAAAGAAAGAGAAAGAGGAGGGAATGAGGGAGTGACACGTGGGTTCACCTTGTCCACTCATTCCCCCTTACCTTAGGCATGGACATGAGGGCTCTAACCTTCCCCTCTGAGCCTGTCATGGAAGAACACACCGACACCTGACAGGTAGGGGGGCGTTTCCCCTCTCGGCCATATCGTCTGCGGCCTGACCCTAATGGGCAGGGGGCTTTTCCTCTCTTGGCCACATCAGCCGCAGCCTGACCCTGATGGGCAGGGGGCCCGACTTCTTGCTTTGAGCTCGGTACGACCCTCCAAGGCGGCTCCTTGGGGCTGTTGGGAGTGATCCTGCCTGCTCGGCAGGCCTCTTTACGATCTGGGTCGGGTCACCCCGGAATCTGTGCGGCGGGCAGCCCATGGCCAGCAACCGACCCCCATCAAATAACAATCTTAATTAATGGACAATCATGAGTTCAATAACCTAAGCTCTTAAACCACATGTTAGTATATTATTAACTTGACATAAATAAAACATAATTCCCATAAATATTTGAACAACATGAAGGTCACAAAAGATTAATTAAGACGAGATTAAGACATACCTCATTACGGAATAAGTCAAAATCTAATACGAACGAAATTAGATCTCTATAAGACGACTTAATAAATAATAAGACGACTTCCAATAATAATAATAATAATAATAATAATAATACGTCTTCATATGATCTTCAAATAATAATAATAGCTACGTTTTCATAATTAATAGGTATGGTTTCTCCGTATTATCCTATAACGTAATAAGTGTTGTTTGACTTTTATAATACGCATTCATGCATTACGTTTTCATTCATGAAGTTTCTGATGGAAAAGACTCCATTATATAGTGTAGACACCCGCATTTAGCTGCTAGTGTCTATAGCGGTTTCCGACAAAACACCCGATGATGATCGGACGCGAACATGCTTTAACGCGCTCAGATATAGGCTCAAAATCGTTAGTATTTGGATTAGGCTTTTTACGGAGTACAAATCTCGTAAAACCAACATCAAATTCAGGCCCAGTGGGTCATTTCCAATCAAATAAGACTAATTTGGGTCAAAACTGACACCGAAAATAAAACCGTCTTTTGGCGACCGAGTCAAAATCCGGTCAAAGACGAATCCGACACAAAAAATAGCTACATACGTTTCTAGACAGAAATCCCAACCACCAAATCTCTTCAAAAAAAAAGGATAAAATTTCCTTCTTAAAATATCTCACTTCGTCCAGACCCACTCGGTCGAGTAGGCTTCCGAACCGGGCGAACCGGGCTTAGACCGGGCACTCGATCGAGTGCACCTACACCACTCGATCGAGTGGTCCCTTTTTACCTTAAACCGGGGTATTTACTTATAAATACCCCATCACCCATCACAACTTTGACAATCTTCTACCTCAAATCCTCCATACTTTCAGCCATAATCACCATCACCTCGATACACCCATGCATACGCAATCCCGAGATCAAAACTCGTAAAAAGACCGAGAGCAAAACTCGTGAAATCCCCTCCCCAATCATACATACCATAACTCTCCTATATATCTTGACGCTCCCGTGCCTTTGCCACTATTATACGAGCCCGTTTCCGAGAAATTAAGCATGTCGGTTGAGGGTGTAAAATTTAATCCTGACTTCTTCCTTTCTTCATTCTCTTCTCTTCGTCTTTTTCGTCTTTTTGTTTTTTTTTGTTTTTTTTTTATTTCTTTTTCTTTCGTTTTTAGTATCGTCAATATTTTTTATTTATCATCATCATTAAATAAACATCGCACATACATAAAATTATAAAACGATTTCGAGTCGAATACGTTTAAAAACGAATCCCGTTCAAGATCCTTCTAATCCCTTTACGAGTTGTAACAGTGGTGGCACCCTTTCGAGAAGTGCCGCCCTAAACACTCAAGGGCGTGATGCGATCGCGGATATTCGTTATTAAATATATTCGATTCCTTTTTTCGAGTAATTAGTGCGGAACCCGTTGAGGCGAAATCGAACATCACATAATCCGTAAGGATTAATAACGATGTCGTAGCGAGGGGGAATTATTTCATCCAAATTCAATTCAAAACAATTTCATAACACTTTTTCTAAATTTCCGATACCGGTCTCGTAAATAATAAAACACATATGACGAGTACCGAAAATTGAGTCGAGTATAAATTATACTATATTTTCACACGACTAGGTTAATTATCGATTTAAAACTAAAAGTAATTTCGAAATCAACGCCTTTTCGAAACAGACAACAGTCCGTACAGGGGGGAACTCGATCGATTGCCATAGCCACTCGATCGAGTGGTACCCCAAAAAACAGGCAGAAGGTTCGTAGCTTGGTCACTCGATCGAGTCCCACCTATGACTCGATCAAGTGGTCCTTTTTACGCTAAAACGCGGGTTTCGCATATCATGTTAGCATTGTCAAATATTTTTACGACTTTGTCACGTGTAAAGGCAATCACGTGACTTTTCCTTTCAAAAATCATGCATTACTTCGCTATATCGCTACTAATTCGATTATTTCAATTTTCGCGCTCGTTGTATTGTATTTCCGGGTTGTATTCTGCCCGCGTATTTGTAATCTATTTACGCGCTTTTATTTTCGTTGTTTGTTTTATTGCACTAAAACGAACCTCGCATGCTAAACCACTTTGACGTGAATTAAATGCATTAAATCGACGTAGCAACTTATTCAATTTTTCGCATATCGTAAAACGCTGTTTGCATAATATTCCACAGTCAAACTAACGCGCGTACACAAAAAAACGGACGATATCTAAGTAGAGGCCGCTAAGAGCGGGCGGGGTTAGGTGTCCTTTGTAGGCTTCCCAACACGTACCCTCACCCCTTACTCAGAACCATGGTTTTTGGATGTCCGAAACCGTTGGCACACGAGAGTCATTCAATACACGATTCCTGATAACTCGGCATCGGTATCGTAATGCAAAGAGACGAACCCATAAACTCTAGCATTGAAAGCGGGCCGTGCTTTGTGCACGATACGCCTAAATGTAGGGTGGGTTCGAACGGGTCCGAATTCCCACAAAATTCGGTGGCGACTCCTAGTTAGATTTAAATTTCAATCTGAGATCTATATTACCATGAGATTCATTCGCCTCCCTAAATCCGCGCGTGGCCGCGTCGGGGTGAACCTATGTCATGTTCACATATAGGCAGAGAGAGGACCAGTTTCCTATTAGAGTTTTAAATTACGGTAATCTCGACCTTCCATCAAGGTTGGGTAAATAAGGAAATACTCCTTAGCTTATTTAGTCCGATATTATTGTGATAGCATATCTCTTAAAGACTCGATTTCCAATAAGACCGCAATTATGAGGAAGAAATATTAGCATAATAATAGAGAAGAAATATTGCATATCCTGTAATATTATTATATCATAAAATATTCTTACATATGTATCTTTAAATGCAAGATGACATATATGAGCATAAAAAATATACGTAATATTTTCATTAAAACACACATTTAATGACATTTCAAAACATTATCTAATTATCTTGATTTGTTTTTCAAAACATTATCTAATTATCATAATTTCAAATTCTATTAAGATCTTGTGTCAATCTAATATAATCAATCTTAATGATTATGTCAACCGTGATCCATATAATTATGTTATATATCAATCTACATGTAATTTTCCATATAAATATGACATAAATTCTGATTTTTGTTAAAGTTTACAAATAGTAATAATATTAAGGAGTATTTAGAATAATTGTGTATATCTGAGTATCTTTAACAGTATAATTTTCAAAGATTAATAATATTAGAGTATCTTTGACAGTATAATTGTATATATTCCAAGAGTTCTTTGCATACATTAAAATTCATTCTTTATACATTAAAAGAAGATGGGACTAAAATTCCAAGATAGACTAAATTTCCGAATAATCCCCTATACACTAAAAGAATAACTCTCTTTAAAGTTGTCCCTCCAAACTACACTACTTTAGAAAAGAAAAGAAAAAATCATTACATATATTAAATAAATTCAAACATATTAATCGTCATTAATGCAAAAAATGATTTTTTTTTATGAAATCAATTTCAAAACATAATATAATGTCATTAATTTTGTGACAAAAACCATATTTTTCTTAAATGTAAATTTATTTTCGAGGTGAGTTTTTTTTTACTTTAATTTCTTCAAAAGTATACAAAATACGGAATATACCAATAAACTCTCTGTGATTTTTTTTTTCACAAATTAAATGAAATCATATTGGGATGACTCATTTTACATATAAAAGAACCTTCATTTAGTATTGAAAATTAGGGCTTTTTTATACAAAAAAATTGTTTCATCATAACAAAAAAAAAAATTTAGTACACATTCTTTACAAAACAGCACTTCGTAATTGCAAAGAGATATGATTATGTTGTTAGTATATTATTAACATGACATAAATAAAACATAATTCTCATAAATCTTTGAACAACATGAAGGTCACAAAAGATTAATTAAGATGAGATTAAGACATACCTCATTACGGAATAAGTCGAAATCTAATACGAACGATATTAGATCTCTATAAGATGACTTCATAAATAATAAGACGACTTCGAATAATAATAATAATAATAATAATAATAATAATAATAATAATAATAATAATAATAATAATAATAATAATAATAATAATAATAATAGTAATAATAGTAATAATAATAATAATAATATCAATTTAATAAATCTGAGAATAATACGTATTATTGGAGTAGTTAAACCAGAGTAGTATGAGTGACCGGTTACCTGCAGAACCTTTCCACCTTCCCTTTTCACCTTTAATTTTATTTAACGGCAATAATATCAACTATAGAGCGTCTTCCGAAAAAATTCCAATTTTAATAAATCTGAGAATAATACGTATTTTTGGAGTAGTTAAACCAGAGTAGTATAGATGACCAGTTAACGGTAGAACTCGTTCACTTTGGTTTTTTGCTTTTAATTTGTTTCATGTTCACTTCTTTTCACTTACTCAGTATACGAGGTATTAAACGTCATTAATGTCTTCCGTCTTCCTCTTCCTTCAACCTCACCAAATCTAGCTAACAACACAATCCTACACCAAAATCAACACGTTAATCTAAACGTATAGAAAAAATGGAAGAAGGATGAAGGGTAATGGAGAGAGAGGATGAAGGAGAGAAGGAGGAGTAGACTTGACAAAACTGACCCTACCCGAATAAGCCAAACCGAACCCGACCCGACACCCGATTTGAAGCATGATTTTGACCCGTAATCGGAATTAACCCGAGCTAACACAAAACTGACCCGTCTATTATTATAGAAAACTAGTCGATATCCCTAAAAAAGTTGAAAACAACAAACTCGAGAATGACCCGAACCCAAAATTATCCGACCCTGCCCGAAGTCAACCCAATTATTATAACTCGAAGTGGCCTGACCCGAAGCTGACCCAACACAGTTCACTCGTTATCCAGGTTTAAGGAGGAGGATGGAGGATAAGTAGCAGGTTAAATATTAATTAGGTGACCTGATGTAGCAGGTTATAAAGTCACTTATACTACTCTTGTTTAACTACTCCAGTAATTTGTATTATTATCGGATTTATTGAAATTGGTATTATTTTGGAAAGACGCTCTATAGTTGATATTATTGTCGTTAAATAACCCTAATAATAATAATAATAAAAACAATAATAATAATAATAATAATAATAATAATAATAATAATAATAATAATAATAATAATAATAATAATAATAATAATAATAATAATAATAATAATAATAATAATAATAATAATAATAATAATAATAATAATAATAATAATAATAATAATAATTAGAGAGCTGTTAGAGAGGGTTGGGATTTGCGATCTGCCCCTGCCCCTAAGGTTCTGCCGACCGCTGCCAGCGGCGGCCCTCCTGCCGAACGTCGACGCTCCCCGAGGTCCCTGCCGTCGTCGCGCCGTCGCCGGCGTCCTTCCCTTCTCCTCCTCTGGCATTCCTCTTCTTCCTCTGCGTCGGGTTTCTGGGTTTTTTCCGGCGCCGGTGCTGCTGCGGCCGCCTCTGTCTGCCGTCGCTACACCCTTCTCCGCCTCCTCTTTCTGCCTCCGCCTTCCCTTCCCGTCGGTTCTGTCGCTGCTGCCGGAGGTCCGTCTCGTCAGATTCGTGTGGTGCCTCTATTTTTTCTCGCCGGTGGTTGCCGGAATTCGACTGGGGTCGCCGTCTTCCTGTCGAATTCCGTCTGCTACTCCCGTCTCTTCCTCCCCCGTCTGCCTTCTGCCGCTCTTTTCTGTTCTTGCTGCCGGAATTGCGCCAGATTTGTTTTGCTCCTTGCCGGCTGCTGCTGTTCTCTCTCTGTCGCCGCTGCTCTGTCGCTGCTGTCGGGTTCCGGTCTCAGTTCCTAGAAGCTGTTGTTGTTAAGTTTCTATTTTCGGTTTTCACCTATTCCTCCGCCTTGCTTCCGCGGTTTCTCCTGCCGGATTCGGGTTGGGTTTCGCTGCTGTCTCTTTGTCTCTCTGTCGCCGCTGTGGGTCTCTCGTCTTCTCCCTCTTGGTGGCCTGCCCTTGACCAGTGTCGGGTTTGCTCGCTGCTTCTTGCTGTTTTGTTCTGTTTTCCTTTGGTCGTTTCTCTTTGTGACCGGTGTCGGGTGTTGTCGGTTTACTTGGTGGCGTTTTGTGTGCTTTGTGGTTGGTTTTTTCGTGCCTTGCCGATTTCATGTCGGGAATCGCGCGTTTCCATTGCCCCTTCGTTGGTCTTTCTGAGTGTTGTGACAATAATGGGAAGGGTCTGGTTAAAACCTCCATGATCATCCATCTCCGAAATCGACATGGCCTTGGAAAGGCTCAGGTAACCACGCGTCAAGCCCTTTCCTCTGATTTATCTATTTTTTCTGAGGCTGAGATTACCCTTAAGCGTATGAGTCTTTGGCTTTGTGGGGTTTGCTTTACTACACATTCTCTTTCTGCCAAGTGTCAGCACGGGCCGGGGTCTGATTTTGTTGCACCCCCTGATTGTGGTGACGGAGTTGCTCCTTTTTTTTGTTTATGGCATCCCTCGGCCGCTCGCTCCATCTTCGTCTCCTGGCGTTGTTGTGGGGCCTGTTGGGTTGGGTTGTCCTGACGTGGCTTCTCTGGATCGCTTGTTGTCGGTAGGGGTGCGCACTGTGAAATCTATCCCTCCCAGATGTCGCCTTGGGTTTTCTAGGATCTTCAGGGGGGCCCTTGATGCTGTGGCTGACTTCCCTGATGATCTTTCTCGCTGGGTTAGCTTGCTTATTTTACCTCTCTGTGTTCGTAAGTCTTTTTCCCCCAGGAGTAACCTTGAGTGTAGAGCTGTCGTGAAGCGTCAGCGTCAGGAGGAGTGTATTACTAGTGCCATTCGTACTTGGTGCCCCTGGTGGTATTGCTCTGCTTCTGCAGGAGACCTTCGCTGAGGAGGGTCCTTCTCTTCGTTTGGAGGAGGACATTGACTCTAGTGAGGTTAACTTGCGGCAGTGTCGGCGGAAGATTTGTGATGGTCATTACGCTGCCGCTGTCCGGGTGCTTTCTTCGTCTGGCGTTGCCCCTTACTCGGCCGATACTCTACAGGCTTTGAAAGACAAGCACCCCACTATTCCGCCCTCTTCCTTGCCGCCTTTGCCTGCCGCTCACCCACAGCTCATCGCGTCCACGACAGTCGTGTTGGATATGATCAGGAGTTTTCCGCGTGACACTTCTTGTGGACGAGACGGTTTTCGTGCCCAACATCTTCTGGATTGTTTGAGCGGGGCCGCGGTGGCTATCTCAGATGATCTAATCACCTCTATCACTAGGGTGGTTAACCTGTTTCTCGAGGGCAGATGCCCGCAGGTTCTCAGTGAGTACATCGCCAGTGCCCCGCTCACCCCGCTTGTTAAACCAGGTGGTGGGGTCCGTCCTATTGCTGTGGGTACGGTTTGGAGACGTCTTGTCTCTAAGGTTGGGGCTATTCTGATTGGGCCGTCGCTTTGCGGTTATTTTGAGGGCCTCCAGTTTGGGGTCGGGGTTTCCGGAGGAGGAGAGGCCATTCTGCACGCCTTGAATAGGTTTATTGAGGATCGTGGTAGTGATGTCGGCCTTTCCATGCTTTTGGTCGACTTCCAGAATGCTTTTAATTTGGTCGACCGGGAGATCATGTTGCGTGAGGTTCGTCGTTGTTGCCCTGTTCTTTCCCGCTGGGTCGAGTTTTGCTACTCTCGGCCTGCCAGGCTTTTCTACGGGGAGCAGAGCCTTTGGTCTTGTCAGGGGGTCCAACAGGGTGACCCTTTGGGCCCTCTTCTTTTCGCTTTGGTCTTACATCCCTTGATTTGTAAGATCCGAGACTCTTTTACCTTGAGCTTGCAGACTTGGTACTTGGACGACGGCACCATCGTTGGGGATACTTTGGTCGTGGGGAAGGTTTTGGAGCTGATTATGGAGGATGGTCCTCGCTTGGGCCTTCACCTTAATGTCGGAAAAACCGAGGTTTTTTGGCCTAAGGAAGATCCTAGGAGTCGACTTCCTGGTGTTTTCCTCCCTGATATTTCTCGACCGCTGCGTGGTGTCAAAGTTCTTGGTGGCCCCGTCAGTATCTGCCGTACTTTCAGCAGTGAGCTTATGACGAAGAGAGTTACGAGAACCATTGAGGTTATGGATTCGGTTGCCAGGATTGAGGACCCACTGTGCGAGCTGCTGTTACTTCGTGCTTGTGCTGGTATTTCTAAGCTTTCTTTCCCTCTGCGAACCTGTCCCCCTACGGTCTTCGACTCGGCTAAGACCTTTGATGCGGCATTGCGGTCTAGCCTGGAACGCATTGTCACCGCGTCTGGCCCCCGGTTCGGGGACTGGCAGTGGCGTCTTTCCACACTGCCTTTTAATCTCGGGGGGTTGGGTGTGTATAGCGCCGGGGATGTCATGCACTATGCCTTTTTGGCTTCTCGCCTTCAGACCTCTGAGTTGCAGGCTACGCTCCTTCGGCCTTCAGCTGTCTCTACTCCCGGGCCGACCTTCGATGCGGCCTTGACTCTGTTTAGCGAGACCACCGGTTCCGACCTTTTCCGTAATCCTAGTGAAGTCGCTGCCCCCAAACTCATGAAGAAATTGGCAGATATATATTTCACGAAGGTTGCTGCTTCTTTAGAATCGGTTTTCTCCTTGACTCGACGACAGGTGGCTTTGTGGAAGTCTCTGCAGGGTGCTCACACGTCTGACTGGTTGCGCGCAGTTCCTATCTCCGGGCTGGGACAGACCATTAATGGGAGGACTTATCGCTCTGTCCTTATCTATCGGTTGGGTGTCCCTTTGTTCCCGGTACCCAAGCCCTGTTCTGCTTGTTCCCGAGTTTTTAAGGGGGACATTTTTTGAGATCATGGTGTGTCATGTGCTGGTATCGTTGGTATTAAGCATAGACATAACTTGGTTCGTGACACCCTTTTGGATATCTGTTTCCGATCTGGTATTTCGGCCGGTAAGGAGGTAGATGTCGGTTTGATTGATGGGCACGACAGGCCCCTACGCCCGGCGAATTTGCTTCTTTATTCCTGGGATAGGGGCCGTGATGTGTGTGTCGATTTGACTGGGTCGTCCCCTTTGACCCAGTCTGCGATGTCTGATTTTCTACCTGGCCGCGCAGTCGCTGATGCTGCTCAGCGCAAGTGTGCCAAGTATGGAGATTTGTGCACCAAGACTGGGTATGGGTTCCTCCCTTTCTCTTTCTCTTCTCTAGGGGAGCTCGACGCGGAGGCCGCTGCTTTACTCAAGCGGATTCAGAAATTCTCTATTTCTCAGGACGCGGGAGCTCGGGCAGCTGCTTTTAGTTTTACTCGTCTTAGTTTTTCTATCGCTAAGGGAGTGGGAGCCCAGATAGTATCTCGGCTTCCCTCCAACTTCTTGTAATTTGTTCTGGTGTTTAATGAAAGTTCCGTTTTATAAAAATAAAAATAATAATAATAATAAGCCAGGGGGAGGGGTTCGTACATTGCTAGTACATTGTTGTAGGTACTAGGTGAGTACATTGCTAGTGCTAGGTGAGTACATTGCTAGTGCTCCGCTCACCCCGCTCGTTAAGCCAGGGGGAGGGGTTTGTCCTATTGCTGTAGGCACCATCTGGAGGCGCCTTGTCTTCAAGGTTGGAGCCTACTTGGTTGGCCCATCTTTAGGTGGCTATTTTGAGGACCTTCAATTCGGGGTAGGTGTTTCTAGCGGGGGTGAAGCTATTCTGCATTCCTTGAACCACCTTGTAGAGGATCGTGGCGCTGATGTGGGCCTCTCTATGTTACTTGTCGATTTCCAGAATGCCTTTAACTTGGTTGACAAAGAGACTATGCTGGGAGAGGTCCGCCGTCAGTGTTCTGCCCTCTCCCGCTGGGTTGAGTTTTGCTATTCCAGCCCAGCTAGGCTCTACTACGGGGGGCACTGTCTCTGCTCTTGCCAGGGGGTCCAGCAGGGTGACCCCCTAGACCCCTTCTTTTCTCCCTGGTTCTGCACCCCCTGGTTTGTAGGATTAGGGACTCCTTTGATCTTTGCTTCCAGGCTTGGTACCTCGATGATGGTACCATCGTTGGGGATACGCTTGTTGTGGGGAAGGTTCTCCAGATGATTATGGATGAGGGTCCCCGTTCTGGCCTCCACCTCAACGTAACTAAAACGGAGGTTTTCTGGCCTGTCGAAGATCCGAGAAGCAGGTGGGCTGGTGTTTTCCTCACCTCTATTGCCAGGCCCTTGCACGGTGTTAAGGTCCTTGGGGGACCGGTCAGCGTGTGCCCAGCTTTCAGTGGCGCTCTTGTCTCGAAGAGGGTCGCCCGTACTATAGAGTTCATGAACTTGGTTGCTACGATTGAGGATCCCCAGTGTGAGTTACTTCTTCTCCGAGCGTGCACAGGTATTTCTAAGTTATACTTTGCTTTGCACACTTGCTCTCCCCGTGCTTTTGGGTCGGCCCACCTTTCTTTCGACACTGCGCTCCGCTCTAGTCTTGAGCGTGTTGTCACGGCGTCTGGACCCGGTTTCGGGGAGTGGCAGTGGCGGCTGGCCAACCTCCCTTTTTCCCTAGGGGGCTCGGTGTCTTTGCCGCCGCTGATGCCCTGCACTTTGCCTTCCTTGCTTCTCGCCTCCAGTCTTCCGATTTGCAAGCTAAGCTGCTTCGTCCCTCCGAGATCGCCTCCCCTGGATCTGCCTTTGAGTCTGCCTTGAGTGGGTATGTTGAGGCTACCGGTTCTGACTTCTTGAGTAACCCCTCTGAGATCGCTGCCCCAAAACTTATGAAGAAATTGGCAGACATATATTTCACGAGGGTTGCTACAGTAGCGGAATCTGTTTTCTCCTTGACTCCTCGACAGGTTGCTCTGTGGAAATCTCAGCAGGGGGATCATTCTTCTGACTGGCTCAGGGTTGTCCCTATTACTGGGCTCGGGCAAACCATGAACGGTCAGACTTATTGTAGTGTCCTTAGTTATCGCCTTGGAGTCCCTTTGTTTCCGCCTTCCGGGACCTTCTCTTCTTGCTCCAGGGGCCTCAGAGACGATATTTTTGGTGATCACGGGGTTTCGTGTGCTGGTACTGTGGGGATTAAACATCGCCACAACCTTGTCCGTGACACACTGTTGGATATTTGCTTCCGGACGGGGATCTCTGCAGGTAAGGAGGTGGAGATCGGCCTCTGCGAGGATAACGGCAAGCCCTTGCGACCAGCCGACCTCCTGCTCTACTCGTGGGACAAGGGGTGTGATGTTTGTGTTGATCTGACTGGGTCCTCGCCCTTGACTCAGTCTGGCCTTACCGCTTTTGAGCCTGGACGGGTCGTTGCTGATGCTGCTCGTCGTAAGTGTGCCAAGTATCAGGCACGCTGCACGGCGATTAGGTATGATTTCCTACCTTTCTCATTCTCCTCTTTCGGCGAGCTCAACACGGATGCTGTTTCTCTGCTCCGGCGGATTCGGAAATTCGCTTTATCACAAGATGCTGGAGCACGTGTCGTGGTTCATATTTTCACTAGAATTAGCTTTGCAATCGCTAAGGGAGTGGGGGCCCAGATAGTGTCTCGGCTTCCCTCTAACTTCTTTTAATTTGTTCTGGTGTTTAATGCAAGTTCCGTTTATAAAAAATAATAATAATAATAATAATAATAATAATGATGATGATGATGATGATGATGATGATGATGATAATGATAATAGTAATAATAATAATAATAATAATAATAATAATAATAATAATAATAATAATAATAATAATAATAATAATAATAATAAATTGGCTTTATTTAACGAGACCACCGCTTCCGACCTTTTCCGTAATCCTAGTGAACTCGCTGCCCCCAAACTCATGAAGAAATTGACAGATATATATTTCACGAAGGTTGTTGCTTCATTAGAATCGGTTTTATCCTTGACTCGACGACATGTGGCTTTGTGGAAGTCTCTGCAGGGTGATCACACGTCTGACTGGTTGCGGGCGGTACCTATCTCCGGACTGGGACAGACCATGAATGGGAGGACTTATCGCTCTGTCCTTAGCTATCGGTTGGGTGTCCCTTTGTTCGCGGTACCTAAGCCTTGTTCTGCCTGTTCCCGAGTTTTTGAGGGGGACATTTTTGGAGATCATGCTGTGTCGTGTGCTGGTACCGTGGGTATTAAGCATAGACATAACCTGGTTCGCGACACCCTTTTGGATATCTGCTTCCGATCTGGTATTTCGGCCGGTAAGGAGGTAGATGTTGGTTTGATTGATGGGCACGACAGGCCCCTACGCCCGGCGGATTTGCTTCTTTATTCCTGGGATAAGGGGCGTGATGTGTGTGTCGATCTGACGGGGTCGTCTCCTTTGACTCAGTCCGCGATATCTGATTTTCTGGCTGGTCGCGCGGTTGCTGATGCTCCTCAGCGTAAGTGCGCCAAATATGGAGATTTGTGCACCAAGACTGGGTATGGGTTCCTACCTTTCTCTTTTTCTTCTCTAGAGGAGCTCGACGCGGAGGCCGCTGCTTTACTCAAGCGGATTCAGAAATTCTCTATCTCTCAGGACGCGGGAGCTCGCGCAGCTGCTTTTATTTTTACTCGACTTAGTTTTTCTATTGCTAAGGGAGTGGGCGCCCAGATAGTATCTCGGCTACCCACTAACTTCTTCTAATTTGTTTCGATCTTAATACAAGTTCTGGTTTAAAAAAAATAAATAATAATAATGATAATAATAATAATAAATTGGCTTTGTTTAACGAGACCACCGGTTCCGACCTTTTCCGTAACCCTAGTGAAGTCGCTGCCCCCAAACTCATGAAGAAATTGGCAGATATATATTTCACGAAGGTTGTTGCTTCATTAGAATCGGTTTTCTCTTTGACTCGACGACAGGTGGCTTTTTGGAAGTCTCTGCAGGGTGCTCACACGTCTGACTGGTTGCGCGCGGTACCTATCTCCGAACTGGGGCAGACCATGAATGGGAGGACTTATCGCTCTGTCCTTAGCTATCGGTTGGGTGTCCCTTTGTTCCCGGTACCTAAGCCTTGTTATGCCTGTTCCCAAGTTTTTGAGGGGGACATTTTTGGAGATCATGCTGTGTCGTGTGCTGGTACCGTGGGTATTAAGCATAGACATAAACTGGTTCGCGACACCCTTTTGGATATCTGCTTCCGATCTGGTATTTCGGCCGGTAAGGAGGTAGATGTCGGTTTGATTGATAGGCACGACAGGCCCTACGCCCGGGGGATTTGCTTCCTTATTCCTGGGATAGGGGGCGTGATGTGTGTGTCGATCTGACGGGGTCGTCTCTTTTGACTCAGTCCGCGATGTCTGATTTTCTGACTGGTCACGCGATTGCTGATGCTGCTCAGCGTAAGTGCGCCAAGTTTGGAGATTTGTGCACCAAGACTGGGTATGGGTTCCTACATTTCTCTTTCTTTTCTCTGGGGGAGCTCGACGCGGAGGCCGCTGCTTTACTCAAGCGGATTCAGAAATTCTCTATCTCTTAGGACGCGGGAGCTCGCACAGCTGCTTTTATTTTTACTCGACTTAGTTTTTCTATTGCTAAGGGAGTGGGCGCCCAGATAGTATCTCGGCTACCCACTAACTTCTTGTAATTTGTTTCGATCTTAATACAAGTTCTGGTTTAAAAAAAAATTAATAATAATAATAATAATAATAATAGTAGTAGTAATAGTAATAGTAATAATTTGGAGACGCCTTGTCTCTAAAGTTGTGGCTGTTCTAATTGGTCTGTCGCTGTGTGGGTATTTAGAGGGTCTCCAGTTTGGGGTCGGGGTCTCCGGTGGAGGAGAGGCTATTTTGCATGCCTTGAACCGGTTTATTGAGGATTGTGGTGGCGATGTGGGCCTTTCCATGCTTTTGGTCGACTTCCAGAACGCCTTTAATTTGGTCGACCGAGAGATCATGTTGGCGAGGTTCGCCGTTGTTGCTTTGTTCTGTCCCGCTGGGTCGAGTTTTGTTACTCGAGGCCTGCCAGACTTTATTACGGGGAGCACAGCTTACGGTCTTGCCAGGGGGTCTAGCAGGGTGACCGTCTAGGCCTTCTTCTTTTCGCTTTAGTCTTACATCCTTTGATTTGTAAGATCCGAGACTCTTTCGCCTTGAGCTTGCAGGCTTGGTACTTAGACGACGGCACCATCGTTGGAGATACTTTGGTGGTGGGGAAAGTTTTGGAGCTGATTATGGAGGACGGTCCTCGCTTAGGTCTTCACCTTAATGTCGGCAAAACTGAGGTTTTTTGGCCTAAGGAGGATCCTAGGAGTCGACTTCCTGGTGTTTTCCTCCCCCGACATTTCTCGACCGTCGCGTGGTGTCAAAGTTCTTGGTGGCCCCGTCAGTGTCTGTCGTGATTTCAGCAGTGAGCTTGTGGGGAAGAGAGTAACTAGGACCATTGAGCTTATGGATTCTGTTGCTAGGATTGAGGATCCTCAGTGCGAGTTGTTGCTACTTCGTGCTTGTACGGGTGTTTCCAGGCTTTCTTTTGCTCTACGCACTTGCCCTCCTTCGATTTTTGGTTCGGCTAAGATTTCCTTCGATGCTGCTCTGCGGTCTAGCTAGGAGCGCATTGTCACCGCGTCCGGCCCCGGGTTTGGGGATTGGCAGTGGCGTCTCTCCACACTACCCTTCCACTTTGGAGGGCTTGGTGTGTATTGTGTTGGGGATGTTCTGCATTATGCCTTTTTGGCTTCTTGCCTCCAGTCCTCTGAGTTGCAGGCTATGCTCCTTCGGCCTTCAGCTGTCTTAGCTCCTGGGCCGACCTTCGATGCGACCTTGGCTCTGTTTAATGAGTCCACCGGTTCCGACCTTCCCCATGATCCTAGTGAGATCGCTGCCCCCAAACTCATGAAGAAATTGGCAGATATATATTTCACGAAGATTACTGCTTCGGTAGAATCGGATTTCTCATTGACTCAGCGACAGGTTGTGCTTTGGAAGTCTCTGCAGGGTGCTCATACGTCCGATTGGCTTCACGCATTACCTATCTCCGGTTTGGGGCAGACCATGAATGGGAGGACTTACCGCTCTGTCCTTAGCTATCGGCTAAGTATCCCTTTGTTCTCGATACCTAGACCTTGTCGCGCCTGTTCCCGAGTGTCTGTTGGCGATATTTTTGGGGAGCATGCTGTGTCGTGTGCTGGTACCGTTGGTATCAAGCATAGGCATAACCTGGTTCGCGACAACCTTTTGGATATCTGTTTCTGATCTGGTATTTTTGCCGGTAAGGAAGTAGATGTCGGTTTGGTGGATGGGCACGACAACCACCTACGCCCGACGGATTTGCTTCTTTATTCTTGGGATAGGGGGCGTGATGTGTGTGTCGATCTGACAGGGTCGTCCCCTTTGACCCAGTCTGTGATGGCTGATTTCCTACCTGGTCGCGTGGTCGTTGATGCTGCTCAACGTAAGCGCGCAAAGTATGGAGATTTGTGCACCAAGATTGGGTACGGGTTCCTGCCTTTCTCCTTCTCGTCTTTGGGGGAGCTTGATGCTGAGGCTGTTGCATTGCTGAAGCGGTTTCAGAAATTCTCTATCTCTCAGGATGCGGGGGCTCGTACAGCTGCCTTTATTTTCACTAGACTTAGCTTTGCTATTGCTAAGGGAGTGGGTGCCCAGATAGTATCTCGGCTACCCACTAACTTCTGGTAATTTGTTCTGGTGTTAATGGAAGTTCTGTTCATAATAATAATAATAATAATAATAATAATAATAATAATAATAATAATAATAATAATAATAATAATAGTGGGGAGAGCGCTGCGGTTGGGCGATTTGGTGCGATTAGGGCACCTGACGCGCATCACCACCACCAACCCTTCTGCCACCCTTCTGCACGCACCACCACTGATGGTTGGATTTGCCGTGGGTCCTACCGATCAAGTAATACCAACTAATCCTAACGGTAGCTAGGGTAAGTCGGGTCGTGTCCACGGAGACGGTATTGTAAAGTCTAGACTAGGTCCACTCACAAACAAGGCTAAGTTACACAAACAAACATAAGAAATGATAATTGATGAATTATGATTGGAGAAGTGGTATGAACAAGACTAACAATGAATAAGCTATAACAAAAACTAATGAATAACCAAAGATTAACTAAGTAAATAAACTAGAGAAGATGATCGACTAAAGAGATAGAGAATTCAAATATGGAAAAGAGTAGGGTTAGGTCGGGTTCATAAGTGTAGTAGGGTAATTGGGGTGATCAAGGGTGTAAGCGTCCCCTAGTTGCTAGAGTCGGTCCGGGCTCTCGCTACGTAGACCAATGCCGAGGTAAGTCGCGCTCTCGCGTCTAAGACTAACCTCAATACAACCACAAAATAGACAAACAATGAGAAGAGGAGCACAAGTATGGGGAGCATTGGCCACTACTACTCACACAAGCAAATCAACAAACACATAGAGTGCCCATTATGTGACTAACAACAAAAGAGTTACCTTTACCCCTAATCAAACCCTAATCACCCATAATCCACACTTAATCCCCCTAATAACCCCACAGGGAGACTACTCACTCATTATCAAGAAGAAACCAACAATAATAAGAGAAAACAACATGAAAAACCAAACATCCATTATGAACAATAAGAACAATAACAAGAACAATATAAAAAGATTGAATCTAGATTAAATAAACAAGAACAAGAGTAGAGAAGATTATACCAACAACCAAATGAAGATAAAGATGTAAACTTGCATAAACAAGAACCCAAATCAACTCCAAGGATGTCAAGCTTGGAGAAATCTTCAAGAACCCACTTAATACAAGATTATCTAAACTAGATTAAACTAAGATTAACTAAGGATTAACTAGAGATGAAAGGAGGCTAATTGGGGTTTTGAATTCTTAAGAGAGGTCTAATACAATCTAGGGTAAAGTATGGTGCTTAAACATTACAAAGGAGGAGTATTTATAGGGTTAGAAGAATGAAGGAGGAGAAAAGAAACAATTGCGGCTACAACTGTCCCATCCCGTCCGGGACGGAGTGGTCCCGCCCGGAACGGAGTCAAAACAGAAGCAGTGCTAAATGCGCACCTCATCCCGGACGGGATGAGTTCCTTCCCGTCGGGGATGAGTCTTGTAGGCCTCCAATATGATCTTTAAGGTTCCTCTTTGCTTCACATAGGCTAATCATCGACTCTCGGGTCTCGGCATCGGGTCTAAGGGGCTCGGAATTGGGTCCAAGGCATCGAGTGATCGTTCCTTCTCTTCGTTGGCTCCGAAAAGTGTATGTATTGAGTCGGAATCGCTCCAACTCTTCATGAATGGTCTCGGGAACCTGAAACGAACTAGAGGAAGCATAAGTAGCCCACGAATCGCTCCCAAGGAGCGATTCCGCAAGGAAAATGGGACCAAAACACAGCAAATTAGGCACTACAAACTACACTTATCAACTCCCCCACACTTAACCCTTACTCGCCCTCGAGTAAGCACAAACTAACTACTAAACTAGCCGAGTGGGTATTAGCGCACCCTACGCCCTTTCAACTCACGCGAGAACACCTAGAGGATAAGTGCTCTCCGCAAGGCAAGTGAGGTGTTGCGACAAAACCGTGGATGCAACCGGACACAAAAACACAAAAACAAACAAACATACAAACAAACAAACACACAAAAGGTTGCACCCAAAAAAGAAACAAATACCGCCTCCCTCTAAAAAGCGGTGAAAGAAGCACCGGTTTAGGACTCAAGGCAAGTGACAACGTTCCCAAGCTAGAAATACAAACCAAAATGGACCAAACCCTAATAGTATAACGACAAAGCAATAAAAACGTTGGTAACTTACCTAGGTTCCTCCTAACCTTCTAAGAACGTAGTACGGGACGATCGGCGGGATGGAAAAAGGATGAACCACGATGTTAGTCGACACTGTAGGTAAGTGAGACCTCGCCCCCTTTAGCAATGAGCCAAGAGGGTCATCTCATGCCCAAAATCGCCCAACTAGTCCAAGTAAAAAGGTGGATATGATTGCAAAATGAGGGAAGACCGACCACTACCGCTATCATCCTTCCTAGGGACTCGGTCCTTTGGTAGGCTCTTCACGGCAATGATCGGAAAAAGGCTTATTTTTGAGATGTGGGGATTATTTTTGTGAGACGGTTCTCTTTTGGCATTTCTCTTTCTTTTGCATTTTTGCTTCTTGTGTTGCTATGCCTTTTCTTTTTCATCTTTTGTATTTTGTTTTTGGCTTTTTGTGCCTTTTCTTTTTCTTCAATTCTTTCTTTCTTTCTTTCATTTTCTTTCTTTTTTTCATTGTTTGCCCTTTTTTTTGGTTTGATATGAGTTGTAGGCATTTCTTCTTGCAACTAAGAAAGAGATTTCAACAAATTGCATCTTATTTTGTGGATATGTGTAGGAGGTAGGGGAATGGGTGAGTCGGGAGCGCGCTTTCCCTTCAAACCCACAAAAAGGGGAGAACTTGGACTAATCAAACAATTCCGAACACGGTCACCTAGGGGACGGGACTCGGCAACCAAGGCCTTTTCACACCGTGGGTGGTCAAAATGGTCAAAATGCAAATGCCGTAGTAAATCCCTAGTAGACTAGGTGGACTCAAGGTAAGAAACCAACGAAATCATTGATTTAGGGTCATTCTACTAGACTAAAGTCCAAGACTCGATTCATACTACTAGAAAGGGAAAGTAGACACTTGCACACTAGCCTCTAAACCGGGTTTTCGAAAATCGTTTACACACTAGACACAAGTACACACCACAAAACAAAGACTCAACAAAGAACGAAAGAAAAAGAAGCAAAAGCAACAAAACAAAAACAAAACAAAACGAACACATAAATAACACAAACACCACCCCGAGCTTCCAAACAAGTCACCAAATCAACCACAAGTATGCACAAAGCTCCAGCCGAGCACACCACATCACAATCTCCTCCAAACTCCTCAAGAGACAAAAGGGGAAAAAAGGGATAAAAGATGTTACCGGATGTCTTAAAAGCTCTCCAAAACTATCGGTGATTCAAGCAACCTATAAGGAAAAAGGGAGGCAAAACACGCAAAACACAACAAATATACGAGACAACGACACAAAAGGAAAACACACAAAAGAAAATCTTTTTGATTTTTGTGAAAAAATTTCAAATTTTTAGGGTTTTTAAGGATTTTTCGAGAAAACTACTAAAATAAAACTAACTATGATAGAATATCGCTCCCCTACACTTAAGCCGAGCAATGTCCTCATGCTCGACCGTAGTGTATGGACTCGAAGAAAAGAAAAGAAAAGAAACTACGAAAATAAAGCTAAAAATCAAAAAGAAAAGTGGAGAAAAAGGTAGAAAGTGTCCGGCCGGGGTGTAGTCAAGTCACCATGGGCCGAGACGAGAAAAGATATGGATGGGGAAGAAATAAAAAGAAAGAAAGAAAAAGGAAATGTGAGGGGAGGACTAGGTGTGATCAAGTCACCTAGCCCAGATTCCGCCCAAATCCGACTAAATCCTAGAAAAAGGGTGAAAATCTTGTAAAGTTGGATTTTGAAATGACTCTCGATGTAGTCACATCATCGAGAGTCGGGAGCAACAAATACCAAGGCCCCGAGGGCCACCATGACACAAAAGTGTATAAGGGGAGGGAATAAACAACGACAAGCAAGCTATAAAAGACGGAAAAAAAAGGATAGTTGCCGTACCATACGGTTAGCAACTCACTCGCTCCATCGTCTCATAAGTCAATATCGGCATGTAGCTAGTCGTCGTCTTTGTTATTCCTCTTCAATCGCGATATGGTTCCATGGTTGGAGCACGAAGGTATAAGGAGATGGGTTTTGATGTGAAAGTCGGTGTAAAGTGAAGATAAAATGAGGTGAATATGTATACATGAAGTGTAGGGGTCATATGATAAGGGCAAGGATAGGTGGGGAGGTTGGGAGGGGGTATAAAGTGGTAGGGTGGGCTCGAACGACGAAGAAAAGGCCAAATGAAGAACAGGGGTCCATCTCGGTCGGGATGGATGGTCCCGGTCGGGATGACCTGCCCGTCCCGGTCGGGAAGACCTCGTCCCGGTCGGGAAGACCTCGTCCCGGTCGGGATGGCACTCCAGTAGACCCAATTTTTTGAAGACCCATCCCGAACGGGATGACATCCTTCCCGGCCGGGATGGCTCATCCTTCCCGGTCGGGATGCATTCTTCCCCGACGGGAAGAGTCTTCTAACCCTTTATAGCTCCCAAAGCTCATTCCAAGCTTCAAAAACCGACTCCCCTTCGCACGATCCAAGCTCTAACAATAACCACTCCTCTCTAGAACTTATCTTCACTTCGCACCTATTAAATGAGCTCAAAACACAATCATCAAAGTCCCTCCCTCACATCGCTCATCAACAATCCAAATAATCAAGAATTTCACAAAACTAAAAGAAATTACAAGAGAAAGAGATATATACAAAGAGACGGTTCTTGTGGAACTCCGTCAAACCAAAGGTGGTGCATTCTTCAATTCTTTTTCATCAACACTAGGCAAATTTCATCTCCATCAAGGGCATGAAGAAACAAGTCGAAGGCCCTAGCAAAGTCTTCAATCAAGCTAGTAATATAAGCATCCAAATACCAAGGTTCTCCATGACCTTGTCTCGACGTTCCCGAGGAGTTCCGATCTTGTAAGTTCAATGGCTTGAACTTATACTTTTGATCCTTCGGGATATACCCAAACGTCCACTTGTCCTCATGCGGCCCCAAGGGAGGCTCATCTTGCTTCTTGCCTTTCAAATTGTCATCAAACCCATGATATGGGCACTCATCTACCTCAATCTCGGAGTCGTCATCCTCAAGCTCATATGAGTTGCTCTTCAAGCTTTGTCCCAACTCAACCCCTAGATAGATGTCTTCCGTGGCGCGGATCATATTGCATGACTCATCGTTAGTAGGCGAAGTGTTTCCTTGGAGGTCAAACACTAGCCTTTCTTCGCCTAACTCGAAGGTGATCCTACCGTTCTTCACATCGATCATAGCACCGGCGGTGTGTAGAAATGGGCGCCCAAGGATAATGGGAGTGTTGGCATCTTCCGGCATATCGAGCACGATGAAGTCGATCGGAATGAAGAACTTCCCGATTCGTACCGGTACGTCCTCTAACATCCCCAATGATCGGTTAAGAGATTTATCGGCCATTTGGAGTGTAATGGACGTACATTTAAGCTCCTTCATCCCTAATCGCTTACAAATGGAATGAGGAATGATGCTCACACTCGCACCCAAGTCACATAATGCTCTCTCGATCTTGTAATTGCCTATGGTGCATGGGATCGAGAAACTACCCGAATCTTTCAACTTTGGAAGCGTGGAACCTTGAATAAGCTCGCTCACCACCCTCGTGAACGCTATTGTCTCTTCCTTGTCGATGGATCTCTTCCTAGCTAGGATCTCTCGCATTAATCTTCCATATGCCGGGATTTGGGTAAGTAACTCGGTGAATGGGACATTAACATCCAATTTCTTCACAATGTCTAGGAATTTGTCAAATTGGACATCCACCTTAGTCTTCATTTGCCTTGTTGGGAAAGGCAACTTGATTTGAACCTTGTTTTGCTCAATAGGGGTGGACTTCTCACATGACACTTTTCCTTTACCCTTTTCTTTTGCTTGAAGTGGGGGAAGCTTGTCTTCAATGGGTTTTTCGGTCTCCCATAAGACTTGCTCCTCCATTGGATCTTCCTTGCTTGAGCTTTCTTGAATTGGAGATGCAACTTTCTTTGTTGGTTCTTGCATTGGTTCTTGCTCACTAGGGAATGAAGGGGAGTCATAAGATGTACCTCTCCTCGTGGTAATAGCATTTACATGCTCAAATTTCGGAGTTTCACGTTGAGGAGGTAGTTGCCCCTTTTGTCTTGAGGAGCTTCCCGAAGAAAGTTGAGATATTTGGGTCTCAAGCATCTTCGTATGAGCATTTCTCGCCTTGTTATCTCTTTGAACATAAGCAAAGAAATCTTGTTGGTTTTTTGACATCTCCATTTGACTCCTTTGCATCTCCAACATAGATTTTTGAATGTCGAAATCATGAGGTGGAGATTGTGGATTGTGCGGAGTATTGGTGAGAGCTAACGGAGTACCATAATCATGAATAGGAGACCGACTCCTAGGCTTGCTTTCTTGTCGATTACCTTGAGTTGCTTGTTGTTGTTGATGGTTCCCTTGGAACCCATGAGAATTGCCTTGAATAAGGCCTTGATTGTTGCCATGGTTGTAGTTTTGATGTCCTTGATTGAAGTTCCCTTGTTAGAACCCTTGATTGTTGTTGAATGTACCTTGGTTATTTTGCTTGAAGTTGTTGAAAGGCCTTGGGTTGCCTTGATAACCTTGGTACCCTTGATTGTTGTCCTTTAATGGAGGTGAAACATAAGGTCGGTGTTGTAGAGCTTGTTGTTGAGAAGCTTGATGGGAAGCTTGGTACATATTAGGATAAGGGGCACCTTGTTTGAACGCTTGAAAGGCGTTCACTTGCTCAATACTTCCCCTACAATGCATAGGCTCATGTCCAACTATCCCACAAGTGTCACACATCCCATAATAAGGTGTATGAGGCACAATTCCCAAAGCATTTACTTCACAAATCGAGTGTTGGTTGGAGGAACTAACGCTTTGAACTTGATTGAGGTGACTTTGGAGCTTCTTGTCAATGGTCTCCATGTGAGTTTTTAGTTGAGCCCCAAGGTCAATGCTTAGTTGTGTGATAGCATCGACCTCATGCCTACCTCCTCGATTCGCCTTCCTAGGTCTTGAGTATTGGGAATTGTGGACCGCCATCTCTTCAATTCGTGACCAAGTTTGGTCATCATCCACCTCGGTAAACCTTTCGTTAGATCCCATATTGAGTATGGCCCTTGAGTCTTCATATAACCCGTTCCAAAATTGTTGCACAAGGAACCATTGTGATAGACCATGGTGAGGGCAAGAGCGGATCAAGGCTTTGAATCTTTCCCAAGCTTCATAGAGGCTTTCTTCATCACGTTGTTGGAATCCCGTGATAGAAGCTCTCAATAGATTTGTCTTCTCCGGGGGATATAATTGTTGGTAGAAGGCTAAGGCTAGCTTCTTCCAAGTATTAATACCAAGGGTCGCCTTGTCCAACCCCTTGAACCATTGCTTCGCTTTACCGATCAAAGAGAAGGGAAATAGTACCCACCGGATTTGGTCTTGGGTTATTCCCGGTTGTGAAATAGCATCGCAATAATCCGAAAAGGTTTCCATGTGTTGATGGGGATCTTCGGTTGGTAAGCCATTAAATTGACTTCGCTCGACCAATTGGATAAATTGGGTCTTTGCCACAAAATTGCCGGTATATGCCTCCGGTAAAGCGGTTGGACCGGGCAAGACATCCTCCGTAAACGTCGAGTGTGAAGAGAACTTGGGCATTATTGGATATGCGGGAGAGGACGGTGTAGAAGGTGTTGATGTAGAACTAGACGGGGAACTAGGTGAAGAAGAATGGATAGATGAACCAAAGGGGTTTATGAAGATCCCTTCGGCCGTCTCTCGAGGTGACACATTAAAGTCGGATCCTTGATCTTGCTCTTGATGGGTATTGCTAGCGCTTGGTTGAGAGATTCTAACCCGGTCAATCGTCCGTTGGCGAACACTAGTAGAAAACTACCCATTGGAACCGGTTGTAAACTACCCTTTGGAACCTTTTTTCATAGGTTCTACTGCCACAGATTCCTTTGGTCCGGAGCTTTGGAACCGATTGTGGGAAGGTTCCAAAGATGAACTTTGGAACCGGTTGTTGATGGAACCGGTTCCAAAGGGTATACCATTGGAACCTATTGTAATTAACAACCGGTTCCAAAGGTGTCACATTGGAACCTGTTGAAAACCACAACCGGTTCCAAAGGTGGCACATTGGAACCTGTTGTAATCCTCAACCGGTTCCAAAGGGTGTACAAATGGAACCTACTGTAATTCACAACCGGTTCCAAAGGTGCCCCATTGGAACCCGCAGTACTTCACAACCGGTTCCAAAGGTGTTAATTTTTAAAAAAAAAAATGTATATTCAAATCCACAATAATAGTATATAAATGAAAAACCAACCCGCGTCAAATATATATATATATACACACAGACACACTTGATAAATTAATTGATCAAAATATTGCCACAAAATTTAAAATACTATATTTTTATTAATATAAAACAGAAAATTATACCATGTATATCATCCTACATTTCTTACACATCATACATACTCCAATCTTCTTAATATTGGTGGTAATATACAGACTACAAGTAATCCACGCCATCTTTATAGATAAACTCAGCTTCATCTTCAATACTTTGCAAAACTTTATCGGCCTTAATATACAGTCTAGTGATAGCAAGAAAACATAAGCAATTATCCTGCAAACGTGGGTCGTTGACAATAAAATGTAATCATCACATCATACAAATACTTACTTTATCGCAATAATGTTACCTTTCAAAGCTATACCATAGAAATCCATCATCTCATCCGGAGCAGAATAGCTAGCTAGGCAGGTTTCTAGGGGAACTCTTGGGGGAACAACTTCATCCACAAGGCTATTTTAAACAAACGCTTATCAAAGAAATCTATTGAAAAAAAGGACAAAAAAACAACTCGTATTGTAGAATCAAATGACTTACATTTCTTTCCCTTCAGATTAAGCTTGAACATTCAACTACTGCAATGCTTCCAATTGATCTAAAACCCAAACCAAAATAACAGTACTCCAAATCAAACTAATTATGTGTACATAAATGCCTAGATTTCCAAAAACAAAGAGAATAAACAAATAAATCAATTGAAAAACACTTCAAAGAAATGTACAAATCCTCCATGTATCCATGGACCATGTATCTCTGAAAACTCCATAAAAAAAGGCATCCCCGAATACATGATGTTAAAAAACCTCATGGTCTTCCATATAATAGGTTGAGACAAGAATCTAAACATAATATACTCTGTTGCTTCTTCAAATGCTTTGGCAACCGGAATCTCCGGCAAGCCAGAAGCCAAGAATTAATAAAATGAGAAATATTAGAATCGTGAATATTAGTAACGTAAAGCAGAAATAATAGAATTGTGAATATTATTAATTGCCCCACACGGGCTCAGTAAAATTGGCAAGTGGGTCAATGGAATCAACAGGATCAGGTCCCGGCCATTTTTTATGTTGTAAAGACTGGGTCTATCATTTTTAATTCGGTGACCAAAACCCTATCAGTTCGGTTGGGTAAGGGTCGGATCATTCGGGTCAGTCAGTTTTAACGAGTCTATGCATTATGATGTAATTAAAGCACAATGACGATACTAACAAGATGTGCTAACTATACTCCATCCCTGAATCTTGAATATGATCCCTACTCAGTCATGCTAAACCAAATTATTTATTATGGAAATATAAGCTGAAACAACGACTTTCAAAATAAGAATAAGACGAAAACCTTCGTGAAATATAAAAAAACCCTAATGCTCTCAGTAGGGGCAATTTCAGGCGACAGGCAAATGGCGTGATTGATCGTAATTGATCATCATGGCAAGAAATTCAGCATCAAAGACGAAGGCTAAACAATCAGGATCTAAGCAAGACGGTTCTAAGACTTCTATGGGACGAAAGGAAACTAATTCAAAGAAGACTGGACCGAATGAGGACGATGTTTTACATACAAAACCTATGCATGAATTGAATGCAATTCCGGGGTTAAATTTTACTGATGAAGAAGAGGTTTTGGATGTGGATATACCATGGATAACGCATAGAGGAAGAAATGGGGAAAAAACGACTAAAATTCAAAAGGAACATAAGGAAAGGGAGAATGAATCAGAGGAAAAATTGATACAGTTCACTAGAGATGACACTAAGGAGGAGATAGAGTATTGGGAGCAGGCTGTCTACTGCTACATCCTGGGTGCGAATCCACCTTGGGAGGTAGTGGATGATTTCATTAGACGTATATGGAGGAGTCATAATGTGGATAAAGTCTCTTTTCTTCCGAATGGGATTTTCTTGGTCAGATTTCAACATGGAAGACAAGGAAAAGGTATTGGCTGCTGGATATCATATGTTTGACAGTAAACCTATGATTGTTAGGGCCTGGATAGAAGGGGTTGATTTTCTTAAAGAAGACGTTAAGGTGGTACCGGCATGCATAAGGATGCACGAATTACCACTGCGTTTCTGGGGTAAATGTCTGCCAATGATAGCTAATCTAGTGGGGAAATTCATACAATCTGATCAGCAAACAGTGGCTAAAACAAGACTTGGATATGCTCGAACATTGGTGGAATTACATGTAGGTCAAAAATATTCAGAGAAAGTAGCTTTCTTGGATGAAGAAGGACAGAAAGTGAACATAAATATTGAGTATGAATGGAAACCTAGTCTTTGCAATCACTGTAAAGGACTTGGGCATGAAGAAACTCAATGTAGGAAGAGGACAATGAGGAAGGAAGGTGGAGTAATAATTAAGAAGGTTTGGAAACCTGTACAAAAGATACAGGAATAGGCTAAGAGTATTACTTCGCCAAAGGAGAAAAGCATACATAATGAGAAGCCAGGTGTGTTAAATAGAGGTGAGATGTTTGCATCTCCTATAAGATCATACCTGGACGTTCTGGAGGATGAGTCTGAGAATGATGAGGTGGCTGAAATACAAAATGTGCGAGAGAAATCTGGTAACTCCTCACTTCAAAATGTCCCAAATGAATAATATAGGATTTTGGAACGTGAGAGGGCTTAATAATGTAAATAAGCAGGATGTAGTAAAACAATTTATGAATAAACAGCAAGTAGCTTTGTTTGGATTATTGGAGACTAAAGTTAATAGCCATAATGTAGGAAATATTGCCAATAGGATATTAAATGGATGGAGTTTCACAACAAATTGTAGTATGCACAAAGGGGGAAGAGTTTGGTTACTATGGCAACCGACTATTCTCTCTATTGAAGTGCTAGCAGCTGGTTCTCAATATATTCACGTCAGGGTTAATGACAGATGCAATGCCAGACAGTTTTATTTGACAATGGTCTATGCATTCAACGACGGGAATGACAGGAAACCGTTATGGGAGGATCTAAAGAAGCTCTCAATCAGTATGGATAGCCCATGGGCTATAGCTGGTGATTTTAATACAGTTTTGAGCAGAGAGGAACGATTGGGGGGACAAAGCAAAGAGGAAGACATTGAAGACTTTGTTGAATGCTTGGATGCG
Source organism: Agrostemma githago (assembly GCA_958450325.1). Lineage (NCBI taxonomy): Eukaryota > Viridiplantae > Streptophyta > Magnoliopsida > Caryophyllales > Caryophyllaceae > Agrostemma > Agrostemma githago. Next base: position 61,741,467 of record OY288247.1, on the reverse strand, counting down.
TGTGACATGCACGATATTGCAGCTACTGGAGCTTTCTATACTTGGACTAACAAACAAGAGGATGGGGATAAAAAAGTATAGTAAGCTTGACAGATTTAACAAATACTGTCAAAATAATGGGGTATGTAGACTAATGACGCATATGGTAAGTAGACTATCAAAATAATGGGGTAACACATACGGGTTCCGATAAAAAAAAAGGATCCATTAGAGCTGACCTGCATTGTCCACTAATGACATGATCACCCTCGTTGACACGGAAGCAAGGAGAAACGTGTGCAGCAATGTTTGAGTGCCTGTTCTCATATCTGATAACAAGAATGGGATGAGTATGTGGTATAACAAATTACAAACAAAATAAATATAACTTCGAATACATAAAATTTAGATGGGGATTGTAAGAGCAAACATAAGCAAACCTTTGGTACTTCTTGATGTAGTGAAGATAGTTACGGCGAACAATTATGGTTCTCTGCATCTTAGCGCTGTGACAGGTACCGGCAATAATACGACCTCTGATGGACACATTGCCAATAAAGGGACACTTTTTATCAATGTATGTTCCTACAATCGCAAAAACAAATGCAATAAAATATTTATCGAGTATACTTCAAACCCATTTTAAGATATAAAACACACTCAAACTCCATACACACTCGACACTAACGATGCACTTGAAAACTTTATTCTTAAGACGCCAAAACTGCATAATAGATGACCAATTGCTGAGCATGACGACCATCTTATTGTGGGAACATTAGGAAAGAGCGAACAAAATGGATAATAACTACACAAAAAGCAACTTAATTCACAGAGAAACAAGTAAGCATGCGTACACAGAAAATTCACTGAAGTACATGGCTACCAAATTGTTATAAAGTTTCCATTGATGGTTAGATACAACAGCTGTTATACAAATACAGAAAACACAGCCACAAAAACTACGAAATGACCCCTGCGAATAAACTAGAAAAGACGGGAAATAATCGAGAGCAGAATGAAACATGATTATACAAAATGCAACATAAATCACTAATCAATAACGCGAAGAAAACCATAAACAATGTGTAAACCCCAGCAAAGCAAACTTCCTGTCAAACACAAATTCACTACGAGTATATCACAATGTTGATCATATAAACTCATTTCCCCAAAAAAATCTTCAATCGAGTGGTCTAGTATAGCACAAAACCAAAACACATTTCGCAACTCGATCACTTTATCACAATGTTGATCATATAAAAGCATTTTCACAGAAAAACACATCGCTCCAATTGTAGAATAAAACACAAAACCAAAACACATTTCGCAACTAGATCACTATATTACAATGTTGATCAGATACAAGCTTTTTTGACTAAGGAAACATCAGTCCAGTCGTAGAGCTAAACACAAAACCGAAAGGCAGAACACAATTCACTCGGATCGATCTTAAGCACCATTCATCACAACAAATCAGTCATCAAACAGAAGATAAATTCCAATCCAACAAATCAATCAAAACACGATTCGCGACTCGATCTTAAGAACTTAGAGCATTCACCACAACAAATCAGGAATCAAACAAAAGATAAATTCGAATCCAACAAACCAATCGAAGGTGAAAATGAAGAAGAAGAAACCATCAATGGCTTCACGACTTGACGAGGAGTCTTGAATCCCAAACCAATACTCTTAAAGAATCGATTTCCACCCTTTCTAGGTCTCTTCCCCTTCCCAGTTATCTTCGACCTACACAAAAATCATCAATTTTCATCTCCGAAATCACTGAATCCAAAACCTCAAACGAGAAATCAATTAATTTCCGAAAGAACTTACAATAGGAAAACCTTGGGTTGCTTGAGGAAAGTCTTCTCAGTCTACAACAATACAAAAATGAAGCACAAAACTAAATAAGATTAAGCGATCAAATTCGATCAAACTTACTCAGGCCAGCGTTAAGAGACTAGAGGGGTGAGGTTTGAATGGTGGCATCTTCTCTCTGTGTGTCTTCTGTGTGCGTCGTCTTCCTCGTGTCAACGGTTTAGGGTTCTTCATGTTCCGGGTTTAGGGGTTCTTCGCGCGGGTTTAGGGGTTCTTCACTACTTCTTCAGGTTTAGAATTTCTGATTTCATTTTATGGGTTATTGATTTTGCGGGTTTCTAATTTAGAATTACGCTTTGGAACCATTTGTTAAGAAATTAGGTTCCATTGATTGTATTTTTGGAACCGGTTCAACTTTCAATAGGTGCAAAATTTTTTTAAGAAGGTCCAAATATTTTATCTTGTACCTTTGGCACCTCTTTTTAGTTAACAACCGGTTTCATTGATAAGGTCATTGGAACCGGTTCAACCTATAACAGGTGCCAAAGCATTTTAATATGAGCTAAAATTTTTAGACATAATCTTTGGCACCTCTTTTAGTGAACAACAGGTTCCATTGATAAGGTCTTTGGAACCGGTTCCAGTTACAACAGGTGCCAATCATTTTTTTGGTCATCTAAGGCACCTCTTGTTTTTACAACCGGTTCCTTTTAATAAGTTCCAATGACATTAATTGTACTAGTGGAAAGGCTCGAAAGAGTCTTTCCGGCTCTGGATTAAAGAGAAAGAAATCGCCTCCCCTCCTAGGCATACACTACGCACTAGAGCAAACGTGAGAACACCTAGTGCTTTATGGGCACTAGGCAACGAAAATAAACAAGCACAATCGAAAGACAAAGAGAAAAGGAAGAAATAAAACTAAGGAAACAAGAAGAATCTAGAAAATATGCACAAGAGATGAAAGAAGAGCACGAAGAAGAGTAACTAAGTCTAGCTATAAGCAAACTAGTCTAAACAATGCACCGTCCCCAGCAACGGTGCCAAATTGATGGTTGGATTTGCCGTGGGTCCTACCGATCAAGTAATACCAACTAATCCTAACGGTAGCTGGGGTAAGTCGGGTCGTGTCCACGGAGACGGTATTGTAAAGTCTAGACTAGGTCCACTCACAAACAAGGCTAAGTTACACAAACAAACATAAGAAATGATAATTGATGAATTATGATGGGAGAAGAGGTATGAACAAGACTAACAATGAATAAGCTATAACAAAAACTAATGAATAACCAAAGATTAACTAAGTAAATAAACTAGATAAGATGATCGACTAAAGAGATAGAGAATTCAAATATGGAAAAGAGTAGGGTTAGGTCGGGTTCATAAGTATAGTAGGGTAATTGGGGGGGGGGGGTGATCAAGGGTGTAAGCGTCCCCTAGTTGCTAGAGTCGGTCCGGGCTCTCGCTACGTAGACCAATGCCGAGGTAAGTCGCGCTCTCGCGTCTAAGACTAACCTCAATACAACCACAAAATAGACAAACAATGAGAAGAGGAGCACAAGTATGGGGAGCATTGGCCACTACTACTCACACAAGCAAATCAACAAACACATAGAGTGCCCATTATGTGACTAACAACAAAAGAGTTACCTTTACCCCTAATCAAACCCTAATCACCCATAATACACACTTAATCCCCCTAATAACCCCACAAGGAGACTACTCACTCATTATCAAGAAGAAACCAACAATAATAAGAGAAAACAACATGAAAAACCAAACATCCATTATGAACAATAAGAACATTAACAAGAACAATATAAAAAGATTGAAACTAGATTAAATAAACAAGAACAAGAGTAGAGAAGATTATACCAACAACCAAATGAAGATAAAGATGTAAACTTGCATAAACAAGAACCCAAATCAACTCCAAGGATGTCAAGCTTGGAGAAATCTTCAAGAACCCACTTAATACAAGATTATCTAAATTAGATTAAACTAAGATTAACTAAGGATTAACTAGAGATGAAAGGAGGCTAATTAGGGTTTTGAATTCTTAAGAGAGGTCTAATACAATCTAGGGTAAAGTATGGTGCTTAAACATTACAAAGGAGGAGTATTTATAGGGTTACAAGAATGAAAGAGGAGAAAAGAAACAATTGCGGCTACAGCTGTCCCATCCCGTCCGGGACGGATTGGTCCCATCCGGGACGGAGTGGTCCCGCCCGGGACGGAGTGGTCCTGCCCGGGATGGATTGGTCCCGCCCGAGACGGAGTCAAAACAGAAGCAGTGCTAAATGCGCACCTCATCCCGGACGGTATGAGTTCCTTCCCGTCGGGAATGAGTCTTGTAGGCCTCCAATATGATCTTTAAGGTTCCTCCTTGCTTTACACAGGCTTCTCATCGACTCTCGGGTCTCGGGATCGGGTCTAAGGGGCTCGGGATCGGGTCCAAGGCATCGAGTGATCGTTCCTTCTCTTTGTTGGCTCCGAAAAGTGTATGTATTGAGTCGGAATCGCTCCAACTCTTCATGAATGGTCTCGGGAACCTGAAACGAACTAGAGGAAGCATAAGTAGCCCATGAATCGCTCCCAAGGAGCGATTCCGCAAGGAAAATGGGACCAAAACACAGCAAATTAGACACTACAAGCTACACTTATCAACCACCGCGCTGGCCACCCCCTGTCGCCGGCCTCCCCTGCGTCGCCAGATAGGGCTTTGGGTTTTGCGTTTAGGGCATCTGCCACCCTACCGTGCGCCCACTGCCACTTTCCTTTCCCAGCCGGCCTAACGCCACCACCATCACCAGATGGCCACCAGACCTCACGTCGCCGGTCATCGGTTTTTTTTTGCGCGAGAGAGAGTTTCTTCCTCCTAGTCACGCTGCTTGCTGCTGCTCTTCGCTGGGGCACGTTGTCGCCGGTGTCATGCCGGTGCCACGTCTGATTCGCCGGTGCCACGTCTGATTCACCAGTGCCACGTCGTTGCCGGTGCCAGGTCAGGTCTGGGTGCGTGTTTGTTTTCAGCGGGTACTTGGGTTGCCGACGTGGTTTCGGTTTGCAGTAGTTTCGAGGTCGTGTAAGTGGGTTTGCTTTGGGTTGTTTTCAGGCTGTTTCGGTCTGCTTCCGACTGCTGCGGTCCACCTCCGTCCCGGGTTTAGTTCTTTTTGCTCATTTTGTTTCTTTTTCGTTCTTGGTTTTCTCTTGATTCCGTTGTTTGTCTTTTTTGTTTTCCGTTGGGTTTCCTTTTTTTGGTTTGTCCCGTCATGCCCGACCTTGTGCGGTTCCACTGCCCTTTTGTAGGCCTCGCCCGGTGTAGGGATGGATGGGGTAAGGGTTTTGTTAAAAATTCTCTGCTTATCCATCTCCATGATCATCATTGTAAGGGGGTTGCCCGGGACAACATGTGTCAATCTCTTACTTCTTTGCCTGTTTTTTTGGCTGTTGAGTCTACTTTTCGTCGGATGCGTATTTGGTTGTGACTCATACTAATAGCAAAGGGTGTCTGCACGACGCGGAGTCTTTTATTGAGGCCCCTAATTGTGGTGATGGTGTTATCCGCTTTGTTCTTTACGGTTTTCCCCGACCATCTGCCCCTACAGTTTCGTCATCTAGTGGTTTTGTTGATCCCCCGGTTGTTGGGTTTAACGTGACTTCTCTTGATCACTTGTTGGCTAAGGGGTTACGTACTGTTAATTCCATCCCTCCAAAGTGTCATTTAGGGTTTTCTCGGGTTTTTCGGGGAGCTCTTGATGATGTGGCTGCCTCTCCTCGTGATCTCACGTGTTGGGTCACCTTGCTTGCGTTGCCTCTTTGCATACTTAAGACTTTCTCCCCTCGGAGTAACCTTGAGTGTCGATCTGTTATTCGCCGGCAACGTCAGGAGGAGAGTATTTCTAACGCCATTCATTGTTGGGATGAGCCAGGTGGTCGTTTGTTGCTTCTGCAGGATACTCTGGCTGAGGTTGCTCCTTCTTTTAGTGTGAATGAAGACCTCGACTTGACTGAGCTCAATATTAGGCAATGTCGGAGGAAGATTTGTGACGGGCATTACATTGCTGTTGTTCGTGTACTTTCTTCTTCTGGGGTTGCTCCTTACACCGATGATACTCTAGTGGCTTTGAGGGATAAGCACCCCGTCGTCCCTTCTCCCGCTTTGCCTTCTTTGCCTGGTAATCACCATTCCCTCACCGCGTCCGCGTCAGTGGTTCTGGATATGATTAGAGGTTTTCCGAGTGGCACTTCCTGTGGGAGGGACGGTTTTCGTGCCCAACACCTTTTGGATTGTTTGGGTGGTGCTGCAGTTGCTATTTCAGACGATTTGATCGCATCTGTCACTCGGGTGGTTAATCTCTTTCTCGAGGGCAGTTGCCCGCAGGTCCTCGGGGAGTACATTGCTAGTGCTCCACTAACCCTGCTTGTTAAGCCAAGCGACGGTATTCGTCCTATTGCTGTTGGCACAATTTGGAGACGGCTTGTCTCTAAGGTTGGTGCTTTCCCGATCGGTTCGTCGCTGAATGGCTATTTTTCTGGTCTTTAGTTTGGAGTTGGGGTGTCTGGTGGGGGTGAGGCTATCTTGCATGCCTTGAACCGGCTTGTTGAGGACCAGGGTAGTGAGGTGGGTCTTTCCATGCTCTTGGTGGATTTTCAGAATGCTTTTAACATGGTCGATCGGGAAATCATGTTACGAGAGGTTCGTATTCACTGTCATGTTCTCTCCCGGTGGGTGGAATTTTGTTATTCTAGTCTTGCTCGGTTATATTACGGTGAGCACAGCTTGCGGTCCTGTCTGGGGGTCCAGCAAGGGGATCCTTTGGGTCCTTTGCTTTTTTCTTTGGTGTTACATTCCTTGGTTTGTAAAATCCGGGACTCTTTTGATTTGAGGCTGCAGGCTTGGTACTTGGATGATGGCACTCTCGTCGGGGATACCTTGATCTTGGGGAAAGTCTTGGAGCTGGTTATGGTTGATGGTCCTCGTTCGGGACTTCATCTTAATGTCAGTAAAACCGAGGTTTTTTGGCCTTCAGAAGATCCTAGGAGCAGGCTCCCTGGTGTCTTCCCCCTACTACCGCCAGACCGGTGCATGGTGTCAAAGTCCTTGGTGGACCTGTTAGTGCGAGTCATGATTTCAGCAGTGAGCTCGTGATGAGTAGAGTGACCAGAACTATCGCGCTTATGGATTCCGTCGCTCTGCTTGATGATCCGCAGTGTGAGTTGCAGTACTGGTATCTCCAAACTTTATTTTGCTTTGCGTTCTTGCCCACCGATTGTTTTTGAATCGGCTCAGCTTGCTTTTGACGTGACTCTTCGTTCTCATTTAGAACGTATTGTTAATGCGTCTAGACCGGGGTTTGGGGATTGGCAGTGGCGCCTTGCCACACTTCCCTTTTCCTTTGGGGGGCTTGGGGTATATGCCGCTGGAGATGTCCTACATTATGCTTTTGTGGCATCTCGGCTGCAATCTACGAGTTTGCAGGCTACGCTGCTTCGCGCTGCGGGCATACTGACCCCTGGCCCGGCTTTCGATGCGGTCTTGTGTAGGCTTAAGGAGGTTTTGGGTTCTGTTGTGTTTAACCCAAGTGAGATCGCTGCCCACAAACTTATGAAGTCTTTGGCAGATATATATTTCACGAGGGTTGTGGCTAATGCGGAATCAGATTTCTCTTTGACCCCCCCGTCAGGTTGCTTTATGGAAGTCTCAGCAAGGTAGTCATGCTTCTGATTGGCTCTGCGCTGTCCCTATTTCTGGGTTGGGTTAGACTATGAACGGTCGTACATATCAATGTGTGCTTAGCTATCGGTTGGGCGTTCCTTTATTTTCCGTGCCTGCTCAGCCTGGGCCGTGTTCAGCCTGCTCTCGGGTTTTTGGCGGCGATATTTTTGGGGACCATGTCGTGTCTTGCGCGGGGGTTATCGGTATTAAACATCGACATAACCTTGTTCGTGACACTCTTTTGGATATTTGTCTCCGTTCTGGGATCTTGGTGGGTAAGAAGGTCGATATTGGCTTGATTGATGATCGTGATAGATCCTTGCGTCCTGCAGATTTGCTTCTTTATTCGTGGGACAGGGGGCGTGACGTTTGCGTAGATCTTACCGGGTCTTCTTCTTTGACTCAGTCCGGGCTCTCTGATTTCGCGTCAGGCCGTGTTGTGGGCGATGCCGCTCGGCGCAAATGCGCTAAGTACAGGGGCCTATGCACGGGGCTTGGGTATGGGTTTTTGCCTTTCTCCTTTTCTTCACTGGGGGAATTGGAGGCGGACGCTATCGGCTTACTCAAGAGGTATCAAAAATTTTCGATAGCACAGGATGCCGGAGCACGCGCTGCTCCTTTTATTTTTACTAGACTTAGCTTGCTATAGCTAAGGGGGTGGGGGCCCAGATTGTGTCTCGGCTACCCACCAATTTTTTGTAATCTGCGTTTTGATTCATCAATAATAAGTTAATTAATAATAATAAATAATAATAATAATAATAATAATAATTATTATTATTATTATTATTATTAAACTTTCTCCGCCTGGTGCATTCATAATAATAAACTTTCTCTCTCCGCCTGGTGCATTTTCTCTCTCTAGAGAAACTCTCTGAAAATAACAGAATCTCAACAAACTTTTCCATTAACCATCATGGCTGCGGAACCAAGCTTGCCTCGAGGACGAGGACCCCCTCGGAAAATCAGCAATGCTGAAGCAACTGCTTCCAGCAAACTAATTTCGAGCACAAATGTGGGGATTGGAGCTTCTTTGCGCTCTCATGCTCAGTCTTCGCAAATGGCGGGAATTCAAATTCTTCGCTCAATGCAGCTTCAAACTGATTCAAATGTCAATCCTGAAGGGAGTTCATCTGGAGATGGAAAACAAAATGTCTTGCTGGAGGATGCCGCCATTGACAAGGTATCCCCTGTTCAGTCGTCAAGCTTGATTAATGATCTGATTAATAAGGCATTTTCGTCTAAATCTGGGAGCCAAATTGTAATAGAATCGCAGACTAATCAATCTGTGAAGGAACCTATTACTGAATCGATTACTAAAAAACCTGATGTGGAACCGATTATTGACAAACCTACATGGAAAGACATGATTTCCAAGCAGAAAAATGTTGGTATGGAACTCTACTACGATCAATCATGTGTTGATTCCACGGAAATTGACATTGAGCTTGAGGATTTTGCTGATGAGCTTAAGAAGTGGAGTTTTACACTTATGGGGCATGTTATTGGGGCAAAACCAACTCTACAGAGTATGAAGGACTTTACTGTCAAAAATTGGACTAATATTACTGCACCTGTTGTTAGGGTTTACAAGAAAGGGTGTTTCAGTTTTGGTTTCCTGACATTAGAAGATATGAATACTGTGTTAAAAGGGGGGCCTTGGAAATATGGGATTCATTCCATTATTCTTAAACAATGGACCCCAACTTTCTCCAAAGAGATTGATTGCATTTCCATTGTTCCAACTTGGGTGCTTTTTAGGGATCTTGATCCTTTTCTTTGGACTTACACTGTGATTAGTAAGTCAGCTAGTAAAATTGGTAAGCCTCTCTTTGCTGATCTTACTACTACTACAAAATCTCGGTTGGGGTTTGCTAGAGTACTTGTTGAGATAGATGTGGCTAAGGAACTTCCTGAAACTTTGATTGTCAATGCACCTATCATAGGCCAGTTTGTGCAGCAAATAGAATATGAATGGATCCCCTTTTTCTGTCATGAATGTAAGAAGTTGGGACATCTTAAGAACACATGCAAGATGGTGAAAAAGAAGCTAATCAAACAGGTTTATAAGCCTAAAGAAGATATGGGGGTGTAAAGGAGAGGAAAACTGTGCTAGGTGGTACCTTAGGCTATCAGCAGGAAGCTGCTTTGAGCATTCAGTCTGGGGCTAGTATTACTCAGCTGGAGGCCATAGAAAAACCTGTTGACCTGCCTATAATGCATCAAGAATGCACAGATCAGGGAGCCTTAGACTCTTTCATTGAAATTGGAAGAGCAAAAGGCTACACAGGACCTATGAGAAGATTAATTCCAGATGGTCAGAGTAAAGGGATAGCATTGCGAAATAGTTTTGCTATTATGAATGGGATGGATGAAGATAATTCACTAGGTGGTACCTCGGATGGGGATGAAGGAGACATACTGGCTTTGGGAATGGAGTTTGGAGGGAAAGGTCACAACCCTTCCCATCTGGTTGATCCTATCACTCCTCAGGCTGAAAAGCACTCAAGATGTGGATTGAATATGAAGCTGGACTGTCATCCTAGTAATGGACTTCACAAGGAGGAAAGGGCAGCTATTTCTCCTGATAAATCAATCCAATGATTACAGCCTCTTGGAATATTAGAGGGGATAATGATCCGCTAAAGCAAATTGAAATACTGAACTTCATCAGAATGAATAAAGTGGATCTTATGGGGGTTATGGAGATCAGAATTAAAAGAAACAAAGCTGTAAAGATTACTAGGAAATACTTTCAGGGCTTTCAGGGCTTTCAGGTTGAACATAACTATAATGCTCATTATAATGGGAGAATTTGGGTGATTTGGAACCCCTCAACTGTTGATGTGCAGATAATGGTGTCTCATGCCCAGATCATGCATTGTAGGGTTTGGCACTATGCATCTAACAATCATATGAATATTTCTATGGTATATGGATACAATGATGGTGGGGCAAGGAGAGATCGTTGGAATCAGATGAGTCTAATTAGCAATTCGGTTGATAATTGGCTCCTTCTTGGTGACTTCAATATTGTTAGATATGTTAATGAAAGAATAAGTGAGACAGATCCTAATTTAGGTGATATTTTGGCTTTTAATGATTGTATTAATGCTTGTGGGTTGGATGATGTTGCTACAACTGGTTGTCAGTATACTTGGACTAATAAGCAAGAGGAAGGCGCTAGGGTTTGGACAAGAATTGATAGGGCCTTGCAAATTCTGAATGGGATAAGGCTTATTCTAAGACAAATGCTATTAATCTCCCTTCTGGCATTTCAGATCATTCACCTATTCTGGTGAGTATTCTCAATTCTGTTAGACTTCCTCCTCGATTCTGCTTTCTTAATTGTTGGATTGCTAACCCTAATTACCAGGATATTGTTAAGAATGCTTGGAATGAAAAGGTTTATGGGCAAGAGGGTTTCAAACTGTTTGCTAGACTTAAAAATGTCAAAAATCAACTCAAAATTATGCATAGAAACTCCTATTCTCAGTTGGATAAAAGAATCAAGGATGCTAAGGTAGCATTGGATGCTTGTCAAAAGGCTTTGCAAGATAAACCTCTATCCTCTGAGTTGATGATAATTGAGACTGATCTGCTTGATGAATACAAAGCATTACGTTCTGCAGAAATGAGTATGCTTAAGCAGAGAGCAAAGATTGATTATATCACTCTGTCTGATGCTTCAACCAGTTATTTTCACAACAGGATTAAGGAGAGGTATAAACAGCAGTTTGTTGGCAGTATTCAGGATAGGAATTGAACCACCAGTACTGGACATGCTGCTGTTTCTGAGGGACTTATTGATTTCTAAAAAAATTAGCATGGATCCACTACGCCTGTCATGCCTCTGGATGTACAGTTCCTGCAACAGGGTCCCATCTTATGTACTGATATATGGCAGAATTTGCAGTGTACTCCAACTGTTGAGGAAATTGAAGCTGCTCTTTTTGGAATTGGGGCTCATAAAAGCCCTGGTCCTGATGGATTTCCTGCGGAATTCTTCAAAGCTAGTTGGTCTACTGTAAAGAAGGATTTCATTGCTGCAATATTAAATTTCTTTGCACATGGAAAGTTGAGTAAACAGGCGGCTACCACTCTTATTACACTGGTTCCTAAGAAGAGCACCTGTAAAACAGTAATGGATTATAGGCCGATTGCTTGTTGCACTACAGTCTATAAAACTATTAGCAAGATCATTGCAAATAGAATGAAACAAGTTTTACCTCAGATTATAGGACCTGAACAAGCAACTTTTGTTGCAAAAAGGAATATTCATGATAATGTGGTTCTTTCTCAAGCTCTTATAAAAGGTTATTCTAGGTCTCTTCTTACACCTAGATGCATGATTAAGATTGACATAAAGAAAGCCTTTGACTCTCTTCAATGGCCATTTCTCAAAAACATGCTGATGGTTCTCAATTTCCCGCCTAGATTCATTGATTGGATTATGAGTTGTGTTACAAGCCCTTGGTTTTCACTCAAATTGAATGGAGGAATTGCAAGATTTTTTAAGGGCAAAAGTGGAATAAGGCAAGGGGATCCAATCTCCCCCTACCTATTTGTATTAAGTATGGAAATACTTTCTAGATACCTTAGGAAGATGAATTATTTGGAAGATGTTTCAAATCACCCTAAATAATGTGCAAAACATAGACTTAGCTATCTGGTGTTTGCTGATGATTTAATGGTGTTTACTAGGGGTGATGTCCCCTCTGTGATGGCGGCAAAGAAGATTTTAATGCATTTTGCTAGTATATCAGGGCTGCACATTAATGAGGATAAGTCTGAAGCATTCTTTGGGGGAGCTAAGCATCTGATAAAGGATGAAATTTTGAGAACTACTGGATTTATTGAAGGTCAGCTTCCCTGCAAATATTTGGGTATGCCTTTAAATTCTGTTCGAAATAACACTGCTACATATGGGAGCCTGATAACTAAGATTCAAGGTGCTCTTCTGCACTGGTCTACTCATTCATTCTCATATGCGGGTCGACTTGAACTCATTAATTCTATTATCGTTGGAATTTCTAATTACTGGTGTGCTGCTGCTGCTCTAGTGCCTAAAACTGTAATAAAAATCATTAATAGATTCTGCAAAGCATTCTTCTGGTCTGATAGGAAGATGCAGTTCAAGGGGTGGAAAACTATATGCTCACCGTGGATTGAGGGAGGGTTCAATGTTAAGGAATTGCTTTCATGGAATAAAACGCTTGTTGCAAAATGGATTTGGCAGTTAGAAGTTGGTCATAATAGTCTTTGGATCCAATGGCTGAAGTCTTATGTAATCAATAGTACATCGCTTTGGGCCCTAGAGATCAAAGACAGGCACTCTGAAGCCATAAGAAGCATAATCCAAATTAAGGAGGAAATCCTAAGCAGAACTGGTACAATTGAGGCTAGTAGGGATCTTATACTCAGTTGTACAGCAGGCCATAAGTTTGATACTAGGAAGGCTTAAAATTGGTTTTGTGTTAAATACAACAAATTGGAATTTCTCAGAGGTCTGCAAGGGAAGGCAATCTATCCAAGACAAAGGGTGGTTGCTTCTTTAGCGGCACAATCACAGTTGACAAGATGCAAACCAGGGGCATTGCTATGGTAAACAGATGTGTATTTGTAAAATGGCGTTGGAATCCCACAATCACTTGTTTTTTCAATGTCAATACTCAAGGAAACTCATAGCAGAAGTTCAGCAATGGCTGCAAATCAGGCCAGTTCAGCTAGTTCTTAAGAAAGAGCCTAGGAAGCTATGTTTTCAGCCCAAAATGCGGATGGAATACAAGGTGGCTATATGTTCGGTGGTGTATAACATATGGGAAGAAAGGAATCGCAGAATCTTCAATGATGCAGAGATGGATATTGCTCAACGATTAGAGAAGATCAAAATAGAGGTGAGAATGAGGATGAGTAAATACCATTGTATGGTACTTGGTTAAAATTTGTTTCCATTTTGGAGTTTGTTCCAAAGCAAAGGATATGTCTTTTGTAAGATCATCTCTTCATTTCCCCTATATGGATGAATAAGGAGATCAACTTTCTTGCAAAAAAAAATTAATAATAATAATAATAATAATTCATCTCCCCCCCTCAGGGTTTTCTGCGGCCCGCCGGCCGCTGCCGCGGCGACATCCCCCCCTCTGCCATCGGTTCTTCTTCCTCCGTCCTCGGCGTCGCCGTCGACTCCCCTTCCGGCCGCCGTCTGGAGGTTTGTTTGTGGGCCCTTGGTGGTGTTTTTTTCCCGGTGCCGCTGCTGCTTTCTCGCCTGCAGGCTGCCATCCTTCCGTCACTGCATCCTTCCTTTACCGCCTCTGACTTCGCCGGAATCTGCTGCTGCCGTGGTCATCGGGGTTTTCTCTGTTATATATATATATGTATATATATATATGTGTGTGTGTGTATATATATTATATATATGTATATATATGTGTGTATATATATATATGTGTATATATATATATGTATATATATATAGACATATATATATACATATACATATACATACATATATAGAGTAAGGCTGATGGGGGATAAAACCCTCCGACGCATAGGCCCGACCTCCTTTACGGGAAGCCATCAACTAACCCAAAAAAGACCTCTCTACTGATCACCATGCTGATGTCATGGGTGACATCACCCTTCTACACCCTTTCCCCCTATAAATACCCCACTTGGGGTGAGGGGAAGGGGGGCAATTTCATTCACACATACTCCTCCCTACTCTCTCTACCTCTCTTATCTCTCCCTAAATATCTATATTCAGTCATACATTTTACTGACTTGGGCGTCGGAGGCTCCGCCCCGGGGGTTCCCCTCGGGCCCGGAGTTCACCTTGCAGGATCACCGTCGGCACGCACCCGGAGCCGAGGAGAACCGCGAAGCTCAAGGTCAGGGACCCGTTTCCATACCGGAACAATTTGGCGCCGTCTGTGGGAAAAACGGTTGTGCTCACGAATTACCCACAAAAAATCAACCACTCCCAATACAATTTTCTCCAGATCTAATCGCGATCATCCCCAATCGACCCACTATTTTCTGATCTGATCCAGCTGAGCGTCGGGGATAATTCCTGGAAAAAACTCCTTTCCCTAAGGAAGTCACCCAGTTGACCAGCTTGAACTGGCTCTACATGTCCGATTGTACTATCTCCGGCTCAAGTCCGCCCGACATAGGCAATCTGACACGGCTCATCAATCTCGAACTTGCGGATAATCCCTTGTCCGGGTCGATCCCACAAGAGATTTCCATGCTCAACAAGCTATGGCAGCTGGAACTGTACGGCAACAATCTCACTGGGAAACTCCCTCTTGGGGTTGGAAACTTGTCCAATTTACAGCACTTTGATGCCTCGCACAACAATTTAGAAGGCGATTTTTCGGAATCAAGGTCGCTTAACAAGCTCGTGTGGCTACAACTCTTTGAAAACAACTCCTCGGGTGAAATCCCAGCTGAGTTGAGGGGGAGCTTAAGAGCTTGGTTAACCTATCTCTGTACACTAATAAACTCACAGGCCAACTCCCACAACAGTCGGGCTCGTGGACCCAGTTTAATTTCATCGACGTTTCCACACTCAAATCAGATCAAACCCAATTCAATTCAATCAAAAAACCCCAAATCACATGAACCCTAGATCCAAAAGTGGGTAACACAAATCGAGACTCACCAAAAAAAAAAAAAAAAACCAACCAAAGAATGGAAGCTCAGAAGCACAGACTTCGTCTTAGCAATTCAGACAAGGTGACAAACCCTAGCTGTCACACAGAGTGCAGAATGAATCATCACAGCCTCGTATCATCTTAGACATAGTATCATCTTTCTTCTTCTTCCTACTAATCCTCTTCCTAATCCTAGTATTCACCCGTCTAGGCGACCCATTAGCTGAGTTGGGTCGGCAGAGCCTGCTCCGAAACTCAATTTCAGATCCGAAGCAAAGCGCAAACATGGTGGCAGCCATTGAAGAGGGAGGTTATGAACTTTTATAGGGAAAGACACTGTCCTAAACCTCAAGGGGAACCCCACTGTTCGATCCCTTCTCCTAAGGGGTATAAGGTTCCTGTTCAATGGCCTCATAGTTTGCACGAGGTCTGGCACTCTAATATGCCGTATAACAAGATTGCCGACAGGAAAGGCCATCAGAGATGGATGAAAATCGAAGGCGAACACATTATTTTTCCGGGTGGGGGAACTATGTTTCCTGATGGAGCGGTACAGTATAAGCACGTAAATGTACGAGCATGTGCTGTAAACCACTTAGCAGGTGTGCGTGATCTCTTGTTTTATCTATTAGACAAATGCTTGTACCTTTCTATTGACCAATGATCAAAATTACGTAGAAAGCATGGTCCAAGTTTTGTTAACCCGGACCCGACTTATTATACCCTCGATAAAAACATTCACGCTTCGAAAACTAGCTGGGTCACAAAAATTTATCCAATTTTTCCATCCCATCACAGAAATTTCCAAAAATACTTCTCAAAAATTTACCCAAAAAATGGTGAAAATAAGTCACAAAAATAGACATCAAATAAGCCCAATGTTTGTAGCTTGACAGAAACATGACCCAGTAGACCAACGGTTAAGCCAAGATGTTGCCCTGCCGATTTACGGTTCGCCCTGCCGATTTACGGCTCGGCCCTACCGACTTACGGCTTGGCCAAGATGTTGCCCTGCCGATTTACGGTTCGCCCTGCCGATTTACGGCTCGGCCCTACCGACTTACGGCTCGGCCAAGATGTTGCCCTGCCGACTTACGGCTCGGCCAAGATATTGCCCTGCCGATTTACGGTTCGCCCCGCCAATTTACGGCTCGGCCCTACCGACTTACGGCTAGGCCAAGATGTTGCCCTGTCGATTTACGGTTCGCCCTGCCGATTTACGGCTCGGCCCTACCGACTTACGGTTCGGCCAAGATGCCGTCCAACCGACTTACGGCTAAACCTCGACGCCTACGGAGACCGCCTAGGTCCGCCAACCTCCCATGTGGAATTCTACGAAGATAAGGTTAATATTTACCCATCACCTGTTCATTACTCTCATAGCTAATGGGCAGGGGGCAATAGGGGAAGGGCCCCCTGTTGCAAGACCCTGAGAAAATAGACCCCCCAACAAAAAACAAGGCATGATACACATCCAGCCTTCAATAGAGCACAAGTCCCTCTGCCTACCTCTGGGCAGGCAGGGGGCAGGCCTCCTGGACTTCGACCAGAAGCCAGGGTCAGGCCCGGCCCCGTGCGCCAAACGATAAGTCCCTCTGCCTACCTCTAGGCAGGTAGGGGGCAGGCCCCCTAGACTTCGACCAGAAGCCAGGGTCAGGCCCGACCCCATGCGCCGAATCATAAGTCCCTCTGCCTACCTCTGGGCAGGCAGGGGGCAGGCCTCCTGGACTTCGACCAGAAGCCAGGGTCAGGCCCGGCCCCGTGCGCCAAACGATAAGTCCCTCTGCCTACCTCTGGGCAGGTAGGGGGCAGGCCCCCTGGACTTCGACCAGAAGCTAGGGTCAGGCCCGACCCCATGCGCCGAATCATAAGTCCCTCTGCCTACCTCTGGGCAGGGAGGGGCAGGCCCCCTGGACTTCGAACAGAAGCCAGGGTCAGGCCCGGCCCCATGCGCCAAACGATAAGTCCCTCTGCCTACCTCTGGGCAGGCAGGGGGCAGGCCCCCTGGACTTCGACCAGAAGCCAGGGTCAGGCCCGGCCCCATGCGCCGAATCATAAGTCCCTCTGCCTACCTCTGGGCAGGCAGGGGGCAGGCCCCCTGGACTTCGAACAGAAGCCAGGGACAGGCCCGGCCCAATGCGCCAAACGATAAGTCCCTCTGCCTACCTCTGGGCAGGCAGGGGGCAGGCCCCCTGGACTTCGACCAGAAGCTAGGGTCAGGCCCGGCCCCATGCGCCAAACGATAAATCCCTCTGCCTACCTCTGGGCAGGCAGGGGGCAGGCCCCCTGGACTTCGATCAGAAGCCAGGGTCAGGCCCGGCCCCATGCGCCAAACGATAAGTCCCTCTGCCTACCTCTGGGCACGCAGGGGGCAGGCCCCCTGGACTTCGACCAGAAGCCAGGGTCAGGCCCGGCCCCATGCGCCAAACGATAAGTCTCTCTGCCTACCTCTGGGCAGGCAGGGGGCAGGCCCCCTGGACTTCGACCAGAAGCCAGGGTCAGGCCCGGCCCCATGCGCCGAATCATAAGTCCCTCTGCCTACCTCTGGGCAGGCAGGGGGCAGGACCCCTGGACTTCGAACAGAAGCCAGGGACAGGCCCGGCCCCATGCGCCAAACGATAAGTCCCTCTGCCTACCTCTGGGCAGGCAGGGGGCAGGCCCCCTGGACTTCGACCAGAAGCTAGGGTCAGGCCCGGCCCCACGCGCCAAACGATAAGTCCCTCTGCCAACCTCTGGGCAGGCAGGGGGCAGGCCCCCTGGACTTCGATCAGAAGCCAGGGTCAGGCCCGGCCCCATGCGCCAAACGATAAGTCCCTCTGCCTACCTCTGGGCAGGCAGGGGGCAGGCCCCCTGGACTTCGACCAGAAGCCAGGGTCAGGCCCGGCCCCATGCGCCAAACGATAAGTCCCTCTGCCTATCTCTGGGCAGGCAGGGAGCAGGCCCCCTGACTTCGACCAGAAGCCAGGGTCAGGCCCGGCCCCATGCGCCAAACGATAAGTTCCTCTGCCTACCTTTGGGCAGGCAGGGGGCAGGCCCCCTGGACTTCGAACAGAAGCCAGGGTCAGGCCCGGCCCCATGCGTCGAATCATAAGTCCCTCTGCCTACCTCTGGGCAGGCAGGGGGCAGGCCCCCTGGACTTCGAACAGAAGCCAGGGTCAGGCCCGGCCCCATGAGCCGAATCATAAGTCCCTCTGCCTACCTCTGGGCAGGCAGGGGGCAGGCCCCCTGGACTTCGAACAGAAGCCAGGGTCAGGCCCGACCCCGTGCGCCAAACGATAAGTCCCTCTGCCTACCTCTAGGCAGGCAGGGGGCACGCCCCCTGGACTTCGAACAGAAGCCAGGGTCAGGCCCGGCCCCGCGCGCCAAACGATAAGTCCTTCTGCCTACCTCTGGGCAGGCAGGGGGCAGGCCCCCTGGACTTCGACCAGAAGCCAGGGTCAGGCCCGGCCCCATGCGCCAAACGATAAGTCCCTCTGCCTATCTCTGGGCAGGCAGGGGGCAGGCCCCCTGGACTTCGACCAGAAGCCAGGGTCAGGCCCGGCCCCATGCGCCGAACGATAAAGTCCCTCTGCCTACCTCTGGGCAGGCAGGGGGCAGGCCCCCTGGACTTCGAACAGAAGCCAGGGTCAGGCCCGGCCCCATGCGTCGAACGATAAAGTCCCTCTGCCTACCTCTGGGCAGGCAGGGGGCAGGCCCCCTGGACCTCGACCAGAAGCCAGGGTCAGGCCCGGCCCCATGCGGCGAAAGATAAAGTCCCTCTGCCTACCTCTAGGCAGGCAGGGGGCAGGCCCCCTGGACTTTGAACAGAAGCCAGGGTCAGGCCAGGCCCCATGCACCGAATCATAAGTCCCTCTGCCTACCTCTGGGCAGGCAGGGGGCAAAGCCCCCAAGACCTAGACAGGGCCCATAAACTACCCTGGCAGGCCTCCGGCACCCTGACACATCCGTATGAGATGTACCAGGGCATAAGCGTTGACCACAGGGCTTAGTGATTACCTGATCATGTACAGAATAGTAAAACTCCATGTACACCTCCGAGTACACAAAAGGCACGACGTCTGACGCCCAGACAGAATCCAGACGATGCTAGGGCAGACGCACACACAAGGCCTAGTGAATGCTTGGCTTTGTATGAAAAACAAAGTCCGTCATTTAGTTTGTCGGTCCAATCATGCTTGGCACCGGACCCGCATACTCAGTATCCGACTCCGCTGAGGGCAAATTGATGGGGGATAAAACCCTCCGACGCATAGGCCCGACCTCCTTTACGGGAAGCCATCAACTAACCCAAAAAAGACCTCTCTACTGATCACCATGCTGATGTCATGGGTGACATCACCCTTCTACACCCTTTCCCCCTATAAATACCCCACTTGGGGTGAGGGGAAGGGGGGCAATTTCATTCACACATACTCCTCCCTACTCTCTCTACCTCTCTTATCTCTCCCTAAATATCTATATTCAGTCATACATTTTACTGACTTGGGCGTCGGAGGCTCCGCCCCGGGGGTTCCCCTCGGGCCCGGAGTTCACCTTGCAGGATCACCGTCGGCACGCACCCGGAACCGAGGAGAACCGCGAAGCTCAAGGTCAGGGACCCGTTTCCATACCGGAACAAAGGCTCTTATGAGTCATTTACTCTAGATGAGTCTCTAAGTCCTCATCTCATCCATTGGATGGGATGAGGATGGATGGACAAGATGCATCCTAGTAATTGCATTTAAAAAAAAAATTACGTTCCTAAAATAACTCCCATGAATTTAGGAAACAATAACTCCCTTGATCACGTTCATTAATCATTCACATTCATTCATCATTCATGTTCATTCAAACCTAAAAAAAAACCTTTCTTCATTCACGTTCATTCATCAATTTTGTTCTCGAAATCCTGTTACAATGGATTCAATGACCGCGTCATCTTTTTCAACTGTTGATAAGCAATTGATCGAGTATAACAATGGTGAGTTTCAATATTTCTTTCACGTTTTGATTCAATTTTATTCATGGATATCAATGGTTATATTGCTTTCAATTTGCGTTTTGATATCAATGGTTTATCACGTCAATTCGCGTTTTTTTTACGTCGATTTTCATGTTTATATTGCTTTCATTGTCATTTCATTCATCACAGTTTCGTATCAATGGTTAATTGCTCTCTCAATCTTTATAGATTCCAGGGTTTTATGCTTTTTATTTAGATTTTCCATGATATCCACTGATACTATTGTTTTGATTTCTATTAATGCAGAAACGTCATTGAAGTAACATGCCTTCTGCGTTAAAGTAACACTAAATTGCAATTACAGTAACACAACTTATGAGTTAAAGTAACACATATGTCCCATGGGCGTAACGTTGTTTATTTTTTTGCAGGTAGCATTGACAAAGAAGCAAATGCACAAGAATGGTGCAGAGATGTGGGTGAGGCGTTCACTCCATACATGGGGCAAGTATTCGGGGAAATCGATGAGGCGGTGGAATTTTATAAAATCTACGCGCTGGCTTGCGGATTCGAAGTTGTTTTTTTTGTGGGTTTACAAGAATAACTGATTTTTTACATATTTTTTTATACATATTGATGTACAACGTTGCAGTTAACTCTATATTTATTTAATACATGCGTTTTTGGTCAGAGTAACATCTCAGATGTATTGTAGTAACACCATTCGTTCCTTAAAGTAACAAATATAATGCATAAAAGTAACTGAGGATATTAGCGTTGTTTATCATTCGTTCTTAGATTAACCACAACCATTTCTTATAGTAACATGATTTGTTCGTTAAAGTAACAGCTACACTGCGTTAGAGTAACACATATTTTTTTCCTAAAGTAACACAGTTCATGAATTAAAGTAACACATTGTATGAGTTAACGTAACAGTTTTTGCAAGAGACTATACAACAGTTCATGAATTAAAGTAACACATTGTATGACTTAAAGTAACAGTTTTTGCAAGAGACTATACAACGTAACAGGTTTTATGAGTTAAAGTAACACAGTTCATGAATTAAAGTAACACATTGTATGAGTTAAAGTAACAGTTTTTGCAAGAGACTATTATACAACGTAACACATTGTATGAGTTAAAGTAACACAGTTCATGAATTGAAGTAACACATTGTATGAGTTAAAGTAACATATTTACGGGTTATGACAGTAACATAGTAACATACGTACAACAATAGTAGAAAAATGATGATTTTTTGGTGAAGATGAAAAAACTTAATTTTAAAGAAACTTGTTGTGTGAGTGAAAGAAGCAGTTAAAAGATTGATAGGAGAGAGAAGATTTGCATTGAGATAATTAAGGAAGAGAGAGAAATGATATATTTACCAAGATTTTTTAGTTATTTCCTTATTTCACCTCAAGCAATCACAACCATCCATCTTTCACTTGATCAATGGTCCAAGATTGGACTCATGGACTCAATGTATATAGAAGGACTCACTTGATCCTTCCTCTACATATATATATATACACACACACACACACACACACACACACACATATATATATATATACATATATACACATATATATACATATATATATATATACATATACATACATATATATATATATATACACATATACATATATACATACATACATACATATATATATATATATTATTTTGTTCTTCGCGCCCTGCTGCGATTTTCTCTGGAATCCGGTGGTTTCTCGCCGGATTTCGCCTGGGTTTTCGCTATTTTCGTTGGGCTCTGCTGGTTCTCCTCAACTCCGACCTACTTAGCTGTTCTCTCTCTCTTTTGTTGTGTGTGCCTGTTTGTCGTGTTTGTTGTCCCCTGTTTGCTTCTGTTTCCCGTTGTTTCTGCCTGTTGCTCTGTTCTTCTTCTTCTGTGTCCCCTGTTTCGTATGTTCTCTTTCTCCGGCCAACTAGTTCGGGTCTTGTTTTGGGTTTGCTTGAGTGCTTGGTGTGTGCTGCTGTATGTTTGGTTGCTTGGGTGGTGTGCGCTTGCGCTTTCAGTTGCTGTAGGTGTTTTTCGGGTCGGCCTCGGGTTTTGTTTTTCGTCGGTGTCGTCGGGTTTTGCTGCTGTAGGGGTGCTTGCTGCTGGGGTTTACGTATGCTACACCGTCTTGTGGATACGTCTCGCCCTTGTCTCGGCGGGTTTTTGGGTTTTGTCTTCTTCGCTCTCCTCCTTCTTGGTTGTGGTTTCGGATTCCGGTTTTCCTTTTTCCTCTTTGCTTGCCCCTGTTTCTATGTGCTTTCGCTCCGTGGATTGTCCTTACTCAATCTTGTCATGCCTCCGGTGGTTCGTTTCCATTGCCCATTCGTTGGTCTCTCTGAGTGTCAGGATAATCGGCGACAAGGTCTTACCAAAGCATCCTTGCGCATTCACCTGCGTGACCATAATTTTTGTGCCGGTGCTCAGGTATTACCGCGTCAAACCCTCTCCAGTAGCTTGTCTGTCTATTTTGCGGCTGAGGTTACCTTTAAGCGTATGAGTATTTGGTTGTGCGATGTTTGCCTTGCGACTCATTCGCTCACTTCTCGTTGTCGGCATGATGGGAGGGTCAAGTTGAGCCACCTGATTATGGGGATGGTTTTGTTCGGTTTATCCTTTATGACCTACCCCGCCCCGCTCTGTCTCCTGTGCCGTCGGCGGGTTTTTTTTGATCAAAACCCACTCCCTTGTCTTTCTTTGGGTTCTCTTGATCACTTGTTCTCTAAGGGGTTGTGCACGGTTAAATCGATTCCTCCTAGGTGTCGGCTTGGGTTCGCGCGGGCTCTGAAGAGTGCCCTGGATGATGTTGCGGGAGCCCCTTATGATATATCTTGTTGGGTTGCTTTGCTCATGCTACCCCTTTGTGTTTTGAAGACCTTCGCCCCGAGGAGTAATTTGGAATGTCGAGCTGCTATTCGACGCCAACGTTAGGAGGAGGCTATTGTTGGTGCTATTCGTACTTGGGGGTGCCTGGGGGAAAGTTGTTGCTCTTGCACGAGACTTTGGCAGAGGTCTCCCCTTCTTTTTGTGTGGAGGAGGTGCTCGACCCAGGTGAGCTTAACATTCGTCAGTGTCGTAAGAAGATTTCTGATGGTCATTATACGGTGGTCATTCGTGTTCTTTCTTCGTCCGGTGTCGCACCTTACACTGATGCCACCCTCCGGGCCCTTACGGATAAACACCCGGCTGCTCCTCCTCCTCTCCTCCCGCCTGACCCTCTCGACCACTGCCTTGATGCGTCGGTGTCTGTTGTTCTGGACATGATCCGGAGTTTCCCGCGGGGTACGTCTTGTGGGAGGGATGGGCTTCGGGCCCAGCATCTGCTGGATTGTTTGAGTGGTGCTGCTATCGCCATTTCTGATGATATGACTGCCTCTATCGCTCGGGTGGTCAACCTTTTTCTCGGGGGGAAGTGTCCGCAAGGGTTAGGTGAATACATTGTCAGTGCTCCACTCGCCCCGCTCGTTAAGCCGGGGGGGTTCGTCCTATTGCTGTGGGTACTATCTGGAGGCGCCTTGTTTCTAAGGTCGGCACTTACTTGGTTGGCCCATCTTTATGTGGCTATTTTGAGGGTCTTCAATTCGGGGTTGGTGTTTCTAACGGGGGTGAAGCTATTCTGTATTCCTTGAACTGCCTAGTAGAGGACCGTGGCGCGGATGTGGGTCTTTCCATGCTGCTTGTCGATTTCGAGAATGCCTTTAACTTGGTCGACCGGGCGAGTATGCCACAAGAGGTTCGCCATCAGTGCCCTGCCCTCTCCCGTTGGGTTGAGTTTTGCTACTCCAGCTCTGCTAGGCTCTACTATGGGGAGCACAGCCTTCGCTCGTGCCAGGGGGTCCAACAAGGTGACCCTTTAGGTCCCCTCCTCTTCTCTTTGGTCCTGCATTCCTTGGTTTGTAGGATCAGGGATTTCTTTGATCTTTGCTTTCAGGCTTGGTACCTCGATGACAGTACCATTGTCGGGGATACGCTTGTTGTGGGGAAGGTTCTTCAGATGATTTTGGAAGAGGTCTTCTGGCCTGTCGAAGACCCGAGAAGCAGGTGTGATGGTGTTTTCCCCACCTCTATTGCTAGGCCCTTGCAAGGTGTTAAGGTCCTTGGGGGACCGGTCAGCGTGTGCCCAGCTTTCAGTGGTGCTCTTGCCTCGAAGAGGGTCGCCCATACTATAGAGCTCATGGACTTGGTTGCTACGATTGAGGATCCTCAGTGTGAGTTACTTCTTCTTCGGGCGTGCACAGGTATTTCTAAGTTATACTTTGCTTTGCGCACTTGCTCTCCCCTTGCTTTTGGGTCGGTCCACCTTTCTTTCGACACTGCGCTCCGATCCAGTCTTGAGCGTATTGTCACGGCGTCCGGACCCGGTTTCGGGGAGTGGCAGTGGCGACTGGCCACCCTCCCCTTTTCCCTAGGGGGGCTCGGTGTCTTTGCCGCCTCTGATGCCCTGCACTTTGCCTTCCTCGCCTCTCGCCTCCAGTCTGCCGATTTGCAACCTAAGCTGCTTCGCCCCGCCGAGATCGCCACCCCTAGATTTTCCTTTAGGTCTGCCTTGAGTGGGTTTGTTGAGGCTACCGGTTCTGACTTCTTGAGTAACCCCTCTGAGATTGCTGCCCCAAAACTTATGAAGAAATTGGCAGATATATATTTCACGAGGGTTGCTTCAGTAGCGGAATCTGTTTTCTCCTTAACTCCTCGACAGGTTGCCCAGTGGAAATCTCAGCAGGGGGACCATTCTTCTGACTGGCTGAGAGTTGTCCCTATTACTGGGCTTGGGCAAACCATGAACGGTCGGACATATCGCAGTGTGCTTAGTTACCGCCTGGGAGTCCCTTTGTTTCCGCTTTCTGGGACCTGCTCTTCTTGCTCCAGGGGCCTCATAGATGATATTTTTAGTGATCACGCGATTTCGTGTTCTGGAACTGTGGGGACTAAACATCGCCATAACCTTATCTGTGACACATTGTTAGATATTTGCTTCCAAACGGGGATCTCTGCAGGCAAGGAGGTGGAAATTGGTCCCTGCGATGATAACGACAGGCCCTTACGCCCTGCCGACCTTCTGCTCTACTCGTGGGATAAGGGGCGTGATGTTTGTGTTAACCTGACTGGGTCCTCTCCTTTGACCCAGTCCGGCTTGACTTCTTTTGAGCCCGGACGGGTCATTGTTGATGCTGCTCGTCGTAAGTGTGCCAAGTATCAGGCACGCTGCACGGCCATTGGGTATGGTTTTCTTCCTTTCTCCTTGTCCTCTCTCGGTGAGCATGACACAGATGTTGTTTCTCTACTCTAATGGATTCATAAATTCGTCATA
This sequence comes from Agrostemma githago, assembly GCA_958450325.1. Lineage (NCBI taxonomy): Eukaryota > Viridiplantae > Streptophyta > Magnoliopsida > Caryophyllales > Caryophyllaceae > Agrostemma > Agrostemma githago. The sequence continues at coordinate 61,716,017 of OY288247.1, read as the reverse complement.
TCACAGGATGTTGGAGCGCGTGCCGCAGTACATATCTTTAGTAGAATTAGTTTTGCGATCGCTAAGAGAGTGGGGGCCCAGATAGTATCTCGGCTCCCCTCTAACTTCTTGTAATTTGTTATGGTGTTAATGCAGGTTCCGTTTAAAAAAAAAAAATAATAATAATAATAATAATAATAATAATAATAATAATAACAATAAAAATAATAATAATAACAACAACAACAATAATAACAATAACAATAATAATAATAATATTAATAATAATAACAATAATAATAACAATAATAATATAATATTAATAATAATAATAATGATAATAATAGGTATGGTTTCTCCGTCTTATCCTATAACGTAATAAGTGTTGTTTGACTTTTATAATATGCATTCCTGCATTACGTTTTCATTCATGGAGTTTTTAATGGGAAAGACTTCATTATATAGGCAAAGAGAGGACCAGTTTCCTATCAGAGTTTTAGATTACGGTAATCTCGACCTTCCATCAAGGTTGGTGTAAATATGGAAATACTCCTTAGCTTATTTAGTCTGATATTATTGAGATAGCATATCTCTTAAAGACCCGATTTCCAATAAGACCAAAATTATGAGGAAGAAATATTAGCATAATAATAGAGAAGATATATTGCATATCCCGTAATATTATTATATCATAAAATATTCTTGCATGTGTATCTTCAAATGCAAGATGACATATATGAGCATAAAAAATATACGTAATATTTTCATTAAAACACACATTTAATGACATTTCAAAACATTATATAATTATCTTGATTTGTTTTGCAAATGTCAAAAATATTTTCAAATATACCTACACGTCTACATGTACCATTGTTAGATTTACAAAAATAAAAGAATTAAAAATTTAAAATGAAATATGCTATAAAATAAATTTATTAAAAATACTGTGCATCATGGCATGGGGTCTATACTAGTTAACAATAAATCATCGAAATTACTTTTTCCAAACGAGCTTTTTCTCAATCCTAACGACATTTGACCGTTCTATCCTTCTCATTTCACACAATCAAATAGTTTAGGATAAATTTTGTCTCTAAATAAATCTCAACATTCACCTACCCATGGATGCACCATGAACCACCAATCGGTGGATGAGATGGCTGGAGTTGAGTCGACAGGGGCTGGGGTTGGCGGGGGGTTGGGTGAGTGGAGTCAGATCGGAGGTGTGGGTCGAGTAGTGGTTGGGCGGTGGACGGTAGAGGGCTGGGTGGGGTTCTGGTCGGAGCTGATGTTGGGTGGTGGGGTGGCTGGATGGTGGGCAGGTGAGGGTTGGGTGGGTCGGTGGGGTGGCGTGGTTAGGTGGTATCGTGGTGTGGTGGGGGTGGGGATCCGGGGAGGGAGAGAGCACACGAGGGTTGGGATTTTTTCCCTTTTTACTTTTTATTAAAATTATTTTATTTATTTAAATTTCCCTTCTTCTTTTATCCTGTGTTATTTGTTGTTTTTCTTTTCTTTTTTTGTTTATATTGTTTATTGCTTTTTCTTTTTTGTCATGCACTCCTTTTGTAAACCTAAACAATTAATCAAACAATAATAATAATAATACAATTAAAAAAATAATTTGGTAAATAAATAATCAATTTTATATCCTCGGTAATTGAATTAGATGCCATAATCGAATTCGGGAGCGATTGATTATCTAAATTGATGGAATAAAAAAGAAAGAAGCGAAGTTGAATCTCAATGTAAAAGGTAAAGTTTATATAAGGGTATAATGGGAAAAACAAAGGAAAATTCATTAGGATTGAGTAAAGGCTCGTTAGGAAAAAGCACGATCATTTCCCACTAGCTTTTTCACCTTAATCTTTGTGTATAAAGTAAATGTAACCTACCCCGACGAAGGGAGTATAAGTTATATGTACCATTATTAGATATCAAAATAAAATCATGAATTCATAATTTAAAATCAAAAATAAAATATGCTACTTCCTCTATTTTTTTATTTATTGTCTCGTTTCATTAAAATACCCCACCTATATATTAGTGAAATGGAGCAATAAATAAAATGGGAGGGGGTACAAAATAAATTTATTAAAAATAAATATCGTGTATCATTCCGCGTAGACCTGTCGAACGGGTCAGGCGATCGGGTTTTGGGTTCGGTCATTTCGGGTTCGGGTAAAATACAGGTCCGATATATTTTGGGTTTGAAAAATACGAGTTTTATATGGATCGGGTTTTGGGTTGATAAGTGTGGTTTGTAGTGCTTATTTGTTGTGTTTGGTCCCGGTTTCTCTTGTGGAATCGCTCTTCGGAGCGGTTTTAGAGGCTACTTACGCTTCTTCAAACTTGTGTTAGGTTCCTAGGACCATTATTGGAGAAATGGAACGATTCCGACTCGTTTCAGACACATTTGGAGCCAACGAGGAGAAGCGACGATGATTCGGTGGCTTAGACTCGGTCCCGAGTCACTTGGAGCCCATTCCCGAGCACCGAGAGTCGATAAGAAGCCTAGGAGGAGCAAGTAGGGGCCTACATGGCCGTGTCAGAAGCCTACATAGCCGTGTAGTGAGTTGGGAAGCAAAGAAGAGAGGAAGGGAGCGACAACAGGGCGTCATGGTCGTGACCCATGACCATCATGGCCATGACGGGGGTGCCTCATGGCCGTGAGCCTCCTCATCACGACCGTGAGCCCCCTGTTTCTCCTCGCACTTTGTCACTTCATTCCCCTTATTCTTGTAACCCTATATATACCCCCCCTCTTGTATTGTTAGAACATCTTATGAAACCCTAGACTACTTTTAGGTTAGATTAGCTTAGATTAGTGTAGATTAGCTTAATCCCTCTTTAATTATTCTTCATTAAGCCTTAATCTAGTAAGATTACTCTTGTAATATTGGAATTCTTGAAGATTTCTATCAAGATTGACAACCTTGGTGGATTTATTTTGGGTTTTCTCTATATATGCAAGTGTTCATCTTTTCCATTCATCCTTTAGTTTGGTATAATCTTTCTCATCCCTTTACTCTTAACCTTTATTGTTATTCAAGTTTGCATCTTTATTCATTGTTTGTTGTGAACAAACCACTGATCCAAGACATCAATTTGCGAAAAATTTGTAAAAAAAGAATATAGTAATCTTTTACGAAGAAAAAACAAGGCAAATGCAGTTCACAATGCACCATAATTACTGTTCTTGATCCATTAAATCCTTCATTGCACTTCAACGTTTCACGAGGCATCTTCACCATCTTTCAATTCATCATTCAATTCATCCTTCTCGAAAATGCATTACCAAATTAATCGATCTTATTAATTGTTATTCTTCATCAATACCCTATGTCATTATCCGTAATTCCTCTCGAAAATAGTTCGTAGGCAATCAATATCCGCTCCTTCGTTTCTTTCGTTTGTGTTTCGCACACATCTAATCGTCTTTATATCTTCGGTGAATCGTTTCACAATGTTCACATTCAAATTTTCTTCCGTTTCCATAGCACTCCACTCATATCGTTCCCTCATTCCAGCCACACAAGAACTCCATTATTGAATTCCAGATCTTTATCAGCTCTTCTCCAACGCTATTGAATTCCTTAATTCCAGCCACACAAGGTTAATTTTCTAAACTTTTCTGGGTAATTTATCAATTTTCGACTTGAATTTCTTTAATTTGGTTGTTGTTCTTTTCATTTTAGATGGTCAATTGATTTTTTTGGGATTAATTCGTAATTCAATTGATTATCAGTAAGTATCGCCTTTTCTTTCTTTCCTTTTTTTCGCAATTTTATTCATTATTCGTGATTTTTAGCACATTCTTTTTATCGTATTTAGGGTTTCTTTGTTATGAATCAAGTGAATTAGAGATATATGGAGTAATTTGTAAAGGTTTATAGAGATATAATTGAGCTTTTTATAATCTACAGTGAGTTGCTAATTATCTCGTTTTATTTCCATTTCCCTTTTTTCACATATTTTGAAGCGCAACATTGTGCTCATGTTGGTTGTTTAACCTGCAGTTTCAATTGGGGTACTTTACGGTTGTGTCGACCTTATTTTCTCATCGCATATGATTTTTTCTTCGGTTTTTATCCGGACAGATAAAAAATATGGCACAAAGAGGTAATAATCTCGGTTTCAACACATTGTGAATTGTGATTAGCTCTAGCCAAGGCTTCTAACAAATGCCAAAATGGACTCCATCACAGGTGGATTAAACAGTTGGCATGGTTACTTGCTGTGGTCCAAAGCTTATTGATAATAGCTTCTCGGAAACACTATACTGTGGACGTTGTTGTGGCGTGGTATGAAAATGAGAACGACCTGTTTGTGTGTGTCTCTATTGCAGAGCTTCATAGTTAAGTTGAATTACAAATCAACTTACATCATACCAATTTTGTCTTCGCAGGTACACTGTTAATTTGGTGGTATTCTTTGTCGACAGTAAACTTCCAGGTTAGTATACATTTCAAGCATTCAGTAGCTTCTTCTTTATTCTCTTATGTGGCAAACAAATTGATCTATGTGGACCCATTTATAAAAAATGGGGACATAATCCTACCTATGCCTGATTAATTAAAGTTAATTAGTCTTTAATCTCATGATTTTTTGTATTTTTTTTTTCACTCCAGAAATGCCAGATCGGTTGAGTGGTGGGGCATTTCTTTTGCTCCCTTTAAGCAACAAAGACAAGGATAGCTGGAACAAAGAGGAAAACCACAATCTCCTTAACGGAAACACTCTTGAGCCTACGGATCGGGTACACAACTCTCTCAGTTGGTTATTCCCCTCCCCTACGCGCATTGTGTTAAATTCTTGGCTGATCTTTGCTAAACTATTTTAGCAGCGACAAAGAAACGGAATGAACAGGAAGATTCTGGAAGATGGACTGGCACACAACGACAAAGCAATGAATGGTGCGTAGATGTTAAAGGCTGAAGAACTCTCGGATAAAAACCATAGAATGGTGGTGCTTTCGATCTTCTTCTACTGATAAAAGTACAAATGTGATTGTGTAATTTTCGTTTAGTGTGGAAGAATCCAGGCAGTGGCAGTTGCAGTCTCTCATTTTTAACCTATATAGTTTTAATTTGCAATAGAATTTTGTCAGTTTAATGAATGTAAAAATGTTTTCCAAATTACTTGGTATTTTTGTTGTGTTGTTATGAAACAAGATTGTGCTAAATCAGCAAAGAAAGAAGGCAATCAAATGATACACGACAGTTGTCATGCATGTGAACAGACTAAGATCAAGATGATGTAATTGCATTATTAGTGTGTTATTAATCAACTAATGATTTGTTCTGTTTATTTATTGTGATTTGCAGCACTAACCAAGTTCAAAATCAATGGTGATACTCTAATCTAATTAATCTAAGCTTTTAATTAATTTTGTTTCATTCTCTGATTCATTTGTATCATTAGTGTGATACTAATCAACTAATTTAGTTTTTTAATAACAGATACAAACAAAATTTTGAAGATAAGAGATTACCGATCATGACAGTGAGATGAGGAATGACGTTTACAAATTCAGGTAAGTTTAACTTGAGTTTATTATATAATGATGAGTAGATTTTTTTAAGGGAGTTTTGATTATTATTCTTTATATTGGGTTCTAAGAGCTCAATTTGTCGATTTTATTTTGCATTTTTGTTAACCATTAATTTTCTTGGTATACATAATATCACTTAACCTGATCTAGCCTATTTGCTTACTGCATTTCAAAATGGTCATCCGTGTTACACTTATCGAATATTCCCGTGATTTCACCGAAATAATTTTGCCTTTAGGTTCAATGGAGTATTTGTTTTAGCCACCACATTTACTTAATTGTTCTTTACTTCTTTTCTTTTTAATTTGATTAAAGTGTCAAATATGTACCAAAATCTAACTCATCGTGATCTAACTTTGAAGTAAATAAATTTTACATCTAATAAGTTGTAAAGTTGTAAAAAAATATAGAACACCTCACTTGAATAAATAGATAGTTGGTGATGACGTATGATTGTTACGACCTTCACTTCTCAGCAAATAGTTGTATAATTACCGCATATTATAAAACCTAAATTATATGGGTCGGGTTTATACGAGTTTCGGGTCAAATACCGGTTATTACTGCATATTAAATATGAAAGTTAACGAGTCATTTAATTCGATCAGACCCGTTTTTGCCATTTTGATGAAACCCAAATTTTTATGTGAGACGATCTCATAATTTGATTTTTGTAAGATATTTATAAATTGTAATTTATACTCCCTCCGTTCCAATGAATTGTTTGCCTATTCCATATTGGGCGTCTCAATTAATTGTTTGCCTTTCTATTTTAGGAAGGTTTTTTACATGTAATTTGATCCTTGGCTCCACATGTCACATCCTAATTGGATCTCTTTCCCTTAGTGTCAAAACCAAAGGCAAACAATTCATTGGAACGGAAGGAGTAATATTTTGTAAGATCTCAAATTACAATATTTATAAATTGTAATTTATAATATTTTGTATTTTTGGTTTGAATTTCATTTCCAGATAAATTATTTATAAATAATTTTATTTAATCGGATTTAATTTCATTTATAAATTGTTATTAAATAGTTCTAATATTTCGAGTTGAATTTTATATTTTGAAAAATATATAAATATTTTTCTAATAAATATTTATTAGAAGATTTTTACCTGTAAGAGATTTATTCTAAATATTTTTGTTTATCATATATAAATAAATAAATACATTTATATTTATATATATTAGAGATAAAGATAAAGATACTGTATAATATTATTGTTATTATTTCCTAGAATATAGTTATTGTAATCTGTTGTATTCTTAGTATGTTTAGATACTGATTGATCCTAGGTTACGGCTCTAGTTGTATTGGTCTACACTTGTAACTCTGTATTTATACTCTGACTTACAGTAATACAAATCATCAATTTCTTCATACAATTCCTATATGGTATCAGAGCTAACGCTCCACCCCGAACCCTAATAAAATTTCTCTTCCTGTTATTTCATCTTGCTTTCCGCTGCCATAATGACAGGGTCAGCCACTATCTTCCCGAATCCTCATGATAACGCCACTCCTTTTGTCGCCTTTGACCTTGCCGGAATCACAAAACTTACCCCTCTGACATATCGCGGCTGGTCAGGAACTCTCTCTGACCTGCTGTTCGGTTTTGATCTCATCAAGTACGTCGATGGTACGTACCCCTGCCCCTCCAAGACTCTCACTACTGAAAAGGATGGAAAGACGGTATCCACTTCCAATCCAGCGTATTCAACCTGGATGCGCCAGGACTCGCTTCTCCGGGCAGCTCTTCGTGGGTCGGTTTGTGATGCTATTGCTCCACTTCTCAATTCCTGCACCACATCGGCTGAGATTTGGGCATACCTTAGTACTACTTACGCAAACCCATCCCGAGGTCACATTATGCAAATTAAAGACCGTCTCAACTCCATTGTCAAGGATGAACTCACTGCCACCGAGTATATACAAGCCATTCAGTCTTGTGTCGATGAATTGGCACAACTTGGAAAACCCATGGATGACGAGGATATCATCGCTAGGGTCCTCAATGGTCTCCATCCTGTTAAATACCGTTCGTTAATTGACGCAATCAAGCACCGGGACACCACCATCTCCTTTGCTGCCCTTCACGAGCGCTTAATCCAATTTGATCTCTCACTCAAACACAACAGCCCTATTACCTCGATTCACGAACCTGCATCAGCCCATGCTGTTTATCACAAACAGTCTCGCCACACCCCTCGTGCCACTGCTGCCCCCGGCCTACTGCTCACCCCTGCTGACCCAAACACCCCCCCTTTCAAGGGACGTTGCCAGTGGTGTCATACCACTGGCCATTTCCTGCGAAACTGCCCCTCATTCAAAACTTTCTATCCCAACATTGTTGTACCTCCCAGACCCGCCAAACCTAACTTCCGTGGTCAACCCCAGGCCCATCTTGTTACTGCCATGCCTCCCGTGACACCCTCACCGTGGATAATAGACAGTGGTGCCACCCATCACATAACCTCCGACCTGCAAAATCTCGCTATTCATGCCCCATATGACGGGACAGACGATCTTTTAGTTGGTGACGGATCTCCTCTCCATATTGCTAATATTGGTTCCTTCACTCTCTCCTTACCTTCCTCTCATACTCCTCTTAAATTTGATAAAGTTCTTCATGCACCTTTCATATCGAAAAATATTATCTCCGTCTCTCAATTCTGTCTTGATAATGACGCAATTGCTTATTTTTCTCATGATTACTGTGTCTTACAGGACCGGCTGACGGGACGGGAGCTTATGCGGGGACAACTTAAATTGGGCTTGTACGAGTGGCTGAACCCGAGTATCTTACCTGCGGTCCATCTCGTCTCTGGCGCCTCGGGACATCTTTGGCATCACAAGCTCGGTCACCCTGCTCCTGCTATTATTAGTACTATTTTTAAAAACACTCGTTTTAATTTTTCCAATAAGTTATCGCACTGTAATGCTTGTATGACTCATAAAAGTCATAAACTGCCCTTTGCTGTTAACACTTTAAGCTCGTCTAAACCACTTGAATTACTCTATTCTGATGTCTGGACCTCACCCCTTAATTCTATTGACGGTTTCAAATATTACGTAATCTTTGTTGACCATTTCACTAGGTACACTTGGATTTACCCTTTAAAGCAGAAATCTGACGCTAAAAATATTTTTAATCGATTTTGTGCTCTCGTTGAAATTTTTTTAACTTACCCATAATTCAAATTTTTTCGGACAGTAGGGGAGAATATATCACACTCACCCCTACTATCACCTCTGAGGGTATCACACATCTCACCTCTCCACCGCACACACCTGAACACAACGGTCTTGCTGAAAGACGTCATCGTCACATTGTCGGGACCGGGCTCGCTCTTCTTACCCACGCTCATATGCCCTCCGCCTATTGGTCATATGCCTTCACTACCGCGGTCTATCTCATTAACCGTATGCCCACTACTAATCTTGGTCTAGTCTCTCCCTTCACCAAGCTCTTCGGACGTAGTCCGAACTATACCAAACTACGGAGCTTCGGGTGTCTATGCTACCCTTGGCTCCGTCCCTACACTAAACACAAGCTTGAACCAAGATCCAAGCCATGTGTCTTTATTGGGTACTCCCCAACTCAGAGTGCCTATCACTGTCTCGATCTCACCACCAAACGTATTTACACTTCCCGACACGTTCAATTTGTGGAAGACACTTTCCCATTTGAATCAACTGTTTCGGCTGACTCGGCTACTCCTCACCTCACTACCAATGATTGGTGCTCTATCCCTCTCACTGTTCTCTCACCACCCACTACTCTTACTAATATCGTACCCCCTCCCCTGCAAGTCTGTAGTCGTAGACCTCGACCCACACCCACAGACCACACCGAACCCACTCCTGATGCTACACCCTCCTCTAGTTCCATCACTGCCCCTGTCCCAGACCCAACTCCCCCCGTTACTGTCGAACCCGATCCGGTTCCACCCACTCGACCCACAACCCGTCTTATGAACAACATTCGTGTCCCTAACCCCAAATACGCTGCCTTAGCTCACGTCTCTACCGACTCCTCTGCTCCTGTTACCCTCAAAGCCGCCCTCTCTAGTCCTCAATGGCGTTCTGCCATGGATGCTGAGCATTCTGCTCTCATTTCCAACAACACTTGGTCTCTCGTCCCAGCTGACCCATCTTACAATATTGTTGGCTGTCGTTGGGTTTTCTGAATTAAATACAACCCTGATAATACCATTAATAAGTACAAGGCCCGTCTTGTAGCCAAAGGTTTTCATCAGCGCCCAGGTATAGATTATTCGGAGACGTTCAGTCCGGTGGTCAAGCCAGTCACAGTTCGTCTGATCCTTGCTCTAGCTCTCGCCCGTGGTTGGTCCTTGAGACAACTTGACATCAATAATGCCTTCCTTCAAGGTACGTTAACTGAAACTGTCTTTATGACCCAACCCCCTGGTTTTATTAATCCCGATCTTCCTAATCATGTATGTCGCCTTAATAAAGCTATCTACGGGTTAAAACAGGCCCCAAGAGCCTGGTACACTGAACTCAAAAAATATCTTCTCTCCTATGGCTTCTCCCAATATCAGTCCGACCCCTCTCTTTTTCTTATGCATCACAAATTGACTCCTATATATCTACTAGTTTACGTTGATGACATTATAGTCACAGGTCCCCTCTCCTCTAACCTCACAACCTTTTTAGCTGCCTTCTCCCGTCGTTTCTCACTAAAAGATCTCGGGTTCCCGTCATATTTCTTAGGGATTGAAGTTACTCCCTCCGCCTCTGGCCTTCAACTTACCCAGACCAAATATATTCATGATATTCTTACCCGATCATCCATGTTAGATTGTAAACCAACCATTACTCCTATGGCCGCCTACCCACCCCTCCTTCAGACCTCCGGTTCACCCATATCCCAGCCTTCTGACTATCGTGCTCTTATTGGAAGCCTTCAATACCTATCCCTAACCCGCCCCGATATTGCCTTTTGTGTCAATAGACTTGCGCAATTTATGCAGGATCCTCAGGAATCCCATTGGGCGGCCCTAAAGCGACTCCTTCGTTATCTCAAGGGTACTCTTCAGGTTGGTATCAATTTATTCCGTACTTCTCCTCTTTCTCTTCACACTTTTTGTGACGCAGACTGGGCAGGTGACAAAAATTCGTATGTTTCCACAACTGGTTTCATTGTGTATCTTGGCCGCAATCCCATTTCTTGGTCTTCTAGAAAACAGCAAGCTGTAGCTTTATCTACCACTGAAGCTGAATTTTGTGCCGTTGCGACTGTTACAACCGAAATTCTTTGGCTCCGTTCCTTGCTTTCTGAACTTCATTTCGATATAACATCCCCTCCTGCTATCTACTGTGACAACCTAGGGGCAACTCATTATGCCGCTAATCCTGTTTTCCACTCCAAGATGAAGCATGTTGCCTTATCCTTCTATTTTGTGAGAGAGCATGTTCAAAATGGAAGACTCCGTGTTCAGCACATATCTGCCGACGATCAGCTCGCAGACGCCCTTACTAAACCCCTTCCACGTCCTCAACTGGTTCCTCTTCTCTCCAAGATCGGTCTATCCTCTGGATTGTCCTCCTTGAGGGAGCATATTAGAGATAAAGATAAAGATACTGTATAATATTATTGTTATTATTTCCTTGAATATAGTTATTGTAATCTGCTGTATTCTTAGTATGTTTAGATACTGATTGATCCTAGGTTACGGCTCTAGTTGTATTGGTCTACACTTGTAACTTTGTATTTATACTCTGACTTACAGTAATACAAATCATCAATTTCTTCATACAATTCCTATAATATATATTTCGAATTATGTTATATTTTATATACAAATACATCTTTTATTTTATATATTCGTAAATAATATAAATATTTTTTTTAATATAAATAATATTTCGGATTGAATTTTGAACATGTATATTAATATACAATAGGGTTAATTATATTTTCTAATTTTTTATATTTATAAATTGTAATTTATAAAGTATTTTGTATTTTCATATTGAATTTTATTTTTGGATGAATTATTTATAAATTGTTATATAATAGTTCTAATACTTTTGGATTGAATTTTATATTTTGAAAAATATATAAATATTTTTCTAATAAATTGTATATGTTTTTTTGGAAGTTTTGGCGGGATTAGGTATTACTGACTTTTACAGTAAATGGGGAAAACCAAAATAGCATTTGGGTACTTGATTTTGTATATCAAGTAATTAATTGCATTGCAGAATTTTCTTAGTCGTTGACTACAAGTAATTGGTTTTTTTATTTTTGAGACGAAATAATTAATTGTATATTTAGTTTTAAAAAAAATTGACACCGGATTTAGTTGGTAAACGCAATTCGCAATTATTTAATCGCGTAGTTTATTTTTGTATGTTAAGGAAAAATTTAGCGTTTGATTTTCGAGACATAGTTATTAATCGCATTAGAATATTTTTCGAGACATAATAATTAATCGCATTAGAATATTTTTTAAGTTGGTAGCGTTTTAATTTTATTGTGTATAACCAGTGGCGCATGCAGGATTTTAGTTAAGGGAGGGCACAATTTTTTTCTCCATGTACTCTATATTTTATTTTCTAAAATTATGTCATCCAATAAAAATAATTGATATTATTCCTCTAATTAATACTCCAATCTTCCCTTTTCCCATTTTACTGAAAATATTTAGTAGCCTTAATTGCTCTCCATAAATTAGTATTCTTCCATAAATATGTTTCCCCTTTCCATAGACCTTTCCCCCCTCCCCATAAATTGATTTCCCCACAATTTTTTTCTTCATTAATATAATGAACAAATGTATCAAAATCACTATTAACAGACTTAAATTTTGAAATTAATTGATGCGTTGTGTCGAATCTAAATTAATTACTCCGTATTTTTTTGCTTCAGAACATTTCATATAAAAATGTCAAACAACTCGGGTATGATGGTCACGGTCGAGTCAGAATATAGGGTGATGAGGTGTTGTCATATTATTAAAGATTACTAATATTTTTATTTATATGATAAATATTAATTTAAATTGACAAAAAAACACTGTATATTGGAATTATTAAATAATAATCCGTCTAAAATTATAAAATTCAATTTTTGATTTAAAATATTAAAATAATAATTTGGTAACTTCTTATCTCACTAATGTATACTCCAGTAAATTTGGTAATGATTATTCATTATTTAAAATATATTGATATAAAAGTATATTGATCACGTCTAAGTTTAACCACGTATATGCATTAATACTAATTGCATAGAAAATGAAACACACATTAATCATTTTTTTTCAATTGTGCATTAATGTAGTTTTGGTTTTCATTGGTTTACAAAACTACTATTGATTCTATGTTACAAAATTAATTGCATCAGAAAGAAAGTAATAGCCTTAATTAAGTTGTATTTTAAGGGATTGATTGAAACAATAGTAAAAATTAGTATTTAGTGCATAAATGAGTCTTTCAAGGGTGCACAAGTTTATATATATAACTTCTATTTATGATCGTGTATATGTAAATTGTAATTTTGTTAATTTTTAGTAAACTATAATTTACAAAATCATACTAAGAGGATAGACTGTCAATAATGTATTTGTTTACTCATATGTTCAATAGTTAAGAAGTAACAACTCGAGAATTGGTTGGTTGTGAATGATAATTAGTCATACTACCAAGATTTAAAAAAATGCAAAAATAAAATCATTTTAGAATTCAGGAAAAAATATTATTTATCCTACACTAATGTAAATTTTCATAAAGATGAGCTTTGACATTAAATAAACAACCGTTTTGGAAAATCTTTGATTTGAAAAGGGTTGGATGAGCTCGGTTAAGTGGATCGTGGATCGAGTTATTGTTATAATACGGGTAAGAAATTGTTTATCGCACCTTCTCCTTTCTTTAAAAAAAAAATCAGAAAAAAATAGAGCTTACTTAGGAGTAGTTAATACTAATATTTTATTTGTATTTCGTATGTTTCATACTGATATAAATATATTACGAATGTTTATCATATTTTAACGAATATTTTATTCTACATGTTATATAAATTAATTACAAAAAAAATATTACTCCCTCCCTCCAATAATACATGTTAGGATTGAGTAAAGGCTCATTAGGAAAAAGTAATTTCGCAAAAAAATTGTGGCGAAAAAAAGTGATAAAAACTGCCGAAATAAACGCCGCAAACTAAGTGTTGCAAAAAAGAGAAAAGTGTCGCAAAAAAGAAAAAAAGTAAAAAAAAAAGTGTCGCAAAAAGAGAGAGAAAAATGTCGCAATATGCATCACAAAAAAGTCGTAAAATATGTGCCGCAAGAAAACATTCAGAAAGCGTCACCAATAAGTGTCGCGAAAAAAGTGAAAAAAAAACGTCGCAAAAAAGTAAAAGAAAGTCGCAAAATATGCAAAGAGAGAGAAGAAAAGTGTCGTGGAAAAAGTCGTGAAATATGCGTCGCAAGAAACTTTAAGAAAGCGACCCAAAAAGATAAAAAAAGTGCCATAAAAATTTGCGTCGCAAAAAAGTAAAAAAAAAAAGTGTCGTAATATGCATGGAAAAAAAATTGTGTTCGGTGTTGTCCAAATGGACAACCCTTCTTCTTATGATCTCGACTCAGAGTGTGTCAATGTGATTCTATTCATACCAAAGACGACGACTTACCTATTGAGAGCAAGATAATTATGCAAATTGATGTGATGGCAGGAAGGAATTGGGGATGGCTCTCAGGCCTTATCTACTGCCAGTACAGGGAAATTTACCAACCCACGGTCCTCGTTCACCGCTCCAACCATCCAACTGTTGGCCGGAGGCCCAAATCTACTACCTGGATCAACATGACGAAGAAGTTGATTGGAGGAATGTCAGATGGAGTCATGCTCAACTTGCCCTCACCGAAATCCATATTCTTCCAAGTGTTGTAAAAATATAAAAACAAAATAAGTGTTGCTATATATACGTCGCCCACAAAAAGTAAAAAAATAGTGTCGCAAAAAAGTGAAAAAAATTGAAAAAAAGTGTCGCAAAAAAGTACTTCCCTCTTCATAACCGAACATGCCATTTTTTTCACATTTGTCGAGACGTGTTTTGTACCATTGATATCTTTTATTTTGTATTAGTAAAAATCATAAAGACTTCATATTTCTAATGTACTTATATAGACGAATCAGATCCCACGTAACTATATTTTCTATGGTAGGTTGTCGAGAATAATAAATATTTTCTTGACTTGTAAATAGTGTCAAAATGAAATATGATGTGTTTGGATAGGAAGGTAGAGAGTAAAATAAAAAGTGTCGCCAAATAAGTGCAAAAAAATGTCGCAAAAAAAGCGATAAAAGTGAAAAAAAGTGTCGCAATATTGAAAAAAAGTGTTGCAAAAAAGGAAAAAAATTATAATGTTCGCGACTTTCATCAAATTTTATAATAATAATAAAAGGTATCACCCTTTAAAAAAATGTGTAGTTTCATCTAAATTATACTCCTAAGAATTAATAATGTTTACATTATAATGGGTTGCATGTTCAAATCCAAATGGTACGTTTGTTTTTCACACTTGCCGAGACACGTTTTTCACCTTTAAGATTTTTTGTTTTACATTAACAAAAATTATAAAAATTCGATATTCTTAGTCTATTTATAAAGAATCAAACAAGATCCTACATGATTATATTTTCTCTTATAGATTGTCGAAAATATTAATGATTATCTTGAGTTGTGAATAGTGTCCAAAAAAGAAGGGTACCCTTTAGATTTGAACTGATATAGTAGAATATTTATATTTAATAGTTTCCTTATTTAGATGTGAATTTTTTGGAGGGAAAATAGTGAATGAGCTGTTGACACCTCGTCACTTTTCTAGAATTCATCAAACTATTTTCTTAGTATATAGGGGATGGAAGGTGCAATGAAAAAGTAAGAGAGATAAATATTATATTAATTAAATGAGAAAAAGTGAGGGGAAAAAGTAGAATAGAGAAATATTATATTAATTAATGAGGAGTGGAAAACTTTCCTTAAATGGAAAGAAGAAAGAAAATCAAACTCAACCCAATAAGGAAAGAGGGAAGAAAATAGGCAATCAGAGAGAGTATAAATCATTTCTAACATTTTGAATTCTATAATTAATTACTCCATATTTGGTTCACATATTCTAAGAAGTTAGATCTATCAAACGGGTCGAGCGAATAGGGTCACGAGTCGAGTCGAGTCGAACGTTCAAATATGTGTCCGATCATACGGGTCATTGGTTTTCCACGGTCTTTTAATAGTTATATGTACGATTATTCTAATTTTGTCATTTCATTTACGTGGCACTATGAGTAAAATATTTGTTTTTTTAAAAGCTGATTAACGTCTACTACATCTATAATGCCCAATTAATTCTCTCTAACAAAAAGAATTGCTTAAGTATGGATGATCACCCTCTTTCACATAATTGAAGACCAATCTTATCTTCCTTCATTAGGAAATATCAATAAAAATATTGCAACCCGTGAAAGCTTTCACGGGTATCACACTTTTCTTAGACACACATTTGAACGTGTAACATGTTATTTTTAGTTTCGTACACCTATTAGTATACTAACTAACTTTCAGTCCCTTAACGTATTCTCTCCAAACGACCTGAAATGTTAACCGCGGCGCGGTAGCTTGCCAGGCTTTGTACTGGTCCCACAGACCAACACGAGTCCTTTCCAGCGCCATTTGAACGTGTAACATGTTATTTTTAGTTTCGTACACCTATTAGTATACTAACTAACTTTCAGTCCCTTAACGTATTCTCTCCAAATTACCAGAAATGTTAACCGCGGGGCGGTAGCTCGCCAGCCTTTGTACTAAGACAATTTAACATAAAACTATTTTTCTCTCAAGATGACTAAGACAATTCGTAAATGTTCCTCATGCTCTTCTTCATTCTTTGAATAAATACTATGTCATCAATGAATATCACAACAAATTTATCTAGGTAAGTCCTCAAAGTTCGGTTCATCTAAGTCCATAAACACATCAGGTGCACTAATCAATCCAAAAAGCATCACAATAAACTCACAATGACAATATATATCTAGTAGAAAATGTACTCTTAGATAAATCCTTAAGCGCTATCATTAATTGATGGTACTCAAATTGCAAATCAATTTTAGGGAAAATAAAAGCTCCCTTCAACTGGTCAAATAAGTCATTAATCCTAGGTAAGGGAATCTTATTTTATATAGTAACTTGATTCAATTCTCTATAATCAATACATAATCTTAAAGTTCCATTCTTCTTTTTCCACAAATAAATCAGGGTCACCCCAAAGCAGCACACTAGGCCTAATTCATCCCAAAATAACATCAAAGTAGGGTAATGGAAATTCTATCAGGTTTGCCTTAAAATCATGATCACCAATAAAAACTGACACATCCCTATAAACCCTCTCACAGTTTACTAAGTCCCCTTATGGCATGGCAAAATCATAATCCACAATTTCACTAGATTCGACATTCATTTTATCCACAAACTTAGTCGAAATAAAAGAGTAAGATGCACCAGAATCAAATAAAACATGAGCTAAAATAGAATTCACTAGAAAATTACCCGAAACGATGTCTGTGTTATCGACTTCCTCTCTATTCATGACATAGAGCTTCCCAGTAGGCTTTTTGCAATTCTGTGCAGCATTTACTTGGGCCGCGGGTTTACTAGCTGCGGTAATGTTGGTCTGAGTCGGACCTGGATTCCTAAAATTATTGTTAGTTGTGGACCTACCAAAATTCTGTGTGTTCCCCTGACCCTCAAATCAGTTATTCTAGTTCACACTAGCACCAGCAGATTGCGTAGCACGAGGTTTCCCTGCCTTCTTGTTCCTACACTCAAATTCTCGATGTCCTAACTTCCCGCACCAGTAGCATGTCACCTTATTTCCCTGACAGTCAACGCCTGGGTGATCTCCCTTGCATAACTTACAGTAGTAATGTGGGGGTAAAGTCATTAGTTGTTCCCTGGTTTTTACCTCTCCAACTATTACCTTCTTCATTCCCATTCCCTCCAAAAGATCGGGACTTATGTTGGGTGTTATTATTAGTATTGAAATTCCCTCTCTTTGCTGGGTTGTCAGATTGACTCCCCTGAAACTCTCTCTTCTTTGTCCCAGTACTTACCATCTCAGCCTCCATCTTCTGGTTACTCCTCTCAATATTAACAGCCTTAGCATAGACATCTCTTAATGAAGTGAATGTCTCTCCAGTAAATCTACCCTTAATCTTCCAATGTAACTGATAAGTGTAGTTTGTAGTGCCTATTTTGTAGTATTTTGGTCCCATTTCCTTGTGGAATCGCTCCTTGGGAGCGATTTATGGGCTACTTATGCTTCCTCTAGTTCGTTTCAGGTTCCCGAGACCTTTCATGAAGAGTTGGAGCGATTCCGACTCAATACATACACTTTTCGGAGCCAAGGAAGCGGAGGAACGATGACTCGATGCTTCGGAATCGACCCCGAGACCTTGGGACCCAATCCCGAGTCCCGAGACCCGATCCCGAGTCCCGAGAATCGATGAGAAGTTCATATGAAGCAAGGAGGAGCCAAAAAGGTCATATTGGAGGCCTACAAGACCCATCCCCGACGGGTATGCACCTCATCCCGTCGGGGATGAAGTGCGAGTTTGATGGAGCTACTGCAAGGCCGTCCCGGTCGGGACCAACCCGTCCCGGTCGGGATGGTGGGTTCGTCCTGGTCGGGATGGTCCGTCCCGGTCGGGACCAAGCACTGTTGCCCGCATTTCACTTTCTTTCTTCTCCCTTCCATTTGTAACCCTATAAATACCCCTCCTCTTGTAATCTTAGTTATGTTCTTCACCTCTCCATAAACCCTAGACTACTTTAGGTTAGATTAGATTAGATTAGTGTAGATTAGTCGGTAATTAGTAGTTAATCTTAGTTTAATCTTGTATTATTGGATCTCTTGAAGAATCCATCCAAGATTGACAACCTTGGAGGAATTATTTAGGTTTTCTTATATACAAGTGTTCATCTTTGCATCATTCACTAGTTTGGTATAATCTTCTTCTCCTTTTACTCTTAATCCTTGTTTGTTCATCCAAGTTTTAATCTTTGTTCATTTTATTGTTCATATTTCATTGTTTTCACTAGTTTCATTATGGATGTTTTGTTGTTTGTGTTGGTTCATCTCGTTAGTGTTAGAATTAGTTTGATGATGTTAGAGTAGTGTTCTTGCTAGGGTTAGTAAGGTGATTAGGGTGTTAATTGGGTGATTAAGGGTTTGTTGGAGATGTGGGTGGAAGATTTGGGTTTCCTCTTGGTTGATGCACATGACATGTTTGATGAATTGCTTGAATGACTAAGTAAGTTAGATTGCTTGTTTTTCTTGCCTTTCCCTTGTGGGTGTTAGTTGTTATGGGTTCGGTTCCCTCATTAAGTTGCGAGAGCCCGGTGAGGACGACCCCTAGGTTAGTCTAAGTTGCGACCGCCCGGATGCGATCTAGGCCATAACACACTAGAACCTCGTTTGTCATGTGTGTCGCCAAAATGGGTTCCATGAGGAACCTCTAGGTCGGTTTAAGTTGCGACCGCCCGGACCGACCTAGATTACCCTACTACCTCCTTCATTCTAGCTCTCCCTTGACCATTTCGTTACCCCTTTGACCCCGACCTAATCCTAGCCCGTTTTCCTTAGTGTTCTCCTTAGTCTTAATCTAGCTTTCTCCCCTTCTATCATTCTTTAGTTTAGCTCGTTGACTTAGTCTCGTTTTTAGGTTGACCTAGTTTAGACGCCTCTTACCGTCCCCGTGGATTCGACCCGACTTACCCTATCTACCCAAGTTAGGATTAGCCGGTTTTATTTGACGGTTGGGATCCGCGACAAATCTCACCATCAAATTGGCGCAAGCTCATAGGATGGATAGACCCCGAATATGACACGAATGATGATTTTGGGTCTTGGAAATCCTACTTCTTGCCTCCACCTTGGAGGCCGTGGAGGTTAGCTAGGCTCGAGCGCTTCTTGGGCCTACATTATGATGTCGGTAGCGCGTTCGACTTGCTCCTCCATGCCCTTGAGGGCTACGGTTGAAGAAGAGTCCACCATTCTAGGTTTGACGGAGTTCCTAAAGAACCGTCATGTTGTATATTCTCCTATCTTCTTTAGAGTACTTGTGCTTGTATTTGTGTGATTTTTCTCTTGACTTTTGTTAGTTTTGTGATATTCTTGTAATTGTTTTGGTATTTTGATGAGCGATGTGAGGGAGTGAATTTGATGTGTACTTCGAGTTTATTGTGATAGGTGAAGTGAAGGTGACTCCTAGAAAGGAGTGGTTAGTGATAGAGCTTGGATCGTGAGCAAGGGAGTCGGTTTTTGGGGTCATGGGAGTCATGAAGACCCTTCCCGACCGGGAAGGGTGTGTCGTCCCGACCGGGATGGGGCCGTCCCGATCGGGATTAGGGTGCCAAAAATCGAGTTCACTGGAGTGTCATCCCGATCGGGAAGGAGGCTTCCCGACCGGGACGGGTATGTCATCCCGACCGGGACCACCCATCCCGACCGGGATGACCCCCTACTCCTTTTTTGTGCTTCTTCTTCGACATTTAAGCCCACCCAACCATTGTATACCCCCACCCAACCTCCCTACCTTCCTTTCTCATATCATACCACCCATGTACCTCATTTACATACCTTAACCTCATTTCCTCCTCACTTTAGACCGATATTCACATCAAATCCTACCCTCTCACACCATTACTCCCTTAGCCATGTGGTTTTCATAAGCTTGAAGAAGGATGACAATGATGAAGACAAGCAAGTACCTATATTGATCATTGAGACGATGGAGCGAGTGAGTTGCTAACCGGTCGGTAAGGCAACTATCCTCTCTTTTCCGTTTTTATTGCTTGTTTTCCCCTTGTTTATCCCCTTCCACTTTGTCATGGTGGCCTTCGAGGCCTTGGTTTTGGTTGCTCCCGATTCTCGATGATGTGACTACATCGAGAGTCATTTTTCAAAATCCAAATTTTACAAGTTTTTCACCCCTTTTTGTCGGATTTAGTCGGATTTAGGCAGAATCCGGGCTAGGTGACTTGATTACACCTAGTCCTTCCCCCCCATTTCCTTTTATCTCCCTCTTTTTATTTTTCTTCCCCCTTCCATATCTTTTCTTGTCTCGGCCCTTGGTGACTTGACTACACCCCGGCCGGACGCCTTCTACCATTTTCTTCACCCTTATTTTTGATTTTTAGCTTTCTTTTCGTAGTTTATTTTCTTTTTCTTTTGTGCTCCATGCACTACGGTCGAGCATGAGGACATAGCTCGACTTAAGTGTGGGGGAGTGGTATTCTAGCTTAGTTAGCTTTATTTTTGTAGTCTTTCGAAAAAATCTTTAAAAAACCCTAAAAATTTGAAAAATTTTCACAAAAATCAAAAAGATTTTCCTTTTGTGTGTTTTCCTTTTGTGTCATTGTGTCGTATATTTGTTTTGTTGTGTGTTTTGCCCCCCTCTTTTCCTTATAGGTTGCCTAATCGCCATTAGCTTTGGAGAGCTTTCAAGACTTCCGGTATCATCTTTATCCCTTTTTCTTCTTTACCTCTCGCGGAGTTTGGAGGAGTTTTGTGATGAAGTGTGCTCGGGAGGAGCTTTGTAAAGATTGTGGTGGATTTGGAGACTTGTTTGATGATAAGGGTGGTGTTTGTGTTCTTTATGTGTTTGTTTTGTGTTGTTCTTGTTTTGTTGCTTTTGCTTCTTGTTTTCTTTTGTTTTTGTCGAGTCTTTGTTTTGTGTTTTGTTGTGTGTCTTGTGTGTAAATGTTTTTCAAAAACCCGGTTTAGAGGCTAGTGTGTGAGTGTTTACTTTCCCTTCTTAGTAGTATGAATCGAGTATTGGACTTTAATCTAGTAGAATGACCCTAAATCAATGAATTCGTTGGTCCTTTACCTTGAGTCCACCTAGCTTACTAGGGATTTACTACGGGATTTGCATTTTGACCATTATGACCACCCATGGTGTGAAAAGGCCTTGGTTACCGAGTCTCGTCCCTTAGGTGACCGTGTCTAGGATCGTTTGATTAGTCCAAGTTCTCCACTTTTTGTGGGTTTGAAGGGAAGGGCCCGTCCCGACTCACCCATTACCCTACCTCCCACACATTTCCACTCAATAAAATTGCAAATTGTTGAATTCGTCTTTCTTCACAATGAAATGCCAAAAAGCCGGATCTTGCCAGAAAGGGCAAAGAAAAGAAAAAAAAATGAAAGAAAGAAAAGAATGAAGAAAAAGAAAAGGCACAAAAGGCCAAAAAGAAAATAGAAAAGAAGAAAAAGAAATGGCATAGCAACAAATGAGCAAAAATGCAAAAGAAAAGAGAAAATGCCAAAAGAAAATCCGATTCACAAAAATAACCCCTACCTCTCAAAATAAGCCTTTTTCCGACTTTTGCCGTGAAGAGCCTACCAAAGGACCGAGTCCCGAGGAAGGATGATAGCGGCATTAGTCGGTCTTCCCTCATTTTTGCAATTATTTCCACTTTTTACTTGGACTAGTTAGGCGGTTTCGGACATGGAAAGACCCTCTTGGCTCACGCTAAAGGGGGCGGGGTCTCACTTACCTACAGTGTCGTCTAACACCGTGGTTCATCCTTTTTCCATCCCGCCGATCGTCCCGTAGTACGTTCTTAGAAGGTTAGGAGGAACCTAGGTAAGTTACCAACGTTTTTGTTGCTTTATCGTCATACTATTAGGGTTTAGTCCACCTCGGTTTGTATTGCTAGCTTGGGAACGTTGTCACTTACCTCGAGTCCTAAACCGGTTCTTCTTTCACCGCTTGTTTGAGGGAAGCGGTATTTGTTTTTCTTTTGGGTGCAACCTTTTGTGTGTTTGTTTGTGTGTTTGTTTGTCTATGTGTTTTGTGTCCGGTTGCATCCACAGTTTTGTCGCAAGACCCGACTTGCCTTGCGGAGTGCACTTTTCCTCTAAGTGCACTCGCGTGAGTTGAAAGGGCGTAGGGTGCGCTAATACCCATTCGGCTAGTATAGTAGTTAGTATGTGCTTACTCGAGGGCGAGTAAGGGTTAAGTGTGGGGGAGTTGATAAGTGTAGTTTGTAGTGCCTATTTCGTAGTGTTTTGGTCCCATTTTCCTTGTGGAATCGCTCCTTGGGAGCGATTTATGGGCTACTTATGCTTCCTTTAGTTCGTTTCAGGTTCCCGAGACCGATTTGGAAGAGTTGGAGCGATTCCGACTCGATACATACACATTTTGGAGCCAACGAGATAAAGGAACGATGACTCGATGCTTCGGAATCGACCCCGAGACCTTGGGACTCAATCCCGAGTCCCGAGACCCGATCCCGAGACCCGATCCCGAGTCCCGAGAATCGATGAGAAGTTCACACGAAGCAAGGAGGAGCCAAAAGGGTCATGTTGGAGGCCTACAAGACCCATCCCCGACGGGTATGCACCTCATCCCGTCGGGGATGAAGTGCGTATTAGAGGATGCCACTGTGGGTCCGTCCCGGTCGGGACCAACCCGTCCCGGTCGGGATGGTGGGTCCGTCCCGGTCGGGATGATCCGTCCCGGTCGGGACCACCCAGTTCCTGCGCGTCACTTTTCTTTCTTCTCCCTTCCATTTGTAACCCTATAAATACCCTTCCTCTTGTAATCTTATGTTATGTTCTGGACTTCCCACTAAACCCTAGACTACTTTAGGTTAGATTAGTGTAGATTAGTGTAGATTAGTCGGTAATTAGTGGTTAATCTTAGTTTAGTACTTGTATTAAGGGAATTCTTCAAGATCTTCACCAAGCTTGACAACCTTGGTGGTTTGTTTTGGGTTTTCTTCATTAATGCAAGTTTCAATCTTTTTCCTTCACTAGTATGGTATAATCCTCTTCCCTTTTACTCTTTATCTTATTTAATTCATCCAAGTTTGCATCTTTGATTGTTGTTCATCATTTTCACTAGTTTGTTAGTTCATAGTTCTTGTTAGTTTCACTCATATATGTTTTGATGTTTGGGTTGATTCTTCTTGTTCTTGTTAGTATTAGTTTGATTATGTTAGAGTAGTGTTCTTGCTAGGATTAGTAAGGTGATTAGGGTGTTAATTGGATGATTAAGGGTTTGTTGGAGATGAGGGTGGAAGATTTGGGTTTCCTCTTGGTTGATGCATATGACATGTTTGATGAATTGCTTGAATGACTAAGTAAGTTAGATTGCTTGTTTTTCTTGCATTTCCCTTGTGGGTGTTAGTTGTTATGGGTTCGGTTCCCTCATTAAGTTGCGAGAGCCCGGTGAGGACGACCCCTAGGTCGGTCTAAGTTGCGACCGCCCGGATTTGATCTAGGCCATAGCGCGCTAGAACCCCGTTTGTCATGTGTGTCGCCAAAATGGGTTCCATGAGGAACCTCTAGGTCGGTCTAAGTTGCGACCGCCCGGACCGACCTAGATCACCCTACTACCTCCTTCGCTCTAGCTTCCTCCTTGACCATTCCGTTACCCCTTTGACCCCGACCTAATCCTAGCCCGTTTTCCTTAGTGTTCTCCTTAGTCTTAGTCTAGCTTTCTCCCCTTCTATCATTCTTTAGTTTAGCTCGTTGACCTAGTCAAGTACTTGGGTCGACCTAGTCTAGACGCCTCTTACCGTCCCCGTGGATTCGACCCGACTTACCCTATCTACCCAAGTTAGGATTAGCCGGTTATTGTTTGACGGTTGGGATTCCACGACAAATCCCACCATCATCCACTTTTTTTTATCTCCCCATTTCATTTCTGTCCATTTTGGTCCATAATTTTTACCATACTACCCTTACTATTTACAACGCTTTATAAGTTTATTCTTTCCTATTTACACACACTTACCATTCTACCCCCAATATTTCTTAAATTTATCATTTTATATTCATTACAAAAAAAATTGTGTCAAATGTCCATGGGAAGATATATAAAAAATGGAGGAAGTATTTAAATTTTGGAATTTTAACCCAAAAACACAGTAAGAATAATATAATTAAAATGAAAAACGTATTTTCATATATCATGGAACAAAAGCACTACAATTTTTAAAATATTATATAATAACTTAAATAAAACCTAAAAACTAATTAATTTTTTTATTAATTAGATTATTAATTGTTTCATAAAAAAAATATCATTTGTCTTTATTATTAAATTTTTTATTAATCAATATATCAATAAATCTTATAAATGCATGAAGATTGAAAAAAATCCCTACTATTCCTTATGAACAGTAACCCGTCTCGTGCTCCTCACGTGACCCTGCTTCCCCTGCTTCCTCCTCCTCTGGCTTCCTCTTCCCCTAATTTTCCCTCCTGCGTTTCGTCTCCTCTCCTTCTCCCCTGCGTTCCTCTTCTACATCCTTTTCGACTTCTGGTGAGTCCAATTTCTTTGTAGTCCGATTTTTTTGGTTTGGTTGTTTTCAGTTTTCCATCATTATCGATTTCTGATTTCTGCCATTTTCTAGGGTTTGGTGTTTTCAGATTTCGATATCTCTTCTGCGTCCTTTTCGATTTCTGGTGAGTCCAATTTCTTTGTAGTCCAATTTTTTTTGGTTTGGTTGTTTTCAGTTTTCGATCATTATCGATTTCTGATTTCTGCCATT
Organism: Agrostemma githago; assembly: GCA_958450325.1. NCBI lineage: Eukaryota > Viridiplantae > Streptophyta > Magnoliopsida > Caryophyllales > Caryophyllaceae > Agrostemma > Agrostemma githago. The sequence goes on along the minus strand of OY288247.1, from coordinate 61,690,885 downwards.
TTTTTGGGTTTGGTTGTTCTCAGATTTAGATCATTATCGATTTTTGATTTCTGCCATTTTTTTTTTGGGTTTGGTTGTTTTCAGATTTCGATCATTATCGATTTCTGATTTCTGTCATTTTTTTTGGGTTTGGTTGTTTTCAGATTTCGATCATTTCCGATTTCCGATTTTTGCTGAGTTTGGGGGTTATGCGGGTTTGATTGTTTTTGCTCTTCGATGGGTTCCTCTTCTGCGTTTCTTCTGATTCCTGGTGAGTCCTAGCAATTACCACTTTTTCATTGTGGCCTTTGGTTATATTTTAGGTTCTCCTGGATTGTTTCCATTTGTTTGTAGCTTTCGATTAATATTGATCCTGATTTGTTTGCTTCGATTGTAGCATTTGGTTATAAGTCTGGATTGTTTTCATTTGTTTGGTGTCGTAGCGTCGCGTTTCGAAACCGACTTTTTCATTGTGGCCTTTGGTTATTAGTCTGGATCGTTTCCATTTGTTTGGTGTCGTAGCGTCGCATTTCGGAATCGTCTTTTTCATTGTGGCATTTGGTTATAAGTCTGGATCGTTTCCATTTGTTTGGTGTCGTAGCGTCGCGTTTCGGAACCGACTTTTTCATTGTGGCCTTTGGTTATAAATCTGGAACGTTTCCATTTGTTTGGTGTCGTAGCGTCGCATTTCGGAATCGTCTTTTTCATTGTGGCATTTGGTTATAAGTCTGGATCGTTTCCATTTGTTTGGTGTCGTAGCGTCGCGTTTCGGAACCGACTTTTTCATTGTGGCCTTTGGTTATAAATCTGGAACGTTTCCATTTGTTTGGTGTCGTAGCGTCGCGTTTCGGAACCGACTTTTTCATTGTGGCCTTTGGTTATAAGTCTGGACCGTTTCCATTTGTTTGGTGTCGTAGCGTCGCGTTTCGGAACTGACTTTTTCATTGTGGCCTTTGGTTATAAGTCTGGATTGTTTCCATTTGTTTTGTGTCGTAGCGTCGCGTTTCGGAACCAATTTTTTCATTGTGGCCTTTGGTTATAAGTCTGAATCGTTTCCATTTGTTTGGTGTCGTAGCATCGCGTTTCGGAACCGACTTTTTCATTGTGTCCTTTGGTTATAAGTTTGGATACTTTGAACAAATAGGGTCCAGACTCAGGAGCATGTGTCATTTCTCCGGTGGACAATTCACTGCTTGAGAAGAGCAAAGAAGAAAAAGAAATCGAGACCCTCTTCAATGATCTTAATATTGCTCTTAGGACTTATGATATTGGCCGCTCAACTTCGTGTTTTGTTAAGTTTTCTTAGTATCGGTTGCTGTAATTACATTCTCTATGTAATTACCTATCGTGCTATTGTTTGCAGGACAAGGATGGTGAAAATGATGTTATTCCTGATGACAGTGCGGTTGTGCAAGGCAAGTTGTGCTCTCAGGGAAAGCACTACTTGATTCTTGCTGACCAAACTTGAAATGAGATATGTCACACTCGATTTTGTAAGCCATTTGATGTTTCTCACCTGTTACCGATCAAATCATTATCAAAGAAAGGGGCTTACAGTAACACTAGAGTGTTTCTTTATAATGACGCTGCCAACTTCCTAGCCACGGAAATATCAGATACTAATAATAATAATTCTGTGACGGGTATAGGCTGTATTTTCCAAACTGCTCACTTAGCCCCTACTTCGCTCAAGTATTACGGCCTTTGTCTGTTGAAGGCCAGTTACACCATGACACTGCACTATGCTGAGATAATGTATTCTTCAGATGCAACTTATAGTAGCCTTGGCAGGTGCATATTCGATGTATCAATTCAGGTAAATCATGTCCTCCACTACACTTGATCAAAACTGTCTTCTTTTTTGGTAAATTAGCTGTGTTTTTTGTAGATTATTCGAGTTCTTTTATTCAGGTAAATCATGACCGCGAGTATTCTTAAACCCGTCTTGTTTTTAACCTTTTTTTTGTAAAGTATTCGAGTTGTTTTGGTAGATTATTCAAGTTTTTTTGAAAGGGAGAGTGGCGCTAAAGGATTTTGACATAGCAGCAACAGTAGGAGGTGCAGGGAAGCCAGTTACTAAGGTGTTTGAGAATATTGATGTTGACGACAGTATACTCAAAATCTTTTTATATTGAGCGGATCGGGGAACGACTGCTTTACCCTTTAGAGGAGCATATGGCCCTCTTTTATCCGCAATCTCTGTGAAATCCAGTGAGTAGAATGAATATCTTCTCTGTTACATTACTTTTGTTTTCGATATGTTTATTTTGAGATGAAAGTTTTATTGATTCGAGTAAATCTCGTTTCTGTAGACTCCAGAGTATCCACGGCCACCACGGGATTGTCTGCTGGCGATGTTGCAGGAATTGTGATTGCCTCGTTTGTCGCTGTTGTATCAGTTTTTGCGATTCTCTGGATGCGAAGTTACCTAGGTGGAAAAGTCGATGAAAACGAAGGTGATTCTCGAACTTAGTTTCAAAAGGCGAAAGAGCCAGGCTAATGCTGTTGTATACTGTATATTGCAGAATCCCGACATTTAGGTACATGTTATTTCTTCTTGAAGCAAATTAAAACTGCAACAGATAGCTTTAGCATCAGAGACAAAATCGGCGAAGGAGGTTTTGGGCCTGTATATAAGGTAAACTGGTGTAGATGCATCAGAATAACTGGTAATTCATTTTTTGGTGTTATTATTGGTGATTTTGTAATTATTGTAGGGAATATTGGTGGATGGAAAGGTGATTGTTGTGAAGCAGCTTTCGTCAAAATCGAAGCAAGGGAATCGCGAATTCGTGAACGAGATAGGCATGATTTCGGCTCTACAGCACCCGAACCTTGTAAAGCTTCATGGGTGTTGCATTGAAGGAAAATGGCTCCTGCTTGTTTACGGGTAGAAAACAATTCTCTTGCTCGTGCCATTTTCGGCAACTTTTTCATCCTTGCGTCGTTCTAGGTTCTAACCCTCGCTCCATAGGGAGTTGAGACAACTCAGTTGAGGCTGGGTTATTTTCGGCTTAGTTTTGTGAGACGGTCTTACGTAAGGTCATTAGTTTGATAGGCACGGAGGAGCAGAAGTTGCGGTTGGACTGGCCGACAAGGAGGAGGATATGCTTAGGAATCGCGACGGGGTTAGCATACCTTCATGAGGAGCCGAGGCTCAAAATCGTCCACCGGGACATTAAGGCCACTAATGTCTTGCTTGACAAAGACTTGAACGCCAAAATACCGGATTTTGGTCTTGCTAAGCTCGATGAGGAGGAAAATACTCATATCAGCACTCTAATTGCCGGAACAATGTGAGTTCACTGCCTTCTTAGCAACATTTAGCTCTAAATATTTTATAAGTTTCGAAACCAGCCGGGAGAGTAGATCGAGTTCAGTGTGGAACTCCTTCGAGATTTTCTTCTGATTGGAAGACATTACTGCTCTTTTCACAGCGACTGTGGTTCTGTCCTTGAGAACGCCCTTGAATACACAGAGATACTGGTGTTAGTGAAGATTTGTTCTTTATTTACCTCTTGCCTCCTACTGGGTATCATTTTTAATGCCAGGTGAGCCTTTTTTTCACTTCCTACTTCTGTCGTTCCTATGTAGAAGCTAATGTAAATTACTCCATATGTCGTTGAATCTGATCTCTCTGGTTGAAATCAGGTTCTAGGTGAAAAAGAAGCAATTTTTCCGTAATTTCATTACTACCATGCTTTTCGGCGTAGTTGGTGCCCTCATCTCTTTCGTAATTATATTATTCGGTAGCCGTTAACAGTTATCTCATACCACGTAACCCCGGGACCCTAACAGTCCAATTTTGCAAAGCAATAAGAATGTTGATTGATTGTCTGCTTGATGTTACAAACAGTTAACCGTGCTGATTTGATGTGTAGCTTGCAGTGTTACATCCGACTGGTCTCACGCCCAATTACTGAAGCTTTTCACGCCAGATCCTCTTGCGGAGTTTAAACCGCCACCGGAGGAGAATAAATAGCTTCCTATACTGGTTGATTACTTTCCCCCTTTTATGCATATTAGTGACTTGGTTCCTAGAAATGGCCTTGGCTGTAGGTATATATATCATGCTCGATCACTACTTCTTACTCTGATTGCTTTATTTATGTTCTTTTATTTGATTTATTAGTTTTTTTTGGTTGATTTGGTGATATTTTGATTGTCAAAGTCGTGCTTAATTGTTGTTTGGCGTATTAGTGTCGCGCGTACGAACGAGCTTCTTCTATGGTTTTGAACGGCCAGCTGTGTGTGGTTGCCAACTGTTTGGCGTATTAGTGTCGCGTTTACGAGCCGACTTCTTTGGTTGTCTTGAACAGCCAGCCGATTGGCGTCTTAATAATTTTCCATCTCTGGTGAGTCCTCAACAAATTTCTTGGGAATGTGAGAAATCAATCAATAACACTTGTAAATGTGAGAAAACTTGAAACTCGCCAAATTAAACAAATGCTACAGTTAGAATTAGGGTTTGGTTTACAATGTTTGGGATTTCGATGTTGTGTTTGTGGACCGTCGGATTGAAGGTTTGATCGAAATATACCTTCTTTCTATTGGTTTTATTGGATAAATTGGCTTAGAACTTCAGTTGTGTTGCATCTATCAGTAGAAAGTCGCAACTCTTCTTAATCTCGATGAGATTAATGCTACTTTTTTACCATTAAGTGATCCTTCCATTGAGCCCCTGCAAATCAATTTGCTCGATTATCTTCTTGGGGTAATTATCGTTATTTGTCCTGCCGCATTCTACATTTGAATATCGTACATGTATATCACATTGTTTTCCGGTCTTGGATCCAATATCACGTTGTCCCTTTAGTATCGACTATTAAACCAATATTTTGGTCAGCTTGTTGACTTGACAGGAGAGCTATAATGAGACTGGCTATTAGTCGAATATCAGATGGTGAAGTTGAAGTTTCTGAGAAGATATGTGGATTTGTACGTGGCATACATAGGCAGATTACTCTTCTTATTCCAAGTATGGATGACAACCATGATATGAAACAGAAAATGGATACAATGCATCAAAGCATTATGAAAATAGAAAATGGTAAGTTGTTGGCGAGTGAGTACTCCTTAATATATTTGAGTTATACGTTCAACATTTTGGATGTTCATGTTTACCGCTATTTTATTTGTCAACCCCGTAACCCCAAAGATCCGATTGAACCACGAAATTATCATTTGATTTGGCCAGTACTCCTGTATAGATATCAAATTTCAACGTAATTAACTCGAAAATCATCAAATTCCAACATATCCAAACCTAGATTTATCAAACTTCAACTTAGTTAATCCAATCAATCACCAATTTAATTACCCAAAACTCATAAAGCTCTAATTTAGTGTAAGAAATCATGCTTAATTTGTTTCATTAGTAGCGAAAAGAGGATGAGTTTCAATTGTTCGAAGTCTGTATGAAATAATGGACGAGCTATAAACCATCCAAAACATTTGGTTTTTTGGGAAATGAAGATTATGTTGGATTTTGGTGGATTTGGTAGTGAATTTCTGATTTTGGATAGAAGTTTGAGAAATGGAGTTGGTGGGTAGAATGAATTTGATTGATTATAATGTTGTTTGTTGTTTTCGAAAATGAGTTCATGTCGGATTTTGGTGAATTTGGTAGTGATTTCAAATTTTGAATGCAATTTAGAGAAATGGGATTGTTGGAAAGAATGAATTTAATTGATCATGTTGTTGTTCATGTCGAATTTCGGTGGATTTGGTAGTGAATTTCTGATTTTGGATGAAAGTTCGAGAAATGGGTTGGTGTGTAGAATAAATTTGATCAATTATAATGTTGTTTTCGAAATGAGTTCGTGTTGGATTTTGGTGAATTTGGTAGTAAATTTTTTATTTTGGATGCAATTTTGAGAAGTGGGGTTGGTGGGTAGAATGAATTTGATTGATTATAATGTTGTTTGTTGTTTTTGGAAATGACTTCGTGTTGGATTTTGGTGAATTTGGTTGTGATTTCAGTTTATGGATGCAATTTAGAGAAATGAGATTGTTGGAAAGAATGAATTTGATTGATCATATTGTTTGGTTTTTTGGGAAATGAGTTCATGTTGATTCCGGTGAATTTGGTAGTGATTCCAGTTTTTTGAATGCAATTTGATCATACTTTTGTCGGTTTTTGGGAATGGAATTCATGTCGGATTTTGGTGAATTCGGTAGTGATTTCAGATTTTGGATGCAATTTAGAGAAATGAGAAGGTTTGGGATGAATGAATTTGATCATTTGTTTCGTTTTGGGAAATGAGTGCATGTGATTTTTGGTGAGTGTGATTTCATCGGTATGCTGCTAATCCAACATTGTATTTTCTTTATCTTATCTATGTTAGGATCTAGGGCTCGATCTTTCAAATTTCGGGGTTGTTTTCGATGTTTTGTTTGTGAGCGAGCTGGGTGCTACTATAATCCGTCTAGTTCGTTTTTGATGTTTTTGATTAAGGTTGTTGATTAATAGATACGCCCTTGTAGGTGGTGATAGAGGATCATCCATACTTAGCAAAGTCGGTGGTACTAAACTACATTCCAGCATTCAGAATCTATAAGAATGGATCAACGGTGACAGATGTTCCTGGACATATTATTAGTGACTTTAGTTAAATTGTACAGCAGTTTTAGTAAGCATAAGAGGAACAAATCAACATTCAAAAGTATACTTTCTCATTCACATTCAAGCCAACAAGAACAGTAACAAAAGGAGAGATGGAGGGCGAAAAAGTTGGGAGCCTTGTTCAATTGTGCTGACCTTAGCTTGCTGGCAGCTACTACAAGAAACTAAAACCTAGAAACCAAGATGTTTTATTTTGAGGTTGTTTGTGTTTATGTGATTATGTCAACCACTTTTCAATTTTTAATGTACGTATTAGGTAAAGATGATTTGAAGAATCCGTGCTACCAGATGACCACTCTACCAGACGATATTGTGTTAATTATTGAAAGGGAAAAAAAAGGTGCCTAAGAAGGATTTGTAAGCATGTTGGTTTTTGGTCACTAAAATATTACTCCGTAGTGCTGTACTAAAGTGTGAAATGACCATTGATACAAATCTAAAACCCTTCTTAAATGTAAGAAGTTTGGAAATAGATCGAGAGGATCTGCCTTTTTAAGAATCGTTAAAATCTAAAACCCTTCTTAAATGTAAGAGGTTTGGAAATAAAGAGGAACTGCCTTTTTTAGAATCGTTAAAGATATATGCATTGTTGGAGTTTTCATGTTTGGTGGGGCTGAAAATGTTTCCCGACACTCACGCTGGCAATGATTCACAACTATGTCAAGTTTTATTCGATGAGAAGGTATGTTTACTGTCTTTTCTCTTACACTATTGCTGTAGAAAAGCTAATATACAATATTACGTGTCTTTCCCCCGTTGCTGCAGATTATATGTCCATCCTGAACTGCTTACGTTAGAAATGTGTTTCAATGTCGAAAAGCTGTGTAGCATTGTTATCGATACTTCTAGCTTTCAGAATTTGAAGGATGTAAGAATAGAGCGGTGTAATAAGCTGTTAAGTGTAGGCTCGCCCCCTTTGTTTTCCGTCTTTGTGCAACTCGTAACTTTAAGAATAATAAGGTGTTCGAGAATGCGTGAATTCATATTTGTTGAAGAAAAAGAGGAGCTGGAGAGAGGTGCTGTGTGCCAAATTTGGACCGTTTTTCCTCCCATTTAGACCCATTTTTCCTCTGTTTCGTGAGATATGAGTGCGATTATCGCCGTATTTTGCGTAATTCTCACATTAGTGTCTCTCTTTTGTATTTTACGTGTTTTTGGTAGTTTTCTGTCTATTTTGATAGGATTTCGACCGAAAACGCATTTGAGCTTCTACGAGCATGAGAGAGATACGGTCCAAGAGCAAAGCACGCAACTGAAAGTTCAAGTAATCCAATTGATCGACGAAGAAAGAGACCGGAAGAGAGGTGGTTGACCACCGGGTGAAGTTTCGCCCAGTGAGTCATCACCGGGCGAAGTTTCGCCCGACGACATTTTCCACTCCCCGAAGATTTTCATGGCGGCTACCACCGGGCGAAACGACTGGGCGAAATTGCGCCCACCGGGTGAAATTTCGCCCGATGGAGAGACCGGGCCGAAAACGCAAAAAACCAAAGAAAATCTCACCGGGTGAAATTTCACCCGGTGGGATTACTAGGTCGAGCCGCAGGGTGAAGTTTCACCCCATGAAGATGCAAAGGGTGAAGGTCTAGCTTAATTGAAGAATGATTGGATCATGGGCCTTGAAGTTTGTGCAACCCATTAAGAAATCTATATAAATATATATCCCTCCTAGGGTTTAGTGCCTCCTTGTGCCTTAAGTGAGCCTTGGGATTAGCCCTTAGGAGTAGGAGTAGGGTAGAAAACTCTCTAGTAGTAGTAGTAGATTGTAGTAAGCTTCCTAGAAAATTCTCTACAAAACAATTAATAGATCTACTTAGTATTAGTATAATTACTCCTTAATTAATAGAAAAGTCTCCATCTTTATTGAAGATTGTGCTTAATTGTTGAAGATTCAAGGGTTTTACAAGGGTTTATGTGACAAAACTCTTGCTTTATTTCTTGAAGATTCATGTTTCTTGTATTGAAGATTGAAGATCTATGCATGGATTGGTGACAAATTCTTGTGTATTTCTCCAAGATTCAATCTTTTATTTATCTTCATCTTCCTCTTTAAATCTTCTCCATTGTGGGTAAAATTTTCTCCTCTCCCTTTTCTCCATTAGTATAATTGTTAGTGTAGTTTTTATGCACGTTTTAGACAATTTATCTCTTATTAGTGTTTTATTATTACTCATCTTGACTAGTGAGTAGATTTCTTTGTTGGGGAATTAGGGAGGAGAATTTGGATTATTTGATTCAAGGGATGTTGGTGGGTTGTTTACTTGTTAATTATCAATTTTATGGTTTTTGTGTCTTTGTTGACTTAAAATCGCGACTAGGCCGACCTTGACTCATTTCTACCAATATGGGGAAACTCGGGGTAGAAATTACCTTAGATTGAGACTTACCCTTTCGTCGCGAAAGCGGGTTTAGGTAGGTTGGGTGAAAAACCGAAAGGTGGCAACCTCCCTTTTAATGTTGTAACAAAAACTCGATCCCGAGACTCTAAGACCCCATTTCCGAATCCCGACTCTCCCCAACACCTTTCCCTATTATTGCCCCTAGTTTTAGTAGTGTAGTTTGCTAGCAATAGTTCGACCTCTCTCTCGACCCAAAACCTCCATCTCAATCCTCCAATCACGATTAGACCCTAGACTTGACCATTACGGCTTAACCCCTCTCCCTGCGGATCGATCCCGACCAACCACTACTACGTTAGTTAGGTTAGTCGGAGTTAAAAATATTGTTGATTGTGCGTGTCGACGACCGCGCGCATCAAAATGGCGCCGTTGCCGGGGAGACGGTGATTAGTTGATTGGTTAAGTCTTAGTTTTATTGTGATTGGATAATTGTTTTTCTTTCCTCCTACCCTAGTGCCATTAGGTGCTAGGAGGACTCATCGTTTGTTGAGTTTTTGCTAGTTTTACTCTTGATTTAGGTTGCTTGATCCCCATTCAGAGAGCAAGTCGCTTGGAAATATTGTGACCGAAGCAACAACTCGATAGTGTAATCCTCCATCAATTTCACCATTTCTCAACACTCCATCCTGAAAACAACTTCCAAGGATTCAAGTATGGCTACACTTGGGTCCCATTCTCAACCATCTATTGAAGAGATTTCTTCACCCGTCTTCATTGGAGCCATCCCGGAGAGTTTCGAGCTTAAAACTTCCATCATCTATTTAATTCAACAACAAACTTTCCGAGGTTTGCCGGATGAAGACGTGATAGAACATGTTTGTCTTTTCAAGGAAAGTCTTATTGGTGTCAAGCTTGAAGGTGTCACCGAGTGCCAACTTCGTCGGATCCTTTTTCCTCGCACCTTGCGTGATGGAGCAAGGAGATGGATTAAGAGTTTCCCCAACAATACTTTTCGCACTTGGGAACACTTGAGCAACGCATTCCTCGAAAAATACTACCCACCATCCAAGACCAACAAATTCCGAAGAGAAATTCAAACATTCCAACAACAAGAAAATGAAAGCGTGGGTAGAGCCTGGGACCGATTTCAAACGTTGCAAAGGAAATGTCCGCACCACGGCATCCCTAGTTGGCTTCAACTTCATATATTCTTCCACTCGTTATTGGACAACGCCAAAGATAATGTCAATGCGGCGGCAAAAGGCGATTTCTTTTTGTTAAATGAAATCGAATCTACAAAACTCATTGAAAAGATAGCCAAGAATGATGAATACTTCGAAAATGATCAATACGAAGAGCTAAGTGGTGATTCGACATCGTCAACCAAGAGTAGAACCGAACTTGAAGCTAGAATTGAGGAGTTGGTCAAGCAATTTGAGGTGTATGTTGCTAGAGCCAATTCTCCACCCAAGACTAGAACATCTCCACAAAGAACATCTCCACCAAGAAGAGTAAGTTCACCGAGACGATCGTCCATTTCACCACCGAAATTGTATCGTATTGAAATTCCATGTGACCATTGCGGGAGATATGACCATGATTCCGAATTGTGTATGAGAAAGGAGAGTGCTTATCAAGCCAACACCCAAAGAACCCATGAAAAATCTCAAACGAACAATCCTAACTTGGGGACCGGATTTTATTCCATGCCTACTCAAGGATCACATCCTTTTCCAAGAGCCCCCAATCAAAGGGTTTATCCTAATTCTCATGGCTTCTATTATCAACCGAGACCTCCTCACACACATCAATTCAATCAAGGTTATTTCCATCCTCAAGGACCGCCTAGACCGAACTATGGTCCACCTTTTGGAACTCATCCTCAATTTAATCAAGGTCCTCCTTTCGGAGCTTATCCACCGCCTAATCAAGGTCCTCCAAGGAACTTTAAAGGAAACTCTCAACCCTTTTATGACATTCAACAAACTATTAAGTTCTTGTTGGAAGAAAATGCGTCAAATCGAGCTAGACTCGAAGCCCTAGAAGCACGAGCCGCGTCTCGAGCTCGATCTCCTCAAGAGCCGACCGATTCTTTCAACAAAGCATCCGTGAATGCCGTTAAGGTAATTAGTAAAGAGGAACCGGTGAAATCTTTTGACCCACAAATTACATCTCATCCCTCAATCAATCAACTTGATGAGAAAGTTGTCGAGGATGTAACCGAAAAATCAAGGAGAGATCCGTCGAAGTATCTTATGAAAGACCTTGCATTTGTTATCGAATAAATTCCAATAGAGGACACAAATCTAGTGTCTAGGATTGAGGTACCACCTTTGAATGACAAGCCAACAACCTTATTCAATGATCAAGCCTTGGGAATGATAACCTTCACCGACCTTATTGAAAACATTGTCACAAGCACATCTATGCCTACCCCATCCGATTACATCCGAGACATCATTTTGAAACCCGCCGAGGAGGAAAAGGCTCCCGTTTCTCCAAAGACCAACCCTAAAGCTACAATTCCCATTAAACTAGGAAATCCGGGTAGTTTTGCCATTCCATGCTCCATCGACCATGTCTTAATTGAGCGTGCTTTGTGCGACCTTGGAGCCGACATTAGTTTGATACCCTTAGCCATTGCTCGCACTATTTATATTAAAGACTTGGATTATTTTCCCGTGAATGTGCAAATGGCCGATGGGACCACTAAAGAGCCCTACGGATTGGCTCGTAATCTCATGGTTAATGTGGAGAATTTATATATCCCCACCAACTTCGTCATTTTAGACATGCCAATTGAGGAGCGAAATCCTATCCTTTTGGGACGACCTTTTCTAGCTACCGGTGGGGTGATTATCGATGTAAAGCGAGGACGTTTATCTTTCAATGTCGCTAACGAAATGGTCCAATTTGTGCTTCCCGCGTTCCTTCCCGAAGATCCTCCTAATACGGAGTTTTGGAACCAAATGGTGGAGTTCCCATCCAATGAAGAGCCTTCTACCGAATATCTTGACTACGATGATAATGAAGACGACGGTGCTCTATTCATACTTGGTTCTACCTCCGACGAAGATATTCCCGAAGAATTTGCAATGCTTTCCGAGGTAGCGCAACTTATGAATATGCCGGAGTTTAGAGAAAAGCTCAAGATCGGTAACGTGGAATTTGGAGTGAATGATCAAGACCCTTCGGGTTGCTTTTCAAGCAACCCCGACTAATCTCAAACTATTCAATTCGGTTTGGTGGTGTCCATAATAACCACCTTGTAAATATTTGTATATTCTTTTCTCTTTTTATTCTCCTTGGACAACAGTTTTTGGATTTTTCTTTTGGAGCCTGTTTTGGTATCTGCAGGAATCATGAAGATTTCTTTCGGAATTTTTAGGGTTGCGCTTTAAACGATTATGAATAATCATGGATTGAGAAGATTGGTTTATTTGAAGAGCTAAGGATGGTTTGGGCCAAGTCAAAGAGATTTTTCGTAGCAAAGTCCCGTTTTGAAGTGAATATTTTACCGGGTGAAATTTCACCCGGTGGCAATTTTGCTCGAAACTAAAGGAATCGACGGAAAATCCGTCGGGCAAAATTTCACCCGGTGGAATCTCACCGGGCGAAACTTTGCCCTGCGGTAAAAATATTTTGCGACTGGGAATTGACGGAAATCTAACCGGGCAAAATTTCGCCCGGTGGGATCTGACCGGGCGAAATTTCGCCCGGTGGTGAAGCAGCGCGGAAATGACGAGAATTGACCCGAATACCGTCGGGCGAAATTTCGCCCGATGGTGATACACCGGGCGAAAAATCACCCCGCGTCACTTACCCAGCCAAACCCACCCTTTCCCATCTTCATAATTCACTTTCCCTATCTCTCTCCTCAACCAAACCCCAAACAAACCCCAAATCCTCCACCTTAAACCACCTCTAATCCCTCCATTCCTTCACCAAAATCCAATTAAATTATATATTTCTCATCCTTATCACATTCCTAACATCTTCTTGGAGTTTGTTTCGAGAAATTGTTTCGATTCCGACAAACCCCAAACCGAGACCGTCAACACATAATCATCAAATTACAAGCATCAAGAATGAGAAGGGAGAAGCAAATGGCGAGGAAACAGATTTCTTCAATGCTAGGTCGGAATTCGGGATCAACATCGTCCTCTAGGTCGGAGGAGACGGCCGAGGCTCGGGATGAATCTGTCCCGATGCCGGTTTAGACACAAAGACCAACACCGCGCGAACAACCTGTTCCGCTTGAGGTACGTTACCCAAAAATTCAACGTAGTTTTCGTCATCCTGAATCTGGTTTATATTTCGCTAAAAAAGCTCATGTTTATAAATGTAAGAAATTTTGGGTCTGTCGTCTCGAGCCGACTCGTTGGGCGGCTCGAGATGTACTTGAGCGTATGGGTATAGAACCGCAGGTCCGAACAATGTGCCAAAGCCTTGGTCTTAGCAGATTTTATGCCTCCAAGGAGGAAACTTTTCAAAAGCTGACGTGCGAGTTTTTTGCAACTTTCGAGCTAAGTGGTGACGATAATGCCACTGTTTCGTTTCAGCTGCAAGAAACTTCGTACGTCCTCCACTTGAGGGACTTTGGTGCATTGCTCGGTTTACCTTCTTCGGTCCTTGGAAGGCCTAGGGCGGGGCAGACTCGGGACGATAAATTCGGCCGAGATCGATTCTGGTTAAAAATAGCCCGCCAGAGGACTTTCAAGGGAGGGAAGATGCGTTCTTTCTCTATTCGGAACCCCATCCTTCGATATTTGGCACGTATCATAGCCAACTCATTCTTGACAAGCTATGATACGCACCATAACTGTAGTGCCACAGCTGTACAGTTATTGGAGGATGCGGTTTTGAATAGAGGCCCGTCTATTGATATGTCTGAGGCCTTAGCTACTCATTTTGCCCAGGTTGCGAAAGGCAGCCGTAAGAAAATTTCTTGCGGCGGTATTGTAACGATGATAGCTAGAGCCTTGGACATTGATTTTAGCGATTTAGCACCAGTTGACGGAGCGGGACTTTTTATAGATGAAGTTTATTGTCCTTTCCTTGTGTGGCCCTAGAAAGGGGATTATAACAGTTTGTTCTTGTATAATATTACTGAGATGAGAGCTATTGCAATGCCTAACCACGAATGGGTCAGGCTAGATGTTGAAGAGAACTTCGGCATGCCGAAGAGGTCTGGGGAGTACATTCGGGATAACACCCGAGGTAAGTTCTATATGGTTCAATACCCCGATGGACCTTTAGATTATGGCGACGACGATATTGAGGACATAGACGTATCGGAGGAGGAACCGGAGGTTGAAACCTCTCGGGATAAGGGTCATAGGACTTTACCGTCATCATCACACGGGCCCTCTTCCTCTCGTCAGACCGAACCCCCGACCTCCCAGTTTTTCACACCCGACTTTACACCGCACAGACACTCCACGTTCACCCAGTCTACCCCCGGTTTTCAGGAGGACGTCAACATGAGTCCTCCACGACACTCCTCGTTCTTCGGATCTGAGGACTTTTATAACCATTGGGGGGAAGTTTATGACCGTACACGTCAGACTTGGGAGAACTCGACCACCTCCTTGAACTTGGCCCAGGACGCCTACAATGTAGCCCGGGATGCGCGCGATACTGCGCATGGTTCTTGATAAGTCGATATTTATACGTATTTTCACTCCTTTAATATTATATTTTCTATGTCGTCTTTGTATTATTTGAGCTAAACGTTATAACTTTAGTAATTTTTATATATTATCGGCCTTATATTATTTTTTGTACTAAATTGGGTTTTAATGTGTATTTTAATTAATTAGTAATGACCCATTTGATTTAAGATGGAAAAGACTACTAAAATCTTATTTATGCTTGCAGGTCTGTCCTAAGACGACGATATCTCACACATACAATTTCAGAATAGGGCAATATAGGGCCCGTTGGAAAGCTAAGTCCGAGACCGATAACTTTATAGAATAAAGTTAGACCCAAATCCAAAGTCTTATGGGTCGAAGTCAGACTAATAGAATTCAACTCAAGAATTGGTAACAAATGAATATAGGAAAGTCATAACACAAGAGAATAAGGAAATAAAAAAAGACAAAAAAAATTATAAAAGAAGGGCTTAAGGAAGCCGTACACAGCACACCAGCACACACACAAAAAAACAGAGAAGAGGGAAAGAAGAAAAAGGAATTGAAGAAGAAGAAGACGCAGCAGGCAACTAGTGGACGAAGAAGACAATCCGACCCGATTTTCGACCCGATTTTTATGAGATTTCTTATTCTTTCACTTTTATTTATTGTTTTAATGTTTAGTATGGAGTAATTTTTCAATGGGAGTGTGTAATTAACTATTGATATTGTGGTCTATGAGATTGGATTTTTATGTTTTAACGATTAATTATTGTTATTGGGTATTTACTCGAAATTCATTATTAACCTTGTGATTTATGATTATTAATTTGGATTGATCACCAAGATTGTTCTCTTAAATCTATTGTTAATAGATAATAATTTTGATTAGGTTGCAGCTTACTGGTCTAATCTTGATTGTTAGAATTTTGAGTAATAATTCCGTCTTATAGAGTTGCAGCTTTCTGGTTCTGTAAGACCTAATTGATTGGTGTTCTTAAAGCGATTAAATTTATTGACTTGATTTGTGCTTACATGGTTGAGTCGATTTAGTTTAGTTAGGATTAAACTTGCGTGGTTAACGGAGTTTAACGAGTAAGAAAGATAAAACTGTTAATTATTTGCTTACAAGGGATTAAATAGTTAACCAATCTATCCAATAACTAATTAAGTGAATCAATGATTTGACCCAATATCTATAGAAAATTACATGTCTCCTATTAATTCGTTATTATAACTTTTAACTTGAATTAAACATCGTTGTTATTTGATTGTTTTTTTTCTTTTAGTTTAGTCTAGTTTACTTTCGTAATAGTTTAATCTAGATTAGAAATTATTCACCTCAACAAAAAACCCCTTTATAATTATATAACTATACCTACTATTATAAATTCTAAATAATATAATAATTACATCGATCTAGGATAGTACATTAGTCCCTGTGGGTTCGACCCTTACTTACCCTTCTACTTGCTAGTTAGAGTTTGTAAGCGAAAATATAAATTTAATTTTGAGTGCGAAAACGACACGCATCAAATTTTGGCGTCGTTGCCGGGACTACTTGTTTATTATCTTAGATTTTAGTTAGTGAGTTAATTATTTATTATTTTTTTTTTTAGTTTTATTATTTTTACTTTGTTTTGGTTATTTTTATCCCTTCACTAGTTCCCCCCCTTGTTTTTAGCAGATACACTTCGAGTTATATAAGATGACTGGGGCAGCCGAGAAAAGTTTAAGGGAGCAGTTACTTTCCTCTGGTGAAACACCAACGAGTATAATTTTTCCTTCTTTGGAAAAACCGTTTAAGCTTAATCCAGGTTTTATCCAAATACTCCCTAAATTTTACGGTAATTCTAATGAAGATGCTCAAAGACATATTCAGGAATTTTATCTTGCTTGTGCTACTTTATCTTTGGATGACGTTGATGATGATATTATTAGATTTCGAGCATTCCCATTCACACTACATGATTTAGCTAGAGATTGGTTGTTTTATCTTCCGTCTGGATCTATTACTTCTTGGGATTGCATGCGAAAAACTTTTCTTGAGAAATATCAACCTCCTAATATAAGTAGGTCAATAAGAAGACAAATTACGAGTATTCAGCAAGATGAAAATGAACCTCTGCATGATTATTGGGATAGATTTAATAGATTGTGTATTTCTTGCCCCCCAACACCAACTTAGTGAGAATGTATTGATTGAGTTTTTATGATGGCTTGCTAGATGATCAGAAGCGACTAATAGATACTGCTAGTGGTGGGTCTTTAGTAGATAAAACTCTTATAGAAGCGAGAAAAGTGATTTCAAACATGGCTATTAGTAGTCAACAATATGTAATAAAGAATGATCACGAAGAGAAAATACAAAATCAATTAAGAGAGCAAGCACAAGAGATTAAAGAATTCAAAAATGCAATTGGTGCTGTTAGTGCTCAAAATCATTCTTTAGAAAATATTGTTAGACAATTAGCCATCCAAATAGGAGAAGTACATTCACAGACGTTTAGTCGCCATGAGCAATTAGAGAATCAAATGCAACAAGTGTGTACTACTCTCGGTAATATTCACAACAAATTAGAACAAATTGAGAATACAAAATACTCCTCTTACATTATTGATGAATCTAAGGCTATAACCTTAAGGAGTGGAAAATAGCTTAAGAATAAAGTTGAAATTGAAAAAGAAATCGAGGTTAGTAGAGGCAAAAAGAATCAAAGGGATGTTGTTAGTGATAATGAAGATGAATCTTTTAATAGTGAAAAAGATGTTCTAGGTGAGAAAGGTACGCAAGAAAAAGAAATTACTAAATCCGTACCTGATGTTACTAATCTTAAGACATTTGTTCCATTCCCTTCAACATTTGCTCAATCAAAGAAACAAGAACTGGATAATGAAATTCTAGAAACATTTCGAAAGGTAGAAATTAATATACCGCTCTTAGATGCTATTAAACAGATGCCCAAATATGCTAAATTTTTGAAAGAACTGTGCACTAATAAGAGGAAAATCAAGAGCAGTGAAAAAGTGTTAATTGGAGAGAATGTGTCTGCTATTCTTCAAAAGAAGATACCTCCGAAGTGTAAGGATCCGGGGATGTTTAGCATACCTTGTAAAATTGGAAACTGTAAATTAGATAAATGTATGCTTGATTTAGGAGCTTCAATCAGTGTTATGCCGAAGTCTGTCTATGAATCATTAAAATTAGGACCCCTTGCTAAAACTAACGTAGTAATCCAGTTAGCCGATAGATCACATGCTTATCTATTGGAGTTTTAGAGGATGTCTTAGTTCAGGTCAATATGCTAGTTTTTCTCGTTGATTTTTATGTTATTGACATGGGTAACTCTTTTGACGCTAAAGATGTACCATTATTATTAGGGAGACTCTTTCTCAGAACTGCTAGGACAAAGATTGATGTGTTTAAAGGAACTCTTTCACTTGAATTTGATGGTGAAACGATTGAACTTAATATCTATGATACTATGAAACACCCAAATGATGTTGATGTCGTTAGTTGTATAGATAGTCATGATACAGTAGACTTAGTTACTCAAGAGACTTTCAATAAAGTATATGAGTTCGATTTCAATGATGAAGATAATTTTGATCATGCTCATAACAATTTTTCTATCGATAAGTTGAAAAGTGTTGCAAGTATTGACTTACCCGCAAATACACCTAAATTAATACCTTCTGTCCAATGTGCCCCTGATTTGGAACTAAAGCCCTTGCCTAGTAATCTGAAATATTGTTTTCTTGGTGAAAATGATACCTTGCCGGTAATTATTTCTAATTTACTTACAGGGCCACAAGAAGAAAAACTTATTAATGTGCTTACTAAATACAAAGAAGCTATAGGGTGGACCATTGCGGATATTAAAGGTATCAGTCCCACATTGTGTATGCATAATATTTTTCTAGAGAATAATTCTGAACCTGTCAGAGAAACCCAACGTAGGCTTAACCCTGCAATGATAGAAGTTGTAAACAAGGAAATTCTTAAGTGGCGTGACGCAGGTGTTATATATCCTATATCTGATTCAAAATGGGTTGTCCAATTCATGTAGTTCCTAAAAAGACGGGAATGACAGTTGTAGAAAACAGTAAAGGTGAATTAGTACCTACTAGAGTGTCGAATGGTTGGAGGGTGTGTATTGATTATAGGAAACTTAACCAAGCCACCAGAAAAGACCACTTCCCTTTACCATTCATTGACCAAATGTTAGAAAAGCTTGCGGGGCGATCATACTTTTGCTTTCTTGATGGTTATTCGGGTTATACTCAAGTTCCTATTGCTCCCGAGGATCAAGAAAAGACAACTTTTACTTGCCCTTTTGGTACTTTTGCATTTAGAAGAATGCACTTTGGACTTTGTAATGCTCCTGGCACGTTTCAACGTTGTATGATGAGTATATTTTCTGATTTGCTTGATAATTCTATGGAGGTCTTTATGGACGACTTTACAGTGTTTGGTGATGATTTTGATAGGTGTCTCCATAATTTATCTCTAGCATTAAAAAGATGCGTTGAAACTAACCTTGTGCTGAATTATGAAAAATGTCATTTCATGGTAGAAAAAGAAGTAGTCTTAGGACATTTTGTTAGTTCTAAAGGTCTAGAGGTTGACAAAGCAAAAGTTGATATTTCATTACCTTACCCTACTTGTGTGCGTGAAATAAGATCTTTTCTGGGCATGCTGGATTTTATAGGCGATTTATACAAAATTTCTCTTCTATCGCACCGCCTTTATGTGCTTTACTTGCTAAAGATGCATCATTTGTTTTTAATGAAAATTGTAAAATTGCATTTGACACATTGAAAGACAAACTAACTTCAGCGCCTATAATGAGACCGCCTAATTGGTCTTTGCCTTTTGAGATAATGTGTGACGCTAGTGATAAGGCTGTAGGTGCTGTCTTAGGTCAAAAAGTTGGCAAAGAGCCTTATGTGATTTATTATGCTTCAAAGTCTCTTGATCTAGCCCAATGCAATTACACTGTTACTGAAAAGGAGATGTATGCTGTTATTTTTGCTCTTGAGAAATTCAGGTCTTACTTACTAGGTACCCATGTGATTATATATTCTGACCATTCTGCCTTGAAATATGTGCTGAAAAAGAAAGAATCTAAAGCTAGATTACTCCGTTGGGTTTTACTATTGCAAGAATTTGATCTAGAGATAAGAGATAAAAAGGAGCTGAAAACTTTGTTGCCGACCATCTTAGTAGAATTGTTCATGATAAAGAACTGATCGAATCTTCATCTGATTTATTTCCTGATGAACAATTACATGAACTAAATACTATATTACCTTGGTATGCGGACATTGTTAATTACTTAGTGTCGAAAGAATTTCCTAAGAATTTAAGTAGGCATCAAAAAGATAAGATTAGACATGATTCACGATACTATATTTGGGATGACCCGTACTTATTTAAAATTTGTGCTGACAACATTGTAAGAAGATGCGTATCAGATCATGAAATTAAGTCTATTCTTGAATTTTGTCATTCTTTTGAGTGTGGTTGTCATTTTGGTCCAAAGAGAACAGCTCATAAGGTTTTAGAATGTGGTTTCTTTTGGCCTTCTTTGCATAAAGATGCTTATTTATTTGTTAAATCTTGTGATAGATGTCAGAGAACAGGCAATATTTCTAAAAGAGATCAGATGTCACTTAAAACTATCTTTGTGAATAATGTATTTGATATTTGGGGCATAGATTTCATGGGACCATTCCCATCTTCTTTTGGTAATACTTACATTCTCTTAGCCGTTGATTATGTTTCTAAATGGGTTGAGGCGAAAGCAACTAGGACAAATGATTCTAAAGTTGTGGTGGAATTTGTTAAAGATTATATTTTTAATAGATTCGGTGTTCCTAGAGTTATTATTAGTGACCGAGGTACTCATTTTTGTAATCGTATTATTGAGGCTTTATTTAGAAAGTACCATGTTACTCATAAGGTCTTTACGGCCTACCACCCACAAACTAATGGCCAAGCTGAAGTTTCAAATCGTGAAATCAAATCTATCTTGGAGAAAGTTGTGAACCCAAATAGGAAGGATTGGAGTGCTCGATTAGGTGATGCATTATGGGCTTATAGAACCGCATATAAAACACCTATTGGAATGTCACCTTATCGTTTTGTTTATGGAAAAGCTTGTCACTTTCCTGTGGAACTCGAACACAAAGCTTTTTGGGCTATTCAAAAGTGTAATCTCGATTATGAGAAATCAGGTGCTAATAGAAAATTAGAGATTCAAGAATTGGAGGAAATTAGGAATGATGCCTATGAGAATTCGATGATCTATAAGGAGAAAACAAAAGAATATCATGATAAGTTGTTATCGAGGAAAAGTTTTAGTATTGGTGACAAGGTATTATTGTATAACTCTAGATTAAGACTATTTCCGGGTAAATTGAGATCGAGATGGATTGGCCCTTTTGAGGTTATGAAAGTATATGAGCATGGTGCAATTGAAATAAGGAATTGTGAATCGGGTAATATTATTAAGGTGAACGGGCATAGAATTAAACCTTATTATGAAGGCTTTACGGCTAATTGGGTTGATATCATAGGAAGATCCTATTTATGAGAATTAATTAAGATGTAGTAGTACGTCGAGCCACGACGTAAAATAAGGCGCTTCTTGGGAGGCAACCCAAGCTTGTTTTTTTGTTTTGTTTTAATTTCTAGGCTATTTTGTTAGTTAACTTAGGGTGTTTTATTTTTATTTCTTCCTATTTCACTTGTTTTGTTCTAGTGCTTGAATTCTGCAGGTTAGAATAACGAGCTACTTTGCGGAAGATGTGATGAGCTGAGAATGCATAGATTTTTTTTTTCCAATAATTGTGGCGAAGCTGTTAACATCTCTACTTCACTCGCTCCGCTAAGTACCTTTATCCCTCTTATTTATGTTTATGAATGCAAATTTTTTGTTTCTTGATGTCCCTTTTGACATTGAGAACAATGTCATATTTAAGTGTGGGGGGAGGTAATTGAAATTTTGGAGGAATTTGGAATTGTTGTTGATATCATGCTGGAAGTATTATTGGCAGGTGGCCATTTATGTTGAATGTGTTTTGCAGATTACTTTAAAAAAAAAATTGGAAGATGTCGATATTTAGGGGAAATGTTGTCAAAATTTTGGTAGAAATTCGAGCTTTAAAGTTTTAACCTTTGTTTTTTATTTGACTACCTAGACTTGGGAAGTTGACGACGAACTTTAAAAACATATTTTGTCATAAAGGACTATTTTTTTTAAATAATTTCTCTAAAAATAGTAGTAGCGTAATTTAAAAGGTTAGATATTTTAAAGTTGTGTATACGTTGGTTTTTCCTTCCAATTAGACTTGGATTAATTAATTTAGTAATAGATGGTATTTTAAGTCTCTTTTAAATTTAGGTTACAAATAAATTATAAAGAATACCACTTACTTTAGCTCCCTTAACTATTTTTTTTCGTTGACTCCGGAGGTACGAGCGGTAAGCCGGTCTTGTCTAATTAATTTACTTTCGTAGGTGACTCCTAATTAGGGCTATAAGAAAGATTAGATGCCTCAAAAGTGAGTGAATCGGTCTTGTGACTCGAGTTAGTAAACCCGAGGGGAACCTAGTCCTAACGGGACTGGGAGAATGCCTAATGCCTTGTCTGAAAGGGCGGGAGTCATTGGTTGAAAACTCGCTACATGGGTCACTTGATCTTGGAAAAAAAATTGAAAAAAAAAAATTGAAAATTTGAAAAAAATCAAAAAAAAAAAAAAAAAAAAAAAAATCAAAAAAAATCAAAAAAAAACAAAAAAAAAGAGAATAAAAAGAATAAAAGTGAAAAAAGTGAGACAAGGTGTCTAGTTTGCCTTATGTGCTCGGGAGAACGATTCTCGTACTAAACTGGTAATAGGAATGTACCGAAAGTAGATCCCCTTCCCCCTAAGACCTTAAACTGCTGAAACCCGTCTTCTTGAGTCAATTCTTACGCAATTTTTCGAAGGTAGTTAGATAAGTGGGAAGGATAATGAGTTTATTTGTAATTTTGATTTAGGAGCGGTTTAAAATATTATATATTATTAAATTAGTTAATTGAATAGTTTATAGTGGAGGAGAAACTTTTGTGTATATTGCTTACTAATCTAACTTTAAAATTTTTTGATAAGTTTACTCACTACTTTTTTTTCTCAAATATTTTTAGTTTGTCGTTGATCGTACCTAGTTTGGTTAGTCTAAAATGTCTTTTAAGGTTAATGTTTTTGTTCTTCGTTTAGCTCTTGAGTTCTCATTGTCGAGGACGACAATGGACTAAGTGTGGGGGAATTTGATAAATCGATATTTATACGTATTTTCACCCCTTTAATATTATATTTTCTATGTCGTCTTTGTATTATTTGAGCTAAACGTTATAACTTTAGTAATTTTTATATATTATCGGCCTTATATTATTTTTTGTACTAAATTGGGTTTTAATGTGTATTTTAATTAATTAGTAATGACCCATTTGATTTAAGATGGAAAAGACTACTAAAATCGTATTTATGCTTGCAGGTCTGTCCTAAGACGACGATATCTCACACATACAATTTCAGAATAGGGCAATATAGGGCCCGTTGGAAAGCTAAGTCCGAGACCGATAACTTTATAGAATAAAGTTAGACCCAAATCCAAAATCTTATGGGTCGAAGTCAGACTAATAGAATTCAACTCAAGAATTGGTAACAAATGAATATAGGAAAGTCATAACACAAGAGAATAAGGAAATAAAAAAAGACAAAAAAAATTATAAAAGAAGGGCTTAAGGAAGCCGTACACAGCACACCAGCACACACACAAAAAAACAGAGAAGAGGGAAAGAAGAAAAAGGAATTGAAGAAGAAGAAGACGCAGCAGGCAACTAGTGGACGAAGAAGACAATCCGACCCGATTTTCGACCCGATTTTTATGAGATTTCTTATTCTTTCACTTTTATTTATTGTTTTAATGTTTAGTATGGAGTAATTTTTCAATGGGAGTGTGTAATTAACTATTGATATTGTGGTCTATGAGATTGGATTTTTATGTTTTAACGATTAATTATTGTTATTGGGTATTTACTCGAAATTCATTATTAAACTTGTGATTTATGATTATTAATTTGGATTGATCACCTAGATTGTTCTCTTAAATCTATTGTTAATAGATAATAATTTTGATTAGGTTGCAGCTTACTGGTCTAATCTTGATTGTTAGAATTTTGAGTAATAATTCCGTCTTATAGAGTTGCAGCTTTCTGGTTCTGTAAGACCTAATTGATTGGTGTTCTTAAAGCAATTAAATTTATTGACTTGATTCGTGCTTACATGGTTGAGTCGATTTAGTTTAGTTATGATTAAACTTGCGTGGTTAACGGAGTTTAACGAGTAAGAAAGATAAAACTGTTAATTTACTTGCTTACAAGGGATTAAATAGTTAACCAATCTATCCAATAACTAATTAGGTGAATCAATGATTTGACCCAATATCTATAGAAAATTACATGTCTCCTATTAATTCGTTATTATAACTTTTAACTTGAATTAAACATCGTTGTTATTTATTTGTTTTTTTTTTCTTTTAGTTTAGTCTAGTTTACTTTCGTAATAGTTTAATCTAGATTAGAAATTATTCACCTCAACAAAAAAAACCCTTTATAATTATATAACTATACCTACTATTATAAATTATAAATAATATAATAATTACATCGATCTAGGATAGTACATTAGTCCCTGTGGGTTCGACCCTTACTTACCCTTCTACTTGCTAGTTAGAGTTTGTAAGCGAAAATATAAATTTAATTTTGAGTGCGAAAACGACACGCATCAGTTCTTACACGTACTCTAGGGAAGGCTTTGAGTTTGCCCGGAATAGCTTTGAGATGGCTAGGAACGCTGCTAGGGATGCCCAAGCAGCGAGGATGGCGGCAGAGGAGAACCAAAGGATGTTGCAGCAGCAACAGAACCTCTTTAATCAAATTTTTGGTGTGCCTCCGCCAGAGTCTTACTACCCACCACCTCGTCCCCCAGGTCCGATGTGAGTGGTCGAGTGTCGTCAGTGTTAGTGTGGGGGTGTTAGATGTCAGTCGTCGGTCGTCGTTAATCTGTTCTCTACTCTTAGTAATCTTTGTCAGTCTTGCAGCGCCAATTTTTAGCATTTGATAATTATTGTTGTTGATTAATTTGTGATAATATTTTGGTTGGTTTGGAGACTTGTCAGCCCCTCACGTGATCCTACTTGGGTCATTACAAACGTGAGGTTTATTTGCAGGTGCCTTAAAAAAGGACCTGATTGTTGCTCCCGGTCTTCGGTGACTTGATCGCACCAAGACCATTTTGAAAAATCCAAAATCTTCTTTTTCTTTTATTTTTCCCGATTCGTGCGGAATCCGGGCGAGGTGACGTGATTACACCTACGCCCTTTCCCATCTTATCGATTTTTCCTTTTTCTTTTCATTTTCCTTTTATTTTCTCTTCTTTTTCCTCTTTTCTTTTTATTTTCTTCATTTTGAAAAACCAAAAATTCAAAAACATTTGAAAAATCTTCAAAAATCCAAAAACATTTGAAAAATTACAAAAATTCAAAAAGATTTTCCGTTCTTTTCTCTTTTTTATTCTTTTTCGATTCTTCCTCTACTTGTGCATTGGGGACAATGCACGGTTTTAGTGTGGGGGAGGGATCTACTATTCTTTTTCTTCCTTTTCTTTTTCATTTTTCCTTTAAAAACCAAAAATCCAAAAAAAATTCATTTTAGCTTTCTTTTCTCTTTTATTTTTGTTTTTGTGCCACTTGTATTGCCTTGCATTTCCTTCTTGTAGGTACACCGCCAACCATTTAGCGTGAATACGTAAGGTAGCGGAAATGAAATGAAGACCGCGCGGTAATATTTTCTACCTTCGTTTTATCCTTTTCTCTTATGCATGGGAGTTTGAGCACATATGCTATTTGGAGGTTCACTTGGTGAACATTTTGGAATTGGTGGTTGTGATTGTGTTGACTTGATGGAGTTCGGAGTGCTTGGCTATATTCGTGATTTTGTTTTGTTTTCTTGTGTTTTTGTCGTTTTTGTGTGTTCTTTTTCATTGTGTATATAGCGTGTCTAGGTAAAGCTTTCGAAAACCCGATTTTGAGTTTAGGCCGAGTGTTTATTACTCCCTTGTTAGTGACCCTTTTTTATTTTTGGACATGTTTCTAGTAGAATGACCTTGAACCAATTTTTGCATTGGATTTTTACCATAAGTCCATCTTTTCTACTAAGAGTCTACACCAGGATTTGCATTTGACCACCTTGACCACCCATGGAGTGATAAGGCCTTGGTTACCGTTCCCCGTTCTCTTAGGTGACCTTACTTGAGAAGCCATTTCTTTAGTCCAAATTTTCATCCTTTTATGGGTTCGGAGGGGGTGCACACCCGACTAGCCTATTTTCTACCATTTACCCGTTTCCACAAATAAGTTTGCAAGAATATGTTTTACCTTGATCTCAAATGAATTATCTAGCCAAAAATGAGCTATTCAAAATGAAAAAGGGAAAAATGAAGAAGAAGGACGTTATTGTCAAAAAAAACCCTCGATCGAAATAATGGGGAAAGAAAACCGAAAAGAAAATCAAAATCTCAAAAAAAAAATCATTCCCAAACCCAAATAATCCCTTGGTTGACTTATTGCCGTGAAATGCCTACTAGAGGACCGAGTCCCGAGGAAGGAAAATAGCGGTAATTTGTCAATCTTTACCATTTCGCAAACACATCCATCTTTTGGTCTAATTGGCTTTCTCGAGTTTGGGACGATCCTCTAGGCTTAGCTTAGGAGACGGCATAACACTTACCTACAGTGCTTACTAACTCCATGGTTCTCACTTATCCACTCCATTTATTGTCCCGTTGTAGGCATCTCTAGTGGAATTAGACGAACCTTGGTAAATTTTCAATGTTTTTGTTGTTTGATTGTCATCCTATTAGGATTTTGTCCATGTCAATTTGTGTTACTAACTTGGTAGTGTTCTCGCTTGTCTTAAGCTCAAATCGGTGCTTTCTCCGTCGTTTTGATGAGGGATTCGGTGATTTATTTTCTCTTTGGTTGCGACTATCTTTTCGTGTGTCTTTCTTGTTTGTGTGTTTGTGTGTGTGTTAATCGCAACCCCAGTTTTGAGCAAGCCCCAACTTGCCTTGCATGGAGGTACTCTACCTCATGGGTATCTCGATGTGAGTTGAAGGGACGGAGCGGGCCCGTTAATTGCCCCGTATCGGCTTAGCATAGTCTAGCTTAATTAGTAGTAGCTAATTTCTTTTTGGGTCTTTGCTCGAGAACGAGCAACGGTTTAGTGTGGGGGAATTGTTGTGTCCCAAATTTGGACCGTTTTTCCTCCCATTTAGACCCGTTTTTCCTCTGTTTTGTGAGATTTGAGTGCGATTATCGCCGTATTTTGCGTAATTCTCACATTAGTGTCTCTCTTTTGCATTTTACGTGCTTTTGGTAGTTTTCTGTCTATTTTGATAGGATTTCGACCGAAAACGCGTTTGAGCTTCTACGAGCATGAGAGAGATACGGTCCAAGAGCAAAGCACACAACTGAAAGTTCAAGTAATCCAATTGATCGACAAAGAAAGAGACCGGAAGAGAGGTGGCTGACCACCGGGTGAAGTTTCGCCCGGTGAGTCATCACCGAGCGAAGTTTCGCCCGACGACATTTTCCACTCCCCGAAGATTTTCATGGCAGCTACCACCGGGCGAAGCGACCGGGCGAAATTGCGCCCACCGGGTGAAATTTCGCCCGATGGAGAGACCGGGCCGAAAACGCAAAAACCGAAGAAAATCTCACCGGGTGAAATTTCACCCGATGGGATTATTAGGTCGAGCCGCAGGGTGAAGTTTCACCCCATGAAGATGCAAAGGGTGAAGGTCTAGCTTAATTGAAGAAGGATTGGATCATGGGCCTTGAAGTTTGTGCAACCCATTAAGAAATCTATATATACCCCTCCTAGGGTTTAGTGCCTCCTTGTGCCTTAAGTGAGCCTTGGGATTAGCCCTTAGGAGTAGGAGTAGGGTAGAAAACTCTCTAGTAGTAGTAGTAGATTGTAGTAAGCTTCCTAGAAAATTCTCTACAAAACAATTAATAGATCTTCTTAGTATTAGTATAATTACTCCTTAATTAGTAGAAAAGTCTCCATCTTTATTGAAGATTGTGCTTAATTGTTGAAGATTCAAGGGTTTTACAAGGGTTTATGTGACAAAACCCTTGCTTTATTTCTTGAAGATCCATATTTCTTGTATTGAAGATTGAAGATCTATGCATGGATTGGTGACAAATTCTTGTGTATTTCTCCAAGATTCAATCTTTTATTTATCTTCATCTTCCTCTTTAAATCTTCTCCATTGTGGGTAAAATTCTATCCTCTCCCTTTTCTCCATTAGTATAATTGTTAGTGTAGTTTTTATGCATGTTTTAGACAATTTATCTCTTATTAGTGTTTTATTATTACTCATCATGACTAGTGAGTAGATTTCTTTGTTGGTGAATTAGGGAGGAGGATTTAGATTATTTGATTCAAGGGATGTTGGTGGGTTGTTTACTTGTTAATTATCAATTTTATGGTTTTTGTGTCTTTGTTGACTTAGAATCGCGACTAGGCCGACCTTGACTCATTTCTACCAATATGGGGAAACTCGGGGTAGAAATTACCTTAGATTGAGACTTAACCTTTCGTCGCGAAAGAGGGTTTAGGTAGGTTGGGTGAGAAACCGAAAGGTGACAACCTCCATTTTTAACGTTGTAACAAATACTCGATCCCGAGACTCTAAGACCCCATTTCCGAATCCCGACTCTCCCCCAACACCTTTCCCTATTTTTGCCCCTAGTTTTAGTAGTGTAGTTTGCTAGCAATAGTTCGACCTCTCTCTCGACCCAAAACCCCCATCTCAATCCTCCAATCACGATTAGACCCTAGACTTGACCATTACGGCTTAACCATTCTCCCTGGGATCGATCCCGACCTACCACTACTACGTTAGTTAGGTTAGTCGGAGTTAAAAATATTGTTTGATTGTGCGTGTCGACGACCGTGCGCATCAAGATGCGAACAAGTTATCAAATTTACTCGGTTTAAGTATTTGGAGCTAGGTCACTTGGATGCGCTACAGAGTTTCTATCGGGGAGGATCCAATCTCGAGTTCCCTAATTCGAAAAGGCTAGAATTATACGATCTCGAGTAGATGGGTTGTTCAGCCAAGCAAGAGGATTTCATCAGGCTCGTTCCTTGACAAGGTAAGTGAAATTAGAAAACCGACTCATAGTCTAATCTAACTGCTATGATTTGACCGATTTTAATCTTACTCAATAAAAGTTAGACAGATTTCCCGTGTCTAGAAGAGCTGAGGAGTGTGAATGATGAAGACAGGGGAGTATGGGACTGGCAAGCATTAAGGATGAAGCGAGAAAGCATCACATCACGCCCTGCATCGATGCTAAGACTGCTGACAGTAGGTGGCAAATAAAGGAGCGTTGCAGGACTTGCAGCAGATAAGATCTCTAATCTTTGAGATACCTTTTAAGAGTAGATTCACACAAGTGGCTTCAAATGAAGCCTAATCATGTGCATCAATGAGGTTTGAACACTGCTAACCTGTTTAAGGCTAGGAATGTCGATGTTGAACCTACTATAGATAACGAGGATGGTATACATAGTGTGAAATATGAGGAACTCGACTCTTTTCTCGACGTGAATAAACATTCAGAGTTGAGAGCAGAGGAACTGAATGTTTTTGATCGCAAGGTAGACTAGGATATTATGACCTCATGTAAATGGAGTTAGTCGGAGTTGGTGGGTTCGTTTCCAAACAGTCAACGATTTTTTCCTCGAGTGCTGTTTATTCTTGGGTTGGTGGAGAGAAGGTGTTGTGGTGGCATGTGACAGACAGAGAGGAGTTGGCTTCGTTTGTGGCATATAAATCACTTCTCCGACATACCGAGAATTGCGATCTTCCTCCGCCTCAAAAGGTGAAAGTTAGGAGTGAATCTTGTAAATGGGTTGGTTTTATGAATCCTGAGTCTCATGACAAGATTTTTATGGCATCTGTGGAGTGTGAAGCCCAAAGTGTAGCCATGTCCAGACCGTCATCTGGCTGCTCAGTAGGAAAACATTCGTCTTCAATCAAAGAATCTATGCTACATGATGAAAATGTGGCTACTGAAACACCTAGGTAACTCCCAATATTTGATTTCTGCTGTCGGAGTTTTTTTTTTCTTAACTTGTTTTATTTTATGAGATTTCTTATTTCTAATGCAAAAACGATTACTCGGCCGAGGATGAGACAAACTGACAAAGCATGGGAATTTACTAAGTGAGCTAAACTAAACTGAACTTCATGAGGCTCAACAGAAGTCCTGTTGTATTATGATATTTTCCTGTAACCGCCTTCCCTGAACTTATCCCATGACTCCCCAAGAAACCCCAAAAGTCACGTGAAAATAGGCGAAAGAGCTCCCAAGAAACAGATATTGGGAAATTTGTTGTTGCTTTTGTCGTGGATTTTACTCTCGTTGGTGCTGGCAGGGGTGTTAACGAGCCGAGCTGAGCACGGGCCCAGGATAGCTCAGTTCAATCTCGAGAAGCTCGAACACCAACTCGGCTCGAACTCGAGCTCGTCGAGCTTGGGAATTATGAACTCGAGCTTGATCTCGACAGTAGGTTCATGACTCGAGCTCGGCTCGTTGCTTGAGTTGAACTCCATCCAAACAAGCCCAATATTTAAGTGGGATAAAAATGTCATCACTGGGATTTGAACCCTAAACAGATGTCAATACTCACCCATACCAAACATGAGTAAATTTAAGTTCTGTACACAACCTATTTATTTTTCCCATTCTTGAACCCTTCTTGTCTAACTCATTGATAAATAAATACGGTAGGTCAATATAATTTTAGCCACTCAAGCCATTACACAAATAATATCACGTTAACTTACACTTTAATGATAAAATAATAAGATACCTTGCACAATACGTAATCAAAATAATACGAGAGCATACTATTTACGAGGTTCACCAAACTAACAACTTTTTAAGATAGTCATACTCTTACATGTAAGACCGTCTTTAATACGTTGTAACAATTAGTGTTTTCGGGTCGATTCAGGTATTGAAGCGTTAAACATATTTAGTATGGACCTCAAAGCCACAATCAAGACACTGATAGGCCCAACCAAAGCCTTGTTCATCGCAGTCACAACAAATAGAAGGGCCACTACCTGAACCCACAGACACCAAGCTACTTACGATCCAAAGCCGTGTTTAAATACTTTGGTATGTATGGATATGAAGGAGAGGAAAATTGATCCGAGCAGACGTGGAAGAATGATCTCGTTTAGGGTATCAAAGGAAAAAGAAGCAGATCTATTATGTAGACTAATCATAGAGTATAGTAGAGAAGATATTTTGAGGAAGTGTGTAGAGGTATTGATGGAATGGTCATAAAAGCTTGTGTACAAGTGAGGGGGCGGTGGGGGTGCGAGCATCACAGGGAAAGGATTTTCCTTGGGATATGCCGACAAATGTGAAGAGGGGTAGGGGAAGATGAAAATTGATTAAAAGATAAATGGAGAAGTAAGAACATGAAGAAGATCAACATTAGAGGAAAGAGAGAGAAGAAGGGAGGGTACAATATCAAGGAGGGGGTGAAGATGGTAGAGGTAGAAGAAGATGAGAGGAGACACTCTCACTAAATTAGATGCAAAAAATTCATATTTAAGTATGGATCTCATGTGATGAAAAAAAGTAGAATGAGAGAAAGGGGAAGGATAGAGGAATGTGGTCAAGGTGGTACAGAAAGAAAAACTGATTTTAGTAGATGGGTAAAGAGAAACATGAAAAGAAATAACGTCAAAGGGAGAATAAGAGGATAAAAATGGGAGGAGTAAAAGAAGTTAAAGGAAAGGACACCGTATCTAAACTAAATGACAAAAGTAAGTTAAAGGATGAGACAGGTGAAAGGATGAGAAGGAGAAAGAATAAAGAGTAATATTGAGGGATATAGGGAAAAAAGAGGAGGAAAGGGTGAATGAGCTGAAGAGACAACATATTCACTAAACTAAATAACAAAAGCAAGTCATATATAATTATTGATTCTAGATAGTTACGATGAGGATGCCGAAGAGAAGAAAGTGGGGAAGGGGAACGACATGAGAATGTGATACACGTGAACGTGGAGGAATAATATTAGTAGCTTGACGAGTAGGATTTGAAGAGAAAGAGCATTAAGGTAGAGGGGGGTGGAGGAGAAAGGGGAGTGCGAAACAAGGAGGAAAGGATGAGAGGATATGTATGAGAAAATTATGAAGCACGAGAGGAGTAGAAAGGGTTGAATGAACAAAACTCGCTAAAATAGATAATAAGAAAAAAAAATTAAATCTAAATTGAAGAAGGACTGTAGAATGGTGATAAAGATAAGAAGGGAGGCGGAGGAAAGGAAAAAAAGTGATCATGGTAGATGAAAGAGGAACAATAAGAGGGAGAGCTTTAAAGGGGAGGTAAGAGGGAAGAGGAGAAAAGGATGTCGAGGAAGAATATATTAATCTTAGTAACAGAAAAAGAGGAATGTGATCGAAAGAGGAAAAACATTAAGAGGAGATATAAAGAAGTATCAGATATAAGGTGAATAATGGAAAGAATGAAAGGAATTGAAGGGACAGGCTAACATTGAAGTATATGACCAAAAAAGTTATATATAGAGATGAATCTTAGCTGCTGAGTAGGAGAAGGGAAAGGACGAAAATGATCTTACTGGAGAAGGAAGGAGGAATAAAAAAGGACTGTTAAGGAGGGATGGGAATGGGTGATAAGAAAAAAGGAGCATGTGTGGGAGGGCGTATAGAATCACATACGCAGAAACGGTGAAATGATGACATAATCGCTAAAATAGATGACAAAAACAATTCATTTGGAAGAATGAATCTTAAATAACGATGAACGGAAGGAGGAAAGTAAGAAGGACCGAGAAGGGGAATAGAAAGACGAAAAGTCAAGAAAGAAGGAAAAATGATCTTGGCAGTTGTGCAGAAGCAACCAGAAAATAATTAGCATTAGGAGAATACGAAAACATGGGAGTGAGACCAACTGACATGAAGGACGACGTGAGGGGAGAAGATGAGTAGAAGGGGCAAACCATTGTTGAACTAGATAACAAAAGAAAGTCATATAGAAGGATGAATCTTGAATGGTATGGAGGAGCGGAAGTGGGAGAGGAGGGATGAAGAAGCTAAAGGGAAAGAGATATGGATATAAAGGTGGTAGATGAGGAGGACAACTGATCTTAGTAGAAGGCAATGGTGAACAGGAAGAAGATGGACATTATGGAAAAGTGGGGGGAAGAGGGAGAAGGGTTGGTGGAGGACGCTAAGGGTAAACTAAATGACAAAAGCAAGACCTATTTAAGGATGAATCTTAAATGACAAAAGCAAGATCTATTTAAGGATGAATCTTAAATCGTGAGGATGGGGAGACTCATGGGGGGAAGAAAGAAGATAAGAGCATGTAGATAAGGGGTATGAGGATAAAGCATGATGGAGAATTTAAGGAAAATGATATGTATATGAGGAAAACTGATAGAAGAGAAGGAGGAACATATAAAAGAACAACATTGAGGAAAGTAAGTAGGAGCGAGAAGGGGAATGGAAAGACGAACAGCTAGAGAAAAAGGAAAAATGATCTTGGCAGTTGTGCAGAAGCAACCAAAAAACAATTAGTATTAGGAGAAGAAGGAAACATGGGAGTGAGAAAAAATGACATGAAGGACGTGAGGGGGGAGGATGAGTGGAAGGGGCGAACCATTGCTGAACTAGATAACAAAAGATAGTCATATATAAGGATGAATCTTGAATGGTAAGGAGGAGCGGAGGTGGGAGAGGAGGGACGAATACGGGAAAGGGGAAAGAGATGTAGATATGAAGGTGGTAGATGAGGAGGACAACTGAAGGAAATGAGAGAAAAGAGTAGAATGAGAGAAAAGGGAAGGATAAAGGAATGTGGTGAAGGTGGTGCAGAATAGAAACTGATTTTAGTAGATGGAAAAAGAGAAACATGAAAAGAAACAACGTCAAAGGGAATAAAAGAAGTTAATGGGAAGGACACCCTCTCTGATTTAAATGACAAAAGCAAGTCATATTTAAGGATGAAACAGGTAAAAGAATGGGAAGGATAAAGAATAAAGAGTAATATTGAGGGATATAGGGAAAGAAGAGGAGGAGAGGGTGAATGAGCTGAAGAGAAAACATATTCACTAAACTAAATAACAAAAGCAAGTCATATATAATTATTGATTCTAGATAGTGACGATGAGGATGCCAAAAAGAAGAGAGAGGGGAAGGGGAACGACATGAGAATGTGATGCACATAAACGTGGAAGAATAATATTAGTACCTTGACAAGTAGGACTTGAAGAGAAAGAGCATTAAGGTAGAGGAGTCGGGGTGGAGGAGAAAGGAGGGGATATGTATGAGAAAATTATGAAGCACGAGAGGGGTAGAAAGGGTTGAATGAACAAAACTCGCTAAAATAGATAATAAGAAAAAAACGTATTTAATTCTAAATTGAAGAAGGACTGTAAAATGGTGATAAAGGTAAGAAGAGAGGTGGAGGAAAGGAAAAAAAATCACGGTAGATGAAAGAGGAACAATAAGAGGGAGAGCTTTAGAGGGGAAGTAAGAGGGAAGAGGAGAAAATGGGGAAGAAGAAAAGGATGTCGAGGAAGAATAGGTTAATCTTAGTGACAGGAAAAGAGGAATATGATCGAAAGAGGAAAAACATTAAGAGGAGATATAAAGAAGTGTCGATTATAAGGTGAATAATGGGAAGAATGGAAGGAATTGAAAGGACGGACTAACATTGAAGTATATGACCAAAAAAGTTATATATAGAGATGAATCTTAGCTGCTGAGAAGGAGAAGGGAGAGGACGAAGATGATCTTAGTGGAGGAGAGGAGGAATAAAAAAAGGATTGTTAAGGATGGATGGGAATGGTGATAATAAGAAAGGAGCGTGTGTTAGAGGACGTATGGAATCAAATAGGCAGAAACGGTTGAAATGATGACATAATCGCTAAAATAGATGAGAAAAGCAATTCATTTGGACGTATGAATCTTAAATGATGATGAACGGAAGGAGGAAAGTAAGAAGGACCGAGAAGGGGAATAGAAAGACGAGAAGTCAGAGAAGAAGGACAAATGATCTTGGCAGTTGTGCAGAAGCAACTAGAAAATAATTAGCATTAGGAGAATAAGGAAACATGGGGGTGAGACCAAGTGACATGAAGGACGACGTGAGGGGGGAAGATGAGTGGAAGGAGCGAACCATTGTTGAACTAGATAACAAAAGATAGTCATATATAAGGATGAATCTTGAATGGTATGGAGGAGCAGAGGTGGGAGAGGAGAGACGAATAAGGGAAAGGGAAAGAGATGTGGATATGAAGGTGGTAGATTAGGAGTACAACTGATCTCAATAGGAGGCAATGGTGAACAGGAAGAAGAGGAACGTTATGGAAAAGTGAGGGGAAGAGGGAGAAGGGTCGGGGGAAGACGTTAAGGGTAAACTAAATGACAAAAGCAATACCTATTTAAGGATGAATCTTAGATCGTGAGGAGGGGGAGACTCATGGGGGAAGGAAGAAGATAAGGGCATGTAGATGAGGGCTATGAGGAAAAAGCATGGTGGAAAATGAAGAGGAAATGGGATGTATATGAGGAAAACTGATAGACGAGAAGGAGGAACATATAGAAGAACAACATTGAGGAAAGTAGGAAGGAGTTAGAAGGGGAATAGAAAGGCGAAAAACAAGAGAAGAAGGAAAAATGATCTTGGCAGTTGTGCAGAAGCAACCAAAAAATAATTAGCATTAGGAGAATAAGGAAACATGGGAGTGAGACAAAATGACATGAAGGACGTGAGGGGAGAAGATGAGTAGAAGAGGCAAACCGTTGTTGAATTAGATAACAAAATATAGTCATATATAAGGATGAATCTTGAATGGTAAGGAGGAGCGGAAGTGGGAGAGGAGCGACGAATAAGGGAAAGGGAAAAAGATGTGGATATGAAGGTGGTAGATGAGGAGGACAACTAATCTCAATAGGAGGCAATGATGAATAGGAAGAAGAGGAACATTATGGAAAAGTGAGGGGAAGAGGAAAATATAGTCATACATAAGGATGAATCTTGAATGGTAAGGAGGAGCGAAGGTGGGAGAGGAAGGACGAATAAGGGAAAAGGAAAGAGATGTGGATACGAAGGTGGTAGATGAGGAGGACAACTGGTCTCAACAGGAGGCAATGGTGAACAAGAAGATGAGAAACATTATGGAAAAATGAGGGGAAGAGGGAGAAAGGTCGGGGGAGGATGCTAAGGGTAAACTAAATGACAAAAGCAGGACATAATTAAGGATGAATCTTAGATCGTGAGGAGGGGGTGACTCATGGGGGATGGAAGAAGATAGGGGCATATAGATAAGAGGTATAAGGAGAAAGCATGGTGGAAAATGAAGGGAAAATGGGATTTATATGAGTAAAACTGCTAGACGAGAAGGAGGAACATATAGAAGAACAACATTGAGGAAAGTAAGAAGGAGCGAGAAGGGGAATAGAAAGACGAAAAGCTAGAGAAGAAGGAAAAATGATCTTGGCAGTTGTGCAGAAGCAATCAGAAAATAATTAGCATTTGGAGAATAAATAAACATGGAAGTGAGACAAAATGACATGAAGGACATGAGGGGGGAAGCTGAGTGGAAGAGGCGAACCATTGTTGAATTAGATAACAAAAGACAATCATATATAAGGATGAATCTTGAATGGTAAGGAGGAGCGGAGGTGGGAGAGGAGGGACGAATAAGGGAAAGGGAAAGAGATGTGGATATGAAGGTGGTAGATGAGGAGGACAACTGATCTCAATAGAAGGCAATGGTGGACAGGAAGAAGAGAACATTATGGAAAAGTGAGAGGAAGAGGAAAATATAGTCATATATAAGGATGAATCTTGAATGGTAAGGAGGAGCGAAGGTGGGAGAGGAGGGACGAATAAGGGAAAAGGAAAGAGATGTGGATATGAAGGTGGATGATGAGGAGGACAACTGATCTCAACAGGAGGCAATGGTGAACAGAAAGATGAGGAACATTATGGAAAAGTGAGAGGACGATGGAGAAAGGTCGGGGGAGGATGCTAAGGGTAAACTAAATGACAAAAGCAAGACATAATTAAGGATGAATCTTAGATCATGAGGAGGGGGAGACTCATGGGGGATGGAAGAAGATAGGGGCATGTAGATAAGGGGTATAAGGAGAAAGCATGGTGGAAAATGAAGGAAAAATGAGATTTATATGAGTAAAACTAATAGACGAGAAGGAGGAACAACATTGAGGAAAGTAAGAAGGAGCGAGAAGGGGAATAGAAAGACGAAAAGCTAGAGAAGAAGGAAAAATGATCTTGGCAGTTGTGCAGAAGCAACCAGAAAATAATTAGCATTTGGAGAATAAGGAAACATGAAAGTGAGACAAAATGACATGAAGGACGTGAGGGGGGAAGATGAGTGGAAAAGGTGAACCATTGCTGAATTAGATAACAAAAGATAGTCATATATAAGGATGAATCTTAAATGGTAAGGAGGAGCGGAGGTGGGAAATGAGGGACGAATAAGGGAAATGGAAAGAGGTGTAGATATGAAGGTGGTAGATGAGGAGGACAACTGATCTCAATAAGAGGCTATGGTGAACAGGAATAAGAGGAACATTATGGAAAGTAAGGGGAAGAGGAGGAAGGGCCGATGGAGGACGCTAAGGATAAACTAAATGACAAAAGCAAGACCTATTTAAGGATGAATCTTAGATCGTGAGGAGGGGGAGTGTAATCCCCTAGAAATTCTAATGCAAAACAGTGGCGGAATCACTGTCGATGGGATTGAAACACATTGATGTCTAATAGATTATTGTATGATCAAAAGGTAAGTCTGAAACAAATGCCACTTTTCCTAAAAAGGGCGAAAATAAAACTTCCAAAATTCGGTAAAACAATCCATAAAATGAAACAACATTAATAATAATAATAATAATAAATGAGTAGGATCATGACTACTCGCTAGCTTAGACCCGATCCCGCAAAACAGATAACCTGCCATGTTAAACATAACAGCCACAATTCAGTGGGGAGCAACTCAGGCAGTTCTCCCAGCCATATTACATAATATATAGGCAATAGAAGCATAATATAAGAAAATAGATTAAACTCAAAACATTATATATATCAAAATAGATTCAAAACCAAAAACAATTCAGCAGCCTGACGGCGTCAAAACGAATAATGGAATATAAAACCGATGATAAGTACAGCTTTTACTACTAGAGATATGTCAAAACAACACCGAAGTGTAACTTAGTGCCCACGAAGCGACCCCTAAGCCTTACTGGTTAAGTAACTCAGTGCCCACGAAGCGACTCCTAAGCCCTCTCACCAGACAACTCAAACTATAATAGGACTGCGTTCAGCGAGGTCCTAGCCTAAGTACATGCGCATGACTCCTGAGCATAAACGATACCCAGTTCGACAATCAATGTATCCCTGACGCAAATACACTGACCATATAGCTGATGATGACAACCAACATATCCTAGACTTATATACTGTATATTCTCATTTCCAACATTATTCCATATTCAAACCAATAAATATTTTATCCGAAGATATCTTAAATATTCCCAAAACAGTAACCTTCCAAATATAGAAACTTTATTCAAATAGTAACTTTCCAAAATAGGTATTATTATAATTAGAAATCATTTAACATATGAGTTATATAAAATATTTAATATTAGGCCTTGAGACATAAACATTTAGATAAATGTATAATTAATTATTAAAAGTGAAGGAAAGTAAAAATCATAATTATTTCTCAAAATGTTGGAGTTTAAGTAATTAAAAGTAATAAATTACAAATTTACAGATTTTTCAGATTTGCACTGTCTTACTATAAAATTCATAATCAAATCATTAAAAATCAAAACGACGTAAGATCAGTGAGGTTGAAAACTTTAAAGGCTTAACTACAACTTTTGTTCCTGGATAAAATTGAAATTATTAACTTAAAGACGGTTTTTATTCGTAGTTTTGTAAACTGACAGAATCTGTCACCCGATTGTATTCCTTTAATAAAACATGTTTAAAAATTTATTTTGAAATAAATCCAAATAGAAACATTAACTAGACTCTTTAAAGTTAATGTACGTAATTTACCGAAATTAAATTAAAATTTTATCATAGGTTTTAAATTAGGTTTTTCAATAACTGACAGATTCTCGAACTAATCCGTCATAGTTTCATAAACGATTTATTGTGACGAAACTACTTGGAGTTAATTTACGAAATTTAACAGAGATATAATAGACTTAAAATAAACATTAGTCTCTTCTCAAACTTTTCGAAAATAAGATCTGTAAACATGAGTAATAATTCGTACAAAAACACTAATCGATTCTGAAACATGCTGTAATTATGTTAAAGACAATAAATCTTCCAATTTGGTATTTCATACTAAAAATCACGAAAATTAAGTGATAAATTATTATTTGTATGCTTTAGTCTCGGCCTTATAATAATTTAGTAGATTCGATGCACGACAAATTATAGCATGCGATTTGTAACATTAAAACGATAAAAACAACATGTGAGAAATCGATTAAAACTATTATCATAATAATTTAGTAAAACATGTCTATTAGTAAAAATACGATTTTAAATATTACTACAAGCAACTACGACATATACATCACGCAATACCGAGTCGTGCCATCATTGTTACCTTGTTAGTCTTCGAGATCTGAATCGACAATGTACTCGTCCGCCTCGGGATCCTCCAAATAACCTATAAAACGGTATACATATATGGTGTTACGACCATATAAAAGTTACTCTAAAAAAAAACTAAGAACAACGCGGATTAAGAGTAATTAAATTACCCTGAGTTTAGAACGGAACGAGGGAGAACAAGAAGCAAGAGCGTAGGACAATTGTGTGAGAATAAGGGAATAATTTGCTAGATCACCAACGAGATCACGCTCTTGTGAAGGGGAAAAGAAGGGTGAACAAGTTTACGTATATTGGGCAAAATGGATACAATGAATGAACGTATACATGTGATGATATGTAGAGGAGATGTTGTACGTACACCACAAGAAAAGGGAGTTAGAGTTTGTTTTCCAACTCACCTCCAAGCTAACTTACATAAAAGTTGGAGTAGGAGTAGGAGAGCTAACTAACTAAAAGAGGATAGATTAA
Source organism: Agrostemma githago (assembly GCA_958450325.1). NCBI lineage: Eukaryota > Viridiplantae > Streptophyta > Magnoliopsida > Caryophyllales > Caryophyllaceae > Agrostemma > Agrostemma githago. The sequence goes on along the minus strand of OY288247.1, from coordinate 61,650,994 downwards.
CCAAGATTATTAATATTATAAAGAGTAAACAAAGTCACCAAAACCAACTAGCTCCAAAGACTTAATATTGGACTCGAATCGGATCTAAAATAATTTACGGTTGATATAAAAGAGATAGGAATTGATATCGAAATTGACGAAATATAGTATAGAGTTACGATATAATAATAAAATAGCGGGTGTTACAGGGAGACTCATGGGGGAAGGAAGGAGATAGGGGCATGTAGATAAGGGGTATGAGGAGAAAGCATGGTGGAAAATGAAGGGAAAATTGGATGAATATGAAGAAAACTGATAGACGAGAAGAAGGAACATATAGAGGAACAACATTAGGGGGAGAGCCAAGTGTAAGAAATTGGGGCTAAGGAACGACACCCCTTATTGAACTAAGTGACCAAAACAAGTCATTTTATGCATGGGTCTTAGATTACAAAGAGGGAAACAAGAAGGAGAAGTCATTCTAAGTTTCTCTCAATTTTGATGACTATAGATCGAGGTAGGCATAATAATTTTGAAAGGTATTGATACTGATTGGGGTCGGCTGCCTGACACCAGCCGCCTGCCAGGCAGGCCCCAGGAGTATGCCCACCAGGTTCGAGAGGCCAGTCCCTGGCAAGAAGTCACGACAGGCGTAAAACGCCAAGGGTGGCCGTCGGCTGCTGGGACCATAGGCCATCCTTGCCTGCTGGAACCTGGCAGCCCCTGCCTGAAATCCGCCTGTCCTGGGGAAGTCCCTGGACGACAGGGCCAGAACCCCCAGGGGCCCTCCCGTCATTTCGCCTAAGGTAATTAGGAATGGGTGGACGAGAAGCCGCCACTTGTCACTTCTCTATCCAACCATTCCTCTCCCACTTCTCTCTCTTGTGGGAAGGTATAAATACCTCCCCATTTCCCACATGAGAGGGGTTGGATTTTCTCTCTCTAGACCCTTACTCCTAAAAACGCCGCCTAGCTCCTCACGAACTAGGTCTCTCAAGGCATTTCACGGGCTGACTTAGGCATCGGAGAGGGTTCCCTCGGACAACCTCCGAGGCCCTGTGCGTTCATTGTGCAGGGAGCAGGCCAACTCCGCCGGGAAGGTCCGATTCTGGGAGTGAGACGAAAGAGAGGTTCAAGGAAATCAATCGATCAATTGTTCACCAGTGATTCGATCATACAGCCCGGATCCAAGGCCGGGTGAATTGTTTCCGTGACCGGAACAGATACTAATTACGATTGTTATTCATGATAAAACTTTAAGATTGAGGACTTTAGTAGTTGACTCAAACAAAAAAAGTAAATTGTCAACGTGCACAATGTTTCCTGGCCGAATGAAAACCATCAAGTTATGCCTAAGATGGCTATTTGTTATGCATTTGTTCCATCCTCACCCATTTATACGTGATTGTCTTATGCACGTACACTGACACTTGTTTACTGTTGTTTATATCATTGGTAACGCGCTATTACAAAATATACCAACTTCACCTATAACCAAATATTTCTCTTGATTTAAGTAAGAAAACCGTTTTACTAAAAAGAGTAAGTGGACCTTATCTGTTTCAAATATCTAAACTAAGATCGTGTTTGAATAAAGTTCTAAATATGAGGGAAATAAAGTTCTAAAACATTAGGATAAAACTCTCTAGAATATATGACAAAAGAAAATCATCTTTAATTCTGAATTTAAGAATGATCGGAGGATGAGAAATGTAGAAACAGAGGTGGAGGAAAAGGAAAAATGATCATAGTAGATGAAGAAGGAGAGACAATATGATAGAGAGCTTTAGGGGGAGGTGAGAAGGGGTAGAGAGGTGAGAAGAGGAGGGGAAGAGAAAGGACAAAAGGATGTGGGGGAAGAATATGGCGGTTCCCAGCATTGTCTGAACCATGTCACACATGATGTTTACAAACCATTTTAGGCTGAAAAACCTTTTAAATGTCCACCATGGAGTAACTTGTTGCCCTGGCAGTATGATGTTTGTAGTCGAATTTAGTGTTTAATTAGATTGAAAAATCTTAGTAATGGAGAAAGAGTAATATGATCGAAAGAGGAGAAATATTAAGGAGAGATATAAAGGAGTGTAGGAGATAGGTGAATAATGGGAGGAATGGAATGTATTAAAGGGACACACTCTCACTGAAGTACACGTCAAAAAAAATTATATATAGAAACGATTCTTAGCTGATGAGGAGGATAAGGGAAAGGATAATGAGGTGTAAATGACGAGGAAAAATGATCTTAGTGGACGAGGAAGGAGGAATAAGAAAATGAATGTTAAAAAGGGGGGTGGGGTGGGGTGATAAGGAGGGAGGAGCATGAGGGAAGAGGGGGTATGTAATCTGATAGGTTAAAACAGTTGAAATGATGACATAATCGCTAAAATAAATGACAAAAACACTTTATTCGGAAAAATGAATCTTAGACGATGACGAGCAGAAGGAGGAAAGTAAGGAGCGAGAAGGGTAATACGAAGATGAAAAGCTGGACAAGAAGGATGAATGATCTTGGTAGATGGGCATAAGCAACTAGAAAGAAAGTAGCGTTAGGGGAAGAAGAATACAAAGGAGTGATGCAAACGAACGTGAAGGGCGTGAAGGGTAAGATGAGTGTAAGGAACGAACCGTTGTTGAACTAGATAACAAAAGATAGTCATATGTAAGGATGAATCTTGAATGAGGAGGAGGAGCATAAAAAGACACAAAGTAAGGAGAATGGGGAAGACGAAATGGGAAGAAGAAAGTGAGTGATTAAGAAAACTAATCTTCGTAAACGGTAAATGAGGAACATGAAAAAGCGGAGGAAGAAGAGGGTTCAAGGATAAGGTAGTGAGGAATGGGAGGGGTTGAAGGAGTTAAAGATACGACACTTCTAGATGACAAGAGAAGTCATATTAAAGGGGCGGAGGTGAAAGAGTTGGGACAAATAGGGGATATGGTAAGGATAAGGGGATGTGAAGATGGAAGACGAGGAAGACAACTGATCTTACAAGAAGACAATAATGAACAACAGATTTAGAGGCTGTTTGGAGGGACTCGGGCCTTTCTTTTAAAAGGGCGGTTGTTTTGGAGTTTGAGCATGGAGGTAATAACTACAAATCAGCCTTTCAGCTACAACATATATTTGACACCAAGGGAAGAGAGAAATATACTTTCGAGGACATGGAAAATTGAAGAAACAGACCCAACGTGTGGGTCTGACCAGTGAAGATATCAAATGCCTAACAGAATATCCTAAGTTTCTCCCTATTTTAATGACCAAACATCGAGTTAGACGTAACTAATTTGAAAGGTATATATTGATACTAATTACAATTGCTATTTGTGCTAAAACTTGAGAGTTAGGGACTTTATTTCTTTCAAAGGTCTAAACTAAGATCTGTTTGGATAATGTTCTAAATATGAGGCAAATAAAGTTCTAAAGCATTAGAAAACACATGGAAATAAGGATAAGAGGGAGTGCAGGAGAAAATGATGAAGCACGATAGTGATAAACAAAGTTGAATAGAAGAAACTCGCTAAACTAAATGACAATAGAAACTCACATTTAATTCTTAATTTACGAAGGATTGTAGGAGGATGAGAGAGGTAATAAGGAAGGTGGAGGATGAGAAAATGATCATAGTAGTAGGAGGAGGATGGACAATAAGAGGAGAACAATACTAATTACGAAAGTATTGCTACTATCTATGACGCTGTATACACGGCGAAAAGAAGTTGTAAATAGACGAATATTAGCTGATGAGGAGAAGTGAAAGGATAATATGATGTGAATGACGAAGAAAAACGATCTTATTGGATGAGGAATGAGGAATAATATAGGGAAAGTTACGGAGGAGGGGTGGAGTGGGGCAATAAGTAGAACAGAGCGTGTAAGAAGAGAGGGTAAGGCATCCGATAGGTAGAAAAAAAAGTTGAAATGTGGCATACTCACTCAAATAAATGACAAAAGCAATTCATACAAAAAAAATGAATATTATATGTGAGGAGCAGAAGAAGGAAAGGAAGACGGAGGAAGAAGGGGAATAAGAAGACGAAAAGCTTGAAAAGAAGAAAAAATGATCTTAATAGATGGGCATGAGCAACCAGAAAGTAAGCAACATTAAGGGAAGAAGGATATAAGGTAATGAGACATAAGGACGTGAGGGAAAAGATGAGCGGAAGTGACAAACCTTTGCTGAACTAGATAACAAATAAAGATAATTGTATGTAAGGATGCATCTTGAATGATGAGGAGGAGCATAAAGAGACGCAAGGTAAGGAGAATGGGGAAGACGAAGGAGGAAGGAGAAATAGAGTGAGTGATGAAGAAAACTTATATTAGTAAACGGGAAATGATGAACGTGAAAAGGCGCAGCGAGAAGAGGGTCGAAGGATCAAGTAGTGAAGAATGAGAAAAGGGTTGAAGGAGTTAAAGTGATGTTACTATCGCTGAACTATAGGACAAGAGAAAGACATATTACTTATATGAGAGTGGGGTGAGAGACGAGGGACGAAGAGGGAAAACGGAAGAAAAAGGGGATATGAAGGTGATAGACGAGAAGTACAACTGATCTTAGTAGAAGGCAATATTATGGGAAAGTATGAGGAGCGGGGGTGAGAGAGAAGGGAAGAAGAGGGGAAAGGGAAGGATAAAGGGATATGAAGGTGATAGACGAAGAGGACAACTTATCTTATTAGAAGACAATGGTGAACAGGAAGAGGAGCAACATTAGGGGAAAGTGAGGGGGAGAGGGAGAAGGGTTGGGGAGGATGTTGAAGGAATGAAATCCTCCTAAACTAAATGTCCAAAGCATGACATATTTAAGAATAAATCTTAGATCATGAGGAGGGTGAGAAGGCGCAGAGGGGAAGAAGGAAGATAAGGGCACGTAAATGAGGTCTAGAAGGAAGAAGCATGGTGGAAAATGGATGTATATGAGGAAAACCGATATATGAGAAGGAGGAACATAAAGAGAAACAACGTTAGGGGGAGGGACAAAGGTGTAGGGTTGAATAATGAGAACAACTTTATTTGTTTCAGATGTCTAAACTAAGATCGTGTATGGATAAGGTTCTAAATATGAGGAAAATAAAGTTCTAAAGCATTAGGTGTAATCCCCTAGAAATTCTAACGCAATACAGTGGCGGAAACACTATAGAAGTGGGATTATAACACACTGTAACTATGTCTTGATTAAATAAAAACGGTAAGTCAATACATAAGACATAAAATAAAAAATGGCTACAAAATAAAAATATAATAAAATCCATAAAATGGGTTTTAACAATCCATAATACAGTGTTCTTATTAAAACAAGCAGGATCCACAACTGCTCGCTAGCCCACCTGAAGGGAAACACATATACCTGCCATGTTAAAACATAACAGCCACAATCAGTGGGGAGCAACGTCAACGTTCTCCCAGCCGTATAACAGGATTTTAAAACTATAATTGCTATTATAGAAATATAGTAAAAACGGAAAATAGTAAAAAAGTATAATAAAATAAGCTTTCAGTGAAGAATTTCACGTATCGAAACAATATAATAAAAAAATGAGTTTTCCGGAGAAAACAGAAAACATTTGCCAACCTGCTAACCAATTTATATCTATAATAAATAAAATAGTCAAAATGGCGTTATGGGTAGGATTAATGAAGGCTAGACATTCACTAGGAGAATACTAAAACTAGCTTCGAGAACTTAGTTCAAACAATCGATCTCTAACTAGGCTACTCAACCATTTGAGGTAGGATTAAAGTGAGAACATTTGAGTTTATGAAATTATTGAAAAACCATACAAGTGTTTATAAAATAATTAAAAATGTCTTAAACACTTTAGTACTACTAATCAGGGTGTTTTCAAAGTTTATAAAATTAAAATTCCCTAATTATTAATAGTTTCGACAAAACGAACATAAATAGGATTTTACGGCAAATGCCAAATTAAATACTTTAACGTCTTTTATTTAATTAAACCAATGAACATATTTAGAGTATGTTAAGGGATGATTTAATTCTTAAAGTTTCAGATTTAAATATTTTTAAAATTGCTGGAAAAATAATTCTTTTAGGTAAGACGAAGCATTTTAACGACAAATCGTAATTTTGTCCAAAAACCGTTACTGTTAATTAAAGACTTTAATAAATAGTACAAAAATTACGTAAAATAGAAAAAATATATTTTTGGACATTCTGTCCAGAGAAGAAAATTTTCCAGAATTCTTAAACTTAGTTTTTATAGGGGTTTTCTCGTTAATCGTTTAATCTCGACAATAACGATTAATAAAAATAGTAATTACAAAACGATTTAAGTATTAATATCCAAAAATTATTATTAAACTTAAAAATCATGATTTTCCAGAATCTACCATTTTTTCCATATTTCCAAAAACTTCAGATTTAATAAATCCCGTTAAAACCGTCTTTAAAACTTGTTTTCACAATTAACGATTTCATTAATAAAACTTATCGTTCCTAACATTTTATTAAAGCACTAAAAATCATAAAATTACATTTTATTATGAAATCATCAGAATCACATTTTTTTCCAGATTTAAACAACAGACCTGAAATCGAGAATTTAAACGACAAACACGGTTTTAACGATAAACGATGATTTAAAGTGATTAATTAATTAATCAACTTAAAAATTCCGAAATATTATGAAAAAATTCAGAAAATTTTATTTCATTAGAAAGTTTCACCATGTCAAAAATCAAATTAAAATAAAATGTTTAACTGCTAGAACTAAAAATCGGCTTTTAATCGTTTTTGTCCGTAAACGGTAATAATTCAATAATCGATAACTAAAATATCAGAAAAAATACTAAATTATTAAAAATCATCAAAAAAATCATTTTTACAGAATATAAACATATATTACATGTTTAGGCCGAATATTACGATTTTACAAATCAATATGACGATTTAATCGTTAATCTCGTAAAAGCGATAAAAATACCGAAACATACAAATTTTCAACTTTTAAAAATTTTCCAGATTATATGACATATATATATCATCAAAAACAAAAATATAAAAATATACATCCAATTACACAAATAAAATCATGCAATACCGAGTAACATCGACGTTACCTCTAACCCAAATCCGAGTTGATTATAAATTCGTCGGCTTTGGGATCAACCAAGAATCCTAATTCACATGACATACATGGTACAAAAATACCATGAGAAAACTAAAAGAATCAAGGTAAATAACGATCAGAAATAACATCGAATATTACCTTAACGAAGGGAAAAGAAAATCGATAATTTAGAAGATGAAAATACGACGATCAAAGCTTGATTATGGATGAAAATGGCTGCTGAAAATGGGCAGGAACACCAGCCAAAAAGAGGGAGAAATAAGAGGTTTTTGTTAAAATAAAATTGATGTAAAAATGAATAAGAAAAATATGAAAGAATGGTGGATGAATGAAGCATTAAAATTGATAAAAACAATGTGAATGTAGTTTTAAAATTTCAGCCAAAATGAATGTGATGGTAGCATGAAAGGTTTGTAATTTAAGCATGTAAATCAATTAAAGAGAAAAATATCTTTTTACTTAAAGTTTAAACATAAAGTGTTATGTAAATAAAAGTTGTAATCAAATGTTTTACTACATGGTGTCACGGTCCAAAAAGGTCTCTTTTTAGTTGTAGGTTGATAAAAATAAGGATCATAAAATTATTAAAAGCATTTCAAAGCAATTCGAGTAAACCGCGCGTTCGAAAATAATTATTTACAAAACTTCGTAATAAAATCATTAAAGGCTAAATTTTCGTAAATAAAATATTTCTTAGTTGAAAATATTATATAAATATATCTAGACATTTGTAGGAAAAGGAATAGCTTAAATCAGAGTTTAAAAACGTTAATTCGTAGAGAAGTAGAATTCCTCGCAGAAAAATAATTAGTTTACGAAGAAAATCAAATAAATAGATTTAAAAGAATTAAAATCTTTCAAAATAAAAATAAATACCATTAGACACAAAAATGAAAATAGAGCTTGGAATAATGATGAAACATAAGACCGAAATGTAACAGAGTTATGACGAAGTCATAACGGAAATGATAAAAATGCTAGAAAAATAGCGGGTGTTACATTAGGAAAGACAAGAAAAGAAAGATAAGGAGGAATACATGAGAAAATGATCAAAGTTAAATGGAATAAACTCCCTAAAATAGATGACAAGAGAAAAATAGTATTTAATTTTGAAATTAATTAGGATTGTAAGAGGATGATAAAGGTAAGAAAGGAGGTAGAGGAAGAGGAAAAATGATCATAGTAGAAGGGGAAGGAAGGACAATAAGAGGATGAGCTTTAGAGGGATAAGTAAGAAGGGATGAGGGAAGAGGGAGGAAGAGAGGAACGGGAAGGACAAAAGGATGTGGAGAAGGAATGGATTAATCTTAGCAACAGAGAATAAGGAATATGATCGGAAAAAGAAAAACATTATGGAGAGGTAATACAAGCGAGTGTCGAAGATAAGGTGAATAATGGGAAGGTTAGAAGGCATTGAAGGGACACACTCTCGCTGAACTACACGACGAAAAGAAGTTGTATATAGACGAATATTAGCTGATGAGGAGAAGGGAAAGGATAATATGATGTGAAAGACGAGGAAAAACGATCTTATTAGATGAGGAATGAGGAATAATAAAGGGAAAGTTACGGAGGAGGGGTGGAGTGGGGCAATAAGGAGAACAGAGCGTGTAAGAAGAGAATTTAAGGAATCCGATGGGTAGAAAAAAAGTTGAAATGATGGCATACTCACTCAAATAAATGACAAAAGCAATTCATACAAAAAATGAATATTAGATGTGAGGAGCAGAAGAAGGAAAGGAAGACGGAGGAAAAAGGGGAATAAGAAGACAAAAAGCTAGAAAAGAAGAAAAAATGATCTTAGTAGATGGGCATGAGCAACCAGAAAGTAAGCAACGTTAAGGGAAGAAGGATATAAGGTAATGAGACATAAGGACGTGAAGGAAAAGATGAGCGGAAGTGACAAACCTTTGCTGAACTAGATAACAAATAAAGATAACCGTATGTAAGGATGCATCTTGAATGATGAGGAGGAGCATAAAGAGGCGCAAGGTAAGGAGAATGGGGAAGACGAAGGAGGAAGGAGAAAGTGAATGATGAAGAAAACTTATATTAGTAAACGGGAAATGATTAGCATGAAAAGGTGCAGCGAGAAGAGGGTCGAAGGATCAAGTAGTGAAGAGTAAGGAAAGGGTTGAAGGAGTTAAAGAGATGTCACTCTGGTTAAACTAGAGGACAAGAGAAACACATATTACTTATATGAGAGTTGGGTGAGAGACGAGGGACGAAGAGGGAAAACGGAAGGAGAAGGGGATATGAAGGTGATAGACGAGGAGTAAAACCGATCTTAGTAGAAGGCAATGGGAAAGTAAGGGGAGAGGGAGAAGGGCCGGAAGAGGGTGCTAAGGTTAAAAGAATTGAAAGAACGAGAACCTCACTAAACAAAATTACAAAAGCGAGACATATTTAAAGATGAATCTTAAATCATTGGGGGGAGAGGCTGACGGGAGGGATTTGTCGTGGATCCCACCGATCAAATAATAGCCAACTAATCCTAACACGTAGATAGGGCAAGTCGGGTCGAGTCCACGGGGACGGTAAAGAGGGTTTAAACTAGGTTTCGCCTAAAGACTTGACTAGGTCTTAAGGCTAAACTAACTAAAACGATAAAAAGGGGAGAAGTCTAAGACTAAGAATAAGCTAAGTGTAACAACTAAGGCTAGGGAATCAACTAACTAAAGGAATAATAGCTAAGAAGAAGAGGAAAACAAATAGGAAAAGAACTAGGATTAGGTCGGGTTCAAGGGTGATGGATTGATCATGGAAGAGCAAAGGTGAAGGGGGTAGTCGAGTTATCTAGGTATAGTCCGGGCTCTCGCTACTTAAACCGACCGCAAGAAGAAGGCAAGAAAACATGCATTTGCAACTACTAGTCATTCAAGCAATTCATCAAACATGTTCTATGCATATAGCCAAGAAGCAACTCAAACTTCCACCAACAATCCACACAAACCCTTAATCACTCATTAAGACACCCAATTCCCCTACTAATCCTAGCAAGAGTACTACTCACTCATGTTCAAGATAATAAACCCAACACCCATAATGAAACATACATAAACATGAACATTCATAATGGATTATTGAAGATTACTAATGTAATCCCCTAGAAATTCTAACGCAATACAGTGGCGGAAACACTATAGAGTGGGATTAAAACACACTGACAAACTATATCTTATTAAAAGAAATGGTAAGTCAATACAAAGGCCTCTTTTTACAAAAGGGCTAAAAGTAAAATCTCCAAACGGGTTTATACAAATCCACAAATAAACACGAATGAAGGAAGAGTAGGATCCACGCTACTCGCTAGTTCACACCCAAAACCCAGCAGCAAATACCTGTCATGTTATAAACATAACAGCCACGTCAGTGGGGAGTAACTCGGACGTTCTCCCAGCCATAATATATCATATTGAAAAATAATAGTATTATTATATCAAAATATTTAAAAAGAGAAAACATTAAAACGATATAATAAAAATAAGTTTTCACCGAAAACTTAAAATATTGGAACAATAAAATCAGAACAAGTTTTCAGAAGAAAACTCAAATATTTGTCAACCTGCAAATCAAAAACGTATTGATAATAATAAAAATATTCAAAATGTCGTTATGGATAAGTTTAGTGTAGACGGCTAGACATTCACTAGGAGAATACTAAAACTAGCTTCGAGAACTTAGTTCAAACAAATCAAACTTCGATCTCTAACTAGGCTACTCAACCATAATAGAACGGCGACTTATAAATGCGTGACCCTAGTTTAAGATATTATGCACACCCCTCCCGAGCACCATAAATACTCAGTTCAACCCGACGGCGTCTTACACTGCGAGGCACGAGTTTAAGGTCAAAATGTACACACACTCCCGAACACCATATATGCTCGGTTCAACAACCAGTGTGCCCCATAAAGACACACCAGCCTTATAGTTGGCAAAAACGTAAACCCCAGAATATATTACTCTAAACCTCACACCTGTCCTTATTCCATAACTCCAAAATAGCCATTATCGATATATACAAGAGATATAATCATTATGAATAATATGAAGATAAAAGAAATAAACATTTTATATTAAAAAGAGAAACTTTCTATAAATAGAAACTTACTAATTTTAGAAACTTGATTAAAATAGAAATATTCTTATAGAAAATACGTAAGTTATTAGAATAAGTGAAATGTATTAAAAATAGCATTTCTAACAAATTGACATTTTTACTATTATCGTCGCTATCGTAACTTTAATAAATTTCTAAATTCGTTACTCAAAATATAAATAAAATATAATAAGTCATTTTATAGTATTTTATAAATAATTAGAAAATCGAGTTAAAACTATAAATTTTAGAAAAGAGATGTTTTAAGAAAATGATATCAAAATTAATTGAGTCGACGAACTTTATAAATAAAATGAAATTTACGAAGAATTCAAATTATTTTTAACAAATAGTTTTTATTAATAAATAATATGGATTTTAATAAAAATAGTCAATCAGAAACAAATAGAAAATTATCAGTGAAAATAGTCTCGACTAAAAGTATATTTAAAAGCAAAATCGACTATTTTCTCATTTATTAGAATAAATTGTAAAACGAAAATTAATTTATTAACAAGTATACAAATTTCGATTAAAATATAAAAATACGATGTCGAGTTAAAATTATAAATTAACGAAATATGAAGAAAATATGAAATCGTTATTATTTAGTTACTAGTGTCACGATAACCAACAAAATACTAAAACGATCGTAAATAATTAAACTACTAACGATTTATAAAACGATATCGAAAGTCGTAAAAATATTTATAAGGCATACGATTTAAAAATAATATTTTAGCAAATAATAAATAGCTAAAATTAGAAAACCGGAGTTAAAATATTTACTACATACTACTACTCAAACATACGATATAAAATCGAGTAACGTCCTAAAGTTACCTTGAATAAATCGTCATTGTATTTGCCCTTCGATTCAGGCTCCGACCCTAGATATCTACAAAATTGTTTCCAGATTGTTCCGAGGCAAGACGACAACGGCGGGTAGTACACGACTGAAAGAGCAAAATTCGGAGATAGAGGTAAGGGAGAGCGGGAGAAGAGAACGAGAAAGAATAACAAGAATGAAGAGACATAGTCATGATGGCGACAACTACGCGCAAACTGAACCACAGATCTGAGCAAAATGAAACAGCGTCAACAAATCGACATCGACAAGAAAAAAGTAGCAGAAGACAGCAGCAGCAACTTCGGTGACAAACACGGACAGATATAGCATAAAGAACGAGAAGGAGACGGGAAAAGAAGGAGGAAAGCAGGACGAAAACAATGAACTGCACAAGCAGACCGTTGCACCAATACAAACAACACATACAGCAGCGAACCGTTGCACCAATATAAACAGCACAGCAGCGAACGACAACAGAACAACCACAACAAATGGGACAGCAGCAGCCAGCATTGAAATGAAGAGGGAAAAGAAGGAAAGGAAAAGAGAAAGAAGAGGAAGAAGAACAGCGGTAGCAGTAGTACGTAAAGCAGCGCACAACAACGACTAACAACCGAAACAAAAACGAGCTAACAGAAGATTATCGACATTAATTAGTATCAACGAACAGCAGCGCAAGCACATAAACAGTGGTCAGTGGGAATAAAGGAGGACACGGAAGTAGCAGCAGCAGCATAACGGTAATAGTAACAGCAGCAGCCCAAAAAACGAAATAGTAGATCAGGAAAAGAAGAAGAAAAGAAAGAGAAAACAATGGACAGCATGTCGTGACACAATAAACAGCAGCAAACCGACACGAACAACAGCAAATAGAATGACGAAGAAACGAAGAATGAAGAAGAAAACGGAGGAAAAAGAGGAAGCATACAAACAGGACAGCAGCAGACAGACAGACATGACAAGTGAATCGAAAGAAAATGAAAGAGAAGAAGCAACGACCAGTTAATAGAACAGAACAATCGCAGCAGCCGGAACAAAACCGAGACAGAAAAACAAGCAGACCACGAAGGAGAAGAAGAGAAAAGAGGAACGAAAAAGAGTAGTAGCAGTACCGGCAGCAGCAGTGCGGTACAGCAGCAGCGAATAGAAACGGCAAACAGAAACGCCGGCGAGAACAGGGGCCGAAAACAGGGGAGAGGTTCGAGATGGCCGAAGAAATTGGAGGAAATCGGGCATAGCAGTAGCGGCAAACGCCGGCCCAAAGCGCAGCAACAGCAGCAGAACAAATAGACGAAGAAAAGGGATGAAGGAAGCGGAGGAAACAAGAGAAGAAGAGGGGAACGAAAAGGTGACGAAGAATGTGAGAACCAACAATTTGAAGCGGTGGGTGACAAATGAAAAAGGAAGGCAAAGGGTGTACGTAAATGAGTGGGAAGACAAAAGATGGGGGGATGTATGTAATTAACATGTGGGACTCAAATTAAGTGGGTTAGAAATACGGATTAATTCCGTAACGATAAGTTGACTGACCCAAAAGACGAATTAAAACCGAATCAATAAAATAAATAAATAATTGGACCGTCTCATAAGATGAGTAAATAAATTATTTGAGACGAAAACAAAGTTTATAGAAATAAATAATTAGACGATGAAAATGTATTTCCCGATAAATAATAAATTTTCGATAAAGTGGATTAAATTGATTTCTCGAGGAAATGAAATAAATATTTTGACGAAACTTGAAATAAATGAGCTTCAAGCCGAAAAAAAAACAGAAAATTCGAGCTTAAATGTAAATAAATAAAAAGAATTTAGAATTTAAATCGTCGGAATAGACTTTCAGTAAGAATTAAATTAAATGTATAAAGTAATTTGAAACAGAAATGAAAACGTTTAAATATAAGGGTTCCGAGACAAATAGAATTTTAGGAGTTTGAAACGATTAAACAATAAATTCGTTTTATAATAAATTTTAAGAATTACGAGTTAAATCGTAAAAATAAAAATACGAACGTAATTTTAATTTAATTTAATTTATAAAACCAGGGGTGTTACAATCTTCCCCACTAAAAGAAGTTTAGTCCTCGAAACTAACAAAAACGTAATAATAAAATGGAAAACAAGGTTACATCATTTGAACAAAAGAAGAATGCTTAATTCGCATCACAATCTCGGTTTAAATTTTTTTTTGCAACTTTAAACGTGATATGAAATCGAAATCGAAAACAAAAATTCATTTCAAGATAATGTAGGCTCGGTTACCCAAAGTTATAAATTATTTAAATTAATAAAATTGTAAACGAGCTCGAGGGGCCCAAATATTTTCAAAGCAACAGTAAAACGTTTTGATTAAGAAATTTGTCTATATTTTGTTTTAAGACCAAACAAAAATTTGAGAAAACAAATTTTGTAGTTGGTAGATAAAAATCGAATCAGTCGACAAACATTTTCAATAACAGATTTAAAGTCTAACGGCAACAAAACAAAATTTAGACAGACGAAGTTTTTTGAAAATATTAAACCGTTTTACATAATAACCTCATAGAAATCAAAATATTTGCAATTAAGAAAGTTTTCATAAAATCTCGATCGCTTGAAAATCAAAATTAAAATTTTAAACAATTTCGAAATATTTTAAAATAAATTATTAAGACATTTTGAAACATGACGAAATATATGTGTTATCAAAATAAAATAGAAATGAAGTACAGAGTTTTGAAATTTATAACTCAAAACGTTAAAATTTCACGATAGCCCCAAAATTTTGAACTAGTCAAACTTTTCATAACAAGGGTTCGGGAAATGGTAAACGGATAAATAGAGTCAGAGTCAACGACAAATTGAAACAGAAATTTTCAAACCCGATAAAGAAGTCGAAGGAAATTGGCCGAAGAAGAAGTAGCAAGATTTAAGAAACGCTAATGGGAGGAACGAAATTGAGAGTCAAACGGGGCTTTCAAGGAATTACAGAAGAAGTTAACCATCTCGAGATTCCCGGAGCGACTCCCACAACACGGGTTCCTAATTTCCATCAAATACGTTAAGTCCAATATTATGCACTAGGTGGTACTACTGGTCACAATCCCAAAAATGTCCTACGTGACTATCCAACCAGTCAAACGACACGATACTATTCCACAATTGTTTTACAATCTAATCTCATCAATTAAAATTCCAACGGTCATCAAAAACACACCCCAAACTTGCGATCGATAGGGTTCCCAAATCCAAAGCTCATAAAGTTCGAACTCGAGGTGCATCCCAAATTTCTCGAGTAAGGAACAGTAAACAAGATCCACCAATTAACAATGTTCGGGCACAACAATCCTCAAAAATGATCATCAATTTATATATAATGCCACAAGTACAAAACTTGGAAAAGTACAACGAATTCTCAAACACGCTCAAACCAATAAGTAATGGCGCGAACACTCACATCTTCAAAACACGTCCTTCAACTAAGGTTTCTGAGAATTCCACCAAATTTCATATCGTATCAACGAAATCACCAAAATATTAACTCAACGAAGCCACAATCTCGTTGGTCTAAGGGTTCTTAACTATAAATCCATCAAGATGATTGACATCAAAGTATTCCTCAAGACAACCCACAAACCGTGATTGTGTAAGATAGCTCTTTTCTTCATGGGCAACAACATTTTATCCAAGTCAGACCACTCAATTCCAAAGTTCATGGGTTACAACCTTAAACAACGATCAACAATCAAATCCATAAGAAACACGGTAATCTATGTCAACTTCATCAAATATGATATACTCTTACTACTCCAAAATATATTCAACTCTAAGTACTCCAAAATAGTCAAAGTAACCTATAACCCAAGGTTCAATGCCCAAGGTAACATCCTAATTCCATCAAGCAACAACTTGCCATTCAAATTAATTCTCAAGAATTTCTCACTTGCTTAGAAGATAGGGTAGACTCACAATCCTCAAATCAGGTAATCAGGGTTTACTAAACCTCAAATCTCTATATAACGGGTTTACTAAGACAGAATTCAGTCAAACCAAAGAATCTCAAGATAAAGATGGTAGAATAGAATAACAGAACAAGGATTCACCAAGAGAATGAAGATGAGAATATAAAAGAGATGAATTGGAAGAAGTAGAGGAAGGAAGAAAAGAATCGAGGATCCTATATTACTAAGTTCTTGAACCAGAGGAGAATCTTCGGGTCTCCAGAGTTCACGAGGGGTCCAAAAGGATTACTTCATCTTCTTGTGGAGGAACGAGCACACAAGTATTGGGTCGCTCCATCGGGATCTACTGCGACATCACGGAACATGAATCTACTCTTGATCATCTGGCCTGTAGCTTAAGTAAACTGAACCGGAGCTAAAAGTCACCATCGGCATCTTTCTTGAAGCACCAAGTTGTCCACTCGAGTCAACAGGCGTTGAGAGCGATAAGTAAGTCTTGTCCCGATCTGGAGCAGCATCAAGTCAACATCTTGTCCACTCATCGTCTTCTTCTTGGACTTATAAAACAAATATTCAATGTTAACCATTGAGTTAAAAGAACATATAAACCTAACAGTTAAGTCCTTATTTGTTTCTACCCATCTCTAATAATATTTTTATTTACTGTTTAAATAATTTACTGGTATTTTTCCTAGAATCAGGTGTAAGCGTCGGGAGCAACAATGCTCTGATACCAACTGTAATCCCCTAGAAATTCTAACGCAATACAGTGGCGGAAACACTGTAGAGTGGGATTAAAACACACTGACAAACTATATCTTATCAAAAGAAATGGTAAGTCAATACAAAGGCCTCTTTTTACAAAAGGGCTAAAAGTAAAATCTCCAAACGGGTTTATACAAATCCACAAATAAACACGAATGAAGGAAGAGTAGGATCCATGCTACTCGCTAGCTCACACCCAAAACCCAGCAGCAAATACCTGTCATGTTATAAACATAACAGCCACGTCAGTGGGGAGTAACTCGGACGTTCTCCCAGCCATAATATATCATATGGAAAAATAATAGTATTATTATATCAAAATATTTAAAAAGAAAAAACATTAAAACGATATAATAAAAATAAGTTTTCACCGAAAACTTAAAATATTGGAACAATAAAAGAAGAAAACTCAAATATTGGTCAACCTGCAAATCAAAAACGTATTGATAATAATAAAAATATTCAAAATGTCGTTATGGATAAGTTTAGTGTAGACGGCTAGACTTTCACTAGGAGAATACTAAAACTAGCTTCGAGAACTTAGTTCAAACAAATCAAACTTCGGTCTCTAACTAGGCTACTCAACCATAATAGGACGGCGACTTATAAATGCGTGGCCCTAGTTTAAGATAATATGCACACCCCTCCCGAGCACCATAAATACTCAGTTCAACCCGACGGCGTCTTACACTGCGAGGCACGAGTTTAAGGTCAAAATGTACACACACTCCCGAACACCATGTATGCTCGGTTCAACAACCAGTGTGCCCCATAAAGACACACCAGCCTTATAGTTGATGGCAAAAACGTAAACCCCAGAATATATTACTCTAAACCTCATACCTGTCCTTATTCCATAACTCCAAAATAGCCATTATCGATATATACAAGAGATATAATCATTATGAATAATATGAAGATAAAAGAAATAAACATTTTATATTAAAAAGAGAAACTTTCTATAAATAGAAACTTACTAATTTTAGAAACTTGATTAAAATAGAAATATTCTTATAGAAAATACGTAAGTTATTAGAATAAGTGAAATGTATTAAAAATAGCATTTCTAACGAAATTGACATTTTTATTATTATCGTCGCTATCGTAACTTTAATAAATTTCTAAATTCGTTACTCAAAATATAAATAAAATATAATAAGTCATTTTATAGTATTTTATGAATAATTAGGAAATCGAGTTAAAACTATAAATTTTAGAAAAGAGATGTTTTAAGAAAAGGATATCAAAATTAATTGAGTCGATGAACTTTATAAATGAAATGAAATTTACGAAGAATTCAAATTATTTTTAACAAATAGTTTTTACTAATAAATAATATGGATTTTAATAAAAATAGTCAATCAGAAACAAATAGAAAATTATTAGTGAAAATAGTCTCGACTAAAAATATATTTAAAAGCAAAATCGACTATTTTCTCATTTATTAGAATAAATCGTAAAACGAAAATTAATTTATTAACAAGTATACAAATTTCGATTAAAATATAAAAATACGATTTCGAGTTAAAATTATAAATTAACGAAATATGAAGAAAATATGAAATCGTTATTATTTAGTTACTAGTGTCACGATAACCAACAAAATACTAAAACGATCGTAAATAATTAAACTACTAACGATTTATAAAACGATATCGAAAGTCGTAAAAATATTTATAAGGCATACGATTTAAAAATAATATTTTAGCAAACAATAAATAGCTAAAATTAGAAAACCGGAGTTAAAATATTTACTACATACTACTACTCAAACATACGATATAAAATCGAGTAACGTCCTAAAGTTACCTTGAATAAATCGTCATGGTATTTGCCCTTCGATTGAGGCTCCGACCCTAGATATCTACAAAATTGTTTCCAGATTGTTCCGAGGCAAGACGACAAGGGCGGGTAGTACACGACTGAAAGAGCAAAATTCGGAGATAGAGGTAAGGGAGAGCGGGAGAAGAGAACGAGAAAGAATAACAAGAATGAAGAGACATAGTCATGATGGCGACAACTACGCGCAAACTGAACCACAGATCTGAGCAAAATGAAACAGCGGCAACAAATCGACATCGACAAGAAAAAAATAGCAGAAGACAGCAGCAGCAACTTCAGTGACAAACACGGACAGAAATAGCATAAAGAACGAGAAGGAGACGGGAAAAGAAGGAGGAAAGCAGGACGAAAACAATGAACTGCACAAGCAGACCGTTGCACCAATACAAACAACACATACAGCAGCGAACCATTGCACCAATACAAACAGCACAGCAGCGAATGACAACAGAACAACCACAACAAATGGGACAGCAGCAGCCAGCATTGAAATGAAGAGGGAAAAGAAGAAAAGGAAAAGAGAAAGAAGAGGAAGAAGAACAGTGGTAGCAGTAGTACGTAAAGCAGCGCACAACAACGACTAACAACCGAAACAAAAACGAGCTAACAGAAGATTATCGACATTAATTAGTATCAACGAACAGCAGCGCAAGCACATAAACAGTGGTCAGTGGGAATAAAGGAGGACACGGAAGTAGCAGCAGCAGCATAACGGTAATAGTAACAGCAGCAGCCCAAAAAACGAAATAGTAGATCGGGAAAAGAAGAAGAAAAGAAAGAGAAAACAATGGACAGCATGTCGTGACACAATAAACAGCAGCAAACCGACACGAACAACAGCAAATAGAATGACGAAGAAACGAAGAATGAAGAAGAAAACGGAGGAAAAAGAGGAAGCATACAAACAGGACAGCAGCAGACAGACAGACATGACAAGTGAATCGAAAGAAAATGAAAGAGAAGAAGCAACGACCAGTTAATAGAACAGAACAATCGCAGCAGCCGGAACAAAACCGAGACAGAAAAACAAGCAGACCACGAAGGAGAAGAAGAGAAAAGAGGAACGAAAAAGAGTAGTAGCAGTACCGGCAGCAGCAGTGCGGTACAGCAGCAGCGAATAGAAACGGCAAACAGAAACGCCGGCGAGAACAGGGGCCGAAAACAGGGGAGAGGTTCGAGACGGCCGAAGAAATTGGAGGAAATCGGGCATAGCAGTAGCGGCAAACGCCGGCCCAAAGCGCAGCAACAGCAGCAGAACAAATAGACGAAGAAAAGGGATGAAGGAAGCGGAGGAAACAAGAGAAGAAGAGGGGAACGAAAAGGTGACGAAGAATGTGAGAACCAACAATTTGAAGCGGTGGGTGACAAATGAAAAAGGCAGGCAAAACGTGTACGTAAATGAGTGGGAAGACAAAAGATAGGGGGATGTATGTAATTAACACGTGGGACTCAAATTAAGTGGGTTAGAAATACGGATTAATTCCGTAACGATAAGTTGACTGACCCAAAAGACGAATTAAAACCGAATCAATAAAATAAATAAATAATTGGACCGTCTCATAAGATGAGTAAATAAATTATTTGAGACGAAAACAAAGTTTATAGAAATAAATAATTAGACGATGAAAATGTATTTCCCGATAAATAATAAATTTTCGATAAAGTGGATTAAATTGATTTCTCGAGGAAATGAAATAAATATTTTGACGAAACTTGAAATAAATGATCTTCAAGCCGAAAAAAAAATAGAAAATTCGAGCTTAAATGTAAATAAATAAAAAGAATTTAGAATTTAAATCGTCGGAATAGACTTTCAGTAAGAATTAAATTAAATGTATAAAGTAATTTGAAACAGAAATGAAAACGTTTAAATATAAGGGTTCCGAGACAAATAGAATTTTAGGAGTTTGAAATGATTAAACAATAAATTCGTTTTATAATAAATTTTAAGAATTACGAGTTAAATCGTAAAAATAAAAATACGAACGTAATTTTAATTTAATTTAATTTATAAAACCAGGGGTGTTACAACTAAACATAAACATAAATGAAAATTAAATAGAAGAGATTAGAGAGAAGAGGAATTATACCAACACTAGAAGAAAGGAAAAGATGAGAGCTTTGATTAAATCCAACCCAAAGAAATGGAATTCAATGTTGTCAATAGAGAAATCCCCCAATAGGTCTTCAATAATACAAAGATTCAACAAGGATTAAACTAAGATTAAGGAGTAATTAAAGACTAATCTACACTAATCTAAGCTAATCTAGGCTAAAGAATGTCTAGGGTTTCATAAGATAGTGTATCAATACAAGAGGGGGGTATATATAGGGTTACAAGAATAAGGGGAATGAAGTGACAAAGTGCGAGGAGAAACAGGGGGCTCACGGTCATGATGAGGGGGCTCACGGCCATGAGGCACCCCCGTCATGGCCATGATGGTCATGGGTCACGGCCATGACGCCCTGCTGTAGCTCCCTTCCTCTCTACTTTGCTTCCCAACTCACTACACGCCTATGTAGGCTTCTGACACGCCCATGTAGGCCCCTACTTGCTCCTCCTAGGCTTCTTATCGACTCTCGGTGCTCGGGAATGGGCTCCAAGGAACTCGGGACCGAGTCTAAGCCACTGAATCATCGTCGCTTCTCTTCATTAGCTCCAAATGTGTCGGAAACGAGTCGGAATCGTTCCATTTCTCCCAGATTGGTCTTAGGAACCTAAAACAAACTAGAAGAAGCGTAAGTAGCCTCGAAAATCGCTCCGAAGAGCGATTCCACAAGAGAAACCGGGACCAAACACAACAAATAAGCACTACAAAACACACTTATCAGAGGCACAGAGGGGAAGGAGGAAGATAAGGGCATGGAGATTGATGCGTGCGATTTATATATGATTATTCCGTCTTTTACGTACACATTTCCATGCATATTGAGTAGCATTGTATACTATTTTTCCTCGAGTTTGATACTTTATGATCATATTGCATTTTACGTAGGGTATGGACTCGTGGATGCATAACCAAGGCAAAAACTCGAGCTTAAAGATGAAATCTTATGCGAAATAAGAAAGGAGAATGATTATTTTCAAATGGGTCAAATAAAAACATGAATATCTTGAGTTATACAACTCCGATCGAGCCGATTCAAGTCGCGTTCGAAATCTCTTTCTCCTAGCTTTTCAATGGTATATCACAAGTCTAATCTGAAGAAATAACGATTAATTGGAAAGCGTTTGAAGTTGAGCGCGCATTTTTGAGACATAGTAATCGACCGACCATTAAAAATAGTCGACTGACTATTCTTGAGACTGGACGAGGACATACACTTTCCTAATTGGTTTGGGCTTTTAATTATAAACTGAAGAAGGATTATAGAATGGTGAGAAAGGTAAAAAGGAGGTGGAGGAAAAGTAAAAAAAATCGTAGTAGATGAAGGAGGAACATTAAGAGGAAGGAGCCTTAAAGGGAGATGAAGGACATGAGGAGGGAAGATGAGTGAAAGGGACGAACCATTGCTAAACTAGATAACAGAAGACGAAAAGCCGGACAAGAAGGATGAATGATCTTGGTAGCTGGGCATAAGCAACCAGAAAGAAAGTAGCGTTAGGGGAAGAAGAACACAAAGGAATGAAACAAAAGGACGTGAAGGGCCTGAAGGGTAAGATGAGTGAAAGAGACGAACCATTGCTAAACTAGACAACAAAAGATAGTCATATATAAGGATGAATTTTGAATGATGAGGAGGGGCATAAAAAGACACGAAGAAAGGAGAATGGGGGAGACAAAATGGGAAGAAGAAAGTGAGTGATTAAGAAAATTGATCTTCGTAAATGGTAATTGAGGAACATGAAAAGGCGGAGCAAGAAGAGGGTTCAAGGATGAGGTAGTGAAGAATGGGAGGGAACGAAGGAGTTAAAGATATGGCAGTCATATCACTTATTGGAGGGACGGAGGTGAGAAAGTTGGGACAACTAAGGAATATGGTAAGGATAAGGGGATATGAAGATGGTAGACGAAGAAGACAAGTGATCTTATTAGAAGACAATAATGAACAACAATTTTTGAGGTTATTTGGAGGAACCGGACCCTTTTTTTTAAATGGCGGGACATGGAAAATCCAAAAGACGAACCCAACGTGTGAGTCTGACCAGTGAAGATATTACATACCTAACAAAATATCCTAAATATGCCTTGGTACCATTATCTATGAAAATTACAGGAGCTGGTCAAGCGGATAACTTTCAAAAGTGCCACTACAGACCCATTAGAGATGTGTTGGTGCAATTATGCCCATAATTCTACGAGGATTAGGAAGCTGCTATGACGTGCCATAAAACGGCTACAACTTCGCGATCTCTAGCTTATTTGTTGCATGTATTTTATTTGTCGCATCAAAGTTTTTTTTTTGAATGGTGTGTCTTATGTAGAATGTCAGCTCAGACATTTATTTAGAATTTGCACGCAAACTTTCATACAGCAACGAACTTTCTATGTTGTCATGTTTTGAATTCAACTTCTCTTGACGTTTTCAACTTTGATGATGTTGAGAATACGAGATTGATCGGTAACCCACAAATCGTCTATGTCGAACACCAAAATGCACAGACATATGGTAATATGTCTATTCTTTCCACACCTATCAACGATTTCATTACTTAGTGATCACGCTTAATGTTTTAACTCTAATACACAATGCTTCCTTAGAACACCGCGCGCATCAAGTACTGCACACAAATCAAAACAACAACTGCTAACCACACTTAATTCTGATAATAATTAGAGAAACGAGGCCTATTTAAGGATGAATAGTCGGGGGGAACACTAGAGAAAAGTGAGGGGAAAAGGAGAAGAGTCGGGGGGACACTAAGGGTAAACTAAACTAAATGACAAAAGCGAGGCCTATTTAAGGATGAATCTTAGATCGTGATGAGGAGGAGGCACATGGGGAAGGAAGAAGATAAGGACATGCAGATGAGGGGTACGAGGAGAAGGCATAGTGGAAAAGGGAAGGGAAAATGGGATGTTTATGAGGAAAACTTATAGACGAGAAGGATAACTATGAGAAAAACATTAGGAAAAACAGAAAAAAAAAAAAAAAAAAAAAAAAAAAAAAAAAAAGGATATGAGGGAGTGCATGAGAAGAATGGTGAAACATAAGAAGGATAGAAACGGTTGAATGAAAGAAACTATCTAAAATAGATGACAAAAGAAAGTCATATTTAATTCTGAATTTAAGAAGGATTGTAAGAGGATGAGAAAGGTAAAAAAAAAGGAGGTGGAGGAAATTAAAAATGATCATAGTAGATGAAGAAGTGGGGGCAATAAGAAGGAGGGCTTTAGGGGGAGGGGTGAGAAGAGGGGAAGGGGAAGGACAAAAGGATGAAGACGAGGAATAGATTAATCTTAATAACGGAGAAATAAGAATATGATCGGAAGAGGAGAAACATTAATTAGAGATATAAATTAGTGTCGGAGATATGATGAATAATGTGAGGAATGGAAGGTATTGCAGGCGCACACTTTCACTAAAGTACATGAAAAGAAATTTTATATATAGAAACGAATCTTAGCTGATGAGGAGAATAAGGAAAAGAATAATGAGGTGAGAAGGATGATGTAAATGATCTAAGTGAACGAGACGAGAAAGGAGGAATAAGAAAAGGAATGTTAAAAGGGGGTGGTGAGGTGATAAGGAGAGAGGAGTGTGTGCAAGGAGAGGGTATGAAATCTGATAGGTTGAAACAGTTAAAATGATGACATAATCGCTAAAATAAATGACAAAAACAGTTCATTTGGAAAAATGAATCTTAGACGATGTCAAGCAAAATGAGGAAAGTAAGAAGCGGGAAGAGGAATAAGAAGACAAAAAGCTGGACAAGAAGGATGAATGATCATGGTAGCTAGGCATGAGCAACCAGAAAGAAAGTAGTGTTAGGAGAAGAAGAATACTGATAAGTGTGGTTTGTAATGCCTATTTTGTAGTGTTTTGGTCCTATTTTCCTTGTAGAATCGCTCTTTGGGAGCGGTTTAGGGGCTTCTTATGCTTCCTTTAGTTCGTTTCAGGTTCCCGAGACCGATTTGGAAGAGTTGGAGCGATTCCGATTCTATACATACACATTTTGGAGCCAACGAGATAAAGGAACGATGACTCGATGCTTTGGAATCGACCCCGAGACCTTGGGACCCAATCCCGAGTCCCGAGACCCGATCCCGAGTCCCGAGAATCGATGAGAAGTCCATGTGAGGCAAGGAGAGACCAAAAGGATCATAATGGAGGCCTACAAGACCCATCCCCGACGGGTATGCACCTCATCCCGTCGGGGATGAAGTGCACTTTGGAGGAGGCTACTGCAGGGCCGTCCCGGTCGGGACCAACCCGTCCCGGTCGGGATGGTGGGTCCGTCCCGGTCGGGATGACCCGTCCCGGTCTGGACCAAGTGCTGGAAGTCCGCATTTCCTTTCTTTCTTCTCCCTTCCATTTGTAACCCTATATATACTCTTCCCTTGTTTTGTAAAGCTTATGTTCTTCACTTCCCACTAAACCCTAGACTACTTTAGGTTAGATTAGTTTAGATTAGTGTAGATTAGTCAGTAATTAGTAGTTAATCTTAGTTTAGTACTTGTATTAAGGGAATTCT
Organism: Agrostemma githago; assembly: GCA_958450325.1. Taxonomy (NCBI): domain Eukaryota; kingdom Viridiplantae; phylum Streptophyta; class Magnoliopsida; order Caryophyllales; family Caryophyllaceae; genus Agrostemma; species Agrostemma githago. Next base: position 61,625,786 of record OY288247.1, on the reverse strand, counting down.
TCAAGATCCTTCCAAGATTGACAACCTTGGTGGTTTGTTTTGGGTTTTCTTCATTAATGCAAGTTCCAATCTTTCCTCTTCACTAGTTTGGTATAATCTTCTCTTCCTTTTTACTCTTAATCTTGTTTATTTATCCAAGTTTGAATCTTTGTTCATCTTATTGTTCTTAGTTCATCTTTTTCACTAGTTTCATTATGGATGTTTTGATTCTTGTTTTGATTCCTCTTGTTTATGTTAGTTGTAGTTAGATTATGTTAGAGTAGTGTTCTTGCTAGGGTTAGTAGGGTGATTAGGGTGTTAATTGGGTAACTAAGGGTTTGTTGGAGATGTGGGTGGAAGATTTGGGTTTCCTCTTGGTTGATGCATATGACATGTTTGATGAATTGCTTGAGTGACTAAGTAAGTTAGATTGCTTGTTTTTCTTGCCTTTCCCTTGTGGGTGTTAGTTGCTATGGGTTCGGTTCCCTCATTAAGTTGCGAGAGCCCGGTGAGGACGACCCCTAGGTCGGTCTAAGTTGCGACCGCCCGGATTTGATCTAGGCCATAGCGAGCTAGAACCCCGTTTGTCATGTGTGTTGCCAAAATGGGTTCCATGAGGAACCTCTAGGTCGGTCTAAGTTGCGACCGCCCGGACCGACCTAGATCACCCTACTACCTCCTTCGCTCTAGCTCTTCCTTGACCATTCCGTTACCCCTTTGACCCCGACCTAATCCTAGCCCGTTTTCCTTAGTTGTTCTCCTTAGTCTTAGCCTAGCCTTCTCCCCTCTTATCATTCTATAGTTTAGGTTAGCTCGTTGACCTAGTCAAGTACTTGGGCGAACTTGGTCTAGACGCCTCTTACCGTCCCCGTGGATTCGACCCGACTTACCCTAGCTACCCTAGTTAGGTTTAGCCGGTTTTATTTGACGGTTGGGATCCACGACAAATCCCTTACCATCAAATTGGCGCCGTTGCCGGGGACGGTGCTAGTTTAGACTTTGTTTTCCTAGTTACTTGACTTTGTCTTTGTGTTTGTGTTTTTCTTTTTTCTTTTGGTTACCTTGCTTCTTGTGTGTGTGTGGTTTATTTCTCTCTTGTCTAGTGCCCAAAAAGCACTAGACTTCTCACGTTTGTTCTTAGTCTACAGTTTGTGCTTAGAGGTGGTGACTATCTTCTTCTTGCGACTTAGAGCCGCTTTAACGGACGGTTGCTAGAATGAGTGGTTTCCAACCGGGTATGGACTACGATTTTCGAGCGAGCATGGGGTTTGATCTAAACTCCACACACTCGGGAGCCGATATGAGCTACTCCTATTCTTCCATGAACCAAAGCCATGACATGACGTCCCCCTACCATAATCAAGCTTCTTGGGGTGATCAAGACTCTAGTGGGTATGAACCTCAAGGTTATGATAATGGCTACCAACAAGTGAACGATTACCAACCCTACGATCATGGTGACTATTACTCGAGTTATCAATGTGAACCCACCATGTTCAATCAAGATTCACCTTATGGAAGCCAATACCACCAAGACCCACCATATTACCCTCCACCCCAACCACAATATGAACCCCATGACCCACAATACTACGAACCACCCCAACCTTGCTACCAACAATATGATGCCCCACCCCTTGGGCATCATCAAGACACCATGTTTAATCAAGATTATCAAGATTATCATCAAGATTATCAAGATTATCAAGATTATCATGGAGCTTTACAAGACCTCAAGTACCATCAATCGTCAAACACGGAATTGTTTCATTCTATGCTTCAAATGCAAAAAGAACAAGATGAATTAATGGCCCAAATTCGAAGGGAAAACGAGGCGAGGGATGCTCGATTAAATGCAATATCGGTTCAAACCGTAATGTATTTATCCCGAACATCACAATTATATGAAGGGTGCCAACTTGAGAAAGAGGAGCAACCTAACCATGAAGCCGCCGATGTAGTTCCCTTTGGAGGAGAGATTTGCTTTGAAGAACCTCAATTGTCTACCCAAAAAGAGATGAATGAGGAGATGACCCTCGGTGAAGACAACATTGGTGAGGAATTGGAGGAGGATGGTGAGTGGGATGGTTTGGTAGAGTTTGTGAGGATGTTGGGTGAAGTTGTTAGCCTCGAGTTGCCCTTGTGCGATAGTTTGGACAAGCATCAAGAGCCCCTTGCTAGTACACCGAAAGATGACTTGGAAGAGATTGAAACCGCCGGTAGAAGTTTCGATCCTCCTCTCCAAGATGATGTGGGGCCGAATGATGAAGATGGGGAACCACAACTTGAGGAAAGTGTGGGGGTGTGCAACGAGGAAGCAAGGCCAAAACCGTTTTTTGTGCCTTGTTTCTTGGAGATGAAGCTTGCTAATGATTGGAGGCGATGCCTAGGGAGGAAGAGGCCGGTGAAGCTCATAGGATGGATAGACCCCGGATATGACACGAATGATGATTTTGGGTCTTGGAAATCCTACTTCTTGCCTCCACCTTGGAGGCCGTGGAGGTTAGCTAGGCTCGAGCGCTTCCTGGGCCTACATTATGATGTCGGTAGCGCGTTCGACTTGCTCCTCCATGCCCTTGAGGGCTACGGTTGAAGAAGAGTCCACCATCCTCGGTTTGACGGAGTTCCTAAAGAACTGTCATGTTGTATATTCCCCTCCTCTCCTCTTTAGAGTACTTGTGTTTGTATTTGTGTGATTTTTCTCTTGATTTTGGTTAGTTTTGTGATATTCTTGTAAGTGTTTTGGATTGTTGATGAGCGTTGTGAGGGAGTGAATTTGATGTGTACTTTGAGTTTATTGTGATAGGTGAAGTGATGGTGACTCCTAGAAAGGAGTGGTTATCGATAGAGCTTGGAATGTGAGTAAGAGAATCGGTTTTTGGGGTCATGGGAGTCGTGAAGACCCTTCCCGACCGGGAAGGGTGTGTCGTCCCGACCGGGATGGGGCCGTCCCAATCGGGATGAGGGGGCCAAAAATCGAGTCCACTGGAGTGTCATCCCGATCGGGAAGGAGGCTTCCCGACCGGGACGGGTATGTCATCCCGACCGGGACCACCCATCCCGACCGGGATGATCCCCAACTCCTTTTTGGTGCTTCTTCTTCGACATTTAAGCCCACCCAACCATTGTATACCCCCACCCAACCTCCCTACCTTCCTTTCTCATATCATACCACCCATGTACCTCATTTACATACCTTAACCTCATTTCCTCCTCACTTTAGACCGATATTCACATCAAATCCTACCCCCTCACACCATTACTACCTTAGCCATGTGGTTTTCATAAGCTTGAAGAAGGATGACAATGATGAAGACAAGCAAGTACCTATATTGATCATTGAGACGATGGAGCGAGTGAGTTGCTAACCGGTCGGTAAGGCAACTATCCTCTCTTTTCCGTTTTTATTGCTTGTTTTCCCCTTATTTATCCCCTTCCCCTTTGTCATGGTGGCCTTCGAGGCCTTGGTTTTGGTTGCTCCCGATTCTCGATGATGTGACTACATCGAGAGTCATTTTTCAAAATCCAAATTTTACAAGTTTTTCACTCTTTCCTTTTTGTCGGATTTAGTCGGATTTAGGCGGAATCCGGGCTAGGTGACTTGATTACACCTAGTCCTCCCCTCCCATTTCCTTTTATTTCCTTCTTTTTATTTCCTTCCCCCTTCCATATCTTTTTCTTGTCTCGGCCCATGGTGACTTGACTACACCCCGGCCGGACGCTTTCTACCCTTTTCTCCACTTTTCTTTTTGTTTTCTAGCTTTATTTTCGTAGTTTCTTTTGTGCTCCCATGCACTACGGTCGAGCATGAGGACATGGCTCGACTTAAGTGTGGGGGAGTGGTATTCTAGCATAGTTAGCTTTATTTTTGTAGTTTTTCGAAAAAAAATCTTTAAAAAAAATCCTAAAAATTTGAAAAATTCTCACAAAAATCAAAAAGATTTTCTTTTTGTGTGTTTTTCTTTTGTGTCATTGTCTCGTATATTTGTTTTGTTGTGTGTGTTTGTCCCCCCCTTTTTCCTTATAGGTTGCTTAAACCACCGATGGCTTTGGAAAGCTTTCGAGATGTCCGGTAACATCTTCTATCCCTTTTTCCTTCTTTGTCTCTTGCGAAATTTGGAGGAGAATGTGATGTGGTGTGCTCGGGAGGAGCTTTGTAAAGTTTGATGTTGGTTGGTTGCTCATTTGGAAGCTAGGGGTGGTGTTTGTGTTATGTGTGTGTTCGTTTTGTGTTGTTCTTGTTTTGTTGCTTTTGTTTCTTTTCCTTTCGCTTTCGTTGAGTCTTTGTTTTGTGTTTTGTTGTGTGTCTTGTGTGTAAACCGTTTTCGAAAACCCGGTTTAGAGGCTAGTGTGCGAGTATCTACTTTCCCTTCCTAGTTGTATAAATCGAGTCTTGGACTTTAATCTAGTAGAATGACCCTAAATCAATGAATTCGTTGGTCCTTTACCTTGAGTCCACCTAGCTTACTAGGGATTTACTACGGGATTTGCATTTTGACCATTTTGACCACCCACGGTGTGAAAAGGCCTTGGTTACCGAGTCTCGTCCCTTAGGTGACCGTGTCTAGGATCGTTTGATTAGTCCAAGTTTACTCCCCTTTTTGTGGGTTTGAAGGGAAATCGCGACCCCCAACTCACCCATTACCTACCTCCCACTCATTTTCACACAATAAATTACAACTTGTTGATTCCTCTCTTTCTTGATGCAATAAGAAATGCCAAAAAGCCAAATCTTGCCAAAAAGGGCAAAGAAAAGAAAATGAAAGAAAATGAAAGAAAGAAAAGAATGAAGAAAAAGAAAAGGCACAAAAGCCAAAAAGAAAATAGAAAAGAAGAAAAAGAAATGGCATGGCAAAACAAGGCAAAAATGCAAAAGAAAAGAGAAAATGCCAAAAGAAAACCCGATTCACAAAAATAACCCCTACCTCTCAAAATAAGCCTTTTTCCGACTTTTGCCGTGAAGAGCCTACCAAAGGACCGAGTCCCTAGGAAGGATGATAGCGGCATTAGTCGGTCTTCCCTCATTTTGCATATTTCCACTTTTTACTTGGACTAGTTAGGCGGTTTTGGACATGGGACGACCCTCTTGGCTCATTGCTAAAGGGGGCGGGGTCTCACTTACCTACAGTGTCGAGTAACACCGTGGTTCATCCTTTTTCCATCCCGTCGATCGTCCCGTAGTACGTTCTTAGAAGGTTAGGAGGAACCGAGGTAAGTTACCAACGTTTTTGTTGCTTTGTCGTCATACTATTAGGGTTTAGTCCATCTTGGTTTGTATTGCTAGCTTGGGAACGTTGTCACTTGCCTTGAGTCCTAAACCGGTGCTTCTTTCACCGCTTGGTTGAGGGAAGCGGTATTTGTTTTCTTTTGGGTGCAACCATTAGTGTGTTTGTTTGTGTGTTTGCTTGTTTATGTGTTTTGTGTCCGGTTGCATCCACAGTTTTGTCGCAAGACCCCACTTGCCTTGCGGGGTGCACTTTTCCTCTAAGTGCACTCGCGTGAGTTGAAAGGGCATAGGGTGCGCTAATACCCATTCGGCTAGTATAGTAGTTAGTATGTGCTTACTCGAGGGCGAGTAAGGGTTAAGTGTGGGGGAGTTGATAAGTGTGGTTTGTAATGCCTATTTTGTAGTGTTTTGGTCCTATTTTCCTTGTAGAATCGCTCTTTGGGAGCGGTTTAGGGGCTTCTTATGCTTCCTTTAGTTCGTTTCAGGTTCCCGAGACCGATTTGGAAGAGTTGGAGCGATTCCGATTCTATACATACACATTTTGGAGCCAACGAGATAAAGGAACGATGACTCGATGCTTTGGAATCGACCCCGAGACCTTGGGACCCAATCCCGAGTCCCGAGACCCGATCCCGAGTCCCGAGAATCGATGAGAAGTCCATGTGAGGCAAGGAGAGACCAAAAGGATCATAATGGAGGCCTACAAGACCCATCCCCGACGGGTATGCACCTCATCCCGTCGGGGATGAAGTGCACTTTGGAGGAGGCTACTGCAGGGCCGTCCCGGTCGGGACCAACCCGTCCCGGTCGGGATGGTGGGTCCGTCCCGGTCGGGATGACCCGTCCCGGTCTGGACCAAGTGCTGGAAGTCCGCATTTCCTTTCTTTCTTCTCCCTTCCATTTGTAACCCTATATATACTCTTCCCTTGTTTTGTAAAGCTTATGTTCTTCACTTCCCACTAAACCCTAGACTACTTTAGGTTAGATTAGTTTAGATTAGTGTAGATTAGTCAGTAATTAGTAGTTAATCTTAGTTTAGTACTTGTATTAAGGGAATTCTTCAAGATCCTTCCAAGATTGACAACCTTGGTGGTTTGTTTTGGGTTTTCTTCATTAATGCAAGTTCCAATCTTTCCTCTTCACTAGTTTGGTATAATCTTCTCTTCCTTTTTACTCTTAATCTTGTTTATTTATCCAAGTTTGAATCTTTGTTCATCTTATTGTTCTTAGTTCATCTTTTTCACTAGTTTCATTATGGATGTTTTGATTCTTGTTTTGATTCCTCTTGTTTATGTTAGTTGTAGTTAGATTATGTTAGAGTAGTGTTCTTGCTAGGGTTAGTAGGGTGATTAGGGTGTTAATTGGGTAACTAAGGGTTTGTTGGAGATGTGGGTGGAAGATTTGGGTTTCCTCTTGGTTGATGCATATGACATGTTTGATGAATTGCTTGAGTGACTAAGTAAGTTAGATTGCTTGTTTTTCTTGCCTTTCCCTTGTGGGTGTTAGTTGCTATGGGTTCGGTTCCCTCATTAAGTTGCGAGAGCCCGGTGAGGACGACCCCTAGGTCGGTCTAAGTTGCGACCGCCCGGATTTGATCTAGGCCATAGCGAGCTAGAACCCCGTTTGTCATGTGTGTTGCCAAAATGGGTTCCATGAGGAACCTCTAGGTCGGTCTAAGTTGCGACCGCCCGGACCGACCTAGATCACCCTACTACCTCCTTCGCTCTAGCTCTTCCTTGACCATTCCGTTACCCCTTTGACCCCGACCTAATCCTAGCCTGTAATCCCCTAAAAATTCTAGCGCGATACAGTGGCGGAAACACTGTAGAGTCGGGATTAAAACACACAGAACTATGTCTTAATAAATTAAATTGGTAAAGTCAAACATGCGCCATACATAAAAATGGCTAAAAATTTAAAACAATCCATAAAGAGGTTAAACAATCCTTAAAACATGATTATTAAAAGATCAGCAGGATCCAAGACTGCTCGCTAGCCCACACCCACCGGAAAATAAACACGTAAACCTGCCATGTTAAAACATAACAGCCACAATCAGTGGGGAGCAACGTCAACGTTCTCCCAGCCGTATAACAGGATTTTAAAACAGTAATTACTAATATAGGAAAAATAGTAAAAATGGAAAACAGTAAAACATCATATTAAAATAAGATTTAGTGTCGAATAAATTATTCAAAAGGGTTTCCGAAGAAACATAAAGATATTTGCCAACCTGCGCCAATTTATATCGATAATAAATAAAATAATCAAAATGGCGTTATAGATAGGATTAATGTAGAATCTAGACTTTCACTAGGATAATACTAAAAACTAGTTTCGAGAACTTAGTCAAAACAAATTAGACTTTGGTCTCTAACTAGGCATCTCAACCATAACAGGACTGCGTGCAGCGAGGTCCTGGCTTAAGTAATGTACACCCCTCCTGGATACAAACCATACCCAGTTCAACCCGACGCGACTTATACGATGCGATATCTAAGTTTAAGGTAAATATACACTCTCCTGAACACAAACCATGCTCAGTTCAACAACCAATGCGCCCCATAAAGACACACCAGCCTTACAGTTGATGGCAAAACGTACATCCCAGACTATATTACTCTAAACCCACACTTGTCCTTATTCCATAACTCCAAAACAAACCATTATCGATATTTAAAAGATGTATTCATCATAAACAATATGAGGATAAAAGAAGTAAACATTTATATTCTAAAAGAGGAAACTTTCTATTTTAGGAAACTTCTATTTTTAGAAACTTTACTAAAAATAGCATCATATCAAAGTAGTGAAAATATTAGTTCATACTAATACCACATTTTAGTAAACGATATAGATTTATAAAACTAATACTTTCGGCCTTAACGATATTAATTATTAAAGTAAGAACATTTGATTTTATGAAATTATTAAAATATCGTACAAGTGTTATAAAATGATTAGAGACATCTAAAAATATTTAATAATAATAATTAGGGTGTTTTCGAAAGTTATAAAGCTAAAATTCCCTAATTATTATTAGTTTCGACGATAAAATTATAAATAGGATTTTACGGCAAATACTAAATTAAATACTTGAACGTCTTTATTTAATTAAACCAACAAATATATATAGATTATGTTAAGGGATGATTTAACTCCTAAAGTTTCAGATTTAAATACTTTCAAAATTGCTGGAAACAAAATAATTCTTTTAGGTAAGACGAAGCAATTTAGCGATAAATCACAACTTGTCCGAAATCAATATTTATTAATTAAAGACTATAATAAATAGTACAAAAATTACGTAAAATAGTTAAAATATATTTATGGACATTCTGTCCAGAAAAGAAAATTTCCAGAATTCTAAAACTCGGTTTTTAAAGCGTTTTCTCGTTAATCGTCCAATCTCGGCAATAACGATTAATAAAAATAGTAATTACAAAACGATTTAAGTATTAATATCCAAAAATTATTATTACACTTTAAAATCCTAATTTTACAGAATATAAATTTTTCCAGATTTTTCCAAAACCCAGATTCAACAAATTTCAACAAAACCGTCATTTAAACCCGTTTTCGCAATTAACGATTTTATTAATAAACCTATCGTTCCTAACATTTTATTAAGGCACTAAAAATCATAATAATACATTTTAATATGAAATCATCAGAATCATAATTTTTCCAGATTTAGACCAAAGACCAGAAATCGAGAATTTAAACAACAAACACGGTTTTAACGATAAACGATGATTTAAAGTGATTAATTATTTCATCCACTTAACAATTCCGAAAAATTATGAAAAAATTCAGAAAATTCTATTTCACCAGAAAGTTTCACCACGTCAAGAATCAGATTAAAATAAAATGTTTAAGTACTAGAACTAAAAATCGGTTTTTAATCATTTTTGTTCGAAAACGATAATAATTCAATAATCGATATCAAAAATATCAGAAAAATACTAAATTACTAAAAATCATCAAAAACAACATTTTTACAGAATATAAACATATATTACATGTTTAGGCCGATTATTACGATTTTACAAATTAATATAACAATTTAATCGTTAATCTCGTAAAAGCGATAAAAATATCGAAACATGCAAAATTTCAACTTTTAAAATTTTTCCAGAATTCGTGACATACATATATTGCCAAAATAAAATATAAAAATATATACATGCAAATACTCAATTAAAATCTTGAAATACCGAGTAACATCGACGTTACCTCTACTCCAAGTCTGAATCAATGATATATTCGTCGGCTTCGGGATCGTCCAAAAATCCTACCAAACACGTAAATCATGGCAGAAAAATACCATGAGAAAACTAATAAAAAACAAGGTAAAAATTGATCGAAAATGACGTCGATTAATACCTTAACGAAGGAATCGGAAAGAGGATTATTATGACGATAAAAATGATGCGATTGGGACTTGAAATGGAGCAAAAATCAGCCTGAGGAGGGTAAGAAGTACCCGGCCAAAAGAGAGAAGAAAGAAGTGATGAATATTTTTGTTAATGCAAAAATGAATGTAGAGTAAAGGAGGAGATGGATGTTACTACACTTAAAGGAGTAAGAATGAATTAAGGCTTCAAAATGAGGAATCCAAAATGTATCTAGACCTATAGTTGGCCGGCCAAAAGGATAAGAGAGGGAGTAAGAAAAGTTTTGACATAAATGCTACAATGAATGAAAATGATTTATCTTATGATTACGTTTTAACGTGATAAAATGAAACGTCTAAATAAAACGTAATAAAACTTGTGACCAAGAGCTTAGTTGGTCCAAAATGTGAGAAAACAGTCTCAAATAATTTATAAGTTGATAAAAAGTATAATCGTAAAATAGTTAAAGGCATTTCAAAGTAATTCGAGTAAACCTCGTGTAAGAAAATAATTATTCGCGAAGCTTCGTAATAAAATCATAAATGGCTTGTTTTTAGTAACTAAAATATATCTTAGTAGAAAATATTCCATAAACGTATTCAAACATTTTTAGGAAAAAGGAATAACTTAAATCCAAGCTTAAAAAATGTCAATTGGGAGAGAAATAGAATTCCTCGCGGAAAAATTATTTAGTTTACGAAGAAACCAAATAAATGGATTTAAAAGAATTTTAAATCTTTAAAATTAAAAATAGAAATTATTAAACTCAAAAATAAAAATAAAGCTTAGTAAAATGATAAAATATGAGGCCAAAAGTGACAGAGTTAAGACGAAGTCCTAACAGAAAGAATAAAATGCTTAGGAAAAATAGCGGGTGTTACATAGCCCGTTTTCCTTAGTTGTTCTCCTTAGTCTTAGCCTAGCCTTCTCCCCTCTTATCATTCTATAGTTTAGGTTAGCTCGTTGACCTAGTCAAGTACTTGGGCGAACTTGGTCTAGACGCCTCTTACCGTCCCCGTGGATTCGACCCGACTTACCCTAGCTACCCTAGTTAGGTTTAGCCGGTTTTATTTGACGGTTGGGATCCACGACAAATCCCTTACCATCAAATACAAAGGAGTGAAACAAAAGGACGTGAAGGGCGTGAAGGGTAAGATGAGTGAAAGGGACGAACCGTTGCTGAACTTGATAACAAAAGATAGTCATATATAAGGATGAATCTCGAATGATGAGAAGGAGCGGAGGCGGGAGAGGAGGGACGGATAAGTGAAATGGGAGGAAATGGGGAATATGAAGGTGGTAGATGAGAATGACAACCGATCTTAGTAGGAGGTAACGGTGAACAGTAAGAAGAGGAACATAAGAGAAAAGTGAGGGGGAAAAGGAGAAGAGTCGGGGGGACACTAAGGGTAAACCAAACTAAATGACAAAAGCGAGGCCTATTTAAGGAAGAATCTTAGATCGTGATGTGGAGGAGGCACATAGGGAAGGAAGAAGATAAGGACATGTAAATGAGGGATACGAGGAGAAAGCATGGTGGAAAAGGGAAGGAAAAATGGGATGTTTATGAGGAAAACTGATAGACGAAAAGGATAACTATGAGAAAAACATTAGGAAAAACAAAAAAAAGAAGGATATGAGGGAGTGAATGAGAAGAATGGTGAAACATAAGAGGGATAGAAATGGTTGAATGAAATAAACTATCTAAAATAGATGACAAAAGAAAATGATATTTAATAATGAATTTAAGAAGGATTGTAGGATGATGAGAAAGGTAAAAAAAAGAGATGGAGGAAAATGAAAAATGATCATAGTAGATAAAGAAGTGGGAGTAATAAGAGGGAGGGCTCTAGGGGGAGGTGAGAAGGGGGGGAGAGGTGGGAAGAGGAGGGGAAGGGGAAGGACAAAAGGATGAAGAGGAGCAATATATTAATCTTAATAACGGAGAAATAAGAATATGATTCAGATGAACCAGTCAGCAACAGCTCAGATGCCACCGTCGACACTCCGCCGCCCAAAGCTCCTCGTAAACCTTAGAACTTCATCCAGCTTCTTTAGCTGGCGTAAACTAGACCTCTGTCATCTTTTTCATAGCTTATAACTTTTGTCTGCAACTCATCGAAAACTTGCGATGAAAAAACAAGGACCGTATTCTGTGTGGCCAGGTGTTGCCCAAACTACCTAATGTATCCCTAACGTATCTTTGTAGTATCTGTCGAACAAGTGTTAAAGTACCCATTTTAGGTTTACTTTACACTGCAAGGGTACGTTTGCTGCTGCTACGACAAACGTTTCGCGGAGAAACAACTAGTATAATTAAAGGAGACTTTTTTTTTATATTTTACAATCAATATTAGTTATAATTATTTTATTTCCGGGTTTTGAGTAAATATGAGGTTAGAAGTAGACTTCTTAATTCTAACCTAAGACGGATTTTGAGTGAAAGTAAAATTCTTTTATAAACAACACAAGTCCACTGTTTGGGATAAAATCCGCGTCCTTGAGAAATGACGTGGAATACCCCGGTCAGAAAATCAAAAAATCATATACGAAGAAACTACGGAACAATATCCGAAATTCAAAAGTCAAAGTCGTAAAAGTCAGGAATTCGACACAAGAGGAAGTCAACAAGGAGATTTGAGCCCGGTAATGATGTTGGGCCGATTAGCAGCAAAGTCTGAAAATGGGCCAGAAGTAACCCAACACCAATGAAGAACCCTATCCCAAGCAAAGAAAGAGTCAGCAACCACTTCCTAAAAGGAAGGAACCAACCCACCAGAAGAGGAGGGAATCGAGGAAACAGAAGAGAAGGGTATTATAAACCGAGAACGGTCACTTTGAAGAGGATCGATCATTCAACGCAACTTCAACCCTACCACAGAGAAACCTACGAAAAGATACTAGCCTACAATAATCAGAAATCGATACTTTGTAGTTTGTACTGTTCCAAACCTTCCATAGTTGATACTTTGGCGGGACTCCGACTCCCCCCGCGGTTTTTCCCATTTGGGTTTCCGCGTCACCAATTCTCGCGTCCTTTCATTTTTCTTTTCACGTTTCATATTCGTTGGCGCAGTTTACTCGTTAATCTGTTGGTCTTAGTTCGATCACTTTAACCCACAACCCGAATCGAAACCCGGTAAATTTTTACCCAAAACCATTTGGCGCCCACCGTGGGGTAGAGTGATCGTTTACTAGCCAAATTGCGCAGCAAAGTAACTCAAGTGTCGACATGTCCGGATCCGGCCAAAACCTCGCCAACACTTCCGCTCAGTCTACCGAAGGAACACCTTCCTCAGGGATGACAAGCCTGTTCGCCGCACCATCCGCTCAGGCGACTCCAGTTAGCCAGGCGATAGGGCAAGCGCTGAACGCCTCAAGACCGCCTCAGGGGCCCTCAGCGCTAAGGGCATCCAACCCACTCGCGACCAGCGGAGGGGGGACGTCATCTAGGGCGACGGCTCATGGAGGATTGTTTGGAGACGCCTCCAGAACTCTGCTGACACCAGATCCCATGGCAGAGATACTCCAGGGGATCAACACCCTGCGCCAGGCGGTAAAGAGCCTGCAGAAGGACAACCGGGACATTAAGGCCCAGATGAAGGCGGCGTCAAGACCACCACCTGTACCAGTCCAGACGTCATCCGAGGTCCAGTTCACGACGCCTGAGGAAACACCAAGCTCCCACAGAGAGTCCGTCACCAGCGGGCAAATCTCCAAGTCGTTCCCTCAGGAACTGGTTACCAGACTGGATTTGGAGTTGGCACCACCAAGTCAGGCCCTGATACCCAGAGGGCTAGGATACTTGACTCATGGATCTGCCCCCATCGCAGGTAATCCTTCCTTTAACCTTGAAAATCGGGAGGCTAATCCGTTGTCTTTTGCAGGTACCTCCGTTCGTCAGGCACCAGAATGGCCGCCGGTAAGTTCGCCAGGAGTGTACACCCCAGCCAGCAACCGCCTCCCTCCAGAGCTGGATCAGACACCTATCCCCAGTCAGCAAGCATCCGGGTGGCAGCCGAGAGTAACGGTCAATCCAGTGGTCTCCAGTCCCTACCCTGAGACAGCTTGGCCGTCTCAGAACTCACCTCAGGTGGCCTTAGGATGGCGGCCCTTCCGCCTCCACCCCCGATCAGTCGCCACCTTGGAGGACCCCAGGCAGGGAGTACCCCTTTTAGCTTCTTTCCATCTGCTCCTAACCCTTCCGCGGGGACAAATGTTGCTGCAGACCAGCAGTACCAAGAGTTGAAGGAGCTAAGAGAGCTGATCAGCAAAATCCCTGGAATGCCACGTCCCCTGGAGAGAGCAGCCAGGGACAGCTATGCCGACTCGCCCTTCACCGACGACCTAGTTGGCGTTGCTGTGCCCAAGGGTTTTGTGCCACCAGCCATGACGCTTTATGATGGCACTGCAGACCCTTTGGATCATATCAACCAGTATAAGCAAAAAATGATGGTGGTAACCGCCACAGGGCCTCTGAAGGAAGCCTGCATGTGCAAGGGGTTTGGCTCCACCCTCTCAGGGGCAGCCCTTCACTGGTTCGTGGGCCTGCCAAACAGAAGTATCACCTCCTTTGCCGATCTGGTCAACGCCTTCAACCAACAGTTCGCCAGCAGCAGGAAGCCGGAGAAGCAGACCAGTGATCTGTACAGGGTGGTGCAGAAGTTCGAGGAGTCCACGCGAGATTTCCTCAACAGATTCAACAGGGAGAAAGTGACTATTCCCAGATGTGACGTAGCCACCGCCATAGAAGCCTTTCGTCAAGGACTCCTCCAAGATTCGGACCTTTACAAAGATCTTACCAAGTATCCATGTGCTACATTCGAAGATGTACAAACCAAAGCAATGGCAGCCATCAGATTAGAAGAAGATTCGGGCCCCAGACGAGCTTCCTATGGTTCTGAGCACGTCTCCAGAAAGGCACCCGCAGAGAAGAGAGGCGAAAGGTCCAAGCCCTACGACAGGAGTGTGCACAAAGTATCTGAGGAGAAAGATTGGAGGGAGAGTCCCGCACTCCCACCAAAGATCAGTGAGTACGGATTCTCTACCAATCTCACCGGACTGCTCAAGGCCTTGAAGGAGTTGGGGCGCAAAGTCAGGTGGCCCAAGAGGCAAGAGTATGCCAACGACCGTCGAGATGCCAGCAAGAGGTGCGAGTTTCACGACGACATTGGGCACAACACTGAAGAATGCGTCCTCCTCAGGAAGGAAGTGAAGTTTCACTACGATCAGGGAAACCTGGATCATTTGATATCCAGAAGCTCTAGCCGGGTGAATGCGGCAGATCAGGTGTTGCCCTCACCCCCTCCGCTGTGCACCAGAATCGTAAACGTGATCACAGGAGGATCGGAATTGTGTGGCCTAACTTATTCAGCAGCCAAAAGGCACGCCTTCCAGTCCAAGGGAGACACACCAGAACACTCCTGCAGAATCAGCTGTTCGGACCTCCCAGCCGTCACCTTCGATGAATCCGATGCGGAGCCGTCTCCGGAATCTCACCATGACGCCCTAATCATCACGCTCTCCATAGGAAACTGCACTATGAAGAAAATACTGGTGGATACCGGAAGTTCTGTTAACTTAATCATGTTAGAGACTCTGCAGAACATGGGATTCAGCAAGGAGGACCTGAGCAAGAAGGCAGTCCCTCTCGTGGGTTTCAGTGGGGAAACAAAATACTCCCTGGGGGAGATCACGATTCCTACCTACGCAGGAGGCGTAAACAAGCAAGTGAGGTACCTGGTCATTGATGGTCCCTCTACTTACAATGTGATCCTGGGAAGACCGTGGATACATGAGATGAAAGCAATCACCTCCACCTACCACCAATGTTTGAAGTTCCCCACGCCTTGGGGAGTACAGAAGATCAGCGGTGATCAGAGGGAGGCCAAAGACTGCTACAGAGTGGCGTTGAAGAAGACAGCGAGCCCCCCAGCATAGCAACTACAGAGCCTTCACCTACCCCTGCAAGAGTATCTCGAACCCCCTCAGGCGGAGGTAGATGAAGTCAACCTGGACAAACAACACCCTGAGTGAAAAGTGTTTATCGGATCGGAATGCACAGGTAACACACGGCAAAACCTTATTGAATTATTAAAAACTAACATGGATTGTTTTGCTTGGTCCCATGATGATATGGTAGGAATAGATCCGAGCATCATAACCCACAGGTTAAGTGTGGACCCGAGTTACAAGCCGATCCAGCAGAAGAGGAGAAAGTTCGCTCCAGAGAGGAACCAAGTAATCAACCAGGAGGTGGATAACCTGCTAGCTGCTGGAAAAATCAGAGAAGTAGAGTATCCAGAATGGCTATCCAACGTGGTGGTGGTCCCGAAAAAGAACGGCAAGTGGAGAGTATGCGTCGACTTCACGATTTAAACAAGGCGTGTCCCAAAGATCCTTTTCCTCTACCGCACATAGACGCCATGGTAGACGCCACAGCAGGCCATGAGATGCTGACCTTCCTCGACGCATGGAGTGGATACAATCAAATCAAAATGCATCCAGCAGATCAAGAGAAAACCGCCTTCAGATCTGAGAGAGGTATCTATTGCTACAATGTTATGCCTTTTGGTCTGAAAAATGCAGGGTCCACCTACCAGAGGTTGGTCAACATGATGTTCAAAAAGCAAATCGGCGACACCATGGAAGTATATATTGACGATATGGTTGTCAAATCCAAGCAAGCCTCACAGCACGCGGCGCACCTGGAGGACACCTTCAACACCCTGAGAGAATACAAGATGAAATTGAACCTGTCCAAGTGCACGTTCGGAGTATCTTGCGGAAAGTTCTTAGGGTACATGGTCACCCAGAGGGGAATTGAAGCCAGCACAGAGCAGATCAAAGCCATCCTCCAGCTGGAGTCTCCACAGAAACCAAAGGACGTGCAGCGGTTGACGGGAAGGATTGCTGCCCTGAGTAGGTTCATCTCCAGATCCTCAGATAGATGCCGACTGTTCTACGACGTCCTGAAGAAAGCTCAGAGGTTCGACTGGACGGAGGAACACGAGAAAGCATTCAGGGAACTGAAGCACTACTTGAGCACTCCACCACTCCTGTCAAAGCCGGAACCTGGGGAGCCGCTGTTCTTGTATCTTTCAGTAACTGAGGTGGCAGTCAGTGCAGTGCTGATAAGGGAACATGAAGGAGCGCAGCACCCTGTCTACTATAAGCTCAGAGGTTCGACTGGACGGAGGAACACGAGAAAGCATTCAGGGAACTGAAGCACTACTTGAGCACTCCACCACTCCTGTCAAAGCCGGAACCTGGGGAGCCGCTGTTCTTGTATCTTTCAGTAACTGAGGTGGCAGTCAGTGCAGTGCTGATAAGGGAACATGAAGGAGCACAGCACCCTGTCTACTATGTCAGTAAGTCTCTGCTTCCTGCAGAGACCAGGTACACATCCCTCGAAAAACTTGTACTCGCACTCGTTACAGCATCATATAAACTGCGTCCTTATTTTGAATCGCATACTATATCTGTAATAACGAACTATCCACTAAAAACTATTATGAGAAAACCTGAGTTATCAGGAAGAATGGCCAAGTGGTCTATACACTTGAGCGGATTCGACCTGAAATTTGTCCCCAGAACAGCGATAAAGTCCCAGGCGTTAGCAGACTTCGTATCGGACTTCAGCCCAGCACTGCAGACCCAGGCGGAAAAAGACATCCTTCTCCTTGAGGAGGACAAGGGCGAACAGGTGTGGAAGCTCAATGTAGATGGCGCCTCCAACATGCGAGGGTCCGGAGCAGGACTAGTTCTGAAGTCTCCTCAGGGGGATCTCATAGTCCAAGCAGTGCGATGCGAATTCCGAACAACGAACAATGAAGCAGAGTATGAAGCGCTAATCCTAGGGCTCCAGCTGGCCCTAGACCTCAAAATCAAGCGATTGGAGGTATATGGTGACTCCCAACTAATAGTAAACCATATGAATGGCCTATACGCAGCAAAAGATTCCAAGATGGTAGCTTACCTTGAAGTAGCAAAAAGTCTCTCCCAAAGGTTCGAAGAATTTGCAATCAGCCAAGTTCCAAGGGAGAAAAACGTGGAAGCAGACGCCTTAGCAACCCTGGGGGCAACCTTCAAACCAGGAGAGGTGTCCACCATACCCATAGTGCACGTGTTAGAGCCAGCAATCGGGAAGAGCGCAGACGCAAGGAAGTGGGAAACACCAGAGGAGGATCCACCAGAGATGGGGATGCAATGGTTTCAGGAGGCTAGGATCTACAGCACCACAGTAGATCAGGAGGAAATCTCAGACTGGAGAAAACCCTACAAGGATTGGTTGCAAGATGATATTCTGCCAGCAGACAAAAGAGAAGCCCGAAGCTTCCGGATGAAGGCGTCCAGATATACCCTCATTGATGGCGTAGTATTTAAAAGATCTACCGCCGGACCATACCTGAGATGCCTAAGTCAGGAGGAAGCAGAAATGGTATTGCATGATCTCCACAACGGAGAATGTGGAAATCATGCAGGGGGCAAGAGTCTATCTAGCAGGGCACTTCGTCAAGGCTACTATTGGCCAACAATGCGCAGAGACGCCAAAGAGTACGTTAAAAAATGCGACGCTTGCCAAAGACACGCACCGGTCAACCACCAGCCAGCAGAACCACTACATCCTATAATCTCCCCTTGGCCTTTCATGAAGTGGGGAATGGATATTGTGGGGAAATTACCAAGAGCACCAGGAAATAAAGTGTTCATGCTTGCAATGACCGACTACTTCTCCAAGTGGATAGAGGCAGAAGCATTCCCTCAGGTGACTGAGAAGCAGGTTATATCCTTTATTAAGCGTAATATTATCTGCAGGTTTGGCGTTCCCTCAGAAATCATCTGCGACAACGGATCCCAATTTATTGGCAAAAAAATGGAGGCCTACTGTGCCAGGTGGAATATCACCCTAAACAAGTCTACCCCCAGAAATCCCCAGTCCAACGGGCAAGCGAAATCTAGCAACAAAATTGTAATGGATAACCTGAAGAGGAGACTAGAAGAGGCAGGGGGCAGATGGGCAGAGGAGCTTCCTCTGGTGCTGTGGTCCGATAGGACAACACCTAAGGTGGCTACAGGGCAGACGCCCTTTAGCTTGGTTTATGGTGCAGAAGCAGTCATCCCTGCAGAGGTGAGGGTACCCACCCACAGATATGGATGCATAACGGAAGAAATAAACCAGGTGAAGATGGCAAATAGCTTGGACACCATAGATGAACTCAGGACTGATGCTCAGATCAGGATGGCCTCCTACAGGCAGACAGTCGCCAGAAGCTACAACAAAAATGTTAAAGTCAGAGTCCTACAAGAAGGAGATCTGGTCCTCAGGAGAGTATTCCAGAACACCAGAAACCAGCAAGCGGGGAAATTCGCCTACACCTGGGAAGGACCTTACCAAGTGGAGAAAATAGTCGGAAATGGAGCATATCAACTAATGACCATGGAAGGGGAAGTTATTCAAAAACCATGGAACATAGTACATCTGAAAAAATACTTCTGCTGAGTAAAAATCACCAGGAGTATAGGCCACAGTCGCCAGAAATAGGGCATTCAATCTGCCAGATACACTTCCACCAGAGTCCAGGCAACCATACCCGGTATCTTTGAAACTCTACTCTATTTTCCAAACACCCCTTAGGTCGCAAGATTTTTGACACCTGAGGCAGAATTTAATCTTGGAAAACTTTAAACTTAGTTTATTTTCAAAACTTTTCTTTTATCTCAAAATTTCAAAACCTTTTCACAAATTCTCGAACCTAACTTTGTCGCATTCTTTGAAATTTCTGCCACAAGTTTATGTTCACCCTCTTTCACGCATTTACAGAGTTAATTTTCACCCTCACACATCATAAACTCACTACCTGTTAACGCTTTCGAACAAGATAATTTTTTTTTTTTACTCTTTACCGGTTATTCTGCCAACTGATATGGGTAACTGATCTGGTGGACTGTATAAACTCCACAGAAGGCGTGCGTCTTGTGCTGAGTGCCTACAACCAGGACATTACAAGTCTCCTGCGCCACTCAACACCCACGCAAAAGCGTGGCACCTCCGACTGAGTGGGCGAACAAAATCCCAGGCCACCACTTATCAAGGGTCGACCATACAAACAAAGGCATGCATACAACAGACGACAACAATCAAAAACGCAGAAACATCACAAAGTAAGCAAACGCATTTTTTAACAAAGAAACAAGTTCAAACCCTCTGCTCCCCTGAGCAGAGGTAAAATTCAAAGTATTCTGCTCCCTAAAGCAGAGGAAAATCCAGAACGATCAAAATTTAACAAAGTATTTTGTTTTTCGTGCCACACAGGGCAAAAGCATCAGAAATTAATAGGCTGAACAGCCTAGATATTCTCCTCAGGAGGGAGAGAAGCAAGGGGTTCCACCACCACGGCATCAGGATCTGCGGGTTCAGGCGCTTCTTGAGCCGCTGCAGGGGAGGAAACCGACTCCTCCACAACCTCCCCCTCGCCCCCAGCAAGCATCTCCAGATCAAAGTCGTCGGGGAACTCCTCCTCTATCCTCTTCTGCAGAGCAGCCAGGTCCCAGCTCGTATGCTTCCCTGCAGAGAAGGTGCTGACCATCTGGATCTCAGTGCTCAGAGCAGACCAGCTGAGAGCCCCTTCCATGTTCTCCTGCAGCCTGACCACTTTATCCTGAAGGCTGGAGTTGGCCTCCTGCACCTCAGCAAGCTCAGCCCGCACAGCCGCTTTCTTATTTTCCCCCTCAGCAAGTTGCTCCTTGACCTGGTCCAGCTCCCCTTTCAACCCTGCAGCCTCCTCCCTCAATCCCGCAGCCTCCTCCTTCAGCCTCGCAGCCTCCTCCTCCAGCCTGGCAGCCTTCTCCTCCAGCCCCAGGGCCTCTGCCCTGGCATGGCCCACCTCCTCAGACAAATGGGCATTCTCAGACTGCAACTGGCCCCCCAGGTCCCTGAGATGGGATACCCCACCTCTCAGGAACAGAGCCATCTGGAGAGCCTGACCAGAAGAACGACCATCGTCAGCTTGGTACCAAGGAAAATAAAAGACTCAGAGCAAACGTAGATGGAAAATTACCTTAAAGGCGTGGACAGAGAGGTGAGTGGCCACCTCAGTGAGAGATTCTCTGGCCATCACCGCTTCTGAGCCAGGGAAGAGGAGCTGATTCAGAGGAGCTAGGTCTTTCAAGCCCCTAATAGTCCCGAAATCCTTGGGAAAGGACAGCAGGATATCATCCGGGTCACACTCAGCAGAGTGTGGGATGGAGGGTTGAGGAGAGTCAGGCACGTGGATCACCGGAGTCTCTTCTGCAGAGCCAGCCTGTGCAGAAGGAGAGGGGCTGCGCTTCCTTTTGGAGCCAGTTGAGGGAGCAGGAGATGAGCCAGAACCCCTCCTGAAGGAAGAGCGAGTAGCCATGCTCTTTCTCCTAGCCCTAACCCGGTCCAAAGTCATCGGAGTTTTTGAGTTACCTGATGAAGGCACCAAAGTAAAATCAGTCGCGCACACACAAGAAAACAAAAGGAATCAGTACATACAACGGACTAGCCCCACCGGAAGACATAGCGCCAGCTATGGGAGGACAAGTTCCGTTATCAGAAGGAACGAAGAGGTTATTGAAGGAGAGCTGCTCCAAACTCAAACTGGAAATCTTGGCAGCGAAGTCAAGAATGGGCGTCGCCCCCTTAAGCTGCTGAAGACCTGTGACATGAAACCAGTAAGCAAAGTAAGTGTGTAAGAAGATCTAAGAACCAAAGGCACGACAAGTACCTGTGACAGGTCCCCATTCTGAGTAGAGGTAATCATGGGGGAGGGGGAGGAGAGAATCTGTCTTCACAAAAACAAAGTCTCGAAACCAGTCTGCGTCTGGAGGGTTGGCAGGGAAGATTATACCAGGGTAGCTCTTATCCTTCACGCGCATCGTTACTTGGCCACGTCCCAGAGGCCGCACCTGGAACACGGCACAGACGTCGCGCAGGGAAAAGTCCTTCTGGTAGCGATGGTTCAGCACGCAGAAGGATAGTATAACCCTCCAAGTGTGAGGGACCAACTGACAAGGGGCCAGCTTATAGTAGTTCAGAAGCTCCTGAACCAGGGGAGGAAAGGGAAAACGCAAGCCTAGAAGGAAGGGATAGGCATACATGCAAACCCATCCAGAAAGAACGGAGTCCGCCCTCTGCCCAGGAGAGGGGATGTGAATTTCAATCCCCTCACCGAACCCAAAGAGCTCTCTGACAAAGGACAGATCCTTGGAGGAGAAGCTGGAATCACAAGAATGCGTCTTGCCCAAGATATCAGAGGTAGAAAACGACGAAGATAATGGAGAAGGAGTTGAAGGGCTAGAAGATTTGCCGCGATTTGACTTCGGAGCCATCGGTAAAGGGAAAGGGGAAAACAACGAAAAACAAAAGAAAAAAGAGTTCACCTGAGCACAATACAACAACGGCGACGGCGACGGCGACGGGAGACGGAGAGGATTAGAGCAATTCAAATTTTGAAAGAGAATAAGGATAAGAAAGAAGAAGGAAGAATGAGAACAAATAGAGAGAGAAAGGAAAGTTGGGTGAGTTAAAGCAGAAAAGATAGTACGGGGGAGAGTGAGCAATTAAAGAGGGAGAGGGTGAAGTCATCATGAGGAAGAGGAGCAGTCAGTTGGAAAAACGAGGGAAGTAGACCGAAAGACAAACTCTGCAGAATAAAATCGTCACTAACTGAGAACAACTCAAACAGAAATTCCCGCCTAAGATGAGCTTAGTCGGAAATTTGGGGGCATTTGTTTGGGATAAAATCCGCGTCCTTGAGAAATGACGTGGAATACCCCGGTCAGAAAATCAAAAAATCATATACGAAGAAACTACGGAACAATATCCGAAATTCAAAAGTCAAAGTCGTAAAAGTCAGGAATTCGACACAAGAGGAAGTCAACAAGGAGATTTGAGCCCGGTAATGATGTTGGGCCGATTAGCAGCAAAGTCTGAAAATGGGCCAGAAGTAACCCAACACCAATGAAGAACCCTATCCCAAGCAAAGAAAGAGTCAGCAACCACTTCCTAAAAGGAAGGAACCAACCCACCAGAAGAGGAGGGAATCGAGGAAACAGAAGAGAAGGGTATTATAAACCGAGAACGGTCACTTTGAAGAGGATCGATCATTCAACGCAACTTCAACCCTACCACAGAGAAACCTACGAAAAGATACTAGCCTACAATAATCAGAAATCGATACTTTGTAGTTTGTACTGTTCCAAACCTTCCATAGTTGATACTTTGGCGGGACTCCGACTCCCCCCGCGGTTTTTCCCATTTGGGTTTCCGCGTCACCAATTCTCGCGTCCTTTCATTTTTCTTTTCACGTTTCATATTCGTTGGCGCAGTTTACTCGTTAATCTGTTGGTCTTAGTTCGATCACTTTAACCCACAACCCGAATCGAAACCCGGTAAATTTTTACCCAAAACATCCACTAATTACTAATTACTAATTACATTACGATATACAGGTAATATGTCATATTATATATAACAATAACAATAATGCATGAGCTTAAAATTGATTGATTATGTATCACGTAAAGATGATTATCATTATATTGATTATTATTGATTATTATTAGTAATAGTATAAAATAATAAATTTTGATTGAAAGTAGAATTCATACTTCTAACCTTATAAGACGGATTTTTTTAATGTAAATATTTTTTTTAAATAACTTTAAACATGTCGGGTCAAGATACTGAATACGGGTCGGTTTAATTATGGGTTGTGCTATATGGGTCCGAAACGGGTTATGGTCAGAATACGGATAGTTTCGAATGTCAATTTTTTACCTCTTCTTATTTATTTGGGTTTTTCTATGGAGTACCCCTCAACTATTGGCTTTTCCCAGTGATCCCCCGCCTTTTTCGAATTACAAGGTGTACCCCTAAACTTTACTTATCAGTCCATATCATAACCAAATTGATAAGTATATTACAGTTTTTTTGTAGATGAATAATTAACATATTAATCAATCCAATTTAATGTTTCAAACCACCTATCTTTCTTTACCATTCACCAAGCCACTAAATGCTCACCACAATGCACCTCTGTTGTCGGTCTAAGTCGGCTTCTCTACCTCACTCTTTTAAATCCTTCAACTTCAATTATTTCATCACCCCTATGTCGTAGTGTGGTGGAATAGAGTTTTTCGAGTAAAGGATGCAAATTGAAGAAATATATCATGGTTGATGAAAAGCAATTAGGGAATAATCTATATTTACATCATCAATTGAAAAATTTTCGTTGGAAAATCATAACTTTTGTTACTATATAGAGTAATTTACAAAGTTTAGGGGTACACCATGTAATTCGAAAAAGGCGGGGGTACCACTTGGAAAAGCCGATAGTTGAGGGGTACCCCATAGAAAAATCCTATTTATTTTAATAGTACTT
The DNA here is from genome assembly GCA_958450325.1 of Agrostemma githago. NCBI lineage: Eukaryota > Viridiplantae > Streptophyta > Magnoliopsida > Caryophyllales > Caryophyllaceae > Agrostemma > Agrostemma githago. Next base: position 61,601,775 of record OY288247.1, on the reverse strand, counting down.
CATATAATTTTTATACTCCTTAATTATGATGTTATATTCCAATTATTTAAATTAATATTCATCACACGGACCTTATATTTCAATAAATTTTTAAAATTATTTTATAATTAAAAGATAAAACATTAAATTGAATGTTAGTTTATATTTTTAATTAAAATATCGAGTAATAGATCAAGATTTAGAGATATTGACTCTTGACCTACAGAAAAACGAGTTGGGCATGTCGAGTCAGGTTTGGTCTTATAGTAATGTTGAGTACTATTTAACACGAGAACACAACTTTTGTTTCATATGTGCAACTGTACAGGAGAGTAAGTTACTAAAAATGTTACATGATTTAAGTTAAGATTAGACATAAAAATATATTCAAATAAAAGGATAATATATACGGATTAATAATTAATTTCTCCCTCCATTTTTTATTAACTCCATATGGGTCCGGTACAAATTTTAAGAAAAAATGAAAAAGTAAGAGAAAATTGGTGATATAGTGTATGTGATGAGAGAAAAATACTAATTAATAAATTTCCATATGAAGATATGAGGCGAACTAAAAAAATTCCTAAAAAAAATGGGGCTAAATAAAAAATGGAGAGAGTATATATTGAATTGCTAATAGGTTAAAATTTGAGTTTTAACAAAATTTATGCATAGAAATAGATTGACTAGAATTGTGTTTTAGGCTTTGTAGTCTCTTCTTTCCAACGGGTTAAACGGGTCGGGTCATGTCATGTCCCTAAATTAACAGGTAATTTTGGATTTGGGTAAAAAAACTGGTTCATGACTCAAAAAACAACAGATTGGGTGGGACGGGTTTGCGGGTCAGGTCGAATTTAAAGCGAGAAGGTTGCATGCATGCAAATATATTAGATGTAGTAGAGTCAAATGGTTAGCGAGTAAAAGACATAGATAAACTCAATGTTCGCAGATGAGTTGTGTGGACATGACGTAGGTCCACCCCGACGCGGCCACGCGCGGGTTTGGATAGGCGAATGAATCTCGTGGTGAGATTGCTCTCGGGTTCGAAATTTAAGTCAAAATGGAGTCGCCACCGAATTTTGTGGTTATTCGGAACCATACGAGCCCACTCTATGTCGTCATGGGCTTTACACAAAGTAAGCCCACTTCGATTTCAGAGTTCATTGGGCCCGTCCCTTTGCATTGCAATATCGATACCGTATAAACCGGCTTTCGTATATAGAATGACTCTCGTGCGCCAAGGGTTTCGGACATCCGGAAACCAAAGGTTCTGAGTAAGGGGTGAGGGTACGTGTTGGGAAGCCCACTAAGGACACCCAACCCCGCCCGCACATGGCGGCCTCTACTAAGACATCGTTCGTGTTCGTGTGTGCGCGCTAGTAAAACGATTAAATGATATGCAAACAGCGTCTTCGGGCTAAGCATATTAATAGTATGTGAACTACGTCATTTAATGCATCTTATCTTTGGTCAAAGTGGTTTAGCATGCGAGGTTCGTTTATAAAGCGTAAAAGCAAGTAAATAAACAAAGCTCGAAAATAAATAAGAAAAGTAACGTACAAGTTACACGGGCGGAAATACAACCCGGAATTCACAATACGACATTACGTAAAAGTAATAAAAAATACGATGCAATAATAGGGACAGACCCGTATGTAAGCTAGACCGCGAAATGTGTAGATGGACTAACCCCGGTTAAATACACATTACATCGTGTACTAAACGAAGGACGGAAATATGAGACTGTGGCGTATTGCTAGCCCGATCTCATATCCCGTAGTCTTGTCCCGACTTATCATGTCAAAAGGTGGTCAAAGTCGTTCTACGTGTCGTGTTGTGCATGGTTTTGAAAATAGGAGAGTCACGTGATAGTCTTTACACGTGTCGACTAAGAGTCGTAAAAAAGACGAGGCTTAAATGTTGCATTTAAGCTCTCGGTTTTCTGGGTTACAGGACCCACTCGGTCGAGTCATGGTCTGACTCGGTCGAGTGTGCCCTCAAAAAGTAATCTGCCCAGTTTTATGGGCACTACTCGATCGAGTGGCCTATGCACTCGGTCGAGTAGTCCCTGTACGAGCGTTAACTCGTTTGGTTTTTGGGTTTGGAAACGACGGTCGGTCGAGTTAAATACAAATATCGCTTGATTTGAATTTACCTCAACCTCCGGTACTATAATCGTGTACATATACGATCATAATACCGTCGTCGGGATTTTATGAAATGTTTGTGTTAGAAAATTTGAATTAGTAACGAAATGCTTCCCTCTACGTCACGACATCGAAACTAACCCTTTCGGGTTATGTGATGTCGGTTTTCGTGTCAATGGGTTCCGCACTAATTAAAATGGGTTCGAATGCGTTCAACTATGATTAGTCGCGATCACGTCATGCCTTTGAGCACATTGGGGCGGGGCTCCTCGAAAGGGCTCCACCTCCGTCGTTGCTCGTAAAAGGATTAGACGGACTTTAGGCGACAATTGTAGTCAAACGCATCCGAAACCGAGTTTTCGGTATTAATATATATATATATATACGCGGTATGATTATAATGTTAGTAGCGAAATGTAAAAGTTAGTATGCAAAAAGGTAAAATGTTAGAATGTTAGAGTTAGTGTTAGGATTGCAATACTAGCATAAGTATAATATTAACGATACAAGAATGTAAATGAAAGCAATAAAGATCGAGATGGGGTTTAGGACACCCTCAACATACATGCTTAGTAAGGACCTCGGAAATGGGCTCGCAAATAGTGACGGGACTATGGAGTATCGAGGATGTATGTAAGTTATGGTGTGTGTGTGTGTGTGTGTTGTCGGTTTATCGAGGGACAAGGGACTCGGTTTTTTGTGTATAGGGCTTAGGGTTGCTAAGGCTTGTAGTGTAGAGAGTATAGGTAGGTTAGAGTAGAAGCTTAGGGTAATTTTGCATTAGTTAAAATCTTAAATGCAAAGGGCTTGAGGGGGGTATTTATAGAGTTTACCCCACGACCTAGGGTCACTCGATCGAGTGGCCCTAGTGCACTCGGTCGAGTTCCCTAGAAAATGGGCCTGATCCGGTTTTTGACGCTCCACTCGACCGAGTGGGTCAATCCACTCGATCGAGTGGATCAGAAAATCCGAGATAAAAGAGGAAGGAATTGATATTGTTGTTTTGATATCTTTTTTGAAAATGTGGTTGGGCGCCATCTTCTAGAAGATGTACCTGGGCTGATTTTTGTGACGGGTTCGTCTTTGACCGGGTTTCGACCCGGTCGCCAAAAGACGGGATTTATTTTTGGTGTCGGTTTTGGCCCAAATTAGTCTTATTTTGCTCGGAACGACCCACTGGGCCTGGATTTGATGTCTGTTTTGTGAGATTTGCACTCCGCTAAAAGTCCATGTCAGATATTATTGATTTCGGGCCCAAATCCGAGGATACTAAGTCACGTTGACGTCCGATCATCATCGGGTGTTTGTCGGGAACTGCTATAGACACTAGCAGGCAAAATGCGGGTGTCTACAGAGCCCCCACTCTGACTGAGGCTTGGACAAGGCGAAAGTCAGAGTAGCTACCAGGCCAATCGCAGATTACGACCTGGCAGCCTTCCGGTCGGGTCGTTTATAGTCCAGTAGACTAGCGTGAAGGGCTCGCCAGCCATAAGCAAAGGGTCATACCTGTCCTGCCGATGATAGCTCCGCGGGGAGTCAGACTTGTTGCATAAGTCCTAGGCGTGCCTATATGTGAGCCCATCCTGTACCGTTTCGGGGAAAATGCCGCCTCGGGCGTTCCGCTGGGGAAATATATGAGCTGTACGGGCTTGCTTCTGAGGCCCTGAGTCGTACCTGACCTGATGATGATGCTCCGTGGGGAGTAAAACTTGCCTTTCGGGGCGTAGGCGTACCCGTATGCCGACACATCACGTCTTGGATGTAGCACACCGGGGAAAAGTTGACTCTGTTGGGGAGTGAAGTAGTGGCGCGGGGACTTGCTTCTGAGGTCTTGGGGTGTACCTGTATGCTGACACATGATAAATTGCATGTAACACATAGGCAAAACACCGACTTGAACTGGGGAAAATGCACTAGATTTTGAAAAAAGTTGAAATTTTCGAAGAAGGAATTTTTGAACTTAAGGAATTTTTAGAAAGAATTTAGGAAAGCTCAGGATAACTAGATTCCTATTCTGGGTTGAAGTCGGGCCTGCACGTGTTGGGGCCCAGTTTACTGAGGAGGCAGGGTTAGTCAGGGTTACTGCCCGGCTTCCATATTATAAATACAGGTTCCCTGCTTCAGCTTTCTGCACCTCAAACCAAAAAACCCTTCTCTTCTCTAAAAAGAATCTCTCAGTCTTTCAAGAGAAATCAAATTCCTGCGATGGGCATCGAGCATCTCACTTCAATGCTTTTTGCTTGGTCCCAACATTTTCGGGACGAAGACAGGATTCAGCTGACCCAAATGGGGATTAGCAGCCTGTTTCCTCTTAGGCGTCTGGTGCCTGATTCACACTTCTTGGACGCTTGTTTGGCGCTTTGGGATACTACCCACCACGTCTTCGCGTTCCCGCGGGGGGAGATATGCCCTCTTCTCGAGGAGATTGCAGCCATTGGAGGTTGGAGCCCTGTTGCTCGCCCTGCCATTCCTCCGTTCTACCCGGACCCGAGGAGGAGACTGAGGGATTTCTTGGGTCTGTCTCATGCTGAGACAGATCGAATGGTGCGGGGAGATACTGTCTCCCTTTTCGACTTGGCTGATAAGTTCATGAATAGCCAGGATGTAAGGGCTACGCCTTCTCACCGGCGTAGGGCTTTCGCGTTTTGCATGCTGCACCGCTACGTCTTCGAGGGGTTGATGGATGCTGACTCATGCGTGGGTCAAATCAGGCTGATTGGAGTGGTTGACCAGATGGAGACTGGTCATAGCCCTGCTTGGCTAGCCACTGGAGAACTCATCATGGGTCTGGATGCTAGGCGACTGGACCCAACCCGGCAACTGACGGGGAGCACCCTTATTCTGCAGGTAAACGTCTTTCGATTTTTTTCAATTTTGCTTCGCGCGATTTTTTTGTTTCGCGGTTTCTTGAAGTCCGTAAGTCACTCGATCGAGTGGACCTACCACTCGATCGAGTGGTGTCTGTAATGTGTTTCTGCCAGCCTGTGAAGGGCTTACTCGATCGAGTCAGAGGGTGTACTCGATCGAGTGTCATACCTGGTAGTCTTCTGTTTGTTTTAACGAGTCTTACTCGATCGAGTCAGATGGTGTACTCGATCGAGTGTCTCACCTGACGAGCTTCTGGTTGTCTTAGAGAACCTCACTCGATCGAGTCAGAGGGTGTACTCGATCGAGTGGGCTGTAGCGAACCATTCCGTCACTCATGAATTCCGTGTATACGTTTGCAGGTTTGGTTGTCGGAGCGCTTATCGATCATAGAGCCTCCTCCGAGCGTTCCAAACTACCGTAGCAGCCAACTCAGTTCCAGGGGGCGCAGGATAAGCTCGAATCACCATATAAATCGAGCTTACTGGGACGAGGAATTGGTGTTCCACGGTGGCCCGCTGATTAGGTGGACGGTTGCTTGGTGGTTCCTTTCCAAGCTGACGGGGTTGGCCAAGAGGGACCAAGCTCGTTACCTCGTGATCTTGTCCCTTGACTGGACAGTTCACATCTACCCGGACCGCATTCTGAGGCAGTTCGGTTCGTCTCAGCGCATTCCTGAGACTGAAGCTATTATTAGCGTCTCGCTCCAACTGACGGACGCTATGTGCGACACCTGGTTGCAGAGGTGGTTTACTCGTCCTACATGGACTATTCCCAACCCTTGCCAATCCGCTTGGGTTTCTCGAGCCTATGAGAAATGGACTTCTGAGGAGTCCGAGGAGGCTCGCAAAGCTCTGAAGGTCGATGAGGCCTTCGAACTGGTCCGTCGGGAGACGGCAAAGGACAACAGGGGATTTTACGATGAGGGAGAGACCCCTGCTACCTTAGTCCGATTAGAGTCTGGTCTTAAGTCACATACTAAGACTCGAGCTAAAGATGCCGGTGCTAGTGGCACGCGGGGGCGGCAAAGCCCCCAGACTGACTTGGAGCGGCGACTTGGGCCAAGGCTGGCGGCCCGGGACCGACTAGGTCCGCGTGACCGGCTCCCTGAGCCCGTAAGGGCCCGGCTTGGGCCAATCGAGGTGGATGAGGACTCGAGTTCCAAGAAGCGAGTCCGGGCTAAAGAGGTTCCTGTGGTGATTCGGGAACGCTCTCCTCCGCGTCGTCGCCAGTGGACGGCCAAGGAGGCCAAGGACAAAGGGAAGGGCAAGATGCCCTAAATACTAAGTCCTTAGTTTTATTATTTAAATATTATTATTATTTTGTCGTGTGTTTTTTTGTAGTTTTTTTTTTCTTTGAATTCCTGCACTTGTAATTTTCCCAAGCTTTTTGGGATTTTTTTTTTTGTGATAAATAAAGGGAAGTTTATTATTAAAACCGTTCCTGTCTTTTCTCGATTGCATTGGTTATGCCCTTTTGAGGGGCTGCCTACGTATCCGCAATTAGCAGAATCAAACCAAACGTAGTTCAGGCTTAGGAAATTGCAATCTCGAATTACACCAAGACTATTGGTTCAAGATGTTTTGCGACAGTAGAATAAATAATTCTAGCTCATTGACTTGCTTTTTGTAAAATAAATGATTTTGATAAAAGTTGCTAATGACATTTGAGAAATGGCTAAGGGTAGTAACGCTTCAGCTGGTCCAGGTTGGTTGGGTTGACGAACTCATTCCCATCCAGGTCCGTTAGCATTACTGCTCCCCCTGATAGGATCCTCTTCACCAGATATGGCCCAGCCCAGTTGGGTTTGAATTTTCCCCTTGGATCAACTGGTAGCAAGGCTCGAACAGACTTAAGGACTAGGTCCCCTTCCTTGATGTTCCTGGGCCTTACTCGCTTGTTGAAGGCCCGTTGGATCCGTTTCTGGTATATTTGGATGTTGTTGAGAGCGCGGGACCGTCGTTCGTCTAGTAGAACCAACGAATCGTACCGTGCTCTGACCCAGTCAGCTTCGGGTACTTGACTTTCTAGCAGAATTCTGAGGGACGGTACCTCTAGCTCAACTGGTTGGACTGCCTCCATCCCATAGGTGTCGCTCCGGTTGCGGTGCGAATTGACGTCCGGTACCCCCATAGGGCAAAAGGTATTTTGTCGGGCCAGTCCCGATAATTATCAGCCATCTTTTTGAGTATGGTGACAATCGTTTTATTGGCTGCCTCTACCGCTCCATTGGTTTGGGGACGGTAGGGTGAGGATGTGTGCCTTTGAATTTTATATTTGGCCAGCAGGGCCGCGGTCTCAGCTTGGAAATGGGTTCCATGATCACTGATAAATTCATGCGGGATTCCATACCGGCATATTATCTTGTTCTGGATAAATTTGGCAACATGTTTAGCATTGAGGATGCGATATGATTCAGCTTCGACCCATTTGGTGAAATAGTCGATAGCCACCAAAATGAAACAATGTCCACCAGTACCGGAGGGATTTACTTTCCCGATTATGTCGATACCCCATGTCGAGAATGGCCAAGGTGACGTCATGGTATAGAGCAGAGATGGCGGCATATGCTGCACATTGCCAAAGATTTGACAGTTATGGCAATGTTTGACTTATGACTGGCAGTCGGCCTCCATGGTGTTCCAGTAATACCCGAGCCTCATGATTTTTCGGACCAGCATGTGAGCATTCATGTGTGGACCGTTTTCACCATCATGTACTTCGGCCATTACCTTCTCGGCCTTATATTTGTCAACACAAAGGAGAAGAGCCCCTTGTGCCGTCTTTTTGTACAGTTGACCGTCATCAGTACGGATGAACTGGGTGGCTAGCCTCCGCAGGGCTTTCTTGGCTCGGCTTTCCGTCCCGGGAGGATACTCTCCATTGGTCAGGTATGCCAACACGGCCTGGTACCATGGTTGGGGATCGGTTATCTCGATGTCTTCGATGTCATGGATGTACGCCGGCTCGGACCGTCTTTCGACGCAAATTGGCATACTGGTCACATGGTCGGGAATGTTCAGCAAAGATGCTAATTTTGAGAGTGCATCTGCAAACTGATTTTCTTCCCGAGGCAGGTATATGTACTCTACCTTTTGGAATTGTTTCTCGAGATCCCTTACTCGTGCCTGGTAGGCCACGAGATTAGCATTCCGAGTCTTCCATTTTTGAAGTGCTTGGTTAATGACCAAGGATGAATCGCCATGTACCCGGAGATTTGTGATCCCTAGGTTGGCGGCGACTTGTAGCCCATAAATGCATGCTTCGTATTCTGCTGCATTGTTAGTGACGTCAAAGTCCAGTTTGATGGAGACGGGAGTATGCTCCCCTCTTGGTGAAATTAGGAGGATCCCGACTCCGAACCCTCGAAAATTAGACGCTCCGTCGAAGTATAAATCCCATGTTTCGGCATCGGTATGGAAAATATCTTCGTCTGGGAAGGACCAGGTATCGGTGTGCCCTTCCTCGGTTACCGGGCTGTCGGCGAGAAATTCAACCACTATTCGCCCCTTAATAGCTTTTAAAGGTACAAATTTTAGGTCGAACTCTGCCAACATTAGAGTCCATCTTGAAATCTGGCCGTTAAGGATAGGTTTTTCGAAGAGGTACTTGATCGGGTCCATCTTGGATAGCACATGGACCTCATAGCTGAGCATATAATGTCGGAGCTTCTTAGTGGCCCAGACTAGAGCCAAACACGTCTTCTCGAGCATGGTATATTTGCACTCATACTCTAAAAACTTCTTACTGATGTAATAGATGGCTCGCTCTTCGGAGTCAACTGTCTGAGCCAGCATAGCCCCCATGGCTGTCTCGGTCGTTGTTAGGTATAACGACAGAGGCAAACCGGGTTGAGGTGGCATTAAAACTGGCGGAGCAGACAGAATTTCCTTGATTTTGTCGAAAGCAGCTTGGCATTTATCATCCCATAGTACCCGTTCCCCTATTTTCAGTTTCTTGAAAATTGGTTCACACACCATGGTTAGCTTGGAAATGAATCGACTAATATACTGGACTTTCCCGAGAAATCCCCTTATTTCTTTTTCGGTTTTAGGAGCTTGCATCTCGGTAATGGCTTTGATTTTAGCTGGGTCGACTTCGATACCTCGTTGGCTAACGATATGACCCAGTAATTTGCCTGACGTTACCCCAAAACTGCACTTTTGAGGGTTTAGCCTCATGTTGTATTTGCGCAATCGGGTGAAAAATTTCCTTAGGGCGGTGATGTGACCGTCCCGTTCTTTGGATTTGACGATCATGTCGTCTACATAGACCTCTACCTCTTTATGCATCATGTCGTGTAATAAGGTTGTAGCGGTCCTTTGGTATGTGGCCCCGGCATTAATGAGACCAAATGGCATGACGGTGTAGCAGTAAGTACCCCAAGGTGTAGTGAAGGTAGTCTTACTCATATCTTCTTCCGCCATCTTGATTTGATTATACCCGGCATACCCGTCCATGAATGATAGAAGGGCATGATCGGCCGTGTTATCCACCAGTATATCGATGTGTGGTAACGGAAAATCATCCTTCGGGCTTGCCTTGTTAAGATCCCGAAAATCTACGCATACCCGCACCTTATCGTCCTTTTTAGGAACCGGCACGATGTTTGCGACCCAGTCCGGATATTCGGACACTTGTATGAAGCCGGCTTTGAATTGTTTGTCGACTTCTTCCTTTACTTTGAGGGACCACTCGGGCCTCATTCGACGAAGCTTCTGTTTGACCGGTTTGCACCCGTCTTTGATAGGTATGTGGTGCTCGGCTATTTCCCGGTCTATCCCCGGCATGTCCTTGTAGGACCACGCGAAGACATCTTTGAACTCTCGGAGGAGATTTATAAACTGTTGTTTCTCCTCGGGATTTAGGGATAACCCTATCTTAAGTATCTGAGGCTCTAAGGTTGTTCCCACGTTTATGGATTCGGTCTCTTCAATTACCGGATTCCGGGATTCCCTTTGCTCGAGTTGCTCGATCAGATGTGGAGGTAAGGGTACCTGTTCGTCGGATTTCTCAATGTCATAGCATAAATTATTTTTGAAAGCAGGATTTAAAAGAGGCAAGTCGTAAGCAGAACGGTTGTTATTATTGATTGAAAATTTAGAAAACAGCTCAAAGAGAGCAGCCATCTGATCATTGGTCAGAGGCGGAATTGGTAAAGCATTCGGGACAGACCCCGAAGTGCCAGCAGCAGGAATGATAGAAGGGAGGGGGGTTACAGGAGTGACTCTAGCACCGACTTCTCTAGACTCGACCTCAAACTCTGACTCAGACTCCGACTCAGACTCGGACTCAGACTCAGGCATGTCTCCCTCTCCGGCGACCAGCTTGTAGATCCTTCCTTGACTGTCAGTCCACTTGACAGTCTTCCTCCAGGCCCTTTTTCCCGTCTCGGAATCAACATCCGAGATCAGCTTGGTCGGGTCAAACCTGTTGCTGCGGAGAATCAGGTTGACCAGGTCTTCCTTTGGAGTCGGGGCTACGGTGTCTTCCCCGAAGAGTAGCCCTAGCGCGGGCTCGGCATCGTCTGCTCCGTCGGACTGGATGAGGGCGAACACCTCATCCGGGATGTAGTTGCAATCCCGGGCCAAGTGGGTCCCGAGGTGCGTAGCATTGGGTTGGTATAGTCCAACCTGGACAGCCCCGAATACGGGTGTGACAAAGTAGTCAGACAACCGTGGGCTATAAGGGCTCAAGTAGATACCCTTCATAATGTTGCAGGCCTTTTCGATTCCTGCTCGGACAACGTTGTCCGGAGTGAGGGCATAGCCAAGGCCGAAGTGAGAGTCTTCGTCCTTAAGGACCTCGATGATCTTCCCAGCTGGAAGGTCGGGTCGAGAGGTAGCCCCCGGAAGGTACCCTAGGTTTTGGAGCATCGTGTCAATGCTCGTGGTGAAGTAGGGCCTAAAAAGGTACTCTTCCTCGATCATCCCCACAAAGTCGAACCCCCAGAGGTCCGTGCGGCCCGTGGCGTTACAGCTAGCCACGGTCATTGGGGTTGCCTCTAAAGTAATAATACCGTCGAGTAGAGGCATCTTGATCTTACGGTGGAGGGTAGAGGACACGGCTTTCACCGCGTGAATCCACGGCCTTCCTAGGAGCATGTTGAACGAGGAGGTGACATCAATCACCTGGAATTCAAGCTCCTTTTCTACTGGGCCCGTGATGACGGTCAGTTTTATGGCCCCAGCTACCAACTTTGGGCTCTCATCGAAGGCTTGGATGGTTTGAGCAGTCGGGATATAGTCAGCCTCGGTAATGCCGAGGGCTTTGGCGGTCCTTAGAGGAAGGACATTCACGGCCGACCCGTCATCAACTAGGGTCATCGGGAGATACTTCCCCCGGCAAATCACCGTGATGTAAAGGGCTAAGTTGTGGGAGGTCCCGAATGGCGGTAGATCGGCTTCGGAAAAGGTGATCATTGGGCCTCCTACTTTGGCTTTACCCTTTAGGTGGGGTAGGACCGTGGCTACCATTTCAGCGGGGGTAGCCAGAGAGTCGATCTTGACTTGATCGAGAGCCTTTGTAAGCGCCTCTCGATGTTCTTGCGAGCTAACCAGGAGTTGCCATATAGTGAGGTCAACTCGGGTTCTCTTCAATTGCTTTACGACGGCCGTTTCGGCGGTCGGCTCTTCAGAGGCAACTTCCATCCCGAGTGAATCGGTGATGGTTGCCGGGATAGGGGTGTCCCTAGTGCTTGTGGCTAAGTAGGGACGGCCAAGGTTGTTGCTGGCTAGGACTCGAGTTTTGACCTCTCGAATCTGTTCAGGGGTGATGGGAACGGCTTCCCCTTTAGCGAGGTAGATATCATCCTCGTCATCGAACCAGATCCCGTTCACTTGCGGGATGTAGGGGGAGATAAGGTGAGAGCAGTCGATCACCTCCCCGACAAAGATGGCATGGGAGCTGAAAGGGTTCTCCTTGTTGCTGGGCTTATCTCCGGGTAGCGGGATTTTTCCGCTTTCAATTAAGTCCTGGATCAAGTGTTTCAGCTTCCAACACTTCTCGGTATCGTGCCCATTGCCCCGGTGGTATTGGCAATAGGCCTGAGCATTGTAGTTCTTGGAGCGTCGCTCGACCGGAACTTCAGGAGTTGGGCCTATCGGTTGGATTAGGCCTTTTGAGGATAGCCTTTGTAAGGCATAAGTATAGGTAGTACCTATATCAGTGAAGACCCGAGGTGGGGTGTTCTTCTTGGACGGGGCATCTAGTAGATTGACCGCGTCAAAAATGCTGCGGGTTGCAGCCTGGGGCTTTGTGGTGGATGAAGAGGCCCCTTGGTATCCTTTGCTAGTAGCCTTGGTGAGGCTTTCTAGTCTCAGGTCATCTTCGATCCTCATACCCATTTCGGTAAGGGTGGTGAAATTGGGTATGACTGCGTACCGGAGGTGAACCCGGTAGGAAGGGAGGAGGTTCTTGACAAAAGCCTCCACCAGAGTCTTCTCGTTGGGCTTATCGACCAACTTTACGCTCTCGGCCCTCCAGCGTTGAAGGTATTTAGTGAAACCTTCTTTTGGCTCTTGGGCCATGACCTCCAGAGATCGCATTGTGGTTTGGATCTCGGTGTTGTCAGCATAGTTCCGAGCGAACTCGGTAGCCACATCATCCCATGTAGGGTATTTTTTCGGGTCTAGCCTATAGTACCAGGCCCGTGGGTGCTTCTCAAGGGATGCAGCGAAGAGATTCTTGAACATGGATGAATCCACTCCCTTGATGGCCATGAATTCCTTGAAGGCCCGTACATGTAGTAACGGGTCTTCAGTTCCCTCGAACATGGGCAAACCCGTGAGGTTCAGGTTTGCAGGCAGCTTGTCACTCACCGTAGAGTACTCTCGGCTATTCTCCCGGTGGATATTGTTACTCCCAGTCAAATGGACTTGTTCTTCTAGCCGGCGCACTGCGCTGACCAGTTCAGTTATGGGCCCAGTAGTCCCGACATTAGGGGTCCCTTGCTCCACCGTAGCTAGGCGAGCAACAATGGCCACTTGGCCAGCCCTCATTTCGGTCAGTTGGGCCTCGATGTCGGTTTGCTTTGCGACCATGGCGTCCAAAGCGGTTTGTAGACTGTTCAAAGTAGCCATCCTTCGAGCGTGTCTGGTTGCCGGTGGCCTGTCTGTAAGAACACCGCGTAATCAGAAACTGAACCCAGATCTCGGAAAAGGAAAGGAAAAGTACATCCCGAGCAACCCTAGGACAGGAGACTAGAGACCCGAGAAAGACATCTAGACGGGTGACTCGATGGGTGGTATAACTTCCTTAGGATTTTGGCTTTGTGGGCCTAGTCCCGTTCGAAGGAAGGTCCACGTGAGACTTTTCCCCAGACTTTTGACTCGAGTGTATGGACGGACTTTCCTTTGTAGGGGTATGCCCTACGCGGGTCGGTCGTGCCTTGACTGATAAGGCGGACTCGGGAAAGGGAGGAAACTCGTGATATAAGATCAGCGGAGTTTCGACGCTATAGACCTTCAACATACTATGCAAAGACCCGACACACGACTAGACGGTAGGTCCTATAATAAGGAAGATTTACTAGGATAGTTGGATGTTTGAAAATTGAATATTTGAATGAGTGGATGAATTTCCGAGAGTTTGGAAATTAAAAACGGAATTCCGAAAACCAAGATTAGAATTTTGAAAAATTCAGAAAATCGAGATGGTGTTGGAAATTCACGAATTAAAATGGGCAGCATGCCGACTAGAGAAAAAAGGATATTTTGAGTCAAATCAGTTGATCCTAAATTTCGGCGGCATTCCGAGTTTTGAAAATTGGATATTTTGAAAAGACGGGGCCCGAAACGGACAGCATTTCGGGTTTTTCAAAATTTGGGTGTTTTTGGAAAGATGCATTTTTTGAAATGACGGTTTTTGGAAAAACGACACGGAAACCAAGTAGCACGTAGTCAAACAAGCATTATAACGACGCTTATGTATGCTTTACACTAAGTCTCGGTCGGTCACAATAGGGTCTATACCAACGACGATCGCATTCTCACGAAACGGGACGGACTTCCTAGCCAATTTTGAACTAGAACCTGCCGTAAAACCCCGGTGAGTTCCGCCATCGAAGTCTTTAGCGCACCCATGTAGGAATGCACCGTGGTATAGTGGGACGTCGGTCACAAGTAACCGGCCCGGGCAAAATTTGGGTTATGCATGAACCATTAAACTAATGCGCACACACTAATATTCGAACGATTTCTCTTCGAGTCTCACCCTAGGAACCCCGATGCCATGTAGTACATCAGGTGTCCCCAGCGGAGTCGCCAAATTGTGGACATGACGTAGGTCCACCCCGACGCGGCCACGCGCGGGTTTGGGTAGGCGAATGAATCTCGTGGTGAGATTGCTCTCGGGTTCGAAATTTAAGTCAAAATGGAGTCGCCACCGAATTTTGTGGTTATTCGGAACCATACGAGCCCACTCTATGTCGTCATGGGCTTTACACAAAGTAAGCCCACTTCGATTTCAGAGTTCATTGGGCCCGTCCCTTTGCATTGCAATATCGATACCGTATAAACCGGCTTTCGTATATAGAATGACTCTCGTGCGCCAAGGGTTTCGGACATCCGGAAACCAAAGGTTCTGAGTAAGGGGTGAGGGTACGTGTTGGGAAGCCCACTAAGGACACCCAACCCCGCCCGCACATGGCGGCCTCTACTAAGACATCGTTCGTGTTCGTGTGTGCGCGCTAGTAAAACGATTAAATGATATGCAAACAGCGTCTTCGGGCTAAGCATATTAATAGTATGTGAACTACGTCATTTAATGCATCTTATCTTTGGTCAAAGTGGTTTAGCATGCGAGGTTCGTTTATAAAGCGTAAAAGCAAGTAAATAAACAAAGCTCGAAAATAAATAAGAAAAGTAACGTACAAGTTACACGGGCGGAAATACAACCCGGAATTCACAATACGACATTACGTAAAAGTAATAAAAAATACGATGCAATAATAGGGACAGACCCGTATGTAAGCTAGACCGCGAAATGTGTAGATGGACTAACCCCGGTTAAATACACATTACATCGTGTACTAAACGAAGGACGGAAATATGAGACTGTGGCGTATTGCTAGCCCGATCTCATATCCCGTAGTCTTGTCCCGACTTATCATGTCAAAAGGTGGTCAAAGTCGTTCTACGTGTCGTGTTGTGCATGGTTTTGAAAATAGGAGAGTCACGTGATAGTCTTTACACGTGTCGACTAAGAGTCGTAAAAAAGACGAGGCTTAAATGTTGCATTTAAGCTCTCGGTTTTCTGGGTTACAAGACCCACTCGGTCGAGTCATGGTCTGACTCGGTCGAGTGTGCCCTCAAAAAGTAATCTGCCCAGTTTTATGGGCACTACTCGATCGAGTGGCCTATGCACTCGGTCGAGTAGTCCCTGTACGAGCGTTAACTCGTTTGGTTTTTGGGTTTGGAAACGACGGTCGGTCGAGTTAAATACAAATATCGCTTGATTTGAATTTACCTCAACCTCCGGTACTATAATCGTGTACATATACGATCATAATACCGTCGTCGGGATTTTATGAAATGTTTGTGTTAGAAAATTTGAATTAGTAACGAAATGCTTCCCTCTACGTCACGACATCGAAACTAACCCTTTCGGGTTATGTGATGTCGGTTTTCGTGTCAATGGGTTCCGCACTAATTAAAATGGGTTCGAATGCGTTCAACTATGATTAGTCGCGATCACGTCATGCCTTTGAGCACATTGGGGCGGAGCTCCTCGAAAGGGCTCCACCTCCGTCGTTGCTCGTAAAAGGATTAGACGGACTTTAGGCGACAATTGTAGTCAAACGCATCCGAAACCGAGTTTTCGGTATTAATATATATATATATACGCGGTATGATTATAATGTTAGTAGCGAAATGTAAAAGTTAGTATGCAAAAAGGTAAAATGTTAGAATGTTAGAGTTAGTGTTAGGATTGCAATACTAGCATAAGTATAATATTAACGATACAAGAATGTAAATGAAAGCAATAAAGATCGAGATGGGGTTTAGGACACCCTCAACATACCTGCTTAGTAAGGACCTCGGAAATGGGCTCGCAAATAGTGACGGGACTATGGAGTATCGAGGATGTATGTAAGTTATGGTGTGTGTGTGTGTGTGTTGTCGGTTTATCGAGGGACAAGGGACTCGGTTTTTTGTGTATAGGGCTTAGGGTTGCTAAGGCTTGTAGTGTAGAGAGTATAGGTAGGTTAGAGTAGAAGCTTAGGGTAATTTTGCATTAGTTAAAATCTTAAATGCAAAGGGCTTGAAGGGGGTATTTATAGAGTTTACCCCACGACCTAGGGTCACTCGATCGAGTGGCCCTAGTGCACTCGGTCGAGTGCCCTAGAAAATGGGCCTGATCCGGTTTTTGACGCTCCACTCGACCGAGTGGGTCAATCCACTCGATCGAGTGGATCAGAAAATCCGAGATAAAAGAGGAAGGAATTGATATTGTTGTTTTGATATCTTTTTTGAAAATGTGGTTGGGCGCCATCTTCTAGAAGATGTACCTGG
Source organism: Agrostemma githago (assembly GCA_958450325.1). Classification (NCBI taxonomy): domain Eukaryota; kingdom Viridiplantae; phylum Streptophyta; class Magnoliopsida; order Caryophyllales; family Caryophyllaceae; genus Agrostemma; species Agrostemma githago. The sequence continues at coordinate 61,585,271 of OY288247.1, read as the reverse complement.
GCTGATTTTTGTGACGGGTTCGTCTTTGACCGGGTTTCGACCCGGTCGCCAAAAGACGGGATTTATTTTTGGTGTCGGTTTTGGCCCAAATTAGTCTTATTTTGCTCGGAACGACCCACTGGGCCTGGATTTGATGTCTGTTTTGTGAGATTTGCACTCCGCTAAAAGTCCATGTCAGATATTATTGATTTCGGGCCCAAATCCGAGGATACTAAGTCACGTTGACGTCCGATCATCATCGGGTGTTTGTCGGGAACTGCTATAGACACTAGCAGGCAAAATGCGGGTGTCTACAAGTTGTCATGGTCTCACAGACATATTAATATTTCTTACAGGCGCAAGACCTGGTATTTTGATGAGTGTCATTTATTTCACTCAGTAACTAATGTAGACACTAGAACTGTCGAGTGGGTCGGGTCAAATACTGATCCCGTATCGGATTATGGTCAGAATACGGGACATAAATAGTTTCGAACGCCTAATTTTATTACTGCTTTTTAAGCAAAAAATATATATTTTTTTATATTAAATTTTATTTATTGTAATACTATTAGTATTATTTTCTTTAAATTATAATTTTTATATTTAAAAAAAAGCCTAATTTTCTTAACCTGTCTCAATTCTTGATTTCTATCGGTGTCGTCCCTTTAAGATAAACATTGATATGCGGTGTCAAATCTTTGAAATGACAATGGTTTGAAATAATCATAATCACTTCGTCGCATAACTAATACTCTCTTCATCTCACTAAAAGGGTCACTCCACCTTTTTAGTGAGAATTAAGGTGTGTGAAAATGTGTAGTTGAAAATGAAAGATAGAAAATAAGTGAGGTGAGAACTAATGTTAACCACAAAAATCAGACAAAATAAGAATAAAACAAAAAGTGACTTTTAGAGAGACAACCCAAAAGGAAAGAGTGACTCTTCTACAAACAGGGGAGTACTATTCTGTATGTTAAAATTTGAGTTTTAGCCAAATTCAGACATAGAAATAGATGGCTAGAAATTGGATTTTAGACTAAAGTTTTGTGGTCTCTTCTTTCCAAAGAATTGAACAGGTCGGGCTAGATCATGACCCAAAATTGGGTCATTTAGGATTCGGGTTAAACGAGCTGCGAGTAAAAAAAAGGGCTCATGCGTCTAAAAACGTGTCACGTGGGTCAAGTTAAATTTAGAGCGAGATGATGACATACATAAAAATATATTTAATGCGAAAGTCAAATGCTTAGAGAACAAAACACACATATAGACTCAATGTTCCAAATGAGTTGTCACAGACATTAAAATTGTTAGGAGTGGCTGAATATTATGATGAGCATCGTTTGTTTAAGCCATGTAGCTAATGTACACAATAGATCTGTCACCGGTCGGGGTATACGGGTCATGCTCAGAAATAGTTTCGAACACCTAATTTTGTTACGGCTTTTAAAGTAAAAAAAATAGTGTGTATTAAATTAGGGTCGGGTTTATGGGTCGAGTCAAATTTGACTGGTCTAACCGTCTATTTGTAGCATCATAACCCGCGTCTGCTACTTTTCGTATAAAATACATGCAAACGTGGAGTGCTAATCCTCTAAAATGAATCATTCCATCGCAGTTAATAATTATAAAAGAAAATATTAAAGTTGATTTAGTAACGTTATTGTTACGCCCGTGCATCGCATGGGCATCAAAACTAGTTAAATTATTAGTTGTTTCATAAAAACTTTTCATTTACCTTTATTAAAAAACATATTCATTAAATAATTAATTGTTTCATGTTATTTTTTTTATCAAAAACTTTTCATCTGTCTTTTATTAAAATAAATATTATTAAACGATTTATTAGTTTTTTTATTACCTAAATTAATAATTGCTTCATCTAAAACTTTTCATTTGTCTTTATTAAATAAATACAATCAAATTATTAATTGTTTCATCGAAAAAAAATTCATTTGTCCATATTAAAGAAAATATTATTAAATGATTTATTAATTTTTTTATTAATCAACTTATTAATTATTTTATCATAAATTGTTCATTTACTTTTTTTTATTGATTAAATTATTAATTGTTTCACAAAAAAAATTAAGTTACCTTTGCAAAAAAAACATAAGTATTATTAGTTACCTAGTACTAATTTCTTTAAAAAATATTTTCACTTGTCTTCATTAAAGAATACAAAATATCATAAATAAATATAACAATAAATTGTTAATCAATAAATTTCAAAATTCTTTTTCTCATTACATTTACATGAATATTTATATATAAATACATTCATAAATTTTTAATCCAAGAAACTATTTACTTGTTATCATTTATGAAAATTAATTTAAGCATTGTATTATAAATAGCGTAGGAGAAAAGTTAAAACAGCATGAGCACACTTGAAGTATTTGCACAGTTCTTAGTTTTTGTATGTTCTCAATGTCTTAGTAAAACACATACTTTGGTACCCATTTTAATTGCAAGGTAATGCATTAGACCAACGATACTTAACTCCACCAGTTTGCGGCCAGAACCAACATAAATGAGATGCGTCATCTACATTAATGGTATAGTTTCATGTCCACTTTCCACTGTCCGAAGTAATAAATTTCTGTACTATAATATTGACAATGATCAATTTTATGTATTTCATATTTTCTAAAATTGACACAATATTTGGCCGAAAATATATAAACATTACGATAAAAAATTGAAATACATAATCCTCCCGTGAACTTCACGGGACACATACTAGTTATGTACTTATTACCCTAATTGAAAATTGAGCCTTTCGGAGGGAAAATTTTCAATGTGAGCACGTCACCTAAGCAGGTGTTATCGTCTTAGGGGGCGTATGGTTCGAAGTATTGGAATGGATTGGAATGGAGTGTGATTCCATGAAGGGTTGGAGTTTGATACTCATACTTGTTTACAGTTGTTTGGTTCGAGGGTGGAATGAATTGTGTTTGTATTAAGATGGGATGAGGTTAGAAACTTGAGGTCGGGGTAGGGATGATATTCTAATGGGTTGGGATGGAGTTGGAATCCATTGGAGTTCTAACTCCATTCCTAAATACTCCAACCAAACATTGGAATAGATCAAATCAATTCTAATCCATCCCAAAACCTTCGACCAAACACCCCCTAGGGGGCGTTTGGTTCGCGTGAAGGTATAGGGTTGGAATCAGATCAAACCAGGGCGGTATGAGGTTGAAAGTTGATTCCTCATACCTTGTGTTTGGTTCGTTTCTTAAATAATCATGAATCAAATTAGAAATTATAGTTTTGTAAAGTACTCCGTATTTAATAATCTAATTTTAAATATATAAAGCTTTATACGGTAATGTTATACGGAGTACTACAAATAAAATAAAAATCAGTTAAAAAAAAATTTCATTAGGAAACTAGTTATTGGGAATATGAAACCTCAATTATATTTAATATTAATTTTCAAGATTTTTTTAGTATTTTTTTATTAGTTTTTCCAATAAAATATTTTAATTAATACATTTTACACAAAAAGAAAAAAGAAAAAAAATCGAAAAAATCAAATACGAGGACAATAACTTTGATTCCAAGGTATGCTCATACCCACCTCCTTCTTTGGGTATGAGAAACCCATACTTGGAGATTTGAGGTATGGGTATCAAACTCATACTTTTGCTAACCAAACCAGAGGTATGAGGTATCAAACTCATACTCAAACTCATACCTTATACATCTTCTTGGCGAACCAAACACCGCCTTAGGGTAACATTATCAACAAGACTCTCCAAAGTCTTAAGACTCTGTCACCTCAGCTTTCCACTAACTTTTAATATTTATTTATTCCTCAGACTCACCTCAGACTCAGCTCAGATTTTATACATTATCAGTCAGACTCTGCTCAGACTCACCTTACCCATTTTTGGTTAAAAAGTTAATTAATTTGATTTAATTTGTGATTAAACAATATAATTTACTTGTTTGGTACAAATTATTATTACTGAGTATTTAGTTTTATTAAAAAAAATTAACTTTTTTTATTTTTTATTTTTTTATTTATTTTCGTGTGATATACAAAAAGACGGGTAGATGATCTTTTGGGTTTCGTGTGATAATTATTATTATTATTATTATTAATTAATAATAATAATAATAATATTATTATTATTATTATAAATATTACTAAGTATTATTAATATTAATATTATTATTATTATTATTATTAATTATAATAATAATAATAAGAAGAATAACAAGAATAATAAATAAATTAATTTTAATTTTAATATTAAAATTAATATTAATTAATAATAATAATAATAATTAATAATTAATAATAATATTATTATTATTAATATTTAATAATATTAATATTATTATAAATGTGAAGTATTTAATATTATAATTATTAATTATAATAACAACAATAATAATAATAAAATTAATTAATTAATTAATAATAATTTATACTCCGTATATTATAAATTTTACGGAGTAAGTAATAATAATAATAATACTAATATTATTATTATTATTATTATTATTAAATATAATATTATTAAATATAATATTATTATTATTATATTATGGAGCAAGTATTAATAATATTATACTTAATAGTAATAATAATATTATTATTAATAATGTGTCTGAACTGAACTGAACTGAACTGAATGTGTCTGAACTGAACTGAATTGAATGTGTCTGAACTGAACTGAAGTGAATATGTCTGAACTGAACTGGAAGTGTTTGAACTGAACTGAACTGAAGTGAATATGTCTGAACTGAACTGGAAGTGTTTGAACTGAACTGAAACTGTGAATACAAGTTCAAGAGAACAGGGCCTTAAACCAATTGAAAGCAAAAAACTGTATAAATGAGCGTAATTTATCGGGTCGTACGTCGAGAAATGTTTGTCACAAGTCACGACCCCACAAAAGTCTTAAGTTGAGTCTTTAAAATTCAAGACTCAACTTAAGACTTTGGTACTATTATTGGTAGACCCCACACGACCCCACAAAAGTCTTGAGACAAGACTCATCTCAAGACTACCAATAATCTTCTCAGGACTACCAAAAATCTTAAGACTTCCTCAAGACTACCAAAAATCTTTAAGACTTTCCTCAAAACTTTGCAACATTATAGGTAAGACTCACATGAGTCTTAAGACAAGACTCACCTCAAGACTACCAATAATCTTACCTTAAGTAATATAGAGCATTCCAAAAAGATGCTCCTACTTATAACTTATATACTTGAAAAAGAAAAAGAAAAAGAAAAAGAAGAAAAGAGAGAGAGGAGAAATAGAGGAAGTATGAAAGTGGAGATTAGGAATGAAGAAAGACGAGGGAGAAGACAAGTTATGGCCGGTGTGGATCATAAAGCTTGAACCAATACCAATCTCTCAAACATTTGTTCCTTCCTTCCCTGTTCAATTGAATTGAGTTTGTGATAGCGATTTGGCCTCCAAAAAGGTGTAGTAATTGTTGTTGATTTTGATCGGAAGTATCGTATTGTATCGTATCGTGTCGATGATAGAACTAGGGGCGTTGATTGGAGGATTTGATTCGGAAGGGGGGTTCGATGCTCCAGTATGGGTTGTTCTTATCGCCGGCACCTTCGTCCTCTCCACTCTCTGCCTTTCCTTATACCTTCTCTTTCATCATCTTTCTGCTTACAAGAATCCCGAGGTCAGCTTGCTTCTTCCTCATATTTATAACTACCATTGCTTCTACTCACGCTAATCCACCAATCACTTTACTCGTTAAACTATTTTCATATCATCATCTTTATCATCATCATTATGCCTTGTTTACATACTCTCTCTTTCTTCCCTTAACCCAATTGCTTTACTCATTTCAACTTCACTTTTCAGTCTCCCCGTCTCCTTCATTTGTTTGTTGACCTTTTATACATGAGTATTTTAATCAGAGCCAAACAAATGAACGATAACTATATTTATGGGTTTTTCTACACAGTACCCTGAACTTTTCACTTTTCTACATTGTACCCTCACCATTTTTACGTGTCTACGTGGTACCCTTTTACTTTGTTATAAACATAGTTGGTACCCCTAAACTTTATTATTACCTTGTTGATACCCCTAAACTTTTTCTTCCGTCAAACTTTGGCACTAAATTACCTTTTTTTTTTGTTCAAGATTAAAACTTGAATGTCATTTAACATGCCTAATTAAGCTAAAATTGAACTTAAACTAACATTCTTGTATGTTTTCGCAGTTATGCACCAAATCTAAAATGAGTATATATCTTTGGTGTTATATTGTCAAATCAAATGATAACACTTAATTTAAGCTCAATTACTTGTTAATTGTTTAAGTTAAATGGTATTGAAGTCGTTATTTAAGCTACAAACATAATTTAACGACAAAACATGATGAAAAAAACCTTTAAGGGATACCAATTAAATTAATAGGAAAGTTCAAGGGTACCATGTATACACATAGAAAGAATAGGGGTACCACGTAGAAAAGTGAAAAGTTCAAGGGCGTCTTGTAGAAAAACCCTATATTTATTTTGCTTAGCGTAACCCTTTTTCATGGCTATGGCTGCACTTACTAAACGGCTCAGGCTCAGGCCTCATTCCTCAATTTCACTTCTATTGTCTTCCTGCTAATTAATTACCTTTCACTCACTCCACTTACTCAACCACCTCACCATCGCCTTTTCCTTATTTGTTGTTACCTTTTATTTATTTGTTGGTCAAGGCAGAAGAACATACTGATCGCAGTTTTTATCTATGGTGTGGTGTGGTCATAATGTGCAGGAGCAGAAGTTTCTGATTGGTGTTCTCTTGATGGTTCCCTGCTATTCTATTGAATCGGTAACACTCTTAGCCTATTCACGATTATATCTTGCATATCACTTTTGTTCCTCCCACCAATTTCATGTGCTCTCTTAAATTAAATGGTTATTACCTTTTTGTGTCGTAGTGTTAGTTTCCTTGTTTGTTCTATCATTACTCACATCATTAAAGAATCTCAACGTGTTGTTGAGTGAATATCTATATATTAGACCGTGGAGGAATTGTACATAGATTCATTCCCCGCATTCCACCCGCCAATAAAACCCTCCATCACAGCCACTAAGCCACCCATGGATTACAATTCCCGAAGGCGCTCCACTTACTCTCACCTTATGTAGCCAATAGCATATTCCAGGTCTATAAATCTCTAATTAGTCAGAGTGAAGTCCTCATAATAAACAAAATGAAAAACAACTATCATCATAGTATCAAGCTTGGTTTTTGTCTTGATGTTTACAGTTGGAAAGACATGAATCTGGCTGATTATGTCTGAAAACTTCCAGGGTGACTTTCAAAACTGTTATACCCAGATATCTGAAAACGTCATGGTACTATCATGTGTACGTGAGATGGATGGGCTGCCAAATCTGCCACCGTCCAACTCCTGATTGATATACTATTCAACCTCCTCATTCAGCCCATCAGCTGTACAATACAATTGATACTTGGGCCAAGTTAGGCGGGTGCAGTGCAATATAATCATTTACGCCTTTTAGTTGCCCCATTGGCAAGTTTGATATTCCTAGATATACAAAAGTAGCCACCTGATTTTTTTGGAGAACCGTCCTTTACTCTGGTTGTGCAAATGTTTGGAAAAACAAATGTTAGTCAAATTCCTTTCTTTTGATGCCCCTTGTTATTTTGCTAAAGTTTCTCAACATATTCTCCGTTAAAAAATTGAAGCCGATGAAACTGTATATGTATCATCTTTGAAAAGCCTACATTTAATTTTATTACCTTAACCAAACACACTGAATTAGTGTGTATGTGGTTACATGGCGTATCAAAATAGAATATTGAGCTCCAGATGGAAGTTCCGTTGTAGAGGGTAATGGTGACACTTTTGTATTATATGGGTACTGTGAATTATATGCAATACTCCGTAAAGTAGGTGTATAGTGCCAAGAATCAATATCACAAACATTGTCGCCAACCATATATGGAATGACATGATATATTTTTTAGATTTGATTTCGATGCATAATTCTCTTTTAAGATCTGCAAGTAGGAGGTTTCCATAGACTTTGAGAAGACAAGCATCCAAAAATTTGTGCAGCCATTGTCTGTTGTTTACTTGCGTGTCCTTGACCTACAAACATGTGATGTCTTTTTTCACGGATCATAGACACATAATGTTGAACGAATGGACCCACATTTTTTAGCCACGAGTTCTAAATCTTACTCAAATTTTGACAACATTTATTTCTGTCCACATTATTCAACACATTAATTTCGTGCCCAAATAGACAAGTAATTCTTATGAACTCGGAATGCGAGGCAACAAGCAATGCTTTTTGTTGAATTATTTCTTGAATTCTTCGAGGTTTTTGAATCCTCTTTTTTAACTTTTTATTCCGTATTTTTTATTTTATTTGTATGGATATCTAGTTTACTGATTGTATATTTAAGATGCTGGTTGATACTCCCTCCGTTCAAGTCGAAGCTTCCCTTTTGCTTTTAGCTTAAGTTTTAAGAAATCGATTGTTTATGGAGTATTAAAGGTACAAATGTGTAAAAGTTAAGTATTTGTTTAATATTAAATGTAGGGCAGATAGTGGCATTTATGTAAATATATAAGGTTTAAAGTATTTGTTTAATATTAAAACAATGACTAAAATGGAAATGGGAAGTTTGGAATTGAACGTCCCAAAAAGGAATAACGGAAGGTTCGACTTAAACGGAGGGAGTATATTTTATTAGAATTGAGTGTTTGCCTTTAGTGTTGTTGACATATTTACATTTTTAAGAGATTAAGTTAAGAAAAGAGCATGGAATTGTTTGCTGCTTTGCTGTGGTGTTGTGTCTATCTAATTATTGTATCAACTGGTTTTTGTTTTTGTTTTTATTGATAGTTTGTGTTAATTTCACTGTGTGTTCTTACTTACTATGCTGACATGCGTTCGCCTCTGCAGTTTGTCTCAATGATGCGGCCACAAATAAGTGTTGACATGGAGATATTGCGTGATTGCTATGAGGCTTTTGCCATGTATTGCTTTGGCAGATATCTAGTAGCGTGTTTGGGTAAGTCTTATCATAATGTCTTGGTTTCATGTGTGCATATGAAATAATGACTTGTTTTTGTTAATCTTTATTTGTTGGACAAACCCAATTGTGCCTTTTGTTTCAGAATGCATTGCTGAGGCAAATGCTTCAACTTTTGTTAAACTATTTAGACTTCCTGTATTTCCCCAACAAGTGTAGTTAATGGGTATTACGACTCTTCTAAGTTGGATAACCTGAGATATCCTGGCCAAAAGCTTCTTTTGAGTTTGCTAGGGTAATATGTAGCATACTGATAGCCTAATCGTTGAAAATATAAATAAAGCGATTCATATCTTTATTGAAGACCTCATTTATATTGCTTCATGTTATGATACACCGATGTAAAAGTATGAAACTTATGATCACAACCCCTAGGTGCGAGGCTCTGAATTAATGCCATCTTGTTCTTGTGTACAAATCGCAGCTTCCTAGGCACATCACACACGTTTCATTTGCAACATCGCCTCACTCTTGGGCTTCATTGCCGCGAGTGTTATGTAATGTAACGAGTGAGAGAATTATGAGAAGAATTAACTATGGTTGAGAATTGCATGAATTATTATTGATAACAATGTGTTACATATATAGTAAGAGAAGTAGACTAACTACCAAATACAAGTAATGTTAAGCTACCTAAATACAATGGCTTGAGATATGAGATTACAATAAGATAAACAATAGGATACAAAAGATAAAACATTATCAAGTACTAATAACTCGTATCATTCCCTCGCAAAATGGACGGTGTGGGAGCATGTCCAATTTTGGAGAGTAGCATCTGAAGCCGGTCACGAGGAAGAGGCGTCGTCAAAGTATCGGCATAAAATTGTTAAACACAAACAATATCTTTATGCATACGAGGAACATGAAATACAACAAGAATATTGTCGAAATATAGGTTGAAGATGACAAAATTATTGTCGAAAAGTTGGTTTAGTATAAGAAGAGACTTAGTTGGTTCAGCAGAGTGAGGAATTTGATGTTACACATTGTTGATGGGTTGGGGGTGCACGACTGGAAGAAGAAAAAAAGGTTGCTGTTTTTTTTTATAAGGCTCGGATCATAACTTCTCTGGAATCGCTAAGGGCTAATAAATTTTATAAGGGGTAGCCATGAGGGCGACAAAGCTTAAAAATGGTTACCAAGAGGGCCTTAAAGTTTATAAGGGGATGTCCATGAGGGCAAAAACCAATAGGGGTGGCCGTGTAGGCGACAAATTTAAAGAAGTGTGGTTGTACGGACAACCAAGTTGCATAAAGGCGGTCAAACATGAGGCGTTGAAGTTTTAGAAGGGGTGGTTGCACAAGCAACCAATTTGTAGGGGTAGCCTAATAGATGGCAAAGTTCAAAGGGGTGGTTAACCAAGATTATGAAGGGGTGCCCATGCTTGATAAAAAGTGACTAAATTTAGGAGGGTGGTCGGAGACCATTTTTTTAGGGGTGGCCGAGGCCAATATTTTTGGAGGGTGTCATGTGACACAAAAGGTGAAGGCGTGTTCGTGTAAACGATATTTTTGGGGGGCGGCGGAGGCGCAAGCTTACAAAGAGGTGTCAAACGACAATAAAGCGAAAAAGGGTGTCAAATGTTGATAAAGTGAAAAGGAGTGTCTGCGTAAGCGACAAAATTTTGAAGGTGTGGCTGAAGCCAAATTAATAAGAGGTGGATCGTAAATCAGTTGGAGAAAAGTTGGTAGGGACGACCAAATAGATGGAAAAGTTGAGGGGAGGGGGGGGTGGTCGCATAGGCAACCAAGATTATAAAGGGGTGGATTGTAGATCAATTTGGGAAAAAAGTTTGCAGGGTTGATTATTATAGGATAGTTGATGCAATTCGTGGATGGCGGAAGGTGAAATAAAGGTGTAGTGGTTGGTGGTAGTAATGAGAGAGAATCAACTCTCAAAACGTCAACCTTTATCGAGAGCATAAGGCTATTGATACCATGATAGAATATGAGAAGGATTAAACATGGTTGAGAATTGAATGAATTATTATTGACAACAATGTGTTACATACTCCCTCTGAGATCAAGTGTTCTTCACCTTTTTTTTTTGGGTGAAAATTAAGGAGGAAGTATTATAATAATAAAAATGGAAAAGTGGAATGTAAAAGTAAGAGAAAGAAATGTAATTAAGAAAAGGTAGTTTACATTAACCATTCCACCAATCATTCATTAAGAACTTAATAACAAATTCTTAAAGAAATGTCATACCACCATATTACAATTCCAGGATACAAATTTTTACAACGGAAAAAAAAATTACGTAGACTATAAGCAACGTGACAACCGAAGTCAGCCGAATTTCAAAGTTGACGAGAAGACGGTAGAGCACTTCAGACATTTTACGAGACCCTTGGAAACGGTGTCAATTTTCCTCATGCGATCCTAGTAAAACCTGCCATAGAAACACAAATACCGTATGCCCATAGAAATCATAAAGCTTCCACCATTTACAAATTTTGTGGGAAGTTAAAAAACGGCGCCAAAATCAAAAATTTCATCCACCAAACAGGTTGCCAAACAGCCAAATTCATCGAATTTTCAAAAAAAAATTGGGTGAATTAAAGAGCCAAGTCTTCCTACTCTAATCACCATAAATGAGACACATTCACCATAAATGCACCACAGAAATACACACACAATTACATTAAATCAGAAATCACATTAAATTTATCCTCAACAATCATTAAACATCGATTACAATGAAGGCGAAAAACCTTAGAGATGATGAAAGACAAGGATCATACAACTTCTCCTTCAATCATGCCAGAATGACAAGCCAAGAAGAGGGATACTGAAAGAAATAGCAGCTGACTTCAAGATTTGCCGGAAGACGGTAACCGATTTATGGAATAATGCCAAAAAAACAGCTCCAAGAGGGTGTTTCGATCAATGTACAAAGCAAAGTTAAAGGGAAAGCGGGTCCTCGTATAGTCTCATTTGATGAAGAGAAGTTCAAGTCGATCATGTTCAAAGATAGGACAACTCAAAGAAGGGTGGCATCACATATGGGAGTGAGTCAAACAAAGGTTGCTAAGTGGGTGTCACAGAAGGTCATCAAGAGTCACACCAACCATAAAACCGAGTTTAACCGAAAAGAACAAGATAAACCGGTTATTGTTTTGCCTTAGTCAACTACGTTTTGATGATATTTTCAAAGACTTTAGATTCAAAGACCAAAGTAACATAGTGCACATAGACGAGAAATGGTTTCAGCTAACTAAGGCATCACAGAGGTACTACTTGCTGTACAATCAAAAAATTCATTCCAAAAATCATGTTCATGTGTGCGGTAGCTAGATCACATTATTCGGCTAACAAAGAAGTTGTTTTTGATGGGAAAATAGGCATTTTCCCATTTATTAGACATATTCCAGCTCAAAGGAATGAATAGGACAGCCGGTACTCTAAGTCACAAAACCAATCGATAGTGTGAACAAGGTAGTAAACAAGGAGTGTCTCATTAGAGACATAATACCGGCAATAAAGAGCAAGTGGCCTTCATGTAGAAGCAAGAACATTATCATCCATCAAAACAATGCCAGGACGTATTTAGATAATTTAGATGTCGACTTTAGGACATCGAAAAATTATGATGGGGTTATGAATTTCTACTAAATAAGAGTGAGTAATCATTGTTTTTAAATATTAATCAACAATATTTTGAGTTAAAAAAAGGTCTTAATAAGACTACAAAGTCAAAATTATCCCACATCGGAACAATTAAAATAAGCTACGATGATGATTCTATATTATAAAATAAGACTACAAATTTTAGTTAAATTATCCTACATCGACAAACTATAATAAGGTGATGGATTTCTATATTATAAATAAGACTAGTTATTTGTTCTTAGATATGATATCCATCAAAATCTTTTGAGTCTTAAAAAACTCTTAAGACTATATACTTAAGAAAATTATTGCACATCGAAAAATTATACTCCCTCTCTTTTGAGTCTTAAAAAACTCTTAAAAACTCTTAAGACCGTGATAAGACAACGAAATTCTATTATAAATAAAAGTAACCATTTCTCCAAATTATGATGAGGTGATAGAAATTTTATATTATAAATAAGACTAATCATTCATCCTTAGATGTCAACAAAAAACTTTTAGTCTTAAAAAAAGTTCTTAATAAGACTACAAATAAAGTTAAATTAAAATTATCACATATCGAAAAATTATAATGAGGTGATTGAATTCTACGGAATTTTTCGTTCTTAGATATTAACCAGCAATCTTTTGAGACTTAAAAAAATGTTCAGACTAAGACTAAGACTATATAGTTAAAGTGTAATTATCGCGCATCAAAAAATTAAGATGGGGTGATGAAATTCTATATATTGTAAATAAGAGTTATCATTCGCCTATAAATAAAAGTTCTTAATTAGACTATATATAAATTTAAATAAACTTAAGTAAAATTATCCCACACTGAAAAATTATAATAAGGTGATTTTTTTTATTATATAAATAAGAGTAATCATTCATCAAAAATATATACTCCAATAAAATGATCAATTTCGATTATATAAATAAAGAGTAATCGTCTATCCTTTAACTTGGATATAAAAACAAATTCTTTTAATCTTAAAAATAGCTCTTAAAACTATAAACTTAATTAAGTAAATTACCACATCGAAAAATTATGATGAGGTGATGGAATTTTATATCATAAATGAGTAATCGTTCGATTTTGAATATAGTCTTAAAAAGCTTTTAAAAAGATTACAAACCTAAAATTATCCTACATTGAAAAAATTAAAATAAGGTGTTGATTCTATATTATAAATACGAGTAATCATGTGTATTTTTGGGTCTTAAAAGCAGATCTTAAAACTATAAACCTTGACTAAATTGTCCTATATTGAAAAATTAAGATGAGTCAATAGAATCTTATATTATAAATAAGATTAATCTTTCGTTCTTAGATATTAATAAAAAAATTCATTCGTTCTTAGATATCAATCAAAAAAACTTTTGAGTCTTAAAACTTAAGTAAAAATAATCTCACATCGAAAAATTATAATAAAGTGATGAAACTTTATATTATAAATAAGAGCAATAATGTATTCTTTCGAGTTCTAAAATAAGCTATGAAGACTATAAACTCAGCTGAAATTAAGTTTGATTACTAATATCATGTGATACTTATTCATTGTAATGACATAGTTTTATTAAGTTTCTTATTTAAGAATGTACATCATCAATTTAATTAAGCCAACTAACTCGTGCAGCGCACAAGCTTTAATCTATTAAGATACAAAAGATAAATCAATGATAACATTTTAATAGCATGGTATATGTGCAACTTGTGTTTTTCAAAACTAGAGCTACAAGTTTAATTGTTTTAAGGTCATAATTTTCGCCGTTGTCTTTATGTTCCTTCGACACACCATTTCTTCACAAAGGTATATGCCTTTATCCTGTAGTCGAACTCACTTTTGACCTTCTTAAGTGTTGTCCTGATCTATATTAAATATTTGTATCATTGATATTCTTATAAATTAGTATGTGTTGATTGAAAACCAACAATGAAACTTCTAATTGTTAGTTTAACTTCCCACTTAACAAAAAATCACTTTGTGGAAAATTATGAAACTTCTATTATTAGGTTATAGTAGTAAATAATAAAAATGTTTTCATATGAATATACTTTCAAAATGTTCACTTCTACATTTTAAGAAGAAATGAAGATTTAATCGACTGTCTCAGAAATTTGTGAACTGACTTATTTATAAAGAAGCAGACGTATGGGATACTTACGATGAAAGGATATATTTTGAGGCTTTGAGCACACAAATTGTGTCCATTCCTACAATACTCGTCAAGAAATTACTTGATCGTATCCACATGTCTCTTAATTTTTAAATTGTCGTGTCAGAAACTCCTACTTTGTGTCTCAGCTAACTAGTTTGAACGCGGTACGTCTTGGTCTTTTCATATTCTGATCAATTTATCAATGTGTTTTTGATTAAGTATTTGACCAACAATTTATGGGGGACTTCATCAAGTGAAAAGGAAATCTGTTGGAGGATTCTTAGTATCATGTAGTTTTTCTCATAGTTCAAGCCTCGTGCTGTAACTTAAGCATATAAAGAATTGACCTATCTTTGGTATTTATAGTTGACAATTGTAGGTCAAATCTCACATCTTCTGATACTTGTTTTAGAAAATTTATTTTTAATGGCTCCAAACTTCTAGATCGTTCACATCAAGAGTGGGGTATTTGTCCTAGTTTGGAGAGTATGTATTTGGATCATATCATCAGAATCTTTGAAGAGTTTTATTGCTACTCTGTAACTTCAGTATAAAATTTCTACTTGTCTGTCAATGTTAGTTGGTGCTGGTTGAAAAAAATCTTTGTGTTCAAGTATTCAAGTTACTCATACAACCTCAAATATCAGTATCTGGGCACCGGCATTCCCTCAACACCCAGGACAGCTAGAATTGATTCACACTTATTCGTATTGTGCTGTTGGTTTAAAATTGGGACGTATAAAAACACCATAAAGTGCACATTACAGTATCTGATATTTTCTGTCATTATCAGTTCTCAGTGAATATGCTATCTGCGATTCTGCCTGACTGCGATATCATGACTTTTCTAAATACATGTATATGCACGGTTTCCTTTGTGTATTTAATTAGCTATAACCTGTATTATGAAAATTGTGGGGAACAGAGAAAGATTGTGTTTGATCTTTCCAGGGAAGGTCATTTTTTTAGTGGTATCCCATATTAAATTGTGTCGTCAATGTTGCCGTAATGCTGTCCATCTACTATCTGAAAAGAATGTTAATAGCCCATATATCGTAGCTATTTGTTTTATCATCTAAGGATTGTGCTTACTGTAAAAAATTTGTTCAGTTCACTTCTACGTATTTCTGAAAAGTGTTACATTCCTCTCAAAGGTGGTGAAGAGAGAACAATTGAATTTATGGAAAGGGAAGGACGTGCAGCTCATAAGGCGCCTCTATTGGAGCATACTTCTGAAAAAGGAGTCGTGAAACATCATTTTCCGATGAGTCTTTTTTTAAAACCATGGGTACTTGGTCAGTGGTTTTACCAAGTCATCAAGATTGGAATTGTTCAGTATGTACGTCTGAAGGCCTTTGCTGCTGTTGGTTTACTCTGTTTATATTGGAAGTGATTAATTTAATTAACTTTGGTTACAGATGATTATTAAAGCATTGACTGCTATCACTGCTGTTATTCTTGAATCTCATGATGTATATTGTGATGGGGACTTCAAGTTCAATTGCGGGTAAGTAACTTATTCTTATTTATAACTTTAGATAGACCTTATGTCGCCTTTAATTGTGATTCTGTTGATATTATTCTGTTTTGTCCAAGTGGCATGAACATAAAGTGTGTTATTCTGCTTTGTTTCACTGGTTAACTAAAAGGTTCTCTAGTTTTTCAGTTCATATTGTCGAAGTCCATTATGATTTTATGATCAAGATGCTATCCGTTATTACCATTTTATTTTCTGCTCTTGATTCAGCATTCCACAGTTTCACATGCTTTGATTAATCATAATCTCATATCTAGACTATTCATGTCTCTGTGATTTGAAGGGCTGACGGTTTTCGACTTCAGTTGAGCTACAACTCGTATGATTTGTGATATTTGCTTAACTGCTAGCTTATCTGTAAGACCTTGAATTATCTATTTTCAATTGAAAGTGAGGGATGTGCAAAATTATAGAGGATGTCATGATTAAGAGAAAAAGGATTTCTTGTCAGTTGAAATTAATGGCTTCGTAACCTTTTACTTTCTAAAGTTTTGACATTGATTTTGTGATATTCATTCTCATAAAGAATAAGTATGTGATGTGATGCAAGTCTTTCGTGGTCGAGGTTGGAACATTATGCAGCAGTGAAATTAGTTGTCTTCTGTGGTCTGCACATCCGCATTAAGGAAAATAGGAAATAGAAAGGGATGGCGGGACTTGTTTGGCTGATCTCTAGAATGTCTTTAACCAGTTCACTTGATGCACATTAATTTGTGCTGGTGTAGGTGAGTACTGCACAATGTTTTGTTCCCTAGTTAGTAGTTAGTCTGACTTTTGGTTGTTGGAGGTAAAGACTTATGAACCACTGATTTAGATCTCTGCCTTTCTTAGTTTCTTGCTAGATTTTCATCATTTTTTATTCGGAAATTTCCCATTGTACCCTCGAACTATGTCACATTACAAATGGTACACCTGCTTTTAAGTTTGTTCCCATGGTAACCTTGAGTTTTATAGTTTAGTCCCCGATTTGCCCTTACCCAATTTTCTGTCATGACGCCGTTAAATTATGACCAAAAGTTGAATGATTACTTGTTAATTAATTTTGGAGGGAAAACTAATTACATCACTTAACAACTACTTTTCTTCAAAAGGAGAGGGGTTTCCATGGTACCCCTAAGTTTTCATAGTTGTTCCCATGGTACCATGAAAGGAAAGCAACGACTCATTGAAGCAAAACAACGACTGGTTTACTAAATTAGTTGTTACACAAGTGCATATAAATTCACTCCCTTTCTATTTTGGTAGAAGAAGAACAAACAATCCACACTTACTCACTCAACTTTTTCACCTTCTTCTTCACTTGTAGAAAAAAATGGAAAAAAACTTTATCACTATAACCTTGAAGCTCGATCATACTGGAACATCAAATTTTTTAATTTTTTTGTACAAGTGAAAAAGGAGGTGAAAAGGTTGGGTGAGTAGGTGTGGATTGTTTGTTTTTTCTTCTGCCAAAATAGAAATGAGATTGAATTTATAAGCAGTTGTGTAACGGTTAATTCAGTAAACTTGTCGTTGCTTTGCTTCAATGAATTGTTGTTTCCTTTCAGGGTATCATGGAAATAACTATGAAAACATAGGGGTGTCATGGGAACAACTATGAAAACTTAGAGTACCAAGTAGTTGTTGAGTGATATAATTAATTTTCTCTCCAAAGTTAATTAACAACTAATCCAACTTTTGGTTATAATTTAACGGTGTCATGACAGAAAATTGTGTAAGGGCAAATCGGGAACTAAACTATAAAACTCAAGGTTACCATGAGAACAAACTTAAAAGTAAGGGTACCATCTGTAATGTGACATAGTTCAAGGGTACCAAGGGACTTTTCCCTTTTTTAGTTATTGTGGTGTTCAATCTCCTTTCTATTTGGCGAATTCCTGTGTTTAAATCGTTTGAACTACCACATGATTTTTTTCTGCATTCTGAGCAGTCTATTTATCTGTATTGATTTGAGAAGGACATTGATGTTCTCTGAAGTAGTTTTAGCTGTATCTATTTTCTACTCAGACACAAGTAGACAACGCTCCTTCGAGGTTTCTTTTAGCTTTGAGGATAGAGTTATTCAAGTCACAGTACTCAATTGATACACCGTTACTCTGTATGTGTATTTTTGCACACGAATGTCGCACTCTGGTAGTCTGGTGTGCTTATTTCAATCTTTTCTCTTACTTTTCACAAGTAATCAATTGATAGGGTAAAGAGCATCTGGACTCTCAAAGATGTATTTCATCTTTTCGTGTAAATGATTTTTTTTATGTATTTGGAGGGAATGAATTCAATAAAATATTGTTGGAAGGATTTACTTTGTAACTTTGAGTTTATTTTCCTATTTATCTTTGCTTCTGGACTATGTTTGAATAAAGCAAAATGTCTCACTAAGCTAGTTGCACTTCTTTTTATTGTGAAGCCGTCGTCACCTGGGAAGTGTCTTCCCATGGACACTTGTTACAACTAGCGTCCCCGTGTCCGACACCGTGTCCAACACCAACACACTTGGGACGCGGAATTTTTGAAACCGTGTTCGGTTTTTTTTAAAAATTTATTCGGATACGTCTCAAACACAGTACATGGTATTTGGACACGTTTTGGAAACATCTTTTAAAAAAGAGGACCGATGTTCTAGGTTTGAGAGCATCGTTTATGGGTTTATGGTTGTTCAGTGAGAAAGTGAGTTGAATTGAGGATGAATGATTTGCTTCAGATGTTAAATTGGAGGTTAAAGTAGATTCACTAGTGTTAACCCACGTTTTTTAATAAACGAACTAAATGATATATTTAACTCAATATGTACTAATCTCGTCTAAAAAAATCCAAAATTTAAAACTACATTCAAATTTGGTGTTTGACAATTCAAATATTTTGGATTTATGAATATCTAAGTACTTCTACATCTAGTCGTGTTAAGTTTATATTTGTCATTAACCCATCATGTAGATTACAGCCTAACTACATTATTTCATCCAAATCCAACTTGTTTACGTAGTCTTTGGTATATATTTTTTTTATGTAGAAGAGTACAACACGTGATTATTTGGTTTGTATCAAAGTCTTTATAATTTGTATCCATAACATGTGAATACCATAAGTCAATAAAAAAACATTTCATGGTCATGAATGATTACATGAAAAAATGGGGTGGACTATTTTTAGGAATTATATTATTGATAGAGATTGTCAAAAATCTGGTAGTATCCAAGTAAACAAATGTTTTCCTTACTTAAATTGTTCTCAATCAAAACATTATTTTTTTTATTTGTTTGAAATAAAAGGAGTTGGTTATGTAACTAATCAGTACTAGTTATCTGTCAATAAGCTTTTGAAATATTGTGATACACTGTAGCTACATCTCACATATCTTCTTTCTTGTAGATATCCATACATGGCGATAATTTTAAATTTTAGTCAGACATGGGCTCTATATTGCTTGGTGCAATTTTATGCGGTAATAAAGGATGAATTGGCCCACATTCAGCCATTGGCCAAATTTGTGACATTCAAGTCCATTGTCTTTTTGACATGGTGGCAAGGGGTGACCATAGCAATTCTTTACGATGTCGGTCTGTTTAAAAGTCCACTAGCTCAAGCATTGCAGTTCAAATCAAGCTTACAGGACTTCATAATATGCATAGAGGTACTTATCGTAGTTAGCCTGAATTTCTGTATTGATTACATCTGGTTTGCAAGCTGAACATGAGTCAGCCATAAAAGTAAGTTGTCTCCCTCAATATTTTCTCTGCACCCCTCCTTTCCCCCTTTTTATCTGACCTTTTTACCAAGAACAAAAGTGCTACCAAGCTTTTTATCCTTTCAAAATCAATTGTTTACAATAGTCCAACTTTAAAGAATCCTCGTCACTTTGCTCGAAAAGCTCCTCACTCTTTTTCACACATTTTCAACGTTTCATTGTGTTCTTGTATTTATGAGCATATTTTGTACGTCTACTCCTTTCCTTTTAAAAAAATAGATTTACGTGGGATCTTGATTAGCTTGTTATTGTGATGCTACAGTTTTCTATGCACATCTCTTGTCTCAATAGTTTTAGTTACACCTTGTTTGGATAACAAAAATGGAGGGAAAGGAAGGGGAGAGGAGGGGAGGGGAGGAAAGGATACGAGGGAAGGGGAGGAAAGGATACCTATGTTGGAAAGGAAATAGTTTGCCTTGTGGGAGGCATATGGAGGGATCCAATTTTGCCTCCCCTCCAAATCTCGCTCCTCTTTTTCCTTCCACATTCTTCTATCCAAGCAAAGCCCTATTCTGTCACTCTACGCTTTGCTCTATTTTCTTAGTCATGTACTTTTGTGATAGAGTAGTATTTAATCTAGCACTCTAATACTTGATGAATTTTTTATGCATTTTCTTCACACAGTTCGCTGATGTTCTAACAACTAACCAGTGCAGATGGGTGTTGCTGCTGTTGTTCACCTCTATGTATTCCCAGCAAAACCATATGAGTTAATGGGAGAGCGTTTTTCAGGAACCGTGGCTGTTCTTGGAGACTATGTATCTGTTGACTGTCCTGTTGATCCTGATGAGGTTCGGGATAGTGAACGGCCAACAAAACTGCGTCTCCCGCAGCCTGATGATGGCGTAAAGAGTGGGATGACTCTTGGCCAAAGTGTTAGGGACGTCGTTCTTGGCGGTGGTGGATATGTAAGCACATTTATCACTTGGTAGTGAGTGAGTTTTTTAGGAACCTTATCACTTGTTTGCAAGTCCTTCCCATAATGTCATGACTGTTAGTATTTGATTAGCTTGTTGAAATTTTGATGACTGAAAAATATATGTGAAAAATGGTTAATATCTCATTTTATTGTGGCCATAGGTTAGGTAAAGGGTCTTATACATCTGAAGAATTTCAGATAGAGTGACCTCTCCATCATAGCTTAGAACCATTTGCTTGTTGAGCGGTTGTTTCCTTGGACTGTTAATTTTCCTTCCAAATCTTTCATATGTTAGAAGGCATTAAAGTTGGCTTGTTTAAGCAGAATAGGATCGCTTCTTATTATCTCAAAAGGGGTTAGGGAATGCAGTGACTTTCGGAGCAGCTTCCATTTTCATTTAAGAAGAGTTCTAAAGTTTAAAGTCTGAGTATTGAATGTCCACCATTTTTCAACTCTATTAAAATGGTTGGTTGCATCCGGCAACTTTACTATTTGTGGAGGGTCTCAATAGTCATGTTGCTAAAGAAATATGTTTGCATCGTAACTAGTTAAAAGACGGAGGACTGTTACTAGCTTCCTGTCCGTCACTACTGGTAACTTTAGTGGACATAGGTGAGTGGAGAAGTCATTGCATTTTCTGGGGCCTATGGGGGACTCAGGAGCAATGGCCTATACAATTATACTGGCAAAAGAGTCATCATTAATCGGGTTAATTCAGTTATTCTATGGATCAATTAGGGGCACGTCATTACAGGTCTGTCATTTAGGTCAAATTTATTGTGTTTCCTAGTAATGATCATCTTTTATTATACTGTAGGGTTTTATGGTTTATCTTTTTATTGTGTTGATTAGCTGACGCACGACTTCAATTTCAACTTAGTCATTTTGAGTTAGTTTGTGGTCATTTCAGACCTAGTTATAGTAGAGTGATTTTGACTTTCGAGTTGGTCAATTTCAGGTGGAACAAAGTCAATGTGGGTTTGAGGTCTTGTTTCGCTTATTCTGTTTCAGGTGTTTGTGTTTTTTTAGGCTATTCGGGTATTGACATGATAACCTCTCTAATTCCGGATTCTAATGAACTGTTTGGTATGCTTCAGATCGTTAAGGATGTGAAGTTTACTGTGAATCACACTGTGGAACCCATGGAGAAGGGATTCACGAAGTTCAATGAAAAGCTGCATGAGATATCGCAGAATATAAAGAAACGTGAGAAAGACAAGAGAGCCAAAGACGACAGCTCCATTGCAACATCTTCCCCACAACGGAATGTGATTCGTGGCATCGATGATCCTCTTCTGAATGGCAGTGTGAGTGATAGCGGGTTCTCAAGGGGGAAGGGGAGGGGCAGGAAACACCGTAAAAAATCAGGGCATTCTAGCGGAAGTGGAGGAGAGAGCAGTAGTGATCGAAGTTATGGTGGATACATGATCCATGGTCGTAGATGGGTTGTCAAAGAGTAGTTGCGTCAGGTGAACTCTTAGGTATAACGCACAGCATGTTGCGACTCAGGTCACGGGATCAAGGGAGCTGAGTTGAGATGAATCTGATGGGCAATTACTTTATTGCAGTCCCATGCTTAGGGAGCCTTGCATAATGATGTTTCGTAATTTATTGAGATACACATTTTTCTGTTTATTCACTCCCTCTTTTCTATTTTTATGGGTTGAGAGATGTGAGGCGAAAAAATGTTGTAAAGAGCTGTAAGTATTACGGGCTGGAACCCTTTTATTACAGAGGCATGTATACTATCCCACAGTCTCATAGGAGTTTTTGTATTTTTCTAAAATGGTAGACTAGAGATAATAATCCTCAGTTACCTCCTCGCCATTTCCTCTTACATTTTATTATAATATTCCCTCTTTTTTCTTGAATAAACCCCGTAAGGGGTGTACAAAATAAACAAGGAAATAGAAAAAGGTAAAGGCATTTGGTGTCTTTTTAACAATAACTAGATTAAAGTTTGTGCGCTGCACGGGTTAGTTGGCTTAATTTCATTGATGTTATACATTGTTAAATAAGAAACTTAATCAAACTATGTCATTACAATAATGGAAAATTGATAATTTATACCCTTAATACTTTTGTTTTTCAAACTTTATACCTTACATAATTTTTTTTCAAAATTTATACCTACTTGTTCTATTAATTGCATGATCAATACCTAATCTTATTTTCCGTCAAAAAATTAATGGAAACCATCACAAATGTCTTATTTACCCTCCAATTCACCCCCCTCTCCTTCACTTTCATTTCCCCCAATTTACTTTGCATCCATGAATGTCAAGATTTTTCCAGACTATTTTTTTTTTCCAGAAAATTGCTCACCCTAATCACCTAAATTATCAAGATCTAATGAATTCAACCCAAATCTTCTACTCTCTACACCAATTTCGTAATTCCACCCTAATTTTCGATTGAATTTTTTCCTCCAATACAACACAAGTTCGATTTGGTTATGCTTCTTTTTGCAGTTTCGTGATTAATCGACTGCAATTTCGATTAAATTGATGTTGCTTGTCTTTGTAATTACTTTCTAGTGAACAAAGAAAAAAAGTCTGAGCAATCTCTTTTGATGGGTTATGTCTTTTGTCATAATTTTATTTAACCATAATTTCTTAGATAAAAATTAATAATGGTTGAAACATTAAATAGATAAAAATTGATGCATTAATTTGTGATTTACAGACAAAATGAGAAGATGAAAAAAAAAATTGAAGAGAAAAGTTACTGAAGATGGCAGACGATGAAGATGGGATAAATATGAGGGTGGGTTGAAGCAAATCTGACATGTGAATGACTCAATGGGGGTGGGGGTATAATTGGAAGAGAAATTAAAGAAATCGTAAATAAAATATTCTAGGTGACGGGTTTCGTTAATTTTTGACGGAAAATAAGATTAGGTATTGATGATGTGATTAATAGATTAAGGAGGTATAAGTTTTGAAAAAATATTATGTAAGGTATAAAGTTTGAAAAACAAAGTTATTGAGGGTATAAATTATCAATTTTCCCTTACAATAAATATGTCATTACAATAAATAAGATAATCACATGATATTAGTAATCAAATTTAATTTTAGTTGAATTTGTAGTCTTAAGATCTCATTTTAAAACTAAAAAGAACACATGATTACTTTTATTTATAATATAAAATTTCATCGTCTTATTATAATTTTTTGATGTGGAAATAATTTTACATTTGTAGTCTTATTAAGATATTTTTTAAGACTCAAAAGTTTTTTGATTGATATCTAAGAATGAATGAATTTTTTGATTGAAATCTAAGAACGAAAAATTAGTCTTATTTATAATATAAGATTCTATCACGTCATCATAATTTTTCGATGTAGGATAATTTGCTCAAGGTTAATCGTCTTATTATGGTCTTAAGAGTTTTTTAAGACTCAAAAGAGAGAGTATAGTTTTTCGATGTGCGATAATTTACTTAGGTATATAGTCTTAAGAGTTTTTTAAGACTCAAAAGATTTTGATTGATATCATATCTAAGAAAAATAATTAGTCTTATTTATAATATAGAAATTCATCACCTTATTATAATTTGTCGATGTGGGATAATTTAACTAAAATTTGTAGTCTTATTTATCATATAGAATCATCACCGTACCTTATTTTAATTGTTTTGATGTGTGATAATTTTAACTTTGTAGTCTAATTAAGACCTTTTTATTTAAACTCAAAATATTGTTGGTTGATATTTAAAAATAATGATTACTCTTATCATAATTTTTTGATGTAAGAGAATTCCTTAAGTTGGTTGATGTCTAGGAAAAATTATTATTAGTCTTATTTACAAAATAAAATTTCATCACCTTATTATACTTTTTTTACTTTAAGTGTATAGTCTTAAGAACTTTTTTAAGACTCAAAAGATTTTTGTTTGATGAAACTTTATAATTTTTCGAATGTGGGATAGTTTTACTTAAGTTTATAGTCATAATATATATTTTTAAGATTCAAAAGATTTTTGGTTAATATCTAAGAGCACATGTTTGTCTTATTTATAATATAAAGTTTCATCACCTTATTATAATTTTTTGATGTGAGATTATTTTTATTTAAGTGTAGTATTATTAAGAAACTTTTTAAGATTTAGTTTTTTTTATTGATATTTAAGAACGAATGATTAGTCTTACTTATAATATAGAATTCGTCAATTTATCATAATTTTTCAATGTGAGATAATTTTTTTAAGTTTATAGTCTTCCATCACCTTGTAATAATTTTTTGATTTGAGATAATTACTTAAGCTTATGATCTTAAGAGCTCTTTTTAAAACGAAAAAAAATACATCATACTCCGACATTACTCTTGATTATAATATAAAATTTCATCAGCTCATTATAATTTTTCAATGTGGGATGATTTTAAGTTTGTAATCTTATATATTAAAAGCTTTTTTAAGACTCAAAAGTTTTTTTGTCCATATTTAAAACCGAATGATTACTATTATTTATAATATAAATACATCATACTCCGACATTACTCTTGATTATAATATAAAATTTCATCAGCTCATTATAATTTTTCAATGTGGGATGATTTTAAGTTTGTAATCTTATATATCAAAAGCTTTTTTAAGACTCAAAAGTTTTTTTGTCCATATTTAAAACCGAATGATTACTATTATTTATAATATAAAATTTCATCACCCCATCATAATTTTTCGATGTGGGATAATTTCAAAGTTTTTCTTTGTCGATATTTAAAACCGAATGATTACTCTTATTTATAATATAAAATTTCATCATCTCATCATAAATTTTCGATGTAGGATAATTACTTAGTCTTGAGAATTCTTTTTTAGATTCAAAAGACTTTTGGTAAATATTAAAGAACGAATTATTATTCTTATTTATAACGTAGAATTTCATCATTATATTATAATTTGTCGATGAGGGATAATTTTACAACTGTTATATGTAATAAATTCATCACATGATGTGAAACCAATAATCTAAAATTTATACTCCAATGAAAACATTTTTTACCATGAATCTAGTTATTTCATTTTTATAATTTATTTTACGATAATGTTTTTAAAAAATGACCTCTAATGATTTATACCTAAGAATTGTAAAACATCACATTAATATAACAATTGAGTTGAAGTTATACAACAAATGTATTGAAGTTTCAATACATACACTTGAATGTTTACAACAGTACGAAAACAAATGATTATTAAAGTTATGTTGTTATAGAGATGAAATTACAAATTTAGCAGTTAAAGTTAAACTATTGTTTCTCCACCATTACTATGTCTAAGTCAACTATATAATCTACCATCGTTCCAATTAAATATTGTTGAAGTTACATTTGTTGTCAATTGAAGTTTCATATATATATTGACCAATCAAAGTGACGTTAAACTTCATTGAGCTTCGAAATCAACTTCACAAGCCTTCGTCCCCTACGTTTGACAAGGACATTACCAACATCTTCCTCCGTTACCGCCTCATTTTTCGCAACTCCACCAATTTGACCTTTGGACGACATCTCGGCTAACACATATGCAATGAAGAACAAAAAACACAATATCATATAAACATCTTGAAAATGACACATAAAACGCACAACAATCAACTTATAAGACAAACCAATTGAGAATATTATACAAAAAAAATGACAAATAAAACACTAAATAATCAGCTTATAAGACAAACCAATTGCGATTATTGACGGATAATGTAGTATGAATGAACAAAACTACTCAGAATTGATTGATTTGGTTGAGATTATCAATTGTGAATTGACTCATTATGATCTGAGAATTGATTGAGATCGAGAAAAGGCGAGTTTAAGCAGGTTGACATCTAAGCTAAAGCATAGTAAGTCGGATTGAAATTCAACAGAATGCAATTGATAATGTTCCCAAACTGGGTTAAACCGAGTTTAATCAGCATAATGTTCCCAAAAGACCTCCACTTGTGAATACAGAATGCAATATTGGGTTAAAGAGAATAGCCAAATAAATTGGCGGGATTTGTAAAGTGTAAGCTGACATTTTACAACTAAATTTAATTACCACCAACCAACCTCACCTTCTATAGTTCTATTTTTCTAACACATTATTTTCACTCCTTTTTTCCCCTGAAACAACCTTCCATTGTTCTATTCCATTGCTATGCAATGATGTCACTGATACGACCCCATCTTCTGGTACATAACCCCTCAAACAACCTCACATAATTACTTTATTATTATTATTATTATTATTATTATTATTATTATTATTATTATTTGTATTTTCCCACTTAAAAACGTGGACTATATAAGTGAAACATAACAAACCC
Source organism: Agrostemma githago (assembly GCA_958450325.1). Lineage (NCBI taxonomy): Eukaryota > Viridiplantae > Streptophyta > Magnoliopsida > Caryophyllales > Caryophyllaceae > Agrostemma > Agrostemma githago. The sequence continues at coordinate 61,557,952 of OY288247.1, read as the reverse complement.
ATTTCATCACTGCATTTTCTTGACATAAAGATCCGATCTTTACCATATTTGGATGATTTTAGCATCTGGGTTTGTCATATTTTCCTTTAATTTTACGGTTTTATGAATAAATTAAACTTCAGATGAAAAATCCCTAATTGAAACTTCAGATGCAAAAAATTAAAGTTTTATGAATAAATTAAACTTCAGATGCAAAAAAATCAATTAAAGGATTGAAAAAATATTAAGCATAAATAAATCAATTGAGGTTTTATGAATAAATTAATTAATAATAGCAAAAAAAAAGTAAACAAACCTCATTAGCAACCATTGATGTGCATAAATGACGAAGAGATTTTAGAGATTGATGATGAAGAGATAATTCTGGAGCATTTGGATTATTTTTATTGTTCTTCAATGGAGGAGGGAAAAAGATGGTGGATGAATGAAGGATGGAGAAAGAAGAGTGTGAATGGTGATAGAAAATGTGAGAATAATGAAGAGAGTGAGAAGTGTACTGAATTGAATAGCGTGGAAATATTGAGGGTGAGAGTACGTGAACCTCATTAAATGTTGAGGCGGGTTCCGGTGAGGCAGGGTAACTCCTTACACCCTTAGAGGCACAATCTGGACCATTAGATTAAGATCTGATCTAACGATCCAGATTAAAAGACTCAAAAAACACGCGCTACTCCTCTCCACCTTCTAAAACCCTGTCATTTAAACCCTACTACTTTCTCTCTCTAGTCTGAAAACCTCTGAAATTCATTGGCGAGTAATTCTGCACCTTCAATGGCGAGTAATTCTGCATCTTCAATGGCGACTGATTCTTCATCAAAGAGTCGAAAATTAGACACAAATGAAAATCCTTCAATTTTACCTTCAACTACTTCAGATTTATGTCAAAAAAATTCAATTTATTCTAAAATTCAATTTCAAATTTTAAGTATGATTCTTAATTTATTTACGCCATGATTCGTTTTCTGAATGCAGTGAATAGTCAAGAAACAACTGCAACATGTTCGATGATGGGCGATTCTAATATTTTAGGTAAAATATTTCATTAATTCATCTATTTTAGTTTATATTACTTCATCAATTCAATTGCTTCAAGTTTTCGTAGAAACGTATCTTATATTATTTAGTTCATAGTTAAAACACTGTGTGTTTTGATGTATATAAGTTTCAATTCATTGTATATAAATAATACAACAGATATACATATGTAAAAGCACCATCTGTTTTGATGTAGATAATTTAATATATGTTGTACATGTTGATAGTTTTTCATAGTTAAAGCAGTAGCTGTTTTGATGTAGATAACTTAATATATGTTGTACATGTTGAAAATTGTTCATAGTTAAAGCAATTGCTGCTTTGATGTAGATAACTTAAAACCTGTTGTACATGTAGATAGTTGTTCATAGTTAAAGCAGTTGCTGCTTTGATGTAGATAACTTAATATCTGTTGTACATGTCAATAGTTGTTCACAGTTAAAACTGTTGCTGCTTTGATGTAGATAACTTAATATCTGTTGTACATGTTGAAAATTGTTCATAGTTAAAGCACCATCTGTTTTGATGTATGTAACTTAATATCTGTTGTACATGTTGAAAATTGTTCATAGTTTTGATGTAAAATTTAATATTATGTGTTAAATTTATATAGATACTCCCGAACCTAATTCTGACAAAGATTTAAAGATACCAAGTTGTTCTAAAGAATTGAAACCTTATGTGGGTCAAATTTTTCCGGGATTGGAAGAAGCATTTGAATTTTATTCCAAGTATGGAACTGCTGGTGGCTTCATGCTAGGAAAAGCACTGGACGCACTAGTCGTGGTATCGTTAAAAAAAAGTACATTGTGTGCAATAAAGAAGGTGAATATGAACATAAGGGACAACAACAAAGAAGGTAGATAACAAGAATTCGTTGTATGGCTAGAATCATCTTAGAAAGAAGATCTGATGGGTGATATGAAATCAAAGAATTTAATGAAGGACATAACCATTTTTTGAACACACCTTCTACAATGATGCACCTTAAAAAGGCAAGGAAACTCAGCATTTTGCACAAAAAGATGATCATTGACAACTCCATGGTGAACCAAGGTGCTGTGAAAACTTTCAGGATGTTCAAGCAGTTCGTGAAGGGTTATAAATATGTAGGTGCATCAAAGGTTGATTTTAAAATTTTTGGAAGAGACATAAAGAAGTTTATCAAGGACTCTGATGGACAGATGTTCATTGAGATCCTTATGAAAAAGAAATCCCTCTGTGACTCTTTTTATTTTGACTTTGATGTTGATGATGAACAAAGGATCACTCATTTATTTTGGGCTGATCCTATAATGATAAAGAACTACATGCTATTTGGTGATATGGTGTATAACATGAATAAGTACAAGATGATCTTTGTTCCCTTCACGAGTGTAGATCATCACAAGAAATGTGTCACATTTGCTGCTGGCCTTGTTGGGAGAGAGAGTGGTAAGAGCTTTTCTTATTGCTATCTTTGTCATATTTTTTGTGTTCTAAAGATAATACGTGATGCACATGAGGAATTTTATTATACTGTCTTCTCAATGCATGATGCAGGTAATGGCTTTGCTTGGTTGTTTAAAAACTTTATAAAGGCAATGAGAGGTACTTTTCCTTCCTTCATTATCACTGATCAGGATTTAGAAATCAAAGCTGGGGTGAAAAAGGTTTTTGGAACCCACACATTTCACAGATTGTGCATGTGGCACATCATGAAGAAGGTAGCAGACAAAGTGGGTTCTAAAATATGCACTGAAACAGATTTTCTTAAGGACCTGAATGCTGCTGTTTGGGGTGAGGATGTAAACCCGACTCAGTTTGAACAGATGTGGCATGATCTTATCACTAAGTACAATCTTGAGGATAATGAGTGACTTCAGGAGATATTTGAGTTGCGAGAGAAGTGGATACCAGCTTACCACCGTGACCTGTTTCTTTCAGGGTTGGCGAGGACAACTTCAAGGTCTGAGTCTGAGAATAACTTCTTCAACAACTTCACGAACCCTCATCTGACACTTGTTGAATTTTACATGAGGTTCGACAGTGCCATTGATGCTCAAAGGTGGGAGCAATCCAAGCTGATTGCTGACTCTATGAGCACTTCCGCTTCATTGATCAGTCCATTTTCACTTGAAAAACATGCTTCTGAAATCTACACAAGAACTGTCTTCTATGAGTTGCAGAAGGAGTTAAAGGCATCCATGTACAATTGTGGTGTTGATGAGATTACAAAGAAGGATGGTGTTTAACATATCTCTATACTGGACAACATCAGCAACAGGGTATATGTAGTTAACTATACACCTGCAGAACAGAAAATTGTCTTTGTCTGTGCCTGTAAGATGTTCCAGCAACGTGAACTGTTGTGTCATCATGCTCTTTGGGTTCTGAAAGAAAGAGGTGCCAAGAGGATACCTAATTCATATCTACTTCCTCGTTGGAACAAGTTTGCAACATCAGGGAAATGTTTGATGCAAATGACATACTTCTTTCTGATTGTCGGTCATCTGATGGAATAAAAACAAAGGTTGCAGAATTATGGACTAAAATTTTTGATTGTGTGACTGTGGTTGAGAACAAGGAAGAGAAGGTGGATGAGCTCTTAGAAGTAGTGAGAGCATTCAAGGAGAAGGTTGTGGAAGAAGGAACAAACCTGCGAAATGACAAGAGGTCTGAGATCGAGTTTTTGATGGGTGCCACTATCCCAACTGACATTAAGATCTTGCCTCCAAATCAGTCTAAAACAAAAGGCTCTAGAAGGCAACTTATTTCATCTAAAGAAAAAGCTACGAAAGAACATAAGAAGCCTCCTCGGAAGTGCAATGACTGTGGGATACCATGATTCAAGGAATTGTCTTGGTAAAGTTTAATCATCATACATTCTCTTAATTTTACTTAATTTTAATATATTTTAAATATAATAAATTGTCCAGCGATACATTAAGTACATTATCTTTTATCAAGTACACTTGATTTTCAATTGAAAATTATTCATATGAACATCTCTATTTGATTTTATGTGCAGCAATTCTACTTATTTCTTCTTTTGATGTACATAAGTTAACATCTGTTGTACACGTCAATATTGAAAGCACTGACTGTTTTGATGTACATAAGTTACTATGTGTCGTACATGTTCAAAATTTGTAAATAGTTAAAATAGTGTCTAATCTAACCCTAAACTCTTTTCCTTATTCAAGGACGGAAAAGGGTTTAGGGTTGGATTAGGCGTACCCGCTTCGTGGCTCCGCCTAATCCAACCCTAAACCCTTTTCCTTATTCAAGGTCGCTAATCCCGCAAGTAACTGAACCCTAAGAGGGTATTGGTGAACCCTGTCGTGGACGTGATTCAAAGATGGGTACTGCATAAGACGGGACGGAAAAGGGTTTAGGGTTGGATTAGGCGTACCCGCTTCGCGGCTCCGCCTAATCCAACCCTAAACCCTTTTCCTTATTCAAGGTCACTAATCCCGCAAGTAACTGAACCCTAAGAGGGTATTGGTGAACTCTGTCGTGGATGTGATTTAAAAATTTGTTCAAGGTCACTAAGACCGTCTAATACAACCCTAAACCATTTTCCTTGTTCAAAATTTGTTCATCGTCAAAGAACTGTCTTTTTTGATGTACATAAGTTACTATGTGTTGCACATATTCAAAGTTTGTACATAGTTAAAACAATGTTTGTTTTGATGTACATAAGTTAATATCTGTTGCACATATTCAAAATTTGTACATAGTTGAAAATTTGTTCATTGTCAAAGCACTGTCTGTTTGGATGTACATAAGTTACTATGTGTTGAACATGTTGGAATTTGTACATAGTTAAAACAATGTCTGTTTTGATGTACATAAGTTAATATCTGTTGTACATGTTGTCAAAGCACTGTCTATTTTGATATACATAAGTTTCTATGTGTTGCACATATTGAAAATTTGTAAATAGTGAAAACAGTGTCTATTTTGATATACATAAGTTAATATCTGTTACACATGTACAAATTCGTACATTATCAAAGCACTGTCTATTTTGATGTACATAAGTTAATATATGTTGTGCATGTTGAAAATTTGTACTGTAATCAAAGCACTACATGTTTGACACGTGCCAGATTTACTGGTATTTACATATATACTTTATATATTGACCTATATACAGTATAGCAACAAAAATTAAATTTGTATATTAGGTAAGTAGTCAAAACAATCTGGTACTTATGTACAGGTAATATGTAAATATATAAATTCGTAATGTCAAATATGTACATCACGAATTATTAATGTAACTCAGCAGTATAAATTAGGAATACAATTGATTCAAAATGATTCAACCACTGTAAGATACAATGTACAGTGGAGATACTGTATACAGTGTACTTGGACAACTTTCTAACGCGTGGAGCATTTAAGAAAATACCTTCCCCAGTTATACCTTTTTTTTTCAAATTAATGACAGTTTTCACATTGACAGTATAAAAACACACCCACACACACGCAAACATACATCCACATCCACAATCCCTCCGTCTATGCGTTAAAAAGTATTTATTATTTAATTTAATGAGAAATAAAGATGTTCATGGAGTTATTTCATCACGCACTATTCAAAAAAAAATCTTTAGGTTATTCGTCTTTAGTACCTCAGATGAATTGGTGCAAGTTCAAGTTTTGTGTTGGTTAAGATATTTAGGGATCAGTTTAAGGGTGGTAAGATGTAAAACCCAATTCTCCAACACATCTTGGTTAACCAGAAGGAGGGTGGTGATTTATTCAAGAGGAACTTCATAGTTTACATATGCTCTATTTTTATACATGGGAGTGTTAGTATTGTCTTGATTCGTTCATCGAGGGTGCAGATATGTGGCAGGGGAATGCAACTGAAATAAACAAGTACTTTGACGGATCTATAATGGTTTTTGTTTTCATTTATCTTCAAAGGATGAAATATAGAAACAGTGATCCTGTTCGTGCGTTCCCAATTATGTTGTATTGGACACAAGAGACAATGGAAAAGAGGATAAAGAAGGAAGCTAAATTCTCTGGAACGTTTGGGAAGGGTTATGTGATACCGTTACAGATATATTACAGTGGTTCACTTGTACTTGTAATCTTTCGTCTTTGTTACGTACAAGTAATATAGAAATATGTACAATGAGCCACTGTAATATGTCCTTTATAGTCAAAAACTTAAAATCTACGGAGTAGTACTTGAGATGGGTTATGTTCAACTTTTATAGAAATATGTACAATGATGTCCCCAGATGTATTATGCACAGTTGTTATTTAAATATGTACTGTACCTTTTGTTTTTTAATTAAAAATATAATAATACATAGTTAAGAATATATAGTGTATACTCTAAATAAGTTACGATTTGACACTAGTAAAATGTTACTCGAATATGAATAACTAGTTGAGATATGTACATCTAATATGAAATTATGTATACTGATGTCCTTAGATGGATTATGTATATGTGATATTTACATATATACATTACATCAAGAATTAATAATATAATTCAGCCAACGGTAATATGTCCTTGAATGATTATGTACATCTGGTATCTATATACGGAGTATATTCTTTACATATATACAATTCATTTCAACCAATGTAAGATACAATGTACAGTGAAGATACAGTATACAATGTACTTGGACAACTTTGTTATTATGGAAAATGATGCTTTTAACGCGTGGAGCATTTAAGAAAATACATTCCCCAGTTATACAAAGTAATGACATACCTTCCCCAGTACAAATTAATGACAGTATAACGCGTGGAGCATTTCAAATTAATGACAGTTTTCACATTGACAGTATAAACACATCCACACACACGCAAACAACTACACCCACATCCATAATCCTTCCGTCTATGCGTTAAAAAGTATTTATTATTTAATTTAATGAGAAATAAAGATGTTCATGGAGTTATTTCATCACGCACTATTCAAAAAAAAATCTTTAGTTGATTCGTCTTTAGTACCTCAGATGAATTGGTGCAAGTTCAAGTTTTGTGTTGATCTGTTATCAACACAGGGGTATGTGATACCGTTATAGTCCCTTGAATGGTACAAAGCCTTGAGGGTATAACGTGTCGAATATACCAGGTATGAGTTCCCCGGATACTTCCTTTATCGAGGGAATGCAACTTAAATAAACAAATACTTTGACGGGCCTATAATGATTTTTGTTTTAATCTAAGGATGAAACATAGAGTCAATAGCTGTTGTTGATAAGAAAAGGGCTGAAATTGAAGAAAGTGAAAGAGAGTTTCTTGCTAAAACAGCTGAGATTAAGAAAAAACTGGAGGAAGATAGAGCCCGTTTGTCAACTAGGATCCCTTTTCCAGTGGATGAGGTCATTGATCTTGATGCTACTCTTGGAGACGCGATTTAACGGGTCAGGAACCGTACATGTTTTGTCACTATGAAGCCCATTCGGATCAGTCACTTGATCCAGTTGCTTAAATAATATGTATATCGGCTGCATTTTTTGTTGAGATGCCCCCATTGTATCTCATATTCTAATGCATCATCATATAGGCAAGTCCTACTCATTTTGTATTATAAGAACTTGAAACCTGTGGAACTTGAATCAGTCCTACTCATTTTGTATCATCATATAAGAAATTGAAAATGTACGGAGTAGTACTTTAGATGGGTTATGTTCAATTTTATTGAAATATGTACAATGATGTCCTCAGATGTATTATTGTGGACATGACATAGGTCCACCCCGGAGCGGCGACGTGCGGGTTTGGGGAGGCGATAGAATTTCCATGTGAGATGGATCGAATAGAATTTTAAATCGAAGTAGGAGTCGCCACCGAATTTATGGTAATTCGGAACCATTCCAACCCACTCTATGTCGTAGTGGGCCATATTTAAAACATGGCCCATTTCCGATGTCAGAGTTTATCGGGTTCGTCCCTTAGCATTTCGATACCGATGCCGACTTGCGCGGTTAATCGTATATTGAATGACTCTCGTTTCCAATGGATTCGGACATCCGGAAACCATGGTTCTGAGTAAGGGGTGAGGGTACGTGTTGGGAAGTTCATTGAGAACACCCAACCCCGCCCGCACTTAGCGGCCTTTACTAAGATATCGTTCGGTTTTGTGTACACGCGTTAGTTCGACGATTGAATGATATGCAGAGATTATTTTCCTAAGACATGTGAGGAAAATAAATGAATGGGTTGCTAGTCGTTTAATGCACGTTAAACTAATAATGTCAAAGTTATTTTAGCATGTGAACTCGTTTTAGTCTAATAAAACGATAAAAACAAAATATGAGAATAAATTGCTACAAACACGAGAAAACGAGTTAGTAACGATGAATAAATCGAATAAAGACGTAAATAAATAATATGCATGATTTTTGAAAAGATTTATGTCACGTGATGGATTAGCACGCGTTGACCGAGGTCAAAGAAAAGGTATTTATCAAAATATGTCGCAAAAGGTCGCTTTTTATTTAAGACTCGAAAAAAATAAAAAATAGAAAAGCGAGGAAACAAAAAAAAGAGACTCGGCGGAACAGGCCACCGCGCGAGTAGCCTGACCGGCGCGCGACTCGCGTGGCAGGCTGTCCAGTTTTTCTTACTTTGTCGAAAAATCGTTAACTTATAAACCGCGTACAAATATGGATTAATTTATACCCGACTCATATTTTCGATATTCGTCGTATTCGATATTCGATTATGGAATCGATATCGAATAGTCGGAATGATTTTAGAAAAGGTTTTGAAAAAAGTTTGTTTTGAACGAAAAGTAAAAAAAAAAAGAATTTTGGACAAAAAAGATGTTAATTCTCTCCGCGTATAAAATCGTCGAATTTTGTTTAAAAAGATGTAACGATTTTATTTAGCATCAACGAGAAATAATTAATTTTGTTCTTGTTGGATACAATATTCGATTAGAGAATCGATATCGTATTTTAAGAACGTTATAAAAAATAGTTTTTCGTAGTATCGATATTAGAAATAGAAAATATGCGATGAACGACCCATATTAAAACGTGAGAAAGGAAGAGAAGAAAGAGAAGAATCGGGTTTGATTTACACCCTCAACCTACATGCTTTGTTTTCTCGGGATAAGGCTCGTCGGAAAGTGGTTTAAACTTGGGAGCGTCAAGATGATGCGGGATGAGTTAAGGTGTTGATTTGGTCGTGTAATGGGACGTGTGGTTGGATGGTTTTCTCGGGGCTTCGAGGCTACTTCGGGAAGGTGTCGGGATTTGCTAGATATCGAGGATGTAGGACGTGTTGATTATGGCTGTAAAAACCGTGTTAATTGGCTATTTTTTCTATTGTTAATTCTGATGTTGTGATGTGATTTTTGGGTTTTCAAAGTGTTGTATGGGAGGTCCTATTTATAGGGAGTTCCCGTCCTTGGCTTAGGAGAGTTTGAATACCGCTTAGGATAGGAAACGTAGGAGTTTGAGAAGCATGAGAATTCCGCTTTCTTGGCCAAGAAGAAAAGGTATCTCGGCTGGTGGGGGTGTTTTGGCCGAGTATTTGGTACTCGGTCGATGTCTGATTCGGTTTCCAGATAGAATTCCTATTTGAGATCGAATTTTACTTTTAACGGAATTGTTTATTATTTTGTGAAGCTGATATTTTGTAGGAATTTGAGTATGAATCAACCGTGTGAGTGTCACGGCTGACTCACATGTCTCGGGAAAATCTTTGACCGGGTTTTGACTCGGTCGCTAAAAGACGGTTTTACCCCTGGTGTCGGAATCGACCCAAATTAGTCTTATTTGACTCGAAACGACCCACTGGGTCTGGATTTGAGGTTGGTTTTGTAAGATTTGTACTCCTTAATTTGTCTAAACCAAATGTCCATGATTACAAGCCCATATCCGAGTCTATCAAAGCACGTTTACGTCCGATCATCATCGGGTGTTTGGCGGGAACTACTATAGACACCCGGCGGTCAAAATGTGGGTGTCTACAGAGCCCCCATTCTGACTGAGGCTTGGACAAGGCAAAAGTCAGAGTAGCCACCAGGTCAATCAAGGATTAAAACCTGGCAGATTTCCGATCGGGTCGTTTAGAGTCCATTAGACCTGCGTGAAGGGCTCGCCAGCCATAAGATAGAAATCATACCTGGGTTGATGCTGATAATGTCGTGGGGGCTTGCCTTGGAAGCCATGGGTACACCTGTTTACAGGTATATCCTGTCTTGGAATTGCGCGGGAGCTTGCCTTGGAAGCTATGGGTATATCTGTTTACAGATACATCCTGTCTTAGAATTGCGCGGGAGCTTGCCCTGGAAGCTATGGACACATCTGTTTACAGATATATCCTGATTCTTCAGTAGAAAATGTTGCCTGAACTTTTCACTGGGGAATTTTCTTGGAATTTCTCGGGAGTCTTGGGTGTACCTGTATGCTGACATAATTTGTATGTAACATTTAGGTGAAACACCGACTCATGCTGGGGAAGAAATGATGATTTTTTTTGAAAATTTTTGAAAAGAAAAATGCTAATTTTTTTTTGAAAATTTTGAAAATAAGGATGCTTAGGATGACTTTGATTCCTTATCGGATTCTGACACGGATTCCTGGAATTCCCTGGTTAGGCCTGTATGTCTAGATGAAGTGTGATAAAAATTCCTATTCCCGTGGTCACTAGGAAAGGGATTTTCTCAAATGGCTAAGTTTTGCAAATTTTAAAATGAGAATTTGAAGAGAGAGATATACCGACCGACTCGACTCTGGACGCGAGAGGACGAGTTGACAGACACGACTTTGACTCTCTAAGGGTTAGACCGTGACTCGGTAGGGGGTAGGCCACCTAAGATGACAAGACTCTTAAGCTGCGCTATTCCGTAGCCTAGGCGAGTGACAACATGGTCGAATCCTCGGAATGGGAAAGATATGTACTCTGTAATGACAGGACCCAGTAGTAGCAATGCTGTAGACTGGTGTTCTTTTCAGATCTTTGATTTTTGGGTACATTTCCAAAGTGGGTATTGCCTCGAGTCCTGACAGATTCTTGTCTTCGGCTGAGCCGAGTACTAGGACACACCTTAGAAAGGTGGCTAGATTTTGAAAGCATTTGGATTATGTGAGTGGATGGAGAACTTCTGCCTAGGAGAAGCCCCCAGAATGACAAAGCTAACTGTTAAGAACATGATAGTGTCGTGACCGGAATGACGGCGCTTTTTTTGAATTTGTGTCAATGTGGGTGGTTGTGCCTTTGTTGAAAGGCTGCCTACGTATTCACGTGTAGTGAAATCAAACCAAGTCGTAGTTCAGTGGATTGAAAGATATATAAGGGTGCCTAGTTTACTAGGGCTTTGTGTGTAACTAGCCACAGCGATGGTGTAGGCTAGGTGCATTCCCAGTGATGTCTTGATCAAAGGGCTAGAATAGTTAGAATGTTGATCCTGTGACTGTGAGCATTCTCCGGGATAGCCCTCAGAGGTGGTGTGAACTATTTGGGCATGTTCTATGCCGACTGCAAGTTGAATTCCCGTGTTTGGGGCTGGTAACTGGTTTAGATGTTTTTGGAAATGTGGAGCTAGGTCGCAAGTGGCTTTGATGTTTCAAAATCTGGAGCTCGATTTTGTGGAGCTAAGGCTTCAAGGGTAAGGTATTGTAATGTGGTAGGAAAGGGGGAAGTCGAGTAAAATGACTCGGACTTCGATCGGGCAGGTTGATAATGCGGGATCTGATTTCCATGTCTGGCCCTAAAGGTTAGGGTGTATCCTATGGAGCTTGAATCCTCAAAATTCTGGGCTGTCTCTTAGCCTAGGTCTCGAGAAGGTCTTGAGGGTTGTAATGTGGGAAGGCTAGATGTGATGTTAGCTGACTAGCTTGACTGTCTCTCCCCTATTGGATGGTATGGGTATTGATAATTTTTGAATTGATCGTTTCACGGTCATGAGTTTTTGAATTCTTTGGGTTGACCTCGTAGCCCCGGTCATGGGATTCTTCATTTGAGTTGACCGTGTCTGGTCGAGAGATGTTGATAATTCTTTTTTGATCATGGCCAGCTTTTTTGTTTTGGCCTTTTGCTTTTTTTCTCTTGGACTTTTGACTTTTTTGTCCAGTTTTTTTTTGTCGGTCAGACTAACACCTAAGGTAGGGACTAGCTAGTCTTATTGGATGGGTGTTTATTGTGGGAAGTTGGCTTGCCTCCCGTCGTGAATCCAAACTAGAAGACTACCCAGATTTGTCATAGGATTCGATATGCTCCTGCTGCGGGTAGTTATGTGGCTTTCTATACCAGACATGGAATAGGTAAAAGGAAAACACGGGCTCGGTCCTGCAGTCATTATAGATGTGCCTATAATAGTCACGTGCGTGTGCTCACATTGTATGATGGTGTTCATCATGTTCTCGGAAACACATAAGGAAAGTATGTATGAGAAATAGAAAAGCTGATTTTATTGAATTTTGAAAAAAGAGGACAGAATACAACTGACTTTGACTCTGACTTTGATTTGGAAATGAGGATGTAGGGTATCCTAGACTCGAACTCAGACTTAGACTCGAATCAAATCCGGACTCGGACGCTCGGTTGGTTGTTTTTTTTGGTAAGGTCTTTGATTGGAGAGAAAGATGGGTGCCACGACTCGCCTAAACTCGGCTTTGCGCAAGTGCAAGAGAGGGAGTCAAACTAGACACGGCCCGGGGTGACGGGTCGACAAAGACTCTTGGACCGGGATACTCGAACGTTGATCTAGATGAGGTAACGACTGCGAATTGGACTCGAGCTGCATAAGGGTGAATCCGAAATGGGGGCGACCGTGTTTGACCGTATCGCGTGCTCGGAGCAACCGTGGTGACCTAACCCTAGGTGACTCGAGTATTCGTAGCATAGGTACGACACGAAGAAGGCATCATAAGGACGCCGGTGCAGGATGAACGTAGGGTACCCCTTAAGGTGACCGTGGTTGACTGCTCGGGTGGAGGACAGCCCCCGAGTGAGACTAAAGACTTTGATAGGACTCAAATGGTGCGACATCTATGTGACTCGAAAGTGGGGTACGTGAGCCAACACGTGTAAGACCTGATCCTTAGAGCAAACGCGGCTGATCGCCCCGCTAAAGGGTAGCCCCCGAGTGGGACTGAAGACCGACTCCTAGACGGGTGACTCGTGGATGGTGGACTCTCCCTGGGTTTTGGCAAAGTGGGCCTAGTCCCGTTCGAAGAAAGATCCGTGTGTGAAATCCCCAGACTTTGGACTCGAATGTGTAAACGGGCTTCCCTTTGTAGGAGTTTGTCCTACGTAGGTGCAGTGGACCGTGCCTTGACAAATAAGGCGGACTTGGGATGGGGTAGAAACTCGTGATGTAAGATCGACGGAGTTTCGACGCTATAGATTCTAACAACTTATGACAAGACCCGACACTGCTAAATACGGGAAGTCCTAAGAAGAAGAAAGTTTTGAAAAGGGAATTTGGATTTGAAAACCGAGCAAGGTCGGATTGGAAGACCCGATTTTTTTTTGAAAACCGAGAAAAAGGGTTATCGGGCCGAGATTTCGAGCTTTTTTTTTGAAAAGGTTTGGACAGCATACCGGCTAAAAATAGGCTATTTTGAGTTAAAATCATAAGTCCTAAATTCGGCAGCTTTCCGGGTTTTGAAAAAGTAGATGGGTTTGAAAAGGATGCAAGTTTTTTGAAAATGACGGTTTTTGAAAAGACCGAAGAAGATCAAGTAGCATGTAGTCATAGAAACAGTATAATGACGCCATGTATGCTCTTAGTCTAAGTCTCGGTCGGTCGAATAGGGTCTATACCAACAACGATCGCATTCTCGCAAATCAGGACGGACCTCCTAAGCCGAGTTGGTCTTAGAATCTGCCGTAAAGCCCATGCGAGTTCCGCCCTCGAAGTCTTTAGTGCACCCAAGTGGGAATGCACCGTGGTATAGTGGGACGTCGGTCACAAGTAACCGGCCCGGGATAGAACGGGGTTATGCATGAACCATTGAACTAAAACGTGTACATTACTAATCGAACGATTTCTTTTCGAGTCTCACCCTGAGGATGCCGATGGTAAGTGACACATCAGTTAATCCCCAGCGGAGTCGCCAAATTGTGGACATGACATAGGTCCACCCCGACGCGGCGACGCGCGGGTTTGGGGAGGCGATAGAATTTCCATGTGAGATGGATCGAATAGAATTTTAAATCGAAGTAGGAGTCGCCACCGAATTTATGGTAATTCGGAACCATTCCAACCCACTCTATGTCGTAGTGGGCCATATTTAAAACATGGCCCATTTCCGATGTCAGAGTTTATCGGGTTCGTCCCTTAGCATTTCGATACCGATGCCGACTTGCGCGGTTAATAGTATATTGAATGACTCTCGTTGCCAATGGATTCGGACATCCGGAAACCATGGTTCTGAGTAAGGGGTGAGGGTACGTGTTGGGAAGTTCATTGAGAACACCCAACCCCGCCCGCACTTAGCGGCCTTTACTAAGATATCGTTCGGTTTTGTGTACACGCGTTAGTTCGACGATTGAATGATATGCAGAGATTATTTTCCTAAGACATGTGAGGAAAATAAATGAATGGGTTGCTAGTCGTTTAATGCATGTTAAACTAATAACGTCAAAGTTATTTTAGCATGTGAATTCGTTTTAGTCTAATAAAACGATAAAAACAAAATATGAGAATAAATTGCTACAAACACGAGAAAACGAGTTAGTAACGATGAAAAAATCGAATAAAGACGTAAATAAATAATATGCATGATTTTTGAAAAGATTTATGTCACGTGATGGATTAGCACGCGTTGACCGAGGTCAAAGAAAAGGTATTTATCGAAATATGTCGCGAAAGGTCACTTTTTATTTATGACTCGAGAAAAAAAAAATAGAAAAGCGAGGAAACGAAAAAAAAGAGACTCGGCGGAACAGGCCACCGCGCGAGTCGCCTGACCGGCGCGCGACTCGCGTGGCAGGCTGTCCGGTTTTTCTTACTTTGTCGAAAAATCGTTAACTTATAAATCGCGTACAAATATGGATTAATTTATACCCGAATCATATTTTCGATATTCGTCGTATTCGATATTCGATTATGGAATCGATATCGAATAGTCGGAATGATTTTAGAAAGGGTTTTGAAAAAAGTTTGTTTTGAACGAAAAGTAAAAAAAAAAGAATTTTGGACGAAAAAGATGTTAATTCTCTCCGCGTATAAAATCGTCGAATTTTGTTTGAAAAGATGTAACGATTTTATTTAGCATCAACGAGAAATAATTAATTTTGTTCTTGTTGGATACAATATTCGATTAGAGAATCGATATAGTATTTTAAGAACGTTATAAAAAATAGTTTTTCGTAGTATCGATATTAGAAATAGAAAATATGCGATGAACGACCCATATTAAAACGTGAGAAAGGAAGAGAAGAAAGAGAAGAATCGGGTTTGATTTACACCCTCAACCTATATGCTTTGTTTTCTCGGGATAAGGCTCGTCGGAAAGTGGTTTAAACTTGGGAGCGTCAAGATGATGCGGGATGAGTTAAGGTGTTGATTTGGTCGTGTAATGGCACGTGTGGTTGGATGGTTTTCTCGGGGCTTCGAGGCTACTTCGGGAAGGTGTCGGGATTTGCTAGATATCGAGGATGTAGGACGTGTTGATTATGGCTGTAAAAACCGTGTTAATTGGCTATTTTTTCTATTGTTAATTCTGATGTTGTGATGTGATTTTTGGGTTTTCAAAGTGTTGTATGGGAGGTCCTATTTATAGGGAGTTCCCGTCCTTGGCTTAGGAGAGTTTGAATATCGCTTAGGATAGGAAACGTAGGAGTTTGAGAAGCATGAGAATTCCGCTTTCTTGGCCAAGAAGAAAAGGTATCTCGGCTGGTGGGGGTGTTTTGGCCGAGTATTTGGTACTCGGTCGATGTCTGATTCGGTTTCCGGATAGAATTCCTATTTGAGATCGAATTTTACTTTTAACGGAATTGTTTATTATTTTGTGAAGCTGATATTTTGTAGGAATTTGAGTATGAATCAACCGTGTGAGTGTCACGGCTGACTCACATGTCTTGGGAAAATCTTTGACCGGGTTTTGACTCGGTCGCTAAAAGACGGTTTTACCTCTGGTGTCGGAATCGACCCAAATTAGTCTTATTTGACTCGAAACGACCCACTGGGCCTGAATTTGAGGTTGGTTTTGTAAGATTTGTACTCCTTAATTAGTCTAAACCAAATGTCCATGATTACAAGCCCATATCCGAGTCTATCAAAGCACGTTTACGTCCAATCATCATCGGGTGTTTGGCGGGAACTACTATAGACACCCGGCGGTCATAATGTGGGTCTCTACAATTATGCACTGTTGTTATTTAAATATGTACATCACCTACTGACCTATATACCTGTACCTTTTGTTTTTTAATTAAAAATATGATAATACATAATTAAGAATATAGTGTATACTTTAAATAAGTTATGATTTGACACTAGTAAAATGTCCACTCGAATATGTATAACTAGTTGAGATATGTACATCTAATATGAAATTATGTATACTGATGTCCTTAGATTGATTATGTACATGTGATATTTACATATATACATTAAGTAGTGCAAATTTGTTCATCAACAATTATTAACGTAATTCAGCAAGAAATATGATTCAATCACTGTAAGTTGTCCTTGAATGATTATGTACATATGATATTTATATATGTACTTTACATAATATATTTATTAAATTTATATATTACGAAATTATTCAAAAACAAAAAATGTACGTAGTAAATACTTTAGATGAGTTATGAAAATGTACGTAATATTTACATATATACATTACGTACTAGAAATATGTACATAAAGAATTATTAACGCAATTCAGCAGAAAATTTGATTCAATCACTGTATGTACAGTAAAGCTACAAATGTATTAAATTTGTATAGATGAGGTATGTACAACTAATATAGAAATATATACAATGATGTCCTCGGTTGTATTATGTATAGCTACTATTTAAATATGTACATCACCTAGTGACCTATCATAATATAGTGTATATAAATTATCATTTGACACTAGTAAAATGATATACATAATTAATAATATAGTGTATATAACTTATCATATGACGCTAGTAAAATGTCCACTCTAAGTATGTAACTAGATGAGGTATGTACAACTGATATGAGATTATGTATAATGATGTCCTTATATTGATTATGTATAGATGATATGTAAATATATAAATTTGTAATGTCAAATTTGGTATATAAATCACGAATTATTATTAATGTAATTCAAAATGATTAAACCATTGTAAGATACAATGTACAGTGCAGATACATTGTACAGTGGAAATACATTGTACAGTGTACTTGGACACGTTTGTCATTTTGGGAAAGGATGCTTTTGACGCGTGGATATACATCAGCATTTATATTCTTCCATATATACCTACCCCAGTTATACCTTCCCCATGTATACCTTTTTTTTTTCTAATTAATGACTTTTTCCCATTTACAGTATAAATTGACGAAAGCACATCTACAACCACACCCACACCCACACCCACAACCACAATCCATTCCTCTTTGTATTATTTAATTAGAAATAATGACAATTATTCATCAAGTACCATGCAAATAAATTCTTTAGTTGATTTGTCTTTAGTACCTGAAATGAATTAGTGCAAGTTAATGAACACATAATTTGCAATTCATTGGAGGTACTAAGGAGAAATTTGCTAAAGATTTTATTTGAAATGGAGTTGGGGTATTAAATACTCACAAAGGTAGTTTAGTCTTCTATGTTTTGTTGTTTTACTGTAAATAATAGGTATAGCACTTTCAAAGTATAGAGTACAAGTATTATTTTACCCATTAAAAACTATATTTAATATTATAAAATAATACTGACTGCAAAGTAATGATGACTTTTTCATACGCAAGTACCCTAGCCGACTTTTCATTTCAAAGTATTGATGATTTTTGTATTTAGAGACATCACTTGCTTATGTCATACCTTATGAGACTTCATTAAGGTATACTCTATTAACTTGTGTAGTACATATTGAATCAAAGTGGTGTTACATAACTTACAATATGTTGTACATAAGTTGTACTGCACATATTCAAAGGTGTATTTAAACCTCTACATAATTTATACTACAACATAAATAAAGCACTGTCTGTTTTGATGTACATAAGTAAATATGCTTTGTACATGATACATGTCTGAAAGCAGTGTCTCTTTTAATGGATATATGTACATATAAAAAGCTATACTTGAAGTGCTAACTAAGTATGGAGTATACCTACTGCGAAGTAATGACGACTGCAAAGTAATGATGACTTTTTCATCTTGTGGACATGACATAGGTCCACCCCGACGGGGCCACGCGCGGGTTTGGGGAGGCGAATGAATCTTCATATGAGAATGGATCGAATTGAAATTTAAATCGAAGTGGAGTCGCCACCGAACTTTGTGGGAGTTCGGGCCCGTTCGAACCCACTCTATGTCGTAGTGGGCTGTATACCAAATACGGCCCATTTCCGATGTCAGAGTTTATTGGGCTCGTCCCTTTGCATTTGATACCGATACCGACATTATCGGATATCGTGTATTGAATGACTCTCGTGCGCCAACGGTTTCGGGCATCCGGAAACCGAGGTTCTGAGTAAGGGGTGAGGGTACGTGTTGGGAAGCCCACAAAGGACACCCAACCCCGCCCGCACATTAGCGGCCTCTACTAGGATATCGAATGGCTTTCTAATACGCGCGTTAGTAGTTCGGTGAAAATGAATATGCAAACATTATTTTCCCTAAACATGCGAAAAATTGAAAGGGTTTCTATGTTGATTTAATGCAACTAATTCTAACGTCGAAGTTAAATTTAGCATGCGGGTTCATTTTAGTACAATAAAATAAACAATGAAAAATCAACAAGAAAATAGCAAACTTGTTAGTAACGGTATAACGATTGATAAATTGAATAAAGATATAGATGCGATGAATGCATGATTTTGGAAAGTTTTATATGTCACGTGATGGATTAACACGTGTTGACCGAGGTCAAGGGAAAAATATATCGAGATCTAAAAAAAATGTTTTGTCTAAAAAACGATGTTCGAAGAATAATAAAAAAGAGCGAAATTGTGCCGCGTTTCCAGGCAGTCGCGTGACTCGCCTGGGAACGGCGCGACTCGAGCGGGTCAGGCGACTCGCCCGGGATGCCGGCAAGTTGCGTGACGGGCTGTTTCGAAATTGTTTTCTTCGGAAAATTGATGACTTTATTAAATCGCGTACAAATATTGCGTAATTTGCACTCGACTTAATATTTTCGATATTCGTCGTATTCAATATTCGATTATGAAATCGATATTAAGTACTTGGAATAATTTATATTCTATTCTAATTTTGATGCTCGTCATATCCCATATTCGATTATTGAATCGGTATGAAATCCTAGAGCGAAAACTTGAAGAAAATAATATAAGTCGTTTAAATGAACTAAAACGATTCAAATTTTTCTCCGCGTTTATAGTGTCGTAATTAATTCTTGCCGAATTAAGTGACATCTACGTTAGCATCAACGAAAATCGTGTTAGTTTAATTTATTGACTAAATCGTTTGGATTCGATGGCCAATTATTGAATTGGTATCGAATCCAATTGATTGACACTTTGCGATTATTAAAAGACTTGATTCCCTCGGCTTCCCGACATCGTAAAAAATCCCTAAGGATTGCGTGATTTCGGATACGCGTCAACGGGTTTCGACCCTAATAAAAAAAAGTATTTGTTTTGGAAATAGTTTTAAAGATTGACGAAATATGCGATTATGACGGAATAAGAAAATTATGGTTGATGTTAATTCGTCTCAACAATCAAGCGACCGGGGTGATGGGATAAGCGACCGGCAACGCTGAGTGCAATACTCTTGTATATTCGGGTTTCCTTATCCCTCCATCACTCACACTCGACACGAATCGACGAATATTTTAGTATTTTATACTAGTTATATTATCGATATTATAGGTACAACGATAAAATAAATAAAAAAACAAAAAAAGAAGATGGAGATGACGTGAGGAAGAGAAGAAAGGGAAAATAACGGGGTTTTGCACCCTCAACCTACATGTTCTTGTTCTCGGACGGGACTCGTAGTTGTTGCTTGCACGGGAGTAATCGAGATGTAAGTTAAGTTATGGTGATTAGGGTTTGTCTCCTAATTGCTAGGGTTAGGGCTTGAGTGTAATGTAGACTAGAGATTAATTAGGGTTGAAAGTAGGGTTTGAAAAGATGTAAGAAGTTCTAAAAAAGTGTCTAATTGTGTTGCAAAGGGGGTGTTTATATAGGCATTGCCATGCACTTTGGTGTCTAGGGTTTTGTGCCTTGACGGACTTGACCTGATGGCCCGTCTGAAGGTGGACCGTGGGTGAGCTACTCGGAAACGGCTTTGATCGGGTTTTGACCCGGTCGCTAAAAGTCGGTTTTATTCCCGGTGTCGGTTTTGATCCAAAATAGTCTTATTTGATTGGAAATGATCCACTGGGCCAGAAGTTGAGGTCAGTTTTGTGAGATTTTTACTCTGTAAATGCCTAAGCTAGCAACTTATGATTCTGAGCCCACATCCGAGCGCGTAGAAACACGTTAGCGTCCGATCATCATCGGGTGTTTTTTGGAAACTGCTATAGACACCTGACAGTCAAAATGTGGGTGTCTACACATCCTTGAGTACCACAGCCGACTTGTCATTTCAAAGTAATGATGATTTTTTGCATTTAGAGACTTCAGTTGCATATGCAATTTACTTGATTATATTTCGAGACATATAAAGTATTCAATTTTATTGCATTTGATTGTGTTATATTAAGGCAGTCAATTGTCAGTATATATCAAACCAAAGACTTTTTTAGTGTACATAACATACAATGTGTTGTACATAACTTATACTGCACATATTCATAGATATAATACTGTCTCTTTAGAGTTATTAATGTTATGTGCATCAAATCTATACACTTGGTCTGGTCATTTAATGCATGTGTCTAACTGCTAAATTACGCACCAACCAAAGTGAAGGATTGTATGTCATTTAATATCTGTTTTTTTCCTCTATTTAATACTACTCGTAGTATTCCAAATCTTTCTCTATCATCTATTTTCCTTTAATACTATAAGAAAAAGGTAATGTTATACTCAATCTTCTTATCTGAAAAGAAATTTCAGTGCTTTAATTTATACACTTGAATTCTATTTTGATTTAAATTTTCTTATGTATTGTGCACATTTTTCATTCAGGTGTATTGACATCATGAAATGCTTGGGGTGGGTGAAGAACAATGAGGTTGAAGATAGAACAAACACTATCAACAACTCGAGGCAACAGAAAATAAATAATCTGTCTTTCATTTACAATCAATCTCACGACATTAAGATACGTTCTAGGTGTTCCTCAGCAGCACGAAAGGTTTTGTGGAACCAGGATTTTATGGAAAATATCTTTGAAAAAATTTCCTCTGATAATGACATGGCCAATGTGGCAGTTGTTTGCAAGAGGTGGGCTCAAATGTTTCTATTAAGGAACGATGCACCTAGGTGGAATGTCAATTATAATAGAAGCTTGCAAATATTGCATGGTAATGGAATGACAGTTGTTTCTAGGGGTCGTGTTGTAGTTTCAAGCAGGTGTAGATGCTATTTGACTGATTATATTCATGCTAGAATATTGTTGCATGCTCTTCAATTTGACGAAGACGAACCTGATTATTTTTCTAATTTCCTATATGACTACAGGTCAAAAGTGTACGAAATAGCTTTAATGTTGCGTAGCAGAAATGAAGTAGTAATAATTGATTAATTTCTTATGTTCCTATAATATTATGTATGCTTAAAATAGTTATGTCTTATGTTTTTGTATAATATTTAAATGAACTTGATATTTTGGTACTATATTTCATAAATCTTGGCATTCAATTCTGTTTAATTGTAAAATTACGTTATGTCCTATGATACCCAATGAACTTATGTACAACATATAATACCCTATATACTTACAATTTGATATTCAAATGTGTTCAACTGCACCTTATGTACACTAAAACTTATGTTATGTACACTTAAAGTACTTATGTCTTATGATGGTTAAAGCAGTGTATTGGAATTTATACATGGTTAAAGCAGTGTCCGTTTTGATGTAAATAAGTTAATATTCGTTGTACATGTTCAAATTTGTACATGGATAACTAGTTGAGATATGTAGATCTAATATGAAATTATGTAAAATCGATAACCACCGTTTCCATTCTTTACCACACCTACTCCTCTGTCTATGAACCATAATAGATTGGGGTTACTGTTCATATCGACTAATGTTCTAACGAATAGGGGGTACTGATCATAGTGACTGAATTGGAAGTCATTCACCAAAAATTGCATGCATACTCACTACAGATCAGTACTACAAAGAACAGCTACGTTAAATCCGTAGTTAACTTTCATACCATAATCAGTTCGTTCCAAAATGTAACTGATTAATAAATAGGATTAGAGTATTTAATTACAATCCGAGTTAACAGTAAGTGCATGTGCACAAAACCAAACCAGAAAAATTCATATGCTTGCAAAATAACATCCATATGCTAGGGTTCCCGATCACTTACCTGGACCATCTTTTCAAGGGTAGAAGTTGGGGTAAATCTGCCACAAGGCCTCCAGGCAGATCTCATAGTGGCAGATATCTGTCATGTCCATCAAATATCCATCCTCTCCCCTCAACGTCAGGGGAACCACCCTGTAGCCCGTGTGACTTGACTTGAATCTGCATCTCCATCTCAGGTTTCCCTTTTTCGAAGTTCTCAAAGGCCCGTTGCAGCTTATACGCGTGGAGGTAGTTCTGATAACCACTCTTGAAACAAATGACTGCAGATATGGTGAAGATCGGACCATTTGGACCAGAAACCCACTTTAGCATTATCTTCTCCACTGGATAACCCAAGTTAATTAACCTGTTCCTTAAACCAGTTAGTGATCTATTGGTATGTAAATATGTACATTATGTATTAATATATGTACGACAAAACTACCCGTATAAAAGCTTTGTATACGATTTCTTATTTAATGCATGTAAGTGTTTATTACACAATACAGTGTGTATAATATGATGTACATAGTTTAGAAGATAGTGTATATAACGTATGATTTGTTCTAGTAAAATGAACCACTATAAGATGGATTATGTTCAAGCAAATTAACCTGTTCCTTAAACCAGTTAGTGATCTACTGGTAACCTCGTTATCAACCCACTCAAATGGTAGATTTGTAATAATGCATTTAGGAGGGTACATAAGTTCGACATACATTTTTTTGGGTTTTTTTTTTCAATTTTGAAAGTTCTCAATATATGACTGATATTTATTTGATTGTGTCAAATAGAATATATATGACTGATTGGGAGTATATATATGACTGATTGAAATTCCACTCAACCCCCTTTGTAATTATTACTTATGCGTTTTCGAGATATTTATTTAATGCATGGTAGACACATTTTAATTCTCCCATCAAATCCCTCATTTTCGAGATATTTATTTGATTGTGTCTAATAGAATCCAGAATTTGAATGGTTACAACTAAATTTATGTGTCTACAGTAAATAAATGTCTTTTGAAATTTAATCCCTTGTAATTATTACTTATGTTTTGAGTGTGTAGTTACCTATGGTTGAAGTTATGTCTTATGTACTACATTTAAAGCCATTTTATACATTGGTAAATCACTGTCTTATACATTGGACGCTGTGATTCATTTTTTGAATGCAGTGAATAGTCAAGAAACAACTGCAACATGTTCGATGATTGACGATTCTAATATTTTCGGTAAAATATTTCATTAATTCATCTATTTTTCTATTTTAGTTTATATTAACTTCATTTATTTTTCTATTTTGTCTTTGTAGTGTACATAAATTAGTTTAATGCGCACATAATGCATGATTAATATAAGCCAACAAACTACGAACCTTCTATTTTGGTGCACATAATCTGTCTCAGAAAATTAAAGGGTTATTATCAAGTTATAACGGGTTATTAAAAACTTGTGTTATAAAAACTTGTGTACATAATCCCATATTATAAAAACTTGTGCTATAAAATCCCACATTCTCAACAAATTCTCTGTTTCTCTCTGTTTGTCTCTTTCCCTCTCTTTTTGTGTGTTTCTCTCTGTATCTCCTTTTCTTTCTTCCTTTCTCAACACGAGATGAATGTTATATATGATGGATGGATATACAATATTAGGCAACAACATAAATTGTGGTTTGCTTCTCAAAAGAAGGAGAAGTTGTCTTTTATATTTACCGATTTTTATGGATCTATTTCAAGTCCATATGTTGAATCACTTGAAAACGTTTTTGCAAATGAAAATATAATGGAAATAATTTTCAAAAAGTTCAACCCTACTTTTCGAAAGGAAGAATTTGCAAAATTGACTCTTGTTTGCAAGAGGTGGGGTCAAATACTTTTGGCACATCCTCATTCTCTTCTTTTAGAAATGGAGTATAGTATGAGTGTCCATGCAACCATTGAGAATGGATTACTTTCTCTTCATAAGAATGGTATCTTGTTGTTAAAGCAATGCAAATGCTATTTGACTGATGATCTGCTTTGTAGAAATATACTACACAACATGCAACTTCGACTTGCATCTCCAGAAGATGTAGTTCATCTTCATGGTTCTTCTCCTGAAGAACAGAAAGAGAAAATTTTGAAGGTGTTCCACAACAAGTGTTTCGTCGAGCATCTACCTTTGCTGAATATCTGTTTGAGCCAAGAAATTTTTATCCAAATGTATAACTATATTTTGTTTTTTCTTTATATATGTAATGTTTGTTACGGAGTAATATATAAAAGAAGAATCTCAAGTTAATTTGAACTTGTGTACACTTGTTATAAAATTATTTACTAATTAAGGGTTTGTACATAAGGCTATGTTTGACGGATTACAAGTGCTTCAGTAAAATTAACCAATCTAATGTATATAACTAGATGTTTTATTTTGTACTTCATAAATCTAGTTTAAAGATTATCAAGCCATTCAATTGTGTTGAACTGCCCCTATATACGCTAAAGTCTACGTTATGTACATAGTTAAGAATACAATGTGTATAACTTATGATTTGATCCAAGCAATATGTATCTAGAAGAGTTAAGTACAACAATTATAGAAATATGTACAACCATGTTCTCGAATGAATATATACAGCTGATATGTAAATATGTAAATTATGTATTGATCTATATACTATGACAAAACTACCCGTATAAAAGTTTTTTTATATGATTTCTTGTTCGATGCATGTAAGTGTTCGTTACATATAAATAAGGTTAAGGTTGGTTATTAGTTTCTGTTTTTTAAGTAAAAAAATGATATACATAATTAAGAATACAATGTATATAACTTATGATATATTCTAATATATTGAACCAATCTAATATGTAAGTAGATGTATTATGTATAACTATTACAGAAATATGTACATTCATATCCTAGGATGGATTATATACAGGTGATATGTAAATATGTACTCGTATTGTATGTAGTGATCTGTATACTATGACAAAACTACCCGTATAAAAGCTTTTTATATGATTTCTTATTCAATGCTGTGGACATGACATAGGTCCACCCCGACGCGGCCACGCGCGGGTTTGGGGAGGCGAATGAATTTCCATATGAGATGGATCGAATAGAATTTTAAATCGAAGTAGGAGTCGCCACCGAATTTATGGTAATTCGGAACCATTCGAACCCACTCTATGTCGTAGTGGGCCATATTTAAAACATGGCCCATTTCCGATGTCAGAGCTTATCGGGTTCGTCCCTTTGCAGTTCGATACCGATGCCGACTTAAGCGGTTTATCGTATATTGAATGACTCTCGTTGCCAATGGTTTCGGACATCCGGAAACCACGGTTCTGAGTAAGGGGTGAGGGTACGTGTTGGGAAGCTCATTGAGAACACCCAAACCCGCCCGCACTTAGCGGCCTTTACTAAGATATCGTTCGGTTTTGTGTACACGC
This sequence comes from Agrostemma githago, assembly GCA_958450325.1. Classification (NCBI taxonomy): domain Eukaryota; kingdom Viridiplantae; phylum Streptophyta; class Magnoliopsida; order Caryophyllales; family Caryophyllaceae; genus Agrostemma; species Agrostemma githago. Next base: position 61,531,897 of record OY288247.1, on the reverse strand, counting down.
GTTAGTTCGACGGTTGAATGATATGCAGAGATTATTTTCCTAAGACATGTGTGGAAAATAAATAAATGGGTTGCTAAGTCGTTTAATGCATGTTAAACTAATAACGTCAAAGTTATTTTAGCATGTGAAATTCGTTTTAGTCTAATAAAACGAAGAAATAAATAAATCGCTACAAACACGAGAAAACGAGTTAGTAACGATTGAATAATAATATAGCAAATAAATATACGAGATCGAGAAAATAAATATTAATCGGAATCTGAAAAATATTGTTAAAACGCTGTTTTGTATAAAAAACGAGGCTCGAAAAATAATAAAAAGACGAAAAAGACGCGTCGTGGCAGCCGGCCGCGCGGCTCGCCTGGGACTCCGGCGGGTCGCGTGACGGCCTGATTTCGAAAGCGGTTTTCGGGAAATTTTCGATTAAATCGCGTACGAATATTGCATAATTCGTACTCGACTTAATATTCTCGATATTCGTTATATTCGATAGTTGACTACGAAATCAATATCAAATACTCGGAATATTTTTGGAAAAGATATAAATTCTAGAAATCGTATCGTAGAATAAATAATAATAAACGAACGAAAAACTGAAAAAAAGTCTCGAGTTTCAGGCCCGTGCGCGAGTCGCCTGGGCATGGCGCGATTCGCGTGCGGGTCTGCCCGTTTTTGTTATTTTTTGTCGAAAACCGTTGAATTTTATAAATCGCGTACAAATATGGATTAATTTATACCCGATTCATATTTTTGATATTCGTCGTATTCGATATTCGATTATGAAATCGATATCGAATAGTCGGAAGGATTTTAGAAAAGGTTTTAAAAAAAATAGTTTGTTTCGAACGAAGAGTTTAAAAAAAGGATTTTGAACGAAAAAGGATGTAACGATTTTTAAAATCGTCGAAATCTTAATATAATTCTTTTCGATACAATATTCGATTATAGGAAATCGATATCATATCTTTAAGAATATTAGATATATGAAAATAGTTTTTAATAATATTGATATTAAAAAAAAAAGACCGACGAAAAGACCCATAAAAAACGAGAAGAAGAGAAGAGAAGAAGGAGAAACGGGTTTGATTTACACCCTCAACCTACATGCTTTGTTTTCTCGGGATAAGGCTCGTCGGAAAGTGGCTTAGACTTGGGAGCGTCGAGATGATGAGGATGAGTTTAGGGTGTCGGTTTGGGTGGTTGGACGTCGGGTTTGGCCGGACGGTGGGGTGGCTTCGTCGGTATTTCGAGACTTCGGAGAGGTGTCGGGATTTGCTAGATATCGAGAATGTATGAAAACCGTGTTATGAGGCTGTTTTTTGGTGTTAATTCTGATGTTGTGATGTGTTCAAAGTGTTGGATGGAAGGTCCTATTTATAAGAATTCCCGACCTTGGCTTAGGAGAGTTTGAATACCGCTTAGGATAGGAAACGTAGGAAGTTGAGAAGCATGAGAATTCCGCTTTCTTGGCCAAGAAGAAAAGGTATCTCGGCTGGTTGGGGGTGTGTTGGCCGAGTATTTGGTACTCGGTCGATGTCTGATTCGGTTTCTGGATAGAATTCCTACTTGAGATCGATTCTACCTTTAACGGAATTGTTTAATGCTTTTAATGAAGCTGAAATTTTGTAGGAATTTGAGATTGAATCAACCGTGTGAAGTGTCACGGCTGACTCACGTGTCTCGGGAAAATCTTTGACCGGGTTTTGACTCGGTCGCTAAAAGACGGTTTTACCCCTGGTGACGGATTCGACCCAAATTAGTGTTATTTGACTCGAAACGACCCACTGGGCCTGGATTTGATGTTGGTTTTGTAAGATTTGTACTCCTTAATAAGTCTAAACCAAATGTCCATGATTACAAGCCCATATCCGAGTCCATCAAAGCACGTTTACGCCCAATCATCATCGGGTGTTTGGCGGGAACTACTATAGACACCTGGCGGTCAAAATGTGGGTGTCTACAGAGCCCCCACTCTGACTGAGGCTTGGACAAGGCAAAAGTCAGAGTAGCTACCAGGTCAATCAAGGATTAAAACCTGGCAGACTTCCGATCGGGTCGTTTATAGTCCATTAGACCTGCGTGAAGGGCTCGCCAGCCATAGGATAGAAATCATACCTGGGTTGATGCTGATAATGTCGTGGGAGCTGTCTTGGAAGCTATGGGTATACCTGTTTACAGGTACATCCTGTCTTAGAATTGCGCGGGAGCTTGTCTTGGAAGCTATGGGTATATCTGTTTACAGATATAAAATGTCGCATGAACTTTCCACTGAGGGATCTTTCTTAGAATTTCTCGGGAGTGTTGGGTGTACCTGCATGCTGACATAATTTGTATGTAACATTTAGGTGAAACACCGACTCATGCTGGGGAAGAAATGATGATTTTTTTTGAAAATCTTTGAAGAGAAAAAATGCTGAATTTTTTTGGAAAGTTTGGAAATAAGGATGCTTGGGATGACTTTGATTCCTAATCGGATTCTGACACGGACTCCTGGAATTCCCTGGTTAGGCCTGTATGCCTAGGTGAAGTAGAGGAGGTGATATAAAGCCTATTCCTGTGATGATTAGGAAAAGGGATATTCTCTATTATAAATAGAGGGCTTTGGCTTCTTATTTTTCATATTCTAACCCAAATCTTTTCTTTCATCTTAGAATCCTTTAGACCTTTTAGGATAAATAAGAGAAACTATTCTCGCAATGGGTATTGATCACTTGACCGCGATGCTTCAGGCGTGGGCCCAGGATTTTCGAGATGAAGATAAAGTTCAACTAACTCAATTGGGAATCGTGTCTTTATTCCCACTTCAGCGGCTTAGGATAGATTCGCATTTCCTTGATGCTTGCTTAGCCTTTTGGGATACTACCCACCATGTTTTTGCATTTTCCCGAGGAGAAATGTGTCCCCTTCCTGAAGAAATTGTAGCTATAGGCGGTTGGTGCCCTAGTGCTCGTCCTGCCATTCCCCCATTTTATCCTGACCCAAGGAGGAGGCTGAGGGATTTTCTAGGCCTGTCACATGCTGAGACAGCCCGTATGGTAAAGGGAGATTCAATTTCTCTATTTGACCTGGCTGACAAATTCATGCACCCAGTTGGCGCAAGAATTACTTCTACCCATAGGCGTAGGGCTTTCGCTTTTTGTATGCTGCATAGATGTGCCTTTGAAGGTCGGATGGATGCTGACTCGTGCTTGGGTGAGATCAGGCTAATTAGCATAGTTGACCAAATGGAGACAGGTCACAGCCCGGCTTGGCTGATAACTGGGGAGATTATTATGGGTCTTGACGCTAGGAGACTTGACCCAGATCGACAATTGACGGGAGGCATCCGTCTTTTGCAGGTATTTAACCGTTTTTCGAAAAATTGTTCGATTTTTTTCCGAAATTTCGAATTTTTCCGAAATTTTCCGGAATTTTGGATTTTTCTGAAAATTTTGTTTTTTTCCGAAACTTTTCGAAATTTCCAATTTTCGAAAGTTTTGATTTTTTTGAATTTCTTTTTTTTTTTGAATTTTTCCGAAAATTCGAATTTTCGATTTTTTTTGATTTTTCGAAAGTTTTTGACTTTTCGAAAATTTTGCAGATCTGGTTATCGGAGCGTCTGTCAATCATAGAGCCCCCAGTGAATATATCCAGATATCGCAGCTGCTAGATCGGTTCAAGGTCACGACGAATAAGATCAAGTCATCATATAAATCGAAAGTATTGGGATGAAGAGCTAACATTCCATGGTGGGCCTTTGATTAGATGGAACGTCATCTGGTGGTTTCTTTCAAGGCTGACGGGGTTAGCTAGGAGGGACAAGGCCCGTTATTTGGTGATCTTGTCTTTGGACTGGACTGTCCATATCTATCCGGACCGTATTCTGAGACAGTTCGGTTCGTTTCAGCAGATCCCTGAGACTGAGGCAATTATTAGCGTTTCGATCCAATTGACGGACGCTATGTGTGACACGTGGCTACAGCGCTTGTTTACCCGTGTCATGTGGACTATACCTCGCCCTTGTCAAACCACTTGGGTTTCTGAATCATATCGAAGGTGGACCTCTGAAGAATCAGAAGAGACCCGTAAGACCTTGAAGATTGAGGAGGCACTTGACTTGGCCCGTCAAGAATCGGTAAAAGATAATAGACGATTCTTTGATAAAGAGGAGATTCCAACTACCTTTGCTGAGCCAGGGTCGGGTTCTAAGTCAAAAACTAAGACTCAGGCTAATGAAACCGGTGCTAGCGACTTGGAGAGAAGACTTGGACCGAGACTAGCGGTCCGAGACAGACAAGGCCCGCGTGATAACGAGGTGACCGGGGAGTCAAGTTTGAAGAAACGAGCCTGGGTTAAGGAGGTTCCCTTGGTGATTAGGGAGCGTTCACATCCACCTCGACGCCGATGGACCGAAAAGGAGACTAAGGGCAAAGGAAAGGGAAAAATGCCCTAGTTTTTATTATTTAAGTATTAGTATTATTTATTGTGTGCTGATTTTTTGATTTTTTTTGTAATTTTTCCGAATTTATCGGAGAGATTTTTTTGAAATAAATAAGAAAAGGTTTATTAAAGAAACGTTCCTGTTTTTTTTTCTCAAATGCAGTGGTTGTGCCCTTTTGAGGGGCTGCCTACGTATCCATAATAAATGGAATCAAACCAAAGGTAGTTCAGACTTAATTTGCAATTTCGAAATACATCAAGACTATTGGTTCAAGATGCTTGTAACAGTAGAATAGGTAATTCTAGCTTTTGACTTGTCTTTAAAAGTTTGAAAAAAGATATTTTTTTTAATAAACTTTTGCAAATGACATTGAGAGAGGTGGGTTAAGGGTAGTAGCGCTTCAGCTGGTCCAGGTTAGTCGGGTTGACAAACTCATTCCCGTCCAGATCCGTTAGCATTACCGCTCCACCTGATAGAATCTTCTTTACCAGATATGGCCCAGCCCAGTTAGGTTTGAATTTTCCCCTTGGTTCTACTGGTAATAAAGCTCGAACAGACTTGAGAACCAAATCTCCTTCTTTGATGTTTCTGGGCCTCACCCTTTTGTTGAAAGCCCGTTGGATTCTCTTCTGATAGATTTGAATATTATTGAGGGCACGAGATCGTCGTTCGTCTAAAAGGACTAGCGAGTCATATCGTGCTCGAACCTAATCAGTTTCAGGTACTTGACTTTCGAGTAGGATTCTGAGTGATGGCACTTCTAACTCAACAGGTTGGACTGCTTCCATGCCGTATGTAAGGTAATACGATGTTGCCCTGGTCGCAGTACGAATCGAGGTTCGATATCCCCAAAGTGCAAATGGTATTTTGTCGGGCCAATCCCGGTAATTATCAGCCATCTTTTTGAGTATGGTGACAATTGTTTTATTAGCCGCTTCTACCGCTCCATTGGTTTGGGGTCGATAGGGTGAAGATGTATGCCTTTGAATTTTGTATTTGGTAGGCAAGGCTGCTGTTTCGGCTTGAAAATGGGTCCCGTGGTCACTGATGAACTCGTGAGGGATCCCATACCAGCATATTATCTTATTTTGAATGAACTTGGCAACATGGCTAGCGTTAAGAATACGATATGATTCGGCTTCGACCCATTTGGTGAAATAGTCGATTGCTACCAAGATGAAGCAGTGTCCTCCGGTTCCTGAGGGGTTTATCTTCCCAATTATGTCGATTCCCCATGTTGAAAATGGCCAGGGTGACGTCATGGTGTATAGCAGGGATGGTGGCATATGTTGTACATTGGCAAAAATTTGACAATTATGGCAATGTCTAACATATAACTGACAGTCGGTTTCCATGCTATTCCAGTAATATCCGAGCCTCATGATTTTCCGGACTAACATATGGGCATTCATGTGTGGGCCGCATTCGCCATCATGTACCTCAGCCATAATTTTTTCAGCGTTGGTTTTATCGACGCATCGAAGGAGAGCCCCCTGCGCTGTCTTTTTGTAGAGTTGCCCATCGTCGGTGCGGATGAACTGGGTTGCCAGTCTTCGCAGGGCCTTTTTGGCTCGGTTGTCAGCTCCGGGTGGATATTCCCCAGTTGCTAGGTATGTCAACACAGCTTGATACCATGGCTCGGGATCAGGTATCTCGATTTCTTCGATGTCGTGGATATATGCTGGCTCGGATCGTCTTTCGACACAGATTGACATACTGGTCATATGATCGGGAATATTTAGCAAAGACGCCAGTTTTGAGAGTGCATCTGCGAATTGGTTCTCCTCCCGAGGTAGGTATATATATTCTACCTTCTGGAACTGTTTTTCGAGATCCCTTACTCGTGCCTGGTAGGCCACGAGATTAGCATTTCGAGTTTTCCATTTTTGGAGCGCTTGATTAATGACCAGAGATGAATCACCGTGTACTCGGAGGTTTGTGACCCCTTAGTCGGCGGCGGCTTGTAGCCCGTGGATACATGCTTCATATTCAGCAGCGTTGTTAGTGACGTCGAAGTCTAATTTGATGGATACGGGAGTATGTTCCCCTCTTGGCGAGATTAGGAGAATCCCGACTCCAAATCCTCGGAAATTGGATGCCCCGTCAAAGTATAAGTCCCACGCTTCGGTGTTAGTGTGGAAAATGTCTTCATCCGGGAAGGACCAAGTGTCGGTGTGTCCTTCTTCGGTTACGGGACTGTCAGCGAGAAACTCGGCTACTATTCGTCCTTTGATGGCTTTTAATGGTACGAACTTTAAATCGAATTCTGCCAACATCAGGGTCCATCTTGATATCCTGCCGTTGAGGATGGGCTTTTCGAAGAGGTATTTGATTGGATCCATTCTGAACAATACTTGTACCTCGTAACTGAGCATGTAATGTCGGAGCTTCTTAGTGGCCCATACCAAAGCTAAGCATGTTTTTTCGAGCATGGTGTATTTACACTCGTACTCTAAAAACTTCTTGCTGATGTAGTATACGGCTCGTTCTTCGGAATTGACCGTTTGAGCTAGCATAGCCCCCATGGCTGTCTCTGTCGTGGTTAGGTATAGTGACAAAGACAAACCGTGCTGAGGTGGCATCAGGACCGGTGGTGAGGCCAGAATTTCTTTGTAACTATCAAAGGCTGCTTGACACTTGTCGTCCCACAGTAACCGTTCCCCTATTTTCAGCTTTTTGAAGATGTTCACACACCATGGTTAGCTTTGAAATGAGCCTGCTAATGTATTGGACTTTTCCGAGAAACCCTCTTATCTCCTTTTCGGTTTTACGGGGCTGCATCTCGGTGATGGCCTTGATTTTGGCTGGATCGACCTCGATACCACGTTGGCTAACGATATGACCCAGTAATTTGCCAGATGTTACCCCGAAACTACATTTCTGAGGGTTTAGCCTCATGTTGTATTTGCGTAATCGGGTGAAGAACTTTCTCAGGGCGGTGATGTGACCGTTCCTGTCTTTGGATTTGACGATCATGTCGTCCACGTAGACTTCCACTTCTTTATGCATCATGTCATGTAATAAAGTTGTGGCGGTTCGTTGATAAGTGGCCCCAGCATTGATGAGACCAAATGGCATAACAGTATAGCAATAAGTACCCCAAGGTGTAATGAAGGTGGTCTTATCCATATCTTCTTCTGCCATTTTTATCTAGTTATATCCTGCATACCCGTCCACAAATGATAGAAGGGCATGATCAGCTGTGTTATCCACCAGTATATCGATGTGTGGTAACGGGAAATCGTCTTTCGGGCTCGCCTTGTTAAGATCCCGAAAGTCTACACAGACACGAACTTTACCATCCTTTTTAGGGACCGGTACAATGTTTGCAACCCAATCTGGATACTCGGAGACTCGTATGAACCAGCTTTGAATTGTTTGTCGACTTCCTCTTTGACCTTGAGGGACCATTCGGGCCTCATGCGTCGGAGTTTTTGTTTAACCGGCTTGAATCCTTCCTTGATTGGTATATGGTGCTCGGCTATTTCGCGATCGATCCCTGGCATGTCCTTGTAGGACCATGCAAAGACGTCTTTGAATTCTTGAAGGAGAACTATGAATTGTTGTTTCTCCTCGGGTTCTAAGGATGATCCTATCTTAAGCATCTGAGGTTCTAAGGTTGTTCCCATGTTGATGGATTCGGTTTCTTTGATTACCGGATTGCGGGATTCCCTTTGCTCTAGTTGCTCGATCAGATGCGGAGGCAAGGAGACCTGTTCGTCGGGTTTCTCAATGTCATTGCACATAAAATTTTTGAAATTGAGAAAGTTTTGAAAATGAGACAAGTCGTAAGCAGAACGGTTGTTATTATTGATCATAAATTGGGAAAATAGCTCGAAGAGAGCTGCCATCTGATCACTAGTCAGTGGCGGGATAGGTAGGGTGCCCGGGACAGACCCCGAGGCACCAGGAATAGCTAAAGGGAGAGGGGGAGTTACAGGACTGACCCTAGCACCGGACTCACTAGACTTAATCTTAGACTCTGACTCGGACTCCGACTCGGACTCCGACTCGGACTCAGACTCAGATTCTGGCATCTCTCCTTCCCCTGTGATCAGCTTGTAAGTCCTTCCTTGACTGTCAGTCCATTTGACAGTTTTCCTCCAAGCTCTGGTCCCGGACCCGACTTCTGAGATTAGTTTAGACGGATCAAAGGTGCGGCTGCGGAGTATGAGGCTGACTAGCTCTTCCTTCGGTGTTGGGACCGCGAGTTCCTCTCCAAAAAGTAGCCCTAGCGTGGGCTCAGCATTCTTAGGATCTTCGGACTGGATGAGAGCGAAGATGTCGTCTGGTATGTAGTTGCAGTCCTGGGCCAAGTGGGTCCCAAGGCGTGTGGTGGCAGGCCGATATAGGCCAGTTTGGACAGTCTCGAACACTGGAGTGACAAAGATAACCTTATCGGTTTCAGTTTGGCCCATGTTTTCCGGGGTTAGGGTGTAGCCCAGGCCTGTTTGAGTCCTCCCATTGTCCAGAACTTCGAGAATTTTTCCTGCAGGGAGGTCGGGCCTTGATGTAACCCCTGGTAGAAAGCCCAGATTCTGCAACATTTGGTCAAGGCAGACCGTGATGTAAGGACGGAAGAGATGATCTTCTTCGATGGCCCCTACGAAATCGAACCCCCAAAGATCGGTGCGGCCCTAGGTGTTGCAGTTAGCCACAGTCATAGGTGTGGCTTCTAGAGTGATGACGGTGTCATGCAAAAGTAGCTTGATTTTCCGATGCAAGGTGGAGGACACAGCCCTGGTCGCGTGGATCCAAGGTCTTCCTAAAAGAAGGTTGAAGGAAGAAGTCACATCGATCACTTGAAATTCCAGCTCCTTCTCTATCGGGCCTGTTATGATAGTGAGTTTTGTGGCTCCGGCTACTGACTTTGGGCTTCCGTCGAAAGCCTGTATTGTTTGAGCCGTAGGAATGTAGTCGGCCTCGGTAATGCCGAGGGCTTTGGCGGTCCTCAAGGGGAGGACATTGACTGCGGACCCGTCGTCAATCAGGGTCATGGGTAGGTACTTTCCACGGCAGATGACCGTGATGTAGAGGGCCATGTTGTGGGCCGGCCCGAATGGTGGTAGATCAGCATTAGAGAAAGTAATCAGTGGGCCTTCCTCTATGGATCTCCCTTTTAGGTGGGGTAGAACTGTGGCTACCATTTCAGCTGGAGTAGCCATAGAATCGATTTTGACTTGATCGAGGGCCTTAGTGAGTGCCTTCCGATGTTCCTGGGAGCTAACTAGGAGTTGCCATATAGAGAGGTCAAGTCGAGTCCTGTTTAGCTGTTTTACAAGAGCCTTTTCAGATGCTTGACTAGGAGTTCCCTATAGAGTGGCTCGGCAATGATGAGGGCTTGACTAGTGGCTAAGACTTTGGACTTAACTTTCTGAATCTCCTCAGGCGTGATGGGGACAGCTTCCCCTTTGGTGAGATAGACGTCGTCTTCGTCGTCGCACCAGATCCCGTTTATTTGCGGGACAAATGGAGAAATGAGGTGTGAGCAATCCATTATTTCACCAGAGAAGATGGCGTGAGTGGCCAACGGGTTATCCTTGTTGTTGGGCTTACCCACGGGCAAAGGGATCTTCCCGTTTTCGATGAGATCTTGGATAAGGTGCTTTAGCTTCCAACATTTCTCGGTATCGTGCCCCTTACCACGATGGTAGTGACAGTAGGCCTGGAGGTCGTAGGCCTTGGAGTGTCGTTCGACCGGGAGATCAGGTGTTGGGCCTATCGGGGTGATCAGGCCTTTTGATGATAGCCTCTGCAGGGCATTTTCGTAGGTGGTGCCTATGTCAGTGAATACCCGGGGGGTGCTATTCTTCTGGGATGAGGTATCAAGTGCATTTACCTCATCAAAGATGCTACGAGTGGCAGCAGTAGTTGTGGGCTTGCTAGTTGATGAGCTGGCCCCTTGGTATCCCTTGGTGGAGGCCTTAGTGAGGCTTTCCAACCTTAAATCATCCTCGATTCTCGTTCCCATTTCAGTTAGGACCGCGAAGCTAGGTATGATGGCGTACCGGAGATGGACCCGGTAAGCTGGAAGGAGGTTCTTGACGAAGGCTTCAACCAGCACTTTTTCACTGGGCTTATCGACCAGTTTGACGCTTTCAGCCCTCCAGCGTTGAAGGTACTTTGTGAATCCTTCCTTAGGTTCCTGGGCCATTACTTCCAGAGTGCGCATAGTGGTCTGGATTTCCGTGTTGTCGGCGTAGTTCCGAGCGAATTCCGTTGCCACGTCATCCCAAGTTTTGTATTTCTTGGAATCGAGCCGGTAGTACCAGGCTCTTGGGTGCTTCTCGAGAGAAGAAGCGAACAGGTGCTTGAACATGTTGGACTTAACCCCCTTAAGGGCCATGAACTCCTTGAAAGCCCGGATATGGTGGACCGGGTCTTCAGTACCCTCGAACATTGGCAGACCCGTCAGATTGAGATTGGCGGGTAGTTCATCGGTTAGTGGGGTATAGGTCCAAGCATTCTCCGTATGGATGGAGCTTCGGGGTTGACAGATGGACCTGTTCCTGCAGTTTGTGGACTGCGCTGGCCAATTCAGCTAAAGGCCTAGTAGTATCGACACTGCCACTAGGAGTTCCCTGTTCTATGGCGCTTACCCGGGTGAGGATGGAGATCTGGTCCCCTCTCATTGACGTGATCATGTTCTCTAGCTTGGTCAGTGAGGCCTTCAATTCTTCTACGGCTTGTTGCGTCATGGCTCGTGTGTGGGGTGGCCTGTCTGTAAGGGCACCGCGTAATCAGTAACTGACCCAGATCTTAGAATCAAAAGTATATCCCGAGCAAGGAAAAGACTAGACTAGAAAAAGACCGGAGACTGACTTCTAGACGGATGACCCGTGGACGGTGGGCCTTCCTTAGGATTCGGCAAAGTGGGCCTAGTCCCGTTCGAAGGAAGGTCTACGTGAGAATTCCCCAGACTTTGGACTCTAGTGTGTAAACGGGCTTTCCTTTGTAGGAGTTTGTCCTACGAAGGTGGGCCGTGCCTTGACAAATAAGGCGGACTGGGATGGGGTGGAAATCCATGATGTAAGATCGACGGAGTTTCGACGCTATAGATTCTAACTTATGACAAGACCCGACACTGCTAAATACGGGAAGTCCTAAGAAGAAGAGGGTTTTGAAAAGGGAATTTGGATTTGAAAACCGAGCAAGGTCGGATTGGAAGGCCCGATTTTTTTTTGAAAACCGAGAAAAAGGGTTATCGGGCCGAGATCTCGGGCTTTTTGAAAAAGGTTTGGACAGCATACCGGCTAAAAATAGGCTATTTTGAGTCAAAATCACAAGTCCTAAATTCGGCAGCTTTCCGGGTTTTGAAAAAAGAATGGTTTTGAAAAGATGTAAGTTTTTTGAAAAAAAATGACGGTTTTTGAAAAGACCAAAGAAGATCAAGTAGCATGTAGTCATAGAAACAGTATAACGACGCCATGTATGCTCTTAGTCTAAGTCTCGGTCGGTCGAATAGGGTCTATACCAACAACGATCGCATTCTCGCAAATCAGGACGGACCTCCTAAGCCGAGTTGGTCTTAGAATCTGCCGTAAAACCCATGCGAGTTCCGCCATCGAAGTCTTTAGTGCAACCAAGTGGGAATGCACCGTGGTATAGTGGGACGTCGGTCACAAGTAACCGGCCTGGGATAGAACGGGGTTATGCATGAACCATTGAACTAAAACGTGTACATTACTAATCGAACGATTTCTTTTCGAGTCTCACCCTGAGGATGCCGATGGTAAGTGACACATCAGTTGATCCCCAGCGGAGTCTCCAAATTGTGGACATGACATAGGTCCACCCTGACGCGGCCACGCGCGGGTTTGGGGAGGCGAATGAATTTCCATATGAGATGGATCGAATAGAATTTTAAATCGAAGTAGGAGTCGCCACCGAATTTATGGTAATTCGGAACCATTCGAACCCACTCTATGTCGTAGTGGGCCATATTTAAAACATGGCCCATTTCCGATGTCAGAGCTTATCGGGTTCGTCCCTTTGCAGTTCGATACCGATGCCGACTTGAGCGGTTTATCGTATATTGAATGACTCTCGTTGCCAATGGTTTCGGACATCCGGAAACCACGGTTCTGAGGAGTGAGGGTACGTGTTGGGAAGCTCATTGAGAACACCCAACCCCGCCCGCACTTAGCGGCCTTTATTAAGATATCGTTCGGTTTTGTGTACACGCGTTAGTTCGACGGTTGAATGATATGCAGAGATTATTTTCCTAAGACATGTGAGGAAAATAAATAAATGGGTTGCTAAGTCGTTTAATGCATGTTAAACTAATAACGTCAAAGTTATTTTAGCATGTGAAATTCGTTTTAGTCTAATAAAACGAAGAAATAAATAAATCGCTACAAACACGAGAAAACGAGTTAGTAACGATTGAATAATAATATAGCAAATAAATATACGAGATCGAGAAAATAAATATTAATCGGAATCTGAAAAATATTGTTAAAACGCTGTTTTGTATAAAAAACGAGGCTCGAAAAAAATAAAAAGACGAAAAAGACGCGTCGTGGCAGCCGGCCGCGCGGCTCGCCTGGGACTCCGGCGGGTCGCGTGACGGCCTGATTTCGAAAGGGGTTTTCGGGAAATTTTCGATTAAATCGCGTACGAATATTGCATAATTCGTACTCGACTTAATATTCTCGATATTCGTTATATTCGATAGTTGACTACGAAATCAATATCAAATACTCGGAATATTTTTGGAAAAGATATAAATTTTAGAAATCGTATCGTAGAATAAATAATAATAAACGAACGAAAAACTGAAAAAAAGTCTCGAGTTTCAGGCCCGTGCGCGAGTCGCCTGGACATGGCGCGACTCGCGTGCGGGTCTGCCCGTTTTTGTTATTTTTTGTCGAAAACCGTTGAATTTTATAAATCGCGTACAAATATGGATTAATTTATACCTGATTCATATTTTCGATATTCGTCGTATTCGATATTTGATTATGAAATCGATATCGAATAGTCGGAAGGATTTTAGAAAAGGTTTTAAAAAAAATAGTTTGTTTCTAACGAAGAGTTTAAAAAAAGGATTTTGAACGAAAAAGGATGTAACGATTTTTAAAATCGTCGAAATCTTAAAATAATTCTTTTCGATACAATATTCGATTATAGGAAATCGATATCGTATCTTTAAGAATATTAGATATATGAAAATAGTTTTTAATAATATTGATATTAAAAAAAAAACCGACGAAAAGACCCATGAAAAACGAGAAGAAGAGAAGAGAAGAAGGAGAAACGGGTTTGATTTACACCCTCAACCTACATGCTTTGTTTTCTCGGGATAAGGCTCGTCGGAAAGTGGCTTAGACTTGGGAGCGTCGAGATGATGAGGATGAGTTTAGGGTGTCGGTTTGGGTGGTTGGACGTCGGGTTTGGCCGGACGGTGGGGTGGCTTCGTCGGTATTTCGAGACTTCGGAGAGGTGTCGGGATTTGCTAGATATCGAGAATGTATGAAAACCATGTTATGAGGCTGTTTTTTGGTGTTAATTCTGATGTTATTATGTGTTCAAAGTGTTGGATGGAAGGTCCTATTTATAGGAATTCACGACCTTGGCTTAGGAGAGTTTGAATACCGCTTAGGATAGGAAACATAGGAGTTTGAGAAGCATGAGAATTCCGCTTTCTTGGCCAAGAAGAAAAGGTATCTCGGCTGGTTGGGGGTGTGTTGGCCGAGTATTTGGTACTCGGTCGATGTCTGATTCGGTTTCTGGATAGAATTCCTACTTGAGATCGAATTCTACCTTTAACGGAATTGTTTAATGCTTTTAATGAAGCTGAAATTTTGTAGGAATTTGAGATTGAATCAACCGTGTGAAGTGTCACGGCTGACTCACGTGTCTCGGGAAAATCTTTGACCGGGTTTTGACTCGGTCGCTAAAAGACGGTTTTACCCATGGTGTCGGATTCGACCCAAATTAGTGTTATTTGACTCGAAACGACCCACTGGGCCTGGATTTGAGGTTGGTTTTGTAAGATTTGTACTCCTTAATAAGTCTAAACCAAATGTCCATGATTACAAGCCCATATCCGAGTCCATCAAAGCACGTTTACGCCCAATCATCATCGGGTGTTTGGCGGGAACTACTATAGACACTTGGCGGTCAAAATGTGGGTGTCTACAAATGCATGTAAGTGGTTATCACACATACAGTGTATATAATAGATATGATATACATAGAATACAGTGTATATATAATCTCCATATGTACATGTGTATTTATATAGAAAAATCGTTTCATATCGTATACTATGACAAAACTACATGTATAAAAGCTTTTTATATGATTTCTTATTCAATGCATGTAAGTGTTTATCACACATACAGTGTATATAACAGGTATGATATACATAGTTTAGAATACAGTGTATATATAATCTCCATATGTACACGCGTATTTATATAGAAAAATCGTTTCATATCTTAGTCTTAGGATTTAATATATTAATTAATAATAAAAGTAATAAGTACTTCCTATTAGACACATTATTTTGAAATATAGTACAGTAGTAATTACTGTACTCAGTATTCCACTACCCTAGGTGAATTTTATGACGTATTAAGACTTTTTTTTTGTTTTGTTTTTTGGATCTATGACGTATTAAGACTTTGGAAATAAGTACTGAGAATTCCGATAGAAACTTCAACAGTCACTTCACAACTATTGCATGAGTATAGAAACCTAGGAAGTTTGTAAAATCAAGTACGGAGTAATTTCTGAAGTAATTTCTATCGATCATCTTCAACAATTCTTTGTTCATAATTTCTGAAGTAAGTTCTTGATTCTGTGAAATTTACAGTAAAGTAAAATTGCAATCTTTTATTCTTTTCACTCTGTATTTTCCGGCAACTAGAAATGGAGATTAGGTTTATTATTATATAAATAATATTTACAGGCTGAAGTTATTATTATATATTTATGTTTATTCACGTTATTTACAGTTGTGTTCATCTTCTCCAACTATCTTGCAGTATTGTGTGTTCTATTTTTGATTTCTAGAGTGATTTTGTTGAAAATTAGGGTTAAGTAATTCACGACACAAACATGAATTCAAATCAGGACAAGACTGCACTAAAGAGGAACGCTGATGAGAAGGAGAAAGGTATTAGAATCTTACATTGAATTTGAATTATGTACAAATTAAGGTATTTTTTTGGGTGAAAGGTAAGGAATTATATTAATAAAAATGAACCGTTACAACTCATTTGCACCATACAACCATTACTTCATCTATTAGAACTAAGCTATAAAAGCTCCTTAATCTCCTGCAGTTGAACGCGACTAACTAGAAATTTAATCTAGTACGAACTTCCTCCTTCAACTGTTGAACCACACAATTCGGATGCCTAACTTTTCCTTCATGTTTGCTAACATTCCGCACAATCCATACATGATACATAAGTCCCAATAAGACGCATGCTACAGCCCTCCTGTAAGTCTTGGATTTAAAGCTGCTAGTCTGTAGCCAACTCCAAGTATCTCTCCTAGGAATCTGAATTCCCAGCCATTCTTCAACACGCAGCAAGCAGCAGGAACTGTAAGAACAATTGAATAACAAGTGGTCCTGATCTTGATCCTCGTTCCCACAGATATGGCAATTAATATCAATAGGCATTCCCAATTTAAGAAGACGACAATTAGTCTGTAATCTATTGTGCATAGCAACCCAAGCAATAAAGGAATGCTTAGGCAACACCCATCTATGCCAAATGAGTTTATGCCATCCAACTTCAATCCTGTCCATCTGCATCTAATTATACCCAAGCTGACAGGTATACGGTTTACCATTAGTGCCCCAATAGTCCTCCGTATATCCATCCACTACCTTGTCCCTGATGCTGCAAAGTCTCTTCCAAGACCAAGAAGAGTGTGTTTTCGCCTGAACTTGTTTCCAGTTTTGTCCCTTTAAAAAATTGATGTGCACCCACTTCACCCACAAATGATCTTGTTTACTAGCAATCCACCAAATGTATTTCGCAACAATAGCAGTATTCCAATCCAATGAATTCTTAATTCCCAACCCTCCATGCTTCATCTCCGTACAAATTGTGTCCCAGGCTATCAAAGGAGCAGAAATATAATTACTGTCTCCTCTCCAAAGGAAATTCTGACACAGATCATCCACTTTTCTCAATATGGTTTTAGGCAAGATGAAAACACGAGCCCAATAAGCATGAAGATGGTGTAAGACCGCTTTGACAAGAGTAAGCCTTCCTCCATAAGATAAGTGTTTGTTACACACATTCTTAATTCGCTCCACTATCTTATCAACCAATACAGAGCAATCCAAGACACTTAGCTTCTTCTATGAGATTGGTATTCCAAGATATTTGAAGGGTAATGAACCTTTCTTAATACCAGTAAGCCGCAGGTGTTCTCTTTCATACTTTATGCCATTCATATAAATGCTAGACTTGTGCTTATTCATCTGTAATCCAGACGCATCGGAAAAGGTAAGAAACAATCTCATAAGAATAGTAACGAGGTATTATTGTATTAAGGTATCATAACAATTTAAGGTATTAGTGTATAGCTATTAAAACGTGGATGAAATTATATTGATTTGGTGTTCTTTATTCGTAGTTGAATGCAAAAAAGGCGAATTGAAGAAAAGGATGAAGAAACATCAGATAAACAATTATGTTTGATAGTAAAAGATGCAGATAAAGGTATATTCATTAAATAGACTACTATGTTTTAAAATTGTTTGAAAATATTTTTTATTTATTTAGTATAGCTTTAAAAATTACTAATGTTAACTCTGTGTTTGAAGTTATGTGCATTGTGTAATGCCTTATGAACAATAAATAAATCCTTATAACTTTAATAAGGACTATGTCTTATGAATGCCTTATGTCTAAAACATACAATCTTATGTACTTTAAAATATGACATTAAGGTAAAAGTAGTCATTTAAATTCTTTCTGTTCATTTTAATTTACAGCTATTACTGGTAAAACTACAAAGACCAGAAGGAAGAGAGTAGTACATGCCACGAATGAACTGCCATCATTGGAGACATGCATGTCCCCTGATTGTTTGGTTAAACTTCTTAATGATATGTCAAAGAAACAGATGGAAGATATAAAGGAATTAGGGTTTGGGGATTTATTTGATCTAAAAGTAAAAAAAGTCCCATCCAAGCTTGCTCATTGGCTTGTTTCAAATTTCAACTCTGATTCAGCAACATTTAAGGATAATACATTTGATGTGACAAATTTAGATGTACATATTGCAACTGGGTTTCCTATGGGACCAAACGAGATTGTCCTTGCATCATATGACGACTAGTCCCCGGAATACAGACATCTTCTTAATGAATGTAAGAATCAGTTTGAAGGTTAAAAGGTTACGACCCCTGCATTGAAATCCATCTTAGCTCATCAAACGGATGAAGGTGATCTATTCAAACGGAACTTTATAGTTTATCTCTGCTCTTATTTTATAGAAGGTACCTATTCTGTAACTCCAAGTTTTAAGATATTGAAGTCTTTGGTCGACTTGTCATTAGTACCTACATTTAATTGGTACCAATTTTGCCTTGATGCCTTCATTGAGGCTGTTGATTTGTGGAAAATGAATACAGCAGAGAAAGACAAGTTCTTTGATGGACCTATAATGGTCTTTGTTTTTATATATCTGCAACGAATGCGTTACAGAAACAATCAACCTGTTCGTGCATTCCCAACAATGTGTTTTTGGACACAAGACTCCATTTCAAAGAGAATATTGGAAGAAGCAAAAAAAATCGGGTACATTTGGTAATGGTTTGGTTATCCCATTACAGTCCCTTGATTGGTACAAGGGGGAAGAGGTAAAGGAAAGTGTGAAGATGGGGTTGAAAGATGGGAAGGGGAAGAAAAAGGACAAAGTTAACAAAGAAGGGAAGGAAGAAGGGGATTGGTTACAAAATTTAGTGCTGAAATCTGCTGAATTCACAAAATCTTTCAAGGGGTTGAAAGATGCTATAAAAGTTGCAAAGTTTGCCTCCCCTCAATACAAACCAATAACAAAATTGGAAAATTTGACCGGTGAATTTGTTGCAAGACTTGTAACAATAAGAAAAGATGAAGAATCAAGAGAATTTGGTAAGAATTTTTCTTCAATTTATTTTATCCCATTCATTTATTATAATATGTTGAATTATAGTACTTACGTTTCATCTTTTGCTTCAAAACAGGTGAGGAGGAAGAAAATGAGCTAAATCCACACATAGTGGATATGGTAAATAACATGGCAAAAGATATTACTTCTTCGAGAAAGTCTGATCTTGAAAAGAAGAACAAGCTGAAAAGGCAGACAGATCAAATGAAGCTAAAATGCAGTCAAATTATTCCTGTGCAAAATAAAGAAGTGATGAATGTTCACAGTGTGGAAAATGTTGATACTGCAGAAGACATCAATATTCATACTCCTATTTCTACTCCTGTCAAGAATGACAGTGAAATTATTTCTGAGGAAAATGAAGATGTTTTGAATGTGGACACTGTGGAAAATGTTGATGTGCAACATAATCTACTTGATGCTGCAGAAGACATCTACACAGATGCTCCTATTTCTACTCCTGTCAAGAATGACAGTGAAATTATTTCTGTAGAAAATGAAGATGTGTTGAATGTGCATACTGTGGAAAGTGTTGATGTGCAAAATAATCTACTACTTCTGCAAAATGTCAATGCTGCAGAAGACATCAATATAGATGCTCCTATTTCTGCTGAAAATGTGGATTTGAAAACTTCTGTTGATATTGTAAATGTACCAGTTTTCAAATCCTCTTTTATTAATCGGAACATCAGGTGTTTGACCTCTCTCAAAGCTGAGCAGAAATACGTGTCAGACTATGTATTTGCACCAGAAGAGTCTTTGAAGTAAGTCTAACTAATCTTTTAAGCAAGTTTCTTATCAGTTTCTGTTTTGATGTACATAAGTTAATATCTTTTATTTGTACATGTTAAAAAATTGTTCATATTGAAAGCAGTTTCTGTTTTGATGTAGGTAAGTTAATATTTGTTCTACATGTTGAATTTTTTACATATTTAAAACAGTTTCTGTTTTGATGTAGATAAGTTAATATCTTTTGTACATGTTGAAATTTGTGCATGGTTATAGCAGTGTCTGTTTTGATGTACATAAGTTAATATATTTTGTACATAAGTTTCATACCAGCTACAGAAAAACTAATACACTAAATAATTTAATTTTACAGGGATCCTCTGTTTAAATTTAGAGACATTCTGCTTTCAAGAGGGGACCTGTCGATGTTGGCAACTTGTGATACCAAAATCAATGAGTTAATTTTAATTTTTTTTGCTGCCTGTTGATGAATGATTTGGAAAAGCTATCACCTACGTCATCTATCAAACGTGTTTATATGTCTCCTTTTGAAGAATATGAGGTAATGTTATGAATTCCATTGACATATGAGTAAAAATGTGTTCACTCATGACTTTCTTCTAAACAATTACTATAATGTTTCAGGTTCCTAAAAGTGAAATGGACGTTAATGATGTGCAGCTGGTAATCAAAAAGATATTCTTTATAACTCTTATTTATTTATTTGATCATTCATTCATTATGAGAACTAATAATGTGATTTTCTTCAAGGCCTTTTTCTGCTCTAGAATACCACAAGGTTATGTTGTTTACTGCGCAAACTCAATCTCAAAGAAAATTGAGATGATTCATTTTGGGTTTCCTGAAGGGTTCGACAGCAAAGCGATTGGTCTTGGAGCTAAAGATTTATATGTGAGCATACTCTAGGCATTAACATACAGATTATATGTTTGTGTTTTTACATTCGTTAAAATTTTAGGCATTTATATATATATGTGTTTGTGCTCTTTTGTACATTAAAATTTATGTTATCTTCCCTGAATACTTGTCTTATATTTTCAGAGTGGTTATTTGAAGGCAAATTTCCAACATACGATCAAATGGGTGAATGAGTTTGATACATATGACTTGATCGAATATATTCCAGATTTCTCTAAAGATTTGGAAAGTAACAATGACATTCTTTCAATGAGAATCATGGAAACATATAAAGGGAATAAAGACAATTATGGCAAAGAGTTCAAACCAGTAAGTTGACAATTACAAACATTGATTAGTGATACTAATCTATATCTGATTATTTTCAAATATACTAATGTTGTCATGCGTAATACATTATATCCTTTTGACCGTTGATGTATATGTGGAGTCCACCATTTCATACGATAATTATGTAAATATGATGACGGTGTACTATTGCCACAAAATACTAACTTCAGAAAGGAATCAGCTGAAGAATACTGTGTTGAAGGAGGCAAGAATAATGTTGTATGTAGCTCATAACTTACTGTTGATAAGTCATAATTTGACGTACATAAATTATTATGTACATTCTATAACCATTTACAAATTCCAACATGTGCAACATATCGTAACTTATGTACATCAAAACAGACACTATTTTAATTAATGTACAAATTTTGAACATGTGCAACAGATATTAACTTATGTTCATCAAAACAGACACTTCTATAACCATGTACAAAATTAATTATAAGCAGTAAGAGATGAAAAATAAGTACTGTATACAAGTTATAATTATAAACAATACCGTGTTTAAATTCTATGAATGGATATAATTGCTACTGTAGTGTATATAGCAGTAGAAAAATAAAATAAAAATATTACCATTCTCTCTTGACGGTTATTCCCTTCTCGTTTCTGCAAGTTTGTTTATAAATTCATTTGCCAAAATTTCCAAGTCTAGTAGTGGTTTGCATTGGGGGAGGCAACTTTTGCAATTTTTATTGCATCTTTCGAACCTTTGAAAGACTTTGAGAATTGACAAGATTTGTTGATAAAATTTTGGACCCAGTGCATTGCTTCCTTTGGCTCCTCATTATCATCTTTTATTTCCTCCTGCACTTTCACTAGCTTCTCTTTTTCCATTACGGAAGAAACCTTTGCAGTACAGGTTTCAGAGTTATCCACCTTGTACCAATCAAGAGGCTGTAATGGCAACATAAAGCCATTACCAAATGTACCTGATTTCTTTCCTTTGTCCAGTATTCTCTTTGAAATGGAGTCTTGTGTCCAGAACACATTGTTTGGAAAGAACGAATAGGACTGATGTTTCTGTAACACATTCTTTGCAGATATATAAACACAAAGACCATTATAGGTCCATCAAAGCACTTGTTTCTCTCTTCTGTATTCATTTTCCACAAATCAACAGCCTCAATGAAATCATCAAGGCAAAATTTGCACCAATTAAATGTAGGTACCAATGACAAGTCGCTAAAGATTTCAATATCGTTAAGCTTGGGCTTACGGAACAGGTACCTTCTACAAAAATAGAGCAAAGATAAACGATGAAGTTCCTCTTGAATTGATCCCCCCATCCTTCTGTCTTGTTAGCATGAATTGCAACACACTGTTTGTTATCTTGGAACCTTTAAACTGTTGCTTGAACTCATCAACTAATCGATTATATTCAACGTCTTTGTCATCATATGACGCTAATACAATATCATTCGGTCCCATAGGAAGCCCGGTTGCTATGTGTACATCCAAATTCGTAACCTGAAGCGTCTTACCTTTATATGTTGACGAATTAGGGTCAAAATTGGAAACAAGCCAATGAGAAAGCTTGGCTGGGACTTCTCTTACATTTAGAAAAATTATATCCCCAAACCCCAATTCCTTAATATCTGCAATTTGCTTCTCTGACAGATATGTTACAAATTTAAACAAACTTTCAAGGGACATCCTTGTGGTCAATGATGGGAGTTCATTCACTGCATGTACAACCCTCTTCCTTCTAGTTTTTGTAGGTTTTGTAGGCTTATTAACGACAACTGTAAATTTGATGAACAAGTTCAAGTTCTATGAACAGATAATTAAAACAACTAATGTACATACCTACAACTGCATCTGACGGTAATTGTAATTTCGATTTTGGTGTCTGAAAACTATCATTCTTAGAATCATCAGAATTGGGAGCATCATTTACTTCTACCCGTCTCTTTTTACATGCAACTATACATAAATAACGAAAAATCAATATGCATCATTTACATTGAGAGTATAGGGTTCAATATAAGTTTATGTACCTTCGATCTGATGAGTAGCTTCCCTCTTTGCTCCAGTTTTTTTCTGATTTGTTTTCATCTTTTTTGTTAACCTAATTAACGTCAAATAAAAATAAGAACAGAGACAACCGAGTACCTAATTTGCATAAGTTGAATAATCATCGATACTTGAATCCTAATGCAGTAAAACAGTATTCAAACCTAAATAAAAAATAATTGCATACTGCGAGTATTATTTTATACCAATCTTCAAGAAATCGTTTCAAAAACAACAATATAACACATAGTACCGCAATTTTGAAGATAATCGGAAAAGATAAGCTAGAATAAACTTACAGTACTGGATTGTTGAAGATAATCCGAAAAGATCTTAAGAGTCCACTTTCTTTTTTTCTTTTTGGTTTTTGTTTTTGTAGTTATGAAGTAGGTCAGATACCAATTTTGAGTATTCTTTTATGGGCTTTAATTAAATAAACGGGCTCTTGTTAAGATATAGAGTACTATGTTCGAGTATTCGATTTATAATCAAGTTATGTTCATTGAAAATATGACAAACTCTAAGTATATAAGATATTATATTTTGTACATATGTTTATTAGAAAACATAAGAGATAAATACTTTTAGTGTACATAATGTAGATTTTAGCGTACATAAATTAATTACTTAAATATCAAATTCTAAGTATATTGATAAGTGTGGTTTGTAGTGCTTATTTCTTGTGTTTGGTCCCGGTTTCTCTTGTGGAATCGCTCTTCGGAGCGGTTTTCAAGGCTACTTACGCTTCTTCTAGCTTGTTTTAGGTTCCTAGGGCCTATCTTGGAGAAACAGAACGATTCTGACTCATTTCTGATGCATATGGAGCCAACGAAGAGATGTGACGATGACTCGGTGACTTAGACTTGATCCCGAGTCCCTTGGAGCCCATTTCCGAGTACCGAGAGTCGATAAGAAGCCTAATAGGAGCAAGTAGAGACCTATGTGACCATATTTGAAGCCTACATGACCCATCCCGGCCGGGACCATCATCCATCATGACCGGGATGAGATGCAAGGAAAGACGCACTTCTGACAGGCCATCCCGGTCGGGACCGACATCATCCCGACCGGGAAGAGCATAACACCGCCCGGTATTATGCATAACACCGCCCGGTGTAATGCACCATCCCGACCGGGATCACTTCCTTCCCGGCCGGGAAGGGCCCAGTTCAGGTCGTGTTTCATTTTTCCGCCTCCCTTATTCTTGTAACCCTATATATACCCTCTCCCCCTCTCTTGTATTGTTTTAAGGACTTTTCATTATTTTTACATTACCCACTAAACACTAGACTACTTTAGGTTAGATTAGTGTAGAGTAGTCCTTAATTACTCCTTAATCTAGTTAGTTACTCTTGTATTATTGGGATTCTTGAAGAATCTACCAATCTTGACAACATTGGTGGATGTTTTGGGTTTTCTTCTATGCAAGTGTTCATCTTTTCATCTTCATAGTTGGGTATAATCTTTCTCATCCCTTTACTCTTAATCTTTATTGTTAATCAAGTTTTCTTCTTTATATCTTGTTTATTGTTGGTTGTTCATCCTTATTTGTTCTTCATAATGAATGAGGTTGTTCTTGTGTTTGTTTCTCTAGTTTGTGTTAATCTTTGTTTAGATATGTGTGAGTAGTTATCCCCTAGGGTTAGTAGGGGGATTGGGTGCAATTAGGGATGATTAGGGTGAGATGGGTGGTACTAGTTGTTGTTTTTGTTGTTTCCTTTTTACCTTGCACTCTACATGTTTGATGAAATGCTTGTGAGACTTGAGATGATCAATCCTTGGTTTTGTTGCCTCATCTCTTGTATGTGTTTGTTTGTTTGGTTGGTTTGGTTCCCTCATTAGTAGCGAGAGCGTGGTGAGGATGACCCCTAGGCCGTTTAAGTAACGAGAGCCTGATCGTAACCTAGGCTACGAAAGCATACTAGTAACCCCCGTTTCCTTCTTTTGATCTCCTTTGCATCCATGAACCCAACCTAGCCCTAGTTTCTTCTTATTGATTTAATTCGCTTCTTTTTGTCATTAGTTGTTTGTTTAGCTTAGTCCTTAGTCGACCTTAGCCATCACCCTAGTTTAGTTTGTCTTGAACCTAGTCTTAGACCGTAGCACCTTAGTCCGACACCCCGTCCCTGTGGATTCGACCCGACTTGCCCTAGCTACCCAGTTAGGTTCGTTGGTTATTATTTGATCGGTAGGATAGACGACAAACACCTACCGTCATATATAAGATATTATATGTTGTACATAAGTTTATAGTAAAACATGACTACTTTATGTATACATAACGTAAATTGTAGCGTACATAGGTTATCTTAATACATTCATAAATATTTGAATCTATGCTTATATACATCGAATATACACTTATGTGCTCTTGTGTGAAGGTTCCTATGTGCAACACACATTTATATATCAGATGTACATATTTCGTCCAAGGTTATCTTAGAGGTATTCCTTGTACATATTTGTGTTCGAATTTGTACATGGTTTATAGAAGTGTCTATTTTGATGTACATAAGTTACTATATGTTGAAAATTTGTATTACAATAACTGTTAAATGTATACTTTTTCAGATCTTTATCCCAGTCCATATCGACACACCATCATACTGGATTTTGGTTGTGTGTGATTTTGAAGACAATAAGAATTACATCTTGGATTCAAGTAAAAGAAAGGGGAACAAAGCACGAACTGACGTTTGCAACAAAATAGTGACAAATGTCTCATACATTATTGAGAACTACTCCGACTTTGAACACATCTCTAAAAAATGTTGAAAAATCCAACGAAGTATGTCAAATGCAGTGCAACAAAGTAATGGATTTGATTGTGGTGTTTTTGTCTTGAAGTGGATAAATGCATTGCACGACAAGGAGAAATGGACAGACAAAGATTATTTTGATGACATCAATGAATTTCGTCGTCAAACATGCATAAATCTTATGCGGTGGGATAAGAATTTTGTTAGGGATTTTACAGTTAACAGAAAATATAATATTCTATTTTAGTTGTGTGTATGTAAACACTGGTATTTAACATGGTTTTATCAGACAGTGTTATGGATTATATAAACAATCAGTTATGTAAACATTACTCCATGACAAGCATTTATATAAACATCAATGCTTTTTTAATGTCCTCAGATATACATAATAATGTCCTCAAATGGGTTGTGTAGATCTGATATAGAATTATGTACATAATGTCATCAGATGGATTACGACATTGTTCTGCAAATAGTCAAAAACATAAAATGTACAGAGTCGTACTTTCGATGGGTTATGTCCTAAGATAGGTTATGTTCAGCTGATATAAAATTATGTACAATGAAGTCCTCAGTTGGGTTATGTAGAACTAATATAAAACTATGTACCTTATATAATGATCCATATACTATACTTTGTAAATTGTTACAAGCACAACAAAATTATCCTATGACGTTCTTCTGTAAATAGTCAAAAACATAAAATGTACAGAGTAGTACTTTAGATGGATTATGTACAGGTGATATAGAATTATGTACAATGATGTCCTAAGATGGATTATGTACAGCTGATATAGAATTATGTAGTCTTCAGATGGATTATGTACAATAGTGTCCTCAGATGGGTTGTGCACAAGAATACAGTGTATATGGTACTTTGTGTTTTTTAAGTAAAAATTTGATATACATAATTATGAACAAAGTGTATATAAGTTATGATTTGGTATCAGTAAATTTCCACTCTAAGATGTAACTAGATAAGTTATGTACAACTAATATAGAATTATGTGTAGTGATGTACTCAGATGGATTATATACAGCTGATATGAAAATATATACATTATGTAGTGAAAAATATGTACATCACGTGTTATCAACGGAATCAACAGAGAATCTATGTAATTCTTGATAATTGATTGTCTAATTTAAAACAGATATCTTAATTTCTTGAATCAAACGAATTGTTCAATATTATAATCAAATCTGCAAGTGAAAATGATGACAATCAAATCAAGCGTAGAATTCCATGATAATCAAGCATAGAATTCCTTGATAATCAAGCACAAAATTCGTAAAATCAATTCTACGAACGAATTTACAAAGTGAACACAATGAAATCTGCAACTTAAATGATCATAATCGAATGATGAAGATCTGCAATTGAAATGATGAAGACGCTCGATTTTACGAGTGAGCACAATTAAATCTGCAAGTGAAAACGATGAAGATCGAACGATGAAGATCTGCAAGGGAACTGATGAAGATGATTGAATGATTGGAATGAAAAAATAAACAGATTTCTAGAGAGAGAAAGTCGACTAATTCAAAAGGAAAGGGAGGAAATGGCGCGCGCTTGTTTTTGTGCTCTAACTTTTGATCAAGCCTGGTCCGTTGATCTCAATCAGATCTAACGGCCCAGGTTGTGCCTCAACGGTTGCAGGGAGTTTGGCTGCCACAATGGATCCTGAATATATATATATATATATATATATATATATATATATATATATATATATATATATAGAGAGAGAGAGAGAGAGAGAGAGAGAGAGAGAGAGAGATAGAGAGAGAGAGAGAGAGGTAGGTTCAAATAAGGTCAACAATTCTTTTAAGTCTATATTAAGTTACAGATGACATACAATAAAATTACATCTGTTCAAAATTGATATGTAACTATAACATTCAGCACTTTTATCACTTCAAGTAATAAAGTGCAACTTTATCACTCATCTCGTGTAACTTTAAGCACTTTTTGTGTAACTTTAACACTGGAACTTATGAACTTAAAAAAGTTGTTGACATTATTTGAACCTACCTATATATATATATATATATATATATATATATATATATGGGATCAAGGGAGTTGGTGGTGGATTGGGAAGTTGAGAAGTTGTGTTGTTGACCCTTGATCTTGGGTTGAATGAATGGCTTAGATGGATGATGTGTTAAAAAAAAGAAGAGAAAGGAGACAGTAAACTGACACAGCAGCAGTGGAGAGAGGTAAGCAACCCTCCTTTCAATCAAACTTTCACTTCGCTGCAGTGGAGAGAGGGAAGCAACCCTCTCCTCAATCAAACTCTCACTTCTTTATTCTCCCTCTTTACAACTTGTGGTCTTTCATCTTCATCTCCATTATCAAACAAAAAAAGCATCATCATCTTCAAGATCCATTCATTCATTCAACAAAAAAATGTTTCTTCATCTTCAAGCTTCATTCATCCAACAAAAAATAAGAACATCTTCATCTTCAACCTTGATGAATGACAGAAGTTTGTAGAACATCTTCATCTTCATCCTATCATCATCTTCATCATGCGTAATGTTCTTACAGAATTGCAAGGTCACACACTTTCAGTTGTACAGTCACACTCATTATGTTGTAGAATCACGCTGCTGTACACTCATTGTAGTCACATATTCAGTTGTATAGTCACACTCATTATGCTGTATAGTCACACTCGCTGTGTGGTAGAATCATGCAGCTGTAGAATACCTTGGGATTAAGGTAACATTCGTTTAATCACCTTTATATTCATGCTTGTTTTATTTTTCATACCT
The DNA here is from genome assembly GCA_958450325.1 of Agrostemma githago. Lineage (NCBI taxonomy): Eukaryota > Viridiplantae > Streptophyta > Magnoliopsida > Caryophyllales > Caryophyllaceae > Agrostemma > Agrostemma githago. Next base: position 61,503,790 of record OY288247.1, on the reverse strand, counting down.
TCTTTTTTTGGTATTTATAAAATTATTCATCTTCATTATCCAAAAAAAATAAAAATGAAAGTTGAATATGGATGAATGGACAACTGTGATCTCAGTAACGACATTCCAAAAAAATGAAAGTATTAATCACATACAAAAGTATTTAAACATTCATTAAATATTCAACCTTCATTCATGTTGGTATCTTTTATAGTTGATTTCTTGTTTGTAAGACGCATTTAAAATTTTGAAAAATTACTGAAATGTTCTACTCCTATCACAAATATTACAACAGGTGATTGTTAGACGTAAAATGAGCGACTTCGATTCATCCAACAAAAAAAGAAGAATATCTTCATCTTTAAGATACGTTTATTTAAAAAAAAAAAAGAACAACTTCATTCATTCAACAAAAAAACATTCTAATTAATATATGTTCTAGTTAGAAATATTATTTTGATTGACTGTAAAAATATTTTAATTAAAAAAAAGAACAACTCATTTTGTGCGTAATGTTCTTGCAGAATTGCAAGGTCACACACTTTTAGTTGTATAGTCACACTCATTATGCTGTATAGTCACACTCATTATGTTGACGTTTGACATTACGCACAAAATGGGTGTGATTCTAAAACATAATGAGTGTGATTCTACTGCATGACGAGTGTGACTATACAAAATGAAAAATCAAAATCTGTCTCGATATACAATATTAGGAGTGTGACTATACAACATAGCGAGTGTGAATATACAACAAGGCGAATGTGACTATACAAATACGACCATTTTTGGCTACAAACCAATTGGTGCACAGCTGCGGGATTTTAAAGGTGAAAGGATAAATGATTTTGCTATAGACCTCGCGTGATTAATTATGAAACCGGAAAATAGCGATGAAAATATATTTACATTAGAAAAAGTCCATCATTTACCTATAGTACGTCAAACATAAAAGCATTCTAACCCACCAAATATCCTTTACATATAGTACGTTCATCCTAAAGCAAACATTTTATCCCATATAAATACTCTAGAGTTTAACGATGGTCTCCGGTACGTGCGCAACAATACGTTGTCCAATTACGTAGTCGGTCGCTGTATCTTCCACGACCTTCTTCATCCCACCGCTCCTTTTACCAACATTCCTCTTTCCACCCACCATTTCAATGCGACAAAACACACAATCAATCTAAATCACACAACACGTGTAACACCCCTGATTTTTTATATATTAAATTTTATTAATATTTTTATTTTGTTTACGAGTTAACTCGTATTTCTTAAATAATTATATAACAAATTCATTTTTTCAATCGTTTGAACGCGTGAAATTCTATTTACCTCGAAAAGTCATTTTTTATGCTTAAAATGTATCTTACTTTCGTTTCATTCGATTTACTCATTTTATTTCTATTCAAGTTTCCGTTTCGACGGTTTATATTCCCGAGTTTATCTTTATATAAACTTGAATTCTTATTTTAAACTCGAAACCCATTTTAATTACCTCATTCGCAAGAATTTTTATTAATATCGAGAAATTGCTATTTAATCTTTTTCTACGCGATTTCTTACATAATTATTTTTGAAACGTGAATTTAACACTACTTTCTCGTAAACACGTTCTTATACGAGTTCCGTCTACTTATTATTATTATTATTATTATTATTATTATTATTATTATTATTATTATTATTATTATTATTATTATTATTATTATTATTATTATTATTATTATTATTATTATTATTATTATTATTATTATTATTATTATTATTATTATTATTATTATTATTATTATTATTATTATTATTATTATTTTTTAAAGAGTTCCATTTACGATTTTAAGCGCGAATCGGGCTCAGATTGTAGCAGACCCGACCGTTTCCCTCATCGGACTGAGATATTTTCGTAGTTCGGTTGAGAAAGTCAAAACCGACTCCACTTTTCTCTCCTAGTCCTATGCAGTTCTCCCTACTTCCTCTCTTTTTGGAGTTACTGACTTCCCAACTTCTCTTAAACTTCCAGCAGTATCCCCACTTCTTAATCTCCCTCATCTACTCTTCTCTCAAAACAAAAGAAAACAAAAACAATTGAACGTACAACACAGTAAACTGTTCTTCAATATTTTTCTCAATTCCGATCATTCTCTTCATCCCGATTCATTCCAATTCCAAGGGTAATTTAATTACTCTTGTTCTCCATCTTGTTTCCCCTATTTTTATTAACTTATTATGTGGTTTTAATACCATATGTTTATTCATTTCGTAGGTTATCGTGCTAGATCCGACGAAGACAATTATTTTATTGTTTTGGATCTCGATGAAGGTTACACATGATGGCATACCTCGGTATTGCATGATATATATGTTGTAGTTGTTTGTAGTATCGTTTTAAAATCGAATTTTTATACGAATAAGCTTGTTTTAATTATATTGCGATAATATGCTTAAATCGATTTTGTGTTTATATCGCTTTTAATCTTCTCAATTTATTTCACATCGGATCTTCTAAAAGTATTATAAGAGCGAGACTAAAACATACAAATAAGACTTTATTTCTGAATTTTTGTGATTTAGATATAAAGTAGCAAAGTGAAAGTTTTTATTATTTTTAACGTAATTACTGCATGTTTCAGAATCGATTAGTGTTTTTGAACGATTTAGTACTCCTGTTTAAAGACTTTATTTTCGAAAAGTTTGAAAAGAGGATACTATTTATATGTCTGTAAAATTTCGTAAATTAATTCCAAGTATTTTGGTCACAATAAAATGTTTACGAACAGATGTCGAAATAGTCCGCGAAACTGCCAGTTGTTGTAAAACTAATTTAAAACCTTTGATACACTTTGAATTTGATTTGGGTAATTTACCTACATAAGCTTTGAAGAGTTTGGTTAATGTTTCCAATTGGTTTTGCTTTAAAATAAATTATTAAACGTATTTTATTAATGAGATACCATAGGGTGTCGAATTCTGTGAGTTTGTGAAAATACTAATAACAACCCATGTTTTATTTGGAATTTGGATTTTCTCCAGAAATAAAAGTTGTAACTAAGTTTCTAAAGTTTTCAACCCCACTGGTCTTACGTTGTTTAATGATTTAATTACGGATTTTATAGTAAGACAGTGCTATTCCGGAAAATCTGTAAATTTGTAATTTAATTCTTTTAATTACTTATATTTCAACCTTTTGAGAAATAATTATGATTTTGACTTTCGTTGACTTTTGATCATTAAATATATATTTATAAAATAAGTATAATGTTTATGTCTCGAGGCCTAATATAACTATTTTATATAATTCAAATGTTAAACGATTTCTAATTATAATAATACCAATTTTGGAATGTTAATATTTGAAGAAAGTTTCACAAATTAGAAAGTTTCTTTTTAAGAACGTTTTGATAATCCTATCGAATTATGACAACGACAAAAAAAATTATAAAATAATCATCTTCATCTTCATCTTCATGCTTGTTTTATTTTTCATACCTTCTTTTTTTTGTATTTATAAAATTATTCATCTTCACTATCCACAAAAAAAATGAAGGTTGAATATGGATGAATGGACGACTCTGACTTTTAAAAAATGAAAATATCTAAACATTCATTAATTATTCAAACTTCATTTTTTTTTGGATAATGAAGATGAATAATTTTATAAATACCAAGAAAGAAGGTATGAAAAATAAAACAAGCACGAAGATGAAGATGAAGATGATTAAACGCATGATATCTTAATCCCAAGGTATTCTACAGCTGAGTGATTCTACAACATAACGAGTGTGACTATACAACATAATGAGTGTGACTATACAACTGAATATGTGACTACAATGAGTGTACAGCTGCGTGATTCTACAACATAATGAGTGTGACTATACAACTGAAAGTGTGTGGTCTTGCAATTCTGTAAGAACATTACGCACTAAATGACTTGTTTATCTTCATCTTCAACCTTCATTCATCCCACAAAAAAAGAACAACTTCATCTTTAAACTTCATCTTGATGATAAAGTTGTTCTTTTTTTTGTGGATAATGAAGATGAGTAATTTTATAAATACCAAAAAAAGGTATGAAAAATAAAAAGAAGCATAAATATGAAGATGAAGATGATGAAGAAAAAGAAGCATGAAGATGAAGATGATGAAGATGAAGCATGAACATACCTTCGTATGATGATCGAAGTTACTGACGGATTTCGTTGTGTTAAAAACGCAGTATGGTCGGAGTAGTTGACGGAGTATGGTCGGAGTATTAATGGAGATTATTTGTTGGGGTTTTGTTAGAGAGAGATGAATTGAGTTGGGAAATGAATTGAAAAGGAGGGAATTGGGAAGGGTATGAGGGAAGTAATGTAGTGATTGATTTGGATGAGGGGATGTTTGGCAGCCTTATGACAGTCCCCCCCCCCCTTAATTGAAGCCCATCCATCTTAAGATGGATGGAAGGCCAAGATTTAGACTAAGAGACTCTTAGGAAGTTACTAACTCCCTTGATCCCCTATATATATATATAGAAGAGGGTTCAGGTGAGTCCACTTATCAAATTTGAGTCTGTGAGTCCTACCCTCAACCCTTAGATTATAGATAGATTAATGGGTATGATTTGTTTTGTTAATTAAGAAAATAACTAACAAATCTTGGTAAATATATCAATTCTCTCTCCCCTCCTTAATTATCTCAATACAAATTGTCTCTCTCCTATCAAAATTTTAACTGCCTCTTTCTCTCACACAACAAGTTTATTTAAAATTATGTTTTTTTTCATCTTCAGCAAAAAATCATTCGTTCCCTACTGCCATTGTACGTATGTTACTATGTTACTGCCATAACCCATAAACTATGTTACTGTAACTCATACGATGTGTTACTCTAATTCATGAACTGTGTTATTTTAACTCATAAAATCTGTTACGTTGCATAGTCTCTTGCAAAAACTGTTACTCTAACTCATACAATGTGTTACTTTTAATTCATGAACTGTGTTACCTTAACTCATAAAATCTGTTACGTTGCATAATAGTCTCTTGCAAAAACAGGAGTTCCAATTAACAAAAAGAATAATGTTTGTTTTTATTAAGATACTCCAAAACAAAAAGTGGTACAGGATTCCAACTAAATCAACTCCATTACAATTCCAATGTTTCACACTTGTTACTCGTAATCTGTGTTACTGTAACTCCTTAAGTATCTTACTCTAACGAATAATGTAGGCTACTCTAACAATATAATGTCCTACTTAGAATTCTGCTTCTTCTTCATCCTTCTCGTCCTCTTCGTCTTCTTTTTTTTGTTCTTCTTCTTCATCATCTCAGAAGCTTTGATTTAATCTCACCACCGCATAATGGAGGAAACTCTCACCCACATCTCTACATCATTCATGTACTTTTGCGTCTATTGAAAAACAATAACAGTGCCAATAAACGTGGCAAAAAAACAATCAAAACTTGAAATATGGATTAAAGTAACAGATTATAAGAATTAAAGTAACAGATGAAGTGCATTGAAGTAACATTGGATAAAATTAACAGAGGATGCTTATACACCAAGTATAAAGTAACAGAGGCCAGACATTAAAGTAACAGATAGTGTGAATTAAAGTAACAGATAATGTTCATTAAAATAACACCAGGTATAGGTTATTGCAAAAAATTTATATAATGATCAGAAAAGAGAGTATGACGCAGTATCTTACTCTTTGATATTGTTTCCTATTTTTAAGTCATCACGTCCCATAATTATAGGATGCAGTATCTTTTTTTTTTCTTTTTTTATATGGCGTTACTCTTTGATATTGTTTCCTATTTTCCTGACAATCACATCCCATTATTATAGGGAAAATATTTTTTTTTATTAATTTTTTAATATGGCGGTTTCCTAAATTCTTACGACACTTCAATGCACTACAATAACAGATGAAAAGCACTAAAGTAACGACTATTAAAGTAACACGACATATAAAGTAATAGATGCTCTACACTAAAGTAACGCAGTATATGAACTACAATAACTCAATATAATGTGTGCGCGCAAATTTCATATGATGAATCAGACATCTAACAGTATGCAGTTTCCCATATTGTAAACGTAAAAACTAATAATTGAGTAGCATAATGACTTCCATGGCGATTTCAGTATAAATTACAAAGCATATACTCACCGTTTGTGGGTTCTACGATTTGCATATGCACCATTGAATGAAAATTTTAAGCCGGATTGATCGAACGTAAGTTATAGCAGCGCAAAAAAAAACGATGAATGATTGAATGTGTTCTTGATTGTGTTGATTGGAAGTAAATGGCAGCGACGCGAAGAAGAATTTTAATGGTTGAATGAGAGAATGATGAATGTGATTTTTGTTATGAATGATTGAATAAGAGAATGATGAATGTGGTTGAATGAGAGAATGATGAACGAGAGAATGAATGAATGAATGACAGTATGAATAATACGTTACTCAAATATATTCCTTCCTATTTTGATGAAAGTAGTATCTTCTCGCTCTCTGTTTTTTTTTAATATAATGATGGATCTCGTCCCTCCATCCATCTCCCATCCAACGGATGGGATGAGGACTTAGAGAGTCAATATAGATAAGGGACTCATTAGAACCCCTCTCTCTCTCTCTCTCTATATATATATATATATATATATATATTAATTAAAAGATTATCTAATTGTATTTTTCTTCATTATTAAAGATATTTTCCTAATTTGAGTTTTGATGAAACGGACCAATGAGATCGCTCGAAAAAATCTATATATATATATATGTATATATGTAGGGTTACAACCCTTAAACCCAAGGATCTGTTACGAGTATTAACCGAAAAGACACAAGTAGAGGGATGACAATTATACCTTATTTGCAGCGAAACAACGTATTAATAAGTATAATAAACCCAGAAATATATATAATCTTTACGGACAGAATAAATAATCTTCACGGACAAATTAAATAATTCCTACGGACAGAATAAAGCACCCCAAATGTGATGCCTTCTTTGGTATCCACACGGGTACGGAACTGGGACGTATATGCTAGTATAAAGGTACGTGAGACCATCTCACAACTTCTCTATCTCTTTTTTATAACTCTTTATAAGAAGAATATATATTATGAGTCAATACTCTTAATTCCATATTATGGTTCATCATATGAACCTTCTTATATAGGAAATGAGAAGGTGGAATTAGGTTATTACAATAACTTTAATTACCATAATTAGATTATTACTATAATTCTAATTATCATAATCCAACAACGCAGCTGGGTCCGTATTACTACTGATCCGATATATATAATATACGGTTATAATAATAATAATAATAACAATAATAATAATATCTCATACACATTGTGTGTGACCCAATGAGCTCACTTAAGACAACCAGACATGTAACCTATTTACATGTCAACCCGACATCGACCTCTAGCAAGGCATATCGGATACATTGACTTAAGCGGGTTAATCCGTATAGGACAATGAACATAACTCGTTAAGTCTCCCACTTGTACTTGTCCTCTCAAGAACGGCGTTAAGTCTCTTTGCTACTATTGTCTCCAATTGAGAATGAGGTAAGAAGAAGTGTCATCCTCGCATGTCTCCATCTTTTACTCGAATCTTTGAGTTGACTTGTTAAAAGAGCAGATAGATGACAATCATCCTATTTGAGCGCGGCCACGCATTTGCACAAGTCACACTCTTCGAGTGGCCAAGAAACAATAAATTCCCTTCAATAAAGGAAGAGCAAATCTCCTCTTGTATAACCACATCCTATCACATGATCCATGCATGCCCAATAACCATCCATAGCCCCCTTTCACAGCTGACGAGGAATAGTATCAAAGCATACACATCACATGTACAGAATAGTCGAAAACTCGGGTCTAAAGACCGTACAAGTTCATAACTTGCAAAGAACTTTACTGACAGTAAGCGAAAGCTTAGTAAAATCCTTTTTGGCGGGTCTGTCTAATGTATGTTCTTAACATACACCCATGTGCTTGGTTTAGTATCTCAATACCTATGGCTCAAGGAACTTAGTCATCAACCAACTCACACACTAGTCATTTAGGGGTATTCAAATGTCTCTACACAATACCCTGACTAGAGACAAAATAATTACATCATGCAAATAGAGTGTCAAGACTAAGACACGTACTTAGTGATCTATTTCATCAAAGTAAATTATTTAGGGACAAAACTCGGTTACATTAACAAAATGACAATATGTCATACATATATCAATTATCAAAATAACTCCCACTAAACCAAACACCTCTAAAAGTACTAAGACCACTCGCCCATGCGTCTTATACAATCCATAACAATATGATCTTTATGTAGAGGAGGTTTCGAAACATACAACATTTGTATCGGTTATTGATAAGCATATGATCAATCTACCCTCTCTTAATTAAGGCAAACTGTTAGTTTCATAAGCAACAAATTGCTTCACAAACTTTAAAGTTGAGTGTTTGCTTGATTCGTAATCAAACGTCTATTTGCTTCAAAAGCAATAGAACACTAACTTTAGTTATAATACTAGTCACAAAGTTATTCTTTGGAACTGTTCCAACATACAACTTCTCATCCAAAACAAAATATACTGAGATTACAATCTCATGTCATCTTTGTTTATTTGGAAATATGAATCGTTGTAACTTGTTTACAACAATTCGCTTATCATATCATGTGCATCTCTTAAATAATTCCCCATTTGCTTCTTAAGCGCAAAGGAACAATTCTTAGATAGCATTCTAGTGACACTCACCAGATTAGTATCTACTCGTCACACGAGGACATAATAATCACATTTATTGCAAAGTCTCATAGACTAAAGCAATCAAATGTCATTTAGTTAGAGAAGTATGTGACTTACATACCAAATCATAACGATAAATGCACTCCTACTAGCCTCTTGTACACACTTTGTCTCTCTTCGTCTGAAAGGAAAACAACATCTTTGATTTACCACCTTGAGAACGAAGATACTTGCTCCATGCTCCAATCAAATTGGAATACTCACATTTGCCTCGCAATCTTAATAATATGAAATTCATATAAAGTGTCGCACACATCATATTGCATCCCTTTCAAGAAATGTATTTCATATATATATATATATATATATATATATATGTCCAAAACTCTTCATATGAGTTTTGACATTCAAAATGCTAAATCAATCTTAATACACTTAAGCATAATGTTGTAAAAAGGGTTTTTCCATAGTCATTACTATGAGATCAATCCTTAACTACTAACTATGCTTCTTAGATACTCTTATATCAATCTACATTGTCTTTATATTGAAGACTGTTCTTCACTATAGGACCCATTTAACCAAAGTCTATACTTGGTAGTTATGGTATATAGAATCTATTAGATTTTATGTGAATTTTGGAGTCTTTGCCCATTATTGTTTCATCATAGGTCAAACCTTTGTACGGTAATATTTTGCAGGTAAGATGATCATGACTTTTCATGGATGCATTAATATCTTCTTCAACAGTTGTAGAGAATTTCTGTTAATCCTGAACAATTCAAGGTCGATTCTACTCCCACTGTTTCTATTAGAAATCACATATTTTTAAAAGAAACATATCACTCCATGCAACAAAACACTTTTGTTCTTTGGATGGTTTGTAGAATTAACATAATACCTCTAATAAAACACATGTCATAATTGAGTCTAAGTTTCTAGAAAACAATTTTCTCTAAACTTTAAGACTTGATAACTAAGAAAATACTATTTTAGAACATTTCAATCCATATCTCATATGGTGTCCATTCTCCGACTTACATGGACAATCTCATCAACATTGTACAAAGATTTTTATAGTGCATACGCTTCTAAAGCGTCAATAAAATCTGCATATGACTCATCATGGACCAAATCATATCAAATATGGTTCGATGTAGTTTGAAACACTTTTCATTACTTCTAAGATGATCACAATCTTTTAGTTCAATTCCTCCCTGTTTCAATCATATCGAACGACTCGTACCAACTTATCAAGTTGATGTTGTACCTTGAACAATTCAAACCATTCAGTTTCAAATTTCATCAAATGAACAAAACCATACGCGTTACCCATTTTTGCAACATCACTAGTTAAACTCACACGTATCTGTATATGTGTGAACCAACAAGTCTAAGTATCCTCCCACTACAAATAATAGGAGACACTTCTAATGTCATTTATCCATCTAAACAAAATTCATCTACCTCAGTTGATCCTTATCAATAAGGTTTATAATTTCATCATTATGAAACTTATTCTTATGTTTCTTGTCTCATGGATTAAGGACAATGCCATAATAGGTAAAACTTGAGTCGAGAGACTTGAACCTTTTGGTTTTTATGTTACAAATAAAAGCATTCACTACTAGGAATGTAGAGCTCAACAATCATGTTACTCTTATTGTACCTCATATTCTTGCAAGGTATAGAGCAACAATTGTTCTACTATTATCAAAACTTTTCATGCCCATACATGAAACAGTTTCAATATTCTTGCTTATGACTAGTACAAGAATAACAATTATTCAATTCCAGTATTCAGCTTTATGGTAAAATTAAGTGATTTTCCTTTTATATATGAAACAACAACGTTTGTCCATTTCAATCATAAAACACTTTACTTATATACCATTATTCCACCCTCTTTGAGTCATCACATCCACAATATAATAGTTGCATTTGGTATCTTATACCAAAACAGTGGAATGAAAGTAACAATTACTCTAGTAACATACACACCAGAAGTCATACTTTAATAATTGATTTGCAGATTTTCTAGACATTTCTAGAAACTATCTACCAATGTCTTATATTTGTCATTACATTAATGGCTAATAAAATCTTACCTAATCTAAATTTGGCAACAAGTTTGGGTATGACAATGATTGTCCTTCTCTTACTTTAACCAACGTCTTAGATTCATTAATCATTATCTCAAGCAATTTTCTTCATGAACTCATAGAACATTAGTATTATTTGCCTTCTTGATACAATGTTCAATCGTCTTTTAACATCTTATGTTAAAAGGTGAGAAAACTTATTAAGTCACACGTTTATTCATAATAAAGTGACCTACACTTAGGACTAATTGAAACGATTTCAATTCCTAATTCTTTAGAAAAAGCATCCAAAATTTCCTCATTATCAATATAATCACTCATCATATGATATATGAATTAAATCGGATCATCTTTAACATTTTTCTCACTTAATGGGAACGATTTCCATTATTGAAACTATTGATTTTGGTACTTATAGTAGTCATCTCCATGACTCTAATTATACAGTTCATATTGTACATTAGCACTGGTTATAATTTGTCGAAATTATCCTTCACAAGGATAAAATCCATATCTCTAATTTTGAAAACAATTCTCAAGATACCAATCGACAAGGTTGAACAATTCAAACTCATCTTTATTAAATGTGATAAATGGACTAAATTACAACTACAATTATATGCAAAGTAAAACGATAATTAATATTAATTAAAAATCATAAACAATTTTAAGACAAAATCATTAAAACTACCCTCAAGTTCGCATAATATTCCAAGATCCTAAACCTTTTGTCGCTCAAGTGAACTTGGGCTCACTGCTCAAGCTCCAAAAGTAAAGGTAGACAACGACATTGTCAATTACATCAATATGTAATTCTTGGTTCATCGGAATTAGTCATCATATGACACCAACTATTTGCCTCAAAGCCCAAGTCCGACTTGATAGCATTGTTAAGCAAACCAGACTTAACCTGTGGGTAACCGTTACCCACCTACTCAGTCCACACACATCGGCAAAGCACCGCTTAGGCAATCACTTCAACCAAAGATATGAAATTGTTGTAGTGGTCAATTCTGGAAATGCAATACTTAATGTTTTTGCGAGGGATTAAATGCATATGGGTTCTAACCATGCCACTAGGTCAACTTACAAGGCGACCTATTAGTTCTAAGCACACAAGTCACAAGTCTCAAACAATAAAATTCATGCATCGCATGCCATAATAATTCAATTGTTACTAGTGATTTGTGCATAAAACAAGTTAAAAGATCCCATATTTTGATCCATAATCATATTACAATTCATAATTGCTATTTAGTTTGAACAATTTCAACAATATGTTTCATTTTTCCAACTACGAGAAACAATTTCCCTCCCGGAAAAATTGAACGGATATACAAAACTCGATTCACATCGATCTACAACTTTTAATTGTCATATAGTTGAACAATTAATCAAAATCAAATAAGACTCGAGAAACTCCTTTTCCGATCTATTTATGATAATATGATAATTAAAATGCATAACATAATTTAGCCTATTAAGAAAACTAATTTTTCATTGATTCGGAAAAATAAAGGTATAATCCATGTTTGATTCATAATCAACACACAAATGTAAGAAAACGACTTTTCCTAAAAACGTCACTCGACCCTACACCATGTCGTCCGAGTAAATATTGTGTTGTCTTGGTCAAACCTTTGCCGCCCGGGTCATCTCGTTCCAACCGGGACACACCCGTGGCGACCGAGTCACACTCGTGTCCACCAAGTCATACTCGTGCCAACCGGATTGGTCTCTTTTCGTTCCGTCTCCACCAAAATAAAACGAGTCTTGTCCTAATCTTATTAGGTCTCATCGTAAACGATAAATTTTTGTAACTTTACGTTCCAAATTTCAATCGAATCTTGACTAATCCAATTAGTCTCAGCGTCAACAAAGTAATTTGGGATTATAGTTGGTCAATTTAGGGCAAAATTAAATTAAAAGTAATCAATATTTGTGGACGTCCGTCCGCACCGCTCGGTGCACCGCGCGGGACCGATCCGATTTTTCAACGTGTGCCGGCGGCCACCCATGCGGCCCCCTATCGGTCGGGAGCAGTCCGATCTCGCGTACAGGACGATGTTTCGGGCCTCAATTCGGATGACGATCCGGACTTGTACTAGACGGGTGCGGGCACCCATGTTTCCGTTTGGAATCGATCGAGTCGAGGTTACAAATGTTTAAAGACCGATTCGTTTGGTAAGGCGACCTTTTTAGTGAACTAAATTCGTTGCCGATTTGTGGAGTCGCCAACGAGTCAATTATGGGGACTCGGAAACCATTCAAGTCAACTTTGATCCCTAGCCGGCTCAAAATTAAGGGGCACGGGACCTAAAGATAAAGACTTGTACCCTTAAGCCCTTCATACCTGGAATGACTCTTATTGCCAATGGTTTCCGACATCCAAAAACCGTCGATTCTGAGTAAGGGGTGAGGGTACGTATTGGGAAGCCAACATCCGATTGATGTCAACACCCAATCCCGCCCGCACTATAGCGGCCTCTACTAATCAATCGGTGGGCTGATAACCTAATTCTTTTGTTGTGGCGGAAATACTGTAACATCCGTTGTTTTCACCTTATACCTTTGGCTACGTCGGTTGTTTAAAGACAAGCAAGTATTGTTGTCAAAGTAGTTGTGTTTACATCTTTCGCATGCGATTTCACGTGACAGGCAGGCCATGAAAAGATGCACGTAGGAGAGTAGAGAGTACTAGTATTATACGTATTAGCAAGTCAGTTTTAACGCGATAATACGGATATTAGTCGTTCTCGTGGTATACCTTACCTGGTATTCCGCTTAAGATGCGTCGGTTCAATATTAATAGAAGTGCGTCGAACTAGTAAGGCGAGCACCTAGACTAATATGGAACTCGACCATCGCTTTGTTCAATTTTAGTTATTTTACATTTTGAATTCCGTGTTAAGTGATTTAGCATGCGATTATAAGGTCATAAAAGCAATAAATCATAAGAAAATCTGTAAATGCGAATGTAAGTAAATCACATTGTGAGGAGTTGCACCCTCGAAGTATACACTAAACGGGACACGATGCATAGATAGTTGAGAACGGATATTGGAATTACTCAGGTCTATTTAGTGTATTTTAGTGTTTGTTGTTGAAGTTGGGACGTTACGTGTTTTAGTAGATACTTGTGGACCTAGTGTCCACATCTAGTGTTGTCGTAGTGCATAATAATAGAAAGTACGAGAACGTAAAATTTTGTTTAGATGATAACCTAGTGACGACTCGGCTTCAAAGGCGGATCCTCCTAGTTGTCCTAGTGATTTCGGCAGAGCTCCGTTACCGTTGACCCTTCCTGCGGCTACTCCGGCAGAGCTTCGTTACTATGGACTGATCCTGCGGCTAATCCGGCAGAACTTCGTTACTAGACTTGAGCTAGTCGAACACAGACACCTCGGTATCGAGTGGGGTGATCGAAGGTGAGGAGTAGCGTCGAGGTCACTTTTATCGGAACTACGATTGAGTGGATCGTTTGCCTCGGGTGTCGAAGTGCGAGCCCTTAGCGAGAAGTTTAGAGAGAGAAGAGAAGAATGAATTGTGTGTCAAATGAATGGGGTGAAGGGGGGTATTTATAGGTGTTTTCGGCCCTCGTCACCCATATGGACACCTGAGTTGTGGCGCACCAAGACTCTGGCGCCAGGGTTCAGGCGTGGGGAGTCTCAGACGCGTAGGGTGAGGCGGTTGAAGTTTTGAAGATACGATTTTGATACTTTACGAAACTTGGAGGTTAATGTTCCCCCAGGTTTGACCTAGCGCCATGAGTTTAGTGGGCCTCGGGTGCGCATCCTAAGGTTCGCTTGGCGTGGTGCTGACTGGGTTCGAGCTTCAGGACCGACTCGGGGTCCCGGTGTTATAATTGACTCTATTTAGTGTCTATGTGACCGTAACGACACGACTAAGGCTGCCATCATGTTAGTTTAATTTTTCCGAGTAATTTATTTGATCCGTTTTATAGAAAAACTACCTAAAACATCGCGAACCCGCGTCGCGTTGCAGTCCTATCATCATCGGGTGTTTGTTGGGCACTTTTACAGCCACCAGGTCCAAATCTGGGTGTCTACATAAGCCCCCACTTTGACTGAGGCTTGGACAAGGCGAAAGTCAAAGTATAACCACCCAGGTCAATCGAGGATTATGACCTGGTGGCTGTCCGGTCGGGTCGTTTTAAGGCCATTGGACTACGTGTTGAGGCTCGCTAGCCAAGGCTTAGAGATTGTACCTGACGTTTTCGCTTGTGGTTTCTTGCTTGGGCCCGGGCCTGTGCTTGTCATCTCATTCTTGGTTCTTCATGCTCGCGTGTTTGGCCTTTTCGGATTGTTTAAAAGTTCATTTAATTTTAAATGCTTTTGTGTGTAGGTGACGCGTTAAGCGTAAGTGCAAAGAAAGTTCATATGTGTTGGCTTCAACTTGAACAAATGTTTTTGGGGTGCTTGTGAACCCTTGATGAAATAAAACGTTCGAGGGTGTAAGTATCCAGTCGAGCGGTCGTCTTCGGGATGCTTCTGACCCCTTGGGCGAAACAAAGCGAAACAGAGATGTTTGAGGGTGTCAGTCTCTACTCCAACACTTGTCTTTGGGATGCCTCTGACCCCTAGGACAAAACAAAATGAGATAAACTAGTCGAGGGCGTCAGTCTCCACTCGAGTAGCTGTCTTTCGGGATGCCTCTGACCCCTAGGACAAAACAAGATGAGATAAACTACTTGAGGGCATCAGTCTCCACTCGAATAGCTGTCTTTCGGGATGCCTTTGACCCCTAGGACAAAACAAGATGAGATCAACTACTCGAGGGCGTCAGTCTCCACTCGAGCAGCTGTCTTTCGGGATGCCTCTGACCCCTAGGACAAAAAATAAGATGATATAAACTACTCGAGAGTGTCAGCCTCAACTCGAATAGCTGTCTTTCGGGATGCCTCTGACCCCTAGGACAAAATAAGATGATATAAACTACTCGAGGGCGTCAGACTTCGCTCGAATAGCTGTCTTTCGGGATGCCTCTGACCCCTAGGACAAAATAAGATGAGAT
Organism: Agrostemma githago; assembly: GCA_958450325.1. Taxonomy (NCBI): domain Eukaryota; kingdom Viridiplantae; phylum Streptophyta; class Magnoliopsida; order Caryophyllales; family Caryophyllaceae; genus Agrostemma; species Agrostemma githago. The sequence goes on along the minus strand of OY288247.1, from coordinate 61,487,903 downwards.
AAACTACTCGAGGGTGTCACTCTCCACTTGAATAGCCGTCTTTCGAGATGCCTCTGACTCCTAGGATAAAATAAACCATTCGAGGGCGTCAGTCTCCACTCGAATGAAAAATGCTGCGGAGGTATCAGACTCCTTCGAGAGCGTTGGTATCTACTCGAATCAAATTGTTGTGGAGGTTTCAGACTTCTTCGAGGGCGTTGGTATCCACTCGAAAAATTGCTCTGGAGGTTTCAGACTCCTTCGAGGGCGGTTGTATGCACTCGAAAAATTGCTGTGGAGGTTTCAGACTCCTTCGAGGGCGTTGGTATCCACTCGAAAAATTGCTGTGGAGATTTTAGACTCCAATTCCTCTCGGATAACTAAGACCCGTTAAGCAAAAAATTGCTGTTTGTTTATTTGTTTTAGTTAAGTGTTTTTGTTTTGTGGGTTTGTCTTATTTTGTTCGGGTTTGTTCTTGCTTTGTTTTGGTTTCTTATGCATTTGGGATTTGTTCAGAGTTTGTTTAGATTAGTTCGGTTTAGGTTGCTTTATTACGCGTTCGAGTGCAGCGTTCATGTTAAGTGTGGCTCTTATGTTTGTTTCATTAACGAGTGTGCTTTATCGATATCGATTAGTAATTGTTCCATTATTGTTATTTTGCTTGTCTTAAAAGGTGCGTGTTTCATGTGTATCGAACTTTAAGCCTCGTTGTTTCTGTTTTAGTCTATGCTGGACTACTCGGACGCGCGTCCGTCTGCGCCCCAATCTTCAGGCGCCTAGCCACCAGCGGTTCAGAACTCGGGCGCGTCACCTGAGGCGGTCGGGTTCTCGTGGACCGGGTCTGCTTAAGTAAACGAAGGTTGGGGGCGATCATTCATTCGATCCAAATTTCGAACGCGTCGCCCCTTTCGCCTCTAAATCACTTTCCTTGATTTTTCTAGCCAACATTCGTCTCAATTTCCGTCATACACGACAATGTCGACTCCGAGTAAGTGTTCTTTACTTGTTTATTGTCGGTTTTGCTTGATTTGGTTGATTGTGAGTTTGTTTTGTTGAAAACCTAGAAAATCGATTTGGGTGGTTTTAATTTACTAAGTTTCGATGCTTGTGCTTTATCCCATTGTTAAATTAGGGTCGATTAGAGCTTGTTAGGGTAGTTATAAGCTTGATAGTGGTTTTCAAGGTGCGACAATAGCTCCCTATGGAAATAGGTTCGGAATGCTAGGGTTAGGGACCATTTTCCCGGATATTCCTGCATTTGTTTTGCGTAATGTTGCTCAAATAGTGTTTGCGAGGATATGGGTGGCCCCCTCGTCAATTTCTATGGGCTAGGATGGCTTTTAGGGTTCTCTTGGAGGTTTTGTGTGTCTTAAGACAGACCAAAAGGTGTCGTAAGGATGCCGGAATTTCCCGAAACCATTTCCATCGTGACCGAGATCGAAATTGGGTGTTAGCGGTCTTTTCGGAAATTTGATATCCTTATCCAAAATTTTGACCCTCTTTTGACCTGTTTAACCTGCTTTAACCCGACCTGAGGCATGGATTTTTTATGTGTTTTGTTTGATTTTGTAGTTAAAGGTAACACCGAGCGTCCCGAGGGATCTCCTTTGATTGGTACTAGCGGTGAGGCTGCCGGGACGAGTTCACAAACTCCCCGTGGGATTCTTAGGAGACGACGGAGTATCTCATCTCAGCATCGCGACCCCGAGGCCATAACTGAGGCCGATTTCGATAGGGTGAGGAAGCGCAGGCTTCCGGAGATGGTTGTTTGCAGCCCCCAGGCCCGATGAGGACTTTCTCGGGCTTTACTACGTGTCTCGAGATTTATTCTCAGAAGTTGTCCCCGCGGTAAAGGGGGTTATCACGAGGACTGCTCTAGGTCCCGTATTCGAGAAGTGGGTCCGGTTTGTGAGTTGCAAGACTAAGTGCAACCTTATGGTGATTAGAGCGATGATAGATCGCTTTCATGATACTACCTCGACCTTCCACATGGCTTTTGGGGAGGTCGGGATGACCCTAGAGGATTTTAGGATGATTACTGGTTTGCCCTGGGGTCCGGATAGGATTAGGTGGGCCGCTGAGGGTCCTAGGCTAGATAGTGATGAGGTGTGGGGCCTCATCGGTGATTGTTCGGAGCGTGAGGCATATAGTGCACCTCATGCTCTGGTGGGCTCGTATATCATCGATCACTTCGAGCGGGTGGCGGTGTTAGAGGATCGAGAATCCAACACACCGAAGCAGGATGCCCGGTTGTTGTTGTGGTACTTCTTAGGGTCGACCCACTTCTCGGATAATGGCGAGAGGCTTAGCACTAGGATTTTGCCTCTCCTAGCTGACCTGGCTCAGCTAGGAGGTTATGATTGGGTAACCGCGGCTTTCGCGGAGATGACTCGCTGCCTGCAGGTCATGGTGAGGCCGCTAGCGATAGACTCGGCCTTGGCTTTGCCCATCGTGAGTCCAGGCCTTATACTGGAGGTTAGTTGTCATTCTCACTCTTGCATTTTAAGTTCTGCTTAGTCTTGGCTCAGTTTCGCAAAAGGTGTTTTAGGGTTTTGCAAGCTTGGATCTACTCCTACTTTCTTTGTCTGGCACCTAAAATGATGCGGATTCATCCGAAGAGATTTCCGGCGGGGATCGAGTGGAGGCTGGCTAAGCCTAAGAGTACAATCAGCCACTACCCGTCGGGGAACGCACTGGTCAACCAGTTAAACCTCAGGGATGTGAGTTTTCTCTTCATGTCCTTTTTAGCTTAGCAGCCCCCAAGGTTTAGGATTTATTGAGGTGTTGGTTTTATTTGTGTAGTTTGTGGCCCGCCCTTGGGTTGATTATGAGGGCGTGCCGGAGTATGTGGCTGCAGAGCTGTGGCCTCGGAGTTATAGGAGGATGCTCCTTCCTGCGTTGTTTCGCCCGGTTTGGTATCTAGGCGAGCGGTTGATGCGTCAGTGCTTGTATGACGATTTCAGGGTGCCGGTTGATCCTCCCCGGACCATGTTCAATCCACCGACCACCGCAGAGGTCCTCGAGGACAGGGATGGAGAAGGAGGCGATGTTCTCTTGGTGTCTGGTGCCTCCTATCTATCTCACGTCAGCCAGCGGTTAGCTTGGTACCGCCTTGTGGTAATGTTCTAATTCTTGGTTCTAAGGTTTATTTCGTGGTTTAGTGTTTCCTTGCCCTTTGACCGACCGATTTGTTTCTTTCTCAGCTGGCCGATCCGGCTAATGCTGTTCAGCCCCCAGATTTTCCTCTGACGCTGCTTAGGGTGGACGCGGCCGGGATAGCTTTCACTGAGCCTCTCCCCCCGTGTTCGACCGAGGAGATGGATGCCGAGATAGACTGGCGTGACCGGGTATACCGGGTGAGTTTTGGCTTTCGTTTTTTGGTTCGGGTCTTAAGAGTTAGGATTGGTTCGTCTAACTCTATGGTTTCATCTCTCAGTTTCCTCAGCTTGCCATCAGCGATTGTGGCAGGCCGCCAACTGTTTCCGGATCTATGCCTCGAGGGTTTCCCGTGACACTTCGGGACCTCGATCGGTGAGTTTGTGTGACTAGGGTGGTTTTCTAGGCTGCTTGTGTGTTTTCCTAATGTTTAGGTGTATTTGTAGGACGTCCCGGATATGGTGAGGCAGTTGGAGACTCGGGTGACCGAGCTCGAGACGGAGGTGGCTGAGGCGCAAGGGCTCCTGCAATCCCGGGCCGACGAGATCGCTCACCTTAAGGAGCAGCTGGCTCGGTCTCAGGGTGAGACCTCCACGCAGGGTGAGGCTAGGCTTCGGATCGAGAGGGAGGTTGAGGCTGAAGCTATGGGTCGAGCTACGGGTGCTACCGAGGAGGCTGGAGGAGCCCCCGAGACGGTTACCTTAGACATGCTGTCGGGGATGGATGGTAGTGTCCTCTTCTAGATTTGGAGGAACTAGGTTTGGATGACGACATTTGTGAGGTCGTGATAGCCATTGGAGCGGCTTCTAGGGGTCCTCCCTCGCCTCGATTTGTATGGATTTGTATGTTTTGTATATTTGCTTTAAATTTTAGTATTTGAATTAGTTGGATTAGCCTTGTGTTTTTGTTCGGCGAATTGTGCACCTAGATTGACAAGTAATCACTTTTGCATTTATTCATTTGCGATCTGACCTAGTTTAGGATGCGTTGGCGTTGCATGGGAGTACGAAAACAGTTTCTTTTGGATTTTCTGAAATGCGTTAGTTTGAACCGGGGATCGGATCAGATAGTACGTCGATTAAAATGTTTTCACTTGAGACGGGTGAGATGTAAAACATTAACGTAAAAAATTAACGTGTTCTGACCGAGTATATTAGGAGATGAGTGTAGTTGTTTTTACATTCAGTATGAAGTCGAAGTTAAAATTCGGGCAACCTTTGAAAAAAAGTTAGACCACTTTTGCATACTCTTAATATTGCCTTATTAGGTTACAGACGCGACTTGGCAATAACCGTTAACATGCTACAACACGCCTAGGTTGGGTAGCTTATCCCCCTAAGAAAATAAAAAAACGTCTAAGTCCCGAGCGTCCGGCGGGTGAACCCGCGTTCCTGTAGCTCCTTCATGGGTATTTTGGTTTCTGGAGCGGGTTTTAGTGACTTCGGGAGGTCGTTCCCGGTGTCCGAGGTGTCGTGTGGTAGCTATAGTGACAATGCAGGGTCGATATTTCTGTTTTTGGGTTGCTCTAGACGCTGCTTGCCTAGGTATGGGCGCCTGGGCTAAGGCTCTCGGGTTTTGAGCCGCCTGGGCTCAAGCGAACGGAGACTCGGGCGCCTAGGCTATGGCGGTTCGAGTCCGGGTTATGGAAACTTTTGTTGTTTCCTAATTCTTGTGGGACTAGGGCTATATATACGGGTTGTGGTTGCTCGTTTTAGACATACTAGAATATCCATAGGGTCTAGAACATCCATATTTAGGGTCATGTCGGGTTTTGGGAATATCCTAACCGAGTGGGCGCGTTCTTTTAAGAAATGTGACCCCGAGGTTTGTTCAAATGATGGTTTGTCAACGGTTGTTGCGTTGAGTCGAGTCAAGATACAAGATGACTTCTTATTGGCATGTTCTAAGTTTTGGGACTCAAAAAGCAATGTTTTTGCTTTCCCCGGGGATAAAATTTGTCCTCTTCTCGAAGAGATAGATGCTATAGGTGGGTGGAGTTTGGTTCGGCCTTGCGTGTCTTTAGGGGATGATGCTTATGTGGAGCGGTTTTATCACTTTTTGGACCTTTCTTCATTGAAGGAGGCTAAAGGTTTCTTTGGGAGAGATGGCATTAACCTAGAGTTGCTTTTCAGGACATTCTCACAGGCTGGTTCGCATTATGTTTCGGCCTTAGCACGTAGGTGTGCTTTTAATATTGCGGTGGCTTGGTATTATCTTTTCGAGGATGCGAGGGCGCGTGAAGGTTGGGGTAACCCTCGAGTTTTGGACGTGGTAATGGGAATGGAAGATGGACGATCACCCTCCTTGCTTATTCTGGGTGAGTTCGTTATGGGTCTCGATGCTCGTGCTCGACTTCACAAGACATCTTTTCGGGGTTCCCGGATCATTTTACAGGTGTTTATGGTGCCAGGTTTCTTCATAGCTTGTTTTTTTGTTTTGTTTTTGTGGTTGCTTTGGGTTGGAGGTGTGATGTTTTGTCGTGGTTTGTACAGGTTTGGTTACAGGAGCAACTTGGTTTGGTCGACTCTCCCCGGGGCATCAAAGGTTTTAACTACAGGGGTTTCACGAGCCGGAAGACGGTGCAGGTGTGGAGCAAAGGTCACACGGAAAAGGACTGGCTTTCCTATTTGGGTAAAGGTGAGGTGGTCATCAGGTGGTCTATCCCATGGTGGAATATTAGTGGGCGTATCGGGTTTCCATTTTCGTCTTTAGCTGAGGCTTTGTTGATATCATCCATGAGGGATCAGGTTTATATTTATCCGGGCGTGTTGTTGAATCAAATGGGTGTCAAACCTCCCATTTCGAAGGATGCTAAGGTTACTCCTAGTTTTGACCCATGGACGGAGGATTCGCTCAGGGAATTTAGGGCGTCTTGGGAACAAAGGTTCTTGCGTCCCGTTGTTTTTGGAAGTGTTCGACCGACCGACAATGCTTCCGTCCGGCGGAGGGTTTGTGAACACCCGTCAGGACATAGCAACTCAAAAGTTAGGAAGACAGCACCGCTAAGGGGCGAGGAGGTGACTCGAAGGACTGTCACTAAGTGCCTGACCAAAGACACTGTTACTGATCCTAGTTCCATCAGTTCATCTAAGCGGGCCAAGACTAACGAGACCATATTGAAAATGTGAGCAAGGAAGGAAAGTGTGATTGGCTGGGCTCGCCTTTGGCTAGGGTGGTAGAAACTTGTATTCAGAAGATCGATGATGAGAAACACAAGCAGGTACACCCGAATGGCAAGGAGAAGAAAAGGTTGGACCGGGAGAGCTCAGCCATTTTGTATTATGTCTTATTATGTGGCGTATTAGTACTAGTTTTTTGTGGAGTTTTGACACGTCGTTGCTTTCCGGGATATCCGGGTTTCAGATGCTTGATGTAAATGCCTCGAGAAAGGCCCGATTTAACCAAATTTTATTATTAATGAGAAGCACATTGTTATTATTATTTTTTTTCTTTTTTTTTGTGGTGGCTCGCAACTCGATTCTTTATTTTACCCGGAGCGCCCTTTCGGGTTTTCACTCCATCCTTGGCTTACCCTTATTTTTTGTTTTTTTCTTTTTTTACGGCTCGCAACTCGATTCTTCATTTTGCTCGGGGCGCCCTTTCGGGTTTTCACCCCGTCCTCGGCTCGTCATTTTTTTTGACGACGGCTCCCAACTCAATTCTTCATTTTGCCTGGGGCGCCCTTTCGGGTTTTCACCCCGTCCTCGGCTCGTCGTTTGTGCTTCGTCATTTTAAATCACTCGTTGGCCGGGACGTGGAAGAAGTCCTGGTTTGCGCATGAATCGAGTAATCGATTTTTCTTATTTATTCGTTTGTTTGTTTGGTTGTACCCGGAGGTAGGTGTGTTCACCGGTCCGGACCGGACCCGACCCGGTTGGACCAAAGACCGGCCAAGAGGCGTCGTCAGAACCGAAGTCCGGACCGGATGGGTGTCAGACCAGACTGGGACCGGACCTGTCAGATCGGTCTTAACCCGGACCGGACCGGTCGACCCGACTAGCGCGTAAATGGTTGTAACTTGTAAGAATTTGGTTAAGATGCAACGTGCCAACGTATAATGTTTATACATGAATGCGTAATCAAAATTGAGAAGTAAATAGCAAAGTCCAAGATAAAAATAAAGTACGAAACTAATAATGTATGCTTAAAATTTAATAATGACGAGACTAATAAAATCTTCGAATCTTTGTGGTCGTCGGTCTTCAAAGTTGGACAACGACATCTTCTTCATCGACTATTGTCGTATTCGTCAAATCTATATAAAATTAAATTGACAACTTATGTTAGGAAAATATTAAGTCGGCAATAGGAATAATAATGTATAAATTTAATGGAAATAACTAAATAAGTGTATAAGTTCGGAAATACCTTTTTCAAGTTTTTCAAGTTCTTCTAACTTCTCTTCCATGTTAAGCCCTTTATCATTTCTTGGCCGAATCCAATCTTGTGCACATAAGAGTGCTTCAACAATCTTAGATGACATAAAATAATAAATTTTTGTGGTTAAAGTCTTCAATAGACATTCAAAGAAAATTAAAAGAGAGTAGAAAAAATAAATAAGAACTAAAATGTCTAAATATATATTACCTTTGGGGTCAATGAGCTTCTAAATAGTGATAGATGTCGACGACCGGCACTAAAAGAGGACTCTGAAGCTACAGTAGAAATAGGCACTGCTAAAACGTCACGTGCTAAACGTGAATAAATAGGGTACCTAGGAGCGTTCAGATTCCACCATGTCAACACATCATAATCTTGTTCGTGATCCCCAAGTATTTCCTTCAAATATCTATCATGCTCGGATTTTGAATACCCATTATCCGACCTTGTCCTCCGAACTTGGCGTTCAATAGCTTTTTTGAAATCTAAAGAATCATCATGTCCAACACTACTACCCACCATGTGTACTCTCATCATTTTGAGGAGCCAAAGGAGCATATAATCCACTATACTCATCAAATAACCCCATTGCTTTAACATACACTAGTTTGTTCATTTCTTCCTCTTTAGGCGCAACATAAACACTAGTGAAAGCAAACTTCAAACCTACTAAGTTAACATGCGGATCAAGAATAGCTCCCATATAAACCAAGACATTCATCTTCTCAACATCTCCCCAATACTTGTCAAATTTCTTTTTCATAGCACATGACATAGCTTTAAAGTCATCATCATCTCTAGCACTAAATTTTTTTATTTGATGAAGTGAACGAGCAATGAAAAAGAAACTAGAATCACTAGTCACATACAATGAAGCAGAAACTTTTTCAGTCAAAACATTAAACTCCTTCAAAAATTTCATCAATGATTCAACTACACCCATAAGGCAAAGGGGATTTTGTTTGGCCAATCCCGATAGTTGTCTATCATTTTCTTATGGATTGTGGTTATGGTTTTGTTGGCTCCTTCTACGGCCCCATTTGTTTGTGGTCTATAAGGTGAGGATTTGTGTTTTTGGATTTTGTATTTGTCGAGGAGTTTTTGGGTGTCAGCCTTGAAGTGAGCCCCCTGATCACTGATGATTTCGTAAGGTATGCCGAAGCGACAAATGATGTTATTTTGTAAGAATTTGACTACTTGTTTTGAGGTTAGTACGGTGTAAGAGGTGGCTTCTACCCATTCGGTGAAATAATCAACGACCACTAGTATAAAGCAGTGTTCGCCAGTCCTGGATGGGCGTACTTTTCCTATGATGTCTATTCTCCAAGTAGAGAAAGGCCCGGGTGCGGCTATAGTGTGGAGAGGATATAGCGGTAGGTGTTGGATGTTGGCAAATATTTGGCAATTGTGGCAGTGACGAACGTGACGTTGATAGTCTGCCTCTAAGGTAATCACTACTACAAACTCCCTATTTTCTAGACACATTGAGATTGACACTTTTATAAAGGGTCGACCCTATTTTATACCTAATAACAATCTTGACTCTTTCATGTGTCAAGAAATATAAAATAATTACTAATTATTAATTATTAATAATTTTAATTTGGAAACCGTTCCCACGTACTAATCTTCTCCCCAAAAATCTATTGTTCTTGCGCCGCGCATGCTAATATTCGATCTGCTAACACTGCCGCACATCATATTAGGCTAATATTCATCAGAATAATTAACATAATCCATTCTCATCCGCTCCCCTTCGCCAAGTCCTCATCTGTATCAAGTCCCCATCTTCGTCAATCATCACTCAATCATACGCACGACTATATTCGGATCATCTTCTCAAAATTGCTTATCCGCTAAGCTTCGATCGATCGATCAGTCATCATCTTCGTCCAATCATCAATTCATCAATTGAACAGGTTTAATAATTGTTTATTATCATCAATTCATCCGTGTTTCTCAGATGTCGTTATCACAGATGATTTTGTTTATTATCAGTTTATTATCACAGATGTCGTTATTGAAGATCTTGTTTGATGTAATTAGTTGTGTTTGCTGATAATTTTATTGTTCATGATTTGTTCGTAGGGTTTTTTAATTGATTACAGAAAGAGAATTTTCTAAATTGATGATTTTAGTCTGATAATTTTAATTGATTGTTCGTAATTTTATCGTTATTTTGTATCGTTATTTTTTAATTTTATTGTTCATAATATATCATTATTGAGCTTATGTTTGATTACATAAAGAACATATTTTTAATTGATTGCTTATGATAATTTTTGTGTTCCTAAATATTACTATATATGGGTGATAGTTCATATGTACTGTACTGGGTTCATAAGTAACAGTTGGAGAAGTAAGAAGAACAGGAAAAAAAAGGAAATTGTTGATTGATTTGTAATCTCCTTGTCATCTGATTTGTATTCGATTTCTAATTAAAATTTTATTTCTGTACCTTTCGATATTAGATTGGGTCAAATTGAAATACTACTTGAAAAAAAAAATCCTACTACTTGAAAAAAAACTACTACTTGAAGGAAAAAAATCGACACCTACACAATTGTAACAAAAATTACTTTTACATGAATATGAGTTGTTCAATTCCCAAGTTACCTCAAGTCAATAAATCTTAAATTTATATATTTACATTCGCACTAACTAATCCAAAATTATAAAACAATAAAATCCAGCAAAAGAATCACTTTCCAAGATAAATTCGTTGTGAAAATCATCTATTATGCACTCGAACATGAACTCATAACACTGCCGGCTTCTAATATGAGTTATATGACCGACATGAAGTCAACCGCTGACTGTATGAGTGCATACATGAAGTTAAGCCGGCTTCTAATATTAGAGTGCAGACATGAAGTCATTACACTCGAACATGAAGTCATCTATTGCCGGCTTCTAATATGAATAATATCTTACGAGTTACTTAACTAATGCAACACACAACTTCACATAGTATATTACGTGGATTACCAACCATGTAACTCACGCCCTAAGAAGCTTGTAAATTGCCTTTCTAATACTAATGCCGAACCAGATATAGGTTACAAATAAAGCAGTGAATAACCAAGTAGTGTACAAATAAAATAACTTCGAACTGACCATGGAGTACTGATAGCCGCATAATTGCCTTTAAGGGAGATGGTCGCACCAAATTATTCTTTCAAATGATATCCATGACCGTTATTTTCTGAAATTTTATAAGTTTATGCGACATTGTTAGAAATTAGATAAATACAATATTAAGAAAAAACAAGGAGAGTTTTAAATGGTACACAAACATTCCTAAACCACCTATCTATTTAAAGGAATATCGGACACCAATAATAGAGGAATACATTAATGTATGTCATTCTACTAAAAACTAAGCTCAATAATTGAAAGAGAGAAAAATAACAAAGTTAATCTCACTGCAGCCACTAATAACATGCTGTTTAGATGTTAAGAGTAGCCATTTGTACACTAGCCTACATCAATGAGCAACAAAAACTGAGCAGCAACAAGAATTGGAAAACATAGCTACTTACAAAGTAGAGATTGAGATGAAACATACTGAGGATGTGATAGAACAGTAGTTGAGGGAGCGGAGAGATGCCATGATCCTAGAAGAAGAGAATCCACATTTGCTAAAGATTTCCTAAATAAATGCACCTAAATTCGAATTATTCATAAATCCTAATAAATTAATGAATGTGGGTGTCAAATTGCCAGAAGGTTCAACATAGAGCAGCTCTAATGGCAGCCCAGGTTAGGTCTTACTGTGACGCAACTTCTGAAGTTTTCCTTTGTTTTTAGACCACTAGTAGTTAGTAGTTAGCATGTATGAAGTCCATGCGGGTTTATGTTGGCAATAAATATACTGATATGAATTGGTGCATCTAAGAAGGACTTAGCTGAAGACACATAAGCTGGAAGGCTGACATACTTAATTTGGACAAGTAGATTTTTGATTAATTAACCACTGTTTTAACTCCACTGGTAATAACATCGACGCAATCTGCCATTCAAATCTTTCATAAATTAATGCCTTACTGCACTTGCAACATCCTTATAGGTTATAAAAGATTGGAAAGGTTCAGAATGCATGTACGAGTGTAGGTACAAACATACCTTGACGGGAAGAAAAATGAATATAGCAGTTAACAGGATGAAAAGAACACTGCAAATTCCATCAACACTATTTCATTTTTAATCAAGTTGCAAATGCTTTTCTTCATTAGATGAATGAAAATATAGGTTGAAGAAGTTGATTGGGAAACATGAAAACGCCGCCGAATGTGAAATTTTTTACAGCTAAAGATCTTTGTTCAGTTAAAAAAAACTTCACCGAAGAGAGCTATCTTGGAGAGGGATCACTTCGCCAAGTTTTTAAAGCACAATTTCCTAATGGCCATGAATAAATCTTACTTTTCCACTATCATTTGCCTCATTGTTCAGGTATTTTATGTAAAGATCATAAACACATAATCATTTTCTCTTCGTTATGAAGAACATAGTAGAACAATCGAACATTAAAACGTAATAACACCATAACAGCACAGTATGTGTATTGACTAAAAAACAGTGAATTCAAATATGGAATAGAGCAAGAAGAAACTCAAACTTACAACAATTCACGAGTACATCGGACATAAATCAAATTGCGTCCTTGAAGCAAATCAAAGTAGTACTAAAGAAGACACTGAATAACAGTATCAAAAGTAAGACATTGAAACCATAGAAATTTAACAAAAATATAATAAAAGCATACACAAATTCAAATGAATAAGAAAACTGAAGCAATGTTTTCAGAAACAAAGAGAAAGAATAGACTTGTTTTTGATCTTATTGTACACTTGTGAGCTTATGTTCTCTATAATTTGTTTAAAAATTGATGTTTGTATGTTTGTTTTGTCACGGTAGTTGATGGATTGGAGTTATTTCGTAAGGTGCCTACCGGGTTTTTATCGTATCCTCTCATATATGAACTTTCTTGCTATCCATGGTAGATAAATTTATCGCTATCGTATATGAACTTTTCGATGCCTATAAATATACTTGGTTTTATTTTCTCGTGACTTAATTTATTTATTTTCAAATAATGACTCGATAATTTATCATCTTTTTTCCTTCTCTATATATAATTTGCATGTAAACTACTAATTTTATTATTTAAGTGTCTTATTTTATATTGTAGTCATGGATATGAGCTGGATAAGATTGCCTAATGATCACTCAAAATATGTAGCTGGGTGTCTAAAGTTTATTGAGCTAGCTAAGACAAATCTAGTTGGAGGAAAAACCAAGTGTCTGTGTAAAAGTTGTATGTTGCGTCATTGGTTACCACTTAATGAGGTCGAGGGACATATTTTGTTTAAGGGTTTTTATCAAAAATATACAAACTTGATTTGGCATGGTAAAGACAATGTTCTAGATAATTTGCAAGAAGTTAATAATGTTAAGAGTAGTGGTGAAGGATCCTTCGTAGGTCAAGATGACATGGAAGGTTTGCTAAACGCAACATATTTTGGTGGTGATCATTTTTCTTATGGTTATGAGGTCGACGATGTGACTACGAGAATGAATTATGGTGATGACTCTAATCATGAAAATGATTCTGACTTTGACCATGAATATGATTTTGAGGATGATGATGTGTATGATGAAACCCCTGGACCAAACAACATTCAAGATGATGAAAAGTACAAAAAACTTTTAGAATCATCAAAAGAAGAGCTCTACAAAGGGTGTCAAACTTTCTCGAAATTGTCGTTTCTTTTACATTTGTTTCATATCAAGTGTATGTTTCACTGGCCTAATGAGTCCTTCAATATGTTAACTGAATTACTGCTTAAAGCTTTTCCACAAATTAAAGAGTTCCCATCATCGTACTACGAGGGCAAGAAAATAATCAATAATTTGGGCCTTGGATACGAAAAGATCCATGCTTGCCCAAACAATTGTATGCTTTATTGGGGGGGAATTCTCTGACAATGATAAGTGTCATGTATGCCACATATCAAGATGGAAAACAACAATAAGCGAGAGAGGTAATACTAATGACAAAGGGAAGGGTCAACCTAAGAAGAGAGAAGCAGCCAAGGTGATGAGATATTTTCCCTTAATACCTAGGCTAAGAAGATTATACATGTCATTTAAAACGGCAGAAGACATGTGGTGGCATCATAAAGATCGTGTGAAAGACGGAAAGATTAGACACCCTTCTGATGGGTCAGCTTGGAAAGAATTTGATTCTCGATATCCCGAGTTTGCCTCTGATCCTCGAAGTGTCATGTTAGCTTTGGCAACTGATGGGTTTAACCCTTATCGTTTAATGAATACAACATATAGCACTTGGCCCGTTATATTGATTCCCTACAACCTACCTCCATGGTTGTGCATGAAACCATCATCGTTTATATTATCATGTATCATTCCAAAAAAATCTAGTCCGGGTATTGATATTGATGTATATTTGAAACCTTTACTTCATGAGTTGAAAATGTTATGGGAGGGTGTTGATGCTTTTGATGCACATACGAGGAAAAATTTCAAATTACGAGCAGCTTTGCATAGTACCATCAACGATTTTCTTGCTTATGCTATGTTATTTGGGTGGAGTACTATAGGTTATGATGCTTGTCCTCGTTGCACTCACTCAACAAACTCGGGTAGGTTTGGTGGTAAAATTTGTTATGTTGGGCGTAGAAAATGGCTACCCCATGATCATCATTATCGCTCCCAAGGTCATTTGTTTGATGGAACCGATGTTTATGGTAGTGCTCCAGAGTCTATGAGTGGATCACATGTGTTGAGGCAACAAGAAGGAATTGACTATGTGTATGGGAAGACCACAAAATGATTAAAGAGAAATAATAGGACAAGGGAAGTAGGTGTCTCAACTAACTTTGTAAATGATGATGAGGATGATGATGGAGGTACTTTGTGGAGCAAAAAGAGCATATTTTTTGAATTGCCCTATTGGGAACACAATCCTCTTAGACATAATTTAGATGTTATGCACATTGAAAAGAATGTATGTGATAATATATTGGGAACACTATTGGATATGGATAAGAGTAGGGATGACGTTAAAGGAAGATATGCGCTTAAAACATTGGGTGTTAAAAAACATCTTTGGCCACAAGAGAGAGTTGGCAGGGATCCTATCATGCCTCCTGCTTCATACTCAATGTCTAACGAGGAAAAGGAGAGATTTTTAAGGGTGTTGCAAAGGATAAGAGTTCCTGACGGATATGGATCAAACATATCAAGATGTGTGAACATGAAACAACGAAAACTCATTGGTCTTAAGAGTCATGACAATCATGTGTTAATGCAAGATATTCTTCCTGTAGCATTAAGAGCATCCAAAGCCACTTCTGTCATTGACTTGCTTGGTGAATTGTCTTCCTTTTTCAAGTGTTTGTGTTCTCCAACTCTTGATTGCGATGATCTAAACTCTCTTGAGTCAAAAATTGCACTTATACTATGTCGGATGGAAATTGAGTTTCTACCAACATTTTTTACCGTCGTGGTTCACCTACTTATCCACCTCGTGGAAGAGGCGAAGCTCGGTGGGCCTGTTCAATATAGATGGATGTACCCTATTGAAAGGTTAGTATCACAAACTCATTGTATTTTTTTCGACTACTACTATATTTTTTTATTGACTAACAGTTATTTTCGTACAGGTATCTGGCTCACTTAAAGTCATATGTAAGCAATAAAGCTCAACCCGAGGGATCAATTGCTGAAGGGTTTGTATTTGAGGAGACCATCACTTTTTGTTCAAGATACCTCGAAGGTGTGGAGACAATCTTTAACAGGTCCAAGAGAAATGATGATGATGCTTTGGATTTTAGTTGTTACTTATACCATTCTGGTGGTAGGGCTATTGGTATGAAGGACAACATGCGTATAGATGATATTAGTTTAAAACAAGCGCACCGTTATGTATTGCTTCACTCCGATGAGATGAAAGAGGCTCTCGCGTAAGTATTACAACTATTTATTTTATGATTTTCAATCATCACATGTTATCTTTTAACAAAAGTTTGTTCATTTGAAGCGAATTCATCAAACAAATGAGGCAACATCATCACGCCAGAGTCTCTGAAGAGGATGAAAATAAGTGGATGATAAATGAATTTCCCGAGTGGCTTCAACTCCAGGTTTTATTTCCGAGTAATTTTATTTTCCATCAATTTATTCTTAAGGACTACAAGTTTGTAATAATATCTCTCGATTAATTATGTGTAATTTCATGGTTTATTGTCGTAGGTTCATAACTTAGACGCAAGTACCGATGATGGACGGTTGAGAAAAGCATTAGCCGGTGGCTTAAGCATCTATGGTAAAAGAAGGAAAGGATTTATAATAAACGGGTATAAATTTCAGACAATTGGTCGTGAGCGGAAAAGAAAAACACAAAGTTCTGGAGTTATGGTTGAAGCAGACGGAGATCATTATTATGGGAAGTTGACGGACATTTATGAGCTAGATTATTTTGGTCACTACAAAGTTGTGATGTTTCGGTGTGATTGGGTAGATATACGCAAGGGGATAAAGTTGTTTCCAGATGGAAGTGTTTGCATAAACTTTGATAAATTGATGCACACTGGGTGTAGTATATCAGATGATCCTTTTGTATTCTTATCTCAAGCGAAACAAGTTTTTTATGTGGAAGACGAGATGAAAAAAGGATGGTCGCATGTGATTAGGACCAAGCCGAGAGACTTGAATGACACGGGCGAAATGTTGTTATAGTAGTTACTAATGTTGGGTTGCTGTTTGTTTTTTTGTAATGGATGCGGACCAATTTGAATTGGGAATCTTTTATACCTTTATTTTCCTTTTCTTTTATTCTTCACTTGCAGGACATCGCATTGCTCCGTCAGTGCTTTCTAAAATATTATCTAGTGCGCAGTATGGAGGTGTGCGTTTACCAGTAGGTATTGACGGACATGTGCCTACTTTACATCCCACTGAGGGTAGTCTAGCCGCTACGGAAACCAATAATGTGAGGCACACTTCCTCAATGCTAACATCGAGCAAAGTTCCCAAAGCCAATAATACAACAGTGTTGCAGCGTGTGCCTAGTAACACCCAGAAATTAGCAGGTCTACGGGGTTGAGTAAATTGGCGAGAAAACCGTTATTACATAATCAATTTGGTGCATTCTTTGATGATACAAATGTGGCACCTGATGCTGAAAAATCGCCATTAAGAGCTCCTGATACAGGCTTCGGGTCAGCTAATAAAGAAAACGAATCAGATGGATCAACACCATTTGTACTTAAGCGTCAAAGTTTGATACCAGAGTGGCCCGATGATGTCAAATTTGATGAGAAAGAAGAAGTTCTAGCTATAGGTAAGTTTCATCATCCCTTTCTTATCCTATTCTATAATTTACTTGTTTTATTCTGATCCAAGTCATGTGCTCTGAATGCCCATACTACCCACTGCTTCATAACATGCTGCTATTATACTACCCGAAAGACGGCTCGACACCAATCGCATTATAATTAGCATTAACCAGACTGTTTTGATAAACTATGCTGCCATTAACAGGATTTACAGCACTAACACCAGCATTAGCACTGACAGTGTGATTAGGATTAGGATTAGGATTAGAGTTAGGGCTAGGGTTAGGGTTAGGATTAGGGAAGTTGAGAAAATCATTAAGGAAGAGATTAACATGAGCAGAAATAGCAGAAGGCTCACCAAATAGAAGAGCAGCATCAAGTGATTTACTGTAAGAAACTTGTGCAGTCATGTAACCATGAAGAGTAACACCAGGTCTGTCATCTGAATCAGTTTCAATAAGAAGATTAGTGATGTAATTAAAGCATGTATCAAGGATTTCAGGAACTTCAGTAAGATCAATTGCAGGAAAATATGCATCATCTGCTGCTACTGATGTTGTTGCAGGGTTTATGAAATGATATGATGCAGGAAAAAAGGATTGATTGCAGAAATTCTGCTGAAATTCTGAAGAAAAGTCTGTGAATTGATTGCAGAATGTAAATGGGTCATTATTTTGTTGATTACCCAGAAAATTTGAGTACATTTCAGGGTTGTTTCCATACAAATTCATTGCAGGAATTTCAGAAAATGGATGAAATTTCAGAAAATTGATGAAATTGTGGGGGAAAAAAATGATGGGTTGACTGAAAATCTAGCAATTTTTGAGGAAATTAATGAAAAATTATTGATTGATTGACTGAATTTATTATAAGTGTAAGATTGAGATTGGTTTTAATGAATGAAAGTGGAAAAGGGAATAATGAGTAGAGGAAATGATGGGGGAGAAAGTGAAAGATTACTAGTACTTTGGTATATGAATATGAATATATATATGATGAATGATGAATTGATGAATGACCTTTAGGAATCAATTGTGATGGAATAATAATATGAGAGATTGGACTAAAGCAATATCGGTCTCTCTTGACACGGTTATATTTGTATGAACTTTAAAAATGATCGATTAGTAGTATACCACATTGATAGATATGACTATATGAGTCATGTGACAAAGTAGTATGGGAATTTCTGAATCCAATTGCTTAATGTTGTCGAGATTTATTATGACGTAGATAGGTGGGGCCGTAGGATTAAGGTGATTCTTCTCTACAGAATTGGGATTTTTTTTTGGCTTGAGAATATAAAGTAACTGGAGACAGTACTTGAAACATTAACTACGGAGTAACTATTGAGAATATAAAGTAACTGTAACTCTCCTACATCATAAAATATCATTTTTTTTACAGATTCAGAAGGACATTACCATATGATTCGTACTGCCATTCAACCTCGTGATCTTTGGCTTTCGACAGATAAGAAGTATTTTGTGACCTTTAACGAGTTTTGTCAACCATTGAGAAGAGGGGGACGTGTCTTTATAAAATTTATTGGGACTATTGCAAAGACTGAGCAATTTTGTTCAACCAATTGGCGGTCTGTTAATGCACAATGCAAAGCTGACATCATTAAGATAATCAGAGTAAGTATAATCAATTTAAATGATTATTTTGTTAACGTAATTATAATTTTTTTTATTCTATTTCATTAATTGGGAAAATTAATATTTCGTAAATATTGCTCATCGTCAATAATTCTATTACAAGGCCCACTTTGTTATCCCGGATGGCGACTCTTACGAGAAAGGAATACTCAAGAGAGCAGGTAAGAGTGCAAGGCAGTACAGGTACTACTTGAAGGATGCCTTTTTTAAGCCAGAAACCAAAACAAAATCACAAATCTATGACAATGGGCCTAGTGGACATCCTCGCAATAGTTGGATAGATTTGGTGGATTATTGGTATTCCGAGAAGGGAGAGGTATGTATTAATGTATTTATTATTGTAAGAAGGATAATATTAATGTATTTATTATATGTCACATATAGTAAAAACGCGCACACGTGTCTTAATGTATAAATTTGCTGAATGTGGGAAAGATGCACGAGCATCCCAAAATCATGCTCATACGACAGGGTCTACAAGCTATGCTGATGTTCGAGCTACCTTTGTAATATTTTTTTTTCCATTTTGTCATTTGTAATATTTTGTTATTATAGATTATCATAACTAATTTTAATTTATTGTATTGTACAGGAAGATGAGAACAAAAGAGAGCCAAGCAATCTCGAAATTTTTTAGCGTACCCATCGGAAAAAAGACGGTACATTTGTTAAAGGCACAGATACCGAAGATGTTTGGGTAATATATATTAAATCAAGCTGGACTTGTTGCTTCTTTTTATGATATTAACTACATTTTTTTTTACTTTTTGAAGTGATAAATTTATTTTGACTCAGGCGGACGCCGAAGCATATATTCAGAATGAAATTGATTGCAATCCAAGTAACAAAAAATCTCGCATTCAACTTGAGAATGAAGCATTTGATAAGCTGATGTCTGTGAGTGATGTATCATGCCCGTTAGGATACGGATTTGGCGTGAAAAAAAGTGATATATCTGGAGTGCATAGAGTGTTAAGGAAAGAAAATTTTGACAATGGTGAGAAAAATACCTTAGTCATACAGAAGATGGAAAAAGTTTTCATTAATCTGACTAAGGAAAATAAGGCATTGGTGGAGAAACAAGAAGAATTACAAATGAAGAATGATTCTCATGCCGCATTATTGAAGGTGATGTCTAGACAGTTAGGTCAAATATTGGATGCTGTAAGTTCCGGAAAGGCACCAATTGAGTATCTAAGTCTTGCAAGAAATGTCTTACATACGGCAAATCAAGAGGTAATCTTACACCATACATTATATATAATTTTGTATACTTGCATTACATTGACAAAAGAGCTCTAAAACAAAAATACTGATCTGAATGAAGCAAAATTGTACTCCGTATCGGCAAACATGGACAATGGATTATGCAGAATACATATTATAGTATATGCTATGTAATACATATTGCTTATGGAATAGTAGTAAGTCTTACTATCATAAGCATATACTTAGGAATTGCTTCGTTATGGAATTCTTATTGTAGGATTAACTAGGTTATGAATTTATGATATCATATTGCTTCGTTACGGAATTCTCGTAATCGGACCTTTCTGCCCTTTCCGTAGACGTGATTTAGTCTTCTGTATGGACTTTCCTCTAGAATTTATGCAGGATCTACATTGCAAAATTGTTGAATGTGAAACAAGTCTAGGAGAAGAAATCTTATGTGGGATCTTTGATCTTGGGTGTAACCTTTTTTGTTCTGTTCCTTTTTAACGTCTCTTCTATGCTTGGTTAAGCTTCCCGAAACAACCTGTGTGACTGAAGTATTGATTAGTTTGTTCAGATCTTGTCTCCTTTCATGCCTTTGAGGCACTATATAGTAATGTTGTGTATACGCTTGTGTAAACTACTTTTGTCATCAAACGTGACAAATGTGCGTGAACCTAGAAGCTTTCATCTTAATGTTATCTAAGGTTGCCATCCTAATCTTAACCTTTCATCACGTTTGTGCTCATATAAATTGGTTATTATTTTGTAGGTTTCAGGTTCTGCAAAAGATGACTATCTGTCGGAGTAATTGCAAGAACTTGTTTCCAGACTATTCTATTAATTAAGACGATTGTTGTTGCATGCACGCGAATTTTGTTATTTAATACTCTTGATGAGACATTTTGTTACATATATTTTTTTCTTCGATCGATATTAGATTGAGTTATTAATTTAGTACGTACTCAATTATATTTGAGAGCAGATATTTTAACGTAATTTTTTTAGTCTTCCATTTTGTACGAGACATTATTGGATCAATCATGATACTATATTTGCATGATTGACAATCGTACACTACTACGTATATCGGTTATTATTTAATAATTTATTTTATTTAATTTAACTTTGTTTGATACATGGTTTTTTGTTTTTTATTTATTTCGTATTATATTTAATTTACGGTAAAAATGTTGAAGGTTTATTATATATCCTTTTGTCAATATGTCAAAAAAAAGAATTATGGACCGTTTTCTTTAAAGTAAATCTTGACGCTTTTTTGCGTCAAGGCTAGTTACCGCCAATTTTTTCCTATCGCACATTAGTGTCAATCTCTGAATTCTTGACACATAAAAGCGTCCGAAATCTTGACGCCATAAAGTGTCGGCTTGAATTGTTGACACAAGAAAGTGTCGAGATTAGTGACACTTAAAAGCGTCAGAAATTCCTGACGCCTCAAAGCCCGACTCTTTTCTGAAGCGTCAGGAATATAATTCCCGACGCTTTAAAGTGACAAAAATCAAAGGAAAAAGCGTCGAGATTCATAGAGATTTGTTGTAGTGAATCCAGTAATAATAGCCTAGTCTCATTATTTTTCGGGCTAGTAGGTGTGCGCTCATGTGGGGTCCGCACTCTCCGTCATGTACCTCTTCCATGACTCTCTCGGATTGGTCCTTGTTTATGCACCTAAGGAGAACTCCTTGTGGGGTTCGTTTGTATAATAGTCCTTGATTCAGGACATAGTGGGTGGCTTGTATTTGTAGGGCTCTTTTGTTCTTGGTGTTGGTGTTGGGTGGGTATGACCCGTGGGTTTTAAAGTCTAGGATTGCTTTGTACCAGGAATCCTCGGGGGTATCGTCGGTTTTGAGGTTATGGATGTGGGCTGGTTGTTCGCTTCTCTCTACGCAGATAGGTGTAGAGAAAAGGCGTAGCGATAGGCATGTTTATTAGTGAGGCTAGTTTGGATAGCGCGTCGGCGAATTGGTTTTCTTCGTGGGGTATGTGTATGAAGTTGATTTCGGTAAATTCCCGGGATATTGTTTCCACTTTGGTTTGGTATGGGGTTAGGCTTTCGCTGTAAACCTTCCAAGTACCCGTGGCTTGGTTGACTACTAAGGATGAATCCCCGTGTACTCTAAGGTTTTTAACTTCTAGAGATATGGCTGCTTTTAGACCTATTAGGCAGGCTTTGTATTTGGCTATGTTGGGGAAGTCTAGTTGGATGGGGGTTCGTTCGTTGTAGGCTTATTGTCGTTTGGTTATGGGGGGTCAGTAATGGGTTGAACCTAGGGTTGTTATTCCCTATCTCTTTTTAGGGTGAAGTTAAGTGGACCGTTTGTGGTGGCCCTTTCATTTTAGTCAATTTCTCATCGATAGGTGGCATAATGTCGAGTCTTTAAGCGTTAAAGTAAACTGTTGAAAGAAGTTAAGCGATTGTCGAGGCATGTTTGTAAAGGAAAAGAGAGTTGTTTTATTGATTAGTAGTAAAACGGGCTAGATGCCCGTGATTAAGTTTGTTTTGTGGGAGGTGGAGGACATGCCCCCTCGCACCTCCCTAGACTCGAAAGAGGAACATACATTATTATTATTATTAGTAAGCCTAGGCTCTAGGATGAACTAGACTCCGACTAAGACCGGCCATGCCTCTAGAAGAACCTCCGTTGGTTAGACTCTCGGTGCTCACAGGGTCGCCCTCTTGATGGGCTTGGTACCTGGAGCTAGCCCTCCTTCGAAGACACCCCACAGGTACGTAAATCCCTTTGTCGATCAGGTCCTGTACCTCGTGCTTGAACTCGGTGCACACTTGGGTCTCATGCCCCCGTCCCTGATGGTATAGTCACTAAGCGTTTGGGTTCCGAGTTGCTCCCCTATTTTCTATAGGCGGGTCTGGGGTAGGTCCTATCGGCCATAGTAGCCAGGCTTCTTGCAACTTTCTAAGAGCTTCGACATAGGATTCTCCTAGCTGGGTAAATTGCCTAAAGGGTGACGAAGGCTTGTAGGTTCGACAGGGTGAGCGAGTCTGGCATACTCGACATATGAGTCCCCACTGAGTACCAGCTCCCGACTTATCGGTCCCCCCGGGGTTTCCTCTCGGGTCCTTCGAGGGCCTTAAGGCGACGCCTGACATCGTAGATGGAGGAAGAAATCAACGATACTATCCCCAGTATCCCATGGACCACGTCCATCAAGGCATTGAGCTGGTCGATGCTACTTTCGTTGCCACTCGGTGCCATTCCTAGGTAAAAAAGAGGAACATGAGGTCGGGTCCATCAAACGATTTAAGGTCTCGAGGAATGCTCATGACTGAGCGACGCGGAAATGAGACCCTTGACTCGCGTGTGTGCGGTCACTGGCTTAGGGACTCAGGTGCTTTAGACTCTTGTTGTATTCAGCGAAACGCCTAATGACTTTATGTCTCTGTAACGAGACGATATGACACAAACCTCGGAGGTGAGGTTTAAAGAGGAATTCTCGAAATGAGACAACCCAAAATGTAAGACCTCGAGTATAGGTGACCCTAGTAACTAACATAGACAGTTAATCACACGGTTGTACGACGTAAGAAGTTGATCGCGATCCCGGCTTAGGATCAAAGAATTTGATATATGTTTTTTTTGAAAACGACCAATTCTTTGCAGAAAAGAAATTTCTTTTTGAAAAGGATGATTTGTAAAAACAGTGCAATGATGGCGTGATGACATCGCTTATGACGTGAAGGTGTGTTGCTATATGTGTGCGTCGGGAATTCGGCGATAGCAAAAGTGTAAATGTTCTTTCTTTGAAAGGAGCATGGTTCTTAGGGGAACCAGTTTTGAAAATGATGACGTGATGCTTTTATCGAGACTACTATTAATTAGCTAGTTCGATACTTATGGTGTATGTGGGGCTCGTGGTAGAGCGTGAAGTCTAATGACGTGTTTTAAATGCATGACTGATGAGTGTTATTTATATACATATTTTCATCCCCCAATTGTTAGTTTTATCTCGGGTTTTGTGCTTAACTCGTTAATAATGATGCAATATATACTTTCAATGTCGATACTTCCATATTTGTGTGTATTTTGTTGATTTGGATGCATTTGGAGCTAATCAGAGCATTACGGAATCGATAATTGAAGAATTCACATCTAAGCACGGCATCGAAGGAAAAAGATGCGGAATACACGAAGAAACAACAACCCGACCCAACCCCGACAGCCGTGCATCCCCACGCCAAAACCATAACTCACCCGCATTATCTCGACGCTCCCGTGCCTAAGCCACAGTTAGACGAGCCCCGTTTCGGAATACAAAGCATGTAGGTTGAGGGTGTAAATCCAAATCCCATTTTCTCCCTTTTCTCTTTCTCCCTCTCTAGTTTTTTTTCTTCGTTGCGTCGTCCGTCTATCGAGTCATCGTCACGTTTTATTCCTTTTCGTTTTTCCTCGTTTCTAATACTGATATTATCACAACTATCTAGTTTTTATACAAAAATGGTCATTCTTAAAATACAATATCGACTCTATAGTCGAATGACGTATCTACAAGAATCAAATCAATCTCGTTGATGCTAAGATAATCGTCATATAGTCCTAAAAACGAAACACGACGATTTCAACGCAGAGAGAATTTTTTTTTCCTAGTTCGATTTTTAAACGATTAGTAAACATCTTTTCTAGAAGGGTCGCTCCGAATATTCGATGTTGATTCCGTAATCAAGAGTCGAATATGACGAGTATCAAAAATTTAAGTCGAGTATAAATCATATCATATTTATACGCGATTTAGCAAAATTATGGATTCTCCAAAAAAGCAAAACGAACCATAGCTTGTACAGAGGACACTTGATCGAGTGCCTAGCCCACTCGATCGAGTGACATCCCAATTTAGAGGCAGAATGCTTTTTCCGAGGACCACTTGATCGAGTATCATACCTGACTTGATCGAGTGGCACCTCAAAATTGAGGCAGGAGGGTTTTTTCAGGGGGCATTCAATCGAGTCTCTCCATGACTCGGTCCAGTGACCTCTGTCACGTCAAAACCGTGAGCCCTCTAACATATTTCGAGCCTCGATAAAATTCTTTTTATGACTTCGATCAACACATGTCAAGTCTATCACGTGATTCGTCCTTTCAAAACCATGAATCGTATTATCTTCACATCTTTTATTCAATTTACAAACCGTTATCATCATTACTAACTCGTTTGTTCTTCTTGTCTTTGTATTTTATTTTGTTGTTTGTTCTATTGTACTAAAATGAACCTCGCATGCTAAATACAACCTCGACATAATTCAAAGATGCATTAAATGACGTAGATCAAATATAATTCACATGTTTAGTCAAAACATTGTTTGCATATCATCTAACCGGATTACTAACGCGCGTATTCAAAAGTCAAACGATATCTTAGTAGAGGCCGCTAAGTGCGGGCGGGGTTGGGTGTTCTTTGTGAACTTCCCAACACGTACCCTCACCCCTTACTCAGAACTGTGGTTTCCGGACATCCGAACCCATTGGCGCACGAGAGTCATTCAATACACGGTATCCGATAATGTCGGTATCGGTATCGCAATGCAAAGGGACGAATCCAATAAACTTTGAGATCCGAATGGGCCGTATTTTGTACACGGCCCACCAAGATATAGAGTGGGTTCGAACGGGCCCGAACTCCCACAAAGTTCGGTGGCGACTCCACTTCGATTTAAATTTCAATTCGACCCATCGCACATAAGATTCATTCGCCTCCTCAAACCCGCGCGTGGCCCCGCCGGGGTGAACCTATGTCATCTCCACAGGTACGAATTAGGCGGCCGGAGCGTCAATCGAGGATCTCTCCGTGTGTCCCTAAGAATCTTACCGCGAAGAGGTCGATTGGTCCTGATATCGGTTAGGGTGGGCTTTTTAGGGCCAAAACCTGTAGTGACCACAACTAGGAACTAGGAAACGAGCTTCACTGACCTCGTTCAAGTTACACCACCACTGGAAATTTGTTTCCAAATCCCCAGTGGAGTCGCCAAACTGTGGACGTCCGTCCGCACCGCCAGGCGCTCCGCGCGCGCCCGCGCGGGACTGACCCGGGTTTTCAACGTGTGGCGGCGGTCACCCACGCGGCCCTCTCCCTGTCGGGGGCCGGTCCGATCTCGCGTACAGGGCGATATTTCGGACCTCGATTCGTATGTCGATCCAGACTTGTACTAGACAGGTGCAGGCACCCGTGTTTCCTTTTTGAATCGATCGAGTCATGGTTGTAAATGTTTAATGGCCGATTCATTTGGTAAGGCAACCTTTTTAGTGAACTGAATTCGTTGCCGATTTGTGGAGTCGCCACCGAGTCAATTATGGGGAATCAGAAGTCGTTCAAGTCAACTTTGATCCCTAGCCGGCTCAAGGTTAAGGGGCACGGGACCTAAAGATAAAGACTTGTACCCTTAAGCACTCCATGCCTGGAATGACTCTCATTGACAATGGTTTCGGACATCCAGAAACCGTCGATTCTGAGTAAGGGGTGAGGGTACGTATTGGGAAGCCAACATCCGATTGATGTCAACACCCAATCCCGCCCGCAGTATAGCGACCTCTACTAATCAATCGGTGAGCTGATAACCTAGTTCTTTTGTTGTGGAGGAAATACTGTAACATCCGTTGTTTTCACCCTATATCTTTTGCTACGTCGGTTGTTTAAGGACAAGTAAGTATTGTCGTCAAAGTAGTTGTGTTTACATTCTTTGCATGTGATTTCACATGACAAGCAGGCCATGAAAAGATGCACGTAAGAGAGTAGAAAGTACTAGTATTATACGTATTAGCAAGTCAGTTTTAACGCGATAATACGGATATTAGTCGTTCTCGTGGTATACCTTACCTGGTATTCTGCTTAAGATGCGTCGGTTCGGTATTAATAGAGATGCGTAGAACCTAGTAAGGCGACTACCTGGACTAATACGGAACCCGGCCATCACTTTGTTCAGTTGTAGTTGTTTTACGTTTTGAATTCCGTGTTAGGTGATTTTGCATGCGATTATAAGGTCATAAAAGCAATAAATCATACGAAAAACTGTAAATGCAAATGTAAGTAAATCACATTGTGAGGAGTTGTATCCTCGGAGTATACACTAATCGGGACACGATGCATAGATAGTTGAGAACGGCTCTCGGAATTACTCGGGTCTATTTAGTGTATTTTATTGTTTGTGGTTGAAGTTGAGACATTACGTATCTTAGTAGATGTTTGTGGACCTAGTGTCCACGTCTAGTGTTGTCGTAGTGCATAATAAAAGAAAGTACGAGAATGGAAAGTTTTGTTTAGATGACAAACAAGTGACGACTCGGCTTCAAAGGCGGATCCTCCTAGTTGTCCTAGTGATTTTGGGCAGAGCTCCGTTACCGTTGACCCTTCCTGCGGCTACTCCGGCAGAGCTTTGCGGCTAATCTGGCAGAACTTCGTTACTAGACTTGAGCTAGTCGAACACAGGCACCTCGGTATCGAGTGGGGTGCTCGAAGGTGAGGAGTAGCGTCGATGTCGCTTTTATCGGAACTACAATCGACTGGATCGTTTGCCTCGGGTGTCGGAGTGCGAGCCCTTAGCGAGAATGTGGAGGGAGAAGAGAATTGAGATTTATGTGTCGAATGAATGAGGTGAGGGGGGTATTTATAGGTGTTTTTGGCCCTCATCACTCATATGGACGCCTGAGTTGTGGCGCACCAAGACTCAGGTGCCTGGGTTCAGGTGTGGGGAGTCTCAGACGCGTGGGGTGAGGCGGTTGGAGTTTTGAAGATACGATTTTGATACTTTCGAAAACCGAGAGGGAGGAGTATAATACGTATCTTGGGGCCTAAGGTTCCCCGGGTTTAACCTAGCGCCGTGAGCTTAGTGGGCCTCGGATGTGCATCCTGAGGTTTGCTTGGCGAGGTGCTGACTCGGTTCGAGTTTCGGGACCGACTCGGGGTCCCGGTGTCAGAATTGACTCTATTTAGTGTCTATGTGATGGTAAGGGATTTGTCGTGGAATCCCGCCACCAAACAATAACCGGCTAATCCTAACTTGGGTAGATAGGGTAAGTCGGGTCGAATCCACGGGGACGGTAAGAGGCGTCTAGACTAGGTCGGCCCAAATACTAGACTCGGTCAACGAGCTAAACTAAAGAATGATAGAGGGAGACAAGGCTAGGCTAAGACTAAGAAAACAAACAAGGAAAACGGGCTAGGATTGGGTCGGGGTCAAAGGGGTAATCGGAATGGCCAAGGAGGAGTTAGAGTGAAAGCGGTAGTAGGGTAATCTAGGACACACGACCTAGAGGTTCCTCATGGAACCCATCCGGCGACACACACGACAAAGGGAAGCAAGAAAACAAGCATTCCAACCTACTTAGTCATTCAAGCATTCCAACAAACATGTAATATGCATCACTCAAGAAGAAACCTCAAATCTTCCACAAACATCTCCAACAAACCCTTAATCATCCAATTAACACCCTAATCATCTTACTAACCCTAGCAAGAACACTACTCTAACATAATCTAACTACAACTAACATAAACAAGAGGAATCATAACAAGAATCTAAACATCCATAATGAAGCTATTGAAAACAATGAAATAAGAACACTACAACAATCAAAGATGCAAACTTGGATGAATTAAACAAGATAAAGAGTAAAAAGGAAGAGGATTATACCATACTAGTGAAGGAGAAAGATTGAAACTTGCATTAATGAAGAAAACCCAAAACAAACCACCAAGGTTGTCAAGCTTGGTGAAGATCTTGAAGAATTCCCTTAATACAAGTATTAAACTAAGATTAACCACTAATTACCGACTAATCTACACTAATCTACACTAATCTAACCTAAAGTAGTCTAGGGTTTTAAGAACATAAGCTCAGATGGTGCCTTAATACAAGAGGGGGGGGGGGGGGTATTTATAGGGTTACAAATGGAAAGGAGAAGAGAAGAATGAAGCGCGGGGTAGCAGCGGCCCTTCCCGGCCGGGAGGAGGTGGTCCCGGTCGGGAGGGTGTCGGTCCCGGCCGGGAGGGACTGGTCCCGGTCGGGATGGACCCAAAACAGGAGCCCTCGCTTTTGTACACCTCATCCCGGTCGGGATGGCATCCTTCCCGGTCAGGATGGGTCTTGTAGGCCTCCAATATGATCTTTAGGGTTCCTCCTTGCTTCACATGGACTTCTCATCGATTCTCGGGACTCGGGATCGGGTCTCGGAGGCTCGGGATTGGGTCCCAAGGTCTCGGGGTCGATTCCAAAGCATCGAGTCATCGTTCCTTTATCTCGTTGGCTCCAAAATGTGTATGTATCGAGTCGGAATCGCTCCAACTCTTCCAAATCGGTCTCGGGAACTTGAAACGAACTAAAGGAAGCATAAGAAGCCCCTAAACCGCTCCCAAGGAGCGATTCTACAAGGAAAATGGGACCAAAACACTACAAAATAGGCACTACAAACCACACTTATCAACTCCCCCACACTTAACCCTTACTCGCCCTCGAGTAAGCACATACTAACTACTATACTAGCCGAATGGGTATTAGCGCACCCTACGCCCTTTCAACTCACGCGAGTTCACTTAGAGGTAAAGTGCACCCCGCAAGGCAAGTGGGGTCTTGCGACAAAACTGTGGATGCAACCGGACACAAAACACATAAACAAACAAACATACAAACAAACACACAAAAGGTTGCACCCAAAAGAAAAGAAATACCGCTTCCCTCAAACAAGCGGTGAAAGAAGCACCGGTTTAGGACTCAAGGTAAGTGACAACGTTCCCAAGCTAGCAATACAAACCGAGGTGGACTAAACCCTAATAGTATGACGATAGAGCAACAAAAACGTTGGTAACTTACCTAGGTCCTCCTAACCTTCTAAGAACGTACTACGGGACGATCGGCGGAGTGGGAAGTGAAGAACCACGGTGTTAGTCGACACTGTAGGTAAGTGAGACCTCGCCCCCTTTAGCGTGAGCCAAGAGGGTCGTCCCGTGTCCAAAACCGCCTAACTAGTCCAAGTAAAAAGTGGAAAACATGCAAAATGAGGGAAGACCGACTAATGCTGCTATCATCCTTCCTCGGGACTCGGTCCTTTGGTAGGCTCTTCACGGCAAAAGTCGGAAAAAGGATTATTTTGAGAGGTTAAGATCTTTTTGTGAATCGGGTTTTCTTTTGGCATTTTCTCTTTTCTTTTGCATTTTTGCCTTGTTTTGCCATGCCATTCTTTTTCTTCTTTTCTATTTTCTTTTTGGCTTTTGTGCCCTTTTCTTTTTCTTCATTCTTTTCTTTCTTTCATTTTCTTTCTTTTTTTTTCTTTGCCCTTTCTTGGCAAGATTTGGCTTTTTGGCATTTCTTATTGCAAAGAAAGACGAATTCAACAATTTGCAATTTTATTGAGTGGAAATGTGTGGGAGGTAGGATAATGGGTGAGTCGGGACTGCGCATTCCCTTCAAACCCACAAAAAGTGAAGAACTTGGACTAATTAAACAATCCCAAACACGGTCACCTAGGGGACGAGACTCGGTAACCAAGGCCTTTTCACACCGTGGGTGGTCAAAATGGTCAAAATGCAAATCCCGAAGTAAATCCCTAGTAAGCTAGGTGGACTCAAGGTAAAGGAACAACGAAATCATTGATTTAGGGTCATTCTACTAGATTAAAGTCCAAGACTCGATTTATACTACTAAGAAGGGAAAGTAAACACTCACACACTAACCTCTAAACCGGGTTTTCGAAAACCATTTACACACAAGACACACAACAAAACACAAAACAAAGACTCGACAAAAACAAAAGAAAACAAGAAGCAAAAGCAATAAAACAAGAACAACACAAAACAAACACATAAAGAACACAAACACCACCCCTATCATCAAACAAGTCTCCAAATCCACCACAATCTTTACAAAGCTCCTCCCGAGCACACTTCATCACAAAACTCCTCCAAACTCCGCAAGAGGTAAAGAAGAAAAAGGGATAAAGATGATACCGGAAGTCTTGAAAGCTCTCCAAAGCTAATGGCGATTAGGCAACCTATAAAGAAAAGGGGGAGGCAAAACACACAACAAAACAAATATACGACACAATGACACAAAAGGAAAACACACAAAAGGAAAATCTTTTTGATTTTTGTGAAAAAATTTCAAATTTTTAGGGTTTTTAAAGATTTTTTTGGAAAAACTACGAAAATAAAACTAACTATGCTAGAATATCGCTCCCCCACACTTAAGTCGAGCCATGTCCTCATGCTCGACCGTAGTGCATGGAGCACAAAAGAAAAGAAACTACGAAAATAAAGCTAAAAAAACAAAAAGTGGAGAAAAGGGTAGAAGGCGTCCGGCCGGGGTGTAATCAAGTCACCATGGGCCGAGACAAGAAAAAGATATGGAAGGGGGAAGAAAAATGAAAAGAAGGAAATAAAAGGAAATGGGAGGGGAGGACTAGGTGTAATCAAGTCACCTAGCCCGGATTCCGCCTAAATCCGACTAAATCCTCAAAAAGAAAGAGTGAAAAACTTGTAAAATTTTGATTTTGAAAATGACTCTCGATGTAGTCACATCATCGAGAGTCGGGAGTAACCATAACAAAGGCCTCGAAGGCCACCATGACAAAGGGGAAGGGGATAAACAAGGGGAAAACAAGCAATAAAAACGGAAAAGAGAGGATAGTTGCCTTACCGACCGGTTAGCAACTCACTCGCTCCATCGTCTCAATGATCAATATAGGTACTTGCTTGTTGTCGTCATTGTCATCTTTCTTCAAGCTTATGAAAACCACATGGCTAAGGTAGTAATGGTGTGAGGGGGTAGAAATTGATGTGTATACCGGTCTAAAGTGAGGAGGAAATGAGGTTAAGGTATGGAAATGAGGTACATGGGTGGTATGATATGAGAAAGGAAGGTAGGGAGGTTGGGTGGGGGTATATAATGGTTGGGTGGGCTTGAATGTCGAAGAAGAGGCACCAAAACGGAGTAGGGGGTCATCCCGGTCGGGATGGGTGGTCCCGGTCGGGATGATAAACCCTTCCCGGTCGGGAAGGCTCCTTCCCGATCGGGATGACACTCCAGTGGACTCGATTTTTGGCACCTTCATCCCGATCGGGACGGCCCCATCCCGGTCGGGACGACACACCCTTCCCGGTCGGGAAGGGTCTTCACGACTCCCATAACCCCAAAAACCGACTTCCTTACTCACGATCCAAGCTCTATCACTAACCACTCCTTACTAGGAGTCACCTTCACTTCACCTAGCACAATAAACTCAAAGTACACATCAAATTCACTCCCTCACATCGCTCATCAAAAATCCAAAATTACAAGAATATCACAAAACTAGCAAAATCAAGAGAAAAAACACACAAATACAAACACAAGTACTCTAAAGAGGAGAGGAGGGGAATATACAACATGACGGTTCTTTAGGAACTCCGTCAAACCTAGGATGGTGGACTCTTCTTCAACCATAGCCCTCGAGGGCATGGAGGAGCAAGTCGAACGCGCTACCGACATCATAATGAAGGCCCAAGAAGCGCTCGAGCCTAGCTAACCTCCACGGCCTCCAAGGAGGAGGCAAGAAGTAGTCCTCAAAAGACCCATCGTCATCAATCATGTCATCTCCGGGGTCTATCCATCCTACGAGCTTCACCGATCTCTTCCTCCCTAGGCATCGCCTCCAATCACAAGCAAGCTTCATCTCCAAGAAACAAGGCACAAAAAGCGGTTTTGGCCTCATCTCCTCAATGCACACCCCCACACTTTCCTCAAGTTGTGGTTCCCCATCTTCATCACTAGGCCCCATATCATCTTGGAGAAGAGGATCGAAACTTCTACCGGCGGTTTCAATCTCATCCAAGTCATCGCTTGGTGTACTAGTAAGGGGCTCTTGATGCTTATCCACATTATCGCACAAGGGCAACTCGAGGCTAACAACTTCACCCAACATCCTCACAAATTCTACCAAACCATCCAACTCACCATCCTCCTCCAATTCCTCACCAATGTTGTCTTCACCGAGGGTCATCTCCTCATTCGTCTCCTTTTGGGTAGACGATTGAGGTTCTTCAAAGCAAATCTCTCCTCCAAAGGGAACTACATCGGCGACTTCATGGTTAGGTTGCTCCTCTCTCTCAAGTGGGCACCCTTCATCTACTTGCGATGTTCGGGATAAATACATTACGGTTTGAACCGATAATGCATTTAATCGAGCATCAAACGCCTCGTTTTCCTTCCGATATTGGGCCAAGAATTCATCTTGATCCTTTTGCATTTGGATGGCCATTTCTTGTTGGCTCTTTTGCAATTGAAGAATCGATTGATACAACTCCAAGTTCGACGATTGGTGGTCATTGGGGTCTTGTAATGCTCCTTGATAATCTTGATAATCTTGATTAAACATGGTGTCTTGATGATGCCCAAGGGGTGGGGCATCATATTGTTGGTAGTGAGGTTGAGGTGATTGGTAGTATTGTGGGTCATGGGGTTCATATTGTGGTTGGGGTGGAGGGTAATATTGTGGGTCTTGGTGGTATTGGCTTCCATAAGGTGAATCTTGATTGAACATGGTGGGTTCACATTGATAACTCGAGTAATAGTCACCATGATCGTAGGATTGATAATCGTTCACTTGTTGGTAGCCATTTTCATAATCTTGAAGTTCATACCCACTAGAGTCTTGATCACCCCAAGAAGCTTGATTATG
Source organism: Agrostemma githago (assembly GCA_958450325.1). NCBI lineage: Eukaryota > Viridiplantae > Streptophyta > Magnoliopsida > Caryophyllales > Caryophyllaceae > Agrostemma > Agrostemma githago. The sequence continues at coordinate 61,454,480 of OY288247.1, read as the reverse complement.
GTAGGGGGACGTCATGTCATACCCTTTGTTCATGGAAGAAGAGGAGTAGCTCATATCGGCTCCCGAGTATGTGGAGTTTAGATCAAACCCCATGCTTGCTCGAAAATCGTAGTCCACACCCGGTTGGAAACCACTCATTCTAGCAACCGTCCGTTAAAGCGGCTCTAAGTCGCAAGATGAAGATAGTCACCACCTCTAAGCACAAACTGTAGACTAGGAACAAACGTGAGAAGTCTAGTGCTTTTTGGGCACTAGACAAGAGAGAAATAAACCACACACACACAAGAAGCAAGGTAACCAAAAAGAAAAAAAAAACACAAACACAAAGACAAAGTCAAGTAACTAGGAAAACGAAGTCTAAACTAGCACCGTCCCCGGCAACGGCGCCAATTTGATGGTATGGGATTTGTCGTGGAATCCCGCCACCAAACAATAACCGGCTAATCCTAACTTGGGTAGATAGGGTAAGTCGGGTCGAATCCACGGGGACGGTAAGAGGCGTCTAGACTAGGTCGGCCCAAATACTAGACTCGGTCAACGAGCTAAACTAAAGAATGATAGAGGGAGAGAAGGCTAGGCTAAGACTAAGAAAACAAACAAGGAAAACGGGCTAGGATTAGGTCGGGGTCAAAGGGGTAATCGGAATGGCCAAGGAGGAGTTAGAGTGAAAGCGGTAGTAGGGTAATCTAGGTCACACGACCTAGAGGTTCCTCATGGAACCCATCCGGCGACACACACGACAAAGGGAAGCAAGAAAACAAGCATTCCAACCTACTTAGTCATTCAAGCATTCCAACAAACATGTAATATGCATCACTCAAGAAGAAACCTCAAATCTTCCACAAACATCTCCAACAAACCCTTAATCATCCAATTAACACCCTAATCATCTTACTAACCCTAGCAAGAACACTACTCTAACATAATCTAACTACAACTAACATAAACAAGAGGAATCATAACAAGAATCTAAACATCCATAATGAAGCTATTGAAAACAATGAAATAAGAACACTACAACAATCAAAGATGCAAACTTGGATGAATTAAACAAGATAAAGAGTAAAAAGGAAGAGGATTATACCATACTAGTGAAGGAGAAAGATTGAAACTTGCATTAATGAAGAAAACCCAAAACAAACCACCAAGGTTGTCAAGCTTGGTGAAGATCTTGAAGAATTCCCTTAATACAAGTACTAAACTAAGATTAACCACTAATTACCGACTAATCTACACTAATCTACACTAATCTAACCTAAAGTAGTCTAGGGTTTTAAGAACATAAGCTCAGATGGTGCCTTAATACAAGAGGGGGGGTATTTATAGGGTTACAAATGGAAAGGAGAAGAGAAGAATGAAGCGCGGGGTAGCAGCGGCCCTTCCCGGCCGGGAGGAGGTGGTCCCGGTCGGGAGGGTGTCGGTCCCGGCCGGGAGGGACTGGTCCCGGTCGGGATGGACCCAAAACAGGAGCCCTCGCTTTTGTACACCTCATCCCGGTCGGGATGGCATCCTTCCCGGTCGGGATGGGTCATGTAGGCCTCCAATATGATCTTTAGGGTTCCTCCTTGCTTCACATGGACTTCTCATCGATTCTCGGGACTCGGGATCGGGTCTCGGAGGCTCGGGATTGGGTTCCAAGGTCTCGGGGTCGATTCCAAAGCATCGAGTCATCGTTCCTTTATCTCGTTGGCTCCAAAATGTGTATGTATCGAGTCGGAATTGCTCCAACTCTTCCAAATCGGTCACGGGAACCTGAAACGAACTAAAGGAAGCATAAGAAGCCCCTAAACCGCTCCCAAGGAGCGATTCTACAAGGAAAATGAGACCAAAACACTACAAAATAGGCACTACAAACCACACTTATCACTATGCGACCGTAACGACGTGACTAAGGCTGCCATCATGTTAGTTTAATTTTTCCGAGTAACTTATTTGATTCGTTCTATGGAAAAACTACCTAAAACATCGCGAACCCGCGTCGCGTTGCAGTTCTATCGTCATTGGGTGTTCGTTGGGCACCTCTGCAACAACTTGGTCCAAATCTGGGTGTCTACAATTCCAACCACTAATTAGAAGTAAAACTCAAAAATGTATAAGAGAGAATTTTGTCATCCTCATAATGATGATCAATTTCTAGCTATAACATCTCGACCATTCCCCAAAGTGTAAATAAGAAGCATATGCATTTTTTTCTATTTCTTTTCTTTGAATTTTTCTTATTTTTTTTTCTAATTCCATTTTCTTTTTCTTTTTCTTTTTCTTTTCCATGCTTCCATATTTTTTTTCAATTTTGGATGGGGAAGGCGAATGCAAAGTCGCACCAATGATATTACACACTAAGATCAGAAGATATAGGAATCTCAAATATTGACCAAATAGTGAAGTAATTCCAATTGAGTTCACTGCGACTGTCCCCATAGGGTAGGCTATTCTGGCCTGGGTTGTAACTAATTGATATAAGTAATAAAAACAGGCTTACAACAACTGAAATGTGCAAAAACCTAAATCAAAGGGTAGTAAGAATGAGTCATTTTTGGCTAGTGGAGCTCATCAAAAACAGAAAAGGCATTTCCTCATGTACCTCTTCCTCAAACCAAGCACATATTTAATATGAAAAGACGGACGTCATATTTATGCAAATTGACGTTACACATTCCATAAGGAGAAACCACTCAAATCGTAAATACAAATGAGACCGGTTATGAATGTTACTGGTCTAGGAAACTCTAAATCCTCAGAATTTTTGTGGGTTGCCGACAAATGGTCAAATTTACTAATTTTGCAATTAAAAGTTCAATTGGCATTCAGATCAAAATCATCTCATCTCAAGTAATAAGTGAATTCAAGCACGGAGTCAGCTGTCAATTAGAAGAAATTAAATTATGTAAAACGCAATGTCATAATCGCCTTTTTGCATGTTTCACTTCGAATACTCAAGCAAACAAAGCACACAAAAGCAAAATCTGTTTGGATTTTCTAATTTTTCGATTTTTTTTAGGATTTTTAAATCTTTGAAAGCAATAAAAACACACAACGCAGAATAGAAACACACAAAAAATATACAAACTCTCCCCCAAACCTAAATGTCACAGTGTCCTCCATGTGACTCTAAAGCAGATAAGACAGAAAAATCCACAGCCAATCCTAAGGACAACTCGACCTAAGGGGAAGGAAAAAAAATCTAAGAAAGCAGTAAACACAGAAAAAAAAAGTATCGTATATATAATGGTAGCTTTTCCAAACCGACTAATCAGCCATCTCATCCTCTCTACCAGTCCCAGATAGACCGGCTCCAGAATCGCCTAAGCCTGAGCCACGAGTGTCACCCTGAGTACCATGAGTACCCGACTATCTCAAGCCTTGTAGCCACTGTGCTCCAAGACCGCCGTAGGTGAGCCCGTAATCGGGACCCTATGCTGCAGGATCTACCTCATAATCCTCGAAAATGCCGTTAGTGTCTCCCAGACCTCGCCAGTAAGTCGGGAGGTGAGGTGCCGAGATGCTAAGAGAGAGAGCATATACTCGTGGATCCTGCGGTTGACAATGCTCTGATTTACTCCCTCATGTATCCGACGCTGATGCTCGTATTACCGGTCATACATGTACGGATATGGGTGCAGAAAATCGGCAACGGGAGTGTGGACCGAGAAAGTCGGGGTAGGTGTAGGTGTGGGTATAGAGGGCTTGGTCTTATCGGGTTCGGTCTCTACGCGAATTCTCCATCGAGGGGGTCGAACGCCCTCAACGGTAGACAGGAGCTCCTCGGGAATAAGGTAGCACGGTGGCTCGGGTGCGTCTTCACCCTCGGTCATGGGTTGCAGGGCAAGGAGTAGTGGTAGGACCGCCCCTTGGGCGACCAGAAGGTTCATCCACACTTTGTCCTAAACGCACCACTGAAAATTCGGGGGATCGCCCCAAATCCACTTCAAAGTGGAAGTGAGGTAGTTCGTCCTAGTAAAGGGACGTGCTCAGTGCGACTCGTGTATTTGACACCTATCCCAAAACCTACAACATAGCGCTTGGCTAGCGCAGTGACAATGGCACAGGCGAGCCGCTCAATCCTAACACAAATCATCCCTAGGGCACTGAATGTCCTTAAGGGGAGGCGAAAGGGGTTGAGATAATGCCCCAGAATCAATACCTCCAAAGAGTGTAGCTTACTCATATCAGCTCGTGGAAAGATCAAGTGACTCAAAATCCGCATATAGAGGCGGATAGTGGAGTATGGGATGGCATTAAATGCCATCACAGTGACACTTGTTAATCCACCCGTAAATAACTTAAGTAAGGAGGAGCTCTCACACCCTCGGGTATCTCGTACAACTCGACATACGGGTCTACGAAATGCCCTAGGCTTTGGGCTAAGTAAGTGATCGTGATGAGTTGCTCATGATTATTCAAACGGAAGGATATCATACGGTTAGATCTATTGAAATCAAATGAGCTAAGAAACTCTAAAATGTGCAATCGGTAAGATAACTCACGAAAACTCCACACCCCACCGAAGCCACTCATAGACAGGAGTTGCGTAAGCTGCTCGTTCAAGCCAAGCTCGATCGCGAATTGCAACGAGAAACATCGTGTGGCCTCCATTTGCCTTGGTATCAAGGCAACTAAACGAGCTCGCTGAGCTTCGTTCCGACAAATAATATTCTCATAGCCTGGAACATGCTGAATAGTAGGCACAGTCGGGACAACCAGTTCCTCTGCTCTGTGCTCAACATTTTGCTTGCTATTGCGAGTACCTCGAGGTAGGTTTCCTATTCCTGCCATGTGTAGACACCTAGATTTGGACCTGGTGGCTGCAGAAGTTCCCGACAGACACCCGATGACGATCGAACTGCAACACGACGTGAGATTACGATGTTTTAGATAGTTTTTCTATAGAACGGATCAAATAATTACTAGGAACAGTTAATTTAACATCAAGACAACCTTAGTCGTGTCATTACGGTGGCATCGACACTAATTAGAGTCAATTCCGACATCGGGACCCCGAGTCGGTCCCGAAATATGCAAAGTCAAACCCGAGTCAATGCGTCGGGCCGAGAAAACCTCGTGACGTGCACCCGAAGCCCACTCGGCGCTCGATGCGCTAGGGTTAACGGGGAAGCTTAACCCCCAAGGCAAACACAATATACGCATCTTCTCCATTTGTGGAAGTTTTGAAATCGGATCTTCAAAATTCCAGGCGCCTCACACCAGACGCCCTAATCTTCGTGCGCATGACCCCAGGCGTCTGAGTTCTGGTGTGCCCGAACTCAGGCGTCCTAGAGGGCGTTTTCAACTACACAAGCAACTATAAATACCTCTCTAATTTCATTCATTCGACATCCCAACGAGTTCGTGACTACTTATCCACAACTCGCTCTCACCCTTTTCTTCTCTAACTTAAGTCCCACTCCGACCCTAAGTACGATCCACTCGATCGTTGTCCCGATAAGCGAATCAACGCTACTCCTCATCTTCAAGCACTCCACTCGATAGTTAGTCCGCCGCAAAACGTCCGCCGCAATTTCCTCTACTTTTTGTAGTGAGTATAGTTGCAAAGCTCTGGCGGAATCACCACAGGACGAGCCAGGAGGATCCGCCTCGAAGTCGAACCATCACTAGGTTGTCATCTAAACAAAACTTTACATTTCTGTACTTTTTATTATGCACTTCGATAATGTCAAACATGGGCACTAGGTCCACGACATATCCTAGAACATACGTAACGTCCTCAAAGTCAACCAGATAACAAAACTCAGGTATGATTTCTATCTTATGGCGGGCGAGCCCTTTCATTCAAGTCTAATGGACTATAAACGACCCGACCGGAAGGCTGCCAGGTCGTAATCCTTGATTGACCTGGTAGCTACTCTGACTTTCGCCTTGTCCAAGCCTCAGTCAAAGTGGGGGCTCTGTAGACACCCGCATTTGGTTGCTAGTGTCTATAGCGGTCTCCAACAAAACATCCGATGATGATCGGACGCAAACATGCTCTAACGCGCTCGGATATCGGCTCAAAATCATTAGTATTTGGCTTGGGCTTTTAACGGAGCACAAATATCACAAAACCAACCTCAAATTCAGGCCCAGTGGGTCGTTTCCATTCAAATAAGACTAATTTGGGTCAAAACTGACACCAGAAATAAAACCATCATTTAGTGACCGGGTCAAAAGCAGGTCAAAGACGAATCCGACACAAAAAATAGCAACATACGTTTCTAGAAAGAAACCCCAACCACCAAATCTCTTCAAAAAAGGACAGAATTTCTTTCTTAAAATATCTCACTCCGTGTGGACCCACTCGATCGAGTGGTTCAGGCCCACTCGGTCGAGTAGGCTTGCGAACTGGGCGAACCGGCGTTAGACCGTGCACTCGATCGAGTGCTCCTACACCACTCGATCGAGTGGTCCTTTTTTACCCCAAACCAGGATATTTTCTTATAAATACCCCATCACCCATCACAACTTCACGACCTTTCATCCTCTACAATTACACAACTTTTTACAACCTTTCAATCACCTTCAACCTTTCATAATCTCCACACTTAATTAGGCTTCCTTAGAGTCCTCATACACTCTAGTATACAAGCCACCCCCCGAGATCAAAACTCGTCAAAGACCGAGAGCAAAACTCGTCAAATCCCTTCCCTAATCATACACACCATAACTCTCCTATATACATCTCGACACTCCCGTGCCTAAGCCAATACTATGCGAGCCGATCTCCGAGACAAAGCATGTAGGTTGAGGGTGTAAAACTCAATCCTGACACTTCTCCTTTCTTTCTTCTCTTCTCCGTTTTTTTATGTATTCTTATTTACTTTTTTTTTCTTTTCTTTTGTTACTAGTATTATTTATTTATCATTGCTATTAAATACAACCTCGCATACATAAATTTAAAAAACAATTTTGAATCGAATATGTTTAAAACCGAATCCCGTTAAAGATCCTTCTAATCCCTTTACGAGTTGTAACAGTGGTGGCGCCCTTTCAAGGAGCGCCGCCCTAAACACTCAAGGGCGTGATGCGATCGCGGATATTCGATATTAAATGTGTTCGATGCCCTTTTTTCAAGTTAGTACGGAACCTGTTGATGCTGAATCGTACACCATGTAATCCGTAAGGATTAATAACGGTGTCGTGACGCAGAGGGAATCAATTTCCATCTAATTCAGTTCAAATCGACATTACAACACTTTTTCTAAAATCCCCGATACGATCTCATAAATAATAAAATATATGTTACGAGTATAAAAAACTGAACCGAGTATAAATTATATCGTATTTTTATGCGGTTCAGTTAGCTATTGATATAAAACTAAAAGCAATTTCGAATTCGACGTCTGTTCGAAACAGACAATAGTCCGTACAGGGGGCACTCGATCGAGTGCCATAGCCCACTCGATCGAGTGGCACCCCAAAAGTCAGGTAGGAGGTCCGTCGCAGGATCACTCGATCGAGTCCCTCTCATGACTCGATCGAGTGGTCCCCTTTACGCTAGAACGCGAAGTTCTTTAAATTCTTTTTTCAAAAACATCCCGTGCATGTCAAGACTATCACGTGCCTATATTTTCAAAAACATGCATCGCACCTTTATTCTAATATATTCATATCATCATTGCTATTTCGATTTTTCCGATTCTCGCGTTTGTTGGATTGTAATTCCGGGTTGTATTCCGTCTGTGTATTTGTAATCTATTTTCGCGCTTTTATTTTCGTTGTTTGTTTTATTGTACTAAAACGAACCTTCCATGCTAAACCAATTTGACGTGAATTAAATGCATTAAATCGACATAGCAACATATTCGATCTTTTTCTATATCTCGTAAAACGCCATTTGCATAACATTCAACCGAATCACTAGCGCGTGTATTCAAAATTCGAACGGTATCTTAGTAGAGGACGCTAAAGTGCGAGCGGGGTTGGGTGTTCTTTGTGGGCTTCCCAACACGTACCTTCACTTCTTACTCAGCACCTCGGTTTCCGGATGTCCAAAACCGTTGGCGCACTAGAGTCATTCGATATACGGTACCCGATAATGTCGACATCGGTATCGTAATGCAAAGGGACGAACCCCACAAGCTCTAGTATCGAAGTGGGCCGTACTTTGTGCACGGTCCACCAAATATAGAGTGGGTTCGAATGGGCCCGAACTTCCACAAAGTTCGGTGGCGACTCCAACTTCTATTTAAATTTCAACCCGAGAACCATCTTGCACGAGATTCATTCGCCTACCCAAACCCGCGTGTGACCGCGTCGGGGTGGACCTATGTCATGTCCACAAGGCTGTTTGTATCTTTTCCTAAAGTATGGGTGTATTTGCAGGATACTTCGGATATGGTGAGGTAGTTGGCGACTCGGGTGTCCGAGCTTGAGACAGAAGAGGCCAAGCTACTGCAACTTCTGCAGTCTAGGGAGAATGAGATTGCTCGGCTCAAGGAACGATTTGCTCGGACTCAGGGCGAGACCTCGGCGCAGGGTGAGGCTAAGCTAGGGGTTGAGATGGAGAGGAAGGTTGAGGCGGAGGCTGAGGGTCATGCCACGGGCGCCACCGAGGATGTTGGAGGTATTCCCAAGACAGCCAGTCTAGATATGCGGTCGGGGATGGATAGTAGTGAGTCTCCTTTTCTGGATCAGGAGGATCTAGGTTTGGATGACAACATCGGTGAGTTCGTGATAGCTATAGGCACAACCTCTAGGGGTCCTCCCTAGTTTATGAACATGGTTTGCGTATGAATTTTGTATATTTTAAACTTTTAGTATTTTGATTGATTGGTTTAGTCTTGCATTTTTGTTTTGTGAGACGTTGACAAGTAATCACTTCAAATTTATTTGTTTTGTTTGCGATTTCGTCATAGTTTAGGATGTTTTAGATGCGTTAGGATTGCACGAGAGTACGGATTTTTTGAAATGCGTTATTTTGAGCCGGGAGTTGGATCGAGTAGTACGTCGATTAAAATAAATATTTGACCCGATATGTGCGACATGTAGGAAATGTTTTGTAGCTAAAGTGCCTCGACTAAGTGCATTGGGAGACAAGTGTAGTTGTCTCAACATTCATGTTTAAAGCGACGCAAAAACAAAAAAAGTTAGACTACTTTTTGAAAAAAAGTTAGACCACTTTTGTATACTCGTGATAATGTCGTATTAGGCCACAGACGTAGATTGATGGTGCCATTAAAAGGTAAAACACGCCTAGGTGGGGTAGCTTATCCCCCTAAAAAGAAAATAAAAAAAATGTCTAAGTATGGAGGAATCGACGGGCGAAATGTGTTGCCCGTGTGGCCTCGTTACTCTCGGGTGGGTATTTTGGCTTTCGAAAAGGATTTTAGTGACTTTGGGAGGTTGTTCCCAACGTCCGGCGTTGTCAGGTGGTGATTGTTGGGGTAAAACGGAGCTGATGTCATAATTTTCAGGCGCTAGGGAGGCGGATTTCTTAGGGTTCAAACGCCTGGGTCGGGGCGGTTGGATTTCGGGTCGCCTGGGTTCGGGCGGTTTGGTGCTTGGGCGCCTGGTCTCGGGCAGCCCGATTCTCGTTTATGGAAATTTTTCGTAGTTTCTCAATTGTCATGGGAATAGGGCTATATATGCGGGTTATGGGTGCTCGTTTTAGACATACTAAATTACCCATAGCGTGTTTATAGATTCCTTATATTATTTTGAGTCATGTCGGGTTTCAGGAATCTCTTAACCGAGTGGATGGGCCGTTTTAAGAAATGTGACCTCGAGGTTTATCTAAGTGACGGTTTGTCCATGGTTATCGCATTAAGGCAGGTTAAGGTACAAGATGACTTCTTATTGGCGTGCTCTAGTTTTTGGGACGTTAAGAATCATGTTTTTTATTTCTCTAGAGGTAAGGTTTGTCCCCTTCCCGAGGAGCTAGATGTTATAGGCGGATGGTGTTCGGTTCGACCTTGTGTGCCCCTGGGAGATGATGCTTTTGTGGAACGGTTTCGTCATTTTTTGGACCTTTCTTTGGAAGAGGCTAAAGCTTTCTTTGGGGAAGGTGGTATTGACCTAAAGTTGCTTTTTAGGATGTTCTCATAGAAGGGTTCCCGTGATATTTCACCTCTAGATTGTAGATGGGCTTTTAATATTGCGGTGGCTTGTTACTATCTTTTCGAGGATACGTCTGTGCATGAGGGTTGGGGTAATTCTTGGGTTTTGGATGTTGTAATGGGGATGGAACATGGGCGGTCACCCTCTCTACTAATTCTGGGTGAGCTTATCCTAGGTCTTGACGTTCGTGCCCGGATGCATCGGGCTTCCTTTCGGAATTCTTGGATCATTTTGCAGGTATATAGGGATGCTATTTTTTCCTTTTTTGAAGCTTGCCTTAGTTCGAAGGTGTGATATTATGTTGTGGTTTGTGCAGGCTTGGCTATAAGAGAGGCTTGGTTTGGTCGACCCTCCCCGGTCTGTCAAGGGCTATAGCTATAAAGGCATCATGGGTCGTAAGATGGTGCAAGCATGGAATGATGGTTATACCGAAGAAGGATGGTGCTCCCATTTGCGAGCTAATGGGCGAGTTAATATCAGGTGGATAGTCCCGTGGTGGCATATTAGTGGACAGGCCGGGTTTCCCTTCTCATCCTCCACTCAGGCTATGCAGATATTATCCTTAAGTAATTCGGTTTATATTTATCCGAGCGAACTATCGCGCCAAATGGGGGTGAGGTCAACCATATCGGAGGTTACTAGGGGTGCTCCTAAGTTCGACACGTGGACGGAGAGTTCTCTTGGGGAATTTAGGATGTCTAGGAGACAGAAGTTTTCACGAACAAGCACACCCGAATGGCAAAGGGGAAAAGGAGTTTGACCGGTAGAGCCCAGTCGTTTGTACTATGTTCTATTAATTGATATTATGTGGCGTATTAGTACTAGTTTTTGTAGGGTTTAGACATGTTGTCACTTTCCGGGGTAGCCGGATTTCGGATACTTGATGTAAAGGGCCTCGACAAAGGCTCGATTTGATTAATTTGTTTAATAATGACAAGCACATTTTTTTTATTTCACTTTTTTTATGTGGTGGCTCGCAATTTGCCCGGAGCGCCCTTTCGGGTTTTCACTCCGTCCTCGGGTCACCTTTTGTTTTGTCTTTTTTTTTGCTCTTTTTTTGTTTTTTTACGGCTCGCAACTCGTTTCTTCATTTTGCCCGGAGCGCCCTTTCGGGTTTTAACTCCGTCTTCGGCTCGTCTTTTTTTTTTTAACGACGGCTCGCAACTTGTTCCTTCATTTTACCCGGGGTGCTCTTTTTGGATTTCACTCCCATCCTCGGCTCGTCGTTTGTGCTTCGTCATTGAAATAACTCGTTAATCGGAATGCGGGGGAGAGGTTCCGATTTGCATGTGATCGAGTAATCGATTTTGTTGTTTTTGTTGGTTGTAAAGGGTTGCCTACGTATCCATGTTTAGAAGGAATCAAACCATGTCCGTAGTTCATTTTAGATGTGAGTGATTTTGCTTTAGACTCGTTATGCCAATTATCGATGCAAATTATTTTTAACCGTTTTGTATGGGTTTTCACCCTAGTTCGGAGATCGGGATGGGGTTGTCGGGGAAGTTGGGGATAGTACCGTTTGAGTTGGTCCATGTTGGTTGGGGTTGATAATTCTTGACCGTCTAGGTCAGTAAGGAACACGACACCCCCCGTGAGTATCTTCTTGACGAGGTAGGGGCCCGCCCAGTTGGGTTTGAATTTCCCTCTAGGGTCGATGGGAAGGGGTGATCTAATGGAATTGACCACTAGGTCTCCCTCATGTATGTTTCGGGATTTGACTAGTTTTTTAAAGGCTCATTGTATTCGTTGTTGGTAGGCTTGCACGTTGGCAGTGCGTGTATTCTACGCTCATCTAGGAGTACTAGCTCATCGTAACGTTTTTGGTTCCACTCTTCTTCGAGAATGCTGTTTTCGGCTAGTATCCATAGTGAGGGTATTTCTAGTTCTATGGGTTGCACGGCTTTGAAGCCGTAGGTTAGCTAATAGGGTGTGGCCCCGGTGGGTGTTCGGTAGGAGGTTTGGTATCCCCAACATGCGAAGAGTATCTTGTTTGGCCAATCCCGGTAGTTGTCTATCATTTTCTTAAGGATTGTGACGATGGTTTTGTTTGTTGCCTCTACAGTCCCGTTTGTCTGAGGTCTATAGGGTGAGGATTTGTGTCTTTGGATTTTGTATTTGTCTAAGAGTTTTTGGGTGTCGGCCCTTAAATGAACCCCTTGATCACTGATGATGTTGTGAGGTATGCCGTAGCGGCAGATGATGTTGTTTTGTAGGAATTTAACTACTTGTTTGTAGGTTATTGTAGTGTAAGAGGCTCCTTCTACCCATTCGGTAAAGTAATCAACGACTACTAGTATGAAATAGTGTCCGCCGGTTTCGAATGGGTGTACCTTTTCTATGAGGTCAATTCCCCAGGTAGAGAAGGGTCAGGATGTCGTTATTGTGTGGAGTAGATATGGCGGTAGGTGTTGGATGTTAGCGAATATTTGGCAGTTGTGACAGTGGCGGACATGACGCTGGCAGTCGACTTCTAGGGTGACCCAGTAAAAGCCTAGTCTCATTATTTTTCGGGCTAATAGGCGTGCGCTCATGTGGGGTCCGCATTCCCCGTCATGTACTTCTTCCATGACTTTCTCGGATTGGGCTTTGTTTATGCACCTAGGGAGTACTCCTTGTGGGGTTCGTTTGTATAGTAACCCTTGGTTTAGGACGTACTGGGCGACTTGTATTCCTAAGGCTTTTTTGTTTTTGGTGTTTGTGTTGGATGGGTATGATCCGTCGGTTTTGATGTCTAGGATCGCTTTGTACCAGGGTTCTTCGGGGGTGTCGTCGGTTTCTATGTTGTGGATGTAGGCGGGTTGTTCGCTTCTCTCTACCCAGATAGGCATAGAGAAAAGGTTGTTCGGTATGTTTATTAGTGAGGCTAACTTGGATAGGGCATCGGCGAATTTCTTTTCTTCGCGGGGTATGTGTATGAAGTTGATTTCGGTGAATTCCCGGGATATTGTTTCTATTTCGGTTTGGAATGGAGCTAGGCTCTCGCTATAGACCTTCCAGGTACCCATGGCTTGGTTGACTACTAAGGATGAATTTCCGTGGACTCTAAGGTTTTTGACTCCTAGCGTTACTGCAGCTTTTAGCCCTATTAGGCATGCTTCGCATTCGGCTGCGTTGTTAGTAACTGGGAAGTCTAGTTTGACTGATATGGGTGTATGGTAACCAATCGATTGTTGACTGTGTGGGCTTCTTATGTCGCGCTTCTTGGTTGGGGAAGTCAGTTGTGGGTTGAACTTAGGGTAATTGTTCTTGAACTCTTTTTAGGGTGAAATTAAGTGGGCCGTTTGTTGTAGCCCTTACACTTTAATTAATTGTTATCGACAAATGGCATAGTATCGAATTTCAAGCGAGAAAGTGCGTTATTGAAAATCAAGCAATTGTCGAGGCGTTGTGTAATTTTTTTGTTGTTTTATTGATATAATTAAAAAGCGGGCTAGGTGCCCGAGATATTGTTTGGTGGAGGTGGAGGACAGATTCCCTCGCACCTCTTCGATTTGATACGTGAAAAAAAGGAAAACATTTATTATTACTTTAAGCCTAGGCTCTATAGATGAACTAGACTCTGACTAAGACCAGACTTACTGTCTCTAGGGAGCGACTATTATGACCTGACCATGTTGCGACATTGACCTGACCTTAGAAACGTACATGTTTCTTGGGTCTCAGATTCTGTCATAAGCTTCCGGGGATGCACCCGTTGAAGGGTGTTTGGTGGTGATTCTTGGGGGCGGCTCGTTGAGGGGTTTAAAGTGACTCGTGACAACCACCAACGTCACTATTTCTCCCTTGGCAACCGAGAAGGTGAAGTCTGACTTTTGCTGCTTTGCGGGGGAGAACATTCCTTCTTCGATCAAGTCTTGGATGACGTGTTTTAATGTAAAACACGCCTCAATATCATGCCCATTACGTTGATGGAAGAGACAGTATTCATTATGACTCCAATTTTTGCTTCGCCTATTGATCGGTGGATCCGGGGAAGGACCCATCGGTGTGAGCAATCTCTGATCTACTAGGTGCTTGAGAGTTTCGGTGTGCGATGAATTGATTTTGGTAAACTCTTTTCGGGAAGTTCTTGCTTTGCCGGGTAAGGCTTTGTGAGGCATCGAAGTTATTTCCTTATCGATTTTAGGGGATTTTGTCCGTACGGAGTACTGGGGTGACCCATTCGGGGTGGGTTTCTAGGTATGGTAATTGATCAAACTGGTATTTGCTTCATTCTCTGTGCCTCCACTTTCGAGGAAATTAAGGCGGCTATCGATGTGACGAACGAAGCAGGTCAGACGGTCTATCGAAGTACGGTCATCATGAACCACTTCAGCGAGGGTAGTGACGTCGATGCAGAGGTTTTCGATTCGATTACTCTTGGATATGGGGAAATTTTGGGGGAATGATTTCTGCAAGATAATGTCGGAAGTCGGAACGGGCCCATCGGATGACTTAGAGACTCGAGGAATGCTCGTTATTGAGCGACACAGAAATGAGACTCTTGATTTGCGCGTGTGTTGTAGTCATCAGATTATAGACTCGGGTGCTTTAGACTCTTGGTGTATTCAGCGCAGCGCCTAATACACTCGTATCTTTAGAACGAGACGATTTGACATAAATCTTGGGAGCAAGATTGAGGACTTCTCGAGACGAGATGACCCGAAATATAAAACCTCGAACAGAGGTGACCCTAGAACCTAACAAAGACAGTTAATCACACGGTTGTACGTCGTAAGTAATTGATCTCGATCCCGGCTCGGAATCAAAGAGTTTTGATGCTTTTGAAAACGGATGGGTTTTGAAAATAAACCTTTTTTTCCAAAGCGGGAGCTTGTAAAATTGGTGTTACGATGGTTTAATGACATCGTTTGTAATGTGAAAAGTGTTACTTTGTGAGCGTCGAGGACTCGACGATAGCAAAAGTGTAAATGGTGGTTTTGCAAAAGAAATGCGACTCTAAAGGAACCGGTTTTGAAAATAACGATGTCGTGCTTTTTATCGAGACTACTATTAATTAGTTAGTTCGACATTTGCGGTGTGGACGGTGTTCGTGAGAGAACGTGGTGTCTGTGATGGTGCTTTGAAGGTGTGATTAAATCCTTATTACATAATTTAGGTAGTGAAAGTGTTTTTAGAAAAACTTTTAAAATGGGCGACCTGTATTTGTCGATTTCATTAATGGCATTTCGCCGGTGGTGGTAGTGTATAACCGTTATTTTGGGTTCCTTGACTTCAGTAATTGAAGTTTCGGTTGTGTTAACGGTATGTGCGAAAAGATGTTTTGAAAAAAAATAAAATGTAACCGTTTTAGGTGCCTTGGTCCCATTGATTGGGAATTTGGCAGTGATAACGGTCCTCGTTGTTGTTTGAAAGGACGAGTCTTACTTTATCCAAAGCAATGGCGCTCATAAGGTGTTTTGATTTTGAATGTAATGAGTGTGAACATTTTTATGGTGACGGTGGTAAAATGTTTTTGAAATAATTTTAATTTGGTCAGAGCATCGGCACTTGCAAAGCAGTTTTGAAAAGAAGATCTTCTTTTTTGAAAACGGAGTTGGGTGCGGTTGAATATGTTGTCGTGGTTGAATCCAAATTTTAGTGTTTTATTTGGGTTGTTCAAACACGCTACACATAACTAGGAATGCGTACACTCATGCAAGATGCAGACACGGGTAGGTTAGGGTAGGCTACCACCAACGAATAGTCTTTGCTTAGGTGACGACAGGTCACCTGGGGAGGTGAGTGTCGTACCATCCGCTCAGAACCAGTCGTTTGGTATATCCACGGAATACGCGACTACCTTGGACGACCAGAGCGTCAACCGAGGGTCTCTCCGCGTGTCCGTAAGGATCTTAACGTGAAGAGGTTGATTGGTCCTAATATCGGTTAGGGTGGGCTTTTTAGGGCCAAAACCTGGAGTGACCACAACAAGGAACTAGGAAATGAGCTTCACCGACCTCGTTCAAGTTACACCACCGCTGGAAACTTATTTCCAAATCCCCAGCGGAGTCGCCAAACTGTGGACGTCTGTCCGCACCGCCAGGCGCCCAGCGCGGGACCGACCCAGTTCATCACGGCGGGCACACACACGGCCCCCTCCCTGTCGGGGGCCAGTCCGATCTCGCGTACGGGGCGATGTGTCGGACCTCGATGGCTGACGATTCAGACTTGTACTAGACGGGTGTGGGCAACCGTGTTTTAGTTGGAATCGATCGAGTCGTGGTTGTAAATGTTTAAAGGTCGATATGTTTGTTAAGGCGACCTTTTTAGTGAACCAAATTTGTTGCCAATTTGTGCAGTCGCCACTGAGTCAATTATGGGGACTCGAAAACCGTTCAAGTCAACTTTGATCCTTAGTCGGCTCAAAGTTGAGTGGCACGGGACCTAAAGATAAAGACTTGTACCCTTAAGCACTCCATGCCTGGAATGACTCTCATTGCCAATGGTTTCGAAAATCCGGAAACCGTTGATTCTGAGTAAGGGGTGAGGGTACGTATTGGGAAGCCAACATCTGCTAGACATCGACACCCAATCCCGCCCGCACATAGCGGCCTCTACTAATCAAACAGTGGACTGATAACTTTGTTCCTTTATTGTGGCGGAAGTACGGTAACATCCATTGTTTTAACCCTATGTCATTGTTATGTCGGTTGTTTAAGGACAAGTAAGTTTTGTAGTCGAAGTTGTTGTGTTTACATTCTTTAATTTGCATGCGATTTTACGTGACAAGCAGGACATGAAAAGATGCACATAGGAGAGTAGAGGGTAGTAAGTATTATACGTATTAGCAAATCAGATTTAACGTGATAGTACGGATATTAGTCGTTCTCGTGGTATACCTTACCTGGTATTCTACTTAAGATGCGTCGGCTCGGTAGTAATAGGGATGTATCAAACCACGGACGGTGAGCACCAGAATTAATACGGAACCCAACCATCACTTTGTTCAGTTTTAGTTTGTTTACGTTTTGAATTCCGTGTTAGGTGATTTAGCATGCGAGTATAGGGTCATAAAAGCGGTAAATCATACGAAAGTGATAAATTCGAAATGTAAGTAAATCACATAGTGAGGAGTGGCATGCACCCTCGGAGTGTACACTAAAGCCCTGTGGGGATAGCTCTGTGGGGACTTTCTTTTGAAGTCATGGGTGTACCTGTATGTAGATACATCCCATCTTGGAGCTGTGCGGGGACTTGCTGTTAAAGCCCTGGGTGTATCTGTTTGCAGACACATCCCATCTTGGAACTACACGCGAACTTGCTTCTGAAGCCCTGGGTGTATCTGGTTGCAAATACATCCCATCTCGGAACTACGCGGGAACTTGCTTTTGAAGCCATGGGCTCGAAACTACGCGGGAACTTGCTTCTGATGCCCTGGGTGTATCTGGTTGCAAATACATCCCATCTCGGAATTACGTGGGAGCTTGCTTCTGAAGCCCTGGATGTATCTGGTTGCAGATACATCCCGTCTCTGGAGGTAATATTCCAGGGGAGACACCGCATCGGGTTTTCTGCTGGGGAGTAAAGGAGCTGCGCGGGGACTTGCTTCTGAAGTCCTGGGTGTACCTGTGTGCAGACACATCCCAATTTGCATACGACATATTGGCTAAACACCGACTCACGCTGGGGAGATAAAAACTTGATGTTTCGTTGGGAAGCACAAACTGGTACCTGAAATGTTAGATACATAGGCATAAATAGCGAATATAGTAGATAGCAAGATAGCATACAGGAAATGCAGTTAACATCTATAGACTGACTCGCGCTGGGGAAAAGATTTTTGCTTTATTTTGAAATTAAAATCCTGAAAGCAACTCAGGTGCTAGGAGATAGGTTTTCAAAATTGAAAGGGTTAGAAAATAAATTTGTAGTTTAAATTGACCGAAATTTGACCTTGTCGAAAAGGATTTTCTCAAATGGCTAAGTTTTGCAAATTTCAAAGTAAGAATTTGAAGAAAGAGACATACCGACAGACTCGACTCTAGACGCGACAGAACGAGTTGACAGACATGACTTGGACTCTCGAAGGGGTTGGACTGCGACTCGGTAAAGGGGATGGGCCACCTAAGATGACAGGACTCTTAAGTTGCACTATTCCGTAGCCTAGGCGAGTGGCAACACGGTCGAATATTGAAATGGGAAAGATGTGTCATAGGGGGATTGCAGTAGTCTGTAATGAGACTGTTTCTGCATGACAGGACTTAGCAGTAGCAATGCTTTAGTCTAGTGCTCTTTTGAATTTTTTTGGTTTTGGGATACATTCCCAAAGTGGGTATTGCTTTAAGTCCCTGACAGATTTTCGTCTTCGACTGAGCCGAGTACTAGGACATATAATAGAAAGGAGGCTAGATTTTGAAAAAAATATTGGATTATGTAAGTGGATGGAGAGCTTATGCCTAAGAGAAGCCCCCAGGACGACAAAGCTAACTATTAAGAACATGACAGTGTCGTGACCGGAATGACGGTGCTTTTGAACGTGTGTCAATGTGGGTGGTTGTGCCCTTGTTGAAAGGCTGCCTACGTATTCACGTGTAGTGAAATCAAACCAAGCCGTAGTTCAGTGGATTGAAAGATATATTATGGTGCCTAGTTTATTAGGGCTTTGTGTGTAACTAGCCATAGTGATGGTGTAGGCTAGGTGCATTCCCAATGATGTCTTGATCAAAGGGCTAGAATGGTTAGAATGTTGATCCTGTGACTGTGAGCGTTTTCCGGGGTAGCCCCCAGAGGTGGTGTGAACTATTTGGGCATGTTTTATGCCGACCGCAGGCTGAGTCCCCGTGTTTGGGGCTGGTAACTGGTTTGGATGTTTTTAGAAATGTGATGCTAGGTCGCAAGTGGCTTTGATGATTCGAAATCTGGAGCTCGATTTTGTGGAGCTAAGGCTTCGAGGGTAAGGTATTGTAATGTGGTAGGAAAGGGGGAAGTCGAGTAATAATGACTCGAACTTCGATCGAGGTAGGTTCCATGTCTGGCCCTAATGGCTAGGGGTATCCTATGGAGCTTGAATCCTCAAAATTCCGGGTTGTCTCTTAGTCTAGGTCTCGAGAAGGTCTTGTGGGTTGTAATGTGGGAAGGCTAGATGTGGTGTTAGCTGACCAGCCTAATTGTCTCTCCCCTATTGGATGGTATGGGCATTGATAATTTTTTAATTGACCGTACCCCGGTCATGAGACTTTCACTTGTGTTGACCGCTAACTACAAATCATGGTTTTTTGAATTTTTTTTTGTTTGACCTCTTAGCCCCGGTCATGGGATTGACCTTACTCTGGTCGAGGGATATTGAGAGTTCTTTTTTATCATGGCTAGCTCTTTTATTTTGGCCTTTTGCTTTTTCTTTGGACTTTTGATTCTTTTTTGTCCAATTTTTTTTCACGGCTATCCCCCTATGGTGTTGGCAATAAGTACGGGTATTCTTGGATCTGTAACGTCCATTTATGGGTGGATCTGGGGTTGGGCCTATCGGTTGGGTTAGGCCTTCAGAGCTAAACCTTTGTAAGGTGTAAGCCTAGTTAGTGTTTATGTGAATGCAACTCGCAATGGTAAGCATGGTGGTTTGGATCTCGGGATTGTCATCATAATTCCGAGCAGGCTTGGTGGGAGCATCGTCCCGAGTTGGGTATTTTTGGCATCAAGTCTATAGAGTCACGATGCTTCTTTTTTCTTCTGGTCAGACTAACGCCTAAGGTAGGGATTGGTCAGTCTTATTGGAAGGGTGTTTATTGTGGGAAATGGGCTTGCCTCCCGTCTTGACCCCAAGCTAGGAGACTACCCAGATTTGTCATAGGATTCGATATCGCTCCTGCTAGGGGTAGTTATGTGGCTTTCTATGCCAGACATGGAACATGTAAAGGAAAACATGGGTCTCGGTTTCCTGCAGTCATTATAGATGTGCCTATAATAGTCACGTGCATGTGCTCACAGTGTATGATGGTGTTCATCATGTTCTCAGAAACATATAAGGAAATCATATATGAGAAATAGAAAAGCTGATTTTATTGAATTTTCAAAAGAGAACAAAATGCAAATGAATCTGATTCTGATTTGGAAATGAGTATGTAGGGTATCCTTAACTCGGACTCACACTTTGACTCGAATCAAATCCATACTTTCGGATGCTCGGTTGGTTGTTTCTTTTTTTGCTAAGGTCTTCGATTGGAGGAAACGACTAGCCTAAACAGGGTTTTGCGTAAATGCAAGAGAGGGAGTCAAACTAGACACGGCCCGACGCGATGAGAACAACTAAGATTTTCGGACCGGGATACTCGAACGCTGACCTAGACAAGGTAACGACCTTGGATTGGACTCGACAATGAGACTAAAGCTGCACGAGGGTGAGTCCAAAAATGGGGCGACCGTGTTTGACCGCGTCGCGTGCTCGGACCAACCGTGGCGACCTAAACCCTAGGTGACTCGAGTGTTTGTAGCATATGTACGACTCGAAGAAGGGATCATAAGGACGCCGGTGTATGATAAACATAAGGTACCCCTTAAGGTGACCATGGTCGACTGCTCGGATGGAGGATAGCCTCCAAGTGAGACTAAAGACTCTAATAGGACTCAGACGGTGTGGCATCTGAATGACTCAAAAGTGACACACGTGAGACACCACGTGTAGGACATGACCCTTAGAGCAACCGTGATTGATCGCTCTGCTGAAGGGTAGCCCCCGAGTTAGACCAAGGACTCTGATAGGACTCAGATGGTGTGACATTTAAGTGATTCAAAAGTGGGGTACATGAGACAACACGTGTAAGATATAACCCTTAGAGCAACCGTGATTGATCGCTCTGCTGAAGGGTTGCCCCCGAGTGGGATCAAAGGTTTTGCTAAGACTCTAGTGTTGGACGAGTGACCCTTAGACATAAGGATCAAGAACCTTTTGTTATAGGGCTATGCCTTGTAAAAAGTTGACTCGGCCTCGAGGAAAGGCAGACGGGGTAAGGGAAGAAACTTGAGATGTGAGATCGGCAAAGTTTTGACGCTAGAGACCCTCGATTTGACTTGAATAAGGGTGGCCCTTTGATTAGGGTAGAACCTTAAGTTAAAGGACTCTTGAGTTGGGATGACTCGACTAACGGATTGAAAGATGAGCGAAATTCCCTTAGGAAAGGTCGTGGGGACTGTCCTGCTAGAGGGAAAGATCGCGTGGGACTTTCTAGTTAGGACTCAAGTGCTTAGACGAACCTTCCATTTACGAGTGTATGACTCGCGTTGGTTGGTTATGCCTTTAAAAAAAGGCATACTAGGATGGGGAAGAAACCCGTGATGTAGGACCGACGGAGTTTCGACGCTATAGACCTTCGACGACTTATGAAAAGACCCGACACACAGATTACGGTAGGTCCTACCGTAAGGAAGGTTTTTGAAAAGGGTGACTTCCTAAATAAGGAAGGTTTTTTGAAAAGAGATTGAATTCCAAAAAACAATTCGGAGGACAGTCCTGACTTTTGAAATTGGCAATATGCCGACAGGATCGGGATTTGAAATATGGATGGTTGCGAATAAATTCTCATTTTGGAAAATTGGGAGACGGTCCCGTCTTTTGAAATGGGCAGCATGCCGACGGGATCGAGTTTTTTTTAAAAAAATTTGAATACTTGGAATTTTGAAAATTTGAATATCGAAAATAAATTTCTAAAAATTTGAAAAAATTAAAAAAGGGATCCCGAAGATTTGAAAATCAAAAACGGCATCTTGGAGATTCGAAAATCGAAATGGAATCTCGAAGATTTGAGAATCGAAATGGTATTTTGAAGATTTGAAAATCAAAATGGAATCTCGAAGAGTTGAAAATCGAAATGGAATTTTGAAGATTTGAAAATCCGAAAATCGAATAGGGATCGGAAATTCGAATATTGAAAAAGTGTTATAATGTCTATTTGAACTGAATTAGGACGAAATTGATTCCCTCCGCGTCACGACACCGTTATTAATCCTTACGGATTACATGGTGTACGATTCAGCATCAACAGGTTCCGTACTAACTCGAAAAAAAGGGCATCGAACACATTTAATGACGAATATCCGTGATCGCATCACGCCCTTGAGTGTTTAAGGCGGCGCTCCTCGAAAGAGCGCCACCACTGTCACAACTCGTAAAGAGATTAGAAGGATCTTTAACGGGATACGTTTTTAAACATATTCGATTCAAAATTGTTTTGTAAATTTATGTATGCGCGGTTGTATTTAATAGCAACGATAAATAAATAATACTAGTAACAAAAGAAAAGAAATAAAAAAAAAAAAGTAAATAAGAATACATAAAAAAAAAAAGAAGAAAGAAAGGAGAAGTTTCGGGATTGAGTTTTACACCTTCAACCTACATGCTTTGTCTCGGAGATCGTCTCGTATAGTAGTGGCTTAGGCACGGGAGCGTCAAGATGTATATAGGAGTGGTGTGTATGATTAGGGAAGGGATTTGACGAGTTTTGCTCTCGGTCTTTGACGAGTTTTGATCTCGGGGGGTGATTTGTATACTAGAGTGTATGAGGACTCTATGGAAGCCTAAGTATGTATAGAGATTATGAAAGGTTGAAGGTGATTGAAAGGTTGTAAAAGGTTGTGTAATTGTAGAGGATGAAAGGTTGTGAAGTTGTGATGGGTGATGGGGTATTTATAAGAAAATATTCCGGTTTAGGGTAAAAAGGGACCACTCGATCGAGTGGTGTAGGTGCACTCGATCGAGTGCACGGTCTAACGCCGGTTCGCCCGGTTCGCAAGCCTACTCGTCTGAGTGGGCCAGTTAAGAGAGGGCTCACTCGGACTTGTACTCGATCGAGTGGTACAGATGTGAACCGGTCGGTACAGACTCGAACCGATCGGGACGACGATGAGTCGACCAGTTCAGCCAGCGCAGTAGCAGAAGTCTCCAGTGCAGCACGTGAAGCTCCCATTTCCAGGTCGTCAACGCAGTAGCAAGATTTAGAGTCAATTAAGTAAATTCATGGATGTTGTGAAGAATCTTCAGGTAACCGTTCCATTTACTGAGTTAATTACACAAGTACCAGCCTATGATAAATTTAGGAAAGACATACTTACTAGGAAGCGTTCTTTTAATGAAGTCGAGATGATTGCTTTTACGGGGGAGTGCAGCGCACTCCTTCGAAGTAAATCGCCTCCAAAACTTAAGGTATCTAGTATTTTTTCTATTAAATGCACTATAGGTAATAGTGCATTGTGTGATCTTGGGGCAAGTGTTAGTGTTATGCCCTACTCCCTTTCTGAGAAGCTAGATATGCGGGGTTTGAAATGCACTAGTATCACACTTCAGATGGCTGATCGATCAGTCTGTAGACCCTTAGGTGTCCTAGAAGACGTCCAACAATAACATATGAATGATCAATCAAACGATTAATTAAACTAACATCCCCAATTCAATAACATAGATCCCCTTCAACTCTAGATGAATTATTTAGCTACTCACACTAAAGGTTAAAGCAATAAAAGAATTAAACGTAATAAAAGACAATATGAAACTAAGAGAAAAAGAAGGAATACCAATTACGTAGAACGAAAAGATTGAATAATAACTAAAAGTACCACTACAAGCTTGCAGAATTCCGATGCTAATAATAATAAGTCTAAACGAAAGTTCTAAATATGAAAGTGTAATAAAAAACTAACCCTAAAGAGGGTATATATATACTAATAATAAGGAGTTTAACATCATCTCATTTACTAAATATTAAATTAAATAGTCTAAAAGTCTCGAATGATAGTAACTATAGCAAGACACAGACTACTCAACAGATTAGGAAAGTTTGACAAAATGGCAGTGAACCGCCCGGTTCAGGGTCGTACCGACCGGTTTCATATTCGTACCGACCCATTCATCTTCGTAGGGACCAGCTTGTCTAAGAACCGGTCGGTTTGTGTGGCGTTATGGGTAAAAAGCTACTAAAGCTACTCTCATAGCAAGCTAAACGGACAAAAATGGAGGTCAAGATGGCGTTAAATATGTATATAAAGTAAGTTCATCAAATTCCCCAAACCAAACATTTGCTTGTCCCTAAGCAAACTCACATCGGACAAGACAAAAATGGTGGCTCAGAGCAAACTTCATCTGTAATCCCCTATAAAATCTAACGCAATACAGTGGCGGAAACACTGTGAATTTGTGATTAAAACACAATGATTTCTATATTTTACAAAAGAACGGTCAGTCAATACAGATGCCACTTTTTACAAAAGAGCTAAAATAAAGTTCTCCAAACAGATTTATACAAATCCATAAATAACAAAAATGAAGAAAGAGTAGGATCCACGCTACTCGCTTCGGAGAAAACTTAAAATATTTTCCAACCTGCAAATAAAAACAAGTCAAACTTAAGTCAAAATTTAAGTCTCGTGGTTAAAACAAGTTTTATAGGCGAATGAATCTCGTGGTTAAAATTTAAGTCAAACTTAAGTCAAAACAAGTTTTATAGGCGAATGAATCTCGTGGTGAGATTGTTCTCGGGTTCGAAATTTAAGTCAAAATGGAGTCGCCACCGAATTTTGTGGTTATTCGGAACCATACGAGCCCACTCTATGTCGTCATGGGCTGTACACAAAGTACGACCCACTTTGATTTCAGAGTTTATGGGGCTCGTCCCTTTGCATTGCAATATCGATACCGTTTAAACCGGCTTTCGTATATAGAATGACTCTCGTGCGCCAATGGTTTCGGGCATCCGGAAACCAAGGTTCTGAGTAAGAGGTGAGGGTACGTGTTGGGAAGCCCACTAAGGACACCCAACCCCGCCCGCACATGGCAGCCTCTACTAAGACATCGTTCGTGTTCGTGTGCGCGCGCTAGTAAAACGATTAAATGATATGCAAACAGCGTTTTCAGGCTAAGCATGTGAATTATTGATTAACTACGTCAATTAATGCATCTTGATTCACGTCAAAGTGATTTAGCATGCGATGTTCATTTAAATAAATAAATGGCAAACATCAAATAATAGAAAACTCGTAAATAAATTACAAATTACACGGGCGGAATACAACCCGGAATTCACAATACAACGAGCAATAAAATAGAATAATTGAATTATAAGCAGCAAATGTTAACTAGAAACGGACCCGTATATAATAAATATAACCTAGACCGTAAGTTGTGCAAATGGACGAACTTCGATTAATTACGCATTATATTGCGTATTAAGCGAAGGACGGAGATATGGAACCTAAGCGTGATGCTAGCCCGATCCCGAATCCCGATGCCCTGTCCCGACTTATCACATCGAGGAATAGAGTCTAAATTAATCATGTGTCGGATACGACTAAAGAGTCGTCGACACAAGATTAATAGTGCGAGACCGTCGATCAAAGTCGTTTTAAGTGATATGATATGCATGGGTTTTGAAAAATATAATCACGTGATTGACTTTACTCGTGTCGACTAAAAGTCGTAAAAAAATGACGAGGCTCAAATGTTGCATTTAAGCTCTCGGATTTCTGGGCTACAGGACCCACTCGATCGAGTCAGGGAATGGACTCGGTCGAGTGTGTCCTCGAAGTAGCTACTGCCCAGTTTTTGGGGTGCTACTCGATCGAGTGGCCCATGGCACTCGATCGAGTGCCCCCTGTACGAGGCATGGCTCGTTTCGTTTTATTTGTTCAAAGTCGATGGTTGGCCGAGTTAAATGGAAATATTGCATGATTTAAATTTAACTCGGTTTTCGGTGCCATAATCGTGTACTATACGATTATGAGACCGTCATCGGGATTTTATGAGAATATGTTATTATTGGATTAAAAAAGTTTGATTAGTGACAAAGTTGTAGTCCTCCGCGTCACAACATCGATACTAATCCTAACGGATTATGTGATGTCGATTTTTGTATCAACGGATTTCGCGCTAATCTCAGAAATGAAGTCTTACGCGTTCAACTATGAGCAACCACGATCGCGTTATACCCTTGAGTACATTGGGGCGGCGCTCCTCGAAAGGGTGCCACCTCCGTCGTTGCTCGTAAAGGGATTAAACGGACTTTGGATGATCGTCGTAGTCAAACGTGTTAAGATCCGAACTAATATTATATAAATATATATATACACGGTATTAATATGTTAATGACGAAAGGATAAAAATTAGTAAGCGATAACATTAAATGTTAGAGGTTAGATACAATAAATAATAAAAAAAGTTAGATTGCGATAAATGAAATATTAGTAGCAAAATTAAAATAATGTTAGTAACTGAATTAAAATGTTAGTGTTAGTATGTTAATAATAATAATAATAGTACATAATATATATATATATATATATAAACGTTAAAAAGAGAAGGGAGAAAAAGAAACGGGGTTTGATGACACCCTTAACCTACATGCTTAAATTGCCTCGGAAACGAACTCGTAGTAGCGGCGTGTGCGCGGGAGTGTCGAGATATGTAGGGTGAGTTAGGGTGTGTTTGGTTAGGGAGAGGATGCTCTCGAGTCTTTGGCGAGTTTTGATCTCGAGTTTTGATTGTATGTGTGTGTTTGTAGAGAGGATGTGTGTATGTAGAGAGGATGTGTATATGGAGAATGCTTAAAGGTGAAATGATGGATGAAAATGTGAGGGTTTTTGAAGTAGTAATGGCTTAAAAGTATGATGGAAAAAAAGTTGTATAATGTGATTAGTTGATGGGGTATTTATAGGAGAACCCCACGACCTGGGGTCACTCGATCGAGTGGCCCTAGTGCACTCGGTCGAGTGCCTTTGAAAATGAATCTGGTCCGTTTTTTGAGGCTCCACTCGACCGAGTGGGTCAATCCACTCGATCGAGTGGATCAATTTGGATGAGATATTTTAGGAATGATTGACTCTTGATTATTTTTTAAATTTTGCACTTGGGCGCAATTCTCTAGAAATATATAAGGTTGACATTTTGTGACGGATTCGTCTTTGACCGGGTTTTGACCCGGTCGCTAAAAGACGGGTTTTACTTCCGGTGTCGGTTTTGGCCCAAATTAGTCTTATTTGACTCGGAATGACCCACTGGACCTGAATTTGAGGTCGGTTTTGACAGATTTGCACTCCGCTAAATGCCCACGTCGGATACTATTGACTCTGAGTCCATATTCGAGCGTATTAAGTCACGTTTACGTCCGATCATCATCTGGTGTTTTGTCGGGAACTGCTATAGACACTAGCAGGCAAAATGCGGATGTCTACAGAGCCCCCACTCTGACTGAGGCTTGGACAAGGCGAAAGTCAGAGTAGCTACCAGGCCAATCGCAGATTACGACCTGGCAGCCTTCCGGTCAAGTCGTTTATGGTCCGTTAGACTTGCGTGAAGGGCTCGCCAGCCATAAGAAAAGGGTCATACCTGTCCTGATGATGATAGCTCTGTGGGGAGTCAAACTTGCCTTTGAAGTCCTAGGTGTACCCGTATGCCGACACATCACATCTTGGATGTAGCATTCCAGGAGAAACACCGACTCATGCTGGGGAGTAAAGTAGCTGCGCAGGGACTTGCTTCTGAAGTCTTGGGTGTACCCGTATGCCGGCACATCACGTCTTGGATGTAGCATTCCAGGAGAAACACCGCTTTTGTTGTTCCGTTGGGAAGCACTAGCTAGCACCTGAAATGTTAGACACATAGGCAGAAATAGCAGGCATAGTATGTAGCAAGATAGCACATTGGAAATGCAGTTAGCATCTGTAGACTGGCTTGCGCTGGGGAAAATGATTTTTGCTTAGTTTTGAAATCGAAGTCCTGAAAGCAACTCAGGTGCTAGAAGATAGGTTTTCAAAATCGAAAGGGGTAGAAAAGAAATTTGTAGTTTAAAAAGACCGAAATTTGACCTTCTCGAAAAGGATTTTATCAAATGGGTAAGTTTTGCAAACTTTGAAGCGAAAATTTGAGGAGAGAGGTACCGACAGACTCGACTCTGGATGCGACAAGACGAGCTGATAGTCATGAGTGGACTCTCGAGGGGTTGGACTGTGACTCGGTAGGGGGGTGGGCCACCTAAGACGACAAGACTCTTAAGCTGCGCTAATTCATAGCCTAGGCGAGTGACAACACGGTCGAACATCAAAAAGGGAAGGATGCGGTATAGGGGAACTGCAGTAGTCTGTAATGAGACTGTTTTTGCATGACAGGACTCAGCAGTAGCAATATTATAGTCTGGTGCTCTTTTGGATCTTTGGTTAAGGGGTATAGTACCAAAATGGGTGTTGCTTCGAGTCCCTGACGGATTCTCGTCTTTGACTGAGCCGAGTACCAGGACACACTATAGAAAGGTGGCTAGATTTTTTAAAGTATTTGGATTATGTGGGGGGATGGAGAACTTCTGTCTAAGAGAAGCCCCCGGGACGACAAAGCTAACTGTTGAGAACATGACAGTGTCGTGATAGGAATGATGGTGCTTTCTGAATCTATGTCAATATGGGTGGTTGTGCCCTTGTTGAAAGGTTGCCTACGTATTCACGTGTAGTGAAATCAAACCAAGCCGTAGTTCAGTGGATTATGGTGCCTAGTTTATTAGGGCTTTGTGTGTAACTAGCCATAGCGATGGTGTAGGCTAGGTGAATTCCCAATGATGTCTTGATCAAAGGGTTAGAACAGTTAGGATGTTGATCCCGTGACTGTGAGCGTTCTCCGGGGTAGCCCCCAGAGGTGGTGTGAACTATTTGGGCATGTTCTATGCCGACCGCAGGTTGAGTTCCCGTGTTTGGGGTTGGTAACTGGTTTGGATGTTTTTGGAAATGTGGAGCTAGGTCGCAAGTGGCTTTGATGATTCGAAATCTGGAGCTCAATTTTGTAGAGCTAAGGCTTCGAGGGTAAGGTATTGCAATGTGGTAGGAAAGGGGGAAGTCGAGTAAAAATGACTCGGACTTCGATCAGGGTAGGTTTGATAATGCGAGATCTGATTTCCATGTCTGGCCCTAATGGTTAGGGTGTATCCTATGGAGCTAGAATCCTCAAAATTCCGGGCTGTCTCTTAGCCTAGGTCTCGAGAAGGTCTTGAGGGTTGCAATGTGGGAAGGCTAAGTGTGGTGTTAGCTGACCAGCTTGATTGTCTCTTCCCTATTGAACGGTATAGGCATTGATAATTTTTGAATTGACCGTACCCCGGTCAAGGGATTTTCACTTGAGTTGAACGTTGACCACGGTCATGGGTATTTGAATTTTTTTTGTTTTTTTTGGGGTTGACCTCTTAGCCCCGGTCGTGGGATCCTTCACTTGAGTTTACCGTGTCCCGGTCAAGGGATTGATCGTATCTGGTCGAGGGATGTTGAGAGTTCTTTTTTGGTCATGGCCAGCTCTTTTGTTTCGGCCTTTTGCTTTTTTTCTTTGGACTTCTGTTTTTTGTCCAGTTTTTTTTTTCACGGCTATCCCTCTCTTTGATGTTATGAGTGGATATGGGGGTGGACCCATCGGTTGGATTAGGCTTGTGGAGCTAAACCTTTGTAAGGTGTAAGCCTAGTTGGTGAGTGCAACTCGCGGTGGAGTACTCTATGGTAAGCATGATGATTTGGATCTCGGTATTGTCATCGTAATTCCGAGCAGGCTTAGTGGGAGCATCGTTCCGATTTGGGTATTTTTAGCATCAAGCCTATAGAGTCACTATGCTTCTTTTTTGCTTCTGGTCAGACTAACGCCTAAGGTAGGGATTGATCAGTCTTATTGGAGGGGTGTTTATTGTGGGAAATGGGCTTGCCTTCCGTCTTGAACCCAACTAGGAGACTACCTAGATTTGTCATAGGATTCGATACTGCTCCTACTAGAGGTAGTTATGTAGCTGTCTATGCCGGACATGGAACAGGTAAGGGAAAACATGGGTCTCAGTTCCTGCAGTCATTATAGATGTGCCTATAATAGTCACGTGCATGTGCTCACAGTGTATGATGGTGTTCATCATGTTCTCGGAAACACATAAAGGAAGCTTATATGAGAAATAGAAACGCTGATTTTATTGAATTTTGAAAAGAGGACAGAATACAGTTGACTCTGACTCTGACTTTGAAATTGAGAGAGATAGAACATCCTAGACTCGGACTCAGACTCGGATTTAAATCAAATCTGGACTCTTGGATGAGGTTGTTAGTAGTCTTCGGCTTCTAAGGACTCAAATGGATGTCCAGTATAGCCTTCGGTAGAAGCTTTACCTAGATCTTCATTACGTCGAAGATCGTCTTCAATCCTAGTGCCCATTTCGGTAAGCACTGCAAAGTTTGAAATGTCGGCATACCTAAGATGGACGCGGTAGGAGGGTAGAAGGTTGTTGATGAATGCCTCCACTAGTGTCTTCTCGCTGGGCTTGTCTATCAGCTTAACACTCTCAGCCCGCCAACGTTGAAGGTATTTGGTGAAACCTTCTATTGGATCTTGGGCCATGACTCCTAAAGTCCGCATGGTAGTATGAAGTTCAGTATTATCAGAATAAGTTTTAGCGAACTCGGTAGCCACATCTTCCCAAGTGGGGAATCTTTTTGTATTAAGCCTATAGAACC
Source organism: Agrostemma githago (assembly GCA_958450325.1). Classification (NCBI taxonomy): domain Eukaryota; kingdom Viridiplantae; phylum Streptophyta; class Magnoliopsida; order Caryophyllales; family Caryophyllaceae; genus Agrostemma; species Agrostemma githago. The sequence continues at coordinate 61,424,012 of OY288247.1, read as the reverse complement.
AGGCTTTTGGATATTTCCCGAGGGATGTGCCGAACAGATTGATGAACATGTCGGCTTTGACCCCCTTGATCGCCATAAACGCCTTGAAAGCTCGGAGGTGTAGTAATGGATCCTCCGTCCCTTCGAATATGGGTAACCCTTCTAGATCTAGATCTGTTGGTAGTTTCTCACTAATGGGTGTATAGTCTCGGGAGTTTTCAACTCGGATGTTGTTCTCTTGGGAGGCATGGAACTGTTGTTCGAGCTCACGCACCGTGCTGATCAGTTTGGCAAATGGCCCAGTATTTACCGACCCGTAATTGAAGTCTTGTTCTTCAACGACAGTTAGACGATCATCCAAGGCCTCTGGTCGGCTCTTATGAACCCTAGTTGGGTTTCAAACATGGCCTGCTTACTAGCCATGGTTTCTAGCAAAGCCTTCAGTTCATTAATGGTGTTTTCCATCTCCCTATTCCCGGTTGTGGATGCCATCCTCTGCGAGAATACCCACGTAATCAGAAATGTTGCTTCGGAATTTGAATACACCAAGGCATAGGAAATAGCGCGGGAGGAGAGACAACTCTGGTTTGACTCGGGTTAGACTCTCCTAAGACAAATATGTAGAGTACGATTCTCGGAGTGATTGTGATTAATCGCCCCTTCGGAGAATAGCCCCCAAGTAAGACCAAGGACTCTTGTAGGACTCAGATGGTGTGACATCTAAGTGACTCAAAAGCGGGGTACATGAGACAACACGTGTAAGACATGACCCTTAGAGCAACCGTGATTGATCGCTCTGCTGAAGGGTAGCCCCCGGGTGAGATTGAAGGTTTTGTTAAGACTCGAGTGTCGGACGAGTGACCCTTAGACGTAAGGATCACGAACCTTTAGCTACAGGGCTATGCCTTGTAAAAGGTTGACTCAGCCTCGAGGAAGGCAGGTGGGTAAGGGAGGAAACTTGCGATGTAGGATCGGCAGAGTTTCGACGCTAGAGACCCTTGACTTGACTCGAATAAGGGTGGCCCTGTGATTAGGGTAGACCCTTAAGTTAAAGAGTTCTAAAATTGGAATGACTCGACTAACGGATTGAAAGACGGGCGAGATTCCCTTAGGAAAGGTCGTGGGAACCGTTCTGCTAGAGGAAAAGATCGCGTGAGACTTTCTAGTTAGGACTCGAGTGTATGGACGAACCTTCCACTTACGAGTGTATGACTCGTGTTGGTCGGTTATGCCTTTAGAAAAAGGCGGACTAGGATGGGGAAGGAACCCGTGATGTAGGATCGACGGAGTTTCGACGCTAAAGACCTTCGACGAATTACGAAAAGACCCAAAACACGGATTACGGTAGGTCCTATAATATGGAGGGTTTTTGAAAAATGACTGAATTTCGAAAATTGAGAGGACAGTCCTGAAATTGGCAGTGGGCCAATAGGACCGGGCATTTTGAAATATTAGAATGGTTGCGAGTAATTTCGCGTTTTGAAAATTGAGGAGGCGATCCCGTCTTTTGAAATTGGCAGCATGCCGACAGGGCCGAGTTTTTTTGATAAGTTGAATATTTGGAATTTTGAAAATTTGAATATCGAAAATAAATTTCCGAAAATTTGAAAATCGAAAATAAGATCTCGGAGATTTGAAAATCGCGGATGGCATTACGAAGATTTGAAAATTGAAATTGAATTTTGAAAATTCGAAAATCGAAAGGGAATCGAAAATTCGAAAATTGGAAATTTGAAATGGGAAGCATGCCGGCTAAAAAAAGAGGCTATTTTGAGTCAAATCGTAAGTCTAAATTTTGGCAGCATTCCGAGTTTTTGAAATTGGATATTTTGAAAAGACGGGTCCTGAAACGGACAGTATCTCGGGTTTTTCAAAATTTGGTATTTTTGGAAAGAGGCATTTTTTGAAATGACGGTTTTTGAAAAAAAAATGACACGGAAACCAAGTAGCACGTAGCCAAACTAACATTATAACGACGCTCATGTATGCTTTACACTAAGTCTCGGTCGGTCAAAATAGGGTCTATACCAACAACGATGGCATTCTCGTGAATCGGGACGGACTCCCTAAGCCGAGTTGGTCTTAGGACATGCCGCAAAACCCAGACGAGTTCCGCCATCGAAGTCTTTAGCGCACCCATGTAGGAATGCACCGTGGTATAGTGGGACGTCGGTCACAAGTAACCGGCCCGGGCAAAATTTGGGTTATGCATGAATCATTAAACTAATATGCGCACACTAATATACGAACGATTTCTGTTCGAGTCTCACCCTAGGAACCCCGATGACATGTGGTACATCAGGTATCCCCAGCGGAGTCGCCAAATTGTGGACATGACGTAGGTCCACCCCGACGCGGCCACGCGCGGGTTTGGGTAGGCGAATGAATCTCGTGGTGAGATTGTTCTCGGGTTCGAAATTTAAGTCAAAATGGAGTCGCCACCGAATTTTGTGGTAATTCGGAACCATACGAGCCCACTCTATGTCGTCATGGGCTGTACACAAAGTACGGCCCACTTCGATTTCAGAGTTCATGGGGCTCGTCCCTTTGCATTGCAATATCGATACCGTTTAAACCGGCTTTCGTATATAGAATGACTCTCGTGCGCCAATGGTTTCGGGCATCCGGAAACCAAGGTTCTGAGTAAGGGGTGATGGTACGTGTTGGGAAGCCCACTAAGGACACCCAACCCCGCCCGCACATGGCGGCCTCTACTAAGACATCGTTCGTGTTCGTGTGCGCGCGCTAGTAAAACGATTAAATGATATGCAAACAGCGTTTTCAGGCTAAGCATGTGAATTATTGATTAACTACGTCAATTAATGCATCTTGATTCACGTCAAAGTGATTTAGCATGCGATGTTCATTTAAATAAATAAATGGTAAACATCAAATAATAGAAAACTCGTAAATAAATTACAAATTACACGGGCGGAATACAACCCAGAATTCACAATACAACGAGCAATAAAATAGAATAATTGAATAATAAGCAGCAAATGTTAACTAGAAACGGACCCGTATATAATAAATATAAACTAGACCGTAAGTTGTGCAAATGGACGAACTTCGATTAATTACGCATTATATTGCGTATTAAGCGAAGGACGGAGATATGGAACCTAAGCGTGATGCTAGCCCGATCCCGAATCCCGATGCCCTGTCCCGACTTATCACATCGAGGAATAGAGTCTAAATTAATCATGTGTCGGATACGACTAAAGAGTCGTCGACACAAGATTAATAGTGCGAGACCGTCGATCAAAGTCGTTTTAAGTGATATGATATGCATGAGTTTTGAAAAATATAATCACGTGATTGACTTTACACGTGTCGACTAAAAGTCGTAAAAAAATGACGAGGCTCAAATGTTGCATTTAAGCTCTCGGATTTCTGGGCTACAGGACCCACTCGATCGAGTCAGGGAATGGACTCGGTCGAGTGCGTCCTCAAAGTAGCTACTGCCCAGTTTTTGGGGTGCTACTCGATCGAGTGGCCCATGGCACTCGATCGAGTGCCCCCTGTACGAGGCCTGGCTCGTTTCGTTTTATTTGTTCAAAGTCGATGGTTGGCCGAGTTAAATGGAAATATTGCATGATTTAAATTTAACTCGGTTTTCGGTGCCATAATCGTGTACTATACGATTATGAGACCGTCATCGGGATTTTATGAGAATATGTTATTATTGGATTAAAAAAGTTTGATTAGTGACGAAGTTGTAGTCCTCCGCGTCACGACATCGATACTAATCCTAACGGATTATGTGATGTCGATTTTCGCATCAACGGATTTCGCGCTAATCTCAGAAATGGAGTCTTACGCGTTCAACTATGAGAAACCACGATCGCGTTATACCCTTGAGTACATTGGGGTGGCGCTCCTCGAAAGGGTGCCACTCCGTCGTTGCTCGTAAAGGGATTAAACGGAGTTTGGATGATCGTCGTAGTCAAACGTGTTAAGATCCGAATTAATATTATATATATATATATATATATATATATATATATATATATATATATATATATACACGGTATTAATATGTTAATGACGAAAGGATAAAAATTAGTAAACGATAACATTAAATGTTAGAGGTTAGATACAATAAATAATAAAAAAAGTTAGATTGCGATAAATGAAATATTAGTAGCAAAATTAAAATAATGTTAGTAACTGAATTAAAATGTTAGTGTTAGTATGTTAATAATAATAATAGTACATAATATATATATATATATATATAAACGTTAAAAAGATAAGGGAGAAAAAGAAACGGGGTTTGATGACACCCTCAACCTACATGCTTAAATTGACTCGGAAACGAACTCGTAGTAGCGGCGTGTGCGCGGGAGTGTCGAGATATGTAGGGTGAGTTAGGGTGTGTTTGGTTAGGGAGAGGATGCTCTCGGGTCTTTGGCGAGTTTTGATCTCGAGTTTTGATTGTATGTGTGTGTATGTAGAGAGGATGTGTATATGGTGAATGCTTAAAGGTGAAATGATGGATGAAAATGTGAGGGTTTTTGAAGTAGTAATGGCTGAAAAGTATGATGGAAAAAAAGTTGTATAATGTGATGGGTTGATGGGGTATTTATTGGAGAACCCCACGACCTAGGGTCACTCGATCGAGTGGCCCTAGTGCACTAGGTCGAGTGCCTTTGAAAATGAATCTGGTCCGTTTTTTGAGGCTCCACTCGACCGAGTGGGTCAATCCACTCGATCGAGTGGATCAATTTGGACGAGATATTTTAGGAATGATTGACTCTTGATTATTTTTTAAATTTTGCACTTGGGCGCAATTCTCTAGAAATGTATAAGGTTGACATTTTGTGACGGATTCGTCTTTGACCGGGTTTTGACCCGGTCGCTAAAAGACGGGGTTTACTTCTGGTGTCGGTTTTGGCCCAAATTAATCTTATTTGACTCGGAATGACCCACTGGGCCTGAATTTGAGGTCGGTTTTGAGAGATTTGCACTCCGCTAAATGCCCACGTCGGATACTATTGACTCCGAGTCCGTATTCGAGCGTATTAAGTCACGTTTACGTCCGATCATCATCGGGTGTTTTGTCGGAAACTGCTATAGACACTAGCAGGCAAAATGTGGGTGTCTACACATTCAAACTCACAAACGATTTCTTGAGCGTTTCAAAGGCTTGAATCTAAGTAGAGAAGATTAGTTACACATACTTCGAGGAGGACAATTAGGGTTCTTCAAAAGTTCTCCCTTTTCTTCTCTGATTACCTTCAACTAGTAGATGTGATGAATGATGTGAATAATAATCTCAAACTAAGCTTAACTTAATAATAGATTACTAATAATAATAAAATAATAAAATATCCTAGTGATACTAGTAATACTAATAATAATAAAAGCTAGTAATAAAGTTTCCTATATAAAACCAAAGTCTTTAAACATAGTAAAATATCACAAAATAAGACCGAACGCGTTAGACGTTTCAGGCTTCCGGGCGACTCGCCCGGATGTCGCGCGACTCGCATGGATTCTGGGCGACTCGCCTGGGCAGCTGCTGCTGTTTCGTGCGGTCCTTCGATTCTGTCGTTCCGGGTCTTCAAGTGGGCTTTCTTCTTCTTCATGTTTCACTCGTTCTTGGCCCAAATCGACGGTCCAATGATTAGCATCCTCAAATAGCCTATATTACATTTATACCAAACTGACACAAATGCGATACAAGACAACCGATTTAGCTCACAAAATATACCAAAACCGTCGTAATAACTACGACTAAATACGGCACATCATAAACAGAAGGACAAGAAGAAGAAAATTAAGAAGTGGAGGAATGAAGACCCAAGACGGAGAGAGTAACAACAACAATATTGTCTCACAAAAACAACACGCCAGAATTACGAGGAACGAAGAAGAATGAACGAAGAGGCAAGCACGAAAACGACTAACTGCACAACAACAATAACCACACTAACGACAACAAAATAGCAGCAGAACAAGAGGAACAGAGGGAAGGAAAGTCTGGAGTAGCAATCGATGAATACTAGGGAAACAACTAGAACAACGACAGCCAAAATAGTAGCAGCCACAATGCACAACAACATCAACGATCAAAGCCACTAGCAGTAATTAGAGCAACAACAATTAGAAATGGCCGACAAACAGCAGCAGGAAACAATAAGACAAGAATGAAGAACAAGAAAACTGCAAGGAGAAACGGACAGCAACACAAGCATGACAAACAGCAGCAGTGCCATCAATCATGACAGAAGGATGAAATCAGAAGAACATGGCAATAGTTCAACGCACAGCAGCAACAAAAATGGCAACAACAGTGACATCAATAGAATCGACAAAATACAGAGCAGTAAACGCATCAACAGCAGCAGCAGTAGTAGTAGAAGAAGAAGAACGAAAGATCAGAAATGGCATAACAATGATAACAACAACAATGCAACATGAAAATCAGGAAGAAACAGAACGAACGAGACAGAATAAGGAAGAAGGATCGAGCGGCAACATTGATGATCAGAAAGAAGAAGAGGAAAGACAAAGGAGAAGAAATGAGAGGAGGGTCTACCTCGACTTATAGCAACAACAGCAACGCATAGAGAACCGATCGAACCAGGGTTCAATCTCGCAACACCCATGATCGAACAGTAGCATCAAAGAAGCAGGAACTGGTGATCAAGATTGATGATGATGAAGATGGGTGAGCGGCAGAACAATGGAGAAAACCGAGGTGAAGGCAAGGAAAGGACGAGATTGAGAATAGGTTAGGAAAAATGAGTCCAAAACGTACCGAAAGTGTCGGGTTAGAAGTCAACCCACAAGAAATTAGATTAACAACCGAGTTAGAAAGAAAAGTGAATACTTGGATGTGGGTATAAATAATATGTGAATGAAGTATTTCTCGAGACTACAATAAATAGTCGAGGGTGAAAATAAATCTTGGCACGATAAATAAGTATAAAACTATCTCGAGATTAAAATGAATGTTTACGAATAAATAATGCTTCTCAAAGGAATAAAGAACAATTTTCGACGAAAATGAATTAAATTAGTTTCTCGAGGAGAAATAATAAATATTTTGACGAAATTTATATTAAAAGGATTTTCAAATTAAATAGCTTACAACAAAATTTAAAATTTTTAAATAGGCTGGAGCTTAAACTAAAGGTTCGAGCTAAAAATGAATTTAGGAGATAAAACGTAGAAACTGAAATTCGAAAGAATTAAATAAAAAAAAGATCGAAACAGAGTTAAAAAGTACATTTTAAGTATAACAGACTTTTCGAGACAAATAGAAATTTAGGAGTTTAAATTGATTGAAACATGAATTTGTTTTATAATAATTTTAAGAATTACGACTTAAATCGTAAACATAATAAATTATGAACACAAAAATATTTACAAAAATCAGGGGTGTTACATTATCAACATGCTTCCCAAGGTTCAATACCCTGACACAAAAATAATTGTGTTTGGTTATTTTCTTTCATTTTGTTTTTCTCCCCTAGTGCCACTTGGTACTAGGAGTTTCACCGTTTTTTTAGTTTTTGCTGGAATACTTTTTATTTAGGTTGCTCGATCGCCATTCGGAGAACAAGCATCTTAAAGATCTTGTGTACCGAAGCAACAACCCAATATTGTGATTTCACACCGACCATCATCCATTTCTCAACACTTCATAATTGTTCGTATCAAGTCTCCACTCCCCAACATCTAAAGATTCAAGCATGACTACGCTCGGCTCTCACTCTCAACCGTCTAACAAGGGGATTTCTTCCCCCGTCTTCATAGAAACTATTCCAGAAGGCTTCGAGCTTAAGCCTTCGGTGATTAATTTAATTCAACAATATACTTTCCATGGGTTACCGGATGAAGACGTTATAGAGCATGTGTGTCTTTTCAAAGAAAGCTTAATTGGTATCAAGCTTGAAGGTCTTACCAAGTGTCAATTGCATCAGATCCTTTTTCCCCAAACCTTGCGCAATGGAGCAAGAAGATGGCTTCAAAGTTTCCCGAGTAACACTTTTCACACATGGAAGCATCTATGCACCTCTTTTCTCGAGAAATTCTTCCCGCCATCCAAGACTAATAGATACAGGATGGAAATCCAAACATTTCAACAATAGAAGGATGAAAATCTGAGTGAGGCTTGGGACCGATTTCAAACTTTACAAACAAAATGTCCACACCACAGTATACCTAACTGGCTCTTGCTTCACACATTCTTTAATTCTCTGTCCGATAATGCGAAAGAGAATATCAACACAGCAGCAAGAGGTGACTTCTTTCTACTCAAATGAGATTGAATCCAAAAGCCTCCTCGACAAGATGGCCAAAAGTGGTGAACATTCTAAGGGAATCCGAGGCGATAAATCAAACTACGAGTCAAAATCATCAAAAAGTGTGGAGCCCAGTCTTGAGCCAAGAATCGATGACTTGATAAAAATGTTTGAAATGTTCACTTCTAGAGACGATTCTCAACCTCGGGTACGGCCGCCACCAAGAGAAATGACCCCGCCAAGAGAGATTATCCCACCGAGGCAAGCACCATCCTCGCCACCCAAACCTTATAAAGTCAAGATGACATGTGATCATTACGGAGAATACGATCATGAGTCTAATCAATGCTTGAAAGGAGCAAGGGTACATCATGTCGAAAATCGAAGGAGCTATAATGATCCTCCCTTGTACCATCCTAACTTGGAAGCAAGATTTAGACCCACATCATCTTATCAATCTCAAGGATCTCATCCTATGCCAACTCAAGAACTGAATTATTCTCAAAGTTAGTCAAGCCAAAGAGTTCCAAATCAAGGGAACTATTCTAGTTCTAATGCTTTTGATTAACGGAACCAATATTCTCATGGAGGTAATTTTAATTGAGAAACTCATTTTTCTCAAGGACCTCACCCATTTAATTGTGGTCCTCCTCCTCAACAATGCAATGAAGGATATCCTCAATTCAATCAAAGGCAATATCCACCTAACTATGGCACTGCTCTGAACTTTCCTATTTATGATGTCCAAAGAACACTCAAGCTCTTAATGGAGGAGAATGCATCAAACCGGGCTAGGATTGAAGCATTAGAAGCACGAGCTGCTTCTCGAGCCCGGTATTCTGAAAATCCGACACCTCCTTCTCAACAAACTTCAGTTAACACCATAAGAGTGGTAAGCAATGTGGAACCTAAAAAATCCTCAAATATGCAAACATGTCACACTCATCCCTCAACACTTGTTTTCGACGAGTATATCGTAAAGGATGTAACGGAACAACCAAAGAGAGACCCATCTAAATACCTCGTTGGAGATCATAACTATGTAATCGAACAAATTCCAATTAACGAGAGAAACTTAATCTCGAAGATATGTGTACTGCTGCAACCTTGTGTGTCACATGCCTCTCCAAGCAAGAGGAATATAGAAAGCATCACATTCACAGATTTATTAGAGAACAGTGAAACAAGCTTCTCTACACCAAATCCTTTCGATTATATCCGAGATATCATATTGAGTTCAAACAAGAGTAATGAAACTCCTATCCCACCAAGGGTCACCCCTAAGGTTACCATACCTATCAAGGTAGGTGACCCCGGAAGTTTCTCTATTCCATGCTCCATTGATAATGTCCGAATACACCGAGCCTTATGCGATCTAGGTGCGGATATAAGCCTTATGCTCCTTACCATCGCTCAAACTCTCATTGTCAAGAATATAGTGTACTTCCCACGGAACGTTCAAATGGCCGATGGATCTACTAAAGAACCGGTAGGAGTTGCTCCAAATGTAATGGTCAAAGTAGGAACTTTGCGTATACCCACCGACATTGTGATCATAGACATGCCCGTGGAAGAGCGCAATCCTATTCTACTTGAACGACCTTTCTTAGCCACTCGAGGTGTAATTATTGATGTTAGTAGAGGAAGATTGTCCTTTAATGTTGCCAACAATGTCATGCAATTTGTGTTGCCCGCATTTCTACCTGACATTTCATTCAGTGGAGAGCTTTGGAATCAAATAGTGGAATTTCCTATCGTTCAAGAGCCGTCAACAAATGATATCAACCAAAATGCTAACAAGGACAATGTGTCCCATCAAGACTCAGTTCCACCTTCGACAATGCCACCGAGGACTATGCCATGAATCCGGAAGTGGCGCGATTGATGGGTCTACCTTATCCAAGAGGGAAAACTGCTATTGCAATATCAACTTCAAGTGTGTGAACAATGATTCTCCGGGTCGCTCTTCATGCAACCCCAACTAAACTTTTCATGATTATGAAGAAAGACCACTTCTCACTACCCCTTATTGACCAGATGCAAGAGCGTCTTGCTTGTCATAAGTACTTTTGCTACCTATATGGCCATTCGAGATTCTTTCAAATCCCGATTCACCCCAATGACCAGGAGAAGACCACATTCACCTTTCCCTACGACACCTTCGCAAACCGAAGGATGCCATTTAGCCTTTGTAATGCCCCGGCCACTTTTGAATGTTGTATGATGTCTATCTTTTCGGACCTTATCGAGTCTGTTATGGAATTTTTCATGGATGACTTCAATGTATATGACACTGATTATGATGCATGTCTGTTTAATCTTTCACGGGTCTTACAACGTTGTGAGGAGACCAACTTGGTCTTCAACTGGGAGAAATGTCACTTCATGGTGACAGAGGGGGTTGTCTTGGGTCATTTAGTATCCGAACGCGGCATCTAAGTGGATAAAGCGAAAGTTGAGGTAATTGAGCAATTACCATACCCGGTTAATGTTAAGGGTATGAGTAGTTTTCTTGGTCACGCGAGTTTCTACCTCCGTTTCATCCAAGATTTCTCTAAGATTGCCAAACCATTGACTCAGGTACTCCTCAAGGATGCCCCATTCATCTTTACTGACGAGTGTGCTCAAGCTTTTGATAGGATTAAGTAGGTTCTTATTTCCGCGCTGATTATCTGATCACCCGATTGGAATTTGCCTTTCAAGGTTATGTGCGATGCTAGCGATTACGCTGTAGGAGATGTGCTAGGGCAAAGGAAGGATAAAGCATTACATTTGATCTACTATGCTAGTTAGACTCTAGATATGGCGCAAGTCAACTATGCTACCACAAAGAAGGAGCTACTAACCATTATCTACGCACGTGACAAGTTCCGAGCCTATCTCGTAGGCTCTAAAGTGATAGTATACACAGATCACGTAGTGCTGAAGTATCTTATGGCGAAGAAAGAGGTCAAAACGAGGCTTATTGGATGGATTCTATTATTGCAGGAGTTTGATTTGGAAATCCATGATAAGTCCGGGGTCGAAAATGTCGTAGCTGATCACCTATCTCGGCTAAGATATGATGGTAGAGATCTTAACCCGATTGACGACTCGTTTCCGAATGACCACTTGCTCGCTATTACCATGGATACTCCATAGCTCACAGATTTTGCCAACTTTTTAGTTAGAGGCACTCTACCTCCCGATCTTCAATATCAACAAAAGAAGTGGTTCTTACATGATGTCAAACAGTATTTCAGGGGCGATCTTTATCTCTTCCGCGAGGGTGCGGATGGCTTTTATAGGCGGTGTACTCCTGAGAGCGAAGTACATTCTATCCTCGCTAGATGCCACTCTTCACCTTATGTTGGGCATCACGGTCGTTCGAAGACATTTGCGAAGGTGATGCAATCGGGCTTTTATTGGCCCACTATTCTCAAGGATGCAACTACCTTTATCCGTTCTTGCAATGCTTGTCAACGAACGGGGAATATTTCTCAATGGCATGAAATGCCTCAAACCTGTATTCTCGAAATGGAATTATTCGATGTTTGGGGAATTGATTATCAAGGACCGTTTCCCTCTTCCTATGGGAATCGGTATATTCTAGTCGTCGTTGATTGTGTTTCGAAGTGGGTGGAAGCCGTCGCTTCACCTACTAATGATGCTACTGTGGTGATCAAGCTCTTTAAGAAGACTATATTCCCTCGTTTGGGGGTCCCACGGGCTATTATTATTGATGGCGGTTCGCATTTCCATGAATGCCAACTCACTAAGTTATTGAAAAAGTACGGTGTTCACCACCGTACTGAGCTAGTCTATCACCCACAAACTAGTAGGCATGTCGAGATCTCAAATCGCGGGAACAAATTCATTCTTGAGAAAGTTGTTAATACCTCGAGGAAGGATTGGAGTTTGAAGCTCGATGATTCTCTTTGGGCTTATTGGACCGCTTTCAAGACTCCTATCGGGACATCCCATATAGGCTCATTTATGGCAAGACTTGCCATTTACAGGTAAAGCTCGAGTTTAAGGCAATGTGGGCCTTGAAAGTGCTCAATCTCGACCCGAAGCTAGCCAAAGAGAAGCGCCTCATGCAATTGAATGAGCTCGATGAATTTTGTGTCCATGCCTATGACAATGCTAGACTTTATAAGGAGCGGACAAAAAGATGGCATGACAAGCCCATCATCCCCCGATAGTTCAATGTTGGTGATAAGGTACTTTTATTCAACTCATGACTTTGACTCTTTCCCGGGAAACTTAATCCCAATGGTCCGGACCGTTCACTGTAACTGAAGTGATCAAATTTGGATCGGTTACACTGACTACCAACAAAGGCAAAATATTCAAGGTGAACGGTCAACGCCTCAAGCTATATTAAGAGGGTGCGTACGTTAGTGTCGTAGAGGCCATGGACCTCAACGACATCCTCGACTCCACCTAACTTCATTGAGGTAAAGCGGTCGAGCGGGACCGTATAAACCAACGCTAACCGGGAGGCAACTTGGCATCATTTGTATAAATTTGTAATTTCCCTTTCAACATTTTTTTTATTTATTAGTTTGTGTTCCTTGGTGTCATTTTTGAGAAAAACTCGTCTCCCTCCCCCAATTTTCATGAAAACCGAGCGTCTTAAGGTAAAAATCAGGTTTTTCAATTTTCTTGCTTTTTTTCTTGATTTTATAGCTTAATTTCATCCCTAGTTTCATATTAATCCTACTGTATGCATGATTTGGGTTAATTTCACCCCTTTTTGCCCAAATTTGGATTTTTGTGTGAGAGGCTTGATTTTGGTCAAGATTTTGTCATTTTTTGTGGGATTATTGTGTGATTTTGTTTTGTTATTATGCTATAGTCATGGTGTGGACGTTTGTCCGCACCGCCCGTCGCCCCGCGCGGGACCGACCCGGTTCATTGCGGCGGCAACCTCCCGGTCGGGGCCCGGTCCGATCTCGCGTACGGGGCGATGTGTCGGACCTCGATTTGGATGATGATTCGAACTTGTACTAGACAGGTGCGTGGGTTCACGGTTCATACTTGCGGTCGGTTCAGACCAAATGGGCCGGTTAACTTCTGTATCGACCGATTCACAATGTAGAGAGCTATTTTAGAAAAATCTTTCACAAATCTTCTGTAGTAACCAGCTAAACCCAAAAAGCTACGAATTTCAGTCACAGATTTAGGTCTAGGCCACTCCTTAACAGCTTTAACCTTAGCAGGATCTATTGATACTCCATCCTTAGATATAATATGCCCCAGAAAAGCTACTTGATCCAACCAAAATTCACACTTTGAAAATTTAGCATACAATTGTTTTTCTCTCAAAATACCTAACAATTCTTAAATGTTCCTCATGTTCCTCCTTAATTTTCTAATAAATCAGTATATCATCAATGAACACCACGACAAATTTATCTAGGTATGTCCTAAAAGTTTGGTTCATTAAGTCCATAGAAACAGCAAGTGCATTAGTCAACCCAAAATGCATCACAATAAATTCATAATGGCCATATCTAGTAGAAAATGCAGTCTTAGGTACATCCTCAGGTGCTATTTTCAATTGATGGTACCCAGATCGCAAGTCAATTTCAGAGAAAACAGAAGCCCCCTTCAACTGGTTGTTTCTTAAGTTCTTGTATTTCTAAGGGTGCCATTCGGTATGGTGATTTAGCGATTCGACCCGTCCCTGACACTAGATCGATTTTGAACTCAACTTCCCTAGCAGGAGGCATTTCCGATATCTCCTCAGGAAACACATCAACAAACTCACTCACTACTGGTACTTCACTCAAGTCGAGGTATTCAACACTCAAATCTCTTATATAACACACAATCAGCTCAGCTCCCCTAGATAAATGCTTTTTCACCTTCATAACAGAAATAAGTTTCACCCTAGGACCCCTTACATGACCCCTATAAGATACTCTCACATTTTTAGGACATTTTAAGGATACTTTACTCAGTGCACAATCAATATTAGCCCGATGAGAACCGAGCCAATCCATCCCCAAAATAACATCAAAGTAAGGTAATGAAAATTCTATCAAGTTTGCCTTAAAATCATGATCACCAATAAAAATAGACACATCCCTACAAACCCTTTTACGGTTCACTAAGTGCCCAAATGGCATGGCAAAATCATAATCCACAATTTCACTAGGTTCTACATTCATTTTATCCACAAACTTAGTTGAAATAAAAGAGTGAGTTGCACCTGAATCAAATAGAACATGAGCTGAAATAGAGTTCAATAGAAAGTTACCCGAAACAATGTCTGTGTTTTCGGCTTCCTTCCTATTCATGACATAGATCTTCCCAGTAGGCTTCTTGCTATTTTGTGCAGCATTTACTTGGCCCACGGGTTTACTAGCTGCGGTAGTGTTGGTCTGAGCCGAAGCCGGATTCCTAAAATTGTTGTTAAATGCAGATCTACCAAAATTCTGTGTCTTCCCCTAACCCTGAAATCGGTTACTCTGATTCACACTAGCACTAGCAGATTGTGCAGCACGGGATTTCTCCGCCTTCTTATTCCTGCAATCAAATTCCCGGTGTCCTAACTTCCCGCACTAGTAGCATGTCACCTTATTTCCATGACAAGTCAACACCTGGGTGATCTCCCTTGCATAACTTACAATAGTAATGAGGTGTAAAGTTATTAGTTGTTCCCTGGCTTCTACCTCTCCAGCTATTCCCTTCTTCCTTTCCATTCCCGCCAAAAGATCGGGACTTATGTTGAGTGCTATTATTAGTATTGAAATTTTCTCTCTTCGCTAGGTTGTCAGATTGACTCCCCTGAAACTCCCTCTTCTTAGTCCCAGTACTTACCATCTCAGCCTCCATCTTCTGGTTACTCCTCTCAATATTAACAGCCCTGGCATAGACATCTCTTAACCAGCAAATCTACCCTTAATCTTCCAAAGTAACTTATCCTCAAACCTAGATGCTTTAATCCCCTCAGTTGACACTAGCTCCTTAGCAAAACGGCTAAGCTCAATAAATTTATTATAAAAATCTTTCACACTCATCTCATCGGTTTGCTTTAGGTCTCCAAATTCAGCCAATTTTTTATGCTTCACAAGTTTAGGGAAAAAATTTGCGTTTAATATCTCATTAAGAGTATCCCAGTCTTTATCATATTGTGTGTATGAGCCATTAGGATTTCTTACCCTAATTGGTTTCTTAAAGTCCTCTTTAACAGTCCGCCACCAAATGTCCGCCTCTTCTTTCAGATAGAAGACAACGATCCTAGCCTGAAATTCATGTGGACACCCTACAGCCAGAAAATTTTTGTCCATCTCACTAACCCAGTTATCTAGCTCATTAGGATCCCCTTTCCCAGTAAAGGTCGGCGGCTTCTTCTTCTGTACCGCTTCAGACATTCCAGCAACAGTGGGTGTAGGATCATTCTCATTCTCTACCCTATCATTCATATTCTGGGTAACAGCGGTCATTTGTTGCATAGCTTGGACGAGAGCTGCATTCTGAGCTATCAATTGTGTCATCATAGCGGCCATATCATTGTTTTCATTATCTCTTCGTGGAGGCATTGTTACTATAGATATAAAAAATATTCTATTAAGTCCAACTATAAGAAGGTTCAATCACAAATATTAATGTAAGTAGCATACATATTTAACATAGTTCAATTAGGTAAGGATAGTAAAAGTACTAAACCATGACAAATATATATATATATATATATATATATATATATATATATATAACATAACTCATGCGTATGCAATGCACCCAATCTACCCAACACTCTCGGTTTAGAAAGAAAGAATTTTTTTTTGTAAAGGTAGCAGTTTTTTTAAAACCATTTCAAATTTTGCAAAACATTTCGGAAAAACCTATTACTCTGATACCAACTGTAACAGCCCTAAATTTTCGCGACCAACATAGAAGAATAAAAACGGAAAACTCAAAGTCGTTACTCCGCACTTAGCTCACAAGGCCAAGTGCAAGACAAAAGAATAATATAAGAATTATAAAGGAATATAAATCCGATAGATAATTAAATGCAAACGTTGCAGCGGAAGATTTAAGTCCCACAAAATCCAAAATGATTTAAAACAACTTCAAAATCAAAATCCAACATAAATATAAATAGTTTGGAGGTAGTGTTAAATAATAAAATTCTTCCTCGCTCAGCATCCCGAAACCATAATGCACCCATGCAGCATATCAAGTGTACCTATCAACTGTACTCAAAACACAAATAGGTACAGGTTCCAGTGGGAGACGACCCAAAACAAATGGACGTCAGCAAAGCTGACTAAAATATAATATATTGAAAACGTAACGTAGTAATTATAATTTTATAGTAAATTGAAATCAGAATTGAAGGTCACCGTCTCCATACCAAACCACAAAACTGTAAAAACAGCAGTCGAAACCAAAAACCAACCAAAGTATATTGTCACCACCTGTGTGCCAAGATCCTACCCTTTTGCACGGTCTAGAGGTATTACCTATGCTTAGCTAGACTTATTATAGTGCGCACTACTCACATTTGGGCAGTCAGTGGGATGAGGCTGCCAAAGAAGAAAGTCTAACTACCTAGCAAGTGGAGGCCGAAAAACCTCACTTAACATAACTCGGGCCAGGAGTTCATTTTCGGGACGAAATCTCATCGACGTCTCAGATGCACCTCAACCTCATAGACCAACAGAGCTCCCAAAGTCTGTTATAACCACCAAAATTATACCAAAATAATACCGATATGCGACTTGTGTCAGAAAGTTCCAATATCCAAAATATCACAAGAGTATCATAAAAATTCACCATTGACAAAATAATTATTAAACCGTTTCAAAAATATAATTTAAAACCGAGCATGCTCTTTACTTAAAGGTGAAGAGGTTAAAACTTCCTTACCTCTCAAGACGGTCAATCCGAGCTATAATTAGTCCAAAAATTCTTTCTCCTCGAACCCACAAGCTACAAATAATATAAATTGGTTCAATAATCTGAAGCTATAGTGGACGTGACCCTAACTTAATGTTTCACATATGGACCTAACGCAATAGATCAATCTCCCAACATACTAAGTCGCCAACTTTCACCCCGAAACTAATTTACTTACTACCCAAGCTCTAGAGTTACGATTTCGGACACAACCCGATTAAAATCCCAAATGATTATTCACATAAACAAGCCTGATAATCAATGTACCCATCAATGCTTAAAAACTCTAAGACTAGTTGAATTTACGTACGTAAAGAATGAATTAACAGCAAGCATAAGAATCTACTCACACCCCCTGCATCATCGCTGCATCATCCTTGTTGTATAAACAGACCCTTGATATTTCTCTTAGCCACGTCTCACTCTCCTCCAATTGACCTGCTAACAACCCCAAGCAACCGACATGCTAACCAACCCAAATTCACCCCAACGAAATTCAATAATACTAATTGAAAAAATCTTAGCCCAACTAAAACGAATACAGTAACAGTCGAAATAACTTCGTACCAACACCTATCAACAAATTGTTTGACACAAGGTCTCTTAACCCCAACCCATGATATTTAAAACAAAATCGATTTATAAAATTGTACGAAACCAGATTTAGTAACTCGAAATTAGTAAAATTGGAATACTTACTATTAATATGATGTCGAAAGAGGAGCAGGAAGCAATCGAATGGAAATCGGAGAGTGATTGACTGAATAATAGTGGAAGACGAGGAGCAAAGGCATATCAGTGCGGCAAAAAAGTTTGGTTTGAGTTGTGAGGAGGGAAATAAAGGATGTGAACGAGGGTTTAATATATATAGTTTAGGTTTCTTTTTTTTCCTTATTGTGTTTGACTCGAAATCGAATCTGATACAAAGTCGCTTTATAAAATAATTTTCCACCTTTAAAATAGTCAAAACCGATTTATTATAAAAAGGCCCAAAATACTTAAAATTTTATAACGACATAGAAAATAATTTTTCCAACTTAAAACCCGATTTAAATAAAATGGAAAAGTAACGCCTTATAAATGACTCGAAAAATAACGGAGTATTACATCCTGAATTTGCTGCAAGTTGCATCGAGGAAGTTTGCTACAAGTTGCTTCGAGGAAGTTGACGTTCAAGTGTGAGAGTAACATGCCTCTTAGATGTCTAGATGGTTGGATAGTTTTGATAGCTGAACTCCTTCTGAAAAAAGATAATGTCATGTCTCGTAACTTCTACGAGGTGAAAGATGTTTTGAAGGGCCTTCAATTCCCTCATAAGAAGATCGATTCATCTCCTAATGAGTGCATGTTGTATTGGAAGGAAGATTCCGACCTTGACAAGTTTATGAAATAGGGTATAGAGAGATATAAGAGTGCAACGAATAGCTAGGTAGCACGGACACGCCTCCAAACCAACGTGTCCGTGTCGGACACCGAAACACGTCGGACACACGACAATACGTGTCAGACACCTTAAAATTTTTGTCCGGTTTTTTTAATTCATTTGTACTAGTGTCAGACACGTTTTATGATATTTTGAGACGTATCTTACGCGATTCATAGTATTTGGAGACTCGTCGGACACACTTAGTGTTGTTTATGAATTTTTAAAATTTAATAAAGTGACAATATTATATGTTTATAACGACTACTTGATACTATAAACCCTTAACATAAAACTAAATAATTAATTAATTCTACTGAGTATATTATAGTAGTATAACTGTTTGAAATTTTAAATTTAATCTTAACTTTGTGTTTATAAGAATTTAATTTTATGTTTTGTTATTTCATGTAATTACGATATTAACTTTAACAAACCTATATTTTAGAATTAAAACCCATCAAATTGTCCTTTTTAAATATGTATATTGTCTTTTTTTTTTGCCGTGTCCGTGTCCTACAAAGTTTAAAGCGACGTGTCACGTGTCCGTATTGGTGCAACCTGTAGACACCTAGATTTGGACCTGGTGGCGGCAGAGGTGCCCAACAAACACCCAATGATGATAGGACTGCAACGCGACGCGAGTTCGTGATGTTTTAGGTAGTTTTCTATGTAACGGATCGAATAATTAATCGGAAAAATTAAAACTAACATGATGGCAACCTTAGTCGTGTCGTTACGGTCACATAGACACTAATTAGAGTCAATTCCGACACCGGGACCCCGAGTCGGTCCCGAAACTCAAACCGAGTCAGCACCGCGCCAATCGAACCTCGGGATGCACACCCGAGGCCCACTAATGTTCATGGCGCTAGGTCAAGCCGCGGGAACCTTAATCCCCAAGTATCATATTATCCTCCTCCCTCTCGGTTTTGGAAAGTATCAAAATCGTATCTTCAAAATCCTGACCGCCCCACCTCACGCGCCTTAGCATCCCCGCGCCTTAGCCCCGGCGCCTGAGTCTTGGTGTGCCCTAGATCAGGCGTCCATATGGGCGACAAGGGCCGAAAACACCTATAAATACATACCCCCTCCACCTCATTCATTCGACACACAATTCTCATCTTCTCTTCTCCCTCTAACTCTCTCGCTAAGGGCTCGCACTCCGACACCCGAGGCAAACGATCCACTCGTTCGTAGTTCCGATAAAAGCGACATCAACGCTACTCCTCACCTTCGAGCACCCCACTCGATACCGAGGTGCCTGTGATTGACTAGCTCAAGTCTAGTAGCGAAGCTCTGACGGATTAGCCGCAGAACTAGTCCATAGTAACGAAGCTCTGCCGGAGTAGCCGCAAGAGAGGTAAACGGTAACGGAGCTCTACCGGAGTCACTGGTCAAGCTAGGAGGATCCGCCTATTGAAACCGATTCGTCACTAGGTTGTCATCTAAACAAAACTTTCCATATTTGCACTTTCCTTTATTATGCACTAAACTAACGCTAGATGTGGACACTAGGTCTACAAACATCTACTAAAATACGTAACGTCCCAACTTCAATCACAAATACTAAAACACACTAAATAGACCCAAGTAATTCCGAGATCCTTTCTCAACTATCTATGCATCAAGTCCCGTCTAGTGTACACTCCGAGGGTGGAACTCCTCACAATGTGATTTACTTACGTTCGCATTTACAGTTTTTCGTATGATTTATTGCTTTTATGACCTTATAATCGCATGCTAATTCACCTAACACGAAATTCAAAACGTAAAACAACTAAAACTGAACATAGCGATGGTCGGGTTCCGTATTAGTCCGGGTGCCCACCTTATTAGGTTTGATGCATCTCTATTAATACCGAATCGATGCATCTTAAGCAGAATACCAGGTTAGATATACCACGAGAATGACTAATATCCGTATTATCACGTTAAAACTGATTTGCTAATACGTATAATACTAGTACTCTCTACTCTTCTACGCGCATCTTTTCATGGCCTGCTTGTCACGTGAAATCGCATGCAAAGAATGTAAACACAGTTGCTTTGACGACAATACTTACTTGTCCTTAAACAACCGACGTTGTAAAAGGCATAGGGTTAAAACAACGGATGTTACAGTATTTCCGCCACAACAAAAGGACTAGATTATCAGCCCACCGATTGATTAGTAGAGGCCGCTATAGTGCGGGCAGGATTGGGTGTTGGCATCTATCGGATGTTGGCTTCCCAATACGTACCCTCACCCCGTACTCAGAATCGATGGTTTTCGGATGTCCGAAACCATTGGCAATGAGAGTCATTCCAGGCATGGAGTGTTTAAGGGTACAAGTCTTTATCTTTAGGTTCTGTGCCACTCAACTTTGAGCCGGCGAGGGATCAAAGTTTACTTGAACGGTTTCCGAGTCCCCATAATTGACTCGGTGGCGACTCCACAAATCGACAACGAATTCAGTTCACTAAAAAGGGCGCCTTACCAAATGAATGTCTTTAAACATTTACAACCACGACTCGATTGATTCCCAAACGGAAACACGGGTGCCCACACCCGTCTAGTACAAGTCTGGATCGTCATCCGAATCGAGGTCCGAGACATCGCCCCGTACGCGAGATCGGACCGGCCCCCGACAGGGAGGGGGCCGCGTGGGTGGCCGCCGCCACACGTTGAAAAACTGGGTCGGTCCCGTGCGGGCGCTCACGGGGCGCCGGGCGGTGCGGACGGACGTCCACAGTTTGGAGACTCTGCTGGGGATTTGGTACCAATTTTCCAGTGGTGGTGTAACTTGAACGACGTCGGTGAAGCTCATTTCTTAGTTCTGAGTTGTGGTCACTACAACTTTTCGCCCTAAAAAGCCCACCCTAACCGATATCAGGACCAATCGACCTCTTCAAGGTAAGATCTTTAGGGCCACGCAGAGAGATCCTCGGTTGACGCTCCGGCCGCCTAACGCGTAACCCGCGGGATTAATAAGCAGATAGTTCCGAACAGACGGTACGACACTCGTCTCCCTAGATGATTTGTCAATACCTAAGTAAGGACTATTTGTGGGCGGTAGCCTACCCTAACCTACCCGTGTCTGCATCCTGCATGAGTGTACGCATTCCTAGTTATGTGTAGCGTGTTTGCAAACAACCCAAATAAAACACTAAAAATCTGGATTCAACCACGCCAACATATTCAACCGCACCCAATTATGTTTTTGAAAAATACCCCATCTTTTCAAAATGACCTTTTAAACGCGGATACTCCGGTCAAGTCGTGATTTCTATAAAAAAAACATTTTTAGATGTCGTCATCATGGCAAATTTTACACTCACCACCTTCAAAAAAAAAGTATAATATTTTCAATGCCATCACCTTGGCCAAATTAAAACCTGTCATCAACGAACACCGTTAATTCTACCGAGACTCCCGATCAATGGGATCGAGGTACACTAAACGGTTACATTTCTTCTTCTTTTTAAATAAAAAAAAAATTTACACACATACCGTTAACACAACCCGAAACTTCAATTACTGAAGTCAAGGAACTCGAAGAACGGTCACACCTTCAAAACATTTTTT
Source organism: Agrostemma githago (assembly GCA_958450325.1). Lineage (NCBI taxonomy): Eukaryota > Viridiplantae > Streptophyta > Magnoliopsida > Caryophyllales > Caryophyllaceae > Agrostemma > Agrostemma githago. Next base: position 61,401,892 of record OY288247.1, on the reverse strand, counting down.
ATGCACCCTCCCGCCGTTAAATGCTAGTTAACGCAACCAACGAACGTAGGTCACTCGCTTTAAAAAAATTTCTAAAACACTATTCACCACCTAAATCCCTCACTAAGGATTTAGCCACACCTTTGAGAACACTGTCATTAGACCTCACGCTCTACAACGAGCATCACTTACGCCACAAGTATCAAACTAGCTAATTAATAGCAGTTTCGATAAAAGAGTCACGTAATCGTTTTCAAAACCGGCTCCCCTAAAGAGCCTTCTTCCTTTAAAAAAAACATTTACATTCTGTCATCGCCGGATTCCTAGCACACACACACAGAGCAACACACCTTCACGTCACAGGCGATGTCGTCACACCATCGTTGTGCTATTTTTACAAATCATCCTTTTCAAAAAAATTGCATAATTGGTCGTTTTCGAAAGAAGCATACATCAAAATTCTTTGATCCTAAGCCGGGATCGCGATTAACCTCTTACGTCGTACAACCGTGTGTTTAACTGTCTATGTTAGTTACTAGGATCGCCTCAACCCGAGGTCTTACATTTTGGGTCGTCTCATTTCGAGAAGTCCTCTTTAAGCCTCACCACCGAGGTTTGTGTCAAATCATCTCGTTGTAGAGACCTAAGATACATTAGGCGTTTCGCCGAATACACCAAGAGTCTAAAGCACCTGAGTCCCTAAGCCAATGATCATACACACGATTCAAGGGTCTCATTTCCGCGTCGCTCAATCACGAGCATTCTTCGAGTCTCTCAGCCGTCCGGCGAAACCTTCCTGATCCTCGGCACCATCATGTAGAAATCTTTCCCCAACATGTCCGCAGAACCAGGAGTGATTGAGAACCTCTACATCGACGTTAATACCTTAACTGAGGTGGTGCACAACGTTCGAACCTCGATAGATCGCTTGTCCTGCTTCGTTCGTCACATCGACAGCCGCCTCAATTTCCTCGAAAGTGGAGGAACCGAGAATGAGACAGATAACAATTCAATCAACTACCACACCCAGGAACCCACTCCGAACGGATCACCCCGATACTCCGTCGGGGCAGCATCTCCCAGAAGAGAAATAACCCTGTAGACACCCACATTTGGCCGTTAGGTGTCTATGGCAGTTTCCAAAAAACACCCGATGATGATTAGACGCAAACATGACTTAATACACTCGATTTTCGGACTCGGAATCAATAGTAGTTGGCACGAGCTTTGGCGGAGTAATAATCTCACAAAACACACTTGAAATCCAGGCGCAGTGGGTCGCTTCCAGTCAAATGAGACTAATTTGGGTCAAAACTGACACCAAGGGCAAAACCGTCTTTTAACAACCGGGTGAAACCCCGGTCAAAGACGTTTCCGAGACATAAAAATCTGTCACGCCACTTCAAAAATCTGACTTGAAGTCAAATACTACACAAATATCAGCTACAAAGTAGGAATCCTTTCCTATCCAAAGTCGGAATCCTACTCCATCTAAACCGGGTGTTTCTTCCCATGCAAGTAACCTTTTCCTATCCAAAGACGGAATCCCACTTCATCTCAACCGGTTGTTTTCTTCCTTTGCAAGATATCAATCTCCTTTCCCAAGTCGGTATTTCATCCTATAAATACCTAACCCTTGCACACACAATTCATACACACAATTCCTGACATCAATTACAACATCAACACAACAATTCCAATCCCGACACACAAATTACAACCCGGAATTCCAGCAATACTAGGCATATTATATTCCAATCTTTCCTCTAGAAATCCTATAGGATTCCCGACTATTCACAACCCAAAATTCTAGGCAATTTTAGGCAAACCGTATACAAACCCGAGAGCAAAACTCGCCAAATCCCTAACCATACACACCATAACTCACCTATATACATCTTAACGCTCCCGCGCCTAGGCCGCTATTACAAGTCCGTTTTCGAGATAATCAAGCATGTAGGTTGAGGGTGTTACAAATCCCGACTTCTCCCTTTTCTTCTCTTTCTCTCGTCCGTCTGTCTTTTTATACGGGTTGTCGTCACGTCTTTGCTTTTTTATTTTTTCGTTCCTAATATCGATATTATCGTACTATTTTCAATAAAGAGTCGTCCATAAGGATTCGATATCGACTCTATAGTCGAATGTCGGATCTAAAGGAATCAATCATCAAATCATGTTAAGCATAATACCGTTGAAGGTGAGTAATTACGATATTACAACGTGGAGGAATTATTTCGTCTTAACAACATTCAAAACGATTTTCTAAACAACTTTTTTTACTCCACTCTAAATATCCGATATTGATTCTATAATCAAGCATTGAATATTACGAGTATCAATATTTAAGTCGAGTATAAATTATGCCATATTTGTACGCGATTTAACAAAAGAGTCGGTTTTCTAAAAAATCTCGAGAGCAGTCCGCCATACGAGTCGCACGCGTCCTGTGCGAGTCGCATGGCCACGCGAGTCGCGCCCTCCTTGCGCGGGTCGCATGGGCCCATGAAAACCGCAACCCCGAAAAGCTATTCCGTCTTAATTCTTCAAACGTCTTCTTTTTTAAAAATGACGGGCTTTTCGGCATATTTCAGGTCTCGATAAATAATTTCTTGACCTCGGTCAACGCGTGCTTAATCCATCACGTGTCACTAACTTTTCAAAATCATTCATGTCGTTGCATCTATATCTTTTATTCGATTTGCAAACCCTTACTAACCTGTTTGTTCTTTGTCTTTGTTTATTATTATTCATTGTTTGTTTTATTATACTAAAACGAACCTTGCATGCTAAATACAACTCGACGTTAAATTTAGATGCATTAAATCGACTTAGCAACCCATTCAAATTCTCGCATGTCTAGGCAAAACAATGTTTGCATATCATTCATCGTATTACTAACGCGCGTATTAAAACATCAAACGATATCTGAGTAGAGGCCGCTAATGTGCGGGCGGGGTTGGGTGTTCTTTGTGAACTTCCCAACACGTACCCTCACCCCTAACTCAGAACCATGGTTTCCGGATGTCCGAATCCATTGGCACACGAGAGTCATTCAATACACGGTATCCAATAATGTCGGTATCGTTATCAAATGCTAAGGGACGAACCCAATAAACTCTGACACCCGAATGGGCCATACTTTGTGCATGGCTCACTAAGATATAGAGTGGGTTCGAACGGGCCCGAACTCCCACAAAGTTCGGTGGCGACTCCACTTCGATTTAAATTTCAATTCGACCCATCTCATATGGAGATTCATTCGCCTCCCCAAACCCGCCCGTGGCCGCGTCGGGGTGGACCTATGTCATGTCCACAATTTGGCGACTCCGCTGGGGATTAACTGATGCGTGACTTACCATCGGCATCCTCAAGGTGAGACTCGAAGAGAAATCGTTTGACTAGTACAATACGCGTTTTAGTTTTACGTTTCATGCATAACCCCATATTTTCCCGGGCCGGTACTGGTGACCGACGTCCCACTATACCGTTGATGTAGTCCAAATTGGATATGTCAAAAGGTGTTCATAGCAGATTCGTATGGGTTTTACGGCATGTTCTAAGCTCAACTCGACTTAGGAAGTCCGCCCCGATTCTTGAATAGGCTATGTACACTGGTATAGACCCTTTATAGACTGACCGAGACTTAGAAGTAGAGCATACATGGTCTCGTTACTATGCTTGCGTGACTATGTGCTACTTGGCTTCTAAATTCGTTTTTCTTTCAAAAACCGTCATTTTCAAAAATTGCATCCTTTTTAAAATATCCAATTTCAAAACCCGGGACATATACCGAATTTAGGATTTACGATTTTACTCAAAATAGCCTATTTCTAGCCGGTATTCTGCCCATTTCAAAACTCAAAAATATTTTCGAACTTTCAAACCCATGGCCCGATACGATTTTCCGTTTTTTTCGAAAAATCGGGCCCTCCCCCGAATTTTCCGGGCCTTCAAAAAAAATCCTTTTTTCAAAACCTTGCTCTCCTTAGGACTTTCCGTATTTAGCAGTGTCGGGTTGTGTCGTAAGTCTGTAGCATCGAAACTCCGTCGATCTTATATCGCGGGTTTTCCCTCATCCCAGTCCGCCTTACTTGACTAAGGCAAGGCCCACCTACGTAGGACATACTCCTAAGAAGGATGGCCCGTTTACACAATTGAGTCCAAAGTCTGGGGAATGTCTCACGTGAACCTTCCGTCGAACAGGACCCGGCCCACATAGCCGGATCCTAAGGGAGGCCCACCTTTCACAAGTCGCCCATCTAGATGTCTTTTCTGAGTCAACCTTTTTACAAGGCATAGCCCTATAACAAAAGGTCCGTGGCCCTTACTTCTAAGGGTCACTCGTCCAATACTCGAGTCCTAACTAAGTCTTCAATCCCACTTGGGGGCTACCCTTCAGCAGAGCGATCAATCACGGTTGCTCTAAGGGTCATGTCTTACACGTGTCTCACGTACCCCACTTTCGAGTCATTTAGATATCACACCATCTGAGTCCTACCAGAGTCTTTAGTCTCACTCGGGGGCTGTCCTCCACCCGAGCAGTCAACCACGGTCACCTTAAGGGGTACCTTACGTCCATCCTGCACCAGCGTCCTTACGATGCCTTCTTTGAGTCGTACCTATGCTACGAATACTCGAGTCACCTAGGTTTAGCGCGCCACGGTTGGTCCGAGCACGTGACGCGGTCAAACACGGTCGCCCCATTTTTGAACTCACCCGCATGCAGCTCAGATCTCATGGTCGAGTCCGAGCCAGAGTCGTTACTTTGTCTAGGTCAACGTTCGAGTATCCCGGTCCAGGGAGTTTTTGTCGACCCGTCACCCCGGGCCGTGTCTAGTTTGACTCCCTCTCTTGCATTTGCGCAAGGTCGAGTTTAGGTGAGTCATGGCACCAATCGTTTTCTCCAATCAGAGACCTTACCAAAAAAGAAACAACCAACCAAGCGTCCGTAAGTCCGGATTTGATTCGAGTCTAAGTTTGAGTCCGAGTCTAAGATACCCTACGTCCTCATTTCCAAATCAGAGTCAGAGTCAATTGTATTTAGTCCTCTTTTCAAAATTCAATAAAATCAGCTTTCAATATTCTATCTCTACTATATGCTTTCCTTATGTGTTTCCGAGAACATGATGAGCACCGTCATACACTGTGAGCACACGCACGTGACTATTATAGGTACATCTATAATGACTGCAGGAAACCGAGCCCCGTGTTTTCCCTTACTTGTTCCATGTCTGACATAGAAAGCCACATAACTACCCCTAGCAGGAGCGGTATCAAATCTTATGACAAATCTAGGTATTCTCCTAGTTTGGGTCCAAGACGGGAGGCAAACCAACTTCCCAAAATAAACACTCATTCAATAAGATCAACCAATCCCTACCTTAGGTGTTAGTCTGACCAACAAAAAAAAAGAAAAAAACTGGACAAAAATCAAAAGTCCAAGGAAAAAAGCAAACGGCCCAAAACAAAAGAGTTGGCCATGATCACAAAGAACTTCTAACATCCCATGACCGGGGCTAAGAGGTCAGCCAAAAGAAATATTCAAAAACCCATGACCGTGGTCAACGGTCAACTCAAGTAAAAGTCCTTTGACTAGGGTACGGTCAATTCAAAAATTATCAATGCCCATACTATCCGATAGGGGAGAGATAATCAGGTTGGTCAGCTAACACCACATCTAGCCTTCCCACATTACAACCCTCAAGACCTTCTCGAGACCTAGGCTAGAGACAGCCTGGAATTTTGAGGATTCAAGCTCCATAGGATGCACCCTAACCATTAAGAGCAAGACATGGAAACCAGATCCTGCATTAACAATCCTACCCCAATCGAAGTCCGAGTCATGTTTACTCGACTTCCCCCTTTCCTACCACATTACGGTACCTTACCCTCGAAGCCTTAGCTCCACAAAATCAAGCTCCAGATGTCAAAACATCAAAGCCACTTGCGACCTAGCTCCACATTTCCAAAAACATCCAAACCAGTTACCATCCCCAAACACGGGAACTCAACTTGCAGTCGGCATAGAACATGCCCAAATAGTTCACACCACCTCTGGGGGCTATCCCGGAGAACGCTCACAGTCACAGGATCAACATCCTAACTATTCTAGCCCTTTGATCAAGTCATCATTGGGAATACACCTAGCCTACACCATCATTGTAGCTAGCTACGTACAAAGCCCTAATAAACTAGGCACCATAATATATTTTTCAACACTGAACTACGACATGGTTTGATTTCACTACACGTGAATACGTAGGCAGCCTTTCAACAGAGGCAGAACCACCCACATTGACACACATTCAAAAAGCCCCATCATTCCGGTCACGACACTGTTATGTTCTCAACAGCTAGCTTTGTCATCCTGGGGACTTCTCCTAGACAGAAGTTCTCCATCCACTCACATAATCCAAATGCTTTCAAAATCTAGCCACCTTTACGTAGTGTGTCCTCGTACTCGGCTTAGTCAAAGACAAGAATCTGTTAGGGACTCGAGGTGACACCCACCTTGGGAATATACCCCAACACCAAAAAAGATCCAAAAAGAGCACTAGACTATAACAATCTCATTATAGACTACTGCAATCCTCTATAGCACATCTTCCCCATTCCGAGGATCCGACTATGTTGCCACTGGCCTAGGCTGCAGAATAGCACAACTTAAGAGTCTTGTTAGGTGGCCCACCCCCTACCGAGTCACGGTTCAACCCCTCGAGAGTCCAGTCGTGTTTGTCAACTCGTCCGGTCACGTCACGAGTCGAGTCTGTCGGTATGTCTCTCTTCAAATCCTCATTTTAAAATATGCAAAACTCAGTCATTTTAAAAAATCCTTTTCGACAAGGTCAAATTTCAGTCTATTTAAACTGCAAGTTTCTTTTCTACCCCTTTCCATTTTGAAAACCTATCTCCTAGCACGTGAGTTGCTTTCAGGACTTTGATTTTAGAAAAAAAACTAAGCAAAAATCATTTTCCCCAGCGCAAGTCAGTCTATAGTTGCTAACTGCATTTCCTGTATGTTGTCTTGCCTATCTGCTATATTTGCTATTTCGGCCTGTATATCTAACATTTCAGGTAACAGCTTGGCTTCCCAAAGGAACATGAAGTTTTTTTATTCCCCAGGGCCTGCGCAACTCACATATCTCCGCAGCGGAAAGCCCAAGGCGGTGTTTACCCGAAATAGCACGGGATGGGCCCATATATAGGCGCAGCCAGGACTTACACAACAAGTTCGAGCTCCCGCATAGTTCTGAGATGGGATGTGTCTGCAAACGGACACACCCAGGGCTTCTTAGGCAAGCTCCCACGCAGCTCCAAGACGTGATGTATCCGCATACAGATACACCCGGGACTTATACGACGAGTCCAATTCCCCACGGAGTCATCATCATCAACTCAGGTATGATTTCAATCTTATGGCTGGCGGGCCCTTTTACGCAAGTCTAATGGACTATAAACGACCCGACCGGAAGTCTGCCAGGTCTTAATCCTCGATTGGCCTGGTAGCTACTCTGACTTTCGCCTTGTCCAAGCCTCAGTCAGAGTGGGGGCTCTGTAGACACCCACATTTGGCCGTAGGTGTCTATGGCAGTTTCCAAAAAAACACCCGATGATGATCGGACGCAAACATGACTTAATACACTCGATTTTCGGACTCGGAATCAATAGTAGTTGGCACGAGCTTTAGCGAAGTAAAAATCTCACAAAACAGACCTCAAATCCAGGCCCAATGGGTCATTTCCAGTCAAATGAGACTAATTTGGGTCAAAACCGACACCAAGGGCAAAACCGTCTTTTAGCAACCGGGTCAAACCCCGGTCAAAGACGTTTCCGAGACATAAAAATCTGTCACGCCACTTCAAAAATCTGACTCGAAGTCAAATACTACACAAATATCAGCTACAAAGTAGGAATCCTTTCCTATCCAAAGTCGGAATCCTACTCCATCTAAACCGGGTGTTTCTTCCCATGCAAGTAACCTTTTCCTATCCAAAGACGGAATCCCGCTTCATCTCAACCGGTTGTTTTCTTCCTTTAAAAGATATCAATCTCCTATCCCAAGTCGGTATTTCATCCTATAAATACTCCACCCTTGCACACACAATTCCCGACATCAATTACAACATCAACACAACAATTCCAATCCCGACACACAAATTACAACCCGAAATTCCAGCAATACTAGGCATATTATATTCCAATCTTTCCTCTAGAAATCCTATAGGATTCCCGACCATTCACAACCCAAATTCTAGGCAATTTTAGGCAAACCGTATACAAACCCGAGAGCAAAACTCGCCAAATCCTCAACCATACACATCATAACTCACCTATATACATCTTAACGTTCCCGCGCCTAGGCCGCTATTACGAGCCCGTTTTTGAGATAATCAAGCATGTAGGTTGAGGGTGTTACAAATCCCGACTTCTCCCTTTTCTTCTCTTTCTCTCGTCCGTCTGTCTTTTTATACGGGTCGTCGTCACGTCTTTCCGTTTTTATTTTCTCGTTCCTAATATCGATATTATTGTACTATTTTCAATAAAGAGTCGTCCCTAAGGATTCGATATCGACTCTATAGTCGAATATCGCATCCAAAGGAATCAATCATCAAATCATGTTAAGCATAATACCGTTGAAGGCGAGTAATTACGATATTACAACGTGGAGGAATTATTTCGTCTTAACAACATTCAAAACGATTTTCTAAACAACTTTTTTTTACTCCACTCTAAATATCCGATATTGATTCTATAATCAATCATCGAATATTACGAGTATCAATATTTAAGTCAAGTATAAATTATGCCATATTTGTACGCGATTTAACAAAAGAGTCGGTTTTCTAAAAAAATCTCGAGAGCAATCCGCCATGCGAGTCGCACGCGTCCTGTGCGAGTCGCATGGCCACGCGAATCGCACCCTCCTCGCATGGGTCGCGTGGACCCCTGAAAACCGCAACCCCGAAAAGCTATTCCGTCTTAATTCTTCAAACGTCTTCTTTTTTAAAAACGACGGGCTTTTCGGCATATTTCAGGTCTCGATAAATATTTTCTTGACCTCGGTCAACGCGTGCTTAATCCATCACGTGTCACGAACTTTTCAAAATCATTCATGTCGATGCATCTATATCTTTTATTCGATTTGCAAACCGTTACTAACCCGTTTGTTCTTTGTCTTTATTTATTATTATTCATTGTTTGTTTTATTATACTAAAACGAACCTTGCATGCTAAATACAACTCGACGTTAAATTTAGATGCATTAAATCGACTTAGCAACCCATTCAAATTCTCGCATGTTTAGGCAAAACAATGTTTGCATATCACTCATCGTATTACTAACGCGCGTATTAAAACATCAAACGATATCTTAGTAGAGGCCGCTAATGTTCGGGCGGGGTTGGGTGTTCTTTGTGAACTTCCCAACACGTACCCTCACCCCTTACTCAGAACCATGGTTTCCAGATGTCCGAATCCATTGGCACATGAGAGTCATTCAATACACGGTATCCAATAATGTCGGTATCGGTATCAAATGCTAAGGGACGAACCCAATTAACTCTGACTTCCGAATGGACCATACTTTGTGCGTGGCCCACTAAGATATAGAGTGGGTTCGAACGGGCCCGAACTCCCACAAAGTTCGATGGCGACTCCACTTCGATTTAAATTTCAATTCGACCCATCTCATATGGAGATTCATTCGCCTCCCCAAACCCGCGCGTGGCCGTGTCGAGGTGGACCTATGTCATGTCCACAAACCCTCACACCCCGCAAAATGTTACCCAGTAAAACAAAAAATACCTCGAAAAGAGTTTACTAAGATCGGCTCAACCTACACTGAGGCTCTCAAACACTTAATAGATCAAGGATTGCTCAAGCCTTTAGGTCCTACCCCAGATCCGCCGGTCGGTAAGAGGAGCAAGACTTGGAACCCCAACCTATACTGTCTTTTCCATCAAGGGACTGGACACGACACCAAGGCATGTTTCACATTGAAACATGTCATCGAAGAACTGACTGAGACAGGAATGTTCTCTCCGATAAAGCGACAAAAGGCAGACTACACCTTTTCGGTTGCTGAAGGGGAAATTTTAACATCAGTAATTGTCACGAGTCACTTTAAGCCCCGCAACAAGTCACCCATAAGAACAAACCCCAGACGCCGCTCAAGAGGAACATCTCCTGATGAATGTGACAAATGTTGAAGCCTGAAGAGTATGCGGGGTCAGTATCACGATCCGGCTGACCTCTAAAGGAATGGCCGGTCTCAGTCAGAGTCTAGTTCATATTAGGGCCTAGACTAGAAAAATAATAAATGTCTTATCTTCTACCTTATCGAGTCTAGGGAGGTGCGAAGGAACATGTCCTCCACTTCCCCCAAGAACAAATCACGGGCATCTAGCCTGTTTCATTATCTATCAATAAAACAACTTCCTTTTTTTACAAACATGCCTCGACAATCGCTTAACTTCTTTCAACTGTTTACTTTAATGCTTGAAAAGGCTCGACTTTATGCCAATTATCGATAACAACTGACTAAAACGCAAGGGCTACCATGGACAGCCCACTCAACTTCACCCTAAAAAGGAAATCGGGAATAACAACCTTAGATTCAACCAACTATTGACCAATCAACAATAAGCTTGCAAACGAACAAACAGCCACCCAACCAGACTTACAAAGCAACCGAATGCGAAGCCTAATAGGTCTAAAAACAGCCATATCTCTAGGAGTCAAAAACCTTAGAGCACATGGAGATTCATCCTTAGTGGTCAACCAAGCTACGGGTACCCGGAAAGTTTATAGCGAAAGCCTAACCCCATACCAAACCGAAGTGGAAACAATGTCCCGGGAACTCACCGAAATTAACTTCATACACATACCCCGTGAGGAAAACCTATTCGCCGATGCGTTATCCAAACTAGCCTCACTAATAAACATGCCTGATCACCTTTTCTCCATGCCTATCTGCATAGAGAGAAGCGAACAACCAGCCTACATCCATAACCTCGAAACCAACGATACCTCCGAAGAACCTTGGTACAAAGTCATCCTAGACTTTAAAACCCACGGGTCATATCCACCCAACACTAACACCAAGAACAAAAGAGCCCTACGAATACAAGTCACCCATTACGTCCTAAATAAAGGGCTACTATACAAATGAACCCCACAGGGACTCCTCCTTAGATGCATAAACAAAAACCAATCTGAGAGAGTCATGGAAGAGGTACATGACGAAGAGTGCGGACCCCACATGAGTGCACACCTACTGGCCCGTAAAATAATGAGACTTGGCTATTACTGGATTACCTTGGAGACAGACTGTCAACGTCATGTTCGCCACTGCCACAATTACCAAATATTCGCCAACATCCAACACCTACCTCGTTATCCTCTACACACTATAGCCACACCCTGGCCTTTCTCTACTTGGGGGATAGACATCATAGGAAAAGTACACCCATCCGGGACCAGCGGACACTGCTTTATATTAGTGGCCGTCGATTATTTCACCAAATGGGTAGAGCCTGCCTTTTACACCGTACTAACCTCAAAACAAGTGGTCAAATTCTTACAAACAACATCATCTGCCGATACGGCATACCTGATGAGATCATCAGTGACCAGGGGGTTCACTTCAGGGCCGACACCCAAAAGCTCCTAGACAAATACAAAATCCAAAGACACAAATCCTCACCCTATAGACCGCAAACAAACGGGGCCGTAGAAGCAGCCAACAAAACCATCACCAGAATCCTTGAGAAAATGATAGACAACTACAGGGATTGGCCAAGCAAAATCCCCTTTGCCTTATGGGGGTATCGAACATCGTATCGAACACCCACTGGAGCCACACCATATTACCTAACCTACGGCTAGGGCTGTGCATCCGGTCCGACCCGGACCGGACCCGGTTGGACCCAGAACCGGAATGTAAAAAAAATTCGGACCGGACCCGGACCGGAATCTGAAAATTTCGGACCGGGACCGGATCGGAAAAATTCCGGTTCAAGACCGGACCGGACCGGTTGGACCGGTTGACCCGGAATTTTCAATTTTTTTTTGAAATTCCGGACCGGTTAGACCGGAAATTTTAAGAAATAAGCATAATTCCGGTCTTTCTGGTCCGAACCGGTCCGGACCGGAAAAAACCGGGTCAGGACCGGACCGGACCGGAACCCGGAATCTCCCAAAATGATGGACCGGAACCCGTACCAGAATTTTTTATTCCGGGTCCGGTCCGGTAGATTCCGGTCCGGTCCGGTCCATTTTTCCGGTCCGACCCGGATTTTGCACACCCCTACCTACGGCTCCAAAGCCGTCCAACCAATAGAGCTAGAAATACTGTCGCTAAGAATATTAGCCGAGAGTGGTATCCCTGAGGAAGAATGGAACCAAAAACGATACGACGAGCTAGTACTCCTAGACGAACGTAGGATACATGCCCTATCCAACGTACAAGCTTACAAACAACGAATCCATCGAGCCTTTAACAAACGAGTGAAATCCCGAAACATACACGAGGGAGATTTAGTAATTAAGTCCATTAGAGCACCCCTTCCCGTTGACCCTAGAGGGAAATTCAAGCCAAATTGGGCGGGCCCATACCTCGTTAGGAAAATACTCTCGGGGGGCGCCATGATCCTCACCGACCTAGACGGTCAAGAGTTTTCAACCCCAACCAACATGGATCAGCTCAAATGATACTACCCGTAAACACCCTGAAAATCACGTCCTGACCTCCGACTTAGGGGGAAGCAAAAAAAAGAGAAAACAAAATAAAAAAATTCAAATTCGCATCAATAAATTGCATAAACGAGTCTAAAGCAAAATCACTCGCGCTCTTCGAAAGAACTACGAACATGGTTTGATTCCGCCTCAAAACGGATACGTAGGCAACCCTTCTCCGGGTACAACCAAAACTAAACAAACAAAAAAGAAAAATCGGTTAATCGATTCATGTACAAACCGGGACTCCTTTCATGTCCCGACCAACGAGTGATTTAAAATGACGAAGTACAAACGACGAGCCGAGGACGGGGTGAAAACCCGAAAGGGCGCCCCGGGCAAAATGAAGAAACGAGTTGCGAGCCGTCGTAAAAAAAACGACGAGCCGAGGACGGGGTGAAAACCCGAAAGGGCGCCCCGGGCAAAATAAAGAATCGAGTTACGAGCCGTCAAAAAAAGAGAGAGCAAAAATAAAAAATATAAAAAATGGTGAGCCGAGGACGGGGTGAAAACCCGAAAGGGCGCTCCGGGCAAAATGAAGAATCGAGTTGCGAGCCACCACGAAAAAAAAAACAAAAAAAAAGAAAACGAAAATATACGTGCTTCTCATTAATAAGAAAATTCGGTTAAATCGAGACTTTGTCGAGGCGTTTACATCAAACATCTGAAACCCGGACATCCCGGAAATCAACAACGTGTCAAAACTCGACAAAAAAAAACTAGTACTAATACGCCACATAATATCAACTAATAATACAAAATACAAAATGGCTGAGCTCTACCGGTCCAACTTTTCTTTTCCTTTGCCATTCGGGTGTCCCTGCTTGCTTTCCTCATCCTCGATCTTTTGAAGGCAAGCTTCTAACGCCCTAGCCAAAGACGAGCCCAGCCAGTCAAACTTTCCTTCCTCTTCCACAATTTTAATATGGGTCTCGTTAGTCTTGGCTCGCTTAGATGAACTGACAGAACTAGGATCGGTAACACTGTCTTTGGTCAGGCACTTAGTCTCATGAATCACCTCCTCGCCCCTTAGCAGCGTTGTCTTCCTAACTTTTGAGTTGCTCTGTCCTGACGGGTGTTCACAAACCCTCTGCCGGGCGGAGGCAATGTCGGTCGGTCGAACACTTTCCTTAACAACGGGATGCAAGAACTTCTGTTCCCAAGACACCCTAAAGTCCTTGAGCGAATCCTCGGTCCATGGGTCAGAACTAGAAATAACTTTAGCATCCTCGGAAATGGAAGATCTAACACCCATTTGATTTGACAACATGCCCGGGTAAATATAAACCTGATCCCTCATAGATAGTATTAACAAAGCCCATGTTGAAGACGAAAATGGAAATCCGGTACGCCCACTAATATTCCACCACGGGATGGACCACCTAACGATCACCTCATCCTTAGCCAAATAGAAGAGTCACTCCTTCTCCTTATGACCCTTACCCCACACCTGCGCCGTCTTCCGACCCGTGAAACCCTTATAGCTATAACCTTTGATGCATCAGGGAGGGTCGATCAAACCAAGCTGCTCCTGTATGTAACCAAACCTGCACAAAATACGACATAACATCACACCCCCAAACCAAAGCAACCACAAAAACAAAACAAAAGAAACAAGCTACAGAAACATAGCGAAAAAAATACCTCTAAAATGATCCTGGAACCTCGGAAGGATGCATCGTAGAGTCGAGCACGAGCATTAAGACCTAGAATAAGCTCGCCCAAAATAAGCAAAGAAGGTGACCGTCCATGTTCCATCCCCATCACCATGTCCAAAACTCGAGGGTTATCCCAGCCTTCACGCGCCCTCGCATCCTCAAAAAGATGATAGCAAGCCATCGCACCATTAAAAGCGCGCCTGCACACTAAGGCCGAAACATGATGAGAGCCAACCTGTAAGAACGTCTTAGAAAGCAACTCAAAGAACGTCTAAGTCAACCCGGAACCGGAATGTAAAAAAAACTCGGATCGGACCCGGACCGGAATCTCAAAATTTTGGACCGGGACCGGACCGGAAAAATTCTGGTCCAAGACCGGACCGGACCGGTTGACCCGGAATTTTCAATTTTTTTTGAAATTCCGGTCCAAAATTCCGGACCGGTTGGACCGGTTTGGACCGGTTAGACCGGAATTTTTAAGAAATGAGCATAATTCCGGTCTTTCCGGTCCAAACCGGTCCGGACCGGAAAAATTCGGGTCAGGACCGGACCGGACCGGAACTCGGAATCGCCCAAAATGATGGACCGAAACCCAGACCGGAATTTTTTATTCCGGGTCCGGTCCGGTAGATTCCGATCCGGTCCGACCCGGATTTTGCCGGTCCGACCCAGATTTTGCACACCCCTACCTACGGCTCCAAAGCCGTCCAACCAATAGAGCTAGAAATACCGTCGCTAAGAATATTAGCCGAGAGTGGTATCCCTGAGGAAGAATGGAACCAAAAACGATACGACGAGCTAGTACTCCTAGACGAACTTAGGATACATGCCCTATCCAACGTACAAGCTTACAAACAACGAATCCATCGAGCCTTTAACAAACGAGTGAAATCCCGAAACATACACGAGGGAGATTTAGTAATTAAGTCCATTAGAGCACCCCTTCCCGTTGACCCTAGAGGGAAATTCAATCCAAATTGGGCGGGCCCATACCTCGTTAGGAAAATACTCTCGGGGGGCGCCATGATCCTCACTGACCTAGACGGTCAAGAGTTTTCAACCCCAACCAACATGGATCAGCTCAAATGATACTACCCGTAAACACCCTGAAAATCACGTCCTGACCTCCGACTTAGGGGAAGCAAAAAAAAGAGAAAACCAAATAAAAAAATCCAAATTCGCATCAATAAATAGCATAAACGAGTCTAAAGCAAAATCACTCGCGCTTTTCGAAAGAACTACGAACATGGTTTGATTCCGCCTCAAAACGAATACGTAGGCAACCCTTCTCCGGGTACAACCAAAACTAAACAAACAAAAAAGAAAAATCGGTTAATCGATTCATGTACAAACCGGGACTCCTTTCTTGTCCCGACCAACGAGTGATTTAAAATGACGAAGTACAAACGACGAGCCGAGGACGGGGTGAAAACCCGAAAGGGCGCCCCGGGCAAAATGAAGAAACGAGTTGCGAGCCGTCGTAAAAAAAACGACGAGCCGAGGACGGGGTGAAAACCCGAAAGGGCGCCCCGGGCAAAATAAAGAATCGAGTTACGAGCCGTCAAAAAAAGAGAGAGCAAAAATAAAAAAAATAAAAAATGGTGAGCCGAGGACGGGGTGAAAACCCGAAAGGGCGCTCCGGGCAAAATGAAGAATCGAGTTGCGAGCCACCACGAAAAAAAAAAAACAAAAAAAAGAAAACGAAAATATACGTGCTTCTCATTAATAAGAAAATTCGGTTAAATCGAGACTTTGTCGAGGCGTTTACATCAAACATCTGAAACCCGGACATCCCGGAAATCAACAACGTGTCAAAACTCGACAAAAAAAAACTAGTACTAATACGCCACATAATATCAACTAATAATACATAATACAAAATGGCTGAGCTCTACCGGTCCAACTTTTCTTTTCCTTTGCCATTCGGGTGTCCCTGCTTGCTTTCCTCATCCTCGATCTTTTGAAGGCAAGCTTCTAACGCCCTAGCCAAAGACGAGCCCAGCCAGTCAAACTTTCCTTCCTCTTCCACAATTTTAATATGGGTCTCGTTAGTCTTGGCTCGCTTAGATGAACTGACAGAACTAGGATCGGTAACACTGTCTTTGGTCAGGCACTTAGTCTCATGAGTCACCTCCTCGCCCCTTAGCAGCGCTGTCTTCCTAACTTTTGAGTTGCTCTGTCCTGACGGGTGTTCACAAACCCTCTGCCGGGCGGAGGCAATGTCGGTCGGTCGAACACTTTCCTTAACAACGGGATGCAAGAACTTCTGTTCCCAAGACACCCTAAAGTCCTTGAGCGAATCCTCGGTCCATGGGTCAGAACTAGAAATAACTTTAGCATCCTCGGAAATGGAAGATCTAACACCCATTTGATTTGACAACATGCCCGGGTAAATATAAACCTGATCCCTCATAGATAGTATTAACAAAGCCCATGTTGAAGACGAAAATGGAAATCCGGTACGCCCACTAATATTCCACCACGGGATGGACCACCTAACGATCACCTCATCCTTAGCCAAATAGAAGAGTCACTCCTTCTCCTTATGACCCTTACCCCACACCTGCGCCGTCTTCCGACCCGTGAAACCCTTATAGCTATAACCTTTGATGCATCAGGGAGGGTCGATCAAACCAAGCTGCTCCTGTATGTAACCAAACCTGCACAAAATACGACATAACATCACACCCCCAAACCAAAGCAACCACAAAAACAAAACAAAAGAAACAAGCTACAGAAACATAGCGAAAAAAAATACCTCTAAAATGATCCTGGAACCTCGGAAAGATGCATCGTGGAGTCGAGCACGAGCATTAAGACCTAGAATAAGCTCGCCCAAAATAAGCAAAGAAGGTGACCGTCCATGTTCCATCCCCATCACCATGTCCAAAACTCGAGGGTTATCCCAGCCTTCACGCGCCCTCGCATCCTCAAAAAGATGATAGCAAGCCATCGCACCATTAAAAGCGCGCCTGCACACTAAGGCCGAAACATGATGAGAGCCAACCTGTAAGAACGTCATAGAAAGCAGCTCAAAGAACGTCTAAGTCAACCCGGAACCGGAATGTAAAAAAAACTCGGATCGGACCCGGACCGGAATCTCAAAATTTCGGACCGGGACCGGACCGGAAAAATTCCGGTCCAAGACCGGACCTGACCGGACCGGTTGACCCGGAATTTTCAATTTATTTTGAAATTCCGGTCCAAAATTCCGGACCGGTTGGACCGGTTTGGACCGGTTAGACCGGAATTTTTAAGAAATAAGCATAATTCCGGTCTTTCCGGTCCAAACCGGTCCGGACCGGAAAAAACCGGGTCAGGACCGGACCGGACCGGAACTCGGAATCGCCCAAAATGATGGACCGGAACCCGGACCGGAATTTTTTATTCCGGGTCCGGTCCGGTAGATTCCGGTCCGGTCCGGTCCATTTTTCCGGTCCGACCCGGATTTTGCACACCCCTACCTACGGCTCCAAAGCCGTCCAACCAATAGAGCTAGAAATACTGTCGCTAAGAATATTAGCCGAGAGTGGTATCCCTGAGGAAGAATGGAACCAAAAACGATACGACGAGCTAGTACTCCTAGACGAACGTAGGATACATGCCCTATCCAACGTACAAGCTTACAAACAACGAATCCATCGAGCCTTTAACAAACGAGTGAAATCCCGAAACATACACGAGGGAGATTTAGTAATTAAGTCCATTAGAGCACCCCTTCCCGTTGACCCTAGAGGGAAATTCAAGCCAAATTGGGCGGGCCCATACCTCGTTAGGAAAATACTCTCGGGGGGCGCCATGATCCTCACCGACCTAGACGGTCAAGAGTTTTCAACCCCAACCAACATGGATCAGCTCAAATGATACTACCCGTAAACACCCTGAAAATCACGTCCTGACCTCCGACTTAGGGGGAAGCAAAAAAAAGAGAAAACAAAACAAAAAAATCCAAATTCGCATCAATAAATAGCATAAACTAGTCTAAAGCAAAATCACTCGCGCTTTTCGAAAGAACTACGAACATGGTTTGATTCCGCCTCAAAACGGATACGTAGGCAACCCTTCTCCGGGTACAACCAAAACTAAACAAACAAAAAAGAAAAATCGGTTAATCGATTCATGTACAAACCGGGACTCCTTTCATGTCCCGACCAACGAGTGATTTAAAATGACGAAGTACAAACGACGAGCCGAGGACGGGGTGAAAACCCGAAAGGGCGCCCCGGGCAAAATGAAGAAACGAGTTGCGAGCCGTCGTAAAAAAAAAGACGAGCCGAGGACGGGGTTAAAACCCGAAAGGGCGCCCCGGGCAAAATAAAGAATCGAGTTACGAGTCGTCAAAAAAAGAGAGAGCAAAAATAAAAAAAATAAAAAATGGTGAGCCGAGGACGGGGTGAAAATCCGAAAGGGCGCTCCGGGCAAAATGAAGAATCGAGTTGCGAGCCACCACGAAAAAAAAACAAAAAAAAAGAAAACGAAAATATACGTGCTTCTCATTAATAAGAAAATTCGGTTAAATCGAGACTTTGTCGAGGCGTTTACATCAAACATCCGAAACCCGGACATCCCGGAAATCAACAACGTGTCAAAACTCGACAAAAAAAAACTAGTACTAATACGCCACATAATATCATCTAATAATACATAATACAAAATGGCTGAGCTCTACCGGTCCAACTTTTCTTTTCCTTTGCCATTCGGGTGTCCCTGCTTGCGTTCCTCATCCTCGATCTTTTGAAGGCAACCTTCTAACGCCCTAGCCAAAGACGAGCCCAGCCAGTCAAACTTTCCTTCCTCTTCCACAATTTTAATATGGGTCTCGTTAGTCTTGGCTCGCTTAGATGAACTGACAGAACTAGGATCGGTAACACTGTCTTTGGTCAGGCACTTAGTCTCATGAGTCACCTCCTCGCCCCTTAGCAGCGCTGTCTTCCTAACTTTTGAGTTGCTCTGTCCTGACGGGTGTTCACAAACCCTCTGCCGGGCGGAGGCAATGTCGGTCGGTCGAACACTTTCCTTAACAACGGGATGCAAGAACTTCTGTTCCCAAGACACCCTAAAGTCCTTGAGCGAATCCTCGGTCCATGGGTCAGAACTAGAAATAACCTTAGCATCCTCGGAAATGGAAGATCTAACACCCATTTGATTTGACAACATGCCCGGGTAAATATAAACCTGATCCCTCATAGATAGTATTAACAAAGCCCATGTTGAAGACGAAAATGGAAATCCGGTACGCCCACTAATATTCCACCACGGGATGGACCACCTAACGATCACCTCATCCTTAGCCAAATAGAAGAGTCACTCCTTCTCCTTATGACCCTTACCCCACACCTGCGCCGTCTTCCGACCCGTGAAACCCTTATAGCTATAACCTTTGATGCATCAGGGAGGGTCGATCAAACCAAGCTGCTCCTGTATGTAACCAAACCTGCACAAAATACGACATAACATCACACCCCCAAACCAAAGCAACCACAAAAACAAAACAAAAGAAACAAGCTACAGAAACATAGCGAAAAAAAATACCTCTAAAATGATCCTGGAACCTCGGAAAGATGCATCGTGGAGTCGAGCATGAGCATTAAGACCTAGAATAAGCTCGCCCAAAATAAGCAAAGAAGGTGACCGTCCATGTTCCATCCCCATCACCATGTCCAAAACTCGAGGGTTATCCCAGCCTTCACGCGCCCTCGCATCCTCAAAAAGATGATAGCAAGCCATCGCACCATTAAAAGCGCGCCTGCACACTAAGGCCGAAACATGATGAGATCCAACCTGTAAGAACGTCTTAGAAAGCAACTCAAAGAACGTCTAAGTCAACCCGAAACCGGAATGTAAAAGAAACTCGGATCGGACCCGGACCGGAATCTCAAAATTTCGGACCGGGACCGGACCGGAAAAATTCCGGTCCAAGACCGGACCGGACCGGTTGACCCGGAATTTTCAATTTTTTTTGAAATTCCGGTCCAAAATTCCGGACCGGTTTGGACCGGTTAGACCGGAATTTTTAAGAAATAAGCATAATTCCGGTCTTTCCGGTCCAAACCGGTCCGGACCGGAAAAAACCGGGTCAGGACCGGACCGGACCGGAACTCGGAATCGCCCAAAATGATGGACCGGAACCCGGACCGGAATTTTTTATTCCGGGTCCGGTCCGGTAGATTCCGGTCCGGTCCGGTCCATTTTTCCGGTCCGACCCGGATTTTGCACACCCCTACCTACGGCTCCAAAGCCGTCCAACCAATAGAGCTAGAAATACCGTCGCTAAGAATATTAGCCGAGAGTGGTATCCCTGAGGAAGAATGGAACCAAAAACGATACGACGAGCTAGTACTCCTAGACGAACGTAGGATACATGCCCTATCCAACGTACAAGCTTACAAACAACGAATCCATCGAGCCTTTAACAAACGAGTGAAATCCCGAAACATACACGAGGGAGATTTAGTAATTAAGTCCATTAAAGCACCCCTTCCCGTTGACCCTAGAGGGAAATTCAAGCCAAATTGGGCGGGCCCATACCTCGTTAGGAAAATACTCTCGGGGGGCGCCATGATCCTCACCGACCTAGACGGTCAAGAGTTTTCAACCCCAACCAACATGGATCAGCTCAAATGATACTACCCGTAAACACCCTGAAAATCACGTCCTGACCTCCGACTTAGGGGGAAGCAAAAAAAAGAGAAAACAAAACAAAAAAATCCAAATTCGCATCAATAAATAGCATAAACGAGTCTAAAGCAAAATCACTCGCGCTTTTCGAAAGAACTACGAACATGGTTTGATTCCGCCTCAAAACGGATACGTAGGCAACCCTTCTCCGGGTACAACCAAAACTAAACAAACAAAAAAGAAAAATCGGTTAATCGATTCATGTACAAACCGGGACTCCTTTCATGTCCCGACCAACGTGTGATTTAAAATGACGAAGTACAAACGACGAGCCGAGGACGGGGTGAAAACCCGAAAGGGCGCCCCGGGCAAAATGAACAAAACGAGTTGCGAGCCGTCGTAAATAAAACGACGAGCCGAGGACGGGGTGAAAACCCGAAAGGGCGCCCCGGGCAAAATAAAGAATCGAGTTACGAGTCGTCAAAAAAAGAGAGAGCAAAAATAAAAAAATAAAAAATGGTGAGCCGAGGACGGGGTGAAAACCCGAAAGGGCGGTCCGGGCAAAATGAAGAATCGAGTTGCGAGCCACCACGAAAAAAAAACAAAAAAAAAGAAAACGAAAATATACGTGCTTCTCATTAATAAGAAAATTCGGTTAAATCGAGACTTTGTCGAGGCGTTTACATCAAACATCCGAAACCCGGACATCCCGGAAATCAACAACATGTCAAAACTCGACAAAAAAAAACTAGTACTAATACGCCACATAATATCATCTAATAATACATAATACAAAATGGCTGAGCTCTACCGGTCCAACTTTTCTTTTCCTTTGCCATTCGGGTGTCCCTGCTTGCGTTCTTCATCCTCGATCTTTTGAAGGCAACCTTCTAACGCCCTAGCCAAAGACGAGCCCAGCCAGTCAAACTTTCCTTCCTCTTCCACAATTTTAATATGGGTCTCGTTAGTCTTGGCTCGCTTAGATGAACTGACAGAACTAGGATCGGTAACACTGTCTTTGGTCAGGCACTTAGTCTCATGAGTCACCTCCTCGCCCCTTAGCAGCGCTGTCTTCCTAACTTTTGAGTTGCTCTGTCCTGACGGGTGTTCACAAACCCTCTGCCGGGAGGAGGCAATGTCGGTCGGTCGAACACTTTCCTTAACAACGGGATGCAAGAACTTCTGTTCCCAAGACACCCTAAAGTCCTTGAGCGAATCCTCGGTCCATGGGTCAGAACTAGAAATAACCTTAGCATCCTCGGAAATGGAAGATCTAACACCCATTTGATTTGACAACATGCCCGGGTAAATATAAACCTGATCCCTCATAGATAGTATTAACAAAGCCCATGTTGAAGACGAAAATGGAAATCCGGTACGCCCACTAATATTCCACCACGGGATGGACCACCTAACGATCACCTCATCCTTAGCCAAATAGAAGAGTCACTCCTTCTCCTTATGACCCTTACCCCACACCTGCGCCGTCTTCCGACCCGTGAAACCCTTATAGCTATAACCTTTGATGCATCAGGGAGGGTCGATCAAACCAAGCTGCTCCTGTATGTAACCAAACCTGCACAAAATACGACATAACATCACACCCCCAAACCAAAGCAACCACAAAAACAAAACAAAAGAAACAAGCTACAGAAACATAGCGAAAAAAATACCTCTAAAATGATCCTGGAACCTCGGAAAGATGCATCGTGGAGTCGAGCACGAGCATTAAGACCTAGAATAAGCTCGCCCAAAATAAGCAAAGAAGGTGACCGTCCATGTTCCATCCCCATCACCATGTCCAAAACTCGAGGGTTATCCCAGCCTTCACGCGCCCTCGCATCCTCAAAAAGATGATAGCAAGCCATCGCACCATTAAAAGCGCGCCTGCACACTAAGGCCGAAACATGATGAGAGCCAACCTGTAAGAACGTCTTAGAAAGCAACTCTAAGTCAATTTCATCCCTACCAAAATAACCTTTAGCCTCCTCCAATGACGAAAGATCCAAAAAAGGTAAAACCGCTCCACGTAAGCGTCATCCTCATAAGGCACACAAGGACGAACTGAGCTCCACCCACCTATGGGCTATGGCATCTATCTCTTCGGGCAAAGGACAAATTTTACCCCCGCGAAAAGCAAAAACATGGCCCTTCAAGTCCCACAACCCGTATATATAGCCCTAATCCCACAAGAATTAGGAAACGACAAAAATTTCCATAACCCGGACCCGAACCGCCTCGGCCCAGGCGCCCAAATTTCCAGCCGTCCGAATTTCCAGCCGCCCGAGCCCAGGTGCCCTTGGACGCGAGAGCCTCAGCCCAAGCGCCCACATATAAGCAGGCAGCATCTAGAGCAACCCCAAAGGTAGAAAACACTGATCCCACATCATAACCATGGTTACCACATGACACCCCGGACATCGGGAACGACCTTCCGAAACCGTTAAAACCCGCCCTGAAAACTAAAGCACCCATGCAGGGACCACAGGTGCGTGAGTTCACCCGTCGGACGCTCAGGACTTGGACGTTTTTTTATTTTTTTTAGGGGGATAAGCTACCCCACCTAGGCGTGTTATAGCCTATTGGCAGTGATCGTCATATCAAGTCGCGTCTGTAGCCTAACAAGGCAATATTATGAGTATGCAAAAAGTGGTCTAACTTTTTCACAAGGCAATATTATGGGTATGCAAAAAAGTGGTCTAACTTTTTCACAAGGCAATATTATGAGTATGTAAAAAGTGGTCTAACTTTTTCAAAACACGTTAATGTTTTACGTTAGCATTTTACATCTCATCCATCTCGAGTTAAAACATTTTAATCGACGTACTATCTGATCCGATTCGCGGCTCAAATTGACGCATTTCAAAACATCTAAAAGGAACTGTTTCATACCTCTGTGCAACGTCAACGCACCCTAAACTAGGTCAGGTCGCAAATGAATAAACGCAATAGTAATTACCTGTCAATCTAGGTAAACAAATTGCCAAACAAAAACACAAGACTAAAATTTAAAAACAAATATACAACATATACAAATTCATACACAAATCGAGGCTAGGAAAGACCCCTAAAAGCCGCACCAATAGCTATCACAACCTCGCAAAGGTTGCCATCTAAACCTAGATCCTCCAAGTCTATAAGAGGAGACTCACTACCATCCATCCCCAACAACATGTCTAAGGTTGCCGTCTCGGGGACTCCTCCGATCTCCTCACTAGCACCCGTAGCCTCAGCCTCCCTTTCAACCCGATGTCTGGCTTCACCTTGCGCAGAGGTCTCACTTTGAGACCGAGCCAGCTGCTCCTTTAGGAAGGCGATCTCGTCAGCCCAAGATTGCAGGAGCTGTCGCGCCTCAGCCGCTTCCGCCTCGAGCTCGGTCACCCGAGTCTCCAGCTGCCCCACCATATCCGGGACATCCTACAAACACACTGAAACATTAGGAGGGTACGCCAACAGCCTAGAAAACCACCCTAATCGCACAAACTCACCGATCAAGGTACCGAAGTGTCACGGGAAACCCTCGAGGCATAGGCCCGAAGTGGTTGGTAGCCTGCCACAACCGCTGATGGCAAGCTGATGAAACCTGAAAAGTGAAACCACGGAAGTTAGACAAACCAATCTTAACTCTTAGAACACAAGCCTAAACGAAAGCCAAAACTCACCCGGTACACCCGGTCACGCCACTCTATCCCAGCATCCATCTCCTCAGCAGAACACGGGGGGAGAGGCTCGGTGAAAGGTATCCCAGCCGCATCCACCCTAAGCAGTGCCAGAAAATCTGGGGGCTGGATTTCATCAGCCGGATCGGCCAGCTGAGAAAACAACAGATTGGTCGGTCAGAGGGCAAGGAAACAACAAACCGCAAAACAAATCTTAGGACCGAAATTAGAACATTACCACGAGGCGGTACCAAGCCAACCGCCGGGTGACATGAGATAGGTAGGAGGCACCTGGCACCAAGAGCGCATCGCCTCCTTCTCCGTCCCTATCCTCGAGGATCTCTGCGGTGGTCGGTGGTCTAAACAGGGTCCGAGGAGGATCAACCGGCACCCTGAAATCGTCATATAGGCACTGACACCGCTCGCCCAGATACCAAACTGGGCATAACAACGCAGGAAGGAGCATCCTCCTGTAACTTTTAGGCCTCAGCTCCGTGGCCACATACTCCGGTATGCCCTCATAACCAACCCAAGGGCGGGCCACAAACTACACAACTGAGCCAACACTCCGATAAATCCTAAACCTTGGAGGCTACTAAGCTAAGTAGGACATGAAAAAAGAAAACTTACATCCCCGAGGCTCAGCTTGTTAACCAGCGCATTCTCCGATGGGTAGTGGCTGGTAGTGCTCTTAGGCTGAGCCAGCCTCCACTCGATTCCCGCCGGGAATCTCTTCGGGTGAACTGGCACCGTCTTGGGTCCCAAACAAGGAAAATAGAAGTAGATCCAAGCCTGCAACAAAACCAAAATACATTTAGCAACACTAAGCACTACAACATAATATATCTTTAGTGGCATTTAATTTAGATTTAGGCGGCATATATAAATGCCGCGAAAAACAATAGCAGCATTTGATTAAATGCTATCATATCCAATGTCGCTAGAAGTTCTAGTTGCATTTGTTTATATGCTGGTAAATGCATATACAAATGTCATCTAAGCCCTTATTATGAAGTTTGAGATTCACCATTTTTCTTCTTCTTTTTTTTTCTTTAAATTTGTTTCCCTTCATTAATACACGTGAATTGTTCCTCCTTTTGATTTTGTTTGTATTGTTTTTTTAATAAATAAAATAAGTACCAACTTAAAAAAAAAAAAAAAAAAAAGGAGAAAATGTATAAAATAATATCATGTATAATATCGAAAATAAAACTTGTCATTACAATTTACAAAAACCTTATTTCGGTTTCAACTGAATTCATGAACTTGTCATTACAAAAGATATTCTATGCTTAAATCCTTAAATTGGTGTCATCCAAATGTGAAAATTGCTATTGATAAAAGCTTAATTCATAAAAGCTTCAATTTCGGGTCTGGATCTCGCATTGGAGCTATTACTTCTCAATTGGATTATGATAAGGCTTTGTCCAAACCAAAGTGCCATATAACCTTTTGCTGTGATCACACCTGGTAAAAGAAACCAAATACTCGTATTATTTTATCATATGTATAATTTACACGAGAATAAATTCTACAACACTAATAGTATGGGTTGGCTTGTATGAATAAGAACCTTGGATCAAAGTGCTATGACAATACTAACCTTGTATTCCGAATAATCCTGTGTTATGGCCTGCATATTGATATTGGCCTGCATTATACACAGTTGCATCAATCTGCTATTATTTACGACGCAAGAGACACAAATGTTCTAATTCATGTCCGCAAAACGATTTGATTAACTAAAACACAAGATAAAATCCAAAGAATGTGTAAATTTATCATTTTCTCTAACCTTTTCTATTGCATTAAACAAACACATGGAGTACTTGCCTTCTTTTGTTCTACGACTGTTGCAAAAATGCTGCAAACTGGAACTACGAAACCTGAATGTAGCTCAATCAGCATAGTAATCACGGAGAATAAAAATACACCAAATAAGAGTTAATAAGATCAAGAAACACAAAGTTAAAACCTGAGAAAGACGGATAGTGTCTAATATAATGCTTGACGATATCTAGCCCACAGAGCTTCGGCTACAGCAAAGCAAACTGAAGGCTCACTATTAGCCTGCATCAACGTACAACAATTGAATATGAGCCCCGTCGTGCTAAGGTTGTGGTTGGAAGTCAGAACCTTGTACAAGGTTACTGTTGTCGTAAATGCTACTGTATGAGCGTTAAATGCGTTGAAGAAACTAGCTTAAATGCCTCAGTGTACAACTTAGAGCAGATCACCGAGCGTCAGGCCAACACGGTCTCTAAGATATTAAAATCGAGTGAAACTAATGCTAATAGTAGCACATAGCTCTGAGACATTTCTTGAACTAGTGTGTAAAATAACAGGAACTCGGTGTAAGTCTAACATAAAGTAATATGATTCATTTGGAAACTGAACCAAAGTCGAGTTAAATTATATAACCTCATACCTCACCATTTGTAGAATCTTGCAAAGCTTAGTTCAGCTTAAAATCGGCATTCAAGTCGAAATAAGTCAAGCTAAACCTTACCTAAGTCAGCATTCAAGTCCCACTTAATCACTATTTCAGCTAAACCTAACCCAAATCTCGGAACATCTAATCACAACCATCAACCTAATTCCCTTATATTCACTCACTTAATACCCAATTTAGCTAAACCAAATCCTAAATCGGCATTGAAGACCCACTTAATCATTATATAAGATAAAGCAAACCCAAATCCAAATTCATGTTTGAGCAAATCCAAGTCATATATAGGCTTTCAAATAGACTACAAGCACATTTCAATGTAACAATAGTTATATGAAAAAATACAGTAGAAACGGGCAATCACCATGGATAGACTTTGTTGTTTCAGTTCAACCTTAATTTGAGAACTTGGTAGAGGTTCATTAACATGCTTGGCAAACATGTTCAGCAACGTCGTTTTGTCAAATTCCCTGAAAATCAAATATAAAACTCAATTAAAATAAAAAATAAGAAGCCATAAAGGGTGATAATCGAAATCAAAATCGACTGATTTAAATGACTAACAGAAAAACCCTAATAATATCAATAGATTGCAACTGATCATAGGAATCAATCATCGTGCCAGAAAAATTAGATCGCGAACAAAAAGGTTGGAGAAAGATGGAAGAATTGAGTCATACAAATAAAATGAAAATTGATTGCGCATTTCTGAATGACTGATGATTATGAAATGGAATTTGATTGAAAGCACAAATTCAGAACACCAAAGAATAATAGAGAAAAAAAATTAGGTTTTGAATTTAGGTGAGCTTTTATGTGAAATGAAATTATATCACGGAGTAGTAGTTTAAGTGACTATTTGCTATTTGAGTGAGGAAATGTGTAAACATTAGTTTAAGGCGGCAATTAGACTATTTGCTATGTTAAGTGTCATGTTTAGTACATTAAGGCGACATTTATTTTTTATGCTTCTAGATAAATGTCACCTAACAACTAATTTCTTGTAGTGAAGCCAAAAACTAAGTAAAACTGGAGATAAAAGAATAAGAATAGTAACTAACCTCCAGTATAAGGCCCGGACCCACAATGGGCACAACTGAGGCCAACTCTATCGCCAACGGCCTCACCATGACTTGCAGGCAGGGAGTCATCTCCGCGAAAGCCGCGGTTACCCAATCATAACGACCCAGCTGAGCCAGGTCCTCTAGGAGAGGCAAAATCCTAGTGCTAAACCTCTCGCCTTTATCCGAGAAGTAGGTCGACCCTAGGAAGTACCACACAACTGGGCATACTGCTCCGGCGTGTTGGGTTCCTGACCCTCTAACACCGCCACTCGCTCGAAGTGATCGGTGATATACGAACTCACCAAGGCATGAGGCGTACTGTATTCCTCGTGCGGTAAACAGTCCCCGATGAGGCCCCGCACCCCATCACTATCTAGCCTAGGACCTTCGGCGGCCTACCTATTCCTATCCGGCCCCCAGGGCAAACCCGTAATCATCCCAAAATTATCTAGGGTCATCCCGACCTCCCCAAAAGCCATGTGAAAGGTCGAGGTAGTATCGTGGAAGCGATCTATCATCGCTCTAATCACCATAAGATTGCACTTAGTCTTGCAACCCACCAACCTAACCCACTGCTCAACCACGGGACCTAGAGCAGTCCTCGCGATAATCTCCTTTACCGCGGGGGTCAACTTATGAAAATAAACCTCGAGACACGTAGTAAAGCCCGAGAAAGTCCTCATCGGACCTAAGGGCTACAAACTGAAACAATATGAGCATAAACAAAAGTCTAGCCTAGCCAGAGTCAAAAATCTAAGACATAGCTAACAAGCCCAAATAGAACACTCACCAGACCCCGCACGATACGGTGAGAAATGTGAAGGTCAAGGTGGAATAGCAGCTGATGACCATCCCAATCCCGAGCCCACTCAGGATCCTTGTGGATAATCTCCTCATCTTTCGGTACAGGAACCGGAACGTGAGCCCTCCTAGCAAGCGTCTCCGGAAGCCTACACTTCCTCACTCTATCAAAATCGGCCTCATTAATAGCCTCAGGGTCACGACGCTGAGACGGGGTACTCCGTCGTCTCCTACGAATCCCTCGGGGAGTCTGTGAACTCATCCCGACAATCTCATCACTAGGAGCTCCCTCGGAACGCTCGATGTTACCTTTTACTACAAATCACAAAAAAAAAATCGCGCCTCAGGTCAGGCTAAAGGAGCTCAAATAGGTCAAAATAGGGTCAAAATTTTGAATAAGGATATCAAAATTCCGAAATGGCCGTTAGCACCCATTTTCGATCCCGGTCACGATGAAAGTGGTTTTGGAAAAATCCGGCATCGTTACGACACCTTTTGGTCCGTCTTAAGACACACAAAACCTCACGGAAAGCCCTAGGAGCCACCCTAGCCCATAAAAACCGACAAAAGAGCTACCCACATCCTCACAAACACTATTTGAATGAGATTACACAAAATAAACACGGGAATAATCGGGAAATCGGTCCCTAACCCTAGCGTTTCGAACCTATCACCCTAGGAAGCCATTATCGCACCTCGAGAACCTCTATCAAGCTTATAACTACCCTAACAAGCTCTAATCGACCCTAATTTAACAATGGGACTAAGCGTAAGCATTGAAACTTAACGAATCAAAAACCCACAAATCAATTTTCTAGGGTTTTCAACAAAACAAACTAATAATCAATCAAATCAAGCAAAAACAATAATAAACAAGTAAAGAACGATTACCCGGAGTCGACATTGGCGCGTACGATGGAAATCGAGGCGAACTTTGGCAAGAAAAGTCGAAAAATTGATTTGTAGGCGAAGGGAGTGACGCGCTCGAGTCTAAAAACAAATGAACAAATCGCCCCAATTTTTGATTACTTAAACAAACCCGATCCCCGGAAACCCGACCACTTCAGGTGACGCGTCTGAGTCCGGGCACGCTGGGGGCTAGGCGCCTGAAGATTGGAGCGCAGACAAATGCGCGTCCAAGCTGCCCGGTACATACTAAAGCAAAACAAACGAAACTCTAAATTCGATACACGTAAAGCGCACGCCTTTTAAGACAAGTAAAATAACAATAACAATGCAATTACTAATCAACATTGACGAAACACGCTCGATAATAAGACAAGCATCAGAACTACGCTTAACCTGGACACTACACCCGAACACGTAACAAAGCAATCTGAACCGAACTAGCCTAAACGAACTCTAAACAAATCTCAAATGCATAACAAACTAAAACAAAGCAAGAGAAAACCCAAACAAAATAAAACAAACTCACTAGACAAAAAACTTTTAACTAAAACAAATAAACAAACAGCAATTTTGCCTGAGGGACGTTAGTATCTCGGAGGCAAAGCAACAACATTTTGCCCGAGGGACGTTAGTATCCCGGAGGCACAACAAACAGCAATTTTGCCCGAGGGACGTTAGTATCCCGGAGGCACAGCAACAACAATTTTGCCCGAGGGACGTTATTATCCCGGAGGCACAGCAACAACAGTTTTCGAGTGGATACCAACGCCCACGAAGGAGTCTGATACCTCCACAGCATTTTTCATTCGAGAGGAGACCGACGCCCTCGAATAGTTTATTTTGTCCTAGGGGTCAGAGCATCCCCGAAGACAGCTGCTTTAGTGCAGATTGACGCCCTCAAGTAGTTAACAACAACAATTTTGTCCTAGGGGTCAGAGCATCCCCGAAGACAGCTGCTCGAGTGGAGACTGACGCCCTCGAGTAGTTAACAACAGCAACTTTGTCCTAGGGGTCAGAGCATCCCCGAAGACAGCTGCTCGAGTGGAGACTGACGCTCTCGAGTAGTTAACAACAACAATTTTGTCCTAGGGTCAGAGCATCCCCGAAGATAGCTGCTCGAGTGGAGACTGACGCCCTCGAGTAATTAACAACAACAATTTTGTCCTAGGGGTCAGAGCATCCCCGAAGACAGCTGCTCGAGTGGAGACTGACGCCCTCGAGTAGTTAACAACAACAATTTCGCCCTAGGGGTCAGAGCATCCCCGAGGACGGCTATTCGAGTGGAGACTAACGCCCTCGAATAGTTTATCTCATCATGTTTTGTCCTAGGGGTCAGAGGCACCCCGAAGGACAGCTACTCGAGTGGAGACTGACGCCCTCGAGTAGTTTACCTCATCTTGTTTTGTCCTAGGGGTCACAAGCATCCCAAAGACGACGCTCGAGTGGAGACTAACGCCCTCGAACGTTTATCAAGGGTTCACAAGCATCCCAAAAGTTTGTTCAAATATACGTATGAGCATTCTGTGCACTTACAATTAACACATCACTAAAAACATCTAAATAAATTAAACAAACCGTTTAAACAAGCCGAAGAAGACAAAGCACGCGCGCATAAAGAACCAAGAATGAGATATCAAGCAACGGCCCGGGCCCAAGCAAGCAACCGAAAGCGAAGACCTCAGGTATGATTTCTAAGTTATGGCTGGCGAGCCTCAACACGTAGTCCATTGAACTTAAAACGACCCGACCTTACAGCCACCAGGTCGTAATCTTCGATTGACCTGGGCGACTATACTTTGAATTTTGCCTTGTTCAAGCCTCAGTCAAAGTGGGGGCTTCTGTAGACACCCAGATTTAGACCTGGTGGCTGCAGAGGTGCCCGAGAAACACCCAATAACGATAGGACTGCAGCGTGACGCGGGTTCGCGATGTTTTAGGTAGTTTTCTATGGAATGGATCTTATAATTACTCGGAAAAATTAAAACTAACATGATGGCAGCCTTAGTCGTGTCGTTACGGTCGCATAGACACTAATTAGAGTCAATTCCGACACCGGGACCCCGAGTCGGTCCTGAAACTCAAACCGAGTCAGCACCGCGCCAATCGAACCTCGGGATGCACACCCGAGGCCCACTAATGATCACGGTGCTAGGTCAAGCCGCGGGAACCTTAATCCCTAAGTATCATATTATCCTCCACCCTCTCGGTTTTGGAAAGTATCAAAATCGTAACTTCAAAATCCCGACCGCCCCACCTCACACGCCTTAGTATCCCTGCACCTTAGACCAGGCGCCTGACTCTTGGTGAGCCCCAGATCAGGCGTACATATGGGCGACGAGGGCCGAAAACACCTATAAATACCCCTCTTCCGCCTCATTCATTCGACACACAATTCTCATCTTCTCTTCTCCCTCTAACTCTCTCGCTAAGGGCTCGCACTCCGATACCCGAGGCAAACGATCCACTCGATCGTAGTTCTGATAAAAGCGACATCAACGCTACTCCTCACCTTCGAGCACCCCACTCGATACCGAGGTGCCTGTGACTAGCTCAAGTCTAGTAGCGAAGCTCTGACGGATTAGCTGCAGAACTAGTCCATAGTAACGAAGCTCTGTCGGAGTAGCTGCAGGAGGGGTAAACGGTAACGGAGCTCTGCCGGAGTCACTGGTCAAGCTAGGAGGATCCGCCTGTTGAAACCGAGTCGTCACTAGGTTGTCATCTAAACAAAACTTTCCATATTTGCACTTTCCTTTATTATTCACTATGATAACGCTAGATGTGGACACTAGGTCCACAAACATCTACTAAAATACGTAACGTCCCAACTTCAATCACAAATACTAAAACACACTAAATAAAACCGAGTAATACCGAGATCCGTTCTCAAATATCTATGCATTGAGTCCCGTTTAGTGTACACTCCGAGGGTGCAACTCCTCACAATGTGATTTACTTACGTTTGCATTTACAGTTTTTCGTATGATTTATTGCTTTTATGACCTTATAATCGCATGCTAAATCACCTAACACGGAATTCAAAATGTAAAACAACTAAAACTGAACAAAGCGATGGTCGGGTTCCGTATTAGTCTGGGTGCCCACCTTATTAGGTTCGATGCATCTCTATTAATACCGAATCGACGCATCTTAAGCAGAATACCAGGTAAGGTATACCACGAGGATGACTAATATCCGTATTATCACGTTAAAATTGATTTGCTAATACGTATAATACTAGTACTCTCTACTCTTCTACGTGCATCATTTCATGGCCTGCTTGTCACGTGAAATCGCATGCAAAGAATGTAAACACAACTGATTTGACGACAATACTTACTTGTCCTTAAACAACCGACGTAGTAAAAGGCATAGGGTTAAAACAACGGATGTTACAGTATTTCCGCCACAACGAAAGGACTAGGTTATCAGCCCACCGATTGATTAGTAGAGGCCGCTATAGTGCGGGCGGGATTGGGTGTTGGCATCTATCGGATGTTGGCTTCCCAATACGTACCCTCACCCCTTACTCAGAATCGACGGTTTTCGGATGTCCGAAACCATTGGCAATGAGAGTCATTCCAGGCATGGAGTGCTTAAGGGTACAAGTCTTTATCTTTAGGTCCCGTGCCACTCAACTTTGAGCCGGCGAGGGATCAAAGTTGACTTGAATGGTTTCCGAGTCCCCATAATTGACTCAGTGGCGACTCCACAAATCGGCAACGAATTCAGTTCACTAAAAAGGTCGCCTTACCAAATGAATCGGCCTTTAAACATTTATAACCACAACTCGATCGATTCCCAAACGGAAACACGGGTGCTCGCACCCGTCTAGTACAAGTCCGGATCGTCATCCGAATCGAGGTCCGAGACATCGCCTCGTACGCGAGATCGGACCGGCCCTCGACAGAAAGGGGGCCGCGTGGGTGGCCGCCGCCACACATTGAAAAACCGGGTCGGACCCGCGCAGGCGCGCGCGGGGCGTCGGGCGGTGCGGACGGACGTCCACAGAACCTAGACGAATAGCATGAAGGGAAAGAGAGTAGCAAGTAAGGTGTTGACCTATTTCCCGCTAGGACCCAGACTACAACGACTATATGCGACAAAGAACGTAGCGAAGCACATGAGTTGGCACCACAAAAACTCTTGACTAAGGGTAAGTGGTAGGGAGCTATTCCGCCCCTGCTCTAGCAAGAGCAGCACTGCCATCGAGGACCCTTACATGCCTACTCTTCGCCACACAACAGCGTGTGAAAACTAATCGATTGACCAAAATAATGAAGACATTAGCAGAACGACAACAGTTGGTGGAGAAGGGATTGGAGGACTAGTAGAAGACGATAGAGCTGGTGGAAGAGAGGCTGGTCATGTCAAATGAAGGCTGCAACACGGGGCCGCGCACACAGCGGAAGGACGACAATGCTAATGATGGGCATGGGTTCGCCTCTATGGATATTGAGCCACTTGCTTAGGTAGACATCTTTTAGGTACTTTCATGTCGTTATGTACAATCTTAAGTCTCTAGCTAACTATTAAACCCAATTTTAAAACAAATTACTCTCTTCTTGTACTATAAGTTCATTTTCTTTGAAAACCGCATTGTTTGTCTCCCACGGGATGCTGAATTGGGATGCAGAGTTTGTTGTACGTTAACTTGCATAGGGTGTACTTTTGTATTAATGCTGATTTTTTTTTGTGTATGGAATGATTTGGTTTTTTTGTTTTCGGTTAAGTAAAATTGGAGGAATAGAAAACAAAATGTTGTTAGAAAATGCAGACTCACGTGCGTCGGATTAGCCGACGCAGTCCAAGCAACTCCCAACAAAGCTATCTGTATATGCGTCGGACTATCCGACGCAATAAAACGTGATCCGACGAACAAAGAATACATTGCGGCGGAGGATCCGTCGCACACGCTGTCGCAAAGGCTAAAATCTCCGTCGGGTTGTGCGAGAGCGAATCCAACGCAAAATTTCACATTTGCGTGTCATTTGCGATGGCGCGTCCGACGCAGAATGTGTTTGACTTAAACCTTTGACTCTCAGGCATGCGTCAGATTATCAGTCGCAAGTCCGACGCAAATTAGTGCGTGTTGGAATGCCTGACGAACACAGAACCCCCTGTGACGAAATATTGCGCCGGAATCTTAGCGTCGATTCGTCCAATGCAAACGACGATTTGTGTCGGATTTGTCCGCCGTATATTGACTTGCTTTTTTATAGTGGGAGAGCCTTCAAAATTCTAAAAGGATTAATGTTTTTGCCGATTTGTTTCTTTATTTTTTTTACTATTCCTACTTCTTTGTTTCTTTATTTTTTTTAACTTTTTACATTTTCAACACTTTCTTTATTTCCCACCTTTTTTGCTTTTTATCACTAATACATTTTGTATATTTTTGTACCTCACTCCCATATATGGCGTACATATATAGTATGTATTTGTACTGTATATGTATGCGGTTCGTATTTATGCGGTATTTTTTTTTTGATTTTTTTGTTTCTTTAATTATTTTGTAGTTAATTGTTTTATATGGTTTACGTATTTATACGGTGTCCGTTTTTTATTTTTATTTTTTTTTAAAATATTGTTTCATCAATTATTTTCTTTTTGATTATTTATACGGTATATTTTTTACAGTTTCACCTTTTGTTTTTTTTCTTTATACGTTATGTAATATGTTTTTTTTTATATTTTCCTATTTAATTAATAATATTGTTTTTAATTGTTTCATATGGTATATTTTTTTTAAAAAAAAAAATCATGTTTGATTAATTATTTTCTTTATAATTATTTATACAGTATTTTTTTTGTACAATTTCACCATTTTTTGTTTTTTTTTTGTTTTTTTCTTTATACGGTATGTAATTTTTTTTAATATTGTACTGTTTCTTTAATAATGTTGTTTTTAATTGTTTAATACGGTATGCATATTTATACGGTATACTGTATTTTTTTTCTAAAAAAATCATGTTTCTTTCATTATTTTTTGTTTTTGATTATTTATACGGTATTTAATTTTTTGAAAAAAAAATTGAATTGTTTTTAAAATTATTTTCTTTATTTTTCGTCAACGTAATTATTTTCAATGCGCTTATTCTTGTATTTATGTTTTCTTCGTGTTTTGTCTTTTATGTCTAGTGTAGATTGTATATTTTGATTTTTTTTTATAAAAAAACAAACATATCTTATCTTATTTTAAAAGTAAGAATCATACTTTCATCACGAAAATAACCCAATACTTCCTCTTCGGTTAACAAATATAATCCGTTGTCTGCAGTATCTTGGTTGGTTGTTCAATGTTTGTTAAGTTCACTCTTTGTTCCGTAGGTTCCATGTTCGAGCCTTCATTTGGAGGCCTTTTTTTATTTCTAAACACGGCGTTAGTACTTGTATGTTGGTCGGTTGCCTTTGGTAGTAAGTGTCACTCTTTTAGTTGTTCATCCATAGTTAGCT
Source organism: Agrostemma githago (assembly GCA_958450325.1). Taxonomy (NCBI): domain Eukaryota; kingdom Viridiplantae; phylum Streptophyta; class Magnoliopsida; order Caryophyllales; family Caryophyllaceae; genus Agrostemma; species Agrostemma githago. The sequence goes on along the minus strand of OY288247.1, from coordinate 61,365,570 downwards.
ATTCCTTTCACTTGTTCATCCATACTTGGCTACTTCGTATAATGACTTCTTATTATTCACTAACGTTGACGCAATGATAATACTTTATTCTTTGTATGTATTTAAATCAGTTTGTCGAAATTATAAAGTACATAATCATATTTCTGCTACGATACCATTTTCATCCTATCCTAGTGTAGTGGTTGTACATAGAGTTGGAGTATTGCGACCTATACTGTTGAGAGTTCGAGTACTGTGAAGTCGTGTAGTGGGGGGTCGGGTTCCAATATTGGTTTGACTGGCTTATCTTCGGAGTTGTCTCGTATGTTCCGAAGATCCGAGTGATGTCCATCGGCGTGGTGTCACTGAAACCGCTCATGAGCGACGAAGCATCACCGTTCGGGGCTTGGTTTACCGGGGCCTTATTCCTCGGGAGCACATTCCCCGCCGCGTCGACAGCTCTGGGGTTCGCCCTCCGCTTTTTCTGCTTTACGTTACTTCTTCTTCCAATACCTCGCCTGTTAGGAGGGTCCTCAACGTCGCATGTACGTCTTAGGCTGCCTGCACCGTACTCTATTACAACCCCACACCCTCAACGACACGCCACCCTCCGCAAACGAGTCCACAGCCTCTATCCCAGCAGGAGCCTCCAGTTGCTTGATTAGTACGTCCATATCGGAGGTCTCATTGGACAGCATCGCCAACCTCTTGACGTAGTCATTCTTCATGCTGATCTAGACGGAATTCATGTTGAGTTCATTCTCCTCTGGATCGTAATAACCGACACGGATGTTCTCGTATCCCCTTACCAAATCCTTACGCCACCGATCGAGGATGTATTTATCCCGGATACCCTTCACGTTGAGCACGTCGAGGCATTCACGATATGGCGACACAAGATCCCTCGGAATTCAAAAATCTTGCAGCCGCAGACGTACTCATCGTTCCTGCTGTCAATCCGCACTTCGAAAGTATAGTCGATTTAAATATAATCGTGATTTAACAACTTAATGAAACTAATGTTCGTAATCAACTTATATTTAAAACGGTTATTGAAAAAAAAACTTACCTAACCTCATGGGTAGTACTAAGATAGCAAAGACAACAGAAAACCTAAATTATCAATTTGGGTCTCAAAGTTCATCCTCAACTCGTAGAACTCGTCGATGTCCTCCTAGAATGACTGTATCATCTCCTCAAGTGTTTTGTCGAAGTTCGTAACTCACAATTCATGCCAGTGGTGGAGCCGTTTAATTAACGTCTCCATCGATCTCCTTCTTGTACCCAGCCTCCTTTGAACGGAGCTCGTCCACCAGAGACTGCTTCGACGTTATCGTCCTCCTAATCTGATTGGCGGAGTCGAAATCCATCTACAAAACAACAATCGAAAAAGAATTTTTTTAAATAAATAAAGGGAAAAGGAAAAAAAACCAAAAAAAAACAATAAACTATTTCAAACCTAGAAAAATGGTCGAAAATGTTGTAGAGATTTTTTTTTTTTGAAAAGAGAAGATGAAGATGTAAACTAAGCTTCTTTGGGAAACTTTAAGAGCACAACTAATGAAACACAAATTGGTGATCCTTGAGATGTCTTCCTATTGGTCAATATTACATTCAATGGCTAAGATCCTCTTGAAATGGTAGTAGATTGTAAACGAATGGCCAGGATCTGATTGCACTTCTCTTTGGAGAAACTCGACCATCACACGTTACGTCCAAATTGAACGGATGTAAAATTCTTATTGGATGGACGTCATTATGATTTCCCAAACGTACTCGCTCGTGCTCGTTACACTCTTTCGGGACTGTACAATATGATTTGCCAAAAGTCATTGGTTGTGATCGTTATGGTATTTCAAAAGTATATAATATTATTCATCGAACGTAGACGGTCATGATCGTTAAACCAATTCGGCGGTATGCTATATGACTTGCCAAACATACTCGATCTTCATCGTTATACTATTTCAGCGGCGTACAAATGATTTGTTAAACGTACTCGGTCATACTAATGGTCATACTAATCCCGAGTAGCGAACCTAAATTACCACCACCGTCAACGAACGTACTTCATTGTGCAGAACGTACGTATTTAGCCAAACCCTCCAAATCCTTAACCCTGAATGTAACCCTAAACCCTAAATGTAACCCTAAACCCCGAATGTAACACTAAACCCATACAAGTTCTTTCTTATTATTCATTTACCAAAATTTAAATTAACGTCAAACTTTTTCGTACTAGTATCACGCCGAAACGTTATTTACTATTACAACTCTATGCGCAAACGTGACCTCCGATTCAATTTCGCAAATACGTGATCTGCTAACGTAAAATGTGTTATTTCTAAAAAATGTAACTGGTCCGAATAACCTAAATTGAAAAACTTACAACTGTGAAAGACAAAGTTTCTTCGACAAGCTTCTACAAACACAACTAAAGAAACACAACTTGGTGATACTTAAGAAGTCATCCTATTGGTCAGATTATAATCAACGGCTCAGATTTGTCAAAGAAGCTTCTACAAACACAACTAAGAAAACACAACTAAAGAAACACAACTTGGTGATCCTTAAGATGTCATCCTATTGGTCAGATTATAATCAACGACCCAGATTTGTCAAAGAAGCTTCTACACAACTAAAGAAACACAACTTGGTGATTCTTAAGATGTCATCCTATTGGTCAGATTATAATCAACGGTCCAGATGTCACCCTAAACCCTAAACCATAAAAACCTAATAACCCTAAAAACCCTAAACCCTAAAACCCAAAATCCCAAGGACCCGTTAATCGTAAAACATGTACGTTCTCATTAATTTATACTCCCAACTATATACTTTTAATAGATACATTTTACTATATTTTTCAATATGTACATTTTATACAAACGTAAATCACCTTTACGTTTAATCTCTTCTGTCATGTATTGAACGACAACTCTTGTTCATAGGAAACATGACGAACGATATTTTTCTAGGAGGACGTCCACCATCCGTAAATGTTGTCGCCTTATGATCTTCTACGAGTTACATTACCTTGTGATAATTGAAACGTGGCCACGACTGAACGTTACCGTCCACACAAGAACCGTGTATATATCAATTTTGTTCCGACTAAATTTTCCCCACTTAAGATCCACTAGAATACTACTCGTAGTAGATTATTATTAGATGAAGCTAAATCTATATTACTCGTACCAAAAAAAATACTCATCAATAAGTGTCATGTATTAGAATGACTAATGATAACAATCCAAATTTCAAATCAATCCCTTCACATAAAGTGCATTGAAAATACGCACCATCTCTTCCATTGGAAATACAAATTTCCAACTATGAATTAACGGATACAAAACTAATTGACGGATGTGTTTTCTTAAAATTTCATTTTACAAATCCCGTTAGAGGATGCATCATTTTACAATATGACGGGAATGTGTACATATATAACCGGGTAACGTATCGACACTAGTACTCCGTAACATTTTCTTCAAGTAATTCATGCCTCATCCGGTTTCAAATAATACTAGTTGGAAAGCTCGTGGGATGCACGGGCCGGTTTTTAGTGACAATGATAATGACATCAAGTTAGAAAATTGTAAAGGAATACTATCCACATATGTGATTACGTGAATGTGTTTTTAGAGATGTCATATATGCGGTAAACGTCAAATTAAATTATACGCGTGCATTGTATTTAAAACTCATTATATCTCTCTTTAAGACAATACTCGATAAATCTTTAATGTGATACAATTATACTCCGTACTACATAGTACTTCCTCCTTCTATCTCCTTCCATATTCTATTTTCGTTCGTCTTTCTATCTTCTTCCCATCGCAAATATTTTTTATTTGGTCCAACCTTTTTACTATATTAACCTCAGTTTTTACTTATAACTACAATTATAGAAAAGAGAAATATTTAATTTATACATATGACGTTATTCTTTCAGTGACATTATTCTTTCACTGTGAAATAATTTTACTTAATTTTATAGTCTTAAAAGCTCTTTAATTTTTGTCGATATTTAAGGACGAATTATATAATGAAATTCAACGCCCGATTATATAATTTTTCGATGTAAGTAGAGTTTTTCCAAGACTCAAAAGATGTTTGGTTAATATCTATGGACGAATAATTACTCTTAATTATAATATAGATATCAATCAGCTCATCATACTTTTACGATGTGGGATAATTTTACTTAATTTTATAGTCTTAAGAGATTAAGGATCAAAAGTTTTTTTTGTTGAAATCTAAGATCAGAACGAATGATTATTTTTATTTATAATATAATAAAAATTTATTACCTTAATATAATTTTTTGAGCTGAGATGATTTCACTATTTTTATATGTAATGGATTCATTACTTTTTCGAGCAAATAAATATGAAATTCATAACATTATAATAATTTCGATGTGGGAGAATTTCACACACGTTTATAGTCTTAAGAACTCTTTTAAGACTCAAAAGAGAAATTTTTACTTATGTTTCTTAAAGTCCTAGGAGCTTTTCTAAAACTCAAAAGATGTTTGGTTTATATCTATGAAATTCACGACTTTGTAATAATTTTTCGATGTGAGAAATTTTACTCAAGTTTATAGTCTTAAAAGTTTTTTTAAGACTCAAAACTGTGGGATAGTTTGTTAGATTTAATCTGACCCAAGACTGAAACTTCATACTAAATTAATTGGTAATAAACTGTAATTAGTTATAGCGGAAGCGTACCTGATAATACTGATAGATTAACTTACGTCGGTCTTCTGGATTAGGTCTTCTAACAGACACACTCGCCTTTTGGGTTTCTCCATACCGATGGGATATATGTGAGATTAGGTCAAAAGTGTGCTGTCAGGGACCATAACCCTGACTATATATATAGGGAGGGGTGGTTAAACCCTGATGACCTATATCAGTCGCCTTTAGTGGATAAGCCCATCATATATCCCATAAAGTCCTAATGGATCTCTACACTATTATAGTATCCGACCCATACTTTATAAGACGTAAATAAGCCCGTATTATTTGTATTATGACGGATCACATACTTGGGCTCAACTTTAATGATAGCTAACAAATACAATAGGTCCAAATAATGTTATCCACATATATTGTATTAGACCCATAATTCTTACAATCTCCCACTTAGGTCATATACTAGTATATGTAGGACACTGAAGATTGTATTCATTATAACCATATGAGCTCAATAGTGCTATCAAACATTCTAACCGTCTTATGCAATTCGGTCCATTAATCATATGTACATAGAACCAAAGCGGCCTTTGCCATAGTTTGTCGTAACAGGACCCATCAATGATCACATATGCAAACATGACTAACGACATGAATCTAGTATAGGAGTGTAGCATGGAAACAACAACTGAATGTGATCCAAATATGCATATTTCAACTGGTTCAGCTTAAGCCTTAGTGAGATCAACCAAATGAGACAAAGTGAAACTGAAAACTGTAAACCTTATTTCTGCAGAACTGAATAACTGTATACCGTAATGTGTCTAATGTGACAAACTCCCACTTAACCTGAATATCCTTATAACCGAAAACACCCATTTGAGCAATATGCTCAAGAAAGACCGTGGGTGGTAATTCCTTAAGAAGAGGATCCGCAAAAATGGAGTTTGTACAAACATATCTTAGACGTCTTTCACTCTGAATCGTTTCTATAACAACACATCCCTTCTATTGTTATTTGCAACTATAATAACCGTCATTTCGTCACAAATAACTTAAATGATCTTTCAATTCTAAACTTAATTTGCAGCCTTGTGACAAATAAGCGTGACCAAATAGGAGTCGAAATACCAAATGATCTCAACCTGAATCGATCTCCTTTATATGATAACATTGTTTTGCTCCAAATATAAATGACAAACAATATTTGGCTGCCCTTAGTGGATCTTAATATCCTACTGATTTCCCTTAATATTTGTCAATTAAACTATGTAATGTACACAATATCCAAATATGTACAAACTAAGTTTAATTACACCTTATTACTCAAACACATAAAAAATTTCTGAAATACATGGATTTAAGTAAACTGTATTTTTTGGATATGAACATTTTTTTAAGGACATTAATGAAACTACATTATTCTCATTTACTGAAAGGGTATAAAACTTGATATATTTTCATACTCCCACTGAATCTTGAGTATCTACAATAATGTACCAAATTCATACAAAACCAAATGAGATGATATCATGGTAGATCGATGTACTCTTTGACGGAAAACCTTATTTGAGTTTTCATTGGATGATTATTAACCTTAATTTTGTAGAAACTTTATCTTGAATCTATCGAGTCAAGATTTTTAGTATCTGCAACAATGGGTCTATCAATGTCACCATTGACAAACTTGCCTTTACCATTCATCCAATGTAACTCAAGAACTAGATATATCATCTGTCTTTATAGCCATTATTGACAAGACGAGTCTTACTGTCTCATTACCGAATGAGTCTGTCTTGGTAACAAATAACTATTTGAAACCAATATGCTTTATACTTTTAGGTAATGACACTACTACAAAACATCAAATAGACAACTGATTTTTTTGCAATAGACAACTGATTTACAACAGTTGAGTAGTTTGGAGTTGTAAATTAGTCTAAGCATAGACATCTGTTGTACAACAGTTGTCTATTCATTAATAGACAACTGTTTTATAAAATAACAGTTGTCTATTTTGTGTATAGACAACTGAGGTTTTAAAACATTAGTTGTCTATTGCTATTTTAGACATCAGAGGTTTTAAAAAATTAGATGTCTATTGAACTGCTGACGACAAAAAAAACCAAAATAAACAAATTTCACATACCGAGAACTTTAATTTTATTAATAAGAAAATAATTTAATCCCCAATACACCATCTCTTTTCATTTTCATAATATATACATAGCTAACTACGAATCTACTGTACACGGTGTAGAATATACACAAGTGATCAACTTTTTTCACAATTTTCGAGGAAGAGACAATGTTAAATCGAAGTTATCAAGTAAAATCAAAATCACTCTCTGATCCTTACTGTACCGTACGTGATGGCAAGTGTTAGAAGCAGTGATCACCTAAAGCGTAAGCAGTCGCCGGATTATACTCGCAACGAACTGTATCATCTCCATCTGGATACCACGAAACTTCATCTCCTCTCTGATATTCTCAATCACTACAGCACAAAATCATTCACAAAACATATGCAATCAAATTCACATCAATTAATGAATTAAACATACAGATCTCCAAAAATTACCGAAGATAATAACAATTCACAAAATCAAACGCAATTATCAATGTAAATGTAACTGATTACGTACTTCAATGGACGAAATCGGACGGTGACGGATATGCTATCGCCATTGGCAGAAGATCCAGAAGCATCCAACGGCTCACTGAGTACTTCATCAATGTAACTCGCCATAGATTATCGAACTGAGCCAAACGAATCGATTCTGGTCGAACCGAAAATGATACAGTCAACCGACACTATTCACAACTGGAAGTCGAGACGGGTGGACTCAGAACAGTCTCTGGTAGGCTTGACGAAGGAATTGGGCCGAGGATGGTTGGCGAAAGGGATAACTGTGGGTTAGATGGTGATGGTGGGTAGACACAATATGGAGGAGAGTTGTCATTTGTTGAAGGTATGGAGTTGGAAGGTGGTAGTGAATCATAAAGAGGTAAAATGAGTGGAGAGTTTATTGTGTAAGGTGGTTGTTGTAGGTTGGAATTTGAAAGCTCAGAGCATCTTGTCCATACATGGCATTACATTCAAACTTGAAAAGATTACAGATTTGCGAAAAGATGACCCATAAACAAAAATTGCTTACAAAATCAGCAAAACTTATCCAAAAGAGAAATAGTTCGGGTACTGCGATATTATCGCAACTTAAGTTCTGTGGTTTTTAACTGAATTTAATTTAACTTAGTTCAAATGAACTGAACTGAGGTGAGCTGAATTTTACCTGAAAAGCAGCCAGCATGTTCAGGTCCATATGCTAATAGAGGGATTCGGAGCTTACGTTTCCCACCTGCATAACGAGTCCAACATCAAAGCTCATATATCCAAACTTCTAAAACAACAATCACTCCAATGTACTAGTATTTCAGTTAGAAAGATGTCTTTGAAAGCCATACCAACTTGCATTGGAGGCACCCCGTCACCCCCGATAATACCTTGATCCAATCCTCTAATCACCTGGAAATACCACCCGAATTAGAATCCCGATCCCCCAAAATTCCATCAACACTCGTATTTAATGGCCTAGCCCGAACAACTAAAACAGATGCTATTTCTTAGCAAAAGAAGATAGCATTACTTACTTTACTAACGCCAATGTGCATAGTGAGAGGTCTACCACATTTGTAACTACTGTATGTCGAATACAGTCTCATCTGCAAACCTGGCAGTATAATGCACCTACAGTATAATCCCAACAAAACTGGTAAAAACACCGTAACCAGACAACAAAAGATAATATTTTTATAAATATGTTTTGCATTACTGTCCTCGCTTCTGTTTTTCATGCATTCACATAAACTCGATGAGTAAGTTGCTTGACCTTCATTTCAGACATACATTTACATACGTGACAAACAATTACTCAGACGAGTATATATGTGACTCAAATACTCAATAACATTTTTTTATAAATCGTGTCTATACAAAAGTACGATATCTCAATTCCCTACTGCAAAAAAAAATCTGTAACTAAGCGGAATGGTTCATGGAAAGATCGACATACCGGTATAGGTGAAAAACAAAAGGGTGGCTACAAGAGAGAAACATCCCAGTCTAATAGCCTTGAGTTTGGTACACATGCTGCTGCTTGTTTCCATCATGTCTTCTTGGTCACCATACACCTTAAGACACTCCTCAGTTTGTATATATTTGGGGAACTTTGAAGTAATTCAACAAAAAAAATGCTTCCTCAAATATTCCAGTGTCAATTTACTTAGAAAACATAATCAATGAAGCATGCCCCCAAATAATAGAATCAACCATTTTCCGTCACAACAACAAAACTGTCAGTTGTGAGTGAGTGGATTTGGGGTTGGTTAACAGAAGTGATTGTGTAAAACCAACCATTTAAAATGAGAGAACAAAGAATAAGTCAAGAGAAGCATATTCATGATGCTGAAATGGAAGATAGACAGAAAAAAAAAGTGTGATGAGGAAATGAAAATGCATACAGATTAGAATCCTTTTCAATGGAAGCAATGGGAGAACTAAGTGGGAAGAAATATAAAGAGATTAATTCAACAAAAACACTATATTCAATTCCACTACCTCTCAGCCAGCCCAATCTGAATAACTAGAGTCCGAAAATTTGAAAAGAAGTGGAAAAAATGACTGAAGATTAACAATAATCAATAAAGGTAACTCTACCTTGGGTTACAAATTTTAGTCGCTATGCCAGGAGGATCATATCTGGTAATGGCATATAGTGCCTCTGCTGCATTAGCATGGACTTCAGGAGAATCCTGGAATAAACAGAGACTATTAAATAGAATGCGAATCATCCTGAATTCAACACTTGCAAAGTAGATGTACTAAATAATTTCAAAATTAAAGGAAGTATGACTATTTTAGCCAAAAGATTTCAGCAACTGAGATAGCAACCTACTGGAAATTATATATACTTTGAAGTTTGTAGTTAGTGTTGTCATAATCAAAGGGAAATTATTCCTAAGCAACCTACTGATGAAGATACGAGGCCGTTTCGATCGTGACTTCCTTGATTACAGTACCGAATCAAAATTCCAGCTAAAAACTGTAGAACTTCAAAATCGAACTCTTAAACTTCAAAATTGCATCATCTTCCGGTTTGTGGAAACACAAAGTAAAACATGTAGAAATGAAAAGTTCAAATAGTTACTTGTATCTCGAGCAATTCTTCTTCTTCGGTATATGAACAACACGCCACCCAAAAGACCAATTGCCAGTACAGCAGCTACACAAGCAATCAGAACCTGGACAGAAACAACTTTGAAAGGAGAACAGAGAAAGGTTATCTGTGTTATGTTCAACTCTCTAAAAAAATGAAAAATTGTAGAGCTACTGTTGATACTTATTTATGAGGAATAGAGTTTCAATTGATACTTACTTTACTCGTTCTACTCTCCTGGATTTCAACTCGTCTTCCGTTTGCCGTCAAAATCTCCGGCGAATACCGCAGGTTCTTTGCCACGCTTGTCTTATCCCCGACTTCTGTTTTCGTCCTCGATAACCCCATTGTCGTCACGCTTCTCGCAAAATCTGGATTGTTCTCTTCCGCTGTTAACGTGGCGTCGTCTTCCGATGTCGATGACGTCGTTTTTGAGCTTTACCGAAAACTCCGATCAGACGACGGCGAATCCGAGACGAAAACTGAAACGACGCCATTAGAGGTTGTTTTCGAGGATAAGGAAGTTATTGTTTGCGAAGAGAAGACGGAGAGGAAAGGCGCAAGTTACTGGAGAAGTAAATCGGATAAGGTAAAGAGTGAATATACGAAGAGAGGAGAAACGGATACGAATATGGATACGGATACGACCAGTTTAACCCTAATATGATTTTGGATCCCGTCAACAATTCCGGCGAGGCAGATTATGAAGGCGGAGTTGCAGGCAGATGATGAAGACGGATGAAGGCAGTCGGCGGTCGACGGAGATTGAAGGCGGAGGTTGAGGTTTTGGAGGTTGAAGGCAGAGGTTGAGGGTTTGGAGGTTGAAGGCGGAGGTTGAAGGGTTTGAGTGAACGAAGGAGTTGAAGGGTTTCCTGAGAAGCTGATTTCTTAGATTTAGGGTTTTTCACAATTGTTTGGTTACTGATATTGGTCGGGTTAATTGATAGTGGGCCTGAAAGTGGAATATGGACTAATAGACAACTGAGATTAATTAAAACAGTTGTATAATATATAGACAACTGTTTTTATAAAACTCAGTTGTCTATTATTCCATAAAGACATATGTTTCTAAAAAAAACAGATGTATATATATTATACATGAGTTCTTAATAATATTAGATGTCTATTAGGAGTTGTCTATTTGATGTTTTGTAGTAGTGTGAAACAATTAATGAAATAATTCCAAAGTGTCTTTATCAGTCAAATGACTTAATACTTTATTGATGACATACATAAATTCACATGTATTAGTTAGAACTTTCAATGATTCGATAAAATGCTGAATGAATACTTTTCTACCGTTTCATCGTCTAACTCTTACTCTCGAATGTAGCAATATATAAATCTGTTATTACACTGTAATATGTCAGTCCTGACATGAAAACAATGTAATCCTCTGAAACTGCATTCATTCTTTCCTTAGTGAATTTCTTTATTAACAATTGTTCTTGAGGTATTTGAGTTTGTTTTACTAAAATGATCTTACGATCCTTTATAATGAGACACAAGATCATTTCCATAAGTCTCATTTCTTCCCCCCAAACTCAATAACCTCAATGAACCCATATTATCCGTCTTAAAGTAACTTGCGTGTGGGATCATTACTTTATACATTACCCTTCATCCTTATAAAGTTATTATACAACAAAATAATTATTGATTATCCTTTAAGTCCAGCTATTACCTTAAAACGAAAAGCATTCTTAATTAGTTGGACATACCTTAAGTGTAATTAATTTACACTATAATCAATCAATAGGATTGTTGTATCTTTATCCAAAACCAAGCTGAATTCTAAATTTTCTTCTAGAGTTATCTAGGAAAGAGTGTGAATAATCATACTTCTACCTAGCCCCCAAGATCTTACTTTGCATACATGATCCACCATACATATCCAGACCTTAATTCATATAGTGCAATATTTAATGTAAGATCAAACTTCTCTAGAAAGTATCCGAAATAACTTTGACGTTATTATCCTGAATAGTCAATTTGTCAAAGTATTTCCACTTATAATCGACATGACATCTTTAATCCTGTACCGAGAATATATCTCAGTCAAATATGTGATAAAAACGTCTAGGAACTTGAAACTTCTCAAGATCGAGATATAAATATCATACATAATTTTGTATGCGAATTAATATAGTGATGTGAACTAATACAACTTAAAACATAAAATAGTTCACATACCCTTATATATCAATTATAAGACATCCAAAGTCCTTTTGATATCTATTTTTCTCTTTTCGTCATTATTCCCCTTCAATATGAGAATCCGAAGTAGAAAGGTCAATAATTTCATTTTGACACAAGTTAAATAAACCTTTTTTAATGTGTCATACCGAAAAGAAATTATTGTTCTTAATTCTTTATCCCCACTAGAGTTTTAATGCAAGTCTTTAAAAGACATTTCAATTCAAGCTACGTAAAGTTATCAAAAATAACAGATTTACCATTATTTGAATTAAGAAAATACAAAAATAATTATTTTTCAAAGGACAATAAACCAAATTAGACCAAACGAAACATAATTGAACTCCACCAAAAGGTAGTATCAAAAATATTTTCCAGATTCAAATAAAAGAACAAATCATTAATGATAACTAAATTAGCCGATTGTCTCAAACTTTGATGATGATATGCCCCGAATAGATGAATTTTTCATCACCAATTGACATACAACATCTTAGATTCTTCTTTCTACTTGCATTAATGTACTTATGTGAATGAAAAAACAAATTCACCCACAAAACATAATTGGATATAATGAATAACTTTAGACGACAAATCTTAAATGAGAAGTGTGTCCTTACCGACACGCGATGAGGCGTACAAACTAATACTATATTCCTTATGTGTCCATACTCGTAACAAGCCAACTACCAATAACCTTACCATTGTCTTGTTATTCTTTGAGTTGGACACTTGCAGCTAATTTAATAGAGACAATGCCCTTTAATATGTCCTTAATGTCGCATTAAACAATCATTAAACACATGCATTAAATTTTCTACTCTACAAAAACACGTGAGTCCACACGATATTTTCATCCTTATCAGTAGTACAATCATACATTCCTAATGCTGTATTAAGATTGCGACGACTCAAAATAAATATTTACATTCTCTTACCATTTATTTAAATAAATAGCGTTATCCGAATTGAGAATGTAACCTGAATATTACAGATATAATTAAAATTAATGTCAAATTTGATGAACAAAACAATATTCTCAATTTTTGAATAAATTCAAACGTTATAGTGTTTTTGCAAATTTAACATTTGGCCGTTGGGCATAAATTATTAACTGAGCATTGACACTACAATTAAACAATCGTGATCAAATATTGACGATAAACTCATGCCGAATACTAAGCCTTCCTTTGGGCCGACTTAGTATACACACGAAAATACTGAATAATCGTTACATATTTATCACCCGAAATTGTATATGTATTCGGCCAAATAATGGCCTTCCTTTGGGCCGACCATTATCCGCATGATTACACATACTACCAAAACTTAAAAAACCAAATGTTTGAATTTACTCTCCATTAAAAAAAAACTGTATAGACATAATCTTTATGAGTGTCATAAATTTAACAACACTCCCTTAACTTGTATTTCAGATTCGAATATTAGCATTCCCATCATAACAAGATACCTAGCACAACATCTAATCTCATCTTTGGACGATAATTAGACTTGTAAGTGGTACTCTTGATGTAGTAATCAAATATTAACAATAAGATCATGTCAAATGTCAAGTCTTCCTTTGGGCTGACTTAACATCTACACGAGAACCGAATAACTGTTACATATTTATCACCACAAGTATGAATGAATTTCGGCCGAATAATGGACTTCCTTTGGGCCGACCATTACCTGCATGAAATTCAATCACACACAATCGTCTAATTATTTAAATTATCTAATCTACGCAATAGAGGTTACTTTGGCAACGTATTATTTCGATCAAACAATCCAAAATATTAGACGTCTTATAAAACCAAATTAAATAGCCAATATTATTGAACTGAAATCAAGTTCTTTTAATCAACCGTAATTAACAAGTGACTGAAAACTTTAAATGATAAAAGAAATTATAACCAAATTAGTTCTTTCATCATACAAGTCAACTTGTCAATTATAAATACGCGACAATAATCGCAACCGAAATTCCGAATAGGTCCCAATTCATACAGTCATAAAAACATAATATGTGATAATAATCAAACATACGAACATTATGCTTGAGTCACATGACTGAATACCAAACAAAATTATGAATCAACCGCAATCGATTTAAAAAAACTAGAGACCTTATAAACTGAACAGCCAATTATATGAATCTGAAAATTCAATATCCGAATTATCGTATCGTTCTTTAATACTACGTACATGTATAAATTAATCGATCGCACAATAAACATTCAAACATACTCATAATCAAATATGCGAGAAAAAGACAATCGACATAAAAATTAATCGTACAAGACGGAATTATGACGGAATACGACATATAATAATAGGCTGACAATTAAGGACGATCTATAACATAATCATATGGTAATGCGCAGCAATAAGTATAAGACCGAACAATTAGCAGACTGATGATGCAGGCAATGATGTGGGGAAGATGAAGAGAAAAAAAATGCCCACAAAGAATATAATTGAACAGTAACAACCCATCATGAATCCTCTTACTATAAAAGAAGTCACCGCTCCCAGTTACGTGGCGCAATGTGGGAGCTCCATTCGGAAATAAGTCCCTTTTTTTATACTTTTGGAATTGTATCTTCCGTTAGCCTTTGCAATTGAAATCACATACCTTATGGGACAAGTAATCCCCCAAGCTCTTAATTGCCCCTGTTTCGTGAATTGTTATCAGCTAATTGCCCCTGTTTCGGGAACTGTTAAGTGCCCCCATGGGAATTGCACACATTCAATGGCTGATATTCTCAAGTTTCACTCATGTTTCCCATGCTTACAATGCATCTAAACCACCACACTCTATGCATCGCTTATATATGTACTTCGTATATCTCACAATTTTGAACTCATCTCAAACTCTTTCAAATTCTTCTGTGCATTCAAAGATCATCACAATTCAAAGGTTATTAGATCTCCATTACTGTCACTTCAATGTCGACCTCCAACACCGTCTCCATTGCGACTCTTACCCAGGGTGTAAGGCTGCGGGAGTTGAACGTTAGGGTGATATACATGTGGGAGAGACCGGAGTTCAAGGATAAGTCGAAGACGGAATCAGTTGAAATGCTCCTGATTGATGCCGAGGTATGTACCATACTATGCCTAAATCCAGTTTATGTAGACTACTATGTCTGACTCCTTCCTCTTATACTATGCTTCTCAGAATCATTGTGTCCAAGCTACAATCAAGAAGCCTTTTATTAAGAGGTTTAAAGACAAATTTGTTGTCGGAGAAGTGTACAACATCAAGAGTCTAACTGTATCCAAGAACGGAGGATATGACAAGGCTACATCGCATTCCTGCAGACTCAATGTTGAGTTCTCATCGAGGATTACGCATATGCCGAATGACAAAACCATACCATCTGATTGTTATCGTTTCTTTAGTTTTGATGATATTATCAATGGAAGAGCACCAACTACGCAGTATATCGGTGAGTATCGTGGACATTCCTTGCATTATCTAAATCTGTGTTTCATTCAGTAGTGCTCATTTATCGTACCCCTCAATTACGATTTAGTGTTTTTCTCATGGGCAGACATTGTTGGCAAGCTATATGAGATTGGAGCAATAATCGAGACGAAGAATGGTTTCAAATGTAGGAGTATCAAATTGGAGAACACAAAGTACTGTCATCTATTTTCAAGTTTAAACTCCTGCTATTACTGTTATCACTTATGTTACACATCCCTTCTATTCTGCCGCACTAATGTATCTGTCATGTTATTTCATCCTAATCGCTCTACATCAGAGGCGTAGTGCTTCAGTGCACTCTATGGGCACCACATTTCACGGAGCTCCCTGAACTTTTGAAGAGTCTACCAAATCCGGATCATTCCAAAGTCATTGTTTGTCGATGCGTTGAGGCCAAATTTTTTGAATGTACTGTCTTAAGTCCTACATCTTTCGCTATCTTATTTTATTTTGGACAGTTTTATTTGCATGACATCCTAAGATACTATTTCACAACACAAATCAACAGCTTCCTAGCGGGTGCAAACAACCTTCAACGCCACCAAATTCGAGGTTAATCCAAATATACCCGAAGTTGACGCGTTCCAAGAGAGGTACGCAGTTGTATTTCGCAATTGTGCTCTACATAATGTTACGTATGAACAAAAGTTTAGAAATTAGTCCATTCAGAAGTACAGTCCAACAGTAGTTATGCAATCATTTTCCTGAACACAATAGAGTTCTTGCAGTCTTTCTTCGCAGGCCCCAAGTAATTCTCTCCAATACGTAGAGGAGAGTACAGAGCATGAAAGCTTTGAACTTAGTGTCCACGAAGTACTGTCAATCAGTCAGATTATCAAGAATGAAAAGGTTCTACATTTTATTTTCTATAGTTTACAATTTCTGGTCATGTCCTTTGTCCTTTTACCTCTAAGACAATGCATAATCACTGAGGGTGCATCCAATCAGAGTGGATATTTCTACACCGTTGCAACCATAGTTGACTTGGAGGCTACCGCCGGGTGGTACTATCACAGCTGCAAGGCATGCTGGTCGAAGGCCGCAAGGAATGAACATGGAAGGTGGATTTGCAGTCGCCCCGGCTGCACTGGTAATACTTCCGGTTTTCCAGTTTCGGTCCCGAGGTAAGTGTTATTTAATCGCAAACAGAGTTTACTTGGTAGTTCAATTGTTGTTGTGTATTGTGAGTACCATAATACATTACCATTTGTTTTATTTGTCCTCTGACTCTCGTTGAAGGTACCAATTGAAGTTTGCTGTCAAGGATTTCTCGGATATTGAGTGTCATTTAGTTGTTTTCGACACCCAAATACAACATTATGTAGGCGATTCAGCGCAAACTTTGCTTTCCAGAATGGAGAAGGTAAATTCTATACCATTCATGGTCTGCATCCTGCACTCTATTTCTACCTAACCACTTCACGATTGGCTGTCTAAAACTATATGATTCAGGACGGTGACAGTCATTCGATTCCAGGAGAGCTTTCAACCTTTCTCGACAATCGTTACCTGTTCAAGATCTTCATACACGAAGAATTCAACGTTGAGCAATCTTCAAAATCCTACACCGTTCAATGGATGTCTGATGATGCAGAAAAGATTTTTCATTTTTGCATGAAATACGAGGAGTCTCTTAAGGTACCATTCACGAAGATGCACCTTTCAATGAATATTTGTATCAAATATTCAACTTTCTAATTCATACTTTAATTGTGTCAATTTATGAAATAAACTAATGGCTATACCGTACTATATGCAGCTTGAACTTGAGGAGTATAGTCTGTCAACAATGGGTCTTGAACGGATGATGGTCAACAGAAATGTATATCTTCCTTCCCTTCACTTGAATAATGTTATTTCTTTTCCATATCTAATCGATTACAACAATCTTTATTCCCCTACAGAATGCTGGATCTTCCTCGAGTGGTGTCAACACTACCGAACAATTTATCACTTTGGACGAAAGTTCTCCTGCAGGGATCAATTCCAAGGAGCCAACAACCGCCTCCAGTGCTTTAGAGGTTTATATTCACCACTTCTGCTGATGTATATCCGTTATTTCCTACATTTCTGTGTGTATTTTGACCATACAATATTTACCTCGATGTTATAGGTTATCGACTGTGAAACATCGTCTACTCCATCCCGTATCACTCCTATTAAGAGGACCAGTACTGGAATTCTTCTGGACTGCACTCCATCAACTGACGCGTCACCTGATTTCGGTTCCACCACGAAAGGCCCCATTGCAGTTACCAAAAGAGGAAAGAGTGTTTAGGACAAGGACCATATGAAATGCAACAACAGTATTTATGAAGTTAAACCTATTAGCAATATATTTCCCCTAATGTTTAATGACAATTTATTTGCTCATTTGATGCACTTGATAAGAACAGAATCCCCGTTTAGTTTCAATTCAATTAATCTTTGCAGTTTATTTCCCACAATTCTTCACCACATCTCAATGTGAATCTTGATTTATTTTCAAAATCCACGTACTTAGAACCCTAATTAGCTACAAACCCGGATCTACCTGCAGACTTTGGAGTTGCCTCACCGTCATGAACATCTTCGACGAACATAATTTACAGGCCAATTAATTTCATGGGAATTATTTACAAAATAACTTTAACAAATTCCAATTCACATTATGTATTCCGGTTTTAGTATCGCAATTTCTATTCCACACTGCTACACGACATTTCAATTGATATCTTAATTTATTGCTCATTATAAGTCACATCTTAATTTAATATCTTAATTTATTGTCCACGGTTATCATCAAATTCTATTTCGCTGCGGAATGTACCCTTCCTCTTCATCCGAATTCCCCTTTTAGGTCTTGCATATAGTACCCCCTGAAGCTAATCGGTTGATGTCACCAAATTATAAGTCACATATAGTACTCCCAACAAGTTGATGTCACCAAATTGGTTTTCTTCCTACGCGGTTGTAGAATGATGTCTCGGATGAATTACGATTATTTGTAACATCACGATCCGTGACTCTACTCATACGAACCAAATCCCGGACTCTATGCATCACTTCAGCTTGGTCATCAGAGCCCTTATATTCAATGTTCATCCTATTGGAAACACAACACATCGTTTTCTGTTGAAACTACTCAAATGCAAGTCCTTTCGACTCCTGCACCTTGACAACAAGCATTCATATATATACATCTATATTCCACGTCTAATTGTACTCAGTCACATCAATTCATTTAAACTGCAATTCTACATTCACCTATCATGGATAGTTGTAGTAATGAAAACGAAAATAGTATCAGAAATAAAACAAAGAGGAGGACGTCCCGTACCGACATTACAGCAAGTGCTGAATCTGATGCGTCCGTTATCAAATAAGGCAAGTCAAAGAAGAAGAAACAAGTTCATGGTTAGCATTTCACAATTATCTTCTTCGTATTGCACGTTGTACTTTACATAATTTCTTTTCGTTCTGCACCAAGGACACTGTCAAACGAACATTTTTTTTTTCAGCTGCTTCTAGGTCGCCTTTCAATGACCTGACAAATGTGTGTACTAGTCCCGAACCTACAACTCGCTCAACCATAGCCAAAACACTGACATTTGATTCCGCAAATGTCACTAACCCTGATGTCTTCCTCAACCTAGGTCATACTATTCCACTCTACTTGACCATTTAAATTCATGATCTTCCCATATATATTATCAACAGTTTCTGACGTCTGCTACAGATGTTATTTCCTCGCGTAATGCCATTGAAGCACTGATTGGTAATGGCAATTTATTTTTGAAGGAAAAAGGTATAGATTGCTACTATAATATAGACTTGCTTTGAGCACCTGATGTAGATCTGTAGAAGTAAATTGTACCTAATTGGCTTAACTTTGTTCGTCTGTTTCCTTCAAACTTCAGGGAAGGAGATTTTGACACATCATGATAACTATGGTAATCCGCCCAACATAGCGTCTGAAAGTAGTGAGGTTGATGATTTTCCAAAGACTCATGAGAATGCTGTATCTGGTGACATTTTTTCCTTTATCTATTGGAAACATTTTCTGCTCTTCTGAATATATCGAAAAGGTTCGCTTTTGACATAATGCATAATGTCTAAACCCAAATTTGCGTGCAGCTTTGACAGTGCACAACGATGACTTTTGTCGTGGTGCTAATGATCAATCAACAGTCGAACAACTTCGTGACGGTATGTTTCCTGGCATACAGTGGGTCAATTGCCTCTTCACCCAATCAAATTACTAAAATGAATAAACCGTTGTGTGAATTTCAATTATTGTGTGCCTGTGTAATACCAGCTGCTGATCTTGAAAGACATCTAATAACATACCTGCTTGCCAAACAATCTCGCCTTGATCGCAAATATATACTGACGGATAGGAGGAATGGACGTAAATCGTTCGAAGAATCAATGTACACTATTAACGACCCATATATGGATTGGCGTACAAAACTTGCAAGGCGAAAAAACATGGTAAAAATATCTGGTAGAAGCGCAGATAAATTAATTCAATCGTCTGTTCACGGCACTCCAGACAAGCAGATTGAAGATCTTACTACAGGTTTTTACTTACGGTTTTTTTCAAGTGCATAGTATTTAACGTATCGCAGGTAATCTTCTTGAATTATATGGAACCCGTCTGTTGGTACTTGCTACTGTCGTCGGCCGTGTCGTGGAAGACATTCGTGAGGCTGCAGCTAGAGACAGATCCACACCCAGAAGACTGACTTCCAATAGACACTTCAACTCCTCGACACATAGCGATGTAATAATTCAAAGTTTAGCCCGTGACATATTTGGTGAAGTTAGTGAAGACCATCACTTGGGTGATGATCCAACCGAGGAAACAGGTTAGCTTCATGATTACATATTTCCCGTACAATTAACCTATTATGCAGTGGGATGTACGAGCAGTCGTCCTGTTATTTTCAGGGTGGATAGGCTATGACGATATTGGGGATCCGGAGTACAGGTGCCAAAGATGCGCTGCACTGCTATGGTATGGTGAGAGAGATAGAATGGATCGAAGACCGTTGGTGCCTACTTTCAACATGTGTTGTAGAGACGGTATTGTCGTGCTACCCTACTTAACTGAACCCCCACAACCGTTGAATGATCTCCTCCACGGTGTGCACCCGAAAAGTGGTCATTTCAAGGGTAATATCAGGTCCTATAACTCGATGCACGCTTTCACGTCAAGTGGTGGTAAAATTGATCACTCAGTAAATAAGGGTAGAGGACCATACACTTATAGGATAGGTGGACAGAATTCGCATATGATTGGAAGTCTACTTCCAGTGGATGATCACCCACCGAAATTCTGCCAACTGTATATATACGACACCGAGGACGAAATTAAAAACAGGAAGAGAGCCCTTATGTAAGTTGGCATCATTAAATCAGCACGTTATTTACTGACAAACCTTTTACTGCGTATTGCGTTATTTTATCAGGGTAATAGTTTTTTACCGTTTTTTTTTTGGTTTTGTACGTTTTCAGGGGTTAGTCACAGACATTTGACAAGTTCGACGACGACCTAATGTCTGAAATTAAGAGTATGATTGACGACTACAATCCTTTGGCGAAATCATTCCGTATGGCGAGAGACAGTATTTTGAACTCAGAAGACAGGTGTGAGGTCCGATTGCGTCTTATTCATGGTAGAAATACCGATGGCAGAATTTACAACTTGCCTAACGTGTCAGAAGTTGCAGCGCTCATAGTTGGTGACGTTGAAGACATTGTCGACAATAGGGACATTGTCGTTGAAGAAAAATGTGGACAACTTCAGCGTATATCAGAATTGCATCCGTCTTACTTGGCTCTTCAGTATCCTCTCTTCTTTCCACGGGGTGAGGATGGATTTCGCCTCGGGATCAGCCACTGTCAGGACTCTATTGACTCGAGTTCGAATCCAGATACTACACGCAATAAACTCACACTAAGGGAATGGTTCGCGTTCCGTTTGCAAGATCGGCCAGCAGAGGTCGAGCCTGACACGTTGCCCAGAGGCGGTAGACTCCTTCAACAAATAATTGTCGATGGGTACACAATGATTGAAGCCCAACGACTGAAATTTCTTCGATACAATCAGCCTAGCTTACGTTCTGAGAACTACAAACAGTTGTCCGCTGCAGTGTCCAATGGTGAGACCGATTCGTCGTCTGTTGGAGTGAAATACATTGTTCCTTCTAGCTTTGTTGGCGGGAAAGGATATATGAGGGAGAACTACCAGGATACGATGACTATTTGCAAGTGGTGCGGTTATCCTGACTTATTCATCATTTTCACTTGCAATCCTAAGTGGCCCGAAATCGAACGTTTCGTATCTAAACGTGGTCTGAAAGCTGAAGACAGGCCCGACATAGTAACACGTGTATTCAAGCAGAAACTTGACATACTAATGAGGGATTTTAAGGAAAACCACATATTTAGGAGAACAAGAGCAGGTATTCGATTTGCTTTTCCCCTTCCCCGGTACATCGTCAGTTACTATCTTGATCTTTAAATTGTTTATCTAAAATACGTCTCCACGATTTTCCTGCAGTCGTGTACACTATTGAGTTTCAGAAACGTGGTCTTCCTCATGCTCACATCCTTCTTTTCCTCCAACGCGAGGACAAATTCCCAGATGCAAGCGATGTTGACAGTATAATATCCGCGGAAATACCAGATCCATTGGATAACCCAACCCTGCATCAGGCCGTTTGTGAATTAATGATTCACGGGCCATGTGGTCTGGCAAATCCGAAGTCCCCTTGCATGGTTGACGGTGTGTGCACCAAAAGGTTCCCCAAGGCCTTTTCAGAAAGGACAACAGTTGATGGTGACGGTTATCCTATGTATAGGAGGAGAGACAATGGCATTACTGTTCAGAAATCGGGGGTCTCAGTGCACAATGGTTTTGTCATCCCTTACAATGCTGATTTGTTGGAGAGGTATCGTGCTCACATAAACGTCGAGTGGTGTAATCAAGCCCGGTCCATTAAATATTTATTCCAGTATATTAACAAGGGGTACGACCGAGTCACCGCTGGGGCTGCAACGAGGACGAACCCTGACGAAATCGACCAAATATAAGAGTACTACGACTGCCGATATATATCACCGTGTGAGGCAACGTGGCGTATTTTTTCATTCGATATTCATTACAGGACCCCACCAGTTCTTCGATTGGACTACCATCTCCCGAATGAACAGAATGTAGTATACAATGAGGACGATCCAATAGAAGATATTCTTGCACGATCAAGTGGAGGTAGGACGAAATTCACCACGTGGTTAGCTTACAATGCTGACCATGAAGAATCCAGGGATCTGACTTACGCCGAGTTCCCGACAAAGTACGTTTGGCAACAGAAAGAGAAATGTTGGGCGCCTCGGAAACAAGGTTTCAGTTTAGGGAGAATGTACCACATGCCACCTACCGGAGGTGAGCGGTACTACATGAGAACTCTCCTTAATTTCGTGAAAGGACCAACCAGTTACGAGGACATACGTACCGTCAACGGCACTGTCCACGAGACATTCAAAGACGCATGCTATGCTCTAGGGTTGCTTGGCGATGATAAAGAATACATCGATGCAATAGTTGAGGCAAGTGATTGGGGTTCAGGGACGTATTTGCGTAGTTAGTTCGCAACGTTGCTTCTATCCGGCAGCCTGGTAAAACCAGAGTACGTATGGGAGCAAACGTGGCACCACCTCTGTGACGATATTCTACACCGGCGAAGGAGAGAACTGCTAAACTTTGGTATGTCACAATACTTCAACATACTCGATTTATTTTTTTTTCCCTAAATTACTTATTTTAATCTAACCGACATGTGTACGCAGATCTGGAGATGACAGATCTCGAACTACAGAATTACGCCTTGGCAGAAATAGAGTCTTCACTGCAGACGAATGGCAGTTCACTTTCCAAATTTCCCGAAATGCCTCTGCCAGACTACAACCTGAACTGTGTCCACTCCAACAGATTAATATCTGACGAACTGAACTACGATAGGGCAAAGTTGAGTTCTGATCACCAACTATACATGTCCTCCATAACCGATGAGCAGAGGTCGATGTACAATGAAATTATGGCTGCAGTTGAGAATAACAAAGGTGTTGTTTTCTTCTTATATGGTTACGGAGGTACGGGTAAGACCTTTATCTGGAATACATTGTGTGCAGCATTGAGAAGTAAAGGGGAAATTGTCCTACCTATTGCGTCTAGCGGCATCGCTGCAATTTTACTACCTAGAGGCCGGACTGCACACTCAAGGCTTAGCATCCCAATTAATGTGGACGAGAGGTCAACATGTTCAGGAATTAGACCAGGTACTGATCTTGCTCAGCTACTCATCAGAACGAAACTAATTATTTGGGATGAAGCACCAATGGTAAGCCGATACTGTTTCGAGACACTTGACCGGAGTCTGAAAGATATAATGAGAACGGTCCACACCGATCTAGCCGATAAGCCTTTTGGTGGGAAGGTTGTCGTTTTAGGAGGGGACTTCAGGCAAATATTACCTGTCGTTCCGAAAGGCAGTGGGCAAGATATTGTCCACGCAACGATATGTTCATCACCTATATGGAGGGACTGCAAGGTATAACTATCTGCTTACTGAAATAACGTTGTTAAGTTCATATTTCGCATACTCTCCTAACATCGTATTGCAGGTTTTGGAACTTACGTAGAACATGAGGTTACGAACTGGTGGACAAGGGGCAAATGCGGAAGAGATACGGCAGTTTTCCGATTGGCTACTCAGCATTGGCGATGGTAGAGCAGGTGGTCCAAAAGACGGGACAGCTACTGTACAACTACCGGACGAGGTTCTTATTGAGTCGGGTCCTGACCCAGTATCATCTATTGTCACCAGCACTTACCCTGGTCTTCTTGAAAACCTCGACGATCCGCAATATCTGTAGGAGAGAGCTGTCCTCGCACCAACCCACGACGATGTCGAAAAAGCTAATCAGTATGTTCTGTCACTTATGCCAGGGGAGGAGGTGGTCTATCTGAGTGCAGACGAGATTAGTGTCGATGAAACAAGCCGCGTCATTAAAGATTTGTACTCTACGGAGTTCCTCAATTCAATCCAATGTTCAGGTCTGCCAAATCACGCACTTACTCGTAAAGTTGGTGCTATTGTCATGCTTCTTAGAAATATTGACCAGGCAAACGGTCTTTGTAATGGAACACGGTTGGTCATATCAAGACTTGGAGAACGTGTATTGGAAGCTACTATTATTTCAGGCTGCAGAAAGGGCGCACAGGTTTACATACCACGCATAAAACTTTCACCTTCGGACGAGACCAAGTTCCCCGTTCGTTTCGAAAGGAGACAATTCCCACTTTCGGTTTGCTTCGCAATGACTATAAATAAGAGTCAAGGACAGTCACTGTCGAACGTAGGTCTTTTCCTCCCCAAACCTGTATTCACTCATGGCCAACTTTATGTAGCCTTCTCCAGGGTTACAACTAAGAGTGGACTGAAAGTCCTCATACTGGATGAAGACTGCTTCGACACTAATATGACGACAAACGTCGTCTTCAAAGAAGTATTCTCCATGTTGAGTTAGATTGTCGTTGACATTGCTAGGAAAAATGTACCATTGGACGTATTATACTGTCATTGCTATGATGTCAAACTCTTTTTTTTTATCTTAATCCCTGTTTACTTTTTTCGCGGCAATATTTACATCGACATCTAATACTCCCTATACACAGTATCTGGCACACACTCTTGCAGTAGAAGGAAGGGTGACTGAAATCACAGTTCTTAGCTCTCCAATCCTTCATTGAAGGTTTATCTCAGCATTTTACTGTGTGGTTCAATTGCAGCTGGCATCATTAAGTTCCATACCGATAACATACCATGGTTACATTACAGCTTAGGTATAACAGTAGGTAGTCGTTTCTATCTCCCCGTAATATTTCAGATTGTAAGTACTCTACTGTCATTTATACCATGTTTATTTGTGACCAAATCTTGATATGGGTGTAATACTTTGCAGCAACATTGTTTTCGATGTACGACATTCGATCTCATGTATCTCATAATACAGCAGCGCATTTCTGTACTCACTTCCTCACTCCAAATTTATAGTCTAATATCGCCGTTTCTTTCATGAAGAACAGCCCCCTGCTCAGAAGTCTATTCTCAAACGAAAATTGTACCGTACCATTCAAATAGTAATTAGAACATAGACACTCTTTAGTCTTAGATACGGTACGATCATTTTAGCTTAAACCATTAACCAGCATTCCGATAAGGTTGAATACATACTTTAAGGTGTAATATACTACACCAAGAAAATTTGCCCATTTGTATGGACGATAGGTGATAACAACTATTAGTTATTTCTTAAGACCGACAACCACCAAGACCACAAACTTACTACAAACATGGAGCAATAGCAGGAAAGTTGAAAACACATTACATATCTTATTCATATATATATATATTTTATGAGCAGGGATCACCGACTTCTGCAACCAACCACGAACATGGTTCACTATTTCTGCAATCTTGGGTACTGACTGGCGTTCTAGGCATTCCTTCGATAGAACCTTGGGTACTGACTGGCAAGTAGATTCATCACAGACATATAGGTAGATACTGGATCATTGTCGGAGTCATGGTAACCGCCCGCCACGACATCATCAGGAACCATTCTGAAAAGTGTTCTGCATCTTATGTAATCGGTGTCATCTTCAGTTAGTACCCAGGCATGCGGACCTGCTGTCGAATGTGTCTGGGTCTCATAGTTTGCCTTCCCCTTTCCGACCCTCTCGAACGCGCACTGCAGTTTGAAAGCTTGCCTGTATGTCTCCATACCACTCTCAAACTCAAGCACAACTGACCTCATGAAGCATTTCGTCTCGCCATTCCATATTGGTCTCTGTTACCTCACAAGGTAACCTAGGCGCCTGAACTCATCACGAAGGGAACTAAAACTCCTTCCTGTAACCAAGTTGCCATTCGTTTCATAGGGCAAATTCTTCACTATGACCATGGGAGGGTAAAAGGATTTGGTAGGCATTTTCACTTTACAGAATTTTTTTTTTCTTGAAGGTTTTGATTATGTGCTACTTGAAGATCACATCCTATATATAGAGTCTCAAAATCTATCCTATGCGTGACATATGAAATCCAACTCATTCAAAAACAGTAAAAGTGAACTCTAATTGATTTCATATTTGACGAATATGGTTTGCAATGGTCAAATCCCAAGCACCTATGCTCGACAGGTGTTTGGGGAAGGAAACCATTTCAAGCAAGCAATCAAAATCAGTCTTCTGTCTGCGAGAAAACATTGCAGTGAAAGTATATTACCTTTCCAATGTTCACTCTTCCCCAATTGTTCTTCCCTATTACCCAAGATGCCCTCATATTCTCAGCTGCTTAAGTGTGGATGACACTATTGGATGAATGACCACTCAATAAAAGTGCCAGATTTCATGTGCAATGCCATGATCAGAGGTGAGTTCTCTGTCCTCAGCTGTGCCAACTAATTCAAACAATTACATGGGAGTAGTTTTCTGGAAAGGGAAAATAGTTGAAGTACTGCTTTTGTTAAGCAATCGTTATACAGTAATATGCACCGTTTGGTTACGATAAGTATGCCTGAATACACAATTAAGCAGTAAAAGGATCAATTAATTGCATTTACAAATAGCGAATAACAGAATCAGGTAGTAGACCGTGTGGGACAATATAAGACGTGAACATTTAATTGCATTCCGATAACATTTCGTTACATCCCGAAAAAATTTCCACAAACATAGAGTTGAAGTAATAAGGATTACTACTAATTCGTTACATCCGACAACAACACACACAAATGATACCCAAGAAAATTAAAAACATACACAAATCTTCGAGAACTGAATCATGCAGTCTTAAATTAAAAGTTACTAGACGTTCCTTCCACAGGAGTTTGGTTATAGAACCTTGGGTACTTATTTGCAAGCATCCTCATCACTGATGCATACGTCGAAACTGTATCATTGTCAGCGTCAGAGTATCCACCAACTATGAGATCATTTGGTACCAACGCGTAAAATGTTTTCTCTTTCGTGTACAGGTAGTCAGCTGCAGTTACAACCCATGCGTGCGGCCCCGCTGTTGAATAAAGTTGATTTTCGTAGTCTGCCTTCCCTTTAGCAGCCCTCTCAAACGCTCGCTGAAGCTTGAAGGCCTGCCTGTACATGTCCATCTCAGACTCAAACTCCATCACCACTGCTCTCATGAAACAGTCTGTCTCACCATTCCAAATAGGTCGCTGCTGTTTAATGGGGTAGCCAAGGCTCCTCAAATGATCACGAAGGGAACTGAAACTTCTTCCAGTCACTCTATTACAATGCGCTTCATACGGCAGATTGTGGATTATAACCATGGGAGGGTAGCAATACGCAGTAGGCATTTGTTCTTATTAGAAGTTTACCTGTACAGAAGTGTTGCTTATTTGCTGAATTTTTTCTTATCTCAGAGGCATCTTTTCTTATCTCACACCAAATTTATATACTCTGAAAATTTACTATGCATATCACACGCTTACCCATGCTTGCCAGATGTTAAGATACCCATTCACAAACAGTAAAAGGGAAACCCCAATTGCTTGCAGATTTGAAGAAAGGGGTATGCAATTGTCAAATCTAAATACAACAATCTGGCCAAGTGTTGTGGGAAGGTTGATGCAGCAAGCAAGCTATCTTTATCAATCACCATTGCTGCGAGAAAATATGGACAAAATGTAAATTACCTTCTCACGATGCAATGCCTCCACTTTTGAAGATTTTGATTACTGATCCATTGTTTTGAAGATGTATTCTGTTGTTTTCTACCTCCCATACCATGGTTGCTGTTTTCTTAGGGAAAGAGATGTGGCTAGGTTTTGTAGCCATCACATTTGCGGTTCTAACGTAATTCATATCGAATTTTGAGATATGTAGTAAAGTGCTCGATTTCGAGATTCATATATATATATATATATATGTATGTATGTATATGTATATGTATATGTATATGTGTGTGTGTGTGTGTGTGTGTATATATACACACATATACATATATATATATATATATACACACACACACACACACACACATATACATATATATATATCATCTTGACGTTATCTATGATACTATTTCATGGTTGAAAACGGCATTTTTATTGTAACACCCGCAAATTTCCTAGCTTTGCTATATGGTTCATTACGATTATATTGTAACTCTGTAATATTTTGTCAATTACATTTTTCCCATTTTCAGGTCTCTTTCATTATAGAGCCTAAAATTATTTATTTTCGTAAAAGGATTTTAACTATTCTATTTTTTTTATTCGAAAACCCATTTAATTCTTTTCATGGCAAGAATATTTAATTATTTTTAAAGGATCATATTTTCTATGTGCAATAGTTTTAAAATCGAGTTTGAACTATTTATTTTTCTAAAAATGCTCGATTATATTTATAATGATTTCTAGCTCAAAAATATTTTATTTTCGATAAATGACTGTTTAATTATTTTACTATGCGATTTCATAAATAATTATTTTCTAACGCGTTTTAATCTGATTTCTTCATAAACGATTATTTTATTTTACGAACCTTCCCTTATCGACTTGAGAAATATTTCCTGACATCTTTTATTAACACTACATTTTATTTTTATCCTAATTATTTTAATTCTTATCATCGTATTTATTTTAATCAAAAACTTATCACATCGATTTGTTGCTTGTTGTTTCCCTCTCAACCATCTCTTCTCCTAGTTGAGTTAAGAGTCCTTATAACTCTATTATTCGTATCTTTTAGCTTTCTAATTTCTCTTTATATTCTCTTTCATTCTAGTCTATTTTATTCACAACACAATTCTTTTCTCCTCTATGTTTCACTTTAAACTTCATCATTTTCGTTCATCATCAATCTGATCCTAATTCGTCTTTAATTCTTTCCAATCTCGAGGGTAATTCAATTACTCTTATTCGTTCGTTCTTCATCTCGTTTTCTCCTTTCTATTCACTTGATGTGGTTTTAATACCATATGTTTAATTATTTCGTAGGCTATCGTGCTAGATCCGACGAAGATGAGTATTTAATTGATTCGGATCTCCGTTAAGGTAACATTGACACGTTACTCGGTATTATGTGATGTTATTGTTGTAGTTGCATGTATAGAAATTAGATTTTTGTTAGACAATATATGTATGTCTCGTTTTTAATAACAAAAACTTTAAAATCGTAAATTTTCACATGTTTCGTTATTTTAAATCGTTTTTACGAGATTTACGTATAAATCATTCTTTTGATTATTAAAAAGTATTAAAAGGCCGAGACTAAAACATACAAATAATAAATTATTTCATAATTTTCGAGATTTTTGATATGAATTGTCAAATTGAAAGTTTTAATATTTTTAACAAAGTTACAGCATGTTTCAGAATCTGTTAGTATTTTTGTGAGAATTAATAATCTGTTTTAAAGACTTTATTTACAAAACCTTTGAAAAGAGACTACTATTTATTTTAAGTCTAGTTTATGTGTGTTCAATTTCTTAAACTAATTACAAGTATTTTGGTCACAATAAATTGTTTATGAACAGGTGTCAAATTAATCTGCGATTCTGTCAGTTGTGATAAGATCTAAATTGAAACATATGTTAAACTTTTTATTTAATCTTGGTAATTTACGTACATAAACTATGAGTAGTCTAGTTAATGTTTCCAATTGTATTTTATTTAAAATCAATTTTTAAAAATGTTTTATTAAATAAATACAAACGGGAGTCTAATTCTGACAGTTTTTAAATATACGAATAAAAACCCATGTTTTATTTGGAATTTGGATTTTCTCCAGAAATAAATGTTGTAAATAAGTTTCTAAAGTTTTCAATAACACTGATCTTACGTTGTTTTGATTTTTAATGATTTAATTATGAATTTTATAGTAAGACAGTGCAAATCTGGAAAATCTGTCAATTTGTTATTTAAATACTTTTAATTACTTAAACTTCAATCTTTTTAAAAATATTATGATTTTACTTTAGTTGACTTTTAATCATGAATTATACATTTATATAATAAATATAATATTTACGTCTCGAGCCCTAATATTAACTATTTTATATAACTCCTATTTTAATCGATTTCTATTTATTATCATACCTACTTTTGGAAAGTAATTATTTTAAGAAAGTTTCTATTTTTTTTTTTAAGTTTTCTCTTTTAAGAACGAACTATAATCCTATTGAATTTTGATAATGGCTTTGTTTTGGAGTTATGGAATAAGAAAGTGTACGGGTAGAGTAATACAGTCTAGAGTATACGTTTTGCCATCAGCTATAAGGCTAGTGTATCCGAGCGGGATGCATTGGTTGTTGAACTGGGCATGTTCTTGTCCAGGAGTGTATGTTCATTTTGACCTAAAGCTCGTACCTCGCATGTAAGACGCTGTCGGGTTGAACTGGGCACACTTGGTGTTCCAGGAGGGGTGTGCATATTTACTTAAGCTAGGACCTCGCATTGATAAGTCGCCGTCCTATTATGGTTGAGTTGCCTAGATTAGAGATCGAAGTTTGATTTGTTTAAACTAAGTTCTCGAAGCTAGTTTTTAGTATTCTCCTAGTGAAAGTCTATTTTGTTGCACTGATTCATATCCATAACGCCGTTGTTACTATTGGTTGGTATTGACTTGCAGGTTGACAATCATTTTGAATTATTTTACTATATCGTTTTTAAACGTTTTCCATTTTAAACTATTTTGATATAATAGTAATTATGTTTTAATGTCATGTAATATGGCTGGGAGAACGTCGTCGTTACTCCTCACTGAATTGTGGCTGTTATGTTTATAACATGACAGGTATTCTATGTTCCGGGTGGTGGTGTGAGCTAGCGAGCTGCATTTGGTCTTGCGCTGCTGATTTAATATTTATGCTTTGGGTTTTTGATAAACACTTTGAGGATTTTAATTTTTAGCCCTTTTATAAAAAGTGGTCGTTGTATTGACTTACCTTTATTTAATAAATTTAGTTATCAGTGTGATATAATCCCAACTCGACAGTGATTCCGCCACTGTTTTGCATTAGAAATTATAGGGGATTACATTTATTTAATATGTTAGACAATCACGTACGTCGTTACGGTTTTATCTTCCCGGATGTTCTGTACACTATAATACCCCACATTTTTCTATAGTAAGAAGTTAAAACAATTGTATTCAACTTTGTAGCTAAATTCCGATTTATATTCTCTTTGTGTTACGTTGCCTTCTCTTTCTTTCATTTACATACATCTTCTTCTTTCACGTTATTTGTGGTATATTTGACTCACTTTGCCCTTCTAAAATACAAATTCAGTTCATGTATATATTGTAAGTGCATATGACAACTGGTCTATATTATTTTCTCCAATCTGTTGTCCATTCTTAGTCGAAACACGTTCCCCTCCCAACCCCGTGACGTGTCACGGGTATTACACTAGTGTATAGAATCAAG
Source organism: Agrostemma githago (assembly GCA_958450325.1). Classification (NCBI taxonomy): domain Eukaryota; kingdom Viridiplantae; phylum Streptophyta; class Magnoliopsida; order Caryophyllales; family Caryophyllaceae; genus Agrostemma; species Agrostemma githago. The sequence continues at coordinate 61,333,484 of OY288247.1, read as the reverse complement.
TGCACAATTTCTATCGTTGTTATTAACGTGACATTACCTGACTCATCATCAATGAATTAATCTCAATCCACAAATATGTAACTTTTTCGTACGCGTAAACAATTCAGAATATATAAAAGGCTAAGCATGATGAATTAATGATTAAGCAAACGATACTTACGAAAAAAACTGAACAATATTTCTGACCCAAATAATTCAATAGGAAGACGGCTCTGATACCACTTGTTAGATTTAATCTGACCCAAAACTAAAACTTCATATTAAATTAATTGGTAATAAACTGTAATTAGTTGTAGCGGAAGCGTACCTGATAATACTGATAGATTAACTTACGTCGGTCTTTTGGATTAGGTCTTCTAACAGAAACACTCGCATTTTGGGTTTCTCCATACCGATGGGATATATGTGAGATTAGGTCAAAAGTGTGCTGTCAGGGACCATAACCCTGACTATATATATAGGGAGGGGTGGTTAAACCCTGATGACCTATATCAGTCGCCTTTAGTGGATAAGCCCATCATATATCTCATAAAGTCCTAATGGGTCTCTACACTATTATAGTATCCGGCCCATACTTTATAAGATGTAAATAAGCCCGTATTATTTGTATTATGACGGATCACATACTTGGGCTCAACTTTAATGATAGCTAACAAATGCAATAGGTCCAAATAATGTTGTCCACATATATTGTATTAGACCCATAATTCTTACAAGTTTTACCTAATTAAGTTTATGGTCTTAAGAATTTTTTTAAAGACCCAAAAGAGTTTGTTTTTCTTAAAAACGAACGAATACTCTTAAGACTCTATCTAAAAAAGAATGACGTCTCTTATAAAACTTTTAAAAGCTATAAGAAAATTTTATAAAAGCTTTTAAACTCAAGAATGATGTTTGTACAAAAGAGTTTATAGCTTTAAAAGCTTTTATAAGACAATTTTTTTTTGGTTAATATCTAAAAAAGAATGATGTCTCTTATTTGTGATATAGAATTTCATCATCTTATCATAATTTATCAATATGCGATAATTTTACTTAGGTTTGTAGTCTTAAAAACTCTTTTTAGAACTCAGATTTTTGTTACTATCTAAACACGAATGATTTCTCTTTTCCATCAGCTTACGGTCCTAAGAATATTTTTAAGACTCAAATTATTTTTAGTTGATATCCAAGGACAAATGATTATTATTTATAATATAGAATTTCATCACATCATCATAATTTTTCGATGTGACACAAACGTTAGGACAATTATAATAATAAAAGATTTTGTTTTTATATCTAACTTAAGAATGGACGATTACTCTTATTTATATAATAAAATTTGATCACCTTATTATATTTTTTTGATGTGGGATAATTTATCACCTCATAAGAGTATTATAAGATTCAAAAGATTTTTGATTAATATCTAAAACAAATAATTTCTCTTATTGATAATGTAAAATTTCATCATCTCATCATAATTTTTTGATGTGGGATAATTCTACTTAAGTTTATAGTCAAAAAGCTCTTTTAGAACTCAAATGAGTCCATATCGACATATAGAGACGAATGATTGCTCTTATTTATATATTTCTAATAGAATTCAATCAACTTATAATTTTTTGATGTGAGATAATTCTACTTGAATTTAATTATAGTCTTAAGAACGATTTTTGGGACTCAAAAGATTTCTCGTTGATATCAATAGACGACGAATGATTACTTTTATTTATATAATAGAATTTCATCGTCTTATTACAATTTCTTGATGTGAGATAATTTTACTTCAATTATAGCCTAAAAGTAGTTATAAAACTCAAAAAGATTTTCCTGGTTAACATCTAAAACGAATGATTTTTCTCTTATCTATAATATAGTATAAAATTTCATTAGCTCATAGTGTGATAATTTTGAATAAATCTATAGTTTTAAGAACTCTTTTTAGGACTCAAAAGATTTCTGATTGATCTTTAAAGACGGTGATTACTTTTATTTTTATAATAGAACTTCATCATCTTATTGCAATTTTTCGATATGGATAATTTTAATTCAATTTATAGCCTTAAGAGCTATTATAATTAAGACTCAAAAGATTTTTGATTAATATCTAAATGATGCAGAATTTCATCACCTTCATCATAATTTTTCAATGTGGGATAATTCTACTTAAGTTTACTCTCTTTTAGGACTAAAAAGATTCCAGATTAACATATAAAGACGAATGATTGCTCTTAATTATATAATAGAATTCAATCAACTTATAATTTTTTGATGTGAGATAATTTCTTGAATCTAATTATAGTCTTAAGAATGCTTTTTAGGATTCAAAAGATTTCTCATTGATATCTATAAACGAACGATTACTTTTATTTATATAGTAGAATGTCATCACCTTATTATAATTTCTCGATGTGGGATAATTTTACTTAAATTTATAACTATATGAGCTTATAAGACTAAATATTTTTTTGTTGATATCCAAAAATGAATGATTCTTTTATTTGTAATATAGAATTTCATCACCTCAACATTATAATCTTAAAAATTCTTTGAAAAAAGTCTCTTTTATATTACATATATATTGCTTATATCACCTTATTATAATTGTTCAATGTGAGATAATTTTACTTAATTTTATGGAGTGCGTAATAAATTCATCACTTTTATTTCGAGAAAATAATATGAAATCTTCTTTATAATATAGAATTTAATCACATCATAATTTGACGAATGACTACTCTTATTTATAATAAATAATTTCATCACCGCATCATAAATTTTCAATGTGGGATAATATACTTAAGTTTAATTTCACCACTTTATTATAAGAGATTTTTTACATGGTGTTTCTATGTTTTTGGCTTTTCTATATGATATCCTTGCACTTTTATGATCACACATGGTACCCTCACTTTTAGGTAGGGCAGAGCACGGATCGGATATCCGATCCGAATCAGATTTTCGGATCGGATATCCGAAAATCCGAAAGTTTTAGTATCCGATATCCGATCCGAATCACTTCGGATATCCGAATTTTGATATCCGAAAATTTCGGACCGGATATCCGAAATATCCGATATCCAATTTGGTTGAGATTTTTGGTCAAATAAAATTCTAAATGAAGTTCAATTCAACTAGAAAAATCATAATCTTAATTAATCTAGTATTTTACGGAGTATACTATTCTATATATTAAGGCAATTCAAAAATGGTGTAAAATGAATTAAATTATAACCTACTAACCTAATAAAAAAAATTACAAAAATAACTCATTGTTCGGATCGGATCGGATATCTGAAAAAATTATTTTGGATATCCGAATCCGATCCGATATCCGAAATTATCCGATCCGAAATCATTTTTCGGATCGAATATCCGGCTTTTCGGATCGAATACGAATCGGATAACGGATCGGATTCGGATAGTCGGATAATTTGCTCAGCCCTACTTTTAGGGACGTTTAAGGGTATAGAGACATAATACACTAAAAGTGAGGGTACCATGTGTGATTATAAAAGTGGAGAGGTACCATATAGAAAAGATAAAAACATGGGGGTTCCATGTATAAAATCCCTTATTATAATCTTTGAATGTGGATAAATTTTACATAAGTTTATAGTCTTCTGAGTATTTTTAGTGACATCTTATTATAGTTTTTTTATAGCATATCCAAAAAAAATTGAGGGGGTATCATCTTACTAAGAGCTTTTTTTTAAGATTAAAAAGTTTTTTGTTGATATTTAAGGACGAATGATTATTCTTATTTATAATAAAGAATTTCTATCACCTCATCATAATTTGGAGAAATGATTACCTTTATTTGTATAATAGAATTTCATTGTCTTATTTATTTATATTTACAATAAAGAAAACATGATTACTCTGATTTATTATATAGAATATCCTCTTATTTTAATTTTTTCGATGTGGGATAATTTTAAGTTTGTAGTCTTATTTAGAATTTTTTTAAGACTCAAAAGTTTTTTGGTCGATATTTAAAAACAATGATTACTATTATTTTTAGTATAAAACTTCATAACCTCATCATAATTTTTCGATGTTAGATAATTAATTAAAGTTTATAATCTTAATCTTAAGAGTTCTTCTAAGACTCGAAAGATTTGTGGTAGATATCTAAGCACGAATGATTATTCATATTTATAATATAGAATTTCATCAGCTTATTATAATTTGTCGATTTGGGATAACTTTATATATTTTTATGTGTAATAGATTCGTCACTTTTTCGAGCAAATAATATGAAACAAATTATATAAAATTTATACTCAAATGAAAGCATTTTCTACCAAGATTCCAATTATATCATTTTCATAAATTTTTTACGATAATTTTTTGTTAAACGAAATTTAAAGGTTTTAAGACGAAAATTACAAAACATCACATTAATATGATAGATTAAATATATTATTATAATAATAAAAAGATTCACTAGATTTTTTTTATTATTGATTATACTTTCCAAAATTAAGTTTAGATGCAACGGACCAATCATATCGCTCGAAAATTTCCTCCTTTATATATATATATTTGATAAGTCGTGATTTTACCTATTTTTGTCCCACATTTCGACTCTTATTTAGTCAATTTTATTAGTCGTTTTGTTATTATTTAACCGTTTTATGTTTAATTAGCAACTTAGTCGAGGGTAGCTTAGTTTGTGTCAAATTATGTTATATCTCGAGAATTGGGTACTGTGCTTCGATATTTGATGTTATAGGTACCGAGAAGAGTGAATGAGTTAATCGAGACGATAAAAGACGGGTCAAGACTCAAAGAGAAGGAGTCACGGTCAAGTTGACTTTGACCCCAAATGGCCAAATCCATGTTCAAGTTGGAAGCTGAAACTTTGTTCACCTTCAATCAATCCCTCCACCATCAATATCTCCATCCTCTCCATCCCTCCATTCTCAATTCGATTTCTAATTCAATCAACTCCACAATCAATCATCTTCTTAACTCCAATTCCAATTCACCACCTCATCCTCTTCGATTCCCCCTTCAATCAACACCACCATTATCCTCACTTTCAATCACCATTGTTGTCCACCATCAATCCACCTCCGTCTTGACCCCATTAATTGACCACCACCACCGGCAAGCGACCGCGCGACCACCGGAGCATCACCCAGACCGCGCGACCACCGGAGCATCACCTAGACCGCCGACATCGAGTTGAAGCCCAGATTCCGACGAAATCGACTTACACACGTCGGGCCGTGCGTAACTGGCACAGGCAAGTTGAAGCCGTGCCAAAGTTACCGTGTTTAACCAGACCACCGTGCTCTCCATGACTCTAATCAGGTGTTTTCATTTTGTTAGTAAATGACTCTCTAGCCCTTATTTTTCTTCTTATTTTCCTTTTAAGTGAAGGGCAATTTTGTATTTTGGTTTATTATTTTTGCATGTTTATATCCTAACCCCTCATTTTCTTGAGTAAGTAGGCTGTTAGAGTTAGAGATTTAGAGAGAGTAGAAGTAGTACGCAGCAGCTCCTCCTCAAGGTTTAGGGAAAGGTTTAGTCATTCCTATTAGTTTAGTCTTAATTAGCCTCTTAATTTAGTTCAAAACTTAATCTTTATGTATTAGTTTCTTCTCCAATCAATTTCTCTTCCATTTTTGGTATAATTCTTTTCTCTCTTTTTATTTATAGTTTTGTCTTTATGTTTATGTTTTGGGTTTATGTTTAATTTATTGTTAATTAGCTCAAAGTTTGTGTCTTTATTGTTAATTGGGTTTGTTTTGTATGTTTATAATTGAGATTAGTATGTGGAGATGATGGTAGAATTAGTTTAATCATATTAGATTAGTTAAAACTTCTTTCTTTTTTATTTCTTTATATTTAGTATTATGTCTAGAATTAGTATTAGTATTTGTATTAGTATAAATATGAGTAGTGAGTAGAATTCTCGCTATGGGTCGATGAATCCCCGACTTATTTGAATTGCGCGATTTTATGCCTTGTATCGATTTAGTTGGGCGATTGGATGAGGAAGTGTTGGAGATTTATGGATAACCTTGGTTTATGGGGTTTGGGTTGAATTTAGTCCCTTGGTCATCGACGGGAGTCGATTAGGATTAATTGTCGATTCTTCCCCTTTATCTTTCCTTACTCTACTTAGTTGAACACGGGAGTGAGAATTGAGGGGTATCCCTATCACTAGTATCGATTAGCGTGCTTTTCATTGACTTGGGTTAGTTTGGGGAGCATCATGGGAGTGAGTCTCCGGTCTAGACCTTAGGATTCCGTCTTACGAACCCGGGAGGGAGGTGACCGACCTAGAATGCACATTGTCCTTGTCCGAGAACCCGACTTCCTCGATACTTGGCATTCGTTAGCGTGATTTGAATAAGTCGCGGGTGACATCGTCCCTTAGTACTTTTTCTTATTTGATTACATCATTTCATCTCTTTGTTTCTTTAATTTTCTAATTCTTTATCTTGTTTTAGATTATTAGTTTCTTTATGTTTTTATTAGTTAGTCTTATTAGTTTAATCTCACTCTTGATAATCGATCCGCGTAACTAATTTGTAATCGGAGACCAAACTAGTACTCATTCCCGATGTCTCTGTGGATTCGACCCGGCTTACTCTTACTATTTTAGTTTAGGTTAGTTGGTTTATTTGATGGTTAGATTGACGACAAATCCGGCTATCAAAATGGCGCCGTTGCCGGGGAGATCAACGGATTGATATTAGTTTAGTTTTAGATTTATTAGACTACGCACTTGTTACTTGCTTCTCGATTCTTGTTGCACGCTTGTGTGTTGCATTGCTTCTTATCTTGTGACTTGTTTCTTAATTGTCACCCTTTTGTGCACACATGACGATGCCTAGCATATGTGACCTTACTAGACCCAACCCTACTCATTTTAACCGGCCTATTAATATTGGGGTTGTGGAAGCACCTTATGCGTTTGATGCAGGTCTTATTGAGTTGATTTGACGAGATGTCTTTTGTGGTATAGAGAGTGATGAACCAATTGACCATTTAGAGACATTTGAGGCGAATTGTTCTCTAGTTAGGATGGAGGGAGTATCCGACCAAGCCACCAAACTTATACTTTTCCCTTTAGTCTTAAGGGTGAAGTTAGGAAATGGCTATACTCTCACCCTTCTTCTACCTTTTGCACTTGGGATGACTTAGCTCAAGTCTTTTTGAACAAATTCTACCCTCCCTCTAAAACCGCCAAAAGGATTCGTGCAATTTATAATTTCCAACAAGGCGAGTTTGAGACTTTGAGTGAGACTTGGGGTAGATTTAAGGGTTTGTTGAGAGCTTGTCCCCACCATGGTATTTCACCTTGCCAAATCATCACTACTACAATTAAGATTAAATAGGATGGTTCCTAACCATCCTATATTGGATAAGGAACCGTCCTTTAGGTCGACGTCCTATTAAATCAAATAGCGCGGTTCCTAGAAAGTCAAACCGTGATCTGCTTTACTCCGACACGGCTGCCGGCGGCCGTGTCCCGTGTCGACACGACACGGCGGCTGACACGACACGGGACACGTGTCAGATTCGTCCTTCACAGACACGACACGGACACGGCAAAAAGGAAGAGGAGAGAGCAGATCTGGATGTACGAAGTTCGAAGAGCTTACCTTGGATGCTAAGTTTTGACCGACCATTGCACCACTAATCTCATACGAAGTTACGAACAGAGCACCGATAATTGGAGTACGCCGATCCGAAGTAATATGTATATTGAAGTCACAAAGATTGGATTTCGAAGATTGTAGTTAGACTAAATAGATTGGGAAATGAAAGCCATTGGTGACTTGATGAAGACTCGAGGAAGAAGAAGAAGATAACTTTCGAAGTTTGAAGAAGAAGATAACTTTTGAAGAAGAAAGGAAGAGAGAGGTGTACTGTATTATTTTAGAAAAAGAGAAGAAAACAGTGCTTTTTAATTTTTATGGGGAAGGGGAACCAATTTTATTATTATATTGATTATAGTAATCAATCAATTACAAAGTAAAATAGTGTGGTACAGTTGTTTACTTGTACTTGTAACTTGTAAGTCGTAACTTAGTCAAGTTGTAATTAAAGTTCAAGGACATATATATTTAATGTCGTGTCCGTGTCGTGTCTGCTAACTTGGTCAAGACACACCGTTGACCGTGTCCACGTATCCAGAAATATCAAAATTTATGTGTCCGACACGTCGACACGTGTCTGTGTCCGACACGTGTCTACGAGTCTGAGTAACATAGACCGTGATATTAAATTTAACATTAATAGGACGGTTCAAGAAGGAACCGTCCTCTTTAATGTGTTATTTAAAAGCGCGGTCCACTGAAGCGTGCTATTAAATCTATTTTAAACATCACGGTTCCATCCAAACCGTCCTATTATCTACTGATATAAATAGGATGGTTGGCATACGAACCATCCTGTTAATTTTTTTGAATAAAAACAAAATATCATTCATTAAATAAGACGCTTACGATAACCGTCCTGTTTGTGTTACATAATTTTTTTTAAAAAAAATATTTCGATATAATTGTACGCCAATCCAAAAATCCAATATTTACATTAAAACATTAAATCAACATTCGAAAACCCGACAATTGCATCACATGTACCAATTTTTTACCAAAAATTACGAATCAATAAATATGGTCTCAATAGTTGTGATTGAGTTATAATAACAATGTCAAAAAGCGATGATTCTTCTATGATTCAGTCTTCCGTGTATAATATGGTCTCTATGTTATAATACATAAGGGAAGTTTCTTCTATGATTCAGTCTTCCGTGTACAAACTCTAGTAACACCACTCTTCACACATTTGACGTCCATCTTTCAATTGTCAAAAAACTCCTGCAAATAGCGAGACAGGGAACATTAGATCGTACACAAGTCCAAAACCTGCACAGTACACATACACACTTCCAAATTTCATCCATGTACGTCAACAACCGTAACACCCAAAGCTGTAAAATTTAATCCTTCGCAACAATTAATCCCCCACAGCTCGTCCACCAATTGAACCCACGAAAAAATGAATTACAGCAAATAATCAATCATATCACCTACATACTCGTCAAATTAGAGCTTTATACAGTCTTTGTTTTTCAAACAATGAATATAAACATCCCCCAATTCTAGCCTTCTTATATAGACTGAATATAAGAACGCCAACAAATTTTCAACCGAAACGAACAACCAATTCATATCCCAGACAGCCAAATACATACACCACTCTCAAACAAACCAGTTCAACTCCTGAAATTTTATTAATCAACTACTCACTACTCTACTAGTGAGTACCAGTACTCCTTTAATTAATAAGAGTAATTATTATTTAGGGTTATTTCATGGGATTAATACCAACTATGACCACCCTTCTTAAATTAATACAAACTTTGCGTAATCCCAATTTAATACGATCAATGTCTTCATTGATCTCATTTTAGTATGGATGAAAAAATGACCGGTTGTTACCAGTCTTTATAACCGGTTGCTTTCCCCCTTTATACCTTCATCTTCTTCCTCTCTTCAATCTCCATACCCATTCACATTATTAACCATTGACACATTGACCACCAAAATAACCAACACTTTCCACTCACGATGCCTCCCCTGTGTGCCTCCAGCTTACCAGGCAACCACCACACGAGACACGACCACCAGTGAGGACCCACCTTCTCCGGCGTTGTACCACATCACACCGAGTCTCAGGCGAGGGCAGCCACCATAACAACCTACGCATTATCGACTATTTTTCTAGATTTCGGCCACCGTGAACCGTCTCCATCTCCTCCGTCATTCTTTCCTAGATCTCTAATCACCAGCCCAACAACCGCTTATGCTCCAATGTGTATGACTGCGACGAAGTAGCTAGTCGGAGTGTGGTGGTGCTTGTGGAGTTTACTGCGTCATCCTTCAGATCTGGGCAAGAATGACGGTTTTTGATTTCTCAATTTCGTTGATTTCAATTTCTAGGTTTGAATTCGATTTTCATCTCAATTTCATTGAAAATGGTGGTTTTCGTCACAAGATTGATATGGATGATTGATGAAGATGAAGGGAAGGATGATAGTGTGAAGATGGAGATGATTAATGATGATGTACTTAATTATTTATTTGTGAAAATGGTGAAAATGACCTATACTTCAGGTAGCCGGTAATCCAGCTCATTTTGAGAGGGAGCTAGTCAAATTTGATATTATTTTGAGATTACGTAAAATTTGTATTAATTTAAGAAGGATGGTCATAGTTGGTATTATTCCTATGAAATAACCCTATTATTTATTTATATATATATATATATATATATATATATATATATTGAATCGAGTAGTAACCAAGCAAAATGCAAACATTGTGCCTTTCATCACCCAAATGTCATCAACATCTTGTACCTATTGTTTTAACAAACCCCTACTGCTTAATCATCTTTCTCCTCCAACCACTACTTTCTTGATCAATCATTTAAGGTATGTATGTATGGAGTACTACAGTACAGTACCTTCTAATCACCAAATTTCTTAAATCATATTATGGGTTTGTCATAAATCATAATGCATATGCATGCATACATGTTGTGATAGATTTATAGTACAGTACTTCGTAACAGCTAAAGAAAAGAATTTGAATGCAGATACAACTTACTTCAGTCACGCATTCAGCAACAAACTAGCAATCTAATGATCAAGAAGAAACAAAACGTCCTCATGTATATATAAGTTCTACTAATATTTGTTCACCTACTGTTAGAGTCATGTGTCGTCTGTATTTTTGGTTAATGACATGATATAATTCGCTTTAACGATTCACGATTAGCTAGGAATCCAGTAACCATGACATAAACCACCTACACCGGTAAAAAAAAAGGTTGAGAGATGAATAGAAAAACAGGAACGAAGTATGAGTAACAGTACAATACTTTTTCACTCACCTAAAGCACAATGCTACTGATAGATTTATACTCGGTTTAGCAATTTCATTTCTCGATTGATCAAATGCTTTGAAATACATCCATGACTTCGATTCTGCAGAAAACTAGAAACCGATAACTACATTACAATCTAAATTCATACTGTAAAGACTAAAATTATTGAACAGAATGACGATTCTTAATATTATTGTATATACATAAGCAACACGACATGAAAACCAAAAAAAAAACAGGCTTAGAAATCCTCATCAAGCTTGAAAACACGAGACTCGCCATGGCCATTCAAGCTATTCATAACCGAAGCTTTCTGATACTCCCCAACCCGCTTCTCAAAGAATTGAAGATTTTTGTTTTATGATACATATATGAACTAACCTTTGATAATTACCAACAATCACTGATTCTGAAACTTGAGAGCAAAATTTGCCCAAATATCCCGCACCTCATTAATTTGCTCAACTGAATATGTCTTTGGGGCTTTTATCATAAACTATCAACAAAATTAAACATAAGTGACGGTTAAATTATGTTCATGCTGACACATGATTAAAATAAAGAATCATTAACGTACATCTGGGATGAGTTTCATATATCTAGATTTAATTAGCTCCAGCATATACCGACAAACATAGTAGCCGCACAAGACGGAATCTTCTGGCGGTTGAGGACACTAAATATAAACTCACTATCAGATGCATATTCAAAATGACAAAGTTTACGATTAAAGTATGTGAATGAACGAATAAAGTATGGATTGATATTAAAAATACCTTAATTTTTTTCCAAGAAAGAGCTTTTGCCTCTAACCCGGCAAGTGGATCCATAGAGTTCCTTTTGACAAATGCCATGTTTTAAATACATAATTTTACATACAATATGTTGTATTATAGAGAGTTATCAACAAAATGTTAATCTTTAGCGTAATATTAAAAATAAAATCAGGTGTCATTGGACTTACATAGTAAGTGTCTCCTCGAGAAAAGGACAAGGTTCCGACGGTCCAGATGGATCACACCAATACACTCTACTTTCGGATGGGCTAATAACAGCCAACATCCAATGTAAACTACAAGTTTAAAAATAAAATTTTACAAAACTGAAATCATTATATGCGAACAATTATATAACTAATAGTACTATGAAAAGATAAATATATACTTACCCTTCGTGATAAGCCGCAAATACAAGTTTTCGAATGAGACAAGCTGATAAATGATTGAGAGAGACATATATATATATATATATATATATATATATATATATATAAAGTTGACGGGGATTAGTTGTGGTGTGTACTGTGTACTGTGTAGGGTGTTTCCAGCAGAAGCATGCGAAATAGTAGGGGGAGAGGCATGTTCAGCAAACATGTATCCTGAAGTGAAACCTAGTAGAAAATCAGAGGATAAGCAGGGTAGCACTAGAATGAGCGTTGAGCAGGTGGAGAGGGACTACTTCGATTACAGTAATGAATCTAAGAGGTATGTATGCTCAGTGTACTGTATGCATGTGTATATAATACTTGTGTTACATTGACAGACGACCGTGCGTGAGAACTGAGTAGATCATCCAAATCAAAACTTCAAATAAGATGAATTATTGGTACATATATATTCATGCCTTTATATATACGCTTGACAATGATAAATATTACACCTACACATAGTTTCCCAAACGGTATTTCTACTCGCTCGTACTACATTAATTGGACCTAGCTAGCTCAATCAATCATGGGCTATAGTTTTTGGTGACGATATACGTGTAGGATTAATTAAAGTGTTGTACTATTCAATTTCCAAAATACATTATAGAAGTAGAGTAGATAATACGAGTAGTGATGATGAATTGAAAATGTGATGTTGTTGCTGGGTGGATGCAGTGTGCTGATGGGAGAAGCGTGTGATGATCTTGGAGGTGAATTTTGTGAGGCTCCTTACAACACTGGTGTCGGTGTCTACCACTAAGCATCTCTGCTGGATTAATTAATTAATTACTCTAATAATTATGTATGGAACTGGAAGTAGTATACTGTGTGACTACTGCCACTGTATATATTATCAAGTACATGGAGTTATTAGGTTGGACTGTTGGAGTATGTAACGGGTAATTACTAACCACCTCGCCCTCGCCTTGTTATAATCTACTCCAACATCATACTCGTATATGCTTCCATAACTATTGCTCCCTTCTCTCTAAATTTTAACCCTAATATTACCACCTTCTTTAAGATCGATAACTTCAACTACGGAGTATTACAACACTAATCTACATCCTCTAACATCCAAACTCACTACTCATGTCTAATTACAATATTTCAAAACCCCCTTTTTCGTTAACCCATGTAGGTTTATCTAATACGAGTATGATTCAAATCATTGGTTACCATTTACCAATGTCTAATGTTTATCCCAGTACACACCAGAACTCATCTACATCACTAGTCACTAATTCAAATGAAAAATGTGCTTACAGAAACTAAAACTTCAGTCATTTAATCATGATAAACACAGATTCTGTAAATCTCACTGCACAGTTAGTCTTTTAGCTTGAATTCAGCTGCTACATTCAATAATATCAACCAATTACTCCATGTTACTAAACTCACTGATTAAATCTCACTGGACAGCTTGTCTTTTACACCAATATACTGATTAAATCAGTCACTACATTCAATATATTGATTATTTAGTAGTGACATTTATCAGCTTGTCTCACTGATTATTTAGTAGTGTCAACAAACTACGAAAACCATTACATCAACAAACTACTGACTACGAAAATGCTGAATCAACAAACTAAGTTTCAATTACATCAACAGAAACATCAATCACGAAGAAAAACAAAGACGATCAAACTACCTAAATCAAATTCACAAAAAATGCGTCAAAATTGGGGGATGAAATTAGGGTTAGAAGAAGAACAACCTCTCAGAGAGATGATGACCGACTTGATAACCGATAGCTTCGATACGACGAGCAGCGAGATCAGGTTTGTTAAGGTACAATCGATCGCAGTATGATGAGACCATCTCCATTATCATGCTGTCAATGCAGCTTTCTCTCACTTCTCTCACCATTTTTGTGTTTCTCTCTCTAAACTCACTCAACACCCTTTCACTCCTGAACGCTTGTGAATTGTGATTCGTGAATAGACCCGGAAAAACTAACCTGACTCGCAAATGACCCGTATTGAACTCGGGTTGATGACTTTGTGTTATCGAATTGTGTTTGACCAGATGAGTCTTGATCTGTCTAAATATAAACACGTTAGTTTTGACACAGATCAAAGATTGATATACAATCGATTTAAGCCGACTCGTTAAAAACACAATTTCTTATACGAAATTGTCATAGAATTGATAAAATTGATTTAAAGCGACTTGATAAAATCACAAATTCTTGTACGAAACCGTCTCAAAAACGGTAAAATGATTCAACGAGTTTGGTCTCAGAAATGGGCCAGTTTTCCACAAAAAGTTCAAAAATTCATCAATCAAACAACAAATCGAAACTTTAACAAGAAAGAAAAAATCGGTAAAACAACGAAATACTATCGAATTCAAAAATGGTTATTAATCAAACATCGTCATCCAATGTAGAAATCAGCTTCGACAGCCGAATTCTACAGTTCAGATTCATAAATTCGATTGCTAAACACCGAATTCAACCGGTATAGACCCGTTTTTTCTTCGGGTTAAAATCAAGTTCGTCATCGATTGGTATTATTTTGTTTACTCTTCAAATAATCCTACTCAATTGGTATTTTGAAGAAGACGGGAATACATTTGGTATTTTCAATTTTCAATTTTTGGTATTTTATTCAATTGAAAATACAATTGATTTTTAGTATTTTGTTAAGTAAAACTCTCCGAGATTGAGTAGGATTGAATAGGACGGGTGTTACATTTTAATAGGATGGGTTTAGAGTATAACTGTAGACACCCACATTTGACCGCCAGGTGTCTATAGCAGTTCCCGACAAACACCCGATGATGATCGGACGCAAACATGCTTTAACGTACTCGGAAATGGGCTCGAAATCATGGATATTTAGCTTGGGCTTTTTACGGAGTACAAATCTCACAAAACCAACCTCAAAACCAGGCCCAGTGAGTCATTTCGAGTCAAATAAGACTAATTTGGGTCGAATCCGACACCAGGAGTAAAATCGTCTTTTAGCAACCGAGTCAAACCCGGTCAAAGATATTTTTCCCAAAACTACGGGTCATCTGTGTCACCTCAAGTGACCGACTCGAGCTCAAACTCCACAAAAAATCAGCTACACCAATATTAAACAATTCCGTTAAAGGTAGAATTCGATCTCAAGTAGGAATTCTATCCGAAAACCGAATCGAGCATTTGACCGAGTGTAGGACACTCGGCTGAGTGGCCTGTTTCAGCCGAGACTCTCTTTCTTCCTCTCCAAGAAACGGAATCCTCCCTTGTCTCAATCTCTTACATTTCCTATCCTGATTGGTATTTCTTGTCGTACAAGCAAGGCTACCTCTACTCCTATAAATAGAACCCTTTGCATGCACATCAAGAACAACAATTTTTACAACGATCAATCCTACACAATTTCACCACCCAATATTATACACACCCGTTTCATATATCGACACATACAATTCCCGACATTCCACGTCCAAAACCGAAGGAACCGGCCTATACCCGTCCCCCCTTTACACGTCCGACCGAAACCACCACCAACTTACCGACATTAACCCGACGCTCCCGTGCCTTAGCCACATTCCGACGAGCCCCGATCCGAGTTAAGAAGAGCATGTAGGTTGAGGGTGTAATCAAACCCGAACTTTCTCCTTCTTCCTCTCTTCCGCGTCTTTCCTCGTCTTTTCTTCTTCTTTTTTTCATCGGTCGATTTTTTATTATGGGTCGTTCGTCACATCTTTATTATTTCTAATATCGATATTACAAAAACTATTTTCATATAACGAATATTCTTAAAAATATGATACCGATTCTCTAATCGAATATCATATTAAAAGAATTACATTAATCTCGTTGATGCTAAAAATCGTTACTTTTTTACAAAATACAACGATTCTAACGTGGAGAGAACTAACATTTTTTTTTCCGTTCAAATTCTTTTCAAACAATTTTATAGAAAAACTTTTATAAAAATCATTCCGAATATTCGATATCGATTTCATAATCGGATATCGGATACGACGAATATCGAGAGCATAGATCGAGTATAAATTAATTCATATTTATACGCGATCTAGCAAAATTAACGATTTCTCGAAAAACCGAACCGGGACAGCAGTCCACGCGAGCCGCGCCACTCCCAGGCGACTCGCGTGGAGGCCTGATCCCGCGGCCTTCTTTTCTTCGCTTTTCTCAATTTTTCTTAAACATTGTTTTTTCTACAAAACGATTTCTTAGAACTTTTTTCATCCTTTCCGAATATTCGATATCAATTTCATAATCGAATATCGAATATGACGAACGTCGAGAATATTAAATTGGGTGCAAATTGTGCAATATTTGTATGCGATTTAATAAAATCATCGCTTTTTCAAAAAATCAATTTCGAAAACAGACCGGGATGCGAGTTGCGCGCGTCCCGGGCGAGTCGCGCCTGACTCGGGGGAGTCGCCCGACAGGCTGGAACGCGACCCTTTTTTTTCGAACATCGTTTTTTTGACAAAATAGCATCTTTTGAGCGATATTTCAGACCTCAACATATTTTTTTACATCATTCATCGCATTCATATTTACGTTCGATTTATTCAATCGTTACTAACACGTTTGTTCATCTTCTTAGTATTTCTTTTCATCCTTTGTTTTATTAGACTAAAACGAACCTCGCATGCTAAAATACAACTTTGACGTTAATTTTCATGCATTAAACGACTTAGCAACCCATTCAATTATTCGCATGTTTAGGAAAAACAATGTTTGCATATTATTCATCGTATTACTAACGCGCTTATTCAAAAGTCAAACGATATCCTAGTAGAGGTCGCTAATGTGCGGGCGGGGTTGGGTGTTCTTTGTGAACTTCCCAACACGTACCCTCACCCCTTACTCAGAACCATGGTTTCCGGATGTCCGAATCCATTGGCAACGAGAGTCATTAAATATTCGATTACCGATAATGTCGGTATCGGTATCAAATGATAAGGGACGAACCCAATAAATTCTGACATCGGAAATGGGCCGTATTTTGTACACGGCCCACTACGACATAGAGTGGGTTCGAACGGGCCCGAACTCCCACAAAGTTCGGTGGCGACTCCAACTTCGATTTAAATTTCAATTCGATCCATTCTCATATGGAGATTCATTCGCCTCCCCAAACCCGCGCGTGGCCGCGTCGGGGTGGACCTATGTCATGTCCACAATTTGGCGACTCCACTGGGGATTAACTGATGTGTGACTTACCATCGGCATCCTCAGGGTGAGACTCGAATAGAAATCGTTTGACTAGTACAATACACGTTTTAGTTTTACGGTTCATGCATAACCCCATCTTTCCCGGGCCGGTACTGGTGACCGACGTCCCACTATACCATTGATGTAGTCCAAATTGGATATGTCAAAAGGTGTGCATAGCAGATTCGTATGGGTTTTACGACATGTTCTAAGTTCAATTCGACTTAGGAAGTTCGCCCCGATTCTCGAATAGGCTATGTACACTGGTATAGACCCTTATAGACTGATCGAGACTTAGCTTAAGAGCATACATGGTGTCATTATACTGTTTCCATGACTACGTGCCACTTGATCCACATTTTTTTCAAAACCCTCATTTTCAAAAATTTGCATCCTTTTCAAAATATCCAATTTCAAAACCCCGGACATATACCGAATTTAGGACTTATGATTTTACTCAAAATAGCCTTTTTTTTCTAGCCGGTATTATGCCCAATTCAAAACTTGAAATAATTTTCGAAATTTTCAAACCTTCACCCGGTCCGCCTTTTCTGTTTTTCTCGAAAAAAGGACCGGTTCTCCCCGAATTTTTCGGGCTTTTCAAAAAAAATCATATTTCAAAACTTCCTCTTCTTAGACTTCCCGTATTTAGCAGTGTCGGGTCGTGTCATAAGTCGTCGAAGTCTCTAGCGTCGAAACTCTGTCAATCTTACATCACGAGTTTCCCCCCTATCCCAGTCCGCCTTATTTTACTAAGGCAAGGCCCACCTACCTAGGACATACTCCTGCAAAGGTTGGCCCACTTGCACAATCGAGTCTAAAGTCTGGGAATGTCTCACGTGAACCTTCCTTCGAACAGGGCCCAGCTCACATAGCTGGATCCTGAGGAAGGCCCATCTTTTCACGAATCACCCGTTTAGATGTCTTTTCCGAGTCATTACCGTCTTAGGCCCTGTTCTTTTCAGCTTATTTTCAGCCCGTTTCAGACCAGCTCAGCTTCTATCAGCTCAAACCAGCTCGTATCAGCTCAGCCCAGCTCCTATAAGCTCAGCTCAGCTCAGCTCTAATATTTTCAGCTTAGTTCCAATATTTTTAGCTCCTAAAATAATACTCCGTAATTCAATAATAATAGTAATATATAATAATTTTAATTTTAATATTAATATTATATATTACTATTATTATTAATATTATTTATTTATATGAAACGAGAGTTGCATTAAGATCGAAACAAATTATAATAAGTTATTATTATTATTGTTGTTGTTGTTGTTGTTGTTGTTGTTATTGCATTTCGATATTAATGCAAGTTTTTTTTCGTAAAAAAATAATATTGATAATAATAATAATAATATTGTTGTTGTTGTTATTTTTATTACTTGTATCTCTTAATGTTAATAATAATAACAAATTATTATCATCATCATTGTCGTTGTCGTCATCATCATCGTCATTGTTATTATTATCGTTATTATTATTATTTTCTATTTTTTATCATCATTGTTATTATAATAATTATTAATATTGTTATGCACTCCATAATATTTTGAGCTCTTGAAATAGATGTTACATTCAAATATTTACAACTCTGTCTCAAGGTCATTACGATTCATTTACGTTTTTTTTACACTATTTTTTAGTGAATAGAATATCTATTATTTGTATTGTATTAAGATTTAAGAATATCAAAATTTAAAATTTTGTATATTACATGATCAAAGATATATACATAATATTTTCTATTGTCAAGTACTAAAAAAACAAAAGTAGAAATCAAATGAATTGGAGTGAGTACTATGTTGATGTTGTTATTATCCTTACTATTATTAATTAATTAATTATTATTATTATTACTACTATTATAATTAATTAATATTAATATTATTATTATTATTATTATTATTATTTAGTGTTATAATTTTTTTTCATTTTTTAAAATATTATTAGATAATTTATACAAGTATTTATTAGTTTCAGCTTGTTTTAATTCAGCTCAGCTCAGCTCAGCTTCTATCAGTCCAGCTCAGCTCCTATCATACCAGCTCAGCTCTTATTAGCTCAGTTCAGCCATGTTTCAGCCGAAAAGAACAGGGCCTTAGTCTTCTTCCTTTTCCCTTGCTCGGGATGTACTTTTTTTAGGGATTCGGGTTAAATTGATGATTACGCGGTGTTCTTACAGACATGCCACCCTTTACTCGAACCATGACGAAAGAAGCCATCGATGAGTTGACAGCTTCGTTGACCAAAATCCAAGATCAATTGCGACAAATGAGGAAGGACCAGATTGCCATCATCACTCGGGTAAGTGCCGTGGAACAAGAAACCCCCAATGCTTCGATCGAAGATGACGGACCGTTGGCCACATTGGCCGGCGCGGTCCAAAAGCTGTAAGAACAGGTCCACTCGACCACCAGAAACACCAACCTCACGGAAAATTCTCGTACCTATTCGCCCTTAACTGATGAACAGCCCACTAACCTCAACTTAACGGGCTTGCCAATGTTTGATGGAACTGAAGACCCGGTACTCCATATTCGGGCTTTCAAGGACTTTATGGCTGTTAAGGGGGTCAAATCGACCATGTTCAAACATCTCTTTGCTTCCTCTCTGGAAAAACACCCGAAAGCCTGGTACTACAGGCTTGATCCCAAGAAATACAAAACCTGGGACGATGTTGCAATGGAATTCACGCGAAACTACGCGGATAACGCTGAAATCCAGACTACCATGCGTACTCTGGAAGTTATGGCCCAAGAGCCTAAGGAGGGTTTCACCAAATACCTTCAAAGGTGGAGGACTGAAAGTGTGAAGCTGGTGGACAAGCCCAGCGAAAAAGAGCTAGTGGAGGCCTTTGTCAAAAACCTCCTCCCCGCTTACCGAGTCCATCTCCGGTACGCCATCATACCCGACTTCGCCACTTTGACCGAAATGGGTACGAGAATCGAAGACGATCTAAGGCTAGAGAACCTTACTAAGGCCTCTACCAAGGGGTATCAAGGAGCCAGTTCATCCTCCAGCAAGCCCGCAACTACAACGGCGGCCCGAAGCATCTTCGACGAGGTTAACTCATTAGACACCTCAACCAAAAAGAATACTTCAAATCGGGTATTCACTGACATAGGGACAACCTATGCTAATGCCTTACAAAGGCTGTCTTCAAAAGGCCTAATCCAACCGATAGGCCAAATTCCGGAGGTTCCCGTGGAAAAGCGATCCAAGAGCTACAACATTCAAGCCTATTGCCACTATCACCAAGGCAACGGGCACGACACTGAGAAATGCTGGAAGTTGAAGCATCTCATTCAAGATCTGATCGAAAGTGGGAAGATACCACTACCCAGCGATAAGCCGAGTAACAAAAATAATCCTCTTGCTACTCACGCCATTTTTGCTGGAGAAGTAGTCGATTGCTCTCATCTCATTTCCCCTTTCATTTTCCAAATCAACGGAATACGGAACGACGATGAAGATGATGTTTATCTGGCCAAGGGGGAAGTTGTCCCCGTTACCATCGAAGAAATCCGGAAAGCTAAAGCCAGAGCTCTGGCCGGCGCACACACCATCACGGCCGGTCTCGCCACTCCGGAAACCGTCACTGAACCTTCTAGGACGGAACTCACTCCCGAAGAGCCAAACACTGACACGGCCCTAGTCAGACAACTAAAGAGGGTCCGAACTGATATTACTATATGGCAGCTTTTGGTTAGTTCTCAGGAGCATCAGACAGCACTTACTAGGGCCCTCGACGAAATCAAGGTTGACTCATCGGTTACCCCCACCGAGATGGTAGCCACTATCTTGCCACACCTCAAGGGCAAGTCTAAAGGAGAAGGCCCACTTATCACTTTCTCCGAATCCGATCTTCCACCGTTCGGGGCCACCCATAACTTGGCCCTATATATCACGGTGATCTGCCGAAATAAATATCTCCCAATGACCCTAATTGATGATGGGTCCGCAGTAAACGTCCTTCCTTTGAGGACAGCTAAGGCCCTCTGCATTATCGAGGCTGACTACCTTCCGACTGCACAAACTATCCAGGCTTTTGATGGGAGCCCAAAATCAGTTGTTGGGGCCGTTAAGCTAACAATCATAACAGGCCCGATCGAGAAGGAGTTAGAATTTCAGGTGATCGATGTCACTTCATCTTTCAATCTGCTACTTGGAAGACCATGGATTCACGGGGTCAAAGCCGTGTCTTCCACCCTTCACAGGAAGGTCAAGCTACCTTTACAAGATGGGATCGTTACCCTCGAAGCTACCCAAATAACCGTGTCAAGTTGCAACACGGCAGGCCAAGCTGACCCACGAGGTTTCAACTTCGTGGGAATGATCGAGGAAGAATACCTTTTCCGACCCTATTTTACCACTAGCATCGATACGATGTTACAAAACCACTACTAGAATATATGGAAAAGACATCATTAATAAGAAACCAAATAAATATATAAATGATATCTTTGATCTAAGAAACCTTTACTTATAAATAAATGGTCTCTTTTATTTTTTTGAAGGGGACTATAAGAGACCATTTATTTATAATTAATGGTTTCTTACATCAAAGAGATTATTTATATAAATAAATGGTCTCTTATGCATATCAAAGAAACCATTAAAATAAAACTGATTCTTTTGTTAACTATGAATGAATGAAAAAATGTTCTTTTATTATTGTGACTTCTCGAATTTCATGTTCCCCATTTCATTCGATTTTTTTAAAAAAAAACTCTTCACCCCATTATTTCCCCCTTTTCAGAAACGCTAAGAATTTCTAACTTTTCGCCCTCGTTCTTCATCCGCTTCTCCGATCTCCAGATTCTTCTCCTCTTATTCAGTAACTAATGAATCCTTTCGCTTTCGCTTTCGATTTCCGTCATGTTTGCGTTTCTTCAAGATTTCGTCGTGCGATCTTAGATTAGATTAGATTAGATTGAATTTATTGATTGTATTTGTATCTAATTCAATTAGATTTGGATTGATATGATTGGATTGGATTGGATTGATTGATGTGTAGAGTGGCGGATACACGGTGGTGGACCACGCTTACGATGTGGTGGTGGTAGGTGAAGGTGGCGCAGGTCTTCGTGCCGCCATTGGTCTTCGTGTCTACTTTCTCAGCTGGATTAGCTTACGGCAATTTCAAGCTCAAATTTCTTAAGGTTAGTTCTCGATTTCTCCTCGAATTTAGTTCGATTTTTGTTTGATTTTGGTGTATTCGAGTATCGAATTGTCTCGATAATGTGTTCGGAACTTTGAATCATTCGTTTGATTGAGTTTTTTTTGTCTGGTGATCTGATGAATATGTTGGGGTGATTGATTAAGATGAATTAGAAAATGTGATTGATACGCCATTGATATGAGAATCGAGGTTTTGTATTCGAGTATCGAATCGTCTTGATCATGTGTTTGAACCTTTGAATGATTAGTTCGATTGAGTTTTTTTGATCTAATGAAAATGTTAGGGTGATTGATTAAGATAAGTTAGAAAATGTGATTGATACGCCATTGATATGAGAATCGAGGTCTTGTATTCCAGACCTCGATCCTCTGTACCGTCCTTTTCTCGTTCCTGTTCTTACTTGATTGAGAATTGAGGTTTTGGATCATTAGTTTGATTGAGTTTTTAGTCTGGTGATCTAATGAAAATGTTAGGGTGATTAATTAATACGCTATCGATATGAGAATCATGGTTTTGCATTCCAAACCCGATCCTTTGTACCATCTCTTTTCCCCATTCTTGTTCTTATCCTTTGTAACATCAACGTTACATATGGAGTATAGATTATCAGTGATTGATTAGCTTCAACTCTATGTAATCTGATACTTACAACTCCATTATACTACAGACAATTCTGATGTTTTTAGATTAAAATGTGATCAAAGCATTATAATCATGTGAAATGGTAGACATGCACAATGGAGGCTATCGCGAAGATAAATTTGCCAATGTTACTGCTTGCAAGGCATGCCACCCTAAACGGTTTCCCCTCTGTTGCTATTTGATTTTTCAAGTTTCAAGTTTTCCTTTCTATAACTTGGCTTTTCAGAGTATGCTTCTCATTCATACTATTCTTTCTTTATTCTTGTTTTTTTGCCTTATTTCAATATGTACTCCATGCTTGCTTTCTTATTTATACTTACTTCATTCAAACAAAGTGATGGAGATTAATACTAGATTTTGTGCATGTGTGTTGAGTAGTTGCAGTAGCCCTTCAACACCGGTTAACATTGTTATAAATTATACTCCGTCTGTGCTAAGGTGATCCTAACGAAACTACAATTTTGGACCCTTATATTACGAATGTCTACAAAATGTTCACACATTCTAATTACTGACTAGTATATATACTTCACAAATACACTTTGTGATGGGTTAAATATCATCCGCATGGATAAACAAGTCATTTGCTTGAAACTTTTTTTTTAAAATTCTTTAATATTTAGTCTAAAATTAAAAATCAAAGTAATTCATATTATTCTTTAGGGAGTACAGTATTATATGGATGATACTATACGGAGTATAATGGTATAATATACCGTTCTCCGTAGTTTATAAGCATTAAGCATTGCTTGGTATGTGCAGTGCAGTCCTTAGATTGTGTGAAACCTGCAACTTGATTAATTTGAACATGTCGCCAACATATAAAACTATATAAAACAAAATCTAGTTGGACTAGAGAAGGTATGTAGTATCCATCAGCTCAACTGAATCTTCCAAATTCTCGTGTAAAAACCTGATTTATATAAGAGCATGACATTTTATAACATAAATAAATTGAACATATCGCAAATGTTTGTTTGTTGCCGATCATTTTGGTTGCTTATTATGGGGACGTTAGTATGGAGTGAGGTAGTTATTGCCTTCAATTTCTCGCTATTTGAACTTGTATACAGTAGTCTGACTGTTTCATGTCAATTATAATTATTTTGGAATGCATGATTTTGCAGACACTACCTGGTCTTCCCGATCAAACACATACCAACTGTGAAAGAGCTCCGAGGAGTACACGAGGACTATGCTCTTGGTAAGGGTAGTCTGGATGCTAATTGATGCATGTCACTGAGCTTGAACTCCAGATTTTTGTTACTCCGTGTCTGATAATTATATTTAATTTCTACAGTGAGTCACATGCTTGATGTGGGTAAAATGTTGTTACAGCGAGACGCTTCTCAGTCTACTGAATATATGTATGGCTTCTTGCCTATAGCTGTTTAGCTATCAGTCGTGTCTTTTACCCCTCCTGCCATATTACTTAGCAGGACTCTTTTGTTTACTGTAAATATATTTTTCATTTGTAACTTTGTGTGCTTTTCTTGAATATATTTCTCATTTGTATTATTTTTTGTTTTTACTAATGACATTTTTTTGTGATGTATTTTAGAGATGTTCCAAAAATCATAAACTCAACGAAGAAGATTTAGATGAAGAATGAAGAAGTTTAGAAGTTGATCGTTGAAGTGGTTGATCCATTTGTATTTTTCTTTTGTTTGAGAAAATATGTAAATTAATTTTCGAGAATATTAACACTCCATTATTTGCCATATTATGGGTTTCCAATGTAATTTTGAAAATATTTTGGTGTTAATATATATTATGTTATTTTTTGGAAATCCTAGTCTATTTTAAGTAATAGAAAAGTATATGTACTTTAATAGTTGAACTCTCAAATATTATAGAAAAGAAAAGAAAATTAAAATAAAAGAAGAGATCAAAGACATCATTTTTCTAAGTTCCATGGTTATTAAGGAGAAGGCAAAGAAACCATTTAAGTGTGTTGTATGATTTTGTTGACTTGGGATAAGAAACCATATATCTTTTAGACATGGTGTTTAATATATACACCAAAGAAACCATATATCCTAAAAAAATGACTTCTAAACTTTACTCAAACACACCAATTTTTGGAGATGGTCTCTTAGCCTAAGACACCGTTGACTTGGAGACCATCTCCATAATGGTGTCTTAGGCCATTTTGGAATGATTTCTTTGTCCTTTTTTGTAGTAGTGAATCTGGGTTACCTACCAGAAGTTACATCAAGGCCCTATCTTCCAGCTGGGAAGATTATCAAGGTTCTGAACGACGAGCCATCTCGCCTCGGTCTGGGTTACACTATGACGCCAGGACACGTGGATGAAACAGAGGCAGTCACGTTCGTCACTCCAGTGTTCGGAGCTGTTCAAGTGGGCCTCTATCAGCCCACCATCTCATATCCCAAGACCAAACTGGCTCGGGAATGCAATTTCATCCCGGATGATATCTTTGCCCTTATCCAGACCGAATCAAAGGAGAACACAAATAATACCGAGCCCATCCTAGGACTCCTATTCGGAGAAGACAGGGTCGTCCCGACCCCTAAACAGGAGTTAGTCAGCTTGATTCTCCGCAGCAGCAGGTTCGATCCAACTAAGCTAATCTCTGAAGTTGGTACCGACACCGGGAAGAAAGCTTGGAGGAAGACAACTAAGTGGACCGACAGTCAGGGTCGAGTTTACAAGCTAACTACTGGTGAAGGAGATATGCATGGCGCCGAATCCGAGTCCGAGTCCGAGTCAGAGTCAGAGTCGGAGTCTGAGTCAAAGTCTAGAGGGTCAAGTACTAGGATCGAGTCTGTAACCCCTCTCCCTTCTTTACACCATCGGGAGCCCCGGAGTCTGTCCCGAGGGCTCTCCCTATCCCGCCTCTGACCAACGATCAGATGGCAACTCTCTTCGAGCTATTTTCAAAATTCACTATCAATAATAACGATAACCGTTCCGCTTACGACTTGTCTTATTTTCAAAACATTTTCAAAAATCTTACTTGCAATGACATTGAGAAACCCGACGAACAGGTGCTATTGCCTCCGCATCTAATCGAGCAACTCGAGCAAAGGGAGTCCCAAAATCCTGTAATCGAAGAAACTGATTCCATCAACGTAGGAACCCCTTTAGAACCTCATATGCTTAAGTTGGGCCTATCCTTAGATCCCGAGGAGAAACAACAATTCACGGATCTCCTCCAGGAATTCAAAGACGTCTTTGCATGGTCCTACAAGGACATGCCGGGAATAGACCGGGAGATAGATGAACACCGAATACCCATCAAAGACGGGTATAAGCCGGTAAAATAGAAACTTCGAAGAATGAGGCCCGAATGGTCTCTCAAAGTCAAGGAAGAAGTCGATAAACAATTCAAAGCGGGCTTTATCCAAGTGTCTGAATATCCAGACTGGGTTGCAAACATAGTGCCAGTACCCAAAAAAGATGGCAAAGTCCGAGTATGTGTAGACTTTCGGGACCTTAATAAGGCCAGCCCAAAAGACGATTTTCCGTTGCCACACATCGATATACTGGTGGATAACACGGCCGACCATGCCTTTCTATCATTCATGGACGGGTATGCCGGATACAATCAGATCAAAATGGCGGAAGAAGACATGAGTAAGACCACCTTCATCACACCTTGGGGGACTTACTGCTATACCGTGATGCCATTTGGGCTTATCAACGCCGGTGCCACTTATCAACGGACCGCCACCACTTTATTGCACGACATGATGCATAAGGAAGTGGAGGTCTACGTGGACGACATGATCGTCGAATCCAAGGACCGAAACGGGCACATTACGGCCCTAAGAAAGTTCTTCACCCGACTACGCAAGTACAACATGAGGTTAAACCCTCAAAAATGCAGTTTCGGGGTAACATCGGGCAAGCTACTAGGCCACATTGTCAGCCAGCGTGGCATCGAAGTTGACCCAGCAAAGATCAAAGCCATTACCGAGATGCAACCGCCTAAGACCTAAAAGGAGATAAGGGGGTTTCTCGGAAAGGTCCAATATATCAGCCGGTTTATTTCAAAGCTAACCATGGTATGTGAGCCCATTTTCAAGAAACTGAAGATAGGAGAACGAACACTATGGGACGACAAATGTCAAATGGCCTTTGATAAGTTCAAGGAGATTCTATCCTCTCCATCGGTGTTAATGCCACCCCATCATGGTTTGCCTTTGTCGCTATACCTAACAACGACCGAGACGGCCATGGGCGCTATGCTAGCCCAGACGGTCGATTCCGAAGAACGGGCTATTTACTATATCAGTAAAAAGTTCTTGGAATACGAATGCAAGTACACAATGCTCGAGAAGACATGCCTAGCTCTGGTTTGGGCCACTAAAAAGCTCCGACACTACATGCTTAGTCACGAGGTACATGTGCTGTCCAAAATGGATCAAATCAAGTACCTATTCGAGAAGCCCATCCTCAATGGCCGTATATCCAGATGGACTTTAATGCTAGCTGAGTTCGACCTCAAGTTCGTACCTTTAAAAGCCATCAAAGGCTGGGTAGTCGCGGAATTCCTCGCCGATAGTTCGGTATCCAAGGAAGAACACACCGATACTTGGGCCTTCCCAGATGAAGATATATTCCATACTGACACCGAAACATGAGATTTATATTTCGATGGGGCGTCCAACTTTCGAGGGTTTGGTGTCGGGATTTTGTTAATCTCGCCACAAGGGGAACATACCCCGTTATCTATAAGCTAGATTTTGACATGACTAACAACGCAGCCGAGTATGAAGCATGCATTCACTGACTGCAAGCCGCTGCCGATTTAGGAGTAAAAAACCTCTGGGTCCACAGTGACTCATCTTTAGTCACAAATCAAGCCCTACAAAAATGGAAGACTCGGAACGCAAATCTCGTGGCTTACCAAGCACGATTAAGGGTTCTCGAAAAACAATTCCAAAAAGTAGATTACATCTATCTGCCTCGGGAAGAAAACCAGTTTGCAGATGCTCTCTCAAAATTAGCATCTTTACTGAATATCCCAGCACATCTAACCAGCATGCCCATTTGCGTCGAAAGACGGTCCGAGCCGGCATACATCCACGCTATCCAAGATATTGAGATAACTGATCCAGAACCTTGGTATCAGGCTATTCTAACCTACTTAACGTCAGGGGAATATCCCCCGGGAGCTGAAAACCGGGCCAAGAAAGCTCTACGAAGATGGGCAACCCAGTTAATCCGCACAGACGATGGACAGTTATATAAGAAGACAGCACAGGGGGCTCTACTCCTATGCATTGACAAAGCGCGAGCCGAAAGATTCATGGCTGAAGTACATGATGGTGAAAATGGTCCGCATATGAACGCCCATATGTTGGCCCGGAAAATCATAAGACTCGGCTATTATTGGAATAGCATGGAAACTGACTGTCAGTTATATGTCAAACACTGCCATAACTGTCAGATTTTCGCCAATGTACAGCATATGCCTTCATCCCTATTATATACAATGACATCACCATGGCCATTCTCGACATGGGGAATTGATATAATCGGGAAAGTGAACCCTTCCGGGACGGGAGGTCACTGCTTCATCCTAATGGCTATCGACTATTTCACTAAATGGGTCGAAGCCGAGTCATACCGGATCTTGAATGCCAAACATGTGGCTAAGTTCATCCAAAACAAAATTATATGTCGATACGGGATTTCGCACGAGTTCATCAGTGATCACGGGATCCATTTTCAAGCTGAAACTGCCACTTTGCTGGAAAAGTACAAGATCCAAAGGCATACATCGTCGCCTTACCGTCCCCAAACAAATGGTGCGGTGGAGGCAGCCAATAAGACAATTGTCACCATACTTAAAAAGATGGCTGAGAATTACCGGGACTGGCCCGACAAGATACCCTTCGCCTTATGGGGATATCAGACATCAATTCGAACTGCAACCGGAGCAACTCCATACCATCTGACATATGGAATGGAAGCAGTCCAGCCAGTCGAGCTAGAAGTACCATCCCTTAGGATTCTGCTCGAGAGCCAGGTACCTCAAGCAGATTGGGTCCAAGCCCGATATGTCTCACTAGTTCTCTTAGACGAACGGCGATCTCGGGCTCTAAATAATATTCAGATATATCAGAAAAGGATCCAACGGGCTTTTAACAAGAGGGTTAGGCCCAGGAATATCAAAGAGGGCGATCTAGTCCTAAAATCTGTTCGAGCTTTACTACCAGTTGACCCAAGGGGAAAATTCAAACCCAATTGGGCTGGGCCGTACCTAGTGAAGAAAATCCTTTCGAGAGGAGCAGTAATGCTAACGGACTTGGACGGGAACGAGTTCGTCAACCCAACAAACTTGGACCAACTGAAGCGTTACTACCCATAAGCCCTATCTCAATGTCATTTGCAAAAATTTATAAAAAAATTTCTTTTTATAAATTTTCAAAAAATTTAAGCAAGTCAATAAGGTAGGATTACTTATCCTACCGTTGCACATCTCAAATTAATAATCTTGATGTATTTCGAAAAATTGCAAAAAAATACTTCCGAACTACAAAAGGTTTGATTCCATTAATTTTGGATACGTAGGCAACCCCTCAAAAGGGTACAACCACTGCAATAACGAAAAGACGGGAACGGTATTCACTAATATGTCTTTTTATTATATAAGAAAAGCCGATAAACTCGGGAATTTCGAAATACACCGCATAAAAAATAAATAACAAAATCACACCACAAAAATAGTAGTAATACTTAAATAATAAAATTAGGAGACTACTCGTACATTTTTCCTTTCCCCTTATCTTTCGGGTCACGTGGAGCCCGAGGCCGACGGGGTGGGGGCGAATGTTCCCTAATCACAAGTGGAACTTCTTTTGCTCGAACCCGCTTCTTCGATTTTGGGTCTTCTGTCGGTCCAAGCCGAGCCCGTACGGGTTCGGGAAGTCTGTCTCGAGGACCAAGTCGGTCCTTAACCGCCAGCTTTGGCCCTAGTCTCCTTTCTAAATCCGTCTGGGGGCTCACCTTCCCCCGTGCACCCTTAGTACTGGACCCTTCAGTCTGAGTCCTAGATTTTCCTTTCTGACCTACCGGAGTAGTGTCCTCGTCAAAGAAGCTTCTATTATCTTTAGCATGTTCCCGACGCAACAGGTCGAAGGCCTCGTCAGTCTTCAAAGCAGCTCGGGCTTTAGCTGAATCAGCTCTTGTCCATCTCACATAAGAATCAGATACCCAGATCGAATTAGGATTTTTAGGAACGAGCCAAGTAACTCGTGTATACCACCTTTGCATCCAGGTGTCACACATTACATCCGTCAACTGAGTAGATTCACTCACGACCGCCTCGATTTCTGGGATTCTTTGCGCCCGACCATATTGCCTGAGTATGCGATCGGGGAAGAGGTGAATTGTTTGTCTGAAAGATAGGATTACTTGATATCGAGCCCTATCTCGAGACTCTAAGCCAGTCCGGACATAAATGGGCCACCATGGGACGGTCCAGCGGATCAATGGGCCTTCATGGAAGGATAGCACCTCATCCCAGTATTTTTGGGTGTTAAAGCGAGAAAAGGCAATGGTCCGTCTCCTCATCATCACTTGTTTGGGTTGATACCGGCTCACGTCTAGGGGAGGATCCAAGATCGATAGCCTCTCGAACAGCCACAGCTGAAAAACCCGCAAAAATCAAAAATCGCGAAAAAGTGTCAAAATCACGTCAAAAAAAGAAAAAAAAACGTGAAAAACGCAAAAACCGAGAAAACCGCAGAAACCGGGAAAATCGGGAAAAACCGCAGAAACCGAAAAATTGGAAAAACCGGAAAAATCAGAAAAAACCGGAAAAAATCAAAAAACCGGCATACCTGTAAAAGACGGGTACTCCCAGTCAACCGGGTTGACGGATCCCTTTTACGATTATCCAAACCCTGGATAATCTCTCCTGTAATCAACCAGGCCGGGCTGTGCTCCGTTTCCATCAGATCAGCCACAGTGAAAAGTCTAACATGGCCCATGCAAGTTAATAAATCCATATGGCCTTCGAAGGCATAGACATGGAGCATACAAAAGGTAAAGGCCCTACAGCTGTGGACCGGCCTGACCCGGACGTCATCTGGGTTCATAATTTTTTCAGCTAGATCAATCAAAGAAACGGCATCTCCTTCCAGCATACGGGATACCTCCATGTGAGAAAGTCCTAAAAATTCCCGTAATTTTCTCCTCGGGTCAGGAACCGAAAAAGGGATAGCAGGGCGAAGTATGGGATTTCATCCTCCTACAGCAGCAATTTACTCAGGGATAGGACAAATTTCGCCTCGAGGAAAACTAAAAACGTGATAAGTATCGTCCCAATAGGACAAGCAAGCAACCAAGAAGTGACGATCTACTTGCATCTGGCGGATCACGAATAATTGGGTAACGCCATTCTGATTTAGGATGACCTTATCTGCATCTCTGAAGTATTTGGACCACTCTTGCAACATTCCAATTAAACGGTCGATTCCCATAATTGGATTTCTAAAAGAAAGAATAAGTTTTTCAGGGCTTGTTTTTCTTTAAGGAAGAGAGGGAATTGTGGGAATTGTGAGAATTTATGAAGCAAGGAGAGGGTATTTATAGCATAAAACCAAATTCTCCTCCTCACCTTAGGATTCCCAATCCTAGAGTATTTAGCATACAATCCTTATCCTGGGATCTAGCTAAGTCATCCCGAGCATTCCTATTCCTTTTCAGAGTTAAAAATTCTCTAATTTTTTTAAAGACTCCTACAAACTCAAAAATTCAAAACCTTTCTCAAATTTTTTATTTCCTAGCGCGAGTCATTTTCCTACAAATGTTACATGCAAAACTTTGCAACTTTGCATAAATATGTACAGGACGACTCAAACAGGACCGTGCAATTCGCATAACTCCCCAGTAACAATTAACTGGATGAGCCCATATATAGGCCCACCTAAGTCTTATACGACGAGTTCAATCCCCCACGAAGTTATCATCAGCTTAGGTACATTTCTAATCCATGGCCGGCGGGCCCTTTACGCAGGTCTAATGGACTTTAAACGACCCGATCGGAAGTCTGCCAGGTTTTAATCTTTGATTGGCCTGGTAGCTACTCTGACTTTCGCCCTGTCCAAGCCTCAGTCAGAGTGGGGGCTCTGTAGACACCCACATTTGACCGCCAGGTGTCTATAGCAGTTCCCGACAAACACCCGATGATGATCGGACGCAAACATGGTTTAACGTACTCGAAAATGGGCTCGAAATCATGGATATTTAGCTTGGGCTTTTTACGGAGTACAAATCTCACAAAACCAACCTCAAAATCAGGCCCAGTGAGTCATTTCGAGTCAAATAAAAATAATTTGGGTCGAATCCAACACCATGGGCAAAATCGTCTTTTAGCGACCGAGTCAAACCCGGTCAAAGATATTTTTCCCGAAACTACGGGTCATCCGTGTCACCTCACGTGACCGACTCAAGCTCAAACTCCACAAAAAATCAGCTACACCAATATTAAACAATTCCGTTAAAGGTAGAATTCGATCTCAAGTAGAAATTCTATCCGAAAACCGAATCGAGCATTTGACCGAGCGTAGGACACTCGGCCGAGTGGCCTGTTTCAGCCGAGACTCTCTTTCTTCCTCTCCAAGAAATGGAATCCTCCTTCGTCTCAATCTCTTACATTTCCTATCCCGATTGGTATTTCTTGTCGTACAAGCAAGGCTACCTCTACTCCTATAAGTAGGACCCTTTGCATGCACATCAAGAACAACAATTTTTACAACGATCAATCATACACAATTTCACCACCCAATATTATACACACCCGTTTCATATATCGACACATACAATTCCCGACATTCCACGTCCAAAACCGAAGGAACCGGCCTATACCCGTCCCCCCTTTACACGTCCGACCGAAACCACCACCAACTCACCGACATTAACCCGACGCTCCCGTGCCTTAGCCACATTCCGACGAGCCCCGATCCGAGTTAACAAGAGCATGTAGGTTGAGGGTGTAATCAAACCCGAACTTTCTCCTTCTTCCTCTCTTCCGCGTCTTTCCTCGTCTTTTCTTCTTTTTTTTTTCGACGGTCGATTTTTTATTATGGGTCGTTCGTCACATCTTTATTATTTCTAATATCGATATTACAAAAATTATTTTCATATAACGAATATTCTTAAAAATGTGATACCGATTCTCTAATCGAATATCATATTAAAAGAATTACATTAATCTTGTTGATGCTAAAAATCGTTACTCTTTTACAAAATACAACGATTCTAACGCGGAGAGAACTAACATTTTTTTTCCATTCAAATTCTTTTCAAACAATTTTATAGAAAAACTTTTCTAAAAATCATTCCGAATATTCGATATCGATTTCATAATCGGATATCGGATACGACGAATATCGAGAGCATAGATCGAGTATAAATTAATTCATATTTATACGCGATCTAGCCAAATTAACGATTTCTCGAAAAACCGAACCGGGACAGCAGTCCACGCGAGCCGCGCCACTCCCAGGCGACTCGCGCGGAGGCCTGATCCCGCGGCCTTCTTTTCTTCGCTTTTCTCAATTTTTCTTAAACATTGTTTTTTCTACAAAACGATTTCTTAAAACTTTTTTCATCCTTTCCAAATATTCGATATCAATTTCATAATCGAATATCGAATATGACGAACGTCGAGAATATTAAATTGGGTGCAAATTGTGCAATATTTGTACGCGATTTAATAAAATCATCGCTTTTTCAAAAAATCAATTTCGAAAACAAACCGGGACGCAAGTCGCGCGCGTCCCGGGCGGATCGCCTACTCGGGCGAGTAGCCCGGCAGGCTGGAACGCGACCCTTCTTTTTTTTTTTCTTTTTTTTCGAACATCGTTTTTTTGACAAAATAGCATCTTTTGAGCGATATTTCAGACCTCGACATATTTTTTTACATCATTCATCGCATTCATATTTTCGTTCGATTTATTCAATCGTTACTAACACGTTTGTTCATCTTCTTAGTATTTCTTTTCATCCTTTGTTTTATTAGACTAAAACGAACCTCGCATGCTAAAATACAACTTTGACGTTAATTTTCATGCATTAAACGACTTAGCAACCCATTCAATTATTCGCATGTTTGAGGAAAACAATGTTTGCATATCATTCATCGTATTACTAACGCGCGTATTCAAAAGTCAAACGATATCCTAGTAGAGGCCGCTAATGTGCGGGCGGGGTTGGGTGTTCTTTGTGAACTTCCCAACACGTACCCTCACCCCTTACTCAGAACCATGGTTTCCGGATGTCCGAATCTATTGGCAACGAGAGTCATTCAATATTTGATTACCGATAATGTCGGTATCGGTATCAAATGCTAAGGGACGAACCCAATAAACTCTGACATCGGAAATGGGCCGTATTTTGTACACGGCCCACTACGACGTAGAGTGGGTTCGAACGGGCCCGAACTCCCACAAAGTTCGGTGGCGACTCCAACTTCGATTTAAATTTCAATTCGATCCATTCTCATATGGAGATTCATTCGCCTCCCCAAACCCGCGCGTGGCCGCGTCGGGGTGGACCTATGTCATGTCCACAATAACCGTGCTTTTAAAATATTTTAATAGCACGGGTTAAACCTACAAGCGTGCTATTTTCTTTATGAGGACGGTTATATTGACCAACCATGCTAATAATATAAATAAAAGGATGGTTCTTTGTTGAACCGTGCTATTTAACCAAGGTCATGGGGAGCCAAAAATGTATCATGTTATAGAGGACGATTCCTTATAAAAGCGCCATATTTTGGGCGTCTTCTAATATCAAAATTGTAGTAGTGCATGCTTATTTTCTTTGATAATTTGATTCCTTCTCTTAGAAACCTTGTGAATATATCATCCGGAGGAGCATTTGATGAGTTGAGCGTTGATGAGGTTGGAGCTTTAATTGAGGCCATGGCTAGTGCCGATGATAATCGAAGTTCTATTTAGGCATTTAAGAGAGGACCAGAAGCTAGAGTTGAACTTAATGACTATTCTATGTTTGATGCTATAGGTGAAAATGTGGAATCTTCTTCTCTTGTGGATGTGCCTTATGTTCGATCTCATGTTGATTATCATCATCTTCCCCTTCCCCATGAGAATGTGAATGATTATAATATGCTTATAGATGATGATGGTGGTGATTTTGTTGATGAGAATGTTGTGGATGTAGTTGAGACATGGGGGTATTGGAGGATAAATGGGATGTCGATATTGATTTCTTTGAGGAGCCCATTTTGGAGAAATTTGAGTCTTTTTCTTATATTGAGGATGATTCCCCTTCATCTACCGATTATGTAGACTTTGTTTCTCTTACCCCTTTATTTGAGGCCATGTATGTTGATGAGGATTTTGACAATCCTATATTTGAGGCCGATGTTTCATGCTTGTCATTAGAGGTTGGCTTAGAGAAGTGTCTTAAGGATGGGCTGGACAACAATTACACCATTGATGATTTTAAATGTTTTGATCCACCTCTTGACACTTTTAAGGCTAGTGCCGAGTATATGGGTGAATTTGAGACTTTTGGATTTTTCACCTCTCTTCTTTGTGCCTCTTATGACTTTTGTCTTTGGTCATGTTTGTCTACTAAGATGCCTTATTACCACTTTAATGAGGATTGGTCTACCTCGTTTGACAAGTTAATGAGATCTTTGGTGGGCACTAAGTAGATAACCTTGATTTGTAGGTTTGGCGGTCCTTAAAACCCCGCTTCTTGGGAGGCACCCCAAGTCTTTTGTACATATTTATGTTTTGGTGTTTTTGTTAGTATTTTTGTTTGTAGGTACCTCCAACAAGAAACCACTATGTAGCAAAATGGATTAGAGACACAAAATCGATCAAGTGTGGGGAAGAATCATGCTTCAAAGGTATTTTCTTACCCTCCCTTCCTTTCCCTCCCTAGTTTTGAACATTGAGGACAATGTTCGTTTCAAGTGTGGGGAGGTAGATTATTGATGGTTGTGTTGTGCTTGGGGTATTGTGGTTGTTATATTGTGGCTGTTACTCTTGTTGGAGATTTCTTGGAGGCATTTTATGTTGTAAATATGTGGTTTGTGTGGGATTGTAGCTTGTGGGAATTGTTTTGTTGTTTTTAGTTCCTTGTCTTTGTGGCTTGTGTCGTTTTTGTGTTTTTCTTTGATTGAAAAAAATGAAAAATTCCAAAAAAAAAATTGTTTTTCGATTCACTTGTTTCCGTTGATAAAATAATTTTTCTAATTTTCAACTTCTTTAAAGAGTATGGATTTTCTATTACTTATTGGTTGTTATTAGTATTATATATTGATTGTCCTCCTACTGTAAGTCGCTCGGGATGTGTCCTTCACTTATTTCCACCTTCCACCTCCCGTGTTGTGATTTTGACATTGAATATTTGTCTAGGTGACTATTACCCAAGTGACGATCTATCATTTTTTCGATCCATATTTCACAAAAATACTTACAAATTAAGAGTTTGGTTATCATTGATATTGAGTTTGCATTCCCTTTCTATCAAGAAAGCTCAAACATCAAATACGAGCTAACAAAGAAAAATCCTCAAAAAGAAGAAAAAAGAAAATGAAAAAAAATGAGAAAGAAAAATGAAATATGAAAAAGAAGAAAAAAGAAAAGAAAAGAAAACGATTCCTCCCCGAGTATTTTTGTTTATCCTTATTCTTTATTTTGGATCGTTTCATTTGTCACTTGGTGATTAGGACGACCCTAACTCTTTGTTTATTCAAGGGGTCGAGACTTGTATACATTTGTCAATAACTCTATGGGAGACCTCCTTCCACCTCTGTCTCACATCCCGACATAGCATGGACCGAGGCCAAGAAATATGTAATAAGAATTTTTGCAACCGATTTAGTAATTTTAATATTCATATTCTATATTTTAGTTAAATTTTAGAATCGTGACTTTTGATTTGGGAAACTTGTGACTCGTTTGTATATTTACTTATTTTCGTTTTTGTATATATATCGTGTTTTTGTTTTTCGTTGTATTATTTATGGGTCGTAGTTGTCTTTTAAGCTTACTCGAGGACGACTAAGAGTTAAGTGTGGGGAGGTTGATAAGTCGTGATTTTACCTATTTGTGTCCCACATTTTGACTCTTATTTAGTCAATTTTATTAGTCGTTTTGTTATTATTTAACCGTTTTATGTTTAATTAGCAACTTAGTCGAGGGTAGCTTAGTTTGTGTCAAATTATGTTATATCTCGAGAATTGGGTACTGTGCTTCGATATTTGATGTTATAGGTACCGAGAAGAGTGAATGAGTTAATCGAGACGATAAAAGACGGGTCAAGACTCAAAGAGAAGGAGTCACGGTCAAGTTGACTTTGACCCCAAATGGCCAAATCCATGTTCAAGTTGGAAGCTGAAACTTTGTTCACCTTCAATCAATCCCTCCACCATCAATATCTCCATCCTCTCCATCCCTCCATTCTCAATTCGATTTCTAATTCAATCAACTCCACAATCAATCATCTTCTTAACTCCAATTCCAATTCACCACCTCATCCTCTTCGATTCCCCCTTCAATCAACACCACCATTATCCTCACTTTCAATCACCATTGCTGTCCACCATCAATCCACCTCCGTCTTGACCCCATTAATTGACCACTGTTCGGGATAAATTTCGCGTCCTTGGGATTACAACGTGGCAATTTACGGTCAAAAGGTCAAGGAGGTCAAAAGTCAAAAACCGAGGGTCAAAGGTCAAAAGTCGAGAGTCGAGGTCAAAGGCCAAAAGTCAAAGGTCAAAGGTCAATATCACTAAAAGTCATTGGGCCAGTTTAAATCCGAAGCAACACAAGATTATGGGCCAAGAAGTATTACAACAACATTATTTAGCCCAGTAAAGACAGCAGCCCATTGAGAAGCTCAGTGCATGCACAGGGGGAAAAGGTCAAGGAACTAACTCCTAAATTTGAGGGGCTCTTCCTGAATAAGAGGAGAAGATTCAGGAGGAGAGCAACAAAAAAAACCCTAGACGGAAGTAATGTTATAAAAAGGCAAAACAGGGGAAAACACATAGGACCCATCTTCAACATATCAACTCCAAGTAAAAATTACAGCACAGTACTCCCTAGTTAATCATTATTAATATCGGCACTTGTATTTTCGATTCCTTATTCTTTTGGTCATAGTAGAATATTGGCGAGATTCCGACTCCCCCCGCGGTTTTTCCCACATCGGGTTTCCGCGTCACCAAAACGTATCGTGTCATTTTCTCTTTGTTTTTTTTTTACTATTCTTTGCTTACTCGTATCGTCACGACATCATTAATCCGTAGTATAGGTCGATCGCTTTAACCCGCTACCAAAACCGATAACCCGGTAAATTTTTTACCAAAACAAATTGGCGCCCACCGTGGGGCAAAGTGATCATTTCCTATAAGCTAAACCCTATAGTGAAGCAATTCCGTATCGTCATGTCCGGATCCAGCCAAAGTCCCTTCAGCAGCCTGGAAGCGTCAACTCAGCCCACTGGAGAAGGACCACCCCCAGAACCTCAAGGCCCAGATCTCAACAGTGATCAAACCTCCAGCCACACCATTCCAGCTATCACCAGGAATGCTGCCCCTGATACCTGAAGGAGAAGCCAGCGTCCGCAGAGAACCAGACACCAGCAGGAGATCCACCAGAGCAATTCCCTCAGGACTAGTCACCAGGCTGGAACTAGGGTTGGCTCCACCTGGCGAAATCATCAAACCCCAGGGGTTAGGTTGTCTATCCTATGATCGCACGCCCAGCGGACCCCAAATCGCAGGTAACATTCTCTCTAACATCGAAAGTCGGGAAACTAACTTACTGTCTCTCGCAGGTATCCTTATCCTCCAGACACCAGGATGACAATCTGCAACTCAACCAGGAGTACTCGCCTTGTCCACCAATCAGCCATCTGGAGGAGCCTTGCCAGCAGGAATCCTTGGAGGAGAATGATCAGCAGCCACTCCCACCCAGCAGATGTTAGGATGGCAGCCAGAAGCTCTAACCAGCATGGCAACCCAAGTCAGCAGTCTGTACTCTGGAGGAGTCTTGCCAGCAGGAATCCTTGGAGGAGAATGGTCAGCAGCCACTCCCACCCAGCAGATGTCAGGATGGCAGCCAGGAGCTTTAACCAACATGACGGTCCAAGTCAGCAACCCGTATCCTGGAGGAGTCTGGTCAGCAGAAGTCTCATTCCAGCAAGCAGCAGAGTGGCAATCTGGGTCCACAATCAACGCAACACCGTTGCTTGACCCTCATAACCACCAGTACCCTGGAGGAGCATGGTCGGGAGGTACACCCTTTGGCTTCTTTCCACCTGTCTCTGACCCCCTTGCAGGATCAGGTAAACGTAGTGGATCAGCAGTACCAGGAGCTGAGGGACTTGATCGACAAGATTCCTGGGATGCCGCGTCCCCTGGAAAGAGCAACCAGAGACAGCTACGCAGATTCGCCCTTCACCAACGACCTAGATTGTGTAGCTGTACCCAAGGGCTTTGTGCCACCAGCCATGACGTTCTTTGTGCCAGTCAACCACCAATGCCTGAAGTTCCCTACACCCTGGGGAGTGCAGAAGATCAGTGGAAATCAGGAGGTAGACAACCTGCTGGCTGCTGGAAAAATCAGGGAGGTAAAGTATCCAGAGTGGTCGTCTAACGTGGTGGTGGTCCCAAAGAAGAATGGCAAGTGGAGGTGGATACAACCAGATCAAGATGCATCCAGCAGACCAGGAGAAGACAGCCTTCAGCAGAGCACGAAAAGGCGTTCAGTGACCTGAAGAATCACCTCAGCACTCCACCTCTGCTGTCAAAACCAGAACCTGGAGAACCACTGTCCCTGTATTTATCAGTAACCGAGGTAGCAGTCAGCGCGGTATTAGTACGTGAGCACGAAGGAGCACAATGCCCAGTATATTATGTTAGTAAGTCTCTGCTTCTTACAGAGACCAGGTACGCATCCCTTGAGAAACTCGTACTTGCACTTGTTACAGCATCTTATAAACTTCGACCTTATTTTGAATCGCATGCTATTTCCGTAATAACAAATTACCCGCTGAAAACTATTATGAGAAAACCTGAGTTATCAGGGAGAATGGCCAAGTGGTCTATACACTTGAGCGGCTTCGATCTGAAATTTGTCCCTAGAACCGCGATAAAGTCCCAAGCGTTAGCAGACTTCGTATCCGACTTCAGCCCAGCACTGCAGACCCAGGCAGAAAAAGACATCCACCTCCTTGAGGAGGACAAAGGCGAACAGGTATGGAAGCTAAATGTAGATGGCGCCTCCAACATGCGAGGATCTGGAGCAGAATTAGTTCTGAAGTCTCCTCAGGGGGATCTCATAGTCCAAGCAGTACGGTGCGAGTTCCGAACAACAAACAACGAGGCAGAATATGAAGCTCTAATCTTGGGTCTCCAGCTGGCTCTAGACCTCAAAATCAAGCGCCCAGAGGCATACAGCGATTCCCAGCTAATAGTCAACCACATGAATGGTTCGTATGCAGCTAAGGACTCCAAGATGGCGTCTTACCTTGAAGTGGCAAAGGAGCTCTCCCTTAGGTCCGTAGCCTTCTCAATCAACCAAGTCCCTAGGGACCAGAACGTGGAAACAGATTGGATCAACAAGATTCCCAGTAATTTCGCCCTAGCCACCCTGGGGGCAACCTTCAAACCAGGCGTAGTTTCCACCATACTCATTGTCTATGTACTGGAGCCAGCAGTTTGGATAGGCACACAGGAACACCAGATGCTGAGGCAGGAGGACAATTCAGCAGACCAGGGATTGCAGTGGCTGCAGGGGGCAGGAGTCTGCAGCACCTCCGCAGAACAAGAAAGAATCCCAGACTGGAGAAAACCCTACCAAGAATGGCTGCAAAACGATATCCTGCCAGCGGACAAGAAGGAAGCCCGAAGTTTTAGGATGAAAGC
This sequence comes from Agrostemma githago, assembly GCA_958450325.1. NCBI lineage: Eukaryota > Viridiplantae > Streptophyta > Magnoliopsida > Caryophyllales > Caryophyllaceae > Agrostemma > Agrostemma githago. The sequence goes on along the minus strand of OY288247.1, from coordinate 61,292,458 downwards.
GTCCAGGTACACCCTCATTGATGGTATCATGTTCAAAAGATCAGCCGCTGGACCATACTTGAGGTGCCTAAGTCAACAGGAGGCAGAGGTGGTTATGCATGATCTCCACAGTGGTGAGTGTGGAAATCATGCAGGGGGCAAGAGTCTATCCAACAAAGCACTCCGCCAAGGTTACTACTGGCCGACAATACGCAAGGACGCGAGGGAATATGTTAAGAAGTGTGACGCCTGCCAGAGACATGCACCGATCAATCACCAGCCAGCAGAGCCGTTGCACCCAATAATTTTGCCCTGGCCCTTCATGAAGTAGGGGATGGATATTGTTGGCAAATTACCAAGAGCTCCAGGAAGCAAAGTCTTTATGTTGGCCATGACAGACTACTTCTCCAAGTGGATAGAAGTAGAAGCATTCCCTCAGGTGACTGAGAAGCAGGTTATTTCCTTCATAAAACGTAACATTATCTGCAGGTTTGGCATTCCTTCAGAGATCATCTGCGACAACGGATCCCAGTTTATTGGCAACAAGATGGAGGTCTACTACGCTAGGTGGAACATCACACTAAGCAAGTCTACCCCCAGAAATCCTCAGTCTAATGGTCAGGCGGAGTCTAGCAACAAAATTGTGACAGACAACCTGAAAAGAAGGCTGGAGGAGGCAGGGGGCAGATGGGCAGAAGAACTCCCCTTGGAGCTATGGTCTGACAGAAGCACAACCAAGGTGGCTACAGGACAGACACCTTTTCAGCTTGGTCTTTGGTGCTGAGGCGGTCATTCCTTCAGAAGTAAGAGTGCCTACCCATGTCAGAAGAAAAGAACCAGGTGGAAATGGCGAACAACTTGGATACCATAGACGAACTCAAAACTGATGCCCAAATCAGGATGGCCTCCTACAGGCAGACAGTCGCCAGGAGCTACAACAAGAATGCCAGAATCAGAGTCTGCAGAAAGGAGACCTAGTTCTCAGGAAAGTCTTCCAGAACACCAGAAATCAGCAGGAAGGGAAATTCTCCTACAATTGGGAAGGACCTTGTCAGGTGGAGAAAGTAGTTGGGAATGGAGCCTACCGACTTATGACCATGGAAGGAGAGACCATCCAGAAACCCTGGAATATAGTACACTTGAAGAAGTATTTCTTCTAAATGGGCCAAAGTCGCCAGAAACACAGGCCAATGCCGCCAGAAACAGGGCATCTAGTCTGCCAGATACACCTCCACCAGAACCCAGGTTTAATCTTATTTTTTGTTGTTTTAACTCTACTTTGTCCTTCTATCTATTTCTCTAGTCTTCAAAATTTAATTTTCTTTTCATACGTCTTCAAAATATAGAACATCAAGATTTAATTTTCATATGTCTTCAAGATTTAATTTTCTTTTCATATGTTTTCAAGATTTAATATGTTTTCGAGATTCAATTTTCTTTTCATACGTCTTCAAAATTTAATTTTCTTTTCATACGTCTTCAAAATTTAATTTTCTTGTCACATGTCTTCAAGATTTAATTTTCTTTTCATATGTTTTCGAAATTCGGTTTTCTTTTCACATGTCTTCAAAATTGGATTTTCTTCCTTCACATATTTTCAGAAGTTTAATTTCCTCCCGCATATATCTTCAAACATTGCATCTTTACCATATTTCAACCAAAACTGGTGACCAATCTGGTGGAGTGTATAACTTCTACAGAAGGCGTGCGTCTTGTGACTAAGTGCCTACAACCAGAACATTACAGTCTCCTGCGCCACTTAGCACCCACGCAAAGCGTGACACCTCCGACTGAGTGGGCAAACTAAATCCCAGGCCACCATTATATCAAGGGTCGACCATACAAACATAAGGCATGCATACAACAGAAGGTAGTAAGACAAAACTACAACAAACGATTCAATAGGCACTTTGCTCCCCTGAGCAAAAACAAAAGTACTACACAATTTTTTGCAAACACTAACAGGCCATAAGTTCATGCCACGCAGGATTCAAAGGAAGTAACATCACTCCAGCAGAACCTGGTCCACAGCCTGGACATTTTCATCTAGTGGAGGCGGAACCGTACTGTAGCAGATCCTCCTGCAGAAACCTGGGTCTCTGGATAATTAAGATAAACAGCAGCAGGACCTCTCCCAGGATCATCAGCGGCGTCCTCCTGGTCCACAATCTCTTGCCCATCAGCCTCCTGATCAGCAAATAGGAGAATCAACAGACTCCTCCAGATCCTCCGCCTCCACGTCAGAGATAACATCCGAGTTAGGTTCCTCCGCCAGCAATCCGCGAACCAAATCCAACTCCCCCAGAGAACTTTTTCTAGCACAGATCTGGGACCAGGAAGTACCATCTGATCCAAAAAAGCCATGTCCTTTGCAGACTTGGACGTACCAAAGCCTTCAGGAAATTTGAGCACCACTCCAGCAGGAACATCCTCAACAAATCTGGGGGCATAATAAGAGTGAGACTCAGAAAGATCTACCACTGGGGGTTCGCTTTCTGCAGGAATAATTTCTGAGAGAGGTCAGGGGACAAGTTACGCCTTCTCCTAGAACCAGCAAAACCAGTAGAAGCAGAACCAACTTTCCACTTGGAAGCCACCCTAGCAACAACAGCCCGCCTCTAGCAGCCACAACTTGCTCTAGGGTCACACGAGGCTTAGCGGGTCCTGAAGAAGGAAGCAAGCGAAAATGAGTACCATGATAATGTGAGGATAGGTAAACCTAGCCAAGCATGAACATATCTTGCCCGAAGACATGTTCTCACCAGACTCTTCCTTTTTTCTTCTTCTGGGAGAGGAGAGGAAGAATCACCTGTGGAAGGACAGAGTAAATTGCGAAATGTCCTCTGCTCTGGGTTTAGGCCGAATAGTCGGGTCAAAGAATCAATCATCACGCAAACCGTCTACAATCCAAGCAAATGGAAATTCCCGCCTAAGGTGAGCTTAGTCGGAAATTTGGGGGCATTTGTTCGGGATAAATTTCGCGTCCTTGGGATTACAACGTGGCAATTTACGGTCAAAAGGTCAAGGAGGTCAAAAGTCAAAAACCGAGGGTCAAAGGTCAAAAGTCGAGAGTCGAGGTCAAAGGCCAAAAGTCAAAGGTCAAAGGTCAATATCACTAAAAGTCATTGGGCCAGTTTAAATCCGAAGCAACACAAGATTATGGGCCAAGAAGTATTACAACAACATTATTTAGCCCAGTAAAGACAGCAGCCCATTGAGAAGCTCAGTGCATGCACAGGGGGAAAAGGTCAAGGAACTAACTCCTAAATTTGAGGGGCTCTTCCTGAATAAGAGGAGAAGATTCAGGAGGAGAGCAACAAAAAAAACCCTAGACGGAAGTAATGTTATAAAAAGGCAAAACAGGGGAAAACACATAGGACCCATCTTCAACATATCAACTCCAAGTAAAAATTACAGCACAGTACTCCCTAGTTAATCATTATTAATATTGGCACTTGTATTTTCGATTCCTTATTCTTTTGGTCATAGTAGAATATTGGCGAGATTCCGACTCCCCCCGCGGTTTTTCCCACATCGGGTTTCCGCGTCACCAAAACGTATCGTGTCATTTTCTCTTTGTTTTTTTACTATTCTTTGCTTACTCGTATCGTCACGACATCATTAATCCGTAGTATAGGTCGATCGCTTTAACCCGCTACCAAAACCGATAACCCGGTAATTTTTTTACCAAAACAACCACCACCACCGGCGAGCGACCGCGCGACCACCGGAGCATCACCTAGACCGCCGACATCGAGTTGAAGCCCAGATTCCGACGAAATCGACGTACACACGTCGGGCCGTGCGTAACTGGCACAGGCGAGTTGAAGCCGTGCCAAAGTTACTGTGTTTAACCAGACCACCGTGCTCTCCATGACTCTAATCAGGTGTTTTCATTTTGTTAGTAAATGACTCTCTAGCCCTTAATTTCCTTCTTATTTTCCTTTTTAAATGAAGGGCAATTTTGTATTTTGGTTTATTATTTTTGCATGTTTATATCCTAGCCCCTCATTTTGTTGAGTAAGTAGGCTGTTAGAGTTGGAGATTTAGAGAGAGTAGAAGTAGTACGCAGCAGCTCCTCCTCAAGGTTTAGGGAAAGATTTAGTCATTCCCATTAGTTTAGTCTTAATTAGTCTCTTAATTTAGTTCAAAACTTAATCTTTATGTATTAGTTTCTTCTCCAATCAATTTCTCTTCCATTTTTGGTACAATTCTTTTCTCTCTTTCTATTTATAGTTTTGTCTTTATGTTTATGTTTTGGGTTTATGTTTAATTTATTGTTAATTAGCTCAAAGTTTGTCTCTTTATTGTTAATTGTGTTTGTTTTGTATGTTTATACTAGAGATTAGTACGTGGAGATATGGTAGAATTAGTTTAATCATATTAGATTAGTTAAAGCTTCTTTCTTTTTTATTTCTTTATATTTAGTATTATGTCTAGAATTAGTATTAGTATTTGTATTAGTATAAATATGAGTAGTGAGTAGAATCTCGCTAGGGGTCGATGAATCCCCGACTTATTTGAATTGCGCGATTTTATGCCTTGTATCGGTTTAGTTGGGTGATTGGATGAGGATGTGTTGGGGATTTATGGATAACCTTGGTTTATGGGGTTTTGGTTGAATTTAGTCCCTTGGTCATCGACGGGAGTCGATTAGGATTAATTGTCGATTATTCCCCTTTATCTTGCCTTACTCTACTTAGTTGAACACGGGAGTGAGAATTGAGCGGGGTATCCCTATCACTAGTATCGATTAGCGTGCTTTTCATTGACTTAGGTTAGTTTGGGGAACATCATGGGAGTGAGTCTCCGGTCTAGACCTTAGGATTCCGTCTTACGAACCCGGGAGGGAGGTAAACGGGGTAATTAGTCGTTTCACGAACCCGGGAGGGAGGTGACCGACCTAGAATGCACATTGTCCTTGTCCGAGAACCCGACTTCCTCGATACTTGACATTCGTTAGCGTGATTTGAATAAGTCGCGGGTGATATCGTCCCTTGGTACTTTTTCTTATTTGATTACATCATTTCATCTCTTTGTTTCTTTAATTTTCTAGTTCTTTATCTTGTTTTAGAATATTAGTTTCTTTATGTTTTTATTAGTTAGTCTTATTAGTTTAATCTCACTCTTGATAATCGATCCGCGTAGCTAATTTGTAATCCGAGACCGAACTAGTACTCATTCCCGATCTCTCTGTGGATTCGATCCGGCTTACCCTTACTATTTTAGTTTAGGTTAGTTGGTTTATTTGATGGTTAGAATGAAGACAAATCCGGCTATCAATATTGATTATATTCTCAACATAAAAAGTTTAATTGCATTGAAAAGTGGAAGACACATGAGATATATTTTCTAGGAGCCTTGGAAATATGAGAATTTATGGGGAATATGTAAAGTTGATGCATGTTTCTGTTAATTCATTTCCCACAAGGACGAATATCGACTATGAAATACAATCGACATTAGTAGTACAAAAAAAGGTACTTAGAAGAAGGAAATCGGATTTTAAATATTGAAAAGAACCACGCATACACATAACAAGATAAAATTAGCGATTACATTTTTTTATCGATCAAACTAAACTCTAATGAACCGACTACTACAAACTACTTCGACCTAACACAATGCTAGTAACATGCAACACGACTACATATGAACAACAACGTGAAGAGAAATTCACGAGTGACTACATCCAATGCATGAATCAAACTTAAGTTTCTTCGAATTCGCCCTTCTAGGACGACTCCTCACAACTCTTTTGTTGGACTTTTTCGGCGGGGGAATGTCGGGAGTGGATACGCATGGGGACTTCCCTTTGGCATCGACATGAACCCGACTCTTCATTGGCGTCACCACTTGCGGCGGCGGTACTACCTCAACCACCTCGTCATCCACATCCTCCGACTCCACCCTTACAATGGACGAGTTCACCTTCTGTCACGCAATCATCTCCACCCCATCGCCCACCTTCTTCCAATAGAGCTTATCGAGCTCGAACTTCCCCAATTAATCATGTTATATTCTTCCTCAAAAAGGTCAACGAGGAAGCCATTGCCATAATAACCGGGGAAGCACGTGTTAGAGCATTTTGAACACTCGTAGGACCGACTTCCTTTATTATTTTTCTCATGAACAATCGTGTGCAAACGACATCCCGAGCATGCGCTTTCCTCTCCTCCGACATTTTTTTTGACGATTAATTAGCTAGTACTAGATTATCTTAGAAATTAGTGATGATTAAGAAGATGGAGTAGTATGGATGATATATATTTTGGAGAAAAAATGACTACCTATACTACAATGTTCATATAACTAAACGTGTCCAAATTATTTTTTTCCCATAATTATTAAGAGTAATATACATTAACATACTTTTTCCATAAATACTCACTTTTCGCAATATTAATATCGTACAAAATATATACGATCAAAAATTAACGTAAATACGGGAAATACAAAAACGTATTCATATGAGGAAAAATAAAAAAAATAACAACAAAAAAGTAGGTACAAATATAAGGAGAAAAAAACAAGGAAAAAAATCAATGCGGATTTCCTGTCTCATTTTGTGTCCCACTCTGTGTGCCACACAATACACTGGATGACACATCAACAAGTGTATGATATTTGTTGCTTATTTTATCTATTCAATAGGCGAGGTGTCATCCGATGTATGGTGTGACACACGGAGTGAGACACAAAAATGGGACGGGAGATCCGCTCTGGAAAAAAATGGAGTAGAAATTCGGTACAAATGCAGAAATACAGCAAACAGCGTATAAATACGAAGTACACGTACAAACATAATATACCATACAAATACAGTAAAATAAAATACCATAAAAATTGAAATAAGGTAAACAATTAAAAAGTACTTAAAATAATTCAAGCATACATTAAAGAGATGCATTTAATGAAGAGAGAAATTGAAGATTGTTTTGCACTGTCACATGTCACCCTCCCATTACAAGTATATGAAACCCTTCAAACACAAGTGTAGCCCAAACCTTCTTGATAGTAGGTCTGGGTTGTTTTGTTTCCCAAGCAAGTATCAATTCCTTCATGACGTGGTTACACAAAGAACCGAGGAACAAAACTGTAGTGTAGGACTGCAAGAGTAGGACTTTTTATCTATTGGGGAGTTGGAACAAAAATTAAGTGAATGAAAAATGAAAGTTGAGAGGTACGTAACAAGTGAGACGGAGGCAAGCAATGAGAAATCCTCCATGAATAATGATCGATCCAACCATAATTACAAGTTAGAGACGGACAATAATCGGAGTGGGAGGCAAGAAAGAAGATGCGGTTGAGAAATTTAGGCAACATGTTAAGGTATCGCTGCTATTCTGTACATCTCACAAACAAGAACAAGTGCCATCCCCATTTCTCACCAACAGTGGCTCTTTTCTCCTCCTCGACCCCCCAACCCCAACCACAACCACAACCACAACCACTTTCTGTTTCTCTGATTCAAGGTGCTTCACGGGGCATTGGCCTTCAATTTGTATGTCTTTTTCCCTTTCCCTTTTTTTGCATATTTATTTCTAATTTTGAAATGGGTCAACTTTTAAGCGAAACAGTACCTTCGAGAATTATCTGTCTTTTTTTATTATTATTACGGAGTATTACAATTGGTGGCACATATATTTGTTAATTGATGGTGGTAAAGACTATGAAGTATGATAGGGGTGTAAATGGGGAATCATTTTGATTCTCGTTCGGAGTAGGGTATTTAATTGCCATTAATTAATGAAGTGTAAGGGCTTCGCTTGGGATGGGCTAATTATTCCGGGATAATAGTTCAAAAATGAACTATAATATGACGGGAGTAGTGGTGATGCTAAGCGGAAATTGAGAAAATGATGAAGGTAATCTAGCCTATTTGGTAAAACATTACTCCCTTCTTCCCGAAGCAATGCATTACCCAATGGGGTAATTATTCCTCCCTTCTATCTATTTTACATATCATAAAGTGTCACAACCAAACAACAACCTCCTCCATTTCTAGTTCATTTTTGTTCTATTACCCCGAAATCATTACCCCATCCCAAGCGAGCCCTAAACGATGATGATAACCTAATGACAAAATGTGTAAATAATACGGACTAGAATTTGATAGGGACAATATTGTAGTAGTAAAGACATTTAGAATTTGCCAAAAAAGGAAATACGGGGCAATCTTTTAAAAATGGATACAAATTGAAGCAAGTAGTGCTGTGATGGACGCATTAGTTAATGAGTGTATGTTGCTAAACAGTGCGTTTCTAGTACTGAAAGGTTTTGATTTTTATGAGTATATCAACTCTGTAGTACGAGTATTTGTCTGAATGCTTGTTGTAGTATTTGTCTTCTAGTTACTTGGTGACGGAGGCATACTAGTATACTAGTATATCTAGGCTCAAATTTGGTCTACGCCTCATCTTTGTCATTTTGCTATAAATTTTGGCCAACGTCGAATCAAAATGATGCCTGGGTAATCCAGTCGTTCGCTGGTAATGGTATCACTGCTGGTAGTTCAAACCATGCAACGAATTCTGCTACCAAATACAAATGTCCTCAGTTGATTGATTTTGAGCTCAAATTCCTTTGTGATATTGATCAGGCCTACACTTGGTATGCCATCAAATATAAAACATGTACACTATTTTCTTTGGAGCCTAAGCCTGAATTGTTGTCAGTTGTAGATTGTTACAGATTTAAGTAAAACACTTCAACTTGTTATGCCGATACTCAATGCAATTTTCAGATATTGTTAACATGAGTCGTCTGGGTATAGTTTTGTTTGTTAAACAACACAGAACTAAGGTTGCCTATATGGCTATATCTGATTCCGCTTATCCCTCGCTCTTAGGTATTGGTGTAGAGTTGTAGTTGTTGTTGATTATTGTTTGTTTTTGTAACACGGTTTAACGTCTGACTAGGCTGTACGTACAATTCTGTAATGCTATGTACGGAGTACAATTTTGGTAGATTTTTTTTTATTGTGTATGTTTTATAAACTTTTGACTTGTCAAATAATGTGAAGCCTCTATTACGATTCGTTGTGACTTTTAGATATATTCAGTTTGTAATTTACATCAATAACTGGTTTGGTGTTTTTCTTTACAGGTAAGCCACCTTTTAGAAAAAGATCAGAGCGGGCATGTGGTTGCAACTTGTCGGAATCCTGATAATTCTACTGGACTTCATGATTTGAAAAACAAATACGCTGACCGGCTTAACATTCTAAACATGGATGTGACTGATGAAAGCACGATTGAGGTGATTCTCTTATGACACTGCTTGACTTAGCCTTCTATCTATCAGATACCCTCACACTGAACTTAGCCTAAAACTCCGTATGTGAGTGTTGTTATGCTATTCACTGCCGGGCTCAAGCCTGGACAAAGAAGGAGGGTTGCGTTAGGTCGGTGGCAACCGGTGTAAAACTCAATCATATTGGATGGACATAAATCACTTCGGATAATGATTCATGTTAGTCGACCCCAAATCTTTTTCGGACTAACGCTCTGATGATGTTGTTGTAGTAGTAGTCGTGTCTATTGCCATGGCACGTTCAACACTTGCAGAGTTGCAGCCACAGTGGCGTAACATGAATTTCTAGGATTAATGAAGCCTGAAAACTTAATCTGATATGATTCTCACAGCATTTCCGTGTAAATGTGTAATGAAAAATACAATCATATTTCAGGCAGCAGCAAATTCTGTGAGAGAAAGATATGGTCATCTCAATCTTCTTGTGAATGCATCTGGAATACTTTCTATACCTGGTGTGATTCAACCAGGTATGAACTTTGGTTGGTTAAAGTCAATTAGAAAATTATACAAACAATATGTTTATCTACTTCATTTTAAATGCAGAAACGACATTGTCGAAAGTAAATAAGTCAGCAATGCTTCTTGCGTATGAGGTTAATGCTGTGGGTCCTATCCTAGTGATCAAGGTACAGTTTGCATACAACTGCGTCTACTGGTCAGAAGTGGTAAAGGCGTAATGCAGTATACATTGTGTAGAGCGAGCCTCTTTAGGTGCCTAAGCTAAAACCATTAGGTAACTTTGTATAAATTACCTGTGATGTAGCATCAGATTTCTAGAGTGCCAAATCAGGTTTTTAATGCTACACTATTGACTTATAAGTTATACCGTCATGCGAGATGTTGAACCGGATCAGAAAGGAAGAAAGAGCTGAGCATTTTCTCAATTCTAACTAATAGACTATAAATGTACTAGTTGGGCCTCAATCTATCACCTTAAGGTTTGGTTGAGTTGATTTATCTAACATGGTATTAGAGTGGTCACCTTGCTGCCCCCAATATCTCGGACTCTCAAATGGAAATACTTTTTATATAATTTTTTGAGTATAATCAGACTTATATCGAGTGTTATATACTTTTTTTTCTGAGTAAATTGTCGTATATAAGTTCATGTGATGATTATATTATTTGTATAATATTTTTTTGTGAATATGGTGGTATCGACTTCAACACCACCAAATGGCACAGATACATTATCCTCTTCGTTTTGATGATGCACAAATACACTGGTATATAATCATACTCGCCTACTAGACCAGAAAACGATTGACCGATTCTGGGTTTATTTTCCTTCTCCCTTCATTTTAGATATCTTTATGGCAAAATTTAGTGTCCGTCTGCGTTTTTCCATGTCATTTTGTCGGCTTATACTTGGTGGTATTGGTTAACAGCATATGTGGCCCCTTTTAAAGGCTGGAGGAGGTGTAGGAACTGCGAGGGAAGCTGCAGTTGTGGCAAATCTGAGCGCCAGGGTGGGATCTATTACTGATAATCGGCTAGGGGGTTGGCATTCATATCGTGCCTCAAAGACGGCATTGAATCAGTGTGAGTGCTTTTTTTGTTTACATTATTCTTCAAAACTAGCAAAGTTTTCAATTGGTGCTTTAAAAGAAGTGCAACTCCCCTCAAGTTCTGATTCTCTTGTTCAAAACAATTCACTAAATTCACTCTTTCACTTGCCTTAAAGTTTGGCAACTTGTCAGATTTACACTTCTATTCTAAATTTAGTATTTACAATTAAACGAAGGGAGTAATATATAGAAGCAGTGCGTAGCTTGTCACCGCAGCAATCTCTTAGTGCCTGTGCTTATCTGCATATAGACATCCTCATAACTGATACTTGCATTATTCTGTCAACTTTTACCCACACTCGAGAGAAAAACAGAGAAATGCCTATCGAGTAGATAGGATTACTAGCTAAAACATTATAATTAAAACAGGGTGAAAGAATATGAAAGAGTCAAATGGAAAAATGGAAAAATATAGCTAACCGTCCTTTAGACTGTGAAATAATGAAGATAGAAATATGGGTAGGATTTGACAAGTGCATGATCTGTTGAACTGCCATATTGGCCTGGAAGGCTGGACATCTCTATTCCTTATCTTGGTTCATCTTGCATCATAGCTGACAGCACCCAGTCAAAATTGATGGTGAGAGATTTATGTAACGATAACTAACTGAGATTCATTTCAGGTGTGTGTCGTATGTCACACTTAACACTGCGATCATTACACGAGGGTTAGATACTTCTCTTAAGGCAACACAAGGACTTTTTTCATGTCCATTGTCCACTATATACGCAATTGAGTCGGACTTCTTGTAACTGAACTGTAGCTTCTTGCACGTGCAGTGACTAAAACAGTTTCGGTGGAACTTGCACGGAAGAAGGATCCTGTCATTTGCATTCTATTGCACCCTGGCACAGTCGACACTGATTTATCTCGGCCTTTTCAGAAAAATGTGCCACCAGGCAAGCTTTTTACCAGAGAATTCTGTGTCAATAAACTTCTGAGCATCATTGATGGAGCCAAGATTCAGGATAATGGTAAATTTTTTGCATGGGATGGTCAGGAAATTCCTTGGTAACACGCACATCTGTCTTATGGGCTGTCTGTCTGTCAAATGCTCAGTGAATTCATCGTGTTTTTCCGGTACATCTAGCTTAGTGACATAATAAGAGTAATAAGCAGGATGGAGCTCCTCGCATCCATTTTGGAAGATATTCCGCATCCTAAGACTCACGGTCACGGACACGGACACCGGACACGGCATATAGGCTTTTCCATTTTTTTTTATGGCTGTCTTGTTAGATTTGAGTCCATGAAAACTAAACCACATTTTTTTCTTAGTTTGCATTAAGCGAAAATGGTAATTAACTCCTCAAGTTTTGGCAATTGTGAGATTAAACTCCATGGTTTTCAAATATTGTAATTAGGTCCCATAACTTTGAGTAGAAGTAAAATCCGAATCGATTTTTATTTTCAACCTAAATTATATCATTACATTATGTTATATATAAATTAATTATACACTGAAGAGTTATTAATATTTTAAAAGTAATTAAATAATTTATTAACATAATTTTTAGAATTTTTTAAATAATTTTAATATGCTCTGTAATTCATATAATCTATGAAATTACTTTTATAAATTTTCAATTTAATGTAATTCATTCTGACATTTTTTTTCCCGAAATATATAAAAATTGCATACATTTTATTAATATATAATTATTTTTATCATATATCGAGAAAATGTATAAATAAATGGAGCTTTTGTTTTTAAGGTGCAATTTTAAATGAAAAATAAAAAACTTGGATTGAATTTTACTTCTACCCAAAGTTATGGGGCTAAAATCAAAAATTAAAATAAAAAAAACCCTTGAGATCCTCTGGAGATTTCCGGCGAGCAAAACAGCGAACTCCGGTGGCGTTATTTCGTGGCGTCTTCTGGCCCTGTCGTCGACTAGGCCGGAAAACGTCGATTTTTTCCCACTTTTTCGATGAGACAGAAAACTAAGGCGGTCTCGAGAGGGACTAAGGCCATGAAACCTGTCACAAAAAAAGCAAAAGAGGAACTTCTACGAAAAGTAGTGAAGAACACGAATTTGGATGACAATTCGAAGAACAGAGTGAACAACTCGGTGAAAGACATTTCGGGAATGAACTATGTTTCTGATTTCGAGGATGAGGAAGTGTCTGATTTCGTTCCGGAAACAGGGGCAGAGATGGCAGATGACGAAGGGGGCTGGAAACAGCGGGAAGGGAAAAGGATCGTTGACATGGAGGATAAAGAGGAACTTTTACGTTTCTCTGAGGACGATGTGGATGACGAGATTGAATACTGGAGCTCCGCTGTTTACAGTTTCATCATGGGGGCTAACCCGCCTTGGGAAGTCGTGGAAGGTTTTGTGAGACGAATTTGGAAAGAACATGGAATTGACAAAGTCTCCTTCCTTCCGAATGGTATTTTCTTAGTCCGGTTCAAGGACAAAGCAGCTAAGGTAAAAATTCTTGATCACGGTCTTTACATGTTTGACAATAAGCCCCTAATTGTGAAAGAATGGACCCCGGATGCCAAGTTAGATAAAAATGATGTTCATGAAGTGCCTATTTGGATTCAGCTACATGACTTACCTCTGAAATTTTGGGGTAGGTGTTTGCCCCGAATTGCCTCGCTTGTAGGACCGTATGTCAAGTCTGACTTGGCTACGGAAGAACGATCTAGGCTTGGGTATGCTAGGGTCATGGTTATGGCAAAGGTTGGTCAAAAATTTAGGAGTGAAATCAAATTCCTAGATGAGAAGGAGAATGTTGTTGAAATTTTTGTCAAATATGAGTGGAAACCCATATGGTGCACGAAATGCAAAGGGTATGGCCATGAGAGTAAGGAATGTAGGAAAGATGAATTAAGGAAGGCGGGGCAAGACTTGAAACAGAAGAAAATTGAAAAGGGGGCTGGTGCTAAGCAGCAGTCTTCGAGGCTGATTGTTACGGCCAAAACAACAACTGCTCACGGTGTGGGTAGTTTGAGTACTAACAAAGTGTTGCCAGCTGCACAGGGACCGGGTGGACCGGTTCTTAAAGTGTCGAAAGCTGCCAAAGAGATAGTGCATGGGGTGTCTTTCGCTGACATGGTTATGGGTTCTCCGAGAAAAGACGAGGTCGTGAGGAATGAAGGGGTCGGGTTGGAAGTAGTTGTCCATGGAAGTACATAATATTGGGTGTTGGAATGTACGCGGTATGTGTAATATAAATAAGCAGCGTGCTATTAGTGAGTTTATTAGGAAGCAACAAGTAGATGTTTTTGGTTTACTTGAGACTAAAATAAAGAATAAGGCGTATGCGAAAGTGCATCAAAATGTTTTTTCAGATTGGAGTATTACTACAAATAGTCACTGTGGTGAGAGAGGCCGTGTCTTGCTTCTTTGGAAGCATGACAGGGTTAATCTGATGATTTTGGAGTACACTGCCCAAAGTATCCACGTCAAGGTCACTACGGCTTCGGGTAAAAATTATTTGTTGACTCTTGTGTACGCATTTAACTCTATGTCGGACCGGAGTGTCCTTTGGCGTAAGCTTGAATCTTATGCTCATTTGGGCCCGTGGATGATTATGGGTGATTTTAACTGTGTTATCGATGCCCAGGAGAGGCTCGGGGGAAATTCGTCGGAAGAAGAAATGATCCAATTTCGTGATTGCATTGCGAATTGTGATGTTGGTGATTTTCGGGCTAGTGGCTCTTGGTTCACTTGGAATAATAAACACAAAGCTGTGGAGACTAGAGTCTTTAGCCGAATTGACCGATGTTTGGTGAATGATGATATGGTGAGGTCGTTTCCGGATGGTTTTGCTAATTTTTTACCGGAAGGGACTTTTGACCATTGTCCGTGTATTGTCCAATTAGGGAGCCCTCCGAGTAGGAAGAATAGATCATTCAAGTATATGAATATGTGGAGTCGGTCTCCTGAATTCCTGAAATGCGTTGGGACAACTTGGGATGGGTTTATTGCAGGTACCAAGATGTTCCAATTAAATTCGAAGTTGAGGAACCTGAAAGCGCCCCTGAAATTGCTGAACTCTTCGTCGTTCGCTGATATCGAGACTCGGTGTAGTCTGGCAGAAGCTGGTTTGGCTGACCTGCAGCTGCGCTTACGGACTGACCATTCGGCTGATTTACTGCGGGAAGAATCGGATGCCAATGATGCTGCGCGTATGATTTTTGGGCCCAAAAGTCGAAACAAAGGTGGATTAAGGAGGGCGATGTGAACTCCGCGTACTTTCATGGTATTATGAGAGCTCGACGCGCTCATAATGCTGTCTCGAAGCTTGCTGACGCTGAGGGTGTGGAGTGTTCGAACAAAGTCGAGATCGAAGCTGCCTTCCTTAGGTACTATCTCTCGCTTTTAGGGGATTCGAGGCCGGTTGAGCCTGTGTGCGTGGACACGGTTCGGTTGGGGAGTATTTGCTCGACCGACCATAAAAGTTCACTCTTGGCTAGTGTGACTGAGACGGAAATCAAGAAGGCTCTTCATGATATTCATCGGGACAAGGCTCCGGGTCCGGATGATTTCACGAGTCAATTTTTTATTGATGCGTGGGATATTGTTGGAGGGGACGTGGTTAGCGCTATTCAGGATTTCTTCATTTCAGGTAAATTGCTGAAACAGCTGAACTGTGCTATCATTACTCTAATTCCTAAAGTGAGCAGGCCTCAATCTGTGAAAGAATTTAGGCCTATAGCGTGTTGCAATGTTGTGTACAAATGTATCGCGAAGATAATCTGCTCGAGACTGTCCAAGGTCCTTCCCCAGATAATTTCGCCAACGCAGGGTGGTTTTATCGAGGGCCGGAGCATTGTAAAGAATGTCTTGATCTGTCAGGACCTTGTCAAGATGTACAGAAGAGGGCATGTATCACCTAGATGCTTATTCAAGGTTGACTTACACAAGGCCTGTGATAGTGTGGAATGGGATTTCGTAGATTAGATGCTTAGAGCCTTGGACTTTCCGGATCATTTCCGCCTTTTGATCATGGAGTGTGTTACTTCAGTCTCGTACTCCCTCTGTGTTAATGGTGATTCATTCGGTTTTTTTCGAGGGAAGAGAGGGTTAAGGCAGGGTGATCCTATGTCACCGTTGCTCTTTACTATTTGTATGGAATACTTTTCACGTATCCTTATCTATGGTAAGATTGACAAGAAGTTTAAGTATCATCCGAAGTGTGCCCCGATGAAGTTGACTCACCTCATGTTTGCAGATGATCTCCTGCTTTTCTGCAAAGGGGATACGGCTTCCATGGAATTTTTGTGGAGGGCCTTTGCTAGTTTTAGCAGAGCCTCGGGGCGGATTATAAGCGTAGGTAAATCTCATGCCTATTTCGCAGGGGTGGATGAAGGTACGAAAGCTGCTATTCTTCAATTTTCGGGCTGTGTTGAAGGTACGTTACCCTTTTGTTATTTGGGTCTTCCGATCCAAAGTACCCGAATTGGCAAACTTGATTGTGAGTGCTTGATTGCCCGGATCATCTCGAGAATATCGAGTATTGGGGCGCATAAGTTATCCTACGCAGGTAGACTGACCTTGGTGCAGTCTGTGCTATCTCAACTTCACAATTACTGGGCTATGGTTTTTATTATCCCATCTTATGTTATGTCCAGAATTATTTCTTTATGTCGCAATTTCCTTTGGAATGGCGGGGTGGAAGGTAATAATCGGGCGCTGGTGAGTTGGGAGAAAATATGCTGTCCTAAATTGGAAGGTGGGTTGGGTCTCAGAGACCTGACCTTATGGAATCAGGCTGCGGTGGCTAAGTTAGCTTCGTGGGTTTTTGACCAACCGGATCGATTATGGGTTAGGTGGGTGAATTCCGTCTACCTGAAAGGGCGTGATTGGCGGGAATATCAGCCTAACACGGATGTCACCTGGGCTTGGCGAAAGATCTGTCAGGCTAAGGACAAAATTAAACATATGTTTGTGAATGATCTTTGGCATGGATCGCGATCCTGCTATAGGATTTCTGAGGGCTATGAGGGCATTCGGGTTCACAAGCCGAAGATGCCTTGGGCCCGTCTCGTCTGGAGTGGTTGGAGCATCCCTAAACATAGCTTCATTTCGTGGCCTGTGTTTAGGCGGGCTTTAAACACTAGGATTAATCTGGTTAGATTTGGTGTTGCCGATTCTGACCGTTGCTTTTTATGTGAAACCCATGAAGAAGATTTGGAGCACCTATTCTTTGATTGTGAGTGGAGTGCCAAGATTGTTGAAAGCATACGCGAGTGGACGAAGAAGCAAATCCCAAGCTCTGGTGCGCTACTTTGGGCGTGCAAGGTGCAAGGCTCCAAATTGCAATGCAATTTTATCCGAGCACTATTCAACGCCATGATTTATCATGTTTGGAGGCAACGGAACTTGTGTCGAATTGAAGGTGCTGTGCAGCGACCCCATCATGTTGTTAAGATGATTAAATCGGACGTTCGGAATAGAATTTTGGCTATGATTAAATACCCATTACGGTCTAGAGACGCGAGATGGCTTCATAATTTGATGTAGCCATTCATTTGTACATTGAACATCATTTTTTAATACATACTTACCCTTCACAAAAAAAAGAAAAGTTATGGGGCTTAATTACAACCATTGAATCTCACAAAGTTAAGGGATCTAATCACCCCTTTCGCGGTTTTCGATACCCAACAGTCAACCCTTAGCTTACATTTGAAAAAATCCAGAATTTTAATTTGGATTATCAATTATATTATTTAAGTATGGTAATTATAAGTTAAAAATTTCAATTTCTCATGATAATTTGATTGACAATCCTACCTTAATTAAGCAATTAACATGCATGTACCAAGTGAGCACATGTCAGAAAAACTGTTTGGTTTTCTTGGGCTAAAATCTTAATGAGAAATTGATGATCTGACCCAACCCGATGATGAGCTCACACTAGACCTGTCAAACGGGTCGGGATAGAATACGGGTCAGGTGAAATATGGGCCATGGATAGGTTAGCTATTAGGTCAAATTTTTTTACCGCTTTTTAAGTCAAAAAATATTTTAATAATATTTTTTAATTTATCCTAATAGTATTATTATTAGACCTATCGAGCGGGTCGGTTGGACAG
The DNA here is from genome assembly GCA_958450325.1 of Agrostemma githago. Classification (NCBI taxonomy): domain Eukaryota; kingdom Viridiplantae; phylum Streptophyta; class Magnoliopsida; order Caryophyllales; family Caryophyllaceae; genus Agrostemma; species Agrostemma githago. The sequence continues at coordinate 61,274,538 of OY288247.1, read as the reverse complement.
TAGGGTTTTGGGTTCGGGTAAAATATGGGTCGGATATATTCCGGGTTTGGAAAATACAGGTTTTATACGAGTTTTGGGTCGGTTTTGGATCAAATACGTTTTATTAACGCACTTAAAAAACGTTAATTGTTTTACTCTTTTTTATCATAAATATAATTTTTTTTAAAATTTTCTTAATCATCTGAGTATCTTCTATACTACTCGAATATAATCAAACAAAAACAACTTCATTCTCTTTTTGACGTCAAAATGTACTTTCCTAAAGCATCGTAATTTCCATATTAATATAATATTATTATATAAATATAATAATAACCATTAATTTAATATGTTATTATTCGTAATTTCCATATTGACGGGGTATTTCTATTATATGTGTGTGTGTGTGTGTATATATATATATATATATATATATATATATATATAGTCAAGATCGGGTGAGAACTCATGCTATGGTGAGAACTGTGAGAACCCTTTACAACCCTTAGATAATACAGCAACATACATACAAGCATACCAATTAAACTGAAACCCAATTGCTTTAACTAACAATTCAACAAGATATACCAATAAACTAAACTGTCCATCATCAATTTCCCTCTCCTGAGCAAACCCTTCATCTCTACGCTATGATAATACAGCAACATACATACAAGCATAAAAGTTGAATACCTTGAATACATGTCAGATTGCAAACCTATTAAACCTATTAAATACCTTCAGTTCTATAAAATTGAGAAAGGGTACATCCAAATTAAAAAATGTAAGCTACGTTAAAATAGAAAAAGGGTACGCTAAATTTGAAATTGAACAAGGGTACGCTAAAAGTGAAAAAGGGTACGCTAAAATTAAAATTGAAAAAAAGTACGTTAAAATTGAAATTGAAAAATGGTACGCTAAAATTGAAACAGGGTACGCTAAAACAGAAAAAGAGTACGCTAAAAGTGAAAAATGGATCACTAAAATTGAAATTGAAAAAAAAAGTACGCTAAAAAAGTGAAAAAGGGTACCCTAAAATTTGAAAAGGGTAAGCTAAAATTGAAATTGAAAAAGGGTACGCTGAAATTGAAAAAGGGTACGCTGAAATTGAAAAAGAGTACGCTAAAATTGAAAAAGGGTACGATAAATTTAAGAAAGGGTACGCTAAAATTGAAAAGGGATACACCATAATTAAAAGAGGGTACGACAATGGTATGCTAAAATTGAAAAATGGTACGCTAAAATTGAAAAAGAAAATTAAATCGAGTAGCGCTTGAAGAAGAAGAGTTGTATTCCATATAAAATCCGTACAAAAGGAAATTAAAGAACAATATTTTAGATGAACTCCTAAGTCAATGAGGAAATTTGGAAAAAAAATTGATAGCTGAGATTATTGCAATTATATTTGACGACGATAATACTGTTACTATTGTAATGAAATAATGAATTTAATAGAATAAGTTAACTCATAAAATAATTAATTTAAAAAAAAATTACTTAGGTTACTGAAGTCCAATTGTGATGAATTGATGGATTGAAAAAAATCGATTGAAAAATTGATGGATTGAAAATTGGATTCAATGGTCGATTGAAGAATTATGGATTAAAGGATTACGGGCGTCGAAGAATTTTGTAGAAGGAGAAGGAGTTACGACCTTACGGGTTGAAGGCTCAAGCTATTGTGATTAATTGATGGGATTAAAGAATTTTGAAGGATCCAACGAATGAGATTGAACACTATGATCTAATGGCTCATATTATAGTTCTCACGGTTCTCATTGAAGGAGTGGTTCTCACATGAACCTAAATATATATATATATATATATATATATATATATATATATATATATATATATATATATATATATATATATATATATATATATAGCAGCAGAAGGATCAAATGAGTCCACTTATCATTATTGAGTCCGTGAGTCCTCATCTCCACCCTTAAATTAGTGATAGATTAATGCTTAAGATTGTTTTGTCAATTAAGGAAATAACTAACTAAATCTTGGTAATATTTTATTTTTTTTCTCTCTCTCCTTAATTATCTTAATGCAAATATTCTCTCTCCCATCAAATTTTTAACTGCATCTTACTACTCCTTCCTATTCTGAGTATTCCTCCCACTTTTCTTTTTGAGCTTAATTTGGTTTTCTTTCCACTTTCCTTTTTTGGAAATAATTTTAATCATTCTTTATTCTTCCTTCAGTTCTTTATTCTTTTCCTCCACACTTAAACCCAACATCTTTTCACTTTATATCCCATCTTTTACACTTCATACCCCACTTTCTATTCATCTTTCTTACTTTATCTTCACCCTTATTATTATTATTTTACTCCCCTCCTTGGTTTCCCCCCAAAGAAAATTGGGGAGGAATACTCTGAATAGGAGGGAGTATCACACAACAAGTGCGTCGTTTCATCTTCATTTTCACCAAAAAAAAAATCATCATTTCGCTACTGCCATGTTACTCTAACTCATACAATGTGTTGCTCTAATTCATGAATTGTGTTACTTTAACTCATAAAATCTATTATGTTACATAATAGTGTCTTACAAAAACAGTACGTTGCAAAATGTATGTTTCTATTAAAGATACTCCAAAACAAAAATTATAAAACTCCATTATAATTCCAATTTTTCACACCTGTTACTCTAAGAACTTGATTTTGGTAATCAAATTATACTCATAAATTGTGTTACTGTAACTCATTATGTATGTTACTCTAACGCATAATGTGTGTTATTCTAACGCATAATGTGTGTTACTCTAACTCATTTTACATCAATAAATTGGTACAAGAGTTCCAACTGAATAAACTTCCTTACAATTTCAATGTTTCACACCTGTTACTCATAATCTGTGTTACTGTAACTCATTAAGTATGTTACTCTAACGAATAATGTATGTTACTCTAACAATATACTATCCTACTTAGAATTCTGCTTCTTCATCCTCCTCGTCCTCTTATTCTTCTTCTTCATCATCATCGTCAGAAGCTTTGATTTAATCCAACCACAACGCCATCTTTTTGTTGTGTACCTCCTGACATCGAATCCACAAGCCAATGCGTAGATTTTATAAAAGTTTACTGACTCATCCACGTCCTTAAAGATCTGCCCTATGTATGGAGGAAACTCTCACCCACATCCCTACACCATTCATGTGCTTTTGCGTCTACTGAAAAATAATAACAGTGCGAATAAATGTGGTGAAAAAGAAACAATCATAACTTGAACTTTGGATTAAAGTAACAGATGATAAGAATTAAAGTAACAGATGAAGTGCATTGAAGTAATACTGGATTCAATTAACAGAGGATGCTTATACACCAGGTATAAAGTAACAGAGGTTAGACATTAAAGTAACAGATAATGTGAATTAAAGTAACAGATAATGTTCATTAAAATAACACCAGGTATAGGTTAGTGCAAAAAATTCATATAATGATCAGAAATGAGAGTATGACGCAATATCTTTCTTTGAATGAGGGCGATATTCTTTGATATTGTTTCCTATTTTGAAGTCAATCACGTCCCATAATTATAGGAAACAGTATCTTTCTTTTTTATTTTTTATTTTTTTTATATGGCGGTATTCTAAATCTTTTTTGTCACTCCAATGCATTACAGTAACAGATGAAAAGAAATAAAGTAACAGATGAAGTGCGTTGAAGTAACACGAGATTCAGTTAACATTATGTGCATTAAAATAACAGGGGTTAACCATTAAAATAACAGATTGTGTATATTAAAGTAACACAGTATGTGCATTACAATAACTCTATATATTTGTTCGTGCGTAAAATTCATATAATGCTTAGACCTTTTTGTGTTACTCCGTACATTTTTGTGGTACTCTAATTAAAATTAGGTGTTACTGTAACTCAGAACTTATGTTACTTCAACGTCGTGTCTGTTTCAATAGAAAACAAAACAATAGTATCAGTGAAGCTTAAGAAAAACCTAAAGAATAAACAAAAGAATAACACGAGAGTAATGGACCATTGATATGAATCTATGAAAATCAAATGAACAAAATTCCACCTTTTAACAAATATAAAAATTTGGAATTTATACTAACAAGAGAGCAATAAACTAGATACGAATCTATGATGAATGGAATGACCATGAAAGCAATATCGACATGAAAATCGACGAAAAACATGAAAGCAAATTGACGCAAATTAGTCAAGATGATGAATAAAAATTGACACAAAACATGAAAACAATAACAAAACTCACCATTGTTATAGTCGATGAATTGATTATCAATAGTTGATGAAGATGTCGCGATCATTGAATCCATAGTAACGGGATTTCGAGCACAAATTTGAATGAATGAATGAACGTGATATTGGAAGCGTTTTTGTTTTTTTAGGTTTTGATGAACGTGAATGAATGTTGAATGAGTGAATAAATGTGATATTATTGTTTCCTAAAATTATGGGAGTTATTTTAGGAAGTTGTATCTCCTCTTTTCTTTTCTTTTTAATGCGAATATTATGATGCATCTTGTCCATCCATTCTCATTCCATTCAAAGGATGAGATGAGGACTTAAGGACTCATATATAGATAAGGACTCATAAGAGCCTTACTCTCTCTCTCTCTCTACACACACACACACACACACACAAATGTCAAAGTCATGCATTTAAAATAACTTGATAGTCATATCATTTATTTAAGCGGGTTAAAAACATTTGAAAAATTTCTTACAAGGCTACAATAATACGACTTAATGACTATACTCCGTGACAAATTATATTGTTGGAAATTTGTTTATAAAATTACCATCTTCCTAATTTTTACCCCACAATTCGTCTAGATAATCCTTAGTCGATATTTCTTATAGTCAACATTTTCTTCATAATAAATACTCTATAACAAATATAATAAAGACATATAATTAAATATCTAGAAAATACTCTAGCAAATTAATTAATCTAATGAAGAAAAAGAAATGACAAAAGATATCTATTTGAATACGAAAAATTATATAAACACTACTCTCTCCAGTTTTTAATTTTCGCTCCATTCCCTTTTGCACAGAAATGAAGAAAATTGATAAAGTATGAATAAAGAGAGAAATGATGATGGAATTTTGGTGACTAGCACAACGAATCATCAGAGGTACCACTTTTCTTTACTCCGTGTTGGATACGTATCTATGACCTACCGCTCCGAGGGCGTTTGAATGAAGAAAATGCTAGTAATATTGGCAACACCCTCGGTGTTTTTGTTAAGGTGGATAACTCGGTTAATCCGGATGTGCATGAAAGTTGTCTTAGATGCTAGAAGACCACTTGTGGATGCCCTTACGCTCAGAGCTAAAGAAGGTCAGGTGTGGCAAGTGAAGGTATGTTACGAGAGTCTACCCCTTTTTTGCTACGTGTGTGGCCATATGGGTCATGGAGAGAAGGACTGCGGGGAACGTCATGTCCCGGTGGGCAAGGGTAGAAAGTTTGGGGAATGGCTTAAGGCGTCAAATTGGCGAGTCCTTCATAAGGAGGACGACAGGAAAAGGGGGCAAGTACAAGTTGTGCTAGAAAACTCTTCAGTGAGGCTGATAAGCGTAACAAACAGGAGGAGATTGCAAGAATGGTTGACATGCTACGGGGCATAAATTTAAAGGAGGCTAGCACTAATCAGGAGAGCTCCATTGTGCCTATCATGCCGGCCAAGAGTATGAGGAAGAAGGATAGGGGGCTTGCAGTTCGATGTTTAGGGGGCAAGGGAGTTTGTCTGAGGATGGGGGTGGCAACAAGACGGAGGGTGGGAAGGTGATGACCAGGAAATTCATTAAGATCAAGAGACACGTTAAGGGGGACGATGTTCCGCAAGGGGTACCTGTGCTCGATTCGTCTGTTGTAGGATCAAAACGCAAGGGGGCTGTGAACACTTCCTTGTTCGAGGGAGAAGATGGGGTGGATGTGGCTGAGAAGCGAAGGCGGGGGGACAATGAGGGGATGGAGATATCTTTTCAAGTAGCAGATGCTGGCGTTGACTAGCACCGCGAACAACAATGAAAACCCTTAGTTGGAACTGTCAGGGGTTGAGCAAACCCCTAACGGTTGGCTCCCTCTCCGAGTTTTTTGGAGGGAGTGCCCAAACATCGTCTTCCTTATGGAGACGATGATGAGCGAGAGTGATCTCGCAAGGATACGTGGTAGATGTGGTTTTCGGGATGGTATCGGGGTGAGCTGTAGAGGTAGGTCAGGTGGATTAGGTTTTTGGTGGAAAGACATTGATGCGGATATCGTTTCTTATGATAGCCACAACGTGGTGGTTGAAATAAAGAGGGATGATGGTGTCCCTTTATGGCGGGTGGCTGGAGTGTATGGGTGGCCTGAGTAGGAGAATAAGCATAGATCGTGGGAGATGCTACGCAGAATCCGTCAAGCGTCACCGGTTCCTTTGCTAGCTTTTAGAACCTTTTGGCCTGATTCTCGATGATTTACTAGCTTATAGATCATCTTTTATTCAATGCTTGTGGTCACATGTTAAGCGAGACGGTAATACTGTGGAACACCATGTAGCTAGGTTGTGTCCGAGAAGTGGGGAGCAATCTTTGTACGTTTCAAATTTTTCGGATGCGATTTTAGCATTAGCGGAAATTGACTTAATATAAACCCACTTTTCTCTCAAAAACAAAAAAACATAAGGTATAAGTGTGTGAAAATTGTGTAAATAAAGAAAAGCATAAGGACAATATGGTAATATACATAGGACAAATAAGAAAAGTAAAGAAATGAGACAAAAAATAAAAACTTGCCAAATAAGGAATACGGGGCAAAAATTAAAAAACGGAGGGAGTATTTTTTTTCCATTTCATTACTCATGTGTCGCACTTATTCTATCTTACATCAACATTATAGGTTATTTGATTGATTAACACTAATTTATATTAGTATTAATAAATAGGGTATTACAAATTGTTTTATTTGCTGATAAGTTAAATGTAACACTTTGATTTTCATGAGGTTCAAATTGGAGGTTGATTTATTAGTCACGATTCCTTGAAATATTATGGCCCTGTTTGGTAAACAATAGATTGATATTAGCAGAAGGAGATTTAGAAAATAGATTTGACTAGCAGAATCAATGGAGAGTTTTGACTAGCAAAGTTAATTAGCACAATATTTTAAGTAGTGTTTGGTAATTAACAGTTTTAAATTAGCGAATTGTTTGATTGCTTTGTAAAATGACAAAAAAGGACATAATTTTTATTTATTAAATATGCGTCAACATATGTCACACTAACAATTTTAATAATAATTAATATCGTCGATTTCTTACATTAGCCATTAAAGTTGAACAAATATTATTACGGAGAGTTGATATTTCTAGAATTTCTTGAGTATTGATCGGAGACAAAGCAATTCAATTCATCAAACATAGATAACATTAAATTGAAAGTAATGCTCCATGAAATTGTATAAAAGACTGAAAATTGATTCAATTGAAATAACCAAGAATTAATTAGTGTAAGCTAAGAGCTCATTGCATATCAAATTCATGCATAAAAAAATTAAAGAAAAGAGGAAGACAATTCTTAGAAGGATGAATTCATTACATAGTTGAAAATAATGAAAGCAATGTCTGATTTCGAAATGGGTAAAATGGTAAAAAAAAAAAAAAATCGAATCCGCTAACTCAATATGCTGCTCTTACCAGCATATTGGAAAACAACATATTGGACCCCAATATGCCATTACAATATGTCATTTACCAAACACCATCATTGGCATATTTCTTGGTCAAACATGCTATTTTATTCCAATATGCTATTTTTTGGCGGATCCGCCGTTTACCAAACACCCCATATGTGGTACTATTCTCATATTATATCGTTCTACTAGTGTAAAACCCGTGCCTACGCACGGTTTTTTAATTAATGTTCGTGTATACAAAGAATTAGTGAAATTATAAAATTATAATCCTTGTTTCCACGTCAATACTTTACACTTTTCTTTCTTTGATAATGTTTTCGTTAATAGTTAACGTTTTTTTTTTGTTTTGGGTAAACTTTATTATTTATATTTTATTTTATTTTTAACCATAAAACCAATTTTCCTCTTACTTCTTTCAGTATAAAGAAAAAATGTAATATTCTAATATGATGAACAGAATATAAAATTTGTAATATCTTCCCGCTTTTATTTTGTTTATATTTGTTATCTATAAAATAATACGGTGTATTATTTGAGAAATACAGCTGATAAATAGATCAAATCGTGTCCAATTTACGGCACATAACAGGACAAGAATATAAGTAATAAATAATGAATATCTTACTTTTTACTCATTTTAGGTCGATTTTATATATATATATATATACATATATATATATATATATATATATATATATATATATATATATATATATATATATATATAGTTTTTAAAATTTAGATCATATTCGACATTACTATTTTATTTAATCATTATATTATCTATATTTGAAAAGATTACACATAACTTTCTAGATTTAGTGTTTAGTAGAATATTTTTCGAAAATTAATTTATTTCTAAATTTTAGTGGATTATAATTAAATAGAGAATTTTTAAATTAGAAAATATTTTAGTAAATTTCGAATGACTCGTTGACCCTAAAATTTTGACCCGTGCCCATTTTGTGCAAACTCGAAATGATCTACGGAGTATTAATTTAGGATCAAAATCCAGGTTGACTCGTTTCGATGACATGTCATTAAAAGATTATTTAAAAAATTATTAACTTTAATAATGTAAGTTACCAAAAAAATTTAAAAAATTATTATATCATTGGACCCAATTTTTTAAATTAAAATTGTAACGTATGAGTATGTCATACATCTTGTAGTAATTCATTAAATTGGGCCTTAAAAGGTGAAATAGAATTGTTTGATGAGGAAAGTCCAGTTTCCATAAATGTGATAAGTATTTAGGCGGGAAAGTCGAAAAGTCATTTTTGTCCCTTGATTTTTGTTTTAGTGAATAGGGGATTTAATCATTATATTATCTATATTTGAAAAGATTACACACAACTTTCTAGATTTAGTGTTTAGTAGAATATTTTTCGTAAATTAATTTATTTCTTAATTTTAGTGAATTATAATTAAATAGAGAATTTTTAAATTAGAAAATATTTTAGTAAATTTCGAAATGACTCGTGAATATGACTCGTTGACCCTAAAATTTTGACCCGTGCTCATTTTGTGCAAACTCGAAATGATCTACGGAGTATTAATTTAGGATCAAAATCCAGGTTGACTCGTTTCGATGACATGTCATTAAAAAATTATTAACTTTAATATTGTAAGTTACCAAAAAAATTTAAAAAATTATTATATCATTGGACCCAATTTTTTAAATTAAAATTGTAACATATGAGTATGTCGTCCATCTTGTAGTAATTCATTAAATTGGGCCTTAAAAGCTGAAATAGAATTGTTTGATGAGGAAAGTCCAGTTTCCATAAATGTGAAAAGTATTTGGGCGGGAAAGTTGAAAAGTCATTTTTGTCTCTTGGTTTTTGTTTTAGTGAATAGGGGATAGGGGATTCTAAGAGTAGATTTTAACTTTCAAAAAATATAAGTTAACACTGATTACTTAATAAATGATTGTAATACGAGATACGTGTATGAATATGACATCGAATACACGTCAAAACATGTATTATATCTTACTATTGATGTTCATGTGTTTATAATTCATGTTATTTTAAGTTTATATTTTTTTATATTGTAAAATTCTTGGGTTATTCATATAAAAATATCTATGTAATTCTTTTATTTAAAACAAGCTGTGCAACTTTGCACGGTATTAGCTAGTGGTGGATATATTTTTGTATGGATACATACAATATTTCTTTGTACGGAACTTATTAATATATTTTTATATCGAACTTAATATATTTTTATGCTGAACATATAGTATATTGTTATACTGAACTGAGTATATGTTTGTATATGATGCACGTTAGATTGTCGCCTATCTAACGCGATCAAACAAAATTTATAACTCCAACTAACTACTATGTATTAGCGGTACGTCGAGATCGATCCACAGGGACGGAACACATGGGAGGTCGAGTCTAGGTCTAGTCTATTGATTGGGATCTAAAGGGGGTTTAGATTGGTCACAAACTAAACTAATGAGAACGATAGTAGAATAATTAAGGGAAATCAAATAGAGGAAAGGCGCTAGGGGGAGTCGGGGAATTAGAAACGGGATACATGAACAAGGAATCAAGCAAACAATACACAAACGATAAGGAGCGAGTTATCCTTTCCGATCCCCACCTGTCACGTGAATGACTCGGATTTCCTAACTCGACCACACTAAAACCCGCTTTCGTGGCGATTAAGCTAGGTCACTAATCAGAGTTACTCAAACCACGAGTTTCCCCATATTGATAAGGGTGAATATGAGTCAACGATATTGATCAAGTAAGGTCGACACGAATACAACAATTCCAAATTTGACAAATCGACCCAAGTGTATCAATCACCAAAATTCCATAATTCATGACACCAAATTCTTCCTCCCCTAACCCCCTAACTAATAATCTACTCACTAATCACGCTAGAAATCAAGTATACTAAACAATTCACTAATAATAATGAAATACTAAACATGATGAAAACTACACTAATCAAGGAGTTAAACATAAAACTATTCTAGCAACAAATCGATAATCATAGAAATAAACATAAGAGTAACCATAACATTAAACAATGAACTAAATAAGAAATAAATAGATAAATAAACGAGAAGCGTGAGATAAAAGCAATAAAATTAGAAGATGAAAATACCAAACATAATGGAAATTGGATGAGGAATAAAGATTAAGAAGGAAAGATTAAATCTTGGATGCTAATTGAAGATGATTAATTAAATAGATCTAGACTAATTAGACTAGAGAAATGGAGAGAGGTTCCCAAAAATATCTCCCTAATCTAATGTTTAAAACTCTAAAAATGATGTGTGTGTGTGTGTGTGTGTATATATATAGGGTGGTTCATTAAGGGTAAAATTGGAAACAAAAGTATGAGTAATATAAATACTCCCTCCGTCCCAATGAATTGTTTGCCTATTCCATATTGGGGCGTCTCAATGAATTGTTTGCCTTTCTATTTTAGGAATGCTTTTTATATGCAATTTGATCATTCTCATGAGTTTTGCTCTACATGTCACTCCCTCATTGGTTCTGAGGTGCTGTTGTTGTTGCTTGTTCTGGGTTGACTATTTGGCGGCTCGGAACTAGAATATGGGATTAGGCGAGAGCTGGGTTGACGGTGGGAGTTCAGGTCTGGTGTTGAGTCTTCGCCGGAGTTGTGAGCTGCGACCTGAAGCTGGGTTGAGTTGAAGACGGAGGTGATGATACGAAAGTTACGAGCTTTCGTGTACGCGGAAGCAAATAACAATAATACGGAAGATATTTGCTCAAGTTAGACCTATAAGTTGAATAATGGGTGATTAATATTCAAGACCTATTGAATAGTAATCGAAATTAGAGTTTTATCGCGTCAAACACTAACTTGAGTTTGGAACGAGGCGCGTCGATCCGAGAAAACAATTGCAAGGCAAAAGCTTAGGATTTTTTTATCGTGATGATAATGTTCCATACAAGGACCCTTATTTATAGCTTACATAATTGATTATTTGGCAGCTACGTCTTGCCTAAATAATTTCCTAAAGTTGTACAAACTAAGGAAATAATCTACTACGAAATAGAGAAATAAGTTAAATAGGAAACGAGCTAGATTCCTAAATAATATCTCGAGTTTTTTTGGAAAAACTTTATTTAAATACTAATAGTGTAATAATTATAATCAATAATAATTAATTAATTCCAAGCTGGATTAAGACTCCCCGAGCCTTATTGTATTTCGAACCCAAGTATGCTAGCTCGTCAACCTTGCTTGTATTTGTTGCATTGTCCCATGACTCAATATCGTCCTCTTTCTTATTTGTCCTTTGCATTTCCGGATCATTCTCTCCCCCTTGGAAAGGAATTGTCCTCAATTCTGCTATCCCGTCATCATCGTGGTAAGGCGACAAGTCGCCTATGTTGAATGTAGCATGTATTCCGTAATCCCTTGGAAGTTCAACCTTGTATGCATTGTCATTCACTTTGGCTATGATTTTATACGGTCCCTCAGCTCTTGGCATAAGTTTATTCTTTCGTTTGTTCGGGAATCTCTCTTTTCTTAAGTGTAACCAGCAAACCAAATCTCCTGGTTCGAACAAACTTGTTCGTCTGTGCTTATTCGATTTTCTTTTGTAAGCTTCATTCACGACTTTTATCAGTTTCCTTACTTTCTCATGTAGCTTAATCATCCATTTTAACTGGACTCCGCATTTTTATGTACCAATTCGTCTTTAGGTAAAGGTATGAGGTCCAATGGTAGGTACGGATTCAGACCATACACAATTTCAAACGGGGAATGTTCTGTAGCGAACGTAGGAGATCGATTATACGCAAACTCGGCAAGTGCAAGTTTCAAGTCCCAATCTTTCTGAGTTTTGCTTACCAACCTACGTAAGATAGTCCCTAAAATACGATTCATCACTTCCGTTTGCCCATCGGTCTGGGGGTGATGCGATGTACTAAACAAGAGCTTTGTTCCGACCTTCCTCCATAACGTATTCCAGAAATAGCTTAGAAACTTCGAGTCACGATCCGAGACAATAGTTCTCGGAATACCGTGTAACCGAACAACCTCATGATAGTGGCCACGTTACTTGCATCGTCCGTCTTATGGCAAGCTACAAAATGCGCCATCTTCGAAAATCGATCAACGACCACCATAATAGCATCCTTACCTCATTGAGTACGCGGCAAGGCGACAATGAAATCCATCAAAACGTCCTCCCATGGCCTATCTGGAACCGGTAGCGGTGTATACTCCCTGGGTTTAAACGAACTCTTTGAAAGATGACAAGTGACACATTTACCCACAATATTGTGTACGTCGCCTTGCATTCTCATCCAGTAAAAATGTTCTCGTAGAACATCTAACTTGTTCTGGATTCCAAAGTGGCAAGCTAAGCCTCTTCCGTGTGCTTCCCTTATTAGTAATTCCCGAACCGAATGTTTAGGAACGCATAGGTAATTACCTCGAAATAAGAATCCATCTTGCAGCACAAACTCCTGGAACGAACCGTCCTTACAATTTGAGTATATCTCACGGAAGTCAGTGTCATCTTCATAATAAATCTTCAAAGTCTCGAATCCAATTAACCTTACATCGAGGGTCGTAAGTAGTGATTAACGACGCGATAATACATCAGCAACAACGTAAATCCTCCCATCCTTATACTTTGAAGAAATTTGAAATGATTGCAAAAATTAGACCCATTTTACATGTCTTGGATTCAATTTCTGCGGCCCGTTTATATATTTCAAGGACTCCTGATCCGAATGCAAAGTAAAATGACTCAGACGCAAGTAATGACTCCAATGGTCAAGGACTCTCACAATCGCGTAGTACTCTTTGTCGTAAGTCGAATAATTGAGGCTTGCGCCTCCTAATTTTTCTGAAAAATAAGCAATGGGTCGCTTACCTTGTACTACAGCTCCAATCCCGACACCACTAGCGTCACATTCGACTTCAAACGGTTGGATGAAGTACAACAATGCTAAAATAGGAGCTTCGCATAACTTGCTCTTAATCTTCTCAAAGGCACATTGGGTCGCCTCGCTCCAATTGAATGTTCCTTTCTTCAAGCATTTACTTATTGGGCTTGTGATAGTGATAAAATCCCGAATAAATCTCCGGTAGAATGAAGCAAGGCCATGAAACGAGCGTACTTCTGTCACTGATTTTGGATTTGGCCAGGTCTTTATAGCTTCAATCTTAGATTGATCGACCGAAACTCCGTCTCGAGAAACGACATACCCCAAAAATACCATACTCTCAACCAAGAACGTACATTTTGCCATCTTTCCGTAGAGTCGCTGTGTCATAAGCACTTGAAATACTTGTCTAAGATGGACAAGATGATTCTCCAAGCTTTTAATGTAAATAAGAATGTCATTCAAGTAAACAACAATGAACCTTCCAAAAAACGGTTTAAGTATTTCGTTCATTAATCGCATGAAGGCACTCGGAGCATTAGTAAGGCCGAATGGCATCACGGTCCACTTGTACAACGCATGCTTAGTCTTAAAAGCCATTTTCCATTCATCACCTTCTCTCATCCTAATCCGATGGTAGCCGCTCCAGAGATCAATTTTTGAAAAAATTATCGACCCATGTAGTTCATCCAACATATCGTCGAGTCTCGGAATAGGTAATCGGTATTGAATCGTGATGTTCTATTTATCGCCCTACTATCAATGCACATTCTCCATGTCCCATCCTTTATTGGCACAAGTAATGCCGGAACATCGCATGAACTCAAGCTTTCCCGAACATATCCTCTAGTCATAAGCTCATCAATTTGTCGTTGAAGCTCTTTGGTTTCTTCTGGATTACTCCTATATACTGCTCTCTTTTTGGAAGTGAAGCATCTGGGATAAGATCGATCGGGTGTTCGATACCCTGAAACGGAGGTAAACCAGGAGGTAAATCATCGGGAAACACGTCTCGGAATTCGTGTAACAATTCTTTCATGGGTCCGTTATTCATGCTTGTTATCGTAACTCCTTCTCGCAGCTCATCGGTCACTAATGCATACACTGTTTCTCCATTATCAATGGTCTGCTCGATTTTGCGTTCATTAGCAAAATAGAAAAATTAGGCTTCTTACCTTGCTTTATACTCATGGCACACACTTCTTGAGGGGACATAGGTTTTAGCACAATTTTCTTGCCTTTGTTGCGTAACTCGTACTCGTTACTTCGGCCCTGATGCACTACATCTCGATCATATTGCCATGGATGTCCTAGGAGGACATGGCAAGCATCCATTGTAATTACATCACACAATACTTCATCATTATAGGATCTCATTGTTAGGCAAATTCGAACTTGCCTAGACACCTTCACCTTGCTCCCATCATCGAGCCAATGTAAGGAATACGACTTGGGGTGGGCCGTAGTGAGTAATGCTAGCTTCGACACCATATCGTTGGAAGCAACGTTGGTACAACTCCCACCATCGATAATCAAGCTACACTATTTGTCCTTCACCTGACATTTGGTATGGAATATTTGATCTCGTTGCTCTTTAATAGGTTCTGATTTAGTTTGGAATGATCGAAGTACCAAGGCCGTATCATAGATTGGTGCATTATATGCTTCAATTTTGTCCTCCTCTTCTTCAACCTCGTTCAGATTAAAAATACCATCCAAATCTTTGTTTTCTTCTTTGAACAATTCGTCCCGAACAATTACCGCCTCTCTTAATGTTATGTTCCGCTTATTTGGACACGTGCTCTGGTAATGCCCGAAACCTTGCCACTTAAAACATCGAACCTTGGTGAGGCTCCTTTCCTGAGACTCAATAGTGACCTTAGGGACGCCTTAGGAGTTAGGGGTGGTTACTGAGGTCACGGGTTTAACAGTCGGTTCCAAGGTGCTTCCTTTTGATGTGTCAGATTTATTCCCAGGATTGGTCTTGGAAGTACTACTGTTACCAGTACGATTAGATTTGAGTTGGCCTTCGACTTTCATGCATAGATCACATAACATGTCAAAAGAAGAGTAAGGATGCAGGTCAACTATGTTAACAATGGAATGCTTCAATCCTCAAAGGAATCTGGCCATTTTTTGCTCCTCGATTTCTTCAACTTCACTCATCATGATTAATTTTTCGAACTCGGTGATATATTCGTTCACGCTTGAAATTCCTTTCGTTAATTCAGCCACTCTTCGATATAAGTCAATCTTATGAGTCTTGGGTACAAATCTCTTACGTAGTTTTCGCTTCAAGGTCTCCCATGAAGCTATCTTCGCTTTCCCTTCACGTGCTCGTTGTGATTTCAAATTTTCGAACCACAATGAGGCATTTTTACTGAGTTTTAGGATAGCTTACTTACAACTCTTCTCATCAGAGAGGTCCTTAAACTCGAACTTGCGTTCAATCTTTCTTTCCCATTCCAAATAATCTTCTGGATCGACGTCTCCCGTGAATTCTGGCAGTTCGGTGACTTTGAACTCGTCAACGGGTTGCTGTCTCAGGCCGGTTCGGATCCCTGTCGGTCTAGTACGTAGTAATTCTCATACTTGGGTAAGGACGGTTTCATCATTGAGTTCACCATTGAATTGGCTTTGATACCACTTATGATACGAAAATTATGACTTTATGTGTAACGTAGCGGAAGGCTTTTTGGAATGTTTTATTTTGTAAAAGAAAGGGATATTTACTCGACCTAGACCTATAGGACGAATAATGGTGAGAACAATTAAGACCTATTAATTGTTATCCGAGTTAATATCTGAAACATGTCAAATAATAACATAGTTTGGATTGAAACTCGTCGAACCAATAAACACAATTGCAACGCAATGGTTCAAAATTCTTATTCATAAACTTCATTCCCCTAATACAATGAAAGACGCCTTATATATACTATTCCCTCTCTTCAACTTCAATTTACTCATTTGGATTTTGGGCACTATTCCTAAACCAAAAGAATCATTAAAATTTTACACGATCTATAAGATAAAATATTATCATGTGGGATCTTGTTTGATTCGTCTTGACGAGTAGAGCAAGAATATAAATAATTATAATTTTTACAAATACGTAGTGAAAGATATTGACGATTTAAAATGCGCCTCGACAAATGTGCAAAAAGAAATGGGTGAATTGGAGTTGAATGGAGTGAGTACTAAAATAAAATAATTCTAAGTATAAAAATTATATTTTAGCATAATATAATTCCTAAATAGCACTAAAAAATAAAATAATTAGATACTTATATTTGTAAATAAGGAAAATGACTAAATAAAGAATATCAATATTAATAATTTCCTAAACGACTAATTAGACACTCTTATTTTCGTAACGGGCGATGAAGGTTGGGGTTGTATGGAGATTAAGTGTGATGGTTGGGGGCGGACTGGACTCGGTTCATGGTGGAGGATCGTCGCTGGAGCTTGACTGGGGAACTCGTCAACTTTTGTTGCTGCTATGCCGAAGATGGAAGTGAGACGCCGAAACTGGGCTAGCCATGGCGGAGGTGAAGGACAGAGAAGAAGCCGGAGTTGCAGGGGAGCGTAAGGTTGGAGTTGCTTCGTGGAGGGCGACGGTTGCTTGTGGGCGCCGGAGCTCGAGTTCTGTTGGTGGGTCGAGGTGGTCGGATGACGGAGGGAGAAGCGACCATGGTGGTCAGAGAAGGTGATGAAGTATGGTGGAGTTTGAATGGATAATGGAGGGAGATGGTTTTGTGTGATGGAGATAAGGTGGGTGAAGGTGAAGTTGACCATGCCTTGAGTTGGTTATGGGTTGATATGAATTTGGGTTATGATTTCGGATGGTTTTGGTGAGTGAATGTACGTGAGTTGGTGAATTGGGTTGGTTTGATGGAATGAATCGGGTGGATATGGAGGGTAAGTTTGAGTCAAGCCAAATCGACTTTGACTCGGTTTGGCTCATCTTGCTTCGACTCGCCTCTTTATTCATGATAAGTGTGGGTTGTAGTGCCTATTTTGTAGTGTTTTGGTCCCTTTTTCCTTGTAGAATCGCTCCTTGGGAGCGGTTTAGGGGCTTCTTATGCTTCCTTTAGTTCGTTTCAGGTTCCCGAGACCGATTTGGAAGAGTTGGAGCGATTCCGACTCTATACATACACATTTTGGAGCCAACGGAGTAAAGGAACGACGACTCGATGCTTTGGAATCGACCCCGAGACCTTGGGACCCAATCCCGAGCCTCCGAGACCCGATCCCGAGTCTCGAGAATCGATGAGAAGTTCATGTGAAGCAAGGAGGAACCAAAAGGGTCATATTGGAGGCCTACAAGACTCATCCCCGACGGGTATGCACCTCATCCCGTCGGGGATGAAGTGCACTTTTGAGGGTGCTACTGCAAGGCCGTCCCGGTCGGGACCAACCCGTCCCGGTCGGGATGGTGGGTCCGTCCCGGTCGGGATGACCCGTCCCGGTCAGGACCACCCAGTTCCACCCGCATTTCACTTTCTTTCTTCTCCCTTCCATTTGTAACCCTATAAATACCCTTCCTCTTGTAATCTTAGGGTATGTTCTTCATTACCCACAAACCCTAGCCTAGTTTTAGCATAGATTAGATTAGATTAGTGTAGATTAGTCTTTAGATTATCGTTAATCTTAGTTTAGTGCTTGTAATTTGGGAATTCTTCAAGATCTTCACCAAGCTTGACAAACTTGGATGTTTGTTTTGGGTTTTTCTCATTTATGCAAGTTTCCTTCTTCCTTTCATCTTCTAGTATGGTATAATCTTCTTTTCCTTTCTCTTAATCTTTGTTCTTTAATCAAGTTTGAATCTTTATTATTGTTTGTTCTTGTTCTTGTTAGTTTGGTAGAGTTTGTTTAGATATGTTTGTTTCTTATGATGATTCCTCTTGTTCTTGTTAGTTGTAGTTTGATTATGTTAGAGTAGTGTTCTTGCTAGGGTTAGTAGGGTGATTAGGGTGTTAATTGGGTGATTAAGGGTTTGTTGGAGATGTGGGTGGAAGATTTGGGTTTCCTCTTGGTTGATGCATGTTACATGTTTGATGAAATGCTTGAATGACTAAGTAAGTTAGATTGCTTGTTTTTCTTGCCTTTCCCTTGTGGGTGTTAGTTTGTTGTGGGTTCGGTTTTCTCACTAAGTTGCGAGAACCCGGTGAGGACGACCCCTAGGTCGGTCTAAGTTGCGACCGCCCGGATTCGATCTAGGCCATAGTGCGCTAGAACCCCGTTTGTCATGTGTGTCGCCAAAATGGGTTCCATGAGGAACCTCTAGGTCGGTCTAAGTTGCGACCGCCCGGACCGACCTAGATCACCCTACTACCTCCTTTACTCTAACTCCTCCTTGACCATTCCGTTACCCCTTTGACCCCGACCTAATCCTAGCCCGTTTCCCTTAGTTGTTCTCCTTAGTCTTAGTCTAGCCCTCTCCCCCTCTATCATTCTCTAGCTTAGCTCGTTGACTTGGTCTCGTTCTTGGGCGAACTTGGTTTATACGCCTCTTACCGTCCCCGTGGATTCGACCCGACTTGCCCTATCTACCCAGTTAGGATTAGCCGGTTATTATTTGATCGGTGGGGATCCGCGACAAATCCCTCCCGTCAAATTGGCGCCGTTGCCGGGGAACGGTGCTAGTTTGGACTTTGTTTTCCTAGTTACTTGACTTTGTCTTTGTGTTTGTGTTTTTCTTTTTTCTTTTTGTTACCTTGCTTCTTGTGTGTGTGTGGTTTATTTCTCTCTTGTCTAGTGCCCCAAAAGCACTAGACTTCTCACGTTTGTTCCCAGTCTACAGTTTGTGCTTATAGGTGGTGACTATCTTCTTCTTGCAACTTAGAGCCGCTTTAACGGACGGTTGCTAGGGTGAGAGGTTTCCAACCGGGTATGGACTACGATTTTCGAGCAAGCATGGGGTTTGATCTAAACTCCACATACTCGGGAGCCGATATGAGCTACTCCTCTTCTTCTATGAACCAAAGCCATGACATGATGACTCCTAATTACTATCAAGCTTCTTGGGGCGATCAAGACTCTAGTGGGTATGAACTTCAAGGTTATGAAAACGGCTACCAACAAGTGAACGATTACCAATCCTACGATCATGGCGACTATTACTCGAGTTATCAATGTGAACCCACCATGTTCAATCAAGATTCACCTTATGGAAGCCAATACCCTCAAAACCCACCATATTACCCTCCACCCCAACCACAATATGAACCCCATGACCCACAATACTACCAATCACCCCAACCTTGCTACCAACAATATGATGCCCCACCCCTTGGGCATCATCAAGATTTTCAAGGAGCTTTAAAAGACCTCAATGACCACCAATCGTCAAACTTGGAGTTGTTTCATTCTATGCTTCAAATGCAAAGGAGCATCCAAGAAACGGCCATTCAATTGCAAAAAGAACAAGATGAATTATGGGCCCAAATTCGAAGGGCAAACGAGGCGAGGGATGCTCGATTAAATGCATTATCGGTTCAAACCGTAATGTATTTATCCCGAACATCGCAATTAGATGAAGGGTGCCCACTTGAGAAGGAGGAGCCACCTAATCACGAAGCCGCCAACGTTGTTCCCTTTGATAGAGAGATTTGCTTTGAAGAACCTCAATCGTCTACCCAAAAAGAGACGAATGAGGAGATGACCCTTGGTGAAGGCAACATTGGTGAGGAATTGGAGGAGGATGGTGAGTTGGATGGGTTGGTAGAATTTGTGAGGATGTTGGGTGAAATTGATAGCCTCGAGTTGCCCTTGTGCGAGAATGTGGATAAGCATCAAGAGTCCCTAGCTAGTGAACCAAGCAATGACTTGGAAGAGATTGAAACTGCCGGTAGAAGTTTCGATCCTCTTCTCCAAGATGATGTGGGGCTTAGTGATGAAGATGGGGAACCACAACTTGAGGAAAGTGTGGGAGTGTGCAACAAGGAAATTGGGCCAAAACCGCTTTTTGTGCCTTGTTTCTTGGAAATGAAGCTTGCTTGTGATTGGAGGCGATGCCTAGGGAGGAAGAGGTCGGTTAAGCTCGTAGGATGGATAGACCCCGGAGATGACATGAATGATGACTTTGGGTCTTGGGATTCCTACTTCTTGCCTCCACCTTGGAGGCCGTGGAGGTTGGCTAGGCTCGAGCGCTTCTTGGGCCTTCATTATGATGTCGGTAGCGCGTTCGACTTGCTCCTCCATGCCCTTGAGGGCTACGGTTGAAGAAGAGTCCACCATCCTCGGTTTGACGGAGTTCCTAAAGAACCGTCATGTTGTATATTCTCCTCTCTTCTTTAGAGTACTTGTGCTTGTATTTGTGTGATTTTTTTCTCTTGATTTTTGTTAGTTTTGTGATATTCTTGTAATTGTTTTGGTATTTTGATGAGCGATGGTGAGGGAGTGAATTTGATGTGTACTTTAAATTTATTGTGATAGATGAAGTGAAGGTGACTCCTAGAAAGGAGTGGTTAGTGATAGAGCTTGGATCATGAGCAAGGGAGCCGGTTTTTGGGGTCATGGGAGTCATGAAGACCCTTCCCGACCGGGAAGGGTGTGTCGTCCCGACCGGGATGGGGCCGTCCCGATCGGGATGAAGGTGCCAAAAATCGAGTTCACTGGAGTGTCATCCCGATCGGGAAGGAGGCTTCCCGACCGGGACGGGTATGTCATCCCGACCGGGACCACCCATCCCGACCGGGATGATCCCCTACTCCTTTTTGGTGCCTCTTCTTCGACATTTAAGCCCACCCAACCATTATATACCCCCACCCAACCTCCCTACCTTCCTTTCTCATATCACACCACCCATGTGCCTCATTTACATACCTTAACCTCATTTCCTCCTCACTTTAGACCGATATTCACATCAAGTCCCACCCCCTCGCACCATTACTACCTCTACCATGCGGTTTTCTCAAGCTTGAAGAAGGATGACAATAACGACAACAAGCAAGTGCCTATATTGATCATTGAGACGATGGAGCGAGTGAGTTGCTATCCGGGAGGTATAGCAACTATCCTTTCTTTTCCGTTTTTTTTATTGCTTGTTTTCCCCTTGTTTATCCCCTTCCACTTTGTCATGGTGGCCTTCGAGGCCTTGGTTGTGGTTGCTCCCGATTCTCGATGATGTGACTACATCGGGAGTCATTTTCAAAATCCAAATTTTACAAGTTTTTCACTCTTTCTTTTTGAGGATTTAGTCGGATTTAGGCGGAATCCGGGCTAGGTGACTTGATTACACCTAGCCCTCCCCTCCCATTTCCTTTTATTTCCTTCCTTTTATTTTTCTTCCCCCATCCATATCTTTTTCTTGTCTCGGCCCATGGTGACTTGACTACACCCCGGCCGGACACCTTCTACCCTTTTCTCCATTTTTCTTTTTGATTTCTAGCTTTATTTTCGTAGTTTCTTTTGTGCTCCCATGCACTACGGTCGAGCATGAGGACATGGCTCGACTTAAGTGTGGGGGAGTGGTATTCTAGCATAGTTAGCTTTATTTTTGTAGTTTTTCGAAAAAAATCTTTAAAAAAATCCTAAAACTTTGAAAAATTTTCACAAAAATCAAAAAGATTTTCTTTTGGGTCTTTTCCTTTTTGTGTCGTTATGTCGTATTTTTGTTTTGTTGTGCGTGTTTTGCCCCCCTTTTTCCTTATAGGTTGCCTAATCGCCGTTAGCTTTGGAGAGCTTTCAAGACTTCCGGTAACATCTCTTTATCCCTTTTTCCCTCTTTGCTTCTTGTAAGTTTGGAGGAGATTTGTGATGATGTGTGCTCGGGAGGAGCTTTGTAAAGATTGTGGTGGATTTGGAGACTTGTTTGAAGATCGGGGTGGTGTTTGTTTTGTTTATGTGTTGTTTCTCCTTGTTTTGTTTTGTTTTGTCTCTTTTTCTTTCGTTTTCGTTGAGTCTTTGTTTTTTGTTTTGTTGTGTGCCATGTGTGTAAACCGTTTTCGAAAACCCGGTTTAGAGGCTAGTGTGCAAGTGTTTACTTTCCCTTTTTAGTGGTATAAATCGAGTCTTGGACTTTAGTCTAGTAGAATGACCCTAAATCAATGAATTCGTTGGTCCTTTACCTTGAGTCCACCTAGCTTACCAGGGATTTACTACGGGATTTGCACTTTTGACCATTATGACCACCCACGGTGTGAAAAGGCCTTGGTTACCGAGTCCCGTCCCCTAGGTGACCGTGTTTGGGATTGTTTAATTAGTCCAAGTTCTTAACTTTTTGTGGGTTTGAAGAGGGATCGCGACCCACGACTCTCCCGTTTACCTACCTCCTACACATATCCACACAATAAAATTGCAATTTGTTGAGTTCTCTCTTTCTTGTTACCCAATAAGGAATGCCAAAAAGCCAAATCTTGCCAAAAAGGGCAAAGAAAAGAAAAAGAATGAAAAGAATGAAGAAAAAGAAAAGGCACAAAAGCCAAAAAGAAAATAGAAAAGAAGAAAAAGAATGGCATGGCAAAACAAGGCAAAAATGCAAAAGAAAAGAGAAAATGCCAAAAGAAAATCGTCTCACAAAAAGATCTTAACCCCACAAAAATAAGCCTTTTTCCGACTTTTGCCGTGAAGAGCCTACCAAAGGACCGAGTCCCGAGGAAGGATGATAGCGGCATTAGTCAGTCTTCCCTCATTTTGCATGTTTTTCACTTTTTACTTGGACTAGTTAGGCGGTTTCGGGCATGGGACGACCCTCTTGGCTCTTTGCTAAAGGGGGCGGGGTCTCACTTACCTACAGTGTCGACTAACACCGTGGTTCATCCTTTTTCCATCCCGCCGATCGTCCCGTGGTACGTTCTTAGAAGGTTAGGAGGAACCTAGGTAAGTTACCAACGTTTTTATTGCTTTGTCGTCATACTATTAGGGTTTAGTCCACCTCGGCTTGTATTGCTAGATTGGGAACGTTGTCACTTACCTTGAGTCCTAAACCGGTGTTTCTTTCACTGCTTTTAGAGGGAAGCGGTATTTGTTTTTCTTTGGGGTGCAACCTTTTGTGTGTTTGTTTGTTTATGTGTTTTGTGTCCGGTTGCATCCACAGTTTTGTCGCAAGACCCGACTTGCCTTGCGGAGTGAACTTTTCCTCTAAGTGCACTCGCGTGAGTTGAAGGGGCGTAGGGTGCGCTAATACCCATTCGGCTAGTTTAGTAGTTAGTTTGTGCTTACTCGAGGGCGAGTAAGAGTTAAGTGTGGGGGAGTTGATAAGTGTGGGTTGTAGTGCCTATTTTGTAGTGTTTTGGTCCCTTTTTCCTTGTAGAATCGCTCCTTGGGAGCGGTTTAGGGGCTTCTTATGCTTCCTTTAGTTCGTTTCAGGTTCCCGAGACCGATTTGGAAGAGTTGGAGCGATTCCGACTCTATACATACACATTTTGGAGCCAACGGAGTAAAGGAACGACGACTCGATGCTTTGGAATCGACCCCGAGACCTTAGGACCCAATCCCGAGCCTCCGAGACCCGATCCCGAGTCCCGAGAATAGATGAGAAGTTCATGTGAAGCAAGGAGGAACCAAAAGGGTCATATTGGAGGCCTACAAGACTCATCCCCGACGGGTATGCACCTCATCCCGTCGGGGATGAAGTGCACTTTTGAGGGTGCTACTGCAAGGCCGTCCCGGTCGGGACCAATCCGTCCCGGTCGGGATGGTGGGTCCGTCCCGGTCGGGACCACCCAGTTCCACCCGCATTTCACTTTCTTTCTTCTCCCTTCCATTTGTAACCCTATAAATACCCTTCCTCTTGTAATCTTAGGGTATGTTCTTCATTACCCACAAACCCTAGCCTAGTTTTAGCATAGATTAGATTAGATTAGTGTAGATTAGTCTTTAGATTATCGTTAATCTT
Organism: Agrostemma githago; assembly: GCA_958450325.1. NCBI lineage: Eukaryota > Viridiplantae > Streptophyta > Magnoliopsida > Caryophyllales > Caryophyllaceae > Agrostemma > Agrostemma githago. The sequence goes on along the minus strand of OY288247.1, from coordinate 61,250,140 downwards.
AGTTTAGTGCTTGTAATTTGGGAATTCTTCAAGATCTTCACCAAGCTTGACAAACTTGGATGTTTGTTTTGGGTTTTTCTCATTTATGCAAGTTTCCTTATTCCTTTCATCTTCTAGTATGGTATAATCTTCTTTTCCTTTCTCTTAATCTTTGTTCTTTAATCAAGTTTGAATCTTTATTATTGTTTGTTCTTGTTCTTGTTAGTTTGGTAGAGTTTGTTTAGATATGTTTGTTTCTTATGATGATTCCTCTAGTTCTTGTTAGTTGTAGTTTGATTATGTTAGAGTAGTGTTCTTGCTAGGGTTAGTAGGGTGATTAGGGTGTTAATTGGGTGATTAAGGGTTTGTTGGAGATGTGGGTGGAAGATTTGGGTTTCCTCTTGGTTGATGCATGTTACATGTTTGATGAAATGCTTGAATGACTAAGTAAGTTAGATTGCTTGTTTTTCTTGCCTTTCCCTTGTGGGTGTTAGTTTGTTGTGGGTTCGGTTTTCTCACTAAGTTGCGAGAACCCGGTGAGGACGACCCCTAGGTCGGTCTAAGTTGCGACCGCCCGGATCCGATCTAGGCCATAGCGCGCTAGAACCCCGTTTGTCATGTGTGTCGCCAAAATGGGTTCCATGAGGAACCTCTAGGTCGGTCTAAGTTGCGACCGCCCGGACCGACCTAGATCACCCTACTACCTCCTTTACTCTAACTCCTCCTTGACCATTCCGTTACCCCTTTGACCCCGACCTAATCCTAGCCCGTTTCCCTTAGTTGTTCTCCTTAGTCTTAGTCTAGCCCTCTCCCCCTCTATCATTCTCTAGCTTAGCTCGTTGACTTGGTCTCGTTCTTGGGCGAACTTGGTCTATACGCCTGTAAAACATAAAATTTCACACCTGCGATAATTGAATAACAGATACAAAATAATATGAGAACAATAGTTTTATTTGATAATCGAAAGATTGCGTGTTACAACTTCCGTAGATCTCTTGATTCCATCTCGAAGGCCAGGGTTTTGATATTTCTACGGGGTCTTATCGACTTAGATCCGTAGGGGGAAGATGGGGTCTTTTTTTGTGACTTATTCCATTTACCTACAATTTGGTAGTAGGATGATGGTGTCGTTTTGAGACTTATTCCATCTGACCTCCTCTGAACCTAGAGACAAGACCCGTATTTATAGCCTAGTATCTTAGAGAGGAAGTTAAGAATATTCTAAAGTATCCTAAGATATTATCACAATATTTATTGATAATTATCTCTAAATACTAAAGATATTAGACATAAATAGATACCGAAATATACAAAATTTTGGTGTCTACAAATGCCCCCTCGAGACTTGTTGTAGAGACTTCGAAGTCGGTTGCAACTTTGTCTCGAAATTTGGTAGGAAGACTTAGAGGTCGATTTGTTTGCCCCATGACTTCTACAGATGTTGATCCTTCGAGATTGGAGATGAAGAGCGAAAATCTTCACGTCGGGTTCACCAATTTGTAAAACATAAAATTTCAAACCTGCGATAATAAAATAATAGATACAAAATAATATGGAATACGATTTTTATTTGATAATTGAAAGATTGAGCGTTACAACTTTCGTGGATCTCTTGATTCCAATCTCGAAGGTAGGGTTTTTTTGATAGTTCTACGGAGGTCTTATCGACTTAGATCCGTAGGGGAAGATGGAGTCTTTTTGTGACTTATTCCATTTACCTACAATTTGGTAGTAGGATGATGGGGTCATGTTTGAGACTTATTCCATCTGACCTCCTCTGAACCTAGAGACAAGACCCGTATTTATAGCCTAGTATCTTAGAGAGGAAGTTAAGAATATTCTAAAGTATCCTAAGATATTATCACAATATTTATTGATAATTATCTCTAAATACTAAAGATATTAGACATAAATAGATACCGAAATATACAAAATTTTGGTGTCTACAAATGCCCCCTCGAGACTTGTTGTAGAGACTTCGAAGTCGGTTGCAACTTTGTCTCGAAATTTGGTAGGAAGACTTAGAGGTCGATTTGTTTGCCCCATGACTTCTACAGATGTTGATCCTTCGAGATTGGAGATGAAGAGCGAAAATCTTCACGTCGGGTTCACCAATTTGTAAAACATAAAATTTCGCACCTGCGATAATTAAAATAACAGATACAAAATAATATGAGATACGAGTTTTATTTGATAATCGAAAGATTGCGTGTTACAACTTCCGTGGATCTCTTGATTCCATCTCAAAGGCTAGGGTTTTTGATAGTACTACGGAGGTCTTGTCGACTTGAATTCCGTAGGGAAAGATGGGTCTTTTTTGTGACTTATTCCATTTACCTACAATTTGGTAGTAGGATGATGGGGTCGTGTTTGAGACTTATTCCATCTGACCTCCTCTAAACCCTAGATGAGATCTATATTTATAGTTAGATAGCTTAGGGAGCAAGCTAAGAATATTCTAAAGCATCTAAGATATTATCACAATATTTATTGATAATTATCTCTAAATACTAAAGATATTATTCCTAAATAGATACCGAAATAATATAAAATTTTGGTGTCTACAAATAATTTGTAAAACATAAAATTTCGCACCTGCGATAATTAAAATAACAGATACAAAATAATATGAAATACGAGTTTTATTTGATAATCGAAAGATTGCGTGTTACAACTTCCGTGGATCTCTTGATTCCATCTCAAAGGCTAGGGTTTTTGATAGTACTACGGAGGTCTTATCGACTTGAATTCCGTAGGGGAAGATGGGTCTTTTTTGTGACTTATTCCATTTACCTACAATTTGGTAGTAGGATGATGGGGTCGTGTTTGAGACTTATTCCATCTGACCTCCTCTAAACCCTAGATGAGATCTATATTTATAGTTAGATAGCTTAGGGAGCAAGCTAAGAATATTCTAAAGCATCTAAGATATTATCACAATATTTATTGATAATTATCTCTAAATACTAAAGATATTATTCCTAAATAGATACCGAAATAATATAAAATTTTGGTGTCTACAAATGCCCCCTCGAGACTTGTTGTGGAGACCTCGAAGTCGGTTGCAACTTTGTCTCGAAACTTCATAGAAAGACTTGAGGTCGATTTTGTTTGCCCCCATGACTTCTACAGATCTGGATCCTTCGAGATTGGAGATGAAGAGCGAAAATCTTCACGTCGGGTTCACCAATTTGTAAAACATAAAATTTCACACCTGCGATAATTGAATAACAGATACAAAATAATATGAGAACAATAGTTTTATTTGATAAGCGAAAGATTGCGTGTTACAACTTCCGTAGATCTCTTGATTCCATCTCGAAGGCCAGGGTTTTGATATTTCTACGGGGTCTTATCGACTTAGATCCGTAGGGGGAAGATGGGGTCTTTTTTTGTGACTTATTCCATTTACCTACAATTTGGTAGTAGGATGATGGTGTCGTTTTGAGACTTATTCCATCTGACCTCCTCTGAACCTAGAGACAAGACCCGTATTTATAGCCTAGTATCTTAGAGAGGAAGTTAAGAATATTCTAAAGTATCCTAAGATATTATCACAATATTTATTGATAATTATCTCTAAATACTAAAGATATTAGACATAAATAGATACCGAAATATACAAAATTTTGGTGTCTACAAATGCCCCCTCGAGACTTGTTGTAGAGACTTCGAAGTCGGTTGCAACTTTGTCTCGAAATATGGTAGGAAGACTTAGAGGTCGATTTGTTTGCCCCATGACTTCTACAGATGTTGATCCTTCGAGATTGGAGATGAAGAGCGAAAATCTTCACGTCGGGTTCACCAATTTGTAAAACATAAAATTTCAAACCTGCGATAATAAAATAATAGATACAAAATAATATGGAATACGATTTTTATTTGATAATTGAAAGATTGAGCGTTACAACTTTCGTGGATCTCTTGATTCCAATCTCGAAGGTAGGGTTTTTTTTATAGTTCTACGGAGGTCTTATCGACTTAGATCCGTAGGGGAAGATGGAGTCTTTTTGTGACTTATTCCATTTACCTACAATTTGGTAGTAGGATGATGGGGTCATGTTTGAGACTTATTCCATCTGACCTCCTCTGAACCTAGAGACAAGACCCGTATTTATAGCCTAGTATCTTAGAGAGGAAGTTAAGAATATTCTAAAGTATCCTAAGATATTATCACAATATTTATTGATAATTATCTCTAAATACTAAAGATATTAGACATAAATAGATACCGAAATATACAAAATTTTGGTGTCTACAAATGCCCCCTCGAGACTTGTTGTAGAGACTTCGAAGTCGGTTGCAACTTTGTCTCGAAATTTGGTAGGAAGACTTAGAGGTCGATTTGTTTGCCCCATGACTTCTACAGATGTTGATCCTTCGAGATTGGAGATGAAGAGCGAAAATCTTCACGTCGGGTTCACCAATTTGTAAAACATAAAATTTCGCACCTGCGATAATTAAAATAACAGATACAAAATAATATGAGATACGAGTTTTATTTGATAATCGAAAGATTGCGTGTTACAACTTCCGTGGATCTCTTGATTCCATCTCAAAGGCTAGGGTTTTTGATAGTACTACGGAGGTCTTGTCGACTTGAATTCCGTAGGGGAAGATGGGTCTTTTTTGTGACTTATTCCATTTACCTACAATTTGGTAGTAGGATGATGGGGTCGTGTTTGAGACTTATTCCATCTGACCTCCTCTAAACCCTAGATGAGATCTATATTTATAGTTAGATAGCTTAGGGAGCAAGCTAAGAATATTCTAAAGCATCTAAGATATTATCACAATATTTATTGATAATTATCTCTAAATACTAAAGATATTATTCCTAAATAGATACCGAAATAATATAAAATTTTGGTGTCTACAAATAATTTGTAAAACATAAAATTTCGCACCTGCGATAATTAAAATAACAGATACAAAATAATATGAAATACGAGTTTTATTTGATAATCGAAAGATTGCGTGTTACAACTTCCGTGGATCTCTTGATTCCATCTCAAAGGCTAGGGTTTTTGATAGTACTACGGAGGTCTTATCGACTTGAATTCCGTAGGAGAAGATGGGTCTTTTTTGTGACTTATTCCATTTACCTACAATTTGGTAGTAGGATGATGGGGTCGTGTTTGAGACTTATTCCATCTGACCTCCTCTAAACCCTAGATGAGATCTATATTTATAGTTAGATAGCTTAGGGAGCAAGCTAAGAATATTCTAAAGCATCTAAGATATTATCACAATATTTATTGATAATTATCTCTAAATACTAAAGATATTATTCCTAAATAGATACCGAAATAATATAAAATTTTGGTGTCTACAAATGCCCCCTCGAGACTTGTTGTGGAGACCTCGAAGTCGGTTGCAACTTTGTCTCGAAACTTCATAGAAAGACTTGAGGTCGATTTTGTTTGCCCCCATGACTTCTACAGATCTGGATCCTTCGAGATTGGAGATGAAGAGCGAAAATCTTCACGTCGGGTTCACCAATTTGTAAAACATAAAATTTCACACCTGCGATAATTGAATAACAGATACAAAATAATATAAGAACAATAGTTTTATTTGATAAGCGAAAGATTGCGTGTTACAACTTCCGTAGATCTCTTGATTCCATCTCGAAGGCCAGGGTTTTGATATTTCTACGGGGTCTTATCGACTTAGATCCGTAGGGGGAAGATGGGGTCTTTTTTTGTGACTTATTCCATTTACCTACAATTTGGTAGTAGGATGATGGTGTCGTTTTGAGACTTATTCCATCTGACCTCCTCTGAACCTAGAGACAAGACCTGTATTTATAGCCTAGTATCTTAGAGAGGAAGTTAAGAATATTCTAAAGTATCCTAAGATATTATCACAATATTTATTGATAATTATCTCTAAATACTAAAGATATTAGACATAAATAGATACCGAAATATACAAAATTTTGGTGTCTACAAATACCCCCTCGAGACTTGTTGTAGAGACTTCGAAGTCGGTTGCAACTTTGTCTCGAAATTTGGTAGGAAGACTTAGAGGTCGATTTGTTTGCCCCGTGACTTCTACAGATGTTGATCCTTCGAGATTGGAGATGAAGAGCGAAAATCTTCACGTCGGGTTCACCAATTTGTAAAACATAAAATTTCGAACCTGCGATAATAAAATAACAGATACAAAATAATATGGAATACGATTTTTATTTGATAATTGAAAGATTGAGCGTTACAACTTTCGTGGATCTCTTGATTCCAATCTCAAAGGTAGGGTTTTTTTGATAGTTCTACGGAGGTCTTATCGACTTAGATCCGTAGGGGAAGATGGAGTCTTTTTGTGACTTATTCCATTTACCTACAATTTGGTAGTAGGATGATGGGGTCATGTTTGAGACTTATTCCATCTGACCTCCTCTGAACCTAGAGACAAGACCCGTATTTATAGCCTAGTATCTTAGAGAGGAAGTTAAGAATATTCTAAAGTATCCTAAGATATTATCACAATATTTATTGATAATTATCTCTAAATACTAAAGATATTAGACATAAATAGATACCGAAATATACAAAATTTTGGTGTCTACAAATGCCCCCTCGAGACTTGTTGTAGAGACTTCGAAGTCGGTTGCAACTTTGTCTCGAAATTTGGTAGGAAGACTTAGAGGTCGATTTGTTTGCCCCATGACTTCTACAGATGTTGATCCTTCGAGATTGGAGATGAAGAGCGAAAATCTTCACGTCGGGTTCACCAATTTGTAAAACATAAAATTTCGAACCTGCGATAATAAAATAACAGATACAAAATAATATGGAATACGATTTTTATTTGATAATTGAAAGATTGAGCGTTACAACTTTCGTGGATCTCTTGATTCCAATCTCGAAGGTAGGGTTTTTTTGATAGTTCTACGGAGGTCTTATCGACTTAGATCCGTAGGGGAAGATGGAGTCTTTTTGTGACTTATTCCATTTACCTACAATTTGGTAGTAGGATGATGGGGTCATGTTTGAGACTTATTCCATCTGACCTCCTCTGAACCTAGAGACAAGACCCGTATTTATAGCCTAGTATCTTAGAGAGGAAGTTAAGAATATTCTAAAGTATCCTAAGATATTATCACAATATTTATTGATAATTATCTCTAAATACTAAAGATATTAGACATAAATAGATACCGAAATATACAAAATTTTGGTGTCTACAACGCCTCTTACCGTCCCCGTGGATTCGACCCGACTTGCCCTATCTACCCAGTTAGGATTAGCCGGTTATTATTTGATCGGTGGGGATCCGCGACAAATCCCTCCCGTCAATTCACGAACACGTACCTATAAAACAAAAACAAACAACAATACCAAATCCTACGAAAAAGACAATAATTACAAATAAACTAAATTAAAATTAGAAAACACAAAATATATACTAAAATGAGTTATATTGACGTATAAGCACATAATATCGAGTTAAATACGAGTGTAAATGAAGGGGAAAATGGTCTAAATTTGCGTGTTATCAGTATGTCTCTTCTTATTGTGAGAACGACTTCAAAGAGTCTAAATCCCTTCGGATTGGAACCACTACATTATTGTTACACCTTAGGAGAGATACCCGCATTCCCGTGGCCTTGGGCTTCCCTAGAACAGAAAGTCTAAGGGGCCTACGCTCCCGCATATAACCAAAGAGTTACATGCTTCGAACCACGTTGCATTATTATCCACCCCGGTCAAACCCACGAGCACCACAATGATGAGGAGTTTCTTGATCATTTTGTTAGCCGAAAGAGCGTAAGATGAGATGAGTTTTAGAGACACGTTGCGAGGGTGAAGACGCTTTCTTAGAGACGGGCGGCGTCATGGAGTTTAGACTCCTCGAGGTCGACGTCGTTCACACCATTCTCGTCATTTTATTGTTCTCCTCATGGTATAATCTTCTCTTCATTTTATTGTTTTGTCTCAAGTTCTAATTTACTTAGTTATTTCTTGTTTAATTCATAACTTGTTATTCTAATAGTGCGAAACCCATGATAAATCACGGGAGTTGTATGATAGAGACGTTAACAAAAAAAATGATACATGATTAACAAAAATATTCAGTAGGAGTACAAAATTAGTAAGTCAGAACGTGTATTATTTCAATATTACAATATTAGTGTACACATGACGGTATAAATGATGCAATATTGCAATGTAGTGGAATGAGCCATGAATGTGAAATATTTAAGGACAAATACTCCGAACGATAACAATACTATCGCTTAATAAGTCACCTGCAAAAAAAAAATTATATTTTTGTCATTAACAAAGTAATTTTGGCCATAACAATTTGTAAGTTTATATTTATAAGTCATAAAGATGACGGACGGGGTTTTATATTTATATAATACAAACCATTTTTCTAGTATCACATACATGATATATCTTCAAAAGTAAGGTACTCCGTAGTATTTATAAACCCGCGAAAGTGGTAATTAACCTCCTTAATTTTTCTCAATTGTGAAATTAGGTTCCTTAGGTTTTAATTGTAACAATTGGCCCCCATAAAATGTGAAATTTAACCCAACAATTAGGTTCCTTAGGTTTTAATTGCAAATATTCATTTTTTTATAATAAAACTTATTAAACACTTTTTTATTATCAATTACAATATTGTTAATTTTCACACATTTAATTGTTTATCTAAAACAATTTTAGCTTTGTCTACAATAAAATAAAATAAAAAATATATATTTAATGAAATATTCTTATGTGTAGGACCAATTATCTAATACTAGTAATAAAAATTCAATAAATTATTTCGTATAAAGTTACAAGATTGTAAAAGTTAAATTTTATACTCCGCAAATGATTAATTGAATTATAAGATATTTTTTGATGAAATATTTCTAAGAATTAGACAATGGGGTTCAATTTCATTTTTTTAATGAGAAGAATCATTCATTAATAGAACGCCGAACGACACTTACAACAATTGCTACAAATAAAATGTAAGGGGTCCAATTTCACAATCGTACAAACTTAAGGGGCTCAATTAGTACCACTTTCACGCTTTTAAAACGTGACGAAATAATAATTGCAATATTTAAGATGTAATTAAAAAAAATACATACTATAACTTAAGAATGTCGATGTCTCCCTCACGATAATATAATTACAATTCCATGAATCAATGACTTCAAATATTTGACGGTATATTATTCGAAATCATTAAATTTAAACGAGATTATTTTCAGTATGTTATGAAATTCGGTAAAAAAGAACGGCTTCAAAAATTTTGACCCGATCCAAAATGATTTTTTCCTGCGTCAGACTTGTAAACCTTCACCCGAGATCTGAAATGACCCGAATTTGAAAATGGTGTCGTTAATTTAACGTTAGAGCTTACCTGTTTGATGAGTTTGGCCAAACATAAATCATTATATTATTTATCGTAGGTTATAGATCTCTCATTTGTACGATTTGTTTCTTGACTATAACAAAATGTCGTAGAAGTTAGTTTACAATTACTCTAATATTGAAACGTAAATTACTAACTAAATTATTCATATTCGTGTGCGTGTAATAATGAACATAAATAATATCTTTTTCTAACAACAAAAATTCAAAAAAAAAAAAAAACGAACGGGTCAACCACTTGGGTTGAGGACATGTCTCCAAAATCAATACAATGTTGAGTACGATTTTCATCGGTCCAAATGTACGATATTGCATATACATAATACTCCATCTGATTTTATATGTTTGTCCCGTACGGCAAATGAACACAAATTAAGTAAGTGAGAAAGTGGGTGGAAAAGTGCAATGGTACACTTATTGTAGACATGAGTCACCAAGATTAAGGAATAAATAGTAAAAAAGAATGACAAAATGTGTAAATATGTGAACATTGTAGAGACGAAGTGGTAAAAAAAATTAGACCAAAAAGCTGGAAAGTGGAGAAATGAGGCAAACTGTAACACCCCTGATTTTTATAAACTAAAATCTTATTCATATTTTAGTCCGTTTACGATTTAGCTTGTAAATCTTTAAAAAATTGTTATAAAACGAATTTATTTTTCAATCGTTTCGAACTCCTAAAATTCTATTTGTCTCGAAGAATATACTTATATCTAAAATATAATTTGGGATTTTCTACGTTGTACCCTCCTATTTTTCCATTTTCTACCATGTACCCTTCCTATTTTCAAAACCTCCACTTATACCCCTGTAGTTTATTAACTTCATGAAACGTGACCTATTCACAAATATCCGTCTAATGCTTCGTTAATTAGATGACATGACAATGATTCTAGGCTATGACCATAACCAGTTTTGACGACCTTGACATGTATTTCCTCAAGTTTCCCCAACTTTTCCTCCATTTCATTAATATTCTCCATTTAGCTCATTTTATATATCAACTTCTTATTCTTTTTTAACTTATTGATTTTACTCTATTTTTTCCCCAGCTTATTCTTTAACTTAAAATAATGATATTTTACTAATTTCTAACGAAATTAATTTAATCTCATGAACAAACAAAGCATTGATGTTGCACTTAAAATAAAAAGTGAAAGAATTATGATAAAATGAAGAAAAAAATTAGAAACTATGCATGCAAAAATAGAATTAGAGAAAACACAGGAGATAGAGATGAAAATTAATTAGAGTTTTTGAGTAGAATAATTGTAATTAAGTCACGTTTAATGAAATTAATGAACTACAGGGGTATAAGTGGGGCTTTAGAAAATAGGAGGGGTATATGGTAGAAAACGGAAAAACAGAAGGGTACAACGTAGAAAAACCCATATAATTTTTATTTTTGTTTCGATTTATTATTCATTTAATTTTTTATTGAACTTTGATGTGTGTCAAATTTAGACCGTTTTTTCTCCCATTTAGACCCGTTTTTTCCTCCGTTTTGCGAGATTAGAGTGCGATTATCGCCTTATTTCTAGTCTTTCTCGCAATCGCGACTCTTTTGTGCATTTCACGTGTTTTTGGTAGTTTTTCTATCTATTTTGATAGGATTCGTGACCAAAGGCGTGTCCGAGCTTCTACGAGCACGAGAGAGGGAAATGTCGTCCGAGAGCAACGCGCGAAACTAAAAGTTCAAGCAATCCAAAATGGCAAAGAAAGAGACCAAAAAAGAGGTCAGGAAACCATCGGGTGAAGTTTCACCCGATGAGATACCATCGGGCGAAGTTTCGTCCGACGACATTTCGACCTCTCCGAAGATCTTCAGGAAACTTCCACCACCGGGCGAAATGACCGAGCGAAACTTTCACCCATCGGGTGAAGTTTCACCCGGCGGTAAAGAGGCTGCCAATTGCGTAATCTGGAAGAGAAGTCCACCGGGTTAAACCACCGGGTGAAGTTTCACCCGGCGGTATTAGCTCGTGAATGGAAAATGATCGCTGGGTGAAGTTTCACTATGTTCATTATTGGGCAAAAGTCTCACTAATGGAACAAAAATTGGATTTGGGCTTTAGTTTAGTAACCCATTAAGGCATTGTATAATTACTTAACCTTAGATCTTCTTTTATCTATCCTTTATCATTTTCATATTTAGGTCTCACTTACTTAGATCTTCATCTTTAGTTGTTTCCATAGAAAAACTCTAGAATTAGATCTAGAAAACTCTTTTAGTTTATGTTGATTCTACATTTTGGTAAACAAGTTATTTCCTTTAGTGAAGATTTGGTTTTTATTGAAGATTAAAGGGGTTTTGCAAGGGTTTAGTGACAATACTCTTGTTTGGTTCCTTGAAGCTTCATTATTTATTATTATTTTCATCTTCTTCCTTTAAGTATTTCGTCCATTGTTGGTATTACCTTCCTTTCGCTCTCTTCTAATTAGTTTCCTCTTTAATTTTCTCTCTAGTCCATTTGTTTCCCTCAATTTGTCTTGCTTTGTTAATATCTTCTCCGTTGTATCCTGTTCTTAGTTTTGTTTATCTTCCTTTAAATTCTCCATACTCCATTGTTGCAATTGTTTCCTTTTGGTTATTGTTTTTGTTATTGTTGTTTAAATTCTCATTATTGCTTTAGATTTATTCCCATGTCATCTTTAGTATGGATTGTCTTTCTTCAATACCCTTGTTATTTACTTTTATTAGTTTAATCATGACTAGTGAGTAGACTCTTGTTAGGGGGTTATTAGGGGAGGATGAATTTGGGTATCATGGATTAAGGACTCTTGAAATTGGTTGCGCTTGGGTTGGTTGGTTCAATTTGGAATTGTTGTATATGTGTTGACCTTACTTGATCAATTTGGTCGACTTGTATTCACTTGAATCAATATGGGGAAACTTGGGATTTGGGTAATTCTGGTTAGAGACTTAGCTTTTTCGTCATGAAAGTGGGTTTTAGCTAGGTTGGGTAGAGAAACTGAAAGGCGGCTCACTCCCTTTCAATTGTGCATCGTTCCTTGTTTCCTTGTCTATGTGTCCCGTTCTTGATTCCCCGATTCCCCTTAACACATTTTCTTTATTGATTATTTCGTGTCATTTATCGCATTCTAGTTAGATTTGACTTAAAACCCCCCCTACTAGACCCCAAACGCAATCTCTATTACTCGATTTTCTCTCCCTTTTCCTGTGGACCGACCTCGACGTACCACGACTACATTTACTTGTTTTTATGCTAATTGCGAGTCTTCTAAATTCTTTTGACCCCCTATCCTTCGTTAACGACCGATCCTAAATAGGGGCGCGTCAAAAATGGCGTCGTTGCGTCAAACTTCTATTTCGACGATCTACGTTCTAAACTATTTTAATTTAAGCTCGAACTTCTATTATCAATTCGAATCTCATTTTATTAAGCTTCGTCAAAACTTTTATTATTTTTCCTTGAGAAATCAATTTAATTCATTTTCATCTAAAATTATTTAAAAATTGAGAAACATTGGTTTAAACTCAAAACGCTTATTTTATCCTCTAGATTAGCTTTATCTTTTCTTTCAACTACTCTTAGTTGTCTCGAGTATTTACTTTAGCGTCGAGAAATATTTTATTAATTTGTTATTTTATGGGGTCCAATCACATTCTAAGTCGATTTTAACTCATTTGCTCGTATTTCGACTTTTGATCCAATTCATTCTCTCGTCATTCCTTTTAAGTTAATGATGCGCGTCCGATTGTCGCCTATCCAACGCGGTCAAACAATATTTGTAAACTCCAACTAACTACTAAGTATTAGTGGCAAGTCGAGGTCGATCCACAGGGACGGTCGAGGGTAGTCGGTCAAGTCTAAGTCTAGGAGTGATTGGGGTCGAGAAACGGGGAGTTTTGGTCAAGAGGAGCAAGATTAACTAGACGAGAGAGGGAGCTAAGACGAGAAAAAATTAGTGGGGAAGGCGCTAGGGAGAGTCGGGGAGTCAGAAATCAAGATAAAAGGTGTAACATTGCAAGAATTATCACAAGGTGTATAAGAGAGGTGTCACCTTTCGGTTTCCCTATCTACCAAGTCCAAGCCCGCTTTCGCGACGAATAAACTAAGGTCTCTAGACGGAACTATCCAAACCCCGAGTTTCCCCATATTGATCCGGGTGAGTCAAGTCAACCTAGGTGATCAAGCTAAGTCAATCAAAATACAACAATTCCATCAAGACAATATCACCTTCAAATGCAATAATCTCACAAAATAAAACCGCCTTCATCTAGGATTCCTCCTCCCCTAGCCCCCTAACTAGATTTACTCACTACCCATAACAAAATGTTCACCAAGGAGACTAGGAGAAAGACTAAGCATGCTTGAACTAGAGGAGGAATAATTTATCTAACACAAACTATGGAGAAACAAACAAAGGAGAGAGAAAAACACTAACAATGGATTAACAAGCAACTAAAAACAAGACTAATTAATGGAGAGAGAGAGAGAGAGGAAAGAAACTACCAACAATGGAGAGACTAAAGGAGGATATGAAGATTAACATAAAGATTGAATCTTGAAAGAGAAATTACAAGAACTTGTCACCAATCCTTGCAAAATTCTTCAATCTTCAACATAAAAACACAAATCTTCAACTAATTTAAGAACTTGATTAAGGATTGTTGAGTAGAATTAATCTAAAACTAATAAGTTTTACTAGATCTATTGAGTTTTTACTATGGAAGCTTACTACAATTACTACAACTACTATGGAGATTTTCTTCCCTACTCCTAAAGAGGCACGCTTACGGCTCAAGTTGAAATGAAACCCTAGGTTAACTATATATACTAATCCTTAATGGGTCACACAATCTTAAGGCCCATAATCCAATTCTTCTTCCTTAAGCTAGACCTTCACCCTTTGCATCTTCATGGGGTAAAACTTCACCCTGCGGTTGCCGAGATGATCCCACCGGGTGAAATTTCACCCGGTGAGATTTTTATCTCAGTTTGCGATTTTGGCGCGTTTTCTCCATCGGGCGAAATTTCACCCGATGGGCGAAATTTCGCCAGGCCGTTTCGCCCGATGGTGAGTGTCCACGAAAATCTTCGGGGGTGTAAAAATGTCGTCGGGTAAAATTTCACCCGGTGGGCGAAATTTCGCCCGGTCATTTCGAGTCTCTTTCTTTGTCGATCGATTGAATTACTTGAACTTTCAGTCGTGTGCTTTGCTGTTTGGATGATTTTCCTCTCTCTTATGCTCGTAGAAGCTCAGACACGTTTTGAGTCGAAAATCCTATCAAAATAGACAGAAAACTATCAAAAACACGTAAAATGCAAAAGAGAGACACGAATGCAAGAATTACTCAAAATACGACGATAATCGCACTCTAACCTCGCAAAACGGAAGAAAAACAGGTCTAAATGGGAGGAAAAACGGTCCAAATTTGACACACAACAGTTCCCCCACATTAAACCGTTGCTCGTCCTCGAGAAAAGACCCAAAAAGAAATTAGCTACTACTTACTAAGCTAGATACGAGGCAAGTCAAGTCGGGTCAATTAACGGGCTAAGCCGATACGAGGCAATTAACGGGCCCGCTCCGTCCCTTCAACTCACATCGAGATACCCATGAGGTAGAGTACCGCCATGCAAGGCAAGTCGGGTCTTGCTCAAAATTGGGGTTGCGACTAACACACACACACAAACACATAAAATAAGAAAGACACACAAGAAGATAGCCACAACCAAAGAGAAAATAAATCGCCGAGTCCCTCATCTGCGGAGAAAGCCCCGATTTGAGCTTAAGACAAGCGAGAACACTACCAAATTAGTAACACAAATTGACATGGACAAGATCCTAATAGGATGACAATCAAACAATAAAAACATTGAAAATTTACCAAGGTCCTTCTAATTCCACTAGAGATGCCTACAACGGGACGATAAATGGAGTGGATAAGTGAGAACCATGGAGTTAGTAAGCACTGTAGGTAAGTGTTATCTCGTCTCCTAAGCTAAGCCTAGAGGGTCATCCCAAACTCGAGAAAGCCAATTAGACCAAACAGATGGATAAGTGTTTGCAAAATGGTAAGGATTGCCAAATTACCGTTATTTTCCTTCCTCGGGACTCGGTCCTCTAGTAGGCATTTCACGGCAATAAGTCAACCAAAGGGATTATTTGGATTTGGGAACGATTTTTGAGATTTTGATTTTTTTATTTCGGTTTTCTTTCCACATTATTTTGATTGAGGAGTTTTTTTTTTAATAAATATCCCTCTTCTTCATTTTCCCCTTTTTCTTGATTTGAATAGCCCAAATTTGGCTAGATGGTATATTTGAGGTTCAAGGTAAAGCATATTGTTGCAAACTTATTTGTGGAAATGAATGAATGGTAGAAAAATAGGCTAGTCGGGTGTGCACCCCCTCCGAACCCATAAAAGGATGGAAATTTGGACTAAAAATGGCTTCTCAATTAAGGTCACCTAAGAGAACGGGAAACGGTAACCAAGGCCTTATCACTCCATGGGTGGTCAAGGTAGTCAAATGCAAATCCCGATGTAGACTCCTAGTAGAAAAAGATGGACTTATGGTAAAAATTCAATGCAAAAATTGGTTCAAGGTCATCCTACTAGAAATATGTCCGAAAATCAAAAAGGGTTACTAACAAGGGAGTAATAAACACTCGGCCCAAACTTAAAATCGGGTTTTCGAAAACATTACCTAGACAAGCTATACACAAAATAAAAAGAACACAAAAACGACAAAAACACAGGAAAACAAAACAAATACACAAGTATAGCCAAGCACTCCAAACTCTATCAAGTCAACACAATCCACCAACCAATTCCAAAATGTTCACCAAGTGAGCCTCCAAATAGCACATATGCCCAAACTCCCATGCATAAGAGAAGGGGATAAAACGAAGGTAGAAGATATTACCGCGCGGTCTTCATTTCATTCGCTACCTTACGCACCCATGCTAAATGATCGGTGGTATACTTATAAGAAGGAGAATGCAAAGCAATACAAGTGATACAAAACAAAAATAAAATAAAAGAAAACCAAAATGAAGAGGAAAAGGAAAAGGAAAATTTTTTGGGTTTTTGGTTTTTTTAAAGGAAAAAAAATGAAAAAGAAAATGAAGAAAAGGATAGTAGATCCCTCCCCCACACTAAAATTGTGCATTGTCCTCAATGCACGAATAGGGGAAGAATCGAAAAAGAGAAAAGAACAAAAAATCTTTTTGAATTTTTATGGTTTTTCAAATGTTTTTGATTTTTTTTTTTTTGATTTTTTTCAAATGTTTTTGTATTTTTCAAAAATGAAGAGAATAAAAAGAAAATGAAGTGAAAATAAAGAGAAAATGAAAAGGAAAAAGAGAAAAATCGATAAGGGGAGAAAGGGTGTAGGTGTAATTACGTCACCTCGCCCGATTCCGCACAAATCGGGAGAAATCAAAAGAAGAGAAGGAAAAATTTGGATTTTTCAAATGGTCTTGGTGCGATCAATTCACCTAAAACCGGGAGCTAACAATTAGGACCTTCTTCTCTAAGGTACCTGCAATAAACCTCCCGTGTGTAACGACCCAAGTAGGGTCACAGAGGGGCTGACAACTTTCCAAACCAACAAAAATATCACCATCAATAATAACCAACAACCAAAATTATCAATGCCAAAACTGGCGCTGCAGAGACTGATAAAGATTACTGAGAACAGGAGAAATGACTACCGACGACTGACAACCGACATCCAACACCCCCACACTGACACAGACGACATTCAACCACTCACATAAGACTCGGGGGACGAGGTGGTGGGTAGTAAGACCCTGGCGGAGGCGCACTGAAAAATCTTTCAAAATAGTGTTGTTGTTGTTGCAACATCCTCTGGTTCTCCTCCACCGCCAACCTTGCTGCTTGGGCATCCCTAGCAGTGTCCCTAGCCATCTCAAATTTGTTCCGAGCATACTCATAACCGTCCCTAGAGTACGTATACGAACTATGCGCAGTATCGCGCGCATCCCGGGCCACATTGTAGGCGCTTTGGGCCAAGTTGAGTGAAGTGGTGGAATTCTCCCAAGTCTGACGTGTACGATCATAGACTTCTCCCCACTGGTTGTAAAAGTCTTCAGATCCGAAGAACGAAGAGTGTCTCGGAGGATTCATGTTGATGTCCTCCAGAAAACCGGGGGTAGACTGGGTGAAAGTGGAGTGTCGGTGTGGTGTGAAGTCTGAGAAGTCGGAGGTGAAAAATTTTAAGGCCTGAGGTTCGGTCTGATGGGATGAAGAGGGTCTGTGTGATGATGAAGGTAATGTCCTACAACCCTCATCCCGGGAGGTTTCAACCTCCGGCTCCTCCTCCGACACATCTACTACCTCTATGTCATCGTCACCATAGTCTAGAGGTCCCTCGGGGTAATTAACCTGATAGAACTTACCACGGGTATGATCCCGAATGTACTCCCCGGACCTCTTCGGCATGCCGAAGTTCTCCTCAACAGCTAGTCGAACCCATTCGGGGTTAGGCATCGCAATAGCTCTCAACTCAGTAATCTTATATAGAAACAAACTGCTATAATCCCCTTTTTGGGGCCAAACAATAAAAGGACAATAAACCTCATCTAGATAAATTCCTGATCCGTCAACTGGTGTCATGCTGCTAAAATCGACACCTAAAGCTCTAGCTATCATCGTTACAACACCACCACAAGAAATTTTCTTGCGGTTGTCCATCGCAACCTGGGCGAAATGCGTAGCTAGGGCCTCAGACATGTCGATCGATAGGCCTCTATTCAGAACCGCATCCTCTAACAGCTGCACAGTTGTAGCACTACAATTGTTGTGCGTATCTTAGCTTGACAAGAAGGAATTGGCTATGATATGCGCCAAGTATTGGAGGATGGGGTTCCGAATGGAGAAAGAACGCATCTTCCCTCCTTTAAAAGTCCTTTGGCGGCAATTTTAAACCAAAATCTATCGTGGGCAAATTTTTCATCCCTAGTTCGCCCCGCCCTAGGCCTTCCGAGGACAGAAGTAGGCAAACTAAGCAATGCACCAAAATCTCTCGAATTCAGGACGTATAAAGTTTCTCGCAACTGGAAAGTGATGGTGGTATTGTCATCACCGCTCAGCTCAAAAGTTGCGAAAAACTCACACGTCAACTTTTGAAAAGTTTCCTCCTCAAAGGTATAAAATTTAATCAGACCAAGGTTTAGGCACATCGCTTGTACCTGTAGTTCAATGCCCATACGCTCAAGTAAATTTCGAGCCGCCCAACGAGTTGGCTCGAGATGACAGACCCAAAATTTCTTAAATTTTTCAAGGTGGCCTTTCTTAGCAAAATAAACACCAGAAGCAGAATCACGGAAATTACGACGGATAGACGGGTAGCGTACCTCAAGCGGAAAAGATTTTTCACGTGGGACGGAGCCTTGTGTTTGAACGGGCATCGAGACGGATTCGTACCGGACTTCGGCCGGCTCGTCGGATCATGAAGAGGACGTCGAACCCGAATTTCGATTGAGCATAGAAGATATCCTTTTCCTTGCCATTTGCTTGACTCTCCTCATCTTTGTTGATTAAATTTGATGATTTGTGATGGAGGTTAGGGTTTGGGATTGTCGGAATTGGAACGATTTCTCAAAACAAAATGCAAGAAGGTGATAGGATTGTGGTAGGGATGAAGAATATGTAATTGGATTGAAATTTGGTGAAGAAATGGAAGAATTAGAGGTGATTTAAGGTAGTAGAATTTGAGGTTTTATGGGGTTTTTGGGGTTTGTTTGAGGAGAGAGAGAGGAAAAAGGTGATTATGAAGAAGGGAATGGGTTTTGGCTGGGTATAGGTGACGCGGGGTGGAATTTCGCCCGGTGGTCACCATCGGGTGAAATTTCACCCGACGGTCTTCGGGCCAATTTTTATCATTTTCGTGCAGTTTCACCATCGGGCGAAATTTCGCCCGGTGAGATTCCACCGGGTGAAATTTCACCCGACGGGTTTTCCGTCAAATCCCAAGTCCCCAGTAAGTTCACCGTCGGGCGAAATTTTGCCCGGTGAGATTCCACCGGGTGAAATTTTACCCGACGGGTTTTTCGTCAATTCATTGATTCCAGCAAAAATGCCATCGGGTGAAGTTTCACCCGACGGACCTCGGGCCACAATTCCACCGGGTGAAATTTCACCCGGTGAGATCCTCCACTCCAAATAAGCTTTTTGCTGCGAAAGTGCTCTTTGACTTGGTCCAAACCAACCTTAGCTCTTCGACAAAACCAATTTTCTCGATCCATGTATTAGCTACATGGAGAAAAGCTCTCATAATCATTCGTAGCATAACCCAAAATCTCCAGAAGAAATCTTCGCAATTCCTGCAGATACCATAAAAGGCAAGCTCCAAAAGAAAAATCCAAAAGCTATTGTCCACAGAAAATAAAAGGAGATAAGAATGTACAAATATTTACAAGGTGGTTATTAAGGACACCACCAAACCGAATTAAATTGTTTGAGCTTAGTCAAGGTTGCTTGAAAAGCAACCCGGAGGGTGTTGATCATTAACTTCAAATTCAATGTTACCGATCTTGAACTCTTTTCTAAACTCTGGCAAGCCCATAAGTCGTGCTACCTCGGGAAGCATTGCAAATTCTTCCAGAATACCTTCTTCGGAGGTAGGACCTAGTATAAATAGGGCACCATCGTCTTCTTCGTTATCAAAGTCAAGATCTTCAGTGGATGGTTCTTCATTGGATGGAAATTCCACCATTTGATTCCATAACTCTCCTTGAGAAGAATTTTTGGGAAGGAATACGGGAAGCACAAATTGAACCGTATCATTAGCAACATAGAAAGATAGTCGCCCTCGCTCTACATCAATAATTACTCCATCGGTGGCTAGAAATGGCCGTCCCTAGAGAATAGGATTCCGCTCCTCTATAGGCATGTCGAGAATAACGAAATCGGTGGGGATGTATAAATTCCCTACGTTAACCATGAGGTTGTGGGCTAGTCCATAAGTTTCCTTTGTAGTTCCATCGGCCATTTGCACATTAACTGGAAAGTAGTCCAAGTCCTTGATATAGATGGTTTGGGTAATTGCTAGGGGCATTAAACTAATGTCGGCGCCAAGGTCACACAAGGCTTGGTCTATCAAGACATGGTCTATGGAACAAGGTATAGAAAAGCTACCCGGATCACCTAACTTGATGGGAATTGTAACTTTTGGGGTGACTCTTGGGGAAACGAGAGCTTCTTCCCTCTCGGTGGATTTCAAAATAATGTCTCGAATGTATTCGGACGGGATGGGCATGGAAGGATTAGTATCAATGTTTTTGATAAGATCGGTGAAAGTTATTCTATCCAAAACTTGGTTATTAAAGGGGACATGTGGCTTGTCACTCAAGGGTGGTACTTCAATTCTAGAGACTAGATTCATGTCTTCTATTGGAATTTGTTCAATAACGTAGGTAAGGTCTCTTACAAGATATTTGGATAGATCTCTTCTTGGTCTTTCGGTTACACCCTTGACCACTTTCTCATCGGATTCATTGATTGAGTGATGAGATGTAAGAGTTTGTGGATCAAAGGGTTTCACCGGTTTCTTTTTTCTCAATATCTTAATGGCATTCACGGATGCTTGATTGGAAGAATTGGTCGGCTCTTGAGAAGATCGAGCTTGCGAGGCGGCACGTGCCTCTAAAGCTTCAAGTCTAGCTCGATTTGATGCATTTTCTTTCAATAGAAAATTGATTGTTTGTTGAATGTCATAAAAAGGTTGAGAGTTACCTTGAAAATGCCTTGGAGGACCTAGATTATGTGGAGGATAGGTTCCAAAAGGAGGACCATAGCTTGGTCGAGGTGGTCCTTGAGAATAAGAATAACCTTGATTGAATTGACTTGCATGAGGAGGTCTTGGTTGATAGTAGAACCCATATGGATTAGGATAAACCCTTTGATTGGGGGCTCTTGGAGTTGCATGATCCGGAAAAGGATATGGTCCTTGATTCGACATGGAATAAGATCCGGTTCCCAAATTGGGATTATTCGTTTGAGACTTTTCATAGGTTCCTTGGGTGTTGGCTTAATAAGCATTCTCCTTTCTCATACACAAATCGGAGTCGTGGTCATATCTCCTGCAATGATCACATGGAATTTCAATGCGATACAATTTGGGTGGTGAAGTGGATGATCGTCTTGGTGAACTCACCCTTCTTGGTGGAGTCGATCTTTTTGGAGATGTTATAGTCTTGGGTGGGGAATTGGCTCTAGCAACATATACTTCAAATTGCTTGACCAACTTCTCGACTCTAGCTTCAAGATCGGCTCTCCTTTCGATTGACGACGTTGACTCACCACTTCGCTCTCCATGTTGATCACTTTTGGAATATTCATCATTATTGACTATCCTTTCAATGAGTTTCTTAGATTCGACTTCATTAAGCATAAAGAAATCGCCTTTTGCCGCCGCATTGACATTATCTTTGGCATTATCCAATAACGAGTGGAAGAAAATATGAAGTAGAATCCAACTAGGGATTCTGTGGTGCGGACACTTCCTTTTTAATGTTTGAAATCGGTCCCAGGCTTCACCTATGCTTTCACTTTCTTGTTGTTGAAACGTTTGAATTTTCCTTCTGAATTTGTTAGTCATGGATGGTGGGAAGTATTTTTCGAGGAAGGTGTTGCACAAATGCTCCCAAGTGCGAAAAATATTGTTGGGGAAACTTTTAATCCATCTCTTTGCTCCATCACGCAAGGTGCGAGGAAAAAGGATCCGGCATAGTTGGCACTCGGTGACACCTTCAAGCTTGACACCAATAAGACTTTCCTTGAAAAGACAAACATGTTCTATCACATCTTCATCCGGCAATCCTCGAAAAGTATGATGTTGAATTAGATTGATGATGGAAGGTTTAAGCTCAAAACTCTTCGAGATGGCTCCGATGAAGACAAAAGAAGAAATCTCTTCGATAGATGGTTGAGAATGGGACCCAAGTGTAGCCATACTTGAATCCTTGGATGTTGTTCAAAGGTGGGGTGTTGAGGAATGAAGAAATTTGGTGGAAGATCACAATATCAAGTAGTTGCTTCGGTCCACAATATCTCCAAGCGACTTGTTCTCCGAATGTGAATCAAGTAACCTAAATCAAGAGTATACCTAGCAAAAACTTAACAAACAATGAGCCTCCTAGCACCCAATGGCACTAGGGTAGGAGGAAAGAAAAACAATTATTCAAACACAATAAACTAAAACTTGATTAACTAATCACCGTCCCCGGCAACGGCGCCATTTTGATGCGCGTCTGATTGTCGCCTATCCAACGTGGTCAAACAATATTTGTAAACTCCAACTAACTACTAAGTAGTAGTGGCAAGTCGAGGTCGATCCACAGGGACGGTCGAGGGTAGTCGGTCAAGTCTAAGTCTAGGAGTGATTGGGGTCGAGAAGGGAGGAGTTTTGGTCGAGAGGAGCAAGATTAACTAGATGAGAGAGGGAGCTAAATGAGAAACAATTAGTGAGGAAGGCGCTAGGGAGAGTCGGGGAGTTGGAAATCTAGATAAAAGGTGTAACATCACAAGAATTATCACAGGGTGTATAAGGGAGGTGCCACCTTTCGGTTTCCCTACCAACCAAGTCCAAGCCCACTTTCGCGACGAATAAACTAAGGTCTCTAGACGGAACTACCCAAACTCCGAGTTTCCCCATATTGATCCGGGTGAGTCAAGTCAACCTAGGTTATCAAGCTAAGTCAATCAAAACACAACAATTCCATCAAGACAATATCACCCTCAAATGCAATAATCTCAAAAAATAAAACCTTTATCTAGGATTCCTCCTCCCCTAGCCCCCTAACTAGATTTACTCACTACCCATAACAAAATGTTCACCAAGGAGACTCGGAGAAAGACTAAGCATGCTTAGCTTGAACTAGAGGAGGAATAATTAATCTAACACAAACTTAGCTTGAACTAGAGGAGGAATAATTAATTTAACACAAACTATGGAGAAACAAACAAAGGAGAGAGAAAAACACTAACAATGGATTAACAAGCAACTAAAAACAAGACAAATTAATGGAAAGAGAGAGAGAGGGGAAAGAAACTACCAACAATGGAGAGGCTAAAGGAGGAGATGAAGATTAACATAAAGATTGAATCTTGGAAGAGAAAATACAAGAACTTGTCACCAATCCTTGCAAAATTCTTCAATCATCAACATAAAAACACAAATCTTCAACTAATTTAAGAACTTGATTGAGGATTGTTGAGTAGAATTAATCTAAAACTAATAAGTTTTACTAGATCTATTGAGTTTTTACTATGGAAGCTTACTACAATTACTACTACTACTATGGAGATTTTCTACCCTACTCATACTCCTAAAGAGGCACATTTAAGGCTCAAGTTGAAATGAAACTCTAGGTTAAGTATATATACTAATCCTTAATGGGTCACACAATCTTAAGGTCCATAATCCAATCCTTCTTCCTTAAGCTAGAGCTTCACCCTTTGCATTTTCATGGGGTGAAACTTCACCCTGCGGCTGACGAGTTGATCCCACCGGGTGAAATTTCACCCGGTGAGATTTTTATCTCAGTTTTCGATTTTGGCGCGTTTTCTCCATCGGACAAAATTTCACCCGGTGGGCGAAATTTCGACCGGTGGTGAGTGTCCATGAAAATCTTCGGGGGTGAAAAAATGTCGTCGGGTGAAATTTCACCCGGTGGGCGAAATTTCGCCCGGTCATTTTGGGTCTCTTTCTTTATCAATCGATTGAATTACTTGAACTTTCAGTCATGTGCTTTGCTTTTTGGACGATTTTCCTCTCTCTCATGCTCGTAGAAGCTCAGACACATTTTCTGTCAAAAATCCTATCAAAATAGACAGAAAACTACCAAAAACACGTAAAATGCAAAAGAGAGACACTAATGCGAGAATTACTCAAAAATACGACGATAATCGCACTCTAACCTCGCAAAACGAAGGAAAAACAGGTCTAAATGGAGGAAAAAACTATCCAAATTTGACACCCAACACCTAATTCAGAAACCCCACATCAATCCTTCTACTGTGGCTCACGGTTGTTTTCTCACCCTTTCACCATCTCCATCTTCATTTCTTCAACCCTCAATAATCTCCCCTGGCCTTCAATTCTGACCACCGCTGGCACCCCTACGAACCTTCCTCTGTTAACGTCGCCGGTGTATCATCTGATCCGACTAGGTAATCTTCTCTTCTTCCTCGTTCTGACCTGCTGCTGGTTCTATTATACCGCTGCTGCTGTCTCTCGTTGTTGCTCATGCTATGCGGGTAACTACTGTCTGCCTATCGATCTTTTCCCCTTCTCCTTCTTCTTATTCTTTTCTTCTCTTTCTTATTCTCCCTTCTATTGATGTCATTACAATAGCTGCTGTCAGCATCTGTCTCATTTTTGTCCAGGAACCTTTGCTCTTGGTCGTGCTGCTACGTTTGGGATTGATGATGCTGGATCAACTCTGCTGATGCTGTTGTTTGTCCGCTGTTGTTTAACACGGTTTCCGCCATCGTGCTTGCTCGAGAGGTAGCATCCCTATTCTCTCTTTTGTCTTAAGTTCGATCCCGTTGTTCCAATTTTTATCCGACTTCTGTCCTCTTCGTGCCTTGTTTTCTTATTCCTCTTGCCTGAATCCGTTCTTGTTGCCTTTTTGTTATTGTCGCTACTACTGGTTCTGTCGTGGCCTGCGCTGTGGTTCGGTAATTATGATGCTATGGTTACTCGTCACTGCTGTCATTATTTCATTGTTCTGTCCGCTGTTACTGCCGCCCTTGCTGCTGGTTTTGTTCTTGTTCGTTTTCCTACTGCATTGATGTCGTCTTGCTGTGATGTTTGTCCTTGATCATGCTGTTTTGAGTCCGATTTGCCCTCTTTTGTGTCTCGTTAATGTATTCTTACTGTTGTTGTTCGTGGATGTTGTTTTGTCGATAATCAGCTCTCTTCATTGCTCTTTTCCTTCTTCGTTCATCATTCTTTTTGATGTTGTACATGTTAATGCACTGGTGCTATACGTTTTGCTGCTGATCTCGTTCTTCTCCACCATTTTCTAATCTCGATGCTTGTGCTTACTCTCGTTACTTCTGTTCTTCTATTTCGTTACTGTGGACTACTACTGTTATGTTTGGTCGATGTTGTTAGTGTCTTTATGCGTTATTATTGCTACTACTGGATTCTTTTGTGTTTTGTTCGTCGTTGTATCTACTTCTCTTGTTCCGTTATTGCTTGCATCACTTCTTTCTTCTTCTCTAATTTGGATATACCGATTTACCATATCGTAGTCCCTCTCGCCTTGTTTCTCTCTGGGTTCTTTGGTGCTTGCTCTCCCGATTTTATTACTCTAGTTCTAGCTAGAATCTTTCTATTCATCCAATCATTTATGGGTAATTCGATTCGATTACCCATTTCTCCGCTTTCCTTTTACTCTTGTTATATGGTTCTTATACTATTTGCTTTCATAGGAGTTTTAGACATGAGGACCTCGGCATGGATAAGTACGTGATCACTTCAATATCGTCTCAAAGTAACTTTAGGACGTTACTCGGTATTATATCGTATGTTGACTAGTAGTATGTAGTAGATAATTTACCTTCGATTTTCTTGTTTTAGCTTTGTATTATTTGCTAAAAGTATATTTTAAATCGTGTGTCTTGTAAATATTTTATAACTTTTCGATATCGTTTTATAAATCGTTAGTAATTTTATTATTAATGATCGTTATAATATTTGTTGTTTATCGTGACACTAGTAACTAAATAATATCTATTTCATAATTTTGTCATATTTCGTTAAGTTATTATTTTAACTCAAATCGTATTTTAAATATAGTAATTGAGATATGTATACTTGTTTAATAAATTAATTTTCGTTTTACGACTTATACTAATAAACTAAAAAAAATAGTCGTTTTGTTTAAAATACATTTTTAGTCAAGACTATTTTCACTAATAATTTCTTATTTGTTTACGATTGACTATTTTTAGTAAAACTCCGTATTATTTATTAATAAAAGCTATTTGCTAAAAATAATTTGAAACCTTTGTAAAAACTCATTTAATTTATAAAACTCTGTTTTTGGTAGTGGAGTTCCCTCTAGGGTTTTCTTTGGGAGGGTGTGTCCCTAGTCGTTTTTAGGGATCCGCCCCTGATTCTGTCAGGAGCTTGGTCATCTTATTATCAATCATATTCAATCATAAGCAATCATCATCAATTTTCTATTCGTGCACTTTGTCAGGTTTGGTTTTTTGGTTCTTTGTCTTTTGCTTTTTTCTCCTCGCCCTGGTTTAGGGCAGTTTTTCGCTTGCTTGACCTTCACGTTATGGATCATAACTTCCTCGATCTGAATTCTACGGGGCATGGGGAGGAAAATTCCGTGGTGGGAGATATACCTGTGACCACTATTGAATGGGTGGTGGATGATGAGGCGGTTAGGGCACAGGGGGGTATGTGCGTGGTTGGAAGGCTGTGGACGGAAAGACACATAAACCTTCGGGCCCTCATTGACACTATGGTCACGGCTTGGAAGACGAAGGAGAAAGTGGTGGGGGAAGTGGTGGATCGCAAAATGAAAATTGTGACATTCAAGTTCGAATCAAGCAGTGACAAGGAGCGGGTTCTCGCGGAACAGCCTTGGCATTTCGAGCATCATCTAATGCTCATGGCTGATCTTAAGGAGGATGCTGTCCCAACGACGGTCCCTTTATTCTTTTCACTGATGTGGGTACGGGTCCACTGATAACACGCAAATTTGGACCGTTTTACCCCCTATTTTCACTCGTATTTGACTCAATTTTGTGTGCTTTAACGTCAATATAACTCATTTTTGACTATATTTCGTACTTTCTATTTTGAATTTGGTTTTTTCGTATTTATCGTAGAATTTCGTACTGCTTTTGTGTGTTTTTGTCTTTTAGGTATGTGTTCGTGAATAAAGAGGCGAATTGAAGCTAGAGAAGCAAGTCAAGAGATCGAGTCAAACCCCAAGTCCAAACCCAAGAGGTGAGACCTTGAGCTAAAAGGAAAAACAATAGTCCATTGGGCATCTTCACCGGAGAGGTTGAACTTCAAATGATTATATCTAGAGTTCTTGACTTCGGATCGAAACGATTCTAGTTAGAGGTGAAAGCTTATCTTCTTAGCTTTCCAACGACATATCACACGCCCCAATCAGAGTTCAAACGAGAGAGTTATAGCCCTCTGAAGTCACAGGGCGAAATTTCACCCGATGAGATTTGACCGGGCGAAATCTCGCCCCACGGTGTTCCTTCCAGAATGACATTTCGGAAAAAAAGTTCACCGGGCGAAATTTCACCCGATGAAATGATCGGGCGAAAATGACCGTGCGAAATTTCGCTCACCGGGTGAAATTTCGCCCGATGGAGAAAAGCGCCAAAAACCGCAAAATGAGAAGAAAATTTCACCAGGTGAAATTTCACCCGGTGGGATTAATTCGTCAAGCCGCAGGGCGAAATTTCACCGGATGGGAATGATAGGGTGAAGTTTAGTTGATGGACATTTGGGCTTCCCTTATTGGGCTTAGAAGACTAGGGTTTTGATCCCTCTTTTCTCTCCTCTATATATATATGTAACTCCTCATTCTTGAGGGCAAGGCACAATTCCACCACTTCACACAACATTACCTAAGCTATTAGTAAATTAGTAGTAGATTATATTAGTAGAATATTATTAGTTTATTAGTAGATTAATTAGTAGGGAGATTTTTGGAGGGTGACAATCCAAAAAGCTCCACTTATTCTAGATCTAATTAATTAGTGTAAAAGACTCCATCTTTAGTGTAATCGAGTTTTTATTGAAGTTCTTTTGGAGATTTACAAAGGGTTAGTGACAAATCCATTGTCATCTTCATCAAGCTTCTCCTGCTTTTATTATTATTATCGTTTTCCTCCATAGTCGGTATATTTCTCTTTCTCTCCCTAATCTTTAGACTAGATTTAATTTCGTTCTAGATTTAGTTATTTATGCATGATTTAGTTGTTTTCTTCTTAGTTATTATTTTAGTTGTTTCCATTATGAATTTTGAGTTGATTTCTTGTTAGGGGTTAAGGGAGGAAGATTTTGGGTAATTTGAATTGAGGGATGTTGGTGGGTTGTTTGCATGTTGATTTATCAAGTTTGAGTTTTTGTGTCTTTGTTGACTTAGACCGTACGGCTAAATCGATCTTGACTCATTCCTATCAATATGAGGAAATTCGGGGTAGGAATTATTTTGACTTGAGACTTACCCTTTCGCCGCGAAAGCGGGTATAGGTGGGTTGGGTGAAGAAACCGAAAGGTGGCATTTTCTCTTATCGACGTTGTGACTAAAACTCGATTATGAGACTCATGGAACCAATGTCCGATTCCCGACTTCCCCTAACACCTTCTCCTTATTAGATTAGCTTCTCGTAGTTCGTAGCTTTTTAGTGTAGACTAGTGTACACCTAACCCAAAAACCCCAAAAACAGACCCGAACGTCGAAACGTGCTTAGACTTTGACTCGACCGACTTTACCTAGACCGTCCCTAAGGATCGATCCCCGACTTACCGCTACTACGTAGTAGTTAGTTGGAGTTTATAAATATTGTTTGATCGTGTTAGATAGGCGACATTCTGACGCGCATCAAAATGGCGCCGTTGCCGGGGACGGCGATTAGTTAGTTGAGTTTTAGTCTTTTTGTGTTTGGTTATTGTTCTCCCTTTACCCTAGTACCACTTGGTGCTAGGAGACTCACCTTCTATTTGAGTGTGTTTGCCAGGAACAGGTTATTATCTCTTCGGTTCGATCCCGAGCCAAAGATGGCATTTCAAGCCTTGAGATTCCCGATAAATATCTCAACTAGAGTGATTCCACATCCGCACCTCACACCACCAACCATACATACTAACCTTCCATCCCTTCCAAATCCATTCATATCACCAACATCCACACCACTTACACCTTTCATTCCACAAAATTCACCTTCTACAACTCCTCTCATAACTCCAAATCCACAAGAAACACCATCTCCACAAGAAAATTCTCCAACCCATTCACCTCTCAAATCACCTCCATCACCAAAAAGCCTTCGAAAAGCAAACATGACAACCCTTGATTCACATTCACAACTCACTCATGAGGATTTTCCTTCCAAGGATTTCTATGGAACCATTCCGAATGAGTTTGAGCTTAAAGATTCCTTGATCAATGAAGAAAAACTAGATACTTTCCATGGGCCCCCTCAAGAAGATGCTTTTGAACATGTATGATCTTCCAAAGAGAAGTTAGTTGAAGCCGAGCTTATTAAGAAGATGGGAGATGGAAATTCTCCTATGACCAATGAAATGAAACTCCAACTGGAAAAGGAAGAGCTAACCAAGAAACTTGAGGCTATGAATGCAAAGTGTACTCCAAAGCAAAGACCCTTCAATTCCAATCAACAAACATTTTCCAACCAAGGGTTTGTCAAAGTGCCTCCACATATGTCTCCTTATCAAAGGGAGAACTTCAACAATCAAGGTAGAAATTATCATGTTCAAAGGGACTTCCATAATCAAAGTACAAATCAAGGGAATAGTCACCATAATCAAGGAAGTAATTATCAGAATCAAGGATTTAATCAAGGGTATCAATGCAACTATCAAGGTAACTAAAGGCCAAATCAAGGGTACAAAGGGTTCAATTTTCAAAGACATAACTAACCCTCTCCTTTTTATGGAAATCAAGGAAATCATCAACATGGTCAAGGTAATGGTCAAGGGTATGGTTCGACCATTGATATGAGAAAGTCTTTAGTCAACAAAGTGTATCAAGGAAACCCAAATTGCCAAGGTAATCAAGGTCATAAAGAATTACACTCTCAAAGCTACAATGGACCCTCGCAATTCTTTGGCAACCAAGGTCATTCTCAACAAAGTCAAGGAAGTAGTCATTGGGACAATTCATTAAATGAATTGCGAAGAACAATAGAGTATTTGATAAATGAGATTGCGAAAGACAAGGCAAGGATCGAACTCTTGATGTCTCAACGAGCATCCATAGCCTTAGCTACTCCCATGCACCCACCTCATGACTTTCCCGATCAACCTCAACACCCAAAAGATCCACCATGCCAAACCCATGTTGTTATCAAAAGAGAAGGAAAAGAGTCTGAAAACCCTTATAATCACTTGAGCACCAAAGCAACTTCAGATTTGCAACAACAAAAAGCACCACATGCCACTACTCCCGATTCTCCCAGACAAAACCGGGGAATTCGAGAAGAGTTTGAGTTAGTTGCAAAGGCTGAAGAAAAACAACAAAAATTGAAGGAAGCTAGAAGGCAAGAGACCGAGCAAGCAATTGAGGAGAAGGAATCCAATGTTCCATCTCCATTGATCTATGTGCCACCGTTATCATTCCCAAAACGAGCTAACATTCAAAAAGATAATATCAAGTGTAGCCGAGTTGTGGACATGATCGAGAAGGTAGAAGTCTCCTTGCCCTCCACCAAGGCCGTTCAAGAAAAATCAACCCTCACTAATGGGATGAAAAATAATGAAAAGTCTATGGACATCAAGTTTCCTTATCCCACAATGCAATCCAAGAAAGCGACTCAAGGTGAAGTAGTGATCATTGAAGATATCGATGAGAATGGCAACATCTTGTCATCAAGGATAAAGATCACCACTTTTACTCCCAACAAGGAACTCGAATCCCAAAATTGCCACATGGAAAATGCAATCGAGAATGTCGAGGATACGAGTCTCTGGGATGAGTTGAATGACGTTATAGGCCTTGTTAAGTCTTGGGATGATGGTGAAATCAAGTTGCCCTTGTGCGAGAATGCCGAAGAACATTACGAGTCCTTTGCTAGCATGCCAAACTTTGGTTTAGGAGAAATTGAAACCGCCGGTAAAAGTTTCGAATCTCTCCTTCACGATGATATGGGGACAAGTGATGTCTTGAGAATTAGGGATATGGGCCCGCAACTTGAAGGAGATATGGGGATGTACAATGGGGAAATAGCTCCTAAACCGCCTTTTGTGTTGAGTGGTGAGATTGTGAACTTTTGGATAGCTAGAAGGTGTTTTGGAAAGAAATGGTCACTTGGACTTGTGAAATGGAAAGACCCTGGAGACCACTACAAACCCAGGCTTCGTGGATTTGTAGACTGCTTATCGCTTCCGACTTGGAAGCTTCTCATGATAGCTTGGCTCGACTACATGAGCCTTTCTGAAGACTCTTCTAGAGCCTTTGACTTACTCCTCCGAGCCCTTGATGGGTATGGTGGAGATTACACTTTGAAGACAAATAAACTTTAAGGTTTGGCGGTCCTAGCCAAAACCGCGCTTCTTGGGAGGCAACCTAAGCTTTTTTGTGCATATTTACGCTTTTTGTGTTTTGTTTTTGTTTGTAGGAATCTCCAACAAGAAGCTAACATGGATAGATGAAGAAGAATTTGGAAGTAATCAAGTTTGGAAGAGATTTTGCTTGATTGTTCCATTTGGGATTGTGGATTGTGATGTTTGCTTGTATCTTGTTGGAGGATTGGTGGTGTATTCGTAATTATGATGTAATTGTGTTGTTTTTAATAGTTGTTGTGGGATTGTAGTTATTGTCTCTCTTGTATTGCCTTGCTCTCTCCTTTCTCGTAGTAATACCACCCACTTCATAGCATAAGGACATGAGGTATTAAAAAGTGAAGACCTTTTGGTAATCCCTTTTTACCCTTATTTTTCTCCCCTTTCCTTATTCACATGGGATTATGGGCTTGTATGCTTTGGAGGTTCACTTGGTGAACATTTTGGAATTGTTGGTTGTGGTTATGTTGACTATTTGAAGAAGATTGGAGTGCTTGACTTTACTTGTAGTTAATTTTGTTTTTATTTTTTTTATGTTCTTTTGTGTTTTGTTTGGTGTGTTTTAGGTAAATGTTTTCGGAAACCCGATTGTGAGACTTGCTTACAAGTGCTCACCTTCCCTTGTTAGTGACACATTTCTGATTTTGGCCTTTATTCTACTAGAATGACAATAAAACAAAAATTTCATTGATCTTTTAGCTTGTGTCCACTTTTTCTACTAGGATGTTTACATCGGGGTTTGCATTTAACCACCTTGACCCCCATGGAGTGATAAGGCCTTGGTTACCGGATCCTGTGCCTATATAGGTGACCTTACTTGAAGATATCTTTAGGTTTGGGACGATCCTCTTTGCTTTTGCGAAAAGGTCAGGATTACACTTACCTCCAGTGTCGACTAACTCCATGGTTCACTCATTTCCATCCCGTTTAACGCCCCGTTGTACGCTTTTTAGTTGATTAAGAGGACTTAGATAAATCATCAATGTTTTTAGTGATTTAATGTCATCCTATTAGACTTTAGTCCACTTCATCTTGAATAACTAACTTTGGAATGTTTGTACTTGTCTCGAGTAAACGATTGGTGTTTTTCCCGCCATCTCGATGAGGGATTCGGTGTTTTCATGTTTGGATGCAACTATTCTTGTTTGTTTGTTTCTTCGTTTATCTGTTTGTTTGTTCGTTCGTTTGAGTGTTTGTTCGTTTGTGTTTTGTGTAAGTTTAGTTGCGTCCGCAATTTTGAGCAAGACCCAACTTGCCTTGCATGGGAGTACCTTACCTCATAGGTATTTCGATGTGAGTTGAAGGGACGGAGCGGGCCCGTTAATTGCCCCGTATCGGCTTAGTTTAGTAGTAGTTTTTATTCTAATAGCTTTTGTAGTGTTCTTTTTATGTGTGTGCGTGTTTGTGTGTTTCTCCTTGTAGGTACCTCCAACAAACAACGACAATGGATGAAAAAGGATTAGAAGCACGGAATCGTTCAAGTGTGGGGGACAACTTGAGCTTTAAAAGGTAATTTCTTACCCACTCTTCCTTTCCCTCCCTAATTTTGAACATTGAGGACAATGTTCGGTTTAAGTGTGGGGGGAGTGTGTCTGTATTGACGATTCATCGTTGCTTTAGGATTGTGGTTGATATTGTTGTTGGAGGATACTTTGGTGGAGTTTATATGTTTATTTGTGGTTGTTATGGATTGTAGCCTTGTGTTTTGTTTGTTGTCTTTGTGTCTTGTCATGTTTTGTGTTTTCATTTGATAAAACTTGAAAAATCCTAAAAATTTAAAAATTCCAAAAAAGATTTTTGTTTTCGTGTTTCACTTGTTTTCCTTGATAAAATCATTTTTCTAACTCTCAACTTCTTTAAAGAATATGGATTTTTCTATTACTTGTTGATTGATTTTAAATATTATATATTGACTGTCCTCCTACTGTAAGTCGCTCGGGTGTGTACCTCACTTATGTCCACCTTCCACCTCCCGTGTTGTGATTTCGACATTGTATGCTTGTCTAGGTGACTATAACCCAAGTGACTTTTACCCTTTTACGATCCATCATCCCACAAAAATACTCCACAAATAAGAGTTTGGTTATGATTGATATTGAGTTTTGCATTCCTTTTCCTATCAAAAAGAACTCAAACATCAAATATGTGCTTACAAAGAAAAAAATTCTCAAAAGCTCAAAAACAAAAGAATAAGGGGGAGAAGAAAAGAAAAGAAAAGAAAAGAAAAATGAAAGAAAAAATGAAAAGAAAAAGAAAATGAAAAAGAAGAAAGAAAAAGAAAAAGAAAGACGATTCCTCCCCCGAGTATTTTTACTATTCATATCTTCCATTTGGATCGGTTCTTATGTCACTTGGGCCATTAGGACGACCCTAGCCCCCTTGTTTTTGCAAGTGGCCGAGACTCGTATGCATTTGTCGATAACTTCATGGGAGTACTCCTTCCATCTCCGCCATACATCCCGACATAGCTTGGACCGAGGCCAAGAAATATGTAATAATTATTTTTACAACCGATTTAGTAATTTTAGTATTCATATTCTATATTTTAGTTGGATTTTAGAATCGTGACTTTTGATTTGAAAACTTGTGACTTGTTGTGTTGTTTGTTTTTCGTTCTTGTGTTTTGTGTTTTTGTTTTTGCGTGTTATTTATTTATGGGTCGTAGATTAGTCTAATGAGTTACTCGAGAACGAGTAAAGTTTAAGTGTGGGGGAATTGATAACACGCAAATTTGGACCATTTTACCCCCTATTTTCACTCGTATTTGACTCAGTTTTGTGTGCTTTAACGTCAATATAACTCATTTTTGACTATATTTCGTACTTTCTATTTTGAATTTGGTTTTTTTGTATTTATCGTCTTTTTTGTATAATTTCGTACTGCTTTTGTGTGTTTTTGTCTTTTAGGTACGTGTTCGTGAATAAAGAGGCGAATTGAAGCTAGAGGAGCAAGTCAAGAGATCGAGTCAAACCCCAAGTCCAAACCCAAGAGGTGAGACCTTGAGCGAAAAGGAAAAACAATAGTCCATTGGGCATCTTCACCGGAGAGGTCGAACTTCAAATAAATATATCTGGAGTTCTAGACCTCGGATCGAAGCGATTCCAGTTGGAGGTGAAAGCTTATCTTCTTAGCTTTCCAACGACATATCACACGCCCCAATCAGAGTTCAAACGAGAGAGTTATAGCCCTCTGAAGTCACAGGGCGAAATTTCACCCGATGAGATTTGACCGGGCAAAATTTTGCCCGACGGTGTTCCTCCCAGAATGACATTTCGGACAAAAAAGTTCATTGGGCGAAATTTCACCCGATGAAATGACCGGGCAAAAATGACCGGGTGAAATTTCGCCCGATGGAGAAAAGCGCCAAAAACCGCAAAATGAGAAGAAAATTTCACCAGGTGAAATTTCACCCGGTGAGATTAATTCGTCAAGCCGCAGGGAAAAATTTCACCAGATGGGAATGATAGGGTAAAGTTTAGTTGATGGACATTTGGGCTTCCCTTATTGGGCTTAGAAGACTAGGGTTTTGATCCCTCTTTTCTCTCCTCTATATATATATATATGTAACTCCTCATTCTTGAGGGCAAGGCACAATTCCACCACTTCACACAACATTACCTAAGCTATTAGTAAATTAGTAGTAGATTATATTAGTAGAATATTATTAGTTTATTAGTAGATTAATTAGTAGGGAGATTTTTGGAGGGTGACAATCCAAAAATCTCCACTTATTCTAGATCTAATTAATTAGTGTAAAAGACTCCATCTTTAGTGTAATCAAGTTTTTATTGAAGTTCTTTTGAAGATTTACAAAGGGTTAGTGAAAAATCCATTGTCATCTTCATCAAGCTTCTCCTGCTTTTATTATTATTATCGTTTTCCTCCATAGTCGGTATATTTCTCTTCCTCTCCCTAATCTTTACACTAGATTTAATTTCGTTCTAGATTTAGTTATTATGCATGATTTAGTTGTTTTCTTCTTAGTTATTATTTTAGTTGTTTCCATTAAGAATTTTTAGTAGATTTCTTGTTAGGGGTTAAGGGAGGAAGATTTTGGGTAACTTGAATTGAGGGATGTTGGTGGGTTGTTTGCATGATGATTTATCAAGTTTGAGTTTTTGTGTCTTTGTTGACTTAGACCGTACGGCTAAATCGACCTTGACTCACTCCTATCAATATGGGGAAACTCGGGGTAGGAATTATTTTGACTTGAGACTTACCCTTTCGCCGCGAAAGCGGGTATAGGTGGGTTGGGTGAAGAAACCGAAAGGTGGCATTTTCCCTTATTGACGTTGTGACTAAAACTCGATTCCGAGACTCATGAAACCCAATGTCCGATTCCCGACTCCCCCTAACACCTTCTTATTAGACTAGCTTCTCGTAGTTCGTAGCTTTTTAGTGTAGACTAATGTAGACCTAACCCAAAAACCCCAAAAACAGACCCGAACGTCCAAACGTGCTTAGAATTTGACTCGACCGACTTTACCTAGACCGTCCATGAGGATCGATCCCCGACTTACCGCTACTACGTAGTAGTTAGTTGGAGTTTATAAATATTGTTTGATCCTGTTAGATAGGCGACAATCTGACGCGCATCATCTACGACTTCCCGATTATGGGACGTCTTAATGAGGAGAATGCGATTAGTATTGGCAACACAATTGGGAGTTTTGTTTCGGTTGATAACTCGGTTAACCCGGAAATCAATAGATCTATGCGCCTGAAAGTGATCATAGATATTCGGAAGCCGCTTCTGGATGCTATCAACCTAAGAGGAAAGGGGGGACGACTCTGGAAAGCTAGGGTGTGTTACGAAAGCCTTCCACTCTTTTGTTACGTGTGTGGGCGGTTGGGCCATGGGGAAAAGGACTGCGGCGATAGAGAGGGACCGG
This sequence comes from Agrostemma githago, assembly GCA_958450325.1. NCBI lineage: Eukaryota > Viridiplantae > Streptophyta > Magnoliopsida > Caryophyllales > Caryophyllaceae > Agrostemma > Agrostemma githago. The sequence continues at coordinate 61,213,594 of OY288247.1, read as the reverse complement.
TGGGCGAGGGGAGGCGCTATGGTGATTGGCTTAATGCTTCGCCATGGAGAGTTGTCCCTAGGAAGAAGGGTAACGCAGAGGAGGATGGGGGATCTTGTGCCCGAAAGCTGTTTGTTGATGATGAGGCGAAGAAGGCCGAGGATGAGTTGCTCTCGCAAATGGTGTACAGATTAAGGGGGGTGAGGTTGAATGCGGAGAAACCATCCTCCAAGACTAGGGAGGAGGCCGGAGCCCCAGCTATTGTTGCACCATACAATCTGTCAAGGCAGCAAAAGGGGAGTGGTGTTGAGGTTAATCGAGGGGGGCAGGCCAACATGGTAAAACTCAGGCTCGTAAAATAATTAAAATTGTTCGTAACAGGGACGAAGCGGAGACACTTTAGGCCACGGGCAATGGGGTAGGGGTGATCGTTGGTACAAAACGTAAGGGTACTGAATCAGCTCCTGTTGGTGGGTTGGAGGAAGGGGCTGATGTTGGTGTGGACATGACATAGGTCCACCCCGACGCGGCCACGCGCGGGTTTGGGGAGGCGAATGAATCTCCATATGAGAATGGATCGAATTGAATTTTAAATCAAAGTTGGAGTCGCCACCGAATTTTATGGTTATTCGGAACCGTTCGAGCCCACTCTATGTCGTAGTGGGCCGTATACAAAGTACGGCCCATTTCCGATGTCAGAGTTTATTGGGCTCGTCCCTTTGCAGTTCGATACTGATGCCGACTTGATCGGTTTATCGTATATTGAATGACTCTTGTTGCCAATGGTTTCGGACATCCGGAAACCAAGGTTCTGAGTAAGGGGTGAGGGTACGTGTTGGGAAGTTCACTAAGAACACCCAACCCCGCCCGCACATTAGCGGCCTCTACTAGGATATCGAATGATTTTTTAATACGCGCGTTAGTAATACGATGAATGATATGCAAACATTGTTTTCCTAAGCATGTGAGGAATTGAATGGGTTGCTAAGTCGGTTTAATGCATGAAAAGTTAACGTCAAAGTTGAATTTAGCATGTGAGATTCGTTTTAGTATAATAAAACAAACGATGAAAAAGAATGAATTTGCTACAAGATGAACAAACGAGTTAGTATCGATTTGTGAAGAAATAATATAGCAAATATGATGAATATGCAAGATCGAGAAAATATTAATCGAAATTTGAAAAATATTGTTAAAAAGACGCTGTTTTGTAGAAAAAACGAAGTTCGAAGAAATAATAAAAAAGAAGAAAACGGGTCGCGTTTCCAGCGTTGCCCGCGACTCGCCCGGGGTGCGTGCGACCCGCGCCCCGGCCTGTTTCGAGGTCGATTTTCGAAAGTTCGATGTTTTTATTAAACCGCGTACGAATATTGCATAATTCGTACTCGACTTAATATTTTTGATATTGTAACACCCCGTTATTTTCCGAGTCAATTATACAACGTTACTTTTCTAAATTATTTAAAATGGGTTGTTAAGTTGGGAAAAATATTTTCGAGGTCTTTATAAAATTAAAGTATTTTGGACTACCTTGTAATAATCGGTTTTGATTTTCTTAAAATGGAACGTTGTTTTATAAACCGACTTTGTATCGGGTTGAAATTTGGGTCAAACACGATAAGGAAAGAAAAAAAAATATAAATAAAAACCTAATACATCAAACTCCTTGTTTCTTTGTTCCTGTGGCAGACATACCACCCATATTCATTCATCTTTTATTTACTACTCTGCCGCAACTCTTCTTCCTCTGCTTTCACTTCTAAACCTTATCGTCGTCGTATAATCGGTTCTTCACCCTTGCTTAAACCAACACGTTTCTACCTTCTTCATCAAATTTGTAAGTGTTCTACTTAACTATTGTTTTCTTTTATATTTTTGTCGGAGTGTTTTAAATTCTTGTTTCTTAAAACGTTGTCCCGACATAAAATTAGTAGTTGTGTGAATTATTAACATTGGAGGTATGATTTTATCTAGACTCAAATAATTAACCGAGGAGTGATTGCGGTTGTTTGTAAGTCGGAGTGGGCAATTTGGTGCAAGGACATGTGTGCTACTATAATTAATTACAGTAAGGGAGTCATGTTGATGTTTGAGGGAAATTGTTGTGGTTAAGTAAATTGTATAAGGAGACAAGAGTTTTAGGCATTTAAAATAGGGTCTTAACACTTGATTTGGGATTTGATCAATATTGTAAGTATAGACTTATATGGTTAAGCGGTCAGTGTTCCGAGGTAATGGCACATACATTTATACTCCCGGGCGAAATTACTTTCAGAGCGAGAGGATGGACCAGTTTGTACAATAATTAGTTGGTATATAGGGTTGTGTTGTTTAGTGCTTTAATTAGTCAGATTTTGATTGGGATATTATATTTGTAGCTTGTGGGTTCGAGGAGAGAGGATTTTTGGATTGATATTAGCTTGGAGTGACCGTCTTGAGAGGTAAGGACGTTTTACCCTTTTCAGTTTTAAGTAAAGAGCATGTTCGGATCAAAATATATTTTTATAACAGTTTTGTAAATTATTTCGTCGATCGTTAATATTTTTATAATACTCGTAATGTTTGGATATTGAACTTTGTGACACGACTCACATATTGGTACTATTTTGGTAAAATTTTTAGTAACTTATAACAGACTCTGGGAGTTCTGTTGGTCTAGACGGTTTTAAGGTGCGTCTAAGACGTTCCTGTGACTTTGTCCCGAAACTATTTTTGAGTGAGGATTGTCCGGCCCTCACTTGCTAGGGAGTTAGACTTTCTCCTTTGGCAGTTTCATCCTACTGACTGTTCAAATGTGAGAGGTGCGCACTATTATGAGTCTAGCTAAGCACAGGTGGTTACCTCTAGACCGTGCAAGGGTAGGACCTTGACACACAGGTTGCGAAAAATATATATATTTTGGTTGGTTTGATTTTAACTATGATTTTTATGGTATTCTGTTATTTAAACGATGGTTTTAATTCTGATTTCAGTTTATTGTTATTATTATTATTATTATTATTATTATTATTATTATTATTATTATTTCACGATTTATTATATTATTATATTTTTCTCAGCTTTGCTGACGTCCTTTTGTTTTGGTTCGTTCCCCCGCTGGAACCTGTACCTATTTGTGTTTTGGGTACAGCTGATAGGTACACGTGATTGCTGCATGGGTGCATTCTGGTATCGGGTTGTGCTGAGCGAGGAATGACTTTTTGTTATTTACCAAACTATTTACATTATTATTGGATTTATTGGTTACTATTGTTTTAAACCGTTTTGGATTTTGTAAGACTTAAAGACTTCCGCTGCAACGTTTCTATTTTTATTAGCTATCAAATTTCTATTTTTATTCATTTATTATTTATCCTTTTCCTTGCACTTGGCTCGGTAAGCTAAGTGTGGAGTAACAGTTTTGAGTTTTCGGTTTTTGGTTTATTATTTTGGTTGCGAAAATTTAGGGCTGTTACAGATATTCGTTATATTTGATAGTTGACTATGAAATCAATATCAAATACTTGGAACAGTTTTAGAAAAGATGCGAATTTTAGAAGTCGTTTTGTAGAATAAAAAATAAAAAAACGAACGAAAAGCTAAAAAAAGGATTCGGGTGTCAGGCACGTGCGCGAGTCGCCTGGGATGGGCGCGACTCGCGTGCGGGTCTGTCTCGGTCGCGTTTTTTTCGAAAATTGCTAATTTAATAAATCGCGTACAAATACGAACTAACTTATACTCGATTTATGTTTTCGATATTCGTCATACCCGATATACGATTATGAAATCGATATCGAATATTCGGAATGAATTTAGAAAAGGTTGTGAAAAAAAGACTTTGTTTTGAACGAAAAATAAAAAAAGAACTTTGAACGAAAAAGATGTTAATTCTCTCCGCGTATAAGATCGTCGAATTTTGTTTAAAAAAAAGATGTGACGATTTATTTAGCATCAACGAGAATTAGTTAATTTTGTTCTTGTTAGATATGATATTCGATTAGAGAATCGATATCGTATTTTAAGAACGTTGTTATACGAAAATAGTTTTTTAGTAATATCGATATTAGAAAAAGTGATGAACGACCCGTAAGAAAACGACACACGACCCATAAAAAAAACGGACAAGGAGGAGAAGAGAAGAAGAAGGAGAAATCGGGTTTGGTACACCCTCAACCTACACGCTTCGGTTTACTCGGATCGGGGCTCGTCGGGACGTGGCTTGGGCACGAGAGCGTCGAGTTTAACGTCGATGGGTTATGGTGGTTTGGTGGGACGTGAGGCGTGTGAAGGGTGTCGGGTATCGGGACCGGTTTCCTTCGGGTTTTGGATGTACTATCGGTTTCTCGATGCCAAGGTTGATGCTTTGTAAAAAGGTGTTGATGTTTCCCAGGAATTATGTATCGGAAAAAGGTTGTGAGTATTTTTGAATGTTCGTGAATCTGTATGAATTGTGTGCAAAGAGTCCTATTTATAGGGGTAGAGGTAGCCTTGCTTGTACGACAAGAAATACCAACCGGGATAGGAAATGTAAGAATTTGTGAGGAACGAGAATTCCGTTACTTGGCAAAGAAGAAAGGGAATCCCGGTTTGGGAAGGGGAGCTCGGCCGAAATCAGGCCACTCGGCCGAGTATCCTACGTTCGGTTGAATACTCGATTCGGTTTTCGGATAGAATTCTTACTTGAGATCGAATTCTACCTTAAACGAAATTGTTTAATATTTGCGTAGCTGATTTTTTGTGGAGTTGGAGTTCGAACCGGACACGTGAGGCGTCACGGTCGGTCCACGAGTCTCGGGAAATATCTTTGACAGGGTTTTGACTCGGTCGCTAAAAGACGGTTTTACCCCTGGTGTCGGATTCGACCCAAATTAGCCTTATTTGACTCGAAACGACCCAATGGGCCTGAATTTGAGGTTAGTTTTGTGAGATTTGTACTCCTTAAAAAGCCCAAGCTAAATACCCATGATTTCGAGCCCATTTCCGAGTACGTTAAAGCACGTTTGCGTCCGATCATCATCGGGTGTTTGTCGGAAACTGCTATAGACACCTGGCGGTCAAAATGTGGGTGTCTACAGTTGGTCACAAAAGGAGTAGGGGGGAGTCGGAATCAGCAGGAATGCAAATTCAAGTAGCGGTGACTGGCGTTGACCAGCACCGTGAACAGCAATGAAAATATTAAGGTGGAACTGTCAGGGGTTGGGCAACCCCCTGACGGTTGGCTCCCTCACCGACATTTGCTGGAGCGAGTGCCCAAACATCGTCTTTGTTATGGAGAAGATGATGAGTGGGAGTGATCTCACTCGGATACGAGGAAGGTGTGGTTACAATGACGGCTTGTGTATTAATAGTCGAGGTCGGTCGGGTGGTCTAGGGTTCTGGTGGAAGGATATCAAGGCGGACTTGGTTTTGTACGACAATAATCACGTGGTTGTTGAGGTGGTTAATGATCGGGGGGAGCCAATGTGGAGGGCGGCAGGAGTCTATGGCTGGCTAGAGGCGGAAAATAAGCATAAGACTTGGAACCTACACTACTACAAATATTGGAAAAGAAACCACTAGAAAGACACCATATAAACATAAAAATGATTTGTTACCTCAAAGAAATCTTTAATAAAGAATAAATGATCTCTTATATCTAATAAAGAAACCATTTAATTAGTACATGATCTCTTACGTACTAACAAAGAAACCATTTAATTATTAAATGGTCTCTTATTTCCTGTATAACAAAGAAACCATTTAATAATCAATGGTTTCTTATAAAATATGGAATATCTTTATTTCATTGCCTAATATATGAAGCACAAAGAAATAATCCGGGCTCCTTCACTTAATTAAAAAATTTCCCTTTTAGAAGTTGATTCCCCACTCTCCAATTCTCCATTAATAAAAAAAACTCCATTAATCCTGCACAATTGAGTCAGTGTCCTTCACTCCGCTCTAGGTTCTCGTCCAATCTACATACCTTCCTTCATCTCCAGGTTCACTGTCTAATACTTGAATCTTCGTTCGACTTTTTTCGATTTTTGATGAAATTCTGCTTTATTTTTGTGAAGAATTAGTGTGTTTGATTGAGTCTGCCTTTAATTTCACATCATAAGGCCTTTAATCAATTGCCGCCTATTTTTTTCTTGAATTCTTAGGAATGTTTGGGTAATTTGTAGATTAGACGTTAATTTCCTGATATCTCAAACCCTAAATGTCTAATCCGATTATCTCGACGCTTGATTATGCATGTTGTTGGCTGAATTGTTTTACTAATCTTGTCGCATTTCACCATGGTTAGACTTTTAGCCATGGTGTCTTAGGTTTTCAGCTATGGTTCGTTGGTATGGAACTTCGACTTTCATCCGGCCAGAACTTGTTGATATGTATACACATTTTTGTCACAAACCACTATCCCTCCTTCTCCTATGAGTAACATTTAGCTGATTTTGGTAGTTTTAGAGTCATCGTTGAGGTTGATAAAACTGTGCAAAAATGAGGTTTAGTTGTATTTATTCTGATGAAATGAAGTGATTATTGATTTTTTGTTCATTTGTGATTAGGTTTGAGCTTTTTATGTGGCAAATTGCTGTATTTTCGATGTTGTGAAGGTATATTAGATACCTTTGCTCTCCAAATTATTATTGCTATAGCTACAGCTGTTTGATGCATTAATAAGTGGAACTGGATATGTTTTCAGGTCCATTTGGGCGTTTTCCCATCGCAGCGGATCAAGCATTAGAAGAGTCCCAACTCAGAAGACAAGTCTTCCATGTTTCAATTAGCTATTCTCTACTTCCAATTACCTGTTCATCTCCTTTCGTTTTGCTTCCATTATCACAAATTTCTAATAGGCCACATAGTACTTTCATGGAAAATCAACAATTGTCACTTCCCAACTTCTAAAATTCAGACACTTTTGAGTTTTGATTGTGCATTTTATAATTCTTATCTTATAAAATGGTTAAAGTCAATTGGCCACTGACATTCTGTTATCTTCGTATTTCGTAAAACACAAAATATTACGAAGTAATTTGACATACTCCAAAGTTATTTGTGATTATGCCGATACTTAATTTACAGTTAGAAGTAGACCCTATATATATATATATATATATATATATATATGTTATATAGAGAGAATTCGCTGTTTAAAGAGAATTCACTTATATATACGGAGTAATCAATAGTGATTAATGATTAGTTCGATAATTTAAAGTTTAATACCTAATTGAATGACATGTGCAAGTAGTTCCAAGTCACTCAGAAATAATGATATACTTGATTGTCTGAATTTGTGTATTTCGCGATTTTACAGGAACATTGTTCACGTTATAAAAGTGTCATGGTGACTACGGACAAAGATGGTCAATGATTCTATTAAAAAGCCTCCCATTGTAGATAAGGAAGGAACTACGATTGGAATTGACAAGTTAGTGAAAAGTTTGTCTTACTCCTTTATAATTGAGCTTGTATTGAAATTTTCATATTGTGTATGTGCAAAAATTAAAATGTTACGATATCAAGCATAGGAACTATTAGTTAGCTAATACATGGAATTTGATTGGTATAATGCAAATTGCAAATTTCGTTGATCTCTGAATTAAGAATTTTGGGATATATGGAGTGGATTAGGAATTTACGATAGCACTAGCCACTAATTGCAGTTGTTAGGTTTTCTTTAGAGATATTACTGGAAATGATGAGTATGAATCATTGGTGCTGATAGAGGAATAGCAACGTGGTTACGTCTTCAGTGTTTACGCCCTGTAGTTTTGGCTAATTCTGGTTTGATATCTAGTTTGTGCTTAAGTTGATGATATCTAGTGTAGAGAACGATGTTGTTTTGGGAAGATGATCCAAAATATAAATCCCAAAAGAAAGCAAAGTGGAGTGTGATGCATGCTCAGGAGGAATGAAACAGGAGAAACATCGAGTTATTAGTTTCGGACAATATTTGATATCCAAATGAGTATAGTATTTAGGTATTTTTAGCTGATAAAAGATCGTGTTGTCTTGGTTTTAAAGATTACCAAATCGATGTTTGTTACAATCCCTTGCTTCGGTTTAGAAACCGAGTTTCAGATTTTGGAAAATAAGAGAAAATGAGAATGAGAGCAAAAAAGATAAACAGCTCTAGAAAGATGTAGTATTTTCTGATTTCCAATACAAAGAGCAAAATACTTCGTATAGGAAGATAGAAATTATGAACCTCAGTTGCTGTCTGCTTATGGGCACTTCGTAACTCAGCATAAGGACAAGTCGGAGGAGGGCAGACGCAAACCCGTTGAAATTAGAAGAATCCTTAAGGTTTGGGAACATTTAAAAACGAGTTTAAAGGCGGAGTTCACATTGTGAAGTCGGATCAGGTTGCAGACATAACTGGGATGCATTTTTTCCATTTCGTTTTCATGCATAATTGTGTTTTCATCAGCTATTGCAATTGCATCTTGATCTATACTTGCTCAATTCAGTTTGATTGCCTTCATTTCATTTCAATTAGGAAATAAGAAGTTCCTTTGTTATTTGTTATTGGACTATTTCGGAATTGACTTGACTTCTATCATGGTCACTGGTCAGGGGGTGATATGGAACTCAACTGTTATTATATTCATTATCAGCTCAATGCCTTTGTCATTTCTTCTTCACAGGTTTCCTCATTTCTCTTTCTATTTTTATTTCTTTTCTTTATTATTTTCACAAATGGTATAGTTTGGTAAAATTTCCGAGACAATACGAAAGACTTGGTTGTAGCGTGATTTAAGGGGAGGATGAAGAAAGGTCATCGGGTCTGGCAAATTGGGTCCTTGCTTTGACAATCAGCACATGAACAAGCAGTGATCACCTTAACGAGATGCCAATGTCTAATGTTGCGAAGCACACTACATTCAGCCATAAAACTTCTGTGCATAATTTTTAGGAATATTGATGTTATAATACATTATTGTGTGTTTCCAATGTAATTTTCCTTCAAATGTAAATTTGTATACATTTTGGCATTAATATATATAAATTTATTTTTGATATTTCCTTGAATTTTATTTTCATGTATTTAATTTTGAATTATCAAAAATATTAAAAAAAGAAAAAGAAAAATAAGGATATCAAAGAAATCATTCTTCTCAATTTGATGATATCAAAGAAACCATTTGAGTGTGTTAAATGGTTTATTAAGTTGGTAGGCAAAGAAATCATTTAAGTACATTAGATGATTTATTAAGTTGAGATAAGAAACCATTTATCTTTCTAGTAAGGTGTTGTTTTCATGGACCAAAGAAACTATTTATCTCTTAAAATTGGTTTCTAAATCATAAGCAAAGAAATCATTTTCCTGACGTGATTTCTTACCCTAAGACACCTTTGACCTGGAGATCATCTCCAAAATGGTGTCTTAGGGCATTTTAACATGGTTTCTTTGCCCTCTTTTCTAGTAGTGCTAATTCGCAATATTTGTCGCGCTAGCCCTGTCCCTATTATTTTGTTTGGAGACTTCAATGAAATCCTTAGTACTGACGAGAAGGAGGGAGGTCGAGCGAGGAGAGAAGTGTGTATGGATGCTTTCAGGGAGGCCTTGGACGACTGTGCGCTGGTCGATTTAGGCTTCACTGGTAGCCCTTTCACTTGGCATCGTGGACGTTTCTCCCACAACTACATACGAGAGCGCCTGGATCGGGCCGTGGCAACAAATACGTGGCGCGACCTGTTTCCTATGATCAGAGTATGTCATAATCCGATCTTCGCCTCTGACCATGCTCCTATCATCATTAAGCAGCTTGATACATATACGGAACAACATCGAGGCCGAACTTTTAGATTTGAGCCTTTGTGGCTCGCTGATTCGTCTTGTGGTGAGCTGGTGAAGGAAGTATGGGAACAACAGGTGGAGTCGCGTATGGTGGACAAAATACAAGCGTGCTCTTCTCGTCTTGTGACGTGGGCGAGGCAGCAGTTTGGGGATATTAATAAAAAACTACGGGAAAAGGAAGGGGAGTTGGGCTCGTGGCAGCGTAAACCGGCTTCAGCGAATATGCTTGAAAAATGTCAGGCCCTTACCAAGGAGGTTGCTACGTTACGGTGCCAAGTTGAGTCGTTTTGGAAAGGAGAGCTAGGGCGAATGAGCTACGGGATGGTTACAAGAATACGGCATTTTTTCATCATAAGGCCAAACAACGCCGTCGTCGAAACACCATCGCCGGCTTAGAAGACTCGTCGGGGGTCTGGCATGATACCGAGGCCGAGATCCATCGTGTTATTTCATCACATTTTGCCAATTTATTTGCTTCAGGGCCCTCGGTAGCAGCTGACCGGGTGCTAAGTTGTGTTCCTCGTAGGGTGAATGCGAGGATGAATGATCGCTTAGATGCTCCAATTGACGACACAGAAGTCAAGGAGGCTCTTTTCCAAATGCACCCGACTAGAGCTCCCGGACCAGACGGTATGACTGCCCTTTTCTTCCAAAAGTTTTGGGACGTAGTGGGACGGGATGTGTGTTCTCTTATTAAGTCTTGGTGGGCAGGGGATGTGGACCTCTGGGAGATTAATAGAACGAGTGTGGTACTTATCCCGAAGTGTGGAGACCCGAGAAAAGTATCGGATTTTCGTCCGATTAGTCTTTGTAATGTTATCTATAAAATTATCTCAAAAACTTTAGCTAACCGACTGAAACTGTTACTTAATGAAATTATTTCCGAGAACCAGAGCGCTTTTATCCCAGGCCGTCTCATTACGGACAATGTCCTGATCGCTTTTGAAACGTTTCATGCCATGAAAAGGGGTGGGGTTGGTAGGGCCGGGACGGTGGCTCTCAAACTCGATATGAGCAAAGCTTATGATAGGGTGGAATGGACTTTCCTTGAGGGCGTGATGGATCGTCTGGGGTTCTCAGCGAACTGGAGGCATCGTATTATGAATTGCGTGTCGTCGGTTTCTCACACTTTCAGGGTCAATGGTAAGAATGTGGGGTCGCCTCTGCCTTCCAGGGGACTCCGTCAAGGAGACCCGATCTCCCCGTACTTGTTTCTGTTATGTATGGATGTTTTTTCTCACTTGATTAATCAAGCTGTAGGGCGGAATTTAATTCACGGGTCGAGGGTCTGTAGAGGAGCACCTCGAATCTCCCACCTATTTTTCGCGGACGACTGTGTCCTTTTTTCTCGAGCAAACGAAAGGGAATGCTCCGATTTAGCTAATTTAATTAGCAAGTTTGAGGAAGCATCGGGTCAGAAAATTAACTACTCAAAATCCGAGATTGTGTTCAGCAAAAAGGTTCCGTCGAGCCACAGGGAATGGTGTCGGGGTTTGTTCGGGGTTAGGGAGGTGATGAGATATGAGAAATACCTGAGATTACCGACAATCATAGGCAAGTCGAAGAAGGCGATTTTTATGGGGTTAAAAGACCGCATATGGAAAAAGCTCAGGGGGTGGAAAGAGAGGTTTTTATCCAAGCCCGGAAAAGAGGTGGTCATCAAAGCTCTGGCATAGGCGATACCGACATACATGATGAGCCTATTTATGATTCCAGATGGTATTATTCGTGAGCTCCATAGTATTATCGCAAAGTTCTGGTGGGGCTCTACGGAGACGAAACGAAAAATACACTGGTGGTCATGGGAGAAGATGTGTCAGCCAAAACGGGTGGGAGGGATGGGATTTCGGGACCTTCGGGTGTTTAACCAGACCTTGTTGGCTAAGCAGATGTGGCGTTTTTTCACCCGACCAAACTCCCTGGTGAGTAAAGTATTCCAGGCTCGCTATTTTAAGAATGGGTCGATCCTTGACGCGAGGAGGGGCCACGACCCAAGTTATGTTTGGCGGAGTTTATGGAACGCTAAACCTCTGTTGCTCGATGGACTTCGGTGGAGGATTGGGAACGGGCTGAGTGTAGGAGTTTGGGACGAGGCGTGGTTATGGAGGGAGAACAAGTGTCGTGTCCCAACTCCTAATATCGAAGTTGATCCGGATCTTAGGGTGGCTGACTTAATTGAGACGTCCTCTGGCAGGTGAAATGTGGTGATGGTTCATGCTCTGTTCACTAGCGAGGATGCCCGTGCCATTCTTAGTATACCACTGAGCAAACACCTTCCCCAAGACCAACTCTACTGGTGGCCGAGTGTGACGGGAGAGTACTCCGTGAAGTCGGCTTATTGGTTGGGAGTACGGACAAACCCACCCCTGAACCTGGGTGATGTGAATAATGAGCTGGACTGCTTCTGTGCAAAACTCTGGAGCTTGAAAACCGTACCAAAAATTGCTCACTTCCTCTGGCGCGCGAGTTCGGATACTCTTGGAGTCCGGGTTAACTTAGCTGCACGCCACTGTCTCGTGGATTCTACTTGTGAGCTGTGTCGTTCTGAGGCTGAGACAACAATGCACGCGTTATTTGGGTGTGAGTGGGTGCAAGACATATGGAGGACTAGTGAATTTCATGATGAACTAACTGCTGCCCCCTGGTCTTCTTTCCCGCGGCGGTTGGCTTGGCTTCTGGGGCGAGTGCAAGGGGAAAAACGGACGAGGTTGCTGGCAATGATGTGGGCCGTTTGGTATTGTCGTAATCTGAAGATTTTTGAAACCTCACCGCCCCCACCATATCAGGTAATAATGGGTATGATTAGCATGGCTGAAGAATATGAGAGGTACGGCAAAGAAACACGAGCTCAGTCGCTCTCCTATGGTCTTGTGAGTAGTGCGTCGTGGACTCCTCCGTGCCAAGGTTGGATTAAATTCAATACTGATGCAGCTCTTTTCTCGAATGGGGATGTCGGGCTAGGGGTTGTGGGTCGTGATGAAACGGGCATGATCGTACTGGTGGCTTGTCGACGGAGTCAATGCTGGTGGGACCCGAAGACGGCGGAAGCAAAAGCTTTTGTGATGGGTTTGGAGTTAGCTCACCAACTAAACTATAACAGGGTCATAATTGAAGGGGATGCAAAGGCTGTTGTTGATGCTGTACGAGCAGAACAAGTGCACCGGAACCAGTTTGGTTTACTCATTGAGGATATTTTAGCTTTTAGACCCTTGTTTATCGATTGTGTGTGGTCTCATGTCAAAAGAATCGGAAACATAGTTGCTCATCACGTCGCTAGAATGTGTGAGAGAAGTGGAGATGATTTGTTGTATATCGCGAATTTTACGGATGCGATTCTTGCATTGTCGGAAATTGACTTAATATAATTCCCACTTTTCCTTAAAAAAAAAAACTATTTGCTAAAAATAATTTGAAACCTTTGTAAAATCTCATTTCATTTATAAAACTTGTCGACTCATTGGATTTTAATATCACTTTCTTAAGACATTACTTTTCTAAAATTTATCGTTTTAACTCGATTTCCCTAATTATTTATAAAATACTATATTTTGACTTATTATATTTTATTTATATTTTGAGTAATGAATTTAGGAATATTTTTAGTCACGATAACGACGATATTAATAAAATGGTAATCTTGTGAGAAATGCTATATTTTGGTACATTTCACTTACTTTAACTATTTACATATTTTTCCTAAGAATATTTCTATGTTAAGCAAGTTTCTAAAATTAGTAACTTTCTAATTATAGAAAGTTCTCTTTTAATATAAAATGTTAATCTCTTTTATCTTCATATTATTTACAATGATTATCTCATTTGAATATCGATAATGGTTTATTTTTGGAGTTATGGAATAAAGACAAGTATGGGGTTTAGATTAATATATTCTGGGGTTTACGTTTTTGCTATCAACTATAAGGTTGGTGTATCCATTTGGGATGTGTTGGTTGTTGAACTGGACACATTTGGTTTTCAGGTGAAACACCCCACATTGATTGAAGATGTCCTATTTATGAGCTTTGCTTAAAGGGATTTGAAGTACTCCTCATATCAACAAAGTGCACTTTCTTTTCTGGTTTGCCCATGATAAGAACTCTGCAGTTAAGCGTGCTTGACTGGGAGCAATCTTAGGATGGGTGACCTCGTGGGAAGGTTTCCAGGATGCGCATGAGTGAGGACAAAATGTGTCCGAAAGGACTCGTGTTGGTCTGTGGGACCAATACAAAGCCTGGCGGGCTACCGCAGTTAACATTTCCGGTCCTAGGATTGGGCCGAGGTGTTACAAACGGTATCAGAGCAACCCTGCGACCGTGCATTTGGCACCTAGCGGGGATGGATTCTGGGTCAGCGGTTATGCTGCCAGGCGCAACGAGGACGTTGCATTCTTCAAGTGGGAGTGATTGAAACACCCCACATTGATTGAAGATGTCCTATTTATGAGCTTTGCTTAAAGGGATTTGAAGTACTACTCATATCAACAAAGTGCACTTTCTTTTTTGGTTTGCCAATGATAAGAACTCTGCAGTCACGCTTAACTGGGAGCAATCTTAGGATGGGTGACCTCCTGGGAAGGTTTCCAGGATGCGCATGAGTGAGGACAAAATGTGTTGGAAAGGACTCGTGTTGGTCTGTGGGACCAGTACAAAGCCTGGCGGGCTACCGCAGTTAACATTTCCGGTCCTAGGATTGGGCCGAGGTGTTACATCAGGAGTGTACACATACTTACTTAAGCTCGTACCTCGCATTGTAAGACGTCGTCGGATTGAACTAGGCACATTTGGTGTTCCAGGTGGGGTGTGTATATTTACTTAAGTAAGGACCTCGCATTTATAAGTCGCCGTCCTAATATGGTTAAGCAGCCTAGTTAGAGATCGAAGTTTGATTTGTCTGAACTAAGTTCTCGAAACTAGTTTTTAGTACTCTCATGGTGAAAGTCTAGCCTTCGTCACAGATTCTTTCCATAACGACAATTTTGAATATTATTATTATCGATTGGTTTTTGACTTGCAGGTTGGCAAGCATTTTAAGTTTCTCCGAAAACTTATTTTCATCATATCATTTTAATGTTACCTTTTTTAATATATTTTTTGATATATTAATACTATTATTTCATATGATATAATGTGGCTAGGAGAACGTCCGAGTTACTCTCCACTGATGTGGTTGTTATGTTTATAACATGACATGTATTTGCTGCTGAGTTTTGGGTGTGAGCTAGCGAGTAGCGTGGATCCTACTCTTTCTTCGTTGAAATTATTTATGGATTTGTATAAACCCGTTTGGAGAAAAAAAAAAATTTAACCCATTTGTAAAATGTGGTCTTTGTATTGACATACCGTTCTTTTGTAAAATGTAGAATATCAGTGTGTTTTAATCCCTAATTTACAGTGTTTCCGCCATTGTATTGCGTTAGAATTTCTAGGGGATTACACAAACATAAAAAACTTACTAAAAGGGGAATACGGGGCAAACATATAAAACCGGAGGGAGTAGTAGTTACTGCACTTTGGAAATTGTTACTTCGACTAAGCAAGTAAATATAGTAATTAAGAGTCATTTACATAATTAAACAAAAACACATAGATACACATTGGACGAAATGTATTATTAGAGAACTAATGATCATTTATACGTAATGACTAATCTATATATAATATTAAATGTTTAACAAACCATCACATTTCACTATTTCATTTTCAAGAGATTTAGAGATGTCATTAACCTCTATCTTATTGGTTGAAATTTAACAAAATTAAATAATAAATTTATTAATTATGAAGCATTAATTGTAAATATGTGAAAAATTATGAATCTTGCGGTAGACACACCAATTAAAAATGAGAAGAGAAAGTTAGACAAGGGGTAAGTGAACAATTAGTATGTACATCAACTATAAATAATACATTGCTTATATTTTAAGAGCAAAACTAAGGCCCTGTTCTTTTCGGCTGAAATAGGGCTGAGCTAAGCTGAGCTGCTCTGATAAGAGCTGAGCTGGTCTGATAGAAGCTGAGCTGGACTGATAGAAGATGAGCTGAGCTGAACTAGAAGAAGCTGAAACTAATAACTACTTGTATAAATTATCTAATAATATTTTAAAAATGAAAAAAATATAACACCAATTAATAATAATAATAATAATAATGATGATGATGATAATAATAATAATAATAATAATAATAATAATAATAATAATTAATTAATTAATTAATAATAGTAATAACAACAACAACAACAACAACATGATACTCTCTCCAATTCATTTGATTTCTACTTTGTTTTTTCATACTTGACAATAGTAAAATTTGTTAGGTATATATCTTTGATTACTTAATATACAAAATTTTATATTTTGATATTCTTAAATTTTAACACAATACAAATAATACTCATATGTTATATTGTATTGTATATATATTAGATATTCTATTCACTAAAAAATATTGTAAAAAAAACGTAAATGAATTGTAATGGCATTGAGACAGAGTTGTAAATATTTCAATGTAATATCTATTTCAAGACCTAAAAATATTATAGAGCGCATAATAATATAAATTAATAATTATTATAATAATAATAATGATAAAAAAAAATAGAAAACAATAATAATAACGATAATAATAACAATGACGATGATAATAATAATTTGTTATTATTACTAACATTAAGAGATATGGGTAATAAAAATAACAAGAACAATAAAATTATCATTATTTTTTTTTTTATGAAAAGAAACTTGCATTAATATCAAAATGTCATAACAACAACAACAACAAGACCTTATTGTAATTTGTTTCGATCTTAATGCAACTTCCGTTTCATATAAAAAAATAAATAATAATTATTATTATTATTATTATTATTACTACTATTATTATTATATTATTATTATTATTATTGTTATATTTTATTATTATTATTATTGAAGTATTATTTTAGGAGCTGAAAATATTGGAGTTGGTCTGAAAATATTAGGGCTGAGCTGAGCTGAACTTATAGGAGCTGGGCTGAGCTGATAAGAGCTGGGCTGAGCTGATAGAAGCTGGGCTGGTCTGAAACGGGCTGAAAATAAGCTGAAAAGAACAGGGCCTAATTCACTCAAAATGTGGTATAAGGCTGAAGTGATAGTGAAAGAAGCAACCGTAACAATAAAAGTATGGGAAAAAAAGACGCAAAGATTTGAAAATCTCAACTAAGGACGCGAGAGAAAAAAAACAAGGAAAAACAAAGCCAGAAGACAAACAAGATGATTGTTATGAAACATAATATGTGGATGTCCATCGGGCCTTATAGCCCACTATGATGTAACCCTAGATGTACCATGTACTATATATACCCTTTGATGGAATGAATAAACTACCTCTCTGATTTCTCTCATTCTCTTTTATCTCTTTCTACTTTCGCTTCTTTCTTCCTTTCACAACACGTTATCAGCACGACACTAACCATAACTTTATTTTTATTATTTTTATTTTATTTTTACGAGGAAGTTGTAACAATTTTGACGGCCGGATTTTTTTTCCATTGTATTTGCAATGTCGGCCGATTTTTTTTTATTCTACCTCCTTGATTCCTTGTATTTTAATTATATGTTTATTTAAAAACTCACATTTTTACCGGAAACGGTATTGTAAAGATCACAATATCTAGTGAAGACAATGTGATAATGCGACCATGTATTTATATGGTGAAATAAATGATCAGTTGATTAATGATCAATTTACCGTTATTATTATCACATGGAATTGAATTACTCTAAGAGTAATATATATATATATATATAGTCATATTCCGGAAAGGAATATTGACGTGTCTTGCCTATTGTATTAGACACCATTTGTGTCATGTCACTATCATTTGCTATGGTCATGACTAAATAAAATTAGTGTGCACATATGATTGAATGTAGCTAAACAGAAGTTTAGCAGGATGACAATCGGTCAACTAGTAAAATTGACACAAAAATATTAAAAATGTGACAAATTGAGGCCATCTGGGTTCTTCTTACACCCGTTTCGATAAACCCGACGTTTATCTTGAAAGAATTTAATGGCGTGCTGATCAAACTCTCTAGTGTACCATTAAAATTATATTTAAGGCAAGACAATACACTGAGATTGAGTATGTGAAATATTGGAGATCTAAATACTACTCGTAGTTGGATAATGGAGATGAACGTCCATATCCGGTTGACCTTTAAGGCTTTAATTAATTACGTGACCTGTAGTCACACAAAATTTTACGAGTAGCCCATGTAATCAGAGTTCACAATTTGATCATTATGTGAACATGATGATCTCCTGAATGGACAATTTTAATTCAGCACGTGAAAAACCAATTGCGTTAAGTTGAGCTCCCAAATATAGTATTTTACTGAAGAGAATCAGTTGATAAAGTCTATGAAATATAAGACGAATTCTAAGGTGGATATTGCTCTTTAAATCTATCCGGTAATGATAGTTTTTACCACCTTAGGGGGAGATTGATAAGAATAAGCTGGTAAAAAGAAACAATTAATGTTGATCCCAACTGAACCAGAAGTTCAGAGACTTCTTTTGAATATGAAATACATCAATTAGAGGTTCATGAAATATAAATAATGATTCGATCATTGTGTTATGATGATATATCAGCTTGATTACTTGTCTTATTAAATATGTTATACATTGAAATTTATGATTTCACTATAGACAGATTCACCCTCCTTGTGGTGTAGCGAGTTATAGATTAGTCATGGATAGTAGATGTACTGAACATTGAGATTCTTGCCAAATTTTCAATAATCACACACGATATAGTGTGAGGGTCATAATCGGTTCATTTGTTATAAGAAAATGGCAAGCATGTGCAGTTGGTACTCGTAAAGAGTAATGAAATTGAATGTCCCGAAGTGGATAGATATCTGATGATAATAGATGGCTTACATAAAAAGATTGGTACCACATATATTCAGATTCAGATATCAATAATCAGTACTGATGATAAGAGATTATATCGATATATTAATTCGTGGAACCGAATAATAGTTGCGCGCATTCGACCCTAATAAGGATCTTATATAAAAATCCATTTTGATTGTTAACGTACAATCTATGGTTAAGATTGAGCTCATGGGCTTAAAGTCTACGTATTGACATGAAGTCAATCCAATTATGAATATTGGTGAATATACTGTATAATTTGCATTTGAGTCTCATGTGCATGTAATATAGTTATTTTATCATTGCATATTAGTTAAGATTACATCATTGCATTAATTTGGAATATATACACTATAAGGCATTGTTCCTATTACATGCATGCACGAGATTATTATTGTTATATATTGCAGGATATATGTTTAAAAGGAGATCATACTCCAAGATTGATAAGTACTCCGGGAAGGAGCTTATATTATAAATTATCAGCACATGATAGTGGTTGATCGAATGAGTTCCTGAAGGACTCGTGATTAAGTATATATGAACCTCTACACGTAAGTGTATTTATGAGAGCATTCAACATGCATGTGGTATGGTGTGAATGCACGGTTTCATTGTCTCAGCTTGAAGTTTGAGCGTATGAGAAATCATACATGATTAAATTTCTTGTCATGTGAAAATACTTTATGGTCCAGAAGCGCCATAATAGTTGGAAAATCATGTAGTGAAATGCTACAATAAGTATGTCAATCCGTTAAATGACAAGAAAAATCAATTATTATTTAAGATAAAATCGGATTGATTGATTCTCCTGAAGATAATCAGTTGACAAATAATGTTAATTAGCTACACTTTTTTCCCTTAGACTAGGTTTTTGTCCCATTGGGTTTTTCCTAGCAAGGTTTTTAACGAGGTACGTAGCGCTATAGATGTGTTAATACGCTATAGCTATGATCATCATAATTTTAATGACAAGATACATATTTGGTTATATATCAAGGAGTCATAAATGATTATGTCCAGATTGCAAGCTCCGAAGAAATATGATACTGAACTTATCAAAGATTCCTATTGATTGAAGATACCAAGTTTGTCAGTTACTACAATCCATTTCAACGTCGCCGTGAAGTTCCATGAAGACATGAATTATTTTCATTAAATATCAAGTTGTATAATTATCAGGGGGAGTAACCACGCGCTGTACTCTTTTTCCTAAGCCATGGTTTTGTCCCACTGAGTTTTCCATGGAAAGGTTTTAATGAGGCAGCCTGTTATGCGTGTATGAGGATTCATGTACTTTTTTTTCCTTCACTAGTGTTTTTCCCACCGGGTTTTTCTAGTCGAGGTTTTAACGAGACATTTTCTTTAGTGATGTACATCCAAGGGGAAGCGTTATGAAACATAATATGTGGATGTCCATCGGGCCTTATAGCCCACTATGATGTAACCCTAAATGTACCATGTACTATATATACCCTTTGATGGAATGAATAAACTACCTCTCTGATTTCTCTCATTCTCTTTTATCTCTTTCTACTTTCGCTTCTTTCTTCCTTTCACAACAATGATTACATTGTTCAATAAAAGTTAAAAAAACAAGATATTAGTTATTATGCATTATATCTTATAGTGTTATATCTCATTTTTACCAATAATAATTCTCTTACATTCTCACAAACCCATCTTTATTGAGTTATCTCATTAACGTCAAATAGTGCATCACTCCATTTACCGCTTATGATATTACAAATGACTTTAAAAATAAATAAAGTTATTGATGGGGGTCGGTTGCCTGCCTTTGGTCGCCTGCCAATCAGGCCCCAGGGCGACCAGTCCCAGAAGGAGGAAAGGTCTGTCCAACAGCCTTTCCATCAGAATCACTGGAATCTCCAAGTGTGGCCCTAATCCCTAGAGCCATCCGCCAAACAGAGCAAACCAGGCCTGCCGCCTGCTTCCAGGGCGTTCCCGCCTGAACAGAGCCGAAGGAGAACCGAGGACCCATCCGTCATTTTGCCTAAGGTAAGGGGAAATGGGTGGACAAGGTGAGTCCACGTGTCGCGCCAACATCCACCCATTTCCCTCCTCTTCTTTCTCTTTCCCTCTCTCTTGTAGGAAGGTATAAATACTTACCCATTTCCCACATAAGGGGGGTTGGATTTTCTCTCTCTAGACTCTTACTCCTAAAAAACGCCGCCTAGTTCCTCACGAGCTAGGTTCGTCAAGGCATTTCACGGACTGACTTAGGCATCGGAGAGGGTTTCCTCGGACAACCTCCGAGGCCCTGTGCGTTCATTGTGCAGGGAGCAGGCCATTTCCGCCGGGAAGGTCCGATCTAGGGAGTGAGAGAAAGGGGAGACCAAGGGAAATCAAACGGTCAGTTGTTCACCATTAACCCGATTATACAGCCCGGATCCTAGGCCGGGTGAATTGTTTCCGTGACCGGAACAATTTGGCGCCGTCTGTGGGAAATTACGGTTGTGCTCACGAGTTACCCACTAAAATCAACCACTCATAATCACAAAACCAAAACAATTATGCCAGAAATCGTTGATGCCAGTGCAGGAACGGGTCCGACGGTCCCACCGGTGACCCCCCTGTATGGTATGCCGCAGTCGGAGAAAGTTCCTCCTGCCACGATCTTAGGGGTAGGGGGAACCAGTCTCCTCGGTGGACCTAACACTTCGGTGACCCCTGAGCTGGGGACACTCCCACGACACGCTCTTAATCTGACCCCAGCTCAGATGGCGCAGGCAGCCGCTTTCTTCTCTGCGATGCTGAACCAGGATTTCACTCCTGAAGACTTGATAGGCAGGGTCGCATCGGCTCCCAGGCAACCATCCCCTATCAGCAGGGATGAGGCCGGGGGCACGAGGCGGACCGCCGCCAGAAATGCTCAGAGGAAAGCGAGGAGGACAGCTCAAGCGTATACGCATATGCAAAGGCGCATTACTACTGGCGATCCAGAGCCACCCGTCCAGCAGGCGTTCTCCGTCCACACGACAGAATCAGCGTCTGGAGGACAGGGAGGCTTATCCCGGGGATTACAGGAGCGCATGAGGCCCAGGGAGCCCATGTCGAAACGCTTGGGAGAAAAACCAGGCGGATTTTTCTCCAGGCTAACGCCTGCAGCCAAGGAACAGTCGGCCCCAGGCTTATCCCAAAGCCTGCAATCCAGACTCAACCGGGGACAACCGCTCGAGTCCAGGTACCATCAGGGTGAGAACCTCTGCCACTCTCAGAGGAAGAGGCCCAGACAGACCTCCCCGGAAACGGAGGATGAAGCAGCCAGTAGGCCGCCACCAGGGTACCGCTCCCCCAGTGCGAGGAAACCGACCCATAAACAATGGGAATCTCACGGTAACCAGTCTGGGGAAAGCAGGTCATGACTGGTAGGCAGGCCCACAAAAACCCCATTGCACCCTGAGGTACAAGAGTACCCCATTCCAAAAATCAAAATGCCCACCATCAAATTTGACGGGACGACAGATCCTGAAGACCACCTTGCAGCCTTTGAGAGCCACATGGGCATGTATGACGTAGATGATGCCGTCTGGTGCAAAGTTTTCCCTACCACCCTGGTAGGACTCGCGCAAGGATGGTTCAGAGACCTCCGCCAGGGGTCAGTCAGGTTCTTCATAGAGTTGGCTGAAATTTTCCTCGAACAGTATGCCGGAAATAAGAGAAGACGCCTTACCCGTTTCGATCTCATGACCCTGAAACAGAAAAAGGGTGAGAGTGTGAGGGAATACATGAGAAGGTTTGATCTATCCTACCAGCAGGTTAAGGAGATCGATGATTCCACTGCCGCCTACGCCCTGACAATCTCCCTACTTCCAGGGGAAATGAAAAACCAGATGATCAGGGCCCAGCCAGAAACCCTGGCCATGGCCAGGAAGATTGCTGAAGGGTTCATTCTGCAGGAGGAGTTCCATGGCCTGACGGATACCCCTGCAGGCCAAACAAAGCCTCAAGGGGGACCGCAGGGTGGAAGGGGCAGAAGTGAGCCAGGCAAGCAAAGGGAAGAAGGAGACACTCCCAAGAAGGAGCGCACAGTCTACCAGCCCAGATTCGACAGTTACACTGCTCTGAACAAATCCAGGGCGGAGATCTTCGAACTGGAAAAAGAAACTGCTAAATGGAACCGCCCGAACAAACCTCGCAGCCCAAAAGGAGACCCCAAGAAATTCTGCACTTTCCACGACTGTATAGGCCATACCACCGAAGAATGCCGTCACCTGAAGGACGAAATTGAGAAATTAATCAGGAACGGATGGTTGGCCAACTACGCAGCTAAGAATAAGTCTCAGAAGGAAGTGTCTGAAAAACCCGAAGGGTCAGTGCAAAACCGCATGGTGATCCATGTAATTTCGGGGGGCACTGAGGGCCAGCTCAGTCGAAGAGGCCAAAAAAGACAAATGCGCGAGCTAAGGAACCAGATCTGCTATGCTGAGAAAGCAGGGAGTCCAAGGGGAGTGACATTAAGCATCACCCCTGATGATGCAGGGCGCGTGGTATATCCGCACAGTGATCCTTTGGTGCTGTCCCTAGAGATCAGCAACCATATTGTGCGAAGGTGTATGGTGGACACAGGCGCGTACACGAATTTGCTGTATAAGGACGCCTTCGAAAAAATGGGCCTGGAAAAAAGGCACCTGCGACCTGCCCCCGGATCATTATACGGATTCAGTGGGGCAGGCGTGCTGCCCATGGGAGTCATAGATCTGCCCGTAACCTTTGGAGAAGGCTCTACCGCCAGAAATGTCAGGGCAACCTTTGTTGTTGTGGATGCAAGATCTGCCTACAACGCCCTAATTGGCAGAGCCACCCTGGACGAAATCGAGGCGGCCATCTCCATCAGGGCTCTCACCATAGCGTATGTCACTGATTTCGGGCTAGAAGGAAAGGTGCGTGGGGACCAGGAGTCAGCCAGACAATGCTACTCCGTGGCCCTACAAGAGCACGAAAAAGAAAGGAAAGGAAAAAGGAAGGCTGACAGCTCCCCCAGCAGGGAGGGCGAAATCCCAGCCGAACAACCAGCGCCCGACCACCTGGAGCCAGGGGGCGAAAGCATGTTGGTAGATTTGGAACCAGGCAGACAGGTCCTGATAGGAGCTGACCTGGAAAAATCCTACCAGGATGAACTGGTCAAGCTGCTAAAAGAAAACAAAGACGTATTTGCCTATTCTGCAGACGAGATGCCCGGCGTTGATCCATCATGCATCGTTCACAAGCTGAATGTAAGCATGGATGCTCGCCCTGTAAAACAGAAGAAACGAAACATGTCTGCGGAAAAAGACGCAGCAATCAAGAAAGAAATTGACAAACTCTTGATAGCAGATTTTATTGAGGTCTGTGACTACCCGGAATGGTTGGCGAAGGTAGTCATGGTTAAAAAGTCGTCAGGCGCATGGAGAATGTGCGTAGATTTTACAAACCTCAACAGGGCCTGCCCGAAAGACTGCTATCCGCTCCCCAGAATTGACCAACTGGTAGACTCCACCAGTGATTACTCCATGCTGAGCTTCCTAGACGCCTTTTCAGGGTATCATCAAGT
This sequence comes from Agrostemma githago, assembly GCA_958450325.1. Taxonomy (NCBI): domain Eukaryota; kingdom Viridiplantae; phylum Streptophyta; class Magnoliopsida; order Caryophyllales; family Caryophyllaceae; genus Agrostemma; species Agrostemma githago. Next base: position 61,189,368 of record OY288247.1, on the reverse strand, counting down.
ATACTTGTGGCAGCCGGACAGGGTGAAGTGTGCGTTCATCACTAGTTCAGGCACCTACATGTACAAGATGATGCCATTCGGGCTCAAAAATGCAGGGGCTACGTACCAGCGGTTAGTTGATAAAGTATTTGAGAAACAAAAAGGCAGAAACATCGAGGCTTACGTTGATGGCGCCATCGTGAAAAGCAGAGAAGACAGAGAACACCTGATAGACCTACAGGAAACCTTCTGCTCCCTGCGCGCCTACAAAATGAAACTTAATCCGAAAAAGTGTACATTTGGAGTCCGCTCCGGCAAATTCCTGGGGTTCTTGGTCAGCTCTCGGGGGATAGACGCCAACCCTGAAAAAATTCAGGCAGTTCTAGACCTTCCTGAGCCCAAGACCATTAGAGACATCCAGCGCCTGACGGGCCGCATGGCCGCCTTAGCACGGTTCGTCGCCCGATCAGCAGGCAAGGCCACTCCCTTTTTCAAGATACTGAAAGGGAATAAACAGTTCAAGTGGGAGAACGAGCAGAAAGAGGCCTTTGAGCAATTGAAGGACCATCTTAAGAGGCTCCCTACCCTGGCAAGACCAGTAGCAGGAGAAAAACGTTTCCTCTACATTGCAGTGACCAATATAACTGTCAGCGCGGTCATCCTACGAGAAGAGGCAGGCGCCCAGCAACCTATATACTTTGTAAGTCATGCGCTAGGGGCAGCTGAGAAGAATTATCCGATGGTCGAAAAAGCCGCCTACGCGGTCATAGTTGCTGCCAGGAAGCTCAGACCTTACTTTGACGCGCATCCAGTCGTAGTCCTCACCGACCAACCCCTGGAAAAGGTGTTGGAAAAATTTGAAAAATCAGGAAGATTGTTGAAGTGGGCAATTGAGCTGAGTGGGCTAGGTATATCTTACCAGCCGAGAACGGCCATCAAGGCCCAAGCCTTGGCAGATTTTTTGGCTGAGTGCTCCCATTCAGGGGAGGAAGAAGCCCCTGCCCAGGAATGGATCGTGTATACTGACGGATCCTCGACAGCCAATGGCGCAGGCGCAGGCGTCGTGCTAACCAGCCAGGAGGGACTGACTTTGAGCATGCTCTCAGATTTGTTTTCCCAGCATCAAACAATGAAGCAGAGTACGAGGCAGTACTCGCAGGCGTCAGGCTAGCTAAAGCCGCAGGAGCAGAACGAATTGTCCTGGCGACAGATTCCCAGCTCATCGCCAATCAAATCAATGGAGAATACGAAGCAAGAGACCAAGAAATGGCCACATACCTGGAGATGGTGAAGGGAGAGTTATCCGGCCTAAAATCATATGAGGTCAAACAAATCCCCCGATCCCAGAACAACAGAGCAGATGCCCTGTCAAAACTGGCAAGCTCCAGTCTACAGGACATCCGGAGATCAGTATGGGTCGACGTTTTACACGAGAAGTCTACTAACCCCTGTCAAACGATTAATACCGTGGAAGAAGAACTGGAAAGCTGGATGACTCCCTTCATCCAGTACAAGAGGCACGGTATCTTACCATTAGACTCGTTACAAACGAGGAAGATACAGGCTAAAGCAGCCTGGTTCATACTCATTGATGAAGAACTTTACAAAAAGTCTTTTACTTATCCCCTGCTCAAATGCCTACGGGCGGATCAGGCCGCTGAGGTATTGGAGGATATCCACTCAGGGATTTGTGACATCACATTGGCGGGAGATCGCTGGCCCACAAGGCCCTCAGGGCAGGCTACTACTGGCCTACCATGCTGGCAGATGCCAAGAGCCTGACCCAGAGATGCAGAAAATGCCAACTCTTTGCCCCATCGATCCATGCCCCGGCCCAGGAGCTCAGGCCAATCCTATCTCCCATCCCCTTTGCTCAATGGGGGATGGACATTCTAGGACCCTTCACGGTGGCCACGGGGGGCAGAAAATTCTTGATTGTCGCCATAGACTACTTCACCAAGTGGGTGGAAGCCGAAGCAGTGCCCAACATCACTGAGCCGGCGGTTAGGAAGGTGGTCTGGCGAAATATCATCACCAGGTTCGGTCTACCAAAGATGTTGGTATTTGACCACGGCAGGCAGTTCGACAATGATCCGCTAAGAATTTGGCTGGAAAGCCACAACATCTCAGTCGCCTACTCAGCTGTCTGTCATCCCCAAACCAACGGACAGGCAGAAGCAGCCAACAAACAAATCCTGAACGGCCTGAAGAAAAGGGTGGATGACTGCAAAGGTAGGTGGGCTGACGAACTCCCCAGTATACTCTGGTCAATCCGAACTACCAGAAAAGAGTCTACAGGCCAGACCCCATTTGGTCTGGTATATGGAGCAGAGGCACTACTGCCAATTGAGACAAGGATCCCCTCTCTGCGCTCCCTGCAGTACGACCGGGCTGAAAACGAAGCTGCAATGGTCGAAGCCTTGGACCTGGTGAGCGAGTTAAGGGAAGAAGCCAGTACCAACATCGCTGCCTACCAGCAGCGAATGAGGAAAGCTTTCAACAGTAAGGTACGACAGAGGAATTTCCAGATGGGCGAGCTGGTTCTGAGAAAGACGCAGGCGGTTGGGAAGTCAAGAGAACATGGAAAGCTGAGTGCCAACTGGGAGGGCCCATACCAAGTAACTCAGGTTCTGGGACCAGGCACATACAAAATAGCCAACCTTGAGGGACAAGAGCTACATGCTCACTGGAATGCAGACACACTAAAGAAATATTACGTCTGAACAAGAATACAGGCAGTTTTTACTTTTACTAAAAAAGGCGGAGGACGGTAAAAAATGTCGACGGCTCCGACCACCCCAATGTCAAAAAGAAAATTTTAAGAGAAATGAGAAGATACAGATTTATACTCGTTGCCTGTTCACACTCGCGTCTTTCACACACAAACGAGCAGGGGGCAATATGGGGAGGCCCCCCTGTTGCCGAAATTGGGAAAAGTGAACCCCCCAACGCAAATCAAAAGCCACCCTGCTTACCTCTGGGCAAGCAGGGGACAGGCCATACTAACAAGGTCTGGGGGCAAGCCCCCCAACCTTGTATAAAAACGCAAAAGCTACCCTGCTTACCTCTGGGCAGGCAGGGGGCAGACCCCCTGGACTTTGAACGAAAAGCCAGGGACAGGCCAGACTAACAAGGACTGGGGGCAAGCCCCCCAACCTTGTATAAAAAACGCAAAAGCTACCCTGCTTACCTTTGGGCAGGCAGGGGGCAGGCCCCCTGGACTTTGGACAAAAGCCAGGGGCAGGCCGTACTAACAAAGACTGGGGGCAGGCCCCCCAACCTTGTATAAAAACACAAAAAGCCACCCTGCTTACCTCTGAGCAGGCAGGGGGCAGGCCCCCTGGACTTTGAACGAAAAGCCAGAGACAGGCCAGGCTAACAAGGACTGGGGGCAGGCCCCCCAACCTTGTATAAAAAACGCAAAAGCTACCCTGCTTACCTCTGGGCAGGCAGGGGGCAGGCCCCCTGGACTTTGGACAAAAGCCAGGAGCAGGCCGTACTAACAAGGACTGGGGGCAGGCCCCCCAACCTTATATAAAAGTGAAACAAACAGGAACCCTTCTACCTACAGGCAGGCAGACTGCGAACCAAATCCATGAAGAATCAAAATATACAAAAGCAAACAGAAAATTCACATATAAAAGAAAAAGTAGTGTCAAGGGAATACAGGACAAGAGTTTTCAAAACAAATGGTTAGAACCAAGAGTACGGCAGCCGGCCACCAAAGGGCTCGGCGCGCAAAGAAGTAAGGAAATTAAAACGTTGGCACAGGCGCAGCAGGGGACGAGCAAGAGCCCTCTGAGGAAGACTGCCTTCCATGTTAAGCAGGGGGAGCGTCTGGGCCGGAAGCATCTCCCTCAGACAGCCTGCGCATTTGAGCTTCATCCTTAGCAGTGTAAAGGGCCCGGAAAGCATCTTCGTCAAAACCTGGGAACATCTCCCTGACAGCTTCCATGACAACCTTCAGGCAGGAGTTAACACCATTAACGAAGCCCGCCGACACAGCCATTTCCATCTCCTGAAGAATCTCACCCCTCTCTTTCTCCCAATCCTCGGTCTTCGCCGCCAGATCGCCGAGGTCAATAACGCTCTTCTTAGCATGGTCCAGTTCAGCTAAAGCCTTTCTGGCCTGCTCCAGTTCAGCAAAGGCCTGATGTGCTCTCTTGGACTCCTCCCCCAGGCGAGACACTTCCCGGGTAGCCTTCTCGCTCTCAGACTTCCAGTGGATCGCCTGACCCCTGGCCTCTTCTAGCTCAGTCTCCTTTTTCGCCAGCTGATCCTTCAGGCTGGCAATGAGAGCAACATCCCTCTCAACTGCAGAAAGGCGGTCGGGGTTGGCTAGTTCCTCATCACTCAGGCGACCAAGGGCACCCAGCTCCGCGGAAGCCTGCATAATTCGGGAGGTGCGCTTAATATACTGGGTCACTTGACTGGTAGCAGACTTGACAGTCTTGAGAAGATGGTCTGTTAGAACTGTCCCTGAGTCGGAGAGTAGGGCGGAAACATCTTGGCTGTCACCTGCATTATAATGGAACTCAACGTTCTCCTCAGAGAAAAGGGTGGCGGGAATCTCCGGAGCAAGGCGCTTGGGTTCAGGCGTGGAAGTCTCCAAGTCCACCACCTGGTCAGCATTAGGGGCCTCCCGACTCCTCTTTCTGGTCAGTGCCCGGGGGGTACTCTCCCCAGTCTCCTCGGAACCTGCGGCCCGCGATCCCGGGGGAATCTGAATCCCTGCTGAAAGGCCCTCTTGCCTGCCAACAGGCGAAGGGGTAGCCTCGAAAGCAATCGCCCTCGCAGCTGGAGAGGGGGTGGCCTCAGAAACCGCCGTCTTGGCAGGCGTAACTCGAGGAGGAGGGGGAAGCCTTGGCCTACTGAATGTCAGGCCCTTCAAATGCTTCATCAGATTCTTCTCGCCTCTCTTAAAACCAGGGGGAAGAGACGGGCGACTTTGGATAACAGTGAGATTCTCGTCCAGGCCCAGGCGTCTCACCTCCCCTTTTCTCCAAATAAAAGTAGCAAGAGCTGCAAGACAAACAAACAGGCTGTCAAGGCATTTTCAAAAGAAAAAAGAGTAAGAAGGAATCACCAGCACTCCTGAACTACCTTTATCTAGACCCGGATTCATGCCCAACCGGGTCAAATAATTGTCAGTCGCTATAAGCTCCGCATGAAGGAGCCATAAGGTGGGGCCATACACCCCGTACTTGTTAGTGTGGCCTGCAAAGTAGGTCGTCAACTCCTTCTCCTTCTCACTTAGCTTAACCTCCAAGGCCTTTCCACCCACGCCAGGGTGGTACTCCTCAGGGGTCTCCATCCTGGTGTGGACATGATTCCTGAAGTGACGAGGAATCCTCCACCCATGGGTGCTGTGTATGTAAAGGAAGTTGTTCTTCCAATCCCTCAAGCTGTCCATACCAGGCCACACCAAACAATGTCCCTTCTGCCTCAAGAGGGACCAATAACCAGGGGAGCCCGTACTCCCAGAAGAAACCATCTGTAAACCCACCATAAACCGCAGGGCGTCGATGGAAGGCTCCATGCGGTGGAAAAGACAGGTCCAGACATATGAGATCAGCGCCCTGACAGCTGTGGCTGTCAGCTGGGCGACGGCGACGTTCATACGCCTGAAGATCTCCTCTAAAGCAGGATGGAGGGGAAAGCGAATGCCAAACTCTAAACATTTATGGTAAACCGCTATGCACCCATCCGGGGGGTTGCATACAGTATCCTTTTCGCCGGGGACAACAACTGTATACCCCTCCCCGAAGTTATAGAGCCGCTCAATCACAACGGCGGCGTTCTTAGCAAGGATCACCTCCCGATTTTTCGGGTCAGGGAAAGTACTCAGAGGGATGCGGTATTTAGCCCTGTCTAAATAGTAAACCCTCCCCTTTTCCCGACGAACGAGGGGGCCGGAAGTTCGGGAAGGGTTAACTTCCAACGCCTCGTCGTCCGAGTCGATAGCATCAAATGAAGGGGGGTCAGGAGAATTACCGCCCCCACTGTCCGCCGAGTGTTCTTCCTCAAAACCAACCTCCCTAGAGGAGGAGGCAAAATCCATCCCTTCTCCCCTCTTTGATGGGTCGATAAGGGGCAAAATCCTTTCACGGGTTCTGGACATGATTACTCTAAAAAAGATGCGGAAAAAAGGAAATCGAAGAGAGAAAAAGAGTGGAGGATGAAAATCTGACCTAAGATCGCCTGACAGCACGTCACAAGCCCGAAGAAAGAGTCTCAGGGAAATGGGGGTGCAAGGTAGGATACGATCCGTCAATACTCCAGGGTTTTTGACAAGACAGAGAATGAGGGAATGTCGAAAGAAAAGAAAGATTGGAAAAAGTGAAAGAATGAATAACTGATCGCTTTTATAGAGAGAAAGGCATGCCAAGAGTCGCCCAACCCTCAGAAATTCACCCAAGGGCTGCGGTCCACGTGTCGCCCCTAGGGGGGTTTGCTCTAGGCAGCTTCCCAAGAAAAACCTCGGGAGGACCAAAGGGTGTCAAAAGATTGGTCACCCTATGACGTCCCCCCTGGAAAAAAAAAAAAAAAAAAAAAACACACACACAAACGCATCGCCTGATCCTCATTTCATTAAAACCTTACAAAAGAAAGTTACATCTTAAGACAGATACGGGAAGAAAAATACATAAGGCCCAAAGTTCCGGCCTGACAGAAATCAAACGCCCCGCCACGCAGGCCTAGTCATCGCCCAAATCTGGGGAACAATCCCCAGGGCTGCCTGGACTCCCGAGAGCCGAACCCCAGTCCCAGTCTGGGGATCCCTGGAAAGGGTCATCAGAAGCTCTGTCTTCATCCCTGTCGCTCAGGCAGCCAAGACCCTCGCTGTCATCAGAGTCATGGCTGCTATCTTCCCAGTCCCTTCCAAAGGGAACGGCCCGGGACTCGTCGCAGGTGCGACAGCCTGTCTTCTTCACAGGCGAAGAGGGACCTGACGCCAAGGAGGAATCAGTGTCAGAATTGGGGTCAAATTGTTCAGGGTGCAGCCATGGAAAGCACTCATGGCATCCCCTGTCGTAACAGCCCCCTCCCTGGGAGCAACGCCTAAACCTAGGCGCAGCAGGAGGCGAGGACCTCCTAGGGCGTTTGCCCATCCTAACAGAGGCCTTCTGACTTCTCCGGCGAAAATGAAGTTGTGAACGGCGACTCCGGCGAACAGCTAGGTAAGCAGCACGAGCATATCGAAGCCTCCAAAAACCTCTGAAGATGAAAGTAACATGCCTAACTCCACGACGAGTTACACTTTTTTTTATCCAAGCCATGATTAAAGACAAAATGAAGATTGGAAATGGGTCATAAAAGTAGTGAAGGAGGATGCAATTTATACGGAAAACAGAAACAGGGCATTAATGGTGCCCCAACCACCTCTGCAAAGAAGAAAGCCAATCATCGAACTGGCACACTGCCCAAAAATTCTCTGCGCAAAGGAGGGTAATCATAACAAAAGACGTTTGAACTCCCTGCGTGCCCAGAGGAATTAAAGCATGTTCCCTCGGGAACATGCGACGCATTAAATGCAAGTGTCCAAAGAGACAACCTCCCGCTGTCCCAAAGCAAGACGTCGCCTGCCGAGCAGGAACCCCGCTCCTCCTCAGCCGGCGAGGGCCAATTGATGGGGGTCGGTTGCCTGCCTTTGGTCGCCTGCCAATCAGGCCCCAGGGCGACCAGTCCCAGAAGGAGGAAAGGTCTGTCCAACAGCCTTTCCATCAGAATCACTGGAATCTCCAAGTGTGGCCCTAATCCCTAGAGCCATCCGCCAAACAGAGCAAACCAGGCCTGCCGCCTGCTTCCAGGGCGTTCCCGCCTGAACAGAGCCGAAGGAGAACCGAGGACCCATCCGTCATTTTGCCTAAGGTAAGGGGAAATGGGTGGACAAGGTGAGTCCACGTGTCGCGCCAACATCCACCCATTTCCCTCCTCTTCTTTCTCTTTCCCTCTCTCTTGTAGGAAGGTATAAATACTTACCCATTTCCCACATAAGGGGGGTTGGATTTTCTCTCTCTAGACTCTTACTCCTAAAAAACGCCGCCTAGTTCCTCACGAGCTAGGTTCGTCAAGGCATTTCACGGACTGACTTAGGCATCGGAGAGGGTTTCCTCGGACAACCTCCGAGGCCCTGTGCGTTCATTGTGCAGGGAGCAGGCCATTTCCGCCGGGAAGGTCCGATCTAGGGAGTGAGAGAAAGGGGAGACCAAGGGAAATCAAACGGTCAGTTGTTCACCATTAACCCGATTATACAGCCCGGATCCTAGGCCGGGTGAATTGTTTCCGTGACCGGAACAGTTATAATAAAGACATGAAATCGAAACAAAAATAAATAAACAATTAAATAAATATTCGGCAGTGAGGCAAAAAAGACGGAACTGTGAATTACTAAATTACTATAAAACAATATAGTTCCGTACGGTGCACGGGTATAACGACTAGTGAGAAATTAATAGTGTAGCAAATTTATATTTTCTCTAAAAAAAAGTTTAAATTTGGTGCAGCAAATACCACATTCATGTTGTACTTGGGTTTGCCCATGTATACAGATTCGATAAAAAAAATCAAATAAATATAAGAATTTGTACTTATAACAAAGGTTATAGTCTTAATTGATCTCTCATTTGTACAATTTATTTCTCGGCTATTAAAAAATGTCACCGTAGGTAATTTATAATTATATTTCTCCAATATTGAAACAAAATTAACTAACTACTCCGTAGGTAGTAAATCATTAATACTCGTGTTCGCGTGTAATAATGAACGTAAATAAAATATTTGAAAATAGAATTTTCAATTTAGTCAATAAGATATTTAGTACTAACATTATAACTTCATGTTAGATAAGATGTTTTTTCCAAAATTTCACAAAATATGGAAAAAAAAAAATTCTAACAACAAAAATTCAGAAAATAACGAACAGGTTAACCATTGGACATGTCTCCAGAATGTTAATACTTTTATTAAATTAGAGATTATAGTAATTAAATAACTAGTAATTTTAATATATATTAAGTGAATAAAACCGTTACAATGAGTAAATTGAGATAATATTTTTGTTAATTTTAATATTTATTAAACTGTTACTTATGTTTTTTTTAGTGAAATAAAATTAAATGAATAATTTGACTGGGCTCAAGTTGAGCTCGAATGTCTCCTCGTCTTTCAAGTTTTAAACCATAAAAAGATTTCACCTTATTCCGAACTTAAATAAAATAAGGTTTCAGAAACGTTAAGAAATGAGTCGATACAAAAAAAATCAAATAATTTTTTAATTATTATAACTGGAAACACAATATTACAATCCTGATCTTTGTGAAAATATAAACAACTCCGTATATGAAAATTACAAAACTACTAATGAAAATTACTCTAATCAATATTACAGATTTACAACCATCATTCTTTATTAAACTTTGGTATTGATACATAATTCCCCCGTATCATCTCCTTTTCTTATTCAATTACCATATATATCATCACTCATCTTCATCTTCACTGATCCACTCTACTTTATGATTTGATGCCTTTACCTTTCACCGTCACCCGGACCAGTATGTAGTCGTCATCAAGAATGGTCCGCGTTTGAGGTAAACCTCGATTCAGCGTTGTTTCTTTTGCTTTGCCCAAAAATATTTGTAATCTTGATACATGTTTGTTTGCCGAAAGCATGTTTGTTAATACTTTTAATTTCTGACGATTAGTGCTAAAGATGTGATCAAGTTTGTTGCTTAAATAGTAATTGGTAGTAGTAATAGTAAGAGATGGGGTGCAGTTTATTCTTCATCACTTAGTTTGGTATGAAAATTTTGAAGTATTTGGCGTTGTAAATTGCACAATTACAATATCATTTTCCAATATCAGTTTGTTTGAATAGCCAAGGAAACTTTTTGGGTGAATAAATGACTTAATGTATGATTGAAAATTTACAATTGGGAAAAAAGCGATGTATTAAGGCCACGACCAATTGATTATGTATAGGTGCATTTTTTGTAGATGTATTTTGACCTCTCCGTATGTCCAAATCATTAAACGGGGTGCGTGCAGTGAACACCACCCAATTCAAACTATTTGCAAAAATTACTCTATTTTACCAAAGCCCCTAATGAAGCTTGTTTGAGAGAATGGTGTGATATTAGCAGTGTCACGTAGGCGGTGTTGGTGATGGGGTGTCGGAATGAATAGTTGAGGTGATGGTGATGGTGCATTTTTGTGAAGGAGGAAGTGAGTCGGATGAGGCAGTGTCGGCATTGGAGGAGGCATCGTTTTCCTCGGAAGTGATGCTGGCGGTAAGGGACGGCGGCGGCGGCATTAGGGAATTTTTGCTCTTGTCCCGGGCCATGACTGAGAGAGAAGGGAAGTGTAGGATAAATCTAAAACCCATTCTTTAAAGTAATTGACTCGTTGTTTAAGTAGGTTGTATGACTACTTCGTAATACATACGGGTATATATAACTGTATATAGGTTTCATAATCTTATTAATGCTAATTTTATTTTCCATAATCTCATATTATTGGTAACGTAAATATTCTGATACGTTATATATATTCTAATATATCGTTTATTAGAATATGTTCATTTTATTTTAGTGAAATAAAATAAAATGAATAATTTAACTAGGCTCAAGCTGAGCTCGTATGTCTCCTCGTCTTTCAAGTTTTAAACCATAAAAAGATTTGAGCTTATTCCGAACTTAAATAAAATAAGGTTTCAGAAACGTTAAGAAATGAGTCGATACAAAAAAGAAATCAAATAATTTGTAATTATTAAAACTGGAAACACAATATTACAATCCTGATCTTTGTGAAAATATAAACTACTCCGTGTATGGAAATTACAAAACTACTAATGAAAATTACTCTAATCAATATTACAGATTTACAACCATCATTCTTTATTAAACTTTTTGATACAGAAATTACGACTTTCGTATTCTTGACGTAGCGGAAGTCTTCTTGGGAGGTTTTATTTTGTAAAAAGTTGGGATATTTACTTGACCTAGACCTATAAGACGAATAATGGGGAGAACAATTAAGATCTATTAATTGTTGCTCGAGTCAATGTTTGATACTCGTCAAACAATAACAAAGTTTGGATCGAAACTCGTCGAACCGATAAACACAATTGCAACCAAAGGTTCAAAATTCTTATTCATAAACTTCATTCTTCTAATACAATGAAAGACTCCTTATATATACTACTCCCTCCGAGTTCCTATTATTGTCCCAAAAGGTTTTGGGTGAAAAATAAGGAAGGAGAAATGAGTGGTTGAAAAAAGAAGGAGAAAGAGAGAGAAATGAGAGAGTAATTGTGAACCACACCTTGATGACCTAAAAAGGAAAGTGGGACAAAAATCAAACTCAGCCCAAAAAGGAAAGTGGGACAATAATAGGAATTCGGAGGGAGTACTAAAATAGAATAATCCTAAGTATAAAAATTATATTCTAGCATAATATAATTCCTAAATATCACTAGAAAATAAACTAGTTAGATACTTATTGTAAATATATTCGTAAAAATATGGAAAACGACTAACTATCGAAAATCCATACTAATGATTTCCTAAATAATTAATTATATACTTTGTTCCGGTATGGAAACGGGTCCCTGACCTTGAGCTTCGCGGTTCTCCTCGGCTCCGGGTGCGTGCCGACGGTGATCCTGCAAGGTGAACTCCGGGCCCGAGGGGAACCCCCGGGGCGGAGCCTCCGACGCCCAAGTCAGTAAAATGTATGACTGAATATAGATATTTAGGGAGATAAGAGAGGTAGAGAGAGTAGGGAGGAGTATGTGAATGAATTGATTGTCCCCCCTTTCCCCTCACCCTAAGTGGGGTATTTATAGGGGAAAGGGTGTAGTAGGGTGATGTCACCCATGACATCAGCATAGTGATCAGTAGATAGGTCTTTTTGGGTCAGTTGATGGCTACCCGTAAAGGAGGTCGGGCCTATGCGTCAGGGGGTTTTATCCCCCATCAATTTGCCCTCAACGGAGTCGGATACTGAGTATGCGGGTCCGGTGCCAAGCATGATTGGACCGACAAACTAAATGATGGACTTTGTTTTTCATACAAAGCCAAGCATTCACTAGGCCTTGTGGGTGCGTCTGCCCTAGCATCGTCTGGATTCTGTCTGAGCGTCGGACGTCGTTCCTTTTGTGTACTCGGAGGTGTACATGGGGTTTTATTATTCTATACATGACCAGTTAATCACTAAGTCCTGTGGTCAACGCTCATACCCTGGTACATCTCATACGGATGTGTCAGGGTGCCAGAGGCCTGCCAGGGTAGTTTATGGGCCTTGTCTAGGTCTTGGGGACCGTGCCTGACCCTGGCTTCTGGTCGAAGTCCAGGGGGCCTGCCCCCTGCCTGTCCAGAGGTAGGCAGGGGGACTTATGATTCGGCGCATGGGGCCGGGCCTGACCCTGGCTTCTGTTCGAAGTCCAGGGGGCCTGCCCCCTGCCTGCCCAGAGGTAGGCAGAGGGACTTATGATTCGGCGCATGGGGCCGGGCCTGACCCTGGCTTCTGTTCGAAGTCCAGGGGGCCTGCCCCCTGCCTGCCCAAAGGTAGGCAGAGGGACTTTATCGTTCGGTGCATGGGGTCGGGCCTGACCCTGGCTTCTGGTCGAAGTCCAGGGGGCTTGCTCCCTGCCTGCCCAGAGGCAGGCAGAGGGACTTTATCGTTCGGCGCATGGGGCCGGGCCTGACCCTGGCTTCTGTTCGAAGTCCAGGGGGCCTGCCCTCTGCCTACCTCTATCGTTCGGCGCATGGGGTCGGGCCTGACCCTGGCTTCTGGTCGAAGTCCAGGGGGCCTGCCCCCTGCCTGCCCAGAGGTAGGCAGAGGGACTTGTAGTTCGGCGAATGGGGCCGGGCCTGACCCTGGCTTCTGGTCGAAGTCCAGGTGGCCTGCCCCCTGCCTGCCCAGAGGTAGGCAGAGGGACTTGTAGTTCGGCGCATGGGGTTGGGCCTGACCCTGGCTTCTGGTCGAAGTCCAGGGGGCCTGCCCCCTGCCTGCCCAGAGGCAAGCAGAGGGACTTGTAGTTCGGTGCATGGGGCCGGGCCTGACCCTGGCTTCTGGTCGAAGTCCAGGGGGCCTGCCCCCTGCCTGCCCAGAGGCAGGCCGAGGGACTTGTAGTTCGGCGCATGGGGCCGGGCCTGACCCTGGCTTCCGGTCGAAGTCCAGGTGGCCTGCCCACTGTCTGCCCAGAGGTAGGCAGAGGGACTTAAGCTCTGTAGAAGGCTGAATGTGCATCAGGCCTTATTTTTGTTGGGGGGTCTATTTTCTCAGGGTTTTGCAACAGGGGCTTCTCCCCTATTGCCCCCTGCCCATTAGCTGTGAGAGTAATGAACAGGTGATGGGTATATATTAGTCTTGTCTTCGTAGAATTCCACATGGTGGTTGGCGGACTTATGCGGTCTCTGCAGACGCTGAGGTTGAGCCGTAAGTTGGCTGGGCAGCACCTTGGCCGAGCCGTGAGTCGGTAGGGCCGAGCCGTAAGTCGGCAGGGCGAACCGTAAATCGGCAGGGCAACATCTTGGCCAAGCCGTGAGTCGGTAGGGCGAGCCGTAAATCGGCAGGGCAACATATTGGCCGAACCGTAAGTCGGTAAGGCCGAGCCGTAAATCGGCAGGGCAGCACCTTGGCCGAGCCGTGAGTCGGTAGGGCCGAGCCGTAAGTCGGCAGGGCGAACCGTAAATCGGCAGGGCAACATCTTGGCCAAGCCGTGAGTCGGTAGGGCGGGCCGTAAATCGGCAGGGCAACATATTGGCCGAACCGTAAGTCGGTAAGCCCGAGCCGTAAATCGGCAGGGCCGAACCGTAAATTAGTAGGGAAGTATCTTGGCCGAGCCGTAAGTCGGTAGGGCCGAGCCGTAAGTCGGCAGGGCGAACCGTAAATCGGCAGGGCAACATCTTGGCCGAGCCATAAATCGGTAGGGCCGAGCCGTAAATAGGCAGGGCCGAACCGTAAATCGGCAAGGCGGCATCTTGGCCGAGCCGTAAGTCGGCTGGGCCATGTCTCTGTCTAGCTACAAACATTGAGTTCATTTGATACCTATTTTGTGAATTATCTTCACCATTTTTCGGGTCATTTTTGTTTGGTATTTTTTGTCTCACAACTTCGACAATTTTTGGCTAATTTTTGTGAAGTATTTGTGATTTTTTATGGTGGGATGGAAAAATTGGATTGTTCTTGCGGCCCATTTGACTATATCCTATATAATATGTATCGCACCCACACACATGTTATCCTATATGTTACATATAGATTTATCATATCGTTAACCCATCTTGTTTTGACCAACTGATTGATTTCAATACAAAAATAGAGTGTTGGAGTGCACTACACGTACCTCCATCTTTTTGTGTGGAATCTTATTCATTCTTTCATCAAACATGACGGAGGATACGTGCCTATGCCATCGTCCCATGCCTTCATAATTATTATTTTTTCTTTTGCCGACTCAACAAGCAATTTTGCGCCTGACCCATGTCGAGACTTGCCGATCGGAAACGACGACTAAGTAGGCCGACACAAGTCGATTACTCATCGAATCAGGGGGCTCAACCACTCAATACGCCAACTAAGGTTACCAACTCAAGTCTGAGTATTCATCGAATCAAGTGGCCGACCTAACACATTGACTCAAAGGTGAGCGGCTGATAACATCTCATTTGGTTGGAGGTTGTGATGAGTCGGATGGTCGGAGATGGCCTGGAGTTTGACACAATCCAGAGACGCCGACTTGGGTGGCCGACCCGGCATGCTAGCCAGGGTGGCCGACCCATGATCGTTCGTCGACTCAGATGGCCGACCTTCCACAATGAATTAGGTGCCCGACACAAGCCGAAACTCGGGTGGCCGACCCAACTTGCTTTACTCAGATGGCGAAATGTATAGCTGACCGTGAACATACTTGTATCAATTACTCGCTCTCCTTCTTAAATTGAGCTTTGTAGGATCAATTTGAAAGTGTTATTATTGTTCCAATATCTCTATTGTGTCACCTTCTTTGTAATTTTCTGGTTTCCTAGACCCAATAAAAATTAGATCTGGAAAGATAAATCTATATCTTCTTTTACACCACCATTTTTGCTTGTTTTTGTGATGTAATTTGAATAAATACATGAAAGTGCATACCAAACATTCCTCACATGAAGGTAGTGGACTTGATTTTCTCTGTCAGGCACACCCCTCAACATCCCTTTAATTTGCTCCTCCTGGTTTCACGAACCCAGAATTCTTGACAGCAACTATTATACGAATATATATGTGCAGACTGCAGAGCCTTGGAAGATTCATAGTACATTTTGCCGTACCAATATGCTTGATGTATTGTTTTTGCGTAGCATTTTTGACACTAATCCCTTCATTTGCTATGAATTTTCCATAAAATATAGTAGATGTACACTATAATGGAGTATGACATTAAGCGTGGAATGAATTTGACGGGCTGACCCCTTGCTTATCCTCTCAAAAAATCAGATCTGGGAAGTGGGAATTGTAGCTGCCTTCGTTTATATTCACGAAAGGCAACCATGACCACCCTATATCATTTTTTTTTGTATCTTCTGTCATTGATTTCTATAGATCCATCTCGAAGATGAAGATTAAATCTGGAAAAAATTGTATTTGGGAGTGGTTGATTTTTGTGGGTAATTCGTGAGCACAACCGTTCTCCCCACAGACGGCGCCAAATTGTTCCGGTATGGAAACGGGTCCCTGACCTTGAGCTTCGCGGTTCTCCTCGGCTCCGGGTGCGTGCCGACGGTGATCCTGCAAGGTGAACTCCGGGCCCGAGGGGAACCCCCGGGGCGGAGCCTCCGACGCCCAAGTCAGTAAAATGTATGACTGAATATAGATATTTAGGGAGATAAGAGAGGTAGAGAGAGTAGGGAGGAGTATGTGAATGAATTGATTGTCCCCCCTTTCCCCTCACCCTAAGTGGGGTATTTATAGGGGAAAGGGTGTAGTAGGGTGATGTCACCCATGACATCAGCATAGTGATCAGTAGATAGGTCTTTTTGGGTCAGTTGATGGCTACCCGTAAAGGAGGTCGGGCCTATGCGTCAGGGGGTTTTATCCCCCATCAATTTGCCCTCAACGGAGTCGGATACTGAGTATGCGGGTCCGGTGCCAAGCATGATTGGACCGACAAACTAAATGATGGACTTTGTTTTTCATACAAAGCCAAGCATTCACTAGGCCTTGTGGGTGCGTCTGCCCTAGCATCGTCTGGATTCTGTCTGAGCGTCGGACGTCGTGCCTTTTGTGTACTCGGAGGTGTACATGGGGTTTTATTATTCTATACATGACCAGTTAATCACTAAGTCCTGTGGTCAACGCTCATACCCTGGTACATTTCATACGGATGTGTCAGGGTGCCAGAGGCCTGCCAGGGTAGTTTATGGGCCTTGTCTAGGTCTTGGGGACCGTGCCTGACCCTGGCTTCTGGTCGAAGTCCAGGGGGCCTGCCCCCTGCCTGTCCAGAGGTAGGCAGAGGGACTTATGATTCGGCGCATGGGGCCGGGCCTGACCCTGGCTTCTGTTCGAAGTCCAGGGGGCCTGCCCCCTGCCTGCCCAGAGGTAGGCAGAGGGACTTATGATTCGGCGCATGGGGCCGGGCCTGACCCTGGCTTCTGTTCGAAGTCCAGGGGGCCTGCCCCCTGCCTGCCCAAAGGTAGGCAGAGGGACTTTATCGTTCGGTGCATGGGGTCGGGCCTGACCCTGGCTTCTGGTCGAAGTCCAGGGGCTTGCTCCCTGCCTGCCCAGAGGCAGGCAGAGGGACTTTATCGTTCGGCGCATGGGGCCGGGCCTGACCCTGGCTTCTGTTCGAAGTCCAGGGGGCCTGCCCTCTGCCTACCTCTATCGTTCGGCGCATGGGGTCGGGCCTGGCCCTGGCTTCTGGTCGAAGTCCAGGGGGCCTGCCCCCTGCCTGCCCAGAGGTAGGCAGAGGGACTTGTAGTTCGGCGAATGGGGCCGGGCCTGACCCTGGCTTCTGGTCGAAGTCCAGGTGGCCTGCCCCCTGCCTGCCCAGAGGTAGGCAGAGGGACTTGTAGTCGGCGCATGGGGTTGGGCCTGACCCTGGCTTCTGGTCGAAGTCCAGGGGGCCTGCCCCCTGCCTGCCCAGAGGCAGGCAGAGGGACTTGTAGTTCGGTGCATGGGGCCGGGCCTGACCCTGGCTTCTGGTCGAAGTCCAGGGGGCCTGCCCCCTGCCTGCCCAGAGGCAGGCCGAGGGACTTGTAGTTCGGCGCATGGGGCCGGGCCTGACCCTGGCTTCTGGTCGAAGTCCAGGGGGCCTGCCCTCTGCCTGCCCAGGGGTAGGCAGAGGGACTTGTAGTTCGGCGCATGGGGCCGGGCCTGACCCTGGCTTCTGGTCGAAGTCCAGGTGGCCTGCCCCCTGCCTGCCCAGAGGCAGGCAGAGGGACTTGTCGTTCGGCGCATGGGGCCGGGCCTGACCCTGGCTTCTGGTCGAAGTCCAGGTGGCCTGCCCCCTGCCTGCCCAGAGGCAGGCAGAGGGACTTGTCGTTCGGCGCATGGGGCCGGGCCTGACCCTGGCTTCTGGTCGAAGTCCAGGTGGCCTGCCCCCTGCCTGCCCAGAGGCAGGCAGAGGGACTTGTCGTTCGGCGCATGGGGCCGGGCCTGACCCTGGCTTCTGGTCGAAGTCCAGGTGGCCTGCTCCCTGCCTGCCCAGAGGCAGGCAGAGGGACTTGTAGTTCGGCGCATGGGGCCGGGCCTGACCCTGGCTTCTGGTCGAAGTCCAGGTGGCCTGCTCCCTGCCTGCCCAGAGGCAGGCAGAGGGACTTGTTGTTCGGCGCATGGGGCCGGGCCTGACCCTGGCTTCTGGTCGAAGTCCAGGTGGCCTGCCCCCTGCCTGCCCAGGGCAGGCAGAGGGACTTGTAGTTCGGCGCATGGGGCCGGGCCTGACCCTGGCTTCTGGTCGAAGTCCAGGGGGCCTGCCCCCTGCCTGCCCAGAGGTAGGCAGAGGGACTTGTAGTTCGGCGCATGGGGCCGGGCCTGACCCTGGCTTCTGGTCGAAGTCTAGGGGGCCTGCCCCCTGCCTGCCCAGAGGTAGGCAGAGGGACTTGTAGTTCGGCGCATGGGGCCGGGCCTGACCCTGGCTTCTGGTCGAAGTCCAGGGGGCCTGCCCCCTGCCTGTCCAGAGGTAGGCAGAGGGACTTATGATTCGGCGCATGGGGCCGGGCCTGACCCTGGCTTCTGTTCGAAGTCCAGGGGGCCTGCCCCCTGCCTGCCCAGAGGTAGGCAGAGGGACTTATGATTCGGCGCATGGGGCCGGGCCTGACCCTGGCTTCTGTTCGAAGTCCAGGGGGCCTGCCCCCTGCCTGCCCAAAGGTAGGCAGAGGGACTTTATCGTTCGGTGCATGGGGTCGGGCCTGACCCTGGCTTCTGGTCGAAGTCCAGGGGCTTGCTCCCTGCCTGCCCAGAGGCAGGCAGAGGGACTTTATCGTTCGGCGCATGGGGCCGGGCCTGACCCTGGCTTCTGTTCGAAGTCCAGGGGGCCTGCCCTCTGCCTACCTCTATCGTTCGGCGCATGGGGTCGGGCCTGGCCCTGGCTTCTGGTCGAAGTCCAGGGGGCCTGCCCCCTGCCTGCCCAGAGGTAGGCAGAGGGACTTGTAGTTCGGCGAATGGGGCCGGGCCTGACCCTGGCTTCTGGTCGAAGTCCAGGTGGCCTGCCCCCTGCCTGCCCAGAGGTAGGCAGAGGGACTTGTAGTCGGCGCATGGGGTTGGGCCTGACCCTGGCTTCTGGTCGAAGTCCAGGGGGCCTGCCCCCTGCCTGCCCAGAGGCAGGCAGAGGGACTTGTAGTTCGGTGCATGGGGCCGGGCCTGACCCTGGCTTCTGGTCGAAGTCCAGGGGGCCTGCCCCCTGCCTGCCCAGAGGCAGGCCGAGGGACTTGTAGTTCGGCGCATGGGGCCGGGCCTGACCCTGGCTTCTGGTCGAAGTCCAGGGGGCCTGCCCTCTGCCTGCCCAGGGGTAGGCAGAGGGACTTGTAGTTCGGCGCATGGGGCCGGGCCTGACCCTGGCTTCTGGTCGAAGTCCAGGTGGCCTGCCCCCTGCCTGCCCAGAGGCAGGCAGAGGGACTTGTCGTTCGGCGCATGGGGCCGGGCCTGACCCTGGCTTCTGGTCGAAGTCCAGGTGGCCTGCCCCCTGCCTGCCCAGAGGCAGGCAGAGGGACTTGTCGTTCGGCGCATGGGGCCGGGCCTGACCCTGGCTTCTGGTCGAAGTCCAGGGGGCCTGCCCCCTGCCTGCCCAGAGGCAGGCAGAGGGACTTGTCGTTCGGCGCATGGGGCCGGGCCTGACCCTGGCTTCTGGTCGAAGTCCAGGTGGCCTGCCCCCTGCCTGCCCAGAGGCAGGCAGAGGGACTTGTCGTTCGGCGCATGGGGCCGGGCCTGACCCTGGCTTCTGGTCGAAGTCCAGGTGGCCTGCTCCCTGCCTGCCCAGAGGCAGGCAGAGGGACTTGTAGTTCGGCGCATGGGGCCGGGCCTGACCCTGGCTTCTGGTCGAAGTCCAGGTGGCCTGCTCCCTGCCTGCCCAGAGGCAGGCAGAGGGACTTGTTGTTCGGCGCATGGGGCCGGGCCTGACCCTGGCTTCTGGTCGAAGTCCAGGTGGCCTGCCCCCTGCCTGCCCAGGGCAGGCAGAGGGACTTGTAGTTCGGCGCATGGGGTCGGGCCTGACCCTGGCTTCTGGTCGAAGTCCAGGGGGCCTGCCCCCTGCCTGCCCAGAGGTAGGCAGAGGGACTTGTAGTTCGGCGCATGGGGCCGGGCCTGACCCTGGCTTCTGGTCGAAGTCTAGGGGGCCTGCCCCCTGCCTGCCCAGAGGTAGGCAGAGGGACTTGTAGTTCGGCGCATGGGGCCGGGCCTGACCCTGGCTTCTGGTCGAAGTCCAGGGGGCCTGCCCCCTGCCTGCCTAGAGGTAGGCAGAGGGACTTGTAGTTCGTCGCATGGGGTCGGGCCTAACCCTGGCTTCTGGTCGAAGTCCAGGGGGCCTGCCCCCTGCCTGCCCAGAGGTAGGCAGAGGGACTTGTAGTTCGGCGCATGGGGCCGGGCCCGACCCTGGTTTCTGGTCGAAGTCCAGGGGGCCTGCCCCCTGCCTGCCCAGAGGTAGGCAGAGGGACTTGTAGTTCGGCGCATGGGGCCGGGCCCGACCCTGGCTTCTGGTCGAAGTCCAGGGGGCCTGCCCCCTGCCTGCCTAGAGGTAGGCAGAGGGACTTGTAGTTCGGCGCATGGGGCCGGGCCTGACCTTGGCTTCTGGTCGAAGTCCAGGGGGCCTGCCCCCTGCCTGCCCAGAGGTAGGCAGAGGGACTTGTAGTTCGGCGCATGGGGCCGGGCCTGACCCTGGCTTCTGGTCGAAGTCCAGGGGGCCTGCCCTCTGCCTGCCCAGAGGTAGGCAGAGGGACTTGTAGTTCGGCGCATGGGGCCGGGCCTGACCCTGGCTTCTGGTCGAAGTCCAGGGGGCCTGCCCTCTGCTTGCCCAGAGGTAGGCAGAGGGACTTGTAGTTCGGCGCATGGGGCCGGGCCTGACCCTGGCTTCTGGTCGAAGTCCAGGGGGCCAGCCCCCTGCCTGCCCAGAGGTAGGCAGAGGGACTTGTAGTTCGGCGCATGGGGCGGGGCCTGACTCTGGCTTCTAGTCGAAGTCCAGGGGGCCTGCCCTCTGCTTGCCCAGAGGTAGGCAGAGGGACTTGTGATTCGGCGCATGGGGCCGGGCCTGACCCTGGCTTCCGGTCGAAGTCCAGGTGGCCTGCCCACTGTCTGCCCAGAGGTAGGCAGAGGGACTTAAGCTCTGTAGAAGGCTGAATGTGCATCAGGCCTTATTTTTGTTGGGGGGTCTATTTTCTCAGGGTTTTGCAACAGGGGCTTCTCCCCTATTAAATTGTTCCGGTATGGAAACGGGTCCCTGACCTTGAGCTTCGCGGTTCTCCTCGGCTCCGGGTGCGTGCCGACGGTGATCCTGCAAGGTGAACTCCGGGCCCGAGGGGAAACCCGGGGCGGAGCCTCCGACGCCCAAGTCAGTAAAATGTATGACTGAATATAGATATTTAGGGAGATAAGAGAGGTAGAGAGAGTAGGGAGGAGTATGTGTATGAATTAATTGTCCCCCCTTTCCCCTCACCCTAAGTGGGGTATTTATAGGGGAAAGGGTGTAGTAGGGTGATGTCACCCATGACATCAGCATAGTGATCAGTAGATAGGTCTTTTTGGGTCAGTTGATGGCTACCCGTAAAGGAGGTCGGGCCTATGCGTCAGGGGGTTTTATCCCCCATCATACTTATTATTTTTGGATCATCTCCTTCTCCTTTGAAGAGAATTGCCCTCAATTCTTATAACTTTAATCCGCCGGGATCGAAAATGAACACTTCCAACATCAAACCCGAACGTATACTCAAACCAACCTTGAAGCTAACCTTCATCTTGATTCTTCTTCTTGATCTTAGAACCCTCTTGTGCCATTCACCCCACCACCCTCTGTGCGCAAGTGTAAACAATTTTTTATGAGCCGCATTGTTAAACAAATAACAAACTTGACCCTGAATAAACCCAATAGGATCAACCTTGCGTTTGTTTGGCTTAGAATTTAGATTAAACTCAAAATCATAATCAAGTGTAAGACATGGCTCCTTGACATGAGTAATAATGGCTTCCTCATCTCCGTAATCATCAAAAATCGGTGGCAATGTCGGTTCAAAACCCACACTTTCCTCGTACATGTTTTCCAACGAGAAAATTTTCGACATTATTTTTTCGGTTTTTTTTTTCTTCGTGAATAGTACACCTGAATAGTATTTTTTTTCGAAAAAAATCGGAGCTTCAACAAAGAACCACTAGACAATCAAAACCGATTAACCCTCAAACTACCTTGTTCGAGTTTAACCTTTGAATCTCAATCGCACTCGAAAATTCAAACAATAACTTGGCCTTGACACGCCTTAGGATCGTCTTGATTTTGAGGAAAATCAAGATTTGTTGCTCTGATACCATATGATACGAAAATTACGTCTTCTTGGGAGGTTTTATTTTTTAAAAAGTTGGGATATTTACTCGACCTAGACCTATAGGACGAATAATGGGGAGAACATTTAAGACCTATTAATTGTTGCTCAAGTCAATGTTTGATACTCGTCAAACAATAATAAAGTTTGGATCGAAACTCGTCGAACCGATAAACACAATTGCAACCAAAGGTTCAAAATTCTTATTCATAAACTTCATTCTCCTAATACAATGAAAGACGCCTTATATATACTGCTAAAATAGAATAATCATAAGTATAAAAATTATATTCTAGCATAATACAATTCCTAAATATCACTAAAAACTAAACTAATTAGATACTTATTGTAAATATATTCGTAAATATGGAAAACGACTAACTATCGAAAATTCATACTAATGATTTCCTAAATAATTAATTATATACTTATTATTTTCGGATCACTTTCGTACTGATAAATAATTCCCCCGTATCTTCTCCTTTTCTTCTTCAACTACCATCTATATCATCACCCATCTTCATCTTCATCTTCATCTTCACTGATCCACCCTACTCTATGATTTGACGCCTTTGCCTTTCACCATCACCCGAACCAGTATGTAGTCGTCATCAAGAATGGTCCACGTTTGCGGTAAACCTCGATTCAGCATTGTTTCCTTTTCTTTGCCCAAAAATATCTGTAATCTTGATTCATGTTTGTTTGCCGAAAGCATGTTAATACTTTTAATTTCTGAAGTTGAGTATATAAGGCCGAATAGTGCTAAAAGATGTGATCAAGTTTGTTGCTTAAATAGTAATTCGTGGTAGTAATAGTAATAGATGGGGTGCAGTTTATTCAACCTAACCATTAATTCATAACTTAGTTTGGTATGAAAAATTTCAAGTATTTGGCGTTGTAAATTGCACAATTGCAATATCATTTTCCAATATCAGTTTGTTTGAATAGCCAAGGAGACTTTTTTGGTGAATAAATGACTTGATGTATGATTGGAAATTTACAATTGGGAAAAAAGTGATGTATTAAGGCCACGGCCAATTGATTATGTATAGGTGCATTGTTTGTAGATCTATTTTGACCTCTCCGTATTTCTAAATCATTAAATGGGGTGTGTGCAGTGAACACCGCCCAATTCAAATTATTTGCAAAAATTACTCTATTTTACCAAAGTCCCTAATGAAGCTTGTTTGAGAGAATGGTGTGATATTAGCACGGTCACGTAGGCGGTGTTGGTGATGGGGTGTCGGAATGAATAGTTGAGGTGATGGTGATGGTGTATTTTTGGGAAGGAGGAAGTGAGTCGGAGGAGGCAGTGTCGGCATTGGAGGAGGCATCGTTGTCCTCGGAAGTGATGCTGGCGGTAACGGACGGCGGCGGCCGCATTAGGAAATTTTTGCTCTTGTCGCGGGCCATGACTGAGAGAGATGGGAAGTGTAGAATAAATCTAAAACTCGTTCTTTAAAGTAATTGACTCGTTGTTTAAGTGGGTTGTATGACTACTTCGTAATACATACGGGTATATATAATTGTATATAGGTTTCGTAATCTTATTAATGCCAAATTTTATTTTCCATAATCTCATATTGTTGATAACGTAAATATATTATTTAGATACGGTATATATTCTAATATAACGTTTATTAGAATATAATCATTTTATTTTAGTGAAATAAAATAAAATGAATAATTTGACTGGGCTCGAGTTGAGCTAAAATGTCTCCTCGTCTTTCAAGTTTTAAACCATAAAAAGATTTGAGCCTATTCCGAACTTTGAAAAAAAAAGGTTTCAGAAACGTTAAGAAATGAGTCGATACAAAAAAAAATCAAATAATTGGTAATTATTATAACTGGAAACTCAGTATTACAATCCTGATCTTTGTGAAAATATAAACTACTCCGTATATGGAAATTACAAAACTACTAATGAAATTTACTCTAATCAATATTACAGATTTACAACCATCATTCTTTATTAAAATTTTGTACTGATAAATAATTCCCCCGTATCTTCTCCTTTTCTTCTTCTATATCATCACCCATCTTCATCTTCATCTTCACTAATCCACCCCCACTTTATGATTTGACGTCTTTGCCTTTCACCGTCACCGTGACCAATATGCATGTAGTCGTCATCAAGAACGGTCCATCACTAGTAGAAAAATGTTGAATTGCTTCTCCTCAGTTGAGGCGTTTGAGGCTAATAGCAACAAATAATTTATCTTTTTTTCTATAAAAATACTTGGTGAGTCATTTTTAAAGGTAATTAACATCAAATAATCTAAAAAAATAGAATGCGGCGTCGTCCTCCCTGACGCCTCTCGGTATTTTCGAAAAAAGAAAGGTGTAACCTCTTTGTTTCCACGCCATATATATACTACTAATATTATTTTACTTTTAAAAAAAAACACAGACTCCCTTATCTTGCTCTACCTCATCCTCGACGAAACCACCTACCCAGAACTCCATTCGACGACACCCAGAACCGGCGCCTGATCTCCATTTTTCTTTGCTCGCACTCCCATTTCAAGTCGTTCTCGCACTCTGTTTGCTCGCACAACCCATTTTCGCCGGAGGTCTGTTAATCGTCGTTAATTTGTTGTTGTTAGGGTTTGTCAGGTGATTTCATGGTTTTGTTTGTTTTGTTGAATTTCTTTCTTCTTTTGTCTTTTATTGAAGCTTTTTGTTGCTAATTTTTTTGTTAAGCTTGAGTTTTACTAGATTTTTGTAACTAATTTAAGGTTTTTGTTTGTAGATTTCGTAATACAATGTTAATTTACCAGTTTTTGTTCCACAGTAACAATAAACAGCAGAGCGAAGCCATCATTCGATGATGAAGAAGCCGACGCCGAAATTAAAATTGAAGAACAAGTGCACGTTTCATGATGTTGAGTACTAGTATTCTCTTCAAATCATGGACTTTCTAAAAGTCTAGAATATTTAATGTTTATATTCGAATTAATATGATTAACTGCATTTTTTTTACTTACACTTGATTCAGGTCAGATTTGGTAATCGGTTTGTTGGAGATGTGTTTCTTGATGGCTCAATTTTGAGGTTTGATGAGTTGTTGAAGTTGGGCTTATTAATGATTATTACTATTGTTATTGTTGCTAGTTTCATACATCATCATCAGGGTAAACATGATAGTGTGGACATGACATAGGTCCACCCCGACGCGGCAACGCGCGGGTTTGGGGAGGCGAATAAATCTCCATATGAGATGGTCAAATTGAAATTTAAATCAAAGTAGGAGTCGCCACCGAACTTTGTGGGAGTTCGGGCCCGTTCGAATCCACTCTATGTCGAAGTGGGCCATATTTAAAACATGGCCCATTTCCGATGTCAGAGCTTATCGGGTTCGTCCCTTAGCATTTGATACCGATACCGACATTATCGGATATCGTGTATTGAATGACTCTCGTTGCCAATGGATTCGGACATCCGGAAACCATGGTTCTGAGTAAGGGGTGAGGGTACGTGTTGGGAAGTTCACTAAGAACACCCAACCCCGCCCGCACTTAGCGGCCTTTACTAAGATATCGTTCGTTTTTTGTGTACACGCGTTAGTTCGACGGTTGAATGATATGCAAAGATTATTTTCCCTAGACATGTGAGAGAAAAAATAAATGGGTTGCTAAGTCGTTTAATGCATATTAAACTAATAACGTCAAAGTTATTTTAGCATGTGAATTTTGTTTTAGTCTAATAAAACAAAATATGAATAAATTGCTACAAACACGAGAAAACGAGTTAGTAACGATTGAATAATTCGAATAAAGACGTAAATAAATAATATGCATGATTTTGGAAAAGATTTATGACACGTGATTGATTAGCACGTGTTGACCAAGGTCGAAAAAAGTATTTATTGAAGTATGTCGCGAAAGTTGCTTTTTATGTAAGGTTCGAAAAGAATAAAAAAAATAGAAAAGCGAGGAAACGAAAAAATTAGACCCGGCGGACCAGGCTGTTGCGCGAGTCGCCTGACAGGCGCGCGACTCGTGTGACAGCCTGTTCGGGTTTTTTTATTTTGTCGAAAATCGTCAATTTTATAAATCGCGCATGAATATGGATTAATTTATGCCCGCTTTATATTTTCGATATTCGTCGTATCCGATATTCGATTATAGAATCGATATCGAATAGTCGGAACGATTTTTAGAAAAGTTTTGAAAAAAGTTTGTTTTGAACGAAAAGGGAAAAAAAAAATTTGAACGAAAAAGATGTTAATTCTCTCCGCGTATAAAATCGTCGAATTTTAAAAAAAAGATGTAACGATTTTATTAGCATCAACGAGAATTAATTAATTTAGTTCTTGTTAGATACGATATTCGACTAAAGAATCGATATCGTATTTTAAGAACGTTATAAGAAAAAATAGTTTTTGTAGTATCGATTATTAGAAATAACGAAAAATATGTGACGAACGACCCGTATTAAAAATACAAAATGACCGATGACACGACACGAAAAAGAACGAAAAAAACGTGGAGAAAGAAAGAGAAGAAGAGAAGAATCGGGTTTGATTTACACCCTCAACCTACATGCTTTGTTTTCTCGGGATAAGGCTCGTCGGAAAGTGGCTTAAACTTGGGAGCGTCGAGATGATGCGGGATGAGTTAAGGTGTTATTTTGGACGTGTGGTTGGACGGGTTTCGGCCGGTTGGAGGGTCGGTTTCGTCGGGTTGGAGTCGTCGGGAATTGCTTGGTATAACGAGGTGGTATGTGAGAATAATTTGTGAGAACTTCCGTGTGTCACAATTTTTGTGTCGTGTTGTGTGTGTGAAAATTTCTGTCTGTTTTGTGTTGAATGGAGGGTCCTATTTATAGGTGAAGAGGTTTAGGAGAGGTGTCTTGCTTGGACAACAAGAAACACCGGTTTGGATAGGAAACGTAAGAGGTTGAAAGGAACGAGAACTCGCTTTCTTGGTAAAGAAGGCAAAGAACTCGGCTGTTTTGGCTGACTTCGGCCGAGTGTTTGACACTCGGTCGGTAATTGCTTTAGTTTTTCGGATAGAATTCCACTTGAGATCAAATTCTACCTTTAACGGAATTGTTTAATACTTTTTGAAGCTGATTTTTTGTGGTGTTTGAGACCGAATCAGCCACGTGAGGTGTCACGGCTGACTCGTGTGTCTCGAGAATATTTTTGACCGGGTTTTGACTCGCTCGCTAAAAGACGGTTTTGCCCCTGGTGCCGGATTCGACCCAAATTAGTCTTATTTGACTCAAAACGATCCACTGGGCCTGGATTTGAGGTTGGTTTTGTAAGATTTGTACTCTGTAATAAGCCTAAACCAAATGTTCATGACTACGAGCCCATATCCGAGTCCATCAAAGCACGTTTACGTCCAATCATCATCGGGTGTTTGGCGGGAACTATTATAGACACCTGGCGGTCAAAATGTGAGTGTCTACAGATAGTAGAAGTTGTTAGGTTTCGAACATTGAGGAGTGGAATGGGTTACCTTGATTCAGTGTTCCATTTTTCAAATCAAGCTCATTCCAAGGAGCAACCTGTCAGCACTGGCGGTCTCAAGTCGTTTCTCTTTTCCTTTCTCATTGTCTCTTTGCATTGAGTAACATCTTGCTCAGTTTAGTTATGTTTTAGGTACTGTTTGGGTAAGAAAATAGGAGGGAATGGAATGAGCGGAAAGGAAAGGGGAGGGGAAACAAAGGGGGTGAATTTTTCGAACCAAAATGGCAAGTTTAGCTAAGGATATGCAGTCTCACTAGGGAAGAGATCATAAATGGAAGATTTTTATGAGACAAGAATTGACGGTGTTGAGAGAGAAGTAGTTGGTTTGTTTGGTGTTTTTTATGGTTTGTTCTCCCTTCAACTAATGTTCCTTCTTTCTAATTTAATGTCATGTTTCTAATGCTTTATCTAACAATGCAATTGATGTTCTCCAAGTCCTCTATTTCTAGTTGTTAGCTAACATGATTGCTTGTATTATGAGCTTCCAATATGAGTGTCTGAGGTTGTCGGGGTTTTGAAAATTACAAAATAAATTTGTAATTATTCTTCATCGTGTATCATTACTTTGATAATCGATTGTTCAAGTTTTATCCATCTCTAGTCATTTCCTTACATTTATTTTCCAACTTCTGGTCATGGTGGTGCTCGTGCAACTGAGCATGTGAAGCACGATCTTTTTAGTTCTCTGATTAAACATCCAAAGTTCATTTCTCATACCAAATCAGCAATAGGTTTGAAATCATATTGCATATTTACCCCGTCAATGATTTTGGAAGAATCTTAATGTTCTTGTTCTTGTCTTCTTCTTATTCTTCTTTTGTCCGATTTCTTTGTTATAGTGGAAGAATGGATTTTGGAAGAATCTTAATTTTGGAAGAATCTTAATTATTTAGTTTTATCTAATGATTTCAAAGTAGTTTTGCCCAGGGGTTGTTTACCTTTTTTTGTCAAGAAGTATAATTTGGGTATGTTTGGTTGAGAAGACAAACATTGATCGAGCTCAACTTAGTCAAATAAACGAGCCTAGTGTTAGTGATGGAGATATACACGAGTTGTCACCTCCACCGCCTGATAAAAAAGAATTGTGTGAGCTTGATGGGGGTAAGAATGGGTCAAGTTCTTTTTTTTATTCGTGTATAGTAGTAATAGTATTACTCACTCTGGTAATCTGTTATGGTATGGTATGGTATTTCCCATTATTGTTTCCATGTTTTATTATCTATTTATTTATTATTTATTGAATGGAGGAATGGAGGAAGTACTTCTTTACTTTATTTCTAGGCTCTCCTCTTCCACCTTACTTATCCTTCTTCATGTTTCATCCCCAACGCCCTTCACCTATGGACTATTGTTGTATGTATGTATGTCTGGCTGTGGCTACCTTAGCTTCTAAACTCTCGCTTTCTCTTCTCTTCACCCAACAGCTACACTACTGCAGCAGCTACCCTTCGCGACTGGACTCGACGCACGCCTCAACTCAATCATGCTCCTCCTCCTCCTCCTACTAACCCTTCTTCATTCTTCTTTAGGTTAGCTCACTTCTCTTTCTCTTCTTTTATCTTACGGAGTACTTCCTTCCAACTCTCATATACTTATTTACAAGTTACAGCCTTTGATGTTTTCTTTTCTTTACTTTTGTAGGCGCCTTTATTGGGATAGATATAGTGGTTGTGCATTTTCTATATATGAGTACTTTTTTTCCATTGAATTAATCTTAATTGTCTAGATTAATAAGATTGCTGTTGTACGACGAGTATAAATTAGCGGGTATTATGACGCATACCCCCACAAGATTGAGAGATAAATGGGGATATACCCTACAAGATTGAGAAATTAAATGACGATATACCCTACAATATTGAACAAGGATTATTATTAGATGATGAGAGTTATAAGAAAGGGTAAATGCCGCGTATAATTTATAACTCCACTTCATTTAATTGGTCAACGATTTGTGTATATATAATTTCTCCATTTTTGAAGTTTTGAGTTAGATGGATGGTAAATTTTATGATTTCGTTTGAGGGAGCCTGTTACTAATCTTGGAACGATACTTTATCTATGTTACTCTTCACTTAATTTGAAAATTTACCGAACTCGAATTTGTTTTGGGCATGTTTGGTCGACCTCCAAAGCCTAAAAGTCTGAAATTTTTCATTTCGAGTGTGCTTGGTCATTGTTTTTTCTATATGTAATTAGTCAATCATATATTCCTTTTTCTTTTGTTTGCTTTAAACATGTCCCAGTAATTATTCTTATTTCATGCTTTAACAACTTGAGAATTTGGGTTTCAACATTTTGATTAATATTTGGTTAAGGTGGTAAACATCACCATTGAATCTCTTGTTGCTGCTGTAAACAGCTGTTGTTAGTGGTGGTACTGCGGTTGCTCCTGCTCCTGTGGAAAAGAAGGAAGAGAAGAAGGTAATCTCATTTCATCCTATTTTTGGTATTTGTTGGTGTATTGACTCACCGTATATGTTTGGAAATTGGAACTTTCTGTCCTTATTGACTAATTTGCTCCAATAAATAGGTGTTGCTTGATGCGGTTTTGACGCTAGTTTTCTCTAATATATACAATGCTATAAAAGCTCACAACAATCGGAGGTTTAAGACAGTTTTTAGATCTACCAAGTGATTGTTAGCTTCACTTAAATCCCATTGAAAGAAACTACAAGTATTATTGGAGAAGATACCCATGGGCAGTGCTACTGCTACTGCTAGCCAACTGGCTGATACTTCTACTGGTATTGACACTGATAATGATCCTATTCAGGTCTTCATTCTTTCTCCGATCCTCATTTTTTCACTAACTCCCTGACCTCCTAACCAGTAACCACTCTAAACTATTGCACAAATGTTTTACGAAAAAGTTTCTCTTAACAAATCCAAAGGTCTAAGTTTTGTTTTTTCAAAGATTCACACTTGTTACCATATTCACCTTCAACCTTGTATTAGAGACGTCTTTAAGGAGCTCAGTAGGCGCATCCGAACCCTCTGTTTTCATAAATAAATAAAGTTTAGTCCAAGTTGATCTTGATCTATTGGTTTCAGCTTTGTGAATAGAGTATTAATTAAGATTAAGGAGGGTTCGAATGTTGTTTGTGAGCGATATTTGGTCTATAATTCTTTGTATTTAACTCATTTTTCATAACCAAAAAATTTGTGCAACCACCGACAAAACTCTAAAACTACCACTACGTATTACCTTTGGTGTGGATTGTAATTACTTTTGCACCAGATTCACAGGATATGAACAATATTCAAATTAATATTCTGGACAATTATGTTATGCCGTGGTATCCGTGCATTGTTACTTCCTGGTATTTGCTCCGTTTTGGAGAAGATACATCATTTAATTGATATTTTATGAAAAAGGCTTATTTAGTTGCCATTTGCTTAGATACTTGTACTAGTATAACATTACTTGTGTTCATGACCTTTTACTTATAATTTAGAACAATTATGATTCCTTAGCTTGATATCAAAGGCGGAGACATGTAACTATTTTGTTATTTCAATGAATGTAACTAAATCAAGATGTGATTAGCACAAGTTATTTTTAGTTGATTGAGCTTTTACATAGTTTCATCTTTCATATAACTAATCCAGATTCACTACTGGTCGTTGAATGGAAAGATGATAGAGACAAGCTTGTGGGCAAATCATATAAGGATCGCATGAATAGGCTTTTGTTGTAGTATGAAGACTCCTCAATGGAACAAGGTATGAATTACTCTACCTAGGCAAGCTAATTATTTCCTTAGATGATAAATGATTTTTTTTTCATTTTCTTGCATAGTAGCCTCGTTATCGTTTCTTTGATATTTATGTGTGTGAGGTGACTCATGAAATAAGAGGGCAAGGGAAACTTCCATATTTATATTGCAGGACACGTTGGAAATGCTTGATTCCTTGTGTAGACTTGAGAAATCAAATAATCACTCACTTTCTTTTTTTTTCATTTTAACCACTTTCACAACGGGTATTCTGTTACTTTGTCGATCTTGGGTATTTTGTAGGTAAAAGAGTAACCCTACAACTACAGTGAAGATGAGATGAATGCATTGCGGGACAATGAGCTTCATACTTTACATGTCGTATGTGAAGTAGACTATGTAATTCTAACTTTGTAGGATTTTATTAGATTTATGAGTATTTGTAAATGTATCCATGTCACCTTTTTAGACTTTAATAAATGTCGTGTACGTCGATTGGAATAGATAATGTAAAACATTTCGTATGGTTTCATCGACAATGCATATTGAAAATCATTTTAAAATGCCCCAAAGATATATTTTTTTATTCAAAATTAACTTTATTTGCGGCGTCCTTTTATTAACAACGCCTCAAATAGGCCTTCATATGCGGCATTTTCCACAAAAAACGCCTCGAATAGTGTC
Source organism: Agrostemma githago (assembly GCA_958450325.1). NCBI lineage: Eukaryota > Viridiplantae > Streptophyta > Magnoliopsida > Caryophyllales > Caryophyllaceae > Agrostemma > Agrostemma githago. The sequence goes on along the minus strand of OY288247.1, from coordinate 61,157,500 downwards.
CGTTTTTGCGGCGTTTCTAAAATAAAACGCCGCAAATACATATCTATTTGCGGCGTTTTCTTTGACACAGCACCACCTTTTCCTATTTGTTGCCCCGCCATATGAGGCATCACTAAAGAAGCCTCAAATAGGTGGTTTTTTGGAGCCGCAAATCAAGTTTTTTCTACTAGTGCATGTTTGCATTAAGCCTCGATTCAGTGTTGTTTCCTTTGCTTTGCCAAAAAATATCTGTAATCTTGATGCATATTTGCTTTGCCGAAAGCCTGTAAATGCTTTCGATTTCTGAAGTTGAGTATATAAGGCCGATTAGTGCTAAAAGATGTGATCAAGTTTGTTGCTTAAATAGTAATTCGTAGTAGTAATAGTAAGAGATGAGGTGCAGTTTATTCAACCTAACCATTAATTCATCATTTAGTTTGGTATGAAAAATTCCAAGTATTTGGCATTGTAAATTGCACAATTGCAATATTATTTTCCAATATCAGTTTGTTTGAATAGCCAAGGAGACTTTTTTGGTGAATAAATGACTTAATGTATGATTGCAAATTTACAATTGGGAAAAAAACGATGGATTAAGGCCACGGCCAATTGATTTTGTATAGGTGCATTGTTGTAGATGTATTTTGACATCTCCGTATTTCTGAATCATTAAACGGGGTGTGTGCAGTTAGACCTGGCAAACAGATCGGGTCATATCGTGTTCGTGTTTGTATCATTGGTAAACGGGTCACGAACCAGTCAACCCAAACCCGACTCATTTAAGTTTCGTGTCGTGTTTGTGTTGACCCATTTACATAAATGAGTTATTAAGCCTCAACCCAAACCCATTTATTTCGTGCCGGGTTCGTTTCGTGTTTTTGTGTCATGTCCATATTTAGAAAGTATTAACATATTTATGTTAAAAATGATTAAAAATATTTAGATTATTTTAATAAACGGGTTATTCGTGTCAGGTTTGTGTTTTGGGACCTCAACCCAAACCCGACCCAATTCGTGTCGTGTTCGTGTCGACCCACTTACATAAATGGTTCATGAACCCTCAACCCAAACCCATTTATTTTGTGTCGTATTTTCGTGTCGTGTCTTTTTTTGTCGGCTCTATGTGCAATGAACACCACCCAATTCAAAATATTTGCAAAAATTACTCTATTTTACCAAAGCCCCTAATGAAGCTTGTTTGAGAGAATAGTGTGATATTCGCAGTGTCACGTAGGCGGTGTTGGTGTCTTGTTCTATAATAATATAGATTGTTAGTTTAATGTTTACTTCTATGTTTTCATTAGTGTTGAGTTATTTAGTTAACTTAGTCTCAAGTATGATTACTGAATAGGTTAGTAGTTAGGGGGTTAAGGGAGGGGCTGAGGGAGAAAGAATTTGGGTATCATGAATTAGGGAATTTTGGTGATTGATGCACTAGGATTGATTTGTCTAGTTTGGAATTGTTGTATATGTGTTGACTTTACTTGATCAATATTGTTGACTCGTATCACCCTTATCAATATGGGGAAACTCGAGGTTTGGGTAATTCCTATTAGTCACCTAACTTAATCGTTGCAAATTTAAAACGGGTTTTAGTGAGATTGGGTTGGGAAACCAAAAGGTGACTCACCCCTTATCTATTGTGTATCGCTCGATTCCTTGTTTTATGTGTCCCGTTTCTAATTCTCCGACTCCCCCTAATGCCTTTCCTTTACTTGATTTCTCTTCGTTATTCTAGTCTCGTTCTCATTAGTTTAGTTCGTGACCTACCTCAAACCCTCCTTTAGATCCCAATCAATAGACAAGACCTAGACTCGACTTCCCATGTTATGTCCCTGAGGATCGATCCTGACTTACCGCTACTACGTAGTTAGTTGTCGTGGTTATAGATATTGTTTGATTGTGTGGGTCACGAAGCCCGCGCATGAATAATTAAGATATCAATATGAAATCTTTTGAATCATAAAAAGATATTTTAAAATTATTATAAACAAAAATAGAATTATCCACATCGAAAGATTATGATGAGCTGATCAAATTCTATATCATAAATAGGAGAGATCATTCATTTTAGATATTAACAAAAAAAATTGAGTCGTATAACAGCTCTTAAGGTTATAAATTGAAGTAAAATTATCCCACATCAAAAAGTTATAATAAGGTGATGAAATTCTATTATATAAATAAAAGTAATCATTCATCTTTAGATAACAACAAAAAATCTTTCAAGTCCTAAAAAAGTTCTTAAGACTATAAATTGAAGTAGCAATATCCCACATCGAAAAATTATAATAGGTGAATGGAATTCTATTATATAATTAAGAGTAATCATTCGTCTTTAGATATCAACCTGAAATCTTTTGAGTCCTAAAAAGAATTTTTAAGACAATAAACTTTAGTAGAATTATCCACATAGAAAAATTATGATGATGTGATGAAATTCTACATATCATAAATAAGAGAAATCATTTTTTTTAGATATCAACCAAAATATTTCGGAGTCTTTTAAAAGCTATGTAGGTTATAAATTTAAGACTTGATTTAAATTATTTCGATAAGATCATCTAATATGACATACGTGGCAATATTAATATTAAATGAATATTGATACGAATATGTAGTTGAAGATGTACTTGTGTGCGAGTGACTTTAATTAGTCTTTCTAACTACAATGCATGCCTATAATTTAATTTGACATTTAGCGCAGATATTACTTCCCTAAAAACACATTCACGTATATGTGAATAATATTCCTTTATTATTAGGCATACTTTTACCTTCAATGGCTTACTTTCCCCAGTTGCGTAGTCTCACCAATTTATGCAATCATCCAACTACGTGTCATTATCAATGTCACTAAAAATCGGCCCGTGATACAGAGTATATGATATTGGTAAGATAAAGATGATTTATTTAACTTATTTTTTAATATACATTGATCTTATATTTTATAGGAAGTACGAATATATATTCTCACTTAAATTTATTACACACTTACATGCATATGAAAAATGTTGACTCGTTTTATTAAAAATATTATTACTATTATTATTTTATGAAATGGAGAATTTTATTGATGAATCAAAAAGCAGTTTACAAAAAATTGGTGGGTAGCCGAGATACAATCTATTATTATTATTATTATTATTATTATTATTATTATTATTATTATTATTATTATTATTATCATCATCATCATCATCATCTGATAAAAATATAAGTTAAAACATAATATTTTCGAGAAATTTTAGTCTAAAATACGAGTATCAATAATTTTTTAGGAAAATTCTCTCTTGTACCCTTCAAGTTTCTACGTATGAGCAAATCTCAATTATAACCTTAAACTCAATTAGTTATTATCAACCGTGATCAATATACTCAACGGTCGTTCGTTTTATCGTTAACTACCAACATGCACAAGTAATAACTCATTTGATTATGACATGGTTAATTGACGGTGTACGTTGACATGACTCTTATATAGAAAACATAATAGCCCCCCCTACCATTCTCTAATTCTTTCATCATCAAACAATCATCCCCCAACCTTCTACCACAGTTCTCCAAAAATCATAATCTTGTCAAATCAAAATTTCGAATCAATGGTCTCATCACCATCAATCTCCGATCACTGAAAACCTGCTCGTTACAAATTAAACTAAAACACAACAACAATCAAAACCTCACAATCTTCTTCTTCTACATGCATCACGATTTTGTTCATTCAAAGCTAATTAAAATCTCCAAAATATAATAAATACCTAATTTCTCTGTCGTATGAATCCTGAACATCAAATTACAAACTCACGATTTATATATTGTCTTGAAAATGTAGTGAAATTCGGAGTTAGTTCCGTGTCGAGCTCCCCCATGAACTCGATAATCGGGTTAAGTTTAGTGGATCGGATTGACCCGCGTATAATGAGGTGGAGGTGAATGAGGTGGGTCCCATGAAAGATGTGATTTAGTAGAAAAAGAGGATGTGTCTTTTAATTCCAATGGAAAGAAACAAGCAAATCTAAATTCAAAAGACGAGACTAGTTGATGCATTGAAAGGGAGTTCTGAGGTTGAAGAAGAAGAAAAGAATGAGTCATGTCAACATCATGGCTATGTCATAAATGAGTTGTGTTATGTTGTAGTTAACGACAAAACTAACATGCCATTGAGTATATTGATCACGTTGTGAATAACTAATGGAGTTTAAGAGTATAATTGAGGTTGACTCATACGCATCGATACAACCAGGCCCGTCTAATGGGGGGAGCTTTAGGTGCATTTGAACCGGGGCTCCAAATTATTGGGGCCTCATAAATTAAATTTGGTGTTCAGATTCTATAGTTATGTAAAGTTGCCTGGATGGTTGAATTGTTGGTTTCTCTACAAGAGGGCATTCAAGTCCTTGTGGCCCCATTTTTCATCTTTTTATTTTATTGGTTACTCAATTCATTAATTAATCTTTTTATGGAAATTTGTGTTAATTGACAAAGTTTATCATATTGAGATCATAATTTAACTATATCTGCAATAAATAACACAAGTTTGTAATATAAATTCTCTTGTTTCTATTTTTAAAAATTCTTTTTAACCATTCATTTACTCATAAAAATTATACTCCGTAACGCCATATGGAGTAAAAAAAAGTCTTGAATTAAAACGAAAAGAGATACAGAGTATGATGCTTATAATGTGATTTACGGAGTACATGATATAGGAGATGATATTTAATAAATATGACTATAGTAACGAATGATTGAGTCACCAAGTAATTACTCACCAATGGGAGAAAATTTATAGGTAAATGATTGTTTTACTAAACAGGTAGGGAAAAACATCATTCAAATAACAAAATTTATTGTGAAAAAATGGCATAATGCAACTTGGACATTCTATTTATAAAATTATTACTCCGTAATATTGATCAAATGGGGCCTTCATTTTAAAGTTTGCACCGGGCCTCCAAATTTCTTGAGACGACCCTGGATACAATTGGGAAAATTGAAAACTTGAGGGGCATAAGAGAGAATTTTCCTTTTTTAATTTTCCTATTTTTGGGTCGAGTGGGTTCTGACTCAAAATATTCGAACTATTTTCGGGTCGGGTCACTTTCAGGTTTCGGTCATTTTTGGGCGAGTTTTTTCGGGCTGCTTTGGGTCGGGTCAGTTTTTGACAGATCTAATTATTATTATACGCTTTAATTGTAATGTTTATATTTAAAAACACTAATAAAATCGAATTTTAAAATCTTTTTGATAATTAGTTTATTATTAAATGATAAAAAAAGGATTTATTAAATTGAATATTTGCTTATTTGTAATTTAAAACATTAAAAATATCACGGAGTATTTTTTAATCGTAAATCCAAATACTACGATGTTCCACATTTCTGTTTTATCAACCTCACTACGATGTTCCACTTTTCTTTTTAGTACACCTTTTGTGGTTCCCATTATGTGTGACCCCACTTTTTTTTTACTCTCACATACTTCCTCCGTTTTTTATTTATCGTCTCGTTCCATTAAAATACCCCACCTACATATTGATGAAATGGGGTAAAAATTTAAAACCGAAGGGAGTATTTAGACATTCTTCCCACTTTTCTTTTTGACTTCCTTTGTCTGTATTTTTAATTATTCTTTATTTTTTCTTCACTTTTTTTTCTTTTTCTTAATTTAAACACAATGATTTTTCACTTTATACCCCACTTTTTACATTTTTCTCAACTTTCTCCCAAAAATAATATGGGAGAAATACTCTAAAAGGGAGAGAGTTCTTTCATTTTTCTTCACCTATTGCACCCTTCTTATTTTTTTCCCCCAAAACTAATGTGGAAGATCGTTAAGAAGGAGATGGAGTATATAAATATAAATATTTTACGAAGTTTAATAATCCCTATTATTCATTCAATCCTTTACATGGAGGATTTCATAACTTTTAAGTAAAGTGGTAAAAGTAAGTGTATTATTGGTAAATCAAATGATTTTATGACAAAAACAGCTCCAAAAACTCTCTCACTAAAAAAAATTGTACTTATTCTCTCTAAAAAAACCCAAAACCAAAACCCTAATTGACCACCATCACAGCCGCCGCCACCATCTACCTTCCTATCTTCCATCCTTGCCGGAGATGGGGTTTTTCAGCCCCATCTCCGGCCTCTCGATCATTCCACTTCTATGATTGATGGTTCTCACACCACTTTCCTACTGCCTATGCACATTGGGTCCGTCACCTGCTTCTCGTCCTTTGTTTTGGTTTCTTGTCGGTCTGAGATTTGTCATGCCCGCTCGCCTCCGATCGCCGACTCTTTCTTCCGATCGTGCTCCACCTCCCTCTCCCGGACGTACGTCGTCCTTCCTCTCCTCTCCCGTCGTTCGATCTCTTCGGCCTTTGTTCGGTCGTCGTTGGGGTGGTCGTCGTTGTGGTATGTTGTATGTTTAGGGTCCTTCCTCACTACTTATGATCTAAGCAGTGGTCTTCTCTTCAATTTCTAGAGATGTTCCCCCCTCCCCTCGCCCCCTTCCCCATCTCTAGTAAGTTGTTGAGTTGTTGGTTCTTTTCTCTTGTTTTGTCCCGGTGTTGTCTTGCATGGATGGCTAGATGTTCCCTCCTCCCCTCGCCCCCTTCCCCAATTGTAGCTCTATGTAAGAATGTCTGGGATTGGGTTTTTTTTATGGGTCGTTTTAGGTCTTGGGTGGGGAGTGGCTCACGTATGGATCCGTTGCTGGTAATCGTTGTCCGTCGATCGATTTTGTCGTTCTTCTCGGGTGTTTTAGGACCGGGCCTTCATTCATTTTCCGTCTTTCGTTTAGTCTTTTCCGTGTCATGAGCGGTGACCTACTCTCTATTTGCATGTGTGTTTGAGATTGTTTCTTGGTGTGGATCGTTGCTCATTGTTGTGGTTTGATCGGGGTTTGGGTGAATTGGAGATAGGTTGGTTTTTTGGTTTGGGTGGATGGTTGTGATGGTGGATTCCGTTAAATCGTAATGACGCTTCTTTTTTATTTGAGGTTGTGTTTGTTATTCACAATAATCTCATTTAGGAGTCTGATGAATTTGGTGCTCGGGGGTCTTGGATGTGTTGGTTCAACTCTAGACTCTTATTCTAGAGTGGTCTTGTTCTGTAAAAAGGTTGAGAAGTGGCGCAGTCCCCTTATTGTCATCTCGGTTTGCTCTTTGATTTGCTGGCCTTGTTCTAGGCGTGTTTGATCACCAAAATGCAGGAGTCTATACTCCATTGATGACAGGTCACCTGTTATTCAACCTTTCTTTCTACGTCTTTATGGCGTAAGTGCATTTTATTTGTGTCAATCGTCCCATCAGTGGTCATGTGGAGTCTACACCGTGGATGATGATGAGGTGGATGCTAATGCTCGTGATCTCTCTACTGCTTTATGTCAGCATGCTTTGGCCCTTGGACAACGTAGATTCATCATGTTTAGACTTTATTTAAGTTTTATTATGTCGTGTTGTTTTATGTAATTCCCCGATCCCTTAACAAAAGAGCACACATTATAGGTGTGACTTGTTGTAGGGTGGTTTGACTTCATTGGCAAAAAAATGATTTTTATGGGTCTACTAAACTTAAGGAAAAAATAGTGATATTTTGTGTAAATATAGGAAAGATATAAGGATTATAAGGTAATATATTTTGACAAAAGAAGAACGTAAAGAATTGATTGGACTGTTCATTTATAGTAAGGGTAAAGAATTGAATGGATGAAAAGAAGGAAAGATATACTGTAAGCATTATGGTAAGGATAAGTTTTTATTGACCTAATAGGTCGAAAGAATCAGGTCAGGTTTCGACTCTAAATTAACGTGTCATATTGGATTCGGATCACACGGGTCACAGATCAAAAAAAATCATGACCTTAAAAAACTGACCAGGCGGGAGTAGATTGAGTTTTGACAGGTTTAAACCTACCCCAATGTGTTATTGACCCTATAAAACTAGTGCAAAACCCGTGCCTATGCACAGTTTTTTAATTGATTTGTTTATATAAATAGGTTAGTGACTTACAAAATTAATTATATTCCCTTCGTTTGAGTCAATAACTTACCCTTTTTTGAGTGTTTAGTCGACCGTTCACGTTTCTGTTTTTAAAAGAAATTTACCTTTACTTTTTGTTTTTCAGCATAATAAAAACAATTACTTTTTAATTGTCTTTTTTTTGTATAGAGTAACATTTTATTATGATGAAATGAGTATTAAATTAGTCACTACCTTGTCTTTTTGTATAGAATAAATAATCTATTTGGATGAAATAAGTATAAAATTAGTAACGCGTCACTCATATAATAAATATGATATAATGTTCACGCTTTTTTTAATTATGAAAAAATATTTTTCATTTTAGATCACATTCAACCTTACTATTTTCGTTATGTTTATTAATTATCGTATCTATATTAGAAAAGACTAAACAAAACTTGATAAATTTAATGTTTAGTAGAATATTTTAAGGAAAATAATTTGTTTCTAAATTTTAGGGATTATGATTAGAAGTGGATTTTTAAATTTATAGATCTGTCAAACTTTGACTCAACTCGTAAACTTGACCCATTATTTTAGATTCAAGAGTAAGACCCTAAATTTTGACCCGTGAGGCCGTGATCCGTTTAGCTTGAACCCAAAATGTTTTGTCAAAACCCGACCTGGATTATCCATGATGTGTCATTAAAATTATCATATATTAAATTTTAAATAATAATAAAAAACTTATCAACTTTAATGTTATAAATTACAAAAGTAATAAAAAAAGGGTAATGTTAAATACAACTCATAGGGTTGTATTTAAGCATTTAAAGTATTCCAATTTTAGTATAAATATATGGATTTGAGCACAAATTACACATATATCAAGACAATAAATACATGTATTAATGAATTATTTTCTTATTTGGTCTGTTAAATACAACCCTATGGGTTGTATATAACATTTTCCATAAAAAAATAATAATTTTATATAAATTTTATATTCCCTCCGTCCCTAAATGATTGTCCCATTTCTCTATTATATGTGAGGAGTATTTTAATGAAATGTGACAATCTTAGTGGGACGGAAGTAGTAGCATTTAATGATAAAATACTTGTCGAATAATATTGTTAGGAAATAAGTGTCTAGCAATTGTCCTTTTGGACCTTGAATTGATTTGTTGCTGATATCTTTCCTAAAATTGATCTTCTTGTTTTGGTAACATAAGATTGTTTGGTTTTAGGAAAGATTGAACCGTGTTTCCTAATTAGTTTAGGTAACTAGTTTAGCTGAAATAATACTATATAAAGACCTGACTAGTTTCTAGGTTAATTAGGACAAAGAGATGATTTGAGAGCACAATATAGAGGGCTGATTTGTGAGGGTTTTCTTGAGGGAAAAACTCAGTCTGTTTCGAGTCCCTATTATTTGGTGGTTCTATTGATCTCGTCTTCGTTGGAGACCGTTGGAGTTTGTTCGGATCTTGATTGGCCGCAAGATCGTTTGTCCTTCGTCTCGTTAGTGAGTTCGTCGCAGGTCGACTCAGTCTGGGTAGTCTCTTTCCAGTTTGAGATTACTATCTGGTTGGTAGAATTGGTAGTACTTCTGGCTTTAGCTGTGAGCTATTAAGCACGTGTATTACAGTCTACTGTTGTACTATTATCTCCACATAGTGAATTTGGTCTCCTTGTCGGTGTGGACGTAGCCAGTGATTTTGCTGGTGAACCACGTAAATTCTGTGTGTCAGTTTATTATTGTTTGCTATTTGTTTTGTTCTTCTCGCGTAATTAACAAACCGTAGGTAACGGGACGCCTCCGTTACAACAAATATATTGTTGTACAATTTTTTACTTATAAAATTCGGTAATTATTTAATTAATCAGTAACTCTCATGTGAGACCGTCTCACGATAATTTTATCGTGAGACCTCTCACATGGGCACATAGGGGTGATAATTTTTTTGTAACCACCTCTTATATGAGAGGTCTCACGATAAATTATCGTGAGACGGTCTCATACAAGTTTTTGTGTTAATTTAATAACCTTAGTGGTATCAAATATGATTGATATTAAAAAAACTACTTGTATTTTTAACTGATAAAATGTAGAGCATCGAAAATTATATATGCGCAGTATTCTGACCTTAACCCGACCAATGACATTTGTTTGACCTGACACGTAATTTTCTAATCCCGTATGATGTAACCGATTCGACCCATTTAACATGTATATTAAAAAGTATGGAATAGATTTTTATTTATTATGTTACAATTATTTTTTTCTCCAATAAAGATTTTGGTTATTGTTTGGATAAACATTTAACAATTGGGCAAAATTTGGCGGTAAAATTGAAAAGACTATATTGCTCCTTGATTTTTGTTTTAGTAAATAGGAGATCGAAGCTCACCATGAATTGAGTTGGCTTAACCCGATCCAAATGACCCAATTCCAAACTTGTATGGGAAGAGGCGAGGAGGGGGAAATACATCTAATCTTGAATTGTGGGCTTGGAATGATGATGAGCGGTTTTAGTGGGAAGGGCCCAAAGGATTCCTTTTGGAATTTATTGATGGATGTAACAAAAAGCAAAGGGAACAGAAGGTTTCAACAGTTACAAGTACAACTTTGTCAGACATTTTATTTAAAGTTCGGAATGAATGGATTGATTAGATACTCGTCTTGTATTTGTCATTAGACTTATTAGACTGGCGACTATATATATCTTTGTCATAATAATGTTTGCCCAATTGGCTATCTGCCTATGCCTCTCCCAAGCAGGAGAAGTTAATCTTAATCATGTTTGTTTGTTTTTCTTGTGATAGAATTATCTCTCGTATCGTTATGACGGGTAAATAATGACTATTTAGATAGATGAGAACAAAACATTGGTATAATCTATGTGAATTGTTTTTGTTCGTTTTTCTAAACAAACATTATTTGACCGTCACATTAATATGATAGATATCTCCGTCATAAACAAAAAATATGTGATTATGTTCTCCGATACTTGTAGGCTTCTAGGTAATCCAGATTTTGTTTTGTAATTCAACGATTATAGATTTGATGAGGTGTAGGGTTAATAATGATTTTATGTGATTGTATTAAAGGAAATGAAATGTATGGAGACAAAAAAATGATAGAAATAATCTATTACTCCCTATTGGTAAGTATGATAAAACGGATTAACTACATTTTGGTGCATTTTTGGTAGACGGGCAATAGAAGAAACTAAACTATCCATTTTGACTTTCTAAGCCTTCCAAAGAGGCAAAGAGTGATGGGTGTATGGGCATCATAAATGTCTATTGTCTCAACCAAGCCTTTTTGGCCAAAACTTCATGGAAAATCATTTATGAGGATAAGTCTCTTATTATTAGTCAGGTGTTTAATTCGTGCCAAGTACAAATGCACAGCCTCAACCATCAATGAATGCCTCAATATGACCTAGTACAACGCTTTCAAGGGATGGCGCAGTATCAAGTGGGGGAGATTATTACAATAACCCTAATGTTATTTTGAAGGGGCAAAACTGCAACTTAGGCCATCGAGCAAGGATTCCACACTTGGAGTCATTTAGAACCCCAACATTGGTAACGTCACTAGTGAAAGCACTCTAATTAAAATTCTTTCAACTGGTGGATGACAAATTTGGAACTGAATTATCACTTCATCTCCACGGGCCTTTAAGAAGGAATTAATCCTATGTAGCAAGGAGAAATCCTTTATGAAGGCTAGACAACCTCTCTCAAAATAGTCAACCATAAAAACTTTTGGATCTTAAGATTTCATGATTTCTGACAAGGATCCAGAGCGAAAAACAATATTACCGATTCTGAAAATGAGTAGCACTCCTACAGGATCGGAGTCACCTGGCCCATTCACTCGTTCTTATTATTATTATTATTATTATTATTATTATTATTATTATATGTGAAGAGTCAATATTTATATTAATAAAGCAGGAACTTTTCGAGCGATAAGATTGGTCGAAATTTTTTAATATATTTTATGTCTTAATAAAAAATATAAAAATTTGTATATGAAAAAAAATCCTACTCCACCTCAGACTCGATTTTTTTAAAATTTAGATAAAAAAACGTATGAATTTGTATAGAAAAAAACAATCCTGCTCCATTTAAGATTAAAAAATTATCACTATATAAACCGACGATTATCACCTCATAAGACAACAAAAGTTGGACCTCATAAGATTATAAATTTAAGTAAAAAAATCTCCTCATCGAAAAATTATAATAAGATGATGAATTCTATATTACTCCTGAAATAATAAGCAGAAGTGATGAAACTCTTCAATATAAATAGGAGTAATAATTAGTTTATAGATATTAACAAACAATCTTTTGAGTCTTAAAAAAAGTTCCTAAGATTATAAAGTCAAGTAAAAATTATTTACATCGAAAAATTATGATGGGTGATGAAATTCTGTATTATAAATAAGAGTCATCATTCGTCCTTAGATATCAACTAAAAATCTTTTGAGTCTTAAAAAAAAAGCGATCTTATGAATATAAACTTAAGTTAAATTGTCTTGAAAATTATAATATAATGTGATAGAATTTTATTATATAAATAAGAGTAATAATCATTCATTTTTAGATATTAACCAAAAATCTTTCGAGTCGTAAAAAGTCTCTTTAGACTATAAAGTTACATAAAATTATCTCACATCGAAAAATATAATAGGGTCATAGATTTCTATAATATAAATAAGAGTAATAATTCATTATTAAATATTAATAAAAAAATCTTTTGAGTCATAAAATGAATTTAAAAAGAATTTTTAAGACTATAAACCAAAAATCTTATACTCCAATTCTTTAGAAATTCTAAAAATATAAAATTAAAATTTTAAAATAATTAATAATAAAAATAAAGTTATTATTATCCTAATACAGGTAGATATATTATCTTTTCCTTTATTTTATTATGATAAATAAGAGTATCGTTCGTTCTTAGATATCAACCAAAAAATTATAAGAAGAAAATTATTAGAAAGTGATGGAATACTATATTATAAATAAGAGTAATTGTTCCTCCATAGACATCGACAAAAAATTTAAGAAAGTAAGATTAACAACCACATCGCATTGTCTTAAGACTCTAACGTGGTGAACATATAGTATCTACAAGACTACAATTATAAATATGAAGTCGTAATTTTCAACTTTATTATCATTTTAAATGTATTCATAATTGTACTATTATAAATAAGCAAATGTATGAATCGTACTTTAAGTTCAACATTCATTATTATAACTTGTGCGATGATGATGACAAATTTGTTTTTTATCATGTTTCATCGTTGTTGACTGTAATATGTTCCCATTTTACCCCGTGAATATTTATATTTACGTATATTTATGTGTAAGGAACTATAAATAGTCTTTTATTCTAACTGCAATGCACCATATATAATGCTTATAATTTAATTTGACTTTTATCGTATATATTATCTCTGATTCCTTGAAACACATTTAGGTATATGGATAATATTTCTTTACTATTAGGCATACTCTTAACCTCGACTGACTCTCTACTGTATGTTGTGCAGTTTCACAAATTTATGCTCGAGCTTTCCATCTACCTAAGTTAAATAAAGGATATGAAAAAAAAAATCCTACTCTACCTAAGACCCGATTTTTTTTATTTAAATAAAGAATATACGGAGTAAGATTTTGTATAGGAAAAAAACAATTCTACCCCATTTAAGAATTAAACTCTAAAAATTATCACTATATAAACCGACGATTATCACCTCATAAGGCAACAAAAATTGGACCGCAACAGCGCGAAACGTTTAGTTAATTATGTTTGATAATTGTTTTAATATTTATTTATTTGCCCTCAAAAAATGATAAGTTGATTGAATTTTATTACGAGTATATAATTAAGAGCAATCATTCATCTTTATATGTCAATATGGACTCTTTTGGGTTCTAAAAAGGTTTTTAAGAATATAAACTTAAGTAGAATTATCTACATCGAAAACTTATGATATGATGAGGTAGTGAAATTCTACATCATCAATAAGAGAAATTATTCGTTTTTAGATATTAATAAAAAAATCGCCTAAGTCTTAGAATACCTCTTAAGGCTATAGATTGAATTAAAATTATCCTACATCAAAAAAATTGCAATAATTAAGGTCATGAAATTCTATTATATAAATAAAAGTAATCATCGTCTTTAGATATCAATCAGAAATCTTTTAAGTCCTAAAGAATTATCTCACATCGAAAAATGATGATGAGCTGATAAAATTTTATACTATATCATAAATAAGGGAAATCATTCGTTTTAGATATTAACTAGAAAAATCTTTTGAGTCTTATCTCTTAAGACTATAAATTGAAGTAAAATTATTCTCATCGAGAAATTATAATAAGACGATGAAATTCTAATACGAGTATATAAATAAAAGTTCATCAATCAGTAGTTTCACCGATTTATGCAATTCCCTAACTTGTTGTCGTTATTATTGTCACTAAAAATTGGCCCGTGCATCGCACAGACTTTCCAACCAGTATTTTAATGAACCAAGACAATATTTAAGGAACGGATGGTGGGAGTATGATAAGCTTTGCTGAATTACGATTTCAATTTTTTAGATAACCACGAAAAAAGATTCGTTACCCAATTATTGAAATCCTAGATTCGTCCCTAACTATAAGACTCACATAAATAAATTAAAAGTCATGTCAATGTGTATCTTGAAAGATCATCTAAAAAACGAAATCAATATTTTTGTAAACAAATATATATTATTTTGTAATTTTTACAACTCATAATGTAAAATTGTGATGTATACATGACAGAATGAAAGATGTAATCAGAAAGTGTTATTTGCACTCAATAATTTGCCGTGGCCTCTCCATTGTCACCAAAGCAAAGAATAGATCGGAATAGAAGGGATACGAGCATGAGATTAAAAGAGTGCAAATAACATTTTCTTTAGCCGATACCAATGCAGATGTATTAAGGAATTTTGTGACGTGAACCGAACCGAACCAACTTCATTCAATTTTATTTACCTTACTTATCCATCACTTGTTGAAGCATTATTCTGGTCGTCATAATCAGCGGCAGGGTTGTTAGAGGTTGCAATATTTTGTGTCCAATCGAAAAACCCTCGAAATGGATCGGAACCCCCCTTGTTAGTTTGTTGCTTGAACAAGAGATTGAGAGGGTCATCTCCTTCGAATTGTACCAGATCTCTGAAGAAATCTTGATCATCACATTGTGCCAGGCTGCTATTATTCTTCTCCGGCATAACTATTGTTGGACGGTAGTTATTCTTAATTTCTCCATCGTCTTCGTATTCTTGCTCATTTTCTTCTTCTTCTACTACTACTTTATTCTCCCTTTGCTCAATACTCTTTTCTTTTTCTACCATTCGTCTGTCCATATCATTCTCATGCTTCACTTCCATGTTATTCATCTCTTTCTTAACTGATATTCCCTCTATCCCTGAATTTTTTATAACATTTACAAACATCAACAAAAAAAAAGTGTAAACTAAATACCGACGACGACTAGTATATATAGTTTACCCCCTTGCTTCTCAACCACGTTTAAGAATGAAGAAGCACTAATTCCCTCAAAAAAAAAATATATACTGTATATATTATATTACGTGGATAGTGAATAACTTCTTCCCATGTCCTACATTTTAAAATATTGCTCACTCTTTCTTAATCATTTGTTTAACTTTCGGTAAAATATTTGTCACAAATAATATAAAACGTAAACAAATGATAAAGAGTAGTAGTAATCAATTGTAAAAAAAAGAATGAAGTCACTAATTCCCTCCAAAAAAAAATATTATGTGGTGTATGCATATATAATAACTTCCCCAAACCCTACATTTTCTAAAATACGAGTAGTACTAATACATGCATGCAGTAGAATTATTATTAGTAGTTGAAAAAAAGTGGGACTTTATTGGGAGGATGAAGTAGAAGAATACCGTGGTGATTGGATTGGGGAGGTGAAGAGAAGAGTGGAGTAGTAGTAGTAGTGGCTTTGGAGGGCTGATGGGGGGACGATGAGGACCTGGAGGAGCCAGCGAGAGCATTCCTTTGGGTTGGCCAAGGGTGATTGTGCTCCGATGTGTAGGTGACGACCAACATGTTTGGGTCAGTCCTGCTTCTTTCCACTTGCTTCCTAGCCGAGCATCCCTTTGAACTACTGCATCTGTAATATCCCCTGTCCATCATTTTACCACCCCAGGCCACCATTCATATGCATGCATATCATCTTAAAACCAATCAATATATACTCCGTACTATAGGCCAGGCCAGGTGAGAAATTAACTACATACTCAGATACTCTTTAGTCTCTTCCTTCTACTACGGTAGTATTCACCAGCTTAACCCATCTCCCTCGTTACAACTTATGCATTAAAAAAAAAATTAGAGCGGTATGACCTTGACTTTTAGTTTTTTTTTTCCTAATAAAGTGTAGGCGCAAAATGTCATTCCGAAATTCAGTCTATTTACAGTAGGATACTGTTGTGGGGGACGGCGGTATACTCATACAAATTTTTAAAAAATAAAATAAAAACGATGACGTAGAACCATTAGATGTAAATAGTTTGGAACAAACATGAAAAGCAAAAAAAAAACCGTTCTGAAATAACACCAAATCGATAATGGGTTCGAAATCACACAAATGCATTCATCATGATACGGAGTAATATATAAAAAAAAAAGATGATGATGATGGATGGATGGGATGATTAGAAAGAGAGCGAGAGACCTAGGATAAGGAGAACCTTTGATGGGTTTCTGGCCGTACTTCCTCCATGCCCACAAATCCGAAGGTACCACTTCCCCTGTTTGTCTGCTGCTGCTGCTAGCTGCACCTCCTGCTGCCGGTATGCATACTACCTTCTTTGCTTGGCTCTTCCTGCTAATTTTAAATCACACGTCTAGTACTTTCTCAATGTTCTCTCTAGGCCATCTCTTTTTATACACACACTCTTTCTCATAATCACGTCATTCTCGCTTTATTTATTTGCCCAATATACACAAATCCATTCTACTCTTTTCCCTATGCACACGGACATACAGTGCATGTCATAGATAGCACTATAAATGAGATAATAATTCCCACTCCGACATTCAAGCATGGATTCTTTCCATTTCCTTTCCTGTTTGAAAATGTAAGTCTATCTATTGTTTTTCTTCTTTGTTTTTGATGATAAAACTCGTATAGTAAAATGTTCATAAGAAATATATGTTGACCGTTTAAAGAAAAACAAGGGTGTCTTAATAAATTTGGAGGTCCAGTTAGAGTCTCGAGTTTGAGATAACAAGGTTTGAACCCATGATTTTCTAAAAAGAGGAGTAGACTCAAACCACCACAATACAAGCTACATGTATAAATATTATTTCATAATTTTATATATAGAGTAGCTTCCCATAAATAGAATTATGAGGCTCAATAAATTTGAAGGTCCAATTTACCTTCTCACCTTGAACCCCCTGTTAGTCGCCACAAAAAAAAAACTATCCATTTAAATTGAAAAGGTTTTTCATTGAGAGAAGCTAATTAAGGGAGGAAACCAAGACACATATTTTCTCTAGTTAAGTGCGGAGTAGTCTGTACTAGCTTAATTACCTTATCTCGCTCAAAAAAAAAAGCTTAATTTCCTTATAGTCAAACTTAACCACATTAAGTCCTCGTACATTAATTTGGCAGTGGTGTTAAACCCTAATACACCAAAATGTATTCATCATTTCACTAAAAATAATATTCAAACTTAATAATAATGCGTTGGAGAAAGCGGCCGGCTGTAATATTCAAATACATAAAGAAGATTATACGGAGTATACAATTAAAAATAGTACTCCCATCCGTATTTTTTTTGCGTACAAGATACTCCTACTATAGATAAAGTTTGCAAAAAATTGACTATAAATAAATATTCGTAATAAAATACTCTCTCCGTTCTACTAAGATTGTCTGTATTTTTTTTTTGGTAGATTGTTAAAGATTGTCTCATTTCTCAACTTTCCTTTTTAGTCTATCTTTTTTACAACTTTGTCCCTACTAAGACAAAGTATTTACAATTTTGTCATTTCATTAACCTACCCCACCTCACACACCACCCTATAAAGTAGTCATAGTTGCCTATATATCCCATTATTACACAATTTTCTTAATTATTGTGCAAAAGTAAATGAGACAATCATTTTGGGACGGAGGGGGTACAAAACATAATTTTATGATGCAAAATATTTGAATTTGTTATAAAAGAATACTCTGTTTCAAAAAGATATACTGACTATTTTTTTATGAAAAGTTATAATTTAAAAATGTAGAAAAAATGGTCAAAGTGTCGCTTATGAAACTGAAAAAGATTAAATAGAAAAATTATAAGGATTATATTTCCTTCAATTTTAAATATAATATTTCATACATATATTGTACAAATAGGAAGATCATTTAAAAGCAGATAGAGTAATTATTAGAGTAAGTCTCGTTTTTAATGGATATATTCATTACAAATGAATGACAAATCAAATAATACCACATGTTTAGATAAGACAGACTTAAGGAGTACCGCGTATCAAATTGCCTCTCTTTATTTATATCAAAATAGATATTATTTGATCCATCACGACTATATTATTCGCCAAAAGCAAAAAAAAAGACCAATTATAATTATAGAGGGAGTATATTAAAACAATTAGTCTTGTTTCTAACGAAACTCTTTGTTGTATCGTTGTAAATCTTGTAATAGACCAAATAATGATCATTTAGATATAAAAGTGAGGACAAAGAATTAATATTATCCATGTGATTCGTTTTTATCTTTTTTCTATCTAAATAAATATTATTTGACGTAATACATTAATATAACAGATATGGTCGTAGGAACAATCTATGATATCAGATTCAAAGAAAATAAAAAGTAGTACTCCTACTGGCTACTCCCTCTCTTGGATCCATTTTTGTAAGAGAAATGATGAATTTAGGTAAAGAATTGAATGAATGTAAAGAAATACTCCCTCCATTCAAATCCAAGTGTCTCATTTCACTTTTTGACACTATTCACATTTGAGGGAAATCTTCGATATTCTCGACAATCTATAAGTGTGAATATAATAGTCATGTGGGATTTTGTTTGATTCGTCTTTATGAGCACGTTAAGAATATCAAATTTTTATAATTTTTGCTAATGTAAAATGAAAGATATCGCTAGTGTAAAACGCGTCTCGACAAATGTGCAAAAGCAAATGAGACATTTGGATTTGAAATGGAGGGAGCAGTATTTATGTGGTTGATTTTGGGATTGGTTGAGCAAATAAAAAAAAAGGAGTGTACATGATGTCGCATTAATAGCATTCATTAATTAGGCAGGGGCATATTAATATAAACAAAGTTGGTCTGTAAATACGGAATAAAATAGGTTATCCGTATTAAATACGAGTACTAGTGGTAAATGTTGATAGTTGATGAAGCGAAACAAACTGAGATTTACCTTCTTTTAATGCCCGAGGTTGGTGGTGAAGGGATCTCAACTCCCGTGGTGCCGCCAATTAGGCTATTATCTCTTGGACTACTACTGCACCTGCTTCCATTATCATTATCATTATTATTATTATTACAGCTCATTATCATCTGATTGGACATGAACCCCAAACTCCTGGTTTTCACAACCTTAGGTGAAGCTCCTAGTATTGGCACCCTAATATTACTATCATCACAATTATTACTAATAAGGTTACTAGAGTGACCACCACCACCACCACTGCCACTGCCACTGGTGACAATGTCAAGTGGAGAGATCTGAAACATCCTGGAGGAAAATATGTTAGAAAATAATAAGTTACTGTTACTACTACTGCTTGGGGCCGCCGATGCAGAAACCATCGGCCCACTTATATTATTATTATCATCATGATCTCTAGCCGCTGCACCCATGTCCATGTCCATATGGACAAAGGGTGGTGCAGGGTTGGAGGCATCATCGATGATATCATGATGAAGGAGGAGTGGAAACGGGTATAGATCCTGGATCAGCTGATGGTATGACGACAACGACTCTGGGTTAGTATCAGCTGCTGCAGTAGGGTCATCAAACTCCCAACCTCCTCCTCCTGATATTGATATTTGATTCGTGGTCGTGTTGATGCCTCCGCTAGCTCGGACTACGTCAGCTAGATCACCTAGATAGTTATCCATATATATAGAAGCTTGAATTGGTATAGTAAACTGGTAACATATATACGCGTACTCAACACCAAACTCATCCACTAACCATTACGGAGTAGATACGCATGGAGTTGTTTTGTGTATGTATTGTAGATTCAGAGTGAAGTGAAGTGAAGTTATTAATCCAAGGAATAATAGGAATAGGAATTAAGGAACGAAAGAAAAAGGCATGGTGTGTGTATTGGGGAGAGAGAGAGAGAGAGAGAGGAGAAAAGGAAGGGCGCTGACTTTAAGCTTTTAAACAGCTACTGTGTTGTTCTACACGCAACATGCAGAGTAAGAGAGAGAAACACTAAAATGTTTATTATCATATGAGTGAGTGAGAGAGAGAGAGAGATCAATTATGTTTCAATTTTGCCTTTGATTCATCAATTATTATTAGGAGTATTACCTAGCATCACTGACCAACATATATACATAGCTGTTAATTGTGTTTTCTTAATGTTAAAATAATAAGAATATCAATCTTAAAAAAATGTGGGACATTAATGACTCCGTAATTAATATCAATTCATACCTCCCTATATATTTTTCTCCTTTTTTTCTTTTCATTGAAAGAATTCAAATGGGACTTGCTAAAACACATAATGGCAATAAGAAGTTTCATACTCCCTCCATTCAACTCCACTTGTCACTATTCATTTTGGCACATTTGTCGAGGCGCGTTTTACATTAGCGATATCTTTCATTTTACATTAGCAAAAATTATAAAAATTTGATATTCATAATGTAGTCATAAAGACGAATCAAACAAAATCCCACATGACTATATTCTCACTTATAGATTGTCGAGAATATCGAAGATTCCTCTCAAGTGTGAATAGTGTCAAAAAAAGAAATGGGAAGAGTGAAGTTGAATGGAGGGAGTACATCTTAGGCTAAGTTTAAAGGGAGTCTGAGTATGAGTCTGAGTAAGAGTCTCAAACTCAGATTTGTTGAGTCTGAGACTCATACCTGGATAATGTGGTTGGTACGAGTCTGAGGCTCAGACGGATGGAAGATTAAAGGAGGTTTGAAGTTGAGTCTGAACAAAAGTCTGAGTCTCAGATTCTTTGAGTCTGAGACTCATACCTGGTTAAAGTGGTTGAGACGGTCTGAGACTCAGATAAGTCTGAAGTTGAGTCTTGGATTTCAAAGACTCATCCTCAGACTCGTTCATTCAGTTCAGTTCAGTTCAGTTCAAATAAGTTATTATTATTATTATTATTATTAATTATTATTATTATTATTATTAATTATTATTATTATTAATATTAATTATTATTATTATTTGTTAAATATTAAAACTAATGACATTTTTATAAAAATTAATATTAATATAATAATAAAAATTAATATTGTTTTTATTGTTATTAATATTATTACTATTAAATATTAATATTGATTATTAATATTAATATTAGTATTATTATAATATTATTAATAATTAATATTATTATCTATTATTACTATTATTACTATTGTTATTGTTATTGTTATAAATATTATTATTATTATTATAAAATATTTTTATTAAAATTAAAATTAATATAATAATTAATATCTTTGATACAATAATTAACATTATTATTTGTTGTTACAATAACAATTAATAAATTTTTTGTAACTAGTAAATTTGTTATTATTATTTCTGTATTTCAGGCTACTTTAGTTCAATTTGTCTCAGCTCAGTTCAGTTCAGTTCAACTTATTTTACTTTAGCTCATTTCACTTCATTATAAAAGGACATGATCAAAATAATTTGTATTAGATGATATAGTTGTATATATGATAAAAAGCAAATTCGTATAATAAATGATAAATAATATTGCACGTAGTAATAAGAACGGATAATGAATTGATAGTTATTCCCGACCAAACCAAACAAAACCTAGTTCGACTTGAACATGACCCAACCTTAATAAGCCAACTCGATCCCGATCTGATATCCAAACTAAAGATTCTAGGTGGACTCGTAACCTGAATTGACCCGAGTAAACTCGAAATTGACTCGACTATTATTATAAAAAAACGAGTCGATATTCCTAAAAAGATGAAAATAGCAAACCCGAAATGATCTGGCCCGACCCAAAGTCAAATCGAAACTCACTTAACCCAAACCCGACCCGGTTGATTTGTTTGCCAGGTTTATCGACAACCCAACCCGAACTCGACCCACCCGCCCGATTGCCACTTTTAATAATGACCACTTGGAAATAAATTTACTCGTATGTCACAAGATTAATTTAACAATTAATTATTTAATTGTAATTATTCGAGTAATTAATCGAGTTATAAAATAAACGTAGATATTGAGGTAAATAAAAAAATAAAATAAGTTAGGTAGAAAGTTGAGGTGAGATGATGTAAATAAAAAAATAAAAAAATAAAATAAAGTAGATAAAAAGTTGAAGTGAGATGAATAAAAAATAATATAAAATAAGGTATGTGAAGGGAGAAAGTCTGAGATGAGTCTGTGGATAAAGTGTACTTTTGTAGTGAGTCTGAGTCTGAGTCTGAAGTATGAAAAGTGAGTGAAAAGCTGAGGTGGCCGAGTCTGAGGAAAAATGATGGGTCTGTGGATAAACATAGTCTTAAGGGGCTCCTTACCCATTGTTCCACTAAATAAGGAGCTTCTTATACAAACTTGGTTTTTAAAATAAAGAACCAACTTCATAGATATTTGTGCATAATTGAATAAAATAATGAATAAAAGAACAATTAGTCTCATTAAAAAATTGCTATGGAACTTTATCATTGATGTAAAAATAAATGAGATTCATGTGTAATAGAGTAGATTGATGTGACCATAAAAAAAGATGGTATGGAAATTCTACCATTGCTATTGCCCTAATTAACCCAAATTCTTTTAGTTTGTCACGGAGTTATCCGTCACTTTATTCAGGCCCGTCGATTAGAGTGTCCACCCGGTTCTAAGAACCGGGGCCAATAAAGAAAGGGGGCCTCAATATATACCTAATTTGTATAGAGAGATACAATAAATGGGTTTTGCGTAGTGGTTTGATGTTGGATGATTGGGTGGGAGGGCCTGGGATCGAGTCCTAGGTCTTACTTTCTTTCTTTCCATTTATTCAATGTACAATAATCATCTTTGGAAACATAAAATATACTCCAAGTGTATTTGTTTTCACCAATCATATTGCATGAATCACCGTTTTTCCTTATACACTTAATTTAAGTTATTAGTGCAGTAATTAACTTCCTCCGTCAATAGGTATTCTTTCTATTTGAATATATAATGAAAAAAAAACACTTATGGATGGAGGAAGTACAAGTTTGGAAACGACTACAATGTGTTAAATAACTAAATACAATCTATATACGTCTTTAAAAAAACTATACTAAATATTTTTCAAAATAAATGAATACTCGTATATATTTGTGGCTATTTATTTGAACTTTAATAAACAAGTATACGACATATAATTTTTGGACCTTTTTGTTTTAATTTGGGGCCTCATTTTACCTTTTAGAACAGGGTCACTCGCTACCGTTTGACGGCCCTGACTTTCTTATAACTGGTCAAATACTATCCATTTGTATAGAAAAGACAGAACACTATCAAATATATGTTTGTCTTTTATATACAAATGAGTATTATTTGACTCATTATAACAAAGTAATGACGGATATCTTCATTACAAGGAAGAATATCTTCATAATGAATGAGATATAATGCGAGCGAAGAAAGAAGTCATCATGGGATGAATGATTACGGATATCAAGAGAGTAAGTCCTTCAATGTGCATGCACTCTTAAGGGTTTGCTGAAATTGAACTTAAAGAGCAATCTTGCCTTTACCACGGTTTGAACATTTTCTTATGCCGTGCATCAAATCATGGGTAATCAAGACACTATCACTAATTACTCGTCCAGGGGCAAGAGCATTCTGAAACTCTTCAAGAAGCTTTTCCAATACTCGCTTAATGCAATTGACTATGCACTTGGTTCTGATTCTCATCACTGCATTGCATAGGCTAATAATTTTCACCCCACAATGTAGTGGATACTCTTATATTACCTTTCTTATTATTTAATTAATTATTGAATGGTTAATATTATTTTTTATTTAACATAACTATTTAATGACCAATAGTAATTGAAGTATGCAAAAGGGCCTATGTCAAGCTTTCCTCTAATTCCTCTAAAATGAGAGGATGTCCTCAACTTCCTCTAAACAAGAGGATCCCCTCATTGATCCCACAATGTAGAGGATGTCCTCTTAGAAGAGAGAGAATGCTAAGAGGATGGTTCATCCTCTACATTGTGGGTGCTCTAAAGTACATTGGAAATATGGTGGTGTTGTGGGTAAAGAAAAGAATAAAAAATTGAAGAAATAATAAAGAATTGATTAAAGGTGCTACCCAAAAAAGGAAAGATAAAAGATAAGCAAACTATGCCCAAAAAAGAAAGAGAAAGATTATGAAAAATAAGAGGGAGGATGAGATATTACAAACAGAGTAGTTACAAATAAATCTATTAAAAAAAATTTAATTTTACAAAAACAATAATATTGAAATATTATGGTTTATTTTTATTTTGGTCAAAATGTGAGATTTTATTTCATAACTTACAAACTTATATTATAGGATGGATACAATGAAGTAGTAAAAGACTTAACACAACAAAAATTTCTCAAAATAGACGGTATCATCTTTTGTCATAGTCTCTTTGTTCACAATTCCTTTCAGTTTTTGGTTAATCTTCACTTTGATTTCAGCCTCAACAGCATCAGGCCTAGGTAGGTACCCTTCCATTTTTACCTTGTTTCTCTTCATCCATATTGTTTTTTTGCCAATGAAAAAAACCCCTTGATCACCCACGCATAACTTCAGCAGCCAAGTTATAACTTCAGCAGCCAAGTTATGGGCATAGGTGTTCAAGCTTCGTGGTACGAATCTAAAAGAAAGACAATGAAAAAAGCAGCTTCGCCTATGATAACATCCATCAAATCCCGAATTCCATGTTGAGGATCTTCAATGCCAGCAATTTGGTAGATCAATTGTAAACAGTCAGTCCGAATAGTAAGGTGCAACATCCTTTCCAATCTAGCCCATTGAATCGCTTTCAGGACGGCTATAGTTTCTGCTTGAATTGCTGATTCCGCCAGAAAGCTACACTGACCTCGTCTACTCGTATCCCTAGTGGTCTTTGAAAAAATCCAACCAACCGCTGCATCGCCTGATTCCTTCCATCCTGCGTCCACATTAATAACTGTAGTAGTACACCGGTTGTTGTATTTAATAGGAGTGATCAACCAGTAATCTTTCGACTATCTTATCAAGTCTCTGAAGTTATCTTTTTCGGATCGTTCATGGCCAAGGATCATTTTCTTCGTCTGCTCCCTCTTCTTCAAGTCCTCCCAACAAAGATTAATGGTAGTAAGAGACTCATAATGTCTTGATAATAACGCACTCACCTCATTGGAAGAGCCATTGAAAAGAATACTATTCCTAAAGAGCCAAACATTATAACAAATGTTGACAAAGAAAAACAATCCTCTGAAGTAATCATCAGAAAGGAAAAGACGGGTTAAACACCCCGTTAACCACTCACGAAACTCCAGATGATCCCTCTCTTGAACAAGGTTACCAAACTCAGTTGCATACCAAAGCGTCCTACTCGTAGGGCACTTCCCAAATAAATGATCATGAGTCTCCAAACACAGACTTTCATCCATGTCAAGTCCTCATTTTCCTCCTTAGAACATAAAACACAATTATAAGGTCCCGTAAGATGTCTCCTCGCTCTCTCCACTCCAATAGGAAGCGCATTAGAAATAATCTTCCGGAAGAAAATCCTCAATTTTGAAGGGCCTGGCATTTTCCACAGAATTTCCTTACAGAATCTTGAAAGATTAGATCCCAAACCTCTATCCTTATTAAGCACCTCAGTTGCACCAAATTTCCTTTGAACTAGCTCAAAATAACCGCTCTTCACACTATACTCACCATTCCTCATCTTACTCCAATAACAACTATTACCAGACTCAGCAGTAAACCCAAGAGGAATAGCAAGGATTTTCCTACTCCATTCTTTAGAGAAAATAAGTTGTATCCTTTCCTTATTCCATTTTTTATCTATAGTAATTAAATCCCCAATCTTCCAATTCACGGCGTTGATGGAACTATCTTCTAAATTAACATCCGTTCTAGTCGTTGGAATACCTCCTGTTCCGGTCACGGAAACAATTAACCCGACTTGGATTCGGGTCCACTGATCTTGACACTACTTTGGTGGTGATCGTTTTGCTTCCCGAGTCTTTCTTTCCTCTTACTCCTTGATGATCAGACCTTCCCGGCGGAGATGGCCTGCTCCCTGCACAATGAACGCACAGGGCCTTGGAGGTGTCTGAGGGAACCCTCTCCGATGCCTAAGTCAGTCCGTGAAATGCCTTGACGAACTTTACTCGTGAGGAGTAAGGTGGCGGTTTTAGAGTAATATTCTAGAGAGAGAAAGTCCAACCCCTTTCTTGTGGGAAATACCGAAGTATTTATAGCTTCCCCCAAGAGATAGGAGAAGAGAGAGAAAGAGAGGAAGAATGAGAGGACGAGGAGGTGACACGTGGGCTCTCCTCGTCCACTCGCTCTTCCTTACCTTAGGCATGGATGGAGGGGCCTTCAGCGTCTGCCCCCTGCGCCTGCCAGGGGGAGGTCTTCCCGAGGACTGGCAGGCAGGGGGGGCTCACCCTGCTTTGTCACAGCAGGCGGCTCGATCCTGCCAGGCAGGGGAGAGGCTCGTCAAGAGTTTGGAGAGACCGAGTTTGTTCCTTGGAGGTTTCCTAGTAAGCTTCTGCCGGCTGGCCTACCGAGCATGCCTCTTTCTGCTTCCGGGTCAGACTTCCCCGGGGCCCTGATGGCGGGCGACCCGTGGCAGGCTACCGACCCCTATCAATTGGCCCTCGTCGGCTGAGGGAGAGCAGGGCTCTTTCTCAGTGGAAGAATTCTTGATTGAGATGGCGGGAGGTTGACTTCTTGAATCATATTCTGACATTTAATGCGACGCATGTTCCCGAGGAAGAATGTCTTAAATGCCTTGAGTATGCAAAGAGTTGGGATGTTTGCCTCTTCATGATTACTCTCCTCGTAGAACGATCCTTGAGCAGTGTGCCAGGTTGACGATTGGTCCTTCCTCTTGTAGGGATGGTTGGGGCGCCATTATTGCCTTCATCTTGTGGGTATAAAACCCAATTTCACTCCATCATTTTTTTGCAAACTTCTCAATATTCTCAACTATTTTTTTCTTTACAATGTCTTGGGTAAGGAAAAAATCCTTCGTCATGAGGTTTATGTGAACGCCCTCCGCTATAGGGGACGTAGGAGGTTAAGGTACTCCCGCCAAACGTATTCAGCTGTCCCTCGGAGCAGGCGAACACATCCTCGTCCCCTGCGCACCTTCAGGGCAAAACCTTCATCCAAGTGTGGACATGACATAGGTCCACCCCGAAGCGGCCACGCGCGGGTTTGGGGAGGCGAATGAATCTCCATATGAGATGGATCGAATTGAAATTTAAATCGAAGTGGAGTCGCCACCGAACTTTGTGGGAGTTCGGGCCCGTTCGAACCCACTCTATATCTTAGTAGGCCGTGTACAAAGTATGGCCCATTCGGATGTTAGAGTTTATTGGGTTCGTCTCTTTGCATTTGATACCGATACCGACATTATCGGATACCGTATATTGAATGACTCTCGTGCGCCAACGGTTTCGGGCATCCGGAAACCGAGGTTCTGAGTAAGGGGTAAGGGTACATGTTGGGAAGTTCACAAAGAACACCCAACCCCACCCGCACATTAGCGGCCTCTATTAAGATATCGAATGACGTTTTAATACGCGTGCTAGTAGAACGATGAAATGATATGCAAATATTGTTTTCCCTAAGCATGCGAGAATTGAACGGGTTGCTAAGTCGATTTACTGCATCTAATATTAACGTCAAAGTTATATTTAACATGCGAAGTTCATTTTAGTACAATAAAATAAACAATGAAAAAATAAATCAATAAAAGGAACAAACACGTTAGTAACGGTAAATAACGATAATAACGGCTTATAACTAATATAGAATGATGAGACGAAATATGATGCATGGTTTTTGAAAAGTAGTATGACACGTGATGGATTAAGCACGCGTTGACCGGGGTCAAGAAAATATTTATCAAGACCTGAAATACGCTTAAAAGCCCGCCGATTTATTAAAGAAAAGACATTTGAAGAAATAAGACGGGGCAACTTTTTTATGTTTGCGGATTTCAGGGGCCCACGCGACTTGCGCGAGGAGGGCGCGATTTCGCGTTATTCGTTGTAACCGGTGCCTGGTTATAGGACCAATACCGGATATTTAGAGTGATTTTTGAAAATATGATTTTGGAAGTCGACTTAAATTGAACTAACATGATATGAATGATCTCCGCGTTTATAGTGTCGTATTAACTCGATTGAGTTAAATGACAAATACTTTAGCATCAACGAACGTCGTGTTAGTTGGATTGTTTGACTAGACTATTTAAATTCAACATCCAACTATTAAGTTGGTATCGAATCTAATAGATTAACGCATCGTATTTACTAAAAGTTTGATTCCCTCCGCATCCCGACATCACGAAAAATCCTTACGGATTGTGTGATGTCGGATCCGCATCAACGGGTTTCGAATCTAATAATAAAAAGGTTTGTTTCGAAAATAGTATTTGAAATCGATGAAATATGCGATTAATGATGATGCAAACAAAAATAAGAAAATTATTGTTTACGTTGACTTGCTTCAACAATCAAACATTCGGGGTGTCGAGATAAGCGACCGTCAACATCGGGTGCGTTACCCTCGTAATATTCGTGTTTTCTTATGCCGTCATCCCTCGTATTCGACACGAATTAGCAAGTATTTTAATGTTTTATATTAGTAATTATTATCGATATTATAGACGCGACAAAACAAAAAAAGAAAAAGAAGAAGACAGGACAGACAGACGAGAAAAGAGAGGAGAAGAGAGAAGAGCGCGATTTTGCACACGTAGGTAAAAATATGACTCGCGCTGGGGAAAGTGATTTTTTGCTTCATTTTGAAATCGAAGTCTTGAAAGCAACTCACGTGCTAGGAGATAGGTTTTCAAAATTGAAAAGGGTAGAAAAGAAATTTGCATTTTAAATAGACCGAAATTTGACCTTGTCGAAAAGGATTTTCTCAAATGGCTAAGTTTTGCAAATTTTAAAGCGGGAATTTGAAGAGAGAGGCCTACCAAATGACTCGACTCTGGACGTGACAGGACGAGTTGACAAACACGACTTGGACTCTCAAAGGGGTTGGACTGTGACTCTGTAGGGGGTGGGCCACCTAAGATGACAAGACTCTTAATTTGCGCTATTCCGTAGCCTAGGCGAGTGGCAACACAGTCGAACATCGAAAAGGGATAGATATGCTATAGGGGACTTGCAGTAGTCAGTAATGAGACTGTTGTAGTCTTGTGCTCTTCTGGATCTTTGATTTTAGGGTACATTCCCAAAGTGAATATTGCTTCGAGTCCTGACAGATTTTTGTCTTCGACTGAGCCGAGTACTAGGACACACTACAAAAAAGAGGCTAGTTTTTGAAAGTATTTTGGATTTTGTGAGTGGAAGGAGAACTTCTGCCTAGGTGAAGTCCCCAGGATGACAAAGCTTGCTACAACATGACAGTGTCGTGACCGGAATAATGGTGCTTTTTGAATTTGTGTCAATGTGGGTGGTTGTGCCTCCGTTGAAAGGCTGCCTACGTATTCACGTGTAGTGAAATCAAACCATGCCGTAGTTCAGTGGATTGAAAGATATATTATGGTGCCTAGTCAAATAAGACTTTGTGTGTAACTAGCCATATTGACGGTGTAGGCTAGGTGCATTCCCAATGATGTCTTGATCAAAGGGCTAGAATGGTTAGGATGTTGATCCTGTGACTGTGAGCGTTCTCCGGGATAGCCCCCAGATGTGGTGTGAACTATTTGGGCATGTTCTATGCCGACCGCAGGTTGAGTTCCCGTATTTGGGGTTGGTAACTGGTTTGGATATTTTTGGAAATGTGGAGCTAGGCTGTAGGTGGCTTTGATGTTTTGACATCTGGAGCTTGATTTTTTTGGAGCTAAGGTTTCGAGGGTAAGGTATTGTAATGTGGTGGGAAATGGGGAAGTCGAGTAAAAATGACTCGGACTTCGATCGGGCTGGTTTTGATAATGCGGGATTTGGTTTTCATGTCTGGCCCTAATGGTTAGGGGTATCCTATGGAGCTTGAATTCTCAAAATTCCGGGCTGTCTCTTAGCCTAGGTCTCGGGAAGGTCTTGAGGGTTGTAATGTGGGAAGGCTAAATGTGGTGTTAGCTGACCAGCTTGATTGTCACTCCCTTATTGGATGGTATGGGTTTTGATAATTTTGAATTGACCGTTTCACTTGAGTTGACCGTTTCACTTGAGTTGACCGTTTCACTTGAGTTGACCGTTAAGTACGGTCATGGGTTTTTGAATATTTTTTAGTTGGTTGACTTCTTAGCCCCGGTCATGGGATTCTTCATTTGGGTTGACCGTTTAACCTCGGTCATGGGTGCCTCTTTTTTTTTTTGATAATGGCCTGCTTTTTGCTTTGGCCTTTTGCTTTTTCCTGGACTTTTGATTTTTTTTGTCCAGTTTTTCTTTTTTTCTTGGACTTTTGATTTTTTTCGTCCAGTTTTTTGTGTTTTGGACTTTTGATTTTTTTTTTTCGTCCAATTTTTTTTTGTTGGTCAAACTAACACCTGAGATAGGGATTGGTTGATCTTGTTGGATGAGTGTTTATTGTGGAAATGGGTTTGCCTCCCGTCTTGAACCCAAACTAGGAGATTACCTAGATTTGTCATAGGATTCGATACCGCTCCTGCTAAGTGTAGTTTTGTGACTTTCTATGTCAGACATGGAACAGGTAAAAGGGAAACACGGGCTCAGTTTCCTGCAGTCATTATAGACGTGCCTATAATAGTCACGTGCATGTGCTCACAATGTATGATGGTGTTTATCATGTTCTCGGAAACACATAAGGAAAGTATATAAGAGAAAGAATATTTGAAAGCTGATTTTATTGAATTTTGAAAAAGAGGACAGAATGCAAAAGACTCTGACTCTGATTTGGAAATGAGGATGTAGGGTATCCTAGACTCTGACTCAGACTTAGACTCGAACCAAATCCGGACTCGGATGCTCGGTTGGTTGTTTTTTTGGTAAGGTCTTTGATTGGAGAGAACGACGGGTGCCACGACTCGCCTAAACTCGGCTTTGCGCAAGTGGAAGAGAGGGAGTCAAATTAGACACGGCCCGGGGTGACGGGTCGACAAAGACTCTCGGACTGGGATACTCGAATGTTGACCTAGACGAGGTAACGACCGCGAATTAGACTCGAGCTGCAGAAGGGTGAGTCCGAAAATGGGGCGACCGTGTTTGACTCGGGTTAGACTCTCCTAAGACAAATGTGTAGGGTGCGATTCTCGGAGTGACTGTGATTAATCGCTCCGTCGGAGAATAGCCCCCAAGTGAGACTAAGGACTCATATAGGACTCAGATGTTGTGACATCTAAGTGACTCGAAAGTGGGGTACGTGAGACACGTGTAAGACATGACCCTTAGAGCAACCGTGATTGATCGCTCTGCTGAAGGGTAGCCCCCAAGTGGGATCGAAGGTTGTTAAGACTCAAGTGTCGGATGAGTGACCCTTAGACGTAAGGACCGCGAGCCTTTTGTTATAGGGTTATGCCTTGTAAAAGGTTGACTCGGAAAAGACACCTAGACGGGTGACTTGTGAAAGGTAGGCCTCCATTAGGATTCAGCGGGTGGGCCGAGTCCTGTTCGAAGGAAGGTCCACGTGAGATATTCCCCAAACTTTTGGGCTCGAGTGTGTAAATGGGCCTTCCTTTGTAGAAGTATGTTCTACGTAGGTGGGCCATGCCTTAGTCGGATAAGGCGGACTGGGATAGGGAGGAAACTCGTGATGTAAGATCGACGGAGTTTCAACGCTAAAGGTCTTCGACGACTTATGACACGACCCGACACTGCTAAATACGGGAAGCCCTAAGAAGAGGAAGGTTTTGAAAAGGATTTTTGGAAAATCCGAAAAAAATTCGGTGGAGGGGGCCCGATTTTCGAAAATAAATAAAAAAACGTATCGGGCCTCAATTTTGAAAGTTCGAAAATATTTTTGAGTTTTGAAATGGGTAGCATACCGGCTAGAAATAGGCTATTTTGAGTAAAATCATAAGTCCTAAATTCGCTAGCTTTCCGGTTTTTGAAAAGTTGAATAATTGGAATTTTCAAATTTGAATATCGAAAAAAAGAATTTCCAATAATTTGAAAAAAATGGAAATGGGATCCCGAAGATTTGAAAATCGAAAGCGGCATCTCGAAGATTTGAAAATTGAAAATGGCATCTCGGAAATTTTGAAAATCGAAAATGGCATCTCGAAAATTTTAAAATCGAAATTGAATTTTGAAAATTCGAAAATCGAATGGTGGATCGGAAATTCGAATTTTGAAATGGGCGGCATGCCGGCTAGAAAATAGGCTTGATTTGAGTCAAATCTTAAGTCTAAATTTCGGCAGCTTTCCGAGTTTTTGAAAATTGAATACTTTTGAAAAGATGCATTTTTTGAAAATGACGGTTTTTGAAAATGACTTTAGAAACCAAGTAGCACATAGTCACGCAAGCATAATTACGACACCATGTGAGTCTCGGTCGGTCTAAAAATGGTTTATACCAGTGCACATAGCCTAGACGTTAATCGGGACGGACTCTCTAAGTCGGGTTGAGCTTAGAACATGCCGCGAAACCCATACGAATCGACCATGAACACCTTTGGCATATCCATATTGGAGTACATCACGGTATAGTGGGACGTCGGTCACCAGTACCGGCCCGGGAAAAAAATAGGGTTATGCATGAACCGTAAAACTAAAACGCGTATTGTACTAGTCAAACGATTTCTATTCGAGTCTCACCCTGAGGATGCCGATTGTAAGTCACACATCAGTTAATCACCAGCGGAGTCGCCAAATTGTGGACATGACATAGGTCCACCCCGACGCGGCCACGTGCGGGTTTGGGGAGGCGAATGAATCTCCATATGAGATGGATCGAATTGGAATTTAAATCGAAGTGGAGTCGCCACCGAACTTTGTGGGAGTTCGGTCCCGTTCGAACCCACTCTATATCTTAGTTTGCCGTGTACAAAGTATGGCCCATTCGGATGTCAGAGTTTATTGGGTTCGTCCCTTTGCATTTGATACTGATACCGACATTATCGGATACCGTGTATTGAATGACTCTCATGCGCCAACGGTTTCGGGCATCCGGAAACCGAGTTTCTGAGTAAGGGGTGAGGGTACGTGTTGAGAAGTTCACAAAGAACACCCAACCCCGCCCACACATTAGCGGCCTCTACTAAGATATCGAATGACGTTTTAATACGCGTGCTAGTAGAACGATGAAATGATATGCAAATATTGTTTTCCCTAAGCATGCGAGAATTGAACGGGTTGCTAAGTCGATTTACTGCATCTAATATTAACGTCAAAGTTATATTTAACATGCGATGTTCATTTTAGTACAATAAAATAAACAACGAAAAAATAAATCAATAAAAGGAACAAACGCGTTAGTAACGGTAAATAACGATAATAACGGCTTATAACTAGTATAGAATGTGAGACGAAATATGATGCATGGTTTTTGAAAAGTAGTATGACACGTGATGGATTAAGCACGCGTTGACCGGGGTCAAGAAAATATTTATCAAGACCTGAAATACGCCTAAAAGCCCGCCGATTTATTAAAGAAAAGACGTTTGAAGAAATAAGACGGGAGAACTTTTTTATTTTGTCGGATTTCAGGGGCCCACGCGACCCGTGCGAGGAGGGCGCGACTCGCGTACTCGTGCGACTCGCACAGAACTCGTGCGACTCGCATGGCGGCCTGTTCTCGGGATTTATTAGAAAATCGACACTTTTATTAAATCGCGTACAAATATGGTATAATTTATACTCGACTTAGAATTGCAATATTCGTTATATTCGATGTTCGATTATGGAATCGATATCAAGTATTCGGAAAATGCCTAAAAAAGTTTGAAGAGTTATTGCTAATCGAGTCAAGACGAAATAATCAATTTTCTGTCGCGATTTTCAAGGATCCATGCGACCCGCGCGAGAGGGGCGCGACTCGCGCCACCACGCGACTTGCACAAGGCACGTGCGACTCGCGTGGCGGACTGTTTTTGGTCCCGATTTTGCGTTACTCGTTGTAACCGGTGCCTGGTTATAGGACCAATACCGGATATTTAGCGTGATTTTTGAAAATATGATTTTGGAAGTCGACTTAAATTGAACTAACGTGATATGAATGATCTCCGCGTTTATAGTGTCGTATTAAATCGATTGAGTTAAATGACAACTACTTTAGCATCAACGAACATCGTGTTAGTTGGATTGTTTGACTAGACTATTTAAATTCGACATCCAACTATTAAGTTGGTATCGAATCTAATAGATTAACTCATCGTATTTACTAAAAGTTTGATTCCCTCCGCATCCCGACATCACGAAAAATCCTTACGAATTGTGTGATGTCGGATCCGCATCAACGGGTTTCGACTCTAATAATAAAAAGGTTTGTTTCGAAAATAGTATTTGAAATCGATGAAATATGCGATTAATGATGATGCAAGCAAAAATAAGAAAATTATTGTTTACGTTGACTTGCTTCAACAATCAAACATTCGGGGTGTCGGGATAAGCGACCGTCAACATCAGGTGCGTTACCCTCGAAATATTCGTGTTTTCTTATCCCGTCATCCCTCGTATTCGACACGAATTAGCAAGTATTTTAATGTTTTATATTAGTAATTATTATCGATATTATAGACGCGACAAAACAAAAAATAGAAAAAGAAGAAGACGGGACGGACGGACGAGAAAAGAGAGGAGAAGAGAGAAGAGCGGGATTTTGCACCCTCAACCTACATGTTTCTTAGTCTCGGAAAGAACTCGTTAATTGTGGCTTGAGCACGGGAGTATCGAGGTTGATGTAAGTCGAGTTATGGTGGTTTTAGGGTTTGTAAGTTGCTAGGGTTCTAAGGTTGAAGATGAGTAGTAATTAAGGTTGTAAAGGATGTACTGTGTGTGTGTAAAATTAGGGTTGTCAAAAAAGGTTAGCGTTTCAATTGCATGCAAGGGGTTGTATATATAGGCAATTGCCCCCCCTTGTTGTCTATGGTTTAATGCCCTGATGGACTTGATCCGATGGCCCGCCTGAAAGAGGACCGCGGGTTTGCTCTCGGAAACGGCTTTGACCGGATTTTGACCCGGTCGCTAAAAGTCGGTTTTATTTCCGGTGTCGATTTTGACCCAAATTAGTCTTATTTTATTGGAAACGACCCGTTGGGCCTGAATTTGAGGTCATTTTTGTGAGATTTGTACTCCGTAAAAAGCCCAAGCCGAAAACTAATGGTTTTTAGCCCATATCCGAGCGCGTAGAAACATGTTTGCGTCCGATCATCATCGGGTGTTTTTTGGAAATTGCTATAGACACCTGACGGTCAAAATGTGGGTGTCTACACCAAGGCTAGCAAACCGCCCAAAAAATCTTCATCTCCCGCAAAGTCTAAAACCTATTGCTGTACTCAGGCAGGGGGTTGCTCTTTCAGAGGATGCTGCAGCTGTTTTCCCTGGCTGTACCCTGAAAATTTTGATCCTAACTGCCCTGACTTGGGTTCTTCCCCCGACTCGGGGCCCTCTTCCCCTCTGGTGAGGAGAGCAGGGGATTATGGCTCCCCTGAGGATACCAAGGTGGCCCTATATGGTAGAGACTAGGACCTGAGTAGCCGCGACTCAAGAGATAGTGAAGACCAGGGCTACTCATCCGACAGGGATGAAGGAGAGGGCCCTGATGATCCGTTCGAGGATTCCGGCAGCTGGGACTGGGGATCCGATGCTGGCGGCTGTGATAGCCCCGAGGACTACTCCCCGGGTTTTGATGATGACTAGGCCTGCCCTGCGTTTGCGGGCAGATTGAGCCGGAATTATCAGGCGCTTTTGTATTTTTCTTTTAACTCTACTTGTTTGTAACCTTGGCCCTTTGGGCCTTCTAATTAATGAAAACTCAGGTGGGTTTTTTTAATGTGTTGTTCGTCTTTTGTGTTTTGTTGTTGTTGTTTTTTTCTAATGAATGACGTCATGCAATGATTTCTTTCTGCTCTTGTTGGTTTCTCGAGGTTTCTTGGGAAGTGGTGGGTGGTTGGATTCAAGAGGTGTGACACGTGGGGGTTTTTTTGTGGAAGCCTTCTGACTGGGTGGCCTTCCCTTTCCTATAAAAGGTGCCATCACCTCCCCCATACCCCCTTTTACACAATTTGAATTTCCATAAACTCACCTTCATACTTTCTTTCTCTGTCGAGTGCTTTAAGACTGAGGAGCTTTTTCTGGCATTTCTACTCGACGGCTGTTAATTAGGTTAGAATCCTAATCTTGTCTTCCTCGTCTTTCCATTATTCACTCCTTTTCTTTTCCTGCTTTCTTCGAACACCATGGCCCAACGTCGCGGTGCTCGCATTCTTCTTTTCAACGACCCCCTTAACGAAAGATCAGAGGAGGGCGGGGATAGGGTTGATACTGACCTCCCCTCCTCTTCCAGGGGACCGGAGGCCAGGGTGGCTGAGGAGGACAGTGGGGGTGGTAACTTCCCTGAGCCTGCCCCCTTTGTTGTTATTGATTCTGATGATGAGGCGTTGGAGATTGATCCCTCCACCATCGCCGACCCTCTTATTCCCAGGGTGCCAGGAAGAACCTACTACCTAGACAAAAATAAGTATAGGATCCCTTTGAGGACTTACCCTGCTCCCAAGAATCGAGACCTGATAATGGAGAAGAACGTTGCTGGGGCTATTGCTAAATTTTACAATTATGGGGGGGGGGGGGCTACACAATAATCGTTCCTGGTGAGAAAGACACAATGTGCAATCCCCCTGACGGCTGCATAGCCGTCTACCATAAATGCTTAGAGTTTGGCCTGCGTTTTCCCCTGCACCCCTTCTTGGAGAAGGTCTTCAAGCGCATGAACGTGGCCATTGCCCAGTTAACTGCCGTGGCAGTCAGGTCGCTGATAGCCTACACTTGGCCTGCCTGTTCCTGGGGGAGGGGTCCTCCATAGACGTCTTGAGATTTATGGCCGGCCTGCAGATGGTGGCTTCCTCCGAGAGGGGCAACTCTCCAGGGTATTTCTTTATCCTCAGGCAGAATAGCTGCTCCCTAGTCTGGCCAACCATTAACAGTCTGAAGGACTGGAAAGATAACTTTTTATACGTGCATAGTGCTGAGGGGTGGAGGATTCCTAGGCACTTTAGGAACCATGTCCATACCCGGCTGGAAATTCGTCAGGTTTACCGACTTGGAGTTGGGGGGAGGGCTCTTGAAGTCAAGCTGACCGACGAAGAGATGAAGTTGGTCAAAAGGTTCGCCTCCTCCAAAGACAAGAAAGGCGTATTTGGTCCTGACAATTGGCTCCCTCATGCGGAGCTTATATCAACTGATGACTACTTGACCCGAGTTGGGTTGAACCCCGGCCTCGGAGTAGGTAGCCTGGGGATCCTGATAGTCGACTTTTATAGCCTTGCTTTGTTTTAGTGCTTACTTGGTTAACTTTTGATTTTTGCAGACCTCGCCGCTCATCTTTGGTCAAGAAAAGAATTGAGGACACTTGGCCTGAACGAAGATCTTACAATTTCTACCGGCCGTCTCCTCCTGCCTGTTAATTTTAAGAAGCAGACCCTGATGAAGTATGTAAAGAGTATCTCAGCCAGCAGGGCAAGGCTTCCTCCTCCTCCTCCCAGGCCAGCTACTACACGCCTTATGACTCCTGTCTCTGTTCCCAGGACGACAGAGGTGGAGGCTGCCTCTGAGGATATTCCCTCCCCGGTTAGCAGGAGTGGGGTTTCTCCTTCTGGAACTCGTCCTCCTGTGGGAGCACTCCCCTGGTGGGCAGGAAAAGGAAGGACAATGAGCCTGTAAGTGCTGACCAGGTGGTGGATCTGGAGGCAGACGCCAGCACTCCTCAACCGAAGCGTTCTGCTGCCGGCCTTCTGGAGACCTTGTTCTCAGATGGAAACCCTGAGTTCAACTTTACTGCTGAGGAAAGCGTTGATGTTTCTGCCCTTTTTTCAGATTCTACTTCTACGTTGGCGGACCACCTTATCAAATCTCTGACTTACTCGAGCAATCAGGTGATCCAATTTGTCCAACGTTGTTCCAGGGTTTTCCAGGCCTCCGCAGAGCTGGCGACGCTAAACCGGTTGGGCAATGAAGAGTTAAGTGTTACCCCTGGGTTTCCTCTCCCTGAGCGTATAACGGTGATTGTTTCTCTCATCGCTGACTTGAGGTGTCAGCTGGCCAAGTGTGAGGGTGAGTTGGGAGAGGCCAGAGATGAGGCGGCTCGCTGGAAAGATCAGGGTGAAAAAGCGGTGACCGAGGTGACAAAGCTGGAGGCTGAGCTCGAGCAGGCCAAGAAGGAGGCGGCTGAGCTGGAGCAAATCAAGAAGAAGGTTGCTGAATTGGAGGGCCGCCTATCCCAGGCTGACTCGAATCTTTAGAAGGCGCAGGCTGAGTTGAAAACTCAGGAGGAAAAATGGCTCAAGGAGAAGAACGAGATTATCCAGGAGGCCAACTCAGCGGTGGAGGAGAATTTTAATGCTGGGGCTTCTTCCTCCCTAAAGTTTGTCATGGAAGTCGTCAGGGAGATGCTTCCAGACTTTGATGAGGATGCTTTCCATGCCCTCTATGCCACCAAGAATGAAGCCAGGGCTGCCAAGTCGCCTGAGGAGGTTCCCGATCCTGACCAGGATGTCCCTGCTGAATAACGAGTAGGGCAGTCGTCTTCTGAGGGCTCCTGCCCCTATCCTTCTGCGCCTTTGTTTCCTCCCTGACTTTATCTTTTTGCGCGCCGAACCGTAATGTGGCTGGTTGCCCGCTGGTGTAGCCTGAATTTTATTATGATTGGATTTTGTTTTCCGTCTTGTAAACTTTATGAATGCTTTTATCACCTTTATGAATGTTTCCTTTGCTTGCTTCATCTCTATTTTCCTATCATACTTCATGGCTCAGCCTGACCTTGGCTTCTCGCCGAAGTCCAGGGGGCCTGCCCCCAGCCTGCCCAGAGGTAGGTGGGGGGACTTGCGTTTTTTATACAAGGTTGGGGGGTTCCCCAGTCCTTGTTGGTTTGGCGCATGGGGCCTGGCCTGACCCTGGCTTCTCGCCGAAGTCCAGGGGGCCTTCCCTCTGCCTGCCCAGAGGCAGGTGGAGGGACTTGCATTTTTTATACAAGGTTGGGGGTTTCCCCAGTCCTTCGTTGGTTTGGCGCATGGGGCCTGGCCTGACCCTGGCTTCTCGCCGAAGTCTAGGGGGCCTGCCCCCTGCCTGCCCAGAGGCAGGTGGGGGGACTTTGCATGTTTTGTTGGGGGGTCTATTTTCCCTGGGTTTTGCAACAGGGGGCCCTCCCTCTATTGCCCCCTGCTCGTTTGTGTGTGAAGTGCTAATTTGAACAGACAACGAGTATAAATTCAAGGATCTTTTCATTTCTTGAAAAACTTCAAACACTTGTGGTCGGAGTTGTCGACATTGTATCTTGACCGTCCTCCACCGTTCTTTCTAGAGAGAAAAAGCTTAAAAAGAACTCGACTTTAAACGTAGTACTTCTTCAAAGTATCCGCATTCCAGTGGGCGGCCAGCTCCTGGCCTTCAGAGTTAGCAATTCTGTAGGTTCCTGGTCCCATAATCTGGGTCACTTTGTATGGACCTTCCCAGTTGGCACTTAGCTTGCCATGCTCCTTTGACCTTCCTACAGCCTGTGTTTTTCTTAGGACTAGGTCCCCCATCTGGATGCTCCTTGTATTCACCCTTCTGTTGTAAGCTCTGATCTTCTCATTCTTTGTTGATAGACAGCGATATTGACGCAAGCCTCCTGTCTTACTTCTCCAACCAGATCAAGAGCCTTGTTCATTGCATCCTCATTGCTCGTCCTATCATACTGCTGGGATCGGAGGGTGGGAATCCGTGCTTCTACGGGTAGCAGGGCCTCGGCCCCGTAGACCAGGCCAAAAGGAGTCTGCCCTGTGGACTCCTTTCTGGTGGTCCTGATCGACCATAGCACACTTGGCAGTTCGTCTGCCCATCTTTCTTTGAGTTCATCCACCATCCTCTTCAGCCCGTTCAATTTTTGCTTGTTCGCTGCTTTAGCTTGCCAATTGGTCTGAGGGTGGCAGACGGCGAAATAAGCGACCACTATGTCATGGATTTCCAGCCAGGTCCTCAAGGGATCGTTGTCAAATTGCCTTCCATGGTCAAAAACTAGAACCTTTGGCAGGCCATACCTTGTTATGATGTTCCTCCAAATCACTTTCCTGACCACAGGCTCTGTAATATTTGGGACGGCTTCAGCTTCGATCCACTTGGTAAAGTAATCAATTCCCACTATCAAAAATTTTCTGCCTCCAGTCGCTGCAGCAAATGGACCTAGAATGTCCATCCCCCACTGAGCAAAAGGGATGGGGGACAAGATTGGGCTGAGGTCCTGAGCGGGGGCATGTATTGATGGGGCAAAGAGCTGACACTTCCTGCATTTTTGGGTTAGGTTCCTGGCATCAGCAAGTAGGGTCGTCCAGTAGTAGCCTGCCCTCAGGGCCTTATGTGCCAATGACCTTCCTCCTACGTGATGGCCGCAGATGCCTGAGTGTATATCGTCTAATACTTCTGCGGCCTGCCCTGCCCCCAGGCACTTGAGCAGGGGAGACGAGAACGATTTACGATACAACTCTTCGCCAATTAGTATAAACCATGTAGCCCTGGCCGACATTTTCCTTCTCTGGATTGGATCTTGTGGGAGGGTTCCGTACTTCTTGTATTGGACGATTGGGGTCATCCAGTCATCAGATTCTTCTCTCTCAATGACACTGACCAGTTGGCAAGGTGTGGTAGATTTTTCTTGTATTACATCCACCCAAACTGATCTTCGTATATCCTGTAGGCTGGAGCTGGCCAGCTTAGATAGGGCGTCCGCCCGATTGTTCTGTGACCTGAGAATATGCTTAACTTCATAGGATTTTAACCCTGACAGTTCTTGCGTTACCCGTTCCAGGTACGATGCCATAGCTTGATCTCTGGCCTCATATTCACCATTGATTTGGTTGGCTATGAGCTGGAAGTCTGTTGCTAGGACGAGCCTTTTTGCTCCTGCGGCCTTACCTAGACTGATACCTGCCAATACGGCCTTGTACTCCGCCTCGTTATTTGATGCAGGGAAGGTGAACCTGAGCGCATGCTCGAAGTCTATTCCCGCAGGGCTGGTCAGCACGATCCCTACCCCCGCACCATTGGCTGTAGAGGATCCGTCAGTGTATACTATCCATTCTCCTGTGGGTGGATCATCCTCCTCTAAATGAGAACACTCCGCCAGGAAATCTGCCAAGGCCTGAGCTTTGATGGCAGTCGTGGGCTGGTATGATATTCCTAACCCGCTTAGCTCTATGGCCCATTTTAGCAATCTTCCAGACTTTTCAAATTTTTCTAGTACTTTTTCTAGGGGCCGGTCAGTCAGTACAACGACGGGATGAGCGTCGAAGTAAGGCCTGAGCTTCCTGGCTGCAATGACGACTGCGTAAGCTGCTTTTTCAACAACTTGGTAATTCTTCTCTGCAGCCCCCAGGGCATGACTTACAAAATAGATCGCCTGCTGGGAGCCTGCCTCCTCCCTTAAAATTACCACGCTCACTGTTGAGTTTGTTACGACAATGTAAAGGAAGAGCTTCTCCCCTGCCACCGGCCTTGCCAGGGTGGGCAGCTTCTTCAAGTGCTCTTTTAGTTGTTCGAAGGCCTTTTTTTGTTCAGTTTCCCACTTGAACGTTTTGTTTCCTTTTAACACCTTAAAGAAAGGTGTTGACTTGTCTGCTGACCTGGCAATGAACCGTGCCAAGGCAGCCATTCTGCCGGTTAGGCGTTGTATGTCCCTGTTTGTCTTTCGCTCTGGCAGGTCCAGGACAGCCTGGATTTTTTCTGGGTTTGCATCGATTCCCCTGGCGATGACCAGGAAGCCTAGAAACTTTCCCGAGCGTACTTCGAAGGTACATTTTTTAGGATTCAGCTTCATCCGGTAGGCGTGCAGGGAGGAGAAAGTCTCCTGCAGATCCCTTAGGTGCTCCTCATCCGTTTTACTTTTCACAATGGCATCATCCACATAAGCCTCGATGTTTCTACCCTTCTGGCTTTCAAATACCTTGTCGACCAGCCGTTGGTAGGTGGCGCCTGCATTTTTGAGCCCAAATGGCATCATCTTATACATGAATGTACCAGAACTGGTGATGAACGCGCATTTTACCCTGTCAGGTTGCCAGAGGTACACTTGGTGATAGCCTGAAAAGGCGTCCAAGAAACTTAGCATGGAGTAGCCACTAGTAGCATCTACCAATTGATCTATTCATGGCAGGGGGTAGCAATCCTTGGGGCATGCCTTGTTGAGGTTGGCGAAGTCCACGCACATCCTCCAGGCACCCGAGGACTTTTTTACCATTACTACGTTGGCCAACCATTCTGGGTAGTCGCAAGTTTCTATGAAATCAGCCTGATCCTTTCCTGCGGACATATTTCTCTTCTTCTGCTTTACAGGGTGTGCCTCCGGACATACGTTCAGCTTGTGAACAATGTGAGTCGGATCTACCCATGGCATCTCGTTTGCCGAGTAGGCAAACACGTCCCTGTTGTCTCTTAAGACTTTAATCAATTCTTCGCGGTAGGAACTCTCAAGGTCTGCCCCTATCAGGACTTGTCTCCCTGGTTCCAGTTCCACTAGCATACTCTCCCCCTCAGGTTCGAGGTGGTCTGCCTTCTGCTGGCCGGCTGGAATCTTGCCTTCCCTGCTGGGGGAACTGTCTGCTTTCCATTTACCTTTCCTTTCTGTTTCATGGGTGCGCAGGGCTACGGAGTAGCATTGCCTGGCCGACTCCTGGTCCCTATGTACCTTCCCTTTCATTTCAAAATCAGTTACATAAGCTATTGTCAGTGCTTTGATGGATATAGCTGCCTCGATTTCGTCCAGGGTGGCTCTTCCTATCAAAGCATTATACGCAGATTTCGCATCAACAACGACGAATGATGCTCGGATATTTCTGGCTGAGGCGCCTTCTCTGAATGTCACCGGTAGTTCAATGATTCCCATAGGAAGGATCCTTGCCCCGCTAAACCCATACAATGATCCCGGGGCAGGCTTGAGGTGCCTCTTTTCCAGGTTCATTTTCTCGAATGCCTTCTTATACAATGGGTTGGTGTAGGCGCCGGTGTCCACCATACACCTTCTCACAATATGATTATTGATGACAAGAGACAATACCAGGGGGTCGCAGTGGGGGTAGATTACCCGCCCTG
Organism: Agrostemma githago; assembly: GCA_958450325.1. NCBI lineage: Eukaryota > Viridiplantae > Streptophyta > Magnoliopsida > Caryophyllales > Caryophyllaceae > Agrostemma > Agrostemma githago. The sequence continues at coordinate 61,113,864 of OY288247.1, read as the reverse complement.
CATTCTGGGGAGTGATGCTCAGGGTCAGGCCTGTTGGGCTTCCTGCCTTTTCAGCATAGCAGATTTGGTTCTTCAGCTCTCGGATTTGCCATGTTTGGCCTCTTCTGCTTGTCTGACATTCAGCACCCCCTGATATTGCATGGATTATCATGCGATTCTGCGTTGAATCCTCAGGCTTGTCCGTCACAGTTTTCTGGCCCTTGTTCCTTGCAGCATAGTTGCTCAGCCAGCCATTTCTGATGAGCTTCTCAATCTCATCTTTTAGATGGCGGCACTCTTATGTTGTATGCCTGTAGACACCCGCATTTTGACTGCCAGGTGTCTATGGTAGTTTCCCAAAAAAACACCCGATGATGATCGGACGCTAAGTGTTTCTACGCGCTCAGATATGGGCTCAAATCCATTAGTCGTTGGCTAATGCACTTACGGAGTACAAACCTCACAAAATCAACCTCAAATCCAGGCCCATCGGACCGTTCCGAGTCAAACAAGACTAATTTGGGCCAAAACCGACACCGGAAATAAAACCGACTTTTTTACGATTGGGTCAAACCTGGTCAAAGTCGTCTCCGAGACATACAAAACAACCAATCCAAACATCAAAAGTCCAAGTCAAACACAAAACTCATCAAAATCCAAAGTCGCGGCCCAAAGCAATGGACCCGCGCGACCCAGCTGGGCCACTCAATAGAGTACCCCACCCACTCGATCGAGTGGGCCTATTTCGAGCCCGACTGCTGGCACAACGGGCCACTCGACCGAGTTAGCTGGTTACTCGGTTGAGTAACCCTAACCGAGGTCTTAGGCTTAGCCTATATAAACACCCTCATGCACAACCAATTGAACAACTTTACAAACCCTAATCAACTACTCAACCCTAATACTACACTCAAGCCCTAACCCTAGTACCTAGGAGGCAAACCTAAACCACCACAACTCACACTACATATCTCGAAACTCCCGTGCAAGCCGTCACTACGAGTCCATACCGAGCATAAGAAACATGTAGGTTGAGGGTGCCAATTCCCGTTCTTCCCTTCTTCTCTTCCTCTCGTCTTTTTTTCTTCTTTTTTTGTTTTATTTATTTATCGCATCTCTAATATCATTAATAACGCTAGTATTAAAACATTAAAATACTCGCGGATTTGTGTCGAGTGCGAAGGATGTCGGAATAAGGAAACCCGAATATACAAGTGTACTGCACACAGCGTTGCCGGTCGCTTATTCCGACACCCTAGCACTTGATTATTGAAACGGGTCAACTTAAACAATTTCGTTTATTTTTCGCTCGCGTCATTATCACCATTATTGCAATTCTCGTCAATTCAAAAAACCTATTTTCACAAGCACTCTATTTTAATAAGGGTCGAAACCCGTTGACGCGGATCCGGCATCACAATCCCTAGGGATTTATTTCGATGTCGGAAAAGCCGAGGAAATCAAGTCTTTCAATTCAAGCGTTGATCTATTAGATTCGATACCGATTTCATAATTGGACGTCGAATCTAACGATCTAGTCATACAAATTAGCTAACGCGACTTCCGTTGATGCTAAAATAATTGTCAATACAATTCATTAGAATTACGACATTATTAAACGTGGAGGAAATATATACCATATCGCGGTAGTTAATTTAAGGCGACTTAAATCTATTTCTTTTTTTATTTTCACTCTAGTATTCCATATCGATTCAATAATCGAATATGGGATACAACGAGTATTCAAGTCTAGAATTGAGTATAAATTCACAATATTTATGCCCAATTCGTCAAATCATCAAAAATCAAAAGCAATTTCGAAATCGATAATTAAAATTGCAAACGAACCTGGTTCGTACAGGTGCCACTCGACCGAGTGCTTAGGCCACTCGATCGAGTGACATCACAAAAACCGAAACAGAATGTCTTTATGACCTCCACTCGGTCGAGTCTCACAGTGACTCGGTCGAGTTGGTCAATAACTCGTTCGAGTAGGGTCCATAATACGAGACAAAATGTTTTTACGACCTCCACTCGGTCGAGTCTCAAAGTGACTCGGTCGAGTGGCAACGTAATCGGTCGAGTTGGCCAATAACTCGGTCGAGTAGGGTCATAAAAACCGGACAAAATCTTTTTCAGAGGTCCACTCGGTCGAGTCACACAATGACTCGGTCGAGTGGCCCTTTATCACGTTAAACCGTGAGTCCTACAATAGCATTCGAGTCTCGTTAATCGTTTTTCGTGACTTAAGTCAACACGTGCCTAATCTATCACGTGAAACATCTTTTTCAAAACCATGCATTAACTTGCTAGCATCTTTCTATATCTTTCAATATTTCATAAACCGTTATATCGTTACTAACGCGTTTATTGTTTCTCTTGTCAATTTTTTGTTTATTTTATTGTACTAAAATGAACCCGCATGCTAAAATTCAACTTTGACTTTAGAATTAATTGCATTAAATCGACATAGAAACCCTTTCAATTCTTTCACATGTTTAGGGAAAATAATCTTTGCATATCATTTTCCCGTTCAACTAACGCGCGTATTGGAAAGTCTTTCGATATCCTAGTAGAGGCCGCTTATGTGCGGGCGGGGTTGGGTGTCCTTTGTGGGCTTCCCAACACGTACCCTCACCCCTTACTCAGAACCTCAGTTTCCGGATGCCCGAAACCGTTGGCGCACGAGAGTCATTCAATACACGATAACCGGTAGTGACGGTATCGGTATCGCAATGCTAAGGGACGAACCCAATAAACTCTGACATCAGAAATGGGCCGTATTTTGTACACGGCCCACTACGACATAGAGTGGGTTCGAACGGGCCTGAACTCCCACAAAGTTCGGTGGCGACTCCACTTCGATTTAAATTTCCATCCGATCTGTTTTCATATGGAGATTCATTTGCCTCCCCAAACCCGCGCGTGGCTGCGTCGGGGTGGACCTACGTCATGTCCACAATTTGGCGACTCCGCTGGGGATTAACTGATGTGTGACTTACCATCGGCATCCTCAGGGTGAGACTCGAATAGAAATCGTTTGACTAGTACAATACGCGTTTTAGTTTTACGGTTCATGCATAACCCATATTTTCCCGGGCTGGTACTGGTGACCGACGTCCCACTATACCATTGATGTACTCCAATATGGATATGTCAAAAGGTGTCCATAGTCGATTCGAGTGGGTTTCGCGGCATGTTCTAAGCTCAATTTGACTTAGAGAGTCCGTCCCGATCAACGTCTAGACTATGTACACCGGTATAGACCCTCTTAGACCGACCGAGACTTAGTGTAAAGCATACATGCTGTCGTTATAATGCTTGTGTGACTACGTGCTATTTGGTTTCCATGTCGCTTTCAAAAACCGTCAACTTTTCAAAGAATGCATCTTTTTTAAGATATTCACTTTCAAAACCTGGGTCGTATGCCGAATTTAGGACTTATGATTTTACTCAAAATAGCCTATTTTCTAGACGGTATGCTGCCCAATTCAAAACTCGAAAACGTTTTCAAACTTTCAAAAAACCGAGGCCCGATACACTTTCCGATTTTCTCGAAAAATCGGGCCTTTCCCCGAGTTCTCTCGGACTTTCCAAAACAATCCATTTTCAAAACTTTCCTCTTCTTAGGACTTCCCGTATTTAGCAGTGTCGGGTCATGTCGTAAGTTGTCAAGGTCTTTAGCGTCGAAACTCTCTCGATCTTACATCACGGGTTTCTTCCCTATCCCAGTCCGCCTTATTAGACTAAGGCAAGGCCCACCTACGTAGGACAAACCCCTACAAAGGAGGGCCCGTCAACACAATTGAGTCAAAAGTCTGGGGATGTCTCACGTGAACCTTCCTTCGAACAGGACTAGGCCTACCCGCCGAATCCTAAGGAAGGCCCACACTTCACAAGTCGCCCGTCTAGGTGTCTTTTCGAGTCATTTCCTTTTTTAGTCTTGTTCGGGATGTACTTGCTATTCCGGGATTCGGGCCAGTTTCTGATTACGCGGTGTTCTTACAGACAGGCCACCCGCGACTAGACATCAACGCAAAATGGAAGAGTTGAAGGATGCCCTAGCTAAGATCGAGACACCCGTTTGAGTGCCGTAGAAAAGACGACCCCTGTTGACGGGTCCGGGACCACTGGACCCATAGCTGAGCTCATCAGTGTTGTTCGAAGACTCGAAGAACAAGTTCATCTGTCAACGAGCAACTCGATCCACTCCGAAATTGCTCGTTCCTATTCGCCCTTGAATGACGAGCTACCTGCTAACCTCAACCTTACGGGAATTCCCATGTTTGAGGGTACTGAAGACCCGGTCCACCACATCCGGGCTTTCAAAGACTTTATGGCGGTCAAGGGGGTAAAGTTCACCATGTTTACCCACCTTTTCCCTTCCTCTTTGGAGAAGCATCCTACGGCTTGGTATTACAGGCTCGATTCCAAGAAATATAAAACTTGGGATGATGTGGCAACCGAATTTGCTCGGAATTACGTTGATAATACCGAGATCCAGACTACAATGCGTACTCTGGAGGTGATGGCCCAAGAGCCCAAAGAAGGGTTCACTAAATATCTACAAAGATGGCGGGCCGAAAGCGTAAAACTGGTCGACAAGCCCAGTGAGAAGGTCCTAGTAGAAGCTTTTGTCAAGAACCTTATCCCATCCTACCGGGTCCATCTCCGGTATGCTGTTATCCCTAATTTTGCTACCCTAACTGAAATGGGTACAAGGATCGAGGACGACTTAAGATTAGAGAGCCTGACTAAGGCCTCTACCAAGGGCTATCAAGGGGCAAGTTCATCCACGAGCAAGCCCACACCTGCAGCTGCAACTCGCAGCATCTTCGATGAGGTAAACCTGCTTGACACCTCATCCAAAAAGAATACACCAAATCGGGTATTCACAGATATAGGGACTACCTATACTTATGCCTTACAAAGGCTATCTTCAAAGGGTCTGATCCAACCGATAGGCTCGATGCCCGAGCTTCCAGTAGAAAAGAGGCCCAAAAGTTACAACGCCCAGGCCTACTGCCAATATCATCGTGGTAATGGGCATGATACCGAAAAGTGCTGGAAACTGAAGCATCTAATCCAGGACTTGATCGAGAGTGGGAAGATCCCATTGCCCGGAGACAAGCCGAGCAACAAAGAAAACCCATTCAGTGCCCACGCAATATTCACCGGTGAGGTAATCGACTGTTCTCACCTCATCTCCCCCTATATCCCACAAATCAACGGGATATGGTTCGATGACGAGGATGATGTGTACTTAACCAAAGGGGAAGTTGTCCCCATCACCCTTGAAGAGGTCCGAAAGGCTAAATCCAAAGCCTTAGCCACCAGCCATCTCGCCACAGCTGGGCGCTCTATTCCCACATCCGTCACTGAACCTGCCAGGACGGAATCTACCCCTGAAGAAACAAGCACTGACACGGCTCTGCTCTGGTCCAACAAATGAAGAGGGTTCGAGCTGATCTAACCATATGGCAATTACTGGTTAGCTCACAAGCTCATCGGGAAGCATTGACTAAGGCTATCGATGAAATCAAGGTCGACTCGCAGGTTACCCCTACTGAAATGGTAGCCACTATTATGCCTTATCTCAAAGGCAAGTCCAAGGAAGAAGGCCCACTCATCATCTTCTCCGAGTCAGATCTACCAGCGTTCGGGCCCAATCATAATCTGGCCCTATACATTACGGTCATTTGCCGAGGAAAATACCTCCCAATGACCCTTATTGACGATGGGTCCGCCGTGAACGTCCTACCTCTAAGGACCGCTAAAGCTCTCGGTATCACCGATGCCGACTACCTCCCTACAGCGCAGACTATCCAGGCTTTCGACGGAAGCCCAAAACCGGTGGCCGGGGCCATTAAATTAACAATAATAACGGGCCCAATCGAGAAAGAGTTGGAGTTCCAGGTGATTGATGTCACCTCGTCCTTTAACCTACTATTAGAAAGGCCTTGGATCCACGCAGTCAAGGCCGCATCCTCCACTCTTCACCGAAAAGTCAAGGTGCCACTTCGGGACGACATCATCACACTAGAGGCTACTCTAATTACCGTAGCAAGCTGCATTGCTACGGGCCAGACTGACCCACGAGGATTTGATTTCGTGGGCATGATCAAAGAAGAGTATCTCTTTAGGCCCTACTTCACAACTAGCATCGACACGATGCTACAGAACCTGGGCTATCTACCGGGAGCAACCTCAAGGCCATATCTTCCAGCTGGGAAGATTATTGAGGTCCTAAACGATAGCGAATCACACTTCGGGTTGGGGTATGCTATAACCCCAGAAAACGTGGTTCGGGCCGGTATTCACAAGGTCATCGACATTCTCAAGGGTACTTACATAGGCCCTTATAGCCCAAAGTTAACTGATTACTTCGTCACTCCAGTCTTCGGAGCCATTCAAGTGGGCCTCTACCAACCCACAATCACATATCCCGAGACCAAAACGGCTCGGGAATGCAATTTCATCCCCGATGACATATTTGCCCTCGTTCAAACCGATTCCAAGGAAGGGGAAAGCAACTCCGAGCCCGTGCTGGGGCTTCTATTTGGAGAAGACAAGGCTGTCCCCGCTCCAAAAGATGATCTGGTCAATCTGATCCTCCGCAGCAATCGGTTTGACCCAACAAAGCTGATCACCGAAGTTGGTGCAGACACAGGAAAAAGGGCCTGGAAGGAGACCATCAAGTGGACCGACAGTCAAGGACGGACCTACAAGCTGACCACTGGCGAGGGAGACATGCCGGATACCGAGTCTGAGTCAGAGTTAGAGTCGGAGTCCGAGTCTGAGTCTAGAGGGTCTGGTGCTGGAGTCGAGTCTGTAACCCCTCTTCCCTTATCCACTGAGGTCTCGGGGCCTGTCCCAAGACCTCTCCCTATCCCGCCACTGACCAACGATCAGATGGCCGCTCTTTTCGAGCTTTTCACAAAATTCACCATTAATAATAATAACGAAATCGTTCTGCTTACGACTTGTCTTATTTCCAAAATTTTCTCAATTTCAAAGATTTTATATGCAATGACATTGAGAAACCCGACGAACAGGTACCTCTACCTCCACATCTGATCGAACAGCTCGAACAAAGGGAGTCCCGAGATCCGGTAATCGAAGAAACCGATTCCATCAACGTGGGAACCACTTTAGAGCCCCAGATGCTTAAGTTGGGCCTATCCTTAGATCCAAAGGAGAGAAAACAATTCGCAGACCTCCTCCAAGAGTTCAAGGACGTTTTTGCATGGTCCTACAAGGACATGCCGGGTATAGACCGGGAAATAGCTGAACACCGAATACCCATCAAAGATGGGTGCAAACCGGTAAAGCAAAAACTCCGAAGGATGAAGCCCGAATGGTCTCTCAAAGTCAAAGAAGAGGTAGACAAACAATTCAAAGCGGGCTTTATACAAGTGTCTGAATATCCAGACTGGGTTGCAAACATCGTGCCAGTACCCAAGAAGGACAGCAAGGTGCGGGTATGTGTGGATTTCCGAGACCTCAACAAGGCCAGCCCAAAAGATGATTTTTCGTTACCACACATCGACATATTGGTGGATAACACGGCCGATCATGCCCTCCTATCATTCATGGATGGGTATGCGGGATACAATCAAATTAAAATGGCAGAAGAGGATATGAGTAAGACCACCTTCATTACACCTTGGGGTACTTAGTGCTACACCGTCATGCCATTTGGGCTTATCAATGCCGGGGCCACTTATCAGGGGACCGCCACTACTTTACTACACGACATGATGCACAAAGAAGTGGAGGTCTACGTGGACGATATGATCGTTAAGTCCAAAGACCGGAATGGGCACATTGCGGCCATAAGAAAATTCTTTACCCGACTGCGCAAATACAACATGAGACTAAACCCTAAAAAATGTAGCTTCGGGGTAACATCGGGCAAATGACTGGGCCATATCGTTAGCCAACGTGGCATCGAGGTCGACCCAGCCAAAATCAAAGCCATCACCGAGATGCAACCACCCAAGACCGAAAAAGAAATACGGGGGTTTCTCGGGAAAGTCCAATACATCAGCCGGTTCATTTCAAAATTAACCATGGTATGTGAACCCATTTTCAAGAAACTGAAGATCGGAGAACGGGTACTGTGGGACGACAAATGTCAAACGACTTTTGACAAAATCAAGGAGATACTGTCTGCTCCGCCAGTATTAATGTCACCTCAACCCGGCTGGCCTTTGTCGTTATACCTAACAACGACCGAGACAGCCATGGGGGCTATGCTGGCCCAGACAGTCGATTCAGAAGAACGGGCTATTTACTACATCAGTAAAAAGTTCCTCGAATATGAATGCAAATACACAATGCTCGAAAAGATGTGCCTAGCGTTGGTTTGGGCCACTAAAAAGCTCTGACATTACATGCTCAGTCACGAGGTACATGTATTATCCAAAATGGATCCTATCAAGTATTTGTTCGAGAAGCCCATCCTCAACGGCAGGATGTCCAGATGGTCTTTAATGTTATCTGAGTTTGACCTCAAGTTTGTACCATTAAAAGCCATCAATGGCCGGGTAGTAGCTGAGTTCCTCGCCGATAGCCCGATATCTGAAGAGGGTCACACCGACACTTGGGCCTTTCCTCATGAAGACATATTCCATACTGACACCGAAACATGGGATTTGTATTTTGATGGAGCATCCAACTTTCGAGGATTCGGAGTCGGAATCCTGCTAATTTCACCACGAGGGGAACACACTCCCTTATCCATCAAATTGGACTTTGACGTGACCAATAACGCTGCCGAATACGAAGCATGCATTCACGGGTTGCAAGCCGCCGCTGATTTAGGGGTAACAAACCTCCGGGTCCATGGTGATTCGTCATTGGTCATCAACCAGGCTCTCCAAAAATGGAAAACTCGGAACGCCAATCTCGTGGCTAACCAAGCGCGGGTAAGGGTTCTGGAGAAACAATTCCAAAAGGTAGAATACATTTATCTGCCCCGGGAAGAAAATCAATTTGCAGATGCACTCTCCAAACTAGCATCTCTACTAAACATCCCGGATCACCTGACCAGCATGCCGATCATTGTCGAAAGACGGTCCGAGCCGCGTATGTACACGCCATCCAAGACATCGAGCTAACCGACCCAGAACCTTGGTATCAAGTTGTCCTAACCTACTTGGCAACGGGAAAGTATCCCCCGGGAACCGAAAACCGGGCCAAGAAAGCCCTGCGGAGATTGGCAACCCAATTTGTTCGCACGGATGACGGGTGATAAGTGTAGTTTTTAGTGCCTATTTCGTAGTATTTTGGTCCCATTTTCCTTGTGGAATCGCTCCTTGGGAGCGATTCATGGGCTACTTATGCTCCCTCTAGCTCGTTTCAGGTTTCCGAGACCATTCGTGAGGAGTTGGAGTGATTCCGACTCAATACATACACTTTTCGGAGCCAACGAAGCGGAGGAACGATCGCTCGATGCCTTGGATTCGACCCCGAGACCTTGGGACCCAATCCCGAGCCTCCGAGACCCGATCCCGAGTCCCGAGAATCGATGAGAAGTTCATGTGAAGCAAGGAGGAACCAAAAGGATCATATTGGAGGCCTACAAGACTCATCCCCGACGGGTATGCACCTCATCCCGTCGGGGATGAAGTGCGCTTTTAGAGGAGCCACTGCCAGGCCGTCCCGATCGGGACCAACCCGTCCCGGTCGGGACCACCGGCCGTCCCGGTTGGGACCGGCGAGCTGTAGCCGGAAATTCTTTTTCCTCCCTCCTTCATTCTTGTACCCCTATAAATACTTCCCTCTTGTATTGTTTATGTATCTTACATTACCCTAAACTCTCTTAAGCCTCTCTACGTCATTTAAAACCTAGATTTAGTTCTCCTCTCATTAGTTTAATCTTCCTTTAATCATTAGTTAATCTTAGTTAATTAGCCTTGTAATTAGTTCTTGTATTAAGAAGATACTTGAAGATTTCTCCAAGCTTGACAACCTTGGGATTATTTTGGGGTTTCTTATTTATAAAAGATTGCATCTTTTTCTTCATCTTGTGTTGGTATAACTTTCTTTACTCTTGTTCTTTGTTATTATTTCAAGTTTGAATCTTTACTTAGTATTCCTTGTTATTGTTCATATTGTTCTTGATAATAGATGTTTGGATTGTGATGTTGTTTTCTCTTATTATTGTTAGTTTATCTTTGATTATGAGTGAGTAGATTTCTTGTGGGTTAGTAGGGGGATTAAGGGTAGAATATGGGTGATTAGGGTTTGATTAGGGGTAAAGGGTGAATCTTTGTTGTTAGTCACATACATGGCATACCATGTGTTTGTTGAATTGCTTGCTTGAATTGTAGTGGCCATGCTTCTCATGCTAGTCTTCTTCTACTCATTGTTTGTTTTGTGTGTGGACATGTTGAGAATAGTCATTATACATACCATGTGGACTAGGGTTTAGACGCTATCAACGCTAAACCCACCTTGACATCGGTTTAAGTTGCGACCGCCCGGACCGAATCTAGCAATTAGGAGGCATCTACACCCTTGACCACCCAAGTCACCCTACTACACTTATGAACCCGACCTAACTCACCTCTTCTTCGTATTTGATTCATCTTCCTAGTTAGTCATTATTTCTTTAGTTCATTGTTTAGTTTGTGTTTTGTTATTCCGTTTTAACCTTGTTATAGTCAAGTTTATTGTTAGTCCAATTCATCATAATTCATCAATTGGTAGCTCTTTGTGTTTGTTTGGTAGCGTAGTCTCGTTCTAGGCCGATTTAGTCTAAACCTTGTGACACCGTCTCCGTGGACACGACCCGAATTACCCTAACTACCGTTAGGTGCTAGCCGGTTATTTATTTGGTGGCGGGATCCACGACAAATCCCACCATCAATTTGGCGCCGTTGCCGGGGAACGAACCCGGGTCACCCGCGTGATGGGCGGGAATACTTACTACTATACTACAATGACCCAAAAGGAAAACACACAAAACAAAATCTTTTTTGATTTTTGTGAAGTTTTTTCAAATTTTTAGGGTTTTTGAAGATTTTTAGAAAAACTACGAAAATAAAACTAACTACGATAGAATATCGCTTCCCCACACTTAAGCCGAGCAATGTCCTCATGCTCGACCGTAGTGCATGGGAGCACAAAAGAAAAGAAACTACGAAAATAAAGCTAAAAAAACAAAAAGTGGAGAAAATGGTAGAATGAGTCCGGTCGGGGTGTAGTCAAGTCACCATGGGCCGAGACAAGAAAAGATATGGATGGGGGAAGAAATAAAAAGAAAGAAATAAAAGGAAATGGGAGGGGAGGGCTAGGTGTAATCAAGTCACCTAGCCCGGATTCCGCCTAAATCCGAATAAATCCTACAAAAGGGGTGAAAATCTTGAAAATTTGGATTTTGAAATGACTCTCGATGTAATCACATCATCGAGAGTCGGGAGCAAGGAATACCAAGGCCCCGAGGGCCACCATGACACATAAGTGTATAAGGGGAAGGGAATAAACAAATCAAGACAAGCTATAAAAATGGAAAAGAGAGGATAGTTGCCGTACCGACCGGTTAGCAACTCACTCGCTCCATCGTCTCATAAGTGAAAATAGGCACGTAGCTTTGTCCTTGTCGTCATTATCCCTCTCCAATCGCGATCCGGTTCCATGGTTGAGGCACAAAGGTAAAATGGGGTGGGTTTTGATGTGAAAGTCGGTTTAAAGTGACGAGAAAGCGAGGTGAATGTATATGTGAGGTGCAGGGGTCATATAATGAGGGTAAGGACATGTAGGGAGGTTGGGAGGGGGTATACAATGGTTGGGTGGACTCAAATGACGAAGAAAAGAGCCAAAGGAGGACAGGGGGTCCATCCCGGTCGGGATGAGTGGTCCCGGTCGGGATGACCGTCTCGTCCCGGTCGGGAAGACCTCGTCTCGGTCGGGATGAGCTGTCAGTGAACCCATCTTTTGTGCACCTCATCCCGGACGGGATGACATCCTTCCCGGTCGGGATGGGCCTTCCATCCCGGACGCGATGACCTCTTCTAGGCCGGGAAGAGTCTCTTAACCCTTTATAGCTCCCAAAAGCTCGTTCCAAGCTTCAAAAACCGACTTCCCTTCACACGATCCAAGCTCAAATAATGACCACTCCTTCCTAGGAGGCACTTTCACTTCACACCTATTACAATAAACTCAAACAACACATCAAATTCCCTCCCTCACATCGCTCATCAATCAATCCAAGTAATCAAGAAATTCACAAAACAAAACAAACTACAAGGGATAGAGATATATACAAAGAGACGGTTCTTGTGGAACTCCGTCAAACCAAGGTGGTACATTCTTCAATCTTTTTCAACAACCAAAATTAGTTCCATCTCTATCAAGGGCACGAAGAAACAAATCGAAGGCCCTAGCAAAGTCTTCAATCAAGCTCGAGATATAACCGACCACATACCAAGGCTCTTCATGGCCTTGCCTTGACGTTCCCGGGGCATCCCGATCTTCCAAGTTCAACGGCTTGAACTTGTACTTTTGGTCTTTCGGGACATACCCGAACGTCCACCGGTCTTCATGTGGCCCCAAGGGAGGCTCATCCTTCTCCTTGCTTTTCAACTTGTCATCAAGCCCATGAAATGGGCACTCATCTTCCTCCAAATCGGAGTCATCATCCTCAAGTACATAAGAGTTCTTGTTCAAGCTTTGTCCCGACTCAACCCCTAGATCAATGTTTTTCTTGGCTTGGATCATATTGCATGACTCATCATTAGTAGGCGAAGTGTTACCTTGGAGGTCAAACACTAGCTTCTCTTCGCCTAACTCGAAGGTGATCCTACCATTCTTCAAATCGATCATAGCACCGGCGGTATGTAGAAATGGGCGCCCAAGAATGATGGGAGTGATTGCATCTTCCCGCATATCGAGCACGATGAAGTCAACCGGAATGAAGAACTTACCGATTCTCACCGGCACATCCTCTAGCATCCCCAATGGTCGGTTGAATGAACTATCGGCCATTTGGAGCGTGATAGAAGTACTTTTAAGCTCCTTCATCCCAAGTCGGCAACAAATAGAATAAGGGATGATGGTCACACTCGCACCCAAATCGCATAATGCTCTTTCGATCTTGTAGTGCCCTATGGTGCAAGGGATCGAAAATCTACCCGGATCCTTCAACTATGGAAGCGTAGAACCTTGAATGTGCTCGCTCACCACTCTTGTGAACGCAATGGTCTCTTCCTTGTCGATGGATCTCTTCCTAGCCAAGATTTCTCTCATAAATTTTCCATATGCCGGGATTTGGGTAAGTAGCTCGGTAAATGAGACACTCACATCCAATTTCTTCACAATGTTAAGGAATTTTTCATATTGAGAATCTACCTTGGTCTTCGTTTGCCTTGTTGGGAAAGGCAACTTGATTTGGATCTTGTTTGGCTCAATCGGGGTAGACTCCTCAAATAACACCTTCCTTTTACCCTTGTCTTTTGCTTGAAGCGGGAGAAGCTTGTCTTCTTGGGGTCTCTCGATCTCCCATAAGACTTGCTCCTCCATTGGATTATCAAAGCTTGATCCTTCTTGATTTGGAGACACAACTTCCTTCATTGCTTCTTGCTCACTAGGAAACACGGGAGGATTATAGGTGGCACCACTCCTCAAGGTGATGGCATTGACATGCTCAAAACTCGGGGTTACCTCTTGAGGAGGTAATTGCTCTCTTTGTCTTGAAGAACTTCCCGATGCAAGTTGTGATACTTGATTCTCGATCATCTTCATGTGAGTTTTCATTTCCTTGTTATCCATTAGAATTTGAGCAATGGTTCCTTGTTGTGACATTTGTGTCTCCAATTGCCTCTTTTGCATTTCTTGAGTATTCCTTTGCATATCCATCATTTGCTTTTGTATGTCGAAATCCCGTGGTGGGGATGATGGATTATGCGGAGTATCGGTGAGGGCTAATGGAGTACCATAGTCATGAATAGGAGATCGACTCCTAGGCTTGCTTTCTTGACGGTTAGCTTGAGTTGCTTGTTGTTGATGGTTTCCTTGGAACCCATGAGAATTGCCTTGATTAATGCCATTGTTGTGGTTTTGTTGTCTTTGGAGATTTTGGTTTCCTTGGAAACCGCCTTGATTGAAATTCCCTTGTTGGAACCCTTGATTGTTGTTGTGGAAGGTACCTTGGTTATTTTGCTTGAAGTTGTTAAAGGGCCTTGAGTTACCTTGATAACCTTGGTTGTTGTCCCTTAAGGGAGGTGGAACATAGGGACGATGTTTTTGTTGGTGTTGAAAGGCTAGTTGTTGAGGGACTTGATTGGAAGCTTGGTATTGGTTGGAATATGAAGCACCTTGCTTGAACGCTTGAAAAGCATTCACTTGTTCAATACTTCCTCTACAATTCATAGGATCATGACCAACGATTCCACAAGTATCGCACATCCCATAATAAGGCAAAGGAGGTGCAAATCCCAAAGCATTTACTTCATAAATTGAGGCTTGGTTGGAGGAACCAATGCTTTGAACTTGAGTGAGGTGACCTTGGAGCTTCTTGTCAATGGTCTCCATATGTGTCTTCAATTTAGCTCCAAGGTCAATGCTTAATTGAGTTATAGCATCAACCTCGTGCCTACCTCCTCGATTTGCCTTCCTAGGCCTAGAATATTGCGAATTATGCACCGCCATCTCTTCGATTCTCGCCCATGTTTGGTCGTCATCGACCTCGGTAAACCTACCATTGGAGCCCATGTTGAGTATAGTTCTTGAGTCCTCATAAAGACCATTCCAAAATTGTTGGACTAAGAACCATTGTGAAAGACCATGATGGGGGCACGATCTCACCAAAGACTTAAACCGCTCCCTAGCTTCATATAAGCTCTTCATCCCGTTGTTGGAAACCGGTGATGGAGGCCCTAAGCAAATTAGTCTTCTCCGGAGGGTAGAAAGTTTGGTAGAACGCCAACGCAAGCTTTTTCCAAGTGTCGATGCCCATGGTTGCCCTATCGAGACCCTTAATCCATTGCTTCGCTTTTCCAATAAGAGAAAACGGGAAGAGTACCCAACGAATTTGATCTTGAGTAACCCCGGGTTGAGATATAGCGTCACAATAATCGGAGAAGGTCTCCATATGTTGGTGCGGGTCTTCGGTGGGCAAACCACTAAATTGATTCCTTTCCACGAGTTGTATGAAGTGAGTCTTGGCCGTAAAATTTCCGGCATAAGCGGCCGGTAGAGCATTGGGTCCCGGCAAGACGTCTTCCGTGAATGTTGAGTGAGAAGAAAACTTAGGCATTCTTGGATATAAGGGAGAAGATGGTGGTGTAGACGGTGTTGATGTAGATGAAGAGGCAGAACTAGGACTAGAATATCCAAAGGGATTGGTGAAATTCCCTTCGGCCGTCTCTCGAGATGCTTCTTCAAAATCGCTTCCTTGAGCTTGCTCTTGATGAGTATTGCTTTCACTTGGTTGAGAGATCCTAACCCGGTTAATCGTTCGCTGGCGAAAGGCTCGAAAAAGTCTTTCCGGCTCTGGATTAAAGAGAAAGAATTCGCCTCCCCGCCTAGGCATACACTACACACTAGAACAAACGTGAGAACACCTAGTGCTTTATGGGCACTAGGTAACGATAATAAACAAGCACAACTAGAGACAAAGAGAAAAGAAAGCTAAGAAAACAAGAAAAACTAGAAAATATGCACAAGAGGTGATAGAAGAGCACAAAGAAGAGTAAGTAAGTCTAGCTATAAGCGAACTAAGTCTAAACAATGCACCGTCCCCGGCAACGGCGCCAAATTGATGGTATTTCTTTCACCGCTTGTTTGAGGGAAGCGGTATTTCTTTTCTTTTGGGTGCAACCTTTTGTGTGTTTGTTTGTGTGCTTGTTTGTTTATGTGTTTTGTGTCCGGTTGCATCCACCGTTTTGTCGCAAGACCCCACTTGCCTTGCGGAGTGCACTTTTCCTCTAAGTGCACTCGCGTGAGTTGAAAGGGCGTAGGGTGCGCTAATACCCACTCGGCTAGTTTAGTAGTTAGTAGGTGCTTACTCGAGGGCGAGTAAGGGTTAAGTGTGGGGGAGTTGATAAGTGTAATTTGTAGTGCCTATTTCGTAGTATTTTGGTCCCATTTTCCTTGTGGAATCGCTCCTTGGGAGCGATTCATGGGCTACTTATGCTCCCTCTAGCTCGTTTCAGGTTTCCGAGACCATTCGTGAGGAATTGGAGTGATTCCGACTCAATACATACACTTTTCGGAGCCAATGAAGCGGAGGAACGATCGCTCGATGCCTTGGATTCGACCCCGAGACCTTGGGACCCAATCCCGAGCCTCCGAGACCCGATCCCGAGTCCCGAGAATCGATGAGAAGTTCATGTGAAGCAAGGAGGAACCAAAAGGATCATATTGGAGGCCTACAAGACTCATCCCCGACGGGTATGCACCTCATCCCGTCGGGGATGAAGTGCGCTTTTAGAGGAGCCACTGCCAGGCCGTCCCGGTCGGGACCAACCCGTCCCGGTCGGGACCACCGGCCGTCCCGGTCGGGACCGGTGAGCTGTAGCCGGAAATTCTTTTTCCTCCCTCCTTCATTCTTGTACCCCTATAAATACTTCCCTCTTGTATTGTTTATGTATCTTACATTACCCTAAACTCTCTTAAGCCTCTCTACATCATTTAAAACCTAGATTTAGTTCTCCTCTCATTAGTTTAATCTTCCTTTAATCATTAGTTAATCTTAGTTAATTAGCCTTGTAATTAGTTCTTGTATTAAGAAGATACTTGAAGATTTCTCCAAGTTTGACAACCTTGGGATTATTTTGGGGTTTCATATTTATACAAGATTGCATCTTTTTCTTCATCTTGTGTTGGTATAACTTTCTTTACTCTTGTTCTTTGTTATTATTTCAAGTTTGAATCTTTACTTAGTATTCCTTGTTATTGTTCATATTGTTCTTGATAATAGATGTTTGGATTGTGATGTTGTTTTCTCTTATTATTGTTAGTTTATCTTTGATTATGAGTGAGTAGATTTCTTGTGGGTTAGTAGGGGGATTAAGGGTAGAATATGGGTGATTAGGGTTTGATTAGGGGTAAAGAGTGAATCTTTGTTGTTAGTCACATACATGGCATACCATGTGTTTGTTGAATTGCTTGCTTGAGTTGTAGTGGCCATGCTTCTCATGCTAGTCTTCTTCTACTCATTGTTTGTTTTGTGTGTGGACATGTTGAGAATAGTCATTATACATACCATGTGGACTAGGGTTTAGATGCTATCAACGCTAAACCCACCTTGACATCGGTTTAAGTTGCGACAGCCCGGACCGAATCTAGCAATTAGGAGGCATCTACACCCTTGACCACCCAAGTCACCCTACTACACTTATGAACCCGACCTAACTCACCTCTTCTTCGTATTTGATTCATCTTCCTAGTTAGTCATTATTTCTTTAGTTCATTGTTTAGTTTGTGTTTTGTTATTCCGTTTTAACCTTGTTATAGTCAAGTTTATTGTTAGTCCAATTCCCTCTTCTCCTCTCATCATAATTCATCAATTGGTAGCTCTTTGTGTTTGTTTGGTAGCGTAGTCTCGTTCTAGGCTGATTTAGTCTAAACCTTGCGATACCGTCTCCGTGGACACGACCCGACTTACCCTAACTACCGTTAGGTGCTAGCCGGTTATTTATTTGGTGGCGGGATCCACGACAAATCCCACCATCAACGGGCAATAGTACAAAAAGACGGCACAAGGGGCTCTTCTCCTATGCATCGACAAGATACAGGCCGAAAAGGTTATGGCCGAAGTACACGACGACGAAAACGGTCCGCATATGAACGCCTATATGCTAGCCCGAAAAATCATTAGGCTCGGGTATTACTGGAACACAATGGAAACAGACTGTCAGTTGTATGTCAAACAATGCCATAACTGTCAGATCTTCGCTAATGTACAGCATATGCCATCTTCCCTTTTATATACCATGACATCACCATGACCATTTTCGACATGGGGTATAGACATAATTGGAAAGGTGCATCCTTCCGGGACGGGAGGTCATTGCTTCATTTTGGTGGCCATCGACTACTTCACCAAATGGGTCGAAGCCGAGTCATACCGTGTCTTGAACGCCAAGCACGTGGACAAGTTTATCCAGAACAAGATCATATGCCGGTATGGGATCCCTCACGAATTCATCAGTGATCACGGGACCCACTTCCAAGCTGAAACTGCCGCATTGCTGGCAAAATATAAAATTCAAAGGCATACATCTTCGCCTTACCGACCTCAAACAAATGGATGGCTGAGAATTACCGGGATTGGCCCGACAAAATACCCTTTGCTCTATGGGGATATCAAACCTCGATCCGCACCGCAACCGGAGCAACTCCATATTACCTGACATACGGAATGGAAGCGGTCCAACCGATCGAGCTAGAAGTACAATCCCTCAGGATTTTACTTGAAAGCCAAGTACCTGAAGCAGATTGGGTCCAAGCCCGATACGATTCGCTAGTCCTTTTAGACGAACGGCGATCACGGGCCCTCAACAATATCCAAATATATCAAAAGAGGATCCAACGGGCTTTCAACAAAAGGGTTAGGCCCAGAAACATCAAAGAAGGGGATCTGGTCCTAAAATCGGTTCGTGCCTTGCTACCGGTTGACCCAAGGGGTAAATTCAAACCCAACTGGGCTGGGCCATACTTAGTCAAGAAAGTCCTATCAGGAGGAGCGGTGATGCTGACAGACTTGGACGGGAACGAATTTGTCAACCCAACCAACTTGGACCAGCTGAAGCGCTACTACCCATAAACCCCATCTCAAAGTCATTTGCAAAAATTTATGAAAATTTGTCTTCTTATAAATTTTCAAAAAAATTATAGACAAGTCAATAAGTTAGAATTACATTCTACTGTCACACATCTTGAATTAATAATCTTGATGTATTTCGAAAATGGCAAAAATCAATCAAATCAATTTTTGAACTACGTTTGGTTTGATTCCGCTAATTGTGGATACGTAGGCAACCCCTCAAAAGGGTACAACCACTGCAATAAACGAAAAGACGGGAACGGTATTCATTAATATGTCTTTATTTAAAAAGGGCCGACAAACTCGGGAATTACAAAAAAAAAAAACGGTACACACACAAAAAAATCACACCCAAAAAATAATAATAATATTCAAATAATAATAATGGAGACTAGTATCCAGGCATTTTCCCCTTCCCCTTGTCCTTCGGGTCGCGTGGAGCCTGAGGTCTTCGAGGTGGCGACGAGCGTTCCCGAATCACAAGTGGAACCTCCTTAGCACGAGCCCGTTTCTTTGACGACGGGTCTTCTACCACAGTCTTCGGTCCAATACGAGCCCGCACATGCTCGGGTAACCTATCCCGTGGGCCAAGTCGGTCCTGCACGGGTAGTTTTGGGCCTAGTCTCCTTCCCAAGTCAGTCTGGGGGCTCACCTTCCCCCAAGCACCTTTAGCGCTAGACCCTCCAGCTTGAGTCTTGGTATTCTTCTGTCCTGACATGAGACGGACTAGGGTAGCAGGAGTGTCTCCTTCGTCAAAAAAGCCCCTGTTGTCTTTAGCTTGCTCCCTTCGCAGCAGGTCGAAAGCTTCATCAACCTTCAAAGCAGCTCGGGTTTTAGCGTCACCTGTTTTGGTCTACTTCGTGTAAGAGTCGGAAACCCAGATCGAGTGGCGAGATTTGACAACGGGCCAAGTATGCCGTGTGTACCATCTTTGCATCCAGGTATCACACATTACATCAGTCAGTTGGGTAGGGTCACTCACAACTGCCTCGACTTCAGGGATTCGCTGGGTCCATCCGTACTGCCTTAGTATGTGATCCGGATAAAGATGAACCGTTTGCCTGAAAGATAATATCACCTGATAATGGGCTCTGTCCCTCGGGTCCAATCCGGTCCAAAGATAGATGGGCCACCACGGAACTACCCATCGAATTAATGGACCACCATGGAAAGACAAAACCTCGTCCCAATACTTTTGCGTAATCTGACGAGAAAAGTCAATGGCCCGCCTCCTCGTCATCACCTGGTTATGACCATAGTTGCTCGCATAAAGAGGAGGATCTATCACCGATAGCCTCTCATATAGCCAAATCTGCAAAAGGAAACAAAAACATGAGTTTTTAAGGCAAAATAGGCGTCCACCTAAGGCCACTCGGTCGAGTGCCTGGGACACTCGGTCGAGTGCCTGGGAAACTCGATCGAGTGGTACCCCTGAACCCAAACAGGTGGCTTTTACGAGGGCACTCGATCGAGTGCAAGGGTGACTCGATCGAGTGGTACCTCTGGGAGCAGATCAGGAGGTTTCTACAAGGGCACTCGGTCGAGTGCCAGGGTGACTCGATCGAGTGCCCACTGCAGCAGGCAATCCGCGAAAAAAATCAAAAAATCGAAAGGTCGAGAAATTGAAAGAAAAAATAATAATAATAAAAATCCGACATACTTGCAGCAATCGGGTGCTCCCGGTAAGACGAATGGATGAGTCCCTTTTGCGGTTGTCCAACCTTTGGATAATCTCGCCCGTGATCAGCCAAGCCGGGCTGTGTTCAGTCTTCATCAAGTCCACCACGGTTAAGAGACGAGCATCACCCATACAAGACAATAAGTTCACGTGACCCTCGAAGGCATAAACATGGAGCATGCAAAAAGAAAAGGCCCTTCGGCTATGTATTGGTCTCACCCGGACGTCATGCGGGTTCATGAATTTCTCAGCCAGGTCGATCAGAGAAATATTACCATCCTCCATCATACGGGATACTTCGTTATGGGAGAGCCCCAAAAATTCTCTCAGCTTCCTCCTCGGGTCATAGATCGAGTACGGGACAGCGGGACGGAGTATCGGGTTCCATCCTCCCATAGCTGCAATCTCCTCAGGTAAAGGGCAGACTTCGCCCCGAGGAAAGGCGAAGACATGATATATGTCATCCCAGTAAGCCAAGCATGCATCCAAGAAGTAACGATCAACCACCATCTGACGGAACGGATACAGCTGAGTTATGCCCGTCTGGTTAAGCGCTACCCTATCTGTATCCCTGAAGCGTCGGGACCATTCTTGCAGCATCACGATTAATCTATCAATGCCCATGACTAGTTTCTTGAGAAGGATTGAGAGATTTTCTTTTTAAGAAGGGAGTGAATTGTGATGAATTTGTGAGAAAATCAAGAGCATCAAAGGGGTATTTATAGGATTAATTCTATGACCCTCTTTCCATATCTTTTCACGCACAAGGGTTTCCTAATCTCAATCGGAATCAACCCACAAGCCTAGTCCCGATACTAGCACAAAATATTCATCCCGAACTTGCCTAATTTCTTTAGGAGTCAAAACTTCAAACAAAATTCAAAATTTCAAAATTTTCAAAATTCTCAAAATTTCAAAAATCATTTTCCCCAGCGCGAGTCATTTTACTACCTACGTGTTGCATGCATTTTATGTGACTTATACAGGTACGACTCAAACAGGGACGTGCAACCCACTATATCTCCCCAGCGGAAAGCCAACGGCGGCGTTTCACGGGATGGGCCTACATACAGGCGCACCCAGGACTGATGCGACAAGTCCAATTCCCCACGGAGTTATCATCATCAGCTCAGGCATGACTTCGAGCTTGTGGCTGGCGAGCCCTTCACGCGAGTCTAATGGACTATAAACGACCCGGTCGGAAGTCCGCCAGGTTTCAATCCTCGATTGGCCTGGTGGCTACTCTGACTTTCGCCTTGTCCAAGCCTCAGTCAGAGTGGGGGCTCTGTAGACACCCACATTTTGACTGCCAGGTGTCTATGGTAGTTTCCCAAAAAAACACCCGATGATGATCGGACGCTAACGTGTTTCTACGCGCTCGGATATGGGCTCAAATCCATTAGTCATTGGCTAATGCACTTACGGAGTACAAACCTCACAAAATCAACCTCAAATCCAGGCCTAGCGGACCGTTCCGAGTCAAACAAGACTAATTTGGGCCAAAACCGACACCGGAAATAAACCGACTTTTTTACGATTGGGTCAAATCTGGTCAAAATCGTCTCCGAGACATACAAAACAACCGATCCAAACATCAAAAGTCCAAGTCAAACACAAAACTCATCAAAATCCAAAGTCGCGGCCCAAAGCAATGGACCCGCACGACCCAGCTGGGCCACTCGATCGAGTACCCCACCTACTCGATCGAGTGGGCCTATTTCGAGCCCGACTGCTGGCACAACGGGCCACTCGACCGAGTCAGCTGGTTACTCGGTCGATTAACCCTAACCGAGGTCTTAGGCTTAGCCTATATAAACACCCTCATGCACAACCAATTGAACAACTTTACAAACCCTAATCAACTACTCAACCCTAATACTACACTCAAGCCCTAACCCTAGTACCTAGGAGGCAAACCTAAACCACCACAACTCATACTACATATCTCGAAACTCCCGTGCAAGCCGTCACTACGAGTCCATACCGAGCATAAGAAACATGTAGGTTGAGGGTGCCAATTCCCGTTCTTCCCTTCTTCTCTTCTTCTCGCCTTTTTTTCTTCTTTTTTTGTTTTATTTATTTATTTATTTATCGCATCTTTAATATCATTAATAACGCTAGTATTAAAACATTAAAATACTCGCGGATTTGTGTCGAGTGCGAAGGATGTCGGAATAAGGAAACCCGAATATACAAGTGTACTGCACACAGCGTTGCCGGTCGCTTATTCCGACACCCTAGCACTTGATTATTGAAACGGGTCAACTTAAACAATTTCGTTTATTTTTCGCTCGCGTCATTATCACCATTATTGCAATTCTCGTCAATTCAAAAAACCTATTTTCACAAGCACTCTATTTTAATAAGGGTCGAAACCCGTTGACGCGGATCCGGCATCACAATCCCTAGGGATTTATTTCGATGTCGGAAAAGCCGAGGGAATCAAGTCTTTCAATTCAAGCGTTGATCTATTAGATTCAATACCAATTTCATAATTGGACGTCGAATCTAACGATCTAGTCATACAAATTAGCTAACGCGATTTCCGTTGATGCTAAAATAATTGTCAATACAATTCATTAGAATTACGACATTATTAAACGCAGAGGAAATCTACCATATCGCGGTAGTTAATTTAAGGCGACTTAAATCTATTTCTTTTTTTATTTTCACTCTAGTATTCCATATCGATTCAATAATCGAATATGGGATACAACGAGTATTCAAGTTTAGAATTGAGTATAAATTCACAATATTTATGCCCAATTCGTCAAATCATCAAAAATCAAAAGCAATTTCGAAATCGATAATTAAAATTGCAAACGAACCTGGTTCGTACAGGTGCCACTCGACCGAGTGCTTAGGCCACTCGATCGAGTGACATCACAAAAACCGGAACAGAATGTCTTTATGACCTCCACTCGGTCGAGTCTCACAGTGACTCGGTCGAGTGGCGATGTACTCGGTCGAGTTGGTCAATAACTCGGTCGAGTAGGGTCCATAATACGAGACAGAATGTTTTTATGACCTCCACTCGGTCGAGTCTCACAGTGACTCGGTCGAGTGGCAACGTACTCGGTCGAGTTGGCCAATAACTCGGTCGAGTAGGGTCATAAAAACCGGACATAATCTTTTTCAGAGGTCCACTCAGTCGAGTCACACAATGACTCGGTCGAGTGGCCCTTTATCACGTTAAACCGTGAGTCCTACAATAGCATTCGAGTCTCGTTAATCGTTTTTCGTGACTTAAGTCAACACGTGCCTAATCTATCACGTGAAACATCTTTTTCAAAACCATGCATTAACTTGCTAGCATCTTTCTATATCTTTCAATATTTCATAAACCGTTATATCGTTACTAACGCGTTTACTGTTTCTCTTGTCAATTTTTTGTTTATTTTATTGTACTAAAATGAACCCGCATGCTAAAATATAACTTTGACGTTAGAATTAATTGCATTAAATCGACATAGAAACCCTTTCAATTCTTTCACATGTTTAGGAAAAATAATCTTTGCATTTCATTTTCCCGTTCAACTAACGCGCGTGTTGGAAAGTCTTTCGATATCCTAGTAGAGGCCGCTTATGTGCGGGCGGGGTTGGGTATCCTTTGTGGGCTTCCCAACACGTACCCTCACCCCTTACTCAGAACCTCGGTTTCCGGATGCCCGAAACCGTTGGCGCACGAGAGTCATTCAATACACGATAACCGGTAGTGACGGTATCGGTATCGCAATGCTAAGGGACGAACCCAATAAACTCTGACATCGGAAATGGGCCATATTTTGTACACGGCCCACTACGACATAGAGTGGGTTCGAACGGGCCCGAACTCCCACAAAGTTCGGTGGCGACTCCACTTCGATTTAAATTTCCATTCGATCTGTTTTCATATGGAGATTCATTCGCCTCCCCAAACCCGCGCGTGGCCGCGTCGGGGTGGACCTATGTCATGTCCACAATGCCCTACACAATCATGAAATGTGCAGAACTTTTTCGGATCACCCTTCGGGCTGCGTGGCTTGCTCGGGCGATTCCACTTGGTCGTTTCTTTTTCTAGTTCAAATATCTCAGCCCCGGATTTGTTGAGAGCTATGTAGCTATCAAATCTCGGCTGGTATGTTGCACGCTCCCTTCTTGGGGTGTCATCTCCCTCTGCTCTTTGCTTCCCTGTGGCATCACCTCTGCCGTGTCCACCTTGTGGCCCCCCCTGCGGCCTAGAAGGTCCTGCGGGGGTATCCGGCAGGTTGTGAAACACCTCCAGTAGCATGAAGCCCTCAGCTATCTTTCGAGCCTTCGACAGGGTTTCTCGCTGAGCTCTGATCATTTGATTTTTCATTTCTCTAGGGAGCAAGGAACTAGTCAGAGCGTACGCTGCCGTCGGATCGTCAATCTCTCTGACCTACTGGAAGGCCAGATCAAACCTCTTCAAGTATTCTCTAATAGTTTCGCCCTTCTTTTGTTTAAGGGTAATTAGGTCGAATCGGGTTAGCCTGCGCCTCTTGTTCCCTGCGTACTGGTCCAAGAAGGCTTCGACCAACTCTATGAAGTAGCTAATTGACCCCTGAGGCAGATCTCTAAACCATCCTCGAGCCAGACCCACGAGGGTGGTGGGGAAAATCTTGCACCAAACTGGATCATCGGCATCATACATCCCCATATGGCTCTCATAGGCCGCCAGATGGTGTTCTGGGTCAGTGGTTCTGTCAAACTTGACAGAAGGCATTTTAATTTTTGGGATGGGGTACCCCTACACCTCAGGGTGGAGTGGAGTCTTGGTGGGCCTGCCCATCATTTTTGACCTGCTCCCAGCAGAGTGGCAACCGTAGTCATCCCTTTTGCCAGGGGTCGGTTTTCCAACACTGGGGGAGCGGTACCTGGGTGCCTGCCTACTCATGGCTTCATCCTCCCTTTCAGGGGAGCGGCGCCGGGGTCGTTTCCCCTGGGGTGGCTCGAGGTTATCGCCTTGGCGGTGCCTTGGCTCTAGCGACTGTCCATTGTTGAGCCTTGATTGCATGCTCTGAGACAAACCTGGGGCTTGCTGCGACTCAACAGGTGTTAACCTGGAAAAGACTCTGCCCTTCTCCCCCAGGCGCCTTGAGGCGGGCTCCCTGGGTCTCATTCGCTCCCTGAGCTCCTGGGATAACCCTCTTTTTTCAGCGCCTACCGTTGACTCGGTGGTATGTATAGAGAACGCCTGCTGCTGGGCGGGCGGCGCCTGGTCGCCGGCTGCGACGCGTTTCTTGGCCTGCACATACCCCCGGGCAGTTTTATGCGCCTTTCTCTGAATATTCCTGGCGGCGGTTCGCTTCGTGCCTCCAGCACCTTCTGCACTCTCGAAGTGCAGGTGTCTAGGGGTTGTAGCAATCCGGCCCACCAGATCCTCTGGTGTAAACTCTTGGTTTAGCATTGCTGAGAAGAAGGCCGCAGTCTGCGCGACCTGGGCAGGGGTGAGGTTAAGGTTAGGCCTCTGATGGTCGGCCTGCCAGTTGCGACTGCAGTTTCCTTGTTGGGCACTTCATGGAGGCTTGCTCGCTCTACGCCTCAAATTGTAGCGGCGGGTGTCACCTCTGGCAGAGGCATGCCATACAGGGGGATCACCGGATGTCCCATCAGATCCGCCCCAGAACTGGCTTCGATTATCTCAAGCATTTTCCCGCGGTTGATTTTTTCTAGGAATATCGTGAGCACAACCGTCTCTTCCCCACAGATGGCGCCAAATTGTTCCGGTCACGGAAACAATTAACCCGACTTGGATTCGGGTCCACTGATCTTGACACTACTTTGGTGGTGATCGTTTTGCTTTCTGAGTCTCTCTTTCCTCTTACTCCTTGATCGGATCTTCCTGGCGGAGATGGCCTGCTCCCTGCACAATGAACGCACAGGGCCTCGGAGGTGTCCGAGGGAACCCTCTCCGATGCCTAAGTCAGTCCGTGAAATGCCTTGATGAACCTTACTCATGAGGAGTAAGGTGGCAGTTTTAGAGTAAGATTCTAGAGAGAGAAAGTCCAACCCCTTTCTTGTGGGAAATACCGAAGTATTTATAGGTTCCCCCAAGAGAGAGGAGAAGAGAGAGAAAGAAAGGAAGAATGAGAGGACGAGGAGGTGACACGTGGGCTCTCCTCGTCCACTCGCTCTTCCTTACCTTAGGCATGGATGGAGGGGCCTTCAGTGTCTGCCCCCTGCGCCTGCCAGGGGGAGGTCTTCCCGGGGTCTGGCAAGCAGGGGGGAGGGGGAGGGGGGGGGGGGGGGGGGGGGGGCTCACCCTGCTTTGTCACAGCAGGCGGCTCGACCCTGTCAGGCAGGGGAGAGGCTAGTCAGGAGTTCGGAGAGACCGAGTTTGTTCCTTGGAGGTTTCCTAGTAAGGTTCTGCCGGCTGGTCTACCGAGCAGGCCTCTTTCTGCTTCCGGGTCGGACTTCCCCGGGGCTCTGATGACGGGCGACCCGTGGCAGGCTACTGACCCTTATCACCTCCATTAACCCATTTATCTTGGAAGATATTAATATCAGGTCCATCACCATCCTTATTACAGCCAATTTTCCACCCCAAACCGTTCTCCAGGACTTCCTTCCCCTTAAGAATTCCTATCCAAGCCCATGATTTATTACTCTTACTCCTACTTCTCATAAACTCCTCATAATTTGGAATCTTGCCATATTTACCAGTAAACACCTTACTAATGAGTAGATCCTTATTCCTAATAACTTCCCACACATTCTTAGCGAGTAGAGCTTGATTAGTCAAAACAATGTTTCTAATTCCAAGGCCTCCAGCGAATTTGGGAAGACTAAGATAATCAATCGACCTCCAGTGAACAGTCCTGCCCGATTTATTACCCGCCCACCAAAAATGCGCCAATAGAGCATTAACCTTATTGGCCACACTTACCGGTATTTTAAATACCGATAGAAAGTAACTTGAAAGATTGACAAGCACTGAATGAATCAAAGTAAGACGACCAGCTGGAGACAGAAAAATACCATTCCAAGAACTAATACGAGACATCACCTGTTCAAAGATCATACTAGCGAGATTTCTAGGTCCCGTATCACTGATATCAGGAATTCCTAAATACTTTCCCAACTTCGAGCAAGGTTTTAATTGAAACATTTGAAGACTATTCCGAACCACCTCCAAATTACAGTTTGGACTGAAAACCATCGCAGACTTATCCTTATTAATCCTTTGTCCCGAGAGTCTGGAATACCGATAGAAAGTAACTTCTTCCATATTGTGTGTGCATATATATGCTACAAACACCATGACCGTCATTCTCTCTACAACCTTTATAGCAGTCTGATGGGAGCATTCAGGATGTATGGGTAAAGTGCGTCACAGTTAGGCTTCCAAACTGTTTCTTATATGCTTACTGTACTCAAATCCTGAAGAAGGCGAACAATAGATTCAGTTTGAGTAGCACACAAGCAGCAGCTGTCATTTGTGCTGCATCCCATCCTCACCATATTTTCATTAGTATTCAGACCACCATTCATCATGATCCAAAGGATCAAATTATGTTTAGGTATCACTACTACAATTTTTATTATATAAGACGCCCCAAATAAGACGCTTATATAAGGAACCGTCCTCTATATTATGATAAATTTTGACGCCCCATGACCTTAGTTAAATAGCACAGTTCAGTAAAAGAATCATCCTTTTATTTGTATTACTAGGGTAGGCCCCGTGCATAAATGCACGATATACATAAAGTTTACTTTGTAGCATACTAATTAATGATTTTAAATCGGAGGTATATTAATGTTAGAGGTGATCATGGGTCGGGTCGGGTCAGGTTTGGTCCGGGCTTTGCCATAAAATTCGAGCCCATCTTGTGGGCCGGGTCTAACAAACGGGCCACTTTGTAAGGCCCAAGCTGGGCACATTCAAGTTTTCCGGGCTTGCAGGCTTTTTCGGGTCCGTACGGGCCACAACGATCGTTCGGGATTAAATTAATACTTTTTTATGTCACCTTAAAAAAAATTATTAGTACAATTTAACCAACATTTAATCGAGTTTTTTGCCCGCAGTCAACCTGACTAATAAACAAACCCGTTTTTACTAAAACATACTCGAAATTAATCAGACGACTAGAGTACATAATGATAAATTGATAATATGATATATTAATACTCTGTATTAAGAAATAAGAACAAAGTTTACCTCGAGTCCTCAATTAGACATTTCACAAATAGTTTTGTTGTTGGACAATTTTTTGTATTATTATTACGAGTATTATGTATCACATTAACATACCACAGTACAAATATATATACGATATTAGTGTCCGTGTATTATAATTGTGAACATATAAAAAACATAGACTTCCATACAAAAATTGTAGGACTTCATTTTAAAAAAATAGGGTTTAATTGGGATAAAAAAACACATGAATTTCCACATAAAAGAAGTTTAAAACTTAAAAAACATATATTATGTGCGATTTTTTTTAAAAATTCGGGTCGGGTCGGATCAAAATTCGGGCCTTAAGGTCGGCCCATACCCGGCCCTAAACTTATATCGGGCTTAGATCAGACCGGGCTTCGGGTTCTTTTGGGCCAACACGACGGCCCAAAGCCCTTGAAAAAATCGGGTCGGGTCGGGCTGGGCCACCGGGCCTGGGCCATTTGATCAGCTCTAACTAATGTTTACATTCCTCAATTTTGAGAAAATAATTTCAAATTAATAAGCAATCAAGGTAATGAGTAAAATTAATAAATGTATGTTTAGATGAAAATATTATATCTACAAAGTATATTTTTATTTATGTTATTCTCATATTTCGAAACACTTAATTCCCTCATATTTTTTTTATGAAATAGAAATTGGACTATTTCCGCATTTTTATAAAAATTAATGTTTAGAGATTCAACTTGAAAAACAAAAACGTTATTTAGAAAAAAAAGCCGAATATATTTTTCTAGTGTGAAGCAAAGAATGACTATACTATAAATTTACCATTTTGATGATTTTATCATCATCCGTGAAATGTAATGGGTTACCAATTTATTTTAAAGTACTCTTTGTTTAACTTCCATCTTTAGAAATAATGCATTTTGGAGGGAAAATTTTGGAAAGTTGTTATTCTTTTAGTATATAGGGGATTAGCGCAGTTGGTCAATAGAACCGTCCTCGTTAATATAAAAGCATGGTTATAACTTTAACCCGTCCTATTAAAACAATTTAAAAGCACGGTTATATAATAAACCCATCCTATTAAAACATAGGACCCATCCTATTCAACTCATCTTACTCCATTTCTTTTCCTAGTTCTTCCTTTCCGAATTCTTCTTACTCCATTTCCTTGCTCCATTTCCTTTCCAAATTATCAAATCTCACATTGACTTCGTAATGTGAACCTTAGACTCTTAGAGCATTGATCAATCACGATTCGTGTATTTTTTGCCTTTTCAATCGCCTTTCGCTCCAGTTTTGATAACTCCATTATTGACCGCATTTCTACGCCTTTAAGACGTTTATTTAGCCTCGATTTATCGCATTTTCTTAGGCATTTTGGCTCATCTCGTCTATCTTTAGTGTTACACGGGTTTTTACGTTTGTCGTTTGTTTTTAGGCATTTCCGTGTCGAAAACGATGAAACCCGAGCATGCCTGAGCAAAAGAAGACTCATTGGCCGAGTTCGAGCCCAAACAAGCGCATAGAAGATCAAAAAGAGAAAATATAGGAAGACTGAGTTAAGCACGGCCGACCGTGTGTAACTCCGGCAGACACGTAGCCACCGTGCACAACCCAGCGTGCGTAACACGGTGGCCGGACACGAACCCGGGAGGGAGGTGGCCGACCTAGAACGCATACAACTTTGCCCTTGACTTGATTTCTTCGATACTCGATATACTTTGGTGCAATTTGGGTGAATTGAAGCGACATCGTTCCCTAGACCCTTCTTATTCATGATAAATCGTTATTCTTTAGTTATCGCTTTTTCTTATTATTTTATTTTTAGTCATTCCTTATTTTAGTTATCATTTATTCATCTAGTTTTAGTTTACTATCACCTCATTTCTATCGACTTAGATAAACACTTAGAGTTAAAGCGATTAGGAATCACTACACTCCTTGTGGACCGACCCTTTCTAGTGCAACGATACAATCACACCCTTGCGAGGTATTTAAAACCCCAACAAGTTTTTGGCGCGGTTGCTGGGGAGTGTTAACGGTACTAGTAGTTTTTATTCTTGCGTTTAGACTAAGTCATTGGTTACTTTGCACACTTTGGTGTGCCTTTGCTCGTGATCTAACCTCTACTTTCTAGTTTTTGTATTGTTTTTGCATGAGTAGGCGGATTCTTGAGTTCTCACCAATTCATTTGTTGAATCCCGAGATTGAAGCTACGACAAGGCGATACAACGCCGAAAGAAGAAGAAATCAAGGGCAACCACCTTCACCTCCTATTATTTCCGAATCCGAGGAAGAAATTATATCCAAAGAAGAATTTAATTCTCCAAGACCCCCATCACCGCCTCTTATTATGGCTTCTATACGAGAGGAATCGACAGCCCAAGTGGTGTCGCAATCAAGTATTACGAGGCCCGCAATTGGAGCAAATAATTTTGAGATCAAGACAACTCTTATTCAATTCGTGCAACAAAATCAATTTTTCGGGTTACCTCTTGATAACCCCAATGAGCACATTCATGTATTCTTGGAAGCTTGCTATAATGTCAAGATCAATGGAGCCTCGAATGAAGCTATTCGCTTGAGAATTTTCCCTTATTCATTGACGGGGAGAGCTAAGGAGTGGTTAAGAAGTCAACCGGCCGGTTCTTTTGATACTTGGAACAAACTATCCAAGGCTTTCCTATTGAAGTTCTCTCCACCGGACAAGACGTCGAAGTGTGGAAATGATATAACCAACTTTGCTCAAGAAGACCATTAATCCTTTTATGATGCATGGGAAAGGTTCAAGGAATTGCTAAGACAATGCCCTCATCACGGCATAGCTCCTCACATTGTTATCCTTACCTTTTATAATGGTGTGCGTCCCGAATACCAAGTGGGATTGGATGCGGTGGCCGGTGGTGCTATTGATCTAGTACACCACACCGCGGCTATGGTTTTCATTGAGAAGATGGCCTCCAACAATCATCATTGGGGTGGGGATAGAAGAAAGTTGAAGAAGCAAGACAATAGTGAAACCTAGAATGCTCTCAATGCAAAGATTGACAATTTGACAAAGCAACTTTCTCAA
This sequence comes from Agrostemma githago, assembly GCA_958450325.1. Classification (NCBI taxonomy): domain Eukaryota; kingdom Viridiplantae; phylum Streptophyta; class Magnoliopsida; order Caryophyllales; family Caryophyllaceae; genus Agrostemma; species Agrostemma githago. Next base: position 61,082,222 of record OY288247.1, on the reverse strand, counting down.
TTCAAGCAAGGAGGGTGAAGTTCTTCTAAGGAGACCAATGAGTTATCTTGTGAGTTATGTTGAAGTCCAAGTCATGATGCCACGAAGTGTTGTGTTATCACTACCATGGAGCAAGCCAATGGCATATGGGAGTCTAATGCAAGGGAAGCATTCAACAACAATCAATATCACCCCGGGCAAAGAGCGTTCCTATCTTATGGGAACAAGAACTTCCAAACACCACTCAATCATCAAAAGACTACATTCAACCAAAACTTCCAAAGGCCAAACCAAGGGTTTAACTTCCAAGCACAAGATACATCGGGTTTCAAGATAGAAACTTCCAAACAAGGCCAACATTCAACACCACTCCATTTCAAACCCCCCTCCAAAATCAATTTCAAGTTCCATATCAAGCTCCTACACCCTTCACTACTCCTATACCACAAGTCCAACAACAACTTGCACAAGTCCCACAACAACAAGTTGTACAACAACAAGTTCCACCACCAAAGTCCAATTTGGAAGTACTTATGGAACAAATGATGAGCACCCAAAATAGTTTCATTCAACGTCAAGACCAACGCCATGAAGAGACTACATTCTCAATTTCTCAATTGAAGAGTCAAGTCCAAAATGCCCAAAGAATCACCGATCATCAAATCCAACAACTCGCAAATCAAGTTAACGAGTTGACCATGTCAAGTGGGACATTTCCGTGTGGCATTAAAGCAAATCCTAAAGGTAAAGGCGAATTGAATGCTATTCAATTAAGGAATGAGCGCATATTGGATGAAGTTGTGGTTAGCAAGAAGAGGAAAACTAATGTTGTAGATGAAGTAAGTGAGGAAGCAAATGGTGAAAAAGAGGGTCCAATTGAAGTGGTTGTTGATAAACCACCTATTGTTGAAGATCATATTGCAAAAGAAATCCCAAGGTGACTAATGAAGTTAAAGCATATGTGCCGCCAATACTATTTCCTCAAAGATTAGCTAGAGTCAAGCTTGAGCAAAAGTATGGTAAGTTCTTGGAGATGATGAAGAGTATGCATATCACACTCTCTTTTCTTGAGGTTATTAGAGACATCCCCTCCTATGGCAAATTCTTGATGAATATCATTTCCAAGAAGTTATATGGTGAGTAATTATCGGTGAGCCTTTCAAAGGAGTGTAGTGCCGTTCTCTTAAACAAGCTACCACCGAAGTTGGAAGACCCCGGGAGCTTTACTATTTCTTGCTCGATTGGCTCTATTAATATTGAGAAGGCCTTTTGTGATTTAGGGGCAAGTGTAAGTCTTATGCCCCTTTCCATCTTTAATAAGCTTGAATGTTTTGAGCTAGCTCCCACAAGAGTATCTCTTCAATTAGTGGATCGTTTCGTTAAATATCCAATAGGGATAGCCGAGGATGTGCCAATCAAGGTCGGGAACTTAATTATCCCGTGTGACTTCTACATTATGGACATCCCCGAAGACATCAAGATTCCCATTATACTTGGTCGTCCATGCTTAGCCACCGGGGGAGCTCTTATCGATGTCAAGAATGGTATGCTCTCACTTCAAGTCGGGGATGACAAGATGGAGTTTTCACTTGAGAAAGCCATGAAGAAGCCTTCAAATGTTGGATCATGCTACCAAGTACAAATGCTTGAGAAGTCTTTCATGGAACAAGATGCTAATTATGCCCTTGAGGAGTCCATTGTCGGAAATTCGGAAATTGATGCAATGGAATATGCTCTAGCTATGGACTCAATCTTGAAGCAATGCACCACAAGGTCATTAGAAAGCTTGGTCGAGGAAGGGTTATATGAGGAGAGATCTACGCCTCCTCAAGTGGAGTTGAAACCTCTTCCTTCATCTCTTAAATATGCTTTCTTAGGTCCTAATGAGTCTTATCCCGTTAACGTCAATAGTGCACTTAATGACCATCAAGTACATGATTTGTTGGAAGTTTTGAGAAAATATAGAGAAGTCATTGGGTACACTGTTGATGATATTCGTGGTATTAGTCCCGCCTTATGCTCTCATCATATCCTTTTGGAGGATGAAAGCACCTCCTCCATTGAGCGTCAAAGACGCCTTAATCCCGCCATGGCCGAGGTAGTGAGGAAGGAGGTGCTAAAGCTTCTTGATGCTAATTGTAATCCCTTAGAAAATCTATCGCAATACAGTGGCGGAAACACTGTATAGTTGAGATTAAAACACACTGACAAACTATATCTTATTAAAAGAAATGGTAAGTCAATACAAAGGCCTCTTTTTACAAAAGGGCTAAAAAGAAAATTCACCAAATGGTTATACAAATCCATAAATTACATGAATAAAGAAAGAGTAGGATCCACGCTACTCGCTAACTCACACCCAAAACCCAGCAGCAAATACCTGTCATGTTATAAACATAATAGCCACGTCAGTGGGGAGTAACTCGGACGTTCTCCCAGCCATATTATATCATATAGAAAAATAATAGTATTATTATATCAAAATAATTAAAATGGAAAACATTAAATGATATAATGAAAATAAGCTTTCGGAGAAAACTTAAAATATTGGAATAATAAAATCAGAACAAGTTTTCAGAAGAAAACTTAAATTATTTGCCAACTTGCAAATCAAAATGTATCGATAATAATAAAAATATTCAAAATGGCGTTATGGATAGGATTAATGTAGAATCTAGACTTTCACCAGGATAATACTAGAAACTATCTTCGAGAACTGTAGACTTAACTCATAACAGAATCCAGTCTCTAACTAGGCAACTCAACTATAACAGGACTGCGTGCAGCGAGCTAGGTCCTGGTTTAAGTAGTGCATACCCCTCCTAGACAACAAATATGTCTAGTTCAGCTGACGGCGACTAACACGATGCGGTATCTAGCTTAAGGTCAAAACATACACTCTCCTGAACACAAACCATGCTCAGTTCAACAACCAATGTGCCCCATAAAGACACACCAGCCTTACAGTTGATGGCAAAAACGTACATCCCAGACTATATTATTCTAAACCCACACTTGTCCTTATTCCATAACTCCAAAACAAACCATTATCGATACTTAAAAGATATAATCAATATAAATGATATGAAGATAAAAAGAATAAACATTTTATATAATAAAAAATAAACTTTCTATAAATAGAAACTTACTAAAATAGAAATATTGTAATAGAAAATTCGTAAGTTATTAAAATAAGTGAAATGTATTAAAATAGCATTTCTAACGAAATTAGCATTTTATTATTATCGTCGTTATCGTAACTTCAATATTTTCTAAATTCGTTACTCAAAATATTTTGGTTTAAAATATAATAAGTCAATATATAGTATTTTATAAATAATTAGAAAATCCAGTTAAAACTATAAATTTTAGAAAAGATATGTTTTAAGAAAAGCGATATCAAAATTAATTGAGTCAACGAGTTTTATAAATGAAATGAATTTTTCAAAGGTTTCAAAATATTTTTAACAAATAGCTTTTAATAATAAATAATACGGATTTTACCAAAAATAGTTAATTGTAAACAAATAAGAAATTATTAGTGAAAATAGTCTCGACTAAAAATATATTTAAAACAAAATTGACTATTTTCTCATTTATCAATATAAGTCGTAAAACGAAATTAATTTATTGAACAAGTATACAGATCTTGATTATAATATAAAAATACGATTTCAAGTTAAAATTAGAAATTAACGAAATATGACGAAAATATGAAATCGATATTATTTAGTTACTAGGGTCACGATAACTAACAAAATATTATAACGATCGTAAATAATTAAATCACTAACGATTTATAAAATGATATCTAAAACTTGTAAAATATTTATAAGGCACAATTTAAAATAATATTTTTAGCAAATAATAAATAGCTAAAATTAGAAAACCGAAGTTAAAATATTTACCACATACTACTACTCAAACATACGACATAAAATCGAGTAACGTCAAGTTACCTTGAGTCGAATAAATAACTTCAAAGCATTTGCTCGTCTAATATTCCAAATTGCAGTCACGAACTCGAAAGTCGTCTTCACACTTGTTCCAATGAATAGCTTGAGACTCCAACGAAAATTCGAAACACGAAGACACGATAACCAAGGAGTCGGTATTAGAGAAAGTTGGAAAAGACTATAGTAAGAAAATGGAGCAATGAAACAAGAGAAGAAGGAGAAGAATGATAAGAAGAAGTAGACACCGATCAGAATAGTGTAACCCCAAACAACAACAGCAAACACACAAAGAGCAGCAATAACGGACATATCGAACGAAGAAGGAGAAAAAGAAGAACCAAGACGTAGCAGGACAACAATATTCGAGAAAACTGGAAGACAGAACAACAAACAGAACATAGAATTCGGGGAAATCGACAATAGTTGCAAACAACATCCACAACAGTAAACGGATCACAAGACGACAAACTCAACATCGAGTCAAGGAAGAAAAAAAAACAAACAGGGGCACGAGCTGAGATGCAATAGCAGCAGCAAAGTGGACACGGATAGAAATGATGACAGTGGAGACAAAGGCCGTAACAATGTCGACAACAGCAGCAAGAGAAGAAGAATAACGACAGGAAACAAATGACAACAAGCCACGGACCAGGCAAAAGAAAGAAGCTATCCCACAAGAAAAGCAGCAGCAGAAACGACATGGCAAATCGACATCGGAACCAAGCAAACAACATCAATCGCGCGGTAACCACAGCAGGACAGATTAGTGTAAGAAGAAGAAAATAAGAAAAGGCAAGGAAGAAGGAGGAGAAGAAAGAATGAGACTCGCAACAGCAGCATCGCGCAGGAACAAACAACAGCAGAAATCAGACCCGAATCGACGAAGACAATAGCAGCAGCGCACAACAGCAATCAAACATGGAAAAAGAAGGGAGCATCAGCAGTATGACACGAAAATAGAGGAGAAGAAGACGTAGTAAACAGGGGCAGCAGTAACGCACGCAGTACACAAAGAAGAGGAAGAGGAGAACGGGATTACCTATCTGAATCAGAGGACACCAGAACCGACCTCAGAGCCGAGAAAAACAGTAGCAATCAAGGCAGCAGCGTAGCAGCAACAGGAGTGTAGCAGCAGCAGCGGTGGCAGTAAATAGCAGCCGCAACGAACATCAAATGCCACGCAGAAGAAGATGACGAATGAAGAGGGAGGAGATGAACAGCAGCAAGAAAAATGGTGGCAGACCGAGGTGCAAAAACCTGCAGCAGCAATAAAAAAAAGAATGAGGAGAAGGAGGGGGAGAGTGAAGCGGTGCAATGTAAACAAAATAAGGAAAATGGAGATGGACTAAGATTGAAACGGTGGAAAAGAATAAAGCAAAGGGGGTGTATGTTACATAGTGGGAAAAGGAAAAGAATCATCCCATTAAGTGAGTAAGAAAATACAGATTAAAAGAATAATACGAAATGATTAATTGAATCGGGTGATGAGAAACGAATTCCGTAACGATAAGTTGACTGACCCATAAGACAAATTAAAACTGAATCAATAAAATAAATAAATAATTGGACCGTCTAATAAGATGAGTAAATAAATTATTTGTGACGAAAACAAAGTTTATAGAAATAAATAATTAGACGATGAAAATCTATTTTCCGATAAATAATAAATTTTCGATAAAGTGGACTAAATTGATTTTTCGAGGAAATGAAATAAATATTTTGACGAAACTTGAAATAAATGAGCTTCGACCAGAAAAATAGAAAATTCGAGCTTAAATGTAAATAAATAAAGAGAATTTAGAATTTAAATTGTCGAAATAGACTTTCAGTAAGAATTAAATTAACTGTATAAATTAATTCGAAATAGAAATGAAAATATGTTTTAAATATAAGAGTTTCCGAGACAAATAGTATTTTAGGAGTTGACACGATTAAACGATAAATTTGTTTTATAATTATTTTGAGAATTACGAGTTAAATCGTAAACAAAATAAAAATACGAATAAAATTTTAAATTAATTTAATTTGTAAATCAGGGGTGTTACACTAATATAATCTATCCAATCTCAGATAACAAGTGGGTTAGTCTCGTTCATGTCGTCCCTAAGAAAGGTGGGACGACGGTTGTCAAAAATGAGAAAGGCGAGTTAGTGTCTACTAGGTCGGTTACCGGGTGACGCATGGTCATAGACTATCTCAAATTAACAAATCCACCCGGAAAGACCATTCCCCCCTCCTTTTTATAGATCAAATGTTGGAACGTTTGGCGAAACATTCTCACTTATGTTATTTGGATGGATTTTCGGGATTTTTCCAAATCCCGATCCATCCCGATGATCAAGAGAAAACAACTTTTACTTCTACTTATGGGGTATATGCCTACCGTCGTATGCCCTTTGGGTTATGTAATGCGCCATCTACGTTTCAACGTTGCATGATGTCTATTTTTTCCGATTTTGTGGAAAAGACCCTTGAGGTATTTATGGATGATTTCTCCGTTGTAGGGTTTTCTTTTGAAAATTGCTTGGAAAATCTTGATAAGATCCTACAACGGTGTAAGGAAACCGGTCTTACACTAAATTGGGAAAAATGCCACATTATGGTGACGGAGGGAATAGTCTTAGGTCATGTAGTGTCTAACCGTGGAATAAAGGTTGATAGGGCGAAGGTCGAGGTCATTGAAAAATTGCCTCCACCTAGTAACGTTAAGGGAATCCGTAGCTCTCTTGGACATGAGGGGTTTTACAGCCGTTTCATTAAAGATTTTTCCAAGATAGCTAGGCCCTTAACGGAACTCCTCGCCAAGGATGCTCCTTTTGTTATGACTAACTCTTGTCTTGATGCTTTCACTAGGTTGAAGAATGCTCTTATCTCGGCCCTTATAATTCAACCACCGGATTGGAGTATTTCTTTCGAACTCATGTGTGATGCGAGTGACTTCGCTATTGGGGCGGTTTTAGGCCAAAGAAAAGAAGGAAAGCTTCATGTCATCCATTATGCAAGCAAGACACTCGATTCCGCTCAAGCAAACTGCACCACCACCGAGAAAGAACTTCTAGCGGTGATATATTCAATGGAGAAATTCTAATCTTATCTTTTTGGATCAAAAGTCATCATCCATACCGACCATTCGGCCTTGAAATATCTTATGGCCAAGAAAGATTCTAAAGCTCGTTTACTCCGGTGGGTTCTACTTCTCCAAGAGTTTGATATTGAGGTCTGGGACAAGAAGGGTACGGAAAATGTAGTTGCCGACCATTTATCTCGTCTAGTGCTCGAAGACCGTGATCCGGAAATTCCTATCAATGATTCTCTTCGAGATGATCACCTCTTAGTGCTATCCGATAGTAGAATCCCCGTGGTATGCTGATTAAGTGAATTATATCGTGTCGGGAATTGTGCCTCAAGATTATGACTCCCACAAGAAGAAGAATTTTTTCCACGATGTGAAGCAATTCCATTGGGATGATCCCAACCTATACAACTCATGTGCCGATGTTGTAATCCGGAGATGTGTACCTTATGAAGAAGCCAAGTCTATCATCATGCATTGCCACGATATGCCTTGTGGCGGCCACGCGAGCTCAATGAAGACATCCGCTAAGATCCTACAATGCGGATTTTATTGGCCCACCATATACCATGACGTAGCCGCCTATGTCAAGAGTTGTGATAAGTGCCAAAGGAGTGGGAATATATCAAGGTGCCATGAGATTCCACTACAATATATGCTCGACGTCGAGCTTTTCGATGTGTGGGGAATAGATTACCAAGGTCCTTTCCCATCCTCATATGGGAACGAGTATATCTTAGTAGCGGTGGATTATGTGAGTAAGTGGGTGGAGGCAATCCCCAATAAAACTTGTGATGCAAAATCGGTGATGAAGCTCTTAACCAAGATAATATTTCCTAGATTTGGAGTCCCAAGGGTCTTGATAAGCGATAGAGGTAAACACTTCCTCGAGAAAACCTTGGCCACCGTGCTCAAGAAATATGGGATGCAACACAAGAAGAGCCTTCACTAGTAGAATTAATGCCATTGGAACCTATTAAAAGGAACCGGTTGTAAAAATAAGAGGTGCCTTAGACCCCCCCAAAAAAAATCTTGTGCCAAAGAAACCGGTTGCTCACTAACAAGAGGTGCCAAAGGTAATGAGTAAAATATTTGGGCCTTATTAAGATGTTTTTGCACCTATTGTAAATTAAACCGGTTCCAAAGAGCACATCAATAAAACCTGTTGGTACAACAAGAGGTTCCAAAGAGTAAGAAATTCTAGATAATAGAAACCTACAAATTCTTTTTTCAAATAAAATAAAGTTAAAACCTACGAAATGAGAAATTGTATCCCAGAACCCACGAAATGAAATCAAGGCAGCCACGAAAAAAACCTTACTGAAACTTTAAATCAAACCCAGCCACGAATAGAAGACGAATTGAAGAGAACACGAAGAACACGGAATGAAACCCTAATTCCTAGACATGATGTAGAGGAAGACACAGTAATTCGATTTAAGTTCCCCTCGCCGGCGGCCTCTGAGTCTCCGTCGCTCACTCCGTCTCCTCATCATTCATATCCCTCCGTCTCAGGCCTCCTCGTCGTACCTTCTCGCTTAATTCCCTCTTCGATTTCCAGGTAAGCAATCCGGCATGAGCGGTTTTGGTTGTACTGTGTTTCATACCTAAGTAAAGATAGCCTGCTTTTCAGTTCCCACTGAGTTGTTTTGTAATCAATTGTGTTAAACTTTCATCTTATTTTTGACTAGATTCATTCCTCTGTCTCTATGTTTGGTAATGGTGTAAACAATTACTTATGTATTAGCTTGAATTTTCTCGATTTCTACAATTTTTGAGGTAAGTACCTAATTGAACACAATTAGGTTAATAAATATTTGATATCATGAGTGTTCAAACTGGTATTGCTGATTTAACCAAAGCGCCATTTCCGCATATTGCATCCCAGAGCCGAAAGTGTTATAGCTGTTCAAAGCCTGTACTAATTTTAAGTCCACATATCCCAACATTCAACTATTCTCTGAGGAGGATTTCTTCAGGACAACGCCTGATGATTTCAAAGCAATCTTCACATCTTTCGACACCCACAATTTCATGCTCAAACGCCTCAACAGTGAGCTTTTCCAGGTTTGATTTTTTTTTCTTCACTTTTTCTTTGCATTTTTGTAGCCTAAGCTTTTCCTTCTAAACTATGAGCTCCAAACATCGGTGCAAAATAAGGTGAAGATTAGTTCAATTATGATTCGGAAAAAGCTTGTTTATTCAAGTTTTTTACACATTGTTGCTTGTTCTCTTTACTTCATCTTGATTAGATGAAGATTACCCTTGTAAATGAATAATCCGTCTCAATGGCTGAAGTGTAAGAATTTGTGCCACCGGTGAACTTGTTACTTTGTAAGTCTCAGTTGCACTGGTGTATCATCATGAGGTCTCTTCTCTCCTCTGATTTTGTCTACTTCATTTTCATTCTCCTCATGCCAACATTTCATTTATCTCTCGTCCCGCAGAAGTATACTCCGTATTTCGTTACTAAGGATGAGGGTGGACGTCATACTCTCTTCGTCACTAACTACGTTCCCCAGTTTTATCTGAGAACTGCAGATGTAACAGGAAAAGTTCAATTGCGTGAGGATGTGAAGATAGTGTTATCCGATGACAATGTTACTGCTACTTTTGAATTGATATCGCTCGTGCCTCTTCCACCAGGTTCGTATATATCAACTTTCATCAATACTAGCAGAGTGCAAATAATAAAAGTTGGTTATTTATGTTTGTCTACAGATGAGGATTGATGTGATTTGTCTTAGACATTTGGTGGTCCGATAAGATTCCATTTTACTTGATTTATTCTATTGCAAGGCGCCCTCAGTTATGTTTTTTAAAAAAGTTCATCTTTATGAAAGTAGAGGCTTGAATCTGTGAGAATTGTTAGTCGTTAGAGGCAGCTGATACTATGATAGTGTTATTGTTGAACTTTCAAACTAACTAATCTAGCTTTGAAGAGAATTGAAAGGCCTTAAAATCACTAGAAAATGTGGGTGAAGTTGTAGGGAGTGGATGTTTCCAAACTCCTAAGTTAACCCTTAATTTGAGCCCAAATATAGAAAAGGCAACAAATTAATGAGCGGGACGGATGAAAAGAAGTATCTTTTTCTGTTTAGTAGTATTTGTTAAACGATCTTTATATTTTACGAGACTTACTTAATGAATAATGTTGCAATGATGATTATATAATGAGTTAATCTCATTTGTAACATATGTATCTTAACAAACGACGAATCAACAGATATCATCTACATGGATTAATGGATAGATATGACGAAAAACAGAATGACTTGAGACGATATTACTACGCACTCCGTATATGCTTGTATTTATCTAAATAGGTAATATTTGACTCATTAAAATTTGTGACAGAATGAACCGAATTTGTGTTAAATAAACGTTGGTGGTATTATTAAAAGAAAGATTCCATTTATTTAATTAGCTAAAAATTAATATGTTCAAACCTCATATGTGCAAACGAACAATTTATTAATAAACTTTTGATTAATTTGACTGAAAATCGAATATGACATGATTTTTACGCATTTTAGTACATTTTTTATTCACTTTGAACTTCTTTTTTATTTTGAATTTCAGGAATACTACGTCGTGTATTAGTTAAAGTGAGAGCAATAGGTGACACCTCATATGCTTTCTTTTCTAAGCATTTGGTTTAAAATAACCCTGTAGGTGAAGTTGTTCACCCAAGAGTGCCCCAAGAAACCGGCCTAGCTAGCTATATTCTGCTCCGGAGGAGGTGAAGAATTTCTATAGTATATCTTTGAAAGCTAAGATTACTGCGACAAAGTAAGTATTTTTATGATGTTGTGATGATTACATTTTATTGTGAACGACCTAGGTTTGCAGGATGATGTTCTTGTCGCTTCTCATTCCATTTTACTCTGATTTACTTTGTCGACGACCTAGGCGTGCATGATTTTAAAATGCTAGTAGATCTTTCTAATCGAATGTGGTGGTTTCTCTTTTCATGAATTTGAATAAAGATCAAAGATCAGTTGGTCGCAAAGATTAAAGATCGAAACTATTCTCTCAAGTAAGAACCAGTATATAACATGTTTATAAAAAAAAAGAAAGCAATGCATGATGCTAACTAAACATTCTCTTGATGATTGCCCTGGAAGTATGTGATATGAAGTTTAATGTGCTTGTCAAATCCTGAGTTCATCATGTTCAAAACTACTTATTTATTGAGCAAATGCTTGTTTTCTCTCATCTCCGCTGAATTTAATAATTCATGTTGCTTGTTTTCTTTGTAAATCATGCAGACCCTTAACACATTCAACAGAGCTTAGTTTCTCATGTCATGTTCACTTCATTTACGATATTGGCTAGCGTGATCATGTTTAAGGTACCATTTATGATTAGTTAAAATGATAATTGCTTATGTCTTCTTGTTATCACTAGACTGTATATTAAGGTTGATAAAGTTTTGCAATTGAAGATGAAGCTGAGCGTATCTATAAAGATGGACGTGGATTGCTTGTGGTCGGTATATTACCATGAATAGTAAGAAGATTGCATTATGTATGATGATGATGATGATGATATATATATATATATGGTGTAATTTTCGGTTTTATATCAATAAAAATATTGTATTTTTAGTTTTAATCAATTAATATATCAAGTATGTATATATATTGTTGACATGCGTTGGATATCTTTTATATACTATTGTTGTGGATTTGAATATGTTTTTTTTTTTTAAAAAAAATTGCCACCTTTGGAACCGGTTGTCAAATACAACAGGTTCCAATGGTATACCCTATGGAACCGGTTGTGAATTACAACAGGTTCCAATGGGATACCTTTGGAACCGGTTGTGATTACATTAGGTTCCAATGGTATACCCTTTGGAACCGGTTCCACCAACAACCGGTTGCAAAGGTGACCTTTGGAACCTTCCTACAACCGGTTCCATAGCTCCAGACCAAAGGAATCTACGGCAGTAGAACCCATGAAAAAAGGTTCCAAAGGGTAGTTTACAACCGGTTCCAAAGGGTAGTTTTCTACTAGTGCTTGTTTATCATCCGCAAACAAATGGACAAGCGGAAATCTCCAATTGTGAAATCAAGGCGATTCTTGAGAAGACGGTTAACCGATCTAGGAAGGATTGGGCATCGAAGATTGATGAAGCCCTTTGGGCATATCGCACGACCTTCAAGACACCGATCGGAACTTCCCCATTCTGTTTCATATACGGGAAAGCTTGTCATCTTCCCGTTGAAATGGAACACAAGGCTTATTTGGCAATCAAACACCTTAACTTAGATTTGAAGAAAGCCGGTGAAAAGAAGCTACTAGACCTAAACGATCTTGATCAATTCCGTCTCCATGCATATGAAAATGCAAAAAACTACAAGGAGAAAACTAAAAAATTTCATGACAAGAATTTAGTGCGGAGGGAATTCAAGGAAAGTGAGTCGGTTCTCCTCTTTAATTCAAGGTTGAGGTTATTCCCGGGGAAGCTAAAGTCAAGGTGGTCAGGACCGTTTGAGGTTATAAAAGTATTTCCTTATGGCTCGGTGGAGGTAAAAGGAAATGAGGAGACTTTCAAGGTTAATGGTAACCGACTTAAGCATTATTTTGCCGGCCAACCAATTTAAAGGGAGATTGCTTCCCTCAAACTTCATTAATTCTATTCTTAAGGATATTGTTATTGTATATTGTCAACAACTAGATTCGGTCGAGCCAACGACCTTACACAAAGGCACTTCGAGGGAGGCAACCCCGATTCTTGATCTTTTTCTACTTTTTCTTCTTATTGGATTTTCTTGGAGGAGCAGTTTTGTGATGATTTATATCATCTTTGGAGCTTAATTGAGGGTTTGATGCACCTTGAGATCGATTTGGAGAGCTTAGAATCGGAAAATGGGGAAAATATAGGAAGAATGACTTGCGCACGACCGGCCATGCGTAAGTCGAGCAGGAGGCGTGTCACCGTGCGCAAGTGACCGGCGCTAACGCACTGACCGTGCGTAACTATAAAAAATAAATAAATTTATTACTACCTATCATACCCGACCCCCCTCCCCTCTTATCTCATCTATCATACTAAACCACCTCCTTATTATTATTATTATTACTTTTACTAATACTACCCCATAATAATAACTCACCTTCATACATTTAAACCCATCTTCATACCTTCAACCATCCTCCATTAAAACTCCACCTAATTTTTCCATAAAATCCCCAAAATCAGCGCAAATCCCCTAATTTTTATACCATTCTCCTCCATATTGCTTCCTTATCACTCTCCACTACATAAATTTCAGCTTAAACAACAAAAATTCACCAACCAAAAATCCCTAGATCTAATTTTTAGCCCTCTTCCTCACCTTCAAATCGACTCATTTTTTGAAGGAAGGCTATTTTAACCGCTGCGATTCTTTTGAGACCTTTTTGGATCGATTCCGGGCAGAATTTTTTTCCCCGGGTTGGCTACGGGTTAAAGACGGGTTGGAAACGAGCCCCTTTGACTGCCTAATTGGTTCATATTCATTCATGGCACCAAAAAGACCACTACCAGGTGTGGACACTTCTTCCTCCTCTAACCCCGTCCTCACTAGGCAAAAAGTGAGTCAACACAAATACAAGTGTGACAATGTGAGTTTTGCTCTAGAAAAACAGCGTACTAGGTACAAGTCACTTCTTAAAGCAGCATTCGAGCCCACTCAGTTTTTCCACCGAGAGACTACCATAGCTATGGGCGTAGATGATGACTTAGATGCTTTACTTGATCGGTTCAATTGTCCGATTGGATTCATGCATGCATACTCATATATGTCATTAACTTGTGAATTCCTAGCCACCCTTACCACCGATACTTCGAGCTCAAACCCATCTATATCATTCCAAATCTTGGGTAACCAAATTACCTTAAGCATAGAACGGTTGTCTCAAGTGCTCGGTACAAACTTCATCCACCTCGCCAAAGGAAAGGCCTCTAGAAAAACGGCGATACTTAATGAAAGGAAAGAGTTTTGGGAGGAAATATCTAGGTCCGGTCTACCTTACGAGGCTAGGGCAACGACACTTAGTGCGGTACGTAATCCCGTCCTCCGCTATGTGTTGCGCCTATTTTCGAACATTCTTATCAGTCCATATGAATCCCGACACCGGGTGAGTGCTATAGCGTGTCAATCGCTTATGGAAGTGTTGAACAACCCGCCTCTATCGATAGACTTTACCAAGGCCGTAATCGCACACCTTTACTCCATGACACTAGTCACCCATCCAACGATAGTGTGTGGGGGCCTCGTGACATTGATTGCCCAAGGGGTAGGGATGAATAGAGAACCGGAACCTAGAGTCATAGGTAGTACCTACATTGACACCTCCTACCTTTCCAATTCACTCTGTCCCTCCACAATAAATGGGGTCACCCAAATTCAATTTTTCATCACCCCCCTTCGGTCCATTATGCTCCCGACAAGCCTCATGTCAAAATTTCAATACGGGAAAATTGGAGCATGCCCTTAAGGATGAATGAGTATGTTCGTAGGGACATCTACTCCCAATGGACTCCCGCCAGTTATGGCCATGACCCTTCCCGCATCGTCTATGAGGCCGAGGATGTTGAGGAAGAGGACGAGGGTCGAATTCTTGAGCCACCCTGCTCATCTATGCATCAATCTGGTCCTTCATCCTCAAGTGCCGGTCAACCATTTGGGTATGGCCAAGGTCAACAATTTAGGTATGGCCAAGTTCAACAATTCGGGTATGGCCAAGGACCACCATTTGGGTTTGTGCAAGGTTCTCAACAACCAGGCTATGCTCCTTGGGACATGTCTGCCATTAGTGCCCAACTCAAATCACTCTCGGACCTAGTGACCTCTAACCACGAGGAGAGTTGGAGGTCCATTGAAGAACTCCAAACAATATTCCGACAACAACATGAAGAAGCAATGGGATCAATAAATCGAATTGAGTATTCTTTCTATTCATTTGTGCTCCCGGATTTTTGGTGATGTGATTACACTGGAAATCCTTTTGAAAAATCCAAAGAGTTTGCTCTCGGTGCTTTAGTGACTTGATTACACTAAAGCACCACTTGAAAAATCCAAAATTTTCTTTTCATTTTATTTTTCTTAGTTTTTCTTAGCTTATTTATTTTTTCTTAGCTTTTGCTAGTTTTTTTAGTCCCTTAGTTACTTTCCATCTTGCATTTTTCATCAAGGACAATGCAAGGTTCAAGCGTGGGGAGGAGTCTTTATTTTCGTTCTTTTCAAAAAATTAAAAAAACCTAAAAATTTCAAAATTTTCTAATATCCAAAAATATTTTGTTTCTAGTTTATTTTAGTATAGCTAGTTTATTTTAGTGTAGCTTGTGTATATATATATATATATATATATATATATATATATATATATATATATATATATATTTGTTTCTTGTGTTGTTTCCCTTTTTCCTTTGTGTAGGTAAACAATCCGTCGGACGCCACAGTTCAAAATCTAAGGTAAATGGATGAAGACCGCTCTGGTATCACTACTACAAAACATCAAATAGACATGGGTCATTTTCACT
Organism: Agrostemma githago; assembly: GCA_958450325.1. Taxonomy (NCBI): domain Eukaryota; kingdom Viridiplantae; phylum Streptophyta; class Magnoliopsida; order Caryophyllales; family Caryophyllaceae; genus Agrostemma; species Agrostemma githago. Next base: position 61,066,675 of record OY288247.1, on the reverse strand, counting down.
AATAGACATGGGTTTCGCGACCCATGTTAAGTTGAGTGACATCTATTGACAAATACTTAGACATAGGTTGTACGACCTATGTCTATCTAAAATATAGACATAGGATTTTCTATAACCCATGTCCATTTTTATATTAGACATAGGTTTGCAGAATTAACCCATGTCTATAACATCAATAGACATGGGTTTTTCGTACGCCCTATTTCTATTTAGAGTAAATTAAAAATTACTCCTTTTTAAAATATCAATTCTAAAATTTACTCCCTTTCGAAATTTTTGTTAAAAATAACTCCCAACATCTACGAAAAGTTCGAAAATTGCTGCCAAATTTATTTTTAGGACGAAAATACCCTTCGCTAGAGGGTGAGGTGAAGAAATATAACACAAAAAAGTTAGGGGCATTTTCGTCAAAAAATTATATTTTGGAGCAATTTTTGAACTTTTGATAGATTTTGGAAGTTATTTTTAACAAAATTTTCAAAAGGGAGTAAATTTTAAAATTGGTATCTTAAAAGGGAGTAATTTTTAATTTACTCTTCTATTTATAAATATAGACATGGGTTATTTGTTTGCCCTATGTGTATTGTCATAGTATAGATATGAGTTTTATACGCCCTATGTCTATTGAACGTCTAAATTACAAAAAAAAATACGAAATAGGCAAGCCACTTTCACATAAATGGTAATTTAATTTTATTAATAACAAAACAATTAATTACAGGCACATGACATTATCTCTCTTCCTTCCACACTATTGAAATACTTAACTACAAATCTAAATTGGATACCCGATCAAGAAATCTAATAAACATGCTAATAAAACCACTAAAATCAAAACACCGTTGCTCATAATTGGACCCTCGGGAGCTGCCTAGCATCCAGTCTCGTCATGGTCCATTTCTTAAGCTCTGCATCATAACAGAAAAATCGTAACATTGAAGGTGAACAAGAAGACGCGCTCAATTCAAAACTGAGAGAAAACCTACATCAGGAATCTCTCGTTTACTTAGCACAAACAAACAAGCACACATCTTGCAACATCAAACTCACACATGAAGACAAAAGTTGAGTATAGGTTTCAACGCTACTCATTTCCCAAACACACAGTAATTTTGACATTAACCAGATGGGAAGGGACAGTTAATGGGAAACTATTAGCAAAACAAAATAAAAAGAAATTTTAACTTACGAGCTCCTTTCAGAATTTTAATCATGTTCCGACCAACACCTCTGACTCCAAGGCGAAAATTTCTCTTCATGTCATTAAAACCAATGAGGTAGCACCTTCATAAGCTCCTTATGATTACAAAAAAAATTGAGATGAGAGTAATAAGGGTGGAAAGGTAATGCAGATTTTGAAGGTAGGCAGGAATAGGCACACATATGATGCAAAGCTAGGTTCAGTAGTAACTCTGCTACATGTAGCAGAAGCCAAAATCTGCTGAACAAGCTTAACAACCTATTGACGAATCCTAATAAATATGAGACTATTTACCATACATTGATTTGCCAAAATCAAATATGCTATAACTCTGATTGCGAAATCATTAATCCTTAGCATTAAAAGATTGAGATTGTTCGTAAGAACGAAACTCTGATACCTTTTTATGATAAAAGGGTTTTGAGGAGAAAAGAGACAACAAAAGTCACCGAGCCCACAAAGGCAATACACATAGTAGGAACAGTTGCTACATTTACTTGATTCGGTAAAAGTAAATTATCTGGCTTACGGAAATCACCTCGGTAACAAGAGCCTCATTGTCTCGTATCATTGCGTCGTGACTGTCAATTTCTTCACCAAATTTTGTTAGTAATAAATAGGTCTCCAGAATTTCCAACAACAGCACATCTTTCAAATTGACGTGGATGAAAAGAGGGTTTTGCGGGCAGGATTGGACTAAGAAGCTCACCACAAAGGGATTGATTGTAGCATTTCTTAGCTCCTCTGACACAACATAAACAAACAAAGGAATGTAAACAAGTTCAGCAAAACACTAACACAAACGAATCAGCATTAGATAAGACACAAAGAGAGTTAAATTAAATGTCACAAGAAAAAAGATAGAAGAAAAATTCTACAAGATCAGAATCATACAATTGTGCTATCCTTTTTGCTGCATAGTCAAACCAAAATCAAAAAATCGGTAGACGAGAAACCAACTGCATAGCTGATGTTTACTGAACCATCCAGGGAGTAATGGTTTGTTGAGACTGACTAAACTAGACTTACTTCTCTAATTTGTTTCTTCCCGACAAATTCTACTGTATTCCGGGCTTTATTATACTCCACGTAGCAAATGCATCCATCTCCTCCAGTCTGCGAGACAACAAAAATGTTAAGAAGAATAAAAAGATAAATCAATTACATGATTGGCTCATTCCATCATCTCTGTCATATGAAAAAAACTTCCTCTCATGAGTTCTAACAAAACATTAGCACAAATATTTAAGAACAACTATAAAATATCACGTTAATTATTATCATTATATGATCAGAAAACTTACCAGAAAACCATACCACTTGGTTGAAGTTGAAATTTGAAACCATAGATGAAGTCGAGAGAATCTAAAAGGCATACAGAAAAAGCTTTTGAGTACTGTAAACAAAACTATTTATAGACCAAAGATATATTGAATGTGAACAAGGTTAAGTTACCCATATAGGTTGTCTCATTAGCTGACTCCCAGTCTAGTACTTCTTAGTTACAGTCTTAGTCTTCTTCTTGTTTTCACCATGTAAGTAAGAACAGGGGTTATCTCTGAAAGCCAATAAACAGAACAAACAACTAATACAAAAAATAACAAGACACGTACTTCTTCTTCTTCTTCTTCTTCTTCCACTTACAAGGCCAATTGATGTCAAATATGGTTGCCTAACTCGCTTTTGAGCAGGAAATGGATACAAGCTCATTGAAAAAGAGTTATAACACTCCAACAAGAAATTGACCAAATCAGCCGTGAAAATTGTCTACCTCAACGGATCTTTATTTCTCTTGCCATGTGTAGATGGGAAACAAAACAAATTGTGAGTAATTTTAAACCAAATTTTGGATCCTAGTGGTATCTGAGAACTCATATTTGTCATCAGGCTGAAAGAAAAATAAGAAAGAATAAAATTAGCATTTTGACTCATCAAAAAATATGAGGTGTATCATTTAGATGGCAAAGAACTAACATGAAATCTCTAATGAAACTACATAATAAAGTAAAGTTTAAAAAAAAAGCTATGTTTTGCCACCTTTTTAAAGTCCAATAAATGAATTCAGGGTCTTAATTATGTTAAACAAAACTTCAACTTGGCAATTACTAGTCTTAGAATTTATGAAACAAGTCTTTAACTTGCCAATCATTAACTAAGACTATCACTAGTCTCAGATTCCGTGAAACAAATCATTAACGTGACAATTATCATTGAATTTTCTATAGGACACTTAATATTGTCAACAATGTGTTGTACATCATGCTTGATTCAATTTTAGGTTGGCTCTTCAGTTGAGTCAGATAATGAATAAGCGGAAATTTGTATTTATCGAAGAAAATATGCACAGAAACCTATTAGCTCGTGGTGCATGTGCAAAAACCCATGAATCAAATAATTCCACAAGTAATACTGAAGTACTTTGACTGGTTTCACATGTGAAACTGGCTCACACATTAGATAGAATATGAACTCGAGAAAGGCCACAGTACAGTAGAAGTGTTGAAGAAACAACAAACCTTGTCTGCTTGAGATCCACCGGAAGGCAAAGAGGCACTACCGGCAGAAACAAGTGCAGCAATAGCCTTCTCAACACCCGACTCCTCAGATGACTTTTTCTTCAAAGGCAAACTTTTACGGTCCATCTTCGACTGCATTTTATCATGATACAAAATAAGAGTGGATGAAACCGACTTAAACATCTGTAACACTTGGGCTTATAGCTGCATAGCCTTCATAATTACTCTAAAATATTTAGAGCACTACACTGCCAGAAGATGATTAAAGTAGTAATAATTAGTAAGGGAGAGTATGTCTTAAGTAACAATTGAAGGGTGAAGAACGCTCTCCCTTACTAATTTGGGAACTAAAAATCTCAAATTCATAAGTATTTCAATCAACATAATGCATACATAAGATACACGGGTAAAGCGTCGTAAAGTCCCTCTAAACTCCTTGGTTACTGCACACAAAAGGCACCTGGTCATAAACCAACTTTAAAAATTACACTCAAGCAACGATTCTCTTCTTAAATTCAGGCCCAATTTTAGCCACAAATGGTTCACACATAGAACTGCATATGTAACACCCCGTGCTTTTGACCATTTTAGTTATTTATAATAACGATTAATATTAATAAATCGAGTCTCGACAAACTATTTTATATATTAATATTCAATTCTTGTGCCTTTGGAACCCCTCTATTTCACTTCAGTGTTTGCAAAACTGAAATTTCTATCGTTATCGCAATTCTGCGCGATTTCGTAAAACAGTTCCTATTTTCTTATACGGACTTCGATTGAGGCGTTTCAAAAGCCTAACTTTATTAAATTTCCAAGATATACAGAATGGAGATATTCAAAGTTACAATTTATAAGTGCCTCAGAAATATATTGTACTGGACAGTTCCTTTACTACGAAAATCGTCACCCGACGAATCGTTTCTCGACATTCAATTTCCGTACTTCTTTCTAAACCATTGTGTGACCAAATAAACTCAAAACTATCACCCTAATGCATGCCATACCGTCACTTTGATGTCCAAGCCTCAAAATATGCTTTTCTAATCAAAAACACCATTTATAGTAATGTACTTCTTAAAGTATGTTTAGCTATTTTGAATAATTGTCAAGTTCTTGTCCACCCTTTGCTCCCCCATCTAATGCACGACTTGAGTGCTTATAACCGGACATTTTCTCTTCATTTACTCATCCATTCACTCACTTAGACACTCCTTCAAAGATCCATCTAAAAATCAAAGAAAATCATACAACTTTTTCTAAGTTATAAGGTGTTTACACCACCATATCTCAAGAACACATACTATTTCTTTTTCTTACCTTATACTCTTTATTTTTAAGTCTTATTCCTATTATATTTACTAACTTACTTTGTTTGTGTGTCCTTCTAACTTGTTATGAAGAGGAGCAAGAGAAAAGGAGCATCGATCTTCGTTTTCTTATATGTTGTAGAATTGATTATTTATGCTTAAGGTAACCTAACTTTTCTTCGCCCTCAAATCTCGTAGTATAGGGGTTAGACTCTAACTAACATGTAACATATTGTTTAGGACTAAATCATTAGATCACCAAGTTTAAAGCTAACTATTTGTTGATTTATCACTTAACGATACATGCTGTAAAATGGATTCTGTGATGTATGATGTATGTTCACGTTTTTTATGTGTAAAATATGTTTCGAATTAGTCTTAGGTTCCTTCATGAAATTTGTAGATCTGAATGTCTAGAATATGTTAAAAATATTAAAAGTAAGTTTTTATGAATATATATATATATATATATATTTAATAATGATTTATTTTGTAAACTGGTACTGTATGATTTTATGTACTGTCTGAGAAACTAATACGTTTCAAGATGTTAAACATTTCTTTTGGACTTGGAAAATTTATGTTATATTCCTGATGATGTCTATTATGTGTACGTTAAATTTCATATAAATCCATCATATATATTTTCATTTATAAAATGTTTACTAAAATGGGTCAGATCTGGAACAAAGACTTCATTTACAGACATTTATAAAGTTTCTTTTTATCTAAATTTCTGGGGATAAGTTATTTACAAGTATAGGTATCTAAAACAAAAATTTTGTTCCTTTTTCTGATGTTTAAGTATTTTAAACGATTTAAAAGAAAGTATTGAAAATCGTACTATTTTCATTATTATTTGTTAAAAATAATAAACCTTCTTATTTTTGAAAAATGACTTTATATCTGGAAACCTAACTCATAAAAGTATGTTGAGTTCGAAAATCGAAGGTTAAAAGTAACATTTGAAAAATGACTCATTTAGTATCCTTAATAATATTATCGATTTCGTTATTACTTAAAGTTATTTTGGTAAAAGTTTAAGTTTTGAAAAATATGATACATAATAAGGTTAAAAATGATTTTTATAATTATTATAGATTTATTTGATGTTTGAAATATTTTACTAAGTATAAATAGGCTTTAAGAGATAAGTATACTTGTACAAATACGAAACCATATAAAAATACTAAATACGTACACTTGAACAATAAATGTACTAAATACTTGTGCCCCAAAAAGTATAGAGTACTAAAAGACGAATAACCCAAAAGTACTAATTTAAACAATGCTTAAATGTGCAAAACAACACTAAACTTTATAATAAGTACTTAAAGACTAATTAGTGACTAAGTCAAAACTAAGGGTTGACTAGTCTATCTTGGTCAAAATTTGGCTTTTTAAGTCAACATAGACCAAGTCAAGATAAAGGAACCTATCTTAAATAATGTACTTAGAAATAATTGAATCTTTAATAAAATCTCAACTAATGAACGCTTCAAATAATATACCTCGAATAAAATGTTCCAAATCTCTTACATCAGTATACTAAAACTATTAGTTAAGATAAATTTTACGACGATTGATAATGTTTGTTAATCTTAAAATCGACATACTTAAATTCCATAGGAACAACCGTACTTCTAGTCGGTGTGCTACCTAAGCCGGTGATCAGACACTTTTTCACGAACGATGTTATCGACACCAATCATGGTGAAAATGAACATGTGCCTTGGCAGTAACCTCTGAGTCGTCTTCACCATTCCATGTTGTAATGACTTGTTCCGAGTCAATACACAGCCCACAGATCGGTCATCCTTATGGAAGCCGGTATTGTTTCATCCCTCTGGTCATCAGACATGTGCCCCACGACGACCGCTGAGCTCGATATTCCAGAGACTCTGTCTTTATAAGACACCCAAATTCAGCCTACGTTTCGTGTTGGGCGCTATCTTGGTAAAGTTTAGAAGGCGATGCGATAGAAGACAGCTTCAAAAGTAGACTACGACACTAAGAGTCACTGCTCATGGGAGGCCATGATGCATCCTGCCGGTGCGAGAAAATGCTAAGAAGTAAATGGGCAGCCAGCTCTTTATGAGTTTGTCGGTAGAGTAGTAGTCGTCCAGTTGCCATTGAGGTGCTCGGTTGTGTAAAGGTTCTCTTTCCCGAGACCAAGAGTATGGATTGGGTGTGTGCGCATACATAGACAAGGGCACTGATCAGCTCTCACTCTCTATATCGGATATCTTTGGGGGCGGAATACCTTCCGACCTTTGCCTTAGCAGTGTATGGGACATGTTCGGTTTAGCGGAGCCTCTGAGTCCATGCACTTGCAGTCCTTCTTCTTCGTATGTCAGTCGACTAAACCGAGTCAATTTAGGTGTTCGATCCTATTGAGCACTAGGAGTGAGATGTAAACCTCCTAGTATCGATATGATTTGCGGGATTGATGTTCTCATCCGCACTTATGGTGAGATGCAAGCCTTAAGTGTGCACGAGACATTAGTAGTCACGTCCCGTGCATTATGTGAAAGGAAACCATTGTTTTTAAAAGTAAATGACTACAGTTTTCTAAATCACATTATGCTTCATTACTGTTCTATACTCTTATGACTAATGATGTGATTGAAATGCTTGATAATGGGAAGTGATGATTTGTTATATGTCTTGCCTGAACATTGATTATGATTGATATTATGTTTCATATGATTTGTATTATGTATGTCTTACTCTATTTTCACATGACACTTCTATGAATCCGTGATCTATGCTTTACTGTATTATTCCCATGATACTCATATGATGTATGTATTACTTTATTTTATATAACCTACATGTCTTATGTATGTAAATTGATTCGCATGTTAAGTGAAATCACTTCATGTGTATCTCACATTGTATACATGTCGATTTGTAATGTGACATGCCTGCTTATCTGTTAATTAGATAACCTAAACATTGTACTACATTGATTATTCGGGGCCGTGTTAGAAGGACGGTTAGGTTACTCCCACTAAGTGGGACATGTATATTTAAATATGCATTCAGGTTGACGAACCCTAAAGACTGGACATGGGGGCATGCATGAGTACAAGAGATACAGCTTAGCAGATGAGAGTGTCATATTATAAATCTTGTAACCAAAAAATTTGTGAGACTATTGTATTTAGAAATTTTTAATTTGGTTTTTAGTTGTTGTATTTTAACAAACGGTTCATTTTCCGGTAAAAGACTCACTTGAGTTGACGGTTTTAAATTTTTACCAATTTTTACGACAAAACTATTTTCCGCCTTGTTAGTTATTATCATTGGAAGAACCGGGTTGTTACAGTTGGTATCAGAGCGACCTTGAGACCGTGTGTAATTATGTGTGATGCATATTTACATCACCTATTGAGGGAACGCACCTGGAGCTCATGACAAGTGTCTAGAGTGTCTAAAGTGTCTAAAACATGTAGAACATTTAAGATCACTAAATGAGAGATTCACTAGCATAACCCTAGGATCAAATAATATACTTGGGTAGAATGTCTAGATGGGTAGAAACTACTAAGGATTACCGTACCGTCCGATTTAGGTTTTGGCCCTTGCTTGTTTTTGCATGCTATCTGCATAGTTGAATGTAGAGTGATTGCACTAACTTTTAGCCTACTGGCTAGTTCTAATTTATTTGTGATAGACGCGACAACTAAGATAAAGGACTTGAAGCCATCAACATCTGAAGTCTGGTAGAACACCATTGCAAGAACAAATGGACACATATTTCCAATCAACTATAGTAGCCAAATCAAGTTGGACCATGTTGATGTATCAAGTGAAGTTATGTAGACGAGATGTAACATACAAGAAGATAAAGTACAGACGTACGTAAGATAGTAGTCGTCGAGTCCTATTTAGGTGTCGACTTAGACTTGACCGATACTCTACTTACCTATATAACTCGTACATCGGAGATCATCTGTTTGCCTGAATTGTAGTCATGGAAATGAACCCTTCTTGCCCATATTCATTTCACAGTAACACCTTATACCACATCTAATTCATTTTCTAGCTTTTCCTTATTTTCTACCTTTACCCCACTTTCTTCATCTAACCAAGCAACGATTTGAGTTCAATTCTGAACTATCTTCAATCCTTCCGTCGAAATTTTTAAACATTACATACAAAGCTTTCCTTCATGTCTAACATCCATACCTTCATAAATCGATGAACACCTTTTACTCTTTCATTATTATTATTTTTTTGTTAAATTGTTCACCAATCAGATCCAACATTTGAACCTATATCAGGATGCATAGACAAAAGTCATTTAAGGCGTAACCCTTGATCTATCCTTGAACAAACTTCTAATCTCTTCTAAAGAAGTTTTAACCTCTACTGATTCCTTCTCCTTTGTTTCTAAACTCTTTTCAATCCCTTCGTGAACTAGCTCTTCGGTCTGACTACTCATCCTACAGACAATAAGTCTTTCGCTTATTTCACCTTCGTATTTTATTGCTCAGCTAAACTTAGTCTGAAATATTCCTATCTGATGGAACCTTTCATATTTACCGTTCTATCTTATTTCCTTCTCATTTCTTCAGCTTGCTTCTTATTCTTTTAGATTGCTATCAAACTGCATGCATGCTAACATCATACATATTCATCGTCTTTTATCTCTACCTTGTTACCATTTCCTCTTTCCAAGTTTGTCATAACCGTTGACTATGGAGATAAACTTCAATACTCTCATTTATTATTCTCATCAACCCAATTCAAAATTCTTTAATATTTATTCTTTCAACCCATTTTCTAAGTACATTTCTACGTCTTGAATGAACCATGGTTACAACTTATCAGAGCGCAGTGGAAGCACGATGAACCCATAAACCACTTAGAATGGACATAGTTATACCAAGGACTTTCACCAGTATAATGTACTTGAAGTATCCAGTATCCTTCCAAACCAACCACACTAGGATCACCCAATCTTTACCCTTTTAGTAAACCTATAATTATTGGACATAGGAACCTATTGATTTTTGGAATGACAAGAGGTTGGAAAAAGATGAGAACCAACTAATGTTTTTGAGTGTTGATCTTGGATTCAATGATTTTGAGGATTATTAATTTTAACAAACGATTGAGAGGTTTAGAGATTGTAACTTGAGGATACTAAAGAATAACAGAAGATTGGAAGATTTATGGTTGTAAGCGAAGGAAAGATAAGAAAGAATGACATTTATGGAAATCTAATTCACATACATAGTGACTACTTGATGAGAAATTAAGTCATACAGATTTTTGTGGAATTTAGAACCCTTGTATTTTCAATGTTTTTGCGGATTATGTTAGCCAACAGTCGAGTTTTGTAAATGAGTAACTATTACTACTAACAAGAGAGTTTTGAGCTTTATGAAAAGATATCAGGGAAAGGAAGCACTAAAGAGTACTAAGGGATAGAATTTAACAATGAATGTAGTAGTTATTTTGAGGACTAAGAGAATTTTATAAAATTTTTGAAGAATGAAACTTGTAATCCGATGATAAGATGCATAGTTCCGACTGAACGGATTTATGGAACTCTTTGGTAAATCATGAATAGCTTTAGAATTGGTAAATCGAGGTCAATAGCCAATGATTGTATAGAGAACCTGATTATCTGAGGACTTGTAACTTATTGGGATTGTTTAAATCGAAATTAGATTTAAGGTTGTGTAACCTTTAGAGAAAAATCCTTGATGAATGGAAACACCTATGGATCCTACCTTACTGGTTATCAGGGAGTTAACTGGAAGAATTAAGTTAATCAGTATAATTGAGCAAATAAATGACATTATTATATACTATTGGAGATGTATACCTATGCGAGATATACTCAAATGAAATACTTGAGGAATAATATGCCGAGAGTTTAAGGAACCAAACTTCTAAATATAAAGGTTAGAGAAACAACTAGAGGAACAAAAAAAACATTTTTTAGGATTAACTAGAAAGGAATGTAGAATGAAGAAATTACTAAGAATAGAGACATGAGTGACCCAATCTAACATGGTTCTTGATTGATGATGTGTTGTTTCCATTATCAGTTAAATCACTCCATATCAATTTTCGTATGGAATACTTTCCAGCTACTCCTTAAACGAAGTCTTTCATGGATCATAAATGTTCCCATTATGATCCTATATGTTCTTGTTCTAATTATTATCTAGAGTCGTGGTAACACTTCTTAGCCCGACTTCGTACCACAACAGAATATATGCAAAACTTTAACCCTAACCTTTTGGTCTTGAATTCTGCTTTGCCTGTTATCTGAAACCTCATAGGTTATTTGAAAACTCACTAATACTTTTATTCTTCTCATTGAGGAGTACATCAATAACGTATCTATCTCAATCCTTACCTTGCTCATTTCTTTGAAAAATAAACTTTGCTAGAAGTTGTCTTATATAAACTCAAATTATCTTCTCTTTCCTTCTATTAGGCGAGAAACCCTTTGGTCGGTTGGAACAATGTTCTATTGGGTGTCACTTCCCTTACCTCTTTTATGTGACGAACCCAAGGACAATATTTGGTTTCACTTACCATTTCTATTCATATACGCTCTTTTGTGAAACCCAATCCCACTTCTTTTATCAACTGTACCTACATACTTTCATTGAACTTTTTTTATGGATCTCCGATCGAGTTAACCCAACCAACTAAAATATTCTTATTAACCATTGACCTGACGATTTAGTACTTATAATACGAGTAGATGTAACGTTGGAACTGTTGGGAGCAAGAGAACGACTTCACCAAGATCTAATAAAAGAAAGACTCTTAATATGACGAACCTATTCAAAGTTGATCCAGAAGGAAATCACCAAGAAGCATAGAGTTCAGAAACCTGATCAAGGACCATATCGTCAAAGAAGACCTACGAGATCGTAGTGCGAACCTTGGACTGAAGATTCTCAAACCTAGTTTTTGTTTTTGTTCTGCCTGACCACTTGCCGACTTTAGAATACTCTTAGGACTTGGAACCTTAAGTGAAGTTATCAGTGTATGTCTTACGTGTAATCCTCTTTAAGCGATAACCTATCGCGAGACATAGCCTATAGTTTTCCAGTCAAAATCTTAATCACCCTGGTATGAAAAAAAGAGAATACCTTTGAGGTCGGGAGATGTTCGAGATGTCATTACTTTTATTTATGGAATTATGTGTTCGAAAGAAGTATACGAACGATCATCGATCGAATTTCCTTTGAGGATATTCTTTATAGAGATTAAAAGCTGTTTTGATGTATAATATGTGAACATAACTTATCACGTATCTAGAAATCCAGTGATTGATTGATTTATAATCATGATTTTTGGGAATCTTCAGGAAAACTGTATATATTTTGGAGAATTACTTGTGTTTGAATGACGGTTGATAATATCATAACTCCAAGTGTCGTAATGATGACGGATACTTCAAAACCCAACACATTGTCAATTCAAATTTTGGAATAACCTACCAATCGAGGAATCGAGAAACAAGAAAACAATTGGAAATTTTGTAAACTTAAGAAATCAATACAAGAGTTTTGGATTAACCCCAAGAGCTTATCACTGAAAGAACCACGCAACCCTAGTAGATCAACCTTTTGATGATCACTATTGAGGGTGCCATGAGGACCATGAATTTCGATGTGATTGATAATTTGGGATATACAAGTAACAGTCGTGATAAACCTAAAGAGATCAAAACTATTAAATGTTTTGAAATTTTATGGAAATTAGGACAACCCTTATTTGAATGGATTTATACCTTAAGTCAAACCAAACATTTCCAAGGATCATCCAATATTGTTTTTAAGGAACATAGATTATCATGTCATATATGGAGTTAGAACTCACAATAAACAAAATCTCGAAATGACCCGAGACTGTTCTACTTTTGAAAACTTGATAATACCCTATGGAAATATAAGAACCACCAAAAAAAAAATTTAGCCTAACCTTAGGAAATATATACCGTACCAACCTAGTAGTTACGAATTTCGAGGAAAATTTTCTTAAGGGTGGTAGTCTTTAACACCCAGTGCTTTTGACCATTTTAGTTATTTATAATAACGATTAATATTAATAAATCGAGTCTCGACAAACTATTTTATATAGTAATATTCAATTCTTGTGCCTTTGTGTGGACATGACGTAGGTCCACCCCGAGGCGGCCACGCGCGGGTTTGGGTAGGCGAATGAATCTCGTGGTGAGATTGTTCTCGGGTTCGAAATTTAAGTCAAAGTTGGAGTCGCCACCAAATTTGTGGTAATTCGGAACCATTCGAGCCCACTCTATGTCGTCATGGGCTATACACAAAGTACGGCCCACTTCGATTTCAGAGTTTATGGGGCCCGTCCCTTTGCATTGCGATACCGATACCGTCTACACCGGTATCGTGTAAAGAATGACTCTCGTGCGCCAACGGTTTTGGGCATCCGGAAACCGAGGTTCTGAGTAAGGGGTGAGGGTACATGTTGGGAAGCCCACTAAGGACACCCAACCCCGCCCGCACAATGGCGGCCTCTACTAAGACATCGTTCGTGTTCGTGTACGCGCGCTAGTAAAACGACTAAATGATATGCAAACAGCGTTTTCGGGCTAAACATGCGAATTATAGGTTAACTACGTCATTTAATGCATCTAACTATTGTCGAAGTTATTTAGCATGCGAGGTTCATTTATAAGGTGATAAAAATCAAAATAAACAAAGCTCGAAAATAAATAACGTACAAAATACACGGGCGGAAATACTACCCGGCCAATACAAAAATTACAAATAATATAACAAATGGAATAAAAAACGATAAAAGGATAGAAACGGACCCGTGTATAAACTAGACCGTGAATTATGTAGATGAACGAACTCCGATTAAATACACATTATGTTGTGTATTAAACGAAGGACGGAGACATAGGACCTAGTCGTGATGCTAGCCCGATCCCATGCGTCGATGCCTTGTCCCGACTTATCACGTCGAAAAATCGATCAAAGTCGCAAAAGTGAGGTGATGTGCATGGGTTTTGAAAATTAGAATTACGTGATCGACTTTGCACGTTACGACTAAGTCGTAAAAAAAAAGATGAGGCTTGAATGTTGCATTAAAGCTCTCAGATTTCTGGGCTACAGGACCCACTCGATCGAGTCAGGGCATGGACTCGGTCGAGTGCGTCTTCGAAGTAGCTACTGCCCAGTTTTTGGGGTGCTACTCGATCGAGTAGCCTATGGTACTCGGTCGAGTGCCCCCTGTACGAGGCATGGCTTGTTTCGTTTTTATTTGTTTAAAATCGATGATTGGCCGAGTTAAATAAAAATATCGTATGATTTAGATTTAACACGGCTTCAGGTATTATAATCGTGTATTTTACAATTATAATACCGTTATCGGAATTTTGTGGAAAAATGTTATTGTTTAGCGAAAAGTTTGATTAGTGACAAGATTGTAGTCCTCCGCGTCACGACATCAATGCTAATCCTAACGGATTATCTGATGTCGGTTTTCGCCTCCACGGATCTCGCACTAATCTTAGAAATGGAGTCAAATACGTTCATCTATGATCGACCACGATCACATCATACCCTTGAGCACATTAGGGAGGCGCTCCTCGAAAGGGTGCCACCTCCGTCGTTACTCATAAAGGGATTAGACGGACTTTAGGCGATCGTCATAGTCAAACGCATTTAGATCCGAATTTTAATACTATTATAAATGTACGCGGTATATAACGTGTTAGAGATGAAAGAATAAAAGTTAGTAAATGATGGAAAGGTTAATATAATGTTAAAGTTAGTGTTAGTATACTAATTCGACTATGATATAAACAATGCGAAAATGTAAATAAAAAACGAAGTAATAAGGATTGAGACGGGGTTTATGACACCCTCAACATACATGCTTAGCAAAGGCCTCGGAAATGGACTCGTAATAGCGGCGTGAACGCGGGAGTATCGAGGATGTATGCAAGTTATGGTGTATGTGTGTGTGTATGCGTGGATTTGTCGGATTTTTGAGGGACAAATGACTCGGTTTTTGTGTAGTATTGCTTAGGGTTGTAGTATAGAGAGTATAGGTGAATTAGGGTAGAAAACGTAGGGTATAATTGCATTGAAAAAAACTGGAAATGCAAAGGGTTTGAGGGGGTATTTATAGAGAATATCCCACGACCTAGGGTCACTCGATCGAGTGGCCCTAGTGCACTCGATCGAGTGCCTTTGAAAATGGGTCTGTTCTGGTTTATGAGGCTCCACTCGACCAAGTGGGCCAATCCACTCGATCGAGTGGATCAAGGGAATCGAGTTAATTTAGGAAAGGGTTGACTCTTTGATTTTTTGAATTTTGTGCTTAGGCGCCAGCTTCTAGAAGCTCTTCTAGGCTGATTTTGAGGACGGATTCGTCTTTGATCGGGTTTTGACCCGGTCGCCAAAAGACGGGTTTTATTTTTGGTGTCGGTTTTGGCCCAAATTAGTCTTAATTTACTCGGAACGACCCACTGGGCCTGAATTTGAGGTCGGTTTTGAGAGATTTGTACTCCACTAAATGTCCACGTCGGATATTATTGATTCCGAGCCCATATTTGAGTATACTAAGTCACGTTTGCGTCTGATCATCATCGGGTGTTTTGTCGGGAACTGCTATAGACACTAGTAGGCAAAATGCGGGTGTCTACAGAGCCCCCACTCTGAGTGAGGCTTGGACAAGGCGAAAGTCAGAGTAGCTACCAGGCCAATCGCAGATTACGACCTGGCAGCTTTCCGGTCGGGTCGTTTATAGTCCAGTAGACTTGCGTGAAGGGCTCGCCAGCCATAAGCAGAGGGTAATACCTGTCCTGACGATGGTAGCTCCGTGGGGAGTTAAACTTGCTTCTGGAGGTGTAGGTGTACCCGTATGTTGATACATCACAACTCTGATTGTAGCATTCCGGGATAAATAATGACTCACGTTGGGGAGTAAAGTAGTTGCGCGGAGACTTGCTTCTGAAGTCTAGGGTGTACCTGTATGCTGACACATAACAAATTGCATGTAACACATAGGCAAAACACCGACTCGTGCTGGGGAAATGAAATATATTAAATTTTGAAAAGCCCAAAAAATTTGAAAGATTTTTTATCACAATCTTTAGAAATTCCCAGGAAAGCTCGGGATGACTTGATTCCTATTCTGGGTTCTTGTCTGAAATCAGGCCTGCGCATGCGTAGGGCCCAGGTTTGCTGAGGAGGCATGGTAGTTAGGGTTACAGTTAGGGTTTCTTATTATAAATATAGGTCTCCCTGCTTCAGCTTACTGTATCTCGAATCAAAAACTCCTACATCTCCTCAAAATCCTTTAGACTTTCAAGAAGATACAAACTTCTACCATGGGTATCGATCATCTTACTTCGATGCTTTTTGCCTGGTCCCAATATTTTGGGGATGAGGATAAAGTTCAACTGACCCAAATGAGGATTGTCAGTCTATTTCCTCTTCAACGTCTGATAATTGATTCACACTTTTTGGACGCCTGCCTGACATTTTGGGATACTACCCATCACGTCTTCGCGTTCCCATGAGGAGAAATATGCCCTCTTCCCGAGGAGATCGCAGCTATTGGGGGTTGGAGCCCTATCGCTCGTCCCGCTATCCCTCCGTTCTACCCGGATCCAAGAAGGAGGCTGAGGGATTTCTTGGGTCTGTCTCACGCTGAGACAGATCGAATGGTGCGGGGAAATACCGTTTCCCTCTTTGACCTGGCTGACAATTTTATGAACAGTCAAGATGTAAGGGCTACCCCTTCTCACAGGTGTAGGGCTTTTGCCTTTTCCATGCTACACCGCTACGTTTTTGAGGGGATGATGGATGTTGACTCATGCTTGGGTCAAATCAGGCTGATTGGAGTGGTTGACCAGACTGGTCACAGCCCTGCTTGGCTAGCCATCGGGGAGATCATCATGGGTCTGGATGCCAGACGACTAGACCCGGACCGACATCTGACGGGGAGTACTCGTATTCTGCAGGTATACATCTTGCGATTTTTTCTCTGTTTTGTTTCGCGCGAATTCCTTGACGTCCGTAAGTCACTCGATCGAGTTGACCTGTCACTCGATCGAGTGACATCTTCGAAGTGCTTCTGCCCGTTTTTGGAGGGCCTACTCGATCGAGTCAGATGTTGTACTCGATCGAGTGAGCTACAGCGGACCACTCTGTCGCTTACGGGATTTGTGTATGCTTTTCAGATTTGGTTGTCGGAACGGTTATCAATCATAGAGCCACCTCCGAGCATTCCCAACTACCGCGGCAGCCAAATCAGTTCGAGGAGGCGCCGAATAAGCTCAAGTCACCATATAAACCGAGCTTACTGGGATGAGGAGCTGGTGTTCCATGGTGGCCCCTTAATCAGGTGGACTGTCGCTTGGTGGTTCCTTTCCAAGCTGACGGGACTGGCCAAGAGGGACCAAGCCCATTACCTGGTGATCCTGTCCCTTGACTGGACAGTTCACATTTACACGGACCGCATTCTGAGGCAGTTCGGTTCGTCTCAGCGCATTCCTGAGACTGAAGCCATTATCAGCGTCTCGCTCCAATTGACAGACGCTATGTGCGACACCTGGTTGCAGAGATGGTTCACCCGTCCTACATGGACTATTCCCAACCCTTGCCAATCCGCTTGGGTTTCACGGGCTTACGAGAAATGGACTTCCGAGGAATCCGAGGAAGCTCGTAAAGCTCTGAAGGTCGATGAGGCCTTCGAACTGGTCCGTCGGGACACGGTAAAGGACAACAGGGGCTTTTTCGATGAGGGAGACACCACTGCTACTTTAGTCCGACTAGAATCGGGTCTTAAGTCACATACTAAGACTCGAGCTAAGGATGCCGGTGCTAGCAGCACGCGGGGGCAGCTAAGCCCCCAAACTGATTTGGAAAGACGACTCGGGCCAAGATTGGCGGCTAAGGACCGACTTGGACCACGCGAACGGCTGCCAGAACCCGTGAGGGCCCGACTCGGGCCAGTAGATGTGAATGAGGACTCTAGCTCAAAGAAACGAGTCCGGGCTAAAGAGGTTCCTGTGGTGATTCGGGAACGCTCTCCTCCACGTCGTCGTCAGTGGACGGCCAAGGAGGCCAAGGACAAGGGGAAGGGCAAGATGCCCTGAATACCAAGTCCTTAGTTTTTATTATTTAAATATTATTATTATTTATTTTGGAGTGTCGTGTGCTTTTGTTCTTGTAATAAATTTGTTTTTTTGAATTCCTGCATTTTGTAATTTTCTCGAGTTTATCGGGGTTTTTTTTTGTGATAATTAATAAAAGAAATTTATTATTAAACCGTTCCTGTCTTTTCTTGATTGCACTGGTTGTGCCCTTTTGAGGGGCTGCCTACGTATCCGCAATTAGCAGAATCAAACCAAACGTAGTTCAAGCTTGGTAAATTTGCAATCTTGAATTACACCAAGACTATTGGTTCAAGGTGCTTGTGACAGTAGAATAAATAATTCTAAGCTTATTGACTTGTTTTTCGTGAAATAATTTTTAAAAATTTGCTAATGACATTGAGAAAAGGCTTAAGGGTAGTAACGCTACAGCTGGTCCAGGTTGATCGGGTTGACGAACTCATTCCCGTCCAGGTCCGTCAGCATCACTGCTTCTCCTGATAGGATCTTCTTTACCAAATATGGCCCAGCCCAATTGGGTTTGATTTTTCCCTTGGGTCAATCAGTAGTAAGGCTCGGACAGACTTAAGAACCAGATCCCCTTCCTTAATGTTCCTGGGCCTTACCCTTTTGTTGAAGGCCCGTTGGATCCTTTTCTGATATATTTGGATGTTGTTGAGGGCACGAGATCGTTGTTCGTCTAGTAGGACTAAAGAGTCATACCGTGCTCGAACCCAATCAGCTTCGGGTACTTGACTTTCTAGCAGAATTCTGAGGGACGGTACCTCCAATTCAACTGGTTGGACTGCCTTCATCCCATTAGTTAGGTAATACGGCGTTGCCCCGGTTGCGATGCGAATTGACGTCCGGTATCCCCACAGGGCAAAAGGTATTTTGTCGGGCCAGTCCCGGTAATTATTAGCCATCTTTTTTAGTATGGTGACAATTGTTTTGTTGGCCGCCACTACTGCTCCATTCATTTGGGGACGATAGGGCGAGGACGTGTGCCTTTGAATTTTATATTTGGTCAGCAGGGCTGCGGTCTCAGCTTGAAAATGAGTCCCGTGATCACTGATAAATTCATGCGGGATTCCATACCGACATATTATCTTGTTCTGGATAAACTTGGCGACATGTTTAGCGTTGAGGATGCGATATGATTCAGCTTCGACCCATTTGGTGAAGTAGTCGATAGCTACAAAGATGAAACAGTGTCTACCAGTACCCGAGGGATTTATTTTCCCGATTATGTCGATACCCCATGTCGAGAACGGCCAAGGCGACGTCATGGTATAAAGCAGAGATGACGGCAGATGTTGCACATTAGCGAAGATTTGACAGTTATGACAATGTTTGACATATAACTGGCAGTCGGCTTCCATGGTGCTCCAGTAATACCCGAGCCTCATGATTTTTCGGACCAACATGTGAGCATTCATATGTGGGCCGTTTTCACCATCATGTACTTCGGCCATAACTTTCTCGGCCTTATATTTATCAACACAAAGGAGAAGAGCCCCATGTGCCGTCTCTTTGTAATTGTCCATCATCGGTACGGATGAACTGGGTGGCTAGCCTCCGTAAGGCTTTCTTGGCTCGGCCTTCAGTCCCGGGAGGATATTCTCCGTTTGTCAGGTACGTTAATACGGCCTGGTACCAAGGTTCAGGATCGGATATCTCGATGTCTTCAATGTCATGAATGTATGCCGGCTCGGACCGTCTTTCGACACAAATTGGCATACTGGTCACGTGGTCGGGAATATTCAGTAGAGATGCCAATTTTGAGAGTGCATCTGCAAACTGATTTTCTTCCCGAGGCAGGTATATGTACTCCACCTTTTGGAATTGTTTCTCAAGATCCCTTACTCGTGCCTGGTAGGCCACGAGATTAGCATTCCGAGTTTTCCATTTTTGAAGTGCTTGGCTAATGACCAAGGATGAATCGCCATGTACCCGAAGATTTGTGATCCCCAGATTGGCGGCGGCTTGTAGCCCATAAATGCATGCTTCGTCTTCGGCTGCATTGTTGGTAACATCGAAGTCCAGTTTGATGGACACGGGAGTATGCTCTCCTTTTGGTGAAATTAGAAGAATCCCGACTCCGAATCCTCGAAAATTGGATGCTCCGTCGAAGTATAGATCCCATGTTTCGGTATCAGTATGGAGGATATCTTCATCTGGGAAGGACCAGGTGTCGGTGTGTCCTTCCTCGGCTACCGGGCTATCGGCGAGAAATTCAGCTATTGCTCGCCCCTTAATAGCCTTTAAAGGCACAAAATTTAGGTCGAATTCTGCCATCATTAGAGTCTATCTGGAAATTCGGCCATTGAGAATGGGTTTTTCGAAGAGGTATTTGATCGGATCCATCTTGGATAGGACCTGGACCTCGTAGCTGAGCATATAGTGCCGGAGCTTTTTAGTGGCCCAAACCAGAGCCAAGCACGTCTTTTCGAGCATGGTATATTTGCACTCATACTCTAAAAACTTTTTGCTGATATAATAAATGGCTCGTTCTTCGGAGTCGACTGTCTGAGCCAGCATCGCCCCCATGGCTGTCTCGGTCGTCATTAGGTATAATGACAGAGGCAAGCCGGGTCGAGGTGGCATCAAGACTGGCGAAGCAGACAGAATTTCCTTGATTTTGTCGAAGGCGGTTTGGCACTTGTCATCCCATAGTACCCGTTCTCCTATTTTTAGTTTTTTGAAAATTGGTTCACATACCATGGTTAGTTTGGAAATGAACCGGCTGATATACTAAAATTTCCCGAGGAATCCCCTTATTTCTTTTTCGGTTTTAGGAGGTTGCATCTCGGTAATGGCTTTGATTTCAGCTGGGTCGACCTCGATACCTCGTTGGCTAACGATATCACCCATTAATTTGCCTGATGTTACCTCAAAACTGCACTTTTGAGGGTTTAGCCTCATGTTGTACTTGCGCAATCGGGTGAAGAATTTCCTTAGGGTGGTGATGTGACCGTCCCGTTCTTTGGATTTGACGATCATGTCGTCTACATAAACTTCTACTTCTTTATGCACCATGTCATGCAATAAGGTGGTAGCGGTCCTTTGGTAGGTGGCCCCGGCATTAATGAGGCCGAATGGCATGACGATGTAGCAGTAAGTACCCCAAGGTGTAGTGAAGGTAGTCTTAATCATATCTTCTTCCGCCATCTTGATCTGATTATGCCCGGCATACCCGTCCATAAATGATAGAAGGGCAAGATCGGCCGTATTATCCACCAGTATGTCGATGTGTGGTAACGGAAAATCATCCTTCGGGCTTGCTTTGTTAAGATCCCAAAAATCTACGCATACCCGCACCTTACCGTCCTTTTTAGGAACCGGTACGATGTTTGCAACCCAGTCCGGATACTCGGACACTTGTATGAAGCCGGCTTTGAACTGTTTATCGACTTCTTCTTTTACTTTGAGAGACCACTCGGGCCTCATTCGGCGGAGCTTCTGTATAAAGTAGTCAGTCAACCGTGGGCTGTAAGGGCTGAAGTGGATACCCTTAATGATGTTGCAGGCTTTTTCGATTCCTGCTCGGACTACGTTTCCCGGAGTGGCGGCATAGCCAAGGCCGAAGTGAGAATCTTCGTCCTTAAGGACCTCGATGATCTTCCCAGCTGGAAGATCGGGTCGAGATGTAGCCCCCGGAAAGTACCCTAGGTTTTGGAGCATTGTGTCAATGCTCGTGGTGAAGTAAGGCCTAAAAAGGTACTCTTCCTCGATCATCCCCACAAAGTCAAACCCCCAGAGGTCCGTGCGGCCCGTGGCGTTACAGCTAGCCACGGTCATTGGGGTTGCCTCCAAAGTATTGACATTGTCGAGCAAAGGCATCTTGATCTTACGGTGAAGGGTGGATGACACGGCTTTGACCGCGTGAATCCATGGCCTCCCTAGGAGCAGGTTGAAGGATGAGGTGACATCGATCACCTGGAATTCAAGCTCTTTTTCTATTGGGCCCGTTACAATGGTCAGCTTTACGGCCCCAGCTACCGACTTTGGGCTCCCATCAAAGACTTGGATGGTTTGAGCCATCGGAACCTAATCGGCTTCGGTAATACCGAGGGCTTTGGCGGTCCTTAAGGGAAGGACGTTCACAGCGGACCCGTCATCGACTAAGGTCATCGGGAGGTATTTCCCTCGGCAGATCACCATAATGTAGAGGGCCAAATTATGAGAGGCCCCGAACGGTGGCAGGTCGGCTTCAGAAAAAGTGATCATTGGGCCTCCTTCCTTGGTTTTGCCCTTCAAGTGAGGCAGGACCGTGGCTACCATTTCAGCAGGGGTAGCCAAAGAGTCGATCTTAACTTGATCGAGAGCCTTAGTGAGTGCTTCTCGATGTTCTTGTGAGCTAACCAAGAGTTGCCATATAGTGAGGTCAACTCGGGTCTTCTTTAGTTGCTTCACGAGAGCCGTTTCAGCAGTCGGCTCTTCAGGGGCGACTTCTATCCCGAGTGGCTCGGTGACGGTTGTCGGGATGGGGATGTCCCTAGAGTTAGTGGCTTGATAGGGACGACCAAGGTGGTTATTGGCTAAGACTCGGGATTTGGCCTCGCGAATCTGTTCAGGGGTGATGGGAACAGTTTCCCCTTTAACGAGGTGGACATCATCCTCGTCGTCAAACCAGATCCCGTTCACTTGCGGGATAAATGGAGAGATAAGGTGAGAGCAATCAATCACCTCCCCGGCAAAGATGGCATGGGAGCTGAAAGGGTTCTCTTTGTTGCTTGGTTTATCTCCGGGTAGCGGGATTTTACCGCTCTCGATCAGGTCCTGGATCAAGTGTTTCAGCTTCCAACACTTTTCGGTATCATGCCCATTGCCTCGGTGATATTGGCAATAGGCTCGGGCATTATAGTTCTTGGAGCGTCAGTCGACCGGATCTTCAGGAGTTGGGCCTATCGGCTGGATTAGGCACTTCGAGGACAGCCTTTGTAAGGCGTAGGTATAGGTAGTACCTATATCAGTGAAAACCCGAGGTGGGGTGTTCTTCTTGGACGGGGTATCTAGTAGATTAACCGCGTCAAAAATGCTGCGGGTTGCAGCTTGGGGTTTGGTAGTGGAAGAGAAAGCCCCTTGGTATCCCTTGCTAGAGGCCTTGTTGAGGCCTTCCAGCCTTAGGTCGTCTTCAATTCTCATACCCATTTCAGTAAGAGTGGTGAAATTGGGTATGACAGCGTACCGGAGATGAACTCGGTAGGAGGGGAGGAGGTTCTTGACAAAAGCCTCCACCAAAGTCTTCTCACTAGGCTTATCGACCAGTTTCGCACTCTCGGCCCTCCAGCGTTGAAGGTACTTAGTAAAACCTTCTTTTGGCTCTTAGGCCATAACCTCCAAAGACCGCATTGTGGTTTGGATTTCGGTGTTGTCAGCATAGTTCCGAGCAAACTCCGTAGCCACATCATCCCAAGTAAGATATTTTTTCGGGTCTAGCCTATAGTACTAGGCCCGTGGGTGCTTTTCAAGGGACGCAGCAAAATGATTCTTGAACATCGAAGAATCTACCCCTTTGATAGCCATGAATTCTTTGAAGGCCCGTACATGTAGTAACGGGTCCTCGGTTCCTTCAAACATGGGCAAGCCCATGAGATTCAGGTTTGCAGGCGGCTTGTCACTCACCGGGAGTACTCTCGGCTATTCTCCCGATGAATATTGTTACTCCCAGCCAAATGGACTTGTTCTTCTAGTCGGCGTACCGCGCTGACTAGTTCAGCTAGAGGCCCAGTAGCCTCGGTATTAGGAGCCCTTTGCTCCGCTGCAGCCATACGAGCAACGATGGCCACTTGACCAGCCCTCATTTCAGTCAGTTGGGCATCAATGTCGGTTTGTTTGGCGGCCATGGCATCCACGGAGGCCTTCAGGTTGTTCAGAGCTGCTTCCATTTTGCAGTTGTGTCTGGTGGACGGTGGCCTGTCTGTAAGAACACTGCGTAATCAGAAACCGAACCCAGATCTTGGAATCATAAAAAAAAGTACATCCCGAGCGACACAAGGAAAAGGATTACTGACTCGAGAAAGACGCCTAGACGGATGACTTGTGGGTGGTATAACTTCCTTAGGACGTTGGCTTTGCGGGCCTAATCCCGTTCGAAGGAAGGTCCACGTGAGACTTTTCCCCAGACTTTTGACTCGAGTGTATGGACGGACCTTCCTTTGTAGGGGTACGCCCTACGCGGGTTGGTCGTGCCTTGACGAATAAGGCGGACTCGGGAAAGGGGGGAAACTCGTGATATAGGATCAACGGAGTTTCGACGCTATAAACTTTCGACATACTATGCAAAGACCCGACACACGGATAAACGGTAGATCCTATAATAAGGAAGATTCACTAGGAAAGTTGGATGTTTTGAAGTTTTGAAATTTGAATATAAAATGAGCGAATTTCCGAAAGTTCGAAAATTGAAAACGGAATTTCGAAAACCAAGATTAGAATTTTAAAAATTCAGAAAATCGGAACGGTGTCGGAAATTCGAGAATTAAAACGGGCAGCATGCTGGCTAGAGAAAAAGGATATTTTGAGTCAAATCGTTGATCCTAAATTTCGGCGGCATTCCGAATTTTGAAAGTTGGATTTTTTTTGAAAAGACGGGTCCCGAAACGGACAGTATTTCGGGTTTTTTCAAAATTTGGTGTTTTTGGAAATATGCATTTTTTGAAATGACGGTTTTTGAAAAAATGACACGGAAACCAAGTAGCACGTAGTCAAACAAGCATTATAACGACGTGTAACACCCGCTATTTTTCCTATCATTTTTATCCTTACCGTTATGACTTCGTCATAACTCTGTCACTTTTCGGCCCTATTTTTCATCATTTTTTTCCCAAGCTTATTTTCATTTTTGAGTCTAATGATACTTATTTTTGTTTTTGAAGATTTTAATTTTTTAAATCTATTTAATTGATTTTCTACGTAAACTAATTATTTTTCCGCGAGGAATTCTACTTCTCTACGAATTAACGTTTTAAAGCTCGGGTTTAAGTTATTTCTTTTCCTACAAATGTATAAATATATTTATATAATATTTTCAACTAATAATTATTTTTATTTACGGAAATTTAGCCATTAAATATTTTATTACGAAGTTTCGTAAATAATTGTTTTCTAACGCGAGAATTACTCGATTTGCTTTGAAATACCTTTAACGATTTTACGATTCTTTTTTTTATCAAATTACAAATTATTTGAGGCCACTTCCCCATGTTTTGGACCGACGCACCTCCTTGTCACACCCTCAATACGTTTTCATAATACGTTCCATTTTATTACGTTAAAACATAATTACGTAATTCTTTTCTTTTCATTTTTTCGATGCTTTATGATCAAACCTTTCATACTCCTTCTCCTCTTCATTTGGCTGATTCATTTAGTCTATGGCTCCACCTTGTTTTCTTCAAAATTTATTTCCATTCATTCTTAAGAAACCATCCATTTTCTTACATTCATTTTTTTTTCATAAACAACAAAAACATAGTCCATCTTTCCCAAAACTATGACATACTCCAGAATTCCTAGGCTGATTCTTGCTCCAATTTGAGTCATAGTCGTCTCGTTTTTATCGTCAAATTAATCGTTATTCCGATCCTTCCATAAAGGTAATAATCGATGTTGTTTTCGATCGTTATTCACCTTGATTTTCATAGTTTTTCTCATGGTATTATTTCTGCCATGATTTTTGGGTGTTAAGGAATTGTGGACGATCCCGAGGCCGACGAGTATATTATCGTTTCCGATTTGGACTAGAGGTAACGTCGATGTTACTCGGTATTTCATGATTTTATTTGTGTAATTGCATGTATATTATTATATTTCATTTTTTGACAATATATGTATGTCATATAATCTGGAAAATTTTTAAAAGTTGAAAATTTGCATGTTTCGGTATTTTTATCGCTTTTACGAGATTAACGATTAAATCGTTGTATTAATTTGTAAAATCGTAATATTCGGCCTAAACTTGTAATATATGATTATATTCTGTAAAAATGAAGTTTTTGATTATTTTTAATAATTTAGTATTTTTCAGATATTTTAGTTATCGATTATTGAATTATTACCGTTTACGGACAAAAACGATTAAAAGCCGATTTTTCGTTCTAGTATCTAAACATTTTATTTTAATCTGATTTTTGACATGGTGAAACTTTCTGATGAAATAGAATTTTGTGAATTTATTTTTAATTTTTCGGAATTGTTAAGTGGATGAATTAATTAATCACTTTAAATCATCGTTTATCGTTAAAACCGCGTTTGTCGTTTAAATTCTCGATTTCTGGTCCTTTGATTAAATCTGGAAAAAAAATATGATTCTGATGATTTCATAATAAAATGTAAATTTATGATTTTTAGTGCTTTAATAAAATGTTAGGAACGATAAGTTTTATTAATGAAATCGTTAATTGTGAAAACGGGCTTAAAAGACAGTTTTACCTAATTTTGTGAAATCTGGAATTCTGACACTTTGGGAAAATTTTAAGTTTCTGGAAAGTCATAATTTTTAAGTTTAATAATAATTTTTGGATATTAATACGTAAATAGTTTTGTAATTACTATTTTTATTAATCGTTATTGTCGAGATTCGACGATTAACAAGAAAACCCTTTAAAAACCGAGTCTAAGTATTCTGGAAAATTTTCTTTTCTGGACAGAATGTCCATAAATATATTTTAGCTATTTTACGTAATTTTTTTACTATTTATTAAAGTCCTTAATTAATAAGTATTGATTTTTGGACAAATTAAGATTTATCGTTAAAATGCTTCGTCTTACCTAAAAGATTTATTTTTCCAGCTATTTTGAAAATTTTAAATCTGAAACTTTAAGAGTTAAATTATCCCTTAACATACTCTAAATATATTCATTGGTTTAATTAAATAAAAGACGTTAAAATAATTAAATTGACATTTGCCGTAAAATCCTATTTATGTTCGTATTGTCGAAACTAATAATAATTAGGGAATTTCAATTTTATAAATTTTGGAAACACCCTAATTAGTAGTACTAAAGTGTTTAAGACATTTTAAATTATTTTATAAACACTTGTATGGTTTTTCAATAATTTCATAAACTCAAATGTTCTCACTTTAACAATTAATATCGTTAATGCCTAAAGTATTAGTTTTATAAATCTATATCGTTTGCTAAAATGTTGTGTTAGTATAAACTAATATTTTCGCTATTTTGATATGACGCTAATTTTAGTAAAGTTTCTAAAAATAGAAGTTTCCTAAAATAGAAAGTTTCCTCTTTTAGAATATTATGATTACTCCTTTTATCTCCATATTGTTTGTAATGATTATTATCTTTTTAAATATCGATAATGACTTTGTTTTGGAGTTATGGAATAAGGACAAGTGTGAGGTTAGAGTAATATATTCTAGGGTTTACGGTTTTGCCATCAACTATAAGGCTAGTATATCAGGAATCGGTACATTGGTTGTTGAACCGGGTGACAGGTATCCCGGGAGTTGTGTACATTTTGACCTTAAGCTTAGGCCTCGCAGTAAGTCGCCGTCATAAGTTGAACTGGGTGACAGGTAGTCCCAGGAGGGGTGTGCATTATCTTAAACTAGAGCCACGCATTTATAAGTCGCCGCTCTATTATGGTTGAGTAGCCTAGTTAGAGACCGAAGTTTAATTTGTTTGAACTATCTAAGTTCTCGAAGCTAGTTTTTAGTATTCTCCTAGTGAAAGTCTAGCCGTCTACACTACTCCTATCCATAACGCCATTTTGAATATTTTTATTATTATCGATATAATTTGGTTTGCAGGTTGGCAAATGTTTTATGTTTTCTCCGGAAAACTCATTTTTATTATATTGTTTCGATACGTGAAGTTTTTCACTGAAAACTTATTTTCATTATAATGTGTTTTACTGTTTTCCATTTTTGCTATTTTTCTATAATAGTAATTACAGTTTTAAAATCTTGGTATACGGCTGAGAGAACGTTGACGTTGCTCCCCACTGATTATGGCTGTTATGTTTTAACATGGCAGGTATACGTGTTCCGGGTGTGGGCTAGCGAGCAGTGTGGATCCTGCTTGTTTATTTTGATAATTATGTCCTACGGATTGTTCAAACCCCTTTTGTGGATTGTTTTAAATTTTGGCCATTTTATTTAAGGCCTATTGTTTGACTTTACCATTTTAATTTTACTAAGAAATAGTTACAGTGTGTTTTAATCCCGACTCTAAAGTGTTTCCGTCACTGTATCGCGTTAGATTTTCTAGGGGATTACACGACGCTTATGTATGCATTACGCTAAGTCTCGGTCAGTCAAAATAGGGTCTATACCAACAACGATGGCATTCTCGTAAATCAGGACGGACTCCCTAAGCCGAGTTGGTCTTAGGACATGCCGCAAAACCCATACGAGTTCCGCCATCGAAGTCTTTAGCGCACCCATTTAGGAATGCACCGCGGTATAGTGGGACGTCGGTCACAAGTAACCGGCCCGGGCAAAAATTGGGTTGTGCATGAATCATTAAACTAATGCGCACACACTAATATACGAACGATTTCTTTTCGAGTCTCACCCTAGGAACCCCGATGACTAGTGGTACATCAGGTATCCCCAGTGGAGTCGCCAAATTGTGGACATGACGTAGGTCCACCCCGACGCGGCCACGCGCGGGTTTGGGTAGGCGAATGAATCTCGTGGTGAGATTGTTCTCGGGTTCGAAATTTAAGTCAAAGTTGGAGTCGCCACCGAATTTGTGGTAATTCGGAACCATTCGAGCCCACTCTATGTCGTCATGGGCTATACACAAAGTACGGCCCACTTCGATTTCAGAGTTTATGGGGCCCGTCCCTTTGCATTGCGATACCGATACCATCTACACCGGTATCGTGTAAAGAATGACTCTCGTGCGCCACCGGATTTGGGCATCCGGAAACCGAGGTTCTGAGTAAGGGGTGAGGGTACGTGTTGGGAAGCCCACTAAGGACACCCAACCCCGCCCGCACAATGGCGGCCTCTACTAAGACTTCGTTCGTGTTCGTGTACGCGCGCTAGTAAAACGACTAAATGATATGCAAACATCGTTTTTGGGCTAAACATGCGAATTATAGGTTAACTACATCATTTAATGCATCTAACTATTGTCGAAGTTATTTAGCATGCGAGGTTCATTTATAAGGCGATAAACATCAAAATAAACAAAGCTCGAAAATAAATAACGTACAAAATACACGGGCGGAAATACAACCCGGCCAATACAAAAATTACAAATAATATAACAAACGGAATAAAAAACGATAAAAGGATAGAAACGGACCCGTGTATAAACGAGACCGTGAATTATTTAGATAAACGAACTCCGATTAAATACACATTTTGTTGTGTATTAAACGAAGGACGGAGACATAGGACCTAGGCGTGATAATAGCCCGATCCCATGCCTCGATACCTTGTCCCGACTTATCACGTCGAAAAATCGATCAAAGTCGCAAAAGTGAGGTGATGTGCATGGGTTTTGAAAATTAAAATTACGTGATCGACTTTGCACGTTACGACTAAGTCGAAAAAAAAAGACGAGGCTTGAATGTTGCATTAAAGCTCTCGGATTTCTGGGCTACAGGACCCACTCGATCGAGTCAGGGCATGGACTCGGTCGAGTGCGTCTTCGAAGTAGCTACTGCCCAGTTTTTGGGGTGCTACTCGATCGAGTAGCCTATGGTACTCGGTCGAGTGCCCCCTGTACGAGGCATGCCTCGTTTCGTTTTTATTTGTTTAAAATCGATGATTGGCCGAGTTAAATAAAAATATCGTATGATTTAGATTTAACACGGTTTCAGGTATTATAATCGTGTATTATACAATTATAATACCGTTATCGGAATTTTGTGGAAAAATGTTATTGTTTAGCGAAAAGTTTGATTAGTGACAAGATTGTAGTCCTCCGCGTCACGACATCAATGCTAATCCTAACGGATTATGTGATGTCGGTTTTCGCCTCAACGGATCTCGCACTAATCTTAGAAATGGAGTCAAATACGTTCAACTATGATCGACCACGATCAAATCATACCCTTGAGCACATTGGGGCGGCGCTCCTCAAAAGGGTGCCACCTCCGTCGTTACTCGTAAAGGGATTAGACGGACTTTAGGCGATCGTTATAGTCAAACGCATTTAGATCCGAATTTTAATACTATTATAAATGTACGCGGTATATAACGTGTTAGAGACGAAAGAATAAAAGTTAGTAAATGATGGAAATGTTAATATAATGTTAAAGTTAGTGTTAGTATACTAATTCGACTATGATATAAACAATGCGAAAATGTAAATAAAAAACGAAGTAATAAGGATTGAGACGGGGTTTATGACACCCTCAAAATACATGCTTAGTAAAGGCCTCGGAAATGGACTCGTAATAGCGGCGTGAACGCGGGAGTATCGAGGATGTATGCAAGTTATGGTGTATGTGTGTGTGTATGCGTGGATTTGTCGGATTTTTGAGGGACAAATGACTCGGTTTTTGTGTAGTATTGCTTAGGGTTGTAGTATAGAGAGTATAGGTGAATTAGAGAAGAAAATGTAGGGTATAATTGCATTAAAAAAGCTGGAAATGCAAAGGGTTTGAGAGGATATTTATAGAGAATATCCCACGACCTAGGGTCACTCGATCGAGTGGCCCTAGTGCACTCGATCGAGTGCCTTTGAAAATGGATCTGTTCCGGTTTATGAGGCTCCACTCGACCGAGTGGGCCAATCCACTCGATTGAGTGGATCAAGGGAATCGAGTTAATTTAGGAAAGGGTTGACTCTTTGATTTTTTTGAATTTTGTGCTTAATTAGGCGCCAGCTTCTAGAAGCTCTTCTAGGCTGATTTTGAGGACGGATTCGTCTTTGACCGGGTTTTGACCCGGTCGCCAAAAGATGGGTTTTATTTTTGGTGTCGGTTTTGGCCCAAATTAGTCTTAATTTACTCGGAACGACCCACTGGGCCTGAATTTGAGGTCGGTTTTGAGAGATTTGTACTCCGCTAAATGTCCACGTCGGATATTATTGATTCCGAGCCCATATTCGAGTATACTAAGTCACGTTTGCGTCCGATCATCATCGGGTGTTTTGTCGGGAACTGCTATAGACACTAGCAGGCAAAATGTGGTTGTCTACACTTTGGAACCTCTCTATTTCACTTCAGTGTTTGCAAAACTGAAATTTCTATCGTTATCGCAATTCTGCGCGATTTCGTAAACCAGTTCCTATTTTCTTATACGGACTCCGATTGAGGCGTTTCAAAAGCCTAACTTGATTAATTTTCCAAGATCTACACAATGGAGATATTCAAAGTTACAATTTATAAGTGCCTCAGAAAAATATTGTACTGGACAGTTCCTTTACTACAAAAATCGTCACCCAACGAATCGTTTCTCGACATTCGATTTCCGTACTTCTTTCCTAACCATTGTGTGACCAAATAAACTCAAAACTATCACCCTAAGGCATGCCATACCGTCACTTTGATGTCCGAGACTCAAAATATGCTTTTCTAATCAAAAACACCATTTATAGTAATGTACTTCTTAAAGTATGTTTAGCTATTTTGAGTAATTGTCAAGTTCTTGTCCACCCTTTGCTCCCCCATCTAATGCACGACTTGAGTGCTTATAACCAGCCATTTTCTCTTCATTTACTCATCCATTCACTCACTTAGACACTCCTTCAAAGATCCATCTAAAAACCAAAGAAAATCATACAAGTTTTTCTAAGTTCTAAGGTGTTTACACCACCATATCTCAAGAACACATACTCTTTCTTTTCCATACCTTATACTCTTTATTCTTAAGTCTTATTCCTATTATATTCACTAACTTACTTTGTTTAAGTGTTCTTCTAACTTGTTATGAAGAGGAGCAAGAGAAAAGGAGCATCGATCTTCGTTTTCTTATATGTTGTAGAATCGATTATTTATGCTTAAGGTAACCTAACTTTTCTTCGCCCTCAAATCTCGTAGTATAGTGTTTAGACTCTAACTAACATGTAACATCATGTTTAGGACTAAATCATTAGATCACCAAGTTTAAAGCTAACTATTTGTTGATTTATCACTTAACGATACATGCTGTAAAATGGATTCTGTGATGTATGATGTATGTTTTTATGTGTAAAATATGTTTCGAATTATCCTTAGGTTCCTTCATGAAAGTTGTAGATCTGAATGTCTAGAATATGTTAAAAATATTAAAAGTAAGTTTTTATGAAAATATATATTTAATAATGATTTATTTCGTAAACTGGTACTGTATGATTTTATGTACTATCTGAGAAACTAATATGTTTCATGATGTTAAACATTTCTTTTGGACTTGGAAACTTTATGTTAAATTCCTGATGATGTCTATTATGTGTACGTCAAATTTTATATAAATCCATCATATATATTTTCATTTATAAAATGTTTACTAAAATGGGTCAGATCTGGAACAAAGACTTTATTTACAGACATTTATAAAGTTTCTTTTTATCTAAATTTCTGGGGATAAGTTATTTACAAGTATAGGTATCTAAAATAAAAATTTGGTTCATTTTTCTGATGTTTAAGTATTTTAAACGATTTAAAAGAAAGTTTTGAAAACCGTATTGTTTTCGTTTTTAATTTGTCAAAAATAATAAACCTTCTTATTTTTGAAAAATGACTTTATATCTGGAAACCTAACTCATAAAAGTATGTTGAGTTCGAAAATCGAAAGTTAAAAGTAACATTTGAAAAATGACTCATTTAGTATCCTTAATAATATTATCGATTTTGTTATTACTTAAAGTTATTTTGGTAAAAGTTTAAGTTTTGAAAAATATGATACATAATAAGGTTAAAAATGATTTTTATAATTATTATAGATTTATTTGATGTTTGAAATATTTTACTAAGTATAAATAGGCTTTAAGAGATAAGTATACTTGTACAAATACGAAACCATATAAAAATACTAAATACGTACACTTGAACAATAAATGTACTAAATACTTGTGCCCCAAAAAGTATAGAGTACTAGAAGACGAATAACCCGAAAGTACTAAGTTAAACAATGCTTAAATGTGCAAAACAACACTTAACTTTATAATAAGCACTTAAGGACTAATTAGTGACTAAGTCAAAACTAAGGGTTGACTAGTATATCTTGGTCAAAATTTGGCTTTTTAAGTCAACATAGACCAAGTCAAGATAAAGGAACCTATCTTAAATAATGTACTTAGAAATAATTGAATCTTTAATTAAATCTCAACTAATGAACGCTTCAAATAATATATCTCAAATAAAATGTTCCAAATCTCTTACATCAGTATACTAAAACTATCAGTTAAGATAAATTTTACGACGATTGATAATGTTTGTTAATCTTAAAATCGACCTACTTAAATTCCATAGGAACAACCGTACTTCTAGTCGGTGTGCTACCTAAGCCGGTGATCAGACACGTTTTCACGAACGATGTTATCGACACCAATCATGGTGAAAATGAACATATGCCCTGGCAGTAACCTCTGAGTCGTCTTCACAATTCCATGTTGTAATGACTTGTTCAGAGTCAATACACAGCCCACAGACCGGTCATCCTTATGGAAGCCGGTATTGTTTCATCCCTCTGGTCATCAGACATGTGCCCCACGATGACCGCTGAGCTCGATATTCCAGAGACTCTGTCTTTATAAGACACCCAAATTCAGCCTACGTTTCGTGTTGGGCGCTATCTTGGTAAAGTTTAGAAGGCGATGTGATAGAAGACAGCTTCGAAAGTAGACTACGACACTCGGAGTCACTGCTCATGGGAGGCCATGATGCATCCTGCCGGTGCGAGAAAATGCTAAGAAGTAAATGGGCAACCAACTCTTTATGAGTTTGTCGGTAGAGTAGTAGTCGTCCAGTGGCCATTGAGGTGCTCGGTTGTGTAAATGTTCTCTTTCCCGAGACCAAGAGTATGGATTGGGTGTGTGCGCAAACATAGACAAGGGCCCTGATCAGCTCTCACTCTCTATATCGGATATCTTTGGGGGCGGAATACCTTCTGACCTTTGCCTTAGCAGTGTATGGGACATGTTCGGTTTAGGGGGGCCTCTGAGTCCATGCACTTGCAGTCCTTCTTCTCCGTATGTCAGTCAACTAAACCGAGTCAATTTAGGTGTTCGATCCTATTGAGCACTAGGGGTGAGATGTAAACCTCCTAGTATCGATATGATTGGCGGGATTGATGTTCTCATCCGCACTTATGGTGAGATGCAAGCCTTAAGTGTGCATGAGACATTAGTAGTCACGTCCCGTACATTATGTGAAAGGAAACCATTGTTTTTAAAAGTAAATGACTACAGTTTTCTAAATCACATTATGCTTCATTACTGTTTTATACTCTTATGACTAATGATGTGATTGAAATGCTTGATAATGGGAAGTGATGATTTGTTATATGTCTTGCCTGAACATTGATTATGATTGATATTATGTTTCATATGATTTGTATTATGTATGTCTTACTCTCTTTTCACATGACACTTCTATGAATCCATGATCTATGCTTTACTGTATTATTCACATGATACTCATATGATGTATGTATTACTTTATTCAATATAACCTACATGTCTTATGTATGTAAATTGATTCGCATGTTAAGTGAAATCACTTCATGTGTATCTCACATTGTATACATGTCGATTTGTAATGTGACATGTCTGCTTATCTGTTAATTAGATAACCTAAACATTGTACTACATTGATTATTCGGGGCCATGTTAGAAGAACGGTTAGGTTACCCCCACTAAGTGGGACATGTATATTTAAATATGCATTCAGGTTGACGAACCCTAAAGACTGGACATGGGGGCATGCATGAGTACAAGAGATACAGCTTAGCAGATGAGAGAGTCATTGATGAACTCATTTCGTATTTATATTTAACCCCAACTTTTCCTTTATTTTGGTTCGTTTTACGTGTCCTAGGAGACGTTTTTATAGCTTTTCATCCTTCTTTGTTATGTCGGGTATTTTGTTTACGTTTTATAAGAAATGAAACAAATGAAGGCAATTGAGCTATATTTTGGGTAACAACGAGAGTCGAGCCATGAAATCCACAAGTAAGAAGTGATAAAAGTTAGAGGATACTAAGTAAATACTTGAAGAAGGACGTGAAGTGAATAAACAATAAGAAACGACAAAGAAATAAGTTGAAAAGCTCAAACAAATGCAAATCGAGAAGAAAGAACGATCGCGAAAACAAAGGTCAACTTCAAACGTGAATATCTTGAGTTCTACAACTCTGATTGAGCTGATTTTTGTGGAGTTGGAAATATCTTTCTCTTAGCTTTCCAAAGGTATATTACACGTCCAAATCCGACAAGTAATGAAGAAACAGCAATCATTTCAAATTCGTCGCGCAGTGCAGGAAAACCGAACCGGTCGGTTTGATGTTGAACCGATCGGTTCGTTTGTGAACCGGTCGGTTCGTTTTTGTACCGATCGGTTTGTTTATGTACCGAGCGGTTCACGACGCGTCAGAGTGACTTTCCTAATCTTCTGAAGAATCCGTATTCTGCTTTAATTAAATCCTACGGGATTATTTTATTAAATTATGTCCTTTTTCCTAATTAGACCCATTGTAATAAGTATAAATACCCTTCTTAGGGTTAGGTTTAAGGACACCTTTCACTTTTACACTTTCATATTCATTAGTTTAGTTTAGACTTTTTATTAGCATTAGAATTCTTCAAATTTGTAGTCATACTTTTAGACCGTTAATCTTTCAGTTCTACTTAATTGGTACCTTTTCTTATTCTCTTATTTTCATATTGTTCTTTATTATGCTTAATTTATTTATTGCTTTATCGTTTATTATGAGTGGCTAATTTATTTATCTAGGGTTGAAGGGGATCTATGTTAATGGAATTGGGGATGTTAGTTTAATTACTTATTTGATTGATCATTCATATGTTATTGCCTTACTACTTGTCTTGTATCGTTGTTTGATTAGTTTGAGACGTTGAACTAGTTGAATGTTTAGGAACCCGAACCTAAGATCGAAAGCCTGGTAAGGGTAGACTTACAAGTAAGTGGGTAGGATAATCTGGTAAGTTGCGAGAGCCCGTCAGAATCTATCTTAAGGTTGACATAAGATCCGAGAGGCCGTGTCTTTGCCCTAAATAATTGTGATTGATTGATTGAATGATTAATTAACTTTACCCAATTTGATTACATAGTGAACCGTAAGACCCTAGATTCTTTTAATATTGTTAGAACCTCGTTATTTTACATAATCGTATTAGTTTAGACCAAATTCATAAAAACCGGAATTAGAATAGTTTAGAATCAACTATAGATAATTAGCGATAATCGTCTGTCTCTCTGTGGATTCGATCCTTACTTGCTGCTAGCTACCTGTTAGTCGTTTGTTAGGTTTATTTTGATATAGGTGATACGACTTTAGCCTTATCAATTTTGGCGCCGTTGCCAGGGAGACGGTTTTGCATTATTGCTTCTTATTTGTTTTGGGTTCTAGATTATTTTGTATATATATATATATATAATTTTTTTTTATTTCGTATATATATATATATTATTTGTCTCACCATTATGACTATCTTCTATTTTCCTCAATTTAATCATGAGTCACTGCATATTTATTGGAAAAGACTTGAGTCTTTTATTTATCAAAGTGGCTATCATGTTGATATTTGGGAGATGTGTCATATGATTTATGATGGTGTGGATGAAGAGAGACGGGCTAATATTGAGGCAAACTGCGATGGGATGTTTAATTATATGCCTTATGAGGAGCGATGGGAATTCCTTAAATATTTAGCCCGAAACAGTTCTGAGTCAGAGATGAGGTGGAATAATGAAATGCGGAAATCAAGGTTTTGATTCTACAATTCACGCAACTTCTACAAAATCAAGAGACTCTAAAAGGTCAGTTGCTAGCTCTTACCCAATTAGCAGACGAAAAGCAACAAAGTCAATCGGATTCGCCTACGGAAGTAGCAAATAACCTTCAGGTAAGTGTTCCATCTCCTACGAACATAATTGATGATGAAGAAGATGATGATGTGTATAATGTTCAATCTATCCAAGTTCCTCACTCCCCCATGAAAGATAATATGATTTATTATATCGATTTCCATGAATTTAATCCTTGTGAACCATCTCACCCTTCTTTAAACCAACTACCAAACACTTTAATTCAACCTTCCTTCGACTTTGTGAATGTTAATGCCATTGAGTTGGAATGTGTGTTTTTTGAGGATAATGTGTGTTTGGATGTTCTAAATATTGCTCTTTCAATTGAGGACAACATTAAGGATTTTGATTTGTGTGATTTTGAGGGAGTGTCATTTGATTTCAATTATGAGATTTTGGAGAAGGAATTGAATAAAAGAGAGGATCTTGAGCTTGTGAGGAAAAATCAAAGGGAAGAGGAGAATACACTTTTTGATGATTTCTTAAGTGGAAAAAGAGTGGATAGATGGGATATCGAGGATGATTTATTTGAGAAACCCATTTTAGAGAATTTTGAGTTTTTCTCCTATGTTGAGGACGAATCCCTTTTACCCGTTGATTGTCTTGATCCGATTTCTCTTGACCCTTTGTTTGAGCTTATGATTTATGAGGAGGATTGTGATAATTCTTTGAAGCAAATTTGTTTGAGTTTAGACTTGTCGGATTTAGACAACCTTCCTAAAGAAAGTGACACAAGTAAGATTGATGCTTTGACTGGTTTTGAGAATTTTAACTATTCTCTTATTCAATTTATACTCGATGATAGGACTTGGAAGAAATTTGATAAATTTGGTATGTACGTCACCTTGCCTTACGAGCCGCCTATTAGCAGCCTTAATCTTCTTATATACTATGACCACCTTGTTCAGAATTGGCCCAGCTCGTTTGATAGACTAAGATGATCCCTAACATTGATTTTATATGATGTCTTATTTGTATTTTGGTGCTACTTATGCTTCTGTTTAGCACATGCACATGCATTTGATCTACTCCTGCGAGCCTTGACCTGCTATGATTTTGATACTAATGGTTATGAGTCTAATTCACCCTCATGTTTGTTGCTGGTTTGGGGGAAACTATTTGCAACATAAATATATTGTCGGTACCTTTCCCTTTTCTCTCTTATTTTATTTTTTATTTTATTTTTTTTTTCATTTTTTTTGTGTCTTCCTTTACCCGTTATATTTTTGTCCTATCTTATTTATTTTGCTTCACAATGAGGACATTGTGTAATTTGGTTTGGGGGGATATTTTGTGTTTTGTGTATTTTTCTTTTCGGTGTGTTTTAATTTTCAAAAAAAAACTTTTATTTTTTTTATATTTTTTTTTTGATTTTTTGTGTGTTTTAGTATAAAGTCGTGTCGGCGATGATTACATTGCATTTGTCGCATGCTTTTCCCTAGTTCTTTGCTTTTTCTTGTGAATGACACTTATTTCCCGTTATTTGAGTTTAGTATTTCTTTGATCTTGTCGCCGATTATGTTTTGAATGTCAAATGAGTAAATTGACCTGTTGTCGAGTAAGCTACTTATATTGTGAGACTTAGAGCCTAAACTGATGACATCCATGATCAGTTTCATATAGGTTGAGAGTAGTACTCCTTATGAGACATGTAACTAACATCAAATTGCATAAGCATGACATTCGTCTCTTAAATACCTGTATGCATTCGGTTTGTGATTGTGACATATGTAGAAGAGGCACTCCCTTTCTTTTATCTAATTCCCATGAACTTCACATAGCCAAAATTTAACCTGTTTTGACCCGTTTATTAACTAACTACATCCCATAAATTGCCTACCCTAGTCAAGCTAGTTTGGTTAATTAGACGGAATTGTTTTTTTTCGGGTGAAATTTGGTACTATGTCATGTTGATTGGAGAAGGAAAAAAATGATGAATGATAGAAAAAAAAATCAATGAAAGAAAAGAAAAAGAAAGGAGATAGTTGAAAAGAAAGAAAAAAAAAGTGAAACAAGAAAAGAAATGTGTTTTTGCTATGAGAAAAGAATTGATCGCTCTGTTTTCGTAGTTGTTGGTGCGAAGTCGGTTATGAAAAGTTAAAAATAAGGTGCTTGGTACTACTTGTAATTCCTTTGATTAAAGTTGGTTAAGAATGGATTGAGTTTAGTTTGGTTACGGTTGGACTAGCTTGGCTTTTACCTCCACATATCCAAATAATTTTGCCCCTTTTTACCCGATTAGCCTCACTTTATACCATATGTAAGTCCTTAACATGTGTCTTGGTCCGATTGAATGTGTATGTACGGTTGGTAGAGATTGATATCATGTTAGATTGCATACATGTTCTTATAAGTCGCAGTTAGGCGAGTGTTTTGTCTTTTCGATTCTACATAAACTCACAATATTGCCCTTATTGAGTGCTGAGTGTAAACCGTGAGGAATCTCGACATAGAAGGTTATGCAAGATTAAAAGTTTGGCATTCGAATATTGATTGGAGCTTGATCTTTGGAATTCTCTACTCTTCATTTTTGCTTTCGAATTTGTTTCTTTAGCATTGGTGTCATTCGCTTGTTGGAGTAATAGATCTTGGGATTCGTGTTGATAATTAGTTCAGAGCCATTGTTTTAAGTCTTGTCCATATTCTTTGATGATTGATTTGCTTAGGGACAAGCAAAGGTTTGGTTTGGGGGAATTTGATGAACTCATTTCGTATTTATATTTAACCCCAACTTTTCCTTTATTTTGGTTCATTTTACGTGTTCTAGGAGACGTTTTTATAGCTTTTCATCCTTCTTTGTTATGTCGGGTATTTTGTTTACGTTTTGTAAGAAATGAAACAAATGAAGGCAATTGAGCTATATTTTGGGTAACAACGAGAGTCGAGCCATGAAATCCACAAGTAAGAAGTGATAAAAGTTAGAGGATACTAAGTAAATACTTGAAGAAGGACGTGAAGTGAATAAACAATAAGAAACGACAAAGAAATAAGTTGAAAAGCTCAAACAAATGCAAATC
This sequence comes from Agrostemma githago, assembly GCA_958450325.1. Classification (NCBI taxonomy): domain Eukaryota; kingdom Viridiplantae; phylum Streptophyta; class Magnoliopsida; order Caryophyllales; family Caryophyllaceae; genus Agrostemma; species Agrostemma githago. Next base: position 61,026,541 of record OY288247.1, on the reverse strand, counting down.
GAGAAGAAAGAACGATCGCGAAAACAAAGGTCAACTTCAAACGTGAATATCTTGAGTTCTACAACTCTGATTGAGCTGATTTTTGTGGAGTTGGAAAGCTCTTTCTCTTAGCTTTCCAATGGTATATTACACGTCCAAATCCGACAAGTAACGAAGAAACAGCAATCATTTCAAATTTGTCGCGCAGTGCAGGAAAACCGAACCGGTCGGTTTGATGTTGAACCGATCGGTTCGTTTGTGAACCGGTCGGTTCGTTTTTGTACCGATCGGTTTGTTTATGTACCGAGCGGTTCACGACGCGTCAGAGTGACTTTCCTAATCTTCTGAAGAATCCGTATTCTGCTTTAATTAAATCCTACGGGATTATTTTATTAAATTATGTCCTATTTCCTAATTAGACCCATTGTAATAAGTATAAATACCCTTCTTAGGGTTAGGTTTAAGGACACCTTTCACTTTTACACTTTCATATTCATTAGTTTAGTTTAGACTTTTTATTAGCATTAGAATTCTTCAAATTTGTAGTCATACTTTTAGACCGTTAATCTTTCAGTTCTACTTAATTGGTACCTTTTCTTATTCTCTTATTTTCATATTGTTCTTTATTATGCTTAATTTATTTATTGCTTTATTGTTTATTATGAGTGGCTAATTTATTTATCTAGGGTTGAAGAGGATCTATGTTAATTGAATTGGGGATGTTAGTTTAATTACTTATTTGATTGATCATTCATATGTTATTGCCTTACTACTTGTCTTGTATCGTTGTTTGATTAGTTTGAGACGTTGAACTAGTTGAATGTTTAGGAACCCGAACCTAAGATCGAAAGCCTGGTAAGGGTAGACTTACAAGTAAGTGGGTAGGATAATCTGGTAAGTTGCGAGAGCCCGTCAGAATCTATCTTAAGGTTGACATAAGATTCGAGAGGCCGTGTCTTTGCCCTAAATAACTGTGATTGATTGATTGAATGATTAATTAACTTTACCCAATTTGATTACATAGTGAACCGTAAGACCCTAGATTCTTTTAATATTGTTAGAACCTCGTTATTTTACATAATCGTATTAGTTTAGACCAAATTCATAAAAACCGGAATTAGAATAGTTTAGAATCAACTATAGATAATTAGCGATAATCGTCTGTCTCTCTGTGGATTCGATCCTTACTTGCTGCTAGCTACCTGTTAGTCGTTTGTTAGGTTTATTTTGATATAGGTGATACGACTTTAGCCTTATCAGTCATACTATAAATCTTGTGAGACTATTGTATTTAGAAATTTGTAATTCTGTTTTTAGTTGTTGTATTTTAACAAACGGTTCATTTTTCGGTAAAAGACTCACTTGAGTCGACGGTTTTAAAGTTTTACCACTTTTTACGAGAAAACTATTTTTCGCCTTGTTATTTATTGTCATTGGAAGAACCGGGTTGTTACAGCATATTTCTCAGCCTTGGAGTATTTCTTATATACTTTCTGCAACCTGTTACCTGCAGCTGCTGAGTGAAGTTTCACCAGCATCTTCCTACACCCTGAGTTGCGACTCTGAGTAGCCCGTGTAGTGCCTCAGAGTCTCCGACCAAGCTGGACTCTTGCGCAACGTCAGTCGAGCAATATACACGGCTGATGCCACGATCATTGATGAGCAGAATGATATGGATCCGTAGTGCATCAGCGCAAGCTCCGACAGAAAGTACACCATGTTTTCACTCTTCATACATACATCAGAATACACAATTTATTCAAGTAATTAGAAATGTTAAAATAGAAACTAATGAGGATGTAAAGAATTGGTGTACTGACTTCGTGATCAGGAATTGAGGCCTTGATATAGCGATTCAGGAAAACGTAGGGGGTTGGAACTGTAAGGTACCATTCAAGCTTGCCTAGTATAGTTTTCTCCATCTTAAAAATTTGTTCATTACTGTAAGCTCCATCTGATATCGCTAAAAAATCCTTAACCTCAGGAGCCCAGATTAAATTCGAAATTAGCTCAAATTCCGAAATTAGTCCAACTTTTAGCGAATTCACTGAATGATATATAAGCAATATAATACTAACAAAACCTCTCATACACAATGTGTGTGTGCATTATGCTATCAGTACGGTCGGTCATCCACTGATGCTCATGACATAATAAAATAAATGGAGTATATACGAAACCTAGCTTACACTGCAAACATTCAACAAACATCAAATCACATACAAGTAAGACGATAACAGTTGTTCATGACCGCCAAGAGATGGAACGGTGTGTTCCGAGCAGCCTGCTCCGAGGGTGCAACTCCTTACTACGTGATTTACTTACGTTCACATTTACAGTTTTCGTATGATTTATTGCCTTTATGACCTTATAATCGCATGCTAAATCACCTAACACGGAGATCAAAACGTAAATAAACTAAAACTGAACAAAGCGATGGTCGGGTTCTGTATTAATCACGGTGCTCGCCATGTATGGTTCGACGCATCTCTATTAATACCGAACCGACGCATCTTAAGCAGAATACCAGGTAAGGTATATCACGAGAACGACTAATATCCGTATTATCGCATTAAAACTGATTTGCTAATACGTATTATATTAGTACTCTCTACCCTCCTACGTGCATCTTTTCATGACCTGCTTGTCACGTGAAATCGCATGCAAAGAATGTAAACACAACTACTTTGACGACAAAACTTACTTGTCCTTAAATAACCGACGTAGCAAAAGGTATAAGGTGAAAACAACGGATGTTACAGTATTTCCGCCACAACAAAAGAACGAAGTTATCAGCCCACCGATTGATTAGTAGAGGCCTCTATAGTGCGGGCGGGATTGGGTGTTGATGTCTATCGGATGTTGGCTTCCCAATACGTACCCTCACCCCTTACTCAGAATCGATGGTTTCCGAATGTCCGAAACCATTGGCAATGAGAGTCATTCCAGGCATAGAGTGCTTAAGGGTACAAGTCTTTATCTTTAGGTCTCGTACCCCTCAACTTTGAGCCGGCTATGGATAAAAGTTGACTTGAACGGTTTTCGAGTCTCCACAATTGACTCGGTGGCAACTCCACAAATTGGCAACGAATTTAGTTCACTAAAGAGGTCGCCTTACAAAACATATCGGCCTTTAAACATTTACAACCACGACTCGGTCGGCCCCGTACGCGAGATCGGACCGGCCCCCGGCCGGGAGGGGGCCGCGTGGGTGGGCGCCGCCATACATTGAAAAACTGGGTAGGTCCCGCGCGGACGGGTGCGAGGCGCCGGGCGGTGCGGACGGACGTCCACAGGTTCCCGGTAGCTTACATCCCTTCTCGGGTTGGAAATGTTGTTGTTAATCAAGCTTTGTGTGACCTAGGGGCTAGTGTTAGTTTGTTATCTTATTCAATTGCCAAGAGACTTAGTATGTGGGAGATGAGACCCACTAGTATGTCGATTCAACTTGCGGATAGGTCCGTCAAGTACCCACTTGGGATACTTGAGGATGTACCCATACAAGTTGGTAAGTTTTTCATCCCCTCCGACTTTGTTGTCATGGACATGCCTGAAGACACTATTACCCCCATCATCTTAGGTCGACCATTCATGGCTACCGATGGTACCATAGTTGATGTAAAGAATGGAAAGTTATCATTTAACATAGGGAACGAGCCGGTAGAGTTCTCCCTTTCTCAAGCTCTTAAACAACCAATGATTGAACAAATGTATTCCATTGAAGTTATTGATAGTTTGGTTGAGTATAGCTTGATAGATGATGATAAGAAAGAAGAGGAACCACTTGATTCCCCACCTCTTGAAAAAGACATCATGCACGAAGAAGAGGTAGAACCACTACCGGTGGGTAAAAGTATGGTACCCTCTACTCTTAATCTTGAACTTAAGTCACTTCCCTTTTCCCTCAAATATGCCTTCCTTGAAGGAACTAGTTATCCCGTTATCGTTAATACCATACTTGATGGTCCTCAATTGGAAAAACTTTTGGTTGTTTTGAAAAAACACAAAAAGGCCATCGGGTATAGCATTGACGACCTCCAAGGCATAAATCCAAATGTTTTCATGCATAGGATCATCCTTGATGATGACCATCTCCCTTCGGTTGAGGGTCAACGCCGGTTGAACCCCACCATGAAAGAGGTTGTCATTAAGAAAGTCCTCAAGTTGTATGAGGCTAATATTATATACCCAATAACCGGAAGTAATTGGGTTAGCCCCGTACAAGTTGTGCCGAAAAAAGGAGGAATTACGGTTGTGAAAGGATAAAAGGGAGAGTTAATTTCTAGTAGGACTATTACCGGTTGGCGCATGTCTATAGACTTTCGAAAGTTAAACACAGCCACCATCAAAGACCATTTTCCCCTTCCCTTTATTAATCAAATGCTTGAACGATTAGCGCTTCATTCTTACTTTTGTTTCCTCGATGGTCATTCGGGATTTCTTCAAAGTCCCATTCACCCCGATGACCAAGAGAATACCACTTTCACATGTCCATATTGCACCTATGCTTACCGAAGGATGCCATTCGGATTGTGTAATGCGCCGGGAACGTTTCAAAGATGTATGATTACAATTTTCTCTGATTTTATTGAAAAGTCCATGGAAATTTTTATGGATGACTTTAGTGTCCATGGTACATCTTTTGATTTTTGCCTTAATCATCTCGATCAAGTGTTAGCTCGATATGAGGAGTATAAACTTGTTTTAAATTGGGAGAAATGTCATTTTATGTTTGAGCAAGGTGTAGTCATAGGTCATATTGTTTCTAATAGAGGAGTCGAAGTTGATAAGGCTAAAGTCTCCGTGATTGAGAACTTGCCACCTCCAACTAATGTCAAAGGGGTGAGGAGTTTTCTAGGTCACGCCGACTTTTATAGACGGTTCATTAAAGATTTTTCTAAGATTGTCAAGCCTTTAACTTCTTTGCTTATGAAAGATGGACCCTTCGTATTTAATGACTTGTGTCTTGAGGCCTTTTGCACGCTAAAGACCGCTCTCACTACCGCTCCAATTATCAAAGCACCCGATTGGAATTTTCCATTTGAGAGTATGTGTGATGCCTCCGATTTCGCCGTTGGTGCCGTTCTAGGCCAACGGGTGGATAAGAAGCTACATGTGATATATTATGCAAGTAAGACCCTTGATGAAGCCCAATCGAGATACACCACAACCGAAAAGGAAATGCTAGCCGTTGTCTATACCATGGAGAAATTTCAAACATATGTTACCGGTTCCAAAGTCATTATTCAAACCGATCATGCAGTGATTCGATATATCATGTCCAAAAAGGAGACAAACTCTCGACTCTTTCGGTGGGTTCTCCTTCTACAAGAATTCGATATTGAGATTAGAGACAAAGTTTGGTCGGAGAATTTGGTAGAGGATCATCATAGTAGATTAACGGTTAGTGGAAGTGGTAATGAAGACGATGGAGTACCCATCAACGAAGCGATGAGAGATGAGTCCCTAATGGCCATTGAAACTATTACACCTTGGTATGCCGATATCATCAATTTCTTAGTGTCTCATTATATTCCGGACGATTATTCAAAGCAAGAGAGGAAGAAACTACGTTATGAAGCACGACGCTATTATTGGGATGAGCTCTATTTGTTCCGCTGAAACGTAGACGGTATTTACCGACGACGTGTTACGGCCGACGAAGGATTTAATATTGTGAAGCACCTCCACTCGACATCTTATGGTGGACACTTGGCCAACCAAAAGACAATTGCCAAGGTTTTCCAAAGCGGATTTTTGTGGCCTTCTATGTTTAAGGACATTAGAGCTTTCATTCTCACATGCGATGCTTGCCAAAGATGTGGAAATATAACAAGAAGAAATTAGATGCCCCTTCAACCCATCCTAGAGATTGAATTGTTCGATGTTTGGGGTATTGACTTCATGGGTCCGTTCACATCCTCTTTTGGCAACAAATACATTCTAGTCGCGGTGGACTATATCTCAAAGTGGATCGAGGCTTTAGCTTCCCCTACCAATGATGCCAAGGTAGTAATTAAGCTTTTCAAGAATGTAATTTTCCCAAGATTCGGTATGCCTAGAGCCATAACTAGCGATGGAGGCTCTCATTTTAGGAAGGATACCTTTAAACACCTTCTTCGAAAGTATGGTATCACCCACAAGATGTCCCTAGCCTATCACCCTCAATCAAATGGGCAAGCCAAGATCTCCAACCGTCAAATCAAAGGAATTTTGGAAAAAGTTGTAAATACACACCGAAAGGATTGGTCATTGAAGTTGAATAACGCTTTATGGGCATTGAGAACGGCTTACAAAGTGTCGATTGGAACAACTCCTTATCGTCTTGTGTATGGTAAAGCTTGTCACTTACCGGTGGAATTAGAACACAAAGAAAAATGGGCAATTAAAGAGCTAAACTTTGACGAGAATGTTGTCGGAGATAATCGCCTTCTCCAACTACAAGAATTGGAAGAGTTAAGACTTGAAGCTTACGAAAATTCGAAGATCTACAAGGAGCGAACACGTAAATGGAATGATTATAGAATACTTCGTAAGGACTTCTCTATTGGTGATAAGGTATTACTCTTCAACTCTCGTTTTAAGCTTTTCCCCGGTAAGTTGAAATCGAAATGGTCGGATCCATTTGAAGTGATCAGGGTGCAACCATATGGATCAATAGAGATTTCTAGCTCAGAAACCGGGAAATTTATGGTAAATGGGCAACGTTTGAAGATTTATCATGCCGATCACATTCGTGAGACCTTTGTTATCGTGAAACTTGGTGAGCTCCCTTTGGGAAGCGTTATTTAAACCCCCTTCTCAAATTGTAGTAGGTTTGGTGGTATCCTCAACAATCACCTTGTAAATATGTACCATATTCTTTGTGTTTGATATTTTGTTAGCTTGGGATGAATGGATGAACTTGGATTTCATCTTGGAGCAATTATTTGGATGAAGATCAAGCTTTTGGAGAAGTTCTGGAGTTTAATTTGAAGACCACAAGCATGTTTGTGGAAGAAATTGATTATGTAATGTGAGTAATGTCGTTATTTGCAACTTTCGGTGATTATTGAAGAGCCATGAAATGGCAAGGCAGAAAAATGAACATACAAGACCGTCGGGCGAAACTTACCCAATGAGATTATTGAAGGTTTTCCGTCGGGTGAAATTTTACTCGATGGGATTTTGCCACGCCATGGGATTTGCTGAAAAGTTTCCGTCGGGTGAAACTTCACACGATGAGAGTATGACCATGCTAAATTTCGCCCTACGAAAAAGTCCCAGAATTTGCCAAAACTGCCAAAATTGTCCAGAAACCGTCGGACGAAACTTCGCCTAATGAGAATTTCACCGGGTGAAACTTCACCCGGCGGAAAAATTTTGCGAAATGGATTTTCACGAAAAAAACCCGTCGGGTGAAACTTCACCTGGCGACTTTGGCCGGATCACCTATACACTATTCACTCACTACAATTCAATTACCTCCTTCCCAAATATCCCACATAACTTTCCGTCCGAAACACAAACACCAAAAATCAACAATCTACTTTTCAAACTTTCTTTTCTCTCCTCAACTACCTTTATTTATATCACCTTCACCTCACTTTCATTTACCTTATCACTCCTCATATCATTAAACACCACCTTCCATACCCCAACCATATTCATACCTCCATTCCATCTCATCTTTGGTGATTATTTTGGGTTTTTGAAGAAGTAAAGCTAAGGTTTTTGGAACTAACTTGCAAATCTATCATTATGGAGACAAGAGCAAGACGAGCCGCTCGTAAGCAAGGTATGACTTCCACTTCTAAATCTTCTAATCCTCTCAGTCTACAAATTTTCCTTGTCTTAATACTTCTTTGTCTCATACCTTCTCTGAAAAGATCTTTCAGAGTACTAGGTTGCCTTGTCCCCACACAATGACCAATTTGGGTATCGTTGACGATATTAAAGAGTTATCGTCACGAACCGGAACAAGTGAACTCCTTAGCCTTGCAACCATCACCTACAAAGACATGACTTGTGAGTTCTTAGGAATCTTTGCCCTTGACAACTTGACCACACCTCAAGTAATCAAATTTAGACTATTCGGCAAACCTCATCTTTTGACCATTCCTGAGTTCGGCCTCGTGCTAGGCCTACCCTCATCGGGTACCGGACTTAGTGAACCATCGAACAACATCCAAGCTTGTGTGTCTAGGAGAGACTTTTGGAAGCGCATCTCACGCTGTAAAGCGGGTTTCTCGGCGAATTCATCTTTTGCCTTCAAAATTCGTAACCCCGTCATTCGCTACTTTTGCAAAATTCTCTCCCATTTCTTGGTACCCTCATCCGATAACATTTATTCTCTTAATGTGTGTGTCTTAAAATTAATTTTAGACTCTTTGACCGGTAACTCGAATCCCTTACACCTACCCATTGTTGTGGAATTGCACTTCCAACGTATCATTGATACCCAACGCCCTGTTGATGATTTAAGTGTCATCGGCCGTTTAAGTATAATTGGATTTTGTAGTAGGATTATTTATACGTAGACTCGTAAAGTTATAATATGAATCGGGAGTGTGGAGTGCACGTTCATATAAAAACAAATATCGAGTTTACAAGATGAATAAGGAGAAGAAAAACTTATGTTTTGCCAAACAATGCTTATCTACAGCTCTTCTCAAATTTATGATTTTGTGAAAAGGTATCTTACTTTTCATGATTGAAGCATTCCAATTCATGTTTTTTCACTATCTATAAATATAGATGTACTGTGATTGAAAAACATAAGAAAAAATAACAATTCTACTACTCTACAAAACACATATAATTTAACAGTAAAGTTTCTTTGTTTTCTTGCCTAAGATACAAAGGTCGGTGTAGTTTTATCCTCGGATCGATTTCGTGGTACCCTAGGCTAATAAGGGAGGAAATACTTTCTAAGGAGAGCAGTCCTTGCGACTCTACATTTATCCAGGCACCAAAATTTACAGTATTCTGTAAACATCTTGTTTACTGTATCACCCTGTTATTTTTATCTAACATTCTTAGAAAGTATTTCTATTGATACAGTAAGTGTTACAAGATGGATGATATGAAAGGAAAAGGAAAGTTTGAGATTTTAGAAAAATTCGAAGGTGTGGACTTTTGAAGATGGCAAAAGAAGATGCATTTCAAATTGTCGCATTTGAAGGTAGCATATGTATTGACGACACCATGTCCTCCGGAACCCCAAGAAGGAGGTTCTATTGATGGTATTCGTAGGAGAGCTAAATGGGAGAATGATGATTATATATGTCGAGGACATATATTAAATGGTATGTCGAATGCACTTTTTGATATGTACCAACATGTTGAATCGTCTACTTTGTTATGGGATCAATTGGAAAATCGGTATATGGATGAAGATGCCACAAGTAACAAATTTTTAGTGAGTCGTTTTATGACTTATAAAATGTCAGACTCTCGTTCCGTGTCAGAACAATTTAATGAACTAGTTCACATTATTAATCGTTTTTCTCAATATAATATGCCTATGAATGAAAACATGTCGGTATCTAGTATTAATGAGAAATTACCTCCTTCATGGAAAGATTTTAAACACGAATTGAAACATAAAAAGGAAGCTATGACTTTGGCTCAACTTGGACGTAGTTTCCAAGTCGAGGAAGCCCTTAGGGCCGAAGAAGACGACAAAACTACCGGTAAGGTAGATGGTTCCTCCATTAACATGGTGGAACAAGGTGAACGTTCCAAAGGGAACAAGCAAGGAAAAGGCACAAAGCGCCCTAATAACGATACTAATGATGGATCAAACAAGAAACTGAAAGGGGCTTGTTGGATATGTGGTAAAACGGGTCACTTTAAGGCGGATTGCCGAGTGAGAAAGAAAAAGATGAAGGCTTTGGAAAAAAGCACCGGACAAGGGTCCAAGGACCATGGTGCTTCTACAAGTCAAGGTCAATTTCTAACTTGTATTGAAAATAATTCTAATAAGATTTATGTTACATATTTTGATGAAACAAATTATGTGCAGGATAATGAAATCATTTGGTGGATTGATTCGGGTGCAACAAGACACGTTTGCAAAAATCGTTCTTGGTTCAAAAATTTTGTACCGGTAAAAGACGGATCCATTCTTCACATGGGCAACGAATCAACCGCAGAAATACAAGGCATCGGAAATATTACCTTAATTTTTAGTTCCGGAAAATCCTTAGTATTGAAGGATGTATTATATGTACCCGAAATAAGGAAAAACTTAGTATCGGGAGGATTATTAAATAAATCCGGTTATAAGCAAGTTATAGAATCGGATAAATATGTATTATCAAAGTCAGGAATATTTATAGGTTTCGGATATTATTGTAACGGAATGTTTATGTTAAATATTAACAAAATTGATGATTGTGTTTATATGATATCTACATCTACATCCGTTTCTAGTTTATGGCATGCTAGGCTTGGTCATGTTCATTACAAGCGATTACTTTGTATGTCTAAACATGATTTAATTCCACCATTTGATTTACAAACTCGTAAATGTGATACTTGTATGCTTACTAAGATTGCAAGACAACCTTTCAAAAATATCGTAAGCACATCTCAAATGTTGGATTTAATACATAGTGATTTATGTGATTTACATTCTACTCCGTCTTTAGGAAATAAAAAATATATGGGAACTTTCATTGATGATTATTCTCGTTTTTGCTATATTTTTTTGATGCATTCTAAAGATGAGGCTCTTGATAAATTTGTTGTTTATAAGAATGAAGTAGAATTGCAACAATCTAGTAAGATTAAAAGACTTCGAACTGATCGAGGTGGAGAGTACTATGATCCTAAGTACTTTGAAAATTGTGGAATTGTGCATGAGGTTACTCCTCCCTATACACCACAATTGAATGGTGTAGCGGAAAGGAAAAATCGATCTCTCAAAGAGATGATGAATTCCATGCTATCATACTCGGGTTTGAGTGAAGGATTTTGGGGTGAAGCAATGTTAACCGCTTGTTATCTATTGAATAGAGTGCCTAACAAAAGGAACAATATAACTCCATATGAACTTTGGTATAAAAAGAAGCTGAATCTAAGCTATCTTAGAGTTTGGGGATGTCGGGCCGTTGTAAGATTGCCCGATCCAAAGAGGAAAACTTTGGGAGAAAAAGGAATAGATTGCATATTTATTGGCTATGCTATGCATTCAAAAGCATATAGATTTTATGTAATAGAACCCAATAAATCAATTGGGATTCATACGGTAATTGAATCTAGGGATGCTATATTTGATGAAAATCGATTTACGTCGATGAAAAGGCCTAAAGATTTAGTGCCAATTAATAGTAATGATACTATGACAAACGATCAGCAACATAATTCGTCAATTGACGAAGAAATCTGTCGATCAAGAGAGAATACCCGTCAATCGACAGAAGGTACCTTTGTTGCGCCTCGTAGGAGTAAGAGAGGCAGAAAAGCAAAGGATTTCGGTTCTGTCTTTCAAATTTATTTGGTGGAAGGATCAAGAAACGAAGTAGGACTTCAATATGCTTATTGTTATAACATAGACGAAGATCCTAAGACTTTTAAAGAAGCAATGACTTCTCAGGATGTTGCATTTTGGAAAGAAGCCATTAATGATGAAATGGACTCCATAATGGGAAACAACACTTGGGTTCTCACGGATCTACCAAAGGGATGTAAACCTCTTGGTTGTAGATGGATCTTTAAGAAAAAGATGCACGTTGATGGCTCCATCGACAAGTTTAAGGCTCGATTAGTTATCCAAGGCTTTAGGCAAAAGGAAGGAATAGACTATTTCGATACTTATGCACCAGTTGCTAGAATCTCTACAATAAGACTATTGATAGCAATTGCTTCTATACATAATTTGGTGATACACCAAATGGATGTGAAAACAGCGTTTTTACATGGTGAATTAGAAGAAGAAATATATATGAAGCAACCGGAAGGATTTGTTATGCCCGGACATGAGCATAAAGTTTGCAAGTTGGTGAAATCCTTGTACGGACTTAAGCAAGCACCAAAGCAATGGCATCATAAATTTGATGAAATTGTTTTGTCTAATGGTTATACACTTAATCAATCAGACAAATGTGTATATAGCAAATTTGATAGCTCCGGTAATGGTGTAATAATTTGTTTATATGTTGATGAAATGTTAATATTTGGAACAAACCAAAATCAGGTAGATTCCACTAAAGCATTTTTATCATCGAGCTTTGCCATGGAAGATATGGGCATAGCGGACGTGATTTTAGGAATTAAGATTATAAAATCTAATCTTGGAATATCTTTGTCACAAAGTCATTACATTGAGAAAGTGCTCAAGAAATTTAATTGCGAGAACAGTGGTATAGTTCATTCACCAATGGAATCAAGTATAAAGTTGATGCCTAATACAGGATTACCATTGTCACAATTAAAATATTCTCAAGTCATAGGATGCTTAATGTATGCTATGACTAGTACTCGACCGGACATTGCATTTGCAGTTGGAAAATTGAGTAGATATACAAGCAATCCAAGTAGTCATCATTGGAGTGCGGTTATGCGTGTATTAAGATATCTTAAGAACACGAAAGATTTTGCATTGACTTACAGAGGAAATCCTTTTGTACTAGAAGGTTACTCGGATGCAAGTTGGATTGCAAATGTCGAAGATCATTCTTCAACTGGTGGATGGGTCTTTTTGCTTGGGGGAGGTGCCATATCATGGGCTTCTAAGAAGCAAACATGCATCACGACATCCACTATGGAGTCGGAATTTGTAGCATTGGCAGCAGCCGGAAAAGAGGCCGAATGGCTTAAAAATTTAGTGTATGAAATTGCACTATGGCCTAAACCGATATCTCCAATATCAATCCATTGTGATAATGCGGCAACTTTGGCTAAAGCTTATAGTCAAATATATAATGGGAAATCAAGACATCTCGGAGTGAGACATAGTGCTGTGCGAGAATTAATTTCTCATGGAATTATTTCGGTAGACTTTGTAAGATCTGAATTGAATCTTGCAGATCATTTAACTAAAGGTTTGCCAAAACATTTAGTGGAAAAAGCAGTTATAGGGATGGGCCTAAAGTCCGTTAAATCTTAAGTATTGAGATACCCAATTCCCCTCTAACACTCTATTAGAGGCAGAATTCAATGTGGAAGGCTCTTTACTTAAAATTGAAGTACATCAAAATTATATCCCGAAAGGTATGTACTTAGACCTGCTGTGAGTTAAGGATGAAGTGATATCTTCTTAATGAATTTTTTGAAAAAATGTACTTGCAGGTGCATGATAAAAGAATTCACCTATGTGAGACGTGAAGTAAGGCCGACTTCAAAAGCTTTTTGGACTCAAGCTTTTATACGCTCATGAGAGGATTAGGATACTAGGCCTGTAATAAGTATCAGTATATTACTTTATTGTTAAAAGTGATTTTGTGTGTATTTTGCCTTCATGTATTCAACATGTTTAAGGTTTCAATCCTTGAGACACCCTTTTTACTAGAATATATGAAACGTGCATTTTACTATGTGAGAATTCAATCTTCGTGACATTTTCATTTATGCACAAAATTGGTGATTAGTAGGCTTTAAAACGAATCAAGGATTACACTTAAATGGGGGAGGAATGTTGATGATTTAAGTGTCATCGGCCGTTTAAGTATAATTGGATTTTGTAGTAGGATTATACGTAGACTTGTAAAGTTATAATATGAATCGGGAGTGTGGAGTGCATGTTCATATAAAAACAAATATCGAGTTTACAAGATGAATAAGGAAAAGAAAAACTGATGTTTTGCCAAACAATGCTTATCTACAACTCTTCTCAAATTTATGATTTTGTGAAAAGGTATCTTACTTTTCATGATTGAAGCATTCCAATTCATGTTTTTTCACTATCTATAAATATAGATGTACTGTGATTGAAAAACATAAGAAAAAATAACAATTCTACTACTCTACAAAACACATATAATTTAACAGTAAAGTTTCTTCGTTTTCTTGCCTAAGATACAAAGGTCGGTGTAGTTTTATCCTCGGATCGATTTCGTGGTACCCTAGGCTAATAAGGGACGAAATACTTTCTAAGGAGAGCAGTCCTTGCGACTCTACATTTATCCAAGCACCAAAATTTACAGTATTCTGTAAACATCTTGTTTACTGTATCACCCTGTTATTTTTATCTAACACGCCCCTCCTTTGATTGTGGAGCTAACAAATTGGGATATTCGACCGACCACCTCACCCCGCTAGACAATTCCATTTGGCTTGACGAGGGCTATTTTCCTACTTTGATTTTTCATGTACCCCATCAACGCCTCATCTATATTAGCCGTGGACATGCTTTAATCGTCCCCAACACACACCGAACCACCATCCACAATTGGGACCTACCCTTGGGACCCGGTGAATTTTGACTGACCAAGACTGAGTCGGGAGGAAGGGGAGTATGGGAGTTTGCGCACTACACATTGCCCGAAGGTCGTACAATCTACGACCTTTGTGAGATTGAATCTGACTATGCCCTCTCGCTTAGCGACGGTCCTGAGGAGTTTTCTCTCGAGCCATCCTCCGAGGGTATGTCGTATTACTATGGGTCTCCTAGTTCGTCCTACGGGAACGATCCTTCAGACTAAACCCTCTCCCGAAGTTGGTAGGTAATGTGTGTTGGTTGTGTGTGTACAAGTTGGGTCGGTGAGTCTTTATGAGTCTATTATTGCATGTCTTTGGGTTATTTCCCGTTCCAGTTGCATTATCATTATCGTTATCATTGTGATTGTTTTACATCTAACAAAACTTTGCAAGTTGTCCCATCGATTGTTGCGGCCGAAGCGGCCTTGGTATTGCTCTCGGTCTTTAGGCAATGTGATTACGCCATTGACCTTTTGGAAATCCAAATTCTTCTCATCTTTTTCAAAAAAAAATCTCAATCCGGGCTAGGTGACGTGACTACACCTACGTCCAATTTTCACCCTTTCTTTTAATTTATTTTCTTCTATTTCATTCTCTTTTTCTTAGCCACTTGGTTAGGGTCTAAGTGATGTGATTACACCTAGGCCCGCCACCCTTTTACCGCTTTCTTTTCATTATTTTCTTTTTCTCCAAAAATTTTGAAAAATCCAAAAACATTTGAAAAATTATAAAAAAACCATAAAGATTTTTCTTATTTTTCTTTTTCCATCTTTTTCGATCTTCCCCTACTTGTCCATTGAGGACAATATACAGTTTTAGTGTGGGGGAGGGATCTACTATCTTTTATTTTTTTAAATCTTTCAAAAAACCATAAAAATTTGAAAAATTTCAAAACCCAAAAATATTTTCCTTTTCTTTTTCCTTTTTACTTTTCACGTTTTCGTTATGTTTTCGTGTCCTTTGTATAGTCATGTTCTCTATTCTTACAGGATAACCACCATCTTGATAGAACTAAGTGAAGAGATTATGGAAGCAACCCGCTCGATAACTTCCTTTCTTTTCACTTTCTTCTTTACTCTTGTAGAGGAGTTAGGTTGTTGCTATTGGGAGGCTCTCGAAGATGAGCATTTTGGGGGTTGTGCTTGATTTTATGCTTGAATGACGATGGAGTATGGAGTGCATGACTTTACTTATGCTTTCTCTTATTTGCCTTTTCTCTTTCCTGTGTTCTTTTTGCCTTTGTATAGTGTGTCAAGGATAAAATGTTTTCGAAAACCCAATTACAAACTTATTACAAGAGGTTACATCCCATTGTAGATAACCCATTGTAGATTTTAGACCTTAATCTAGTAGAATGACTCTAAATCAATGAACTTGTTGATCCTTTAGCTTGACTGTACTCCACCTTTTCTACTAGAGGTTTACTTTGGGGTTTGCATTTGACCACCTTGACCACCCATGGAGGAGTTAGGCCTTGGTTTCTGCATCCCGTTTTCTAGGTGACCTTGCTCGAATGACCATTGCACCTTTAGTCCAAACTCTTTTTGCCTTATTTTTGGGTAATCCGGAACTGGCGCGCGTTCTCGATTACCTATTTTTCCTCCACCTATACATAACCACAATAAGTTTACAAAAATAAACCTCCAAGCTTGGTTTTGAACCACGTCAAAAACAAAAAAAAAGGGTGAACCAAAGCAAGAGAAAAGGGCACAAAAATATGAAAACCGAAGGAGAGAAAAGGAGCTTCAAATGAAAATCGCATCATCAAAAACATCTCCTTAAAAAACAAAAAAAAAACCCTTTGATCGATTCGTCGTCGTGAAGTGCCTACTAGAGGACCAAGTCCCGAGGAAGGAAGATAGCGGTGATTAGTCATTCCACCACAAAAATTGTAAACACTCCACTTTTTGTTTGGGCTAATCTAGAAAATTCGAGTTTGGAACGACCATCTTGGCTTTAGCTGAAGAGAGCGGGACAGCACATACCTACAGTGTCGAACAACTCCATGGTTCATTTATTCCACTCCGTTTAACACCCCGTCGTACCCCTTTAGAAGATTAGGAGGACCTAGCTAAATCATCAACATCTTTATTACTTTAATGTCATACTATTAGGCTTTGATCCTTGTCTACGTGGGTAATTTACCTTGGAATGTTTATGATTGTTTTAGGTAAGTAATCGGGGTCTTCCCCGCCGTCTCGATGAGGGATTTGGTTTTTTATTTTTACCTTGGATGCGCCTACTCTTTCGTGTTATTTGTTTTTGTGTGTTTAGTAGCATCCACCATTTTGAGCAAGCCCCAACTTGCCTTGCATTGAAGTACCTACCTCATAGATATTCCAGTGTGAGTTGAAGGGACGGAGTGGGCCCGTAAATTGCCCCGTATCGGCTTAGCATACTCTAGCTAGTAGTATTAGTATGTAATTTCTTTTTGGGTCTTTGCTCGAGGACGAGCAACAGTTTAGTGTTAGGGATTTGTTGTGTGCTAAATTTAGACCGTTTTTCCAACCATTTTGACCCATTTTTCCTTCGTTTTGCGAGATTCGAGTGCGATTATTGCCCTAATTTAAGTATTTCTCGCATTAGCGTCCCTCTTGTGCATTTTACGTGTTTTTGATAGTTTTTCTATCTATTTTGATAGGATTTGACATGGAGAGTTTGTTCAAGCTTCCACGAGCACAAGAGAAGGAAATGTCGTTCGAAAAACAAAGAACAAAACTTAAAGTTCAAAGCCATCCAATCATACGACGAAGAGCGAGGCAAGAAAACAGGTCAAAGAACCACCGGGCGAAGTTTCGCCCGACGACAATTCGACCTCCCCGAAGATCTTCAGAAAACTTTCTCCACCGGACGAAATGAGCGGGAGAAACTTTCACCCATCGGGTGAAGTTTCGCCCGACGGTAAAGAGGCCCCAAAAATGCAAAACTAGAAGGGAGTTCACCGGATGAAACCACCGGGTGAAGTTTCACCCGGCGGTATTGGCTCGTGATTGACTAATTTCGCAGGGTGAAGTTTCACCATACGAAGACTCAGGGCAAAACTCTCACTAATGGAGCAAAAAGTTGGATTTGGACTTGACTTTAAGGATCCATTAAGGCTTTACTATATATATATATACCCTAGATAGTTGCACATCAACACATTAGACCATTCATTAGATCATCTTAATACACTTTTCATTTTTCCATCTTCATCCATTAGCTTATATAGAAAGCTAGTAGTTCTTCATAGTTTTCATCAAATCTTCATCATTTCTCTAGATTTATATTCAAGCTTTGTAAGGATTTCTACTGTTTTATTGAAGATTCTTAGAGATTATCAAAGGATTAGTGACAAATCCCTTGCCCTCTTCATCAAGCTTCATCTTATTTTATGCAATCTTCATCTTTATTATTGTCATTTTCCTCCATAGTTGGTATATTTCTCTTCTTCTCCCTAATCTCTAGACTAGATTCAATATTGTTCCTTCATTATTGCACTGTTTCCATTGATTTTACTTGCATCGTTTTTAGATCGCTTTGTAGTTTATTTTATTGATCACAATTTTCTTTATTATCTTGTTGTTATTTTCTCTAGATTTAATCATTATGCATGTTATTGCTTTTTTCTCTATTGTTAATGTTTTTGTAGTTTTCATCATGAAATGTGAGTAGATTTCTTGTTGGGGGGTTTAGGGAGGAAGATCTTGGGTTATTTGAGTTGAGGAATTTTGGTTTGGTTGCTTGCTTGTTGGTTTATCTAGCTTAAGGTTGTTGTGTCATTGTTGTTTTAGTTCGTACAACTAGATCGACCTTGACTCATTTCTACTAATATGGGGAAACTCGGGGTAGAAATCATTTTGACTTGAGACTTACCCTTCTTCGCCGCGAAAGCGGGATTTTAGGTGAGTTGGGTGAAGAAACCGAAAGGTGACATTCTCCCTCTACCGATGTTGTGACTGACCCGAATTCCGAGATTCCTAGACCCCAATTTTCGAATCCCGACTTCCCCCTAACACCTTTTCTCTATTTGATCATCTCTTGTTATTTATTGCATTTTAGCGTAGACTCAACCTTTAAAACCCCCCCATTAGATCCCATGCACATTACTCCTACTCGATTCCATACCGTTCCTTGTGGACCGACCTCGAATTACCACGAATACACATAGTTGTTTTTGTGTTGATTTTGAGTCTTATAAGTATTTTTTTCATCCCTCATCCTTCGTTAAACGACCGAACCGATTGGGAGCCGATCACCTTCGCTCTATGGGGATACCAGAAGTCAATCTCAACACCCTACTATTTAACATACAGGATGGAAGCAATTCAGCCAGTCGAGTTGGAAGTACCATCCCTCATAATACTGTTAGAAAGCCAAGTATCTAAAGCTGATTAGGTCCAAGCGCAATATGACTCGCTGGTTTTATTAGATGAGTGACGATCCCGCGCCCTCAATAATATTCAGGTATACCAGAAGAGGATACAATGGGCCTTTAACAAAAGAGTTATGCCAAGGCATATCAAGGAAGAGGATTTAGTCCTCAAATCTTTTCGAGCTCTATTACCAGTTGACCCGCGGAGAAAATTCAAACCCAACTAGGCTAGGCCATATATGGTAAAGAAAGTTCTATCAGGAGGTGTTGTGAAGTTGACGGACTTGGACGGGAATGCCTTTACCAATCCTACCAACCTAGACCAGGTGAAATGTTACTACCCCTGATTCTTTCTCAATGTCATTTGCTAATGTTTATCAAAGTTGTCCTTTCAAAACATAAACTTTCAAAAAACAAGTCAATAAGCTGGGATTATTTATCCTACTGTTACACAGATCTCGAACCATTAGTTTTGGTGCATTTCGAGATTGCAGATACAAGGCTTGAACTATGTCTGGTTTGATTCCACTAACTATGGATACGTAGGAAGCCCCTCACGAGGGCACAATAACCACCGCAATCGCAAAAAAAGACAAGAACGGTTTAATTAATAAAAACTTCCTTATTATTATCAAAACTCTGATAAATTTGGGAGATTCAAAATACAAAAAAGTAAACACGGCACGACACTAAAAAAATAGTTCCTTACCCTTACCCTTTGCTTCCTTGACTGTCCACTGGCGACGGGGCGGGGGCGGACGTTCCCAAATCACTACAGGGACTTCCTTAGCCCGGACTTGTTTCTTCGAGAGTGGATCTTCAGCCACATTGATCGGACCAAGTCTGGCCCTCACGTGCTCCGGCAACCTATCACGCGGGCCAAGCAAGTATTTAGTTGCTAGTCTCGGTCCGAGCCTCTTCTCCAAGTCAGTCTGGGGGCTCAGTCCTCCCCACACACCTCTAGCGCTGGTATCTCAAGCCTGAGTCTTAGTCTTTGTCTTAAGACCCTACTCTAGCCGTACCGAGGTAGCAGAGGTATCTCCATCATCGAAAAATCCTCTATTATCCTTAGTTGTCTCCCTGTGAACCAGATTGAAGGCTTCATCAACCTTCAGAGCCTTACTAGCTTCCTCTGAGTCTTCAAAACTCCATTTCCGATACGACTCGGAAACCCAGACCGAGTAATAAGGTTGGGTAGAGTCTAAACGATACGTGTGTACCACCGCAGCAACCAAGTGTCACACATTGCGTCCATCAGTTGAAGTGAAATGTTGATTACGGCCTCGGTTTCAGGAATCCTCTGAGTCCACCCAAACTCTCACAAAGTTTGGTGGCGACTCCAACTTCGATTTAAATTTCAAGTCGAGAACAATCTCACCACGAGATTCATTCGCCTACCCAAACCCGCGCATGGCCGCATCAAGGTGGACCTATGTAATGTCCACACCTTCCTTCTTCTGTAAGTTTCAAGGTCTTTTAGTGTATATATAACATAGATTCTCATCTTCAGTTCATCCATCACATCCACTTTCCTTTTACCCTCTTCTCCAGTTTATAATCCTTTTCTTTGCCTTCATCATGACCCATAATATATACAATTCTTAACATCTAAACCCTCCTCCTCCTAGCATGCCTTCTTGGCTACGATCCAACCACTACTAGAATAAATGCAAACGACATCATTGATAAGAAACCAATAAATAATCAAATGGTCTCTTTTGTGTAAGAAATCTTTTTTCATATAAATAAGTGGTTTCTTATGTATTCTAAAGAAACCATTGAAATAACAATTAGTTTCTTTATATACACTAGTGGGTAGCCCGCGTGATACGCGCGCGGAACGTGTACGTTAAATCGTGAATGTTAAGGTGTATACATTAATTTCATTCTGGTTTTTGCGGTTACTAAGTGTCGTGAAGGGGTGTTTGTATCCGTGTCCGTTGGGTACTTTGTTTGTGAAAAACTATTGTGTTTCAATTGTGCATATTTGGCAGAGTTTTGGCTCGTATCGTGTTAATATTTTGTCTTTAGTAATTATTTGATTTTGGTGTCTGCGAGTTATCTTTTTTCCTTGAAAAGTAATGTAGCCACATTGTATGAAATGCAACGCGTGTGTTTTGTTTGTAGAATAAGTTATGTTGGTAATGTTTTGTACTCCGTATTATGGTATTGCTTAGGTCTTGTAGCTATTGAGAAAATATGCTTGCGTTTTAAATGGTTGTAGTTGGTTATGTTGTATGTATTGTGCATGATGCCGTGATACGTTTTTGTTGCATTTGTAATGTGGGATTAGTTGTAGTCAGGACTTGCGACTATACAATAGTTTGCTCTCGACGATTCTTATACTTTATTACTCCCTCTCATCCATTAAATCCTTTACATAGGATATTTCACCACTTTTCTTTTAAAGAATGAGGATTATTATAAGATTAAATGTTTTACCGAAAGAGGAATGTAAAGAACTGATTGGATTGTGCATTTATAATAAGTGTAAAGAATTGAATGAATGAAACACATAGGAGGAAGTAATTCTCATAGTACCATGGATGTCTCATGTCGGACAGGACTATTTTGGACAAAATTTTCAATTTTTTGTCTAAACTGAAGTAACATCATTGGTTGAGGTGACAACGGTGATAGTGTTGGAAACTTGGAACTTCTAAGGTTGCCAGGTGTTCTTGCAAATGGGAGAACTCTGTTTGTAAATTCACAATATGTTGCTTCACATAAAAGAAAAGTCTATTAATTATATGACAACTTTCAAGATCATTAAGACATCATAGCACGTACATTTGTTACTCCGTAATAATTAATATAGAGTAAGATACTTTTCACATACTTGCCCCGGCATCGATAGGGTTTCTCAATTCTGATAGTCACCCTTCTCAACAATTTTTTTTAAAACATATAAATACTAAAGATTTCTCAACATCATTGTTCACTATGAGAACATTATTCACAGTTCCCACTACAAGAGCCACTCTTATATCACAAATAACCAAACTTAACTAAGGTCCTAAATTTATGTAAATATTACTCAGCAAAGATCGCATGGGAAACAGGTGAAAAAACATAGTCAAACATTTGAGGGAAGCCTTACTTCCTCGGTTTCACGGAGTGTAGCTCGAAAACGGTCTCTCGGATTCCAAATCACCTTCAGCATTGAACTTTGGTCTTGATCACCAGGAACATGTTGTTCCATGCTCCCATCAACATATGGCCACACATCAGATGTGCTAAGCACTTAAGCAACAGTAGACAGAAATGTAGAAGCCTCAGTGATGAACATTATATACTGTTGTCTAACAATAGTGAACGTGAATACAAACAGAATACATTACTTGAGTCCAATAACACAAGAATAACTATGGAGTACTCCCCCTGTTCCATTTAATTGTTTGCCTTTTATATTCATTGTGAGAAGTATTTTAATCAAAGACAAACAATTGAATGGAACAGAGGGAATAATATTTATAAAGAAATCAGAAAATAACTTTGACATCCCGTTGCTCAGTTAAACTGGTCTTAGACTCTTATTCACTAATAATACCAGAAACCATAGACATATTACTCGCACTTCTTACACAGATACATCACCTCTTCTCCCCTGAAAGTAATCACCCTGGCATCAAACTACGAACTCGAATTCGAAACCCTCCTTTTCTTATTCCTCCTTCCTCGTCCACATGACCCCCTGTCATTACAAGCTGTTGAACAGTTCATTTTTGGCTTGCCCTTTGTAAGATCTTATCCTCGACTGTCCCTTTGGTTATACCTAATAGAACGGATTATTATAAAATCGATAGTTGGAAGAGGGTTGACCGGAATGTATCAACTGATGGATCGCTTGCATCATTGGTTATACCTAATAGAACGGATTCTTAGAAAATCGAGTAACAATAACTCCAAACGAAAGACACATTGCTGCACAACCCGGGATAACTTCACAGAAAGAAGTAACAACTCAATGCCACAAACCATAAATGCAATCACATATCCACCTCAAATTCACAACCTTAACACAATATGTATGAAATATGTTAACGCTACTTAGAAACGAAACTCGGAAAAAGGGATCACCTTGAGCTTAATTTGGGTGTTCTGCTTGGCAAACAAACGAAGAACCATCACCGGTTCCAAAAAATACTCGAGAGCCCGACTCAATCCACAATCATGTTCCAAATATTTTCCACCATTTATTACCCTTGGCTTGTACTTCAATGCCGTTCCAGAAATCATACAACCAAATCAAACCCGATCAAAATACTCCCAAAACATACCAATTATCGCCCCCAGTTTCCTTTCCGTCAACCAAATCAATCAATCCATGGATAGGGCGATAATTTAATCCACGGTAAACAAATGATTAGGGAAGTACCAAATCAGAACATGAATAAAAAACCCTAGAATGAGAAAAGGAGGGAGAGACCAGTTTCGTTGATTTCAATGGCGCAACCATCATAGAGTTTCTCGAAGAGCCAAAGAAAGTTGACTTCGTGTTTGTGGCTGATAAAACTATGACCAGGTTAGCAGAAGGGAGATGAAGAAATGATTAGGGAAGTACCCACGACTTCGTGTTTCCTTGATTTGACGAGCATGACATTTTTCTGCACGATTCCACCATCTTTCGCGCACACACGACAATAAGATTGTTGCATGTCGTCCTTAATTAGTTTCATATACTTGGAAGCTCACCAAAGAGTCTGTAGAATATAGTTTCTCGAAGACCATGCCCGGTCAATGTTTTGATGTTCAGATGTTCAGCACTTATGTCTATCATGTTGATAGCAAACCCGAGCAGACTTGGTGGAGTTGTTCCAGTAGGTAAACTCGGGTTAGGTAAGGACAATTTTTCCTGAGAGCCCTCCTCGAGCATACCTCCCGAAAACACTCTGTACATCAAATGTCAGTCGAGTCGCAGAATGTACAGAAGAGTATAGTATGTACGTTGATGATATTGACTTGCCTTATATTTTGAAGACATAAATAAGTGACTGCCTCGGATACATGCCCCGAGTTTTGAAGCTAAGGACTACTTGAGCTAGAGATCATACTTCCTGGACGTTATGACAGCGTTTGAGTGACAAACAATGAGCAGCATTTGATCGATCGATCTTCTCTGAGGTATTCAGCTAAAGATCTGCAAAATTAAATAGATATCAAATAAGTATGAAATAGATATGAAAGGCAAATTTGTCAAAGATTAACGATACATAGTTTGTCAACTCGGAAGAACCCGATTATCGGATGAGGTTGTGAGTAACTAATTCAACCACGTCATCCGTAAACATAGAGTAGTGATCCTTTAAAGACGAATCTCTTGAAACGAAGTTGCACAAAGTAAAGTAGATGTTGATTAAAAATGATATCAAGATCACAACCCGCAAAATTAAAACCCTAACAAACATAATTAAAAATTAAACCTCAAAATTAAAAATTAATCAACTTTAGCAAAATCCCACAAACATAAACCTCAGGCAAACTAAGAATATATAAACCCTAACAAGAAACCATTAAAATCAACTTTAGCAAAAACTCACCAACGTAAACTTGTAAAACCAGCCAAACTTGTAAAATCAAACAAAGAGGATAGAGCCAGGGGCGGACCCAGGCCTAGGCTACTTGGGCTATAGCCCAAGTAGATTTCTGAGGAAAATATTAATATGTTTTACAGTGTCTTGGAATATCAGATCTGAGCAATTGGCCCAGTGGTTTTATGCTTTACTCCTAACCTCAGGACTAGAGCTCGAACCATGCTCCCCACAGTTTTTTGGTAATTGTAATGCCCCTAGCAGGCTAGCACTAGGTAGGCCCAGTATTCTTCAATTCACCAGCACGGGACTAATTCTACCTTAATATACATAGAATTTCATACCGTATATTTTTCTTATTTTATATACTCCGTAGTAGTTTCTATTATTTACTCAATTTCTAAAAAATAAGTCGTGTTAAATAGTACTCTACACCTAATTTAGATCGATGTGATAAACATTTTTAAATTTTACTAATCCCGTAACTATTTTATTTTCGTCTCATTTATACTATTTGATCCATTTTGAATATTGTTTATGATCAAATTATAAAAGATGTTTCCGTCACTAAGAATGATTTTGCCAAAATTGTCTCGCAGAGTCAATTGAAGTTGTATTTTGGTAATAATTGGAACAATGTTGATAAAATTATACTCCATAAGTCCATAACACATTATTTTTTTTAAATTTACCTAAAAATATTACGAAAGTGATATGAAAATAATATATTTTGAGCAATATGATGTATAGTACCATATATCATATTGTGTTATACCGCGTATACGGTAATATATCATATATACGGTAATATATCATATATACGGTAATATACCATATATACGTTAATACACCGTTATAAAGTAGGATTAGTTATCGACTTATCAGTATTCCAATGTAATAGAATATGCACTGCTCGAACAAAGACGTAAAAAAAAATTTTAGCCCCAGGTACATACAAATCCTGGGTCCGCCCCTGGATAGAGCAACAAATTATGGTCTAAGACTCTGGGTTACCATCCAAAAACGCAAGTATCATACGTACTTATAAGTCATAGGCCATGGACAACTTTCGTCCTCCCATTTGTATATCTTCGCATTAGCATATCCAAGTTTGATAGAGATATTACGCTCCAACTCATTCTTAAAACGCACGGTTTGCAAAAAAAATAAAGAAAAAAACGCATGGTCTTACACAATCCCTTGATTAAATATACGCCTTTTCACAAATTACTATAAACACTAATCACATTTTTCCTCCTTGTTTAGTAATCCCTAAATAGAGGGCCGGGTTCGATGATTCTAAGAGAAACAACAACCGAGTTAGACTTCATCAGCTAAAGCTAACATTATTCAACTAAATCCCTCGCAAACGAGCTGCAATAAAACACCTTCAAATCCAATCATCCAAATTCAGCAACTTTATACCAACCCTAATCTCATAACCAAAACATATCCATTGAAAAACGACAAGAAGCATAAAACACACAAACCCCAACAAAATTACTTCCTTCATTAACCTCAAATTAGCTGATTGATGAACTAAATAATCAAGCTCACTTATTTTATCAAGCATATCAATCCGATAACACTAATTGAACCTAGGAAATCAAAAAATAGCAAATCGATGAACCTCAGAAATAGACAAAATTCTCTTTACTAATTGTCCCCAAATTAAGCTGTGAACCGAAGAAATTAATTAAGCAAATCGACGAACTAAGTAGAAAGGCACCTATTTCGTCAAGCAAATCAATCCGATAACATTAATTGAACCTACTAACAATACAAAAAACAAAGCATAACCTCAAAGATCATACATTTTTCATAAAAAAAAATTGAACCTACTAACAGTACCAAAAACAAAGCATAACCTCAAAGATCATATGTTTTTCCTACAAAACATTGAACCTACTAACAATACCAAAAACAAAGCATAACCTCAAAGATCATACGTTCGCCAACAACAACCCCGTGAATCATCAACAACCACAAGAATCGGCTTTCGAAAGCGCCAGTTTAAGGTCATTCAGCTAAGATACACTAACAATTAATGATACTGAACAAACAAGAACCGATTCAAAAACATAAACAATAAGTCTCGAACAAACCTAACATTTTTCCAGTTTTCCCCAAAATCAAACAAATGCCACAAAATCCAACTTAAAACAAACAAATCACGTCGATTCAACCCTAAAATCAAAGAAAACAACTCATTTCTTCAACATCCACCACAAAAATTCCAAAAAACCTCAAACATTTCCATTACAACAACAAATTCAACCAATTCAAGAACAACAAAACAACAGGACATCTTGTTCACATCGATTCAACCCTAACATCGTCCAAACAACTTAGTTTCCTCAACATCCACCAAAAAAATCAAAAAAAACCTCAAAACATTACATTACACGTTTCAAGAAAAACAATCAGACCTCCAGTTCACATCGATTCAACCCTAAAATCATCGAAAACAACTCATTTTCCTCATCATTCACCCAAAAAGTTCAGAAAAATCATCAAAAAATTCCATTAAAACAACAAATCAAATCGATTCCAGAAAAACAAAACAATCGAACCTCCTCCTCACATCGATCCAACCCCAAACAACTCATTTTCCTCAACATTCACCCAAAAAATCATCAAAAAATTTCCATTACAGCAACAAATCAAACCAATTCAAGAAAAAAACAATCAGACCTCCTCTTCACATAGATTAAACCCTAAAATCGACCAAAACAGCTCAATTTCCTCAACATCCACCAAAAAAATCATCCAAAAATTCCATTACAACAACAATCAAACCAATTCAAGAACAACACAATCGAACCTCCTCTTAGCATCGATTCAACCCTAAACAACTCATTTCCCTCAACATTCACCACAAATCACCCAAAAAATCCATTACAACAACAAATCAGACCGATTCGATTCAAGAAAGAAAATCGAACCTCCTGTTCAGAAAGAGGCTCGCATTGCATGAGCTAAGCGATCTGTTCATCGAGATTAAGATGCGAGTTAGACAAAGGCACCAGATCGAAACTCATCATCACGAATCCATAAAAATGAGATCTATAAGCTCACCTCCAACTTTCGCATTGTTTATCTCAGCTTGCTGTAGACAGAAAACCACATCAAAAAAACAAAAGGATAACAATCAATGTCAATCACACACAGAAAAACAATAGCCCGATAAGAAGGGAAGGTTACAACTCGATTACCTGAAGAAAATAATCAAAGATAACCCACAATAAAACCCACAATGGAGACAAACCGAGTCTAACTACCCTAGAAATTTACTACTCGAAGACGATTAAAACTAAACTAATTGAACTACTTATTACTCTACTCAAACTATTAAACATGAGAAAGTAATAAAGATGCAAACTTTAACTAATAAAATAAAGTACTAATACTAATTCCTCTAAATATAATAACTAATCACAAACCCACAAGACAAAAATAGAATCATAAAACTAAACATAATTAATCGATAAAGAAATAAACTTTAAACTAATTAATAACTAAATTAAACACAAACCCAAAACATAAAGATAGACAATAAATAAATAAAAGAGATGAGAATTATACCATAAGAGAAGGAAAATAGCTTGCATCAAAGTGAAGATCTAAGCTTACAAAAAATTCAAAAGATTAATTTTAAAAACAAGATTAGAAAAGTAATTAAGGCTAAAGTACTTAATTGAAATAAAGTAAAGAAGATGAGATGTCATTGTTACTCTGCTGCCACTTATTATCACTACAAGAGAAAAGTCATTTTGGGTCCGCCAAAATCGATCCCAAAACTGAAAAAGCGGTCCCAAATCTCAGTTTTGGGACCGACTTTGGGACTTTGTGACTTCTTTTGAGCGGTTGCAGAATCTGGTAACAAAACACAAAATTTGGGACCGAAAAGCATATCGGTCCCAACTTTATGACCGTCGCAAACGGTCTCAAATCTTATTTTCGGTCTCAAATTTGGGACCGATTATTGTGTTAAGTGGTCCCAAAATCGGGACAGAAGTCGGTCCCAAAAATGTCTCGGCGGTCCCAAATTTGGGACCGTTGTCGGTCCCAAAAATGCCTCCGCGGTCCCAAATTTGAGACCGAAGTCGGTCCCAAAACTGCCTCGACGGTCCCAATTTTGGGACCGAAGTCGGTCCCAAAATTTCCTAGGCGGTCCCAAAAATTCCAGAATTAATTATATTATCGGGTTACCCACCTATTAAATTTTAACTTGCATATAAACCAAATAACACGACACCAATCACAATCTCCAAATGCTAATCGAAAAGTCTCAATTTATAATTAATAAAACCAATATTCATACAACCCACACACATAGAAAATGTCACTACAATCCACACACTAAGAATAAACTTCAACACATGACTAAAGTCTCATCACATTTAAACCACTTAAACCACCACCGGTGCCACCAAATGGATCTTCATCGGGTCGAGAATTAGAAGAGAAGTTGTTGTGACAATTAAATTGTTGTTGTATCTTAAGAAATCGAGCCTCTATTTGTTGTTTCATTTCCTTCATCATTTGCTCCTTTTGTGCGGCCAATCTTGCTTCTATTTGTTGTTCCATGAGTAATCGTTCATCTTCACGTGCCTTCTTCTCCTCTTCACGTGCCTTCTCCGATTGTTGAAGTCTTTCTTCAAGTTGAATCATAACCCCGGGACAATAAGAAGTAGCCGTAGAATTTGAAGATTTACTTTTGAACTTCTTCTCGAAAAACAACTCATCGGCATTACCAATTCCATAAATGACACAACACTTCAAACATTCCTGTATTTAATTGGGACTATCTGTAACTCATTCGACTCGCCAACAGCTGCACATTCACATTTAGACCAAAAAAAACATTATAGATCAGCCAATTATTCTATTATTCATTCTATGGTCATAACTAATACAAGTACAACCAATTCAACATCCAGTCCATAAATCAACTACAGTACATAATTTCCAAGTAACTTTATACAGATCCAAACCATGATTTGTAGCACACAGGCATATCATAGAAAAGGAAGAATTGAGCTTGCGAGCAAGCACTAAGACATATGTCTGCAGGATGCATCGTTGTGTAGAAGGATAAAAACAGAAGTAGGAGTAAAGTCATAATTGTCCGCTTTGAGAAACGCAGCCTACACGAGCAGTGAACAACGGCCAAATTCTTCCTTTTCTATGAATTGGTTGGACCATAAAGGACAGATCAGATGAGTTGGATGAAGTTTACAAAAGAGCTAGCAAGCATGTAGCAGTGACAATTAGCTTGAATGTGAAACAAACAAGAATAGAGATGTTGAACATTGACTCCATCTATCATGACAATAAAGCAAATTTGGACCTCTGAGAAGAAAAATAAAGCAAATGAAGACGGTGTGTAGAATCGAAATAAATCCTGAAGGAGATGGAAACACAAGCAAAAGCATCAATCAATATAAGGATAACGGTAATAGCTTCTAATGGACTCACCAATTGAATTCGACACACACCGTCTCCCAAACCTAAGCACAAATACAACAAAAACAAGCCGTTATTATACCTTTGGCAGGAACAAACAAAATTTGCAGGCCCGTCAGAAAACAAGTCCAGAAGGTGTTTGACACAGGGGCTCAAAAAAGTAAAGGCCCTCAAATATGTTTACTCATTCATTTGTGACACACATATAGTGGTAGCAAAATGGGAAGTAGCATAGCATTTGGGGAGATAACCATGGTTCAATTCCTTGCGTCAGCATTTCTTTAAAACTTTGTCATTTATTGTCTCACACCTTAAATTTGATTACACTAATTTCTAATTATTTAATTTTTGTCATTTCTGGACAAAATCCATTTTATTTTATTAAATTCCTATTTTAATAATTAAGTTGTTCATAATTATGGAGTATTATTGGTGAAATTCAATGATGCTCAATACATACCTATTAGTTATTTAATCATACTTCATAAAGCACAATTTTTTTGCTTAGACATTGACAGTATTACTTTGGTACTCTGTAGTTGGTTATTGGTAGCCTTGTCGAGCAAATCGTCCAAAACTTGTTCAAAATTGTAACTTGATATTTTATGGAACGAAAACTATAATTTTGATCTGTACGGGTTAACACTCGTTAATATGGGAGCCTCCAACGAAAATTGGAACTGGGCCACCGAATATTATTTGACGGCCCTATTAATTTGTGATGAATATAATTAATATGTTAAAAAGTTTAAGGACGTCAATATAAACAATAACAATGAGTATTAGGGAGTAATTAATTATTCATGCATGAAAAAAAATCACGTTTCTAACTTACACATACAAAGCAAATAGTCAAAATGAGAATATGAGTGTCTAGTTTGGTTTTACCCATTTCTGGGTTTTTTTTGGGTGCTACAGCTACATAATCTTACTTTTGTCACTTTTGTCACTTTTGTGCTATACTTTTTGGTGCTACATTCAGGTTTACTTTTTGGTGCTACATTCAGGTTTCATCCTTTTCATGATACAGTACATACAATTTTTTTGTGCTACTCCAACAAATTAGCAGAATAAATTCAACCCTAATTCCCTCTTCTAATGGGTGCATTTGTCACATCCACCATAGTCCCGGTAATAACATTGTTTTAGTCCCTAAATAATTTTATGAATACGGACACGTACTACGTGATGGACATTGACCCCCGCTTAGAGGCCAATGGCAAATGGTTCAATCATGTCAAGCCGGTGACTTGTACTCCCTCCCCTTTATACAATACACTAGAATACATCCCACCATAAACCACAAAAACTAACAAAAACTCACAAAAATTACCTACATACTCACAAAAACTCACCATGAAGAAGCAAACTTTAAGTTAAAACAAACAGTTAGTACATAAATAAACTTTAAAGAGTATTAGTAAATAATTCTGGACTCACCACAAGCCATTGGGTGAAAGAGAGGGCTTTGAGTTTGTGTTGGGGGGAAGCCGGAGTCTCTTGCACAGTAGTCACATTATCATCATCATCGGAATGAGGCCACACCACACAAGTTGAGATTTGAAACTTGCGGAGGACAATGCAAATATTTACCTCAATCTTCTTTAACTCTGCCTCGACTACTGCTTTCTTGCTGTTCTCCCACGCCTCTATAGCAACTATTTTCTTGTGTGCCCTGCGCAGTCAGTTTTAAGTAATTACTTCTACTAATACTACAAGAAAAATAAAACGAAAATATGCAAGATAATGTGACATACTTATTCTCGGCTTTACACTTTTCACTTTCTTCCCATGCTTTTATCAACGACAATCTCTTCTCAGTTGCAACTCAGGCAAGCTGCGCATCTGAACATGAAAAACAAGATTGGTTTGGTAGGTTGTGTATGTTCAATCCCGATCAAGGTATTACACTTGAGCAAGTGAAGTCATACCTCTACTGTCTGAGTCCTTTGAAGGCTTCTCCTCTTCTTCAGGCTTATCTTCGTGTGATTTTGTCACGTCTGTGCATCGTAAGCATCACACACAATTTGTATTCATATGGAAACGATGATACTACGATATATTACTGTCAGCAGATTAAGGACTACACCTATGTTCGCTGGTTAGAAAACGCGTTTAGGATAGAGCAACTCTCTTACATGATCGTGTTATGCTATAGGACGAGCCCAAACTAGAAGAAACCCATCATAAACACCAAAGTTTTCAGCTGAATTATTCAGTTTTGAACAGTAATAGTTGGGTTGTTTGTTGTCATCATATGTATAAGGCGGTCTTGTAGAATAATTAGTGTTTAGGATAGCAGTAGTCACTATTTAATACTGGAGTAGTACATACACATACGTACAGTACTCTCGGCCTAAAAATATTACAGTACTGTTCAATTGTTTTCCTGGCTCAGATGATGATTTAAACCACCCCAATGTCTAATAGGGGATACAAACATGAATTCATTTCTGAAACTAATGTTCAGATCAGATCATCTAAAAGACGACATAATTGCGAGGTGATACTTCTACTAGTATGAAAAAATAAAATGGATGAAGTAAGTAAGGTACCTGATAAAGCAATCAAGTCGAGTTGAGAAAGGGCATGAGTAGCGAACAAAGCTTTGAGTTGCTTATAGTTGTGGTGAGCAAGAGGAAGGTGACCCTTAACACTAGCTTTCCTTGATATCCTACCATCTCTTCTCCCTAATTCTACCCTATAATCTGCTCCCCCACTCTGCATCCATGCACCAGCACCACCCATCATAATCATAATCATAATCATGAATATAATACTCCGTACTCGTTATTCACAACTTTTAATTGAGCATACAACTCATTAATTTTACACGTATGTACTATTTATGATGCTACTACAGTTATACTACTATCTGTAAACAACCCATTTTACATGAAATGAAGTTGATACAGTACTAATGACTCAAGATAGAATTGCATGTATGATGTATGTAGAAGTAGAAACAGCAGTTTGAAGTTTAAAGTACCAAAAGAATGACATCCCTGGTGTGTAAGATGGAGTTGTCCGGGTATGGCGGGTTAAAGGAGTTTGATGGATGGATAACCGGGGATGTACAATGTACATGCTCACTCTGTTATCGCTAAATAAACTCCAATTGAATCAAATGAATGAAATGGAGTTTATTCATGTTTCGAAACATGAATCTACGCTATTAAATCACAGATTCGAGCATATAAAAACAAAATCGAGCATGATTATAGCAATAAACGGATCAAAATGCGTGAAATCAGATCAAAACACTCAAATATTAGCAAATAATCACTCAAACATGAATGTACGCCGTTAAATCACAGATTCGAGCAATTAAAAACAAAATCGAGCATGATTATAGCAATAAACAGATCAAAATGCGTGAAATCAGATCAAAACACTCGAAGATTAGCAAATAATCACTCAAACATGAATCTACGCCATTAAATCACAGATTCGAGCAATTAAAAACAAAATCGAAGTAAAAAAAAGGCAGGTCGATGACATGTTGTTGAATCAAATTAGGTAATCGAAGAAGATAATCGAAGAAATTAGGGATTACATTCTGTTGTATACGAATTAGGGATTACCTGATTACTGAAGAAGAACGAAGAAGATAAAGGAAAACGAAGAACATCAGAAACGGAGCTGAAGAAGATGAAGGACGAACCCTAATCGACAAGCAAATCGACAGAAATGAAGGAGAACGAAGGACGAAGAAATGAACGAAGGACGAAGAAATGAACGAGAGACGAAGCAAATTGACAGGATGAAGGAGAAGAAATGAACGAAGGACGAAAATTAGGGTTCCTCCATGGGAGCTTTGTGGCGCTTTGCTTATTGTTTTTGGAACGGAGAAGGAAGGAGGAGAAATGACTGGTCCCAAATTAAAAAACAAATTTGCAAACTGACTTTCGTTAAAACTTATTGTTTTTTGACATAAAATTTAATAATATTGGTTAGTCTCAAATTAAAAATCAAATTGAGACCGACTTTGGTCCCAAAAATTAAAAGCGGTCTCAAATTTGCAACCGATCAGTTATATTTGGGACCATTTATAATGCGGTCCCAAATTTGCAACTACATTAGACAGTTTGGGACCGTGGGTAGTCCCAAAATAAATTTTGGGACTGTTTTCATTGTCGGTCCCAAAAAGTCGGTCCCAAAATCATCTTTTTCTTGTAGTGTATGCTACTCCTACTGTAGACACCCGCATTTTGACTGCCACGTGTCTATGGTAGTCTCCGAAAAACACCCGATGATGATTGGACGTCAACGTGACTAGTGTACTCGGACTCGGACTCGAAATTCATGATATCCGACATGGGCTTTTTAGCGGAGTAAAATCTCACAAAACAGACCTCAAATTCAGGCCCAGCGGACCATTCCGAGTCAAATAAGACTAATTTGGGCCAAAACCGACACCAAAAATAAATCCCGTCTTTTGGCGACCGGGTCAAAACCCGGTCAAAGATGAATCCGTCTCAAAAACCAGCTGAGTTCAAGTGAGCGCACAAATTCGAATTCAAAAATCAAGTCAAAACAAGCAAGATTTTCTTGCCTTATTTATCTCAACCACGTTGATCCACTCGATCGAGTGGATTGCCCACTCGGTCGAGTGGAGCGTTCCCAACACGTACCCTCACCCCTTACTCAGAACCTTGGTTTCCGGATGTCCGAAACCCTTGGCGCACGAGAGTCATTCTTTACACGATACCGGTGTAGATGGTATCGGTATCGCAATGCAAAGGGACGAGCCCAATGAACTCTGAAATCGAAGTGGGCTTACTTTGTGTATAGCCCATGACGACATAGAGTGGGCTCGTATGGTTCCGAATAACCACAAAATTCGGTGGCGACTCCATTTTGACTTAAATTTCGAACCCGAGAGCAATCTTACCACGAGATTCATTCGCCTACCCAAACCCGCGCGTCGCCGCGTCGGGGTGGACCTACGTCATGTCCACAATTTGGCGACTCCGCTGGGGATACCTGATGTACCACATGTCATCGGGGTTCCTAGGGTGAGACTCGAAGAGAAATCGTTCGTCGATTAGTGTGCGCGCGTTAGTTTAATGATTCATGCATAACCCATTTTGCCCGGGCCGGTTACTTGTGACCGACGTCCCACTATACCACGGTGCATTCCTACATGGGTGCGCTAAAGACATCGATGGTGGAACTCGTCTCGGTTTTGCGGCATGTCCTAAGACCAACTCGGCTTAGGGAGTCCGTCCATCACATGAGAAAGCCATCGTTGTCGGTATAGACCCTATTTTGACCGACCGAGACTTAGTGTAAAGCATACATAAGCGTCGTTATAATGCTTGTTTGACTACGTGCTACTTAGTTTCCGTGTCATTTTTCAAAAAACCGTCATTTCAAATTTGCATCTTTCCAAAAATACCCACCTTTCGAAAAACCCGAAATGCTGTCCATTTCGGGACCCGTCATTCTAAAACGCCCAGCTTTGAAAAACCTGAAATGCTGCCCATTTCGGGACTCACCTTTTCAAAATACCCAATTTTCAAAACTCGGAATGCCGCCGAAATTTAGGATCAACGATTTGACTCAAAATATCCTTTTTTGGTAGTCGGCATGCTGTCCGTTTCAATCCTCGAATTTCCACCCCCATCACCTTGATTTTCGGAATTTTCCTTTTCAAAATTCTAATCTCGGTTTTCGAAATTCCGTTTTCAGTTTTCAAAACTTTCGGAAATTCGTTCATTTTGCATTCAAACTTCAACTTTCCACTCTCCTAAAATAAACCTTCCTTATTATAGGACCTACCGTCTAGTCGTGTGTCGGGTCTTTGCATAGTATGTCGAAGGTCTATAGCGTCGAAACTCCGCTGATCTTATATCACGAGTTTCCTCCCTTTCCCGAGTCCGCCTTATCAGTCAAGGCACGACCGACCCGCGTAGGGCATACCCCTACAAAGGAAAGTCCGTCCATACACTCGAGTCAAAAGTCTGGGGAAAAGTCTCACGTGGACCTTCCTTCGAACGGGACTAGGCCCACAAAGCCAAAATCCTAAGGAAGTCATACCACCCACGAGTCATCCGTCTAGATGTCTTTCTCGAGTCTTTTCTTTTTGGGTCGCTCGGGATGTGCTGTTTCCTTTAATTCCAAGACTGGGTTCGGTTTCTGATTACGCGGTGTTCTTACAGACAGGCCACCGGCAACCAGACACGCTCGAAGGATGGCTACTTTGAACAGTCTACAAACCGCTTTGGACGCCATGGTCGCGAAGCAGACCGACATCGAGGCCCAACTGACCGAAATGAGGGCTGGCCAAGTGGCCATTGTTGCTCGCCTAGCTACGGTGGAGCAAGGGACCCCTAATGTCGGGACTACTGGGCCCATAACTGAACTGGTCAGCGCAGTGCGCCGGCTAGAAGAACAAGTCCATTTGACTGGGAGTAACAATATCCACCGGGAGAATAGCCGAGAGTACTCCACGGTGAGTGACAAGCTGCCTGCAAACCTGAACCTCACGGGCTTGCCCATGTTCGAGGGAACTGAGGACCCGTTACTACATGTACGGGCCTTCAAGGAATTCATGGCCATCAAGGGAGTGGATTCATCCATGTTCAAAAACCTCTTTACCGCATCTCTCGAGAAACACCCACGGGCCTGGTACTACAGGCTAGACCCGAAGAAGTTCCCTACCTGGGATGATGTGGCCACCGAGTTCGCTCGGAACTACGCTGACAACACCGAGATCCAAACCACAATGCGATCTCTGGAGGTCATGGCCCAAGAGCCAAAAGAAGGTTTCACTAAATACCTTCAACGCTGGAGGGCCGAGAGCGTGAAACTGGTCGACAAGCCCAGTGAGAAGACTTTAGTGGAGGCCTTTGTTAAGAACCTCCTCCCATCCTACCGGGTTCACCTCCGATATGCTGTCATACCCAACTTCACCACCCTCACTGAAATGGGTATGAGGATCGAAGATGACTTGAGACTAGAAGGCCTCACCAAGGCCGCTGCTAAGGGTTACCAAGGGGCTTCTTCCTCCACAACCAAGCCTCAAGCTGCAACCCGCAGCATTTTTGACGCGGTTAATCTATTAGATGCCCCGTCCAAGAAAAACACCCCACCTCGGGTTTTCACTGATATAGGTACGACCTATACTTATGCCTTACAAAGGTTGTCCTCGAAAGGCCTAATCCAACCGATAGGCCCAACTCCTGAAGTTCCGGTCGAGCGACGCTCCAAGAACTACAATGCTCAAGCCTACTGTCAATACCACCGAGGCAATGGGCATGACACCGAGAAGTGCTGGAAGCTGAAGCACTTGATTCAAGACCTGATTGAAAGCGGTAAAATCCCGCTGCCCGGAGATAAGCCCAGTAACAAGGAGAACCCTTTCAGCTCCCATGCCATCTTTGCCGGGGAGGTGATCGATTGCTCTTACTTTATCTCTCTGTTTATCCCGCAAGTGAACGGGATCTGGTTCGATGACGAGGATGATATCTACCTTGCTAAGGGGGAAACCGTTCCCATCACCCCTGAACAGATTCGAGAGGTCAAAACTCGAGTCCTAGCCAGCAGCAACCTTGGTCGCCCCTATTTAGCTACAAGCACTAGGGACACCCCTATCCCGACAACCATCACCGATCCACTCGGGATGGAAGTCGCCCCTGAAGAGCCGACCGCCGAAACAGCCGTCGTAAAGCAACTGAAAAGAACCCGAGTTGACCTCACTATATGGCAACTCCTTGTTAGCTCTCAAGAACATCGAGAGGCACTTACAAAGGCTCTCGATCAAGTCAAAATCGACTCTCTGGCTACCCCCGCTGAAATGGTAGCCACGGTCCTACCCCACCTAAAGGGTAAGACCAAAGTAGGGGGCCCAATGATCACATTTTCCGAAGCCGATCTACCGCCATTCGGGACCTCCCACAACCTGGCCCTTTACATCACAGTGATTTGCCGGGGGAAGTACCTCCCGATGACCCTAGTTGATGACGGGTCGGCCGTGAATGTCCTTCCTCTAAGGACCGCCAAAGCCCTCGGCATTACCGAGGCTGATTATATCCCGACTGCTCAAACCATCCAAGCCTTTGATGGGAGCCCAAAGTCGGTAGCTGGGGCCATAAAACTGACCATCATCACGGGCCCAGTAGAAAAGGAGCTTGAATTCCAGGTGATTGATGTCACCTCCTCATTCAACCTGCTCCTAGGAAGGCCGTGGATTCACGCGGTGAAAGCTGTATCCTCCACCCTCCACCGCAAGATCAAGATGCCTCTACTCGACGGTGTTATTACTCTAGAGGCAACCCCAATGACCGTGGCTAGCTGTAACGCCACGGGCCGCACGGACCTCTGGGGGTTCGACTTTGTGGGGATGATCGAGGAAGAGTACCTTTTCAGGCCTTACTTCACCACGAGCATCGACACGATGCTCCAGAACCTAGGGTACCCTCCGGGGGCTACCTCTCGACCCGACCTTCCAGCTGGGAAGATCATCGAGGTCCTTAAGGACGAAGACTCTCACTTCGGCCTTGGCTATGCCCTCACTCCGGACAACGTTGTCCGAGCAGGAATTGAAAAAGCCTGCAACATTATGAAGGGTACCTACTTGAGCCCTTATAGCCCACGATTGTCTGACTACTTTGTCACGCCCGTATTCGGGGCTGTCCAAGTTGGGCTATACCAACCCAACGCTACGCACCTCGGGACCCACTTGGCCCGGGATTGCAACTATATCCCAGATGAGGTGTTCACCCTCACCCACTCCGACGGAGCGGACGATGCCGAGACCGTGTTAGGGCTACTCTTCGGGGAAGACACCATAGCCCCGACTCCAAAGGAAGACCTGGTCAACCTGATTCTCCGCAGCAACAGGTTTGACCCGACCAAGCTGATCTCGGATGTTGGCTCCGAGACGGGAAAAAGGGCCTGGAGGAAGACTGTCAAGTGGACTGACAGTCAAGGAAAGATCTACAAGCTGGTCACCGGAGAGGGAGACATGCCTGAGTCTGAGTCCGAGTCTGAGTCGGAGTCTGAGTCAGAGTCTGAGGTCGAGTCTAGGGAAGTCGGTGCTAGAGGCACTCCTGTAACCCCTCTCCCTTCCATCATTCCTGCTGCTGGCACTTCGGGGTCTGTCCCGGGTGCCTTACCAATTCCGCCACTGACCAATGATCAGATGGCTGCTCTCTTTGAGCTGTTTTCCAAATTTTCAATCAATAATAACAACCGTTCTGCTTACGACTTGTCTCTTTTAAATCCTGTTTTCAAAAATAATTTATGCTATGACATTGAGAAATCCGACGAACAGGTACCCTTACCTCCACATCTGATCGAGCAACTAGAGCAAAGGGAATCCCGGAATCCGGTAATCGAAGAGACCGAGTCCATAAACGTGGGAACAACCTTAGAGCCTCAGATACTTAAGATAGGGTTATCCTTAGATCCCGAGGAGAAACAACAATTCATAAACCTCCTCCGAGAATTCAAAGATGTCTTCGCATGGTCCTACAAGGACATGCCGGGGATAGACCGGGAAATAGCCGAGCACCACATACCAATCAAAGACGGGTGCAAACCGGTCAAACAAAAGCTCCGTCGGATGAGACCCGAGTGGTCTCTTAAGGTAAAAGAAGAAGTCGACAAGCAATTCAAAGCCGGCTTCATACAAGTGTCCGAGTATCCGGACTGGGTGGCAAACATCGTGCCGGTTCCTAAAAAGGACGGTAAGGTGCGGGTATGTGTAGATTTTCGGGATCTTAACAAGGCAAGCCCGAAAGATGACTTTCCGTTACCACACATCGATATACTGGTGGATAACACGGCCGATCATGCCCTTCTATCATTCATGGATGGGTATGCCGGATATAATCAGATCAAGATGGCGGAAGAGGATATGAGTAAGATCACCTTCACCACACCTTGGGGTACTTACTGCTACACCGTCATGCCATTCGGTCTCATCAATGCCGGGGCCACATACCAAAGGACCGCTACCACTTTATTACACGACATGATGCATAAAGAGGTAGAAGTTTATGTGGACGACATGATCGTCAAATCCAAGGAACGGGACGGTCACATCACCGCCCTAAGAAAATTCTTCACCCGATTGCGCAAATACAACATGAGGTTAAACCCTCAAAAGTGCAGTTTCGGGGTAACATCAGGCAAATTACTGGGTCATATCGTTAGCCAACGAGGTATCGAAGTCGACCCAGCTAAAATCAAAGCCATTACCGAGATGCAAGCTCCTAAAACCGAAAAAGAAATAAGGGGATTTCTCGGGAAAGTCCAGTACATTAGTCGATTCATTTCCAAGCTAACCATGGTGTGTGAACCAATTTTCAAGAAGCTGAAAGTAGGAGAACGGGTGCTATGGGATGACAAGTGCCAAACCGCTTTCGACAAAATCAAAGAAATTCTGTCTGCACCGCCAGTCTTAATGCCACCTCAACCCGGTTTACCTCTGTCGTTATACCTAACGACGACCGAGACAGCCATGGGGGCTATGCTGGCTCAGACAGTTGACTCCGAAGAAAGAGCCATTTACTACATCAGCAAAAAGTTTTTAGAGTATGAGTGCAAATATACCATGCTCGAAAAAACGTGTTTGGCTTTAGTCTGGGCCACCAAGAAACTCCGACATTATATGCTCAGTTACGAGGTCCATGTGCTATCCAAGATGGACCCGATCAAATACCTCTTCGAAAAACCAATCCTCAATGGCCGAATTTCTAGATGGACCTTAATGTTGGCAGAGTTCGACTTAAAATTTGTGCCATTAAAGGCCATTAAGGGACGGGTGGTAGCTGAATTCCTCGATGACAGCCCGGTAACCGAAGAAGGACACACCGACACCTGGTCCTTCCCAGACGAAGATATTTTCCATACCGATACCGAAACGTGGGATTTATACTTCGATGGAGCATCTAACTTTCGAGGGTTTGGAGTCGGGATACTTCTAATCTCACCGAGAGGGGAACATACTCCCGTCTCCATCAAACTGGACTTTGATGTTACTAATAATGCAGCAGAGTACGAAGCATGCATTTACGGGCTACAAGCCGCCGCCAATCTGGGGATCACAAATCTCCGGGTACATGGTGATTCATCCTTGGTCATTAACCAAGCACTTCAAAAATGGAAAACTCGAAATGCTAATCTCGTGGCCTACCAGGCACGAGTACGGGATCACGAGAAACAATTCCAAAAGGTAGAATACATATATCTGCCCCGGGAAGAAAATCAGTTCGCAGATGCACTCTCAAAATTGGCATCTTTGCTGAATATTCCCGACCACGTGACTAGTATGCCGATTTGCGTCGAAAGACGGTCCGAGCCAGCATACATCTGCGACATCGAAGACATTGAGTTAACCGATCCCAACCCGTGGTACCAAGCCGTGTTAAAGTACCTAACGAACGGAGAATATCCTCCCGAGACGGAAAGCCGAGCCAAGAAAGCCTTACGAAGGCTAGCCACCCAGTTCATCCGCACCGATGACGGACAACTGTATAAAAAGACGGCACAGGGGGCTCTTCTCCTTTGTGTTGACAAATACAAGGCTGAAAAGGTTATGGCCGAAGTACATGACGGTGAAAACGGCCCACATATGAATGCTCACATGCTGGTCCGGAAAATCATGAGGCTCGGTTATTACTGGAATACCATGGAAGCCGATTGCCGGTCGTATGTCAAACATTGTCATAACTGTCAAATCTTTGGCAATGTGCAACATATGCCGTCGTCGCTACTCTATACCACGACGTCACCCTGGCCATTCTCAACGTGGGGTATAGACATAATCGGAAAAATAAATCCCTCGGGTACCGGTGGGCATTGCTTCATTTTGGTAGCTATCGACTACTTCACCAAATGGGTCGAAGCTGAATCATATCGCATTCTCAATGCTAAGCATGTCGCAAAATTTATCCAAAACAAGATAATATGTCGGTATGGAATCCCGCATGAATTCATCAGTGATCACGGGACTCATTTTCAAGCCGAGACTGCGGCCCTGCTGACTAAATATAAAATTCAAAGGCACACGTCCTCGCCCTACCGTCCCCAAACGAATGGAGCAGTGGAGGCGGCTAATAAAACAATTGTCACCATACTCAAAAAGATGGCTGATAATTACCGGGATTGGCCCGACAAAATACCTTTTGCCCTATGGGGGTACCGGACGTCAATTCGCACCGCAACTGGGGCAACGCCATATTACCTAACCTATGGGATGGAAGCTGTCCAGCCCGTCGAGTTAGAGGTACCATCCCTCAGAATTCTGCTAGAAAGCCAAGTACCCGAAGCTGACTGGGTATGAGCACGATATGACTCACTGGTTCTACTAGATGAACGACGGTCTCGTGCCCTCAATAATATCCAAATCTACCAGAAGAGGATCCGACGAGCCTTCAACAAGAGAGTAAGGCCCAGACACATCAAGGAGGGCGATCTAGTCCTTAAGTCTATTCGGGCTCTATTACCGGTTGACCCAAGGGGAAAATTCAAACCCAATTGGGCTGGGCCATATCTGGTAAAGAAGATCCTATCGGGGGGAGCAGTGATGCTGACGGACCTGGACGGGAACGAGTTTGTCAACCCAACCAACCTGGACCAGCTGAAGCGTTACTACCCTTAGCCATTTCTCAATGTCATTAGCAAATTTTATCAAAATCATTTTTTTTACAAAAAGCAAGTCAATGAGCTAGAATTACTTATTCTACTGTCATAAACATCTTGAACCAATAGTCTTGGTGTAATTCGAGATTGCAAATTTCCTAAGCCTGAACTACGTTTGGTTTGATTCTGCTAATCGCAGATACGTAGGCAACCCCTCAAAAGGGTACAACCAATGCAATCGAGAAAAGACAGGAGCGGTTTAATAATAAACTTCTTTTATTAATTCAAAAAAATATATCCCGATAAACTCGGGAAATTACAAAGTGCAGGAATTCAAAAAAAATACAAAAAAGGGCACACAATAAAAATAATAATAATACTTAAATAGTAATAAATCTAAGGACTCGGCATTTAGGGCATCTTGCCCTTCCCCTTGTCCTTAGCATCCTTAGTCGTCCACTGGCGACGACGTGGAGGGGAGCGTTCCCGAATTACTACGGGAACCTCTCTAGCTCGGGCCCGAATGTTTGAGCCCGACTCCCCTGTCATATCAATAGGCCCAAGTCGAGCCCT
Source organism: Agrostemma githago (assembly GCA_958450325.1). Classification (NCBI taxonomy): domain Eukaryota; kingdom Viridiplantae; phylum Streptophyta; class Magnoliopsida; order Caryophyllales; family Caryophyllaceae; genus Agrostemma; species Agrostemma githago. Next base: position 60,983,638 of record OY288247.1, on the reverse strand, counting down.
GACCGGCTCAGAGAGCCGGTCACGCGGACCAAGTCGGTCCCGGACTGCCAACCTCGGCCCAAGTCGTCGCTCCAAGTCGGTCTGCCCCCGAGTACTGCTAGAACCGACTTCTTTAGATCGAGTCTTAGTATGTGACTTGTGACCCGATTCTTCCCGGACTTTAGCTCCAGGAGTGTCTTCCCCGGCGAAGAGCTCTCTGTTATCCTTCGCCGACTCGCGCTGCACCAACTCGATGGCCTCGTCAACTTTTAAGGCCTTTCGAGCTTCCTCGGACTCTTCAGTGGTCCACTTCTGATAAGCCCGCGATACCCAAGCGGATTGGCAAGGGCTAGGTATCGTCCATGTGGGACGAGTGAACCATCGTTGCAACCAAGTGTCGCACATAGCGTCCGTCAATTGGAGCGGGACGCTAATAATGGCTTCCTTCTCAGGGATGCGCTGAGATGAACCGAATTGCCTTAGGAGGCGGTCCGGATAAATATGAACCGCCCAGTCTAGGGACAAGATCGTCAGATATCGGGCTTGGTCCCTCTTGGCCAATCCAGTTAGCTTCGACAGGAACCACCAAGCAACGGTCCACCTGATCAAAGGACCCCCGTGGAATACCAGTTCTTCATCCCAGTAAGCTCGGTTTATCTGGTGACTCGAGCTTATCTTCCGCCTCCTAGAGCTGATCTGACTACTCCGATAATTGGAAATGCTTGGAGGAGTCTCTATGATTGACAGTCGTTCCGACAACCATATCTGAAAGGCATATACAAAACTTCATAAGCAACGGAGCAATTCGCTACAGCCCACTCGATCGAGTACAAAATCTGACTCGATCGAGTAAGCTTGTCAAAAACAAGCAGTAGTCAGGTTCGAGTGCCACTCGATCGAGTGCAACATCTGACTCGATCGAGTAAGCCTGTCAAAAACAGGCAGTAGCTCGACATAAGTGTCACTCGATCGAGTGACAGGTCCACTCGATCGAGTGACTTACGAAGATCAGAAAATTCGCGTGAAAAAAAAAAAAAAAAAAAATCCAAGGTACACACTTGAAGAATACGGGTGCTTCCCGTCAGCCGCCGAGTTGGGTCAAGCCGTCGAGCATCCAGCCCCATAATAATTTCCCCCGTGGCTAGCCAAGCAGGGCTATGACCAGTCTCCATCTGGTCAACTACTCCGATCAGCCTGATTTGACCCATGCATGAGTCAAGATCCATCAACCCTTCGAATACATAACAATGCAGCATGCAAAAGGCAAATGCCCTACGCCTATGAGCAGGGGTAGCCCTTACATCTCGAGGGTTCATAAACTTATCGGCTAGGTCGAATAGGGAGACGTTATCCCCCTGCACCATTCGATTTGTCTCAGCATGAGACAGACCCAAAAATTCCCTCAACCGCCTCCTTGGATCCGGGTAGAACGGAGGGATAGCTGGCTGGGCAGTAAAGCTCCAACCACCAATAGCAGTAATCTCCTCGGGCAAGGGGCACATCTCGCCCCTCGGGAATGCAAACACGTGATGGGTGGTGTCCCAAAACGACAGACAGGCATCCAGGAAGTGCGAATCCACTATTAGCCGTTGGAAGGGGAACAGATTGACTATCCCCATTTGAGTTAGCCTAACCTTTTCCTCGTCCCGAAAGTATTGGGACCAGGCGAGAAGCATGGCAGTCAAGTGATCGATGCCCATAATAGGAATTTTTAGCTTTCTTAAAAGTCTACAAGATTTTGAGAAAGGAAAAGGAGAATTTGAGTTGTGGTGCAGAAACTGAAGTAGGAATCTCCTATATTTATAATGGAGAAACCTAACAGAAACCTAACTGCTGCTGCCTCCTCATCCAGCTGGGCCCTATGCATGCGCAGGCCTGATCTCAAACCTGAACCCAGAATAGGAGTCAAGCTATCCCGAGCTTTCCTAAGATTTTCTAAAAATTTCTTCGCGTCAAAATTTTTGTCTTTCCAAAATTTTCAACCTTTTTCTCCCCAGCGAGAGTCACCATTTTACCTACATGTTACATACAAATTGTTATGTGTCAGCATACAGGTACACTCCAGACTTCAGAGGCAAGTCCCCGCGGAACTATCCAAAATTCCCCAACGGAGTTAGCTTTTCCCCAGTATGCTACATCCAAGATATGATGTGTCAGCATATGGGTATACCAACTCCCCGAAAGAAGCAACCTTCACTCCCCATAGAGCATCTTTCAGCTCAAGTACGGTTCAAGGCTTCGAAAGCAAGCTCGTACAAGCTCACATAATTCCCCAGCGGAACGCCCGAGGCGGCATTCGCCACATGCAAGCACGCCCCAGGACATGTGTCTGGCACAGGTATGATTTCTATCTTATGGCTGGCGAGCCCTTTCACGCGAGTCTACTGGACTATAAACGACCCGACCGGAAGTCTACCAGGTCTTAGCAGGCTTGGTAGCTACTCTGACTTTCGCCTTGTCCAAGCCTCAGTCAGAGTGGGGGCTCTGTAGACACCCGCATTTTGACTGCCACGTGTCTATGGTAGTCTCCGAAAAACACCCGATGATGATTGGACGTCAACGTGACTAGTGTACTCGGACTCGGACTCGAAATTCATGATATCCGACATGGGCTTTTTAGCGGAGTAAAATCTCACAAAACAGACCTCAAATTCAGGCCCAGCGGACCATTCCGAGTCAAATAAGACTAATTTGGGCCAAAACCGACACCAAAAATAAATCCCGTCTTTTGGCGACCGGGTCAAAACCCGGTCAAAGATGAATCCGTCTCAAAAACCAGCTGAGTTCAAGTGAGCGCACAAATTCGAATTCAAAAATCAAGTCAAAACAAGCAAGATTTTCTTGCCTTATTTATCTCAACCACGTTGATCCACTCGATCGAGTGGATTGCCCACTCGGTCGAGTGGAGCGTTCCCAACACGTACCCTCACCCCTTACTCAGAACCTTGGTTTCCGGATGTCCGAAACCCTTGGCGCACGAGAGTCATTCTTTACACGATACCGGTGTAGATGGTATCGGTATCGCAATGCAAAGGGACGAGCCCAATGAACTCTGAAATCGAAGTGGGCTTACTTTGTGTATAGCCCATGACGACATAGAGTGGGCTCGTATGGTTCCGAATAACCACAAAATTCGGTGGCGACTCCATTTTGACTTAAATTTCGAACCCGAGAGCAATCTTACCACGAGATTCATTCGCCTACCCAAACCCGCGCGTCGCCGCGTCGGGGTGGACCTACGTCATGTCCACACCTACGCCCTTCTAATTCTCTACTATACTCCTACCCTCCGTGTCTCCAATTCTAAACCCCCTTCTTCTTTTTTTCTTCTCGTGCCAACCAACAGCCTAATTCATTTCTTTCTCCATAATGGGCCATCTATCTCCTTTATTTGGTGCTTTGGTCCCGATTTTCACCTTGATTCCATTAGCTGATGCCTTATAGCTCAATTTCGACCCATTAATTAATGGAACTGAATCTTGTTTCCTTCTACAAACTTTTAGGTCTCGAACTTAGTTTTTCGACGCATCTTGAATCACTTAATTCCAATGTTGTATGAGTGAGATATCGTCATTTCAAGACAGTCCGATCAAGTAGGCCATTGACTTTAATTTGTTTGACCCGCTTTGTTCTTTGACCCGATTTTGACTTGTTAACCTGTCTTTGACCCACCTTAGTCCGCTTAATTCACTTGAATTCACACGAAACAGCACCTACAAAATACAAACGAGACAAAGCAGTACCAAATCCTCGGATAATAACATTTATTACGAAGATTATTACCAAGACGATAATTAACACTTAATATCATATAAGAACATAAAATGAGCTATAATAACAATTAAGCACACAAAATTGGGACAAATATAGATCTAAATATGGGTCAAATAATCACTAAAATGACGTTTATCAACTCCCCACACTTAAACTTTACTCGTCCTTGAGTAAGCTCAAATAGTCTAAGACAAAAGCAAATTATTCACAAAATAAATAAAGAAACATAATAGCCGATACGAGACAATAAACGGGCTCGCTCCGTCCTTTCAACTCACAACGAGAAACTATGAAGAGAGTATCCCCTTGCAAGGCAAGTGGGGTCTTGCCAAAATCGCGAGACAACCAACAATAAAGCACAAAACTCGATAATAAAATGGTCATCTCAAGTCAAAACAAGTCACCTCCCTCAACAAGACAACCAAGCAAATTCCAATTCGATAATCAAAGTTCTAAAATCCAACTAAAACATAAAGAATAACTAAGAAATACTTCAAAAGTTGGATAGTCTCATTGTACATCTACTAATCTATAACTTCGGTAAGCAAAATAGGGTGCATAATGGAGATGGAGTGAACTAACATGGCGTTATAACCAAAAATGATACATAAAGTCCCTCCTCCCACATAATGAGAGATTCGGGTCGTCCCGGTACCAACTTGGTAACTAGAAAGGGGCTAAATTTATTTATGAGATGGATAAAAAAATAATAGAAATTCATAAGCTCACTTGTTAAAACAAACTTTCTTTCCTTTTGATTTTCTTCTTTTTCATTTTTTCTTTTTTTTCTTTCATTTTTCATTTTTTTCATCATTTTTTTTCGAAACACTTCGAAAATTATTGATAAGTGACTCTTTTTTTTTTTATGTAGTCACTTTGAATTGAAATGTGAGCAATTATTAAACTTCACTTTGTTTTTGTGTTTTTCACGATTTTCTCATTTTTGTGGATTTTTTTTTTGTAGTGTAAACAGTGTCACCAAGTCGGAATCAGATCACCATAGGACAAAATGGTCATAAGGAAACATCACACCATGAGATGAATATGTGAGCAATAATGATGGTATACACCCTAAATCACTAATTAAAGCAAATATTAGTCGATTTACAATACTAATATGCAACACTAAGTATTTCCAAATCATTCTTTTCATCAAAGTTGAAAGCTAGAAAATCGACTAAACTCTTAGGAAAATGTAAAACTTCTTTTTGGATCTTTTCAAATTTTTAGGAATTTTTGAAACATTTTTGACAAAAGAAGAAACACATCTAACACACAAAAGAGAAACTAAAAAACTACAACACATATTCACAAATGCTAACATTACCAAACTACTTCCAACATCCCAACACAAAACATATTTACAACAAAATCACACCACCAAATCCAAAACTTCCACCAAATCAATCCAAGTATGATCCAATAAGCAACAAACTCTCCCCCACACTTAAGCGAAACATTGTCCTCAATGTTTAACACAAGGGAGGGAGAAAAGAGAGGGTGGGTGAAGAATTTACCATTTCAAGCTCGATCTTTCATCACTTGGTGAGTGATGTTTTCTCTTCAATCCCCCATCTTGTTGTTTCTTCTTCAAGATCATAAGTGGAGACCAACACACAAGAAGAAAACAACACAAAAACACAAAAAAAAAGGGAAATATATACACTAAACACAAAAGAAGCAAGTGAGTCATCTAAATATCCTACCAAAGATCTCATTAACTTGTCATATGCATTTGAACAATCCTCACCAACATGACCATAGTAAGGCAAGCTAGAGAATCCACAAAACCAAGATAATATAAGAGTGGAAGTGTAGGGTTTGTGGATATGGTAGGCAGTTTCGAACTCAAATTCCCAAAATTTATCACTAGACTCCAAAATCACAAGAGGAGAGACACTCACACAATCATTCTCCCCATTTTCACTCATATTTGGGGTCTTAATCATCTCTCCATCCTCAAGTATCTCAATCAAATAACCATCAAGTGACAAACCAAAAGCTAACACAAACTCCTCTAAAGGAGCTCCAAAATCCTCACCTATAAGCATGGGCTGAAATAAATGAGTAAGAGAAATAAGATCCAAAGCAATGGGTGAAAAAGACTCAAAATCCATACAAGGGAAGGACTCAAATTTCTCAAAAATAGGTTCCTCAAAGAAATCAACCTCACAATCCCAAGTATCATCAATCTCTAAAATCTCATCACTCAAAGCATCATCAAATATCTCATTATCTTCTCTTTGTTCCTTCCTCTCAACCTCAAGAGTCTCTCTTTTCCTCAACTCCCTTTCCAAACTCTCATAATCGATCTCAAATGATACACCCTCCAACTCACACAAGCTAAGATCTTCGTGGTTTTCCTCTCTACAAAGATCATTAAGCTTATCCAAACACATATTTTCCTCAAAAAGCACACATTCCAACTCACAATCATTAACATGCACAACAAGAGGTGTAAGTTGGGCAATGGGATGTGGAAGTTGTGTTGAAGGAAGGCAAGTCGGTTCACAAGAATCAATAGCATGCAAATCATCATTAACATCATTCACCATGTTAGCATTCAAAGGGGCTTAAGGAACATATGGAACAACATTTAAATCCTCCTCCTCCTCCTCATCATCAATAAGAGGTGGAAATGAACAAGAAGGAAGAGCATTAAAAGTAATTCCCAAATCACCACAAGAAGCATAAGTAGATGAAATAACATGCATAGCATTTACATTCACAAAGGGAGAAGAAGCTTGACAAATAGGAGAATCATGCACAATATCAAGAGAATAAGAGTCTACCCTAGCACTCAACTCATGTTGCAAAGAAAGCATAGGTGGGTTATCTCTAGGTTCTCTCTAGGTTCTCTCACTTGAGGTCTTACTCTCACAAATTCCCATTGATCATTGACACTAGCCACTCTTTTAATTAAACTCGAAACTTCATCATCCTCCAAATCATTGAATTTTCTTTCGGAAGAAAACATGATCAAGTCTCTACTGTGAGGAAGCAAACCTTGAAGAAAGGTCGAAGTGGTTAGCCAAAGTGGGAATCCATGAATTGGACAAGCTCTCAATAAACCCTTAAACCTATGTCAAGCCTCACTCAAACTCTCAAACTCGCCTTGTTCAAAGCTAAGAATCTCATCTCTAAACTTGGCGACCTTCGAGGGAGGGAAAAATTTCCTAAGAAATGCAATGGCTAGTGGGTTCCAAGAGGTGAAGGTGTTTAGAGGGTGGGAGCGAAACCATCTCTTAGCTCCATCCTTAAGAAAAAATGGAAACAATATAAGCTTAATGGTATCAAGGGGCACTCCATCCCTTTTAAACACACAACACAAGTCCACAAAATTCTCAAGAAGACCATATACATTCTCACTCTCAAGCCCATGAAAGGCATCCCGTTCCACCAAATCAATGAAATATGGCTCAATATCGAAGCAAGGGCCCTCAAAAACCCCAATGTTAATGGGTGAGGCAAGTAAGTCGGGATCCGGTCTACTATGGTTGGTAAGAGAAGGCATTATAGATAAGAGAAGAGAGGAGATGCAAGAAAGAATGACAAGATAAGACACAAGTGAAAAGAGAACAAGAAACACACAAATATATACAAAACAAGAAAAAAATAAGAAGAGACTAACTCCAAAACTAAACTAAGACAAATATCTAACTATGCACCGTCCCCGGCAACGACGCCAATTTGACGGACGGGGATTTGTCGTGAATCCCGGTCGATCAAAGTAAAACCAACTAATCCTAAACATAGGTAGTCGAGGGTAAGTCGGGTCGAATCCACGGGGACGGTCTAGTTGAATAAGGGTCTCGGTCTAGGTAAGTAATTAGACAAAGGAAGAAATATTTTGGGTTGGAGAGAAATTCTAAACTAACGAGCAAAGCTAATCGAACAAACAAACGAAACAGAAACAAAAAAAAGGATTAGGGTCAAGGTCAACGAGGTGGTCTCAAGGGAGTTATCATAGTTCACAAACTAGTCGATTACGGTCAGTAATTAGGAGGATAAAGGGTCTCTCTCGAGTCTCTATCCACCCGGAGACGGTATTAATGACGGGCTCTCGCACTTATTACTAGGTCGACTCACCCCCAAAGAAAGCTCGAAAATATAACTCACTCATCGCGGCCAAGACAAGCAAATCATACAAAAAGTACAATCAAAGGAGATTACCAACACATAGTCGACAAGATCATAAACCCACAATGGAGACAAACCGAGTCTAACTCAACCCTAGAAATTTACTACTCGAACATGATTAAAACTAAACTAATTGAACTACTCATTACTCTACTCAAACTATTAAACATGAGAAAGTAATAAAGATGCAAACTTTAACTAATAAAATAAAGTACTAATACTAATTCCTCTAAATATAATAACTACTCACAAACCCACAAGACAAAGATAGAATCATAAAACTAAACATAATTAATCGATAAAGAAATAAACTTTAAACTAATTAATAACTAAATTAAACACAAACCCAAAACATAAAGATAGACAATAAATAAATAAAAGAGATGAGAATTATACCATAAGAGAAGGAAAATAACTTTCATCAAAGTGAAGATCTAAGCTTACAAAAAATTCAAAAGATTAATTTTAAAAACAAGATTAGAAAAGTAATTAAGGCTAAACTACTTAATTGAATAAAGTAAAGAAGAGGAGATGCCATTGTTGCTCTGCTGCCACTTACTATTCTACTCCTACGCCCCTCCTAATTCTCTACTCTACTCCTACCCTCCGTGTCTCCAACTCTAAACCCCCTTCTTCCTTTTTTTCTTCTCATGCCAACCAACAGCCCAATTCATTTCTTTCTCCATAATGGGCCATCTATCTCCTTTATTTGGTGCTTTGGGCCTGGTTTTCACATTGATTCCATTAGCTGTTGCCTTGAAGCTCAATTTCGACCCATTAATTAATGAAACTGAGTCTCGCTTCCTTCTACAAACTTTTAGGTATCAAACTTATCTTTCCGACGCAACTTGAATCACTTAATTCCAATGTCGTATGAGTGAGATATCGTTATTTCAAGACAGTCCGATCAAGTAGGCCTTTGACTTTAATTTGCTTGACCCGCTTTGTTCTTTGACCCGATTTTGACTTGTTAATGTAGGGTTACAACCCTTAAATCCAAGGACCTGTTACGAGTATTAATCGAAAAGACAAAAGTAGAGGGATAACAATTATACCTTATTTGCAGCGGAACAACATATTAATAAGAAGTATAATAAACCCAGAAATATATATAATCTCCACGGACTGAATAAATAATCTCCACGGATAGAATAGATAATTTCCACGGACAGAATAAAGCACCCCAAACGTGATGCCTCCTTTGGTATCCACACGGTACAGAACTGCGACGTATATGCTAGTATAAAGGTACGTGAGACCGTCTCACAACTTCTCTCTATATCTCTCTTATAACTCTTTATAAGACGAATATCTATGAGTCAATACTCTTTATTCCATATATTGGTTCATCATATGAACCTCCTTATATAGGAGATGAGAAGGTAGAATTAGGTTATTCCCATAACTCTAATTACCATAATTAGATTATTAGTATAACTCTAATTACCATAACCTGACAACGCAGTTGAGTCCGTATTACTACTGACCCGATATAATTAATATCGTTATATTAATAATATCCCGTACATATTGTGTGTGACCCAATGGGCCCACTTAAGACTACCAGACATATAACTCATTTATATGTCAACCCGACATCGACCTCTAGCAAGGCATATCGGATACATAGACTTAAGTGGGTTAATCCGTAGGACAGTGGACATAACTCCTTCAGTCTCCCACTTGTACATGTCCTCTCAAGAACGGCGTTAAGTCTCTTTGCTACTATTGTCTCCAATTGAGAATGAGGTAAGAAGAAGTGTCATCCTCACATATCTCAATGTTTTACTCGAATCTTTGAGTTGACTTGTTAAAAGAGCAGATAGATGACAATCATCCTATCTGAGTGCGGCCACACATTTGTACAAGTCACACTCTTCGAGTGGCCAAGAAACAATAAATTCCTTTCAATAAAGGAAGAGCAAATCCCCTCTTGTCTAACCACATACTATCACATGATCCATGCATGCCCAATAACCATCCATAGCCCCCTTTCACAGTTGACGAGGAATAGTATCAAAGCATACACATCACATGTATAGAATAGTCAAAGACTCAGGTCTAAAGATCGTACAAGTTCATAACTTGCAAAGAACTTTACTGACACTAAGCGAAATCTTAGTAAAATTCTTTTCGGCGGGTCTGTCTAATGAATGTTCCCAACATACACCCGTGTGCCTGGTTTAGTATTTCAATACCTATGACTCAAGGAACTTAGTCATCAACCAACTCACACACTAGTCATTTAAAGGTATTCAAATGTCTCAACACAATACCCTGACTAGAGACAAAATAATTACATCATCCAAATAGAGTTCCAAGACTAAGTCACGTACTTAGTGATATATTTCATCAATGTAAATTATTTAGGGACAAAACTCGGTTACATTAACCAAATGATAATATGTCATACATATACTAATTATCATAATAACTCCCACTAAACCAAAAACCTCTAAAAGTACTAAGACCACTCGCCCATGCGTCTTATACCAATCATAACAATATGATCTTTATGTAGAGGAGGTTTCGGGACATACAACATTTGTATCGGTTATTTACAAACATATAATCAATCTACCTTCTCTCAATTAAGGTAAACTGTTAGTTTCATAAGCAACAAATTGCTTCATAAACTTTAAAGTTGAGTGCTTGATTCGTAATCAAACGTCTATTTGCTTCAAAAGTAATAGAACACTAACTTTAGTTATAATATTAGTCATAAAGTTGTCCTTTTGGAACTGTTCCAACATACAACTGCTCATCCCAAACAAAATATACTGAGATTACAATCTCATGTCATCTTTGTCTATTTGGAAATATGAATCGTTGTAACTTGTTTACAATAATTCTCTTATCACATCAAGCGCATATCTTAAATAAATCCCCTTTTGCTTCTTAAGCGCAAAGGAACAATTGTTAGATAGCATTCTAGTGACACTCACCAGATTAGTATCTACTCGTCACACGAGCACATAATAAACACATTTCTTGCAAAGTCTCATAGACTAAAGCAACCAAATGTCATTTAGTTAGAGAAGTATGTCACTTACATACCAAATCATAATGATAAATGCACTTCCACTAGTCTCTTGTACACACTTTGTCTCTCTTCGTCTCAAAGGAAAACAAACATCTTTGAATTTCCACATTGAGAATGAAGATACTTGCTCCAGGCTCCAATCAAATCGGAATATTCACATTTGCCTAGCAATTTTAATAATATGAAATTTATACGATGTGTCGCACACACATCATATTGCATCCCTTTTAAGAAATGTATTTCATATATATATATATATATGTCCAAAACTCATCATAATGAGCGATGACATTCAAACTGCTAAATCCATCATAATAGACTTAAGCATAATATTGTAAAAAGGTTTTTCTATAGTCATTACTATGAGATCAATCATTAACTACCAACTATGCTTCATAGATACTCTTATATCAATCTACATCGTCTTTATATTGAAGACTATTCTTCACTATAAGACCCATTTAACCATAGTCTATACTTGCTAGTTATGGTATATAGAATCTATTAGATTTTATGTGACTTTTGGAGTCTTTGCCCATTATTGTTTCATCATAGGTCAAACCTATGTAGGGTAATATTTTACATGTAAGATGATCATGACTTTTCATGGATGCATCAATATCCTCTTCAACAGTTGTAGAGAACACCTATTAATTTTGAACATTTTCAAGGTCGATTCTACTCCCACAGTTTCTATCAGAAATCACATATTTTTAAAAGAAACATATCACCCCATGCAACAAAACAGTTTTGTTATTTGGATGGTTTGTAGAATTAACATAATACCCCTAATAAAACACATGTCATAATTGAGTCTAAATTCTAGAAAACAATTTTCTCTAAACTTTAAGACTTGATAATTAAGAAAAGACTTTTAAGAACATTTTCAATCCATATCTCATATGGTGTCTATTCTTCGACTTACATGGACAATCTCATCAACATTGTACAAAGACTTTAATAATGCATAATCTTCTAAAATGTCAATAAGATCTGCAAAACTCATCATAGACCAAATCATATCAAATATGGTTCGATGTAGTTTGAAACATTTTCACTACTTCTAAGATGATCACAATCTTTTAGTTCAATTCCTCCCTGTTTCAATCATATCGAACAAAACCATACGTGTTACCCATTTTGCAACATTATTAGTTAAACTCACACATATCTGTATGTGCGTGGTCTAACAAGTCTAAGTACCCTCCCACTACAATTAATAGGAGTCACTTGTAATGTCATTTATCCATCTAAACAAGATCCATTTACCTCAGTTGATCCTTATCAATAAGGTTTATAATTTCATCATTATGAAACTTATTCTTATGTCTCTTGTCTCATGGATTAAGGACAAAGCCATAATAGGTAAAACTTGAGTCGTAGGACTTGAATCCTTTTGGTCGTTATGTTATAAATAAAAGCATTCACTACTAGGAATGTAGAGCTCAACAATCATGTTAGTCTTACTGTACCTCATATTCATGCAAGGTATAGAGCAACAATTGTTCTACTTTTATTAAAACTTTTCATGCCCATACATGAAACAGAATTAATGTCCTTGCTTATGACTAGTACAAGAATAACAATTATCCAATTCCAGTATTCAGCTTTATGGTAAAATTAAGTGATTTTCCTTTTATATATGAAATAACAACGTTTGTTCATTTCATCATAAAACACTTCACTTATATACCATTATTCCACCCTCTTCGAGCCATCACATCCACAATGTAATAGTTGCATTTGGTATCTTATACCAAAACAGTAGAATGAAAGTAACAATTACTTCAGTAACATACACACCAAAAGTCATACTTCAGTAATTGATTTGCAGATTTTCTAGACATTTCTAGAAACTATCTACCAATGTCATATATTCGTCATTACATTAATGATAAATAATTTCGTACCTAATCTAAACTTGGGAACAAGTTTGGGTATGACAACGATTATTCTTCCCTTACTTTAACCAACGTCTTAAATTCATTAATCATTATCTCAAGCAATTTTCTTAATGAACTCATAGAACATTAGTACTATTTGCCTTCTTGATACAATGTTCAACTATCTTTTAACATCTCATGCTAAAAGGTGAGAAATCTTATTAAGTCACCTGATTTATTCATAATAAAGGACCTAAACTTAGGACTAATTGAAACGATTTCAATTCCTAATTCTTTAGAAAGAAGCATCCAAAATTTCCTGATTATCAATATAATCACGTCATTGTATGACATGGATTAATTAGATCATCTTCAACATTTTCTCGCTTAATGGGACCGGTTCCCTTTATTGAAACAATTGATTTTAATTTGGTACTTATAATCATCTTCATGACTCTAATTATACAGTCCATACTGTACATTAACATTGGTAATAATTTGTCGGAATTATCCTTCACAAGGACAAAATCTGTATCTCTAATTTTGAGAACAATTCTCAAGATACCAATCAACGAGGTTGAACAATTCAAACTCATCTTTAATAAATGTGATAGCAGTGACTAAATAACAACTACATTTATATGCAATGTAAAACGATAAATAATATTAATAATCATAAACAATTTTAAGATAAAATCATGCAAACTACCCTCAAGTTCGCATAATATTCCAAGATCCTAAACCTTTTGTCGCTCAAGTGAACTTGGGCTCACTGCTCAAGCTCCAAAAGTAAAGGTAGACAACAAACTTGTCAATTACATCTCTATGTAATTCTTGGTTCGTCGGAATTAGTCATCATATGACACCAACTATTTGCCTCAAAGCCCAAGTCCGACTTGATAGCAATGTTAAGCAAACCAGACTGAACCTGTGGGTAACCGTTACCCACCTACTCAGTCCACACACATCGGCAAAGCACCGCTTAGACAGTCACTTCAACCAATGGCATGAAATTGTTGTAGTGGTCAATTCTGGAAAGGTAATACTTAATATTTGTGCGAGGGATTTAAATGCATCATGGGTCCTAAACATGCTCCTAGGTCAACTTACAAGACGACCTATCAGTTCTAGGCACACAAGTCACAAGTCTCAAAGAATAAAATCATGCATCATATGACATAATAATTCAATTGTTACTAGTGATTTGTGCATAAAACAAGTTAAAAGATCCCATATTTTGATTAATAATCATATTTATCATAATTGCTATTTGGTTTGAACAATTTTACCAATATCTTTCATTTTTCCAACTACGAGGAACAATTTCCCACCCGGAAAATTTGACGGATATACAAAACTCGATTCACAATCGATCTGCATCTTATAATTGTCATATAAATATGAACAATTCACTAAAATCAAATAAGACTCGAGAAACTCTTTTCCGATCTATTTATGATAATATGATAATTAAAATGCATAATATTATTTAACCGATTTAGAAAACTAATTTTAATAGATTCGGAAAAATAAAAGTATAATCCATTTTGATTCATAATCAACACACAAACGCAAGAAAACGACTTTTCTTAAAAGCGTCGCTCGACCCGACACCATGTCGTCCGAGTAAATATTGTGTCGTCTTGGTCAAACCTTTGCCGCTCGGGTCATCCCGTTCCAACCGGGACATACCCGTGCTGACCGAGTCATACTCGTGTCACCCGAGTCACACTCGTTCCGACTTACAAAAATCGAGTCTTGTCCTAATCATATTAGGACTCATCGTTAATAAAATTCTAGTAATTTTAATTTCTCAATTTCAATTGAATCTTGACCAATCTTATTAGCCTCATCGTCAACAAGGAAATCAAGGATTATGGTAGGTCAATAAATTAAAACATAATCTATATTATATCTTAAAATTAAGGATAATTTCATAATTTAACAATTTAAATTCACAAATTAAGATACCCTAAACATAATCGGTAATTACTAGACTAATCATATTTGATGTGATACGTTATCAGGTTATACACTTGTGAGAAGTAACTAATGTAAATAAGTATGATAAACAGTTAACATACATTACTTAATGTTACATGCAATCATTAGTTACGTTGTCTTAGTAAAGTATGATAACCATGCAATCATTATTTAAAGTCACATCAAAAAATAATTCATCATATTACATATTACACGTTGATGAAATTAACAAATATCCGGCATGTAACTATGTGAGGAATAAAAGAATATTGGCACACCGCAAGATTCACACCGCAAAATACAGATTATCATCAATAAGGCTCTATATTGTTACGTCATATGTGGTAAACATCGAATGAATGATAACGGATCATGCAAATAATCAAATTAATATGCAATAGAATCCCTCATAATCAATTATGAGACAAAGATTCAGGTCGATTTGATTAATACCACATAACAGAGGCTCTGATACCACTGTAGGGTTACAACCCTTAAATCCAAAGACCTGTTACGAGTATTAATCGAAAAGACAAAAGTAGAGGGATAACAATTATACCTTATTTGCAGCGGAACA
Organism: Agrostemma githago; assembly: GCA_958450325.1. NCBI lineage: Eukaryota > Viridiplantae > Streptophyta > Magnoliopsida > Caryophyllales > Caryophyllaceae > Agrostemma > Agrostemma githago. The sequence continues at coordinate 60,968,259 of OY288247.1, read as the reverse complement.
ACATATTAATAAGAAGTATAATAAACCCAGAAATATATATAATCTCCACGGACTGAATAAATAATCACCATGGATAGAATAGATAATTTCCACGGACAGAATAAAGCACCCCAAACGTGATGCCTCCTTTGGTATCCACACGGTACGGAACTGCGACGTATATGCTAGTATAAAGGTACGTGAGACCGTCTCACAACTTCTCTCTATATCTCTCTTATAACTCTTTATAAGACGAATATACTATGAGTCAATACTCTTTATTCCATATATTGGTTCATCATATGAACCTCCTTATATAGGAGATGAGAATGTAGAATTAGGTTATTCTCATACCTCTAATTACCATAATTAGATTATTAGTATAACTCTAATTACCATAACCTGACAACGCAGTTGGGTCCGTATTACTACTGACCCGATATAATTAATATCGTTATATTAATAATATCCCGTACATATTGTGTGTGACCCAATGGGCCCACTTAAGACTACCAGACATATAACTCATTTATATGTCAACCCGACATCGACCTCTAGCAAGGCATATCGGATACATAGACTTAAGCGGGTTAATCCGTAGGACAGTGGACATAACTCCTTCAGTTAACCCGTCTTTGACCCACCTTAGTCCGCTTAATTCAGTTGAACTCACACGAAACGGTACCTAAAAAATACAAACGAGACAAAGCAGTACCAAATCCTCGGATAATAACATTTATTACGATAGTTATTACTAAGACGATAATTAACACTTAATATCATATAAGAACATAAAATGAGCTATAATAACAATTAAGCACACAAAATCGGGACAAATATAGATCTAAATATGGGTCAAATAATCACTAAAATGACGTTTATCAACGATCAGCGATGAACCTTCAACATGATGTTGCGCAGCAACGATCTGTGAACAAGCCGAAAAAACGACGACAAATTGGTCAGAAATCAGAAGATCAGAAAAAGAAAGAAAGAAAGAAGAGGAAACAGAGAAGTAGAGGTGACAGAGAGAGAAACGCAAAGAAGAGAAGGGAGAACGAAGAGTTAAATTAGAGGACAGAGAAGGGGAACGTGTCAAGCAACATATGGTATGGAGCACTGTTCCTAAGAGGAACACTGTTCCTAAGGGGAATTATTGGGGTTTTTGGCTTTTTAAAGGTTAGGGATAAGAAAGCATTTCTTGGTATCAATGATCTCTTATGTTACATCATACATACATAAGAGACCATTTATTGATTTCAATGCACTACAAGAGAATTATGATTTAGCTACTAGTTTAGCAATTGACCAAAATTCAGTCGCTAAATATATTATTTAGCTATTAATGTTGAGACATAAATATATTTAATCTCTATTTGAGATACCAAACTGAAGCGGTGGCTAATTATGTGTTTATTTTAGGGACTAAATAAAGTCGATAGCAAAATTACTATCTAATTTATGTTTTTAGATACAGAAAAATGTTAGTAGCTAATTATGTCTCTATTATATAGACTAAATAAGGTGGATAGCAAGAGTAGTATCTAATTGAAGTTTTTAGATACAGAAAAAAAAATGTTAGTAGCGAAACTTTTCCCTATATATAACGATAAAATATTACGAACAATGAATTAGTGAATATCTAGGAGACCAAAGTAAATGAGTGGATAACTACGTAGTTATTGTGGAGACGAAATCAAATGAGTACCAATTTTAATATCTAATTTACTTTTTTAGCTAATAAAATATGTTTCGTTTTTTGTATATTTCATATAAATGTATGCGATTGTGAAATATAGTTTTAAATTAATAAGATTTTTTTATAGGAGTAGTTATTATTAAAAATTATGTCCCTTATAATCCACGTATGTAACAATTGCTTTTATTTTTAAGTTGACATTTATGTCCAATTATGTCAAATGTAAGCATTAATCTTCATGTGGCCTAACGGTTGGAGTGTTGACTATGTAGTTGGAGGTCATGAGTTCGATTCCTCTATCCAACATAAACTATCAATATCTTTACAAGAAGAGGAGGGGGTGCGTGGGTGTTTGTTTAGCACACGAGGGTGGAGGGCGGGGTGGGTTCTATTTGCCATGTCACCCGCTGAGTGTGGGGGTCAAGTATGGTGATGTAGCAACAACCGATATGTACCTTCATGCTTGGTAACCATTTTTAGACACCAAAACATTAGTCGCTAATTTTGCGACACCAAAATTGGTCTCTAGGTCTGTCACTACATCAGCTACCAACAATTTGTGGTCGCTAATGTAGCTACTTAAAAGTTCGTCTCTATTATTGTAGCAAAATTAGCCACTACGCTTTCAGTCGCTAGGTAGTAGCTAATTTTGGTCGCTAATTCTGTAGCTAAATTAGCGACAAGGCCTTTAGCAACCAATGAAATTTAGTCGGAAATTCCATCTCTAAGCTGATTAGCTACGGAAAATTGAAGAGTTGCTACTAAAATTTCAGTCTCTAAGGAGACTTCACCTTGTAGTGATGGTCTCTTATGTTACATACTAGGAGTACCAAATACATCATTTCTGAAATTAATGATTTCTAAGAAATTGCAAGTTCCAACTCAATAAATTAGCGGAATTACTTTTTCATACTTGCATGTTACTCAATCCTCCCTAGAATTTCTTAATTATCCTATATTACCCTTCTCTATTCCAAAAACAATTAAGTTCTTAATTTCTTTTCTAAAAACCACTTTTTAATCCTAATTCTTGCTTAAACCTTGTCAATTTCATAAATCTATCAATCATTATTTGAGAACTTCGCAATGGATTGAAGTTCGGTAATAGATTTTTTTTATTTTAATTGAAAATTATGATCTGGACTGATAATTATGGTTTCTTAATTTTAGAAAGTTAGGGTTTAGGGTGATAGGAGGTGGGGTCCCCGGAGAAGGGAGGCGATGGCAGCCGGATCGCCGGAGCTTATAGGAGGGAGGCGGCGGTCGCAACCAGAGGAGGGTGGAAGGATCGGTGGGAGGAGGGTGGGAGGTAGGGCTATAAGGGTGTGTTAAGGGGTGTTGTTGTTGTGGGTGTTTAGGGTTTAAGGTGGTGTGGGAAGGTGGCTGGAGGAGGGGTGGCGTCGGCGACTGGAGCAGGAGGGTGGGTGGGTGGCTGTTTGTTCTTTTTTTATAAAAAAATTATTGTATTGTATTTTTACTTTATAAATAATATCTCATTTGAATTGTATTGTATGGAGTATTATTTTGTAATTATATTTTTTATAATTATCGAATTAATTTTTTTTGTATTGTAGTAATTCTCATGTTTTTATTTTTATTATTATTGTATGATTTAATTTTCTTGTATCATATTTTCTTATTGGAGTAATATATTAAAAAAAATATTATTATTGGATTTAAAATCGTCTTTTAAAAAATACGAGTATTAAAAATTATTGAAAAAATAAAAAGCATAAACCGTCTTTTAAAAAAACGGAAAAAGGCGGGGAAAAAATGGCCCAAAAAAAAATTTGGTTGCCCGAGTGATGGCCAACGTGTGGGCCGGAGTAATCGTCGGTGTAGTGAGGTGGTGGACGGAGATGAAATTAGTGAGTTTTGAGATTTTTTGGCTTTTCTCTCAAAAAGCTCTCAAATGTAAGTGTGGGGAAGGGGGAAATGAGAGGGTAATAATGTATTTATAAAGTACAAATGAGTAACATACAAGTATGAAAAAATATCACCCTAAATTAAATACCCCCTCAACTAACTCAACTTAATTCAGGTTCTCCTTCGTCACCCCACCTCCACCTCCACCTCCACCTCCGTCGCGCTCACGGTGGCGTTCTAGCGCAACAACTTCGATAATTTCAAGAAACGCTTGTTTACGATGATCTGCTAATGACGGTTTCGAGCAGCTTGTTTACGATGCTAGGAAAGCTGTTAAGAGGTCAATCGCTAGTATGCTGTTTCACAACGGATTGGCTCCGCGGTTGAAGTGGCGTCTGTTCGTGCTCGTGATTGATCGTGAGTTCGAGATTTTGCATAAATGACGTGCGTTTTCTCCTGATTTCTCTCGGAATTGGCCTAGGGTTTGTTCTTTTTTCCTTTTTTGCTGCTATTTGTCTAGGGTTTGTGTCTTCTCCCTTTTCTCTAAATTTTGCTGGTTTTTGTCGATTTCGCAAAATTGAAGGAGGATGTATGTACAGATTCACTACTAAAAATAGAGGAAATTGCATCGGATATTTTGCGTCGGACTAATAATTCGACGCAGTTGTCGATGTTGCGTCGATTTGTGTCGGATAATCCGACACTAATACTTTGCGTCGGATTAACGGACGCTATCCGCCTCCATGGAACTGGTGCCAATAATTTCGCGTTGGCGCGACCATGTGAAAGCTCTGCGTCGGATTAGCCGGCGCAACGCCGACCCAACACGAAGTGTTTGCGTCGGCTAATCCGATGCAAAGCAGTCAGTCAATGCGTCAATTGACGTTAATTTAAAAACCTCTGCGTCGGATTAGCCAATGCAAAATTGAAATGTTCGACGGCCTTTGCGTCGGCTAATCCAACGCAGAGGTTTTTAAAAAAAAATAACACGACGCAACATAACAGACCCCAGAACCCGACTCCCCCAAACCTCATCTCCGCCTAAGGCGATTCAAAGGCGAACGCGACCATCCCCCAAAAATCAACCCCTCCGGCGTTCCACCCACCACCGGCGACCCACCCATCCCCGTCGACCCACTCACCACCGGCGATCCCCCCCGAAATCGCCCCCCTTAATCAGCCAAACCCTAAATCGTCCCTCCCATCCCCTTTTCCGACGATCCTCCCCAAAACCCAACCCCCTCCGGCATCCCACCCATCTCCGGCGTCGCACCCACGACCAGCGACCCACCCAACTCCGGCGAACCACCACCAGCTCCGGCGAATCAGGTATAATTATTTTCTTCTTTCCGGTTTTTGTTCTTTCCTTAACCCTTGTATTGTTTATATTGATTGAGTTTTATTAATTGTGTTAGATTTGAGGATAATTGGGTTGGATTTGAGTTAGAATTGTTAGGGTTAAGTTAATTGACATAATAATTGTTATATTTGAGGATAATTATGTTAATTGACATAACACTTTTACTTCTTGTCGTCCATAAATTTACTTAGCATCGTCCGTATTTTAACCGTATTACCACTTTTACCCCTCACTTTTATTAACTCTTCACCTTCCTCTTTATTCACCTTATTCCTTATCTTATCCACCTTCTTTCTTTTACCTTCCTCCTCTACTTCAGTAAAAAAAAATTAAAATTTGGAAAATGGTTTCAAGCAATCCCCCTCCAATTAATTATGTCATGTCATCTCAATTCCGAGTCCAAGGTAAATAATTATTTCTTAATTTATGTTCTTTAGGGTAAATCGATTTCTATTTGTTGTACTTTTTTTTAATTGCATAGTTGCTTCGTAGCTAGAAATCGATTTTTCTTCTGAGAATCGAACCCAGGCTGAGGCATAGAAATTTTACACCCCGAACCTAGGCTCGATTGCTTCGTAGCTAATCACATTGATAAAGCGTGAAAAATATGAGTTACAACTCATGACAGAGCGTTAAATTTTTACTTCTTTTCCTGGGCAGAGGTGTGGGAGATCTACGCCTCTACCCAAGAAGGGGCATAGAACTCCCACTTCTCTTCCTGGGTAGAGACGTGGGAGATCTACACCTCTACCCAGGAAGGGGCATAGAACTCCCACTTCTGTTCCTGGGTAGAGGCGTGGGAGATCTACACCTCTACCTAGGAAGGGACATAGAACTCCCAGTTCTCTTCCTGTGTAGAGGCGTGGGAGATCTACACCTTTACCCAGGAAGGGGCATAGAACTCCCACTTCTCTGGAAGGGGTGTGGTTCTCTCACGTCTGTTTTTGGGGAGAGGCGTGGATACAGCGTAGTTATCATCGTCCAAATAAAACAATAAAACAACTCCATTGACAGCGTAGTTATCAGCGTAATTGAGTAGTTGAGTTAACGTAATTTTTTCGCATATCCAATAAAACAAGTCGAATAATAACTACATTGACAACAACGAAAACTAACCTCGACAGTGTCATTATCGTCCAAATTGTTCTCGCTATAGGGCAAATTCAAATAAAAAAGAATATTGTTTTCCGCGTTCGACATGTTCTGAACAATTGTAGATCAATTAAATTTCGAAAGATAACCGTTTTGTTAATTCGAGAATTAATGTTGTTGTGGTCAGAGTTTTAATTTCAATTAGCTTAATAATTAAATAAGGTAAATTAGGTTATTGTAGTTAGGTCAAATTTGGTTACTAAATTTGAAAGGGGCAAATCAGTAATTTACTCATAAATTATGGACGACGCTAAGTAACTTTATGGACGACAAGAAGTAGTCTCCTTGACATAATTATGTTTGATTTGAATTAATTGATTTAATTGAGTTACAATTGTTAGATTTATGTTAGATTTTAGAATGATTATTTATGTTGGGTCATTGAAATTTTTAATTGTTGGATTTTGTTGGTTAATTGTTTAGATTGTGGTGGAATGATGTTGTTAGAATTAGATTGGTAAATTAGTAAATTAGTAAATTTAGCAGTAAATTAGTAGATTAGTAGAATGGTGGAATGATGTTGTGGAATGGTGTGGAATGGTGGAATGATGTAGTAAATTACTAGTAAAATAGTAGTAGTAGTAGTAGTATTAGTAGATTAGACTACTAATACTACTTCATTACTACTACTACTAATACTACTACTAATATTACTAATTTACTACTAATACTAATACTAATACTAGTAATCTACTACTACTAATACTACTAATCTACTACTAATACTACTATACTACATCATTACTACTACTAATACTAGTAATGTACTACTAATACTACTAATCAACTACTAATCTACTACAAAAAATCTACTTAGGCCTCGAGACATAAACATTATACTTATTTTATAAATTTACATTTAACGCTTAAAAGTCAACGAAAGTCAAAATCATAATTATTTGGGTTATTTCATGGAAATAATACCAACTATTCGTGTGCTTCTTAAAATAATCCAAACTATAAGTAATATCATTTTAATATGAACTACTCATTCATTAATCTTGCTTTGCTATGTATGAAATGATGACTTGCTATTACCGGTCATAGTGACTTGTTCTAACTTTATAGGGTTTTATTAGGTACATTGCAGTCATCGTTAAAGCCAAAATTAGAATAAAAACTTTTTTTCATAGTTTTATAAGACTAATTGAAAAGAAACGGAATATGGATTTTCGTAATTTTTTTTATCAATAACCGAAAATGAACACGAAATGTGAATCAGATGAAGAAGAGTTAGGGAAAGAGTTGAATAAGAGAGGTTCAACAGGTAGTCGGTCACCCATAGCAAAGCGAGGTTAATGAAGGCATAGTTCGTATTAAAATGAGATTACGTATAGTTTAGATTAATTTAAGAAGAACACGCATAGTTGAGATTATTCCCATGAAATAACCCTAATTATTTCTCAAAAGATTGAAATATAAATAATTAAAAGTATTAAATTACAAGTTTACAGATTTTTCATAATTTCACTGTCTTACAATAAAATTCATAATCTAGCAAGCGAAGCAGAGGAGACGAATTTGGCCGGTGGTCTGAGACACTATGGTCCGGTCACCTTCGCCGGAAACGTCCCTACTCAACATCACTAAGCGGAGGCAAAGGAAGCGATCGGTGGAAAGGGAAATGCGGAAAGAAAGCATTGTTGCGAACCCTGCGATGGAGGCACCCATACGTGAGAAGTCTTTGCAGGATATAATGGGAATTCCGTCTTATGATATTCAGGAGGAGGACGGATTGAGAGTTGAGAATGTTAATGAGGATGGCCTTGCTAATTCAAATGGCCTAATACACGAAGTTGGTGGGGATGAAGAAGGGCCTTGGTTCATGAAACAGGGGAACAAAATTGTGCAGGAAACCAATGAGGAAATTCTACAATTGGATCTCGAGGATGTGCAGCCTGAGATTGATTATTGGAAGACGGCCATATATGGTTTTGTAGTAGGCGCGAACCCACCGTGGCAAGTCATGGAAGGATTCTTAAGGAGAATTTGGAAAATACAAAACATTGAGAAGATTTCCTTTATGCCAAATGGAGTCTTTCTGGTGAGATTTCCGACGGAAGCTGTTAAGAACATAGTGTTACAGGCTGGTTATCATTTATTTGATAATAAACCAGTGATCATTAAAGAATGGAAGCCTGATATAGACCTGCAAAAAGAGGAGGTGAAAGTGTTACCAACCTGGATACGTCTCCATAAGCTGCCGCTAAAGTTTTGGGGCAATAGCCTGAGCAAGATAGCGGGTATTATAGGGACTATGATTAAGAGAGACGAGGCCACAGCGCAAAAGACAAGACTAGGATTCGCAAGAGTCTTAGTAGAGGTTAAGATGGGACAAAATTTTCCTGACTTTGTGCAGTTAAAAGATGAGAATGGGATGTTATTGAAGATACAGGTTGAATATGATTGGAAACCTGTAATATGTGATGGATGCAAGAGGATGGGGCATGAAAAGAAAAACTGTCGTCCTCAGAGTCACAAGCCTGTGGAAAGGAAACAGAAGGTGTGGAGGATTGTGGACAAACAACAGGAGAAGACGCAGGTTCAGGACATTGAACCCCCTGCAACTATTATCAACTATCCGGATTTACCCAAAAAAGGTGTAGAGAATGCAATTACACAGCCGAGTAACCAGACACCAGGACAAGGCGAAACAGAAGAAAGGGATACAGATCAAAAGTCAGACATGGGAGCAGCAGATCACGTTAGTGGGGGGGAAATCAGTCCCACTTACAAACAAATGCTCACAAGGATGCAGTCCCCGGTAAGGGGAAGAAAGGGTACTATCTCTCCTCAAACGTCCTCATGAATATCGGTTTTTGGAACGTGAGAGGTATGAATAGGTTGGAGAAACAATGTGAGATAAATAAATTCTTAGAGAGGAATAACATTGGTCTTTATGGTTTATTAGAAACAAAGATCAAGTCGGCTAATTTGAATAAGGTGATGAGCCAAAGTTTTAATAGGTGGAGCATATCCACAAATAATCATACGCATCCTGGAGGCCGCATTTGGGTCCTGTGGGATCCAATGAAATTTCAGATTCAGTTTCATAAGTACACCTCTCAACTGATTCACTGTTCAGTTCATTGTGTACATGAGAACGTGAGATTTGATGTCACGTTTGTATATGCGTTCAATAAAATAGCGGAAAGAGAAGAACTATGGCATGATCTGGTTCTTATTAATAATAATAGGCATGGAGCGTGGTTAGTCGGGGGGGATTTCAACTGTGTGCTAACTCAAGAAGAACGATTGGGTGGGAGTTTTAATATTAATGAGGCCATTCCATTTCAAGACTGTATCACACAGTGTGAACTGGTGGACTGCTCTGCCTTGGGAGCCTTTTATACTTGGAATAATAAACAACCGCCGGAGGAGCGGGTGTATAGTAGATTGGATAGAGCTTTAGTTAATCATGATTGGCTTGAGAATTGCGAGAACTACAGTGCTCACTTCCTACCTGAGGGATTGTTTGATCACAACCCATGTGTCATTAGAAGGAGTGCTGATATGAGGAAGCATAATCGGCCGTTCAAATACTAATATGTGGAGTCAGGCATCGAATTTTGAGCCCACTGTGAGGACATCTTGGAATCAGGAGGTAGAAGGAACTAAGATGTTCAGACTTGCAAACAAACTGAAGAGACTAAAGGGCCCATTGAAGAAATTGGATAAGGAGACTTTCCATAGCATTGAGCTCCAAACTGACATCGCCCAGGTTCGACTGCAGGATATACAGAAAGCATTGGTCAGTGACATGGGAAATCAAAATCTGTTGCTCGAGGAGATAGAGGCTATGAAGAAGTTCAGAATGCTGAACAAGGCGAGAATGGCTTACCTTAAACAAAAAGCTAAGATACATTGGCTAAAGGAGGGCGATGCAAACACAGCAGTATTCCATGGATCTCTGAAAACTCGGAGAATTAAAAACACAGTGAACCAAATTGAGGATAAAGACGGGAAGACACATACCAGTCCCGAAGAAATCCAAAGAGCATTCCTAGAGTTCTATAATGATTTATTGGGAACAAAGAAAGATACTGTCAAAGTCGTGGGGCATGTCATGCGACTTGGACCAGTATGCGATGCAAGCCACTGTGAGATCCTGAATGATCCGGTTACTAGAGATGAAATTAGGGATACAATGTTTAGCATACCCAACGATAAGGCTCCGGGACCCGATGGTTACTCAAGTAAATTTTTCAAGGATGCGTGGGATATTGTCGGAGATGATGTTTGTGATGCGATTCTAGACTTTTTCAACTCTGGCAGATTGTTAAAGCAGCTGAATACTACGGCTATAACACTCATTCCAAAAATTGATAGGCCTACAACAGTTATGCAATTCCGGCCAATTGCTTGTTGTAATACGGTGTACAAGTGTATATCGAAGCTCCTCTGCAAGAGATTGGCTCAAATCTTACCCGATATCATTTCACCTGGCCAAGGGGGTTTCATTCGGGGGAGAAGCATCGTAGAAAATATTCTCATTTGTCAAGATCTTGTGAGACTATATTCGAAGAAAGCCGTCTCACCAAGATGTATGATAAAGATGGATATGCAAAAGGCATATGACACGGTCGAATGGGAGTTTCTGAGTCAAATGCTACAGCAGTTGCACATACCAGAACATTTCCGAAGGCTGTTACTTCAATGCGTAACCACGGCCTCATTCTCGCTAAACCTTAATGGGGAGTCATTCGGTTTCTTTCATGGGAGGCGAGGTCTGAGACAGGGAGACCCGTTATCCCCACTTTTGTTCACAATTTGTATGGAATACCTGTCCCGGCTGATCAAATATACTACAGAAACAAGGGAGTTCAGGTACCATCCCCAATGCAAGCAAATGAAGTTAGTGAACTTAATGTTCGCTGACGATCTCCTATTATTCAGTAAAGGGGATATCCCGTCAATGATGGTCCTGTTGCGAACCTTTGCTACTTTCTCCAAGGCCTCGGGTCTCCAACTCAGTAAAGGTAAGACGAACATCTACTTCAATGGTGTTAGCAAGGAAATACAGCAAGACATCCTAGCTGTCTCGGGATGTACGCCAGGTACTCTTCCGTTTAAATACTTAGGAGTGCCGATTAAGGCTGGCCGTCTGTCCATTCTTGATTGTCAGCCGTTGGTTACTAAAATTACTGAAAGAATTAGACGGCTAGGGTCGAGAAAATTATCTTATGCTGGACGTCTAATCTTGATCAAGTCGGTACTCTCGACCCTCCATAATTATTGGGCGACTATCTTTGTTCTCCCCAATGGGATCATTAAACAGATTGAGGGCATTTGCAGAACTTATTTATGGGAAGGCGGGTCTACCTACACGAGACCTCCTCTTGTCTCGTGGAGGAAGGTCTGTGTACCCTACAGAGAAGGGGGATTAAATTTGACACAAAGTGCAAATTGGAACAAAGCGGCTATCGGTAAGTTGGTATGGTGGATCGTCAAAAATCCGACTAAGCTATGGGTTACCTGGATTAACTCGATTTACCTGAAAGGTCAGCCATGGCTACAATATAGCCCACCTACGGACGTAGGATGGGGATGGAGAAGGATATGCAAGGTGAAAGACAGGCTAAAGAATGGGATTGAAAGTGGGGAATGGATCGATTCGAATCCGTACACCACAGCTAAAGGCTACCACTGGATCAGAGAAAGGGAGGAAGAAGTGAGCTGGCATAGACTCATATGGAATAAGTGGACAATTCCGAAGCATAGAATGATAGCGTGGATGGCTCAGCATAATTCGCTGAACACGATGACCAGGCTACAAAGGCTGAACGTGACTCAAACTGATTTATGCGTTATCTGTAGTATGCAGGAAGAGAGAATCGATCATCTATTTTGGGAATGTGAGTACAGTAGGAGAATCCTGATGAGTATAGCAACATGGATTGGGCAGGACCTTAACAGGAGGAACACTAATGAATGGCGAGACAGATTGAAAGGAAGCAAAATGCAGCGAGCTATGACCAATAGTGCGATCAATGCAACCATATACAACATATGGGAACAGAGAAACAAATGTAGAGTGGATGGTGTGCTGATTCAGCCACATATAGTTTGTAGGAACATAATTAAGGAGCTTAATTGTTATTTCAATACGGTTCAGAAAGGCAAACTCAATGCTAGAGATGAGAATTTCATCTCTAGATTGATGGGCAATTAAATGTATATTTGACTTCTTATATATAATACTTACACTTTCACAAAAAAAAATAAAATTCATAATCAAATCATTAAAAATCTAAACACTGTAAGAGTAGTAGGGTTAAAAACTTTAGAATCTTATCTAAAAATTTTATTTCTTTATAAATCCAAATTTCAAACTTAACAAAGGTTTTTATTTGTACTCTTACAAACTGACAGAATTCGACACCCGATGGTATCGCATTAATAAAATACGTTTAAAAATTGATTTTGAAGAAAAACCAATTCGAAACATTAAGTAGACTCTTCAAAGTTTAGGTATATAAATTACCCATGATAAATTCAAAGTTTATCAAAGGTTTTAATTTAGATTTTACAAAAATTGACAGATTCGCGGACTAATCCGGCGTCTGTTCGTAAACAATTAATTGTGACCAAAATACTTGAAATTATTTTACGAACTTAAATATGGGTAAACTAGACTTAAAATAAACAGTAGTCTCTTTTCAAAGTTTTCGAATGTAACGTAATTAAACAGGATTAATAAATCGTACAAAAACATTAAGAGACTCCGAAGCATGCTGTAACTTCGTTAAAGCAATAAAAACTTTTACTTTGATTCTTTATATTAAAAATCACGAAAAGTCATAAATAAAGTCTTATTTGTATGTTTTAGTCTCGGCCTTATAATACTTTTAGGAAATCCGATGTGAAATAAATTGAGAAGATTAAAAGCGATATAAACATGAAATCGATTTAAGCATATTATCGCAATATAATTAAAACATGCTTATTCGTATAAAGATTTGATTTTAAAACGATACTACAAGCAACTACAACATATATATCATGCAATACCGAGTCATGCCATCATGTGTTACCTTCATCAAGATCCAAGTCAATCATCTTCGGGACTAGCACGGTTACCTACAAAATAAATTAATATATGGTATTAAAACCATATAATAATTGAATAGAAAGAGGGAACGAGACAGAGAATAAGAGTAACATAATTACCCTCCGGAATGAATAAGGGAGGAATAAGAGGGTTAAACGATGAATGAAATTAGATGGAAAGGAGATGCTCTTGTACGACGGAAAGCAGCAGCAGTAGCAAGTCTAGCAAAAGAACACCAACTACACTAACGTGCCAGTAGCAATAATCAACACGCTACAACAGTAGCTACACCAACTCAGCATCGAACTCGCAACCGACTAAGCAGCAATGAAAAGCAGTTGAAAGACGTACAGTAGAACAGCAACACGCATCCACAGCACCGGCAACAGCATGCAATAACAACAGCAGTAAGAAGAAGAAGAAGAGACAAAGAGGAAGAAGAAATTGATTAAGAAACTAACAGCAGATCACGAGCAGTCGTAGCAACATAATGTGACGGCAGTAGGCACAACAGTGAGCAGCGACAACAGCGCCATTGAATCTCGACAATAAGCAGCAGCAGACGACCACAGTAGCGTCAACAAGAAACATACAGAGCAGCAGTAACAATCAAAACAGATCAGGAGTTATGATGTGCGCTATCGCTGACACGCATGCAAACAATATTTTTATCCCAACTTACTACTATGTAGTAGCGGCAAGTCGAGGTCGATCCACAGGAAGGCGGTTAAGCGATATTGGTCAAGTCTGGGGTTTAATTGCGATTGGGATGAGATGGGGGGTTTTGGGATGAGAGGAGCTAGAGTAACTTAACGAGCTATGGAACTAAGGCGAGAAACTATTAATGGGAAAGAACTAAAGCTAGAAACAATAATGGGAAAGGCGTTAGGGAGAGTCGGGGAGTCGGAAAACAAGATAAAAGTATAACATCGCAAGAATTATCACAAGGTGTATAAGGGAGGTTCCACCTTTCGGTTTCCCTACCGGCCAAGTCTAAGCCCGCTTTCGCGACGAATAAACTAAGGTCTCTAGACGGAATTACTCAAACCCCGAGTTTCCCCATATTGGTCCGAGTGAGTCAAGTCAACCTAGGTGATCAAGCTAAGTCAAACAAAACACATCAATACCATCAAGACAATATCACCCTCAAATGTAATATTCTCACAAGATAAAACATTTTCCTAGAATTCCTCCTCCCCTAGCCCCCTAACTAAAATCTACTCACTAACCATAATGAAAATAACATTGAGGAGACTAGGAGAAAGACTAAACACGCTTGAACTAGAGAAGAAATAACTAATCTAACACAATGAAGAAAACTACACTAACAAAACAACACCAAGGAGGAAAATAAATAAACACACAAACTATGGAGAAACAAACTAAGGAGAGAGATAAACAAACAAACAAACAAAGGAAAACTACGCTAACATGAAGAATGACAACACTAACAACGGATTAACAATAAACTAAAAATAAAACTAACTAATGGAGAAAGAGAGAGGAAAGAAACTACCAATAATTGAGAAACTAAAAGAGGAAGATGAAGATTAATAAAAAAGATGAAGCTTCAAGAAATAAGGCAAAGATCTTGTCACTAAACCCTTGCAAAACCCTTGAATCTTCAATATAAACACAATCTTCAACTAAAGATGGAAGCTTTGATTAGGGATTGTTGAGTAGAATTAATCTAATACTAATACTAATACTAATAAGATCTACTAATTCTATGGAGATTTTTGCTAAGAGAGTTTTACTACAATTGCCACTACTACTACTAATCTTCTACACTACTCCTACTCCTAAGAGGCTCACTCAAGGCACAAGAGTGACACAAAACCCTAGGTTAAGTATTTATAGTGTTTCTTAATGGGTCACACAAGCTTAAGGCTCATAATCCAATTCCTCTTCATTAAGCTAGACCTTCACCCTTTGCATCTTCATGGGGTGAAGTTTCACCCCGCGGCTTGACGACATTGGCACCACCGGGTGAAATTTCACCCGGTGAGATTTTCTTCTCGAATCGCCATTTTTGGCGTTTTTCTCCATCGGGCGAAATTTCACCCGGTGGGCGAAATTTCGCCCGATCGTTTCGTCCGGTGGGAACTGCCCAGGAAAATCTTCGGGAGGTGGAAAATGTCGTCGGGCGAAATTTCGCCCGGTGATGACTCACCGGGTGAAATTTCACCCGGTGATACTCCTCTCATCCGGTCTCTTTCTTTTATCGATCAATTGGATTACTTGAACTTTCAGTTGTGTGCTTCGCTCTTTGGACCGTATCTTTCTCATGCTCGTAGAAGCTCATAAACATTTTCGGTCGAAAATCCTATCAAAATAGACAGAAAACTACCAAAAACACGTAAATTGCAAAAGAGAGACACTAATGCGAGAATTACTCAAAATATGGCGATAATCGCGCTCAAGTCTCGCAAAACGGTACGGAGGAAAAACAGGTCTAAATGGGAGAAAAAACTGTCCAAATTTAACACACAACAATTCCCCCACACTAAACTCTTGCTCGTCCTCGAGCAAAGACCCAAAAAGAAATTAGCTACTACTACTAAGCTAGATTATGCTAAGCCGATACGAGGCAATTAACTGGCCCGCTCCGTCCCTTCAACTCACATCGAAATACTCATGAGGTAGAGTACCTCCATGCAAGGCAAGTTGGGGCTTGCTCAAAATTGGGATTGCAACTAACACACTGTAGACACCCACATTTGGCCATTAGGTGTCTATAGAAGTTTCCAACAAACATTCGATGATGATTGGACGCAAACATGCTTTAACGTACTAGAAAATGGGCTCGAAATCATGGATATTTGGCTTGGGCTTTTTACGGAGTACAAATCTTACAAAATAAACCTCAAAATCAGGCCCAGTGGGTCATTTCGAGTCAAATAAGACTAATTTGGGTCGAATCCGACACCAGGGGCAAAACCGTCTTTTGGCGACCGAATCAAAACCCGGTCAAAGATATTTTTCGAGACACGGACCAGCCGTGTCACTTCACGAGTCCCTTTTGAGCTCAAACACTACAAAAAATCAGCTACAAAAAGTATTAAACAATTCCGTTAAGGGTAGAATTCGATCTCCAATAAGAATCCTATCCGAACACCCGATCAAACACTCGACCGAGCCTCAAATACTCGGCCGAGTAGCCTTATTCCAGCCGAGATACGTTTCTTCCCCACCAAGAAACGAAACTCTCGTTCCTCTCAACTTCTTATATTTCCTATCCAAGCCGGTATTTCTTGTCGTTCAAACAAAGAATACCTCTTCTAGTTTCTCTCCTATAAATAAGACCCTCACATACACAATTCAAAAAAACAGACATTGACATTGAACCCCCGACACAATTACACATACCATACATTAAAATCATACACACACGACTCATACATGCTTATACAAAAACCCGAGATCACGCCCGAAGAAACCGGCCATCTCACCCGCCACTTCACCCGACCAAATCAAACCCCCATAGCTCTCCTACATTACCTCGACGCTCCTGTGTCCAAACCACGTTCCGACGAGCCCCGTTCCGAGTATACAAAGCATGTAGGTTGAGGGTGTAAAATCAAACCCGACTTCTCTTTCTCTCCCTTTCTTTCTCTCGTTTTTTTTTTCTGTTTTGTCGTCGTCGGTCGTTTTTTATGGGTCGTCGTCGTCGCATCTTTTTTTAATATCGATAATACAAAAATAATTTCATATACAACGAAACGTCCTTAAAAATACGATACTAATTCTCTAATCAAATATCGTACTGAAAAAGAACTACATTAATCTCGTTGATGCTAAAAAAATCGTTATATGATTTCGTTGTACGAAATACGACGATTTTTAACGCGGAGAGAATCAAACTTCGTTTTTTTAGTTTAATTTTATAAAACGATTTTCAAAATTTTTTTTTATCTTTTCTAAAAATCATTCCGAGTATTTGATATCGATTTCATAATCGAATATTGAATACGACGAATATCGAAAATATTAAGTCGAGTACAAATTATGCCATATTTGTACGCGATCTAATAAAACCATCGATTTTCTAAAAAACGATTTCGAAACAGTCCGTCACGCGACCAGAGGCCTTTGGTGTCCCCTCCAGTCACGAATTGGGGCCTCACCGCCGGCATCCCGGGCGAGTCGCCTGACCCGTGCGGGTCGCGCCTGACCCGGGCGAGGCGCGCGGCCGGCTGGAAAACGCGGCACAGTTTTGTTTTTTTATTATTCTTCGAACATCGTTTTTTAGACAAAACAACGTTTTTTCAGATTTTGACATCTATTTTTTCTTTTAACCCGCGCTAGTCCATCACGCGTCATTTAAAAAATCTTTTCTTAAAACCATGCATATTATCGTATTCATATTCCTTATTCGATTTACCAACCGTTACTAACTTGTTTGTTCGTGTTTGTAGCAATTTCTTTTCCTTTGGTTTGTTTTATTAGACCAAAACAAATCTCACATGCTAAGATACAACTTTGACGTTAATTTTAGTTGCATTAAATCGACTTAGCAACCCATTCAATTTTCGCATGTTTAGGGAAAACAATGTTTGCATATCATTCATCGTATCACTAACGCGCGTATTCAAAAGTCATTCGATATCTTAGTAGAGACCGCTAATGTGCGGGCAGGGTTGGGTGTTCTTTGTGAACTTCCCAACACGTACCCTCACCCCTTACTCAGAACCTCGGTTTCCGGATGTCCGAAACCATTGGCAACGAGAGTCATTCAATACACGGTATCCGATAACGTCGATATCGGTATCAAATGCTAAGGGACGAACCCAATAAACTCTGACATCGGAAATGGGCCGTATTTTGTACATGGCCCACTACGACATAAAGTGGGTTTGAACGGGCCCGAACTCCCACAAAGTTCGGTGGCGACTCCAACTTCGATTTAAATTTCAATTCGACCCATCTCATATGGAGAGTCATTCGCCTCCCCAAACCCGCGCGTGGCCTCGTCGGGGTGGACCTATGTCATGTCCACAATTTGGCGACTCCGCTGGGGATTAACGGATGCGTGACTTACCATCGGCATCCTCAGGGTGAGACTCGAATAGAAATCGTTTGACTAGTACAATACGCGTTTTAGTTTTACGGTTCATGCATAACCCCATATTTTCTCGGGCCGGTACTGGTGACCGACGTCCCACTATACCATTGATGTAGTCCAAATTGGATATGTCATAAGGTGTTCATAGCAGATTCGTATGGGTTTTACGGCATGTTCTAAGCTCAACTCGACTTAGGAAGTCCGCCCCGATTCTCGGATAGGCTATGTACACTGGTATAGACCCTTATAGACTGACTGAGACTTAGTTTAAGAGCATACATGGTATCGTTATACTGTTTCCATGACTACGTGTTACTTGATCTACATCCTTTTCAAAAAACCGTCATTTTCAAAAATTGCATCCTTTTCCAAAATATCCAATTTCAAAACCCCGGGCATATACCGAATTTAGGACCTACGATTTTACTCAAAATAGCCCTTTTTCTAGCCGGTATTATGCCCGATTTAAAACTCGAAATTATTTTTGAACTTACAAAACCGTCGCCCGGTTCGATTTCCATTTTCCTTCGAAAAAACCGGGCCATTCCCCGAATTTTTCTTCGGGCTTTCAAAAATCCATTTCAAAACCTCCTTTTCTTAGAGCTTCCCGTATTTAGCAGTGTCGGGTCGTGTCATAAGTCATCGAGGTCTCTAGCGTCGAAACTTTGTCGATCTTACATCACGGGTTTCCTCCCTATCCCAGTCCGCCTTATTTAACTAAGGCAAGGCCCACCTACGTAGGACATACTCCTACAAAGGAGGGCCCGTTTACACAATCAAGTCCAAAGTCTGGGGACGTCCCACGTGAACTTCCTTTCAAACAGGGCCCAGCCCACACCGCTGGATCCTAAGGGAGGCCCACTTTCCACGAGTCACCCGTCTAGGCGTCTCTTCTGAGTCATTTCCTTCCTAGTATACTTTTCCCTTGCTCGGGATGTACTTTTGCTCTAGGATTTGGGTTAGTTGCTGACTGTGCGGTATTCTTACAAACAGGCCGCCCTTCACTCGAACCATGACGCAACAAGCCATAGATGAGCTTAGGGCCTCGTTGACCAAGTTGGAAACTATGATCACGACGATGAGGGGGGATCAGATCGCTATCCTCACCCGGGTAAGCGCCGTGGAACAAGAAACCCCTAGTGGGAGCATCGACACCGATGGGCTGTTAGCTGAATTGGCCAGCGCGGTCCACAAACTGCAGGAACGGGTCCATTTGTCGACTCAGAACTCAATCCACACGGAGAATGCTCGAACCTACACACCCCTGATCGATGAGCTGCCTGCCAATCTCAACTTGACGGGCCTGCCTATGTTCGAGGGTACAGAAGACCCGGTCCACCATATCCGGGCTTTCAAGGAGTTCATGGCCCTTAAGGGAGTTAAGTCAAACATGTTCAAGCATCTATTCGCTTCTTCCCTCGAGAAGCACCCAAGGGCCTGGTACAACAGACTCGATTCCAAGAAGTACAAGACTTGGGATGATGTAGCAACGGAGTTCGCCCGAAACTATGCGGACAATACCGAAATCCAGACTACCATGCGTACTCTGGAGGTCATGGCCCAAGAGCCCAAAGAGGGGTTCACCAAATATCTTCAACGATGGAGGGCCGAAAGCGTTAAGCTGGTTGACAAGCCCAGCGAGAAGGTGCTAGTGGAGGCCTTTGCCAAGAACCTCCTTCCTTCTTACCGGGTTTATCTCCGGTATGCCGTCATACCCAATTTCGCTACTTTAACCGAAATGGGTACCAGAATTGAAGATGACTTAAGGCTAGAGAACCTTACTAAGGCCTCTGCCAAAGGGTATCAAGGGGCCAGCTCGTCCGCCAGCAAACCCGCAACTCCAGCTGCAACCCGCAGCATCTTTGACGAGGTCAACTCACTAGACACCTCATCCAAATGGAATACTCCAACTCGGGCATTCACTGATATAGGTACAACCTCTGCTAATGCCTTACAAAGGTTGTCTTCAAAAGGCCTAATCCAACCGATAGGCCCAACTCCGGAGGTTCCGGTCGACAAACGGTCCAAGAGCTACAACATTCAGGCCTACTGCGAATATCACCAAGGCAACGGGCACGACACTAAGAAATGTTGGAAATTAAAGCATCTCAATCAAGATCTAATCAAAAACGGGAAGATACCACTACCCAGTGATAAGCCGAGTAACAAAAATAACCCACTTGCTACTCACGCCATTTTTACTGGAGGAATAGTTGACTGTTCTCGTCTCTTTTCCCCTTTCATTCCCCAAATCAACGGGATATGGAACGACGATGAAGATGACGTTTACCTGGCTAAGGGGGAAGCCGTCCCCATCACCGTCGAAGAAATTCGGAAGGCTAAAACCAAGGCCCTGGCCGGTACGTCATCACGACCGGTCTCTCTACCCCGGAAACCGTCACTGAACCTGCCAGGACGGAACCTATTCTTGAGGAGCCGAACACTGACCCGGCCCTAGTCAAACAACTAAAGAGGGTCCAAACTGATCTTACTATATGGCAACTTTTGGTTAGTTCTCAGGACCATCGGGCAGCACTTACTAGGGCTCTCGATGAAATCAAGGTTGACTCATTGGTTACCCCCACCTAAATGGTAGCCACTATTTTGCCTCACCTCAAAGGCAAGTCCAAAGGAGAAGGCCCACTTATCACTTTCTCCGAGTCCGACCTTCCACCGTTTGGGGCCACCCATAACTTGGCCTTATACATCACGGTGATCTG
This sequence comes from Agrostemma githago, assembly GCA_958450325.1. Classification (NCBI taxonomy): domain Eukaryota; kingdom Viridiplantae; phylum Streptophyta; class Magnoliopsida; order Caryophyllales; family Caryophyllaceae; genus Agrostemma; species Agrostemma githago. The sequence goes on along the minus strand of OY288247.1, from coordinate 60,947,367 downwards.
CCGGGAAAAATATCTCCCCATGACCCTAATTGATGACGGGTCCGCAGTAAATGTCCTTCCCTTAAGGACTGCTAAAGCCCTCGGCATCACCGAGGCTGATTACCTTCCAACCACACAAACTATCCAGGCTTTCGACGGAAGCCTGAAATCAGTTGCTGGGGCTGTCAAGCTAACAATCATAACCGACCCGATAGAGAAAGAGCTAGAATTCCAAGTGATTGATGTCACTTCATCTTTCAATCTGCTACTCGGGAGACCATGGATTCACGCGGTCAAGGCCGTATCTTCTACCCTTCACAGAAAGGTCAAAATGCCTCTACAAGATGAGATCATCACTCTCGAGGCTATCCCCATAGCCGTGTCAAGCTGCAACAATGCAGGCCAGGCTGACCCGCGAGGTTTCAATTTCGTGGGAATGATTGAAGAGGAGTACCTCTTCAAGCCCTATTTCACCACTAGTATCGACACGATGCTATAGAACTTGGGCTATCTGCCGGGGGCTACTTCAAGGCCCTATCTTCCAGCTGGGAAGGTTATCGAGGTCCTGAACGACGAGCAATCTCCCCTCGGTCTGGGTTACAATATGACGCCAGGACGCATGAACCAAACAGAGGCAGTCACGTTCGTCACTCCAGTGTTCGGAGCTGTTTAAATGGGCCTCTATCAGCCCACCATCTCATATCCTGACACCAAATTGGCTCGGGAATGCAATTTCATCCCGGATGACATCTTTACCCTTATTCAGGCCGAATCGAAGGAAGGTGCAAATAATACTGAGCCCGTCCTGGGGCTCCTATTTGGGGAAGATAAGGTTGTCCCAACCCCCAAACGGGAGTTAGTAAACCTGATCCTCCGTAGCAACAGGTTCGATCCAACCAAGTTGATCTCCGAAGTTGGTGCTAACACCGGGAAGAGAGCTTGGAGAAAGACAACTAAGTGGACCGACAGCCAGGGTCGAGTCTACAAGCTGACTACTGGTGAAGGAGATATGCAAGACACTGAGTCTGAGTCTGAGTCTGAGTCTGAGTCTGAGTCTGAGTCGGAGTCTGGGTCCAAGTTTAGAGGGTCCAGTACTAGGATCGAGTCTGTAACCCCCCTTCCTTTAGTCACACCTATGGGAGTCTCGGAGTCTGTCCCGAGGGCTCTCCCTATCCCGCCACTGACCAACGATCAGATGGCAGCTCTCTTCGAGCTCTTTTCAAAATTCACTATCAATAATAACGATAACCGTTCTGCTTACGACTTGTCTTATTTTCAAAACATTTTCAAAAATTTTATTTGCAATGACATTGAGAAACCCGACGAACAGGTACCACTACCTCCGCATCTAATCGAGAAAATCGAACCGAGGGAGTCCCGAGATCCGGTAATCGAAGAAACCGACTTCATCAATGTAGGAACCCCTTTAGAACCTCAGATGCTTAAGTTAGGTTTATCCTTAGATTCCGAGGAGAAACAACAATTCACGGATCTCCTCAAGGAATTTAAAGACGTTTTTGCATGGTCCTACAAGGACATGCCGGGAATAGATCGAGAGATAGCTGAACACCAAATACCCATCAAAGATGGGTATAAGCCGGTAAAACAGAAACTCCAAAGAATGAGGCCCGAATGGTCTCTCAAGGTCAAAGAAGAAGTCGACAAGCAATTCAAAGCGGGCTCTATCCAAGTGTCTGAATATCCAGACTGGGTTGCAAACATCGTGCCAGTACCCAAGAAAGACGGTAAAGTACGAGTATGTGTAGACTTTCGGGACCTTAATAAGGCCAGCCCAAAAGACGATTTCCCGTTACCACACATCGATATACTGGTGGATAACACGGTTGATCATGCCCTTCTATCATTCATGGACGGGTATGCCGGATACAATCAGATCAATATGGCGGAAGAAGATATGAGTAAGACCACCTTCAATACACCTTGGGGTACCTACTGCTATACCGTGATGCCATTTGGGCTTATCAATGCCGGTGCCACTTATCAACGGACCGCCACCACTTTATTACATGATATGATGCACAAAGAAGTGGAGGTATACGTGGACGACACGATCGTTAAGTCCAAAGACCAAAACGGGCATATCTCGGCACTCAGAAAGTTTTTCACCCGGTTACACAAGTACAACATGAGGCTAAACCCTCAAAAATGCAGTTTCGGGGTAATATCGGGCAAATTACTGGGCCATATCGTCAGCCAACGCGGCATCGAGGTTGACCCAACCAAAATCAAAGCCATTACCGAGATGCAGCCACCCAAGATCGAAAAAGAAAAAAAAGGGGGTTTCTCGGGAAAGTCCAATATATTAGCCGATTCATTTCAAAGCTAACCATGGTATGTGAGCCCATTTTCAAGAAACTGAAGATAGGAGAACGGGTACTATGGGACGACAAATGTCAAGCAGCTTTCGATAAAATCAAAGAGATTCTGTTTGCACCGCCAGTATTAATGCTGCCCCAGCCCGGTCTACCTTTGTCGTTATACCTAACAACGACCGAGACAGCCATGGGGGCTATGCTGGCCCAAACAGTCGATTCTGAAGAAAGGGCTATCTAGTACATCAGCAAAAAGTTTCTAGAGTACGAGTGCAAGTATACGATGCTCGAAAAGACGTGCTTAGCTTTAGTTTGGGCCACTAAAAAGCTTGCACACTATATGCTCAGTCACGAAGTACATGTGCTATCCAAAATGGATCCCAGCAAGTACTTGTTCGAGAAGCCCATCCTTAACGGCAGGATATCCAGGTGGACTTTAATGCTGGTTGAGTTCGATCTCAAGTTCGTACCGTTAAAAGCCATCAAAGGCCGGGTAGTCGCGGAATTCCTCGCCGATAGTCCGGTATCTGAGGAAGGATACACCGATACTTGGGCCTTCCCGGATGAAGATATATTCCATACTGACACCGAAACATGGGATTTATATTTTGATGGGGCGTCCAACTTCCGAGGATTTGGGGTCGATATTTTGCTAATCTCGCCACAAGGGAAACACACTCCGTTATCCATCAAGCTAGATTTCGACGTGACTAACAACGCAGCCGAATATGAAGCATGCATTCACGGACTGCAAGCCGCCGCTGATTTAGGAGTAATAAATCTCCGGGTCCACGGTGACTCGTCTTTAGTCATTAATCAAGACCTATAGAAATGGAAGACTCGAAACGCAAATCTCGTGGCTTACCAAGCACGAGTAAGGGTTCTCGAAAAACAATTCCAAAAGGTGGAATACATCTATCTACCTCGGGAAGAGAACCAGTTTGCAGATGCTCTTTCAAAATTAGCATCTTTACTGAATATCCCGGCGCATCTAACCGGCATGCCCATTTGCGTCGAAAGGCGATCAGAGCCGACATATATCCACACTATTTAGGATATCGAAATAACTGATCCAGAATCTTGGTATCAGGCTATTCTGACCTACTTAACATCGGGTGAATATCCTCCGGGAGCTGAAAACCGGGCCAAGAAAGCCCTGCGAAGGTGGGCCACCCAGTTCATCCGCACGGACGATGGGCAGTTGTATAAGAAGACGGCACAGGGGCTCTACTCCTATGCATTGACAAAACGCAAGCCGAAAAGGTCATGGCCGAGGTACACGATGGTGAAAACGGTCCGCATATGAACGCCCATATGTTGGCCCAAAAAATTACGAGACTCGGGTATTATTGGAACACCATAGAAACGGACTGTCAATTATACGTCAAACACTTCCATAATTGTCAGATCTTTGCTAATGTACAACATATGCCGTCATCCCTATTATATACTATGACATCACCATGGCCATTCTCGACACGGGGAATAGATATAATTGGGAAGGTGAACCCTTCCGGGACAGGGGGTCACTGTTTCATTTTAGTGGCTATTGACTATTTCACCAAATGGGTCGAAGCCGAGTCATACCAGATTTTGAATGCCAAGCATGTAGCCAAGTTTATCCAAAACAAGATTATATGTCGATACGGGATCCCACACAAGTTCATCAGTGATCACGGAACCCACTTCCAGGCTAAAACCGCTACTTTACTGGAAAAATACAAAATCCAAAGGCATACATCTTCGCCCTACCGTCCACAAACAAATGGAACGGTAGAGGCAGCTAATAAAACAATTGTCACCATACTTAAAAAGATGGCTGAGAATTACCGGGATTAGCTCGACAAAATTCCTTTTGCTCTATGGGGATATTGGACGTCAATTCGCACCGCAACCGGAGCAACTCCATATTATCTGACATATGGAATGGAAGCGGTCCAGCCAGTTGAGCTAGAAGTGTCGTCCCTCAGAATTTTACTCGAGAGTCAGGTACCTGAAGCAGATTGGGTCCAAGCCTGATACGATTCGCTAGTTCTCTTGGACGAACGGTGATCCCGGGCCCTGAACAATATCCAGATATATCAAAAGAGGATACAACGGGCTTTCAACAAAAGAGTTTGGCCCAAAAATATCAAAGAAGGGGATCTGGTCTTAAAATCCGTTCGGGCCTTACTGCCAGTTGACCCAAGGGGAAAATTCAAACCCAATTGGGCTGCGCCATACTTAGTAAAGAAAATCCTTTCGGGGGGAGCAGTGATGCTGACAGACTTGGACGGGAATGAATTCGTCAACCCAACCAACTTGGACCAATTGAAGCGTTACTACCCTTAAGCCTTATCTCAATGTCATTTGCAAAATTTATAAAACTTTGTCTTTTTATAAGCTTTCAAAATTATAAGCAAGTCAATAAGTTAGGATTACTTATCCTACCGTCGCACATCTCGAATTAATAATCTTGATGTACTTCGAGAATTGCAAAAATAACTTCTGAACTACGTTTGGTTTGATTCCGCTAATTGTGGATACGTAGGCAACCCCTCAAAAGGGTACAACCACTGCAATAACGAAAAGACGGGAACGGTATTCACTAATATTTCTTTTATTATGAAACTAATAAACTCGGGAATTTCAAAAATACATGACACAAAAAAAAAAAAATCACACCACAAAAATAGTAGTAATACTTAAATAATAATATTAGGAGACTACTCGTGCATTTTTCCTTTCCCCTTATCTTTCGGGTCGCGCGGAGCCCGAGGTCGACGGGGCGGGGGCGAACGTTCCCTAATCACAAGGGGAACTTCCTTCGCTCGAACCCGTTTCTTCGACAACGGGTCTTCTGCCATTGTTACTGGCCCAAGCCGAACCCGTACACGCTCGGGAAGTCTGTCTCGAGGACCAAGTCGGTCCTGACCCTTGATTTTGGGCCGAGTCTCCTTTCCAAATCTGTCTGGGGGCTCACTTTCCCCCGTGCACATTTAGTACTGGACCCTTCAGCGTGAGTCCTAGATTTTCCTTTCTGACTTGTCGGAGTATCGCCCTCGTCAAAGAAGCTTATCTTTAGCTTGTTCTCGACACAACAGGTCAAAAGCCTCACCAGTCTTCAGGACAGCCTGGGCTTTAGCAGAATCAGCCTTTGTCCATTTGACATAAGAATCGGATACCCAGATCGAGTGAAGAGTCTTAGAAACAGGCCAAGTAGCCCGGGTATACCACCGCTGCATCCAGGTGTCGCACATCACATCCGTCAGTTGGGTAGATTCACTCACAACTGCCTCAATTTCGGGGATTCTTTGGGCCCGACCATATTGCCTAAGTATGCGATCAGGGTAAAGGTGAATCGTCTGCCTAAAAGATAGGATCACCTGATATCGTGCCCTATCTCTCGATTCCAAGCCAGTCCAAACATAAATGGGCTACCATGGTACGGTCCACCGGATCAATGGGCCTCCGTGAAAAGACAGCACTTCGTCCCAATACTTCTGGGTATTATGGCGAGAAAAATCAATGGTCCGTCTCCTCGTCATTACTTGATTGGGGCGATATCGGCTCACGTCAAGGGGAGGATCCACGATCGATAATCTCTCGAATAGTCAAAGCTGAAAAAACGGGGAGTATGATTATAAAAAAATCGCGATAACCGAGAAAACCATGAAAATCGCAAAAACCACGGAAAACCGAGAAAACCGGAAAAATTGAAAAGCCGAAAAATTGCAAAAAATCGAAAAATCTATATACCTGTAAAAGACGGGTACTCCCAGTCAACCGGGTTGACGGATCCCTTTTACGATTATCCAAACCCTGGATAATCTCTTCTGTGATCAGCGAAGCCGGGCTATGCTCCGTTTCCATCAGATCAACTACGGTGAAAAGTCGGACATGGCCCATGCAAGATAATAAATCCATATGACCTTCGAAGGCATAAACATGGAGCATACAAAAAGCAAAAGCCCTACGGCTATGAACCGACCTGACCCGGACATCGTGTGGGTTCATAAATTTTTCAGCTAAATCGATCAAGGAAACGGTATCTCCTTCTAGCATACGGGATACCTCCATATGAGAAAGTGTAGACACCCACATTTTGACCGCCAGGTGTCTATAATAGTTTCCGCCAAACACCCGATGATGATTGGACGTAAACGTGCTTTGGTGGACTCGGATATGGGCTCATAATCATGGACATTTGGTTTAGACTTATTACGGAGTACAAATATTACAAAACCAACCTCAAATCCAGGCCCAGTGGGTCGTTTTGAGTCGAATAACACTAATTTGGGTCGAATCCGACACCAGGGGTAAAAGCGTCTTTTAGCGACCGAGTCAAAACCCGGTCAAAGATTTTTCCGAGACACGTGAGTCAGCCGTGACACTTCACACGGCTGATTCATACTCAAACTCCTACGAAATGTCAGCTTCAATAAACATTAAACAATTCTGTTAAAGGTAGAATTCGACCTCAAGTAGGAATTCTATCCGAAAACCGAATCAGACCCCAACCGAACTCCAAATACTCGGTTAAGACACCCAAAGCAGCCGAAACACTCCTCCACCAGCCGAGATATTTGGCTTCTTCACCAAGAAACGAGACTTTGGTTTCCTCTCGAACTCTCGTATTTCCTATCCAAACCGGTATTTCTTGTCACACAAGCAAGACTACCTCGATTCCTATAAATAAGACCTCCCATCCTACACTTTTTGGGGACATCGGAGAGAACCTTGACAACACGATCAACACAGAAAAAACAGCCTCATAACACGGTTTTCACACATCCTACACCCTCGATATCTAGCAAATCCCGACATCTTTCCGAAGCCTCGAAGCCACGAGAAACCGTCCGACCACACGTCAAACCCGACATCCAAAACCGACACCCTAAACTCATCCTCATCATCTCAACGCTCCCAAGTTTAAACCACTTTTCGACGAGCCTTATCCCGAAAAAACAAAGCATGTAGGTTGAGGGTGTAAATCAAACCCGACTCTTCTCTTTTCTCTCTCTCTTTCTCGTTTTTTTTTGTCTTTGCGTCGGTCGTGTCATTAATCTGTCGTATTTTTAATATGGGTCGTTCGTCGCATATTTTTTATTATTTCTAATATCGATACTACGAAAAACTACTTTTTTTTATAACGTTCTTAAAATACGATATCGATTCTCTAATCGAATATCGTATCTAACAAGAACAAAATTAATTAATTCTCGTTCATGCTAATAAAATCGTTACATCTTTTTAAACAAAATTCGACGATTTTATACGCGGAGAGAATTAACATCTTTTTCGTTCAAAATTCTTTTCTTTTACTTTTCGTTCAAAACAAACTTTTTTCAAAACCTTTTCTAAAATCATTCCGACTATTCGATATCGATTTCATAATCGAATATCGAATACGACGAATATCGAAAATATGAATCGGATATAAATTAATCCATATTTGTACGCGATTTATAAGAATTAACGATTTTTGACAAAAAATAATAAAAACGGGCAGACCCGCACGCGAGTCGCGCCATGCCCAGGCGACTCGCACACGGGCCTGTGACCCGGGTCCTTTTTTACCCTTTTCGATCGTTTTATTTTATTATTCTACGAAACGATTTCTAAAATTTATATCTTTTCCAAAACTATTCCGAGTATTTGATATTGACTTCGTAGTCAATTATCGAATATAACGAATATCGAAAATACTAGATCGAGTACAAGTTATGCAATATTTGTACGCGATCTAGTCAAATCTTTGAAAATCGGCTTTCGAAAACAGGCCGTCACGCGACCCGCCGGCGTCCCGGGCGAGCCGTGCGGCCGGCTGCCTTGGCGCGCCTTTCTCGTTCTTTTTTATTATTTTTCGAGCTTCGTTTTTTTATACAAAACACCGTTTTAGCAATATTTTTCAGATTTCGATTAATATTTATCTTCTCGATCTCGTATGCTTATTTACTATATTATTATTCAATCGTTACTAACTCGTTTTCTCGTGTTTGTAGCAATTTATTTATTTCTTCGTTTTATTAGACTGAAACGAATTCACATGCTAAAATAACTTTGAGGTTATTAGTTTAATATGCATTAAACGACTTAGCAACCCATTTATTTATTTTTCTTGCATGTCTTAGGAAAATAATGTTTGCATATCATTCAACCGTCGAACTAACGCGTGTACACAAAAACGAACGATATCTTAGTAAAGGCCACTAAGTGCGGGCAGGGTTGGGTGTTCTCAATGAACTTCCCAACACGTACCCTCACCCCTTACTCAGAACCATGGTTTCCGGATGTCCGAATCCATTGGCAACGAGAGTCATTCAATACACGGTATCCGATAATGTCGGTATCGGTAGCGTAATGCTAAGGGACGAACCCAATAAGCTCTGACATCGGAAATGGGCCATGTTTTAAATATGGCCCACTACGACATAGAGTGGGTTCGAATGGTTCCGAATAACCACAAAATTCGGTGGCGACTCCTACTTCGATTTAAAATTCAATTCGACCCATCTCATATGGAGATTCATTCGCCTCCCCAAACCCGCGCGTGGCCGCGTCGGGGTGGACCTATGTCATGTCCACAATTTGGCGACTCCGCTGGGGATTAACTGATGTGTTACTTACCCTCGGCATCCTCAGGGTGAGACTCGAAAAGAAATCGTTCGATTAGTAATGTACACGTTTTAGTTCAATGGTTCATGCATAACCCCAATTCTTTCCCGGGCTGGTTACTTGTGACCGACGTCCCACTATACCGCGGTGCATTCCCACTTGGGTGCACTAAAGACTTCGATGGCGGAACTCGCATGGGTTTTACGGCAGATTCTAAGACCAACTCGGCTTAGGAGGTCCGTCCTGATTTGCGAGAATGCGATCGTTGTTGGTATAGACCCTATTCGACCGACCGAGACTTTGACTTAGAGCATACATGGTGTCATTATATTGTTTCCATGACTACATGCTACTTGATCTTCTTTGGTCTTTTCAAAAAACCGTCATTTTCAAAAATTTGCGTCTTTTCAAAACTCATCCACTTTTTCAAAACCCGGAAAGCTACCGAATTTAGGACTTATGATTTTGACTCAAAATAGCCTATTTTTAGCCGGTATGCTGTCCAAACCTTTTCAAAAGCCCGACATCTCGGCCCGATAACCTTTTTCTCGGTTTTCAAAAAAAATCGGGCCATCCAATCCGACCTTTTTTCGGGCTTTTCTGAATCCAAATCTTTCTTTTTTCAAAACCTTCCTCTTAGGACTTCCCGTATTTAGTAGTGTCGGGTCTTGTCATAAGTTGTAAGAGTCTATAGCGTCGAAACTCCGTCGATCATACATCACGGGTTTCCTCCTTATCCCAGTCCGCCTTACTCGTCAAGGCACGGCCCACCTGCGTAGGACGAACTCCTACAAAGGGAAGCCCGTTTACACATTCGAGTCCAAAGTCTGGGGAATTCTCACATGGATTTTCCTTCGAACGGGACTAGGCCCACTTTGCCAAATCCTAAGGAAAGCCCACCGTCCACGAGTCACCCGTCTAGGTGTCTTTTCCGAGTCAACCTTTTACAAGGCATAACCTTATAACAAAAGGTTCGTGATCCTTACATCTAAGGGTCACTATTCCGACACTCGAGTCTTAACAAAGTCTTCAGTCCCACTCGGGGGATAGCCTTTCAGTAGAGCGACCAATCACGATTGCTCTAAGGGTCTTGTCTTACACGTGTCTCACGTACCCCACTTTCGAGTCACTTAGATGTCACACCATCTGAGTCCTATTGGAGTCCTTAGTCTCACTTAGGGGGTATTCTCCGATGGAGCGATTAATCACAGTCACTCCGAGAATCGTACCCTACACATTTGTCTTAGGAGAGTCTAACCCGAGTCAAACTGGAGTCGTCTCTCCTCCCACGTTATTTCCTATGCCTTGGTGTAATCGAGTTCCGAAGCAACTTTACTGATTACGCGGTGCCCTTACAGACAGGCCGCCCTTCACCCGAACCATGACGCAACAAGCCATAGACGAGCTGACCGCCTCACTGGCTAAGATGGAGGCCCAACTGACAACCATAAGTACCGACCAAACCGCCATTGCTACCCGTTTGAGTGCCGTGGAGCAAAGGACTCTTAAGGTCAGGAATGAAACCGATGGGCCCATAGCTGAACTGGTCAGCGTCGTTCGCAAGCTGCAAGAACAGGTCCATTTGTCAACGAATAACTCGATCCATACGGAGAATGCTCGGGCTTATTCGCCTCTAACCGATGAGTTGCCCGCTAATCTCAACTTGACAGGCCTACCAATGTTTGATGGGACTGAAGACCCGGTGCTCCACATCCGGGCTTTCAAAGAATTCATGGCTGTTAAGGGAGTTAAGTCATCCACGTTCAAGCATCTCTTTGCTTCTTCCCTTGAGAAGCATCCAAAAGCCTGGTATTACAGGCTCGATTCCAAGAAGTACAAGACTAGGGACGACGTCGCAACAGAGTTCGCTCGGAATTATGTAGATAATACCGAGATCCAGACCACAATGCGCACCCTGGAGGTCATGGCCCAGGAGCCCAAGGAAGGTTTCACCAAGTACCTTCAAAGGTGGAGGGCCGAAAGTGTGAAGTTGGTAGACAAGCCCAACGAGAAGACACTAGTGGAGGCGTTCATCAACAACCTCCTACCTCCCTACCGCGTCCATCTTAGGTATGCCGGCATTTCAAACTTTGCGGTGCTTACCGAAATGGGCATTAGGATTGAAGACGATCTTCAACATAATGAAGATCTGGGTGAAGCTTCTACCGAAGATAGTACTGGACATCCACTTGAGTCCTTAGAAGCCGAAGACTACTGACAGCCTCATCCAAGAGTCTAGATTTGGTTTAAGTCCGAGTCTGAGTCTGAGTCTAGATGTACTATTTCTTTCAATTTCAAAGTCAAAGTCAGAGTCAGCGGTATTCTGTCCTCTTTTCACATTTCAATAAAATCAGCTTTTCTATTTCTCATACATACTTTCCTTATGTGTTTCCGAGAACATGATGAACACCATCATACACTGTGAGCACACGCACGTGACTATTATAGGCACATCTATAATGACTGCAGGAAACCGAGCCTGTGTTTTCCTTTTACCTATTCCATGTCTGGTATAGAAAGTCACATAACTACCCGTAGCAGGAGCATATCGAATCCTATGACAAATCTGGGTAGTCTTCTAGTTTGGGTTCAAGACGGGAGGCAAGCCCACTTCCCACAATAAACACCCATCCAATAAGACTAACCAGTCCCTACCTTAGGTGTTAGTCTGACCGACAAAAAAAAGCTGGACAAAAAAAATCAAAAGTCCAAGAGAAAAAAAGCAAAAGGCCAAAACAAAAAAGCTGGCCATGATCAAAAAAGAATTATCAACATCTCTCGACCAGACACGGTCAACTCAAATGAAGAATCCCATGACCGGGGCTAAGAGGTCAACCCAAAGAATTCAAAAACCCATGACCGTGAAACGGTCAATTAAAAATTATCAATACCAATACCATCCAATAGGGGAGAGACAGTCAAGCTGGTCAGCTAACACCACATCTAGCCTTCCCACATTACAACCCTCAAGACCTTCCCGAGACCCAGGCTAGAGACAACCCGGAATTTTGAGGATTCAAGCTCCATAGGATACACCCTAACCTTTAGGGCCAGACATGGAAACCAGATCCCGCATTATCAACCTGCCCGATCGAAGTCCGAGTCATTTTTACTCGACTTCCCCCTTTCCTACCACATTACAATACCTTACCCTCGAAGCCTTAGCTCCACAAAATCGAGCTCCAGATTTCGAAACATCAAAGCCACTTGCGACCTAGCTCCACATTGTCAAAAACATTTAAACCAGTTACCAGCCCCAAACACGGGAACTCAACTTGCAGTCGGCATAGAACATGCCCAAATAGTTCACACCACCTCTGGGGGCTATCCCGGAGAATGCTCACAGTCACAGGATCAACATCCTAACTATTCTAGCCCTTTGATCTAGACATCACTGGGAATGCACCTAGCCTACACCATCGCTGTGGCTAGTTACACACAAAGTCCTAGTAAACTAGGCACCATTATATATCTTTCAATCCACTGAACTACGGCTTGGTTTGATTTCACTACACGTGAATACGTAGGCAGCCTTTCAACAAGGGCACAACCACCCACATTGACACACATTCAAAAAGCGCCATCATTCCGGTCACGACACTGTCATGATCATGTTCTCAACAGCAAGCTTTGTCGTCCTGGGGGCTTCTCTTAGGCAGAAAACCTCCATGTACTCGCAAAATCCAGATAAATTCAAAAAATCTAGCCTCCTTTCTATAGTGTGTCCTAGTACTCGGCTTAGTCAAAGACGAGAATCTGTCAGGACTCGGAGTAATACCCACTTTGGAAATGTCCCAAAAATCAAAAATTCAAAAGGAGCACTAGACTACAGCATTGTTACTGCTAAAACAGTCTCATTACAGACTACTGCAATTCCCCTATTGCAGATCGTTCCCATTTCGATGTTCGACCATGTTGTCACTCGCCTAGGCTACGGAATAGCGCAGCTTAAGAGTCTTGTCATCTTAAGTGGCCACCCCCCTACCGAGTCACGGTCCAACCCCTTCAAGAGTCAAAGTCGTGTCTGTCAACTCGTCCTCTCGCGTCCAGAGTCGAGTCGGTCGGTATATCTCTCTCTTCAAATTCTCATTTTGAAATTCGCAAAACTTAGCCATTTGAGAAAATCCCTTTCCTAGTCACCACGGGAATAGGAATTTTTATCCCACTTCATCTAGGCATACAGGCCTAACCAGAGACTTTAGGAGTCCGTGTCAGAATCGGATTAGGAATCAAGTCATCCCAAGCATTCTTATTTCCAAAAAATTTCAAAAGAAATTTTCAGCATTTTTCTTTTCAAAAATCAATCAAAAATCATTTCTTCCCCAGCGTGAGTCGGTGTTCCACCTAGATATTACATGCAAATTATTGCCAGCATACAGGTACACCCAGGACTTCCGAAGAATTCTCCAAAATTCCCCAGTGGAAAGCTCAGGCGACATTTTCTACTAAAGAATCAGGATGTATCTGTAAATAGATATACCCATAGCTTCCAAGGCAAGCTCCCGCGCAATTCTAAGACAGGATGTACCTGTAAACAGGTATACCCATAGCTTCCAAGGCAGGCTCCTGCGACATTATCAACATCAACCCAGGTATGATTTCTATTCTATGGCTGGCGAGCTCTCCACGCAGGTCTAATGGACTATAAACGACCCGATCGGAAGTCAGCCAGGTTTTAATCCTTGATTGACCTGGTAGCTACTCTGACTTTTACCTTGTCCAAGCCTCAGTCAGAGTGGGGGCTCTGTAGACACCCACATTTTGACCGCCAGGTGTCTATAATAGTTCCCGCCAAACACCTGATGATGATTGGACGTAAACGTGCTTTGATGGACTCGGATATGGGCTCGTAATCATGGACATTTGGTTTAGACTTATTACGGAGTACAAATCTTACAAAACCAACCTCAAATCCAGGCCCAATGGGTCGTTTCGAGTCGAATAACACTAATTTGGGTCGAATCCGACACCAGAGGTAAAACCATCTTTTAGCGACCGAGTCAAAACCCGGTCAAAGATTTTCCCGAGACACGTGAGTCAGCCGTGACACTTCACACGGCTGATTCATACTCAAACTCCTACGAAATGTCAGCTTCAATAAAAATTAAACAATTTTGTTAAAGGTAGAATTCGACCTCAAGTAGGAATTCTATCCGGAAACCGAATCAGACACCAACCGAGCTCCAAATACTCGGTTAAGACACCCAAAGCAGCCGAAACACTCCTCCACCAGCCGAGATATTTGGCTTCTTCACCAAGAAACGAGACTTTGGTTTCCTCTCGAACTCTCGTATTTCCTATCCAAACCAGTATTTCTTGTCACACAAGCAAGACTACCTCGATTCCTATAAATAGGACCTCCCATCCTACACTTTTTGGGGACATCAGAGAGAACCTTGACAACACGATCAACACAGAAAAAACAGCCTCATAACACGGTTTTCACACATCCTACACCCTCGATATCTAGCAAATCCCGACATCTTTCCGAAGCCTCGAAGCCACGAGAAACCGTCCGACCACACGTCAAACCCGACATCCAAAACCGACACCCTAAACTCATCCTCATCATCTCGATGCTCCCAAGTTTAAACCACTTTTCGACGAGCCTTATCCCGAGAAAACAAAGCATGTAGGTTAAGGGTGTAAATCAAACCCGACTCTTCTCTTTTCTCTCTCTCTTTCTCGTTTTTTTTGTCTTTGCGTCGGTCGTGTCATTAGTTCGTCGTATTTTTAATATGGGTCGTTCGTCGCATATTTTTTATTATTTCTAATATCGATACTACGAAAAACTACTTTTTTTTATAACGTTCTTAAAATACGATATCGATTCTCTAATCGAATATCGTATCTAACAAGAATAAAATTAATTAATTCTCGTTGATGCTAATAAAATCGTTACATCTTTTTAAACAAAATTCGACGATTTTATACGCGGAGAGAATTAACATCTTTTTCGTTCAAAATTCTTTTCTTTTACTTTTCGTTCAAAACAAACTTTTTTCAAAACCTTTTCTAAAATCATTCCGACTATTCGATATCGATTTCATAATCGAATATCGAATACGACGAATATCGAAAATATGAATCGGGTATAAATTAATCCATATTTGTACGCGATTTATAAGAATTAACGATTTTCGACAAAAAATAATAAAAACGGGCAGACCCGCACGCGAGTCGCGCCATGCCCAGGCGACTCGCACACGGGCCTGTGACCCGGGTCCTTTTTTAACCTTTTCGATCGTTTTATTTTATTATTCTACGAAACGATTTCTAAAATTTATATCTTTTCCAAAACTATTCCGAGTATTTGATATTGACTTCGTAGTCAATTATCGAATATAACGAATATCGAAAATACTAGATCGAGTACAAGTTATGCAATATTTGTACGCGATCTAGTCAAATCTTTGAAAATCGGCTTTCGAAAACAGGCCGTCACGCGACCCGCCGTCGTCCCGGGCGAGCCGCGCGGCCGGCTGCCTTGGCGCGCCTTTCTCGTTCTTTTTTATTATTTTTCGAGCTTCGTTTTTTTATACCAAACAGCGTTTTAGCAATATTTTTCAGATTTCGATTAATATTTATCTTCTCGATCTCGTATGTTTATTTGCTATATTATTATTCAATCGTTACTAACTCGTTTTCTCGTGTTTGTAGCAATTTATTTATTTCTTCGTTTTATTAGACTGAAACGAATTCACATGCTAAAATAACTTTGAGGTTATTAGTTTAATATGCATTAAACGACTTAGCAACCCATTTATTTATTTTTCTTGCATGTCTTAGGAAAATAATGTTTGCATATCATTCAACCGTCGAACTAACGCGTGTACACAAAAACGAACGATATCTTAGTAAAGGCCGCTAAGTGCGGGCGGGGTTGGGTGTTCTCAATGAACTTCCCAACACGTACCGTCACCCCTTACTCAGAACCATGGTTTCCGGATGTCCGAATCCATTGGCAACGAGAGTCATTCAATACACGGTATCCAATAATGTCGGTATCGGTATCGTAATGCTAAGGGACGAACCCGATAAGCTCTGACATCTGAAATGAGCCATGTTTTAAATATGGCCCACTACGACATAGAGTGGGTTCGAATGGTTCCGAATAACCACAAAATTCGGTGGCAACTTCTACTTCGATTTAAAATTCAATTCGACCCATCTCATATGGAGATTCATTCGCCTCTCCAAACCCGCGCGTGGCCGCGTCGGGGTGGACCTATGTCATGTCCACAGAAAGCCCTAAAAATTCCCGTAATTTTCTCCTTGGATCGTGAACTGAAAACGGAATAGCAGGGCGAAGTATGGGATTCCATCCTCCTATGGCAGCAATCTCCTCAGGAATAAGACAGATTTTGCCTCGAGGGAAGCCAAAGACATGATAAGTATCGTCCCAATAGGACAAGCAAGCATCTAAGAAATGACGTTCCACTTGCATTTGACGGATTGTGAATAATTGGGTTATACCATTCTGATTCAGAATGACTTTATCTGTGTCTCTGAAAAATCGGGACCAATCCTGCAGCATTCCGATTAATCGGTCGATCCCCATAATTGAAATTTCTAAAAAAGGAAGAAGAATAAATTTCTCAAGACTTGTTTCTCTTTGAGAAGGAGGGAAATTGTGAGAATTGTGAAGAAATCAAAAGCAGGAAAAGGGTATTTATAGTATTAAACCCGGACTTCCCTCCTTTCTTTAGGATTCCTAATCCCAGGAGGTTTAGCATACAGGCCCCATCTCAGAGTCTAGCTAAGTCATCTCGAGCATTCCTATTTCTTTTCAGAGTCAAAAATTCTCAAAAATTGTCAAGCTTTATTCCAAAAAAAATTCAAAACCTTTCTCAAAATTTTTATTCCCCAGCGCAAGTCGTTTATCCTAAAAATGTTACGTGCAAAACTTTGCAACTTTGCATAATTATATACAGGAACGACTCAAGTCGGGACCATACGACCAAACTCCCCAGCGATATTTTCTACGGTATGGACCCACATATAGGTGCACCCAGGACTTACACGAGAAGTTCAAAATCCCCACGGAGTTATCATCAGCTCAGGTACATTTCTGATCCGTGGCCGGCGGGCCCTTACGCAGAGTCTAACGGACTTTAAACGACCCGATCGGAAGTCTGCTAGGTCTTCATTTGACCTGGTAGCTACTCTGACTTTCGTCCTGTCCAAGCCTCAGTCAGAGTGGGGGCTCTGTAGACACCCACATTTGGCCATTAGGTGTCTATAGAAGTTTCCGACAAACACCCGATGATGATCGGACGCAAACATGCTTTAACGTACTCGAAAATGGGCTCAAAATCATGGATATTTGGCTTGGGCTTTTACGGAGTACAAATCTTACAAAATAAACCTCAAAATCAGGCCCAGTGGGTCATTTCGAGTCAAATAAGACTAATTTGGGTCGAATCCGACACCAGGGGCAAACCGTCTTTTAGCGACCGAGTCAAAACCCGGTCAAAGATATTTTTCGAGACACGGACCAGCCGTGTCACTTCACGAGTCCGTTTTGAACTCAAACACTACAAAAAATCAGCAACAAAAAGTATTAAACAATTCTGTTAAGGGTAGAATTCGATCTCCAATAAGAATCCTATCCGAACACCCGATCAAACACTCGACCGAGCCTCAAATACTCGGCCGAGTAGCCTTATTCCATCCGAGATACGTTTCTTCCCCACCAAGAAACAAAACTCTCGTTCCTCTCAACTTCTTATATTTCCTATCCAAGCCGGTATTTCTTGTCGTTCAAACAAAGAATACCTCTTCTAGTTTCTCTCATATAAATAGGACCCTCATATACACAATTCAAAAAAACAGACATTGACATTGAACCCCCGACACAATTACACATACCATACATTAAAATCATACACACACGACTCATACACGCTTATACAAAAACCCGAGATCACACCCGAAGAAACCGGCCATCTCACCCGCCACTTCACCCGACCAAATCAAACCCCCATAACTCTCCTACATTAACTCGACGCTCTTGTGTCCAAACCACGTTCCGACGAGCCCCGTTCCGAGTAAACAAAGCATGTAGGTTGAGGGTGTAAAATCAAACCCGACTTCTCTTTCTCTCGTTTTTTTTCTGTTTTGTCGTCGTCGGTCGTTTTTTATGGGTCGTCCTCGTCGCATCTTTTTTTAATATCGATAATACAAAAATATTTTCATATATAACGAAACGTCCTTAAAAATACGATACTGATTCTCTAATCAAATATCGTACTGAAAAAGAACTACATTAATCTCGTTGATGCTTAAAAAATCGTTATATGATTTCGTAGGACGAAATACGATGATTTTTAACGCGGAGAGAATCAAACATCGTTTTTTTAGATTAATTTTATAAAACGATTTTCAAAACTTTTTTTTTATCTTTTCTAAAAATCATTCCGAGTATTTGATATCGATTTCATAATCGAATATTGAATACGACGAATATCGAAAATATTAAGTCGAGTACAAATTATGCCATATTTGTACGCGATCTAATAAAACCATCGATTTTCTAAAAAAAAAATGAATTCGAAACAGTCCGTCACGCGACCCGCCAGCATCCCGGGCGAGTCGCCTGACCCGTGCGGGTCGCGCCTGACCCGGGCGAGGCGCGCGGCCGGCTGGAAAACGCGGCACGGTTTTGTTTTTTTATTATTCTTCAAACATCGTTTTTTAGACAAAGCAATGTTTTTTCAGATTTCGACATCTATTTTTTCTTTTAACCCGCGCTAGTCCATCACGCGTCATTTAAAAAATCTTTTCTTAAAACCATGCATATTATCGTATTCATATTCCTTATTCGATTTACAAACCGTTACTAACTTGTTTGTTCGTGTTTGTAGCAATTTCTTTTCCTTTCGTTGGTTTTATTAGACTAAAACAAATCTCACATGCTAAGATACAACTTTGACGTTAATTTTAGTTGCATTAAATCGACTTAGCAACCCATTCAATTTTTGCATGTTTAGGGAAAACAATGTTTGCATATCATTCATCGTATCACTAACGCGCGTATTCAAAAGTCATTCGATATCTTAGTAGAGGCCGCTAATGTGCGGGCGGGGTTGGGTGTTCTTTGTGAACTTCCTAACACGTACCCTCACCCCTTACTCAGGACCTCGGTTTCCGGATGTCCGAAACCATTGGCAACGAGTGTCATTCAATACACGGTATCCAATAACGTCGATATCGGTATCAAATGCTAAGGGACGAACCCAATAAACTCTGACATCGGAAATGGGCCGTATTTTGTACACAGCCCACTACGACATAGAGTGGGTTCGAACTGGCCCGAACTCCCACAAAGTTCGGTGGCGACTCCAACTTCGATTTAAATTTCAATTCGACCCATCTCATATGGAGATTCATTCGCCTCCCCAAACCCGCGCGTAGCCACGTCGGGGTGGACCTATGTCATGTCCACACACACACAAACACACAAAACAAGAAAGACACACACAAAAAGATAGTCGCAACCAAAAAGAAAATAAATCGCCGAGTCCCTCACCGAAACGACGCAGAAAGCACCGATTTGAGCTTAAGACAAGCGAGAACACTACCAAGTGAACATGGACAAAATCCTAATTGGATGACAATCAAACAATAAAAACATTGAAAAGTTACCAAGGTCCTTCTAATTCCACTAAAGATGCCTACAACGGGACGATAAATGGAGTGGATAAGAGAGAACCATGGAGTTAGTAAGCACTGTAGGTAAGTGTTATGTCGTCTCCTAAGCTAAGCCTAGAGGGTCGTTACAAACTCGAGAAAGCCAATTAGACCAAAAAGGTGGATAAGTTATTGCAAAATGGTAAAGATTGCCAAATTACCGCTATTATCCTTCCTCGGGACTCGGTCCTCTAGGAGGCATTTCACGGCAATGAGTCAATCAAGGGATAATTTGGGTTTGGGAACGATTTTTGAAATTTTGATTTTCTTTTCGGTTTTTCTTTTCCCCATTATTTCGATCGAGGGGCTTTTTTTTTCATAATGCCCTTCTTCTTCATTTTCCCTTTTTCTTTTTGAATAGCTCATTTTTGGCTATATAGTTCATTTGAGATCAAGGTAAAGCGTATTCTTGCAAACTTATTTGTGGAAATGGGTGAATGGTAGAAAAATAGGCTAGTCGGGTGTGAACCCCCCTCCGAACCCAAAAAAGGATGAAAATTTTGGACTAAAAATGGCTTCTCAAGTAAGGTCACCTAAGAGAACGGGGAACGGTAACCAAGGCCTTATCACTCCATGGGTGGTCAAGGTGGTCAAATGCAAATCCCGGTGTAGACTCCTAGTAGAAAAGATGGACTTATGGTAAAAATCCAATGCAAAAATTGGTTCAAAGTCATTCTACTAGAAACATGTCCAAAAATCAAAAAGGGGTACTAACAAGGGAGTAATAAACACTCGGCCTAAACTCAAAATCGGGTTTTCGAAAACTTTACCTAGACAAACTATACACAATAAAAAAGAACACACAAAAATGACAACACAAGAAAAAAACAAAACACAATCACAAGTATAGCCAAGCACTCCAAACTCCATCAAGTCAACACAATCCACAACCACCAATTCCAAAATGTTCACCAAGTGAACCTCCAAATAGCATATATGCCCAAACTCCCATGCATAAGAGACAGGGATAGAACGAAGGTAGAAAATATTACCGCACGGTCTTCATTTCATTTCCGCTACCTTACGTATCCATGCTAAATGGTTGGCGGTGTACCTTTAAGAAGGAGAATGCAAGACAATACAAGTGACACAAAAACGAAAATAAAAGAAAAGAAAACTAAAATTAAGAGAAAAAGGAAGATTTTTTTGGGTTTTTGGTTTTTTTAAAGGAAAAATGAAAAAGAAAAGGAATAAAAAAGATAATAGATCCCTCCCCCACACTAAAACTGTGCATTGTCCCCAATGCACAAGTAGAGGAAGAATCGAAAAAGAATAAAAAGAGAAAAGAACGGAAAATCTTTTTGAATTTTTATGATTTTTCAAATGTTTTTGTATTTTTGATGAATTTTCAAATGTTTTTGTATTTTTGATGATTTTTCAAATGTTTTTGTATTTTTGATGATTTTTCAAATGTTTTTGTATTTTTAATTTTTCAGAATGAAGAGAATAAAAAGAAAATAAATGAAAATGAAAAAGAGAGAAAAAGAAGCGAAAAATAAAAGGAAAATGAAAAGAAAAGGAAAAAGAAGAAAAATTTGATAAGGGGAGAAAGGGCGTAGATGTAATCACGTCACCTCGCCCGGATTCCGCACAAATCGGGAAAATCAAGAGAAAAAGAGAAATTTTGGATTTTTCAAAAGGCCTTGGTGCAATCAATTCACCAAAGACCGGGAGCAACAATCAGGTCCTTCTTCTCTAAGGCACCTGCAAATAAACCTCACGTGTGTAACGACCCAAACAGGGTCACAGAGGGGCTTACAACTCACCAAACCAATAGGATAACCAATTACAAATCAACCAATAACTAAAATTAACAAATGCCAAAAATTGGCGCTGCAAGGACTGACAGAGATTACTGAGACCAGAGAACAGATTACTAACGACTGACAATTGACGTCTAACACCCTCACACTAACACTGATGACACTCGACTACTCACATAGGACCTGGGGGACGAGGTGGTGGGTAGTAAGACCCTGACAGAGGCATACCGAAAAATCGATCAAAGTAGCTCTGTTGCTGCTGCAACATCTTTTGGTTCTCCTCCGCCGCCATCCTCGCTGCTTGGGCGTCCCTAGCCATCTCAAAACTGTTCCGGGCGTACTCAAAACCTTCCCTAGAGTACATGTATGAGCTATGCACAGTATCTCGCGCATCCCGGGCGACATTATAAGCGTTCTGGGCCAAGTTCAGTGAGGTGGTCGAGTTCTCCCAAGTCTGACGTGTTCGGTCATAAACTTTCCCCCACTGGTTATAAAAGTCCTCAGATCCGAAGAACGAGGAGTGTCGTGGAGGACTCATGTTAACGTCCTCCTGAAAACCTAGGGTAGATTGGGTGAACGTGGAGTATCTGTGTAGTTCAAAGTCTGAGAAGTTGGGGGTGAAAAACTGCGAGGTTTGAGGTTCGGTCTGGTGGGAGGAAGAGGGTGCGTGTGATGATGACGGTAAATTTCTATGAACCTCATCCCGGGAGGTTTAAACCTCTGGTTCCTCCTCTGACACGTCTACAACCTCAATATCATCGTCGCCATAATCTAAAGGTCCCTCGGGGTATCGAGTCTGTTGAAACTTACCACGGGTGTGACCCCGAATGTACTCCCCGGACCTCTTCGGCATGCTGAAGTTCTCTTCAATATCTAGCCTAACCCATTTGAGGCTTGGCATTGCAATGGCTCTCAGCTCAGTAATCTTATACAAGAACAAACTGTCATAATCCCCTTTCTGGGGCCAAACAAGGAAAGGACAATAAACCTCATCTATATAAATTCCCACCCCGTCAACTGGTGTCAAATTGCTAAAATCGATGCCCAAGGCTTTAGCTAACATCGTTACAATACCGCCACAAGAAATTTTCTTGCGGCTCCCTTCGCAACCTAGGCAAAATGAGTGTTAAGGCCTCGGACATATCGATCGACGGGCCTCTGTTCAAAACCGCATCCTCCAACAGCTGTACAGCTGTAGCACTACAGTTATGGTGCGTATCATAGCTTGACAGGAATGAGTTGGCTATGATACGCGCCAAATACCGAAGGATGGGGTTTCGAATAGAGAAAGAGCGGGTTGACGACATTGGCACCACCGGGTGAAATTTCACCCGGTGAGATTTTCTTCTCGAATCACCATTTTTGGCGTTTTTCTCCATCGGGCGAAATTTCACCCGGTGGGCGTAATTTCGCCCGGTCGTTTCGCCCGGTGGGAACTGCCCGCGAAAATCTTCGGGAGGTGGAAAATGTCATCGGGCGAAATTTCGCCTGATGATACTTCTCTCAACCGGTCTCTTTATTTTGTCGATCAATTGGATTACTTGAACTTTCAGTTGGGTGCTTCTCTCTTTGGACCGTATCTCTCTCATGCTCGTAGAAGCTCATACACATTTTCGGTCGAAAATCCTATCAAAATAGACAGAAAACTACCAAAAACACGTAAAATGGAAATGAGAGACACTAATGCGAGAATTACTCAAAATACAGGGATAATCGCGCTCAAGTCTCGCAAAACAGAGGAAAAACAGGTCTAAATAGGAGGAAAAATGGTCCAAATTTGGCACACAACAAGTTAGAAAATAATTCGAGCAACAACTTCAATTGAACGGAAACCACATCAGAACTGGAAGGATAAAACCGCAACAGTAACTGGTACGACAGGAATAGGGAAGAGAAGGGCTACCTTTCGTTGGTGAGAGGCAGTAGCGATAACAGATGGTCATCTGAGCCCAAAATAAGGGAAGGCGTGAAGGTTGATTGAGGATGAACGAAGAAAGAAGAAGAAGAAGAAGAAGAAGAAGAAGAAGAAGAAAGCAAAACTGGCAGAAAACTGCTGTTGAGGGTGACGGCTCACACAAAAAAAAAGAGGAATTGTTTAATAGGTTAAAATTTGAGTGATAACTGATATGAGGTGTGCAGTATCGGGTCACAAGCTGACCCACGAGTAATCGAATCAAACCGATTAGAAAGGGTGAATACCTGGGTCGAAGACTACGAAAAATAAAGATAGTTTGTATACATTTAGGAGACGGAAAAATATCAGCTTACAAAATTTTTATAAAACCGATTAAACAAATCTTAGAAGTCGATCGTAAAGGATTATAAAATAAAATGCGGGCCCAAGAAGAAATTGGGTCAAAATCGCTTTAGAAAAGAATTAGATCCAAACTGTGAAATGGGCTAAAAATATATTTTTTTCGTCGTAACATTAAATAATTAGTTGACTCGAGAAACCAAATGGTCAATCTCGAGTTTAAATAATTGTTTTCAAGGGAATAGAGTTTCTCGACGAATAATAGTTTCCAACGAAGAAAAAATGAATTAAATTGAATACTCGAAAACAAAATGATAACTATTCAACGAAAGTTTAATAAAATGATTTCTTGAAAACATAATAAAAACGTTTCAATGAGTTTCGAGTTGAAAATAGAAATTCGACCTAAAGTAAAGATTTTAGGAGTTTAAGATGAAGTCAAAGTAAATCCGATAAGATTTAAAATTAAGGATTACAAGTTAATCGCAAACAAAATAAAAATATGGATACAAATTTAATTTATAAAAATTAGGGGTGTTACAACCTTCCCCACTAAAAAAATGTTTCGGCCCCGAAACTTGCAGGAACATGAAAACGAAGTTATTCACCTGGAAAAATTAGAATGCTTAACTCGCATCAGAATCTTTGTTTAAAAGAGAAATTTTAAAACTTCAAACGTGATATGAAGTTAAATGCAAATATTTATTTCAAGATTAACTGGGTTAAGCTACCCGAAGTTTTAAAATTTTCAAATTATTAAAAACGCAAGGTAAAATTATTTGATAAAATAGCGATGTTTAATAACATTTGTAAATAAACTCGAGGGAAAAAGGTATCCAAACATTTTTAAAACAACAGTAAAACAATCTGATTAAGAAATTCGGCAAATCAATTTAAGAGAAAACAAAATCAAAATATGAGAAATTGAACTTAGCGTTGGAAATCTTGAACCAGTCACCAGATGTTTCCAATAACAGATCCTAAAGTCCACCAACAAAAATAAAATGAAAGTCCAAATTTATGAAATTATTTTCAAAAGTTAAATTTTCTCAGACAAACCAATCGTTGTAGAAACATAAATATTTGTGTGTTATGAAAATATTCATAAAACTCTTACCATTCGAAAATTACAGATTTGAAATAATTTCGAATAATTTCATACAGGTTTTTAAGATATTTTAAAAATAACTAAATATAACTTCAACCAAAAACGACAAGGCAAAACAAAGTTTTTTTTAAAAAAAAACTTAAAATTGTAACTTAAAAATGATAACTCAAAAATTTAAATTAGTGAAACATTTTACAAAACGGGGAAATTGGTGAAAACGCTAAAGAATAAATCAAAATAAAAAAATTCAAACTCGATAAAGAGGTAGATCAGAAGAGATACCAACAGCGATCGAAGGAGCAGAATTCGAGAGAAGCGGAGGGAAGAACGAAAACGAGAGTCAATCAGAGCTCTCAAGGATTACAGAGGAGTTAAAGGTTCTCGAGATTTCTAGTACGATACCCACAACTCAGGGTACTCCCACAACTCAGGGTTCTATTTCCACCAAATAATACTAAGTCCATTAATATCAGAAAGCTGGGTTGTCTTACACAACCTACAACCTCCAAAATTATCGAATACCACAACTCCAAATACGAAGTCTCACATACCTATTCAATCATTCAATCAACAGGGTAAGAATCCTCAAATGACTCAGAATCAAATCATGCTACCGAAATTCCATAAACTACAACACGATCAAACCAATCAACCAATAAGGCTCTAAAACTATTCAAGATTCACCAGATTATACTCGAGGTACATTCCGTGGTACTCGAGTAAGAGACACTAAACAAAATCCACCAATTTAACAAAGCTCGGGTACTAAGTCCTCAAAATGATTATACCAACATGTTTAACATCACCATTTCACAAAAGGTGTGAAAGTAAGCCAAACCTAGGCACACTCGACCTCAAATGTAATGACAGACACTCACATTTTCAAGCACGTCATCTAAATAAGATCTCTCAGAAATCCATCAATTTCTAATCGCAATGGCGCAACCACAATATGTTTAATCACCCAACGAAGCCACAATCTCCTTGGTGCACAGGTATCGGAAATTCCATTAGGATGATTGGCACAAAAGTATTCCTCAAAATGACACAATAAGTCCAAACTGTGATTCTGCAAGATATTTCTCTTTCTCAAGGTTAACAATAATCCATCCAGGTTTATTTCATTCAACTCCAAAGTTCATATGCTACAACCTTATCAGACTCAATGATCTCATCCAAGAAACAAGATTTAATCTATATCCACCAAAAATACTAAAAACCTTAACGAGAATCTGAAATGGAACCATAACACTCGGGTTAGAACTCTAAGAGCAACCACAATGGTTTGAGTTTCACTGTGGTCCATTTGCCGCCGCGTCACCGCCACATCATTTACTTACAAACCCAACATTTATGAACTTGTATCAACAATGGTACAAGTTCATCCAAGTTCATAAATGGGTCCCACCCACAATTTACTCCCAACATTTAATTTACGAAATTCTTTTTTCCTAACGAGCATTTACTCAATCCTAACGATATTTTACCGTTTAAACCCTTTCATTTCACCCATCAAAAAATTAGGGTTTTTTTCTCTCTCTAAAAAAATCACAAAATTCAACCACCTATAAACCACCACAAACATCAAAACCGTCCGGGGTTGGTGGCTAAGGTGGCTCGAGTCGCTGGCTGAGATGACCGAGGTCGAGTCAACAGGGGCTAGGGTCGGAGGTGGGTTAGTTTGGTGGGGTCGGGTCAGAGCCGGTGTAAGACGAGTAGTGTTTGGGTGGTAGGCGGTGGAGGAATGGGTGGGGTTCGGGTGGGAGTCGGTGTCGGGGTTGGGCGAATGGGGTGGGGTGGTTGGTGGAGGGGTTCGGGTGGGAGTCGTTGTCGGGGATGGGCGGATGGGGTGGGGTGGTTGGTGGTGGGGTAGGGGGAGAGAGAGTAGTGCTCGTAAGTTTTTTTTTTTGTTTTTTTTTTAAAAAAAAATATTTTATTTATTTAAATTTCCCTTTTTTCCTTTGTTATTTTTTTTTTTGTTATTTTTTTTTTCAATGTTATGTAAATCCTAAACAATTAATTAAACAAAAATAATACGATTAAAAAAATAATTTGGTAAATAAATAATCGATTGTGCATCATCAGTAATTGATTAGAAGTCATAATCGAATTCGGGAGAGATTGATTATCTAAATTGATGGAGTAAGACGAAAGAAGCGAACTTGAATCTCAATGTAAAAGGTAAACTTTATATATGGGTATAATTGGAAAAATTTAGAAAAATTCGTTAGGATTGAGTAAAGGCTCGTTAGGAAAAAGCACGACCCTTAATTTATACCCATAAAATATCATATATTTAATTAATAATCTTTTTGGACTATTTTAATAATTAACTAATAAAAATAATTAATACAAACACTTTTAAAAAAACTTAAACAAAAGTAAATTACTTCTACATAATTATTATTTTAATGTGTTAGTCGATGTTTAGTATTAATGTAGTTGTTTAATTATTTTAATAAGATATTTTTTTATCTTGTTGGGTTGAAAATAGTTCATACCGAGTTGGTCGGGTTTCAACCCAAACATAACGTCGGGTCATATCAATACACTTTTAAATAACTAAATATTAATTTAAACTACATTATTAATTTATAACTTTAACATTATAGAAACTCAAATACATTTATTTATATTACACAAATTTTACATTATAATTAAAAACTAAAGTAAAGGCAAATAAATTCATATTGATATGCTAGACAATAAACAAATAAAATTAAAAGTAAATAAAAATATTCAAAGTGAAACACCCCACATTGATTGAAGATGTCATATTTATGAGCTTTGCTTAAAGGGATTTGAAGTACTACTCATATCAACAAAGTGCACTTTCTTTTCTGGTTTGCCCATGATAAGAACTCCGCAGTTAAGCGTGCTTGACTGGGAGCAATCTTAGGATGGGTGACCTCCTGGGAAGGTTTCCAGGATGCGCATGAGTGAGCACAAAATGTGCTGGAAAGGACTCGTGTTGGTTTGTGGGACCAGTACAAAGCCTGGCGGGCTACCGCAATTAACATTTCCGGTCCTAGGATTGGGACGGGGTGTTACAAATGGTATCAGAGCAACCCTGCGACCGAGCATTTGGAACCTAGCGGCGGTGGATTCTGGGTCAGCGGTTATGCTGCCAGGCGCAACGAGGACGTTGCGTTCTTCAAGTGGGAGTGATTGAAACACCCCACATTGATTGAAGATGTCCTATTTATGAGCTTTGCTTAAAGGGATTTGAAGTACTACTCATATCAACAAAGTGCACTTTCTTTTCTGGTACTAGTTCGTCCATTATACTATGAAACCCATTATAAACTCCCATTGTGGTTGCCCTAAACGATGATCTATAACCTCAAAAGTCAACGACTAGTCCATTAAGTCAATTTTAGGTGGGATTCCCAAAGTAATATTACCAGTTACACTTAGTTCGGTTCTAAGTTCAGTTTTAGGTTAGGTGAATTCAATCCACCAAAATAAAATATAATCTTACTATCAAAAAATGTATTCTCTCTAATTACTTTATATAATCAAATAAATTATTATCCAAGCTTAACACTTAAGGTACAATCCTAATTCCATCAATCAATTAATACCATTGAATTCAATCCTCAAAAAGTTCTTACTTGCTTAGAAAATAGGGTACAACTTACAACTCTCAAACCACGTAACAAGTGGTTTACTAAACCTCAAACATCTTTAATTTTCGCGGGGTTCACTAAGACAGGGGTCTAACCAGATAATATTAAGAGGATAGAGGGTAAAATGAGAGAATAAATCAAGGATTCGCCACGAGAATAAAGATGACCAATTATATGAGAAGGATTGGAAAAAGACATGGAGAGCAGTGGCAGCCCATGGACAGCAGGAATAACAACACGTGACAATAGAAAGCCGAACAACATTATGTCGTAGCAGTACAGCAACACAACAACATCAGTAAGGAGAAGAAGAAGAAGAAGAAGAAGAAGAAGAAGAAGAAGAAGAAGAAGAAGAAGAAGAAGAAGAAGAAGAAGAAGAAGAAGAAGAAGAAGAAGAAGAAGAAGAAGAAATTGGGAGCATAGGACAAGGGTCCTAGACTATTAAGGTCTTAGAACAGAGAACAGTCTTTGTATCTCCAGAGTTCACAAGGGAACTCGTTGGATCACTTCATCTTCTTGTAGAGAAACGAGCACACTAATCTTGGGTCGCTTCATCTAGATTCAGAGTGAAGTGAAGTCGCACCCAGGTCCAAAGTGAAATCATATCTGAGTCTATTGCACCATCGTGGAACTGGAATCTACTCTTGATCATCTAGCCTGTAACTTGAGCAAACTGAATCTGGGTTGGAAAGTCACCATTGTATCTTCCTTGTAGCACCAAGTCATCCACTCGAGACATCAGGTCTTAGAAGTGCTAAGTAGGCCTTGTCCCGATCTGGAGCAGCATCACGTAAGCATTTTGTCCACTCGTCTTCTTTTGGGACAAATAGAACAACTATTCAATGCTAATCATTGAGTTACAAGAACACGAGAACCTAAAAGTTAAGTCCTTAATTTGGTTTCTACCCATCACTCACTATTATTTTATTAATGTTCAAATCGTAAGTATTTTCCTAAAATCAGGTGTGAGCGTCGGGAGCAACGATGCTCTGATACCAACTGTAATCCCCTATAAATTCTAATGCAATACAGTGGCGAAAACACCGTAGATTTGGGATTAAAACACACTGATGTTCTATACTTTACAAAAAGAACGGTCAGTCAATACAAAGGTCACTTTTTACAAAAGGGCTAAAAATAAAAATTCTCCAAATGGGATTAAGAATCCATAAATAATCACAAATCAAGCGGAGTAGGATCCATGCCACTCGCTAGCTCACACCAAACCCCGGAACAAATAATACCTGCCATGTTATAAACATAACAGCCACAATTCAGTGGGGAGCAACTCAGACAGTTCTCTCAGCCATATTACATAATATTAAAGCATAATTACTATTATATCAAAATAGTTGAAAATGGAAAACATTTAAAATGATACGGTAAAATAATTCAAAATGATTGTCAACATGCAAATCAATGTCAATCAATAATAATAACGGCATTATGGAAATCAATCAGTGTAACGGAATAGACTTTCACTATGATCATACTAAACTAGGTTCGAGAATTCAGTCAAAACAAATTAGACTTCAGTCTCTAACTAGGCAACTCAAACTATAACAGGACTGCGTGCAGCGAGGTCCTAGCTTAAGTAATGTACACCCCTCCTGGACACCAACCGTAATCCAGTTCAACCCGACGGCGACTTACACGATGCGATATCTAAGTTTAAGGTCAAAATATACACACTCCTGAACACAAACCATGCTCAGTTCAACGACCAATGTGTCTCAACATAGACACACCAACTTTATAGTTGATGGCAAAATGTATACCCTAGACTGTATTACTCTACCCGTACACTTGTCCTTATTCCATAATTCCAAAACAAAGCCGTTGTCGTAATTCGATAGGATTATCAAAACGTTCTTAAATGGAAACTTTCTAATTTGGGAAAATTTCTTCAAATATTAACTTTCCAAAATAGGTATTATTATAATTAGAAATCGTTCAACATTTGGGTTATATAAAATAGTTAATATTAGGCCTCGAGACATAAACATTATACTTATTTTATAAATATATATTTAACACTTAAAAGTCAACAAAAGTCAAAATCATAATTATTTCTCAAAAGGTTGAAATATAAATAATTAAAAGTATTAAATTACAAGTTTACAGATTTTTCATAATTTCACAGTCTTACTATAAAATTCATAATCAAATCATTAAAAATCAAAACAATGTAAGAGCAGTGGGGTTAAAAACTTTAGAATCTTATCTAAAACTTTTATTTCTTAAGTAAATCCAAATTTCAAACTTAACAAAGGTTTTTATTTGTGCTCTTACAAACTGACAGAATTTGACACCCGATGGTATCTCATTAATAAAATACGTTTAAAAATTGATTTTGAAGAAAAACCAATTGGAAACATTAAGTAGACTCTTCAAAGTTTAGGTAAATAAATTACCCAGAATAAATTCAAAGTTTATCAAAGGTTTTAAATTAGATTTTACAAAAATTGACAGATTCGCGGACTAATCCGACGTCTGTTCGTAAACAGTTAATTGTGACCAAAATACTTGAAATTATTTTACGAAATTAAACAGAGGTAAACTAGACTTAAAATAAACAGTAGTCTTGTTTCAAAGTTTCCGAAAATAACGTAATTAAACAGTATTAATAAATCGTACAAAAACATTAAGAGACTCTGAAGCATCCTGTAACTTCGTTAAAGCAATAAAAACTTTCACTTTGATACTTATTTGTATGTCATAAATAAATTTTTATTCGTATGTTTTAGTCTCGGCCTTATAATACTTTTAGAAGATACGATGTGAAATAAATTGAGAAGATTAAAAGCGATAGAAACATGAAATCGATTTAAGCATATTATCGCAATATAATTAAAACATGCTTATTCGTATAAAGGTTTGATTTTAAAACGATACTACAAGCAACTACAACATATATATCATGCAATACCGAGTCATGTCATCATGTGTTACCTTCATCAAGATCCGAGTCAATTATAAAAATCATCTTCGGGACTAGCACGGTTACCTACAAAATAAATTAATATATGGTATTAAAACCATATAATAAGTGAATAGAAAGAGGGAACGAGATAGAGAATAAGAGTAACATAATTACCCTCCAGAATGAATAAGGGAGGAATAAGAGAGTGAAACGATGAATGAAATTAGATGGAAAGGAGATGCTCTTGTACGACAGAAAGCAGCAGTAGCAAGTCTAGCAAAAGAACACCAACAACACTAACGTGCCAGTAGCAATAATCAACACGCTACAACAGTAGCTACACCAACTCAGCATCGAACAACATGATAATAGAATGATTTCTCGAAAACAAAATGATAATTATTCAATGAAAGTTTAATAAAATGATTTCTCGAAAACATAATAAAACGTTTCAATGAGTTTCGAGTTGAAAATAGAAATTCGACCTAAAGTAAAGATTTTAGGAGTTTAAGATGAAGTCAAAGTAAATCTGATAAGATTTAAAATTAAGGATTACAAGTTAATCGCAAACAAAATAAAAATATGGATACAAATTTAATTTATAAAAATTAGGGGTATTACAATAAAACTCGGATCAAAGAGGTTTGAATCTCCTGACTCGTCTATATCCTTCTTTTGATCATATAGACATGTCGTCTATATGTTTCGTCGATATTTTTAGGTTTTGGGCTCATATAGTGATGGAATATGCATTCACCTTTTGGGCATGCTTTCTATTGTGCAAGGAGAGTATGTCAGGCTACCGTCAACGAGGCTTCAGTTTATTGCATCTGAAAGACGACATCCTGATCAATTCACTGTAAGAACATCTATTTTAACTACGTTGATGATTTTGTGGCTCTGTCACTCTGTGCTATGTTGTAACGTTGTTGTGTGATGTATCTTTAATTTCTTAGGGGTCATTTGATTCAAACAAATGGAATGGAATGGAATGAATTCTAATAGAGGAGATGGATGAAATTAGAACCATGCTTATTAAGTATATTAGGGGTAAATGGTAAGTATATTAATGACTCAAAAAATCATGTACAATGTTCTAGGATTCTAGTTACATAATTAGTGTCCCTCTTACTCATTTTCCCAACTCTCAAGTTACGAAAATATATTTGTAACTCTTTAATTAACATTATGCTTAAGTAGCTCGGTCTAAGTAGAACTCCATCTATCCGGCTCCTATTACGTTGCTGCCAGATATAGTATATCTCCATTTAAAATATATTTTCATTTTCAGGTTCGATCCTTTAATGTTTCATCATTTGTGTGAATATGGGTATGAAGTTAGAATCATTGGGTGAGGGGGAGATTGTGATTCCAAGGGGTTGGAGTGGATTTACAACCCCTTGGGGTTCCAACTCCATCCTAAAAAGGCCCAACCAAACATTGGAATGGAGTAAATCGATTCCAATCTACTCCCAAACAAACAACCAAACACCCCCTTAGTATGTTTTCTATTTTAACTGGTTGTTAGTCTTGTTACAGTCTGTTCAATGTTGTTGTGTGGTGCACCTTGATTTTTGTTTAAAAAAACTTTATTTGTTTATTTAGGTTACGGTGCGAAATATACCTCCGGATACTGAAGAATCGGTTGCTGAGCATGTAGAACACCTTTTCTTGGTTAATCATTGGGATCGTTATCTAACTCAACAAGTCAGGCATCTATAATCGAATGTTAGCTCAGAACTGTACTCCATCATATATTCCTTAAAAGATGGATTTATGCATTATTAGGTTGTTTACAACTAGTATAGACCCCGTGCAATGCACGGTATTTATATTATATTTATCTTATACGAAGTAGAATATTTCATTTAAGATTTAAAATAAAAAATTTATTATTTTATTTTTACTATTTATCGGCTGTATAATTTAGAAATAGAAAAATATTTTTTAAATTGCAAAACTAATCAAAATATTTGAGTAATGTCTTGAAATACACGGAGTATTAAATAACGTGTAATGAATGAAATATTGTTTATACTCCCTTCGTTTTATTGAAACCTTCCACTTTTTCTTTTTCGTAAATTTCTTCACTTTCTTTTTTGGTATAACTCTTCACTCTTACCTAGGTGACCCACTTACATTAAACTCTCTCTACTTTTGAATATTTTATTATTATCCTTAAAAAATGTGTCATTTTTTAGGTGGAAGCTTTCATTGAAATAGAGGAAATATTTTTTATATACTCGGTTTATATCATCTCACATCTCGAGATACCCACTTCTCTCTTTAACATACCATAAAATACATAAATATTTATCAAAAATTATATAATAATGTACTTTTTTTAATGGTTAGCACGCCATGATACGTTCTCTTTGTCTAAAAAAAACTATTCAGTTTTTCATTAGAAAATTAAAAATGGACCATCTCAGGTGTAAGACTTATATTATGTAATTTGTGAAACTTTTTTTTATATGGATTGTAATAGTAAATTCCGTATTTTGTAGTCTCCTCTACCAAAATAATCATTCTATATGATAATTATAATCCTCACATTTGAATAAATGAGAAGATCTTAGTGGTATCGAGTGAGTATATACTCCTTCCGTCCCGATGAATTGTTTGCCTTTGCTTTGGCACAAAGAGGAAAAGGTCCAATGATGAAGTGACATATGAAGCCAAATTCATGAGGAGGTCAAATTACATACATATATATATTGAAAAAGGATCAAGGGAGTTTGGTGAAAATTGGGAAGTTGGGAAGTTGTGTTGTTGGCCATTGATCTTGGGTTGGATGAATGACTTAAATGAATGATGTGTTAAAAAAAATAGGAGATGTCAGTTTACTACTCTCACCTCTTACAAGTACTCTCACCCCTTACCACTTAATGCTCTCTTATCTCTCTCATCTTCATCTTCATCTATCAAACCAAAAAAGCATCACCATCTTCAACATTCAACAAAAAAAAATACGCATCTTCAAATTTCATTCATTCAACAAAAAAAAGTTTCCTTATCTTCAAGCTTCATTCATCCAACAAAAAATAAGAACATCTTCATCTTCAAGCTAGATGAATGACGAAAGTTTGATGAAGATCTTCATCTTCATCCTATCATCATAAAAATCCGCATCTTCAAAATTCATTCATTCAACAAAAAAAAGTTTCCTTATCTTCAAGCTTCATTCATCCAACAAAAAATAAGAACATCTTCATCTTCAAGCCAGATGAATGGCGGAAGTTCGATGAAGATCTTCATCTTCATCCTATCATAATCTTCATCATGCGTAATATTTTTGCAGAATTGCAAAGTCACACACTTTCAGTTGTATAGTCACACTCATTATGTTTTATAGTCACACTCATTATGTTGTAGAATCACGCAACTGTACACCCATTGTAGTCACATATTCAGTTGTATAGTCACACTCATTATGTTGTATAGTCACACTCGCTATGTTGTAGAATCACGCAGCTGTAGAATACTTGGGATTAAGGTATCATTCATTTAATCATCTTCATATTCATGCTTGTTTTACTTTTCATACTTTTTTTTTGTATTTATAAAATTATTCATATTCATTATGAGTGTGACAACCAACACTGCATGACTATACAATATAAAGCGTGTGACTTTGCATCATAACTACTGCGACTGTGTGGCTTCAAAGGTGTGATTGTACATCATTATGTGACTTCACAACAAAATATAACGAGTGCGATTATGTATCTTCAAATGGGTGACTGTATAACCAACTCTGTATGACTGTATAACCAACTCTGTATGACTATTCAAATGTTAAATTTTATGTGACTACAATGACTGTACAACTGCATGATTGTACAGCATAATGAGTGTGACTATACAACTTTAACTGTGTGACTATACAACATAAACGGTGTGATCCTACAACATAACAAGTATGACTATACAACTTCAACTGTGTGACCATACAACATAATCTCTGTGACTATACAACTAAATTATACCCGTACTTATTTATACTTCAATCATCATTAGCAAAGATGATTACGTACACTAATCACTGCAAGAATTTGTGTGATTCTACAATATAATGAGTGTGACTATACAACATCAACTATTTGACTGTACAACCTAAAGTGTGTGACTACAAAAATGAAACCGTAAAATGGAAAATAAAAGCCATACAGTCAATTATTTTCTTCAATCATCATTAGCAAAGTCACATTCATAATTAGAAAGATGATTATACATACTAATCAGAGCAAATTATTTAAACATTCATTAAATATTCAATTTTCATTCATCCATATTCAACCTTCATTTTAATCTTCGCAACAATACATTGTCCAATTACGTGGTCGGTCGTTGTATCTTCCATGACCTTCTTCTTCCCACCGCCCCTTTTACCAACATTTCTCTTTTTACCAATCATTTCGCAGCAACAAAACACACAATCAATCTAAATCACACATACAACTGAATATGTGACTACAATGACTGTACAACTGCATGATTGTACAACATAATGAGTGTGACTATACAACTTTAACTGTGTGACTATACAACATAAACGGTGTGATTCTACAACATAATGACTGTGATCCTACAACATAACGAGTATGACTATACAACTTCAACTGTGTGACTATACAACATAATATCTGTGACTATACAACTAAATTATAACATTCATAAAATATTCAACCTTCATTCATTCATATTCAACCTTCATTTAATCCATATTTAATCTTCATTTTTTTTTGGATAATGAAGATGAATAATTTTATAAATACAAAAAAAAGTATGAAAAGTAAAACAAGCATGAAGATGAATATGATTAAACGCATGATACCTTAATCCCAAGGTATTCTACAGCTGAGTGATTCTACAACATAAAGAGTGTGACTATACAGCATAATGAGTGTGACTATACAACTGAATATGTGACTACAATGAGTGTACAACTGCGTGATTCTACAACATAATGAGTGTGACTATACAACTGAAAGAGTGTGGTCTTGTAATTCTGTAAGAACATTACGCACTACATAACTTGTTCATCTTCATCTTCAACATTCATGCATCCCACAAAAAAAGAACAACTTCATCTTCAAACTTCATCTTAAAGATGAAGTTGTTCTTCTTTTTTTGTGGATAATAAAGATGAATAATTTTAAAAATACAAAAAAAAAAATGAAAAATAAAAAGA
Source organism: Agrostemma githago (assembly GCA_958450325.1). NCBI lineage: Eukaryota > Viridiplantae > Streptophyta > Magnoliopsida > Caryophyllales > Caryophyllaceae > Agrostemma > Agrostemma githago. The sequence goes on along the minus strand of OY288247.1, from coordinate 60,910,895 downwards.
AGCATGAAGATGAAGATGAAGCATGAAAATGAAGATGAAGATGAAGATACCTTCGTATGATGATCGAAGTTACTGACGGAGTATGTTGGGGTAAAAACGCAGTATGGTCGGAGTAGTTGACGGAGTATGGTTGGAGTAGTTGACGGAGTATGGTCGGAGTTATTAATGGTGATTATTTGTTGGGGTTTTGTTAGAGAGAGATAAATTGAGTTGAGAAATGAATTGAAAATGAGGAGATTGGGAAGTGTATGAGGCAAGTAATGTAGGGATTGATTTGGGTGAGGGGATGTTTCCCTCTCTCCACTGCTGCTGTGTCAGTTTATTGTCTTTTTTTTATTTATAATTGAACCTCATCCATCCACCATCCATCTTAGGATGAATGGATGGAGGGGATCAACACTAAGCAACTCTCCAAGAGTTGCTAACTCCCTTGATCCTCCCTCTCTCTATATATATATATAACATTCCTAAAATAGAAAGGCAAAGAATTCATTGAGACGCTCCAATATGGAATAGATAACGAATTCAGATCATTGGGACGGGGAGAGTATATTTTTGTAAAAGTTAAAGTAAATAACTCATTTCAAAAATAAATTTTTTAGATAACTGTTTTTTTTCTCAGGTTAATGACATCATATCTTAAAATTTATCTAATTATTTTCATAAAAAGAAGTTTTTTTTGTCAATTTCTTTAACATTAATGAAAATGAATAGTTTGCGAATTTATTAGTGAAATATTCTTTTACTTCTCAATTTAAATTAGTGTATTTTTGAGGAAAATGTTAGTAACTGTTATTGTCTTAGAGTAGTATATAGAGAATTTTCGGTGAGTTTTTACTATGCATCAGGATTTGTAAGAGCAATCGGAATATATATTCCATTTTTACTAAATTTTATATCGATGTTAAGAATATGATTTTCGAATATGATCAGAAAGATATACAATAATAATCATAACTATTTTATAATAATCAGAAAGACATATATAACTATTTTATATTTTATAAAATATTGTGCGGGATAGTGCAACCTCCTATTAACAAAAATAATGCAACTATTTGGTTAAAACGGAATACAATATGTTTATACTTTTTAAAAAAAATTGATCATACATTCGATATTAAATATTGTATGTGATATCTTCCATTTAAAACATGTTATTTTCGTAATCAATGTAATCAATCAAATATCCTTTATTACATACTTTCTGTGGTACTTTCTGTGGTGTATAGCTTTATATGTGATGTAGTGATATTTAAATCGGTAGGATGTTAGAGTGTAGTTGGAAAGGAGAAGAGTGATACACATGAGGTCAAGGGTTCGATTTGCACTTAGCCCATTTGGTCTATTCTTTTTTATTTTTGTTGTGGATAGCTTTAGGCGGGAAAATATATGAGTTGTGTTATTTGGTTAGTGGAAATGGGGATGCGAATAAGCTGGAAAAGTTAGTCAACGAGAGAAAAACGAAGCAAAACTGGCTCGACTACTACCAACTAAAATATTCTAGTAACCAAGATAAGAAGCTCGAGAGGCATACGACAAAGGTAATACATGAGCCAAAAATGTTCTTTCAAATTATAAAGGCATTTCGAAAGACTGGAAAAAAAATTGTAAATTCAAAATCAAGAGGGGAATGTTTATTTAAATCTGTCATTCTGTCTTGATATTGCAAATAGGATTTCTCGGGCTGTTTGAAAAAAAAGTTGATGCTATAAAGTATTATGAAGCTGAGAAAGAGAGACTGACGAAAGAGGTTAGTTTCTGCTCTATACTTTCTGAACTAAAAAATTGTCCTGCATATGTTACGGCGTCTGCGTGATGCTAGATTGTTGAGGAACTATAGTGAAATCTCTAATGTTTATTTACTAGCCATATTTGTGTTATTGACGTTTGATCAATTTTTCTCTATACGACTCTAACAGATAGAACGTATACTAATTGTTTTCGTTCACTAAATTTCAGCATCTATTTGCATCGAAAATACCCTCGATCCGCTGAGCCAAACCCAAAAGGTTATACTTTTTCATCTCCTTTGCAACTTACAATATATATTCTTAAATCTGCCTAAATTGTAAGTAGTATTTTGTTTACTATAAATATATTTATCATTTGTAGTTTTGTGTGCTCTTCTTAAAAATATTTCTCATTTGTAATGTTTTTTGTTTTTACTAATGCCATTTTTTGTCATGTTGTATTTTAGAGTTCCAAAATCATATAGTCAATGAAGAAGATTTTGATGAAGAACGAAGATGTTTAGAAGTTGGTCATTGAAGTGGTTACTTTGATCGATTTGTATTTTTCTTTTGTTTGAGAAAACGTGTACATTAATCTTCAAGAATATTAATGTTATTTGCGCTATTGTGGACTTCCAATGTAATTTTGAAAATATTTTGGCATTAATATATAGTAGTATGTTATTTTTTGAAATTCTTGTCTATTTTAAGTAATTGAAAAAAATAATATAACTACTCTAATAGTTTGACTCTCGAATATTATAGAAAATAAAATAAAATAAAAGAGAAAATAAAAGAAAAGATTAAAGAGACCATTTTTCTTAGTTCCATGGTTATTAATCAAGAAGGCAAAGAAATCATCCAAGTGTGTTAGTGTGTTACATGATTTTGTTAACTTAGGATAAGAAATCATTTATCTTAAACAAGGTGTTTAATATATCAACCAAAGAGACCATATATCTCTTGAAAATGCCTTCTAAACTTTACTCAAAGAAACTAATTTTTGGAGATGGTCTCTTAGCCTAAGACACCTTTGACTTGCAGACCATCTCCATAATGGTGTCTTAGGCCATTTTAGAATGGTTTCTTTGCCCTTTTTTGTAGTAGTGAACCAAGATTGTGTTCGGGCGTGGAGGTTCCCACGGTCTGGCCCTATCTTATCGATTGATCAGAAAATCCTGGATCACAACATCTCCTTATGGGATAAAAGTTTTTTGGGCTATATTGTGGATTACAGAAAGCTTAGTGCTGCTTTAATCAAAATCATTATTGAAGATCATTAGGTCACAGGGGGACCGATCAAGGTTCTGAAGTTGGGTGACCTCTATATCTTTCATTGTGCCTGCCGTACTGACATGCATAAGCTCTTTTCAAAAGGGTATGCTTGCTTCAGTGGTGCTCTTATGATATTCAAAGAATGGGAGCCTGAAACCATCCCAAGGTCTGTACGTTTTTCTAGTGTTAATCTTTGGTTCCAAGTGTGTGGTCTTCCTTTTGAATACCTTTCTATGGAGGTGGCACAATTAATCGGTCCGCTTATAAGCGATTACTACCAGACTGAGGAATTTGATCTTATTCCGGAGCATGATTACCTGCGTATCAAGGCAAGGATGTACCTGTCCGAACCACTCATCCCAGGCTTCTTCCTTGCATGTGATGATCGTTATTTGGTATGGATTCAGTTTAGATATGAGGATGTTTTTAAGTATTGTGTTCATTATGGGAAGGTGGGTCATAAGGCCATTCATTGTCGTGAAAGGCTATTGACAGTATCAATGTCAATCTGGATCGTGCGGCTACTAAGGGCTTCTCCATCTTCGAATCAACGAGTACCTACACAATGTTTAATCTAGACCTTCGCACTATCCCCTCCTCAACCAGGTACCTAACATCTAATGTTCGCATGGGGCACCATGCAAATCGAAATGTACCTGCTGATTTCTTTGTTGAACGCTTGGTGGATTTTGAGCTTGGAATTCTTCCTGGGGGTCGGGTTGAGCCCAGGATGCGATTCTCAGTCAATGCGCAGCCTTTTAGTGGACCTGTTATTTTTACTCCAAGCAACTCTTCCTCTGCATACATCAGATAAACCCCAGGGGATCCTCTTGGTCACATGCAACAACAAAATAGTGTGAATAACCTTGACATTGTTAGACCCTCGAATTTAGGGGGTCGTGAAGCTAATCAACAAGGCTCTTATGGTTTTATGTACGAGAAAATGGTGGATGGTAGTGGTGATCTCTTTAGTATCAGCCTTGGGAACACGCATGCAGAGGTATTAAATGATCGAGATATTATTTGCCAACAAGTTATTCGCTGCAGGGTTGAGGATGATGCCCACCTAGCTTGAGAGCTGGATGAATCTCGTGGGTGGGGCTAGATCTTTGCTATCCCTCCAGGTATGCCAGGTGCTATGCCCCCCCCCCCCCCCCAAACTCGCCTGATAACCTCCTGTCAACCTACTTGTTGTCCCTCAGACTAGCATGGATCCAACTATTACTACGATTCAACACGCTGCAGCCCCATCTCAAGGTAATAACTTACCCAATGCTCCTAATGCTACTACAAATGCGGGTGGTTGGATCAATGATATTAATTCAGATGATTCTATTTTACCCTCTCCTGAATGGCCCTTTTCTGGACCTCTTGGTTCGGATGATAACTTTGATTATTATGGTGATGCGGTTGATATTGTGGATTCTGATGAAGAGCACTCCTCTCCTGGCCCCAATACTGATGCTACTTGGAAGGCCTCTTCTTCCAACCCACCTAAACTCCCTTGTCTTGCTGATGAGTTTATTAACAAGGACGCCGATATCTCAGTGAACTTCGAAGGTCTGGATTTGGCTAAGGCATCATATCGCTTTACTATGCTTGAACATGTTGGTATTCTCCCCTCGCTTCCCTCAAATGATGGTACGACTCTTCAGTTGGCCTCAGCTGGATCTTGTAGTAGGCACTCAATGCCTCCCTGTAGTTTTGCTAATTTGACTCAGCCATTACTCCATGAGTATTATGCTACAACGAACCTTCAAATTTGTAAGAGGCTGAACTTAACCGACCCTCGCCTAAGCTCTTTGCCTGCTCACATCCTCAACTCTGATGGTGCAAAACAATACCTTTTGGATATCAGTAGGAAGGCTAAAACTAGGGACTTGGGCAAATCTGATGAGTTTAGGATCTCTATTCAGAACCTGTTTGATGATGACTGCGATGATGTTAGTGGTGATGAGGGTGGGACTAAACCCTTTGCTTCTGTTGTTGTTGCTGAATCTACTTCTACTTCTGCTAAGACTGATGATGGGTTTGCGGAGTTTGACCCTCATCAACCTCCTCTAGAGCCATGAATGGGCTCATTTGGAATTGTAGGGGTTTAAACGACCCACTCCACTACTATAAATACCTTGGTTTCTCGACGCTTTAAACGTATGTTCTCAACACTTTAAAGTGTCACAAATTTTATTCTCGACGCTTATGTAAAGCGTGGAGATTTTGGGCGTCAGGAATTCTCGGCGCATCTTTGCGTCACCATGCTCGACGCATTAAAGCGTAGGGTATCACAACCAGGACACTTTTTTGCGTCACCATAAAGCGTACTCCAATATGTAACCTTGACGCTTTTCTATGTCGCAATGCTTCTTTTACCACCAGTTTTTTTTCTAATCACGAAGCTTTATATTATGAAAATAGTCGAGAAATAATAATACAAATTCAGTTATCAACACTTTGACATCGTATAAGCGTCAAGAATTTGATTATAAAGAATATATAATTAAGCACGACTTTACATTTACTGAATTTATATAAATAACAAATTAATAAAGGTTCATAAAACAAACACTAAATTTGAATAATATTGAAACACCCCGCATTGATTGAAGATGTCCTATTTAAGAGCTTTGCTTAAAGGGATTGAAAGTACTGCTCATATCAACAAAGTGCACTTTCTTTTCTGGTCATCCATGCAAAAGAACTCCGAAGTTAAGCGTGCTTGGTTGAGAGCAATCTTGGGATGGGTGACCTCTTGGGGAAGGTTTCCGTGATGCACATGAGTGAGGACAAAATGCGCTGGAAAGGACTCGTGTTGGTCTGTGGGACCAGTACAGAGCTTGGCGAGCTACCGCGACTAACATTTCCGGTCCTAGGATTGGGCCGGGTTGTTACAAATATCCAATCATATATTTCGTAATCAAATAAAGTTTCATAAGACGAACAACAAGAAAAATCTCCAATCATATATTTTTTCTTCCGTCATCTCCCTTTTTGTGTTCTATAACGTGCTACAATGATAAAAAAAATATGATAAGGAAAGCTAATAAATAGACCATATAATGAACCATAAATAGGAAGGGAATATAAGAAAGACATATTAAAGAAATAAAATACTTATGAAGCAGTCATGTTGTGTAAGATTGTCTTTGCAAGACTTGCACTCTTATCTGACGTTCCCCCACTAGTCATTACATTCAAAATTCTTTTCAGTAACGAATTATTCTCATCATGCTTCAATTGTAGCTCTTAATTTTTCTTCCTCATCCCTTTTTTTCCTCTGTCAACTTTTATACAACCTTTTCCATATTCCAAAAATTTGAAGTATCTTTTCAGTGCACTTAAATATCTCTTTTCTTAAGATACTATGCACCATATATATCAGTATATTCACATCATATCCGTAACCCAAGGGACGTTCAGATACCACCTATCCATACATTAGCTTGTTAAAAATGACATTCTCAATTTCTACTTCGGACTTTTTAGGATATATCACAGTTTGAGTTTGAACATTAATATCTGCATCAATCTGACCAAAAAAAATATTTAACATATATAGCACGTACTAACCTTCAAAATGAAAAATGAAAAGATAAAAAAAATGAGTTGTTGAAATTTATAAGTATAAGCTTACAAAAAACTTCTTTGTTAGTGTCTTTCACAAAGGTTTCATCTTTCCTAGCTCGTATGAGTTTTGCTTAAATATCTTCAATTCACTTTGACCTTTCTTGTTCTTCTCTTCCTGTTCATCGTCAAAACTCTAATTATAACTAAGTTCAACCTCAAACTACAATTCCTTCAAAATCATTTTCATCAAAATATATCAAAGCATAAAACATAAGAATATAAATTAATGACAAATCTTATGTATTTGCAAGAGCTTCACAACAAATCATCCCGTGCAAGAACAATCCACTCCAATCGCCATGTGACTTTGTTTATATAATAGATTAGCTGTTGAATGAAAATAAGAAGGAAAAATAGTACCAGTTATTAATGTCTTGATAACTTTATTTAGGGGTTTAATCATAGACTACAGACAATCCTAATGATTAAGAAATTTAAATGCATTTGCATGGAGTTAGTATAAATAGTCATAAGCAAGACCAAGGGCACGTGAATTGTAACTTCCAAGGTTAGATTCTTCATATCATATACTTTAATAGGTTTCATGTCATAATCTACTGCCATGTTCTTATGTCAAAGCACAAATATAAGTAGAAACCAACACCTGAAAACTATTACGAGTACAAAATTCTAGCTCTAGGGCTTGCTTTGGATCGGATTAGGGTAATGATTTCGGGAGTAATAGAACAAAAATGAACAAGAAAATGGAGAGTAGTGATGATGCTAAGAGGAAATGAAGAAAATAAGGGTAATCTAGCCTATTTGGAGGGGGAAAGATTATTCCCCTTTCTCCCCAAGTAATGCATTACTCCCTAATGGGGGTAATTGTTCCTCCCTTCTATATCTTTTACACTATAAAATACCACAATCAAACACCATTCTCCTCCAATTCTAGTTGATTTTAGTTCTATTACCCCCGGAATCATTACCCTCATCCCAAGCGAGCCCTTTGTGTTGAAGAGAATTTACGAATAAATGTGATTCAAAGTTGAGTTTAATAGTAAAACAAGTGTAGATAAATTAGTGTACCATTATGACCCATTTAAGGAGTTACAAAAAGAAACTAAAACAAACAAAACATATAGATTGTGTTGATCAATCTTTGACAAGAGTATATGTACCTGTGTAGTATCACAAATTGTGTTGAAACACAAGTGATATTGACATTCTTAAGTCCATACTTTCACATCATAGTTTTCTCAAACTATGACCCTACAAAAATACTACATTAAACTGATGAAAAAATCACGATATGAGCAAAAAGTAATTGTATTGTAAAATAAAATCCAACATCAAATTCATAAACATTTACAGTAGAGTAGGAAACTTACCCTCCCAAAAAAAATAATAACCCATCTAAAAGATCACAGAAGATGGTTATGCAACGAGAATGTATTTAGAAGAGTCATGGTCACCCCATCTAGTAACCACATCAATGACCCGCCTTCCTTACTTCGAGCTTAAATTACTGTACATTCACCAAAATTACACAGTTTAAGAATAACCCATTAAATAAACAATAAACAAGGCCATGAGCATTATATGAGGGAGAGCGTGAAGGTGGGAAACCTAGACACTCTAACTGGCTTCCCCAATTCCCCGAAAAGAATGTGAGCTGTAACAATCAATTTTACAAAAGATTAAGTGATGAATAACTGATGAAAAATGCGATGTCTGTCAATCTATCATAATTGATCAATGAAAAATTCACTAACCAGGGTGTTGTTAGCTTCAGTAGATGCTTAACTAGCAAGTTCACGAGTTGCACATATAACAAGAGCAAGAATAGTTGACATTTCTCATGACCACCAGAAAGTGGGGTCTTTATCAATGTTTCAATGAAGGCTAAAATTAAAAACATCTCCCAATGAATTTTAAGACGGACTTGAACAAGGACGTAGATTGAAATTTCAAAATGAACGTACAATGGAAAACAATCTTAAAATGATCAACAAAAACTCGAAAGGAAAGGAAGTATATATCACTCAAAAGGCTACTTTTCTCCTTGCGCTTGTTCTAGCCTTAGCCATGACATCCTTGCCTGGAGAGTAAGAAAGATATTAGAGTGAGTATTAACAAACCGAAGCGAATGACATGGCGTAAATACCTCAAGTAAAACAAATTGAAAAGCAATATAATATAGGACCACTTCAGCCATGAGACATCAAATGATTGAGTAAAAATAATGACATTCAAAGAGAGGAAAAGCCAAAAACCTTTTCTTCAACGCCATCAGGCCCAATCCTGATGTTCATTCCCTCTCTCTTGTATCTGAGATAACTGATATAATCGATATAAAATTTCAGAAATACGAAGGTGAAAGATTATAAAGTTCGGCTCACATGATGTGAACAATTCGATAAACTAAACAAATTACCACTTGAAAATTCAAGGAATGAAGTTGGATTGATTCAATGAAGTTATCAACTACCAGGTATCATAAACACAATGAAGTTGGATTGATTCAATCGGAAAAAGTCGATAGATTGAAGAACAAATTGACTAAATAAATTAATGAATAAATATACCTGATAATAGTCAGTGAGAAATTTTATCAGAAATACGAGTATGAAGGTGAAAGATTGCAACGATCCAGGATTGCGATTGAAACGTGGATTAGCGATGGCGTGAAAACTAATGGAGGAATGATTGATGAATAAACAGCGCAAGCAATGGAATAGGCCAGTACTCAATGGAATATTTAATTAGGTCTAATTTTTCAATAAACGTTACTATAATTAAGTAGAGGAGCGGTTCTTTTTGGTAAAGCGCAAGAATAAATATCATTTACCGCTTTATCAATATTTTTGTTTTCTTTATATAGCTAAGAGAAAGGGAAAAATATATTAAATATTATATATATATATATAATTCTTGACACATAAAAGGGTCAACAAGGAAAATAAGAGGTGGACAGTTCTAAAAGCGTCGGGCTCAAAGCGTAGAGAAACCAAGGGATTTGTAGTAGTGCTCGTCCCTACAATAGGAAAATTGAGAGCGGTTAGTGGTAGTAATAGAAATAAATATGACTTTATGTTCCTCATGGAAACTAAATGTAGCACCTCGGATATATCGAGGTTAGGACGCTCCTTAGGAGCCATTAGTAATATTGGTGTTGATGTTATGGCAAGTAGTGGGGGACTGTGGCTGGGTTGGTTTACAGCCACACATTTTGAACATGTTTTCTTCTGTAACAATTTCATTATAATCAAGGTTAAGTTCTGGGGATTGGTATGGTATCTTTGTTGCATTTATGGGCATCCTAATGTGAGTAGCAGGATGGTTGTTTGGGAGCATCTTGAATGATGGATCACTACCTTCGATTTACCTTATATTTTAGTTGGTGACTTCAATCAGGTCGATAGATTTGAGGACAAAGTGGGTAAACGCAGTCACATTGTTGAAGGTATGGATGATTTCTGAAAATGGAACATCAAATCCATGATGTTCCCTACAAAGGTTCAAGATTTGCTTGGTGTAATAATCGTAGAGGGAATCAGAGGATCTATGAACGCCTTGATAAAGCATATGCAAGCTCGAACTGGCTTTCTTTGTTCCCAAATACTAGAGTTACTCACTATCCAATTCATCTCTCTGATCACGCCATGATCGAGCTTAATCTAAATCTCACTGCTGACTCTTCTCCTAAACCATATAAGATTGAGGCTTGGTGTCTTGATGTTGATGAATGTAATTCACTTTTATCTCCGAGTGGAATAAGCCCATCTCTGTAACCGGCTCTTGCTCCTTCCTCTTCATGTGAAAACTGCCCAGAATCCGAGCTTTCTATTAAGAAATGGAGTCTTGATCGAAAGTCCGCCTGGAAGAAACAATGGACTGATTTTGATCTTGAGCTCGAAAAGGCTACGGATGCTATTCTTGCGGGGGGATCAGAAGAGCAGTATGAGCCCAGCCATAATACCTTCAGCAATTTATTTCTACCATGAACTGTTACTGGAAACAAAGGGCAGAGATTACTTGGAGTTTTTATGGGGATACTTGCTCAAGATACTTTTTCAATTGTGCCAAAGGAAGAATGGCAAGAAATTTCATTCTTAGGCTCAGAAGAAACAATGGTGAATGGACTACAAATATTGGGGAACTCCATGACCTTATTCAGAATACTTTTGTTCCTATTTATAAATCAGAGGGCTTGGTGGCAAACTGGGATGTGTAGACACCCACAATTGGCTGCTAGGTGTCTATAGCAGTTTCCAAAAAAACCCGATGATGATCGGACGCAAACATGTTTCTACGCGCTCGGATATGGGCTCGAAACCATTAGTTTCTGGCTTGGGCTTTTTACGGGGTACAAATCTCACAAAACCAACCTCAAATTCAGGCCCAGCGGGTCGTTTCCAATCAAATAAGACTAATTTGGGTCAAACCCCGGTCAAAGCCGCTTCCGAGTCACAAAAAAACAGTCATACAAATATCAAAAGTCCAACCCAAATACAAGACCCACAAAAATACCCAACTCAAGGTCCAAAACCGGACCTCTCACTCCAGTTGACCCACTCGATCGAGTGTCAGCCCACTCGATCGAGTGGGCCCTCAAACAGGCCCGACTGGGTTGCTTTGGGCTACTCGACCGAGTCAGCATGGTACTCGGTCGAGTAACCCTAATTCGGGTGATAGAGCATGCCTATATATACACCTCCTTTGCAACCCTTTTGACATCTCTTTTTTCACCCTTTTACAACCCTAATCACTCATCTCCAACTTACAACCTTAAACCCTAGCAACTTACAAACCCTAAACCACCATAACTTAACCTACGTAAACCTCGATACTCCCGTGCTCAAGCCACAACTAGCGAGTTCTATTCGAGACTAAGAAACATGTAGGTTGAGGGTGCAAAAACCCAATTTCTTCTTTCTTCTCCTCTTCTCTTCCCGCGTTGTCCTCTTTTTCTTCTTGTCTTCTTTCTTCTTTTTTTATTTTCCTTCTCGTAAATAATATCAATAATATCACTAGTATTAAAACATTAAAATACTTGTGGATTCGTGTCGAGCGTAAGTGATGACGGGATAAAGAAATCCGAATATACAAGGGTGCTTCACCCGATGTTGCCGGTCGCTTATCCCGACACCCCGAACGCTTGATTGTTGAAGCAAGTCAACGTCAACAAAATCGTCTCTATTTATTCTCGTCGCGTCGAAATCATCATTTATCGCATATTCATCAATTTTTAATACTTTTTTTATGGATCGAAACCTGTTGATGCGGATCCGACATCGCACAATCTGTAAGGATTTATCGTGATGTCGGGATGCTGAGGGAATCAAGTCGAGTCCTTTTAAATTCAAGCAAGTATAAAGTGTCAATCTATTAGATTCGATGCCAACTCAATAATTGGACGTCAAATTTAAATGATTTAGTAAACTAATTTAACTAATTCGATTTTCGTTGATGCTAAAATAGTTGTCACCTAATTCGATAGAACTAATTACGACACTATAAACGCGGAGATAATCTATATCGTTTTAGTTTAATTTAAACGACTTACAAATGTATTTTTCTAAGTTTTCACTCTAAATATTCGATGTCGATTCAATAATCGAATATCGGATACTATGAGTATCAAAATCCGAATCGAGCACAAATCATACAATATTTTTGGCCGATTTGACAAAATTAACGATTTTTCCCAAAATCGAAAAGCAATTTCGAAATCCCTACAAATAATAAAACGAACCATAGTTCGTACAGGGGTCACTCGACCGAGTGACATAGGCCACTCGATCGAGTGACATCCCAAAAATTGAGGCAGAATGCGTTTTGAGGACCACTCGGTCGAGTCTCTCAATGACTCGATCAAGTGGCGACCTACTCGGTCGAGTAGCACCTCAAATTTTGGGCAGACCCTTTTTCCGAGGCACACTTGGTCGAGTCCGTCGATGACTCGATCGAGTGTCCTCTCGTCACGTCAAAACGTGAGCCCTAAACGTATACCGAGCCTTACAAAATATTTTATGCCTTCGGTCAACACGTGTCAAATCAATCACGTGTCATTCTACCTTTTCAAAACTCATGCATCATATTTCCTTACATCGTTCTATATCATTCCGTTTTAGTTATAAACCGTTATTACCGTTATTGTCGTTACTAACACGTTTATTTCTATTTTTGGCTTTTTATTTCCGTTGTTTATTTTATTGTACTAAAATGAACTCGCATGCTAAATATAACTTTGACGTTATTATTGGATGCATTAAATCGACTTAGCAACCCATTCAAATTCTCGCATGTTTAGGCAAAACAATATTTGCATATCATTTCATCGTATTACTAACGCGCGAATTAAAATGTCAAACGATATCTGAGTAGAGGCCGCTAATGTGCGGGCGGAGTTGGGTGTTCTTTGTGAACTTCCCAACACGTACCCTCACCCCTTACTCAGAACCTCGGTTTCTGGATGCCCGAAACCGTTGGCGCACGAGAGTCATTCAATACACGGTATCCGATAATGTCGGTATCGGTATCCAATGCAAAGGGACGAGCCCAATAAACTCTGACATCCGAATGGGCCATACTTTGTGCATGGCCCACTAAGATATAGAGTGGGTTCGAACGGACCCGAACTCCCACAAAGTTTGGTGGCGACTCCACTTCGATTTAAATTTCAATTCGATCCATCTCATATGGAGATTCATTCGCCTCCCCAAACCCTCGCGTGGCCGCGTCGGGGTGGACCTATGTCATGTCCACAGGATGAAAACATGAGAACCGTCATAGACTCTCGTAGTCCCCTCTTTAATAATATTTCCTCCTCTTTGGCAAATGAGGACCTGGAGCATCTGTCAAAATCCTTTACAACCTAAGGAAGTGAGGGCTACTACTTTTCAGCTTGGTAGTCTCAAATCCCCGGGTCCTAATGGTTTCCCAGTTCTTTTCTTTCAAAAACTTGGCATCTGATTAAGAATGATCTTACAGGGGCTGTTTGCTCAATTCTAAACACGGGTAATGTCAACAAGGAAATGAACAAAACATATATTACTCTTATTCCCAAAAACTCGTGACCTGAGACCATCGCCAATCGACTGAAGCGAGTGCTGGGTAAACTTATAGGCCACTCTCAGAATGCCTTTTTCCCGGGTCGATCTATCAATGATAATATCATTATTGCTCATGAAGTTGACCGCTATATTAGACGAAGTGTTAGTCGAGGAAGTGGTAAACGTGCTATCAAGGTTGACTTCAGCAAAGCTTTTGATCGTTTGGATTGGCGGTTCATTCAGCTCACCTTGGAAGTGATGGGATTTCCTACCCACCTTATTTCTCTAATCAAGAATTGCATTACGAGTGTCTCCTGAGGTCCTCATTAATGGGTCACCTAAAGTGCCCTTCTGTCCGAATCATGGACTCCGACAGGGTGATCCTTTATCTTCATTCATTTTTGTCCTATGCACGGAGATCCTCTCTCGCAATATTTTATATTCCCAAGAACAGGTCTAATTAAAGGTATTAAAATTGTGAGAACTGCGTCAGTGTTAACTCTTCTTCTTTTTGCTGATGACGCTCTTTTCTATTGTGGTGGAAGTCTGGGGCAGACTAGGAATTTCCATGATATCATCGAGGCTTTCTATAGTGCGTCGGGAGAAATCATCAGTAAAGAAAAATCATCTATTCTTTTCAGCCCTGGTTGCACCTTAGTCGTTATGCAAAATTGCTATCGACTCTTTGGTTTCTCTATGGGTAATTTCAAAGATAAATGGTATCATTGATGGTATTACTTCTTGGAATGGTACTTTCCTATCTCCAGCGGGTCGTCTCACTTTGATTTCCTGGGTTCTTGCCTCCCTTTCTGTTTACCTCCTATCGATATTTCGTATACCGGTAAGTGTGGCGAATAAAATCAATAGATTATTCGACCATTTCTGGTGGGTGGGACGAAGATCTCATAAGACGATTCATTGGAGAAGCTCTGACTATTTATGTCTGCCTAAGATTGATGGGGGGACTGGGTATTAGACATATGCAATCCCTAAATCAAGCCCTTTTAGGAAATTATCCTGGAAGATTATTCAAGAACCAAACTCTCTTATCAGTTCTCTGCTCTCATCAAAATATGGATAATCCTTGGCATCCTCTGTCAACTCTCGGACTAGATACAACCCTCCCCGAAACTCATCATGGAGATGGCGAGGAATTTGTTGGAGTTTCAATCTGATTCATGATGATTCGACATGGCTTCCGGGTAACCCATGTGCTCTCAATCCTCTGAGTTGTAAATGGGTTCTTGGCTTTACCTCACTCTCAAGGAACCTATCCCTTCTTCTTCCGAGAATGTGACATTTCAGCATTTACTATATGAGAATGGGAATTGAGATGTCCCTCGACTTATGTCTATCTTCACTGCAGACTGTGTTGCAAGGATTCTCCGTTGCATTCGCCCATGTTACTCCTGTTATGACAAACTTTATTGGTGTTGTACTCCTTCAGGTACTTACTCATCTAAAAGTGGATATAAGAAGACTTTTGATCAGAATTTGCGGCCAATAATAACCTACAGACTATCGAGTGATCATCCTTCTACAAGAATGGGTTATGGAATTCACAATGGCCAACGAAATGGAAGACCTTTCTCCGAAAAATAATTAATAACGCACTTTCATTTGGCGAAGAGCTTGAAAAAATATCTATGACTATCAATCTATTCTGCAAATCGTGCCTTCCGGCCAATTTCATCGAGACTCGATCAATCCCGATCTTCTTCACTTATTAGGCAATATTGATTCGATTTCTGTGCCTTGCGTGGTTAACAAAGTTCCCGGCTTTGAAAGCAAAATAAAAATAATGATGATGATGATAATGATGATGATAATAATAAGGGTTATTTAACAGGAATAATACCAACTTTGAGTGGTATTTCATAAATAAAACAAACTTCAATTAATACGGGAATAAAACCAAGTATGAGACATATTATACAAGAATGAAATAGGCTTACCTGCTACCGCCTACACCCGTCAATATTACCACTAATACAAGTTTCACTGACATTCTGACATTAATTCCCAAACTTCAAACTTCATCTTCTCGCTTCATCAATTCAAAACGTCTTCTTCGTCAATTCATCACTTCATCATTCACTTCGTCGAAAGTATTTTTTTAAGAAACTTTTGTTTGTTTATCTTTCTCAAACTTTTGTACGTCTGTCTTTATAATTAATTATCATTAATTATGATCAATTTTCAAGGGTATTGTCAAGTTCATTCCTTAATCTTGTGGTTCGGCAATGTCAACGGTGAGTATTGTTTTCATTTCCCCTAAATCAATTTTCTTGGGTTTAAATTAGGGTTTTCGATTTTCCTGGGTTTAACTTAGGGTTTTCTTATTGGTTTAATTTGGGGTTTAAGTGTCCAATTAGTGTTCTTTTTTAATTGGTGCCCTGAGATCCATAACCTCCATCTTCAATTCTTGTTTCTTCATCTTCAATTCTGGTTTCTTCATCTTCAATTTCATGACTTTTTCCTTCAACTCTGACTTTTTCAAATTACCAATTTCGCAACCACCTACTTAAGGTGAGCATTTGATTCCACCAACAAGAAGTAGCTACACCCATTATGCTACAATGGTAAAAGATAATAGTTAAATTGATATTACTAAACTAATTGATAATAATAATCGTAATTATTGAACATATCGGACATAACGGACCTCCATAAAATTTCTTCCCAATATTTTCTCCCTTCTTGATAGTCCTAATCAGTGCCCTAACTTGTGGTTGCAGAAAACATCTTTCGAGTTCGATCCTCATGAATTCGAAAAACATGAATTTGATGGGTTACCCATGGATTTGGAGAAAGTATGGTTTAGGAGAGAGAATTTGATTTATAGGAAAATCGAGTTTGGTATAACAATGCAGAAGATGAAGATGGGTGTTAATTAATAGTATGGGACCCACAAAAATCAACTTCATCCGATCATTTAAGAGACAATTTCATTCTTGTATAATGTCTCATACATGATTTTATTCCCGTATTAATTAAAGTTGATTTTATTGATGAAATCATCCAAAGTTATATTATTCTTGTTAAATAACCCTAATAATAACAATAATAATAATAATAATAATAAAATAAACTAATTCAATTTAAGTATCAACAAAGTGTTTGACAACATTAATAATTCATCTCATATGCGTAGTAAGTATTTGTTCATCTTTTATTGTGAAGAGTATTTTGATCAAAAGTCGACATTGAATCAATATTACTTTCATTCAATATAATTAAGCTATGCTTTCAACCTCTAATAATAGATTTAAGGACGCAATTATAAGATGCAAAAAATTCAAATTCTTAAAGCAAGAACAAAAATAGAAAATACACCAAAAAATGAAAGAAATTACAATTGTGGCATGAACCGACTCCTATCACTCAATACTTGAATGGGAAGATCATGAAAATTGCACATCTCAACACAGTACTGCTTTCTCTAAGAATTTTAAGGGTAAATGCAAGAAAAAGAACAAATAAGTAAAAACTGCCGAGCAGAATTCCGGAAAAGGCAGCGAAATTATTATCTCATCTTATAGCTTTGAGTCTTTGAAACTCTACCGTGCTGACCATTGAATGAGTATTGGAGCATTACATCAACGTCCCGAGGATTCTTCTTGTTCTGCGCGACTGTCATAGTTCCGACAATGGCCTCCCCTTGACAAATTGAAATAACATCCTCAAGGTACAACACCGTTTGCTTCCAGTGGGTGGCTCGTGATCTCGGCCCTGACATGTAGATCAAGGTTTACATATATACTTGCAAAAGAAGGATAAGAGTGCAAGAATGAAGGCAACTATAAAACGAACCTGTTGAAAACCCCAATGGTTTATGACACCTTGTGAATGATACGTCAAAATATGCTACTAAAGCGTGGATGTAGTCAGTGCGTTCTGCTACAAGCTTAAAAGGGGCTGTGAAGGAAGCATCTCCAGGAGACATCTTCGATATGTCCATTGTCTGGCGATGGAATAAATTATTATCACAACAAAGGCACAAGTCCCACAAACTGTGGAGTCGGCTAATACAAAATCATTACTCCGTAGTATATGAAACAGCATAGCATGTGAGGTGTCAAAAGAAGCAATGAAAATAGAAAGGGGAAAGAAAATTAAAAACATCTTTTAATCCAACAATAACAAGATTCAGCCTCACTCGTCAGGAAATAGTTAAGTCGGAATAGAATCCAGGAGATGACTGAATAAGAGAAACGAGAGAGGACTAACCTTGAGTAAATGGCAATTTGTGACAATCTGATTTTGGTCCACCGTATCAACAAGTGGCTCTAATATTGCTTGCTTTCTTATACAGCTCATGTTAAAGCCATACACATTATTCCAATCTACCCAAAACCCATTTTCACAAGTTAATGAGACGTAGAATAGTAACAGCAACAACAATGATACTCATGTGCCCCAAGCGGGGTTGGGACTTCAAAATAATCAATCGTACTCTTATGCTAAAAACACAGACTATTTTCGATGACCAAAAATGAATATTATGAGAAGAAAAAAAATATATCAACATGAAGTTTAAGTGCCTATTTTAGATACATTGCAGGCAGACAGAAGCTATTCAGCAATGATATAAATGCTCATGATACTAGTACAAAATACTACTGAAAGAAAGGATCAGAATGACACGGAAGCTCACACTCAATCTTGTCTTCTTTATAGTCAGCGTCCTCAATGGCAGTCAAATAGAGAGATGCAATATCTGGAAATATAACACCATCTCCAACCTACAAACACATACAATAAACAGCTGCCTATTATGGTACCGATAAACAATCAGATGCTTCACTGACAACCTACAAGTGTAATAATTTACCACTATAACGGTATAATCCATAGGAAATAACAGCTTAAAACATCAAAACAGGGAAATACGTTAAAAAAAAAAAGGATTATTTCATATGAATAATCAAAAACTATCGGTGACCTTATGATAATTGGTATTAAAATTCAACTCAAAAGAAACTCAGCTAAAGGTATCATTCTCTTAATACATACCCACCCCCATTTTGACCTGTTGTATCAGGTTAAAGTCCACCAGACCACCAGTCACCACCACTCTACCTCAACTGCTACCACTCCCACCATCAATCAACCACTACACAAGTATTGCACAGAAGTTACAATATTGCGCATAATGTCCCTCGGTTAGTCACTTAGCTTTAGTAGCCCTACTGCAAATTGCCTTTGACTTAAAATAATTGTCCATCCACCAAGTCATCTAAGCTAACCTAAATATAAAGCTGCAAAATACAGTTAATTAGTACTCCCTCCGATTCTTTGGGTTTGCAATGTTTCCTATTTGCACCAAAAATAAGAAAAGCAAGTGTGGGTCACAATGGGTGAAGTCATGGTGAGATTAAGCAATATAATAATATTAGATTGTTGGGTATGTAAAAAGTTAGTGAATATTTTGGAATATGATAATGAAAAGTGAAGGGTATGTTAGTCATTTTATAAGAAAAATAAAGCCCAAATTCGAAATGTAACAAACCTAATGAATTTGCCAAATATGGAATATGTTGTGAATCGTAAGAATCGGAGGGAGTATAACACTATAACCCACAGTCAAAACAGTCTTCCGATGGCAAACAATAGCTAATCATAGAAGAAAGATAAGATGAACAGTTTATACAAGGACTACACAAAATAAACATATCATAAACTAAGCTGATGAGAGAGAGAAAGAGAAAGACAAGAGACGGGAAGGGGGGAGGTAGGAAGGGAGGGGGAAGCGGGCACTAAGGGAAAAAATCAATCAAAGATGTGAATTAAGGGAAGCCAATGAAACAGTGAATTCTGCAGAACCACTTACTAGCCATTTGTCACGAGCATAGAGAACAGTATTTAGCATGTTCTCGTACAAGAGAAAGTATCCCATCCACTCTGAAATAATAATATCTACTTTAGGAACTGGAAGATCAATTTCCTCAATTTTCCCCTTTAAAACCGTTATCACTGCAAGAGGAAGATGTGTTAGCACAAATATGGGCTATACTACAGAATGAATATAGAAATGTGAATGTGGCAGCAGTGTCAGCACCATTAGAGTATCCATTAGATTCGACAATCTGCTTAGCCATGTCGGCCATATCAGAGCACTCCACCTAGTAAGAAGAATATAAATAAGATGAAAAAATAGCACAACACATACCTAGGAAACAATAAAGCCATAAAGCAATAATCTTTCAATAAAAATAACCGATATCACAAATGAGAAGACTAATCTAATGCAACATCATCATTACAAAGTGATATGAGCGACCTTATTGTGTATCAGCTTTGATACGATGTTGACCATGAAGGCAATTCAGTGTTAGAGTTGTCTAAGACTTGGTTTAGGCAGTTTGATGCCACATTTACAATAAATAAATAAAGTACAAAAACATGTAGATATGCTAAAATAAACGTTAAACCAACCTTTGTGGACTACATGGGAAAATCAAATATACTACTCTTATGACAATTCATACACCATTATATATAGAAACTACACAAAATCACTTGTAAGTGTAAATTCACTGAAACACTATTTGTCAATACAAGGCAATAAGTCATGAAGAAAACTGAACGGAGCTTAAGTTGCCTATCATACCGCATACACATGTTTAGCCCCAGCTTTGGCACAAAAAAGAGACAAGATACCAGTCCCAGCTCCTACATCAAGAACCACCTTGTCCTTGATGAGAAAGCCATTTTTATATATAACATTTTGATACGTTTTGGTTCGCACCACATCTTTTAACATTTCCTGCAATGCATAACAAGAAATGAGAACATATTTGTCAAGAAATGCAGTACACAACAGCTTGCCAGTGAAATCAGCACATTGAAGCAGCTGCAATGCATGCACATACACTCAACTTAATCCACTACTAAGCTTTTAATGTACTTGGGAGAACAATTAAAAGAATTAATATCATTGATAAATGCTCCCAACTATAAAAACCTCTCTATCTATAACTCGTAAAAATTTATTAGTGAGCTATTTTAGGATATAGTGAGCTTTTTTTATCAATTCCTCGTTAAAGTCGATGTATGTAATTCCCCACTACCATCAGCGAAAAAGAAATGTATGTACTTTATGGTAGTAAGTAGTAATAATAAAAAGAGAGTTGGGGGAGTGATCCATTTTAACCCACTCCATAAAGGTGGGAAAACTTGAGAGAAAAAGAATCCACACTCGTTTCATCACCTCCCTTTCTCCACTCCATATATGGAATCAAGTCAGACTAGAGTTGAGTGCTCCATTAGAGAAACTAGAAGTTCCACAGGTTGAAGGAAGACTCCTGAGTTAAACCAGTGCACATTATGTGTTGTGCTCCCAATCTGCTGCAATGCTTTCTTTTCTCTCATACCTCAATTAGTTTGAGTTAATCTACATATTCGTCTAACATAGAACATTCAAATCTACCATGGAAAAAGTGATAAAAAAAAAGTGGAGAAAATTGAGTTCTCTGTAAGCAGAAAGAATTATATTTCATCACTGTTGCACTACTACTAGGAGCGTGAGGAAGCAAGAAAACCCAAAACTATAACTCAACCAAATATCAAGTATTTAATTTCAAAGTACTGTATGTAGAAGAATTCCCAAAAATCTGGAAAATTAAGGTTAACAGCCAAACATTCATGAACCAAAAGCCAAGAGTTGACAAGTCACACGTACTTCATGGATACCTGTAAAGACAAACAGAAGAACATGATTAGCATATGAGATGCCAAAACAATGTATCAGTATCAAGACACTGGTTAAATTACTCCCCCATCCATATTATTATCCAGCAAGACATCTGGGAGAATAAGCTATACAAAATTACTTGATGTTTCCTGTATAAGCTCTATTCATGTAGATTCACCACATTCCCATTTTGTGTAAGAAATACCATTGGTGAGTATGGTTCCCCTCCATATACTAAAAATTTGGTTGAAAAACAAATTCAGCAGATCAAATAGTATGGAGGGAGTATATTATAAGCAATCGATGCAACATAGATACGGAAACATGGAAAATGTAGCCATTATAAAGAGAGACCCAGGATAGTGATTAAGCATCAAGATGGCCTAGCAATGGAGGTTTAGAGATCACATAATTCACTTACACTTCACGATAAGTTAGTGGAAGTGTCCCATATCCAAAAGTAGTACACGTCCAGGCAAACTATTACAAGCCAGTCATCCATACATACAAAACTCTCCTTACTGCGAAAGGAATAACTTTACTAAGAAAATCCCTCCAAAAACACTCTTCTTATAATTAAGAAAACAAATAACTAAGGAAACAAATTAATAATACGGAGTAACTAACTACTCCGTAGTTATAATTATAAAATTTAAATAATACAAAATATTAATGAGAAATTATAAAATAGAAAAAACCTATAAAAATAATTGCATGAATTTTATTAAATTTGATCCGGATTAACTAAGAGTCAATCAATCAATCAATTATGTTAATTAAAAGAGTTAACTTTTCTTTTTTCTACATCTTGATCTCATATGATACCAAGGAATTATCTTATTTGTACTCATCAACTATTTGGCAGAGAGCATTCTCACGTGTACCTCTCACAAAAAATTGACAGAACATAATTCTTAGCTACGGTTTCCGAAAAACAATCATTTTTGTTCTTCCATATTGCTCATTTTTATGAGATCTTCGTGTGGGAAAACAAAATCATTGTTGTTTTTTTTGCAGAATAAACTTTGACTAGTAATTCTTGGTGATTTTTTTTTGCAGAATAAACTTGTTCCAAAAGTGGTGATTTTTTTTTCAAATTGATTGTATTTACGAGATTTTGATTTGGAGTTTTCTTTTTTTGAGTCATAGCCAAGAGGTGGGCTAGTCAAAGTTTTTTTCTTTTAAAAAAAAGGTATAAGTGAGAAAATACAATAGCTAAGTGGGGTACAAGAGAGGAAATCCCTAATACTATCCTTATATGTTACGAGTATATTTTAACATTCAATCCAAATTCTATAAAATTACGATTATTTTAGTTGTTTATTCATTTATACCTCCCACTATAAAAACCATACAATTGCACGAGATGTAAACTAGTTTTCACTATGCATACAACCTATGAATGAAAACACAAAACTAAACAAAATAAACAATTTCCAATCTAACCATGTAACCATCTATAGCAATCGAAACTCCCAAAAAAACTTTATTGGAGAACAGCTTAAATGGACACCAAGAACTAGATTATTTTTCAAACTATTATACGTCAAGTATACGTAAATAAGGGTCATTTGTTTCATGTATAGGTATAGGTTTAGAATAAGGAATCATAACAAGGTGGTATGGGGTTGGAATTTGGTTATCATCCCCAATGTTTGTTTCAATTTTAGGTGTTATTAGGTCTAAACTTGACCAGTGTCAAAAAAACTATACAAAAGCACATTTAAAATAATTATTTTTAATATACTGATTAAGTTAATGGAAGGTATGCTTTAATCAAATACTCCCTTCATTCCATTCATTTGTATACATTTACTTTAGGCACGTACATCGATGCTCGCTTTCTTTGGCCTATCTTTAGTTAGATATTACGAGTACTAAAAATTCCAAAAATTTGATATTCACTCGATTAGACAATTTAAATAAGATCATACATGGCTGTGATTTATCTTATATATTAGAAGTTATATTTAAGATTCTCCTCACTTAGGAATAGTGTCAAAAAAGTAAATGTATACAAATGAATGAAACGGGGGAGTATATTTCATGGGTATCAACCTTATACCTCCCTCCTTGGTACGAGAAACCCATAATTGGGTTTGAGGTATAAGCATGGAAACTAATTATTTTGCAAACAAACATGATTTTAACTCATTCCAAACTCATGCCTTATCCCAAAATTGATGAACCAAATGCCCTTAAGAGACGTGATCCAATTCCTTGCACTATATACTCTGTCCGTAGTCATTACTTTGTATCTATCTCACTTTGACTACACTTGTTATTGTTTAAAATGAGGGCACTATGTTGTGAGTAAGAGCCGAAGCTATTAGCACTTGAAGTAAGTCTCGTTCTTACTTTGACTTCACTTTGGTGGTAGGGCATTGCGTGTTTGACACCCTCAAAATTTGACATGACACACATGACAGCCTTCCAACTTGAAGCTTTCTCACCAAAAAAAAAAAGGCGTTTCAAGTCCCAGATTTAATGTTATTTCATAAGCAATGAAGGTTCAATTTGAGATTCCAAGTATATTGAGTTAAATACGAGCAGTACAAATATACTTTTCACCAATTTAATTCAAAACGTAGCACACGATGCACAACAGTCAGAATCCCTGTAAACAAAGACTAGAAACTCAAGAGCATAAAACAAAAGCAAGCAGAAAAACCCAGCAAGTAGGGAAACAAAAGTTTGAAACTTTACTAAAAGCTGAAAAAGGAGGGTACCAAAGTGAGAGTATGAATCAAAGTAATAATCTGCGCTGGTCCTATCATCTTTAGCAATGACAGAATCATTAACTTCCACCATTGAAGCACAAAGGTGGTTGGAGCTTTCTGCAGCTTCTCCATGAGTTTCATCATCAACACTCATGTTTGAATCTAGGTTTTCAAGGTTGTGACTGTTTTGGGCAACTGGGTTCTTGTTCTTGTTACGACCCATTCCTGGATTTTATTTCAAGCTCAGGTTTGGTATGCAAGGGTTTAGGAGGAGGGTTCACCAATGGAGGAGACCAATTATAATTAGGGTTTTGCTCTGATTACTCAGCCATGGGGTGGGGCGCAAGTGTTTTATAACTGAGTTTTTTTCGGTGAAACTCCGCCTTACATAAAAAAAAATGTTTTGCCAAACATCCGTTTTACGAGTGATAAATAAAAAAAATTACAAAACACCATACTTTGGTTGGATTCTAAGTTTCTAACAACTTAAAACAAATTCGGTGAGTGAATAGTGTCAAAACTAGCTTTTTTTTCAACGGTAAAACCAAGTTTTATCAATGATGTCGTGCATTAGCGACTATTTCGGGAGTGCACTGATTAAAATGTCTAAGGATATACTTTGGAGAAAAACTGTGAAAATTCGTAGTAATAGAGAAGACAAAGATAACACTTCTTAATACTTGTCGTTGTTGATCCGGAGATGGCTTCAAGGAGGACTAGGCGGCCAGTGGAGGCAGCTAATAAGTGAAGATAACCTTCGGGGAGGCTCACCAAGCTGCTAACAAGAGAGTCATACCTTCAACCACCATGGAGTTACAGGCCATGAAATTATTGTAGCTCATATCGATTGCTTGTCGAAAATCATTGATAACTAGTTGGAAAACTCGTGCGATGCACAGGTCGATTTTAGTGACATGGATAATGACACCAAATTAGAGAATTACATAACAGTAAGAGTATGTCTAATAGTAAAAGAATATTATTCACATACGTGAATGTGTTTCTAAGGAAGGTAACAAGCCAAGAAACTAGTAGTTAGTGAAAGTAGGGGTCGAACCCACAAGGAAGGTAACTATGTCGTTTAAGTGTGTGTAAATCAATATATGTAAGTAACCAAATGGGGAGATTTTAGTGATTTCAATTAATACTAATAAACTAATGAAATAAATTAACAAAACAAAATAAACTAATATGAATGAACGATGCAACAATTATTAGAAAAATACTTGGACCAAGCAATATCTACCACAAGTTTAACGAATTGATATTGACTCATCTATTTCACAATGTATATTAGAATACTTTGCTATGAAGTTTAATCGACTTCTAATTCCACTTATTAATAGTTAGAAGATATGAGAACCATACTCAAATAACCCTTACGATATTGTCAATTTAAATCAAGCGTCTAAATCATATCAATATGTAGATTAGAACGATGGAATTTAGCAAAGATGAAAGAATGATACTCAAGCGGTATCACTTTGTTTCACACAAGTTTCATCCTTATAACTCAACAACGATGAAAAGCATACGAATTGGCGAATTATCTTTGCTACTCGGATATAGTTAAACAAACAAAAGATTCATTTAACTATTCTAGCAATGGTTTATCAATAACAAAAACTAGGTGATCAAGCTAGAAGATGAATTAACAAACCAAGAAATAATGCAAATTAAACTTGATATTCTAATATAAAAGTAAAATAGAAATGAGTCTTACAATTCACCAACTTGAAAGGCTTCAACTACTTGTTCCAAGAATAAGAACTTAGCCCTCCATACAAATGAACTACTTGCAAAATAAACTAGAAAAAGTGATAGAAACTATATATGTTTTTGAGAGTTACAAGTGATGATTGATGTGTTGGATGATGATTGTGATGATGAATTCTCCTCCTTTATATAGCCACTAATGAGGCATCTCCATCAATGGTCTTTAATCCTCAAAAAAATGATCATAATGAAGAATAATAATAAAAGAGGTGAGTAAAGAAGAAGAACAAAAGACTAGAGAAAGGATCATATGCGATAAAGAATCCAATAAAGAATCCTATGCACAAATATCTGCCGCTGGCAGCGGATTTTTGGAAATCCGCTGGCAGCGGAATTTGGAAAATCCTCCACTTCTTTCTTCTATGTGGTCTGGCTTTCCACTTTGACTTTGGTCTTGATTTGTCTTCATTTCCAAAAGATTGTTGATACTCTAACCCAATAAACATTTCAATTACAACCCATATTACTTTTCACCCTTTAATCCACCTAATTACACATTTTATTATATTAACTCATCAATTTGGACATATGCACCAAAATCCTTCAAAACACACCCAAAACTACAAAATAGTAAACTAAATGACCCTTATTAATCCCTACTAAACTAGACTAATCAAACATCCCCACGCTTAGACCTTTACTCGTCCTCGAGTAAAATAAATCAAAATAACGATCCTTCACAAGGTCTATACAATGAAGCGTGGCTAGCTTGATAGAACCAACAACTACATACTCTCGACTCTCACACCCCCTCCTTATACCATCCTTCAAAATATATGGTCAAAGAGACAGAATAACTTATTCACCAAGACCACACTACAATTAATGCTCACTCACAACCAATCACAATATCCAACTACATAACAATATTTGACAAATAAAAACATATGTAGTTGACATTCCCTTATTACTCCATCTCTAAGATGATCCTAAACCTGAATCACCCTTCTAACCTCCTTATGACTCCCGAATCATGAAGAAATAGTAAAAATAGTAATCAAATTATGATTTCTTTTTTTCCTAATTCCCTCATTTTGCCTAAATCGCACGCCCTTGCGGGTTTTCGATTTTGCCTAGGCGCTCGCCCTTGCGAGTTTTCACCTAGCCGAGTTTTTTTCTCTCTTTTTCAATTTTTTTTCTTCGTTTTTTAGAAATATTAAATAACATATATACAAGTATATTCCACTCCTCATGCTTAATCTCCACATTGTCCTCAATGTGAGGAAAAATAAAGAAAAAGACATAGAAAATGAGAAGAAAGAACATATCAAGCAATCAAGTACCAATGGGCATCTCGATATCACCACTCTTGAAGGCGCATGCCTCTTCTCTAGCAACTCGGGTCATACAAACCGTCATCTTTACAACACCTCTCATCTTGTTTTATTAAAGTAAGTGATTCTTTTTTTTTTGGGATGATAATTTGGATAGTGGCTGGTGTTGTGGTTCGTCATCAGCTTGATAGTTTCACGACTCTTAAACGGTCCTAGTGATAGGATTGGGTGCAATTTTTTGCTTGGTTTATTTTGCTTGAGCCATAGTGACAAATAAGTAAGTATACTCCATACACAACCCTCGCCAACAATAACACATTCGACAAATTACCCACCATTGACTACACCGATTGCTTCAAAAAGTCAACTAAGCACACTATCATCCACTTGACAATAAAAACAACACCCCTGAATCTCACTCAAATTCCAGTCTCTCTGCATATCTCACTCAAGTATTTCACATCATCGAGTTCAACTCAACTTAGAATCGACAGCTCACACTACAATTTCAGTATTTCACACTCACACTTCAAATCGCCCTCAACAATTGGAAATCACAGCACGAACACAATGCCAACAACAAATCTCACCCAATCCCCAAAAATCAAATCCAAGAACTTCCAAAATTCTTAGCAAAATTCAAAATTCTCGAAATCTAGAAAAGGAAGGGTCAGGCGGAATGTACTGAATTGGGGAACAAATATGTGTGAAAAGAGCAGGTGACATGAATGAAAGAAGAAATTTGGAGGAGGTTAGATATTTTAATTTATTTTTGAAACTAAAATTGGTTTGTTTGAATAAAAACTGATTTGAATTAATGAAGGTTTGTGGATGCAAGATTTTGCGGTTTCTTTTGATTTTTCATATACTGGCAATTGTAGGGAAAGAAATGAGTTTAAAGAAGAAGAATATGTACCTGAAGCTTGATCGACGTTGCGCCTAGAGGAATCTGCCGCTGCCAGCGGCCAGAATTGCTGCGCCCAGTGGCTAACAATCCGCACTCAGCGGCCAAAACGTACCACCAGGGGCATCATGATACCCCCCCCTGTTCGTACTCCGCGCCCAGCTGCAAAGGGTCCGCCTCCAATGGTCGTGGTTGGCCGCTGCCAACTGATTGCTAGTCTAGTGATGATGGTCAGTTCATATGCGACTTTTGATTACTTTGTGTTTTTTTTTGTATACATTTATGTTCCAAATTATGGTTGATTTCATAATCGAGAACCGTACCTACAAAATAGAAAAATGAAGAAAATTATTCTAAAGTAAATAACTTAAAAGGCGGAAAATCAATTAAAAGAAAAGACGGGTTGTCTCCCGACAAGCGCCTTAGTTAAAGTCGTGGCTCGACATAGGGAGAACGGATTTAATCTTCGCAATTTGGGCCAAAAAGATGGATTTCGTTGACCGCTTTCCTTAGATCCCCGTCTATCTTCATCTACAAACTACCTTATTCAAAAACAACAAATGCATCAAATAGCAAAACCCGGGTTGCCTCCCGTAAGCGCTGGTTTAATGTCCCGCACGACGCTTATTCATTAAAGAACGTGTATGGGGTCACACAACACTACCCCTTTTATAAAGTAATCCATTTTATATTAAAATCGGAGCAAGTTAGTGCCCTTAAGAGACGGTCAAATAAGCTAGCAAAAGAGTTAGTGAAAACTCTATAAAAGCTTATAATAAGAAGATACCATACACCCCACATGAATATACAAGAATGTAGAATGTTATTATCCGTGTCTAAAAAATTATCAAAAATAAATACGGATTCATGGTATGGGTCTTTAACCAACGGGGTCATCTCAAACAAGTTTTCCTTTTCCCTACTCCTTACTAATGTGTCATTCAAATCCCATAAAATATCATCCTCACCTGTGGGCGATGGCAAATCAAATTCGGGTTCAATATACGACAAAGTCAACAAAAATGAGTTTCTTACCTCCCCTTCATCATCAAGTGGAGCACCATCGTCATGGTTAAGGGAGGAAGAAATTTCATTTTCGGGTACATCATCACTCGAAATAGGCTCATGGCTTGGAGCATTCTCGAAATATTGGGGGAGTTCAAGAAATAAAATGCTTATCTCTAGTTCTCGAGCGTTAATAACCAAAAGATCAACCATATCCCACTTTTCACTTTGACTTAACTCCAGAAATCTACCTTCACATTTAACTTGCAAATCGATTTGAGTTGCTAGATTAAAGTTATGGTAAATCTTTACCAAGAGTTTTTCGTTGCTCGTATGTATATATGGACGTTCTAGTACA
The DNA here is from genome assembly GCA_958450325.1 of Agrostemma githago. Classification (NCBI taxonomy): domain Eukaryota; kingdom Viridiplantae; phylum Streptophyta; class Magnoliopsida; order Caryophyllales; family Caryophyllaceae; genus Agrostemma; species Agrostemma githago. Next base: position 60,881,532 of record OY288247.1, on the reverse strand, counting down.
TACTCCGTGAGCCTTCCAAAATAGTGATGTAGTAACTCATTATCAAGTTGGGGACACCACAAATTCATTTTAGATGACAAAGACAAAGACCCTTAATTAAAATAAAATTTTACAAGAAACACACACACAAAAACAAATAATTGCCTTCCCCGGCACCAGCGCCAAAATTTGGCTAGACCTGTCGTGAGCCTCCAAATAACAATTTTTATCCACTTCTAACACAAACTAGTCGTTAGTGAAAGTAGGGGTCGAACCCACAAGGAAGATAATTATGTCGTTTAAGTGTGTGTAAATCGATATATGTAAGTAACCAAATGGGGGGGATTTTAGTGATTTTAATTAATACTAATAAACTAATGAAATAAATTAACAAAATAAAATAAACTAATACGAATGAACGATGCAACAAATATTAGAAAAATACTTGGACCAAGCAATATTTACCACAAGTTTAACGAATTGATCATTGACTCATCTATTTCACAATGTATATTAGAATACTTTGCTATGAAGTTTAATCGACTTCTAATTCCACTTATTAATAGTTATAAGATATGAGAACCATACTCAAATAAACCTTACGATATTGTCAATTTAAATCAAGTGTCTAAATCATATCAATATGTAGATTAGAACGATGGAATTTAGCAAAGATGAAAGAATGATTACTCAAGCGGTATCACTTTGTTTCATACAAGTTTAATCCTTATAACTCAACAACGATGAAAAGCATACAAATTGAAGAATTATATTTGCTACTCGGATATAGTTAAACAAACAAAAATTCATTTAACTATTCTTGCAATGGTTTATCAATAACAAAAACTAGGTGATCAAGCTAGAAGATGAATTAACAAACCAAGAAATAATGTAAATTAAACTTGATATTCTAATATAAAAGTAAAATAGAAATGTCTCTTACAATTCACTAACTTGAAAGGCTTCAACTACTTGTTCCAAGAATAAGAACTTAACCCTCCATACAAATGAACTACTTGCAAAATAAACTAGAAAATGTGATAGAAACTATATATGTTTTTGAGAATTACAAGTGATGATTGATGTGTTGGATGATGATTGTGATGATGAATTCTCCTCCTTTATATAGTCACTCATGAGGCATCTCCATCAATGGTCTTTAATCCTCATAAAAATGATCATAATGAAGAAGAATAATAAAAGAGGTGAGTAAAGAAGAACAAAAGACTAGAGAAAGAATCCTACGCGAAAAAGAATCCAATAAAGAATCCTATGCACAAATTTCTGCCGCTGGCAGCGGATTTTTGGAAATCCGCTGGCAAGAAATTCCGCTGGCAGCGGATTTTAGAAATCCTCCGCTTCTTTCTTCTACTTGGTCTGGGTTTCCACTTTAACTTTGGTCTTGATTTGTCTTCACTTCCAAAAGATTTTTGACATTCTAACCCAATAAACATTTCAATTACAACTCATATTACTTTTCACCCTTTAATCCACCTAATTACACATTTTATTATATTAACCCATCAATTTGGACATATGCACAAAAATCCTTCAAAACACACCCAAAACTACAAAATAGTAAACTAAATGACCCTTATTAATCCCTACTAAACTAGACTAATCACCCACTGAGCTGCTAACAAGAGAGTCATACCTTCAACCACCATGGAGTTACAGGCCATGAAATTATTGTAGCTCATATCGATTGCTTGTCCTAAATCATTGATAACTAGTTGGAAAGCTCGTGCGATGCACATGTCGATTTTAGTGACATAGATAATGACACCAAATTAGAGGATTGCATAAATTGGTGAGACTACACAATAGTAAGAGTATGTCTAATAGTCAAAGAATATTATTCACATACGTGAATGTGTTTCTAAGGGGTAATATATGCGATAAATGTCAAATTAGTTATAAACGTGCATGGTAGTTAGAAAAACTAATTAAAGTAACTCACACACAAGTATATCCTTAACTACATATTCATATCAATATTCATTTATATTTACATAAAGTATTTGCTTATTATTCTATTAGTTTTGCATTCAACAATATTATCTACGTATTATTATTACAAATGTAATAACTCATAAATAAAATGACAAATAATATTTACGTATCAAAGTAAAGTAAGAGACTCAATTTGTCATATATAATTCAAAAACACATTGTACGTAACGTGTATATAACGTGTAAATAAATAGACGTGAAAGATTTCTGGTTCACAGATGATTATTTTTATTTATATAATAGAATTTCAATTAGCGTGTTTAGAATATTCTACCACGAATCTAATTAAAATCACTTGATTTTAAAACTTTTTTGTTAATGATACTTTCTTAAATCAGATTGTATTAAAGATTTTAATTCACTTTTAATTCACTTTCATTTATTTAAACCAACAAAATATATTAAAAAGGTTGTATTAAAATTTTTAATTCACTTTTCTTTATTTAAAACCAACAAAAATATATTAAAATCTTTATTTAGACTGTTTAAAAAAGTTGTTATATATATATGTGTGTGTGTGTGTGTGTAGACACCCACATTTTGACCGCCAGGTGTCTATAGCAGTTTCCAAAAAAATACCCGATGATGATCGGACGTAAACATAGCTTAATACACTCGATTTTGGACTCGAAATCAATAGTAGTCGGCACGAGCTTTTAACGGAGTAAAAATCTCACCAAACAGACCTCAAATTCAGGCCCAATGGGTCGTTTCCAATCAAATAAGACTAATTTGGGTCAAAACCGACACCGAGGGTAAAACCGTCTTTTAGCGACCGGGTCAAACCCTGGTCAAAGGCATTTCCGAGGTATAGAAATCAGCCGCGCAAGCTTCGACAATTTGATTCGGAGTCAAATACTACAAAAAATCAGCAATGAAGAAGAATTAAGCAAGCTTTTCTTATCCAAAACCGGATTCCTTTTTCCATCCAAAAACCGGAATCCTACTTCACCCCAACCGGTGTTTCTTCCCCTCCAAGAAACCTTTTCCTGTCCAAAGTGGGTGTTTCTTTCCTATCCAAACCGGGTTCCTTTCCTAGCCAAAGCCGGATACCCTCTCCTATAAATACACCCCCTTTGCACACACAACAATTCCAATCCCGACATACACAAATTACAACCTGGAATTCCAGCAATACTAGGCATATTATATTCCGATCTTTCCTCTAGAAATCCTATAGGATTCCTGACCATTCACAACCCGAAATTCTAGGAAATTTTAGGCAAACCGTATACAAATCCGAGAGCAAAACTCGCCAAATCCCCTCCCTAAACCATACACACCATAACTCGCCTATATACATCTTAACGCTCCCGCGCCTAGGCCGCTACTACGAGTCCGTTTTCGAGATAATTAAGCATTTAGGTTGAGGGTGTTACAAATCCCGATCTCTCTCTTTCTTCTCTTCCTTCTTCTCATTTTTTCCGTCGTCAAGCGTCGTTGTCGTCTTTATTTTTATTTTTATCGTTTCTAATATCATTATTAATATTACTACTACCATAATTAGCAATAACGAGTCGTCCCTAAGGATTCGATATCGACTCTTGATGGGAAGGGATTTGTCGCGGATCCCGCCACCAAATAAATTACCGGCAAAACCTAACTAGGGTAGCTAGGGTAAGTCGGGTCGAATCCATAGGGACGGGAGATCGGACTAAGGTATGCTACGGTCTAGGACTATGTTCGAGACGAGCTAATCTAAGGAGGGGGAGACTAGGACTAAGCTAGGTCTAAAGCAAGAAAACAATCAAAGAAAACGGGCTAGGATTAGGTCAGGGTCAAAGGGGTAACGGAATGGTCAAGGAGGAGTTAGAGTGAAGGAGGTAGTAGGGTAATCTAGGTAATCTAACTTAGACTCACCTAGAGGTTCCTCATGGAACCCATTTCAGCGACACACTTGACAAAGGAAGGCAAGAAAAACAGGCATTCTAACCTACTTAGTCATTCAAGCATTCCAACAAACATGTGATATGCATCAACCAAGAGGAAACCCAAATCTTCCACCAACATCTCCAACAAACCCTTAATCACCCAATTAACACCCTAATCACCCTACTAACCCCAGCAAGATACTACTCTAACATATCTAATCTAAAACTAACAAAAACAAGATAACCCAACACACGAACAAGAGGATGCATATATAAAACTAACAAAGATGAAGAACAAACCAATAAACAAGAACTAAAGATTCAAACTTGATGAAAGAACAAAGATTAAGAGAAAGGAAAAGAAGATTATACCATACTAGAAGATGAAAGGAAGAAGGAAACTTGCGTAAATGAGAAAAACCCAAAACAAACATCCAAGTTTGTCAAGCTTGGTGAAGATCTTGAAGAATTCCCAAATTACAAGCACTAATCTAGGATTAACGATAATCTAAGGACTAATCTACACTAATCTAATCTAATCTATGCTAAAACTAGGCTAGGGTTTGTGGGTAATGTCTAACATAAGCTTTACAAAACAAGGGAAGAGTATATATAGGGTTACAAATGGAAGGGAGAAGAAAGAAAGGAAGTCCGTCTACAGCACGCCGGTCCCGACCGGGACAGGGTCATCCCGACCGGGACGGCCGGTGGTCCCGACCGGGACGGGTTGGTCCCAACCGGGACGGCCTGGCAGTGGCTCCTCAAAAGCGCACTTCATCCCCGGCGGGATGAGGTGCATACCCGTCGGGGATGAGTCTTGTAGGCCTCCAATATGATCCTTTTGGTTCCTCCTTGCTTCACATGGACTTCTCATCGATTCTCGGGACTCGGGATCGGGTCTCGGAGGCCCGGGATTGGGTCCCAAGGTCTCGGGGTCGATTCCAAAGCATCGAGTCATCGTCCCTTTATCTCGTTGGCTCCAAAATGTGTATGAATCGAGTCGGAAACGCTCCAACTCTTCTAAATGGGTCTCGGGAACCTGAAACGAACTAAAGGAAGCATAAGAAGCCCATAAATCGCTCCTAAGGAGCGATTCCACAAGGAAAATGGGACCAAAACACTACGAACTAGGAAAATAGGCACTACAAACTACACTTATCAACTCCCCCACACTTAACCCTTACTCGCCCTCGAGTAAGCACAAACTAACTACTACTAGCCGAGTGGGTATTAGCGCACCCTAAGCCCTTTCAACTCACGCGAGTGCACTTAGAGGAAAAGTGCACCCCGCAAGGCAAGTCGGGTCTTGCGACAAAACTGCGGATGCAACCGGACACAAGACACAAAAACAAACAAACACACAAACGAACACATAATCGGTTGCACCCAAAAGAAAAGTAATACCACTTCCCTCTAAAAAGCGGTGAAAGAAGCACCGGTTTAGGACTCAAGGCAAGTTACAACGTTCCCAAGCTAGCAATACAAACCAAAATGGACTTAACCCTAATAATATGACGACAAAGCAACAAAAAACGTTGGTAACTTACCTCGGTTCCTCCTAACCTTCTAAGAACGTACCACGGGACGATCGGCGGGATGGAAAAAGGATGTACCACGGTGTTAGTCGACACTGTAGGTAAGTGAGACCCCGCCCCCTTTAGCAAAGAGCCAAGAGGGTCGTCCCATGTCCGAAACCGCCTAACTAGTCCAAGTAAAAAGGTGGAAATAATTGCAAAATGAGGGAAGACCGACTAATGCCGCTATCATCCTTCCTCGGGACTCGGTCCTTTGGTAGGCTCTTCACGGCAAAAGTCGGAAAAAGGCTTATTTTTGTGGGGTTAAGATCTTTTTGTGAGACGATTTTCTTTTGGCATTTTCTCCTTTCTTTCGTATTTTTGCTTTGTTTTGCCATGCCATTTCTTTTTCTTCTTTTCTATTTTCTTTTTGGCTTTTGTGCCTTTTCTTTTTCTTCTTTCTTTTCTTTCTTTCATTTTCTTTCCTTTTCATTTCTTTGCCCTTTTGGCTTGATTTGGCTTTTTTGGCATTTCTTATTGCAAAGAAAGACGAATTCAACAATTTGCAATTTTATTGTGTGGAAATGTGTGGGAGGTAGGTAAATGGGTAAGTCGGGGGTCGCGATTTCCCTTCAAACCCACAAAAAGTGGAGAACTTGGACTAATTAAACAATCCTAAACATGGTCACCTAAGAGACGGGACTCGGCAACCAAGGCCTTTTCACACCGTGGGTGGTCAAAATGGTCAAAATGCAAATCCCGTAGTAAATCCCTAGTAAGCTAGGTGGACTCAAGGTAAAAGACCAACGAAATAATTGATTTAGGGTCATTCTACTAGGCTAAAGTCCAAGACTCGATTTATACCACTAGGAAGGGAAAGTAAACACTCGCACACTAGCCTCTAAACCGGGTTTTCGAAAACCATTTACACACAAGACAAGACAACAAAACACAAAACAAAGCCTCAACGAAAACGAAAGAAAAAGAAACAAAAGCAACAAAACAAGAACAACACAAAACGAACACATACATAACACAAACACCACCCCTAGCTTCCAAATGAGCAACCAACCAATATCAAACTTTACAAAGCTCCTCCCGAGCACACATCATCACAAATCTCCTCCAAACTCACAAGAAGCAAAGAGGGAAAAAGGGATGAAGAGATGTTACCAGAAGTCTTGAAAGCTCACCAAAGCTAACGGCGATTAGACAACCTATAAGGAAAAGAGGGGGGCAAAACACGCACAACAAAACAAAAATACGACATAACGACACAAAAAGGAAAACACACAAAAGGAAAATCTTTTTGATTTTTGTGAAATTTTTTCAAATTTTTAGGATTTTTAAAGATTTTTTCGAAAAACTACGAAAATAAAGCTAACTATGCTAGAATACCACTCCCCCACACTTAAACCGAGCCATGTCCTCATGCTCGATCGTAGTGTGCGGAGATACAAAAGAAAAGAAGAGAAACTACGAAAATAAAGCTAAAAATCAAAAATAAAGGTGAAGAAAAGGGTAGAAGGTGTCCGGCCGGGGTGTAGTCAAGTCACCATGGGCCGAGACAAGAAAAAGATATGGATGGGGGAAGAAAATAAAAAGAAGGAAATAAAAGGAAATGGGAGGGGAGGGCTAGGTGTAATCAAGTCACCTAGCCCGGATTCCGCCTAAATCCGACTAAATCCTCAAAAAGAAAGAGTGAAAAACTTGTGAAATTTGGATTTTGAAAAGGACTCTCGATGTAATCACATCATCGAGAGTCGGGAGCAACCAAAACCAAGGCCTCGAAGGCCACCATGACATCAAGACACAAAAGTGTACAAGGGGAAGGGAATAAACACAAAAGAAAACAAGCTATAAAAGACAGGAAAGAAAGGATAGTTGCCGTACCAATAGGTTAGCAACTCACTCGCTCCATTGTCTCATAGATCAATATAGGCACAAAACTTGTCTTCGTCATTGCTATTCCTCTTCATTCTCGATCAAACCGCATGGTAAGGTAGTAATGGTGTGAGGGGGTGGAAATTCGATGTGAAATTCGGTGTAAAGGGAAGAGAAATGAGGTGAGGGTATGTAAGTGTAGTGTAATGGTCATATGACATGAGCAAGGATGGGTAGGGAGGTTGGGTGGGGGCATACAATGGTTGGGTGGGCCCAAATGTCGAAGAAGAGGCCAAAAGAGGAGAAAGGGGACCATCCCGGTCGGGATGGATGGTCCCGGTCGGGAAGACACACTCGTCCTGGTCGGGAAGCCACCTTCCCGGTCGGGACGGCACTCCAGCAAGCTCCAATTTTTGCACCTCCATCCCGATCGGGATGACTCCTTCCCGGTCGGGATGGCATATCCTTCCCGGTCGGGAAGCTCCCTTCCCGCCCGGGATGGGTCTTCTTGACCTTCAAAACCCCAAAAGCTTCACCGAAGCTTCAAAAACCGACTTCCATACTCACAAACCAAGCTCTATCATTAACCATTCCTCTCTAGGAATCATCTTCACTTCACACCTATGACAATAAGCTCAAATACAACATCAAATTCTCTCCCTCACAACGCTCATCAACAATCCAAATGACAAGAATTTCACAAAACTAACAATCCTAGAAACCAAGGTACCAAACAAACATATATACACACACAAAAGCAAAAAGAACAAGAAAAAGAGATATATACAATAAGGCACTCTCACCAACTACACCTCCATAGCCATCAAGAGCTCAAAGGAGTAAGTCAAATGCCCTAGCAACATCTTCATTTAAGCTCACATGGCCAAGCCTAGCCACTTTCAAAAGCTTCCAAGTCGGAGGGAAGAAGCGATCATCTTCATTATGCTCGGGGTTATTGTGATCTTCCGGGTCTTCGGAACCAACATAGCTACGACTCTTATGACCATCCGATAGGTATAGTGGTCTAGAGTCGTGCTCGGTGTCATGATGTGGGAGATCACACCCTAGGGGTGTCGCTTCTTCTACGGGGTCGAGGGTGGGGTTCTCTTCCACCGCCCGACAAGGATGCTCTTCATCAACCGTCTCACAAGACAAGGGACTAGAAATCAAGTGCGATAGAGGAGGAGGCAACAAGTTTTATTCATTGGAAGGTTTAGGATCCTCCAATTTCCCGTTCAAGGCAAGTTCCAAGGCATCTACTTCTTGTTCCCAAGTATTGCGCTCCTTTTCACTCACCTTGTCTATATGGCCTAGAGGAGGTATGTCTTCACTTGGCTTTGGATTGTCTAGTGGTTCATCACGAAGAAAATCGAACAAATCCAATTTTAACGCCAATACATCGGCTCCCCAAGAGTTATCTCGAGAATCATGTTCACTCCCCTCCTCATTGTTGGCCCTTGAAGCTTCAACTTCCTCTATTCTCTCCCTATCTTCACCACCCAAGCAACACTCAACAATGGTCTCTTGATCGACCCTCTCTTCTTCATTTGTAGCTTCAAGGTTGGGTTGACTTTCTTGTGGAGGCACCCGACCTTCATGCCCAAATGAACCTTCCTCAACATGTTGTGGAGCTCGAGCGGCCAACATCGTGATATGAGCCATGAGTGCATTGATGCGAGCATCTTGCACCTCTATTTGGGCCTCGAGCTCCTCCCTAACCCCTATTATTTGAGTCACCATCGCTTGTTGAGTCTTTTGCAATAGATCTATCGAATCATGTTGACTCTTAAGCAATTGATGCATCATTTGAAAAGTCTCAAAGTTGGGATCTTGTGGTCGTGGGTTATGTGAGGGTGTTTGGTAGTTGTTAGGATGTCGGAATGATCCTTGACAACTTTCTTGGTAACCGTATGGAGGGCGTTCATAAGAATGTTGATGAGGTTGAAATGGTTGGTGAAGTTGTGGGTTTTGGTAATTCGCCCCATAGTTGTCCCGTGATGATTGATGGTAGCTTGGACGCGCCATGTCCATAACGTTGCTTTGGTACCTAGGATGAGCTAGAAGCACTTGAGCAAACGTTAGTATCCTAGTGCTTTTGAGGCACCAGGAAGGGAGAGTAACACACAAGAAGAAAAACGGAGATACACAAGGAGAAGAGAACACAAAAATCAAGAACAAAGTCCAAAAATAAGCAAACAAAAGTCTAAACTACGCCGTCCCCGGCAACGGCGCCAATTTGATGGGAAGGGATTTGTCGCGGATCCCGCCACCAAATAAATTACCGGCAAAACCTAACTAGGGTAGCTAGGGTAAGTCGGGTCGAATCCACAGGGACGGGAGATCGGACTAAGGTATGCTACGGTCTAGGACTATGTTCGAGACGAGCTAATCTAAGGAGGGGGAGACTAGGACTAAGCTAGGTCTAAAGCAAGAAAACAATCAAAGGAAACGGGCTAGGATTAGGTCGGGGTCAAAGGGGTAACGGAATAGTCAAGGAGGAGTTAGAGTGAAGGAGGTAGTAGGGTAATCTAGGTAATCTAACTTAGACTCACCTAGAGGTTCCTCATGGAACCCATTTCGGCGACACACATGACAAAGGAAGGCAAGAAAAACAAGCATTCTAACCTACTTAGTCATTCAAGCATTCCAACAAACATGTGATATGCATCAACTAAGAGGAAACCCAAATCTTCCACCAACATCTCCAACAAACCCTTAATCACCCAATTAACACCCTAATCACCCTACTAACCCTAGCAAGATACTACTCTAACATATCTAATCTAAAACTAACAAAAACAAGATAACCCAACACAAGAACAAGAGGATGCATATATAAAACTAAGAAAGATGAAGAACAAACCAATAAACAAGAACTAAAGATTCAAACTTGATGAAAGAACAAAGATTAAGAGAAAGGAAAAGAAGATTATACCATACTAGAAGATGAAAGGAAGAAGGAAACTTGCATAAATGAGAAAAACCTAAAACAAACATCCAAGTTTGTCAAGCTTGGTGAAGATCTTGAAGAATTCCCAAATTACAAGCACTAATCTAGGATTAACGATAATCTAAGGACTAATCTACACTAATCTAATCTAATCTATGCTAAAACTAGGCTAGGGTTTGTGGGTAATGTCTAACATAAGCTTTACAAAACAAGGGAAGAGTATATATAGGGTTACAAATGGAAGGGAGAAGAAAGAAAGGAAGTCCGGCTACAGCACGCCGGTCCCGACCGAGACGAGGTCATCTCGACCGGGACGGCCGGTGGTCCCGACCGGGACGGCCTGGCAGTGGCTCCTCAAAAGCGCACTTCATCCCCGACGGGATGAGGTGCATACCCGTCGGGGATGAGTCTTGTAGGCCTCCAATATGATCCTTTTGGTTCCTCCTTGCTTCACATGGACTTCTCATCGATTCTCGGGACTCGGGATCGGGTCTCGGAGGCTCGGGATTGGGTCCCAAGGTCTCGGGGTCGATTCCAAAGCATCGAGTCATCGTTCCTTTATCTCGTTGGCTCCAAAATGTGTATGAATCGAGTCGGAAACGCTCCAACTCTTCCAAATGGGTCTCGGGAACCTGAAACGAACTAAAGGAAGCATAAGAAGCCCATAAATCGCTCCCAAGGAGCGATTCCACAAGGAAAATGTGACCAAAACACTACGAAATAGGCACTACAAACTACACTTATCAACTCTATAGTCGAATATCGAATCTAAAGGAATCAATAATTAAAACTATTTTAAGCATAATCTCGTTGATGCCGAAATAATCGTCACATAGTCTTAAAAAGACTAATTACGACATTATAATGCGGAGGGATTTATTTCAATTCAAAACAATTTCTAAACATCTTTTTTCCCTAAATAAATATTGGATATTGATTTCATAATCAAATATAAAATATTGACGAGTATCAAAAATTTAAGTCGGGTATAAATTATGTCATATTTTTACACGACTTAGCGAAATAATCGGTTTTCAAAAATTAAAAGCAATTTCGAGATCAATACTGAAATTGCGAATCGAGTCACCACTCGAACAGGGGGCACTCGATCGAGTGCCATAGCCACTCGGTCGAGTGACACCCCGAAAAACCGGCAGAAACTTTTTTTCAAGGGACACTCGACCGAGTCCCTCCATGACTTGGCCGAGTAGCCCCAATTACGCCTAAATAAACGCGTCTTGCACGCTACAAGTCTCGACAAACCTTTTTCAAACGATTTCGGTCAACACGTGTGTGGACATGACATAGGTCCACCCCGACGCGGCGAAGCGCGGGTTTTGGGGAGGCGATAGAATTTCCATATGAGATGGATCGAATAGAATTTTAAATCGAAGTAGGAGTCGCCACCGAATTTTATGGTTATTCGGAACCATTCGAACCCACTCTATGTCGTAGTGGGCCATATTTAAAACATGGCCCATTTCCGATGTCAGAGTTTATCGGGTTCGTCCCTTAGCATTACGATACCGATGCCGACTTGAGCGGTTAATCGTATATTGAATGACTCTCGTTGCCAATGGATTCGGACATCCGGAAACCATGGTTCTGAGTAAGGGGTGAGGGTACGTGTTGGGAAGTTCAGTGAGAACACCCAACCCCGCCCGCACTTAGCGGCCTTTACTAAGATATCGTTCGGTTTTGTGTACACGCGTTAGTTCGACGATTGAATGATATGCAGAGATTATTTTCCTAAGACATGTGAGGAAAAATAAATGGGTTGCTAAGTCGCTTAATGCATGTTAAACTAATAACGTCAAAGTTATTTTAGCATGTGAGTTCGTTTTAGTCTAATAAAACGATAAAAAATAAAGAAATAAACAAATTGCTACAAACACGAGAAAACGAGTTAGTAACGATTGAAATAATAAAGCAAATAAATATACGAGATCGAGAAAATAATATTAATCGAAATCTGAAAAATATTACTAAAACGTTGTTTTTTATAAAAAACGAAGTTCGAAAAATAAAAAAAAACGAGAAAGGCGCACTTGGGCAGTCGACCGCGCGGCTCGCCCGGGACTCAGGCGGGTCGCGTGGCGGCCTGATTTCGATGTCGGTTTTCGGAAATTTTTTGATTAAATCGCGTACGAATATCACATAATTCGTACTCGACTTAATATTCTCGATATTCGTTATATTCGATAGTTGACTACGAAATCAATATCAAATATTTGGAATAGTTTTAGAAAAGATATAAATTTAGAAATCGTTTCGTAGAATAATAAAAATAAAACGATCGAAAAACTAAAAAAAGGCCGGTTCACAGACTCGTGCGCGAGTCGCCTGTACCGGGCGCGACTCGCGTGCGGGTCTGTCCGCTTTTTATTTTTTTTTGTCGAAAATCTTATAAATCGCGTACAAATATGGATTAATTTATACTCGGTTTATATTTGCGACATTCGTCGTATTCGATATTCGATTATGAAATCGATATCGAATAGTCGGAATAATTTTAGAAAAGGTTTTGAGAAAAAGTTTGTTTTGAACGAAAAGTAAAAAAGAAAAGAATTTTGAACGAAAAGTTGTAAAAAAAAGGGTTTTGAAAAAAATGTAACGATATCGTCGAAAACTTAATATAATTCTTTTTGATACGATATTCGATTATATAGAATCGATATTATATTTTAAGAATATTCGATATATAAAAGTAGTTTTAGTAGTATCGATATTAGAAAATAAAAAAAGACCGACGAGAGACCCATGATAATAAAAAACGAGGAGAAGGGAAGAAAAGAAGGAGAGACGGGTTTGATTTACACCCTCAACCTACATGCTTTGTTTTCTCGGGATAAGGCTCGTCGGGAAGTGACTTAGACTTGAGAGCGTCGAGATGATGAGGATGAGTTAAGGTGTATCGGTTTGGACGGGTGGCTTGGGACGTCGGATTTGGCCGGCTTCGTCGGGGTTTCGAGGTTTCGAAAAAAGTGTCGGGATTTGCTAACTATCGGGTTTGTGTATGAACCGTGTGTGGAGGGGGTTTTGGACGTGTTTTTGCTGCTGTTGTGTTGTTATGTCTTGGTATTTTTCTGATGTATGATCGTTGTCAATTGTGTTGGACGGGAGGTCCTATTTATAGAGAGTTTCCGACCTTGGTTTAGGAGAGTTTGAATACCGCTTAGGATAGGAAACGTAGGAGTATAAGGAGCATAAGAATCCTGCTTTCTTGGCCGAGAAGAAAGGAATTCTTGGCTGATTGAGGAGTGTTTGGCCGGGTATTTGGTACTCGGTCAATGTCTGAATCGGTTTCTGGATAGAATTCCTACTTGAGGTCGAATTCTATCTTTAACGGAATTGTTTAATGTTTTAATGAATCTGAATTTTTGTAGGAATTTGGGTTGGAATCAACCGTGTGAGTGTCACGGCTGACTCACATGTCTCGGGAAAATCTTTGACCGGGTTTTGACTCGGTCGCTAAAAGACGGTTTTACCCCTGGTGTCAGTTTCGACCCAAATTAGTGTTATTTGACTCGAAACGACCCACTGGGCCTGGATTTGAGGTTGGTTTTGTAAGATTTGTACTCCTTAAAAAGTCTAAACCGAATGTCCATGATTACAAGCCCATATCCGAGTCCGTCAAAGCACGTTTACGTCCAATCATCATCGGGTGTTTGGCGGGAACTACTATAAACACCTGACGGTCAAAATGTGGGTGTCTACAGAGCCCCCACTCTGACTGAGGCTTGGACAAGGCAAAAGTCAGAGTAGCTACCAGGTCAATCAAGGATTAAAACCTGGCAGACTTCTGATCGGGTCGTTTAGGGTCCATTAGACCTGCGTGAAGGGCTCGCCAGCCATAGAATAGAAATCATACCTGGGCTGATGCTGATAATGTCGCGGGAGCTTGCCTAGGAAGCTATGGGTATACCTGTTTGCAGATATATCCTGTCTTGGAATTGCGCGGGAGCTTGCCTTGGAAGCTATGGGCATATCTGTTTGCAGATATATCCTGAAAGATGTTGCTTGAGCTTTTCCACTGGGGAACTTAGAATTTCTGGGAGTCTTGGGTGTACCTGTATGCTGACATAATTTGTATGTAACATTTAGGTGAAACACTAACTCATGCTGGGGAAGAAATGATGATTTTTCAAAAAAAAAATTTGAAAAGAAAAATGCTGAAAAATTTTCTTTGAAAAGCTTGGAAATAAGGATGCTTGGGATGACTTTGATTCCTAATCGGATTCTGACACGGATTCCTGGAATTACTTGGTTAGGCCTGTATGCCTAGATGAAGCAGGGGAAGTGGTGCGAAAGTCCTATTCCTGTGATGACTAGGAGAAAGGATATTCCCTATTATAAATAGAGGGCTTTGGCTTCTTATTTTTCATATTCCCATCCAAATCTTTTTTTCTACCCTAAAATCTCTTAGACTTTTTAGGATAAATAAAAGAAACTATTCTTGTAATGGGTATCGACCATTTGACCGCGATGCTTCATGCGTGGGCCCAGGATTTTCGAGATGAAGATAAAGTTCAACTACTCAAATGGGAATTGTGGCTTTATTCCCACTTCATCGACTTAAGGTAGATTCGCATTTTCTTGATGCTTGCTTATCTTTTTGGGATACTACCTTTCATGTTTTTGCATTTTCTCGAGGAGAAATGTGTCCTCTTCCTGAAGAAATAGCAGCTATCGGCGGGTGGTGCCCTAATGCTCGTCCTGCTATTCCCCCATTTTATCCTGACCCAAGGAGGAGGTTGAGGGATTTTCTAGGCCTGTCGCATGCTGAGACAGCCCGTATGGTGAAGGGAGATTCAGTTTCCCTATTTGACTTGGCTGACAAATTCATGGACCCGGTTGGTGAAAGAATTACTTCTACCCATAGGCGTAGGGCCTTTGCCTTTTGTATGCTACATAGATATGCCTTCGAAGGTCGGATGGATGCTGACTCATGCTTAGGTGAGATCAGGCTAATCAGCATAGTTGACCAAATGGAGACAGGTCACAGCCCGGCTTGGCTAATAACTGGGGAGATTATTATGGGCCTTGACGCTAGAAGACTCGACCCAGATCGGCAATTGACAGGGAGTATCCGTTTTCTGCAGGTATTTAACCATTTTTTTTTCGAACAATTGCCCGATTTCTCAATTTTTGCGGTAATTTTGAATTTTTCTGGAGTTTTCCGGAATTTCCAATTTTTCCGGATTTTCGAAATTTTCGAAAATGTTTGTTTTTGCCGAAATTTTCGAATATTTCCAATTTTTACAAAATTTTTTGATTTTTCGATTTTTTTAGATTTTTTTAATTTTTTCCGATTTTTTTGAAAATTCTGATTTTTTCGATTTTTTTTTATTTCTCAGATTTTTTGATTTCTCGAAAGTTTTTGACTTTTCGAAAATTTTGCAGATCTGGTTATCCGAGCGTCTGTCGATCATAGAGCCCCCAGTGAACATATCCAGATATCGTAGTTGTCAAATCGGCTCAAGGTCTCGCCAGATAAGATCAAGTCATCACATAACTCGAAAATATTGGGATGAAGAGCTAATGTTCCATGGTGGTCCTTTGATTAGATGGAACGTCATCTGGTGGTTCCTTTCGAGGCTGACGGGGTTAGCTAGGAGGGACAAGGCCCGCTATCTGGTGATCTTGTCTTTGGACTGGACCGTCCATATCTATCCGGACCGTATTCTAAGACAGTTTGGTTCGTTTCAGGAGATCCCTGAGACTGAGGCAATTATTAGCGTTTCGATCCAATTGACGGACGCTATGTGTGACACGTGGCTTCAGCGCTGGTTTACCCGTGTCATGTGGACTATACCTCGCCCTTGTCAAACCACTTGGGTTTCTGAATCCTATCGAAAATGGACTTCTGAAGAATCCCAGGAGGCCCGTAAAGCTTTGAAGACCGAAGAAGCTCTTGATTTGGCCCGCCGAGAATCGGCCAAAGACAACAGGCGGTTCTTTGAAGAGACTCCAACTTCCCTTGCTGAGCCGGGGTTGGGTTCTAAGTCGAAGACTAAGACTCAGGTTAATGAGACCGGTGCTAGTGATTTGGAGAGAAGACTTGGACCGAGGTTAGTGGTCCAAGACAGGCTAGGCCCGCGTGATAACGAGGTGCCCGGGGAGTCGAGTTTGAAGAAACGAGCCCGGGTTAAGGAGGTTCCCTTGGTGATTAGGGAGCGATCACCTCCACCTCGACGCCGATGGACCGAAAAGGAGGCTAAGGGCAAAGGAAAGGGAAAAATGCCCTAGTTTTTATTATTTAAGTATTAGTATTATTTATTTTTGGGTTGATTTTTTTTTGTAATTTTATTATTTTTTGAATTAATAAAAGAAATTTATTAAAAACCGTTCCTGTTTTCCTTTCTCGATTGCAGTGGTTGTGCCCTTTTGAGGGGCTGCCTACGTATCCATAATAAATGGAATCAAACCAAACGTAGTTCAGACTGAATTAATTTGCAATTTCGAAACACATCGAGACTATTGGTTCAAGATGTTTGTAACAGTAGAATAAATAATTCTAGCTTTTGACTTGTCTTTAAAAGTTTGAAAAAAGATGTTTTTAATAAACTTTTGCAAATGACATTGAGAAAGATGGGTTAAGGGTAGTAGCGCTTCAGCTGGTCCAGGTTAGTTGGGTTGACAAACTCGTTCCCGTCCAGATCTGTTAGCATTACCGCTCCACCTGATAGAATCTTCTTTACCAGATATGGCCCAGCCCAATTAGGTTTGAATTTTCCTCTTGGGTCTACTGGTAATAAAGCTCGAACAGACTTGAGAACCAAATCTCCTTCTTTGATGTTTCTGGGCCTCACCCTTTTGTTGAAAGTCCGTTGGATTCTCTTCTGATAGATTTGAATATTATTGAGGGCACGAGATCGTCGTTCGTCTAAAAGGACTAGCGAGTCATATCGTGCTCGAACCCAATCAGCTTCGGGTATTTGACTTTCGAGTAGGATTCTGAGTGATGGCACTTCTAACTCAACAGGTTGGACTGCTTCCATGCCGTATGTAAGGTAATACGGTGTTGCCCCGGTCGCAGTACGAATCGAGGTCCGATATCCCCAAAGTGCAAATGGTATTTTGTCGGGCCAGTCTCGGTAATTATCAGCCATCTTTTTGAGTATGGTGACAATTGTTTTATTAGCCGCTTCTACCGCTCCATTGGTTTGGGGTCGGTAGGGTGAAGACGTATGCCTTTGAATTTTGTACTTGGTCAGAAAGGCTGCTGTTTCGGCTTGAAAGTGGGTCCCGTGGTCACTAATGAACTCATGAGGGATCCCATACCGGCATATTATCTTATTTTGAATGAACTTGGCAACATGGCTAGCTTTGAGAATACGATAGGATTCAGCTTCGACCCATTTGGTGAAATAGTCGATTCCTACCAAAATGAAGCAGTGTCCTCCGGTTCCCGAGGGGTTTATCTTCCCAATTATGTCGATTCCCCATGTTGAAAACGGCCATGGTGATGTCATGGTGTATAGCAAGGATGGTGACATATGCTGTACATTGGCAAAAATTTGACAATTATGGCAATGTCTAACATATTGCTGGCAGTCGGTTTCCATGCTATTCCAGTAGTAACCGAGCCTCATGATTTTCCGGACCAGCATCTGGGCGTTCATGTGTGGACCGCATTCGCCATCATGTACCTCAGCCATAACTTTTTCAGCATTGGTTTTATCAACACATCGAAGGAGAGCCCCCTGTGCTGTCTTTTTGTAAAGTTGCCCATCGTCGGTGCGGATGAACTGGGTTGCCAGTCTTCGCAGGGCCTTTTTGGCTCGGTTGTCAGCTCCGGGTGGATATTCCCCGGTTGCTAGGTATGTCAACACAGCTTGATACCACGGCTCGGGATCAGGTATCTCGATTTCTTCGATGTCGTGGATATACGCTGGCTCGGATCGTCTTTCAACACAGATTGGCATACTGGTCATATGATCGGGAATGTTTAGCAAAGATGCCAGTTTTGAGAGTGCATCTGCGAATTGATTTTCTTCCCGAGGTAGGTATATGTATTCTACCTTGTGGAATTGTTTCTCAAGATCCCTTACTCGTGCCTGGTAGGCCACGAGATTAGCATTTCGAGTCTTCCATTTTTGGAGCGCTTGATTAATGACCAGAGATGAATCACCGTGTACTCGGAGGTTCGTGACCCCTAAGTCGACGGCGGCTTGTAGCCCGTGGATACATGCTTCATACTCAGCGGCGTTGTTGGTAACGTCGAAGTCCAATTTGATGGATACGGGAGTATGCTCTCCTCTTGGTGAGATTAGGAGAATCCCGACCCCAAATCCTCGGAAGTTGGATGCTCCGTCAAAGTATAAGTCCCACGCTTCGGTGTCAGTGTGGAAAATGTCTTCATCCGGGAAGGACCAAGTGTCGGTGTGTCCTTCTTCGGTTACGGGACTGTCAGCGAGAAATTCGGCTACTACTCGTCCTTTGATGGCTTTCAATGGTACGAATTTTAGGTCGAATTCTGCCAACATGAGGGTCCATCTTGATATCCTGCCATTGAGGATGGGCTTTTCGAAAAGGTACTTGATTGGATCCATTCTGGACAACACTTGTACCTCGTAACTGAGCATGTAATGCCAGAGCTTTTTAGTGGCCCAGACCAAAGCTAAGCATGTCTTTTCGAGCATGGTGTACTTACACTCGTACTCTAAAAATTTCTTACTGATGTAGTATATGGCTCGTTCTTCGGAATTGACCGTTTGAGCTAGCATAGCCCCCATGGCTGTCTCTGTCGTGGTTAGGTACAGTGACAAAGGCAAACCGTGCTGAGGTGGCATTAGGACCGGTGGTGAGGCCAAAATTTCCTTGATTCTATCAAAGGCTGCTTGACATTTATCGTCCCATAGTAACCGTTCTCCTATTTTCAGCTTCTTAAAGATTGGTTCACACACCATGGTTAGCTTTCAAATGAACCTACTGATGTACTGGACTTTTCCGAGAAACCCTCTTATCTCCTTTTCGGTCTTAAGGGGCTGCATCTCGGTGATGGCCTTGATTTTGGTTGGATCGACCTCGATACCTCGTTGGCTAACGATATGACCCAGTAATTTGCCGGATGTTACCCCGAAACTGCATTTCTGAGGGTTTAGCCTCATGTTGTATTTGCGTAATCGGGTGAAGAACTTTCTCAGGGCGGTGATGTGACCGTCCCTGTCTTTGGATTTGACGATCATGTCGTCCACGTAGACTTCCACTTCCTTATGCATCATGTCATGCAATAAAGTTGTGGCGGTTCGTTGGTAGGTGGCCCCGGCATTGATGAGACCAAACGGCATAACTGTATAGCAATAAGTATCCCAAGGTGTAATGAAGGTGGTCTTATCCATATCTTCTTCTGCCATTTTTATCTGATTATACCCCGCATACCCGTCCATAAATGATAGAAGGGCATGATCTGCTGTGTTATCTACAACTATATCGATGTGTGGTAACGGGAAATCGTCTTTCGGGCTCCCCTTGTTAAGATCCCGAAAGTCTACACAGACACGAACCTTACCATCCTTTTTAGGGACTGGTACTATGTTTGCAACCCAATCTGGATACTCAAAGACTCGTATGAACCCAGCCTTGAATTGTTTATCGACTTCCTCCTTGACTTTGAGGGACCATTCGGGCCTCATGCGTCGGAGTTTTTGTTTAACCGGCTTGAACCCTTCCTTGATCGGTATATGGTGCTCGGCTATTTCGCGATCGATCCCCGGCATGTCCTTGTAGGACCATGCGAAGACGTCTTTGAATTCTTGAAGGAGAACTATGAATTGTTGTTTCTCCTCGGGATCTAGGGATAATCCTACCTTAAGCATCTGAGGTTCTAAGGTTGTTCCCACGTTGATGGATTCGGTTTCTTCGATTACCGGATTGCGGGATTCCTTTTGCTCTAGTTGCTCGATCAGATGTGGAGGCAAGGATACCTGTTCGTCGGGCTTCTCAATGTCATTGCACATAAAATTTTTGAAATTGAGAAAGTTTTGAAAATGAGACAAGTCGTAAGCAGAACGGTTGTTATTATTGATCATAAATTGGGAAAAGAGCTCGAAAAGAGCTGCCATCTGATCACTAGTCAGTGGCGGGATAGGTAGGGTGCCCGGGACAGACCCCGAGGCACCAGGAATGGCTAAAGGGAGAGGGGGAGTTACAGGACTGACCCTAGCACCAGACTCACTAGACTCAATCTTAGACTCTGACTCGGACTCCGACTCAGACTCAGACTCAAATTCTGGCATCTCTCCTTCCCCTGTGATCAGCTTGTAAGTCCTTCCTTGGCTGTCAGTCCATTTGACAGTTTTCCTCCAAGCTCTGGTCCCGGACCCGACTTCTGAGATTAGCTTAGATGGATCAAAGGTGCGACTGCGGAGAATGAGGCTGACTAGCTCTTCCTTCGGTGTTGGGACCGCGAGTTCCTCTCCAAAAAGTAGCCCTAGTGCGGGCTCGGCATTCTTAGCATCTTCGGATTGGATGAGAGCGAAGATGTCATCCGGTATGTAGTTGCAGTCCTGGGCCAAGTGGGTCCCAGGGCGTGTGGTGGCAGGCCGATATAGGCCAGTTTGGACAGTCTCGAACACTGAGGTGACAAAGATAACCTTGTCGGTTTCAGTTTGGCCCATGTTTTCCGGAGTTAGGGTGTAGCCCAAGCCAGTTTGAGTCCTCCCATTGTCCAGAACTTCGAGAATTTTTCCTGCAGGGAGATCGGGCCTTGATGTAACCCCTGGTAGAAAGCCCAGATTCTGCAACATCCGGTCAAGGTGGACCGTGAAGTAAGGACGGAAGAGCTGGTCTTCTTCGATGGCCCCTACGAAGTCGAACCCCCAGAGATCGGTGCGGCCCGAGGTGTTGCAGTTAGCCACAGTCATAGGTGTGGCTTCTATAGTGATGACGGTGTCATGCAAAGGTAGCTTGATTTTCCGATGCAAAGTGAAGGATACAGCTCTGGTTGCATGGATCCAAGGTCTTCCTAGAAGAAGGTTGAAGGAAGAAGTCACGTCGATCACTTGAAACTCTAGCTCCTTCTCTATCGGGCCTGTTATGATAGTGAGTTTTGTAGCTCCGGCTACTGACTTTGGGCTTCCGTCAAAAGCCTGTATGGTTTGAGCTGTAGAAATGTAGTCGGCCTCGGTGATGCCGAGGGCTTTGGCGGTCCTCAAGGGGAGGACATTGACTGCTGACCCGTCGTCAATTAGGGTCATGGGTAGGTACTTTCCACGGCAGATAACCGTGATGTAGAGGGTCATGTTGTGGGCTGGCCCGAAGGGCGGTAGATCAGCATTGGAGAAGGTAATCAGTGGGCCTTCCTCTATGGATCTCCCCTTTAGGTGAGGTAGGACTGTGGCTACCATTTCAGCCGGAGTAGCCATGGAGTCGATTTTGACTTGATCGAGGGCCTTAGTGAGTGCCTCTCGATGTTCCTGAGAGCTAACTAGGAGTTGCCATATAGAGAGGTCAACTCGAGTCTTGCTTAGCTGTTTTACAAGAGCCTTTTCAGCAGTCGGCTCTTCTGGGGCGGGCTCCACCTTAAGTGGTTCGGCGATGATGAGGGCTTGACTAGTGGCTAAGGCCTTGGACTTAACCTTCTGAATCTCCTCAGGCATGATGGGGACAACTTCCCCTTTGGTGAGGTAGACATCGTCTTCGTCATCGCACCAGATCCCGTTTATTTGCGGGATAAATGGAGAAATGAGGTGTGAGCAATCCATTATTTCCCCGGAAAAGATGGCGTGAGTGGCCAACGGGTTATCCTTGTTGTTGGGTTTACCCCCGGGCAAAGGAATTTTCCCGCTCTCAATGAGATCTTGGATAAGGTGATTTAGCTTCCAACATTTCTCGGTATCGTGCCCCTTACCACGATGATAGTGACAGTAGGCCTGGAGGTTGTAGGCCTTGGAGCGACGTTCGACCGGGATATCAGGTGTTGGGCCTATCGGGGTGATCAGGCCTTTCGATGATAGCCTCTGAAGGGCATTTTCATAGGTAGTGCCTATGTCGGTGAATACCCGGGGAGTGCTAGTCTTCTGGGATGAGGTATCGAGTGCATTTACCTCGTCAAAAATGCTACGAGTGGCAGCAGTAGTTGTGGGCTTGCTTGTCGATGAGCTGGCCCCTTGGTATCCCTTGGTGGAGGCCTTAGTGAGGCTTTCCAACCGCAGATCATCTTCGATTCTTGTTCCCATTTCAGTTAGGACCGCAAAGCTAGGTATGATGGCATACCGGAGATGGACCCGGTAAGCTGGAAGGAGGTTCTTGACGAAGGCTTCAATCAGCACTTTTTCACTGGGCTTATCGACCAGTTTGACGCTTTCAGCCCTCCATCGTTGAAGGTATTTTGTGAATCCTTCCTTAGGTTCCTGGGCCATTACTTCCAGGGTGCGCATAGTGGTCTGGATTTCCGTGTTGTCGGCGTAGATCCGAGCGAATTCCATTGCCACGTCATCCCAAGTTTTGTATTTCTTGGAATCGAGCCGGTAGTACCAGGCCCTTGGGTGCTTCTCGAGGGATGAAGCGAACAGGTGCTTGAACATGCTGGACTTAACCCCTTTAAGGGCCATAAACTCCTTGAAGGCCCGGATATGGTGGACCGGGTCTTCAGTACCCTCGAACATTGGTAGACCCGTCAGGTTGAGGTTGGAGGGTAGTTCATCGGTCAGTGGGGTGTAGGTCCTAGCATTCTCCGTATGGATGGAGCTTTGGGTTGTCAGATGGACCTGTTCTTGCAGTTTGTGGACCGCGCTAGCCAATTGAGCTAAAGGCCCAGTAGTATCGACACTGCCGCTAGGAGTTCCTTGTTCCACGGCACTTACCCGGGTGAGGATGGCGATCTGTTCTCCCCTCATTGATGTGATCATGTTTTCAAGCTTGGTCAGTGAGGCCTTCATGTCATCGATGGCTTGTTGCGTCATGGCTCGAGTGTGGGGTGGCCTGTCTGTAAGGGCACCGCGTAATCAGTAACTGACCCAGATCTTAGAATCAAAAATACATCCCGAGCAAGAAAAAGACTAGACTAGAAAAAGACCGAAAACCGACTTCTAGATGGATGACGCGTGGATGGTGGGCCTTCCTTAGGATTCGGCAAAGTGGGCCTAGTCCTGTTCGAAGGAAGGTCTATGTGAGAATTCTCTAGACTTTGGACTCGAGTGTATAAACGGGCTTCCCTTTGTAGGAGTCTGTCCTACGAAGGTGGGCCGTGCCTTGACAAGTAAGGCGGACTAGGATGGGGTAGAAACCCGTGATATAAGATCGACGGAGTTTCGACGCTATAGATTCTAACTTATGACAAGACCCGACACTGCTAAATACGGGAAGTCCTAAGAAGAAAAGGGTTTTGATAAGTGAATTTGAATTTGAAAACCGAGCAAAGTCGGATTGGAAGACCCGATTTTTTTTGAAAACCGAGAGAGAGGTTATCGGGCCGAGATTTCGGGCTTTTTTTTTTTTTGAAAAGGTTTGGATAGCATACCGGCTAAAAATAGGCTATTTTGAGTCAAAGTCATAAGTCCTAAATTCGACAGCTTTCCGGGTTTTGAAAAAGAATGGATTTGAAAAGATGTAAGTTTTTTTTGAAAAATGACGTTTTTTTTGAAAAGACCAAGGAAGATCAAGTAACATGTAGTCATAGAAACAATATAACGACGCTATGTATGCTCTTAGTCTAAGTCTCGGTCGGTCGAATAGGGTCTATACCAACAACGATCGCATTCTCGCAAATCAGGACGGACCTCCTAAGCCGAGTTGGTCTTAGAATCTGCCGTAAAACCCATGCGAGTTCCGCCATCGAAGTCTTTAGTGTATCCAAGTAGAAATGCACCGTGGTATAGTGGGACGTCGGTCACAAGTAACCGGCCCGGGAAAGAACGGGGTTATGCATGAATCATTGGACTAAAACGTGTACATTACTAATCGAACGATTTCTTTTCGAGTCTCACCCTGAGGATGCCGATGGTAAATGACACATCAGTTAATCCTCAGCGGAGTCGCCAAATTGTGGACATGACATAGGTCCACCCCGACGCGGCGAAGCGCGGGTTTTGGGGAGGCGATAGAATTTCCATATGAGATGGATCGAATAGAATTTTAAATCGAAGTAGGAGTCGCCACCGAATTTTATGGTTATTCGGAACCATTCGAACCCACTCTATGTCGTAGTGGGCCATATTTAAAACATGGCCCATTTCCGATGTCAGAGTTTATCGGGTTCGTCCCTTAGCATTACGATACCGATGCCGACTTGAGCGGTTAATCGTATATTGAATGACTCTCGTTGCCAATGGATTCGGACATCCGGAAACCATGGTTCTGAGTAAGGGGTGAGGGTACGTGTTGGGAAGTTCAGTGAGAACACCCAACCCCGCCCGCACTTAGCGGCCTTTACTAAGATATCGTTCGGTTTTGTGTACACGCGTTAGTTCGACGATTGAATGATATGCAGAGATTATTTTCCTAAGACATGTGAGGAAAAATAAATGGGTTGCTAAGTCGCTTAATGCATGTTAAACTAATAACGTCAAAGTTATTTTAGCATGTGAGTTCGTTTTAGTCTAATAAAACGATAAAAAATAAAGAAATAAACAAATTGCTACAAACACGAGAAAACGAGTTAGTAACGATTGAAATAATATAGCAAATAAATATACGAGATCGAGAAAATAATATTAATCGAAATCTGAAAAATATTACTAAAACGTTGTTTTGTATAAAAAACGAAGTTCGAAAAATAAAAAAAAACGAGAAAGGCGCACTTGGGCAGTCGACCGCGCGGCTCGCCCGGGACTCAGGCGGGTCGCGTGGCGGCTTGATTTCGATGTCGGTTTTTGGAAATTTTTTGATTAAATCGCGTACGAATATCACATAATTCGTACTCGACTTAATATTCTTGATATTCGTTATATTCGATAGTTGACTACGAAATCAATATTAAATATTTGGAATAGTTTTAGAAAAGATATAAATTTAGAAATCGTTTCGTAGAATAATAAAAATAAAACGATCGAAAAACTAAAAAAAGGCCGGTTCACAGACTCGTGCGCGAGTCGCCTGTACCGGGCGCGACTCGCGTGCGGGTCTGTCCGCTTTTTATTTTTTTTTGTCGAAAATCTTATAAATCGCGTACAAATATGGATTAATTTATACTCGGTTTATATTTGCGACATTCATCGTATTCGATATTCGATTATGAAATCGATATCAAATAGTCGGAATAATTTTAGAAAAGATTTTGAGAAAAAGTTTGTTTTGAACGAAAAGTAAAAAAGAAAAGAATTTTGAACGAAAAGTTGTAAAAAAAAGGGTTTTGAAAAAAATGTAACGATATCGTCGAAAACTTAATATAATTCTTTTTGATACGATATTCGATTATATAGAATCGATATCATATTTTAAGAATATTCGATATATAAAACTAGTTTTTAGTAGTATCGATATTAGAAAATAAAAAAAGACCGACGAGAGACCCATGATAATAAAAAACGAGGAGAAGGGAAGAGAAGAAGGAGAGACGGGTTTGATTTACACCCTCAACCTACATGCTTTGTTTTCTCGGGATAAGGCTCGTCGGGAAGTGGCTTAGACTTGAGAGCGTCGAGATGATGAGGATGAGTTAAGGTGTATCGGTTTGGACGGGTGGCTTGGGACGTCGGATTTGACCGGCTTCGTCGGGGTTTCGAGGTTTCGAAAAAAGTGTCGGGATTTGCTAACTATCGGGTTTGTGTATGAACCGTGTGTGGAGGGGGTTTTGGACGTGTTTTTGCTGCTGTTGTGTTGTTATGTCTTGGTATTTTTCTGATGTATGATCGTTGTCAATTGTGTTGGACGGGAGGTCCTATTTATAGGGAGTTTCCGACCTTGGTTTAGGAGAGTTTGAATACCGCTTAGGATAGGAAATGTAGGAGTTTATGGAGCATAAGAATCCTGCTTTCTTGGCCGAGAAGAAAGGAATTCTTGGCTGATTGAGGAGTGTTTGGCCGGGTATTTGGTACTCGGTCAATGTCTGAATCGGTTTCTGGATAGAATTCCTACTTGAGGTCGAATTCTACCTTTAACGGAATTGTTTAATGTTTTAATGAATCTGAATTTTTGTAGGAATTTGGGTTGGAATCAACCGTGTGAGTGTCACGGCTGACTCACATGTCTCGGGAAAATCTTTGACCGGGTTTTGACTCGGTCGCTAAAAGATGGTTTTACCCCTGGTGTCGGTTTTGACCCAAATTAGTGTTATTTGACTCGAAACGACCCACTGGGCCTGGATTTGAGGTTGGTTTTGTAAGATTTGTACTCCTTAAAAAGTCTAAACCGAATGTCCATGATTACAAGCCCATATCCGAGTCCGTCAAAGCACGTTTACGTCCAATCATCATCGGGTGTTTGGCGGGAACTACTATAGACACCTAGCGGTCAAAATGTGGGTGTCTACAACGTGTCAAGTCTATCACGTGATTCCTCTTTTCAAAATCATGCATCGAATCATATTTATATCGTTTATTCAATTTGCAAACCGTTACTAACTCGTTTGTTCTTGTCTTTGTATCATATTTCTCGTTGTTTGTTTTATTATACTGAAATGAACATCACATGCTAAAACAACTTTGACGTTAGTTTATATGCATTAAACGACATAGTCAAACATAATTCACATGTTTAGTCAAAATGCTTTGTTTGCGTATCATCCAACCGTCAAACTAACACGCGTACACGAACAACGAACGATATCTTTGTAAAGGCCTCTAAGTGCGGGGGGGGGGGGGGGGGGTGTTCTTTGTGAACTTCCCAACACGTACCCTCACCCCTTACTCAGAACCGTGGTTTACAGATGTCCGAAACCATTGGCATACGAGAGTCATTCAATACATGGTAACCGATAATGTCGGTATCGGTATCGCAATGTAAAGGGACGAACCCTATAAACTCTGAAATCGGAATGGGCCGTACTTTGTGCACGACCCACTACGACATAGAGTGGGGCCTGAACTCTCACAAAGTTTGGTGGCGACTCCAACTTCAATTTAAATTTCAACTCGAGATCCATCTCACATGAGATTCATTCGCCTCCCCAAACCCGCGCGTGGCTGCGTCGGGGTGGACCTATGTCATGTCCATAATATGGTTTTTTGTCAGAGGCACTAACATTTAGATCTTTTGTAAAAAATACACCTTAAGTTTTTTTCTGCCTAAAAGCACCTAAAGTTTCCATTTATTTGTATAAAGGCACCAAGCTCCAAATTCCGTTAAAAAAACATTAGATTTAATGATTGTTTCATTTTTATTTCTCTTAATCATCTTCATTTATTTAATCAAACTCAATTCATTCATTCATCATCTTTATTCCTCCATAATACTCAATTTTCCATCCAAAAATTCTTTTATATCTCTCCAATCTCAATAAGAGTACATCATATGATAGCATGAAGTTACTCTAATTCTTCAAAGCTGGTGAATATCAGCTATATTTCTAAACTGGACTACTCTTCTACTGACCCTAAATGATGACACACACACACACACATATATATATATATAACTGGTGAATATCAGCTATATTTCTAAACTGGAGTACTCTTCTACTGACCCTAAATGATAATATATATATATATATATAGAGAGAGAGAGAGAGAGAGAGCGAGAGAGAGAGGTGGGTTCAGGGAAGTTACTAACTTCTCAGAAGTCCCTTACTCTTCATCTTATCCCTCCATCCATACTATCTCTCCATCCATCTTAAGATGGATGGATGAATGACTTTCAATTAAAAAAAAGGAAAGTAAGATGTGACAACAGCAGCCATCACATCCTCCCTATTACCCAAAATCTCACGCTTTCCCTCATTTCATCTTCCTCATTTTGAATTCATTGTCATTTCCTCTCATTTTCTCTCTACCAAACTCTTCTCCCTCTTAACTCTCCATAAAAATCAACATCAAGGTAAATAAAAATATGCAATTCCGCCTTCAAGATTCTCCGTTCGTCAAGTCCCTACTTCCGAACCTCGACGATTTTCAGGTATTTGTTGAAATCTTTGTTCCGGTATTGGAATCAATTAACCCGACGTGGAATTCGGGTTCGTATCGTTTGATGTTGCTTGGGATGTCAATTGACCAATCTTGACTGGCTCTCCTCCCCCCTACTCCTTCAGTCGGACCTTCCCGGCGGAATGGGCTGGCTCCCTGCACACAGAACGCACAGGGCCTCGGAGGTTGTCCGAGGGAACCCTCTCCGATGCCCAAGTCAGTTCGTGAATGCCTTAAGGAACCTAGCTCGTGAGGAACTAGGTGGCGATTTAAGAGTAAGAGTTCTAGAGAGAGAAAATCCAATCTCTTTCTTGTGGGAAATGAGAGAGTATTTATACCTTCCCACAAGAGAGGGAAGTAGAAGGAGAATGGGTGGATAAGGAGGTGACAAGTGGCTTCTTCTCATCCACCCATTCTCATTTACCTTTAAGCAAAATGACGAGGAGGTCCCTGGTGACCCCTACCCTGCCTGCGGAGATTTCCCCAGAGGGCAGGCGGGTAGGGGTTGTGAGGGCTAGGCCTAAGTAGGCTACGTCACTCTGCTGGTCAGGCGGTCATCTGGAGTCCTCATTAGGTCTCCTACTTCAGCTTTTCGCCTTGACTGTTTGCCGGGTCGGTTTCCGGGCTCTTTAGACAACCTTCTGGGAGCCTGCCAAGCAGGCAGCTCAGAGCAGGCTGCCGACCCCCATCAATTGGCCCTCTCAAGCTGGGGGGAAGCAAGGCTTCCTTCCGGCTGGCGACCTTTGCTTAGATAGGGGGAGGTTGACTTATTTTCGCCTTCACTGCTACATTTAATGTTTTCGCACCTTCCCGAGGAATGAAGTTCAGTTGTGTCAGGTATGCAAAGAGTTGAGGGGTCTTTTGCAATGATTACCCCCTTTGCTCGGTGGATTTTCGGGAAATGTGAAGACTTTGTGATTGGTGGCTTTCCCTTCCAGGGCGGTTGGGATGCCATTTAATGCTGCGTTTCCTTCGTATAAATTCCAGCTTTCCTTGCCATTTCTTTTAACTCATCCTCAATTCTTCCATTTTTCTTTGTCGAATTATGGTTTGGATCAAAAAATCAATTACTCGCCACGGAGTTCGCGCTGTCACCTTTCTTTTCAAAGGATTTTGGAGACTCCGGTATGCTCGGGCGGCTTACCGGGCACTTTGCCGCAGTCGTCGTTCACGGCCATACCCTCGTCGGAGTGTTCGGAAGGCTTCCATTAGGGCGGGCAAGCGCCCTAAGAGATCCTTGCCTTCTGCTGCTTCCAGGTTCAAACGCTGCCCTCAGGGATGAGGGTGCTTTGATCGGGGTTGCCACGAATGTTTCCCGTGGCTGCACCCTGAACAATTTGACCCCGACTGCTCTGATGCAGACTCTTCCCTGGGGTCAGGCCCCTCTTCTCCTGTGAAGAGAACAAGCTGCCGTACTTGTGATGAATCCCAGACTGCTCCCTATGGCAGGGACTGGGATGATAGCAGCCGGGATTCTGAAGACAGTGAGGGCCTGGGCTGCTTGAGCGACAGAGATGAGGATGGACTTCCTGACGACCCCTTCCAAGATTCCCCTGACTGGGATTGGGGGTCGGATCTTGGAGGTCAAGACAGCCCTGGGGATTATTCTCCAGACTTAGGTGATGACTAGGCCTGTCTGCAGGGCGTAGGCGTATTGAGCCGGAAGTTTAGGCTCCTTATGTATTAATGAAAGAATCCGTGCGACTGTGTTATTCTCTCTCTTTTTTTTTTTTGAATGTGGGGATGACGTTGCCGGCTGACCGTTCCTCTGACACTTTTTGCTTTTTCGAGGCCCCTCTTGGGAAGAGGTGAGCGGCCCATGTTCAGAATGTGACACGTGGGGTAGATTGTTGGGGACGCTTTGTCAGAGAGGCGGCCTTTTTGGCTTCCTGGGCTTTATATAAGCCCTTCCCCTCCTTCATTTCTTTCTTTTACATTCTTCGAAACTCATAATCTCTCTCCTACTACCAAACAGTCTTCGTTGCTGAGAATTTTGTGAGACCAAGGAGTGCTTTCTGCCACACTTTCCAGCGACGACCAACGTTTTTAGGTTAGGATCTCTCTTTGAATCTTCGCCCTTTTTCCCTTTCCCCGATACTTTTCTTTGTCCCCCAGTATGTCTCGAGTTCGGGCTTTCTCTTTTAGTTCACTGTCTGAGGGTAGAGACAGGGATAGACGTGACCTAGCTTCCTTTTCTGGGGTTGGGCCCAGAGAGGAGGATCATATTGACAGGGGGGAGGGGGCTGAATCCCCCGAACCCGCTCCTTTTGATGTTGTTGATTCAGACAACGAGGCTCTGGAGGTGGACCCCTCCAGGATTGCCGGCCCCCTCATTCGCAGGGAAAGGGGGAAAACCTATTACTTGGATAAGAAAAAATACTTGATTCCCTTAAAAACATACCCTGAAGCCAAG
This sequence comes from Agrostemma githago, assembly GCA_958450325.1. Taxonomy (NCBI): domain Eukaryota; kingdom Viridiplantae; phylum Streptophyta; class Magnoliopsida; order Caryophyllales; family Caryophyllaceae; genus Agrostemma; species Agrostemma githago. The sequence continues at coordinate 60,850,906 of OY288247.1, read as the reverse complement.
AATAGGGACTTGATCTTAGAAAGCAATGCCGCCGTGGAAATTGAGAAATTTTATAATTTCGGGGAGGGGTATACAGTCGTGGTTCCAGGGGAAAAGAACACAGTGTGCTGCCCCCCTGAAGGTTGTGTGGCTGTATACCATAAGAGCTTGGAGTTCGGCCTGCGATTTCCCCTTCACCCTTTCCTGGAGAAGACCTTCAGGAGAATGAACGTGGCTATAGCCCAACTTACTACCACAGCCATTAGGTCCCTGATAGCCTACACCTGGACCTGTCTTTTTCATGGCGAGGGGCCTTATATTGACGCCCTTCGCTTCATGGTGGGACTGCAAATGGTGTCTTCGTCAGGGGGAGACGGTTCCCCTGGGTATTGGTCCCTACAGAGACAGAAGAAGTACGCTCTGGTCTGGCCGACTTTGAGCAGCCTGAAAGACTGGAAGAATAATTTCTTGTACGTACATACCTCGTCAAGGTGGAGGATTCCTAGGCATTTTAGGAATCATGTTCATACCCGTATGGAAACTCGCGAAGAGTACCATCCAGGCGTCGGGGGGAAGGCCCTGGAGATAAAGCTGAGTGCTAGAGAGGAGATTTTAGTCAAGAAGTTTGAAATAGTTGCGGATAAGTCCGGTGTCTTTGGGCCTGCTTTCTGGCTCCCCCACGCAGAGCTCATAGCCACAGATGAGTACTTGCTCCCATTGGGCCTAATCCCTAGCCGTGAAGGTAGTTCTGGGGGGCTTTTGCTGGCGCGATTTTTCTGAGATTTTTTATTCTTTTGCTTTTTAACTGACTGTCCTTTCTTCTCTTGCAGACTTCGCTTCTCGTTGTGGGACAAGGAGGCAAGTTAAGAGGTTAGGTTTGAGTGAGGAGTTTGTCATCCTTTCCAAGCGTCCCTCCCTCCCTTCAAATTTCAAGAAAGAGGAGAAAAGCTTGATGAAGCTCGTAAAGGATCTTGCTACTGGCCGGAGGCTGCCTCTTCCCCCACGACTGCCGTCAATGAAGCCGACGACTCCTTCCCCTAGTATCCATGATGGGGAGGCTGAGGTTACATCAGGGGCAACCCCTTCTCCTAGATGCAAGCAGGGTGACTCTCCAGCCGGGCCTCGAATTTCCCAGGGATCGCATCCTGTGAATTCTGAGGGGACTGGGGAGAGTGTTCCCCTAGAGCAGAGAAGGAAAAGGGGCAGGGAGCCCTTAGAGACTACTGTGGTGGACTTGGAGGCAGACGTTGTTACTCCTGAGGCGAAACGCCCTGCTCGTGACATTCCGAGCGCCCTTTTTCAGGAGGAGAATACATAGTTCCATTATACTGCGGGCGACAGCGTAGACGTGTCGGGCCTGCTCTCTGATTCCGGCGCCGTCTTAGCCAACCGTCTTACCAAGTCTGTAACCTCAACTTCTCACCAAGTGATTCAGTATATCCAGCGTACCTCTAAGGTGTTGCTGGCGTCTGCAGAGCTGGCGGCTCTAAGCCGCTTGAGCGACGAAGAGTTGAATGTCACACCCGGGGCTCCCCCTCCTAATCGCCTGGCCATGGTGGAAAGGGACATAACTGTGATAAATAACTTGAAGGACAAGCTGGCTAAGCAGGTGGGTGAGCTGGAGGAGGCGCGGAGTCAGGCTGGCCAGTGGAAACTTCAGGGAGAGAGAGCTGTGAGGGAAACAGCCAAGCTTGAAGCTGAACTGAAGGAGAGTCGCTTGGCGACGGAGCGGGCTAACCGTTCTCTGGCTGAGATGGAGCACCTGAAGAGGAAAGCAGCTGACCTGGAGGAACGCCTGTCCAAGGTTGACTCAAACTTTGAGCAGGCCAAAAGTGAGTGGAAAAAAGAGAAGGATGCCCTTGCGGAGGAGACCGAGGCTGCAGTGGATGCAAGCTTTGTGAGTGGGGCCAACTCTTCTTTGGAGCTAGTGATGGAGGTGATTGGGGAGATGTTCCCCGTGTTTGATGAGGAGGCCTTCCGAAGCCTTTACTCTGCCAAAAACGAGGCTCGGGCGGCCAAACCCCCTGAGGCGGCGGCTGGTCCAAGCCAGGAGGCTCCATGATGCTCATCCTCTCTTGAAATAGCCCTATTTTCTGCGCTGAGCCTTTGTTATGGCCAGCGGTCTGTAATATCTATTTTTTCGGATCTTTGCCTTAGTTGTTTTGTAAAATCTTTCAACCCTTCATGGGTTTTGTTATGGAATGCCTTTCCTTCGTTTTAGTCTGCTTCTTTTGCGTTTTTTATACAAGGTTGGGGGTATTGCCCTCAGTCCTTTTTAGCTGTGCGTAGCCTGGCCTGTACCTGGCCTCTGCTTGGTGTCCAGGGGGCCTGCCCCCAACCTGCCCAGAGGTAGGCAGGGAGGGCTTTTGCGTTTTTTATACAAGGTTGGGGGAATTGCCCCTAGTCCTTGTTAGCTGTGCGTAGCCTGGCCTGTCCCTGGCCTCTGCTTGGAGTCCAGGAGGCCTGCCCCCTGCCTGCCCAGAGATAGGCAGGGAGGGCTTTTGCATTTTTATACAAGGTTGGGGGAATTGCCCCCAGTCCTTGTTAGCTGTGCGTAGCCTGACCTGTCCCTGGCCTCTGCTTGGAGTCCAGGGGGCCTGCCCCCTGCCTGCCCAGAGGTAGGCAGGGAGGGCTTTTGCGTTTTTTATACAAGGTTGGGGGAATTGCCCCCAGTCCTTGTTAGCTGTGCGTAGCCTGACCTATCCCTGGCCTCTGCTTGGAGTCCAGGGGGCCTGCCCCCTGCCTGCCCAGAGGTAGGCAGGGAGGGCTTTTGCGTTTTTGCTGGGGGGGTCCATTTTTCCTCGGTTTTGGCAACAGGGGGGCCTCCCCCTATTGCCCCCTGCTCGTTTGTGTGTGAGAGCGCAAGCTTAAACAGGCAACGAGTATGAATTCTTGAGTATTATATATAAAATTTTTACTTAGAACATAGGGGTGGTCGGAGCCGTCGACATTTCATTCTGATCGTTCTCCACCAGTTCTTTTTCTTAGAGACGAGATTTTTCTAAGGTTTAGCTAGACATAGTATTTTTTCAGGGTGTCGGCGTTCCAATGTGCGTTCAGCTCTTGGCCTTCTGGGTTGGCGATTTTGTATGTGCTTGTTCCCAAAATCTGGGTCACCTGGTATGGGCCTCCCCAGTTGGCGCTCAGTTTGTCGTGCTCCCTGGACTTTCCTACAGCCTGCGTCTTCCTTAGTACTAGGTCACCTATCTGGAACCTTCTCTCCTGCACCCTCTTGTTGTATGCCTTCCTCATCCTTTGCTGATAGGCGGCTATGTTGATGTTGGCCTCCTCCCTGATTTCATGGACCAGGTCTAGGGCCTCGGTCATTGCTGTCTCGTTGTCAGCCTTGCTGTATTGCTGAGCCCGCAGGGTAGGAATTCGTACCTCGATAGGTAGTAGAGCCTCTGCTCCGTATACTAGGCCGAATGGCGTCTGACCTGTTGATTCTTTCCTGGTGGTCCTTATTGACCAGAGTATACTTGGTAGTTCGTCAGCCCATCTTCCTTTGAGATCATCTACCATCTTCCTGAGTCCATTTAGGATCTGTTTGTTAGCGGCCTCGGCCTGCCCATTGGTCTGCGGATGGCAGATGGCGGAATAGGCGACGGTGATTCCATGCCCTTCCAGCCAAGCTCTTAGGGGGTCATTATCAAACTGCCTCCCGTGATCAAATACTAACACTTTTGGTAGGCCGAATCTGGTTATGATGTTTCTCCAGATGACCCTCCTGACTGCCGGCTCGGTGATGTTCGGGACTGCCTCTGCTTCAACCCATTTTGTGAAGCAGTCAATCCCCACGATTAGGAACTTTCGCCCCCCTGTGGCCGTAGCGAAGGGACCCAGTATGTCCATCCCCCATTGGGCGAAAGGGATGGGAGATAGAATTGGCCTGAGTTCTTGAGTTGGGGCATGAATTGATGGAGCGAAGAGTTGACATTTTTTTCATTTCTGGGTCAGGCTTCTTGCATCTGCCAGCATTGTAGGCCAATAGTAGCCTGCCCTTAGAGCTTTGTGGGCCAGCGACCTTCCTCCAATGTGATGCCCGCAGATCCCTGAATGGATGTCGTCCAAAACTTCAGCGGCCTGCTCTGCCCCCAGGCATCTGAGCAGAGGGCAGGTGAAGGATTTCTTATATAGTTCTTCATTAATTACCATAAACCATGCTGCCTTGGCCTGTACCTTCCTTTTTTGTACTGGGTCAGATGGTAGGATGCCGTATTTTTTGAACTGAAGGAGGGGGGTCATCCAGTTATCCCGTTCCTCTTCGACGATGTCGACGGTTTGGCAGGCGGTAGTGGACTTCTCATGCACAACATCAACCCAAACTGACCTCCTTATGTCTTGCAGGCTGGAGCTGGCCAGCTTTGAAAGGGCGTTAGCCCGGTTATTCTGTGACCGAGGTATTTGCCTGATTTCATAGGACTTTAGGCTTGATAACCCCTGCTTTACCTTTTCTAGGTAGGCGGCCATGGCCTGATTCCTAGCCTCATATTCCCCGTTGATTTGATTGGCAATGAGCTGGGAGTCGGTTGCTAGTACAATTCGCTCTGCGCCTGCAGTCTTGGCTAGATTTATTCCCGCTAGTACGGCCTCATATTCTGCCTCGTTGTTTGACGTAGGGAAGGTGAATCTGAGCGCATGCTCAAAATCCACTCCTTCAGGGCTGGTCAGCACGACCCCTGCCCCTAGTCCATTGGCTGTTGAGGACCCGTCAGTGTGTACTATCCACTCCTCGGTGGGAGGTTCCTCTTCCCCAGAGTGAGAACATTCATCCAGGAAGTCCGCCAGGGCCTGTGCTTTGATGGCTGTCCTGGGCTGGTATGATATCCCCAGTCCGCTTAACTCAATTGCCCATTTTAGCAGCCTTCCTGATTTCTCAAACTTTTCCAGTATCCTTTCTAGTGGCTGGTCGGTGAGGACTACTACAGGATGTGCGTCGAAGTAGGGCTTGAGTTTTCTGGCTGCTATGACGACTGCATAGGCGGCCTTTTCGACCATAGGATAGTTTCTTTCTGCTGCCCCCAGGGCGTGACTTACAAAGTAGATGGGCTGCTGTGAGCCTGCTTCTTCTTTCAGGATGACTGCACTCACTGTTGAGTTGGTGACAACAATGTATAGGTATAATTTTTTTCCTGCCACGGGTCTCGCCGAGGTAGGGAGTTTCTTCAGATGCTCCTTCAACTGTTCGAAGGCTTTCTTCCGCTCATCCTCCCATTTGAATTGCTTGTTGCCCTTCAACACTTTGAAGAAAGGGGTTGACTTGTCTGCTGACCTGGCGATGAAGCGAGCCAGGGCAGCCATCCTGCCTGTGAGTCGTTGGATATCCCTTATGGTCTTAGGCTCTGGAAGGTCTAGGACCGCCTGAATTTTTTCGGGATTGGCGTCTATTCCCCTAGAGCTGACTAAGAACCCTAGGAATTTGCCAGATCGGACTCCGAACGTGCATTTCTTTGGATTTAACTTCATCTTGTACGATCGCAGGGAGGAGAATGTTTCCTGCAGGTCCGCCAGGTGCTCCCCGTCTCCCTTGCTTTTGACGATTGCATCGTCGACGTAGGCTTCCAAGTTTCTCCCTTTTTGGTTTACAAAGACCTTGTCCACCAACCGCTGATAGGTGGCGCCTGCATTCTTCAGCCCAAATGGCATCATCTTATACATGTAAGTGCCATGGCTGGTTATGAAGGCGCACTTCACCCTGTCAGGCTGCCAGAGGTACACTTGATGGTACCCTGAGAATGCATCCAAAAAACTTAACGTGGTATACCCGCTAGTGGCGTCCACCAGTTGGTCTATCCTGGGCAGGGGATAGCAGTCTTTCGGGCAGGCTTTGTTGAGATTTGTGAAGTCTACGCATATTCTCCATTTGCCTGATGACTTTTTTACCATCACAACGTTCGCCAACCACTCAGGGTAATCACAGACTTCAATGAAGTATGCCTTTAGGAGTTTGTCTATTTCTTCTTTTATCGCTGCGTCTTTTTCCGCGGACATGTTTCTTTTCTTCTGTTTTACGGGGCGAGCCTCCGGGTTAACGTTCAGCTTGTGAACAATAAAAGCCGGGTCGACCCCTGGCATTTCATCTGCAGAGTAAGCAAATACGTCCTTGTTTTCTCTCAAAACTGCAATTAACTCCTTTTGGTAGGACTCCTCCAGGTCGGCCCCTATGAGGACCTGCCTCCCTGGTTCTAAGTCCACCAGCATGCTCTCCTCTTTAGGCTCTAAGTGGGCTGCTTTTTGCTGGGCAGCCGAGATTTCACCCTCCCTGCTGGGGGAGCCTTCGGCTTTTCGTTTTCCTTTTTTCTATGTTTCTTGGGCTTGCAGGGCCACGCAATAACAGTGTCTGGCCGACTCCTGATCCCCATGGACCTTCCCTTCCATGCCAAAGTCTGTCACATAGGCTATGGTGAGGGCCCTGATTGACACAGCGGCTTCGATTTCATCTAGGGTGGCCCGCCCTATCAGGGCGTTGTATGCAGACTTGGCATCCACCACAACAAATGATGCCCTGACATTCCTGGCAGAAGCCCCCTCCCCGAATGTTACCGGTAAGTCAATAATCCCCATAGGAAGTACACCTGCCCCACTGAACCCATACAAAGATCCAGGGGCCGGCTTCAGGTGTCTTTTCTCTAGATTCATTTTTTCAAAGGCATCCTTGTACAAGAGGTTTGTGTAGGCACCAGTGTCCACCATGCATCTCTTGACAATGTGGTTGCTAATCTCTAGGTTTAGGACCAAGGGGTCGTTGTGCGGGTATATGACTCTCCCTGCATCTTCAGGGGTGATGCTTAAGGTCGTACCCTTTGGGCTTCCTGCCCTCTCAGCGTAGCAAATCTGGTTTCGCAATTCGCGGATCTGCTTTTTCTGGCTTCGTCTGCTTGTTCGCCCCTCTGCGTCTCCTGACACTACATGAATGATTGTGCGATTTTGGGCTGAGCCTTCAGGCTTGTCCGCTGCTTCCTTTTGGGTTTTGTTCCTCGCTGCATAGTTACTCAGCCAGCCGTTTCTTATGAGTTTCTCTATCTCGTCTTTTAAGTGTCGGCATTCCTCTGTGGTATGGCCTATGCAATCGTGGAACGTGCAGAATTTTTTAGGATCCCCCTTTGGGCTGCGCGGCTTGTTTGGACGATTCCATTTTGCTGTTTCCTTCTCCAGCTCAAAGATTTCTGCCCTCGGCCTGTTGAGGGCAGTGTAGCTCTCAAACCTTAGCTTGGTTGGTAAGTTGTGCGTTCTTTCTTGGGGGTATCCCCCTCCTCTCTCTGTTTGCCTGGTTCGTTTCTGCCGCGTCCACCCTGCGGTCCCCCTTGCGGCCTTGCTTGGCCTGCAGGGGTGTCCGGCAGGCTGTGAAACTCTTCCTGCAGAATAAACCCTTCAGCGATTTTTCTGGCCTTGGCCAAAGTTTCAGGTTGGGCCCTGATCATCTGATTCTTCATTTCCCTTGGGAGCAGGGAGATTGTCAGGGCGTAGGCAGCGGTGGAATCATCAATCTCTCTGACTTGCTGGTAGGACAAGTCAAACCTCTTTAGGTACTCCCTGACGCTTTCGCCCTTTTTCTGCTTCAAGGTCATTAGGTCAAACCGAGTGAGTCGCCTCCTTTTGTTCCCTGCATATTGTTCAAGGAAGGCCTCGGCTAACTTTATAAAGAAGCTGATCGATCCCTGGCGAAGATCCCTGAACCATCCTTGTGCAAGCCCGACCAGGGTGGTTGGGAAGATTTTACACCAGATTGATGGTGTAAAATTTGACTCTCAAATGCCCATGTGACTCTCAAATGCCGCCAGATGATCCTCTGGATCTGTGGTCCCGTCAAACTTGACGGCGGGCATTTTGATTTTCGGGATGGGGTATTCTTGTACATCAGGATGAAGAGGAGTTTTTGTGGGCCTGCCTACCATTCGTGACCTGCTTTCCCCAGACTGGTTACCGTGGATATCCCATTATCTAGGGATCGGTTTCCCCGTACTGGGGGAGCGGTGCCTTAGTGGCCGCCTGCTCGCTGCTTCGTCCTCCGTGTCAGGGGAGATTTGTCTGGATCGTTTTCTCCGAGACTGGCCGAGGTTGTCATCTTGGTGGTACCTTGATTCAAGCGGCTGTCCCCGGTTAAGCCTAGACTGCAGGCTTTGGGACAACCCTGGGGCTGGTTGTCCCTTTGCTGCTGGTGTTAACCTGGAAAAGACTCCGCCCTGTTTTTCTCCCAGGCGTTTGGACGCAGGCTCCTTGTGCCTCATCCGCTCCTGCAATCCCTGAGACAGACCTCTCTTCTCTCCGGATGCGGACTCCGTGGTGTGTATAGAGAACGCCTGTTGCTGGGCAGGCGGCTCTTGGCTGTCTGCTGTGATGCGCCTCTGCACCTGTGCGTATACTTGCGCCGTTCTTCTTGCTTTCCTCTGGGCGTTCCTGGTGGCGGTTCGCTTCGTGCCCCCAGCCCCATCCCTGCTAATTGAGGGGGGCTGTCTGGGGGTCGTTGCGACCCTGCCTACCAGGTCCTCAGGGGTGAACTCCTGGTTAAGCATTGCGGAGAAGAAAGCGGCTGTCTGTACCATCTGAGCTGGGGTTAGGTTCAGGGTGTGTCCTGGATGTGCCCCCAGCTCCGGTGCTACAGCTGCACTTGGCATGCCCAGGAGACTGGTTCCCCCCATCCCCAGGATCGTGGCGGGAGGTGCCCTCTCCGGCTGCGGCATGCCGTATAGGGGGGTCACCGGTGGGACCGTCGGACCTACCCCTATACTGGTGTCAACGATCTCAGGCATGGTTACTTTGATTGGTTAGTTTTTGTAATTGGGAATGGTTGATTTTTTGTGGGTAACTCGTGGATACAACCAGATCGTCCCCACAGACGGCGCCAAATTGTTCCGGTATTGGAATCAATTAACCCGACGTGGAATTCGGGTTCGTATCGTTTGATGTTGCTTGGGATGTCAATTGACCAATCTTGACTGGCTCTCCTTCCCCCTACTCCTTCAGTCGGACCTTCCCGGCGGAATGGGCTGGCTCCCTGCACACAGAACGCACAGGGCCTCGGAGGTTGTCCGAGGGAACCCTCTCCGATGCCTAAGTCAGTCTGTGAATGCCTTAAGGAACCTAGCTCGTGAGGAACTAGGTGGCGATTTAAGAGTAAGAGTTCTAGAGAGAGAAAATCCAACCTCTTTCTTGTGAGAAATGAGAGAGTATTTATACCTTCCCACAAGAGAGGAAAGTAGAAGGAGAATGGGTGGATAAGGAGGTGACAAGTGGCTTCTTCTCATCCACCCATTCTCATTTACCTTTAGGCAAAATGACGAGGAGGTCCCTGGTGACCCCTGCCCTGCCTGCGGAGATTTCCCCAGAGGGCAGGCGGGTAGGGGTTGTGAGGGCTAGGCCTAAGCAGGCTACGTCACCCTGCTGGTCAGGCGGTCATCTGGAGTCCTCATTAGGTCTCCTACTTCAGCTTTTCGCCTCGACTGTTTGCCGGGTCGGTTTCCGGGCTCTTTAGACAACCTTCTGGGAGCCTGCCAAGCAGGCGGCTCGGAGCAGGCTGCCGACCCCCATCAATCTTTTTAGAACATCTTTAAAATAATTAATCATCTTCATTTACATGCTTCTTTATTTTTCATACCTTTTTTTTATATTTATAAAATTATTCATCTCCATTATCCAAAAAAAAAATGATGGTTGAATATGGATGAATGGAGGTTGAATATTTAATGAATGTTTAAATATTTTCGTTTTTTTAAAGTCAGTATGAAAAATAAAACAAGCATGAAGATGAAGATGATTAAACGCATGATAACCTAGTCCCAAGGTATTTTACAGCTGCGTGATTCTACAATGAGTGTACAACTGCGTGATTCTACAATATAATCAATGTGACTATACAATATAATGAGTGCGACTATACAATTGAAAGTGTGTGACCTTGCAATTCTGCAAGAACATTACTCACAAAATGAGTGTGAGTGACTATACAACTTCAAGTCTGTGACTATACAACTTAAAGTGTGTGACTATTTTCAGGTATTTATTTTTATCTACGTTCAAGATTCCACATTCGTCAAACCCCTACTTCCGAACCTCGATGATTTTTAGGTATTTGTTTTTATCTTTTTAGACAATCTTTACAATAATTAATCATCTTCATCTTCATGCTTGTTTTATTTTTCATTCCTTTTTTTGGTATTTATAAAATTATTCATCTTCATTATCCACAAAAAAATGAAGGTTGAATATTTGATGAATGTTTAAAGAATTTACTCTGATTCGTAGGTATAATCATCTTTCTAATTATGAATGTGACTTTGCTAATGATAATTGAAGTATAATTAACTGTATGGCTTTTATTTTCCATTTTACGGTTTCAGTTTTGTAGTCACACACTTTAGGTTGTATAGTCACACAGTTGATGTTATATAGTCACACTCATTATATTATAGAATCACATAAATTTTTGCAATGATTAGTGTGTGCAATCATCTTTGCTAATGATGATTGAAGTATAAATAAGTATAACTTAGTTGTATAGTCAGAGAAATTAGGTTGTATACTCACACAGTTTAAGTTGTATAGTCACACGCACTCGTTATGTTGTAGGACGATCACAGGCAGTATGTTCTATAGTTACACTCATTATGTTGTAGGATCACACAGTTGAAGTTGTATAGTCACACAGTTGAAGTTGTATAGTCACACTCGTTATGTTGTAGGATCACAATCATTATGTTGTAGGATCACATCGTTTATGTTGTATAGTCACACAGTTAAAGTTGTAGAGTCACACTCATTATGGTGTACAATGATGCAGTGGTACAGTCATTGTAGTCACATATTCAGTTGTATAGTCATATTCATTGTGTTATTTAGATTGATTGTGTGTTTTGTCGCAGCGAAATGGCTGGTGGAAAGAGGAATGTTGGTAAAAGGGGTGGTGGGAAGAAGAAGGTCGTGGAAGATACAGCGGTCGATCACGTAATTGGACAACGTATTGTTGCGCATGTACCGGAGACCACCGTTAAGCTCTTGAGTGTTTGTATGGGATAAAATCTTTGCTTTAGGATGAACGTAATATATGTAAAGGATGTTTGGTGGGTTAGAATGTTTTTATGTTTGGCGTACTATATGTAAAGGATGGACTTTTTCTAATGTAAAGATATTTTTATCGCTATTTTCTGGTTTCATACTCACGCGAGGTCTATAGCAAAATCACTCATCCTTTCACCTTTAAAACCACGCAGCTGTGCACCAATTGGTTTGTAGCCAAAAGTGGTTGTATTTGTATAGTCACACTCGCCATGTTGTATAGTCACACCCGCCATGTTGTATAGTCACACTCCTAATGTTATATAATCATGACATATTTTGATTTTTCATTTTGTATAGTCACATTCGTCATGCAGTAGAATCACACTCATTATGTTGTACAATGAAGGTTACATAGAATCACGCAACATCCATTTAACACAACACACGTATTAAACTTTGAACTCAATGAAATTGTAACTTTCCTCAACAATGACTGTGACTTTACTCAACAACGACTGTGATTAATTACAGCTAACAGATTGACACCAAATAATTCAAGGAACAACTGGAACTACAAGAAACCAAAATTCAATACTCATCTTACACAAATGATTTGAATGAAAATAAACATCACAAGAAAACATCAACAAAAAAAAACAGGAAAAAAACAAATTTCGACTTTATACGACAATGCAAAAATCATAGGTTTGAATGAACTTTATAACCACAAAGTTGTATAGTCACACTCATCATGTTGTATAGTCACACTCATTATGTCGTAGAATCACACTCATTTTAAGTGTAATGTCAAAATGTAACTTCATTTTAATTATTAGTTATTACATTTTAAGCATACAAACTTCCGTCATTCATCAAGCTTGAAGATGAAGATGTTCTTATTTTTTGTTGGATGAATGAAGCTTGATTCATCAAACTTCCGTCATTCATCAAGCTTGAAGCTGAAGATGTTCTTACTTTTGTTGGATGAATGGAGCTTGAAGATGAAGAAACTTTTTTTTGTTTAACGAATGAATCTTGAAGATGAGGATGTTTTTTTTGTTGAATGAATGAATGGATCTTAAAGATGATGATAGGATGAAGATGAAGATTTTCTTGGATGAATGAAGTTTGAAGATGAAGAAACTTTTTTTGTTGAATGAATTAATTTTGAAGATGAGGATGTTTTTTTTTGTTGAATGAATGAATAGATCTTAAAGATGATGATGTTTTTTTGGTTCGATGGATGAAGATGAAGATGAGGGTGCATGAAGTTGTAAGGAGTGAGAGTTTGGTTGAGGGAAGTGTTGCTTCTCTCTCCACTGCTACTGTCAGTTTGACATCTCCTACTTTTTTTAACACATCATTCATCTAAGTCATCCACTTAACACAAGATCAAAGGCCACAAACATAACTTTCCAACTTCTCAATCCGCCACCAACTCAGGATCAAGGGAGTTGGGGATGGATTGAGAAGTTGGAAAGTTATGTTTGTGTCCATTGATCATGGGTTAAATGGATGACTTAGATGGATGGTGTGTTGTATTAAAAAAAAGGCAAAAGGTTCAATTAGTGCGACTGACAGCAACAGTAGCAGTAGCAGTAGCAGCAGTCCCCTCTCACACTTCAATCACACCAACATCTCTCAACACAATTCAAACTAATTTATTTCTATCACCCAAATTTTTTCTACTCATCAAACCACTCCCTCTCTACATGCTTCATAATTTAACCCCAAATTCTTCAACCTTCATTCATCTTCATCTTCAACATCTTCAAACTTCATTCATCCCACAAAAAAACTTCATCTTCAAACTTCATTTAGTGCGTAATGTTCTTATAGAATTGCAAGGTCACACACTTTCAGTTGTATAGTCACACTCATTATGCTGTATAGTCACACTGGCTATGTTGTAGAATCACGTAGCTGTATAATACCTTGGGACTAAGGTATCATGCGTTTAATCATCTTCATCTTCATGCTTGTTTTATTTTGGGAAATTCCCATTTGTACCCTCTAAGTTTTCACTTTTCCCAGTTGTACCCCTGCGTATAAGCAATTCCCAACTGTACCCCTGAACTCTGATAATTACTCTCAATCGTGACTAAACTAGAATTATAAACTAGAATTAGCCGTTAAGTATGGCTGTTAATTGCCAACTTGCAGTCTTAATCTAATGACATGGCGAGTGACATGTCGGTCTAGTAGCCTTTTGGCCTTCGTTAATCCCTAATTACCCCTTCATTCTAATTTCGAGTTTTCGCCTCTTCGAAATCAACAACAACATGCAATAATAAGTGAGAAAAGCTATGATAATGATGATGATAGTACATAGAGGAAGAATGACAAATGATATGGTGATGATTAGTGAATTCGAACAAGGGAAGAAAGGAAGGAAGAGGAAGGGTTTATAATCTAAAATTAGAATGAAGGGGTAATTAGGGATTAACGAAGGCCAAAAGGCTACTAGACCGACATGTCACTCGCCATGTCATTAGATTAGGACTGCAAGTTGACACCTAACAGCAATACTTAACGGCTAATTCTAGTTTAGTCACGGTTGAGAGTAATTAACAGAGTTCAGGGGTACAGTTAAGAATTGCTTATACGCAGGGGTACAACTGGGAAAAGTGAAAACTTAGAGGGTACAAATGAGAATTTCCCTTTTATTTTACATACCTTCTTTTTTTGGTATTTATAAAATTATTCATCTTCATTAACAAAAAAAATGAAGGTTGAATATGGATGAATGGACGATTGTGACTTTCCTCAGTAACGACATCCTAAAAAACGAAAGTATTAATCACATACAAAAGTATTTAAACATTCATTAAATATTAAAATTCCATTCATGTTAGTTTCTTTTATAGTTGATTTCATGTTTGTAAGGAGTTTGACTATACAACATTAGGAGTGTGACTATACAACATGGCGAGTGTGGCTATACAACATGACGAGTGTGATTATACAAATACGACCACTTTTGGCTACAAACCAATTTGTGCACAGCTGCGTGGTTTTAAAGGTGAAAAGATGAGTGATTTTGCTATAAACCTCGCATGATTATGAAACCAGGAAATAGCGATGAAAATATATTTACATTAGAAAAAGTCCATCCTTTACGTATAGCACGTCAAACATAAAAAACATTCTAACCTAGCAAACAACCTTTACATATAGTACATCCATCCTAAAGCAAAAAATTTATCCCATACAAACACTCAAGAGCTTAATGGTGGTCTCCGGTACGTGCGCAACAATACGTTGTCCAATTACGTGGTCGGTCGCTGTATCTTCCGCAACCTTCTTCTTCCCACCGCCTCTTTTACCAACATTACTCTTTCCACCAGCCATTTTGCTGCGACAAAACACACAATCGATCTAAATCACACAATGAATATGACTATACAACTGAATATGTGACTACAATGACTATACAGATGCGTGATTGTACAACATAATGAGTGTGACTGTACAACTTTAACTGTGTGACTATACATAATCTGTGTGATCCTACAACATAATGACTGTGATCCTACAACATAACGAGTGTGACTATACAACTTCAACTGTGTGACTATACAACGTAATCAGTGTGATCCTACAACATAATGAGTGTAAATATACATCATACTGACTGTGATCGTCCTACAACATAACGAGTGTGTGTGACTATACAACTTAAACTGTGTGACTATACAACCAAATTTCTGTGACTATACAACTAAATTATACTTATTTAATTATACCTACAAATCAGAGAAAATTATTTAAACATTCAATAAATATTCAACCTCCATTCAACCATATTCAATCTTCATTTTTCTTTGTTTTTATTTTTCATACCTTTTTTTTTTGTATTTATAAAATTATTCATCTTCATTATCCACAAAAAATGAAGGAATATGGATGAAAGGACGACTGTGACTTTAAAAAAAGAAAATATCTAAACTTCATTAAATACATTCATCCATATTCAACCTTCATTTTTTTTTGAATAATGAAGATGAATAATTTTATGAATACCAAAAAAAGGTATGAAAAATAAAACAAGCATGAAGATGAAGATGATTAAACGCATGGTACCTTAATCCAAGGTATTCTACACCTGCGTGATTCTACAACATAGCGAGTGTGACTATACAACCTAATGAGTGTGACTATACAACTGAATATGTGACTACAATATGAGTACAGCTGCGTGATTCTACAAACTAATGAGTGTGACTATACAACTGAAAGTGTGTGACATTGCAATTCTGCAAGAACATTACGCACTAAATGACTTGTTCATCTTCATCTTCATCTTCAACATCTCCATCTTCAAGCTTCATTCATCCCACAAAAAAAGAACAACTTCATCTTCAAAAGATGAAGTTGTTCTTTTTTTTGTGAATAATGAAGATGAATAATTTTATAAATACAAAAAAAAGGTATGAAAAATAAAAGAAGAATGAAGATGAAGATGATCGAAGTTTAATCGAAGTTTATGCATAAACATACCTATGTTGTGTTAAAAACGGAGTATGGTCGGAGTTATTAAAGGAGCTTATTTGATGGGGTTTGTTAGAGAGAGATGAATTGAATTGAGAAAATGAATTGAAAAGAAGGGTATTGAGAAGAGTAATAGGCGGGAGAGTAAAGGAGGGAAGAGTGATTGATTTGGGTGAGAGGATGTTTGCTGTACAATGTCAGTCCCCCCCCTTTTTATAATTGAACCCCATCCATCCATCATAAGATGGATGGAAGGTTAGGATTAACAGTAAGAGACTCTTAGGAAGTTAATAACTTCCTTGATCCCCCCCCCTCTCTCTCTCTCTATATATATATATATAATATAGGGATTTTCTACGTGGTACCCCTGAACTTTTACCTTTCTACCTTGTACCCCTACCATTTTTACGTGTATACAAGGTACCCTTGTACTTTACTAAAAGTTTCTTTGGTACCCCTAAACTTTATTATTATCTTTATTGGTGTCCCTAAACTTTTTTTCCCGTCAAGTTTTGGCAACAAATTACTTTTTTTTACGTTCAAAATTAAAAGTTAAACGTCATTTAACATACCTAATTAACCGATAATTGAACTTAAACTAACTATTTTGTACGTGTTTGCAGTTATACTCCGGATCTAAACGGGTTATATTTTTAACGTTATATTGTCAAATCAAATGATAACACTTAAATTAAGCTCAATTACTCGTTAATTATCTAAGTTAAATGATATTGAAGTCTTAATCCTAAGCTAAAAACATAATCTAATGACTAAACTTGATGGAAAAAAACATTTGGGGCGCTAGTTAAATTAAAAGTAAACTTAAAGGGTACCATGTATAGACATAGAAAAGGTAGGGGTACGATGTAGAAAAGTGAAAAATATAGGGGTATCGCGTAGAAAATCCCATATATATATATATATATATATATTTGTGGATCAAGGGACTTGGTGGTGGATTGGGAAGTTGGGAAGTTATATTTCGGCCATATTGGAGAGAATTCGCAGGGCAAAACTTCACCCTATGAAGACGCAAAGGACAAAGTCTCACTCAAAGAGTAGAAGTCTCACTAATGGACAAGGATTGGATTATGGGCTTTAAGATTGTGTGACCCATTAAAGGCTTAGTATATATAGTAACCTTAAGTTTTCATTTCATTTTTGTGCCTTAAGTGTGACTCCTTAGGGTAAGATAGTTTAGTAGATCTCCATAGTAGTAGTAGTAGTAGTAGTAGTTTACATAGAAAACTCCATAGATCTAGAAAGTTTCCTTAGTTTTAGATTAATCTACTCTATATTTCTACAATCAAGCTTCTATCTTTGTTGAAGATTTGAGTTTTACTTTGAACATTTAAGGGTTTTGCAAGGATTTGGTGACAAGATCTTTGTATTATTTCTTGAAGCTTCATCTTTTTATGTTAATCTTTATCTTCTTTATTGGGTTTTTCCTCCATTGTTGGTACTTTCTTTTCCTATCTCTCCTCAATAATTAGTTTCTTCTCTAGTTTTTCCCCTAGTTTATTGTTTTTCTTGCTTTGTTATTGTTTTTCCTAGTAGTTATTGTTCTTGGTTTTATTTTTTCTCTCACTTGTGTTAGATTAATTTCCCTTCTTTTTGTTAGTATGGATTGTTTTTGCCTAATTCCTTTGTTAGTTATTCTTGTTAGTTTTACCATGATTAGTGAGTAGATCTTTGTTAGGGGTTAGGGGAGGATGGATTTTGGCAACATAAATTAAGGATTCTTGTCATTAAATGCTGTGGACATGACATAGGTCCACCCCGACGCGGCCACGCACGGGTTTGGGGAGGCGAATGAATCTCCATATGAGATGGGTCGAATTGAAATTTAAATCGAAGTGGAGTCGCCACCGAACTTTGTGGGAGTTCGGACCCGTTCGAACCCACTCTATATCTTAG
Source organism: Agrostemma githago (assembly GCA_958450325.1). NCBI lineage: Eukaryota > Viridiplantae > Streptophyta > Magnoliopsida > Caryophyllales > Caryophyllaceae > Agrostemma > Agrostemma githago. Next base: position 60,833,524 of record OY288247.1, on the reverse strand, counting down.
TGGGCCATGCACAAAGTATGGCCCATTCGGATGTCAAAGTTTGTTGGGCTCGTCCCTTTGCATTTGATACTGATACCGACACTATCGGATACCGCGTATTGAATGACTCTCGTGCGCCAACGGTTTCGGGCATCCGGAAACCGAGGTTCTGAGTAAGGGGTGAGGGTACGTGTTAAGAAGTTCACAAAGAACACCCAACCCCGCCCGCACATAGCGGCCTTTACAAAGATATCGTTTGATGTTTTAATATGAGCGTTAGTAATACGATGAGAATGATATGCAAACAACGTTTTGCCTAAACATGCGAGAATTTGAATGAGTTGCTAAGTCGATTTAATGCATCTAAATTTAACGTCAAAGTTGTATTTAGTATGCGAGTTCATTTTAGTACAGTAAAATAAACAACGGGAATAAAAGACAAAGATAGAAACAAACGTGTTAGTAACGATGACAACGATAATAACGGTTCGTAAATAGTATGGAATGATATAGAATAACGTAAATGACATGATGCATGAGTTTTAAAAAGGTAGCATGACGCGTGATTGATTTGACACGCGTTGACCGAAGTCATAAGAATATTTGACAAGGCTCGAAATATGTTTAGGGCTCACGTTTTGACGTGATAAAGGCCACTTGACCGAGTCATTGCGGGACTCGACCGAGTGGTCTCGAAAAAAGTATTCTGCCCAAAATTTGAGGGGGTACTCGACCGAGTCGCTAAGAGACTCGACCGAGTAGGTCGCCACTCGACCGAGTCATTGAGTGACTCGACCGAGTGGTCCTCAAAAAGCCATTCTGCCACAGTTTTGGGGTGCCACTCGATCGGGTGGGCTAGGCACTCGATCGAGTGCTCCTTGTACGAACTATAGTTCGTTTCGCAATTTATTATAGATTTCGAAATTGCTTTTTTGATTTCGGTAAATCGATAATTTTGTTGAGTCAGGCATAAATATTATGGGATTTATGCTCGATTCGGACTGCAATACTCATTGAATTCGATATTCGATTATTGAATCGATATCAAATATTCAGAGCGAAATCTAGAAAAAATAAGTTTGTAAATCGTTTAAAATCAACTAAAACGAAATAGATTATCTCCGCGTTTATAGTGTCGTAATTAATTCTTTCGAATTATGTGACAACTATTTTTAGCATCAACGATTTCGCATTAGTTGGATTTATTGACTAAATCGTTTAAATTCGACATCCAACTATTGAGTTGGTACCGAATCTAATAGATTGACACTTTATATTTGCTTGAACTAAAAGGACTCGACTTGATTCCCTTCGCATCCCGACATCGTAACGAATCCTTGCGGATCTTGTGATGTCGCATCCGCATCAACGGGTTTTGACTCATAAAAAAGGAATCGGGCGCGTTTAAAGGGAATATTGCGATCCCATCATGCCTTTGAGTGTTTAGGGCGGGGCTCCACCACTGTTACAACTCGTAAAAGGTTTAAAAGGGTCTTATGCTAATATCGCCTTTAAACGTGTTCATTCGAAATAGTTTTTGAAAATCGATAAATATGCGATAATAATGATGATGATGAAATAAAAAAATGCTATTGTTGACGTTGACTCGCTTCAACAATCAAGCGTTCGGGGTGTCGGGATAAGCGACCGAACACATCGTCGGGTGAACCACCCTTGTATATTCGGATTTCCTTATCCCGTCATCCTTTACGCTCGACACGAATTAGCGAGTAATTTAATGTCTTAATATTAGTGATATTAGCGGTATTTGAAACGATAAAATAAATAAAAGAAAACGACGACGACGATGGACCGACAAACGACGCGAGAAAAGGGAAGAGGAGGAGAGAGAAGAAATCGGGATTGTTGCACCCTCAACCTACATGTTTCATATTCTCGGATATGACTCGTCTAGTTGTGGCCTAGGCACGGGAGTTCGAGATCTATGTAAATTGAGTTATGGTGGTTTAGGGTTTGTAAGTTGCTTGGGTTGTAAGTTGAAGATGAGTGATTATGGTTTTTGAATGTTGTAGGTAAAAAAAAGTCTTGTGAAAGGGTTGCAAAGGAGGTGTATATATAGGCATGCTCCATCACCCGAATTAGGGCTACCCGATCGAGTGGCCCAAAGCAGACGCACACGGGCCTGTTGAGGGCCCACTCGGTCGAGTGGGCTGACACTCGATCGAGTGGGTCAGCTGGAGCGAAGGGGTCCGAATTTTTGACTTTGAGTTGGACTCTTGGTATTTGTATGTCTATTTTTGTGACTCGGAAAAGGCTTTGATCGGGGTTTGACCCGGTCGCTAAAAGACAGTTTTATTTCCGGTGTCGGTTTTGACCCAAATTAGTCTTATTTGATTGGAAACGATACACTGGGCCTGAATTTGAGGTCAGTTTTGTGAGATTTGTACTCCGTAAAAAACCAAGCCAGAAAATAACGGTTTCGAGCCCATATCCGAGCGCGTAGAAGCATGTTTGCGTCCGATCATCATCAGGTGTTTTTTGGAAACTGCTATAGACACCTAAAAGCCAAATGTGGGTGTCTACAAATGCACTGGGTTGATTTGTCTATTTTGGAATTGTTGTTTGCTTGTTGACTTTACTTGATCAATTTAGTTGACTCGTATTCTCCCTCGTCAATATGGGGAAACTCGAGGCTTGGGTAATTCCGACTTAGTGACCTAGCTTCTTCGTCGCGAAAGCGAGTCTTAGTGAGGTCGGGTGTAGAGACCGAAAGGTGACCCATCCCTTATAAATTGTGTATTGTTTGCTTGATTCCTTGTTTTTGTGTCTCGTTTCCGATTCCCCATCTCCCCCTAACACTTTTCCTATATTGACTTTCTTTCTAGCTATTAGACCGACCACCTTAGTCTAGTTTAATTACCTCAAACCCCCCTTAGAACCCAAACGTTTTAGACTTTTATTCGACCGACTTTACGAAGACCGTCCCTTGGATCGATCCCGACATACCACTACTACATTAGTTAAGTTAGTCGGTGTTAAAATTACTGTTTGATCGTGCGGGTTGCGACGCCCGCGAATCAAAATGGCGCCGTTTCCGGGGACGACGATTAGTTGATCGAGTTTTTGTCTATTTGTGTTTAGTTTTTGCTTTCATTTTTATTTTTTTTCTCTACCCTAGTACCACTTGGTGCTAGGAGACTCACCTTCTACTTGAGTCTTTGCCCAGGAACAGGTGTAGAGTCTAGCGATACTAGGAAATACTCTAGAGGGGGGAGGTGAATAGAGTATTTAGGTACTTTTAAAATTTTAAACGATATATTACAACAAAATCTTATTAGGAAAGATATAGTGTAATATTGCGTTAGTTGAATGGCTAAATAAAATGAAGTACAAAAATGTTTGCTACTATACTTACTACTAAAAAGTATAAGTATAAGAAATAGCAAAGCACGATAAAACGTAAAGTAAATAACACGAGCAGTTTTAACGTGGTTCGGCCCAATTGAAAAGCCTACGTCCACCGGTGTCTTTATTTATAAGTGTACCTTCTCCGGATTACCTTACAAATAAGACGATCACGATTAACTCTAATCGTGATGGTGTGAGTGATGTGAAGCACTCGGTGTGTGGGATGTTAAGCCCATGACAATGAAGGATGTTAAGCCTTCGGTGTGAGGGATGTGAAGCCCTCGGTTTTTGAACGATGTGAAGCGTTCAAGGTGAGAACGATATATGTCGTTCGATTGAGTAACCACTACTCGACTCGTGTATCTATACTATTCAAGTTTACAAAATTTCTCTAGCTATGAATACACTTCAATTGTCTAGAGAGAATAATGAAACTATATGATTTCCAAGCGTAAACAATTAAAACACAATTTTATATAGCCAAGATTTAAACCGAAAAGTATTGCAAAAAGCCTTTTGAAAAGAAATGTGATTTTGTTTTTGCAAAGAGAAAAATGTGTATCAAAGTCGTGTATAATAGTGAGGAAGAACATGGTATTTATAGGTGAACCCATCCTCTTTAACAAGGGAAATGAGATCACCTTAATTGATGTACTTCCTCTCATAATGAAGATATGGTAGGTGAACAATCAATCAAGATAATATATTTAGTTTCCTTTGTTAATGATTATCTAATATCTTTGAGAGATCAAAATATTTTGATAATCATTTATTTTGAAAACTATTATTCTCTTGATAGATAACTTCCTTCTTTGACCTATCTTCATTCAACCGACCAAAGATTTCGAGATAACAAAAAAAACTATTTCAGATTTAGATCTTGGCGGATTGTGTGTGGTTGTTTACTAAGGTTACTATAACCTTGTTCAAGGTTATACTATCCTTGTCATACAATTTCTTCTTTCTCTTTACATTTATGATCCTATGCCGCCGTCCTTCCTTGAACTTTTTGTCCGGGTGCTTTCTTGAGTTTTTGCTCCTCTTATTCCTGTAATAAACCACCTGATCTTCCACAATGATCACATTACTCTGAAACAATTAGAGCATTGATATAATCAAAACATATAAGGCATTCAACCCAAGGTTCAACAATTTCCCCCTTTTTCATTATGTCAAGTTTTCTTAATGTGTTTCTAAGTGACGTGACAGCATACTCGACCAAACCCAAGAGGTAGACAAGAATCCTTGGCTAAACATGGTTTTCTAAAACAAAGACTTAATTAGTCGTAGGTAAACCCCTTTCCCCCTCTTGACATCATCGAAAAGGGTCGATCAGCTGGGAAAAAATCACACAAGAAAGCATAACAGATAAGCAAGGTTAATGTAAATAACCAGAAAGATATGTGTCAGACATACATCAACCAAGATGATAAGAGTATCTGGACATTAGACAAAAGATATAGTCAATCATTTGAGAACAGACTCTACATCTATACTATGAGCTGATTTTATTTAAGGATGAGATAAAGGCTGCTAGAGAAGTGACTCTTTATCCCCGGTTCTGTCCTCGCAGATGGTGCACCGCTTGGCAAGTTGCTTCATAAATCTGACAAAGCCTATCCATGACAGTGTCATGCCTTGCAAGTAATGTCCTGTTTGCAAACTTCACTTCATCGACGGCATCATTAATTCCCTCCCCAATCTCATGACCTGCTTTCTTGAACCCGATAATGTCATTCCCCATCACTAGTACACGAGCTCTAATATGGGACATATGACCCTTCAGCTTAGCCAACCCTGCACCAAACTCAGTTTGAGATGCAGTAAGGATTGAGGTTAGATTATCCACCTTTTGTTCAAGACGAGCAAGCGCGTCTGAGGATGGATTAACCTCAGGTGGAGGAGGCTGGGTTGTGATCAGGGCAACTATCTCATTCAATTTACTGAGAATGTCATTGCTGAAATTTTCAGGAACCATAGTCACCACTTCTTTTCCTTTACCAGGTACCATAGACGAGCATTCCCCTTTAACCATAGGTGAATATTCACCCTTGACCTTAAGATTACCACTTTCATCCAGGACAGACATTTGTTTTAAAAAGGCCGTGGTCATGATATCACAGGGAATTTCGAATAGAGCAGACTTGCTTATAACCCCCCTAATTTTAAGAGCCTTTGATATCCACATCCCATAAGGAATGCGGATGGATCCATTTGTTTGTGATGATTTTAGCTCAGACAGCACATGTTTTATGTGGCTAATCATTAAAAAGAGGAGGTTCACTTTGTATCCCTTAAGAAGGTGGTGAAGCAAGATTATTTCATGAATGTGTAACTTATTGGTCCCAGTTTTTCTTGGTAACAAGGATGAGTACGAGGTATTAAAAGCCAGCTTAGCAATGGGGTTCAGATTTACTCCAGACATTACCGGAATCTCCGTGGCCTTAGGATCGAGGGTTTTCTTGATTTCAAGGATCTTTTCAGAACTAAAACCCCTCCAACCAGCCCATGCATGTATCTCTACTCCCACACACGGTACCCCTAGAATGTCACCAAAATCTTCCATTGATATTTTAATGTATTTGTCACCAAAGTTTGCATATAACACCCTATTCTCTATTTTCAGTGTTGCCCAAAATTGAGCAATCTGAACAGGGTAAACATGATGACCCATATCTAGAAGATTTTCCCACTCTTGTAGGGCTAGTAGGTCACGGAGTTGCGAGACACAAGGATTTTCGTCAAACCAAGCAGACAAATACTGACGACCAGAGACGAAAGAGTTGTTTAGGATTTTCTTTACCTGATCGTTTTCAAGTCTGGTCATGCGGACATTCTCGATTTCGGCCAAGATCACTTCTTTTCCAATAACGGCCCCTTTCTCTTCATCATCATGCATTTTTCCTTTCATGCACCTCTTCCGTTTACCTACTGCAACAACTTCCTGGATTACTTCAACTTCTCCCGGCTCCTCTGTTTCGGCAGCCCGAGTATCCAGAGTCAAGTCTCTATTAGTCGAACGAAGGTTCTTTTTGTGAGGAATAAAAGATGCAGCCTTTTTTGGTGCCATGCGAGAGTTTGAGAAGAAAGGAAATTTTGAAGATGGAGAAGAAGTTGGGTGAAAAGTGTGAGTAATGATGGTGGATGGGTAAAAGTGGGTGAAAAAGGAGGGTTAATAAAAGAAGTGTAATGATGGGAATTATTGAAAGAATAAAGAGATGAGGATTTTTAGGAAGAAGAAAATATTTGGAAGATTTTTATCTATTAAATGAAGTATTTGTATAGGAGTAGGTACGGAAAGAATATTGTAGTAAATATTTTGTACAGACAATATACCATAAATAATGTATGGGATATAATTTTACAAAGGAAATAATTTCAATTTAAAATTACCCAGAATATTCAAGATTTTTCTTGAATATAAGGAAGTAAAATTATATGTCATATGGTATATAAGATAATGTCCGAAAATATCATAGCATCAATGAGCACAACAAAATCTTAGGCAGATTCACAAGATGAAATACGAACCTGTACATGAATCTAGGCAATATAGACACAGACTAACATCACCCCAGTCTTCGTCAAGTAAATAGGAAAAAAAATCACCTAATGACGTTTTCAGTTTTCTTTTATCAAACCAAGTTCTAACCGTAATTCCTCGAACCGTTCCCTGGGAAGCGGTTTTGTAAGAATGTCAGCCTTTTGTAAATCGGAGGGACAAAATTCAAGGTCGATATTACCCTTTTCAACATGGTCTCTCAAAAAATGATGTCGGATGTCAATATGTTTTGTACGAGAGTGATGAGCGGGATTTTTAGAGATGGCGATGGTACTAATATTATCACAAAAGATAGGTATGGTTTTAATATTAACACCATAATCCCTTAACTGCTGTTGTAACCAAAGTAATTGAGTACATACCAGAGATGCAGCAATGTATTCACTTTCAGTGGAAGAAAGTGCCACTGTTGCTTGTTTTTTAGACCCCCATGATATAATACATGATCCTAAGAATGTTACCGTTCCTGAAGTGATTTTTCTGTCAATGTAGCATCCTCCGTGATCTGCATCTGAATAACCTTTTAGATCAAAGTTATCATGCATAGGATAGATTAATTGAAGATTTTGTGTACCAATTAGATAACGCAAAATGCGTTTGACAGTTGTAAGATGAGATTCTTTAGGGCCAGACTGAAAACGGGCGCAAACACATACGCTGTGCATGATGTCGGGTCGGCTGGCCGTTAAATACAGCAGAGATCCGATCATACCTCGGTAATACGTGTTGTCCACAGACTTACCTCCTTCGTCTTTATTAAGTTTAGTAGTGATAGCCATAGGTGTAGGAGCAGATTTTGCTTTTTCCATTCCGTATTTTTTAAGAAGTTCACTCACATACATCTGTTGATGCACAATTATTCCTCTTTTTGACTGCTTGATTTGTAGACCCAGGAAGAACCCTAGTTCACCCATCATACTCATCTCAAATTCTGATTGCATTAGGTTTGAGAAATATTCGCAAAGTTTTTCATTTGTTGAGCCGAAAATAATGTCATCCACGTAAATTTGAACAATTAACGTATCTTTCTCGACATTCTTTATGAAGAGCGTTTATCAACTGACCCTCTCTTGAACTCATTTAAGAGAAGAAACTGAGACAATCTATCATACCAGGCCCTTGGTGCTTGTTTTAGCCCGTAGAGTGCCTTATCTAGTTTAAAAACATGGCTCGGCAACTCCGTACTTTCAAATCCTGGGGGTTGTTCTACAAAGACTTCTTCTTTTAAGTATCCATTCAGAAATGCTATTTTAACGCCCATTTGAAACAACTTGAATCCTTTATGTGCAGCATATGCAATTAGTAGCCGAATGACTTCCAATCTTGCCACCGGATCAAAGGTTTCGTCAAAATCTATTCCTCCCTGTTGATTGTATCCTTGTACCACCAACCTTGCTTTATTTCTAACAATGGTTCCGGAATCATCCAGTTTATTTCTGAATACCCAACGGGTCCCTATCACTTTTCTATCTAACGGTCTGGGAACCAGATGCCAGACTTTGTTTCGTTCGAATTGCCCCAACTCTTCTTGCATGGCTACGATCCAGTCGGAATCGGTAAGTGCTTCTTTGATATTTTTGGGTTCAATTGTAGATAGAAAGGAATTTAGAACACAATGATTTCTTAAGGACCTTCTGGTTTGGATTCCCTTATGATAATCACTCAGAATTGCGTCTGTAGTATGTGAGCTCTGGTGTTTCCACTTTTTGAGATTTGTGGGAACGTTATTGCTCTTCTTTGATTGTTCTTCTGAGTTGTTACCAGAGGTTACATTATCTTTTCCCGTAGTTCCCCCTGAACTGGTGCCTGTGGTTATATCAACCTTAGAGAGGTTGTCTTTGATTCCCCCTGAACTCATGCCAGGAGTTATATTCTCAGTGGTTATATTATCTTGAGAAGAAGCATCCTTTGTTCTCCCTGAATTTATGTCCAAGGTTACATTATCTTTAGTGATATTTGGAGCTAATGTTGATACCATCTTATCTTTAGTTTCTGAAGAACTTTTACTTGGTTCTTCATTTACTAGTGATACATCTGGATCAACATTAATACGTTCTTCATTTGACTCAGCATTAGATCCTTCAATTTCTTTTTCTTCTTCGTTAAGTTCAGGTGCGTCCTTCCTAGTGAGCCAAAAATCTGGATCGTCATCGTCTTCTTCTTCAATGTCATTTTGACTTATGGAATTAGTCTCATCAAAGATTACGTGGATGCTTTCTTCAACACGTAAAGTTCTTTTGTTATATACTTTGTAGGCCTTGCTATGATCTGAGTATCCTAAGAAAACAACCTCATCACTTCGAGGATCAAATTTACCCAAATTGTTCTTCCCATTGTTGTGGACAAAACATTTGCTTCCAAAACATCTGAGATGAGAAATTTTAGGTTTCCTTCTTCTTAGAAGTTCATAGGGTGTTTTCTTCAATACTGGTCTGATCATCGCTCGATTGTGAATATAACATGCTGTATTGACAGCCTCGGCCCAGAAATTTCTGGGCAAACCACTACATAGCAACATAGTACGAGCCATTTCTTCAAGCGTTCGATTCATTCGTTCGACTACTCCATTTTGTTGTGGACTCCGTGGGGCAGAAAAATTATGCCCTACTCCATGTTCTCTACAAAAACTTATGAAGGATTCGTTGTCGAATTCGGTTCCATGATCCGTTCTTATAGATACAAGATTACAACTATACTTGTTTTGGACTAGCTTCATTAGGCATTCGAATTCATCAAAAGTTTGATCTTTCGAGCTAAGGAAGACTGGCCAAACAAATCTAGAGAAATCATCTACAAGAATAAATACGTACCAACTACCGCCTCTACTTCTTATTTTCATAGGCCCGCAAAGATCCATATGAATAAGTTCTAGAGGCTTTGTAGTGCTTACGAACTTTTTTGGCTTGAATGAGGATCTTACATGTTTACAGCGTATGCAGGTACCACAAGCCTTGGTAGTGTCAAAAGTTATGGAAGGTAATCCTTCAACAAGATCCAGAGATCTAAGTTTGTTAAGACTAAAAGAACTTATGTGCCCAAATCTTTTATGCCAAAGTAATGGATCAACGATGATAACGCTCATGCAGGTGACAACGTTGTCGGGTAGGGTTTTGATGTCGGCTATGTAAACATTGTTTGATCTTTCCCCCTCCAGGATAACATTTGAGGAACCTTCTCGAATAATTCGGCACTTATTATTATGAAACACCACTTTGTTTCCTCGGTCACATAGTTGAGATATGCTTAAGAGACTATGCCTTAGTCCTCTTACAAGCAATACATTCTCAATACAATGTGAAACAGATAAGCCGACTTTGCCAATACCGATTATCCTTCCTTTCTTATTATCTCCGAAGGTTACACTGCCTCCGTCATAATCCTCTCATGACAAAAATTTCTTCTTATCACCCGTCATGTGTCTTGAACACCCACTGTCTAAGTACCATCTGTGAACCTCATTACTTTCCTCATCTGAGTCAGAGCTTGATCCATGCGTTTTGGCCATCAGGCACATGTCTTTGTGCGTCCGTGTCTTAGGCCTAGTCGTGTTGCTGTGTTGAGCACTTAGGCAAAAGTTTGCCTCATCTTCATCTTCAGATTCTTCTTCTTCGTCTGAGTCCAGCTCTCCCCATCCACACGAAGCCAGCATGGCTTGTTTGTGTTGAAACTTTGATCGTTCTCTTTCTCCTTTAGATTTGATATTTTTCCATGTCGGACAATCTTTGATTAGATGCCCTGTTTCTCCACACTTAAAGCATCCTTTACTATTTTGTTTTGTATTAGAGTTGTTACCTCTTTCTCTAAATGAGTTTTTCGGTCCAAATTTAAAATTCTTTCGAAAGCGTTTGACAAAAAGGGCTAGGTCATCGCTCATGGTTTCCTCATCGTCACTAATAGAACTTTTTAAGGCTATCCCTCTACTCTTAGAAGATTCACTCTGACGTTGGTTTAGAGAGAGCTCATGAGCCATGAGGTTACCTAACAATTCTTGATAACTAAGTGAGGTAAGATCTTTTGATTCCTCAATAGCGGTAACTTTTGGTTGCCATTTATCAGTGAGGCTTCTTAAGATTTTTCTAACAAGGTCTTCAGTATCAAATTTTTTACCAAGGTTTCTTAGTTCATTAGTGATGTTGGTGAATCTTGCGGACATTTCAACAATGCTTTCATCTTTATCCATTTTAAACAATTCGTATTGTTGAGTTAATAAATCAATCCTGAACTTTTTGACTTGCGTAGTTCCCTCGTACGCAAGTTCTAAACTGTCCCAGATTTCTTTTGCGGAAACGCAAGAAGTGTGTCGATTATACTCTTTGGACGAAATTCCTCGTTGCAATAGTGACATTGCTCGAGAGTTCTTTTCGACCTTTTTATAATCGTTCTCATCGTAGTCCTCTTCATCCTTTATGGTGATGTTCCCTAGAACATCAACGGATTGGATGACAATAGGACCACTGACTATAATTTTCCAAAATCTGTTCCTTTTATATAATGCATCATTTTGTTTTTCCATAACCCATAATCTACACCATCAAAAGTGGGAAACTTTGAGTTCTTGGAGTCCATTTGATCAAAATGGATTAATATAGAATCGCTAGTTTAGGATCTACTCTTTTGATGTGAATCAATCAAGAGAACCTGCTCTGATACCAATTGTAGAGTCTAGCGATACTAGGAAATACTCTAGAGGGGGGGGGGGGGTGAATAGAGTATTTAGGTACTTTTAAAATTTTAAACGATATATTACACCAAAATCTTATTAGGAAAGATATAGTGTAATATTGCGTTAGTTGAATGGCTAAATAAAATGAAATACAAAAATGTTTGCTACTATACTTACTACTAAAAAGTATAAGTATAAGAAATAGCAAAGCACGATAAAACGTAAAGTAAATAACACGAGCAGTTTTAACGTGGTTCGGCCCAACTGAAAAGCCTACGTCCACCGGCGTCTTTATTTATAAGTGTACCTTCTCCGGATTACCTTACAAATAAGACGATCACGATTAACTCTAATCGTGATGGTGTGAGTGATGTGAAGCACTCGGTGTGTGGGATGTTAAGCCCACGACAATGAAGGATGTTAAGCCTTCGGTGTGAGGGATGTGAAGCCCTTGGTTTTTGAACGATGTGAAGCGTTCAAGGTGAGAACGATATATGTCGTTCGATTGAGTAACCACTACTCGACTCGTGTATCTATACTATTCAAGTTTACAAAAGTTCTCTAGCTATGAATACACTTCAATTGTCTAGAGAGAATAATGAAACTATATGACTTCCAAGCGTAAACAATTAAAACACAATTTTATATAGCCAAGACTTAAACGGAAAAGTATTGCAAAAAGCCTTTTGAAAAGAAATGTGATTTTGTATTTGCAAAGAGAAAAATGTGTATCAAAGTCGTGTATAATAGTGAGAAAGAACATGGTATTTATAGGTGAACCCATCCCCTTTAACAAGGGAAAGGAGATCACCTTAATTGATGTACTTCCTCTCATAAAGAAGATATGGTAGGTGAACAATCAATCAAGATAATATATTTAGTTTCCTTTGTTAATGATTATCTAATATCTTTGAGAGATCAAGATATTTTGAGAATCATTTATTTTGAAAACTATTATTCTCTTGATAGATAACTTCCTTCTTTGACCTATCTTCATTCAACTGACCAAAGATTTCGAGATAACAAAAAAAACTATTTCAGATTTAGATCTTGGCGGATTGTGTGTGGTTGTTTACTAAGGTTACTATAACCTTGTTCAAGGTTATACTATCCTTGTCATACAATTTCTTCATTCTCTTTACATTTATGATCCTATGCCGCCGTCCTTCCTTGAACTTTTTGTCCGGGTGCTTTCTTGAGTTTTTGCTCCTCTTATTCCTGTAATAAACCACCTGATCTTCCACAATGATCACGTTACTCTGAAACAATTAGAGCATTGATATAATCAAAACATATAAGGCATTCAACCCAAGGTTCAACAACAGGTTATCACGTTTTGGTTCTAAAACTATGAGATTCCGGGGAAATAACTCAACAAAGGTGATTCCACATTCATACCTCACACCACCAAACATTAATCCTATCCTTTCACCTCCTCCAAATCCATTCATATCACAAACTACTACCATTCCCACCATTAATAATCCACCTACACCTTTCACTCCACAAAATTCCTCGTCAACATCACTTCTTATAACTCCACAAAAAATTTCTCCACCTTCTCCACCTCCCATTTCACCACCACCCCCAAGAAACTTCCAGGAACCCATCATGCCACCTCTTGATTCACATTCCCAACTAACCCTTGGAAAGCACTTCCATGAACAATGAATCAATGCTCGAATTAAAATCGGAAGAACTAACCAAAAGGTTTGAAGGTATAACTCCTAATTCTAACTTAAGGGATGTGAACCAAGTTCAATCGAGGCCACCAAGACGACCTCCACTACCAAAAATCCCTTGTAAGTGTTGTGGAAACTATGGTCATAAGTCCAACAATTGTCCTTCTTATGAAGGAATGTGCTATCAAAAATGCAATGAAGTCCAAGTGTTTCAAAATATCAATCCAATGCCTCAAAATGACCCTTTTTCAAACACATACAATCCCGAAACAAGGAACCATGTGCAACAATACAACTCTTATGCAAATCATGGTGTGCAAAATCCGGGACCAATGTATCAAGGGGGACAACAAGAAGTGCCATCCAATTCACACCATCAACAAAGTTCTTTCATTCAAGGGCCTCCTCCCTACTTGCCTCTTCAAAAGGAAAATTTTAACAATCAAGGAGGCGATTATTTCCAAGGCCAAGGCGAATTCCATAATCAACACATGAATCAAGGAAACAATTACCAAAATCTTGAAGGTAATTTTCGCAATCAAGGGAATAGCCACGGTTTTCAAGGTTATAATCAAAGTATTCAAAGCTTCAATCAAGGGGATTATATCCAAGGGTATCATCCCAACTCCAATCAAAGTTCCCAAGGATACAATCCCGAATATAACCAACCTCTACATTTCGATGGCGATTACCAACAAGGTCAATGGAATGGCCAATGTGAGCATCCTATACAAATCATGCAAAAGGCGATAACATTCTTAGCTTACGAGATTGCGGATATAAGAAAGGAACTCAAAGTTAGGAAATCACAAGAAGCCACCAAGGCACCTACCTTTCCGGTACATCCACCCCAAGGACTACCCGGACAACCTCAAAATCCTAGTTACCCGCAACATCAGGCATATGCCAATGCTGCCACATGGAATGAAGGAAAATAACTAGTAGACCCTCACAAAATCATGGGTCTAAATCAAGCGGGAAAACCGAAGGTGAAACATGTTGAAAAGCAAAGTGCCCCTCATTCTAGCAAGTTGAAAACACACCCACCAACAACAACTTGTTGTGAGGAAGATCCTGGCGTAACCGATGTAACCGAGCCCAAAATAAGGGACCCTTCTAAGTACGTCAAGGGAGATAAGGGTTATGTGGTAGAGGAAATTCAAAAAGAGAAAAGCATGCCACCTCCTAAGCCACATGTGCCACCTTTGCCATTACCATCTCGAGCTACGATCAATAGGAAGGACATCAAGTCCACCTCATTCTCCGACTTACTAAAGAAGGATAAGGTAACTCCCCCTCTCACCGAGATAGTTGGCCGATGTGATTGTGGTTGCACTCACCGAAGAGTGTAATTCGGCCTTATCGAGCAAGATCCCCACCAAAATGGGTGATCCTGGGAGTTTCTCAATACCTTGCACAATAGAGAATTTTGAAATCGATTATGCTCTATGTGATCTTGGAGCGGCCGTGAGCATTATCCCTCTATCAGTCGTGAATGATCTCAATATCGAAAACATGAATCAAACACCGATCAAAATTCGACTAGCCGACGGTTCCATCAAGACTCCGGTTGGTATGATTAAAGATGTGCTAGTTCGAGTTAAAAATCTCTCGATCCCTACCGAATTTGTGGTAATGGACGTGAAAGTAAACAAGCATTCCCCCATAATCCTAGGTAGGCCCTTTTTGGCCACCGACGGAGCAATCATAGATGTTAAAAAGGGGAAGCTTTTGTTTAATGTCGGTGAAGAGATCCTGTAATTCAAATTACCTATCACGTTTGAAATCCAATAATGAGTGATGTCTTCAGAAATGAAATGTTTGAATACCTTCTAGATGCCGAGTCCCTTGTGATAGAAAAGGAGAATGGAGCTAAGTTGAGTAATTTACTCGATAATGTTGAAACAAAGGTGAAGCTTAATGATTCGACCACCGTGCAACCGCCTAAGAGTTCATCTTCCAACACTTTTCCAACTTCCCGTAGGGGAGCTATCAAAAAATCCAAAAAGAAGAAATCGAAAACTGTGGTGAACATGGAACCAAGAGACGGAAAGCTAATGACGAGCAACGAGGGTGTAAGCCCCATTGATAAAGCAAAGATCGAAGTCGGCAATCAAAAGTTAAAATGGGACGAAGTATTCCGGCTAGTACAATAAGTTAAAACTACCCTCCAAAAATTATCAAGGATCATGTGTGTGTCCGAGCCACATGCAAGTTTTGATGGAGGTGAACTATGTATCGGTCGCTATGATGGCGACCCAGGTTGAGTTTGTATCACGACGTTTGATGAGGTTTGGTGGTATCCTCAACAACCACTTTGTATATATATGTATTCCCTCCTTTTCACTATATTCTTCTTGCAACCTTTTGGTGCAAAGTTTTTGGAAAGGGAAATATGTGGTTGAGATTGAGTGGTGTAAAAAGTGGGAAGATATTGACCATGTATTTTGTATCAAAAAGAAAGAGGAAGATCTTAGAGAATATACCCAAAAAGGAAAGAAAGAAGATCTTAGTGAAAAGGAGGGAGCATCATATTTCTTTGTGTTTGTTAGTTTTGTTAACTTGAGAACAATGGATGAATTTGGATTTCGCCATAGAGCAATTATTTGGATGAAGATCAAGCTTTTGGAGAAGTTATGGGGCTTAATTTGAAGACCACAAGCATGTTTTTAGGATATTGATTATGTAATGTGAGTCGTGTCGTTATTTGAAATTTTAGGTGATTATTGAAGAGCCACGAAATGGCAAGGCGGAAAAACGAAGCGTACAAGACCGCCGGGCGAAACTTCGCCCGGTGAGATTATTGAAGGTTTTCTGTCGGGTGAAATTTCATCTGAAGGAATTTTGCCACGCCGAAGGATTTGTTGAAGATTTGCCCGATGAGGTTATGATCGGGCGAAATTTCGCCCTGCGAAAAAAATTCCAGAATTGCCAGATTTGCCTGAATTGACGAGAAACCATCGGGCGAAACTTCGCCCGATGAGATTTTCACCGGGTGAAACTTCACCCTGTGGAAAAAGTTGGCAGAAACTGATTTTCACGACGAAAACCCGTCGGGTGAAATTTCACTCGATGGTACTCGACCGGGTGAAACTTCACCCGACGAATTTGGCCGGATCACCTATACAATATTTACTCACTACAATATCAATTCTCTCCTTCCCAAATACCCCACATAACTTTCCTTCCAAACAAAAGCACCAAATATTCACAATCTACCTTTCAAACTTTCCTTTCCCTCCTCAATTACTTTTATTTATATCACCTTCACCTCACATTCATTTCACCTTATCACTCCTCATAAAATCAAACCACCATACCCCAACCACATTCATACCTCCTCTCCATCTTGGGTGATTATTTTGGGTGCTTGAAGAGGTGAAACTAAAGTTTTTGGATTCTTGCAAATTTATTATTATGGAGACAAGGGCAAAGCGAGCCGCTCGAAAGCAAGGTATGGCTTCGACTTCTAAACCTTCTAAATGTTCTACATCATCTAAGTCTTCTAAGCCTACAGATTTACCTTGTCTTAATGCTTCTTTAGCTCAGACCTTCTCTGAAAAGATCTTTCAGAGCGCCAGGTGACCTTGTCCCCACACAATGACCAATCTAGGAATAGTAGACGATATTAAATAATTATCATCAAGGACCGGAACTAGAGAGCTCCTTAGCCTCACGGCCTTCACCGATAAAGACCTTACTTGCGAGTTCCTCTTGCAATTGATTTATGACTCTTTGTTGGGTAACCCTAACCCTTTAGACCTACCACTTGTCGTGACGTTGCACTTTCACCATATCATTGTCACCCAACGCCCCTCCTTAGATTGTGGAAGTCTTGTGACAATAATTGCGAACAAATTGGGTTATTTGACCGACCACCTCACTCCACTAGATGATTCCACATGGCTTGACGAGGCCTATTTTTCGACCTGGATCTTTCATGTACCTCATCAGCGCCTCGTCTACATTAGCCGTGGAAGAGCTTTAATAGTTCCAAACACACACCGAACCACTATCCTTGTTCACCACAATTGGGATCTACCCTTGGGTCCCGGTGAATTCCGACTGACCAAGACTGAGACGGGAGGAAGGGGAGTTTGGGAGTATGCACACTACGAATTACCCGAAGGTCGGTATGCACACTACGAATTACCCGAAGGTCGTACAATCTATGACCTATGTGAGATTGAATCCGACTTTGCCCTCTCGCTTAGCGACGGTCCGGAGGAGTTTTCTCCCGAGCCATCCTCCGAGGGTATACCCTTTTTCTTTGGGTCTCCTAGCGCTTCATTTGCGTTGGTCGATCACTCAGATTAGACCCTCTCCCGGAGTCGCTGGTGTGTGTGTGTGTTTTGTATTTGTGTGTGGGTTGAGTCGGTGAGTCTTTAATCATCTATGATTGCATGTCCTTTGGGTGATTTCGTTCTTGTTCCTTTTATCCTATTGTCATTGTGATTGATTTATCTCTAATATAACTTTACAAGCTGCCCCATTGTCCGATTGTTGCGGCCGTAGCGGCCTTGGTATTGCTCCCGGTCTTTAGGCGACGTGATTACGCCATTGACCTTTTGAAAAACCGAATTCTTCTCATTTTCTCAAACTTTTCGTAAACCGGACTAGGTGACGTGACTACACCTACGCCCATTTTTCATCCCTTCTTTTATTTTATTTTATTTTCATTTTCTTAGCCACTTGGCTAGGGTCTAGGTGATGTGATTGCACCTAGGCCCGCCACCCTTTTATCGTTTTCTTTTCGTTTGTTTTCTTTCTTCAAAAATTTCAAAAAATCCAAAAACATTTGAAAAATTATAAAAATCCAAAAAGATTTTTCTTATTTTTCTTTTTCCGTCTTTTTCGATCTTTTCCCCTACTTGTGCATTGAGGACAATGCACAGTTTTAGTGTGGGGGAGGGATCTACTATCCTTTTGTTTATCAAAAATCTTTTCAAAAACCATAAAAATTGAAAATTTCCGAAAAACCAAAAACATTTTCTTTTTATTTTTCTTTTCTTTTTCCCTTTTCCTTTTCTCGTTTTTATTATGTTTTCGTGTCCCTTGTATTGTCCTGTTCTCTACTCTTACAGGTAACCACCACCTTGATAGCACAATTTGAAGAGTTAGGGAAGCAACCCGCTAGGTAAATTCCTTCCTTTTCGCTTTCTTCTTTAATTTCGTAGAGGAGTTAGGTTGTTGCTATTGGGAGGCTCTCGAAGAGATGAACATTTTGGGTGTTGTGGTTAATTTTTGTGCTTGAATGTTGATGGAGTACGGAGTGCATGACTTTACTCGTGTTTTCTTTTATTTGCCTTTTCTTTTTCGTGTGCCCCTTTTGCTTTTGTATAGCGTGTTTCGGACTAAATGTTTCGAAAACCCGATTACAAACTTATTGCAAGAGTTTACATTCCATTGTAGATAACCCATTGTAGATTTTGGACCTTAATCTAGTAGAATGACTCTAAATCAATGAACTTGTTGATCCTTTAGCTTGAGTCCACCTTTTCTACTAGAGGTTTACTTTGGGGTTTGCATTTGACCACCTTGACCACCCATGGAGGAGTTAGGCCTTGGTTTCCGCATTCCGTCTTCTAGGTTACCTTGCTCGAATGACCATTGCACCTTTAGTCCAAATTCTCCATTTTTTGTAGGTTATCCGGGGATGGGCCCGTTTCCGGGTACCTATTCATCCTTTCACCCATACACCACACAATAAGTTTACAAAAAATGAAACCCAAATGTTTGGTTACAAACCACATCAAAAAGCCAAAAAAGGGCAAACCAAAGCAAGAGAAAAGGGCACAAAAATATGAAAAAAAAGGGAGAGAAAAGGAGCTTCAAATGAAATCATATCATCAAAAACATCTCTTTCAAAAAAAAAGAGAAAAAAAAAGAAGAAGAAAAAGAAAAGAAAAAAAAGAAAAAAAAAGGCCCTTTGATCGATTCGTCGTCGTGAAGTGCCTACTAGAGGACCCAGTCCCGAGGAAGGAAGATAGGGGTGATTGGTCGATCCACCCCGAAAATTGTAAACACTCTGTAGACACCCGCATTTTGACTGCCAGGTGTCTATGGCAGTTTCCAAAAAACACCCGATGATGATCGGACGCTAACGTGCTTCTATGCGCTCGGATACGGGCTCCATTAATCGCTGGCTAACACACTTACAGAGTACAAATCTCACAAAATCAACCTCAAATCCAGGCCCAGCGGGCCATTTCCAATCAAATAAGGCTAATTTGGGCCGAAACCGACACCGGAATTAAAACCGACTCGTCACGATTGGGTCAATCCCGGTCAAAGTCGTTTCCGAGACATACCAAACAACCCCTCAAATATCAAAAGCCCAATTCAAACTCAAACTCATCAAATATCCATGGTCACGGGCCAAGGCAAGTGACCCGCGTGACCCAGCTGGGCCACTCGATCGAGTGCCCCACCCACTCGATCGAGTGGGCCCTTATTCAGGCCCGACGGCTGACGCACAAGCCTACTCGACCGAGTTAGCCACCTACTCGGTCGAGTAACCCTAAACCGAAGCCCTAGCTTCTCCTATATAAGCAACCCTCATGCACCCCTCTTCAACACCTTTTTTTACAACTTTCAAAACCCTAGAGCAACCATACACACATACCACATCCTTTACAAACCCTAGCACACCCTAAGAAAACCCTAAACTAGCTTTAGGATTCATCAAACCCGAGCCACCATAACTTAACCTCCATAAACCTCGAAGACTCTTGTGTTATAGCCACGGTTACGAGTCCGCGCCGAGACAAGAACATGTAGGTTGAGGGTGTCAAAACCCCTTTTCTTCTCTACCTCCTTCACGCGTCGTGTCGTCATCTTCATATGGGTCGTTTTCTATTTATTTCGTTATTGTCGCATCATTAATATCGATAATATAATACTAGTATCAAAACATTAAAATACCTATCAATTTGTGTCAAGTATAAGTGATATCGGAATGAGGAAACACGAACATACAAGTGTACTGCACACAGCGTTGACGGTCGCTCGTTCCGATATCCCGGTTACTGGATTATTGAGATAGGTTAACTTCAACAGTAATTTTCATATCGTTTTTGTCATTCGCATATTCACATCGATTTCTCAAAAAGCAAACATCGTATTTCAATAAGGGTCGAAACCCGTTGACACGGATCCGACATCACAATCCTTAGGGATTTATTTCGATGTCGGAGAAGTCGAGGAAATCAAGTCTTTTAATCTAAGCAAAGTGTCGATCTATTAAATTCGATACCAATTCCTTAATTGGATGTCGAATCTAACGATCTAGTCACATAGGTTAACTAACGCGATTTTCCGTTGATGCAAAAATAATCGTCAACATAATTCAATAGAATTACGACATTATTTAACGCGGAGGAAATTTACCATATCGCGGTAGTTAATTTAGGTCGACTTAAATTAATCTTCCACTGTTTTCACTCTAAGTATTCCATGTCGATTCGGTAATCGAGTGTGGGATACGACGAGCATTCAAGTCCCAAATTGAGTATAAATTCCGCTATATTTATGCCCAATTCGTCAACTCTCAAAAATCAAAAGCAATTTCAAAATCAACCATTAAGTTTGCGAACGAATTACAATTCGTACAGGGGACACTCGACCGAGTGCCTAGCCCACTCGGTCGAGTGGCGCCCCAAAATCGAACCAGAATGTTTTTCATGACCTCCACTCGATCGAGTCTCACAGTGACTCGGTCGAGTGGCCTTGTACTCGACCGAGTTAGTCAATAACTCGGCCGAGTATGGTCCATAACACGAAAAAGGAACCTATTTTCGGGGTTTACTCGATCGAGTCTATCGACTACTCGATCGAGTGACCTCGTAACGACTACAAACGCGAGTCGTACATCCTTCTTTTCAAAACCCGATAGTATTTTACGACTTAGGTCAACACGTGCATAATTAATCATGTGTATACTATCTTTTCAAACCATGCATCATCTTGTGCACCATTCAATTCAATTCATTATTTGCACAAACCGTTAATATCGATTTACCGTTACTAACCGTTTGCTTGTTTCTTTTGTCAATTTAATTCTTGTTCGTTTATTGTACTAAATGAACCCACATGCTAAAATTCCACTTTGACGTAGAATTAATTGCATTAAATCGACATAGAAACCCTTTTCAATTCCATTCACATGTTTAGGGAAAATAATCTTTGCATATCTTTTTCCCGTTTAACTAGCGCGCGTATTGTAAGTCACTCGAATTCTTAGTAGAGGCCGCTAATGTGCGGGCGGGGTTGGGTGTCCTTTGTGGGCTTCCCAACACGTACCCTCACCCCTTACTCAGAACCTCGGTTTCCGGATGCCCGAAACCGTTGGCGCACGAGAGTCATTCAATACACAATATCCGATAATGTCGGTATTGGTATCAAATGCAAAGGGACGAGCCCAATAAACTCTGACATCGGAAATGGGCCGTATTTCGTATACGGACCACTACGACATAGAGTGCGCTCGAATGGTTCCGAATAACCACAAAATTCGGTGGCGACTCCACTTCGACCTAAATTTCAATTCGATCCGTTTCATAGGGAGATTCATTCGCCTACCCAAACCCGCGCGTGGCCGCGTCGGGGTGGACCTATGTCATGTCCACAATTTGGCGACTCCGCTGGGGATTAACTGATGCGTGACTTACCATCGGCATCCTCAGGGTGAGACTCGAATAGAAATCGTTTGACAAATACAATGCGCGTGTTAGTTTTACGGTTCATGCATAACCCATATTTTCCCGGGCCGGTACTGGTGACCGACGTCCCACTATACCCTTGATGCATTCCAATATGGATATGTCAAAAGGTGTCCATAGTCGATTCGAGTGGGTTTCGCGGCATGTTCTAAGCTCAATTCGACTTAGAGAGTCCGTCCCGATCAACGTCTAGACTATGTACACTGGTATAGACCCCCTATAGACCGACCGAGACTTAGTATAGAGCATACATAGCGTCGTTATAATGCTTGTGTGACTACGTGCTACTTGGTTTCCGAGTCATTTTCAAAAACATCAACTTTTCAAAAATTACATCCTCCTTTTCAAGATATTCAATTTTCAAAACCCGGGACACATACCGAATTTAGGACTTATGATTTTACTCAAAATAGCCTATTTTCTAGCCGGTATGCTGCCCAAATCAAAACTCGAACTTTCAAAACTCATGACCCAATGACTTTTCGTCCTCTTTTTCGGAAATTTGGGCCATTCACCGAGTCCACTCGGTCCTTTTTCAAAAATCATCAATTTTCAAAACCTTCCCTCTTCTAGAACTTCCCGTATTTAGCAGTGTCGGGTTGAGTCTTAAGTTGTCAAGGTCTTTAGCGTCGAAACTCCGTCGATCTTACATCACGAGTTTCTTCCCTATCCCAGTCCGCCTTATTAGACTAAGGCAAGGCCCACCTACGTAGGACATACTCTTACGAAGGAGGGCCCGTCAACACAATCGAGTCAAAATGTCTGGGGATGTCCCACGTGAACCTTCCTTCGAACAGGACTAGGCCCACTTGCCGAATCCTAAGGAAGGCCCACCTTTCGCAAGTCACCCGTCTAGGTGTCTTTTCTGAGTCAACCTTTTACAAGGCATAGCCCTATAACAAAAGGTTCACGGTCCTTATGTCTAAGGGTCACTCGTCCCACACTCGAGTCTTAACAAAATCTTCAATCCCACTTGGGGATTACCCCTTAGCAGGGCGATCAATCACGGTTGCTCTAAGGGTCATGTCTTACACGTGTCTCACACAACCCACTTTCGAGTCACTCAGATGTCACACCATCTGAGTCCCTAGCCTCACTTACACGTGTCTCACACAACCCACTTTCGAGTCACTCAGATGTCACACCATCTGAGTCCCTAGCCTCACTTGGGGGCTATTCTCCGACGGAATGACTAATCACAGTCACTCCGAGAATTGTACCCTACACATTTGTCTTAGGGGAGTCTAACCCGAGTCAAACCGGGGCCGTCCCTCCTCTTATGCTATTTCCTATGCCTTGGTGAGTTTGAGTTCCGAAGCAACCTCTCTGATTACGTGGTGCTCTTACAGACAGGCCACCCGCAACCCGACATCAACGCAAGATGGAAGAATTGAAAGATGCCCTAACCAAAATCGAGACTCAACTGACCTCCATCCTTGCTAACCAAGCAACTTTGGACACTCGCCTGAGCATTGTAGAGAAGACGGTCCCAGTTGAAGGAGCTGAGTCCACTGGGCCCATAGCCGAATTGGTCAGTGTTGTTCGCAGGCTCGAGGAGCAAGTTCACTTATCAACAAGCAACTCAATCCACTCCGAAAATGCTCGCATTTATTCATCTTTGAGTAACGAGCTACCGGCCAACCTCAACTTGACGGGAATTCCTATGTTTGAGGGTACCGAAGACCCGGTCCATCATATCCGGGCCTTCAAAGACTTCATGGCAGTCAAAGGGGTAAAGTCCACCATGTTTAAGCACTTGTTCCCTTCCTCCCTCCAGAAGCACCCCAAAGCCTGGTACTACAGGCTCGATTCCAAGAAATACTCGACTTGGGATGATGTGGCAACAGAGTTCGCTCGGAACTATGCCGATAATATCGAGATCCAGACTACAATGCGTACTCTGGAAGTCATGGCCCAAGAGCCCAAAGAAGGGTTCACTAAATATCTTCAAAGATGGAGGGCCGAGAGTGTAAAGTTGGTAAACAAGCCCAACGAGAAGACACTAGTGGAGGCCTTCATCAACAACCTCCTACCTTCTTACCGCGTCCATCTTAGGTATGCCGGCATTTCAAACTTTGTCGTACTTACCGAAATGGGCATTAGGATTGAAGACGATCTTCGACATAATGAAGATCTGGGTGAAGTTGATACTAAAGGCTATACTGGACATCAACTCGAGTCCTTAGAAGCCGACGACTAATGACAACATCATCCGAGTCCGGATTTGATTCGAGTCTAAGTCTGAGTCCGAGTCCAGGATACCCTACATCCTCATTTCCAAATCAGAGTCAGAGTATTTTGCATTCTGTCCTCTTTTTCTCAAATTTCAATAAAATCAGCTTTCAATATTCTTTCTCATATATACTTTCCTTATGTGTGTCCGAGAACATGATGAACACCATCACACACTGTGAGCACATGCACGTGACTATTATAGGCACATCTATAATGACGGCAGGAAACCGAGCCCGTGTTTTCCTTTTACCTATTCCATGTCTGGTATAGAAAAGCCACATAACTACCCTTAGCAGGAGCATATCGAATCCTATGACAAATCTGGGTAGTCTTCTAGTTTGGGTCTAAGACGGGAGGCAAGCCCATTTCCCACAACAAATACCTATCCGATAAGCTCAACCGATCCCTACCTTTGGTGTTAGTCTGACCAACAAAAAACTGGACAAAAAAAAAATAAAAAAAAACCCATGACCGGGGCTGAGAGGTCAGCCAAAATCAAAAAAACCCATGACCGGGGCTGAGAGGTCAGCCAACATTCAAAAAAAACCCATGACCGGGGCTGAGAGGTCAACCAACATTCAAAAAACCCATGACCGGGGCTGAGAGGTCAATCAAAAGTCAAAAAAAAAGGGCCAAAGCAAAAAGAAGGCCATCAAAAAAGAAAACTGGACACAAAAAAAAAAAAAATCGAAAGTCCATGAGAAAAAAAAAGCAAAAGGCCAAAAAAAAAAAAAAAACAGGCCATCATCAAAAAATTCAGAATACCCATGACCGTGGTCAACGGTCAATTCAAGTGAAAGCCCCACGACCAGGGTACAGTCAAAACTATCAAAACCCATGACCGCGCTAAGAGGTCAATCAAAAATCAAATACCCGTGACCGTGGTCAACGGTCAACTCAAGTGAAAATCCTTTGACCGCGGTACGGTCAAATTCAAAATTATCCATGCCATCCAATAGGAGAGTAACAATCAAGCTGGTCAGCTAACACCACACTCAGCCTTCCCACATTACAACCCTCAAGACCTTCCCGAGACCCAGGCCAGAGACAGCCCGGAATTTTGAGGATTCAAGCTCCATAGGATACCCCTAACAATTAGGGCCAGACATCAAAACCAGATCCCGCATTATCAAACCAGCCCTCGAAGCCTTAGCTCCACAGAACCGAGCTCCAGATTTCGAGTCATCAAAACCAGATCCCACATTATCAAACCAGCCCTCGAAGCCTTAGCTCCACAGAACCGAGCTCCAGATTTCGAGTCATCAAAGCCATTTACTTCCTAGCACCACATTTCCAAAAACATCAAATTCCCCGAGAGCAGAACTCGTTAAAAATCCCGAGAACAAAACTCGTTAAAATTCCCCGAGAGCAGAACTCGTTAAAAATCCCGAGAACAAAACTCGTTAAAATTCCATCCAAACCAGTTACCAACTCCAAACACGGGAACTCAACTTGCAGTCGGCATAGAACATGCCCAAATAGTTCACACCACCTCTGGGGGCTACCCCGGAGAACGCTCACAGTCACGGGATTAACATCCTAACCATTCTAGCCCTTTGATCAAGACATCATTGGGAATACACCTAGCCTACACCATCGCTATGGCTAGTTACACACAAAGCCCTAATAAACTAGGCGTCATAATACATCTTCCAGTCCACTGAACTACGGCATGGTTTGATTTCACCACACGTGAATACGTAGGCAGCCTTTCAACAGAGGCACAACCACTCACATTGGCACACATTCAAAAAGCGCCATCACTCCGGTCACGACACTGTCATGTTCTCAGTAGCTAGCTTTGTCGTCCTGGGGGCTCCTATTAGACAGAAGTTCTCCTTCCACTCACATAATCCAAATACTTCCAAAATCTAGCCTCCTTTCTATAGTGTGTCCTAGTACTCGGCTCAGTCGAAGGCAAGAATCTGTCAGGACTCGAGGCAATACCCACTTTGGAAATGTACCCAAAAATCAGAAATCCAGAGGGGCACCAGACTAAAACAGTCTCATTACAGGCTACTGCAATTCCCCCTATAGCATATCCATCCCATTTCGATGTTCGATCGTGTTGTCACTCGCCTAGGCTACGGAATAGCGCAACTCGAGAGTCTCGTCATCTTAGGTGGCCCATCCCCTACCGAGTCACGGTCCAACCCTTAGAAAGTCCAGTCCGTGTCGGTCAACTCGTCTTGTCGCGTCCAGAGTCGACTCTGTCGGTAGGCCTCTCTCTTCAAATTCCACTTTGAAATTTGCAAAACTTAGCCATTTGAGAAAATCCTTTTCGACAAGGTCAAATTTCGGTCCATTTAAACTGCAAATTTCTTTCCTAAAATTCTTTAGGAGTCAAAAATTTCAAAATAATAAAAATTCAAATTTTCAAAAAACCATTTCTCCCCAGCGCGAGTCATTTTACTGCCTACGTGTTGCATGCATTTTATGTGACTCATACAGGTACGACTCAAATAGGGATGTGCAACCCGCGATAATTCCCCAGCGGAAGCCAACGACGGCATTTCAAGGGATGAGTCTACATACAGGCGCACCCAGGACTTACGAGACAAGTCCAATTTCCCACGGAGTTATCGGCTCAGGTATGACTTCTAGCTTGCGGCTGGCGAGCCCTTCACGCAAGTCTAATGGACTATAAACGACCCGGCCGGAAGTCCGCCAGGTTTCAATCCTCGATTGGCCTGGTGGATACTCTGACTTTCGCCCTGTCCAAGCCTCAGTCAGAGTGGGGGCTCTGTAGACACCCGCATTTTGACTGCCAGGTGTCTATGGCAGTTTCCAAAAAACACCCGATGATGATCGGACGCTAACGTGCTTCTATGCGCTCGGATACGGGCTCCATTAATCGCTGGCTAACACACTTACAGAGTACAAATCTCACAAAATCAACCTCAAATCCAGGCCCAGCGGGCCATTTCCAATCAAATAAGGCTAATTTGGGCCGAAACCGACACCGGAATTAAAACCGACTCGTCACGATTGGGTCAATCCCGGTCAAAGTCGTTTCCGAGACATACCAAACAACCCCTCAAATATCAAAAGCCCAATTCAAACTCAAACTCATCAAATATCCATGGTCACGGGCCAAGGCAAGTGACCCGCGTGACCCAGCTGGGCCACTCGATCGAGTGCCCCACCCACTCGATCGAGTGGGCCCTTATTCAGGCCCGACGGCTGACGCACAAGCCTACTCGACCGAGTTAGCCACCTACTCGGTCGAGTAACCCTAAACCGAAGCCCTAGCTTCTCCTATATAAGCAACCCTCATGCACCCCTCTTCAACACCTTTTTTTACAACTTTCAAAACCCTAGAGCAACCATACACACATACCACATCCTTTACAAACCCTAGCACACCCTAAGAAAACCCTAAACTAGCTTTAGGATTCATCAAACCCGAGCCACCATAACTTAACCTCCATAAACCTCGAAGACTCTTGTGTTATAGCCACGGTTACGAGTCCGCGCCGAGACAAGAACATGTAGGTTGAGGGTGTCAAAACCCCTTTTCTTCTCTACCTCCTTCACGCGTCGTGTCGTCATCTTCATATGGGTCGTTTTCTATTTATTTCGTTATTGTCGCATCATTAATATCGATAATATAATACTAGTATCAAAACATTAAAATACCTATCAATTTGTGTCAAGTATAAGTGATATCGGAATGAGGAAACACGAACATACAAGTGTACTGCACACAGCGTTGACGGTCGCTCGTTCCGATATCCCGGTTACTGGATTATTGAGATAGGTTAACTTCAACAGTAATTTTCATATCGTTTTTGTCATTCGCATATTCACATCGATTTCTCAAAAAGCAAACATCGTATTTCAATAAGGGTCGAAACCCGTTGACACGGATCCGACATCACAATCCTTAGGGATTTATTTCGATGTCGGAGAAGTCGAGGAAATCAAGTCTTTTAATCTAAGCAAAGTGTCGATCTATTAAATTCGATACCAATTCCTTAATTGGATGTCGAATCTAACGATCTAGTCACATAGGTTAACTAACGCGATTTTCCGTTGATGCAAAAATAATCGTCAACATAATTCAATAGACTTACGACATTATTTAACGCGGAGGAAATTTACCATATCGCGGTAGTTAATTTAGGTCGACTTAAATTAATCTTCCACTGTTTTCACTCTAAGTATTCCATGTCGATTCGGTAATCGAGTGTGGGATACGACGAGCATTCAAGTCCCAAATTGAGTATAAATTCCGCTATATTTATGCCCAATTCGTCAACTCTCAAAAATCAAAAGCAATTTCAAAATCAACCATTAAGTTTGCGAACGAATTACAATTCGTACAGGGGACACTCGACCGAGTGCCTAGCCCACTCGGTCGAGTGGCGCCCCAAAATCGAACCAGAATGTTTTTCATGACCTCCACTCGATCGAGTCTCACAGTGACTCGGTCGAGTGGCCTTGTACTCGACCGAGTTAGTCAATAACTCGGCCGAGTATGGTCCATAACACGAAACAGGAACCTATTTTCGGGGTTTACTCGATCGAGTCTATCGACTACTCGATCGAGTGACCTCGTAACGACTACAAACGCGAGTCGTACATCCTTCTTTTCAAAACCCGATAGTATTTTACGACTTAGGTCAACACGTGCATAATTAATCATGTGTATACTATCTTTTCAAACCATGCATCATCTTGTGCACCATTCAATTCAATTCATTATTTGCACAAACCGTTAATATCGATTTACCGTTACTAACCGTTTGCTTGTTTCTTTTGTCAATTTAATTCTTGTTCGTTTATTGTACTAAATGAACCCACATGCTAAAATTCCACTTTGACGTAGAATTAATTGCATTAAATCGACATAGAAACCCTTTTCAATTCCATTCACATGTTTAGGGAAAATAATCTTTGCATATCTTTTTCCCGTTTAACTAGCGCGCGTATTGTAAGTCACTCGAATTCTTAGTAGAGGCCGCTAATGTGCGGGCGGGGTTGGGTGTCCTTTGTGGGCTTCCCAACACGTACCCTCACCCCTTACTCAGAACCTCGGTTTCCGGATGCCCGAAACCGTTGGCGCACGAGAGTCATTCAATACACAATATCCGATAATGTCGGTATTGGTATCAAATGCAAAGGGACGAGCCCAATAAACTCTGACATCGGAAATGGGCCGTATTTCGTATACGGACCACTACGACATAGAGTGGGCTCGAATGGTTCCGAATAACCACAAAATTCGGTGGCGACTCCACTTCGACCTAAATTTCAATTCGATCCGTTTCATAGGGAGATTCATTCGCCTACCCAAACCCGCGCGTGGCCGCGTCGGGGTGGACCTATGTCATGTCCACACACTCCACTTTTTGTTTGGGCTATATTAGGAAATTCGAGTTTGGAACGACCCTCTTGGCCTTAACCAAAGAGAGCGGGACTACACTTACCTACAGTGTCGAACGAATCCATGGTTCTCTTTTTCCAGTCCGTTTAACGCCCCGTAGTACCCCTTTAGAAGATTAGGATGACCTAGCTAAGTTATCAACATCTTTGTTGCTTTAATGTCATACTATTAGGCTTTGATCCTTGTCTACATGGGTGATTTATCTTCGAATGTTTATGATTTTTTAAAGTAAGTTTTCGGTGTCTTTCCCCGCCGTCTCGATGAGGGATTCAGTGTTTTATTTTTGCTTTGGATGCGTCTATTCTTTCGTGTTATGTAATTTTGTGTGTTTAGTCGCATCCACCATTCTGAGCAAGCCCCAACTTACCTTCCATGGGAGTACTCTACCCCATGGGTATTTCAATGTGAGTTGAAGGGATGGAGCGGGCCCGTTAATTGCCCCGTTTCGGCTTAGCGTAGTCTAGCTAGTAGTAGTAGTATGTAATTTCTTTTTGGGTCTTTGCTCGAGGACGAGCAACGGTTTAGTGTGGGGGAATTGTTGTGTGTCAAATTTGGACCATTTTTCCTCCCATTTAAGCCCGTTTTTCCTCCGTTTTGTGAGAATAAAGTGCAATTATTGCCGTATTTTGAGTATTTCTCGCATTAGCGTCTCTTTTTTGCGTTTTACGTATTTTTGGTAGTTTTCTGTCTATTTTGATAGGATTTTTGACCAAAAACTTGTCCGCGCTTCTATGAGCATGAAAAAGAGGGATACCGTCCGAAAAGCAAAGCACACAACTTAAAATCCAAAGTCCAAACTCAAGAGGTGAAACCCTGAGCGAAAAGGAAAAATTATAGTCCATTGGGCATCTTCACCGGAGAGGTCAAACTTCAAATGAATATATCTAGAGTTCTAGACCTCGGATCGAAGCGGTTCCAGTTGGAGGTGAAATCTTATCTTCTTAGCTTTCCAACGACATATCACACGCCCCAATCGGAGTTCAAATGAGAGAGTTATGGCCCTCCGAAGTCACAGGGTGAAGTTTCACATGATGAGATCTGACCGGGCGAAACTTCACCCTACGAGATTTTTAAGTTTTTGTCAGATTTTTCACCGGGCGAATTTTCACCCTATGAGATTTTTCACCGGGCGAAATTTCACCCTATGAGATTTTTCACCGGGCGAAATTTCACCCTACGAGATTTTGTCCGGGCGAAATTTCACCCTACGAGATTTTGACCGAGCGAAACTTCGCCCGACGGTATTTCGGCCTTATTGGAGAGAATCCGTAGGGCAAAACTTCACCCTATGAAGACTCAAAGGACAAAGTCTCACTCAAAGAGTAGAAGTCTCACTAATGGGCAAGGATTGGATTATGGGCTTTAAGATTGTGTGACCCATTAAGGGCTTAGTATATATAGTAACCTTAGGTTTTCATTTAATTTTTGTGCCTTAAGTGTGCCTCCTTAGGGTAAGATAGTTTAGTAGATCTCCATAGTAGTAGTAGTAGTTTACATAGAAAACTCCATAGATCTAGAAAGTTTCCTTAGTTTTAGATTAGTCTACTCTATATTTCTACAATCAAGCTTCCATCTTTGTTGAAGATTTGAGTTTTACTTTGAAGATTTAAGGGTTTTGCAAGGGTTTGGTGACAAGATCTTTGTATTATTTCTTGAAGCTTGTAGACACCCACATTTTGACCGCCAGGTGTCTATAGCAATTTCCAAAAGACACCCGATGATGATCGGACGTAAACATGAGTTAATACGCTCGATTTTGGACTCAGAATCAATAGTAATTGGCGTGAGCTTTTAGCGGAGTGAAAACCTCACAAAACTGACCTCAAATTCAGGCCCAGTGGGTCGTTTCCAGTCAAATGAGACTAATTAGGGTCAAAACCGAGACCAAGGGCAAAACCGTCTTTTAGCGACCGGGTCAAACCCCGGTCAAAGACATTTCCGAGACAGAAAATCTGTCACGAAGCGTCCGGAGTCCAATTGGAAGTCCGATTCCTCACAAAAATCAGCCAAAACCGGGTGTTTTCTTCCCTTACAAGCAACCTTTTCCTATCCACAAACGGAATACTACTTCTCCTAAACCGTTTTTTTCTTCCTCCCTAAGCAAGCATTTTCCTATCTAAAACAAGAGTTTCTTCCCATCCAAGCCAGGAAACCTCTCCTATAAATACACCCTCCTACACAACACAATTACAGGATCCACGGCACATCCACAACACACAATTCCCAACAATTCACAACTCGAAATTCTAGGCAATTTTAGGCAAACTATACACAATTCCGAGAGCAAAACTCGTCAAATCCCCTCCCTAACCATACACACCATAACTCACCTATATACATCTTAACGCTCCCGCGCCTAGGCCGCTACTACGAGTTCGTTTTCAAGATAATCAAGCATGTAGGTTGAGGGTGTTACAAATCCCGACTTCTCCCTTTTCTTATTTTTCTCTCGTCCGTCCGTATTTTTATTCGGGTCGTCGTTGCGTTTTTTCATATTTCTTTTCTCGTTACTAATATCGATATTATCGTACTATTTTCAATAAAGCATCGTCCCTAGGATTCGATATCGACTCCATAGTCGAGTATCGGATCTAAAGGTATCAATCATTAAATCATGTTAAGCATAATCCCGTTGAAGCCGAGTAATGATCACATGGTCTGAAAAGACTAATTACGACATTACAACGTGGAGGAATTATTTCGTCTTAATAACATCCAAAACGATTTCTAAACAACTTTTTTCAAAATCCACTCTAAATATTCGATATTGATTCTATAATCAAGCATCGAATATTGTGAGTATCAATATTTAAGTCGAGTATAAATTGCATCATATTTTTACGCGACTTAACCAAATTATCAATTTTCAAAATCGAAAGCAATTTCAAAATCAAAATCAAAACCGGACAGCAGTCCGTACAGGGGGCACTCGATCGAGTGCCTAGCCACTCGATTGAGTGGCACCCCAAAAACCGGGCATAATCCTTTTTTCGAGACCACTCGGTCGAGTCCCTCAATGACTCGATCGAGTGGCTCCTGGTTCATCAAAACCGTGAGTCTTTCAGCATCTTTCGAGTCCCAATAAAATATTTTTAATGACTTCGGTCATCACGTGTCAAATCCATCACGTGGTTCATCTTTTCAAAATCATGCATTGAATTAAATTCATGTCTTTCATACAATTTACAAACCGTTACAAACTTGTTTGCTCATGTTTTAGCGATATATTATGTTGTTTGTTTTATTGTACTAAAACGAATCTGGCATGCTAAAACAACTTTGATGTTAATTTTAGATGCATTAAATCGACATAGCAACTTATCCTAATTTTCGCATGTTTAGGCAAAACAAAGTTTGCATATCATTCATCGTATTAAATTACTAACGCGCGTATTTCAAAATCAAACGATATCTTAGTAGAGGCCGCTAATGTGCGGGCGGGGTTGGGTGTTCTTTGTGAACTTCCCAACACGTGCCATCACCACTTACTCAGAACCATGGTTTCCGGATATCCGAAACCATTGACACACGAGAGTCATTCAATACACGGTATCCGATAATGTCGGTATCGGTATCAAATGCAAAGGGACGAACCCAATAAACTCTGAGATCGGAATGGGCCATACTTTGTGCATGGCCCACTAAGATATAGAGTGGGTTCGAACGGGCCCGAACTCCCACAAAGTTCGGTGGCGACTCCACTTCGATTTAAATTTCAATTCGACCCATCTCATATGGAGATTCATTCGCCGCCCCAAACCCGCGCGTGGCCGCGTCGGGGTGGACCTATGTCATGTCCACAAAGCTTCATCTTTTTATGTTAATCTTCATCTTCTTTATTGGGGTTTTCCTCCATTGTTGGTACTTTCTTCTCCTCTCTCTCCTTTCTAATTAGTTTCTTCTCTAGTTTCTCCCCTAGTTTATTGTTTTTCTTGGTTTTTCTTGCTTTGTTATTGTTTTTCCTAGTAGATATTGTTCTTGGTTTTATTATTTCTCTCACTTGTGTTAGATTAATTTTCCTTCTTTTTGTTAGTATGGATTGTTTTTGCCTAATTTCTTTGTTAGTTATTCTTGTTAGTTTTACCATGATTAGTGAGTAGATCTTTGTTAGGGGTTAGGGGAGGATGGATTTGGGCAACATAGATTAAGGATTCTTGTGATTAAATGCACTTGGGTTGATTTGTCTACTTTGGAATTGTTGTATGCTTGTTGACTTTACTTGATAAATTTAGTTGACTCGTATTCACCCTCGTCGATATAGGGAAATTCGGGGCTTGGGTAATTCCGACTTAGTGACGTAGCTTCTTCGTCGCGAAAGCGAGTCTTAGTGAGGTCGGGTGTAGAGACCGAAAGGTGACCCATCCCTTATCAACTGTGTATTGTTTGCTTGATTCATTGTTTTTGTGTCCCGTTTCCGATTCCCCATCTCCCACTAACACTTTTCCTATATTGACTTTCTTTCTAGCTATTAGACTGACCACCTTAGTCTAGTTTAATTACCTCAAACCCCCCTTAGAACCCAAACGTATTTAGACTTTTATTCGACCGACTTTACGAAGAGCGTCCCTTGGATCGATCCCTACCTACCACTACTACATTAGTTAGGTTAGTCGGTGTTAAAATTATTGTTTGATCGTGCGGGTTGTGACGCCCGCTCATCAATAGTAGAGATCAAGTAAGTTCACCATATGTAAGTAAGTCTATATTAAAGTTACAGATGACATACGATAAATTTACATTATTTCAAAATTGATATGTAACTGTAGCATTCAGCACTTTTATCACTTCAAGTGATAAAGTGTAACTTTAGACACTTTAGACCCATCTCGTGTAACTTTATTACACTTTAAGTGATAAAATTGTTTAATGTTACAGTTACATATCAATTTTGAACTAATGTAACTTTATTGTATGTCATATGTAACTCTCTCTCTATATATATATATATATAGCGAGAGAGAGAGGGAAGGGATCAAATAAGTCCCATGTCTCTTTATAAGTTCATAAGTCTTATTCTCATCCCTTGGATCAAATAGATTGAATGGTTAAGATGTAATGTTTTTTATTTATTTTTAAAACAAAAATTAATGATGTGTTAGTGTGTTACGTATTCCAAGCCAAACACATATTTTTTCTCACCCTCAATATTCTCACCATTTCATTTCTCTCACCACTATATTCATTTCTCTCTCCACTCTTCATTACTTGTTCTCACCACTTCCGAGTTCCGAGTTCCCATTTCCCTAAATATTTCTCACCCTAAATATTTCCATCGTTTCCCTTGTTCACTAATGATCGAAAAAAAAAACAGTTTTGATACTTCTCACGCGAACTCGCTTCCCTCTGTTTTGAGTAATTTCCAGGTAATTTTTTTTGTTCTGATATTTTGTATAATTGGGGATGTTCTTGGTTTAATAGCACTAACTGATATGTTCTTGGTCGTATTTAGTACTGTATATTTTAGTATAAAATTCATGATTTTTTTGGGGTTATTATGTTTGTAATTTGTAATTAGGGTTTAGAGGAATCTAAATTAGTTAGTGGGCACAATTAGTCAACAATTTACATGTTCTGATCAATTATATAGTTTTTCTATTTTTGTGCATTTGATTAATTATTCAATTCAATTTGTTAGGTTTTTCTATTCAACATAGTTGGTTAAATAAGGAGTTCGATTCAACTACATCGAACATAGTTGGTGAAATTTCATTGCATTTCGATTTGTTAGGGTTTATGAGTTATTTTTGATGTTGCTAAAGATATTTATTTAATTTTTTTTTATTGAGGATAACATTTTAATTTTTTTTGAAAATAAAACAAACCCAGAATCTGATTCAACCAACTAGAGTTAAAAGGAATTCTGCGTAAAAACAAACCTAGAATGATGATGTTGTGCGTTTTGTTACAAACAACCGATTTTCAATGTATTTTGTTACAGACTAACCTAGTCTCTGATAATCTAATTGTTACACACAAACCCACTTTCAATTGGGTTCGTCTTAAAAGTTGATTGTTGTCCGTTTTGTTTGTCTTTTTTATAAGCTGATTGTTGTCCATTCTGTTGTGCGTTTTATTTGTCATTTTTATGATGTTTATGTGATATTGTGTTCTCTGTTTTTCATTGCATATGTGTCAGCCAAGATGTCGTCCAAAGGTCAAATTGTTGGAGTTGCAGAAAATGAGAGAATACCGGAGGAAGATGTTAATTTCCTTGTCAAACGTAGGGGACAAAGGCTTGAGAAGCCGATTTCGAAGCTCAATGAAGCTTAACGTCACTTTGATTGATCAATATATATGAAACTTCGGATGACAACAAATGTAACTTCAACAATATTTAATTGGAACGAGGATAGATTATAGTTGACTTAGAGATAGTAATTAATGGTGGACAAACAATAGTATAACTTTAACTGCTAAATTTGTAACTCCATCTGTATTACAACATAACTTTAATAAACATTTGTTTTCGTACTGTTGTAAACATTCAATTGTATATTGAAACTTCAATACATTTGTTTTATAACTTCAATTCAATTGTTTTGAAACTTTAGTATCCGTAACTTTAAGTGTATGTAGAGAAACTTCAACTGTATTGATCTGTCACTTCAATTGTTTCAGTTTGTAGCTTCACTTTAATTGGTCAATATGCAACTTCAATTACTTTATAACGCCACTTTAATTGATAAATTTGTAACATCATTTCCATAACAACATAAGCTTAATAAAAATTTGTAACTTCACATATTTCGTAACTTCAGTTCATATGTTTTGTAACTTCAGTTCATATATTTTGTAACTTCAAATCAATAAAATTATACTGTAGCAATAACGAAAAATACAATAAATTACATATTAAAAATAACAAATAAGGAGATAAATAAAATTATTTACTACGTTTCTTCAAAGTTATACTGTATGCACTTGAAATCATGCAAAAAAAATACTCCTACTAAGAAACAGAATGGACGGCGATGAGGATGATAAAACGAAAACAAAACAAGATGAGAGAAAATTAAAGAAATTAAAGAATTCTGATTTTTTTTAAAATTATGATTGTATGGAAGAAGAGAAAAGATTATTATTGGTAAAAAAAGTTAGGCAAATTCTCACTTGTACCCTCTAAGTTTTCACTTTTCCCAATTGTACCCCTGCGTATAAGCAATTCCCAGCTGTACCCCTGAACTCTATTAATTACTCTCAACCGTGACTAAAGTAGAATTTGTCGTTAAGTATGAGTGTTAAGTGCCACCTTGCAGCCCTAATCTAATGACATGGCTAGTGACATGTCGGTCTACTTGGCTTTTGTCCTCATTAATCCCTAATTCACCATTTTCCCCCCAATTTTTTCCTCCAATTCTTTCCCTCCAATTCTCAATCTTTTACCTCCCTATTTTTTTTCCTATTTACTCTTACTTATTTACCTCTACAAACACTTCTATTTCTTTCTCTCTCACTCTCTCATTTTTTTTCTCTCTTATTTTGCATTATGTCATCTTCATCTACAAGTTGGGTAAGAAATAACCACATTGAAGGACTTGAATTTCGAAATCAAGTTTGCAATATTTGTAGGAGAAATGAGGTACTAAAGCAAGTACTACAACAAATATGAGTAATGCAACATTAAAGTACTTCAAACCCTTTATAGTTGACAACAATTCTTTCAAGTGCATCTTCAATCTTAGAAATTCATCACTAATAGCTTCAAGACTTGCTAAAATGTCTTCATCTTCATAGTTAGCGTGAGAGAGATGAAGATAGAGAAGTGTTTGTAGAGGTAAATAGGTAAGAGTAAGAAGATAATAAATAGAAAAAAAATTGGGAGGGAAAAGATTGAGAATTGGAGGGAAAGAATTGGAGGAAAAATTGGGGGGAAATGGTGAATTAGGGATTGATGAGGACAAAAGCCAAGTAGACCGACATGTCACTAGCCATGTCATTGGATTAGGGCTGCAAGGTGGCACTTAACACCCATACTTAACGGCAAATTCTACTTTAGTCACGGTTGAGAGTAATTAATAGAGTTCAGGGGTACAGC
The DNA here is from genome assembly GCA_958450325.1 of Agrostemma githago. NCBI lineage: Eukaryota > Viridiplantae > Streptophyta > Magnoliopsida > Caryophyllales > Caryophyllaceae > Agrostemma > Agrostemma githago. Next base: position 60,795,890 of record OY288247.1, on the reverse strand, counting down.
TGGAAATTGCTTATACGCAGGGGTACAACTGGGAAAAGTGAAAACTTAGAGGGTACAAGTGGGAATTTCCCAAAAAGTTAATTAGTGTGTAGGAGTTATTGGTTATTGGTAGAAGAGTAATTAGGAGTTAATTTGTGTGGGGGAAGGAGAGAGAAAAGATTAGTAAGGATAGTAATTGCACATAGGGAGTGTGAATTAGGATGAAAATTTGTGTTTTGAGATCAAATTTCAACCATACATCATCCTTCATCCAATGGTCAACAATAGAACTTATGCACTTATAGGGAGGGGTGTCCTTATGTGAACCTCTCTCTCTCTCTCTCTCTATATATATATATATATATATGTATATAATTAGGATCTTTTACCCAAGTCAAATCTCATACAATTTACCTTCCTTCACAACCACTAGATATAATTACATCAATGGTCAAGATTAAAACTTGATACAACATCCCTCTACAATCTACAATTTGTATTCAAAACCCTATTCCAGTATAATGAACGACACATTTCACTATTCAACCCTATTTCAAAATCCCTCTTTCAACGTGATTCCATTCATCCTCGATTTTTTCTTTCAATTTACTTTTCTTCATCTATCATCTTTGAGGTAAGATATTTTTCTCCTTTATCTTTTCAATTTCGTAAGTAATCTTTTGTAATTTTTCAATTTTTTCTTGATTTCTGGTTAATTTTTCAATTTTACAATGTATCTTTTCAATTTATCCATTATCTACATCCTGTATAAATAAGTGATTAGTATTTTTGGTGATTTCTAGGTAATCTGATTTCCAAAATCGTCATAAGTTTGTGCATTGATTTACTCACTATCATTGATTTCATTTTTGCTGCAAAGTAAGGTAATTTTTATTCTGAATCTACCGTTTATTTCCTCAATCTACTGTTTTAATAAGATCAATTTCTGGATTTTTGATTACAAGATTTAAAATTGAAATTATTAATATTGCAATATTTGAATATGAACAATGAAATACTTGAATATGCACATTGAAATAACTACATATTATTTCATAGCATGAATTTCTGGTTTTTGTACATTATTATTACTATGAAATACCCAATTATTTTATTATGTTATTCCAGTTATTCTATACTATTGTTGCGATTATTCTATATTATTCTTGAATTTATTTCATTATATTAGTTACTATGTTTTATTACCAGGGTTATTTTATAGTGTTTTTATAGTTATTCTATAGCAGATATGTGATTATTGTACTTCAATTTTTTTTGTACTGTAACTAACCCCCAATTTTTCTGTACTGTAACTAACTCCTCTTTATTTTTGCCTTTCAGTGAAGTGTCTTTTGCTGGGTGCACCCTCAATGATATGCAAGATGTTTCATCCCAATACAATAACATGAGTTATTCATTATAATAACTGAGTTTCTACATTGGAATAATAACTACGTAAAATCAGATAACATTATTTTAAAACTGATTATATTCGAGTGTCAGCTCAATATAATAACATGAGTTATTTATTACAATAACTGATTTTCTACTTTAGAATAACTACGTAAAATCAGATAACATTATTATAAAGTTAATTATATTTGAATTTCATCTCAATACAATAACACGAGTTATAACAACTGAGTTTCTACATTGGAATAACTACGTAACATCAGATAACATTATTCTAAAATTTATTATATTTGAGTTTCATCTCAATACAATAACACAAGTTATTCAATACAATAACTAACTTTCTACGTTGAAATCATTACACATCTACATTGAAATAAATTGATAACATTATTCTCAGTAAACAATTGAGTTAACTATAAAATAACTATACTTCTTCATTAAAATAATCTTGTTTGTACATCGAAAAAACAATAAAAATCTGAGAAAAAAATGCTTTGGGGATTTAGAGAGTTTTAATCTCAGCTCTTGATCATGTGAGATCTAATGGCCACAATTAAGAGGTAAATTGTACCAAATATGACAAATGTACCAGATCCTGCCTCATATATATATATATATATAGAAATGGGATCAAGGGAGTTGGGTGTGGATTGGGAAGTTGGGAAGTTATGTTGTTGACCATTGATCTTGGGTGAAATGAATGGCTTAGATTAGATTAAAAAAAGAAGAAGGGAAAGGGTGGCCTGACAACAGCAGTAGCAGTAGCAGTAGCAGCAGCAGTGATTTGCCCCCTCCCCCTCACAATCAATCACACCAAACCCTCTCACTACAATTCAAACCACTTCCTCTAATTTGTACTAAACACTCCATTTATTTTCATATTTTTTCATTTCTTCAACCTTCATTCATCTTCATTCTCAACATCTCCATCTTCAAGTTTCATTCATCCCACAAAAAAAGAACAATTTCATCTCCAAGCTTCATTAATCGAACAAAAAAAGAAGAATTTCTTCATCTTCAAGCTTTGTTCATCCAAAAAAAAAAGAACAACTTCATCTTCCAACTTCATTCATCCAACAAAAAACATTTTAATTAATATGTTCACTACTACAAAACATCAAATAGACAACTCTTAATAGACATCTAATATTCATAACAACTGATGTATAATTTATATACATCTGCTGTTTTTGATAAACAGTTGTCTATATCGGCTAATAGACAACTGTGTTTTCTTAAAACTGATGTCTATATATTATACAACTGTTTTTTTAAACTCAGTTGTCTATTCTATTTTTAGGGACCACTGTCACTTACTCATAGTGAATACCGAACCCATACCCACATGTATCATTTAGTGAACAAGAATCACCAACCCTAAATCTCAAAAACAAAATAACGAAATCTCCACTGTCAACCCTAAATCAGTAAATCTCCCCCATCTCCGACTCTCCGTTCGTCGTTCACCGTCCAATTTTTTGTCGCCGTCACCTTTTTTCGTCTATCCCAGATTCGTCTGGTATTTCCTTCCTTCTGGTATTTGCTTCAATATCTCAACAATGGCGGTAGTAATCGAGACTCAAGTATGAGAGCTCAACCCTACCGTCTTTCTTTTCCTTTTTCTCGCTTCTCTCCTCTCCATTTTCCTCTTCCCTCACTTCTCCCACAAAACCACCACCTCCTCCCTCTCCGATCAATCATCTTCCTCCTCTTCGTTCCTCCATTTACAGCACAAATTCGTCTCTCCATTTCAAGCACAGTGATCGAGAGTTAATTTTGGTTTGATTAACGATTATGCTGTGTGTTTTGAATTTTGATAATTATATGTTTTGTTGATTAATTTGCAGTGCTGGAAGGTTTATGGCTGGTTAATGGAGAGTTTGAAATGGTGAATGTAATTGATTGACGAAGCAGCAGATTGCAATGGTGTTATCTGCTTGATGTTTAGCTTCCTTGATTTTCGGCATTTTCTCTGATGCGCTGTGAGCTCCTTCATCTCTTCTTCTTCTTCTTGGTTTGAATTCAATTGTATGTGTAATTGGAAGCGTAGAGAAAGAACGATTCTCTTTTTAGTTGGTTGTTGTTTGTGATCTTCGGTGTGTTATCCTCTGTGAATTATCTTTCTGGCATTGATTACAATTCACACACAGTAGCTCTGTCGTATGTCGTAACCACTAGCTTGAGTGAATCAGACATTTATTGAAAGCAGCGGATATAATCATTCTATTATTTGAAGTACGGAGTAAAAGCATTTGAACGCGTGATAAGTGTAGTTTGTAGTGCCTAAATTGCTGTGTTTTGGTCTCTTTTTTCCTTGTGGAATCGCTCCTTGGGAGCGGTTCATGGGCTACTTATGCCTCCTCTAGCTCGTTTCAGGTTCCCGAGACCATTCATGACGAGTTGGAGCGATTCCGACTCAATACATACACTTTTCAGAGCCAACGAAGCGGAGGAACGATCACTCGATGCCTTGGATTCGACCCCGAGACCTTGGGACCCAATCCCGAGCCTCCGAGACCCGATCCCGAGTCCCGAGAATCGATGAGAAGTCCATGTGAAGCAAGAGGGAACCTTAAAGATCATATTGGAGGCCTACAAGACTCATCCCTGACGGGTATGGCCTCATCCCGTCCGGGATGAAGTGCACAAATGAGGGGTCTCCTGTTTTGGGTCCGTCCCGGTCGGGACCAGACCTTCCCGGTCGGGACCACTCCCTTCCCGGTCGGGACCAGGGTGCTGTAGCCCGCAACTCTTCTTTTCTTCCTCCTTCATTCTTGTAACCCTATAAATACTTCCCTCTTGTATTGTTTATGCATCTTACCTTACTCTACCTTACCCTAGATTGTTTTTAGGCCTCTCTTAAGATTTGTAAACCCTAATTAATCTCTCTTAATCTTTAGTTAATCCTTAGTTAATCCTAGTTTAATCTAGTTGTAATTAGTTCTTGTATTGGGAAGATTCTTGAAGACTCATCCAAGATTGACAACCTTGGAGATTATTTGGGTTTCTTATTAACGCAAGTTTGCATCTTTTTCTTCCTCTTGTTGTTGGTATAATCTTCTTTACTCTTGTTCTTGTTTATTTATTCAAGTTTGAATCTTTACTTAGTGTTCCTTGTTATTGTTCATATTGTTCTTGATAATGGATGTTAGGGTTATGATGTTGTTTTCTCTTATTGTTGCTAGTTTGTTCTTGATAATGAGTGAGTAGATTACTTGTGGGTTAGTAGGGGGATTAAGGGTAGAATATGGGTGATTAGGGATTGATTAGGGGTAAAGAGTGAATCTTTGTTGTTAGTCACATATTGGGCACTCTATGTGTTTGTTGATATGCTTGTGTGAGTAGTAGTGGCCATGCTTCCCATACTTGTACTCATCTTATCATTGTTTGTCTAGTATGTGATCATGTTGAGGATAGTCGTAGTCACGAGAGTGCGGACTAGGGTCTACGTAGCGAGAGCCCGGACCCACCTTGACATCGGTCTACGTAGCGAGAGCCCGGACCGACTCTAGCAATTAGGAGACATCCATACCCTTGACCACCCCAATTTCCCTACTACACTTATGAACCCGACCTGACCCACTTCGTTCCATATTTGATTTCATCTTCTTAGTTAGTCATCATTTCGCATTGTTTTAACCTAGTTCATTGTTAGTCCACTTCCTTCTTCTCCTCTCATCATAATTCATCAATTAGTAGTTCTTTGTGTTTGTTGTGACTTGGTCTCGTTTTTGGCCAACCTAGTCTAAACCTTGCAACACCGTCTCCGTGGATACGATCCCGACTTACCCTAACTACCGTTAGGTCTAGTTGGTTATTATTTGATCGGCGGGATCCACGACAAATCCCACCATCAACGCGTTGTTGTTGTTGTTGTATAGTTTAGTGTTGGTGAGAAAGAGGAATTCAGGAATGAATTCAAAATTAGGAGAATCGAACACTTTCAGATGGAATGTGTAAGAGCAATAGTTTCCGATGCCATGTCAAATTTCACAAATCACATATTCGAGAACTTTTATCCACAATAGAGAACTTTATATAACCGTTCTTAGGGAATGTGTAAACAATTAGACACAGAATACGTAGTGTCAACCTTCAATTTTGAATGCAATTGAATTGAATCCATATCCAGCGTACCCCCAGCCCCAGGTGTAGCTTGTCATTTGTGTATTTGATGATATATATCCCTCCCCTCAGCCTCAGTTTTGAGAAAGTCTCATTAGGAGTCGTTGTTACTTGTTACTTGCAGCAGCAGGAAAACACTCTCACAATCCCCTGCACCTTTACTCCCATTATCTAATCTCTCACACAATCAATCAATATATATATATAATTAATTAATTAATTAATTTGTTGTGATTCACAGAAAGTGGGAGTCATTCATTTTCATTCTGATTTGGTGTCCAACATCCTCTGCTCTGCAGTTTTTCTCCGCCCCGCCCAAATTGATATCCTCTGATCAACAACATATATGGACTACTCCCTATAGCAGTATATGCTTTTTCTATCTTCCTTTCCCTTTACTATTCTCTTGTCTTTTTTTATTGTGTCACATGGATATGGATATGGTACTTGATTTGTCATCTTCTGGGTTGGTTCTTTTGTAAGGGTTTTATGTTGATTACTCGATTAGGACTTACGAGTAAGCTTCTTGGCTGTAATTTTAGAGAGACAACGAAAGCCAAAGTGAAAGCAAAAGCATATGAGGGACACTCACTTTCGCTTCTGGGATCTTGTTTTCTTGTGTTTCACTGAAATTCAAAATTTTGGGAAAGGTTTCTAATAAAACACTAAATTCGCTGCAACTTTTGTACTTGTCAAGAAACCCCTTCTTGGCTGCTTTTCTCAACTATTCCAGGATTACACGTTTACACTTTCAAATTGTTGCGAGAAAAATGAAGAGGTGAACACCATATTTCCAGACAATCAAAATGTTTTGGTCACATTTACTCGTCTTGAACTCTTGTTATTCCTGAAAAGCTACTGTGCGTAGGTCATGATACATAGCTGATATTAAACAAAGGAACCATTTCTAACAGATGAATTATTTCGTCATGTTGTGAACACATTTATATCTCAGAGAGGAGTCACAGTTGATTTGATGTTTATAGTACTGATTATAATCTTGTGTTGTTTATATACTTAATGATGATAGCTAAGATAAAGAGAGGGAGAATTTCTTTGTGTGAGCTTGATTAGAGGGCTGATGAATTTTAATTACCCTAACTCGGTTTTGGTGTGCTGATTGGATTATTGTGTGAAGTATATATATTAGTAATAGTAATATTGGTAATAGCTTTTCCCCATTATTCCTTCCTCCCACCAACTTCATTTTTCCATTTTTAGGGTTATCAATCACTTCATTCATATGTATGTATCTCAATTTCGCATCCATTCTTCTTTTATGGGGGCTTAATCTTTCATTGATTTTATGTACCACTAAATTTTTCTAACTCTCACTTCATTATTTTTTTATTATTTTTTTTATGAATGGAGAATTTTATTGATGAATCAAAAACCAGTTTACAAAAAAATTGGTGGGTAACCGAGATACAATCTGGGCCCCCACCCCTTTAGCTATAGCGAAGCTAAGTCTGGTAAAAATAAAAGGAGCAGCGCGTGCTCCGACATCCTGTGCTATCGAAAATTTTTGAATCCTCTTGAGTAAGCTGATAGCATCCGCCTCCAATTCCCCCAGCGAAGAAAAGGAAAAGGGCAAAAACTCATACCCAAGCCCCGAGCATAGGTCGCTGTACTTAACGCATTTGCACCGGGCAGCGTCACCCACTGCACGACCTGGCGCGAAATCAGAGAGCCCTGACTGAGTCAAAGGAGAAGACCCGGTAAGATCTACGCAAACGTCACGCCCCCTGTCCCACGAATAAAGAAGCAAATCTGCAGGACGCAAGGATCTGTCATGATCATCAATCAAGCCAATATCGATCTCCTTCCCGGCCGAGACCCCGGAACGGAAACAGATATCCAAAAGAGTGCCACGAACGAGGTTATGTCGATGTTTAATACCGACAACCCCCGCGCAAGACACGGCATGGTCCCCAAAAATATCGTCGCCAAAAACCCGAGAGCAGGCAGAACATGGTCTAGGTACGGAAAACAAAGGAATGCCCAACCGATAGCTAAGCACACAGCGGTACGTCCGACCGTTCATAGTCTGGCCCAGTCCAGAAATAGGGAGAACGCGGAGCCAATCAGAAGCATGACAGCCTTGCTAAGACTTCCATAAAGCAACCTGACGGGAGGTCAAGGAGAATTCCGATTCCGCAGTAGCCACAACCCTCGTGAAATATATATCTGCCAAAGACTTCATAAGTTTAGGGGCAGCGATCTCACTTGGATTACACTCAACAGAACCCAAAACCTCCTTAAGCCTACATAAGGCCGCATCGAAAGCCGGGCCAGGAGTCAGTATGCCCGCAGCGCGAAGCAGCGTAGCCTGCAAACCCGCAGATTGCAGTCGGGATGCCACAAAAGCATAATGTAGGACATCTCCAGCAGCATACACCCCAAGCCCCCCAAAGGAAAAGGGAAGGGTGGCAAGCCGCCACTGCCAATCCCCAAATCCCGGCCCAGACGCATTAACAACACGTTCTAAATGAGAACGAAGAGCTGTGTCAAAAGCAAGCTGAGCCGACTCAAAAACAGTCGGTGGGCAAGTACGCAAAGTAAAATAAAGCTTGGAGATACCAGTACAGGTCCGGAGCAACAGCAACTCACGCTGCGGATCATCAAGCAGAGCGACAGAACCCATAAGCGCGATAGTTCTGGTCACTCTACTCATCACGAGCTCACTGCTGAAATCATGACTCGCACTAACAGGCCCACCAAGAACTTTGACACCACGCATCGGCCTGGCGATAGCAGGGGGGAAGACACCAGGGAGCCTGCTCCTAGGATCTTCCGCAGGCAAAAAAATCTGGTTTTACTGACATTAAGATGAAGTCCCGAACGAGGACCATCATCCAAAATCAGCTCCAAAACCTTCCCCAAAACCAAGGTATCCCCAACTATGGTGCCATCATCCAAATACCAAGCCTGCAGCCTAAAATCAAAAGAGTCCCGGATCTTACAAACCAAGGGATGCAACACCAAGGAAAAAAGTAGAGGACCCAAGGGATCACCCTACTGAACCCCCTGACAAGACCACAGGCTGTGCTCACCATAATATAACCGGGCCGGACTAGAATAACAAAATTCCACCCACCGGGAGAGAACAGGGCAGTGGTAACGAACCTCTCGTAACATGATTTCACGATCAACCATGTTAAAAGCATTATGAAAATCCACCAAGAGCATGGAAAGACCCACCTCATCACCGCGATCCTCAACAAGCCGGTTCAAGGCATGCAAAATAGCCTCACCCCCCCCCCCCCCCCAGAAACCCCAACTCCAAACTGAAGGCCAGAAAAATAGCCACTCAGCGTCGGACCGATCAGGAAAGCACCAACCTTAGAGACAAGGCGTCTCCAAATCGTACCAACAGCAATAGGACGAATACCGCCACCTGGCTTAACAAGCGGGGTAAGCGGAGCACTAGCAATATACTCCCCGAGGACCTGCGGGCAGCTGCCCTCGAGAAAGAGATTAACCACCCGAGTGACAGATGCGATCAAATCGTCCAAAACAGCAACTGCGGCCCCACTTAAACAATCCAAAAGGTGTTGGGCATGAAAACCGTCCCTCCCACAAGAAGTGCCACGAGGAAACCCTATAATCATATCCAAAACCACCGACGCGGAGGCGACAAGGGAGTGGTGATTATCAGGCAAGGATGGCAAAACGGGAGAAGGGACGACGGGGTGCTTATCCTTCAAAGCCACTAGAGTATCATCGGAGTAAGGAGCAACACCAGAAGAAGAAAGCACACGAACAGCAGCAGTGTAGTGCCCGTCACAAATCTTCCTACGACACTGCCTAACATTGACCTCACTCAAGTCGAGGTCCTCATTCACACTAAAAGAAGGAGCAACCTCAGCCAGAGTATCCCGCAGGAGCGACAACCGACCACCCGGCTCATCCCAATAACGAATGGCACTAGAAAAATACTCTCCTCCCGACGCTGTCGTCGAATAGCAGATCGACACTCAAGGTTACTTCGAGGGGAGAAAGTCTTAAGTATGCAAAGAGGCAGCGCAAGCAAAGTGATCCAACACGTGAGATCACGAAGAGAGGCAGCCACATCATCAAGATCCCCCCGAAAAACCCGAGAAAACCCTAAACGACACTTTGGAGGGATGGATTTAACAGTACGTAACCCCTTAGCCAACAGGTGATCAAGAGAGGTCACGTTAAACCCAACAACCGGGGGATCAACAACACCACAAGAAGACGAAACTGTAGGGTCAGATGGTCGGGGAAAACCGTAAAGAACATAACGAATAACACCATCACCACAATTAGGGGTCTCAACAGAGGACTCCGCGTCATGCCGACAGCCTTTATTATTATTATTATTATTATTATTATTATTATTATTATTATTATTATTATTATTATTATTATAAATGGAGAATTTTATTGATGAATCAAAAACAGTTTACAAAAAATTCGTGGGTAGCCGAGATATAATCTAGGCCCCCACCCCCTTAGCTATAGCAAAGCTAAGTCTAGTAAAAATAAAAGGAGCAGCGCGTGCTCCGGCATCCTGTGCTATCGAAAATTTTTGAATCCTCTTGAAAATTATTATTATTATTATTATTACTATTATTATTACTATTATTATTACTATTATTATTACTATTATTATTACTATTATTATTATTATTATTATTATTATTATTATTATTACGGGTTTTCTAACCGGGCACATGTTAATAACCTAATTGAGAAAAAACGTTTATGAATTGATATTTCGTAGTCATAAGTTTGCTGAATTCAACATCAATATGGCTCTCCTAGTCCCATGCCATGTGTCTGTTTGGATTTATTGTTCTTTTTTTCAACGAAGCCTGCATCACGTGTCCAGGGTACTAGTCTAGTCCACGACATCTTCCCTTGTGTCTGGATTTATTGTGTGGTCTATGTATCAAAATTTCTGATTTTATTAATTTTGTACTATTATTATGATGGGGTTTTAGGATACATTTGAGAGGCACAGGGTGGTGTTTACAGTTGGCACTTCTTTAGCATCTGTTTGCTACTGCTTGGTTGGGTGAGTTATACTATCTACTAACTCTAATTATTCACAATGTTTGAAAAGGTTGAAGGAAGTATTGTTCCACCAGATGGGCCAGCGTCGTGGCCGAAGAAGATGAGCAAAAAACAATGAATAATCTTCTACAGAACGAATGGAATGACATTCCAAGGTAGCGACGTGATTGACGGTAGAGGAAAGAAATGGTGGAATCTCCCTTATAAACCTCACAAGGTGCATTCCAAGTCCAAGGTACTTTCTTGTTGTTTACAAATGAATGAATGAATTTCAGTTCAAACAGAAAAGAATCATAGATGGTGCATATTCTGTCTATCTGGCTGTGAATGAAACAGGGAATCAATGGAAGTATAGTGAATGGACCTGGCCCTTGTGACAGTCCAGTAGTAAGTATCCGTCCCACTACTTCTAACTTCTGACTTTCCATACATTTTATCGATCGTGTATATAACTAACTGGTGGTGCAGGTATGGGTGCAGGCAATAAGGTTCTTTGGAGGCACAAATTTGACAGTGAGAGGGCTGAAATTGATAAACAGCCCCGAGTTCCATATCTGTTTTGACTCATGTTAGGGTGTTTGTTGATTCTCTATTCACAAAATCACCTGCCAACAATCCCAACACTGACGGAATCCATGTTGAGAATTCTGTTGATGTTATTATCCACAATTCACTCATCTCCAACTGTACTATTTTCCTCTCTATATCATCTATTTTTGTGAGTGTGTGACATTTATCCCATATATCCACTAAATTACTTTCTAATTTATCCATAGTCCATGAATTGGGGTCTTGCACCACAACAAAGGCACAATTTCGTGTGCTGCTAAGTTCTTCACTTTTATACATTGCAGCATTCCAACGCACGAGGTGTTCCGGTAAAGTCAGTCCGTTGTCGGATTACCCATGGAGCCCGAGATGGGAACTATCCAAAAAGGCTACTTGCCATCACGGTACAGTGAGAATCAAAGAGTGATTTTGATTTTACTTGATTACTAAATATCCATTTGTACTTATTCTCGATTTAGCATTGTTTCTTCCTCGAAAATTGTGAGAAAAGTTGATCATTTGTGTATATTCTACACCGTATACAATAGATTCGTAGTTAGCTCTGTGTATATTGCAAAAATTAAAAGAGATGATGTATTGGGGATAAAATGTTTTTCTTATTAATAAAATTAAAGTTCTCGGTATGTGAAAATAGTTTATTTGGTTTTTTTTCGTTGGCAGTTTAATAGACATCTAATGTTCTAAAACCTCAGTTGTCTATACAAGCAATAGACAACTAATGTGGTAAATCCTCAGTTGTCTATACGGAAAATAGACAACTGTTATTTTAGAAAACAGTTGTCTATTAATGAATAGACAACCGTTGAAAAACAGATGTCTATGCTTAGACCAATATACAACTCCAAACTACTCAACTGTTGTAAGTCAGTTGTCTATTGCAAAAAAATCAGTTGTCTATTTGATGTTTTGTAGTAGTGGTTCTATAGTTGAAAATATTATTTTGATTAACTGTAAAAACATTCTAATTAAAAAAGAACTCATTAGTGCGTAATGTTATTGCCGAATTGCAAAGTCACACATATTCAGTTGTATAGTCACATTCATTATGTTGCAGAATCACGCAGCTGTATACTCATTGTAGTCACATATTCAGTTTGTATAGTCACACTCACTATGTTGTATAGTCACACTCGCTATGTTGTAGAATCACGCAGCTGTAGAATACCTTGAGATTAAGGTATCATGTGTATAATCATCTTCATGCTTGTTTTATTTTTCATACCTTCTTTTTTTGTTATATAAAATTATTCATCTTCATTATCCAAAAAAAATGAAGGTTGAATATGGATGAATGGACTGTGACTTTCCTTAGTAACGACATTCTAAAAAAATGAAAGTATTAATCACATACAAAAGTATTTAAACATTCATTAAATATTCAACCTCCATTTATGTTGGTTTCTTCTATAGTTGATTTCTTGTTTGTAAGACGCATTTAAAATTTTGAAAAATTACTGAAACGTTCTACTCTCCTATCACAAATATTACAATAGGTGATTGTTAGACGTAAAATGAGCGACTTCAATGCATCCAACAAAAAAAGAAGAATATCTTCATCTTTAAGATTCGTTCATCCAAAAAAAAAGAACAACTTCATCTTCCAACTTCATTCATCCAACAAAAAAACATTCTAATTAATATATGTTCTACTTAGAAATATTATTTTGATTGAGTGTAAGAACATTTAATTAAAAAAAAGAACAACTCATCTTGTGCGTAATGTTCTTGTAGAATTGCAAGGTCACCCACTTTTAATTGTATAGTCACACTCATTATGCTGTATAGTCATACTCATTATGTTGACGTTTAACATTACACACAAAATGAGTGTGATTCTACAACATAATGAGTGTGATTCTACTGCATGACGAGTGTGACTATACAAAATGAAAAACCAAAATCTGTCCCAATTATACAATATTAGCAGTGTGACTATACAACATAGCGAGTGTGACTATACAACAAGGCGAATGTGACTATACAAATACGATTACTTTTGGCTACAAACCAATTGGTGCACAGCTGCGTGGTTTTAAAGGTGAAAGGATAAGTGATTTTGCTATAGACCTCGTGTGATTAATTATGACAAGTTGTTTGTAAATTCATAAATATTCGATGCTTTATTCAATGAAAGACATTGGCTTATATAGCCCACAATGTGTGATATCCTCGTTATATTCCGAGTGATATTCTAGAATAATAATACTAATATAAAAAGAAACAAATACTACGAAATATAACTACTAGTATCACATGCCACCTATGGGTGTGATCTTTATTCTACTTGCCTTAAATAAAAGATAGTGTGTGATGAAGATCCTTTTGTCATGTCTCCAAGATTACTATGTGATGCGTGATCTAATGCTTGAAATAATATGTGGTGTGTGAATGTTGAAGATCACGACACTTCCAATTATTTGGCGAAGATCCTCACACATTATTCCTTGCCATATGTCCGAGATTTTCCCATCTCCAATTATTTGATGGAGATCCTCTTGTTTATTCCTTACCATATATTCAAGATAGATTGATATCCCAAATATTTGGAGATCCTCTTGTTGCCTTTTACTTGAGATTGGTGTATCGTAAAAGATACCAGCCATATCTTCTTTTATCCTCCTACCATCATTGTGGATCTCTTGCCAATTCCACGAGATCCTCCATATCCTTTTAGAATAAGAAATATTCTCTTGATAGATCCCTTGTTTAGTTGCACGAATTTGGCCATGTTTGGGCCAATACACGCTTACCCATAACGACTTGTGATAGGATGGTCCACATGCGTAGTCAATTGCTTTATCAGGACCGTTAACTCATTTTTTGGGCTCCACAATCGGGTCATCCCCTCCATCTTCAAAAGGAATTGACCTCAATTCCGTAAGGCCGTCAAATTTCAAATCTGGAGCCAAGTCCTCCACGAAAATACGGATCCCATAGTACTTGTCCCTCATTTGAATTGATGGTTGTATGGGCACGGATTGGTCTTCTTGAGGCACAGGGTGCCTTGACGCAATAAGCGTATTTCCTTCTTCTTCCCGGTCAATCACCGGTTCAATTCTGCTTTGACTAATAACTGTAGACAAGCTAGACTCAAGGTCACTCGAGAGTACATCTTCAGACCCACCTACTAGCGGTTGCATAAGTTCGTTAGAGTCAAGGTTAGGGTAAACTTGGTCAAGGTTAATGTAACCTTGGTCAAGGTCGTTCCCTCTTGAAACTACGGACATGCTAGACGCTTTAAGGGCGTATCTCTCCTCTTTCTTTGCTAACACCGGCTCACTAGCAAACACAGATAAACTAGGCTTGGTAGCCCGGTTAGAATGCATAGAACGAACATCCTTCGGTGTCATTGGCCTTAGGACGATTTTCTTATCATTCACCATCAGAATATACTCGTTAGTCCTCCCTTGATGACGTACGTCACGATCGATTTGCCATGGCCTGCCCAACAGAATGTGGCACGCATCCATGAATCACATCACACGTGATTTCATCATTATACGGACCCATCGTGAACCCAACTTGCACTTGCTTTGTGACCTTCACCTTCTTTCCGTCATCAAGCCAATGTAGTGTGTGGGGTTTTGGGTGGGGCATAGTGGTCAAAGAAAGTTTTTCCACCATTTCTTGCGATGCGACATTAGTGCAACTCCCCCCATCAATAATCACGTTACACCACTTATCGTTCACTTGACATTTAGTGTGAAATATTTGGTCTCTTTGCTTCATTATAGACGGTTTAGCAAGTGTGTGTAGTGTACGACGCAAAACTAGTGACTCAACGTGTGTAGGAGCCTCAAACTCTAATACTTCTTCCACCTCTTTCTCTCCTCCCTTTGCCATATAAACTTTTCCCTCCCCGTCACTTTCCTCTTGTTCCCACAAATCATCACGATACGTAATCGCCTCCCTTAAGGTGATGATTCTTTGATTGGGACACTCGGTTTTGAAGTGACCGAACCCTTGACACTTGAAACAACGGACCTTAGACATGTCCTTGGCCTTATAGGGCGTGTTGGTTGTCATTTGGGAAATAGGGGTAGTCTTAGGTGTCACATGCAAATTTGACCCCTCAAACTTAGTTTCCTCGGATTTATCCCAAGTATCCGTCTTTGGGGTAGACTTCTTTTTTTGTTGAGTTTCGACCTTAAGATACAAAGAACAAAGTGTATCGAATGACTCGTAGGGATGTAAGTCAACGACATCCGCGATACCACGATTTAAACCTCTACAAAATCGAGCCATTTTTTGTTCTTCTAACTCGTCTAACTCGCACATCAAAGACGCTTTTTCAAAGTCTGAAATGTAACTACTAACATTTAGACTCCCTTGTCTTAATTCGGCAATTCTCCTATACAAATCGACTTTATAACTCTTGGGCACATACCTCTTGCGTAACTTACGTTTAAGGTCATCCCAAGTTTTAACCTTTGGCTTTTCCTCTCTAGCCCTTCTCAATTTCATGCCCTCAAACCATAAAGATGCTGTTTTTGTGAGTCTAAGTATAGCATACTTACAACGCTTTTCGTCAGGAACGTCCTTGAAATCGAACATTCTTTCCATCTTGCGTTCCCAATCCAAGTATTCCTCTGGATCGACTCCTCCTTCAAACTCCGGAAATTTCATGACTTTGAATTCATCTCGAGGCTTTGGCACGTCCACGAATCTCCTAGCTCCTCCTCCTGCTCGGTTCTCAGGTAAATTACGCAAGGCACGAAGCAAATGTTGGATGAGATTCTCGTCGTTACCCCCTCCAGTATTGATGCTGCTTGCATCGTTGTTGACATTGTTGTTGTTGATATCGTTATCTCCCATGTCGCTAAACATGGCTCTGATACCAAATGATGCGAATGCGGAAGCGGTTTAGAATAAGAAATGAAGATTGGGTCGAAGGTTAATGTAACCTTGGTTAATGACGTGGATTTTGGAGTGAAATTGAACTAAGGTTAATGGAACCCTGGTTCGTGGTTAAGGTCTGTGAGGATTTTGTGTTTTGTGACTCGGCTATTTTTGGGAAGCAAAACGCTTCGATTTTCTGTATTTTGTGATCCGATGTTAATCGGTGAGTAACCAAAGGATATTTAACCCGTAGTTCGACCTTGAACCCGGAATTAATAGCTCAGAGTTTGGAACACCAACCCTCTAAACGCTTCGAAGCACCTTCTCGAAGTTTAAACACGTGATTAACAAATTAATCCAGAGTTTGACAAGTTGTTTGTAAATTCATAAATATTCGATGCTTTATTCAATGAAAGACATTGGCTTATATAGCCCACAATGTGTGATATCCTCGTTATATTACGAGTGATATTCTAGAATAACAATACTAATATAAAAGGAAACAAATACTACGAAATATAACTACTAGTATCACATGCCACCTATGGGTGTGATCTTTATTCTACTTGCCTTAAATAAAAGATAGTGTGTGATGAAGATCCTTTTGTCATGTCTCCAAGATTACTATGTGATGCGTGATCTAATGCTTGAAATAATAGGTGGTGTGTGAATGTAGAAGATCACGACACTTCCAATTATTTGGCGAAGATCCTCACACATTATTCCTTGCCATATGTCCGAGATTTTCCCATCTCCAATTATTTGATGGAGATCCTCTTGTTTATTCCTTACCATATATTCAAGATAGATTGATATCCCAAATATTTGGAGATCCTCTTGTTGCCTTTTACTTGAGATTGGTGTATCGTAAAAGATACCAGCCATATCTTCTTTTATCCTCCTACCATCATTGTGGATCTCTTGCCAATTCCACAAGATCCTCCATATCCTTTTAGAATAAGAAATATTCTCTTGATAGATCCCTTGTTTAGTTGCACGAATCTGGCCATGTTTGGGCCAATACACGCCTACCCATAACGACTTGTGATAGGATGGTCCACATGCGTAGTCAATTGCTTTATCAGGACCGTTAACTAATTTTTTGGGCTCCACAATCGGGTCACTACAATGACTGTACAACTGCATGATTGTACAGCATAACGAGTGTGACTATACAACTTTAACTGTGTGACTATACAACATAAACGGTGTGATCCTACAACATAATGACTATGATCCTACAACATAACGAGTATGACTATACAACTTCAACTGTGTGACTATACAACTAAATTATACTCGTAGTTATTTATACTTCAATCATCATTAGCAAAGATGATTACATACACTAATCACTGCAAGAATTTGTGTGATTCTACAATATAATGAGTGTGACTATACAACATCAACTATTTGACTGTACAACCTAAAGTGTGTGACTACAAAACTAAAACCGTAAAATGGAAAATATAAGCCATACAGTCAATTATTCTTCAATCATCATTAGTAAAGTCACATTCATAATTAGAAAGATGATTATACATACGAATCAGAGCAAATTATTTAAACATTCATTAAATATTCAACCTTCATACATCCATATTCAACCTTCATTTTTTTGTGCATAATGAAGATGAATAATATTATAAATACCAAAAAAAAGGAGTGAAAAATAAAACATGCATGAAGATGAAGATGATTAATTATTTTAAAGATGCTCTAAAAAGATAAAAACAAATACCTGAAAATCGTTGAGGTTTGGAAGAAGGGATTTGACGAACGTGAAATCTTGAACGTAGATAAAAAAATACCTGAAAATAGTCACAAACTTTAAGTTGTATAGTCACACACTTTCAGTTGTATAGTCACACTCATTATGTTCTATAGTCACACTCAGTATGTTGTAGAATAATGCAACTGTAGAATACCTTAGAATTAGGGTATCATGCGTAATCATCTTCATCTTCATGTTTGTTTTATTTTTCATACCTTTTTTTATTTATAAAATTATTCATCTTCATTATCCACAAAAAAATGAAGGTTGAATATGGATGAATGGACGACTATGATTTCAAAAAAATGAAAATATTTAAACATTCATTAAATATTCAACATCCATTCATCCATATTCAACCTTCATTTTTTTTTTAGATAATGAAGATGAATAATTTTATAAATACCAAAAAAAAGAAGGTACGAAAAATAAAACAAGCATGAAGATGAAGATGATTCAACGAATGATACCTTAATCCCAAGGTATTCTACAGCTGCGTGATTCTACAGCATAGCGAGTGTGACTATACAGCATAATGAATATGACTATACAACTGAATATGTGACTACAATGAGTGTACAACTGCGTGATTCTACAACATAATGAGTGTGACTATACAGCATAATGAGTGTGACTATACAACTGAAAGTGTGCGACTTTGCAATTCTGCAAGAACATTACGCACTAAATGACTTGTTCATCTTCATCTTCAAGCTCCATTCATCCCACAAAAAAGAACAACTTCATCTTAAAGATGAAGTTGTTCTTTTTTTTGGATAATGAAGATGAATAATTTTATAAATACCAAAAAAAAGAAGGTATGAAAAATAAAAAGAAGCTTGAAGAAGATGAAGATGAAGATGAAGATGAAGAAGAAGCTAAAAAAAAAGAAGAAGATCAAAGTTTATGCATAAACATACCTTGGTATAATTATCCGTCATGTTGTGTTAAAAATGGAGTATGATCGAAGTTATTAATGAAGCTTATTTGATGGGGTTTTGTTAGAGAGAGATGAATTGAATTAATGAAATGAATTGAAAAGAAGATGGGAAGGGTAATAGGCGGGAGAGAAAGTAGAGGAGGGAAGTAATGAAGTGATTAGTGATGGATGGTTGATGGCTGATTGCTGCAGCATGTCAGTCCTTTTTTTTAAAAATAATTGAACCCCACCCATCCACCACCCATCTTAGGATGAATGGATGGAGGGGATCAACACTAAGCAACTCTCCAAGAGTTGCTAACTACCCTTAACCTCCCCCCCCCCCTCTCTCTATATATATATATAAGAGGGATCAGGTGAGTCCACTTATCAAATTTGAGTCCGTGAGTCCTCACCTCAACCCTTAGATTATAGATAGATTAATCAGTATGATTTGTTTTGTTAATTAAGGAAATAACTAACAAATCTTGGTAAATATATCGATTCTCTCTCCCCTCCTTAATTATCTCAATACAAATTTTCTCTCTCCTATCAAATTTTTATGTTTTTTTTTTCATCTTCATCAAAAAATCATCCGTTCCCTACTGCCATTGTACGTATGTTCCTATGTTACTGCCATAACTCATAAAATATGTTACTGTAACTCATACGATGTGTTATTCTAATTCATGAACTGTGTTACTTTAACTCATAAAATTTGTTACGTTGCATAGTCTCTTGCAAAAATTGTTACTCTAACTCATACAATGTGTTACTTTAATTCATGAACTGTGTTACTTTAACTCATAAAATCTGTTACGTTGCATAATAGTCTCTTGCAAAAATAGGAGTTCCAATTAACAAAAAGAATAATGTTTGTTTTTATTAAGATACTTCAAAACAAAAAGTGGTGCAGGATTCCAACTAAATCAACTCTATTACAATTCCAATGTTTCACACTTGTTACTCATAATCTGTGTTACTGTAACTCATTAAGTATGTTACTCTAACGAATAATGTAGCTACTCTAACAATATAATGTCCTACTTAAAATTCTGCTTCTTCTTCATCCTTTTCGTCCTCTTCATCTTCTTCTTTTTCTTCTTCTTCATCATCATCATCTTAGAAGCTTTGATTTAATCTCACCACCGCATAATGGAGGAAACTCTCACCCACATCCCTACATCATTCATGTGCTTTTGCGTCTACTGAAAAACAATAACAGTGCCAATAAACGTGGCGAAAAAAAAAATCAAAACTTGAAATATGGATTAAAGTTACAGATAACAATAATTAAAGTAACAGATAAAGTGCATTGAAGTAACATTGGATTAAATTAACCGAGGATGCTTATACACCAGGTATAAAGTAACAGAGGTCAAACATTAAAGTAACAGATAGTGTAAATTAAAGTAACAGATAATGTTTATTAAAATAACACCAGGTATAGGTTAGTGCAAAAAATTCATATAATGATTAGAAATGAGAGTATGACGCAGTATCTTACTTGCTCTTTGATATTGTTTCCTATTTTGAAGTCATCACGTCCCAAAATTATAGGATGCAATATCTTTATTTTTTTTTATTTTTTTTTATATGGAGTTACTCTTTGATATTGTTTCCTATTTTGGTGGCAATCACGTCTCATTATTATAGAAAACGATATCTTTTTATTATTATTTTTTTAATATGGCGGTTTCCTAAATTCTCAGGACACTCCAATGCACTACAATAACAGATGAAAAACACTAAAGTAACGACTGGAGTGTATTAAAGTAACACGACATATAAAGTAACAGATGGTAGACATTAAAGTAACAGATGCTCTACACTAAAGTAACGCTGTATATGATCTACAATAACTTAATATATTGTGTGTGCGCAAATTTCTTATGATGAATCAGACATCTAACAGTATGCAGTTTCCCATATTATAAACGTAAAAAACTAATAATTGAGTAGCATCTTAATGACTTCCGTGACGATTCCAGTATAAATTACAAAGCATATACTCACCGTTTGTGTGTTCTACGATTTGCATATGCGTCATTGAATGAAAATTTTAAGCCGGATTGATCAAACGTAAGTTATAGCAGCGCGAAGAAGACGATGAATGATTGAATGTGTTCTTGATTGTGTTGATTGGAAGTAAATGGCAGCGGCGCGAAGAAGAATTTCAATGGTTGAATGAGAGAATGATGAATGTGATTTTTGTTATGAATGATTGAATGAGAGAATGATGAATGTGATTTTTGTTATGAATGATTGAATGAGAGAATGATGAATGTGGTTGAATGAGAGAATGATGAACGAGAGAATGAATGAATGAATGACAGATAATGAATGAATGAATGACAGTATGAATGATACGTTACTCAAATATATTCCTTCCTATTTTGATGGAAGCAGTATCTTTTTTTTTAATATAATGATGGATCTCGTCCCTCCATCCATCTCTCATCCAACGGATGGGATGAGGACTTAGGGTCTCAATATAAATGAGGGACTCATTAGAAACCCCCCAACAAAATTTCGTACATATAAAAAAATTTCGATTTCTTTTTTTCGGAGAAAAATCATTTTATTTTTCTCTGAAAAAATATCAATTTTTTTCCCGAAAAGAAATACCTTTTTTTTCCGATTTTTTTAATACATTAATTATTTTTGTTTATATTAAAATCAAAGTGGTGTATATAAAAACAATTTCAGTGTACATAATAACTCTTTTAGCGTATATAACATTTCCACTATATCAAATAATCATATAATTATGTACATATGACAATTATTTCAGTGTATATATATGTTGATTAATTGGTCTACATAGTAACCGTTTGGGTGTATATAACAATTATTTTACTGTATGTATTGAGTTTTTAAGTTTATATATAGTGAGTTTTGTATATAATGTATAAGCGAGAACATATGTCGCCTAAATGTTTGTTTAAGGTGGACATACACAAAGCTTATGATAATGTGGAATGGATTTTCTCAGATCAGATGATGGTTGCTTTGGAGTTCCCGGATCATTTTCGGAAGCTTATCATGGAGTGTGTTAGCACTGTTTCATTCACACTTTGTGTGAATGGAAATAACTTTGGGTTCTTTAAAGGTAAAGGGGGATTGAACAAGAGGACCCAATTTCCCCACTGTTGTTCACGATTTGTATGGAATATTTTTCTAGAATTTTGGAGTTTGTGACGATGGAATATGGATTCAAATATCACCCAAAATGTGGCCCTATGAAGCTTTGTCATTTACTGTTTGCGGATGATCTGTTGCTTTTCTGTAAGGGTGACATGGATTCTATTGAGCTGCTTTGAAGGGCTTTTGCAACTTTTAGCAAGGCCTCGGGGTTGATTATCAGTATTGGTAAGTCACATTCTTATTTTGCTGGTATTGATAATGCTATGACGAGGGTTGTTCTTCAGTTCTCGGGGTGTACTAAAGGGACCTTTCCTTTTCGGTACCTGGGTGTTCCGATACAAACGATTCGTCTTAGCAAGCAGGAGTGTGCGGTTTTGATGGCTCGGATCAGTGCTAGAATTACATGTCTGGGTGCTAGGAAACTCTCCTATGCTGGGAGGCTGGTTTTAGTTCAGACCGTATTGTCACTGCTGCATAATTATTGGGCAATGATTTTTGTACTACCGAAAGGGGTCATGGCTAGAGTGGACTCAATTTGTAGAAGTTTCTTGTAGGAATGGGGTGTTGAGAGTGGGAGGAGGGCCTTAGTGGGATGGGAGAAGGTCTGCTACCCTAAGGAGGAAGGAGGCCTGGGACTGCGGTCGTTGGTCGTCTGGAATGAGGCTGCTGTGGCTAAATTGGCATATTGGGTTTTTGATCAACCTGAGAGATTGTGGTTAAATGGGTTGGTAATGTGTATCTGAAGAGGAAGGTTTGGAGGGATCATGTGCCTGATGCGGATGTTACTTGGTGCTGGAGGAAAATTTGCCCGGCTAAGGAGAAGATTATTCCACTGTATCCGGATGGGGTATGGAAGGGTTCGGGAAATGGCTACTCTATTTCGGAGGTTTATGATTTTTTTCGAGAGAAGAGAGGAAAAGTGGGTTGGTGGCATCAAGTGTGGTGTAATTGGAGTATTCCTAGACATCGGTTCATTGTGTGGCTGGTTTTCAGAAGTGTTCTACTTACTCGTGTGAAGCTTAGAAGTTATGGAATTTTGGATGGTGATTTGTGCTGTTTATGTGAGCAGCATAGTGAGACAATTGAACATTACGAAAGGTGTTTGTCGTGGATCCCACCGATCAAGATAAACCAACTAACATAGCCTTGGTAGCTAGGGCAAGTCGGGTTGAAATCCTCAGGGACGGAAAATGGGTTTAGACTAAGGTGAGCTACAATTTTGGACTAGGTTCAAGACAAACTAAAGTAGGGTGACGGCTAAAGTGAACTAATGACTAAGCTAAGGTCTAAAACACGAAGTAAAAGGAAAAACAAGCAACTAATGAGAAAGGGAAGCTAAGTAAATCAATAAGAAGAAAACTAGGGCTAGGTCGGGTTCATGGATGCCAAGGAGATCAAAAGAAGGAAATGGGGGTGCTAGCATGTTTTCGTAGCCTAGGTTACATTCGAGCTCTCGCTACTTAAACGGCCTAGGGGCCTCCTCACCACGCTCTCGCTACTAGTGGAGGAACCAAACCTATCAACCAAACAAGAACATGCAAGAGAAGAGGCAAGAAAAACAAAGAGTGATCGTCTCAAGTCTCACAAGCATTTCATCGAGCATGTAGAGTGCAAGGTGTTAGGAAACAACATAAACAACATCAAACACCACCAATTTCCACCCTAATCACTCATAATCAACACCCAATCCCCCTACTAACCCTAGCAAGGGAATCTACTCACTCATATTCAAGATGACAACCACAACACACATCACAAAACAAACATAACAATGGAGGTTCATGATATGAGATTGTGTATTATCAAACAAGAACATAAACAAGAGAAAACTAAAGTAAAGAAGATTAAAGAGAAGAGAAATTATACCAAACACAAATGAAAGATAAAAGATTGAATCTTGTATAAAATCAACCCAAGAAGTATCTTCAATGTTGTAAATAGAGAAAAATTCTTCAATAGATCTTCAATTACACAAGAACTAACTAGGATTAAACTAAGATTAAGAGGTAATTAAGGAGAGATTAAGCTAATCTACACTAATCAAAGCTAATCTAACCTAAAGTAGTCTAGGGTTTTGTAAAAGTTCCTAAAACATTACAAGAGGGGGGGTATATATAGGGTTTCATAAGGGGGGCGAAAAAGCGAAGACGAGCTGAACTGGGTCCTTCCCGGCCGGGAAGGGGATGATCCCGGTCGGGATCATGCATAATACCGGGCGGTATTATGCATAATATCGGGCGGGATTATGCTCTTCCCGGGCGGGATTATGCTCTTCCTGGGAGGGAAGATGTCGGTTCCGCTCGGGATGGTGTCCGTCCCGCTCGGGATGGCCCCACAGGAAGCTGTCTTTCTCGTCTTCTCATCCCGGTCGTGATGGATGATGGTCCCGATCGGGATGGCTCCTTATTTGCTCTTCCTAGGCTTCTTATCGATGCTCGGTGCTCGATGCTCGGGATATCATCAAGTAGGCTCCATGGGACTCGGGATCGAGTCTAAGCTACCGAGTCGTCATCGCTTCTCTTCATTGGCTCAATATGCGTCGGAAACGAGTCGAAATCGTTCCATTTCTCCAAGATAGGCCTTAGGAACCTAAAACAAGTAGAAGAAGCCTAAGTGGCCTCGAAACCGCTCTAAAGAGCGATTCCACAAGAGAAACCGGGACCAAACACGAGAAATAAACACTACAAAACACACTTATCACCAATCCCTTTGACTTCTTTGTCAGGTTTGAAAACTTTTGTTTCGATTTGTCGTTGACCTTGACTCTATTTATCCGTTTATCATTTCCCCCTAAACTTATGTTATGAAAAGTTTGACTAATTTAAAATTTTGGGCTATCATGAAATTATAACATTTTAAGTTATAAATTTCAAACTTTGTACTTCATTTCTATTTTATTTTTGATAACGCATATATTTCGTCATGTTTCAAAACGCCTTAATAATTTATTTTAAAGTATTTCAAAATTGTTTAAAATTTTAATTTTGATTTTCAAGTGATCGAGATTTTACGAAAACGTTCTTAATTGCAATTTTTTTGATTTCTATAAGATTATTATGTAAAACGGTTTAACATTTAACAAAAAAAACATCGTATGTCTTAAGTTTTTATTTTATTGTCAAATTTCTTAATTAAAACATTTACTGTTGTTTTGTAAATATTTGGGTACTTTTCCCCCTCGAGTTCGTTAACAAATATTATTTGTCGTCATTATTTTATAAAATAATTATTAACTTGCGATTTTATTAATTTAAATGATTTTAAACTTTGGGAATTGAGCTCAACCCATCTTGAAATAAATTTTGTCTTCGAATTCGATTTGACGTCACGTTCAAAGTTGTAAAAATTTTTAAACCGAGATTGTGATGCGAGTTAAGCATTCTCATTTTATTCAAATGATATAACTTTGTTTTCCATTCTATCCTTATCTTTTTATAAGTTTCGAGGACGAAACTTATTTTTTGTGGGGAAGATTGTAACACCCTGATTTTTTAAATTTAAACTAGTTTTCATGCCCGTGAAATTCACGGGGCTTGCAATGGTATGTTTGTGCGATGTCCCTTTAGTGCAGTACCTTCTTTGTGTGCGTTTGTTGGCAGTGTAGTGGCCAATTGGTGAAAGAGTGGAAATTTTTAGTGTTTCATTTGGTTGCTCGAAGTTGCGTAAATCCGAACGATAAGCGTAATGTAGATAGCAAAAAACGCCAGTAAATAAGGAATAGGGGAATCAGGGTGAGTTACACCCCCAAATCTTGGTAAACAAATTAGAATGTAGTTCGTGGTAGCTGGAAGTCAAAATAAAATTTAATTGCATGACACAATTAACTAACAATAATGCGTAAGTTTTTTTTTCGACCAATGCTTGTAGGTTTCTTTATTGTGCTCCGCTTAAGTGTGGTGTGATGTTGTTGGCCTCAATCGCTTCCCGGCCTTGATAATCTCCTTCATGTTTGTGTCTTTCGCGTTAGGGTCATCACTGCAGCACATTGTAGACAGATTATGCTCAATTAGCATAAGGAAGTAAATGTAATAATTATTTGTGAATGTAAGTTTTTTTGTCATTACTGTTTCGGGCGCTTTGAAGTTTCTGTTTTATGTGGAGTGCTGAGGAGTAGTTCGTCTTCTGGCGAGTCTACGGCCGCACTTGTTTCCTCATTTCTTTCTACGGACTGCAGGTTATTTTTGTTTCCGTTGTGAACATCATTGATATTGTTAGCAGTTGTTGTGGAACCAAAAAAGTAATCGTATATACCTTGTCTAGGGATTTGTTGACTGTCGATTCATGTATCGCAGGCAGAAATGTCTTCTGCACCTTTAATTCCCTTTCATTCCCAAATTTATTTACCCCTATCTTAACCTTGAAAGTACATGTCTTCCCACCACATTGCTGTAGAATGTCAAATACTTTTCCTTTTCCGTCATCCTACAATACCATTCCGAAACAGGTGGTTAGTGCATTCTGATCTCTCGTAATATCATATTAAATTGAATATTAGTAATAGTATTTGTGAAGTCATTACCTTCTCATACAAGTTCAACAGCTGAGATATTGGCTTCCCAATGACCTTCTCTGCTTCCTAGTGGAAAATAACCAACGGGGCGGATGTGTCTCCGTCCGCTATCGTGGTCATTAGTTTATACCTGCAAGTAGAAAGTTGGGAAACGTTCTTTTTTCAAGGGAGCCTTAATTTAATTGTTACTTACCTTTGGGTCGGGTAGGAAATCAGTTGGGCACAGTTACCGCACGTTCTATCTTCACGAATGCCTGTCTTGCATGTCGGGCATGATTGGTATTTCCAATCGACGTCCGTGTGGACTTCCACTAACGTGCCTTCGCATATAAATGCTTCTTTCTCGTCTGTTATTTCCATCTCTAGTAGTTCCCGGATGGTTTTTTTGTTCTTCAGCAACTCCTCAAACGTCTCTTCTGGGGTGGCTGATAACGTCACATGAATAGTTGGAGGGTCCCTATAGATATATATGTAACGTGTAAAAAAATTTGGCGAGGAGTTGACAAAGTACTGTAAAGTAAATGGTTCATAGCTATCGGGGAAGAACCTTTGTTGCAGAGTTAGTGTCTCTGCAATGGCCAGATTTACATATATTTTTGTGGCATATGTGGATTGTAGTTGGTAAGTCCCTGCGAACACGTTATGTAGTTTTTTGGAATTAGATGGGTGCGTACGTAGTGTATGTAATGTTGTTCTTCACAGCTGTTGTTTTTATGGTTCTTAGTTCTTACCGTCGTACTGCGTTACTCTTGTAGACGTTATTACAATGACCTTCGCATCGATGTCGTGCGCCATCTCCTCGTCCACGAGTGCGGCCGCATCTCCCCATAAAGTGGCACGTACCTTTTCGTCCCTGAGCGTTGTAAAAATAGAGAATATACACTTCATGTCGGCAACAACTGGTTAATATGTGTTAAGGTAAAATTTTGTAATGGCTTGCCTTTCGTTTATGATCTCTATATGTCTTAGTTGTGTGAAGCCGTTCTCAGTCCGCACTTCTTTTATTGTCTCTATTGTTGTCAATAATCCCACAACATCTGCTCCATGAATAAAATATGTTAGGTTTATGCGAAAAAGTCGTAAATTAGGTGAATATTTAGGACAAATACGATGACTATGTACATATTTTAATGGGTTGTTCTACCTATTAAATAATCGTTCTTGTTGTTACGCTCGTGGAGACTCTCTATTGGGAAGAACTCAAACTTGTGTAATGGAATAGCCTGGCTTGGAGTTTCATCTTCGACAATTGATGTAAAAGGGGTGAACCTGATGATATTGTCATTAGTTTTGACAGGTCTGTATGAGCGGGTGTTTTTTATAACGTCGAAGTGCTGCAATGTGTATACTCTGCCTTCCTTCAATTCCTCTCTGTAAATGCTAACAAATTTTTTTGGTATTGTTGTGTGGATGTGGTGTCCCTGTTAAACATTTTGTTAGAATGTCGTAGATTATGTGTCAAGGAAGCAGTATTCTCTCAGTTACCTCTTTATCTAAGAAAAACAGGTCCATTGATAGTGGGTGGGCTGTCTTGTTTGGATTCACCTCCCATATTCTTGTTGCTCTTGCAGTGATTTTGTACTTTGATTTTGAGGGGAGTAAGTTGGCTATGGTTGTCAAAATTGGTGCCATTTCTATTTGTGTTCTTCTCTGCCTTTTGACCTGCACATGTGAAAATAAGAATGGATATTAGCTAAGACGGTGAGCAGAAGGTAGGAGGCATGAATGCATATGTCACAAATAATATGGACTGAGGCTTAAATGAGCTAAGCAATTGGCGGTGACATTTAGTGCCGTACGATGCTTACCATTACTTATAGTAAATAGTAAAAAATGTCTAATATCTAACAATGCTTATAGTAAATTAATATCCAACCAAAAAAGTTGGGAGCAAAGTAGGAAATAAGAGCCACAAAATGTTAGGGAATGTGGAAATAAAGAAATATTATGGTTCGGCAGTAGCAGGACAATGACGGCAATCTAAACACCAAAATTGATAAGTGATGTGTCTACCCATCATTATCATCACCTTTTGATGGGTATTTTGTAGTCTTCCTTGGGTTTAATTTTATGCAGTCAATCTTATTGTAATGCTTTCCGGTTTGTGATTTCTATTTACCTATCTACCTATTTATATGATAGGATGTGTATGAAGGTAATTAATTTGCGCACATTTAGTGCCATTATAATTGTATTTACTGCTGGTCTTAAAGTTTTATGTTTGAGATGATTTTGTTTAAAAAAGTGGATCATAATTCATGATTCATAGCATGGCTTGAGGGATAGAGGCCGAATAACGTCTAAATTCATTGTGAGAAGAGAGATGTTAGTTCACATCTAATATCTAATATAACGATACAAATCAGAGTCTTAATTAAAAATGAGAGTGTATTTTGAAATCAGGCTCTTGATGAATTAGTATTATTATGTAATAAATATAAATAAATAAATATACAGTGTCTTCCACAAGCTTGCAAATTGATGAAAGGATAGGATCGTAATCCTCTAGGATCGTGTTTTCATTCATAAATTCCACAGGTCTGCACACCCTTCAAGAACTTTGACACCCATATCCCAGGATGAAGATGAAGCACTGTATAATGACGTAAAATAACAAATTGAATTGATGATTTGATCTTTCTGATATGTATTTGCTTTGAACTGAAATTTGAAATGAGAGTATATTTTTTAAAATAAAACTCTTAGTGAATTATACAAATTAAATTGAATTAATTTGTATTTGCAATGATTAATTCTTAAATTAATTACGAATTTTTGAACGGTATGTATTTGCTTTGAATTGAAATTTGAAATGAGAGTATATTTTTTTAAATAAAACTGTTAGTGAATTGTACAAATTCAATTGAATGCTGCAGTGCTTGGATATAAAATTTGAATTATACAAATTGAATTAAATACAAATTTATGAATGAAATTAATTGCTATTTGTATTCAATTGGATATAGCAGTATATATTCGATTGTTTATGTTCCGACATGTGTAAATTCCTATTTTTCTTACATATAAGGTGATATTTGTAAAAATGGCTCACAACTATCTGAATGGGGACATAGTGGAGGTCATGTATCCTTACGCGGGTTTCTGGGGTGGTTACTATAGTGGCTGTGTCGTGTGCTGTGGTGGTAGCAGATGTTTGTATGTGCAGTTTCACAATTTGACCGACTCGAGTGGGGTAAGCCATTTAAGCGATGTTGTTGTCGTGGACTTGGTTCGCCCTTTTCCGCCGTTTATTAACAGCTCCGAGTTTTTTGTAGATGATCTAGTGGAGCTTTATGTGTTCCATGGGTGGTATGTCGGAAGAATCGTGCATGTGTATAGTCATCCTGGTTACTATGGTGTCCACCTCGAGATGAATGATCAAGTCTTAATAGGGGAGATGTCTCTAATGCGTCTCTGTCAAGTTTGGGAGAATGGTAGATGGGTTATCTTGATTGATTAGTCTAGCCTAAGTTTCAGTTTGTATTGTATTACATTTGAACTACATGTTGATTGGTCGTGGTAGGTTGGTTTTTCCTTGTCGAATAAAAGCATCATCATGTTTACTTTGAAGCTGTCAGTTTTAAACTATTTATAGGTATTGACATTATAATTACTACTCAAATGTAATTCTAGTAACCAGAATAAGGTAAGTAAGCACTGAAGCGGAGAGTTTACCTGTGTCATTTTGATTCTTCTCATTCCCAATCCTTTTTTCTATAAAATCATCCAGCATCACGCCTTTTCCTGTCACCCATTACTCCGCTCCTATCATCATCAATCAGTCAATTACTATTACTATATCAATATACTAAGATAAGATTAAGATGATAGGTGATGACTATGAGTTTGTCATTGTTTATCACATTCCATTACGATTATTATTTCATTACATTGCTAAATTACTTCAGTCAATCATGATGTACATCATACATTTGATTTCTTTGATCTGGGTTTTTGCGGATTATAGTTGGAATTTGCTAATCTGAATTTGATGATTGGTTGAAGGGCACTGGAGGCAGCGGTTGATCCTTACTGATTGATCGATAAACCTCTACAGGCAGCGCTCAACTCATCTAATATGTGCATCGTCGAGCGTAGTTGGTCATTACTTTCAAAGGCTATGCATAAAATGTGTGTTTACGGCGCAGTAAGACAAAGGCGAGACGGGAATGCGATGTAATTTGAAATCACAATTCAATTGGAATATCAATATAGATAGCATAAATATAAAACATGGGGTATTTTAAGATAACCTTCTATCTATCTATCTGCGAAATCTATGAGAGTGTGATGGCAAAGAACGGTATCTTTACGTCATCGAAGCTTAAATTCAAAAGAAATCGATACCAAAACGCAAGGAAATGAAGAAAAAAGAGTGGGTCAAAGAGAACGGTCGCCACACCAGCCACCACATGAGCCTTAAACAATTAAATCAAAATAATTAATTAAATTGTAATAATACAATAAATAAAATAATTAAGTAAATAAGTAGAGTAATTGATATTACATCATCAATAAATAACTGAATGTAAACCGAATTTTGGGTAAAAGGCCAAGAGTTTATAAGGGTAGGATAGAAATTTAAAAAAAAATCATTACGATTGAGTAAATGTTCGTTTAAAAAAAAGTAATTCCACAAAAAATACAGCTATAAAACCATCTAAAATAAAAATCGAGTGATTAGCCTATACCCTATACTGTATGTGATGTATAAAGAAGGCTTCAAATTTAGCTGTTACAAATCCGCGAAAATTTCTCTGTAGACGACATTTTTAGTCATCCTCGCGCATCTGTCTTTATCACTCTCACTTGGTATGTAAATTCGTAAGCCTTTACGCGACGTGACTCTTGAAACAGCAACATATAACCGGCCATGGCTAAAAACAGGCTGGGGTAAGTATATGCCTACCTTAGCAAATGTCTGGCCTTGGCTCTTGTTTATTCTCATTGAGAAACATACTTTGACAGGGAATTGTCGTCTCTTCAGCATGAAAGGCCATTTTGTCTCTGTTGGTGTCATCTCAATTCTTGGTATTGACACAATCGTACCGATGTTGGTGCCGGTGATGACTTCTGTCTCAATAATACGTGACCGTATTTTGGTAACTATGAGTCTTGTCCCGTTGCACATTCCTGAAGCTTGATTAATGTTTCGTAGCAATATAATCGGGCAACCTTCCTTAAGACGTATTTCATGATTGGGCAAACCCTGGAACTTGAGAGAGTTAAGGAACTCAGTTGGATATAGGCTGTCCATATTACTTGCATGCCGCGTCAATGGACAAATCCTATCAACGCTTTTTGATATATGTTCTTCTCCCGGTACGAGGCTTAACATGTAATTGTTGACCTCTTCAGCTGTGTCATTCTTTGGTGTTAATATAGCCCGATCTTGTAAATACGCACGGTTGGTGAAATTATCCAATAGTTGAGGGTAAACTTCTTGGACAATTGAAGCGATTGGGTCTCCACCCGGATGAAATAAAAGGTCCTCCGGTATATTTATCCACGAACTTTCATCCTCATCTTCCTTGGATGTTGCAGGTATCTTCCCATCTCCCTTGTCAAGTACCCATTTGCTGAACTCAGATAGTTCTGCGGCTTCTTCTTCACTTTTTCCTTGCATTATGCGCATGTTTTTCTGAAGTTTCATGACAGTGCAATGTGGCCAGATTTGGCTTGATCTACTAATAGAAGCGTCAACTATATCTGCTCTCCCCTTCTTACGAACTACGGGTAAAATTTGTCTAAAGTCCCCACCTAGCACGACAGTTTTTCCGCCAAATACTTTATGCATCGCCATGCCATCATCAAGCTGCATAATGTCTCTAAACGCTCTGTCAACAGCCTCGAAAGCGTGTCTATGGACCATCGGTGCTTCGTCCCATATGATTAGACTTGCTTTCCTGATTAAATGTGCCAAGTCCGACCCCTGTTCAATCTTGCAGCTTGTGTTGTCACTCAGAAGCAATGGTATAGCGAACCGTGAATGGGCAGTTCTGCCTGAAATCAACAACAAAGCGGCTATGCCAGAGGATGCCACAGCGAGGACTATATGGCCATCAGATCTAAGCCTGGAAATCAGTGTTTTCCAAAGATAGGTTTTACCTGTTCCGCCACTGCCGTAGACAAAAAAACACCGCCCTTTTTGAGATGCACTGCTTTCAGTACTGAGTCGTACACATGCCTCTGGTCAATGTTCAGACCCGATTGTAGCAGGTCGGCTTGTTCACGCAGTGTTTCTTCGTCATAATCTTGTTCTTCAAGTATTAGGCGGTTAGATGAGTCTCGCATTAGGGCATCATCAGGTAAAGGGAAGTCGTCGTATTGTCTAAGGCTTCGGCCACTACGGTTTAGGATCAGCTCTATCTCATAAAGCGCGTAGTTTTTGACTTGGTCAATAGTTAAACTTAAATTTCCGATGCCGAACCTTCTGCGTTGGCGATGCAGTATGTCGTCAGATAAGTCTTGCGAATGTGCATCCCACAGGACTTTTGGGTCTGTCACTCAAAACAGCAACATGGTCACAAAGAGTTCTCGAAGTTGTCGAGGTGTTGACCAAGTTGCAGCTTCGTTCAACGCCACGTGCCATTCATCATCTCCATCAAGTAAACCTCTAGCTTTGCAAGCATCTTTGAACGTCGGATATATGACATCGTGCACTGTTCTAATGTCCGCATAACATGTAGCTCCCTTAACTATATTCAACAACAACCTCAAATAATATGATTCTCCTGCTGTGGGTGGGGCGAAGTATATTCTACCGAGCTTCAGTCCTTTTTTCCTTTTTGTCCACTTCTTAGATCCGGCATTCCATACCCATTTTAGTGGGAAATCAGCATACGTTAGCTCATGCGCCTCTTCGTGCTGTTTATTTGTCTCCATCCACTCTGTGAAGGTTGTTTTTGCTTCACCGACCCTTTCAAGTACCTCTTCCGGTTTCTGTTCGTCTTCGAAAATGATTTGTTGTTCATCTTCCAAGTGGAAACATAGTCTCTGGACTGGCGGCTGCTTAAACTGAATCTCGAATGCGAACATACGCCAGGAAGCTTCAGAGGCTGATATGTACCTACAACGAAGATACATCTCAATCTCGTCAACTGGTTTGTTTGACGTCTCTCCAGTATCCTGGTCTCCTCTTATCTCTTCTAATTTTGCCAACGCCATGTCAGGTCCCTTGGACATATATTTGAAAAGGTACTTGATTGACCTATGTTTATTACACCATTCTACATTTATGTGGGCCTGGTATTTGACCAATAGATCTATGTTATGAGGCACAATAAATCTATTGTCGATGGTGTGGCCGCTCTTTTTCAATGTTTTACCATCATTCCGCCGTCGATACTCTGGGTACCCATCTTCACTAACTGATGTCTGGCTGCAGAACTTTCTTGGATAATATTTAGAGCAGTTCCCATCAATCATACATGGCGATTGAGAGTTCATTTCACCACAGGGACCGTGGACCATGAATTGCATAACGGTGGCATACCCAAGCGGATCTTCTTTTTCATCAGGAATCTCAGCACTAATAATGTTGTCAATATCAGCAGGGTCGGTGGGCTTATCATCTGGGTGTAGGAAGAGGCAAATATGTGCATGTGGTAATCCTCTTTTCTGAAACTCGATAGTGTATACAACTGCAAGAAAATGCATCGATTAATATTTACACTCTTGTTGTAACACCCGCTATTTTTCCTGGCATTTTTATCCTTACCGTTATGACTTCGTCATAACTCTGTCACTTTTCGGCCCTATGTTTCATCATTTTTTTCCCAAGCTTTATTTTCATTTTTGAGTCTAATGATACTTATTTTTATTTTTGAAGATTTTAATTCTTTTAAATCTATTTAATTGATTTTCTTCGTAAACTAATTATTTTCCGCGAGGAGTTCTACTTCTCTACGAATTAACGTTTTAAAGCTCGGATTTAAGTTATTTCTTTTCCTACAAATGTATAAATATATTTATATAATATTTTCAACTAATAATTATTTTTATTTACGGAAATTTAGCCATTAAAGATTTTATTACGAAGTTTCGTAAATAATTGTTTTCTAACGCGAGGTTTACTCGAATTGCTTTAAAATACCTTTAACGATTTTACGATTCTTTTTTTTATCAACTTACAAATTATTTGGGACCTTTTTCTCATGTGTTGGACCGACACGCCTCCTTGTCACACCCTTACTACGTTTTTCTTTATACGTTTCGTTTTATTATGTTAAAACGTAAAGATAATGTTTTTCTTACCCATTTATTTGACAAATTATTGAACCAACTTTTCATACTCCCCTTCCTCTCTTTTGGCCAGCTTTATGAAGGGAGTGTAGCATAGTTTTCATCAAAAGTTTTATTAACATTCATGCTTAAAACCATCCATTTCCCATTCATTCATTTTGCTAATTAAACAACAACAAAATTCCTTCATTCTTCTCTCTTAGCCATGGCATGCAGCAGCCTCTCAAGGCTAATTCTTGTCTCAAATCGAGTCATAATCATCTCGTTTTCATCATCAAATTAATCGTTATTCCGATCCCTTCGTTAAGGTAATAATCGATGTTATTTTCGATCGTTATTTACCTTAATTCTTTTAGTTTTTCTTATGGTATTTTTGCACCATGCTTTTCTTGTGTTGAAGAATTTTTGAATGATCCCGAAGCCGACGAATTTATAATCGACTCGAATTTGGGTTAGAGGTAACGTCGATGTTACTCGGTATTTCATGATTTTAATTGAGTATTTGCATGTATATATTTTTATGTTTTATTTTGGCAATATATGTATGTCACGAATTCTGGAAAAATTTTAAAAGTTGAAAATTTGTATGATTCGGTATTTTTATCGCTTTTACGAGATTAACGATTAAATCGTCATATTAATTTGTAAAATCATAATATTCGGCCTAAACATGTAATATATGTTTATATTCTGGAAAAATGTTGTTTTTGATGATTTTTAATAATTTAGTATTTTTCTGATATTTTTGATATCGATTATTGAATTATTACCGTTTACGGACAAAAACGATTAAAAGCCAATTTTTAGTTCTAGTACTTAAACATTTTATTTTAATCTGATTTTTGACGTGGTGAAACTTTCTGATGAAATAGAATTTTCTGAATTTTTTCATAAATTTTCCGAATTTTTAAGTGGATAAATTAATTAATCACTTTAAATCATCGTTTATCGTTAAAACCGTGTTTGTCGTTTAAATTCTCGATTTCTGGTATTTGGTTTAAATCTGGAAAAAATTTTAATTCTGATGATTTCATATTAAAATGTAATTTTATGATTTTTAGTGCCTTAATAAAATGTTAGGAACGATAAGTTTTATTAATGGAATCGTTAATTGTGAAAACGGGTTTTAAAGACGGTTTTGACGGAAGTTAGTAAATCTGAAACTTTGGAAAATCTGGAAAATTATTATATTCTGGAAAATGATGATTTTTAGGTTTAATAATAATTTTTAGACATTAATACTTAAGTCGTTTAATAATTACCATTTTTATTAATCGTTATTGTCGAGATTAGACGATTAACTAGAAAACGCTTTAAAAACCGAGTTTTAGGATTCTGGAAAATTTTCTTTTCTGCACAGAATGTACATAAATATATTTTCACTATTATACGTAATTTTTGTACTATTTATTAAAGTTTTTAATTAATAAGTATTGATTTTCGGACAAATTGTGATTTATCGTTAAAATGCTTCGTCTTACCTAAAAGATTTATTTTTCCAGCTATTTTGAAAATATTTAAATCTGAAACTTTAAGAGTTAAATCATCCCTTAACATACTCTAAATATATTTGTTGGTTTAATTAAATAAAGACGTTCAAATATTTAATTTAATGTTTGCCGTAAAATCCTATTTATAATTTTATTGTCGAAACTAATAATAATTAGGAACTTTTAACTTTATAACTTTTGAAAACATCCTAATTAGTAATATGAAAATGTTTAAGACATTTTTAATCATTTTATAACGCTTATACGATATTTTAGTAATTTCATAAAATTAAATGTTCACTTTGGTAATTAATATCGTTAAGGCCGAAAGTACTAGTTTTATAAATCTATATCATTTACTAAAAATGTGGTATTAGTATGAACTAATATTTTCACTATTTTGATATAATGCTATTTTTAGTACAGTTTCTAAAAATAGAAGTTTCCTAAAATAGAAAGTTTCCTCTTTTAGAATATAAATGTTTACTTCTTTTATCCTCATTTTATTTATATTGATTATATCTTTTGAATATCGATAATGGCTTGGTTTTGGAGTTATGGAATAAGGGCAAGTGTGAGGTTAGAGTAATATAATCTACGGTCTACGTTTTTGCCATCAACTATAAGGCTAGTGTATCAGAAATCGGTACATTGGTTGTTGAACCGGGTGACAGGTATCCTGGGAGTTTTGTACATTTTGACCTTAAGCTTAGGCCTCGCAGTAAGTCGCCGTCATAAGTTGAACTGGGTGACAGGTAATCCCAGGAGGGGTGTGCATTATCTTAAACTAGGGCCACGCATTTATAAGTCGCCGCTCTATTATGGTTGAGTAGCCTAGTTAGAGACCGAAGTTTGATTTGTTTGAACTAAGTTCTCGAAGCTAGTTTTTAGTATTCTCCTAGTGAAAGTCTAGCATTCATCACTACTCCTATCCATAACGCCATTTTGAATATTTTTATTGTTATCGATATAAATTGGTTTGCAGGTTGGCAAATGTTTTTATGTTTCTTCGGAAACCCATTTAATTATTTCATTTCGCACTGAAAGCTTATTTTAATATGTTGTTTTACTGTTTTCCATTTTGAGTATTTTTCCTATATTAGTAACTACTGTTTTAAAATCCTGTTATACGGCTGGGAGAACGTTGACGTTGCTCCTCACTGATTGTGGCTGTTATGTTTTTAACATGACAGGTATGCGTGTTTCCGGGTGTGGGCTAGCGGGCAGACATGATCCTTGCTCGATTAATTTTAATAATTATGTTTTGTGGATTGTTAAACCCCTTTGTGGATTTATTTAATTTCGGCCATTTTATTTAGGGCCTAATGTTTGACTCTACCATTTATATTTTTATAAAAACATAGTTACAGCGTGTTATAATCCCGACTCTACAGTGTTTCCGCCACTGTATCGCGTTAGAATTTCTAGGGGATTACACTTGTTAGATTAAAGTAATCTTGGAAACTCAGTGGACGGTGGCGCAAACAATTCTGGAAAGTCTAATATAAAGAGGAAGGGGTCGAAGAAGTTTCTGCGATTAACCTATACTACATAGGTGCTGTGATATAAAACAGTAAGAAAATGCATCGATTAATAATTACACTCTTGTGAGACTAATGTAATCATGGGAACTCGCTGGAAGGCGGCAAAAACAACCCATGACAAATCAAATATTACCAATATTGTGGGCGTAAATCGTTGGCTTACCTGCAAGTGTTTTGCCGAAGAAGTTGTTCTTGGTAATGTCCTCAATTAGTTGATCAGGTTTGATTCTAAAAGCTCTTGCAACTATATCGGGGCGATCCTTGGGACGTTGGCCTGGAACGGCTTGTAGAAATTCTTTGATCTCTCGCCATTGTGGGTTACAGGTGAAAGTAATGAACAGATCAGGTGGGCCGGCCCAACGACATATAGCGAGCGCATCCTGGTAGTTTTGAAACCCAAATCTGAAACAGTTAGGGAATGATGGGGGTAGGATGATTCGATGACCAATAGATGCTCCCAGTGTTTCTCCAGCTGTCACTGCATCAGTAAGTCCACGAAGGGAGTATTTGCGTATATCTTTTTGGTTGTTGCGAACATAGTCCAACCGCTGTTGTTCGACGGACGTGAATGAATCAACAATAAATTGTTGTCTCAGTTTCCCACAAAGAATGCTCCAGCCGTCTATGATTCTCCATTCTTTTCGCCTTTCCTGGAAACGGTAAGCGTAATACTCTCTCATCGTCACAAAAGTTCTTTTCTTTCGTGTCGTTGTCTCAGCGTCATTGTGCTTAATGTCAGGTCTGTACCCATCTTCACCGTAGGGGAACATTATTGGATATTGCATTGCCATGAAGCTGGGGTGAAGTGCGGAAATTTTTTTCAACCCCATAGCGCGGTCGTGGATGATAACATCCCTTGGATGTGTATCAATCTCTCCGTCTCTTACGATAAGAGCTGCAACCTCGTCCACGGTCGGCAAATTAAATTGTCTCCCGTCTTTTTTGCGGCCTCCGTGGAGGCGGATGCGAACTGGTTGGAGGCTTTCCTCATCAATACTTTCCCTTGCCATTTTGCACATCTTTGCCAGCACATTATGTTCATATAGCTTGTCTGAAAGTCCTTGGACAATTTCGGGGTCCAGGCTGGTACTGGCGCCATGTCCCAGAGAATTCATTCTCTGTGTGACCTCCTGTTCAGTTTCGAAGAAATATAGTTGCATGAATTTGGGCTGTTTCCCCTCTGGTGGCAGGAAGGAGCCGATGTTGTGGTGATTTTGGCCGCCAAGTCTAAAGCAGTATGGGCCGGAACCTTTGTTGATGGCGTTGTCCACTTTGCCTGCCAACGATGTTAATGCGTAGCCAGAGTTGTAGGTTCTTATCTGCTTGCGAAACTTCTTCGACCGGGGACCACCATTCGGGTTTAGCAACCCCTGCAGGTATTCAGGTGGGTCCTGTAGCAAAGGGAGCTTCACTTTCCCCTTTTGGCAGCAAATGCTAAACTTAGAGCGGTTTTTCTTGGTACGTTTGCCCACAGACTCCTCGATCCACACGACCGCACCGCAGTACTCACATGTCTCAGTAGGGGCGCCGAAGAACCAAGGTTCAACAAATATTCCTGCGAAAAAGGCATGGTAATAAGGTGTATGCAAAGGGCAAGGTATGCTAGAGCTTTTACTACATCGGAGCTTACTTCCACGTTTGCTGGTGGATGCCGGCTTGTGCATTTCTTGCGATTCGGCTGGAGATTGGGCTACTGCGTGGTCAGTAACGACGGGGAGGTTAGCTGGTACATGATATTTCTAAATAGCCTTGTTTAAGCAAAGCAGAAGGGAAGTGGGATGTACCAGTAGCTTCTGTGGGCTGTTGGTTACTACGATTGGTTCTGGAAGACGACGGGGGACTACTGGACGGGCCATCAGCAGGTGCGGGCCTGTTTTTGGCAGCAGCTTGGCGAGTCTTTGGGGCCTTGGTGGCGATTGATTTTGTTGTGTTCTTCCGACCCGCTTTTCTTGTGGGTTTCCCGACCAGAACAGCGGCTCCGACCTGTGGCTCGTTTGAACAGTGGGCTGCTGTGCATATGTACATATGTATATGGGAAATTGAATGTGATCTATATGAAATTATGGAAAAATATAAGCAATATTGATGTGTGAAAGCAGAGCACGAAGGCCACAAATCTGCTTTGGCGGAAATCTAGTACGGTACATGTTTTTGGGGAGCTGATAGTCGTCCAAGTAGTTTCTACAAAGGCGTTACGAATAATGTAGGGTGACACCAAATTCAGACTTATATCTTACCTAATTCTTAGGTTTACGGCCTTGAGTGATTGTCTATGTAGATCGGTTCTGGTGATGGGTCTACATGTGTATATATAGGCAGAGGGGAACGTGAATTAAGTAGGGGAGTGGAGTTGGTATTTGTTTCTACTTAAGAGTAACAGGTATATGGTGTAGTGGAGCGTACCAATAGGTCCAAGTTCGAGTGTCTGTGAGCAGCTTGGTGGGCTACTCGGTTCTCCGACTTCGGTCTTGCTCTCTCCCTTTTTAGCACAGGACGTGGTCGTGGGTTCAGAAGTCGCAGTTGCTGTCTCTTTCTCTCCCCGGCTCAGTTCCCCAGAGGGTCCACCCGGGGAGCTAATTCTTTTCCTCTTCTGACCCCTTCCTGATCGGCTTGGAGGCGGTGGGGCCCGGGTTTTCCTCGCTTCGGCCAAAATATTTCTTCTGGACTCCCTATTTCTCTTTGTTAGATGAGCGTACAAGCGACGAATGTGAGGATTCAACCCCAACTGTGGTTGTGGCTGCATTGGAGGCGTTACCTGGTAGTGGGTGTGTAAATAGTAGGTAAGAACATCACTTTTAATTAATATGAAAGGTTACACATCACCTCGGGTTGATTACACATTCATGGTCACTAATTTCTGCATTTCGTGAATTTTTTTCGTAACATGCTAAGCGTAAAAAGAGACCATAGTAAGAGACGGTGGGTAAAGAATGGGAAGGATAAATGAATCAGTGTAACTGCCAATGGTAAATTAAATTACCTTGGCTAGTATGATGGCAGTCGGGAAAGCGGGTACGCAGTTTCTTCAGCTGTTTTTTAGGGAGGCGATGTTCCGAGTATGCTGAGCCGCACAGCTGATGTTATGCCAAAACCCTTGGTTTCGATTCGAAAGTGGAGGTGCAAGTGGTACCGCTGTTCACAGAAGTAAGAGAGCAACATTCTATTATTTTTATTATTTTTATTATTATTATTATCATCATCATCTTGTATGAGGTGGTCGTGTGAAGATATTTTATAGCGTACGAATTAGAATAGTTTTCGACCCATTTCCTTTCTGTTTCATTCTTGCCTAATCTATTTTTATTTTTATTCAGTTCTACTAATTTCTAATTGATTGAAAGATTAATCCAAGTACAGCGAGCACGAAACTCAACAAAACCCAGACTAAAAACCTAATTCCCAAAGTAATTGCAAACAATCGCATTCATTTCCCAGTTCCCTCAACCTCAACCTCTGCTCTCAACAATCGCATTCATCGCCCTCTCCTCCGCCACTCACTATTCGCTTCTGGTTCGACCCATTTCCTTTCTGTTTCATTCTTATCTATTTTTTATTTTTATCCAGTTCTACTAATTTCTGATTGATTAAAAGGTTAATCACAATTATTATAATGTCTGATTTCTATCGTAGAGATGAACTTAGGACTTCAGCTCGATTTATCGTAGAATTTTGGTAAAATTAATTTTTTAGGGTGTTCAGCTGTCATCCGATGTTAAAGAGCTGGGATTTTGCCTTAGAAGTTAGAACCCTAGAGGTTTTTGATTAATAGGCCCGTAAATTGTAAGGGATTCTGTTCATTTTTGGGTTTTGTTAGATCTCTAATCTTTGATCAAGTTTCAATCTTTACTTAGATGTATACAAAGAAGACCACCACCTTGTTTTATAGAGTTGTTCCATTTACATTCTGAGTCATAGGTGAAATATTCGAAATGATGTTGTGGTAGTGTTACTGGGGTTATAGAGTTGTCTACGCCACGATATTTATGTTGATGTTCATAGAGCGGAATTGTATTGCTCAGTGTGTTGTGATCAGGTGTATGACCCCGAACCCGGTTTTCGCATTCAAAATTACTAAGTTTAGCAGATGAAGGAGCGAATATCAAAATGAGAGTAGAATGAAATGTAGGTTACAGAAAGGGAAATCACTGAAATTGAATAAAAATTAATGATACGGAATTACGAATCGGAGCTTACGTACTTGAGGGTGGTGGGAAAGTGTATCTGGAACCCTGCAAAACATAACCGAACGATAGGATAATTATGTAGAAGAAATGTATGCCAATTAATGGCGTTGGAGGGGAGTGAAATGGGTAAGAGGAGGAAAGGGAAGGGATTGATGGAAACAGGAGTGTTACAGTTACACCAGTGCCAAGGCATGTCACAACTATTGCTAACCAAAAATGTAAAGGGGGCAATGGTATAGGGCCGTACACCAATAAATTACAATAGGAACAAATCCTCATTGAATATCATACCATCTATATATGAATATCATGTGGTGTTTGTTAATGTGGTGCTTGCTAAATGAAGTCTGGTTCCAACCTACTTCACTATTAATCCTCATATATGAATATCATGTGGTGTTTCTTCACACAAGAGAGGGGCAAAATTAACAAAACACAATTAAAATAAAAATCGTATCATTTCTCCATTTCTTGTCCCATGAACATGAATATATTGGTAAGCACAAATAATGAAGTGTAGCCATATCCAGGTGCCATTGCTCATAGTAGATGCTTGCGAGATTACCTGATTAGTTCACAGTTTAAATTCGTGTTGAAACACATGAGGAGGTTTTTATATGGATGGCCCAAAGTGAAAATTGCTTCTAAAATTGTTGCTCGGATTTTCACGATATAAATTATACTAAAAGGACGGCTGTTAAACAAATTTGAATTTATCTAATGCACTACAGAGCTAAAATTGATGCTCGCATCTTAAGTTAAGTTCCAATAAGACATTTTCAAGTTCGAAACCAGTAAGCCCTTGTTTTTAGCTTCCAATGTCACAGAAATTTCTAGCATGGCCTTTTCTGCTACCAGTATATCATTCAAAAAGAACATTTCCCACGAAACCCCGAAACTCGATCCGATTGTATAAAATAAGTCTTGATTCTAGACTTTTTTTAGTTAATTCTAGCAGCCAGTTCCAACGTTTCAAGGTTTCATAACTTTGCTCGGGATAGAATTCACTATTTGTATCAGAAACAGCAGGTGGATGAAACTGAGAGAATTGCTCACCCTATTTTGTTGATGGATGAGTTTGAATTGGGTGGGTCAAGGTGGATAGTTCGATGCCCGTTACTGTCACAATCTCGGTTTACTTCAATCGAATTGGAGGCAGAAGTGAAAAAAGCGAGGAAGAGAAGGGAAAATATACGAGTTCACGCTACTGAATATATATGTATATAACACGTTAACATCAATGAAATTACTGAATATATACGAGTTCACGTTAACTATGAAATTCAAAATTTGAAGGGAAAGATGCAAAACTACCAACTATTACTGAATACATATCGCCTTCCGGCAAAACTAAAAATTGAAGGGAATACACGAGTTCCGACTTAACTTACCGAATATCACGTTTCTGTTGAAGGAAAGCGAGGAAGAGACGAATCGCTTGATTTTTTCAAGCTTACTGCCGTACCCACATTCCCAATTGATGGTGCAATTTCGGGTCTGTATACTCTTCAAGCGATGAATCACGTTATGCAATTAGCCGTCCCCAAATTCAGGTTGAGGTTCTGCAATTAGGGATTATAACGATGATGTTCCATGAATATCGTGGGTTTTAAGGGTGAATTGAGGATTTGAATCATAACACGCAGGGTTATTAAAATCAGGCGACAATTAGGAAATTTGTGGGTTATTAACGAAATTACTTTTTCCCAACGAGCCTTTACTCAATCCTAACGAATTTTCTTCAAATTTTCCGATTTTACCCCTCAATACATTTTACCCTAAGATTCAATCAAGTTTTTCATCGTTTTTATCGATTTACATAATCAAGCAACATTTCTGAATTCGATTATGAATTCTAATTCAATTATCAATCACGTAATATCGATTACTTATTTACGGAATACTTAATTATTTTTTACTTTTATTATTGCATTATTACTAGTATTATTATTTTATTAA
Source organism: Agrostemma githago (assembly GCA_958450325.1). Taxonomy (NCBI): domain Eukaryota; kingdom Viridiplantae; phylum Streptophyta; class Magnoliopsida; order Caryophyllales; family Caryophyllaceae; genus Agrostemma; species Agrostemma githago. The sequence continues at coordinate 60,752,147 of OY288247.1, read as the reverse complement.
TTATTTAGGTATAAATAAAAAAAATACTCGTAATATAAAATAATAATAATAAAACAAAGGAAATTTACTTTGAAAAAAATCTTAAACAAAAAAAAAGTAAAAAAAGAAAATTACAAAAAAAAAGCAAAACAAACTTGACCTACGTCTAATCTCTACCGCCGCCCTCACCCACCCACGCACCCCAAGTCCCCAACCACCCTCACCAACCCACCGCAACCACCCCAACCACAGTCACCCATCACCCATCCAGCGCCCATACCGTCCTTGTCCGGCCCAGACCACCACTCTGATGACCCTCCCCATACCGGCCCCGCCTCGAACCACACTGACCTCCGCCCCAGCCTCCACCAATCCCAGATCTCGAACGGTTTCGATGCTTGTGGTGGTTTATAGGGTGTTTATGGTTGTTGGAGTTTGTGATCTTCTAGAGAGAGAAGCATGAAAATAAATTTTGATGAGATGAAATGACAAGGATAAAACAGTAAAATGTCGTTAGGATTGAGTAAAAGCTCGTTAGGAAAAAGTACGACCCGTTATTAATTGTGGGTATCTAGTTTAGGAATTTTTTATATTTATATTAAATTAATTAAATTAATTTTATTATTTACAATATAATTAGTTTGTAATAGTTTCTTAATTATAATTATTGCCTTTTAGAATCACTTCTGGCTACGGTTAAAAACTCAACCGAAGTCTTTTATATTTGGCTACGATTTCTTGATTAAAATCGTTACCTTTTATACACACTTTCGCCTACGGTTTTTAAACTCAACCGAAGCATTTTTTATTTGGCTACGGTTTGTTTTAAACAACCGTAGCCATTTATAAATCTTATTCCTATAGAATCTTGTGGTTATGGTTATTATATGCGACCGTAACCTTTTCCACAAGCCAAATGTGCTTTTTGTACTAGTGAACCCATTGTAGATTTTGGACCTTAATCTAGTATAATGACTCTAAATCAATGAACTTGTTGATCCTTTAGCTTGAGTCCACCTTTTATACTAGAGGTTTACTTCGGGGCTTGCATTTGACCACCTTGACCTCCCATAGAGGAGTTAGGCCTTGGTTTCCGCATCCCGTTTTCTAGGTGACCTTACTCGAATGACCATTGCACCTTTAGTCCAAATTCTATTCGCCGTTTTGTGGGTTATCCGAGAATGGCGCGCGTTCTCGATTACGTATTTTTCCTCCACCTATACATCACCAGAATAAGTTTACACAAAAATAACCTCCAAGCTTGGTTTAAAACCACATCAAAGAGCCAAAAAAAAGGGACACAGAAATATGAAAACCAAAGGAGATAAAAGGAGCTTCAAATCAAATTTATATCATAAAAAAAACATCTCCAAAAAAAGTCCTTTGATCGATTTGCCGCCGTGAAGTGCCTACTAGAGGATTGAGTCACAAGGAAGGAAGATAACGGTGACTAGTCGATCCACCACAAAAATTGTAAACACTTCACCTTTTTGTTTGGGCTAATTTAGGAAATTCGAGATTGGAACGACCCTCTTGGCTTAGCCGAAGAGAGTGGGACCGCACCTACCTACAGTGTCGAACAACTCCATGGTTCACTTTTTCCACTCCGTTTAACACCCAGTCGTACCCCTTTAGAAGATTAGGAGGACCTAGCTAAGTTATCAACATCTTTATTGCTTTAATGTCATAGTATTAGGCTTTGGTCCTTGTCTACGTGGTTGATTTATCTTGGAATGCTTATGATTGTTTTAGGTAAGTAAACGGTGTCTTCCCCGCCGTCTCGATGAGGGATTCGGTGTTTTATTTTTTCTTTGGATGCATTTATTCTTTCGTGTTATGTGTTTTTGTGTGTTTAGTTGCATCCACCATTTTGAGCAAGCCCCAACTTGCCTTGCATGGGAGTACTCTACCTCATGGGTATTTCGATGTGAGTTGAAGGGACAGAGCGGGCCTGTTAGTTGCCCCGTGTCGGCTTAGTATAGTCTAGCTAGTAGTAGTAGTTTGTAATTTCTTTTTGGGTCTTTGCTCGAGGACGAGCAACGGTTTAGTGTGGGGGATTTGATGTGTGCTAAAATTAGACCATTTTTCCTCCCATTTAGACTCGTTTTTTCCTTGTTTTGTGAGATTAGAGTGCGATTATCGCCATACTTTAAGTCTTTCTTGCATTGGCCTCCCTCTTGTGCATTTTACGTGTTTTTGGTAGTTTTTCTATCAATTTTGAAAGGATTTGGCACCGAAAGCATGATTGAGCTTCCACGAGCACAAGAGAGGGGAATACCGTTCGAAAAGCAAAGCACAAAACTTAAAGTTCAAAGTCATCCAATCATACGACGAAGAATGAGACAACAACAGAGGCCAGAAAACCGTCGGGTGAAATTTCACCCGATGAGAAATGACCGGGCAAAGTTTCACTCGACGACAATTTCACCTCCTCAAAGATCTTCAGAAAAGCTTCTCCACCGGGTGAAACTTCCACCCATCGGGTGAAGTTTCGCCCGACGGTAAAGATGTCCAAAAAATGCAAAACTGGAAGGAAGTCCACCAGGTGAAGTTTCACTCAACGGTATTGGCTCGTGATGGGAAGAAATTTCGCAGGGTGAAGTTTCACCATATGAAAACTCAAAGGGTGGAAGTCTCACTAATGGAGCAAAAAGATGGATTTGGGCTTGAGTTTAAGAATCCATTAAGGCTTTACTATATATATAGTCATATAGATATCCCAGTTAGTTGCACATTAACATCCATTAGACCATTCACTTATCATCTCATTACTCTTCCATTAGACTTAGAATCACTAGATCATTCCATTAGATTATTTCCATTAGCTTAGATAGTAAGCTAGAGTTCTTCATAGTTTTCATCAATTTCTTCGTCATTCCTCTAGATTTACATTCAAGCTTTGTAAGGATTCAAGTTTTTATTGAAGATTCTTGGAGATTATTAAAGGATTAGTGACAAATCCCTTGTCATCTTCATCAAGCTTCATCTTATTTATTTATGCAATTTTCTTCTTTATTGTCGATCTTCCTTCATAGTTGGTATATTTCTCTTCCTCTCCCTAATCTCTAGTTTAGATTTAATTTCATTCTTCCATTATTGCACCGTTTTAACTTTCATCGTTCCTAGATCGTTTCATGTTTATTTCATTGATCGTAATTTCCTTCATTGTCTTGTTATTTTGTTGATTTCGTTAATGTTGCTCTTAGATCATTTTTATTGTCTTGTTTTTATTTTCATTGATCTTACTTTTATTGCTCTTAGATCATTCTCTAGTTTATTTAGTATATTGTGACTTTCCTTATTGTATTGTTGTTATTTTCTCTAGATTTAATCACTATGCTTGTTATTGTTGTTTTCCCCTTTGTTATTGTTTTATTAGTTTCCATTATGAAGTGCGAGTAGATTTCTTGTGGGGGGGGGGTTTAGGGAGGAGGATCTTGGATTATTTGAATTGAGGAGTTTTTGGTTGCTTGCTTGCTTGTTGGTTTATCTTACTTGAGGTTGTTGTGTATTGTTATTTTAGTTCGGCCAACTAGACCGACCATGACTCATTACTATCAATATGGGGAAACTCGGGGTAGAAATTACCTTAACTTGAGACTTACTCTTCTTCGCCGCGAAAGCGGGTTTTTAGGTGAGTTGGGTGAAGAAACCGAAAGGTGGCATTCTCCCTCTACTAATGTTGTGACCAATCCGATTCCAATTTTCTTAGACCCCAATTTCTGAATCCCGACTTCCCCCCTAACACCTTTTTCATATTTGATCATCTCTTGTCATTTATTGCATTTTAATCAAGACTCGACCCTTAAAACCCCCACTAGATCCCAAACACGTCGCTTTTACTTAAATCTGTACCGTTTCTAGGATTCCTTGTCAACGCCAGGGACATAGATGCCAACCCAGAAAAAGTAAAAGTTATCCTGGACCTGCCAGAGCCAAGGACGATCAGGGACATACAACGGCTAACCGGCCGGATGGTTGCCCTGGCACGATTCATAGCCAGGTCTGCTGATAAGTCGAAACCTTTCTTTAAGATTTTGAAAGGGAACAATGATGGTGGGATTTGTCGTGGATCCCACCGCCAAATAATAACCGGCTAGCACCTAACCGTAGTTAGGGTAAGTCGGGTCGTGTCCACGGAGACGGTGTCGCAATGCTTAGACTAGGTTGGCCTAAAACGAGACTAGGTCACACAAACAAACACAAATAGCGATAAATGGAAAACTATGATGGAGGAGAGGTAAGAACTAGACTAATGATGAACTAGACTAATGATGAACTAGACTATAACAATGCTAAACAATGCTAATAATCAAACTAACTAGCAAACTAAGGAAATGATGACTAACTAATAAGTTGAATCAAATATGAAGAAGAAGTGGGTTAGGTCGGGTTCATAAGTGTAGTAGGGTGACTTGGGTGGTTAAGGGTGTAGATGACTCCTAATTGCTAGATTCGGTCCGGGCGGTCGCAACTTAAACCGATGTCGATGACTTTTCTCAACATGTCCACACACAAAACAAACAATGAGTAGAAGAAGACTAGCATGAGAAGCATGGTCACTACAACTCAAACAAGCAATTCAACAAACACATGGTGTGCCAAGTATGTGACTAACAACAAAGATTCACCCTTTACCCCTAATCAAACCCTAATCACCCATATCCTACCCTTAATCCCCCTACTAACCCACAAGTAAACTACTCACTCATAATCAAACTAACTACAACAATAAAAAGAGAAAACAACACCATAACCCTAACATTCATCATCAAGAACAATATGAACAATAACAATCAACACTAAGTAAAGATTGAAACATGAACTAATAACAAAGAACAAGAGTAAAGAAAGTTATACCAACACAAGATGAAGAAAAAGATGCAATCTTGTATAAATAAGAAACCCCAAAATAATCCCAAGGTTGTCAAGCTTGGAGAAATCTTCAAGTATCTTCTTAATACAAGAACTAATTAACTAAGATTAACTAGATTTAACTAAAGATTAAAGAGAGATTTAAGCTAATGTGAGGAACTAAATCTAGGGTTTATAACTTCTAGAGAGGCTTAAGAGAGTCTAAACTCAGGTAGCCTCCATAAACAATACAAGAGGGAAGTATATATAAGGGTACAAGAATGAAGGAGGATGAAATAAAGAATTGCGGGCTACAGCTGATCGGTCCCGACCGGGACGGGATCATCCCGACCGGGACGGCCGGTGGTCCCGACCGAGACGGGTTGGTCCCGACCGGGACGGGTTGGTCCCGACCGGGACGGCCTGGCAGTGGCTCCTCTAAAAGCGCACTTCATCCCCGACGGGATGAGGTGCATACCCGTCGGGGATGAGTCTTGTAGGCCTCCAATATGATCCTTTTGGTTCCTCCTTGCTTCACATGAACTTCTCATCGATTCTCAGGACTCGGGATCGGGTCTCGGAGGCTCGGGATCGGGTCCCATGGTCTCGGGGTCGAATCCAAGGCATCGAGTGATCGTTCCTCCCCTTCGTTGGCTCCGAAAAGTGTATGTATGGAGTCGGAATCACTCCAACTCCTCACGAATGGTCTCGGGAACCTGAAACGAGCTAGAGGAAGCATAAGTAGCCCATGAATCGCTCCCAAGGAGCGATTCCACAAGGAAAATGGGACCAAAATACTACAAAATAGGCACTACAAACTACACTTATCAAACAAGCAGTTCAAATTGGAAGCAGAGCAAAAGAAAGTCTTTGAACAACTAAAAGAGCATTTAAAGGAGTTGCCGACTTTAGCCAAGCCGGTGACAGGGGAGAAACTCTTCCTGTACATAGCAGTGAACAATTCAACTGTAAATGAAGTCATCTTAAGAGAAGAGGTCGGGGCTCAGCATCCAATCTATTTTGTAAGCCATGCCCTGGGGGCAGCTGAGAAAAACTACCCGGTGGTCGAAAAAGCGGCATATGCGATGGTCGTCGCGGCGCGAAAACTCAGGCGATACTTTGATGCACATCCAGTCGTCGTACTTACTGACTAACCTCTAAAGAAACTGCTTGAGAAATTTGAGAAGTCTGGGAGGCTGTTAAAATGGGCTATAGAGCTAAGTGGGTTAGGAATATCCTGCCAGCCTAGGGCGGCCATCAAGGCACGGGCTCTGGTGGACTTCTTAGCCGAATGCTCCTACTTCGAAGAGGACGACCCACCGACTGGCGAATGGCTAGTATACACAGATGGCTCATCTACGGCCAACGGTGCAGGGGCAGGGGTCGTATTGACTAGCCCTGAAGGGGTCGATTTCGAGCATGCCCTCATATTCACCTTCCTAACATCAATATGAAGCTGATTACGAGGCCGTTCTGGCGCGCATTCACCTAGCTACCGCAGCAGGAGCAGAGAGGGTCATCTTGGCTACTGACTCCCAGCTCATTGCAAATCAAATTAATGGCGAGTAGGAAGCCAGGGACCAAACCACGGTCCCATACTTGGAGAAAGTAAAACAAGAGTTATCAAGGCTAAAGTCATGCGAGGTCAGGCAGGTCCCCAGATCACAGAATAACCGAGCTGACGCCCTGTCCAAGCTAGCAAGCTCTAGCCTGCAGGATATCAGAAGGTCGGTCTGGGTTGATGTAATACAAGAAAAGTCCACAACACCCTGCCAACAAGTCAGCATGGTGATAGAATCAGAGGCCGAGAACTAGATGGCCCCAATTATCATGTTCAAGAAAGACGGTACCCTGCCACAAGACCCTGCTCAACAGAAAAGAATGCCATCAAAAGCTGCATGGTATATACTAGTCGAAGGAGAACTATACCGGTAAGTCATTCTATGCACCACTTCTTAAGTGCTTAGGGGCACCACAGTCCGCCGAGGTTGGGGGAAGGACGCCTGCACACAAAGCATTTAGGGCAGGATACTACTGGCCGACCATGTTGGCTGACGCAAGAGACCTGACCCAAAAATGCAGAAAGTGCAAACTTTTCTCCCCAGTCATTCATGCCCCAGCACAAGACCTCAGACCTATCCCATCCCCCATCCCCTTCGCTCAGTGGGGAATGGACATACTGGGTCCGTTCACTATCGCAACTGGGGGCAGAAAATTCCTCATTGTAGCAATAGACTACTTTACTAAGTGGATAGAAGCCGAAGCCGTCCCGAACATCACAGAGCCAGCAGTTCGGAAGGTTATATGAACGAATGTGATTACAAGATATGGCATGCCTAAGGTACTCGTGTTCGACCACGGTAGGCAATTTGATAACGACCCCTTGAGGACCTTGCTAGAAGGCCATGGAATCACAGTCGCGTACTCTGCCTTATGTCACCCTCAGACCAATGGTTAGGCTGAAGCAGCGAATAAGCAGATCTTGAATGGGTTGAAGAAAATGGTGGATGACCTCAAGGGCAGATGGGCAGATGAGCTCCTAAGTGTCTTGTGGTCAATCAGAACTACTAGAAAAGAATCCACAGGACAGACCCTCTTTGGGCTTGTCTACGGGGCAGAAGCCATGTTACCCATTGAGGCGCGCATTCCTACTCTCAGGTCTCAGCAATTTGATAGGGCTAGTAACGAGGCGGCGATGAATGAAGCCCTCGACCCGGTGGGTGAAGTAAGGCATGAGGCTAGCGTCAATATAGTAGCCTATCAGCAGAAAATGAGAAGAGCCTACAACATGAAGGTGAATACAAGGAGTTTCCAGTCAGGCGACCTGGTCTTGCGCAAAACCCAAGCGGTAGGACAAGCAAGAGAGCACGGAAAGTTAAGTGCCAACTGGGAAGGCCCCTATCAAGTTACGCAGGTAAGACCAGGAACCTACAAGCTCGCCAATGCTGAAGGCCAAGAGTTGGCAGCGCATTGGAACGGGGATATTCTAATGAAGTACTATGTTTAATCTAAGTCTAATTCCACTAAGGATAACGGGGAACGTTCAAGATTGAATGTCGACGGCTCCGTCCAAAGTGTAAAAAAGTTCTCAAGGAATGAAAGTTTCTCTCTTACTCATACTCGTTGTCTGTTCAGCCTTGCACTTCACACACAAATGAGCAGGGGGCAATAGGGGGGGCTGTTGCAAAAACCCTGATAAAATAGGCCCCCCAACGCAAAATCCTCCTGCCTACCTCCAGGCAAGCAAGGGACAGACCCCCTGACTCCATCCAAGAATCAGGACCAGACCAGGCACCTGTGCCAATTACAAGGACTGAGACACAATTGGCCTTGTATAAAAAATGCTAAAGCCCCCCTACCTACCTTCAGGCAGGGGGCAGGCCCCCTGACTCCATCCAAGAGTCAGGGCCAGGCCGGGCACCCATGCCGAACTAAAAAGGACTGAGACACAATCAGCCTTGTATAAAAAATGCTAAAGTCGCCCTACCTACCTCCAGGCAGGCAGGGGGCAGGCCCCCCAACTCCATCCAAGAGTCAGGGTCCGGCCAGGCACCCATGCCGAACTAACAAGGACTGAGGCACAATCATCCTTGTATAAAAAATGCTAAAACTCCCTTGACCACCTCCAGGCAGGCAGGGGGCATGCCCCCTGACTCCATCCAAAAGTCAGGGCCAGGACAGACATCAACTTAAACAAATTACAAACAAGCGTTCAAGTTTGAATAAAGGACCACAAATAAAAGAAAGCCAATAAGGCTAAGTAAAGTTAGGATAAAAGCTTACAAACCAAGCAGTAAGCAAGTTCAGGAAACAGAGAACTAAAAATTACAATGCCGGCAGCCGACCACATTTTGGCTCGGCGCGCAAAATATTAGATCACAAACAAGGAAGAGAAGGCGCTGGAGGGTAGGGATACGAGCCCTCAGAAGACTACTGCCCTAGATCTTATGCATGAGGCGCCTCCTGGGCAGCATCAGACGATCCGTCAGGGCCATCCTGAGAAGAATTGTTGGTCCTAGCCTCATTTTTAGAAGTATACAGCTGATTGAAGGCATCTTCATCAAAGTCCGGTAACAAATCTTGATGACCTCCAGGCAGAACTCAGTAGAAGAGTTAGCACCTGCAGCAAATGCCTCGTCAACTTTTACATTGGCCTCCTGCACAATATCCTCTCTCTCCTTCAGCCAGCCCCTTCCTGAGTCTTCAGCTCTCCCTGGGTTGCTTGCAAGTCGGATTCCGCCCTGGACAGGCGGTCAGCAAAGTCCTTGAGGCAACCTTCCAACTCCGCTGCATGCTTCTTTGCCTGCTCCAACTCCGCTGCATGCTTCTTTGCCTGCTCCAACTCCGCCTCCAAATCCGACGCCTCCTTCATAGCTTTTTCCCCTTGAGCCTTCCAGTTTGCCGACTAACTTTTAGCCTCCTCCAGCTCACCCTCACCCTGACATCTTGAGCCTCAGTCAGCAATAAGGGCAACATCCCTCGCAACCACCGTAATACGGTCAGAAAGGGAGGACTCAGGGGTAATAGTCAATTCCTCAGTACTCAAATGGTTGAGAGCTGCCAACTCAGCAGAAGCCAGGAAAACCAGGGAGCAGCGATAGAGGAGCTGAGCCGCCTGAGAACTGGCATGCGACAATACCTTAGCAGCCTGATCTAGAGAGGCAGTGTTGGAGTCCGAAAGGAGGGCAGAAGCATCAACGCTCTCAGCAGCGTAGTTAAATTCAACGCTCCCCTGACCTAGCCGCGCCTCGGGAAGGTTGGGGGCATGACGTTTGGGCTGAGGAGTGCTGATCTCAGCCTCTAAGTCAATCAGCTGCCTAGCAACCATGGGATCTTTGTCTTTCCTCTTCTTGTGGAAGGGGGGAACCACTTCCTCCGTCTTCTCAGATGGAGAGGGCCCTGCAACGGAGGGACAAATGCGGGGAGAATAGCCCTCACACCGAGCAGCCGATGGGCGGGCGTCCTCTGGATCCTCCTCCCCTTCAGCTATCCTAGGGGCAGAAGTTGGGGGAGGAGCGCATCTGGAGGGCTGCCTAGGGGGAAGCTTGGTCTTCCCAGCTAAGATGCTCTTTATGTGACCCATAAGACTTTCCTTCGTGTATTCAGAGGGAGCGACAGGGTGAGGAGTGATGAGCTTGTAATCCTTGTCCAACCCAAGGGCACGCAGATGCCAAATGGTCCAAAAGTTGTCGTAAGCGTCTGCAAAAAGACAGCAAAATAATCGAGTTAGCACAAGTTCTACAAACAAGGTGTGCAGCTGTAGGGCCCCTAAACTACCTTTGGGACGAGCAGGGTTCAGCCCCACTGGGGTCAAAAACTCATCAGTAACTACAAGATCTACTGGAGGGAGCCAATTGGTAGGGTCAACACTGCCGCTCCCAAGCTTCGCATAGGCAAACATCTTAACCTGGACCTTCTCCATTTCCTTCAACTTCACCTCCAGAGCTCTGCCATTGACCTCTGGATGGTACTCCTCAAGAGTCCCCAGCCGGGTGTGGACATGGTTCCTGAAATGCCGAGGGATAGACCAACCCTTCTTGTGATGAATATACAAGAAATTGTTTTTCCAGTTCTTGACACTGATCAATGCCGGCCAAACTGGCGAATAACCCCTCATCTTATGCATAGAGATATAGCCCGAGGGTCCTTCCGCTGAGGAGATCATCTGTAGGCCCATCATATACCTAAAGGCGTCTATCAAAGGCTCATGTCCCGTGAAAAGGCAGACCCAGGTATAGGACACCAGGGTCCTGATGGATACCGCCGTCAATTGAGCTATAGCCACATTCATGCGCTTAAAGGCTGTTTCAAGGAAGGGATGAAGCGGAAATCGGAGGCCGAACTCCAAATATTTATGGTAAACAGCTATACAGTTCTCCGGAGGGTTACAAACAGTGTCCTTCTCTCTGGGTATGATGACCGAGTAATCCGGCCCAAAATCGTAATAATTGACAATGGCCTCAGCAGCATCGTTAGCCAACAGCTCCCCCCTTACCCCTGGCTCTGGGTATGTGTGAAGGGGACCCTGTACTTCTCCTTGTCCAAAAAGTAGACGCGTCCAGGCACCCTTGGTTATTTTAGAGCGTCGCCAATGGAAAAGGGGTCAAGCTCTAGAGCCTTGGTGTCTGAGTTGGGGGCAATAGGAGCAGGCTCATGGAAATTGGCACCCCCACTGTCTTCTGAAGGTGGCCCCTGAGCCACAATGACTGTCGGACCAGTGAAGGAGGAGGGCCGACTGATAATAGCCTCCTCCTCATCCCCCAATGGAGCCTCAGTAGATGGGTCGAAGAATGACAAAAACCGGCGACGACTTTGTGTAATCCCCTAGAAATTCTAACGCGATACAGTGGCGGAAACACTGTAGAGTCGGGATTATAACACACTGTAACTATGTTTTGATAAAATTTAAATGGTAAAGTCAAACATTAGGCCTTAAATAAAATGGCCAAAATTAAAACAATCCACAAAGGGGTTTAACAATCCACAAGACAAAATTATTAAAATTAATCGAGCAGGGATCATGTCTGCCCGCTAGCCCACACCCGGAAACATGCATACCTGTCATGTTAAAAAAAACATAACAGCCACAATCAGTGAAGAGCAACGTCAACGTTCTCCCAGCCGTATAACAGGATTTTAAAACTGTAATTACTACTATAGAAAAATAGTAAAAATGGAAAACAGTAAAACATCATATTAAAATAAGCTTTCAGCGCAAAACCAAAATATTAAAATGGGTTCCCGAAGAAACATAAAAATATTTGCGAACCTGCAATCCAATTTATATCGATAACAATAAAAATATTCAAAATGGCGTTATGGATAGGATTAATGTAGACGGCTAGACTTTCACTAGGAGAATACTAAAAACTAGCATTGAGAACTTAGTTCAAACAAATCAAACTTCGATCTCTAACTAGGCTACTCAACCATAATAGGACGGCGACTTATAAATGCGTGACCCTAGTTTAAGATGATATGTACACCCCTCCCGAGCACCATAAATACTCAGTTCAACCCGACGGCGTCTTACACTGCAAGGCACGAGCTTAAGAAAATATACACACACTCCCGAACACCATATATGCTCGGTTCAACAACCAGTGTGCCCCATAAAGACACATCAGCCTTATAGTTGATGGCAAAAAAGTAAACCCCAGAATATATTACTCTAACCTCACACTTGTCCTTATTCCATAACTCCAAAACAAAGTCATTATCGATATTCAAAAGATATAATCATTATAAATAATAAGAGGACAAAAAAGAAAGGTTCACTTTCAAAAGAGGAAACTTTCTATTTTAGGAAACTTCTATTTTTAGAAACCTTACTAAAAATAGCATTATATCAAGGGTTATTTAACGACAATAATATCAACTATAGGGCGTCTTCCCAAAATAATACTAATTTCAATAAATCCGAGAATAATACATATTATTGGAGTAGTTAAACAAGAGTAGTATAAGCGCCTTTATAACCTGCTACATCAGGTCACCTAATTAATATTTAACCTACTACTTATCATCCATCCTCCTCCCTTGGAACTGGATAACGGGTGAACCGTGTCGGGTCAGCCTCGGGTCAGGCCACTTTCGTATCATAATAATCGGGTTGACTTCGGGTCGGGTCGAATAATTTCGGGTTCGGGTCATTATTCTCGGGTTTGCTGTTTTCAACTTTTTTTAGGATATCAACTAGTTTTCTATAATAATAGTCGGGTCAGTTTCGATTTAGCTCGGGTCAATTCAGATTACGTGTCAAAATCAAGTCTTCAGTTTGGGTTTCGGGTCGGGTTCGGTATGGCTTATTCGGGTCGGGTCAGTTTTGCCAGGTCTACTCCTCATTGCTTCTCTCCTTCACCCTCTCTCTCCATTACCCTTCATCCTTCTACGTTTTTTTCTATACGTTTCGTTTAAGTTAACGTGTTGATTTGATGTAAGATTGTGTTGTTAGCTAGATTTGGTGAGATTGAAGGAAGAGAAAGACGGAAGACATAAATGACGTTTAATGCCTCATATACTGAATAGGTGAAAAGGAGTGAACATGAAATAGATTAAAAGCGAAAAAGGAAGGTGAATGGGTTCTACCGTTAACTGGTCATCTATACTACTCTGATTTTAACTACTCCAAAAATACGTATTATTCTCAGATTTATTAAAATTGAAATTATTTTCGGAAGACGTTCTATAGTTGATATTATTGTTGTTGAATAAAATTAAAGGTGAAAAAGGAAGGTGAAAGGGTTCTACAGGTAACCGGTCACTCATACTACTCTGGTTTAACTACTCCAATAATACGTATTATTCTCAGATTTATTAAAATTGATATTATTTTTGGAAGACGTTCTATAGTTGGTATTATTGTTGTTAAATAACTCTTATATCAAAATAGCAAAAATATTAGTTCATACTAATGCAACATTTTAGTAAAAAATGTAGATTTGTGTAAAACTAGTACTTTCGGCCTTAACGATATTAATTCTTAAAACGAGAACATTTGAGTTACTAAAATTATTGAAAGGGCATACAAATGTTTATAAAATGATTTAGAAATGTCTTAAACATTTTAAATACTACTAATTAGGGTGTTTCCAAAATTTATAAAACTAAAATTCCCTAATTATTATTAGTTTCGACAATACGATTATAAATAGGATTTTACGGCAAATGTCAAATTAAATCTTTTAACGTCTTTTATTTAATTAAACCAATGAATATATTTAGAGTATGTTAAGGGATGATTTAACTCTTAAATTTTACGATTTAAATATTTTCAAAATGGCTGGAAAAATAATTCTTTTAGGTAAGATGACGCATTTTAACGATAAATCTCGATTTGTCCAAAAATCAATACTTATTAATTAAAGACTTTAATAAATAGTACAAAAATTACGTAAAATGGTTAAAATATATTTATGAACATTCTGTCCAGAAAAGAAAATTTTCCAGAATCCTAAAACTTGGTTTTTAAAGCGTTTTCTCGTTAATCGTCTAATCTCGACAATAACGATTAATAAAAATAGAAATTACAAAACGATTTAAGTATTAATATCCAAAAATTATTATAAAAGTTAAAAATCATGATTTTCCAGAAAATACTATTATTCCAGATTTCCAAAAATTTCAGATTTAATAAATCCCGTCAAAACCGTCTTTAAAACCCGTTTTCACAATTAACGATTACATCAGCAAAACTTATCGTTCCTAACATTTTATTAAAGCACTAAAAACAATGAAATTACATTTTATTATGAAATTATCAGAATCATATTTTTTCCAGATTTAAACCAAAGACCAGAAATCGAGAATTTAAACGACAAACACGGTTTTAACGATAAACGATGATTTAAAGTGATTAATTAATTCATCCACTTAAAAATTATGAAAAAAATCAGTAAATTTTATTTCATCATAAAGTTTCGCCACGTTAAAAATCAGACTAAAATAAAATGTTTAAGTACTAGAACTAAAAATCGGTTTTTAATCATTTTTGTCCGTAAACGGTAATAATTCAATAATCGATATCAAAAATATCAGAAAAATACCAAATTATTAAAAATCATCAAAAATCTCATTTTTACAGAATATAATCATATATTACAAGTTTAGGCCGAATATTACGATTTTACAAATTAATATAACAATTTAATCGTTAATCTCATAAAAGCGATAAAAATTACCGAAACATGCAAATTTTTACGATTTTAAAATTTTCCATATTATATGACATACATATAATGTCAAAAATGAAATATAAAAATTATACATGCAAATACACAATTAAAATCATGAAATACCGAGTAACATCGACGTTACCTCTAACCCAAATCCGAGTCACTTATAAATTCGTCGGCTTCGGGATCGTTCAAAAATCCTAAAACACACAAAAATCATGGTAGAAAAATACCATGAGAAAAACTAAGAAAATTAAGGTGAATAACAATCGAAAACAACATCGATTATTACCTTAACGAAAGGATCGGATTAAGGATTGATTTGACGATGAAAATGAGACGATTATGACTCGAATTTAATCAAGAATCAGCCTTGAGATGCTGATGGATGTCACGGTTTTGAGGGAAAAAGGAGTTTTTTTTTTGTTTGATGGCAAAAATGAATGTAGGAAATGAATGGTTTGTTCTAAGCATAAATGTGAATAAAGTTTTGATGAAAACAATACTAATCTTGCTACAAATGGCTGGCCAAAGGATATGCATGGGGGATTGAAAAGTTTGTACATTATGTACCAAATAAATGAAAAGAAAGAATTATATCTTTACGTTTATAAAATGAAACGTATAAAGAAAACGTAGTAAGGGCGACAAGAAGATGTGTCGGTCCAAAACATGGGGAAAAGGTCTCAAATAATTTGTAAGTTGATAAAAAGAATAATCGTAAAATAGTTAAAAGTATTTCAAAGCAATTCGAGTAAACCTCGCGCTGGAAAATAATTATTTACGAAACTTCGTGATAAAATCATTAATGGCTAAATTTTCGTAAATAAAAATATTTCTTAGTTGAAAATATTATATATAAATATGTTTAGACATTTTTAGGAAAATGAATAACTTGAATCCGAGCTTAAAATTAAACGTTAATTCGTAGAGAAGTAGAATTCCTCGCGGAAAAATAATTAGTTTACGAAGAAAATCAAATGAATAGATTTAAAAGATTTAAATTCTTTTAAAATAAAAATAAATATCATTAGACTCAAAAATGAAAATAAAGCTTGGAAACAAAATGATAAAACATAAGGCCGAAATGTGACAGAGCTATGACGAAGTCATAGCGGAACGGATAAAAGCGCTAGGAAAAATAGCGGGTGTTACACTTTGTGTCATGTTTCTTTTTTCCAGAAAAAGAAGAAAAAACAGGCAAGAAGGAAAGGAAAGTGAGGAGTTAGGGTTTAGGGTTCTAACCTAATCAAGCCTTCAAAAATGGCCGAAAGCAGGCGCCGGAGAAATCCTCAACTAAATCGCCCAACGGAAAAGAAGAAGATTTGAGGGAGATGGGAGTTAAAGTGTTGAGAGTGTGAAAAGGGGGAATGAAGAAGGAGAAGGTCTTTTATAGCAAAGAGAAACGGAAGAGTCCCTCCTTTATGCTGTACTGTCAGGCCTCTTCCCCATAAAACCCCCAACACGTGTCACACATTCAACCAACCCATCCATCACACCCCAAAGCTTCGAAAACGCAAAAAGGCGGGAGTCATATTGCGTCATCCAAGGAATGATTCAAAAAAAAAACACATGCGAAAACAAAGGTCATATTACTTCTTCATTAAGAAAAGGCCCAAAGGCCAGAATTACAGATCAGTAGATCATTCCAAAACAAATATTTTCAAAGTCAAAATACAAAATAGGCCTGGAGCCCAGCTCGGCCAAACAGGGAAAAATATCCAGCTCTAATCATCGTCGGAGCCAGGGAAGTGGTTCCTGGGGCTGCTGCAGCCTTCACCATCGGACCCCCAGTCCCAGCCGCCAGAGGTATCCATGGGATCATCATCCCCTTCCTCCTCACTCCCCAGCACCTCACGGCCTGACGAGTAACCCTTGCCCTCGCTGTCTCCTGAGTCGTAGCTGCTAATATCCCAGTCCTCCCCGAATCGGGCCAGCTTAGTGCCCTCAGCGTAGCCGAGGTTGCCTTTCAGCCTCTTGGGCATAGGCAGAGAAGACCCTGAGTTTGGGATATTAGAGTCGACATTCTCTGGCTGCAACCAAGGAAAACACTGGCGGCAACCCCGGTAGGAGCAACCTCCTGCCTGCGTACAAGAGTCAGACTTCTATTTCATAAAGAACGAGGTCTTCTTGGGGTGCCAGATAACTTTCGGCAAGTCATTTGCCTCAGGGGCATAGGGGATTCGGAGGGCGATCAGCTTGCAGCGGTGGATGATCGTCCACACCAACTTGGGATACTTGAACTTCTTAGTAGGTCCCGTATACTTAAGAGTGTTGACAAGGACTCCTCGCCTAAAGATTTTGTCTTTTATCTAATGCATTGTGGAAAGAGATATAAGGCAACAGGGATATTTAAAATTTGTGAAGATGAACTGAGTTAACTTCCTCTTTTATAGCCACAAAGGAGGGAGGCCGAGCATTTAATAAAGTCTCAACCGTCCCTACAAAAATGAGACAAGTGTCATACAGGCGCAAGGCTCGAAGGATCTTTCAGAAGTGCAATCACGATGAAGGATTTTCTGACGCCTCGCCTAGCCAGACAATTAAGAAATCCTCCATGGGGAATTGGCATCGCATTCAATGCAAGGGAAGTTCAAACGCCAGCCTCCCACCTAGTTCAGAAGAAGGGTCGACAGCCAGCGCGAGCTATGCTCCTCCCCAACGGCCGAGGGGCAATTGATGGGGTCGGCTGCCCATTCCGGGTCGCTCGCCAGTCAGGCCTAGGGTCAGACCCGACCCTGATAGAAATTCGAGTCCTAAAGTAGCCTGCTGGGTGGACCATCGGTCGGACCTGATCGATCAGCCCTATGGGGCATCCCAAGAAGTCCCACCAAGTCCAGGATTTGAAACCCATCCCTCGGCCAGCCGGGCCGAGCCCTCTCAAGTCCCCCTCAAGGGGAAAGGGGGTGTCTTATACTCCTTGACCTCGGAATGGCTTACCGAGTCGACTCCAGGCTGGGTAAGGCGAACCCTCCTGATTATGCCTAAGGTAAATGGGGCATGTGTGGGGTGCACGCTTCCACGTGTCCCATCATCTCTCTCTCTCTCTCTCTCTCTTGTGGGAACCTATAAATACCTCCTTATTTTCCTTCATAAAGGGCAATTAACTTTCTCTCACTAGAATCTCACTCTAGAAACGCCACCTTATTCCTCACGAATAAGGTTCATCAAGTGCATTCACGGACTAACTTAGGCATCAGAGTGGGTTTTCTCGGACACCTCCAAGGCACCTGTGCGCTACGTGTGCAGGTGACAGACCTGATCCGTCGGGAAGGTCCGACAACGGAGGAGAGGAGAAGTGAGACGAGAATCTTGAACTAGATCCAAAGTAATTTAAACTCAATCCAACCTAAGATCCGAATCCGATTCGGGGGTGATTGTTTCCTAACTGGAACAGTCTCTTTTAATTACATTGATGATTGATTGATCTAACGTAATTAATTTTTATATATTAATCTATTTATTTGAATATGATTTTGTTTCTAATTTTAACTTAAATTATCGAGCATTCTTAGTATATATATTGCTTGCTTATATACCGTGAGACTAAACTTGTACTCTTGAGTTGAATGACTTGACTTGACCCGTAAACCTGACCCATCCAACCCTTTTTTTCGTAGGCCAACACACCTATAAATCTTGATCCGTGACTCGACTGTCATCAAACCCGGTAATTTAGGGTCGCGGCCCAACCCTACCTGTCCGTTAAAAATTATTTATATGATTACAATATTAAATACAATATATTTGTATTTTTATGACAGTACACCTATAAATGAAGTAATAATATTTGATAGGGTTATTTAATAGCAATAATACTGACTATTGGACGTATTCCATAAATAATACAAATTACAGTTAATCCCAGAATAATACGGAGTATTTGAGTAGTCTTATGAGAATGGTACAGTGGACTTTGTTACCTACAACAGTGGGTAATCTTGTTGAAAAACAACCGGCAACTTCATTACATTAAATCCACACCCACCCTCCTCCTTCTTTACCCTCTTTCTCCATCTCTCTCCTACTTAATTCCAGATCTTTAATGGCAACTTTGCAAGAAAATTAAAAAAGTTTCATTTCCATTAAATCTAATAATGGACTCTCCATCAAATGCAAGCTCTTCAAATTCTTGAGGTTCAAAATTGTCGAATGAAGTTTTATGTCAAGTAAGTGAATGAAAAACACTAACTTTACCTAACAATTTGCTTGATTAAGATTGAATTAGGTGGTAAAATGATCAAAAATCCAAAAATAACATAAACCCTAGAAATATGAATTGAATTCAGAAAATCGAGTAACTTACCTCTGCCATTGTCGTCGAAATACTCTAAAACGAACGAACTTCAACTCAGCATCTGTCAGTGTCGATTAACGATTAAACCAACTTCAACTCGCAAAATTCGAAGAAAAAAAAACTGAAGAATAGGCACGGATTTACTTACGAAATTGCGAGCGAGATTAGAAGATTAGGGTTGGAGATGTTTAATGGAGGTTGAAGGTGTGGTGATGGACAGTAATGGTTGCATGAAGAGGAAGGGAGAGGGAGAAGTGGAGAGTGAAGTGGTGATGGTGACTGTTGATTTCAAAGTAACGAAAAGTCAAAACTGAAGTAAATGACGCGCTTAAGGTAGGTGGACCGGTTACTCAAGTAACCAGTCCACTATAGCATTCTCATAAGACTACTTCAATACTCCGTATTATTCTGGGATTAATTGTAATTTGTATTATTTATGGAATACGCCCAATAGTCAGTATTATTGCTATTAAATACCCCTATTTTTTATTGTGTAATATCTTCTAAAACATTTATTTTTTATAATTATTTCTATATAACTATGATAAGTAATGAATATAAATAAAATACTCCAATATTAAATAAAATAAAACTCTTAAAATATATTTTTATTAATATTATAAAAGGTAAAAAGTCAAAAAAAATTATTTATTTTGTAATTTTATCTAATATTTCGTATTAAAACTCATAGGAACGATATTTTTTTGTTAAAGGAAATGTAATGGTTTTTACATAGAATTGCGCGAAAGTGGTAATTAAGCCCATTACTATATTTAATTGTGAAATTAAACCCCTTAGGCTTCAATTGTAGTGAAATTGATCCCTTTAATCAAAATCTTATGAGAAATAGAGTATTTCGTCCCACAAAATACTCGAAATTATAACCTAATACCTAAATATACGTATCGGAAAAAACATTAGTAATATTTTTTTTTGCGAAATCTTAACTTAAGAAAATAAATGAATAAATGATTTAAAAAATTTATAATAATAATTACTCCCTCCGAGTTCTTATGATTGCCCCATTTACTTTTGGGGTGAAAAATAAGGAAGGAAAAATGAGTGGTTCAATAAAGAAGAAGAAAGAGAGAGAGAGACGGGTGGGTGTCTGGGTGAATGTGAACCACATATTTATGGCCTAAAATAGAAAGTGGGTAAAAGATTGAACTCAGTCCCAAAAGAAAAATGGGGCAATGTTAGAAACTCGGAGGGAGTATATATTTTGTAAATTATTGCAAAACATAAAAACCTTCAAATTTCCATAAAAAAATACAAAAATGAATTTTATCTTCAATAATGAGTTTTCCTCTTACAGTGCAAAAAATAAAGGGTTTTACAAAACATGAAAACAAATCTAGTACGAATTAATATACTTTAAATTCTTAGGTCTACGAAAAAGGTTTATCATGTAGTTACATTTTTTTTCAAATTCTTATGTCAAAAGTATATAAAAAAATGTGTAGAAAATAAAACCAAAATATATTGAGTTTATATTTCATAAGTTTAAAAATTCAAATTTTGTAAGATTAATTACTTTTTCCTGAAAAAATTTGAATTCATAGTTATAAATATTTTTATTTTTATTTTTATTGAGTTATGTTTTGGGTTATTTAACGGCAATAATATCAACTATAGGGCGTCTTCCAAAAATAATATCAATTTCAATAAATCTGAAAATAATACGTATTATTGTAATTGTTAAACAAGAGTAGTATAAGTGACTTTATAACCTGCTACATCGGGTTACCTAATTAATATTTAACATGTTACTTATCCTTCATCCTTCTACTTAGACTTGGATAACGGGTGAACCATGACGGGTCAGCTTTGGGTCGGGTCAGCTTCGGGTCGGGCCACTTTCGGATTATAATAATCGGGTTGACTTATGGTCGGGTCGGATACTTTTGGGTTCGAGTCATTCTCGGGTTTGTTGTTTTCAACTTTTTTAGGGATCGGATATCGACTCGTTTTCTATAATAATAGTCGGGTCAGTTTCGAGTTAGCTCGGGTCAATTCGGATTACGGGTCAAAATCAAGTCTTCAATTCGGGTGTCGGGTCGGGTTCAGTTGGACTTATTCGGGTCGGGTAAGTTTTGTCATGTCTACTCCTCCTTAGTTCTCTCCTTCATCCTCTCTCTCCATTACCCTTCATCTTTTTTCAGTTTTTTTTCTATACGTTTCGTTTAGATTAACGTGTTGATTTTGGTATAGGATTGTGTTGTTAGCTAGATTTGGTGAGGTTGAAGACTTGAAGGAAGAGGAAGGCCCCGTACACTGAGTAAGTGAAAATGAGTGAATTAATGTGAAATGAATTAAAAGCGAAAAAAGAAGGTGAACGGGTTCTACAACTAACTAGTCATCTATACTACTCAGGTTTAACTACTCCAAAAATACGTATTATTCTCTGATTTATTAAAATTGGAATTATTTTGGGAAGACGCCCTATAGTTGATATTATTGGGAAGGTGAAAGTGTTCTACAGGTAACCAGTCACCAATTAGAGGATTATACAACCAGTTGTACATGGCTCTATGTACAACTGGTTTTAAGATTTTGAGCTTTATCACAAAGATTTCGAGTTTTGCTGTAAACTTTATGAGCTTCAGTGTAAAGTTGTTTGTTTAAATCACATAAATGTTTAAGCTCAAAAACTTACAACTCAGCTCAGAAACTTTTATAAGCTCAATAAATATACACAAAAGCTCAAAAATGCTATTGTACAACCAGGTGTATAATCCTATTTTCCACCAGTCACCTATACTACTCTTGTTTAACTACTCCAATAATACGTATTATTCTCAAATTTATTAAAATTGATATTATTTTGGGAAGACGCCCTATAGTTGGTAATTATATTGTTAAATAACCGTTATGTTTTTAGGTTGATATTTGTATTTTGTAGTGTGATATATTCAATTTCTCATGAGATTATGATGATGGATTAAATTTCACATTATGTCTAACTTATGGGGCCTAATCATTCCAATTGAAACTTAAGGGGTTTAATTTCACAATTGAATATAATCTAAGGGGCTTAATTAATACTTTCGCGCATAAATTTGTAATTTCTCACACCTTATTTTCGCAAAAATGTAAATCTAATTCTATTAGGATAATTTTATCTTAATAAATATAACTAATTATGTCAGGATCATAATTTTATTTTGTTAATATTTCTCCGAAAATGACAACTATTTGAAATAATCATAATCATTTTACGCGTTTCACACGGTGTCTATTCAAATTTTGTTATTTTCTGAGGTGATAATAGAGGGTTTATATAATGGTAATTCTTTGAGTTTTAGGAGTGTTTAAATTGGTTTGTCTAATACTAAAATTCAATGGAGTATTATTTATTATCTAATACTAAAACAAATGAGAGTATTATTTATCATATCCACTTTTAATATGGATAATATTTAAATTCTTACTGTTTTAAAAAAGTTGGATTATTCGTTCGAAAAAAGCCTCCTTAATTATATGTATTGATTGATTGTTTTTGCCCTTTTTCTTTGTTTTTATGTAAACCCTTTTGTTAAATAAATACTCCGTACTACCTTATCAGTAATTGATAATCAATTTTAAGTCATAAATAAAGTTAATTTAAGTCATCAGTAATTGAATTATAAGTCATAATCGAATTTGGGAGCGGTTGATTATCTAAATTGGAGTAAAAATGAAGGAAGCATAGTTGAATGTCAATATAAAAGATAAAGATTATACTATAAGAGTATAATGGAATTTTTTTTAGAAAAACTCCTTAGGAATGAGTAAAGGTCTTTTAGGAAAAAGCACGACCCATCTTTTGAAGGCATACGTCACTTGAGTTTGGTTTATTTAGTTTTCGCTTGAGGGTGAAAATGTGAGGAAAAAATTGGTAAGTAAATAGCACGAGTAGGTTTATATCCACAGCCACACGCCAGATACAAATTGAATTGAAGGAAACAATATACAAAAAAGAATAGCTCCCAGAAAGACTAATCAATCTACTACCTCATTCATGTTGACATTCTTCACAAGTTATACATACATACATACATACCCCAAAACTGTCTAGAAAAGTTGTTCCAGACCTCCAAGTGAAGATGTTGATGTGATTGGCTTCGCGGCCTCGGGTGCACCATCATCAATTAGAAGCAGATCTGAAGTCAGAGCGCTTGACACAAACTGACTTGAATTAGGAGTATATGGAGCTTCAGGTTGATCTGTGGTAACAGCAGACACATCACCTAGTTGACTCGACTCGCTTGTTGCAGGAACATTTGGTGAGCTCAAATCAGCTGCTAGTGGGGCTCTTTCTGCGGTAGGATCTTCTGAGAGCGTTTCTTCAGGCTTGCTTGAGTCAGTCATATCTACTTCTTGGCTCGGACCCTCAGGGGGGATAGCACTGACACTGGGGTCACTAGAATCTGCTGATGCAGCAGCTTCAACATTTTCGGGTGCTAGTGAGGCTTCAACATTTGCTGGCGGCGCTTCACCGTTTGCCGGAAGGGATTCGCTGTTTGCCTGCGGGGTGCCTGTTGGCGGCACTTCAGCGTTTGCAGGCGGTGTCCCACCAATTGCTACTGGAGGTGGTGCTCCCAATAACAAAGGCTTTCCGGGCTCTTGTTGGGAACCTGATATTGCAGGAGTCGGCTTTTTTGGAGCAGAAATAGATAGAGATAAAGTGCTCATACCAGGAGGGAGAATTTCGATAGCGGGCTTTTTAACTGTGTCACCTAAACTTGGTAACTTGGGGTCCTCCAGCGATGCCAGGAATGCAGCTGTTGCATCTGTCTTTGTCTGTCTGGTATGCTCAATTTCGCTTTGGAGCATTTTATTCCAGGACTCGACCAAGTTTTTCAAAGTTGGCCGTCCATGTGCCTAGTACCATTGATCAAGAGATCAGAACATATAGGACAGTAAAGACAGTATGCCTGTGCGTAAATTGAAATAAGCATACATGTGAATGAAGTACAGCTTCTGCAAGCATTCCAGTTTCCTGCCATGCTTTCTCCATGACGGCATTGTCACCCAAGAGGGAAGCTGCAAAGGCTGCTTCACGTCCCAAACCAAGTGAGATTAAGTTATTCACCAATGTCTGCGACGGATTAACACCAAATTTAGTCAATGAAGAGGATCAAGAAATACTAGGCCAATGAAACAAGAAACAGATAACAGAAAACGTAACATCTTAATCCCAAAAAGCAAACGACAATCTCAACACTAATTTTTGAAGGCCATAACTGATTTTGAATACAATTCATGCTCTCAAGCTAACTTTCCAACAAAATTTTACTCTCACACCCTCGCCCTCCGTCCTCTCAACATCATAAAAGGAAATAATGGGGCAAGTTGGAAATGGTAGGATCTCATAATCATATCGTAATGCCTTTAAAAGAGGCTCATGCTCCTAGAAGTGTACAGGGTCCGACAAAATCTGACTTTACCATGCTAGTGGCTGCTTCCAAGGCGCAGTTAAGTTAAAACACAAATTGTTCTGTGTACTGAGACTACTGAACCAGAACAACAATAGCCCAAAACTGAAATTTATAACCCATCACTTGTTGTAATGATAACTTCTGCTTCTGAGTAGGGTTCTCTCTTTTGAGCCCCTGCTACCCTATAGGATGGTCCTATAAGAAAGGTTCTCTAATTTAAAACAAGACCATCACTTGTTACATGATGAGAAAAGATGACAATTGGTTTTGAAAGTTTATTTCAATACATCCCACACCAAAGAACAAGAAGTCTCATGAATCACAAAAGGAGAAAAACAAGAAGACTTCAGAGCTGCCTAGCTCATTAAGATGAAATAAACTAAAAGAAATTTAAGAGACCAGGAGTCCAGGATACAGCAATAACTACAAGAAAGAACTGTGGTTTTTAGTAAGAGTATATATGCTCCTTTTATAATTTTTGTTTTGTTCTCTCTTTCCTTTTTGAGCTTAGTCACCTTTTGTTCCTTGTTTCCTCTTTGGGACATACTATAATTCTACAAAATGGAAAATAATACCCTCAATACACACCCATAACAGACTAACACCCCCATAACCTCAATCCAACCACAACACTTTTCTCCACCACCATAACCAGCCTCAACCTGAACCCTGCCCCACCACCACCTTGGACATTTCCTCCCTTTCACCTGTAACCCCTTCAATTATCCTCTGAAATGCCGTCACCTCACCACGCCATGGATACCCTCACAACGACACCCCCCCTCCCTTCTCTCCTGCACACCACAACCACCGACACCCCCGCAACACGACAACCTCCACACCACCACCACCACCAACACCCCAGAAAGCAGACCGCTGCTCACCAACCGCCGGACCTCCTCTTCACCTTAAAGGCTCTCAACCCACCACCACCGATACTCCTCCCTCCTTGATAAGACCACCATATTAACCTCATCTCACTCTAGATCACCCTACCCTACAAAAACACGAAACACCACTAAACCTCTCCACCTCCAACCTTCTTGTTGTGACCCCCAGATCTAGCCACCTAATTTTCGGGTGTTTCTGCTGGTGATGTTGCACGATTAGGTTGAGGGCAGTGGTGGGGCAACGGAAATGGGTTGAGCGCAGTGGTGGTCTAAGGTGGTAACTGTGCCATGGAAATGGGGTTGGATGTAGGGATGGGAGTTATGGTGTGGCAGGGATTATCAGGGAGACAAATTTGGTGTGCGGATATTATAGGAAAAGTGTCATATTTTTACCCCTTTTTTCATGTGTCCAAATGAAAAGGGAACAAAATGCAGACTAGAAGGGAGTATGAAACTGTAAAATTCAAAGCACCAGAAACATACAGTATGATGTTACTCAATTTCTTTCATTTTATTATACAACAGACATTCCAAAAGGCATTTACTAGCCTGACTAAAAGAAAGTCCTCTATAATCATCTTGCAGATGGTCTCTCTGTAGCATCCGGCCTGCAGAAGCGCTATAAATTCCATTATAGTTGTCCCGAGGAATTAATCTTACACTTAATTTGGATGGAGAAATCCCCTATTCACTAAAACAAAAAACAAGGGGCAATAAAGACTTTTCAACTTTCCCGCCTAAATCTACCCTTCATTATCTCAATTGGGCTTGACAAAATAAACTTTTAACCAAATACTCATTACAAGCCCAGTTCTACAATATTCATTCATAAAATAACCAAAAAATCTTACATCTATCAATTTTTACCAATTATACAAATTTGAAAAAAAATAAAAATAACAAAATAACAAAAAAAGATCTCATACTTTTTAATAGGCATGTAAAACAGGTCGGACGGGTCATGTTATCTGGGTTGGACATAATACAGGTTGGATTAAATACATGTCACGGGTCAATTAGGGTTAGAATACTAGACTTGTATAATTTCTGACGCCTTACAATTTATCAATTAAAAATTAATTTTTTAATATAGTAATCACATTAAATATCACTAATGTTATTAAATTCAATAATTAACATTTTTCTCAATAGAATGAGGCATAACTTAATTGAAATTAAAATATTTAACTTACTGTTAAAAAATATTTTTTTATTATTAAATGCTATTAACAATTATTATTTTCAATTTGTTTTTGGTAGTTTACACTATTAAAATTAATCATTTTTAAATTTATATTTTAAATATAACATACCATATAAATACCAAGAGGAAGTAATACCGGAGTAATAATTTTAATTAACAGATCATTTCAGGTTTAAGCCAAACGGGTCGCGGGTCAAAATTTTTAGGATCTTGACTCTTGAGCCTAAACAAATGGATCGAGTTCGAATCGAAATTTGACAGATTTATTTACTAATTTAAAGATCCCCAATCTTCGAAAATTTAGAAACAAATCAATTACCTAAGAATTGAATACTATACTAAGCATAATAAAAATACTAATGTTGAATGTGATCCAAAAGTAAAAAAAAATAAAAAAATTCCAACTTAAAATAAGTTAAAAAAAAGGCATCTAATACTACTATTATAAGTAAGTAAAATCGTAAACAATATATTGTACTTATTATATGACTGATCATATTAGTATTTTATATTCATGTTGTCCTAATAGAATGTTAATCTATACATAAAAACAAGGTAGTGAGATAAAAATTAGTTTTATTACGCTTAAACAAAAAGTAAAGGGTAAAGTTTACCCAAAACATAAACGGTTGACTGAAACACTAAAAACATAATAACGTAAATGAATGACTTAAATCAAGAGAATATATATTTTTGTAAGTCACTAAACTATTTGTATACACAAAATTTAATTAAAAAACCGTGCATAGGCACGGGTTTTGCACTAGTATAGATAACAAGAGAGGAGAGCACACATTTGAATCAGCTTCGCTCAAAACCAAACGAACTAAGAACAAATTCACCCGTATATTATATCCATATTAAGGCATAGTATGTTACGGAGTATTTGGTTAAACATCTATGTCAATGTCATGTATATCTTAGTAAGTGAATATTGTGTATACTTATCACGTATTCATACAGGGCGTATAGAAATGGTCAACCATTGTTTGGACATCAAGTTGGGTAGGAAGAAAAATTAGGTAATTCATTTTCCCTGTTAGAAACCAAATTAAAACCTTTCAAACATACTCCTACAAAACACTTTGAAGGAAAATAGAATGCTCCATTTTTTCCTTCTTTTCCCCTCTCTTCAATACCATTCCGGCCTTCCCTCCTTTCTATCCAAACACCAAACATACCCTTATGCTGTTATGCAAAGAGTTGTATCATATGTCAGTAAAAAAACAGAGAAACATACACTCAAGCGTGTTAACTCCCCGTGATTAGCCAGTCGCAAAGCCAGGCCTCTTAGTTCTTGACTCTGCAAAGCCCCCTTAACAGAGCCAGCAGCCGCTAGCCGCTTGAGAGCCTCCCTAGCGATCTCAGACTGTGCTGTTGCATCTGCTGCATCAATAAGATCCAAAAATTCCTTTGCAAACTTCGCTATACCTTGAACAGCATCAACGATGTTTTCTTTCTTTGCAGCTACATTTAATAAATTGGTCAAATCCAACCCTACCGTTTCTTGCCCTATGTCCCTACTATTGCTCATTGTAAAAAGGCATTGAAGAGCTCTCCTCAAATCATTACCCTGCATGGCTAGATCAAACTCCAACCTATATCCAAAACAAATAAAAAAATGATAAAGGAATACACCTTAAAACATTAAGTACCGTAAAAATAAGTATCTACATCAGTTACATCCGGTTTTTAGATTACCAATTTAAATAAATAAAGGAATAATTCACAAAATATAAAACTAACATGAAAAGAAGCATAAACTGCATACGTATCAAATTATCAATTACTGGTATAAAGTTACCTAAACCAGTGAATTCAAGTCTCTTTCCATGGTACTGTAGAATATGAAAATCAAAGGAAGACATCTGAACATTAACGAGTGCGAACTGTACCATACACTTATTCAAGGAGAGCGGGGGTTTGGCTTCCTCCCTCCCCCTCTCCCCCATCCTCCAAGTTGAACAACTTCTAGGAAAATAACCCACCAAACATCACATATGTTTCAACCTATTCTCGACATTCCTAAACATCACATGTTTCGAAAATCCACACCACCATGAGTCTAGCCAATTCCGGCGAATCGAATCACGACCCCTACTCCTCGACATTCCAGCAGCACCTCTGAGCACCTTCGCGCTCTCCACTTCTCTGGTGTTGCTTGTGACTGGAGCCCAGCAACCACTCAGCCATTTTCAACAAAAAAGTTCATCTACTTATTAAATGTATCTGCTGTCTAGGTATGTACTATTATTGTGTATCTATGTTTTTTTTTGCCATCGTCATAAAAACCCACCTTACAACCTGCGCAAAATCATAGCTGGTGAAAGACAATGAAAAAAGTTGACTCTTCGTGAAATCTCGAAATCAGATCTCGAATGCAGTGGTGATACTCCTCTACTTCAGCCAGTTGATACACTAGTTGTAGGCAGTCCATCTGTAGAGTTAAATGAAGTGTTCCATTCACTTTAGCCCACTGAATTGCTTTGCTAGTAGCTAAAGTTTCCACTTGCAAAGCCGACTCAGCCAAGAACGAATCATAACCACAACTATTACTCCCACTTTCATTCTCCGTGATAATCCATCCGGCCGAAGCTTCTCCAGAACTCCTTCACCATACATCCACATTCATAATTGTGGTTAAACATTTCGCATTTCCTACACCGGCGTGATCAACCAAATTTCCTTAGATCTTCCGATCGATGCACGAATGTTGTCCTTGTTTGACTATTCATGACAATTAATCTTTTCCTTATCCTTCCTCTTCTTCAAGTCTTCCCAGATATCATTCAGATTGCGGAGAGAGACTCCTGGTGTCTTGCTAATTATCCAGTAGCATCATTAGATGCCCCTCTGAAAATGATATTATTCCTAAAGAGCCAAATATTATATAAAATATTAATAAAATGAAGCGGTCCACTCCAAGAATCATTGCTCTCAAAAAGACGAATCGTTATTTCCATGAGCTAGTCTCAAAAATCCATATTACTACCCTCTTGGACACTCCTGGAAAACATCATAGATTGCCAGAGTTGCCTACTAATTAAACAATCTCTAAACAAATGCTCCAGGGTCTCCATAGATGATTGAAAAGGTGTGGGCGAGCCTTCATCCTTGCCCTTAAAACACAACACACAATGATAAGGTCCTACCAAATTCCTTTTCGCCCTTTTAACTCCTATTGGAATAACAATAGTCAACATTTTCCAATAAAAAAAATTCCAAGACGAGGGACCTGGCAATTTACAAAGAACTTTCTTATAGAAAAACAACTTAGTAACCGTGCTCCTTGCTCTTAGTGAACATTCTATAAAACTTAAATCCTTTTGAAGTAACTCATAGTATCCGCTTTTAACATTGTACTCTCCTGTTCATGTTCTCATCCAATAGCATCGGTTTTCTTGTGATACCGTTATCAGAGGAATAGCTTGAATTCTGGCACACCACTCCCTTGAATCTTCTCCATATTCCATTTTTTGTCCGTCGTAATGAGATCCTTGATTTTCCAGTTACTTGCGTTAATAATAGGATCCCGAGATTCACGCCAGTTTTGATAACCGGAATACAACCATTGACCCATCTATCTTGAAAAATATTGATTACCGAATCTTTCATCTCCTCATTAATTCCCACCTTCCAACCCAGTCCATACTCCAAAGTTTCCTTGCCTTTAATAATTCCCACCCAAGCCCTGGATTTGTTACTTCTTTGTTTGCTCTTCCTGAATTCTTCATAATTCCTTATGAACCCATACTTACCCGTGAACACCTTACTAATGAGTAGCTCTTTATTCTGAACTATTCTCTGGGCATTCTTAGCAAGCAATGCTTGGTTGGTCAAAGATATACTTCTAATACCAAGCCCACCATTCTTTTTTGGTAGACTAAGGTATTTTATCGATCTCCAGTGCAACGTTTTTCGCTATTTATTGCCAGCCCACCAGAAATGTGCTAACAAAGCATTCACTTTATTAGCCACACTTATCGGAATATTAAAAAACGATAGAAAGAAACTTGAAAGGTTAGCAAGCACCGAGTGTATTAACGTTAAACGCCTGGCTGGAGACAAAAGAACACCATTCCATGAACCTATTCGTGTTAGAATCGGGTCGTAGAAGCTAATGGCAATATTCCTCCCTCCGTATCACTAATGTCTGGAATTCCCAAATACTTCCCTAACTTCGCGCCAGGTTTTCGTTGGAAAATTTTAAGACTATCACGTATCACCATCGCCGATTTCTCCTTATTAATTTTTTGTCCCGATAACCTACAATAGTTATCCTGAAGTCTATGAAAGTTTTTTTATATTATCAGAAGAACTTTGAAGAGGAAAAGAGAATCATCAGCAAAGAAGAGATGCGATATGTAAGGTGCATGCTTAGCCACTTTGATTCCTTGAATCTCCTTTGTGTCACTACTCTTAACCAAATTTCCTGATAAAACCTCCGTACAAATAAAAAAAAGATAAGGGGAAAGCGGATCACCTTGCCTTAGCCCACAAGTAGGCTTGAAAAAATGGAGAGAAGCACCATTAATTAAGATACTATATGACACGGTAGTGACACAATTCATAACAAGTTCTACTAATTGCTCCGGGAAACCAAAACTTGTCCACGCACTTCTTAGAAAGTTCCAATCGATCCTATCGTACGCCTTACTCATATAAGCTTTGAAGGCTATTTCACCAATTCTTTCCTTCTTGTGAGAGTTAAGTTTATGCAGACATTCACATCTACTATCAATATATTATCCTGAATTGATCTATTTGGCATAAAAGCGTTTTGGTACTCTCCAATAAGTCGAGGCATTAGGTTCTTCTTACGAGTTGCAATACACTTCATAATAATCTTCATAATCACATTACAGAGGCTAATCGGTCTACAATGCTCCACCTCCTCTGGGCAAGCCACTTTCGGAATAAGAGTAATGAAAGTTCTATTCATCTCTTTCGGAACAAACCCAGAGTTAAGACACGCACAAACCGCTTCTGTAATATCATCCTTAATAAATTTCCAACATTTCTCATAAAACTCAGTGGGTATTCCATCTGGCCCGGAGATTTGAGATCCCCTAATTGAAAAACCGCAGTTCGGACCTCTTTTGCCGAGAATTTCCTCACCAGCTTATTCTTATCCTCCTCATTGATACTTCCCTTCAAATTATTAAAAAACTCTCACTTCAGCTGATCATAATGATCGAAATCCGTCGGTTGTGTATCTATGTTAGATACATTATTATAGGTAGTAGATACATTATAATAGGTAGTAGAACCGTTATTATAATTGTGTATCTACATCTTGGGTAATTGTGTGTTTATTACATCTACTACCTTTAATAATGTGTCGACAACCTCTTTTGATGTATCTAGGATGAAAAATAATGTATCAAACTAACATGGACACACAATAATAGTTACCTAGATACATTCAATAAAGCATTACATTAAATTAAATTTGGGTCATATTGATGCAAAAACTACAGTAGCCAACAACTGACAATTCCAACGACATCACCGGCTGGGCCACTATGTGTCGTCGAGTCGACTGAGATGCGCGAAGTTATATGGTGGCCAAGGAAGAGGAGGGAGTGACGTCAGGTTGGGATGCTCGTTGGAAATAAGTGATGGAGTTGGGCTAAATTGGTGTTCCCGACTGGGCTATGATGGATGACAAAGGAGCTTGATTGGTGGTGATGTCGGAGGATAGTGGTATCGGAGGATAGTGGTAGTTGACTGTATTGGCGTCGTTGATTATTGGCAGGATATAGGGGTTTAGCGTGGCATTTTAATCGTGATATTGAGTAATTAATTACGAGGGAGTAGGTGAGATTCAATCCTGAGTCCTGACCCTCGATAAGCTATTAATCTAATGGTGTGTGGATGTTCACAGTGTTATTATCGAGTGATTGTTCTTACCAGATTCTAAATCTCTCCCCCACCCCTCTCTCTCTCATATAACTCCCCTTAAAAAATTGTATTAAGAGTCATTGAGTTAAAAGATGTTTACATTAAGTTTACTTTAAATATTATTAATAAATGTTTTTTTTATTCACATGTCCCAACAAATTTCCACCAAACAAATAATTAGTACATTACTAAAATATCTTTCGTAAGAATGAATGATCTTCAATAATAGTTAGTAATTTTTTAGTGAAGCCAAATACCTCTTATTTAAAAACAATAAAGTTACTTCCTCCATTTTTTCATATTTTCCCATTTTCCTTTTCGGTCCACTTTTTTTTTATCTTTCCATTTCATTTCTTTCCATTTTGGTCCATAATTTTTACCATACTAGCCTTACTATTTATGATACTTTGCACCTTTATTCTTTCCTATTTACACACACTTACCATTCTACCCCCAATATTTTTTAAATTTATCATTTTATATTCAATACAAAAAAATTGTGTCAAATGTCAATGAGAAGATAAAATAAAAATGGAGGAAGTATTATACTTATTTTAACCTAGGATATATATTCATCCACAAAATTAATGTTCAAGTTATCACCCTTGCACATATAAAAAGTACTCTCCCTCATTCAGTGGAAACCTACCATAACTTGAATATATGTGAGAAATATTTTAACCAGAGGGTAGGTAACCAGAGAGGAAGTAATTTTTTTTATGGTCAAACTTTTTTTTCAATAATTATGAAATGTGAACCTTTTTTTATCTTTCATAGAGATCATGTTTTATTTGTTAACAACCTTACGTAATTCATACTAATTTATTAAATTTTGCGTCACTTTATTTTG
This sequence comes from Agrostemma githago, assembly GCA_958450325.1. NCBI lineage: Eukaryota > Viridiplantae > Streptophyta > Magnoliopsida > Caryophyllales > Caryophyllaceae > Agrostemma > Agrostemma githago. Next base: position 60,719,075 of record OY288247.1, on the reverse strand, counting down.
AAGTGTAAAATAATACCTCGTATCAAAATAAACTTATTATCATAGTGTTGGGAAACTTCGACTATTTTAAATTTCTATTTTATGAAATTAATACGAACGATACGTATTGCGTGTCATTATAGAGCACAATTGCATAATAGTCCCTATTAGAATTTAGGTGATTAATTCTTTGATTCTGGTGACATAACTCACCCTTAGAGATTTTTTTTTTCTATTTTGCTATCATTAATATTAACATGATCAAATTATATGAAATTGATACTCGACTGCAAATCAAATTATATCACATTCATAATTTTATTATGACTTTTGTCAAATGCTCCGTAGAGTTTCAATTTTCACAAAAATGTGAACATCATATTTTAAAAAGTATAGGGAATATAATTTATAATATATGAAAATACGTAACTAAAATATTCTCTACTACGTAGTATATTTTCTATCTAAAATATTCCCCATTATACGTTCCTAAAAAATAATATAAAAGAGGTATTTGTTTCACCTTTTAGATATTCCGGGCAAATGAAGAGCTTCAGCAGCATAACCCATTCCAAGCATAAATTGTGCCAAGTCATCATGATGTTCTCTACCAAGTCGAGTAGCCCTGTAAATGCAGAGACATTTAGTACATGAGTCATGAATGGATACTTCAGTTATTTAGAAGAGATAAAACAGTCCAAATGATACCATTTTACAGCACTAACAGCATCACCATAGGCGGCAAGACAACGGCAGCGTATACCAGGATGACTAAGGGATAAAGCATGAGACCGCATATACCTGCAGAAAAATTCGGTGAGTAAAAGTGTAAAGCAACTTAGTCATACAAGAGATGCTAAAGACAGAAGCAACATTCATAAAGTTAAACACAACTGTGACCTATGTTACTCCGACAATCATTTTGTTGTCATATCGTGTGTCCAACTTGACACGACAATTCGACACTTCAATTTAGACCAAATGATTGAAAACTTTGCCCAAATTAGCAATGTCCAACACTCTGACACCGTGTCAGAGAGTCGGAGTACACGGTCACTGATGACTAACATCTATATCGATTTATTTGGATAGAGTGAGATGATATCCTTTGTTTGGATAACAAAAGGGTGAAGGATTTGGAGGGAAAACCATTGTGTTCTCCGTTTGCCCTCCCCTTCCTTTCCCTTCCTTCCTTTTCCCTCCCCTCCCTTTCCTTCCCAATTTTCTATGCACACACACCCTTAGTAAATTCCTTTCAAAAATCTTTACAGATAACATCAAGGTCACAAATTATGCCAGAATGCCTTAAATCTATATAATTTATATGAAGACTAGCTAAAACATTAAATTTTATTCCACATGACTACCAAACCTAACATCTCACATAGCTCCTTAATTTTTTCATTAATTATGAAAAGTCAAAAATTTAATTGGTGCATCTTTTCATGTACTCTCATCAAAATGATCAATCAAGGTTAATATTTACAATCACATTAACAAGCATTGAGATTTCCTTATTTTAACCGAAAATCGGTGAATGAAGAGACATGACATTGTAATATATATCTAATGAAGGGATGACAAATCATGTGGAAGCTCATATTCACAGGACACAAATGAGTTTATTGTTTGCCGAGTTTTATCCTTTTTCTAATTTTATCATTTACATTTCTTATTTAGCTAGAGAACATATGTGAAGCATTGAAGCCAATTTGTCAAGTCGACAATTTCTAATTTTATTCTTTTTTATTTTTCGCTATACCAATTATGTTTATAAACATACTTTGAGTTGACTTTAAATTCTATTGGTTTTGGGTTTATAGATAGAACTTTCATTTATGTTCAAAAATCGAAATAATTATAAAATACAATTGAGATGAAGTTGTAAGTTTGGAATGTTAATTCAAAATAACATAATAGGAGTATAAATTATTCAGATAATATAATATATATTTAACAATTGAATCTCAAAACAATAGCATTCAACATTTCAATCACTAAATTAAAACATGGGACATATATGAAAATAGAAAATGTGAACATCACAAGAAAAAGGGAAGAAAAATAGAGAGTACAATATATAGAGTAAAAAGGTGAAGTAGAGTAAATAAAACTTAAACAGGCAACTAATTTTTTTGGAAACAAAGAAGTGTACTCAATTATCGAATTATGAATGCACGAAGCTTAGATAATTATTTCTCTTATATTTTAATTACTTCGTACGATCTTACGAAGCTTTTGACGACTTATATATAATTTTTCAAAAGTGTACTCCATTTTATTACTTCGCAGCAACCAAAAAATCATCCGAACCTTGGTCCCAAAAAGATTTGGGGTTGGATAAAAATAAATCATTATCCAAAATTGCCAAGTCGTCTCCAAAAAAAACATATAAAAAAAGGCATAATAGTAGTAACAGTAGGAAGGAGAATATTAAAAATGCAGTTTCAAGTTGAAAATAAAGTTGAATGCGCTGATAATTTTCAGGTTAAAAGAAAAGGTTTGACGATTAAAAATAATAGTAGTAATACGGAGTAATAGTTAAGAAAAATAAAATAGTCTAAATTATTTATCACCATAGTTCTATCTAAAATAGAGTTAAGGTTAAAGTTTTGAATTCAAACCTATAAAAACTTAGCACGAAAATTATAATGTGAAAAAAAATTATTATCATATACTCCCTCCGTCCCAAAATGATTGTCCCATTTACTTTTGCACAATAATTAAGAAAATTGTGTAATGATGGGTATATAGACAATTATGACTAATTTACAGGGTGATGTGTAAGGTGGGGTGGGTTAATGGAATGACAAAATGGTAAATATTTTGTCTTAGTAGGGACAAAGTTGTAAAAATGGATAGACTAAAAAGGAAAGTTGAGAAATGGGACAATCTTTAAGAACCTACCCAAAAAGGAATACAGGACAATCTTAGTGGGACGGAGGGAGTATTATCTAATAATGAATATATTTATTTTAATTTTATATAAGTATTATAAACAAGAATCTAAGAATAGTCCCCTGATTTTCATGGGATTGAAAACTAGGTATTTCTTAATAAGCTATGTGTCATTTGCCTTCGAAAGGTATATAGGGCATCTTCGAACACCTTTACAGAAACCTTTTGTGAAATTCCACGAAAGAGATGCTTCAGAGATTTAACCAACAGAAGCAGTTACCTATCAATAAGCCAAAGTACCCCATCTTTGACACCCACAACCAAAAGTGGCCCAACAGGCCGTTTCTGCTCTGTGGGAAACCGAGTCACAGCAACAGCTACTCCACCTCCACCAACAGCAACCTCGTTAGCTCTTCTTTCCTCATGTACTCCTTCATCCCCGTCCAATTTTGATTGTTTTGGTAATGTTAAGTAAGGTGGCACTGAAGGAGCATGCTGAAATGAAGCTAGTCTTACAACCTGCAATGAGATCTTCATTGATCAACAGCAGATAGTATTTACACATGCAGCGAAGAACACACAAGGTCTTCTTGGCAAATTAAATTGTTTTCATCCAAATTAAAGTTGACTCTTCCATTGACAATGGTTAAAACAAAATGGGATTCCGTGTCACATCTAAAAATAGCAAACAATCAACGCCACTGATTTGGAACTAGTAAGAAATGATAAAGGAGTTCCATGGAATAAGATGGTTCTGACTTCTGAGTAATCAGATGTGTAGAAATCCCTATTCTACTAAAAGGATAGGAAGACCTACCAATATGCTGACATGTCAACACATGAGAGAAAATTTTCCCGCCTAAAACCATATTACTACTTTACATTATTATGTTATTATATTATATATTATTATGGCAGTAGAATAGTTTGCCCTCCGTATCCCAATAGAATAATTTGTGATTATGGCAATTAATGACAATGATGATGTAAAAAGGAAGATTTTTTTTTCAATAAATACCATCGAACTAATGTGTAGACGTAAACCAATATAAAATATTTGATGATGAGAAAAACTATACGGAAAAAACAATTCACAACAATAAAATTTCAAATTTTTTAATCTAAACATAAAATAATAATATTTGAAATATTATGTTATCATCTAATTTGTTAACAAAATTTCTAATGATCTGAATATATAAACGAATGTATTTTGATTCATGACTATTGGTTTTTTAATTAAAAAACAATTTTTTAATCAAATAATCAGGTAAAATTATCAAAATATTATTATTAGATTTGTAAAAAAAATATGTTCATTAAAATATTAGAATATACATTAAATAAGATTGTTTGATTACCTTGATTATTAAAATATCAAAATATTATTATTAGTACAGTATTTATTTATAAATAATTACTAAATATAAAATGCTAAATATACCGTGCATTATTGCGCGGGATCTATACTAGTTGAAATTACAAGAAGAGTAATGTGCCTGGTTCATTTGAGTCTCCTAATAGAAAAAGTTGGTATGATCTTGAAAAATTACGAACTCGAGATCCTCTGCACCTCAGGACTTGATGAGTATTTTGCTAACACTACTATCATCTGATTCATTTCACTTACAACTACTCATCAGAAAATCACAAGATAAAATGCCACAAAAATATACCAACAACTCAACAAGAAAAACAGATCATCCCTGTCACTAACCATGAAATCAGAAAACAAGTGTCAACGCAAGCTTTGTAAACCTAACACACACAAGTCCTCAAGATCAAAAAGAGGAACTTCTGAGAGGAGCAGCAGGAAGAAGCTTACCAAGTCAAAACGTTAAAGATAGCACAATACCTGTAGCATTGGTGGTCTCAGTAAAACTCTTTCATTTATATCAGTTTTTGGACCATCAACGGAAATCAGTGCTAATTCACCATGCTCAGCAACGGCTCTAGCTTGTGCTTCTTTCAGTTTCTGTTCTTCTTTCATCTTCTTAGTCTCTAAGTCAATAGCAGCAACTCCAGCATCCACAAAAACCACCCTGACACAATTGTAATATTAGCAATCAAGGTAATTTAGGAGACACTGGGCTAGAATGCTCCACATAGACAGCGCTCCTGGCTGTAAGAGTGATCCTCCAATGTAACTTTAAGAAAGACCAACAAGACACTAAATAAAAGTGTGGTGTGTGCTCGCATGGCGCTTACTTTACACAGCATACAATAATAATAATAATAATAATAATAATAATAATAATAATTATAATAATAATAATAATAGAGTATAAACCCTAATAAAATAGAGAAAATGAGGATAATAGATGCAATTACTACTTCCCGCGTATCAAACTATCAACTGGAGCCACATGCCCACAAGAAAAGATCAGTTTATTTCTAACAGGGCCTCAGACAAATCTCAGCACACTACAGGGCTTTGACCAATTAAAACTAAATGACCAAACGACACACCTTCAACATCAATAAAATCGTATGCCTCTAAGAGCATGTATATAGGCAAAAACTGGTGAGTACTTGTTTCGCTCTCCTTCCCCACTCTCCCTCCATGGAGAGCAAAAACCAATGTTTCACTGACAATAGCACACCTCTTTATCTTCACTATTTACGTCCCACATTTTTTGTATTATATCTCAAAAGAGATTTTAAGAGAACCTTCCTCTCACACTCTCAATTGCTATAAAAAGTAATCTATTGTAGATAAAAAGCACTACTTTTTGCTTTCTAACAATGGTGACCACCTTCGAGAGCTCTTAGAGGGCAATGTGTGGAGCCCCCGTTATACTCCTGTCAAGGCAGGGCAAGAAAGGCGGACAGATGTAAAAAGCCTTGCAACAAGATTATCGAAGGGGCTGTATCATTACGACGAGACCCTTGATGGAGAATTACTAAGAATGTATGTGCCTACAAATTCTTATCTGTTATACTCACAAACACCAGATTAGTGAAGCTTTTAACTTCGCCACAAATCGATATATATGAACATATTTAGAAGAAAAGATGCCAAAATTATATGCAAACGGACATTCAACTGCTAAACATAGTTCTCAAACTCCCTAAGAATCTTCAGCCAGCATGTCAGTTAGCTAACCACAACACTAGGCATTCATAGCTGAATCTAAAATCAAGGGAATTTGTTGGCCAACCATAAACGATACTCCCTCCTATTATGAGTTTTCTTCCCTCTTTCCTTATTGACACTAGTTCGCTTATCTTCCCTCTTTCCATTTTGGGTTGTACTTTTAATCAATTCTTTATTCTTTCCTTTACACAAACTCCACCATATTTCCACTTTATACCCCACTTTTTTCTTACTTTAATCAATTCTGTATTTCTTTCTTATTTCTTGTGCCAAAAAAAAAGAGGGAAGAAAACTGGAGTATAATAGACCAATCACATGACAATCAATCAATCACCAAATTAGGTTTAGCTTAAGTAGCTTACTCAATAGTAGTTGGAGTAACAACAAATAGCTGTCTGTGATGCCAAACTGCACTAGTCGCATAGGAAATTGCAACGTCTCCCAAATACCGATATTGTGGACGTAAGGAGGATATGACAATATATTGTTGATAAGCAAAAGCACAATACTCCGCAGTTTGATCCCATGCCGTCCACTCTGGCTGAGGCAGAAGACTGCCCACAGGTTGAAAAGTCTCCCAGCTGCAGACAAGGATTCGGAAACATAAGCATTAAGCAATAAAGTGTCATAGCATGTAACAATGTGAGACATATAGTAATGAATCCGATCAAAAGAAAATCAAAGTGTAAGGGATGAAAATTACTAATATGCCTACACTAGTACAAATATTCGTAGAGATATTGCAATAGCTCAAAGACTTTAAAAAGTCAAGTTTTCTAACATGCACAGTTTTTCTATTAATAATCCAGTAGTATATTAAAAGATCCCATTATATGCCACACCCTGGGCCCTAATTTTTTAAAGCTCAAGTCCATTTTCGTAATCATGCGAGACATATAGTAATGAATCCGATCAAAAGAAAATCAAAGTGTAAGGGATGAAAATTACTAATATGCCTACACTAGTACAAATATTCGTAGAGATATTGCAATAGCTCAAAGACTTTAAAAAGTCCAAGTTTTCTAACATGCACAGTTTTTCTATTGATAATCCAGTAGTATATTAAAAGATCCCATTATATGCCACACCCTGGGCCCTAATTTTTTAAAGCTCAAGTCCATTTTCGTAATCATATCAAACTCTCTTTTAAAGAAGAGACCATAACTTTCAATTACTTTACGGAGCGACTTTAGCTGACTACGCAATTACAATAGAATTAATCTAGTAAGTTCATCTAAATTAGATATATTGATTTCCGCTTCCAAACACTTTGGTTATGAAGCTCAATATTAGTGTCAATTATCATATGGCTGGAATTAATAGAAAATCGGAGCTTCGCAAATCAAGTGAATAAGGAGCTCTTCACCATGTTGGCCATACATGACCTATCTTACACAAAAAGATCCAGAGCAAAGTTTCGATAAAGAATCACAAGTATACAAATTCTTGGGGGCAAGCTAAGCAGCCATGAAATAACAAAATAGATAGATGGAATAAAGAGTAAGAAATGGTGAAAAGAATGGCAGGAAAAAATATACTCAAGATTGTTTGAAGCAAGTGCAAGGCAAGCTTGTCTTGCATACGAGCCACATCGACATCAAACCAACTCTAAAGATACAAAAAAGCACTAAAGCAACCATGCTCAGACTCTTAAAGCTATTATTCAAACGACTCCAATGAAGCTTCCAGCCTTTTCTTTACTCAAATTTCTTCACTTTATTCCTCATAGTTTCTTTTCTTGTTTTTCTTGCTTGTTTCACCTCACATATTAACTGCCTTCACTCACACTTGCTTTCTCGTTTCTTTTGTTAGCCTAAAATCTTTCTTACTTATCATTTATGTCTCGTTGATTCTGCCTTATTATTCGTCTCATTTTCTTTTGCCTATCATGCACTATAAGATATCATGCCATCCATTGTTGTGCCCTATAGGCAATGGTTTCTTATAACAAATGGTTACGACTTAATTTTAATTTCAAGACTATAACACTTTGTTGTCGTTCTTGTCCAATAGAGATAGCTAGGCAGTTTCAAAACAAATAAGAAACAAAATCAACCGTATGTCTTAGCAATAGGTCTGAGGTTCAATCCCCCTCCGCTACTGTAATGTGGCTAAGTGTACTCTTCATTGGACAAAAAAACAAATAAGATCCAAAATCAATGACGACAACTGTTATATGAGAGAACTAAAATACATGGAACACAGTCACTTGCCTATACAGCTGATAATTCAGTGTGGAAGAAGCGCTAGATGTAGCCCCATCATCAAACGCATTAAAGGAGGAAGCACCAGAGCCGAAGCCAGACAAAGGCATTGATTGAATCGTTGAGATTGCAGTGGCTGCAACAGCACTAACTCGGCGAGAAGTCCGATACGCAATACCAAGCAATGCCCCTCCATGCAAACCTATTACCTGCCAACAAGAACAGTTCAACTCACACAATATCCAGAAATGGTCTAATACCATCATCCCCAAACAGATGGCAAATAGAAACAAATATTGTTATGTAAAATATGGAGAACGTAATCTAAAACCAACGACCTGTCTTATAGTGGAGGTTGTGACCTGTAATTACAAAGCAAGTACCAACCAGGGTAACTTTTAAGAGGACAGGGATTTCAAGATAACATGAGAATTAACATCACAAACTTTTCGCTATAAAGCTTCTAAGCTAGAATACAGGTAATCATCCGTCAAGAATCAAGCCAGGACAGAAAAGTTTTAAAATGTCATTTCACAGTCATTCGTCAACAAAAGATGCTAATAACGAACAAGAAAATCCGGAAGAAATGGAACAGTTATACATTCCATGAAAGATTGCAAAGCAATCATGTCAGATGGACATCAATTATTTGTTTATACACAGTAGACATTCTCAAAACATTTAGAAACAGAAGGACAGATAAGCTCTGAGTAACATGTCATGCTTATTATTTTAAATCCTCTATATACTGAGAGAATAACATTCCTTGAAAATTTTCCCTCCAAAATGTCATATCTAAATAAAGTAATTATTGATTATAGATGTCTAATTTTTTTAATTCTTACAAGTTCAATGTAAATCATTATGATTGTAAACATGATTACTAATTTTCCATTAAAATATTTTGACATAACATATGAGCTTCATGACAAGAGAAATTTTTCATTAAAATAATTTGAGAATTTGTAAAACGATACTCCCTCCGGTCATTATTTATCTTCCTGCTCCCTTTTGCACGTAAAATAAGGAATGAATATAAAATGGTAAAGAAATGAATGGTGGGCCTTAAAGTGTAAAATTCAATTGCATTTCTTGTAAATAAAGGATAGAAAGAATGATAATTTGGTAAAATGGTAAGATATAAAAGGAAAGTGGAGAAGAGGGGCAAAAAATAAAAACCTACCAAATAAGGAAAGTGAGGCGAAAAATAGTGACCGAGGGAGTATCATTCACTAATTAGTACATACTACGTAAATCTTTTGATTAATTTTATAATTAGTAAATGTTTTTTTAGTGTTATAATTTCATTTTCTTAAATCAACATTATGATAAGCAATAAAATTAAAATGAATGTAGTATCAATTGAAAATCTAAAAATAATACGAATATATATTACACTAATAAACCATATTATATGTACCGTGCAATATTGCACGAGTCTATTCTAGTTTTTAATATAAATTCAATATACCAAAAGGCTTAAAATTTTCTGCATTGAGGATCCTATATCCCTACCCTCTAGCGTCTTGGGTTAACATTTCAAAATGATAAACAAGACAACAGCTACCTGGAATCTCAGAAACTAATACACATCCACTAACAACCAATGCACTTTTGAACAAGGGTTATATAACGACAATAATATCAACTATAGGGCGTCTTCCCAAAATAATATCAATTTAATAAATCTGAGAATAATACATACTAGATTAAAGCCCGTGCGTTGCACGGGTTAGTTGGCTTCGGGTTAATTGGCTTAATTACATTGATGATATATATTCGTTAAATATTCCGTAAGAAACTTGATCAATCTATATCATTATAATAAATAAGATAATCACATGATATTAGTAATCAAACTTAATTTCAACTAAGTTAGTCTTAAGAACTTATTTTAAAACTCAAAAGAATACATGCGAATAATTTTTTTGATTAATAATAAAAGATTCTATCGCCTCATCATAATAGGATAATTTACTCAAGGTTTATAGTTTTAAGATATGTTTTAAAGACCCAGAAAAACGCACGATTACTCTTATTTATAATATAGAATCATCACCTTATTTTAATTTTTTCGATGTGGGATAATTTTAAGTTTATAGCCTTTTAAAAGCTTTTTACGACTGAAAATTTGTTGGTTGATATTTAAAACCATAAGATTACTCACTTATTATATAGAATTTCATCACCTCATCTTGTTGGAGTATATACTTTTGATGAATGATTACTCTTATTTATATAATAAAAAAATTCACCTTATTATAATTTTTCGATGTGGGATAATTTTAATTAAGTTCATTTAAGTTTAGATATAGTCTAATTAAGAACTTTTATTTATAATACATAGAATTCCATCACACCATCTTAATTTCTATGCGGGATAATTATACATTAACTATATATCTTTTTTTTAAGTTCAAAAGATTGTTGGTTAATATCTAAGAACGAAAGATTACGTAGAATTATATCACCTGATAATTTTAATTTAACTTTATTTGTAGTCTTATTAATAGCTTTTTTTAAGACTAAAAGTTTTTTTGTTGACATCTAAATTTAACTTTATTTGTAGTCTTATTAATAGTTTTTTTTAAGACTAAAAGTTTTTTTTGTTGACATCTAAGGATGAATGATTAGTCTTGTTTATAATATAGAATTTCATCCCCATAGAATTTCATCGTCTTATTATGGTCTTAATAGTTTTTTGAAGACTCAAAAGATTTTGATTGATATCATATCTTAGGACAAATAATTAGTCTTATTTATAATTTAGAACTATAACCATATTATAATTTGTCGATGTGGGATAATTTAAGTAAAATTTGTAATCTTATTTATAATATAAAATCATCACCGTACCTTATTTTAATTGTTTCAATGTGGGATAATTTTAATTTTGTAGTCTTATTAAGACTTTTTTAAACTCAAAATATTGTTGGTTGATGTCTAAGGAAAAAATTATAATTAGTCTTTTGTGTATAGTTTTAAGAAACTTTTTAAGACTCAAAAGATTTTTGTTTGATAAAACTTTATAATTTTTTGGATGTGGGATAGTTTTACTCAAGTTTCACCTTATTATAAGCTTGTAGTCTTATTAAGAGAGTTTTTAAGACTTAGAATTTTTTATTGATATTTAAGAACGAATGATTAGTCTTATTTATACTATAAAGTTTCATCACCTTATCATAACTTTTCGATGTGGGATGATTTATTTAAGTTTATAGTCTTCCATCAGCTCGTCAATTTTTTTTCGATGTGAGATAATTTACTTAAGCTTATAGTCTTAAAAGCTGATTTTAAGTTTGTAGTCTTGTAGATTAAAAGCTTTTTTAAGATTCAAAAGTTTTTTTGTCGGTATTTAACCCATAGTGTTGTATTTAAGCATTTAAAATATTCCACTTTTAGTATAAACATATGGATTATCTTATTATATATTTTGGATGAATGATTACTCTTATTTATATAATAATAAAAATTCACCTTATTATAATTTTTCGATGTGGGATAATTTTACTTAAATTTATTCAAGTTTAGATATATAGTCTAATTAAGAACTTTTATTCAAAGACGAATGATTACATTTATTACTCTTATTTATAATATATAGAATTCCATCAATCCATCTTCATTTTTCGATGCGAAATAATTATACTTTAACTATATAGTCTTAGTCCTAGAATTTTTTATTTTTTTTGGCTCAAAAGATTTTTGGTTAATATCTAATAACGAAAGATTACGTAGAATTCTATCACATCGTTAAGAACTTTTTTTAGGACGAATGATTAATCTTATTTATAATATAGAATTGAATCATAGAGAAATGACTACTTTTATTTATATCACAAAATTTCATCATAGAATTTCAGCGTCTTATTATACTCTCTTCGTGAAATGATGCGACCGAAGGGAGTATAAATGTGGGATATAATTACTTAAGTTTATAGCCTTAAGAGTGTTTTAAGACTCAAAAGTGAGGAGTATAATTTTTCGATGTGGGATAATTTACTCAAGTTTATAGTCTTAATAGTTCCTTTAAGACTCAAAAGATTTTGATTGATATCTAAGAATCTAAGAACAAATAATTAGTCTTATTTATAATATAAAAATCCACCACCTTATTATAATTTGTCGATGTGGGATAAATTTAACTAAAATTTGTAGTCTTATTTATAATATAGAATCATTACCGTAACTTATTTTAATTATTTCGATATGGATAATTTTAAGTTTGCAGTCTTATTAAGATCCTTTATAAACTCGAGATTACAAATTCATGACTTCATCATAATTTAAAAAACAATGACATAGAATTTCATCATAGTTTTTTTTTTTTTAAAAACAAAAGTTTTTTTGTTGGTTGATATTTAAAAACGATGATTACTATTCTTTAGTACAAATTCATAAGCTCATCATAATTTTTCGATGTAGGAGAATTACTTAACTTCGTTGGTCTAAAGAATTTTTTTAGTTTTATTTATAATATAGAATTTCATCACCTTATTATAATTTCTTTATTTAAGTGTATAGTCTTGACAACCTTTTTAAGACACAAAAGATTTATGTTTGATGAAACTTCATAATTTTTCAAATGTGAGATAGTTTTAGTTAAGTTTATAGTCTTAATATATATTTTAAGACTCAAAATATTTTTGGTTAATATCTAAGAGCACATGGTTACTACGGAATATTATTTATAATATAAAGTTTCATCACCTTGATTGATATTTAATAACGAATGATTAGTCTTATTTATAATATAGAATTCATCAACTTATCATATTTTTCGAACAACTTATCATATTTTTCGATGTGAAATAATTTATTTAAGTTTATAGTATCCCATCATAATTTTTCAATGTGGGATAATTTAAAAGTTTTTCTTGGTCGATATTTAAAAGAATGATTATTCTTATTTATAATATAAAATTTGTCGATATTTAAAACAAATGATTATTCTTATTTATAAAATTTCATCATCTCGATGTAGGATAATTACTTAAGTTTATAGTCTTAGAAACTCTTTTTGAGATTCAAAAGACTTTTGGTAGATATCGAAGAACGAATTATTACTCTTTATTTATAATATAGAATTTCACTATCATATTGTAATTTGTCGATGTGGGATAATTTTAAAATTGTTATATGTTATAAATTCATCACATAATGTGAAACAAATGATATGAAATTTATACTCTAATGAAAGCATTTTTTAACACGAATATAATTATTTCATTTTTATAATTTATTTTATGATAATGGTTTGAAAAAAATGAACTCTAAAGGTTTTCACGTTAGAATTGTAAAATATCACATTAATATAATGGATTAAATATATATTGTAATAATCAAAAGATTCTCTAATTGATTTTTTTTTATTATTTATGATACTTTCCTAATTTGAGGTTTGATTGAACGGACCAATGAGATCGCTCGAAAAAAGCCTAAAATATATATATATATATATATTGATTATTTGAGTAGTTAAACTAGAGTAGTATAGGTGATCGGTTACTGGTAGAACCCTTCCACCTTTTTCACTTTTAATTTTATTTAAAGGTTGACCCGGTTGACCTATTATCCCGGTCTAAGGAAGAGGATGGGGTATAAGTAGTTGGTTAAATATTAATTAGGTCATCTGATGTAACAGGTTATAAAGTCATCTAGGTTTCAGGTTTAACTATTCCAATAATACATATTTATTGAAATAGATATTATTTTGGAAAGACGTCATATAGTTGATATTATTGTCGTTAAATAACCCTTTGAACAAAGACAGCGATAAGATAAGAGATGAGCAAGACATAATGGCAGAACATCACAAACCTAAGCTTCCAAATCTTAGTTCATGTACATATCTACATATCTATTTGAGGGGAAAACAAAGACTTCCCTTTTTTGGGGGGGTGTAAGATCTTATTAAAGCTCTAACCAATTAAATTACATCAACCCTACTAGAAAAATTATAGCAACAAAAGCTTCAAGCTTCAATAGAGTAATATTCACCACTCCACCCATATCTTAGCCCTTGTATGCTTTCCTATAGACACTAGGGTATTAAATCTCGGCCGTCTCGTCTTGTATTGGCCGAGATATCTCAGTCTCGTGGTTGCCGAGACGAGAAACAGCAATATGTACCGGGTATAATTAAAAGGGACAAAAATTGTCCAAGACGGCCGAGAATCACGAATCTCGGTCCGATATGGGCGAGATGACACCGATATGACCGAGATGTCACCGACATGGGCGAAATGACACTGAGATTGTCCGATATAATTAAAAATGTAAAAAAAAAACATAAAATATTCTGATACGGCCGATACAAGCTCCCCTAACAAGCGAGAAAGAGCGATTCCGTGACTCTGCGACCGAGACCGCGATCGCGACGCATAACGAGATTTAAAACCATGATAGACACCATCCAATGCATGCGCTTAAATAACTCCATCCCCACCCAGGTCAAATTTCTGGCTTGAGTTTTAGGTATGAGTTTTTAATTAACCCAATTAATATTAACATTCCCCTAACAAGCGAGAAAGAGCGATTCCGTGACTCCGCGACCGAGACCGCGATCGCGACGCATAACGAGATTAAAACCATGATAGACATCATCCAATGCATGCGCTTAAGTAACTCCATCCTCACCAAGGTCAAATTTCTGGCTTGAGTTTTAGGTATGAGTTTTTAATTAACCCAATTAATATTAACATTGGGAAAATGATATATACAACCCTTAAGAGATCAAATAAGGAAATAATTCATTAATACAAACATTAATTACATTGATATATGTGTGTGATTTGGGTTTAAATCCCTATGTTTTTACTAAGTATGGAATATGTTTTTTTTTGGGAAAGTAGTATGGAATATGTTAGTTGCTTAAAGGGTTGTATTAACATTACCCGTAATATTAATATTAACAATATTATTATTATTACTACTACTACTACTACTTATAATTATTTTTATTAAATACTATTATTATTATTATTGCAACTTTTATTAACATAAGAACAAATTTACATGAAATTATTAATGCAACTTTTGCTAGAGTATTATTTATTTACTTTTTCATGAGACCAGACTAGTTCACTTACACTTTCACTTCAGTTTAGTCCAGTCACTTCCAGCCAGAAAGAACATGGCTTTAGTCTAGTGTGTGAGGTTATTATGGTTTTGGACCCAAATCTTTACTCAACTTTCATTTTCCACCATATACTATTTCATTTCTCAATTTTTGTACCCATTGAAACATGAAGTTTAATTATTGATGAAGGGAATATTTGATATAGATAAGTTTTCAAAAATCCCAAAAGTAAGTTGGTTAAAATGTTACTCCGTACTTTTTTTGTCCACCCTTTGAAAATTTTCAAGATCCACTAGTACACATAATGAAGTTTTCACCTTCAACATGTACTGAATTAAACCACGCTAAATAGAGAGGGGGGGACTAATAATCAAACAAAAAGTAATACTCCCTCCAATTTTTATTTATCTTCCATGTTTCTTATTGGGCTGAAACACTATTTCTTCCCTATTTCTATTTTGGGTCATCAACATATGATCTAAAATTACCCTTACATTTCTCTCTCATACTTCTTTTCTTTTGAGCCACACATTCCTACACCCTTATTTTTCACCCAAAAATCAAATGGGAAGATAAATAAAAATCGGAGAGAGTAGTATATAAAAAGATTCCATAGAGTACGCAATCAAACGTTGATTTATAATTTAAAAAGATTTCAAAAGCAGAGAAATACCGGTTCACTCCTTCCACCTATTGACCTCATCAAGATATTAGAAGTCCCGTCATCCAGCAAAATACGAACTTGAACAGTAGCAGAAGAAGCTGCACTTGCAGCAGCAGCGGCGGCGGCGGCGGCGGCGGCTTCCTTAGCTTTTCTAGATGAAGCCCCCTTCGGAATTATAGGAATGCGTGGAGCCACAGCAGATTCTAGTATAGCAAACCTATCACGACAGGTATCCCATGCTAAGAGTCGTGCACTCCCTGAATCAACAACCGACCAATCGCTAACCTTGTACACAGAGAAGTAGGGGATATCCGGCCATACAATACCAAGATACCTGTGGTTAACAAAAGTAAGATGTTAAGAAACATAATCAGTTAATCAAACATAGAGAAAACTCAAAACTTCTTTCACAAACAACATAAAACACATTAATCCTATTTTACTTCTGGAAAGATTGTACCTTTTACTCTTGTGATAAAGTTACGAGTAAACATTAATGAAGAAATAATTTGTGAATTATCAAAATAAAAGAGATAAAATAAAAATAACTTACATTGCACAAGATAAATTACATGCAAAAATTTGCAAAATAATGAAAATGAAATGGATACAAGGATAACTTACTTTCCCGAACTGCTCAGAGAAAGAACCGAATATGAATCATGAGGTACAGGTGTGCTAATATGCTTTTTAATCTGTTTGATCAGCAATGCTTCTGAGTCTACCTTCAATCTTGCTGACTCTGCCAGCAAACCATTACCACCTAAAGATGGATTTGCTGTTGTTGACAACTGAAAAGACAACAATTTAAGTTCTCTTTCAACAACATACGCAGCAGAATGCTCTCGACTTCCTGGTGGTGATGGTAGTGCAACAACGGGTGGAAGTGCTCGAAAATCAAACTCACTAATGATAACACCAATATTTGTTCCGGTAGCGACTAGATGCGGTTGTAAAGGATGTGCCACCATACAATAAACCTGCAGTACCAAAAACAAAAACAAAAAAAAAGTGTCAGGATATCTTGGACAAGTTAGATACTAACTTTCAACCTTTTTTTAATTCTTGCCAGACCACTATACGCTGTGACATAATATAAACAGCCCTGAGAAAGAAAGAGAGTCCAAACAATCGTAACAATATCTTGAATGAGTTAGTATTACTTCCCTCTATTTCACTCGACTAAGCAGATATAGCCATATTAGTATTCTGTCTGTCAATATGGACGACCACTTTTTTTTCTCTTCCAGCCAGACTACTATAAGCAAATGCATAACAATAAACAGCCCTTACAGAAACAGACAACAGTCAACCATACAATCAGCAATAAATGAGCTCATACATATAACCATTTGTTTGGATAAAAAAACACAAGGGAAACAAAGGCCTTTTCCGTTCAAATATTTTCTATGATGAGAAAGATTTTATATGGCTTACAGGAAGGAAAAATGAACCACATTTCTCTCCTCGACCTTCCCTTACAAATTCCTCTAACCAATTAAGGCGTGTCTCTTTCAGAAACATTGCATACTGTAGGACCAAATTGTTTTCAATAAGAGAAAGAAAAATCCCATCATGTGAGTAACTTTAAGAGCAAATTAAAACAAGTATATGTACTCTCGTAAATTGCAAGTTCAAAACATCTAACTACCAGAAAGGATTTGATTTAGGCAGAAAACCTCCCTCAGCATATAGGAAGCAAATCCTGCCAATTTTCATTTAAAACATCAACTCCCAAGTCCTAATGGTATAAGAATAGATGTCTTCTCCAACAGCAGATGTCCTCCACCTTAGTTCTAAAAGGCACGAGACCCACCAAAGCAACAAGGGCTCATAGCAATGAGGCACATGGTGCACCGCAAAGACGCACGTCCCATGTACATGACTATGTGAGGCACATTATTTCTCAAGTTAAACTTGTATTTTTTAAAATAAAATGTTCTTCAACATACCCTTTTTTATTATTAATCAATCAATCAATCAATATATATTAATAAAGCAGGAACTTTTCGAGCGATATGATTGGTCGGAGTTTTTTAAATTATTTAATAAAAAGTTTTAATATATTTATTAATTTAAATAAGAATATAGGGATTTGTATAGGATAAATTAACCCTACTCCACCTCAGATTTAAGCGATATTAGATTCGTATAGGAAAAAACAATCCTACTACACCTAAGATTAAAAAAATTACTACTATATAAACAGTCAATTATCACCTCAAAATACTACAAAAATTTAACAGAAACCGCGTGGAACGTATAGTCAGTTCTATTTGACGAATTTTAAATATTTACGAGTACTTATTTATTCACCTTATAATCAATATTAGAAACTCTTAAAATATAAAATTACAATAATTTTGTTGTTTACATATATATATAAAACGGTAAAAATTATCTCACATTGAAAAATTATAATAACGAGACGTGATTATAATAAATAAGAGGCATCATTGGTCATTAGGTAAATTTTAAAAAAAATTGAGTCTCATAAGTATTGTAATTTTTGCTCGAAAAAATGTCAGAGTAAGTTTTAATGTGTTTTGTCGAGACACGTTTTGCACCATCAATATCAAATATACATTAGCAAAAATATAAAAGTTTGATATTTATAATATAATATATTCTCCTAAGTCATAACGAGTAAACACACCAGATCTCACGTGAGTACGTGACTATATTCCCTCTTATAGATTGTCAAAAATATTGAAGATTTTCTTTATTTGTGAATAATGTCAAAAACAGAAGGGCGACTAAAATTATCTCATATCGATAAACTATAATGAGGTGATGAAAATTTATTATATAAATAAAAGTAATCATTCGTCTTTAGATATCAACCAAAAAAAATTGAGTCCTAAAAAGAGTTATCAAGACTACAAATTTAAGAAAAACTATCCACATCAAAAAATTATAATACTCTGTAATAAATTGATGAAATTCTATTATATAAGATAAAAGTAATCATTTGTATTTAGATATTCAGAAAAAAAAAATTAGTTCAAAAAAGCGTTCTTTAGGTTATAAACTTAAGTAGATTTATCCTGCATCGAAAAATTATGATGAGGTGATGCAATTCTATATCATAAATAAGAAAAATCATTCGAGTTGAGATATTAACCAAAAAATTTTGAGTTCGAAAAAGAGTTTTTGAAACTATAAACTTAGGTAGAATTATCTCACTTTGAAAAATTATGATGAGGTGATAAATTCTACGTATTATATCATAATTAAATAAAAGAAATCATTCGTTTTTGGATAATAACCAAAATTCTGTTGGGTCTTACAACAGTTCTTAAGGCTATAAATTTAAGTTTAAGCAAGATTATCCCATATCGAGAAATTTTAATGAGGAGATGAAATTCTACTATATAAATAGGGGTTATGTTAAAATACAACCCTTAAGGTTGTTTCTAAGCCTTTAATACCTTCCCAACTTGGTAATAAAGTTAAAAATTAAATAATGAACTACACATACATCGATGCAATTAATACAACTATTAAGAATTTATTTGTTTCCTCTTTTACACTCTTAGATATAATCCTAAGGGATGTATATATTTATCATTTCCCTATAAATAAGAGTAATCATTCATTCTTATAAATCAACCAAAAATCTTTTGAGTCCTAAAAAAGTTCTTAACACAATAAATTTAAGTAGAAATATCACACATAGAAAAATTATAATAAGTTGATGGAGTTCTATTATGGAGCATATAATTAAGAGTAATCATTCGTCTTTAGTTATGAACCTGAAATCTTTTGGATCTTAAAAATGGAGTAGTTTTTAAGATTTTAAGATTTTAAGATTATAAACTTAAGTAAAATTGTCTCACACATCAAATTATGATGAAGTGATGAGATTCTATTTCATACGTAAGAGAAATCATTCATTTTTAGATATTAACCAAAAAAATCTTCTGAGCCCATAACAACTCTTAAGACTATAAATTTAGGGGTCGTTTGGTTACTCATCCAATTACCGGGAAGTGCAAGTTCCCAGGAAGTGTATTTTCAAGGAGTTGTTTGGTTGCCCACTTCCCAGGAATTGCCACTTCCCGGGAATTGTCACTTCCTCCACAATGGGGAAGTTACTCACCAAGTCCCCTTGGCAACCAAACAATATTTTTTAATTCCCATGAAATACAAATTCACGTGAATTTAAAGTTCCCGGTAACTTCATCTTCCCATGGTGAACCAAACGAGCCCTTAAATAGAAATATCCCGCATCAAAAAATAATACGAAGTAAAAGTTGATGGAATTCTATTCCTTCGTATATAATTAAGAGTTTTCATTTGTCTTTAGATTTCAACCTGAAATCTTTTGATTGAGTTCTGAAAAGAGTTTTGAAGAGTACTACGGAGTATAATTCTAAGTTGAATTATCCAAAATTGAAAAATTATGATGAGGTGAGAAATTTCATATCATAAATAAGATAAATCGTTCGTTTTTAGATAATAATAAAAAAACTTTTGAGTCTTATAACAACTTTTAGCTTAAAGGTTATAAATTGAGGTAAGATGATCACACGTCGAGGAGTTGATGAAATTTTATTATGTAAATAAAAGTAATTGTTCGTCTTTAGATATAAAAACAGAAATCTTTTGAGTTATAAAAAGAATTCTTAATAACATCGAAAATTTCTACAAATGTAAGAAATGAATATTGTTACGAATATGTAACTGAAAATGTATGTGTCTGAGGTACTTCAAAATCGGCCCGTGCATCGCACGGGCTTTCCAACTCAAATTCTATTATATAAACAAAAAGAATCATCCGTCAATCAGAAATCTTTTGAATCATAAAAAGAGTTCAAGTAAAAATTATCCCACATCGAGAAATTATGATGAGGTGGTGAAATCCTATATATCATAAATAAAAGAAATTATTCATCCTTAGATATTATTATATCAAATAATTTTTTTTTAGGAATAACAAAATGCACATCATCAGTGTATTTATTATTATATTTTGTACAAGATACTTGAAAAGTATTCATAAAAAAAAGATTTTAAATGTAATTAATTATGATAATTTTTTTTATCAACATCATTAACAAGCGACCCGTGCGTCGCTATATTTGACTATAATTTATTACTAATAGCATGATTCAAGAGTTTTTTTTAAGATTTATATTTAACAATTTATAGAAATTTTCTCAAAGTGTTGCACAAACATACGTGTACTTGGTTAATCATATGAGCAATATTTTAATTCTCTATTAGATAAATTATTTATACATTGCTACGTATAATATGTTTTTGAATTATCTATGTCAAATTGGATCTCTTATTTTACATTGATACATTAATATCGTTTGTCATTTTATTTATTAGTTATTACATTTATAATAATAATAATAATAATAATAATAGTAATAGTAACAACAACAACAACAATAATAATATTGTTGAATACAAAACCCATAGAGTATCAAGTAAATATTCCATTTAAATATAAATGACTATTGGTACGGATATGTACTTGAAGATGTAATTGTGCGTGAGATACTTTTAATTAGTCTTTCTAACTATAATGTACGGTTATAATTTAATTTAACGTTTACTGTCAATATTACCACCTAGAAACACATTCACGTTTGTGGATAATATTCGTTTACTATTATGCATACTAATTTGATGTCATTATCAACGCCACTAAAAATCGGCCCGTGCATCGCACGGGCTTTCCAACTAATAAAGCAGCAACTTTTCAAGCGATATGATTGGTCTGAGTTTTAATATATTTTTAATTTAAATAAAGAATCTACAAAATTTCGTAGGAAAAAAAAAAACAATCCTACTCTACTTATGACTCAGGCGATATTAAATTTGTATAAAAAACCAATCCTACTATGGCGATATTAAATTTGTATAAAAAAACAATCCTACTATGTAGTCTGATTGAAAGAAATTAACACTATATAAACAGTCAATTATCACCTCAAAACATGACAAAAATTGAACAGAGACCGCGTGGAATGCGTAGTCAATTCTGTTTGATATTTTATTTTTTAATATTTATCACCCTCTAAAAATATTAAACTTCTATTATATATACTCCGTACTAATTATAAGAGTAATCATTTATTTTTGCAAGAGTGGTGGCTTACTTTTATATTCGTCCATCGAGGGAAAAAAGCAAAAGTAACAAATCTTACAAAAGGATAATTATAAGAGTAATCATTCGTCTTTATGATGAGGTGATTGAAATTCTATATCATAAATAAGAGAAATTATTTATTTTTAGATATCCACAAAAAAATCTTTTGAGTCTTATAACAGCTTTTAAGACTCTAAATTGAAGCACATCGAGAAATTATAATAAGGTGCTGAAATCTTATTATACAAATAAAAGTAATAATTTGTTTTTAGATATCAACCAGAAATTTTTGAGATCTAAAAAAAGTTTTAAGACTATAAATTGAAGTAAAAATATCCCACATCGAAAAATTAAAATAAGTTGATGGAATGCTATTAAAATAAGTACTCTGTACTCGATTAAGAGTAACCAATCGTTTTTAGATATCAACTTGAAAACTATAAACTTAAATAGAATTATCCCACATCAAAAAATTATGATGAAGTGATGAAATTCTATATCATCAAATTTAGAGAAAAAATTATTCATTTTTAGATATTAACCAAAAATCTTTTGAGTCTTATACCAATTCTTAAAGGCTATAAATTTAAGTAGAAATATCCCACATCGAGAAATTATAATACGGTGATGAAATTCTATTACATAATTAAAAGTAATCATTCGTTTTTATTATCAACCAGAAATCTTTTGAGTTCTAAAAAGAGTTTTAAGAGATAAACGCAAGTAGAATTATCCCACATCGAAAAATTACGATAAGGTGATGAAATCCTATATCATAAATAAGAGAAATCATTTGTTTTAGATATTAATAAAAAATCTTTCGAGTCTTATAACAACTCTTAAGGCAATAAATTGAATTATAATAAGGTGATGAAATTCTATTATATAAATAAAAGTAATAATTCGTATAGATACGAAACATAAATCTTTTGAATATTAAAAGGAGTTTTAAGAGTATAAATTTAAGTAGAAATATCCTAGATTGAAAAATTAATAAGTTGATGGAATTCTATTATACACCGTATAATTAAGAGTAATCATTTATCTTTAGATACCAACCTGAAGACTAGAGCTGATCAAGTGCGGGCCACTCGTTCAGCCTGGCCCGTTTGGCCCGCTTATTAAGCGGGTTTGGTCAAGAAATTTGAAAAAATAAATGGGCCACGGGCAACAAAATTTGCCAAGTTCAACCTCGAGTGTTCAGTTCGTGTGTCGGGTCGAGTTTAGGTTGGCTTATTCGGGTAGGGTCATTTGGGTCAAGTTAGTTTTAAATTGACAAGTCCAACTACAATGTACGTCTATAATTTAATTTAACGTTTAACGTAGATATTTACCTCCCTAGAAACAACGCATGTGGATAATATTCATTTACTATTAGACACTCTTACCTTCGGCTTATTTTCTCTTTTTGCATAGTCTCACCATTTTATGCTATCATCCATTTACGTGTCATTATCAATGTCACTAAAATCGGCTCGTGCATCGCACGGGCTTTCCAACTAGTTTGATATTAAAGAGGTACACATGTAAATGTAAAGTACACCTGGTGATGGGGGAAATGGCAAGGTATAGTAAAAGCATGATAAATAAAATGCACACAGTGCATAATAGTGTGCCTTGTGTACAAGGCAAGCTAAAGGAACCAACAGGTGTCTTGATTAGTGCATCATTGTGCTTAGTGCAAAGGCATGACTAGGTCATGCTTTTAAACTAAGGTCTCGAACCGCAGGCCGAAAAAAGTCGCCATAATAAACCGTCGAAAGATCAACCGATCAATATTACAGGTTTCATGTAACAAATCGAGCCTAAGCTATTATACCACGTTAATGGATTTGAAAGGTCTTAACACAAAAATCAGCTTAAATAAAATCTAAGTACATACCCGAAGCTTTTTGCTTGAAGAAAGAACTTGTGGAGGAACGAGGGAGGTTAGTTCACACAATGGCCTTGTTAGCACTGAGTATGTGGGATGTTCAATTGCCCTGCCAGAGTTCAACATTCCACGGAAAGGATCATAAACCCCATCATTTCCAATAGTCACAACCAAAATAATCTATATGCAAATTGCAAGAAGTGGAACTCAACTGTCACGGACCATCTTTATTTGCAGGCACTTACCATATATGGGAGTCCTTCACACAGGTCAGAATATCAAGGTTTGGAGCACGGGGATGGCACCAAGATGCCACACTATGGCAAGACATCTTTGGAACAGGTTTTATCCGCCGCATCTCCTGTGAAAGAGAAGCAATAATATCAGAAGAGGATATATACTCAGTGCATCACATATCGGCTGCGACCAATTTATCAAGATTTTAAGATTATCTGGGCTGCATTCTGATATCAAAATCTCAAACACACATAATACAATGTAGAAAATGAATTATGAAAGCTTGACACTCGGGGGCTTAGGTTATTGTTAATAAAAGAACGTATCTAACTAGATGAAGAAAGTTGAATCTAAAGTTGAATTCATCATCCGACATTCGTCACCAGCAGCATGAAGCTGCCACTCATTATTATCAAAACGAGCAGCTAAAACTGTATATTCAGTTTTGTTGGCTTTTAGCTTTTAGGTAATAAATTAAATAAAGAGCCTATAGATAATGAGCCCAACCTTAGATAATTCGAGAATTTACCAGAAATCTTAACATAACATGGTGCAATGCCCAGCAAGGCTCAGAAACTACAACCTACCCTGAAGGAGATAGTATCCCATATAGCCAGTGTCTTGTCGGCACCAATTGTGATAAGCTGTGGGGCACCTCCAGATACTCGAGATAATTCAACAGATACAACTCCACCATCATGTGCCTGCAAATGATCAAGAATTCGACAACAAGACAAAAGCATAAATCATACTCTAATTCTTTAAGTTTGCTCTCTAATGACAAGTTCACAAAAACATATAGTACCATTTAATAGGTCATCACAAGAAAGAAACAATACCACATTCCACATACCTTCAAACTAAGCTTAGGTACAAGCTCTCGTGAATCATGACCATGATCTGCACTCCACATTATTAGTAGACCATCACTTCCACCTGAAACCAACAAACCCTACAACCATGCAGAATAACATCATCATCGCCAACTCACCAAGAAAGTCTTGTTCCAAGTTGGGTAAGTCACGGTTGGACGTAAATATTCCCCTAAAAGACATTGCTTACTTTTTGCTACTTCATGACACAAGGTTTCACAAACAATTTTGATCATGCATCCCCCAAAGCAAGAGAACAACTTCTCTTTGGCTCCAACAAAGAATGAGAATATATATATATATATAGAGAGAGAGAGAGAGGAGATCAAATAAGTTCACCATATGTAATTAAGTCTATATTAAAGTTACAGATGACATACGATAAAGTTGCATTTGTTCAAAATTGATATGTAACTATAACGTTCAGCACTGTTATCACTTCAAGTGATAAAGTGTAACTTTAGACCCATCCCGTGTAACTTTAACACTTTTTGTATAACTTTAACACTGGAACTTATGAACTTATAAGAGTTCTGGTCCTTATGTGATCCTATCTCTCTCTATATATAGAGAGAGTAGAGATCAAGTAAGTTCACCATGTAAGTAAGTTATTCATGCAGTATATTGATCATGTATCTCTTTGCACGCACGGGCTTTAAACATAGTTATGCCGTATGTGCATTTATGAAAAGTGTAGGATACAGAGCTTCAGACTTTGTACAAAATGAACCTCATGGAGAGATAAATCTACGTCATCTCATCAAACATATTTCAATTCCAATATACCATCATCCATTAACTTTGTAGTTTTCAATTGTTATTTTGCACGTACAGTATTTGTAATCACACGTAAGTGCCTAAGACTTTTACAAACTATGTGGCTTCCGTATCAACCTCCAACCACTACTCAATTCAAAGGAAATTATGTGCCTCTGTTCTTTTTTGTTAGCCACATTTGACCCAAAACTCTGTTCAAGAAACTATGGTGGACTGCCATATTTGGCCTTTGACCTCAAGTTTTGAGATTTGGTTTAACCAAGGAAGAATATAATAAGAACATGATACAGAGCAGGCTGAGACTATTGAGGCCCTATCGATAGCAGGCCAGCAGGTACTAATGCTATCAGGCCAGCCAAACACAAATGGTCCAACCCAAGTTCAGGAAGGGAAAGAGTGTACTGAGGCACTGGTAGGAATGGAATGTTCTGATGCACAGAAGGGAATGAAGTACAGCTGTACCATTCAGCACACTCGAAGAGCCAAGGATCAAGGACAATGAGTCAAAGGCAAATCACTACAGGACAAGCAGTCAAGAGAAGGACCACTATTAGCCGTTATTTGCCACTCAGTAGCGGTCAATCACTAAATAAGCATCTATTTCCTTCTATTTATAATTGCACAATAAGGTAGTTTTGGTATGAATGAATTTGCTGAGTATTGTACTATAGTGACGTATTCTCAGGTGACGCAACTGCAGAATCTTCAATGTAATAGCCTATCAATCTTAAGCATTGAACAGCTATTTATTTATCAATACAATATCTTCCCTTCATTCATTCACAGTTTGTTTTTAAGCATTATCAGAACAACAGCTCTATTTTATGCAAGTATCATAAAACAACCTCAGGTGAAAATGAGGCTAATAAAAATGAACTGGCAGGAGTAAGTTTGTGCAGTTACATATCTAGTTCATCCATGATCTTATATTTTCTAGGGTGTCAAATAATATGGTTAAGGCATGTAGTTGTCCTAGCAAACAAGCATGTACACAATCAAATTACTCAGCAGACAACCATTGAACATATATTTACAATGGTCTACATTTATATAGAGCTGGCCAACTCGGACACGCCCGGCCTACGGTGTTGGGCCCATGTTTTTCAGTCCAGGTCGCAGCCCGTGGACCGACTCAGCCAGCGCCTTGTCACACTATCTCCGTCCAGCCCACCTGGGCCAACTAAAAAAACGCTATCTGGGCCAGGGCCCATCCTAGGCCAAGCAAAAGAGAGCTCGACCCGTGCCATCCTCAGGGTTGTGCCCAGGCCTAGTGCCATGAGTGCAGCCCATACCGAGACCGACCTGTGGCCATCTTAACATTTGTAGGAACTATTGGGAAAAAAGCACACAGATGAACCAATGGCATGATTAAGTAAGTCATGTTAATATTTCCATGGGAATTATACCAGTTCCATCAAGCTTCAGTCATGAATAATGTAACCAGCCCAAAGTGTAATCAAGATCTCCAAGAAATATTAGACCAAGTAAAGCACAATATGCCAGATCTTAAAATTTAGTTAGTGAAGAGTGAGAATTACCTCTCCTGAAGATGCGATGAACGTCATAAGACAATTTATAGCTCCTTTGTGACCTCCCGTATACCTTCTAGCAAGCTGCAGCAATACACAAGCACCTTTATCAAATAAGGGAACATCAAAAGTGAATTAACATGACCAACTTTTGTTGTGTGACCTTCCATGTTATCATTGACAGAACTCTGATTACACCATCTGATCCACCAAAAGCAACCAATGGACCTTCGCCGGCTGTGGATCTAGACAAGAACTCCATACTGCAATCCCAGGTTGCATGTCAGCGTTCAGTGTTATAATCAAGCATGACATGTCCAACCAACAATTTGAATACTGGAGCTACATATATGCAAATATAAATAAATAAATAACTTGCTACCAATGAGCTTTTCAAACAAGCCGCTATGGTGAAATTGGTAGACACATTGCAAAGAAGAGATCTTGAGGCACAAAAGGCAACCAAAACTAATTCCTCTCTCATCAAGGTTCTTCACCAAAGATGAAAATACGGAAAGAAAGCAAACTTAAATACTGCATTTCCATTTCCATATATGGAATCATAATGCACTGATATTAACTTCAGGTGACATCTCCCCCATTCAACAATGTGAAAGAATATAACATAACTCATATATCCATGGTTAGTCAATAAACTTATATCTCCCACACTAAGACATACAAATCGCTTAAGTTTACATTTGAACCTGGATTGTAAGTTTCAAAAAAGTGCAGAATAAAGTAAAGAGGAGACAAGTGCATTACCACATAAGTGATTTGTTATCAAGCTCTTGCTTGGGTACATCACGACCACGCATAGTCACCAAGTCCAAAAATACAACTTTATTCTCACAACAGATGACGAGAAAATGTCTTCCTTTGGTAGCCGGAGCCAAAGAATTGAGAGCCGAAGTGACATGACTAACAGCCGATGGGGACTCAGCAGCAGCTGCCCGATTACGCCAAAGTTGCCAGAACCGTACATCGTCATCATAGAAACTCACCTGCTTAACACTTGAGAAACAAACAAACAAACAAACAAGGAATCGCAAATATCAGCTACGCTATCTGGTAAACACGTGATCGATCAAAATTCCAATTCACCAAAATCCTGACCTGCCTCCTCGGATTGCTTCAGTAGGTTTCCCTCTCGACTCTGAACAGAAGCAGAAGCAGAAGCAGCAGCAACTAGTTAATTGAGCTAGCAACTAACAGAAACGCAAATAGAAAGCAACTAACTAATCTAATGAATTGCATTAAAAAAATTGATCCGCACCGGATTCGCCCTCGGCGAGCTTCTCCAATTTGGCACCAACGAGACGCCGTTCATCAACTCCACCAGCCTTCAACTCATAAATAACCTAGATCACGAAAGATTAATAATAATAAAAAAAACAGCAATTCAGTTAAATTCGAATCAAATCGTATTGAATGCAAATGCGATAACACATTGATTTTGATACGCTGAAATGTAGGAAATGAAGGGAGTAACCTGGCGGTGTTCCCAATTCCAGACGGAAACGTGATCGGAAGCGTCGGAGGTGACAAGCCATGGATGAGTAGGGTGGACCTGAATCTTGACTATCTTCTCGTTCGTAAGTCGAAATGCTCGTAGTCTCAACATTTCTTACAGATCTTCACTGTCTTAGATCTGCGCGTTAATGGAGGTTTCTGCTCTCATGCGGATCCTATTCCTATTGGCTATTGCGGCTTGTAGATTACGGAGTAGCAGAACAGAATTTCGGTACGTACTCCTTTCAACGTTATAGAAGTTCAACGTTAAAATGGTTCAAATTCGGAGTACATCGTTTGCTGTGGAAACAAGCTGAGAAAGAGGTACTCCGGTAGGTATGTAGGATACCGGGATAAAAATTAGGGCCAATTTAACAAATAATGTCATGTTTGGAAATGGGAGATTGATATGGATAGAAGCAGATTTAAAAATCAGATTTGATTATTAGAATCAATTGAAAGTTACTAGCAATTTAATTAGGAGGATTGTTTTAGTAGTGTATCTACATCACACCAACCATTTTACAAGTAGTTTCTTCTAATTTTAGGGGTAGTGCTTAATACAAAGAGTTGGTCCAAGTAGTTCATGATTGATCGTAAGACAAAGCAATTCAAATCATCAAAGATAGATCAACATTCAATTGAAAAATAATGATCCATAGAATTGTATAAAATACGAAAAATTGAATCAATTGAAAAATAAAACAAACATAAACTAATTAGTGCATAAAAAATCAAGGAAGATGTACCTTATAAGATGAATTATGAAAGTGAAAAGTTGGAAATGAAGAGAATGACGAAGGTAAAGCTTGATTGGCAAAGAGGGTAAGGAGGTAAAAAATAGAAATTCTAATCGGCTAATTGAATATGCGAATTGGCAGATTGGACTCGAATATGCCATTTCAATCTACCATTTACCAAACACCTATATTGGCAGATTTTGTCGTCAAACATGTTAATTCAACCAAATATATCGTTTTTTGGCGGATCCGCCGATAACCAAACACCCCTAGTATATTAGGGAAAAATTAGCAGATTCTGACCTAAATAATAGATTGATCGTCAAACTACTAATTTTTTGTATTTGGTAAACGGTATATTGCGATAACATATTGGACGGAATCTACTGTTTTTGAATATGCTGATGATAGGACCTTATTGAAATAGTTTTTGAGTAACTCTGTAAATTTATATATGAAAACGACTCAATTCACTTCTAATCTGCTAATTACCAGACACTTTATTAGTTCTGCTAATTTAATTTGATAGTCAAACCTGCTAATACAACCTGCTAACCGTATTCTGCTATTGTTATCCGCTATTACGAATCAGCTACTGCTATTTGCCAAACAGGGCCTAAGCCTATCTCACACCCTCTTGCACGTGAAATTCACCGGTCGATAATATCATATTGTGATACGTAAAAAAATGACTTTATTAATTAAAGTTCTCAACTCATGTCTGTAGACACCCGCATTTGGCATGTTCGTGTTTATAGAAGTTTCCCGCCAAACACCCGATGATGATAGGACGATAACATGCTTTTAAACGCTCGAAACAGAGCTCGCAATTGACGGTATCCGACTAAGACACATTACAGCAGAGTACAAAGCTCACAAAACAAACCTCAAAATCCAAACCCTTGAACAATTTCCGATAAGATAAAGGTATTCTGACCCAAAACCATTTGAAACACGAAACCCAAGTAAAAAGTGAAGTAACACACAAAAGCACACCAAACGGGATTTTGGTCAAAAATATAGAATTAACAACAAATATAAGTCAAATAAACCCTAAATGGTGATCAAATGAGCCTAATAAAACGGTATGACTCAATCTCATCAAACGCTTACCTACAGTGCTTGCTAGCGCCATGGGTCTCTACCTTTCCATTCCATTAATCACCCTCAACGTAAGTAATTTAGGAGATTGTGAGAAATTTGCTAAATTGTCAACATTTTAAGTCATTTTTCACCATCTTGTTAGATGACAATCCTTAAATTGGTGATGGACTAATTTGGGAACGATTCTTTTCGTGGCAATTAACCGATTAGAGGATTTAGCCGCTTAGATGAGGAAAGCGGTGTTACTTGTCTTGATATGACCATGACTTGTGCCCATTTGTGCTTATTAATTCGGCGCGTCCAATTTTCTCACAGACCTCACTTGTCTTACGGGGTGTGTTTCATCTCTTAGACACTCCAGCTTGAGTTGAAAGAGCGTAGGTTGCGCTAATACTCGATCGACTAGTACTTTAGTTTATTGTAGTTTTGTAGTTTAGTTTCGAGCCTACTCAAGGGTGAGTAAGGTTTACATGTGGGGAGTTGATAAACTGCATTTTAGTAGTTATTTGACCCACTTTTATATCCTTATTCGCTTTGATTTGTGTGCTTAAATGATTAAATGGCTCGATTCTAGTTATAATTTAGTAATTAGTTTATTTAGTTTAACTAGTTGAAAACCCGCACGCTATGCGAGCGAACGGTTAGAAACATATCGTATAGGTTATTTGAGATATCGTCTTGTTGATCTTTGGCCTTCCAATGTATGTTTGCGTTTAGCAGTATTGCAGTTGTCTTTCAAGTGTTACACAAGTGGATGGTTATAAGTTGATTCTTAGTGTGAAGTTTCCTTTTTTTTTCTCCTACAACCGCCTTAGTCTCCCATGTTTTAGTTGCAACAAAAGAACAAAGAACGGGAAGCTGATTCATGGAAACGAGCTATACAATGCATGCATTAGACATTAATGTAGCATCTAGTAAGAACGCGTTCTCTAAAGTATGGGAATAGAGAATGCCTAGCAAATAAACGCGTTCTCTATGTATAATGGAAAAGAAAACGCCTTTTTGACTTAGGCATTCTCTATGTTTTTACTTATAAAACTCCTTCTATACTTTTTCTCTAAACAATAGAGAACGCTGAGTTAGAAAACTGTCCAAAGGCGTTTTCTAAAGCATATTTCAACAGTTCTCTATGCCTGTTTTTGTAGTAGTGAACACAGACTTAGTTGTAGTTGTGTCTGATTTTTTTTGTTTACTGTAGTGATATGCTTAAATTGCACCGACTTTCCTTCTTACTTTACGTGTTTTTCCTTAGTTTGATCGCTTTTAGAAGCGGTTTTTGTGCTACTAATGTCTTTTCTTGAGATATGTTGTGTTCCTAGGTTCGTATGGCAAAAACGCGGCTTTTGGAGCCCATTTCTACGTCGTAAGGACCTATTCCGAGTCATAAGATATCCATAGATCCAAGGAAAAACAATAAGGAGTCGACTCAGGAAGCTACATGGCCGTGTAGTAAGCCGTGAAGTAAAGTCGAGAGGAAGAAGCTGCGCTGTAGGCCTCACGACCGTGAGGACCACCCATCACGGCCGGGACGGGTGTGGCTCACGGCCGGGACGACCCTGCTTCCTCCCACGCTTCGACGCTTCGCCTCCCTTATTCATGCAACCCTATAAATACCCCCCTCTTGTAATGTTATAAGCATGAAACCCTAGATAGAAAACTCTCATCCTTGGCTTAATTTCTCCTTAATATTTTCTTAATCTTCTTTTAATCTTAGCATAATTTTAGCAAGTTACTCTTGTATTACTGAAATTCTTGAAGAATCTATCCAGATTGACAACCTTGGTGGATGTTTTGGGTTTTTCTTATATACAAGTTTCAGTCTTTTCATTCATTTTCTAGTTAGTATAATCCTTCTTCTCTCTTTTCTCTTAATCTTCCATTGTTAGTAAAGTTTCAATCTTTATCTATTGTTTATTGTTCATCCTTGTTTGTTCTTCATAATGAATGTTTTTGTTCTTATGTTTGTTTCTCTAGTTTATGTTGGTTTTAGTTTAAACATGTGTGAGTAGATTCTTGTGGGGTTAGTAGGGGGATTAGGTGTTATTTATGGGTGATTAGGGTTGATTGTGGGTAAAGGTTGAATCTTTGTTGCTAATCTGTTGTCATGTATGCCGTGTGTTTGATGAAATGTTTGTTAGGGTGGTAGTGGCCAATACTACTCTTGCTTGTTTCTTCCTTCTTGTTGTATGCATGATTGGTGGTTGAATCCTCATGGTTTGGGTAGCTAGCCTCTTTCATGAGTTTTCGGGTTCGTTCTTGTCGCGAGAGCGCAGACTTACCTTAGTGACTAGGTGACTCCTTTATCCTCGATTTACCCACTAGCCTAATACACCTATGAACCCGACCTAACCCTACCTTTTTCCTTATTGAATTCTTCTTCATCTTGTTCATTGTTCTCCTTGTTTATTGTTTTAATTTAGTTTTAGTTGAATCTTTAGTTTATGTCATCTTTAGTTCCTTCATAATCACAGTTTTCTTCCCTTTCATTGTTTTAGTTTATGTTAATCTTGTTTTCTAGCCTTTGTCTAAACCATAAAAACTCTCTTCCATTGTTTCTTGTGACTTAGTCTTGTCTCTAGGCAAACTCTAGTTTAATCTCTACCGACTTACCCTAGCTACTAGTTAGGATTAGTTGATTTATTTGGTGTCAGGATCCACGACAAATCTCTCCATCAATTTGGCGCCGTTGCCGGGGACGGTGTATGTTTAGACTTTGTTTGCTTATTTTCTTGACTTAGTTACCGTTTTTGTGTGTTCTTCTTTCCTTGTCTTTTGTTGTGTGCGTTTATTGTCTCTACCTAGTGTCCATAAAGCACTAGGTGTTCTCACGTTTGTTCCAAGTGTGTAGTGTATGTCTAGGCGAGGAGACGACTCTTTACTCTTCCATTCAGAGCCGGAAAGACTCTTTAGAGCCTTTCGCCAAAGGACAATTGCTAGAGTTAGGAACTCTCAATTGGGTACTAACACCAACATCGAGGAGCAAGCATAAGAGTTTGACTTAAACGAAGCACCTCAAGAGACCGCCGAAGGGAACTTCTTGAATCCCTTTGGTGCATTATTTCAATCACCTCCTACTTCTCCTTCTACATCTCAATCAAGTTCAACACCGTCATCACCAATCAATCACATCATGCCTAAGTTCTCTTCACATTCAACCTTCACGGAAGACGTTTTGCCCGGTCCAACCGCCTTACTGGCCGCATATGCCGGAAATTTTGTGGCTAAAGCTTAATTTATCCAATTGGTTGAAAGAAGTCAATTTAGTGGTTTGCAAATGGAAGACACACACCAACATATGGAGACTTTTTCCAACTATTGTGACGCCATTTCACAAGCGGGAATAACCCAAGACCAAATCCGGTGGGTTCTTTTTCCCTTCTCTTTGATTGGCAAGGCGAAACTATGGTTTAAAAGTCTCAACAAGGCGGCTCTAGGTATAGATACATGGAAGAAGCCAGCTCTAGCGTTTTACCAAAAGTTCTATCCACCGGAGAAGACCAACTTATTGAGAGCTTCAATCACGGGGTTTCAACAACGTGACGAAGAAAGTCTCTATGAATCATGGGAAAGGTTTAAGGCCTTGGTCCGTTCTTGCCCCCATCATGGGTTGTCTCAATGGTTCTTGGTCCAACAATTTTGGAAAGGGTTATATGAAGATTCAAGGGCTATATTGAACGTGGGCTCTAATGGGAGGTTTACCGAGGTTGATGATGACCAAACTTGGTCTAGGATCGAAGAAATGACGGTCCACAATTCTCAATATAGTAGGCCTAGAAAGGCAAATGGAGGTGGAAGGCACGAAATCGATGCTATCACACAACTTAGTGTCGATCTTGGGGCGCAATTGAAGACCCATATGGATGTCATCGATAAGAAGCTCCAAGGTCACTTAAATCAAGCTCAAGGCCTAAGTTCTTCCCACCAACATTCTACCCATCAAGTTAATGCTTTGGGAGTGGATATCTGAAATTTGTGGGATATATGGACATGAGCCTCAACATTGTCGAAGTAACATTGAGCAAGTCAACGCTTTTCAAGCGTACAAACAAGGTACTTCATACTCCCCTTACAAGGCTCAAAATGTGCAAAACCCTCAAATTTACCAAGCTTCTCAACAAGCTCAACAACAAGGCCAACATAAAATCCGCCCACCATATGTTGCTCCTCCCTTAAGGGACAATCAAGGCTGCCAAGGTTACCAAGGCAATCAAAGGCCTTTTAACAACTTCAAACAACAAAATGCTTACCAAAACCAAGGTGCCTTCAACAATCAACAAGGTTTTAACAACCAAAGCTTCAATAATCAAGGTCCACATGGTTTTCAAGATAATCAACACTCCCAAGGGTTCCAAAATCACAATCAAGGTGGCCTAAATCAAGGAAATTCTCAAGGGTTCCAAAGGAACTTTCAAAATCAACAAGGGTTCCAAAATGCTCAACAAGACAACATGCCAAGGAGCCGATCTCCAACTCATGACTATGGTTTTCCCCTAGCCATCACTAATACTCCACACAACCAACAATCCCCAACACCCGATTTTAACATGCAAAAGACAATTTTGGATATGCAAAGAAGTAACCAAGAGATCCAACATAGTCAATTGGAGATGCAAGGAACCAACAAGAATTCTATGCTCAAATTCAAAAGGATAATAAGGCAAGAGATACACACGTGAAGATGCTTGAAACTCAAATCACTAAAGTTGCCTCGGGTACCTCATCTAGGCAAAAGGCCAACTACCTCCTCAAGGGATAGCATCAAAAATTGAAACCGTGAACGTTATCACCTTGAGGAGCGGTGCATCTTATGATCCCCACTTGTTTCCTAATGAACTAGAAGCTATGAAAGAAGTGAAACCTCCAAACCAAGACTATGAAGAATTAGGGAATTACATGGAAGAACAAGTCTTATGGGAGGTTGAAAAACCGATTGAAGACAAGCTTCCTCCACCCAATGAGGCATTTGAAACAAAGGAAAAGAAGGTGCCAAGTGAAAAATCCAAGCCCAAAGAAGTTAACAACAACAACATCAAGTTGCCCTTCCCATCAAGGCAATTGAAGACTAAGGCGGATGTTCAATTTGAAAAGTTCCTCGATATTGTGAAAAAACTAGATGTGAACATCCCCTTCACCGAGTTGATTACCCAAGTCCCGGCTTATGGGAAGTTTATGAGAGAAATTTTGGCTAGGAAGCAATCCTTAGACAAGGTAGAGACCATAACATTTACAAGGGAAGCAAGTGTTGTTATTCAAGGCTCCACTCTACCTAAGCTCAAGGATCCGGGTAGTTTCTCAATCCCATGCACCATCGGGAATGTGAAGATCGAGAGGGCGTTATGTGATTTAGGGGCGAGTGTAAGTATCCTCCCTTATGCTATTTGTGAGCAACTTGGTATGAAAGAGCTCAAGTATACCTTGATTACACTCCAAATGGCTGATCGTTCACTTAATTGACCATTGGGAATGTTGGAGGATGTGCCGTTAAGGATCGGAAAGTTCTTCATCTCGGTTGACTTCCTTGTGCTCGATATGCCCGAGGACGCTAACACCCCCATTATCCTTGGGCGACCATTTCTACACACCGCTGGTGCATTAATCGATGTCAAAAGAGGTAGGATCACTTTCGAGTTTGGTGACGAGAAGCTTATGTTTGACCTTCAAGGCACTACCTCACCGACAAATGAAGAGTCATGTCATATGATCTATGTCATCGAAGACATTGAGTTAGGGGATGATTTGGGTGAAAGCTTGGAGGTTGCCAACAACCTGTGTGAAAATGGTGTAAGTGTAATTTCCTTGTATGATAATTTGAAAACTTGTGATAGGCTGGCTTGACTTTGAGAAGCTAGGGAGTAGCTTGGAGATGAGTGAACTCACCTGCTTGAGTTTCAAATCTCTCCTTCTTGATAATGTGCAAAATGAAGATGCTTTGGAGCTTGAAGTGGATGACTCACATTGTCATGTTGACATGGAAAAGCTTGTTGGTAAGAGGAAGGTTGAGCCTCCTTTGAGGTTCCATGAAAAGAAATGGTGTAACAACCCGGATTTTCGATGACTTAAAATAATAGATAATGCGGAAAGTTATCTAAGTCATTTACTTAAAATTCTATCAGAGTGTAAATAAATCCGGATCGCTACGGATCCTTACAATAATAAACGACTATTAATTACATTGTCTTGATTCACTTAGTACACAATATAGATTGTATTTTATACAAACATATTATTAAATCTCTCTCGCTCGATTCCCCAACGTCTTAGACCTGCACAAATATATAGAGTAGAGAGACCGCTGAGCGGGACAGCAACCAAACCGTTCATCTAATATCACCTCATACACATAAGATAATCATGTGAATAACAAATAATATGCTTATAAAAATATTAAAGGATATCACGTAACAGATAGTTTCCTTTAATTCAATTAACCAATATGTGAGGTGATGAAAACGGTAAAGTTTAAAAGATGAGACATTGACAGCCATTTGATTTTAAAATCATTTTTCACGTAAACAGAGAATAAACACACAAGTCGTGGCTCATAGTAACACCGCTACTCCATATTGGCTTGCATTTCACCAATAGAAGTAACCGTAGTACCGACTCGTAGACCGAACCGATCTTATGAGGTTTACATCTCACCCACAAGGCTCAATTGGGCCCGAACTTCTATTATATTATATGTTTATTCAAACGGATTCTAGGCTGAAATGAAAGCTGATGATTACATTCTCTGCATCACCAAGAGGGAACCCGCAGTTTTCAGAATCCTGTTCTGCCCCCGCTACCTAGGTGGTAATACTGATCAAGTACTTGTCTATATGTGCGCCACATACCCTACGCAGACTCTTGAACCGCAGAACTCACTGCCGTAGGACGACTACCTTAAACACTAGGTCGACTCTCGGACCGCAGCCTCCGAGTCTGCTTTTCATTACAAGTGCAGTCGAAACACCACGCATGGTAGGATCCAACACAAGCTATTCTTCCCAGACTCGCATCGTAAACTTTATATAAAAGTTGCCCGTGAACAAGTAGTACTTTATTTGGTGACCTTCAATAATTGGTCGGACTCATTTGAAACAGTCAAATCCTCAAATTCTTACTTTCAGTGTGACAACGTTATACTTTAATCCTCAAGTGTCACCCGAAACATCATATCCCAAATATCGTATAATATTTTTAAAATAGTAAATTCTTTGAATTGAAGATTTATATAAAAATAAAATTTATAATTATAAAATATTATTTTAAAATTTATAGTTTCTGAAAATGTAAAAGTTTATTAAAAATATAAATTAAGTCGTACTTAATTGATTTACAAAATTTGACGAAAAATCATTTTTAAAAATATTTATATATGTTGTGTAAAAGTTTCGGAATAAAAGAAATCCATTTATTTTAGAAAATGAAATTTATAAACTTTTACCTATATAAAAATAATAAGTGAAGTTTTATTAAAATAAAACATTTTACAAGTTACTAATTTACTCTATTATTAAAATATATAAACAAATGATTGGGGTGGGCCGCCTGTCAATCAACTGCCTGCTATGCAGGCCCCGAGACGGTTCCTGTCGGGGAGTCGAAAGACTAGCCCCCAGCAAGGACCTGGAACAAAGCATGAAACGCTAAAGGTTGGCCGTCAGCCGCCGAGAGCGCGGGCCAACCCAGCCTGTCGGAGCTCGGCAGCCCCCTGCTTGGAGACTGTCTGCCCTGAGAAAATCCCTGGCCGGCAGGGTCAGGACCCCCAGGGGCCCTCTCGTCATTTTGCCTAAGGTAATTGGGAATGGATGGATGAGAAGCCGCCACTTGTCACTTTCCCATCCAACCATTCCTCTTTCTCTTCTCTCTCTTGTGGGAAGGTATAAATACCTCCCCATTTCCCACATGAGAGAGGTTGGATTTTCTCTCTCTAGACTCTTACTCCTAAAACGCCACCTAGTTCCTCACGAGCTAGGTTCGTAAAGGCATTTCACGGACTGACTTAGGCATCGGAGAGGGTTTCCTCGGACAACCTCCGAGGCCCTGTGCGTTCATTGTGTAGGGAGCAGGCCGTTTCCGTCGGGAAAGTCCGACTCAGGGAGTGAGGGGAAAGGGAGATCAAGAGAGTCAGACGATCAGTTGCTTATCATTAATTCAATTACACTGCCCGGATCCTAGGCCGGGTAAATTGTTTCCGTTACCGGAACAATTTGGCGCCGTCTGTGGGGAACTTACGGTTGTGCTCACGAGTTACCCACTAAAATCAACCATTCATAACCACAAAATTAAACACAATCATGCCAGAAATCGTTGATGCCAGTGCAGGAGCGGGTCCGACGGTCCCTCCGGTGACCCCCCTGTACGGTATGCCGCTGTCGGAGAGGGTCCCTCCTGCCACAATCCTGGGAGTAGGGGGAACCAATCCCCTCGGTGGATCTAACACTGCTGTGACACCCGAGCTGGGGGCACGCCCAGGACGTGCTCTCAATCTGACCCCAGCTCAGGTGGCACAGGCAGCCGCGTTCTTCTCTGCGATGCTGGATCAGGAATTCACACCCGAGGACTTGGTGGGCAGGGTCGCATCGGCTCCCAGGCAACCGTCCCCAGTCAGCAGGGACGAGGCCGGGGGCACGAGGCGGACCGCCGCCAGAAATGCTCAGAGAAAAGCGAGAAGAACAGCCCAAATGTACACGCATGTGCAGAGGCGCATTACCACTGGCAATCCAGAGCCACCTGTCCAGCAGGCGTTCTCTATTCACACAACAGAATCGGCGTCTGGAGGGCAGGGAGGCTTATCCCAAGGATTACAGGAGCGCATGAGGCCCAGGGAGCCTGTGTCAAAACGCTTAGGAGAGAGGCCAGGCGGAGTTTTCTCCAGACTAACACCTGCGGCCAAGGAGCAGTCAGTCCCCGGCTTATCCCAAAGCCTGCAATCCAGACTCAACCGGGGACAGCCGCTCGAGTCCAGGTACCATCAGGGTGAAAATCTCTGCCACTCCCAGAGGAAGAGGCCCAGGCAGGCCTCCTCGGGAACAGAGGATGAGGCAGCTAGCAGACCGCCACCGAGGCACCGCTCCCCCAGTACGAGGAAACCGACCCATAAACAATGGGAATCTCACGGTAACCAGTCTGGGGAAAGCAGGTCACGACTGGTTGGCAGGCCCACGAAAACCCCGTTGCACCCTGAGGTACAAGAGTACCCCATTCCAAAAATCAAAATGCCCACCATCAAGTTTGACGGGACGACAGACCCTGAAGACCACCTGGCAGCCTTTGAGAGCCACATGGGCATGTATGACGTAGATGATGCCATCTGGTGCAAAGTCTTCCCTACCACCCTGGTGGGACTTGCGCAGGGGTGGTTCAGAGACCTCCGCCAGGGGTCAATCAGGTTCTTCATAGAGTTGGCTGAAATTTTCCTTGAACAGTATGCCGGAAATAAGAGAAGACGCCTTACCCGTTTCGATCTCATGACCCTGAAACAGAAAAAGGGTGAGAGTGTAAGAGAGTACATGAGAAGGTTCGATCTATCCTACCAGCAGGTTAGGGAGATCGACGATTCCACCGTCGCCTACGCCCTGACGATCTCCCTACTTCCAGGGGAAATGAAAAACCAGATGATCAGGGCCCAGCCAGAAACCTTGGCCATGGCCAGAAAGATTGCTGAAGGGTTCATTCTGCAGGAGGAGTTCCACGGCCTGACGGACACCCCT
The DNA here is from genome assembly GCA_958450325.1 of Agrostemma githago. Lineage (NCBI taxonomy): Eukaryota > Viridiplantae > Streptophyta > Magnoliopsida > Caryophyllales > Caryophyllaceae > Agrostemma > Agrostemma githago. Next base: position 60,678,704 of record OY288247.1, on the reverse strand, counting down.
GCAGGCCAAACAAAGCCTCAAGGGGGACCGCAGGGTGGAAGGGGCAGAAGTGAACCAGGTAAGCAAAAAGAAGAGGGAGACACTCCCAAGAAGGAACGCCCAGTCTACCAACCCAGATTCGATAGTTATACCGCTCTGAACAAATCCAGGGCGGAAATCTTCGAACTGGAAAAAGAAACTGCCAAATGGAAACGTCCAAACAAACCTCGCAGCCCAAAAGGCGACCCAAAGAAATTCTGCACTTTCCACGACTGTATAGACCATACCACCGAAGAATGCCGTCACCTGAAGGATGAAATTGAGAAATTAATCAGGAACGGATGGTTGGCCAACTACGCAGCCAAAAACAAGTCTCAGAAGGAAGTGTCTGAGAAACCCGAGGGGTCAGTGCAGAACCGGATGGTAATCCATGTAATTTCAGGGGGCACTGAGGGTCAGCTCAGTCGAAGAGGCCAAAAAAGGCAAATGCGCGAGCCGAGGAACCAGATCTGCTACGCTGAGAAAGAAGGAAGTCCAAGGGGAGTGACATTAAGTATCACCCCTGACGACGCAGGACGGGTGATATATCCGCACAGTGATCCTCTGGTGCTGTCCCTAGAGATCAGCAACCATATTGTGCGAAGATGCATGGTAGACACGGGCGCATATACAAATCTTTTGTACAAGGATGCTTTCGAAAAAATGGGCCTGGAAAAAAGGCACCTACGGCCTGCTCCCGGATCGCTGTATGGATTCAGTGGGGCAGACGTGCTGCCCATGGGCGTCATCGACTTGCCTGTAACCTTCGGGGAAGGTTCCACAGCCAGGAATGTCAGGGCAACCTTTGTGGTTGTGGACGCAAGGTCTGCCTATAATGCCCTGATTGGCAGGGCCACGCTGGATGAAATCGAGGCGGCAATCTCCATCAGGGCTCTCACCATTGCGTATGTCACAGACTTCGGGCTGGAAGGAAAGATACGTGGGGACCAGGAGTCAGCCAGACAATGCTACTCCGTAGCCCTACAAGAACACGAGAGGGACAGAAAAGGAAAAAGAAAAGCTGACAGTTCCCCCTGCAGGGAAGGCGAAGTCCCAGTCGAACACCCGACGCCCGACCGCCTGGAACCAGGGGGCGAAAGCATGCTGGTGGACTTAGAACCAGGAAGACAGGTCCTGGTAGGAGCAGACCTAGAGGAATCCTACCAGGCCGAACTGGTCAAACTACTGAGGGAGAACAAAGACGTATTTGCCTATTCGGCAGACGAGATGCCCGGCGTTGATCCCTCATGCATCGTTCACAAGCTGAACGTAAGCATGGATGCTCGCCCTGTAAAACAGAAGAAACGAAACATGTCTGCAGAAAAAGACACAGCAATCAAGGAAGAAATTGACAAACTCTTGAAAGCGGACTTTATTGAAGTCTGCGACTACCCAGAATGGCTGGCAAATGTTGTTATGGTCAAGAAGTCGTCAGGCGCATGGAGAATGTGCGTCGACTTTACAAACCTGAACAAGGCCTGCCCGAAAGACTGCTATCCGCTCCCTCGGATCGATCAATTGGTAGACGCCACCAGTGGCTACACCATGCTAAGCTTCTTAGACGCCTTTTCAGGCTACCACCAAGTGTACTTGTGGCAGCCGGACAGGGTGAAGTGTGCGTTCATCACTAGTTCGGGCACTTACATGTATAAGATGATGCCCTTCGGGCTCAAAAATGCAGGGGCTACGTACCAGCGGTTGGTTGATAAAGTGTTTGAGAAACAAAAAGGTAGAAACATCGAGGCTTACGTTGACGATGCCATCGTAAAAAGCAGAGAAGACAGGGAACACCTGACAGACTTGCAGGAAACCTTCAGTTCTCTGCGCGCTTACAAAATGAAACTAAATCCGAAAAAGTGCACGTTTGGAGTCCGCTCCGGAAAATTCCTAGGGTTCTTGGTCAGTTCTCGGGGTATAGATGCCAACCCTGAAAAAATTCAGGCAGTTCTAGACCTCCCTGAGCCCAGGACCATCAGAGACATCCAGCGCCTGACGGGTCGAATGACCGCCTTGGCACGATTCGTTGCCCGATCAGCAGACAGAGCCACTCCTTTTTTCAAGGTACTGAAAGGAAACAAACAGTTCAAGTGGGAGAGCGAGCAGAAGGAGGCTTTCGAGCAACTGAAAGACCATCTTAAGAGGCTACCCACCCTGGCAAGACCAGTAGCGGGAGAAAAACTTTTCCTCTACATTGCAGTAACCAATATAACTGTCAGCGCAGTCATCCTACGAGAAGAAGCAGGCACCCAGCAACCTATATACTTTGTGAGTCATGCGCTGGGGGCAGCTGAGAAGAATTATCCAATGGTTGAAAAAGCCGCCTACGCGGTCATAATTGCAGCCAGGAAGCTCAGACCTTACTTTGACGCGCATCCAGTCGTAGTCCTCACCGACCAACCCCTGGAAAAGGTGTTGGAAAAATTTGAAAAATCGGGGAGATTGTTGAAATGGGCAATTGAGCTGAGTGGGCTAGGTATATCCTACCAGCCTAGAACAGCCATCAAAGCCCAAGCTTTGGCAGACTTTTTGGCTGAGTGCTCCCATTCAGGGGAAGAGGAAGCCCCTGCCCAGGAATGGACTGTATATACTGACGGGTCCTCGACGGCCAATGGCGCAGGTGCAGGCGTCGTACTGACCAGCCCAGAAGGGACCGACTTTGAGCATGCTCTCAGATTCGTTTTCCCAGCATCAAACAATGAAGCAGAGTACGAAGCAGTACTCGCCGGCGTCAGGCTAGCTAAAGCCGCAGGGGCAGAACAAATTGTCTTGGCGACAGACTCCCAACTCATCGCCAACCAGATTAATGGAGAATACGAAGCAAGAGACCAAGCAATGGCCGCATACCTGGAGATGGTAAAGGGAGAGCTGTCCAGCCTGAAATCATATGAGATCAAACAAATTCCCCGATCCCAGAACAACAGAGCAGATGCCATGTCAAAACTGGCAAGCTCCAGTCTGCAGGACATCCGGAGGTCAGTATGGGTTGACGTTTTACACGAGAAGTCTACTAATCCCTGTCAAACGATTAATGCCGTGGAAGAAGAGCTGGAAAGCTGGATGACCCCTTTCGTCCAGTACAAGAGGCACGGTATCTTACCATCAGACTCATTACAAAAGAGGAAGGTACAGGCTAAAGCAGCCTGGTTCATATTCATTAATGGAGAACTCTACAAAAAATCTTTTACCTATCCCCTGCTTAAATGCCTACGGGCGGATCAGGCCGCTGAGGTATTGGATGATATCCACTCAGGGATTTGTGGACATCACATTGGCGGGAGGTCGCTGGCCCACAAGGCCCTCAGGGCAGGCTACTACTGGCCTACCATGCTGGCAGACGCCAAGAGCCTGACCCAGAAGTGCAGAAAATGCCAACTCTTTGCCCCATCGATCCATGCCCCGGCCCAGGAGCTCAGGCCAATCCTATCTCCCATCCCCTTTGCTCAATGGGGGATGGACATCCTAGGACCCTTCACAGTGGCCACAGGGGGCAGAAAATTCTTAATTGTCGCCATAGACTACTTCACCAAATGGGTGGAGGCTGAAGCAGTGCCCAACATCACTGAGCCGGCGGTCCGGAAGGTGATCTGGCGAAATGTCATCACCCGTTTCGGTGTACCAAAGATGCTGGTATTTGACCACGGCAGGCAGTTCGATAATGACCCACTAAGAATCTGGCTGGAAAGCCACAACATCTCAGTCGCCTACTCAGCTGTGTGCCATCCTCAAACCAATGGACAGGCGGAAGCAGCCAACAAACAAATTCTGAACGGCCTGAAGAAAATGGTGGATGACTGCAAAGGTAGGTGGGCTGATGAACTCCCCAGTATACTCTGGTCGATCCGAACCACCAAGAAAGAGTCTACAGGCCAAACCCCATTCGGTCTGGTATACGGCGCAGAGGCACTATTACCAATCGAAGCAAGGATTCCCTCTCTGCGTTCCCTGCAGTACAACCAGGCTGAGAATGAAGCTGCAATGGTTGAGGCCCTAGACCTGGTAAATGAGCTAAGGGAGGAAGCCAGTACCAATATCGCTGCCTACCAGCAGCGAATGAGGAAAGCTTTCAACAGCAAAGTCCGACAGAGGAGCTTTCAGATGGGCGAGTTGGTTCTGAGAAAGACACAGGCAATTGGAAAGTCAAGAGAGCATGGGAAGCTAAGTGCCAATTGGGAGGGCCCATACCAAATAACTCAGGTTTTGGGTCCAGGCACATACAGGATAGCCAATCTGGAGGGACAAGAGCTAAGCGCTCACTGGAATGCAGATACACTAAAGAAATATTACGTCTAAACAAGAATATAGGCAGTTTTTACTTTTACTAAAGTGAAAAGGCGGAGGACGATCAGAAATGTCGACGGCTCCGACCACCCCAATGTCAAAGAATTTTAAGAGAAATAAGAAGATACAGATTTATACTCGTTGCCTGTTCACACTCGCGTCTTTCACACACAAACGAGCAGGGGGCAATAGGGGGAGGCCCCCCTGTTGCCAAAATTGGGTAAAACGAACCCCCCAACGCAAATCAGAAGCCACCCTGCTTACCTCTGGGCAGGCAGGGGGCAGGCCCTCTGGACTTTGAACGAAAAGCCAGGGACGGGCCAAGCTAACAAGGACTGGGGGCAGGCCTCCCAACCTTGTATAAAAAACGCACAAGCTACCCCTGCTAGCCTCTGGGCAGGCAGGGGGCAGGCCCTCTGGACTTTGAACGAAAAGCCAGGGACAGGCCAGGATAACAAGGACTGGGGGCAGGCCTCCCAACCTTGTATAAAAAACACAAGCTACCTCTGCTTGCCTCTGGGCAGGCAAGGGACAGGCCCTCTGGACTTTGAACGAAAAGTCAGGGACAGGCCAGGATAACAAGGACTGGGGGCAGGCCTCCCAACCTTGTATAAAAAACGCGCAAGCTACCCCTGCTTGCCTCTGGGCAGGCAGGGGGCAGGCCCTCTGGACTTTGAATGAAAAGCCAGGGACAGGCTATAACAGGCGCGATCAAACAGACGAGAAAAGGATCCCTAAATTTTAAAACAGTTATGCCATAGAAAGCAAAGAGAAACATTCCACAAACAAAACCCATGAAGGGTGGAAAGGTTTTTACAAAGTTGAAGAAAAACCGAGTAGCAAAATATTACAGAAAAACCATGAACGCTGGTTCAGCACAAGAAAATAAAAGCTTTCATAAAAGAGAAGGGGCATCACACAGCATCCTGGCGGGGGTTGGCGTCTGCTTCAGGCTGCCTGGTCACCCGGGCTTCGTCCTTGGCAGAATAAAGGCTTCGGAAAGCATCCTCGTCAAAAGTAGGGAACATCTCCCCTATCACCTCCATAACCAACTCCAGAGAGGAATTGGCGCCGCTCACGAAGCTGGCACCCACCGCTTCTTCAGTCTCCGCAGCCAGGGTCTCTTTCTCTTTCGCCCATTCCCCCTTGGCCTGGTCAAAAGCCGAATTTGCCTGCGACAGCTGCTCCTCCAGGACAGTCACTCTCCCCTTCAAATGCCCCATCTCAGCCAAAGATATGTTAGCACGGTCCAACGATTGCCGGCTCTCCTGCAGTTCGGCCCCCAACTTGGAAACTTCCTTCACAGCCATTTCCCCCTGCAGCCTCCAGCGATCAGCCTGCTTCCTGGCCTCTTCCAGCTCCCCCTCTTGCCTTGTCATTTTGTCTTTCAAGGAGCTTATCAAGGAGACATCCCTCTCTATCATGGCCAGGCGGTCGGGAGGAGGAGCCCCAGGGGTAACTGTTAGCTCCTCATCACTCAGGCGGCTGAGAGCCGCCAGTTCCGCAGATGCCAACATGACCTTGGAGGTACGTTGGATATATTGAAGCACTTGATGAGAGGTGGAAGTTACCATCTTTGTAAGGCGGTCGGCCAAAACAGCCCCAGAGTCAGAAAGCAGGCCCGATACATCCACACTATCACCAGCTGTGTAGTGGAACTCCACGTTTTCCTCCGGGAAGGGAATGCTAGAGGGCTCACGTGCAGGGCGTTTTGCCTCAGGGGTAGAGACATCCGCCTCCAGGTCCACCACATAAGCACTGGGTGGCTCCCTCTCCCTCTTTCTCCTCGCCTCCAGGGGAACACTCTCCCCAGTCCCTTCAGAATCTCCAGGCTGCGTTCCCTGTGAGATCCGAGGGCCAGCCGAAGAGGCACCCTGTTTTTGACTAGGGGAAGGAGTGGCCTCTGAAGTGACCTCCGCTTCCCCCTCATGAATACTGGGTGTCGGAGTCGCCGGCTTCGACGAAGGCAGCCGGGGGGGGGGGGGGGAGAGGCAATCTTCGACCTGCGGCGAAGTCTTTCACAAGCTTCATCAGGGCCTTACTTCCTTTTCTAAAATTTGGTGGAAGAGAAGGACGCTTTGAAAGAACGTGCAATTCCTCGCTCAAGCCTAACCTTCTGACCTGCTTCTTGGTCCAGGTCCAAGAGTAGGAATCTGCAGGAAAGGAGAGGCGGTCATTTAAAAAGCGGGGAGAAATAAAATCCCTGGAAAATCGTGACAACAAGAAAACCCTAGAACTACCTTCAAGGCCACGAATCAGGCCCATGGGAAGCAGGTACTCGTCAGCCGTGATGAGCTCCGCGTGAGGGAGCCAGAAAACAGGGCAAAAGTTCCCATGTTTATCCGTCACGATCTCAAACTTTTTTATCAAAATCTTCTCCTTTTCGCTCAGCCTGACTTCCAGAGCCTTCCCCCCAACACGAGGATGATACTCCTCACGTGTCTCCATGCGAGTATGGACGTGATTCCTAAAATGTCTAGGAATTTTCCACCCCGACGCACTATGGACATATATGAAATTGTTTTTCCAGTCTTTGAGACTGCTCATGGCCGGCCAGACCAAGGCGTATTTTTTCTGTCTCAGCAGAGACCAGTAGCCGGGGGAGCCATCCCCCCCAGATGAAGACACCATTTGGAGGCCAACCATGAAGCGAAGGGCGTCGATGTAAGGCCCCTCGCCATGGAACAGGCAGGTCCAAGTATAGGCCACTAATGCCCTAATGGCCGTTGCAGTTAACTGAGCGATGGCGACGTTCATCCTCCTGAAAGTTTCCTCCAGGAAAGGATGTAACGGGAATCGCAGGCCGAATTCTAGGGCCTTATGGAAGACGGCTACACACCCTTCTGGGGGACAGCATACTGTGTCTTTTTCCCCAGGGATCACCACTGTGTACCCCTCCCCAAAATTATAAAACTGCTCGATGGCCTCAGCCGCGTTACATTCCAAGATCAGGTCCCTATTCTTAGCCTCGGGATAGGTCTGTAAGGGAATCACGTATTTTTCTTTGTCCAGAAAATAGGTCCTCCCTCTCTCCCTGCGGATGAGAGGACCGGCCACCCTGGCAGGGTCCACCTCCAGGGCTTCGTCATCAGAATCAATCACATCGAAGGAAGCTGGGTCGGGTGACTCAGCACCCTCTCCCCTGTGATCGTCTTCCTCCCGGGGGCCAACCCTGGAGGAAGAAGCAACGTCACGACGTCCACCGTCGCCGCCGCTAGTTCCTCCGAGCAAAGAATCAAAGGAAAGGGGGCGGGCTCGCGACATTTAGGCTATAGAAGGGAAGAAAAGAAGCGAAAGATTCGAAAAGTTCTAACCTAAGAAACGCCGGTGAAGTTGTCAGAGACGGCGACAAGAAGTGATCCTTGCTCCTCAAAGAAAGAAACGCTCGGTCAATGAAGGGGATTCAAGAAGTGTTATGGGAAGTAAAGGTATCAAGAAGAGTAAAAGAAGAGAATGAAGGGGGAGAAGGGTTTATATAAAAGCCCAAAGAAGTTCGAAAGGTGGAATCCCTGACAAAACCTTCGAAGATCATCCACGTGTCACACACTGAACACCAATTGCTCACCTTTTTCAAGAAGAGCCTCGGTAAACAGAAACGTCAGAGAGAAAGGTCAATCAACGACCTCATTCAAAAAAAAAAAAAAAAACTCATATTAAAAATTCAAATACGCAAAATATTCATTTCATTGAAAACCCCGCAAGGGAAAAGATACATTGTGGGACGGGCATGAAAGAAAATTACATAAGGCTCGAAAAGTTCCAGCCTGACAGAAATCAAAGGCCCTGCCACGCAGGCCTAGTCGTCCCCTTGATCTGGGGAATAATCTCCAGGACTGCCTGGACTCCCGAGAGCCGAACCCCAGTCCCAACTTGGGGAACCCTGAAAGGGGTCATTTGAAGTCCCGTCTTCGTCCCTGTCGCTCAGGCAGCCAAGACCTTCGCTGTCGTCAGAGTCATGGCTGCTGTCTTCCCAGTCCCTTCCAAAAGGGACAGCTCGGGACTCGTCGCAAGTGCGACAGCCTGTCTTCTTTACAGGCGAAGAAGGACCCAACTCCAGGGAGGAATCGGTGTCAGAGTTGGGGCCGAATTGTTCAGGGTGCAGCCATAGAAAACACTCATGACACCCCCTATCATAACAGCCTCCTCCCTGGGAGCAACGCCTAAACCTAGGCGCAGCAGGAGGAGAGGACCTCCTAGGGCGTTTGCCCATCCTAATAGAGGCCTTCCGACCCCTCCGGCGAAGGAGAAGCCGTGAACAGCGACTCCGGCGAACAGCTAAATAAGCTGTCCGCGCATATCTGAGCCTCCAAAACCCTCTGAAGATGAAGGAAACATGTTTGACTCCGCGGCGAACTACACTTTTCTTGATCCAAGTCATGTTTAAAATGAGGAAAATGGAAAGATTGAAGGTGGAATGAAGCACAAATGATCAAGGAAGCAAAGGATTTTATACTAAGGAAAACACCGCATTAATGAACGCTCCAACCACCCTGGGAGGAGAGCCACCAATCAGGAACTCTTCACGGTTCCCCAAAATCCGCCCAAAATCCGCCCAGAAGAAAAGGGCAATCATTACAAACGTGCTCTCGCCTCTTTGCATTTCTGACAGGAACAGTACAAAGTTCCATTGGGAAGGCGCGAAGCATTAAATGCTGCAACAGACATGGAAGTCAACCCCCCTCCAAGCAAGAGTCGCCAGCAGAGGAGAAGTCTCACTTCCCTCCTACTGACGAGGGCCAATTGATTGGGGTGGGCCGCCTGTCAATCAACTGCCTGCTATGCAGGCCCCGAGACGGTTCCTGTCGGGGAGTCGAAAGACTAGCCCCCAGCAAGGACCTGGAACAAAGCATGAAACGCTAAAGGTTGGCCGTCAGCCGCCGAGAGCGCGGGCCAACCCAGCCTGTCGGAGCTCGGCAGCCCCCTGCTTGGAGACTGTCTGCCCTGGGAAAATCCCTGGCCGGCAGGGTCAGGACCCCCAGGGGCCCTCTCGTCATTTTGCCTAAGGTAATTGGGAATGGATGGATGAGAAGCCGCCACTTGTCACTTTCCCATCCAACCATTCCTCTTTCTCTTCTCTCTCTTGTGGGAAGGTATAAATACCTCCCCATTTCCCACATGAGAGAGGTTGGATTTTCTCTCTCTAGACTCTTACTCCTAAAACGCCACCTAGTTCCTCACGAGCTAGGTTCGTAAAGGCATTTCACGGACTGACTTAGGCATCGGAGAGGGTTTCCTCGGACAACCTCCGAGGCCCTGTGCGTTCATTGTGCAGGGAGCAGGCCGTTTCCGCCGGGAAAGTCCGACTCAGGGAGTGAGGGGAAAGGGAGATCAAGAGAGTCAGACGATCAGTTGCTTATCATTAATTCAATTACACTGCCCGGATCCTAGGCCGGGTAAATTGTTTCCGTTACCGGAACAAAATATGACCAAAATTACAATTATATAAAATACAAACAAAACATAAAGTACATAGAATAAATACACAAAGCAATTAGAATTTAAATAATTAAAATACAATGAAAATGATATAAGTACATTTTATAAATTTAAGTTCCTTTATTCATTTTCTCAATTTTTCATATAGATAGAAATGTACAAGTGATAAATAAATAAATTAAACAAGTGATAATTTAGTCAAGTTAAATTTAGTCATAATAAAATATCACGTAACATTTTTATATATACATAAGTAATTTAGTCATACAAATAAGCCTAAATATTTATGTAAGAAATTTATTAAATTACTAACATAATATACTTATATATAAGAAATGTTGTTAGAAGAAAAATTTGGTTACCTTAATAGCTATTACGGAGTATTTATTAACGTTATTAAGAATTAGATGATCGCCAGGTCAACAATAATATTGTCTATGTTAAAAGCCGTCTCCTTCCCCCTTTAAAGAAATTTTTGGGTCGAAATGATTTGACCCAATTACGGTACTAGAAAAGTGATCCCGCCAATTATTGAGCAGCTCCTCATTCCCGATGCTCCAATTATAGAGAAGGATGAGGGAGTAAATATAATACGGAATATATAGTATAGTATATTAAGTAGAAGTAGTATGTAATAACGTAGTATGTAGTAGTATTAGGACGTAGTAGTATATATAGTACGGAGTAGTACGTAGTAATTAAGTACTAGGAGTAGTAATATGTATCTAGTACGTAGGATTGTAGGAAGTAGTAGTAATAGTTATAGTATGTTAGTATGTTAGGTTAGTATATATATGAGAAGGAAGGATGAGGTGTAGAACATGCTGAGGGGTTGATGTGGGGGAAAGAAGGAGGGGTAGGGGACTAGGGTAGGTGAGTAAGGAGGGAGTATAGGCTATAGGGTGACTAACGTGGGGGTTAGTAAGGGGCTCAATTCCCAAGTTCAGGTCCATTTTTCGTACAAACGTCTTTCTTTCTTTCTTAAAAAGTTGAAATCTAAGATTACAAAATTAAAATAATGGAAATCGTAAAATATATTTTTAGAAATGAGTTTGTAAGACAGTAAGTAAATCAGACGATAGATAGTATTATGGGACAAAAGTTATAAGTAATTATTATTTTAAGAATTCGATAAATTATTTTTTAAAATTTTTACGAGACGAGAAAATGTCAAAACGACAGGTCAATATTAAAAATATTTTCAAGTCTTAAACTTTATTTAACGAAAGATAAAAATTTAATAATTCAATAAATAAATACTCATGTTTATATAACGGAATAATTTTTAATTTAATGAAAATAAAATATTTTATTCACGAAAATAATTTTTCAAACGTTAAACTGGGTTTAAATAAATGTTTAAAATTTTAACTCTATTTGAAAAATATGGGGTATTACAAATGGAAGTTTGGTTATATCAAGAAAGATTGCAAGTACAAGTTTAAGCCATTGAATATAGCAAATCGGGATGACCCGGGGACATCGCGGCAAGGTTATGAAGAACCTTGGAGTATATGTTGGTGTTCTACGAGCTTTAGTGGAGATTGTTCCAGAGCCTTTGACTTGTTGCTCCGTGCCCTCGAGGGCCATGGAATTGTGTGCCATGTTGTTGATAAAGAATGAAAGTCCACCACAAGCCTTGGTTTGACGGAGTTCCTCAAGAACCGGCATGTTGTATATTTCTCTTTCCTTTTCTTTTGAGTTTTTGTGTTTGTTTTTGTGTGATTTGTTTGATTCTAGGTTTTGTATGTTGTGTGGAGTTCTTGTCATTTGGAATTTTCTTGAGTGATGTGAGGGAGGGATTTTTGAATGTGGTTATTGAGTTTAGTTGATAGGTTGGATGTGAAGATGAAGTTTTGGGAAGAGCTATTGTTGATAGAAGCTTGGAAACTTGGGCGAGGAACTCGGTTTTTGAGCTTGTTGTAAGCTTTTGGGGAGGGTATTTGATCCCATAGTTGGTAATGTTTTTAGGATGGAAGACTTGGGATATTCAAGAAGAGTGAAGATCTAGAGAAGTGACTGTTATCACGGTAGTAGTAGAAGTAGGGAGAGAAGAAGGTAAGATCTTATCTGGAACCAAAACAGAGATTGTGTCGCGACAAGAACGTCACTGTCCTAAAGTTGATTTATGTCCCGTCTGCTACACGCGGCCTCAATGACACTCAACTCCCAAGATTCCACAACCAAACCGTAACTCCAGTGTAGGTGAAGAACGGATGAATACAGCCAAGAACGTTTGCCAACAATTAAACCGGAACAGAGAGAAGTATGTAATATGAGAATGAACGTATGTTTTCTGTGTGTTAAAACTGAAGGAAAAGAGGGCATTATATAGTGGAGTTGCAGCAGGGGTTCAGTGCACAACATTAAAGAGAAGAGTGGAGACTTGCAGCAATCAGTCTCGGGAAGGGCAGCAATCAGTCTTGGAAAGACAACAAGACTGACTGGAAACAAAGGAAGGAAAAGATGCTTCTGGACAAAAAAAATAATCCGACCACTAAAAAATACCCGCAAGCGGTGCGCCGCAGGCGCTCTACCAAAGCCCAAAGCCCGAGCCCAGCCCGGCTCGTGCTCGGCTCGGTGCGCGCGCGCGCGCATGTGGTGTACGTATCCTCCACTTGTACACATCTAGTAAGACATTTTAGTGGGTGATATATAAACACATTTTAGAAGCATTAAATGTTCCATGTGGGATAGTTAATACCACAAAATGTGCTTCTTTTGAAGCATTTAACTCTAACAATCCCCCACATGATTCAAAAGAAGAAGAAAATGGAGAAATCATTGGCAAACGGAGTTTTAGTGTTTAGATGTTCAGTGTCTTGTGGACTTTAACTGACACCCAGTGCGTACAAAAACCTAAAACTATCATTTATTTGTGCACTTACCGTACTCAAATCAGGGCTAGTATTCGCACCATCCATGAACTCATCATGAACGCCAACTGTATATCGTAAGTATTTTACTTGGACTTCTCAAGTGCTCTCCAAATGAATCCTGGTAATTCATGAATGCCTCTAGAGATCCTAAAGCCTAAGGATCTCTTGGGGTTTAGAGCAATAATCCCCCACATTCACATAGGTAAATTCATCAGGTTTGACTGTCACAAACCATCCGTTTAGGACTATGAATTTATTAAGAGCCGAAGCTCAACCTTAAAACACAAGACAGTAAATCTCAAAATAAAACATATGTCACATAAAATAGTTACAAAAGGAAATGGTTGTAACATTATAACTCGAGTTCACTGTGACTTTGTTTGACCGCATTTGACCTTAGCTGAGCTAAGTTGGGTATCAATCACAGTTTACTCCTTTACAGGCTTTAAACCCATTTCCCGTGCTGTCTCCAGCACCATCTTTCTACCAAGGCCTTTGGTGAAAGGATCCGCTATGTTCCTCTCGGATCTTACAAACTCAATTGTGATTACATTTTCTCTGATCAGATTCCTCACTATTCCATGCCTTAGGCGTATGTGTCTCCTTTTCCCATTGTATGTTTGACTGTGAGCTACCCCAATTGCAGCTTGATTGTCACAATGCATGGAGATTGATGGAGTCGGCTTTCCCCCACAATGGAATATCAGCTAGCAGACTCCTAAGCCACTCTGCTTCCTGTCATGCCAATTCTAGAGCAATAAATTCAGATTCCATTGTCGATTTGGCAATGCAAGTTTGTTTAGACGATTTCCATGAAATAGCACCACTAGCAAGTGTAAACACATAGCCACTAGTAGATAAGATATCAAGAGAATCGGCTATTCAATTAGCATCAGTATAACCTTCTAAAACAGCAGGTGTTCGCTCAAAATGTAAACCCCAATCCATAGTACCCCTCAAGTATCTTAACAAACGAATAAGGGTCGTCCAATGGTCTTGTCCGGGGTTGTGAGTGTACCAACTTAGTCTGCTTACTGCGTAGCCAATATCAGGTTTTGTATAATTCATAAGGTACATGACACTACCCATAATCTTGGCATATTCCTCTTGTCCCACACTGTTCCCGAGGTTTTTAGCCAGGTCTATACTAGAGTCATAGGGTGAGGACAGGGGTGAACTATCAAACTGATTGAACTTTCTCAGAATTTTTTCCGTGTAGTGAGATTGACTCAAACATAATCCTGTTTTTGTTCTAGTGATTTTCACCCCCAAGAATAACATCGGCCTCCCCTAAGTCTTTCATGTCAAAACACGAATTTAGAAAATTCTTGGTAGCGTTTACCACATGCATGTTGGTTCCAAATATGAGCATATAATCCATATACAAACATATTATCACACAACCAGAATCATCATATTTAGAATACACACATGCATCAGAATCGTTTACCGTGAAACCATTGGATCTGATAGTTTTGTCAAATTTGTCATACCATTGCTTTGGTGCCTGTTTCAGACCGTACAAGGACCTGATGAGCTTGCATACCTTGTTCTCTTGACCAGGAGCCAGAAAAGCTTCTGGTTGTTTCATGTAGATCTCTTCATCAAGGTCGCCATTTAGAAATGCAGTCTTTACATCCATCTGATGAATGACTTAATCATGTATAGAAGCAAGTGCAATTAGAGCCCTAATGGTAGACACTTTAGTGACAGGTGAGTAAGTATCAAAGAAATCCAAACCTTTCGTTTGACGATTACCACATACAACAAGTTTGGCCTTAAATTTATCAACTGAGCCATCAGGTTTGAGTTTCTTTTTAAACACCCACTTATTACTTAGGGGTTTACAACCCCGAGGTAAATCTGTTAACATCCAAGTGTTGTTACTCATAATAGACTCTATCTCACTATTAATGACTTGAAGCCAAAAAGTGGAATCAATGGAACTCATGGCCTCTTTATAAGTTCTAGGATCTGTTTCGAGCATAAAAACATTTACAACATACTCATCAACTAAACTCGTTTCGGCAAGAAAAGCGGTCACGAAATCTGGACCAAAACTGGTTTCGGTCCTGGAGCGTTTACTCCTTCGAGGTTCCTCGGGAACCACCGCCGGAGTAGAGGGACGCGCTGTAACAACAGGAGCCAAAGAGTTAGTTTTCATAGGGAAAATATGCTCAAAAAATTCTGCTTCTCTAGATTCTTTTATGGCCCCAAAACCGGACGAATCTTTAAGAATAAAGCGGTAAGCGGCACTATTCATGGCATGCCCGATGAAAATTCCGTCTACGATTTTCGGTCCAATTTTGCTCCTTTGAAACGTTGGAATCCTGATCTTCGCCAGACACCCCCACACTTTAAGGTATTTGAGATTGGGCTTGTATCCTTTCCACAACTCATAGCGAGTCTTACCTGTTTTCTTATGAGGTACATGATTCAGAACATGACATGCATAACGAACTGCTTCACCCCACATATCCGATTCAAAAGATAGTTTGATACCTGCTTTGTTTAGTAAAGCTCCAGAAATAAGATTTCTTCGAATATCAGGAACATGTAGCACATTATTCAGTTCAAGAGTCTTACCAGAAGTGAGCTTCAAGATGACTTTCCCTTTACCAAGTACTTTCACGGTGCTAGAATTCCACATAAAAATGCATTCCCCACTCGGTACTTGAGAGTAGTCCGTGAAAACATCTCGATTGGAGCAGATGTGCCTTGTAGCGCCAGTATCAACAACCCATTCGGAAAAATTGCTTACTAGATTAACTTCTGACACAACAGCATCAATTATATTGTCATCTTGTTCAGTAAGATTAACATGCGATTTATTGGGATTCCGTTTACCAGCAGGAGAAAAGCCTTCGGGACAAAATCTAGCCGAGTGACCCGGTTTACCACATGTAAAACAGTTTCCCTTAAATTCCCGTTTACCTTCACCTTTAGAATCCCCTTTGCCATCCCGTTTGAAGGTATTCTGGTTTCTAGTCCTATGAACTTGATTAGAAGACTTGTTACCCCGTTTTGACTCTTGTAATGATTTTTAGACTCGGTTAGGTTAGCCATGGAAGAGGAGTGTTCGACTTGCTTACCTAAAGTCTGTATACGGTTTTGTTCCTCAATCTTTATATGAGACACTAGTTCTAAAAGAGTAAAATCCTTTTGTTTGTGTTTCATACTACGGACATAGTTTTCCCAAGAAACCAGAAGTTTATCTAATAAACAATTAGCCTGAAAAACTTCACAAATTTTCATACCTTCCGCCATTACCTCTGCACATAGATTTTCGTATTCATGAACTTGATCTAAAATGGGTTTCTCATTGACCAACTTGAAATTTAGCCAACGACTGCAAGCATACTTTTTCGTTCCATAGTCATCAGAACCATACTTGGTTTTTGAGAGCATCCCAAATATCTGTAACCTTTTTAAAATTACTGTAAATCAAGTACAAAGAAGACGTCATGTAATGCAGTAACATCCCCCTACAAGTAACATTATCTGTTTCAAAATCTCTACCCGATTTTACTGGAGCCTCAGATTTAGTAAGTGTATAAACGACCCCCAATTGAGTTAGAAAAAATTCCATTTTATCCGACCACATACGATAATTTTTTCCATCAAAAAGTTCTAATCTGGACATGTCGGGTATGAAGGGGTTATGAACAACAGCAGTAGGAATGGAAGTGACAAGAAGAGGAGGAGTAGAAAGAACAACACTAACAGGACTACCAAGCATGATGAAAAACGAAAATAAATCAACTTTAGATTGTTATCACGGTAGTAGTAGAAGTAGGGAGAGAAGAATGTAAGATCTTATCTGAAACCAAAACAGAGATTGTGTCGCGACAAGAACGTCACTGTCCTAAAGTTGATTTATGTCCTGTCTGCTACACACGGCCTCAATGGCACTTAACTCCCAGGATTCCACAACCAAACCGTAACTCCAGTGTAGGTGAAGAACGGATGAATACATCCAAGAACGTTTGCCAACAATTAAACCGGAACAGAGAGAAGTATGTAATATGAGAATGAATGTATGTTTTCTGTGTGTTAAAACTGAAGAAAAAGAGGGCATTATATAGTGGAGTTGCAGCAGGGGTTCAGTGCACAGCATTAAAGAGAAGAGTGGAGACTTGCAGCAATCAGTCTCGGGAAGGGCAACAATCAGTCTTGGAAAGACAACAAGACTGACTGGAAACAAAGGAAGGAAAAGATGCTTCTGGATAAAAACAAATAATCTGACCACTAAAAAATACCCGCAAGCGGTGCGCCGCAGGCGCTCTACCAAAGCCCAAAGCCCGAGCCCGGCCTGGCTCGTGCTCGGCTCGGCGCGCGCGCACGCGCATGTGGTGTACGTATCTTCCACTTGTACACATCTAGTAAGACATTTTAGTGGGTGATATATAAACACATTTTAGAAGCATTAAATGTTCCATGTGGGATAGTTAATACCACAAAATGTGCTTCTTTTGAAGCATTTAACTCTAACAGTGACATGACCATGTCACTAGGAACATGGCCATGTCGGTTGCTACATGGTAAGGTTGATAATGTCCAAAAATTGACAAGCTACTATTTTGCGACATGGCCGTGAGGCAACATGTCCGTGTCGATTTGTGCAAGAAAACTGCAGCTTACTGTACTCGCTCCCGGCCGTGTCATGCTGCTCCCGGCCATGACGTGACCTTCCCAGCCGTGAGGGGTGTCCCACCTGCTTCGCTTCACTTTTCTTCTTCATTTAAGCCAACCCCACCTCATTATACCCCCACCCAACCTCCCTAGTCACCTATACCTCAATCATTACATCCATATAACTTACATCTTCATCCTATCTTCACTACTAAACTCCATAGTCCCTCTTAAATCCCGACTCCTATACACCAATGCAAGCCCGATACTTACACTTGAGACTACATTTAGGAAGAGGAGGAATATCGATGACAAAGACAAGCAAGGTACCAAAAACGATCTTTGAGACGATGGAGTTGGTTGAGTTGCTAACCGTTTGGTAAGGTGACTCTCTCTTCTTTTCTGTCTTTTATTGCTTACTCTTTGTATGTTTGATGCGCGCTGTCGCTGACACGCATGAAAACAATATTTTTAACTCTGACTAACCTAACTAATGTAGTAGTGGTAGGTCGGGATCGATCCATAGGGAGACGGTTAAGCGATATTGGTCAAGTCTAAAGTTCAGTTGCGATTGGGATTGAGATGGGGGTTTTGGGACGAAAGGAGTTGAACTAATGCTAGCGAGCTACTCGACTAAGGCTAGGAACGATAATGGGAGAGGCGTTGGGGAGAGTTGGGATTTGGAAATGGGGTCTAAGAGTCTCGGGATCGAGTTTTAGTCACAACGTTGAAAAGGGAGAGTGCCACCTTTCGGTTTCCTCACCCAACCCACCTATACCCGCTTTCGCGGCGAAAGGGTACGTCTCAAATTAAGATAATTTCTACCCCGAGTTTCCCCATATTGATAGAAATGAGTCAAGGTCAATCTAGCTGCAGTCTAGGTCAACAAGGACACAAAAACCTTAAACTTGATAAATCAACAAGTAGAGCTGGCAGTTAGTCGGGCCGGGCCGGGCTTCGTGCCGTGCCCGGCGGGCTTCGTGCCTGGGTGGGCCGGCCCGGTCGTGCCTAGACCCGGGCTCGTGCCGTGCCCGGCACGGAGCTCTAGCCGACCATGCCGCCGAGGCACGGCCCGAGGCCCGGGCCCGGTCGTGCCGTGCTCGGGCCGGGTCTCGTGCCCGGTCGTGCCCGGCCCGTCGTGCTAGTTTCGTGCTCGTGCCCGTGCTTCGGTTTTCGTGCCGGTTTTCGGGTCGTGCCTCGATCTATTTCATATTTAATACTAATTGTATTAAAATTACAATATTTATAACTAATACTATTAGTTTTATAACTAATATTTTTTTAGATTAGTAATTTTTATAGCTAATATTTTTTTATATATATATAGGTTTTATTATAAGATTAGTAATAATTTGTAATAAGTTATATTATACGAGTATTTTATATATATTAGAATTTAGAAATGTAGAGTGTTGAGATTTAAGAAGATTAGTAAGAATGATTAGTAATTTAGTAGATTAGAAGAAGAGTAGAATGATTTGTGTGAATTGAAGATGGATGAATGTGTGTATTTATAAGAAAAAAATGGAAAAAAAAGAAGAAGAGGAAGAGACGTTGGAGCAGCATGCAGCAGAGCAGCATACACAACACAGCAGACAGCAGCGCAGGTATCGTGCCTGGCCGGGCCGGACCGTGCCTCGGGCCCGCCGTGCTCGGGCCGGTCGTGCCTGGTCGGGCCAGCCCGCGTGCCTGTCAGCGGGCCGGACCGTGCCGGGCCCATCGTGCCCGTGCCTGGCACGGGCTTTTCGCCCACTTCGTCGCCGCGGCCCGACCCGAGGCCCGACGGGCCGTGCCCGTGCCAGGCCCGATTTCGCACTCGTGCCGGGCCGTTCGTGCCAAATTTCGTGCCGGACCGGGCCGGCGGCGGCGGCCCGGCCCGAACTGCCACCTCTATCAACAAGTAAACAACCCACCAACATCCCTTAATTCAAATAATCCAAATCCGCATCCCTAAGTTCCCCAACAAAGAAATCTACTCACTAGTCATGATGGATAATAACAAAACACTAATAGAGGAGAGATTGACTAAGGCATGCATAATAACTATACTAACAAATAACACTAAGGAGGAAAATAACTATCACATAAATTATGGAGAAACTAACAAAGGAGAGAAAAACATAAACTAATTAATGGAGAAAGAGAGAGGAAAGAAACTACCAATTATGGAGAACACTAAGGAGGAAGATGAAGATTAACATAAAAGATTGAATCTTCAAGAAATAATACAAGGATCTTGTCACTTAAACCCTTGCAAAACCCTTAAATCTTCAACATAACAACACAATCTTCAACAAAGATGGAAGCTTGATTGAGAATTGTTGAGTAGAATTAATCTAGTACTAATAAGATCTACTAATTTTTTGGAGATTTTTACTAAGGAAGCTTACTACTACTACTACTACTACTACTACTACTACTACTACTACTACTACTACTACAAGAAATCCTCTACACTACTCCTACTCCTACTCCTAAGAGGCTCACTCAAGGCTCACTCCAGGCTCAAGAGTGGCACAAAACCCTAGGTTAAGTATATATAGTGTTTCTTAATGGGTCACACAAGCTTAAGGCCCATAATCCAATTACTCTTCATTTAAGCTAGACCTTCACCCTTTGCATCTTCATGGGGTGAAACTTCACCCTGCGGTTTGATGTATTAATCCCACCTGGTGAAATTTCACCCGGTCGTTTCGGCCGGTGGTGAGTGCCATGAAAATCTTCGGGGAGGTGGAAAATGTGGTCGGGCGAAACTTCACCCGGTGATGACTCAACAGGCGAAACTTTACCCGGTGGTCTTCTGGCTCTTTTCCGGTCTCTTTCTTTGTCGATCAATTGGATTACTTGAACTTTCAGTTGTGTGCTTTGCTTTTCGGACTGTATCTCTCTCTCTTTTATGCTCATGGAAGCTCGGATACGTTTTCGGTCGAAAATCCTATTAAAATAGACAGAAAACTACCAAAAACACGTAAAATGCAAAAGAGAGACACTAATGCGAGAATTACGCAAAATACGGCGATAGTCGCACTCAAATCTCGCAAAACGGAGGAAAAACGGGTCTAAATGGGAGGAAAAACGGTCCAAATTTGGCACACAACAGTGTTCCCCTTCCTTTTATACTTTTAGTGTCGTGGTGGCCCTCGGGGCCTTTGTGGTTATTGTTCCTGATTCTTGATGACGTGATTACATCTAGAATCATTTGAAAATCCAAAGTGACAAGTTCTTTTCACTTTTTCTTTATTTTTATTCCCTTTTTGGTAGAATTTAGTCGGAATCGGGGCTAGGTGACTTGATTACACCTAGCCCTCCCTTCCCATTTCCTTTTATTTTTTTTATTTCTTCCCCCATCCATATCTTTTCTCGTCTCGGACCTAGGTGACGTGATAACACCTAGGCCCGACCCATTCTACCCCTTCTTTATTTCTATTTTTGTTTTTTGTTTTATTTCCTTTTTTCTTTCATTTTTAGTGTCTTCCACACACTATCGATTGAGCATGAGGACATTGCTCGTTTTAAGTGTGGGGGAGCGATATCTTAGTTTAGTTTAGTTTTATTTTCATAGTTTTTTTCGAAATTTTTTAAAATTCCTAAAAATTTGAAAAATTTCATAAAAACCAATTTTGTGTCATTTTCTTTTGTGTCTTTGTGTCGTATTTTTGTTGTTGCGTGTGTGTTTTGCTTCCCGATTTCCTTGTAGGTTGCTTGATCGCCATGAATCTCGGAAAGCTCTTGCCATTCGGTAATATCCTCCTATCTCTTTCTCATTCTCCCATTTCGGTTTTTGGAGGAGGTTTTGTGGTGGTGTGTGCTCGGGTGGAGCTTTTTGGAGTTTGGGACGGATGTGGTTGCTTGTTGGAAGTTTCGGGGTGGTGATTGTTTATTTGTGTGTGTTTTGTTTTATTTTGTTTTGTTTTGTTTTGTTTGTTTTCGCCTTTGTTTTGTCTTGTTTAGTTTGTGTCTTGTGTAGAAAATGTTTTTGAAAACCCGGTTTTGAGGCTAGTGCGCAAGTGTTTACTTTCCCTTTTTAGTGACATAAATCGATTCTTGAACTTTAATATAGTAGAATGACTTTAAATCAGTAATTTCGTTGGTGCAAACAAGTCGATGGCTCTAAGATGTTTAAGGTTGTTAGAAGATTGAAAGAACTGAAATATCACCTCAAGCAATTGAACAAAAGATGTTTTGCTGATATTGAATTACGCATGGCTCAGGCCTCGAGAAGGCTGGAGGAGATTCAGTTGCAGTTGCAAGATGATGTGACTAATAGCACCTTGATTACAGCTGAAAAGGAGGCTAATAAGGAGATGTGGGATTTGCTAATTAAGACTAATGATTTCTTGAGACAGAAGGCGAAAGCTAGTTGGATTCGGGAAGGAGACGACAACTCTGCCCATTTTCAAAGAGCAATCAAGCATCGTGTCCTTAGAAATTAGGTAATGCAGATTCAAGACATTGAGGGCAGAACTAGAGATGACCCTCTGGATATTCAAGAGGCTTTCTTAGTGTACTATAAGCAGCTGCTTGGCAGTTCTGTTAACACTGATCCTATTAGGACTGATGTAATACAAATGGAAAAGGGCTGTAATGAGCATCACAAGGCCATCCTGTTGCAACCGGTGACTGATTTGGAGATTAAGGAGACCATTTTCTCGATTCCCAATGACAAAGCGCCAGGCCCTGATGGATACACGAGTGGTTTCTATAAGAAGGCTTGAGGGATCATAGGAGAGGATGTGTGTACAGCTATTAAGGATTTCTTCAGAACTGGTAAACTATTAAAACAGATTAATGCAACGACTTTGACGCTTATCCCTAAATGTGAAATGCCCACGGATGTTAAGTAGTTTCGACCCATTGCTTGTTGCAATGTAATCTATAAAGCAATATCCAAGATTCTTTCAAGCAGGCTCGCGAAGATTTTGCCAGATATTATTGATGAGACCCAAGGTGCGTTTGTTAAAAATAGGTCTATTATCGAGAATGTACTGATCTGCTAGGACATTGCACAACAGTACAATAGGGCTCATGCTTCCCCTAGATGCCTGTTCAAAATCGATCTGCAAAAAGCTTATGACTCAGTGGAGTGGAGCTTTATAGAAGACCTGTTAATCCACCTGCATATTCCTCAACACTTCAGACTGTTGCTTATGAGCTGTATCTCATCCCCTAGTTTCTCCATCAATCTTAATGGCCAATTGTTTGGATTCTTCAAAGGAAATAGAGGATTGAGACAAGGGGATCCAATATCTCCGCTTATATTTACTATATGCATGGAATACCTCAATCAATTGATCCAATTTGCTACTAAAAAATGGACCTTTAGGTATCATCCTTTGTGTAAGCAAATGAAACTCACGCATCTTTTCTTTGCAGACTACCTTATGATGTTCTGTAAGAGGGAGGCTCACTCTATTATGTTGCTTGTTCGAGCTCTTTCATCATTTTCCAAAGCCTCAGGTTTAGTTATTAATAAGACAAAATCTGCTATGTACTTTAATAGAATGAAAAGGGAGCTTATTGATGATATTCTTCAAGTTACTGGCTTCAGTGAAGGCAAACTCCCGTTCAATTATCTCGGTATTGGAAGAATGGATGAAGAGGAAAATGCCGGCTCAACCTGATTATAGGCTCGTGGATGGTCCTGTGGGACGCATTCAAGCGACTGTTTTGACGGCACTTATCTATCCAATTTGGATGAAGAGGAACAAGGCAAGATTGGATTACATGGCAACCAAGGCAAGTAATAAATGAGATTAAAAGTAGTATTCGAACTAGATTAGAAAATGTCATGCTCAAGGATAAACTTAATTGTATGGAGATTGAGGAAATTAGTAAGATCATCGCGACCATCTAGGTCGAGTTATAGGATTATTTGATGTAATCTTCAGTTTTTGATATATAATACTAACATATTCACCAAAAAAATAATTTCGTTGGTTCTTTACCTTGTGTCCACCTAGTCTACGAGGAATTTACTTCAGGATTTGCATATTGACCACCTTGACCACCCGTAGAGTGAAAAGGCCTTGGTTGCCGAGTCCCGTTCTCTTAGGTGACCTTGCTCGAAATTATTTTGATTAGTCTAAGTTTCCGCCTTTTTGTGGGTTTGAAGGGAAAGCGGGCCCGACTCACCCATTTTTCTACCTTCTACACATATTCCACAAATAAGTTGCATTTTATAGACACTTCTATATCTATTTGGTTATTCATTTTGATTGTGATGCACATTAGACTTGGGAATTCTAGTCACGTACTAGGCATACTCCAAGAGGAGGTCGTGCCCTGCGTCGCTAAGCGGGGGTCGTGATGATTATAAATCCCGAGTCGCATCATTTGGCCACAAGGGCAAACCAAAACACAAAAGAAGAAAAAGGAAGGGCACAACAAATCAAAAATAAAATACAAAAGAAGAAAAATGCTAAGAAAATCGTTTCACAAACTTACCCCTCAAAAATAAGTCTTTTTCCGATTGTTATTGTGAAGTCCCTAGGAAGGATGATAGCGGTAATGGTCGGTTTTCCCTCACTTTGCAACCTTAACCACCTTTTTACTTGGACTAGTTAGGCTATTTTTTAGCATGGGACGACCCTCTTAGCTCATCGCTAAAGAAGGTGGAGCTTCACTTTACCTATAGTGTCGACTAACTTCGTGGTTCATCCCTTTTTCCATCCCACTTTTCGTCCCGTAGTACGTTCTTAGAAGATTAGGAAGACCTAGGTAAGTTACCAACGTTTTTATTGCTTTGTTGTCATACTATTAGGATTTTGTCCATTTCGGTTTGTGTTATTAGCTTGGGAATGTTGTCACTTGCCTTGAGTCCTTAACCGGTGTTTCTTCCACCGTTATGTTGAGGGAAGCGGTATTTGTTTCTTCTTGGATGCAACCGATTGTTTGTTTGTTTGTTTTCGTGTTCGGTTGAGTCCGCACTTTTCCTCTAAGTGCTCTCGCGTGAGTTGAAAGGGCGTAGGATGCGCTAATACCCGCTCGGCTAGTATTTTAGTTCTTATTAGTTAGTTCGTGCTTACTCGAGAGCGAGTAAGGGTTAAGTGTAGGGGAGTTGATATGCTTAAATTTCACCGTCTTTCCTTCTTTCTTTACTTGTTTTTCCTTAGTTTAATTGCTTTTAGAAGCGGCTTTTGTGCTACTAATGTCTTCTCTTGAGATATGTTGTGTTCCTAGGTTCGTATGGCAAGAACGCAGCTTTTGGAGCCCATTTCTACGTCGTAAGGACCTACTCCGAGTCACGAGATATCCATAGAGCCAAGGAAAATCAAGGAGTCGACCCGGGAAGCTACATGGCCGTGTAGTAAGCCGTGAAGTAAAGTCGAGAGGAAGAAGCTGTGCTGTAGGCCTCACGACCGTGAGGACCACCCATCACGGCCGGGACGGGGGTGGCTCACGGCCGAGACCCACCTATCGCGGCCAGGACGGCCCTGCTTCCTTCCAAGCTTCGATGCTTCGCCTCCCTTATTCATGCAACCCTATAAATACCCCCTTCTCGTAATGTTATAAGCACGAAACCCTAGATAGAAAACTCTCATCCTTAGCTTAATTTCTCCTTAATCTTTTCTTTATCTTCCTTTAATCTTAGCATAATCTTAGCAAGTTACTCTTGTATTATTGGAATTCTTGAAGAATCTATCAAGATTGACAATCTTGGTGGATGTTTTTGGGTTTTTCTTATATACAACTATACAAGTTTCAATCTTTTTATTCATCTTCTTGTTGGTATAATCCTTCTTCTCTCTTTTCTCTTAATATTTCATTGTTAGTAAAGTTTCAATATTTATCTATTGTTTATTGTTCATCCTTGTTTGTTCTTCATAATGAATGTTTTTGTTCTTATGTTGGTTTCTGTAGACACCCAGATTTGGACCTGGTGGCTGCAGGAGTGCCCAACAAACACCCGATGACGATCGGACTGCAACGCGACTCGAGATTGCGATGTTTTAGATAGTTTCTCTATAGAACCGATCAAATAATTACTCAGAAAAATTAAATTAACATCAAGGCAGCCATAGTTGTGTCATTACGGTCGCATAGACACTAATTAGAGTCAATTCTGACACCGGGACCCCGAGTCGGTCCTGAAATACGAACCGAGTCAGCACCGCGCCAAGCGAACCTCAGGATGCGCACCCGCGGCCCACTTGGCGCAACGACGCTAGGTCGGGGGGGGGGGGAGATTAGTCTCCAAGTCACAAACGATACGCACAACTCTCGGTTTTGGAAAGTATCAAAATCGTATCTTCAAATTTCCGAGCGTCTCAACCTTCACACGCCTAAACCGAGGCGCCTGAGTTCTGGTGCGCCTGAACTCAGGCGTCCATCCGGGTGACGAGAGCCGAAAACAACTATAAATACCCCCCTCCACCCCCTTCATTCGACACAGAACATCTTCCCTTCTCTCTTTAGTCGTTAAGAGTTTCTCGCTAAGGGCTTGCACTCCGACACCCGAAGCAAACGATTCACTCGATCGTAGTCCCAATAAGCGAAATCGACGCTACTCCTCACCTTCGAGCACTCCACTCGATCCTGAGGTGCCTGTGTTTGACTAGCTACTCCGAGTCTAGCAACGGAGTTCTGCCGGATTAGCCGCAGGAAGGGCCAACGGTAACGGAACTCTGCCGAAATCACCAGGCGAGTTAGGAGGATCGGCCTTTCGAAGTCGAATCGTCACAAGGTTGTCATCTAAAAAAAACTTTACATTCTTGTACTTTCATTATGCACTACGATAATGTCAAATGTGGACACTAAGTCCACAACACGTACTAAAACACGTAACGTCTCAACTTCAACCATAATCACTAAAACACCATAAATAGACCCAAGTGGTTCTGAGATTCATTCTCAACTATCTATGCACCGTGTCTCGTTTAGCATATACTCTGAGGGTGTAACTCCTCACTATGTGATTTACTTACATTCGCATTTACAACTTTCGTATGATTTATTGCTTTTATGACCTTATAATCGCATGCTAAATCGCCTAACACGAAATTCAAAATGTAAACGAGCTAAAACTGAACAAAGCGATGGTCAGGTTCTGTATTAGTCTCGGTGCTCACCTTACATGGTTCGACGCATCTCTATTAATACCGAATCGACGCATCTTAAGCAGAATACCAGGTAAGGTATACCACAAGAACGACTAATATCCGTATTACCGCGTTAAAACTGATTTGCTAATACGTATAATATTAGTACTCTCTACTTTCCTATGTGCATCTTTTCAAGGCCTACCTGTCACGTGAAATCGCATGCAAAGAATGTAGACACAACTACTTCGACGACAAAACTTATTTGTCCTTAAACAACCGACATAGCAAAAGGTATAGGGTTAAAACAGTGGATGTTACCGTACTTTTATCAAAACAAAGGAACAAAGTTATCAGCCCACCGATTGATTAGTAGAGGCCGCTACGTGCGGGCGGGATTGAGTGTCGATGTCTAGTGGACGTTGGCTTCCCAATACGTACCCTCACCCCTTACTTAGAATCAATGGTTTCCGGATGTCCGAAACCATTGACAATGAGAGTCATTCCAGGCATGAAGTGCTTAAGGGTACAAGTCTTTATCTTTAGGTCCCGTTCCTCCTCAGCTTTGAGCCGGCTAAGGATCAAAGTTGACTTGAACGGTTCCGAGTCCCCATAATTGACTCGGTGGTGACTCCACAAACCGGCAACGAATTCGGTTCACTAAAAAGGTCACCTTACCAAACATTTACAACCACGACTCGATCGATCCCAACAAACACGGGCGCCGACGCCCGTCTAGTACAAGTCTGAATCGTCATCTGAATCGAGGTCCGACACATCGCCCCGAACGCGAGATCGGACCGGCCCCCGACCGGGAGAGAGCTGCGTGGGTGGCCGCCGCGATTGAAATCAGGTTGGTCCCGTGCGGGGCGCCAGGCGGTGCAGACGGACTTCCACGGTTTGGCGACTCCGCTGGGGATTTGGAAACAAGTTTCCAGCAGTGGTGTAACTCGAACGAGGTCGGTGATGCTCATTTCCTAGTTTCTACTAGTGGTGACTACAGGCTTTGGCCCTATAAAGCCCACCTTAACCGATATTAGGACCAGTCCACTTTTTCGCGGTAAGATCCTTATGGACACGTGGAGAAATCCTGGTTGACCTTCCGGCCGCCTAATGCGTACCCTACGGATATACTAAACGAGTGGTTCTAAGCGGACGGGACGACACTCATCTCCCTAGATGACTTGTCGACGCCTAAGCAAAGGCTATTCGTGGGCGGTAGCCAACCCTAACCTACCTGTGTCTGCATCCTGCATGAGTGTATGCATTTCTAGTTATGTAGCGTGTTTGAACAACCTAAATAAAACACTAAAATCTGGATTCAACACGACAACATAATCAACCGCACCCAACTCCATTTTCGAAAAATCTCCTCTCTTCAAAACGACCTTTTGAGCGCCGATACTCCGGTCAAATCATAGTTATTTTCGAAAAAAAAAATGTTTTAAATGTTGTCATCATGACAAATTTTACACTCACTAATTTAAAAAAAAAAACCTTTTTGAGCGCCATCACCTTGGCCAAAGCAAGACTCGTAGTTTTCCAACAACAACGAGAACCGCTAATAAATGCCAAATTCCCAATCAATGGGACCGAGACACCTAAAGCGGTTACATTTTATTTCTGCACATACCATTAACATGACCAAAGCTTCAATTAATGAAGTCAAGAAATCCGAAACAGTTACATTCAAAAAATATTTTTACACACCATCACCACCATCGAAATTCTAATCGATAAGAAGGACAAATATGACCTCACATTTTAAAAGTTTTCTAAAAACACTTTCACTACCTAAATTCTGTAATAAAGATTTAGTCACGTTTTCAAAAGCACCGTCATGAGACATCACGTTCTTTCACAAGTATGTAGACACCCAGATTTGGACCTGGTGGCGGCAGAAATGCCCAACAAACACCCGATGACGATAGGACTGCAACGCGACGCGGGTTCGCGATGTTTTAGATAGTTTTTCTAAAGAACGGATCAAATAAATTACTCGGAAAAATTAAACTAACATGATGGCAGCCTTAGTCGTGTCGTTACGGTCGCATAGACACTAATTAGAGTTAATTCTGACACCGGGACCCCGAGTCGGTCCCGAAACTCGAACCAAGTCAGCACCGCACCGAGCAAACCTCGGGATGCGCACCCGAGGCCCACTAAACTCGTGGCGCTAGGTCAAACTCGGGGGAACCTTAACCTCCAAGTTTCGTATTATACACCCGTCTCTCAGTTTTGGAAAGTATCAAAATCGTATCTTCAAAACACCAACCGCCTCAACCCACGCGCCTGAGCCTCCACACGCCTGAACCCAGGTGCCTGAGTCTTGGTGCGCCACAACTCAGGCATCTATATGGGTGACGAGGGCCGAAAACACCTATAAATACGCCCCTCACCTCATTCATTCGACACACAATTCTCAATTCTCTTCTCCCTCTACTTTCTCGCTAAGGGCTCGCACTCCGACACCCGAGGCAAACGATCCACTCGATCGTAGTTCCGATAAAAGCGACATTAACGCTACTCCTCACCTTCGAGCACCCCACTCGATACCGAGGTGCCTGTTTTCGACTAGCTCAAGTCTAGTAACGAAGTTCTGTCGGATTAGCCGCAGAATCAGCCCATAGTAACGGAGCTCTGCCGGAGTAGCCGCAGGAAGGGTCAACGGTAACGGAATTCTGCCGAAATAACTTGGCAAGCTAGGAGGATCCGCCTTTGAAGCCGAGTCGTCACTAGGTTGTCATCTAAACAAAACTTTACATTTTTGCACTTTGTTTTATTATGCACTACGACAACACTAGATGTGGACACTAGGTCCACAAGCACTTACTAAAACACGTAACGTCCCAACTTCAACCACAAACACTAAAATACACTAAATAGACCCGAGTAATTCCGAGATCCGTTCTCAACTATCTATACATTGTGTCCCGTTTAGTGTATACTCCAAGGGTGCAACTCATCACTATATGATTTACTTACATTTGCATTTACAGTTTTTCGTATGATTTATTGCTTTTATGACCTTATAATCGCATGCTAAATCACCTAACACGGAATTCAAAACGTAAAACAACTAAAACTGAACAAGTGATGGTCGGGTTTTGTATTGGTCCGGGTGCTCGCCTTATTAGGTTCGACGCATCCCTATTAATACCGAACCGATGCATCTTTAGCAGAATACCAGGTAAGGTATACCACGAGAATGACTAATATCCGTATTATCGCGTTAAAACTGATTTGCTAGTACGTATAATACTAGTAATCTCTACTCTCCTATGTGCATCTTTACATGGTCTGCTTGTCACGTGAAATCGCATACAAAGAATGTAAACACAATTACTTTGACGACAAAACTTACTTGTCCTTAAACAACCGACGTAGCAAAAGGTATAGGGTGAAAACAACGGATGTTACAGTACTTCTGCCACAACAAAAGAACTAGGTTATTAGCCCACCGATTGATTAGTAGAGGCCGCTATAGTGCGGGTGGGATTGGGTGTTGACATCTATCGGATGTTGGCTTCCCAATACGTACCCTCACCCCTTACTCAGAATTGACGGTTTCCAGATGTCTGAAATCATTGGCAATGAGAGTCATTCCAGGCATGGAATGCTTAAGGGTACAAGTCTTTATCTTTAGGTCCCGTGCCCCTCAGCTTTGAGCCGGCTAAGGATCAAAGTTGACTTGAACGGTTTCCGAGTCCCCATAATTGACTCGGTGGCGACTCCACAAATCGGCAATGAATTCAGCTCACTAAAAAGGTCGCCTTACCAAACGAATCGGCCTTTAACCATTTACAACCACGACTCGATCGACCCCAAACGGAAACACGGGTGCCCGCACCCGTCTAATACAAGTCCGGATCGTCATCCGAATTGAGGTCCGAAACATCGCCCCGTACGTGAGATTGGACCGACCCTCGACAAGGAGGGGGCCGCGTGGGTGGCCGCCGCCACACGTTCAAAAACTGGGTCGGTCCCGCGCGGGGCGCCGGGCGGTGCGGACGGACGTCCACAGTTTGGCGACTCCGCTGGGGATTTGTAAAAACGTTTCCAGTGGTGGTGTAACTTGAACGAGGTCGGTGAAGCTCATTTCTTAGTTCCTAGTTGTGGTCACTACAGGTTTTGGCCCTAAAAAGTCCACCCTAACCAATATCAGGACCGATCGACCTCTTTGCAGTAAGATCCTTAGGGACACGCGGACAGATCCTCGATTGACGCTCCGGCCGCCTAACGCGTACCTCGCGAGAATAATAAGCGGATAGTTCTGAACGGACGGTATGATACTCGTCTCCCTAGATGATTTGTCAATGCCTAAGTAAAGACTATAAGTGGGCGGTAGCCTACCCTAGCCTACCCGTGTCTGCATCCTGCATGTGTGTATGCATTCCAAGTTATGTGTAGCATGTTTGATCAACCCAAATAAAACACTAAAATATGGATTCAACCACGCCAACATATTCAACCGCACCCAATTACGTTTTCGAAAAATACCTCCTTTTTTCAAAACGACCTTTTGAACACCGATACTCCAGTCAAACCATAATTTCAAAAAAAATAAAACATTTTAGATGCCGCATCATGGCAAATTTTACACTCACTACTTTCAAAAAAATATTCCTTTAGTGCTATCACTCTGGCCAAAGTAAAACCCGTCAACAACGAATGCCATTAATACCGCCGAGACTCCCGATCAATGGGATCGATGTACCTCAAACGGTTACATTTTGTTTCAAAAAATAATATTTTTTTACACACATACCATTAATACAACCGAATCTTCAATTAATGAAGTTAAGGAACCCAAAACGGATACACCCTCAAAACACTTCTCACAATACATCACCCCCCACCGTTAAATGCTAGTTAGTGCAACCGACGAACGTGGGACACTCGGTTTAAAAGTTTTTTTTCCTAAAAACACTATTCACTACCTACATTCCTTAGTAAGGATTTAGTCACATATTCCGAAGCACCGCCACGGACATCACACTCCGCCACGAGCACCACGTGCACCATGAGTATCGAACTGGCTAATTAATAGTAGTTTCGATAAGAACACCACGTCATCATTTTCAAAAGAACCGTGCTCCTTTAAGAAAAAAACATTTCCACTCTTGCTATCGCCGGGTTCCCGACGCACACATATAGCAACACACCTTCACGTCACAAACGGTGTCGTCACGCCATCGTCGCACTAATTTTTACAAATCGTCCTTTTCAAAAAAAATTCTTTGCAAAAATCGGTCGTTGTAAAAAAAACATATATCAAAATTCTTTGGTCCTGAGTCGGGATCACGATCAACTTTTTACGTCGTACAACCGTGTGATTAACTGTCTGTGTTAGTTATTAGGACCGCCTCTACTCGAGGTCTTACATTTTGGGTCGTCTCATTCCGAGAAGTCCTCTTTAAATCTCACCTCCGAGGTTTGTGTCAAATCGTCTCGATGCAGAGACATAAATTCATTAGGCGTTTCGCCAAATACACCGAGAGTCTAAAGCACCCGAGTCCCTAAACCAGTGACCGCACACACACGCGAGTCAAGGGCCTCATTTCTGCGTCGCTCAGTCACGAGCATTCCTCGAGTCCTTAAATCATCTGGTAGACCCGTCGTCATTAGTATTACCTTTTCACAGTCATGTCTGGAGATTCAAGCGTAGACTCGAGTAATCATGGTGGGGACAATGCCGGACAGTCCGCAGATGACACCATAAGAACCCTAACTAACCTAATCTGGGATTTACAAGCCACCATCATCACGGTGAATGCATCTGTGAACGGCATAAATCGCTTAGGCCACTTGGAAGATAAAGCCTCAAATGAACACCACAACAGGGTCCTCTTAAATTCCACCCCGCTAGGTGGAGGACCCGTCGGCATCATCCCTAGTGATCCCGTTCCCCTACCTCAAGATGACACCCTACAATTCGCGATGAATCACATAGATTTCCTCGAGAGTCAGATACGTCTGAACCAAGGGAACAACGTCCACCTCGAGAACCATAGAAAATTTGAAATGGTGAATCACCAGTTACCCGAGAACTTTTCCCTTGCCGATATACCCAAATTCAAAGGAACCGAGGACCCCCTCAATCACATCCGAGCCTTTAAGGATTACATGGCCATTAAAGGGGTCAAACCTAGCCTCTTCACTAGGATATTCCCTTCATCCCTAGGGGACACGCCACGATCATGGTTCTATTCACTTGACCCTAAAAAGATATCCACTTGGGACGATATCTCCATAGAATTCGCAAAACAATACGCGGACAACGCCGAAACACAAGTCACCATTAGAAGCCTCGAGGTCCTTTCCCAGAATGAGAAGGAAGGCTTCTCGGAATTTCTGACTAGATGGAGGAAGGTCATCACCCAACTAATAAATCGTCCTGACGAAACCACTTTGGTAGAAAAGTTTGTTAATAACCTTAAACCGGAATATGCCTCCCATCTTAGGTACCAAAACATCCACACCTTCAAGGAGTTGTCCACTTTAGGAATACGCCTAGAGGACGACATGAAAAAGGGGGTATTCTCCAAAATAATGGGGAAAGGCTATTAGGGGCCGACCACTTCCACAGGAACACGGTCTTAAGGAACATCGGGAAATAACAAGACCGAGGAAGTACATTTGGTCGAACCAACCACTAGAGGGAGGACAAACTTCACCCCTAGAACATTTTCCAAACTAGGCATCACCTACACCGAAGCCTTAAAATGATTAACTGAGCAAGGAAAACTCGAACCGATAGGTCCTACTACGGACCCACTCGCAGACAAGAGGGCTAAAACGTGGGACGCTAATAAGTATTGCCAATACCATCGTGGCAAAGGCCACGACACAGAATCCTGTTTTCGGCTCAAACATACCATACAAGACATGATAGAAAACGGGACAATCCCTCTCCCTCCACCTGAAAAACCCAATAACAGTACGAACTCCTTTAGTGACCAGGCCATCTTCGACGACACCATTAACTGTTCCCACCTTGTCCCTCTGGGAGAGGATGTCCTAAATATCGAGGATGAGCCAGACACCCATCTAGAACCCACACCCCTCGACCTCGCAACAACTATCGAGAGCCTAACCCGTTTAGTCTCACAAATACACCCCATACTCTTGAGAATTGAGGCTAGGATAGCTCATATCGAGGAAAGACTTGAAGAACCTCCCAAACCCCACGTTTCCGTATGCAACGGATCAATCAAAGGGGATGTCATAGGCTCACCCGAGACTGTCGAACCCAAGAAGAAGTTCACCCAAATCGGGGTTAGCTATGCAGCTGCGCTCCGAAGATTAACATCCCTTCGCCTCCTACGACTCATAGGGCCGATGGCCGATCCCCCACTTAAGCATAGATCCCATCACTGGTCCAAAGGAAAATACTGCCACTACCACAGGGGCAACGGTCATGACACGGAGTCTTGTACATTGCTAAAAGATAAAATCGTGGGATTAGTAAAAACGGGGGTGGTAAAAACCGCACTACTAACAAAAAGACCCACCCGTTTCTTAACGGACAACTCCGAGGAAAGGGGTCTCCGACTATTAGAGCACCTTGGGCTATCTCACGATCAGGCCCCAACAATGCTAATATCTGACGAGTTGCTATACCCCCTAAGCCCAACACCTGACCCATCTGCCGACAAGAGGTCGTTACATTGGAATGGTAAAAAATGGTGCCGGTACCACCAACGCTGAGGACATGACATTAGTGAGTGTCGTGAGTTTAGGCAGCAAGTTCGTTACCTCATCCAGGAAGAAAAATTTGGGGCGTACCCCGAGTACGAGGACACCAAGACACCTACTGAGGCCAACAAGTCCGCACCCGAGTCAGAGTCTAGTTCATCTTAGGGCCTAGGCTTGCTAGTAATAATAAGGTTTTTTTATCGAGTTCAGGGAGGTGCGAGGGATATGTCCTCCACCCCCCTAAGAACAAAACTTAATCACGGGCATCTAGCCCGTTTTATCACCTATCAATAAAACAACTCTCTTTTTCTTTTACCAAACATGCCTCGACAATCGTTTGACTTCTTTCAATAACTTACTTTAAATGCTTAAAGACTCGACACTATGCCATTTATCGATAACAATTGACTAAAACGCAAGGGCTACAACAAACGGCCCACTTAACATCACCCTAAAAAGGATCGGGAACAACAACCCTAGGTTCAACCCATCATTGACCCCCCTGACCAAACGACAATAAGCCTACAACGAACGAACCTCCATCCCAACTAGACTTCCCAACGCAGCCGAATACAAAGCCTGCCTAATAGGTCTAAAAGCAGCCAAATCTCTAGGAGTTAAAAACCTTAAAGTCCACGGAGATTCATCCTTAGTAGTCAACCAAGCCACGGGAACCTGGAAGGTTTATAGCGAAAGCCTAACCCCATACCAAACCAAAGTGGAAACAATATCCCGAGAATTTACCAAAATCGACTTCATACACATACCCCGCGAAAAAAACCATTTCGCCGACGCGCTATCCAAACTAGCCTCACTAGTAAACATGCCCGATCACCTTTTCTATATGCCTATCTGCGTTGAGAGAAGCGAACAACCGGCCCACATTCATAACCTCGAAACCGACGATATCCTCGAAGAACCTTGGTACAAAGCAATCATAGACTTTAAATACGGGTCATATCCACCCAACACTAACACCAAGAACAAAAGAGTCCTATGAATACAAGCCGCTCATTACGTCCTAAATCAAGGGCTATTATACAAACGAACCCCACAAGGAGTCGTTCTTAGGTGCATAAACAAAAACCAATCCGAGAGAGTCATGGAAGAGGTACATGACGAAGAGTGCGGACCCCACATGAGTGCACACCTACTAGCCCGAAAAATAATGAGACTAGGCTATTACTGGATTACCTTAGAGGCAGACTGTCGACGTCACGTTCGTCACTGCCACAATTGCCAAATATTTGCCAACATCCAACACCTACCGCCATACCCTCTACACACTATAGCCACACCCTGGCCTTTTTCTACTTGGGGAATAGACATAATAGGAAAATTACACCCATCCGAGACCGGCGGACATTGCTTTATATTTGTGGCCGTCGATTATTTCACCAAATGGGTAGAAGCCGCCTCTTACACCGTACTAACCTAAAAACAAGTAGTCAAATTATTACAAAATAACATCATCTGCCGCTACGGTATACCTCACGAAATCATCAGTGATTAGGGGGGCTCACTTCAGGGCCAACACCCAAAAACTCCTCGACAAATATAAAATCCAAAAACACAAATCCTCACCCTATAGACCACAAACAAACGGAGCCGTAGAAGCAGCCAACAAAACCATCACCACAATTCTTAAGAAAATGATAGACTATTATCGAGATTGGCCAAACAAAATCCCCTTCGCCTTATGGGGGTACCGAACGTCCTATCGAACACCCACCGGAGCCACAGCATATTACCTAACCTACGGTTCCGAAGCCGTACAACCCATAGAGCTAGGAATACCGTCACTAAGGATATTAGCTGAGAGCGGTATTCCAAAAGAAGAATGGAACCAAAAACGGTATGACGAACTAGTACTCTTAGACGAGCGTAGGATACATGCCTTATCCAACGTACAAGTTTACCAGCAACGCATCCAACGAGCCTTTAATAAACGAGTGAAATCCTTAAACATACACGAGGGAGATTTAGTAATCAAATCCATTAGAGCACCTCTTCCCGTCGATCCTAGAGGGAAATTCAAACCAAACTGGGCGGCCCCCTACCTCGTTAAGAAAATACTCTCGGGGGGCGCCGTGATCCTCACCGACCTAGACGGTCAAGAGTTCTCCACTCCAACCTACATGGACCAGCTCAAACGATGCTACCCATAAACATCCCGACAACCCCATCCCGACATCCGACTTAGGGGGAAGCCATGCAAAAAAACAACAACATATATAATTCGCATCGATAATTGGCATAAACGAGTCTAAAGCAAAATCACTCACATTCTTGAAAGAACTACGAGCATGGTTTGATTCCGTTTAAAAGCGGATACGTAGACAACCCTCCTTCGGGTACAACCAAACAACCAAACAAATAAAAAAATCGATTACTCGATTCATGTACAAATCGGGACTCCTTCCACGTCCCGGCTAATGAGTGATTTAACGTGACGAAGCACAAACGACGAGCCGAAGACGGGGTGAAAACCTGAAAGGGCACCCCGGGCAAAATGGAGAAACGAGTTTTGAGCCGTCGTAAAAGAAAAAGAAAAAAAAAATGACGAGCCGAGGACGGGGTGAAAACCCAAAAGGGCGCCCCGGGTAAAATGAAGAATCGAGTTGCGAGCCGTAAAAAAAAGCAAAAACACAAAAAGGAAAAAAAACAAAAAAGGTGAGCCGAGGACAGAGTGAAAACCCGAAAAGGCGCTCCGAGTAAAATGAAGAATCGAGTTGCGAACCACCACAAAAGAAAAAAATAAAAACAATGTGCTTCTCACTAATAATAAAATTTGGTTAAATTGAGCCTTTGTCGAGGCATTTACATCAAGCATTTGAAACCCGGATATCCCGGAAAGCAACTATGTGTCAAAACTCCACAAAAAACTAGTACTAATACGCCACATAATTTCAACTAATAAGACATAATACAAAATGGATGAACTCTACCGGTCCAACCTTTTCTTCCTCTTGCCATTCGGGTGTACCTGCTTGTGCTTCTCATCATCGATCTTTTGAACACAAGCTTCTACCGCCCTAGCCAAAGGCGAGTCCAGCCAATCCCACTTTCCTTCATTTTTAATATGGGTCTCGTTAGTCTTGGCCCGCATAGATGAACTGACGAAACTAGGAACGGTAACACTGTCTTTGGTCAGGCACTTAGCGATAGTCCTTCGAGTCACCTCTTCGCCCCTTGGCGGCGCTGTCTTCCTAACTTTTGAGTTGCTCTGTCTTGACGGGTATTCACAAACCCCCCGCCGGACGGAAGCAGTGTCGGTCGGTCGAACGGTCTCAATAACGATGGGACGTGAAAACCTCTGTTCCCAAGACGCCCTAAATTCTCTGAGTGAATCCTTTGTCCATGGGTCGAAACTAGAAATGTCCGAGGTGGGAGGTTTCACACGCATTTGGTTCGATAACATGCCCGGATAAATATAAACCCGATCCCTCATCGATAGTATTAACAAAGCCTCGGTTGAAGACGAAAATGGAAACCCGGTACGCCCACTGATATTCCATGGGATAGACCACCTAATGATCAACTGCCCTTTAGCCAAATAGGAAAGCCACTCCTTTTCCTTGTGGCCTTTACTCCACACTTGCACCATCTTCCGGCCCGTGAAACCCCTGTAGTTATAACCTTTAAAGCTCCGGGGAGGGTCGACCAAACCAAGCTGCTCCTGTAACCAAACCTGTAGAAACCACGACAAAACGTCACACCTCCGAACCAAAGCAACCAAGAAAAAAAGAAGAGAAAAAGCCAAGCAACAAGGAGACATGACACCAAAAGCACCTGTAAAATGACCCGGGAACCCCGAAAAGATGTCTTGTGGAGTCGAGCACGAGCATCGAGACCTAGAATGAGCTCACCCAAAATAAGCAAAGAGGGTGATCGTCCATGTTCCATTCCCATTACCACGTCCAAAACTCGAGGGTTACCCCAACCTTCACACGCCCTCGCATCCTTGAAAAGATAATAACAAGCCATCGCGATATTAAAAGTGCGCCTACATGCTAAGGCCGAAACATAATAGGAACCAGCCTGTGAGAATGTCCTAAAAAGCAACTCTAAGTTAATGCTATCTCTCCTAAATAAACCTTTACCCTCCTCCAATGAAGAAAGGTCCAAAAAGTGATAAAACCGCTCCACATAAGCATCATCCCCTAAAGGCCCGCAAGGCCGAACTGAACTCCACCCACCTATAACATCTATCTCTTCGGGAAGAGGACAAATTTTACCCCCGGGGAAAGCAAAAATCATGGCCTTTTGAGTTCTAAAACTTAGAACATGCCAATTAGAAGTCATCTTGTATCTTGACTCGACTCAGCGCAACAACCGTTGACAAACCATCATTTGAACAAACCTCGGGGTCACATTTCTTAAAAGAACCCGCCCACTCGGTTAGGATATTCCCGAAACTTGACATGATACTAATATGGATGTTCTAGACCCTATGGATATTCTAGTATGTCTATAAGGAGCACCCACAACCCGTATATATAGCCCTAATCCCACAAGAATTAGGAAACAACAAAAATTTCCATAACCGGGACTCGAACCGCCCAGGCCCAAGTGCCCTAGTCTCCAGCCGCCCGAGCCCAGGTGACCCGGAATCCCAAAGCCTTAGCCCAGGCGCCTATACCTAGGCAGGCAACATCTAGAGCAACCCAAAAATAGAGACGTCGATCCCGCATTATCACCCTAGCTACCACGTGACACCTCGGAGATCGGGAACGACCTCCCGAAGTCACTGAAACCCGCTCCGGAAACCAAAATATCCATGCAGGAGTTAAAGTAACGCGAGTTCACCCATCGGACACACGAGACTTAGGCGTCTTTTTATTTTTTTTAGGGGATAAGCTATCCCACCTAGGCGTGTCGTAGCCTTTTAACGGTTATTGTCAAGTCGCGTCTGTAGCCTAATAAGGCAATGTTATGAGTGTGCCAAAAAGTGGTCTAACTTTTTTTCAAAAAGTTGCGCGGATCTTAACTTCGGCCTCGTTCCGAATGTCACAACAGTTACACTCATCTTCTAATACACTCGGTCAGAACATGTTAATATTTTACATCTCGTCCGTCTCAAGTCAAAACATTTTGATCGACGTACTATCTGATCTGATTCCCGGCTCAAACTAACGCATTTCAAAACATCCAAAAGGAACTGTTTTCGTACTCCCGTGCAACGCCAACGCACCCTAAACTAGGATCGAATCGCAAATAAATGAACGCAAAAGTGATTACTTGTCAACCTAGGTAAAAAAATCACCGAACAAAAACACAAGACTAATCCAACTAATTCAAATACTAAAAATCTCAATAAAATATACAACACATACGAATCCATACATAAATCGAGGCTAGGGAGGACCCCTAGAAGCCACGCCAATGGCTATCACGACCTCACAAATGTCGTCATCCAAACCTAGATCCTCCAAATCTAGAAGAGGAGACTCACTACCATCCATCCCCGACAACATGTCTAAGGTAATCGTCTCGGGGACTCCTCCAACCTCCTCAGTAGCACCTGTAGCGTGACCCGTAGCCTCAGCCTCCGCCTCCCTCTCAATCCGATGCCTAGCCTCACCCTGAGACCGAGTCAGCTGCTCCTTAAGGTGAGCGATATCGTCAGCCCGAGATTGTAGGAACCGTTGTGCCTCAGCCGCCTCCGCCTCGAGCTCGGTCACCCGAGTCTCCAGCTGCCTCACCATATCCAGGACATCCTACAAATACACCTAAACATTAGGGAAACACACAAGCGGCCTAGAAAACCACCCTGGTCATGCAAACTCACCGATCGAGGTCCCGAAGTGTCACGGGAAATCCTCGAGACATAGACCCGGAAGCGGTTGGCGGCCTGCCACAACCGCTGATGGCAAGCTGATGAAACCTGAGATATGAAACCACAGAAGTTAAACAAACCAATCCTAACTCTTAGAACCCAAACGTAAAACGAAAGCCAAAACTCACCCGGTATACCCGGTCACGCCACTCTATCCTAGCGTCCATCTCCTCGGCAGAACACGGGGGTAGAGGCTCAGTGAAAGGTATCCCAGCCGCGTCCACCCTGAGCAGTGTGAAGGGAAAATCTGGGGGCTGAATAGCATCAGGCAGATCGGCCAGCTGAGAAAGCAATAAATTGGTCGGTCATGGGGCAAGAAAACACTAAACCATGAGACAAACCTTAGAACCAAAAATTAGAACCTTACCACAATACGGTGGCAAGCTAGCCGTTGGCTGACGTGAGATAGATAAGAGGCACCAAGAGCGCATCGCCTCCTTCTCCGTCCCTACCCTCAAGGACCTCTGCGTTGGTCTGAACATGGTCTGGGGAGGATTAACCGGCACCCTGAAATCGTCATACAAACACTGACGCACCAACCGCTCGCCCAGATACCAAACCGGGCGGAACAACGCAGGAAGGAGCATCCTCCTATAACTCCGAGGCCTCAGCTCCGCAGCCACATACCCAGGCACGCCCTCATAATCGGCCCAAGGGCGGGCCACAAACTACACAAATAAAACCAGCGTCTCAATAAATTCTAAACCTTGAGGGCTATTAAGTAAAATAGGATATAAAGAGAAACTTACATCCTCGAGGCGTAGCTGGTTAACCAGCGCGTTCTCCGACGGGTAGTGACTGATTGTACTCTTAGGCTGAGCCAGCCTCCACTCGATCCCCGCCGGGAATCTCCTTGGATGAACC
Organism: Agrostemma githago; assembly: GCA_958450325.1. NCBI lineage: Eukaryota > Viridiplantae > Streptophyta > Magnoliopsida > Caryophyllales > Caryophyllaceae > Agrostemma > Agrostemma githago. The sequence goes on along the minus strand of OY288247.1, from coordinate 60,638,022 downwards.
CGCACCATTTTAGGTGCTAAACAGGGGAAGTAGGAGTAGATCCAAGCCTGCAAAATCCCAAAACACCTTTAGCAAAACTAAGCCAAAATAGACAGAACCTAAAATACAAAAGTGGGAATAGCAACTAACCTCCAGTTAGGGGTGTTCATCGGTCCGGAACCGGACCGGACCGGACCCGGTTGGACCGAAGACCGGCCAGATGCTCGAGCCAGAACCGAAACCCGGACCGGTCAGGTGTTAGACCGGACCGGGACCGGACCTGTCAGACCGGTCTTAACCCGGACCGGACCGGTCGACCCGGATGGCGCGTGGTTACGTACGGCTAATTGTAACTTGTAAGAATTTGGTTAAGATGCAACGTTCCAACGTACAATGTTTATAAATGAATACGTAAATAACGTAATCATAAAGAATTGAGAACTAAATAGCAAAGTCCAAGGTAAAAATAAAATACGAAACTAATAATGTATTCTTAAAATTTAATAATGACGATTGACGAGACTAATAAAATCTTCGAATCTTTGAGGTCAGCGGATGAATTGATGAATGATGATGATTGATGAATGATGAATAGGGAATTAGGGATGTTAATGTATTATGATTTACGTAAAATAGTAGACTAGTAGTATAAGTATATGTATATTATATATTTATATACAAGTATATTAGTAATTAGTATAATGTTTTTGAAATTTGAATTATTTAGAAAATATAAATTATTTAGGAAATAGGAATTAGGATTTATGATGATTGACTAATTGAGTTATGGTAAGTAATTAGTTAGTATTTGAAATTATTGGGAATTTTCAAAATTTGGAGAAGTGGAATATCAGTTGACAGTATAACGCAGGTTACGCAGCAGTCACGCAAAATTCGCTAAACCCTAAATTTCGGTCTTCCGGTCTGGACCGGTTTTTTTTCCGGGTTTTAGCCCGGACCGGAAACCGGATCACGCGTGGAAGAGGAACCGGGGATCGGACCGGTTAAGGGCAGGTCCGGTTCGGTCTGGACCGGTCGGTCCGGTTCGCCGGTCTGGACCGAATTTTGAACAGCCCTACCTCCAGTATAAGGCCCGGACCCACGATGGGCATGGCTGAGGCCGACCCTATCTCCAACGGCCTCACCATGACTTGCAAACAGCGAGTCGTCTCCGCGAAAGCTGCGGTTACCCAATCATAACGTCCTAGCTGTGCCAAGTCAGCTAGAAGAGGCAAAATCCTAGTACTAAACCTCTCGCCTTTATCCGAGAAGTGGGTCAACCCTAGGAAGTACCACAACCACAACCGAGCATCCTGCTTCGGCGTGTTGGGTTCTCGACCCTCTAACACCACCACTCACTCAAAGTGATCGGTGATGTACGAGCTCACCAGAGCATGAGGCGCACTATATGCCTCACGCTCCAAACAATCCTCGATAAGGCCCCGCACCTCATCACTATCTAGTCTACGGCCCTGGGCGGCCCACCTAATCCTATCCGGACCCCAGGGCAAAGCGGTAATCATCTCAAAGTCCTCTAGGGTCATCTCGACCTCCCCAAAGTCCATGTGGAAGGTCGAGGTAGTATCGTGAAAGCGATCTACCATTGCTCTAATCACCATAAGGTTGCACTTAGTCTTGCAACCCACCAGCCAGACCCACTGCTCGACCACAGGACCTAGAGCGGTCCTCGCGATAATCCCCTTTACCGCAGGGATCAACTTCTAAGAATAAATCTCTAGACATGTAATAAAGCCCGAGAATGTTCTCATCGGACCTGGGGACTGCAAACCAAAATAATACGAGTATAAACGAAACAAACTTAACCTAACCTGAACCAAAATCCAAGACATAACTAAAAAACACGAATAGGACACTCACCAGACCATGCACGATGCGGTGAGAAACGTGTAGGTCGAGATGAAACAGCAACTGATGACCATCCCAGTCCCGAGCCCACTCGGGATCCTCGTAGCCAATCTCCTCATTCTCCGATACGGGAACCGGAATATGGGCCCTCCTAGAAACTATCTCGGGAAGCCTGCGCTTCCTCATCCTATCAAAATCGGCCTCATTTATGGCTTCCGGATCACGACGCTGAGATGAGATGCTCCGTCGTCTCCTGCGAATCCCACGGGGAGTCTGTGAGCTCGTCCCGGTGGCCTCGCCACTAGTACCCACCAAAGGAGCTCCCTCGGGACGCTCGGTGTTACTTCTAATTATAAAATCAAACAAAACACGAAAAAACCATACCTCAGGTCAGGCTAAAGCAGCTTAAACAGGTCAAAAAAAGGTTAAAATTTCGGATAAGGATATTAAAATTCCGAAAAGGCCGCTAACGTCCATTTTTGATCCCGGTCATGATGGAAGTAGTTTCGGGAAAATCCGGCATCGTTACGACACCTTTTGGTCTGTCGTAAGACACACAAAACCTCACGGAGAGCCCTAAAAATCATCCTAACCCATAAAAATCGACAAGGGGGCTACCCGTATCCTCACAAACACCAATTGAACAAGATTATGCGAAACAAATGCGGGAGTATTTGGGAAAACGGTGCCTAACCCTAGCATCTCGAACCTATCACCATAGGGAGCCATTGTCGTACCTCGAAACCCCCTATCAAGCTTATAACTACCCTAAAAAGCTCTAATCGACCCTAATTTAACAATGGGTTTAAGCACAAGCATCGAAACTTAGTAAATTAAAAACGCCCAAATCGATTTTCTAGGGTTTCAACAAAACAAACTCACAATCAACCAAATCAAGCAAAACTGACAATAAACTAGTAAAGAACACTTACCCGGAGTCGACATTTTCGCAAATGATGGAAATCGAGATGAAAATCACGTAGAAAAATCGAAGAGGTGACTTTGGGGCGAAAGAGGCGATGCGTTCGAATTTTGGATCGAATGAACGATCGCCCCCAACTTTCGTTTACTTAAACAGACCCGGTCCACGAGAACCCGATCGCCTCAGATGACGCACCCGGATCCTGAACCGCTGGGGGCTAGGCGCCTGACGATTGGGGCACAGATGGGCGCGCGTCTGAACAGCCCAACACAGACTAAAATGAAAACAAACGAGGCTTAACATTCGATATACACGAAACACGCACCTTTAAGACAAGCAAAATAACAATAACGAAACAATTACTAATCGATATCGATAAAGCACGCCCGTTACAAAAAAGCGATAATGAAACAAGCCTAAGAACCGCACTTAACATGAACGCTGCAGCCGAACACGTAATAAAGCAACCCAAACCAAACTAATCTAAGCAAACTCTGAACAAATCTCAAATGCATAACAAACCAAACCAAAAGCAAAAGCAAACCCGAAAAAAATAAGACAAACCCGCTAAACAAAAACACTTAACTAAAACAAATAAACAAACAGCAATTTTGCCTAAACGGGTCTTAGTTATCCGAGAGGCACCGGAGTCTTAAACCTCCACAGCAATTTTGCCTAAATGGGTCTTAATTATCCGAGAGACACCGGAGTCATACACCTCCACAGCAATTTTTTGCCTAAACGGGTCTTGGTTATCCGAGAGGCATTGGAGTCTGAAACCTCCACAGCAATTTGATTCGAGTGGATACCAACGCCCTCGAAGGAGTCTGAAACCTCCACAGCAATTTGCTTCGAGTGGATACCAATGCCCTCGAAGGAGTCTGAAACCTCCACAACAATTTAATTCGAGAGGAGACCAACGCCCTCAAAGGAGTCTGATACCTCCACAACATTTTTCATTCGAGTGGAGACTGACGCCCTCAAATGGTTTATTTTGTCCTAGGGGTCAGAGGCATCCCAAAGACAAGTGCTCGAGTGGAGACTGACGCCCTCGAGCATTTAATATTGCTTTGTCCTAGGGGTCATGGGCATCCCGAAAGACAGCTATTTGAGTGGAAACTGACGCCCTCGAATAGTTTATCTTGTTTTGCTTTGTCCTAGGGGTCATAGGCATCCCGAAAGACAGCTATTCGAGTGGAGACTGACGCCCTCGAATAGTTTATCTTGTTTTACTTTGTCCTAGGGGTCATAGCCATCCCGAAAGACAGCTACTCGAGTGGAGACTGACGCCCTCAAATTGTTTATCTCGTTTTACTTTGTCCTAGGGGTGATAGGCATCCCGAAAGACAGCTATTCGAGTGGAGATTGACACCCTCAAATAGTTTATCTTGGTTTATTTTGTCCTAGGAGTCAGAGGCATCCCAAAGACAAGTGTTCGAGTGGAGACTAACGCCCTCGAGCATTTCATATTGCTTTGTTTTGTCCTAGGGGTCATAAGCATCACGAAAGACAGCTATTCGAGTGGAGACTGACGCCCTCGAGTAGTTTATCTCGTTTTATTTAATCCCAGGGGTCATAGGCATCCCAAAAGACAAATGTTCGAGTGGAGACTGACGCCCTCGAACATTTTATTTCGCTTTACTCCATCCATGGGGTCACAAGCATCCCGAAGACGACCGCTCGAGTGGAGACTGACGCCCTCGAACGTTTAATTTCATCAAGGGTTCACAAGTATCCCAAAAACATTTGTCCGAATAGAAGCCAACACATATGAACATTCCTCACGTCTACGCTTAACGCGTCACCTACACACAAAAGCATTTAAAATTGAACAAACTTTTAAGAAAACCGAAAAAGCCAAAACGCATGAGCATGAAGAACTGAAGAACGAGATGACAAGCACCAGCCCGGGCCCAAGCAAGCAACCGCAAGCGAAGACGTCAGGTACGATTTCTAAGCCTTGGCCGGCGAGCCTCAACACGTAGTCCAATGGACTTAAAACGACCTGACCGGAAAGCCACCAGGTCATAATCCTCGATTGATCTGGGTGGCTAAACTTTGACTTTCGCCTTGTCCAAGCGTCAGTCAAAGTGGGGGCTTCTGTAGACACCCAGCTTTGGACCTGGTAGCTGCAGAAGCGCCCAACAAACACCCGATGACGATAGGACTGCAACGCGACGCAGGTTCGCGATGTTTTAGGTAGTTTTTCCTATAAACAGATCAAATAAATTACTCGGAAAAATTAAGCTAATATGATGGCAGCCTAAGTCTTGTCGTTACGATCGCATAGACACTAATTAGAGTCAATTCTGACACCGGGACCCCGAGTCGGTTCCGAAACTCGAACAAAGTCAGCACCGCGCCGAGCGAACCTCCGAATGCGCACCCGAGGCCCACTAAACTCGCGTCGCTAGGTCAAACCCGAGGGAACCTTAACCTCCAAGTTTCGTATTATACACCCGTCTCTTGGTTTTGGAAAGTATCAAAATCGTATTTTCAAAACACCAACCGCCTCAACCCACGCGCCTGAGCCTCCACACGCCTTAACCCAGGCGCCTGAGTCTTGGTGCGCCATAACTCAGGTGTCTATATGGGTGACGAGGGCCGAAAACACCTATAAATACCCCCTCACCTCATTCATTCGACACACAATTCTCAATTCCCTTCCCCCTCTACTTTCTCGCTAAGGGCTCGCACTCCGACACTCGAGGCAAATGATCCACTCGATCGTAGTTCCGATAAAAGCGACATCAACGCTACTCCTCACCTTCGAGCACCCCACTCAATACCGAGGTGCCGGTGTTCGACTAGCTCAAGTCTAGTAACGAAGTTCTGTCGGATTAGCCGCAGAATCAGCCCATAGTAACGGAGCTCTGCCGGAGTAGCCGCAGGAAGGGTCAACGGTAACGGAACTCCGCCGAAATCACTAGGCAAGCTAGGAGGATCCGCCTTTGAAGCCGAGTCGTCACTAGATTGTCATCTAAACAAAACTTTACATTTTTGCACTTTCTTTTATTATGCACTACGACAATACTAGATGTGGACACTAGGTCCACAAGCACTTACTACAACACGTAACGTTCCAACTTCAAGCACAAACACTAAAATACACTAAATATTCCCGAGTAATTCCGAGATTCGTTCTCAACTATCTATACATCGTGTCCCATTTAGTGTATACTCCAAGGGTGCAACTTCTCACAATGTGATTTAGTTACATTCGCATTTACAGTTTTTCATATGATTTATTGCTTTTATGACCTTATAATCTCATGCTAAATCACCTAACACGGAATTCAAAACGTAAAACAACTAAAACTGAACAAGTGATGGCCGGGTTCTGTATTAGTCCGGGTGCTCGCCTTACTAGGTTCGACGCATCCCTATTAATACCGAACCGATGCATCTTAAGCAGAATACCAGGTAAGGTATACCACGAGAATGACTAATATCCGTATTATCGCGTTAAAACTGATTTGCTAATACGTATAATACTAGTACTCTCTACTCTCCTATGTGCATCTTTTCATGGCCTGCTTGTCACGTGAAATCGCATGCAAAGAATGTAAACACAATTACTTTGACGACAAAACATACTTGTCCTTAAACAACCAACGTAGCAAAAGGTATAGGGTGAAAACAACGGATGTTACAGTACTTCCGCCACAACAAAAGAACTAGGTTATCAGCCCACCGATTGATTAGTAGAGGCCACTATAGTGCGGGCAGGATTGGGTGTTGACATCTATCGGATGTTGGCTTCCCCATACGTACCCTCACCCCTTACTCAGAATCGACGGTTTCCGGATGTCCGAAATCATTGGCAATGAGAGTCATTCCAGGCACAGAATGCTTAAGGGTACAAGTCTTTATCTCTAGGTCCCGTGCCCCTCAGCTTTGAGCCGGCTAAGGATCAAAGTTGACTTGAACGGTTTCCGAGTCCCCATAATTGAATCGGTGGCGACTCCACAAATCGGCAACGAATTCAGTTCACTAAAAAGGTCGCCTTACCAAACGAATCGGCCTTTAAACATTTACAACCACGACTCGATCGACCCAAACGGAAACACGGGTGCCCGCACCCGTCTAGTACAAGTCCGGATCGTCATCCGAATCAAGGTCCGAAACATCGCCCCGTACGCGAGATTGGACCGGCCTCCGATAGGGAGGGGGCCGCGTGGGTGGCGGCCGCCACACGTTGAAAAACCGGGTCGGTCCCGCGCGGGGCGCTGGGCGGTGCAGACAGACGTCCACAGTTTGGCGATTCGTCTACACCACAAGTGTCGAGCTAACTAATCAATAGTAGTCTCGATAAAAGCACAATGTTATCATTTTCAAAATCGGTTCCCTTAAGAACCATTCTTCTTTTGTAAAACATCTTCTACACTTTCGCTATCGTCGGATTCTCGAAGCACACGTAACAACACATCTTCATGTCACACCGTCACACCAATTTTACACACGCCCCCTTTTCGAAAGAAAAGGTTTTCTTTTCAAAAGCTCGATCATTTTCAAAAAAAAAACGCATCAAAACTCCTTGATCATGAGCCGGGATCGCGATCAACTTCTTACGTCGTACAACCGTGTGATTAACTGTATGTGTTAGTTACTAGAGTCGCCTCTACTCGAGGTCTTACATTTTAGGTCGTCTCATCTCGAGAAGTCCTCTTTAAATCTCAACCCTGAGATTTACGTCAAATCATCTCATTTTAGAGACATAAGATTCACTAGGCGTTCCGCCGAATACACCGGGAGTCTAAAGCACCTGAGTCCCTAATCCGATGACCGCAAACACTTGCAAATCGAGGGTCTCCTTTTCGTGTCGCTCGATTAAGAGCGTTCCTCGAACCTCTAAGTCATCCGACGAATCCATCCTGATCCTCGACGTCATCTTGCAGAAATCATTCCCCAACATGTCCTCAGAACCAGGAGTAATCGAAAACCTCTGCATCAACGTCAATACCCTAACCGAGGTGGCTCATGATATTTGCACCTTGACAGATCATCTGTCCTGCTTCGTTCGTCACATTGACAGTCGCCTTAATTTCCTCGAAAGTGGAGGAACGGAGAACAGGGCTGATACCAGTTCGATCAACTACCATACCCAGGAACCCACTCCAAACGGATCACCCCGGTACTCCGAAAGGGCAAGATCCTCTAAAGCCAGTAGAGAAATAACCTCGATGTCCCGCAAAACCTTGCCCAGCAAAGCAAGAATGCCCCGAAAAGAGTTGACCAAGATCAACTCGTCGTTTACTGAAACTCTTGAACACTTAATAGATCAAGGGCTGCTCAAATCTCTAGGTCCCACTCCAGACCCACTGGTTGGTAAACGAAGCAAAACGTGGAGTCCTAACGCCTACTGTCTCTTCCATCAAGGAAATGGGCACGACACTGAGGCATGTTTCACATTGAAACACGTCATCCAAAACCTAATCGAAGCAGGAACATTCTCCCCGGCAAAGCGGCAAAAGGCAGACTTTACCTTCTCAGTTGTCGAAAGGGAAATATTGACGTTAGTGGTCGTCACGAGTAACTTTATATCCCTCAATGAGCCGCCTCGGAGGGCCACCTCTAAACGCCCCTCGAGGGGGACGTCCTCGGAAGGTTATGACAGACTCTGAGGCTCGGATGACGTATCACGACAGTGTCGCAATATGGTCAAAGTCTAGTGCGTCTATAGAGCCTAGGCTTAAATAATAACAAACATTTTTTTTTCTTTTCTATCAAGTCAGGGAGGTGAGAGGGGACATGTTCTCCACCTCCCCCATCAAACAAAGTCACGGGCATCTAGCCCGTTTACTACTTTATTAATACAACAACTCTCTTCTTTTACAAACATGCCTCGACAATCGCTCGATTCCTTTTAATAACATACTTTATCGCTTGAAACTCGATACTATGCCATTTATCGATAACAATTAACTAAAGCGCAAGGGCTACAACAAACGGCCCACTACAACTTCACCCTAAAAAGGAGACTAGGAACAACTACCCTAAGTTCAACCCACTACTGACCCCCCGAACCCAAACGGCAGTATGCCTATAACCAATAAGTGATCATGCAAACTGAACTTTCCCCGTTACCAACAACGCAACCGAATACGAAGCTTGCCTAATAGGATAAAAGCCGCCATAACTCTAGGATTTAAGAACCTTAGAGTACACGGAGATTCATTCCTAGTAGCCAACCAAACCACGGGCACCTGGAAGGTTTATAGCGAAAGCCTAGCTCCGTACCAAATCGAAGTAGAAACAATATCCCGGGAGTTCACCGAAATTGACTTCATACACATACCTCGCGAAGAAAACCAATTCGCTGACGCCCTATCCAAGCTAGCCTCATTAATAAACATGCCTGACCATCTTTTCTCTATGCCTATCTGTGTAGAGAGAAGCGAACAACCGACCTACATCCATAACCTCGAAACTGACAATACCCGGAAGAACCATGGTACAAAGCAATCCTAGACTTTAAAGCCAACGGATCATACCCATCCAACACAAACACCAAAGGCAAAAGAGCCTTAAGAATACAAGCCGTCCATTACGTCCTAAACCAAGGACTACTATACAAGCGAACCCCACAAGGAGTCCTCCTTAGGTGCATAAATAAAACCCAATCCGAGATAGTCATGGAGGAAGTACATGACAGAGAGTGCGGACCCCACATTAGCGCACACCTATTAGCCCGAAAAATAATGAGACTAGGCTACTACTGGATCACCCTAGAGGCAGACTGTCAACGTCACGTCCGTCACTGCCACAACTACCAAATATTCGCCAACATCCAACACCTACCACCATATCCTCTCCATACCATAGCAACACCCTGGCCCTTCTCTACTTGGGGAATTGACATCATAGGAAAGGTGCACCCATCATGTAACACCCTCATTTGTTCAGGAGACTTAACAAGTCATCCTAAACAAATACGAGTGTTACCATCTCGGTAAACCGAGGTAGCAGACATCATTACTCACAATAATAGAGTGTCTAAACGTTAAAACTTAATAATAGATTTTAGAAATTCAGTCTACAAACCAAATAATAAAAAGTATTCATGATGGTCTAATAAATAAGATAAAATATGAACGATCAGGGGCTATACTACTCTGTTGATTTCAAACTCTGCCCATCCCGTAATTAGCATCCCGAGTCAAAAGTACATTCCATCAAGCACCTGAATACATCCCTGCTCCCCAAATGACCATAACCGTCAAGTGGATCATCACAGACACCAGAAATACACACACAAGATCACTTTACGATAACATTAAACAATATTAGTACAATCCATATCACAAATATCATCATCAATATCATCATTCTTATCATCACTATCGCGACCGCAGTCACGCCCCGTCAGTCCGAGTGTGCACACCCCTCCTAGGCTATCCTAGGAGGAAACATTAGGGAAGGTCCCGAGATCAACCGGGCCTAGCTAGTCCTAGCTAGCTTCTCTCAATCGGCACACAGCCGCAATCTCAATAGGCACATAGCCGCAATCTCAATATCACTATTATACCATAACATATTATACAATATGCATACATACAACGTAAACTGAGTAATGATAACCTTACCTAATCAGCAAGTCACGATCACGTCGTTAGTACAATTCACCACGGAATTTCTACGAAGTCCGAACCTAATAAGATATTATATACATAAATTAATATCGATCGTAACATATTTGATTTATAAAGCGACTCGATACTATGCTAATTAAAGTAGTGACTACAACACTACCGTGACTATTTTATCCCGTAAACAACACGACTCCATAATATGCTATAGTTACGTATTATTATTATTCTGACTATTGCTTGCATACCGTGACCTTATATTAATTACTATTATATATAAAAATATTGTTAGCATAATTACTACATTATACATTACCGTGACTTTATATTAATTACTATTATATATAAAAATATTGTTAGCATAATTACTACATTATAAAAACGCATATATCATAGTAATATACACTTCTTTCTATCATTATGTGTATATTATAAATACAATACTCCCCATCATACCTCCCTCCATTTACATTACTACATTAATGGCGCCGACAATACGACTAGACATCTCAACACCGCAGTACGACCGTGACCGCAATTCCAATACTACAATACGAGGCAATGAATACAACGACAATAACGATGGTAGCATTATCACGTTAGCCCGACCCAGTTCCCGACAATAATTAGTACGACATCGCTATCATAATGACACAACGACAATCTGATCAAATATTATAACAACAATGACGCACAACCACGGTTACCCGACAATACCGATCCCGACTTCGATAATTCGACACGAATGTACATTAACCATACAATAAAAACGTAAAAGGCATCGTAACATACCCGAGTGGCGTGTATAGTCGAGGTCTAGCCTAATCTTCTTCTTGTTTTCGTGTATAGGCCCTACTCTTCTTCTTCTTGATGTGTACATACGGTTGTGTGCGGTTATGTGTGCAGTTGTGTGAGAAGTTGTGAGTGGTATGTTTTGTGTTGTTATGATTGATGTTTGGTGGCATTTAAAGGTGTACGTGGGATTTAAAGCCCACATATATAATTTGTGAGTGGTATGTTTTGTGTAGGTGGCATTTAAAGCCCACATATATAATTTGACCCAGGTCCGATATATGCTGAGATCGATTAACTAATATTTACGTATTGTTCGGGTTTTTAATCGGTTAACGAGTTATTGCTACATTATTGACTCACTTTGACCCACTATAAAACACGGGTATTACAATCTACCCTCCTTATAAGGAACTTCGTCCCGAAGTTCGCTCCCTAACACAACACGTCAACGAAACTCCAAGGAACTAACCTACTAATAATGAAGCAATAAAACTAGATTTTCTATACGATCAAAGTTTAAGTATATAGTATAAGTCGGGCTGTTACATCCTACCCTCCTTAAATATAAGGTTACGTCCCCGTAACCGAAGTAATTACCTGATCGAAGATATGAGGAAAACGTTTCTGCATTGATGCTTCTGTTTCCCAGGTGGCCTCCTCGACGTTGTGATTCGACCACAAAACCTTGACAAGGGCTGTTTCTCCTCCTCTGGTTTTCCGAACTTTCCGATCTAAAATTTCCTTGGGAACCTCCTCATAAGTAAGAGAATCATCTAACTGAATCGTCTCGGGTTCAATGATGTGAGACGGGTCACTCAAGTATTTCCTCAACTGGGAAACATGAAACACATTATGGACTTTATCAAGAGCTGGGGGAAGTGCTAACCGATATGCCACCTCCCCTATCCTATCCAGAATTTCATACGGCCCAATAAACTTTTGACTCAACTTGCCCTTCTTCCCGAACCTCATAACCCCTCTCATAGGTGACACTTTCAGTAATACCTTATCACCCACAGCGAACTCAACCTCTCGGCGATGGAGATCAGCATAACTCCTTTGACGATCCTGTGCTGCTCGCATCTTCTGTCGGATTACATGTACCTGCTCGATCATCTCCTGAATCATGTGGGGACCCAGCAAAACTGCGTCGGCCTTCTCGTCCCAACATACCGGGCTCCTACACTTTCTTCCATATAATGCTTCAAACGGTGCCATCTGGATGCTAGCATGGTAGCTGTTGTTGTAAGAGAACTCAATCAAATCAAGTCGATCCTCCCACGAACCCCGAAATTCCAAGGCACAGGCCCGCAACATGTTTTCCAAAGTCTGTATGGTTCGTTCTGTCTGACCGTCAGTCGCGGGGTGAAAGGTTGTACTCATCTTCAATTGTGTACCCAAGGATTCCTGCAACTCCTGCTAAAATTTCGAGATGAACCTAGAATCACGATCTGACACAATGTCCTTAGGTACTCCATGTAATTTCAGAACATGCCTCCTATAAGCCATTGCTAGCTCAGCCTTACTCCACGTATCCTTCATTGGCACGAAGTGAGCCGATTTGGTGAGTCGATCTACTATCACCCAAATCATATTATTCCCCTTTGGGGTTCTCGGCAAACCGACAATGAAATCCATGGAAATGGAGTCCCATTTCCACCCAGGTACCTCTAAGGGTTGCAGCTTACCCTGTGGTCGTTTGTGTTCACTTTTGACCTTCTGACAAGTCAGGCATCTGGACACAAACTCGGCCACCTCTCTCTTCATGTTCTCCCACCAAAATGTCTTCTTCAGATCCTTATACAACTTGTCCCCACCTGGATGTACCGAGTAAGGGCTACAATGCGCCTCGGTCATGATTTTCCTCCTTAATTCTCCTCCTTCCGGTACCCACCACCTGTCATTGAACCTGAAGCTCCCGTCTGGGTGGATGGTGAGATTCGAGGGTTCACCTCTCTCGATACGGGCTCGCCACATTAAATACTTCTGATCCAAAAACTGCTCTTCTCGTATTTCAGCGTACAACTCGGGTTGAATCGCCAAGTCCGACATTGCTTCCCCTTTTCTTATCACATGAATCCTCATCTGTTGCACTTCATTCCTTAACCTCAATCTGGACATATCCAAACTCAGAGAATGCACCGATTTCCTGCTTAGAGCATTGGCCACCACGTTTGCCTTTCCCTCGTGGTATAAAATCTCCATATCATAATCTCCGATTAACTCAATCCATCGCCTCTGCCGCATATTCAACTCTTTCTGCGTGTAGATGTACTTCAAACTCTTATGGTCTGAAAACACCTTGAATGTTGCCCCATACAGATAATGTCTCCATATTTTCAAAGCAAACACCACAGCCCCAAGTTCTAGGTCATGAGTTGGGTAGTTCTCTTCGTAAGTCTTCAGCTGACGTGAAGCATACGCAATGACTTTCCCATTCTGCATCAGTACACAACCCAACCCATTTTTCGATGCATCAGTGTACACCTCAAAATTTTCGCTCCCTTCGGGTAAGGCTAGGATTGGTGCTGTAGTCAGACGTTCCTTTAAGGTTCGAAACGCCCTCTCACAGCTGTCATCCCACCTGTACCGAATCTCCTTCCTCATAAGGTTAGTCAATGGTCTTGCAATCTTTGAGAAGTCCTTTACGAATCTTCGATAGTACCCGGCTAACCCTAAGAAACTCCGAATCTCTGCCACATTCTTTGGCGCTTGCCACTTTGAGACAGCTTTGATCTTGCTTGGGTCTACAGATACCCCCTCTTTCGAAATCACGTGTCCCAAAAATGCGACCTTCTCCAACCAAAACTCACACTTTGATAACTTAGCGTACAACTGGTTGTCTCGGAGTAGTTGCAATACGCTCCTCAGATGCTCTGCATGCTCTTCCCGGTTTCTTGAGTAAACCAGAATATCATCGATAAACACCACCACGAACTTGTCCAAGTAGGGTCGAAAAACTCGGTTCATCAGATCCATGAAAACAGCAGGAGCATTTGTTAGACCAAATGGCATCACCACAAATTCATAGTGGCCATACCGAGTTCTGAATGCGGTCTTAGGAATATCTTCGTTCTTGACCCTCAACTGGTGATAACCGGACCTCAAATCAATCTTGGAAAAGATACCAGCCCCACTCAGTTGATCGAATAAATCATCAATGCGAGGCAAAGGGTACCGATTCTTCACAGTGACATTGTTCAGCTCCCTGTAATCGATGCACAGCCTCATGCTCCCATCCTTCTTCTGCACAAACAAAACAGGAGCACCCCACGGGGATACACTTGGTCTGATATACCCCTTATCCATCAATTCCTCCAACTGCTTCTTCAATTCAGTTAACTCCTTAGGCCCCATACGGTACGGTGCCTTAGAGATAGGCCCCGTCCCTGGCTTTAACTCAACACCGAAATCAACTTCTCGCCTTGGTGGTAACCCTGGGATTTCCTCCGGAAATACGTCTACGAACTCGTTCACTACAGGTATTGAATCGGAAGACAACTCCTCGGCCCGAGTATCCCGTACATGGCACAAGAATAACGGGTTACCCTTCTTTAGATGTCTCTTCACGGTGATGGCTGCTATAATCTTCACAGTTGGCTTTACAGCATACCCCATATAAGACACTCTAATGCCCTTTGGAGCCCTTAACGACACTTTCTTAAGATTACAATCAATCTGGGCTCTAAACCGTCCCAACCAATCCATTCCCAGGATAATGTCGAAGTCATCTAAGGGAAATTCTATTAAATTAACTGGTAGGTCAACTCCCTCAACTATTAAAGACACATCTCGAAAGACCCTTGTACACCTAACTGACTTCCCCGAGGGTGTGATTAAATCATCAGCTATATTTTCAAAATCTACTAACCCTAGACTCGGTACATGGTTACAAGCTACAAATTAATGGGTTGCCCCAGAATCGAATAGAACAAAAGAAGGTTTCAAGTTAACGAGAAAGGTACCCGTGATAACTTGCGTGTCCTCCTGAGCAGCTTGCTTCCCCATAGCAAAGAGTTTCCCAGTATTCTTACTACCTTCAGGCACCCCATTAACAGATGTAGTTGGCCTAGCGGCTGCAGCTGACTGGGTAGTGCTTCCCGACCCCTGATAGTAACTCCCCTGTTGCCGATTCCAGTTCCCCTGTGATCGGTTCCAGTTTCTCTGCTGTGGGTTCCCATTTCCGTGGTACCGATTTCCCTGGTTAACATTGCCTGAAGTTGCTGAAGTAGCGGAGTAAAAACCCCCTTGACTCAAACCCCCATTCTGCTTCGGGGCAAAACATTCATAGGCACGGTGTCCAGCTTTCCCACAATTGTAGCACGTGACGGGTTTTCCATTACAATCCTTACCGGGATGGTTGCGGTCACAGTGCTTGCATTCATATACTCGAGGTTCGTTCCGTCGTCCCTGACCGGACCCTGTTCCCCCATAACTGTTTCCCCCAAAGTATTGGGGTCGCACCATTCCCCGGTTCTGGTTTCCCCTCTTAGGTTCATTCTGGAGTGTGCCTTCAGATTCAGCTTTTCTCTTCTCCCTCTTTTGCTCTCCCAGCTCCTTAATTCGGTCAGCCACTCGTTCTGCATGTCCGGCCCTCAAGTATACCTCTTTCACATCAGTATTAAGTCCCATGAGTAGCCTTTCCAGGATTCTGATGGACAAGCCCCTCTCGAAGCGGGAAGCCAGTAGTTCAGAACTTAAATTGAGGTCAGCAGAATAAGTGGCCAGCTCCATAAACTTGTCATAATAGTCCTCGACGGTCATGTCGTCCGCCATGGTGAAACGATCAAATTCAGCTCTTTTTGCACTGCGGATATGTTCTAGAAAGAACTCCGCCCTCAGCTCCTCCTGAAGACTCTTCCACCCAAAGGTATACTCTCCATAATCTCCCTCCTCATGCTGTGCAATAAGGTTGACATAGTTAAGGTGCCACCATAAATCGGCCTTGCCACTCAAATAGAACGCAGCTTGATTCAGCTCCATATGCTCCGGGCATTTCACGGTCTGAAACACCTTCTTCATTTCTCTCACCCAGTTCTCCAACCACGACGGCCCACCAGTCCCGTCATACTTACTAGGACGAAGGCGTGCTATCGCAGCGCTGATGGTGGCCGCATCAGTCACTGGTGGTTTCGGGGCGTGGATGTTTCTCAGAGCTTCCAAAAGCGCATCGTTGGTTGCCTGTGTAAGCGCGCCATTTCCTCATCACGCGGAGTGGCTGGGGTAGAACCGGTGGCTGCTTCCTTTGACATGATTACTTCAAATACAAATAACATACACATGAGCCTTAAATGCTCATACATCATAACAACACATTACTATTAACGTTGTAATTACTCATATTATTGAAAACATCACACCCATAACTACTCATAAAAATTATGTAATTCAAAGAGATTCATATCATCATCGCGGACCCATCCTATTCTACCCTCTCTCGGTCTCACACGTGGTTACCGGGTCTAAACCAAAAGGGCCCGGAGGTTGGTATGAGGACGTCTCCTCAACCAGAGATTTTAAGTTGGCTCCTAATGGTCTATCACCGGGGTTCATTTTAATTCCTATGTTCATTTATTCAGGCTCCAGAATCGATCGCTCTGATACCACTTAGTAACACCCTCATTTGTTCAGGAGACTTAACAAGTCATCCTAAACAAATACGAGTGTTACCATCTCGGTAAACCGAGGTAGCAGACATCATTACTCACAATAATAGAGTGTCTAAACGTTAAAACTTAATAATAGATTTTAGAAATTAAGTCTACAAACCAAATAATAAAAAGTATTCATGATGGTCTAATAAATAAGATAAAATATGAACGATCAGGGGCTATACTACTCTGTTGATTTCGCACTCTGCCCATCCCGTAATTAGCATCCCGAGTCAAAGTACATTCCATTAAGCACCTGAATACATCCCTGCTCCCCAAATGACCATAACCGTCAAGTGGATCATCACAGACACCAGAAATACACACACAAGATCAGTTTACGATAACATTAAACAATATTAGTACAATCCATATCACAAATATCATCATCAATATCATCATTCTTATCATCACTATCGCGACCGCAGTCACGCCCCGTCAGTCCGAGTGTGCACACCCCTCCTAGGCTCTCCTAGGAGGAAACATTAGGGAAGGTCCCGAGATCAACCGGGCCTAGCTAGTCCTAGCTAGCTTCTCTCAATCGGCACACAACCGCAATCTCAATAGGCACATAGCCGCAATCTCAATATCACTATTATACCATAACATATTATACAATATGCATACATACAACGTAAACTGAGTAAGGATAACCTTACCTAATCAGCAAGTCACGATCACGTCGTTAGTACAATTCACCACGGAATTTCTACGAAGTTCGAACCTAATAAGATATTATATACATAAATTAATATCGATCGTAACATATTTGATTTATAAAGCAACTCGATACTATGCTAATTAAAGTAGTGACTACAACACTACCGTGACTATTTTATTCCGTAAACAACACGACTCCATAATATGCTATAGTTACGTATTATTATTATTCTGACTATTGCTTGCATACCGTGACCTTATATTAATTACTATTGTTCCGGTATGGAAACGGGTCCCTGACCTTGAGCTTCGCGGTTCTCCTCGGCTCCGGGTGCGTGCCGACGGTGATCCTGCAAGGTGAACTCCGGGCCCGAGGGGAACCCCTGGGGCGGAGCCTCCGACGCCCAAGTCAGTAAAATGTATGACTGAATATAGATATTTAGGGAGATAAGAGAGGTAGAGAGAGTAGGGAGGAGTATGTGTGAATGAAATTGCCCCTCTTCCCCTCACCCCAAGTGGGGTATTTATAGAGGGAAGGGTGTAGTAGGGTGATGTCACCCATGACATCAGCATGGTGATCAGTAGAGAGGTCTTTTTGGGTTAGTTGATGGCTACCCGTAAAGGGGGTCGGGCCTATGTGTCAGGGGGTTTTGTCCCCCATCAATTTGCCCTCAGCGGAGTCGGATACTGAGTATGCGGGTCCGGTGCCAAGCATGATTGGACCGACAAACTAAATGACGGACTTTGTTTTTCATACAAAGCCAAGCATTCACTAGGCCTTGTGGGTGCGTCTACCCTAGCATCGTCTGGATTCTGTCAGGGCGTCAGACGTCGTGCCTTTTGTGTACTGGGAGGTGTACATGGGGTTTTATCATTCTATACATGACCAGGTAATCACTAAGCCTTGTGGTCAACGTTTATGCCCTGGTACATCTCATACGGATGTGTCAGGGTGCCAGAGGCCTGCCAGGGTAGTTTATGGACCTTGCCTAGGTCTTGGGGGCTTTGCCCCTTGCCTGTTTGGAGGCTGACATAAGGACTTACGCTTAAATACAAGCCCGAGTGTTTACTTTTTACGCCTTGTCGGTCGGCGATCTTGGCTCGGCCAATCTACGAGCTTTGGTCGAAGCTCGAGGAATGTGCCGCCTGCCTGCTCTTATGTAGGCAGAATGACATATATTTTATAAGGCCAAGTATCCGTTAGGCTTTGTCAATTGGATGACCTACCTCGACAGGTCATTGAACCCGGCCAAAGTTCAGTCATGCCCCCTGCATGTTTGACGCACACAGAAGGACTTATATTTTATAAAAAGTTTGAGCGTGCCTCAGGCCTTGCTAGCTCGCCTATGACGCCCGGCCTGTCCCTGGTTCTGGTCGAAGTCCAGGGGGGCTGCCCCCTGCCTGCCCAGAGGTAGGCAGAGGGCCTTATGGTTCAGCTCATGGGGAATGGCCTGACCCTGGCTTCTAGTCGAAGTCCAGGGGGCCTGCCATAGAGGTGGGCAGAGGGACTTGTGGCTCGACACATGGGTCCCGGCCTGACCCTGGCTTCTGTTCGAAGTCCAGGGGGCCTGCCCCTGCCTGCCCAGAGGTAGGCAGAGGGACTTTATCGTTAGGCGCATGGGGCCCGGCCTGACCCTGGCTTATTGCTGAAGTCAAGGGGGCCTGCCCCCTGCCTGCCCAGAGGTAGGCAGAGGGATTTACCGTTCGGCGCATGGGGCCGGGCCTGACCCTGGCTTCTGGTCGAAGTCCAGGGGGCCTGCCCCCTGCCTGCCCAGAGGTGGGCAGAGGGACTTGTGGCTCGACACATGGGTCCCGGCCTGACCCTGGCTTCTGTTCGAAGTCCAGGGGGCCTGCCCCCTGCCTGCCCAGAGGTAGGCATAGGGACTTATCGTTTGGCGCATGGGGCCGGGCCTGACCCTGGCTTCTGGTCGAAGTCCAGGGGGCCTGCCCCCTACCTGCCCAGAGGTAGCAGAGGGACTTATCGTTTGGCGCATGGGGCTGGGCCTGACCCTGGCTTCTGGTCGAAGTCCAGGGGGCCTGCCCCTTGCCTGCCCAGAGGTAGGCAGAGGGACTTATCGTTCGGCGCATGGGGCCGGGCCTGACCCTGGCTTCTGGTCGAAGTCCGGGGGGCCTGCCCCCTGCCTGCGCAGAGGTAGGCAGAGGGACTTATCGTTTGGCGCATGGGGCCGGGCCTGACCCTGGCTTCTGGTCGAAGTCCAGGGGGCCTGCCCCCTGCCTGCCCAGAGGTAGGCAGAGGGACTTATCGTTTGGCGCATGGGGCCCGGCCTGACCCTGGCTTCTGTTCGAAGTCCAGGGGGCCTGCCCCCTGCCTGCCCAGAGGTAGGCAGAGGGACTTTATTGTTCGGCACGTGGGGCCTGGCCTGACCCTGGCTTCTGGTCGAAGTCCAGGGGGCCTGCCCCCTGCCTGCCCAGCGGTAGGCAGAGGGACTTGTGCTCTGTAGAAGGCTGGATGTGTATCATGCCTTGTTTTTTGTTGGGGGGTCTATTTTCTCAGGGTTTTGCAACAGGGGCCCCTTCCCCTATTGCCCCCTGCCCATTAGCTATGAGAGTAATGAATAGGTGATGGGTAAATATTAATCTTGTCTTCGTAGAATCCCACATGGTGGTTGGCGGACCTAGGCGGTCTCCGTAGGCGTCGAGGTTTAGCCGTAAGTCGGCTGGACTGCATCTTGGCCGAGCCGTAAGTTGGTAGGGTCGGACCGTAAATCGGCAGGGAATCATCTTAGCCGAGCCGTAAGTCGGTAGGGCCGAGCCGTATGTCGGCAGGGCGAACCGTAAGTCGGCAGGGCAACATCTTGGCCGAGCCGTAAGTCGGCAGGGCGAACCGTGAATCGGCAGGGCAACATCTTGGCCGAGCCGTAAGTCGGTATGGCCGTGTCTCTGTCAAGCTACAAACATTGAGCTCATTTGATACCCATTTTTTGTGACTTATCTTCACCATTTTCTGGGTAAATTTTTTGAGAAGTTTTTTGGAAATTTCTGTGCTGGGACGAAAAGTTGGGTAAATTTCTTGTGAAGTTTTTGTGAATTTTCTGTGGTGGGATGGAAAAATTGGATAGTTCTTGTGATCCATTTGTTCTTTAGGCTGACGTTTCTTGGGCGTTGTTTATACAAATTTTTGACCGAGGTCAAAAGATATAGATGAGAACTCACAATTTGATGTGGTGAACCATAATTTCATGTGCTGAGATGGTTTGATGACTTGATGTTCTGAGGCCGAGATACAATGCTCTGAGGTCATTGATGGCGGCGGTTCGAAGCGTTCGAATTGTTGATGTGCGGCCTAGAGAAATGATCGGCCGGCCTGGACAAGATGGTGGTCGAGGGCGTAGTCAGGCGCAAGTGGAGGCAGACCAGATGGCTGACTTAAGTTGAACCAGGTGGCCGACCCAAGTCGATTATTCTCCGACTCAAGTGGCTGACCCGGGCGGCTGACACATTCATGAGCATCTTACCAAGAATAGGCACACAAACATAGCCTCTTAGCCCCGATATAGTTGATACAATTGCAGCTATAACCACGAATTCCTCTTTTCCCATTGATTTTATAGCATTCTCCTGCTCAATTTAAGTCCTGTGGGATTGAGTAACTGGGTATCCACTGTCATACTTAGATTCTTTGCCTTGACGACGCTTCGATTCGCTAATTCCAACTCTAGTTGTCTTTTGCCCCCACTCTAAAAATCGCCGTAACTCAAATTGATTCGGGAGTAGTCAGCGACCAAATAAGATTAAGCTCAGACTTTTATTTGATTTGTTGGCAGTATATATGAAAAAGCATTTAGATCAAGGAAATAGTACTCGGTAGAGCTTTTCGTCGATTTGCCGAGTATTTCGACTTGTTTATCAATTCACAATAAAATGCACTAGAAGGGAACTTCATGTTCTATCATTCATTTAACATAAAACGGACTTAGCTTTCATGATCTCTGGTGCTCTACTTCATCTTCTCCTCTTGGCTTTTATTTGAGGCAGCTCCTTAACTCCATTGAGAAATCAGATCTCGAAGAAGTACTTGTAGTTCCTCCTCACGCCTCAAATCTATCTATTGCTTTCCATAAACCCCAGAAAGTATACACATAGTCATAGTATCGGCAGTCAGGCAAGACGTAATTGGTTGTTGTGGTGGCCCTAAACTTGAGGAAATCCCACCAACTAGAATTTTGGTTAGTCTTGCAGGAGCAGGACGATATTTGCTAACCAAATAATGAGATTGAATTTGTTCCCCTCCCAATCCATGTCGGCCAAAAACAATTGTTTTTTAACTCTGCTCGCTCATAGTCACGAAAAGCAAAAATGACCACCCATTTTTGTGTCCTTGATATCTATAAATCTATCTTAATAAAATATAGTAGATTCATGATAGAAGTCAAAATTGCATAAATTGTACCGTGATAAGTATGAGATTGGAGTCTTGCCATGAACCTTCAATAAAATATAGTAGATTCATGATTCTATTGAATCTATTTCATAGGAATTTTGTTGCCCGTGAACTCTCTTTCCCTAATAATTCGATCGGAAAAATCTGATGACCGGAGTCGTTGATCTATCTCAAAGATGAATATCAGATCTCCGATTGTATTTGGGAGTGGTTGATTTTTTGTGGGTAATTCGTGGACACAACCAGATCTTCCCCACAAACGGAGCCAAATTGTTCCGGTATGGAAACGGGTCCCTGACCTTGAGCTTCGCGGTTCTCCTCGGCTCCGGGTGCGTGCCGACGGTGATCCTGCAAGGTGAACTCCGGGCCCGAGGGGAACCCCCGGGGCGGAGCCTCCGACGCCCAAGTCAGTAAAATGTATGACTGAATATAGATATTTAGGGAGATAAGAGAGGTAGAGAGAGTAGGGAGGAGTATGTGTGAATGAAATTGCCCCTCTTCCGCTCACCCCAAGTGGGGTATTTATAGGGGGGAAGGGTGTAGTAGGGTGATGTCACCCATGACATCAGCATGGTGATCAGTAGAGAGGTCTTTTTGGGTTAGTTGATGGCTACCCGTAAAGGGGGTCGGGCCTATGTGTCAGGGGGTTTTATCCCCCATCAACTATTATATATAAAAATATTGTTAGCATAATTACTACATTATACATTAC
Source organism: Agrostemma githago (assembly GCA_958450325.1). Classification (NCBI taxonomy): domain Eukaryota; kingdom Viridiplantae; phylum Streptophyta; class Magnoliopsida; order Caryophyllales; family Caryophyllaceae; genus Agrostemma; species Agrostemma githago. Next base: position 60,615,446 of record OY288247.1, on the reverse strand, counting down.
CGTGACTTTATATTAATTACTATTATATATAAAAATATTGTTAGCATAATTACTACATTATAAAAACGCATATATCATAGTAATATACACTTCTTTCTATCATTATGTGTATATTATAAATACAATACTCCCCATCATACCTCCCTCCATTTACATTACTACATTAATGGCGCCGACAATACGACTCGACATCTCAACACCGCAGTACAATCGTGACCGCAATTCCAATACTACAATACGAGGCAATGAATACAACGACAATAACGATGGTAGCATTATCACGTTAGCCCGACCCAATTCCCGACAATAATTAGTACGACATCGCTATCATAATGACACAACGACAATCTGATCAAATATTATAACAACAATGACGCACAACCACGGTTACCCGACAATACCGATCCCGACTTCGATAATTCGACACGAATGTACATTAACCATACAATAAAAACGTAAAAGGCATCGTAACATACCCGAGTGGCGTGTATAGTCGAGGTCTAGCCTACTCTTCTTCTTGTTTTCGTGTATAGGCCCTACTCTTCTTCTTCTTGATGTGTACATACGGTTGTGTGCGGTTATGTGTGCAGTTGTGTGAGAAGTTGTGAGTGGTATGTTTTGTGTTGTTATGATTGATGTTTGGTGGCATTTAAAGGTGTACGTGGGATTTAAAGCCCACATATATAATTTGTGAGTGGTATGTTTTGTGTAGGTGGCATTTAAAGCCCACATATATAATTTGACCCAGGTCCGATATATGCTGAGATCGATTAACTAATATTTACGTATTGTTCGGGTTTTTAATCGGTTAACGAGTTATTGCTACATTATTGACTCACTTTGACCCACTATAAAACATGGGTATTACACATCCGGAACCGACAGACACTGTTTTATACTAGTGGCCGTCGATTACTTCACCAAATGGGTAGAAGCCGCCTCTTACACTTTACTAACCTCCAAACAAGTAGTCAAATTCCTACAAAATAACATCATCTGCCGCTACGGCATACCTCATGAAATTATCAGCAATCAGGGGGCTCATTCATAGCCGATACCCAATAACTCTTAGACAAATACAAAATACAAAGACACAAATCTTCACCCTACAGACCTTAGACAAATGGGGTCATGGAGGCAGCAAACAAAATCATCACCACGATCCTTAAGAAAATGATAGACAACTATCGAGATTGGCCAAGCAAAATACCCTTCACATTATGGGGATACCGAACATCCAACCGAACACCCACCGGAGCCACACCGTACTATTTAACCTACGGCTCTGAAGCTGTGCAACCCGTAGAACTAGAAATACCCTCACTAAGGATACTAGCCGAGAGCGGCATCCCCGAAGAAGAGTGGAACCAAAAACGTTACGATGAGCTAGTAATCCTAGATGAGCGTAGAATACATGCACTCTCCAACGTACAAGCCTACCAACAACGTATACAATGAGCCTTTAACAAACGAGTGAAATCCCGAAACATACATGAGGGAGACTTAGTAGTCAAATCCATTAGAGCACTCCTTCCCGTCGACCCTAGAGGGAAGTTCAAACCAAACTGGACAGGCCCCTACCTTGTCAAGAAAATACTCTTGGGGGGCACCGTAATCCTTACCGACCTAGACGGCCAAGAGTTCTCAACCCCAACCAACATGGACCAACTCAAGCGATACTACCCATAAACATCCTAACAACCCTGTCCTGATCTTCGAATTAGGGCGAAAACCCGCGCAAAGTAAAAAAAAACAAGAGAAATTCGCATCGATAATTGGCATAGCGAGTCTAAAGCAAAATCACTCACATCTAAAAGAACTACGAACATGGTTTGATTCCGTCTAAACACGGATACGTAGGCAACCCTTCTTTGGGTACAACCAACAAAATAACAAAATCGATTACTCGATTCACACGCAAACCGGAACCTTTTTCCGCGCTCCGGTTGAAGAGTGATTCCAATGACGAAGCACAAACGACGAGCCGAGGACAGAGTGAAAACCCGAAAAGACGCTTCGGGCAAAATGAAGAAACGAGTTGCGAGCCATCGTTAAAAAAAAATTAAGAGCCGAGGACGGAGTGTAAAACCGAAAGGGCGCTCCAAGCAAAATGAAGAATCGAGTTGTGAGCCGCCAAAAAAAAAGAGCAAAAAATAAATAAGAATAAAAGGTGAGCCGAGGACGAGTGAAAACCCGAAAGGGCGCTCCGGGCAAAATGAAGAATCCAGTCACGAGCCACCACAAAAAAAATGTAATGAAAAATAAATGTGCTTCTCATTAACAATAAAAATCGGTTAAGTCGAGCCTTTGTCGGGGCCCCTTTACGTCAACCACATGAAAACCAATTATCTCGGAAAATGACAACACGTCAAAACACTACAAAAACTAGTACTAATACGTCACATAATATCAACTAATAGAACATAATACGAAACGGTTGGGCTTTACCGGTCCAACTTCCTGCTCCCATCGCCATCTGGACGAGCTTGTTCAGGTCTTTCACCATTGGCTCCTCATAATACAAGCTTCCACCGCCCTAGCCAAAGGCGAGCTCAGCCAACCATGTTTCTTCTCATCACTAGCACCTTCAATATGAGTCTCATTAGTCTTGGCCCGTATAGATGAACAGAAGGTACTAGGATCGGTAACGCTGTCTTTGGTCAGGCACTTAGTGACATTTCCTCGAGTCGCCTCCTTATCCTCTAGCGCCACTTTCTTCCTAATATTCGAATTGCTCTATCCTGACGGGTGTTCATGAACCCCCCACCGGGTGGAAGTAATGTCGGTCGGTCGAAAACTCTCTATGACAACGGGACGTGAAAATTTCTGTTCCCAAGACACCCTAAACTCCCTGAAAAAATTCTTCGTCCACGAGTCGAACCTAAGAACGCCCTTAGTAAAATCTGAGGTGGTATACCTTAAACCCATTTGATTCGACAACTCGCTCGGATAAATATAAACCGGATCCCTCAAGGATAGTATCAACATAGCCCTGGGTCGAAGACGAGAAGAGAAACCCGGTATGCCCATTGATGTTCCACCACAGGATAGTCCACCTGATAACCACTCGCCCTTTAGCCAAGTAGGAAAGCCATCCCTTTTCGGTGTGACCCTCACTCCACGCCCGCACCATCTTCCAACCCGTGAAACCCCTATAGTTATAACCTTTGACGTCCCGGGGAGGGTCAACCAAACCAAGCCGCTCCTGTAGCCAAACCTGCACAAATCACAACAAAACATCACGCCTTCAAACTAAAGCAACCTCAAAAAAAAAAAACAAAGCAACAAAAAATATAACACCCTAAGCACCTGCAAAATGATTCTAGAACCCTGAAAAGGAGCCCGATTCAGCCGGGCACGAGTGTCAAGATCTAGAATGAGCTCACCCAAAATGAGCAGAAAGGGTGATCGTTCATGCTCCATCCCCATTACGACATCTAAAACCCGAGGATTACCCCAACCCTCACGCGCTGACGCATCCTCGAAAAGGTGGTAACAAGCCACCGCGATATTAAAAGCCCGCCTACATGCTAGAGTTGAAATATCGTAGGAACCAGCCTGTGAGAATGTCCTAAAAAGCAATTCTAGATCATTATCATCTCTCCCAAAGAAAACTTTAGCCTCTTCTAACGAAGAAAGGTCCAAAAAATGACAAAAACGTTCCACAAAAGCATCATCTCCCAAAGGCACACAAGGCCGAACCAAACTCCACCCACTTATAATGTCTAGCTCCTCGGGAAGAGGACAAACCTTACCCCCGGGAAAAGCAAAAAACATGAATTTTTGAGTCCCAAAATTTAGAGCATGCTAGGAAGAAGTCATCTTTCACCTTAACTCGGCTTAACGCAATGACCGTTGACAAGCCGTCACTTGGACAAACCTTGAGGTCACATTTCTTAAGACAACCTGCCCACTCGCTTATGAGATTCCCAAAATCCGACATGACTCGAGACAATACAAGGAAGCTATAGACACACTTTGGGTATTTTTGGTATGTCTAAAACAAGCACCTGTAACCTGTATATATTGCCCTAACCACACGACAAATAGGAAACTATGAAAATTTTCATAAACGGGATCTGAGCCGCTCAAGCCCAAGCGCCCAAATCTCCAGCCGCCTAAGCCCAAGCGACCCGAGACTCGACTGCCTCAGTCCAGGCGTCTGTTCCTAAGTCATTAGCCTCCCAAGCAGCCCAAAAACCGAGGCATCAACCCTGCGTTATCACCATAACTACCACCTGACATCTCAGACGTCGGGAACGACCTCCTGAAGTAACTAAAACCCTCTTTGGAGACCAAAACATCCACGCAATAGTTGCGAGGTCACGCGGACAACACATGTCACCCGTCGGGCCCACCAGACTTAGATGTCTTTTCATTTTTTTAAAAAGGGGATAAGCTACCCCACCTAGGCGTGTTGTAGCCTTTAACGGTTATTGTCAAGTCGCGTCTGTAGCCCATCACGACATTGTCATGAATATACAAAAAGTGGTCTAACATTTTATTTTTAAAGAAAGTAGTCTAGCTCTTTTTGGTTTTTGCCTCATCCTAAATATGAATGTCGATACAACTACACTTGCCTCCTAACACACTCGGTCAAAACATGTCAACTTTTTACATTTCACACATGTCGAGTCAAACATTTTAATCGACGTACTATCTGATCCAATTCCCGGCTCAAACTAACGCATTTCAAAAGTCCGAAAAAAACCATTTTCGTACTCTCATGCAATCCTAACGCTTAAAATGTCCTAAACTACGATGGAATCACAAATAAAACGAACGCGAAGTGATTACTTGTCGATCTAGGTCAACATTTCACAAAACGAAAACACAAGACTAAACTAATCGATCCGAACACTAAAGGTCTCGAAAATATACAAAACTTACAAATCCATACACAAATCGAGTTCATAAAACTAGGGAGGACTCCTAGAAGCCGCGCCGATAGCTATCACAAACTCACCAACGTTGTCATCCAGACCTAAGTCCTCCAAAACAAAGGTAGGAGACTCGCTACCGTCCATCCTCGACAGCATATCTAAAGAGATTATCTCGGGAACCCCTCCAACCTCCTCGGTGACGTCCGTAGCATGACCTTCAGCCTCAGCCTCAGCCTCCCTTTCCATCTCACCCCCTCGCCTAGCCTCTCCCTGCGCAGAGGTCTCGCCCTGAGACCAAGCCAGCCGCTCCTTAAGTTGGGCAATCTCGTCGTCCCGTGATTGCAGGAGCTGTCGCGCATCACCCACTTCCGCCTCGAGCTCGGTCACCCGAGTCTCCAGCTGCCCCACCATATCAGGGGTATCCTGCAAATGCAACCCGCACTTTAGGAAAACATACAAACAACCTAAAAAGTCAACCCTAGGTACACGCACTTACCTATTGAGGTCCCGAAGTGTCACGTGAGACCCTCAAGGCGTAGGCCCGGAAGCAGTTGGCAGCCTTCCATAACCGCTGATGGCAAGCTGACGAAACTTGAAAGGCGAAACCATACAAGTTAGCCAAACAAAACCTAACCCTTAGAACCCAAATCCAAAACAGAAACCGAAACTTACCCGGTATACCCGGTCGCGCCACTCTATCCCAGCGTCCATCTCCTCGGTAGAACACGGGGGGAGAGGCTCAGTAAAAGCTACCCCGGCTGCATCTACTCTAAGCACCGTCAGAGGGAAGTCTGGGAGCTGAACAACATCAGACGGATCGGCCAGCTGAAAGAAAGGCGGACCGGTCAAAGAGCGAGTAAATACTTAGTCATAAAACGAAACGAGCTTTAAAATCGAAGGCAGGTACTCACCACAAGGCAGTGGCAAGCTAGCCGCTAGCTGACATGAGACAGATAGGAGGCACCATGCACCAGGAGTGCAACGCCACCTTCTCTATCCCTGCCCTCAAGGACCTCTGCGGCGGTCGGTGGTCTGAACATGGTCCCGGAAGGATCAACCGGCACCCTAAAGTCGTCATACAAGCACTAACGCACCAAACTTTCGCCCAAATACCAAACTGGCCGAATCACCGCAGGAAAGAGCATCCTCCTGTAGCTCCGAGGCCTTAACTCCGTCGTCACATACCCAGGCACACCCTCGTAATTGGCCTAAGGAGGGGCCACAAACTACACAAATATAACCGATACTTCAACAACCCTAAATCTAGGAGACTATTAAGTAAAACAATGTAAGAAAGAGACTTACATCCTCTAGGACCAGCTGGTTCACCAACACATTTTCCGTTGGGTAGTGGCTCGTCGTGCTCTTAGCCTGAGCTAGTCTCGCTCGATCTCCGCCGGGAACCTAAACGGACGAGCCCACACCGTCTTGGGTGCCAATCGGGGGAAGTAAGAGTAAATCCAAGCCTATTAAACCCAAAGTAAAACATCATTAGCGAGACCAAAACCAAACTAAACAAAACCCGAAAAGCGAACACAGAGACAATTACTAACCTCCAGCACGAGACTTGGGCCCACGATAGGCAAAGCCGAGGCCGAATCCACCTACAACGGCCTCACCATGACTTGTAAGCAGCGAGTCATCTCCGCGAAAGCCGCGGTTACCCAATCAAAATGTTCCAGCTGATCTAGATCAGCCAGGAAAGGCAAAATCCTAGTACTGAACCTCTCGCCCTTGTTCGAGAAGTGGGTCGCGCCTAGGAAATACAACAACCATAGTCGCGTATCTTGCTCCAGTGTGTTGGGTACTCGACCCTCTAATACTGCCACCCTCTCAAAGTGGTCGGTAATGTACGAACTCACCAGAACATGAGGCATACTATAAGCCTCACGTTCCAAACAATCCCCGATTCATCCCCGGACCTCATCACTATCTAACCTAGGGCCCTCGGCAGCCCATCTAATCCTCTCCGGACCCCAGGGTAAACCCGTAATAACCCCAAAGTCCTCTAAAGTCATCCCGACTTCACCAAAAGACATATGGAAGGTCGAGGTAGTGTTGTGAAAGCGAGCTATCATCGCTCTAATTACCATAAAGTTGCATTTGGTCTTGCAACCCACTAACCTAACCCAGTGCCCAACCACGGGGCCCAGAGCCGTCCCCGCGATAATCCTCTTTGCCTCGGGACTAAGCTTTTTAGAATAGATCTCAAGGCACGTCGTAAAACCCGAGAAGGTTCTCATCGAACCTAGGGGCTGCAAACCGAAGCAATACAAGTATAAACAAAACAAACCAAACCCAACCGAAACCAAAACTCAAAACCTAAAACTAATAAGCATGAGTCGAGATACTCACCAGACCCTGCACAATGCGATAAGAGACGTGCAAGTCAGGACGAAACAACAACTGGTGGCCGTCCCAGTCCCGAGCCCACTAAGGGTCCTCGTAGCCGATTGATAAGTGTAGTTTGTAGTGCCTAGTTTGCTGTGTTTTGGTCCCATTTTCCTTGCGGAATCGATCCTTGGGAGCGGTTCATGGGCTACTTACGCTTCCTCTAGTTTGTTTCAGGTTCCCAAGATCGTTCATGAAGAATTGGAACGATTCTGACTCGTTTCATACACTTTTTGGAGCCAACGAAGTGAAGGAACGATCACTCGATGCCTTGGATTCGATCCCGAGACCTTGGGACCCGATCCCGAGCCCCTTAGACTCGATTCTGAGACCCGAGAGTCGATGAGAAGCCCATGAGAAGCAAGGAGGGACCTTAAAGATCATATTGGAGGCCTACAAGACCCATCCCCGACGGAAGGACCTCATCCCGTCCGGGATGAGGTGTACAAAATGCAAAGGTTCTGTTTTGGACCCGTCCCGGTCGGAACCAACCCGTCCCGGTTGGGATCAGACCGTCCCGGTCGGGACCATCTCGTCCCGGACGGGATGGCCCAGCTGTAGCCGCGTTACTTTTATCTTCCCCCTTCATTCTTGTAACCCTATAAATACTCCTCCCTTGTATTGTTTAAGCATCATACCTTACCCTAGACTATCTTAAGCCTCTCTTTAACATTTAACCCTAGATTTAGTTCTTCTCTCATTAGTTTAATCATCCTTTAATCTTTAGTTAATCCTTGTAATTAGTCTTGTATTAAGGAGATTCTTGAAGATTATTCCAAGATTGACAACCTTGGAGTTTTATTTGGGTTTCTTATTAATTCAAGTTCTCATCTTTTTCATCCTATTGTAGTGGGTATAATTTCTTTTCTCTTAATCTTTGTTAATCTCTCAAGTTTTAATCTTTACATATTGTTTATTTGTTCTTGTTTGTTCATAATGAATGTTTGGTTGTTTATGTTGATTTCTATTAGGATTGTTATTATTAGTTTAATAATGAGTGAGTAGACTCTTTGTGGGGTTAGTAGAGGGATTAAGTGTGGATTATGGGTGATTAGGGCTTGATTGTGGGTAAAGGTGATTCATTTGTTGCTAGTCACTTATTGGGCACACTATGTGTTTGTTGTATTGCTTGTATGGGTAGTAGTGGCCAATGCTTCTCATGCTTGTTCTCTCCTTCTCATTGTGTATTCAATTTTTGGTTGAATGTTTGTGTTTTGAGTAGCATCTTGCATGAATGTTTGGGTCTAGTCTTAGACACGAGAGTGCGGACTTTGGCTTTGGCGCGAGAGCGCAAACCGACCTTAGTGACTAAGTGGCACCTACACCCTTGATTACCCAATCATCCTACTATGCTTATGAACCCAACCTAACCCTACTCTTTTCCATATTTGAATTCTCTATCTCTTTAGTCGATCACCTTCTGTAGTTTATTTGCTTAGTTAATCTTTAGTTGTTCATTAGTTTTTGTTATAGCTTATTCATTGTTAGTCTTGTTCATACCTCTTCTCCCATCATAATTTATCATTTATCATTTCTTTGTGTTTGTTTGTGACTTAGCCTTGTTTGTGAGTAGACCACAGTCTAGACACTACAATACCGTTTCCGTGGACACGACCCGACTTACCCTAGCTACCGTTAGGATTAGTTGGTTATATATTGATCGGTAGGACCCGCGGCAAATCCCACCATCACCGATCTCCTCGTTCTCTGGCACAAGAATCGGGACATGAGTCCTTCTAGCAACCGTCTCGGGAAGCCTACGCTTCCTTACTCTATCGAAGTCAGCCTCATTTGTGGCCTCTGGATCACGACGCTACGATGGAATGCTTTGTCGTCTTCTACGAATCCCGCGGGGAGTCAGTGAGCTCATCCCGGCGGCCTCACCACTATTACCAACCATAGAAGCCCCCTCGGGATACTCGGTATCACCTCTAGCTGCAAAACCAAGCAAAATACAAAAATCCATGTCTCAGGTCAGGCTAAAATAGCTCAAACAGGTCAAAATAAGGTCAAAATTTCGGATAAAGATATCAAAATTCCGAAAGGCCCGCTAACACCTATTTTTGATCCCGATTAGAGTGGAAGTGGTTTCGGGAAAATCCGACATCGTTATGACACCTTTTGGTCCGTCGTAAGTCACACAAAACCTCACGGAAGGCCCTAGAGGTCATCCTAGCTCACAAAGGCCGACATAGAAAGCACCCACAATGTCACAAACACTAATCGAGCAAGATTACGTAGGATAAAAACGAGTTAATAAAATTAAATAAATAATCGGGCCGACAAATAAATGAGTAAATAAAGTATTCGGGACGAAAACGAGGCTTATAAATAATTAGACGATGAAATAGTATTTCCCGATAAATAATAAATTTTCGATAAAGTGAATTAAGTTGATTCTTCGAGAAAAGGTAATAAGTGTTTAGACGAAACTTAATATAAATGAACTTCGAGTCGAAAATAGAAATTCGAGCTTAAATATAAATAAATAACAAGAATTTAGAATTTAAATCGTCGAAATAGACTTTCGATAAGAATTAGATTAAATGTATAAAATAAATCGAAACAGAATAAAAATATGTTTTAAATATAAGAAGAGTTTCCGAGACAAATAGAATTTTAGGAGTTTTAAACGATAAATTCGTTTTATAATAATTTGAAGAATTACGAGTTAAATCGTAAAAATAAAAATACGAACATAATTTAAATTAATTTAATTTATTTCATAAAATCAGGGGTGTTACATTAGGAGGTGACATGTTTTTCTCTTTTTGAATTTCCTCTATCACATAACCCTTATCTCCCTTGACGTACTTAGAAGGGTCTCTTATTTCGCGCTCGGTTAGATCGGTTACACAAGGATCTTCCTCACAACAAGTTGTTCTTGGTGGGTGTGTTTTCAACTTGCTAGAATGAGGGGCACTTTGCTTTTCAACATGTTTCACCTTCGGTTTTCCCACTTGATTTAGACCCATGATTTTGTGAGGGTCTACTAGTTATTTTCCTTCATTCCATGTGGCGGCATTCAGACCCTTCTTTTCCTTCTCCGAAAACTTATTTTTATTATATTGCTTTAATGTTTTCCCTTTTAACTATTTTGATATAGTAATACTATTATTTTTCCATATGATGTAATATGGCTGGGAGAACGTTCGAGTTACTCCCCACTGACGTGGCTGTTATGTTTATAACATGACAGGTTTTTGCTGCTTGGTTTTGGGTGTGAGCTAGCGAGTAGCGTGGATCCTACTCTGTCTTCATTCAAATTTTATGGATTTGTATTAACTTGTTTGGAGAATTTATTTTTAGCCCTTTTGTAAAAAGAGGCCTTTGTATTTGACTTACCATTTCTTTTTATAAGATATAGTTTTTCGTGTGTTTTTATCCCAAATCTACAGTGTTTCCGCCACTGTATTGCGTTAGAATTTCTAGGGGATTACACATTTTAAGTCATTTCCACCATCTTGTTAGATGCCAGTCCTCGATTTGGTTATGGATTAATTTGGGAACGATTCATTTCGTGGCAATTAACCGATCAGAGGATTTAGCTGCTTAGATGAGGAAAGCGGTGTTACTAGTCTTGATGTGACCATGAATTGTGCCCATTTGTGCTTATTAATTCGGTCGCGTCCAATTTTCTCACAAGACGTCACTTCTCTTACGGGGAGTGTTTCATCTCTTAGACACTCCGGCTTGAGTTGAAAGGGCATATGTTGCACTAATACCCGATCGACTAGTAGTTTAGTTTAATGTAGTTTTGTAGTTTAACTTCGAGCCTACTCAAGGGCGAGTAAGGTTTACATGTAGGGAGTTGATAAACTGCATTTTAGTAGTTATTTGACCCACTTTTATATCCTTATTCGCTTCGATTTGTGTGCTTAAATGATTAAATGGCTCGATTCTAGTTATAATTTAGTAATTAGTTTATTTAGTTTAACTAGTTGAAAACCTACGCGCTATGCGAGCGGACGGTTAGAAACATATCGTGTAGGTTATTTGAGACATCGTCTTGTTGATCTTTGGCCTTCCAATGTATGTTTGCATTTAGCAGTATTGAAGTTGTCTTTCGAGTGTTACACAAGTGGATAGTTATAAGTTGATTCTTAGTGTGAAGTTTCCTTTTCTTCTCCTACAACCGCCTTAGCCTCCAGTGTTTTAGTTGCAACAGAAGAACAAAGAATGGGAAGCTGATTCATGGAAACGGCCTATACAATGCATGCATTAGACATTAATGTAGCATCTGGTAAAGAACACGTTCTCTAAAGTATAGGAATAGAGAATGCCTAGAAAATAAACGCGTTCTCTATGTATATGTGTGATGTGCGGGCGTCGCGACCCGCACGATCAAACAATATTTATACACGGACAAACCTAACTAATGTAGTAGTGGTAGGTCGGGATCGATCCAAGGGACGGTCTTCGTAAAGTTGGTCGAGTAAAAGTCTAAATGCGTTTGGGTTCTAAAGGGGTTTGAGGTAATTAAACTAGACTAAGGTGGTCGGTCTAATAACTAACACGAAAATCAATATAGGAAAAGTGTTTGGGGCAGTCGGGGAATTGGAAACGGGACACAAAAACAAGGAATCAAGGAAACAATACACAGTTGATAAGGGATGGGTCACCTTTCGGTCTCTACACCCGACCTTACTAAGACTCGCTTTCGCGACGAAGAAGCTAGGTCACTAAGTCGGAATTACCCAAGCCCCGAGTTTCCCCATATTGACGAGGGTGAAATACGAGTCAACTAAATTGATCAAGTAAAGTCGACAAGCATACAACAATTCCAAGATAGACAAATCAACCCAAGTGCATTCAATCACAAAATTCCTTAATCCATGTTACCCAAATTCATCCTCCCCTAACCCCTTAACAAAGAATCTACTCACTAATCATGGTAAAACTAACAAGAATAAATAACAAAGGAATTAGGCAAAAACAATCCATACTAACAAAAAGAGGGGAAATTAATCTAACACAAGTGAGAGAAAATTAAAACCAAGAACAAGATCTACTAGGAAATACAATAACAAAGCAAGAAAAACTAAGAAAAACAATAAACTAGAGGAAAAACTAGAGAAAAAACTAATTGGAGGGGAGAAGAAAGTACCAACAATGGAGGAAAAACTCAATAAAGAAGAGGAAGATTAACATAAAAAGATGAAGCTTGAAGAAGAAAATACAAGAACTTGTCACTAATCCTTGCAAAAGCTCCTCAATCTCCCTAACTAGATTTAAAACTACACTACTAAAACATAAGAAGATGGAGTGTATGTTAGATTGTTTTCTAATGGAAGCTGCTACTACTACTACTACTACTACTATGAAGATCTCCTCATCTACCCTACCCTAAGGAGGCACACTTATGGCACAAAACTGAAATGAAAACCTAAGATTACTATATATACTAAGCCCTTAAAGGGTCACACAATCTTAAACCCCATAATCTAATCCTTGCCCATTAGTGATACTTCTACTCTTTGAGTGAGGCTTTGCCCAATGAGTCTTCATAGGGTGAAGTTTTGCCCTGCGGATTCTCTCCAATATGGCCGAAATACCGTCGGACGAAGTGTCGCCCTGTCAAAATCTCGTAGGGTGAAATTTCGCCCGGTGAACTTTTTTGTGCGAAATGGCAATCTGGGGAGGAACACCGTGTGGACATGACATAGGTCCACCCCGACGCGGCCACGCGCGGGTTTGGGGAGGCGATAGAATTTCCATATGAGATGGGTCGAATAGAATTTTAAATCGAAGTAGGAGTCGCCACCGAATTTTATGGTTATTCGGAACCGTTCGAACCCACTCTATGTCGTAGTGGGCCATACTTAAAGCCTGGCCCATTTCCGATGTCAGAGTTTATTGGGTTCGTCCCTTTGCAGTTCGATATCGATGCCGACTGAAGCGGTTAATCGTATATTGAATGACTCTCGTTGCCAATGGATTCGGACATCCGGAAACCATGGTTCTGAGTAAGGGGTGAGGGTACGTGTTGGGAAGTTCAGTGAGAACACCCAACCCCGCCCGCACTTAGCGGCCTTTACTAAGATATCGTTCGGTTTTGTGTACACGCGTTAGTTCGACGATAGAATGATATGCAGAGATTATTTTCCTAAGACATGTGAGGAAAAATAAATAAATGGGTTGCTAAGTCGTTTAATGCATGTTAAACTAATAACGTCAAAGTTATTTTAGCATGTGAATTCGTTTTAGTCTAATAAAACGATAAAAAGAATAAATCGCTACAAACAAAGAGCAAACAAGTTAGTAACGATGAATAATAATATAGGAAATAAATATATGAAATCGAGAAAATAAAAATTAATCGAAATCTGAAAAACATTGTTAAAACGCGGTTTTGTATAAAAAACGAAGTTCGAAAAATAATAAAAAGAACGAAAAGGGGCGCGCTTGGACAGTCTGCCGCGCGACTCGCCCGGGATTCAGGCGGGTCGCGTGGCGGCCTGATTGCGACGACGGATTTCGGAATTTTTTTGATTAAATCGCGTACGAATATCGCATAATTCGTACTCGATTTAATATTATTGATATTCGTTATATTCGATAGTCGACTATGAAATCAATATCAAATATTTGGAATAGTTTTGGAAAAGATATAAATTTAGAAATCGTTTCGTAAAATAATAAAAATAAACGAACGAAAAGCTAAAAAAATGACCGGTTTACAGACTCGTGCGCGAGTCGCCTGGACCGGGCGCGACTCGCGTGCGGGTCTGATCGCTTTTTATTTTTTGTTCGAAAATCGTTAATTTTATAAATCGCGTACAAATATGGATTAATTTATACTCGGTTTATATTTTCGATATTCGTCATATTCGATTATGAAATCGATATCGAATAATCGGAATGACTTTAGAAAAGGTTTTGAAAGAAAGTTTGTTTTTGAACGAAAAAATAAGAAAAAAGAATTTTGAACGAAAAGTTGTAAAAAGGATTTTGAACGAACAAAAATATAATGAATTCGTCGAAATCTTAATATAATTCTTTTCGATACGATATTCGATTATAATGAATCGGTATCTTATTTTAAGAATATTCGATAAAAAATAGTTTTTTAAGTAATATTGATATTAGAAAATAAAAGACCGACGAAAGACCCATAAAAAAACGAAGAGAAGGGAAGAGAAGAAGAGAAGAGTCGGGTTTGATTTACACCCTCAACCTACATGCTTTGTTTTCTCGGAATAAGGCTCGTCGGGAAGTGGCTTAGACTTGGGAGCGTCGAGATGATGAGGTGTATCGGTTTGGGTGGTTTGGGACACTGGGTTTGACGTGCGGTCAGGGCTTCGAGATTTCGGATAATGTGTCGGTATTTGCTAACTATCGAGTTCGTGTATGAACCGTGTGTGGAGGGGGGTTTCGGTATTTCTGATGTATGATGGATGTCGATAATGTGTGCGTGTGTCGTGATATTTTTCCGTCTGATTTTCGGTGTATGATCGTTGTTAATTGTGTTGGACGGGAGGTCCTATTTATAGGGAGTTTCCGACCTTGGTTTAGGAGAGTTTGAATACCGCTTAGGATAGGAAACGTAGGAGTTTAAGGAGCATAAGAATTCCGCTTTCTTGGCCAAGAAGAAAGGGATTCTCGGCTGATGGGGGGTGTTTCGGCTGAGTATTTGGTACTCAGTCGATGTCTGAATCGGTTTCCGGATAGAATTCCTACTTGAGGTCGAATTCTACCTTTAACGGAATTGTTTAATATTTTTTGGGCTGATTTTTGTAGTATTCGAGTTCAAACCGGATTGGCGGGATGACACGGCAGATTTTATGCCTCGGAAAATATCTTTGACCGGGTTTTGACTCGGTCGCTAAAAGACGGTTTTACCCCTGGTGTCGGTTTCGACCCAAATTAGTGTTATTTGACTCGAAACGACCCACTGGGCCTGGATTTGAGGTTGGTTTTATGAAATTTGTACTCCTTAAAAAGTCTAAACCAAATGTCCATGATTACAAGCCCATATCCGAGTCCATCAAAGCACGTTTACGTCCAATCATCATCAGGTGTTTGGCGGGAACTACTATAGACACCTGGCGGTCAAAATGTGGGTGTCTACAGAGCCCCCACTCTGATTGAGGCTTGGACAAGGCAAAAGTCAGAGTAGCTACCAGGTCAATCAAGGATTAAAACCTGGCAGACTTCCGATCGGGTCGTTTAGGGTCCATTAGACCTGCGTGAAGGGCTCGCCAGCCATAGAGTAGAAATCATACCTGGGTTGATGTTAATAATGTCGCGGAAGCTTGCCTAGGAAGCTTATGGGTATACCTGTTTGCAGATATATCTAAGCTTTTCCACTGGGGAACTTAGAATTTTCTGGGGAGTCTTGGGTGTACCTGTCTGTTGATACATAACACATTGCATGTAACATTTAGGCGAAACACTGACTCACGCTGGGGAAGAAAAAGATGATTTTTTCGAAAAGAGGAAATCCTGAATTTTTAGAAGGTTTGGAAATAAGGATGCTTGGGATGACTTTGATTCCTAATCGGATTCTGACACGGATTCCTGGAACTTCCTGGTTAGGCCTGTATGCTTTGATGAAACAGGGGAAGTGGGGTCAAAGTCCTATTCCCATGATGACTAGGAAAAGGGATATTCCCTATTATAAATAGAGGGCTTTGGCTTCTTTAATTTTCATATTCCCACCCAAATCTTTTCTTTTATCTCAAAACCCCTTAGACTTTTTAGGGTAAAATAAAAGAAACTATTCTTGCGATGGGTATTGACCATTTGACCGCGATGCTTCATGCGTGGGCCCAGGATTTTCGAGATGAAGACAGAGTCCAGTTAACTCAAATGGGAATTGTGGCTTTATTCCCACTTCAGCGACTTAAGGTAGATTCGCATTTTCTTGATGCTTGCTTATCCTTTTGGGATGCTACCTTTCATGTTTTTGCATTTCCTCGAGGAGAAATATGCCCTCTTCCTGAAGAGATAGCAGCTATTGGCGGGTGGTGCCCTAGTGCTCGTCCTGCTATTCCCCCATTTTATCCTGACCCAAGGAGGAGGTTGAGGGATTTCCTAGGTCTGTCGCATGCTGAGACAGCCCGTATGGTGAAGGGAAATTCAGTTTCCCTATTTGACTTGGCTGACAAATTTATGGACCCGGTTGGTGAAAGAATTACTTCTACCCATAGGCGTAGGGCCTTTGCCTTTTGTATGCTGCATAGATATGCCTTCGAAGGTCGAATGGATGCTGACTCATGCTTAGGCGAGATCAGGCTAATCAGCATAGTTGACCAAATGGAGACAGGTCACAGCCCAGCTTGGCTGATAACTGGGGAGATTATTATGGGTCTTGACGCTAGGAGACTCGAACCAGGTCAGCAATTGACAGGGAGCATCCGTCTTTTGCAGGTATTTTAACCATTTTTCCGATAAATTGCCCGATTTTGAAGATTTTTTCGGAATTTTCCGGAATTTTCAATTTTCCGGATTTTTTCGAAATTTTTGATTTTGCCGAAATTTTCGAATTTTTTCCAACTTTACGAAAATTTTTAATTTTTCGAAAATTTTAATAATCTTTTCGATTTTTTTTTTTGATTTTTGATTTTTTCGAAAGTTTTTGACTTTTCGAAAATTTTGCAGATCTGGTTATCCGAGCGTCTGTCGATTATAGAGCCCCCGGTGAACATACCCAAATATCGCAACAGTCAGATCGGTTCAAGGTCTCGACGAATAAGATCAAGTCATCACATAACTTAAAAATATTGGGACGAAGAGCTAACGTTCCATGGTGGGCCTTTGATCAGATGGACCGTTATCTGGTGGTTCCTTTCGAGGCTGACAGGGTTAGCTAGGAGGGACAAGGCCCGTTATCTGGTGATATTGTCTTTGGACTGGACTGTCCATATCTATCCGGACCGTATCCTAAGGCAGTTCGGTTCGTTTCAGGAGATCCCTGAGACTGAGGCAATTATTAGCGTTTCGATCCAATTGACGGACGCTATGTGTGACACATGGCTACAGCGCTGGTTTACCCGTGTCATGTGGACTATACCTCGCCCTTGTCAGACCACTTGGGTTTCTGAATCATATCGCAAATGGACTTCTGAGGAATCACAGGAGGCCCGAAAAACTTTGAAGACTGAAGAAGCTCTTGATTTGGCCCGCCGAGAATCGGCCAAAGACAACAGGCGATTCTTTGAAGAGACTCCAACTTCCTTTGCTGAGCCGGGATCGGGTTCTAAGTCAAAAACTAAGACTCGGGCTAATGAGCATGGTGCTAGCGATTTGGAGGGAAGACTCGGACCGAGGCTGTCGGTCCGAGACATGCTAGGCCCGTGTGATAATGAGGTGCCCGGGGAGCCAAGTTTGAAGAAACGAGCCCGGGTTAAGGAGGTTCCCTTGGTGATTAGGGAGCGTTCACCTCCACCTCGACGCCGATGGACCGAGAAGGAAACTAAGGGCAAAGAAAAAGGAAAAATGCCCTAGTTTTTATTATTTACTTATTAGTATTATTTTTTGTGATGGTTTTTTGATTTTTTGTAATTTTATTATTATTATTTTCTTGAAATAAAGAAAGGTTTATTAAAGAACCGTTCCTTTTTTTCGATTGCAGTGGTTGTGCCCTTTTGAAGGGCTGCCTACGTATCCACAATAAATGGAATCAAACCAAACGTAGTTCAGACTGAATTAATTTGCAATTTCGAAATACATCAAGACTATTGGTTCAAGATGTTTGAAACAGTAGAATGAATAATTCTAGCTTTTGACTTGTCTTTAAAAGTTTTTTTAAAAAAAAAATGTTTTTAATAAACTTTTGCAAATGACATTGAGAGAGGTGGGTTAAGGGTAGTAGCGCTTCAGCTGGTCCAGGTTAGTTGGGTTGACAAACTCGTTCCCGCCCAGATCCGTTAGCATTACCGCTCCACCTGATAGAATCTTCTTTACCAGATATGGTCCAGCCCAGTTAGGTTTGAATTTTCCTCTTGGGTCTACTGGTAATAAAGCTCGAACTGATTTGAGAACCAAATCTCCTTCTTTGATGTTTCTGGGCCTCACCCTTTTGTTGAAAGCCCGCTGGATTCTCTTCTGATAGATTTGAATATTATTGAGGGCACGAGATCGTCGTTCATCTAAAAGGACTAGCGAGTCATATCGTGCTCGAACCCAATCAGTTTCAGGTACTTGACTCTCAAGTAGGATTCTGAGTGATGGCACTTCTAGCTCAACGGGTTGGACTGCTTCCATGCCGTACGTGAGGTAATACGGTGTTGCCCCGGTCGCAGTACGAATCGAGGTCCGATATCCCCAAAGTGCAAATGGTATTTTGTCGGGCCAGTCTCGGTAATTATCAGCCATCTTTTTTAGTATGGTGACAATTGTTTTATTAGCCGCTTCTACCGCTCCATTCGTCTAGGGTCGGTAGGGTGAAGATGTATGCCTTTGAATTTTGTACTTGGTTAGCAAGGCTGCTGTTTCGGCCTGAAAATGGGTCCCGTGGTCACTAATGAATTCATGAGGGATCCCATACCGACATATTATCTTATTTTGAATGAACTTGGCAACATGGCTGGCGTTGAGGATACGGTAGGATTCAGCTTCGACCCATTTGGTGAAATAGTCAATTGCTACCAAAATGAAGCAGTGTCCTCCGGTTCCCGAGGGGTTTATCTTTCCGATTATGTCGATTCCCCATGTTGAAAATGGTCATGGTGATGTCATGGTGTATAGCAAGGATGGTGGCATATGCTGCACATTGGCAAAAATTTGACAATTATGGCAATGTCTAACATATAGCTGGCAATCGGTTTCCATGCTATTCCAGTAGTAACCGAGCCTCATGATTTTTCGGACTAGCATTTGGGCATTCATGTGTGGACCGCATTCGCCATCATGTACTTCAGCCATAACTTTTTCGGCGTTGGTTTTGTCGACACATCGAAGGAGAGCCCCCTGTGCTGTCTTTTTGTAGAGTTGCCCATCGTTGGTGCGGATGAACTGGGTTGCCAGCCTTCGCAGGGCCTTTTTGGCTCGGTTGTCGGCTCCGGGTGGATATTCCCCGGTTGCTAGGTATGTCAACACAGCTTGAAACCACGGCTCAGGATCAGGTATCTCGACTTCTTCGATGTCGTGGATATACGCTGGCTCGGATCGTCTTTCGACACAGATTGGCATACTGGTCATATGATCGGGAATATTTAGCAAAGATGCCAGTTTTGAGAGTGCATCTGCGAATTGATTTTCTTCCCGAGGTAGGTATATATATTCTACCTTCTGGAACTGTTTCTCGAGATCCCGTACTCGTGCCTGGTAGGCCATGAGATTAACATTTCGAGTCTTCCATTTTTGGAGCGCTTGATTGATGACCAGAGATGAATCACCGTGTACTCGGAGGTTTGTGACCCCTAAGTCGGCAGCGGCTTGTAGCCCGTGGATACATGCTTCATACTCGGCGGCGTTGTTGGTGACGTCGAAGTCTAATTTGATGGATACGGGAGTATGTTCCCCTTTTGGCGAGATTAGGAGAATCCCGACCCCAAATCCTCGGAAGTTGGACGCCCCGTCGAAGTACAAGTCCCATGCCTCGGTATCAGTGTGGAAAATGTCTTCGTCTGGGAAGGACCAAGTGTCGGTGTGTCCTTCTTCGGTTATGGGACTGTCAGCGAGAAATTCGGCTACTACTCGTCCTTTGATGGCTTTCAGTGGTACGAATTTTAGGTCGAATTCTGCCAACATCAGGGTCCATCTTGATATCCTGCCGTTGAGGATGGGCTTCTTGAAGAGGTATTTGATTGGATCCATTCTGGATAGCACTTGCACCTCGTGACTGAGCATGTAATGTCGGAGCTTCTTAGTGGCCCAGACCAAAGCTAAGCACGTCTTTTCGAGCAAGGTGTATTTACACTCATACTCTAAAAACTTCTTGCTGATGTAGTATATGGCTCGTTCTTCGGAATTGACCGTTTGAGCTAGCATAGCCCCCATGGCTGTCTCTGTCGTGGTTAGATATAATGACAAAGGTAGACCGTGCTGAGGTGGAATTAGGACCGGTGGTGAGGCCAAAATTTCCTTGATTCTATCAAAGGCTGTTTGACATTTATCATCCCATAGTAACCGTTCTCCTATTTTCAGCTTCTTGAAGATCGGTTTACACACCATGGTTAGCTTTGAGATGAACCTGCTGATGTATTGGACTTTTCCGAGAAACCCTCTTATCTCTTTTTCGGTTTTAGGGGGCTGCATCTCGGTGATGGCCTTGATTTTGGCTGGATCTACCTCGATACCTCGTTGGCTGACGATATGACCCAGTAATTTGCCAGATGTTACCCCGAAACTGCATTTCTGAGGGTTTAGCCTCATGTTGTGTTTGCGTAATCGGGTGAAGAACTTTCTCAGGGCGGTGATGTGACCGTCCCTGTCTTTGGATTTGACGATCATGTCGTCCACGTAGACTTCCACTTCCTTATGCATCATGTCATGCAATAAAGTTGTGGCGGTTCGTTGGTAGGTGGCCCCGGCATTGATGAGACCAAATGGCATAACAGTATAGCAATAAGTACCCCAAGGTGTAATGAAGGTGGTCTTATCCATATCTTCCTCTACCATTTTTATCTGATTATACACTGCATACCCGTCCATGAATGATAGAAGGGCATGATCTGCTGTGTTATCCACCAGTATATCAATGTGTGGTAATGGGAAATCGTCTTTCGGGCTCGCTTTGTTAAGATCCCGAAAGTCTACACAGACACGAACCTTTCCGTCCTTTTTAGGGACTGGTACTATGTTTGCAACCCAATCTGGGTACTCGGAGACTCGTATAAACCCAGCTTTGAATTGTTTATCGACTTCCTCCTTGACCTTGAGGGACCATTCGGGCCTCATGCGTCGGAGTTTTTGTTTAACCGGTTTGAACCCTTCCTTGATCGGTATATGGTGCTCAGCTATTTCGCGATCGATTCTCGGCATGTCCTTGTAGGACCATGCGAAGACGTCTTTGAATTCTTGAAGGAGAACTATGAATTGTTGTTTCTCCTCGGGACCTAAGGATAGCCCTATCTTAAGCATCTGAGGTTCTAAGGTTGTTCCCACGTTGATGGATTCGGTTTCTTCGATTACCGGATTGCGGGATTCCCTTTGCTCTAGTTGCTCGATCAGGTGTGGAGGCAAGAATACCTGTTCGTCGGGCTTCTCAATGTCATTGCACATAAAATTTTTGAAATTGGGAAAGTTTTGAAAATGAGACAAGTCGTAAGCAGAACGGTTGTTATTATTGATCATAAATTGGGAAAAGAGCTCGAAAAGAGCTGCCATCTGATCACTAGTCAGTGGCGGGATAGGTAGGGTGCCCGGGACAGATCCCGAGGTACCAGGAATAGCTAAAGGGAGAGGGGGAGTTACAGGATTGACCCTAGCACCAGACTCACTAGACTCAATCTTAGACTCTGACTCGGACTCCGACTCGAACTCAGACTCAGATTCTGGCATCTCTCCTTCCCCTGTGATCAGCTTATAAGTTCTTCCTTGACTGTCAGTCCATTTGACAGTTTTCCTCCAAGCTCTGGTCTCGGACCCGACTTCTGAGATTAGCTTAGACGGGTCAAAGGTGCGACTGCGGAGAATGAGGCTGACTAACTCTTCTTTCGGTGTTGGGACCGCGAGTTCTTCTCCAAAAAGTAGCCCTAGCGCGGGCTCATCATTCTTAGCATCTTCGGATTGGATGAGAGCAAAGTTGTCGTCCGGTATGTAGTTGCAGTCCTGGGCCAAGTGGGTCCCAGGGCGTGTGGTGGTAGGCCGATATAGGCCGGTTTGAACAGTCTCGAATACTGGAGTGACAAAGATAACCTTACCGGTTTCAGTTTGGCCCATGTTTTCCGGAGTTAGGGTGTAGCCCAAGCCTGTTTGAGTCCTCCCATTGTCCAGAACTTCGAGAATTTTTCCTGCAGGGAGATCGGGCCTTGATGTAACCCCTGGTAGAAAGCCCAGATTCTGAAGCATCCGGTCGAGGTGGACCGTGAAATAAGGGCGGAAGAGATGATCTTCTTCGATGGCCCCTACGAAGTCGAACCCCCAGAGATCGGTGCGGCCCGAGGTGTTGCAGTTAGCCACAGTCATTGGTGTGGCTTCTAGAGTGATGACGGAGCCATGCAAAGGTAGCTTGATTTTCCGATGCAAAGTGGAGGATATAGCCCTGGTTGCATGGATCCAAGGTCTTCCTAAAAGAAGGTTGAAGGAAGAAGTCACGTCGATCACTTGAAATTCCAGCTCTTTCTCTATCGGGCCTGTTATGATAGTGAGTTTTGTGGCTCCGGCTACTGACTTTGGACTTCCGTCAAAAGCCTGAATGGTTTGAGCTGTTGGAATATAGTCGGCCTCGGTGATGCCGAGGGCTTTGGCGGTCCTCAAGGGGAGGACGTTGACTGCCGACCCGTCGTCAATTAGGGTCATGGGTAAGTACTTTCCACGGCAGATAACCGTGATGTAGAGGGCCATGTTGTGGGCTGGCCCAAATGGTGGTAGATCAGCGTTGGAGAAGGTAATCAATGGGCCTTCCTCTACGGATCTCCCCTTTAGGTGAGGCAAGACTGTGGCTACCATTTCGGCCGGAGTTGCCATTGAGTCGAGTTTGACTTGGTCGAGAGCCTTAGTGAGTGCCTCTCGATGCTCCTGGTAGGGGTGTTCACTTCGTGGTCCGGACCGAAAATCGGACCGGACCGTTGCACTTTGGTCCGGACCAGACCGGACCGAATATTATATGGTCCGGTCCATGGTCCACTTGATATTGATTATTTGGTCTTTGGTCCGGTCCTGGACCGAACCGATTGGACCGCGGACCGAATAAAGGACCGAATGGACCGTATTATAAAACAATACAATATAAATAATTTGCACAAAATCAGCCGCATAAGTGAAAAACCGAATAAAAATTCTTAAATCCTAATCTACAATAAATGGAAGACGAAATAAAATTCTTATAGAGTTTGATTATGCACTTATCGTTGTTTTTTAAAGTTATTATTATATAAAACAATTTTGGTAGTAATTTATTTCGGGTTCTTTGGTCCATTATGGTCCATTACGGTCCGGTCCACATTTTTTTACGGTCCAACCCGGACCGGACCGACATAAATATGGTTCGGTCCATGGTCCAACTTTTTAAACAATTATGGTCTTCGATCCAGGCTAAACGGTCCGGTCCGGTCCGGTCCTGGACCGACGAACACCCCTAGCTCCTGGGAGCTAACTAAAAGTTGCCATATAGAGAGGTCAACAAGAGCCTTTTCAGCAGTTGGCTCTTCAGGGGCGGGTTCCACCTTAAGTGGCTCGGCAATGATGAGGGCTTGACTAGTGACTAAGGCCTTGGACTTAACCTTCCGAATCTCCTCGGGCGTGATGGGGACAGCTTCCCCTTTGGTGAGGTAGACGTCGTCTTCGTCATCGCACCAGATCCCGTTTATTTGCGGGATAAATGGGGAAATGAGGTGTGAGCAATCCACTACTTCCCCAGAGAAGATGGCGTGAGTGGCCAACGGATTGTCCTTGTTGTTGGGTTTACCCCCGGGCAAAGGAATTTTCCCGCTTTCAATGAGATCTTGGATAAGGTGCTTTAGTTTCCAACATTTCTCGGTATCGTGCCTCTTACCACGATGATAGTGACAGTAGGCCTGGAGGTTGTAGGCCTTAGAGCGACGTTCGATCGGGATATCAGGTGTTGGGCCTATCGGGGTGATCAGGCCTTTTGATGATAACCTCTGAAGGGCATTTTCATAGGTAGTGCCTATGTCTGTGAATACCCGGGGAGTGCTAGTCTTCTGTGACGAGGTATCGAGTGCATTTACCTCGTCAAAAATGTTGCGAGTGGCAGCAGTAGTTGCGGGCTTGCTCGTTGATGAGTTGGCCCCTTGGTATCCTTTGGTGGAGGCCTTAGTGAGGCTTTCCAACCTTAAATCGTCCTCGATTCTCGTTCCCATCTCAGTTAGGACCGCGAAGCTAGGTATGATGGCGTACCGGAGATGGACCCGGTAAGCTGGGAGTAGGTTCTTGACGAAGGCTTCAACCAGCACTTTTTCACTGGGCTTATCGACCAGTTTGACGCTTTCAGCCCTCCAGCGTTGAAGGTATTTTGTAAATCCTTCCTTAGGTTCCTGGGCCATTACCTCCAGGGTGCGCATAGTGGTCTGGATCTCCGTGTTGTCGGCATAGTTCCGAGCGAATTCCGTCGCCACGTCATCCCAAGTTTTGTATTTCTTGGAATCTAGTCGGTAGTACCAGGCCCTTGGGTGCTTCTCGAGAGATGAAGCAAACAGGTGCTTGAACATGCTGGACTTAATCCCTTTAAGGGCCATAAATTCCTTGAAAGCCCGGATATGGTGGACCGGGTCTTCAGTACCTTTGAACATTGGCAGACCCGTCAGATTGAGGTTGCTGGGTAGTTCATCGGTCAATGGGGTGTAGGTCCTAGCATTCTCCGTATGGATGGAGCTTTGGGTTGTCAAATGGACCTGTTCTTGTAGCTTTTGGACAGCGTCGGCCAGTGCGGCTAGAGGTCCGTCATCTTCGATCGAAGCATTGGGGGTTCCCTGTTCCACGGCACTAACCCGAGTAACGATGGCAATCTGGTCCTCCCGGATTCTCCTCAATTGGTCTTGGATTTGGGCCAACGAGGTGGTCAACTCATCTATGGCTTTTTGTGTCATGGCTCGAGTGTGGGGTGACCTGTCTGTAAGGGCACCGCGTAATCAGTAACTGACCCAGATCTTAGAATCAAAAGTACATCCCGAACAAGGAAAAGACTAGACTAGAAAAAGACCGGAGACTGACTTCTAGACGGGTGACGAGTGGATGGTGGGCCTTCCTTAGGATTTGGCAAAAGTGGGCCTAGTCCTGTTCGAAGGAAGGTCTATGTGAGTATTCCCCAGACTTTAGACTCTAGTGTGTAAACGGGCTTTCCTTTGTAGGAGTTGGTCCTACGAAGGTGGGCCGTGCCTTGACAAATAAGGCAGACTGGGGTGGGGTAGAAACTCGTGATGTAAGATCGACGGAGTTTCGACGTTATAGACTCTAACTCATGACAAGACCCGACACTGCTAAATATGGGAAGTCCTAAGAAGAAAAGGGTTTTGAAAAGGGAATTTGGATTTGAAAACCGAGCAAAGTCGGATTGGAAGGCCCGATTTTTTTTGAAAACCGAGAAAAAAAGGGTATCGGGCCGAGATTTCGGGCTTTTTTTTGAAAAGGTTTGGACAGCATACCGGCTAAAAATAGGCTATTTTGAGTCAAAATCATAAGTCCTAAATTCGGCAGCTTTCCGGGTTTTGAAAAAGAATGGATTTGAAAAGATGTAAATTTTTTGAAAATGACGGTTTTTGAAAAGACCAAAAAGGATCAAGTAGCATGTAGTCACGGAAACAGTATAACGACGCCATGTATGCTCTTAGTCTAAGTCTCGGTCGGTCGAATAGGGTCTATACCAACAACGATCGCATTCTCGCAAATCAGGACGGACTTCCTAAGCCGAGTTGGTCTTAGAACCTGCCGTAAAACCCATGCGAGTTCCGCGATCGAAGTCTTTAGTGCATCCAAGTGGGAATGCACCGTGGTATAGTGGGACGTCGGTCACAAGTAACCGGCCCGGGATAGAACGGGGTTATGCATGAACCATAGAACTAAAACGTGTACATTACTAATCGAACGATTTCTTTTCGAGTCTCACCCTGAGGATGCCGATGGTAAGTGACACATCAGTTAATCCCCAGCGGATTCGCCAAATTGTGGACATGACATAGGTCCACCCCGACGCGGCCACGCGCGGGTTTGAGGAGGCGATAGAATTTCCATATGAGATGGATCGAATAGAATTTTAAATCGAAGTAGGAGTCGCCACCGAATTTTATGGTTATTCGGAACCGTTCGAACCCACTCTATGTCGTAGTGGGCCATACTTAAAGCCTGGCCCATTTCCGATGTCAGAGTTTATTGGGTTCGTCCCTTTGCAGTTCAATATCGATGTCGACTGAAGCGGTTAATCGTATATTGAATGACTCTCGTTGCCAATGGATTCGGACATCCGGAAACCATGGTTCTGAGTAAGGGGTGAGGGTACGTGTTGGGAAGTTCAGTGAGAACACCCAACCCCGCCCGCACTTAGCGGCCTTTACTAAGATATCGTTCGGTTTTGTGTACTGCGTTAGTTCCACGATAGAATGATATGCAGAGATTATTTTCCTGAGAAAAAATAAATAAATGGATTGCTAAGTCGTTTAATGCATGTTAAACTAATAACGTCAAAGTTATTTTAGCATGTGAATTCGTTTTAGTCTAATAAAACGATAAAAAGAATAAATTGCTACAAACAAAGAGCAAACGAGTTAGTAACGATGAATAATAATATAGGAAATAAATATATGAAATCGAGAAAATAAAAATTAATCGAAATCTGAAAAACATTGTTAAAACGCGGTTTTGTATAAAAAACGAAGTTCGAAAAATAATAAAAAGAACAAAAAGGGGCGCGCTTGGACAGTCTGCCGCGCGACTCGCCCGGGATTCAGGCGGGTCGCGTGGCGGCCTGATTTCGACGACAGTTTTCGGAAAATTTTTGATTAAATCGCGTACGAATATCGCATAATTCGTACTCGACTTAATATTATTGATATTCGTTATATTCGATAGTCGACTATGAAATCAATATCAAATATTTGGAATAGTTTTGGAAAAGATATAAATTTAGAAATCGTTTCGTAAAATAATAAAAATAAACGAACGAAAAGCTAAAAAAATGACCGGTTTACAGACTCGTGCGCGAGTCGCCTGGACCGGGCGCGACTCGCGTGCGGGTATGATCGCTTTTTATTTTTTGTTCGAAAATCGTTAATTTTATAAATCGCGTACAAATATGGATTAATTTATACTCGGTTTATATTTTCGATATTCGTCATATTCGATATTCGATTATGAAATCGATATCGAATAATCGGAATGACTTTAGAAAAGGTTTTGAAAGAAAGTTTGTTTTGGAACGAAAAAATAAGAAAAAAGAATTTTGAACGAAAAGTTGTAAAAAGGATTTTGAACGAACAAAAATATAATGAATTCGTCGAAATCTTAATATAATTCTTTTCGATACGATATTCGATTATAATGAATCGGTATTGTATTTTAAGAATATTCGATAAAAAATAGTTTTTTAAGTAATATTGATATTAGAAAATAAAAGACCGACGAAAGACCCACAAAAAAAGCGAAGAGAAGGGAAGAGAAGAAGAGAAGAGTCGGGTTTGATTTACACCCTCAACCTACATGCTTTGTTTTCTCGGAATAAGGCTCGTCGGGAAGTGGCTTAGACTTGGGAGCGTCAAGATGATGAGGTGTATCGGTTTGGGTGGTTTGGGACACCGGGTTTGACGTGCGGTCAGGGCTTCGAGATTTCGGATAATGTGTCGGTATTTGCTAACTATCGAGTTCGTGTATGAACTGTGTGTGGAGGGGGGTTTCGGTATTTCTGATGTATGATGGATGTCGATAATGTGTGCGTGTGTCGTGATATTTTTCCGTCTGATTTTCGGTGTATGATCGTTGTTAATTGTGTTGGACGGGAGGTTCTATTTATAGGGAGTTTCCGACCTTGGTTTAGGAGAGTTTGAATACCGCTTAGGATAGGAAACGTAGGAGTTTAAGGAGCATAAGAATTCCACTTTCTTGGCCAAGAAGAAAGGGATTCTCGGCTGATGGGGGGTGTTTCGGCTGAGTATTTGGTACTCAGTCGATGTCTGAATCGGTTTCCGGATAGAATTCCTACTTGAGGTCGAATTCTACCTTTAACGGAATTGTTTAATATTTTTTGGGCTGATTTTTGTAGTATTCGAGTTCAAACCGGATTGGCGGGATGACACGGCAGATTTTATGCCTCGGAAAATATCTTTGACCGGGTTTTGACTCGGTCGCTAAAAGACGGTTTTACCTCTGGTGTCGGTTTCGACCCAAATTAGTGTTATTTGACTCGAAACGACCCACTGGGCCTGGATTTGAGGTTGGTTTTATGAAATTTGTACTCCTTAAAAAGTCTAAACCAAATGTCCATGATTACAAGCCCATATCCGAGTCCATCAAAGCACGTTTACGTCCAATCATCATCGGGTGTTTGGCGGGAACTACTATAGACACCTGGCGGTCAAAATGTGGGTGTCTACACACCGTCTGGCAAAATTTCGCCCGGTCAAATTCTCATAGGGTGAAATTTTGCTCTGTGACTTCAGAGGGCCATAACTCTCTCGTTTGAACTCCGATTGGGGCGTGTGATATGTCGTTGGAAAGCTAAGAAGATAAGCTTTCACCTCCAACTAGAATCTCTTCGATCCCAGCTCTAGAACTCTAGATATATTCATTTGAATTTCGACCTCTCCGGTGAAGATGTCCAATGGACTATAGTTTTTCCTTTTTGCTCAAGGTTTCACATCTTGGGTTTGGACTTTGGATTTTGAGTTGTGTGCTTTGCTTTTCGGACGGTATTCCCCTCTCTTGTGCTCGTAGAAGCTCGATCATGCTTTCGGCGCCAAATCCTATCAAAATTGATAGAAAAACTACCAAAAACACATAAAATGCACAAGAGGGACGCTAATGCGAAAAAGACTCAAAATAGGGCAATAATCGCACTTTAGTCTCGCAAAGCGGGGAAAAAACGGGTCTAAATGGGAGGAAAAACGGTCTAAATTTGACACACAACAATATGGAAAAGAAAACGCCTTTTTGACTTAGGTGTTTTGTATGTTTTTACTTAAAAAATGCCTCATACACCTGTTCTCTAAACAATAGAGAACGCCGAGTTATAAAAATTTCCAAAGGCGTTCTCTAAAGCATATTTCAACAGTTCTCTATGCCTATTTTTGTAGTAGTGAACACAGGCTTAGTTGTAGTTGTGTCTTTTTTTTTTTACTGTAGGCAGCAAACATAAATACCAAAAGTTAAGATGACCATACAGCCTACCAGAGGACAAAATTTTATGCATACATAAGAACTGATTAGTCGATGATGATGATATCACTCCTACTGCGCAATGTCTTACCTATGTCATACGCTTCGTCAATCCTGTCATATGGAAGGAATTGAAAGCAATATTCTTCACTCTTCTCCAGGGTAGTCTCAATAATCTCCAAGTTTGGAGGGTTCTTTGATGCTAACTGCATGTCGTGGAGTATTGTTCTAGCATAGATGTTATTAGTTAGATAACACCTACATCTCTTTGAAACTTCTTTGTCACCCCTCTAAACAGCAGTCAAACCATTAAGATTCACTATTCGTAGACTTCTATTGTATTCCGCATTCCACCGAGGCGCCTTTGGATGTAATAAAAAGATTTGTGCCCATCCTTTGCAAATAGCGGTCATATTAGCCTTGTCATAGTTAGAGGGTAGTTTTTCAAAAATTTGTCCATACAATCTGCATTGCATATTACTTTATTTGCTGATGAGATTCCCCTACCATGAGTCTTAACTTCAGGGTGCCGACCGTATATGAAAGATAGATGATGTTTCTTATGTTCCATTGAGTTGGATATGACCGTTAGTCTGTCATCCACTTCGTTGTACATCACCCATCCTTTGCACACATAATTGACCATGTTATTATACCTGATGATATGTGGTTTACAGTACGTCAAACGAATGTACATTTGACATAAATAGGAAACCCAATTGTGCAAATGTGTAATGTGACTAATAAACTGAGGTGTGTACGACCTGTTCACAATAATGAAATTGACAACCCTGAAGATGAAGAGAGGCATGCCAGATATACTAAGAATCCTGGTCAAAGATGCCTATCGTTCATAGGAATTCAACTGACAATCCGTAAGACTACCTTAAAAATGTTGAATAAGATGACCAAGCATGACAGCAATTTGAAAACCCTAGAGACAGCATGGAATTAAGGAAGGAGATTGGAAAATGTAAAAGCACGACTTTCTAATTCAACTCGGAAATTTTAGTGGAACATCAGCGGCCACTGACAACAAAAGAAATGCAAACTTTCTATGTGCTATATTAGTTTCATCCTTCAATGAGTTCACAAAAAAAGACAAACCTAAGCCCGATTACTATCCGAGAACGACTAACTCTATAATTTCAACATAATCCTCGAATTACTCGACAGAACTGAACGTCACAAGCAAAACCCTTACCCCATAAAAAATGTAAAAAAAAAACTTTTGGCAACTGCTTGGGGACAAAAACAATTAAAAATAGAAGGATTATCAGAGATATCACAAATTCACAATGGCAAGGCTCATAATCAAACTATTATTACCATAGATGGTTTTAAAAGGTTAGAGACCTTACAAATGTTATTATTCTTGATCCTTTTTCAGGGATTGTGCGAGGTTATTCGAAACTTGAAACAAAAAGGCATCAAAAGTTTTCCACTTTGGTTTTAGATTCTGAAACAAAGATGTGACAAATGCAATATGGCCTTTAGAGTGTTTGTTTCCTGTGCAAAACGAGCCAAGTATTGAGGGGTAATCTTTATCCAAATGTGCAACCGTATTTTGCGTGTCGTGGTTATTGCGAAGCGATTTTAGTAGCAGTACCGTAGCCATTTGAGTTCAGCTCATTTTAGGTTTCGGAATATGTTGGGGCAGCAGTGAAAGTTGCGGGATCATAATCTATGGCGATCTCAGACCGTCTTGGCAGAATGCAGAACATTCGCAACGGGAGTCGATGTTGTTTTTCAAGTAGGTTTCGTTGGTGGTTAGCATTTTAAAAGTAGTGAGAGGTATGATTCTTTTATATATTAATGCTGAAACTTTTAATATTAATGCTGAAATATTAATGTTAAATCACATAAATTTATCTAAATAGTTTTGTGATACTAAATGAGTTGACCAAAATTAAAACTTAATTCGAAAGTTGTGATGTTGCATAGCATGCTTGGGATAGTTTTCTAACAACCTAATTTGTTAGTATTGGTCCATCTGTTCTTCATCTTCCGAATCTGCTTTGCTCCATTTTGCTTTTAAAATGACTCTTTTAAATGGCCCTTGAGTCTAATTCCTGCATTTGATCGTTTAAATATTTTGTTAGTTTAAGTAAACCATCAATATTCATTATCATCAATAAAAGTTAAAAAGTTGAGATGTTTGAATTTGATTACATGTCGTAGTATTCAAGAGCTTCTTGAATGTCAGAGTTTTTTAGTATCTTTGCTACCACATTGTTTGTTAGTTCAATTATGCAGTTACAATAAGAAATAATCTTAAATTAAATTTAGAAAAGTGCTAATATACGATAGTGAAATTATTATTTTTGTATTATCTTTGTGATGTGGTTTGCTTAAACACTGAAAAGCTAAAACTGGTTTTCCATTGAAAAAATTCTCATCGGTTGCAAGATCAGCAATCTCCTTTGTAGCACCATCACAAATTGATATATGTATAATGTTTGGACTACAAAAAAAGATTAGTACAATAATCTATTACCTAGTTATTTAACACAATATTTGAATGTAGTTTACCTTGTGTCCAACATGTTTGATAATAGAGGTGCGTTGTGGCCCATTCGCTGTTTGCAAAAATTACCTCATAATATTCGAGGCTTCCAATTAAATATGTATATTTAGCAATATAGTCGTTTTTATAAGTTTATATAACAATATTATGAAATATCAATACTTACTGAATAGAGTTCTTTCTGTTGTGTTGTCTTTGATATCTTCAAAACTCATGAATGTAAATCCAAAATCTGGGATAACTGGATCAATAATTTCTTCGATTATTGTTCCGCTTGTAAATTGTACACACCACAATTCTGATGTAGCACTATAGTCCCCTAAGTCTGAACATATAGCAAATTTGCTTATCTTGTATGTTTGTCCTTCACTTATTTTTCCGTGAAATTGTTGTATTAATTCCTCAATAATTTTTCCCTGCATTACTGTTCCCTGAAAATGGAAAAGACCATTAAAAACTGAATATCAAAACTTTGTTATTTCATGTTTGTCATTTAACTATGTATTTAAATGATTGTAATTCTTAAAAATAATGCACTCTAATGTGTTTTGTACCTCTTTATCAACCATAAGACACTCCAATGAATGTTGCGTGTGCTCATAATTGACTTCCCATATTCTTATCATTCGAACTTCAAAATAATTTGTTTTCAATTTTTTTGTAATGTCTGAGAATGATATATTTTGTGGCTCCATTGAATATTTTTTTCTTCTGTATGCAGTTGGTTTCCCGAAGTATTTGTTATGTAAATTGACAGTGTTTGTTCTATTTATACATGTATGTCTGTCTTGTTTTCCATGTAGATTGGAATTCTATTTATATTAAAACTCTTTCTAAACAAAATTCTGAAAAAAATATTATTAGAGTTTTATTTGTATATGGGGAGTAATAAGATACATTCTACCAAATAAGATACATACTACGTTTACAATCCTTTGCTGGCAGAATATGTGCAGTTGATTTCTTATCATGTTTGTTTCTTTGACTTAATGAATAATTTAATACTTAAAAGAATAATTAATTTCGATATGTTCAGTACAAATAAATGTGCATGTTGCACATGTTTTCTATTTAAACTTTGTCACTATAGACAATCTTAAACTGATAACAGTAAACAATAAGGAAAAAAATAGCATATACAACACTAAGTGGTCATTTAAAAAGTAAATTATGCAACACTAAGTTATTTCTTCTGTTATTTGTTGACAAATGCCCTTGTAGTTGATAGCCAATGCATCTGATTTGTCTTCTCCGTTGCCTTTTTATGCTATTATGTTGTCTTTCTATGCCATTCTGCATTCTCTCATTTATGCAGCTGCCAAATATGTTGAGCATGGTGATAATGCGCATCTAACATTTGAGCCATTCTCTCTCTCTAAGAAAATTGCTCTTCCTTCTCTCTAAGAATACAATCCCCAAGAAAACAAAAAAAACCCTAACTTAAGTTTGCAGCTGCCGCCGCTCCTTCTACACCCAGCCACTCGGATCTCCTCGCCTGCCGGAGATTTGGTTGTTCTTGACCTATCTCCGGCAGGCTGACTCGACTACTCTTATCCTTTTTCGATCCTCCTCACCCCCATCTCCCTCTCGCCGGTGATGGTCACCTTCCGGTGTTCTCAGTCCAGTAAACCGTTCTTTTGTTGCTTTTTGGGGTTAATCGACCCTCTCCTTGCCTGATGCGCCGTCACCGACTCGTTCCAATCGGATATCGGTACCTTCCTCCCTTGTCTGTCCGCCCCCTTTCGTATGCCGGCGTTCGCCGAGGGCGATCCCCCTCCCCTTGCCCCTCTCCCCCGCTCTCCGGTGACCGGCCTCCCTCCCCTGATTTGTTTCTTGAGTCGACCACCTTCTTCCTTTCCTTCGCCGGCGTTCGCCGGGGGTGATCCCCCCTCCCCTCGCCCCCCTCCCCCGCCCTCCGGTGACTGGCCTTCTTCCCTTTGTTTTCGTGTAAGGCCTCTGCCCTTGTCATTGACCACCGCTAGTAAGTGTTCCCCCCTCCCCTCGTCCCCTTCCCCCATCTGCCGGTTGGTGTCGATGTTGTTGGGTAGCGTTGTATTGTCCTTTGGTTTATGTTTGTTGCTTTTGCTTTGGGTGGTTGGTTGTTGGGTGTTTGGTCCTTGTCTGTTCGGTTGGTTTGGTTTCCGATTTGTCTTGTCAGATTGTTTGGTCTTTAGGTAAGGGGCTGTAAGGTCGGTGTCTTCCTCTGTTTTCTTTTCTCTTTGGTCTTACTAGACTTGGGTCGTGATGGTGTCTATCCTGCCTAGATGGTTGTGGGTCTTGAAGTGTGGGTTGCTTCGTTATTTCGGACGGTTTTGGGTCTGAGTATCTTGTCATGGTGGATCTGGGTGGCTGTCGCGTGTGGTTGGGTGCCCGGTGGCTTTCTCCAATAATGATCTCTTGTGTAGCTGTTCTTATTAGCTTCTTTATAATATGCTTAAGCTTTATGTCTTTTAAAAATAAAGGCCTCCCTAAGGCGGCTTGTATTCGTATGGAGTGGGTTGACCTGACCATAGATTGGTCTTGGATTGGTCCTTTCGTTAGGGGTTTGATTTTGGGGAGATCCTTATCCTCAGCTGTTTGCATGTTGCTCGGTTCAATGGTCCGTTCGACATATGGTTGTATGGTTCGACTATCAAGATGTAGGAGTTTTTACTCCTTTAGAGGCAAGCTTAATCGCTTTGCTCTCCCCCGTTTCTTTCTACGCCTTCTTTGTAAGTGCGTAAGTGCATCTTGGTCTTGTCCTTCTTCAATTCATCTGTGTGGATGGTATCTGGGAATCAGCAGCTGTGTGGATTATGTGGATGACGATGCTCAGATCCAAGTTCCCGTGCACCAACAACTCACTACGTTTACCAGACGTCTCCATTTTATCGTTATGGTTTTAGTTAATGCTTGTTATGTTATTTTTATGTTCATTATAGGATGTAATATGGGTTCTAAGAACCCAACCAGCATGTAATCCCGTGCACTTTCTTTGTTGGCAAAAAAAAACATGGTGATAAGCATGCATATACTAAACAAACACCAACATCTAATACCTTAATAAACATGAATAGGGAAATAAGCTAAAGTCAGTAGTTTTTAAAAAACAAATAAAAACATCATCCAGAAGTACTATAAAATAAAAACATCATCAAAAAACATCACTCTTACGTAACATTTAAAAAGACAGTTAACTTTAAATTGCTTCGACTTCATCATTTTCTTCGTCAATTGTTCCAATCTTTATCCTTTTGCGTCCCAAATTCCTGACTTCATCATTTTCTTCGTCTTCTTCTATATGTTTCCATTTTGCCTTCATGATGTCCCTAAGTGCTACTCCACGACTTGCATTTCTATTTTTTTATCAGAATTTATTATTTAAGTGATGAAACGTCAGTTAATCTGTAATTATAATTTTGATATTACAATGCAGCTTACCTAGCAATGAATTCGTTTACTTGTGGTACATCTGGTTGAACGTAAATTTTCGTTGCATCTTTTGTTGTTAACCGCATTATACCTACGATATTTAAAGACATTATATACGTGTTTGTATACGAATTTTAAAATATAATGATTTGCAAATAGAGTAGATATGTACCATCACGTGGAGACCTTTGCACACACTGACACTATGATTAACTTTTCGGTGTAAAATTTTGGATCTGATACCATTATCTTGATATCCTCAGCAAGTGTCCCTACACCCACATCGACATGTTTATACCATTGATGTCTTGCAACTCTAGAATTGAGCATATTAAGGGTCCACTTTGGAGAACTACTCGATATTCTTCTACTTGAGCAACAATATCTGCACAAAATTTACTATTAAGCACATCACTTAAATATAATAAACATTTATTGACTTATTTTTGAAAAAGATTTAGTACTGTACCAAGATATGTTCGTTCATTCACTTTGCTGTCAATTAAGTCTTGAAAACATACAAAGTTGTAACCAAAAATTGGAATTTGTTCATTCTGAATTTCTTCTACAAATGTCGTGCGCTGAATAAGGAGACGTCATTTGTGTTGTGTGGTTGCTTCCCTCGCAAAATTTGGTACTGATAGGCCGTATTTAGTCGTAGTTATTACGACGATTTTTGTGTATTTTAGTGTGCTTAATCGGTTGTCTTGTATCGCATTTGTGTCATTTTGGTATGAATGTAATATAAGCTAGATTGAGGATTCTTATCTGGATCGTTGATTGGGCCAAAAGCTGATGAATCATAAAGGGAAAAAAACCCAGTTGAAGACACGGAACGAGGAAAAGGAAACGAAGGAAAACGTGAAGAGCAGCATGCACGCGCGCGAGGCACCCCAGATCCATGTGGGTCGCGCGAGTAGGCGAATCGCGTGACTGCCATGCCAGTCGCGCGGATTCCTGAAACATGTGACGCTTCTCGGCTGATTCCATCTTAATTTACTACGTTTTGAAGACTTTTTTTAATTAGGAAACTTTATTATCTTTCTATTTTATTATTATTATTATGAGACTACTATTAGGTTAAGTTAAGTTTGTAGAATCATTATTCATCATCATATTACGTTCAAGAGGAGGAGAAAAAGAGAAGAAAAACCTAAGCATGTGTAACTAATTCCTTCTTCTCGGATTAAGATTTGAAGCTTCTAATTATTCAATTGTGAGACTTTAATTCATCTTTATTCTATCTCTTGAGTACTGTTATTTCTCCGTTCATATTTGCCAGGGCCGTCAAATGATATTTGGTGGCCCTGTGTCAAATTTTTTTTGGAGGCCCTGACGAGTAACGATCTATAAGATAAGGCATTAGTACTCCGTATTAGTTATCAAGTAAGGAGTAATATTTTTTATAAAATAGTTTCTATCGGTCGTAAATCTCATACTTGTGTAGGTATGATATTTGTTACAAGGATTCTTTCGTTTTTAGCAAACGACTATTATAATTAAATTAATTAATCTTTCACAAATTATATACTCCCTCTGTATCTATATATTCATCAACTTTATTTAATATATGTGATGAGTATTATATTGAAAGTGGACGAACATATAGATGCACAAAGGAAGTATATAACAAAAATAGATACGAGTATTTGTTTCAAATGTCATATACTCCATATAGGAGTATTAAATACTTTTTAGAAATCGAAAAAACAAAAATAGAGTAACAAAATTGTGCGGAGTGCCATTTAATGAATATAATGAATATATGCTTTGGAAATGAGGAGAAATAATTAAGAGGTACGTGAAGACCAAAAAATAGGCTTAGGAAATGAGGAGAAATAATTAAGAGGTATGTTAATGAATATCGGCTTAAGAAATGAGGAGAAATAATTAAGAGGTATTGTGAACACACCAAAAAATAGATACGAATATTTGTTTCAAAGGTCATATACTCCATATAGGAGTATTAAATACTTTTTAGAAATCGAAAAAACAAAAATAGAGTAACAAAATAGTGCGGATTGCCATTTAATGAATATAATGAATATATGCTTTGGAAATGAGAAGAAATAATTAAGAGGTACGTGAAGACCAAAAAATAGGCTTAGGAAATGAGGAGAAATAATTAAGAGGTATGTTAATGAATATCGGCTTAGAAAATGAGGAGAAATAATTAAGAGGTATTGTGAACACACCAAAAAAAGGGCATCCATGGGATTCGAACCCCTGCCCTCTAACATGGAGAGATATCTCTGAACACAACAACTTACCACCGAGCTACCATCAGTGCTTAATTATTTGAGATGGCCAATAACACTATATACTAGTTTTAAATCTAAGTAGGCCCCCTTGGAAGTTGGGCCCCGGTTCCAAGAAACGGGTGACCCTGCTTTCCGACGGGCCTGATATTTGCATGATTGTTGAATGTTTAGATTAAAGTAGTTAATTAATCTTTACAATTTTCAATCTATTGTTATTCTCTGATTGAATCCGTAATTGTTCAAACCCATTAGATAAAGTAACAATCTTTAGCCTTAATATTGGATGTGTTTCATCATATCTAGGTTAGAGAGAGATTTAACTTGTGATTCGAACTAATAATCGCATGTTTTATATTGGTCGTCACTTCTATCGTTCTCTATTCGTTAATGCTATTATTGATTTAAACTTAATCGCGTGTATTAGGTTGTTTGATAATTAGGTTATTTGATTATCGCGTTTCGATTCAAATAATATACACGTGAGATCCGGGATTTATTTCCCACGATAGTTTGCTCAAGAGTTAGGAGAAAGCTGTTAGTCTATGATCAATTTGATAATTAGTTGTGGAAATTCTTAGCCGAGACTGTTTTAATTATCTGAATTCGCTCATTATTATTATCGATTTCATTATTTGCTTGTTATTTAGTTTTAGTCATTTTGATCATCCAATCATCCCTCATTCTTACTTATTAATTTCTATTTTTCTAATTCACTTAAATTACTTCGCCTTCTCTATGAATCGACCCTTATTTCCCTGCGCTATTGTTTTATTTTTGTGGTTATAAGTGCATAAATAGTATCTTTGGGAGCATACGACTTCGGCTCACCAGGTACTAATTTGAATTTCTTCACTCTGTAGACTTTACCTTCATTGAAACTTCCTTCATGTCGATGTCTTGATGAGTGCAGATGTAATCCCCTATAAATTCTAACGCAATACAGTGGCGAAAACACTGTAAATTTGGGATTAAAAAACACCGATGTTCTAAATTTTACAAAAAGAACGGTCAGTCAATACAAATGCCACGTTTTACAAAAGGGCTAAAAATAAAAATTCTCCAAATGGGTTTAACAATCCAAAAATTAATATAAATGAAGTAGAGTAGGATCCATGTTACTCGCTAGCTCACACCCAAAACCTAGCAGCAAATTACCTGTCATGTTATAAACATAACAGCCACAATTCGGTGGGGAGTAACAACGACATTCTCTCAGCCATATTACATGACATTAAAGTATAATTACTATAATATCAAAATAGTTCAAAATGGAAAACGTTTTAAATGATATAGTAAAATAATTCAAAATGATTGTCAACCTGCCAGTCAATATCAATCAATAACAATAATGGCGTTATGGATATGAATCATTGCAACAGAATAGACTTTCACTAATAGAATACTAAAAACTAGCTTCAAGAACTTAGTTCAAACAAATCAAACTTCGATCTCTAACTAGGCTACTCAACCATAATAGGACGGCGACTTATCAATGCGAGATCCTAGCTTAAGTAAATATTCACACCCCTCCTGAAACACCAATTGTG
This sequence comes from Agrostemma githago, assembly GCA_958450325.1. Taxonomy (NCBI): domain Eukaryota; kingdom Viridiplantae; phylum Streptophyta; class Magnoliopsida; order Caryophyllales; family Caryophyllaceae; genus Agrostemma; species Agrostemma githago. Next base: position 60,576,496 of record OY288247.1, on the reverse strand, counting down.
CCAAGTTCAACCCGACGACGTCTTACATGCGAGCTTAAGGTCAAAATGAACATACACTCCTGGACAAGAACATGCCCAGTTCAACAACCAATTCATCCCGCTCGGATACACTAGCCTTATAGCTGATGGCAAAACGTATACTCTAGACTGTATTACACTATCCGTACACTTCTCTTATTCCATAACTCCAGAACAAAGTCATTATCGAAATTCAACAAGATTATAGTTCGTTCTTAAAAGAGGAAACTTAATAAAAATAGAAACTTTCTTAAAATAATTACTTTCCAAAAGTAGGTACTATTATAATAGAAATCGATTAAAATAGGAGTTATATAAAATAGTTAATATTAGGCCTCGAGACGTAAACATTATATTTATTATATAAATGTATAATTCATGATTAAAAGTCAACTAAAGTCAAAATTATAATTGTTTCTAAAAAGATTGAAGTTTAAGTAATTAATGGTATTTAAATAACAAATTTTCAGATTTTTCAAAATTGCACTGTCTTACTATAAAATTCGTAATTAAATCATTAAAAATCAAAACAACGTAAGACCAGTGGGGTTGAAAACTTTAGAAACTTATTTACAGCTTTTATTTCTGGAGAAAATCCAAATTCCAAATAAAACGTGGGCTTTTATTCGTATGTTTACAAACTGCCAGAATAAGAGACACAATTGTTTTTATTTAATAAAACATGTTTAAAATTTGATTTTAAATAAAATCCAATTGGAAACATCAACTAGACTCTCCATAGTTTATGTACGTAAATTAGCAAGATTAAATACAAAGTTTAACATATGTTTCAATTTAGATCTTAACACAACTGACAGAATCTCGGATTAATTTGACACTTGTTCATAAACAATTTATTGTGACTGTTTTGGTAAAAATTTATCGGGTCTACGATTTCGGTTGCGGGTTTAAGCGATCGTCCTATAACTATATTTGACGAATTTAAATTGGACCTAATGAATGAAAAGAGCAGCGAAAGGAAGAAAGGAAAACACACAAAGTTTGGTGACGCGGAAACCCGATGTGGGAAAAACCGCGGGGGGAGTCGGAATCCCGCCAAAATTCTACTATCAATGGGAAGGAGTAAAGAAAGGAGTCCTAATACAAAGAATTTGGCTATGACTTATGATTGATGGTGAATATTTCTTAGGGTGTATGCTTGATTTGGGTCTACTTGAATGAATCCATCCTTTTGTCTTTCCTCCTCTTTTATACTACTGCTGACCGTTGCCCCTTTACTCCCCCAGAATCTTCTCATTTAATCCCCCTTTATTGCTCGACTGTTATTGCCTTTAATTGCTCGGAATCTGGGCATTTAATTTCCCCTCAGCAGTTACACTCTCCTCCTCCCTTATCTCCTGATTTGCAGGAATCGTGCCCCAAATGTAGGAGTCGATTTTGACTCTTTCCTGCTTTGCACCTGGTGGAGTGGGAATGGGTTATTGTATTTGTTGGGCTGTGTTGTTGCTTTTCCTTGGTTCGGCCCATCTCCCCTCTTGTCGTATCCTCTTCTGGCCCAATGACTCGAATAATGTCGACTTTCGTCCTTTGACCTTTTGACTTTTGATTTTTGTCCCTCGGCTATTGACTTTGACTTCTGACCCTCGGTTTTGACTATCCTCTTTGACCCTCTGACCTTTGACCCTTTGACCTTTTGACCGTCCACTCGTAGCGTGCCACGTTGTATTTCGGAGGTGCAAATTTTTGGCCCGAACAAATGCCCCCAAATTTCCGACTAAGATCACATTAGGCGGGAATTTCCGTTTCTCAGTAGACAGCTTCTGGTGACGATCCGTCATTCACCTTCCGTAAACCAACGTCCCATCCTCCTAATTAATTCTTTACTTCTACCCCTCATCATTATTTGTCTTCCTAATTACTTTTTACCCTTTCTTACTCTTGTCACTTTTACTCTCTTTCCACCTTCCCCATCACTCTTAATCCTCTTCCCATAATTTCAAAAAAGAACCCCCATCTTGCTTGTTCGCCTCTGCCGTGGTGTCGGGTTTCTGCATTCCTCTCATAGATTTCAGGTGACTTCCCTTCCGTAGTGGTTTTCCTTTCTTTTTGTTTGTTTCTATCATGGCCCCCAAATTTACTCGTTCCTGCTCGAAATCTTTAATTCCTCCTTCGCCGTCGTCGTCTCCCTCATCGTCCTCGATACTATATCCTTTTACCCTTACCCTTAATTCCCCCCATTCTTGTGACTCTTGCTTCTCTGAGAGTGATCTCCCTGCCATCAGAGAAATTTTTGGTTTCCATGAAAATGTAGTCATCCACGTTCCCCTCCGTGATCATAGGGCGGACTTTTTCCGACCTAGATGGACCTGCCTCTATGCTTATCCCTTTGGTCTAGGTTTTAGGTTTCCCGTCCCTGCATTGATTCGTGACTTCCTATCCTTCCATCGCCTTGCCCCATGCCAATGGATGCCGCATACGTGGCGCCTCCTGTTGTGCTTCTGTGCTCTGAACCAACGATACCAAAGAGGTATCACCATGGGTGATGTCTCCTCCGTCTACCGGGCTAGATCTGTCGGGCATGGCCTGGTGACCCTTCGTCTACAGGAGGGCAGGGAATCTTGTATTTCTTTTCCTGCTAACCCCCAGACGACAAGTGGTATTAGCATTTTATCCTTGTGAAGATTGATAGTATTTCCCCATGTGCTGCCAGCTATCTCTTCTCTCCCTGGAAGCCTGTTGAAGGTATAAGTACTCTCCCTATCTCTGGATTTTCGTTGTATGCTCACTCTTCTTACTAATATCATGGTACAGACTTGGAAGAGCCTGACTTTGATTCGAAGATCCGGATTCCTCGGCTCGCCTCTTTGGTTTGGGACCTGAGTTTCGAACCTTCCATCACCTGGTGAATCCTCTTGGGAACAATCCTCTCTCGCTCTTCTCTTCAGGGGAAGATTCTGCTGACATCATGTCTCCAGGTATGTTTTGTTTTTACGTCTGGCTGGGATTCTACGCTTTTACCGTGATTTGAGGCTTTTTTTTGTCTTTTTCTCAGGAAATCCTAAGCCTTGCACGTCTTTGGATCGACTAATCGCTTCACGGAAGAAGAGAGCGGCTGCCGATTCCTTGTCCAAGGGACAATACAGCTCCACTCCCTTTGCTTCTCCTGGAGCCAAAAGGAAGCGCTCCACTTCTCCTCTTTCTGGAGATACTTTTGCTGGCAAATCCCCGGTAGATAATACCTCTGCTCCTTCTACTGACCCCGTCCCTCAGTCAACAAGCAATGCATCTCCCGAGATAACATTTAAGTTTCCCAGTGATTTTGGCTTCCTCGACTCTCTAGGGGACCAGACGACTTTGGATCAGCTGCTATTTCCTGGCCCTGAAGCTGCTATGGATAGAAGATCTCTGGGGGGGACCTAACTGACCTGTTAACAGGGCAGACTTTTGAGATATTTATCTGCCTACCTATCGTTGGATGTAATTTCTCTTGCTGTGCCCTGACTTGTTGTGGTTCTGTCTAGGTCTTGCAATTGGGTATATATAGGGGTGTAAACGAGCCGAGCCGAGCACGAGCTTGGCCTTGCTCGACTCGTGCTCGTTAATCAAAATTCGAACTCGAGCCGATCTCGAGCTTACCCGAGCTTGAAAATATTGAGCTCGGAACCAAGCTCGCGAGCTAAATTGCGAGTTCGAGCCGAGTTCGAGCCTAACTCGAGCCTATATATAATTATTAAAATTTACATTTTTTTTGCACGATGTGTTTTAATAAATTGGGATCCAAAAAACATATACAAATGTATTAGGCAAATCAATAAGAACATTTTATATGGTTAAAAATCTATGTAAATATTATTAGTATTTTTTAAATAAACAAGAAAAAAATATTAACTAATCACATCATATCGAGCTGCTCGCGAGCTTTTCGAGCCGAGTCACGTCTTGCTCAGCTCGACTCGTTAAGTTGTCGAGCCGAGCCCGAGCTCGAATCGAGCTCACACGAGCCAAACTTTGACCGAGCTTTGACCGAGTCGAATACGAGCTGCTCGTTTACACCCCTATATATACCCAATTGCAAGACCTAGACAGAACCACAACAAGTCAGGGCACAGCAAGAGAAATTACATCCAACGATAGGTAGGCAGATAAATATCACAAAAGTCTGCCCTGTTAACAGGTCAGTTAGGTCCCCCAGAGATCTCCTATCCATAGCAGCTTCAGGGCCAGGAAATAGCAGCTGATCCAAAGTCGTCCGGTCCCCCAGAGAGTCGAGGAAGCCAAAATCACTGGGAAACTTAAGTGTTATCTCGAGAGATGCATTGCCTGTTGACTGAGGGACGGGGTCAGTAGAAGGAGCAGAGGTATTATCTACCGGGGATTTGCCAGCAAAAGTATCTCCAGAAAGAGGAGAAGTGGAGCGCTTCCTTTTGGCTCCAGGAGAAGCAGAGGGAGTGGAGCTGGATTGTCCCTTGGACAAGGAACCGGCAGCCGCTCTCTTCTTCCGTGAAGCGATTAGTCGATCCAAAGACGTTCAAGGCTTAGGATTTCCTGAGAAAAAGACAAAAAAAACAAGCCTCAAATCACGGTAAAAGCGTTGAATCCCAGCCAGACGTAAAAACAAAACATACCTGGAGACATGATGTCAGCAGAATCTTCCCCTGAAGAGAAGAGCGAGAGAGGATTGTTCCCAAGAGGATTCACCAGGTGATGGAAGGTTCGAAACTCAGGTCCCAAACCAAAGAGGCGAGCCGAGGAATCCGGATCTTCAGAATCAAAGTCAGGCTCTTCCAAGTCTGTACCATGATATCAGTAAGAAGAGTGAGCATACAACGAAAATCCAGAGATAGGGAGAGTACTTATACCTTCAACAGGCTTCCAGGGAGAGAAGAGATAGCTGGCAACACATGGGGAAATACTATCAATCTTCACAAGGATAAAATGCTAATACCACTTGTCGTCTGGGGGTTAGCAGGAAAAGAAATACAAGATTCCCTGCCCTCCTGTAGACGAAGGGTCACCAGGCCATGCCCGACAGATCTAGCCCGGTAGACGGAGGAGACATCACCCAGGGTGATACCTCTTTGGTATTGTTGGTTCAGAGCACAGAAGCACAACAGGAGGCGCCACGTATGCGGCATCCATTGGCATGGGGCAAGGCGATGGAAGGATAGGAAGTCACGAATCAATGCAGGGACGGGAAACCTAAAACCTAGACCAAGGGGATAAGCATAGAGGCAGGTCCATCTAGGTCGGAAAAAGTCCGCCCTCTGATCACGGAGGGGAACGTGGATGACTACATTTTCATGGAAACCAAAAATTTCTCTGATGGCAGGGAGATCACTCTCAGAGAAGCAAGAGTCACAAGAATGGGGGGAATTAAGGGTAAGGGTAAAAGGATATAGTATCGAGGACGATGAGGGAGACGACGACGGCGAAGGAGGAATTAAAGATTTCGAGCAGGAACGAGTAAATTTGGGGGCCATGATAGAAACAAACAAAAAGAAAGGAAAACCACTACGGAAGGGAAGTCACCTGAAATCTATGAGAGGAATGCAGAAACCCGACACCACGGCAGAGGCGAACAAGCAAGATGGGGGTTCTTTTTTGAAATTATGGGAAGAGGATTAGGAGTGATGGGGAAGGTGGAAAGAGAGTAAAAGTGACAAGAGTAAGAAAGGGTAAAAAGTAATTAGGAAGACAAATAATGATGAGGGGTAGAAGTAAAGAATTAATTAGGAGGATGGGACGTTGGTTTACGGAAGGTGAATGACGGATCGTCACCAGAAGCTGTCTACTGAAAAACGGAAATTCCCGCCTAATGTGATCTTAGTCGGAAATTTGGGGGCATTTGTTCAGGCCAAAAATTTGCACCTCCGAAATACAACGTGGCACGCTACGAGTGGACGGTCAAAAGGTCAAAGGGTCAAAGGTCAGAGGGTCAAAGAGGATAGTCAAAACGAGGGTCAGAAGTCAAAGTCAATAGCCGAGGGACAAAAATCAAAAGTTAAAAGGTCAAAGGACGAATGTCGACATTATTCGAGTCATTGGGCCAGAAGAGGATACGACAAGAGGGGAGATGGGCCGAACCAAGGAAAAGCAACAACACAGCCCAACAAATACAATAACCCATTCCCACTCCACCAGGTGCAAAGCAGGAAAGAGTCAAAACCGACTCCTACATTTGGGGCACGATTCCTGCAAATCAGGAGATAAGGGAGGAGGAGAGTGTAACTGCTGAGGGGAAATTAAATGCCCAGATTCCGAGCAATTAAAGGCAATAACAGCCGAGCAATAAAGGGGGATTAAATGAGAAGATTCTGAGGGAGTAAAGGGGCAACGGTCAGCAGTAGTATAAAAGAGGAGGAAAGACAAAAGGATGGATTCATTCAAGTAGACCCAAATCAAGCGTACACCCTAAGAAATATTCACCATCAATCATAAGTCATAGCCAAATTCTTTGTATTAGGACTCCTTTCTTTACTCCTTCCCATTGATAGTAGAATTTTGGCGGGATTCCGACTCCCCCCGCGGTTTTTCCCACATCGGGTTTCCGCGTCACCAAACTTTGTGTGTTTTCCTTTCTTCCTTTCGCTGCTCTTTTCATTCATTAGGTCTAATTTAAATTCGTCAAATATAGTTATAGGACGATCGCTTAAACCCGCAACCGAAATCGTAGACCCGATAAATTTTTACCAAAACAGTCACAATAAATTGTTTATGAACAAGTGTCAAATTAATCCGAGATTCTGTCAGTTGTGTTAAGATCTAAATTGAAACATATGTTAAACTTTGTATTTAATCTTGCTAGTTTACATACATAAACTATGGAGAGTCTAGTTGATGTTTCCAATTGGATTTTATTTAAAATCAATTTTTAAACATGTTTTATTAAATAAATACAATCGTGTCTCTTATTCTGACAGTTTGTAAACATACGAATAAAAGCCCACGTTTTATTTGGAATTTGGATTTTCTCCAGAAATAAAAGCTGTAAATAAGTTTCTAAAGTTTTCAACCCCACTGGTCTTACGTTGTTTTGATTTTTAATGATTTAATTACGAATTTTATAGTAAGACAGTGCAATTTTGAAAAATCTGAAAATTTGTTATTTAAATACCATTAATTACTTAAACTTCAATCTTTTTAGAAACAATTATAATTTTGACTTTAGTTGACTTTTAATCATGAATTATACATTTATATAATAAATATAATGTTTACGTCTCGAGGCCTAATATTAACTATTTTATATAACTCCTATTTTAATCGATTTCTATTATAATAGTACCTACTTTTGGAAAGTAATTATTTTAAGAAAGTTCCTATTTTTATTAAGTTTCCTCTTTTAAGAACGAACTATAATCTTGTTGAATTTCGATAATGACTTTGTTCTGGAGTTATGGAATAAGAGAAGTGTACGGATAGAGTAATACAGTCTAGAGTATACGTTTTGCCATCAGCTATAAGGCTAGTGTATCCGAGCGGGATGAATTGGTTGTTGAACTGGGCATGTTCTTATCCAGGAGTGTATGTTCATTTTGACCTTAAGCTCGCATGTAAGACGTCGTCGGGTTGAACTTGGCACAATTGGTGTTTCAGGAGGGGTGTGCATATTTACTTAAGCTAGGATCACGCATTGATAAGTCGTCGTCCTATTATGGTTGAGTAGCCTAGTTAGAGATCGAAGTTTGATTTGTTTGAACTAAGTTCTTGAAGCTAGTTTTTAGTATTCTATTAGTGAAAGTCTATTCTGTTGCACTGATTCATATCCATAACGCCATTATTGTTATTGATTGATATTGACTGGCAGGTTGACAATCATTTTGAATTATTTTACTATATCATTTAAAACGTTTTCCAATTTGAACTATTTTGATATTATAGTAGTTATACTTTAATGTCATGTAATATGGCTGAGAGAATGTCGTTGTTACTCCCCACCGAATTGTGGCTGTTATGTTTATAACATGACAGGTAATTTGCTGCTGGGTTTTGGGTGTGAGCTAGCGAGTAACATGGATTCTACTCTACTTCATTTATATTAATTTTTGGATTGTTAAACCCATTTGGAGAATTTTTATTTTTAGCCCTTTTGTAAAAAGTGGCATTTGTATTGACTGACCGTTCTTTTTGTAAAATTTAGAACATCGGTGTTTTTTAATCCCAAATTTACAGTGTTTTCGCCACTGTATTGCGTTAGATTTTATAGGGGATTACATCTGCACTCATCAAGACATCGACATGAAGGAAGTTTCAATGAAGGTAAAGTCTACAGAGTGAAGAAATTCAAATTAGTACCTGGTGAGCCGAAGTCGTATGCTCCCAAAGATACTATTTATGCACTTATAACCACAAAAATAAAACAATAGCGCAGGGAAATAAGGGTCGATCCATAGAGAAGGCGAAGTAATTTAAGTGAATTAGAAAAATAGAAATTAATAAGTAAGAATGAGGGATGATTGGATGATCAAAATGACTAAAACTAAATAACAAGCAAATAATGAAATCGATAATAATAATGAGCGAATTCAGATAATTAAAACAGTCTCGGCTAAGAATTTCCACAACTAATTATCAAATTGATCATAGACTAACAACTTTCTCCTAACTCTTGAGCAAACTATCGTGGGAAATAAATCCCGGATCTCACGTGTATATTATTTGAATCGAAACGCGATAATCAAATAACCTAATTATCAAACAACCTAATACATGCGATTAAGTTTAAATCAATAATAGCATTAACGAATAGAGAACGATAGAAGTGACGACCAATATAAAACATGCGATTATTAGTTCGAATCACAAGTTAAATCTCTCTCTAACCTAGATATGATGAAACACATCCAATATTAAGGCTAAAGATTGTTACTTTATCTAATGGGTTTGAACAATTACGGATTCAATCGTTAGAATAACAATAGATTGAAAATTGTAAAGATTAATTAGCTACTTTAATCTAAACATTCAACAATCATGCAAATATCAGGCCCGTCGGAAGGACCCTACCAAGTGGAGAAGGTAGTTGGGAACGGAGCCTACCGACTTATCACCCTAGAGGGGAAAATCATCCAAAAACCGTGGAACATCATACACCTAAAGAAATACTTCTTCTAAATGGGCCACTGCCGCCAAAAACAAGGGCTACAGTCGCCAGAAACGTGGCATCCATTCTGCCAGGTGCACCTCCACCAGAACTAGGTTTCATCTTATCAAATCTTGCAAACATATATTCAAATTTTTTCCTGTCATTCTTCTGTCTGCTTTATTTTCTTTGCGCAAAATTTAAAATTTTCCCTTTTAATCTCCTTTTTTTACATGTGCTGTCAAAGTTCAATTTTCTTTTTGAATCAAAGTTTGACTATCTTGTTGCGTATACTTTCAAAAGTTAGATTTTCTTTTTGAATCAAAGCTAGACATGCGCCCCCATCTTTGCCAAATTTTATCAGTTTTCCCAAATTAAGAACTGGTGGCTAATCTGGTGGAGTGTACAATTTCTACAGAGGCGTGTGTCTTGTGACTAAGTGCCTACAACCGGGACATTACAGTCTCCTGTGCCACTTAGCACCCACGCAAAGCGTGGCACCTCTGACTGAGTGGGCGAACTAAACCCCAGGCCACCACTATATCAAAGGTCGACCATACAAACATAAGGCGTGCATACAACAGAAGGTAGTAAGACAAAACTACAATAAACGATGACAATCAAAAGCAAACACTTACGATTACGATCAACCATTAAAAGCAAAGTACCACAGAGTATTCATATAAACACCTTTACCCTAAAGGGCAAAGCGAAGGGATTCAGGAACAAGGTTTGAAAACTAAAGTGTTTTTGTGTCACACAGGACAACAAACAGATTCAAAAGATAAAGGAGGTTCAAGCAGCAGTTCTTTCTGGGGACAGGGAAGCCTGAGATTCCACGACAGCAGGAGTAACAACATGCCCCTGCTCAACTCCACCAGCCCTCTCAGCTCCCTGATCTGGGGGAAAGGAAGCAACTGATTTACCCACAACTTTCCCCTCTTCATCAGCAAGAAGATCCAAGTCAGGTGCCACCGGAAATTGCTCTGCCATTTCTTCTTTCTCGGCTGATAAATCCCAGGATTTATGTTCCCCCTTCGAGTAAGCCTCCATCATCTCTACTCGACTTTGCAGAGACGCCCAGCTATAAGCGTCCATCAACATCCGCTTCAGCTTAATGTTCTTCTCCATTAGAGAAGAATGGGCTTCCTGAACCCGAGATAGTTCGCCCACGACAACCCCACGACGGCTCTTCTCATGTGCCAACGACTCTTTGACTCGCTCTAGCTCTCCCTCTAGTCTGGAAACATCCTCCTTAACTCTGTCAACCGTGCTCCGCAAACCATCCCTCTAATCCCGAAGAAAGTCCACCTCATTTGCCAACCGGGGTACGACATTGCGCAGAGGTATATATCCATTTGCGAAGAAAGTCACCTGAGGGAATGTTTCTGCTTCTATCCATTTGGAGAAGTAGTCAGTCATGGCCAACATAAAAACTTTGTTTCTCGGGGCTCTTGGTAACTTGCCAACAATATCCATCCCCCACTTCATGAAGGGCCAGGGAGAAATTACTGGGTGCAATGGTTCTGCTGGCTGATGGTTGACTGGCGCGTGTCTCTGGCAGGTGATAAGTGTGGTTTGTAGTGCTTATTTGTTGTGTTTGGTCCCGGTTTCTCTTGTGGAATTGCTCATCGGAGCGGTTTTAGAGGCTAATTACGCTTCTTCTAGCTTTTGTTAGGTTCCTAGGACCATTATTGGAGATATGGAGCGATTTCGACTCGTTTCCGACATATTTGGAGCCATCGAAGAGAAGCGACGATCACTCGGTAGCCTATACTCGATCCCGAGACCTTCGGACCCATTCCTGAGCCCCTTGGACCCGATCCCGAGCACCGAGAATCGATGAGAAGCCTAACAAGAGCAAGGAGGGACCTTTGGGACCATATTAGAGGCCTACAAGACCCATCCCGGTCGGGACAACCCTCATCCCGGTCGGGATGAAGTGCAAACAAAGAAGCTCTTCTGCTGAGTCAATCGGGACGGGATGAAGTCATCCCGGACGGGATGATGAAGCCATCCCGGACGGGACCATCCATCCCGACCGGGATGACCCTGCTGTAGCCCACGCTTGCTTTCTTTTTCTCCTTTGTTCTTGTAACCGTATAAATACCCCCCCCCCTCTTGTAATCTTAGCTTATGTTCTTCATTACCCACTAAACCCTAGACTACTTTAGACTAGATTATCTTAGATTAGTGTAGATTAGTCTTTAGTTTATCGTTAATCTTAGTAATTAGTCTTGTATTAAAGGAATTCTTCAAGATTCATCCAAGATTGACAACCTTGGGAGATTGTTTTGGGTTTTTCTCATTAATGCAAGTTCTTATCTTTTCATCCTCTTGTTAGTAGGTATAATCTTCTTATTCTCTTTACTCTTAATCCTTGTTTAATCTTTCAAGTTTCAATCTTTTCTTATTGTTCTTGTTCTTGCTAGTTTCATAATGGATGTTTTGTTATTTGTGTTGTTTCCTCTTGATAGTGTTAGTATTAGTTTTACTATGTGTGAGTAGACTTTTGTGGGGTTAGTAGGGGGATTATGTGTTGATTATGGGTGATTAGGGTTGATTGGGGGTAAAGGTCAAATCTTTGTTACTAGTCACTCATTGTGCATACTATGTGTTTGATGAAATGCTTGTTAGAGTAGTAGTTACAAATGCTCCTCTTGCTTGTTTTATTCTTCTCATTGGGTGATTGATTTGTGGTTGAATCCTTGTGTATTGGGTAATATCTTGCTTGAGTATTCGGGTTTTGTCTTAGACACGATAGTGCGGACATTGGCTTTGACGCGAGAGCGCGGACCGACCTTAGTGACTAGGTGAAACCTACACCCTCGATTACCCAACCATCCCACTACACTTATGAACCCGACCTAACCCTACTCTTTCCTTATTTGATTTTTCCTTCTTAGATTATTTTTAGTCATATTTCCTTCCCTTCTTATCATTCTAGTTTAGCTTAGCCGCGAGACCTAGTCAAGTCTTTAGGTGGAAGTTAGTCTAAACCCTCTTTACCGTCCCCGTGGACTCGACCCGACTTACCCTTTCTACCCAGTTAGGATTAGTTGGATATTATTTGTTGGTGGGGATCCACGGCAAATCCATCCCATCAATTTGGCGCCGTTGCCGGGGACGGTGCTAGTTTAGACTTTGTTTTCCTATTTACTTGATTTTGTCTTTGTTTTTTTTTGCTTTCTTTTGCTTCTTTTGTGTGTGAAGTTTATTTCCTTCTTGTCTAGTGCCCAAAAAGCACTAGACTTCTCACGTTTGCTCCTAGTCTACAGTTTTTGCCTAGAGGTGGTGACCACCTTCTTCCTTACGACTCAGAGCCGCAGAAACAGACGGTTGTTAGTTTGAGAGGTTTCCAATCGGGTACAAGCCTAGTTTTCGAGCACAACGTGAGGTTTGATCTAAACTCCCCACACCTAGAAGCTACCATGAGCTACTCCTCTCCCTCTATGAATCAAGGGTATGACATGACATCTCCCTACCACTATCAAGCTCCTTGGGATAATCAAGACACTCGTGGGTATGAATTTCAAGGAAATGGAATTGGCTACCGACAAGTGAACACTTATCAATCATATGATCATGGTGGCTATTACTCAAGCAATCATTGTGAACCCACCATGTTTCATCATGATTCACCATATGGAAGCCAATTTCCCCAAAACCCACCACATTACCCTTCACCTCAACTACAATATGAGCCCCAAAACCCACAATACTACCAATCATATTCACCTCACTACCAACCATATGATGCCCCACCCCTTGGGCATCATCAAGGTTCACAAGTAACACTCCAAAACCCCAATGACCACCAAATGCCCAACTTGGAGTTAAATCAATCGATTCTTCAAATGCAACAAGAAATGGCCATACAAGTGCAAAAAGACTATGAAATCTTGGACGAACTCCGAAGGGAAAGTGAGGAACGTAATGCTAGATTGAATGCTTTAACAGCTCAAACCCTCATGTTTTTAACTCGATCTTCACAAGTTGATGAAGGATGTTCATTTGAGGAAGGGGAACAACCCAATGACGAAGCCGCTAATGAATCCCCTTTGAGAAGCGAGGTTTGCTTTGAAGAACCTCAATTGTCCACCCAAGAGGAGACGAATGAGGAAATAACCCTTGTTGAAGGCATTGTTGGTGAAGAATTTGAGGAGGTTAGTGAGTTGGATGAGTTGGTGGAATTTGTGAAGTTTTTGGGTGAAAATGACAAGCCCAAGTTTCCCTTGTGCGAGAATGAGGAAGAACATCAAGAGCCCCTCGCAAGTAAGCGAAGCAATGGTTTGGAAGAGATTGAAACCGCCGGTAATAGTTTCAATTCTCTCCTCCAAGATGATGTGGGGACAAGTGTTGTTCCGGAATTTGAAGATGGGGAACCACAACTTGAGGAAGGTGTGGGGGTGTGCAACAAGGAAATGAGGCCAAAGCCATTTTTTGTGCCTCATGATGAAGACTTGAAGCTTGCTAGTGATTGGAGACGATGCTTAGAGAGGAAGAGGTCGTTAGAGCTCGTAGGATGGATAGACCCCGGAGACAACATGAATGATGACGTTGGGTCTTGGGATTACTACTTCTTGCCTCCACCTTGGAGGCCGTGGAGGATAGCTTGGCTCGTTTGCTTGAGCCCTCATTATGATGTGGCTCGTGCGTTTGACTTGCTCCTCCGAGCCCTTGAAGGCTATAGTTAGGAATGAAGAGTCCACCATCCTAGGTTTGATGGAGTTCCTTAAGAACCGTCATGTTGTACATTCCCCTTTCTCTCTTCTCTTTAGTTTTTGTGTTTGTAATTGTGTTATTTATGATTTTGTTTCTAGGACTCTTTGTTTTGTGAGATTCTTGTGATTTGGTATTTTGATGAGCGATGAGAGGGAGGGACTTTGATGAATGTTTTGAGCTTATTTGTTAGGTGCAAAGTGAAGATGAATCTTAGAAAGGAATGGTTATTGATAGAGCATGGATTTTGAGCTAGGAAGTCGGGTTTGTATTGGTGGCCTTGTGGGTGAAGCTATCAAGATTATGAAGGGCTAGAAGACTCTTCCCGACCGAGAAGAAGGCATCCCGACCGGGAAGGATGAACCATCCCGACCGGGAAGGATGAACCATCCCGACCGGGAAGGATGAACCATCCCGACCGGGAAGGAGCCATCCCGATCGGGATGAATGTACCAAAAATCGAGTTTACTGGAGTGTGTCCCGACCGGGAAGGGAGCTTCCCGACCGGGACGGGTATGTCATCTCGACTGGGATCATCCATCCCGACCGGGATGGGTCCCCGCTCTTCCTTTTGCCTCTTCTTCGACATTTGATCCCACCCAACCACTTTATACCCCATCCCAACCTCCCTACCTACCCTTGCACCTACCATATGACCCCTACACTTCACATACATACATTCATCTCATCTTCTCTTCACTATGCACCGAGTTTCATCATCGAATCCCACCTTCTTGTACCATTGTAAGCTTAATACTTCAACCATGCGGCCATATCGAGAATGAAGAGGAATAACAATGACAAAGACAAGCAAATGTGCCAATATTGACTATTGAGACGATGGAGTTATTAGTGAGTTGCTAACCGATTGGTAAGGCGACTCTCATTTCTTTTTCGTCTTTTATTGCTTGTCTCCCTTTGCATGTTCCCCTTCCCCTTATCATTTGTGTCATGGTGGCCCTCGGGGCCTTGGTAGTCATTGCTCCCAACTCTCGATGACGTGACTACATCGGGAGTCATTTCAAAATCCAAATTTACAAGTATTTTCACTTTTTCTTTGATTTTCTCTTTCTTTTGATAGAATTTAGGCGGATTCGGGCGGAATCCGGGCTAGGTGAGTTGATTACACCTAGTCCTCCCCTCCCATTTCCTTTTATTTTCTTTTCATTTTTCCCCCATCCATATCTTTTCTCGTCTCGGCCCGTGGTGACTTGATTACACCCCGGCCGGACACATTCTACCTTTTCTCCGCTTTTCTTTTTGATTTTTAGCTTTGTTTTCGTAGTTTCTTTTTTTTTTAGTGTCTCCGTACACTATGATCGAGCATGAGGACATTGCTCGGTTTAAGTGTGGGGGAGCGATAGTCTAGTTAGCTTTATTTTTCGTAGTTTCTTTTCAAAAAAATCTTTAAAACCCCTAAAATTTTGAAAATTTTCATAAAAATCAAAAAGATTTTCTTTTGTGTCTTTCTCTTTTTGTGTCGTTGTATCGTACTTTTGTTGTGTTGTGTGTGTTTGCCTCCCTTATTCCTTGTAAGTTGCCTAATCACCGTTAACTTTGGAGGGCTTTCAAGACATCCAGTAACACCTTTTATCTCTTTTTCCTCTTTGTCTCTTGTGGAGTTTGGAGGAGATTTGTGATGATGTGTGCTCGGGTGGAGCTCTGTAAAGTTTGAAGTTGATTTGGTTCCTTGCTTGGAAATCCGGGATGGTGTTTTTTATCCTTGTTTGTTTGTTTGTTTTGTTCATTTCGTTATGTTGCCTTCGTCTCAATTTCTCTCGTTTTTGTCATGTCTTTGTCTTTGTGTTGTGTCTTGTGTGTAGTGTGTAGTGTGTAAATAGGTTTTCGAAAATACGGTTTTGAGGCTAGTGAGCAAGTGTTTACTTTCCCTTTCTAGTAGTGTGAATCGAGTCTTGGACTTTAGTCTAGTAGAATGACCCTAAATCAATAGTTTCGTTGGTCCTTTACCTTGAGTCCACCTAGTCTACTAAGGATTTACTACGGGATTTGCATTTTGACCACTATGTCCACCCACGGAGTGAAAAGGCCTTGGTTGCCGAGTCCCGTCTCTTAGGTGACCGTGTTTGGAATTGTTTGATTAGTCCAAGTTTTCCACCTTTTTGTGGGTTTGAAGGGAAGGACGCTCCCCGACTCACCCATTTCCCTACCTCCTACACATTTCCACAAATAAGTTGCAAATTTGTTGAAATTCTTACTTGGTTGCAAGAAATGCCTACAAAACATGATTCATCAAAAGGGCTAGCCAAGTCAAAAGAAAGAAAGAAAAAGAAAAAAGAAAGAAAGAAAGAAAGAAAGAAAATAAAGAAGAAAAAGAAAAGGCCCAACAATCAAAAAGAAAATACAAAAGAAGAAAAAGAAATGGCATAGCAACTCAAAAGCCAAATGCAAAAGAATGAAAATGCCAAAGAAAATCACCTCACAAAAAGAATTCTCCCCCTCTCAAAGTAAGCCTTTTTCCGATCGTTACCGTGAAGAGCCTACCAAAGGACCGAGTCCCTAGGAAGGAGGATAGCGGTAATGGTTGGTCTTCCCTCATTTTGCAACCTTGACCACCTTTTTACTTGGACTAGTTGGGCGATTTTGTAGATGGGACGACCCTCTTGGCTTAACGCTAAAGGGGGCGGGGCTTCACTTACCTAGAGTGTCGACTAAATCCGTGGTTCATCCTTTTTCCATCCCGCCTATCGTCCCGTAGTACGTTCTTAGAAGGTTAGGAGGAACCTAGGTAAGTTACCAACGTTTGTCTATTTCGTCATACTATTAGAGTTTGGTCCATTCGGTTTGTGTTATTAGCTTGGGAACGTTGTCACTTGCCTTGAGTCCTTAACCGGTGTCTATTTCACCGCTTTGTTGAGGGAAGCGGTATTTGTTTTGTCTTGGATGCAACCGTTTGGTGTTTGTTTGTGTGTGTGTTTGTTTGTGTGTGTGTTTGTTTGTTTGTGTGTTTTCGTGTCCGGTTACATCCACAGTTTTGTCGCAAGACCCCACTTGCCTTGCGGATAGCACTTGTCCTCTAAGTGTTATCGCGTGAGTTGAAAGGGCGTAGGGTGCGCTAATACCCGATCGGCTAGTATTTTAGTTTTTATTAGTTTAGTAGTTAGTTCGTGCTTACTCGAGGGCGAGTAAGGGTTAAGTGTGGAGGAGTTGATAAGTGTGGTTTGTAGTGCTTATTTGTTGTGTTTGGTCTCGGTCTCTCTTGTGGAATCGCTCTTTGGAGCGGTTTTAGAGGCTACTTACGCTTCTTCTAGCTTTTGTTAGGTTCCTAAGACCATTATTGGAGATATGGAGCGATTTCGACTCGTTTCCGACACATTTGGAGCCATCGAAGAGAAGCGACGATCACTCGGTAACCTATACTCGATCCCGAGACCTTGGGACCCATTCTCGAGCCCTTTGGACCCAATACCGAGCACCGAGAATCGATGAGAAGCCTAACAAGAGCAAGGAGGGACCTTTGGGACCATATTAGAGGCCTACATGACCCATCCCGGTCGGGACAACCCTCATCCCGGTCGAGATGAAGTGCAAACAAAGAAGCTCTTCTGCTGAGTCAACCGGGACGGGATGAAGTCATTCTGGACGGTATGATGAAGCCATCCCATACGGGACCATCCATCCCGACCGGGATGACCCTGCTGTAGCCCGCGCTTGCTTTCTTCTTCTCCTTTGTTCTTGTAACCCTATAAATACCCCCCCCCCCTCTTGTAATCTTAAATTATGTTCTTCATTACCCACTAAACCTTAGACTAATTTATACTAGATTAGCTTAGATTAGTGTAGATTAGTCTTTAGTTTATCGTTAATCTTAGTAATTAGTCTTGTATTAAGGGAATTCTTCAAGATTCATCCAAGATTGACAACCTTGGGAGATTGTTTTGGGTTTTTCTCATTAATGAAAGTTCTTATCTTTTCATCCTCTTGTTAGTAGGTATAATCAATTTATTCTCTTTACTCTTAATCCTTGTTTAATCTTTCAAGTTTCAATCTTTTCTTATTGTTTTTGTTCTTGCTAGTTTCATAATGGATGTTTTGTTATTTGTGTTGTTTCCTCTTGATAGTGTTAGTATTAGTTTTACTATGTGTGAGTAGACTTTTGTGGGGTTAGTAGGGGGATTATGTGTTGATTATGGGTGATTAGGGTTGATTGGGGGTAAAGGTCAAATCTTTGTTACTAGTCACTCATTGTGCACACTATGTGTTTGATGAAATGCTTGTTAGAGTAGTAGTTGCAAATGCTCCTCTTGCTTGTTTTATTCTTCTCATTGGGTGATTGATTTGTGGTTGAATCCTTGTGTATTGGGTAATATCTTGCATCAGTATTCGGGTTTTGTCTTAGACACGATAGTGCGGACATTGGCTTTGACGCGAGAGCGCGGACCGACCTTAGTGACTAGGTGAAACCTACACCCTCGATTACCCAACCATCCCCCTACACTTATGAACCCGACCTAACCCTACTCTTTCCTTATTTGATTTCTCCTTCTTAGCTTATTTTTAGTCATATTTCCTTCCCTTCTTATCACTCTAGTTTAGCTTAGCCGCGAGACCTAGTCAAGTCTTTAGGTGGAACTTGGTCTAAACCCTCTTTACCGTCCCCGTGGACTCGACCCGACTTACCCTTTCTACCCAGTTAGGATTAGTTGGATATTATTTGTTGGTGGGGATCCACGGCAAATCCCTCCCATCAGCAGGCGTCACATTTCTTAACATATTCTCTGGCGTCCTTGCGCATTGTCGACCAATAGTAACCCTGGCGGAGTGCTTTGTTGGATAGACTCTTGCCCCCTGCATGATTTCCACACTCACCACTGTGGAGGTCATGCATAACCACTTCCGCCTCCTGCTGACTTAGGCACCTCAAGTATGGTCCAGCGGTTGATCTTTTGAACATGACACCATCAATGAGGGTGTACCTGGACGCTTTCATCCTAAAACTCTGGGCTTCCTTCTTGTCTGCCGGCAGAATATCGTTCTGCAGCCATTCTTTGTAGGGTTTTCTCAGTCAGAGATTTCCTCCTGCTCTGCTGTTGTGCTGTAGACTCCCGCTTCTTGCAGCCACTGCATCCCTTGGTCTGGTGAGTTGTCTCCTTCCCTTGGCATCTTGTGCTCTTGTGTGCCCTTCCAAACTGCCGGTTCCAGGACATGGACAATGGGTATGGTGGAGACTACTCCAGGTTTGAATGTTGCCCCCGGGGTGGCCAAGGCGTATGCTTCCACGTTCTGGTCCCTAGGGACTTGGTTGATTGAGAAGCCTGTGAACCTAAGGGAGAGCTCCTTCGGCACTTCGAGGTAGGCCATCATCTTAGAGTCCTTTGCCGCTTACGAGCCAGTTACATGATTGACTATCAGTTGGGAGTCGCTGTACACCTCCAGGCGCTTGACTTTGAGGTCTAGAGCCAGTTGGAGACCTAAGATTAGAGCTTCATATTCTGCTTCGTTGTTTGTTGTTCGGAACTCGCACCGTACCGCTTGGACTATGAGATTCCCCTGGGGAGACTTGAGAACTAATCCTACTCCAGACCCTCGCATGTTGGAGGTGCCATCTACATTCAGCTTCCACACCTGTTTGCCTTTGTCCTCCTCAAGGAGGAGGATGTCTTTCTCTACCTGTGTATGCAGTGCTGGGCTAAAGTCGGATATGAAGTCTAACGCCTGGGACTTGATCGCAGTCCTGGGGACAAATCTCAGGTCGAAGCCGCTCAAGTGTATAGACCACTTGGCCATTCTTCCTGATAACTCAGGTTTTCTCATAATAGTCTTTAGCGGATAATTTGTTATTACAGAAATAGCATGTGATTCAAAATAAGGTCGAAGTTTATAAGATGCTGTAACGAGTGCAAGTACAAGTTTTTCAAGGGATGTGTACCTGGTCTCTGCATAAAGCAGAGACTTACTAACGTAATATACTGGGCATTGTGCTCCTTCGTGCTCACGTACTAATACCGCGCTGACTGCTACCTCGGTTACTGATAAATACAGGAAGAGTGGTTCTCCAGGCTCTGGTTTTGACAGCAAAGGTGGAGTGCTGAGGTAGTTCTTCAGGTCACTAAACGCCTTTTCGTGCTCTGCTGTCCATTCAAATCTTTGGGCCTTCTTCAGTGTATCATAAAACAATCTGCATCTATCTTGGACCTAGATATGAATCTGTTCAGAGCAGCGATTCTCCCAGTCAAGCGTTGTACGTCTTTAGGTTTCTTCGGGGATTCCAGCTGGAGGATGGCTTTGATTTGCTCCGTGCTAGCTTCGATTCCTCTCTGGGTGACCATTTATCCTAGAAACTTCCCACACGACACTCCAAACGTGCATTTTGAAGGATTCAACTTCATCTTGTACTCTCTCAAGGTTTTGAAGGTGTCCTCCAGGTGCGTTGTATGCTGTGAAGCCTGCTTTGACTTGACCACCATGTCGTCAATGTACACCTCCATCGTGTTCCCAATTTGCCTTTTGAACATTTTATTGACTAGTCTCTGGTAGGTGGACCCTGCATTTTTCAGACCAAAAGGCATTACGTTGTAACAATATATACCTCTCTCAGATCTGAAGGCTGTCTTCTTCTGATCTACTGGATGCATCTTGATCTGGTTGTACCCACTTCATGCATCAAGGAAAGTCAGCATCTCATGACCTGCTGTGGCGTCCACCATGGCGTCTATGTGTGGCACGGGAAATGGGTCTTTTGGGCATGCTTTGTTTAAGTCGGTAAAATCCACGCACACCCTCCACTTGCCATTCTTTTTTGGGACCACCACCACGTTAGACAACCATTTTGGATACTTCACCTCCCTGATTTTTCCAGCAGCCAGCAAACTGTCAACCTCCTTATTTATGACTTGATTTCTTTCTGGGACAAACTTTCTTCTCTTTTGTTGGACTGGTTTGTAGCTTGGGTCCGCGATTAACCTATGGGTGATAACGCTCGGGTCTATACCTACCATATCATCATGCGACCAAGCAAAACAATCCATGTTAGTTTTTAATAATTCAATGAGGTTTTGGCGGATACTACTTGTGCATTCTGATCTGATTAACACTTTCCACTCTGGATGTTGCTTGTCCAAGTTGACTTCATCCAACTCCGCCTGTGGCTCTACGTACCCCTGCAGAGGCAGATGAAGGCTCCTTAATTGCTATGCAGGAGGACTTATGGTTT
Source organism: Agrostemma githago (assembly GCA_958450325.1). Taxonomy (NCBI): domain Eukaryota; kingdom Viridiplantae; phylum Streptophyta; class Magnoliopsida; order Caryophyllales; family Caryophyllaceae; genus Agrostemma; species Agrostemma githago. Next base: position 60,555,542 of record OY288247.1, on the reverse strand, counting down.
TCTTGAGAGCCACCTTGTAGCAGTCTTTCGCTTCCTCCTGATCTCCACTGATCTTCTGCACTCCCCATGGTGTAGGGAACTTCAAGCACTGGTGGTAAGTGGACGTGATTGCCTTCATTTCATGGATCCAAGGCCTTCCTAGAATTACATTGTAGGTGGAGGGTCCATCAATGACTAGGTACCGTACTTGCTTGTTCACTCCTCCGACATAGGTAGGAATGGTGATCTCTCCCAGAGAATGCTTGGTCTCACCACTAAAACCTACCAAGGGAACCGCCTTCCTCGTTAGATCCTTCTCGCTAAACCCCATGTTCTGGAGAGTTTCCAGCATGATGAGGTTGACTGAACTCCCAGTGTCCACCAGAATCTTCTTCACGGTGAAATTCCCCATGGAGAGAGTAATTATTAATGCGTCATGGTGCATCTCTGGAGTAGCTTCTGCATCAGTTTCGTCAAAGGTGACAGCTGGATGATCCTTGCAACTGATTCTGCAGGAGTGCTCTGGTCTGTCTCCTCTGGTCTGAGAAGCATGTCTCTTGGCTGCTGAGTAGGTCAGCCCGCATAATTCCGATCCTCCTGTGATCACATTGACAATTCTGGTACATATTGGAGGTGGAGAAGGCAATACTTGATCTGCTGCATTTATTCTGCTAGAGTTTCTGGACATGAGGTGATCCAGATTCCCCTGATCGTACTGGAACTTAACCTCCCTCCTGAGCTGGACACACTCATCGGTGTGGTGTCCAATGTCGTCGTGGAATTCGCACCTCCTACTGGCGTCCCTTCGGTCATTGGTGTACTCATGTCTCCTGGGCCACCTGACTCTGCGCCCTAACTCCCTTAGAGCCTTGAGTACCTCAGCAAGGTTGGTGGAGCATCCATACTCACTTACTTTGGGTGGTAATCCCGGATTGTCCTTCCAGTCCTTCTCCTCAGAAACCTTGCTTACGTTCCTGGCGTAGGGCTTTGATCTCTCGCCCCTTTTTTCTGTAGGCGCCTTTCTGGTAACATGCTCAGAACCATACGTAGCCCTTCTAGGGCCTGAATCTTCCTCCAGTCTGATGGCTGCCATCGCCTTAGTCTGCACAACCTCAAACGTGGTACACGGGTACTTGGTGAGATCCCTGTACAGATCTGAGTTCTGGTGGAGCCCTTGGCGAAAGGCTTCTATGGCGGTGGGTACATCACATCTGGGGATGGTTATTTTCTCCTTGTTGAATCTGTTGAGGAAGTCGCACGTGGACTCCTTGAACTTCTGCACCACCCGATACAAATCACTGGTCCGCTTCTCTGGTTTCCTGCTGCTGGCGAACTGCTGGTTGAAGGCATTGACCAGGTCAGCGAAGGAGGTGATGCTTCGGTTAGGCAGACCGACAAACCAATGGAGGGCGGCTACTGATAGAGTAGAGCCAAACCCTTTGCACATACAAGCTTCCTTCAGGGGCCCCGTAGCGGTCACCACCATCATCTTCTGCTTGTACTGGTTGATGTGGTCTAGGGGGTTTGCAGTGCCATCATAAAGCGTCATGGCTGGCGGCACGAAGCCCTTGGGTACAGCAACACAGGCTAAATCATCGGTGAAGGGTGAATCTGCATAGCTGTCTCTAGCTGCTCTCTCCAGGGGACGTGGCATTCCAGGGATCTTGTTGATCAGGTCTCTTAATTCCCTCAGTTCCTGGTACTGTTGATCTGTTGTGCTGACTAATCCTACAAGAGGGTTAGAAACAGCATGAGAAAAGCTGAAAGGAGTACTCCCTGCATGAGGCTCTTCTGGGTGTTGACTGCTAGGAGGAGGAGGAGGTAATGGTGCTGCTACCGTCACGGATCTAGGCCGCCACTCTTGTGCCTCCTGGAGTGGGACTCTGGGCAGCCAGGTTCCTCCTGGATGTGAGCTGCTGTCGGGGGTCGCCATACTGGCTGTGGCTCCTGGATGCCATCCAAATGGCTGCTGGCTGGGGGTAGGCGTTGCCCACACTCCTCCTGAGGACTGATTGTTGGACAAGGTGATCATCTCTGGTCGGGTCACGGATCGCCATTCTGGTGTTTGATGGACATGGGTACCTGCGAAAGATAACGAGTTAGTTTCCTGACTTTCGATGCCGGAGAGAGGGTTACCTTTGGTACGAGATCTGCCGGGTGTGGGGCCATAGGTCAAGTAACCCAACCCTTGGGGTTCAATAACTGGGCCTGGTGGAGCCAGTCCTAGCTCCAGTCTAGTGACCAACTCTGAAGGGACTTCTTTGGTGGTTTTCCTGCCAGCTGCTGATTCCCTACGGGTGCTGGGTTCTTCCCTAGGCATCAGGGGCAGCATCTCTGGTGACATCTGGAGCGATGCAGCTGGAGTCTTGTCTGCTGCCGAGATCCGAGCCTTGATATCTTAGTTGTCCTTCTGCAGGGTTTCTACTGCTTGGCGCAGAGCATTGATTCCCTGGAGCATACTCTGCATCAGGTCTGGTGACCCCGCGCCACTGGAAGCTTCTCCCACGAATCCTCCTGGAGTCGTGGTTCTGGTTGGTATGCTCTTTTTCCCGACTTTGGTGGAGTTGGTGACCCCAGAGGTTTTAGGCGTCGAAGGGGGCCTAGACACCGATAACGTGGGTTTCACCACTTGGCTGGTAGGAATTCCCAGGGTGAGGGGTGTGAAAACCGGCTCTGCTGATCCTGGGGATGACCTTCCTCCAATGGGCTGAGTTGATGCTCCTTGACTGCTGGAGGGACTTCGATCGGATCCGGACATGGCGATGCGGAATTGCTTCACGGTAGGATCTGGTTTATAGGAAATGATCACTAATCCCCACAGACGGCGCCAAATTGTTTTGGTAAAAATTTACCGGGTCTACGATTTCGATTGCGGGTTTAAGCGATCGTCCTATAACTATATTTGACGAATTTGAATTGGACCAAATGAATGAAAAGAGCAGCGAAAGGAAGAAAGGAAAACACACAAAGTTTGGTGACGCGGAAACCCGATGTGGGAAAAACCGCGGGGGGAGTCGGAATCCCGCCAAAATTCTACTATCAATGGGAAGAAGTAAAGAAAGGAGTCCTAATACAAAGAATTTGGCTATGACTTATGATTGATGGTGAATATTTCTTAGGGTGTATGCTTGAGTTGGGTCTACTTGAATGAATCCATCCGTTTGCCTTTCCTCCTCTTTTATACTGCTGCTGACCGTTGCCCCTTTAATCCCCCAGAATCTTCTCATTTAATCCCCATTTATTGCTCGGCTGTTATTGCCTTTAATTGCTCGGAATCTGGGCATTTAATTTCCCCTCAGCAGTTACACTCTCCTCCTCCCTTATCTCCTGATTTGCAGGAATCGTGCCCCAAATCTAGGAGTCGGTTCTGACTCTTTCCTGCTTTGCACCTGGTGGAGTGGGAATGGGTTATTGTATTTGTTAGGCTGTGTGGTTGCTTTTCCTTGGTTCGGCCCATCTCCCCTCTTGTCGTATCCTCTTCTGGCCCAATGACTCGAATAATGTCGAATTTCGTCCTTTGACCTTTTGACTTTTGATTTTTGTCCCTCGGCTATTGACTTTGACTTCCGACCCTCGGTTTTGACTATCGTCTTTGACCCTCTGACCTTTGACCCTTTGACCTTTTGACCGTCCACTCGTAGCGTGCCACGTTGTATTCCGGAGGTGCAAATTTTTGGCCCGAACAGTGACCAAAATAATTGATATTATTTTATGAAATTAAATAGACATAAATTAGACTTAAAATAAATAATAGTCTTTTCTCAAACTTTTCGGAAATAAAGTGTTTAAAATAGATTATTAATTTACACAAAAACACTAGCAAATTCTGAAACATGCTGTAACTTTATTAAAAATAATAAAACTTTCAATTTGACAATTCATATCAAAAATCACGAATTATGAAATAATTTATTATTTGTATGTTTTAGTCTCGGCCTTGTAATACTTTTTTGATAATCAAAAGAATGACTTACTCGCAAATCTTGTAAAAACGATTTAAAATAACGAAACATGTGAAGATTTAGGATTGTAAAGTCTTTGTTATTAAAAACGAGACATAAATATATTGTTTAACAAAAATCTAATTTCTATACATGCAACTACCACAATAATATCACATAATACCGAGTAACGTGTCAATGTTACCTTAATCGAGATCCGAATCAATTAAGTAATCATCTTCGTCGGATCTAGCACGATAGCCTACGAAATAATTAAACATATGGTATTAAAACCACATTATAAGTGAATAGAAAGGAGAAAACGAGATGAAGAACGAATAAGAGTAATTAAATTACTCGAGATCGGAAAGAATTAGAGACGAATTAGGATTAGACTGATGAACAAAAAGGAGAAAATTTAATGTGAAACCTAGAGCACAAAGGAAGACTTGTGTTGTGAATAAAATAGACTAGAATGAAAGAGAATATAAAGAGAAATTAGGAAGCTAAAAGATAGGAATAATCGAGTTACAACTTACAAGGATTCTTAACTCAACTAGGAGACGAGATGGTTGAGATGGAAAGAACAAGCAACAAATCTATGTGATAAGTTTCCGATTAAAATAAATAGGATAAATATAATATGTAGTGTTAATAAAAGGTGTCTGAAAATATTTCTCAAGTCGATAAGAGAAGGTTCGTAAAATAATATAAGCGTTTACGAAGAAATTGGATTAAAACGCATTAGAAAATAATTATTTATGAAGTCGCGTAGTAAAATAATTAAACAACCATTCTTCGAAAATAAAATATTTTTGAGCTAGAAACCATTATAAATATAATCGAGCATTTTTAGAAAAATAAATAGTTCAAACTCGATTTTAAAACTATTGTTCACAGAAAATATGATTTTTCAAAAATAATTAAACATACCTGCGATGAAAAGAATTAAATGGGTTTTCGAATAAAAATAGAATAATTAAAATCCTTTTACGAAAATAAATAATTTTAGGCTCGAAATGGGAAAAATGTAATAGACGAAATATTATCGAGTTACGATATAATCGTGACGGAACAGATAGCGGAGTTAGAAAATTTGCGGGTGTTACAGCAGAATTGTTGCTTGCATCATTAATCCCTTTAAATTTTAAGTTACATTAGTACGTAATTACATTTAAAAAATAATACTTTAAAAAATAATACAAATCTCACTTACGTTTTTATCCACCAATAAAACTTCAAGTGATGTCGATTCTTGATTTTCGATATTGGTAAGGTTCCCTTTCCATTTGCAAACAAATAGGCCCTCAATAAAAGGTTGAATTAATTATGTATTTTTGGTTTCCATGCTGCTTGTTTTTGTTGTGATTGTTGTTTCGCATTGCCTTTGGTATTTATAGTGTGAGGATTGACAGGTTTTAAGGGTTTTTTGGCAATTTGATGTTGTTTTTGTTTTAAGGTGTAGGTAGTTTTCCAAGTTATTGGAGGTTATTAATGATAGTGGGTTAAGTTAAACTCTAACTATAAGTAGAGTAGTTTAAGGAAGTTTATCTCAGTTTCAAACTTCATTGAAGCAATTTTAGAGTTTTTGGCAGTTTGATTCTATTTTTGTTCTAAGGTGTGGGTTGTTTATTCAAGTAATTGGAGGTTATTAATGATAGTTGGTTAAAAGTTAAACTCTAACTATTAGTGGAGTAGTTTATGGAGGTTTATTTTAGTTTCAAACTTCTTTGAAGCTGTTTTATGTTTTTTTAAGTGGTTGTTATCATGGTTATATTTTTATAATGGCTGATTTTTGTACTTTGTAATTTAATTCGTAATTTCATCCCTTTTATACTAAAAGGATAGGAGATCTAAAAAAAATCCTACGTGGCGACTTCTCCTTAAAAGTTTTCCCGCTCACATATCAAACCTACAAAATGGGCCTTCACTCTAATCTAGAAGCATACTAACTACAGAGTAGGCTTTTCGAAATCTGGCAACATAATGTATAATTATGAAAATAACCTCCGGATACGACCAAGCCCAATATTATACTACGACAGATACGATAAAATATACATATGGAGGATATGATCAAATATATCCGGATACTACATTATTTTATATGGTTAACCGATGCCATATTATACATTTATTTATACTTTAAGTATTTTTTATGGTAGTATATATTGATACTACACAAAATCTTGGAAGAGACTGTCTCTCAATAACTTATTGAGAGACCACTCTTCAGTACCACTCTATGTCATATTCGTACTCTTAAATGACAACTTTGTTTTGTAACTGTTTTTATAACAAGTGTACCTTCTTTAATTTATATTTGTATATACTCTTTTAGGTTAATCGTACCTACTTCTATTAGGTTTGGTACCACTGTTACTTCCATTTGTACTTAGTCTCTCGGTAAAGTTAATGAGAGATCGTCTCTCAGGAGACCTACTCTTGATACTATAGTACGTATATGATATTGATACTATAAATAATCCTCCACCTCCATCTCCACCTCGATATTTTATGGAATTGATGCTCATCCCTAATATATTTTGGGACTAATTTTTGGGAATGAGTATCATATTTTGGGAATTAATGCTATGTATAATATATTGGCCATATTATACATTATAAAGTATAAATATTACCTATGTTTACGATATATAGGTTACACATTCCTCTTATACTAAGAGGATAGGAGAAGTAGAATTGCGCCTACGTGTCAACACCAGGTTAAAAAATTTCCTGCTCAATACCTTTATTTCCCCCCACATATATGGTAAGTATATTAAATAATACGACCATAATTAATTTGTACAAAATAATAGTATTACCATATATACTATTGTGCAAATAATAGAGTCATATTTATATAAACTCATACAAAAAATTAGTCGTATATTTTGATAAATATAGAGAAGTACTTCGTATGAATTAAAAAACAGTACAGAGTAATATTTAGTATTTGACAATACATATTTCGTGTTATTAGTTAAAGTCTTTATTTTAATTAGGTTAATTTCAAAATTATTTTCTCAAATCAAAATATAAATATGAAAAATATTTTTAAAAAATGAATTGTTAAATCAACAATTATTTCGTATAAACAATCAACTAAAAATTAAACTTCTATATGTACCGTGCTTGGCACGGGGTCTATACTAGTTATAGACTAAATGCACATTATTCGAGGATAAAACTTTGTACCTGTTCGTAATTTAATTCGTGATTTTTGCAACATTAAAGCTGTTGTTCTTTTGGGATTTCATGCCATGGAGTCACTTTTGCTGACTTGTGGATTAATGCTGCTGTAGAAGAAAAATACACACTAAATACAAAATATTTTATTAGCTCCACTTGACACACTTGAATCCATGCCTTGTAAAGGGTTTTGTGTATTATAGAAAATACACTACACCTTGAGTCCAATGTTTGATGCATTGGACTTGAGTCGTAAGAAAATACACACTTGAGTCGTAAATTCACTTCATGAACTGTGTTTTGTGTTATGTAATGGGCACACTACACCACACAACTATCTCACCTCGTCTGCTTTCAATTCACATTATTCACTCGCTAACTATTGTTGTAATGTTGGCTTGACTGTATGACCAATGGGTTGCGGTTAAACACTAAATACGAAGTATTATATCAGCTCCATCTAACATCCTTTTTATTTGCAAGTTTCGCTACAATGTACGAAGTTGCAAAAAGTGAAACAGTACAACAAGATATAGCACGTGGACAATAAGTTACAGCTGAGTTAAAGTACCACACAAAGTGACCCCTAATCGAAGAGTATACATAGGTCAAGAAACCTAGTAGGACTCTCTTAGGGGTATACTTACAAAGATATATTCTAATGAAGGTGAGCTGCAACTTATTTGGTTAACCATTACGCCTCCAATCACTAATAGAAGAGTTCAGATTGTTATTGTGTAATTATTCAGATGCGTTGTCTTGATTGGAGCGTAATGGTTCTTAAAGTAAAGACCTCGATGATGAGCAACAACCGAAAATCAGCTATGAGATGAATTGAGACGAATTTATATGGAGAGAAAAACTAGGATTGTCGGTTCACCAAGAATTTTCTACGATCACAGTCTAGGTCACGGGTCTATCATAGATATTCGTCTAAGGGGTAGTGAAAAGGTTCTTCCGGTCCACTATTCACCCTAGAATTCATCTAACGACTTCCAATCTTATTAGCGCAAACTAATGTGTTGTAGCAGGTCTAACTCTTACCAGGCTTCCGATCTTAGGTTTGAGTTTACCAATTCAATTAATCAATTACGTCGACTTAATCAATTAATCTCAATTAAATACTACAATTAACAAATCAGACGCAATATCGTTGACAGATCTATAAAAACTAATTAGCAATCGTATTCAATTCATAGATCCCCTAAATCCTAGCAAGGGAAATTAACTACTCATAGATAAATTTACGACAACAATAATAAAGATGATAAATAATGAATGGCTTCGACAACGTAAGCCTAAGATCCCGTGGTGGCCTTATGTGTGGAATAAACACACTATTCCTAAGCATTCTTTTATCATTTGGCTTATTTTGCATCGAGCCTTGAGAGTGCGAAGTAATCTGTTTAAGTTACACATTATTGATAGGCCTTGGTGTCTCTTGTGTCAGGCAGAAGAGGAAACTCATGAGCATTTATTCCATGCTTGTGTGTATAGCTCGCAAATTATGGAGAATATAGAAGCAACATGGGAGATGCAAGGTATTCGTGGTAATTGGTACCAATGGGTGCATAAGAAAAGATGGTCCAAGCTACGGAAACAGATATGCTGGAGTGTGATTAACGCAGGTTACTACATCATCTGGATGCAACACAATGCAACAAGGGTGGACGATAGAATCCTTCGTCCCCAGCTTCTTATTGATCGGGTTAAACAGCAAATGAGGCAAAGATTTTATAGTAATATTAGTGGATTCATCCCAAGTAAAGATGTAGCATGGGTAGCTAGTTGTTTTTAATTGACCGTTTTTTATGGTTCTAGTCTCAAAATTGATCTTATACTTGGTAATTATTAATGAAAGCTTACAATTTACCCAAAAAAGACGATAAATAAATTAAGCATAACGAATAGATCTAAAAAGAAATTAAGCATAAAAGAATTAATAAGATTAAGAGAGAGAAAATTAAGAACAAAGAGAATAAGGAAGAACAAAGAAATAATTAGATTACCTAGGTTAAAGAAAGAGTAGAAAAGAATTCAAACATCTAGATCTAAAAGTTGACGGTAGAGAGAAATCTAAAGAGTAGTCTAAAGAGAATTAAAAGCATAAAAGAAGAGGTATATAATTCTAGTCTGATAGTATCTTAAATACTAAGGGGGCGTTTGGTTTGGGGTTTACAGGAAAGGGAAAGGGAAACAACTTCTATCATTCCCTTTGTTCTTGTTTGTTTAAGTTTTTTTTCCATTTCCTTTCCCTTCTCCAATCCTCTCCATTCCCCCAAACCTTTCTACCTTCATTACCTCACCCCCCCTAGGGTTTGAATTTTGATTACCCATTACCTCTCCCTCACAATCATTTCTCGTAAATCTTATAAATTTTGACTCAACTACTTGACCATTTATTTTTGGGTCAAGACCCATATTTTTTGACCCGTGACCCATTTGACCCAAATTTGAAATGACTCATTAATTTAGATTTGAGATATGTCCCGTTAATTTATTATATTTAAAATAACAATTAAAAAGTTATTGACTTAACATGGTAAATTATAAAAAAAAAATTAAAAAAATGCAATTCATATTACTTTTATATACTCCGTAGCATTTACCAATAGAATATTTGTAAAATCATATAGTTTTTAAAATTTTAAACATGGTTTTTGAATAGTCAATATGAAGAAAAAAAACAATTTTTTTTATTGTTAAAAAGGAAGGCATCATAAATTATTTCGACCCTAACATATATAGTGACCCATGTTTGACTCAACTCGTATTCATATCCGCCATGTAGTTGTTTCTCATTCTCTTACATTTTGTAACCAAACAACTAGTAACATCAAAGGGTAACATTTTCCTTTCCTTTTCAGTCCCTTTGTTGATTTCATTCCATTACCCCTTCACCAACCAAACGGCCTCTAAGTTAAAACAAAAGCCCAAAAGTCTTATTAACACTAAACATCAAATTATGGAAGTCTCGGTGTTTGTCCAGTCTAGTCGGTCGACTATTTGTGACTCGTTTCCGTTCTCATCACTGCGCGCTCAACTTCAAACACTTGTCATTTCTTCATTACTTCTTCAAATCGGGCTTGTAATACACCGTTGGAAAGTTAAGAGAAAGATATTTCCAACGCAACTAGATTCAGATCAATTAAAGTTGTAAAACTCAAGATATTCACGTTTTTATTTGACCTATTTGAAAACGATCATTTTCCTTTCTTATTTCGCATAAGATTTCATCTTTAAGCTCGATTTTGGCTTGTTTATGCGTCAATGGGTTCATTCCCTACATAAGATGCAACAAGACCACAAAGTATCAAATTTGGGGGAAAATAGTTGTTAATGCTACTCGATATGCATAAAAATGCGTGCATAAAAGACGGAATAAACGTATATAAATTGCACGCGTCAAGTGGAATAAGTGAACCATGGAGTCATTCGACACTGTAGGTAGGTGCAATCTTGCTCTCTTTGGCTAAGGCCAAGAGGGTCATTCCAAACTCAAATTATCCAAATTAGTCCAAACAAAATGTGGAGAAGTGTTTACAACTTGTGGTGGGTCGACTAATCCGCTATCTTCCTTCCTCGAGACTCGGTCCTCTAGTAGGCACTTCACGGCGACAAGTCAATCAAAGGGCTTTTTTTAAGGAGATGTTTGATGATACGATTTTCATTGATGTTCCTTTTCTCTCCTTTGATTTTCGTATTTTTGTGCTCTTTTCTCTTGCTTTGGTTTGCCCTTTTTTGACTTTTTGATGTGGTTCGACACCAAGCTTAGAGGTTTATTTTTGTAAACTTATTGTGATGATATATAGGTGGAAGGAAAAATAGGTAAGAGAGAACGCGCGCCATTCCCGGATAACCCACAAAAAGGCGAGAAGAATTTGGACTAAAGGTGCAATGGTCATTCGAGCAAGGTCACCTAGAAAATGGGATGCGGTCACCAAGGCCTAACTCCTCCATAGGTGGTCAATTGCAAACCCCGAAGTAAATCTCTAGTAGAAAAGGTGGACTCAAGCTAAAAGATCAACATATTTATTGATTTAGAGTCATTCTACTAGATTAAGGTCCAAAATCTACAATGAGTTATCCGCAATGGAATGTAAACTCTTGTAATAAGTTTGTAATCAGGTTTTCGAAAACTTTTAATCCAAGACACACTATACAAAAGCAAAAAGAACACAAGAAAAAGAAAAGGCAAGTAAAGGAAAACACAAGTAAAGTCAAGCATTCCTTACTCCATTGACATTCAAGTATACAAAATCAACTACAATCCAAAAATGCTAATCTCTTCGAGAGCCTCCCAATAGCAACAACTTAACTCCTCTACAAGAGTAAAGAATGAAGCGAAGAGGAAAGAAGTTACCTAGTGGGTTGCTTCCATAATCTCCTCATCTTGTGCTATCGAGGCGGCGATTAACCTGTAAGAGTGGAGAACAAGACTATAAAAAGTACATGAAAATATAACGAAAACGAGAAAAGAAAAGAAAATTAAAAGGAAAATATTTTTGGTTTTTAGAATTTTTCAAATTTTTATGTTTTTTTCGAAAAAAATTTGAAAAACAAAAGATAGTAGATCTATCCCCCACACTAAAACTGAACATTGTCCTCAATGTACAAGTAGGAAAAAGATCGAAAAAGACGGAAAAAAGAAAAATAAGAAAAATCTTTTTGAATTTTTATGATTTTGCAAATGTTTTTGGGATTTTTCGAAATTTTGGGGAAAAAAATAAACAAAAAAAGAGATAAGAGGTGGCACGCCTGGTGGTAATCATGTCACCTAGACCCTAGCCAACTGGGCAAGAAAATGAAAACAAAATAAAATAAAACTAGGTACGTCACCCGTGAAATTCACGGGATTATCCGCTTAAAAATCGCATGCCCTGGTTTTTGTAAATCATCCACCAAGTTGTTTCGTGAATGTATATACGTAGTTGTTGTCTCAAATTACACGTGGATCGATTTCTTATTTAACGGAATTGGAGATAGTTGAAATGTAGTTTCGATTGCAATAATTGGATAATGGAAATAGTTCATAAAGTGGGGTTATTGTAAATGTTATCTTACCATGTCCGTGATCTCCATCTCCTTGAGCTCCTTAATTGGTTTTCGATTGGCTGTCATTGTGTCCTCAATTTGTTGTTGTATGGTGTTTTGGAGGTGTTCAACTGATTTTGGAGATGTAACTCTGCATTTATTTTGAAAATAAATAGTTTTTTTATAGAGTAGTTAGTTTCTAGCAAATGCTTTGTGTGTGGAGTTACCTTTCCAATAACTCTCTTGTTTCAGGTATGTCCATGTCTATATACACTTTTGTTCCGTGAGTGCTCTGTAGTTGGTATTCATCTGCATTGAAAGTGAGCAGGTTTAGTAACATATAGAGAATAAATTTGTGGGAGCTACTTCTTACCGTTGTATAGGACAACTCTTGTTGAGGTAATGATAATTGTGTTAGGCTTGCCGGATTCTGTTGTGAAGATTCCGTCAACGTATTTGGTTGCCTTTCCCCATAATGTGACCCTAATCTTATTGTCCCTATACATTGAACATTGTAGGCTTAAATATCAATGCATAATCGAATAAAGTTTACGACAAATACCTTTAACATGAAATCTCACCTCTCATCTTCAATGAAGATGTGGCGTATTTCTGTAGGTCCGTTTGTTGTCATAACGTGAGCCTTGTCCTCTATTCCCGTCAGAAGTCCTACGACATCTGCATGCATCTTCAAGTTAGTGTGTGAATGTGAACACTCTAATTAGAAGTAAATTTATGTAATTTGGGTTAGGTACCTATCAAGTAGTCTGTTTCGTTGCTTCTTTCCTCAAGCAGATGCAGCGGATGAAATTCAAACTTATACATTGGAATATGTTTCTCGTTTTGTGGTGACTCGAGGACAGAAGTGAATGGGGTATAACAAATGGCAATACATTAATACAACATACTAATAGTATAACAAATTAGAATGGACGGGGAATTAGATTAATGATTTTTTTTTAAGGAAAAATGGCATGCATTAATGAGTTTTTATTTAATTTTTTTATTAAAAGGTATTTTTATTAAATTTTGAATTGTTTTATCTTTATTAATGGTATATGTAATCACATTATTAAGTAGCACAAACCTTTCGTTTAATCATAATTAATTATTTTTTATCATAAATAATTCAAGTTAATTTAGGCAGTAATAAATGTATTGCGGATATTACTTATCGGATCCCGTGGTTCAGTATATCTAATCACATTACTAAGTTTCATTTGTGAATGTAGAAAACAATGCCAATTGTTTTCATTAATAAATTTACCAAAACTTTAATTTGACACTAATTTGTTTTTATTACTTTTCGGATATTGTTTCTGGTTAGTGAATTAAATGTATTAAATTACATTAGTAATTGTTTTTTTTTTTTGAGTAATACTCTTGTGTAACTAATATGTGTCATAATTCATTGATTATTTATATAAAGCATATTTCAAGCTAACTTTAAATAGCATGGGTCTTGCTTTCGTAAGAGTGCACCTTTTTTTTAAGCGAAAATAGTAAATTGTGTAATACAACATTTCATAGCAATAAAAACATTTGTGAATGTAAAAGTCAATGCTGATTGTTTGCCTTAATAAATTTATTTGTTATCATTAAGAAAAGTATTATGACCTACATTATGAGGAATCCAAAAAAAATTAATATCAATTACTAATCAATTACTAATGTAATTAATTGCATTAGTAATTGAACAAAGCCTTTTCACTTACCCTTATGTAATTAATATTTGTCATAATTCATTGAGTATTTATATATAGATTTATTGTTTTCATTAACAAATTTACAAAAACTTTAATTTGGCACTAATTGTTTTTATTAAATGTAATTAATTACATTAGTAATTGGTTTTTTTTTTGACTAAATGTAAATAATTACATTAGTAATTGACCAAAACCTTTTCACTTACCCTTATGTAATTTATATGTGTCATAATTCATTTATTATTTATATAAAGTTAATTGTTGTCATGAAGGAAATTATTGCGACGTACATTTTCAGGAGTAACGATCCTATCCAGAACTTTTATTTAATAATTTGTTGTATTATTATATGTGATATTTGATAATAAGATTTACTGATAATGAATGAAAATTTCATTTGACTTACAATATTTTAATCACAATGTAATACATATCACAAACCTTTCGTTTACCCATAAGTAATTAATTGCATTAGTAATTGAACAAAGCCTTTTCACTTACCCTTATGTAATTAATATTTGTCATAATTCATTGAGTATTTATATATAGTTTTATTGTTTTCATTAACAAATTTACAAAAACTTTAATTTGGCACTAATTGTTTTTATTAAATGTAATTAATTACATTAGTAATTGTTTTTTTTTTGACTAAATGTAAATAATGACATTAGTAATTGACCAAAACCTTTTCACTTACCCTTATGTAATTTATATGTGTCATAATTCATTTATTATTTATATAAATTTAATTTAATTGTTGTCATGAAGGAAATTATTGTGACGTACATTTTCAGGAATAACGATCCTATCCAAAACTTTTATTTAATAATTTGTTGTATTACATTAGTAATTGAACAAAACCTTTTCACTTACCCTTATGTAATTAATATTTGTCATAATTCATTGATTATTTATATATAGATTTATTGTTTTCATTAACAAATTTTCTAAAACTTTAATTTGGCACTAGTTGTTTTTATTAAATGTAATTAATTACATTAGTAATTGATATTATTTTTTTTTGGACTAAATGTAATTAATTACATTAGTAATTGACCAAAACCTTTTCACTTACCCTTATGTAATAATTAATATGTGTCATCATTCATTTATTATTTATATAAATTTAATTGTTGTCATTAAGGAAATTATTGTGACGTACATTTTCAGGAATAACGATCCTATCCAGAACTTTTATTTAATAATTTGTTGTATTATTATATGTGATATTTGATAATAAGATTTACTGATAATGAATGAAAATTTCATTTGACTTACAATATTTTAATCACAATGTAATACATATCACAAACCTTTCGTTTACCCATAAGTAATTATTTTTTTTCATAAATAATTCAATTTAATTTAGGCGGTAATAAATGTATTGCGGATATTACTTTTCGGATATTGTTTTTGGTTAGAGAATTATGCAAAGGCAGTAATCAAGTATGAAATTGGATTTTTACAAAAAGTTACTGTATGAAATTATGAAAAAAACAGTACATATATGTAAGCAACAAACAAAATGCAATAAGAGTAAATCAGAGCCGAATGGAAAAATTGTAAAAGCACAAACAGTTGCAACATCCTCGTAATCATATTTTGTAGCGAAGCTTCAATATAAATAAAAGCACACTCTTATGCACCCAACATCCGTGATATTTAAAGTTAACTTGGAATATATTTATATAAATAATCAACTTAATTATATTCTGAATATATATGCAAGAAATTGAAAAACAAAAACAGCTGTAACCTCTCCGTAATTATATTTTGTAAATTTCTTCAAGTTTGAATATATATAAAATCACGCGCTCATGAACACCAAATCCATTATATTTAAAGTTAACCTGAAATGTATATATAATTGGGGAGAATATTTTTAAAATAGAACGGGGAATTTTTGAATAAGACAAATTTATATAAAAAATTAACTGAAACAAAACTGTTATACCTGAAAGCGAGGGATTCGAGACGTTATCAGTGGTTTCACGTAAGGTCACCAAACAACAACAAAGGCACCTAAAAAAATTAGCACTAAAAAATTAGAACGCACAAAGAGCAAGTATACAATTGGGGAGAACATTTTTAAAATAGATGGGGAAATGTTTTAATAAGACAAAATATTTATATAAATAATCAACCAGAACAAAATTATTATACCTGAGAAATGAAAAATTGCAGAGTTGATTATTGGCCTCGCATGAATTTACTAAACCAAAACAAATGCGAAAAGATGAAATCAGCACTAAAATTAGAATCAAGGAACAACAATTGTACAACTGAAGAGAATATTTTAAAAATAGAACGGGAACTTATCTATTTAGAATCATGAAAAAACAACACATATATAAGCAACCGAACAAAATGCAATAAGAATGAATCAGAGCCGAACGCAAGAAATTGAAAAACCAAAACAGCTGTAACCTCTTCTTAATTATATTCTGCAAATTTCTTCAAGTCTGAATATATATAAAACCACACGCCCATGAACAACAAATCCATTATATTTAAAGTTAACGTGAAATGTATTTATAATTGGGGAGAATATTTTGAAAATAGAACGGGAAATTATTGAATAAGACAAATCTATATAAAAAATGAACTGAAACAAAACTGCTATACCTGAAAAGCGAGGGATTCAAAACGTGATGGGGAAATGTTTTAAAATAGAGTTTTAAAATAGATGGGGAAATGTTTTAAATGTTTTAAAATTTGGACTAAATTCACAAAATGAAGGAATTTATAGATGATGATGATGATGATGATAATAATAATAATAATAATAATAATAATAATAATAATAATAATAATAATAATAATAATAATAATAATAATAATAATAATAATAATAATAATAATAATAATAATAATTAAAAAAAAAAAAAAGTTGCTTAAGCATTTAATGCCCGCCACGTGGCAAAAAATTAAATGCCTCAAGAAGTCTTTTAACTTTATTTATAGATTAAAGAAATTAAAAGAAAGGGGCGAAAAATGGTCGTAGGTGTAATCACGTAACCTAGCCCGGATTGAGTACAAATTCGAGAAAATTGAGAAGAATGAAAGGATTTGGATTTTCAAATTGGTCAATGGCGTAATCACATCACCTAGGAGCAATACCAAGGCCTACATGGCCACAACAATCAATGAGACAACTTGCAAAATTTTGTTAGAAACGAATAATCAACACAATGACAACAGGATAATGGAAACAGGAACCGGACACAACCCAAGTAAATGCAACTATAGACTCTTTAAGATTCACCTACCCAACCCGCACAAATACCCACAACACCACCTACCGACTCCGGGAGAGGGTCTAGAACGAATAGTCATAGGATGCATACGAAGTATTAGGAGACCCAGGGTAGTACGGCATACCCTCGGAAGACTCTTGAGGAGAAAACTCCTCTGGAGCGTCACTGAGCGAGAGGGCGTAGTCTGACTCAATCTCACAAAGGTCGTAGATCGTACGACCCTTGGGCAATGTATAATGCGCGTACTCCCAAACTCCCCTTCCTCCCGACTCAGTTCTTATTAGTCGAAATTCACCATGTCCTAAAGGTAGGTCCCAATTATGGTGAATGAGGATGGTGGTACGGTGCGTGTTGGGGATTGATAAGTGTAGTTTGTAGTGCCTATTTCGCAGTGTTTTGGTCCCATTTTCCTTGTGGAATCGCTCCTTGGGAGCGATTTATGGGCTACTTATGCTTCCTCTAGTTCGTTTCAGGTTCCCGAGACCATTCGTGAAGAGTTGGAGCGATTCCGACTCAATACATACACTTTTCGGAGCCAACGAAGTGAAGGAACGATCACTCGATGCCTTGGATTCGACCCCGAGACCTTGGGACCCATTCCCGAGCCTCCAAGACCCGATCCCGAGTCCCGAGAATCGATGAGAAGTCCATGTGAATCAAGGAGGGACCAAAAGGATCATATTGGAGGCCTACAAGACTCATCCCCGACGGGTATGACCTCATCCCGTCCGGGATGAAGTGCAAACAAAGAAGCTCTTCTGCTGAGTCAACCGGGACGGGATGAGCCATCCCGGACGGGACCATGGAGCCATCCCGGACGGGATCACAATCCCGGAGGGGACCATGAAGCCATCCCGGACGGGACCATCCATCCCGACCGGGATGAGCCCAATACAGCACCGCGTGACTTCCTTTCAATTCCTTTGCTCTTGTAACCTTATAAATACCCCCTCTCTTGTAATCTTAGCTTATGTTCTTCATTACCCACAAACCCTAGCCTAGATTTAGCATAGATTAGATTAGATTAGTGTAGATTAGTCCTTAGATTATCGTTAATCCTAGATTAGTGCTTGTAATTGGGGAATTCTTCAAGATCTCCACCAAGATTGACAACCTTGGTTGATTGTTTTTGGGTTCTTCCATTTATGCAAGTTTCCTTCTTCTTTTCATCTTCTAGTATGGTATAATCTCTTTTCCTTTATCTTAATCTTTGTTCTTTCATCAAGTTTGAATCTTTAGTTCTTGTTTATTGTTTTGTTCTTCATCTTTGCTAGTTTCATATATGCATCCTCTTGTTCTTGTGTTGATTCCTTTTGTTCTTGTTAGTTGTAGTTTGATTATGTTTGAGTAGACTCTTGCTAGGGTTAGTAAGGTGATTAGGGTGTTAATTGGATGATTAAGATATTGTTGGAGATGTTGGTGGAAGATTTGGGTTTCCTCTCGGTTTGATGCATATTACATGTTTGTTGAAATGCTTGAATGACTTGTATGCATATGCTTGTTTTCCTTGCCTTTCTCTTGTGGGTAATAGTTTGCTCGTGGGTTTGGTTCCCTCACTAAGTTGCGAGAGCCCGGTGAGGACGACCCCTAGGTCGGTCTAAGTTGCGAGAGCCCGAATGCGACCTAGGCCCCGATATCACGCTAGTAACCCCGTTTGTCGTTTGTGTCGCCAAGGTGGGTTTTAGGTGGAACCTCTAGGTGAGTCTAAGCTGCGAGAGCCCGGACTATACCTAGATTACCCTACTACCTCCTTCACTCTAGCTCTTCCTCGACCATTCCGTTACCCCTTTGACCCCGACCTAATCCTAGCTCGTTTCCTTTGATTGTTTTCTTGCTTTAGACCTAGCTTAGTCCTAGTCTCCCCCTCCTTAGATTAGCTCGTCTCGAACCTAGTCCTAGACCGTAGCATACCTTAGTCCGACACCCCGTCCCTGTGGATTCGACCCGACTTGCCCTAGCTACCCTAGTTAGGTTAGTTGGTTTTTATTTGGTGGCGGGATCCACGACAAATCCCTCCCATCAAATTGGCGTCATTGCCGGGGACGGCGTAGTTTAGACTTTTGTTTGCTTAGTTTTGGACTTTGTTCTTGATTTTTGTGTTCTCTTCTCCTTGTGTATCTCCGTTTTTCTTCTTGTGTGTTACTCTCCCTTCCTAGTGCCTCAAAAGCACTAGGATACTAACGTTTGCTCAAGTGCTTCTAGCTCATCCTAGGTACCAAAGCAACGTTATGGACATGGCGCGTCCAAGCTACCATCAATCATCACGGGACAACTATGGGGCGAATTACCAAAACCCACAACTTTACCAACCATATCAACCTCATTAACAATCTTATGAACCCTCTTCTTATGGTTACCAAGAAAGTTGTCAAGGACCGTTCCCACATCCTAACAACTACCAAACACCCTCACATAACCCACAACCAAATATCCCTAACTTTGAGACTTGTCAAATGTTGGTCCAAACACAAGGGAGCCAACATGAGATGATGATGCTATTGCAAAAGGGTCAACAATTGATGTTGACTCAAATACAAGGGGTTAGGGAGGAGTTCAAGGCCCAAATAGAGGTGCAAGATGCTCGCATCAATGCACTCATGGCTCATATCACGATGTTGGCCACTCGAGCTCCACTACATGTTGAGGAAGGTTCATTTGGGCAAGAAGGTCGGGTGCCTTCACAAGAAAGTCAACCCAACATTGAAGCTACAAATGAAGAAGAGAGGGTCGATCAAGAGACCATTGTTGAGTGTTGCTTGGGTGGTGAAGATAGGGAGAGAATAGAGGAAGTTGAAGCTTCAAGGGCCAACAATGGGGAGGGGAGTGAACATGATTCTCGAGATAACTTTTGGGGAGCCAATGTATTGGCGTTAAAATTGGATTTGTTCGATTTTCTTCGTGATGAACCACTAGACAATCCAAAGCCAAGTGAAGACATACCTCCTCTAGGCCATATAGACAAGGTGAGTGAAAAGGAGCGCAATACTTGGGAAAAAGAAGTAGATGCCTTGGAACTTGCCTTGAACGGGAAATTGGAGGATCCTAAACCCTCCAATGAAGAAAACTTGATGCCTTCTCCTCCTCTACCGCACTCGATGCCTAGTCCCTTGTCTTGTGAGACGGTTGGTGAAGAGGATCCTTGTCGGGCGGTGGAAAAGAGTTCCACTCTCGACCCCGTAGAAGAAGCGGCACCCCTAGGGTGTGATCTCCCACATCATGATACCGAGCTTGACTCTAGACCACTATACCTACCGGATGGTCATAAGAGTCGTAGCTATGTTGGTTCCGAAGACCCGGAAGATCACGAGAACCCCGAGCTTAATGAAGATGATCGCTTCTCACCTCCGACTTGGAAACTTTTGAAAGTGGCTAGGCTTGGCCATGTGAGCTTCAATGAAGATGTTGCTAGGGCATTTGACTTACTCCTTCGAGCTCTTGATGGCTACGGAGGCGTTGTTGGTGAGAGTAGTTAGTGTAAATATCTTTTCCCTTTTCTTTTGTGCTTGTATTTGTGTTTATGTTTGTTTGTATAGTTTGGTTTCTAGGATTTGTTAGCCTTTGTGGAATTCTTGTTTATTTGTATTGTTGATGAGCGATGTGAGGGAGGGAATTTGATGTTGTATTTGAGCTTATTGTCATAGGTGTGAAGTGAAGATGTTTCCTAGAGAGGAATGGTTAATGATAGAGCTTGGGTCGTGAGTATGGAAGTCGGTTTTTGAAGCTTCGGTGAAGCTTTTGGGGTTTTGGAGGTCAAGAAGACCCATCCCGGGCGGGAAGGGAGCTTCCCGACCGGGAAGGATATGCCATCCCGACCGGGAAGGAGCCGTCCCGATCGGGATGGAGGTGCAAAATTGGAGCTTGCTGGAGTGCCGTCTCGACCGGGAAGGTGGCTTCCCGACCGGGACGAGTGTGTCTTCCCGACCGGGATCATCCATCCTGACCGGGATGGTCCCCTTTCTCCTCTTTTGTCCTCTTCTTCGACATTTGGGCCCATCCAACCATTGTATACCCCCACCCAACCTCCCTACCCATCCTTGCTCATGTCATATGACCATTACACTTCATTTACATACCCTCACCTCATTTCTCTTCCCTTTACACCGAGTTTCACATCGAATCCCACTCCCCTCACACCATTACTACCTCTACCATGCGATACTTTCACGTTCGAAGCGGGATGACAATGAGGACGACAAGCAAAGTGCTTATATTGACCGATGAGACGATGGAGCGAGTGAGTTGCTAACCGATGGGTACGGCAACTATCCTTTCTTTTCCGTCTATTATTGCTTGTTTTCTCTTGTTTGCCCCTCTTTCCCTTGAGTCATGGTGTCTTGGTGGCCTTCGAGGCCTCGGTATTTGTTGCTCTCGACTCTCGACGATATGATTACATCGAGAGTCATTTCAAAATCCAACATTTACAAGTTTTTCACCCCTTTTGTTGGATTTAGTCGGATTTAGGCGGAATCCGGACTAGGTGACTTGATTACACCTAGCCCTCCCCTCCCATTTCCTTTTATTTCCTTCTTTTTATTTTTCTTCCCCCTTCCTTATCTTTTCTTGTCTCGGCCCATTGTGACTTGACTACACCCCGACCGGACACTTTCTACCCTTTTCTTCACTTTATTTTTGATTTTTAGCTTTATTTTCGTAGTTTCTTTTCTTTTTCTTTTGTCTCTCCACACACTACGATTGAGCATGAGGACATGGCTCGGTTTAAGTGTGGGGGAGCGATATTCTATCGTCGTTAGTTTTATTTTCTTAGTTTTTCGAAAAATTCTTCAAAAAACCCTAAAAATTTGAAAAATTTCACAAAAATCAAAAATATTTTCTTTTGTGTCTTTTCCTTTTTGTGTCGTTATGTCGTATTTTTGTTTTGTTGTGCGTGTTTTGCCCCCTTTTTTCCTTATAGGTTGTCTAATCGCCGTTAGCTTTGGTGAGCTTTCAAGACTTCCGGTAACATCTCTTCATCCCTTTTTCCCTCTTTGCTTCTTGTGAGTTTGGAGGAGATTTGTGATGATGTGTGCTCGGGAGGAGCTTTGTAAAGATTGTGGTGGATTTGGAGACTTGTTTGAAGATCGGGGTGGTGTTTGTTTTGTTTATGTGTTGTTTCTCCTTGTTTTGTTTTGTTTTGTTTTGTTTTGTCTCTTTTTCTTTCATTTTCGTTGTGTCTTTGTTTTGTGTTTTGTTGTGTGTCGCGTGTGTAAACAGTTTTCGAAAACCCGGTTTAGAGGCTAGTGTGCGAGTGTTTACTTTTCCTTCCTAGTTGTATAAATCGAGTCTTGGACTTTAGTCTAGTAGAATGACCCTAAATCAATGATTTCGTTGGTCCTTTACCTTGAGTCCACCTAGCTTACTAGGGATTTACTACGGGATTTGCATTTTGACCATTATGACCACCCACGGTGTGAAAAGTCCTTGGTTACCGAGTCTCGTCCCTTAGGTGACCGTGTTTAAGATTGCTCGACTAGTCCAAGTTTTCCCCTTTTTTGTGGGTTTGAAGAGGGATCGCGACCCCCGACTTACCCATTTACCTACCTCCCACACATATCCACACAATAAGTTGCAATTTGTTGAATTCTCCCTTTCTTGTCATACAAAGAAATGCCAAAAAGCCAAATCAAGCCAAAAGGGCAAAGAAAAGAAAATGAAAGAAAATGAAAGAAAGAAAAGAATGAAGAAAAAGAAAAGGCACAAAAGCCAAAAAGAAAATAGAAAAGAAGAAAAAGAATGGCATGGCAAAACAAGGCAAAAATGCAAAAGAAAAGAGAAAATGCCAAAAGAAAACCCGATTCACAAAAATAACCCCTACCTCTCAAAATAAGCCTTTTTCCGACTTTTGCCGTGAAGAGCCTACCAAAGGACTGAGTCCCTAGGAAGGATGATAGCGGCATTAGTCGGTCTTCCCTCATTTTGCATATTTCCATCTTTTTACTTGGACTAGTTAGGCGGTTTTAGACATGGGACGACCCTCTTGGTTCACGCTGAAGGGGGCGGGGTCTCACTTACCTACAGTGTCGACTAACACCGTGGTTCTTCACTTCCCACTCCGCCGATCGTCCCGTAGTACGTTTTTAGAAAGTTAGGAGGACCTAGGTAAGTTACCAACGTCTTTGTTGCTTTATCGTCATACTATTAGGGTTTAGTTCATCTTGGTTTGTATTGCTAGCTTGGGAACATTGTCACTTGCCTCGAGTCCTAAACCGGTGCTTCTTTCACCGCTTTTTAGAGGGAAGCGGTATTTGTTTTCTTTTGGGTGCAACCGATTTTTTGTTTGTTTGTTTGTGTGTTTGTTGTTTATTTGTTTTGTGTCCGGTTGCATCCACAGTTTTGTCGCAAGACCCCACTTGCCTTGCGGAGAGCACTTATCCTCTAGGTGTTCTCGCGTGAGTTGAAATGGCGTAGGGTGCGCTAATACCCACTCGGCTAGTTTAGTAGTTAGTATGTGCTTACTCGAGGGCGATTAAGGGTTAAGTGTGGGGGAGTTGATAAGTGTAGTTTGTAGTGCCTATTTCGCAGTGTTTTGGTCCCATTTTCCTTGTGGAATCGCTCCTTGGGAGCGATTTATGGGCTACTTATGCTTCCTCTAGTTCGTTTCAGGTTCCCGAGACCATTCGTGAAGAGTTGGAGCGATTCCGACTCAATACATACACTTTTCGGAGCCAACGAAGTGAAGGAACGATCACTCGATGCCTTGGATTCGACCCCGAGACCTTGGGACCCATTCCCGAGCCTCCGAGACCCGATCCCGAGTCCCGAGAATCGATGAGAAGTCCATGTGAATCAAGGAGGGACCAAAAGGATCATATTGGAGGCCTACAAGACTCATCCCCGACGGGTATGACCTCATCCCGTCCGGGATGAAGTGCAAACAAAGAAGCTCTTCTGCTGAGTCAACCGGGACGGGATGAGCCATCCCGGACGGGACCATGGAGCCATCCCAGACGGGATCACAATCCCGGAGGGGACCATGAAGCCATCCCGGACGGGACCATCCATCCCGACCGGGATGAGCCCAATACAGCACCGCGTGACTTCCTTTCAATTCCTTTGCTCTTGTAACCTTATAAATACCCCCTCTCTTGTAATCTTAGCTTATGTTCTTCATTACCCACAAACCCTAGCCTAGTTTTAGCATAGATTAGATTATATTAGTGTAGATTAGTCCTTAGATTATCCTTAATCCTAGATTAGTGCTTGTAATTTGGGAATTCTTCAAGATCTCCACCAAGATTGACAACCTTGGTTGATTGTTTTTGGGTTCTTCCATTTATGCAAGTTTCCTTCTTCTTTTCATCTTCTAGTATGGTATAATCTCTTTTCCTTTATCTTAATCTTTGTTCTTTCATCAAGTTTGAATCTTTAGTTCTTGTTTATTGAGTTGTTCTTCATCTTTGCTAGTTTCATATATGCATCCTCTTGTTCTTGTGTTGATTCCTTTTGTTCTTGTTAGTTGTAGTTTGATTATGTTTGAGTAGACTCTTGCTAGGGTTAGTAAGGTGATTAGGGTTTTAATTGGATGATTAAGGGATTGTTGGAGATGTTGGTGGAAGATTTGGGTTTCCTCTTGGTTTGATGCATATTACATGTTTGTTGAAATGCTTGAATGACTTGTATGCATATGCTTGTTTTTCTTGCCTTTCTCTTGTGGGTAATAGTTTGCTCGTGGGTTTGGTTCCCTCACTAAGTTGCGAGAGCCCGGTGAGGACGACCCCTAGGTCGGTCTAAGTTGCGAGAGCCCGGATGCGACCTAGGCCCCGATATCACGCTAGTAACCCCGTTTGTCGTTTGTGTCGCCAAGGTGGGTTTTAGGTGGAACCTCTAGGTGAGTCTAAGTTGCGAGAGCCCGGACTATACCTAGATTACCCTACTACCTCCTTCACTCTAGCTCTTCCTCGACCATTCCGGACTTGCCCTAGCTACCCTAGTTAGGTTAGTTGGTTTTCATTTGGTGGCGGGATCCACGACAAATCCCTCCCATCAGGGATAATTAAAGCACGTCCACGGCTAATATAGGCAAGCGATGATGGGGTACATGAAAAATCCAAGTGGGAAAATAGGTCTCGTCAAGCCAAATGGAGTTGTATAGCGGGGTGAGGTGGTCGGTCGAGTATCCCAATTTGTTCGCTATTACTGTCACAAGACCTCCAGGGGCGTTGGGTATTGATGATGCGTTGAAAGTGTAACGCCACAACGACGGGTAGGTCAAGGTGACTCGAGTTACCGACTAAGGAGTCATGGACTAGTTGCAAGACGCACACATTAAGAGAGTATATGTTCTCGGCCGAGGGTACCAAGCAATGTGAGAGGATTTCACGAAAGTAGCGAATTGCGGGGTTACGAATCTCGAAGGCATATGACAAATTGGCCGAGTAACCCCCTTTACAACGTGATATACGTTTCCAAAAATCTCTCTTTGACACACAAGCTTGAATGCTGCCCGAAGGTTCACCGAGTCCAGTACCCGATGAGGGTAGGCCTAGCGCGAGGCCAAACCCAGGAATGGTAAGTTATGAGGTTTGTCGAATAGTCTAAATTTAATTACTCTATGTGTGGTCGGGTTGTCAGGTACAAAAGTTCCCAGGAACACACAAATTAATTCTTTATATGTAAAGGTCGCAAGGCTAAGGAGTTCACTAGTTCCGGTTCATGACGATAAATCTTTAATATCGTCAACGATACCCAAATTGGTCATTATGTGTGGAAAAGGTCATTTAGTACTCTGAAAGGTCTTTTTAGAGAAGGTACGAGATAACGATGTGTTAAGACGAGGTAAATTAGTAGGATTAGAAGGTTTAGAAGTTGAAGGCATACCTTGTTTCCGAGCGGCTCGTCTTGACCTTGTTTCCATGATGAAAGATTTGCAAGATTATTCCAAAATAGCTTCGCTTCATCACTTCAAAAACCCGAAAATAATTCACAAAGATGGAATGAAATGGAGGTACAAAGGTGGTTGGGTTATGAAAGGTGGGGTGGTAATGATATGAGTGATGAGGTGAAAAGGGAAGCGAGGTAAAGGTGATAGAAAGTTTGAAAGATTAATTGAAAATTTGGTGTTTGTATTTTGGAGGGAAAGTTATGTGGGTATATTTGGAAATGAGGGAATTGAAATTAGAGAGTAGAGGTGATGGGTGATCCGGTCAAGTCGTCGGGTGAAGTTTCACCTGGTCATGCACCATCGGGTGAAGTTTTACCCGACGGGTTTTCTCATGAAAATTCATTCTGCAAAAATTCACCCGGTGAAATTCTCATCGTGCGAAGTTTCGCCCGACAGTTTCTAGACAATTCTGGTGGGCTTGGCAAATTCTAGGATTTTTTCGTAGGGCGAAATTTTGCCCGGTAAAATTATTATCGGGTGAAATTTCACCCGACGGCAAGTCTTCAGCAAATATCCCATGGCGTGGCAAAATTCCATCGGGTGAAATTTCACCCGACGAAAAGTCTTCAAATATCTCACTGGACGAAGTTTCGCCCGCCAGTCTTATGTGCTCCATTTTTCCATCTTGCCAATTTAAGGCTCTTCAATGATCACCTAAAGTTTGCAAATAATGACACGACTCACATTACATTATCAATTTCTCCCACAAACATACTTATGCTCTTCAATTTAGCTCCAAAACTTCTTCCAAAAGGTTGATGATCATCCAAATATATGCTCCGAGACGAAAATACAAGTTCATCCATCCGCTCAAAGCTAACAAAACAAATTAAACAAAGAATATGGTAAATACTTACAAGGTGGTTGTTGAGGATACCACCAAACCTACTTCATTTTGAGGAGAGAGTTAATCAATGCTCCCAAATTGGAGCTCACCAATTTTGACAATAGTAGAGGTCTCACGAACATGACCGGCATGATATATCTTCAAGCATTGCCCATTAACCAACAATTTCCCGGTTTCTAGGCTAAAGATCTTAATTGGTCCATATGGTTTCACCTTGGTCATTTCGAATGGACCCGACGATTTTGACTTCAACTTACCGGGGAAAAGCTTGAAACGAGAGTTGTAGAGGAGTAACTTGTTACCAACGGAGAAGTCTTTACGAAGGATTCTAGCATCATGCCATTTATGCGTTCACTTCTTGTATATCTTCAAATTTTCGTAAGCTTTAAGTCTTAACTCTTCTAACTCTTGTTGTTGGAGAAGGCGATTATCTCCAACAACATTCTTGTCAAAGTTTAGCTCTTTAATAGCCCATTTCGCTTTATGTTCTAGCTCCACCGGCAAGTGACATGCTTTTCCATACACAAGTCGGTAAGGAGTGGTCCCAATCGGTGTTTTGTAAGCCGTTCTCAATTCCCAAAGGGCGTCATTCAACTTCAATGACCAATCCTTTTGATGCGTATTTACAACTTTGTCCAATATTTCCTTGATTTGTCGATTTGAAATCTTAACTTGTCCATTTGATTGTGGATGATAGACTAAGGACATCTTGTACGTAATACTGTATTTTCGAAGAAGGTGTTCAAACGTGTCCTTCATAAAGTGGGAGCCTCCATCGCTAATTATGGCTCTAGGCATACCGAATCTAGGGAAAATCACATTCTTGAAAAGTTTAATTACCACCTTGGAATCATTGGTAGAGGAAGCTACGACCTTGATCCATTTTGAGACATAGTCAACTGCGACTAGGATGTATTTGTTGCCGAAAGAACATGTGAACGGGTCCCATAAAGTCAATGCCCCAAACATCGAATAATTCAATTTCTAGGATGGGTTAAAGGGGCATCTCATTCCTTCTCATTATATTGCCACATCTTTGGCAAGCGTCGCATGTAAGAATGAAGGCTCAAATGTCCTTAAACACGAAAGGCCACCAAAACCCATTTTGGAGGACTTTGACAATTGTCTTTCGGAGGGCCAAATGTCCACCATAAGAAGTTGAATGGAGGTGCTTCACAATATCAAATCCTTCATTGGCCGTGACACATTGGCGATAAATACCGTCCATGCATTGGCGGAACAAATAAGGTTCATCCCAATAATAACGGCGGGCTTCATGTCGTAGTTTCTTCCTCTCTTGCTTCGAATAATCGTTGGGAATGTAGTTAGGCACTAGGAAATTGACGATATCTACATACCAAGGTGTAATAGTTTCAATGGCCATCAAGGACTCGTCTCTCATCGCTTCATTGATGGGTAAACCATCGTCTTCATTACCACTTCCACTAACCGCTAGTCTACTAAGGTGGCCCGCTACCAAATTCTCCGATCCGGCTTTATCTTTAATTTCGATGTCAAATTCTTGTAGAAGGAGCACCCACCGAAAGAGTCAGGATTTCGTCTCCTTTTTGGACATGATATAATGAATTGCCACATGATCGGTATGAATAATAACTTTGGAGCCGGTAACATATGTTTGGAATTTTTCCATAGCGTAGACAATGACAAGGCTAAAGTCGTATCACCTATATCAAAATAATCCTAACGAACAACTAACAGGTAGCTAGCAGCAAGCAAGGGTCGAATCCACAGAGACGGATGAAAATCGCTAATTATCTAATAATCGATTCTAAACTATTTAAATTCCGGTTTGTTTGAATTATTTTCTAAACTGATGCGATTATATAAATTAAAAGGTTCTAATAATATTAAAAGGATCTAGGGCTTTCCGGTTCACTATGTAATTAAATTGGGTTAAGTTAATTATGTCATTCAATCAATCAATCAATCACAGTTATTTAGGGCAAAGACACGGCCTCTTGGATCTTATGTCAACCTGAGGATAGATTCTGACGGGCTCTCGAAACTTACCAGATTATCCTACCCATTTACTTGTAAGTCTACTCTTACTAAGCTTTCGATCTTAGGTTCGAGTTCCTAAATATTCAACTAGTTCAACGTCTCAAACTAATCAAACAATAATACAAGACAAGTAGTAATGCAATAGCATATGAATAATTAATCAAATAAATAATCAAGCTAACATCCCAATTCAATTAACATAGATCTCCTTCAACCCTAGATAAATAAATGGGTTATTTAACAGGAATAATACCAACTTTGGGTGATATTCCATCAATAAAACCAACTTTGATTAATACGGGAATAAAACCAAGTATGAGACATATTATACGAGAATGAAATTGCCTCTTAAATGACCGGATGAAGTCGGTTTTTGTGGGTCTCATACTATTAATAAAAAACTATCTTCATCTTCTTCATTCCCCTAAATCAAATTCTCTCTCCTAAACCTACACTTTAACTTAGGGTTTAGGGTTGGATCAACCTACGTTTTCAATCAAACCAATTAAAAAAACATTAATTGGACACTTAAACCCCCAAATTAAACCAATAAGAAAACCCTAAGTTTACCCAGAAAAATAAAAAACCTAAGTTTAACCCAGAAAAATCGAAAACCTGAGTTCAACCCAGAAAAATCGATTTGGGGAAATGAAAAGAAAACTCACCGTTGACATTGCCGAATCACAAGATTGAGGAATGAACTTGACAATACCCATGAAAATTGATTTTCGAAAAAATTAATTATAATCAATTATAAACACGGACGTAGAAAAGTCGGAGAAAGATAAACAAACAAAAGTTTCGTAAAAAATTATCTTCGACGAAGTGAATGATGAAGTGATTAGTTTGAAGTTTAAAGTATGAAGTTTTGAGAATTAATGAAGTTAAAAAGTGAATTGATTGTATTAGTGGTAATATTGACGGGTTTAGGCGGTAGCAGGTAAGGGTATTACATTCTCGTATAATATGTCTCATACTTGGTTTTATTCCCGTATTAATTAAAGTTGGTTTTATTGATGGAATACCACCCAAAGTTGGTATTATTCCTGTTAAATAACCCTAAATAAATTAGCTACTCATACTAATAGATAAAGCAATAAAGAAATTAAGCATAATAAAAGACAATATGAAACTAAGAGAAAAGAGAAAAATACCAATTACGTAGAACTGAAAGATTAACGATTCAAAAGTATGGTTACAAACTAAATGAATTCTAATACTAGTAAAAAGTATAAACTAAACTACTGAATGAAAAAGTTTAATCTTAATTATTGAATGAGAAAGCGTTGATAAATCTAATCCCAAGGAGGGTATATATCCTCTTTTTTTAATATTAAAGAAGAGACCATATGCAATGACATGACACAACCTCAATCCTTTATTTTGAAATGAAGGCCTCTCATTCAACCTACTTGAAATAGTATATGCTTTGTACAACTCCTTAATAAAAAATATTACTTGAAAAGTAACACCAAGAGAGGAATTGAACTCATGAAGAAACCCAACAACTTATCCACTATACTAATGACTACTCTAATACTAATTGTTAAAATTGTATAAACATAATACATATGGAGTATTCTAAAAAGATTTCAGTATATTTGTGAAGATATACGTTTTTAGTATATTGTATATGGAGTAGTATATTATGTTTACATTTTTAGAGAAGATTTTCTTAAATACATAAAAATATTTCAATATATTAAAATTATTTTATGAGTTGAATCTAAAATAATCATTTTTTTTTATTCTAGAGCATTTCACTAGACACGTCAAACAAGTTGAGTAAGACGGATCACGGGTCGAGCCGAAAACGGATTGATAAGGTATCGTCAAAATTGTTAAAATATTAATATCATATATATGCGAGATAACAATTTAAAATGACAAAAAACTATATTAATATCATATATATGCTAAATTTATATTTATTTAAATAATAATATTATTATATTGTTTAATTATAATTCATAAATTTAAAATATTAAAATCAAATTTCAAAATTATTTAAAAAATTACTTTATTATTAAATGATGAAAAAATTATACTAAATTGAATATTTGTTTATATTTGTAATTTAAATTATCAAAAGCAGTGTATTATTTTTTGATTATAAATTCAAATCAAATACTCCTTCCGTTTTAAAATATTTACCCCATTTCTCAATATATGTGAAGAGTATATATATTTTTGAAATGGGGCAAACATAAAAAAAAAAATCGGTGAGAGTATATATATATATATATATAAATATAATTTTAATAAATTCAGTTTGATCCAATGGGTCCAATGGGCTGGGTCGGTTTCAACCCTAAAATTAACTGGTCATTTTGAGTATTTGATATTGAAAGCTTTTCCATTAGCCTTCCTACGAAAATGACTTTCGAAATAACAAAATTCTTTAAATTCATGCTTCTTATATTATTACAAGGTAAAGACCTTCGCTGTTATATGATTTTCAAATCAATTGACGCAAATAACATTCGTATTGTCATAATCAAACTACACTTGCAATTTTATGTTCTTACTAACGTTCTATTATAAAAATGTTCTTTCATAACTCCGTGATGTGTCAGGGGTGTCACAGTAACTTTTTTTTCAAGGTTGTGTGTCGGGTTACCTTAAACTATACATACGTAAACTAACGTCAGTATGTTGCAAGGACAAACAATTTCTTTCATTATATGATTTTTTTTATCAAATATCGGTAATATCGTTTGTGTTATCGCTACCGATCTACATCGGATATGTTTCAGTATTACTAACTTTCGATTATTTTTTTAAAAAAAAGTTCACAACCCCGTGACGTGTCACGGGTATCACACTAGTATACTAATAACAAGAAGTCTAACATCTTCTCCTTTCCTAAATAATTAGGAAAAACTAACAAGCTAAGAATATTACGTAAGATAAGAGTTATGGTAAGTTACGAAGTCTAAAAAATAGAAATCCCGCGAAAACAGCCTCAAACCAGTCAGTTCGGGCCTGTCCCGACCGGTTCAAGGTTGTCCCGACCGGTTTGGGTTCGTCCCGACCGGTTCGGGTTTCTCTGCACTGTGCGACGAATTTAAAATGATTCATGTTTCTTTGTTACTTATTGGATTTGGACGTGTGATATACCTTTGGAAAGCTAAGAGAAAGATATTTCCAACTCCACAAAAATCAGCTCAATCAGAGTTGTAGAACTCAAGATATTCACGTTTGAAGTTGACCTTTGTTTTCGCGATCGTTCTTTCTTCTCGATTTGCATTTGTTTGAGCTTTTCAACTTATTTCTTTGTCGTTTCTTATTGTTTATTCACTTCACGTCCTTCTTCAAGTATTTACTTAGTATCCTCTAACTTTTATCACTTCTTCCTTGTGGATTTCATGGCTGGACTCTCGTCATTGTCCAAATATAGCTCAATCGCCTTCAATTGTCTTGTTTCCTACAAAACGTAAACAAAATACCCGGCATAACAAAGAAGAATAAAAAGATAGAAAAATGACTCCTAGGACACGTAAAATGAACCAAAATAAAGGAAAAGTTGGGGTTAAATATATATACGAAATGAGTTCATCAGACAACGGCAAGCATTTCTTTTTCGGTAGTGGTATATATCGATTGGGCTTCATCAAGGGTTTTAGTTGCATAATATATCACATGCAAAATCTTGTCAACACGTTGGCCTAGAATGGCACCAACGGCAAAATCGGAAGCATCACACATGATCTCAAATTGAAGATTACAATCGGATGCTTTGATAATTGGGGCGGTAGTGAGAGTGGTCTTTATCCTGCAAAAGGCCTCAAGACATAGGTCATCAAATACAAAAGGTGCATCTTTCATAAGAAGAGAAGTCAAGCTTAGCAATTTTGGAAAAATCTTTAATGAAATGCCTATAAAAGTCGGCGTGACCTAGAAAACTCCTCACCCCTTTGACATTTGTTGGGGGCGACAAGTTCTCTATCACGGAGACTTTGACCTTATCCACTTCGACACCTTTATTAGAAACAATATGACCGAGGACTACACCTTGTTCGACCATAAAATGACATTTCACTCAATTTAAAACAAGTCTATACTCCTCACAACGAGCTAACACTTGATCCAGATGACTAAGGCAA
Organism: Agrostemma githago; assembly: GCA_958450325.1. Taxonomy (NCBI): domain Eukaryota; kingdom Viridiplantae; phylum Streptophyta; class Magnoliopsida; order Caryophyllales; family Caryophyllaceae; genus Agrostemma; species Agrostemma githago. The sequence continues at coordinate 60,522,577 of OY288247.1, read as the reverse complement.
GAATCAAAAGATATATCATGGACATTAAAATCATCCATAAAAACTTCCATGGACTTTTCAATAAAATCGGAGAAAATTGCCATCATACATCTTTGAAACGTTCCCGACGCATTACACAATCCGAATGGCATCCTACGGTAGGTGTCATAGGGACATGTGAAAGTAGTTTTCTCTTGGTCATCGGGATGAATGAGAATTTGGAGAAATCTCGAATGACCATCGAGGAAGCAAAAATAGGAATGATGTCGTTCAAGCATTTGATCAATAAAAGGAAGGGGGAAATGATCTTTTATGGTGGCCGTGTTCAACTTTCGAAAGTCTATACACATGCGCCAACCGGTAATAGTCCGAGTAGAAATTAACTCACCTTTTTCTCCTTTCACAACTGTCATTCCTCCCTTTTTGGCGTAACTTGTACGGGGCTAACTCATTTACTTCCGGTTATAGGGTATATAATGTTAGCATCATACAATTTGAGGACTTCCTTCATGAGAACCTCTTTCATGGTAGGGTTCAAACGACGTTGACCCTCAACCGAATGATGGTGGTCATCATCAAGGATGATCCTATGCATGCAAACGTTTGGACTTATGCCTTGGAGGTCATCAATGCTATACCCGATGGCCTTTTTGTGTTTCCTCAAAACTACTTAAAGCTTTTCCAATTGAGGACCATCAAGTGTGGCATTAACAATAACAGGATAACTAGTTCCTTCAAGGAAGGCAAATTTGAGGGAAGAGGGGAGTGACATAAGTTCAAGATTAATAGTAGAGGGTACCGTACTTTCACCCACCGGTAGTGATTCTACCACTTCTTCATGCATGATTTCTTCTTCAAGAGGTGGGGAATCAAGTAGTTCATCTTCTTTCTTATTATCATCTATCAAGCTATTCTCAACCAAACTATCAATAACTTCAATGGAATACATTTGTTCAATCATTGGTTGTTTAAGAGCTTGAGAAAGGGAAAACTCTACCGATTCATTCCCTATGTTAAAAGATAATTTTCGGATCCATTCTTAACATCAACTATGGTGCCATCGGTAGCCATGAACGGTCGACCTAAGATAATGGGGGTAGTGGTGTCCTCGGGCATGTCCATCACGACAAAGTGGGAAGGATTGAAAAACTTACCAACTTGTACGGGTACATCCTCAAGTATCCCAAGTGGATACTTGACGGACCTATCCGCAAGTTGAATCGACATGCTTGTGGGTCTCATTTCACCCCACACTAAGTCGTTTGGCAATTAAATAAGGTAATAAGCTAACACTAGCCCCTAGGTCACATAAGGCTCGGTTAACAACAAAATTTCCAACCCGACAAGGGATGGAGAAGCTACCGGGGTCATCTGGTTTCTTTGGCATTTGGTTCATAAGAATGGCACTATACTGTGACGTAAGAGGGGCACATTCTTTGTCTTCTATGATTCTCTTTTTAGTCAAAACTTCTTTCAAAAACTTAGAATAAAAGGGCATTTCAGAAATTACCTTGGTGAAGGGTAAAGCGACCTCCACTTTCTTTAACATATCCACGAAACGGCTAAATTGAGCGACCTCCACTTTCTTTGTGTGGCTTAGCTCACTCGGGAAAAGGCAATGACGGCACAAAAGTGGGAGGCGATGGAACAATAGATTCTTCTTCTTCTTCTTCGGCTAAACGCTCCGCCTCTTTTCTCTTTACTTCTTCTGCTTCCATTTGCTCATTTTTCTTTCTTCTAAGTTCTCTTAATTCTCTTTGTTCTACCTCCGCGTTTTCAAGAATATCGAATTCTGCTTGTATTCCCCATTTTTGTTTGGGGGAAGCGGGGGTTATGACTTGTGGTGAACTTTGTTGATTGACTTTTGTTGTGGTGACTTTGTTGTTCAAGTTCTTATATGGATCCTCGAGTTCTTTGCCACCTCCCAATATGACGGCATTTGCTTGATGTGGAGGGTCTCTCGGGTTTTGTGGTTGCCCAGGCAAACAATGGGGTGGATGAATTGGGGCGGCCAAGGCTTTCGATGCTTCTTGGGATTCCCAAACCTTTAGCCTTGCCTTTGTGTCTAAATTTTCACTCCATAGATGCTCAATGGCTCTTTGTAATTCATTGGTGTTGTCCCAAGGACCTCCTCCTTGACCATATTGAAAATTGCTTGATTGACCATAAGATTGAGAGGGTTGGTTATAAGATTGTTGGTTGTAGCCTTGGTTGCATTGGTAGTTAACTTGGAAACCTTGGTTAAATCCTTGATTGAAATTGTTCCCTTGTTGATTTTGATAATTGTTTGGAACATGGAAGTTACCTTCTTGTTGAATGAAGTTACTCCTTTGATGAGGAGGTAGATATGAAGGAATCTTTGGAGGACCTTGATTAAAGGGCCTTTGTTGGCTTTGATTGAAAGGCCTCGGTTGACTCCCTTGGATGCGTGGCATCGGGTTTTGGACATTTTGGTTCCCATAAGAAAAGTTGGGATGGAACCTCGTGCCGGCATTGTAAGTATTAGAATAGGGATCAAATTGAGGTCTTTGCCCATACACTTAAATAGCTTGTACTTCATTTGGCTCTTCAAAATTACTTTCTTCATTTGGAATACAAGAGCTAGAGTCATGGCCATAGTTGCCACAATGTTCACATTGAATTTCCTTTGTTGGTTCTTGTTTAGATGGAGATCGTTGCCTTGTTGGAACACTTCCTTGAATTTGTTACATGTCTCTAAGAGTTGGTTTAGAATTAATGGCATTCATTCTCTTTGTCAATTCTTCAATTCTAGCTTCATGTTTCAATTTATTGTTGCTCTTAGAAGAGTTCACTTCAACCTTCTTCCTAGAATCCCTCGATTGACCCACTCTAGAATCACTCCTTGCCATCTTTTCAATAAGACTCTTAGATGCCTCATCGGTAAGGGAAGAGAAATCTCCTCCGGCGGCCGAGTTAAGGTTTTCCTTGGTTCTCGATGAAAGGGTGTTGTAAAAAGTTTGGGTTGTTAACCAATCGGGTATTCCATGGTGTGGGCATTTACGAAGTAGATCTCTAAATCGCTCCCAAGCTTCGCTTAGGCTTTCAAATTCACTTTGCTTAATAGTTTGTATCTCCATGCGATATTGGTTAGTTTTTGACGTTGGATAATATTTCTCCAAGAAGGCATTGGATAGTTGAGCCCATGATGTAAAAGTGTTATTCAGATGGCCATGAAGCCATCTTCGAGCTTTGTCTCGCAAGGTCTTAGGTAATAAGAGTCGGTGAAGTTGACATGATGTTAACCCGTTCAATCGGGCCCCAACTAGTTTCTCCTTAAACGATGCAATATGTTCTTGGGCATCTTCTTGGGAAAAACGTAACCATGAAAAGTATCTTGTTGGACCGCATTGGTGAGAAAAGCTTTAAGTTCATAATTTTCGGGAATAATCCTGAAATCGACTGGTGATGGGGTCTTTTCATGTGTAAATTGGGAATGAGATCCTAAGGTCGCCATTGGTTGAGGTGGTGGTGGTAGTAGATTTGGAGGGCTTTGATTTTGTTGAGGTTGTTGTGGAGTTTTTGGTGATGGTGGAGTTGGTGGTGAATTTTGAGAAGTAGAGGATGTGGAAGGTTTATTTGGTGTAAGAGGTATATGTGGTAGGATGAGATTTTGATTTGGTGGTGATAATGAACAGTAAGAGGATTATTCACCTGGTTGTATAATGCTTATATACAACCAGGGTTAATTCTGTCATTTTGCTATTATATTTTGATTAACCTAACTAAATAGTAATGTACGTAATCCTCCATTCTCCTCCCACTCTTTCTCTAACTCTGTAACTGCTCAACAGATCTTTCTCTTTTCCTCCTCTTTCTCCATTAAAGCAGTATAGTAAATCCGTTTTTCAATGGTATTGAAAAATTCAAGTTCGAATCGACCAATTCTAGAAGACAACAACAAGTTAATTCTCCTTGTCAAGGTAATATTAGTATGAACTGTTGACATTATTACTCCGTACATATTTCTAGACTTTGTTTTGCATATTGTAAATTTTCATGGTTAATTGGTTGTGTTTTATGATATGCAATAAGTAAATGTATTTTTTTTTTCATAGATTGATTTAATATTGTCGAATGTTAATTATGGAATGGAAAATTTTATGCGGTAGCATAGCTCAATTTATTTACAACGAAACTCAATAACTTATACTTGAAGCTCGTAAAAATTAATATGAAGCTCGAAAAGTTTTGAAATGTTTGTCACAGAAACTCATACTCGAAAAAGTATTTTGAAAGCTCAAGAACTTTACTTGTTAGCTCAAAATTTGGACCATTATATTAAAAGGGTAGTAGTTATATTGATATGCTCAGGAAGTATGACAATTAGCTTGAAATTTAACTATTATATCACATTTTAATTATAATTCGTATTATAGTCATGATAGCTCAGTAATTTTATTCATATGCTCAACAATGTTTACAGTTAGCTCAGATTTTCAATACTACATTCTAATCCATTTGTGGCTCGAGTTATTTTCATAATAGCTCGATACGTTTTAGAATTGATGATGGACATCAAAATCAATTGTATCTCGACTTAAAAAGATCGTGTAATTTGTCGGATAATGTTTTTATCTTTTATCTTGAACTACCAATGATGTTGTGAAGATTCAATTGCGGATAATGAAATTCCTAAGGAAAATGAAATTTCTTTGGAAATTGTAACTTCAAAAGCATTATCATTGGCCCCGGGACAAGTATAGGATGCATCTCGTTGTGAAGGTAATTGTGTGTCAATAATATCACTCAATTTTTGTATTACTAAAATTTGTTACTGAAACTCTAGAAATATTAGTGATATCTCATATTAAAATTATGCATGGAAAGTAATTATATTCACTAACTGTAGACACCCGCATTTTGCCTGCTAGTGTCTATAGCAGTTCCCGACAAAACACCCGATGATGATCGGACGCAAACGTGACTTAGTATACTCGAATATGGGCTCGGAATCAGTAATATCCGACGTGGACATTTAGCGGAGTACAAATCTCTCAAAACCAACCTCAAGTTCAGGCCCAGTGGGTCGTTCCGAGTAAATTAAGACTAATTTGGGCCAAAACCGAGACCGAAAATAAAATCCGTCTTTTGGCGACCGGGTCAAAACCCGGTCAAAGACGAATCCGTCCTCAAAATCAGCCTAGAGGAGCTTCTAGAAATTGCGCCCAATACAAAATTCAAAAAACAATCAAAAGTCAATCATTTCCTAAATTATCTCGCCACCCTTATCCACTCGATCGAGTGGATTGACCCACTCGGTCGAGTGGAGCCTCATAAACCGGAACAGACCCATTTTCAAAGGCACTCGATCGAGTGCACTAGGGCCACTCGATCGAGTGACCCTAGGTCGTGAGGTATTCTCTATAAATACCCCCTCAAACCCTTTGCATTTTGAGTTTTTACCTAATGCAATTCTACCCTACGTTTCTACCCTAATCCACCTTCATCACTTCCATACTACAAACCCTAAGCAACCTTAGTCAAAAAACCGAGTTAATATCCCTCGTAAAATCGATACACACACATACACACACACCATAACTTGCATACATCCTCGATACTCCCGCGTTCACGTCGCTATTACGAGTCCATTTCCGAGGCCTTTACTAAGCATGTATGTTGAGGGTGTCATAAACCCCGTCTCAATCCTTATTACTTCGTTTTTTATTTACATTTTTGCTTTTTTTTATATCATGATTATACTAGTATGTTAACGTTGACTCTAACATTTTTAATTTTTCGTTATTAACTTTTATTTCTTCGCATTCTAACATTTAACACCCCTTTACCGCATATACATAATAATACTAAGTTTTGGTTTCAAATACGTTTGACTATGACGATCGCTTAAAGTCCGTCTAATCCCTTTACGAGCAATGACGGAGGTGGCACCCTTTCGAGGAGCGCCGCCCCAATGTACTCAAGGGCGTGACGTGATCGTGGTCGATCATAGTTGAATGCATTTGACTCCATTTCTAAGATTAGTGCGAGATCCGTTGATGCGAAAATCGACATCACATAATCCGTCAAGGGTTAGTATTGATGTCGTGACGCGGAGGACTATAATTTCGTCACTAATCAAACCTTTCAATCACACAATAACATATTTCATAAAATCCCGATGACGGTCTCATAATTGTATAGTACACGATTATGGCGCCAAAAACCGAGTTGTATTTAAATCGTGCAATATTTTCATTCAACTCGGTCAATCATCGATTTAAAACGTAAAAACAAAACGAGCCATGCCTCGTACAGGGGGCACTCGACTGAGTGCCATAGGCTACTCGATCGAATAGCACCCCAAAAACTGGGCAGTAGCTGCTTCGAAGACGCACTCGACTGAGTCCATGCCATGGCTCGATCGAGTGGGTCATGTAGCTCAGAAATCCGAGAGCTTTGATGCATTATTCGAGCCTCGTCTTTTTTTACGACTTTAGTCGTCACGTGTAAAGTCAATCACGTGATCTCATTTTCCAAAACCCATGCATATCACGACACTTTAACGACTTTGATCGTAGTCTTTCACGATTAGCCTTATATTGCCGACTCTTTAGTCGTGTCTAATATATGGCTAACCAAGACGCTATTTTGCGATGTCATAAGTCGGGACAAGGCATCGAGATTCGGGATCGGGCTAACACCACACCTAGGTCCTATATCTCCGTCCTTCGATTAATACACAAAACAATGTGCATTTAGTTGAGGTTCGTCCGTTTACACGACTTACGGTCTAGCTTGCATCTATTGTATACGGGTCCGCTTCTAGTATTTATTTATTGTTTGTTTACATTTATGTCATTTATTCTATTTTTTTTATTATCTATATTTTTTTGTTCGTCATTTCGTATTGGCCGGGTTGTATTTCCGCCCGTGTATATTGTATTTATTTACGGGCTTTATTTACTTCGATGTTTATCGCTTTATAAATGAACCTCGCATGCTAAATCATTTCGACAATAGTTAGATGCATTAAATGACGTAGTTAACCCATAATTTGCATGTTTAGCCTGAAAATGCTGTTTGCATATCATTTAGTTGTTTTACTAGCGCACGTACACGAACACGAACGATGTCTTAGTAGAGGTCGCCATTGTGCGGGCGGGGTTGAGTGTCCTTAGTGGGCTTCCCAACACGTACCCTCACCCCTTACTCAGAACCTCGGTTTCCGGATGTCCGAAACCGTTGACGCACGAGTCATTCTTTACACGATACCGGTGTAGATGGTATCGGTATCGCAATGCAAAGGGACGAGCCCCATAAACTCTGAAATCGAAATGGGCCGTACTTTGTGTACGATCCATGACGACATAGAGTGGGCTCGAATGGTTCCGAATTACCACAAATTCGGTGGTGACTCCAACTTTGACTTAAATTTCGAACCCGAGAACAATCTCACCACGAGATTCATTCGCCTACCCAAACCCGCGCGTGGCCGCGTCGGGGTGGACCTACGTCATGTCCACACTAACTCAAAAGTATAACAATTAGCTCGGATTTTAAATATTACATTATGTTTTACTAATGTTAGCTCGAATTATTCAGTGGCTCAATAATTTTATTTGAGAGTTTTATTTTATTTGCGAGTTTTAATATAAGTTATGGCATCTTTGTGTATTAGCTAGATTTTGTTTAATAGCTCGTCCATTATGTTTAGTAGCTCGGTTTCTTAGGTTAGTTGTGGCATCTTTGTATAATATCACTGTTTGTAGTTATGGCATCTTTATGTAGTTATGGCATCTTTATGTAATAGCTCAGTTATTATATTAAGTAGCTCGGTTTAATTTCTTAGGTTAGTTGTGTGGCATCTTTGTGTAATATTAGACTTTATTAGTTATGACATCTGTGGTAGCTCGAATTACATTACGTTAGTTTATTCACTAGCTCAATCAATTCTCACGAGTATTACAATTATCTCGAATTTTAGATATTAAACTGTAATTTATTCCTATCTTGAATTGTAATACTTGAAAGTTGACTATAGTTGACTAATTTTTTTATGTTCAACTATCGGTGGTGTTGCAAAGATTCAATGACGGAGGAGACAACAAGTAAAATATCATTGACAACGGAGAATGAAATTTCTATGGAAATTGTTACTTCTAATGCATTACCATTGGCTTCGGAAGGAGAAGTAGAAGATGCATCTCGGCGTCAAGGTAATTGTTAATAATATTACTTAGTGGACCTATACTTTTTTATTCAGCTCGAATTTTAAACATTACATATACTTTTTTATTGTAGCTCGAATAATTTTCATGATAGCTCAGTAAGTTTATTAATATGCTCAATAGTTCCCACAAGTATTAGAATGAGCGCGGAATGTAGATATTACTCGTACATATGTGTTTTATTTGTGGCTCTTTTTAATATGTGTTAATATATTTTCAGCTGCCGACGGTTCTCGTTATTGGGTTGAAGGCGAACAATCAGAATTGATTGAACTTAAATTTGATTCAGAGGAAGATGCTTTCGAAGCTTATTGTAGATATTCATTCGTTAAGTGTTTTGGAGTGAGACACTCCACTTTGAGGAAGACTGTGAAAGGTGTTGTTGTTGGGAGAGAGTTTTGTTGTTCCAAACAGGGTTATAAGGTAGAGAAGGGAGTTTTGGGTAAAAAATATTCAAAGCTGGATAGGAGAACTGGTTGTAAAGCAATGGTGTGCTTTAAAATTATCAATGGTAAATTTGAGTGTATAAAACACGATATGATTCATAATCATCCTTTTTGTCATCCTAATAAAGTTCCTCATTTAAGATGTCACAGGAAGATCGATCCTGCATGTGTTAAATACCTTATGAATTTAAGAAGGAGCGGTATTCGCTTGGCAGATGGTGTTTAGGTCATTATAGAAGGAGACTGGTGGTTCTGCTGTAGTTGGGTTTGAGTATGGCGATGCTTTGACTGCTGTGAAAAAGGCAATGAAAAAAAGATTTGATGCTACAGATTGTAACACTCTGATTAATATTTTCAAGCAAAGGGCTGCTAGTGAGGAGGACTTTTATTATGATTTTGAGCTAGACGAGGATAATTGTTTGGTAAGAGTATTTTTCAGAGACAAAACAATGAGGCAGGATTATGAATCCTTTCACGAGGTTCTTGGAAACGATGCAACATATCGTACGAATAAGTACGATATGATTTGTGCGCCATTTGTTGGGATTAACCACCATACAAGAATTTGTATGTTCGGCATCGGGTTTATGTTGCACGAGCGCACTGAGTCCTTTGAGTGGTTGTATAATACTTTTTTGAGATCAATGGGTGGTATTCAATCTAAAACTATAATGACGGATCAATGTCAAGCAATGTCAACTGCTATTCAAAAGTGTTTCCCACAATCAAAACATAGACTATATGTTTGGCATCTATTCAAGAATGCAGCTGCTCATCTAGGACAACTGAAAGAGACCGGGTTTTAACAAGTTATTCAGTCACATCTTGAAAAGATGTCACACAGAAGAGGAATTACAACATTGTTGGAACAGGTACTTGTTTCACGTATTTGTTTAATAACTCGATTTGTTTGAAAATTAACAAGATTAGTAAGCGTATACAAATTTGACATCTTTGTATAATAGCTCATATATTTTGTTTAACAGCTCATCTATTATTGTTTAGTAGCTCGGTTTCTTTTGTCAGTATGGTATCTTTATTTTATTTGAGAGTTTTAAGTTATGACATCTTTGTGTATTAGCTCGATTTTGTTTAATAGCTCGTTCATTATGTGTAGTAGCTCGGTTTCTTAGGTCAGCTGTGGCATCTTTGTGTAATATCAATGTTTGTAGTTATGGCATCTTTATGTAGTAGCTCGATTTTGTTTAATAGCTCGTCTATTATGTTAAGTAGCTCGGTTTAATTTGTTAGGTTAGTTGTGTGGCATCTTTGTGTAATATCAGACTTTTAAGTTATGACATCCTTTCATATTACATTGATTTTGTTTAATAGATCGTCTATTAAGTTTAGTAGCTCGGATTCTTAGGTCTATTGTGGCATCGTGGTGTAATATTGAACTTTTTAGTTATGACATCTTTGTGTATTAGATTGATTTTGTTTAATAGATCGTTTATTATGTTTAGTAACTCGGTTTCTTAGGTCAGTTAAGACATCTTTGTGTAATTTCAAGCATTTTAGTTATTGCATCTTTGTGTATTAGCTCGATTTGTTTAATAGCTCGTCTATTATGTTTAATAGCTCAGTTTCTTGGGTCAGTTGCTCAACTTGAACAATTGGTTCTTTCCATTTGCCCTTTTTTCAGAATGGTTAGGGAATACAATTGTGGTAATCATGCTTGGCTTGGCAAACTATATGAGTTGAGGCATAAATGGTGTTGTGCATATGGAAAAGATTATTTCTCGGCAGGTATATTATCGTCTCAAAGGAGCGAGTCCACAAATCATTCTATTTGCAAGAGAGTTAGTAAGACAACTACCCTGTGTGATTTCTACGAGATATTTGGTACTGTTGTGAGTGAATGGAGGAGTCATGAACGAAAGGACAATAGTCTTTGCTGGGAAGGTGTACCTGAGGTTATTATCCCATGTTCTTTACTTGATTTTGCAGCGAAGAATTATACTATTGGTGCTTTTAAGCGCTTTGAGAAGGAGTTTATGAAGGGCATGTCATATAAACATAAACTATAAAGTAGTTTCGAGAACACAAATTCCTATTTCGTCTACACAGAACGTGGGGACGAGTTTGGCCATGTCGTGGCGTTTGATTCCTCCTCAAACTACGCATGTTGTACTTGTAAAAGGTTTGAAGAGAGTGGCTTTTTATGTCGCCACATTCTAAGAATATATCATTGTAATTGTGTGGATGATATACCCACTCTTTATGTTCTTAAGCGTTGGACAAAAGATGCAAAAGCAAAAGATGACGTCATTGAAAGTTCCAAAGAGAAGGTTGCAGGTCCTGTGTGGAGATTGGATATGCAACGCAATTTTCATAAACTCATTATTGCTAGTACAGACAATGAGATCACTAGGGGTATTGTTAATGATTGCTTTGAGAAGGCAAAAGTCGAGGTTGAAGCTGTATTAGGTGGCATCGATTTTTCTGACGTTGAGGCAGGTGATGTTGATGTTATCCAAAATCCAAAGGGGAAGACAAAGAAAGGGGAAAAGTTCACTAGGAAGAGGAGTTTGATGGATATTCAAAGTAGTCGAGCTCGTGGGAGATTTAAGGCTGCCGAGACTCGGGCACGTAAAAGAGCATCGAGTAATGTAGGGAAGGTGTCGGATACTGCACGAACTACGTGTACTATTAATAATCTTGGTGATAGTCACGTAGGTCTTCGTGAAATTCTCATGACGCCGGAGGATTATCAGTTATGATGTAATTTCATATTTATCGAGTTTTTAGTACTGACATAGATTGTCTGTAGTTGGAGCCATTTTTTAATTTACAGTTTGTCATTTTTTTAATTTTTCGTTAGTGAACCCTCATATTAAAGGAGTAATAAGTATATACGGTCAATTCATGGCTCGAGTTGATTTATATGGTCATGATAGCTAAGAAAGTTTATTTATATGGTCAATAATTTCTTACGAGTATAATAGTTAGCTCGGATTTTAAATATTACATTATAATCAATTCATGGCTCGAGTTGATTTCATTATAGCTCAAAAAGTATTAGAATTGATAGTTTGCATTGTCTTAAAGTATATGTTGCACCTCTACGAAAGATGGAAAATGCACTAGTTCGTACTAAGCTCGGATGCAATAATTAAAAGCTCGTAAAAATAATATGAAGCTCAAAAACTTTGAAATGTTTGTCACAGAAACTCAGACTCGAAAAATTATTTTGAAAGCTCGAGAACTTTACTTGTTAGCTCATAATTTTTGCACACATACTCGAAATTTTTAGTGAATTGTATTTTGACATCACGAAAATATATTTATTGATTACAAGTTAGTGGACCCTCATATTAAAGGACCCTCATATCATACTATGCTCGGATACAAAAATTAAAAGCTCGTAAAAATTAATATGAAGCTCGAAAACTTTGAAATGTTTGTCACAGAAACTCAGACTCGAAAATTTATTTTGAAAGCTCAAGAACTTTACTTGTTAGCTCATAATATTTGCACACATACTCGAAATTTTTAGTGAATGTATTTTGACATCACGAAAATATATTTATTGATTACAAGTTAGTGGACCCTCATATTAAAGGACCCTCATATCATACTATGCTCGGATACAAAAATTAAAAGCTCGTAAAAATTAATATGAAGCTCGAAAAGTTTGAAATGTTTGTCACAGTAACTCATACTCGAAAAAGTATTTTGAAAGCTCGAGAACTTTACTCGTTAGCTCATAATTTTTGCACCCATACTCGGATTTTTTAGTGAACGTATTTTGACATCACGAAAATATACTGTAAACAATTCGAAATGTTTATGGGCAAAGTTTGGTTTAAAATATGAAATTTTAATTGATACATACGACACTCGTAAAATTTAATTAAAAATTCAAAAAATCATACTATGCTCGGATACAAAAATTAAAAGCTCGTAAAAATTAATATGAAGCTCGAAAAGTTTGAAATGTTTGTCACAGAAACTCATACTCAAAAAAGTATTTTGAAAGCTGAAGAACTTTACTTGTTAGCTCATAATTTTTGCACACATACTCGGAATTTTTAGTGAACGTATTTCGACATCACGAAAATATACTGTAAACAATTCGGAATGTTTATGGGCAAAGTTTGGTTTAAAAAAATGAAATTTTAATTGATACATACGACACTCGTAAAATTTAATTAAAAACTCAAAAAAACTCATAATACGAAGCTAAAAAAATTATTGTCACCATATTAAATTACGTACAGCTTTATAAAAGTTATTGTCTTCAAAAACACCAAAAGCAATGAAACAACGTATCAAAGTTTTATATTTAACTTAATGGCGGTCCTTTTTGACCAGCTCATCAACCAAAGAAAATACTTCTGCTTTGACTTCATTATCTTGGAAGTTAACGATCTCGTAGGCATATTTGATTCTCAAATTATGCAGAGGCTTAAACTGTTGCAATAGAGGAAAATTGGTTTTAGAAAAGAAATTAAAATTATATATAGATTAAATATGAAGTCGTATATTAGAGAAGGATGTGTTACCCTTCCCCTCTCAAGACCTACGTTCCACCCCAACAAGTCATTCCCTTTGTATGTCTCCATATGGCGCATCGTATATACAGCACAATCAGTATGATTTGTTTGATCACGCCATTTCATTTGAGGCCTTCTCGCTCTAAGGAGATTGACACATTGAGATTTACTGGGCAACTGCTTACTAGTAAGCCACTCAGCAAAGAATTGTTGCTACACGTTCATAAACAAGTAAAATACAAACATATATATAAGTGTGATGTTAGATTTCCATATTTTTCCAGTGAGCAAAGGAAAATAAAGTAATACAAGTGTCGTACCAATCTTAACGGTAGATTTCCATATTTTTCCAGTGATGTTCGTCCCTCGATCTTGTTGTCTAAGAAATCATATCTTTCCTTCTTATGTGAAATATTGAAGCATGCAACGAAAAAGTGATTATGTTGAATGACAGGAAAGAAAAATAGATGAACGTTATCTACTTTCTCGAAGGCGCTCCACTTTTCAAAGTAAAGGTCCATATCACATTTGAAAGCCAAGTATGACTTTGCATCATCCTCTATGTTAACCAATGTAGACTGTTTCAGGACAAAAAAAAAAGAGTTAGAATTATTTATATGAATAAAGTTGTGTGGTAGATGTCGGAGACTCGGAGCTCAATAAATTGTTAACATAGCTCGAATTGTTTTCATTAAAGCTCATGAAAGATTTTATTAAGCTCTTGAATGTTCATGATAATTAGTAAACGTAACTTACCATAACATCAGTGGGAAAGAATACTCTTGCTGGAGAAGTATGAGATTTGTATTTCTCATTGCAATTGAGGATGAAAGAGTATGTACTTATCACATTTGCTTCAACAAAACAATGTTTTGTTACAAGAGAACGTAAATCACCCTTTGTTGTTATAACATCTTCGCATTTGAACAAACTTGAACTATGAAGAATGATTACAAGTTAGATTGTCAAAGTTGATAAATCAATGAAAAAAATATTAACTTATAATGAAAATTTTATTATGAAGCTCGAAACATATATGTTGAAGCTCGAAAGAATCTAATGAAGGCTCAGAATTTTTTTCCGCAACATGTTTAAATAACTTAAAGCGTTGAGAAAAATATTGTCATGAACTTTTGAAAACAGATTAATTTTCAAAGCTCAATAAGTTTATTTATTAGCTCATAAGTTTTACTCACATGCTCGGAATATATGAATAAAAATCAGGTAAAAAAGTATCATACGTTGATTGGTTGTCGTTTGACAATAGGTAAGAGGCCAGATCCATCTGTTTCTTCGTTGGTGGGGTTATCGGGTCTAGGCACCTCAGAACGTAAGGAGATTTAGCATATATTGTAGGCTGTCGTTTATTTCTTCGTTTTGGCATCTGCTCCTCTATTTGTTCTTCCTCCTCATTCTCTCCTTCCTCCCCCTCAGCTTCATATTCCACCCCATGTTCGTCCTCCTCATCACTTTCTTCATCAGCATTATGAGGTGTAGTACATGTTCTAAACTCTTGAGTCAAGCTAAGTGAGAAGCTTGGTGGGACAATGTCACTCACTTCCCGATATAAGGTTTCAGCTGCCATAATTGCATCTAGATCCTTGATCACAGAGGGATTCTCAAAGAACGTATCTTGACTAAAACTTGGCATGGTTTCAATATCAAAACCATCGTCTAGACGAGACATATTAAATGAGGCACGAGTGACCATGATCAAATTTTTCACGCTTTCAGAATTCGGCATTGTCTCAAGCAGTTTTCGACCTTTCTTGTCGACGTCAGCATACGCAACAACTAAGTTTTCTACTGCACCCGCAAAATCATGGAACACACCCTGTGACAAAAAATAATACATTATAAAGAGAATTAATAACCATTATTTGGAACACCATATTTAAAAATTAAGCTAAAAAATACAAAGCTGTGAATGTTAATATTACCAGCTCGTCGCAACCATGCTTTTCATGCGTATCTTCAACTGTGTTCTTGATTGGTAGAAGTGGGGTCTGTATCAGGATTCAAAAGACAATAGACACATTATTAATCATAAACGTATACAATAGGCTTGTAAGAAACAATAATTAGCTCAAAAAATATACATAATAGCTCGTAAAAGTGGTAAACAATAAAAAATAGTTGAGGGAAAATGACAGGCTCGTAAAAAATTAAAATCAGCTCAGAAAGTATACATAATAGCACATAAAAGTGCTAATTGAGAAAGGGTCGAAGGATAAATGACTGACTCGGAAAAAAGAATCATTAACTAAGAAAGAGTACTTATTAGCTCGTAAAAGTGCTACAAATTGAGAAAGACAATTTACTTACGTTTGATACAATAGCGGATTCTTTATCAATATATCCACCACCAAAACCACCTCTTTTTTTGCCTTTTTTTTCTCGGTCGTTTAGAGCTTTTGTCGTCCACCCAATTAGCGTAGGGTACGTTCTTGGTACATCCCTTTTCGAATCAACCACGGTGTCAACAAAGTATAACTGCACATATGAATACATTTAAAAGAAAGTACAGAGTATATAAGAACATTCATTAATAAGTTGTTCATAAAAACTGAGTATTGTATATAAATTTCTTACCACAAGAAATAACAACGGACCACGGAATTGTTTTCCTGGAGACCAAGCATCTCTAGTCGTTAAAAGTTTATCCTTAACAAATTCGCACCAATCTAGGCGGTCCAAATTACCGACATTAAACACCCAAGGAAATGCATCAGTGTAAACGTGATTATTTCTGTAACAACATATCAAAGATGATATGATATACAGAAGGATGTTCCTCTTGAACATCTGCCCTCCATCTTCCTTGTGTGTTAATATGTAATCTCCTAACACAGACATCGTCACAGGATTTCCTTCATGGTTATCACCAAATTGTTCAACCCATTCACTAAAAACGGGCTGCATCTCCTCACAAGAATGACTTGGTACCACACCTCCCATCGGAAGACCCATGACTGTGCGAATGTCTTCTTTCGAGACATTAAATGTCTCTCCATTCTCCAAACTCAATGTTTTGTTTCAAAGTTGTAGTTTTTTACTACATAGTGAGCTAAGCGGGTGGGTATCTTAGTCACTTTCAAATTTATAAGATGTCGAAAAGGTGTTGTCTCAAAACTTTTTTGTTGAGTAGGAGATAAAGCCTGAAGGAGTTTCACCACCTTTGTCGGCGACATCCTAGTATCCAGACTAGGGTATATTTCCAAGACATCATCGTCACCCTCGTCATGGTCATCTTCTGGTACATTTTTTGTTTTTTTAAGGACTAAGAAAGAGAATAGACCATAGTGACACTAGTTTTTTATGATGCGCTCGGAAAACTGTATCAATCTCGATGTATTCCAAACTCACCCTTAAATCTATCTAATTTTGGTAATACTTTTAAAGTAACATCTTTTAAATTGTTTTCTAACTCACTCGCATGCTCGAAATATATTATAAAAAAACTCAAAAACTTTATCAATAAGCTCAGATTAATTCATATGAAATAAAAAATTATACGTAATTTTATTAAACGATGAGCTCGAAAAACTGCCTACCTAATTTACATATTTGTGAACCAAATTGAATTAATAGTTGGGCGACATCTTTGGTAATTAGTTTGTCTCAATTTTATATTTTAGTGTGGGTTGAGACTATAATGGCTCGTAAAAGTATAGCTAAAAGCTCAGAAAGTAAACATCCTAGCTCGTCAAAGTGTTACAAATAGCTCGTAAATTATGCATAAATTAAGTTAATTACATTTAAGAGATTTCTATATGTACGTAATTCTGAAACCATCTTTTGAGTGTGTGTTACTATCTTTTAAGAAATCTTGACGCGCAATTTTGCTATTTCACCAAATAAATATTCAAGTAAACCCTAAATAAAAAAAAATCGTTGACATGCTCGGAAAACTTTGCCTATTAGAACTCGTTTTGAATGCTCGAAATATATTATAAAAAGCTCGAAAACTTTAGCAAATAGCTTGGATTAATTCGCTCTAAGGGTAAATTATCCTAATTCGCACTAGTTACAGTAATTGTAAAGCAGAGCTTCATCTTCGTATAATTACCCTAATTATACGTAACTGAAAGCAAAAGAAACAAATCAAATAGATAGTTGTCAAAATAGTATTAAACCCTAATCCATCAAAACTCTCAATCATCCAAGAAGTCTAAAATAATCGGGTACAAAGTTTAATCTTCCTAAAGTTGTTTTCTCAACAAAAAAAAGATGTTAAATTTTACCTCGAAGTATTAGTAGCCGCGTTTGGTCTTTTCGTCGGCACCGTAACAGTGTTTGATGCGTTTTTACGTCTGGTCGGTATCGTATCAGCGTTTGATGCATTTTTACGTCTGGATGGTACCGTCAATTGCTTCGATTTTTCCATTGACTCTGAGAAATTGAGGAGATACTGTCTTTTAGGAAGCAGAAAACTAAAGAGAGAAAAAAAAAAGGAAGAGGAAGAGGTTAAACGTGATTGAATTAGGGAATTAGAGGGGGAAGGGGAGAAGTTTAAATTATATATATATGTAACCACCTGGTTGTACAATCCCACTGTACAACCAGGTGTATAGTGCTTTTGTCCTGATAATAAAGGATGTGGAATGATAGTTGTTGAATTGTTTCCCCAAAATTTCAAGGCTCTAAATGTCCTTTCCGACTCCGGATTGAACCACAAGGGCGATGACGTATTCATGGACATAAAACTCAACAAACGATAAGTCTCCTAACAGTACCTATCGATACTAGGGAAAAAGGGAAATAAAATAAAATGAAAGCGATTAACCAAACATAAATACACTAAAACTCAATTAACTAATTGCCTTCCCCGGCAACGACGTTATTTTGATCACCTCTCATCTAGGATCGGTCGTTAACGATAGATAGAGGATCAAACAATATTTATATGACTTGCAAATAACACAAAAACAAATAAATGTAGTCGTGGACTCGTGGTAAGTCGAGGTCGGTTCACAGGGATGACAGTGAGTAAATCGAGTAAGAGCGATGCGTTTGGGGTCTAATTTGGGGATTTTGAGTCGAGTCTAAACTAAGATGCGATAAAAAAACAAAGAATAATCAATAAGGAAAAGGTGTTAGGGGGATCGGGAATCGAAAATCGGGTTTTATAAGTCAAGGAATTATGGGGTCGGTCACAAAGTCGATAGAGGGAGAATGCCACCTTTCGATTTCTTCACCCAAGTTATCTAGATCCCGCTTTCGTGGCGAAAAAGGGTAAGTCTCAAGTCAAGGCAACTCCTACCCCGGGTTTCCCGATAAACGGTAAGTCTCAAATCGAGGTAACTCTTACCCCGGGTTTCCCCAAATGATAGAAGTAAGTCAAGGTCAATCTAGTTGGCCGGACTAAGTCAACAGAGATACAAAAACCTCAAGCAAGATAAATCAACAAGCATGTAACCAAACCACAATTCCTTAATTCATATTACCCAAGATCTTCCTTCCTTAACCCCTTAACAAGTAATCTACTCACAATTCATGAAGAAAACTATAAAAGCAATAATAATGGAGATAATACCAAAAACATGCATGATGATGAAAACAAGAGGAAATAAAACTAAAACAACGAAGGAAATTACGATCAACAAAAGAAACTACAAAGTAGAGGTGATCATTTGCGGGTTCGGGTCGGACATGGGCCGGGCTAAGTGTGAAATTTTGGCCCACGGACAAGCGGGTTAGCGGGTTTGGGACAGGTTCGCGGGCCGGGCCTTTGTATATTTTTGAAAATGTTGTGTCCAAGCCCGCTAAAAATTTGGGTCGGACGGGACGGGCCAATCGGGCGGTACGTCCCATGAACAGCTATACTACAAAGCGATCTAAAAATAACGCAAGTGAAATCAATAAAAATGATGCAATAACGAAAGAGCAATAGTAAAATCTAATCTAGAGAAAAGGGAGAGGAAGAGAAATTTACCAAACAATGGAGAAAGATAACAATAAGGAAGATGAATATGCATAAAAATAAGAAGCCTTGATGAAGAAGACAATGGATTTGTCACAAATCCCTTGATGATCTTCCAAAAACTTCAAGAATAAAATTAGAATTTCTTACAAAAGCTTGAATCTAAAGCTAGATGAAGATTGATGAAAATTATGTAGCTTCTATCTAAGGGCTTTCTATCTAATCTAAGTAGTGTAATAATGTAATGAAAGGATGATAAGAAGATGATGTGCATCTAATTAGGTTAACTATATATATATATATATATATATATATATATATATATATATATATATATATATATATATATATATATATATATATATATATATGTAGACACCCGCATTTTGACTGCCAGGTGTCTATGGTAGTCTCCGACAAACACCCGATGATGATCGGACGCAAACGTGACTTGGTATAATCGGATTTGGGCTCGGAATCAATAATATCCGACATGGACTTTTAGCGGAGTAATAATCTCACAAAACAGACCTCAAATCCAGGCCCGGTGGGTCGTTCCGAGCAAAATAAGACTAATTTGGGCCAAAACCGACACCAAAAATAAATCCCGTCTTTTAGCGACCGGGTCAAAACCCGGTCAAGGACGAACCCGTCACACAAACCAACCAAGTTCAGCTTCTAGAAAATTGCGCCCAAATCAGAATTCAAAAATGCAAAATCAAATCAAAAGGTCAACCCTTCCTAAATTAACCCTAATCACCCAACTCCCTTCACTCACTCTATAAATACCCCACTAATCCTCACCATTTTCAGAATTTTTTCAGCATAATTAAAACCTTAAAAAGCTGAAACAAAAAGCCTTAAAAAAAACCTAAACATCCTACTCTACAAACCCTAAGCAAAACACCACCAAAAACCGAGCCATTTTTGCTCTCAAACAAACCGGCACACATACACAAAACCGGCACACACACACTCATATACACACCATAACTCACATTCATCCTCGATACTCCGGCGTTCCGTCGCTATTTACGAGTCTATTTCCGAGACCTATACCAAGCATGTATGTTGAGGGTGTCCAAAACCCCATTTCGATTCTTTACTACTTTGTTACTATTTACATTTTTGCGTTATTTATGTTATAATTATACTAGTATCGTAATATTAACACTAACATAATACTAACATTTTATTTCTCGCATACTAACTTTATTTTCTCGTTATTAACACTATAATACCGTGTGTATATATATATATATTAACACTAGTATTCGGTTTCAAATACGTTTAACTACGACGATCGCCTAAAGTCCGTCTAATCCCTTTACGAGTAACGACGGAGGTGGAGCCCTTTCGAGGAGCCCCGCCCCAATGTTCTCAAGGGCGTGACGTGATTGCAATCGGTCGTAGTTGAACGCATTCGATCCCATTTCAATTAGTACGAAACCCGTTGACACGAAAATCGACATCACATAATCCGAAAGGGTTAGTTTCGATGTCGTGACGTAGAGGGATACAATTTCGTCACTAATTCAAAATTCTTAATCTATAAAAAACATAAATCGAGTAAGCAAACCCGCATTAGCACGCGATTATAAAAATTGACGATTTTTCGACAACTAAAAAAATGCCCGACCAGGCCCACGCGCGAGTCGCGCGACCGGCCATGCGACTCGCGGGCAGGCCTGTCCGGCCGAGACCATTTTTTTTCCGTTTTCCCGACTTTCTACCCTTTTTCGGTCTTTACATTAATATGCGATCTTCGCGACATACGACCCTATTTTAAAACTCGTCTTTTCTTTACGACTTTTTAGTCAACGCGTGTAAAGGCCATCACGTGAACCCATTTTTCTAAAACTTGCGTGCATCACGACACTAAAAAAAACGACTTTGATCGACGGTCTCACACTATTAATTTTTATGTCGACGACTCTTTAGTCGTATCCGACACATAATTAATTTAGACTCCATTTCTCGAGGTGATAAGTCGGGACAAGACATCGAGGTTCGAGATCGGGTTAGATTCACGCCTAGGTCTCGAACCTCCGTCCTTTAATTAATATGCAATTTAATGCGTAATTAATTAAGGTTCATCCGTCTAACTAATTCACGATCTAGCGAACA
Organism: Agrostemma githago; assembly: GCA_958450325.1. Taxonomy (NCBI): domain Eukaryota; kingdom Viridiplantae; phylum Streptophyta; class Magnoliopsida; order Caryophyllales; family Caryophyllaceae; genus Agrostemma; species Agrostemma githago. Next base: position 60,501,414 of record OY288247.1, on the reverse strand, counting down.
TTTATTATATACGGGTCTTTGTCGAGTCGTGTATTTTATTTATAACTTTTCCTTATTTAGTTTATTATTTCTTTTAATCGTTATAATAATCGTTGTATTGTGAATTCCGGGTTGTATTTCCGCCCGTGTAACTTGTACATTACTTATTTTCGAGTTTCGTTTATTTACTTGCTTATCGCTTTATAAATGAACCTCGCATGCTAAATTACTTCGACCATAATTAGATGCATTAAATGACGTAATTCATATATAATTCACATGCTTAGCCCGAAAATGTTGTTTGCATATCATTTCATCATTTTACTAGCGCGCGTACACGAACACGAACGGTGTCTTAGTAGAGGCCGCAATGTGCGGGCGGGGTTGGGTGTCCTTAGTGGGCTTCCCAACACGTACCCTCACCCCTTACTCAGAACCTTTGGTTTCCGGATGTCCAAAACCCTTGGCGCACGAGAGTCATTCTTTACACGATACCGGTGTAGATGGTATCGGTATCGCAATGCAAAGGGACGAGCCCAATAAACTCTGAAATCGAAGTGGGCTAACTTTGTGCATAGCCCATGACGACATAGAGTGGGCTCGTATGGTTCCGAATAACCACAAAATTCGGTGGCGACTCCATTTTGACTTAAATTTCGAACCCGAGAACAATCTCACCACGAGATTCATTCGCCTACCCAAACCCGCGCGTGGCCGCGTCGGGGTGGACCTACGTCATGTCCACAATTTGGCGACTCCGCTGGGGATACCTGATGTACCACATGTCATCGGGGTTCCTAGGGTGAGACTCGAAGAGAAATCGTTCGAATATTAATGTACGCACATTAGTTTATTGATTCATGCATAACCCAAATTTTGCCCGGGCCGGTTACTTGTGACCGACGTCCCACTATACCACGGTGCATTTCTACATGGGTGCGCTAAAGACATCGATGGTGGAACTCGTCTCGGTTTCGCGGCATGTCCTAAGACCAACTCGGTTTAGGGAGTCCGTCCTTCACACGAGAAAGCCATCGTTGTTGGTATAGACCCTATTTTGACCGACCGAGACTTAGTGTAAAGCATACATAAGCGTCGTTATAATGCTTGCTTGACTACGTGCTACTTGGTTTCCGTGTCATTTTAAAAAAAAAAACGTCATTTCAAAAAATGCATCTTTCCAAAATACCAAATTTTGAAAAACCTGAAATACTGTCCGTTTCGGGACCCGTCTTTTCAAAGTATCCAATTTTCAAAAACTCGGAATGCCACCGAAATTTAGGATCAACGATTTGACTCAAAATATCCTTTTCTTTAGTCGGCATGCCGTCCGTTTTAACTCTCGAATTTCCGAAACCACCCTGATTTTCTGAATTCCTCAAAATTCTAATCTCGGTTCTCGAAACTCTTTTTTTTTTTTTCAATTTTCGAACTCTCGGAAATTCGCCCATCTTTTATTCAAATTTCAAGCGTCCAACCTCCCTAGTGAACCTTCTTTATTATAGGACCTACCGTCTAGCCGTGTGTCGGGTCTTTGCATAGTTTGTCGAAGGTCTATAGCATCGAAACTCCGTTGATCCTATATCACGAGTTTCCCCCCTTTCCCGAGTCCGCCTTATCTGTCAAGGCACGACCAACCTGCGTAGGGCATACCCCTACAAAGGAAAGTCCGTCCATACACTCGAGTCAAAAGTCTGGGAAAAAAGTCTCACGTGGACCTTCCTTCGAACGGGATTAGGCCCACTAAGCCAAAGTCCTAAGGAAGTCGTCCCACCTACGAGTCATCCGTCTAGGTGTCTTTCTCGAGTATTTAGTTTTCTTTCCTAGTGTCGCTCGGGATGAACTTTCTTTATGATTCCAAGATCTGGGTTTGGTTACTGATTACACGGTGTTCTTACAGACAGGCCACCGGCAACCAGGCACGCCCGCAAGATGGCTACTTTGAACAGTCTGCAAACCGCTTTGGACGCCATGGTCGCGAAGCAAACCGACATTGAAGCCCAACTGACTGAAATGAGGGTTGGCCAAGTGGCCATCGTTGCTCGCCTAGCTACAGTGGAGCAAGGGACTCCTAATGTCGAGACCACTGGGCCTTTAGTCAAACTGGTCAGCGCAGTCCGCCGACTAGAAGAACAAGTCCATTTGACTGGGAGTAACAGTATCCACCGGGAGAATAGCCGAGAGTACTCCACGGTGAGTGACAAACTACCCGCAAACCTGAACCTCACAGGCTTGCCCATGTTTGAAGGAACCGAAGACCCGTTACTACATGTACGGGCCTTCAAAGAATTCATGGCCATCAAGGGAGTGGATTCGTCCATGTTCAAGAACCTCTTTGCTGCATCTCTCGAGAAACACCCACGGGCCTGGTATTACAGGCTAGACCCGAAGAAGTTCCCTACCTGGGATGATGTGGCCACCGAGTTCGCTCGGAACTATGCTGACAACACCAAGATCCAAACCACAATGCGATCTCTGGAGGTTATGGCCCAAGAGCCGAAGGAAGGTTTTACTAAATACCTTCAACGCTGGAGGGCCGAGAGCGTGAAACTGGTTGATAAGCCCAATGAGAAGACTTTGGTGGAGGCTTTTGTCAAGAACCTCCTCCCTTCCTACCGGGTTCACCTCCGATATGCTGTCATACCCAATTTCACCACCCTTACTGAAATGGGTATGAGGATCGAAGACGATCTGAGACTGGAAGGCCTCACTAAGGCTGCTAGCAAAGGGTACCAAGGGGCTTCTTCCTCCACTACCAAGCCCCAGGCTGCAACTCGCAGCATTTTCGACGCGGTTAATCTACTAGATGCCCCGTCCAAGAAGAGCACCCCACCTCGGGTTTTCACTGATATAGGTACCACCTATACCTATGCCTTACAAAGGCTGTCCTCCAAAGGCCTAATCCAACCGATAGGCCCAACTCCTAAAGTTCCGGTCGAGCGACGCTCCAAGACCTACAATGCTCAGGCCTATTGCCAATACCACCGGGGCAATGGGCATGACACCAAAAAGTGTTGGAAGCTGAAGCACCTGATCCAGGACTTGATCGAAAGCGGTAAAATCCCGCTACCCGGAGATAAGCCAAGCAACAAGGAAAACCCTTTCAGCTCCCATGCCATCTTTGCCGGGGAGGTGATTGATTGCTCTCACCTTATCTCTCCATTTATCCCGCAAGTGAACGGGATCTGGTTTGATGACGAGGATGATATCTACCTCGCTAAGGGGGAAACCGTTCCCATCACCCCTGAACAGATTCGCGAGGCCAAGACTCGAGTCCTAGCCAGCAACAACCTTGGTCGTCCCTATTTAGCCACAAGCACTAGGGACATCCCCATCCCGACAACCATCACCGATCCACTCGGGATGGAAGTCGCCCCTGAAGAGCCGACCGCTAAAACGGCTATTGTGGAGCAACTAAAGAGAACCCGAGTTGACCTCACTATATGGCAACTCTTAGTCAGCTCACAAGAACATCGAGAAGCACTTACAAAGGCTCTCGATCAAGTCAAGATCGACTCTCTGGCTACCCCTGCTGAAATGGTAGCCACAGTCCTACCCCACCTAAAGGGTAAGGCCAAAGAAGAAGGCCCAATGATCACCTTTTCCGAAGCCGATCTGCCGCCATTCGGGGCCTCCCACAACCTGGCCCTTTACATCACGGTGATTTGTCGAGGGAAATATCTTCCTATGACCTTGGTGGATGACGGGTCCGCTGTGAATGTCCTTCCTCTAAGGACCGCCAAAGCCCTCGGCATTACCGAGGCTGACTATATCCCGACTGCTCAAACCATCCAAGCCTTTGATGGGAGTCCAAAGTCGGTAGCTGGGGCCATAAAGCTGACCATCATCACGGGCCCAATAGAAAAGGAGCTTGAATTCCAGGTGATTGATGTCACTTCATCATTCAACTTGCTCCTAGGAAGGCTGTGGATTCACGCGGTCAAAGCCGTGTCCTCCACTCTCCACCGTAAGATCAAGATGCCTTTGCTCAATGATGTTATCACTTTAGAGGCAACCCCGATGACCGTGGCTAGCTGTAACGCCACGGGCCGCACGGACCTCTGGGGGTTCGACTTTGTGGGGATGATCGAGGAAGAGTACCTCTTTAGGCCTTACTTCACCACAAGCATTGATACAATGCTCCAAAACCTAGGGTACCTTCCAGGGGCTACCTCTCGACCCGACCTTCCAGCTGGGAAGATCATCGAGGTCCTTAAGGACGAAGACTCTCACTTCGGCCTTGGCTATGCCATCACCCCGGACAACGTTGTCCGAGCAGGAATCGAAAAAGCCTGCAACATCATGAAGGGTATCCACTTGAGCCCTTATAGCCCACGGTTGTCTGACTACTTTGTCACACCCGTATTTGGGGCTGTCCAGGTTGGGCTATACCAACCCAATGCTACGCACCTCGGGACCCACTCGGCCCGGGACTACAACTACATCCCGGATGAGGTGTTCGCCCTCATCCAGTCCGATGGAGCGAATGATGCCGAGCCCGCGCTGGGGCTGCTCTTTGGGGAAGACACCATAGCCCCGACCCTAAAAGAAGACTTGGTCAACCTGATTCTCCGCAGCAACAGGTTCGACCCGACCAAGCTGATCTCGGATGTTGGTTCCGAGACGGGAAAAAGGGCCTGGAGGAAGACTGTCAAGTGGACTGACAGTCAAGGGAAGATCTACAAGCTGGTCACCGGAGAGGGAGACATGCCTGAGTCTGAGTCCGAGTCTGAGTCGGAGTCTGAGTCAGAGTCTGAGGTCGAGTCTAGGGAAGTCGGTGCTAGAGTCACTCCTGTAACCCCTCTCCCTTCTATCATTCCTGCTGCTGGCACTTCGGGGTTTGTCCCGAGTGCCTTACCAATTCCGCCACTGACCAATGATCAGATGGCTGCTCTCTTTGAGCTGTTTTCCAAATTTTCAATCAATAATAACAACCGTTCTGCTTACGACTTGTCTCTTTTAAATTCTACTTTCAAAAATGTTTTGTGTTATGACATTGAGAAATCCGACGAACAGGTACCCTTACCTCCACATCTGATCGAGCAACTACAGCAAAGGGAATCCCGGAATCCGGTAATCGAAGAGACCGAGTCCATAAACATGGGAACAACCTTAGAGCCTCAGATACTTAAGATAGGGTTATCCTTAGATCCCGAGGAGAAACAACAATTCATAAACCTCCTCCAAGAATTCAAAGATGTCTTCGCATGGTCCTACAAGGACATGCCGGGGATAGACCGGGAAATAGCTGAGCACCACATACCTATCAAAGACGGGTGCAAACCGGTCAAGCAGAAGCTTCGTCGAATGAGGCCCGAATGGTCTCTCAAAAGAAGTCGATAAACAGTTCAAAGCCGGCTTCATACAAGTGTCCGAGTATCCGGACTGGGTGGCAAACATCGTGCCGGTTCCTAAAAAGGACGGTAAGGTGCGGGTATGCGTAGATTTTCGGGATCTTAACAAAGCAAGCCCGAAGGATGATTTTCCGTTACTACACATCGATATACTGGTGGATAACATGGCCGATCATGCCCTTCTATCATTCATGGACGGGTATGCCGGATATAATCAAATCAAGATGGCGGAAGAAGATATGAGTAAGACTACCTTCACTACACCTTGGGGTACTTACTGCTACACCGTCATGCCATTCGGCCTCATTAATGCCGGGGCCACATACCAAAGGACTGCTACCACTTTATTACACGACATGATGCATAAAGAGGTAGAGGTTTACGTGGACGACATGATCGTCAAATCCAAAGAACGGGACGGTCACATCACCGCCCTAAGAAAATTCTTCACCCGATTGCGCAAATACAATATGAGGCTAAACCCTCAAAAGTGCAGTTTCGGGGTAACGTCAGGCAAATTACTGGGTCATATCGTTAGCCAACGAGGTATCGAGGTCGACCCAGCTAAAATCAAAGCCATTACCGAGATGCAAGCTCCTAAAACCGAAAAAGAAATAAGGGGATTTCTTGGGAAAGTCCAGTATATTAGTCGATTCATTTCCAAACTAACCATGGTGTGTGAACCAATTTTCAAGAAACTGAAAATAGGGGAACGAATACTATGGGACGACAAGTGCCAAGCTGCTTTCGACAAAATTAAAGAAATTATGTCTGCTCCGCCAGTCTTAATGCCGCCTCAACCCGGTTTGCCTCTGTCGTTATACCTAACAACGACCGAGACAGCCATGGGGGCTATGCTGGCCCAGACGATTGACTCCGAAGAAAGAGCCATCTATTACATCAGCAAGAAGTTTTTAGAGTATGAGTGCAAATATACCATGCTCGAAAAGACGTGTTTGGCTTTAGTCTGGGCCACCAAGAAGCTCCGGCACTATATGCTCAGCTACGAGGTCCATGTGTTATCCAGGATGGACCCCATCAAATACCTCTTCGAAAAACCCATCCTCAATGGCCGAATTTCTAGATGGACTCTAATGTTGGCAGAGTTCGACCTAAAGTTTGTGCCATTAAAGTCCATTAAGGGACGGGTGGTAGCTGAATTCCTCGCTGACAGCCCGGTAACCGAAGAAGGACACACCGACACCTGGTCCTTCCCAGACGAGGATATTTTCCATACCGATACCGAAACGTGGGATTTATACTTCGATGGAGCGTCTAATTTTCGAGGGTTTGGAGTCGGGATACTCCTAATCTCACCAAGAGGGGAGCATACTCCCGTCTCCATCAAACTGGACTTCGATGTTACCAATAATGCAGCAGAATACGAAGCGTGCATTTACGGGCTACAAGCCACCGCCAATCTAGGGATCACAAATCTCCGGGTACATGGTGACTCATCCTTGGTCATTAACCAAGCCCTGCAAAAATGGAAGACTCGGAATGCTAATCTCGTGGCCTACCAGGCACGAGTAAGGGATCTCGAGAAACAATTCCAAAAGGTAGAATATATATACCTACCTCGGGAAGAGAATCAGTTTGCGGATGCACTTTCGAAATTGGCATCTCTGTTAAATATTCCCGACCACGTGACCAGCATGCCAATTTGCGTCGAAAGACGGTCCGAGCCGGCATATATTCTCGATATTGAGGACATTGAGATAACTGATCCCGAACCATGGTACCAGGCTGTGTTGAAGTACCTGACAAACGGAGAGTATCCTCCCGGCACGGAAGGTCGAGCCAAGAAAGCCTTACGAAGGCTAGCCACTCAGTTCATCCGTACTGATGACGGACAATTGTACAAAAAGACGGCACAAGGGGCCCTTCTCCTTTGCGTTGACAAGTATAAGGCTGAGAAGGTTATGGCCGAAGTACATGATGGTGAAAACGGCCCACATATGAATGCCCACATGCTGGTCCGAAAAATCATGAGGCTCGGTTATTACTGGAATACTATGGAAGCTGACTGCCAGTTATATGTCAAACATTGTCATAACTGTTAAATCTTCGGCAATGTGCAACATATGCCGTCATCTTTGCTCTATACCATGACGTCACCCTGGCCGTTCTCAACATGGGGTATCGACATAATCGGGAAAATAAATCCCTCTGGTACTGGTGGGCACTGTTTTATTTTAGTAGCTATCGACTATTTCACCAAATGGGTCGAAGCTGAATCATATCGCATTCTCAATGCTAAGCATGTCGCCAAATTCATCCAGAACAAGATAATATGTCGGTATGGGATCCCACATGAGTTCATCAGTGATCACGGGACTCATTTCCAAGCTGAGACCGCAGCCTTGCTGACTAAATATAAAATTCAAAGGCACACGTCCTCGCCTTACCGTCCCCAAACGAATGGAGCAGTGGAGGCAGCTAATAAAACAATTGTCACCATACTCAAAAAGATGGCTGATAATTACCGGGATTGGCCCGACAAAATACCTTTTGCCCTATGGGGGTACCGGACGTCAATTCGCACCGCAACCGGGGCAACACCATATTACCTAACCTATGGGATGGAAGCAGTCCAGCCCGTCGAGTTGGAGGTACCATCCCTCAGAATTCTGCTAGAAAGCCAAGTACCCGAGGCTGACTGGGTTCGAGCGCGGTATGACTCGTTGGTTCTACTAGATAAACGTCGAAATCGTGCCCTCAACAATATCCAAATCTACCAGAAGAGGATCCAGCGGGCCTTCAACAAGAGGGTAAGGCCCAGAAACATTAAAGAAGGGGATCTAGTCCTTAAGTCTATTCGAGCTTTACTACCGGTTGACCCAAGAGGGAAATTCAAACCCAACTGGGCTGGGCCGTATCTGGTAAAGAAAATATTATCAGGGGGAGCAGTGATGCTGACGGACCTGGACGGGAATGAGTTCGTCAACCCGACCAACCTGGACCAGCTGAAGCGTTACTACCCTTAGCCATTTCTCAATGTCATTAGCAAAATTTATCAAAATCTTTTTTTACAAAAAAACAAGTCAATGAGCTAGAATTACTCATTCTACTGTCACAAAACATCTTGCACCATTAGTCTTGGTGTAATTCGAGATTGCAAATTTACTAAGCCTGGACTACGTTTGGTTTGATTCTGCTAATTGCGGATATGTAGGCAGCCCCTCAAAAGGGCACAACCAATGCAATCGAGAAAAGACAGGAACGGTTTAATAATAAACTTTCTTTATTAATTCAAAAAAAAAAAACCCCGATAAACTCGGGAAATTACAAAATGCAGGAATTCAAAAAATACAAAAAAAAAACACACAACCAAAAATAATAATAATACTTAAATAGTAATTAAGCTAAAGGACTCGGCATTCAGGGCATCTTGCCCTTCCCCTTGTCCTTGGCCTCTTTAGCCGTCCACTGGCGACGACGCGGAAGGGAGCGTTCCCGAATCACCACGGGAACCTCTCTGGCTCGGGCTCGCCCGTTTGAGCCAGAATCCTCCATCACCTCGATAGGCCCAAGTCGGGCCCTCACGGCCGCAGGAAGCCGGTCACGCGGACCCAGTCGGTCCCGGGCCGCCAGCCTAGGCCCAAGGCGTCTCTCCAAATCAGTCTGGGGGCTTGGCCGCCCCCGTTTGCTGCTAGAACCGACCTCCTTAGATCGAGTCTTAGTTTGTGACTTAAGACCCGACTCTTCCCGGGCTACAGCTTCAGGAATATCTCCCCCAACGAAGATATCCCTGTTATCTTTCGCCGTCTCGCGGCGAACCAGCTCAAAGGCCTCATCAAGCTTCAAGGCCTTGCGAGCTTCCTCGGACTCCTCAGAAGTCCATTTCTGGTAAGCCCTTGAAACCCAAGCGGATTGGCAAGGGCTGGGTATAGTCCATGTGGGACGAGTGAACCATCTTTGCAACCAGGTGTCGCACATAGCGTCCGTCAGTTGAAGCGAGACGCTGATGATGGCTTCAGTCTCAGGAATGCGCTGAGACGAACCGAACTGCCTCAGGATGCGGTCCGGGTAAATGTGAACTGTCCAGTCAAGGGACAGAATCACCAAATAGCGAGCTTGGTCTCTCTTGGCCAGCCCCGTCAGCCTAGAAAGAAACCACCAAGCGACAGTACACCTTATAAAGGGACCCCCGTGGAACACCAGCTCCTCATCCCAGTAAGCTCGGTTTATTAGATGACTCGAGCTTATCCGCCGCCTTCGGGAGCTAAGCTGACTGCTCCGATAGTTGGGAATGCTCGGAGGGGGCTCTATGATTGATAGCCGCTCCGACAGCCATATCTGATAAGAGTACACGAATTTTGTAAGCAACAGAAGAATGCGCCAGATAACTTTCAAGGATCCCGCGAAAAAAAAAAAAACGAAAAAAAAAAACGCGAGATTTATACCTGCAGGATACGGGTACTCCCCGTCAGTGGTCGGGTCGGGTCAAGTCGCCTAGCATCTAGACCCATGATAATCTCCCCGGTGGCTAGCCAGGCGGGGCTATGACCAGTCTCCATCTGATCAACCACTCCAATCAACCTAATTTGACCCCTGCATGAGTCAAGATCCATCAACCCTTCAAAGACGTAGCAGTGCAGCATGCAAAAGGCGAACGCCCTGCGCCTGTGAGTAGGGGTGGCCCTCACATCCCGGCTGTTCATGAACTTGTCGGCCAGGTCGAATAGGGAAACAGTATCTCCCTGCACCATCCGATCTGTCTCGGCATGAGACAGACCCAAGAATTCCCTTAGCCTCCTCCTCGGGTCCGGGTAGAACGAGGGAATGGCAGGCTGGACAGCTAGGCCCCAATCTCCTATGGCTGCGACTTCCTCGGGAAGAGGGCATATCTCTCCCCGTGGGAACGCGAAGACGTGATGGGTAGTATCCCAAAACGACAGACAGGCGTCCAAGAAGTGTGGGTCAACTATCAGTCGTTGGAAGGGAAACAGACTGACAATTCCCATCTGGGTCAGCCGAATCTTTTCCTCGTCCCGAAAGTATTGGGACCAGGCAAGAAGCATGGCGGTTAAGTGATCGATACCCATGACAGAAGTTTCTAACTTCCTTGAAAGTCTAAAAGATTTTGAGAAGGATAAAAGAGAATTTGAGTTAGGATGTAAAAGGCTGAAGCAGGGAAACCTATATTTATAATAGGAAACCCCACCTGTAACCCTAACTGCTGTGCCTCCTCAGCTAACCTGGGCCCTTTGCGCGCGCAGGCCTGGTTTCAAACAAGAAACCCAGAATAGGAATCAAGTCGTCTCGAGCTTTCCTAAAATTCTTTTTAAAAAATTTTCTGTGTCAAAAATTATGATAATATTCTTTTTCGAAAATCGTGGCATTTTCAAAATTTCAATACCTTTCCTCCCCAGTGCGAGTCAATATTTTGCCTATGTGTTACATACAAATTGTTATGTGTCAACATACAGGTACACTCCGGACTTCAGAAGCAAATCTCCACAGAGCTATTTTATCTCCCCAGCATAGTCGATGATTCCTCCGAAATGCTACATCCAAGGCAGGATGTGTCGGCATACAGGTACACCTACATCCCCCGAAGGTAATTTTGACTCCCCACGAAGCTACCATCATCAGGACAGGTACAATCCTCTGCTTATGGCTGGCGAGCCCTTCACGCAAGTCTACTGGACTATAAACGACCCGACCGGAAGGCTGCCAGGTCGTAATCCTCGATTGGCCTGGTAGCTACTCTGACTTTCGCCTTGTCCAAGCCTCAGTCAGAGTGGGGGCTCTGTAGACACCCGCATTTTGACTGCCAGGTGTCTATGGTAGTCTCCGACAAACACCCGATGATGATCGGACGCAAACGTGACTTGGTATAATCGGATTTGGGCTCGGAATCAATAATATCCGACATGGACTTTTAGCGGAGTAATAATCTCACAAAACAGACCTCAAATCCAGGCCCGGTGGGTCGTTCCGAGCAAAATAAGACTAATTTGGGCCAAAATCGACACCAAAAATAAATCCCGTCTTTTAGCGACCGGGTCAAAACCCGATCAAGGACGAACTCGTCACACAAACCAGCCAAGTTCAGCTTCTAGAAAATTGCGCCCAAATCAGAATTCAAAAATGCAAAATCAAATCAAAAGGTCAACCCTTCCTAAATTAACCCTAATCACCCAACTCCCTTCACTCACTCTATAAATACCCCACTAATCCTCACCATTTTCAGAATTTTTTCAGCATAATTAAAACCTTAAAAAGCTGAAACAAAAAGCCTTAAAAAAAACCTAAACATCCTACTCTACAAACCCTAAGCAAAACACCACCAAAAACCGAGCCATTTTTGCTCTCAAACAAACCGGCACACATACACAAAACCGGCACACACACACTCATATACACACCATAACTCACATTCATCCTCGATACTCCGGCGTTCCGTCGCTATTTACGAGTCTATTTCCGAGGCCTATACCAAGCATGTATGTTGAGGGTGTCCTAAACCCCATTTCGATTCTTTACTACTTTGTTACTATTTACATTTTTGCGTTATTTATGTTATAATTATACTAGTATCGTAATATTAACACTAACATAATACTAACATTTTATTTCTCGCATACTAACTTTATTTTCTCGTTATTAACACTATAATACCGTGTATATATATATATATTAACACAAGTATTCGGTTTCAAATACGTTTAACTACGACGATCGCCTAAAGTCCGTCTAATCCCTTTACGAGTAACGACGGAGGTGGAGCCCTTTCGAGGAGCCCCGCCCCAATGTTCTCAAGGGCGTGACGTGATTGCAATCGGTCGTAGTTGAACGCATTCGATCCCATTTCAATTAGTACGAAACCCGTTGACACGAAAATCGACATCACATAATCCGAAAGGGTTAGTTTCGATGTCGTGACGTAGAGGGATACAATTTCGTCACTAATTCAAAATTCTTAATCTATAAAAAACATAAATCGAGTAAGCAAACCCGCATTAGCACGCGATTATAAAAATTGACGATTTTTCGACAACTAAAAAAATGCCCGACCAGGCCCACGCGCGAGTCGCGCGACCGGCCATGCGACTCGCGGGCAGGCCTGTCCGGCCAAGACCATTTTTTTTCCGTTTTCCCGACTTTCTACCCTTTTTCGGTCTTTACATTAATATGCGATCTTCGCGACATACGACCCTATTTTAAAACTCGTCTTTTCTTTACGACTTTTTAGTCAACGCGTGTAAAGGCCATCACGTGAACCCATTTTTCTAAAACTTGCGTGCATCACGACACTAAAAAAAACGACTTTGATCGACGGTCTCACACTATTAATTTTTATGTCGACGACTCTTTAGTCGTATCCGACACATAATTAATTTAGACTCCATTTCTCGAGGTGATAAGTCGGGACAAGACATCGAGGTTCGAGATCGGGTTAGATTCACGCCTAGGTCTCGAACCTCCGTCCTTTAATTAATATGCAATTTAATGCGTAATTAATTAAGGTTCATCCGTCTAACTAATTCACGATCTAGCGAACATTTATTATATACGGGTCTTTGTCGAGTCGTGTATTTTATTTATCGCTTTTCCTTATTTAGTTTATTATTTCTTTTAATCGTTATAATAATCGTTGTATTGTGAATTCCGGGTTGTATTTCCGCCCGTGTAACTTGTACATTACTTATTTTCGAGTTTCGTTTATTTACTTGTTTATCGCTTTATAAATGAACCTCGCATGCTAAATTACTTCGACCATAATTAGATGCATTAAAAGAAGTAATTCATATATAATTCACATGCTTAGCCCGAAAATGTTGTTTGCATATCATTTCATCATTTTACTAGCGCGCGTACACGAACACGAACGGTGTCTTAGTAGAGGCCGCCATGTGCGGGCGGGGTTGGGTGTCCTTAGTGGGCTTCCCAACACGTACCCTCACCCCTTACTCAGAACCTTTGGTTTCCGGATGTCCGAAACCCTTGGCGCACGAGAGTCATTCTTTACACGATACCGGTGTAGATGGTATCGGTATCGCAATGCAAAGGGACGAGCCCAATAAACTCTGAAATCGAAGTGGGCTAACTTTGTGCATAGCCCATGACGACATAGAGTGGGCTCGTATGGTTCCGAATAACCACAAAATTCGGTGGCGACTCCATTTTGACTTAAATTTCGAACCCGAGAACAATCTCACCACGAGATTCATTCGCCTACCCAAACCCGCGCGTGGCCGCGTCGGGGTGGACCTACGTCATGTCCACAATATATAGTAAGGCTCTTATGAGTCATTTACTCTTTGTGAGTCCCTAAGTCCTCATCTCATCCATTGGATGAGATGAGGATGGATGGACAAGATGCATCCATTAAAAAAAAAAAAAAGATTTACGTTCCTAAAATAGCTCCCATGAATTTAGGAAACAATAACTCCCTATCACATTCATTCATCATATCACGTTCATTCAAACACAAAAAAAAAACCTTTCTTCATTCACGCTCAATCATCGATTTTGTACTCGGAATTCTGTTACAATGGATTCAATGACCGCATCATCGTCTTCAACGGTTGATAAGCAACTGATCGAGTATAACAATGGTGAGTTTCAGTATTTCATTCACGTTTTGATTCAATTTTTATTCATGGATTTCGATGGTCATATTGCTTTCAATGTGCGTTTTAATATCAATGGTTTATCGCGTCAAATTGTGTTTTTTTTACGTCGATTTTCATGTTTATAGTGCTTTCATTGTCATTTCGTATCACAGTTTCGTATCAATTTGCGTTTTTTTTTTTGATGTCATTGCGTTTTGATATCACAGTTTCGTATCAATGGTTATTTGCTCTCTCGATCTTTATAGATTATAGGGCTTTTTATGCTTTTTATTCAGATTTTCCATGATATCCATTGATACTATTGTTTTGATTTCAATTAACGCATAAACGTCGTTGAAGTAACATGCCTTCTGCATTAAAGTAACACTTACTTGCAATTACAGTAACACAAATGAACGTTCAGAAAAAGGATTTTGATGATGATGTTAGAGTAACGTATTGTACACGTTAGAGTAACACCACTTATGAATTATAGTAACACATTATTTGCATGGGTGTAACACTGTTTGATTTTGTGCAGGTGGTTTTGCCAAAAATGCGAACGCACATGACAACACTGGAAAAGGTAGAATTTGATTCATTTGATCAATCATGGATTAATAACAATGGTTCATTGATATTATTGTTTCACTGATATTATTGTTTGCTTTATGTTGAAGCAGTCATGGCGTTGAAGTAACACAAGTTATGAATTACAGTACTATCTAATTCTAATTAGAGTAACACAAACACGTAACTGAAAAGGGTTTTTGGCGCTGACGTTGGAGTAACATCCTTTAAGGGTTAAAGTAACACAACTTATGAGTTGAAGTAACACTTATGTCCATGGGCGTGACATTTTTTAATTTCTTGCACGAAGCATTGGCAAAGAACCGAATGCACAGGAATGGTGCAGAGATGTGGGTAGGGGTGGTAATGAGATGAGACAGCTCGCGAGCAGCTCGAACTCGACTCGATCAAAGCTCGATCAAAGCTCGGCTCGTGCGAGCTCGACTCGAGCTCGGGCTCGGCTCGACAACTTAACGAGTCGAGCTGAGCAAGGCGTGGCTCGGCTCGAAAAGCTCGCGAGCAGCTCGATTTGATGTGATTAGTTAATATTTTGTTCTTGTTTATTAAAAAAATACTAATAATAGTTACATAGTTTTTTCACCATATAAAATCTTCTTATTGATTTGCCTAATACGTTTGTGTATGTTTTTTGAATCCCAATTTATTGAAACACATCGGTGCAAAAAGCGTAAATTTTTATATGTAGGCTCGAGTTAGGCTCGAACTCGACTCGAACTCGCATTTTAGCTCGCGAGCTTGGTTCCGAGCTCAATTTTTTCAAGCTCGGGTAAGCTCGAGATCGGCTCGAGATCGGGTTTTGCTTAACGAGCACGAGTCGAGCAAGGCCAAGCTCGTGCTCGGCTCGGCTCGTTTACACCCCTAGATGTGGGTGAGGTTTTCACTCCGTACATGGAGCAAGTATTCGGAACAATTGATGAGGCAGTGGAATTTTACAAAATCTACGCTGGCTTGCGGATTTGATGTGAGAAAGTATACTAAGCCAACCAAACGAAACTGTCCAAATCCGTACGCAGCACGACCGCCTAAACAGCCTACTAAGCCAACCAATGATGAGGATGACGAGGATGAAGTAGATGAAGACATCGAAGGAGAGGAAACTGAAGAAGACACCGAGGAAGACGAGGAGGATGAACAAGTGTTTTGAGAATACTCGTGTTTTTTTGTCATTATAAGAATTTTTTCTTTTTTTCTGGTTTACACGAAAAACTAATTTTGTACAATTTTTTTTACACATAGCGCTGTGTTACGGTGCATTTAACACTATATTTATTTAATACATGTGTTTTTTGTTAGAGTAACATCTCATGTGTGTCAGAGTAACACTATTCGTCTGTTACAGTAACGGAAACAATGCATTGAAGTAACTGAAGACAACAGCGTTGTTTAGACAAAATCATTGCCAAACAATGCATTGAAGTAACTGAAGACAACAGCGTTGTTTAGACAAAATCATTGCCAAAGTAACTGGGGATAACTTGGATTGGTTCCATTCATTGACAAAGTACCAACATTTGTTCTTCAAAAAACAATATATAATGCGTCAGAGGAATTAATTGCAATATCATTGTACAAACACCAATAACTTAAAGTAACATAAATTGTTCATTAAAGTAACATTTACAATGCTTCGGTGTAACACACAGATTGTGAGACCAAAGAAAATTGGGTTAACTTCAGTAATCCCCATAGTAACACCAACAGTAAATTAGAGTAACAGGTACAACTAGTTAGTGTAACAGAGTTTAACAGGTTCAATGCATTGGTGATAGTCAAAATACCAATGTAATTAGACAGGTAACTAAAGAATACAAACCATTAATTCGTAGTTAGAAAAGAGATGACATGATTCAGTAAACACGTTATTTTTTTCGGCCCTTTGTTGGCTTGCTCTTGGGAGCGTCGATGATCTTTTGTCTAGCGTCCGCATACTTGTCTACGTTTTCCAACAATCGCGATCGCACCTTGTTCATTATGTTTTCTAAAGTTAGAAAGCTGCTTCAATATAACTTGCTCGAGTTGAAGGTGAGCGATTGAGTTGAGTTGAGCGATTGAGTTGAGTTGTGCGATTGAGTGCTCGGGTGTGCTTGAGTTTAGTGAAAAAATTGAATGAGATGAGAGATGATGAAGGTGAAGGGTTTTTGTGTTAGGCGGGTGTTTGAATGAAAAAAAATGAATGAGATGAGAGAGAAGAAGATATCAGTTGGCAGTAATTTAGGGAGGAGAGAGAATTTTCTCATATTATTTCCAAAATATGGTAGTTACTACCTTAATTACTACATGCAATCTCAACCATTCATCCTCTTTAGATCAATGGCTAAGAATAGGACTCATGGACTCAAATAAAAAAAAGGGACTCACTTGATCCTCACTATATATATATATATATATATATATATATATATATATATATGTATATATATATAAAAATATATATATATATATATATATAGTAGCTTAATGGATCAGTAAACTAAAGCCCAAATCCAACTTTTGCTCCTTGAGTGAGAGTTTTGCCCAATAATTCTTCATATGATGAAACTTTGCCCTGCGAACAACTGCTAATCACGAGCCATTTTCGTCGGGTGAAACTTCACCTGGTGAACTTCCCTTCCAGATTTTGCATTTGGAGGCCACTTTACCGTCGGGCGAAACTTCACCTGATGGTCATTTTGCCCGGTGGTGAAAGTTTCCTGAAGATCTTCGGAGAGGTCGAAATGTCGTCGGGCGAAATTTCGCTCGATGGTATCTCATCGGATGAAACTTCACCCGATGGTTTTCTTAACCTCTTTTCTGATTTCACTCTTTGTTGTTTGATTGTTTGGACTTTAGGTTTCGTGCGTTACTTTTGGACGGTATTCCACTCTCTTGTGCTCGTGGAAGCTCGGACATGCTCTTGGCTACGAATCCTATCAAAATAGATAGAAAAACTACCAAAAACACGTGAAATGCACAAGAGAGACGCTAATGCGAGAAAGACTAAAAATAGGGCGATAATCGCATTTTAATCTCACAAAAACGGAGGAAAACAAGTCTAAATGGGAGGAAAAATGGGCTAAATTTAGCACACATCACCTAACTCCGTGCTTTGCCGTCGCTTGGCGTATTCGCTCCTATCGTTGCCGGCACAACACTCGCAGGTCAATTCCTTCTTCTCTTTCCTTTTAATTTGTCCTTCTTCCGCCCCCAAACCATGTCCACCCGTTCTCGCCTAGCCTTCCTCGAGGATGAGGGGGATGAGATCGCGTCGGCTCCCATCGAGTCGAAAGATAGCATTCCCATTTGCCATGTTCCTATCTCTATGGTGTACCTGTCGGAGGACATACCACGTGGGGGGAGGAGTGTCGCTGCTGATGTGGAGCCATCTAGCAGTGACCATGCTGACGTGCCTACTGTGGCGGACAGTCGGCGGAGCCCCTCCCATCGTCGTCAGGGTGAATAGCATGTGGTGGTGACTATTGTGGTGGATCCTTCCTGGCGCCAGCGAGTGTTGGACGAGGGTCGCCTAGAGATAACCAGGGAATTATACCCTTTGGGAAAAGGGTATGAGTTTGAGCTCCCTGAGGTGGGACAAACTGCTTGTCGGCCGCCGGAGGGATGTATCTCCATGTACGTCGAGGATCTGAAGTTTGGGTTGAGGTTTTCCCTTCCTTCCTTTATCATGGGACTGCTCCAACGAATGAACATCTCTCTTGGGCAGCTGACCCCTCATGCGATTCACTTCATCGTCTCCTTTTGCTGGGCCTGTAAGCTCAGGAAGTGGATTCCGACGATCGAGGCGTTTCGTTCAATGATGTTCCTAAAAATTGTGTTGTCTTCCTAAAACCGTGTAGAATATTCCTAAAATTAAATATTTAATTTTCTAATTATATTACTCCATATATACTCTGTTCATCCACACCAAAGGTAACATGGACCCACTTTTATCGGAAATATAAATATATGATCACATGGGTAAGACATTAAGGACATTTTAATTAAGACCCTTGTTTACGGTTATACTCGTAAAACATTGAAAGTACGAGTAGTTCGTAAAGAACTTTTAAATGCTTTTTATAGCTCACAATTATACTCGACTAATTTAATTTGGGTTTCTCTCTATCCTTGGCTTCTTCCCTCCCTCCCTCCCTCTGTAATTCCTCGGTTGTTGGAATTGTTTGTAGCCACTGTGATTTCATTTCCATTCCCCTTCTTCCATCCTATTATCGTTTCTCCACAGTTTTATCAAACCCTAATTTTCTGGAGATCTACCTCACTTCCAATCTTCAGCTGATCCCAAATTATTCAATCCTAACAATCAACCATTTTCCGCATTTCTTAGGTAAGGTCGTCTTTTGTTTTGTTTCACTCCTTTTTTTTGAATATGATCTGGGTTTCTGTTCTAATGTTCATTATTGTAGATTTGGATTACTTATTTTTGAAATTATTTTTTGAATTTAAAAATGGGATTAGGGTTGTATTGATGCCAAAATTTGTGTTTTATGTGGTGCGCCATATTCTGTTGAGGATGATACTATTCTGATAAAATAAAGCTTGTATTTGCATGTTTTTGTGTACAGATTTTGGATAGCTTTCAACTAAGAAAAGGTGTTTTTTTAAGAATGTGGAGTTAGCAGGATAGATTGACCAGGATATGAAATGGTGCTGGCAAGGCAATGGGCGCCAATGTCGCCTTTTGCTTCTGTTTTGAATGCTTAAATATATGTCCACATTCTTCGAGTTAAATATTCAAGTGGGTTAATATAGGTCAGGAGGTAGCTAATATGGAAGACGCAAGCTCAGTCGATTTCATCCTTAATTTCCTGCAAAAGAAGGGATTTTTGAGGGCTGAAGCCGCTTTGCGCTGTGAGTTGGGTAATGGCCCTGATAAAAATGGGTTTCAGAAACTAGCCCTTGAGGAGAAGGAGAAGAGTAACAAGGCACATGAGGAAAATGTGAAGCTGTCTGGTAGAAGTCACGAGTCAAATTCTTGGCGTAGTGGTGAGAGCTCTGGCGAGCTTATTGTTAAGGAGATTGAGTGCGGAACCAACAAAAATGGTAAAGAAAGGAAGTGGAAGGCCACTTCACCAATCTCTACCGAACATAAAACAACTGTTGAAGCAGTTGGAGTGACTGATAAAGGCTTCTCTTTTTCAAGAGGTGCTGAAGATGCTGTGCTCGACTTGTATACGTGGAAACCTTATCAAGAAAATGACTCGAGTTCTTCAAAGTACCATGTTTCCGAGGATTCAAAAGTAGGAAAGATTGACGTGCAGCCGGAGAATGAGCTTGCTTTTCCTTCAGAAAAGCGGCAATCCTGGGTGTCTAACTCTGCAAAATCAAATGCAGATCAAGACAGTAACCTTGAAGATGTTGACCTCCTAAAACAAAGTGGCATTGTTCGGTCTAAAGGGAAAGTTAAAGATGAGTTGTGGACGAAAAATGAAGAGGGTCCTAATTCATCCACTGGCCAGTGGAAAGAATGTACTGTCAGGAGTGTTCTCTCATTTCCAAGCACAGACATTCCAACCACTAGTGATAGTGCCATTCCTTTTGGTGCTAAGGAAGGCTCAAGAAAAACAGATACAGTTGGCATTAGAACAGACATTAAAGAGCGGGAGGATGAGGTTGGAAGATCTTTATATGTTGCAAAGCTTCAAGGGATTTGTGACAAAAAGAATCTTGATGAATTGGGTTTACCAATGATTTTTGAATCTCAGAGGGAGGACTTCCCAAGGTTGCCACCAGTCAGACTCAAGACAGAAGATAAACCGACGTGTTCTGCTTGGGAAGAAAGATTTGATCATGATGGGCCCAGCTTGAAGTTAGGTACTTCTGACAATACTTACCTTATCGGGTCTTATCTGGATGTTCCCGTTGGGCAGGAAATTAACTCCTCAGGTCAGCACTTACCTCTGTGATGTAAATTGATCTCTTGTTTACAACTTTTCTGTATCTCATTCTGTAAGCACGGGGCTTGTTTCTCCATCTAAGTGGTGCTTCTCTTGTTTGTCTTCTTGGTTTCCTTCCAACTCAATCTTTTGACCAAAGAAACAAATTTATGCTCCTCCCTGCTTTCCCTTTTAAAAATCCCCTTTCAATCAATTCGTTAGGAGACCAGCCATAGGAATGATATAGAAAATGTTTAGGTTTAAGTTTCAAGAGATAGAGAATGGCTGGAACTTAGGTGGTGAGATCGAGGATATGATTGGGTAGAGAGATTTGGAGGGAAAGGACTTGGTTCGCAAAATGGATTTGGAGGGGAGGGAAATAGGGGTGGAAGGAAAACTCACCTTCTCCAATCCCCCTCCCCTTTCTTTCCTCCCTTTCCCTCCTTCTTCCTCTCATTTTTTTGTAATCAAACGCACCCCAAAAGATGGTACAATGCTTTATCTATCGTAGTAGCCTTTCTCTGGCGTAGACTGTCACAAGTACAGACTCCATCCTCTTTTTTGTCATTACTTGCTGAATTCAGTTACACCAAAAGTAAAGCGCTGGAGTAACATAGACCTAAAGGTTTTAAGCCCTTAAACATGTGGCTTGAATGTATGCCTATTATCCTAAAAACAGTGATGTTACTGTCTGATTCATATGATTGGATGTCTTTATCCTTGTTAAAGGTACATTTATTCAGCTTTTCTAGTTAATCCATTACTTGATAATTTTCTTGCTTTTCTCTTTCTTTTTGTATTTGAAGCTCATACATCTGCTTGTATTCCCCTTTTTAAAAGCTTAATGCAGTTTAAAATATAAAATCCTACTCTAGGTGCTAAAAGGAATGCGGGGGGAAACTGGTTATCGGTCAGTCGTGGCATTACAGAAGACACTACTGATTTGGTCTCTGGCTTTGCAACTATTGGGGATGGAGTTAGTGAATCTATTGACTACCCTAATGACTATTGGGATTCAGATGAGTATGACGATGACGATGATGTTGGTTACATGAGACAGCCTATTGATGATGAAGCCTGGTTTCTAGCTCATGAAATTGACTACCCAAGTGACAATGAAAAAGGAACTGGACATGGGAGCATTCCAGATCCAGATCCACAAGAGAGGGTTGTAACAAAAAATGAAGAGGATAATCAATCTTTTGCTGATGAGGATTCTTACTTTTTGGGTGAGCAGTATATACACTCTGGAAGCATGAATCCAATTTCAGCTTCAGATGATCCTATTGGGCTGTCTGTTTCTGAAGTATATGACAAGGATGAAGATAATGATTTAATAGCTCGTTATGATGGCCAGTTGTTGGATGAAGAAGAACTAAATTTAATGCGATCTGAACCCGTTTGGCAAGGGTTTGTGACACAGTCAGATGATCTCATCATGTTGGAGGATGGGAAAGTTATGAATGAATGTAGAAGGCTTGTGATAGATGACTCATGTTTAGAAGATGACCAGCATGGTTCTGTTAGATCTATTGGTGTTGGAATTAATAGTGATGCTGCTGATGTTGGCAGTGAAGTGCGGGATAGTTTGATTGGTGGAAGCAGCGAAGGAGATCTAGACTACTTTCATGATCACGATGTTGGTTTAGGTGCGCCAAGGTATCCTCAGAATAGAACAATCAATGACAGGAAAAACACAAACAGGCAAAATACAGATATGGGGTTTTCATTTGTTCCTCCTATGGTAGATGAGCTAGAGGTGGGTTCACTTAAACCGGTATGGTCAAGAAAAACCGACACTGTAGGGGATGAACGCGACAGTTATTTGAAAGACGACGATAGCACTTCTTCACCTGGCAGGAGTCCTGAAAATGGCGAGAATGAGGGTGTTAGATCAGCCCAATCGACTCCTTCTACTTTATCAGATTATGCATATGCTGAAAATGAATGTGTAAAGAAAGCCGACGATCTAAAAACTGCAAATGTAAGAGAAGAAGATGTAGGAGCAGCTTTGGAGGATGAAGAAGCAGCTGCTGTACAGGAACAAGTGAGGCAGATAAAGGCCCAGGAAGAAGAATTTGAAACTTTCAATCTGAAAATAGTTCACAGGAAGAACAGGTAGCTTAAACCATTCAGTTACTTGTGAATAAATCTGCTGTATGCTTGTTTTTAAATAAGGCTCTATATCTTGTAGCCTTTAGTGGCTGAAGCTAGGTCGATAATGTGTGAATTGATGCGGAGTAGAATTCCAAGAAGTCAATAAGTATTTTTCAGATCACTAAACTGTATTTCCAGGTCATATCTTTTAGTTTGAAGTTTCTTGCGATGCTTGAGAGTTTTATCATTTGAATTTTTTTCAATAACCGTGGTGGAAAAACTTGAATCAGTATGTCTCCATAATTTCAAGTTAGGAAAATATTACTCTATTTGAAGAAATAATATAGGAGTAGAGGAAAAAAAGTGCAATGCTAGAACATCCATAATATGGCTAGATCATTAAAATAATGATTGATAAAAGAATACTGAATACACCTGGAAAAAACCTCAGTTTTGTCCGAACAGTTACCTTGTATGATTCCATAGAAGTTTGAAGGTTTATGACAGGGTTTCCTGAGAAACTGTTTCCAACATTATAAACTTTTTCAAAGAAGGTAAGCTCTTGGCAGTATGTTTTTGTAGCTTATTCGGGCTAGGGCATCAGGTGCAGTATAGGCTATCCCGAATCCCCAAGTATCTTTAATCGTCAGAATTAAACTTTTCTTTTGAACTTTTTGAATATTAGGCTTAGATATCACGTGACTTTTGTCGTTAGAAACTTAGAGCTCAACTTTGATCATGAATCTCTCAACAATAGGTAGAGGTGCAAAATAAAACTGGTATAGTTTGAAATTTTGAATTATTAAAGCTGCTCTCATATCATGATCCGTAAAAAAGATGTTAGTAGACTGGTAGCATATTTTGAGGAAATGAAAGGAACAAATGGAGTTGCGTTCTGTCTATCTTCTTGGTGAACATAATTAGGTGGTATTTGGAAGGAAGCGAGATTTATGTTATGGCTAGATAAACTTCATTGAATGACTTCTTACTCATTTATTACCTTAAAACGTGAAAATGAAATACTCCCTCCCATTCGCTGGAATCCTACGATTTGATTAAAATATACTTCACATATATTCAACTTATGGTAGGTTTCGAGTGAATAGGAGGGAGTATGTTTTATGTTGATTACGTCAATTGATCTTTTTATAGAGGGTATTATTACTTCATAAGCTTGATCAGTCTTTGAAAACTGTAGGTTTTTCTGTATTTGTTGTTTAATAAGAGAATATGCAATTTGTATTTTGGGTCATTTGCGAAAATAGCTTGTGTGCTAGCACATGGGTAAGAGTGTAAGGGTGTGTTTGGATACCAAAATGGGAAGGAAAGAGAGGGGAGGGGAGGGAGAATGAAGTTGGTGAATTCCCTCAAAATCTTTCCTTTGTTAGAGGGAAATATTTTGCCTTTATGGAGGGATCCATTCCCTCCCCCCCCCCCCCCCCCCCCTCTCCACCCTATTTGCACACCAAACAAGGAATTCATTTCCCTCCAAATCCACCCCCCCTTTTCCCTCCAAATCCTTCTATTCAAACACACCCTAAGACGTCATACATCCACCCTTCGAGCCTGAGATGTGAGGAAAGCGCATGAGAATATGAGTAATGTTGTTGTTTATTAGATGTATTTTCTTTCTGCTACACTGTTCTCTTGACTGTATCATGGCTTTAACTTTCATTTCCCGCCTCATATTCTATTTTCCAGAACTGGTTTTGAAGAGGACAAAAACTTCCATGTTGTACTGAATTCTGTTATAGCGGGGCGTTACCATGTTACTGAATACCTTGGATCTGCTGCGTTTAGTAAAGCTATTCAAGCACATGATCTGCATACAGGCATGGATGTTTGCGTTAAGATAATCAAGAATAACAAGGATTTTTTTGATCAGAGTCTTGATGAAATAAAGCTTCTAAAATTTGTCAACAAACACGATCCCGGTGACAAGTACCATCTTCTTCGGTTGTACGATTACTTCTACTACCGTGTAAGTTCACTTGGTTCTCTCCCTTTTCCTTATTATTTTGATAGTTAAGAGGTACACGTGAGAAAATCCCAAAATGAATTGTGAATGATTACAATTTTTCATATAAAAAAAATTGATACCTCATTTTAAAATAATTATAATTAATTGAAAAATTGAAAAATAAAACTCCAAAGACGCCACTTTGTGTATTCGTCCCTGCCCTTCGCTTGTTTGTGTATGAGAAACTCAATTTGTTAAAGAGGCACGACAAGGCCCTAGATGGTTCGTGTTTCATCCACTACAAGCCACTGACTAATTCACTTCGCGATGGACACCCCTTTTCCAGAATTCATTGCGCATGACATGTCAGTTTCCCTGAAATCAACACACCCCATGATCATGCTAATTAACGACAATCATGTTCAGTTGTGTCAATTGTATTCAGTCCACACTAAGTTCATGCTTGTCTGGTTGTGTTAATTACAATCAACCCACACTAATTACATTAATTTAAAATTTAAAACAAAACTATTTATCAATTACACTAATTAAATCAAAGGTTTTCAAATTAATGAGAGTGATTGTTTTCTTTGTTTTGTTAGATAATATTGTAGATGTCAATTGTTCATATTATTATATTATTGTAGATATTGGAGACGGAAGATGTAAGAAAGGGTGAAGTGAAGGGTTTTTAAATGAGAAGTATGGTGGGAGATAAAGGGGGTTATAGAAAAGGGTACGTTGGGTTTATAATTGCCCTTATTAGCAATATACAGCTGTAAAAAAGAAATCATGTTTTCATTTTTGGTTATATGGCAACCACTTCTTTGTGCTGTGTTGAGGGATAAGGCTCCATTCATCTGTACCCCCTTACTAGGGCCATTTGCGGGAGTGTTTGAGACATTAGGGAAACATTATTATCGGTCTTGTACTCATTTGTTTACACTCTGTCTAGAGTAGTAAGTTGTGGCGTTTGTGAGGTTAGTTATTCTCAGAGCTTATACTTAACAAGGTGCTTTTTCAATTTTTATTTTTCAGGAGCACTTGCTAATTGTCTGTGAACTTCTTAAGGCAAACCTGTATGAGTTTCACAAGTTTAATAGGGAATCTGGTGGTGAGGTCTATTTTACAATGCCGAGACTGCAGGTGTGTATTGTTGTTTGTGTGGTTGATATTATTATTTTTTTCTTTTGGATTTTAAATGAGCTTTTCTATTCTCATTCATGCAGTCAATAACGATCCAAGTTTTGGAGGCCCTTCAGTTTTTACATGGTCTTGGGCTTATTCATTGTGACTTGAAGCCTGAGAATATCCTAGTTAAAAGCTATAGCAGGTGTGAGGTAAAAGTTATAGATCTTGGAAGCAGTTGTTTTGAAACAGATCACCTTTGCTCATATGTTCAATCAAGGTCTTATCGGGCACCAGAAGTAATATTAGGTTTGTCTTATGACAAAAAGATCGATATATGGTCCCTTGGATGCATACTGGCAGAGCTTTGTACAGGCAATGTAAGTTCGTTTTATTCAGTTGACTCGATATTTTCTCTATGTAATGGTGCTATTTGGGTCTGATACCTTTAGTTATTTTCTTTTGTTCTGTGTTAAACTTCAGTGATTTATCTTAGTAACTGAGCCCTGACCATTACCAACCATCACTAACCAAGCCGAAATTACCTCTAAACCAACCAAATTACACATAATTTCCTCCCCCACAGCCCACCTATCCCCAACCACCTCCAAACAGTTAAGTCAGCTAAGGGTGTCGATGTTGAAGAGAGGTGTTAGTGGTGTGGTCGGTTAAGGCTAAGGTTAGGTTGTTGTGAAGACGTATTGTGGATGAAAGAGATATTGAAGAGTGGGGCCGAAGTGTTAGGCATTAGAAGAGCGTGAGTGGGTAGGCTGTGGCCTGTGGAGGTGTTATTGTTTATCCATGCAGAATTATGTGTACAACTAAGGAAATAAGGTAGAAAACATGGCCTAGCCTAATAAGGAAATAGGGAACATAAGTAAGAATAGGAGGGAGTATTGTTCCTTGCTTTGGAAAATCGTATTGTATCTCCAGGAATACATGCTAGCCAAGTAGCCAGTGTTTTTTGCTTTTAATATATGATTTTACTCCTTTCCGTTTAGCATACTGACTTTACCTTGTATGGGGATGAACTGTTTTGGGCATTGGCGGTCTAGCATCTAGATGGAGTGAATCTTGACTTATTGATGTTTGCAATATAGGTACTCTTCCAAAATGACTCCCCAGCTACTTTACTTGCTCGTGTCATTGGAATCATTGCTCCCATTGATCAAGGGATGCTTGCTAAGGGAAGAGATACCTACAAATATTTTACCAAGAACCACATGCTTTACGAAAGAAATCAGGTGAGCTGTTGCATTTGCGTCTCTTGTGTGCTTTTGTCTCCTGCTTTTGGTTTTTGGCTATTGGTGGTATTTACTGAAATTATTTTGCCTGTTGCATTTACCTTCTCGATGCATTCAAACCTAGGTGTCACATTTTCTTTATGGAAATAACATAACCAGCCACTTGCCAACTCCTCTCTTTCCCTCACCCACCTCCCCTTACCCCACCTTAGCTTAATCCATTTCATCTGCCCACAGTCCTGACTCCTCCGTACACCTAACCCCAACACCCCACTTTTTGCCAGTCCTGACAACCCTGTTCCACCACCGCACTGCTAACCCACACCCATAAGACACCAATCTTGTCCTTCCTGTCCATATGATCTTTCAACCACTGCCATCCAAGCCATGTGTCAAGGTCCAGTACTTAAGCCAGATTCTGTCTCGCACCCTTACCCACATTACGCCACTAAGGCAAAAATGCAAACAAACAACGATGTCAAACTTGCGAGGGATCGCCAACTGCATATCACATCTACAACAATGTTATGATTGCTGATTCACATCTATATCTTCTATATATCTATATTTTATTACTAGGTTAAACTTTGTACGGATATTAAATAAAGAATTACGTAGATAATCTTATATGAATGCTCAATGTTTGCCACAAACAATTTACAATATTAGAAAAAGTAAGCTTAAAATCAACACGAAGTATACACATGAAAATCGATATGAAGATATACATGTTTGAGTTAATACCGGTATCTCGTAGTATTATCATTTATTGGGTAAATTAGTTTTTTTTTCTCTTTTTTAGTTAAAAATCTTTTCTTAGAATAGAGCAACATACTATGAGAATCATACCACAAAACATTTTGACTTAAAAAATAGACTTCTAATTGGAACCCCATGAAAATCAAAGTGTAACATTTAACTTATTACGGAGTAGTAAATTAAACAATTCGTGTATATGATAAATACCCTATTTATTGATAGTAATAAATGAGTGCTACCAATCAAAAGACTGGAAGATAGAATTATGTGTGACACATGGATATTGAAAGGGAAAATTTAATAATTTAATATAGATATGCAATTTTTTTTTTCTGGTGTACATTTCTCTGCCTCTTTGACGTTTTAAGGTGTATAACAGAAATATCTGATTTTGTATGGAAATTATGATTAACTAGATTAAAGCTCGTGCGTTGCACGAGTTAGTTGACTTAGTTACATTGATGATGTACATTCGTTAAATAAGAAACTTAATCAAACTATGTCATTTAGGGGTGTTCACCGGTCCAAACCCGGACCGGACCGGACCGGCTTGACCCGCGGACCAACAACCCAAAAAATCCAAACCCGTGGACCGGACCGGTTAACAAAGAAACCCGAACTGGACCGGACCGAACCCTCTTAAGACTGGGCCGGACCGGCAAAATACACTAAATTTGATTAATTCTTTCAAGTGTGGACCGGACCGCGGACCGGCAACCAAGTTTTTTGAGACCCGCGGACCGAACCGGACCGTATGGTCCGGGTCGGTCGGGTTTGCCGGTCCGGGTCACTTTTTGAACACCCCTAATGTCATTACAATAAATAAGATGATCACATTATATTAGTAATCAAACTTAATTTCAGTTGAGTTTATAGTCTTAAGAGCTCATTTTAAAACTCAAAAGAACACATCATTGCTCTTATTTATAATATAAAATTTCATCACCTTATTATAATTTTTCGATGTGAAAATAATTTTACGTTTGTAGTCTTATTAAGAGATTTTCTAAGGCTCAAAAGTTTTTTATTGATATCTAAGAACGAATGAATTTTTTGATTGATATCTAAGAACGAAAGATTAGTCTTATTTATAATATAAGATTCTATTGTCTCATCATAATTTTTCGATGTAGGATAATTTACTCAAGGTTTATAGTCTTAAGATCTGTTTTTAAGACCCAGAAAAACGCACGATTACTCTTATTTATAATATAGAATAATCACCTTATTTTAATTTTTTCGATGTGAGATAATTTTAGGTTTGTAGTCTTTTTAAAAGCTTTTTAAGACTCAAAAGATTGTTCGTTGATATTTAAAATCGAAAGATTACTCATTTATGCTATAGAATTTCATCACCTCATCATAATTTTTCGATGTGGTATAATTTACTTAATTAAGTTTATAGTTTTAAGAGCTATTTTTAAGACTTAAAAGAGTTTGTTTTTATATCTAAGTTAAAAAGACAAACGATTACTCTTTATTTATATAATCGAATTTGATCATCTTATTATATACTCCCTCCCCTTCACTAAGATGTTCTACATTTCCTTTTTAGGAAAATTCACTAAGATGTTCCACTTTCCTTTTTAGTACTATATTTTGTGGTTCTTATTGTTTGTGGCCCCACTTTCTTTTCTTCCCATTCATTTTCCTCCACATATTCCCTCCTTAAAAAAAACCAATTGTGGAATATCATAGAGAAGGGGAGGGAGTATTTTGGATGAATGATTACTCTTATTTATATAATAAAAAATTTCACCTTATTATAATTTTTTGATGTGGGTTAATTTTTACCTAAGTTTATTTAAGTTTAAATATAGTCTAATTAAGAACTTTTATTTATAGACAATAATTACACTTACTTATAATATATAGAATTCCATCAACCCATCTTAATTTTTCGATGCGGGATAACTATACTTTAACTATATAGTCTTAGTCTTAGGAACTTTTTTTTAAGTCTCAAAAGATTGTTGGTTAATATCTAAGAACGAAAGATTACATAGAATTTTGTCACCTCTTTATAATTTTTCGATATGTGATAATTTAATTTAACTCTATTTGTAGTCTTATTAAGAACTTTTTTTAAGACTAAAAAGTTTTTTTTGTTGATATCTAAGGACGAATGATTAGTCTTGTTTATAATATAGAATTTCATCACCTCATCATAATTTGGAGAAATGATTACTTTTATTTATATAGAATTCAATTGTCTTATTATACTCCTGTCGGTCATTATTTTTTGATGTAGGATAATCTACTTAAGTTTATAGCCTTAAGAGTGTTTTAAGACTCAAAAGAGAAGGGCTATAATTTTTAATTGAAATAATTTACTTAAATTTATGGTCTTAAGAGTTTTTTAAGACTTCAAAGATTTTGATTGATATCTAAGAACAAATAATTAGTCTTATTTATAATATAGAAATCCATCACGTTGTTATAATTTGTCGATGTGTGATAATTTAACTAAAATTTGTAGTCTTTTAGTATAATATAGAATCATCACCGTAACTTATTTTAATTGTTTCGATGTGGGATAATTTTAAGTTTGTAGTCTTATTAAGACCTTTTTTTAAACTCAAAAGTTTTTTAAAAACAAATCATAAAATACGACTACAAATTCATGACCTCATCATAATTTTAAAAAAAATGATATAGAATTCCATCATAGTTTAAAAAAAAACAAAAGTTTTTTTATTAATTGATATTTAAAAACAATGATTACTCTTATTTAGTAGAAATTCATAACCTTATAATAATTTTTCGATGTAGAAGAATTACTTAAGTTGTTGATGTCTAAGAATTTTTTTTATTAATTTTATTTATAATATAAAATTTCATCACCTTATTATAATTTTTTATTTAAGTGTGTAGTCTTAAACAACTTTATTTAAGACTCAGAAGATTTATGTTTGATGAAACTTTATAATTTTTCGGATGTGGGATAGTTTTACTTAAGTTTGTAGTCTTATCAAGAGACTTTTTGAGACTTAAAAGTTTTTTTGATTGATATTTAAGAATAAAGGATTAGTCTTATTTGTAATATAAATTCATCAACTTATCATAATTTTTCGATGTGAGATAATTTATTTAGGTTTATAGTCTTCCATCAGCTCTTTTTAAGACTAAAAAAAATACATCATTACTCTTGTTTATAGTATAGAATTTCATCAGTTTTTTGGTCAATATTTAAAACCGAATGATTATTAATATTTATAATATAGAATTTCATCATCCAATCTTAATTTTTCGATGTGAGATAATTTAAAAGTTTTTCTTAGTCGATATTTAAAATCGAATGATTATTCTTATTTATAATATAAAATTTCATCACCTCATCATAATTTTTTGATATAAACTATAAAATTTCCACCTCATCATAATTTTTAATATAGGATAATTAATTGAGATTTATAGTCTTAAGAACTCTTCTTGAGATTCTAAAGACTTTTTGTAGATATCGAAGAATGAATGATTACTCTTATTTATAATATAGAATTTTATCATCATATTATAATTTGTCGATGTGGGATAATTTTACCACTGTTATATGTAATAAATTCATCACATAATGTGAAACTAATAATATGAAATTTATACTCTAATGAAAGCATTTTTACCACGAATCTAATTATTTCATTTTTATAATTTATTTTACGATAATGTTTTTAAAAAATGAACTCTAAAGTTTTTACCTCAGAATTGTAAAACATCAAATTAATATAATAAATTAAATATTATACGGAGTACTATAATAATTAAAAAATTCTCTAATTGATTTTTTTTGTTATTAATGATATTTTCCTAATTTGAAGTTTGATGAAACGGGCCAATGAGATCGCTCGAAAAAAGCTTCAAATATATATATATATATATATATATATATATATATATATATATATATATATATATATTGGTGGAAAATATAAGCTGAGGAAAGATGTGGGGTCAGAAAGTATAATGACCACAAATATGGGACAAATGAGGAAAGATTACAAATATGAAATTTAAAGGTGGACAACTAAAAAAGGAAAGTAGAAAGTTATAAAATGGATAGAGTAATATATAAAGATGAATTATAGTCTAATATCTTGTTTAAATTGTCTAATCAAGTCCATTATGAATATCAAATTTTTATAAGTTCTAATAATATGTAACTAAAGATATAGACAAAAGAAAATGAGCATCGATGTACGTGCATAAATCAAACGTATACAAATAGATGGAACGGTGAGAGTATTTGATTAATGGTTATTATTATATTTATATAATACTTGTATAGATCCCGCGCAATAATACATTTAGAATTTTATATTTAGTGATCTTATTATAAATATATAATTGATAATCTATTAGTTTTTCACATTATTTTATTTACATTTTGATTTGATTTGATTTGATGAAAATAAAAATAAAAAAAAAAAAAAAAATTCAAATGGTAATTGTGTAATCTCATTTAATGTATATTCTAATCCTTCCGTTCCAATCAATTCCATACATTTGATTATTGTATAATATTCATAGGTGAGAAGAATTATCGATATAACTTTTAATATATACGATAAAATGTAGTCATGTGGATCTTGTTTGATTTGCCTAATCGAGTACATTATAAATATCAAATTTTTATAACTTTTAGAAATATGTAACTAAAGATATAGACAAAAGAAAACATGCATTGGTGTACGTGATAAAGCAAATGTATGGAATTGATTAGAACAAAAAAACTTTTTTTTTACAAACCTAATAATAATACTCCATCGGTCCATCTCATCCAATCAAAGGGTTTACATTTGAATATTTGACAACTTTTACGAAAGTAGTTAAAAAGTAGGAGTATTATTGGTAAATCAAATGGTTTTATAAGTCCACCTAAATTAAAGTGGGTAAAAGTAAGGGCATTAGATGAATGATGTGAGGATTGTATGGTAAAGTATTTTGCCATAAAAGGAATGTAAAGCTTTGATTGTATGGTCCGTTTTAAACTAATAATTCAAGAAGAGAGGTAGTATAATGTTTATGCTTTTATTTCTCCAGACTCTTTTAGTTTTTATGCTTTTACTTCAGCAAGTATTGTGTTGATGGTGTTTGAATGTTGTTTTTTCAGGAAACAAGCAGGCTGGAATACTTGATTCCTAAGAAGACATCCCTTAGACATCGGTTGCCAATGGGTGATCAAGGGTTTATAGACTTCGTTGGTCATTTGCTTGAAATAAACCCAAAAAAACGTCCGTCTGCATCTGAGGCCTTGAAGCACCCTTGGCTATCATACCCTTATGAACCCATATCATCTTAGGCTTAATATGAATGAATGAATGAATGAATGAATTCACCAACCAACAAGGAGAAAACTGATATACGAGGATGTCATCAGGATCAATGTGGATGTTGCAACTTTCTGATAGCACAAAGATGATCACTCGATCTGTGCTTGTCTGTCTGGTGAACGTTTTTGATTCTGTTGCCTTCTTCGGCTTCTTCTCCAACTTATCAGCTCTTGATATGAAAAACATGGGGTGGGGGTCACTCACCCCATGTATGCTACTCTACTCTCTACCTATTTGTTTCAAACCATGTTTTTCAATGGGTTTGTGGGTTTTTGTGGGTTTTTAGATTCTTTTTGGGAGGAAAAAGAAATTGGGATTAGCGGTCGTAATTCGTAAATGTCGTTCCTTATTCGGTGACCATTGTTTCAGTAGTAGTTGGTTGTAGTAGTATTAGAGTCCCAGGCGTTTTCGTTTTTACAGGTCTACTCGAGTCACTAATTCACTCTGCATCTGAATACCTGTTTTAGTAATGCTTCGGCATGCTATCATTCTTACCCTTCTATCTATTTTAAAAATCTGTAACTATTTTTCTATTTCCTTGCCTCTTATTTAGCATGTCGTTATTTTGTCAATGAAGAATGCACTTAGTTGGATTTGAACTTAAGACCTATTGTTCAATATATATCTAAAGTTAGTACCACCAGGTTAAAGACATCTTCGGTATTTAGCATGTTCGCGGAATCAGGTCATTGGTACTACCTTACTTGGGTGGTAAGAATGAACCTACCAAAAAAAAATTCTCCATATTGACTGTTGGATGAACAAAATCGTCCTTCCACCTGTATCAGCACTATTAAATTAATCCAATAACTCAAGGAAAAAGTCCAAAAAAACTGTGGGCGAGGGAGTTGCGCTTTTTAATTGCAAGATGCGAGTTAACAATTACAGTATTTTTTTCTTTTTGCCATACGGTAAGAAATTAGGCTCGACCAGTTACTCGGTGGATATAATAATGATGTTTTCTAAGAATAGAACTAAAAGAAAGACAATAAAAATATGGAAACGCGCTGCACATATCTTCCTTGAGTAGTTGAGGGTGAACAATGCGGATTTCCTGTCCCATTTTGTGTCTCACTCTGTGTGCCACACCATACATTGGATGACACATCAACAAGTATATGATATTTGTTGCTTATTTTATCTATTCAATAGGCGAGGTGTCATCTGGTGTATGGTGTGGCACACGGAGTGGGATACAAAAATGGGACGGGAGATCCGCTCTGGAGTGTGACAACCTCATGGATGACACCGATCCCCTTTGTATTAAATGGAATTGCTATTCCATGGTGGTTATGGGTGGTTGTCTGCCTAAACATCTAAATCAACACAATATAAATTGAGTTTTTTTTTATTTCTTCCCTAATCAAAACCGCAACAACCAAAATCTAGCTAATTATTGCAAAATCAAACTCAAATAATTTGTACTCTCTTAAATGGATCTGATCTAGCTAATGTGTGGATCTGATATTTTTTTTGGCTTTAGGTATTCTTAATTAAATGGGATGGAGAAAGGGGGAATGAGAAGGGTAAAGACGGAAATTACGTGTACAACGGAGTAAAATCCGTGTATGAAATAGCACGTCCCATATTAAAAGCACTACTACATTTCGTCGTCGGCATTTCAGCCACGTCGTCGGCGCTTTATACATGAATTTACTCTTTTACCCTTTCACTAATTGTGATTAATGATATTAATCAATATTCTTAATTAATTTAATTAATATTTTCCGACCAAATTAAAATTACGGTTTTTGTACTTTTGAACGGTTTTTTAGGCACGTGTCTTAACGTAACTGTTCTACCCTTCTATAATTGTGATTACTGAATTTAATTAAGTTTCAGGATTATTGTAATTATTATTTTCCCGACTAATTTAGAATTACGGTTTTTGAAATTTTGAACGGTTTTTGACACGTGTTTCAATGTGACCCGGGAATATGTTTAGGAAATTTATATATAAACCCTTTTCTCCTCGCAATTCACTTTCACTTCTTTCTCTCTCTAAAATAATTCCTTTAAAAAGTCGCTTTTCAAATCTAAAACCGCCTCCACTCCCACTCCAAATCCGTAGTCAAGTAAGTAGATCTGTCTATTTTGTATTACTTTTTAGTTTTTATTTGATTATTTTAGGTTGATTAGTTTGATTATAATTCGTATTAGGTTGATAGTTTAGGTTCCCCGCAACTATTATATGCTTGAACAATCCATGTAATACCCGATTTGAGTAGGTATGGTATGTTACGTTCGATGTTGGTGTCGGTTTTTGTGATTTGTGGATCGAATATTGCGAAGAGGGGGCGATTTCTGGGTTCGGGCTCGCTGAAAATAACCGCGGAGATTCATTCGCCTCCCCAAACCCGCGTGTGGCCGCGTCGGGGTGGACCTATGTCATGTCCACAATGTCGCGAGGACTTTTCCTAAAAAGTCTTGGGTGTGTCTGTTTACAGACACATCCCATCTTGGAATAGCACGGGGACTTCTCCTAAAAAGTCTTGGGTGTGTCTGTTTACAGACACATCCCATCTTGGAATAGCGCGGGGACTTCTCCTAAAAAGTCTTGGGTGTGTCTGTTTACAGACACATCCCATCTTGGAATTGCGTGGGAGCTTGCCTTGGAAGCTCTGGGTGTATCTGCTTACAGATACATCCTGATTCCTTAGTATTACTTTTGTATTACTTTTTAGTTTTTATTTGATTATTTTAGGTTGATTAGTTTGATTATAATTCGTATTAGGTTGA
Source organism: Agrostemma githago (assembly GCA_958450325.1). Classification (NCBI taxonomy): domain Eukaryota; kingdom Viridiplantae; phylum Streptophyta; class Magnoliopsida; order Caryophyllales; family Caryophyllaceae; genus Agrostemma; species Agrostemma githago. Next base: position 60,465,805 of record OY288247.1, on the reverse strand, counting down.
TAGTTTAGGTTCCCCGCAACTATTATATGCTTGAACAATCCATGTAATACCCGATTTGAGTAGGTATGGTATGTTACGTTCGATGTTGGTGTCGGTTTTTGTGATTTGTGGATCGAATATTGCGAAGAGGGGGCGATTTCTGGGTTCAGGCTCGCTGAAAATAACCGTGGAGATTCATTCGCCTCCCCAAACCCGCGCGTGGCCGCGTCGGGGTGGACCTATGTCATGTCCACAATGTCGCGAGGACTTTTCCTAAAAAGTCTTGGGTGTGTCTGTTTACAGACACATCCCATCTTGGAATAGCACGGGGACTTCTCCTAAAAAGTCTTGGGTGTGTCTGTTTACAGACACATCCCATCTTGGAATAGCGCGGGGACTTCTCCTAAAAAGTCTTGGGTGTGTCTGTTTACAGACACATCCCATCTTGGAATTGCGTGGGAGCTTGCCTTGGAAGCTCTGGGTGTATCTGCTTACAGATACATCCTGATTCCTTAGTAGAAATGTTGCATGATCCTTCCACTGGGGAGTCTTTGAGAATTCTTCGGGGAGTCTTGGGGTACCTGTCTGTTGATACATAACAAATTGCATGTAACATTTAGGCGAAACACTGACTCATGCTGGGGGGAAGAAATGATTTTTGATTGATTTTTTGGAAAGAAAATGAATTATTTTTTTGGAAATTAGAATGCTTGGGATGACTTGATTCCTAATCCGATTCTGACACGGACTCCTAAAGTCTCTGGTTAGGCCTGTATGCCTAGATGAAGTTTGATAAAAATTCTTATTCCCGTGGTGACTAGGAAAGGGATTTTCTCAAATGGCTAAGTTTTGCGAATTTTAAAATGAGAATTTGAAGAGAGAGATATACCGACCGACTCGACTCTGGACGCGACAAGACGAGTTGACAGACACGACTGGACTCTCTAAGGGTTGGACCGTGAATCGGTAGGGGATGGGCCACCTAATATGACAAGACTCTTAAGTTGCGCTATTCCGTAGCCTCGGCGAGTGGCAACACGATCGAATCCTCGGAATGAGACTGTTTCCGTACGACAGGGCTTTGTGGTAGCAATGCCGTAGACTGGTGTTCTTTTGGATATTCTTTTGATTTAGGGGTACATTTCCAAAGTGGGTATTGCTTCGAGTCCCTAACCAATTCTCGTCTTCAACTGAGCCGAGTACTAGAACACACTATAGAAAGGAGGCTAGATCTTTATTCTTTGAATTTATCTGGATTTTGTGAGTGGATGTAGAACTTCTGCCTAGGAGAAGCCCCCGGGATGACAAAGCTAGCTGCTGAGAACATGACAGTGTCGTGACCGGAATGATGATGCTTTTTCGAATTTGTGTGAATGTGAATGGTTGTGCCTTTGTCGAAAGGCTGCCTACGTATTCACGTGTAGTGAAATCAAACCAAGCCGTAGTTCAGTGGATTGAAAGATATATAATGGTGCCTAGTTTACTAGGGCTTTGTGTATAACTAGCCACAGCGATAGTGTAGGCTAGGTGCATTCTCAGTGATGTCTTGATCAAAGGGCTAGAATAGTTAGGATGCTGATCCTGTGACTGTGAGCGTTCTCCGGGGTAGCCCCCAGAGGTGGTGTGAACCATTTGGGCATGTTCTATGCCGACTGCAAGTTGAATTCCCGTGTTTGGGGATGGTAACTAGCTTAGATGTTTTTGGAAATGTGGTGCTAGGTAGTAAGTGGTTTTGATGTTTTGACATCTGGAGCTCGATTTTGTGGAGCTAAGGCTTCGAGGGTAAGGTATTGTAATGTGGTAGGAAATGGGGAAGTCGAGTAAAAATGACTCGAACTTCAATTGGGCAGGTTTGATAATGCGGGATCTGGTTTCCATGTCTGGCCCTAATGGTTAGGGTATCCTATGAAGCTTGAATCCTCAAAATTTTGGGCTGTCTCTAGCCTAGGTCTCGAGAAGGTCTTGAGGGTTGTAATGTGGGAAGGCTAAGTGTGGTGCTAGCTGACTAGCTTGATTGTTTCTCCCCTATTGGATGGTATGGGTATTGATAATTTTTGAATTGACCGTTTCACGGTCATGGGTTTTTGAATTCTTTGGGTTGACCTCTTAGCCCCGGTCATGGGATTCTTCATTTGAGTTGACCGCGTCTGGTCGAGAGATGTTGATAATTCTTTTTTGATCATGGCCACCTTTTTTGTTTTGGCCTTTTGCTTTTTTTTCTCTTGGACTTTTGATTTTTTTTGTCCAGTTTTTTTTTTGTCGGTCAGACTAACACCTAAGGTAGGGAATGGCTAGTCTTATTGGATGAGTGTTTATTGTGGGAAGTGGACTTGCCTCCCGTCTTGAACCCAAACTAGAAGACTACCCAGATTTGTCATAGGACTCGATATGCTCCTGCTACGGGTAGTTATGTGGCTTTCTATACCAGACATGGAATAGGTAAAAGGAAAACACGGGCTCGGTTTCCTGCAGTCATTATAGATGTGCCTATAATAGTCACGTGCATGTGCTCACAGTGTATGATGGTGTTCATCATGTTCTCGGAAACACATAAGGGAAGTATGTATGAGAAATAGAAAAGCTGAGTTTATTGAATTTTGATAAAAAGAGGACAGAATACAACTGACTTTGACTCTGACTTTGATTTGGAAATGAGGATGTAGGGTATCCTAGACTCGAACTCAGACTTAGACTCGAATCAAATCCGGACTCGGACGCTCGGTTGGTTGTTTTTTTTGGTAAGGTCTTTGATCGGAGAGAACGACGGGTGCCACGACTCGCCTAAACCGGCTTTGCGCAAGTGCAAGAGAGGGAGTCAAACTAGACACGGCCCAGGGTGACGGGTCGACAAAGACTCTTGGACCGGGATACTCGAACGTTGATCTAGACGAGGTAACGACCCTGGCTTGGACTCGACCATGAGACTCGGACGGTGTATGAGGGCGAGTCCGAAAATGGGGCAACCGTGTTTAACCGCGTTGCGTGCTCGGACCAACCGTGGTGACCTAACCCTAGATGACTCGAGTATTTGTAGCATAGGTACGACTCGAAGAAGGCATCATAAGGACGCCAGTGTATGATGAACGTGGGGTGCCCTTAGGATGACCGTGGTTGACTGCTCGGTTGAAGGACAACCCCCAAGTGAGACTAAAGACTTTGATAGGACTCAAATGGTGCGACATCTAAGTGACTCGAAAGTGGGGTACGTGAGCCAACATGTGTAAGACCTGATCCTTAGAGCAAACGCGGTTGATCGCCCCGCTAAAGGGTAGCCCCCGAGTGGGACTGAAGACCGACTCCTAGACGGGTGACTCGTGGATGGTGGACTCTCCCTGGGTTTTGGCAAAGTGGGCCTAGTCCCGTTCGAAGAAAGATCCGTGTGTGAAATCCCCAGACTTTGGACTCGATTGTGTAAATGGGCTTCCCTTTTGTAGGAGTTTGTCCTACGTCGGTGGGCCGTGCCTTGACAAATAAAGCGGACTGGGATGGGGTAGAAACTCGTGATGTACGATCGATGGAGTTTCGACGCTATAGACTCTAACAACTTATTATGACAAGACCCGACACTACTAAATACGGGAAGTCCTAAGAAGAGGAAAGTTTTGAAAAGGGAATTTGGATTTGAAACCGAGCCAGGTCGAATTGGAAGGCCCGATTTTTTTGAAAAATCGAAAAAAAGGTTAATGGACCGAGATTTTGAATTTTTTTGAAAAGTTTGGACAGCATACCGGCTAAAAATAGGCTATTTTGAGTCAAAATCATAAGTCCTAAATTTGGTAGCTTTCCGGGTTTTGAAAAATAGATAGGTTTGAAAAGACACAAGTTTTTGAAAATGACGGTTTTTGAAAAGACGATAAACAGATCAAGTAGCACGTCACGGAAACAGTATAATGACACCATGTATGCTCCTAATCTAAGTCTCGGTCGGTCGAATAGGGTCTATACCAACGACGATAGCTTTCTCGCAAATCAGGACGGTCCTCCTAAGCCGAGTTGGTCTTAGAATCTGCCGTAAAACCCATGCGAGTTCCGCCAACGAAGTCTTTAGTGCACCCATGTGGGAATGCACCGCGGTATAGTGGGACGTCAGTCACAAGTAACTGGCTCGGGAAAGAATTGGGTTATGCATGAACCATTGAACTAAAACGTGTACATTACTAATCGAACGATTTCTTTTCGAGTCTCACCCTGAGGATGCCGATGGTAAGTAACACATCAGTTAATCCCCAGCGGAGTCGCCAAATTGTGGACATGACATAGGTCCATCCCGACGCGGCCACGCGCGGGTTTGGGGAGGCGAATGAATCTCCATATGAGATGGTCAAATTGAAATTTAAATCGAAGTAGAAGTCGCCACCGAATTTTGTGGTTATTCGGAACCATTCGAGCCCACTCTATGTTGTAGTGGGCCGTATACAAAATATGGTCCATTTCCGATGTGAGAGTTTATTGGGCTCGTCCCTTAGCATTTGATACCGATACCGACATTATCGGATATCGTATATTGAATGACTCTCGTTGCCAATGGATTCGGATATCCGGAAACCATGGTTCTGAGTAAAGGGTGAGGGTACGTGTTGGGAAGTTCACTGAGAACACCCAATCCCGCCCGCACTTAGCGGCCTTTACTAAGATATCGTTCGTTTTTTATGTACACGTGTTAGTTCGACGGTTGAATGATATACAAAGATTATTTTCCCTAGACATGTGAGAGAAGAATAAATGGGTTGCTAAGTCGTTTAATGCATATTAAACTAATAACGTCAAAGTTATTTTAGCATGTGAATTCGTTTTAGTCTAATAAAACAAAATATGAAAATAAATAGCTACAAACACGAGAAAACGAGTTAGTAACGATGAATAAATTGAATAAAGATGTAAATAAATAATATGCATGATTTTTGAAAAGATTTATGTCACGTGATGGATTAGCACGCGTTGACCGAGGTCGAAAAAAAGTATTTATCGAAGTATGTCGCGAAAGTCGCTTTTTATGTAAGGTTCGAAAAGAATAAAAAATAGAAAAGCGAGGAAACGAAAGAAAAAGACTCGGCGAACCAGGCTGTTGCGCGAGTCGCCTGACAGGCGCGCGACTCGCGTGGCAGCCTGTTCGGGTTTTTTTATTTTGTCGAAAATCGTTAATTTTTATAAATCGCGTACAAATATGGATTAATTTATACCCGATTCATATTTTCGATATTCGTTGTATTCGATATTCGATTATGAAATCGATATCGAATAGTCGGAACGACTTTAGAAAAGGTTTTGAAAAAAGTTTGTTTTGAACGAAAAGTAAAGAAAAGAATTTTGAACGAAAAAGATGTTAATTCTCTCCGCGTATAAAATCGTCGAATTTTGTTTAAAAAAAGATGTAACGATTTTATTAGCATCAACGAGAATTAATTAATTTAGTTCTTGTTAGATACGATATTCGATTAGAGAATCGATATCGTATTTTAAGAACGTTATAAAAATAGTTTTTGTAGTATCGATTATTAGAAATAATGAAAAATATGTGACAAACGACCCATATTAAAAAAACGACCGACGACGACCCATAAAAAAACGTGAGAGGGGAAGAGAAGAAAGAGAAGAGACGGGTTTGATTTACACCCTCAACCTACATGCTTTGTTTTCTCGGGATAAGGCTCGTCGGAAAGTGGTTTAAACTTGGGAGCGTCGAGATGATGCGAGGCGAGTTAAGGTGTGTGGTTGGACGTGTGGTTGGACGGTTTCTCGGGGTTTCGAGGCTTCTTCGGGAATATGTCGGGATTTGCTTTGAACTATTTTCACTAGATGTCGAGGACGTGTGTGAATGTATGGTACGTGTATAATGGCTGTGTAAAAACCGTGTGTCACGATTTTTGTGTCGTGTTGTGTGTGTGTAAAAATTTCTGTCTCTTTTGTGTTGAATGGAGGGTCCTATTTATAGGTGAAGAGGTCGTCTTGCTTGTGTGACAAGAAATACCGGTTTGGATAGGAAATACGAGAGTTCGAGAGGAAACCAAAGTCTCGTTTCTTGGTGGGGAAGCCAAATATCTCGGCTGTCAAGGGGAGTGTTTCGGCTGTTTTGGATGTCTTGGCCGAGTATTTGGAGCTCGGTCGGTGTCTGATTCGGTTTTCAGATAGAACTCCTACTTGAGATCGAATTCTACCTTTAACGGAATTGTTTAATGTTTTCGAAGCTGATTTTTTGTAGTGTTGGAGTCCAAGCCGGACACGTGAGGTGCCACGGTTGGTCCGCGAGTCTCGGGAAATATCTTTGACCGGGTTTTGACTCGGTCGCTAAAAGACGGTTTTACCCCTGGTGACGGTTTCGACCCAAATTAGTCTTATTTGACTCAAAACGACCCACTGGGCCTGGATTTGAGGTTGGTTTTGTAAGATTTGTACTCCGTAATAAGCCTAAACCAAATGTCCATGATTATGAGCCTATATCCGAGTCCATCAAAGCACGTTTACGTTCAATCATCATCGGGTGTTTGGCGGGAACTATTATAGACACCTGGCGGTCAAAATGTGGGTGTCTACAATTATGTATTATGTCATTTTTTTTTTAAAAACCGTCATTTTATTATGTTACGGATTATGTCATATTATATGAAACCCTAGATTGGAGAAATTGGGGAGGGAGATTATCGGGCGGAGAGGACGACGAGACGACAACAACGAAGGTAGATAGAAATGAAGTTTTTGGGTGAAAGATGGATGAGGTGATACGCTAGAGCACTAAACATATGTTCAATTGTAGTAAGGATTATAACATTATTCAATTGGTTTAGTGGTAAAGAGTCTCATTTGACTCTTAATGGCCCCATTGGGCCTCTTGGGCGCCAGTTTCTGAGCCCATTGGGCGTCAGTTTCTGACGTCTAGGAAACCCAGTAGGCGTCAGAAACTGACGCCCAGGAGACCCAATAGGCGTCAATTTCTGACGCTTAACAGGCCCATAGGCGCCAGTTTTGGACGTCCGTCATGTTATTCGTGTTTTTTTTAATAATTTTTCGTACGTAATCATCGAGGGACGTATAAAATCGAATACGTCAAACCGTAAGTCCGTAACAACTAAAATCGAATACCTCATTGATTACTTAACCACATGCTATATAGGGGGAGATTAAACTATCAACCTAATCACAATTATAATGAAACTAATCGACATAAATAAAATCACTTACAAAATACAAAGATTCACGAGCTTAAGTGAGACACGTGTCTCAAAAACCGTAAAAAAATATCAAAATCGTAATCTTAAAGTAGTCGGAAAATAATAATTAGATTAATTAAGTAAAATAATTAATATCATTAATCATAAGTAAAAAAGGGTAAAAAGGTAAAATTATGTATAAAACGCCGACGACTGAAATGTCGACGAATAAATGTAGGAGGGGTAGTATTAGGGTCTACGGCGTGTGTGTCTGATAGTGATAGGACAATACCTGTGTCTATGTGAGTGTTGACATCCACTCACAGAGTCAGAGGCATCCAATACAAGTCTCCAACTGATCTTTTAAAAGTGAAAGTGATCTAGGGACCTATAGGATATGCATATGCACCTCCTCTACTACTACCGCTACCAGTGCTCCTACTAGTACTAGGGTTTTTCCTTCATCTAATCTTAATCTTAATCTTAATCTTAATCTAATCTATCATCCCAGGGAAAACCCGTCGTCGTCATCATCGTAATAACAACCATCCCTTACCCTTAGTCACTTCCCTTGAAGATCCCCAATCCTTGAACAAAAGAAAAGAAAATATGGTGAGCAGCAGCAGCAAAGTAGTGGAATCCCAAGATCCCAAATCCCCAATGTCAGATCCCAATTCTTCTTCTTTATCATCGAACTGGAATCTCCTCAAATCCCTCAAACTCAAAACAAAGCAACAAGAGTTGTTGATCAGGGTTACTATCCTCTCCCTCGTCTACATCCTGGCTTTCATCACTCGCCTCTTCAGCGTCCTCCGTTATGAGTCCATGATCCATGAGTTCGACCCCTATTTCAATTACAGAACCACCCTCTACTTGACCGAAAAGGGTTTCTACGAGTTCTGGAATTGGTTCGATTCCGAGAGCTGGTACCCTCTCGGCAGAATCATTGGGGGCACTCTCTACCCTGGCCTCATGGTCACGGCAGCTCTCATCTACTGGGGTTTACGAGCCCTCACCTTCGCCGTCCACATCCGCGAAGTCTGCGTCCTCACTGCACCCTTCTTCGCCTCCAACACCACCCTCGTCGCCTACTTCTTCGGCAAAGAGATATGGGACACCGGGGCCGGCCTTGTGGCCGCTGCATTGATCGCTATCTGCCCCGGCTACATCTCCAGATCAGTCGCCGGCTCTTATGATAACGAAGGTGTCGCTATATTTGCATTGTTGTTGACTTTCTACCTCTTTGTTAAGGCTGTCAATACGGGTTCCTTGGCGTGGGCGCTGGCGTCTGCGTTCGGCTACTTTTACATGGTTTCTGCCTGGGGAGGCTATGTCTTTATCATCAATTTGATACCCTTGTATGTTCTCGTCTTGTTGATCACTGGCCGCTACTCCATGAGGCTCTACATTGCTTATAATTCTATGTATGTGCTTGGAATGTTGCTCGCTATGCAAATTCGCTTTGTCGGCTTCCAACATGTTCAGTCTGGTGAGCATATGGCTGCCATGGGTGTCTTTTTCTTGATCCAGGTTCGTACCTACTGCCTTTTCTTCTATATATAATGTTATGTTTTGTCTTTCACTGGAGAATGCACTTATGTTTTGTCTCGTAGTAACATATATAGGTCAAAGTTGTGTTCATGGCTGAGAATAGATTTGATGATGTTCAGGTGTTCTACTTTTTGGACTGGGTGAAGTACCTGTTGAGCGATACCAAACTATTCCAGACATTTTTGAGGATCACGGTCACTTCGGCTGTTACATTGGGGGTTGTTGCACTAGGTGTTGGGAGTGCATCTGGCTACATATCTCCATGGACAGGCCGCTTTTACTCCCTCTTGGATCCCACATATGCAAAGGATCATATTCCTATTATTGCTTCAGTTTCTGAGCATCAACCGACTGCTTGGTCATCGTTTATGTTTGATTTCCATATCTTGCTTTTCCTCTTTCCGGCGGGTCTATACTTCTGCTTCAAGCGGTTGTCAGATGCCACCATATTTATTGTTATGTATGGGTTGACGAGCATGTATTTTGCTGGTGTTATGGTTCGTTTGATCCTAGTCGCTACACCTGCTGTATGCATTATAAGTGCTATTGCAGTTTCTGCCACTATAAAGAATTTGACTTCATTGCTAAGAAGCAAAAGCAAGGTCTTCCATGCTGGCTCAGGTAAAGGAAGCACAAGTGGAAAGGCATCTTCTAAGGTGAGTTTGGTTACTGAATTTCAGGTTGTTTTGATGTGTTTCATTTATTTCTCATGTTTGCTTTATTGTTTACTGTCTTGGAAGACATTTACATTAATATAACTGTTTGTGGATCGTCAATGAATTTGTCTAGTTGCTTGTTCGATGCATAGTTGTCTGTTCAATTTGAATAAGTAACATCTTATGCACACTTGATTTTCTTGATCAATTCGTGATTTATTTGTGGTTGAGCGAATCAGGGAGCCATGGTTTGACGTCTATGCATCTTTTAATGACCTTGTAAATGGACCATTATATTAATGATCCTAGTTCAACACGCCTTGGGTGCACTGAGTTATTGCTAGTGGGTGCATTATTATGCCATTTGCATTTTATTTTTATTCTAGTTATTTTAGTTTGTCATCCTCATTGTCTGAGTATGCCGAACCTTTACATCTCTACGCATTAGCTTTCTTTAGGATCTTTAAAACAATACTTAAACTACAAATTTGAATGTAAAAACATTGTGCCTCATAACGAAGAGGTATGTGCCTCATCACCACAGGATTTCATCACCTTAGTGCACCTTGCAGTACCATTAGAGTGTACTCCATTTACTTGTGGAACCTTGTTTGCACATCTTGTGGTTTTGTTCAATTTGTTTGAAATTTGAGACAAAAGTCCAACGTACTTGCGTAAATTTGAACCATATGTTTGCTGAAGTTTATTGTATTTAATTTCACCTATTGTAGTTTGTTGATCAAAAGGCTAGTCTAGCTTCTACATGATGGCTGGTACTATTTAACTTTTAATCTTTTCTAATTTCAAAGGTTTATTGGGTAAAAAATTGTTGATTTTTAATAATTATGTTAGTTAAAGAAGTTCTCATTTAGTTCTTATGCCTGATGTTAAAACAGATTGCAGTCGATCAGTCACTGCCCTCCCAAAGAAATGTTGCAATTGCATTGCTTCTCGGTGCATTGTATATGCTCAGCAGATATGTTACTCACTGTACTTGGGTAACATCAGAGGCTTATTCTTCTCCATCGATTGTTTTGGCTGCAAGGGGTGCTTATGGGAACCGGGTGATCTTTGATGATTACCGTGAGGCATATTATTGGCTTCGACAAAATACTCCTACTGATGCAAAAATAATGTCATGGTGGGATTATGGTTATCAGATAACTGCCATGGGAAACAGGACAGTCATTGTGGACAATAACACTTGGAACAACACCCACATTGCTACAGTAGGACGAGCCATGTCCTCTTATGAAGATGAAGCATACGAGATTATGCAATCACTTGATGTGGATTATGTACTTGTCGTATTTGGAGGTGTAACTGGCTATTCTTCTGATGATATTAACAAGTATGTGTCATAATTCTGTTGTTGACGTTAATTTAAAACATTTTTTCCATGAGCGAGCTTTAAATAGTTGTCATTCTGTCGCATACCAGAGTTTGTAGTCATTATAAGCATATTTGATTGTTCTTGAATGTGGATTTTCGGCGTTTGCAAGTAGATTCCATTAAGTAGGAAGTTGCTATAGTTAATCTAGCTGTTATGGCATGTCATCTCTTTTGGCAAAAGGCACCGCAGTGAAAAATAAGGATAAGGACGAGAGGATAAGGTAAGGTAAAATATAACAATTTGGAGAAAAAATATGGAATTGCATAATAATGTGCCTCGGGCGTGCCGTGCTGCGCCTTAGTGCGCCTTAGGCACTCTGATGTGATTTGGATAGCTCCTCACTGCATCTTGTGCGCTTTTTTAGACTATCCCCAATAACTCAAAGAAAACCAGTGGTAGTTTTCGTTAATGATTTGTGTTCATAAATGCATATATTTTGCTGAAGAGTATAGACACGTTTCCTTTCCAAAGACGGGAAAGACTCACTTCTCACTGGTTTATTATGATGATGAAATAGAGTACAATATTTCAACAAGTTGGCTTCATTATTTTATTTTATTTTGACTTGGCCAAGAATAACTTATCTGTGTTTTGATAATACTACACGTTAAGGCTCCAAAGATCCGAATGATGTATTACTTCACTGTTTGCAAAGCCCTTGTTGACTTAGGGTAATCTTGACGCCTTTTTGCTGTTGAGTGTATATTGGTGTTCTTTTTTTTGTGCATAAATGATATATACTTCTCTAGCTTGCTTAAGGTAGGCTATTCTATTTTCATATCATCAACTGTCGTAATCTTATTGTTAAATTCTAATTTTCAGGTTCTTATGGATGGTAAGAATTGGTGGCGGTGTATTCCCTGTCATTAAAGAGCCCGATTATCTTGTTAATGGAGAATATCGAGTTGATAAAGGTGCTGCACCCAAGATGTTAAATTGTCTCATGTAAGTTTTAATATGCTGCATCACCCTTAATTTTTGGGACTTAACCCAGTTGTTGGATGTCTGCTGAACTCTATTGGAAAACTTTTTGTGGTTATATCTTGGATCCTCTATTGGGCATGCTTTGATTAATTTCTTTGTTATTGCATCAAATTTTAGGACGATAGTATTGGTTACTTAAAAATATTGTTTGTTGAGCTGTACAGTTTGCTTATCTTAGGGTATGTCTAGGAACCTCCATAGGGTATGTCTTCTTACTTCATCCAATATATAGTACATGTAATTTTTTTATTGTGTCAGTTAAGGATACTTCTCTGAGAAGGAAAAAAAATAGAAATTGATACCATACAAAGAACGTAGTGCTTGATAAGGAGCTGGGTAGTAAAATACTTCTGAAATGTTGGTTTAATATGCCGTATTTGGTTACTCGAAAAAGGAAGACATCAAATTGATGAATTGATTGTGTGGTCAGTTTTGACTAGAGGGTATAAGTGAAGACATCAGTTATATCCTATGGTCAATGTTGTGACTAGAGCATATACGAAATTAACCTCAATTTGTTTCGATTGAGGAAACAAAATGTAGTTTGTAGATACAAAACCAGCTCTTCAAATGAGTCTTTTGAATAGATCTAATTTCCAGTATGTTGATCTATTAGGATTTGTTTGGATACAAAAAGAGCAGAGTTGGTGATGGGAGTTGAGGGAAGGGGAATGGAGGAAGTGGATTTTCCCTTCAAATTGTACATGTGGAGGGATTTTAATTGTTTTGTAGACCATTTTCCCTCCTTCCAAACCCCTCCACCTCCATTTTTGTTAGCCAAACTGCTGAGCAAAGGATTTGCCTCTCTCCCTTAAGCTCCAAATCCTTCATGCACACAAAAAGTTAAGAGTTCAAGCCCCCTCTTATACTGCAGTAGATGTTGAAAAATCTGCTGTCGGAACTTGTGAATCTCACTTGTCAAGGTGGCTGTGCCATTGGCTATTTCCATGTGTTTGAGCTTTAGATTTGTTCTCCTGGTATTCAGTTTCTTGGCTAGTCAGTCATACACATCTTTATTTTGCTTTTTTAAGCTAACCCCTGGTTTGATGTCTGGATTCAAGTGGCCAAACTCTATTCATAGTTGCGCATTGTTGAATTTACTGCAATGCAGGGTTCATACGTCCTAATTTTTCTTTTTTTATGTTTAAAATTTAGGTACAAATTATGTTATTACCGATTTGGGGAGCTGCGTACTGAATATAACAAGCCTCCTGGGTAAGTTCACCTGTCCAAATATCTATTTTGACTATTTTAACATGATTTATACTATATTAACATAGTTTCTGTGTACCTTGTAAAAAACGGCAAATAGTTTGTGAAACAGTTACTCAGTGAGGATTACTAAATTATAAAGCTACATGTGAAGAAGTAGAAATGTAATCTACTGCAAAATAAGAAATACTACGTAATCGTCTTTCACTTTGTTTTTAATAGAATAATGAGAGACCTTGCAAAAGGAACAGTGGAGCAGTGGGGATTTGTTCTAGATATATGATTAAATACGGGCCTAGTAACTTTAAAATGACGTATTCTTAATTTGCTTTAAACCTCAAAGTAATATCAGCTGCCTTAGCCGATGCAACTTTTGAAAAGACTGCCTGGTTCGCCTTCTCTAATGTTTGCTTTAAGAGGCTGCTTGGATGGAGTAATTTCTGTGCAGGTAATATAGGAAAAATAAAAGGAATAAAACATCTGAGATACCTGTGAGCTCTAAGTAATTGTTTCCTAAGCACCCTTCATTACCCCTTCACCATGCACGTCTCTTCTTTTCTCCTCTCTTTTTGCTCCCCATTAATCCGTAATAATTATCACCTATTCAAGTGATCCCCAAGAATGTAATTATGTAAACACTCTCTAACAATATGGGAATTCTGCCCAAACGATGTCAGCGCGGGGCACCTATGGCAAATTTCCCATATTCTTGTAGTGAATCCCACACCTAATCCAGAAAGTTCACTTTTGTGAGAGTGTTACAATCTTGTCACGGTGACCCAAATTTCCATTGAATATTGATATGAAGAGATAAACAAAACCAGAGGGGTAATGCAGTACCAGGGTGAGGAAATTGAAAACTATCATCAGTACTCCGTATCAGTTAGTTTTGTGGCTATGGTCCTACAAATATCTTGCGCCGCAGGAAGGACTGATTTTAAAATATATCTAACTCCAATGCTAAAGTCTTTTGGAAAAGTTCCTTTGAAAACCCTAGAATAGAATACTCACCCACACATACTATAACTTTAATGTAGTTCCTATTTGAGAGAAAGTCTCAATCAAAGTGGTAAACGAGTGATAATAAGAGAGTTGACTTTCCAAGTTGTTCTGTTGACATGAACTTTTTCTGACTGAACAACTGTATCCCTTCCTGATTAATGAATATGCCTTGACTTGCTTTTGTGCAACACAATTTCGGTTCCAGGGTGCCAATTAATATTTGCTGTTTTTAAGTGATTCAAACCTGAACTGAAGTCAATATGTTTTGCTAAGTTCATAGAGTGCCATTGTACAATGGATATACCTGCTCAGTAATGATTGTTACTCTCGATGGAGAGAAGAGAGGTGATTCGTGATTAGTTTGTTTAAACATATCGATCAACATGGAAATAAAGGGGAGGTAAAATTGTTCCCTCCATTTCCTTCGTATTAAGTGAATCAACATACTTCCATCTTTTGAAAGATTTGGAAGCAAAATGATGTTTGCTCTGGTCAATCCCCCTTTCCTTCTCCTTTTGCGTCAAAGCTTCGTTTGGTTGGCGTGTGACCACTGAAAGACGCTTGCGAAAGCTGTCATCACTTTTGTAGGTGTCGTATTTTTTAGTTTATTTGTACCTTCTTCTAAATGTGTATATGGTTGGTTTTCTGTATGGCAGGTATGATCGTGCTAGAGGAGTTGAAATCGGAAACAAGGATGTGAAGCTTGAGTATTTGGAAGAAGCATTTACAACATCAAACTGGATAGTTAGGATATACAAAGTTAAACCACCAAAAAATAGGTCATGAGTTGTGATGCCTTTCCCCTTGAATGAAACTCAAAGAGCCGAAAGGTGAAGCGTGCAGAACAGTAATAGAGGTGATCGATGCCATGCGCTTGTTTTCTTTGTCAGTCTGATGAGAAATCGAGAGGCCCATGCTTTGCTTTGTTGAGAATTCGTTAGTTTATTCGTCAAGTGAGTTGCGAGAAGGCTTTTATGAAGATAGGATGAGTGAGTACTCTTTTGCAGCAATGTAGAACAAAAGTTAATGATATTTTTGACAAGCCTTTTGAATGATGGAGACAATTTGTTGTTGGAAAATAGTTCTTGTGACACTTGAGCAACTCCAATGGTTTAGCTAAAAGGACTTTATTGCATCTATATAAAACTGCCATATCATTGGAAGTGATAACAATTTTAATTTGCCTCCATGTAGGCTGTAGCTCTACCAAACAATTAGCTTTGAAATTACGTGGCTAATTTTTTTTCCTAATCTATCGACATATTCACGCTATTTGTAATTTTTTTTGATAAAGTGTCGTTCTCTTTTGTGCGTCAGCATTCCAGTAGAGTGGCGCACAATTCAACGGTCTTGTTCCCTAGAGTTATTGGTAGGCGGTCATGGTATGGTATATGCTTGTCCTGCCAAAACTTACCGGTTTAGTCGTTTTTGTGCCAATGTTACAAGTCTTCTGAGTTCTGAGATGATCTCACACACTTATACTAACATCTTTATATAAAAGCAATGTCCATTTACTCCAATGTGGCATTATTCTATACTCTCCATTTGAAAATAGGACTTTTTTTTTGTGTTTTGTTTTTCAATTAGTTTTAAGGAGGTTGTTAGGATTAGGAGTGTGTAATTCCAATTGAATTACTGCAATTAATGCTGATGCAGAAAATCGAGGAACAAAGTGTAATTACCCAAACCTATTCAAATTACAAACTGTCAACATTAATTGTTTTTCTTTTTCAAAATCTGAAAAATGTATCACTCTTTACAATACCAACGCAAGTATCAACATCATTTAGTATTCACCATAATTTTTTAATCTTCCTCTAAATTGTATTTATAGACCTCTTCATTTTTCAAATCATCATCACAATTGCCAAATCTTTGAGATTTAGTTGATTTAAAGTCCATTAATTTTTATTTTTTTTGATTCAATCAAAATCAATTTGAACATTTTTGTAATTTGATTTGATGTAGATGATGAAGATATGTTAAAGAGAGATGAGGATGAAGATATTATAAAGAAAGATAAAGATGATCCGTCACACTGTGATGCAACGGTACCGTAGTCACTTTTTTTTTAGCGATACCGTAGTCACTTAACCGACTGTGATTTGTTACTAACTCATCGCCATTAATAATGCGTAGCTTTCACATTTATCTTGGTTATGTTGTAGGTTGTATATTTAATTCAGAATATGACGATAGAGACGGTGATGTTAATTTTTTATGAAGGGTTTTTTTTCTAGGTGATGATGAACAAAGATGATATAGTGAATTTCGTAGATGTATTTTAGATATTAAAGTCCATTAATGTTTTTATAACTATTTGAAAACTTATTTAATTTTTTTTGACGATATATTGTCAAACAATGGTATATATGAACTTTCATAAAAGTTTATGACTTTCCGATTGTGATTATTTCTAATTTCGATTATAGTTATAATATTGTGCTATTTTCTAATATTGTTTTCTGATTATTATTTCTAATTTCTAATTTCGGTTATAGTTATAATATTGTGATTTTTGATTTTTAATATCAACATGTGGTACTTTCTAATATTGTTTTTGTTTTTGATGTGTTTTATGTTCAAGGTAAGAAGAAAGATGAAAGTAAAGCTTTAATTGGAGGAAAAAATGACTCAAAAGGTTAAAATTTCTTTGATTTCTCATTGTTGTTATGTATATTAGAACATTTAGAATATAATTTTAATAATTGTGATTTGATTTTGTTTTTTTTTTCTTGTAAAGATTTCATTTCGGATCTAAGAATTCGTCGACGAGGTTCCAAATTTTCGTTGGAAGACTCAAGTATTAGCGAGTGCAATCATGTAGGCAAATTATAGTTTCTTTTTCTTCAAATATAAAACTAGGGTACTTTTGTATATAGAATCATAGCATTGAATGCATTTTTTTATGGTATTGTTTAAGCAATTTTAATAATTAGAAAAATAACGTCAAAATGTTTAAGCTTAAATTCATATACTACATACTTTTTATAATTATATATGTGTTTACATTTACATAATTTTTACTACCTTAAAATGAATAGGGTAATATTGGTTTTCCAGTTATAATAATTACAAATCATTAAATTGTTAATTACAAATCAATCAATCGACTTATTTCTTAGTGTTATTTTTTTTAAGTTCGGAATAAACTCAATTCTTTTTAAGTAAAATCGGTAATAGGGTCATTAAATTCAGGTCTCCAATATTACTTTTCCAATTATAGTAATTATTACGTACAAATTAGATCGATCTTATTTGAAATTTTTCGAAGCAACCCTTAAATTTGAAACAATTATAAAAACGTGATAATGGAAAAATCATTGTATTTTATTATTGAATGATGTTACGCATACGAAGTATCAAAATTTATTTTAAATTAACTTTTATCATTTAGAGTATTTAAGCTAATAAATCATATGAGTACATTTTTTGGTATTAGTTCACATTTATCGTGAAATTCATTTTCCTTGTATTACGGAGTAAGTGAAGTGGCATGATAATATTAAATAAAATAAGGAAAATTAGACCCTTATTCAAAATACTAGATTTAGAAATTTAAAAATAAAATTAAAAAAAATAAAATTAAGTTGCATAAAATGTACGGAGTACAATGGACATTAATTTTATTTCTTTTTCCCATAATTTTTTCAATCATCTTCCCCACCTTTCTTTTCCCATAATAACTGCTCCATAAATAAATTCAATTTTTGATGTTTGTTTAATTTCCAAAATTAGGATAATAAAATCTTCACATCCCTCTTAATTGTCTCCATATATATTAATTGTTTCCATATATAATCTTTTTCATAAATGGTGTTCAAATTACGTTTAAATTGTCTTCATAAAATCTTTATTACGGAGTAAAAGACAAATGAAGTGATTTAAAGATTAAGGCCCTGTTTGGTAAACAGCGGAATGATATTAGCAGAAGCAGATTTAGAAAACAGATTTGACTAGCAGAATCAATTGACAGGTTTGACTGGTAGATTTATTTAGCAGAAATTTTTAATAGTGTTTGGTTATTAGCTGTTTTATATTAGCGAATTGTTTAACTGTTTTGTAAAATGACAAAAAAGGAGATAAATAATTTTTTAAGTAAATATACATCAATATATATCACAGCAACAATTTCAATAATTAATATCGTCGATTTCTTCTAATATAGATTAAAGTTGAACAAATATTAACACAGAGAGTTATATTTCATGAGTTTATGAAGTCTCAGCCAAAGCTTGCGGGTCATGAATTAATTACTGCGACGACAAATAATTGTTTATCAAATTTATGTACTTTTTCCATTTAATTTTTATCTTTCCATTTTAATATAATATTTCACCTATATATTAAAAGAATGAGAATATAAAAAAAAAATAGGGGAAGCTAAGTATAAAAAAATCGTAGAGAGGAAAACGTACTTAGAATTATGAATTCTATTAAAGAGTTTAGAATAATGAAAACAAGAATAATGAAAGTATGGTTTAAATTGTAAAAGGGTAAAGTGGTAGATAAAGAAGAAAAGTAATCCGCTAAGCTCAATATGCTGCTCCTAGCAGCATATTGCAAAACGGCATATTCAACCCCAATAAGTTATTACAATCCGCCATTTACCAAACACTACCATTAGCATATTTTGTGGTCAAACCCGCCATTTGCTCTCAATATGCCGATTTTTTGGCGGATCCGCCATTTACCAAACACCCCCTAAAGCTTTAAAGCATATTTTTATCTACAAAACTCCTCACAAGATAATTTTTTTTATCTCAATACACAATCAATTTTACAAAACCAAACATAAAAAACATTTAAAGACAAAAAATTCATACAAATTAAAGCTTAAATTAAACAAATTAGTGACTATAAACTGGAATCAGCAACACATGAACGACACAGTTTATAGTAGCCTAAAAATACCGATAAGATTCTAAACCCATCAATTTGTTCAAAAAAATATAAAATTAAAGCTTAAAAACTTCGTTCCATCCACAAAATCCTCCCAAGATGCAAACTTTATCCTAACGAACAATCAATTATACATAACCAAACTTCAAAAACATTTATCGAGATAAAAAAATTGATACAAATTCAGGCTTAGATTAAGCAAAATAAGTAATTAATGTTCATTTAATATATATATCACAAAGAGATTCACCCTTACCCCTTCTTCTAATGCCGCAGGTATGTGAAAGAGGGGAGACATCCGCGAGAGTCACACAACTCACAACTCCAACTGAGTTACCTAACCGAAAGAGTAGATGTAGATGAAGAGTATAATCGAAAGAAAATGGATACCCGAGCTTAGATGCAGCGGAATAATCGGATTTCTTGACACTGTAGTTGATATTTAGTCAGTTTCATTTAAAACGGTTGGCAAGTCGGGCGGATTTCAACCATGGAAATCCGGTTGAGTTGTATTTTGCGGAGATTGTTCGAAGGAAGATGGGAAGTTAGGATTTTCTCAGTTGTAGGGCTCAGCGTGGCAAGAGTTTGGACGTATTTGTTTTAGTTTTTCAATTTTAGGGTTGAATTGTCAACCCCGTATACCGCTTTGTGTATAAGGCCGATTGTAACTTTCGGTTTGTCAAAGGAACATAAATGAAATATTATTATAAAATGAATTTTTCTAAAATATGTCTACGGGCACATGATAAGAGTTTATTTAAGGTAAGAATTACAAGATTAATCTTTTAAGTATGATAATTACGAGTTTAGAAAAACCATATAAAATTTTAGAAAAACCCTTATAAAATTTGCGACATTTTTTTGTTTGGACAAATCTGTCATTCCACTTTTCGTACATATCACTCCGTGCTCAACAATAAAATTCGAAATGTATCGTCTCACGTACAATAAATAAAACATAGTTCTTGGTGTTTGATTTTATATAAGTAAGATAAGATTTTGAGTGAAAGATTTAACCTTGATTAGATGGCGGCAGAAATATCTAAGAAAGAATTTTTTCGACTATAATTTTTCAATGTGAAATAATTTTACTTAACTTTATAGTCTTAAAGATCTTTTAAGATTCAAAGGAATTTTGGTTAATATTTAAGAAAGAATGATTACTCTTATTCATATAATAGAATTTTTATCATACATTATATTATAATTTTTCAATGTGAGACAATTTAACTTAAGTTTATATTCATAAGAGCGTTCTTTTTAAGACTTCAGAAGATTTTTTGGAGTTATCTAATGATGATGAATGATTATTCTTATTTATAGAATTATAATTCTTCAATGTGGGACAATTTAACTTAACTTTATATATTCTTAAGTTAGAATTTAAAATATTTTTGGTTTATAATCTTAAAACAGAATTGACTAAGCGTTTCACAGTTTCGCTGTCCAATATTTGTGCCTTATGAAATGATAATCGTTGGTTTATATAGTGATAATGTTTTAGTCTTAAATGGAGTAAGATTTTTTTTTTTTTTAATTTTTTCATACAAATTCCTATATTCTTTATTTAAATTTTAAAAAAAAATCGAGTCTTAGGTAGAGTAAGATTTTTTTTTTCATATACAAATTTTCATATTCTTTATTTAACTTAAAAAATATATTAAAAAATTTGGACCAATCGTATTGCTCGAAAAGTTCATGCTTTATTAATATTTTTATTTTTTTTGCAAAACGGAGTCGGGCTTATATTAAATCATGCTTTATTAATATATATTGATTGATTACCGCTTTCTGGGATAATCTCTCATCCCTTGCAACTTTGATGTGACTCTATCAGTATATTAAGTTGACACCGTCTTAACCAAGTACGGAGTACATCACATTCCAATTATACAAATTCTCATCAGACGGTCTTATAATACAATTATCGTGAGACCTCTCACAAGAGAGACAATTATTATCGGTCCTATAATTTAATACGATTATTCCAATTATACAAATTCTTATGAGACGGTCTCATAATACGATTATCGTAAGACCTCTCACAAGAGAGACAATTATTATCTCTCACAATACGATTATTGTGACACCTCTCGCATGAGAGAAAGTTACTAAAATAATAAAATACCCCCTTTGTGAGAGGTCTCACCATAATCATATTGTGAAATCGTCTTACATGAGACTAATTGTTCCAGTTATTATGTTTAACACAAAAACTAATAGTATGATACAGTTACCATGAGTCGAGTTGTCAAATACGAATTACTAACGCACACTATTAAAAAACTTGTTTGTTATTAACTTTTTATTATAAATACGATTTTATTTTTATTGTTTTAATCATTTATTCAAATAAATGATACGGAATATCAGTAAAAATAAACATGTTTTATTTGATATATTTTTAAAAGGGTTGATATATGAGTTTGGTTTTTTTGACTTTATCGATATAATTGTCAATAAATTCAAAAGAAAAAAAAAATACAAAAGATTGTCAATGGAAATAATAAATTCAAAAGAAAAAAAGATTGAACTGAAAAAAATGAAAATTTGACCTAAAAAGGTCCAATTAATTACATTTACACATTAACCCACTATTACTTCTTCCAATTTATTGAGAAATCCATTTTAAGTTTTCCATAAAAGAAAAGTTACCAATTAAATTTAGGGTTATTTAACAGGAATAATACCAACTTTAGGTGGTATTCCATCAATAAAACCAACTTTGATTAATACGGGAATAAAACCAAGTATGAGACCTATTCTACGAGAATGAAATTGCCTCTTAAATGACCGGATGAAGTCGGTTTTTGTGGGTCCCATACTATTAATAAACAACCATCTTCATCTTCTTCATTCCCTTAAATCAAATTATCTCTCCTAAACCTACACTTTAACTTAGGGTTTAGGGTTGAATCAACCTACGTTTTCAATCAAACCAATTAAAAAAAACACTAATTGGACACTTAAACCCCCAAATTAAACTAATAAGAAAACCCTAAGTTTACCCAGAAAAATCGAAAACCTAAGTTAAACCCAGAAAAATCGAAAAGCTAAGTTCAACCCAGAAAAATCGATTTGGGGAAATGAAAAGAAAACTCACTGTTGACATTGCCGAACCACAAGATTGAGGAATGAACTTGACAATACCCATGAAAATTGATTTTCGACAAAATTAATTATAATCAATTATAAACACGGACGTAGAAAAGTCGGAGAAAGATAAACAAACAAAAGTTTCGTAAAAAATTACCTTCGACGAAGTGAATGATGAAGTGATTAGTTTGAAGTTTAAATTATGAAGTTTTGAGAATTAATGAAGTTAAAAAGTGAATTGCTTGTATTAGTGGTAATATTGACGGGTGTAGGCGGTAGCAGGTAAGGGTATTTAATTCTTGTATAATATGTCTCATACTTGGTTTTATTTCCGTATTAATTAAAGTTGGTTTTATTGATGGAATATCACCCAAAGTTGATATTATTCCTGTTAAATAACCCTTAAATTTATATCTCACCATAAATTTCTATCTTCCCATAAATTATTATTTTTCCCATAATAAAATGACAGTAGTTACAAGTGACCAAATACACACAATTATTCTAATTTGGTTTACAAGTGAGGAAAGTTGACAATAAAATCGGGAGAGGAGCCTATAAGTAATATTCCATATTGTAGACACCCACATTTTGACCGCCAGGTGTCTATAGTAGTTTCCGACAAACACCCGATGATGATCGGACGCTAACGTGCTTTAGCGTACTCGGAAATGGGCTCGTAATGATGGACATTTGGCCCAGGCATTTTAAGGAGTACAAATCTCACAAAACCAACCTCAAAATCAGGCCCAGTGGGTCGTTTCGAGTCAAATAACACTAATTTGGGTCGAATCCGACACCAGGGGTAAAACCGTCTTTTAGCGACCAAGTCAAAACCCGGTCAAAGACATTTCCCGAAACTTTTAAGTCAACCGTGACACCTCACACGGTATATTCACG
The DNA here is from genome assembly GCA_958450325.1 of Agrostemma githago. NCBI lineage: Eukaryota > Viridiplantae > Streptophyta > Magnoliopsida > Caryophyllales > Caryophyllaceae > Agrostemma > Agrostemma githago. The sequence goes on along the minus strand of OY288247.1, from coordinate 60,442,985 downwards.
GTCCAATTCTACGAAAATCAGCTACACAAAATAATAAACAATTCCGTTTAAGGTAGAACTCGATCTCGAGTAGGAATCCTATGCGAGAACCGACTCAGACACTCAACCGAGTGCAAACACTCGACCGAGTAATACACAAGTCAGCCGGTTTTCCTCTTTTCTTCCCTCACAAGAAAACGGAATTCTCGTTCTCCTCAGCTTCTTACTCAAGCGGTAATTCTAGCTCAAACAGGAATCCTATTCAAAAACCGATTCGAACACCTGACCGAGTGTAAAACACTCGGCCAAAACAAGAGCAAAACAGCCGAGATGCCTTTCTTCCTCCACAAGAAAGCGGAATTCTTATTTCCGTCAAATTCCTACGTTTCCTTTCCTAAGCGGTAGTCAAACTCTCCCAAGCCAAGGTCGGGAATTCCCTATAAATAGCCCCTTGCATCCAACACAATTAAAGACACACATTATCAACACTAATTATTAGGAACACACACATACGATCTCCCACACACACATAGTTATTTTAGCATCGAAAAACCGATAATACATCCAGAATCCGAAGGAAGCCGGTCCAAAACCCGACACCCTTCACCCGTCTTAACCGTACCTTTAACCCAACCGACGTTGCCTCGACGCTCCCGTTCCTAGCCACGTTCCGACGAGTCCCGATCCGAGTCAACAAAAGCATGTAGGTTGAGGGTGTACCAAACCCGATTTCTTCCTTCCTCTCCTTTTCTCCTCTTCGTCCGTTTTATTTCTTACGGGTCTAGAGTCGATTTTTTTTATCTTTCTAATATCGTTATTAACGAAAAACTATTTTCATAACGAATATTCTTAAACATACGATATCGATTTTTCTATAATCGAATATCGTATCGAAAAGAATTATATTAAGATCTCGACGATATCAAAAAATCGTTACATCTTTTTTTATTTAAAATTCTTTTCTTTTCTCATTCAAAACAAACTATTTTACAAAACCTTTTTTTTATTCATTCCGAATATTCGATATCGATTTCATAATCGAATATCGGGTACGACGAATATCGAAAACATGGATCGAATACAAATTAATTCATAGTTTGTACGCGATTCATCAAAAATAACAATTTTTGAACAAAAATAAAAACGGGCAGACCCGCACGCGAGTCGCGCCATGCCCTGGCGACTCGCGCGCAGGCCTGGAATCTGGGACTTTTTTTTTACGTTTTCGTTCGTTTATTATTTATTCTTCGATCGATTTCTAAAATTTACATCTTTTCTAAAACTATTCCAAGTATTTGATATCGATTTCGTAGTCAACTATCGAATATAAAGAATATCGAAAATATTAAGTCAAGTACGAATCATGTAATATTCATACGCGATTTAATACGAACATCGAGTTTTCGAAAACCGGCATCGAAACAGGCCACCACGCGACCCGCCGGCATCCCGGGCGAGTCGCGCGGCCGACTGTTTGCCGCGGCCTTTTTACGTCTTCTTTTTTATTATTTTTCGAACCTCGTTTTTTATACAAAACCGCTTCTTTTCAACAATATTTTTCAGATTTTGATTAATATTTATTTTCTCGATTTCGCATATTTATTTCTTGCTATTATTATTTACAAATCGATACTGACTCGTTTGTTTGTTTTGTAGCAAATTCATCCTTTTATTTCATTTGTTTTATTGTACTAAAACGAATCTCACATGCTAAATTCAACTTTGACGTTAATTTTCATGCATTAAACGACCTAGCAACCCATTCAATTCCTCACATGATTAGGAAAACAATGTTTGCATATCATTCATCGTTCAACTAACGCGCGCATTAAAACGTCATTCGATATCCTAGTAGAGGCCGCTAATGTGCGGGCGGGGTTGGGTGTTCTCAGTGAACTTCCCAACACGTACCCTCACCCCTTACTTAGAACCGTGGTTTCCGGATGTCCGAAACCATTGGCAACGAGAGTCATTCAATATACGATTAACCGCTCAAGTCGGCATCTATATCGAACTGCAAAGGGACGAGCCCAATAAACTCTGACATCGGAAATGGGCCGTATTTTGTACACGGCCCACTACGACATAGAGTGGGCTCGAACGGTTCCGAATAACCATAAAATTCGGTGGCGACTCCGACTTCGATTTAAATTTCCATTTGACCATCTCATGGAGATTCATCCGCCTCCCCAAAACCCGCGCGTGGCCGCGTCGGGGTGGACCTATGTCATGTCCACAATTTGGCGACTCCGCTGGGGATTTACTGATGAGTTAATAACCTTCGGTATCCTTAGGGTGAGACTCGAATAGAAATCGTTTGACTAGTACAATACGCGTTTTAGTTTTACGGTTCATGCATAACCCCATTTTTCCCGGGCCGGTACTGGTGACCGACGTCCCACTATACCATTGATATAGTCCAAATTGGTTATGTCAAAGGTGTCCATTAGCCGATTCGTATGGGTTTTACGGCATGTCCTAATCTCAACTCGAGTTAGGGAGTCCGCCCTGATTCTCGATAGGCTATGTACACTGGTATAGACCCTTATAGACTGACCGAGACTTAGCTTAGGAGCATACATGGTGTCATTATACTGTTTCCATGACTACGTGCTACTTGATCCACATCTTTTTCAAAACTGTTATTTTCAAAATTTGCATCCTTTTCAAAATATCTAATTTCAAAACCCCGGACATATACCGAATTTAGGATCAATGATTTTACTCAAAATAGCCTTTTTCTAGCCGGTATTATGCCCAATTCAAAACTCGAAAATATTTTTGAAACTTGCAAAAACCTGTCATTCGGCCCACTCCTTTTTCCTTTTTTGAAAAAGGGCCGAATTTCTCCACCCGATTCATTTCGGGCTTTTCAAAAATATCATATTTCAAAACTTCCTCTTCTTAGACTTCCCGTATTTAGCAGTGTCGGGTCGTGTCATAAGTCGTTGAAGTCTCTAGCGTCGGAACTCCGTCGATCTTACATCACGAGTTTCTACCCCATCCCAAGTCCGCCTTATTTGTTAAGGCAAGGCCCACCTACGTAGGACATACTCCTACAAAGGTCGGCCCGTTTACACAATCGAGTCTAAAAGTCTGGGAATGTCTCACGTGAACCTTCCTTCGGACAGGGCCCAACCCACAGCGTTGGATCCTGAGGAAGACCCACACTTTCACAAGTCACCCGTCTAGGTGTCTTTTCCGAGTCATTTCCGTTTTAGTCTTTTTCTTTTTTCCCTTGCTCGGGATGTACTTTCCTTAGGATTCGGGTTAAGTTGCTAATTACGTGGTGCTCTTACAGACAGGCCACCCTTCACTCGAACCATGACGCAAAAAGCCATAGATGAGTTGACCACCTCGTTGGCCCAAATCCAAGACCAATTGAGGAGAATCCGGGAGGACCAGATTGCCATCGTCACTCGGGTTAGTGCCGTGGAACAGGGAACCCCCAACGCTTCAATCGAAGATGACGGACCTTTAGCCGCATTGGCCGGCGCGGTCCAAAAGCTGCAGGAACAGGTCCATTCGACCACTAGAAACATTATTCTCACGGAAAATGCCCGTACCTATTCGCCCTTAACCGATGAACTGCCCGCTAACCTTAACTTAACGGGCTTGCCAATGTTCGATGGGACTGAAGACCCGGTACTTCACATTCGGGCTTTCAAAGACTTTATGGCTGTTAAGGGGGTCAAATCGACCATGTTCAAGCACCTCTTTGCTTCCTCTCTGGAGAAACACCCAAAAGCCTGGTACTACAGGCTTGACCCCAAGAAATTCAAAACTTGGGACGATGTTGCCATGGAATTCGCGCGAAACTACGCGGATAATGCTGAAATCCAGACTACCATGCGTACTCTGGAAGTTATGGCCCAAGAGCCTAAAGAAGGTTTCACCAAATACCTTCAAAGGTGGAGGACCGAAAGTGTTAAGCTGGTCGACAAGCCCAGCGAAAAGGTAGTAGTGGAGGCCTTTGTCAAAAACCTCCTCCCTGCTTACCGAGTCCATCTCCAGTATGCCATCATACCCGACTTCGCCACTCTGACCGAAATGGGTACCAGAGTCGAAGACGATCTAAGGCTAGAGAACCTCACTAAGGCCTCTACCAAAGGGTATCAAGGAGCTAGTTCATCCTCCAGCAAGCCCGCAACCACAACCGCGGCCCGAAGCATCTTCGACGAGGTAAACTCACTTGACACCTCAACCAAAAAGAATACTCCAAATCGGGTATTCACTGACATTGGGACAACCTATGCTAATGCCTTACAAAGGCTATCTTCAAAAGGCCTAATCCAACCGATAGGCCCAACTCTGGAAGTTCCCGTAGAAAAGCGGTCTAAAAGCTACAACATACAGGCCTATTGCCACTATCACCAAGGCAATGGGCATGACACGGAGAAATGCTGGAAATTGAAACATCTTATCCAAGATCTAATCGAAAATGGGAAGATACCGCTACCCAGTGACAAGCCAAGTAACAAAAACAATCCTCTTGCTACTCATGCCATTTTTACTGGAGAGGTAGTTGACTGCACTCATCTCATTTCCCCTTTCATTTCCCAAATCAACGGGATATGGAACGACGATGAAGATGATGTTTACCTGGCTAAAGGGGAGGCTGTCCCCGTCACTATCGAGGAAATCCGAAGGGCTAAAGCCAAAGCTATGGCCGGTACACATACCATCACAACCACCCCGGAAACCGTCGCTGAACCTTCCAGGACGGAACTCACTCCCGAAGAGCCAAACGCTGACACGGCCCTAGTCAGACAACTAAAGAGGGTCCGAACCGATATTACTATATGGCAGCTTTTGGTTAGTTCTCAGGAGCATCGAGCGGCACTTACTAAGGCTCTTGATGAAATTAAGGTCGACTCATCGGTCACCCCCACCGAAATGGTAGCCACGATCCTGCCATATCTCAAGGACAAGTCCAAAGGAGAAGGCCCACTTATCACCTTCTCCGAGTCCGACCTTCCACCATTCGGGACCACCCATAACTTGGCCCTGTATATCACGGTGATCTGTCGAAACAAATATCTCCCGATGACCCTGATTGATGACGGGTCCGCAGTTAACGTCCTTCCTTTAAGGACAGCCAAGGCCCTTGGCATTACCGAGGCTGACTACCTTCCGACTGCAAAGACTATCCAGGCTTTTGATGGGAGCCCAAAATCAGTTGCTGGGGCCGTTAAACTAACCATTATAACAGGCCCGATCGAGAAGGAGTTAGAGTTCCAAGTGATCGATGTTACTTCATCCTTCAACCTGCTACTTGGGAGACCATGGATTCACGCGGTCAAAGCTGTGTCCTCCACTCTTCATAGAAAGGTCAAACTGCCTTTACAGGATGGAATCATCACTCTCGAAGCCACTCCCATAGCCGTGTCAAGCTGCAACACGGCAGGCTCAGCCGACCCACGAGGATTCAACTTTGTGGGAATGATCGAAGAAGAGTACCTTTTCCAGCCGTACTTCACCGTTAGCATCTATACGATGCTACAGAACCTGGGTTGCCTACCGGGAGTCACATCAAGGCCATATCTTCCACCTGGGAAGATCATCGAAACCATGAACAACGGGCAATCTCACCTCGGTCTAGGCTATACTATGGCGTCCGGCTACACGAACCGAACCAAGGCGGTCACGTTCGTCACTCCGGTATTCGAAACTGTTCAAACGGGCCTCTATCGGCCCACCATCTCATATCCCGGGACCAAACTGGCTCGGGAATGCAATTTCATTCCAGACGACATATTCGCCCTTATCCAGGCCGAATCAAAGGAGGGCACAAGCAACACTGAGCCCATTCTAGGACTACTCTTTGGGGAAGACAAGGTCATCCCGACCCCTAAGCAGGAGCCAGTCAGCTTAATCCTTCGCAGCAACAGGTTCGATCCAACTAAGCTGATCTCTGAAGTTGGCACCGACACTGTGAAGAGAGCTTGGAGGAAGACAACCAAGTGGACCGACAGTCAGGGTCGAGTCTACAAATTAACTACTGGCGAAGGAGATATGCATGCTGTCGAATCTGAATCTGAGTCAGAGTCCGAGTCAGAGTCAGAGTCGGAGTCTGAGTCAAAGTCTAGAGGGTCCAGTACTAGGATCGAGTCTGTAACCCCTCTCCCTTCTTTAGCCTCACCATCGGGAGCCCCGGAGTCTGTCCCGAGGGCTCTCCCTATCCCGCCTCTGACCAACGATCAGATGGCAGCTCTCTTCGAGCTATTTTCAAAATTTACTATCAATAATAACGATAACCGTTCTGCTTACAACTTGGCTTATTTTCAAAATGTTTTCAAAAATCTTACTTGCAATGACATTGAGAAACCCGACGAACAGGTACCATTGCCTCCGCATCTAGTCGAGCAACTTGAACAAAGGGAGTCCCGAAATCCTGTAATCGAAGAAACCGATTCCATCAACGTAGGAACCCCTTTAGAGCCTCAGACACTTAAGTTGGGCCTATCTTTAGATCCCGAAGAGAAACAACAATTCACGGATCTTCTCCAGGAATTCAAAGACGTCTTTGCATGGTCCTACAAGGACATGCCGGGAATAGACCGGGAGATAGCTGAACACCGAATACCCATCAAAGACGGGTACAAGCCGGTAAAACAGAAACTCCGAAGAATGAGGCCCGAATGGTCTCTCAAAGTCAAGGAAGAAGTTGATAAACAATTCAAAGCGGGCTTTATTCAAGTGTCTGAATATCCAGACTGGGTTGCAAACATAGTACCAGTACCCAAAAAGGATGGCAAAGTCCGAGTATGTGTAGATTTCCGAGACCTTAATAAGGCTAGCCCAAAAGACGATTTCCCGTTGCCACATATCGACATACTGGTGGATAACACGGCCGACCATGCCCTTCTATCATTCATGGACGGGTATGCCGGATACAATCAAATCAAAATGGCGGAAGAAGACATGAGTAAGACCACCTTCATCACACCTTGGGGGACTTACTGCTATACTGTGATGCCATTTTGGGCTTATTAACGCCGGTGCCACTTATCAACGGACCGCCACCACTTTATTACATGACATGATGCATAAGGAAGTGGAGGTCTACGTCGACGATATGATTGTCAAATCCAAGGACCGAAACGGGCACATTGCAGCCCTAAGGAAGTTCTTCACCCGACTACGCAAGTACAACATGAGGTTAAACCCTCAAAAATGCAGTTTCGGGGTAACATCGGGCAAGCTACTGGGCCACATTGTCAGCCGACGTGGCATCGAAGTTGACCCAGCAAAGATCAAGGCTATAACCGAGATGCAGCCGCCTAAAACCGAAAAGGAGATAAGGGGGTTTCTCGGGAAAGTCCAATATATAAGCCGATTCATTTCAAAGCTAACCATGGTATGCGAACCCATTTTCAAGAAACTGAAGATAGGAGAACGAACACTATGGGACGACAAATGTCAAATGGCTTCGATAAGATCAAGGAAATTCTATCCTCTCCACCGGTGTTAATGCCACCTTAGCACGGTTTACCTCTGTCACTGTACTTAACAACGACCGAGACTGCTATGGGCGCTATGCTAGCCCAGACGGTCGATTCTGAAGAACGGGCTATTTACTACATCAGTAAGAAGTTCCTGGAATACGAATGCAAATACACCATGCTCGAGAAGACGTGTCTAGCATTAGTATGGGCCACTAAAAAGCTCCGACACTACATGCTTAGTCACGAAGTACATGTGCTATCCAAAATGGATCCAATCAAGTATCTATTCGAAAAGCCCATCCTCAACGGCCGTATATCCAGATGGACTTTAATGCTAGCTGAGTTCGACCTCAAGTTCGTACCTTTAAAAGCCATCAAAGGCCGGGTAGTAGCAAAATTCCTCGCCGACAGTCCGGTATCCGAGGAAGAACACACCGACGCTTGGGCCTTCCCAGACGAAGACATATTCCATACCGACACCGACACATGGGATCTGTATTTTGACGGAGCATCCAACTTTCGAGGATTTGGTGTCGGGATTCTACTAATCTCACCACGAGGGGAACATACCCCGTTGTCCATCAAGTTAGATTTTGACGTGACTAATAACGCAGCCGAGTATGAAGCATGCATTCACGGGTTGCAAGCCGCCGCCGATTTAGGAGTAACAAACCTCCGGGTCCACGGTGACTCATCTTTAGTCATAAATCAAACCCTACAGAAATGGAAGACTCGGAACGCAAATCTTGTGGCTTATCAAACACGAGTAAGGGTTCTCGAGAAACAATTCCAAAAGGTGGAGTACATTTATCTGCCTCGGGAAGAGAACCAGTTTGCAGATGCTCTCTCAAAATTAGCATCTTTACTGAATATCCCAGCGCATCTAACCAGCATGCCCATTTGTGTCGAAAGACGGTCAGAGCCGGCATATATCCACGTTATCCAAGATATCGAGATAACTGATCCAGAACCTTGGTACCAGGCTATTCTAACCTACTTGACGTCAGGGGAATATCCTCCGGGAGCTGAAAACCGGGCCATGAAAGCTCTACGAAGATGGGCAACCCAGTTCATCCGCACAGACGATGGACAACTGTACAAGAAGACAGCACAAGGGGGCTTTACTTCTATGCATTGACAAAACTCGAGCCGAAAGAGTCATGGCCGAGGTACACGATGGCGAAAACGGACCACACATGAACGCCCATATGTTGGCCCGAAAAATCGCAAGACTCGGTTACTATTGGAATAGCATGGAAACTGACTGTCAGTTATATGTCAAACACTGCCATAACTGTCAGATTTTCGCTAATGTTCAGCATATGCCTTCATCCCTGTTATATACAATGACATCACCATGGCCATTCTCAACATGGGGATATGATATAATCGGGAAAGTGAACCCTTCTGGGACAGGAGGTCACTGTTTCATCCTAGTGGCTATCGACTATTTCACTAAATGGGTCGAAGCCGAGTCATATCGGATCTTGAATGCCAAACATGTGACTAAATTCATCCAAAATAAGATTATATGTCGATACGGGATTCCGCATGAGTTCATCAGCGATCACGGGACCCATTTCCAAGCGGAAACCGCCACTTTGTTGGAAAAGTACAAGATCCAAAGGCATACATCGTCACCTTACCGTCCTCAAACAAATGGAGCGGTGGAGGCAGCCAATAAAACAATTGTCACCATTCTTAAAAAGATGGCTGAGAATTACCGGGACTGGCCCGACAAGATACCCTTTGCCTTATGGGGATATCGGACATCAATTCGAACTGCAACCGGAGCAACTCCATATTATCTGACATATGGAATGGAAGCAGTTCAGCCAGTCGAGCTAGAAGTACCGTCCCTTAGGATTCTGCTCGAAAGTCAAGTACCTGAAGCGGACTGGGTCCAAGCCCGATATGACTCACTAATCCTCTTAGACGAACGGCGATCCCGGGCTCTGAATAATATTCATATATATCAGAAAAGGATCCAACGGGCTTTTAACAAAAGGGTTAGGCCCAGGAACATCAAAGAAGGCGATCTAGTCCTAAAATCTGTTCGAGCTTTACTACCAGTTGACCCAAGAGGAAAGTTCAAACCTAATTGGGCTGGGCCATATCTAGTGAAGAAGATTCATTCAGGAGGTGTAGTAATGCTAACGGACTTGGACGGAAACGAGTTCGTCAATCCAACAAACTTGGACCAACTGAAGCGATACTACCCATAAACCCTATCTCAACGTCATTTGCAAAAGTTTAAAAAAAATGTCCTTTTTATGAATTTTCAAAATTTTAAGCAAGTCAATAAGTTAGGATCATTTATCCTACCGTTGCACATCTTGAATTAATAATCTTGATGTATTGATGCGCGTATTTTATATACACTTTTTATGCTCTTATTACGCGTATTCTCGTGTTTATTGAATAGTGAAAACTATTATTTTGCCCCGAATTGGCTACTTTGTGGTGTGTATTGTCCTTTTGCAGGAACGGAAGACAAAGGAGCTAAAACGAACCAAAATCGTGCCAAATCGAAGCTGGAAAATTGCTGTACGCTGAAACGGGCGATAGTCGACCGACTATCAGAATAGTCGGCCGACCATGACGATAGTCGACCGACTATTACAATAGTCGGCCGACTATTCTGGAGCTGCAGAGATCAAGTTGATGAGTGATTAGTCGACCGACTATTACAATAGTCGGCCGACTATTTCTGGACTGCGGGCAGGTTTCGTGATAGCAAGGAATTTCCTAAACGCAAGAGTTTCCTAAACAGTTTTTTTACCCATTCAATTTGTATAAATAGGGCTTTGAGAGCCACATTAGAAATCATCTCTTAACATCTCTTAACATCTCTCAACTTCTCTCTTATTCTCTTTTACTTCTCTTTAGATTTCTTTTAGACTTCTCTAGTTTAATTTCTCTTTAGATCTCTTATTTTCTCTAGTTTAATTTCTTCTCAAAACTCGGTTATTGTAAGATTGCAACATTCGAATCGCCTTCATTCCTTCGGTAATTTTATTAATCTTCCTTCCTTCTTCCTCGTTTTTGATTGTTCTTCTTCATATTTACTTATTCTTAACTATTGTTTTATGCCTGTCGCAAGTTTATTATTATTCATCATGTTTAACCTAGTAAAATCTCTTATTAATCTTGTTGTTCTTAAATTAATCATGAGTAGCTAATTTCTTTCGCTAGGATTTAGGGGATCTGCGAATTGAATGTGGTCGCTAAATAATTTATAGATCTGTCAATAATATTGTGTCTGAGTTGTCAATTGTAGCATATAATCGCGATTAGTCAGTTAATGCGCATGATTGATTAATTGAATCTGGTAAACTTGAACCTAAGATCGGAAGCCTTTAGACGCATGCTAGGGTGAATAGCGGACCGGAAGGACCTTTTCAATACCCCTTAGACCAATATCTGCGACAGACCTGTGACTTAGACCGTGACCATATGAGATTCGTAGTGAACCGACCATCCTAGTTTTCTCTCCATATATTTATTCATCTTCATTCGTCTTATTTTATTTTAGTTATTTCTTTTCTCTTAATTCTCTTTCTTTCATTACTTTAGTTTAGATAAAAACAAAACATAAAACCCCCGATTGTTTCGTAGATAGACTCTAATTACGAGTAGAATTTATTTGTCTCCCTGTGAATTCGATCCCGACTTCCCTAGCTATATTTTTAGTTAGACCGTAGTTGGTTATTTTTGATAGGTACACGACTAGCTTGTTAAATTTTGGCGCCGTTGCCGGGGAGACGGTTAATTTTACTTGTCTTTTTAGTTTATCTTTTGTCTCAGGGAACTTACGTTCCTTGAGACGGTTCTCATATTTTCCTTCTTAGTTCTGTGTATGCCCAGGTCTAACAGGTCCGAGATTCATCCTTTTGATCCCGAACCTGAGAAGACTTTACGAGCTAGACGGAGTTTTTGGAGGGAAATTCGTCAAGCGGAAAAATCTAATTCGCTTGACCCAGTTTCCGCTAATCTGGAAGCGGAATATTCGTCCCACGAAGAGGACAACTCAAGCACCAAGTCAGACGCCGAGTCAGATATCTCAGTTCCGATCATGCCGCCGAAGCTTTCCACTCACTCCGAGCCGACTCAGGCTAACATCCCAAAAGGATGGAAGCTACCGACTCCTACCACCGGCTCTTTCGAGATTCGTCCCGCTTATATCAATTTAGTGGAGCGAAATACCTTCTCGGGCAATAAAAACGAAGACCCCGGGCAGCATATGGAAATATTCACTGATTATTGTTGTTCAATTCCAGTTGCTCCCGGGGTAACGCAAGAACAAGTAATGGAGGCGTTATTTCCATTTTCTCTTGCAGGTCCAGCCCGTAGATGGCATCGAGATTTGGACAAAGATGCAGCCAACATCAATGACTGGAATTCATTGGCGCTCGCTTTTTATAAGCATTACTACCCTCCTCAGCGCACTAATCAGATACGGAGTCAAATAACCAGTTTTAAGCAAGGACCATTGGAAGATCTACATGAAACATGGACTAGATTTAAGGATCTAGTCCGCTCTATTCCTCACCACGGATTTGAACCATGGTTTTTATGTAATCAATTTTATAACGGTTTATTTGATGATAATCGTGCTATTCTTGATGGTGCAGCTAACGGACGTTTCCAAAACAACGTTGATGATGACAAGGGTTGGAAATTGATCGAGGAGATGGCCACGCATCGAGCCGAATATGGAAATCCGAGGGGTAGTGTTCGGGTAGCCGCGGCGGAAACTAGTGAGATTATGGCTCAATTTGATCATCTTCATGCCCGTCTCGACAAAATTCAGAATCCGCCTCATAAAAACGAGTCGAATCAGCAAACTGTCCATGCCATGATCAAACAGGAGGCAATGTGTGAGCGATGTGGTATAGAAGGCCATAGCGCGGGGGAATGTATGACCGGGATGGAACAAGTTCTAGCTTTTCAACACTTCAAGCAAGGTAATCCCTATTCTAATTACTACAATGAGAGGACTAGGGAGCATCCAAACTTCAGTTGGACGAGTCAGAATGTGTTGAACCCAGTTCCTCAGCCGAAGCAACAAGCTTATGTTCCGCCTCATCTCGGACAACAACAAGGCTTCCAAAAGCCTCTAGCTCTTCCACCGCCAACTCAACCTCTTGCTATTCTTCCTCCACCACCTGTGACTCCGGCTCCAGTTCCTAGTGAATATCAGGAATTGAAGAGTATGATGCAATCTCTCATGATCCAGATGCAGAAAAGTGACCAATCTAAAGATGCACAGATCAAGATGTTGGAGACACAGGTGGCGCAACTTGCCACAAATCAGTCTGCTAGGCAACCAGGCACACTACCGTCACAGCCGGAAAAACAGCATGATACGGCCAACGCGATTAAGCTTCGAAGCGGCCTTACTTATGACGAGCCCAAGATGCCTAGTTATGATAATTCTGTTAATGTGGAGGATGTAATAGTTGATGATGTATCGTTAAAAACTGCTGAAACTGCTGTGAATGACGAACTGGTCAATAATAGTCGACCGACTATTAAAAATAGTCGACCGACTATCATTGACAGATTAACAGAAACTGCAGGTGAGGAGGAAAATAGTCGACCGACTATCCCTGATAGTCGACCGACTATTGTTAATAGTCGACCGACTATCCCTGATAGTCGGCCGACTATTCCAGAGACAGGATCCAGATCCGAGACGGTCGCTGCTGATAAGCCGTCTGATGCTGAAGTGGAAACGGGTGTTCTACAAGATAAAGCTACTGAACAGATCAAAATTCAAGTTCCTTTTCCTAGCCGGTTGAAGAATAAGAAGATCGAGAATCAGTTCAGTAAGTTTATGGAGGTCATCAAAATTCTCCAGGTAACCGTTCCCTTCACGGAATTAATTACCCAGGTACCCTCTTACGCAAAATTTATGAAAGATATTCTGACCCGTAAGAGGAACTTTAATGAACATGAGACTATTGCTTTTACTGCTGAGTGTAGTGCTCTAATTCAGAATAAGTCTCCACCCAAACTGAAAGACCCCGGTAGTTTTTCCATACCATGCACCATAGGCACCCATGTAATCGATAAAGCTTTATGTGATTTGGGTGCAAGTGTCAGTGTCATGCCCTATTCAGTTTGCGAGAAATTGAATATGGGTCAGCTTAAAGTCACAAGTATGACTCTTCAGATGGCTGATAGGTCAGTTAAACGTCCCCTAGGAGTCTTAAAGGATGTCCCTGTGAGGATAGGTAAATTCTTTATACCTGTCGATTTCATTGTTTTAGATATGGCTGAGGATACACAGATTCCTATAATTTTAGGTAGGCCATTTCTACATACTGCGGGGGCCCTCATAGATGTCAAGCACGGACGCTTGACTCTAGAGGTGGGGGACGATAAAGTGACCTTTAACTTGTCTAACACATTAGCTAAGCCTATGATTGAAGACACATGCTATGCTCTCGATATTATTGATGACGCTGTTTTTGATGTTTGTATGGGTTCCCTGAGTAGGGACCCACTCGAGACTTTGATGTGTTTAGACACTTGTGCAGGCGATGAGCTTAATGATGATGTTGTGTGGGATATGCTAGGATCTACACACTATATACCGGACCATGTATTTCGAGACGATTCTAAGTCTTGTTCCGTCATCATAAGTAATAAGGTAGACAAGAAGAAGTCCACTGCGAGGAATCGTTTCAAGGTGAATGACCAACATCACCATATTAAGGACAAGACAGGAGGAGAATTCGAGGTTTTGTACCTCGAAACAGTCACTAACTGAGCAAGATGACTACGGTCGTGCGGGACCTTAAACCAGCGCTAACCGGGAGGCAACCCGGGTTGTAAAACATTTGTACCTGCATTTAGTTAGTTAGAGCATATTTAATTTTCTGCATTATAGATTTTGTGAGGGTGAGAACGAGGGTCTAAAGGTTTGAATTGAGTTTTGCAGAGAACAGGCTGCTGACGGAAAACTGGAATGAGTCAACAATAGTCGACCGACTATTTTCATAGTCGGCTGACTATTCCTATTGTCGGTCGACTATTCCAATAGTCGGTCGACAATTCCGACATCACACACCTTGGCTGACAAATTCCGTCAAATAAGTTTTTCTTTCTTTACTTACTTCAGTTACTTTTATAACTCCTAAACCCTATTTTTCTTACTCCTCCCACCTACCTCCATCATTACCTTCATCTTCTTCATTTCAAATTTTCATCTTCAACCTCTACCCATCTTCTTCTCCCCTTCACTATCTCCTTTAATCTCTTCATCCTTGCTATTTTCTTGTCTCTATTGAAATTGTAACTACTTTCCAGCCATTCAAGTAAGTTTCTTGGGTTAATTTTCTTCTTTTTTCTTCTTCCCGTCTAACTGCTGCGTTGTGCGTTTCCTGCTGTTCGCCGGAGTCGCCGACTATCGGAATAGTCGGGCGACAGTTCTCATAGTCGGACGGCTGTTCCGATAGTCGGACGACTATCGTGTCTGTCGAGCGATTATTGTCCTCGATTACTGGGTTTCTGCCGCGATTACTGTTCATCCACATATTGTTTTGAATCTGTTCAGAATCTGTTTTCAGGCTTGAAATTCAGATTTCGACCCGGTTTTTCTGGGATTTATGTTATTACTCATATTGTTTACCCAAATTTGTTGGTTTCATCCACATTATAGTGTTTTTACCCAAGTTTCAATTATGAAATTAGGGTTTTGATTTCAATTGATTTGGGATTTTTGTGTGAGTAGTACACCAAGTCTGATTTTAGCTATTTTAGGTCAATATGGATGCAAGAAAAAGACAATGCCAGGGAAGCACCAGACGTCGAGTCGACATTAGCCGGGAGTCAATGCCAAGTCAAGACCTCGTTCCATTTCCCGAGGAGAGCATACCGGAATATCCAAACGTTCAGTTTGCCTCAGCTGATCAGAGGGAGCGTTTTGTCCAGTTGGCAGCTCTTAAGGTAACAACGACACGGTTTCTAGACCGTGAGCTCTTGGGCAGGTTAGGCATTTATCAGCCTGTTGTTGACTTACTTAATGGTACCGGTATGAGTGGGCTAATTTATATGCTAGAATTCACATATAAGGGTCTTACTCTTGAGTTTTTTAGTAGTTTCAATTTTTTTAGTGACTTGAACTGGGACACACCTTGCATTTTTTTTAGACTCTTTAACACGAGTTTTTCTAGAACCGTTCGCGAGTTCGGTCAGCTTTTAGGTGTTACTAGCGAAGGGGATTCAATACATCCCCCTCGCCGTCTAGCCAATGAAATTTGGTCTTGCATTACTGATCGTAACACGGGTCGTAAGCGGGGCAACGAAGTCCACCACCCGGCCATCCGATACTGGCTTCGTCTGATAGGGTGCACTATTTATGGACGTACTGAGCCGAATAATATTAATGCGGATGAGTTAGAGAGTCTAGCGGGCTATCTAAACATCGATAGCGAGCGGCCATATGTCATGAATGTGGCCGCCCTTGTTGCCCACCATTTCCAACATATCGGGAATGGGCTTATTTCTGTCATTCATTGTGGGGGCCTCGTTTCCCACATCGGTCGTAGGCTATTTCCGGACTTCCCGTACGGGGAGGAACCTATAGGACACGAGCTTCCATCTGCCGAGCGACTCAATAGTCGCCTTTTGAACTTTTCTGTCCTTAGGGGTCTTCATTGGCTAGGTCCCGATTTGCGTTGGCGAATAGCAAAGGATGAGTCGGTTATCCTCCCTTACAATCTACCACCTCTTACCCCCTTCCCATATCTCCCCTTTGGTCCTGAACGGGACCCACCACCGTATCCCTCCTATTTGCTACCACTTAGGAGGGATCTTCAGACCCCCAGACACTTCGCACCCGAGACGGGTGAACCATCTCGACCTTCTCGACAATCTCGAGGAGGTGGTAGCCGATCGACCAGCCGTGCTTCACATATACCATCTTTTGCGGCTGGACCTTCGGGCCCACCACGGCCTCCTTATTCATTTCCACATACTGATTATTCTAATGTACCTGCTTTTCCTGCTCACTTTGTGCCTCCTCCACCATATGTTACACCGGCGGTGCTCGACCAAGCGGCGGTCCCGGGAATGCTTAATGAGTTATGCCACCGGATGGCCACGGTGCAACTAAATCAGGCGCTTTCCGATTTTCATTGTTACAACAATGGAGTGCAGGTCGGCCTAATCTCTCCTACAGCTTGGCACCCGACTTACTACACCTATCCCGAGGGAGGCTATGGTAACAATGCCGGGAATGCGGAGAGAAATGATGGAGAAGGAGAGGACGGGGAGGGAGATGACGACGATGGAGCTAACGATGGTGGCAGTCAGGAGGAGAGCGGTGACGAGAGCTCCGATTAGGACGGTTTGGGGAGGTCTCCATTTGTATATACATCTTGTAAGTAGTTCTTCTTTTTCTTTTTGCACTTCCATCGTTTTGCATTCCTTCCCCGTTTTTATTGTTGCCTCTTATTGTATACTGTACACAATGAGGGCATTGTGCGATTTGGTTTGGGGAGGGTATGCTTCTGTCTGTTTTCATCCATTTGCATATTTCTTGCATTTCCGCATGCATAAAAAAAAACAAAAACCAAAAATATGTTTTTGCATTTAGTCGAGTCTTAGTTGAGTCGGAATGCTATGTAGCGATGATGATAATGCTTCTATGTCTTCATTTAGTTGTTTATGCTAGTGCGCCGTTAGAATTTTTGTATATAATTACATGCGGTATTCTTGCATCTTTGGTTAACGGTACTGAACGAATAAACTTGACTCATTGTTGGCAAACTACTCAGATTTGTAAGGAATTAGAGCCTTAAACTGATGACATTCATGATCAGTTTCTTTTAGGATTGAGAGTAGTACTCCTTATGAGACATGTAACATCAAATTGCATAAGCATGACATTCGTCTCTTGATACCTGTACGTTTTTGACTCGTGGTTTTGACATGTGCGAAAAAGGCAAATCCTTTCTTTTAATTAATTCCCATAAGCCTCACATAGCCAAATTGACCTGTTTGACCCGTTTATTAACTACATGCCATAATTTGCCTTCCCTAGTCAAGCTAGTAGATTAGTTGAACGAAATTGTTTTTTTCAGGTTAATTTTGGTACCATGATGGTTGAAAAAAAAGGGAATTGGAAAAAAATGATGAAAAGAAAAAAAATTCAATGAAAAAATTGAATGAAAAAAAAAGAAGAATAGAAAGGAAAGGAAAGAAAAAAAATGAAGTGAAACTAGAAGAAGAACGTGTTTTTGCTATGAGAAAAGAATTGATCTCTCTAATTTCATAGTTAATAGTGGGAAGCGGTTTTGATAAGGCGCTTGTTGCTATGCCTAATTTCTTCGACTGGAGTTTGGTGAGAACGGGATGTTTTATTATTGATGGGTGTAAGGAATACTAGCTTGGCTTTTAAGTCCATATATCCATATCGTTTTGCCCCTTCTTACCCCGATTACCCTCACTTTATACCATATGTAAGTCCTTGGCACGTGCTTTTCCCGATAGAATGCGTATGTACGGTTATTAGAGATTAATTTCATGTTAGATTGCATGCATGTTCTTGTAGGTCGCAGTTTAGGTGAGTGCTTTGTCTTTCCGTTTTTACATAAACTCACAATATCACCCCTTTTGTGTGATGAGCGATCCGTGAGAGTCCGACATGGACGAGTCTTGCAAGGTTGAAGGTTCAGTATTGTTGTCATTGGTCAAGTTTGTTGTGTGTGGTTGTGTACATTGATTTTAATCGTTGCATTGGTTTGGGTAACTTTGAGACATATTCCGCTATGAGTTATATACATTCCATTAGGATTGGGTTAAAGTTTTGTGCTTGCTTGGGGACAAGCAAGGGTTTGGTTCGGGGAGATTTGATGCGCGTATTTTATATACACTTTTTATGCTCTTATTACGCGTATTCTCGTGTTTATTGAATAGTGAAAACTATTATTTTGCCCCGAATTGGCTACTTTGTGGTGTGTATTGTCCTTTTGCAGGAACGGAAGACAAAGGAGCTAAAACGAACCAAAATCGTGCCAAATCGAAGCTGGAAAATTGCTGTACGCTGAAACGGGCGATAGTCGACCGACTATCAGAATAGTCGGCCGACCATGACGATAGTCGACCGACTATTACAATAGTCGGCCGACTATTCTGGAGCTGCAGAGATCAAGTTGATGAGTGATTAGTCGACCGACTATTACAATAGTCGGCCGACTATTTCTGGACTGCGGGCAGCTTTCGTGATAGCAAGGAATTTCCTAAACGCAAGAGTTTCCTAAACAGTTTTTTTACCCATTCAATTTGTATAAATAGGGCTTTGAGAGCCACATTAGAAATCATCTCTTAACATCTCTTAACATCTCTAAACTTCTCTCTTATTCTCTTTTACTTCTCTTTAGATTTCTTTTAGACTTCTCTAGTTTAATTTCTCTTTAGATATCTTATTTTCTCTAGTTTAATTTCTTCTCAAAACTCGGTTATTGTAAGATTGCAACATTCGAATCGCCTTCATTCCTTCGGTAATTTTATTAATCTTCCTTCCTTCTTCCTCGTTCTTGATTGTTCTTCTTCATATTTACTTATTCTTAACTATTGTTTTATGCTTGTCGCAAGTTTATTATTATTCATCATGTTTAACCTAGTAAAATCTCTTATTAATCTTGTTGTTCTTAAATTAATCATGAGTAGCTAATTTCTTTCGCTAGGATTTAGGGGATCTGCGAATTGAATGTGGTCGCTAAATAATTTATAGATCTGTCAATAATATTGTGTCTGAGTTGTCAATTGTAGCATATAATCGCGATTAGTCAGTTAATGCGCATGATTGATTAATTGAATCTGGTAAACTTGAACCAAAGATCGGAAGCCTTTAGACGCATGCTAGGGTGAATAGCGGACCGGAAGGACCTTTTCAATACCCCTTAGACCAATATCTGCGACAGACCTGTGACTTAGACCGTGACCATATGAGATTCGTAGTGAACCGACCATCCTAGTTTTCTCTCCATATATTTATTCATCTTCATTCGTCTTATTTTATTTTAGTTATTTCTTTTCTCTTAATTCTCTTTCTTTCATTACTTTAGTTTAGATAAAAACAAAACATAAAACCCCCGATTGTTTCGTAGATAGACTCTAATTACGAGTAGAATTTATTTGTCTCCCTGTGAATTCGATCCCGACTTCCCTAGCTATATTTTTAGTTAGACCGTAGTTGGTTATTTTTGATAGGTACACGACTAGCTTGTCATGTATTTCGAAAAATTGCAAAAATAATTCTGAACTACGGAAGGTTTGATTCCATTAATTTTGGATACGTAGGCAACCCCTCAAAAGGGTACAACCATTGCAATAACGAAAAGACGGGAACGGTATTTACTAATATGTCTTTTTATTATTTCAAAAATACATCACAAAAAAAAACAACAACAAAATCACACCACAAAAAATAGTAGTAATACTTAAATAATAAATTTAGGAGACTACTCGTACATTTTGCCTTTCCCCTTATCTTTTGGGTCACGTGGAGCCCGAGGCCGACGGGGCGGGGGCGAAAGTTCCCTAATCACAAGGGGAACTTCCTTTGCTCGAACCCGTTTCTTCGATTTTGGGTTTTCCATCCGTTGCACCGGCCCAAGCCGAGCCCTGACCGGCTCGGGAAGCCTGTCTCGAGGACCAAGTCGATCCTTAGCAGCCAGTCTTGGCCCTAGTCTCCTTTCTAAGTCCGTCTGGGGGCTCACTTTCCCCCGTGCACCCTTATTACTGGACCCTTTAGTCTGAGTCCTAGATCTCCCTTTCTGACCTGTCGAAGTAGCTCCCTCAGTAAAGAAGCTCCTATTGTCCTTAGCATGCTCCCGGCGTAACAGGTCGTAGGCCTCATCAGTTTTCAGAGCAGCTCGAGCTTTAGCTGAATCAGCTCGAGTCCATCTTACATAAGTGTCGGTTACCCAGATCGAATGAGAATTTTTAAGAACAGGCCAAGTAGCTCGTGTATACCACCTTTGCATCCAGGTGTCACACATCACATCCGTCAGTTGAGTAGATTCACTAACAACGGCCTCGATTTCTGGAATTCTTTGCGCCCGACCATATTGCCTAAGTACGCGATCGAGAAAGAGGTGAATTGTTTGCCTAAAAGATAGGATTACCTGATATCTAGCCCTATCTCGAGATTCTAGACCAGTCCAAAGGTAAATTGGCCACCATGGCACGGCCCAACGGATCAACAGGCCTCCATGGAAAGATAGCACCTCATCCCAATATTGTTGGGTATTGAAGCGAGAAAAGGCAATAGCTCGTCTCCTCGACATAACTTGCCTGGGTTGATATCGGCTCACATCTAAGGGAGGATCCAAGATCGATAACCTCTCGAATAGCCACAGCTGAAAAATCCGAAGAAAATCAAAATTGCGAAAAATCGTCAAAATCACGTAAAAAAAAACACGTGAAAAGGCGTGAAAACCGAGAAAACCGCAGGAACCGGGAAAATCGGGAAAAACCGCGCAAAACCGGAAAAACGGAAAAAACCGGAAAATCAGAAAAGCCAAAAAAACAAAAAAAAAACGGCATACCTGTAGAAGCCGAGTACTTCCAGTCAGCCGGACTGACGGATCCCTCTTACGATTATCCAAACCCTGGATAATCTCTTCTGTAATCAGCCAAGCCGGGCTGTGCTCCGTCTCCATCAGGTCAGCCACGGTGAAAAGTCTGACATGACCCATGCAAGATAACAAGTCCATATGCCCTTCAAAGGCATAAACATGGAGCATACAAAAAGTGAAGGCCCTACGGCTATGAACCGGCCTGACCCGGACATCATCTGGGTTCATAAATTTTTCAGCCAGCTCGATCAGAGAAACGGTATCTCCTTCTAGCATACGGGATACCTCCATATGGGAAAGCCCTAAAAATTCCTTTAACTTCCTCCTTGGGTCAGAAACTGAAAAGGGGATAGCAGGGCGAAGTATAGGATTCCATCCTCCTGCAGCAGCCATTTCCTCAGGAATAGGGCAAATCTCTCCTCGAGGAAAACTAAATACATGATAGGTATCATCCCAATAGGATAGGCAAGCATCCAAGAAGTGGCAGTCTACTTGCATCTGACGGATCACGGACAATTGGGTAACACCGTTCTGATTTAGGATAGCCCTATCGGCATCCCTAAAATATTTGGACCACTCGTGCAACATTCCGACTAATCGGTCGATTCCCATATTTGATTTGCTAAAAGAAAGAATAAATTTTTTCAGGGCTTATTTTTTTCTTTAAGGAATTGAGGAGTTATGGAATTATGAAAATTTATGAAGCAAGAAGGGATATTTATAGCATAAAATATAAGTTCTCCTCCTCACCTTAGGATTCTCAATCCTAGAGCATCTAGCATACAAGCCATTGTCCTAAGGCTTAGCTGAGTCATCCCGAGCATTCCTATTCCTTTTCAAAGCCAAAACAAAAATTCTTTAATTTTTCAAAGGCTTTTGCAAATTCAAAGATTCAAACCTTTTCTCAAAATTTTTATTTCCCAGCACGAGTCATTTTTCCTACAAATGTTACATGCAAAATTTTGCAGCTTTGCATAAATATGTACAGGACGACTCGAGCAGGACCATGCGATTTGCATAACTCCCCAACGACATTTAACAAGATGAGCCCACATACAGGCCCATTTTAAGTCTCATACGACAAGTTCAATTCCCCCACGGAGTTATCATCATCAGTTCAGGTATGTCTCTAGCCCATGGCCGACGGGCCCTCCACGCAGGTCTAATGGACCTTAAACGACCCGACCGGAAGCTGCCAGGTTTTAATCCTTGATTGACCTGGTGGCTACTCTGACTTTCGCCCTGTCCAAGCCTCAGTCAGAGTGGGGGCTCTGTAGACACCCACATTTTGACCGCCAGGTGTCTATAGTAGTTTCCGACAAACACCCGATGATGATCGGACGCTAACGTGCTTTAGCGTACTCGGAAATGGGCTCGTAATGATGGACATTTGGCCCAGGCATTTTAAGGAGTACAAATCTCACAAAACCAACCTCAAAATAAGGCCCAGTGGGTCGTTTCGAGTCAAATAACACTAATTTGGGTCGAATCCGACACCAGGGGTAAAACCGTCTTTTAGCGACCAAGTCAAAACCCGGTCAAAGACATTTCCCAAAACTTGTAAGTCAACCGTGACACCTCACACGGTATATTCACGGTCCAATTCTACGAAAATCAGCGACACAAAATAATAAACAATTCCGTTTAAGGTAGAATTCGATCTCGAGTAGGAATCCTATCCGAGAACCGACTCAGACACTCAACCGAGTGCAAACACTCGGCCGAGTAATACACAAGTCAGCCGGTTTTCCTCTTTTCTTCCCTCACACGAAAACGGAATTCTCGTTCTCCTCAGCTTCTTACTCAAGCGGTAATTCTAGCTCAAACAGGAATCCTATTCAAAAACCGATTCGAACACCTGACCAAGTGTAAAACACTCGGCCAAAACAAGATCAAAACAGCCGAGATGCCTTTCTTCCTCCACAAGAAAGCGGAATTCTTATTTCCGTCAAATTCCTACGTTTCCTATCCTAAGCGGTAGTCAAACTCTCCCAAGCCAAGGTCGGGAATTCCCTATAAATAGCCCCTTGCATCCAACACAATTAAAGACACACATTATCAACACTAATTATTAGGAACACACACATACGATCTCCCACACACACACATAGTTATTTTAGCATCGAAAAACCGATAATACATCCAGAATCCGAAGGAAGCCGGTCCGAAACCCGACACCCTTCACCCGTCTTAACCGTATCACCCTAACCCAACCGACGTTGCCTCGACGCTCCCGTGCCTAGCCACGTTCCGACGAGTCCCGATCCGAGTCAACAAAAGCATGTAGGTTGAGGGTGTACCAAACCCGATTTCTTCATTCCTCTCCTTTTCTCCTCTTCGTCCGTTTTATTTCTTACGGGTCTAGAGTCGATTTTTTTTTATATCTTTCTAATATCGTTATTAACGAAAAACTATTTTCATAACGAATATTCTTAAACATACGATATCGATTTTTCTATAATCGAATATCGTATCGAAAAGAATTATATTAAGATCTCGACGATATCAAAAAATCGTTACATCTTTTTTTATTTAAAATTCTTTTCTTTTCTCATTCAAAACAAACTGATTGGGGTCGGTAGCCAAAACGAGATGTCGCCTGCCGAGCAGGAGCCTCGCTCCCCCTCAGCCGGCGAGGGCCAATTGATTGGGGTCGGTAGCCAGCCTCGGGTCGCCTGCCAGTCAGGCCCCAGAACGCCCAATCCCTGAATGAGAGATGGCCTGCCCAGCAGACCTCCCAGCAATGTCATTAAAAACTCCAAGTGAATGGCCTTAATCATTTAGCCGCCCGGCACGGCCTTGCCGCCTACCGAGCAGGGCAAACCAAGCTTCCTGCCTGCTTCCAGGGCGCTCCCGCCCAAGCAGGACAAAGGAGGACCGAGGACCCATCCGTCATTTTACCTAAGGTAAGGGGAAGTGAATGGACAAGGTGAGTCCACGTGTCACCCAGGTATCCACTCATTTCCCTCTCCTCTTTTCTCTTTTCCTCTCTCTTGTGGGAAGGTATAAATACTTTCCCATTTCCCACATGAGAGGGGTTGGATTTTCTCTCTCTAGACTCTTACTCCCAAAAAACGCCACCTAGTTCCTCACGAACTAGGTTCATCAAGGCATCTCACGGACTAACTTAGGCATCGGAGAGGGTTTCCTCGGACAACCTCTGAGGCCCTGTGCGTTCATTGTGCAGGGAGCAGGCCAACTCCGCCGGGAAGGTCCGATCAAGGGAGTGAGACAAAGGAGAGGCTCAGGAAGTCAGACGATCAACTGTTCACTAACAACTCAATTATACAACCCGGATCCAGAGCCGGGTAAATTGTTTCCGTGACCGGAACAATTTGACGCCGTCTGTGGGGAACTTACGGTTGTGCTCACGAGTTACCCACTAAAATCAACCACTCATAATCACAAAAAACCAAAACATTCATGCCAGAAATTGTCGATACCAGTGCAGGGACGGGCCCGACGGTCCCACCGGTGGCCCCCCTGTATGGTATGCCGCAATTGGAGAGGTTTCCTCCTGCCACAATCCTGGGAATGGGGGGAACTAGCCTCCACGGCGGGCCAAACGCTGCTGTAACACCTGAGTTGGGGACACACCCTGGGCACGCTCTGAATCTGACCCCAGCTCAGATGGTGCAGACGGCCGCTTTCTTCTCCGCAATGCTAAACCAGGAGTTCACTTCTGAGGACCTGGTAGGCAGGGTCGCATCGGCTCCCAGGCAGCCACCCTCAGTAAGCAGGGATGGAGCTGGGGGCACGAGGCGGACCGCCGCCAGAAATGCTCAGAGAAAGGCTAGAAGGACGGCACAGGCGTATGCGCATGTGCAAAGGCGCATTACCACCGGCAACCCAGAGCCACCTGTCCAGCAGGCGTTCTCCATTCACACAACAGAATCAGCGTCTGGAGAACAGAGAGGCTAATCCCGGGAATTACAGGAGCGAATGAGGCCCAGGGAGCCCATGTCAAAACGCCTGGGAGAAAAGCCAGGCGGGGTTTTCTCCAGGCTAACACCGGCGGTCAAAGAGCAGTCAGCCCCTGGTTTATCCCAAAGCCTGCAGTCAAGGCTCAACCGGGGGCAACCGCTCGAATCTAAGTATCACCAGGGTGAGAGCTTCTGTCACTCTCAGAGGAAGAGACCCAGGCAGGTCTCCCCTGAGACAGAAGATGAAGCAGCAAGCAGGCCGCCTCCAAGGCACCGCTCCCCCAGTATGAGGAAACCGGCCCGTAAACAATGGGATACTCATGGTAACCAATCTGGGGAAAGAAGGTCACGATTGGTAGGCAGGCCCACAAAAACCCCACTTCATCCTGAGGTACAAGAATACCCCATTCCAAAAATTAAAATGCCCACCATTAAATTTGATGGGACAACAGACCCAGAAGACCACCTGGCGGCATTTGAGAGCCACATGGGCATGTACGACGTAGATGATGCCATCTGGTGCAAAGTTTTCCCAACCACCCTGGTAGGGCTTGCACAAGGATGGTTCAGGGACCTCCGCCAGGGGTCAGTCAAGTTCTTCATAGAGTTGGCCGAGATCTTCCTCGAACAATATGCTGGGAATAAAAGAAGACGCCTCACTCGTTTCGATCTTATGACCCTAAAGCAGAAAAAGGGTGAAAGTGTAAGGGAATACCTAAGAAGGTTTGATCTATCCTACCAGCAGGTCAGGGAGATAGATGATTCCACCGCCGCCTATGCCCTGACAATCTCCCTGCTTCCAGGGGAAATGAAAAATCAGATGATCAGGGCCCAGCCAGAAACCTTGGCCATGGCCAGGAAAATTGCTGAAGGGTTTATTCTGCAGGAGGAGTTCCACGGCCTGACGGATACCCCTGCAGGCCAAGCAAGGCCGCAAGGGGGACCGCAGGCTGGTCGTGGCAGAAATGAGCCAGGCAAGCAGAGAGAAGAGGGAGACACTCCCAAGAAGGAGCGCACTGTCTACCAGCCCCGGTTTGACAGTTACACTGCCCTCAACAAACCCAGGGCGGAGATCTTCGAACTGGAAAAGGAAACCGCTAAGTGGAATCGCCCGAACAAACCTCGCAGCCCAAAGGGAGACCCCAAGAAATTCTGCACCTTCCACGACTGCATAGGCCACACCACCGAAGAATGTCGCCACCTGAAAGACGAAATCGAGAAGTTAATCAGGAACGGATGGTTGGCCAACTACGCAGCCAAGAATAAGTCTCAGAAAGAAGTATCTGAAAAACCCGAAGGGTCAGGGCAGAATCGCATGGTGATCCACGTAATATCAGGGGGTACTGAGGGCCAGCTCAGTCGAAGAGGCCAAAAAAGACAAATGCGTGAACTAAAGAACCAGATCTGCTATGCTGAGAAAGCAGGAAGTCCAAGAGGAGTGACATTAAGCATCACCCCTGAAGATGCAGGGCGTGTGGTGTACCCGCACAGTGATCCTTTGGTGCTGTCCCTGGAAATCAGCAACCACATTGTGCGGAGGTGCATGGTAGACACTGGCGCGTACACGAATCTGCTGTACAAGGACGCCTTCGAGAAAATGGACCTGGAGAAAAGGCACCTACGGCCTGCCCCCGGATCGTTATACGGGTTCAGTGGAGCAGGCGTGCTGCCCATGGGAGTCATAGACTTACCCGTAACTTTTGGGGAAGGCTCTACTGCCAGAAACGTCAGGGCAACCTTTGTTGTTGTGGATGCAATATCCGCCTACAACGCCCTAATTGGCAGAGCCACCCTGGACGAAATCAAGGCGGCCATCTCCATCAGGGCCCTCACCATAGCATATGTCACCGATTTCGGGCTAGAAGGAAAAGTGCGCGGGGACCAAGAGTCAGCCAGACAATGCTACTCCGTGGCCCTGCAAGCACACGAAAAAGAGAGAAAAGGAAAAAGAAAGGCTGACAGTTCCCCCAACAGGGAAGGCGAAATCCCAGCCGAGAAACAGGCGTCCAACCACCTGGAGCCAGGGGCGAAAGCATGCTGGTAGACTTAGAGCCAGAGAGGCAGGTCCTAATAGGGGCTGACCTGGAGGAGTCCTACCAGGCTGAACTGATCAAGCTGCTGAAAGAAAACAAGGACGTATTCGCCTACTCGGCAGATGAGATGCCCGGGGTTGATCCATCGTGCATCGTTCACAGGCTGAACGTAAGCACGGACGCTCGCCCCGTAAAGCAGAAAAAGCGAAACATGTCCGCAGAGAAAGACGCGGCAATCAAGGAAGAAATTGACAAGCTTTTGAAGGCAGATTTTATTGAGGTCTGTGACTACCCAGAATGGCTGGCGAATGTAGTCATGGTCAAAAAATCGTCGGGCGCATGGAGAATGTGCGTAGACTTTACAAACCTCAAAAAGGCCTGCCCGAAAGACTGCTATCCGCTCCCCAGAATCGACCAACTGGTGGACGCCACCAGTGGTTATACCATGCTGAGTTTCTTAGACGCCTTTTCAGGGTACCATCAAGTGTACTTATGGCAGCCGGACCGAGTGAAGTGTGCGTTCATCACCAGTTCAGGCACCTACATGTACAAGATGATGCCATTCGGGCTTAAAAATGCAGGAGCCACGTACTAACGTTTAGTTGATAAAGTGTTTGAAGGTCAAAAAGGCAGAAACATTGAGGCCTACGTCGATGACACCATCGTGAAAAGCAAAGAAGACAAGGAGCACCTGATAGACCTGCAGGAGACCTTCTGTTCCCTGCGCGCCTACAAAATGAAACTCAACCCAAAAAAGTGTACATTTGGGGTCCGTTCCGGTAAATTCCTGGGATTCTTGGTCAGCTCTCGTGGAATAGACGCCAACCCTGAGAAAATTCAGGCAGTTTTAGACCTTCCTGAGCCCAAGACCATTAGAGACATCCAGCGCCTGACGGGCCGCATGGCCGCCTTGGCGCGATTCGTCGCCCGATCAGCAGACAAGTCTACTCCTTTTTTCAAGATACTGAAAGGAAACAAACAGTTCAAGTGGAAAGAAGCCTTCGAGCAATTGAAAGACCATCTTAAGAAGCTCCCCACCCTGGCAAGACCAGTAGCAGGGGAAAAACTTTTCCTCTGTGACTAATATAACTGTCAGCGCGGTCATTTTACGGGAAGAGGCGGGCACCCAGCAACCTATATACTTTGTAAGCCATGCGCTGGGGGCAGCCGAGAAAAATTACCCGATGGTCGAAAAAGCCGCCTACGCAGTCATAATTGCTGCCAGAAAACTCAGACCTTACTTTGACGCGCATCCGGTCGTGGTCCTCACCGACCAGCCGCTGGAGAAAGTGTTGGGAAAGTTTGAAAAATCAGGGAGATTACTGAAATGGGCGATCGAGCTGAGTGGGCTAGGGATATCTTACCAGCCAAGAACAGCCATCAAAGCCCAAGCATTAGCGGATTTTCTGGCTGAATGCTCCCATTCAGGGGAAGAAGAGACCCCTGCCGAGGAGTGGGTCGTGCATATTGATGGATCCTCGACAGCCAATGGCGCAGGCGCAGGCGTCGTACTGACCAGCCGGGGGGGGGGGGGGGCTGACTTTGAGCATGCACTCAGGTTTGTCTTCCCAGCATCAAACAACGAAGCAGAGTACGAAGCAGTACTCGCAGGCGTCAGGCTAGCTAAAGCCGCAGGGGCAGAACGGATTGTCCTGGCGACAGACTCCCAGCTCATCGCCAACCAAATCAATGGTGAATACGAAGTCAGGGACCAAGCAATGGCCACATACCTGGAGATGGTGAAAGGAGAGTTATCAGGCTTGAAATCATATGAGATCAAACAGATCCCCCGCTCCCAGAACAGTCGAGCAGATGCCCTGTCAAAACTGGCAAGTTCCAGTCTACAGGACATACGGAGGTCAGTGTGGGTTGACGTCTTGCATGAGAAGTCTACCAGCCCCTGTCAGGCGATTAACACCGTAGAGGAAGGTCTGGAAAGTTTGATGACTCCCTTCATCCAATTCAAGAAACATGGCATCCTACCATCAGACGCAGCACAAAAAAGAAAGGTACAGGCTAAAGCAGCCTGGTTCATACTCATTGATGGGGAACTCTATAAGAAATCTTTTACTTATCCCCTGCTCAAATGCCTACGGGCAGATCAAGCTGCTGAAGTGTTGGAAGATATCCACTCAGGGATTTGTGGACATCACATCGGAGGGAGATCACTGGCCCACAAAGCCCTAAGGGCAGGCTACTACTGGCCTACTATGCTGGCGGATGCCAAGAGCCTGACCCAAAAATGCAGAAAATGCCAACTCTTCGCCCCGTCAATCCATGCCCCGGCCCAGGAACTCAGGTCAATCCTATCCCCCATCCCCTTCGCTCAATGGGGGATGGACATACTAGGACCCTTCACGGTGGCCACAGGGGGCAGGAAATTCTTGATTGTCGCCATAGACTACTTCACCAAATGGGTGGAAGCCGAAGCAGTACCCAACATTACTGAGCCGGCGGTCAGAAAAGTGGTCTGGCGAAATATTATCACCAGGTTCGGCCTGCCAAAAATGTTGGTATTTGACCATGGCAGACAATTTGATAATGATCCTCTAAGAATCTGGCTGGAGAGCCACAACGTCGCAGTCGCCTACTCAGCCGTCTGTCACTCGCAAACCAACGGACAGGCAGAAGCAGCCAACAAACAAATCTTAAATGGCCTGAAGAAAATGGTGGATGACTGCAAGGGTAGGTGGGCTGACGAGCTTCCCAGTATACTCTGGTCAATTTGGACTACCAGAAAAGAATCTACAGGCCAGACCCCGTTTGGTCTGGTATATGGAGCAGAGGCATTATTACCAATTGAGGCAAGGATCCCTTCTCTGCGCTCCCTGCAGTACGACCAGGCTGAAAACGAAGCTGCAATGGTCGAGGCCTTGGACCTGGTAAATGAGTTAAGGGAAGAAGCCAGTACCAACATCGTTGCCTACCAGCAACGAATGAGGAAAGCCTTCAACACCAAAGTCCGTCAGAGGAACTTCCAGATGGGTGAACTAGTTCTAAGAAAAACACAGGCGGTTGGAAGATCAAGGGAACATGGAAAGCTAAGTGCCAACTGGGAGGGTCCATACCAAGTGACTCAAGTCCTGGGACCGGGCACATACAAAATCGCCAACCTTGAAGGGCAAGAGTTGCATGCTCACTGGAATGCGGACACCTTGAAGAAATATTACGTCTGAACAAAATTCGAAGATAGTTTTTATTTTTGCTAAAAACAAATGGCGGAGGACGGTCAAAGAATGTCGACGGCTCCGACCACCCAAAATGTCACAAGTTTTATAAAGAAATGAGAAAGATCCGGATTTATACTCGTTGCCTGTTCAAACTTGCGTATTCACACACAAACGAGCAGGGGGCAATAGGGGGAGGCCCCCCTGTTGCCAAAATCAGGAAAAATGAACCCCCCAAAAAAAAAAAAAAAAAAAAAAAAATCCAAACCTCCCTGCTTACCTCTGGGTAGGCAGGGGGCAGGCCCCCTGAGCTTTGAACAAAAGCCAGGGACAGGCCAGATCAACAAGGACTGGGGGCAGGCCCCCCAACCTTGTATAAAAAAAAACGCAAAGGCCACCCTGCTTACCTCTGGGTAGGCAGGGGGCAGGCCCCCTGAGCTTTGAACAAAAGCCAGGGACAGGCCAGATCAACAAGGATTGGGGGCAGGCCCCCAACCTTGTATAAAAAACACAAAAAGCCCCCCTGCTGGCCTCTGGGTAGGCAGGGGGCAGGCCCCCTGAGCTTTGAACAAAAGCCAGGGACAGGCCAGATCAACAAGGACTGGGGGCAGGCCCCCCAACCTTGTATAAAAACGTTAAGGAACCTCCCTGCTTATCTCTGGGCAGGCAGGGACAGGCTGCGCGTCAAACTCATGAAGAATCAAACAAAAACAGACAAAGCAAACAGAAAAATCTACATAAAAAGGAATACTTTCAAAGGAATACAGGATAAGAGTTTTTAGAACAAGTAATTACAATTAAACACGGCAGCCGGCCACCAAAAGGGCTCGGCGCGCAAAGAAGTAAGGAAGTTAAAACGTTGGCACAGGCGCAGCAAGAGACGAGCAAGAGCCCTCTGAGGAAGACTGCCCTCCATGTTAGGCGGGGGGGGCGTCTGGACCGGAAGTAGTAGCTCCTTCAGACAGTCTGCGCATTTGAGCTTCGTCCTTGGCAGTATACAGGGCTAGAAAAGCGTCTTCATCAAAACCAGGGAACATCTCCCTGACAGTCTCCATAACTACCCCCAAACAAGAGTGGGCGCCATTCACAAAGCCCGCCGACACAGCTGTATCCACCTCTTGGAGTATTTCGTCCCTCTCCTTCTCCCATTCCTTGGTCTTCGCTGCCAAATCGCCAAGAGCCGCCTGCAGATCTGAGTTTGCCTGAGAAAGGCGCTTCCCTAGGTCGACAACGCTTTTCTTGGCATGGTCCAGCTCAGCCAAGGCTTTCCTAGCCTGCTCCAACTCTGTGAAAGCCTGCTGAGCTCTCTTTGACTCCTCCCCCAGGCGGGACACCTCCCTAATAGCCTTCTCATTCTCAGACTTCCAATGGATCGCCTGACCCTTGGCCTCTTCCAGCTCGGTCTCCTTTTTCGCCAACTGGTCCTTCAGACTGGCAATAAGAGCAACGTCCCTCTCGACTGCAGAAAGGCGGTCAGAGTTAGACAATTCCTCGTCACTCAGGCGGTTAAGGGCCGCCAGCTCTGCAGAAGCTTGGATGATTTTTGCAGTACGCTGGACGTACTGGGTCACTTGGTTGGTGGCAGAATGGACAGTCTTGAGAATATGGTCCGCTAGAACTGCCCCCAGAATCGGAGAGCAAGGCGGAAACATCATGGCTATCGCCGGCGGTGTAGTGGAACTCAGTGTTCTCCTCAGAAAAGAGGGTGGCAGGAACCCCCTGAGCAAAACGCTTGGGTTCAGGCGTGGTAGTCTCCAGGTCCACCACTTGGTCAGCATTTGGAGCCTCCCTGCTCCTCTTTCTAATTAGCCCCCTGGGAGTGCTCTCCCCAGTCTCTTCGGAGCCTGCAGCCCGCGGCCCCAAGGGAATCTGAACCTCTGCTGAAAGGCCCCCCTGCCTGCCAACAGGCGAAGGGGTAGCCTCACAGGCAATCACCTTCGCAACTGGAGAGGGAGTGGCCTCAGAAACCGCCGTTTTTGCAGGCGTTGCTCTAGGAGGGGGAGGGAGCCTTGGTCTACTGAACGACAGACCCTTCAAGTGCTTCATCAGATTCTTCTCACCTCTCTTAAAATCAGGGGGGGGAGAAGGGCGACTTTGGACAATAGTGAGAGTCTCGGTCAGGCCCAGGCGCCTCACCTCCCCTTTTTTCCAAATAAAGGTAGCAAGATCTACAAGGCAAAAATACAAGCTATCAGGGCACTTTAAAAGGAAAAGGAGTAAGAAAGAATCATCAACACTCCTGAACTACCTTTATCTAGACCCGGGTTCATGCCCAACCGGGTCAAGTATTTATCAGACGCAATAAGCTCCGCATGGGGGAGCCATAATGTAGGGCCATACACCCCATACTTATCAGTGTGGGCAGCAAAATAGCCCGTCAATTCCTTGTCTTTCTCGCCCAGCTTTACCTCCAAGGCTCTTCCACCCACGCCAGGGTGATACTCCTCAGGGGTCTCTAGCCTGGTGTGGACATGATTCCGGAAATGGCGGGGAATCTTCCACCCATGGATGCTGTGTACATAAAGGAAGTTGTTCTTCCAGTCTCTCAAACTATCCATGGCAGGCCACACCAAAGAATGTCCCTTCTGCCTCAAAAGGGACCAATAACCTGGGGAGCCCGCACTCCCAGAAGAAACCATTTGTAAACCCACCATAAACCGCAGGGCGTCAATAGAAGGCTCGATGCGGTGGAACAGACAAGTCCAGACATATGAAATCAACGCCCTGACAGCCGTGGCTGTCAGCTAGGCGATGGCGACGTTCATGCGCCTGAAGATCTCTTCCAAGGAAGGATGGAGGGGAAAGCGAAGGTCGAACTCCAGACATTTATGGTAAACCGCTATGCACCCGACGGGAGGGTTGCATACGGTGTCCTTTTCGCCGGGGACAATGACTGTGTACCCCTCCCCAAAGTTGTAAAGCCGCTCGATCACACCGGCGGCGTTCTTTGCAAGGATCAGATCCCGATTTTTCGGGTCAGGGAAAGTACTCAAAGGGATACGGTATTTAACTCTGTCTAAATAGTAAACCCTTCCTCTTTCCCGACGAACAAGGGGGCCAGAGGTTCTAGAAGGGTCAACTTCCAACGCCTCGTCGTCGAAATCAATGGCGTCGAACGAAGGGGGGTCAGGAGAGTTACCACCCCCGCTGTCCGCCGAATGCTCTTCCTCAGAACCAACCTCCCTAGAGGAGGAGGCCAAATTCACCCCTTCCCCCCTCTTTGATGGGTCAGTAAAGGGTAGGATCCGCTCACGGGTTCTAGACATTTTACTCTAATGGAAGCATAAAACAGGAAATCAAAAAGAAAAAACAGGAAATGGAAGGCGAAAGTCTGACCTAAGATCGTCTGCCAAGTGCGGTAAAAGCCCGAAGAAGGAGTCTCCCAGAGAAATGGGGGTACAAAGTGGGGTACGATCCGTCAAACACCCAAAGGTTTTGCAGAAAGAGAGGATAGGAAGTTTTCAAGAAAAGAAAGATTGAAGAAGAAAAAAGAAGAAGAATGTGCAACTGATTGCTTTTATAGGGAGGAGGGCATACAAAGAGTCACCAAAATCTCAGGAGTCCACCCAAAGACCACTGCCCACGCGTCACTTCCTCAGGAGCCAGCCCTGTGCGGTTTCCCAAGAATAACCTCGAAAAGACCAAAAAGTGTCAAGGGATTGATCACCCCATGACGTCCCCTCTTCACTTCAAACAAAAAGTAATAAACACATATTAAAAAAATACAATACACAAACACATCGCCTGAATTTCATTTCATTAAATCTTGAAAGGGAAAATTACATTCAGTGCCCAGTAAGGAAAGGAAAAATACAAAGGCCCAGAAATTCCGGCCCAACAAGTAAACGCCCTGCTAAGCAGGCCTAGTCATCATCCAAGTCAGGGGAAGGGTCTCCAGGGCTGCCTGGACCCCCAAAGTCCGAACCCCAGTCCCACTCTGGGGAGTCCTGAAAAGGGTCATCAGGGATCCCATCCTCATCCCTGTCACTTAAACAACCAAGACCTCCACTGTCGTCAGAATCTCGCTGCTATCCTCCCAGTCCCTGCCAAAGGGAACGGCCTGGGATTCGTCGCAGGTGCGACAACCTGTCTTCTTCACAGGCGAGGAGGGGCCTGACGCCAAGGAAGAGTCAGTATCAGAGAGGCTGGGATCAAATTGTTCAGGGTGCATCCACGGAAAGCACTCGTGGCATCCCCTGTCAAAACAACCCCCTCCCTGGGGGCAGCGCCTGAATCTAGGCGCAGCGGGGGGTGAGGACCTCTTGAAACACTTGTTCAGCCTGGCAGAAGTTTTCTTACCCCTCCGATGGGAATGAAGCCGCGAACGACGACTATGACGAACAGCTCGGTAAGCAGCTCGAGCATACCGAAGCCTCCAGAATCCTCTGAAAGTGAAAGTAACGTAGCGAACTCCGCGGCGAGTCACAGATTTTTTGATCCAAACCATGATTAAAGACAAAGAAAGGAAGGAAAGTTGGAAATGGGGCGTGAAAATGGTGAAGGAAGATGCAATTTATACAAAGAGGAGAAGCAGGGCATTAATGGAGCTTCAACCACCTCTGCAAAGAGGAGAGCCAATCATCAAACTGGCACACTGTTCGAAAACCCACTTTGCAAAGAAGAATAATCATGAGAGAGGACGTTTAAACTCTCTGCATACCCAGAGAAGTTAAAGCTCGTTCCCTCGGGAACATGCAACGCATTTAATGCAAGAGTGTTCAAGGAGTCAACCTCCCGCCATCCCAAAACGAGATGTCGCCTGCCGAG
Source organism: Agrostemma githago (assembly GCA_958450325.1). Lineage (NCBI taxonomy): Eukaryota > Viridiplantae > Streptophyta > Magnoliopsida > Caryophyllales > Caryophyllaceae > Agrostemma > Agrostemma githago. The sequence continues at coordinate 60,408,073 of OY288247.1, read as the reverse complement.
CAGGAGCCTCGCTCCCACTCAGCCGGCGAGGGCCAATTGATTGGGGTCGGTAGCCAGCCTCGGGTCGCCTGCCAGTCAGGCCCCAGAACGCCCAATCCCTGAATGAGAGATGGCCTGCCCAGCAGACCTCCCAGCAATGTCATTAAAAACTCCAAGTGAATGGCCTTAATCATTTAGCCGCCCGGCACGGCCTTGCCGCCTACCGAGCAGGGCAAACCAAGCTTCCTGCCTGCTTCCAGGGCGCTCCCGCCCAAGCAGGACCAAAGGAGGACCGAGGACCCATCCGTCATTTTACCTAAGGTAAGGGGAAGTGAATGGACAAGGTGAGTCCACGTGTCACCCAGGTATCCACTCATTTCCCTCTCCTCTTTTCTCTTTTCCTCTCTCTTGTGGGAAGGTATAAATACTTTCCCATTTCCCACATGAGAGGGGTTGGATTTTCTCTCTCTAGACTCTTACTCCCAAAAAACGCCACCTAGTTCCTCACGAACTAGGTTCATCAAGGCATCTCACAGACTAACTTAGGCATCGGAGAGGGTTTCCTCGGACAACCTCTGAGGCCCTGTGCGTTCATTGTGCAGGGAGCAGGCCAACTCCGCCGGGAAGGTCCGATCAAGGGAGTGAGACAAAGGAGAGGCTCAAGGAAGTCAGACGATCAACTGTTCACTAACAACTCAATTATACAACCCGGATCCAGAGCCGGGTAAATTGTTTCCGTGACCGGAACACAAACTATTTTACAAAACCTTTTTTTTATTCATTCCGAATATTCGATATCGATTTCATAATCGAATATCGGGTACGACGAATATCGAAAACATGGATCGAATACAAATTAATTCATAGTTTGTACGCGATTCATCAAAAATAACAATTTTCGAACAAAAATAAAAACGGGCAGACCCGCACGCGAGTCGCGCCATGCCCAGGCGACTCGCGCGCAGGCCTGGAATCCGGGACTTTTTTTTTACGTTTTCGTTCGTTTATTATTTATTCTTCGATCGATTTCTAAAATTTACATCTTTTCTAAAACTATTCCAAGTATTTGATATCGATTTCGTAGTCAACTATCGAATATAAAGAATATCGAAAATATTAAGTCAAGTACGAATCATGTAATATTCATATGCGATTTAATACGAACATCGAGTTTTTGAAAACCGGCATCGAAACAGGCCACCACGCGACCCGCCGGCATCCCAGGCGAGTCGCGCGGCCGGCTGTTTGCCGCGGCCTTTTTACGTCTTCTTTTTTTTATTTTTCGAACCTCGTTTTTTATACAAAACCGCTTCTTTTCAACAATATTTTTCAGATTTCGATTAATATTTATTTTCTCGATTTCGCATATTTATTTCTTGCTATTATTATTTACAAATCGATACTGACTCGTTTGTTTGTTTTGTAGCAAATTCATCCTTTTATTTCATTTGTTTTATTGTACTAAAACGAATCTCACATGCTAAATTCAACTTTGACGTTAATTTTCATGCATTAAACGACCTAGCAACCCATTCAATTCCTCACATGATTAGAAAAACAATGTTTGCATATCATTCATCGTTCAACTAACACGCGCATTAAAACGTCATTCGATATCCTAGTAGAGGCCGCTAATGTGCGGGCGGGGTTGGGTGTTCTCAGTGAACTTCCCAACACGTACCCTCACCCCTTACTCAGAACCGTGGTTTCCGGATGTCCGAAACCATTGGCAACGAGAGTCATTCAATATACGATTAACCACTCAAGTCGGCATCTATATCGAACTGCAAAGGGACGAGCCCAATAAACTCTGACATCGGAAATGGGCCGTATTTTGTACACGGCCCACTACGACATAGAGTGGGCTCGAACGGTTCCGAATAACCATAAAATTCGGTGGCGACTCCGACTTCGATTTAAATTTCCATTTGACCATCTCATGGAGATTCATTCGCCTCCCCAAAACCCGCGCGTGGCCGCGTCGTGGTGGACCTATGTCATGTCCACACAAATATATAAAAGGGTATTTCACGAGTGTTTTTTTTATAAATACTGTCAAACGCATATTATACAAGTACTTTATCATCATTTCATGGTATTGTCTTATACATTTATCGTACACTATTTTCAATAGTTCTTTATCAACCTACTCACGTGGGTTCTTTGATTTCAATGTTGAATACACTGTAATTATCGTATGCGTCAATATTCACTTCTTTACATTAATTTTAAATTGTGATTTGTCTTTTGGATAAAAAAACATTTCAACCCCGTGATTTTTCACGGGTATCATACTAATGAAAAAAACGTAGCAACCCCGTGAATTTTCACGGGTATCATACTACTTCAACGTATTCTACGTTGTTCTGTCTTTCGTACATCTATTACGCTTATAGATGATCACACTCTTTCGCATAATTGAAAACCAATCTTGCCTTTCTTCATTATGAAATGTCAATAAAAATATTGCAACCCGTGTAATTTTTCACGGGTATCACAGTATTAACATACGTATGGATGATCACACTCTCTTGCATAATTGAAGATAAATCTCGCCTTACTTTATTAAGAAATATCAATTAAAGAATAACCACCCGTGAAATTTTTCACGGATATCACACTAGTATATGATATTATGTACCTGCGGGGACACTAAATTAGAAATCACCATTTGGGTTGCTTTATTCTTTTCGTTGAATTTATTATATTACTTTTATTAACATGTTATTTAGCTGCCTGAAGGTGTAATTAATATCCTCTCTTTTGTCTTTTAGGCCGTAACTTTTATGTGGCTTTGGAACTTTACTCCAATTTCCCGTTAAAATAAAATGAGTAGTTATTTCTAGTTGAGCTAACCCTTGTGCTTGTATTTGTATATATACTTATTGATAACCATCGTTTTCTTTCGAGTCCTTTGTTAATAAGATGGGCACAACCACAATATATCCACAAGTTATATACGAAGTATTAATCTTGATAAGCAAGGAAATTACGAAATACTAACACACGACTGAAGTCATTGAAGTATGAGTAATGAAAAGCAGAGAGTACACACATTCACATCTCAAATATACTGTAAAAAACTCCACCATGATTGAGTCATCTTTCATATAAGTAGTCCTAGTAAGTAATTTAGATATTGTCATTACTATGCATGACTAGAAGCGACAAAGGCCCGCAGAGAAGGGGACTGAGAGAGGCGGTCAGGAGCGACTGTGGTGGTATTATTTTGGTTTCGGTTCTTGAGTTGTATTCTTCTCCTAGCAATGTAGCCACGGATCCACGGTGTGACATCCTCATTTATCTTGATCACAAGAAAGAAAAAAACGCGGTAAATGATTATCATGCTGAAAAGGACTGTAAGGTCTAGCCATTTTGATCGGTTTACGTCAATCTGGAATACATTCTCCAGTATGTACTCCCCTGGGATCTTGAACTGATTTGGCATCTGATTGTCGAACACTAGACCTTTTAGGTCATTTTGATACTGCCCCTACATACATACATATATACATCGAAAGTGAAAACATCAGTGTGACGGTTTTGATCCAAATCACTATTAAAAAATATTGAATTGCTGGCCAGTATTGTTTGCTTGGTTGTAACAAAATCGGGTTGCTCTTACACTATAGAGGCGTGTCTGAATGAAAACGTCTCACAAGTGATACAGTTATACTAGAAATGGCCTGGATCACTTGGGAGTGTTTTTAATTATCTGGTTTCGTAAAGGGAGTAATAATAATTGAGACAGGAGAAGTTAGGGGTAATTAATGAATTGAAGTAGTACCTGGAGAGCCCAATAATGGAAACTGATGTATGACATTGGGTAGCGCCATACGGGCTTAGGGATATCATGGGGGAGCCGGAAGTAGCCAGAAACTAGCATGAAAATTCCCTGGCAACCGGCCATAAGAAAGAAAACTATTATCGATCATAAGATTTTGAATCTACAAGTGGGAAGATTTGAGTTTCGGGGTTGTTAATTACCTGAATGCCGGCACCAGTAATGATGCCCATGAGAAAATTGGGAACAATGCTGGCGATGGCCATCATTAAGCTCTCAACAACTGTAACACTTGCGTAGAGGCAAAGTACGAAAAACACGTAATGTTCAAAGCCTGGGTGGAGTCGAACCATGAAATAGCAAAGTGTTCCTGATATAAAAGTGATCAAGATCAGGAAGGGCATTGCTGATATTGTGTTGCTGATTACAAAGGATGCTACACCATAGTGCCCGTTTAGCCGTTCCCTTTGGAATACCTGACATTTTAACACAAATTTTGATTCAGCCCATGAAACATACAGCAAAATGAGCACTTCAAAACTGAAAGCTATCTATCACCTTCATATCTTCAACAAAGGAGGGGAATCCGCCAATAGACATGAATGTAAGAAATCCAAACACAAATGATGCACACGAGCCTCTCGCCTGTCAAAGTAGGAGGACAATAGAGAAAAATTAACAAAACGGAAAAATAATAGTGTCGTGAAAAGAAAAGAGAGTTGATAAAAGATTGATTATTATAGGATTGATTACCAGGATGGAATTGTAAGTTGTTCCAACATTTAGATAGATTGAGCCAATACAAAGAGTGACGACGATATAGATTACGAGTCTGAGCCAGTAGTAACCAAAGTCTCGTGACATGTTTACGAATGATCTCTTGGTTAAGGTAAAAGCCTGCATTAAGAAGCTGGCTTGACTTCCTCCCGCGTCTAATACAGTTCCTTTCTGCTCAATATATATTTCAAGTAAATTATGTCCTTCAGTTTCTTCCAACAGAATTATTATGTATGAGAACAATCAAGTTGAAAAGTGGGAATTGAAGAAGGAGACTTTAATTTTACCACTTTAGAGATAGCATCCACTCTTTGTAAGGCAGAGTAGGCATATTGAGATGTAGTGTAATAATTAAGCAGTGTTCTAGTTGCTTCTGCTGTAGTTATCTTGTCCAAGGGATCGTCACTTGCCTCAAACTGATCATCGTAAAACAAGCTGATTTAGTTTTGTAGGTCCTGTCTAATGATATGATAAACCCGGCCCATCAGGGGAAGGAATATAATGTAGCGAGCACAGGTAGCAGTCATGGATGGATGAATATGATGATGGAGCCAATTAAGTCGCAAACTAACATTACCCGCAATTTGATTGATCCTTTAAGAGTAGCCTTGACTTTATCAAAATCCGAGTTGATGCACCTTAGGAAGTGATCCGATGGATTCCTCAGAGACGGGCAAGGAAATGTGGCTTCAGCAAAGAACTGCATGTATGTCAAAACAAATCAACCAACGTACTTGAGAATATATATAAATATAATTGATCGAGGGTGTAATAATTAAAGGAAAATGCAATGGGAGAATAATATAAATGAAGGTTGGAGTATGTATGTATGTACCTGACATGAGTGAGAAGCGTGGCCAAAGTAGACGGTTTTGCCAGCAGAAAGCAAGTACAAGCGATCAAACAGCTCGAAAACCTCACTGCTTGGCTGGTGAATTGATGCGATCACCGTTCTTCCATCTCTTGATAGCCCACGCAATGTTTGTGTTACAAAGAATGCTGCCGCACTGTACGTATGTCTCACATTAACAAACAAACAAACAAACAGAAATAACAAACCTTAGCTTGCATTGCTTCTCATTAAGCTAAGCTTCGTATGTATGTATATGATCTTGGATCTAATTTTCCAATTGCATCAACTAACTAACTAATGAGTAAGTCTCCCTTGTGACGGGTCAAATAGTACCACTTGATTAGAAAAGAAAAGCATAAGTAATAGCACACGGGTTGTCGTCTTTATCTATCTAAGTGGTACTATTATCGATATTCCCATCCTAATTAATTAGGCTTGTTTGTTTTGGATTTGTCTTGTTTCTTCAACAACCCCAAGAACAACTAACAACATTATCAGTGTCTCTAGCTAAGCAAGGTCAGCTCCAACAATTTAGGAGATAAGCTAGTGACGATGAATCGTATGAGTATATACGTTACGTACACAGATAGAGTGAGTGAGTGAGTGACTCTTCTTCAGTACGTACTCTTGGTATGGTAGGTAGGCGTAGGTATATCCCAAAATGGAAAATTAGTACAGAAAGCAGCCGCAGTAGTCCATGATGGAACTAAATACTAGGAGTAACAATAAATGCAAATTCATTCAATGATGCATTGAAGCATCATTATATTTCACATGCATGGAGTTGGAGTCACTGTCTTGATACAGAAGACAGGAAAAAGGATAGGGAGTATATATGTAGAACTACGAAGCCTGCTAGCTAGTTTCAAGTTTCAACTCAACAATAAATGACATTGAAGCAAGCGGGGCCGGGCCTGAATAATTATCAGTGTACCCTACTAAATTACCTGTCTAAACCACTGGTAGGCTCGTCAAGGAAAAGAAGACGAGGACGCATAAGTATCTCAAGAGCAATGCTCACTCGTCGCTTCTCCCCTCCGCTTATTCCTCTCAAATGCCAGTTTCCGATAACTGTATCTGCGCAGTCTTCAAGTCCCATCTCACCGATGATGCTCTCCACCAGCGCTTCCTTTTCCGACCATGCCATCTTGTCAGGCAGCCTTAGCCTCGCTGAGTATGATATCGTTTCTCTTACCGTCAATGTTCCGATCAAGTTATCATCTTGAGTCACATAAGCCTATATATAGTACCATAGCACTTTATTAATTTGATCTTTAAGTACTAGAACAAATTAGACACTATATATGAAACAAGTAACACTAGCTAGGTAGAAAAATCATTAAAACAAAATAAAAGCCATGAAGAATTTACGTACGGCAGTGCCAAAGGCGAGCTTGGTGTTGCGGCCGTTAAGGAGAACAGCGCCGGACATGAAGGCATTGGCGGGAAGACGGGCGGAAAGAGCATCGAGAAGGGTGGACTTGCCGGAGCCAGAAGGGCCCATGAGTGCAGTAAAGGTACCAGGCTCAGCGTAGCCAGTTAAACCTTGTAATACTGTCTGAGTCTGACCGTTGTTCAAGGTCACCATTACGGTCAGCTCCTTCCACGTTAGCCTGGCCGACACGTCCCCCACTAATTCCGTCGTCTTCCCTACCTTGTCTCTCCATAGCGTCTCACTTAAGGGGCTCAACCCTGCAACTACCCTCCTTCCTCCACCTCCTCCTTCTTCTTCGTTTGCTTCTTTGTTTGATTCAATTTCCATTATTACGGCAGCATTGTCGTCGTCATGGTTATCATTTGAAGGTGCTGCTGTTGTGGTCATGGCTTTTAATTTATTGGTGGGATGTAGGAAGATGTAACGAATAAGGTGTGGTATTTATATGTAAGAGGGAGGGAAGACAGTAGAAGCGAAACGGTGAGAATGGAAATGAGTTCTGTATGTATGTAGGGGGGGAGAGAGGAGTTGGTTGTACTCATAGAATATAAATGAGGCTCAACCATCGGTTTTGGTTGAATTTATTCTATAACAAGTACCCTTTGTTCATTTTCTTTTGTCCAATTCCATCAATATTTTGAAATGTGACAAAAGATTGTAAATAGGGATTAGTTGTATAGTACGGAGTAAGTTTGACCATTAAGGTGTCTGTTTGGGAGGGAGGGAGGTTGGGAAGGTGGGGGAACATTAAGGTGCGTATGTAGGAGTAATAACTTCGTATGTTCATCGACCATATTTACATATTCATGTCATAGCTCATAGGTTATCCTACAGTGTAGTGTAGTGTATTTCCTGCACCCAAACCCAAACCCAAACCCAAACCCAATGCTTCGATATATTGGTGAAACGACTTGAATGCTTGATGATCCATCCAAATATACATACGTATTCATGGGGACTGAATTCGGCACTCAGGGGGCGTTTGGTTGGTGAAGGGGAAAGGGAATGGAATCAACTAAGGGTATGGAAAGGAAAGGAAAATGTTACCCTTTCATGTTACTCGTTGTTTGTTTACAAAAGGTAAGGGAATAAAAAACAACTACGGAGTACAGGTCGGATATGGATACAAGTTAAGTCAAAATTTGGTCGAGTTATATGGGTCATGATTTGGGTTGTGGTTAAAAAATAATTTCCGACGCCTTTCCTTTTACCAATTAAAAAGTTGGAATTTTTCCTATTGAGTATACTGCTATTATATTAACGGTTTTGTTAAATACAACCCTTAGGGTTGTATTTAAAAAATTAAAACCTTCCTAAATTGGTATAAATCTAGAAATTGAAAACCAAAATGCACAAACATTGATGTAATTAATGCATATATCAAAACTTTTTTTCCTCTTTTGGTATCTTACATACAGCCTTAAGAGCTGTATTTATCAATTTTCTTATACTAATTACACCATATTTAAAATTTAAAAATTGTAAAAAAAATTATAATATTTTATAATTATTTTATTGCTAAATGATAACAAAGGTAATATAAATTTTATTTTTTTTAATTATTTTTTTAATTTATCATGTTATTGTTAATAACTTTTTAATCATTATTTTAAATAGAATTAATTAACGGATAAAGTCTCAAATGAGTCATCTCAAGATCGGGTCAAATGGGCAATGGGTAAAAAAATATGAGTCTTGACCCTAAAATAAATGGTCAAGTGGGTCAAGTAAAAAATTAACGGGTTTGGTGGTGATGATGGTGAGGGTAGGGGTAATCAAAATCCAAACCTTAGGGTGGTGAGGGTAATGGAGATAGAAGGGTTAGGGGTAATGGGGAGGAATGAAAGAGGGAAAGGGAATGAAAAAAAATAATGAAACAAACAAGAATAAAGGGAATGGTAAAGATTGTTTTCCTTTCCCTTTTCTGTAGACCCCAAACCAAACGCCCCCTCATATCATTCTTTTTTCCTTTTCTAAAATAATTTTTACAACATTAACAACATTACCATAATGTCTTAATGGCTCCAACAAATTGCGGGACAAGAGGTTGGATGGACACAGCCTTACCCTTGTGTTATTAGCAACAGAAAGAGGCTGTTTGCAAATGACCCAAGATGAAAATTGCGTTGATCACATTATTTAATGACCGCTACTTCACAAGAGAAAGAAATGCAGCTACTTTATTGAGCCACTAGTTTTGTCCCGTGCAACATTGCACGGTTGCCTTAAAGTCACCTAAAAAAATGATTTTGATATAAAAATCTATTGTTACCAAAAATAGGGTACATAAATAATTCAAAAAAAAGCCCAAAAAAATGAACTATAAATACTGAAACACTTCTTGATAGACGACATTGGTAGTAGTGTTTGAAGTGTGTTTCTCCTTATCGTAAATAAGAATCTTCAGGCCGCGCTTGCTGGTTACCCTTGATAGTGCAACATATAGTTGTCCATGAGTGAAAACAGGCTTCGGGAGATACAGACCAACATGTGACAGTGATTGCCCTTGGCTTTTATTAATAGTCATTGCGAAACATACTGAAATGGGGAATTGTCGTCTTGTAAAACGTACTGGAAACTTAGCTGAGTCGGAAAGAGATAGGGAGAATCGAGGGATGAAAACTTTATCACCTTTATGGATTCCCGTTAACACAGTACAACGGATAACCCTTTTCCCCAAGTCGGTAACAATCAAGCGTGTTCCATTGCATAACCCATGGAATTGGTTAATGTTCCTGATGAGCATGACTACAGCACCAACCTTTAACCAAAGTTCGTGGTTAGGCACTCCAGAGCACTTAACGCTATTTAAAAATTCAGTTGAGTGAAGCTCAGGCTGCGGTACTGGTGACTCAACTGATTGAGGGTCAGGTTCAGGTGCAGGTAATTCATCCATGCAAACCTCATCAGAGCTTAGATACACTACCTCTTGCTCAGGAATAAGTGATAGTATGTAGTCATTCACTAACTCAACAAATTCATGGGTAGGAGCGAGCTAGGATGGCTCTTTGTTGAAAGTAGTCGGGATCCCGCATGCACTTCAAAAGGTTAGGATATGTCGAGTCTACAATTGATGCAATAGGGTCGTCGACATTATGAATAAGTATCTCCTCCGGAAACTGGATGTCGACCTCACATCATTGGAACGAACCACCTTCTACTCCATCACCAACCCTCAGGATCCAATAAGAGAATTCTCGTATTTCATTTGCGTTAGTAGGACAACTCTGTACTTGTAATCGCATATTTTGAGTAAGCTCAAGGACCTGTGTCAATTTGTTTGCAATTTTAAAAAAAGCGTTAGATATGAATAGAAGCACAATTATGTTCACAAAATAATATGCAGCGGACACGTTCCAACGCAATCTTAAAAAGATATTAAAGCAGGAGTACTCAGACCTTGCATGATGACCATAGATATGAGGAAAACAGTGCTGCGTGCACGATATCGGATCTGCTGCCTTTAGGGACAACCGGGAGTATTTGCCTAAAGTCTCCTCCAAACACAACGACTTTTCCACCGAAAGGTAGGTCAGCGTTACTTTCGCTAACAGCACGCATCACATCCTTTAAGATACAATCAAGAGCTTCAAAGCTATGTCTGTGTGTCATTGGTGCTTCATCCCAAATAATGAGACGTGCCTTCATAATCAGTTCGGTCAAGTCCATCCTTGGCCGAATATCAGAGCACGTGGAAGTCTCGGTAATATTAATTGGAATGCTAAACCTGGAATGAGCTGTCCTACCACCAGGAATCAATGTAGCAGCAATTCCACTCGATGCAACAGGGAGAACAATCTGGCCCTTGCTACGCAAAGCGGCGCATATAGTACGCCAGATGAATGTCTTCCCTGTTCCTCCATAACCAGAAACGAAGAATATAGCACCTCGGTTAGCTGAAACTGCATCCATTATTTCATCGCACACTGATCGTTGTTCGACAGTCATCATAGGCAGTGCCGATTCATGTTCACATCGTAGAGCCTCTCTATCATACGCAAGCTCATCTCGTACCAGTGTATTCCCAAGATAAGAAACAATTGACGCATCGGAATAGGCATACCCTCAAATCTACCTAGGGTACTGCCATTGCTCTGTAATGATGCCTCAATTTCAAGCAGTGCTAAGTTTTGGATCTCATCGTCCGACAGTTCCAGGTCTGTAGTGGAAATCCAAAGCATGATAATACGTGAATAACATGCCCACTATTGTGTTTGTGCATAAAATTTAGCATTAGGTCAGAAAGTAGAACGACATTGCAGAAAATGTTTTGCGTTTGCTAACATCTTACCACGAAATGAAAGAGAAAATGATAAGAATTGCACAAACCTGGATTTAGCAAAAATCTGCGTTGCTTGTGGAGAATGTCATTAGATAGGAGGGTCCATGTTTCTTCCCAAACCTTATGAGGCGTTGACATTGAATTGGCTAACAACAATGATGTGAAAAGATGTCTAAGGTACACACCTGATTCCCAGTAGTGTGCTTCCTTAATGGCATCAATATACTCGATGTCATCCCCAACTAAGCCGAGAGCATAACACGCTTCATGAAAAGTTTGATAGACAACACCATTCACCGTTTGAATATCCTCATAACACGGGGGACCTCTAATGTGGTTTAACATGGCTATCATATAGTATAGTTCACCACACTTTGGCGGCACATGGTGCAACCTACCAATAGTAAGTGTCCTCTGCCTACGCTTCCATCCCTTCTTCGTCCTATCCCATACATATTTTTGTGGGATTTCACACAACAATAATTCCCGTGCCTCAGGGTCTCTTTGATTTAACTGTAACTAATCAGCGAATTTTGACATGCCAACACTTGGGTGCTCAAGCACCTCATCAATTGGTTCGTCATCTTCAAAGATCATAGATTGCTCTCCAGGGAGGTGGAACTGTAATTTCTCTACAGCAGGAGTCCTGTAGTGGATGTCAAAGGCAAAAATCCTCTAGACAGCTTCACATGCAGAGACATATCTACAATCATACAATTTTTTGATCTCATCAAGCTGGTTTTGGGCATTGCGACGACTGTAAGATGATTGCATCGTAACACGGTCAAGCCCCTTATTAATGTACTTGAACAAATATTTGATTGACCTAGCTTGGTTACACCACTCCACATTGATGTGAGCCTGATGTCTGACAATTAGTTCAGGATTATAAGGGACAACATACCGATTATCAATCGGTACACCATTCTTCTGAATAACAGTTCCGTTATCCCTTCTTTGATAAATAGGAAAACCATGCTTATCAACTACTGTCCTTGGGTTGAAGGGCTTTGGGAATTTCCTAATACATACCCCATCTGACATGCATGGGAAATTAGGATTTGCTAAGCCGCAAGGACCATGAATCATTAAGTTTGACACAGCAGCATGCAAAATAGGGTACTCCCGTTCATCTGGAATCTCTGCAGATATTATCCTGTTGACGTTAGAAACCTCCGGAAACTTGTCATCTCTATGAAGGAACAATAGAATATGGGCATGAGGTAGACCTCGCTTTTGGAATTCAACTGTGTACACAACTGCATTTGATATGAAACAAAAAGAGACAATGTCAAAAGAAGTGCAATAAAGTTAGCAGAGCACAATGATGAGCGAAAGTCAAAGAATAACGTACAGACCTGACTTTGTTCGGCCAAAGATTTCACGAACTTTTAAGTGATGGATTAACTCATAGAGATTGACTTGGAAAACTCGTGATAGAATATCTGGACGATCTTCTGTGCGAAGACCCCTCTTAGATACAAAGCGCTCTATTTCTGGCCATTTGGGATTGCAGGTGAACGTTATGAATAGGTCTGGGTAACCACACCACCTAGAAATAGCCAATGTGTCCAAGTATTTTGATCTCATGAAAGCATCACCAGACGTGAAAGAAGCTGGGACAAAAAACCTACCACCAGTGGAAGATGCCTCAACATTACCGTCTTCCACTGCATTGACAACATTCTTCAACTTGTCAACCCTTAGCAACCCTTGATTGAATCGCAAGAATGATAAACGTTGAGACTCGACCATCATGTATCCATCGACACATATTTGTTGGAATAAGTTGCAGGCCCTTGTCCATGTTGGGTATTCTAACTCAAGGGGTCTTTCTTGAAATCGAAAGGCAAAAAACTCACGTAGTGTTAGCTCTTCACGTGGTTTTAGACTTTGGCTAACACCAAGAGACGCTTCACTGTGTGGTATGTTTGGGCGAAATCCATCCTCGCCATATGGAAGCAGTAAGGGGTACTGGAGGGCAAGGAATAACGGATGTAGCTCTGAAATACGTTGTAGCGAACTGCAATTTTTCTGAACTATAATGTCGCCCTGTTCCATCTCTGGCCTAATGTCACCTTCAACCAAAGCAGCAACCTCGGGAGCAGTTGGACGGTTATATGTTCTACCGTCCGTAATTCTCCGTGAAATTAGTCGAATACTGACGTCACCTGATACATCTGACGAAAGCCGATCCCTAGCCAATCGAAATGTCTTCGCCAGAGGATTGTGCTCATCTATCATGTCTTTCAGTAACGACATAAGTTCCTCATTAAGTCGATTACGACCGCCATAACTGCAGGGCCATAGCACATCAGGAATATAAATAAACAAAATAACAGATAAATAGAGTAAACTAAACGCTACATGCAATGAAACAAACGATGTTGTATATGGAATAAAGCAACATTTGACATAAGTAAAAAGTAGAGTGAAGCACCTTAACGCATTCATTCGGTTGTTAACCTCATCCTCGGTATCGTAAATGTATAGCTGGCAAAACTTAGGAATTGAATCCTCAGCGGGCAACAAACTGCCAATTCTGTGTACATTCTGACCACCCATTCTGAACGTGTACGGACCCCGACCGCGATTAACGGTTTTATCGATGATACCATCAGTGGATGAGAAAGAGTAGGAACAGTTGTATGTTCTTATATTGTTGATGAATGTGGAGCTAAGTCGATGTTCACGATCTAAACGTGACTTCAACAATCCCGGGGGCTCACTCAAATATGGCAACATCACCTTCCCATCTGAGCAACATAGGGAGAATCTAGGATTTGTTGTTCCCCGAGTTTTTCCAATTCTTTCTTTGTACCACATTAGTGCCCCGCAATTTTGACATTGGTACTCAGGGTCACCAATGTCCCAGTAAATAGACGGTGGTTGTTGTCAAATTCGAAGACATGAGTTGTTAAATATAATAAAACACGTTTAGTACATAACAACGGAGTGTATAACTAATAGTGTAGAAAGAACTTAGCAAATTATGGTTAAGAATGACATGATGAATACTAACCTTCATCAAAAGGTGCAGTAATTGATGTGGTACCGCTGGTTGACCCAACTTCAAAATGAGGACTCTGAAGGACATCTGACATGTCATTGTCTTCTCTTGTATTGGTAGGGGCTGGGCCCGAACCATCAGCCGCCTCCTCAAAAATTGGGCATAAGTCTCTTGTGTAGCAGGGGGCAGTCGGTGTGGCTGAACTTTGTCCTAAAGTAGAAGCTGTTAAGTTGTGACAACAATTTCTAAAAACGTCGTTGTGGAAATTATTTTCCACATACGTTTCCGTTAGTGGGTAGACAATATAGTATTGGTAGTTGGTGATATAACCTAAACAATATAAGTTGTCATTGTAGATAGAATAATACCGATGTCATTGGTAGGTACCAAACGTGTTGATCTTCGTTTCTGCAAATTCAACAATTTTCGTCGAGCCCTTTTTAATTTGGCCGTTTATTGTGCTGGCAAACGAACAATTGGCTCAATTGGGACTGTGGTGATGGTGTTGCGGCAATTAGATTAGGTGAAGACAACCGGCGCATTGATGCACTTGCACATGAGGAAGATGGTACAAAGGTGTCATGTAGCTGATCGTCTGTGGAGGACACAATAGCTACCCATTTAGTGAATATTTTACTAGGAAGTTAAGTCTCTATGAAGGGTATAAAAGGGAATGTGGAGCCTATGTACGTGTAGGTAATTGTATCTTGTCAAAACTAATATAACGACACCTTCATACATAATCATGTATGTATTTATCAATGCATGCATGTGTGCTTGTGTGAACATAATATATATACACATGTACACGCTTATAAGTAGGCATGCATGTACATGTGTGGATATAGACACATATATATTATGTTCTTCATTGTTTGTGCCACAGTATTTAAATGTGTCTATGTACAGATACGAATGGCTGACCGCATGCACAACCAAAGAACATACCGTTGATCATATTTGGTAAAGGGGAATGTATGATTGCCGCATTTTGAGCAGATGCATCATGGAGATTTGAACATAAGGTTGCTAGCACATCGACAGATGGATCTGCAGTCAAAGTTTCTCCTACGGTACTCGGTTAACAAATATTAGACATATTAATAACGAAATAAATTAAACAATAGTATAAACCTTTTCCGATGTATGACAGACACCTACCCACTACGATGCTGGTGAAATTTAAATAAGCGATGTTAGTTGTCCATAGAGAATGAAAGATTACCAATATTTGTTGAGCTAACTGAAGACGGTGAACATTTTTTTTGGGCATTTAAAACTTTCCTCCTAGCTCTTGCCATCTTCGCCATATACTGGACTGGTGTAAGTGCAGGTGCTTGAAATGTGAGAGTAGATGATGGTGTCGGAATAATTGAGTCAGAAGACCGAAATGGTATGGCTGATGTAGTATTAGATGAAGAAGATGGTGTACACGAATTATGGAACCGCGCATCTGCAAAGGCGACAATGTATATATTTTATATGGCGATCGAAACTCCCCACACATAAACAATAAAGGAAGACAAATTGTGTTCACATGTTGGTTCAACGAAGCAACATGTGAATTAATACATTAATATAAATGAATATACGTCTTCTTATGTACAACAGTTATCGTGTCAGCCTATATAGGAACCTAAATAAATAAACATCTATACAATCATAGGTACTTAGGTAGGTACCGTTACTAATATTTGACAATGGAGTGCGAGCGGCTGCATGAATCTGGTGAAAGTGGGCATCTTCTATCACCGAACTGCTATTACCATTACCTAACAAAGGAGATGTACAAATTATCGAGAATTAAATGACATAAAATTAGACCATACAAATTAGATGATTGTTCGAAAATAAGGGATTTTAAAAAGTACAAATGAAATTGGAAATGAATGATATGATGGCAATTTCTATGACTGCTTTAAAAAATGCCTAACGCCAATTTTTATTAAAGAATTCGATTAATGCTACACATCTGCGACCAGAAAATAAAATAACCTGTACAAAGCGTAGTAAAGTTATAGTGATATGATTCCTTCATTCATACACAAATTGGACCCGACCTTTAGTTGATGGGCCAACACAACAACACTTACATGCACAAAATACTGTGCCATGTTGTATGACCCAGTAAATCACGAAACTAAACCGACAACATCAGGCCAAGATACGTTAATTAGCTTCCGACTCTTGTTAATTAAAACCCCTTATTGATTGAGCCCAAAGCCGGAGACGGCTCACTATATGCAACCCAAGCCCGTGTCTCTTGACACCATACACCCTAATGAACCCTAATACTATGAATACCCTACTGACCCTCTCACCATGACTCATTTTCTAACCTAACCTTCTTCCTCTCTCACTACCCGCCGCACCTCTCCCTCTCTCACTCTTACTGCCACTATCTCACTCTATCCTATACACTTACTCTCACAGAACCCTTCTACATTGCACAAACAATTAAAAATCCTTGATTGCGAGAAACTCAAACACTAATTTCAACCATTGTTGTTCATCTATAAACGATCAGGTCTGTTCGGCGACACCATATTTAGTTGGATTCTATCATATGGCGGAGTTCATAAGTTGGTTTCGTCGACATACGCGGTAATCAAGAGCACTAATCTGGGTTGGTTGCCAAAGTTAAGCTAGAAATTCGAGTCTCCGTGCACGATTATGTCCAAATAGAGGTCAAAGTTCGATCCTTCTCTCTTTCAGTTGTTGTAATTTCTTTACTATTCATTTTGCATTTCTGAAATTTCTGAAACTTTCCTGTCATTTTTAGTTCCATTTTTTTTCTATTTTCTCTAATTTTTCTTTCTATCTCAATGGCTTAATCTTCTAATTTCAGTTAAATCGATTTTATGATTTATGATCCATTGTTACTATACATTGCATGTTGTTCGATCTGTAGATAAAGTCGATTTTTTCCAATATTTCTGATTTAGTTCATATTTAGGGTTTCCTATCCTCTGACTTATTTGAAAATTATGTTCTCGATTACGTTAAATCTATGTCCAAATCTGTATTTGCTTTCTAATTAAACTTTAAAATCTAGTAATGTATTAATCTCATGCTCAATTTAATTTTTAATTTCTGATTAATTTCTTATAAATACATGATTTATACACGATTTATGCAGGCTGACTAAGCAGACTGACTAATTTCTTTTTAAGACATACTAAGAAATACACAATTTTTTAAGCATATCTTTATTTGCCAACTAAGTAGGCTGATTTTGTTCAGAGAATGGGCCACCATTAAAAGTTGTAGCCAGACCTAAGCCCAAAAGTGAAGAGATCCAACCCAAAACATCCTGTCAACCAGTGCAGGCCGGACCCAGACCTGTCCAGGCCGAACCCAGGCCGGTCAAGACCGGACCCTGACCGGTCCAGACCGGTTCAGTGATCAGCTTTGTATGTACAGCCATATTCTTTGGGTTTAAAATGGTGACTGTTGTCTAAAATTACTGATACACTAATTCTAAGGTTTAAAATAGTTTTTTAAAAGAACGTACTACACTTTTTAGTTTTAACTAATGCAACCAAATGCAAGAAACAGGGAAATCTTATACAATTGGAGGTCTTACCGTCAGCTCTAGTCCTCTTGCTCCTTCTTCTTCCTTCTTTCATGCTTGAACTCGAAACGTTCTTCTTCTCCATAGTCAAACGATAAAAAAATGAAGATATGAGAAATAAGTTTAGTATGCGTAAAGGACTAACCTTCAATTATTTGGTATTGAATGTTCTTGACCTGAGTCTATCTATTACTATATATCCTTCAAATTCTTTAACTGCTTTTGGTAACCACCCCTTGCTACTGGCAGTTACAATTACTGAAAGAACTTATCCATACTAAATACAGTAGTAGTAACTGTCAACTGTTGTCATGGTTTTGTTGTGCATCTATTTTGTGAGTTGTCATTGTGATGATTTAGGTTCACATAGGAGGATCATATTGACATGCAGCTTACCAATACTTTAACATTGCATACACCTAAAGTATAAAGCAAAGAACACAAACACATAAATTTATCAACTAACTGAAACCCACTGAAATTTGAGCACTAAAAACAAATACAGAAAATGTTTGTCTTTTTGGAAAATAGAAAAGCAGACACACACAAGTGTGTACTTGATATTTTTTGCGAAATAGAAATGCGGA
Source organism: Agrostemma githago (assembly GCA_958450325.1). NCBI lineage: Eukaryota > Viridiplantae > Streptophyta > Magnoliopsida > Caryophyllales > Caryophyllaceae > Agrostemma > Agrostemma githago. The sequence goes on along the minus strand of OY288247.1, from coordinate 60,389,792 downwards.
AACACGCAAGTGTTTGCTTATTTTAACTACATGGCTACCCATATTCTGTTCTCAGTTCTTGAGTAACTTTGGACCATCCTTTGTGGTTGATTGCTGATCTGCTTTCTGTGTTTCTGCTTCACATGATGCTTCCATGGTTGAATAATCCCTCTTCTTTGGGATCTTGCTGACTGGTGTTACATCATCTCCGCTTTCAATTTTTGGACTCAATGAGGAGCTGTCTCCAACTGAATACCCAGATGGTATGATATTCTGGACAATTATTTATTCAATATGTAAGTAACAAATAATGAATTTTGAAATGATGTCACTAAATTTCTTTGCATTGTTGAACACTTGACTAACCAATTCTGAATCATTCGATATTGCTGATCCTGCTGCTGTGATTGTACATTGAGAGCATGTTTCATTCTGGTTAGCTTCCTTAATGTGTGAAAATGTTACCAATTTATAGCATCTTGTGTCCATGACAACATTAAAGTAAGACGACACTTCCAACACAATCCGGAATTTTCTACCAATTAGCGTCTCCAAGGCAAATGGAACCTCTTTAGTTGAATTAACCTGAAGATAAAAATTACAGTTGGTATGAGTATATAAAGTGATACGAAATGTAATCTGGATTTGTGAACATTAGTCATTTGTATGGCTCATACATCTCTCAGCATTTCAATACATTCTAATGCTGGCCATCCTACTTCGTCCTCTACTTGTTTGTCATATGCAGTGATGTATACATTGTCTCCATTATGGTCCTCAACCATAAATTTCACCTTAAATCTGCACCACCAAAAAATATGTGTATTACTTAAACAACTTTTGTAATATAAGAAACGTAGGCTGTAATCGTTACCGACTTTATGTCACGTTCAGTTGATCCCACTTCAGATGCATAACAATATTCCCTTGAACAGTACCAAAGGTTGTCTAATTTTCTCCCAGCTCGGGCTTTGCATATCTTACATTTGTTATGATACCATTTCTTGGTTGTGTCGATCTGTTTTAATGCTGCAACTATATGATACTTCCCAGCCTGCAGTAGAGTAGAAAAAAAATTAACTTTTAAGATACAAAAGTGGAGGTACTACCAACATGAACTGCATAAAAAATAATTGCGATGCCTTGTGAACTTCAATCAATTCCGCAATACTTGACAATGATTTTGTTTTTTCAGCCCCATCACTCGCTTCCATGTTTTTTAATCTGACTTTTCAATTGTTGATGTTTTGCTTGATGAATGAAAGAATAGCTAATCTGAGAATCAGCTAACTTATGTTTTGCTTGATGAATGAAAGAATATATACATTATTTGTGTGGGCATGGATGACATGGGTTGAGAGGATCATGGAGGATGTGAGCAATCATGGAGGTGATGGATAGTGAGTTAGCCTGCTGGTGGATGTCATGGGAAGTTTCTCAACAGAAGTTAAGTTTACTTTTTCCACTTTCCTTTTTTCTTGGAAACCTAAATTCAAGTCTGATTATTTATTTGTTGACTTCAATATTTGCCTGATTGTTACTAAGGTGTCTTATGTGTTGTTACTACTATCATCATTATCAATTTGTGATGTCGGGTTTCTGGTTTATCACACAGTCGTAAAATAATTGATGTTGGCTGATTTGTATGTACCTCCCCTTTTAATGCACTTTTAAGGTGAAACATGATGGGTGATATCTATGTTAACGCTACATGTAATTGGCAGTCACTAAGATTTATGCTTGCTATGTTCCTGACCTATACTTGCTGATTTTCAACATCGTAACGAATAGATAGATTATCCAACCTGTTTACACACTTCCTGAAGCAGCATTCTGGCCATTATGTGTTTCTAGTGCAATATCTACCATTCAATCTAACTATGAAGAACCATGTCTAAAATTGACCAACTCATTTCAGTCATTATGTACAATGTCATGTTTCTGATTACTGGTGACTCTCTTCAAATGAATTTCTTCTCAATTCTCATTATATTTACCACTTTGAAGTTAAACAACTCATTTCAGCCATTATGTACACTCGCATGATTCTTATTATTGGTCAGTCTTTTCGAATGGATTCCTTCTGAATTCTTATTATATTTGTTTAGTCACTATCCATATACACACCACTTTGAATCGATGTCAGTGAGTTGCCACCATGATTACATTCAATGTTCGTCATCATTAAAACTGTAGTTCTTAATCAGTAACACTTGAGGCATAAACCATGAAGTACGCATGCTATTTTAGACTTCATTTAATAACTGCTCATGTCTACCGTCGCAAAATTTGTAAGAGTCTGAGTCATGTTGCTTCAACAATAACAACATTAATTCTGGAAAATGTCTGGAAAGTGGGAAAGTTACAAAGTACTTGAGAAATTAAACAACTGAACTAAAAAAGACGTGCAAACAAACTGGTAGCGTAAACAAATGGGAAAGCATAAATAAACAGAAAAGTGTGAAAAGAGCAGGTGTGCATCAGTTCCTCATCAAGCCCACTTCGCTCTCACTATTTCTCTTTCACCTGCCGTGACATTGTAGTTTTCAACTTCGGGAATGTTGGGCTGCAAATATATCTTTGTTGCTCGTTTGGTCTCGAGCACAACTTTGTCTGCGTCAAATTGTAAATACTCATGCACAAAGCTTGCTATACTGTAAAGGACTGTTTTGGATTTTGAAGTGACCTACCTTTAACTCGAACGTGCACACACTGCACGATCACTATTGGTTTCTGAGTCTGGAATCTGGCAGATGTCATAGTTTCGTTAAGGAGGGTTGCAAAATCTTCCCAAACCCACATGCTATTTCATCTCCGCTTAAAAAAAGTTGATAAACAAAAAGGTTATTTTTTCAGGTAGCAACTATCATACTTTAAAAATGATTATTGTGTAGGTGGTCTTACTTTCTGTCTTGCAATTCCAAGTATGAGAATGGCAACGGTCTTGAAAATAAAACCCTATATTCCACCACTTCTACCACAATGTCTATATTTTTTTTAAAACACGGTTAGTTTGACACTAAATAGTTATTTATATGGTATACTTGGATGGAAAATACTTTACCTACTAATGACCTTTCACCCAAATTGTTTTGTTGTATATCTTGGACCGTCACAAAATTGAATCCATAGGTTGGAAATGGTGATGCACGTCTTCAATGATGGTTCGAGAGTCAAATATAACCTTGTGGGATACAGAGTAGCAATATCCCACCCTTTTTTCATTCCCCAATGGAAATTTGATAGCCTGATTGTCTTGCCTTCCTCAATAGACTCTTCGAATTCACGAACAATAGGCCTATGGATAGTGCATTGCCTTACCAACCCCTATAAAACTGTAATAAATTAAATAGTTACATTTCATCTTCGAAGATCATGTGCAAGGTCAGATGGCACAAAATATTTTTGACAAACTCTTAATATACTCACCTCAGCAGTAACAATAAGGAATTCTAGTGACAGAAACTCTCGTTTTGTACAAATGAAGAGTGTACCCATACCTTTCCACACTTTTAAGACTCTACCCTCAATAACAGTATCCTCCATTTTCACTTTTTGACTAAGAATGGAACGAATGTGACTGTATTTTAAGTGAGACCTGAATGTGTGTGTGGATTTAGAGTTCTATTTATATACAAATATTTGTACTTCAGTTGTGATTGCAGTTGTGGGGTTAGTGGGGAGTTACTCCAGTCATTGCAACTCCCTCTCAATTAGTGGGCAGTTGCTCCTTTCAATATCATTGAGGACTACTTGTTTAGATGATTATAAACTTCCCTACACATTATACAATTTGTGTCACATGATTATATGTTGTAATTTACAATCAGTCAACTATGTCTACTGTTACTCAGCTTTTAATTTGCTACATATCAGTCACTAATTGCAACTGTGTTGAACTAACAGGATAACATTGGGGGCACTTCTAATTGGCGGACACCACTACATCGTGCGACCTGATCATATTACTGTTGTGAATATCATATTTTGCACGCCTCTAGCTGAAGTATTTACTCGGTTCCAGGAACCGTTTTCAACCACCGTCTAGCTGAAGTATCTTATCTTATATGTTATTTAATGTTGATGTTTACTACCAAGGTGATCTTAGGACGGAGTTACGTGCCTGATTAGTAGCACACTACATCTGCCTACTTATTAATCTGAACATAATACACCACCACTCTCTAGTCGTAGCGTTAAACGATGCATGCATCGTATTTATATGCTCCTAGTGAGGCGGTGAAAACGGGTAAGTAGCTGCCAACTATTTCTCGATGATGAGCAATTCTAAATAAGACGCATATTAAGTCGGTGAGGTGCACTTTCTGTCCACTACCTAAATCGCTTACGATTAGTCGCAGCATCGTACGATGCTCTTAGATAGGCAGACTGCGGTAAACCGTTTGCCATCTTATTGAAGCGTGTACTGTGATTTGTGGCATATAGTGGGTGACAATCTGTGCAGCTCATCATGTATGAGAAGGTAAATTTTCTATTGCCTGAGAGAAATAAGTTGAGCAAATTAAAATACATCTGAAATAATTTAAAACTGCAGGTTTTGGAAGTAAAATTCCGAGTTTAAAACAGAACACAAACTAAGACACAAATTAAAACACAAACGGAACAAAAACTAAAACACTGAAATGTAAAAGTAGTTTTTTAGGGTGGCATAAAACACTGAACAAACGGTTCTCTGGGTGCACGGTAAATTTTGTTGCTTATCTTAGGCGGCACACTTTTTCCCTTGCCTTTTCTTCTTGAATTTTCTAATGGGCTCATCTACCTCGTCACCGTCAGTGTAAGCCATCTCTGTTATGTCGTAGTTGACTGGCCCGAGGTCTTGGGTGGTGGGCAGGGGCTCCATGGGAGTCTTCTCAGAAACAACTTCCTCACTTAGTCTTTCAGTTGAAGCTTCACTCTGTTCGGTCACTGGCGGCACAGCACACAACTCCTTTACACATAATATGCGTGTTGTTAGCATCATAGTTAAATTTTGTTAGTTTCATTGAACACTTAACTGGATTATTTAGTAGTAGATTACCATTGCCACTACAGCACTTGCAGGTGTTGTAGATTCCAGCAGTCCACATGCATTCACTGAACGGTCTTCCTCTTTGGCGGGAGCTTGTTCGGTTACTCCCATTGAAAAGGAACTACTTACTTCTCCCATTTCCTTTTGCTTCTCAATGATCTGCGTGTGTATAATTTGTCAATGTATTGCAATAATATTTAGCCGTAGTGGGGACATGTAATCTTCTTTCCACTTACACATGGTTGGCAATTAGCAGCTACTTCCTCAACTCCGGGGGCTGAACTGTCAGCATGTTCTTCTTTTGGCTTCTCCGTTCCCTGGCCAAACGGATTAAGAAACGTCAGGGTACAATGTTTATCCTGGTGGGTACAAAAGGGAAACAACATAAAGTAGGTATCAACTTCGGCATTTGTGAGTTTCTTCCACTCTTGCTTTTCTCCATCATCCTCACTCATCTGAATTACTGCATAACATTTTGAGTTCTGCTGAATGTTATATGCTTGCGTGACCCTAATCTTGAAGAGGTACTGTTTCTCGTTGATTGCACGAAATTCGGGGGGCGGGAGACCACTCAGACTTGTTTATACGGAGTCAGTTGTTAATTTTGCATAGTAGTACCATTTTCTCTTCGATGAGATCCTTTGCTGATTTACCTAGCAGTTTCGTCATATCCTCGTCCCAAATTATGAATTCGGCAAACTCACAAATCTCATTAAAAACTGTAAACTTTGCTTGGTACCTGTATGGTTGTTTGTTAGAGTAGAAGCGTAGATTCTAATATGTAGCGCGGACATGATAGAAATGACAAACCTCATGACGGGGTCTTTGGCTAGGTTGTAGAACCTGCACTTCATTTTCTCACAGTACCACATGCCGTTCTCTTTAAGTGCCATTCGTGTCCTGCAGTCTCCACATGAGCTATAGCACCACTCTTTGGATGTGTCCATTTCAAAGAGTGTAGCAAGTGTGACAAAGGCTCCTGCCTGTGCAGTAAACATGGGCAGAATTTCTCAAGCTTGAACCGTAAAGTTATTGTCGTAAAACAGTTGACCTATTACCTTTTGACTGTTCTTGATATCTGTCAAAGACATGCACTTTGACCCTGAAAGTATGCTTTGGCTTGTAGCGGCTGCTGTCAATGGCACCCCAGTTTTCCATCTATCCGCTCCACTTGGTTTCGGGTAACTACAGTAGAGTAATGACCCCATTTATTACGTTACTTATGAAAAAATGCATGTGCTTGGTTTTTCTGTTTGTTTGCATTATGTATTACACGTATATACTTACTTGTTCCTGAAATCTTCGACCTGAGAGAGTTTTGGATTCACAAAAATCAGTGTAGCGTCTCTCGTCATAATGCCAACCACATCTGCGTCAAATATTAAACAATCAGTCTTAAATAAGTGGGACAGGCGGTCTAGAAGTTGCTTCCGTGGGTAACCTTTCCATTCATTCCGCTTAACAAGCCTCATCACCAGAATTGGCCTGTCACGTTGCATGTACTCGTTGATGATACGTATGATTTCTGCAACGCACCCTCCAAATATAGAGCACGACATTTGTTCTTTTCTGTACAACATGAGTGTTAGGTTTTTGGAAGTACGTAGAATTAAAACTGATACTAGTAAAGTGGCACTGATCTTTGACATTACTGCGTCGTTATCTTACCGTGTGTTTTCGAGAGTGATTGTAGTCCAACTATAACCTCTAGCTGAAGTCAGAATAGGGTTATAGTCGACAAACTTGCCTATGACATCTACAATTTGGAGTTATATTAGTTAGACGTGAAAGTAGAAGTTAATCTCAGTAAGTTTAAACTGTGAAAATCGGAAAATGGGGGATTTTGAACTCACCAAAGTATAGGTCGTTGGGCACATTTCCTTCAATTATGTCATCAAATTCTTGTAAGTCGAGTACATAGCGTGGTATGTTTGGGTCGGGGTGAAGTTCCATGACCTTTGAACTATATTCCATCCAAATACGACATCGGTGTGACGTAACCATCTCAGCTCTAACATTCGAGGAGACACTGAACTTTGATATGTTGTATATATGTCCTTCTTTGAATCCTTTATTGAAGGCTTTAACTAATCTTTGCTTAACTGATGCCTGAATTGTCGAACCCTGTGCAGATTGAAGAAACTTCGGAAAGGATTACAACCTTATACGTAAATATAAAAATTCGGAAGTTGCGTAAACTGTGAAAGACACTTACATTGGCGTCGACCAAAATTAGTTCAACGCCATAAATAATTGGCAGTTTCCCGATTTGGCTAGCATCATTGTCAGGCGCCTTCGATGTATGCAGCCATTTCCGCATCACGCGAGCAGTTATCTGCACTGATCTCATCGAATCTTTTATCCCGGAAATTGCGACAGGCTCGAATTGGAACGACATTCTCGAGGGTTCTCAACTAAAGAGAGAGTTGATAATTTAGACTTGACAAATGCTTGTATATGCTTATTCTTTTCTGCTCATCTATAAACACACACATATATATTATTGGTGGACAGTTAACTCAAGTGGGCTTTTGTTGAGTGACTAATTTGGCATAAGTGTCTCAGTAGTGGGGTGCAGTTGAAAGAACCCTAAAATACTGCAAACCTAACTTCTGAACTGTCTCCATAACTGTTGTAAAAAAACTGCATATTACTGTAAGCATCCTCCCTCAAAACTGCAAAATTTTTCAAGTGCACGAATTATCGACAAATCAGCGACACATAGGCGCCACGTAGGTAGACGCTTAGGTGGCTTAATGTGGGATCTTAAAATGTTCCTGTTTTAAATAATAAAGGATTTTGATTTACTCCATCATAATAAAAAAACAAAGAGTAATTAGTTTTTGGCTCCGTTGAAAATATGGAAACATTCTAATTTTTATTTTATGAACAATTAATATTATTATATACTTTACAATTGACACGCAGCTTATGAAATAAGTTCAAAGTATAATTTTAACCCACGTGGTAGGTAGCACGCATACTTCTCCCAATTGACATATTTGTGTTGGATATCGACAAATGTCGGACACACGCTTGACATGACGCTCCCGATTAATTAAGATAATATATATATTTGTCTAAATTTATGCTTGACATGACGCACTTGTAAGTTGATTGAGATCCCTCGTAATGGGTAGGCTCAACCGGGTTGTCCATATTTCCTCTCCTTTCGTTGATCTTTGCTCGCTTGAATCTCTTTAAAAATATTTCGAGTAGCGTTTTGAATCAAACTATAGAAAAATCATCTTAAACATCGTAATTCGCAACATGTTACAGTCTAATCATCACCTGGGGTTGGGCGACAACTGAAATAGATACCGATACAAATTGGGTGTATAAAACATAGCCACTTTCTCTTGATGTTCTTCCTTCCTCCGTAGATTGATACCTTCTTTAAACAAAATAGGACCAATAAAGGGCTATCAAGAAGCCATAAATCTCATGTCTGGGTAAACCCTCCGGCCCTGGGGTAGTACCTAAATCAAAATCAATCAAGATATTGATGTGGGGCGTCGCGACCCACACAGTCAAACAATATTTGTAACACCGACTAACCTAACTAATGTAGTAATGGTAGTTCGAGATCGATCCAAGGGACGGTCTTCGTAAAGTCGATCAAGTCTATGTCTAAGTAAGTTTGAGCTCTAAGGGGGGTTTGAGTAGGATTAGAACTAAACTAAGATAGTCGATCTAAAGTAACTTAAACGAAATTCAATAAGAGAAAAAGGCGTTAGGGGGAGTTTGGGGAATCAGGCCTAGGTAAGGTCGTCTAGGGTAGTCTACTAAAGTCGATAAAGTAGTCGAATCGGGTGGTGAACGATCTTTCGATCGACCTTGTTCACCACCAACCACTGCTCAACCCGCTTTCGCGACGAAAAGGGAATAAGGTCTCTAATTGGGGTAGCTATGCACCCCAGATTTCTCGCGTCGGCAGAAGGGATTACAAGTCAAACTTAATCGTCACCAAGATCGACAAATAAATAAAACCTCAAATTAGACTAGGAAACAACTCCTAAACCAATTCTAACAAATTACCCATAAAAAATTAATACCTAAACATTCGTCCTCTTCACCCCTAACTAGTAAACTACTCACTAATCAAGAGGATTTTAACACAAACAAAGAAAATGAGAGATAGATTAAAATAACTCATATTAGAAAATGAGGACACAATTCAATCCAACATAACTATGGAGAAAAGAAAACCTAGAACAAGATCTAAAAAGAAAAACAAGAATAAAGCAAGAAAAAACTAAGAAAAACAATAAAATAGAGGAGAAACTTGAGGAGAAACTAATTAGAGAGGAGAGAGAAGAAGGAGAAAGTACCAGCAATGGAGGAATTGTCAAAGGAAGAAGATGAAGATTAACGTAAATCTGAATTTTGAAGAAGAAATACAAGAACTTTGTCGTCCAACCCTTCAATCTTCAAATAAAATCTAAGTCTAGACTAACGTTGTTACTAGATTAGAATCTTAGAGAGTGGTCTATGCTAATGAAGTTTTACTAGATTTAATAAAGCATACTCAATATGGAGTGTGATGGTAGAATTCTAGGGTTAATTATATATACAAAGCCTAAATGCGTCATTAAAATAACGAAATTACTTTTTCCTAACGCAACATTACTCAATCCTAACGAATTTTTCTTAATATTTCCAAATATACCCTTCTCTCAACGAAGAACAACTTTTATCTCATTTGCATACCCAATTATTCAAGCCACAATTACGGATCGATCATGAGTACTAATTCAATTAGTGATGAAGTAATCATCGTTTTTCCTAAATTACTTGTTTGGTTACGGTAATTATTTTTTCTAATTACTAATTGAAATTGAACTATTAAATTAGGGTTCTGTTATTTTTTTCTAATTATTGTTTAATTGAAATTGGTGGAGTAAATTAGAAGGATCGATCATCGGCCCTAATTCATTTAATGATGAACTAATAATCTTTTTCCCATCAATTATGACCTAATTACTGTAGTAAGACTGTTTGAGTTGCAGGACGAAACTCAGGGGAAACGGCGCGGTTGTTGAACTGACTTCATGGGCAAGCGACCAGGCCGGCCACGGAAACAACCCGAACAACCACTCTCCCCCCAGTCTAAACATCAATCTAGCTTATCTCATGACAAATCAGACGAACTTGCTGATGAATCACAGGTACTCCGAACTCCGTCAAAATCTTTGATCAATGATTTAATTAGCTCAGCAATTGAGCATAGTGCATCGATGATCCGCCCTGTTACTAACCGAGCCAAGGATGCGAATACCCAATTCCCTCTAGCGGTCCCTGGAACGGATGAAGTTGTACACGACTATGTGGAATACATATTTGGATCTAATGCTACATGCAGAGATGGGACGACTTTGATTAATCCTGCAATTATTGAGACCCCGAGCCTTAAAAAAGGGGAAGGGTCATCGTCAATTGTTAAGGATCAAGCTCTGGTGAATGAAGCAGTACTGAACCTTCAAAAAGGGGAGGGACCTGTTCCATTTACTGAACAGAGCTTAGGTGGTGGGATGCCAAGACTTAAAAAAGGGGACGCAGTTCTTTCACCTAGTTCTAAGGATGCTCCAGTGAAACCAAACCCGAGACTTAAAAAAGGGGAGGGTATGGCCACTTGGGCGTCGAAATTGCAGCAAAATAAAGGAATGGAACTTCACTATGTACCAGAATGTGCTCAGGGGGATTCCATTACCATTGAACCTGATGACATAGATGAGGAATCGAAGGCTTGGCAAACAACTCTTGTTGGGCATGTTCTGCGGGGCGCGTATCACAATTCAGCAATTGGAAAGCTTTGTGGCAACGAACTGGAAGGATAAGGGACATCCAAAGGTGCTCTATTACAAGAAGGGATGATTTTGTTTTTGGTTTAGAAATCTCGAGGATATGAATATCGTAATGAAGGAAGGACCATGGGAAATTGGTAAATCCATACTACTACTAAAGCAATGGTCGCCAAATTTCCACAATGAAATGGATCATTTATCTTGTCTCCCCATTTGGGTCACTTTTCCCAATTTAGATCCCTTCTTTTGGTCAGAAAAGGCTCTGAGTAAGCTTGCAAGCCGAGTTGAGAAACCAATCTGCGCTGATCGCGTTACTACAAGCCAGGAGAGGATATCCTTTGCTCGCATTCTGATTGAGGCAAATATAGCCGAGGAGCTTCCAACCCAGGTGGTACTTAATACATCTTTTGGCCAACTCCTCCAAAAAATTGAATATGAGTGGGTGCCTTACTTTTGTAAGAAATGCAAGAAGCTTGGGCATATTGAAGATAAATGTAGGATGTCTAAAAAAATCTACAAGAAAAAGGACGTGGTTATTCACCCAGAGACTCCGGTCATTGTGGATGACATTGAGCAGGAGATTGTGACTACTCATGTCCATATTGACTCTAAGGGGTTCACAACTATCATAAAAGGCAGCAGCCCAAAGCCCACACCAGCTCATAAGCCCATTGTTCTGGCCACAAACCAGTTCACGCCCTTGGAGAATGCTGGACTTGATGGCAATTACGTTCTTGATGAAGATTCCTTGGAGAGAAAACCTCCGGATAAAGGGAATGACCATGAAATTCATCACATGGAATATTAGGGGCATGAATGATCCCCTGAAGCAACATGAGGTTTTAAACCTCATGTTGGCTAATAAGGCTGATGGGATAGCCATTATCGAGACTCAAATTAATGAGAAAAACTACCAAAAAAATTGGCGTAAGAAATTTAGTCATTTTGCTGGCTATGCAAACTATCGCAGCCACCATAATGGTCGCATTTGGGTGTGCTGAAAGGCCCAAACAATGAAGCTCGAGATTCTGAATGAAGATGCTCAATACGTTCATTGCAAATTTAAGTATTTGTCCCTAAACAAGGAGGGGTTGTTTACTGCTGTTTATGCTTACAATGATGCGCAGGGTAAAACCACGCTTTGGGATTTTCTCAGAAATTGCCAGGCATCTCTTCCTTGGTTTTGCAGTGGCGATTTTAATGTCATGCTCTCTTTTGATGAAAGAATTACTAAAGGTGCTATTCACTATGACGATATAGCTGATTTTGAAGAATGTCTGAATGACTCTCACTTGACTGACCTGCCATGTACTGGAGCGTATTATACTTGGTGTAATCACCAGCAGGTTGATGACATTGTTTGGGCTCGTCTTGATCGAGCCCTAGGAAGCCCTATATGGTTTCAACATTTCCCAACAAGTCACTCTATAGCCTTAGAACCCGGGGTTTCTGACCATTCCCCTATTGTCACAGTTGTTCCTCAATCTTTGGATACTGTTGCCCGTCCTTTTAGGTTTTTGAATTGCTGGGCGGACCACCCAAATTTCGTTGCCACTACACAAAATCACTTTTTCGTGGCAATTATTTCGTGGCGAATGGAAAATCGACACAAATAACCCACAATTACTCATATAGTGAACAACTTATGGTAACAAATAGAAATCGACACTAATTATTCCTTCTTAAACGATGGCGTAGCATAACAATACATCTAGTAATTAGCACAACCCAAAATATTCATTGAGCGTTAGGTGTGAGTTAAAAAAACCGAACCGGTTATAAAAATCGAAACCGAACCTCTAATAATCCGGTTTAAGAAACCCAAAAATCCTGGTTTTCAAGTTGAAAACCGGTTCGGGTCACCTAACCGTTTTTTTTAGTGAAAAATCGGGTCGGGTTCGGTTTACAAATTTTAAAAATCGGGTACGCGGTTTTGAACCGGTTTACACTTTAAACGAAAATAAAATAAATTTTGATATGCAAATTAGTGAAACTGGTTCGGAATTTGGTTTAAAACACCGGTTTATAACGAAGATAACCTTAGTTTTTAAAAACCGGGTCAAAAGCTGGTTCGAAACCGATTCAAAAAACCGGTTTATAATAAAGATAATCATATTTTTTAAAACCGGGTCATAAAAACCGGTTCGGTTTTGGTTTACAATATGAAAAAAAAAACCGGATACCCGGTTTAAACCGGGTCGATTTCGGTTCAAGAAAAAATGGTTTCTAAAAACTGGATACCCGAACCGATTTTAAAAACCGATTCGGATACCCGGATAATGAACGTACGTTCTTAAAAAAAAACCAATTGAGCGGCAAACCAATTTCCCAATTTTTTCATCTTTGCGCCTGTTGTCTCTCCCTCTAATTATTTCCTAAACCCTCCTAATTTAATCAATATATATGAAGCTCATGATACAAATCATCCCAAGTAAGTTTTTGAAGATTTTTGTCGCTGTTTATGCGGTTTTGAACAGTACCGTCAAATCCCCAATTCGATCAAGGTCTGATTTTAACTCGATTTTTTTGTTCTACGTTGTTTAAATTGGTTTTATTATTGTTATTTTCATACCAATTTCAGCAGTATTTGATTATTTATTCTCAATTTGATGTAAATTTATAGTTGTTTAGGTTAGGGTTAATACTCGAGTAAACTGGGTGATAGTTGTTTAGGATCGATATAAACCTAAAAATAACGTAGGTGATAGTTCGTACTAATTATTATTGTTATTTGCATACCAATTTCAGCAGTATTTGATTAGTTATTCTCAATTTGATGTAAATTTATAGTTGTTTAGGTTAGGGTTTAGATTAATTGAAATTCAGTTATCACTAATTATTATTGTTTAGGTTAGGGTTAATACTGCTGAGTTTATCGGTTTGTGTAAAACAGATTTATTTCTGGACTATTCCTCGCCCAAAAGTCTAAATGTACCAGGTCCGTATAATGAATGTGTAAGAATTCTGGTGCTGTATTTCCCATGATAAACAGCAGCCATCTCAAAAATCCTTGGCCTTTGTATCAATAATCAATCACATGTGGAAACTCGACTTGTCTAACTTGGTTTGTAGGCTTATGGACCCTGTGTTTCCAGAAAAACCATGTTCAATCTGGGTTAACCTGATGTGTTCAGCAGATTAATTGAAATTCAGCAGTATTTGATTAATACTCGAGCTGCTGTTCCTGTTATCTTTTTCATTATGGCTGCTCGCTGTTATTCTCACTGCTGTTACTCAATACACATTCTCACTGCTGTAAATTCGATGTTTTTCAATACACATTCTCACTGCTGTTATTGATGTTATGATGTTATTTACGTTATTGATGGTACGCTGTTATTGAAACTAGATGTTATGCTCGTTGCTGTTGTCTAGATAAATTCTCTTTCTCTCATTCTCACTCTCTCTAATGTTATGCGTTCACTCGCTGCTCTCATTCTCACTTCGGTTTTGTCGCGGCTGCTGTCCAATTCTCTTTCTTTTATGTTTGTTTATGTATCATTGCTGGAATCATCGAGTTTACATTTTTCTGCGTTGTTTACGCTGTCCAATTCTCTCACTCGCTGTCCAATTCTCTCACTCGCTGTTGTTTATGCGTTATTGTTGCATCTGCTATTTCTGTTTTCTATTGCTGATGTTGTTTCTGCTATTTACGTGTTCGTTTGTTGCCTACTGATGTTTTCTGTTTTCTGTTGGATCGTGTTGCTGCTATTTCTGCTATTACTGTTGTTTATTGCTAATGTTGCTGCTCGGTTTGCTGATGTTGCTGCTCGGTTTGCTGATGTTGCTGCTATGTCTGTTGGATTAATCACACTTTTGTATTCAAACCAATTAATTTAATCTTACTAATATTACCCCTTGTATTTAACTCAACTTTTCTAATCTCTACAACCAAAACAAAACACTTCATTCAAATCCTTACATACTTTGAAAACAAATACTCCCTCCGTCGAGGCGCAGGGAGTAATACATTTCCTTAATTGGGTAACAAAAGAGATAATTAAACCCAACAAAAAACGTAACTCCTATATAATAACTTGATTAAGGATCTTAGGACTTTAATAAAAAAAGAATTAGAAGAGTAAGAGAAGTAGAGAAGGATTATGGATGAGGTTAAGTAAGCATACATGGTAAAGCAATGAGTGAAGTTTGAGTCTGAGAAGGTGGATAAGAAATAAAGGCAACCTAGCTTAAGAGATGGATGTCTCTCAGTTTTTTGTGTGTCAACTGCTTTTCTTTTGTCTTCTCTTAAATATATACAACCATTTCGTGACACTCAAACTGCAACTGCAATAAAATTACATCGTATCTACCACTTTTTGCAAGTTCTTCTGATTCAGCGAGAAGTTGCATCTGATCCTAACTTCTTTTTGAATGTCCCGCAGCACTATCTTAGGCCTAGTAAGTTTTGAGCTATACCAGTGCAATCAACGAGCAACCGATAATCCGCTTCAGCATACTACTCTTTTGACAGTGCCACTAATCCCAGGTATTCTCCACAGGTATGTTAGCCTTGAACTTCCAAACCCTTCACACGCCTCCTACTGTACTAGTATTTAAAAAAGAGATGTTTATGATCTTCTTCCCCATTATTCCTACATATATTACATTGGAATACAAGTATCATACCTAGTTTATGAAGTCTAGCATTAGTTAACAGTCGATTATGCATCATGATCGATCCTATAAAGGCATGCTTAGACATCACCAGCCTATCCCACACCTGAGTATGCCAGGCCCCTTCAGTTCTTGACCCTCGCATCCATACATATCCTTGTTTAATATTATTTTAATTTCCATTGTTGTGGGCTAGTAGCATTGGTGATGGATTATTGGTTATGTCTTTTGATTTCGATAATTGATAATCGTATGATTTTGCCTGTGTTGACCATGATTTACAAGTAAACTTAAAAAAGCTCTTCCTTAAACAGATAATCATTACATGGCTGGACGAAAACGTAAAGTTTGGTCAGATTATGAGCTTGGAAGCAATGAATATTTAACGGGATTGACAAAGTTTATTAAATATGCTTTTGAGAAAACATCTAGTGAAGATAAAACAATAGCTTGTCCTTGCGCCAGATGTGTACGTTACCATCGTTGTAGTGAGAAAGTCGTTTATGACCATTTAGTGATAAATGGACCTATGCGTGACTTTGAGAAGTGGTATGATAACTTTGATTTTGGGTCCTCTTCAATGCCTAGTAACGACGACGAACTTTCTAAATCCATTGCGAAGAATAGGATAATAGAAATGTTAGGTGATGCTTGCGGAATTCATTGCAATACTTCTAATAATGAGACTCTTGGTGGGAATCCTAATAACACTCCTAATTTTAACGAATGTGTCGAGTTTGATGAAGGTTTCCCTAGGGTGGAGGACCCACTTGAGTCAGTCCCTTCTAATGTTGATATGTTTAATAAGCTGTTAGAAGATGCTAAGTTGGAGTTGTATCCTGGGTGTAAGGAGTATTCTAAACTTTCATTTATCCTCCATCTTTATAATCTCAAATGTAACTCTGGATGGTCTGATAAGTCATTTACGGAGTTACTTGACATCTTTAGGAAGGTCTTACCGCAAGGTGCAGTTATTCCCGACTCCCTTTATGAAACAAAGAAGATTGTAGATAAATTGACTCTTAAGTACAAGAAAATTGATGCATGTCGAAATGACTGTATGCTTTTTTGGAAAGAATATGCTAATCACGACGAGTGTATAGTCTGTGAAGCATCTCGTTGGAAGACCTTAGATGAGTCTAGTGTCAATGTGTCTAATAATACGAAAAATAGTAGCGGAAAAGTAAACAAAAGAAAAAAAATTCCCGTCAAAGTACTCCGATATTTCCCTTTGATACCAAGGCTTCAAAGACTCTTCATGTCTTCTAAAACAGCTGAACTTATGAGATGGCATCACAAAGACCGACTAAACGAGGATGGTGTCTTAAGGCATCCGGCGGACTCTGAATCATGGAAGAATTTTGATAATCGTTACCCGACTTTTGCCGCGGATCCTCGGAATGTTAGATTAGGCTTAGCTAGTGATGGTTTTAATCCATTCGCGGAAATGCGGAGCACCTATTCCACTTGGCCTGTACTCTTGATAATATATAATTTGCCTCCTTGGTTGTGCATGAAAAAGCCTTTCATTATTCTTTCTACACTAATTCCTGGTCCAAAGTCTCCAGGAAATGACATTGACACTTACTTACAGCCATTAATAGGTGAATTGAAAGAGCTTTGGGATGTAGGTGTTAAGACGTATGACGTCTTTGAAAAGAAAAGTTTCCAGTTGCATGCTATTCTCAATTGGACTATAAATGACTTTCCGGCATACGGTAACTTGTCAGGGTGGTGTGTCTATGGAAAAAGTGCTTGTCCATGTTGTAATAATGATAAGTGGTCCAAGCGATACAAGTATAGCGGGAAGGTTTGTTATATGGGTCATCGAAGGTTCTTGGATCCTTTACATAACTATCGTTTTGATGAAAAATCTTTTGATAATACCATAGAAACCAGGTGTCCCCCTAAACCTCCATCTGGTTCGAAGGTGTTACAACAATTGGAGAATATCTCTTTCACTCTCGGTAAAACTAATCAAGATCACCTCTCCGGGGTAGAACCAAACACTTGGAAAAAGAAAAGTATCTTCTTTGATCTTCCTTACTGGGAGTATAATATGTTGCGTCATAACCTCGATGTGATGCACATAGAAAAGAACGTGTGTGATAATATAGTTAACACACTCTTAAATGTTCCTAACAAGTCAAAAGATAACCTTAAAGCTCGTCAAACTTTACAAGAGATCGGTGTGAGAAAACATTTATGGCCTCAACCTCAAGGGAACAAAAAAATATTTTTGCCTCCAGCACCTTATACTTTGAGCAATCTAGCAAAAGATCGATTTTGTGAAGTTCTTAAGAATGTAAAATTCCCTGATGGTTATGCGTCAAACATCTCCCGTTGTGTGCTGAAACGAAAGTTGTCTGGGTTGAAAAGTCATGACTGTCATGTGCTAATGCAGCTAATGTTACCTCTTGCAATGAGAGAGAGCTTGCACGAGAAAGTATCCCCAATTTTAATCGAGTTGTGTGATTTTTTTCGAGCATTATGTTCAAGAACACTCTACCTAACTGAACTTGATCGATTAGAGGCGAAGATTGCTACTATTCTTTGTAACCTAGAGAAACTCTTTCCACCCACTTTCTTCACTGTTATGGTACACCTTGTTGTTCATCTTGTTGCTGAAGCTAAAATTGGTGGTCCGGTGCATTATCGATGGATGTACCCTATTGAGAGGTAAGAATGTTTACTTTATTTAGTTTTAGTTAGTGCTGCGTAATAAAGCGTAACACGTCTAATAAGTTAATTATTTTAGGTATTTATCTACACTCAAGTCATACGTAGGCAATAAAGCACGTCCTGAAGGATCGATTGCCCAAACCTATCTAATTCAAGAGTGTATAACATTTTGCTCTCGTTACTTGGGAGAAGGTGACGACATTATGAATTCCTCAAATAGAAATAATGCACAGTGTACCTATGGTTATGAAAATAGCCGAGAATCACGTCTTTTTCCATCGGTTGGTCAACCGTATGGACGAGTTGAAGGTTTTATGATGGATGAGAAGACAAGGTTACAAGCACATCGATACGTTCTGTTCAATTGTGATTGCAAAGATATTGAATCTTTAAGAGAGTATGAAATTCTATTGTGCATTTTTGTTTGTAACATTGATGTTTAAATATTTTTTATATAACTAACATAAATAATTGATGTAGGGAACATGTTACTTTCCTCAAGAGAATACATAGACGTAATCGTTTAACTCAACATGCCCAAGATCGAATGCACAATGAAGAATTTGTCGAATGGTTGAAATCATTTGTGAGTATTAATAAAACAAATAATTTCATAAATAACATAAAATTGTTTTGTACTTACCTCGAATTGAACCTTGTTTTATCATGTTCAATTTATTAGGTTAATGATCCTGACAACAAGAATGACATAAGAATCACAGATGATGTTAAGACACTTGCACTTGGTCCATTACCTATGGCGAGAAGATTTCATGCATTTGATATGAAAAATGGTTATAGATTTCGTACTAAAGAATTTGAGAAGAATAAGACTACACAGAATAGTGGAGTGAAGGTTGTAGCAAAGACCCAAAGTTATGCTAGCTCTAAGGATACAAATCCGATTTTCGGAGATGTTATATATTATGGGATCTTAACTGATATCATCGAGTTAAATTTTTACAGTAAATATTCGATACCTATGTTTAGGTGTGATTGGGTGAATGTTCACAGTGTGAGTGGTTTAAAGAAAGATAAGTTAGGATTTACTCTTGTTAATTTTTCTCATCTTATGTATAATGGAGACCGAGTAAGCGATGAGCCGTTTGTGTTCGCTTCTCAAGTTGAGCAAGTTATATATGTGCAAGATAGAACAAATCGCGATTGGTTTATTCCAAAGTCGATAAAGCCTAGGGGTACTTTTGATTTAGGAGATGATCAATGGGAAGTTGATCTGGGGATTGGAGAACACAGTCTGCCAGCCGTAGAAGATACTTTCGACATGGATATTGACTTGTCTGGTGTGGAAGGAACATATGTGGATGATACATGAGCATTTTCTTTTTGCATTTCTTGGTTACATTTCCGCAGTGATGTTGGTTTGGTATTGTATTAGAATATTAGTAATGATATTAATAATAATATAATAATAATAGTTTATTTGGATGTTCCCTTCACCGTTGTGTGGTCTATCATTCTTTCTAGAATATAAATTTTAAGATTGTATGTTCTATCTAATGGAGTAATTGTCTTTGCAAGGTTTCTCATATAGCCATGTAATATAAATTTTCAGATTGTATGACATTGCCCCTAAAAGGTAGTTTCTCTCAAATGGTAGATGCTGAAGCATTCTTTTTTGTTGATTCCCTGGTTATGAAACCAATTTGTGAGACTATCATTTTATGATATTTTATTCCCCTTAGTTTTGTGAAACTCACAGGTTAATATGATGTTTGTTTTAAGTGATCTTTTCAGAAAATCATGACGAAAAGGAGACGTTTGACGACAATCAGAGTGTGGGACGACACTTCTTTCAATCTTGATGGAGGTAGTAGTGCGGATATTTTTTCTAATTTAACACCTGGTGAGGAGCATAATATGAACTCCTCAGTCGCTAATGGAGGTGATAACACAAGAAATGTGGTAAGTGAAGTAATAGAAACATTACATTCGAATGAGGATAATCCTAATGAAACAGATACTGATACGGCTGAACGTTCAGGTATGTAATTGAAATTTGATACCTTGTTACCTAGTGTTGGTCCTGTAGAATTTTGATACGATTAATGCTAATGACCTTTTATTGGGTGATAGTGAGACGTAGAGGGCCGACTATTTTAACTGATATTTGGAATCAGCCACCTGATATGCGGACAGTCGTTGATTTCAATAAGGAAGGTCAGCCTTATGGCGTGGGATCTACCGTTCTGTCTAGTTTCATCGGTACAATGGGGAGAAATCCTGAATTGGCACCCCAAGGCTATTCCGATTGGAGGCTCGTACCGGAGGAATACAAAGTTAAATGTATGACTGAGATAAAGGTATAAAAGAAAATTATATTTACGATAAATGTTTAATTAACCTTCAGTACACGTAAAAAAATGTGTTGATATATTAGATAATACATTCATATAATATCTATTCCCTTTTGATTTTTTATGTAGTTGCAATTTATATTCCCACGTAGAGGAGAAGATCATATTCTTAAGGCATTAGGAAGGGTGGTTAAGGAATTTAGAGGAGAACTAAAAGCTATGTACTATGAGCCAAACAAACAAAATCGATCAAACTTGGTTAATGCGAAGCCTTCACGTGTTCCTATGGATCAATGGTTGAAGTTGATTTCTTATTGGGATCAAGACAAGACAAAGGTATTTGATATTTAAATTTATTAGGATCACTATTGTTTTATTGTTGTAAATTTAGTAAATAATTAACAAAGCTATACTTATTTTTCTAACTAACACTTTAATATATGCACAGAGACGTGCAACAATTAATAGGATCAATCAGAAAAATCAAACTATGCCACACTGCGCAGGGAGACAAAGTTTTGCTCAACTAAGAGCGAAAAAGGTGATACTCTTATTTCATAAATTGTTTAATATCCGTGTTCTGTTATTATTTCCTCTCTATTATTTTTGTGTAGTAAATAATCTAGTGCTCGCTATTCTTTAGACGGTAAATGGTATTGAGCCTAGTCGCGCACAAATTTTCATTGCAACCCACAAGGACAGAATAACAAGAGAGAAGAGGAAAATTGATGAACAGTCGGCAAAAGCAGTTGTAAGTTTTATTTATTTATTTATTACTTTTTTTTGTACAGTTAAATCAATCCACACTTTAAAAGCTAATAAAGAAGTAGCGCTCATCCTTCCCTTTTTTTATTCTCTTGGTCACTATTTTAATTATTATTTTAAAAAAAACATTGTATACATTAGGAATTAATGAAAGAAAAATTACAAGAGCTGCCTAACGGAATAGAGCAATTGGATGGAAAGATAGCTTGGAAAGGAGATATATTTGATCTAGTAATTAGAAAGGAAGAAAGACGTGGACGTGTGCGTGGAGTTGGCGGAGACTTGTGTGCTTCCAAACTGTTGGCTAATTCTGGTGTACAACCATCGTCAGACTTTATGGAAAACAATGTTGCCTCCAATGAGTTAATTAACAAGCTTCGTGATGAGATGAACCTCATGCAACAAAAACATACCGAAGAATTGAAGATGGTACAAGAAAAGAGTGATGCGGAGGTAAATAAGGTCTTGGAAAAGCAAAATCAACTCGAGAATCTAATCCATGACTTGTTGGTCCTCTTTAAAGGTAGAAAAGCACAATATTCAAAATACGATCAGACTAATACGGTATGTTCTTATTTCATTTTTTACACAATGGTTCGTAATTAATACACAATATGTTACAAATATGATATTATACTGAAGTGAATTGGATAATGGACTTCCATCATATAATATTTAGCGTGCTATTTAAATGTTCATACAGGATGATTATAGCAACTCAAGTGGCTGATTTGTGATATTTCATTATATGTGCCGAAGAATATTATTGAACCAGTGAGTATATATTTGGACACACATAAATATATGTGATGTTTTTACTTGCACGTGGGAAATGAAAAAAATTCGGACTAACTTGGTATATAAATTATCTATGTTTATTGCAGTTTTTTCGAGGAGCGGCTCCTATATGTAATACGGAATACGTGGGTTGAAGCTTTGCTTTGAGGGTTGAAGACGTAGTAATTTTTTTTTAGGTTTTTAAATAGCTGTTTGCACTTATTTTGGACCTATTTTTATTAATTTAATTTAGTCGATGTTGGATACATATAATTTTTAGGATTTTATGAGTAATATAATTATCATATTTTTTGACTTGTCATTTCTTTTTATTTTCGCACCGTATTTGAGAGATAGAAATAATATTTCGTATCGAATGAAATCGATACCAAATTTACTATGTGGGTGCAATTGTGATGCTAACCGTGTCAAATACAATTGTTACTATTGTCATTGATGATTTTTTGTAATACTTATCGCGTCGAATATAATTGATACAATTGTAAAACAGAAGACATATAATAGTACTTATCGTGTCAAATACAATCGTTACAATTCGTATTAGTAGGAAAATTAGATTACTTACCGCCTCAATAATAATTGACACTAAAATCGCCACCAAAGCTTCTATTCTTTCGTGTCGATTTTAAGAAGTTAACCCGACGAATAGATTATTCGCCACGAAAGGCTACGGCAACGCCAACTACTCCAACGAAAACATAATCGACGGGGAAACCTTTCGCGTCGAATAGAATCGCCACGAAATATCAAAATAATCGACACGAAAAGGTGATTTTGTTGTAGTGCTGCCCTGGTGGAGACGGAGTGGTAGGTGCACATCCCAGGCGTGCCTATGTATAGCCTTATTCAGAAAACAAAGAGGCTGAAAGGCCCTTTAAAACAGTTGCATCAAAGGCATTATTCTCAGTTGACTCACCGTGTCAAGGATCTTCAGACTCATCTTACTAAATGTCAAAGTGAGCTGATACGTGACCCTACCAGTGCACCCCTTCTTGCATTGGAACGCAACCTTAGGGCAGAATATACACACTACAGAAAAGCTGAGCTCTCAGCCTTAGCACAGCGTGTAAACATTAAACATCTTGAGCTCAACGATGAAAATACTTCCTACTTCTATGTACACTTACATGACCGTAAGTCGCATAGCTATGTTGGTGCTATTAAGGATGTTAATGGGGATAGGCACACTACCTAACCGAGCATTTGTAATGCTTTCTTAGAATATTATAAGCTATTACTGGGTTCTAGTACTGATGTTCAGAATATAGACCCCATGTTATTCACCCAGAATATGCTCCCTCAAGAGACGGCTGAGAGGTTGCTTTATCCTATTACACCTCAAGAAATAAAGGATGCCCTTTTTTCTATCGACTCTAGGAAGAGCCCAGGTCCCGACGGGTTCTCCTCTGGTTTCTACAAGCAGGCATGGCCTATTATCTCTCATGACTTTATTGCTGCTATTCAGGATTTTTTTGCATCCGGTAAGATGTTGGGGGAGATAAACTCTACTCTCATTACACTTGTCCCAAAGGTTGCGGTACCTGACTCTGTTACTGATTTTCGACCAATCTTCTGCTGTTCTACGGTATATAAAACGATTAGCAAAGTTATTGCTAATAGATTAAATCCAGTTATGCATCTTATGGTCGGATTGGAACAGTCAGCGTTTATCTCTAGTAGGAATATTTTTTGATAATATCCATACCCCTCAAGAACTGACAAAGAACTATAGCCGAGCCCACCTATCTCCCAAATGCACCGTAAAAGTGGACATTAGGAAGGCTTTCGACTCTGTTAATTGGTAGTTCTTGCAGCAAATTCTCACTCTGTTTGGCTTACCTGAAAAAATGGTTCTTTGGATTATGTAGTGTCTTCAAACTACTAAATTCTCATTGAAGATAAATAGGGCCTCCCATGGCTATTTTCCCGGAAAAAGAGGATTACGACAAGGCGATCCCCTCTCACCCCTCCTCTTTATACTTTGTATGGAGACGCTCTCCAGAATGCTCCGTAGTTGTTCGAAAGAAAGGGAATTCTCTTACCACCCAAAGTGTTCTCGATTGGCGCTAAATCACCTCATTTTTGCGGATGATCTTCTCATCTTCACTAGGGGGGATGTGCCTTCAGTTATGGCTATCTCGGCATGTTTACAGAAATTTGCTTCATTCTCTGGATTACACGCAAACCCGAGCAAAACCGCTATCTACTTTGGAGGCATAAAGCGGGAAACTGCACATCAGATCTTGGATGCTTGTGGATACACCGAGGGACAATTCCCTTTCAAATATTTGGGATTGCCTCTTAATACTTCTAGAGTAGATGTAAGCATGCACCATCTGCTCATTACTAAGATCAAAGAACGATTAGCTGGATGGGCGAGCCACCTCCTTTCATATGCGGGTAAAGTCTAAATCATTAATTCAGTGATCTTCGGGATGCATCAGTACTGGGCTTCTTGCCTCCTTCTTCCTAAAGCTGTTATAAAAACAATTAAGCGATTATGTAGGGAGTTCTTATGGGGGAAAACAGGCAGGGGAATGATATGGAAGAGTTGGGATACTTGCAGCAGGCCAAAAGAAGAGGCGGGGTTCGATATCCGCGAAATATTGAGTTGGAATAAATGCCTATTGCTGAAATGGATCTGGAAACTTGATCATATACAGGCAGACGTCTGGTGTCAATGGTCTGCCAAGTACCACCTTCGTGGGGGCTCTGTGTGGGATGTTGTGGAGAGAGCTGATGACAGCATGAGCTGGAAGCACATCCTCAGAACCCGGGATGAATTAGTTGCTGCACTTGGGACTGCCAACCATGCTCGGATGATGATGCAGCAGAGTATGCAGGATGGAAAATTGAAGCTTGGCCCTTTCTATGATATATTTCGCAGCAAAGAAAACAAGGTACGATGGTCTACCCTGGTGTGGGACAATATAAACGCTCCAAAACATGCCTTCATCTCGACATTGGCCATTGAAAACTCCCTTGCAACTATGGACAACCTCCAAAGACGGGGTATTCAGTGTGCTAATAGATGTGTCCTATGTGCGTCTGCTGCTGAGGCACAATGTCATCTATTTTTTGAATGTGATACATCAAAGTGCATCTGGATGATGGTTAAAGGGTGGCTCAAGATGAATGCACCTAATTCACTCCCCACCTCCTACGATGGTTCACCCATTGTAACAAGGGTAAGAGTGTACAAAAACGACTTCGACGATGCGTGTTTATTGCTTCCATCTATGAGCTATGGAAAGAGCGGAATGAAAGGATTTTTCAGGGAAAGCGTCGTAACAAAGCTACCATAATTAAAGCTATTAAGTACAATGTGATTATTAGAGCCTTATACGCTAGTGGCACTCAGGAGAAACAACTAGTTCTTGATCTATTAATGTCTTAGATTATCTCTTGTTGATGGAACGCAATTTGTTATGCTATAATTCGTATCCTTTTTTGGATTTTTCATGAATGAAAATCAATGAAATTTCCAAAAAAAAATAGTCTTTTTCCCTAAATTAATTGTTTGGTTACGTTAATCACTTTTTCTAATCAAAATTTAATTGAAATTGAAGGATTAAATTAGGGTTTATTTACTTTGTTTTTTTAGTATTGTTTGATTGCAATTGGTGGAGTAAATTATGATTTAGGGAATAAATTGGAGGGTGGTCGGGGTGGTCACGGTGGCGGTGGCCGCCGGCGGGCTGGGTGGTCGGATTCAATTTGGTTGAATTTCAATTAATTTGTTTTTAGAGGAAACGGTAAACTAAGATCGAAATAAGAGGTGAATGAGAGGGGTAATATCGCCTTGCCACGTTAGGATTGAGTAAAATCTCTTTAGGAAAAAGAACTACCCTAAAATAAAGGCCAATTCTAATTTTTTGCCTTGACCTGAAACTTTGCCTTGTGGATCTTCATAGGGTGAAGTTCTGCCCTGCAGATTCTCTCCAATACGGCCGAACTACCGTCGGTCAAAGTTTCGCTCGGTGAGATTTTTTGTCTGAAATGGCGATCTGGGGGGGAAACATCGTCGGGCAAAGTTTCGCCCGCTCAGAATATCATCGGACAAAGTTTCGCCCGAAGAAAAATGTAATCCCCTAGAAATTCTAACGCAATACAGTGGCGGAAACACTGTAGAAGTGAGATTATAACACACTGTAGCTATGTCTTGATTAAATAAAAATGGTAAGTCAATACATAAGGCATATAAAATAAAAATGGCTACAAAAATAAAATAAATAAAATAAAATCCACAAAAAGGGTTTTAACAATCCATAATACAATGATCTCATTAAAACAAGCATGATTCATAAGTGCTCGCTAGCCCACCCGAAGAGAAACACATATATTTGCCATGTTAAAAACATAACAGCCACAATCAGTGGGGAGCAACGTCAACGTTCTCCCAGCCGTATAATCGGATTTTAAAACTTTAATTACTATTATATGAAAATAGTAAAAACGGAAAACAGTAAAACATTATTCATAAAAATAAGCTTTCAGTGAAAAAGTTTACGTATCGAAACAATATAATAAAAATGAGTTTTCCGGAGAAAACATAAAACATTTGCCAACCTGCAACCAAATTATATTGATAATAATAAAAATATTCAAAATGGCGTTATGGATAAAATTAGTGTAGACGGCTAGACTTTCACTAGGAGAATACTAAAAACTACCTTCGAGAACTTAGTTCATACAAATCAAACTTCGTTCTCTAACTAGGCTACACAACCATAATAGGACGACGACTTATAAATCCGTGACCCTAGTTTAAGATGATATGTGCACCCTTCCCGAGCAACATAAATACTCAGTTCAACCCGACGGCATCTTACACTACGAGGCACGAGCTTAAGAAAATATACACACACTCCCGAACACCATATATGCTCGGTTCAACAACCAGTGTGCCCTAGAAAGACACACCAGCCTTATAGTTGATGGCAAAAACGTAAACCTCAGAATATATTACTCTAAACCTCACACTTATCCCTATTCCATAACTCCAAAACAAAGCCTTTATCAATATTCATAAGATATAATCATTATAATAATAAGAGAACAAAAGGATTAATCATTAAATTCTAAAAGAGGAAACTTTCTATTTTAGGAAACTTCTATTTTTAGAAAACTTTACTGAAAATTGCATCATATCAAAATATCAAAAATATTAGTTCATACTAATACAACATTATTAGTAAACGATATAAATTTATAAAACTAATACTTTCGGCCTTAACGATATTAGTTGATAAAGTGAGAACATTTGGGGTTATGAAATTATTGAAATATCATATGAGTGTTTATAAAATAATTAAAAATCTCTTAAACATTTTAATACTACTAACCAGGGTATTTTCAAAATTTATAAAACTAAAATTCCCTAATTATTATTAGTTTCGACAATGCGAATACAAATAGGATTTTACGGCAAATGTAAGAATAAATATTTTAACATCTTTTATTTAATTAAATCATTAAATAAATTTAGAATATGATAATGGGTGATTTAACTCTTAAAGTTTCAGATCTAAACATTTTCAAAATTGCTGGAAAAACAATTCATTTTGGTGAAACGGAGCACTTTAACGATAAATCGTAATTTTGTACAAAAATCATTACTATTAATTAATGACTTTGATAAATAGTACAAAAATTATGTAAAATAGATAAAATATATTTTTGGACATTCTGTCCAGAAGAATAATTTTTCCAGAATCCCAAAACTCAGTTTTTAAAGGGTTTTCTCGTTAATCGTCTAATCTCGACAATAACGATTAATAAAAATAGTAATTACAAAACGATTTAAGTATTAATATCCAAAAATTATTATTAAACTTAAAAATCATGATTTTCCAGAATCTACCAATTTTACAAATTTCCAAAATTCCAGATTTAACAAATTCCGTTAAAACCGTCTTTTAAAACCCGTTTCCACAATTAACTGTTCTCTTAATAAAATTTGTCGTTCTTAATAATTGATTAAAGTACTAAAATCATAAAACACATTTTTTCCAAGAATCATCAGGAACAAATTTTTTCCAGATTTAAAACACAAACCAGAAATCGGAAATTAAAACGACAAACACGGTTTTAACGATAAACGATGATTTAAAGTGACTAATTAATTCACCCACTTAACAAATCCGAAAAATTATGGAAAAATTCAGAAAATTCTATTTCACCATAAAGTTTACCCACGTCAAATTTCAGATTAACATAAAATGTTTAAGTTTTAGAACTGAAAATCGGCTTTTAATCATTTATGTCCATAAACGGTAATAATTCCATAATCGATAACTAAAATATCAGAAAAATACTAAATTATTAAAAATCATCAAAAACCTCATTTTTACAGAATATAATCATATATTACAAGTTTAGGCCAAATAATACGATTTTACAAATTAATATGACGATTTAATCGTTAATCTCGTAAAAGGGTAAAAATACCGAAACATGCAAATTTTCAACTTTTAAAAATTTCCAGATTATATGACATACATATATCGTCAAAAATAAAATTATAATTTTATACATGCAATTACACAAATAAAATCAAGCATCCTACATCCCACAGCATACATGGTACAAAAATATCATGAGAAAACTAAAAGAATCAAGGTAAATAACGATCGGAAATAACATCGATTATTACCTTAACGAAGGTGTGGACATGACATAGGTCCACCCCGACGCGGCCACGCGGGGGTTTGTGCAGGCGAATGAATCTCCATATGAGAATGGATCGAATTGAAATTTAGGTCGAAGTGGAGCGCCACCAAATTTTGTGGTTATTCGGAACCATTCGAGCCCACTCTATGTTGTAGTGGTCCGTATACAAAATACGGCCCATTTCCGATGTCAGAGTTTATTGGGCTCGTCCCTTTGCATTTGATACCAATACCGACATTATCGGATATTGTGTATTGAATGACTCTCGTGCGCCAACGGTTTCGGGTATCCGGAAACCGAGGTTCTGAGTAAGGGGTGAGGGTACGTGTTGGGAAGCCCACAAAGAACACCCAACCCCGCCCGCACATTAGCGGCCTCTACTAAGAATTCGAATGACTTACAATACGCGCGTTAGTAGAACGGGAAAATGTTATGCAAACATTGTTTTCCCTAAGCATGCGAGAAATTGAAAGGGTTTCTATGTCAATTTAATGCAATTAATTCTAACGTCGAAGTTGAATTTTAGCATGCGGGTTCATTTAGTACAATAAACGAACAAAAATTAAATTGACAAAAGAAACAACAAACGCGTTAGTAACGATGTAATGACATAACGAATAATAACGGTTTGTGCAAATATTGAATTGAATTGAATGATGTACAAGATGATGCATGGTTTGAAAAGATAGTATACACGTGATTAATTATGCACGTTTGACCTAAGTCGCGAAATACTATCGGGTTTTGAAAATAGAATAATGCACGATTTATTGTGTTAATCGTTATGAGGTTACTCGATCGAGTGGTCGATAGACTCGACCGAGTAGATCCCAAAAAGAGGTTTCTGTTCCGCGTTTTAGACCATACTCGGCCGAGTTATTGACTAACTCGGTCGAGTACATGGCCACTCGATCGAGTCACTGTGAGACTCGATCGAGTGGAGGTCGTGAAAAAACACTCTGGTTCGATTTTTGGGGCGCCACTCGACCGAGTGGGCTAGGCACTCGGTCGAGTGCCCCCTGTACGAATTGTAATTCGTTTGCAATTTTAATTGTTGATTTTGAAATTACTTTTGATTTTTGAGAGTTTGACGATTTTACCGAATCGGTCATAAATATTGCACAATTTATGTTCGACTTGGTTTTTTATAAATCACGAACTTTGTTGAACCGAATATAAATATTGTTGAATTTATACTCGATTCTAATTTTGAATACTCGTTGTATCCCACATTCGATTATTTGAATCGATATGGAATATTAGAGTGAAAATAAAAAAAAGATAAATTGATTTTAGTCGTTTTAAATTAATTATCGTGATATGAACAAATCGCGTTAATTAATTCATATGACTTGATTATTAGACTCGATATCCAATTATGGAATTGGTATCGAATCTAAAATCGACGCTTTACTTGAAATAATAAAAAACTTGATCCCCTCGACTTCTCCGACATCGAAGTAAATCCCTAGGGATCGTGATGTCGGATCCGTGTCAACGGGTTTTGACCCTTATTGAAGTATGATGTTTGCTTTTTTGGGAAAACGTGTGACATGCGAATAACAATAATAATACAAACGATACGAAAATTATTGTTGAAATTGACCTATCTTAATAATCGAGTAATCGGGATATCGGAACAAGCGACCGTCAACGCGTGTGCAGTACACTTGTATATTCGGATTTCCTTATTCCAATTTCACTCATACTCGACACAAATTGATAGGTATTTTAGTGCTTTGATATTAGTATTATCGATATTAATGATGCGATAATAACGATAAGATAAATAAATAAAAAACACGACCCGTATGAAGACGACATGACGCGAGAAGGAGAAAGGAAAGAGAAGAAACGGGGTTTTGACACCCTCAACCTACATGTTCTTGTCTCGGATTAGAACTCGTAACCGTGGCTTTAACACTAGAGTCTTCGAGGTGGATGAAGGTTGAGTTATGGTGGCTCGAGTTGTTGATTCCTAAAACTAGTTTAGGGTTTGCTAGGGTGTTGCTTAAGGTTTGCTTAGGGTGTATTAGGGTTGGAAAGGAGTTGAATTAGGGTTGAATTTTGGGGTGTAAAGATGTGGGAAAAAGGTGTTGAAGATGTGTGCATGGGGGTTGCTTATATAGGAAAAACTAGGGCACCCGGTTTAGGGTTACTCGACCGAGTAGGTGGCTAACTCGGTCGAGTGGCCCATGAAGCCTGCAGCCGGGCTCAAAACAAGCCCACTCGATCGAGTGGCCCAGTCGGGTTGCACGGGTCCATTGTTTTGGGCCTTGACTTTGGATGTTTGATGGGTTTTGTTTTTGATTTGGACTTTTGATGGTTGTATGGCTGTTTTCGTGTGTCTCGAAAACGACTTTGACCGGGATTGACCCAATCGTGACAAGTCGGTTTTAATTCCGGTGTCGGTTTCGGCCCAAATTAGCCTTATTTGATCGGAAATGGCCCGCTGGGCCTGGATTCGAGGTTGATTTTGTGAGATTTATACTCTGTAAGTGTGTTAGCCAGCGATTAATGGATTTGAGCCCGCATCCGAGCGCATAGAAGCACGTTAGCGTCCGATCATCATCGGGTGTTTTTTGGGAAACTACCATAGACACCTGGCAGTCAAAATGCGGGTGTCTACAGAAGGGAACGGAATAACGATTAATTTGGAGGTGAAAATGAGACGATGAAGACTCAATTCGAGACAAAATATGGCTGAAACTCATGGCCAATATGGAGGAATTGAAGAGTATTTTTTTAATGGTGTTGAATGAAAAATGAATGGAAGAAATAATGAAAAGAGAGAATGAATATGGACTTTTAAAATTGATAAAAAACTATGTTAAACACTTTAAACCAGCCAGCCAAAAAGGTGAGGAGAGGGAGTGTGAAGAGTTTTTTTCAAGGCCAAAATAAATGGGTGAGAAAAATAAAATATCTAAAGCTTAAACATCATAAAATGAAGTGTGTAAAAAAAAGTGTAGTAAGAAGTGTGACAAGGGTTGTCACGGTCCATAATGTGGGGAAATGTTACAAAATAATTAGAAGTTGATAAAAAGAAGATTCGTAAAATTATCAAAGGTATATCAAAGCAATTCGAGTAAACCTCGCGTTGGAAAATAATTATTTACGAAATTTCGTAATAAAATCAGTAAAGGCTAAATTTTCGTGAATAAAAATATTTCTTAGTTGGAAATATTATATAAATGTGTTTAGACATTTTTAGGAAAAGATATAACTTAAATCCGAGCTTAAAACGTTAATTTGTAGAGAAATAAAATTTCTCGCGGAAGAATAAGTAGTTTACGATTAAAATCAAATAAATAGGTTTAAAAGAATTAAAATCTTTTAAAAAAAAATTTATTTGACTCGAAAATAAAAATAAAGCTTGGAAAAATGATGAAACAGAAGGCCGAAACGTGATAGAGTTATGACGAAGTCATAACGGAAAAGATAAAAGCGCTAGGAAAATAGCGGGTGTTACAATCCTCCCCACTAAAAGAAAGTTTCGTCCTCGAAACTAAGAATAAGCAGAAAGGATTCAATATTACCCCACTCGAAAAGAAGGGGATACAAATTTGTATAATAAATTTGTTTTAAAAGAAAATTTTCCAACCTTCAAAGTGATACGAAATCGAATGCAAATATTCATTCCAAGAGGAATTGGGCTATGCTACCCGAAGTTTAAAATCCTCTAAATTAATGAAGTCGTAAAGTAAATTTATTTGTTAAAATAACGACGCCAAATAACCTTTGTAAACAAACTCGCAGGAAAAAGGGTAACCAATACATTTTCAAAACAAATGTAAAACAATTTGATTAAGAAATTAGATAATATTTCATTTTATGACGAAACAAAATTTCGTTTTGAGAAATCAAATTTTGTATTTAGTAAAAATCGAATCAGTTGCTAGACGTTTTTCAATAACAAATTCAAAAGTCCACCGCAATGAAACAAAACTAATTTCAAAATGTTAAAATTTCGAAAATGTTAACAAGGTAATTATGAAAGTTTTCAAAAATGTTATCAAACGTGAACGTACAAAATAATTTCGACAATGTTAAAACTTTTTACATAATAATCCTATAGAAATGGAAGCATTTGGAAATATGAAAGTCTTCATAAAATTTCGATCGCTTAAAAATCAAAATTTGAAATAATTTCGAAATAATTTAAAATAAATTATTAAGGCATTTTGAAACAGATCTAAATATAAATATCAACCAAAGATAAAACAAAAGTGAAGTATAAAGTTCTTAAATTATAACTTAAAAATGTTAAATTTCACGATATACGAAAAGTTTAAGTTAGTCAAACTTTTTACAAAACGGGTAATTTCATAATTAGAAATTATAACTCAAAATGTTAAAATTTTACGATAATCCATTTTTTTAAAACTAGTCAAACTTTTTTATAAAATAGGGAGTTAAAAAAATTGATTAACGGGTAAATTGAACAAGGATAAATAAATTAAAAATAAGAGCTTTCAAAATCGACAAAGGTTGAAGGGATTAGCAGCAGATGGGGGTAACAGAATTCAAGAGAAGCAGAAAGGAAGACGGAGTTGAGAGTCAAAAAGAGCTCTCAAAGATTATAGAGGCAATTAACCATCTCGAGATTCCTAGCACGACTCTCACAAACACGGGTTCCTAATTGGCCCATCAACTGACGCTAAGTCCAATATCGGTACAAGGTGGTCCTACTCAATCTACAACCTCCAAAATTATCAATTGCCATAGCCTCCAAAATTAAGTCTTACATACTTATATAATCCTTCAATTAGTACGATGATAAGAATCCACAAAATGATTTAGACTAATCCATTAATGAAGATTGCAACGGTCATCAGAACATACCCAAACTCGTAATCACTAAGGTTCATAAATTCAAAGCTCATAAGGTCTGAACTTGAGGTATACTTGTAGACACCCGCATTTTGACTGCCAAGTGTCTATGGTAGTTTCCAAAAAAAACACCCGATGATGATCGGACGCTAACGTGTTTCTACGCGCTCGGATATGGGCTCAAAACCATTAGTTGTTGGCTTAAAGCACTTATGGAGTACAAATCTCACAAAACGGACCTCAAATTCAGGCCCAGCGGACTGTTCCGAGTCAAACAAGACTAATTTGGGCCAAAACCGACACCAGAAATAAAACCGACTTTTTGCGATTGGGTCAACCCCGGTCAAAGTCGTTTCCGAGACATACAAAGCAGCCATTCAAACATCAAAAGTCCAATTCAAACACAAAACCCATGAAATATCCAAAGTCACGGTTCAAAACAAGGGACCCGCGCGACCCAGCTGGGCCACTCGATCGAGTGCCCAGCCCACTCGATCGAGTGGGCCCTTATTCAAGCCCGACTGCTGGCACAACGGGCCACTCGACCGAGTCAGCTGGTTACTCGGTCGAGTAACCCTAACCGGGGTCCTTGGCTTTGCCTATATAAACACCTCCATGCACAACCCTAATCAACACATAAAAATTCAACCCTAATTCAACTTTTACAACCTTCATCAAGATCAAATTCAAACCCTAAACCTAGCTTTAGGAACCGAAACCCTAAACCACCACAACTTAGCCTACATACTCGAAACTCCCGTCCAAGCCATCACTACGAGTCCCGTCCGAGCATAAAAAACATGTAGGTTGAGGGTGCCAATTCCCACTCTTCTCTTTTTTCCCTTTTTCTCGCGTAGTAGTCGTCTCGTTTTTTTATCGTTATTATCGCATCCTAATATTGATAATATAACTTGTATAAAACATTAAAGTATTCGTCAATTCGTGTCGAGTATGAGTGATGTTGGGATAAGGAAACCCGAATATACAAGTGTACTGCACACAGCGTTGCCGGTCGCTTATCCCATCACCCCGATTGCTTGATTGTTGAGACGAACTAATATCAACCATAACTTTCTTATTTCATCATCGTTATCGCGTATTTCCATCATTTCTAAAATCAATTTTCAAAACAAGTATTTTATTCAATAAGGGTCGAAACCCGTTGACGCGGATCTGACATCACATAATCCCTAGGGATTCGTTACGATGTCGGAAAAGCCGAGGGAATCAAGTCTTTCAATTCGAGTAAAGTGTCGTTCCGTTAGATTCGATACCAATTCCATAATTGGATGTCGGATCTAACGATCTAGTCAAATAGTTTAATCAATTCGATTTTCCGTTGATGCTAACGTAGATGTCACTTAATTCATTAGAATTACGACACTATAAACGCGGAGGAATATTCATATCGCTTTGGTTGACTTAAACGACTCATATAAATTTCTCTAAAATTCGCTCTAATATTTGACTTCGATTCAATAATTGAACGTCGAGTATGACGAGTATCACATACGCGAACCGAGTATAAATTAAGCAATATTTATGCCCGATTTGGCAGTCATTGAATTATCAAAAATCAAAAGCAATTTCAAATTCAATAGCAAATCAAAAACGAACATCTGGTTCGTACAGGGGGCACTCGACCGAGTACCTAACCCACTCGGTCGAGTGGTACCCCAAAAACCGAGACAGAATGTATTTTCGACCTCCACTCGGTCGAGTCTCACAGTGACTCGGTCGAGTGGCAGCGTACTCGGTCGAGTTGGTCAATAACTCGACCGAGTGGGGTCTAAAAACACGGGACAAAAACTTTTTCAGAGGTCCACTCGGTCGAGTCCGTCAATGACTCGATCGAGTGACCTTATCACGACCAATGCCGTGAGTCCCATATCGCTTTTCTAGTCTCGTTCATTCTTTTTTATGACTTAGGTCAACACGTGTCAATCAATCACGTGGAATATCTTTTCAAACCATACATCATCATATTTACATCATATTACATCTTTATGCAAACCGTTACTAACCGTTTGTCACTTTTCTTGTCGATTTTGTGGTTTATTTTATTGTACTAAAATGAACCCACATGCTAAAATACAACTTTGACGTTAAAATTTTAGTTGCATTAAACCGACGTAGAAACCCTTTCAATTTCATTCACATGTTTAGGGGAAATACTATTTGCATAGCATCTTCCCGTTCAACTAACGCGCGTATTGGAAAATCATTCAGTATCTTAGTAGAGGCCGCCAATGTTTGGGCGGGGTTGGGTGTCCTTCGTGGGCTTCCCAACACGTACCCTCACCCCTTACTCGGAACCTCGGTTTCCGGATGCCCGAAAACGTTGGCGCATGAGAGTCATTCTATACACGATAACCGGTAGTGACGGTATCGGTATCGCAATGCAAAGGGACGAGCCCAATAAACTCTGACATCGGAAATGGGCCGTATTTTGTACACAGTCCACTACGACATAGAGTGGGTTCGAATGGGCCCGAACTCCCACAAAGTTTGGTGGCGACTCCACATAGATTTAAATTTCAATTCGATCCATTCTCATATGAAGATTCATTCGCCTCCCCAAACCCGCGCGTGGCCGCGTCGGGGTGGACCTATGTCATGTCCACAATTTGGCGACTCCGTTGGGGATTAACTGATGCGTGACTTATCATCGGCATCCTCAGGGTGAGACTCGAATAGAAATCGTGTGACTAGTACAATACGCGTTTTAGTTTTACGGTTCATGCATAACCCATATTTTCCCGGGCCGGTACTGGTGACCGACGTCCCACTATACCATTGATGTACTCCAATATGGATATGTCAAAAGGTGTCCATAGTCGATTCGAGTGGGTTTCGCGGCATATTCTAAGCTCAACTCGACTTAGAGAGTCCGTCCCGATCAACGTCTAGACTATGTACACTGGTATAGACCCTCTTAGACCGACCGAGACTTAGTGTAAAGCATACATGGCGTCATAATGCTTGCCTGACTACATGCTACTTGGTTTCTGCGTCGTTTTCAAAAAACCGTCAACTTTTCAAAAATATACATCTTTTTCAAGATATTCGATTTCAAAACCCGGGACACATACCGAATTTAGGACTTATGATTTTACTCAAAATAGCCTATTTTTAGCCGGTATGAAGCCAATTTCAAAACTCAAAATTATTTTCGAACTTTCAAATCTGTGGCCCGATGCACTTTCCAATTTTTTTCGAAAAATCGGGCCCTTCCCTGAGCTTGCTCGGATTTTTCAAAAACAATCCATTTTAAAAACCTTCCTCTTCTTAGGACTTCCCGTATTTAGCAGTGTCGGGTCGGGTCTTGAGTCGTCGAAGTCTTTAGCGTCGAAACTCCGCCGATCCTACATCGCGAGTTTCTTCCCTATCCCAGTCCGCCTTATTAGACTAAGGCAAGGCCCGCCTACGTAGGACATACTCCTACTAAGGAGGGCCCATCAACACAATCGAGTCCAAAGTCTGGGGATTTCTCACGTGAACCTTCCTTTGAACAGGACTAGGCCCACTCGCCGAATCCTAAGGAAGGCCCACTTTTCACAAGTCACCCGTCTAGGTGTCTTTTCCGAGTCATTTCCCTTTTTTTAGTCTTGTTCGGGATGTGCTTTCTATTCCGGGATTTGGTCTAGTTTCTGATTACGCGGTGTTCTTACAGACAGGCCACCCGAAACCAGATATCAACGCAAAATGGACGCATTGAAGGATGCCCTAGAGAAGATCGAAGCCCAACTGAGTGCTATCCAAAAGGATCAAACGGCACTCGCCACTCGTGTGGGCGCAATGGAGAAGGGAATTCCTCCTCCTAGATCTGAGCCCACTGGGCCCATAGCTGAGCTAGTCAGCGCTGTTCGCAGGCTCGAGGAACAAGTTCACCTGTCAACGAACAACTCGATCCACTCCGAAATTGCTCGTTCCTATTCGCCTTTGAATGACGAGCTACCTGCTAACCTCAACCTTACGGGAATTCCTATGTTTGAGGGTACCGAAGACCCGGTCCATCATATCCGGGCTTTCAAAGATTTTATGGCTGTCAAGGGGGTGAAGTCCACCATGTTTACACATTTGTTCCCTTCCTCCCTGGAGAAGCATCCTAAGGCCTAGTACTACAGGCTCGATTCCAAGAAATACAAAACTTGGGATGATGTGGCAACCGAATTTGCTCAGAATTACGCTGATAATACCGAGATCCAGACTACAATGTGTACTCTGGAAGTGATGGCCCAAGAGCCCAAAGAAGGGTTCACCAAATATCTACAAAGATGGCGGGCCGAGAGTGTGAGGCAGGTCGACAAGCCCAGTGAGAAGGTCCTAGTGGAGGCTTTTGTCAAGAACCTCCTCCCATCCTATCGGGTCCACCTTCGGTATGCTGTTATCCCTAATTTTGCTACCCTAACTGAAATGGGTACAAGGATCAAGGATGACTTAAGGTTTGAGAGCCTAACTAAGGCCTCTACCAAGGGCTATCAAGGGGCAAGCTCATCCACGAGCAAGCCCACACCTGCAGCTGCAACTCGCAGCATCTTTGATGAGGTAAATCTGCTTGACACCTCATCCAAAAAGAATACACCAAATCGGGTATTCACTGATATAGGGAATACCTATACTTATGCCTTACAAAGGCTATCTTCAAAGGGTCTGATCCAACCAATAGGCCCGATGCCCGAGCTTCCAGTGGAGAAGAGGCCCAAAAGTTATAACGCCCAAGCCTACTGCCAATATCATCGTGGTAATGGGCATGATACTGAAAGTGCTGGAAACTAAAGCATCTAATCCAGGACCTAATCGAGAGCGGGAAGATCCCGTTGCTCGGAGACAAGCCGAGCAACAAAGAAAACCCGTTCAGTGCCCACGCAATATTCACCGGTGAGGTAATTGACTGTTCTCACCTCATCTCCCCCTTCATCCCACAAATCAATGGGATATGGTTTGATGACGAGGAAGATGTGTACTTAGCCAAAGGGGAAGCTGTCCCCATCACTCTCGAAGAGGTCCAAAAGGCTAAGTCCAAAGCCTTAGCCACCAACCACCTCGCCACAGCTGAGCGTTCTATTCCTACACCCGTCACTGAACTTGCCAGGACGGAACCTACCCTTGAAGAGCCAAGCAGTGACACGACTCTAGTCCAACAAATTAAGAGGGTTCGAGCAGACCTAACCATATGGCAACTACTGGTCAGCTCACAAGCACATCGGGAAGCACTGACTAAGGCTCTTGATGAAATCAAGGTCGACTCTCAGGTTACCCCCTCTGAAATGGTAGCCACTATTATGCCTTATCTCAAAGGCAAGTCCAAGGAAGAAGGCCCACTCATCACCTTCTCCGAGTCTGATCTACCGGCGTTCGGGCCAAACCATAATTTGGCCCTCTACATCACGGTCATTTGTCGAGGGAAGTACCTCCCGATGACCTTTATCGACGATGGGTCCACCGTAAATGTCCTACCCTTAAGGACCGCTAAGGCCCTCGGCATCACCGATGCCGACTATCTCCCGACGGCACAAACTATTCAGGCTTTCGACGGAAGCCCAAAACCGGTAGCCGGGGCCGTTAAATTGACGATCATAATGGGCCCAATCCAAAAAGAACTGGAGTTTCAGGTGATCGACGTCACCTCCTCCTTTAACTTACTACTAGGAAGGCCTTGGATCCATGCAGTCAAGGCCGTATCCTCTACTCTCCACCGGAAGGTTAAGATGCCACTTCGGGACGGTGTCATCACTCTAGAAGCAACCCCCATTACTGTAGCAAGCTGCAATATTACGGGCCGGGCCGACCCACGGAGATTCGATTTCGTGGGCATGATCGAAGAAGAGTATCTCTTTAGGCCCTACTTCACAACTAGCATCGACATGATGCTACAAAATTTGGGCTACTTACCGGGGGCTACCTCAAGGCCATATCTTCCAGCTGGGAAGATTATCGAGGTCCTAAACGACGGCGAGTCCCAATTCAGATTGGGGTATGCTATAACCCCAGAAAACGTGGTTAGGGCCGGAATTCACAAGGCCACCAACATTCTCAAGGGTACTTACATAGGCCCTTATAGCCCGAAGTTAACTGACTACTTCGTCACTCCACTTTTCGGAGTTATTTAAGTGGGTCTCTATCAGCCCACCATCACATATCCCGAGACTAAAACGGCTCGGGAATGCAATTTCATCCCCGATGATATATTCACCCTTGTTCAAGCGGAGTCCAAGGAAGGAGAAAACAACTCCGAGCCCGTGCTGGGGCTCCAATTTGGAGAAGACAAAGCCGTCCCCGCTCCAAAGGATGATTTGGTCAATCTGATCCTTCGCAGCGATCGGTTTGACCCAACCAAGCTGATCACCGAAGTTGGTGCAGATACAGGAAAAAGGGCCTGGAAGAAGACCATCAAGTGGACTGATGGCCAAGGACGGACCTACAAGTTGACCACCGGCGAGGGAGACGTGTCGGATACCGAGTCAGAGTCAGAGTCAGAGTCGGAGTCTAGAGGATCTGGTGCTAGAGTCGAGTCTGTAACCCCTCTTCCCTTAGCCACTTCCACTGAAGTCTCGGGGCCTGTCCCAAGACCTTTCCCTATCCCGCCACTGACCAACGAGCAGATGGCCGCTCTTTTCGAGCTTTTCTCAAAATTTACTATTAATAATAATAACGAAAACCGTTCTGCTTACGACTTGTCTTATTTCCAAAATTCTTTCAATTCCAAAAATTTTATATGCAATGACATTGAGAAACCCGACGAACAGGTACCTCTGCCTCCGCATCTGATCGAGCAGCTCGAACAAAAGGAGTCCCGAGATACGGTAATCGAAGAAACCGAGTCCATCAATGTGGGAACCACTTTAGAGCCCCAGATGCTTAAGTTGAGCCTATCCTTAGATCCAGAGGAGAGAAAACAATTCACAGACCTCCTCCAGGAATTCATAGACGTTTTCGCATGGTCCTACAAGGACATGCCGGGAATAGATCGGGAAATAGCTGAACACCGAATACCCATCAAAGATGGGTGCAAACCGGTAAAACAGAAACTCAGAAGAATGAGGCCCGAATGGTCCTTCAAAGTCAAAGAAGAAGTCGACAAGCAATTCAAAGCGGGCTTTATACAAGTGTCTGAATATCCAGACTGGGTCGCAAACATCGTGCCGGTACCCAAGAAGGACGGCAAGGTGCGTGTATGTGTGGACTTCCGGGACCTTAACAAGGCCAGCCCAAAAGACGATTTTCCGTTACCACACATCGACATACTGGTGGATAACACGGCCGATCATACCCTTCTATCATTCATGGACGGGTATGCCGGATACAATCAAATTAAAATGGCAGAAAAGGATATGAGTAAGACCACCTTCATTACACCTTGGGGTACTTACTGTTACACCGTTATGCCATTTGGGCTTATCAATGCCGGGGCCACTTATCAACGAACCGCCACCACCCTATTACATGACATGATACATAAGGAAGTGGAGGTTTATGTGGACGATATGATCGTCAAGTCCAAGGATCGAAGTTGGCACATTGCAGCCCTAAGAAAATTCTTTACCCGACTACGCAAATACAACATGAGGCTAAACCCTCAAAAGTGTAGCTTCGGGGTAACTTCAGGCAAATTACTGGGCCATACCGTTAGCCAACGCGACATCGAGGTCGACCCAGCTAAAATCAAAGCCATCACCAAGATGCAACCACCCAAGACCGAAAAAGAAACAAGGGGGTTTCTCGGGAAAGTTCAATACATCAGCCGGTTCATTTCAAAGTTAACCATGGTATGCGAGCCCATTTTCAAAAAACTGAAGATAGGAGAACGGGTACTGTGGGACGACAAATGTCAAACGGCTTTTGACAAAATCAAGGAGATCCTGTCTGCACCGCCGGTATTAATGCCACCTAGGGGTGAGCAAAAATATACGATACAGTTTTATTATACGTATACGATACGGTATACGCTTTCAATTATACGAATTTCCGTATATCCGATACGGTTTTCCTTAAAACCGTAGCGGATACGTATCGGGGAAAATAGAAACCGGATATCCGGTTTCCGATCCGGTTTTTTAAAAACAATAAAAAATATGAAAAATATAATCCTAATATGAATTATACAATAAAGAATTCAAAACCCACCAATTATTTTCAAAGGCAAAAAACAAAACTATTAGTAAATTTATGATATTCTGTATTGAAACGTAATATTTTGTTAGAATAATTGTACTGTAAGACATATATACCATTTTTTTGAGGTTTTTTTAAATATATTTTATTATATCAATTTATATAAAACGTAACGTTGCTTAAAAATCAATTAATTACTCTTGATTAAAATGAAAAAAATTGTTTAAAAAAAATAAAAATAGAAGAAAAATATAAAACCGGATACCGAATATCCGAAAACCGGATATCCGAAAAAACCGGATATCCGGAAAAAACCGGATCGGATACGGATCGGGAATTTTTTGATTTTTAAAACCGGATATCCGATACGGTTTACAAAACCGGATCGGATATCCGGTTTTGCTCACCCCTAATGCCACCTCAACCTGGTTTGCCTTTGTCGTTATACCTAACAACGACCGAGACAGCCATGGGGGCTATGCTGGCCCAGACAGTCGATTCAGAAGAACGAGCTATTTACTACATCAGTAAAAAGTTCCTAGAGTACGAACGCAAGTACACAATGCTCGAAAAGACGTGCCTAGCTCTGGTTTGGGCCACTAAAAAGCTCCGACATTACATGCTAAGTCACGAGGTACATGTATTATCCAAAATGGATCCTATCAAGTACCTGTTCGAGAAGCCCATCCTTAATGGCAGAATGTCCAGATGGACTTTAATGTTAGCTGAGTTTGACCTCAAATTTGTACCATTAAAAGCCATCAGAGGCCGGGTAGTAGCCGAGTTCCTCGCCGATAGCCCGATACCTGAAGAAGGGCATACCGACACTTGGGCCTTTCCTGATGAAGACATATTCCATACCGATACCGAGACATGGGATTTGTATTTTGATGGGGCATCCAACTTCCGAGGATTTGGGGTCGGAATCCTGCTAATTTCACCGCGAGGGGAACACACCCCCTTATCCATCAAATTGGACTTTGACGTGACCAACAATGCAGCCGAATACGTCGCATGCATTCATGGGTTGCAAGCCGCCGCTGATTTAGGGGTAACAAACCTCCGGGTCCATGGTGACTCATCACTGGTCATCAATCAAGCGCTCCAAAAATGGAAAACTCGGAATGCCAATCTCGGGGCTTACCAAGAACGGGTAAGGGTTCTAGAGAAACAGTTCCAGAAGGTGGAATATATCTACCTGCCTCGGGAGGAAAATCAATTTGCAGACGCACTTTCCAAATTAGCGTCCCTGCTAAATATCCCGGAGCACCTAACCAGCATGCCAATCTGTGTCGAAAGGCGGTCCGAGCCGGTGTATGTACATGCCATCCAGGACATCGAGCTAACCGATCCGAAACCACGGTATCAGTCAGTCTTAACCTACTTGGCAACGAGAGAATATCCCCCAGAAACTGAAAACCGGGCCAAGAAAGCCCTGCGGAGATTGGCAACCCAATTCGTTCGCACGGATGACGGGCAATTGTACAAAAAGACGGCACATGGGGCTCTTCTCTTGTGTATCGATAAAATACAGGCCGAAAAGGTCATGGCCGAAGTACATGATGGTGAAAATAGCCCGCATATGGACGCCCATATGCTAGCCAGAAAAATCATGAGGCTCGGATATTACTGGAATACCATGGAAACAGACTGCCAGTCATATGTCAAACACTGCCATAATTGTCAGATCTTTGCTAATGTGCAGCATATGCCATCTTCCCTGTTATATACCATGACATCACCATGGCCATTTTCGACATGGGGCATTGATATAATTGGAAAGGTGCACCCTTCCGGGACGGGAGGTCATTGCTTCATTCTAGTGGCCATCGACTACTTCACCAAATGGGTCGAAGCCGAGTCATACCGTGTCTTGAACGCCAAGCACGTGGCCAAATTTATCCAAAATAAGATCATATGCCGATACGGGATCCCACATGAGTTCATCAGTGATCACGGGACCCATTTTCAAGCTGAAACTGCTGCATTGCTGGCAAAATACAAAATTCAAAGGCATACATCTTCACCTTACCGACCCCAAAAAAACGGAGCGGTAGAAGCGGCTAACAAAACAATTGTCACCATACTTAAATAGATGGCTGAGAATTATCGGGACTGGCCCGACAAAATACCTTTCGCTCTCTGGGGGTACCGGACGTCGATTCGTACCGCGACCGGAGCAACTCCATATTATTTGACATATGGAATGGAAGCAGTCCAGCCGGTTGAGTTAGAAGTGCCATTCCTCCGGATTTTACTTGAAAGCCAAGTACCGGAAGCAGATTGGGTCCAAGCCCGATACGATTCGCTAGTTCTTTTGGACGAACGGCGATCCCGGGCCCTCAACAATATACAAATATATCAAAAGAGGATCCAACGGGCTTTCAACAAAAGAGTTAGGCCCAGAAACATCAAAGAAGGGGATCTGGTCCTAAAATCGGTTCGTGCCTTACTACCGGTTGACCCAAGGGATCAAACCCAATTAGGCTGGGCCATACTTAGTCAAGAAGGTTCTATCAGAAGGAGCGGTGATGCTGACAGACTTGGACGGGAACGAATTTGTCAACCCAACCAACTTGGATCAGCTGAAGCGCTACTACTCTTAAACCCCATCTCAATATCATTTGCAAAAATTTATAAAAATTTGTCTTTTTTATAAATTTTCAAATTTTTTTAGACAAGTCAATAAGTTAGAACTAACTATTCTACTGTCGCGCATCTCGAACTAATAGTCTTGATGTATTTTGAAAATTGCAAAAAAATTAAGTTTGAACTACGTTTGGTTTGATTCCGCTAATTGTGGATACGTAGGCAACCCCTCAAAAGGGTACAACCACTGCAATAAACGAAAAAGATGGGAACGGTATTCATTAATACGTCTTTATTAAAAACCGATAAACTCGGGAATTACAAAAAAAAAAAAATCACGACAAAAAAATAATAATAATACTCAAATAATAACAAAGGAGACTAATATCCCGGGCATCTTGCCCTTTCCCTTGTCTTTTGGGTCGCGTGGAGCCCGAGGTCGCCGGGGCGGAGGCGAGCGTTCCCGAATCACAAAGGGAACCTCCTTAGCACGAACCCGTTTCTTTGACAATGGGTCTTCTGCCACAGTCTTCGGTCCAATTCGAGCACGCACGTGCTCGGG
The DNA here is from genome assembly GCA_958450325.1 of Agrostemma githago. Classification (NCBI taxonomy): domain Eukaryota; kingdom Viridiplantae; phylum Streptophyta; class Magnoliopsida; order Caryophyllales; family Caryophyllaceae; genus Agrostemma; species Agrostemma githago. Next base: position 60,345,029 of record OY288247.1, on the reverse strand, counting down.
TAGTCTATCCCGCGGGCCAAGCCGGTCCTGCACAGCTAGTCTTGGGCCCAGTCTCCTTTCCAAGTCAGTCCGGGGGCTCACCTTCCCCCAAGCACCTTTAGCGCTAGACCCTCCAGCTTGAGTCTTGGTCTTCTTCTTTTGACCTGTCATTAATCGGACCATGGTAGCCGGGGTGTCACCTTCATCAAAGAATCCCCTGTTATCCTTAGCTTGCTCCCTGCGCAGCAAATCAAAAGCTTCGTCGACCTTCAGAACAGCTCGGGCTTTGGCATCACCTGCTTTAGTCCACTTTACATATGAATCTGAAACCCAGGTCGAGTGGCGAGATTTGGGAACGGGCCAAGTATGCCGTGTGTACCATCTTTGCATCCAGGTGTCACACATCACGTCAGTCAGTTGGGTAGGGTCACTCACAACTGCTTCGACTTCGGGGATTCGCTGGGTCCATCCATACTGCCTTAGTATGCAATCCGGGTAGAGATGAACTGTCTGCCTGAAAGATAGGATTACCTGATAGCGGGCTCTGTCCCTCGGGTCCAAGCCAGTCCAAAGATAGATGGGCCACCATGGTACTACCCATCGAATTAACGGGCCACTGTGAAAAGACAACACCTCGTCCCAATACTTCTGAGTAATCTGGCGAGAAAAGTCAATGGCCCGCCTCCTCGTCATCTCCTGATTATGACGGTAGTTGCTCGCATCAAGAGGAGGATCTATTACTGATAGCCTCTTATACAGCCAAATCTGAAAAGAAGGCAAAAATATGAGTGCCCAAATGCAACGAGAAATCCGCGAAAAAAGAAAAAAAATCATCAAAAAATCGAGAAATCAAAGGAAAATCCGAGATACCTGCAGCAGGCGGGTGCTCCCGGTTAAGCGAACCGACGAATCTCTTTTGCGGTTGTCTAGGCCTTGGATAATTTCACCCGTGATAAGCCAAGTCGGACTATGCTCCGTCTCCATCAGATCGACAACGGTTAGAAGACGAGCATTACCCATACAAGACAATAAATCCATGTGACCCTCAAAGACATAAACATGGAGCATGCAAAATGAAAAAGCCCTACGGCTACGAATTGGTCTCACCCGGACATCATGCGGGTTCATAAATTTCTCAGCCAAGTCGATCAGAGAAATATTACCGTCCTGCATCATACGAGATACTTCGTTGTGGGAAAGCTCTAGAAATTCTCGAAGCTTCCTCCTCGGGTCATAAATTGAATACGGAACAGCGGGACGGAGTATTGGGTTCCATCCTCCCACGGCAGCAATCTCCTCGGGTAAAGGGCAAACTTCTCCTCGAGGAAAGGCAAAGACATGATATATGTCATCCCAATAAGACAAGCACGCGTCCAGAAAGTAGCGATCAACCTGCATCTGGCGGAACGGGTATAGCTGAGTAATACCCGTCTGGTTAAGAGCCACTCTATCCCCATCCCCGAAGCGTCGGGACCATTCCTGCAGCATCACAGTCAACCTATCGATTCCCATGGCTATTTTCTTAAGAGGAATAGGGAGTTTTCTTTTGAGAAGGATGAATTGTAATGGGATTGTGAGGAAAATCAATGACAAGGGAGGGGTATTTATAGTATTGATTCTATAAACTCTTTCCATATCTTGCCTTGGATAAAGGTTTCCTAATTATAAAAGGAATCAACCCACAAGCGTAGTCCCGATACTATCACAAAATATTCATCCCGAACTTTCCTAATTTCTTTAGGAGTAAAAAATTTCAAAAATTGCCAATTTCAAAATTTTCAAAAATTCAAACTTTCAAAAATTCAAAAATCATTTTTTCCCCAGCGCGAGTCATTTTACTACCTACGTGTTGCATGCAAATTTTATGTGACTTATACAGGTACGACTCAAACAGTGACATACAACCCACCATATCTCCCCAGCGGAAGGCCCTAGGTGGCATTTCCCCGGAATAGCACGGGATGAGCCTGCATACAGGCGCACCCAGGACTTATGCGACAAGTCCAATTCCCCACGGAGATATCGTCATCAGCTCAGGTATGACTTCTAGCTTATGGCTGGCGAGCCCTTCACGCGAGTCTAATGGACTATAAACGACCCGACCGGAAGTCCGCCAGGTTTCAATCCACGATTGGCCTGGTGCCTACTCTGACTTTCGCCTTGTCCAAGCCTCAGTCAGAGTGGGGGCTCTGTAGACACCCGCATTTTGACTACCAGGTGTCTATGGTAGTTTCCAAAAAAAAAACACCCGATGATGATCGGACGCTAACGTGTTTCTACGCGCTCGGATATGGGCTCAAAACCATTAGTTGTTGGCTTAAAGCACTTATGGATTACAAATCTCACAAAACGGACCTCAGATTCAGGCCCAGCGGACCGTTCGAAGTCAAACAAGATTAATTTGGGCCAAAACGACACCGGAAATAAAACCGACTTTTTGCGATTGGGTCAACCTCGGTCAAAGTCGTTTCCGAGACATACAAAGCAGCCATTCAAACATCAAAAGTCCAATTCAAACACAAAACCCATCAAATATCCAAAGTCACGGTTCAAAACAAGGGACCCGCGCGACCCAGCTGGGCCACTCGATCGAGTGCCCAGCCCACTCGATCGAGTGGGCCCTTATTCAAGCCCGACTGCTGGCACAACGGGCCACTCGAGCGAGTAAGCTGGTTACTCGGTCGAGTAACCCTAACCGGGGTCCTTGGCTTTGCCTATATAAACACCCCCATGCAAAACCCTAATCAACACATAAAAATTCAACCCTAATTCAACTTTTACAACCTTCATCAAGATCAAATTCAAACCCTAAACCTAACTTTAGGAACCGAAACCCTAAACCACCACAACTTAGCCTACATACTCGAAACTCCCGTGCAAGCCGTCACTACGAGTCCCGTCCGAGCATAAGAAACATGTAGGTTGAGGGTGCCAATTCCCGCTCTTCTCTTTTCTCCCTTTTTTTCGCGTAGTAGTCGTCTCGTTTTTTTATCGTTATTATCGCATCCTAATATTGATAATATAACTTGTATAAAACATTAAAGTATTCGTCAATTCATGTCGAGTATGAGTGATGGTGGGATAAGGAAACCCGAATATACAAGTGTACTGCACACAGCGTTGCCGGTCCCTTATCCCATCACCCCGATTGCTTGATTGTTGAGACGAATTAACATCAACCATAACTTTCTTATTTCATCATCGTTATCGCGTATTTCCATCATTTCTAAAATCAATTTTCAAAACAAGTATTTTATTCAATAAGGGTCGAAACCCGTTGACGCGGATCCGACATCACATAATCCCTAGGGATTCGTTACGATGTCGGAAAAGCCGAGGGAATCAAGTCTTTCAATTCAAGTAAAGTGTCGTTCCGTTAGATTCGATACCAATTCCATAATTGGATGTCGGATCTAACGATCTAGTCAAATAGTTTAATCAATTCGATTTTCCGTTGATGCTAACGTAGATGTCACTTAATTCATTAGAATTACAACACTATAAACGCGGAGGAATATTCATATCGCTTTGGTTGACTTAAACAACTCATAGCAATTTCTCTAAAATTCGCTCTAATATTTGACTTCGATTCAATAATCGAACGTCGAGTATGACGAGTATCACATACGCGAACCGAGTATAAATTAAGCAATATTTATGCCCGATTTGGCAAAGTCGTCGAATTATCAAAAATCAAAAGCAATTTCAAATTCAATAGCAAATAAAAAACGAACATCTGGTTCGTACAGGGGGCACTCGACCGAGTGCCTAACCCACTCGGTCGAGTGGTACCCCAAAAACCGAGACAGAATGTATTTTTGACCTCCACTCGGTCGAGTCTCACAGTGACTCGGTCGAGTGGCAGCGTACTCGGTCGAGTTGGTCAATAACTCGACCGAGTGGGGTCTAAAAACAAGGGACAAAAACTTTTTCAGAAGTCCACTCGGTCGAGTTCGTCAATGACTCGATCGAGTGACCTTATCACGACCAATGCCGTGAGTCCCATATCGCTTTTCTAGTCTCGTTCATTCTTTTTTATGACTTAGGTCAACACGTGTCAATCAATCACGTGGAATATCTTTTCAAACCATACATCATCATATTTACATCATATTACATCTTTATGCAAACCGTTACTAACCGTTTGTCACTTTTCTTGTCGATTTTGTGGTTTATTTTATTGTACTAAAATGAACCCACATGCTAAAATACAACTTTGACGTTAAAACTTTAGTTGCATTAAACCGACGTAGAAACCCTTTCAATTTCATTCACATGTTTAGGGGAAAACTGTTTGCATAGCATCTTCCCGTTCAACTAACGCGCGTATTGGAAAATCATTCGGTATCTTAGTAGAGGCCGCCAATGTGCGGGCGGGGTTGGGTGTCCTTCGTTGGCTTCCCAACACGTACCCTCACCCCTTACTCAGAACCTCGGTTTCCGGATGCCCGAAACCGTTGGCGCACGAGAGTCATTCTATACACGATTATCGGTAGTGACGGTATCGGTATCGCAATGGAAAGGGACGAGCCCAATAAACTCTGACATCAAAAATGGGCCGTATTTTGTACACGGTCCACTACGACATAGAGTGGGTTCGAATGGGCCCGAACTCCCACAAAGTTCGGTGGCGACTCTACATAGATTTAAATTTCAATTCGATCCATTCTCATATGGAGATTCATTCGCCTCCCCAAACCCGCGCGTGGCCGCGTCGGGGTGGACCTATGTCATGTCCACAATACTTCAAATTTTTCGAGTAAGGAACACTAAATAAAATCCATCAATTAAAAATGTTCGGACACGAAAACCTCAAAAGTGATAATCAACATATTCTTAACATCATCAACAGACAGAGGTTAGTGTAGACACCCGCATTTTGACTGCCAGGTGTCTATGGTAGTTTCCAAAAAACACCCGTTGATGCGGATCCGACATTAAACAATTCGCAAGAATTAATTATGATGTCGGGATGCGGAGGGAATCAAGGCGAGTTTTTTTTAAGGTGTCGATCTATTAGATTCGATACCAATTCCATAATTGGATGTCGATTTAGTCAAATAAATTAATTAACACGATTTTCGTTGATGCTAATATAGATGTCCTCTAATTCAATTGAATTAATTACGAGATTAATAAACGCGGAGAAAATATATATCGTGCTAGTTAATTTAAAACGACTTATAGCCTTTTTCTTCGAATTTCTCTCTAGTATTCCATACCGATTCAATAATCGAATATGGGATATGACGAGCATCACAATTAGAATCGAGTATAAATTATTCCAAGTATTTGATATCGATTTCATAATCGAATATTGAATACGGTGAATATCAAAAATATTAAGTCGAGTGCAAATTACGCAATATTTGTACGCGATTTAATAAAATCATCAATTTTCCGAAGAAAACAATTTCGCTCTTTTTTGGTTATTCTTCGAACATCGTTTTTTAGACAAAACATTTTTTTTAGATCTCGATATATTTTTTTTCCTTGACCTCGGTCAACACGTGTTAATCAATCACGTGTCAATACCTTTTCCAAAACCGTGCATATTATCGTATTTATCTCTTATCCAATTTATCAATCATCATATCGTTAATAACGCGTTTGTTGTTTCTCTTATCAATTTTGGTTGTTTATTTTATTGTACTAAAATGAACCCGCATGCTAAAATTCAACTTTGACGTTAGAATTAAATGCATTAAATCGACATAGAAAGCCTTTCAATTCTTTCACATGTTTAGGGAAAATAATCTTTGCATATCATTTTCCCGTTCAACTAACGCGCGTATTGGAAAGTCTTTTGATATCCTAGTAGAGGCCGCTTATGTGCGGGCGGGGTTGGGTGTCCTTTGTGGGCTTCCCAACACGTACCCTCACCCCTTACTCAGAACCTCGGTTTCCGGATGCCCAAAACCGTCGGCGCACGAGAGTCATTCAATACACGATATCCGATAACGTCGGTATCGGTATCAAATGCAAAGGGACGAGCCCAATAAACTCTGACATCGAAAATGGGCCGTATTTTGTACACGGCCCACTACGACATAGAGTGGGTTCGAACGGGCCCGAACTCCCACAAAGTTCGGTGGCGACTCCACATAGATTTAAATTTCAATTCGATCCATTCTCATATGGAGATTCATTCGCCTCCCCAAACCCGTGCGTGGCCGCGTCGGGGTGGACCTATGTCATGTCCACAGTTAGGAAAGTACGCCAAACCTTAAACACACTCAGCCTGACATGTAACACCAGATACTCACATTTTCAAACACGTCATTCGGCTAAGGTTTATGAGAATTCCATCAAATTTCATATTGTAACAACGAAACCACAAAAATATTTATTAACTCAACGAAGCCACAATCTCGTTGGTCTAAGGGTTCTGAACTATAAATCTATCAAGATGAATGGTATTAAGTATTCCTCAAAACAACGCGATAAAGCCAACCTTTATTTGAGCAATATGTTTTCTTCTTCAAGGCTAATAATGATCTGTCCAAATTTAAGTCAGTCAACTCCAAAATTCGTAGGTTACAACCTTACATCTCGATCTAAACCATAAGAAACAAGGGTTTATCTATGTCAGCCAAAATTTTCTATAACATTAACAAGAACTTAAAATGGTACCACAACACTCAGGCTAAAACTTAAATAATGATTTATGATCCCAAAATTCAACGATAGTCCATTAAGTAGTCAACATTAGGTAGGAATCCCAAGCAATATTATTATTTACACTTGACTAGGTTCTATGTTGGGTATTAGGTATCCATCAAAATATGATATAATTCTCACTATCCAAAAATTTACTAAACTCTTAGTCCTCTATACGATCAAGTAATTCATAACCCAATCTTGATCAATATCTATGGTACAATCCTAATTCCGTTAATCACCTAATACCATTTAAATCAATTCCTCAAAAGCTCACTAGATTAGATAACAGGGCACAACTCATAATCCTCAAACCACTGGTAATAAGGAGTTAACTAAATCTCCAACATCTTTAACTTCCAAAAAGGTTCACTATGATAGAATTCTGTCTAACCAAAGAATCTCAAGAGGAAGATGGTAAAGTAGAAGAATAAAACAAGGATTCACCATAAGAATGAAGATGAGAATATATAAGAGGAGAATTAGAAGAAGTAGAGGGTGGAAGATAAAGGAAAAGATCAATGATCCTAGAGAATTAGGATCTTAAACTAGAGGAGAATCTTTGAGTCTCCGGAGTTCACAAATGAATCTCGCTGGATTTCTTCATGTCCCAGTAGAGGAACGAGAACACTAGTATTGGGTCGCTCCATCAGGATCCAAAGTGATTTCACATCTGAGTCTGTTGCACCGTCACGGAACTGGCATCTACTCTAGATCATCTGGCCTGTAGCTTAAGCAAGCAGAACCGGAGCTGAAAAGTCACCATCGACATCCTTCTTGGAGCACAAAGTTGTCCACTCGAGTCGGCAGACGTTGAGAGTGCTAAGTAGGTCTTGTCCCGATCTGGAGCAGCATCATGTCAACATCTTGTCCACTTATCTTCTTCTTGGACATATAAAACAAATATCCAATGGTAATCATTGAGTTTCAGGAAACAAGAAAAACTAAACAAACAAGTCCTTACTTGTTTCTACCCATTTCTAATAATATTTTTATGGGAAATTCCCATCTGTACCCTCTAAGTTTTCACTTTTCCCAGTTGTACCCCTGCGTATTAGAAATTACCAACTGTACCCCTAAACTCAATTAATTAGTCCCAAGCGTGACTAAACTAGGATTAGCCGTCAATTATGCCGTTAAGTGCCAACTTGGATGAAATGACATGGAATTTTTCCTTCCCATCTGTACCCTCTAAGTTTTCACTTTTCCCAGTTGTACCCTCTAAGTTTTCACTTTTTCCAGACGTACCCCAACCTATTAGCAATTCCTGCTGTTAGTTGATCATGTCAAACAGATTGGTGTTGCTACAATTTATCACTGCTACCAGTGTTGCTATTTAATTGTTGCCCCTACTGTTTACGGAGTAACTGCTGCAACAGATTTGCTCCTGTTACTATAGATTTATTGCGCTGAATGCTATGTAATCATTAACCCTATTGTAGTTATCGTAAGTGCTATGGTCAGTTTCCTGAGACTAGTTACCGTGAGGGAACAATAATTTAATTTTGTATGAATTTTAAGTACGAGATATGAAACAATTTTTTGGTTATGCAACCAAAATTCATTACTTCTTCAAGCATGTTTTTCCCATTACATTTCAATCATGTTTTTCCTATTATAATTTTAACAAAACAAGTACTACAACAAATATGAGCAATGCAACATTAAAGTACGTCAAACCCTTCATAATTGACACCAATTCTTTCATTTTCATCTTCAATCCTGGAAATTCATCACTAATAGCTTCAAGACAATGCAAAATAAGAGAGAAAATTAAGAGAGTGAGGAAAAGAGAGGAAGAAAGAGAAGTGTTTGTGGAGGTAAATAAGTGAAAATAAGAAGATAATAAGTAGGAAAAAAAATTGGGAGGGGAAAGATTGAGAATCGGAGGAAGAATTTAGAGGGAGAAGGAAAGTAACACTTTGGAGGGAAAAGAAAAAAAAAGATAAATTCCATGTCATTTCATCCAAGTTGGCACTTAACGGCATAATTGACGGCCAATCTTAGTTTAGTCACGCTTGGGACTAATTAATTGAGTTTAGGGGTACAGTTGATAATTTCTAATATGCAGGGGTACAACTGGGAAAAATGAAAACTGAGAGGGTACAGATGGGAATTTCCCTATTTTTATTTACTGTTTAAATAATTTACTGGTATTTTCCCTAATTTCAGGTGTAAGCGTTGGGAGCAGTGATGCTCTGATACCAACTGTAATCCCCTAGAAATTCTAACGTTATACAGTGGAGGAAACACTGTAGAAGTGGGATTATAACACACTGTAGCTATGTCTTGATTAAATAAAAATGGTAAGTCAATACATAAGGCATAAAATAAAAATGGCTACAAAAATAAAATAAATAAAATAAAATCCATAAAAAGAGTTCTAACAATCCATAATACAATGATCTTATTAAAACAAGCAGGATTCATAAGTGCTCGCTAGCCCACCCGAAGAGAAACACATATATCTGCCATGTTAAAAACATAACAGCCACAATCAATGGGGAGCAACATCAACGTTCTCCCAACCGTATAACGGGATTTTAAAATTTAACTACTATTATATGAAACGGAAAACAGTCAAACATTATTCATAAAAATAAGCTTTCAGTGAAAAAGTTCACGTATAGAAACAATATAATAAAAATGAGTTTTCCGGAGCAAACATAAAACATTTGCCAACCTGCAACCAAATTATATCGATAATAATAAAAATATTCAAAATGGCGTTATGGATAGAATTAGTGTAGACGGCTAGACTTTCACTAGGAGAATACTAAAAACTAGCTTCGAGAACTTAGTTCAAACAAATCAAACTTCGTTCTCTAACTAGGCTACTCAACCATAATAGGACGACGACTTATAAATGCGTGGCCCTAGTTTAAGATGATATGTACACCCCTCCCGAGCACCATAAATACTCAGTTCAACCCGAAGGCGTCTTACACTACGAGGCACGAGCTTAAGAAAATATACACACACTCCCGAACACCATATATGCTCGGTTCAACAACCAATGTGCCCCATAAAGACACATCAGCCTTATAGTTGATGGCAAAAACGTAAACTCCAGAATATATTACTCTAAACCACACTTATCCTTATTCCATAACTCCAAAACAAAGCCTTTATCGATATTCACAAGATATAATCATTATAATAATAAGAGAACAAAAGGATTAATCATTATATTCTAAAAGAGGAAACTTTCTATTTTAGGAAACTTTTATTTTTAGAAACTTTACTGAAAATAGCATCATATCAAAATATCGAAATTATTAGTTCATACTAATACAACATTTTTAGTAAACGATATAGAAAACTAATACTTCTGGCCTTAACGATATTAATTGATAAAGTGAGAACATTTGGGCTTATGAAATTATTGAAATATCATATGAGTGTTTATAAAATAAGTGAAAATGTCTTAAACATTTTAATACTACTAACCAGGGTGTTTTCAAAATTTATAAAACTAAAATTCCCCAATTATGATTAGTTTCGACAATACGAACAAAAATAGGATTTTACGGCAAATGTAAGAATAAATATTTTAACATCTTTTATTTAATTACATCATTAAATAAATTTAGAATATGATAAGAGGTGATTTAACTCTTAAAGTTTCAGATTTAAACATTTTCAATGTAACACCCCTGATTTTATAAATTTAAATTAAAATTAAAATTTTGTTCGTATTATTATTTTTACGTTTTAACTCGTAATTCTTAAAATTATTATAAAATGAATTTATCATTTAATCAATTCAAATTCCTAAAATTCTATTTGACTCGGAAACTCTCCTTATATTTAAAACGTATTTTTATTTCGGTTTCGATTCATTTTATACAATTAATTTAATTCTTATTGAAAATCTATTTTGACGATTTAAATTCTAAGTTCTTTTATTTATTTATTCTTAAGCTCGATTTTTCTATTTTTCAGCTCGAAGCTCATTTATTTTAACTTTCGTCAAAAATATTTATTTTCTTTCCTCGAGAAATCAATTTAATTCATTTTATCGAAATTTATTATTTATCGGGATATAGTATTTCATCGCCTAATTGTTTATTTCTATAAGCTTCATTTTCGTCTTGAAAAATTTATTTACTCATTTTATTTGACGGCCCGATTATTTATTAATTTTATTAACTCGTTTTAATCCGATTCGTGGGTCAGTCAACCCGATTCATTTAAAGGTGTGATTCAATCCGATTCGTTACGGAAATCGTCATCTATCCGATTTATTTAACAGGTGATGACTCTTTTCCCCTTTCCACTTGTTAAATTAACGCACCCCTTTGCCTTCCTTAGCCTATCCACCGTTTCATTCTTCTTCATTCTTCTCCTCTTCTTTCCTTTTTATTAATCACGCCTTACCAGCCATTCATCTCCCTTCACCCATTTCATTTTCTTCACATTCAGTCACCATCTTCTTCAATCTTCACGAATCTGTTTTGTCTTGCCTTGCTCTTGCCCTTCCCTCGCTTGTCCTCCTTTCCTCTGTTTTTATTTCCCGTTTTCCGTCATCGATCAGTCATGTTGATGAAAGGTAATTCCGTTCTTCTCTTCAGCCTTGTGATGCTGCGTTTTGTTGTCCTCTGCTCCGTTTTCTTCTTCTCCTTCTTCTTTCTCATTTCTCTTTTTGTATTGCATCCACTGTTCGTTTTTTTGGCATTCTTGTTGTTGTTATTGCTCTTACGTTTTACTGCCGCTGCTGCATTTTGTTATTTCTGCCACTTTTCGGTCTTCTTCTTCTTCTTCTTCTGTCCTGTCATTTCTGCTACTGTCTTTGCCGATTCGGGTCTGATTTCTGCTGTTTTGCTGCTGCTCTGCTCGTTCTTTTCCTTCTTCGTTCTGTTCGTGTTTTTGCTACTGTTTTGTTTCGGCTGCTGCTGCTGTCATTTTTTTTGTCGGCTGCTGCTGTGATGCTATTTCTGCTGCTGCTGTCATTTTTGTCAGCTGCTGCTGTGATGCTATTTCTGCTGCTGCTGCTGTGCTGCCATTTCTGCTGTTTGTTGATGCTAATCGATGTGGACTTTTACTGTTGTTGCTAGTTTTCTTCTTCTTCTTCTTCTTCTTCTTCTTCTTCTTCTTCTTCTTCTTCTTCTTCTTCTTCTTCTTCTTCTTTTTCTTCTTCTTCTTTCATTCGTGTTGTTGCTGCTGTTCATACTGCTGCGGTTCGGTTTATCGTATTTCGTTCGTTATTTCTTTTTTTCCTCCTCTTATTTCTGTCACCTCGTTCCTTGTTCTTGTCCTTATCGTGCTGCTGTTCGCCGCTACTTCTGTGTATCGAATCCTTATTTGGTTCGGATTTCGATGCTACTATTGTCGTGGTCTCCTTTTTGTTGTGTCGATCCTACCATCTTTTGTCGACTAACTCCATCTTTTAGTGACCCTTTTCCCTCCTTAATCCTGCTACTTATCCATTCTCAGTCCCTCCGTTTTCTGTCTATTACCTAACTCAGGTTCGTTGCCGCTGTTTTGTTGATCCCTCGTTCTGATCTTTGTTGTTACTGTCAACGTAAACTGCTGCTCGATGTCATGTTCTAGTGTGACTTTCGTGAGGACCTCAGAAGGACGAGCGCTGGATCGTTTCGGGTATCGATTCAAGGTAACTTTAGGACGTTACTCGATTTTATATCATATGTTTGAGTAGTAGTATGTAGTAAATATTTTAACTTCGATTTTCTAATTTTAGCTATATTATTGCTAATTATATTAATTTTAAATCGTATGCGTTATCAATGTTTTTACAACTTTCGACATCGTTTTATAAATCGTTAGTAATTTTATTATTTACGATCGTTATAGTATTTTGTTGGTTATCGTAACACTAGTAACTAAATAATGTCGATTGCATATTTCGTCATATTTCGTTAATTTATAATTTTCACTTAAAAATCATATTTTTATATCATAATCGAAATTTGTATACTTGTTTAATAAATTAATTTTCGTTTTACGATTTATACTAATAAATGAGAAAATAGTCGATTTCGTTTTAAATATATTTTTAGTCGAGATTATTTTCACTAATAATTTCTTATTTGTTTACAATTGACTATTTTTATTAAAATTCGTATTATTTATTAATAAAAGTTGTTTGCTAAAAATAATTTGAAACCTTTCTAAAATTCATTTCATTTATAAAACTCGTTGATTCAATTAATTGTGATATCGTTTTTCTTAAAATATCTCTTTTCTAAAATTTATTGTTTTAACTCGATTTCCTAATTATTTATTAAAATATTATATATTGACTTATTATATTTTAATTATATTTTGAGTAACGAATTTAGAAATATATTAAAGTTACGATAACGACGATAATAATAAAATGTTAATTTTGTTAGAAATGCTATTTTTATACATTTCACTTATTTTAATAACTTACGTATTTTCTGTAAGACTTTCTATTTTAAGTAAGTTTCTATTTATAGAAAGTTTCCCTTTTTATATAAAATGGTTATTCCTTTTATCCATATCATTTATATTGATTATATTTACTTTTGAATATCGATAATGGCTGTTTTGGAGTTATGGAATGAGGACAAGTGTATGGGTAGAGTAATACAGTCTAGGGTATACGTTTTGCCATCAACTATAAAGCTGGTGTGTCTATGTTGAGACGCATTGGTCGTTGAACTGAGCATGGTTTGTGTTCAGGAGTGTGTATATTTTGACCTTAAACTTAGATATCGCATCATGTAAGTCGCCGTCGGGTTGAACTGGATTACGGTTGGTGTCCAGGAGGGGTGTACATTACTTAAGCCAGGACCTCGCTGCACGCTGTCCTGTTATAGTTGAGTTGCCTAGTTAGAGACCGAAGTCTAATTTGTTTGACTAAGTTCTCGAAGCTAGTTTGAGTATTATCCTAGTGAAAGTCTATTCCGTTGCACTGATTGATTTCCATAACGCCATTTTTGAATATTATTATTATCGATTGATATTGACTTGCAGGTTTGCAAATGCTTTAAGTTTCGGTGAAAACTTATTTTTATTATATCGTTTTAATGTTTTCTCATTTTAATTATTTTGATATAGTAACACTATTATTTTTTTTCCATATGATATATTTTGGCTGGGAGAACGTCCGAGTTACTCCCCACTGACGTGGCTGTTATGTTTTTAACATGACAGGTATTTGCTGCTGGGCTTTGGGTGTGAGCTAGCGAGTAGCGTGGATCCTACTCTCTCTTCATTCTTGTAATTTTATGGATCTGTATAGACCCGTTTGAGGATTTTACTTTTAGCCCTTTTGTAAAAAGAGGCCTTTGTATTGACTTACCATTTCTTTTAATAAGATATAGTTTGTCAGTGTGTTTTAATCCTAACTCTACAGTGTTTCCGCCACTGTATTGCGTTAGAATTTCTAGGGGATTAAATTCAAAATTCCTGGAAAACAATTCATTTTGGTGAAACGGAGCACTTTAACGATAAATCGTAATTTTGTCCAAAAATCATTACTATTAATTAAAGACTTTGATAAATAGTAAAAAAATTATGTAGAATAGCTAAAATATATTTTTGGACATTCTGTCCAAAAGAATATTTTTCCAAAATCCCAAAACTTTGTTTTTAAAGGGTTTTCTCGTTAATCGTCTAATCTCGACAATAACGATTAATAAAAATAGCAATTACAAAACGATTTAAGTATTAATATCCAAAAATTATTATTAAACTTAAAAATCATGATTTTCCAGAATCTATCAATTTTCAAGATTTCCAAAATTCCAGATTTAACAAATTCCGTTAAAACCGTCTTTTAAAATCCGTTTCCACAGTTAACGATTCTCTTAATAAAATTTGTCGTTCTTAATAATTTATTAAAGTAGTAAAATCATGAAACACATTTTTCCCAAGAATCATTAGGGACACATTTTCTCCAGATTTAAAACACAAACCAGAAATCAGAAATTAAAACGACAAACACGGTCTTAACGATAAACGATGATTTAAAGTGATTAATTAATTCACCCAATTAACAAATCCAAAAAATTATGGAAAAATTCAGAAAATTCTATTTCATCATAAAGTTTACCCAAGTCAAATTTCAAATTAACATATATTGTTTAAGTACTAGAACTAAAAATCGGCTTTTAATCATTTTTGTCCATAAACGGTAATAATTCCATAATCGATAACTAAAATATCAGAAAAATACTAAATTATTAAAAATCATCAAAAACCTCATTTTTACAGAATATAATCATATATTACAAGTTTATGCCGAATAATATGATTTTACAAATTAATATGACGATTTAATCGTTAATCTCGTAAAAGCGATAAAAATACCGAAACATGCAAATTTTCAAATTTTAAAAATTTTCAGATTATATGACATACATATATTGTCAAAAATAAAATTATAATTATATAAATGCAATTACACAAATAAAATCAAGCAATACCGAGTAACATCGACGTTACCTTCAATCCAAATCCGAGTCTACAATAAATATGTCGGCTTCAGGATCGTCCAAGAATCCTACAGCACATGGCATACATGGTACAAAAATACCATGAGAAAACTTAAAGAATCAAGGTAAATAACGATTGGAAATAACATCGATTATTACCTTAAGGAAGGGAACGGAATAACGATTAATTTGGAGGTGAAAATGAGACGATGAAGACTCGATTTAAAACAAAATATGGCTGAAACTCATGGCCAATATGGAGGAATTGAAGAGTATTTTTGTTTAATGGTGTTGAATGAAAATGAATGGAAGAAATAATGAAAAGAGAGAATGAATATGGACTCTTAAAATTGATAAAAAAACTATGTTAAACACTTTAAACCAACCAGCCAAAAAGGTGAGGAGAGGGAGTGTGAAGAGTTTTGTTTAAGGCCAAAATAAATGGGTGAGAAAAATAAAATATCTAAAGCTTAAACATCATAAAATGAAGTGTGTAAAAAAAGTGAGAAGTGTGACAAGGGTTGTCACGGTCCATAATGTGGGGAAATGTTACAAAATAATTAAAAGTTGATAAAAAGAAGATTCGTAAAATTATCAAAGGTATATCAAAGCAATTCGAGTAAACTTCGCGTTGGAAAATAATTATTTACGAAATTTCGTAATAAAATCAGTAAAGGCTAAATTTTCGTGAATAAAAATATTTCTTAGTTGGAAATATTATATAAACGTGTTTAGACATTTTTAGGAAAAGATATAACTTAAATCCGAGCTTAAAACGTTAATTCGTAGAGAAATAAAATTTTTCGCGGAAGAATAAGTAGTTTATGATTAAAATCAAATAAATAGGTTTAAAAGAATTAAAATCTTTAAAACAAATAAAAAAATATTATTTGACTCAAAAATAAAAATAAAGCTTGGAAAAATGATGAAACAGAAGGCCGAAACGTGATAGAGTTATGACGAAGTCATAACGAAAAAGATAAAAGCGCTAGTGTGGACATGACATAGGTCCACTCCGACGCGGCCACGCGTGGGTTTGGGTAGGCGAATGAATCTCGGGGTAAGATTGATCTCGGGTTGAAATTTAAGTCAAAGTTGGAGTTGCCACCGAATTTTGTGGGAATTCGGACCCATTCGAGCCCACTCTATATCGTTGTGGACCGTACACAAAGTACGGCCCATTTCGATTTTAGAGTTTATGGGGCTCGTCCCTTTGCATTGCGATACCGATACCGTCATTACCGGTTATCGTGTATGGAATAACTCTCGTGCACCAACGGTTTCGGACATCCGGAAACCAAGGTTCTGAGTAAGGGGTGAGGGTACGTGTTGGGAAGCCCACTAAGGACACCCAACCCCGCCCGCACTTAGCGGCCTCTACTAAGACATCGTTCGTGTTCGTGTACGCGCGCTAGTAAAATGACTAAATGATATGCAAACAATGTTTTCGACTAAGCATGCGAACTATATGTGAGCTACGTCATTTTAATGCATCAAAACTGTCGTCAAATTATTTTGCATGCGAGGTTCATTTATAAAGCGATAAAACACCACAAAAAAACAAAACTTGTAAATAAATACAATATACACAGGCGGAAATACAACCCGACCAAAACAAAAAATAACGAACAATAAAAATGTAATAATCAAATTAAAAGAGGCGAAAAACTAACTAGAAACGGACCCGTAAATATAAACTAGACCGTAAGTTGAATAAAAACGGACGAACTTCGATTAATTACACAATGAATTGTGTATTAAACGGAAGACGGAGATATGGAACCTAGACGTGGTGCTAGAGCGCGGGAGTATTGAGGATGTAGTTGAGTTATGGTGTGTGTGTTTGTATGTTGATGTTTTATCGGTTTTTTGAGGGATAAGGACTCGGTTTTTGTGTAGATTTGCTTAGGGTTGTAGTGTATTGTGATGGGAGACTTAGGGTTGAAAATGTAGGGTTTAGTTGCATGTGTAAATCTGATTTTTTGTGAAGGGTTTGAGGGGGTATTTATAGAGTACACCCCTCGACCTAGGGTCACTCGATCGAGTGGCCCTAGTGCACTCGATCGAGTGCCCTGAAAAGGAGCGCCTGGTTCGTTTTTATGGCTCCACTCGATCGAGTGGTTCAAGTTGGCGAGCCATTTTAGGAAATGGTTGACTTTTTTGAAAATTTGAAAAGAGGATTGAGCGCAATCTTCTAGAAGCTCACCTGGTTGACTTTATGTGTCGGGTTCGTCTTTGACCGGGTTTTGACCCGGTCGCTAAAAGACGGTTTTATTTCCGGTGATGGTTTTGGCCCAAATTAGTCTTATTTTATTGGAAACGGCCCACTGAGCCTGGATTCGAGGACGGTTTTGATAGATTTGTACTCCGCTAAATGCCCACGTCGGATATTATTGATTCCGAGTCCGTATTCGAGTATATTAAGTCACGTTTGCGTCCGATCATCATCGTGTGTTTTGTCGAGAACTGCTATAGACACTAGCAGGCAAAATGCAGGTGTCTACAGAGCCCCCACTCTGACTGAGGCTTGGACAAGGCAAAAGTTAGAGTAGCTACCAGGCCAATCGCAGATTACGACCTGACAGCCTTCCGGTCGGGTCGTTTACAGTCCATTAGACTTGCCTGAAGGGCTCGCCAGCCATAAGCAGAAGGTCATACCTGTCCTGATGATGATAGCTCCGTGGGGAGTAAGTGAGCTGCGCGGAGACTTGCTTCTGAAGTCTTGGGTGTACCTGCATGCTAACACATAACGACTTGTATGTAACACATAGGTGAAACACCGACTCATGCTGGGGAGAATAAAATATTGATTTTTTTTTAAAAGCAGAATTTTCGGAATATATTTTCAGACAATTTTTAGGAATGCTCGGGACGACTTGATTCCTATCCTGGATTCTAGCCTGAAATCAAAGACCAGGCCTGCGCGCGCATTGGGCCCACGTTTGCTGAGGAGGCATGGCAGTTAGGGTTACAGTTAGGTTTTCCTATTATAAATATAGGAATCCCTGTTTCAGCTTACTGTATCTCAAATAAAAAAAAGCTCCTTCTCTTTTCTTCTTCTCAAAAACCTCCTAGATTTAAAAAAAAAGTATGCTATGGGTATCGAGAATCTGACTGTGATGCTTCTGGCTTGGTCCCAATACTTTCGGGACGAAGTAAAGGTTCAACTGACCCAGATGGGGATTGTTAGTTTATTCCCACTTCAACGTCTGGTAGTCGACTCACACTTTTTGGATGCCTGTCTAGCGTTTTGGGATACTACCCATCACGTTTTTGCATTCCCGCGAGGAGAAATATGCCCTCTTCCTGAGGAGATTGCCGCTGTGGGCGGTTGGAGCCCCATTGCTCGCCCTGCTATCCCTCCGTTTTATCCTGATCCAAGGAGGAGATTGAGGGATTTTCTAGGTTTGTTTCATGCTAGGCAGATCGAATGGTGCGGGGAAATTCTGTTTCCCTTTTCGACCTGGCTGACAAGTTTATGAACCTCCATGACGTGAGGATTACTGCTGCTCACAGGCGTAGGGCTTTAGCCTTTTGTATGCTGCACCGCTATGTCTTTGAAGGGATGATGGAGGCTGACTCGTGTTTGGGACAGATCAGGCTGATTGGTGTGGTTGACTAGATGAAGACTGGTCATAGCCCAGCTTGGCTAGCCACCGGGAAGATCATTATGGGTCTAGATGCTAGGAGGCTTGACCCGGACCGACAGCTGACGGGGAGCGTCCGTCTTTTGCAGGTATACGTCTCGCGTTTTTTTTTTCGCGAGAATTCTGATATACGCGAGTCACTCGATCTAGTGACCTCTTTAATGAGAGTTTGCCTGTCTTCATAAGGCTTACTCGATCGAGTCAACTGCAGTACTCGATCGAGTGGGCTTTAACGAACCACTCCATTGCTTACGAAATTTGGATATCCTTTTTCAGATTTGGTTGTCTGAACGTCTGTCGATTATAGAGTCTCCTCCAAGTATACCCAATTACCGCAGCAGTCAAATTTGCTCGAGGAGATGGCGGATAAGCTCGACTCATCATGTGAACCAGACTTACTGGGACGAGGAGCTGGTATTTCATGGTGGTCCCTTGATTAGGTGGACCGTCGCTTGGTGGTTTCTCTTGAAGCTGACGGGATTGGCCAAGAGGGACCAGGGTCGCTACCTGGTGGTCCTATCACTCGACTGGACTGTTCATATTTACCCGGACCGTATTCTGAGGCAGTTCGGTTTGTCTCAGTGCATTCCTGAGACCGAAGCAATCATTAGCGTCTCGCTCCAATTGACGGACGCTATGTGTGATACGTGGTTACAGAGGTGGTTCACCCGTCCCACGTGGACTATCCCTAACCCTTGTCAATCCGCTTGGGTTTCAGAGGCATACCGGAAGTGGAATTCCGAAGAGTCGGAGGAAGCTCGCAAAGTTTTGAAGGTCGATGAGGCCTTTGAACTGGTCCGTCGGGAGACGGTAAAGGACAACAGGGGTTTCTTCGATGAAGGAGATACTCCTGCTACTCTAGTCCGATTAGAATCGGGTCCTAAGTCACAAACTAAGACTCGAGCTAAGGATGTCGGTGCTAGCGGCGCGCGAGGGCGGGAAAGCCCCCAGACCGACTTAGTGAGACAGCTCGAGCCAAAACTGGCGGCTCGAGACCGACTAGGCCCACGTGATCCGCTGTTTGAGCCCGTGAGGGCCCGGCTCGGGCCAATCGATGTGATCGAGGACTCGAGTTCGAAGAAACGGGTCTGGGCTAAGGAGGTTCCCGTGGTGATTCGGGAGCATTCTCCTCCACGTCATCGCCAGTGGACGGCTAAGGAGGCCAAAGATAAGGGGAAGGGAAAGATGTCCTAAACATCGAGTCCTTAGTTTTTTTTATTATTTGAATATTATTACTATTTATTTGGAGTATCGTGTGCTGTTGTTTTTATTGAGTTTTTTTTTGAATTTTTGCATTTGTAATTTTCCGAGTTTATCGGGATTAAATAAAGGAAGCTTATTATTAAACCATTCCTGTCTTTTCTCGATTGCACTGGTTGTGCCCTTTTGAGAGACTGCCTACGTATCCACAATTAGCGAAATCAAACCAAACGTAGTTCAGATTTTTTTTATAAAATTGCAATCTCGAATTACACCAAGACTATTAGTTCAAGATGTTTGCGATAGTAGAATAAATAATTCTAGCTTATTGACTTGCTTTTTGTAGAAAAAACGATTTTGATAAATTTTGCAAATGACATTGAGGAAAGGCTAAGGGTAGTAACGCTTTAGCTGGTCTAGGTTGGTTGGGTTGACAAACTCATTCCCGTCCAGGTCTGTTAGCATCACGGCTCCCCCTGATAGGATCTTTTTCACCAAGTATGGCCCAGCCCAATTGGGTTTGAGTTTTTCCCTTGGGTCAACTGGTAATAATGCTCGAATAGACTTAAGAACCAGATCTCCTTCCTTAATGTTCCTGGGCCTTACTCTTTTGTTGAAGGCCCGCTGGATCCTTTTCCGGTAAATTTGGATATTGTTGAGGGCACGAGCTCGTCGTTCGTCTAATAAAACTAACGAGTCATATCGTGCTCGGACCCAATCGGCCTCGGGTACTTGACTTTCTAGCAGGATTCTAAGGGACGGTACCTCCAGCTCAACTGGTTGGACTGCCTTCATTCCGTATGTTAGGTAATACGGTGTCACACCGGTTGCGGTGCGGATTGACGTCCTATATCCCCATAGGGCAAAAGGTATTTTATCGGGCCAGTCTCGGTAATTATCAGCCATCTTTTTTAGTATGGTTACAATTGTTTTATTGGCCGCCTCTACTGCTTCATTTGTTTGGGGACGGTAGGGCGAAGACGTATGCCTTTGAATTTTATACTTGGTCAACAGGGCCACTGTTTCGGCTTGAAAATGAGTCCCGTGATCACTGATAAACTCGTGTGGGATCCCGTACCGACATATTATCTTGTTTTGGATAAACTTGGCGACATGCTTAGCATTGAGAATACGGTAAGATTCAGCTTCGACCCACTTGGTGAAGTAGTCAATAGCTACTAAAATGAAACAGTGCCCGCCGGTACCAGAGGGATTTACTTTCCCGATTATGTCGATACCCCATGTCGAGAATGGCCAACGCGACGTCATGGTATATTGTAAGGATGACGGCATATGTTGCACGTTGGCGAAGATTTGGCAGTTACGACAATGCTTGACATATAACTGGCAGTCGATTTCCGTACTATTCCGGTAGTATCACAGCCTCATGATTTTTTGGACTAGCATCTGGCTATTCATATGTGGACCGCATTCACCATCATGCACTTCGGCCATGACTTTTTCAGCTTTATATTTGTCAATACAAAGGAGAAGAGCCCCCTGTGCCGTCTTTTCGTATAGTTGCCCGTCGTCGGTACGGACGAACTGGGTAGCTAGCCTCCGTAAGGCTTTCTTAGCCCGACCTTCAGTCCCGGGAGGATATTCCCCGGTCGTCAGGTATGTCAATACAGCCTGATACCATGGCTCAGGATCAGTTATCTCAATATCTTCAATGTCGTGAATGTATGCCGGTTCGTACCGTCTTTCGACGCAAATTGGCATACTGGTCACGTGATCGGGAATATTCAGTAAAGATGCCAGTTAGCGGCGGCTCGTAGCCCATGGATGCATGCTTCATACTCGGCTGCATTATTAGTAACATCAAAGTCTAGCTTGATGGACACAGGAGTGTGTTCTCCTTTTGGCGAGATTAGAAGAATCCCGACCCCGAACCCTCGGAAATTGGATGCCCCGTTGAAGTACAAATTCCATGTTTCTGTGTCGGTATGGAAAATATTCTCATCTGGGAAGGACCAAGTGTCGGTGTGTCCTTCTTCCGTTACGGGACTGTCGGCAAGGAATTCGGCTACCACTCGGCCTTTAATAGCCTTTAACAGTACAAATTTCAAGTCAAATTCTGCCAACATTAGAGTCCATCTAGAAATTCTTCCGTTGAGAATGGGCTTTTCGAAGAGGTATTTGATTGGATCCATTTTGGATAATACCTGAACCTCGTAGCTGAGCATATAATGTCGGAGCTTCTTAGTGGCCCAAACAAGAGCTAAGCACGTCTTTTCGAGCATGGTATATTTGCACTCATACCGGGTTGAGGTGGCATTAAGACTGGCGGCGCGAACAGGATTTCCTTATTCTTGTAGAAAGCAGTTTGGCACTTGTCATCCCACAGCATCCGTTCCCCTACTTTCAGTTTCTTGAAAATCGGTTCACATACCATGGTTAGTTTGGAAATGAACCGACTGATATACTGGACTTTCCCGAGAAATCCCCTTACTTGTTTTTCGGTTTTAGGAGGTTGCATCTCGGTAATGGCTTTGATTTTAGCTGGGTCGACCTCGATACCACGTTGGCTAACGATATGACCCAGTATTTTGCCTGATGTTACCCCGAAACTGCACTTTTGAGGGTTTAGCCTCATGTTGTACTTGCGCAATCGGGTGAAGAATTTTCTTAGGGAAGTGATGTGACCGTCCCGATCTTTGGATTTGAAGATCATGTCGTCTACGTAAACTTCTACTTCTTTATGCATCATGTCATGCAATAAGGTCGTAGCGGTTCGTTGGTATGTGGCCCCGGCATTAATGAGACCGAATGGCAACGATATAGCAGTAAGTACCCCAAGGCGTAGTGAAGGTGGTCTTACTCATGTCTTCTTCCGCCATCTTGATCTGATTATACCCGGCATACCCGTCCATAAATGATAGAAGTGCATGATCAGCCGTGTTATCCACCAATATGTCGATGTGTGGTAACGGAAAATCGTCTTTATGGCTCGCCTTGTTAAGGTCCCAAAAATTTACACAGACACGCACCTTACCGTCCTTTTTAGGAACTGGTACGATGTTCGCAACCCAGTCCGGATATTCGGACACCTGTATGAAGCCGGCTTTGAACTGTTTATCGACTTCTTCTTTTACCTTGATAGACCAGTCGGGCCTCATTCGGCGGAGTTTTTGCTTAATCGGTTTACACCCGTCTTTAATTGGTATTTGGTGCTCGGCTATTTCCCGGTCTATCCCCGGCATGTCCTTGTAGGACCATGCGAAGACATCTTTGAATTCTTGGAGGAGGTTCGTGAATTGTTGTCTCTCCTCGGGATCTAAGGATAACCCTATCTTAAGTATCTGGGGCTCTAAGGTTGTTCTCACATTAATGGATTCAGTTTCCTCGATTACCGGATTCCGGGATTCCCTTTGCTCCAGTTGTTCGATCAGGTGTGGAGGTAAGGATACCTGTTCGTCGAGTTTCTCAATATCATTGCACAAAATATTTTTAAAACCAGAATTAAAAAGAGACAAGTCGTAAGCAGAACGGTTGTTATTATTGATTGAAAACTTTGAAAACAGCTCGAAAAGAGCAGCCATCTGATCGTTGGTCAGTGGCGGAATTGGTAAGGCACTCCGGACAGACCCCGAAGTGCCACCAGCAGGAATGACAAAAGGGAGAGGGGTTACAGGAGTGACTCTAGCACCGGACCCCTAGACTCTGACTCAGACTCGGACTCAGACTCGGACTCAGACTCGGGCATATCTCCTTCTCCAGCGACCAGCTTGTAGACCCTTCCCTGACTGTCAGTCCATTTGACAGTCTTCCTCCAAGCCTTGTTCCCCGTCTCGGAACCAACATCCGAGATCAGCTTGGTCGGGTCGAAACTGTTGCTGCGGAGAATTAGGTTGACCAGGTCTTCCTTTGGAGTCGGGTTTATGGTGTCTTCCCCGAAAAGTAGCCCCAGTGCGGGCTCAGCATTGTCAGCTCCATCAGATTGGATGAGGGCGAACACATCATCCGGAATATAGTTGCAATCCCGGGCCAATTGGGTCCCGAGGTGCACAGCATTGGGTTGGGACAGACCAACCTGAATAGCCCTAAATACCGGTGTGACAAAGTAGTCAGCCAACCGTGGGCTGTAAGGGCTCAAGTAGATACCCTTAATAATGTTGCAGGCATTTTCAACTCCTGCTCGGACAACGTTACCCGGGGTGGCGGCATAGCCAAGGCCGAAGTGAGAGTCTTCGTCCTTAAGGACCTCAATGATCTTCCCAGCTGGAAGATCGGGTCGGGAAGTAACCCCCGGTAAGTACCCTATGTTATGTAGCATCGTGTCGATGCTAGTTGTGAAGTAGGGCCTGAAAAGGTACTCCTCCTCGATCATCCCCACGAAGTCGAACCCCCAGAGGTCTGTGCGGCCCGTGGCATTACACCTAGCCACAGTCATTGGGGTTGCCTCCAAAGTAATAATATTTTCGTGTAAGGGCAACTTGATCTTTCGGTGAAGGGTGGAGGATACTGCCTTGACAGCGTGGATCCACGGCCTTCCTAGGAGCAGGTTGAAGGACGAGGTGACATCAATCACCTGGAATTCCAGCTCCTTTTCTATTAGGCTCGTTATAATAGTCAGCTTTACGGCCCCAGCTACTGACTTTGGGCTCCCATCAAATGCCTGGATGGTCTGAGCAGTCGGGATATAATCGGCCTCGGTGATCCCGAGGGCTTTGGCGGTCCTCAAGGGGAGGACATTCACAGCCGACCCGTCATCAATTAGGGTCATCGGGAGATATTTTCCCCGACAGATTACCGTGATGTACAGGGCCAAATTATGAGAGGCCCCAAACGGCGGCAAGTCGGCTTCTGAGAAGGTGATCAGCTGGCCTCCCTCCTTGATTTTGCCCTTAAAGTGGGACAGGATCGTGGCTACCATTTCAGCAGGGGTAACTAGAGAATCAATCTTAACTTGATCGAGAGCCTTAGTGAGTGCTTCTCGATGTTCTTGTGAGCTAACTAAGAGTTGCCATATAGTGAGGTTAACTCGGGTCTTCTTTAGTTGCTTCACGAGAGCCGTTTCAGCAGTCGGCTCCTCAGGGACGACTTCTGTCCTGAGTGGCTCAGTGACGGTTGTCGGGATGGGGGTGTCCCTAGAGCTAGTGGCTTGATAGGGACGACCAAGATGGTTACTGGCTAAGACTCGGGACTTGGTCTTTCAGATCTCCTCAGGGGTGATGGGGACAACTTCCCTTTTAGCGAGGTAGACATCGTCCTCGTCATCGAACCAGATCCTGTTCACTTGCGGGATAAATGGGGAAATAAGATGAGAGAAATCGATCACCTCCCCGGTAAAGATGGCATGGGAGCTGAAAGGGTTCTCCTTGTTACTCAGCTTATCTTCAGGTAACGGGATCTTACCGCTCTCAATCAGGTCCTGGATCAGGTGCTTCAGCTTCCAACATTTTTCGGTGTCATGCCCATTGCCTCGGTGGTATTGGCAATAAACTTAGGCATTGTAGTTCTTGGAGCGTTGCTCGACCGGTACTTCAGGAGTTGGGCCTATCGGTTGGATTAGGCCCTTGGAGGATAGCCTTTGTAAGGCATAGGTATAGGTGGTACCTATATCAGTGAAAACCCGAGGTGGGGTGTTCTTCTTGGATGGGGTATCTAGTAGATTGACCGCGTCGAAAGTGCTGCGGGCTGCAGCTTGGGGCTTAGTAGTGGAAGAGGAAGCCCCTTGGTATCCTTTGTTAGAGGCTTTGGTCAGTAAGGGTGGTGAAATTGGGTATGACAGCGTACCGGAGATGAACCCGGTAGGAGGGGAGGAGATTGTTGACAAAAGCCTCCACTAAGGTTTTCTCACTGGGCTTATCGACCAGTTTCACGCTTTCGGCCCTCCAGCGTTGAAGGTATTTGGTAAAACCTTCTTTGGGCTATTGGGCCATAACCTCCAAAGAGCGCATTGTGGTTTGGATCTCGGTATTGTCAGCATAGTTCCGAGCAAACTCCGTAGCCACATCATCCCAAGTAGGGTATTTTTTGGGGTCTAGCCTATAGTACCAGGCCCGTGGGTGCTTCTCAAGGGATGCAGCAAAAAGATTCTTGAACATCGAAGAATCCACTCCCTTGATAGCCATGAACTCTTTGAAGGCCCGTACATGTAGTAACGGGTCTTCGGTTCCCTCAAACATTGGCAAGCCCGTGAGATTCAGGTTTGGAGGTAGCTTGTCATTCACCGGGGAGTACTCACGGTTGTTTTCCCGATGGATGTTGTTACTCCCAGCTAAGTGGACTTGTTCTTCTAGTCGCCGCACCGCGCTAACTAGGTCAGCTATGGGCCCAGTGGCCTCGGCATTAGAAGTCCCTTGCTCCACCACAGCCAGACGGGTGACGAGGGCTGCTTGGTCAGCCCTCATTGCTGTTAGCTCGGCCTCAATGTTGGTCTGTTTGACGATCATGGAATCCACGGAGGCCTTCAGATTGTTCAAAGATGCTTCCATCTTGTTTCTGTGTCTGGTTGACGGCGGCCTGTCTGTAAGAACACCGCGTAATCAGAAACCGAACCTAGATCTTGGAATCAAAAGTACATCCCGAGCGACGAAAAGAGAAGACCCAAGGAAAAAGACTCGAGAAAGACACCTAGACGGATGACTCGTGGATGATATGGCTTCCTTAGGACTTGGCTTTGTGGGCCTAGTCCTGCTCGAAGGAAGGTCCACGTGAGATTTTTCCCCAAACTTTTTGACTCGAGTGTATATGAGGACTTTCCTTTGTAGGGGTATGCCCTACGCGGGTTGGTCAGGCCTTGACAAGTAAGGCGGAGTCGGGAAAGGAAAGAAACTCGTGATGTAAGATCGACAGAGTTTCGACACTACAAACCTTCGACACACTATGCAAAGACCCGACACACGGATAACGGTAGGTCCTATAATAAGGAAGGTATTTGAAAGGTTGGATGTTTGGAATTTTGAAAATTTGGAAATTGAAAATAAACTTCCGAAAATTTGAAAATCGAGAACGAGATCTCGAGGGTTTTTGAAAATCGAAATGGAATTTTGAAAATTCGAAAATCCAATGGTGGATCGGAAATTCGAATTTTGAAATGGACAGCATGCCGGCTAAAAAAATAGTCTACTTTTGAGTCAAATCATCAGTCTAAATTTCGGCAGCATTCCGAGTTTTGAAAATTTGGATATTTTGAAAAGACGGGTTCCAAAACGGATGGTATTTCGGGTTTTTTCAAAAATTTTGTATTTTGGAAAGATGCATTTTTGAAACGATGGTTTTTGAAAAAAAAAATTACACGGGAACCAAGTAGCACGTGTTCACACAAGCATTATAACGACGCTATGTATGCTTTACACTATGTCTCGGTCGGTCAAAATTGGGTCTATACCAACAACGACGGCTTTCTCGTAAATCAGAACGGACTCCCTAAGCCGAATTGGTCTTAGGACATGCCGCGAAACCCATACGAGTTCGGCCATAGAAGTCTTTAGCGCACCCATTTAGGAATGCACCGTGGTATAGTGGGACGTCGGTCACAAGTAACCGACCCGGGAAAAATTGGGTTATGCATGAATCATTAAAATAATGCGCGTACACTATTAATCGAACGATTTCTTTTTGAGTCTCACCCTAGGAACCCTGATGACTAGTGGTACATCAGGTATCCCCAGCGGAGTCGCCAAATTGTGGACATGACATAGGTCCACCCCAACGCGGCCACGCGCGGGTTTGAGTAGGCGAATGAATCTCGTGGTTAGATTGATCTCAGGTTGAAATTTTAGTCAAAGTTGGAGTCACCACCGAATTTTGTGGGAATTTGGACCATTCGAGCCCACTCTATATCGTTCTGGACCGTACACAAAGTACGGCCCATTTCGATTTCAGATTTTATGGGGCTCGTCTCTTTGCATTGCGATACCGATACCGTCACTACCGGTTATCGTGTATGGAATGACTCTCGTGCACCAACGGTTTCGGACATCTGGAAACCGAGGTTCTGAGTAAGGGGTGAGGGTATGTGTTGGGAAGCCCACTAAGGACACCCAACCCCGCCCGCACTTAGCGGCCTCTACTAAGACATCGTTCGTGTTCGTGTACGCGCGCTAGTAAAATGACTAAATGATATGCAAACAGCGTTTTCGACTAAGCATGCGAACTATATGTGAGCTA
Source organism: Agrostemma githago (assembly GCA_958450325.1). Classification (NCBI taxonomy): domain Eukaryota; kingdom Viridiplantae; phylum Streptophyta; class Magnoliopsida; order Caryophyllales; family Caryophyllaceae; genus Agrostemma; species Agrostemma githago. The sequence goes on along the minus strand of OY288247.1, from coordinate 60,316,999 downwards.
CGTCATTTTAATGCATCAAAACCGTCGTCAAATTATTTAGCATGCGAGGTTCATTTATAAAGCGATAAAACACCACAAAAAAAACAAAACTTGTAAATAAATACAATATACACAGGCGGAAATACAACCCGACCATAACAAAAAATAACGAACAATAAAAATGTAATAATCAAATTAAATGCGGCGAAAAACTAACTAGAAACGGACCCGTAAATATAAACTAGACCGTAAGTTGAATAAACGGACAAACTTCGATTAAGCACACATTGAATTGTGTATTAAACGGAGGACGGAGATATGGAACCTAGACGTGGTGCTAGCCCGATCCCGAATCTCGATGCCTTGTCCCGACTTATCATATCAAAAATTGGCGTCTAGATTAGTCATGTATCGGATACGACTAAAGAGTCGTCGACACAAAACTAATCGTAAAAGACATCGATCAAAGTCGTGAAAGTGAAATAAAAATGTATGAGTTTTGAAAAAGAAGGTCACGTGATTGACTTTACACGCGTGGATCGAAGCCGGTAAAAAAAGACGAGGCTCAAAGGATGCTTTGAGGCTCTCGGTTTATTTGATCAAAGGGACCCACTCGACCGAGTCATAGCCAAGACTCGATCGAGTGAACCTTTAAAGGGGCTACTGCCCGGTTTTTGGGGTGCTACTCGATCGAGTAGACTGTGGCACTCGATCGAGTGCCCCTGTATGAGCTGCTGCTCATTTCGAAATTGTGATGGTTTCGAGATTTTATTTATGCGAAATCGATGGTCGACCGAGTTACGTAAAAATATTGATTGATTTAAACTCAACTTGGTTTTTGGTATTATAGTCGTGTATTATACGATTATAAGACCGGCATCGGAACTTTGTAAAAAGAGTGTTATTATTGGATCGAAAAGTTTGGTTAGTGACGGAATTGTCTCCCTCCGCGTCACGACATCGATACTAATCATTACAGATTATGAGATGTCGATTTTCGCGTCAATGGGTTCCATACTAATCTCGGAAATTGAAATCGGACGCGTTCAAATACGAACGACCACGATCACGTTACGTCCTTGAGTACTTGGGGCGGCGCTCCTCGAAAGGGTGCCACCTCCATCGTGACTCGTAAAGGGATTAAACGGACTTGGTGCGGTGATCATGGTTAAACGTGTTCGATCCAAACTTTTTATTACTATTGTATATGTACGCGGTATATAAATATTAGTAACGATGAGAAAAATGAAAGAATATCAAAATGCGATAAGTATAGGAATGTTGTGTTGGTGTGCAAAAACGACTATAATATAAAGTATAAGGTGCATATATATAAATCGAGATAGAGAGGAAGAGAAAGGATAGAGACGGGGTTGATGACACCCTCAACATACATGCTTAAAATGGCCTTGGAACGGACTCGTAAATAGCGGCGGGAGCGTGGGAGTATCGAGGATGTAGTTGAGTTATGGTGTGTGTGTTTGTATGGTGATGTTTTATCGGTTTTTCGAGGGATAAGGACTCGGTTTTTGTGTAGATTTGCTTAGGGTTGTAGTGTATTGTGATGGGAGACTTAGGGTTGAAAATGTAGGGTTTAGTTGCATGTGGAAATCTGATTTTTTGTGAAGCGTTCGAGGGGGTATTTATAGAATACACCCCTCAACCTAGGGTCACTCGATTGAGTGGCCCTAGTGCACTCGATCGAGTGCCCTGAAAAGGAGCGCCTGTTGCGTTTTTATGGCTCCACGTGATCGAGTGAGGTCAGTCCACTCGATCGAGTAGATCAAGTTGGCGAGCCATTTTAGGAAATGGTTGACTTTTTTGAAAATTTGAAAAGGGGATTGAGCGCAATCTTCTAGAAGCTCACCTGGTTAACTTTATGTGTCGGGTTCGTCTTTGACCGGGTTTTGACCCGGTCGCTAAAAGACGGTTTTGGCCCAAATTAGTCTTATTTTATTGGAAACGGCCCACTGAGCCTGGATTCGAGGTCGGTTTTGAGAGATTTGTACTCCGCTAAATGCCCACGTCGGATATTATTGATTCCGAGTCCGTATTCGAGTATATTAAGTCACGTTTGCGTCCGATCATCATAGGGTGTTTTGTCGGGAACTGCTATAGACACTAGCAGGCAAAATGCGGGTGTCTACAGCTAGGAAAATAGCGGGTGTTACAAAAAATCTGACCAAAAACTGAATAATCTCGTAGGGTGAAATTTCGCCCGGTCAGATCTCGTCGGGTGAAATTTTGCCCTGTGACTTCAGAGGGCCATAACTCTCTCGTTTGATTGTCGATTGGGGCGTGTGATATGTCGTTGGAAAACTAAGAATATAAGCTTTCACTTCCAACTTGAATCTCTTCTATTCGAGGTCTAGAACCCTAAATATATGCATTTGAAGTTTGACCTTGCGATGTGAAGTTGCCGAATGGACTTGAGTTTTACCTCGTCGTTAACGTTTACCCATTTTGCTCAAGGTTTCATCTCTTGGGTTTGGACTTTAATCTTGCTTTATGACGATATTCCACTCTCTTGTCCCCATGTAAGCGCGAACATGCTCTCGGACAATGGATTCCTATCAAAATAGTAGGAAACTACCCAAAAACTCAAAAAATGTACAAGAGAGACCGCTAGAGTGAGAAAGACTCGAATAAGGCAATAAGCGCACACAAATCTCACGAAAATGATAGGAAAACGGTTCTAAATGGGTGGAAAAGTGGGCCAAATTTGGCACACAGCATATATCTTCAACAAGCTCCTCCCCTTCATCCACATCTCCTCCTTCAACGAACTCGACTCTAAACATAACATAACCAGCCTAGGAAGGAGTTTCTCTTAAATCAAGACTGTACATGGAATGATTGCTTTCAGTTTGAAACACAATAAACATATAGTTTATGACCTTACTAATTAATTTTTTCTAGCCACGTGTCTAGGAGTAGCCGGACATCTAGTTACTTTGTATCCCATCTTCCCACATATTAATGTAATATTTAAAGATGTCTTCTAAACAAAACTAAATTCACAACAAGACACCGCCTTCCTCACACACATGAAAGAAGACTGGTGTCAAGGGCTCATTCAAATAGACACTCGCCCTAATACAAATGAAGTCTTCTTATGGAACTATGCCCAACCAAAACCTATCCCCAAACAGTTGTTCCAAGGTATTTCCAACGCCATTGTTAATGAATTCAAAATGTAATCTGCATACCCTAACCCAAAGCGATGCTTAAGAGAAGCGGACATTTCTCGGTGATAATTGGCATTTTCGAGTAATTTTGCCCACATTTAGATGCCTTTTTGACTTGATTCTTGTGTGCTTAAATGATTAGATAGCTGATATTTCTTATTTATATAGTTTATTTACCCCATTCCGTTGTCCTTCTCTCGGTCGGAATGCGCTCTTAGGAGCCATTTCTTTTAATGTTTTGCCTAGAGTGAGTGCTTTTGTAGATTTTGTGCAATGATATGTGGATTTTAGCGTAATCGTACTCATATCTGGTTAGAAGAGCATTGCCGAGACAAGACCCGTATTACTAACTCGTCATTTAACGAATAATCAAGGATCGAAGCAGGAGTTCAGCCCATGACGAAGGTTCGACCCATACCCAGCAAAGGAGCCAGCCGAGCGGTAGGGGACCGGGGGCTGGTCGGCAGGCCTGAAGGCCTTATCGCTTGTTTGGAGCAGTTTGTAGTGTTTTGTGTGTTAGCTTGGGCCTCAGCCCCTGTACTTGACAGGGGCCGGTAGGCCGGCCTGCTTGACTATTACTGACTTTACGCCCCTTTTCTTTTAAGTAGGAAATTTAGCAATATAGGGATGACCACTTATCATTTTAGAAATACATTACGTGACTTTTAGCATTCCCGTGTTCTTTTCAATCGTGTACTCAGATTCGGTAATTTTGTTTATGTAATTTCTAGTTTTTCCATTTTATTCTTCATCATTTCTCATTCTAGTTTGTCTCCAATTTCGTTGTTTTTGCTATATTGCTAGAATCTCGTAATCACGATTAGCAACGTTTTGTTATTAGATTTTATACCATTTTTGATTATGAATTCTCTATTTGTTATTCGTTGTCTAGTAGTTATTATGAGTAGCTAATCCTCTCGCTAGGGCATAGGGGAATCGATGAGTATTTCTTAGGTTTTGTCATTTCGATACTAAACTCGTAATTATTCTAGTGCCAATTTTGCATATTATTGTGGACGCTTGCCCACACCGCTACCCGCGCGCACCCGTGCAGGGACCAGTCGCGATGGCCACCTACACAGCCCTTCGTGAACATCCGTCGCGTCCAGGCCGATCCGATCTCGCGTTTGGGGCGATGTGTCGGACCTTGATTTGGTTGACGATTTGAATTGTAGTAGATGGATGTGGGGACATCCATGTTTCCGTTGAAAGTGATCGAGACGTGGTTGTAAATGTTTAAAGGCCGGAATGTTTGGTCTGGCGACTCTTTTTAGTGAACCGAATTCGTTGCCGATTTGTGGAGTCGCCACTGAGTAATATTGGGATACTCGGAAACTGTTCAAGTCAACTTTAACCCTCAGCTGGCTCAAAGCTGAGTGACATTGGAACCTAAAGATAAATACTTGTACCGTTAAGCATTCTATGTCTAGAATGACTCTCATTGCCAATGGTTTCGGACATCCGGAAACCATAGATTCTGAGTAAGGGGTGAAGGCACGTATTGGCAAGCCAACGTCCGATAGACATCAACACCCAATCCCGCCCGCACATAGCGGCCTCTACTAATCAATCGGTGGGATGATAACTTCGTTCTCTTATTTGTGGTGAAAGTACGATAACATTCGTTGTTTTAACCCTATGCCTTTGCTACGTCGGTTGTTTAAGGACAAGTAAGTTGTATCGTCGAAGTAATTGCTTTTACATTCTTTGCATGCGATTTTCACGTGACAGGTAAGCCACGAAAAGATGAACGTAGGAGAGTAGAGGGTACTAGATATTATTCGTATTAGCAAATCAGTTTTAATGTGATAATATGAACATTAGTCATTCTCCTGGTATACCTTACATGGTATTCTGCTTAAGGTGTGTCGGCTCGGTATTAATAAGGATGCATCGAACCACGTGTGAGGGGTAAGCATCAGGATTAATATGAAACCCGACCACCGCTTGTTCAGTTTTAGCTTATTTACGTTTTGAATTCCGTTTTAGGTGAATTAGCATGCGATTATGGTCATAAAAGCGGTAAATCATACGAAAGTTGTAAATGCGAAATATAAGTAAATCACATTGTGAGGAATTGCACCCTTAGAGTGTAAACTAAACGAGACACGATGCGTAGATGGTTGAGAACGGATCTCATGACGACTCGGGTTTAGTTAAGGTGTTTTAGTGCTTGCGGTTGAAGTTGTGGATGTTAAGTATGTTTACGACGCGTCGTGGAGTTAGTATCCACATGAGTCGGACTTGACGTTATCGAAGTGCATAATTAAAAGTACGGTATGTAAAGTTGTGCTTAGATGACAACCTAGTGACGATACGACTTCAACTGGCGGATCCTTCTAACTTTTCTACGACAATTCCGGCAGAGTTTCGCTACGGTGGTTGTGTAACACCCCGGCCCAAACTAGGACCGGAAATGTTAATGTAACACCCCGGCCCAAATTAGGACCGGAAATGTTAATCGCGGTAGCTCACCAGGCTCTGTACTGGTCTCATATACCAACACAAGTCCTTTCCAGCGCCTTTTGTCCTTACTCATGCGCATTCCAGAGACATCTTCAATCAATGTGGGGTGTTTAAATCACTCCCACTTGAAGAACGTAACGTCCTCGTTGTGCATGGTAGCATAACCGCTGACCCATAATCCACCCCCGCTATGTGCCAAATGCACGGTCGCAGGGTTGCTCTGATACCATTTGTAACACCCCGGCCCAAATTAGGACCGGAAATGTTAGTCGCGGTAGCTCACCAGGCTCTAGAATGGTCCCATAGACCAACACGAGTCCTTTCCAATGCATTTTGTCCTTTCTCATGCACATCCCGGAAACCTTCCCAGGAGGTCACCCATCCTAAGATTACTCCTAGCCAAGCACGCTTAACTGCGGAGTTCTTTTGCATGGATGACCATAAAAGAAAGTGCACTTTTTTGATATGAGTAATACTTCAAATCCCTTTAAGAAAAGCTCATAAATAAGACATCTTTAATCAATGTGGGGTGTTTCAGGTTGGAGTCAACTAGTCAACACGGGTGCCCTTTTTCGTTCGTATCGATTCAATAACTTGAAGAACTACGAAGAGTAGTGTTGATTCGTAAGACGCGAATCGAAGAGAAAACGTTCGAGTGGATCGTGCCTAATGTTGGAGTTCGACGCAAAAGAAGAGCGAAAGACTCGTAGAGAGAAGAGGGAAGATTGAGATGTGTGTTGCATCGGAAAAGGAGGGCTATTTATAGTTTTTTTCGTAGTTTAAATCAAGATCTCAGGCGCATGATATCGTGCAACCCAGAGTTGGGGCGCCTAAGGTGAGGCGATAGAGAACTGAGGCGCCCGTGGTGAGGTGACCAGGATTTTAAAGATCCGATTTGAAAACTTTCCAAAGCGCAGATTATACGTAATCTTTATTTCTTGGACGTCAAGACTTCGACCCTTGACCTAGCGCGCGTGGGGCGATGGGCCTCGGGCGCGCGTCTCGAGGCTCGCTTGGCCTGACACGCTGACTCGAGTTCGACTTTGTGTGTTTCAGGACCGATTCGGAGCTCTGGTGTCGGAATCGACTCTAATTATTTTTGACGCGACCGTAATGATACGACTAAGACCGTCTTGATATTGAATTAATTTTTCCGAGTAATTATTTGATCCGTTATATAGAAAAACCATCTAAAATATCGTAAAATCATGTCGTGTTGCATTCCTGCAGCCACCAGGTCCAAATCTGGATGTCTACACAAGACCCCACTTTGATTGAGGCTTGGACAAGGCAAAAGTCAAAGTATAGCCGCCCAGGTCAATCCAGGATTACGATCTGGTGGCTGTCCGCTCGGGTCGTTTCAAGTCCGTTGGACTACGTACTAAGGCTCGTCAGCCAAGGTTTAGAAATCATACCTGACCTCCTTGCCTGCGGTTGTCTGTTGAAACTCCGGTCTGGGTTTGCTTGTTTACTTTGGGTTTGCGGTGCGATTGTAATTGATTAGTGTTTTGGGTCTCTTGACATAGACAATTTGCTTGAGTCTCTCTCGGGTGATTTGGTTTTGACTTAATCCCTTACAGGTGGTTGCATTAAATTGGATTTATCCCTCTCGGGTGGCTGCAATAAATTTTATGTTTATCCCTCTCTGGTGGCTGCGTTAGATTTATCCCTCTCGGGTGGCTGCGTTAGATTTGTCCCTCTCGGATGGCTGCGTTAGATTTATCCCTTTTGGGTTGCTGCGTTGATTTTTAGATTTATCCCTCTCGGGTGGCTACATTGATTTAGATTTATCCCTCTTGGGTGGTTGCGTTGATTTCTAGATTTATCCCTCTCGGGTGGCTGCATTGATTTAGTTTATCCCTCTCGGGTGGCTGCGTTGATTTAGATTTATCCCTCTGGGGTGGCTGCGTTGGTTTTGATATCATTTTCTTTGGAACAAAATCGTGTCTATTCCTGGACTTTCTTCGAGATAGTTTTTGACTATCTCTGGCCTATTATTTGTAACGGATCTTTGTTCCTGGACTTCTTTCGAGATAGGTTCTGACTATCTCTGGCCTATTCTTTGGAACGGATCTTTGTTCCTGGTCTTTTGCTTTCTTTAAGATAGTTTCTGACTACCTCTGGCCTATTCTTTGGAATGGATCTTTGTTCCTAGTCTTTTGCTTTCTTTGAGATAGTTTCTGACTACATCTGGCCTATTCTTTGAAACGTATCTTTGTTTATGGTCTTTTGCATTTTTTGAGATACTTTCTGACTATCTCTGGCCATTGTACATTGATGAGCGATTGTCTAGATTGGGAGATAGTTTTGCTTTTAATTTGTTGGGGTTGTTGTGTAAACTCTTAACGAGTGCATAATTGTATTTGAATTGCTTCTCACGCTTATACTCGATTTGGGGTTCATGCTTTCCCGCTGGGAATATGAGTTGGTTGCTTTGGATTGGGGATTTGCTAGGGTAATCGATTTGTACTTGAATCTTGACATTTCGAGTTGTCAGGTACAGCTGGGGATTTTTATGAGTTTGCCTAACAGGCTGTGCAGGCTCGTGGGATGCTCTGCTGGAGGGGATTGTATAATTGGTTGCCATGGGTTTTAGTACAGGCTGCCGTACTGGATGGGGATTTCATATATCTTGCCTATCCCGATGGGGAGAGGTAAATTGTCTTAATTATCCTTGTTAGAGGAAGAGTAGTTAGACTTTTTTAGTCTGCTAGGGAGGAGTAAACTGTCTTGTCATTGTTTACTTCGTTAGCACACGAACGTACATCTCGCGGGTATTGAGAATTGTGCTTGGGTTAATCCGATTTTGTTTATGTTGAGGGGTCAGCCGCCCCATTTCCTGCGGCCCAATGTTGAAACGCCAGGGTTTCAGCACCCCGAGATTAGGGCGCCCGCGCTGAGGCTGCCCAAAATTTGTTTTCAAGATTCGTTTAAGTATCGCGATTGAAGGAGGGGAAGGGTTATTCGATCCAAAAACCAGGCGTGCAACTTCCTTTGTCCCAAACTCGTACTCTCGACTCAATCAACTGATTTTCGACCTGATTTCCGTTATACATGACCATGTCGACCTCGGGTAAGTGTTCCTTACTCACTTATTGTCGGTTTGTGCTTGCTTGGTGTAGTTGTGGGTTGATTTTGTTAAACCCTAGAAATCGATTTGGATATTTTGATTTTACTAAGTTTTGATGTTTGTTCTTGGTTGCTTTTTTGAATTAGGGTAGTATAGAACTCGTAGGTGTAGTTGTTTGCTTGAGGTGGAAGCTCGAAAGTACTTCAATGACCTCTTATGAGTGAAAATCGAAATGTTAGGGTTTAGGGGTCGATTTCCTGACTATTCCTGTACTTGACCCTTATAATCTTGATTCTTGCTTGTGATGTTATGGGTAGCTCACATGTCGATTTTTCATGAGTCGGAACGCACTCTAGGTCATTCAGTGTGAGTTTGTGACGCTTACGACAGATCAAAGGATACCGTAATGATGCCAGATTTTCCCGAAACCACTTTTATTTTGACCGGGGTCAAAAATGGGGGCTAGTGGGTTTTTCGGAATTTTGATACTGTTCCTCGAAATTTTGAGCTTATTTTGACCTGTTTGGACTGTCCTGACCTAACCTGAGGTGCATTGTTTGTTCTGTTTTACAGCTGGAGATGGTTTGGGACATCCTGAGGGAGTCCCTATAGTTATTACTAGCGGCGAGGCTACCGGGTCGAGCTTAGCTTGCTGACTCCCTGGGTGGCTCGCAAGAGGCGTCAGAGCGCTCCTTCGCCTCAACTTGAGCCTAAGGCTGTAGACGAGGCTAATTTTGATCGGGTCATGAGGCGTACCATGCCTGTGACGGTCGCTAGGAGAAAACATGTTCCTGAGCCCATTGGCGAGGCTGAGGAGATTGCTTACAAGAATCCCATTTAGGCTTGGGATTGAGATGGTCCACATTTATTGCTCCGTGTAGACTTGCATGTGTCTATCCGTATGATAAACGGCAAGGTGAGTATCTCTATTTTCGTCCTTGACTCAAGATTTGACTTTGATTTGCACTCGTATTGTTAGTTTATACTTGTATTGTCGCGGTTTGCAGCCGCCAGGATTGATGAAGACCTTTTCAAGCTTCTCGACGTGCTTAGAGATTTATGCTCAGAAACTTTGCATCGAGGCTAAGGATATTTTTATGGGGACGAGCTTAGGTTCCTTGGTCGGACATTGGGGCCGGTTAATAGGTTGCAAGACCAAATGCAACCTAATGGTGGTTAGAGTGATGATAAATCGCTTTCATGACATGACCTCGACATTCCATATGTTGTTTGGCGAGGTCGACATGACTTTGGAGGATTTCGAGGTTATCACAGGGCTGCCTGCAGGTCCCGAGTTTATTAGATGGGCTCCGAAGGTCCCTAGGTTGGATAGTGCTGAGGTTAGGGGCTGGTTCGGGGACTATTTGGAGCCCTCGGCTTATAGCACGCCCCATGCCTTGGTTAGTTCGTACATCACCAACCACTTAGGGAGGGTGCGGTTTTAGAGGGTCGAGTGCCCAAAACGGCGGTGCAGGACGCTCGTCTGTGGTTGTGGTACTTCCTAGGGTCGACTCACTTCTCGAACAAGGGCGAGAGGTTTAGCACTAGGATTTTGCCTTTCTTGACTGATTTGAGTCAGCTGAGAATTTTTGATTGGGTGACTGCAGTTTTTGTGGAGATGACCCACTGCCTACAGGCATGGTGAGGCCGCAGACGGTGGATTCGGGCTCTACTTTACCCGTTGTGGGTCCAGGTCTCGTGCTGGAGGTTAGTTATTTAACTTGCATTTGGCTTCGGGATTTTGCTTGGTTTGATTTTGTTTTGTTGTTGATATCTCGGGTTTTGCAGGCTTGGATCTACTATTACGTTCCGTGCTTGGCACCTTAGATGGTGCCAGTTCGCCCGGCTAGGTTCCCGGCTGGGATTGAGTGGAGGTTGGCTAAGACCAAGACCACGATGGGCCACTACTCGACGGAGAACGTGCTGGTGAACCAGCTGCGTTTCGACACTACAAAAATCAAGTCAGAATTGCAGCGGATTTGTCCGACGCAAATTCAGAAAATCCGACGCAAACTAGTGATTGCGTCGGAATAGCTGACGCAATCGGTCGCCATGATATTTTGACGCAACTTTTTTTTGCGTGAATAAGTCTGACGCAAGTACATTGCATCGACGTTGCATCGGCTAATCCGACACGACGCTCGGTGGGTTAACGCGCCCAGTCAATGAGTGCTGCGTCGGATTAGCCGATGCAACGTCAAATTTTTGTCGACCCCTGCATCGGCTAATCTGATGCAGAGCGTGTTGATTGGGAGCCTCTGCGTCGGATTAACCGACGCAACGTCGACAAAAATTTGACGTTGCGTCGGCTAATCCGACGCAGTAGCGCGCCTCTGTTCCCCATCTGCGTCGGCTATTCAGACGCAATGTTGGTTACAAAATGACAGCATTCGTTTGTTTTTAGCTCCCCATATGCGGGAAAATAAACCAACCCGCAATTACATGCGACTTCTACAACAAACCACAACAACAACACACCCGCCACAAAAATCACCCAAAACTCCAATCAAAGCTCACGTACATATCTTCTTCACATAACTTCACAAAACTCTACAAAACTAAACATATCTAAACCAGGGTACTGTTATAGAAAATGAAAATATATTACAAAGAAAACATGTGCTGGGTTCACAATTCTATCTAAGAGTTGGTGACTGATAAATATAAACATAACCATAACCTAAACAAGTAACAAAGAAGAGAGGAACTACCTACGCAAGGGGCTGAAGCTGCTCCGACCCAAAGGGATGACCATCGTCGTTGTTGTCATCGCGCCTACTAGTACGTGGTCCACCGCCGCAAGTTTAATTCTTCGTGGCCCACCTTTCCCTCATCATCTCCATAAACCTATCATACTCCTCAAACCTCTCCTGTTGGGCTCTTGCTGTCTCTTCTAAGGTCTACCGGCGCTCTTCTTGTTTCTTGAATTTCTCCTCCATGCACTCGCTAATTGTGCGTTCTTGGGAGGCGGCGGTAGGGAAGTACGTGTCCGCAGATGGCTCCTTACCATGACTCAAGCATGGGCGAAATAGATCTTTTGTCGCGTTGTCTATTCCCCAGAACCATCTCTCCTGGTTGTAGCCCCCCGTGACATCGTGGAAAATCTTCAAGGTGTTCGGTGACTGATGAGAAGCTCGTGCCTCCTCCACCGCTTTCTCAAAGTTTTCCTAAAATAGCAACAGGAAACAGTGTTAGAACTTTCAGAACAATATATACTATCACATCATAATTTTTGGACTAGTATTTTCTTGAAGAACTTTACTACTACTCACAACGATCTCTGGTCCTCGAGGGTCAATCCACTTCCCATCCTTCCCCTTCTTCGTCTTCTCCAAAAGCTGCACCGAGGTTGCCGTTGGGCCCTTCATAAAACAGTGTTAGAACTTTGAGCATTTATTTACCAATAATATATTGAACGATACTTAAATTGATTACTTTTGTTATAAGCACTTACGATTTGCTTGAAAGTTGTTGCTGCGCTTCTACTACCAAGGTAGCTGGTGGGTTTGGCCACCCCGTCGACTTGCCCACCTCTGTGGTTCGACTTTTTCACCGTCGACTTCTTGAAGTTTGGGTCGTCTGCTTTCCGTTTCAGTTCCGCCCATTTTTCCTCCGGAATCCATTCCGCCTTCTGAACCCTTGGAATTGCTCTCTGAAATATGTTCGTTATTCTCCTCTTTATCCGACTCTCGTAGTCGGATTTGAGGTCGTACCCCAAGTCTATACGCACTCTCTTCTGTTTGTCAAAAATATAATTTGTTAGTTATAATTTAATGTATAAGTCGTGCAATGAACAATTCAGAGTGACAGACGAGGCAATTACCGCGAAGTGCGTATACATGTCGTCCTGAGCTTTCTGGGGCGCCTCTGTCCAGCTACGGGAGACGCCAGGGGTAGATGCGTGGGGCATGATTACAGAATCACGCAAATAATCGGAGTACTTCTTGTCATCCCACCTATACATGTAATTTTGGATGTTAAGCAGACAAATGAGTCAAATAATATAAAACACTTGATTATAACAACAGAAACTCACCAAGTAGCGCCCTGAACTTTCCATCGTGAAAGGTAGGGCTTCGAAGGCGTTGCCACGTACACCATTGCCCCGATTTCTTGTATAGCGTCCACACCTTCGACAATAGGCACGTCTTCCTCCATAGCGGTGGCGTTACTCTGGCTACTGCTACCCGTCAACGGAACCATTCCACTGCCACCTGCCATAATCACGTCTACAAGAAACATGTTTGCGCAAAGTTAAAATATAGAGTCAATTAGTTTAGGGTAATCTAGGAATTTCATTGATTAACAAAATAGTCTCCAATTACAAATAAATAAATTACAACTTATACTGAATAAAATACAAAGAACTACAGACTTGTTAATTATCGTCACTATCAATGTCCGCATCGGTGTGCGCTTCAATGAACCCCTCTTCCCTGTTCTCATCGTCATTGTCCCACTCGCTATTCACCTCATCCCCATCATCTCCATCAACGATCAACTCTTCCTCATCGCCCTCTCCTTCAGGAACAATCCAATCGACAAATTCGTCGGTCTCCCCTTCAACACCAGCAACTTCAACTTCAACTTCATATTCTTCCTCATTGACGCCATTGTCTTCGATCAAAATAGATGATATTTGCTGATTAGTACCAACTACATTCTCTTGGTAAACGGCATCGTCGATGATAGGATTATCAACTTGTGATCTTGCCTCTTAAAAGCCACAGACTAATTCGTACTCTTTTTTTCCTTCGGGTAAGGAGCGTACCAAACTTGATCGACTTGATACGCCAACACAAAAGGGTTGTGCCCTCGCAGTTTTCTTGTCTGGTTGACATCCACAAGTTTGTACAACTCATGAACATTGACTCTGTGCGCGGAGTTGTCGATCAAATCACATTTGAACAGTACGGCCTTGCAGCTTTGGTTGCTGTCGTAGTAGTCAAGCTCGATCACTTCGACTAGGGTTCCATAATAATCTGACCCGTCGGTAGAAAACACACAGACGCCGTTACTTTTGGTCAATTTTGGAACGTCAACACCCTCTTTAAACGCACGAAACTTGTACCCGTTAATTGCATATCGCCTCCAAGTCCGGACTCGTGAAGACGGCCCAGTGAATAGAGGTCTTACGAGGGGATCCTCCAACGCTTCGGCTTTTGTGAAGGTAAAATATATCAATAAACAATGCAATTTAATTTAAACCAAACACAGACATAATTTATAAAGTTCATTCAAATAGCATTTCAACATACTTGATTACGTAGCCAGGAGGGAAACAATGACTCATATTTGACCCAAACATCGTCAGATGTTTTCACTTCCACAAAAGCCTCGAACTTCTTGAAATGGTTACAAGTCGTAGTTAATCGAACATACTATCAATTATTAGGAGGGTATGCTGTACGTGAGTCACTTACTCCTCATACGGTTGGATGACAGTGCCACAGTTTCTCAGAACGTAGGAGTGTGCCTGCTTATACTCAACATCAGTCAACCTCCTCTCCTTACATTTTCCAGTGCTGCTTCCAATGTCATTCTGAAATGGTTCCACCTTCCTTTGATGGTCTTCAGTTTCATGCACACCCACGTCCAGGTCTTTGGCTTTCGTGTCAACGTGCTCTTCAAAGTTGAAGGAGAAGAAGTTTGATATCTCCTGTAACAGATACGCGTTGCGTATTGAACCCTCGACACGCGCTTTATTCCCAATTTTTTTCAAATGGTTTAAGAACCTGCAAAATGGTGGTAGGAAAATATAACACTTACTTGGTAATTAATACACAATAAGTCATACTAACGAGAGTTGAGGATGTCACCTTTCAAATGGGTACGTCCACAATTACTGAACTGGGCCGCCAACCCTTGCTTCATACGACAAGTGAAGTGGGAGATGCTCCATTGAGTTGAAGAATAACGGAGGAAAATTTCTCTCCAAATTGCAAGGGATCTCGAGAATATTGTTCTCTAGCCGATTCATGGACTCGACTGACACCGTATTGAAACAGAAATTACGAAAAAATTGACTAATCTCTGTTATCGCATTCCATGCGTTCATAGGCACCAGCTGCTTCAATGCTACTGGCAACAAGCGCGCCATAAACACGTGACAGGCGTGGCTTTTCATGCCATGCATAATTAACTTCGACTGGTCCACACACCGAGATAAGTCGAATGCGTAACCATCCAGGAACTTCAAACCAGCCACCCAGTCGTGCAAGGCCTTCCTTTTATTTTTGTCCATAACAAACGACGACGATTTGGGTCGCCCAAGACACAGTTCCTTGAAATCGGCTTTACCTTTTGGTCCGAAGGTTGTCTTGTTCGGTACATCCATTACAGTGTTGATAATCTGCTCAAAGAAGTTCTTCTCGATATGCACAACATCCGGATTGTGTCTGATTAACAGAATGTTTCAGTAAGGAAGCTCCCAGAATATGCTCTACTTCCACCAACCTTCCTTCTTGTCCTTCAACTTTTTCAACTGTTGGTGGGTAGCATGTACTATTGTAGGGTACTTCTAGACATCTGTCCATATCTCATCACCGGATAACCGATTACATGCGATCCTACTTTCATTGGGCTTTTTCTTTAGAAAACTCCTACAGTTATGTTTAAGTGGATGCTCGGAAGGTAGAAACTGTCTGTGACAGTCAAACCAAGACACCTTGCCGCTATTTTTAAGCCAAAAGGATCTTTGGTCCTTCGATTGACAGTAAGGACAAGCATGGTAACCCGTTGTACTCCAACCAGACAACATCTCGTAAGTTGGGAAGTCGTTAATGGTCCACATTAGTGCTGCCTTAAGATTGAAACTACTCTTCCTCGACACATTGAACGTGTAAACCTCGTTATCCCACAAACTTTTTAACTCCTCAACTAGAGGTTGGAGATACACGTCCACATTGGCTTTCGGGTTCCTAGGACCAGGAACAATAAGGGATAGGAACATAAATTGTCTCTTATTGCATAACCATGGAGGTAGGTTGTACGGTGTCACAATCACCGGCCAACATGCGTACGACTTGCCGAACTGCCCGTACGGTGAGAAACCATTTGTGCACAAACCCAAACATACGTTGCGTGGCTCTTTTGAGAACTATGGATATTTGACATCAAATATCTTCCAAGCTTCACCGTCGCTAGGGTGTGTCATCGTACCATTAATCCTTATTCTTGAATTACTGTGGTGCCAACTCATCTCCGCCGCAATTTTCTTTGTCGCATACAGTCGTTGCAGCCTCGGGCCTACTGGGAAATAAGTCAGAACCTTAGTTGGTACTCTCTTCCCCCTAGTATTTAGAGTTGAACTCTTGTACCTCCCAGAACCACATTTTCTACACGCGTCGAGGCCCGAATCTCCCTTCTAGAACAACATGCATCCGTTCTGACACGAGTCTATCTTTTCATGGGGGAGTTGAAGGCCCTTCAACACATTTTTAACCTCGTAGAAATTATTTGACATGACGTTATCCTTTTTTGGTAGAAGTTCAGCAATCAGCTTAATCCAACCATCTAAAGATCTAAGGGGTATGTTGCTCTCGCACTTCAGAGTCAACATCCTTGAAGCGACTTGCAGCAAACTCATTTCGCATCCATCGTATACTGGGAGCTCAGCATTTTTAAGCATTTCGAAAAACGAAAGGACTTGTGGGTTGGGTTCGTGCTGCACTTCTTTGTCGCTTATGTGGTCTAGGTTACGCTCCTCCTCCATTATGTCCTCAACTGTCGTACACAGTGCGTCCTCCTTGAAGTCCCGATACGGATTTTTGCGAACAGTTTCTTGCAGGCAACTGGTGATATTTTCATTTTCACCATGATACGTCCACACGTAGTAGTTCTCAACAAAACCGTGCTTGTATAGATGCTCTCTAAGATCTACTTCATGTTTTAAGGCACTGTTTTGGCATTCATGGGCACCTAAGCTGCTCGCTGGTGTAGTGTGGGTTATTATCTAAGGAAAACTTGATGAATTCCTCCAGGCCACTTCGTCTCTAAATTCAATTTTCGGCCAGTCTCTCGTACATCCACTTTCGTTCTACTCTATTCATTCTATATGGATTGAACTATGAATGATCAGGGTATATATGTACAAATGAAAAAAATGGAATGAGGCAAAGCATTCAACAACATCTAACAGTTACATATAATTTGAAGCAGGGTACAAAAACAGGGGAAATGCACATTGAAAAAAACGGTGACTTTTTCCATCAGTTCGAACTCTCACAACCATCAATTTTGAAACAATTCATCACCGGGGACCTTATCACTCCAACCTAAATCCGTTCTTGTGTGTTCCATGTCACTGATAAACACAAAATTGTGTTATGTTGGTAAGAGAAAAATTTGACAGCAATTCGCCTCAGTTCTCCAAATGCACAATGCGGAATATGTGAAAACTCCGCATATGCAATCGAAGAACATTGAGGGAATTGTCACCAAATTTTCCTCTTACCAACACAACACAATTTCATGTTTACCACCTAAGCGACATGAAAGTACAAGAACGGTCTCAAAAACGGGGACTGTCCAAGAATTACACCTAATGAGTAACTCTTGAACAGGTACTAGGTGGGTCTGAGTAGATATCCAACAGTCTTTATGCACAATACATAACGAAAACAGAAAACACCAACAATCATATCTCAACACACTCATCAAAAACATTAATACTTATCGTTATTACCACCACTAACTACTAAAATTTAAAAAACACCAACGAATTGCCCTTTTTTAGTATTATTTATGTAATAGTAGTATTAGTATTAGTAGCATTAGTAGTAGTAGTAGTAGTAGTAGTACTAGTAGATTAGTATTAGTATTAGTAGTAGATTAGTAGTAGTAGTGAAGTAGTATTAGTAGTATTAGAAGTAGAAAATTAGTAGTAGTAGAAGTAGAAAAATTAGTAGTACTAGTAGATTAGTAGTAGTCGAAGTAGAAAATTAGTAGTAGTAGTAGTAGTAGTAGTAGTAGAAGTAGAAAATTAGTAGTAGTAGTAGTAGAAGAAGATTAGTAGTACTAGAAGTAGAAAATTTGTAGTAGTAGTAGATTAGTAGTAGATTAGTAGTAGTAGTCGTAGATTAGTTGTAGTACTAATACTTCTTTATTACTACTACTACTACTACTACTATAATATTACAAATCTACTACTATTACTACTAATACTAATACTAGTAATCTACTACTACTAATCTACTACTAATACTACTAATCTACTACAAATAATCAACTACTACTACTACTACTATTCTACTACTAATCTAATACTACTAATTTACTACTAATTTATTATTACTACTAACCTTCTACTTCTACTACTACAACTACTAATCTTCTACTTGTACTACTACTACTACTACTACTACTAATCCTCCATTATACTACTACTAAGGTCACATAATTAACCAACAATACAAAATTCTAACAACATCATTCCACCACAATTCTAACAATTAACCAACAAAATCCAACAATAAACAATTCCAATAACCCAACATAAATAATCATTCTAAAATCAAAAATAAATCTAACAATTGTAACTCACTTAAATCAATTAACTCAAATAAACCATAATTATGTCAATTAACATAATTATCCTCAAATCTAACAATTATTATGTCAATTAACTTAATTCTAACTCAAATCCAACACAATTATCCACAAATCTAACACAATTAATAAAACTCAATCCATATCAACAATACAAACCTAGGGTTAAGGGAAGAACACAAACCAGAAAGAAGGACGAAAATCATACCTGATTTTGGGTTCGCCGGAGTTGGGTTCGGTGGTCGTCGCCGGAAAAGAGGATGGGAGGCACCTAGCGTTTTGATTTTGGGGGACGATTTAGGGCGCAGGGTGGCTCGCCAGAGGTGGGTGGGACGCCGGAGGTAGGTGGGATTTGGGCTGGTCTTGCGTCGTCGTAGAAATTGCCTTAGGGAGAGGGGGTTTGGGGGAGTCGGGTATTGGGTCTGATTGTGGGTAATGTCGCATTATTTTTTTTAGTTTAAAAAACTTTGCGTCGGATTAGCCGACGCAAACACCGTTGCAAATTTCAATTTTGCGTCGGCTAATCCGACGCAATACGCGTCGCCCTGTTGACTGACCGCGTCAGAAGACGCGTTGACTTGACGATAGTGCGTCGGATTAGCCGACACAACACCTTCGTATTGGGTCGGATTTGCATCGGCTAATCCGCCACAACACTTCCACATAATGGCGCCAACGTGAAATTATTAGCGCCTATTCCATGGTGGCGGATAGCGTCGGTTAATCCGACGCAAAAAAGTATCGACGCATTGCGACGCAACTTAAACACCTGCGTCGGATTGATTGTCCGATGCAAAATATCCGCCGCAATTTCCTCTATTTTTAGTAATGCGAGGAGGTAGGTTTTTTTTCTTTTTACTTACTTTCTTAGGTAGCCCCCAAGGTTTTGTGATATAATGTGGATTTGGTTGTATAGTTTGTGGCTCGTCCTTGGGCTAACTATGAGGGTTTACCCGGGTACGTGGGGGCAGAGCTGAGGCCGAGGAGCTAAAGGATGATGCTCCTTCCTGCGCTGTTCTGCCCCGTGTGGTATTTGGGTGAGGTTGGTGCGTCAGTGTTTTAATGACGAGTTTAGGGTGCCAGTTGACCCTCCCTAGACCATGCTTAGGCCTCCGACTGCTACTGAGGCCCGTGAGGATAGGGATGGAAAGGGAGGTGAGGCGCTACTGGTGCCTGGTGCCTCTTACATGTCTCACGTTTGCGAGCGGCTTGCTTGCCACCACATTGTAGTGAGTATTCGGTTATTGTTTGTTTGCTTTTTCCCTCATGCTTTTGGGGCTGTTTGTGTTTTGAACGGTTTTTTTTTCCGCTGGCCGACCCGGCTAATGCCGTTCATCCCCCATACTTCTCTCTGACACTTCTTAGAGCAGTGTGTCCGGGTTGGCCTTTACCGAGCCTCTTTCTCTTTGCTCTGTGGAGGATATGGAGGCCAGTATGGATTGACGCGACTGGGTATATCGGGTAAGTTTTGTGATTTTACTTTGAAGCCGGTTTTGTAGGTTAGGCTTTGTTGGCTAACCTGTTTGGTTTTTTGTTGTTTAGATTTCGTTTGCTTCCCATCAGCGGTTATGGCAGACTGCCAACTGCTTCTGGACCTACGCATCAGGGAGGGCTGTTGCTGATGTGTGTCAAATTTGGACCATTTTTCCACCCATCTAAGCTCGTTTTCCTATCACTTTTGTGAGATTTGTGTGTGATTATCGTCTTTTTTGAGTCTTTCTCACTCTAGCGACCTCTCTTGTGCATTTTATGTATTTTTGGGTAGTTTTCCTATTATTTTGATAGGAATCCATTGTCCGAGAGCATGTTCGAGCTTACATGGGCACAAGAGAGCGGAATATTGTCCCAAAACGTGATTGAAGTCCAAAGTCCAAACCCAAGAGGTGAAATCTTGAGCAAAAGGGAAAAACTATAGTCCATTGGGCATCTTCACCGGAGAGGCCGAACTTCAAATGTATATATCTAGAGACCTCAGATCGAAGCTATTTTAGTTGGAGGCGAAAGCCTATCTTCTTAGCTTTCCAACGACATATCACACGCCCCAATCGGATATAAAACTTGAGAGTTATGGCCCTCTGAAGTCACAGGGTGAAGTTTCACCCGATGAGATCTGATCGGGCGAAACTTCGCCCGACGGTGTTTACTCCCCAGATTGCCATTTTGGACAAAAAAGTTCATCGGACATATATATAGAAAGCTAGTAGTTCTTCATAGTTTTTGTCAATCTTCATCTTCTTAGATTTATATTCAAGCTTTGTAAGAATTCTAGTTTTATTGAAGTTCTTTGGAGATTATCAAGGGATTAATGACAAATCCATTGTCCTTTTCATCAAGGTTTTTTTTAATGCAATCTTCTTCATCTTTATTGTTATTTTCCCTTCATTGATGGTATATTTCTCTTCTTCTCCCTCATCTCTAGATTAGATTTAATATTGCTCTTTCATTATTGTATCGTTTTCATTGATTTTACTTGCGTTGTTCTTAGATTGCTTTGTAGTTTCTTTTGTTGATCGTAATTTCCTCCGTTGTTCTAGCTTTATTTCCTTTAGATTTTGTCTTTTTGCATGTTTTTGTTATGATCTCCATTGTTATTGCTGATGGCGGGGATTTGTCGCGGGATCCCAACCGTCAAATAATTAACCGGCTATTCCTACGGTAGATAGGGCAAGTCGGGTCGAATCCACGGGGACGGTAGAGGCGTAAAGACCAAGGTCGCCCAAATACTAGACTAAGTCAACGAGCTAAGCTAGAGAATGATAAGAGGGAGAGAAGGCTAGACTAAGACTAAAGTACCGGAGAAACAAACAAGGAAAACGGGCTAGGATTAGGTCGGGGTCAAAGGGGTAACGGAATGGTCAAGGAGGAGTTAGAGTAAAGGAGGTAGTAGAGTAATCTAGGTAATATAACTTAGACTCACCTATAGGTTCCACATGGAACCCATTTCGGCGACACACATGACAAACGAAGGCAAGAAAAACAAGCATTCTAACCTACTTAGTCATTCAAGCATTCCAACAAACATGTGATATGCATCAACCAAGAGGAAACCCAAATCTTCCACCAACATCTCCAACAAACCCTTAATCACCCAATTAACACCCTAATCACCCTACTAACCCTAGCAAGAACACTACTCTAACATAATCAACTTAAAACTAACAAGAACAAGATGAAACAACACAAACATCAAAACATACATAATGAAACTACCAAATATGATGAGCAAAACAATAAACAATAACTAAAGATTGAAACTTGAATTAAACAAACAAGATCAAGAGTAAAAGGAAGAAAGGATTATACCAAACTAGTGAAGAGGAAAGATTGAAACTTGCATTAATGAAGAAAACCCAAAACAAACCACCAAGGTTGTTAATCTTGGATGGATCTTGAAGAATTCCCTTAATACAAGCACTAAACTAAGATTAACTACTAATTACCGACTAATCTACTCTAATCTAAACTAATCTAACCTAAAATAATCTAGGGTTTTGTGGGAAGTGAAGAACATAAGCTTTACAAAACAAGGGAAGAGTATATATAGGGTTACAAATGGAAGGGAGAAGAAAGAAAGGAAATGCGGCTACAGCACCTTGGTCCCGATCGGGACGGGATCATCCCGACCGGGACGGCCTGGCAGTGGCTCCTCTAAAAGCGCACTTCATCCCCGACGGGATGAGGTGCATACCCGTCGGGGATGAGTCTTGTAGGCCTCCAATATGATCCTTTTGGTTCCTCCTTGCTTCACATGAACTTCTCATCGATTCTCGGGACTCGGGATCTGGTCTCGAAGGCTCGAGATTGGGTCCCAAGGTCTCGGGGTCGATTCCAAAGCATCGAGTCATCGTTCCTTTATCTCGTTGGCTCCAAAATGTGTATGAATCGAGTCGAAAACGCTCCAACTCTTCCAAATGGGTCTCGGGAACCTGAAACGAACTAAAGGAAGCATAAGAAGCCCATAAGTCGCTCCCAAGGAGCGATTCCACAAGGAAAATGGGACCAAAACACTACGAAATAGGCACTACAAACTACACTTATCAGTTGCTTTTATAGTTCCTTCATGAATTGTGAGTAGTTTACTTGTTAGGGGGTTAAGGGAGGAAGATCTTGGGTGATATGAATTAAGGAATTGTGGTTTGGTTGCATGTTTGTTGATTTATCATGTTTGAGGATATTGTGTCTTTGTTGATTTAAACCGGCCGGCTAGATGGACCTTGACTCACTCCTATCAATATGAGGAAACTCGTGGTAGGGGTTACCTTGACTTGAGACTTACCCTTTTTCATCACAAAAGCGGGATCTAGATAAGTTGGGTGAAGAAATCGAAAGGTGGCATTCTCCCTCTATCGACTTTGTGACCGACCCATAATTCCGAGACTCATAGAACCCAATCTGCGATTCCCGACTCCCCCTAACACCTTTTCCTCATTGATTATTCCTCGTTATTTATCACATTCTAGTTTAAACTCGACTCAAAACCCCCCAATTAGACCCCAAACACATAGCTCTTACTCGATTATCTCATCGCCATCCCTGTGGACCGACCTCAACTTACCATGATTACATTTATTCGTTTTTGTGTTATTCATCCACCCCATGGATTCCCCGGGCAATCCCAAAACCTGAGAGACCCTCCACACCAAGCTTCCGTCAATGCCATAAGAGTGGAAGGTAATGTAGAATCCGAAAAACCTTCAAATGGGCAAGCATGTCACTCTTATCCCTCGACGTTTGGTTCCGACGAGTGTACGTAAAAGATGTGACGGAGCCACGAAGAAGAGATCCATCTAAATACATAGTTGGAGACCAAAGCTATGTGATCGAACCAATTCCAATTAAGGAAAGAAACCGTGACATTGTGTCGAGTGCAACAAAAAGTAATGAGACTCCTCATGGCATACTTGAACCCTACCCTATGGCTACCGGTTGCACTATAGTAGATGTCAAGAATGGAAAACTATCTTCTAATATAGATAACAAATCGGCAGAGTTTTCCCTTTCTCAAGCTCTTAAACAACCAATGATTGAACGAATGTATTCTATTGAAGTTATTGATAGTTTGGTTGAGTATAGCTTGATAGATGATGACAGAAAAGAAGAAGAGAAACTACTTGATCCCCCGCCTCATGAAGAAGAAATCATGCATGAAGAAGAGGTAGAACCATTACCGGCGGGTGAAAGTATGGTACCTTCTACTCTTAACCTTGAATTTAAACCATTCGACCCCGGTATGCTAAAGTCAAAATGGTCGGGTCCATTTGAAGTGACCAAAGGGCAACCATATGGATCAATAAAGATCTCTAGCCCACAAATCAGGAAGTTTATGGTTAATGGGCAACGCTTGAAGATATATCATGCCGGTCACATTCGTGAGACCTCTACTATGGTCAAAGTTGGTGAGCTTCCGTTTGGGATCATTGATTAACCCTTTCCTCAAAATGATTTAGGTTTGGTGGTATCCTCAACAACCACCTTGTAAATATGTACCATATACTTCGTTTTATTAGTTTTGTTAGCTTTGAGTGGATGGATGAACTTGGATTTCATCTCGGAGCATATATTTGGATGATCATCAAGCTTTTGGAGGAAATTATGGAGCTAAATTGAAGACCACAAGTATGTTTGTGGGAGAAATTGATTACGTAATGTGAGTCGTGTCATTATTTGTAACTTTAGGTGATCATTAAAGAGCCTTAAATTGGCAAGGCGGAAAATTTGAGTATACAAGACCGCCGGGCGAAACTTCGCCCGGTGAGATATTTGAAGACAATCCTTCGGGTGAAACTTCACCCGATGGGATTTTGCCACGCCATTGGGATATTTACTGAAGACTTGCCGTCGGGTGAATTTCACCTGATGAGAATTTGACTGGGCAAAATTTTGCCCTACGAAAAAATCCCAGAATTTGCCAAAACTGCCAGAATTGTCCAGAAACCGTCGAGCGAAACTTCGCCCGATGAGAATTTCACCGGGTGATCAACTTCACCCGGCGGTAAAAAATTGCAGAGTGGATTTTCACAAGAAAACCCGTCGGGTGAAACTTCACCCGATGGTGCACGACCGGGTGAAACTTCACTCGACAACCTAGCCGGATCACCTTTACCCCTTCACTCACTACAAATTTCAATTCCCTCTTTCCTAAATATATACCCACGTAATTTTCCCTTTAAAAAAACACCAAATTTTCAATCAAACCTTTCAAACTTTACTTTCCTCTCTCAAACACCTTTATATATATCACCTTCATCTCACTTCCCTTTTCACCTCATCACCCCTCATAACATTAACACACCACCTTCTATTACCCAACCACATTCATATCTCCATTCCATCATACCTTGGTGATTATTTTCGGGTTTTGAAGAGGTGAAGCGAAGTTATTTTGGAACAATCGTGCAAATCTTTCGTCATGGAAACAAGGTCAAGACGAGCCGCTCGGAAACAAGGTATGCCTTCAACTTCTAAATCCTCTAAGTCTACTAATCTACCTCGTCTTAACATTTTGTTATCTCGTACCTTCTATGAAAAGATCTTTCAGAGTACTAGATGACCTTATCCTCACACAATGACCAATTTGGGTATTGTCGACGATAATAAAGAGTTATCGTCACGAACCGAAACTAGTGAACTCCTTATACCAACGCCCCTTTTTAGATTGTGGAGGTCTTGTGACGGTTATAGCAAAAAAATTGAGTTACTCGACCGACCATCTCACCCCGCTAGACAACTCCATTTGGCTTGACGAGGCCTATTTCCCCACTTGGATTTTTCATGCGCCACATCATCGCCTCGTCTATATTAGCCGTGGACGTGCTTTAATTGTACCCAACACACACCGAACCACCATCCTCATTCACCACAATTGGGACCTACCTCTAGGACCCGATGAATTTCGACTGACAAAAACTGAGTCGGGAGGAAGGGGAGTTTGAGAGTACGCGCATTATACATTGCCCGAGGGTCGTACGATCTATGACCTTTGTGAGATTGAGTCAGACTACGCCCTCTCGCTTAGCGACGGTCCGGAGGAGTTTTCTCCTCAAGAGTCTTCCGAGGGTATACCGTACTACTCTGGGTCTCCTAATGCTTCGTATGCATCTGTTGACTATTCGTACTAGACCCTCTCCCGGAGTCGGTAGGTGGTGTTGCGGGCATTTGTGCGGGTTGGGTAGGTGAGTCTTTAAGAGTCTATAATTGCATGTACTTGGGTTGTGTCTGGTTTCTGTTTCTTATTCCTGTCATCATTGTGTTGATTATTCGTTCTAACAAATTTTTGCAAGCTGTCCCAGTGATTGTTGTGGCCGTTGCTGCCTTGGTATTGCTCCCGGTCTTTAGGCGATGTGATTACGCCATTGACCACATATGAAAATCCAAATCCTTTCATCTTTCTCAAATTTTTCCTTTTTGTACTAAATTCGGGCTAGGTGACGTGATTACACTTACACCCATTTTTCATCGCTTTATTTTAATTTCTGTTATTTTATTTCATTTTATTTTCAGTTTCTTACCCACTTGGCCAGGGTCTAAGTGACGTGATTACACCTTGGCCCGCCACCCTTTTATCTTTTCTTTTTCTTTTATTTTCTTTTTACAAAAAAATTTCGAAAAATCCCAAAAACATTTGAAAAATCATAAAAATCCACAAAGATTTTTCTTATTTTTCCTTTTCCAACTTTTTTGATCTTTTCCCCTACTTGTCCATTGAGGACAATGCACATTTTTAGTGTGGGGGAGGGATCTACAATCCTTTCCTTCCTTTCCTTTTCATTTTTCTTTTAAAAAACCAAAAAACCGAAAAAGATTTCATTTTTCTTTTCATTTTAGTGTCCCTCGTATTTCTTTGCTCTCTTCTTTCTCACAGATATGCCGCCAACCTAATAGCATATGGACGTAAGGTAGCGAAATTGAAGACCAATCGGTAATATCTTCTACCTTTGTTTTTTTTCTCTTCTCTTATTTACATGGGAGTATGGGTTTACATGCTGTTTGGAGGTTCACTTGGTGAACATTTTGGAATTGTTGGCTTTGGTTGTGTTGACTATTGACGGAGATCGGAGTGATTGGCTTTACTTGTTTGTTTGCTCTTTTGTGTCTTTTTCATTTTTGTATAGTATGTCTAGGTAAAGGTGTAATCCCCTAGAAAATCTAACGCAATAGAGTGGCGAAAATACTGTAGAAGTGGGATTATAACACACTGTAGCTATGTCTTGATTAAATAAAAATGGTAAGTCAATACATAAGTCATAAAATAAAAATGGCTACAAAATAAATAAAATAAAATAAAATCCATAAAAAGGGTTTGGGAAATTCCCATTTACACCCTCTGAGTTTTCACTTTTCCTAGTTGTACCCCTGCGTATAAGCAATTCCCAACTGTACCCGTGAACTCTGTTAATTACTCTCAACCGTGACTAAACTAGAATTAGTCGTTACGTATGGTTGTTAAGTGGCAACTTGTAGTCCTAATCTAATGACATGGCGAGTGACATGTCGGTCTAGTAGCCTTTTGGCCTTTGTTAATCCTTAATTACCCCTTCATTCTAATTTGAAACTACAAACCCTTCCTCTTTCTTCATTTCTTCCCTATTCGAATTCACTGATATCACCATATCATCTGCCATTCTTCCTCTATGTACTATCATCATCATCATCATCATCATCATCATCATATTCTCCGCTGCTTTTCTCACTTATTATTGCATGTTGTTGATTTCGACGAGGCAAAAACTCAAAATTAGAATGAATGGGTAATTAGGGATTAACAAAGGCCAAAAGGCTACTAGACCGACATGTCACTCGTCATGTCATTAGATTAGGACTGCAAGTTTCCACTTAACCGCCATACTTAACGGCTAATTCTAGTTTAGTCACGGTTGAGAGTAATTAACAGAGTTCAGAAGTACAGTTGGAAATTGCTTATACGCAGGGGTAAAACTGGGAAAAGTGAAAACTTAGAGGGTATAAATGGGAATTTCCCAAAGGGTTTTAACAATCTATAATACAGTGATCTTATTCAAACAAGGAGGATTCATAACTGCTCGCTAGCCCACCCGAAGGGAAACACATATACCTGTCATGTTAAAACATAACAGCCACAATCAGACGGCAACGTCCTCCCAGCCGTATAACAGGATTTTAAAACTGTAATTACTACTATAGAAAAATAGTAAACACAGAAAACAGTAAAACATCATAATAAAAATAAGCTTTCAGTGAAAACTTCACGTATCGAAATAATATAATAAAAATGAGTTTTCCGGAGAAAACATAAAACATTTGCCAACCTGCAACCAAATTATATCGATAATAATAAAAATATTCAAAAATGGCGTTATGGATAGGATTAGTGTAGAATCTAGACTTTCACTAGGACAATACTAGAAACTAGCTTCGAGAACTGTAGACTTAACTCATAACAAAATCAAGTCTCTAACTAGGCAACTCAACTATAACAGGACTGCATGTAGCGAGGTCCTGGTTTAAGCAGTGCATACCTCTCCTAGACAACAAATATGTCTAGTTCAGCTGACGGCGACTAACACGATCCGATATCTAGCTTAAGGTCAAAACATACACTCTCCTAGGCGAACTGCGCCCAGTTCAACGACCAAATGTGCCCCAAATAGACACATCGGCTTTATAGCTGATGGCAAAAGCGTACATCCCAGACTATATTACTCTAAACACACACTTGTTCTTATTCCATAACTCCAAAACAAGCCATTATCGATATTCAAAAGATATATTCACTATAAACAATAAGAAAACAAAAGGAAAAAGATCATTTCCAAAAGAGGAAACTTTCTATTTTAGAAAATTTCTATTTTTAGAAACTTTACTAAAAATAGCATCATATCAAAATAGCGAAAATATTAGTTCATACTAATACAACATTTTTAGTAAACAATATAGATTTATAAAACTAATACTTTCGGCCTTAGCGATATTAATTGATAAAGTGAGAACATTTAGGTTTATGAAATTATTGAAATATCATACGACTGTTTATAAAATGATTAAAATGTGTTAAACATTTTAATCCGACTAATCAGGGTGTTTTCAAAATTTATAAAATTAAAATTTCCTAATTATTAATAGTTTCGACAATACGAACATAAATAGGATTTTACGGCAAATGTCAAAATAAATCATTTAACGTCTTTTATTTATTAAACCATTAAACAAATTTAGAATATGATAAGGGATGATTTAACTCTTAAATTTTCAGATTTAAATATTTTTAAAATTGCTGGAAAAACAATCCATTTAGGTGAAACGGAGCATTTTAACGATAAATCATAATTTTGTCCAAAAATCATTACTATTAATTAAAGACTTTAATAAATAGTACAAAAATCATATAAAATAGTTAAACCGCATTTAATGGACATTCTTTCCAGAAAAGAAAATTTTCCAGAATCTTTCAACTCGGTTTTTAAAGGGTTTTCTCGTTAATCGTCTTGTGGACATGACATAGGTCCACCCCGACGCGGCGAAGCGCGGGTTTTGGGGAGGCGTAGAATTTCCATATGAGATGGATCGAATAGAATTTTAAATCGAAGTAGGAGTCGCCACCGAATTTTATGGTTATTCGGAACCATTCGAACCCACTCTATGTCGTAGTGGGCCATACTTAAAGCCTGGCCCATTTCCGATGTCAGAGTTTATTGGGTTCGTCCCTTAGCATATCGATACCGATGCCGACTGGGCGGTTAATCGTATATTGAATGACTCTCGTTGCCAATGGTTTCGGACATCCGGAAACCATGGTTCTGAGTAAGGGGTGAGGGTACGTGTTGGGAAGTTCAACGAGAACACCCAACCCCGCCCGCACTTAGCGGCCTTTACTAAGATATCGTTCGATTTTGGTGTACACGCGTTAGTTCGACGATGAAATGATATGCAGAGATTATTTTCCTAAGACATGTGAGGAAAAGTAAATGGGTTGCTAAGTCGTTTAATGCATGTTAAACTTAATAACGTCAAAGTTATTTTAGCATGTGAGTTCGTTTTAGTCTAATAAAACGATAAAAAGAAAGAAATAAATAAACTGCTACAAACACGAGAAAACGAGTTAGTAACGATTGAAATAATAATAAATAAGAAATAAATATATGAAATCGAGAAATCGAAATCTGAAAAATATAGTTTAAAACGTTGTTTTGTATAAAAAACGATGTTCGAGAAAAAATAAAAAAAGAAAAAAAATGGGTCTCGGCCGAGAGCCGCGCGACTCGCCCGGGATCCATGCGGGTCGCGTGGAGGCCTGTTTTTCGACGACGGTTTTCGAAAAAGTTTTGATTAAATCGCGTACGAATATCGCCTAATTCGTACCCGACTTAATATTCTCGATATTCGTTATATTCGATAGTTGATTATCAAATATTTAGAATAGTTTTAGAAAAGATGTAAATTTAGAAATCGTTTCGTAAAATAATAAAAATAAACGAACGAAAACTTAAAAAAAATAGACTCGGGTCAGACTCGGGCGCGACTCGCACGCGAGTCTGTCCTTTTTTATTTTTTTGTCGAAAATCGTTATAAATCGCGTACAAATATGGATTAATTTATACTCGGTTTATATTTTCGATATTCGTCGTATTCGATATTCGATTATAAAATCGATATCGAATATTCGGAATGACTTTAGAAAAAGGTTTTGAAAAAAAGTTTGTTTTTGAACGAAAAGATGTAAAAAAAAAGATTTTGAACGAAAAGTTGTAAAAAGATGTAACGATTTCATCGAAAATTTAATATAATTCTTTCCGATACGATATTCGATTATATAGAGTCGATATCATATTTTAAGAATATTCGATATATGAAAATAGTTTTTAGTAATATCGATATTAGAAAAAATAGAAAAAGACCGACGAAAGACCCATAATAAAAAAACGAGACGAAGAAGAGAGAAAAGGGAAGAGACGGGTTTGATTTACACCCTCAACCTACATGCTTTGTGTTCTCGGTATAAGGCTCGTCAGACGGTGGCTTAGGCACGGGAGCGTCGAGATGATGTGGGTGAGTTAAGGTGTCGATTTTTGGAGTGTTTTTGTGTGTGTGAGGGGCGTGGATCCGGCCGGTTCGGACAGGGTCAGTTTCGTCGGATTTTGGAATTACTTCGGGATTACGTCGGGATTTTGGATGTTGCTTTTTGGCTGACTTTCTCGGTATTTTTCGGTCTGATTTTTCTGTGTATTGTTCCGTTTTTTTTTCGTTGTTCTGAGGTTGAAGGGAGGGTCCTATTTATAGGAACCGAGGTGATCTTACTTGTGTGACAAGAAACACCGGTTTGGATAGGAAATACGAGAGTTCGTGAGGGAATAGAATTCTCGTTTCTTGGTGGGAAAGCCAAAAACTCGGCTGGTTTGAGGTGATATCTCGGCTGTTTCAGCCGAGTATCTGAGCTTGGGTGGTATTTGTTTCGGTTTCCGGATAGAATTCCTACTTGCGATCGAATTCTACCTTAAACGGAATTGTTTATTATTTTTGTATGGCTGATTTTTTTGGTGTTTGAGTCCGAACCAAACCGTGTAGTGTCACGGTCAGCTCGTGTGACTCGGGAAAAATATCTTTGACCGGGTTTGACTCGGTCGCTAAAAGACGATTTTACCCCTGGTGACGGTTTCGACCCAAATTAGTGTTATTTGACTCGAAACGACCCACTGGGCCTGGTTTTGAGGTCCGTTTTGTGAGATTTGTACTCCTTAAAATGTCTAAGCCAAATGTCCATGATTACAAGCCCATATCCGAGTCTGTCAAAGCACGTTTACGTCCTATCATCATCGGGTGTTTGGCGGGAACTACTATAGACACATGGCGGTCAAAATGTGGGTGTCTACAGAGCCCCCACTCTGACTGAGGCTTGGACAAGGCAAAAGTCAGAGTAGCCACCAGGTCAATCAAGGATTAAAACCTGGCAGCCTTCCGATCGGGTCGTTTAGGGTCCATTAGACCTGCGTAAAGGGCTCGCTAGCCACGGAATAGGAATCATACCTGAGCTGATGCTGATAATGTCGCGGGAGCTTGCCTAGGAAGCTATGGGTATACCTGTGTGCAGATATATCCTGTCTTAGAATTGCGCGGGAGTTTTTCCACTAGGGAACTTAGAATTCTCGGGAGTCTTGAGTGTACCTGTATGCTGACATAATTTGTATGTAACATTTAGGCGAAACACTGACTCGTGCTGGGGAAAAAGACGATTTTCCGAAAATTTTGAAAATAGAAAGGCTGAATTTTTTTTTTTGAAAAGCTCGGAAATAAGGATGCTTGGGATGACTTTGATTCCTAATCGGATTCTGACACGGATTCCTAAGATTTCCTTGTATGCCTAGGCGAGGGAGGAAAATTGGTAAAATCCTATTCCTGCGATGACTAGGAAGAGGGATATTCTCTATTATAAATAGAGAGCTTTGGCTCCTTTATTTTTCATATTCCCACCCAAATCCTTTCTTTTATCTCAAAATCCCTTAGACTTTTAGGATAAAATAAAAGAAACTATTCTTGCGATGGGCATTGACCATTTGACCGCGATGCTTTGTGCGTGGGCCCAGGATTTTCGAGATGAAGATAGAGTCCAATTAACTCAAATGGGAATTGTGGCTTTATTCCCACTTCAGCGACTTAGGGTAGATTCGCATTTTCTTGATGCTTGCTTAGCCTTTTGGGATACTACCTTTCATGTTTTTGCATTTCCTCGAGGAGAAATATGTCCTCTTCCTGAAGAGATAGCAGCTATTGGAGGGTGGTGCCCTAATGCTCGTCCTGCTATTCCCCCATTTTGTCCCGATCCAAGGAGGAGGCTGAGGGATTTTTTAGGGTTGTCACATGCCGAGACAGCCCGTATGGTGAAAGGAAATTCAGTTTCCTTATTTGACTTGGCTGATAAATTTATGAACCCAGTGGGTGAAAGAATTACCTCTACCCATAGGCGTAGGGCCTTTGCCTTTTGTATGCTGCATAGGTACGCCTTCGAAGGTCGAATGGATGCTGACTCATGCTTAGGTGAGATCAGGCTGATCAGCATAGTTGATCAGATGGAGACAGGTCACAGCCCAGCTTGGCTGATAACTGGGGAAATTATTATGGGTCTTGATGCTAGGAGGCTTGACCCAAATCAACAATTGACAGGGAGCATCCGTCTTTTGCAGGTATTTAATCTTTTTCCTCGAATAATTGCCCGATTTTCCTGATTTTTACGGTAATCCCGAATTTTCCGGTTTTTTCGAAATCTTCAATTTTTCGTTTTTTTTTTTTCGAATTTTTCGAATTTTTTGATTTTTCGAAAGTTTTTGACTTTTCGAAAATTTTGCAGACCTGGTTATTCGAGCGTCTGTCGATTATGGAGCCCCCGGTGAATATACCCAAATACCGCAGCAATCAGATTGGTTCAAGGTCTCGTCGAATAAGACCAAGTCATCCCGTAACTCAAAAATATTGGGATGAAGAGCTAGTATTTCATGGTGGGCCTTTGATCCGATGGAACGTCATTTGGTGGTTCCTTTCGAGACTGACGGGATTAGCTAGGAGAGACAAAGCCCGTTATTTGGTGATTTTGTCTTTGGATTGGACTGTCCATATTTATCCGGACCGTATCTTAAGACAGTTTGGTTCGTTTCAGGAGATCCCTGAGACTGAGGCAATAATTAGCGTTTCGATCCAATTGACGGACGCTATGTGTGACACATGGCTACAGCGCTGGTTCACCCGTGTCATATGGACTGTACCTCGCCCTTGTCACACCACTTGGGTTTCTGAATCATATCGCAAATGGACTTCTGAAGAATCCGAGAAGGCCCGTAAAGCTTTGAAAACCGAAGAAGCTCTTGATTTGGCCCGCCGAGAATCGGCCAAGAATAATAGGCGGTTCTTCGAGGAGACTCCCATTACCTTTGCTGAATCAGAGTCGGATTCCAAGTCAAAACCTAAGACTCAGACTAATGAGACTGGTGCTAGTGATTTGGAGGGAAGACTCGGACCGAGGACGGCGGTCCGAGATAGGCTAGGCCCGCGTGATAATGAGGTGACCGGGGGGTCGAGTTTGAAGAAACGAGCCCGGGCTAAAGAGGTTCCCTTGGTGATCAGGGAGCGTTCACCTCCACCTCGACGCCGATGGACCGAAAAGGAAGCTAAAGGCAAAGGAAAGGGAAAAATGCCTTAGTTTGTTATTATTTAAGTATTAGTGTTATTTTTGTGATGTTTTTTTTTTGATTGATTTTTTTTGTAATTTTATTATTTTGAATAAAGAAAGGCTTATTAAAGAACCGTTCCTGTTTTTTCGATTGCAGTGGTTGTGCCCTTTTGAGGGGCTGCCTACGTATCCACAATAAATGGAATCAAACCAAACGTAGTTCAGACTGAATTAATTTGCAATTTCGAAATACATCAAGACTATTGGTTCAAGATGTTTCGAACAGTAGAATGAATAATTCTAGCTTTTGACTTGTCTTTAAAAGTTTGAAAAAATGTCTTTTTAAATAAACTTTTGCAAATGACATTGAGAAAGGTGGGTTAAGGGTAATAGCGCTTCAGCTGGTCCAGGTTAGTTGGGTTGACAAACTCGTTCCCGTCCAGATCCGTTAGCGTTACCGCTCCACCTGATAGAATCTTCTTTACCAGATATGGCCCAGCCCAGTTAGGTTTGAACTTTCCCCTTGGATCCACCGGCAATAAGGCTCGAACTGATTTGAGGACCAGATCTCCTTCTTTAATGTTTCTGGGCCTCACCCTTTTGTTAAAAGCCCGTTGGATTCTCTTCTGATAGATTTGAATATTATTGAGGGCACGAGATCGTCGTTCATCTAGAAGGACTAG
This sequence comes from Agrostemma githago, assembly GCA_958450325.1. NCBI lineage: Eukaryota > Viridiplantae > Streptophyta > Magnoliopsida > Caryophyllales > Caryophyllaceae > Agrostemma > Agrostemma githago. The sequence continues at coordinate 60,282,934 of OY288247.1, read as the reverse complement.
CGAGTCATATCGTGCTCGAACCCAATCAGCTTCAGGTACTTGGCTTTCAAGTAGGATCCTGAGTGATGGCACTTCTAACTCAACAGGTTGGACTGCTTCCATGCCGTATGTAAGGTAATACGGTGTTGCCCCGGTCGCAGTACGAATCGAGGTTCGATATCCCCAAAGAGCGAATGGTATTTTGTCGGGCCAGTCTCGATAACTATCAGCCATCTTTTTTAGTATGGTGACAATTGTTTTATTAGCCGCTTCTACCGCTCCATTGGTTTGGGGTCGGTATGGTGAAGATGTATGCCTTTGAATTTTGTACTTGGTCAGCAAGGCTGCTGTTTCGGCTTGAAAATGGGTCCCGTGGTCACTAATGAATTCGTGTGGGATCCCATACCGGCATATTATATTATTTTGAATGAACTTGGCAACATGGCTAGCGTTGAGAATACGGTAGGATTCAGCTTCGACCCATTTGGTGAAATAGTCGATTGCTACCAAAATGAAGCAGTGTCCTCCGGTTCCCGAGGGGTTTATCTTTCCAATTATGTCAATTCCCCATGTTGAAAATGGCCATGGTGATGTCATGGTATATAGCAAGGATGGTGGCATATGTTGTACATTGGCAAAAATTTGACAGTTGTGGCAATGTCTAACATATTGTTGACAATCGGTTTCCATGCTATTCCAGTAGTAACCGAGCCTCATGATCTTCCGGACCAGCATCTGGGCGTTCATGTGTGGACCGCATTCGCCATCATGGACTTCAGCCATAACTTTTTCGGCGTTGGTTTTGTCGACACATCGAAGGAGAGCCCCCTGTGCTGTCTTTTTGTAGAGTTGCCCATCGTCAGTGCGGATGAACTGGGTTTCCAGTCTTCGCAGGGCCTTTTTGGCTCGGTTGTCAGCTCCGGGTGGATATTCCCCGGTTGCTAGGTATGTCAGTACAGCTTGATACCACGGCTCGGGATCGGGTATTTCGACTTCCTCGATGTCGTGGATATATGCTGGCTCGGACCGTCTTTCGACGCAGATCGGCATACTGGTCATATGGTCGGGAATGTTTAGTAAAGATGCCAGTTTTGAAAGTGCATCTGCGAACTGGTTCTCTTCCCGGGGTAGGTATATATATTCTACCTTGTGGAATTGTTTCTCGAGATCCCGTACTCGTGCTTGGTAGGCCACGAGGTTAGCATTTCGAGTTTTCCATTTTTGAAGCGCTTGGTTAATGACCAGTGATGAATCACCGTGTACTCGGAGGTTTGTGACCCCTAAGTCGGCGGCGGCTTGTAGCCCGTGGATACATGCTTCATACTCAGCGGCGTTGTTAGTGACGTCAAAGTCTAGTTTGATGGATACGGGAGTATGTTCCCCTTTTGGTGAGATTAGGAGGATCCCGACTCCAAATCCTCGAAAATTGGATGCCCCGTCAAAGTACAAGTCCCATGCTTCGGTATCAGTGTGGAAAATGTCTTCGTCTGGGAAGGACCAAGTGTCGGTGTGTCCTTCTTCGGTTACGGGACTGCCAGCGAGAAACTCGGCTACTACTCGTCCTTTAATGGCTTTTAGTGGTACGAATTTTAGGTCGAATTCTGCCAACATCAGGGTCCATCTTGATATCCTGCCATTGAGGATGGGCTTTTCGAAGAGGTATTTGATTGGATCCATTCTGGATAATACCTGCACCTCGTGACTAAGCATGTAGCATGTAATGCCGGAGCTTCTTATTGGCCCAGACCAAGGCTAGACACGTCTTTTCGAGCATAGTGTACTTACACTCGTACTCTAAAAACTTCTTGCTGATGTAGTAAATGGCCCGTTCTTCGGAATTGACCGTTTGAGCTAGCATAGCCCCCATGGCTGTCTCTGTCGTAGTTAGGTATAGCGACAAAGGCAAGCCGTGCTGAGGTGGCATTAGGACCGGTGGTGAGGCCAAAATTTCCTTGATTCTATCGAAGGCTGCTTGGCATTTGTCATCCCACAGTAACCGTTCTCCTATTTTCAGCTTTTTGAAGATCGGTTCACACACCATGGTTAGCTTTGAGATGAACCTGCTAATGTATTGGACTTTTCCGAGAAACCCTCTTATCTCTTTTTCGGTTTTAGGGGGCTGCATCTCGGTGATGGCCTTGATTTTGGCTGGATCGACTTCGATACCCCGTTGGCTAACGATATGACCCAGTAATTTGCCGGATGTTACCCCGAAACTGCATTTCTGAGGGTTTAGCCTCATGTTGTATTTGCGAAGTCGGGTGAAGAACTTTCTCAAGGCGGTGATGTGACCGTCCCTGTCTTTGGATTTGACGATCATGTCGTCCACATAGACTTCCACTTCTTTATGCATCATGTCATGCAACAAAGTCGTGGCGGTTCGTTGGTAGGTGGCCCCGGCATTGATGAGACCAAATGGCATAACTGTATAGCAATAAGTACCCCAAGGTGTAATGAAGGTGGTCTTATCCATATCTTCTTCTGCCATTTTTATCTGATTGTACCCCGCATACCCGTCCATAAATGATAGAAGGGCATGATCTGCTGTGTTGTCCACCAGTATATCGATGTGTGGCAACGGGAAATCGTCTTTCGGGCTTGCTTTGTTAAGATCCCGAAAGTCTACACAGACTCGAACCTTACCATCCTTTTTAGGGACTGGTACTATGTTTGCAACCCAATCTGGATACTCAGAGACTCGTATAAACCCAGCTTTGAATTGTTTGTCGACTTCCTCCTTGACTTTGAGGGACCATTCGGGCCTCATGCGTCGGAGTTTTTGTTTAACCGGCTTGAACCCTTCCTTGATTGGTATATGGTGTTCGGCTATTTCGCGGTCAATCCCCGGCATGTCCTTGTAGGACCATGCGAAGACATCTTTGAATTCTTGAAGGAGAACTGTGAATTGTTGTTTCTCCTCGGGATCTAAGGATAGTCCTATCTTAAGCATCTGAGGCTCTAAGGTTGTTCCCACGTTGATGGATTCGGTGTCTTCGATTACCGGATTGCGGGATTCCCTTTGCTCTAGTTGCTCGATTAGATGTGGGGGTAAAGATACCTGTTCGTCGGGCTTCTCAATGTCATTGCACATAAAATTTTTGAAATTTTGAAAATGAGACAGGTCGTAAGCAGAACGGTTGTTATTATTGATCATGAATTGAGAAAAGAGCTCGAAAAGAGCTGCCATCTGATCACTAGTCAGTGGCGGGATAGGTAGGGTGCCTGGGACAGACCCCGAGGCACCAGGAATGGCTAAAGGAAAAGGAGGAGTTACAGGACTGACCCTAGCACCAGACTCACTAGACTCAATCTTAGACTCTGACTCGGACTCTGACTCAGATTCAGACTCAGATTCTGGCATCTCTCCTTCTCCTGTGATCAGCTTGTAAGTTTTTCCTTGACTGTCAGTCCATTTGACAGTCTTCCTCCAAGCTCTGGTTCCGGACCCGACCTCCGAGATTAGCTTGGACGGATCAAAGGTGCGACTGCGGAGTATGAGGCTGACTAGCTCCTCCTTCGGCGTTGGAACTGCGAGTTCTTCTCCAAAAAGTAACCCTAGCGCGGGCTCGGCATTCTTAGCATCTTCGGATTGGATGAGAGCGAAGATGTCGTCTGGTATGTAGTTGCAGTCCTGGGCCAAGTGGGTCCCAGGGCGCGTGGGCCGATATAGGCCAGTCTGAGCAGTCTCGAATACTGGAGTGACGAAGGTGACCTTACTGGTTTCAGTCTGGCCCATGTTTTCTGGAGTTAGGGTGTAGCCCAAGCCCGTTTGAGTCCTCCCGTCGTCCAGAACTTCGAGAATTTTTCCTGCGGGGAGATCGGGCCTTGAGGTAACCCCTGGTAGAAAGCCCAGATTCTGTAACATTCGGTCTAGGGGGACGGTGAAATAAGGGCGGAAGAGATGATCTTCTTCGATGGCTCCTATGAAATCGAACCCCCATAGATCGGTGCGGCCCGAGGTGTTGCAATTAGCCACAGTCATAGGTGTGGCTTCTATAGTGATGACGGTGTCACGCAAAGGCAGCTTGATTTTCCGATGCAAAGTGGAGGACACGGCCCTGGTCGCATGGATCCAAGGTCTTCCTAAAAGAAGGTTGAAGGAAGAAGTCACGTCAATCACTTGAAATTCCAGCTCTTTCTCTATCGGGCCTGTTATGATAGTGAGTTTTGTGGCCCCGGCTACTGACTTTGGGCTCCCGTCAAAAGCCTGAATGGTTTGAGCTGTTGGAATATAGTCGGCCTCGGTAATACCGAGGGCTTTGGCGGTCCTCAAGGGGAGGACGTTGACTGCTGACCCGTCGTCGATTAGGGTCATGGGTAGGTACTTTCCACGGCAGATAACCGTGATGTAGAGGGCCATGTTGTGGGCCGGCCCGAATGGGGGTAGATCAGCATTGGAGAAGGTAATCAGTGGGCCTTCTTCTATGGATCTGCTTTTTAGGTGGGGTAGGACTGTGGCTACCATTTCGGCTGGAGTAGCCATAGAGTCGATTTTGACCTGATCAAGGGCCTTAGTGAGTGCCTCTCGATGTTCTTGGGAGCTAACTAGGAGTTGCCATATAGAGAGGTCAACTCGAGTTCTGCTTAGCTGCTTCACAAGAGCCTTTTCAGGAGTTGGTTCTTCCAGAGCGGACTCTACTTTAAGTGGTTCAGCAATGATGAGGGCTTGACTAGTGGCTAAGGCTTTGGACTTAACCTTCTGAATCTCCTCGGGTGTGATGGGGACAGCTTCTCCTTTGGTGAGGTAGACATCATCTTCATCATCGCACCAGATCCCGTTTATTTGTGGGATAAATGGGGAAATGAGGTGTGAGCAATCCACTACTTCTCCGGAAAAGATGGCATGAGTGGCCAATGGGTTGTCTTTGTTGTTGGGCTTACCCCCGGGTAAAGGGATTTTCCCGCTTTCAATGAGATCCTGAATAAGGTGCTTCAGTTTCCAACATTTCTCGGTATCGTGCCCCTTACCACGATGATAGTGACAGTAGGCCTGAAGGTTGTAGGCCTTAGAGCGACGTTCAACCGGGATATCAGGTGTTGGGCCTATCGGAGTGATCAGGCCTTTTGATGATAACCTCTGCAGGGCGTTTTCATAGGTAGTGCCTATATCGGTGAATACCCGGGGAGTGGTAGTCTTCTGGGATGAGGTATCGAGTGCGTTTACCTCGTCGAAAATGCTACGAGTGGCAGCAGTAGTAGCGGGCTTGCTCGTTGATGAACTAGCCCCTTGATATCCCTTAGTGGAGGCCTTAGTGAGGCTTTCCAATCTTAGATCATCCTCGATTCTTGTTCCCATTTCAGTTAGGACCGCGAAGCTAGGTATGATGGCGTACCGGAGATGGACCCGGTAAGCTGGAAGTAGGTTCTTGACAAAGGCTTCAACCAGCACCTTTTCACTGGGCTTATCGATCATTTTGACACTTTCAGCCCTCCAGCGTTGAAGGTATTTTGTGAATCCCTCCTTAGGTTCCTGGGCCATTACTTCCAGGGTGCGCATGGTGGTCTGGATTTCCGTATTGTCGGCGTAGTTCCGAGCGAATTCCGTTGCCACGTCATCCCAAGTTTTGTATTTCTTGGGATCGAGCCGGTAATACCAGGCTCTTGGGTGCTTCTCGAGGGAAGAAGCGAATAGGTGCTTGAACATGTTGGACTTAACCCCTTTAAGGGCCATGAACTCCTTGAAAGCCCGAATGTGGTGGACCGGATCTTCAGTACCCTCGAACATCGGCAAACCCGTCAGATTGAGGTTGGTGGGTAGTTCATCGGTCAGTGGGGTATAGATCCTAGCATTCTCCGTATGGATGGAGCTTTGGGTTGTCAAGTGGACCTGTTCTTGCAGTTTGAGGACTGCACCGGCCAATGCGGCTAAAGGCCCGTCATCATCGATTGAAGCGTTGGGGGTTCCCTGTTCTACGGCGCTAACCCGCGTGACGATGGCGATCTGATCCTCCCGTATTTTCCTTAGTTGGTCTTGGATTTGGGCCAACGAGGTGGTCAATTCATCTATGGCTTTTTGCGTCATGGCTCGAGTGTGGGGTGACCTGTCTGTAAGGGCACCGCGTAATCAGGAACTGACCCAGATCTTAGAATCAAAAGTACATCCCGAGCAAGAAAAAGACTAGACTAGAAAGAAAACCGGAGACTGACTTCTAAATGGATGACACGTGAGTGGTGGACCTTCCTTAGGATTTGGCAAAGTGGGCCTAGTCCTGTTCGAAGGAAGGTCTACGTGAGAGAAATCCCCAGACTTTAGACTCGAGTGTGTAAACGGGCTTTCCTTTGTAGGAGTTAGTCTTACAAAGGTGGGCCGTGCCTTGACAAGTAAGGCGGACTGGGATGGGGTGGAAACCCGTGATATAAGATCGACGGAGTTTCGACGCTATAGACTCTAACTTATGACAAGACCCGACACTGCTAAATACGGGAAGTCCTAAGAAGAAGAGGATTTTGAAAAGGGAAATTGAATTTGAAAACCGAGCAAAGTCGGACTGGAAGACCCGATTTTTGAAAATCGAGGAAAAGGGTTATCGGGCCGAGATTTCGGGCTTTTTTTTTTTGAAAAGGTTTGGACAGCATACCGGCTAAAAATAGGCTATTTTTGAGTCAAAATCATAAGTCCTAAATTCGGCAGCTTTCCGGGTTTTTGAAAAAAAATGGATAGGTTTTGAAAAGATGTAATTTTTTGAAAAATGACGGTTTTTTGAAAAGACCAAAAGGGATCAAGTAGCATGTAGTCATAGAATCAGTATAACGACGCCATGTATGCTCTTAGTCTAAGTCTCGGTCGGTCTGATAGGGTCTATACCAACAACGATCGCATTCTCGTACTGAGGACGGACTCCCTAAGCCGAGTTGGTCTTAGGACATGCCGCAAAGTCTAAACGAGTTCCGCCATCGAAGTCTTTAGTGCACCCTAGTGGGAATGCACCGTGGTATAGTGGGACGTCGGTCACAAGTAACCGGCCCGAGATAGAACAGGGTTATGCATGAACCATTGAACTAAAACGTGTACATTACTAATCGAACGATTTCTTTTCGAGTCTCACCCTGAGGATGCCGATGGTAAGTGACACATCAGTTAATCCCCATCGGAGTCGCCAAATTGTGGACATGACATAGGTCCACCCCGACGCGGCGAAGCGCGGGTTTTGGGGAGGCGTAGAATTTCCATATGAGATGGATCGAATAGAATTTTAAATCGAAGTAGGAGTCGCCACCGAATTTTATGGTTATTCGGAACTATTCGAACCCACTCTATGTCGTAGTGGGCCATACTTAAAGCCTGGCCCATTTCCGATGTCAGAGTTTATTGGGTTCGTCCCTTAGCATATCGATACCGATGCCGACTGGGCGGTTAATCGTATATTGAATGACTCTCGTTGCCAATGGTTTCGGACATCCGGAAACCATGGTTCTGAGTAAGGGGTGAGGGTACGTGTTGGGAAGTTCAACGAGAACACCCAACCCCGCCCGCACTTAGCGGCCTTTACTAAGATATCGTTCGATTTTGGTGTACACGCGTTAGTTCGACGATGAAATGATATGCAGAGATTATTTTCCTAAGACATGTGAGGAAAAGTAAATGGGTTGCTAAGTCGTTTAATGCATGTTAAACTTAATAACGTCAAAGTTATTTTAGCATGTGAGTTCGTTTTAGTCTAATAAAACGATAAAAAGAAAGAAATAAATAAACTGCTACAAACACGAGAAAACGAGTTAGTAACGATTGAAATAATAATAAATAAGAAATAAATATATGAAATCGAGAAATCGAAATCTGAAAAATATAGTTTAAAACGTTGTTTTGTATAAAAAACGATGTTCGAGAAAAAATAAAAAAAGAAAAAAAATGGGTCTCGGCCGAGAGCCGCGCGACTCGCCCGGGATCCATGCGGGTCGCGTGGAGGCCTGTTTTTCGACGATGGTTTTCGAAAAAGTTTTGATTAAATCGCGTACGAATATCGCCTAATTCGTACCCGACTTAATATTCTCGATATTCGTTATATTCGATAGTTGATTATCAAATATTTAGAATAGTTTTAGAAAAGATGTAAATTTAGAAATCGTTTCGTAAAATAATAAAAATAAACGAACGAAAACTTAAAAAAAATAGACTCGGGTCAGACTCGGGCGCGAGTCGCCTGGACCGGGCGCGACTCGCACGCGAGTCTGTCCTTTTTTATTTTTTTGTCGAAAATCGTTATAAATCGCGTACAAATATGGATTAATTTATACTCGGTTTATATTTTCGATATTCGTCGTATTCGATATTCGATTATAAAATCGATATCGAATATTCGGAATGACTTTAGAAAAAGGTTTTGAAAAAAAGTTTGTTTTTGAACGAAAAGATGTAAAAAAAAAAGATTTTGAACGAAAAGTTGTAAAAAGATGTAACGATTTCGTCGAAAATTTAATATAATTCTTTCCGATACGATATTCGATTATATAGAGTCGATATCATATTTTAAGAATATTCGATATATGAAAATAGTTTTTAGTAATATCGATATTAGAAAAAATAGAAAAAGACCGACGAAAGACCCATAATAAAAAAACGAGACGAAGAAGAGAGAAAAGGGAAGAGACGGGTTTGATTTACACCCTCAACCTACATGCTTTGTGTTCTCGGTATAAGGCTCGTCAGACGGTGGCTTAGGCACGGGAGCGTCGAGATGATGTGGGTGAGTTAAGGTGTCGATTTTTGGAGTGTTTTTGTGTGTGTGAGGGGCGTGGATCCGGCCGGTTCGGACAGGGTCGGTTTCGTCGGATTTTGGAATTACTTCGGGATTACGTCGGGATTTTGGATGTTGCTTTTTGGCTGACTTTCTCGGTATTTTTCGGTCTGATTTTTCTGTGTATTATTCCGTTTTTTTTTCGTTGTTCTGAGGTTGAAGGGAGGGTCCTATTTATAGGAACCGAGGTGATCTTACTTGTGTGACAAGAAACACCGGTTTGGATAGGAAATACGAGAGTTCGTGAGGGAATAGAATTCTCGTTTCTTGGTGGGAAAGCCAAAAACTCGGCTGGTTTGAGGTGATATCTCGGCTGTTTCAGCCGAGTATCTGAGCTTGGGTGGTATTTGTTTCGGTTTCTGGATAGAATTCCTACTTGCGATCGAATTCTACCTTAAACGGAATTGTTTATTATTTTTGTATGGCTGATTTTTTTGGTGTTTGAGTCCGAACCAAACCGTGTAGTGTCACGGTCAGCTCGTGTGACTCGGGAAAAATATCTTTGACCGGGTTTGACTCGGTCGCTAAAAGACGATTTTACCCCTGGTGACGGTTTCGACCCAAATTAGTGTTATTTGACTCGAAACGACCCACTGGGCCTGGTTTTGAGGTCCGTTTTGTGAGATTTGTACTCCTTAAAATGTCTAAGCCAAATGTCCATGATTACAAGCCCATATCCGAGTCTGTCAAAGCACGTTTACGTCCTATCATCATCGGGTGTTTGGCGGGAACTACTATAGACACCTGGCGGTCAAAATGTGGGTGTCTACACGTCTAATCTTGACAATAACGATTAAAAAAATAGTAATTACAAAATGATTTAAGTATTAATATCCAAAAATTATTATTAAACTTAAAAATCATGATTTTCCAGAATCTACCAATTTTCCATATTTCCAAAATTCCAGATTTAACAAATTCCGTTAAAACCGTCTTTTAAAACCCGTTTCCACAATTAACGATTCTCTTAATAAAATTTGTCGTTCTTAATAATTGATTAAAGTACTAAAATCATAAAACATATTTTTTCCAAGAATCATCAGAAACACATTTTCTCCAGATTTAAAACACAAACCAGAAATCGGAAATTAAAACGACAAACACGGTTTTAACGATAAACGATGATTTTAAGTGATTAATTAATTCACCCACTTAAAAAATCCTAAAAATCATGGAAAAATTCATGAAACTCATTTTCATCAGAAAGATTATCCAGGTCAAATTTCAGATTAAAATAAAATGTTTAAGTGCTAGAACTAAAAATTGGCTTTTAATCATTTTTGTCCGTAAACGGTAATAATTCAATTATCGATATCTAAAATATCAGAAAAATACCAAATTATCAAAAATCATCTAAAAGCTCATCTTTACAGAATATAATCGTATATTACATATTTAGGCAGAATATTACGATTTTACAAATTAATATGACGATTTAATCGTCAATCTCGTAAAAGCGATAAAAATACCGAAACATGCAAATTTTTACGACTTTAAAATTTTACAAATTATTTTACTTACATATATTGTCAAAAATAAAATTATAAAAATATACATGCAATTACACAAATAAAATCGAGTAATACCGACGTTACCTCTAATCCAAATCTGAATGGATAAAATATTCGTCGGCTTCGAGATCGTCCACAAATCCTACAACACGCGAAAATCATGGTAGAAAAATACCATGAGAAAAACTAAGAAAATCAAGGTGAATAACGATCAAAATCAACATTGATTATTACCTTAACGGAAGGATCGAAATAACGATTAATTTGGCAATGAAAACAAGACGATTATGACTCGAATTGAAGCAAGAATCAACCTTGAAAGGCTGCTGAATATCACGGTTAAGAGGGAGAAGGAGGAGGAATTTTTCTTGTTTAATTAACAAAAATGAATGTAGGAAATGGATGATTTTTTTAAAGAATGAATGCAAAAATGAATGTGAATAGAATTTGATGAAAAAAATGCTCCTACTCTCTACATAAACCAGCGAAAAGGTGAGGAATGGGAGAATGAAAAGTTTGTTCATTATGTATCAAATAAATGGGTAAGAAAAGAAATATATCTTTACGCTTTAACATAATAAAACAAAACGTATAAAGAAAAACGTAGTAAGGGTGAGACAAGGAGGTGTTACGGTCCAAAACATGGGAAAAAGGTCTCAAATAATTTGTAAGATGATAAAAAGAAGAATCATAAAATAGTTAAAGGTATTTCAAAGCGATTCGAGTAAACCTCGCGTTGGAAAATAATTATTTACGAAACTTCGTAATAAAATCATTAATGGCTAAATTTTCGTAAATAAAAATATTTCTTAGTTGAAAATATTATATAAATATATCAAGACATTTGTAGGAAAAGGAATAGCTTAAATCCGAGCTTAAAAGCGTTAATTCGTAGAGAAATAGAATTCCTCGCAGAAAAATAATTAGTTTATGAAGAAAATCAAATAAATAGATCTAAAAGAATTAAAAAATTTTAAAAATAAAATAAATATCATTAGACTCGCAAATGAAAATAAAGCTTGAAAAAAATGATGAAACTCAAGGCCGAAATGTGACAGAGTTATGACGAAGTCATAACGGAAAGGATAATAAAACGCTAGAAAAATAGCGGGTGTTACAAAAGGTTTTCGAAAACCCGATTTTGAGTTAGTGTCGAGTATTTACTACTTTCTCGTAAGGAACCCATTTTGATTTTTGGACATTGTTCTAGTAGAATGACCTTGAACCAATGATTACATTGAATTTTTTACCATGAGTCCGTCTTTTCTACTCGGAGTCTACATCGGGATTTGATCACCTATGGAGATAAGGCCTTGGTTGTTGTTTCCCGTTCTCTTAGGTGACCTTACTTGAGAAGCCACCTTCTAGTCCAATTTTCCATCTTTTTGTGGGTTCGGAGGGGATGCATACCCGACTTGCCTATTTACCTACCATTCATACATTTCCACAAAATAAGTTTGCAAAAAAACATTGCTTGGCCATGAATCTCAAATGCATCATTTAGCCAAATATGGGCTACCCAAAGCAAAAGGGGAGAAAAAATGAAGAAGGACTTCTTATCAAAAAAAAGAAAAAAAAAAAGAAAGGCCCTCAAACGAAATCAAAAAGGGAAGGGAAACAAAAACCAAAAGAAAATCAAATGTCGAAAAACATTCCCAAATCCAAACAAACCCTTGATCGACATATCGCCGTGAAATGCCTACTAGAGGACTGAGTCCCGAGGAAGGAAGATAGCGGTGATTAGTCGATCCTTACCATTTTGCAAACACTTGTTCACTTTTTGGTTGGGCTAATTGGTTTTCTCGAGTTTGGGATGACCCTCTAGGCTAAGCTTAGGAGACGGGATAACACTTACCTCTAGTGCTTACTAACTTCATGGTTCACTCCAATCCACTTCATATATCGTCTCGTTGTATGCATTTTAGTGGGCTAGAAGGACCTTGGTAAATTTTCAATGTTTTTATTGTTTGATTGTCATTCTATTAGAATTTTGTCCATGTCAACTTGAGTAGCTAGCTTGGTGGTGTTCTCATTTGTCTCAAACTTGGAACCAATGCTTTCCCCGCCGTCTTGATGAGGGATTCGGCGATTTATTTTCTTCTTTGGATGCAACTATCTTCCTGTGTGTGTTTCTTTTGTTTTATGTTCTTGTGTTTTAGTTGCATCCGCAATTTTGAGCAAGACCCGACTTGCCTTACATTTAAGTACCTTACCTCATAGGTATTCCAATGTGAGTTGAAGGGATGGAGCAGGCCCGTTAATCGCCTCGTGTCGGCTTAGCGTAGTCTAGCCTAGTAGTATTATTAGTTAGTTTCTTTTTGGGTCTTTGCTCGAGGACGAGCAACGGTTTAGTGTGAGGGAATTGATGTGTGTCAAATTTGGACCATTTTTTCCACCCATCTAAGCTCGTTTTCCTATTGCTTTTGTGATATTTGTGTGCGATTATCGCCTTTTTTTGAGTCTTTCTCACTCTAGCGACCTCTCTTGTGCATTTTGTGTGTTTTTGGGTAGTTTTCCTATTATTTTGATAGGCATACATTGTCCGAGAGCATGTTCGAGCTTACATGGGCATAAGGGAGCGGAATATCGTCCCAAAGCGTGATTAAAGTCCAAAGTCCAAACCCAAGAGGTGAAATCTTGAGCAAAAGGGAAAAACTATAGTCCATTATTGGGCATCTTCACCGGAGAGGTCGAAGTTAAAATGAATATATCTAGAGTTCTAGACTTCGGATCGAAGATATTCCAGTTGGACGTGAAATCTTATCTTCTTAACTTTCCAACGACATATCACAAGCCCCAATCGGAGATCAAACAATAGAGTTATCGCCCTCTGAAGTCACAGGGTGAAGTTTCACCCGATGAGATCTGATCGGGCGAAACTTCGCGCGACGGTGTTTCCTCCCCAGATTGCCATTTCGGACAAAAAAATTTCATCGGGCGAAACTTCACCCGATGAGATTTTGACAGGGCAAAACTTCGCCCGACGGTATTTCGGCCATATTGGAGAGAATCCGCAGGGCAAAACTTCACCCTATGAAGACTCATTAGGCAAAAGTCTCACTCAAAGGGCAAAGTTTCATTTCATGGGCAAAAATTAGAATTGAGCTATGGTTTAGGGATCCATTAAGCAACTATACATACATACATACATATATACATATAGAGGCGGGTTCCGGTGAGGCAGGGTAACTCCTTACCCCCATTGAGGCACAATCTAGACTATTAGATTAAGATGGAACATACATCCAAATAAGTGTTATATACACTAAAAAACTCATTATATATGTTATTAAACTCACTATATATACACACACACACACTTAAGAACTCAATATATACTGTAAAATAATTGTTATATACACTCAAATTGTTTTTATGTACACCAATTAATCAACAATGGAACATACATCAAAATAACTGTTATATACACTAAGAAAACTCATTATATACGCTATTAAACTCACTGCATACATATACACTTAAGAACTCAATACATACAGTAAAATAATTGTTATATGCACCCAAATAATTAATATACATCAGTTAATTAACAATGGAACACACATCAAAATACTTGTTATATACACTAAAAAACTCATTATATACGCTATTAAACTCACTACATATATATACACTTAAGAACTCAATATATACAGTAAAATAGTTATTGTTATATATACACTCAAATGATTACTATGTACACCAATTAATCAACATATATATATATATACACTGAAATACTTGTCATATGTACTTAATTATATGATATAGTAGAATTTTATATGTACCATAAAACAGTTATTATGTACACTGAAATTGTTTTTATATACACCAATTTTATTTTATTATTAAAAAAAAATTCGAGATTTGTTTTTTTGGATTTTTTTTTTCTTTTGGGAAAAAAAATGTCCGGCAAAAAATGTTTTTTTGGGTAAAAAAATGTGTTTATTTTTTCGGAAAACAAAGTGTTTTTTTTGGGGAAAAATGTTTTTTTTTCTGGAAAAAAAATTCCAAATTTTTTTTTTGTTTTTTTTTTCGGTATTTTTTTTTTGGGAAAAAAAATCCGAACTATTTTTTTTTCCCAGGAAAAAATTGGGGACAAAAAATTTTATGTATGATTTTTTGCTTTAATCTTGGCCTTTAATTTGATTTTAATCTAATGGTTGAGATTGTGCCTCAATGGGTGCGGCGAGTTGAGCTGCCTCAAAGGATCCTAAATCTATATATATATAGAGAGAGAGAGAGAGAGGTAGGTTCAAATAAGGTCAACAATTATTTTAAAGTCATAAGTGTCAGTGTTAAAGTTACACAAAAAGTGCTTAAAGTTACACGATATGGGTGATAAAAGAGATGAATGTTATAGTTACATATTAATTTTAAACAAATGCAACTTTATCGTATGTCATCTGTAACTTTAATATAGACTTATTGACACATGGTGACCTTATTTGATCTCTACTCTATATATATATATATGTATGTATGTATATATATATATATATGTATATATATATGTGTGTGTGTGTGTGTGTGTGTGTGTGTGTGTGTGTGTGTGTGTGTGTGTGTGTGTGTGTATACATATATATATGTGTGTGTGTGTGTGTATATATATATAGACACACACACATACATAAACTAAAGTGAATGTATACCCTAAATTATTGAACCATGTATGTTTGACCGACTTCGGGATCTCTCGCTAATTCATATGAGGTGCGTGGTAGAAACCCTTCATTGACTTTGTTATTCTTCTTACCACATCGGATTCGTCAAACCTAAGTAACACAAATAGAACAAGTTATATTTTTGTATAAAAATATATTATGTACCACATCTACTTCAATAAGGATAGAATAAGCAATACCGTCTCCCGTTGGGTGCTATATCAATTACGGGCACTCGAGGTGGGGGCACTCGAGGTGATAGATTAGCCTGTTGTTGTTGTTCCTGCTGCTGTTGTTCCTCCTGCTCCAAATCATCCGCCTCCATCGGTTGTCCACATCCGCGTCCACGTCCACGACCACGTCCGACCATCTTTCAGATATGATCTGTTGAATGGCAAAACAAACAAACATATGCAAATAACACTTACCAAATGCAATCCAAGAAAACATTTAACAAATAAAATCACCCTGCCTAAAACCAAACGAACATATACAAATAAGAAGAATTATCACATAAGTGTGGATCGACAACTACTTCATTGAATGCAAAAATTTAGTGAGGTGAAATATTGTGATGCTCATGTTCTGAAATAAAATACAAGTCAACAATTTTCGTCATCATCATCACCATCATCTTCTTCTTCTTCTTCTTCTTCAAATTCATCCAACTCTTCATCCTCAGATTCATCTTCAAATTCGTCCTCCTCCTCCTCCACGTGCTCATCTTCCACGACCATGTCGTCACCCAACTCATTCATCTCTTCGATGTCCTCCCCTTCACTAAAATTTTCTACGGCATCATCGTCGACAATCGTAAATAATATTGGTGTACATGTCACATCTTCTTGAAATATCGTGACATCCACTGGTGCATTAAATTGTGACTTTGCCCGACCCTTGAAAACCGCCCACCAATGATCTCTATCCTTTTTTGGGTTTAGGTATGGAGCATAATAAACTTGACTAGCTTGATGGGCAAGTACAAAAGGATCGTATTTTCCATATTTCCTCCTACTAGTAACTTCTACAAGTTTATAAAGGCCATGAACACTTGTACCGTTTGTGGAATTATCCATCCATGAACACTTAAACACGATTGGATTATAAATTCTCTTCTCCCCACAATACCTCAACTCAATAATTTCCTCTAAAGTGCCATAATAATCATTTCCTTCAACACTACTTACGCAAACCCCGTAATTCATGGTAGCTCTGTTTTTCCCATATTTCTGTGTGTGGAAATTAAACCCATTAATTGAATATCTTTGCCAAGTGTTTACTTCTTTAGAAGGACCCAATGCTAAGACTTGAATCCCATCATCTTTGACATTCATCTCAAATACCTAATTGCGTAGTAGTGTTGGTGCATGTGTGACGTGCTCAAAGTTTATTTCATTCTAATATATTAATACTAAAACTTACATATCCTTTAAACCAATTTGGAAACAACTTCTCATATGTAGTCCAAACTTCATCCATTTTAGCTCGTGGATGTTGCCAATGAACTGTTCAAATAAGCTGTAGTTTCTCAATTTAGTTGTTACATGTACATTTACTATTTTTAAAATAAATAAATAATTTGTTACTATTTACGTACCGTTCATATTCTCCTAGTAGTTCACAATTTCATAAGGCGTAAAGGTGGGCACGATCGAACTCTTATTCGTCTAAGTATATGTGTTTTGGTTTAGCAAATGCTCTACCTTTGTGTTGTCGGAATAGCTCGGGTAAAGATGAATCATTTTCATCTACTGTGCCCACATCCAAATCCTTAGCCTTTGTTACGTGGTCTTCAAAGTATAGAGAACAGAAATTTGATATTTCTTAAGTTAAGAAAGCATTGCAAATAGAACCTTTCACACGTGCTTTATTACCCACTTTTTTTTCAAATGATTAAGAAACCTACATTTTTGATATAGTGTTAATACGGGATTTAAAAATTATTGAGAGTACGTGGATACAATAATAACTTGAATATTTTCATAATTTTACCTATCAAAAGGATACATCCACCTATATTGTACTGGGCCACCAACCCTTGCTTCGTAAGGCAAATGTATAGGTAAGTGTTCCATTGAATTGAAGAACGATGGTGGAAACACTTTTTCAAGTTTGCAGAGGATCTTCGCAATATCGTTCTCCAGCCGCTCTATATTTTGAGTTGTAAGGCTTGACACACACAAATCACGGAAAAATTGGATGATCTCGGTAATTGCATTCCACACATTAGTGGGCAACTAGTGTTTCAAAGCAATGGGTAATAACCGTTCCACGAATACATGGCAACTGTGGCTTTTCATACCTAAGACTTTGTAGGTCGACACATCGACCTAAGACTGTGTAGCTCCCATAACAAGCTTTTTTTGAACCATCCTGTTTTCAACCTTTTAAATTCTTTGAGTTCACGATCAGTAGCATCAACGATCGTTGGGTAGTCTGAAATCGTCTCCCAAATTTCACAACCTGACAATGTCGGAGGTGGTTTGTCATTCTCACACTTACCCTTCCTAAAGGCAGTTTTGTTATGACGGAATGCATGATGTTTGGGTAAGAATTGTCGGTGACAATCGAATCAACACATATTCCCTCCATGTGGAAGCCAAAACGCCTTGGTGTCTTTCATACAATATGGACATGCAAGTTTGCCAGCAGTAGCCCACCCAGAGAGCATCCCATACGACAGAAAATTGTTGATGGTCCATAGAATACATGCTTTCAGCCGAAAATTTTGTTTCTTGGACACATCATAGGTGAGCGATCACGTGTCCGACAACTCTTTCAATTCATCAATAAGAGGTTGCATGTATATATGTCCAAGTTTTTCTTAGGATTTTTTGGCCCGAGAACGATAAAGGATAGAAACATAAATTGTTTTTTCATGCATAATCCAGGGGGTAGATTATAAGGAGTGAGAATCACCGGCTAACATGAATAAGACTTACCAGATTGACCATATGGTGTAAAACCATCTGTGCAAAGTCCAAGTCTAACATTACGAGGCTCACTAGCAAACTCCGGAAATATATAATCTAGATGCTTCCAAGCCTCACTTTTACTTTGATGAGCCATGGTCCCTGGTACACGTGGATTTTCAATATGCCATCTCATTTCTTTTGCAATGTTCTTGGTTGCATATAAGCGTTGCAACCTTGGTGCTATAGGGAGATAGGTTAAGACTTTGAAAGGTTTGTCGGCCCCACTAAAAGTTTTCTTCTTGTACCTATCTTTTCAACACTTTTTACATTTATCAAGCATAGAGTCTTCTTTCCAAAATAGCATACATCCGTCCTGACATGAAAGAATCCTATGATGGGGTATTTTAAGGCCCCTGAGCAATTTTTTTGTGTCATAAAATGACTGAGTCATCACATTATCGCGTGGAATGATATCCTCAATCAAAGCATCAAACTTATCTAAACTTCTTTCCGGTATGTTGTCCTCACATTTAATGTTAATCATCCTAGAAGCTACTTCTAGCAATGACGCCTCACATCCACGATACAGAGGTTTCTCGGCGGCCTCTAACATTTCAAAAAATTATTTCAGATCAGGGTGCGGGCTTTCTTCTTCACCCATAGGAGAATCCTCAACATGGTCAAACATTATGTCACCCAATGCATCTACTACCATCTCTCGATAAGGTTGGTTGATGAAAGCATTAGTGTTTGTTGAAGTAGTGGGATTACTAATAAAAGAAAAGGGTTCTCCATGGCACACCCAATTAGTGTAACCTGGCGTAAACCCTTTGCTAATGAGATGGTCTTTCACCGTAAACTCATTCAAGTATTTCAAATTTTGGCACTTCAGACATGGACATCTAAGAATCTGATGTGTCTTGTATTCTTCTTGTCCCTTAGCATATAGTATAAAATCGTCCACTCCAAGTATAAACTCATACTTAACTTTGTTTCTATCGTCTACCCTTTCATACATCCATTTTCTTTCGATATTCGTCATTATTAGATTTTCTATAAAAAAAATAGAAACGTATTTAAATTCGACAATATATAAATTTGACTATATATATAAGTGGGATCATTTATCCACCTTAATTTTTTTGTACATTTTACCTTCATTTTGCAGCCACTCAGACCTAATTACATCAAGGGTCAAGATTAAATATTAAATTTAATAAGTGAAGCCTCAAACACAACCCATCATCATACACAACCCACGTTCAAACTCTATACCCAAACTGAAACAAAAATCCCTATACCCAAACTGAAACAAAACGCTCAAACCCTCTTGCATCTCACGAAAAACCGTCCCGAAATCGCGAGAAGAAATCGCATCTGACCAATATCTACATACAATCTTGCATCCAAATCAGGTATTTCAATCTTTAGTTTGATCAATTTTTTTGTATTTCAATTTTTTTGTAATGTTTGATCAATTTCAATTTTAGAATTTTTGTACTGTATCAATTTCAATCGTATTGCTCAATCTGCATTTTTCAAAAAATAAATCATTCATGTTTTTACAATTTCGTATAAACATGTTTATGCGTTTATCAATCGTACTACGACTGCGTTTATCTATCTACTGCGTTTTTTCAAAAAAATTTCAATCATACTGCGACTTGTGACTGCTTTTATCAATCTACTGCTTTTTTTCAAAAAAATTCAATCGTACTGTATTTGGTCATTTTTTTCAATCTAAAGTTTGAACCCTAAAAATTCAGAATTTTAGGTGAAAGATTGAGCACAATAATTGAACTCCATAACAACCCAAAATTCAGAATTTCTCAAATTTTTGATTTCGTCACATCAGGAAAGTCTATCAATTTCGTGATTGTTGTTTTAATAACATCAATTTCTAGATTTTTGATTACATGATTAAAAATTGAAATTATAAATATTGCAATATTAGAATATGAACAATGAAATACTGGAATATGCGCATTGAAATAACTACATATTATTTCATAGCATGAATTTCTGATTTTGTACATTATTATTACTATGAAATACCCAATTATTTTATTATGTTATTCCAATTATTCTATACTATTGTTGCGGTTATTCTATATTATTCTTGAAGTTATTTCATTATATTAGTTACTATGTTTTATAACCGGGTTGTTTTATAGTGTTTTTATAGTTATTCTATAGCAGATATGTGGTTATTGTACTTCAATATTTTTTGTACAGTAAACTAACCCCCTCTTTGTTTTTGCCTTTCAGTGAATTGTCTTGAATTGTCTTTTGTACAGTAAACTAACCCTCAATGATATGCAAGATGTTTCATCCCAATACAATAACACGAGTCATTCATTACAATAACTGAGTTTCTACATTGGACTAATAACTACGTAAAATGAGATAACATTATTTTAAAAGTGATTATATTTGAGTGTCAGCCCAATATAATAACACGAGTTATTCATAACAATAACTGAGTTTCTACTTTAAAATAACTATGTAAAATCAGATAACATTATCATTAAGTTAATTATATTTAAATTTCATCTCAATACAATAACACAAGTTATAATAACTGAGTTTCTACATTGGATTAACTACGTAACATCAGATAACATTATTCTAAAATTTATTATATTTGAGTTTCATCTCAATACAATAACACAAGTTATTCAATACAATAACTGGCTTTCTACATTGAAATCATTATGTATCTACATTGAAATAACTTGATAATATTATTCTCAGTAAACAATTGAGTTAACTATAAAATAACTATGCTTCTTCATTAAAATAATTTTGTTTGTACATCAAAATAACTATAAAAATCTGAGAAAAAAATGCTTTGGGGATTTAGAAAGTTTTAATCTCAACCCTTGATCATGTGAGATATAATGGCCACAATTAAGAGGTAAATTGTACCAAATATGATAAATGTACCAGATCCTGCCTCCCCCCCCCCCCTCTCTCTCTCTCTCTATATATATATATAGGGGTTCAGGGGAGTTAGCAACTCTTGGAGAGTTGCTTAGTGTTGATCCCCTCCATCCATTCATCCTAAGATGGATGGTGGATGGATGGGGTTCAATTATTAAAAAAAAAAAGGGGGGGGGGGGAGACTGTCATAAGGCTGCCAAACATCCCCTCACCCAAATCAATCCCTACATTACTTCCCTCATACACTTCCCAATCCCCTCATTTTCAATTCATTTCTCAACTCAATTCATCTCTCTCTAACAAAACCCCAACAAATAATCACCATTAATAACTCCGACCATACTCCGTCAACTACTCCGACCATACTCCGTCAACTACTCCAGCCATACTGCGTTTTTAACCCAACATACTCCGTCAGTAATAACTTCGATCATCATATGAAGGTATGTTCATCTTCATCTTCATATCTTCATCTTCATTTTTATCTTCATGCTTCTTTTTCTTCATCATCTTTATCTTTATCTTCATCTTCATCTTCATGCTTCTTTTCATTTTTCATATTTATTTTTGTATTTATAAAATTATTCATCTTTATTATCCACAAAAAAAAAAGAACAACTTCATCTTTAAGATGAAGTTTGAAGATGAAGTTGTTCTTTTTTTGTGGGATGAATGAATGTTGAAGATGAAGATGAACAAGTTATTTAGTGCGTAATGTTCTTACAGAATTGCTAGACCACACACTTTCAGCTGTATAGTCACACTCATTATGTTGTAGAATCACGCAGCTGTAGAATACCTTGGGATTAAGGTATCATGCGTTTAATCATCTTCATCTTCATGCTTGTTTTACTTTTCATACCTTTTTTTTGTATTTATAAAATTATTCATCTTCATTATCCAAAAAAAATGAAGATTAAATATGGATTAAAATGAAGGTTGAATATGAATGAATGAAGGTTGAATATTTAATGAATGTTATAATTTAGTTGTATAGTCACAGAGATTATGTTGTATAGTCACACAGTTGAAGTTGTATATTCATACTCGTTATGTTGTAGGATCACAGTCTTTATGTTGTAGGATCACACCGTTTATGTTGTATAGTCACACAGTTAAAGTTGTATAGTCACACTCATTATGCTGTACAATCATGCAGTTGTACAGTCATTGTAGTCACATATTCAGTTGTATGTGTGATTTAGATTGATTGTGTGTTTTGTTGCAGCGAAATGATTGGTGGAAAGAAGAATGTTGGTAGAAGGGGCGGTGGGAAGAAGAAGGTCGTGGAAGATACAGCGACCGACCACGTAATTGGACAATGTATTGTTGTGCACGTACCGGAGACCATCGTTAAACTCTTGAGTATTTATATGGGATAAAATGTTTACTTTAGGATGAACGTACTATATGTAAAGGGTGTTTGGTGGGTTAGAATGTTTTTATGTGTGACGTACTATAGGTAAAGGATGGACTTTTTCTAATGTAAATATATTTTCGTCGCTATTTTCTGGTTTCATAATTAATCACGCGAGGTCTATAGTAAAATCACTTATCCTTTCACCTTTAAAACCACGCAGCTGTGCACCAATTGGTTTGTATCCAAAAGTGATCATATTTGTATAGTCAGATTCACCTTGTTGTATAGTCACACTCGCTATGTTGTATAGTCACACTGCTAATATTGTATAATCGGAACAGATTTTGGTTTTTCATTTTGTATAGTCACACTCGTCATGCAGTAGAATCACACTCATTATGTTGTAGAATCACACTCATTTTGTGCGTAATGTTAAACGTCAATATAATGAGTGCGACTATACAGCATAATGAGTGTGACTATACAATTAAAAGTGTGTGACCTTGCAATTCTGCAAGAACATTGCGCACAAAATGAGTTGTTCTTTTTTTTAATTAAAATGTTTTTACAGTCAATCAAAATAATATTTCTAACTAGAACATATATTAATTAGAATATTTTTTTGTTGGATGAATGAAGTTGGAAGATGAAGTTGTTCTTTTTTTTGGATGAACGAATCTTGAACATGAAGAAATTCTTCTTTTTTTGTTGGATAAATCGAAGTCGCTCATTTTACGTCTAACAATCACCTGTTGTAATATTTGTGATGGGAGAGTAGAACGTTTCAGTAATTTTCCAAATTTTTAAATGGGTCTTACAAACGTGAAATCAATTGTAAAAGAAACCAACCTGAATGGAGGTTGAATATTTAATGAATGTTTAAATACTTTTTTATGTGATTAATACTTTCGTTTTTTTAGAATGTCGTTACTGAGGAAAGTCATAGTTTTTCATTCACCCATATTCAACTTTCATTTTTTTTTGATAATGAAGATGAATAATTTTATAAATATAAAAAAAAAGGTATGAAAAATAAAGGGTTTTTCTATGGGGTGCCCCTCAACTATTGGCTTTTCCAAGTGGTACTCTCGCCCTTTTCAAATTACAATGTGTACCCCTAAACTTTACTTATCAGTCCATATCATAGCCAAAGTGGTAAGTGTATTACAATAATTTTTTAAAATGAATAATTAACATATTAATCAATCCAATTTGATGCTTCAAACCACCTCTTTTACTTTACCATTGACCAAGCCACCAAATGTCCGTCACAACGCACCTCCGTTGTTGGCCGACGTCGACCTATCTCCCTCACTCTTTTAAATCTTCCAACCTCAATCTCTTCATCACTCCTATGTCGTAGTGTAGTGGAATGATGTTTTTCGAGTAAAGGATGAAAATTGAAGATATATATCATGGTTGATGAAAGTTAAATAAGGAATAATCACTATATTATATCATCAATTGAGAAATTTCGTTGGAAAATTATAACTTTGGTTACAATATAGAATAATTTACTAAGTTTAGGGGTACACATTGTAATTAGAAAAAGGCGGGGGTACCACTTGGAAAAGCCGATAGTTGAGGGGTAGCCCGTAGAAAAACCCAAAAATAAAACAAGCACGAAGATGAAGATGATTAAACGAATGATACCTTAATCCCAAGATATTCTAAAGTTGCGTGATTCTACAACTTAGCGGGTGTGACTATACAACATAATAAGTGTGACTATACAACTGAATATGTGACTACAATGAGTGTACAGCTGCGTGATTCTACAACATAATGAGTGTGACTATAAAATATAATGAGTGTGACTATACAACTGAAAGTGTGCGACCTTGCAATTCTGCAAAAACATTACGCATGATGAAGATGATGATAGGATGAAGATGAAGATGTTCATTAAAGTTCCGTATTCATCCTGCTTGAAGATGAAGATGCTCTTATTTTTTGTTGGATGAATGAAGCTTGAAGATGAAGAAACTTTTTTTGTTGAATGAATTAATTTTGAAGATGAGGATGTTTTTTTGTTTAATGAATGAATGGATCTTGAAGATGCTGATGCTTTTTTTTCTTTGATAAATGAAGATGGAGCTGAGAGAGTATCAAGTGGTAAGGAGTGAGACTAGTGGTAAGAAGTGAGGGTTGCTTATTGCTTTTCTCCTTTTCTCTCTCCACTGTTGGTGTGTCAGTTACTGACATGTACTTTTTTTTTTAACATCATACATCTAAGCCATCCATCCAACTCAAGATCAATGGACAACAACACAACTTCCCAACTTCCCAATCCACACCAAACTCTCCTGAACCCATTTATATATATATATATATATATATATATACGGAAAAACTAACAAGATATGTGCATGAGTAAGATTATATGTCAAGTTTAGTTACACATGTATACTACGTATATGTTAGATGGATCAATATGAAATGTTAGTCCCTACATTGTTATTATTTGTTAAGCTGAGAATAAACAATAGTTCAAGTGTCCATGGTAAGATGGCCATTCGTTTATACATTTGATTGTAACATGAATATGCATATTTTAATGGTATAACAGGGAATTGCCCAGACTTTTAACTACGGTGCTACAACTAAACTATACAAATTGTACTACAACATAAGTATATCATCAACTATATTATATATATATATATACACACACACATTTCTCACAAAATAATGTATATAATTGAGGTTTTTCTTCGAGTGACGTATTATTATGACATCGGTCCAAAAAACTTCAGTTATATGTATTTATATTGATAATTTGTCGGAAAAAAAATCAAAACTCATGGTATGTAATTTCCCAAACAATTCCCATGAGTTTGCAAAAATTCACAAATTCACTATCATCTAATTGAATATCGAATTGACGACATCTAATTTAACGGTATTGTTATCTAATTTAACCCTCACAACAAATTAAGCTAACCTAACAAATTACCAACTTGAACAATTACAAAACTAAACCCTTTGTCAATAATTAATCAATAATTGACAATAATTCTAACCAAAAAAACAATTTCAACTAACTTAAACAATTTTTCATCTAATTTAACCCTAAATTATACTAAAATTTAATTTCACCCTAAATCTAATTTAACCTTAATCTAACAAGCAAGTTTCATCTAAATTACACTAACCTAAGTTGAATTCATCAAGCATATAACAATAATAAAGGAAATGTAAACAAAATCAAACAAACTCAATTAAAATTCATACCCTAGATTGAAATTGGGGATTTTCAGGAAAAGGGAAAGATCCAGCGAAGGGGCGGAACGGCGGCGGCGCAGAGAAGAACTCCGGCGAAGGTCCGGTGTCCGTCGAAGGTCCGACGTCCGGCGAAGGGGGGTGGGGTTTAGGGCAGTGGGGTTCGCGAAGGGGAGGGAAGGTTAGGGTGTTAGGGTTTTT
This sequence comes from Agrostemma githago, assembly GCA_958450325.1. Taxonomy (NCBI): domain Eukaryota; kingdom Viridiplantae; phylum Streptophyta; class Magnoliopsida; order Caryophyllales; family Caryophyllaceae; genus Agrostemma; species Agrostemma githago. The sequence goes on along the minus strand of OY288247.1, from coordinate 60,257,404 downwards.
TTGTTTTTTTTAACCAAAAGTAAATGATGACATAAGCTAGTGGGGTTATATTTAAAACCCTCACCGACCAACAATAATCGGTCGGTATTTTCAATTATCGGTCGGTAATGTGGGTGAATGCCGACCGCTTTCTTAAGTTCCCGACCAATTATAGTCGGTCGGTAATTTACCAATTGAAAACTTTATCACCGACTGTTTGTGGTCGGTATATCAAATTAGCGACTGTTATTTCGGCGGTCGGTAAATATCGGTTGCTAAGCTTCGTTTTTCTTGTAGTGGATCCGGTTGTGGTGTTCATCAGAGGCATTATCCTCCAAGTGGCCCAGACGGGAGTCGATGCTGTTTACGGATGCATTCACGGTAATGATGGTGGCTTGTAAATCTCGGATCATGTTGGCTAGGGTTCCTACGGTGTTATTCGCGGATTGCCCGGTGTCGTTTCCACTATGGTTACTTGCGTCTAAGCTTGAATCTCCCGACATGATTGCTGAAAAGTTGGTATTGATGAAAGCGGGTCCGCCAGACAAATTAGAGACTCGACGAGTGCTCTTTAATTGAGCGACACAGAAAAGAGGCCCTCGGTTCGCGCGTATTTGCGGTCATCAAATTAGGGACTCGGGTGCTTTATACTCTTGGTGTATTCGGCGCAGCGCCTAACAGACTTGTGTCTCTGGAACGAGACGATTTGACATAAGTCTCGGGAGTGAGATTTAAGAAAGAGGACTACTCGAGATGAGACGACCCGAAATGTAAGACCTCGAACAGAGGTGACCTTAGTAACTAACACGGACAGTTAATCACACGATTGTACGACGTAAGGAATTGATCTCGATCCCGGCTCGAAATCAAGGAGTTTTGATATTTTCGAAAACGAATGGGTTTTAAAAATAAACTTTTTTTCGAGAGTGAGAGCTTGTAAAATCGGTATTACGATGGTTTAGTGACATCATTTGTGATGTGTCGAAAAGGTTTTGCTACGTGTGTGTCGAGGATTCGACGATAGCAAAAGTGTAAACCGTGATTTTGTAAAAGAAGCGCGGTTGTAAAGGAACCAATTTTGAAAATAATGACGTTGTGTTTTTTGTCGAGACTACTATTAATTGTTTTTTTCGATGTTTGCGGTGTAGACGGTGTTCGTGAGAGAACGTGGCGTCTGTGACATTTTTTTTCTTTTTGAAAACGTGACCAGGTTCTTGTCGTGGATCGTGGTGGTGATGGTGTTTTTAGAAAACTTTAAGAATGTGCGACCCTGTTCGTCGATTCCACTGATTGGAACTTCGACTATGGGGATGGTGTATGTGATGTTTTGTGAGTATAACCGTGTTCATGTTTCTTGATTTCGTTAATTGAAATTTCGATAAGGTTAACGCCTTGACGGTATATGCGAAAAGATGTTTTGAAAAATAAAATGTGACCATTTTTTGGTGCCTTAATCCCATTGATTGGGAATTTGGCGGTGGTAACAGTGTGTTTGTGTGTGTGTGAATGTTTTGAAAACAAAATATAACCGTATAGGGTACCTTGAGCCCATTAGTTGGGAGTTCGGTGATAATAACGGTCCTCGTTGTTGTTTGAAAATGATGAGTTTTACTTTGGCCAAAGCAATGGCGCTCAAAAGGTGTCCTTTGAAAGTGATGAGTGTAAAATCTGTCATGGTGACGGTGCCAAAATGTTTTTTCAGAAAAAATTGTTTAAATTTGGCCGGGGCCTTGGCGCTTAAAAGGTGGTTTTGGAATGAAGATGTTCTTTTTCGAAAACGGAGTTGGGTGCGGTTGAATATGTTGTCGTAGTTGAATCTAGATTTTCGTGTTTTATTTGGGTTGTTCAAACACGCTACACATAACTAGGAATGCGTACACTCATGTAGGATGCAGACACGGCTAGGTTAGTGTAGGCTACCGCCCACGAATAGTCTTTGCTTAGGTGACGACAGGTCACCTGGGGAGGTGAGTGTCATATCGTTTGCTGAGAACCACCCGTTTGGTATATCCGTGGGATGTGCGGCTACCTTAGGCGGTCGAAGCGTCAACCGAGGGTGTCTCCGCGTGTCCGTAAGGATCTTACCGCAAAGAGGTCGATTGGTCCTAATATCGATTAGGGTAGCCTTTTTAGGGCGAAAACCTGTAGTGACCACAACAAGGAACTAGGAAATGAGCTTCACCGACCTCGTTCGAGTTACATCACCGCTGGAAACTTGTTTCCAATTCCCCAGCGGAGTCGCCAAACTGTGGACGTCCATCCGCAGCACCCGGCGCCCCGCGCGCGCCCGCGCGGGACTGAACTGTTTTGTTCGTGGCGGCCACCAACGCGGCCCCCTCCCAATCGGGGCCGGTCTGATCTCGCGTTTGAGGCGATGTGTCGGACCTCGATTTGAATGACGATTCGGATAGTACTAGACGGATGCGGGCACCCGTGTTTCCGTTAAAATCAATCGAATCGTGGTTGTAAATGTTTAAAGGCCGATATGTTTGGTAAGACAACCTTTTTAGTGAACCGAATTCGTTGTCAATTTGTGGAGTCGCCACCGAGTCAATTATGGGGACACAGAAATCGTTCAAGTGAACTTTGCTCCTTAGCCAGCTCAAAGTTGAGTGGCATGGGACCTAAAGATAAATACTTGTACCCTTAAGCACTCCGTGCCTGGAATGACTCTCATTGCCAATGGTTTCGGACATTCGGAAATCGTCGATTCTGAGTGAGAGGTGAGGGTACGTATTGGGAAGTCAACGTCCGCTAGACATCGATACCCAATCTCGCCCGCACGTAGCGGCCTCTACTAATCAATCGGTGGGCTGATAACTTTGTTCCTTTATTGTGGCGGAAGTACGGTAACATCCATTGTTTTAACCCTATGTCTTTGCTATGTCGGTTGTTTAAGGACAAGTAAGTTTTGTAGTCGAAGTAGTTGTGTTTACATTCTTTGCGTGCAATTTCACGTAACAAGCAGGCCATGAAAAGATGCACATAGGAGAGTAGAGCGTACTATGTATTATACGTATTAGCAAATCAGATTTAACGTGAAAATACGGATATTAGTCGTTCTCGTGGTATACCTTACCTAGTATTCCGCTTAAGATGCGTCGTCTCGGTACTAATAGGGATGCATCGAACCACGGATGGTGAGCACCGGGACTAATACGAAACCCGACCATCACCTTGTTCAGTTTTAGCTTGTTTACGTTTTGAATTCCGTGTTAGGTGATTTATCATGCAATTATAGGGTCATAAAAGCGGTAAATCATACGAAAGCGGTAAATGTGAAATGTAAGTAAATCACATAGTGAGGAGTTGCACCTAGGGGTGTAAATGAGCCGAGACAGCTCGCGAGCAGCTCGAGATCGGCTCGGTCAAAGCTTGGTCAAAGCCCGACTCGTATGAGCTCGGCTCGGGCTCGAGCTCGGCTCGGAGCATTTATGAGTCGAGCCAAGCAATACCTGACTCGGCTCGAAAAGCTCGCAAGCGGCTCGGTAATATTTTAAAGCTACACTTTCCTTAAATTTTTAGTCTTATTAATATTACCTTAAATGTAGTCATATTACCTTAAATTTATTTGTGAAGAATTTTTATTCCTTACCTCAAATAAACCAAGTTAACAATTAGTAATCAAGTCAATTACGTTCAATTCATCAGTCAAGTAGTAATCAATTAGCAATTACTAAATACTAACCCTAATAACTGAAGAGCGTGAAGTCATACTCACAAGTTACAAAGTCATAACTCATAACTGCCCTGAAGAGCGTGATTCGTGAAGCGGTGAAGGTCTGAACTCTGAAGGTAGACGACTCCTATTCTCCGATTTTCATTCCTCCATTGTTCTTCAATCTTCATTAATCACTAGATTCACTAGTAGCTACAGGTAAGAGACTTACTAATTACTACTAAATTGAGAATGTCGATTTCAAGAATTTCTTAGTGGAATTTCACATTCTCGTCAATTTGAGAGAGATACTCTGTTTTTAGGTCGCTTCGATGAATTTCCGATTACTCTGTTTTGTCAACACTTCGAAAATCTCTGATTCGTAATTTCGTACCATACTTTCTGCCGACTTCCTCAATAACCTTTTCGGTTTGTTGTTCTTGTCGTATCGCCGTTGACTCGTCGTTGTTTATTGCAACTGTAACTTTTTTAATCCTTGTTCTTTCTTCTGCTGTCTGTGATGGCTTGATATATGTACATTACCGCCAGTCCGCTACTACAGTTTCGCTACTACGGATGCTGTCGTCGCTTGATGTTTACTGTTGTACTGTTGCTTTCGGATGCTTACTGCGTGCTGCTGTACTATACGAAGGCTGTCTTATATTTACTGAATTACTGTTGTACTGTTGGTCTGTTCCTGTCCGTTCTTATATGTGTACTGCTGCTGTAGTAGTGCTGTAGTGTACTAACTAGTAATGCTATCTTATATAGTTAAATTCTTATATGGTAGATTGGTAGTATTTCATTATTGTTCAATACAAATGATTTATGTTTGATTACTTTTCTATGACAATAATTTATGCTAGATATTATGCTAGTTGTGCTAGTTGTTTCTTTTCTTTACAATTATTTATGCTAGAGTTCTAGACGATGATGTACTGCTGCTTTATTTTTCTAAGTGATTTACTTTTCTTTATGTTGTCTTATACTCTTATCCAGATTCTTGTAGATTGTTTGCTTGGAAACAACGGACTAATCATGACGGGTAATTTTTTTTCATTATAGTTAAGTATAGTATTATTTAACCATGAACATATTTTATGTTCATATTTTTTTACAAGTATAATATTTGTCCTTTACAGAATCCTCGCAACCAAACTCTTCAGTCACTTCTCCTTCAACTAATAGAGTGGAGGAATTTTTTGTGAATCCAAATGATGAGATGGAAGTTGAGGAAGAAATTCAGGAAGAAATTGAGATACATGAACTTGATGATCACGAACCCCATGCTAATTCTAATGAAGAGGTGATTACGGAGGAAAATCCTCCTCATCCTTTTAAATGAGGAAGAAAAGCTGAAGTATGGAAGAATTTTGCCGATCCTCAAATGGATAAGGGAGTATGGAAATCTAAGTGTAAGCATTGTAGTCAAGCTATATCTCACATAAAGTCCGGGTCAACAAGTCATTTTAATAGACACGCACAAAAATGTTTGAAAAAGGCAGAGTTTTCTAATAAGAGACAAAAGGTACTCAACTTTTTACCATCCAACTCGAGTACGGGTGCATCGCAATATCCTTTTGTTAGTGCTTTACATGATGGTCAACTTGACATGACAATAATGAGGGAGGGAATTGCACACTGGCTACTTATGCATGAGCATCCGTTTTCAATCGTTGAGGAAGAGGGTTTTAATTTGATGTTAAAACGTGGAATGCCACAATATAAAAGTGTGTCACGTCAGACCATACGAAGCGACTGCTATAAAGTGTATGAGAGTGAGAAGAAGAAGCTGCAGACACTTCTGAAAGGTGTACATAAAATTTCTTTGACCACGGATCTATGGAAATCGAAACCTCAGAAAATTGAGTATATGGTTCTAACGGGCCACTTTGTTGATTGTGAGTGGAAGCTCCAAAAGCGGGTCTCGAGTTTTGTTCACTTGCCTCCTCCCCGAAAAGGAAGAGATATAGCCAACTGCATATTCAAATGCCTAAAGGAGTGTGATATAGAAAGCAAAGTAAGTGGAACTTTGCTATGTTTTCATGTTTAAATAAATTTGAACAATGTTTTTTTATGCTTTGAGTTTAAATGTCTATTTTTTCTGTTTTAGGTATTCACTATCTCAGTTGACAATGTCAGTGCTAATGATACTTGCATATTAGTTTTGAAGGACACTTTCTCACTGACTAAGAGGTTGGTTTGTGACGGTAAATTGTTTCATGTTCGTTGTTGTGCTCATATTCTAAACATCATGGTACAACATGGTCTTAAACGTGTGAAACATATTATAAGTGACGTTCATGATAGTGTCGATTACATCAACCAGAGTGATCTAAGACGTCAAACTTTTACTGACATTGTACAACAATTTAACATTCAAGATAGAAAGTTGGTTCTAGAATGCAAGACTCGCTGGAATTCTACCTATGAGATGTTAGCTTGTGCAATCAAGTTTAAAAAGGTATTTGCGAGACTAGACAAGAACTATACGCATTGTCCTAGTGCTGAAGATTGGGATAAAATCGAAAAGTTACTTGTGATATTAGTAGTTTTCAGTGATACAACCGAGATTATATCTGGATATGAATACCCGACTTGTAACTTATTTCTTGCCGAGGTCTATAGAATTAAAGTGTTGTTGGATGAGCAGTCTAAGTCTTCCGATGATTTTGTTAAGAATTTGGTTAAGAACATGAAAGAAAGGTTTGACAAGTATTGGGGTGAATGCAACTTGCTTATGGCAGTTGGAGCTGTTTTAGATCCTCGGCTGAAAATGAAGGTTATAGAGATAACTTTTCCGAAGATGTTCCCATCAGAGGTAGTTAGTGAAAATGTTCGTAAAGTCAAAGATGTATTGCATGAGCTATATAACGAATATGTCGACATTTATGCTGCTAATTCGGGACAAAGTAATGAAGGCAGAGGAAGTACTTCTCATAATGAAACTAGCACTCCAGGATTGTCCGCCCTTCTAAGGGCAGTGAGAAGTACTGATACAGTTGAGTGTAGGAAATCTGAAGTTGATGATTATCTTGATGAAGGATGTTATGTTCCCCAAAAGGATGATGTCTTGCAATGGTGGAAAGATAAATCAATGAAGTTTCGTATTTTGTCCACGTTAGCATCTGACATCTTAGCCATTCCCATTACAACTGTTACCTCTGAAGCCACATTTAGTGCTGGTAGCAGAGTTATTGATCCTTACCGTGCTTCATTGAGCCCGGATACACTTCAAATGTTGTTATGCACAAGCGATTGGTGTCGATCATTCCATGGATTGAAACGAAAGAATAAGGTAATGTTACAAAATGCATTTTCATTGTTTATTTAACTTTTATTGAACTTCTACTCATCTATTAAATATTCTTTATATTTTTTTAGAACAAAAGCGAGGACCAACTGAAAGAAATTTGCCTTCCACTTCCATAAAGAAAATGACGGTACGTATTTTATTTAAACTTTTTGTACTAGCAAATTAAGTTGTATACTACTATACTCATCTTGTTTCCATTCTTAATGATTTTTTTGTTGCATAATGATTTTATTTGAATGATTTTTATGTAATGTACGAAATATATGTTTTTGTTGTAGGTACTCCACATAAACTCGTGAGTTAGTGAATCTCGTGAATTCGTGATATATACCATTTAGAAGATAAGGCGAGGAGATTGAAGAAGCAAAATACTCATCCTATTACTTTGTCTTTCTTAGTTAATTTAGTTTCGAAATGTTTGGTATATCATATACGTCTCTTATTAAGACGATTTTATCTTATTAATTTAAGGTTGCGAATTACAATATTCAAGACATCAATTCTTATCTTTCATCATTACAATTCGTATTTTTATTTCTCTTTTCATCGTAATAGCTTAAGACGCCCATAAATCAATAATGTATTGATTTAATTTCCGTTAAATTAGTCACAAACTCGAGCCCGCGAGTCGAGCTCAACACGAGCCCGCGAGTCGAGCTCAACTCGAGCCCGCGAGTCAAGCTTAACTCGAGCCCGCGAGTCGAGCTTTACTCGAGCCTTTTCCCGAGCCACGAGTCGAGTTAACGAGCTCGAGCTCGAGCCTTTGTTTTTGAAGCTCGACGAGCTTGAGCTCGAGCCGAGACTCACCGTTTTCTTTTCGAGCTCGAGCCGAGCAACCCCAGGCTCGCGCTCAACTCGGCTCGTCTACACCCCTAGTTGCACCCTCGGAGTGTACACTAGACAAGACACGATGCCTAGAAAGTTGAGAACGGATCTCGAAACTACTCGGGTTTAATTAGGGTGTTTTAGTGCTTATGGTTGAAGTTGAGGACGTTACGTGTTTTAGGACGTGTCATGGACCTAGTGTCCACGTTTGACATTATCGAAGTGCATAATAAAAGTAAAGGAATGTAAAGTTTTGTTTAGATGACAACCTAGTGACGGTTCGACTTCGAGGCGGATCCTTCTATCTTGTCCTACGGTGATTTTGGCAGAGTTTCGCTACTATGGCTAGTTCTGCGGTTAATCCGGCAAAGCTTCGCTGCTAGAACCGGGGTTGGCTAGTCGAACGCAGGTGCTCCTCGGGGTCGAGTGGAGTGCTCGAGAGTGAGGAGTAGCATCGATTTGCTAAACGATCGAGTGGATCATACTTAGTGTCGGAGTGCGGCCTAAGTTAGAGAGGGAAACTCGTAAAGAGTAAGAGGGAGAAGAGAATTGAATGAGTTATTGTGTGTTGAATGAGCAAAATGAGGGGCGTATTTATAGTTGTTCGCGCAGTTCAAATCGACTATTCGGACGCTTGGTGACTAGCGGCTCTGAACTCGGACGCCTGGTGTGAGGCGGTTTAGTTCTCAGACGTCTGAGCTCAAGCGATTGAAATTTCGAAGATCCGATTTCAAAACTTTCCAAAACGGAGAATTTGCGTATCTTAGGCTTTCTTGGAGATTAAGGCTTCCCGCTAACCCTAGCGCGTCGAGCGCCGGGTGGGCCTTGGGTGCGTGTCTCGAGGTTTGCTCGGCCCGACGTTGACACGGGTTTGACTTTGCATATTTCGGGACCGATTCGGGGCCCCGGTGTCGCAATTGACTCTAATTAGTGTCGATGCACCCGTAATGACACGACTAAGTCTGCCTTGATGTTGAATTAATTTTGTCCGAGTAATTATTTGATCTGTTCTATAGAAAAACCGTCTAAAACATCGTAATCTCGCATCACGTTGCAGGCCGATCGTCATCGGGTGTTTGTCGGGCACCTCTACAGCACCAGGTCCAAATCTGGGTGTCTACACCTCACAGTAAAATGCAGTCATACCAGGAACAGATTTTCCTTTTGCAAGGTTAGCCCATTTATTCCGAGGTGCTTGCGGTTTCCCATCCTTCGGAGTAGGGTCATGGTGTGTGCCAAATTTTTCTCACTTTTCCACCCATTTAGTCTCGTTTTCTTATCGCTTTTGTGAGATTTGTGTGTGATTATCATCTTATTTGAGTCTTTCTCACTCTAGCGACCTCTCTTGTGCATTCTACGTGTTTTTGGGTAGTTTTTCTATTATTTTGATAGGAATCCATTGTCCGAGAACATGTTCGAGCTTACATAGACACAAGAGAGTGGAAGATCGTCCTAAAGCACGATTATAGTCCAAAGTTCAAACCCAGGAGGTGAAACCTTGAACAAAAGGGTAAAAGTCAATGACAGGACAAAACTCAAGTCCATTGGACAACTTTACATGGCAAGGTAAAACTTCAGATGCATATATCTAGAGTTCTAGATCTCGTATCAAAGCAATTCTAGTTGGAGGTTAAAGATTATGTTCTCAGCTTTCCAACGACATATCACACACCCTAATCGGAGATAAACGAGAGAGTTATGGCCCTCTGAAGTCACGGGGCAAAATTTCACCCGATGAGATCTCACCGGGCCGAATTTCACCCTGCGAGATTTTTGAGTTTTTGGTCATATTTTTCATCGAGCGAAACTTTGCACAATGAGATTCTGACCGGGCGAAACTTCATCCGACGGTTTTTCCTCTCCAGATCGCCATTTCGGACAAAAAAAGTCACCGGGCGAAAATTCTCCCCCACAAGACGAAACTTCGCCCGACGGTATTTCGGCCGAGTGCTGTTTTTGGTCGTCGGCATTTCAGCCAGGTTGTCGGCGCTTTTTAATGTAAAAGACGATCATGCACTTCCCTAATTACATTAGTTAACTAAGTTAATATAATTTTAGAAATGAAATTATCTTAATGAAACTCGTTGATGAAAGCCGAGTTTTCTAAAAACCCGACTTTCCATTGAGAAATCGACTTTCCCCAAAATGGATCAACAAGCGGTTAGTGCACTTTTAATTTTATTTTTCCTCCCTTTTCATTATATTTTCTCCTTTAATATGTTAATGTGTATTAGTTTAGCATACAAAATCATTTTTTCTTGTTTAATTTGTCGTTTATGTTTACGGTTTGTCGTATTCGATGTTGAGCTCGATTTTCGTGCTATATAAAAATAAAGAGGGGACACAGAGAAGAAGTCGGGCGTCGGTTTTTGGTGTCTAAGGGTCCCCTGGGCGCCAGCTTCTGGTGCCTGAGGGGTCCCTTGGGCGCCAGTTTTTGGTGCATGGGGGGTCCCCTGGGCGCCAGTTTCTGGTGCCTAAGGGGTCCCATAGGCGCCAGTTTTTGGTGCCTGGGGGGTCCCCTGGGCGCCAAAAACTTGTGCCTGGGGGGTCTCCTGGAAGCCAAAAACTGGTGCCTGGGGGGTGCCCTGGAAGCAAAAAACTGGTGCCTAGCCCAGTTTTTCCTTTTTTTCGTACGACGTTATACGTTACGATATCCGTTTTAATTTGTTTTCGTTCTTCGATAAATGTTTATATCGTGACTCGGGTGTTGTTATTTTGAATATTTGGAATTATTATGATACGAAAATGTTAACAAAATGTTAGAAATTTCCTAAAAAGATTCCCGGGTTACATTGAGACACATGTCTCAAAAATCGTAAAAAAACTACAAAAACCGTAATCTTAAATTAGTCGGAAAATAATAATTACATTAATTAAGAAACTTAACTAATATCATTAATCATAATTACATAAGGGTAAAAGAGTAAATTCACGTATAAAGCGCCGACGACCTGACTGAAATGTCGACGACCTAATGTAGGAGGGATTTCGGCCATATTGGAGAGAATTTGCAGGGCAAAACTTCACCCACTGAATATCCATAGGACAAAGTTTCAACTCAAGGATAAAAAAATAGAATTGGGCTTGGTTTTAATGACCCATTATGGCTTTGTATATATAGTAAACCCTAGATTTCTACCACCATACTCCATTATTATGCTTCATTAGATCTAGAAAAACTCCATTAGTATAGACTACTCTCTATCATTCAAACCTAGTAACAACATTAGTCTAGTCTTAGATTTTATTTGAAGATTGAAGGGTTTTGCAAGGATTGGGTGACAAAGTTCTTGTATTTCTTCTTCAAAATTCATATTTATGTTGACCTTCATCTTTTTCCTTTGACAATTTCTTCATTGTTGGTACTTCTCCTCTTTCTCACTTCTCTAATTAGTTTCTTCTATAGTTTCTTCTCTAGTTTATCGTTTTCCTTAGTTTTTCTTGCTTTGATCTTGTTTTTCTTGGTAGATTTTGTTTTTGGTTTTAATTTCTCCATTATTGTGTTAGATTCAATTTCCTTCTCATTTCTAGTATGGATCCTTGTAGCTTGTTTTCCTTTTTTATTGTTTTTGTTAAATTTCTCATGAATAGTGAGTAAATATTTAGTTAGGGGGTGAAAGGGAGGAAAGTTTGGGTATTGATTGTTTATGGGTAATTTGTTAGAGTTGGTTCAGGAGTCGTTTCCTAGTCTAATTTGGGGTTTTGTTTATTTGTCGGTCTTGGTGACGATTAAGTTTGACTTGTAACCGCTTCTGCCGGCGCGAAAAATCCGGGGTGCATAGCTACCCCAGTTAGAGACCTTATCCCTTTTTTACCGCGAAAGCGGGTTGAGTGTTGCTTGGTGGTGAACAAGGTCGAAAGATCGTTCACCGCCCGATTCGGCCACTTTACCGACTTTAGTAGACTACCCTAGACGAACTTACCTAGGCCCAATTCCCCGGACTCCCCCTAATGCCTTCCCTCTTATTGAATCTCGTTTTAGTTATTGACTATCTTAGTTTAGTTCCAATCCTACTCAAACCCCCCTTAGATCCCAAACACTTATCGACTTAAACTCATCCGACTTTACGAAGACCATCCCTTGGATCGATCCCGACTACCACTACTACATAGTTAGTTAGGTTAGCCGTGTTTATAGATATTATTTGACTGTGTGGGTCACGGCACCCGCGCATCAGGTCCTTCACAACAACTGTGTCACTAACATTACTAACAGGGGGTAAAACAATTCCAGCAGTTTGAAGAACAAAATCATGATTCAGAGAAGCAGTTTTAGTAATGGCATCACAAATGAGATCATCAACAAAGAAATTACCCCTTGGAGCTATTATTTAGGTTTGTGTTTTCTCCAATTGAGCAGCATCTGTCGCAGTTTCCCCACCCTCATCAGGTGTTTCTGGTGGCTCTAAAGGTTGGCGTGATTTTTTTGGCGGCCGACCTGGCCCTTTCCCCATGATCGAAGAGCTTGAAGAGTATGTCAATGGCGTTTTCAGAGTCTAACAGAATTCTTTTTAGAGAGAGAGAAAGTCATTTCTCTAACTAAAAACACACTTATTTTTAATGACGTAATATTATTTGCTCGAAAAATAATGAATTTATTACATATAAAAATAGTAAAGTTATCACACATCGACAAATTATAATAAGGTGATCAAATTCTATATTATAAATAAGATTAATCATCCATCCTTAGAAATTCACCAAAAATCTTTTGAGACTGAAAGAGATCTTAAGATCAAAAAGAATTTGAGACTATATTATAAATAATAATCATTTGGCCTTGGATATCAGCTAAAAAAATTTCAGTCTTAAAAATGCTTTTTGGACCGTAAGCTGATGGAAAAGAGAAATCATTCATGTTTAGATATTAACCAATAATCTTTGAGTTCTAGAAGATTTTTTAAGATTATAAACCTAAATAGAATTATCGCATATCGAAAAATTATGATGAGTGATGAAATTCTATATCACAAAAAAGAGACATCATTCGGTTTTAGATATCAAACAAAAAAATTATCTTATAAAAGCTCTTAAAGCTATAAATTTAAGTAAAATTATCCCAAATCGAGAAATTATAATAAGGTGATGAAATTCTACTATTAAAATACGGAATAGAGGCAATCATTCGTCTTTAGATATCAACGAGAAATCTTTTGAGTCCTAGAAAGCATTCTTAAAGACTTAAATTCAAGTAGAATTATCTGTTGGAAATAGGGGCTTGATTTTTTGGTCAAGTGATTATTTCACTATCCCACATTGGAGAATATGTAAAGTATATTGATGTTTATATACCTTACTAAACTTTCCTTCTCAAACTAGGGGGTGAAGGGGGCATTTTATATGGGCTTGCGAGGTGCTTAATTCACCTCGCACACGCGCGCCCGCCCGACCCGACCATGCTCGGGCTCGGGATTTGGGATTTGGTAAATCGCCTGCGGCGGGCCCTGCCAGGCTTTTAGGCCCAGGATGTGTGCTTCGTCCAGATTCGCACTGTCCAGGTGCAATTCTGTGATCGTCCACATTCTTCCCCTGCGTACTCATCTGCTGGCTATATAAGGACGTGATGTCTTGGCTCAAACATACACAACTTCATTCTTCATCTTCTTCTCTCTTCTTCTTCCACACAATTTTGAGTAAAGTTTCGTTTCTGTCGTTCCAAGTGTCCAATCTCGAGTGGGCGATTTCGGATACTGTAGTCTTAACCTTGGGAAACTACCGGCAGCAGCTGATCGCCACCACGGTCGTGCCGAAATAGTTTTCAAGGCAGTGGCCCTCATACCACGGCGCTACGATAATTCGGTTACAATTTATGTTCCTTCTTTTATTGTTACGGTTATACCTAACCAACAATTTGAAAACTATTTGTTTGCTGTAACAATGTCGACCATGTCTAAACTTGTTCCTGATCTATCTAAACTCGAACCACTCGACGGTAATAACAATAAACGTTGGTCTCGAAAATTGCTGATGTTTTTTGAACAACTTGAAATTGATTATATACTGTCTGAGGAGCCTCCGGTTCCAGTTTTTGCGTCGTTCGGTTTTGACGCTAATCCTCCTATCGCGTCTATTATCAAATCGAATGCCGAGTCGATTAAGAAATTTGAAAAAGATAATAAAACTGCTCGCTTTCATATCCTAAACCACAGACTAATACCCTGTTTGATCTATTTATGGTTCATAAATCTGCTAAAGTCATCTGGGAGTCTTTAGAGTCGAAATATGGGTCTGATGATGCTGGAAAGAAAAAGTATGTTGTTGGGAAATGGCATGGGTTTCATATGGAGGATGGGAAGTCTATCATGGAACAAGTGCATGAATATGAAAATTTGTGTGCTGATGTCGTAAATGAAGGAATGAAATTGGATGATGTCTTCTTAGCTAATGTCTTGTTAGAATGTTTTCCACCTTCTTGGTCTGAATATCGTAACTATCTTAAGCATAAGAAAAAGGACCTGTCCCTAAAAGATCTTGTAGGGCATATGAGGACCGAGGAGGCCAATCGCCTCGCTCAAAGATAAACCTGTTAGTCATCCTATTAGCAATTCTGTTGGTGTTGCAAAGGTTAATCTGGTTAAGTCTGGTGGTCCCTCTAATGGTGAAAAATTTAAGGGCAAAAATAAAAATAATACGGGAAAAACAAGAATGGTCAGAATCAAGCTAAGAAGAACGGTCCTGGCAAACCTGTTCCCAAGATCCAGAAGCCTCTGGTCTGCTATGTTTGTGGAAAGGGCGGACACAAAGCTTACCAGTGCACTGAAAAGAAGGCCACCGAAGCAAACGTGGCTGTGACTGACGACATTATTGCTGCTGTGGTCGTGGAGGCTAATCTGGTAGGAAATGCTGATGAATGGGTCTTGGATACTGGAGCTTCGAGACATCTCTGTGCCAACAAGGGGTTATTTGCTGAGTTCGAGGAGCTTGCTGATGAAGAATGCGTTTTCATGGGTAACTCTTCATCTGCTGTGATTACAGGAAAAGGCAAGGTCTTTCTCAAACTCACCTCAGGGAAAACCCTTGCCCTTAATAGTGTTTTGTATGTACCCTCATTACGTCGAAACCTCGTGTCTGGTGCTTAAAGCTGGTGTAAAGCTTGTCTTTGAAGCTGACAAGGTTGTAATGTCGCGTAATGGGGAATTTGTGGGCACGGGTTATCTGTCTGGGGGCCTATTTATTTTGAACTCTGATTCTGAAATTAATAATAATGCTTCTACTTCTGCTTATATTGCTGAGTCTATTGATGTGTGGCATGGTAGACTAGGTCATGTGAATATTGAATCCATTAAAAAACTTAGAACAGTGTCACTAATTCCAAGTTTGACCAATAAAGAATTCTCTAAATGTGCTAGCTGTGTTGAGGCTAAGTTTACGAGAAAACATAGTAAACCAGTTAAAAACAGGGAAACGAGTCTTCTTGAATTGATTCACACTGACCTACTTACTTCAAAAGTACTATGAGTCAAGGTGGTAAACATTATTATGTCTCTTTTATTGACGATTGTTCTAGATATACTAAAGTATACCTACTTAGGACTAAGGATGAAGCAGAACAATCGTTTATAAAATTTAAGTATGAGGTCGAAAATCAACTCGATAAGAAGATTAAAAGGGTTAGGTCCGATAGGGGCGGTGAATATGGTTCTAACTATTTAGTTGATTTTTGTGAGAAGAACGGACTGATACATGAGACTAGTCCACCCTATCAACCAAGAAAAATGTAGTAGCTGAACGGAAAAATAGAACATTAAAAGAGATGATGAATGCTATGCTTTTAAGTTATGGCCTATCTGACGATATGTGGGGGGAAGCGGTGCTTTCTGCTTGTTATATTCTTAACCGTGTACCTCATAAGAAAATTGACAAGACACCCTACGAAATCTGGAAGGGCTATGCTCCTAATCTAAGTTTCCTTAGAGTATGGGGTTTTTGGCTAAGGTGGGTTTACCCAACTTTAGGAGACCTACAGTTGGACCAAAAACTTATGATTGTGTGTTTATTGGCTATGCTCAAAGTAGTTCTGCTTATAGATTTATGTCATTGAATGATCATTCCATATCTGAAGCTAGAGACGCTGAATTTTTTGAGCATGTTTTTCCTCTCAAGAAGAATGTTGTGGCACTACCTGACTTGTCTGATTTACTTGTTGCTTCTGTTCAAAATTCTTTGCATGCTAGTACTAGTACTTCTGTTGATCATAGTATTGAACCTAGAAGGAGTAAAAGACCTAGAGTTGAAAAGACTTTTGGTAATGATTTTGTTACAACATTCTTGTCTGAGTATGGTTATGATGTTTGTGAAAGTGAAGAATTTGTTTCAGCCTTTTTAATAGAAGAAGATCCAAAAACTTATAGTGAAGCAATGAGATCAATTGTTGCTAATTTTTGGAAAGATCCTATTAACAGTGAACTTGACTCTATTGTAGCTAGCCAGACTTGGGAGTTGACCGATTTACCTAAAGGGAGTAAACCTATTAGTAGTAAATGGGTCTTCAAAAGGAAAATGAGACCTGATGGCACAATAGAAAGGTTCAAGGCTAGACTTGTTGTTAGAGGTTTTACACAAAAGAAAGATATCGATTATTTTGATACTTATTCTCCTGTGACTAAAATATCGACTATTAGAACTCTTATCGCTTTAGCTGCCTTTCATAACCTAGTTGTACATCAGATAGATGTTAAAACTGCCTTCTTGAATGGAGAACTAAGGGAAGAAATTTACATGTCGCAACCAGAGGGGTTTGTGGTTAAAAGTCAAGAGGATAAGGTGTGTAAGCTTAACAAGTCATTATATGGTTTGAAACAAGCACCTAAACAGTGGTATGAAAAATTTAATAACACTTTGGTACAAAATGGCTATATGGTTAATAATTCTGATTCTTGTGTGTATTCAAAAGTATTAGAATTTGGTTGTGTGATCATTTGCCTCTATGTTGATGACATGTTGATACTTGATAATAATTTGGATGTCGTAATTAAAACCAAAGAATTTCTGTCATCACAATTTGAGATAAAGGACTTAGGAGAAGCTGATGTCATCCTAGGAGTTAAGGTTATCCGAAACTCTAGTGGAATTTGCCTAAGTCAATCTCATTATGTACACAAAGTGTTAGAAAAATTTGACTACACAGATCTTGAACCTGCTAGAACTCCCTATGATGCTAGTATACCCCTAAGTAAGAACTTGGGTGAGAGTGTATCCCAAGGAGAGTATGCTAAAATTATAGGAAGTATCATGTTTTTAATGAACTATACTCGACCTGATATTGCATATGATGTTAGCAGATTAAGTCGATACACTCATAACCCAAGTAATGAACATTGGAATGCTGTTAATTGTTTACTAAGGTATCTGAAAGGAACTGCAGATCTATGTTTGCACTATAGAAAGTTCCCAGCCGTCTTGGGCGGGTACTGTGATGCGAACTGAATCGCTGGTAACGATGAAATTAAGTCTACAAGTGGTTATGTGTTTACCATGGGTGGAGGAGCTATATCGTGGAAGTCTTCAAAGCAGACTTGTATGGCTCGCTCTACCATGGAATCTGAGTTCATTGCTCTTGAGTTAGCAGGACAGGAGGCAGATTGGTTGAGAAACCTACTAGCGGATATACCAATTTGGGAAGGATGGTCGGCCTCAGTTTCCCTACATTGTGATTTGCAACCTGTCATAGGCGTGGCTAAAAACAGTGTCTATAACGCGAAGAAACGACACATGAGAATTAGACACGCCGCAGTGAGACAACTCCTGAAAAACGGAGTAATTGCTATAGACTATGTGAAGTCCGAAAGCAACATCGTTGAACCCTTGACAAAAGGGTTGAGTAGGATACTTGTCATTGAGACTTCGAGGGAAATGGGACTTAAGACTCTAAAGTCAAGTTAAGAGTGTCATACTTGATCGAGTCTAAAGTCCTTATTCCTGAGATGTGTACTGATTCATAGCCTTTGTGGTGGTGCTCTGAGATGCACTTGATGAATCATAGGTTGGATTTACGTCCTTAATGGCTTGTGACAAAAGTACTATCGAGAAGTACTTAAGCCACCTACGTAAGTGTGGAGGCCACGAGACTAAGAGAAGTCTTACTCTCACTTATTAGAACCAAGGAAACGCGAGGCTCTAAAGAGCGCGTTGCACTTAGACCGCGGAACGACCATTAACTTGAGGGCATGACATGTGTTGTGGGGGGTATTCGCCGAAGCTCAGTAAGAAAATTCAAATCTAAAGATTTTTTTTTGGGTGAAAATGTGAGTATTATTATTTCATTCACAAAATGTACACAAGGGGGGAATAACACCCTTACCTCGCAACAAACATACTAAGGTATAGCAAATCACATATTACATAAGTATGCTCAAACTATTTGCATTTCTCGTGTTTGCAGCTGTGCTCATCGAAAGATATTTATCTTGCTGTAAGTAAGCCGTTACCTCACTTCACTAATGTGTCAATTCAAATCGAAAGATATTGATACCTAAGTGTCAAATCCTTCCTTTACTCAGAATTTTTTCTCTTCTGTCTTCTCTGTCGCCCCTAGTGGGGGATTGTTAGAAATAGGGGCTTGATTTTTTGGTCAAGTGATTGTTTCACTATCCCACATAGGAGAATATGTAAAGTATATTGATGTTTATATACCTTACTAAACTTTCCTTCTCAAACTAGTGGGTGAAGGGGGCCTTTTATGTGGGCTTGCGAGGTGCTTAATTCAGCTCGCACGCGCACCCGCCCGACCCGACCCGACTCGACTCGGGCTCGGGATTTGGGATTTGGGATTTGGTAAATCGCCTGCGGCGGGCCCTGCCAGGCTTTTAGGCCCACATAGGTTGGTCTGTGTTGTGAGTGTGTCCAAGTTCAGCCAGATGAACTAAGCATGTTTTTGGCTCGTCCTTTTGTCTCCTGAGTATTGTCCAGATACGAGGTTGTGTACTCCGTCCAGATTCGCACTGTCCAAGTGCAATTCTGTGATCGTCCATATTCTTCCCCTGCGTACGCATCTGCTGGTTATATAAAGACGCGGTGTCTTGGCTCAAACACACACAACTTCATTCTTCATCTTCTCCTCTCTTCTTCTTCCACACAATTCTGAGTAAAGTTTCGTTTCTGTCGTTCCAAGTGTCCGATCTTGAGTGGGCGATTTCGGATACTGTAGTCTTAACCTTGGGGAACTACCGGCAACAGCTGATCGCCACCACGGTCGTGCCGAAATAGTTTTCAAGGCAGTGGCCCTCATACCACGGCGCTACGATAATTCGGTTACAATATCTGTTCCTTCTTTTATTGTTATGGTTATACCTAACCAACATTATCCCATATCGAAAAATTATAAGTGGATTGAATTATTATATGATTAAGAGATTATTCATCTTTATATCTCTACTTGAAATCTGTTGAGTCCTAAACGAGCTTTTTAAGGCTATAAACTTAAGTAAATTATCGCACATCGAAAAATTATGATAAGGTGAAGAAATTCTACATCATCAAAAGAAGAAATTATTTGTTTTTAGATATTAATTAAAAATCTTTTGAGTCTTATAATAATCCTCTTAAGGCTATAAATTGAAGTAAAAATTATCTCACATCAAAAAATTACAAAAAGGTGATGATTCTATTATATAATTAAAAGTAATCATCGTCTTTAAATATCAATCAGAAAATTTTTGAGCCCTAAAAAGAGTTCTTAAAACTATAAATTTAAGTAGAATTATCACACATCGAAAAATTATGATAAGATGATAAAATTTTATACTATATCATACAGTAAATAAGAGAAATCATTCGTTTTAGATATTAACGAAAAATATTTTGAGTCTTATAACAACTATAAGGCTATAAATTAAAGTAAAATTATCCACATCGAGAAATTATAATAAGATGAAGAAATTCTATTATATAAATAAAAGTAATCATTCGCCAACTAGAAATCTTTCACGTCTATTTATACTATCATGAAATTTAATTACTCATATCGCTATATACACGCTACATACAATATGTTTTTGAATTATCTATGTTAAATTGGGTCTCTTACTTTACATTGATAAATATTATTTGTCATTTTATTTATTAGTTACTCCGTATTACATTTATAATAATAATCCGTAGATAATATTGTTGAATGCAAAACAAATACGTAGAGTAATAATAAGTAAATACTACATGTAAATATAAATGAATATTGGTACGAATATGTAGTTGAGGATTTACTTGTGTGCAGGGTACTTTAATTAGTCTTTTTAACTACAATGCACGTCTATAACTTAATTTGACGTTTACCACATATATTACCCCATAGAAACACAAATCACGTATGTGGATTGTATTTCTTTACTATCAGACACACTCTTATTGTTGCGTAGTCTCACCAATTTATGCAATCCTCTAATTTGGTGTCATTATCATTGTCACTAAAAATTGGTCCTGGCATAGCACGGGCTTTCCAACTAGTATATAATAAAACATGTAATAAAAAAATTTAATAGTAAAGTCATAATATATATAGAGAGAGAGAGAGTAAGGATCAAGTGAGTCCTCCTATATACATCGAGTCCATGAGTCCAATCTTGGACTATTGATCATGCGGAAGATGGATGGTTGTGATTGCTTTAGATGAAATAAGGAAATAACTAACAAATCTTGGTAAATATATCATTTCTCTTTCTTCCTTAATTATTTCAATGCAAATCTTCTCTCTCCTATCAATCTTTTAACTGTCTCTTTCTCTCACACAACAAGTTTCTTCAAAATTAAGTTTTTTTCATGTTCACCAAACAATCATCATTTTTCTACTGCCATTATACGTATGTTATTATGTTACTGCCATAACCCATAAACTATGTTACTTTAACTCATACAATGTGTTACTTTAATTCATGAACTGTGTTACTTTAACTCATAAAACCTGTTACGTTGTATAATAGTCTCTTGAAAAAACGGTTACTCTAACTCATACAATGTGTTACTCTAATTTAAGAACTGTGTTACTTTAACTCATAAAACCTGTTACGTTGCATAATAGTCTTTTGCAAAAACAGGACTTCCAATCCACCAAAAGAATAATGTATGTTTCTATTAAGGATATTCCAAAACAAAATGTATAAAACTCCATTATAATTTCAATGTTTCACACCTGTTACTCTAAGAACTAGATATTGGAAATCAAATTATCTGGATATTGGAAATCAAATTATACTCATAAACTGTGTTACTATAACTCATTAAGTATATTACTCTAACGCATAATGTGTGTTATTCTAACTCATTTTACTCCATTAAAGGATGTTACTCTAAGGACTAGATATTGGAAAATTAATCAGACTCATAAACTGTGTGATTGTAACTTATTCAGTACGTTACTCTAACGAATAATGTATGTTACTCTAACAATATATTGTCCTACTCAGAATTGTGCTTCTTCTTCATCATCATCATCTTCTTCTTCTTCTTACCCTGATTCTTCTTCTTCATCGTCAGACGATGACTTACATGGCGTTTCCTAATGATTCTTCTTCTTTTTCTTCTTCTTCTTCTTCTCATCTACAATTTTTGAAGATCTGCTCTATGTATAGAGTGAAACTCTCACCCACATCCCTTCACCATTCTTGTGCTATTGCGTCTACTATAAAAACAAAAACAATGCCAATAAACGTGGCGACAAACAAACAACCAGAACATGAAATATGGTGGTATTCTAACCAAAACATTAATAACTAAATCCGATGACATGTTACTCCAATGCTTCAAACGTGTTACTGTAATACATTAGGTATCTTATGTAAGAATTGTGGGTCTAATACAATATATGTGGACAACATTATTTGGACCTATTGTATTTGTTAGCTATCATTAAAGTTAGCCCAAATATGTGATCCGTTGTAGTAATAATAATACGGGCTTATTTACGTCTTATAAAGTATGGGTCAGATATTATAATAGTGTAGAGACCCATTAGGGCTTTAAGTGATATATGATTGGCGTATCTACTAAGGCGGCTAATATAAGTGACTAGGGTTTCATATCCCTCCCTATATATAGTCAGGGTTATGGTCCCTGACAGCACACTTTTGACCTAATCTCATGTATATTTCTTATAGTATGGAGAAACCCAAAAGGCGAGTGTGTCTGTTAGAAGACTATAATCGGGTGATTCCCATTCCACCTTCCTTATCCAATTGACTCAGGTACGCTTCCGCTATCCGGTATACCAATTAATTTAGTATGAAGTTTCAGTCTTGGGTCAGATTAAATCTAACAAGTGGTATCAGAGACATCTTCATATTGAATTATTTGGGTCAGAAATATTTCTCGGTCTCTTTTGTAGGTTTCGTTTTACGTAATTCATGTTTAGGCTTTTATTCATCGTGATTGTTTGCGTGTAATACGGAACACCTGTGGATTGAGATTTATTTATTTTGGATTTTGGTAATCCCTGCATAATTATTCAATACGGATTTAGGCGTGAAGTTGATTTTTCCTTAGTGTAGTATTTTTCTTTTTATTGCTTCGCTGCGCTCCTGAGTATAATATTGAGCTATGAATGATTTCAACATCTTCAATTCATCATTACTATGCAAGTTAATGTGCCAGGCTAATATGTTACTTCATATCCTCCATGCAATTTTTCGTCTGCCACGCGTGTTAGAATTATTGGGCTTAATTTGTGGACTTAGTCCGTCCGATTTAGTTTTGCGGTTAGTCTTTAATTAATTGATTGATGCACGAAGGGTATGTTTTGGATGTTTTTTTTTGGGTTTGCAATCGATACAGTTATATAAGGATTAAAGAATTATGTAGACACCCAGATTTGGACCTGGTGGCTGCAGAGGTGCCCAGCAAACACCCGATGACGATAGGACTGCAACGCGACACGGGTTCGCGATGTCTTAGATAGTTTTCTTAGAAACGGACCAAATAATTACTCGGAAAAATTAAAACTAACATGATGGCAGCCTTAGTCGTGTCGTTACGGTCATATAGACACTAATTAGAGTCAATTCCGACACCAGGACCCCGAACCGGCCCCAAAACTCGAACCGAGTCAACCCCGAGTCAAGCGAGCCTCGGGATGAACACCCGAGGCCCACGAAACCCACGGCGCTAGGTCAAGCCGTGGGGAAGCCTTCGCGACCAAGCAAGCTATCACACACCCGCCTCTCGGTTTTGGAAAGTATCAAAATCATATCTTCAAAACTCCAACCGCCCCACCTGACGCGCCTAGGTCTCCCCACGCTCGGACCCAGGCGCCTGAGTCCTGGTGCGCCCCAAGTCACGCGTCCATGTGGGCGACGAGGGCCGAAAACACCTATAAATACCCCCCCCCCCCCCCCCCCCTCTGCCTCACTCATTCCACACACTTCAACTCTCTCTTCTCCCTCAAAAAACTCTCGCTAAAGTCTCGTACTCCGACACCCGAGGCAAACGATCCACTCGATCGTAGTTCCGATAAAAGCGACATCGGTGCTACTCCTCACCTTCCAGCACTCCACTTGATACCGAGGTGCCTGTGATCGACTAGCTCAAAACTAGTAACCAGGTTCTGCCGGATTAGCCGCAAAACTAGCCCTCAGTAACAAAGCTATGCCGGAGTAGCCGCGGGAAGGTCAAACGGTAACGGGGTTCTGCCGGAGTCACTAGGAGGATCCGCCAGTTGATTCAAGTCGTCACTAGGTTGTCATCTAAACAAAACTTTCCATATTTGCACTTTCTATTATTATGCACTACGACAATACTAGGCGTGGGCGCTAGGCCCACAAACGTCCACTAAAATACGTAACGTCCCAACTTCAATCGCAAATACTAAAACACGCTAAACAAATCCGAGTAATTCTGAAATCCGTTCTCAAGACTATCTATGCATCGAGTCCCGTTTAGCGTATACTCCGAGGGTGCAATTCCTCACAATGTGATTTACTTACATTCGCATTTACAGTTTTTCGTACGATTACTGCGTGCTTTTATGACCTTATAATCGCATGCTAAATCACCTAACATGGAATTCAAAACGTAAAATAACTAAAACTGAACAAAGTGATGGTCGGGTTCCGTATTAGTCTGGATGCTCACCTTATTGGGTTCGAAGCATCTCTATTAATACTGAACCGACGCATCTTAAGCAGAATACCAGGTAAGGTATATCACGAGAATGACTAATATCCGTATTATCGCGTTAAAACTGATTTGCTAATACGTATAATACTAGTACTCTCTACTCTCCTACGTGCATCTTTTCAAGGCCTGCCTGTCACGTGAAATCACATGCAAAGATTGTAAACACAACTACTTTGACGATAAAACTTATCTGTCCTTAAAATAACCGACATAGCAAAAGACATAGGGTTAAAACAACGGATGTTACAGTACTTACACCACAACAAAAGAACTAGGAAATCAGCCCACCGATTGATTAGTAGAGGCCGCTATAGTGCGAGCGGTATTGGGTGTTGACATCTACCGGATGTTGGCTTCCCAATACGTACCCTCACCCCTTACTCAGAATCGACAGTTTCCGGATGTCGGAAACCATTGGCAATGAGAGTCATTCCAGGCATGGATTGCTTAAGGGTACAAGTCTTATCTTTGGGTCCCGTGCCACTCAACTTTGAGCCGGTAAGGAATCAAAGTTGACTTGAACGGTTTCCGAGTCCCCATAATTGACTCGGTGGCGACTCCACAAATCGGCAACGAATTCAGTTCACTAAAAAGGTCGCCTTACCAAATGAATCGGCCTTTAAACATTTACAACCACGTCTCGATCGATTCCCAAACGGAAACACGGTTGCCCGAACCCGTCTAGTACAAGTCTGGATCGTCATCCAAATCGAGGTCCGACACTTCGCCTTGTATGTGAGATCGGACCGGCCCTCGGTAGGGAGGGGGCCGCGTGGGTGGCCGCCGCCATACGTTGAAAACCGGGTCGGTCCCGCGCGGGGCGCCGGGCGGTGCGGACAGACGTCCACAAATTATATTTCGGATATTAAGTTTCAGCTTCTTATATTTGGTTATTCAGTTTATAAGATGTCTAGGTTTTTAAATCGATTGCAGTTGGTTAATGATTTCGTTTAGTATTCAGTCATATGATATATAATGGTCTCATACCGTATGTTTGATTATTATCACATATTATGTCTTTATGTATGAATTGGGACCTGTTTGGAATTTCGGTCGCGGTTATTGTCACGTATTTATAATTACAAGTTGACTGGTATGATGAAAGAACTAATTTGGGTTATAATTTCTTTTATCATTTAAGGTTTCAGTCACTTGTTAATTACGGTTTGATTAAAAGAATCTTGATTTCAGTTTCAATAATATTGGCTATTTGGTTTTTTTTATAAGACGTCTAATATTTTAGATTGTTTGATCGAAAAAATATGTTGCCAAAGTAACCTCTATTGCGTAGATTAGATAGTTTAAATAATTTAGACGATTGTGTGTGATTGAATTTCATGTGGACAATGGTCGGCCCAAAGGAAGTCCATTATTTGGCAGAAATTCAATCATGCTTGTGGTGATAAATATGTAACAGTTATTCAGTTCTCGTGTAGATGTTAAGTCGGCCCAAAGGAAGACTTGACATTTGACATGATCTTACTGTTAATATTTGATTACTACACCAAGAGTACCACTTACAAGTCTAATTATCGTTCAAAGATGAGATTAGATGTTGTGCTAGGTATCTTGTTATGATGGGAATGCCAATATTCGAATCTGAATTACAAGTTAAGGGAGTGTAGTGTTCGACATGAGTTTATCGTCAGTACTCGATCACGATTATTTAGTGTAGTGTCAGTGCATAATTAATAATTTATGCCTAATGGCTAAATGTTAAATTTGCAAAACAAAAAAACTACATACTGTTTGAATTTATTCAAAATATGAAAATATTGTTTTGTTCATCAAATTGACATTACTGTTCATTATATCTGTCATATTTAGGTTACATTCTCAATTCGGATAACGCTATTTATCTAAATGAATGGTAAGAGAATGTAAATACTTATTTTGGGTCGTCACAATCTTAACACAGCATCAGGAATATATGATTGTGATACTCATAAGGATGAAAATATCGTGCGAACTCACGTGTTTTTTTGTGGAGTAGAAAATTTAATGCATGTGTTTAATGATTGTTTAATGCGCATTAAGAACATATTTAAGGGCATTGTTTCTATAATAAGTTGCAAGTGTCCAACTCAAAGAATAACAAGATAAGGGTAAAGTTATTGGTTGTTGGCTTGTTACGAGTACAGACACATAAGGAATATAGTACTAGTTTGTACGCCTCATCGCGTGTCGGTAAGGGTACACGTCTCATTTAAGATTTTGTCTAAGGTTAATTATTATATCCAATCATGTTTTGTGAGTGGATTTGGTTTTTCATTCAAATAAGTACATTAATGCAAGTAGAAGTAAGAATCTAAGATGTTGTATGTCAATTGGTGATGAAAGATTCATCTATTTGGGGCATGGCATCATCTGAGTTTGAGATAATCAGCTAATTTAGTTATCATTAATGACTTGTTCTATTATTTGAATCTGGAAACTATTTTTGGTACTGCCTTTCGGTAAAGTTCAATTATTTTTCGTTTGGTCAAATTTGGTTCATTCTCCATTGAGAAATAATTAATTTTGTATTTTCCCAATTCAAATTATAATGGTAAATCTGTTATTTTTGATAACTTTACATAGCTTGGATTGAATTGTCTTTTAAAGACTTGCATTAAAACTCCAGTGAATATAAAGAATTGAGGATAATAATTTCTTTTCGGTATGACACATTAAAAGAATTAGGGTTTTTCTATGGGCTACCCCTCAACTATCGGCTTTTCCAAGTGGTATCCCCACCTTTTTTGAATTGCAAGGTGTACCACTAAACTTTGTAAATTACTCTATATTGTAACCAAAGTTAAAATTTTCCAACGAAAATTTCTCAATTGATGATAAAAATAGTAATTATTCCCTATTTAACTTTCATCAACCATGATATATTTCTTCAATTTGCATCATTTTCTCGAAAAACTTCATTCCACTACACTACGACATAGGGGTGACGAAGACATTGAGGTTGAAAGATTTAAAAGAGTGAGAGAGATAGGTCGACGTCGGTCGACAATAGAGGTGCGTTGTGATGAGCATTTGATGGCTTGGTGAATGGTAAAGAAAAAGAGGTGGTTTGAAGCCTCAAATTTGATTGATTAATATGTTAATTATTTATTTTTAAAAAAATAATTGTAATACACTTATCACTTGGTTATGATATGGAGTGATAAGTAAAGTTTGGGGGTACACCTTGTAATTCAAAAAAGGCGGGGGTACCACTTGGAAAAGCCAATAGTTGAGGGGCACCCCATAGAAAAAAAACCCAAGGGATTATTAAAGTTGTGTCAAAATGAAATTATTGACCCTTCTACTTCGGATTCTCATATTGAAGGGGAATAAAGACGAAAAGAGAAAATAGATATCAAAAGGACTTTGGATGTCTTATAATTGATATATAAGGGTGTGTGAACTATTTTATGTTTTAAGTTGTATTAGTTCACATCACTATATTAATTTGTAGACAAAATTTTGTACGAGTATGATATTTATATCTCGATCTTAAAGAAGTTTCAAGTCCCTAGACGTTTTTATCACAAATTTGACTGAGATATATTCTCGGTACAGGATTAAAGATGTCATGTCGATCATAAGTGGAAACACTTTGACAAAATGACTATTCAGGATAGTAACGTCAAGGTTATTTCGGATACTTTCTAGAAATGTTTGATCTTAAATTAAATATTGCACTATATGAAGGTTTAAATATGTATGGTGTGGT
This sequence comes from Agrostemma githago, assembly GCA_958450325.1. Lineage (NCBI taxonomy): Eukaryota > Viridiplantae > Streptophyta > Magnoliopsida > Caryophyllales > Caryophyllaceae > Agrostemma > Agrostemma githago. The sequence goes on along the minus strand of OY288247.1, from coordinate 60,229,816 downwards.
GGACATGACATAGGTCCACCCCGACGCGGCTACGCGCGGGTTTGGAGAGGCGAATGAATCTCTATATGAGAATGGATCGAATTGAAATTTAAATCGAAGTTGAAGTCGCCACCGAACTTTGTGGGAGTTCGGGCCTGTTCGAACCCCCTCTATGTCGTAGTGGGCCGTGTACAAAATACGGCCCATTTCCGATGTCAGAGTTTATTGGGTTCGTCCCTTTTGCATTTTGATACCGATACCGACTTGATCGGATATCGTGTATTGAATGACTCTCGTAGCCAATGGTTTCGGACATCCGAAAACCGAGGTTCTGAGTAAGGGGTGAGGGTACGTGTTGGGAAGCCCACGAAGGACACCCAACCCCGCCCGCACATTAGCGGCCTCTACTAGGATATCGTTTGATGTTTTAATACGCGTGTTAGTTGAACGATGAAATGATATGCAAACATTGTTTTCCCCAAACATGCGAGAATTGAATGGGTTGCTAAGTCGATTTAATGCAACTAAAATTTAACGTCAAAGTTGTATTTTAGCATGTGAGGTTCGTTTTAGTATAATAAAACAAAAGATAAAAGAAGAAATTGCTACAAACACGAACAAACAAGTTAGTAACGGTTTGTAAATTGGATATGAATATGAATACGATAATATGCATGATTTTGAAAAAGCTTAATTCACGTGATGGATTAACACGTGTTGACCGAGGTCAAAATAAAGTCGAGATCTGAAAAAAAACGTTGTTTTGTATAAAAAACGATGTTCGAAGAAATAATAAAAAAAAAAGTGAAAAACGTGTCGCGTTTCAGCTGGCCGCGCGACTCGCTCGAGCAGGCGGCTCGCCCGTGGTGCGCGGGACTCCCGCCCCGGCCTGTTTCGAAGTCGATTTTTTTTTTAAAATCGATGATTTTATTAAATCGCGTACAAATATCGCATAATTTCTACTCGATTCAATATTTTTGATATTCGTTATAATCGATATTCGATTTTGAAATCGATATCAAATATTCGGAATAATTTTGGAAAAGATGAAAAGAAAAGGTTTTGAAAAATCGTTTTGTAGAATTAGAAAACGATGCTTAAGAAACATAGAGAAAACGAAGAAGAGGGCCGCGGATTCCAGACACCCGCGCGACTCGCCTGGGAGGGGCGCGACTCGCGTGAGGGTCTGTCCCGGCTCGTTTATTTTTGAAAAATCGTTAATTTCGATAGATCGCGTACAAATATGAATTAATTCATACTCGATTTATATTTTCGACGTTCGTCGTATTTGATATTCGATTATGAAATCGATATCGAATATTCGGAATAACTTTTAGAAAAAGTTTTTATAAAGTTGTTTAGAAAAGAATTTGAACGAAAAGAAAAAGGATGTCAATTCTCTCCGCGTTAAAATCGTCGTATTTTGTAAAATGAAGATGTAACGATTTTTTAGCATCAACGAGATTTAATTTGGTTCTTGTTAGATACGATATTCGATTAGAGAATCGATATCGTATTTTAAGAACGTTTTGTCATATTAAAATAGTTTTAGTAATATCGATATTAGAAATAAAAAAACAATGAACGATCCGTAAAAAAACGATGACGACCGACGACCCGCAAAAAATGAGAGAGAGAGAGAGAGAGAGAGAGAGAAGAAAGGAGAAGTCGGGTTGGATTACACCCTTAACCTACATGCTTTTGTTAACTCGGATCGGGGCGTCGGAATGTGGCTAAGGCACGGGAGCGTCGGGTTAATGTCGGTGAGTTTGTGGTGGTTTTGGTTTGGACGTGAAGGGTGACGGGTCTAAGGCCGGTTTTTATAGTCTCGGGTTACACTATCGGTTTCTCGATGCTAAGTGTGAGAGTCTCGAGGTGTATCATTAATTGGTGTTGAATTTTCTGTGTGGAAGATGTATGATGATTCGATGTGTCTCTATTGTGTATGCAAAGGGTCCTATTTATAGGAGAAGGAGGTTGAGAGAGGTATCTTGCTTAGACAACAAGAAATACCGGTTTGGATAGGAAACGTAAGAATTTGAAAGGAACGAGAATTCCGTTACTTGGTAAAGAAGAAAGGGAATCTCGGTTGGGATGGGGAGCTCGGCCGAGTATCCTATGCTCGGTCGAGTATTTGATTCGACGTTCGGATGGAATTCCTACTTGAGATCGAATTTTATCCTTAAACGGATTGTTTAATATTTGTGTAGCTGATTTTTGGTAGTATTTGAGCTTGAGTTGGTCATGTGGGGTGACACGGCTGACCCACAAGTCTCGAGAAAATATCTTTGACCGGTTTGACTCGGTCGCTAAAAGACGGTTTTGCCCCTGGTGCCGGATTCGACCCAAATTAGTCTTATTTGACTCGAAATGACCCAGTGGGCCTGGATTTGAGGTTGGTTTTGTGAAATTGTACTCCGTAAAAAGCCCAAGCTAAATATCCATGATTTCGAGCTCATTTCCGAGTACGTTAAAGCACGTTTGCGTCCGATCATCATCGGGTGTTTGTCGGAAGCTACTATAGACACTTGGCGGTCAATGTGGGTGTCTACAGGTGTATTATGTGTGCAAAGTAAGATCGTGGGGCTTGGTAGGAGTACGATTATTCACACTCTTTCCTAGATAACTCTAAAAGTAATTTTAAAATTGCAGCTTGTTTTTTGTGTGGATAAAAGTACAACAATACTATTGATTGATTATAGTGTAAATTATTTACACCTAAGGTATGTCCAACTAATTGAGAATGTTTTTCGTTTTAAGGTAATAGTTGGACTTAAGGATAATCAATAATTATTTTGTTGTATAATTTTATAAGGATTAAGGTTAATGTAAAAAAGTAAAGATCCCATACGCAAATTACTTTAAGACGGATAATATGGGTTCATTGAGGTTATTGAGTTTGGGGGGAATAAATGAGACTTATGGAGATTATCCTATGTCTCATAATAAAGGATCGCATGATCATTCTAGTAAAACAAACTCAAATACCTCAAGAACAATTGTTATTAAAGAAATTCACTAAGGGAAGAATGAATGCGGTTTCAGAGGATTACATTGTTTTCATGTCATGACTGGCATATTGCGGTGTAATAACAGATTTATATATTGCATACATTCAAGAGTAAGAGTTAGATGATGAAACGGTAGAAAAGTATTCATTCAGCATCTTACCGAATCATTGAAAGTTCTAAATAATACATGTGAATTAATATATGTCATCAATAAAGTATTAAGTCATTTGACTGATAAAGACACTTTGGAATTGTTTCATTACCTATTGGTTTCAAATGGTTATTTGTTACCAAGACAGACTTATTCGGTAATGAGACAGTAAGGTTCGTCTTGTCATAAATGGCTATAAAGACAGTTGGCATATCCAGTTTTATATGGAGTTACATTGGATGAATGGTAAATAAAGATTTTTCAATGGCGACATTGACAAACTCATTGTTGCAGATATTAAAAATCTTGACTCGATAGATTCAAGGTAAAGTTTCTGCAAATTAAGGTTAATAATCATCTAATGAAAACTCAAATAAGGTTTTCCGTCAAAGAGTACATCAGTCTACAATGATACCATCTCATTTGGTTTTTGTATGGATGTGGTACATGATTGTAGATACTCAAGATTCAGTGGGAGTTTGAACATATATAGTTTTATACCCTTTCATTAAATGAGACTAATGTAGTCTCATTGATGTCCTTACGGAAAAATTCATTTAGAATACAAAGTATTACTTAAATCCATGTACTTCAGGATATTTTTCATGTGTTTGAGTAATAAGGTATAATTAAACTTAGTTTGTACATATTTGTAAATCGTGTACATTCTATAGTTTAATTGACAGATATTAAGGGAATACAGTTGGATATTGAGATCCACTAAGGGCAGCCAAACGTATTGTTTGTCGCTTATATATGGAGCAAAACAATGTTATCATATAGGAGATCGATTCAGGTTGAGATCATTCGGTATTTCGACTCCTATTTGATCATGCTTATTTGTCACAAGGCTGCAAGTTAAGTTCGGTATTGAAAGACCATTTAAGTTATTTGTGACAAAATGATGTTATTATAGTTTCAAATAACAATATAAGTGATGTGTTGTTATAGAAACAATTCAGAGTGAAAGGCGTCTAAGATATGTTTGTACAAACTCCATTTTTGTGGATCCGCTTACTAAGGAATTACCACCCACGGTCTTTCTTGAGCATATTGCTCAAATGGGTGTTTTCAGTTCTAAAGATATTCAGATTAAGTGGGAGTTTGTCACATTAGACATATTATGGTATACGGTTATTCAGATCTGCAGAAATAAGGTTTACAGTTTTAAGTTTCACTCAGTCTTATCTGGTTGATCTCACTAAGGTTTAAGGTGGACCAGTTGGAAATATGCATATTTGGATCACATTCGGTTGCTATTTCCATGCTACACTCCTATACTAGATTCATGTCGTTAGTCATGTTTGCATATGTGATCATTGATGGGTCCTGTTACGACAAACTGTGGCAAAGGCCGCTTTGGTTCTATGTACATATGATTAATGGACCGAATTGCATAAGACGGTTAGAATGTTTGATAGCACTATTTAGCTCATACGGTTACAATGAATACAATTTTCAGTGTCTACATATACTAGTATATGACCCAAGTGGAAGATTGTAAGAATTGTGAGTCTAATACAATATATGTTGACAACATTATTTGGACCTCTTGTATTTGTTAGCTATCATTAAAGTTAGCCCAAATATGTGATCCGTCGTAGTAATAATAATACGGGCTTATTTACGTCTTATAAAGTATGGGTCGGATATTATAATAGTGTAGAGACCCATTAGGGCTTTAAGTGATACATGATGGGTGTATCTACTAAGGCGGCTAATATAGGTGACTAGGGTTTCATATCCCTCCCTATATATAGTTAGGGTTGTGGTCCCTGACGGCACACTTTTGACCTAATCTCACTTATATCCCATCAGTATGGAGAAACCCAGAAGGCGAATGTGTATGTTAGAAGACTACAATCGGGTGATTCCCATTCCACCTCCCTTCTCCAATTGACTCAAGCACGCTTCCGCTATACGATATACCAATTAATTTAGTATGAAGTTTCAGTCTTGGGTCAGATTAAATCTAACATGTTATTCTAATGATGATGACTCGTTACTCCAATCAGAACTTTAATAATATACAGTTTCTAATAGGAAGCAGTATCTTTTTTTCTTTTTTTTAATATGGCGGTATTCTAAATCCTTTGTTACTCCAATGCATTACAGAAACAGATGACAAGAACTAAAGTAACAGATGAAGTGTATTAAAGTAACACTAGATTCAATTAACTGAAGATGCCTATACACAGGGGTTAGACATTAAAATAACAGATGATCTATATTAAAGTAATATATTATGTGCATTACAATAACTCCATATATATGTTTGTGCGAAAAAATCATATAATGATCAGATCTTTAATAATATGCAGTTTCCATACTATATACGTAAAATCTAATAATATGGAGCATCTGAATGACTTCCATGGCAATGAAAGTATAACAATTGATGAAGATTATGAAAAACCTAAATAATAATCCGTGAAGATTATGAAAAACCTAAATAATAAACATAATAATTTGGAATCTATACTAACACGAGAGCAGTGAACCATTGATATGAATCTATGATGAATGAAATGAATAAAATTGACACAAAACATGAAAGCAATATCGAAACTCACCATTGTTGCACTCCACGAATTGTTTGTCAACCGTTGATGAAGATGTCGCGATCATTGAATCCATAGTAACGGGTAGTCGAGCACAGATTTGAATGAATGAATGAACATGATATTGGAAGCATTTTTTTTAGGTTTGATGAACGTGAATGAATAAATGAGTGAATGAACGTGATATTATTGTTTCCTAAAATTATGGAAGTTATTTTAGGATGCAGTATCTCCCTTTTTTTTAATGCAAATATTAGGATGAATCTTGTCCATCCATCTTCATCTCATTCAATGGATGGGATGAGGACTTAGGAACTTGTGGACATGACTTAGGTCCACCCCGACGCGGCCACGCGCGGGTTTGGGTAGGCGAATGAATCTCGTGGTAAGATTGTTCTCGGGTTCGAAATTTAAGTCAAAATGGAGTCGCCACCGAATTTTGTGGTTATTCGGAACCATAAGAGCCCACTCCATGTCGTCATGGGCTGTACGCAAAGTACGGCCCACTTCGATTTCAGAGTTTATGGGGCTCGTCCCTTTGCATTGCAATATCGATACCGTTTAAACCGGCTTTCGTATATAGAATGACTCTCGTGCGCCAATGGTTTCGGGCATCCGGAAACCAAGGTTCTGAGTAAGGGGTGAGGGTACGTGTTGGGAAGCCCACTAAGGACACCCAACCCCGCCCGCACATGGCGGCCTCTACTAAGACATCGTTCGTGTTCGTGTGCACGCGCTAGTAAAATGACTAAATGATATGCAAACACCGTTTTCGGGCTAAGCATGCGAATTATTGGTTAACTACTTCATTTTAATGCATCTTGATTCACGTCAAAGTGATTTAGCATGTGATGTTCATTTAAGGCAATAAATGGCAAACATCGAAAATAGAAAACTCGTAAATAAATTACAAATTACACGGGCGGAATACAACCCGGAATTCACAATACAACGAGCAATAAAATAGAATAATCGAATAGGAAATGGTAAACGTTAACTAGAAACGGACCCGTATATAACAAATATAAACTAGACCGTAAGTTGTGCAAATGGACGAACTTCGATTAAATACACATTATATTGTGTATTAAACGGAGGACGGAGATATGGAACCTAGACATGGTGCTAGCCCGATCCCGAATCTCGATGCCTTATCCCGACTTATCACATCGAGGAATAGAGTCTAAATTAATCATGTGTCGGATACGACTAAAGAGTCGTCGACACAAGATTAATAGTGCGAGACCGTCGATCAAAGTCGTTTTAAGTGATATGATTGACTTTACACGTGATATGTGAGTTTTGAAAAATAGGATCACGTGATTGACTTTACACGTGTCGACTAAAAGTCGTAAAAAAAATGACGAGGCTCAAATGATGATCAAAGCGCTCGGTTTTCCAGGCTACAGGGTCCACTCGATCGAGTCATGGGACGGACTCGGTCGAGTGTGCCTTTAAGGTGGCTACTGCCCGGTTTTTGGGGTGCTACTCGATCGAGTGGCCCATGGCACTCGGTTGAGTGCCCCCTATACGAGGCATGGCTCGTTTCGTTTTATTTGTTCAAAGTCGATGGTTGGCCGAGTTAAATAGAAATATTGCAGGATTTGAGTTTAATTCGGCTTCCGGTGCTATAATCGCGTATGCATGCGATTATAATACCGTTATCGGAGTTTTATGAAAATGTTTTCGCTAGATTAGAAATTTTGTATTAGTGACGAAATTGCATCCCTCTACGTCACGACATTGAAACTAATCCTTTCGGATTATGTGATGTCGGTTTTCGTGTCATCGGGTTCCGTACTAATAAAAATGGGATCAAATGCGTTCAACTATTATTAATCGCGATCACGTCACGCCCTTGAGTACATTGGGGCGGGGCTCCTCGAAAGGGCTCCACCTCTGTCGTTGCTCGTAAAGGGATTAGACGGACTTTAGGCGATCATCATAGTCAAACGTATTTGAAACCGAATTTTGGTACTAGTATATATATACGCGGTATAATGTGTTAGTAACGAAAAGATAGAAGTTAGTATACAAGAAATAAAATGTTAGCGTTATGTTAAAGTTAGTGTTAGGATACTAGTATAGTTACTATATAGACAATGCGAAAATGTAAATGAAAACGAAGTAGTAAGGATCGAAATGGGGTTTAGGACACCCTCAACATACATGCTTAGGAAAGGCCTCGGAAACGGACTCGTAAATAGCGACGGGACGCCGGAGTATCGAGGATGTACGCGAGTTATGGTGTGTGTGTGTGTGTGTGTGTGTGTGTGTGTGTGTGTGTGTGTGTGTGTGTGTGTGTGTGTGTGTGTGTGTGTATGTGTGTGTGTTTGTCGGTTTTTTGAAGAGCAAATGGCTCAGTTTTTGTATAGTTTTGCTTAGGGTTGTAGTGTAGAGAGTTTAGGTAGATTAGGATAGAAATGTAGGGTAAAATGACATTAGGTAAAACTGAAAATGCAAAGGGTTTGAGGGGGTATTTATAGAGTTTACCCCACGACCTAGGGTCACTCGATCGAGTGGCCCTAGTGCACTCGATCGAGTGCCCTAGAAAATGGGCCTGATCCGGAAAATGACGCTCCACTCGACCGAGTGGGTCAATCCACTCGATCGAGTGGATCAAGAGGATCGAGCTAAAATAGGAAGGAGTTGACCTTGTTGATTTGTTTGTTTTATTTGAATTTTGATTTGGGCGCCAGTTTCGAGAAGTGAATTTGGCTAATTTGTGTGACGGGTTCATTTTTGACCGGGTTTTGACCCGGTCGCCAAAAGACGTTTTTATTTTTGGTGTCGGTTTTGGCCCAAATTAGTCTTATTTTGCTCGGAACGACCCACTGGGCCTTAATTTGAGGTAGGTTTTGAGAGATTTGTACTCCGCTAAATGTCCATGTCGGATATTATTGATTCCGAGCCCAAATCCGAGTATACTAAGTCACGTTTGCGTCCGATCATCATCGGGTGTTTTATCGGGAACTGCTATAGACACTAGCAGGCAAAATGCGGGTGTCTACAGAGCCCCCACTCTGACTGAGGCTTGGACAAGGCGAAAGTCAGAGTAGCTACCAGGCCAATCGCAGATTACGACCTGGCAGCCTTCCGGTCGGGTCGTTTATAGTCCCGTAGACTAGCGTGAAGGACTCGCCAGCCATAAGTAGAGGGTTATACCTGTCCTGGTGGTGATAGCTCCGTGGGGAGTGAAACTTGCTCCTGAAGGTGTAGGTGTACCCGTATGCTGATACATCATTGCTCTGATTGTAGCATTTTAGAGGAATCATTGACTTATGCTGGGGGATGAAGTAGCTGCACGGAGACTTGCTTCTGAAGTCTGGCGTGTACCTGTATGCTGACACATAACGACTTGCATGTAAGACATAGGCAAGACACCGACTCGTGCTGGGGAGTTAAGATTTTTGAAAATGCCACAATTTTGAAAAGAATTTTATCACAATTTTTGTCACAGAAAAAATTTTAGAAAATTTTAGGAAAGCTCGGGGCAACTTGATTCCTATTCTGGGTTTCTTGTTTTGAAATCAGGCATGCGCGCGCATAGGACCCAGATCTGGTGAGGAGGCATGGTAGTTAGGGTTAGAGGTGGGGTTTCCTATTATAAATATAGGTCTTCCTGTTTCAACTTTTGCATTCTAACTCAAATTCTTCTTCTCCTTCTCAAAATCTTTTAGACTTTCAAGAAAGCTAGAACTTTCTGTCATGGGTATCGATCATTTGACAGCCATGCTTCTTGATTGGTCCCAATACTTTCGGGACGAAGAAAAGGTTCGACTGACCCAGATGGGAATTGTCAGTCTATTTCCCCTCCAACGTTTGATAATTGATTCACATTTCTTGGACGCCTGCCTGACGTTTTGGGATACTACCCATCACGTCATTGCGTTCCCGCGGGGAGAGATATGCCCTCTTCCTGAAGAAATCGCAGCCATAGGTGGTTGGAGCCCCGTTGTTCAGCCTGCTACCCCTCCGTTCTACCCGGATCCAAGAAGGAGGCTGAGGGATTTCTTGGGTCTGTCTCATGCTGAGACAAATCGGATAGTGCGGGGAAATACCGTTTCCCTGTTCGACCTGGCTGATAAGTTCATGAACAGTCGGGATGTGAGGGCTACTCCTACTTACAGGCGTAGGGCATTCGCCTTTTGCATGTTGCACTGCTACGTTTTTGAAGGGATGATGGAGCTTGACTCATGCATGGGTCAAATCAGACTGATTGGAGTGGTTGACCAGATGGAGACTGGTCATAGTCCGGCTTGGCTAGCCACTGGAGAAATCATCATGGGTCTGGATGCTAGGCAACTTGACCCGGCCCGACAACTGACGGGGAGCACCCGTATCCTGCAGGTATACATTCCAGGTTTTTTTTGTTTTTTTCACGTGGGTCACTCGATCGAGTGGACCTGTCACTCGACCGAGTGACATTTTTAGCGGGCTACGGCCTGTTTTTAAAGGGCTTACTCGATCGAGTCATATGTTGTACTCGATCGAGTGGGTTGTAGCGGACCACATACTCACACCTTTCACGCGTATTCTTTCAGATTTGGTTGTCGGAACGTCTCTCGATCATAGAGTCCCCTCCGAGTATCCCAAACTATCGCAGCAGCCAAATCAGCTCGAGGAGGCGTCGGATAAGCTCGAGTCACCATATAAACCGGGCTTACTGGGATGAGGAGTTGGTGTTTCACGGCGGCCCCTTAATTAGGTGGACCGTTGCCTGGTGGTTCCTTTCCAAACTGACGGGTTTGGCCAAGAGAGACCAAGCTCGCTACCTGGTGATCCTGTCCCTTGACTGGACAGTTCATATTTACCCGGACCGTCTTCTGAGGCAGTTCGGTTTGTCTCAACGCATCCCTGAGACTGAAGTCATTATTAGCGTCTCGCTCCAATTGACGGACGCTATGTGCGACACATGGTTGCAGAGGTGGTTCACTCGTCCCACATGGACTGTACCTAACCCTTGCCAATCCGCTTGGGTTTCACGGGCTTACCAGAAATGGACTTCCGAGGAGTCTGAGGAAGCTCGCAAGGCCTTGAAGGTTGATGAGGCCTTCGAACTAGTTCGCCGAGAGACGGCGAAGGACAACAGGGATCTCTTCGACGGGGGAGATATTCCTGACGTTGTAGCCCAAGAAGAGATGGGTCTTAAGTCACAAACTAAGACTCGATCCAAGGAGGTTGGTGCTAGCAGTACACGGGGGCAGCCAAGCCCCCCAGACTGGCTTGGAACGACGACTTGGGCCAAGGCTGGCGGCCCGGGACCGACTAGGTCCGCGTGACCGGCTCCCTGAGCCCGTGAGGGCCCGACTTGGGCCTATCGAGGTGATAGAGGATTCGGGCCCAAACAAACGAGCCCGAGCCAAGGAGGTTCCTGTGGTGATTCGGGAACGCTCCCCTCCGCGTCGTCGCCAGTGGACGGCCAAGGAGGCCAAGGACAAGGGGAAGGGCAAGATGCCCTAAATACCGAGTCCTTAGTGTTTATTATTTAAATATTATTATTATTTATTTTGGAGTGTCGTGTGTTTTTTTTTTGTTTTTGTAATTTTTTGAATTCCTGCATTTTGTAATTTTCCCGAGTTTATCGGGGTTTTTTGTGATAATTAATAAAAGGAATTTATTATTTAACCGTTCCTGTCTTTTCTTGATTGCACTGGTTGTGCCCTTTTGAGGGGCTGCCTACGTATCCGTGATTAACGGAATCAAACCAAACGTAGTTCAAGCTTAGAAAATTTGCAATCTCGAATTACACCAAGACTATTGGTTCAAGATGTTTTGTGACAGTAGAATAAATAATTCTAGCTCATTGACTTGTTTTTTGTAAAATAATTTTAAAAAAATGCTAATGACATTGAGAAAAGGCTAAGGGTAGTAACGCTTCAGCTGGTCCAGGTTGGTTGGGTTGACGAACTCGTTCCCGTCCAGGTCCGTCAGCATTACTGCTCCCTCTGATAGGATCTTCTTTACCAAGTATGGCCCAGCCCAGTTGGGTTTGAGTTTTCCCCTTGGGTCAACTGGTAGTAAAGCTCGAACAGACTTAAGGACTAGATCCCCTTCTTTAATGTTTCTGGGCCTTACCCTCTTGTTGAAGGCCCGTTGGATCCTCTTCTGGTAGATTTGGATATTGTTGAGGGCACGAGATCGTCGTTCATCTAGTAGAACCAACGAGTCATACCGTGCTCGAACCCAGTCAGCTTTGGGCACTTGGCTTTCTAGCAGTATTCTGAGGGATGGTACCTCTAACTCAACTGGCTGGACCGCTTCCATTCCATAAGTTAGGTAATACGGCGTCGCTCCGGTTGCGGTGCGAATTGACGTCCGGTACCCCCATAGGGCAAAAGGTATTTTGTCGGGCCAGTCCCGGTAATTATCAGCCATCTTTTTTAGTATGGTGACAATTGTTTTATTGGCCGCCTCTACTGCTCCATTCGTTTGAGGACGGTAGGGCGAGGACGTGTGCCTTTGAATTTTATATTTAGTCAGCAGGGCTGCGGTCTCAGCTTGGAAATGAGTCCCGTGATCACTGATGAATTCATGTGGGATTCCATACCGACATATTATCTTGTTCTGGATAAATTTGGCGACATGTTTAGCGTTGAGAATGCGATATGATTCAGCTTCGACCCATTTAGTGAAGTAGTCGATAGCTACTAGGATGAAACAGTGTCCGCCAGTACCGGAGGGATTTATCTTCCCGATTATGTCGATACCCCATGTCGAGAACGGCCAAGGCGAACGTCATGGTATAAAGCAGAGATGACGGCATATGTTGCACATTGCCGAAGATTTGACAGTTGTACCACCGTTTGACATATAACTGGCAGTCAGCTTCCATGGTATTCTAGTAATACCCGAGCCTCATGATTTTTCGGACCAGCATGTGAGCATTCATATGTGGCCCGTTTTCGCCATCATGTACTTCGGCCATAACTTTTTCAGCCTTATATTTATCAACACAAAGGAGAAGAGCCCCCTGTGCCGTCTTTTTGTACAGTTGTCCGTCATCAGTACGGATGAACTGGGTGGCTAGCCTCCGTAAGGCTTTCTTGGCTCGAACCTCAGTCCCGGGAGGATACTCTCCGTTTGTCAGGTACGTTAATACTGCCTGGTACCAAGGTTCGGGATCAATTATCTCGATGTCTTCAATGTCATGGATGTATGCCGGCTCGGACCGTCTTTTGACGCAAATTGGCATACGGGTCACGTGGTCGGGAATATTCAGTAAAGATGCCAATTTTGAGAGTGCATCCGCAAACTGATTCTCTTCCCGAGGTAGGTATATGTATTCTACCTTCTGGAATTGTTTCTCGAGATACCTTACTCGTGCCTGGTAGGCCACGAGATTAGCATTCCGAGTTTTCCATTTTTGAAGTGCTTGGTTAATGACCAAGGAGGAATCGCCATGTACCCGAAGATTTGTGATCCCCAGATTGGCGGCGGCTTGTAGCCCATAAATGCATGCTTCGTATTCGGCTGCATTATTGGTAACATCGAAGTCTAGTTTGATGGACACGGGAGTATGCTCTCCTTTTGGTGAGATTAGGAGGATCCCGACTCCGAACCCTCAAAAATTAGATGCTCCATCGAAGTATAAATCCCATGTTTCAGCATCGGTATGGAAAACATCTTCGTCTGGGAAGGACCAGGTGTCGGTGTGTCCTTCCTCGGTTATCGCGCTATCGGCGAGAAATTCAGCTACTATTCGCCCCTTAATAGCCTTTAGCGGTACAAATTTCAGGTCGAACTCTGCCAGCATTAGAGTCCATCTGGAAATTCGGCCATTGAGAATGGGCTTTTCGAAGAGGTATTTGATCGGATCCATCTTGGATAGAACATGGACCTCGTAGCTGAGCATATAGTGTCGGAGCTTCTTGGTGGCCCAGACTAGAGCCAAGCACGTCTTTTCGAGCATGGTATATTTGCACTCATACTCTAAAAACTTCTTGCTGATGTAATAGATGGCTCGTTCTTCGGAGTCGACCGTCTGAGCCAGCATAGCCCCCATGGCTGTCTCGGTCGTTGTTAGGTATAACGACAGAGGCAAACCAGGTTGAGGCGGCATTAGGACTGGCGGAGCAGACAGAATTTCCTTGATCTTGTCGAAAGCAGCTTGGCACTTGTCATCCCATAGTATCTGTTCCCCTATTTTCAGTTTCTTGAAAATTGGTTCACACACCATTATTAGTTTGGAAATGAATCGACTAATATACTGGACTTTCCCAAGAAATCCCCTTATTTCTTTTTCGGTTTTAGGAGCTCGCATCTCGGTAATGGCTTTGATTTTAGCTGGGTCGACCTCGATACCTCGTTGGCTAACGATATGACCCAGTAATTTGCCTGATGTTACCTCGAAACTGCACTTTTGAGGGTTTAGCCTCATGTTGTATTTGCGCAATCGGGTGAAGAATTTTCTTAGGGCGGTGATGTGACCGTCCCGTTCTTTGGATTTGACGATCAAGTCGTCCACATAAACTTCTACCTCTTTATACATCATGTCGTGTAGTAAAGTGGTAGCGGTCCTTTGGTATGTGGCCCCGGCATTAATGAGACCGAATGGCATGACGGTGTAGCAGTAAGTACCCCATGGTGTAGTGAAGGTAGTCTAACTCATATCTTCTTCCGCCATCTTGATCTGATTATACCCGGCATACCCGTCCATAAATGATAGAAGGGCATGATCGGCCGTGTTATCCACCAGTATGTCGATGTGTGGTAACGGAAAATCATCCTTCGGGCTTGCTTTGTTAAGATTCCCAAAATCTACGCATACCCGCACCTTACCGTCCTTTTTAGGAACCGGCACGATGTTTGCAACCCAGTCCGGATACTCGGACACTTGTATGAAGCTGGCTTTGAACTGTTTATCGACTTCTTTTACTTTGAGAGACCACTCAGGCCTCATTCGGCAGAACTTCTGTTTAACCGGTTTGCACCCGTCTTTGATAGGTATGCGGTGCTCGGCTATTTCTCGGTCTATCCCCGGCATGTCCTTGTAGGACCATGCGAAGACATCTTTGAATTCTTGGAGGAGGTTTATGAACTGTTGTTTCTCCTCGGGATCTAAGGATAACCCTATCTTAAGTATCTGAGGCTCTAAGGTTGTTCCCATGTTTATGGACTCGGTCTCTTCGATTACCGGATTCCGGGATTCCCTTTGCTCGATCAGATGTGGAGGTAAAGGTACCTGTTCGTCGGATTTCTCAATGTCATAGCATAAAACATTTTTGAAAGCAGAATTTAAAAGAGACAAGTCGTAAGCAGAACGATTGTTATTATTGATTGAAAATTTGGAAAACAGCTCAAAGAGAGCAGCCATCTGATCATTGGTCAGTGGCGGGATTGGTAAGGCACGCGGGACAGACCCCGAAGTGCCAGTAGCAGGAATGACAAGGGGGAGAGGGGTTACAGGAGTGACTCTAGCACCGACTTCCCTAGACTCGACCTCAGACTCTGACTCAGACTCGGACTCGCACTCAGGCATGTCTCCCTCTCCGGTGACCAGCTTGTAGATCTTTCCTTGACTGTCAGTCCACTTGACAGTCTTCCTCCAGGCCCTGTTTCCCCTCTCGGAACCAACATCCGAGATTAGCTTGGTCGGGTCAAACCTGTTGCTGCGGAGAATCAGGTTGACCAGGTCTTCCTTTGGGGTTGGGGCTATGGTGTCTTCCCCGAAGAGCAGCCCCAGCGCGGGCTCAGCATCATCAGCTTCATCAGATTGGATGAGGGCGAACACATCATCCGGGATGTAGTTGCAGTCCCGGGCCGATTGGGTCCCGAGGTGCGCAGCATTGGGTTGGTACAGACCAACCTGGATGGCCCCAAATACTGGTGTGACAAAGTAGTCAGACAACCGTGGGCTGTAAGGGCTCAAGTGGATACCCTTAATGATGTTGCAGGCCTTTTTGATTCCTGCTCGGAGAACGTTGCCCGGAGTGGCGGCATAGCCAAGGCCGAAGTGAGAGTCTTCGTCCTTAAGGACTTCGATGATCTTCCCAGCTGGAAGGTCGGGTCGAGAGGTAGCCCCCGGAAGGTACCCTAGGTTTTGGAGCATTGTGTCAATGCTCGTGGTGAAGTAAGGCCTGAAAAGGTACTTTTCTCGATCATCCCCACAAAGTCGAACCCCCAGAGGTCCGTGCGGCCCGTGGCGTTACAGCTAGCCGCGGTCATTGGAGTTGCCTCTAAAGTAATAACATTGTCGAGCAAAGGCATCTTGATCTTACGGTGAAGGGTGGAGGACACGGCTTTGACCGCGTGAATCCATGGCCTTCCTAGGAGCAAGTTGAAGGATAAGGTGACGTCAATCACCTGGAATTCAAGCTTCTTTTCTATTGGGCCCGTTATGATGGTCAGCTTCACGGCCCCAGATACCGTCTTTGGGCTCCCATCAAAGGCTTGGATGGTTTGAGCCGTCGGGATATAATCGACCTCGGTGATACCGAGGGCTTTGGCGGTCCTTAAGGGAAGGACGTTCACAGCGGACCCGTCATCGACTAGGGTCATCGGGAGGTATTTCCCTCGGCAGATCACTGTAATGTAGAGGGCCAGATTATGAGAGGCCCCGAACGGTGGCAGGTCGGCTTCAGAGAAAGTGATCATTGGGCCTCCTTCCTTGGTTTTGCCCTTCAAGTGGGGCAGGACCGTGGCTACCATTTCAGCAGGGGTAGCCAGAGAGTCGATCTTAACTTGATCGAGAGCCTTAGTGAGTGCTTCTCGATGTTCTTGTGAGCTAACCAAGAGTTGCCATATAGTGAGGTCAACTCGGGTCTTCTTCAGTTGCTTCACAATAGCCGTTTCAGCAGTTGGCTCCTCAGGGGCGACTTCCATCCTGAGTGGATCGGTGATGGTTGTCGGGATGGGGATGTCCCTAGAGCTTGTGGCTTGATAGGGACGACCAAGGTGGTTGCTGGCTAGGACTCGGGATTTGGCCTCGCGAATCTGCTCAGGGGTGATGGGAATAGTTTCCCTTTAGCGAGGTAGACATCATCCTCGTCGTCAAACCAGATCCCGTTCACTTGCGGGATGAATGGAGAGATAAGGTGAGAGCAATCAATCACCTCCCCGGCAAAGATGGCATGGAAGCTGAGAGGGTTCTCTTTGTTGCTTGGTTTATCTCCGGGTAGCGGGATTTTACCGCTCTCGATCAGGTCCTGAATCAAGTGTTTCAGCTTCCAACACTTTTCGGTATCATGCCCATTGCCTCGGTGATATTGGCAATAAGCTTGGACATTGTAGTTCTTGGAGCGCCGCTCGACCGGAACTTCAGGAGTTGGGCCTATCGGTTGGATTAGGCCTTTGGAGGACAGCCTTTGTAAGGCATAGGTATAGGTGGTACCTATATCAGTGAAAACCCGAGGTGGGGTGTTCTTCTTGGACGGGGCATCTAGTAGATTAACCGCGTCAAAAATGCTGCGAGTTGCAGCTTGGGGCTTAGTGGTGGAGGAAGAAGCCCCTTGATATCCTTTGCTAGCGGCCTTAGTGAGGCCTTCCAGTCTCAGATCGTTTTCGATCCTCATACCCATTTCAGTAAGGGTGGTGAAATTGGGTATGACAGCGTACCGGAGGTGAACCCGGTAGGAGGGGAGGAGGTTCTTGACAAAAGCCTCCACCAAAGTCTTCTCACTGGGCTTATCGACCGGTTTCACGCTCTCGGCCCTCCAGCATTGAAGGTATTTAGTGAAACCTTCCTTCGGCTCTTGGGCCATAACCTCCAGAGATCGCATTGTGGTTTGGATCTCGGTGTTATCAGCATAATTCCGAGCGAAATCGGTGGCCACATCATCCCAGGTAGGTACTTCTTCGGGTCTAGCCTGTAGTACCAGGCCCGTGGGTGTTTTTCAAGAGATGCAGCAAAAAGGTTTTTGAACATGGACGAATCCACTCCCTTGATGGCCATAAATTCCTTGAAGGCACGTACATGTAGTAACGGGTCTTCAGTTCCCTCAAACATGGGCAAGCCCGTGAGATTCAGGTTCGCGGGCAGCTTGTCACTTACCGGGGAGTACTCTCGGCTATTCTCCCGGTGGATATTGTTACTCCCAGCCAAATGGACTTGTTCTTCTAGTCGGCGTACTGCGCTGACTAGTTCAGCTAGAGGCCCAGTAGCCTCGGCATTAGGAGTCCTTTGCTCCACTGTAGCTAGGCGAGCAACGATGGCCACCTGACCAGCCCTCATTTCAGTCAGTTGGGCTTCGATGTCGGTTTGCTTCTCGATCATGGCGTCCAGAGAGGTTTGCAGACTGTTCAAAGTAGCCATCCTGCGGGCGTGTCTGGTTGCCGGTGGCCTGTCTGTAAGAACACCGTGTAATCAGAAACCGAACCCAGATCTTGGAAAAAAGAAGGAAAAGTACATCCCGAGCGACACTAAAAAGGAAGACTAAAGACTCGAGAAAGACATCTAGACGGATGACCCATGGGTGGTGTAACTTCCTTGGGGCTTTGGCTTTGTGGGCCTAATCCCGTTCGAAGGAAGGTCCACGTGAGACTTTTCCCCAGACTTTTGACTCGAGTGTATGGACGGACTTTCCTTTGTAGAGGTATGCCCTACGCGGGTTGGTCGTGCCTTGACGAATAAGGCGGACTTGGGAAAGGGGGGAAACTCGCGATATTGGATCTACGGAGTTTCGACGCTATAGACCTTCGACATACTATGCAAAGACCCGACACACGGCTAGACGGTAGGTCTTATAATAAGGAAGATTCACTAGGAAAGCTGGATGTTTGAAATTTGAATATAAAGTGAGCGAATTTCCAAAAGTTCGAAAATTGAAACGGGACTTCGAAAGCCAAGATTAGAATTTTCAAAATTCAGAAAATCGGAACGGTGTTGGAAATTCGAGAATTAAAATGGGCAGCATGCCGACTAGAGAAAAAGGATATTTTGAGTCAAATCGTTCCTAAGTTTCGGCGGCATTCCAAATTTTTGAAAGTTGGATATTTTTGAAAAGATGGGTCCCGAAACGGACAGTATTTCGGGTTTTTCAAAATTTGGTATTTTGGGAAGATGCATTTTTTGAAATGACGGTTTTTGAAAAATGACACGGAAACCAAGTAGCACATAGTCAAACAAGCATTATAACGACACTTATGTATGCTTTACACTAAGTCTCGGTCGGTCAAAATAGGGTCTATACCAACAACGATGGCATTCTCGTAAATCAGGACGGACTCCCTAAGCCGAGTTGGTCTTAGGACATGCCGCAAAACCCATACGAGTTCCGCCATCGAAGTCTTTAGCGCACCCATGTAGGAATGCACCGCGGTATAGTGGGACGTCAGTCACAAGTAACCGGCCCGGGCAAAATTTGGGTTATGCATGAATCATTAAACTAATGCGCGTACACTAATATTCGAACGATTTCTCTTCGAGTCTCACCCTAAGAACCCCGATGACATGTGGTACATCAGGTATCCCCACCGGAGTCGCCAAATTGTGGACATGACGTAGGTCCACCCCGACACGGCCACGCGCGGGTTTGGGTAGGCGAATGAATCTCGTGGTAAGATTGTTCTCGGGTTCGAAATTTAAGTCAAAATGGAGTCGCCACCGAATTTTGTGGTTATTCGGAACCATACGAGCCCACTCCATGTCGTCATGGGCTGTAGACAAAGTACGGCCCACTTCGATTTCAGAGTTTATGGGGCTCGTCCCTTTGCATTGCAATATCGATACCGTTTAAACCGGCTTTCGTATATAGAATGACTCTCGTGCGCCAATAGTTTCGGGCATCCGGAAACCAAGGTTCTGAGTAAGGGGTGAGGGTACGTGTTGGGAAGCCCACTAAGGACACCCAACCCCGCCCGCACATGGCGGCCTCTACTAAGACATCGTTCGTGTTCGTGTGCGCGCGCTAGTAAAATGACTAAATGATATGCAAACAAGGTTTTCGGGCTAAGCATGCGAATTATTGGTTAACTACGTCATTTTAATGCATCTCGATTCACGTCAAAGTGATTTAGCATGTGATGTTCATTTAAGGCAATAAATGGCAAACATCGAAAATAGAAAACTCGTAAATAAATTACAAATTACACGGGCAGAATACAATCCGGAATTCACAATACAACGAGCAATAAAATAGAATAATCGAATAGGAAATGGTAAACGTTAACTAGAAACGGACCCGTATATAATAAATATAAACTAGACCGTAAGTTGTGCAAACAGACGAACTTCGATTAAATACACATTATATTGTGTATTAAACGGAGGACGGAGATATGGAACCTAGACATGGTGCTAGCCCGATCCCGAATCTCGATGCCTTGTCCCGACTTATCACATCGAGGAATAGAGTCTAAATTAATCATGTGTCGGATACGACTAAAGAGTCGTCGACACAAGATTAATAGTGCGAGACCGTCGATCAAAGTCGTTTTAAGTGATATGATTGACTTTACACGTGATATGCATGAGTTTTGAAAAATAGGACCACGTGATTGACTTTACACGTGTCGACTAAAAGTCGTAAAAAAAAATGACGAGGCTCAAATGATGATCAAAGCGCTCGGTTTTCCAGGCTACAGGGTCCACTCGATCGAGTCATGGCACGAACTCGGTCGAGTGTGCCTTTAAGGTGGCTACTGCCCGGTTTTTGGGGTGCTACTCGATCGAGTGGCCCATGGCACTCGGTCGAGTGCCCCCTATACGAGGCATGGCTCGTTTCGTTTTATTTGTTCAAAGTCGATGGTTGGCCGAGTTAAATAGAAATATTGCACGATTTGAGTTTAATTCGGCTTCCGGTGCTATAATCGCGTATGCATGCGATTATAATACCGTTATCGTAGTTTTATGAAAATGTTTTCACTAGATTAGAAATTTTGTATTAGTGACGAAATTGCATCCCTCTACGTCACGACATCGAAACTAATCCTTTCAGATTATGTGATGTCGGTTTTCGTGTCAACGGGTTCCGTACTAATAAAAATGGGATCAAATGCGTTCAACTATTATTAATCGCGATCACGTCACGCCCTTGAGTACATTGGGGCGGGGCTCCTCGAAAGGGCTCCACTCCCGTCGTTGCTCGTAAAGGGATTAGACGGACTTTAGGCGATCATCATACTCAAACGTATTTGAAACCGAATTTTGGTACTAGTATATATACACGCGGTATAATGGGTTAGTAACGAAAAGATAGGAGTTAGTATACAAGAAATAAAATGTTAGCGTTATGTTAAAGTTAGTGTTAGGATACTAGTATAGTTACTATATAGACAATGCGAAAATGTAAATGAAAACGAAGTAGTAAGGATAGAAATGGGGTTTAGGACACCCTCAACATACATGCTTAGTAAAGGCCTCGGAAACGGACTCGTAAATAGCGACGGGACGCCGGAGTATCGAGGATGTACGCGAGTTATGGTGTGTGTGTGTGTGTGTGTGTGTGTGTGTGTGTGTATGTGTGTGTGTTTGTCGGTTTTTTGAAGAGCAAATGGCTCAGTTTTTGTATAGTTTTGCTTAGGGTTGTAGTGTAGAGAGTTTAGGTAGATTAGGGTAGAAATGTAGGGTAAAATGACATTAGGTAAAACTGAAAATGCAAAGGGTTTGGGGGGGGGGGGTATTTATAGAGTTTACCCCACGACCTAGGGTCACTCGATCGAGTGGCCCTAGTGCACTCGATCGAGTGCCCTAGAAAATGGGCTTGATCCGGAAAATGACGCTCCACTCGACCGAGTGGGTCAATCCACTCGATCGAGTGGATCAAGAGGATTGAGCTAAAATAGGAAGGAGTTGACCTTGTTGATTTGTTTGTTTTATTTGAATTTTGATTTGGGCGCCAGTTTCGAGAAGTGAATTTGGCTAATTTGTGTCACGGGTTCGTTTTTGACCGGGTTTTGACCCAGTCGCCAAAAGGCGGTTTTTATTTTTGGTGTCGGTTTTGGCCCAAATTAGTCTTATTTTGCTCGGAACGACCCACTTGGCCTGAATTTGAGGTTGGTTTTGAGAGATTTGTACTCTGCTAAATGTCCATGTCGGATATTATTGATTCCGAGCCCAAATGCGAGTATACTAAGTCACGTTTGCGTCCGATCATCATCGGGTGTTTTATCGGGAACTGCTATAGACACTAGCAGGCAAAATGCGGGTGTCTACAGAACTCATATATAGAGAATGACTCATAAAAGCTTTACTCTATATATATATATAGTGGGGTTCTTATGAGTCCCTCTCATATATTGAGTCCCTAAGTACTCATCCCATCCATTGGATGGGAGATCAGATGGATGGATGGACAAGATTCATCCTAAGATTTGCATTTATAAAAAAAAAAGATACTACTTCCTAAAATAACTTCTATAATTTTAGGAAACAGTAAATCACTTCATTCATTCACATTACCACGTTCATCATCATCAAACCTAAAAAAAAAATATCTTCTCATCAATTTGTGCTCGACATCCCGTTCTATGGAGTAAATGATCGCAACATCTTCATCAACTGTTGATAAGCAAATCGTAGAGTACAACAATGATGAGTTTTCGATATTACTTACATATTTTTTGTTAATTTTATTCATTTCATTTCATCACGTTCAATAATTCTTCTTCTTCTTCGCGCGGTTGCAACTTACATTCAATCTACTCACTCAATAATACGTTCAATCATTTATCTTCTTTCTCGCGACGCTGAAATTTCTCATTCGATGGCGGATATGCAAATCGTCGAATACACAAACGGTGAGTATTTGGTTTCTAATTTATACTGAAAACGCATCATTAGGATGCTCCATATTATTAGATTTTAAGTTTACAGTATGGAAACTGCATATTATTGAAGGTCTAATCATTATCTGAATTTTACACACGAACAAATATATGGAGTTATTGTAATGCACATACTGTGTTACTTTAATATACACAATCTGTTATTTTAATGCACATAATGTTAATTGAATCTAGTGTTATTTTAACGCACTTCATCTGTTACTGTAATGCATTGGAGTGACAAAAAGGATTTAGAATACCGCCATATAAAAAAGTAAAAAATTAAAAAGAAAGATATTGCTTCCTATAATTATGTGACGTGATTGACTTCAAAATAGGAAACAATATCAAAGAATATCGTCCTCATTCAAAGATAGATACTGCGTCACACTCTCATTTCTGATTATTATATGAATTTTTTGCACTAACCTATACCTGGTGTTATTTTAATGAACATTATCTGTTACTTTAATTGACACTATCTGTAACTTTAATGTCTGACCTCTGTTACTTTATACCTGGTGTATAAGCATCCTCTGTTAATTGAATCCAGTGTTACTTCAATGCACTTCATCTGTTACTTTAATTCTTGTCATCTGTTACTTTAATCCATATTTCAAGTTCTGATTATTGTTTCTTTTTCGCCACGTTTATTGGCACTGTTATTGTGTTTCAGTAGACGCAAAAGCACATGAATGGTGTAGGGATGTGGGTGAGAGTTTTATCCATTGTGCGGTGGTGAGATTAAATCAAAGCTTCTGAGATGATGCTCACATTCTTTTCATTCTCGTCCTCGCCTTATTTGTTCAATGTGTATGCTCTAACTCGTGGAGAAAGATTAGTAGTATTGCATAAGACAAACTTCAGCTAGTTTATTTGATCAAAGTAGCTTATTTGACCAAAATTTCAATTAGCTTATTTCTATATAAATGTTATGGAAGTAGCTTATATGCTAAATTGGCTAGCTTAAATTAGAAGTTACTCAAAGCAACACGTGAAAATAAGTTAGTTGGAAAGTTTTCGAGTTTCATTTTTTACCCCTTCAATTAATCACTAATTATTGTCTACAATCGTTCTACCGTATTGTCTACAACCGTTGTACCG
Organism: Agrostemma githago; assembly: GCA_958450325.1. Lineage (NCBI taxonomy): Eukaryota > Viridiplantae > Streptophyta > Magnoliopsida > Caryophyllales > Caryophyllaceae > Agrostemma > Agrostemma githago. The sequence goes on along the minus strand of OY288247.1, from coordinate 60,206,306 downwards.
TACTACAATACTAAAAATTTGTAATTTATGATAAAAAGTGACCATTTTAGGTTAGCTAGTTACCACTTTCAGATAAATAGTTATCACTTTTTTGTATCAAAAAGTGATAATTATTGAACCTAAAGTTGTCACTAAGGGCATTCACAATAGAGGTTTGTTCCATATGTTTGTAGATATGGACAAACTTTGTGAAAGTTCTTGCTATTATTGACTTTGGTTCGTTCATATAAGTTTGTAAATACAAACTGCGTTCTTTGTGCAGCAAGTGGGACATTCCTACTTTTTGCACACTCATTTCTCATTAATTGCACACTCTTTTATCATCTTTTTATCATAGATTACTTTGGTTTATTCTTGTTTGTGACGGAATTACTCATCGTATTGATATAACGGATCAAATAATGATCGTTTAGAAAAATAACTACAAAGCGTAAGTACCACTTTTGTCTTATTCCTTCTAAATGAATATTATTTGATCCGTCACATTTAAATGACGGATATGACCGTCGCAAATAAGAATTTGTGATTATACTCCATCTTATTTATGCATTATTCATTACATTATTTGTACTATTTGTGTTTAGTAACTTTATAATATTATTCATTTTATATTATTTTGTTCATATTATTTTAAATTTAAGGGATATTCTACATGGTACCCTTGTGTTTTTTCATTTTCTATGCGATACCCCTCTTTTTAGTCAAAATAACTTTAACTCGCGATAACTTATGGACACGGGTTCCAAAAATGACGATATTTTTGCTAAAATCATTGTCTTTACAATATCCTCGATTTGAGATTTGATTTTTTGCAATTTCGAAACTTGTACTATGAGTTATGCTCAGTCAAATGCTTTTAAACGAATAAACTTTGACCGGCCATAACTCTTTTTCCCGAGTTCCGAAAGTGATGATTTTTTTCAAACGGATCGTTTTTAAGAGATCTTCAGTTTAAAATTAAAATCTTCTCTTTTGGAATTCATAGCTAAGAGTTATCGTAAGGCAAAGGTATTTTGAGCAAAATGAGGGGTACCGCGTAGAATTTGAAAAAACACGAGGGTATCATGTAGAATATCCCTAAATTTAATTAAGATTTGTTGTTTAAAAGTGTATGGAGTAATTAATTTTATTAGACATTTATTAAAAAAAAAATATTATGATGTTAAATGTTTTGAGTAGAAATTAATTTTAAGTAGTGAGTGGATTGTGGGTGGGACCCATTTATAAACTTGGATTAACTTGTACTATTGTTGACATTAGTTTATGGAGTTGGAATTTGTGGTAAGTGATGTGGCAGTGACGTGGCGGAAAATGAACTTGGATGTACTTTGATCGTTGTTTTTTTTGCCAACGAAGTCAAACCACCCTACAACAAGTTTAGAGTCACACCTATAATGTGTGCTCTTTTGTTAAGGGATTGGAGAATTACATAAAACAACATAATGAAACTTAAATAAAGTCTAAACATGATGAATCTACGCTGTCCAAGGGCCAAAGCATGCTGACAGGAAGCAGTAGAGAGATCACGAGCATCCACCGCATCATCATCCAAGGTGTAGACTCCACATGACCGCTGATGGGACGATTGACACAAACAAAATGCACTTACGCCATAAAGACGTAGAAAGAAAGGGTGAACAACAGGTGACCTGTCGTCAATGGAGTAAGGACTCCTGCATTTTCGTGATCGAACATGCCTAGAATAAGGCCAGCAAATCAAAGAGCAAACCGAGATGACAAGAAGGAGACTGCGCCACCTCTAACCCTTTCTACAGAGCAACACTACTCTAGAAGCAGAGTCTAGAGTTGAACCAACACACCAAGACCCCCGAGAACCAAACTCATCAGACTCCTAAAGGAGATTATTGTGAATAACAAACACAACATCAAATAAAAAAGAAGCGTCATTACAATTGAACGGAATCCACTATCACAACCAGCCACACAAACCAAAAACCAACCTAACTCCAATTCACCCAAACCTCGATCAAACCACAACAATGAGCTTCGATCCACACCAAAAAAACAATCCCAAACACACATGCAAACAGAGAGTAGGTCACCGCTCACGACAAAGAAAAGACCAAACAAAAGACGGAAAGAGAAGGAAGGCTCGTTCCTAAAACACCCGAAAGATCGACAAAATCGACCGACGGACAACGACTACCAGCAACGGACCCATACGAGAGCCACTCCCTACCCAAGTCCTAAAACGACCCATAAAAAAAATCAATCCCAGTCAGTCTTACATAAGGCTACGGTGGGGGAAGGGGGCGAGGGGAAGTGGGGACACCTAGCCAGCCATGCAAGACAACACCGGGACTAAACAAGAAAAAAAAGACCGACAACTCAACAACTAACTAGAGATGGGGGAAGGGGGCGAGGGGAGGAAGGAACATCTCTAGAAATTGAAGAGAAGACCACTTAGACAGAGCTACTTAGATCATAAGTAGTGAGGAAGGATCTGCTGCAAAACATACAACATACCACAACGAGCCCAACAAAAGAGCAGACCACAAGCCCGCCCCAGCAACGACCGGACAAAGGTCGAACAGATCGACCGATGGGAAAGGAGAGGAAGGACGACGTACGTCCGGGAGAGGGAGCCGAAGCACGATCGGAAGAAAAAATCGGCAATCAGAGGCGAGCGGGCACGATGAATCTCAGACCGACATGACACTAAAACAAAGGACGAGAAGCAGGTGATGGACCCAATGTGCATAAACAGTAGGAAAGTGGTGTGAGAACCATCAATCATAGATGTGGAATGATCAAGAGGCCGGAGATGAGGCTGAAAAACCCCATCTCCGGCAAGGATGGAAGATAGATGGTGGTGGCGGCTGTGATGGTGGTCAATTAGGGTTTTGTTTTGGGGGTTTTTTGTAGAGAGAAGGAGAAAAGTTTTTAGTGAGAGAGTCTGGTTAATTACGTTTGTTTACTTGGAGTGAAACTACTTACTTTGATTGTTGTTGTTGCCCTCAACAACGTAAAGTGGTAACTTTTTACCATAAATTCCTAATTTTAAGGTACGCCGTACGATACAAGGTTTTATAATATAATTAGTGTCAGTCATTATAACCATTGATAGTTTTGTCAAACAAACTTGATTAAGTTCATCCGCTAATTAGTGAGCTCTTTCACTAATGTTTTGACTTGAATCGCGAACTTATTATTTTATTCACAAAGCTCACCTACTGAGGAAGATCTAGAATGGTTCAAAATCCTTTCTTCATAAAAACACCTAAATTTCCCCTAAACAACAAAATTAAGTTTATTATTGTTTTGGTATAATTTTGTTATTTTCAAAATTTGTGAAGCCCAAGTTAAAATTGCACATATTTTGATCGTGAAGAATGTTATATGAAAGGGAGGTGATTTGTTTTGAGTCTTTTAGTTGTGCTTTCATCAAACTGCCCCCGCCTGTAATTAACATCAATCTTTACTCCACTCCGTGACTATCACAGAATACGCCAATGCACCGGCGGCTGCATATGTAGTTCACAACTCACAAATCACGACTCACGAGTCAGCCACCAAAGCATTAAGAATGTGTCAGGTCTTCATTACATAAATGTTTTTGAGTGTGTCAAGGTCAATACATCCTTTTCACTGCTGTTCAAATGTTTTTATCTTGTACAGATTTTTACAGTATGACAAGTATAAATGGTATTAAGTACATCATGTAACACCCCTACCAAAGGACAACAATTATGAAAAGCAAGAAAAAAATAGAATAAATGATGAAAACCCACATTATCGTCATTCGTCAAGGCCCTCGCATCTTTTCAACGATATTCCTACTTTTTTCTTCTATGTGACGCCTCTTCTCTTCAATTTTCTCACCCATTTTCTTTCCCAAATCTAGCATCCTCAATCTTCTTCCCACCCTCTTAGGCTTTCCATCGTCATCTTCATTAGAATTGCTTTCTTCTTTCAAGCTTACATAACGGGAAGGTGAGTGACTTCCAGACGTTTCTAGGACTTCCCCATTCTGTAATAACGGGGTCCTTAAGCCACCATCTGTTGGGATACTACTCTCGGAAGAACTTCTGACAAATGGTGTATATGGTACCACTAGAGCTCTATCTTCTTGGACAGGTTTTAAAGACTCATTTTTATTTGCATTTTTATTCGGTTTTGCTGGCTTGCTCTCCAAATCCCGGTCTCCTGACTTGGGCTTACTAGATTCAGGGTTAGAATCTTCATTTGAAATGGTTGTCTCTGAATGTGTGTCCCGGTTTAGCCGCAACAGTGGAGCAGCAGACCTCGGGATCCAATCATCCTTATCGGCTAACATCCAAGAAACGCATGCACTTTCACAATTTGGGAGCACCAAACTTTCCCGAATAGAGGCCTGCATTTGACATCATTTGTAAATCAAATTAATCAGCTTGGAACATTTAGGTTGACATTCCTGAGCCAGAGGGTAATAAACATAAATAAATACAGGGTGCTTATAGCATGATAAGATTGGGAGAATAGAGCCGCAAAACTATAAAATTTAGCCAAAAAAAGAACACACTGCAATTGATTACAAACACCAATTACTGACCTTAAATCTATTTATCAGAATTGAAGCTACACGGCCGCTGGTGATTTTGTGATCCTTGACAGAAGATTCTAATTGAAAGTGTATATCAGGCATGGATGTGAACCCAAACCATAGCTGATCAGAAGGCGGTGGCTTAACATGTAACTGGATCGTTCCCTTTAGTGTAGCCACCTTTATAGCCAAAGTGAGGGGCACCTGCAAAATGAAGATAATACCAATGTATCAAGGAAGTTTAGAAATTATGAATGAATTAACAATCCAGATTCCAGACTGTCACAAAGAAAACGCTCAGACATTGAAATCTTCTATATATTAAAGCAAGAAAATTGATGTGGATAATCCACGTGGCAATCTAAGTTGCTTCCTTAGAAATGCAGTCAAAATACAAAAATTCAATGGCAGTTTAACCCATCTACTTTACTCAAAGTAACAACAAAATTATAATAAGCTGTCTGCTATCATAACTTTGTTCCTTATTCTCTGTATAATAAACATAAAATATTGATTTGCCCATGAAAATCATGGGGTACATTACAGCTTTATGGTATGAGGTCTTGCTTAACAACAAGTCCACAACCTTATTTTGTTTGGACATATTGATATGTTTGTAGTTGTGTCGCACCAATGTGCAAAAATTCTGACATGAATTGTTATTTATACATTTCAGACAATATCCGAATCCAGTTTCACATGAATCAAAATATCCAAGGTCCTTCCCAGGACCAAAACTCAAGAGAGCAAACAATTTAATTTAGTATTCTAGACAGAACCACAATGTCTAAAACCGCATGTACCAGAAATCACACTGCCAAAAACAAGCAACCATATTTTACACTAGAAAACAACCGAGCGGCAGTGAGTAGTTGTTTGCACACCTGAGACACGTGTTTGGCAACTGAATTTAAGATGGCTTTCCATCGTGACCCAGATGCCGAAGAGGAGACACCAAACCTGGAATCTTTAAGCTTATCTGAATTAACCGAAAGTGACAGTCAGAGACATAATAAGAACACGAAAAGGAAAGAAAGTAAAAAAAATGTAAGACAAACACCAGCACGCACGCGCGCACATAGTTTGCAAGTAAGGGATCCCTTGAGGCACTAGGATAATGTCATTGGTTGTTGTAGTGTGGAAATGTAGAGTCAAGTCCTCATTTGAGGATCTGTGAACTAGTGGAGAACAACTGGGTGAATAAAATCAAATTCAAACATCACTGCATAATACCCTCTCCCCTTCACAACGACCTTCCAATTGACATTTACCTGATCTTTACAATAAACACATAATGAGTGCCTAGAAAGACTGCAGATATAATAGCATCCATCTACCATTTGAAGTCCATAACATGAGATCTTGAATCTGCTTTCCCAATGTTAGAAGTTATAACATCTCAAATACACCACCTAGACAGCCAAGGCAACAGGAAAGAGGAGGGAAAAGAGGTGTGATACTTTCCTTCCAATTTCTTTTTAATATTTAATGGATTTAATTTGTATCACAACTGAGGAAATATGGATCCCTTCATTCCTTGTAACTCATTTTACTAAACAAATAAGAAAATTTTGTCCCATTCTTCCCCCACTACTCCCATTGCCTTCAAATCCCTTATTCAAAGTTCAAACAAAGTGTACACAGTAATTACTGGGGTTCATCGCAGAGGGTGGAGGAGGTACTACAGACACTTTAGTATTATTATAATAATGGAGACATGCCATCATAAAAATGCCCAAAGAATCTAACATTTGAGAAGGCAGACACTCATCTTCTCATATAAAAACATGATAAGCTTGTGAATTTTTTTCGAAAGTTCGTCTGTTATGATAATGAGTTTCATATACTGAATAATAGAACATATAACAAATGCATGTAAGTTGGAACTCAACAGTTCTATAGACATTACCAATGATATCATCGAAAAGCAATGGAACACGAAAAATCCAAACATGACAACATATCTTAAAGAAGAAGCATCATAATATAATATTAAGTTATATAACTCACCAAATCTATGATCTTCTGCCTCCAAATGATTTGAGGAATCAGTACCCCCAGCAGAAAGCTTCAACTCCTCTTGTAAATGCCTAAAATCCTCAAGAAGATCAGTTGTTACCTCCCCGGAGGAGCTTGCTTCAATATTTTGGTCTACCATGCCACTATGAGAATCTAGTTCACCCACTTCAAGTCTCGCTTCAATATACAAAACCACTCCACCAGAATATTCTATGTCCATCTCCAAGGCCCATAGGTCATTCATATCTGTAGGAATAGCCCTCATACTGTGGATATGTGGGGGCAAATTGCCAGGATCTATATCAGTGCAAATCACTTCACCAACATAACCAGGAGTTCTCATGGTTGTCAAAGACCTCTGACATATCATACATCTAAGTTAGACAATCAAAAGTGAATCTACTTATGAAGTGAAAAGAAGTGACCATCTTCACAACAAAGATTGTCAAAGAGAAAAATAGCGCAAGAAAAAGGAAAGCTATATATCATTCTCTGTTGCACAATCATATTTTAATGTAAACAATACAAACACCTCAATTGCAAAGTTGTCCTCTTTTGCAACATTATCATTGACTTCATCTATACCACTACTGTAAATCACTAACTAATTTTGCAGCAACCATTTTCTAATTTGAACAACACCACTGTATATGTCCCACGAAGAACAGAGGTCCACTAACATGAATCATTGTGCGATTAATAGGAGGAAAACAAATGGAAAAAGTGGGGAGAAGGGAGAACATGTGGTAAAAAGATTATGATAGTCAAACACACATTAGTGCAGAGAATCATGAGAAAATATTTTCAAATACAGGCTGGTGCATATTTACAAGGGTGGAACAAGAGAGAAGAAAATTCATCAGAAAACAGTGACGCTAAATACTGGGAGATATTTGGAAAAAAAAAAAAAATTAAGTGCACAGAATCAGTCATACAAGACAAACATCACTCCCACCTCGATAACACCTTATTTTCTTCTATCCCATCTAAGCCCATACCATCAACAGTATTCGTGATTTCCTAAGCCTTCCTTTACCCCTCAGAATCTCCTCAATTTTCTGGAATTGCCACTCCATAAGGATTCTAACAATTCATCACTTTGTCTCAGTCTCACATGGACATATAACCTTCACCCATTAGTAGTGTGTGAAGCACTTCAATTAAGATAGTACAGAGTGAAAAGTGCATAGTCCTACGTGTCATGCTTTGTGAGAATCCAAATTACTCTAAAATTGCATGATCCAACACGTAGCAATGTAGCATCAAAGATCAGGCAGCAAATTAATATCTAACGTCAAGACTCAAGACTCATGTGAAGAACATAATTTGCACGCCAACCAGCTAATGTACAGTTTCAAAGATTTAGAGCCAGCTAAGAAAACCTGAATTCGAGCCTTGAGAGCAGTTTTGATGTCTAAATTGTTTTTGATATCAAAAAAGAACCGAGACATCAACAAATTCCAGCATAGAGTTCCCTCATCAACCGCAAATCTTTCAGAAGTATTGGCGTCAGATATCTCAGATATATGAGTTAAGCTTCCCGAGTGAACTGATGCACCAGAAGAAATGGAATCGCTATCTTCAAAAGATTCATTTACCATCTTCCCTGGCATAGAGCCCTTGAAAGCACTAGGAACAGGAGGAAAACCTTGGGGACCCCGCGTTCTATCGGTAATCCTTTTCTCATCATGAATAGTGAAAGAGCTCTTTTTTGAGAGCTTTCTCCACAACTGACGAACCTTTGATGGTGCGTCCTCGGTGCGATTAACCTTATCCAAAGGCCCACCATGATAACCAACAGGAGGCTTAATTAGAGAAGGGTAACCTTCAGACAAGGATTTCAAGTAGCAGCGAAATTCTTCACTTAGATTAGAGTGCCACAGCAGTCTATCTTTATCGTCAGAAGATGCAAGACGAAGAGCCTTACACCAAGATTCTTTGTCACAGGAAGTGTCTGCATAAATATAAAAGATCTTACTCCCTTGATACAACACTGCATTCTTGTTTTCTACTTTAATTGGATATAGTTTAGCCCTGAAATAAAAAATAAAAAATAAAACAAGATAATTAAGTACTTTGTAAGGTCTGGCCTGATAGTACGATCAAGTTACGAAAAGATAAAAGATAACAGATTCTCAGAAATCAATTGCTGTGTGATTTAATGGCTATTTTATCCAGTCAAAATCAAAACATTATGCATTCACACAATCACGTGCTGGAAGTGGTATGAACTCAAGGTTTTGCTACCCTTGAAGGACAGCCTGGTCATTCCTTAGTTCAAACTTAAATGGTTTATCACTTTTAATCAAAGACATTTCTAAGTATAATACTATAATGTAAAAAAATAGATGAGATATATAATCCAAGAATTAAAAGTATAAGATCCTTCAATTAATTTCCCTTGGTAACTATCTCATCCATATTTCGGCTTTTCATTCCACTTTGTTTGTGCTGCTATTGGCCCATCTTCCATAAGAAAGTAGCCAACAGTGAATCAAGAAAAGCAGGACGATTTAGAAAGCATGACTCTTGTGCTTGTCCGTTGATTGTCTTACTTGAATTCCAACCTGAGTGGTTAACCTTTGGCCATGTCACAACATCAACAAACCTATGTTCACACTTCACATTAATGATATAATCTCAGTTCATTTTCTACCTTTTGGACCTTTTAGTTCATTTTCTGACTTTGGTCAGAGTGAATAAAAACCAACAAAAAATACTATTATTTTAAGATTAATAAGTCACAATATTATAGTACAAGCTGTGTATAATCTAAAATATACTGTATACAAGAAAATAGAATTCGAAACTTGGCTTCAATGACCACAACCCAGACCGCGGCAAGCGTATCAGGAGCGATACTGCGTCACCGCTACGCATATCAATCTTTAAAATGCCACACACCTCTTCAAACAGAATACCTTATCAGTCTTGGCAATAGCCACATTCGTTATAAGGTTTGACTAGATAATACGATCGTTGCGAGAGATTATCCATCAGCCAGAAACAGGAATTTCGATGCTCAGATTCCTTTTTCTCATAGATATAGTATTTGAACCGAAATTGGAGAAAAACACTGGGGCCAAGCAACAGATATCAAGCCAAATGACCCATTCATGCTCCATCATCTAATACTATTGACACAAGTACTGATGTCCCACATACATGAATGTCTTAAACCTATTGATTGAACGTTTAATTCAACAAGTATTAAAAAGGAAAATCAATGTCTGGGGAAGCAACATCACAATATAAATTTCTAGAAAGATGTGCTGTACCACTTTCTTGTAGGCAGGGCTGAAGCAGAAACAGCTACTACTTGGCAACCTTTCAGCGGTATTTTTGTAAAAGAGCCATCTAATTCTGTCAAAAAGAGTGTACGATCCTTGATTTTTGCATGTTTCCGAATAGGAGAGACCTCTATAACATCCTTTTTCTTAGTTTGTTCTGCTAAAGCAAGAACCTTATTATGTTTTTCAGGTTCCAATACCCAAACCGCACCCTGTTGTAAAAGGAAAAAATTTACATAATTAGAAATAGGGGTAATCATATAACATTGGCTTACTCACTTTTAACGGACTTCCAAGTTTTGAATGTCATGAGGCATAACAACTTAACAAGGTTGATGGCAACCAGGACCAATTCAGCAGGTGAAGGCGCTCACTTCATGCACACAAGGCAGCATTCCGTAAACAACTGTGTACTTTAAAATAATATACTTGCTCCATTTATATATGTTCCTCATTTAATCTATTGCAACTTCCAAGACGACATTTCGACCATGGTTTTACATAGTTATATATTACTCCCTTGTCTCTAGAAAGTTCAGCTTTTCCTTTTTGGGTCATCTCTCCACAAGGTTCACCTTTTTAGTTATAACCCACCGCAATGACCATTGTTCTATTTACTGAATTGTCCACTGAATATTTTCCTTCAATGCATAATGAGTCGGGTCAAACCACAAGATTTCGCAAAAACTCCAAACCTGCTATCCAACCACTTAATACTAACAATCAGGAAAAACCATGACACCCTCCCTACCCAACCACTTTAATATTTCCGCCTAAATTACTGAATAAGTTACTCATCTATCTATGGTGTCCACAAAAAAAACCACTCTGCGCCTAAATGACTCAACAAGAACATTGGAGGTTGATGCCCAAGGAATATTAATCTTCAGTATGTTTGCAAAAGTTTAAAATAATCAAAGTCGTCGATTTTTGCTGATAAAAATACCCCGAAATTTCATTTCTGGATCCAACGCAGATGGAAGCATCGGTTAATACAAATGACTTACATCGAACAGTTGGTGTGCAAGATTATGAATACTAGAGTGGAAACCAAGAAAAGAATATAAGCACTAGGGTTTAGAATATAGCAATTTTCAGCGGCATACCTATAGACAATCTGCCAATAATAAATTCACAAAGCAAAGAATGCATGCCCAAATTAACCCAAAAGTGATTGTAATGGGAAAATTACAAGGTGGAGAAAGCAAAGATCCATACATGGGTGGAAATCAAATTGGGGGAATGTAAATGAAGAAACCTGTTTGTGGTACAAGTGGTGAGGATCAAGAGAAGATGCAGCAGCGGCAACTGGTGATGGCGTTTCAGCAGAAGATTTACTCTCTTTACTTAACCGCCTTAACAATGTTAATATCACAATTCCTTCGAAAGCTAATATTGAGATTACTCCCAGCACAAAACCCAGAATCAACCACATCGAAACTCCCATCGTCAGATTTGCATCATAATCCACCACCCATTACGCTACTCTAAACCAACATGTTCCCCCCACTATTAAATCAATCTTCCTATTTTATTTCAGTTCAGCTTTCTTATTGCACAATTTTTATTCAATCTCTTGCAAACCTTTAACCTCGGTTGTGAACATCGGTGGACTCCATTTTTTTTTAACGAATGAATCATTTCATCAAGGAGGTGTTTCGTTGATTCAATTCATTCCAATGTTTAGTTGATGCATTTAGGTATGGAATTGGAATCCTAATGGGATGTAAATCCACCCCAAAGCGAGGGGTGAGCAGAAAAATCCGATACGGTTTTATTATCCGTATACGATACGGTATACGATTGCAATTATACGGATTTCCGTATATCCGATACGAATATCCGTATATCCGATACGATTTTTCATAAAACCGTAGCGGATACATATCAGCAAAATTGAAAACCGGATATCCGGTTTCCGATCCAGTTTTCAAAAATACAAAAAAAAAATAAAAAAATTAACAAACTATTATAAAACTAGATGACTTAACGGATTAAAAACAAAAAAATCCAACATTTTCACTCTTTCATTCCGCCACGACGCCACTCTCAGTCTCTCACTACTTCATATTTCAGGCCATCATTTCACGTTTCATGGTCATTAAGGTTGATTCTTTGTTTGACTGTTCACTACTTCGTTTATCTGTCAATTGTTGTTGTTTTGGGTTGATTTGTGTGGAAAAGATTTGATATTCAAGCTTCTTGTTTGAAAAAAGCAAGTTGAACCTATGACTCTATTATCGGAGAATTATTAGTATTATTCGAATATTCGGGATGATTGTGATAATTAAATTATTTCTAGATATTTTTCTTGTTTATTTACGTATTATTTTTGTATAACAATGATAGCAACGTTCGTTACGACCTTAAAATCAAAAATCGGATTATGTGCACTTAAAGAAAATTATTTTTAAAAAAAAAAACTCAAAACCGGATATCCGGTTTCCGTATATCCAGAAAAACCGGATATCCGGTTTAATTCGGATCGGATCAGGATAGTAAAATTTCAGAATTTTAAAACCGGATATCCGATCCGGTTTCGCAAACCGGATCGGATATCCGGTTTTGCTCACACCTACCTTGGAATCACAACCTGGGTGTTCAAAAAGTGTCCCGGACCGGCAAATCCGACCGACCCGGACCGTACGGTCCGGACCGGCTACATACCGGTCCGGTCCGCGGGTCTCCAAAAACTTGGTTGTCGGTCCGCGGTCCAGTCCGGTCCACACTTAAAAAAATTAATCAAATTTAGTGTATTTTGTCGGTCCGGTCTTAAGAGGGTCTGGTCCGGTCCGGTCGGGGTTTCTTTGTTAACCGGTCCGGTCCGCGAGTTTGGATTTTTTGAGTTGCCGGTCCGCGGGTCAAACCGGTCCGATCCGGTCCGGGTTTGGACCGGTGAACACCCCTAACCCCTACCCTCAACCCAGGATTCTAAATTCATACCTTGTTAATACAAATACAATCCATTCCACCCTCGAACCAAATAACTGTAAATAAGTATGGATATCTAACTTCAATCCTTCATGGAATCGCACTCCATTCCAATCCATACATTCCAATACTTCGAACCAAACGCCCCTAATATTAAGTCATATGACATCTCAACTTATATCGGAATTGAACGGATGCTACGTAAAACATAGTATAAAATTTGACTAAAATGAATTCTCATTAAAACAAAAATCTTTAACTATGATTTTCTCCGCTTCCGCACATTCTCTTTCAATATATCATTGTTTAATGATACAACTTTTGGTCTTCGGATTGTAGAAGATTTAAGAGAATCGATTTCATCTAACATTGTAGATTGTAGCCAACATAAATTGAGATATCGTATAAAGAACAGTTGTGGTACTGATCTTCCGCGTCATCTCCGCTATCATAGATCCAACGTCTCTCCTAAAGAGGTGGCGAAACTCTTTAAAAGAAAAGGACAATTACTACAATGGTTTTTCTAACGTGTGCCCAGTGGGCACACGTTAATAAGCTAATTGTAGCAATAGTAATATGAATATTATTATGATAAATTGAAATATTAAATTCTCTTTACCATACGTTAGAAAAACCGATAAATAAAATACTAATACTAATACTATATAATTAGCTAAATTGGGGGTTACCACCAACTAAGTAGCCCCAATTATTTTTTGGAGGCTAGGGTTTTTTTTGGAGGAAAGAGAAGGTTTAAGAAGAAATATTGTAGTTTATGTTATTATTTGTGGACATGACAAAGGTCCACGCTCGGCGCGGTCAGGCGTGAGTTTTGGTAGACCGATGTTCTCATGTGAGATTGATATCGAATTGAAATTTAAATCGAAGTGGAGTCGTCACCGAACTTTGTGGAAGTTTGGACTCGTTCGAACCCACTGTGTACTTAGGTCATACCGCACAGAAAGCGCAGTTTGCTTATGGTACTTGAGTTTAGAGATTCGTCCATTTGCATAAGGATATCGAATTATCGAATATCGTATATCAAATGACTCTCGTGACAAATAATGGTTTCGGACATGTCTTCGTTTTTGAGAACCTCGATAATCTTCCCAGCTGGAAGATTGAGTCAGGATGTAGCCCCCGACAGATACCCTATGTAATCCCCTAGAAATTCTAACGCGATACAGTGGCGGAAACACTATAGAGTCGGGATTATAACACGCTGTAACTATGTTTTTATAAAAATATAAATGGTAAAGTCAAACATTAGGCCCTAAATAAAAATGGCCAAAATTAAATAAATCCACAAAGGGGTTTAACGATCCACAAAACATAATTATTAAAATTAATCGAGCAAGGATCATGTCTGCCCGCTAGCCCACACCCGGAAACACGCATACCTGTCACGTTAAAAACATAACAGCCACAATCAGTGAGGAGCAACGTCAACGTTCTCTCAGCCGTATAACAGGATTTTAAAACAGTAATTACTAATATAGGAAAAATAGTAAAGATGGAAAACAGTAAAATCGCATATTAAAATAAGCTTTAGCGTAAAACAAATTAATCAAAAGGATTTCCGAAGAAACATAAAAATATTTGCCAACCTGCAAACCAATTTATATCGATAACAATAAAAATATTCAAAATGGCGTTATGGATATTCGGTTAGTGTGCACAAGGCTAGACTTTCACTAGGGATATACTAAAAACTAGTTTCGAGAACTCAGACACCAACTTCACACGCAACGAAGATCCAAGGTCTCTAACTAGGCAACTCAACCATAATAGGACGTCGACTTATCATGCGAGGTCCTAGATTAAGTAATATACACCCCTCCTGGATACCAAATGTATCCAGTTCAACTGACGGCGACTAACACGATGCGATATCTAGCTTAAGGGCACAATGCACATATACTCCTGGACACCAAATGTAATCCCCTATAAATTCTAACGCAATACAGTGGCGGAAACATTGTAGATTTGGGATTAATACACACTGATGTTCTATATATTACAAAAAGAACGGTCAGTCAATATAAATGTCACTTTTTACAAAAGGGCTAAAAATAGAAATTCTTCAAATGGGTTTAACAATTCATAAATAAATGTGATTAAAGCAGAGTAGGATCCATGTCACTCGCTAGCGCACACCAAACCCCGGAACACAGAATACCTGTCATGTTATAAACATAACAGCCACAATTCAGTGGGAGCAACTCAGGCAGTTCTCCCAGCCATAATACATAATATATAAGCAATAGAAGCATAATATAAGAAAATAGATTAAACTCAAAACATTATATATATCAAAATAGATTCAAAACCAGAAAACAATTCAGCAGCCTGACGGCGTCAAAATGAATAATGGAATATAAAACCGATGATAAGTACAACTTTTACTACTAGAGATATGTCAAAACAACACCGAAGTGTAACTTAGTGCCCAAAAAGCGACCCCTAAGCCTCACTGGTTAAGGAACTCAGTGCCCACGAAGCGACTCCTAAGCCCTCTCACCAGACAACTCAAACTATAATAGGACTGCATTCAGCGAGGTCCTAGCCTAAGTACATGCGCATGACTCCTGAGCATAAACGATACCCAGTTCGACAATCAATGTATCCCTGACGCAAATACACTGACCATATAGCTGATGGTAACAACCAACATATCCTAGACTTATATACTGTAACTTATCATTTCCAACATTATTCCACATTCAAACCATTATAAGTATTTTATCCTAAGATATCTTAAATATTCCCAAAAAAGTAACTTTCCAAAGATAAAAACTTTCTTCAAATAGTAACTTTCCAAAATAGGTGTTATTATAATTAGAAATCGTAACATATGAGTTATATAAAATATTTAATATTAGGCATTGAGACATAAACATTATATTTATTAGATAAATGTATAATTAATGATTAAAAGTCACAGAAAGTAAAAATCATAATTATTTCTCAAAAGGTTGAAGTTTAAGTAATTAAAAGTAATAAATTACAAATTTACAGATTTTTCAGATTTGCACTGTCTTACTATAAAATTCATAATTAAATCATTAAAAATTAAAACGATATAAGATCAGTGAGGTTGAAAACTTTAAAAGCTTAACTACAACTTTTGTGTCTGGAGAAAATCGAAATTCCTAACTTAACAGGGGTTTTGTTTCGTAGTTTTATAAATTGTCAGAATCCGACACCCGATAGTATTTCTTTAATAAAACACGTTTAAAATTTTATTTTAAAACAAATTCAATTAGAAACGTTAACTAGCCTCTTTAAAGTTATTGTAAGTAAATTATCAAAATTAAATTCAAAGTTTATCATATGTTTTAAATTAGGTTTTACAACAACTGACAGATTCGCGAACTAATCCGTCACAGTTTCATAAATGATTTGTTGTGACGAAACTACTAAGAATTAATTTACGAAATTTAATAGACGTATAATAGACTTAAAATAAACAGTAGTATCTTTTCAAACTTTTTGAAAATAAGATCTGTAAACAGGGGTAAAAATCGTACAAAAGTAGTAACAGATTCGAAAACATGCTGTAACTTTACTAAAAACAATACAACTTTCAATTTGATAATTCATATTAAAAATCACGAAAAATTAAGAAATTAATTTTTATTCATACGTTTAAGTCTCGGCCCTATAATAATTTTTAGAAGAATGAAACATATCATCATAATAATATAGTAAACATATTTATAAAATTCGATTTAAAACGATACTACAAGCAACTACAACATATATATCATGCAATACCGAGTCATGCCATCATGTGTTACCTTCATCGAGATTCGAATTAATAAAATAACCGTCTTCATTGGATCTAGCACGATAGCCTACGAAAAATTAAAACATATGGTATTAGAACCACATAAGAAGGGATTAGAAAGAGGGAAACGAGATGGAGAATAAGAGTAATTAAATGATTAGAATGAACGAAGGAGAAGAAATACGTAACAGGCTGAGCAGCAATAACGTAATTAAACGGAATTGAAGGAGGATGAGTTTTATGTACAATGAAGAAAGAGTAATTGAAGAGTTTGGAGATTATAAAAAGAATGGAGTAAATAAGGTAACAACAACTACTAGAGAAGTAGAGATAGGAAGCAGTTGAGTAGAATTAGGATAAATAAAAACGCTTAAATTAATAAAATATTTAGTGACTCATCTAGTTAGTGACGAGGTAACGGACTCGATTTGGGTCGGGAAATAATTTACGGTGTGATCAAAATCATTAGTAAAAATAAATAACTGGCTTACAAATAAATTGGGTTAAAATCGCATAAGAAAGGAATTAAACTCAAACTTTGAGATGGGCTAAAATATTATTTTGTCATAAAATTAAATGTTTGGGTCAAGTTCGGTGTTGATAAAAATAATTAGTTGACTCGAGAAATCAAATGGGTCAATCTCGAATTTAAATAATTGTTTGTAAGGAAATTGAGTTTCTTGACGAATAAATTGTTTTCAACGAAAATGAATTAAATTGATTTATCGAAAGCAAACTGATGATTTTTCAATGAAAGTTTAATAAAATGGATTCCTGAGAAAATAATAACATGTCTTAACGAGTTTCGAGTTGAAAATAGAAATTCGAGGAAAAATAAAGATTTTAGGAATTTAAGAAGAAGTCAACGTAAGTCCAATAAGAACTAAAATTAAGGATTACGAGTATGATCGTAAACAAAATAAAAATACGAATACGAATTTAATCTATAAAAATTAGGGGTGTTACACCAAATGTATCCAGTTCAACAACCAATGAATCCCAAATAGATACACCAGCCTTATAGTTGATGGCAAAACAGTACATCCTAGACTGTATTACTCTAACCTCACACTTATCCTTATTCCATAACTCCAAAACAAAGCCATTATCGATGTTCAAAAGATATAATCATTATAAATAATAAGAGAACAAAAGAAAAAGGAATCACTTTCCAAAAGAGGAAACTTTCTATTTTAGGAAACTTCTATTTTTAGAAACTTTACCAAAAATAGCATCATATCAAAATAGCGAAAATATTAGGTTATACTAACATCACATTTTTAGTAAACGATATAGATTTATAAAAGTAATACTTTCGGCCTTAACGATATTAATTGTTAAAGTGAGAACATTTGAGTTTATGAAATTATTGAAATATCGTACAAGTGTATAAAATGATTAAAAATGTCTTAAACATTTTAATAATACTAATCAGGGTGTTTTCAAAATTTACAAAGCTAAAATTCCCTAATTATTATTAGTTACGACAATACGATTACAAATAGGATTTTACGGCAAATGTCAAATTAAATCTTTTAACGTCTTTTATTTAATTAAACCATTGAATATATTTAGAATATGTTAACGGATGATTTAACTCTTAAAGTTTCAGATTTAAATATTTTCAAAATAGCTGGAAAAATAAATCTTTTCGGTAAAACAAAGCATTTTAACGATAAATCGTAATTTGTCCAAAAATCAATACTTATTAATTAAAGACTTTAATAAATAGTAAAAAAACTACGTAAAATAGTTAAAATATATTTATGGACATTCTGTCCAGAAAAGAAAATTTTCCAGAATCCTAAAACTCGGTTTTTAAAGCGTTTTCTCGTTAATCGTCTAATCTCGACAATAACGATTAATAAAAATAGTAATTACAAAACGATTTAAGTATTAATATCCAAAAATTATTATTAAACTTAAAAATCATCATTTTGCAGAATATACTAATTTTCCAGATTTTTCAAAGTTCCAGATTTACCAAATTCCAATAAAACCGTCATTTAAAACCCGTTTTCACAATTAACGATTCCATTAATAAAACTTATCGTCCTAACATTTTATTAAAACACTAAAAATCATAAAATTATATTTTATCATGAAATCATCAGAATCATAATTTTTTCCAGATTAAATCAAAAGACCAAAAATCGAGAATTTAAACGACAAACGCGGTTTTAACGATACACGATGATTTAAAGTGATTAATTAATTCATCCACTTAACAATTCCGAAAAATTATGAAAAAATTCAGAAATTCTATTTCACCAGAAAGTTTCACCAAGTCAAAAATCAGATTAAAATAAAATGTTTAAGTACTAGAAATAAAAATCGGCTTTTAATCGTTTTTGTCCGTAAACGGTAATAATTCAATAATCGATAACTAAAATATCAGAAAAAACACTAAATTATTAAAAATCATCAAAAAAAATCATTTTTACAGAATATAAATATATATTACATGTTTAGGCCGAATATTACGATTTTACAAATTAATATGACGATTTAATCGTTAATCTCGTAAAAGCGATAAAAATATCGAAACATGCAAATTTTCAACTTTTAAAAATTTTCCAGATTATATGACATACATATATTGTCAAAAATGAAATATAAAAATTATACATGCAAACACACAATTAAAATCATGAAATACCGAGTAACATCGACGTTACCTCTAATCCAAGTCCGAGTCGACGATGTATTCATTCGCTTCCGGATCCTCCAAAAATACTACAAAAACATGACATCCATGGTATGAAAATACCATAAGATCGCTGGAAAAACAAGGTGTATAACGATTGAAAATGAAATCGATTAATACCTTAACGAAGGAGACGAAAATAGGATCGAAATAAGAGAAAAAATAGGAGACGGAAGGCGATGCTTGAAGACGGTTTTCTGGCCAGAAATGGCTGCTGAAAAATTCAGATTTCATGAACCAAAAGAGAGAAAAAGAGGAGGTATTTGCCTTGATTAAAATTGATGTAAATTGAATGAGAACAAAAAAGTGAAAGGTTTAAGCATAAATGAAGCTCTTAAAATTGATGAAAACAAGGTACATGTATACTACACAACTTGGCCAAAATGATGTATGTGGATGTTGAAAAGTTTTTGCATGAGCCATCACATTAAAACATGGTAAAAATATCTTGTGAAATAATTGTTCTCTTAAAAACATAAAAATAATAAGTTGTAAAAATATGTAGTAGTGTGACATGGGGGTCACGGTCCAAAATGGTGGGAAGGGGTCCAAAAATAATTGTAGGTTGATAAAAAAATGATCGTAAAATTATTAAAGGTATTTCAAAGCAATTAGAGTAAACCTCGCGTTGGAAAATAATTATTTACGAAACTTCGTAATAAAATCATTAATGGCTAAATTTTCATAAATAAAAATATTTCTTAGTTGAAAATATCATATAAACGTGTTTGGACCGTTTTAGAAAAATAAATAACCCATATCCAAGCTTAAAATGATAGTTCGTACCAAAATGGGATTCTTCGCGAAATAAGCAAATAGTTTGCGACGAAAATTTAATAAATAGATTTATCATAGAAAAATAAAATATTTAAAATCTTTTAATGAAAATAAATAATATTGACTTGAAAATGTTATGAAGCTTGAAAATGAAGGAAACTGAAGGCAGAAAAATAACAGAGTTATGACGGAGTCATAACGGAATAGATAATAACACGTAGAAAATTAGCGGGTGTTACACCCTAGATTTTGTAGCATCGCGTCGATGCTAGTTGTGAAACAGGGTCGAAAAAGGTACTCCTCCTCGATCATTCCTATGAACCCCCAGAGGTCCGTGCGGCCTGAGGTGTTACAGTTAGCCACAGTCATATGTGTTGCCTCCAAGGTGATGACGCTATCGTGTAGAAACAACTTGATTTTCCGGTGTAGAGTGGAGGATACCGCCTTGACTGCGTGAATCCATGGCCTCCCTAGGAGCAGGTTAAAGGAGGAAGTGACGTCGATTACTTGAAACTCCAGCTCCTTTTCTATCGGGCCTGTTATGATTGTTAGTTTCACGGCCCCAGCTACTAACCTTGGACTTCCGTCGAAAGCCTGGATGGTTTGAGCGGTCGGAATATAGTCAGCCTCGGTAATGCCGAGGGCTTTAGCGGTCCTCAAGGGGAGGACATTGACTGCGGACCCGTCGTCGATTAAGGTCATCGGGAGGTACTTTCCATGGCCGATCACCGTGATGTAGAGGGCCATGTTGTGGGTAGGCCCGAATGATGGTAGATCAGCGTTGGAGAAGGTAATTAGTGGGCCTTGCTCCTTAGCTCTCCCCTTTAAGTGGGGTAGGACCGTGGCTACCATTTCAGCAGGAGTAGCTGAGGAGTCGATCTTGACTTGATCGAGGGCCTTAGTGAGTGCCTCTCGATGTTCCTGTGAGTTGACTAAGAGTTGCCATATAGAGAGGTCAACTCGAGTCTTCTTTAGTTGTTTCACGAGAGCCTTTTCAGTGGTTGGCTCTTCAGGGGTGATCTCCGCCCTGATTGGTTCAGTGACGGTTGTTGAAGTAGGAGTATCTTTAAGGTGGTTACTGGCTAAAGCCTTGCACTTAACCTTCTGGATCTCCTCCGAGGTAATGGGGACAACTTCCCCTTTGGTGAGGTATACATCGTCCTCGTCATTGCACCAGATCCCGTTTATTTGCGGGATGAAGGGAGAAATGAGATGTGAACAGTCAACTACTTCTCCGGAGAAAATGGCGTGAGTGGCTAAAGGATTGTCTTTATTACTAGGCTTGCCCCTGGGTAAGGGGATCTTACCATTTTCGATCAGATCCTGGATTAAATGCTTGAGCTTCCAACATTTCTCGGTGTCGTGCCCATTGCCCCGATGGTATTGGCAACAGGCCTGGATGTCGTAGGCCTTGGAGCGACGCTCGACCGGGACTTCGGGCGTTGGGCCTATCGGTTGGATAAGGCCTTTTGACGATAGTCTTTGTAAGACATGTGTATAGGTAGTACCTATATTGGTGAATACCCGCGGTGTGGTATTCCTCTTGGACGGGGTATCAAGTAGATTAACCTCGTCGAAGATGCTGCGAGTAGCAGTTGCGGTTGTGGGCTTGCTTGTGGACGAGCTGGCCCCTTGATAACCTTTGGTAGAGGCCTTAGTAAGACTCTCTAACCTTAAGTCATCCTCGATCCTCGTCCCCATTTTGGTTAAGGTGGCGAAGTTGGGTATGATCGCGTACCGGAGATGGACCCGGTAAGAGAGGAGGAGATTCTTCACGAAGGCCTCCACTAAGACTTTTTCGCTGGACTTATCGACCAGCTTCACACTCTAGGCCCTCCATCGCTGAAAGTATTTCGTAAATCCTTCCTTAGGTTCCTGGGCCATAACCTCCAGGGTGCGCATTGTGGTCTGGATTTCAGTGTTGTCGGCATAGTTCCGAGCAAATTCCGTCGCCACATCATCCCAAGTTTTGTATTTCTTGAAATCAAGCCTGTAGTACCAGGCTTTCGGATGCTTCTCGAGGGAGGAGGCAAACAGGTGCTTAAACATGGTTGACTACTTCACCCCCTTAACAGCCATAAATTCCTTGAAGGCCCAGATATGGAGTACCAGATGGACCTGTTCCTGCAGTTTGTGGACTGCGCCAGCTAATTCAGCTAAAGGCTCAGTAGTCTTGGTCCCACCTCCAGGAGTTCCTTGTTCCACAGCGCTTACACGGGTAACGAGAGCTATTTGGTCTTCCCTCATTTTCGTCATTTGGGTCTCAATTTTAGCCAATGAGGCTGCCAACTGGTCTACGGCTTCTTGCATCTTAGATCTGGTGAAGGGTGGCCTATCTGTAAGAATACCCCGTAATCAGAAACTGACCCAGATCCTAGAATCAAAACAGTACATCCCGAGCAAAGAAAAGACTTAGACGAGAAAATGACTCGAGACCGACACCTAGACAGGTGACTCGTGGGTGGTGGACCTTCCTTAGGATTCGGCTGAGTGGGCCTAGTCCTGTTCGAAGGAAGGTCTATGTGAAATTATCCCCAGGCTTTGGACTCGAAAGTGTAAACGGGCCCGCCTTTGTAAGAGTACGTCCTACGTAGGTGGACCGTGCCTTGACAAGTAAGGCGGACTGGGATAGGGAGAAAACCCGTGATGTAAGATCGACGGAGTTTCGACGCTAGAGACTTTGACAACTTATGACAAGACCCGACACTACTAAAAACGGGAAGTCATAAGAAGAGAAAACTTTTGAAAGGGGAAATTTGAATTTTTAGAAAAATCCGAGAAAGTCGGACGGACGGCCCAATTTTTTTGAAAATCGAAAAACGAGTCGTCGGGCCGATTTTTGAAGGTTTTGAAAGTGTTTGGGCAGCATACCGGCTAGAAATAGGCTATTTTGAATAAAATCGTAAGTTCTAAATTCGTTAGCTTCCCGGGTTTTAAAAAATGGATAATTTTGAAAAGATGCAAGTTTTTTGAAATAACGGTTTTTGAAAAAGATGACATGTAGATCAAGTAGCACGTAGTCATGGAAGCAGTATAATGACACCATGTATGCTCTTAAGCTAAGTCTCGGTCGGTCGAAGGAGGGTCTATACCAACAACGACGGCTTTTGTCGCAAATCAGGACGGACTTCCTAAGCCGAATTGAACTTAGAACATGCCGTGAGACCCATGCGAGTTCGGCCATAGAAGCCTTTAGCGCACCCATTTAGGAATGCACCGTGGTATGGTGGGACGTCGGTCACAAGTAACCGGCCCGAGAAAGATTTGGGTTATGCATGAACCATCGAACTAAAATGCGTACATTACTAATCGAGCAATTTCTTTTTGAGTCTCACCCTAGGAACCCCGATGACTAGTGGTACATCAAGAATCCCCAGCGGAGTCGCCAAATTGTGGACATGACATAGGTCCACCCCGACGCGGCCACGCGCGGGTTTGGGGAGGCGAATGAATCTCATGTGAGATGGATCTCGAATTGAAATTTAAATCGAAGTTGGAGTCGCCACCGAACTTTGTGGGAGTTCGGGCCCATTTGAACCCACTCTATGTCGTAGTGGGCCGTGCACAAAGTACGACCCATTCCGATTTCAGAGTTTATGGGGTTCGTCCCTTTGCATTGCGATACTGATTCCGACATTATCGGAAATCGTATGCCAACGGTTTCGGACATCCAGAAACCACGGTTCTGAGTAAGGGGTGAGGGTACGTGTTGGGAAGTTCACTAAGAACACCCAATCCCGCCCGCACTTAGCGGCCTCTACTTAGATATCGTTCGATTTTTGTGTACGCGTGCTAGTTTGACGGTTGAATGATATGCAAACAATGCTTTTTGACTAAACATGTGAATTATGTTTGCTAAGTCATTTTAATGCATCTAAACTATCGTCGAAGTTGTTTTAGCATGCGATGTTCATTTTAGTACAATAAAAACAAGCAACGGAAATAAATCGCTAAAACATGAACAAACAAGTTAGTAACGGTAAAAACGGTTTGTAAATAATATAGAACGACATAAACGACATGATGCATGATTTTGAAAAGAGTAAGACACGTGACGGACTCGACACGTGTTTGACCGAGGTCATGAAAATATTTGATGATTCTTTTATTTTTTAAATCGATGATTTATTAAATCGCGTAGAAATATTGTATAATTTATACTCAACTTAACTTTCAATACTAGCCATATTCGATACTCGGTTATAGAACCAACATCCAATATTTAGAGTAATTTTTAGAAAAGATGTTATAAGTTGTTTTAAAATTGAACTAGGACGAAATAATCCCTTTTGTGTCGCAATTTCCAGGCAACCGCGCGACTTGCATGAACTTCGCGCGACTTGCACAGGCGCGCGACTCGCATGAGATCCACGCGACTCGCATGGAGGGCTGTTTTGGCTTTTTTGATTGATTCCGTTAGATTTGATATTCGACTATGGAGTCGGTATCGCCTTCTTAGAATGATGATTTTTCTAAATCGCGTGAAAATATAGTATGATTTACACTCGATTCGGCTTTCGATGCTCGTTATATTCGATATTTGATTATAGAATCAATATCGAATATTTAGAGTGGAGTTCGAAAAAGATGTTTGTAAATCGTTTTGATTGTATTAAGACGAAATAGTTCCTCCACGTTGTAATGTCGTAATTAGTCTTTTCGGACCATGTGATCATTACTCGGCTTCAACGGAATTATGCTTAACATAATTTGATGATTGATTCCTTTAGATCCGATATTCGACTATAGAGTCGATATCGAATCCTTAGGGACGATACTCTATTGCTAATTATGGTAGTAGTAATATTAATAATGATATTAGAAACGATAAAAATAAAAAGACGACAACGACGCTTGACGACGGAAAAAACGAGAAGAAAGAAGAGAAGAAAGAGAGAGAGCGAGATTTGTAACACCCTCAACCTACATGCTAATTTCGACCTCGATCACGGACTCGTAGTAACGACACTTGCATTGGAGTAACGAGGATATATGAGGAGTTAAGGTGTTGTATTTTCGTATGGTTAGGCTCGGGTTTCCTATAGGATTTCTAGAGGAAAATCGGATGATATTTTTGTATAGTTTGCCTAAGGTTTGCTAGAAATTCAGGTTGCGAATTTGATGTTATGAATGTCGGGTGTGATTGTGTAATTGTGAATAATTGTTGTGTCGAGGGTGGGGTATTTATAGGATGAAATACCGACTTGGGATAGGAGATAGATGGCTTGCAAAGGAAGAAAGCAACCGGTTGGGGTGAAGTGGGATTCCGTTTGTGGATAGGAGAAGCTTGCTTAAAGGGGAAGAAACAGCCGATTTTAGGAGATGTAGGATTCCGATTGCAGATAGAAAAGTTGCGTGACAGATTTTTCTGTCTCGGAAACGCCTTTGACCGGGGTTTGACCGGTCGCTAAAAGACGGTTTTGCCCTTGGTCTCAGTTTTGACCCAAATTAGCCTCATTTAACTGGAAACGACCCACTGGGCCTGAATTTGAGGTCCGTTTGGTGAGATTTCTACTCCGCTAAAAGCTCGCATCAATTACTATTGATTCCGAGTCCAAAATCAAGCGTATTAAGTCATGTTTACGTCTGATCATCATCGGGTGTTCTTTGGAAACTGCTATAGACACCTGGCGGTCAAAATGTGGGTGTCTACAAATAGTATCTCTTTGCCTCAAATAGGAACCTCTTCCTTTGTTGATAGGTTAGATCTAGTGGAAGAACACCCCCAACAAGATAATTGGCGAAGTCGTCGAACCGAGGGGTTTGGTCCGTCAAGAGAGTGAAAATAACCATGATTGTGTCATCCAGAAAAGAGTCGTTGATACAAAGGTTCTCGAGGTCCTTGACTCGGATACGGGAAAGATGATCCGCTACCATATTCTCGGCTCCCTTCTTGTCATGGATCTCAAGGTCAAATTCTTGTAAAAGAAGGATCCAACGAAGGAGTCGTGCGTTTGCCTCATTCTTAGCCAACAAGTATTTCAATGCGGAGTGGTCGGTGAAGACGATCACTGGAGAACCAAGAAGATAAGACCGGAATTCTGTGAGTGCATAGACGATAGCAATGAGTTCCTTTTTGGTTGTAGCATACCGAGCTTCGGCATTGTCAAGCGTCTTGCTTGCATAGTAGATTGCATGGAGAGCTTTTCCTTCTCCTTGTCTTAGCATGGCTCCTATCGCAACGTCACTAGCATTGTATATCACTTCGAACGGTAAAGACCAATCTGGAGATCGCATAATAGGAGCGGTAGTCAATGCTCTCTTCAACCTAACAAAAGCCTGATCACACGCATTAGTCCAAAGAAACGGGGCATCCTTCAAAAGGAGTTGAGTGAGTGGTTTGGCCAATTTTGAAAAATCTCGTATAAATCGGCAGTAAAAAACCACATGGCCCAAAAAACTCCTCACTCCCTTGACATTAGTGGGTGGTGGCAATTGTTCGATCACTTGAACCTTTGCACCATCCACTTGGACGCCTCGATCCTTAATAAAATGACCAAGTACCACTCCTTCATTCACCATGGAGTGGCACCTCTCCCAATTCAAGACCAAACTAACTTCTTCACATTTATCAAGGACTTTAGATAAATTAAGTAGACAAGAATCAAAGTCCTTCCCATACACACTATAATCATCCATAAAGACCTCTACTATATACTCAATATAATCGGAAAAAATCCCCATCATGCACCTTTGGAAGGTGGTCGGGGCATTGCATAAACCGAAAGACATGCGTCTATAAGCAAAAGTACCATATGGCCAAGTGAATGTAGTCTTTTGTTGGTCCTCGGGGTGTATTGGGATTTGGAAAAATCCCGAAAACCCATAAAGAAAGCAAAAGTGTGAATGCGAGACCAACCTCTCAAGAATTTGGTCGATAAAGGGTATGGGGAAATGGTCTTTCTTAGTAGCATTATTCAATTTTCTATAGTACATTCCCCACCCGCTTACACTTCTAGTTGTTATCAACTCATTTTTATCATTTTTTATCAACGTGATCCCTCTTTTCTTTGGGACCACTTGAATTGGGCTTACCCAACTAGAGTTAGAGATGGGATATATGATTCCGACATCGAGCAATTTCATGATTTCTTTTTTCACGACTTCTTGCATGTTAGGATTTATCCTTCTTTGACCTTGGACACTTGGTTTAAAGTCATCCTCCAAATGTATCCTATGCATACAAAAATTGGGACTAATTCCCCGAAGATCATCTAGACTATAGCCAATATCACTCTTATTTTTCCTCAACACCTCTAGCGAAGAGTCCAATTGACCACTTTCAAGCTTAGAACTAACAATGACCGGACAAGATTTTGCATCATCAAGAAAAGCATAGGTCAAATTTTAGGGAAAGGGTTTAAGTTCAAGTTTTTTTACCTCAATCGAGCAAGTGTCAACGAGAGAGACTTATTCCTTAACCCCTTTCTTAGGAACAATTTCTTCTCCCACTAAAGCTTTCTCGAGTGCATCGATATCCATGTCCCATAAGCCTTCTCTTGCCTTGCTAGACTCCATAGTCAATAATGCATCAAGAGGATCCTTCATGAGCGTAGTCTTGGTGGCTTCTTCCACGGCCTCATCTAGGATGTCGATAACATAACATGAGTCGTTCACATTAGGTGCCTTCATAGCACTATGGAGATCAAATGAGACCTTCTCGTCCCCAATCTCAAGAGTGAGCCTTCTGTTCTTCACATCGATGAGAGCACTCGCTGTATGAAGAAATGGTCTTCCTAGAATAATGGGGATATTGGCATCTTCAGCCATGTCTAGGACAATGAAAGAAGTTGCCAATTCAAACTGGCACATCTTCTAGGATGACTAAGGGGAGCTTAATGGAACGATCCGCCATTTGAAGAGTGATGGCGGTGTATTTTAGCTCACTCATCTCAATATTCTCACAAATAGAATATGGTATGACACTCACGCTAGCTCCCAAATCGCATAATGCTCTCTCAATGTTCACATCTCCAATTTTGATGGTATAGAGAAGTTACCGGGATCCTTGAGCTTTAATGGGGAAGGGTGTAGAAACATGTCACTACACTCTCCCGTGAATGCGATAGTCTCAGGTTATCCCAAAGATCTTTTCTTTGACAAAATCTCCTTCATAAACCGAGCATAAGTTGGAACTTGAGTGATCAACTCAGTAAATGTGATACTAACCTCTAAATTCTTCACATGATCAAGGAATTTCCCAAATTGTTTGTCCATTTTGGACTTCGATTGTCTAGATGGGAATGGTAATTTGACTTTGGTAGGCTTTTCCAGTTCACTTGACTTTGATTTTCTACCTAAAGTCTCTTTTTGCTTGGAGGAAGCTCCCTTGGGTTTGGGCTTCTCAAAAGGGGTGAAGGTGGTCAAAGTCTTTTGTTATGATAAGACATTTTCACATTCATCTATGTCTTCAAGAATTATCTCTTCAGATCACTTAAGTCCGGACTCAGAACTTCTTCATCACAAGAATTATCAAGGGGTTGTTCTACCTCAGAGAGTATAGGTTCTTCCCTTGTCTCTCCCACCGGTTCATCTTCAATAGGCATTTTAAGTCCCTCAAACCTAGCACCGCTCCTTAGAGTTATGTCATTAGTGGTTGCTTGAGTTGGTCTAGTACCTTGAGGAGGTAATTGTCCCTTTTGCCTAGATGAGCTTCCCGAGACAACTTGAGAAAATTGTGTCTCTAGCATCTTCACATGTGTATCCCTTGCCTTGTTGTCTTTTTGAACTTGTGCATAGAACTCTTGTTGAGTTCTTTGCATCTCCATTTGATTCCTTTGCATCTCTTGATTACTTCTTTGCATGTCCAACAATGTCCTTTGCATATCAAATTCCGGAGTTGGAGGTTGTTGGGTATGTGGAGTGTTAGTGATAGCCAAGGGGAAACCATGGTCATAGGTAAGAGAGCGGCTTCTTGGTCTATTGTCTTTTTGATTGTTTTGATTATAAGCTTGGAAACCTTGTTGATTATTTTGGAAGCCTTGTTGGTTTTTATTTTGTAAACCTTGTTGGTTTTGATTTTGGAAACCTTGTTGGTTGTGAAAGTTTCCTTGGTTTTGGAAGGTATTTTGTTGTTGAAAATGAGAGTTTTGTTGTTGATGATTGTTGAAAGGCCTTTGCTTACCTTGGTTGTCTCTAAAGGGAGGAGCAATATAAGTTTGATGGTTTTGTTGATTTGGGAAAGGTGGGTTTTGTTGTGAAGTTTGAAAGGTATGTGGATTTTGGACATTTTGAGTTTTGTAGGAAAGGTATAGGTGCTTGTGTGTGTTCTCATTGTAGTAGTTGGAGAAGGGAGTACCTTGTTTGTATGATTGGAATGCATTAACTTGCTCCACATTGCTTTGACACTCATAAGCCTCATGGCCAAAAATACCACAATTTTCACACATCCCATGTATTGAAGGAGGAGGTACCATTTTCATGGCATTCACTTGGTGCATGGATGATTGGTATGAGGAACTTGTACCTTGTTGGCCTTGGTTCATGTGTTCTTGGAGCTTTCTCTCAATAGACTCCATATGAGTCTTAAGTTGAGCACCGAGGTCGACACTAAGTTGTGTTATGGCATCAATGTCATGCCTCCCTCCTCTATTTGCTTTTCGTGGCCGACTATATTGGGAGTTATGCACGACCATGTCTTCTATCCCTGCCCAAGTCTCATTGTCTTCAACCTGCGTAAATCACCCATTCTATCCCATGTTCAATATTTCCCTATAATCTTCATAAAGCCCATTCCAAAATTGTTGCACCAAAAACCATTGTGATATTCCATGGTGTGGACATGAGCAGACAAGAGCCTTAAATCTCTCTCATGCCTCATAAAGGATCTCTTCATCCCGTTGTTGGAAATCGGTGATGGAGGCCCTTAGCATGTATGTCTTCTCGGGAGGGTAAAACTTTTGGTAGAATGCCAAAGCAAGTTTCTTCCATGTATCGATCCTTAATGCTACTTTATTATCAAGACCCTTGAACCATTGCTTAGCCTTACCTATAAGAGAAAATGGGAAAAGAACCCATCTAATTTCGTCTTGAGTGACCCCCGTTTGAGATATGGCATCGCAAAAATCCGAGAAGGTCTCCAGGTGTTGATGAGGATCTTCGGTGGGTAACCCACTAAATTGATTTCACTCCACAAGTTGTATGAATTGGATCTTTGCCAAAACGTTGCCACTATAAGCGGGTGGTAGAGCGGTAGGTCCCGGCAAGCCATCTTCGGTGAATGTGGATGAGAGGAAAACATCGGCATATTTGGATGTAAGGGAGATGATTGTGTGGAACTTGAGAGTGATGTAGTTGGTGAGTTTGGAGGTGCAGTATGTGGTGAAGTAAGTGGTGAGGAAGTTTGGGACGTAGTTGAAATGGGAGTACCGAAAGGGTTTAAGATATTCCCTTCGGTGATTTCTAATGGTGGGGAGTTTAATTAAGTCAATCTCCACGTTTTGCTCAATACCGTTGTTAGTCCCTAGTTAAGAATTCCTCAATCTTGCAAGTGTCCGTTAAAGAAGGTTTTGGAAAAACCGTTCTAGATCTGAAATGAAAAGAAGAGGGTGATCTCCACCTCTAGGCGTAAACTGCAACTTAGAACAAACGTGAGAATCCTTGC
Source organism: Agrostemma githago (assembly GCA_958450325.1). Classification (NCBI taxonomy): domain Eukaryota; kingdom Viridiplantae; phylum Streptophyta; class Magnoliopsida; order Caryophyllales; family Caryophyllaceae; genus Agrostemma; species Agrostemma githago. The sequence goes on along the minus strand of OY288247.1, from coordinate 60,175,646 downwards.
GCTTTATGGGCACTAGGCAATAGAGAAATAACCCCCCCCCACACACACAAGAAATGGAAACAAGAAAAGAAAAACACACAAAACGAGAACAAATTCTAAAATAAGCAATCTAAATTCTAGAATACCACCGTCCCCGGCAACGATGCCAAATTGATGGTAGAATTTGTCGTATATCCTATCACCGAAAAATCCTACTAAACCTATGCTAAGGTAGCAACGGAAAGCAAGGTCGGTTCCACAAGGACAAATAGTTATCTAAACGAGAGTTTGCTAAATGATAGACTAAGTTCAAGGAACAAACAATTAAAAATTGATTTAGAATGTGAGAAAACTAAAGTATGATCTATGATTAAACTAATGCAACAAACAAGAAATGACAATAGCAAAAACGATGACTTATCAATAAAGAAAGGACTAGGTATAGGTCGAGTTCAAGGGTGCGTAGGCGATCAAGGGGAGAACGAGGGTGATGACGGAATTTAACTACCTAGACTACGCCCGGGCTCATGCAACTTAGACGGTCGTAAGATATCCAATAGGATAGCTCACTAAACAAAGCGCAAAGGCAATAATGAAGGGAAAGGAAAGCAAGCATGTAATCGTCACTACACCCCTAACAAGCGATTCATCAAACATGTCATAGGCACAAAGCTCAAAGGCAATAAGAACACCATCAAAACCACTCGAACTACCCTAATCACCCACTAAGGGCACCTAATCCCCCTCCTAATCCTAGAGGGAATCTACTCGAGCATGATTAAGGAATAGTCAACATTCATACTAGAGGATTTATTATGAAGCATTCATTATGAAAAAGCAATAGCAATCAAACATAAACAAGGGTTTGCCATGTTTACAAAGAACCTAGTCGGGATGGTAAATGGTCAAGAAAACTGTAAATTTAACAGCAACTCTGACAAAAAATGTTTTCCCAAGAAGCGACCTAGCTCAACTATAAGATGCTTTAATTAAGTGTGGTGATAAAAATCATCAAATTAAGGAATGTCCTAAATGGGATGACATTAGGTCTAGGAAAAAATGTGACAAGGCTAAAAATGAAAGACAAAGTCATGTCAGCTATAGTGTATGTTGGATTCCGAGGAAGAGGAAACCATAGAAGAGGAGTTAGAAGCTAAAATATGTCTCACCAAAAATACTAACTCCAAAATTGAACACCTTAGGTGTCTCATGGAAAATCCTGATGATTCCAACTCCGAGTCCGATAATGAGGTAATCAAACTTAAAGCCAAGGTCCGAACTTATTCTAAAGATAAATTATGTAAGCTTCTTGATAGTCTCTTTGATAGGTGTCGTACCCAAACCAAAAGGTCTTTGGCTATGAAAGAGGAAATAGTAGAAATAGCCATCGAAAACATCCGTCTTAAAGAAACTCTCCAAGCAACAGACAGTGCGACTGTGACTTCTGAAGTTAAAGAAGAAATAAAAAGTCTGAGAAAAAATTAATAAGTCTAATGAGTGAACTACAAAATCTAATAAAAACGGAAACATCTAATCAACCCAAGTGTAAGGAGTATCTTAACATTAAAATAATAGAGTTGTCCACCAAAAACGAGTGTCTCAAGACTAATCTCAACGTCACTAAAAGCGAGTTGAGAAAACTCCACGAAAAGCTCATAACCAATGAAGCCTTGGAGTCTAGTTCTAAAACTCCGAGAATGATTCACCTGGAAGCATGCACTCACTGTAACAACCCGGTTCTTCCAATGACATTAATTAACAAGGCGGAAAATAGTTAAGTCATAAAAAGTGGTAAAATTAAAAACCGTCGACTCAATTGAGTCTTTTACCGATAAATGAACCGTTTGTTAAAATACAACAACTGAAAACAGAATTACAAATTTCTAAATACAATAGTCTGACAAAATTTGTGTTACAAGATTTATAGTTTGACACTCTCATCTCCTAAGTTGTATCTCTTGCACTCATGCATTCCCCCATGTCCAGTCTTGAGGGTTCGTCAACCTGAATGCATATTTAAATATACATGTCCCACTTAGTGGAATAACCTAATCGTTCTTCTAACACGGCCCCGAATAATCAATGTAGTACAATCTTTAGGTTATCTAATTAACAGATAAGCAGGCATGTCACATTACAAGTCGACATGTATACAATGTGAGATACACATGAAGTGAGTTCAGTTTAGCATGTGAACATAACGGCATGTGAAACAAGCAGGTGATATGAATTACGATAAAACATACATTATGTGAATAGCATGTGAAAAGAAAAACAGTAAAATATACATCATGTGAGTAGCAGGTGAAAAGTAAAACAGTAAAGCATACATCATATGAATGACATGGGAAAAGTAGATAGTAAAGCATACATCTTGTGAATAGCATGAGAAACATAATGGAAATATCATCATCGCGCAGACGTCATGTGAATCAACTAGTTCAGCATGTAACATTTGAAACACGACAAGTATATCACTTTTGAACAGATGTGTTAATTCAAACTAATTTATCATGTGGATATAGAATAATAACGAGGCATACCGAACATATGATTTATAAAACTCTAGTCATTTAGTTTTAAAAACAATGGTTTCTTTTACACACAATGCATGGGACGTGACTAGGGGTGTTCACCGGTCTGGAACTGGACCGGATCCGATTGGACCGAAGACCGGCCAAGGGGTGTCGTCAGAACCGAAGTTCGGACCGGATGGGTGTCAGACCGGACCGGGACCGGACCGGGACCGGACCTGTCAGACCAGTCTTAACCCGGACCGGACCGGTCGACCCGACTAGCGCGTAAATGGTTGTAACTTGTAAGAATTTGGTTAAGATGCAACGTGCCAACGTATAATGTTTATACATGCATGCGTAATCAAAATTGAGAAGTAAATAGCAAAGTCCAAGATAAAAATAAAGTACGAAACTAATAATGTATGATTAAAATTTAGTAATGACGAGACTAATAAAATCTTCGAATCTTTGAGGTCGTCGATCTTCAAAGTTGGACAACGACATCTTCTTCATCGACTATTGTCGTATTCGTCAAACCTATATAAAATTAAATTGACAACTTATGTTAGGAAAATATTAAGTAAGTCGGCAATAGGAATAATAATGTATAAATTTAATGGAAATAACTAAATAAGTGTATAAGTTCGGAAATACCTTTTTCAAGTTTTTCAAGTTCTTCTAACTTCTCTTCCATGTTAAGCTCTTTATCATTTCTTGGCCGAATCTAATCTTGTGCACATAAGAGTGCTTCAACAATCTTAGATGACATAAAATAACAAATTTTTGTGGTTAAAGTCTTCAATAGACATTCAAAGAAAAATTAAAAGAGAGTAGAAAAAATAATAAGAACTAAAATGTCTAAATATATATTACCTTTGGGGTCAATGAGCTTCTAAATGGTGATAGATGTCGACGACCGGCACTAAAAGAGGACTCCGAAGCTACAGTAGAAATAGGCACTGCTAAAACGTCACGTGCTAAACGTGATAAAATAGGGTACCTAAGAGCGTTCAGTTTCCACCATGTCAACACATCATAATCTTGTTCGTGGTCCCCAAGTATTTCCTCCAAATATCTATCAAGCTCGGATTTTGAATACCCACTATCCGACCTTGTCCTCCGAACTTGGCATTCAATAGCTTTTTTGAAATCTAAAGAATCATCATGTCCAACACTACTACCCACAACATGTGTACTCTCATCATTTTGAGGAGCCAAAGGAGCATATAATCTCCTATACTCATCAAATAATCTCATTGCTTTAGCATACACTAGTTTGCTCATTTCTTCATCTTTAGGCGCACCATAAACACTAGTGAAAGCAAACTTCAAACCTACTAACTTAACATGCGGATCGAGAATAGCTCCCATATAAACCAAGACATTCATCTTCTCAACATCTCCCCAATACTTGTCAAATTTTTTTTTCATAGCACATGACATAGCTTTAAAGTCATCATCATCGCTAGCACTAATTTTATTTAACTGATGAAGTGCACGAGCAATGAAAAAGAAACTAGAATCACCAGTCATATACAATGAAGCAGAAAATTTTTCAGTCAAAACTTTAAACTCCTTCAAAAATTTCATCAATGATTCAACTACACCCCAATCATGATCACTAGGAGCACCAGAATGTTCTACCTCAATAGGATTCTCAAACTCATCAACATCATCTGAACCTGGACCAAGTTCATTTCCTGAAGGGTTAACTGGAACATTTACATCACCAAATACATCCTTAAATTTCAAAGCAGTTTCCAACATATCAAATGTAGAGTTCCATCTAGTAGGCACGTCAAGAGATAATGACTTCTCAGATTGTGTATACCTCTTTGCAACATCCTTAAAGAATTTCACTCTAGCAGGGGAACTTTTAAAAAATTTAACCGCATACTTACACTATCACGAATTCACGACAATCAAACATCCAACAATCAAACACTGACAGTCTGTCATAAGTCCGTAACACTGCCATGTATATTTAATTTTATAAAATCAAACATAGCAGAAAATCAAACATCCAAGACTCCGATGCTTATACTTATCACCGTCCAACAATCAACACTGCCAAAGTGCCAAGTTTATTTAAACCTTGCTTACGACTTTATGACGAGTATATACGATAATATAAAATCAAACAATCAACAATGAACCGTTCAACACTGCTTACGAGAATACGAGTTATGATTTATGAATAAAATATAATAATACATGTTCGGTTGTTCCCTATTTTATCGTTTCGAAGTAGTGATGAATTGATGATGAATGATGATAGCGAGCCAGGCAGCCAACGAGGAGCCGAGGAATATTCAGGGCATATGTTAAGAACTCCGTTTACCCTCAGGGGAGTCAGGGCATATGTGAGTTTGAATAATTGAATATTTGAATGTATTACGTAAACATGTAAAATAGTAGTATTTAGTATATTAGTAACTTAGTAATTTAGTATAGTATTTTGAATTATTTATAGATTAAAAATTATATAGGAAATAGGAATTATGGGAAGTTATGATTTGGGAATATTACAATTTACAAAGTTAGGATTTGACAGAATATTGGGAATTTGAGTATTTGAGATTTGAGAATATTGGGAATATTGGGAACTTGAGAATCAATTCCAGTCTTCCGGTCTACTCCGAGTTTTTCCAGGTTTTAGCCCGGACCGGACCGGACACCGGAAAGTGAATGGAAGAGGAACCGGGGACAGGACCGGTTATGGGTAGGTCCGGGTCAGTCTGGACCGGCCGGTCCAGCTCGGTAAGGTTGGCCAGTCTGGACTGGTTTTTGAACAACCTTAATGGCAGCCTTAGTCGTGTCGTTACGGTCGCATAGACACTAATTAGAGTCAATTCTGACACCGGGACCCCGAGTTGGTCCCGAAACTCGAACCGAGTCAGCATCGCGCCAAGCGAACCTCGGGATGCGCACTCGAGGCTGTAACACCCCGTTATTTTCCGGGTCAATTATAAAGTTTGACTTTTCTACTTTTATTTAGATCGGGTTTTTAAGTCGTTATAAAATTGAAGTATTTTGGGTCGTCTTATAATAAATCGGTTTTGATTTTCTTAAAGTGCAACGTTATTTTACAAACCCAACTTTGTATCGGATTTGATTTCGAATCAAACAAAAAAAAAACTAAATCTATTTAAACCCTGTCTGCGTACCCCACCCCACCTCTTCATTCATTCATTCATTCATTCCTTCCTTCCTGTTTCTTTTGTCCTTGCCGCACTACACCCTCCAATCCTTTGTTCCTGTTTCAATCAATCAGTCGATCGATTCTTTATCTCTACTTACACTGTCACGTTTTACATCCTCTTCGTCTAAATTGTAAGTTCTTTACCAATTGCCCTTTTTATTTTTATAATTTATTGAAGTATGATAAAATATTTTAAGTTCGATAAGTTTCTTTGTTTTCTTTTGATTAAAACTGTTTTCTTATCGTAAGTGAATGATTCTGTGAGCCTGTAACGTTTGGGCAGAAATTTGGGTTTAGGTGTCGAGTTTGCTAATTGTCGTGCGGATCGCGAATACTGTCGCTATTTGGGTCAAGTTCTTCTGAGTCCGTTCATAGTCGGGGTATAGTTGGATTTGGATCGTCTTCGATTGTAGCTTAAGATTGAGGTCTGATGATGATAAGAACATGGAGTATCAAGGTTATGGTGTAAAAAGATTTTAAATGGTGCGTGTACAGGGACTTTAAATAGTGTACAAGGACTTGCTGGGACAATTAGTGACTTAGAGTCTTGTTTTCTAAGACATGGTTGACGCTTTATTTGATAGATAGAGATTATTGCTACTGTTAAGGCAAATCGAGTTGATTGAGCATGAGTTGTCAATATTTTGATCGTTATTAGTAAATTGGCTAATTAGTAGTTAGTAAGTCGATATAATGAGTTAATATCATCGTGATATTAATTAGTTAGAGGGCTAAGTTATTGAACCATTTATATTATTTGTAGCTTGTGGGTTCGAGGAGAAAGAATTTTTGGATTAATATTAGCTTGGATTGACTGTCTCGAGAGGTAAGAACGTTTTGACCTTTTCACCTTTAAGTAAAGAGCATGTTCGGTTTAAATTATATTTTTGCGACGGTTTTATAATTATTTTGTCAACGATGAATTTTTATGATACTCTTGTAATATTTTGGATATTGGAACTTTGTGACAAGTCATATATTGGAATTATTTTGGTACAATTTTGGTGGTTATAACAGACTTTGGGAGCTTTGTTGGTCTATGAGGTTAAGGTGCGTCTGAGACGTCCCTGGGATTTCGTTCCGAAACTGAACTCCTGGCCCGAGTTGTGTTAAGTGGGTTTTTCCGGCCCCCACTTGCTAGGTAGTTAGAATTCCTCCTTTGGCAGCCTCATCCTACTGACTGCCCAAATGTGAGTAGTGCGCACTATAGTAAGTCTAGCTAAGCATAGGTGGTACCTCTAGATCGTGCAAAAGGGTAGGACCTTGGCACACAGGTGAAAACAATATATTTTGGTTGGTTTTGGTTTTGACTACTATTTTCACAGTATTTTGGTTTGGTATTGAGACAATAATATTTGACTCTGATTTCAGTTTACTACAAATTATAATTATTGTTTTACGTTTTCAATATAATATATTTTACTCAGCTTTGCTGACGTCCTTTTGTTTTGGGTCGTTCCCCCGCTGGAACCTGTACCTATCTGTGTTTTGGGTACAGTTGATAGGTACAATTAATATGCTGCATGGGTGCATTTGGTTCGGGATGCTGAACGAGGAAGGATTTAGTTATTTAACATTTACCTCCGAACTATTTATATTTATATTTACGTTGAACTTTGGGTTGAAGTTGTTTTAAACCGTTTTGGATTTTGTGAGACTTAAGTCTTCCGCTGCAACGTTTTCATTTAATTATTTATCGGATTTACATTTCTTTTAATTCATACTATTCTTTTGCCTTGCATTTGGCCTTGTGAGCTAAATGCGGAGTAACGGCTTTAAATTTTCCTATTTTATTCTTCTATTTTGGTCGCGAAAATTTAGGGTCGTTACAGAGGCCCACTAAACTCACGACGCTAGGTCAAGTCCGGGGGAACCTTAACCTCCAAGTTTCGTATTATGCACCCGTCTCTCGGTTTTGGAAAGTATCAAAATCATTTCTTCAAAACTCCAACCGCCTCACCCCACGCGTCTGAGACTCCCCACGCCCGAACCCAGGCGCCTGAGTCTTGGTGCACCACAGCTCAGGCGTCCATATGGGTGACGAGGGCCAAAAACACCTATAAATACCCCCCACCTCATTCATTCGACACACAAAAATTCACTCTTCTCTTCTCCCTCTAACTTCTCGCTAAGGGCTCGCACTCCGACACCCAAGGCAAACGATCCACTCGATCGTAGTTCCGAAAAAGCGACATCGACGCTACTCCTCAGCTTCGAGCCCCCCACTCGATACCAAGGTGCCTATGTTCGACTAGCTAAAGTCTAGTAGCGAAGTTCTGCCGGATTAGCCGCAGAAACGGTCCATAGTAACGGAGCTCTACTGGAGTAGCCGCAAGAGGGGTCAACAGTAACGGAACTCTGCTGAAATCACTAGGCAAGCTAGGAGGGTTCGCCTTGGAAGCCGAGTCGTCACTAGGTTGTCATCTAAAAAAAAACTTTACATTTTCGCACTTTCTTTTATTATGCACTACGACAATACTAGGCACGGACACTAGGTCCACAAACACTTACTAAAACACGTAACGTCCCAACTTCAACCGCAAATACTAAAACACACTAAATAGACCCGAGTAATTTCGAGATCCGTTCTCAACTATCTATACATCGAGTCCCGTTTAGTGTATACTCCGAGGGTGCAACTCCTCACAATGTGATTTACTTAAATTCGCATTTACAGTTTTTCGTATGATTAATTGCTTTTATGACCTTATAATCGCATGCTAAATAACCTAACACGAAAATTAAAACGTAAATAAGCTAAAAATGAACAAAGTCATGGTCGGGTTCCGTATTACTCTGGGTGCTCGCCTTACTAGGTTCGACGCGTCTCTATTAATACCGAACCGAAGCATCTTAAGCAGAATACCAGGTAAGGTATATCACGAGAACGACTAATATCCGTATTATCACGTTAAAACGGACGTCCACAGAAACTTGTTCCAAATTCCCAGCGGAGTCGCCAAACTGTGGACGTCCGTCCGCACCGCCCGGCGCCCCGCGCGGGACCGACCCGATTTTTCAAAGTGTGGTGGCGGCCACCCACGCGGCCCCCTCCCGGTCTGGGGCTGGTCTGATCTCGCGTACGGGGCGATGTCTCGGACCTTGATTCGGATGACGATCCAGACTTGTACTAGACGGGTGCGGGCACCCGTGTTTCCGTTTGGAATCGATCGAGTCGTGGTTGTAAATGTTTAAAGGCCGATTCATTTGGTAAGGCGACCTTTTTAATGAACTGAATTCTTGTCGATTTGTGGAGTCGCCACCAAGTCAATTATGGGGACTTGGAAACCGTTCAAGTCAACTTTGATCCCTAGCCGGCTCAAAGTTGAAGGGCACAGGACCTAAAGATAAACACTCGTACCCTTAAGCACTCCATGTCTGGAATGACTCTCATTGCCAATGGTTTCGAACATCCGGAAACCATCGATTCTGAGTAAGGGGTGAGGGTGCGTATTGGGAAGCCAACATCCGATAGATGTCAACACCTAATCCCGCCCGCACTATAGCGGCCTCTACTAATCAATCGGTGGGCTGATAACCTAGTTCTTTTGTTGTGGCGGAAGTACTGTAACATCCATTTTTTTCACCCTATACCTTTTGCTACGTTGGTTGTTTAATGACAAGTAAGTTTTGTCGTCAAAGTAGTTGTGTTTACATTCTTTGCATGCGATTTCACGTGACAAGCAGGCCATGAAAAGATGCACGTAGGAGAGTAGAGAGTACTAATATTATAGGTATTAGCAAGTCAGTTTTAACGTGATAATACGGATATTAGTCGTTCTCGTGATATACCTTACCTGGTATTCTGCTTAAGATGCGTCGGTTCGGTATTAATAGAGATGCGTCGAACCTAGTAAGGCGAGCACCCGTACTAATACGGAACCTGACCATGAATTTGTTCATTTTTAGCTTATTTACGTTTTGATTTCCCTGTTTGGTTATTTAGCATACGATTATAAGGTCATAAAAGCAATAAATCATACGAAAAACTGTAAATGCGAATTTAAGTAAATCACATTGTGAGGAGTTGCACCCTCGGAGTATACACTAAGCGGGACTCGATGTATAGATAGTTGAGAACGGATCTCGGAATTAATCGGGTCTATTTAGTGTGTTTTAGTATTTGCGGTTGAAGTTGGGACGTTACGTGTTTTAGTAAGTGTTTGTGGACCTAGTGTTCGTGCCTAGTATTGTCGTAGTGCATAATAAAAGAAAGTGCGAAAATGTAAAGTTTTTTTTAGATGACAACCTAGTGACGACTCGGCTTCCAAGGCGGACCCTCCTAGCTTGCCTAGTGATTTCAGCAGAGTTCCGTTACTGTTGACCCCTCTTGCGGCTACTCCGGCAGAGCTCCGTTACTATGGACCGTTTCTGCGGCTAATCCAGCAGAACTTCGCTACTAGACTTTAGCTAGTCGAACACAGGCACCTTGGTATCGAGTGGGGTGCTCGAAGCTGAGGAGTAGCGTCGATGTCGCTTTTTCGGAACTACGATCGAGTGGATTGTTTGCCTTGGGTGTCGGAGTGCGAGCCCTTAGCGAGAAGTTAGAGGAAGAAGAGAAGAGTGAATTTTTGTGTGTCGAATGAATGAGGTGGGTGGGGGGGGGTATTTATAGGTGTTTTCGGCCTCGTCACCCATATGGACGCCTGAACTGTGGCGCACCAAGACTCAGGCGCCTGGGTTCGGGCGTTGGGAGTCTCAGACGCATGGGGTGAGGCGGTTGGAGTTTTGAAAATACGATTTTAATACTTTCCAAAACCGAGAGACGGGTGCATAATACGAAACTTGGAGGTTAAGGTTCCCTCGGACTTGACCTAGCGCTGTGAGTTTAGTGGGCCTCGAGTGCGCATCCCGAGGTTCGCTTGGCGCGGTGCTGACTCGGTTCGAGTTTCGGGACCGACTCGGGGTCCCGGTGTCAGAATTGACTCTAATTAGTGTCTATGCGACCGTAACGACACGACTAAGGCTGCCATTAGGGTTGTTCAAAAACCGGTCCAGACCGGCCAACCTTACCGAACTGGACCGGCCGGTCCAGACTGACCCGGACCTACCCACAACCGGTCCGGTCCCCGGTTCCTCTTCCATTCACTTTCCGGTTTCCGGTCCGGTCCGGGCTAAAACCCGGAAAAACCCGGAGTAGACCGGAAGACCGGAAGACCGGAATTGATCCTCAAGTTCCCAATATTCTCAAATCTCAAATACTCAAATTCCCAATATTCTGTCAAATCCTAACTTTGTAAATTGTAATATTCCCAAATCATAACTTCCCATAATTCCTATTTTCTATATAATTTTTAATCTATAAATAATTCAAAATACTATACTAAATTACTAAGTTACTAATATACTAAATACTACTCCCTTCCTTCATATCCAAACACACCATATCTCTTTTTGACACTATTCACGTGTTAAGATAATCTTCGATATTCTCAGCAATCTACAAGAACAAATATAGTCATGTGGGATCTTGTTTGATTTGTCTCTATGAGTTCATTAAAAATATCAAATTTTTATAATTTTTAGTAAAGCGAAATAAAAGATATCGATGGTGTAAAACACGTCTCGGCAAATGTGAAAAAGCAAATGGCGTGTTTGGTTATGATGAGAGGGAGTACTATTTTACATGTTTACGTAATACATTCAAATATTCAATTATTCAAATTCACATATGCTCTGACTCCCTTGAGGGTAAACGGAGTTCTTAACATATGCCCTGAATATTCCTCGGCTCCTCGTTGGCTGCCTGGCTCGCTATCATCATTCATCATCAATACATCACTACTTCGAAACGGCAAAATAGGGAACAACCGAACATGTATTTTTATATTTTGTTCATAAATCATAACTCGTATTCTCTATTTCTCATAATCATTGCTGAACGGTTCATTGTTGATTGTTTGATTTTGTATTATCGTATATTCTCGTCGTAAAGTCGTAAGCAAGGTTTAAATAAACTTTGCACTTTGGCAGTGTTGATTGTTGGACGGTGATAAGTATAAGCATCAGAGTCTTGGATGTTTGATTTTCTATTATGTTCGATTTTATAAAATTAAATATACATGGCAGTGTTACGGACTTATGGCAGACTGGCAGTGTTTGATTGTTGGATGTTTGATTGTCGTGAATTCGTGATAGTGTAGTGTTATGGCAGACTGGCAGTGTTTGATTGTTGGACGTTTAATTGTCGTGATAGTGCTGAACTGCTGATATACACTATTTGTAAACTATATGAACAGCCCTATATATCAAACTATCACGAAAGCTATATGATGGTGTATATGATGGTGTATAGGCTTAATGCTTTATAGACTTGTAATTTGTACTTTAATGATTATTTGTAAACTTTTTACTTTAAATCGTAGTATGAGTTTACTTTTATAATAGTTTTAATTTGTAATTATTCGTTTGAATATTATTTTAATTATTCGCTTATTTATTATTTTAGAATATAATAATAAGGAGCTTGGTTTCGAAAAAAAGACGGCTTGAACCTGATTTGGAAGAGGTCGTAACGCAAGAGCCGCTCACATCGGACTTTGACGTCGGTGTTGATGAGAATATAAATGTTTCTCAGACAAAACCAGAAACAGCTTTATTGCCTGTCAGGCCTAAAGTCCCAGGACGCCAGTACGTCGATGGTAAAACTAGGAGATCTGCTTATTGGGTGCATTTTCGTGAGTACGACGAGGAGGAAGGTACGCGAAGAGCTGAATGTATCTATTGTGAAAATAAAATTTTTGCAGCTGATAGTAATATAAATGGTTCCAAAAATGTTAAAAATCATTGGCTTGCATGCCCCGCTAATCCTAATGCTCCTACAAACAAGTCTAAAGGGAAACAAACTCAGTTAATTTTTTATAGGAGTGAAAATGAAGGGGAAGGTCAATTGAAAAGGTGGGTTTTAAATCTCGAGGAGGTTAGAGATGCAGTTGTTTACATGATCATAGTGGACGAGTTACCATTTCGGTTTGTTGAGAAAACTGGTTTCAAACGTCTTATGTATGTGACTTGCCCTACATTTCATATCCCATCTCGTGTCACTATAACTCACGATTGTTATCAACTCTTTTGTAATGAGAAAACTAAATTGATCGAGTGTCTTAGAGTTTAATGTCAAAGGGTATCTTTTACCACTGATACATGGACTAGCATTCAGAAAATCAACTATATGTGTGTAACTGCTCATTATATCGACAATGACTTGAAGTTGCATAAGAAGATCATTTGTTTTTGTCCTATCTATAGTCACAAGGGTAAGGATATAGCAAACCTTCTTGATGGTTGCTTCAAATCATGGGGTTTAGATGATAAAAAGTCTTTACTTTGACTGTTGATAATGGTAGTTCTAATGACACTGCTTGTTTGGAACTAAGAAAAATTCTTCAAAATAACCCTAATACAGTTGGGAATGGGGATTATTTGCATATGAGGTGTGTTGCGGATATTATCAACCTTATTGTGTGGGATGGTTTGAAAAAGAACAAGGACTCAATCAGTAGGGTTAGGTATGCGATTAAATTTGTTAAAAGTTCCCCTGCTAGAGTGAAATTCTTTAAGGATGTTGCAAAGAGGTATACACAATCTGAGAAGTCATTATCTCTTGACGTGCCTACTAGATGGAACTCTACATTTGATATGTTCGAAACCGCTTTGAAATTTAAGGATGTATTTGGTGATGTAAATGTTCCAGTTAACCCTTCAGGAAATGAACTTGGTCCAGGTTCAGATGATGTTGATGAGTTTGGGAGTCCTATTGAGGTAGAACATTCTGGTGCTCCTAGTGATCATGATTGGGGTGTAGTTGAATCATTGATGAAATTTTTGAAGGAGTTTAAAGTTTTGACTGAAAAACTTTCTGCTTCATTGTATGTGACTAGTGATTCTAGTTTCTTTTTCATTGCTCGTGCACTTCATCAGTTAAATAAATTTAGTGCTAGCGATGATGATGACTTTAAAGCTATGTCATGTGCTATGAAAAAAAAATTGACAAGTATTGGGGAGATGTTGAGAAGATGAATGTCTTGGTTTATATGGGAGCTATTCTTGACCCGCATGTTAAGTTAGTAGGTTTGAAGTTTGCTTTCACTAGTGTTTATGGTGCGCCTAAAGATGAAGAAATGAGCAAACTAGTGTATGCTAAAGCAATGGGGTTATTTGATGAGTATAGGAGATTATATGCTCCTTTGGCTCCTCAAAATGATGAGAGTACACATGTTGTGGGTAGTAGTGTTGAACATGATGATTCTTTAGATTTCAAAAAAGCTATTGAACGCCAAGTTTGGAGGACAAGGTCGGATAGTGGGTATTCAAAATCCGAGCTTGATAGATATTTGGAGGAAATACTTGGGAACCACGAACAAGATTATGATGTCTTGACATGGTGGAAACTGAACGCTCCTAGGTACCCTATTTTATCACGTTTAGCACGTGACGTTTTAGCAGTGCCTATTTCTACTGTAGCTTCAGAGTCCTCTTTTAGTGTCGGTCGTCGACATCTATCACCATTTAGAAGCTCATTGACCCCCAAAGGTAATATATATTTAGACATTTTAGTTCTTATTTATTTTTTCTACTCTCTTTTAATTTTTCTGTGAATGTCTATTGAAGACTTTAACCACAAAAATTTATTATTTTATGTCATCTAAGATTGTTGAAGCACTCTTATGTGCACAAGATTGGATTCGGCCAAGAAATGATAAAGGGCTTAACATGGAAGAGAAGTTAGAAGAACTTGAAAAACTTGAAAAAGGTATTTCCGAACTTATACACTTATTTAGTTATTTCCATTAAATTTATACATTGTTATTCCTATTGCCGACTTACTTAATATTTTCCTAACATAAGTTGTCAATTTAATTTTATATAGATTTGACGAATACGACAATAGTCGATGAAGAAGATGTCGTTGTCCAACTTTGAAGATCGACGACCTCAAAGATTCGAAGATTTTATCAGTCTCGTCATTATTAAATTTTAAGCATACATTATTAGTTTCGTACTTTATTTTTATCTTGGACTTTGCTATTTACTTCTCAATTTTGATTACGTATTCATGTATAAACATTATATGTTGGCACGTTCCATCTTAACCAAATTCTTACAAGTTACAACCATTTACGCGCTAGTCGGGTCGACCGGTCCGGTCCGGGTTAAGACCGGTCTGACAGGTCCGGTCCTGGTCCGGTCTGACACTCATCCGGTCCGGACTTCGGTTCTGACGATGCCCCTTGGCCAGTCTTCGGTCAAACCGGGTCTGGTCTTCGGTCCAACCGGGTCCGGTCCGGAACTGGACCGGTGAACACCCCTAGCGCTGCCATCATGTTAGTTTAATTTTTCCGAGTTATTTATTTTATCCGTTCTATAGAAAAACTACTCAAAACATCGCGAACTCGCGTCGCGTTGTAGTCCTATCATCATCGGGTGTTTGTTGGGTGCTTCTGCAGCCACCAGGTCCAAATCCGGGTGTTTACAGTCTATCGGATGTTGGCTTCCCAATACGTACCCTCACCCCTTACATAGAATCTACGGTTTCCGGATGTCCGAAACCATTGGCAATGAGAGTCATTCTAGACATGGAATGCTTAAGGGTACAAGTCTTTATCTTTAGGTCCCCATGTCACTCAGGTTTGAAGCGGCTAAGGATTACAGTTGACTTGAACGGTTTCCGAGTAGCCGAAAATTACTCGGTGGCGACTCCACAAATCGGTAACGAATTCAGTTCACTAAAAAGGTTGTTAGACCAAACATATCGACCTTTAAACATTTAGAACCACATCAAAATCGATTCAACGGAAACATAGATGTCCTTGCATCTATCTAGTACAATTCAAATCGTCAACAAAATCGAGGTCCGAAACTTCACCCCGAACGCGAGATTGGGTCGGCCCGGACCAGGCGTCCGACGGGCCATGTGGGTGGCCACCGCGACGGTTTCGCGCAGATGTGCGCGGTGAGCGGGTGGAAGCATCCACAATTAGCCACTAAAAAACAATAAAAAATACTAATTAATTAGTTTGGAATCGCGAACGAAACCAGAACCTTTCAGATTAGTTCGTAGTTTTCTTGGATTAAGATTAAAACTAGCAACTTGAAGTCGAATTAAAGGGTTCTTAACCTAAATAATTCATTACGTTCTTAACGCAAACCTGTAGACACCCAGATTTGGACCTACCTAGTGGCTACTGGAGCGTCCGACAAACACGTAACGATGATCGGACTGCAACACGACATGATTTTATGATGTTTTCGATGATTTTTCTATAGAATGGATCAAGTAATTACTCGGAAAAATTAATTCAACATAAAGACGGTCTTAGTCGTGTCATTATGGTCGCATCAACACTAACTAGAGTCAACTCCGACTCTGGGGCTCCGAATCGGTCCTGAAACACGAAGTCAAACCCGAGTCAACGCATCGGACCGAGTCAAAACTCGGGATCCGCGCGCGAAGCCTATAGATGGATCTAGAATCCTTGGGGAGCAAGACATTGGCAAAGATCACGTATATCTCCGTTTTGGAAACTTTTCCAAACCGCACCTTCAAAATCTCGGACGTCCAAGTTGGAACGCCTGAGAACGACTGAGTCGCTGGACTCCAGGCGCCTGACTTCTGGGTCGCATGATATGCTGCGCCCGAAATCTCGAAATGAACTACTAGAAAAACTATATATACCCCCCTCCTCCGCTCATAATCGACACAGCACAATTCTTCCCCTCTCAAGAGCTCCACAGAACTTGCGGTTATTTCTTTAGCGTCGCACTCCACGACAATAGGAACGATCTACTCGATCGTTATCATTCCGATTTGCATTCCACGAATCAATACTACTCTTCAGAGTTCTTACGAGTTCCTACTTGATAAGGGCGAACAAGGGCACCCGTATTGATTCGTCGATCGCCTCCTAAATAGCAGCGAAGCTCTGCCGAAATCATCGCAGGACCTAAAGAAGTTCATCCGTCCAAGTCGATATCGTCACTAGGTTGTCATCTTAACCAAACTTTATATATCGCATTTCAATTATGCATTTTGATATCGTCAAGTCCAACCAATGACGCGTACACCATCCGCACTTCGAATGGTGTACAAGCCTTACTCCTGTATTGCTCAGTCGCTAGACCAACTCGTCTAAAATCCGTAACGTCCAAGTAGTCATTACTAGACCCGTTTTTTATCGTCTACACATCGTACTTCGTTTAGTGTACATTTTGAGGGTGCAACTTCTCATACAACATGATTTACTTATGTTTCGCATTTTATCGCTTTCGTATGATTTACCGCTTTTATGACCATAATCGCATGCTAAATCAACAACATGAAATTAAAACATAAACAACTAATGTTAATCAAAATGAGCAGTGGTCTCGTACCGTTTTAATCCAGGCGCTCATACTGTCACCTCAAGCATGGCCTGCCGCGTCTCTATTAATGTTGTACAGACGCACTTTAAGCAATATATCAAGTAAGGTATATCATGAGAATGACTAATATTCGTATTATCGCTTTAAAACTGATTTGCTAATACTTATACCATCTAGTACTCTCTACTCGCCTACATGCATCTTAACATGCCCTGCTTGTCACGTGAAATCGCATACAAAGAATGTAAAACACTTACTTCGACGTCGACTTACTTGCCTTTAAATCAACCGACTAGCTAAGACACTAAGCTTAAAACAATGATTGTTACCGCATTTTCACCACATTAGAACGAAGTTATCCGCCCATCGATTGATTAGTAGAGGCCGCTACGTGCGGGCGGGATTGGGTGTTGATGTCCATTCGATGTTGGCTTCCCAATACGTACCCTCATCCCTTACTCAGAATATACGGTTTTCAGATGTCCTAAACCATTGGTAATGAGAGTCATTCTAGACATTGAATACTTAAGGGTACAAGTCTCTATCTTTAGGTCCTCATGTCACTCAACTTTGATCCGACTAAGGATTAAGGTTGACTTGAATGGTTTCCGAGCATCCCATACTTGCTCGGTGGCAACTCCACAAATCGGCAACAAATTGGGTTCACTAAAACGGTTGTCAGACCAAATGATCCGGCCTTTAAACATTTACAACCATATCTCGATCGATTCCAACGAAAACATAGATTCGCCCATACATTTATCTAGTACAATTCAAATCGTCAACCCAATCGGACCGGCCCAACCGGAAGACGGGCAGTGTGGGTGGCCGCCGCGGAGTCCGCGCAGGTGCGCGCAGCAGCGGGTGGCATCGTCCACAAAACCAAGCCATCATAGTCGTTATATAGCCATTGTTCATCCCGCCCGAGTCGATAATCATCACTAGATTATTAATATTTTCATCTAGTTCTTTCGATTTGATTTCAATACGGGTCCTTTTCATTATGCATTATAATTTTGTTTGACCAACTGGTTTATAACCCACGCACCAAACCGATGCGCACAAAAGCTTTTCCGAACACGGTGTGAATCATTTGCTCATAGCTCGGTACCTGTCGAAGGCATGTCCGACCAGACCCTAAAACCAAATCCTTCAATCTACGTAACGTCCACAACTTGAAATCCTAATTGAAACATTTAAGTATGAGTAGTCGTTATTAGATCTGTTCTTTATCATTTACTCATTGTTTTTAATCGTTTCGTGTACAATCTGAGGGTGTAATAACTCAACTAATTGATTTACTTACATTATCGCATGTTTATCGCTTTTAATGGAATGTTTTATCGCTTTTACGATGAACTCGCATGTAAACCACTAATATGAATCATAAAACGTAAATCGACAAACTAATCAAAAACTTTAACTAGCGGAGAAACTCGTGCCCGCCGGTCCTGGCTTCCTTGAGCTGAAATGCCTGACATTAGGCGTCTCAATTAGTGTCGCCTCACCTGAGGCGCTTGTGTTGGTGAGTACTGTAGGGTTACAACCCTTAAACCCAAGGACCTGTTACGAGTATTAACCGAAAAGACAAAAGTAGAGGGATAACAATTATACCTTATTTGCAGCGGAACAACGTATTAATAAGAAGTATAATAAACCCAAAAATATATATAATCTTCACGGACAGAATAAATAATTCCCACGGACGTACGGAATAAAGCACCCCAAACGTGATACCTCCTTTGGTATCCACACGGGTACGGAACTGCGACGTATATGCTAGTATAAGGGTTTTGTGAGACAGTCTTACAAAATTCTCTCTCTAATAATATATGAATCAATACTCACAATTGTATGATCTGGTTCATCATATGAACCTCCTTATATAGGAGAGATAGGTTACCTACTTAACCTAGAAGTTATTTCATAACTCCAATTGGTATAATTAGATTATCACAATAACTTTAGTTACCATAACTAGATTATTACTATAACTCTAATTACCATAACCCGACAGCAGAGCTGAGTCGTATTACTACTGACCCGATATATTAATATACCGATATATTAATAATATCCCGTACACATTGTGTGTGACCCAATGGGCCCACTTAAGACTACCAAACATATAACTCATTTATATGTCAACCCGACATCGACCTCTAGCAGGGCATATCGGATACATAGACTTAAGCGGGTAAATCCGTAGGACAGTGGACATAACTCCTTCAGTCTCCCACTTGTACATGTCCTCTCAAGAACGGCGTTAAGTCTCTTAGCTACTATTGTCTCCAATTGAGAATGAGGTAAGAAGAAGTGTCATCCTCACATATCTCAATCTTTTACTCGAATCTTTGAGTTGACTTGTTAAAAGAGCAGATAGATGACAATCAATCCTATCTGAGCGCGGCCACGCATTTGCACAAGTCACACTCTTCGAGTGGCCAAGAAACAATAAATTCCTTTCAATAAAGGAAGAGCAAATCCCCTCTTGTCTAACCACATACTATCACATGTTCCATGCATGCCCAATAATTAACCATCCATAGCCCCCTTTCACAGCTGACGAGGAATAGTATCAAAGCATACACATCACATGTACAGAATAGTCAAAGACTCAGGTCTAAAGACCGTACAAGTTCATAACTTGCAAAGAACTTTACTGACACTAAGCGAAATCTTAGTAAAATCCTTTTCAGCGGGTCTGTCTAATGCATGTTCTTAACATACACCTGTGTGCCTAGTTTAGTATCTCAATACCTATGACTCAAGGAACTTAGTCATCAACTAACTCACACACCAGTTATTTAAGGGTATTCAAATGTCCCAACACAATACCCTGACTAGAGACAAAATAATTACATCATCCAAATAGAACTCCAATACTAAGTCACGTACTTAGTGATCTATTTCATCAATGTAAATTATTTTGAGACAAAACTCGGTTACATTAACCAAATGACAATATGTCATACATATATCAATTATCGAAATAACTCCCACTAAACCAAACACCTCTAAAAGTACTAAGACCACTCGCCCATGCGTCTTATACCGATCATAACAATATGATCTTTATGTAGAGGAGGTTTCGGGACATACAACATTTGTATCGGTTATTTACAAGCATATCATCAATCTACCTTCTCTCGATTAAGGCAAACTGTTAGTTTCATAAGCAACAATTGCTTCATAAACTTTAAAGTTGAGTGCGTGTTTGATTCGTAACCAAACGTCTATTTGCTTCAAAAGCAATAGAACACTAACTTTAGTTATAATACTAGTCACAAAGTTGTCCTTTGAAACCGTTCCAACACACAATTTCTCATCCAAAACAAAATATACTGAGATTACAATCTCATGTCATCTTTGTCTATTTGGAAATATGAATCGTTGTAACTTGTTTACAATAATTCGTTTATCACATCATGCGCATCTCTTAAATAATTCCCCTTTTCGCTTCTTAAGCGCAAAGGAACAATTCTTAGATAGCATTCTAGTGACACTCACCAGATTAGTATCTACTCGTCACACGAGCACATAATAAACACATTTCTTGCAACGTCTCGTAGACTAAAGCAATCAAATGTCATCTAGTTAGAGAAGTATGTCACTTACATACCAAATCATAACGATAAATGCACTCCCACTAGCCTCTTGTACACACTTTGTCTCTCTTCGTCTCAATGGAAAACAAACATATTTGAATTACCACATTGAGAACAAAGATACTTGCTCCATAATACTTGCTCCAATCAAATTGGATCATTCACATTTGTCTAGCAACTTTAATAATATGAAATTCATACGATGTGTCGCACACACATCATATTTCATCCCTTCCAAGAAATATATTTCACATATATATGTCCAAAACTCATCATAATGAGTGATGACATTCAAAATGCTAAATCAATCTTAATAGACTTAAGAATAATGTTGTAAGAAGGTTTTTCCATAGTCATTACTATGAGATCAATCCTTAACTACCAACTATGCTTCATAGATACTCTTACATCAATCTACATCGTCTTTATATTGAAGACTATTCTTCACTATAAGACCCATTTAACCATAGTCTATACTTGGTAGTTATGGTATATAGAATCTATTAGATTTTATGTGACTTTTGGAGTCTTTACCCATTATTGTTTCATCATAGGTCAAACCTATGTAGGATAATATTTTGCAGGTAAGATGATCATGACTTTTCATGGATGCATCAATATCCTCTTCAACAATTGTAGAGAATTCCTGTTAATCTTGAACAATTCAAGGTCGATTCTACTCCCACAGTTTCTATCAGAAATCACATATTTTTAAAAGAAATATACCACTCCATGCAACAAAACAATTTTGTTCTTTGGATGGTTCGTAGATTTAACATAATACCCCTAATAAAACACATGTCATAATTCAGTCTAAGTTCTAGAAAACAATTTTCTTTAAACTTTAAGACTTGATAATTAAGAAAAGACTATTTTAGAACACTTCAATCCATATCTCATATGGTGTCTATTCTTCGACTTACATGGACAATCTCATCAACATTTGTACAAAGACTTTTATAGTGCATAACTTTCTAAAGCGTCAATAAAATCTGCATATGACTCATCATAGACCAAATCATATCAAATATGGTTCGATATAGTTTGAAACATTTTTCACTACTTCTAAGATGATCACAATCTTTTAGTTCAATTCCTCCCTGTTTCAATCATATCGAACAAAACCATACGTGTTACCCATTTTGCAACATTACTAGTTAAACTCACACATATCTGTATGCGCGTGGTCTAACAAGTCTAAGTACCCTCCCACTACAATTAATAGGAATCACTTGTAATGTCATTTATCCATCTAAACAAGATCCATATACCTCAGTTGATCCTTATCAATAAGGTTTATAATTTCATCATTATGAAACTTATTCTTATGTCTCTTGTCTCATGGATTAAGGACAATGCCATAATAGGTAAACTTGAGTCGTAGGACTTGAATCCTTTTGGTCGTTATGTTATAAATAAAAGCATTCACTACTAGGAATGTAGAGCTAAACAATCATGTTAGCCTTACTGTACCTCATATTCATCCAAGGTATAGAGCAACAATTGTTCTACTTTTATTAAAACTTTTCATGCCCATACATGAAACAGAATCAATGTCCTTGCTTATGACTAGTACAAGAATAACAATTATCCAATTCCAGTATTCAGCTTTATGGTAAAATTAAGTGATTTTCCTTTTATATATGAAATAACAACGTTTGTTCATTTCATCATAAAATACTTCACTTATATACCATTATTCCACCATCTTCGAGTCATCACATCCACAATGTAATAGTTGCATTTGGTATCTTATACCAAAACAGTGGAATGAAAGTAACAATTACTTTAGTAACATACACACCAAAAGTCATACTTCAGTAATTGATTTGCAGATTTTCTCGACATTTCTAGAAGCTATCTACCAATGTCATATATTTGTCATTACATTAATGATAAATAATTTCGTACCTAATCTAAACTTGGGAACAAGTTTGGATATGACAACGATTATTCTTCCCTTACTTTAACCAACGTCTTAAATTCATTAATCATTATCTCAAGCAATTTTCTTAATGAACTCATAGAACATTAGTATTATTTGCCTTCTTGATACAATGTTCAACTATCTTTTAACATCTCATGCTAAAAGGTGAGAAATCTTATTAAGTCACCTGTTTTATTCATAATAAAGGACCTAAACTTAGGACTAATTGAAACAATTTCAATTCCTAATTCTTTAGAAAGAAGCATCCAAAATTTCCTGATTATCAATATAATCACGTCATCGTATGACATGGATTAATTAGATCATCTTCAACATTTTCTTACTTAATGGGACCGGTTCCCTTTATTGAAACAATTGATTTTGGTACTTATAATCATCTTCATGACTCTAATTATACAGTCCATACTGTACATTAACATTGGTAATAATTTGTCGGAATTATCCTTCACAAGGACAAAATCTGTATCTCTTATTTTGAGAACAATTTTCAAGATACCAATCAACGCAACGAGGTTGAACAATTTAAACTCATCTTTAATAAATGTGATAACGGTAACTAAATTACAACTACATGTATATGCAAAGTAAAACGATAATTAATATTAATAATCATAAACAATTTTAAGATAAAATCATGCAAACTACCCTCAAGTTCGCATAATATTCCAAGATCCTAAACCTTGCATAATATTCCAAGATCCTAAACCTTTTGTCGCTCAAGTGAACTTGGGCTCACTGCTCAAGCTCAAAAAGTAAAGGTAAACAATAAACTTGTCAATTACATCTCTATGTAATTCCTGGTTCGTCGGAATTAGTCATCATATGACACCAACTATTTGCCTCAAAGCCCAAGTCCGACTTGATAGCAATGTTAAGCAAACCAGACTGAACATGTGGGTAATCGTTACCCACCTACTCAGTCCACACACATCGACAAAGCACCGCTTAGGCAGTCACTTCAACCAATGGTATGAAATTGTTGTAGTGGTCAATTCTGGAAAGGCAATACTTAATATTTGTGCGAGGGATTTAATGAATTATGGGTCCTAAACATGTTGCTAGGTCAACTTACAAGGCAACCTAAGCACACAAGTCACAAGTCTAAACAATAAAATTTATGCATAATATGACATAATTATTTAATTGTTATTAGTGATTTGCGCATAAAACAAGTCAAAAGATCCCATATTTTGATTCATAATCATATTACAATTCATAATTGCTATTTGGTTTGAACAATTTCACCAATATCTTTCATTTTTCTAACTACGAGGAACAATTTCCCACCCGAAAAAATTGAACAGATATACAAAATTCGATTCACAATCGATCTGCAACTTATAATTGTCATATAGATGAACAATTCATCAAAATCAAATAAGACTTGAGAAACTCTTTTCCGATCTATTTATGATAATACGATAATTAAAATGCATAAAATTATTTAGTCGATTTGGAAAACTAATTTTTCATTGATTCGGAAAAATAAAAGTATAATCCATGTTTGATTCATAATCACCACACAAACGCAAGAAAACGACTTTTCTTAAAAGCGTCGCTCGACCCGACACCATGTCGTCCGAGTAAATATTGTGTCATCTTGGTCAAACCTTTGCCACTCGGGTCATCCCGTTCCAACCGGGATACACCCGTGCCTACGAGTCATACTCGTGCCAACCCAGTCACACCCGTTCCGACCGAATCACACTCGTGTTGAATGGGTTGACCTTGTTTCGTTCCGTCTCCACCATAATTAAAA
Source organism: Agrostemma githago (assembly GCA_958450325.1). Lineage (NCBI taxonomy): Eukaryota > Viridiplantae > Streptophyta > Magnoliopsida > Caryophyllales > Caryophyllaceae > Agrostemma > Agrostemma githago. The sequence goes on along the minus strand of OY288247.1, from coordinate 60,151,273 downwards.
CGGGTCTTGTCCTAATCTTATTAGGACTCATCGTCAACAATAATAATAAATTCCAATACTTTAACGTTCTCAATTTCAATCGAATCTGGACTAATCTAATTAGTCTCATCGTCAACAAAGAATTTGAGATTATAGTGGATCAATTTAGGGCAAAATTAAATTTAAAAATAATCAATATTAGATATTACTTTAACTTTAAGAGTCAATTATATAATTTAACAATTTAAATTATTAAAAGATAACCCTAAACTTGAAACGAGTGAAACAAAACCTCCTACGTAACGTTCGATAGTAATAGTATCAAATATTTCACCAATATACATACCAATCAATATGTATAAATATCGCATAATGTACATCAATACGGATTAATGACAGGCAAGATGGAATCTTTATTCAAAATACAAGATGCAAGACACATGGCAGCAACAACATGTGTTAATGTAATTTAAGCAAATTATGTCACGGAATAAACAGACGGTGAGAACAATTCTCACCACGAAAAATATAATCAAATTAATACGCGGGTGAATCTCTCGTAACCAATTATGAGACATAGATTCACGTCTATTAGATTAATACTACGTAACAGAGGCTCTGATACCACTGTAGGGTTACAACCCTTAAACCCAAGACCTGTTACGAGTATTAACCGAAAAGATAAAAGTAGAGGGATAACAATTATACCTTATTTGCAGCGGAACAGCGTATTAATAAGAAGTATAATAAACCCAGAAATATATATAATCTTCACGGATAGAATAAATAATTCTCACGGACGTACAGAATAAAGCACCCGAAACGTGATGCCTTCTTTGGTATCCACACGGACACGGAACTGCGACGTATATGCTAGTATAAAGGTTTTGTGAGACAGTCTCACAAAATTATCTCTCTAATAATATATGAATCAATACTCACAATTGTATGATTTGGTTCATCATATGAACCTCCTTATATAGGAGAGATATGTTACCTACTTAACCCAATTGATATAATTAGATTATCACAATAACTTTAGTTACCATAACTAGATTATTACTATAACTCTAATTACCATAACCCGACAGCACAGCTGAGTCGTATTACTACTGACCCGATATATTAATATACCGATATATTAATAATATCTCGTACACATTGTGTATGACCCAATGGGCCCACTTAAGACTACTAGACATATAACTCATTTATATGTCAACCCGACATCGACCTATAGGAAGGCATATCGGATACTGTGGACATGACATAGGTCCACCCCGACGCGGCCACGCGCGGGTTTAGGGAGGCGAATGAATCTCCATATGAGATGGATCCAATTGAATTTTAAATCGAAGTAGGAGTCGCCACCGAATTTTGTGGTTATTCGGAACCATTCGAACCCACTCTATGTCGTAGTGGGCCATATTTAAAACATGGCCCATTTCCGATGTCAGAGTTTATCGGGTTCGTCCCTTTGCATTACGTTACCGATACCGACATTATCGGATACCGTGTATTGAATGACTCTCGTTGCCAATGGATTCGGACATCCGGAAACCATGGTTCTGAGTAAGGGGTGAGGGTACGTGTTGGGAAGTTCATTGAGAACACCCAACCCCGCCCGCACTTAGCGGCCTTTACTAAGATATCGTTCGTTTTATGTACACGCGTTAGTTCGACGGTTGAATGATATGCAGAAATTATTTTCCTAAGACATGTGAGGAAAGTAAATAAGTGGGTTGCTAAGTCGTTTAATGCATGTTAAACTAATAACGTCAAAGTTATTTTAGCATGTGAATTTGTTTTAGTCTAATAAAACGAAGAAATAAATAAATTGCTACAAACACGAGAAAACGAGTTAGTAACGATTGAATAATAATATAGCAAATAAATATACGAGATCGAGAGAATAAATATTAATCGAAATCTGAAAAATATTGTTAAAACACTGTTTTGTATAAAAAACAAAGTTCGAAAAATAATAGAAAAACGAGAAAGGCGCGTCGTGGCAGCCGGCCGCGCGGCTCGCCTGGGACTCCGGCGAGTCGCGTGTCGGTCTGTTTTCGAGAGCGGTTTTTTGGAAATTTTCGATTAAATCGCGTACGAATATTGCATAACTCGTACTCAACTTAATATTCTCGATATTCGTTATATTCGATAGTTGACTACGAAATCAATATCAAATATTTGGAATAGTTTTAGAAAAAGATATAAATTTTAGAAATCGTTTCGTAGAATAAATAATAAACAACGAACGAAAAGGTAAAAAGCGATCCGGGTCACAGGCCCGTGCGCGAGTCGCCTGGGCGTGGCGCGACTCGCGTGCGGGTCTGTCCGATTTTTATTTTTTGTCGAAAATCGTTAAATTTTATAAATCGCGTACAAATATGGATTAATTTATACCCGATTCATATTTTCGATATTCGTTTTATTCGATTATGAAATCGATATCGAATAGTCGAAAGAATTTTAGAAAAAGGTTTTGAAAAAAAGGTTTGTTTCGAACGAAAAGTTTAAAAAAAAGACTTTGAACGAAAAAAGGTGTAACGATTTTTTATATCGTCGAAATCTTAATATAATTCTTTTTGATACAATATTCGGTTATAGAAAACCGATATCATATTTTTAAGAATGTTCGATATATGAAAATAGTTTTTAATAGTATTGATATTAGAAAATAAAAAGAACCAACGAAAGACCCGTAATAAAAAACGAGAAGGAGAAAAGAGAAGAAGAAGAATCGGGTTTGATTTACACCCTCAACCTACATGCTTTGTTTTCTCGGGATAAGGCTCGTTGGAAAGTGGCTTAGACTTGGGAGCATCGAGATGATGAGGATGAGTTTAGGGTGTCGGTTTGGACGGGTGGTTGGACGTCGGGTTTGGCCGGACGGTGGGGTAGTTTCGTCGGTATTTCGAGGCTTCTTCGAGAAGGTGTCGGGATTTGCTAGATATCGAGGATGTAGGATGTGTAAACAGTGTTATGAGGCTGTTTTTTTCGGTGTTAATTGTGTTGTCGAGGTTGTTCTCTGATGTGTTAAAAGTGTTGGATGGGAGGTCCTATTTATAGGAATCGAGGTAGTTTTGCTTGTGTGACAAGAAATACCGGTTTGGATAGGAAATACGAGAGTTCGAGAGGAAATCATAGTCCCGTTTCTTGGTGAAGAAGTCATGAATCTCGGCTGGTGGAGGAGTATTTCGGCTGAGCTGGGACGCCTAAACCGAGTGTTTGAGCTCGGTTTGTGTCTGTTCCGGTTTCTGGATAGAATTCCTACTTGAGATCGAATTCTACTTTTAACGGAATTGTTTAATGTTTAATGAAGCTGAAATTTTATAGTGTTTGAGTATGAATCAGCCGTGTGAAGTGTCACGGCTGACTCACGTGTCTCGGGAAAATCTTTGACCGGGTTTTGACTCGGTCGCTAAAAGACGGTTTTACCCCTGGTGTCGGATTCGACCCAAATTAGTGTTATTTGACTCGAAACGACCCACTGGGCCTGGATTTGAGGTTGGTTTTGTGAGATTTGTACTCCGTAATAAGTCTAAACCAAATGTCCATGATTATGAGCCCATATCCGAGTCCATCAAAGAACGTTTACGTCCAATCATCATCGGGTGTTTGGCGGGAACTACTATAGACACCTGGCGGTCAAAATGTGGGTGTCTACAGAGCCCCCACTCTGACTGAGGCTTGGACAAGGCAAAAGTCTGAGTAGCTACCAGGTCAATCAAGGATTAAAACCTGGCAGACTTCCGATCGGGTCGTTTATAGTCCATTAGACCTGCGTGAAGGGCTCGCCAGCCATAGGATAGAAATCATACCTGGGTTGATGCTGGTAATGTCGCGGGAGCTGTCTTGGAAGTTATGGGTATACCTGTTTACAGGTACATCCTGTCTTAGAATTGCGCGGGAGCTTGCCTTGGAAGCTATGGACACATCTGTTTACAGATATATCCTGATTCTTCAGTAGAAAATGTCGCCTGAACTTTCCACTGGGGAACTTTTCTTGGAATTTCTTGGGAGTCTTGGGTGTACCTGTATGCTGACATAATTTGTATGTAACATTTAGGTGAAACACCGACTCATGCTGGGGAAGAAAAGGTGATTTTTCGAAGAAAAAAAATTTGAAGAGAAAAAAAACTGAATTTTTTGGAAAGTTTGGAAATAAGGATGCCTGGGATGATTTTGACTCCTAATCGGATTCTGACACGGATTCCTGGAATTCCCTGGTTAGGCCTGTATGCCTAGATGAAGTAGAGGAAGTGATATAAAGCCTATTCCTGTTATGACTAGGAAAAGGGATATTCTCTATTATAAATAGAGGGCTTTGGCTTCTTATTTTTCATATTCTAACCCAAATCTTTTCTTTCATCTCAAAATCCCTTAGACTTTTAGGATAAATAAAAGAAATTATTCTCGCAATGGGTATTGATCATTTGACTGCGATGCTTCAGGCGTGGGTCCAGGATTTTCGAGATGAAGATAAAGTTCAGCTAACTCAAATGGGAATTGTGGCTTTATTCCTACTTCATCGACTTAGGGTAGATTCGCACTTTCTTGATGCTTGCTTATCCTTTTGGGATACTACCCACCATGTTTTTGCATTTTCTCGAGGAGAAATGTGTCCCCTTCCTGAAGAAATTGCAGCTATAGGCGGTTGGTGCCCTAGTGCTCGTCCTGCCATTCCCCCATTTTATCCTGACCCAAGGAGGAGGTTAAGGGATTTTCTAGGCTTGTCACATGCTGAGACAGCCCGTATGATAAAGGGAGATTCGGTTTCCCTATTTGACCTGGCTGACAAATTTATGAATCCAGTTGGCGCAAGAATTACTTCTACCCACAGGCGTAGGGCTTTTGCCTTTTGTATGCTGCATCGATATGCCTTTGAAGGTCGGATGGATGCTGACTCGTGCTTGGGTGAGATCAGGCTAATTAGCATAGTTGACCAAATGGAGACATGTCACAGCCCGGCTTGGCTGATAACTGGGGAGATTATTATGGGCCCTGACGCTAGGAGACTTGACCCGGATCGACAATTGACAGGAGGCATCCGTCTTTTGCAGGTATTTAACCGTTTTTTTTTTTTCGAAAAATTGCCCGATTTTCCGAATTCTTTCCCGAATTTTCGAATTTTCCGAAATTTCCAATTTTTCGAAAATTTTTGGTTTTTCCGAAATTTTTCGAAGTTTCCAATTTTCGAAATTTTTGATTTTTTTTTTTGAATTTTCGAAAGTTTTTTTACTTTTCGAAAATTTTGCTGATCTGGTTATCCGAGCGTCTGTCAATCATAGAGCCCCCAGTGAATATATCCAGATATCGTAGCTGTCAGATTGGCTCCAGGTCCCGACGAATAAGATCAAGTCATCATATAAATCGAAAATATTGGGATGAAGAGCTAACATTCCATGGCGGGCCTTTGATTAGATGGAATGTCATCTGGTGGTTCCTTTCAAGGCTGACGGGGTTAGCTAGAAGGGACAAGGCCCGTTATCTGGTGATCTTGTCTTTGGACTGGATTGTCCATATCTATCCGGACCGTATTCTAAGACAGTTCGGTTCGTTTCAGCAGATCCCTGAGACTGAGGCAATTATTAGCGTTTCGATCCAATTGACGGATGCTATGTGTGACACGTGGCTACAGCGCTGGTTTACCCATGTCATGTGGACTATACCTCGCCCTTGTCAAACCACTTGGGTTTCTGAATCATATCGAAGATGGACTTCTGAAGAATCGCAAGAGACCCGTAAGACTTTGAAGACTGAAGAGGCACTTGACTTGGCCCGTCAAGAATCGGTAAAAAGATAATTGACGGTTATTTGATAAAGAGGAGACTCCAACTACCTTTGCTGAGCCGGGGTCTGGTCCTAAGTCAAAAACTAAGACTCGGGCTAATGAGACCGGTGCTAGTGACTTGGAGAGAAGGCTCGGACCGAAACTAGCGGTCCGAGATAGGCTAGGTCCGTGTGACGTGACCGGGGAATCAAGTTTGAAGAAACGAGCCCGGGTTAAGGAGATTCCTTTGGTGATTAGGGAGCGTTCACCTTCACGTCGACGCCGGTGGGTGGAAAAAGAGGCTAAGGGCAAAGGAAAGGGAAAAATGCCCTAGTTTTTTATTATTTAAGTATTAGTATTATTTATTGTGTGCTGGATTTTTTTTGATTTTTTGTAACTTTCCGGATTTGTCGGGAATTTTTTTTTTTTTGAAATAAATAAAAGAAACTTACTAAAAACCGTTCCTGTTTTTCTTTTCTTGATTGCAGTGGTTGTGCCCTTTTGAGGGGCTGCCTACGTATCCACAATAAATGGAATCAAACCAAACGTAGTTCAGACGTAATTTGCAATTTCGAAATACATCAAGACTATTGGTTCAAGATGTTTGTAACAGTAGAATAAATAATTCTAGCTTTTGACTTGTCTTTAAAAAGTTTGAAAAAAGATGTTTTTAATAAACTTTTTGCAAATGACATTGAGAGAGGTGGGTTAAGGGTAATAGCGCTTCAGCTGGTCCAGGTTAGTTGGGTTGACAGATCCGTTCCCATCCAGATCCGTTAGCATTACTGCCCCACCTGATAGAATATTTTTTACTAGATATGGCCCAGCCCAGTTAGGTTTGAATTTTCCCCATGGGTCTACTGGTAATAAAGCTCGAACAGACTTGAGAACCAAGTTTTCTTCTTTGATGTTCCTGGGCCTTACCCTCTTGTTGAAAGCCCGCTGGATTCTCTTCTGATAGATTTGTATATTATTGAGGGCACGAGATCGTCGTTCATCTAAAAGGACTAGCGAGTCATATCGTGCTCGAACCCAATCAGCTTCGGGTACTTGACTTTCGAGTAGGATTCTGAGTGATGGCACCTCTAACTCAACAGGTTGGACCGCTTTCATCCCGTATGTAAGGTAATACGGTGTTGCCACGGTCGCAGTACGAATCGAGGTCCGATATCCCCAAAGTGCAAATGGTATTTTGTCGGGCCAATCCCGGTAATTATCAGCCATCTTTTTGAGTATGGTGACAATTGTTTTATTAGCCGCTTCTACCGCTCCATTGGTTTGGGGTCGATAGGGTAAAGATGTATGCCTTTGAATTTTGTACTTGGTCAGCAAGGCTGCTGTTTCGGCTTGAAAATGGGTCCCGTGGTCACTGATGAACTCGTGAGGGATCCCATACCGGCATATTATCTTATTTTGAATGAACTTGGCAACATGATTGGCGTTGAGAATACGATAGGACTCAGCTTCTACCCATTTGGTGAAATAGTCGATTGCTACCAAAATGAAGCAGTGTCCTCCGGTTCCCGAGGGGTTTATCTTTCCAATTATATCGATTCCCCACGTTGAAAATGGCCAGGGTGATGTCATGGTGTATAGCAGGGATGGTGGCATATGTTGTACATTGGCAAAATTTTGACAATTATGGCAATGTCTAACATATAGTTGACAGTCGGTTTCCATGCTATTCCAGTAGTATCCGAGCCTCATGATTTTCCGGACTAACATCTGGGCATTCATGTGTGGGCCGCATTCGCCATCATGTACCTCAGCCATAACTTTTTCGGCGTTGGTTTTATCGACACATCGAAGGAGAGCCCCCTATGCTGTCTTTTTGTAGAGTTGCCCATCGTCGGTGCGGATGAACTGGGTTGCCAGTCTTCGGAGGGCCTTTTTGGCTCGGTTGTCAGCTCCGGGTGGATATTCCCCGGTTGCTAGGTATGTCAACACAGCTTGATACCACGACTCGGGATCAGGTATCTCGATCTCTTCGATGTCGTGAATATATGCTGGCTCGGATCGCCTTTCGACACAGATTGGCATACTAGTCATATGATCGGGAATATTTAGCAAAGATGCCAGTTTTGAGAGTGCATCTGCAAATTGATTTTCTTCCCGAGGTAGGTATATATATTCTACCTTCTGGAACTGTTTCTCGAGATCCCTTACTCTTGCCTGGTAGGCCACGAGATTAGCATTTCGAGTTTTCCATTTTTGGAGCGCTTGATTAATGACCAGAGATGAATCACCGTGTACTCGGAGGTTTGTGACCCCTAAGTCGGCGGCGGCTTGTAGCCCGTGGATACATGCTTCATACTCAGCGGCATTGTTGGTGACGTCGAAGTCTAATTTGATGGATACGGGAGTATGTTCCCCTCTTGGCGAGATTAGGAGAATCCCAACTCCAAATCCTCGGAAATTGGATGCCCCGTCAAAGTATAAGTCCCACGCTTCGGTGTCAGTGTGGAAAATGTCTTCATCTGGGAAGGACCAAGTGTCGGTGTGTCCTTCTTCGGTTATGGGATTGTCAGCGAGAAATTCGGCTACTATTCGTCCTTTGATGGCTTTCAATGGTACGAACTTTAAATCGAATTCTGCCAACATCAGGGTCCATCTCGATATCCTGCCGTTGAGAATGGGCTTCTCGAAGAGGTATTTGATTGGATCCATTTTGGATAGTACTTGTACCTCGTAACTGAGCATGTAATGTCGGAGCTTCTTAGTGGCCCAGAGCCCCAGACCAGAGTTAAACATGTCTTTTCAAGCATGGTGTATTTACACTCGTACTCTAAAAACTTCTTGCGATGTAGTATATAGCTCGTTCTTCGGAGTTGACCGTTTGAGCTAGCATAGCCCCCATGGCTGTCTCTGTCGTGGTTAGGTATAGTGACAAAGGCAAACCGTGCTGGGGTGGCATCAGGACCGGTGGTGAGGCCAAATTTCTTTGATTCTATCAAAGGCTGCTTGACATTTGTCGTCCCATAGTAACCGTTCTCCTATTTTCAGCTTTTTGAAGATTGGTTCACACACCATGGTTAGCTTTGAAATGAACCTGCTAATGTATTGGACTTTTCTGAGAAACCCTCTTATCTCCTTTTCGGTTTTAGGGGGCTGCATCTCGATGATGGCCTTGATTTTGGCTGGATCGACCTCGATACCTCGTTGGCTAACGATATGACCCAGTAATTTGCCCGATGTTACCCCGAAACTGCATTTCTGAGGGTTTAGCCTCATGTTGTATTTGCGTAATCGGGTGAAGAACTTTCTCAGGGCGGTGATGTGACCGTCCCTGTCTTTGGATTTGACGATCATGTCGTCCACGTAGACTTCCACTTCTTTATGCATCATGTCATGTAATAAAGTTGTGGCGGTTCGTTGGTAGGTGGCCCCGACATTGATGAGTCCAAATGGCATAACAGTATAGCAATAAGTACCCCAAGGTGTAATGAAGGTAGTCTTATCCATATCTTCTTCTGCCATTTTTATCTGGTTATACCCCGCATACCCGTCCATAAATGATAGAAGGGCATGATCAGCTGTGTTATCCACCAGTATATCGATGTGTGGTAACGGGAAATCGTCTTTCGGGCTCGCCTTGTTAAGATCCCGAAAGTCTACACAGACACGAACCTTACCATCCTTTTTAGGGACCGGTACAATGTTTGCAACCCAATCTGGATACTCGGAGACTCGTATGAACCCAACTTTGAATTGTTTGTCGACTTCCTCCTTTACTTTGAGGGACCATTCGGGCCTCATGCGTCGGAGTTTTTGTTTAACCGGCTTGAACCCTTCCTTGATCGGTATATGTTGTTCGGCTATTTTGCGATCAATCCCCGGCATGTCCTTGTAGGACCACGCAAAGACGTCTTTGAATTCTTGAAGGAGAACTATGAATTGTTGTTTCTCCTCGGGATCTAAGGATAATCCTATCTTAAGCATCTGAGGTTCTAAGGTTGTTCCCACGTTGATGGATTCGGTTTCTTCGATTACCGGATTGCGGGATTCCCTTTGCTCTAGTTGCTCGATCAGATGTGGAGGTAAGGATACCTGTTCGTCGGGTTTCTCAATGTCATTGCACATAAAATTTTTGAAATTGAGAAAATTTTGAAAATGAGACAAGTCGTAAGCAGAACGGTTGTTATTATTGATCATGAATTGGGAAAAGAGCTCGAAAAGAGCTGCCATCTGATCACTAGTCAGTGGCGGGATAGGTAGGGTGCCTGGGACAGACCCCGAGGCACCAGGAATAACTAAAGGGAGAGGGGGAGTTATAGGACTGACCATAGCACCGGACTCACTAGACTCAATCTTAGACTCTGACTCGGACTCCGACTCAGACTCAGACTCAGATTCTGGCATTTCTCCTTCTCCTGCGATCAGCTTGTAAGTCCTCCCTTGACTGTCAGTCCATTTGACAGTTTTCCTCCAGGCTCTGGTCCCGGACCCGACTTCTGAGATTAGCTTAGATGGATCAAAGGTGCGGCTGCGGAGAATGAGACTGACCAGCTCTTCCTTCGGTGTTGGGACCGCGAGTTCCTCTCCAAAAAGTAGCCCTAGCGCGGGCTCAGCATTCTTAGCATCTTCGGACTGGATAAGAGCGAAGATGTCATCGGGTATATAGTTGCAGACCTGGGCCGAGTGGGTCCCAGGGTGCGTGGTTGTGGGCCGATATAGGCCAGTTTGGACGGTCTCGAATACTGTAGTGACAAAGATGACCTTGCCGGCTCCGGTCTGACCCATGTTTTCTGGGGTTAGGGTGTAGCCCAGGCCTGTTTGAGTCCTCCCATTGTCCAGAACTTCGAGGATTTTTCATGCAGGGAGATCGGGCCTTGATGTAACCCCTGGTAGAAAGCCCAGATTCTGCAGCATTCGGTCAAGGCGGACCGTGAAGTAAGGACGGAAGAGATGATCTTCTTCGATGGCCCCTACGAAATCGAACCCCCAGAGATCAGTGCGACCCGAGGTGTTGTAGTTAGCTACAGTCATAGATGTGGCTTCCAGAGTGATGACGGTGTCATGCAAAGGTAGCTTGATTTTCCGATGCAAGGTGGAGGATACAGCCCTGGTTGCGTGGATCCAAGGTCTTCCTAAAAGAAGGTTGAAGGAAGAAGTCACGTCAATTACTTGAAACTCTAGCTCCTTCTCTATCGGGCCTGTTATGATAGTGAGTTTTGTGGCTCCGGCTACTGACTTTGGGCTTCTGTCAAAAGCCTGAATGGTCTGAGCTGTGGGAATGTAGTCTGCCTCGGTGATACCAAGGGCTTTGGCGGTCCTTAAGGGGAGGACGTTGACTGCTGACCCGTCGTCAATTAGGGTCATGGGTAGATACTTTCCACGGCAGATGACCGTGATGTAGAGGGCCATGTTATGGGCTGGCCCAAATGGTGGTAGATCAGCATTGAAGAAGGTGATTAGTGGGCCTTCCTCTATGGATCTCCCCTTTAGGTGGGGCAGAACTGTGGCTACCATTTCAGCTGGAGTAGCCGTAGAGTCGATTTTGACTTGATCGAGGGCCTTAGTGAGTGCCTCTCGATGTTCCTCGGAGCTAACTAGGAGTTGCCATATAGAGAGGTCAACTCGAGTCCTGTTTAGCTGTTTTACAAGAGCCTTTTCAGCAGTTGGCTCTTCTGGGGCGGGCTCGACCCTAAGTGGCTCGGCGATGATGAGGGCTTGACTAGTGGCTAAGACCTTGGACTTAACCTTCTGAATCTCCTCGGGCGTAATGGGGACAGCTTCCCCTTTGGTGAGATAGACGACGTCTTCGTCGTCGCACCAGATCCCGTTTATTTGCGGGACAAATGGAGAAATGAGGTGTGAGCAATCCGTTATTTCCCCGGAGAAGATGGCGTGAGTAGCCAACGGGTTATCCTTGTTGTTGGGTTTACCCCCGGGCAAAGGGATCTTCCCGCTCTCGATGAGATCTTGGATAAGGTGTTTTAGCTTCCAACATTTCTCAGTGTCGTGTCCCTTACCACGATGGTAGTGACAGTAGGCCTGGAGGTTGTAGGCCTTGGAGCGTCGCTCGACCGGGAGATCAGGTGTTGGGCCTATCGGGGTGATCAGGCCTTTTGATGATAGCCTCTGCAGGGCATTCTCATAGGTGGTGCCTATGTCGGTGAATACCCGGGGGGTGGTATTCTTCTGGGACGAGGTATCAAGTGCATTTACCTCGTCAAAAATGCTACGCGTGGCAGCTGTAGTTGTGGGCTTGCTCGTTGATGAGCTGGCCCCTTGGTATCCCTTGGTGGAGGCCTTAGTGAGGCTTTCCAACCTTAAATCATCTTCGATTCTCGTTCCCATTTCAGTTAGGACCGCGAAGCTAGGTACGATGGCGTACCGGAGATGGACCCGGTAAGCTGGAAGGAGGTTCTTGACAAAGGCTTCAACCAGCACTTTTTCACTGGGCTTATCGACCAGTTTGACACTTTCAGCCCTCCAGCGTTGGAGATATTTCGTAAATCCTTCCTTAGGTTCCTTGGCCATTACTTCCAGGGTGCGCATAGTGGTCTGGATTTCCGTGTTGTCGGCGTAGTTCCGAGCGAATTCCGTTGCCACGTCATCCCAAGTTTTGTATTTCTTGGAATCGAGCCGGTAGTACCAGGCTCTTGGGTGCTTCTCGAGAGAAGAAGCGAACAGGTGCTTGAACATGTTGGACTTAACCCCCTTAAGGGCCATGAACTCCTTGAAAGCCCGGATATGGTGGACCGGGTCTTCAGTACCCTCGAACATTGGTAGACCCGTCAGATTGAGATTGGCGGGTAGTTCATCGGTCAGTGGGGTGTAGGTCCGAGCATTCTCCGTATGGATGGAGTTTTGGGTTGACAGGTGGACCTGTTCCTGCAGTTTGTGGACTGCGCTGGCCAATTCAGCTAAAGGCCCAGTAGTATCGACACTGCTACTAGGAGTTCCCTGCTCTATGGCACTTACCCGGGTGAGGATGGAGATCTGGTCCCCTCTCATCGACGTGATCATGTTTTCCAGCTTGGTCAGTGAGGTCTTCAATTCATCGACGGCTTGTTGCGTCATGGCTCGAGTGTGGGGTGGCCTGTCTGTAAGGGCACCGCGTAATCAGTAACTGACCCAGATCTTAGAATCAAAGAGTACATCCCGAGCAAGGAAAAGACTAAACTAGAAAAAAAGACCGGAAACTGACTTCTAGACGGATGACCCGTGGATGGTGCCTTCCTTAGGATTCGGCAAAGTGGGCCTAGTCCCGTTCGAAGGAAGGTCTACGTGAGAATTCCCCAGACTTTGGACTCGAGTGTGTAAACGGGCTTCCCTTTGTAGGAGTCTGTCCTACGCAGGTGGGCCGTGCCTTGACAAATAAGGCGGACTTGGGAAGGGGTGGAAATCCGTGATGTAGGATCGACGGAGTTTCGACGCTATAGACTCTTACGACCTATGACAAGACCCGACACTGCTAAATACGGGAAGTCCTAAGAAGAAGAGGGTTTTGAAAAGAGGTTTGGATTTGAAAACCGAACAAAGTCGGGTAGGATGGTCCGATTTCATTGAAAACTGGAAAAAGGGCATCGGGCCGAGATTTCGGGCTTTTTGAAAAGTTTTGGACAGCATACCGGCTAAAAATAGGCTATTTTGAGTCAAAATCATAAGTCCTAAATTCGGCAGCTTTCCGGGTTTTGAAAAAAGAATGAATTTGAAAAGATGCGGGTTTTTGAAAATGACGGTTTTTGTAAAAGACCAGAGAAGATCAAGTAGCATGTAGTCACGGAAACAGTATAATGACGCCATGTATGCTCTTAGTCTAAGTCTCGGTCGGTCGAATAGGGTCTATACCAACGACGATCGCATTCTCGCAAATCAGGACGGACCTCCTAAGCCGAGTTGGTCTTAGAATCTGCCGTAAAACCCATGCGAGTTCCGCCATCGAAGTCTTTAGTGCACCCAAGTGGGAATGCACCGTGGTATAGTGGGACGTCGGTCACAAGTAACCGGCCCGGGATAGAACGGGGTTATGCATGAACCATTGAACTAAAATGTGTACATTACTAATCGAACGATTTCTTTTCGAGTCTCACCCTGAGGATGCCGATGGTAAGTGACGCATCAGTTAGTCCCCAGCGGAGTCGCCAAATTGTGGACATGACATAGGTCCACCCCGACGCGGCCACGCGCGGGTTTGGGGAGGCGAATGAATCTCCATATGAGATGGATCGAATTGAATTTTAAATCGAAATAGGAGTCGCCACCGAATTTTGTGGTTATTCGGAATCATTCGAACCCACTCTATGTCGTAGTGGGCCATATTTAAAACATGGCCCATTTCCGATGTCAGAGTTTATCGAGTTCGTCCCTTTGCATTACGATACCGATACCGACATTATCGGATACCGTGTATTGAATGACTCTCGTTGCCAATGGATTCGAACATCCGGAAACCATGGTTCTGAGTAAAGGGTGAGGGTACGTGTTGGGAAGTTCATTGAGAACACCCAACCCCGCCCGCACTTAGCGGCCTTTACTAAGATATCGTTCGTTTTATGTACACGCGTTAGTTCGACGGTTGAATGATATGCAGAGATTATTTTCCTAAGACATGTGAGGAAAGTAAATAAGTGGGTTGCTAAGTCGTTTAATGCATGTTAAACTAATAACGTCAAAGTTATTTTAGCATGTGAATTTGTTTTAGTCTAATAAAACGAAGAAATAAATAAATTGCTACAAACACGAGAAAACGAGTTAGTAACGATTGAATAATAATATAGCAAATAAATATACGAGATCGAGAGAATAAATATTAATCGAAATCTGAAAAATATTGTTAAAACACTGTTTTGTATAAAAAAACGAAGTTCGAAAAATAATAGAAAAATGAGAAAGGCGCGTCGTGGCAGCTGGCCGCGCGGCTCGCCTGGGACTCCGGCGAGTCGCGTGTCGGTCTGTTTTGGAGAGCGGTTTTTTGGAAATTTTCGATTACATCGCGTACGAATATTGCATAATTCGTACTCGACTTAATATTCTCGATATTCGTTATATTCGATAGTTGACTACGAAATCAATATCAAATATTTGGAATAGTTTTAGAAAAAGATATAAATTTTAGAAATCGTTTCGTAGAATAAATAATAAACAACGAACGAAAAGGTAAAAAACGATCCGGGTCACAGGCCCGTGCGCGAGTCGCCTGGGCGTGGCGCGACTCGCGTGCGGGTCTGTCCGATTTTTATTTTTTGTCGAAAATCGTTAAATTTTATAAATCGCGTACAAATATGGATTAATTTATACCCGATTCATATTTTCGATATTCGTCGTATTCGATATTCGATTATGAAATCGATATCGAATAGTCGGAAGGATTTTAGAAAAAGGTTTTGAAAAAAAGGTTTGTTTCGAACGAAAAGTTTAAAAAAAAGACTTTGAACGAAAAAAGGTGTAACGATTTTTTATATCGTCGAAATCTTAATATAATTCTTTTTGATACAATATTCGGTTATAGAAAACCGATATCATATTTTTAAGAATGTTTGATATATGAAAATAGTTTTTAATAGTATTGATATTAGAAAATAAAAAGAACCGACGAAAGACCCGTAATAAAAAACGAGAAGGAGAAAAGAGAAGAGGAAGAATCGGGTTTGATTTACACCCTCAACCTACATGCTTTGTTTTCTCGGGATAAGGCTCGTTGGAAAGTGGCTTAGACTTGGGAGCGTCGAGATGATGAGGATGAGTTTAGGGTGTCGGTTTGGACGGGTGGTTGGACGTCGGGTTTGGCCGGACGGTGGGGTGGTTTCGTCGGTATTTCGAGGCTTCTTCGGGAAGGTGTCGGGATTTGCTAGATATCGAGGATGTAGGATGTGTAAACCGTGTTATGAGGCTGTTTTTTTCGGTGTTAATTGTGTTGTCGAGGTTGTTCTCTGATGTGTTAAAAGTGTTGGATGGGAGGTCCTATTTATAGGAATCGAGGTAGTCTTGCTTGTGTAACAAGAAATACCGGTTTGGATAGGAAATACGAGAGTTCGAGAGGAAATCAAAGTCCCGTTTCTTGGTGAAGAAGTCATGAATCTCGGCTGGTAGAGGAGTATTTCGGCTGAGCTGGGACGCCTAAACCGAGTGTTTGAGCTCGGTTTGTGTCTGTTCCGGTTTCTGGATAGAATTCCTACTTGAGATCGAATTCTACTTTTAACGGAATTGTTTAATGTTTAATGAAGCTGAAATTTTATAGTGTTTGAGTATGAATCAGCCGTGTGAAGTGTCACGGCTGACTCACGTGTCTCGGGAAAATCTTTGACCGGGTTTTGAATCGGTCGCTAAAAGACGGTTTTACCCCTGGTGTCGGATTCGACCCAAATTAGTGTTATTTGACTCGAAACGACCCACTGGGCCTGGATTTGAGGTTGGTTTTGTGAGATTTGTACTCCGTAATAAATTTAAACCAAATGTCCATGATTATGAGCCCATATCCGAGTCCATCAAAGCACGTTTACGTCCAATCATCATCGGGTGTTTGGCGGGAACTACTATAGACACCTGGCGGTCAAAATGTGGGTGTCTACAGATACATAGACTTAAGCGGGTAAATCCGTAGGACAGTGGACATAACTCCTTCAATGTGTACGTCTATGTTTCTGTTCAATTCAAATTAATCAATCAATGGTCACGTACTGTATTAGCTCGAGCGTCAAGAGTTAAGCGTTCTAGTATTGAAGCAAGCCACATTAGGCGACTTAGTACTAAGACGTTTGACAACAGACATACTTCCTAATGCGTTACAGACACACTTTTAAGCAGAATATCATGAGAATTAGTACGACGTAATCGGACTAATATTCTTAATATCGCGTAAAACTTATTTGGCAGTGGAGTGGCAGTGCATTGGGAGTGAGGCGTAAATAAGGTTACCATGGCACTGGGTAATTAAATAGCCGTAAATAAGACAAAAAAGAATGGACAAAATTAATTTCCTAGTGTAGTCCATATATACAGTACTCAAGGGAGTACTGTAGTATTTTGTTTTATTCTATTCAAGGAAGTACTCCGTAGCTTATTTATGCAACAGAGATGAGAGGTGAGGTGAGGTGAGATAGTGACAGGAAATTAAAACACTAAAATGGGGTTTTTCAGGGTTTAAGCAGGCAGCTCTCATCTACCTCTACCTCTACCTCTAGGAAAACAAACAAGTTCAAAAGTCTCTCTCTTTGCAAATTAAGTATTTTTGGAGTAAGGTTTGATTCTTCTTCTTCTTCTTCTTCTGCATGTTTTCATAATTCGCTAAAGTTTGCATCTTTTTTTCCATTTTTGGTATGCTTGTCTTCCTTCATACGTGTAGTTGAAACACCAAGAAATTACCACTACATTGGATGCTTCTTCTTGCTTGTTCTGAAAAAAAGTACTCCGTTCGTAACAAACTTTGGATCTAATTATATCATTTGTTCCGTTTTATTAAATTACTCTTCACATATAAAGGAAAAGTCCCATTCTTTTTGGGACAGAGGTCTATTATACTGATACTACTCAACCTATTCATCATTTGTGTCTTGTGAGAGTATATTCTAGCAGGTAGATCATTGGTTTTTAACTTGGAAAGTTTTTCTCCTTTTCCACAATTGTGCTAGTATATTGTGTTAGTTACACCACTACCTATTACTCTCCAACTAAGTTCATGTTGGTTGGCACTTGGCAGTTGGCACAATCCTAATATATATGTTGCTGCCTTAATTTCTTTAGAATGACGAAATGTGCCTCTCAACCTATGGACTTGTGCTCACTGAACAACGACATCCCCTTTGACATCCTTTCTCGATTGCCAGCTGATAAGTTAGTCCAGTTACGACGGGTGTCAAAACAGTGGCAAAACTTTATTGCAGATCCTGATTTCCAGCACTTGCAGATGAATATATCACACCCAATTTCGATTTCAGGCTACTTCTTCCAGGAAAGATTTGAGTACAGTGAGATTGATGTGGAAACACTGAGTTATATTCCCCTTGGAGCCCAGAAAACCCAAATTTACCCTAATGTCCTCGCCTTTTTACCTGAAAAAACCACCATTTTGGCGTCAAGCAATGGTTTGATTTGCTGCAGGAGTTGCAACCCTTCTCCAGACCCATTTATATACATCTGTAATCCTGTTAACAAGGAATTTAAGAAGCTGAAATGGGATCATTTTCAGAGGCGGGATCAAATCCTCTTTTCTTTCGACCCACATTCTTCTTCCTCGGCCAAAGATTACAAACTTGTGAAAGTGTTTGAGACGGATGATTTGATCGATGGTAAGGAGGAGTTCTTCTTTGGGTTTGAAATATATGACTGGGAAAGGAAAGAATGGGTGAAATCAAGGGAACTCTGTCATTCTGAAGATCTGTTATGCAGCAACAATAGGGTTATTCTCAAGGGGATCTTGTACTGCCTTACTGATGGTTTTCAACTTCTTACATTCGACATTGAAAATGAACTGTCATTCATGATCTCACTCCCATTTTCTATTACAGACAGCAAGTGCCCTGATATTTGTCTTGGTGAATCTAACGGTGTGTTACATTGCGTAGTGGTTTGTAATGACTCGCTTCAGGTATGGGTCCTAGTCGACCGTTTTACTTCCAATTGGGATCTCATGGATTTCGTATCATTTGAGGCAATGGAAGAAAAAAACCCGGAATATCTCCTTAACATGGTGGAGAGAGTATCGAGATCAACTTCTGAGACAGCCCCATGGATGCATCTGTTGGCTTTTAAAGATGGTAACTTGTTCTTGAGGGTCTCTAACTCCGCCTTTTCTCTTGATATTCGCTCAAGGCAGATGCAATCACTTTGCAGCATAACGAAACTGGGACGTCAAGTCATTGTTGCTCCAACAGTAATTCCATATTCAATCAGCTTGGCACCTCTCGCTAATTTCTAAATGCTCGTCTAGGACACTTGCTAGTATATAATTATGTATGTTACGGAGTACTACTCACTGACTCCTTGGGAGTTTCAGAGGACAACATTGAGACTTTTTGCGTACAAGAAGTTGATAGGAGTAACGGTTTTTGGAGCCACGTGTCTGCTTTTGTAGAACGGCAGTCTACTTTCTAATCTCTGCATCAGAATTACTACTGGATTACGGAAAATGAGATGAAACTACTGGTATGCTAGTATTTTGATTGTGACAGAACAGTCTGAAACATCCATATAGATGAAATGATGAATGCATTCTAACTTAATGTTTTGTTACTCCGTACTATATTTCATTGTCTCTTTATCTTTTATCGGAGGTGAATAAGTAGGCCCATGATTTACCAGACATGGATATTAGAACTATGCCCACAACTGATCAAGCTTTGCTGGATGGACGGTCGCAAAATATGTCCAGTAGACATATCTGTATTTGGAGAGGTAAAGGTTTTACATAAACATATCTGCTGCATTTGGCGTCACGTTTTAATTTTCATGTTGTTACCTCGATTCAAAACTGCATGTGCCCTGGCCTCAGATTCATGCCTCCTTAGGGTTGAACAAAACCATGAACCCGATACGGTTTTGAAAATCACATCTGGTACATGGTTTTTAAAACTCTAAATTTTGGTGCCCCATTTTAACCAGATGTTCTGGTAACTTACCCGGTTTTTAAAACACTAAATTTTGATACCCAGTTTTTACGAGAATTTCTCTGAAACCATAGTACAAGGTCGAACGAGGGGACGTCAAAACTCAAAAATGAAAAAGGTTTAGTACACCAAATGGCTAACTTACCAACGCATTGGACAAGTAATATCAGCTACCTATTAAAATACCTCGCCCATAAACTGAACACATGAGACCAAGAATTCCAAATGAAATAGTATTAGTATCATTCTTGCCTCCATACGGTTTTCACCTCGAACAGTTGAGGCCTAAGAAACAAGCTAGAACGTACACAAACAAATCGATAAAAACAAAAGCAACAAAACTGTATGATTCGATAAATAAAATCATCATCTCTAATACATTAAATCCAATATTAAGAGCAGCTCATGTTTGTAACTCAGAAAAGATGGCAAATCCAAGGAAGGGCGGGCAGGTTCACAAAAGGTCAAGCAAGAGCATTATACATCATGTAAAGCCTTCGCCAAATACAGTTTACTGAAGTTTTGTCCAGCGACCCTGCAAAATAAATTCAAATCTAGTTTATATGAACCCTGCAATGAGTACGTTGAAACCATCCCAAACTAGCTTTATGACAGTTGTTCGTCAACAAATACAGTTGATGTCCCACTTTCAGCCAAGCAATACAGCCTGAATTCCATTTACATTCCCTCTTCTTGACTTTTTAACAGTAACTTTGACCATTGATCTCTCCAAATACGCAAGACAAAATGTGCAGTTCACGCAACACAAAGGGTGTGTGTGCGCGCGCAGCGCGCGCACGGCCGTACGCTCCCACTCTCTTGTTTTTAACAAAGCCGTATAGGAGCAACTACTAAATAATGTGAAAATAGTAGTCACAGTTTGCAACCATAGTTAGAAGAACGCATTCTGAACGGCATGCAGGGGATTAGCATACCTACATGCGACATGCAAAGCTAAAGCCTCTTAGGCCTTAGCCAAGTGTAATAATGACATTCACAAAATTCGGAAACTGGCATACCCATTAATTTGGTTGCAGTGGTTTGAAATTTGATTTGTTATGAGGAAACTTTCCAATCTTGAAGGTTCAGGAATTGACTTGAAAATAGGATTTGAAGGATCCTCCTCTGGCAAGGGTTCTTCCCCAGCAGCTTTTCGTGCTGCATTATCAGCCCTACACAATATATTAAGCATATTTATGACACAAGTATATGACAGCAGAAAAATGATACAAAAAAACAAGAGTACATAGCTGCTTCAGGTCTAGTCGATTCAAATTAAGAGCATACAAACATCAATCCATTTAGGCTTGTGAAGAAGTGTTCGGATGCAAAATTGTAGCCTGGCAATCAATCAAAACTAGATACCTAATATGACACTGGTTTGAGTTTAAAAGGCACATCTTTGGAGAACACTAATGTGGAAATAAGTGAGACACTCGCCCTTAGACACGCATTTTGCTCAAGGTGCAGCTAACAAGAATCACAAGTGCGATATATGAAAGTTCCATATTTGTACTTTCAGTTCTTTTATTATACCCTAAATTCTCACATGGACCTTTAAAATCCAAAAACCTTAAATTATTGAACAAAAACTTATCCTAAAAATATGAATTTGTTTAAAAAGGCAGTGTATCTCGTGTGAATGAGGCCTACACCTTTACGGCACCATGTAGGTGTGGCTCAAGCCTTTTAAAATAAACACGTCTGTTCTCTGCCAATCACCAAATAATTTCAGAAATAGAATGATGTAAAAACATCTTGTTGAAATTAAGATGTAAGAACATTTAGATAAAAAATAAATAATGTCATATAACATCAGATAAAACCACATGATATGAGAGCAATGTATTAAACACTCAAACCTTAGTTTTATATTTGTTACACGTCGTGGTTGAATCTGGTTATGGCGTAAAGCAATCGCAAAAACTTATAAGAACCATTGTAACTCGGGCATCATGTAATTAAGTGGTTCACATTTAATACCACGCATCAGACTACCGTGCAAAGAACAATACAATAAAATTTTAAAAAAACAACTTAAGTAGAGCACACAAGTTTTCCATCAGCTGGCAAAAAAAAAAGTTTTTCCATAAAAAAATGAAAAGTAACATGGTGACGCAATACACAACAGTCCTCACTGGCAATGATTCTTAGATGAATTTCATCATTCCTCAAAAATCACTTAGATTTCAATACTATTAAGCTGGTTGGACAAGGGAAATCAAATGAAGCAAACCATTGGCCACACAATAACTGAAAATGAAAATGACAGAGAAAGCTACCTTCTTCTTTGAAGCCATGCTTGCTGTTGCGCTTGTTGGCGAGAAAGATTCCGGTAGTGGAATTGAAACTATATATAAACAAAAAGAAAGACCAAGACATTCAAATCAAACAAACCGTGGGAAGAATATGCAACTCATAGCATTATGAAGAAACCAATTCAAAATCAAATTGATACACATATCTGACCTTCTGCTGCTCCGCAGACAAATCATCCATGCACTCAATCAAAAATTCCAAGTTCCTTTCAATGTATGGAGTGGAAGATAGTTGCAGACGATCAAAATCACACTAGCAAACAAGTTTGACCCAAAAAAAAAGCGTCAGTACAAATATTTAATGGGCAAAATCAACGTTTGGGACAAAGCAAACACATATATTATCTACCTGGGAAACTGGCTGAACAGTCTGCAGCTCAGTCATAACAGCACTTATAAGAGGTGAGTTAGAGACTTTGATCTGCCAAAATATAAAAATCAACGTAAGGGTAATGAAAACATAAAGCAATTCTCTGAAGGGAACAAACTAAGACACCCAGATCTGTTGACTGAAATTAGCCATTGTATCTTATTTCACACAGTAGTGTACAACCATCAGAAATTCAATGGTCAACCATAATAGAAGACAACTGCAGCATACATATTCACTGAAAAACGCAATGTATCACTTACAGGTATTTCCTCAAATATATCTACCCATGTCAAGTTCTTCTCCCTCAGCCTATCAAATGATATGAGAAGGTATCAGTACAACAAGCAAAAAATTTCCTTTCACATTAATATAATTTATATTTATACATACTTCTCTCCAGTAAAACTGTTGCTTCGATGTAGCTCCATGAAAGAATCTGAAAGTTTTAATGCCTTCAAAGCAAGGACACCTTGGTTTGACTTTGATGGATCATAAATGATACAAACACAGCGTCGAATGTTTTCCTGCAACAGTCACTATGATAATTACAAGCAGTACACGGGAAAGAAGAAAAGACCCCGGAAAAATTGCCAAAGCCAAAGATAATGTTTCAATGTTCAAAGCAATAATTGAATTGAAGACTCCAAATTTGAAATAATAAACCATCCAAGCCATCATATCAACTCTTGGATGCAAATATGGCCAGATTTTCACCGTGGGCTCTCAGTTAGAAATAAAATAAAACAAATATAAACTGTAAGGCTGTATACAAAGACCCATCCCCCCATTTGTCCCTTTATTCGCAGATCTTTTGAGACACCAACAATATATTATTGCTACAGCACCGAAAAAACACTACCACACATTATTTGCAGTTATCGCTTAATGCCATTATTGCTACAAAACTAAAGTTACAGAGCGATACTAGAGGTACCCTCTCAAAGACTCAAACATTAACTTACACATCATAACGACTAAACATAAATAGACACAGGAATATCTTGGCAATTTAATCAACTGCAATAAAACAAAGAAAATTACCTGATAATTCATGAATGTCTCAATAAGTTCCACTGTCTGATATGACCCCAGCAAGGTTGACTGATACCTGAAAGGTTAAATCAATGAATCACCACATGTGATGCTGAGAAATGAACAAAAAACAAAAAAAAATTGAAATTCGACATAGGACAGGGTTGGAGCAGGTGACATCAATACCACACAAACTTAAACCTCAATAAGTTAGCACCCCACAAAGCGCTAGACATCTTCAGTCTTCGCACTGATGGGAAAATACAGGAGTTCTATAACGTGGGAACAAATATATGGAGTACAACTTATCACGTATAATTTCTTTATTATTATCAAAAGGCTTAACATCCTTTAGCTCACTAAACTAACTACGCTTCTTAAATTATGAAGTTATCCGTCAGTTACAGCGCAGGCACCGCAAAAATTTAAATAATTGGTCATTCACAATTACTATGATCAACAAATCAACTCAGTAGTGTTCACTACTATCAAGGGGTGCTTACCATCCAACAGTGTTATTGTCAACATTAACCTCTCTCAAACATCTCATCATTTCAAGCTGGTAGTTTGCACCCTCAGCCTCAAGCTCTTCATCCTCTTCTCTAATCTGGAAATGTCACGGTGAAGTTAAATATACAACCATGCTCAAATATGATCTGCTAATTGATCATGTTAATGGATGGTTGGCAAAGAAGTAGAAACAAAGGAAAAGAATCAGTAACCAACTTCACATACCGGAAAAGGAAAACAGTTGGTAACTTCAAGCACACTCCCAACGTCTAATCCAAGAAGTTGGCCAGTAACAAGAGCAGGGGAGAACTCCTTGCAATGCTTGATTATCTTCAAGATTGCCTACAGTCCAAATTTTGTAAATAGAGTTGAGACATCCAGAAGAGTAAGTGAAACAAAGTTTTTTTAAAAAAACATCTGCAGATCAAAGAAAATTACATATTACTCATATCAAATTGCAAGCACAACCCCAGAATCCAAATATCAAACCAATACTCCAAATCCCTCCCATCGAGCCCAAAGATAACATTCCCTATTTGATGTCAAACTCGTAATAAATGACCTACGGTACGACTAATTAAATTGAAATAATAAATAAATATAACACTTATCTCTTCAATTTGCTCTAAAAAGTTCGAGAAGATAATCATAGTTTCAACATAAAAAAAGAAGTATATAGATAGAGAAAAAAGGACTTGGAGACCCTGAAAGGCCAAATGCTACCTTTGGTCTAGATAGAAGAAAATATTTTACCAACAATAACCTTTATATCACATCATAATTTTAATGAGTATAAATTTATTAGCAACTTCGAATGATTGAAAGGAGAGCTTCGCAAGTCGCAACACATACATTATTAAGAAAGAACACGTAAAATATAAAAAGTAACAAGATATTATACGGAAATGAACAGCTTGCTAATAATTCACCTATTCTAAAATAGGGGGCTTGTATAGTCAGACCCCATACAATAATTTGAACATTTACATACTTTAAGATTAAAACTAGGTACTACACACAAAAGAGACCTAAATGTAAAAGTATTATCTAAACTACATTTATCACATGTCACACAAAGCCGACAATGGCACATCCAAGTCATTTTATAAACAACGCTAACCCAAATCTTCATATTACCTTGTGCAATGGCCACCCGCCACTGTAACATGTGGATATAAGTATTAGACTCGGATACTTCATTCAAGCCAAAAACAAAAGTACTTCCATACAAAATAATTGACTTCAACACCTAGATACGCCCATGTGTAGGATACTTTAAGGCCTAGTTTAGATGGTAAAGTAGGAGGGTAAAGGAAGGGGAGGAAAGTGAAGGGAGGGGGAATGAAGTGGGGAGGTTTAAATATAATTTTTCTCCAAATATTGTATATGTATATAGTGGGGGGATTTTGGTTTGCCGTGGAGGAGGGGAAGTGTATTTTTAAAACTTTCTCCGGCATCAATTTCCCCACCCTTATTTGCTAACCATGAGATTCTACATCCTTCTCCCCTTCCCCTTCATTTCCCTCAAATCCCCTATTCCATACAAGCTCTTAACGAGTCCGAGTTACATAAGTTCTTAATAAAGATGTTATTTTTCAAGCAAACAGAATACTACACTCTCTGCACAAAAATAAATTCTCCTTTCATCATCATATCAAGGCTAAACAGCCTCTCAAAATCGGCAGGAAAAAAAAAGGTTTCCAAAGTTAATAGCGGATGTAGGCATTTGAACTATGTTTACACAACCTTTTTCCTTGTCTTCGTTTAATCTTGACAAATTAAAGTATAACTATTACTTGTGTTATCTACAGAAAAAGGCTAATTTTACCAAACCAATAAGAAATTAATAGCCGTCCAACAAATTCACTTGGCAGCTCAACGCAATAAAATCCATAAGAATTAACAAAGCTTACAGTGCAATCTAATCTTGTCGGCAAACGACCAATGCTGAGTGATTTCATATTCAAATCATAAAAAATATACAGCATTCCTAAGCGAACTGATAATGTAGCTGATCAATACCAACTATACGTTCTCATTCATCAAAATTTCGAAACAAAATATAGTAGTTCCTCAAATTTCAATACCACAAAATAATCCAATGAAAGATAGAAGCATAACAGAAGTTATCACAAAAAACGAGAGATAAAATTAATGGAATTGTTACCAATCCTTCAATTTGAACAACGCGAAGAGGTTGAGGAGCTTCCTCCGTCTTAATCGCCTGTAAAAACGATCTCACTGGTGCTCCTGCTGATGTTTTTACATTCATCAATCAATAAAGAGAAGATGATTTATGATTCGACATAGTTAATTGTAGGAAAAAGATTAAATTTAAGAAAAAATAAGAAGAAACATACGATTCGCCATGATTATGGTGGACTGAAGCTCCGATATTGCGATTTCTACTTAGGTAATTTGTTAACCTCGTGAATATCTTCAGGTAAGAGCTTCAGTACCACGCCGTTGAGCTGAGGAGAGGAAAATAAAACCCTAGAATCCGATTTCTGTGCTATTATTACTTCTTTTTCGTTTTAGTGTTTTATTTATTGATTGTTGTTATTTGGACGTTTTTATACTTCCTGCTTTATTTGTATCCGATTATGCCTAGGGCCCAAACATGGTACTCCGTACATGTCACCACGACAGTATTTGTGTCTCGTAAATTTACGCCTCAACTTTTCAATCTCACTTTTTCTATTCTAAAAATATTTCTATAATACTCCGTACGATGGATATATTTACTCCTCGTTTCCTTTTTCTTTCTCCTTTAGTATTGGTACAATGACAATCCACCATTTAGCAAGCACAACAATAAAAATTTACTCGAAATTATAACGCTAAGAAGGTTCAAACTCATGACCTTCACATTAAAACTAACTCCTTTACTACTCCATCACTCCAATTTTTTGTTATCAAAATTGTACTCTGTATAAACATAATACATATTGAGGGTCGTCACTTGTTTGAGTTATTCATGTTTTTAATTAGTTTCCTAATAAATAAATATTGAGTATTCATTTTCTAAAATATATAAATATTAAATTTTACCGCAAGGAATTATTATTCTTTTTTTTATCAATTTTAATCTCAATAATGTATAAATATTACGGGTAACCATTTTCTAATATATATTGGTACATACAAAAGTATACAAAAAAAACGTTTTTAATTATTTTCGTAATTTAAATATTAAAATTTCTTTCTTAGGGAATACTAATTGTAAAGCTCGTGCGATGCACGGGCTGATTTTTAGTGACAATGATAATGACAACAATTAAGTTTGAGTCTTTACTCAATCCTAACGAATTTTCCTAAATTTTTCCCATTATACCCCTATATAAACTTTACTTTGACATTGAAATTAAATCTCGTTTTGCTTCATCAATTTAGATAATCAATTGCTCCTGATTTCAGTTATGACGTCTAATTCAATTACCGATGATGTAAAATCGTTCATTTATTTACAATTTTTTTAGATTGTATTATTATTGTTTGATTAATTGTTAGGGTTAATTGAATTTAAAAATTTCAACTAAAATAAAATAATACTCCCTCCGAGTTTCTAACATTGCCCCATTTTCTTTTTTTGGGCTGAGTTTGATCTTTTACCCATTTTCTACTTTTGACCATAGATGTGTGGATCACATTTATCCACCAATTTTTCTCTCTTCCTCCTTTCTTTTTTAAGAACTCATTTTCCTTTCTTTATTTTCCACCCAAAATACAAATGGGGCACTGTTAGAAACTCGAAAAGAGTATAATATAACAAAAAAGTTTATCTAACGACAAAGAAAAATGAAAAACAAAAAATAACAAATGAAAAAGGAAAACATCAATTAACAAACAAAAAAGAGGAAATTTAAATAAAAAATAATAATTTTAAAAAAAACAACCCACCAACAACAACGTATGTCCTCCCTCCCTGACCTCCACACCATGCCCCACCGCCGACCACTCTCACCCACCCGACCCTCATCGTCGACCACCCTCACCACCTGACCCGACCCCCACCGCAGACCACCCTCACCCACCCGACCTAATCCCCACCCGGCCAACCACCACCACCCAACCCACCGCCTACCACCCACCACCCAACCACCGGCTCTGACCCATCCCCGCCGACCCGATCTCAGCCACCGTCTCCAACCGCGGACCCCGGACGGTCTCGATATTTGTGGTGGTTCTGGTTCATGGTGAGTTTATGAGTGTTTGAGATTTATTTAGAGAGGAAACCAAAGTCTTGATTTTTTGATGTGGTGAAATGAGAGGGGTGAAGCGTTAAAATATTGTTAGGATTGAGTAAAGGCTCGCTAATAAAAAGTAATTTCAATTGCTTGAATTGCTGAGACTACACAACAGTAGAAAGTAAGTAAGTCGAAGGTAAGAGTATGTCTAATAATAAAGGAATATTATCCACATACGTGAATATAATTTTAATGAGGTAATATATGCGGTAAACGTCAAATTAAATTATAGGCGTGCCGCGTGCATTATAGTTAGAAATATTTTTTATTACTTGGAACTCTTTTTTACTCGAACTCTTTTTATGACGCAAAAGATTTATGGTTGACGGATGCCTGATTACTTTTATTTATATAATAAAATTTCATCATCTTATTATAATTTCTCGATTTGGGATAATTTTACTTCAATTTATGACCTTAATAGTTGTTATAAGATTCAAAATATTTTTCGTTAATATTTAAAACGAATAATTTCTCTTATTTATGTAGTAAGTATAAAATTTCATCAGCTCATCATAATTTTTCGATGTGTGATAATTCTACTTAAATTTATAATTCTAAGAATTATTTTTAGGACTCAAAAGATTTATGGTTGATATCATGATTATTTTTATTTATTTAATAAAATTTGATCACCTTATTGTAATTTTTTGATGTGGGATAACTTTTACTTAATTTATAGTTTTAAGAGTTACTCCGTATTATAAGACTCAAAAGATTTTTGATTAATATCTAAAAACGAATAATTTCTCTTATTGATGATATAAAATTTCATCACCTAATCATAATTTTTTGATGTGGATAATTCTACTAAGTTTATAGTCTTAAAAACTCTTTTACGACTCAAAAGATTTTAGATTGAGATATTAAGACAAATGATTACTCTTAATTATATAATAAAATTTAATCAACTTATAATTTTTTGATTCGTTCAAAAAAAAATTATAATTTTTCAATGTGGATAATTCACCTTTAATTTATGGCCTTAAGAATATTTTTTATTAGAATTAAGAGCTATGATTAGACTCAAAATACTAATTTTACTTGAACTCACTCAAAAGATTTCTGGTTGATGGGTAATTACTTTTATTTATATAATAGAATTTCATCATCTTATTATAATTTCTCGATGTGGATAATTTTACTTCAATTTATAACCTTAAGAGTTGTTATAAGTATCAAAAGATTTTTCGTTAATATCTAAAACGAATAATGTAGTATAAAATTTCATCAGCTTATCATAATTTTTCGATATTGTAATTTTTATATCACAAATAAAACTCGATGTGGGAATATAATTTATTAAGAGCTTTTATATGACTTATTGTAATTTTTCGATGTGGGATACTAATTTTTACTTCAATTTATTGAAGGAATATGTCCTAAGACATTTCCGGCAATTGCTAAATATAATATAAGATATTATTATGGAGATAATCATTATATATTATAGTAATTCATAATTGCTTGCTAGAGAATAATTATGATAATTAGTCCAATTCGATTGGGCTGATGACTGGGAATATATAATCCTATAAGGTCACACAATCAGACTTAGTCAGGAAACTAAACATGCCCAATGTGGATGTTGTAACGGAGACGTCCCGTTACCAACGGTTTGTTAATTACGCGAGAAGAACAAAACAAATAGCAAACAATAATAAACTGACACACAGATTTACGTGGTTCACCAGCAAAATCACTGGCTACGTCCACACCGACAAGGAGACCAAATTCACTATTGTGGAGATAATAGTACAACAGTAGACCGTAATACACGTGCTTAATAGCTCACAGCTAAAGCCAGAAATACTGCCAATTCTACCAACCAGATAGTAATCTCAAACTGGAAAGAGACTACCCAGACTGAGTCGACCTGCGACGAACTCACCGACGAGACGAAGGACAAACGATCTTGCGGCCAACCAAGATCCGAACAAACTCCAACGGTCTCCAACGAAGACGAGATCAATAGAACCACCAAATAATAGAGACTCGGAACAAACTGAGTTTTTCCCTCAAGAAAACCCTCACAAATCACCCCTCTATATTGTGCTCTCAAATCATCTCTCTGTCCTAATTAACCTAGAAACTAGTCATGTCTTTATATAGTATTATTCCACCTAAACTAGTTACCTAAACCAATTAGGAAACACGATTCAATCTTTCCTAAAACCAAACAATCTTATGTTACCAAAACAAGAAGATCAACTTTAGCAAAGATATCAGCAGCAAATCAATTCAAGGTCCAAAAGGACAATTGCTATGCACTTATTTTCTAACAATCTCCACCTTGACTAGAATTGTCCAACCCGAACCAATCTTCAAAGTGCAGCTTCGAACAGTCGATTCTCAAGTCACTATTTGTCCCAATAGTCTCCACCTTGACCTAAACCATCGCATCTTTCAACGGTCTTCAGTCAATAGTATTTTTTCT
Source organism: Agrostemma githago (assembly GCA_958450325.1). Classification (NCBI taxonomy): domain Eukaryota; kingdom Viridiplantae; phylum Streptophyta; class Magnoliopsida; order Caryophyllales; family Caryophyllaceae; genus Agrostemma; species Agrostemma githago. Next base: position 60,121,051 of record OY288247.1, on the reverse strand, counting down.
CCTTTCCGATTGCCTTTTTCACCCAAGACACGGGTCTTGCCTTTTTTACCCAAGGCACAGGTCTTGCCTTTTTCACCCAAGACACGAGTCCTGCCTTTTTTCACCCAAGGCACAGGTTCTGCCATTTTAACCCAAGGCACGGGTCCTGCCTTTTTAACCCAAGGCACGGGTTCTGCCTTTTTTCACCCAAGGCACGAGTCCTGCCTTTTTAACCCAAAGCACGGGCCCTGCCTTTTTTCACCCAAGGCACGGTCCTGCCTTTTTAACCCAAGGCACGGGTCCTGCCTTTTTCACCCAAGGCACGGGTCTGCTCCACCTAGGAGCCCGCCTCATGGAGAAGCGGAAACAACCGTCGATAGCTTGTCTTCAGAATTACGTAGTTCGACCCGTACAGATGAAAACTCCACCTTACCGCCAACACTACCATCTTCACCCAAGCCTATCAACCCAAAACTATTACTCCCTGTGAATTTATCAACCTTTAAAATTGTTGCTCCAGACATCTTCTCACAAAAAAATTCAACAAACCCAAATAACGCCTTACTCAGCGGAAGCAAAACCTGGAGCTCAGAAGCGAAAGCGGAACAACCTGAAGCTCTGATACCAGTTTGTTGTAACGGAGGCGTCCCGTTACCAACGGTTTGTTAATTACGCGAGAAGAACAAAACAAATAGCAAACAATAATAAACTGACACACGGATTTACGTGGTTCACCAGCAAAATCACTGGCTACGTCCACACCGACAAGGAGACCAAATTCACTATTGTGGAGATAATAGTACAACAGTAGACCGTAATACACGTGCTTAATAGCTCACAGCTAAAGCCAGAAGTACTACCAATTCTATCAACCAGATAGTAATCTCAAACTGGAAAGAGACTACCCAGACTGAGTCGACCTGCGACGAAATCACCGACGAGACGAAGGACAAACGATCTTGCGGCCAACCAAGATCCGAACAAACTCCAACGGTCTCCAACGAAGACGAGATCAATAGAACCACCAAATAATAGAGACTCGGAACAAACTGAGTTTTTCCCTCAAGAAAACCCTCACAAATCACCCCTCTATATTGTGCTCTCAAATCATCTCTCTGTCCTAATTAACCTAGAAACTAGTCATGTCTTTATATAGTATTATTCCACCTAAACTAGTTACCTAAACCAATTAGGAAACACGGTTCAATCTTTCCTAAAACCAAACAATCTTATGTTACCAAAACAAGAAGATCAACTTTAGGAAAGATATCAGCAACAAATCAATTCAAGGTCCAAAAGGACAATTGCTACGCACTTATTTCCTAACAATCTCCACCTTGACTAGAATTGTCCAACCCGAACCAATCTTCTAAGTGCAGCTTCGAACAGTCGATTCTCAAGTCACTACTTGTCCCAATAGTCTCCACCTTGACCTGAACCATCGCATCTTTCAACGGTCTTCAGTCAATAGTAATTTTTCTCCTTTCCGATTGTCTTTTTCACCCAAGACACGGGTCTTGCCTTTTTCACCCAAGGCACAGGTCTTGCCTTTTTCACCCAAGACACGAGTCCTTCCTTTTTTCACCCAAGGCACGGGTCCTGCCTTTTTAACCCAAGGCACGGGTCCTGCCTTTTTAACCCAAGGCACGGGTTCTGCCTTTTTTCACCCAAGGCACGGGTCCTGCCTTTTTAACCCAAAGCACGGGTCCTGCCTTTTTTCACCCAAGGCACGGTCCTGCCTTTTTAACCCAAGGCACGGGTCCTGCCTTTTTCACCCAAGGCACGAGTCTACTCCACCTAGGAGCCTGCCTCATGGAGAAGCGGAAACAACCGTCGATAGCTTGTGTTCAGAATTACGTAGTTCGACCCGTACAGATGAAAACTCCACCTTACCGCCAACACTACCATCTTCACCCAAGCCTATCAACCCAAAACTATTACTCCCTGTGAATTTATCAACCTTTAAAATTGTTGCTCCATACATCTTCTCACAAAAAAATTCAACAAACCCAAATAACGCCTAACTTAGCGGAAGCAAAACCTGGAGCTCAGAAGCGGAAGTGGAACAACCTGAAGCTCTGATACCAGTTTGTTGTAACGGAGGCGTCCCGTTACCAACGGTTTGTTAATAACGCGAGAAGAACAAAACAAATAGCAAACAATAATAAACTGACACACGGATTTACGTGGTTCACCAGCAAAATCACTGGCTACGTCCACACCGACAAGGAGACCAAATTCACTATTGTGGAGATAATAGTACAACAGTAGACCGTAATACACGTGCTTAATAGCTCACAGCTAAAGCCAGAAGTACTACCAATTCTACCAACCAGATAGTAATCTCAAACTGGAAAGAGACTACCCAGACTGAGTCGACCTGCGACGAACTCACCGACGAGACGAAGGACAAACAATCTTGCGGCCAACCAAGATCCGAACAAACTCCAACGGTCTCCAACGAAGACGAGATCAATAGAACCACCAAATAATAGAGACTCGGAACAAACTGAGTTTTTCCCTCAAGAAAACCCTCACAAATCAGCCCTCTATATTGTGCTCTCAAATCATCTCTCTGTCCTAATTAACCTAGAAACTAGTCATGTCTTTATATAGTATTATTCCACCTAAACTAGTTACCTAAACCAATTAGGAAACACGGTTCAATCTTTCCTAAAACCAAACAATCTTATGTTACCAAAACAAGAAGATCAACTTTAGGAAAGATATCAACAACAAATCAATTCAAGGTCCAAAAGGACAATTGCTAGGCACTTATTTCCTAACAGTGGACTTATGAGGTATTAGGTTGTGACTACTTATGAGGTCCGGTTAGTCTCTAGGTTTAACCTAGACTATACTACTATATAAGGATATAGTATATGAGTCATAAGGTGATTGAGAATCAACCATAGAGAAACCCTAATCTAAGCTAGTTCAGTTCATTGCCTCAAGCACCCTAAAAGTAAGAGAGAGAATTGTTCTATCTCTTCCGTCCTAGCAGACGTGGGATTCCGACGGGGTTGGTGGACCGAGTAGAGGAGCAACACGTGGGGCTCTCTGGTATCTCTCTGTCTTGTATATCGAGGAATTTACGCTACGAGGGTATGTATTTCTCGACCTACTTTTGTCCTGATTCATATATATATATTGTGCTTGTATTCTTGGATTGGTGTTAGGAAATTATTTCCTAAAATTCCGCTTTCGCACCGGTATAATTTTTCAGTGGTATCAGAGCCTATAGCATAATACTTATATGATCAGATTCATATTTTTTGTGCGTCTTTATTATGATTCAATTATAGTCTCGAGTTTATCATGAGAAAATTGCATAACTAATATGGTGATATTAATTGATTGAATTTTTTAAGGAAGACCGACAAAAATCGGATTTTTACGGTCAAAGATTTTTTTTTTTCCAAGTTCGCCATGGTTATAGGATAATTCTTTGCGAATTACGATTTCACTAAACCAGATTATATGAAAAGGAGTTTTATGTGAATTTGGTTAACAAAGCAGAAAAACTGTTTTTTGATTTTGTTATTATTTTTACTGAAGTCGTAACCCGATACTGGATTTTAATTTTGTAATTAATGTAAAGTTGTTACTTTTCTTATAAAATTAATAAATCAATCGGAAAATTGATAAATTAAGAAATCAATCGATAAATTGATAAATTAATAAATCAATCGGAAAAGGGATTGAAGAGATGCGACCACTGAGGAGGCACAAAAGTCGTGTTCTGGTTTCGTCAACGTTTGTCTTCTTTCTATTAGAAATATATGTATTGCTTTGGCCCAATTTGATAATTAATACGATTAATCATCCATCTTGGTCTATTATGGATTGAACACATTTTAGAAAACATTCCTTTAAATATTCAATAATGCTAATTTTTCCGTAATTTGATTACACCCATGATAAAATATTATAGATTGAATCATAATAAATCCGTTTGTTTAGTTTACGACTTAATCGTTAAGTCGTGTTACTAAAGTTGGTTCTGCGATTAGTTTACGACTTAAGAGTTAGGTCGTGTTACTAATTTCAAGTTTTTTTTCTCTAATTAATCGTTAATTAGAATATGAATGAGATTCATTATTTATTTTTCCGTATTGTGAATGCGGCGCCTGAATGCCATTATAATTGTTATGAGATTGGCTTGTGACTAGTATGGCCCAAACTAGGATGGTTTACGATCTGCGTATCGTTATTCGTTGTAATAATTTTTAATTATTTATTCGTCTTGTTACGCAAGTAATGTATAATTATTTTAGTTCATACGATTGCGGACCCATCGTATTGCAATGTAATAATTTATTGTTTTATTTTACTAGTTAAGTTGTAATTAGTGAAAATAAATGTAATTTGAAGACGAAGTCCCGAGAAGATGGAGGATGGAGATCCAAACGATTCGAGGGAGGTTTCATGAAGGATGGAGATCCGAATGAAGCTTTTGGACCTAGTTAGTTTAGGGGCCATACTAGATCACTTATTTTTATGCTTGCATTTAAGTTCGTTTTATGCTTGCTTTATTTTGTGAATGTGGTTATTTTGATATGAGTTCACCGTAAATAACCGACATTTGATCCCCAAATAAGTAATATTGAGTCTTATGTTTTTCCAAACAACACCTATGAAGCCCCAGAACACGATTGATAGGTTCTGCCAAAGCAGGGTGTTGATCGTTATTCCGGGGATAATAGGGTGAATTTATGAAATTCACACGTTAATGTTTGGTTTGACTCAACGGAACTATCAAAAGATAAAGTTTTGGGTTTCGAAACAAAGGAGATGCGTTTGACAAGGAGTTGCTGAATACGTCGACCAAGAATTATAAGTCAATTATAATTAGTAAGGTTGTTACTTACCTTAAACACTGTTTAATTAAAGGCAGGGCCAAAGTCCATTTAATGAATAGTGGGAGAGGGTCTTGGTTATATGCCTTTTAGGGGATGTTTTTTTTAAAAGGGCATTTAGTAGTTTAAAAGGTTGTTTCAAACTGCTTTGATGAACATTTTGCTTATACTCGCTTGTTCTTTTTTATTATGTAGAAATAATGACTAGTAACCACAACAACTCTGCTTTTAATCTGCGCTCTGTCCTTGAGAAGGACAAACTGAATGCTAACAACTTCCTTGATTGGGAAAGAAATCTGAGAATTGTTCTTAGATGTGAAGGAAAGGAGTCTGTTTTGGACACTGCTCTTCCTGGTGCACTCTCTGCAACGACATCGGATGTCCAAAAGAAATCTAGAGAGAAAACCATTGCGACAAGCGTGCAAGTCACGTGTCTGATGCTTGCATGCATGGAACCAGACTTTCAAAAGCGTTTTGATGGTATGGATGCATACAGCATTATGGCACAGCTGAAAACCGTGTTTCAGAAACATGCTAGGCTAGAGAGATTTGAGGCTAATCGCAGGTTACTCGAATGCAAGTTGGCATATGGTGAACCAGTTGGACCACATGTGTTAAATATTATTGGACACTTTCAGGTCATGGAAAAACTTGGTTTTGCTTATCCACCTGAGCTAGCTATTGATATTGTGATCAATTCATTACACGAAGGTTTTCGAAACTTTCGTTTGAACTTTTGTATGCAAGGAGGAAAAACAACCTTGCAAGAGTTGCATGGTATGTTAATTCAGGCTGAGAGGAACATCCCGAATGAACCAGAAAAGGAACATAAAGATGTTCTTATGATTCGTAAAGGGAAAAAGTTCAAAAAGACTGGGACTGGGCCAAACTCTAAGAAGGATAAAGGCAAGGAAGTTGCCAACTCCGATTCTTCTGGAAAGGAAAAGACTAGTTCAAAAGCAAAGGTTGCAGCTGAACAAGAATGCTTCTATTGTCAAAAGGTTGGCCATTGGAAGAGAAACTGTCCCAAGTACCTAGAGGACAAGAAGAATAGTCTTTCTACCTCAGGTAAATTATGTTATAGAAGTGAATTTAGCAATTTCTACTTCCACGGTATTCGATACCGAGTTATAGTACTCACATTATATGTAATGTGCAGGGACTAAAAAGGAGGAGAATGCTGGAAAATGAGAAAAGTAGATTCACTGGTTGATAATGGAGCAAGAGTTACTGCACTACAAGGCTATAGTCTAGCTTTGTCTCTATATTATGTTTTAGTTAAGAACTCAGTAATGGTTATTTTGTTCAAACTACTACTATGAACTATGTTTTGGTTTCTGGTTTTGATTCCAAAAGTTATTCATCTAATATTGAGAATATTTGGTATTCTGCATATTTGAATGAAATGTTCTATATTTCCGCTAAATTATCAAATAGTTTGTATGTTTTAGAAACACACATCTATAACATCAACAATGAGATATATAAGATAAGTCTTGCTGACCTTCTAATTTTCATATCCGGATTTGCATTTAGAATGCGGCATTCACACTTAACATGATTCTGACCAAAGCAGTAGATGAGACACCATATAATTGATATGGATGGAAACGTTTCTAAGTCGTCGTTTATGGTCTATTCCGAATAGACTATGAAATATTACTTCTACACCCAAAGCGTAAACAAAGTAGTTGTTGCTTGGGGTGATGTCTTTTTGGGAAAAGTGGTTGTTCCAAAAAGTCAAGTGGGAGTAGTATACATCTCGAAGGAGTTCGTGATGACGAGCAACAACTGAATGAGATGACACAACATAAGGATGTTGTAAAAGGTGGTGATGTAGGTTCGACCCACAACCCATCTGCTAATTATCTAAAGGTTGTAGTTCCATATTATAGAATTATTAGATCTTATATTCCAACGAAAAGGTTTTCAAAAACTTATTTGACGGAATGTTCCAAAATAATGATTTTGGAAAATAAGAAACTTACTACCTACAAGGATGCTTTGGTAAGTTAGGACTCCATAAGGTGACTAAGAGTAGTCGTACTAAAATGGATGTCAAACCGCCTTCTTGAAAGAGTTCTTGAAAGAGGATGTGAAGTTAAGTGGGAGTATTATTACTTTCCTAACATTGTATGTGGATGACATACTAATCATAGGAAACGATGTATCCATACTTGAGGCAGTCAAGGGATGGTCATACTATTGCTTCGTTATGAAGGATCTAGGAGAGACAGATTACATATTGGACATCAAGATCTATGGAGATAGATCGAGGATGATGATGATTGAACTTAGTCAAGAAACTTATAATGATAGGATCTTGTTATGTTCATGATGACCGAAATACTAGACAAACTCGGGTGTTTGACACTGGGTTGTCGTGAGTTGGTATACGGTGGAGAATATGAGTTGGTTGTTACGAGTTACACTGGTGCGAGTTTCTGTAGTGACTAAAGATGACTTCTGCGGTAGTTTGGTTTCATTCTTTGTCTCAATGGACTCTCGTAGCTAGATTTTACATAAGAAACCGAGTACATAGCAACGACAAATGCAGCAAAGGTAGTTTGCAATGTTCGGAACAATGCAAATGTCGAAAATCTATTTGACTAAACCGTTCCTACCACGTAGGTATGAGAGTCATACTAGGTTTATGGGATTTAAACTAATCAAGATTAGCGTTGAAATTGTATTTGGAGAAATACAGTTATTCAAACATGGTTGATGTTTGGAATGTTCATCTATATCATTGGTGCTTATTTAATCATTGGTTTAGTGTTAAATAAAATGTCCAGAAAGTGTGTGAGTTCTCTATAGGATTATCAAAAGTGTTTTGATAAGTGGAAAACTATCGGTGAACAGAGATCACAACTTATTTGTGTCCCTAGTCAGCATCACTAAATTGGACATAAGTGATGTATTGAATGACTAGCACGAGATTGTTGGATAGCGCAATTCCATGGGCTATGGGAACATGGAGATGTTCGTTCAATCGAGTGGATATATTGGATATATTGTGACTTGACCAAAGTGGATTCTAAAGTAGAATCAAATCTATGTTTAGTGGATTTCTTTGACATGAGTATATCATTGTAACCATGATACGATTAGTTGTGCATTGACACTGTCAAACGCCGCACCGTAAAAGGAGGTTATAAAGACATTCGTCATGCATACTAAGAATTGAGTGGGAGTTTTGGATGATATAAGACTGGATAAGTCCTCCTATATGATAGGATTGGTGTCTGGGCCCCTTGATGAGGGAGAACTAAAAAATGCATGGCCATGCGAGGAATGGATTAAGGAGTTAATCATTCAAGGACAGTTCAAACTCGGAGATCGGGGAAATGAATTTGATAAGTGACACATTAATCATGAGATGTTTAGATGTGATCGAATTCGACATTAAGCGACTTAAGGAATTTGAAGATTGCCTTATTGTCTTCGGACAAGTGGGAGATTGAAGGAATATGTCCTAAGACATTTCCGGCAATTACTAAATATAATATAGGATATTAGTATGGAGATAATCATTATATATTATAGTAATTCATAATTGCTTGCTAGAGAATAATTATGATAATTAGTCCAATTCGATTGGGCTGATGACTAGGAATATATAATCCTATAAGGTCACACAATCAGACTTAGTTAGGAAACTAAACAGGCCCAATGTGGACTTGTGAGGTATTAGGTTGTGACTACTTATGAGGTCCGGTTAGTCTCTAGGTTTAACCTAGACTCTACTACTATATAAGGATATAGTATATGAGTCATAAGGTGATTGAGAATCAACCATAGAGAAACCCTAATCTAAGCTAGTTCAGTTCATTGCCTCAAGCACCCTAAAAGTAAGAGAGAGAATTGTTCTATCTCTTCCGTCCTAGCAGACGTGGGATTCCGACTGGGTTGGTGGACCGAGTAGAGGAGCAACACGTGGGGCTCTCTGGTATCTCTCTGTCTTGTATATCGAGGAATTTACGCTACGAGGGTATGTATTTCTCGACCTACTTTTGTCCTGATTCATATATATATTGTGCTTGTATTCTTGGATTGGTGTTAGGAAATTGTTTCCTGAAATTCCGCTTTCGCACCGGTATAATTCTTCATTTATAGCCTTAAGACCTATTATAAGACCAAGAGATTTTTGTTGATATCTAAAGACGAATGATTACTTTTATTTATATAATAGAATTTTCTCACCATATTGTAATTTTTCAATGTGGAATAATTTTTACTCCTTCCATCCATATTTAAATTCCATGGGTGGAGTGGACCAAATATTAAGAAGAAAATGGAGTATGCGGTGGAAAAATGAAAGTTGAGAGAAGATGTGTGGTCAAAAATGATGTTGACCATAAAAATCAACCAAAAAGAAAAAATCATAGGTAGAAAGTTTAAAGATGGGTAACACATTAAGGAAAGTAGGAATAATAAAAATGGATAGAGGTATTTCAATTTATAGCCTTAAAAGCTATTATATGACTCAAAAGATTTTTGACATCTATAAACGAAAAATTTCTATTATTGATGATGTACAATTTCACTACCTCATCATAATTTTTTTAAAAGTTCTTTTAGAACTTAAAAGATTTCAGTTTGAGATATAGAACTCAAAAGATTTCAGTTTGAGATATAGAACTCAAAAGATTTCAGGTTGAGATATATGAATGATTACTCTATATTATGAGTAATACGGAGTAAAATTCTTTTTTTTTTTTGAAAGTGAAGATCAATATCATTAATAATAAGTCATCCGGCATTTACAAACGATGTCAAATTGAACTGAATACAAATTTGTGAAAAATAAATAAAGAACATCATTGAGATAAAGATCACTATTAGAATAATGCGCTTCTGCATAGCCTTCTATATATCGCTGTTTATTGACACAACTTTTCGCGAAAGAATCTATAGATCTGATGAAATAGCCGCCAAGATGATGAACTTTCTCTATTTTGACAAATAGTAGACCAAGATCTGACCTCAATTGTATCGCCGTACGTAGGGATTCCAGTGCTCTCATGATCTTGCACATAGTTCTTGAAATCTAAGAACTATACTAATGTAAAGGACTAAAACCTCGAAATAAAGGAAAAAACCTTGAAAAAAAGGACGAAAACAACTCTCATAAAAGAGAGACTTTTATTGAATAAGATTTGATAACTAGTAGTTGAGACTTAAACAATTTTTTTTTTTGAAAAATCCCAGAGTGGGATTACTATATAGAAATAGCATCATCAGCAACAAGCTGATCAACGTACATTGGACAGCAACTCGTCTCCCAAATGATCGAGATTGAGTATGAGCCAACTCGTGAGCCACCCTATTACCTTGACGCGGAACAAAAGACCAAATAATATTGTGAAAGTTACTACTGACATCTAAAATCTCATCAATAATGAGGAAAAGGCTGCTTCGACCCTTCAGGCCAAGCCTAAGAATGTCGATGACGGATTTACAATCACTTTCCACGATCACCTTTCGCTGCCCATGCTTCCATGCCTCCTTCATTCCTTCCAACACTGCCTCGGCCTTGGCCTCCCTTGCATCCGCCCGACCACGACGACGCGAACTCACAGCCCATAGCAGCTGTCCACACGGTCCTCTGCCCACAGCACCAATTCCCACACCTCCATCAAAGAGACCTGCATCGCAGTTCACCTTCGTCATCTCTCCCTTTGGTGGCTGCCACCGTTTCGCGACTTCATCTGTTCTCTGGTCCAAACCCACATTTCCTTCCACCGCCTCATTTTCTTCCATCTCCAACATCAAATCCCGAGTCCTCCTCACCACTCCGACAGCCGATGGTCTTTGGCCCTCAAAAACCCATTTATTTCGGGCTTCCCACAACGCCCAACAACCAATCATCATCGTGTCTTTCTCCGTCGCTGTTATATTCGTCCACCCCTCTTCCACCCAATCTCGCACACTCCCATGGTTAGTTTCCCTTCTTGGATCAATTCCAAGTTCTGACCACACTGCACCACACCATCCACAGTCTTTCAGCAAATGGAGGCACGACTCATCGTCACTGTAACAAATGGGACAAAGCGCATCCAAATTTGACAAACGGTGAGCAAGATTACCTTTTGTCGGAATTGCTTCTTGACACATTTGCCAGAACAAAATTTTTATTCTGGGTAAAACTCCGGCCTGCCATATTTGTGTCCATAGCCGCCGTTCCCGAGTAAACTCAGAAGGCCCACATTCCTCCGTCATGCTCTCTGTTAACAAACGATACGCCGATCTCACGGAATAAAATCCATTTTTCTCTTGTTCCCAACACCAGATATCCTCCGTCCGGAGATTGCTCAATCGAATACTCGTTATGGCCTCCTGGTCACAAGAAAAAAACAAGGAACGTAACAGATTAAGATTCCATGTGCCATCATGTTTAATCAGCTCGCCTACAACCATATTAGCATCGTTCGTCCCTCGAGGTGCGTACTGTTGCCTGGAATCCACGGGTCGCTCCAAACTTTCGTGCCTAAACCATTCCCAATTCGCTTTCGAGCACCACGCAAAATCACTTCCTTCGCCTCCCATATTCCTTTCCAAGTATAGCTCGGATTTGTCCCCAGCTCTGATTGTATAAACGAGCCATTTTTAAAATATTTAGCACGTAGCACTCGACAAAGAAGGCTCCCCGTATCAACCGTTAAGCGCCACGCTTGTTTCCCTAGAAGTGTCATATTAAATTTATTAAAATCACGAAAACCCAGAGACTTAAACAATTTTTGGGGCTTACCATCGATTAATTATCGATGGAGGCCCAGATTGAGGAGGAAAAGTAGGGTTTTTAGTAGGAAGAGGAGGAAAAACTAGAGTATTTTTTAGAGAGAGAGATTGAATGTTGCAGTTTAGAGTTTAATGGAGAGTATATACGGAGTAAAATTCAATTAACTTATAATTTTTTGATGTGGAATTACTCTACTTGAATTTATAGTCTTAAGAATGCTTTTTAGGACTCAAGATTTCTCGATAATATCTAAAGATGAATGATTACTTTTATTTATATAGTAGAATTTTCTATCGTCTTATTATAATTTCTCGATGTGAGATAATTTTACTTAAATTTATAAGTAGCTTTTAAAGCATTTATAAGACTACATTTTTTTATATCTAAAAACGAATGATGTCTCTTATTTATGATATATAATTTAATTACCTCATTATAATTTTTCGATATGCGATAATCTTACTTAGTTTTAACAAATTTCTATATATTTTTTTATTGAAATAAAAGAAAATATTATTAATAATTATTAAAAAAATTCAAAATTTTAATTTTATATTTTTTGAGGGTGAATAAATATTTAAACAATTATCAAACATAATTGACTAACTGTTTCACGCTGTCGCTGTCCAATTTTTGTTACCTTATGAGGTGATAATCGCGGGTTTATATAGTGATAATTTTTTGAGTCATAAATAGAGCAGGATTGTTTTTTTTAAATCGAGTCTTAGGCTGAGTAGGATTTGTTTTTTCATATACAAATTTTTATATTATTTATTTAACTTAAAAAATATATTAAAAAAATTTGGACCAATCACATCGCTCGAAAAGTTCCTGCTTTATTAATATATATATATGTATATATATATATATTGATTGGTGACAAAATTATTTAATAAAAATAATTAATGTGATATATGGGAATTGTAGTGACGTTGAATGAATAAATGACAAACCTCAACTGTTAATGACATACAGTACATAGGTAACTATGAATTATATTTCCTTATTTCTAGATTATAATTTGTTTTCATTTTCCCTTTTTTTGTATGAATTGTGTGAAACGACTATTTTACAAGTACTCATTTCGACGTCTTATGTCGTTATACTAATGATATCTTCTGCATTATTTATCATACACTCTTCGAAATTGGGTGAAATCCACCTACTCGTGTGGGTTATTTGACTTAGATATTGAACACACTGTAGGGTTACAACCCTTAAATCCAAAGACCTGTTACGAGTATTAACCGAAAAGACAAAAGTAGAGGGATAACAATTATACCTTATTTGCAGCGGAACAGCGTATTAATAAGAAGTATAATAAACTCAAAATATATATAATCTCCACGGACAGAATAAATAATCTTCACGGACAAGAATAAGTAATCTCCACGGACAAGAATAAATAATCTCAACGGACAGAATAAAGCACCCCAAACGTGATGCCTTCTTTGGTATCCACACGGGTACGGAACTGCGACGTATATGCTAGTATAAAGGTATGTAAGACCGTCTCACAACTTCTCTCTATATCTCTCTTATAACTCTTTATAAGACGAATATACTATGAGTCAATACTCATTATTCCATATATTTGTTCATCATATGAACCTCCTTATATAGGAGATGAGAAGGTAGAATTAGGTTATTTCTATAACTCTAATTACCATAATTAAATTATTAGTATAACTCTAATTACCATAACCCGACAACGCAGCTGGGTCCGTATTACTACTGACCCGATATATTTAATATATCGATATATATTAATAATATCCCGTACACATTGTGTGTGACCCAATGAGCCCACTTAAGACTACCAGACATATAACTCATTTATATGTCAACCCGACATCGACCTCTAGCAAGGCATATCGGATACATAGACTTAAGCGGGTTAATCCGTAGGACAGTGGACATAACTCCTTCAGTCTCCCACTTGTACATGTCCTCTCAAGAACGACGTTAAATCTTTTTGCTACTCACTACAAAAAACGAGCCCGAATTGCGTCGGAAAAATCCGACGCAAATGAACAAAATCCGACGCAAATCGAAGATTGCGTGGGATTAACCGACGCAATCGGCCGCCGTTATAATTTGACGCAAATTTTTTATTTTGCATCGGCTAATCCGACGCATGCATTTTGCGTCGGCGTTGCGTCGGCTATTACGACACGAAGAAATGGAGGTCACCACCCTGTCAATGGGCTTTGCGTGGGATTAGCCGACGCAAAGTCAGCAGAATGTTTGACTTTACGTCGGCTAATCCCACGCAAAGCCTCTCAGTCAGATCTCAGTCAATGGGTTTGCGTGGGATTAGCCGACGCAAAGTCAAACAATCTGTTGGCTTTGCGTCGGCTAATCCCACGCAAAGCCCATTGACTGAGATCTGACAGAGAGGCTTTGCATGGGATTAGCCGACGCAAAGTCAACAGATTGTTTGACTCTGCGTCGGCTAATCCCACGCAAACCCATTGACTGAGAGACTTTGCGTGGGATTAGCCGACGCAAAGTCAAACATTCTGTTGACTTTGCGTCGGCTAATCCCACGCAAAGCTTATTAACAAAAAAACCGTTCCTTTGTTTTCAGCTCCCCGTATGCGCGAAATAAAACAAGCTGCAATTAACCAACCCACCCCTACAACATACGACAACAGCACCACATCCCAAACAAAAGTCCATCAATAACTCCAATCAAAGCTCTCGTACATGTCTTCTTCACAAAACTCCACAAAACGAAACAAACATAAACTAGTATACTGTTATAGAAAATGAAAATATTACAAAGACAACCAGCGCTAGGTTCAGAATTCTATGTAGGAGTTGGTAAAATATATACACACAATGCAACCAGAATCTAAACAAGTAACATAAGAGAGCGGAACTACCTACGAAAGGGACTCAATCTGCTCTGACCCAAAGGGATGACCATCGTTGTTGTCGTCATCGTCGCGCCTGGTCATGCGTGGTCCTCCACTGCATCCGTCGTTCCCCATGGCGAACCGTTCCCTCATGAACTGAATAAACTGGTCCTGCTCTTCGCACCTCTTCTCCAATGTCTTCAGGCGCTCTTCTTGCCTTTCGAATTTATCTTCCATACGGTCGTTGAGTGTGCGTTCCTGCGAGGTGGCGGTGGGGAGGTATGTGTCCGCAGATACCTCCTTACCACGGTTCAAGCATGGGCGAAAGAGCTCTTTCGCCACGTTACCTATCCCCCAAAACCGTTTCTTCGAGTTGTAGCCACCTGACACATCGTGGAAGATCTTCAGGGTGTTGGGTGCTTGATCAGAGGCGCGTGCCTCCTCCACCGCTTTCTCGTAACTCTCCTGAAACAGTAACATGAAACAGTGTTATAACTTTAGGAACACATACTATCACATCGTAATTTTCATGCCTAGTATATTTTTTAAAAACATTACTACTACTCACCACGATCTCCGGTCCTCTAGGGTCAATCCACTTGCCGTCTTTCCCCTTCTTCGTCTTCTCCAAGAGCTGGACCGGGGTTGCAGATGGACCCTTCAAATAACAGTGTTAAATTTTTCAGCATTTATTTACCAATAGTATATATTGAATTATACTCAAATTTTTTACTTGTGTTGTAAGCACTTACCAACTGCGCGAAGGCTGTTGCTGCACTCCTACTTCCAAGGCAGCTAGTGGGTTTGGCCACCCCGTCCACCTGCCCACCTCTCCTGTTCGACGACTTAATCGCCGATTTCTTCTTGAAGCTTGGGTCTGCAGCGTTCTTCTTCAATATCTCCCACTTCTCTTGCGAAATCCATTCCGCCTTCTCGACCCTCGGGACAGCTCGCTGGAATAAGTCGGTTATCTTCTTCTTAATCCGACTCTCATAATCCGACCTGAGGTCGTACCCCAGGTCTATACGCACTCTCTTCTGTTTGTCAAAAAAAAGATTCGTTAGCTACAATTGAATGTATAAATCGTGCAACGAAAACCTTAGAAACACAGACTAGGTAATTACCGCGAAGTGCATATACATCGCGTCCCGAGCTTCCGGTGGCGCCTCCGTCCAGCTACGGTAGGCGCCAGGGGTGGACGCATACGTCATGACTACGGAATCCCGCATATACTCAGAGTACTTCTTGTCGTCCCACCTACACAAGTCAATTATGATAATGTGAAGCAAATAAATGAGTGAAAATTTAGAAAAGAACTGGTTACAACAACTAAAACTCACCAAGTAGCAGAAGGCACTTTCTGCCGTGATAGGTACGCTTTCCCAGGCGTGGCAACGTAGACCGTCGCCCCGACTTCCTGGACAGCGTCCACACCTAGGATGACAGGAGTCCTAGGTGTGTCCTCCTCCATATGGTCACCATGGCTGGTGGCCCCCGTCAGCATCTCACTGCTACCTGCCATAATCACGTCTACAAAATATGTTTGCGCAAAGTTAAACTGTAGAGTCAGTTCGTTTAGGGTAAAGCAGGAATTTCATTAAGTACCAAAATAGTATTCAATTACAAATAAATAAATTACAACTTATGCGAATAAGATACAAACAACTACATAATTGCTAATTATCGTCACTGTCACCGTCACTGTCCGCGTCAGTGTGCGGTTCAATGAACCCCTCGTCCCCGTCTTCATCATCATCGTCCCAGTCAGTATTCACCTCATCACCGTCATCTTCATCGTCGATGACCAAGTAGAGGAAAATTAGTAGTCGTAGTTTACTAGTAGTAGAGGAAATAGAATATTAATAGTAGTAGTAGTGGAAAATTAGTAGTAGTAGAAATTTAGTAGTAGTAGTAAAAGTAGTAAATTAGTAGTAGTAGTAGTTTAGTAGTAGTAGTAGTAGTATTAAAAGTAGAAGTAGTAAATTAGTAGTAGTATTAGTAGTATAGTAGTAGTAGTAGTATAGTAGTAGTAGTAGCAGTAGTAGTAGTTTAGTAGTAGTAGAGGAAATAGAATATTAGTAGTAGTAAATTAGTAGTAGTAGCAGTGGAAAATTAGTAGTAGTAGTAGTAAAAGTAGAAGTAGGAAATTAGTAGTAGTAGTAGTAAAGAATTAGTATTAGTAGTTGTGAAGTAGAAGAAGAAGATTGGTAGTTGTGTAGTAGTATAGTAGAATAGTACTACCTCCGATTTTATATGATTGCCCCATTTCATTATAATACTCCTCACATATATTACCTAAATGGGGCGAACATATAAAACCGGAGGGAGTAGTAAATTAGTAAAGTATTAGCTAGATTAGTAGTAGTAGTGTTAGTAGATTTGTTGTACTAGATTAGTAGTAGTATTAGTAGTACATAGTATTAGTATTAGGTTATTCGTATTAGTAATATTAGTAGTAGATTAGTAATATTATTAGTAGCATTAGTAGTAGTAATGAAATATTTTAATGTAATATTAGTAGTAAATTAGTAATACTACTACTAGCACTACTAATGTAGTACTACTAACACTACTAATTAATCTACTACTAATACTACTACTCATCTATCTCCACAAATCTAATTCATTATACTAGTACATACTACTACTCCTACTAATCTAATAACACAATTTCTAACCTAATACAATAATCACTAACACCTAATTAACATACTAACTAACCTAATTGACATACTACAATTACCGTCTAACAATAAAACGAAATCTAACCTAATTCACATACTAATTAACCTAATTCACATACTAATTAACCTAATTACTAAACTAACTAACCTAATTAACATAATCACCCTGCAATCTAATTAACTAATTAACCATACATAATCATCATACAATCTAATCACCATAATTATTAAACTAATTATTAATCTAACTTAATCAAAACAGTTTAGTAAACTAATTGAGTAAAAATTAAGTAAAAATTAATCAAATCAATTGTACTAATTGAGTTAAAATTAAACAGTAAACTAACAATTAAACCGTAAACTAACAATTAAACCGTAAACTAATTGAACTAATTAAGTAAAATTAAACTAAACAAAACATTAACCTAATTGAACTAACAGTAAACAGCACCATACCTGAGATTTGGGGGGTCGGGTTAGGGTTTTTCGGGGCTGGGTCGGGTCAGATACGCTGGGGGTTCGGGGCTGCCTTCGCCGGACTCTGGTACGCCGGCAGGGTCGCGAGGGGGAGGGGGGATGCGCCGACAATGTTCGTCGCGAGGGGGGGTCCGCCGGCAACGTGCGTCACGAGGGGGGGGGGGGGGGGTTCCGCCGGCAGCAATCGTCGCGAGGGGGGGAGGTTCCGCCGGTAGCAATCGTCGCGAGGGGGGGCAGGGTTCGCCGGTGTAAGGGGCTTAGGGTTTCGATTTTGTTTTGGGATGGTGATGGTGCCGGATCTGGGTAGGATTATGACGCCGGAGGTTTCTGCGTCGCCGGTGATGGTGTAGGATGGTGGTCGCCGGTGGTTTTCTGCGTCGTCGTCGTTTTTTCGTCTTCTGTAGAGAGGGATTGGGGGTGCGGGTTTAGGGTCTGTACCCTTCTCGCGATATTTTTTTTTATATTAACAGCTACTGCATCGGAATAGCCGACGCAAACCGACGCAGCTTTCAAGTTTGCGTCGGCTATTCCGATGCAGACCTCAATTTTTTTTTTTATATTCAAAAAGGTTGCGTGGGATTAGCCGACGCAGACCAACGCAATATTCATGTCTGCGTCGGCTAATCCGATGCAAAACCTTTAATTTTTTTTAAAAAAAATTTCAACACACACTGCATCGGATTAACTGACGCAATCAGACGCAAAATTCATCATTGCGTCGGCTAATCCGATGCAACGCTATTACTTCTGTTGACTAATTTTTTTATTTCCACACTCTCTGCATCGGATTAGCCGACGCGGTTAGACGCAGTATTTAACTTTGCGTCGGTTAATCCGATGCAACCATATTAATTCTGTTGACTGTTTTTAACCATTTTTTGACGCATGCTGCATCGGATTAGCCGACGCACCCAGACACAATAATAAATTTTGCGTCGGCTAATCCGATGCAACGCTATTAATTCTGTTGACTTTTTTTTAAATTTTGACGCAGGTTGCATCGGATTAGCCGACGCAAATGTTATTATTGCGTCTGGTTGCGTCGGCTAATCCCACGCAAAACCTTTCACATAGTGGCGCCAACCCAAAATTGTTGGCGCCTGTATCATGGAGTCGGATAGCGTCGGTTAGTCCCACGCAATGTATTTGCATCGGATTAGCCGACGCAAAGCGACACAGTTACGCCAGTTGCGTCGGATTTACAATCCGACGCAACCTATCCGACGCTATTTCCGCTGTTTTTAGTAGTGACTATTGTCTCCAATTGAGAATGAGGCAAGAAGAAGTGTCATCCTCACATATCTCAATCTTTTACTCGAATCTTTGAGTTGACTTGTTAAAAGAGCAGATAGATGACGATCATCCTATCTGAGCGCGGCCACGCATTTGTACAAGTCACACTCTTCGAGTGGCCAAGAAAAAATAAATTCCTTTCAATAAAGGAAGAGCAAATCCCCTCTTGTCTAACCACATCCTATCACATGATCCATGCATGCCCAATAACCATCCATAGCCCCCTTTCACAGCTGACGAGGAATAGTATCAAAGCATACACATCTCATGTACAGAATAGTCAAAGACTCAGGTCTAAAGACCATACAAGTTCATAACTTGCAAAGAACTTTACTGACACTAAGCGAAATCCTAGTAAAATCCTTTTCGGCGGGTCTGTCTAATGCATGTTCTTAACATACACCCGTGTGCCTGGTTTAGTATCTCAATACCTATGACTCAAGGAACTTAATCATCAACCAACTCACACACTAGTCATTTAAGGGTATTCAAATGTCCCAACACAATACCCTGACTAGAGACAAAATAATTACATCATCCAAATAGAGTTCCAAGACTAAGTCACGTACTTAGTGATCTATTTCATCAATGTAAATTATTTAGGGACAAAACTCGGTTACATTAACCAAATGACAATATGTCGTACATATATCAATTATCGAAATAACTCCCACTAAACCAAACTTCTCTAAAAGTACTAAGACCACTCGCTCATGCGTCTTATACCGATCATAACAATATGATCTTTATGTAGAGAAGGTTTCGGGACATACAACATTTGTATCGGTTATTTACAAGCATATGACCAATCTACCTTATCCCAATTAAGGCAAACTGTTAGTTTCATAAGCAACAATTGCTTCATAAACTTTAAAGTAGTTGAGTGTGTGCTTAATTCGTAATCAAACGTCTATTTGCTTCAAAAGCAATGGAACACTAACTTTAGTTATAATATCAATCATAAAGTTGTCCTTTGGAACCGTTCCAACACACAACTTCTTATCCAAAAACAAAATTTACTGAGATTACAATCTCACGTCATCTTTGTCTATTTGGAAATATGAATCACTGTAACTTGTTTACAATAATTCGTTTATCACATCATGCGCATCTCTTAAATAATTCCTCTTTTGCTTCTTAAGCGCAAAGGAACAATTCTTAGATAGCAATTTAGTGACACTCACTAGATTAGTATCTACTCGTCATACGAGCACACAATAAACACATTTCTTGCAAAGTCTCATAGACGAAAGCAATCAAATATCGTTTAGTTAGAGAAGTATGTCACTTACATACCAAATCATAACGATAAATGCACTCCCACTAGCTTCTTGTACACATTGTCTTTCTTCGTCTCAAAGGAAAACAAACATCTTTGAATTACCACATTAAGAACAAAGATACTACTCCATAATACTTGTTCCAATCAAATTGGATCATTCACATTTGTCTAACAATTTTAATAATATGAAATTCATATGAAGTGTCGCACACATCATATTGCATCCCTATCAATAAATGTATTTCACATATATATGTCCAAAACTCATCATAATGAGTGATGACATTCAAAATGCTAAAACAATCTTAATAGACTTAAGCATAATGTTGTAAGAAGGTTTTTCCATAGCCATTAATATGAGATCAGTCCTTAACTACCAACTATGCTTCATAGATACTCTTATATCAATCTACATCGTCTTTATATTGAAGACTATTCTTCACTATAAGACCCATTTAACCATAGTCTATACTCGGTAGTTATGGTATATAGAATCTATTAAATTTTATGTGACTTTTGGAGTCTTTGCCCATTATTGTTTCATCATAGGTCAAACCTATGTAGGGTAACATTTTACAGCTAAGATGATCATGACTTTTCATGGATGCATCAATATTTTCTTCAACAGTTGTAGAGAATTACTGTTAATCCTGAACAATTCAAGGTCGATTCTACTCCCACTGTTTCTATTAGAAATCATATTTCTTTAAAAGAAACGTATCACTCCATGCAACAAAACAGTTTTGTTCTTTGGACGATTTGTAGAATTAACATAATACCCCTAATAAAACACATGTCATAATTGAGTCTAAGTTCTAGAAAACAATTTTCTCTAAACTTTAAGACTTGATAATTAAGAAAAGACTATTTTAGAACATTTTCAATCCACATCTCATATGGTGTCTATTCTCCGACTTACATGGACAATCTCATCAACATTTGTACAAAGACTTTTATAGTGCATAAGCTTCTAAAGCGTCAATAAAATCCGCATAACTCATCATAGACCAAATCATATCAAATATGGTTCGATGTAGTTTGAAACACTTTTCACTATTTCTAAGATGATTACAATCTTTTAGTTCAATTCCTCCCTGTTTCAATCATATCGAACAACTCGTACCAACTTATCAAGTTGATCTTGTACTTTGAACAATTCTAAGCATTCAGTTTCAAATTTCATCAAATGAACAAAACCATATGCGTTACCCATTTTTTGCAACATCACTAGTTAAACTCACACGTATCTGTATATGTGTAATCCAACAAGTCTAAGTACCCTCCCATTACCAATAATAGGAGACACTTCTAATGTCATTTATCCATCTAAACAAGATCCATTTACCTCATTTGATCCTTATCAATAAAGTTTATAATTTCATCATTATGAAACTTATTCTTATGTTTTCTGTCTCATGGATTAAGGACAATGTCATAATAGGTAAAACTTGAGTCAAGGGACTTGAACATTTTGGTTGTTATGTTACAAATAAAAGCATTCCCTACTAGAAATGTAGAACTCAACAATCATGTTAGCCTTATTGTACTTCATACTCTTGCAAAATATAGAGCAACAATTGTTCTACTTTTATTAAAACTTTTCATGCCCATACATGAAACAGAATCAATATTCTTGCTTATGACTATTACAAGAATAACAATTATTCATTTCCAGTATTCATCTTTACGGTAAATTAAGTGATTTTCCTTTTATATATGAAACAACAACGTTTGTCCATTTCATCATAAAATACTTCACTTATATACCATTATTCCACCCTCTTTGAGTCATCACATCCACAATGTAATAGTTGCATTTAGTATATTATACCAAAACAATGGAATGAAAGTAACAATTACTCTAGTAACATACATACCAAAAGTCATACTTTAATAATTGATTTGCAGATTTTCGAGACACTTCTAGAAAGCTATCTATCAATGCCATATATTTGTCATTACATTAATGATAAATAATTTCGTACCTAATCTAAACTTGGGAACAAGTTTGGGTATGACAACAATTATCCTTCCTTTACTTTAACCGACGTCTTAGATTCATTAATCATTATCTCAGACAATTTTCTTAGTGAACTCATAGAACATTAATATTATTTGTCTTCTTGATACAATGTTCAATCATCTTTTAACATCTCATGCTAAAAGGTAAGAAACCTTACTAAGTCACCGGTTTATTCATAATAAAGTGACCTAAACTTAGGACTAATTGAAACGATTTCAATTCCTAATTCTTTAGAAAGAAGCATCCAAATTTTCCTGATTATCAAGATAATCATTCATCATATGACATGGATTAATTGGATCATCTTTAACATTTTCTCACTTAATGGGAACGGTTCCCTTTATTGAAACAATTGATTTTGGTACTTATAGTAGTCATCTCCATGACTCTAATTATACAGTCCATACTGTACATTAACACTGGTTATAATTTGTCGAAATTATCCTTCACAAGGATAAAATCCATATCTCTAATTTTGAAAACAATTCTCAAGATACCAATCGACAAGGTTGAACAATTAAAACTCATCTTTAATAAATGTGATAAAGGGACTAAATTACAACTACTATGCTAAGTAAAACGATAATTAATATTAATAATCTTAAACAATTTTAAGATAAAATCATGAAAACTACCCTCAAGTTCGCATAACATTCCAAGATCCTAAACCTTTTGTCGCTCAAGTGAACTTGGGCTCACTGCTCAAGCTTCAAAAGTAAAGGTAGACAACAACATTGTCAATTACATCAATATGTAATTCTTGGTTCGTCGGAATTAGTCATCATATGACACCAACTATTTGCCTCAAAGCCCAAGTCCGACTTGATAGCAATGTTAAGCAAACCAGACTGAACCTGTGGATAACCGTTACCCACCTACTCAGTCCACACACATCGGCAAAGCACCACTTAGGCAGTCACTTCAACCCATGATATGAAATTGTTATAGTGGTCAATTCTGGAAAGACAATACTTAATATTTGTGCGAGGGATTTAATGAATTATGGGTCCTAAACATGTTGCTAGGTCAACTTACAAGGCAACCTAAGCACACAAGTCACAAGTCTCAAACAATAAAAATGCATGCATCGTATGACATAATAATTCAATTGTTACTAGTGATTTGTGCATAAAACAAGTTAAAAGATCCCATATTTTGATTCATAATCATATTACAATTCATAATTGCTATTTGGTTTGAACAATTTCACCAATATCTTTCATTTTTCCAACTACGAGAAACAATTTCCCACCCGGAAAAATTGAACAGATATACAAAACTCGATTCACAATCGATCTGCAACTTATAATTGTCATATAGATGAACAATTCATCAAAATCAAATAAGACTCGAGAAACTCTTTTTTCGATCTATTTATGATAATATGATAATTAAAATGCATAATATTATTTACCGATTTAGAAAACTAATTTTTCATTGATTCGGAAAAATAAAATATAATCCATGTTTGATTCAGAATCAACACACAAACGCAAGAAAACGAATTTTCTTAAAAGCGTCACCCGACCCGACACCATGTCGTCCGAGTAAATATTGTGTCGTCTTGGTCAAACCTTTGTCGTCCGGGTCATCCCGTTCCTACCGGGACATACCCGTGCCGACCGAGTCACACTTGTGCCCACCGAGTCATACTCGTGCCAACTGGGTTGGTCTCTTTTCGTTCCGTCTCCACTATAATTAAAACGAATCTTGTCCTAATCTTATTAGGTCTCATCGTCAACGATAAATTCTAATAATTTTACCCAATTTCAATCGAATCTTGACCTAATCTAATTAGTCTCATCGTCAACAAAAAAATTGAAGATTATAGTGGAAAATTTAAGGCAAAATTAACTTAAAACATAATCAATATTGGATCTTAAATTAATTTTAAAAAATCAATTTCATAATTTAACAATTTAAATTCGTAAATTGAGATACCTAAATATAACGGAACCTCATATGTCGGCCGCATAACCAAGATGAACGAATATACATATATATACACATGTACAACTAACGTAACTAAACAACAGCCTAATACTAATACTAATCATATTAGAAGTTAGTCATTGCGGCAATATATGTCAACCATTCTCAAGTTACAACAATACAATGAAACATTAAAGGTATATTCTAGCCATTACAATCATTATAATTATCAAATAATTATTACACAATCATAATGTAATCATCATCACACAGTACAAGCTAAGCTAAATAACACACAATGTAAATTTTGTACGTGATCTCATAAACGGCGACAGAAGCAATTAAAAAATTGCGAGAACAATTCTAGCGAGTAAAAAAAATAATCAAATTAATACGGGAGTGTAATCTCTCATAACCAATTATGAGACATAGATTCATGTCGATCTGATTAATACTAAGTAACAGAGGCTCTGATACAACTGTAGGGTTACAACCCTTAAACCCAAGGACCTGTTACGAGTATTAACCGAAAAGACATAAGTAGAGGGATAACAATTATACCTTATTTGCAGCGGAACAGCGTATTAATAAGAAGTATAATAAACTCAAAATATATATAATCTCCTCAGACAGAATAAATAATCTTCACGGACAAGAATAAGTAATCTCCACGGACAAGAATAAATAATCTCCACGGACAGAATAAAGCACCCCAAACGTGATGCCTCCTTTGGTATCCACACGGGTACGGAACTGCGACGTATATGCTAGTATAAAGGTATGTAAGACCGTCTCACAACTTCTCTCTATATCTCTCTTATAACTCTTTATAAGACGAATATACTATGAATCAATACTCATGATTCCATATATTTGTTCATCATATGAACCTCCTTATATAGGAGATGAGAAGGTAGAATTAAGTTATTTCTATAACTCTAATTACCATAATTAGATTATTAGTATAACTCTAATTACCATAACCCGACAACGCAGCTGGGTCCGTATTACTACTGACCCGATATATTTAATATATCGATATATATTAATAATATCTCGTACACATTGTGTGTGACCCAATGGGTCCACTTAAGACTACCAGACATATAACTCATTTATATGTCAACCCGACATCGACTTCTAGCAAGGCATATCAGATACATAGACTTAAGCGGGTTAATCCGTAGGACAGTGGACATAACTCCTTCACACACTATAACAATCATCTGAATCGAAGTTCATTTCTTTACGTTATCTTTAACCAATAACGTCTTTCCGTTCATCTTCATATGGATTGTAATTTGTTTTTTCGATGCAAAAAAACGCTTCAACGCCGTGAATTTTCACGGGTATTACTATATTCCTCTAAATTCATTAATTTAACAAATGTATCATGCAATAAAGTCTTTATGTTACACTGCTTATTAATTATCTTCGATATTTTCTAATGACAATAAAAACGTCTCAACCCCGTGAATTTTCACGGGTTAGTACACTAGTATATTATTATACGCATATACCTATAAGAGTTCAATTCAACTCAATCTCATTTATTTAACGTTACTATTTATGTAACATTATTACAATTGTATTAAAAAAAATATTTCTGATTTTTTCCCTAAAATTTAAATCAATAAATAAAATTAAACAATCAGAGAATTATATATGCATAAACTCTATGCGAATACTATTGAATATTCTTGATTTTTTTCTGAAATCAAAATTAGGAATAGTTCACCCCAATATTCCATCACTTACATATTTAGAACATAAAATTATAATTGCAGTATTAATTTTTTATATCAAAGTTTGCAAACATTAAACAAACTCTAACTATTTTCAATTGATTTAACTAATTAAACATGTACGTATATATCGTATATACAGTAACTTTTCAAAGAAACAAAATAATTTTATAGAATATTCATAATTTTTTTTTTCAGAAATCAAGATTATGAATAGTTCACTCCTAATATTTCGTCACTTACTTCTTTTGAGCACGAAACTACAATTGCAACATTAATTTTAAATATCAAAATTTACAAACATTAAACCGAATCTATATATTTTTAGTTTATTATACTAATTAATCATGAACGTATATATCGTAAATACACCAACTTTACCAAAGAAATGAAATCAATATCTATATATATATATGTATGTATATGTATATGCATATGCATATGCATATGCATATGAATATGTATATGTATGTGTGTACACACACACATACATACATACATATCTCATTGGTCTGTTTCATCAAACCTCAAATTAGGAAAGTATCATAAATAATAAAAAAAATCAATTAGAGAATCTTTTAATTATTATAATATATATTTAATTTATTATATTAATGTGATGTTTTACAATTCTTAGGTAAAAACCTTTAGAATTCATTTTTTAAAAACATTATCGTAAAATAAATTATAAAAATAAAATAATTAGATTTGTGATAAAAAAAATGCTTTCATTAGAGTATAAATTTTATATTATTTGTTTCACATTATGTGATGAATTTATTACATAAAACAGTTGTAAAATTATCCCACATCGACAAATTATAATATGATGATAAAATTCTATATTATAAATAAGAGTAATCATTAGTTCTTCGATATCTACCAGAAGTCTTTTGAATCTTAAAAAGAGTTCTTAAGACTATAAACCTCAATTAGTTATCCTATATTAAAAAATTATGATGAGATGATTAAATTTTATATTATAAATAAGAGTAATCATTTGGTTTTAAATATCGACTAAGATTTTTTTTAAAATTATCCCACATTGAAAAATTATGATGGAGGGATGGAATTCTATATTATAAATATTAGTAATCGTTTGGTTTTAAATATTGACTAAAAAACTTTTGAGTCTTAAAAAACTTTTAATATATAGGACTACAAATTTAAAATCATCCCACATTGAAAAGGTATAGTGAGGTGATAAATTCTATATTATAAACAAGAGTAAATATGTGTTTTTTTAGTCTTAAAAAGAGCTAATGGTTGACTATAAACTTAATTAAATTATCCCACATCGAAAAATTATCCTTCGTTCTTAAATAATCAATCAAAAAAAACTTTTAAGTCTTAAAAAGTCTCTTAATAAGACTACAAATTAAGTAAAAATAATCTCACATCGAAAAATTATAATAAGGTGATGAAACTTTATAATATAAATAATACTCCGTAGTAATCATGTGCTCTTAGATATTAACCAAAAATCGTTTGAGTCTTAAAATATATATTAAGACTTTAAACTTAAAGTAAAACTATCCCACATTCGAAAAATTATATAGTTTCATCAAACATAAATCTTTTGAGTCTTAATAAAGTTGTTACAACTATACACTTAAATAAAAAATTATAATAAGGTGATGAAATTCTACATTTTAAATAAAACTAATAAAAAAATTTCTTAGACATCTGTAGTTCCCCTACATCGAAAAATTATGATGAGGTTATGAATTTCTACTAAATAAGAGTAATCATTGTTTTTAAATATCAACCAACAAAAAACTTTTGTTTTTTTAAAAAACTATGATGGAGTTCTATATAATTGTATTTTTAAATTATGATGAGGTCATGAATTTGTAGTCTTATTTTTAAAAAACTTTTGAGTTTAAAAAAGGTCTTAATAAGAGTACAAACTTAAAATTATCCCACATCAAAACAATTAAAATAACTTACGGTGATGGTTCTATATTATAAATAAGACTACAAATTTTAGTTAAATTACCCCACATCAACAAATTATAATAAGGTGATGAATTTCTATATTATAAATAAGACTAGTTATTTGTTCTTAGATATCAATCAAAATCTTTTGAGTCTTAAAAGACTCTTAAGACTATAAACGTAAGTAATTATTTCACATCGAAAAATTATACCCTCTCTTTTGAGTCTTAAAACACTCTTAAGGCTATATACTTAAGTAAATTATCCCACATCAAAAAATTATACTCCCTCCGATCACTATTTTTTGGCTCATTTCATTAAAATACCCCGTCACAAATTTTAAGGTAATGGAGAAAAAAATAGTGAAATTAAGGTAATGGAGAAAAAAATAGTGAATGAAAAGAGTATAATAAAACGATGGAATTATATTATATAAATAAAAGTAAATCATTTCTCCAACTTAGGATGAGGTGATGAAATTATATATTATAAATAAGACTAATTAATCATTTGTCCTTAGATTTCAATAAAAAAACTTTGTAGTCTTAAAAAAAATTCTTAATAAGACTATAAATAAAGTTAAATTAGATTATCACATATCGAAAAAAAATAATTAGGTGATAGAATTCTATGTAATCTTTCGTTCTTAGATATTAACCAACAATCTGTTGAGACTAAAAAAAAGTTCCTAAGACTAAGATTATATAGTTAAAGTATAATTATCCTGTGCCAAAAAATTAAGATGGGTTGATGGAATTCTATATATTATAAATAAGTGTAATTATTCATCTATAAATAAAAGTTCTTAATTAGACTATATCTAAACTTAAATAAACTTAAGTAAAATTATCCCACATCAAAAAATTATAATAAGGTGATTTTTTTATCATATAAATAAGAGTAATCATTTATCAAAAATATATAATAAGACGATCAAATTCGATTATATTAATAAAGAGTAATCGTTTGTTCTTTTAACTTAAATATAAAAACAAACTCTTTTAAGTCTTAAAAATAGCTCTTTAAACTATAAACTTAATTAAGTAATTTATACCACATCGAAAAATTATGATGAGATGATGAAATTCTATATCATAAATGAGTTATCTTTCGGTTTTAAATACCAACCGACAATAGGTAAAACTTTTTGATCTTAAAAAAAGTTCTTAATAAAACTACAAATAAAGTTAAATTAGATTATCACATATCGAAAATAATAATAGGGTGATACTCCCTCCGTTTCAATGATTTCTTCCACTTAAAATAAGTAAAAGTAGAGGGGAGGTAAAGTAACCTTCCACTTAAAATAAGTAAAAGTAAGTAAAAGTAGAGGGGAAGTAAAGTAAGTGGGCCACCTAGGTAGGAGAGAAGTGTGATAGAAAAAAGAAAAGTGAAAGAAATCAAAGAAATGGTTGAAAAAGGAAATTTGGAAGATATCAATGAAACAGAGGGGGTAGAATTCTATGTAATATTTCGTTCTTAGATATTAACCAACAATCTGTTGAGACTAAAAAAAAGTTCCTAAGACTAAGATTATATAGTTAAAGTATAATTATCCCGTGTCAAAAAATTAAGATGGGTTGATAGAATTTTATATATTATAAATAAGTGTAATTATTCGTCTATAAATAAAAGTTCTTAATTAGACTATATCTAAACTTAAATAAACTTAAGTAAAATTATCCCACATCAAAAAATTATAATAAGGTGATTTTTTTTATCATATAAATAAGAGTAATCATTTATCAAAAATATATAATAAGACGATCAAATTCGATTATATAAATAAAGAGTAATCGTTTGTTCTTTTAACTTAAATATGTTATTACGGAAGAGGAAGACAAACAAATTAGAACATAAAATCGAGAGACAGACAAATTTATGTGGTTCACTAACAACCTGTTAGCTACGTCCACGGGCAGAAGGAGGGGACAGTTTTATTAATTTGAGGAGAAGTTACGAATTTCAGACTGTCTAGGGTAGAGGTATGAGAGTTTATATACTACTCTCAACCTAAACAGAAATCCTAAACAGATTAGGAAACCTATACAATAGGAAATCCTAGGTCAGATACTCAGATATTGATTAGGAAATCTAATCAATTAGATATTAATTAGGAAACTTTCCTAATTAAACAGATTCAGGTCAGAAACCAATTCGAGATCCGAAAAGACAATTGCTAGGCACTTATTTCCTAACAAAATATAAAAACAAAATCTTTTAAGTCTTAAAAATAGCTCTTAAAACTATAACTTAATTAAGTAATTTATACCACATCGAAAAATTATGATGAGATGATGAAATTCTATATCATAAATGAGTTATCTTTCGGTTTTAAATACCAACCGACAATATTTTGAGTCTTAAAAAGCTTTTAAAAAGACTACAAACCTAAAATTATCCCACATCGAAAAAATTAAAATAAGGTGATGAAATTTTATATTATAAATAAGAACAATCATGTGTTCTTTTGAATTTTAAAATGAGCTCTTAAGACTATAAACTTAGCTGAAATTAAGTTTGATTACTAATATCATGTGATCATCTTATTTATTGTGATGACATAGTTTGATTAAGTTTCTTATTTAATGAATGTACATAATCAATGTACATAGTTTGATTTTGATTATAATATGATGATGAAATTCTATATTATAAATAAGAGTAATCATTCATTCTTTGATATCTACCAAACGTATTTTGAATCTCAAAAAGAGTTCATTAAAATTATAAAGCTTAAGTAATTATCCTACATCGAAAAATTATGATGAGGTGATGAAATTTTATATTATAATTAAGAGTAATCATTCGGTTTTAAATATCGATCAAGAAAAACTTTGAAATTATCCCACATCAAAAAATTATGATGGGGTGATGAAATTTTATATTATAAATAAGAGTAATCATTCGGTTTTAAATATCGATAAAAAAAAAATTGAGTCTTAAAAAAGCTTTTAATATATAAGATTACAAACTTAAAATCATCAAAAAATTTGACAAGCTAATGGAAGACTATAAACTTAAGTTATCTCACATCGAAAAGTTATGATAAGTTGATGAATTCTATATTATAAATAAGACTATCATTCGTTCTTAAATATCAATTAAAAAAAACATTTAAGTCGTAATCTCACATTAAAAAAATTATAATAACGTGATGAAACATTATATTATAAATAAGAGTAATCATTCGGTTTTAAATATCGACAAAAAACTTTTGAGTATTAAAAAAGATTTTAATATATAAGACTACAAATTTAAAATCATCCCACATTGAAAAATTATAGCGAGGTAATGAAATTTTATATTATAATCAAGAGTAATGTCATAGTATGATGTATTTTTTTTGTTTTAAAAAGAACTCTTAAGACTATAAGCTTAAGTAATTATCTCACATCAAAAAATTATTGCGAGGCGATGAAAGACTATAAACTTAAATAAATTATCCACATCGAAAAATTATGATAAATTGACGATTTCTATATTATAAATAAGACTAATCATTCGTTCTTAAATATCAATCAAAAAAAAACTTTTAAGTCTTAAAAAGTCTCTTAATAAGACTACAAAATTAAGTAAAAATAATCTCACATAAGTAAAAATAATCTCACATCGAAAAATAATAATAAGATGATGAAATTTTATACTCCCTCCCCTCCACAATGATGTTCCCATTTGTAAGTGGCACAAGGAATAAGGAATGAGTAATGAAAGGTGGTAAATTGTTGGGTGGGGTTCAAGATGTCAAATCAGAAAAAGTAGCCAATAGGAAGAGAGTATAATGGATGAATAAGGAAAGTTTTGAAATGGGAAAATCTTAGTGGGGTTTTCTTTTAAGGAAAGTGGGAAGATCTTAGTGGGGCGGAGGGAGTATTATAAATAAGATAATCATGTGCTCTTACATATTAACCAAAACTTTTTTCAGTCTTAAAAATATATTAAGACAGTAAAACTATACCACATTCGAAAAGTTGTAAAAGTTCACCAAACAAAAATCTTTTGAGTCTTAAAACAGTTCTTAAGACAATACATTTAAGTAAAAAATTATAATAAGATGAAATTTTATATTGTAAATAAGACTAATAATAATTCTTCCTTAGATATCAACCAACTTAAGGAATTCTCCCACGTCGAAAAATTATGATAAGAGTAATCATTATTTTTAAATATCAACCAACAATATCTTGAGTTTAAATTAAAAAAAGTCTTAATAAGACTACAAAGTTAAATTATATATTACACATAAAGACTACAAATTTTAGTTAAATT
Organism: Agrostemma githago; assembly: GCA_958450325.1. Taxonomy (NCBI): domain Eukaryota; kingdom Viridiplantae; phylum Streptophyta; class Magnoliopsida; order Caryophyllales; family Caryophyllaceae; genus Agrostemma; species Agrostemma githago. The sequence continues at coordinate 60,088,967 of OY288247.1, read as the reverse complement.
ATCCCACATCGGCAAATTATAATAAAGTGATAGATTTCTATATTATAAATAAGACTAAGACTAAGACTATATAGTTAAAGTAAAATTATCCTGCATCGAAAAATTATGATGTGGTGATGGAATTCTATATATTATAAATAAGAGTAATCATCTGTGTATAAATAAAAGTTCTTATTTAGACTATATCTAAACTTAAATAAACTTAAGTAAAACTATCCCACAACGAAAAATTATAATAAGGTGAAATTTTTTTATTATATAAATGTAGACACCCACATTTTGCTGCCAGGTGTCTATAGTAGTTTCCGACAAACACCCGATGATGATCGGACGCAAACGTGCTTTAACGTACTCGGAAATGGGCTCGAAATCATGAATATTTAGCTTGGGCTTTTAAGGAGTACAAATCTCACAAAACCAACCTCAAATTCAGGCCCAGTGGGTCGTTTCGAGTCAAATAACACTAATTTGGGTCGAATCCGACACCAGGGGTAAAACCGTCTTTTAGCGACCGAGTCGAAACCCGGTCAAAAATATTTCCCGAGACTCGTAGACCGACCGTGACGCCTCACGTGTCGGGTTCAGACTCCAACTCCACAAAAATCAACTACACAAATATTAAATTATTCCGTTTAAGGTAGAATTTGATCTCAAGTAGGAATCCTATCCGAAAACCGAATCAAACACTCGAACGAGCTAGGATACTCGGCCGAGTAGCCTACTAACCAGCCGATTCTTTTTCTTCCTTCACAAGAAAACGGAATTCTTATTTCCCTCAACTTCCTACTTTTCCTATCCTAAGCGGTAGTTCTAATTCTCATGCACCTCTCCTAGCCAAGGTCGGGATTTTCCTATAAATAGCCCCTTGCATGACACAAATTCAACGACGAATTAATCACACAACGATATATACATAATTCCTGAAAAGCATCAACCTTAGCATTAAGAAACCGATAGTACATCCAAAACCCGAAGGAAACCGGCCTCGATACCCGACACCCTTCACCCGTCTCACGTCCAAACTGAGCCACCGCAACTCACTGACGTCCACTCGACGCTCCTGTGCCCAAGCCACGTCCCGACGAGCTCTGATCCGAGTAGACTAAAACATGTAGGTTGAGGGTGTACCAAAACTCGACTTCTCTTTCTTCTCTTCTTCTCCTTCTCGTCCGTTTTCTATTATGGGTCACGTGTCGTCTTTTTACGGGTCGTTCATCACTTTTTATTTCTAATATCGATATTACTAAAAACTATTTTTTTTATAACGTTCTTAAAATAGGATATCGATTCTCTAATCGAATATTGTATCTAGCAAGAACAAAATTAATTCATTCTCGTTGATGCTAAATAAATCGTCACATCTTTTTTTAAAACAAAATTCGACGATCTTATACGCGAAGAGAATTAACATTCTTTTTCGTTCAAAATTCTTTTACCTTTTCAAACAAACCTTTTCTAAAATTCATTCCGAATATTCGATATCGATTTCATAATCGAATATCGAATATGACGAATATCGAAAGCATAAATCGAGTACAAATTAAGTCATATTTGTATGCAGTTTATCAAATTTTCGAACAAAAAAACGCGACCGGGAGAGACCCGCACGCGAGTCGCGCCCATCCCAGGCGACTCACGCACGGGCCTGAAACCCGAACCCTTTTTTTTTAGCTTTTCGTTCGTTTTTTATTTATTCTACGAAACGACTTCTAAAGTTTATATCTTTTCTAAAACTATTTCGAGTATTTGATATTGATTTCGTAGTCAACTATCGAATATAACGAATATCGAAAATATTAAGTCGAGCACGAATTATGCAATATTTGTACGCGGTTTAACGAAAACATCGAACTTTCAAAAACCGACCTCGAAGCAGGCCGGGGCGCGAGTCGCACGCACCCCGCGCGAGTCGCGGGCAATGCTGGAAATGCGACCCGTTTTCCTCTTTTTCATTATTTTTCGAACATCGTTTTTTATACAAAAAAGCGTCTTTTTAACAATATTTTTCAGATTCCGATTAATATTTTCTCGATCTTGCATATTCATCATATTTGCTATATTATTTCTTCACAAATCGGTACTAACTCGTTTGTTCATCTTGTAGCAAATTCATTTTTTTTTATCGTTTGTTTTATTATACTAAAACGAACCTCACATGTTAAATTCAACTTTGACGTTAATTTTTCATGCATTAAACCGACTTAGTAACCCGTTCAATTCCTCACATGCTTAGGAAAACAATGTTTGCATATCATTCATCGTATTACTAACGCGCGTATTAAAAAATCATTCGATATCCTAGTAGAGGCCGCTAATGTGCGGGCGGGGTTGGGTGTTCTTAGTGAACTTCCCAACACGTACCCTCACCCCTTACTCAGAACCGTGGTTTCCGGATGTCTGAAACCATTGGCAACGAGAGTCATTCAATATACGATAAACCGCTCAAGTCAGCATCGGTGTCGAACTGCAAAGGGACGAGCCCAATAAACTCTGACATCGGAAATGGGCCGTATTTTGTATACGACCCACTACGACATAGAGTGGGCTCGAACGGTTCCGAATAACCATAAAATTCGGTGGCGACTCCAACTTCGATTTAAATTTCAATTTGACCATCTCATATGGAGATTCATTCGCCTCCCCAAACCCGCGCGTGGCCGCGTCGGGGTGGACCTATGTCATGTCCACAATTTGGCGACTCCGCTGGGGATTAACTGATGCGTTACTAACCTTCGGCATCCTCAGGGTGAGACTCGAATATAAATCGTTTGACTAGTACAATACGCGTTTTAGTTTTACGGTTCATGCATAACCCCATTTTTCCCGGGCCGGTACTGGTGACCGACGTCCCACTATACCATTGATGTAGTCCAAATTGGATATGTCAAAGGTGTCCATTAGCCGATTCGTAAGGGTTTACGGCATGTCCTAAGCTCAACTCGACTTAGGGAGTCCGCCCCGATTCTCGATAGGCTATGTACACTGGTATAGACCCTTATAGACTGACCGAGACTTAGCTTAAGAGCATACATGGCGTCATTATACTGTTTCCATGACTACGTGCTACTTGATCCACATGTTTTTCAAAAACCGTCATTTTTCAAAATTTGCATCCTTTTCAAAATATCCAATTTCAAAACCCCGGACATATACCGAACTTAGGACTTATGATTTTACTCAAAATAGCCTTTTTCTAGCCGGTATTACGTCCAATTCAAAACTCGAAGTTATTTTCGAAATTTTCAAACCATCACCCGGCCCACCTTTTCCGTTTTCCTCGAAAAAGGGCCGGTTCTCCCCGATTCTTTTCGGGCCTTTTCAAAAAATATCATATTTCAAAACTTTCTCTTCTTAGGACTTCCCGTATTTAGCAGTGTCGGGTCGTGTCATAAGTCGTTAAAGTCTCTAGCGTCGAAACTTTGTCGATCTTACATCACGAGTTTCCCCCCTATCCTAGTCCGCCTTATTTTACTGAGGCAAGACCCACCTACGTAGGACATACTCCTACAAAGGTTGGCCCATTTACACAATCGAGTCTAAAGTCTGGGAATGTCTCACGTGAACCTTCCTTCGAACAGGGCCCAACCCACATGGTTGGATCCTGAGGAAGGCCCACCTTTTCACAAGTCACCCGTCTAGGTGTCTTTTCCGAGTCATTACCGTTTTAGTCTTCTTCCTTTTCCCTTGCTCGGGATGTACTTTTCTTAGGATTCGGGTTAAGTTGCTGATTACGCGGTGTTCTTACAGACAGGCCACCCTTCACTCGAACCATGACGAAAGAATCCATCGATGAGTTGACGGCTTCATTGGCCAAAATTCAAGACCAATTGCGACAAATGAGGAAGGACCAGATTGCCATCGTCACTCGGGTTAGTGCCGTGGAACAAGGAACCCCCAATGCTTCGATCGAAGATGACAGACCTTTGGCCGCACTGGCCGACGCGGTCCAAAAGCTGCAGGAACAAGTCCACTCAACCACCAGAAACACTATTCTCACGGAAAATGCTCGCATTTATTCACCCTTAACTGATGAACTGTCCGCTAACCTCAACTTAACGGGCTTGCCAATGTTCGACGGGACTGAAGACCCGGTACTTCATATTCGGGCTTTCAAGGACTTTATGGCTGTTAAGGGGGTCAAATCGACCATGTTCAAGCATCTCTTTGCTTCCTCTCTGGAAAAACACCCGAAAGCCTGGTACTACAGGCTTGACCCCAAGAAATACAAAACCTGGGATGATGTTGCAATGGAATTCGCGCGAAACTACGCGGATAATGCTGAAATCCAGACTACCATGCGTACTCTGGAAGTTATGGCCCAAGAGCCTAAGGAGGGTTTCACTAAATACCTTCAAAAGTGGAGGACCGAAAGTGTTAAGCTGGTGGACAAGCCCAATGAAAAAGTACTAGTGGAGGCCTTTGTCAAAAACCTCCTCCCCGCTTACCGAGTCTATCTCCGGTATGCCATCATACCCGACTTCGCCACCTTGACCGAAATGGGTACTAGAATCGAAGACGATCTAAGGCTAGAGAACCTTACTAAGGCCTCTACCAAAGGGTATCAAGGAGCCAGTTCCTCCTCCAGCAAGCCCGCAACCACAACGGCGGCCCGAAGCATCTTCGACGAGGTTAACTCATTGGACACCTCGACCAAAAAGAATACTCCAAATCGGGTATTCACCGACATAGGGACAACCTATGCTAATGCCTTACAAAGGTTGTCTTCTAAAGGCCTAATCCAACCGATAGGCCCAATTCCGGAAGTTCCCGTAGAAAAGCGATCTAAGAGCTACAACATTCAGGCCAATTGTCACTATCACCAAGGCAATGGGCATGACACGGAGAAATGCTGGAAGTTGAAGCATCTTATTCAAGATCTGATCGAAAGTGGGAAGATACCACTACCCAGTGACAAGCCAAGTAACAAAAATAATCCTCTTGCTACTCATGCCATTTTTACTGGAAAGGTAGTCGACTGCTCTCATCTCATTTCCCCTTTCATTCCCCAAATCAATGGGATATGGAACGACGATGAAGATGATGTTTACTTGGCTAAGGGGGAAGCTGTCCCCGTCACCATCGAAGAAATCCGGAACGCTAAAGCCAGAGCTCTGGCCGGCACACACACTGTCACGGCCAGTCTCGTCACTCCGAAAACCGTCACTGAACCTTCCAGGACGGAACTCACTCCTGAAGAGCCAAACGCTGACACGGCCCTAGTCAGACAACTAAAGAGGGTCCGAACTGATATTACTATATGGCAGCTTTTGGTTAGTTCACAAGAGCATCGGGCAGCACTTACTAGGGATGGTAGCCACGATCTTGCCACACCTCAAGGACAAATCCAAAGGAGAAGGCCCACTTATCACTTTCTCCGAGTCCGACCTTCCACCATTCGGGACCACCCATAACTTGGCCCTATATATCACGGTGATCTGCCGGAACAAGTATCTCCCAATGACCCTGATTGATGACGGATCCGCAGTAAACGTCCTTCCTTTAAGGACAGCCAAGGCCCTCGGCATTACCGAGGCTGATTATCTTCCGACTGCACAAACTATTCAAGCTTTTGATGGGAGCCCAAAATCGGTTGATGGGGCCGTTAAACTAACAATCATAACGGGCCCGATCGAGAAGGAGTTAGAATTTCAGGTGATCGATGTCACTTCATCTTTCAATCTGCTACTTGGGAGACCATGGATTCACGCGGTCAAAGCCGTGTCTTCCACTCTTCACAGGAAGGTCAAGCTACCTTTACAATATGGGATCGTCACTCTTGAAGCTACTCCCATAATCGTGTCAAGCTGCAACACGGCAAGCTCAGCTGACCCACGAGGTTTCAACTTTGTGGGAATGATCGAGGAAGAATACCTTTTCCGGCCATATTTTACTACTAGCATCGATACGATGCTACAGAATTTGGGTTGCCTACCAGGAGTCACATCAAGGCCCTATCTTCCAGTTGGGAAGATCATCGAAGCCCTAAACAACGAGCAATCTCGCCTCGGTCTAAGCTACACTATGGCGCCCGGATGCACGAACCAAACCAAGGCGGTCACGTTCGTCACCCCGGTGTTCGGAGCTATTCAAATGGGCCTCTATCAGCCCACCATCTCATATCCCGGGACCAAACTGGCTCGGGAATGCAATTTCATCCCAGATGATATCTTTGCCCTTATTCAGGCCGAATCAAAGGAGGGCACAAGCAATACTGAGCCCATCCTAGGCCTACTATTCGGGGAAGACAAGGTCGTCCCGACCCCTAAACAGAAGTTAGTCAGCTTGATTCTCCGCAGCAGCAGGTTCGATCCAACTAAGCTGATCTCTGAAGTTGGTGCCGACACTGGGAAGAGAGCTTGGAGGAAGACAACTAAATGGACCAACATTCAGGGTCGAGTCTACAAGCTAACTACTGGTGAAGGAGATATGCATACTGCCGAATCCGAGTCCGAGTCCGAGTCAGAGTCAGAGTCGGAGTCTGAGTCGAAGTCTAGAGGGTCCAGTACTAGGAATGAGTCTGTAACCCCTCTCCCTCCTTTAGTCGCACCATCGGGAGCCCCGGAGTCTGTCCCGAGGGCTCTCCCTATCCCGCCTCTAACCAACGATCAGATGGCAGCTCTCTTCGAGCTATTTTCAAAATTCACTATCAATAATAACGATAACCGTTCTGCTTACGACTTGGCTTATTTTCAAAATATTTTCAAAAATCTTACTTGCAATGACATTGAGAAACCCGACGAACAGGTGCTATTGCCTTCGCATCTAATCGAGCAACTCGAACAAAGAGAGTCCCAAGATCCGGTAATCGAAGAAACCGATTCCATCAACGTAGGAACCCCTTTAGAACCTCAGATGCTTAAGTTGGGCCTATCTTTAGATCCCGAGAAGAAACAACGATTCACGGATCTCCTCCAAGAATTCAAAGATGTCTTCGCGTGGTCCTACAAGGACATGCCGGGAATAGACCGGGAGATAGCTGAACACCTAATACCCATCAAAGACGGGTACAAGCCGGTAAAACAGAAACTCCGAAGAATGAGGCCCGAATGGTCTCTCAAAGTCAAGGAAGAAGTCGATAAACAATTCAAAGCGGGCTTTATCCAAGTGTCCGAATATCCAGACTGGGTTGCAAACATAGTACCAGTACCCAAAAAGGATGGCAAAGTCCGAGTATGTGTAGATTTTCGGGACCTTAATATGGCCAGCCCAAAAGACGATTTTCCGTTGCCACACATCGACATATTGGTGGATAACACGGCCGACCATGCCCTTCTATTATTCATGGATGGGTATGCCGGATATAATCAGATCAAAATGGCGGAAGAAGACATGAGTAAGACCACCTTCATCACACCTTGGGGGACTTACTGCTATACCGTGATGTCATTTGGGCTTATTAACGCCGGTGCCACTTATCAACGGACCGCCACCACTTTATTGCATGACATGATGCATAAGGAAGTGGAGGTCTACCTCGACGACATGATTGTCAAATCCAAGGACCGAAACGGGCACATTGCAGCCCTAAGGAAGTTCTTCACCCGACTACGCAAGTACAACATGAGGTTAAACCCTCAAAAATGCAGTTTCGGGGTAACATCGGGCAAGCTACTGGGCCACATTATCAGCCAACGTGGCATCGAAGTTGACCCAGCAAAGATCAAGGCCATTACCGAGATGCAACCACCTAAAACCGAAAAGGAGATAAGGGGGTTTCTCGGAAAAGTCCAATATATAAGCCGGTTCATTTCAAAGCTAACCATGGTATGTGAGCACATTTTCAAGAAACTGAAGATAGGAGAACGAACACTATGGGACGACAAATGTCAAATGGCTTTCGATAAGATCAAGGAGATTTTATCCTCTCCACCGGTGTTAATGCCACCTCAGCATGGTTTGCCTCTATCGCTATACTTGACAACGACCGAGACAGCCATGGGCGCTATGCTAGCCCAGACGGTCGATTCCGAAGAACGGGCTATTTACTACATCAGTAAAAAGTTCTTAGAATACGAATGCAAGTACACAATGCTCGAGAAGACGTGTCTAGCTTTAGTATGGGCCACTAAAAAGCTCCGACACTATATGCTTAGTCACGAGGTACATGTGCTATCCAAAATGGATCCAATCAAGTATCTATTTGAGAAGCCCATCCTCAACGGCCGTATATCCAGATGGACTTTAATGCTAGCTGAGTTTGACCTCAAGTTCGTACCTTTAAAAGCCATCAAAGGCCGGGTAGTAGCGGAATTCCTCGCCGATAGTCCAGTATCCGAGGAAGAACACACCGATACTTGGGCCTTCCAAGATGAAGACATATTCCATACCGACACCGACACATGGGATCTGTATTTTGACGGAGCGTCCAACTTCCGAGGATTTGGTGTCGGAATTTTACTAATCTCACCACAAGGGAAACACACCCCGTTATCCATCAAGCTAGATTTTGACGTGACTAACAACGCAGCCGAGTACGAAGCATGCATTCACGGACTGCAAGCCGCCGCTGATTTAGGAGTAACAAACCTCCGGGTCCACGGTGACTCATCTTTAGTCATAAATCAAGCCTTACAAAAATGGAAGACTCGGAACGCAAATCTCGTGGCTTACCAAGCACGAGTAAGGGTTCTCGAAAAACAATTCCAAAAAGTGGAGTACATTTATCTGCCTCAGGAAGAAAACCAGTTTGCAGATGCTCTCTCAAAATTAGCATCTTTACTGAATATCCCAGCACATCTAACCAGCATGCCCATTTGCGTCGAAAGGCGGTCCGAGCCGGCATACATTCATGCTATCCAAGATATTGAAATAACTGATCCAGAACCTTGGTATCAGGCTATTCTAACCTACTTAACATCAGGGGAATATCCTCCGGGGGCTGAAAACCGGGCCAAGAAAGCTCTACGAAGATGGGCAACCCAGTTCATCCGCACAGACGATGGACAGTTATATAAGAAGACAGCATAGGGGGCTTTACTCCTATGCATTGACAAAACTCGAGCCGAAAGAGTCATGGCCGAAGTACATGATGGTGAAAACGGTCCGCATATGAACGCCCATATGTTGGCCCGAAAAGTCGCAAGACTCGGTTATTACTGGAATAGCATGGAAACTGACTGTCAGTTGTATGTCAAACACTGCCATAACTGTCAGATTTTCGCCAATGTTCAGCATATGCCTTCATCCCTATTATATACAATGACATCACCATGGTCATTCTCAACATGGGGAATTGATATAATCGGGAAAGTGAACCCTTCCGGGACAGGAGGTCACTGCTTCATCCTAGTGGCTATTGACTATTTCACTAAATGGGTCGAAGCCGAGTCATACCGGATCTTGAATGCCAAACATGTGGCCAAATTAATCCAAAATAAGATTATATGTCGATACGGGATTCCGCACGAGTTCATCAGCGATCACGGGACCCATTTCCAAGCTGAAACTGCCACTTTGCTGGAAAAGTACAAGATCCAAAGACATACATCGTCGCCTTACCGTCCCCAAACGAATGGAGCGGTGGAGGCAGCCAATAAGACAATTGTCACCATTCTTAAAAAGATGGCTGAGAATTACCGGGATTGGCCCGACAAGATACCCTTTGCCTTATGGGGATATCAGACGTCAATTCGAACTGCAACTGGAGCAACTCCATACTATCTGACATATGGAATGGAAGCAGTCCAGCCAATCGAGCTAGAAGTACCATCCCTTAGGATTCTGCTCGAAAGCCAAGTACCTGAAGCAGATTGGGTCCAAGCCCAATATGACTCACTAGTCCTCTTAGACGAACGGCGATCCCGGGCTCTGAATAATATTCAGATATATCAGAAAGGGATCCAACGGGCTTTTAACAAAAGGGTTAGGCCCAGGAATATCAAAGAGGGCAAATCTAGTCCTAAAATCTGTTCGAGCTTTACTACCAGTTGACCCAAGGGGAAAATTCAAACCCAATTGGGCTGGGCCGTATTTAGTAAAGAAGATTCTTTCGGGAGGAGCAGTAATGCTAACGGATTTGGACGGAAACGAGTTCGTCAACCCAACAAACTTGGATCAACTGAAGCGTTACTACCCATAAGCCCAATCTCAATGTCATTTGCAAAATTTATAAAATTTTCTTTTTATGAATTTTCAAAAATTTTAAGCAAGTCAATAAGTTAGGATTATTTATCCTACCGTTGCACATCTCAAATTAATAATCTTGATGTATTTCGAAAAATTGCAAAATTACTTCTGAACTACGGAAGGTTTGATTCAATTAATTTTGGATACGTAGGCAACCCCTCAAAAGGGTACAACCACTGCAATAACAAAAAGACGGGAACGGTATTCACTAATATGTCTTTTTATTATGCAAAAAAAAAAAACAAAATCACACCACAAAAATAGTAGTAATACTTAAATAATAAATTTAGGAGACTACTCGTACATTTTTCCTTTCCCCTTATCTTTCGGGTCACGTGGAGCCCGAGGCCGACGGGGCGGGGGCGAACGTTCCCTAATCACAAGGGGAACTTCTTTTGCTCGAACCCGTTTCTTCGATTTTGGGTCTTCCACCACTTGCACCGGTCCAAGCCGAGCCCTGACGGTCTCGGGAAGTCTGTCTCGAGGACCAAGTCGGTCCTTAACCGCCAGTTTTGGTCCTAGTCTCCTTTCTAAATCCGTCTGGGGGCTCACTTTCCCCCGTGCACCCTTAGTACTGGACCCCTCAGTCTGAGTCCTAGATTTTCCCTTCTGACCTGTCGGAGTAGCTTCTTCGGCAAAGAAGCTTCTATTATCTTTAACATGCTCCCGGCGTAACAGGTCATAGGCCTCGTCAGTCTTCGAAGCAGCTCGGGTTTTAGCTGAATCAGCTCGTGTCCATCTTACATTAGAGTCGGATACCCAGATCGAATGAGGATTTCTAGGAACGGGCCAAGTAGCTCGTGTATACCACCTTTGCATCCAGGTGTCACACATTACATCCGTCAGCTGAGTAGATTCACTCACGACTGCCTCGATCTTTGGGATTCTTTGCACCCGACCATATTGCCTAAGTATGCGATCGGGAAAGAGGTGAATTGTCTGCCTAAAAGATAGGATTACTTGATATCTAGCCCTATCTCGAGACTCCAAACCGGTCCAAACGTAAATCGGCCACCATGGGACGGTCCAGCGGATCAGTAGGCCTCCATGGAAGGATAGCACCTCATCCCAGTATTTTTGGGTGTTGAAGCGAGAAAAGGCAATAGCTCGTCTCCTCATCATTACTTGCCTAGGTTGATACCGGCTCACGTCTAGGGGAGGATCCAAGATCGATAGCCTCTCGAACAGCCACAGCTGAAAAACCCGCAAAAAATCGAAAACGCGAAAAACTGTCAAAATCACGTTAAAAAAAAACGTGAAAAGGCGTGAAAACCGCAGAAACCGGGAAAATCGGGAAAAAAAAGCCGCAAAAACCGGGAAAATCAGGAAAAAACCGGAAAAAGTCAAAAAACTGGTATACCTGTAAAAGACGGGTACTCCCAGTCAGCCGGACTGACGGATCCCTCTTGCGATTATCCAAACCCTGGATAATTTCTCCTGTAATCAACCAAGCCGGGTTGTGCTCCGTTTCCATCAGGTCAGCCACAGTGAAAAGTCTAACATGGCCCATGCAAGATAATAAATCCATATGGCCTTCAAAGGCATAGACATGGAGCATACAAAAGGTAAAGGCCCTACGGCTGTGGACCGGCCTGACCCGGACGTCATCTGGGTTCATGAATTTTTCAGCTAGATCAATCAAGGAAACGGTATCTCCTTCTAGCATACGGGATACCTCCATATGAGAAAGTCCTAAAAATTCCCGTAACTTCCTCCTTGGGTCAGAAATCGAAAAAGGGATAGCAGGGCGAAGTATGGGATTCCATCCTCCTGCAGCAGCAATTTCCTCAGGAATAGGACAAATTTCGCCTCGAGGAAAACCAAATACATGATAAGTATCGTCCCAATAAGACAGGCAAGCATCCAAGAAATGACGATCTACTTGCATCTGACGGATCACGAACAATTGGGTAACGCCATTTTAATTTAGGATAGCCCTATCGGCATCTCTGAAATATTTGGACCATTCGTGTAGCATTCCAACTAACCGGTCGATTCCCATAATTGGATTTCTAAAAGAAAAGAATGAATTTCTCAGGGCTTGTTTTTTTTCTTTAAAGAAGAAAGGGAATTGTGGGAATTATGAGAATTTATGAGGCAAGGAGGGGGTATTTATAGCATAAAACCAAATTCTCCTCCTCACCTTAGGATTCCCAATCCTAGAGCATTTACCATACAATCCTTATCCTGAGGTTTAGCTAAGTCAATCCCGAGCATTCCTATTCCTTTTCAGAGTCAAAATTCTCTAGTTTTCAAAGACTCTTACAAACTCGAAAATTCAAAACTTTCTCAAAATTTTTATTTCCCAGCGCGAGTCATTTTTCCTACAAATATTACGTGCAAAACTTTGCTACTTTGCATAAATATGTACAAGACGACTCAAGCGGGACCATACAATTCATATAACTCCCCAGCGGCATTTAGCAAGATGAGCCCATATATAGGCCCATTTTAAGTCTTATGCGACGAGTTCAAACGCCCACGGAGTTATCATCAGCTCAGGTACATTTCTAATCCATGGCCGGCGGACCCTTTACGCAGGTCTAATGGACCTTAAACGACCCGACCGGAAGCTACCGGGTTTTAATCCCTGCTTGACCTGGTAGCTACTCTGACTTTCGCCCTGTCCAAGCCTCAGTCAGAGTGGGGGCTCTGTAGACACCCACATTTTGCTGCCAGGTGTCTATAGTAGTTTCCGACAAACACCCGATGATGATCGGACGCAAACGTGCTTTAACGTACTCAGAAATGGGCTCGAAATCATGGATATTTAGCTTGGGCTTTTAAGGAGTACAAATCTCACAAAACCAACCTCAAATTCAGGCCCAGTGGGTCGTTTCGAGTCAAATAACACTAATTTGGGTCGAATCCGACACCAGGGGTAAAACCGTCTTTTAGCGACCGAGTCGAAACCCGGTCAAAAATATTTCCCGAGACTCTTAGACCGACCGTGACGCCTCACGTGTCCGGTTCAGACTCCAACTCTACAAAAATCAACTACACAAATATTAAATTATTCCGTTTAAGGTAGAATTCGATCTCAAGTAGGAATCCTATCCGAAAACCGAATCAAACACTCGACCGAGCTAGGATACTCGGCCGAGTAGCCTACTAACCAGCGATTCTCTTTCTTCCTTCACAAGAAAACGGAATTCTTATTTCCCTCAACTTCCTACGTTTCCTATCCTAAGCGGTAGTTCTAATTCTAATGCACCTCTCCTAGCCAAGGTCGGGATTTTCCTATAAATAGCCCCTTGCATGACACAAATTCAACGACGAATTAATCACACAACGATATATACATAATTCCTGAAAAGCATCAACCTTAGCATTAAGAAACCGATAGTACATCCAAAACCCGAAGGAAACCGGCCTCGATACCCGACACCCTTCACCCGTCTCACGTCCAAACTGAGGCACCGCAACTCACCAACATCCACTCGACGCTCCTGTGCCCAAGCCACGTCCCGACGAGCTCTGATCCGAGTAGACTAAAACATGTAGGTTGAGGGTGTACCAAAACTCGACTTCTCTTTCTTCTCTTCTTCTCCTTCTCGTCCGTTTTCTATTATGGGTCGCGTGTCGTCTTTTTACGGGTCGTTCATCACTTTTTATTTCTAATATCGATATTACTAAAAACTATTTTTTTATAACGTTCTTAAAATACGATATCGATTCTCTAATCGAATATTGTATCTAGCAAGAACAAAATTAATTCATTCTCGTTGATGCTAACTAAATCGTCACATCTTTTTTTAAAACGAAATTCGACGATCTTATACGCGGAGAGAATTAACATTCTTTTTCGTTCAAAATTCTTTTACATTTTCAAACAAACCTTTTTTTTACAAAACCTTTTCTAAAATTCATTCCGAATATTCGATATCGATTTCATAATCGAATATCGGATATGATGAATATCGAAAGCATAAATCGAGTACAAATTAAGTCATATTTGTATGCGGTTTATCAAATTTTTGAACAAAAAAAACGCGACCGGGACAGACCCGCACGCGAGTCGCGCCCATCCCAGGCGACTCGCGCACGGGCCTGAAACCCGAACCCTTTTTTTTTAGCTTTTCGTTCGTTTTTTATTTATTCTACGAAACGACTTCTAAAGTTTATATCTTTTCTAAAACTATTCAGAGTATTTGATATTGATTTCGTAGTCAACTATCGAATATAACGAATATCGAAAATATTAAGTCGAGCACGAATTATGCAATATTCGTACGCGGTTTAACGAAAACATCGAACTTTCGAAAACCGACCTCGAAGCAGGCCGGGGCGCGAGTCGCGGGCAACGCTGGAAACGCGACCCGTTTTCCTCTTTTTCATTATTTTTCGAACATCGTTTTTATACAAAACAGCGTCTTTTTAACAATATTTTTCAGATTTCGATTAATATTTTCTCGATCTTGCATATTCATCATATTTGCTATATTATTTCTTCACAAATCGATACTAACTCGTTTGTTCTTCTTGTAGCAAATTCATTCTTTTTTTTATCGTTTGTTTTATTATACTAAAACGAACCTCACATGTTAAATTCAACTTTGACGTTAATTTTTCATGCATTAAACCGACTTAGCAACCCGTTCAATTCCTCACATGCTTAGGAAAACAATGTTTGCATATCATTCATCGTATTACTAACGCGCGTATTAAAAAATCATTCGATATCTTAGTAGAGGCCGCTAATGTGCGGGCGGGGTTGGGTGTTCTTAGTGAACTTCCCAACACATACCCTCACCCCTTACTCAGAACCGTGGTTTCCGGATGTCCGAAACCATTGGCAACGAGAGTCATTCAATATACGATAAACCGCTCAAGTCGGCATCGGTATCGAACTGCAAAGGGACGAGCCCAATAAACTCTGACATCGGAAATGGGTCGTATTTTGTATACGGCCCACTACGACATAGAGTGGGCTCGAACAGTTCCGAATAACCATAAAATTCGGTGGCGGCTCCAACTTCGATTTAAATTTCAATTTGACCATCTCATATGAAGATTCATTCGCCTCCCCAAACCCGCGCGTGGCCGCGTCGGAGTGGACCTATGTCATGTCCACAATAAATAAGAGTAATCATTCATCAAAAATATATACTCCTAAGATTATCAAATTCGATTATATAAAAAAGAGTAATCGTTTATCCTTTAACTTAGATATAAAAAAAAACTCTTTTAAGTCATAAAATAGCACTTAATTAAGTAAATTATGATGAGGTGATGAAATTTTATATCATAAATGAGTAATCTTTCGGTTTTAGATATCAACCAACAATTTTTTGAGTCTTAAAAAGCTTTTAAAAAGACTACAAACCTAAAATTTTTCCACATCGAAGAAAATAAGGTGATGATTCTATATTATAAATAAGAGAATCGTGCGTTTTTCTGGGTCTTAAAAGCAGTTCTTAAGACTATAAACCTTGAGGAAATTATCCTTATATCGAAAAATTATGATGAGGCGGTGAAATCTTATATTATAAATAACATTAATCTTTCGTTCTTAGATGTCAATCAAAAAACTTTTGAGTCATGTGATCATCTTATTTATTGTAATGATATAGATTGATTAAGTTTCTTATTTAACGAATATACTTCATCAATGTAATTAAGCCAATTAATCCGTGCAGCGCACGAGCTTTAATCTAGTATTTTTATATATTATGATACACACACACACACACCATATAAGAGTAAAAGTCCAAATATGTTTAATTGATTATAACTAATATATTTATCTAGCTATGTATAAAATGTCAAAGAATTAATAATTTTATTGAAAAAAACGTAGTAATAAATAAAGTTAAACAATCGGAGATTTATAAATAGCAAAAACTTTATGAGTATACTATAGAATATCCCTGATTTTTTTTACATGAAATCAATGTTAAGAACCGTTCACCCCCTATTATTTCGTCAAGGGTCTGTTTAGGGTCAGAAATAGTTTCAAACGCCTATAGTACATTTTTACCAATTTTTTAAGTCCAACAAAAATAATTTTAATATTATATTATATTTTTATTATTATTATTATTATTATTATTATTATTATTATTATTATTATTATTATTATTATTATTACTATTATTATTATTATTATTATTATTATTATCTTTAATAATAATTATTTTACTTATAAAATTTAAATTTAAATTTTAAAATTATTTTATCATTAAATGATAAAAAATGTTGTATTAAGTTGAATATTTTCAATTTTAAATATTTTTTTTAATTATAAATCCAAATATAATAATTAAATATAAATATTTTATTAATTTTAATAAATTCTCAGTGACCGAACGGGTCGAATGGGTTGGGTCAGATTTCGGTCCTAAATAACGGGTCATATTGTGGTCGGTCAAACGGGTTGCGGGTCGAAAAAACGGGTTCAAGGGTCATATTAATCATCTATGTGTGACCAACTTTATTTATAATTTATGATTATACTGAGTACATTAATATGATAATATGACCACATCTTTTCATTTTTTTAGTTAATCAGTATGATAATGCACATACATAGTACTATGAATACTCTTTTTTTAATACATACTCCGTATTTATTTGAGTGTATATATATATATCTTATCCATAATTTTAGTTTTACATCAATTTATATAAAACCGACCTGTGAATTTTCACGGGTGGTAAAACTAGTCTATTCTTCTTCTAAATTCCTAAATAAATTATATTTTCATAATCATGGCTCTTACCTCTATAAAATATTCATCTCGCATAGTACGATTTCTATCACATGTGTTTTGCTTTGTGCATTCTTCAAAGCCGATTTATGGGGATGATGACTGGTGAGCCGAGGTCGTATGCTCCCAAAGATAGATAATTAAGTCCTATTATCTTTAACAACATAGTAGAGGTAAGACGGGTGTCGATTCCACGGGGAAGACGAATGTAACTAATGTATAATTAATTATAGTAACGTAACAAGAATATGAGGGTTTTATAAGTGAATTGTCTAACAACTAAAATAATGAAAATAAAATACTCCGTAACTAATAATGGGAATTCAGATGATTAAGAGACTCGACTCAAAGAAGATCTATTAACTAGTTAAACAATTGATCACCGACTACCAATCCTAATTTAATCGTTGAGTATTCCATTGTGAAACTAAAAGTATCAATTGTTCCGTAGATAATATTACTTAGGTCGAAACGCGACACTAAGCAACCTAATTATTGAACAACCTAATCCACACGTCTAGATTTATTTCAATATCAGCATGAACGGTATGAACAAATCAATAGAAATAACGACCTTTAACACACGTAGTTATTGGTTCGAATTATATTTTTATTTTTCCTTTCCCCAATTACGATGAAACTAATAGATAGATTCATTGTATAGCATAATTCATTGTATAGCCTAGTTACTTGTATTTGCATAATTCTTTGTAGATAGTCTTAATTATATCATTGTTCCTATGCATCTAAGAAGTAGTATTGCCTATCTAGCTTTGTATAAATAGATGATAATGATAATGAAATCAATCAGGGGAAAAACTTTCATACTTTATGGTATCAGAATGAAAACAAATTCATCAAAAAAAAATCTTACTTTCTCTTTCTACTGCAACTCGTCTGTCTCCTCTGCTTTTTTTGTTTCTCTTCTTCTTTTGTTTTTGCAGGGACTCCGCTGCTACTCTGACCCATTCCTACCCCACTGCCTATAGGGGTGAGCAAAACCGGATATTCGATCCGGTTTTGTAAACCGTATCGGATATCCGGTTTTAAAAATCAAAAAATTCCCGATCCGTATCCGATCCGGTTTTTTCCGGATATCCGGTTTTTTCGGATATCCGGTTTTCGGATATCCGGTATCCGGTTTTATATTTTTCTTCTATTTTTCTTTTTTTTTAAAAACATTTTTTTCATTTTAATTAAGAGTAATTAATTGATTTTTAAGCAACGTTACGTTTTATATAAATTGATATAATAAAATATATTTAAAAAAACCTCAAAAAAATGGTATATATGTCTTACGGTACAATTATTCTAACAAAATATTACGTTTCAATACATAATATCATAAATTTACTAATAGTTTTGTTTTTTACCTTTGAAAATAATTGGTGGTTTTTGAATTCTTTATTGTATAATTCATATTAGGATTACATTTTTCATATTTTTTATTGTTTTTAAAAAACCGGATCGGAAACCGGATATCCGGTTTCTATTTTCCCCGATACGTATCCGCTACGGTTTTACTTAAAACCGTATCGTATATCCGGTTATTCGTATCGGATATACGGAAATTCGTATAATTGAAAGCGTATACCGTATCGTATACATATAATAAAACCGTATCGTATATTTTTGCTCACCCCTAACTGCCTAGTTCCTTCCGTTCTCACTTAACATAATGGCCCCAACTTTTCATCCCGCCGGAAACATTACCACCATAAAAAATTACGTTCCTATCGTCCTCGGATACGATTCTGCCTATGACGTTTGGGCCGAGTTATTTCTCAACACCACCAAGGCTCATGATGTTCACCACCATCTCGTCGATCCTCCGGCCGATGCTTCTCCGGCAGCCGATGCCAACGACAAAGCCCTATGGGCCCGTCTCAACGCAACCGTAAATCAATGGATTTACGGTACTCTTTCCCCTGACCTTCTCGAGACAATTGTCAAAGAAGGATCCACAACCAAACAAACATGGAAACGCATCTATGACAGTTTCAATGATAACAAGCATTCCTGAGCGGTTTTGCTTGAACAACAATTTTCTTCCACTCACATGGATAATTTTACTAATGTTTCTTCTTATTGTCAGGCTCTAAAAAGGTTGGCTGACCAGTTGCGGAATGTCGGTACACCGCTTTTCGACAACCGTCTCGTTCTTCACGTGGTCACAAATGTCTCCAAAGCATATGAAAATCTCACTACTCTTATTCAACAAAGCGATCCACTACCCAAATTTTTCAAAGCTAGATCCATGTTAGCTCTCGAGGAACTCCGACAAAATAAGGCCGCCGGAATTTCCGCTCCAACTGCCCTTGCCACCGGCACTGATGACACTGGCAACCCACATGCGACCCAACCACCCTCCGGCAGACATTCCGGGTCCAACCACCATAGAGGTCGTGGCAGACCTGGAAATCATCGCGGCCGCGACGGCCACCAACAATCTCGCGCCACCACGGTCCAGCCTCCTCCGCCTCCTCCTCCTCCGACCGACGCTCCCATGGGCGGTCACTGGGCGTGGATCCTAGGTCCGGCCTCGGGATCCTCCTAGCAAACATCTCCGTGCCCTTACCCCACCCAAGGGTGGGCCCCACCCGCGCGTCCCGGTGGCGGCATCCTTGGCAGCCGCCCTAACCAGGCGTTTCTTGCCATTTCCTCTGCCGCCCCTCTGGCGTCGGTCCCCGCTGCCACCACCGGTCCGGCAGGCTATCCATCTCCACAGATCTACTACCCCACCGAACTTGCTGCTGCTGTTCACTCCGTCAATCTTCAAGAACTAGATGATGAATGGTACATGGACACTGGTGCATCTGCTCATATGACCTATGACTCTGGTAACCTAATTACCTATTTTAATTCGAGAAATTCTCGTAATATTATCATCGGTAATGGTCATCGTATTCCAATTAAAGGTCCCGGTAATTCTATTTTATCACATCCCCTCCCTCCTTTAAAACTTAATGAAGTTCTTCATGTCCCGAAAATCGTTAAAAATCTTGTGTCACTCCGAAAATTTACTACCGATAATAATGTTTCTGTGGAATTTGACCCGTTTGGTTTTACTGTGAAGGACCTTCAGACGGGGACTCGTCTTATGCGATGCAGTAGCAACGGTGACCTTTACCTCCTCTCCGCCTCCAAATCCGACAAACCCGAAGCTCCCCAATCCTTTCTCGCCTCCGTGACCCCTAGTCTATGGCATTCTCGTCTCGGTCATCCGGGACCGTCTGTTCTCAATACTTTACGTTCAACTAATTCTATTTCTTGTAATAATGTACCGCGCTCCAAATTTTGTCATGCTTGTGAACTCGATAAACATACTCATCTTCCTTTTTTCCCGTCTAATAATACCACCATTCTTCTTTTCGATATCATTCATAGTGATTTATGGACATCCCCCGTTCTTAGTAATCTTTAACATCGTTATTATCTCTTATTTCTCGATGATTTTACTAATTTTCTGTGGACTTTTCCGCTTAAAAATAATACTCAGGTTTTCTCGCTCTTTACTCAATTTCATAATCTCGTTCTCGCTCAATTTCATCAAAAAGTTAAAAATTTCCAATGTGATAACGGTCGAGAATTTGATAACGATCCTTACCACACCTTCTTCCACCAAAACGAAATACAATTCCGTTTCTCGTGTCCACATACCTTAAGTGAAAATGGAAAAGCCGAAAGAAAAATTAGAACGATCAATAATATAATCCGCACTCTTCTTGCCCACTCCCACGTCCCACCAAACTTATGGCCATACGTTCTCGCCATGACCACTTACCTCCATAATCTACCCTAAGTAAAGCAAGCGGTCTCGTGTCTCCCACACAACGTCTTTACTTACAAATTCCCTCCTGTGATCATCTCCGTGTCTTCGGTTGTCTTTGTTATCCTCATCTTCCCCCCTCCACCATCAACAAACTCGACCCTCGATCACTCCTTGTGTGTTCCTCGGTTACCCTTCCGCTCACCGTGGCTACTTGTGTCTCAACTTGTCTAGCCGAAAGGTTCTTATTAACCAACATGTCACGTTCCATGAAACTATCTTTCCCTTTAAGAACAAAATTTGTCCTAAGCCACCCACCTACGACTTTCTTAGCCCAGATCCACCCCCTCCTCAATCTACCATCAGGCCCAATCATCTAACTCTCCTCTTCTAGTGTACTCTAGGAGGCCCAAAATCACACACCAAAATCTCATCTCCCCTACCTCCTCACCAGACCAAACCACCTCCTCGGCCCACTATAACACCCCCTCCCCCTCATTCCCATACCAACTCCCCACCAGACCAGCCCAATTCCTCGGCCCATCATAACTCCTCCCCCCATTCCCAGACCAACTCCCCACCAAATCAGCCCAACTCCTCTCGTGATTCCCAACCCAACCCACCTCACCAAACCAACCCAATTCGCCTCCCATTTCCCAGCCCACCCCAACCAACCCATCCTCCACTCCCATTCCATCTCATCCCATGCAAACCCGGAGTAAACACGGCATACACAAACCTCGTAATATCCCTAGTCTCACTGTCACCACCCTGACCCCATTTCCGCCCTCCAAGACCCTAATTGGAAACATGCCATGAACGATGAGTTTAATGCTCTTATTAAAAACGGAACTTGGGTCCTAGTCCCTAGGCCCCATGATGCAAATGTTACTCGGTGTATGTGGCTATTTAAACATAAATTCAAATCTAACGGTGTGTTGGAACGATACAAAGCTCGTCTCGTTGTTAATGGCAGGTCACAGCAAGTCGGCATCGATTGTGAAGAAACTTTCAGTCCTGTTGTCAAACCCGCTACCATCCGCACCATCCTCAGCATTGCAGTCTCCCGTAATTGGTCTTTGCATCAGCTAGACGTGAAGAATGCCTTTTTACATGGTCACTTATCCGAGACAGTCTACATGCACCAACCACCCGGTTTCCGTCACCCTCAACACCCCAACCATGTTTGTCTTCTAAAGAAGTCTCTTTATGGCCTCAAACAGGCGCCGCAAGCTTGGTTTCAGCGCTTTACTAATTTCGTATGCTCCATCGAGTTCCTTCACAGCCGTGCTGACCATTCTCTCTTCGTCCTCCGCACTTCCTCTCACACTGCCTATATCCTTCTATATGTTTATGATATTATTTTGGTCTCCTCCTCCGACCAACTCCGCGACTCCATTATCAAGCAATCCAAGTCTGAATTCTCCATGACCGACCTTGGTCCTCTCAGTTATTTCCTTGGTATATCTGTTGAACGTCGAACAAAGGACTATTTCTGTCCCAATCCAAATACGTCGAAGAAATCCTCACCCGTGCTAATATGTCTTCATGCAAGCCATCTTAGACACCGGTAGATACTCAAGCCAAAATCAGCGCCGCCACCGGTCCCCCTATCTCCAACCCCGCCTTATATCGTAGTCTCGTCGGGGCCCTTCAATATCTCACTTTCACTCGTCCCGACATTTTATACGCTGTTCAACATGTCTGCCTCTTCATGCACGACCCTCGAGAACCCCACTTTGCCGCCCTCAAACGCATTCTTCGATACCTCCGCGGTACCATATCTCACGGCATCACCATCCGGCCTTCCACCACCAGCTCTCTCATTGCTTATTTTGACGCTGATTGGGCAGGATGCTCTGACACCCGCCGCTCCACGTCTGGTTACTGTGTTTATCTCGGCGACAATATTGTCTCATGGTCCTCTAAACGTCAATCCACAGTATCCCGTTCTAGTACTGAGGTCGAATACCGTTGCGTCGCAAACACTGTCGCCGAGACTTGTTGGCTCCGTAATCTCCTCCTTGAACTACACTGACCTCAATCTAAGGCCACCATTGTCTACTGCGATAACGTAAGTGCGATCTACCTTGACGGTAATCCTGTCAATCATCAACACACCAAGCATATAGAAATCGATATTCACTTTCTTCGAGAAAAAGTCGCTCTTGGCCAACTACGCGTCCTGCACGTCCTGTCCCGCTATCAGTTTGCAGACATCTTCATCAAAGGCCTCCCTAAAGCCCTCTACGATGACTTTTGCTTAGTCTCAATGTTCAGTCCCCTACCGTTTCGACTGCGGGAGCGTAATAGATAGATTCATTGTATAGCATAATTTATTGTATAGCCTAGTTACTTGTACTTGCATAATTCTTTGTAGATGGTCTTAATTATATCATTGTTCTTATGCATCTAGGAAGTAGTATTGCCTATCTAGCCTTGTATAAATAGATGATAATGATAATGAAATCAATCAGGGGAAAAACATTCATCCTTTAGAAACGCATACGAATATATAATTAGATCTAAAGGTTGCAACTTTATGTAGTGAATTGAACAATTAGGGATTCAAACACAAAGAATTGCAATAGATTGAAGATTGAGATAATCAATTGGCCAAAAAGATTAAACAAACAACAATCATAAATTAGGCACAAGGAATAAACAATACTCAATTAGTTAAATAAAGGATTAAGAAAAATCTCACAATAAATTAACTAGTAGTCTCAAATCCTTTATTCGAGAAGAAAGATTAGTGAAAAAACTACACTTACACAACGTGTATGAAATCTTCGTACACAACTAATCACGTCGCGCCAAATGTCATTTGCTATTTAACCTACGATAATTAGTTCAGGGTTAAGTTAGTAATTTTACCTCAGTTAATTTATTACCATACTATAATTAAGTTAATTATAGAAAGTTTTTATTTTTCTTAATTACCTTTGAATTTACTTTTCATTTAATTTCGGTTTAAATTGATTGTAATTATTTTTATGAAAATTATATTGTAATTATTTTAACATAATTTCAGAAATATTATTTTATGTTAATTCTTTGAATTTTATTTTTTGCTGTAATCCTCGGAAAATATTTTACTCAGTCTCATTTTTCTTTTTTTAATCTTTAAACTTGAATTAATTGGTATAATTATTATTAGTGAATATATTTACGTTTTACTTTATTTTTGGAAATGTTTATTCAGATTTTTACAAAATAAAATAATTTTTTTTTATAAAAAACGAAATTTACAAAATTTTGGAAAAAAAATCAATTAAACGACAGAATGAAAAGTTTAGACCATGGTTATCAATGGATATCATTTCTCTCCACAGAGGACACCACTTCTTCCACCTTACTTTTTCTACCCATTTTTTCTCTCTTATAAAATACTTCTACATCAATGGATACATATCTATTATTTTGGGTCCCACATAATAACTTTTTCATCTATTTAATCAATAAATAGTCTCTCTTACATTTATTAAAAAAACTACCCATCTTACATGCAGCCCCACCCAACCTTCATCTCTCTTCTATTTTTACAATCAGTGGAGAAGGATTTAATTGCTTTCTCCATCATAAATTCTTCCATAATCCATGGATATAGGTATATTTTTGATCCATCCTACTCATGGATTAATTTTGAATCCATGGATAATCATGCTCTTACAATTATTTTAATTTTGGATAAATAAATTAAAAATCTATTTATGTAAAAAAAATCAAGCTAAAAAAAGGAAAGAAATAAGTTATGATTTTGTTTCCTGTGTAAAGTATATAATATATATACTAGAAAAATTATTTTTATTTAAATAAATTAAAAATCTATCCATGTAAAGAAGTTATGATTAATTTCTTTTATTTGATTTTTATTATATTTTTTTTAGGGTAAATCGTTTATATAATATTTAATTTATTTATTATTATTAATTTATTTAAGTATTTAGGTAAAACCATTTATTTACCGTTTTAATATTAATTTTAGGTAAAACATAATTATATTTTTTTTAAATACAATTCATAAATATAAAAAAACAATTGGAATATATATATATATATATATATATATATATATATATATATATATATATATATATATATATATATATATATATATACGGAGTATATAACAATCGATTTAGATTTTTAAAAACTTTCTAAGTTATAATTATATTAATTAATATTCCTTTTACCATTTAAATAAATCAAAATTATATTAACAATATCATATGATTATTTAAAAGAAAACGAAAATGTAAAAGAAACAAAAATACAAAAGTTTCTAGAATTGAGTTAACTAGTTGGCCGGAAAGCCCGTGCGGTGCACGGGCCGCTTGTTAGTGACGTTGATAAGGATACCAAATTGGATTTTGTATAAATTTGTGAGACTGCACAACAGTAGAGAGTCAGTCGAAGCTAAAAGTATGCATAATAGTAAATGAATATTATCCATATACGTGAATGTGTTTCAAGGGATCAGAGATAATATATGCAGTAAACGTCAAATTAAATTATAGACATTATATATGATGTATTGTAATTAGAATGAAAAACTAATTAAGGTACCTCGCACATAAATATACGTATAGGAACATATTACAATTAACAACAATGAAACATGTGATGCAAAAACAAATTTAATAATAAATGTTGTCGCATTTGAAACGACGACAACAATAATTTTATTTTTATTATTAATTATTTTAAAAAATTTATAATTTTAGAATTTCTTAAGAATTTAAAGATTTTTGATTTATGAATTAAAAAAAAAAGATTTTTGGTTTATAATCTTACATTTTTTTTAAAAATCATGACTCAAAAGATTTTTGGTTAATATCTAATAACGAATTATTACTCTTAATTATATAATAGAAATCTTTGCTCTCAATATAATTTTTCAATATAAGATAATTTTACTTAAATTTAGACAATTTAACTTAAGTTTATATTCGTAAGAGCATCTTTTTAAGAGGTAAAAATATTTTTTTGTTGATATCTAAGGATGAATGATATTATAATTCTTCAATGTGAGACAATTTAACTTAAGTTTATACTCCCTCCGATTTTAAATGATTGCACCGTTTCAATATAATACTTCTCACATATATACCTCAATCGGAGGGAGTACTTTTAGAGCACTTTTTAAAATTTAAAATACTTTTGTTGATATCTAAGCACGAAAGATTACTCTTATTTATATGATAGAATTCTATCACTTCATTATAATTTTTCGAAATGGGATAATTTTACGTTTTTTTATATATGTAATAACAGATTCATCACTTTTTCGAGTAAATAATGTATGAAATTTATAATCAAATGAAAACATTTTATACCATAAAATCTAACTATTTCATTTGTATATTTTTGTTACGATAATTTTTTTGTTAAATGAAACTTATAAGGTTTTACTTTAAATGGTAAAACATCACATTAATATAATGGATGAAATATATATTATAATAATTAAAAGATTATTTACTTGATTTTCTATACTATTTATGATATATTCTTGAATCGAGTTTTGATGAAACAGATCAATCATATCACTCGAAAAAAGCATCAAATATATACACAAAGTATCGTAATTTTTTGATGTGGAATAATTTTACTTAAGTTTATAATCTTAGAATGTTTTTAAGACTCAAAAGATTGTTGGTTGATAACTAAGAACGAATGATTGTTCTTATTAATATAGAATTTCAATCATTTTATCATAATTTATCAACGTGGGATGATATACTTAAGTTTATAATCTTAGGAGTTTTTTTAAGACTCAAAAGATTGTTGATCGATATCTAATAATGAATGATTGCTCTTATCTATGATATAAAATTTCATCATTTCATCATAATTTTTATATGTGAAATAATTTCTACCTAAGTTTATAATCTTCGGAGCTATTTTTAAGATTCAAAAGATTTTTGGTTGATATCTAAGAACGAATGATTGCTCTTAAACTTTTTTTCTAAAACTCAAAAGATTGTTAGTTGATATCTAAGAATGTATGCTCTTAAATCTTAGGAGCTTTTTTAAGACTCAAATAAAAGATTGTTAGTTGATCTCTAGGAAAGAATGATTGTTTTTTTTGAAAATTCATTGATTCTCATTCATTTATTGTAATGTTCTTATTTATAATATAGAATTTCATCAACTAAGTGCGCTCTTCGTTGAACCAAAAAAATATAGAATTTCATCACCTCATCCTAATTTTTCGATATAGGATAATTTTTACTTTAAGTGTATAATTTTCGGAGTTTTTTTTTTAAGATTCAAAAGATTTTTGGTTAATAACTAAGAACTAATGATTGCTCTTAAGCTTTTTTCTAAGACTCAATAGATTGTTGATCGATATCGTGATTGCTCTTTTTTATAATATAAAATTTCATCAAGTTTATAATCTTATAAGCTTTATCTAAGACTCAAAATATTGTTGGTTGATATCTAAGAACGAATGAATGATTACTTTTATTTATATAGAATTTCATCACCTCATCATAAACTTTCGATGTGAGATGAATTTATTTAAGTGTATAATCTTAAGAAAGTTTTTAAGATTCAAAAGATTGTTGGTTGATATCTAAGAACGAATTATTGTTCTTATTTATATAGAATTTCATCACCTCATCATAATACTTTTGTAGAATTATTTTTTCCCTACACATATTTCTATATATTCTTTATTTAAATTTAAAAAATATATCAAAACTATAATAACTATTGATAATAGTTATTTAAAAAATTCAAAAATTCAATTGTATATTTTATAGGGTGGATAAATGAATATTAAAACAATTATCAAACAGAATTGATTAAGAGTTTCACGATGTCGCTATCCAATATTTGTTGCCTTATGATGTGATAACCGTCCGTTTATATAGCGATAATTTTTTAAGTCTTAAATGGAATAAAATTGTTTTTTTTCCTATACAAATTCCTATATTCTTTATTTAATCTTTTTTAAAAACAAAAAATCGAGTCTTAGGTGTATTATTTATTTAACTTTAAAAATATATTAAAAAAATTTGGACCAATCAAATTGCTCGAAAAGTTCATGTTTTACTAATATATATATATATATTAGGAAAGTATCATAAATAATAAAAAAAAATCAACTAGAGAATCTTTTAATTATTATAATATATATTTAATTTACCATATTAATGAGATATTTTACCATTCTTAGTTAAAAACCTTTAGAGTTCATTTTTTAAAAACATTATCGTAAAATAAATTATAAAAATGAAATAATTATATTCGTGGTAAAAAATGCTTTCATTAGAGTATAAATTTCATATTATTTGTTTCACAGTACATTATGTAATGAATTTATTACATATAAAAGTTTTAAAATTATCCCACATCGACAAATTATAATATGATGATGAAATTCTACATTATAAATAAAGAGTAATAATCATTTTTCGATATCTACCAAAAGTCTTTTGAATCTCAAAAAGAGTTCCTAAGATTATAAACCGTAAGTAATTATCTTTTGAATCTCAAAAAAGAGTTCCTAAGACTATAAACCTTAAGTAATTGTCCTATATCAAAAAATTATTATGATGTGATGAAATTTTATATTATAAAGAAGAATAATCATTCGGTTTTAAATAAATATCGACCAAGAAAAACATTTAAATTATCCACATCGAAAAATTATGATGGGATGATATAATGAAGGAGTTATGTCCATTGTCCTACGGATTAACTCGCTTAAGTCTATGTATCCGATATGCCTTGCTAGAGGTCGATGTCGGGTTGACATGTAAATAGGTTACGTGTCTGGTAGTCTTAAGTGGGCCCATTGGGCCACACACAATGTGTACGGGATATTATTAATATATATCGATATATTAAATATATCGGGTCAGTAGTAATACAGACCCAGTTGCGTTGTCAGGTTATGGTAATTAGAGTTATACTAATAATCTAATTATGGTAATTAGAGTTTAGAAAATAACCTAATTCTACCTTCACATCTCCTATATAAGAAGGTTCATATGATGAACGAATATATGGAATAAAGAGTATTGACTCATAGTATATTCGTCTTATAAAGAGTTATAAGAGAGATATAGAGAGAAGTTGTGAGACGGTCTCATATACCTTTTATACTAGCATATACGTCGCAGTTCTGTACCCGTGTGGATACCAAAGGAGGCATACGTTTGGGGTGCTTTATTCTGTCCGTGAGAATTATTTATTCTGTCCGTGGAGATTATTTATTCCGTCCGTGGAGATTATATATATTTTTGGGTTTATTGTACTTCTTATTAATACGCTGTTCCGCTGCAAATAAGGTATAATTGTTTTCCCTCTTCTTTTGTCTTTTCGGTTAATACTCGTAACAAGTCATTGGATTTAAGGGTTGTAACCCTTCATGTAATTTTATATTATAAATAATAGTAATCATTCAATTTTAAATATCGACAATTTTTTTTAACTCTTAAAAGAAGTTTTAATATATAAGACTACAAACTTAAAATTATTTAACATTGAAAAATTATGATGAAGTGGTGAAATTTTATATTATAATCAAAAGTAAAGATGTATTTTTTTTAGTTTTAAAAAGAGTTTTTAAGACTATAATCTAAAGTAAATTATCTCACATTGAGAAATTATGATGAGGTGATGGAAGACTATAGACTTAAATAAATTATCCCACATCGAAAAATTATGATAAGTTGATGAATTCTATATTATTAATAAGACTAATCATTCGTTCTTAAATATCAATCAAAAAAACTTTAAGTCTTTTAATAAGACTACAAACTTAAGTAAAAATAATCTCACATCGAAAAGTTATAATAAGGTGATGAAAATTTATATTATAAATAAGAGTAATTATGCGCTCTTAGATATCAACCAAAAATTTTGGAGTCTTAAAAATATAGAAAGACTATAAGCTTATAAAACTATCCCACATTCGAAAAATTATAAAGTTTCATCAAACAAAAATCTTTTGAGTCTTAAAAATGTTTCTTATTAAGAATCAAAAAATTGTTGGTTGATATTTAAAACCGAAAGATTACTCATTTATGATATAAAATTTCATCACCTCATCATAATTTTTTTATATTATAAATAAGACATAATAATTCTTCCTTAAACATCAATCAACTTAAGTAATTCGCTCACATTGAAAAATTATAATGAGATTATGAATTTCTACTAAATAAGAGTAATCATTGTTTTTAAATATCAACCATAATATTTTGAGTTTAAAAGAGGTCTTAATAAGATTACAAAGTTAATATTATCCCACATCCAAATAATTAAAATAAGGTACGGTGATGATTCTATATTATAAATAAAAAAACAAATTTTAGTTAAATTATCCCACATCGATAAATTATAATAAAACGATGAATTTCTATATTATAAATAAGACTAAGCTAATTATTTGTTCTTAGATATCAATCAAAATCTTTTGAGTCTTAAAAAACTCTTTAAGTTCATAAAATTAAGTAAATTATCTCACATTGAAAAATTATACTCCATCTCTTTTGAGTTTTAAAAAAACCAACAATATTTTGAGTTTCAACAAAAAATATAATTTAACTTAAAAAACTTATGATATTTAAATAAGACCTATCATAATTTAACTAAAAACTTATGATATTTAAATCAATATAATTTTTCTATATTATAAATAAGGCATAATAATTCTTCCTTAAACATCAATCAACTTAAGTAATTCGCTCACATCGAAAAATTATGATGAGATTATGAATTTCTACTAAATAAGAGTAATCATTGTTTTTAAATATCAACCAATAATATTTTGAGTTTAAAAAAGGTCTTAATAAGGGGTCGTTTGTGTGGACATGACATAGGTCCACCACGACGCGGCCACGCGCGGGTTTGGGGAGGCGAATGAATCTCCATATGAGAATGGATCGAATTGAAATTTAAATCTAAGTGAAGTCGCCACCGAACTTTGTGGGAGTTCGGGCCCGTTCAAACCCACTCTATGTTGTAGTGGGCCGTGTACAAAATACGGCCCATTTCCGATGTTAGAGTTTATTGGGCTCGTCCCTTTGCATTGCGATACCGATATCGTCACTACCGGTTATCATGTATTGAATGACTCTCGTGCGCCAACGGTTTCGGGCATCCGGAAACCGAGGTTCTGAGTAAGGGGTGAGGGTACGTGTTGGGAAGCGCACGAAGGAAGCCCACAAAGCCCAACGGGAAAATGTTATGCAAACAGTGTTTTCCCTAAGCATGTGAGAAATTGAAAGGGTTTCTATGTCGATTTAATGCAACTAAAATATTAACGTCAAAGTTGTATTTTAGCATGCGGGTTCATTTTAGTACAATAAAATAAACAATAAATCAACAAGAGAAGTGACAAACGGTTAGTAATGGTAAAACGATAATAACGGTTTGCGAATTATTGAATGATGTAGATAAGATGATGTAAAGTTTTGAAAGGGTGATGTTCCACGTGATAGATTAGGCACGTGTTGACCTAAGTCATAAAAAAAACATTATCGAGACTAAAAGAGGATGTAAGATTCACGGTATTGTCGTGATAAGGGGCGGCCACTCGACCGAGTCATTGCGAGACTCGACCGAGTGGACCCTCGAAAGGGGTTCTGTCTATGATTTTGTACCTTACTCGGTCGAGTTATTGACGAACTCGAACGAGTACGTTGCCACTCGATCGAGTCATTGTGAGACTCGACCGAGTGAAGGCCATTCAGACCCTTCTGTCTCGGTTTTGGGGTGCCACTCGACCGAGTGGGCTAAGCACTCGGTCGAGTGCCCCCTGTACGAACTGGGGCTCGCTTGCAACTTTGTATCGGTTTCGAAATTGCCTTTTGATTTTCGATAATTCGATGATTTTGCCGAATCGGGCATAAATATTGATTAATTTGTACTCGATTCGTGTGTATGATACTCGTCATATCCAACGTGCGATTATTGAATCGACATCGGATATTTGAGTGAAATAAAAGTTAATTGCTATAAGTCGTTTTTGAGTCAACCAAGACGATATAAGTTCCCTCCGCGTTTACGGCGTCGTATTAATTCTTGTCGAATTGTATGACGTCCATATTAACATCAACGGGAAATCGGATCAGTTTGATTATTTGACTAAGTCGTTAGATTCGACATCCAATTATGGAATTGGTATCGAACCTAAAGATTGACACTTGAATAAAAAGACTTGATTCCCTCGGCTTCTCCGACATCGTAATAAATCCCTAGGGATTCCGTGATGTCGGATCCGCGTCAACGGGTTTCGACCCTTATTAAAAGATGCTCGATTTGAGAGATAGTTTGTAATTGATGAGAATTGTGATGAGATGATAACGATACGAACGAAAACGAAGAAAATATTGTTTAAGTTGACCCGTCTCAATAATCAAGTGCTAGGGTGTCAGGATAAGCGACCGACAACGCTGTGTGCAGTACACTTGTATATTCGGGTTTCCTTATCCTGACATCCTTCGCACTCGACACAAATCTACGAGTATTTTAATGTCTTTTAACACTAGCGATATTAACGATATTATAATGCGATAAAGACGATAAAAAACGACCCTTATGATGATAATGACACGAGAAAGGAGGAGAAGAGAGAAAAGATGGGATTTTGCACCCTCAACCTACATGTTCTTGTTCTCGGTATGGACTCGTAGTGATGGCTTGCACGGGAGTTTCGAGTATGTAGGCTAAGTTGTGGTGGTAGGGTTTCGATTCCTAAAGCTAGGTTTAGGGTTTGAGTATTGTAGAATTAGGGCTTGATTAAGGTTGAATAATTGTGTGTAAAAGGTGAATTAGGTTTTTTTTTCCAATGTCAAAGTGTGTTGCATGGGGGTGTTTATATAGGCATGGCCATGCACCCCGGTTAGGGTTACTTGACCGAGTAAGTGGCTGACTCGGTCGAGTGGCCCATCGTGCCAGCAGCCGGGCTCAATTGAGGGCCCACTCGATCGAGTGGGCTGAGCACTCGATCGAGTGGGCTGAGCACTCGATCGAGTGGCTCAGCTGGGTCGCGCGGGTCCAACGCTTTGGACCGTGGATTGGATGTTTGATGGGTTTTGTTTTTGAGCTGGACTTTTTGATGTTTGGTGACTGTTTTTTGTATGTCTCGGAACGACTTTGACCGGGGCTGACCCAATCGCAAAAAAGTCGGTTTTATTTCCGGTGTCGGTTTTGGCCCAAATTAGTCTTGTTTGACTCAGAACGGTCCACTGGGCCTGGATTTGAGGTCAGTTTTGTGAGATTTATACTCCATAAGTGCTTAAGCCAACAACTAATGGTTTTGAGCCCATATCCGAGCGCGTAGAAACACGTTAGCGTCCGATCATCATCGGGTGTTTTTTGGAAACTACCATAGACACCTGGCAGTCAAAATACGGGTGTCTACAGTTTGGTTGCCCTCTTAGATCATGGGAAGTAGAACTTCCCATGAATTGATAAATTGGGATACTGTTTGGTTGCCCACTTCCCGGGAATTGCCACTTTCTCCACAATGGGGGAAGTTACTCACCAAGTCCCCCTTGGTGTGTAGAACTTCCCGCATGAAATCATTTTCCACATGGCAATCAAACAATATTTTTGTAATTCTCATGAAATACAAATTCACGTGAATTTAAGTTTCCGGTAACTCTATCTTCCCATGGTGAACCAAACAAGCCCTAAGACTACAAACTTATAATTATCCCGCATCGAAACAATTAAAATAAGGTACGGTTATGATTCTATATTATAAATAAGAAAACAAATTTTAGTTAAATTATCCCACATCGACAAATTATAATAAAACGATGAATTTTTATATTATAAATAAGACTAAGCTAATTATTTGTTCTTAGATATCAATCAAAATCTTTTGAGTCTTAAAAAACTCTTCAAGTTTATAAATTTAAGTAAGTTATCTCACATCGAAAAATTATACTCCCTCTCTTTTGTATTTTTTAAAAAATCAACAATATTTTGAGTTTCCAAAAAGGTCTTAATAAGACTATGAACTAAAAATTATCTCACATCGAAACAATTAAAATAAGATACGGTGATGATTTTATATTATAAATAAGGATACACATTTTAGTTAAATTATCCCACATCGACAAATTATAATAAGAAGATAGATTTCTATATTATAAATAATGGAGTACTCCGTAGTAATCATGTGCTCTTAGATATTAACCAAAAATCTTTTGAGTCTTAAAATATATATTAAGACTATATAAACTTAAGTAAAACTATCCACATTCGAAAAATTATAAAGTTTCACCAAACATAAATCTTTTGAGTCTTAAAAAAGTTGTTAAGACTATACACTTAAATAAAAAAAATTATAATAAGATGATGGAATTCTATATTATAAATAAAACTAATAAAAAAAATTCTTTAGACATCAACTAAAAGTAATCATTGTTTTTAAACATCAACCAACAAAAAAACTTTTTGTTTTTTTAAAAAATTATTATCGGATTTTGGAAGAGACATGAAGCTTCATGCGTTGATCTTGATCTATACTTTAATAAGGACGTTCCCCAAGCTAATCCTAAAGATAAGCAGGTTAATCTTTCTGAAGGGACTACTAATGTGGACTCATTGTTTTTAGATGACAGGAATGGATGGAACAAGAGCATTAGTAAGTCGCAAGAAGTCATCATCATTAACTCATTAAGGATACAGGTAGTAGTGCACCTTGTACTAGAACCACTATAGAAGTGGATGCAGGATGGCTCCCATCGCTCTCCGCAGTAGGGGGATGGGTATGTAAGGATGACCATGGATCTATTGAAGAAATCCAAGAAAGGTTCTTTGCTGAATCGGCTATTCAAGCGGAAGCCCTCACCCTCCTTAAATCCATTAAATGGGCTAAGAGAGTGGGTATTCTCCACTTAAATCTCAAGACGGATTGCTTGAACCTGGTTCTTCAGATAGCTAATGTCAACAGGCCCTTTGCTGCTATAGCCTCCTTGATTGATGATATTGTCGCGGAATGCTCGTAGTTCCATTGCTGCTCCATTTTCTTTATCCCTAGAACACGAAACTCGGATGCACACAGACTTGCGTCTAGTGCTCTAAGAGCTTCGTAATTCTACCTTGTTCTTTCTTTGGCAAAAAAAAAAAACTATGATGAAATTCTATCATTTTTTTTAAATTATGATGAGGTCATGAATTTGTAGTCTTTTTAAAAAAACTTTTGATTTTAAAAAAGGTCTTAATAAGACTACAAACTTAAAATTATCTCACATCTAAACAATTAAAATAAGTTACGGTGACGATTCTATATTATAAATAAGACTACAAATTTTAGTTAAATTATCTCACATCGACAAATTATAATAAGGTGATGAAATTCTATATTATATAAAGACTAATTATTTGTTCTTAGATATCAATCAAAATCTTTTGAGTCTTAAAAAACTCTTAAGACTATAAACTTAAGTAATTATCCCACATCGAAAAATTATACCCCTTCTCTTTTGAGTCTTAAAAACACTCTTGAGTCTTAAAACACTCTTAAGACTATAAACTTTTATTTATATAATAAAATTCCATCGTATTATCATATTCTCTTCATTCACTATTAAAATACCACTCACCTTAATAGTTGTGAGGGGGTATTTTAATGAAATGAGGAAAAAAAATAGTGACCGAAGAGAGTATGATAATACGATGGAATTCTATTATATAAATAAAAGTAACAATTTCTTCAAATTATGATGAGGTGATGTAAATCTATATTATAAATAAGACTAATCATTCGTCCTTAGATATCAACAAAAAAACTTTTTAGTCTTAAAAAAAGTTCTTAATAAGACTACAAATAAAGTTAAATTAGATTGTCACATATCGAAAAATTATAATGAGGTGATAGAATTCTATGTAATCTTTCGTTCTTAGATATTAACCAACAATCTTTTGAGACTAAAAAGAAGTTCCTAAGACTAAGACTATATAGTTAAAGTATATTTATCCCACATCGAAAAATTAAGATGGGTTGATGAAATTCTATGTATTATAAATAAGTGTAATCATTCGTCTATAAATAAAAGTTTTTAATTAGACTGTATCTAAACTTAAATAAATTTAAGTAAAATTATCTCACATCGAAAAATTATAATAAAGTGAATTTTTTTATTATATAAATAACAGTAATCATTCATCCAAAATATATAATAAGATGATCAAATTCGATTATATAAATAAAAAGTAATCGTCTGTCCTTTTAACTTAGATATAAT
Organism: Agrostemma githago; assembly: GCA_958450325.1. Classification (NCBI taxonomy): domain Eukaryota; kingdom Viridiplantae; phylum Streptophyta; class Magnoliopsida; order Caryophyllales; family Caryophyllaceae; genus Agrostemma; species Agrostemma githago. The sequence continues at coordinate 60,053,139 of OY288247.1, read as the reverse complement.
AACAAACTCTTTTAAGTCTTAAAAATAGCTCTTAAAACTATACACTTTAATTAAGTAAACTATAAACTTTAATTAAGTAAATTATACCACATCGAAAAATTATGATGAGCTTAAATGAGTCATTTTTTGGTTTTAAATATCAACCAACAATTTTTGAGTCTTAAAAAGCTTTTAAAAAGACTACAACCCTAAAATTATCCCACATCGAAAATATTAAAATAAGGCGATGATTCTATATTATAAATAAGAGTAATCGTGCGTTTTTTTGGGTCTTAAAAGCATATCTTAAGACTATAAACCTTGAGTAAATTATCTTACATCGAAAAATTATGATGAGGCGATAAAATCTTATATTATAAATAAGACTAATCTTTCATTCTTAGATATCAATTTAAAAATTTCTTCGTTCTTAGATATCAATTTAAAACTTTTGAGTCTTAAAAAATCTCTTAATAAGACTAGAAACGTAAAATTATTTTCACATCGAAAATTTATAATAAGGTGATGAAGTTTTATATTATAAATAAGAGCAATCATTTCTTCTTTTGAGTTTTAAAAAAAGCTCTTAAGACTATAAATTCATTGAAATTAAGTTTGATTACTAATATCATGTGATCATCTTATTTATTGCAATGACATAGTTTGATTAAGTTTCTTATTTAAAATGTACATCATCAATGTAATTAAGCCAACTAACCCGTGCAGCGCACGGGATTTAATCTAGTATATTGATTAAATTAAAGCTAAAAATTAATTAAAAGTATAAAATTACTAACCTAACCCTAAACTAACCATCCTAGGTTAAACTAAATAAAACACGTGGCGGCTTCTTATTGGTTGCGTATGAAAAAACTCATACACTCCGTGTAAGTGTATCATCTTCTCGCAAATTAGTGTTATTGTCGACCGGATTAACATTAATATAGGCTTACAATAATTGGGTAGACATATTTAGTTATAGCGACTGCATGCTAAATTCATGATCTAATTGTATCGACCGAACTTGTACCTTAGGCAATTGTTGACCCTAAAATCCCTTGTAAACTGGAATTCCTAGACTCTTTTAATATATTGATTTCATTAGTTTAGATCATTAGCTTGATAAACCCATAAAAACTTGTGACATATTAACATGGAATATGACGCCTGAGGATAAACAATTGAAATTTCATCTTCTTCTGGTTTGACCCCTAACTTCGCTATCTACATTAGTTAGTGACCTAGCTTTGTCAACCCGCGTCGTGTCGTCCCAGTGCGAGAGTCGTGTCGAGTAGTCTCATTCAGAAACCCGTGTCGACCAGGTCAGGTAGTGTCAAACCGAATACACTAGGAGTCTAAATAGGATCAAGCACGAGAAATTCGAACTCGAGAACCACAACATGCGTCTCTTGTGTGTACCTTTAGTCGTGTCGCTCATCGAGAGAGATTTAAATCGTTTTAGTGGCGTCTGGTGGGCTCGTTGTAACACCCCTGTTTTTTATAAATTAAATTCTTATTTGTGTGTTATTTTGTTTGCGATTGAACTCTTAATTAGTCAGTGATTTTAATACTTATCGGATTGACTTTTAACTTCGTCTTGATTCCCAAAGTCTTTCTGTTTAAGCCAAAAGTTTATTCTATTCACGAAAACTATTTTAGTTCGAAACTCCTTTCAATTTAAATTTAATCAAAACATTTATTATTTTTCCTCGAGTAATATATTTAATTCATATTCGTCGAAAATTATTTATAATTCCTTCGAGAAACATTATTTTAGATGCAAACATATTTTACTCTCAAGATACAATTTATTTCCTCTTTCGAACTAATTAATTGTTCCTAAACATTGTTTTATCTCGACTTCTTATTTTAGCTTCCAAGGGATACTTTATTTTTATGTTATTCTATTCGACCCAAGTGTTCATCTTTTCAACTATGTCTTAATTCGATTACTCGTGGGTCGATTCGTGACTCGATGCTACTCACCACTTAACACGTTATATATTTACTCAACTCCTAACCCAATATGCTAAACCTAATGCTTCCACTACCCCCTCTTGTTCTTTTTCAACCGTCACCCACATCCTTGCCTCTCTTTTGTTCTTTTCTTCTTCAACCTTTACTACCTCCATTATCGATATACTTCACCCTCCATCTTTTGCTTTTGCACTACCGCCGCCTTTGTCTCTGTCCAGCCTCTCTGGTTATGATCATCGTCACGCATTCATCCATCCCTGTTTCCTCCGTTATATCTCGGTTGTGGCTCCGATCTCTATGGCGTAAGGTAGCTCCAGGGCCGGTCAATCTAATTGAGAGGCCCTGTTCTAAACATTATAATAGAGGCCCTATAAATATTCGAATATATAATTTCAAGTAAACATATTTATATCCAATAGTTCGGGGAAAAGGGTTATCTTGAACACAAAATACATTAAGTTCCATACAAAAATATATTGAGTTGACTTTATGATTAATACAAAAATATATTGTATTCAATACAAAAAATATATTCAACATGTTATTTCTTGATAACTATATTTACAAATGTACTCGTATGTCATTAGTTACGCATACAAATACTTGCTAATATAAACTCTGAGAATATGTTTTCGGATAAATTAGTACTTAGGTAGATAAAACATTTTATCATTTGATATATATTGAGTTAGGGCTGAGCAAATTATCCGACTATCCGAATCCGATCCGCTATTCGATCCGAAAAACCGGATATTCGATCCGAAAAATGATTTCGGATCGGATATCCGATCCGAAAATTTCGGATATCGGATCGGATCGGATACCCGAAAAAATTATTTTGGATATCCGAATCCGATCCGAACAATGAATTTTTTTTGTAATTTTTATATTGGGTTAGTGTATTCTAATGTAAGTAGGTTATAATTTAATTCATTTTACATTAAGCCTTGGTGACATTTTTGTATTGCCTTAAAATATAGAATAGTATACTCCGTATAATACTAGATTAATTAAGATTAGGATTTTTCGAGTTGAATTGAACTTCATTTAGAATTTTATTTGACCAAAAATCTCAACCAAATCGGATATCGGATATTTCGGATATCCGGTTCGAAATTTTCGGATATCAAAAATCGGATATCCGAAGTGATTCGGATCGGATATCGGATATTAAAATTTTTGGATTTTCGGATCGGATATCCGATCCGAAAATCTGATTCGGATCGGATATCCGATCCGTGCTCTGCCCTATATTGAGTATGATTTTTGTCACAATTTTTTTATAAATTTGATATTTTATAATGAAAATGAAACACCGCTGAATAATAATAATTAATGAGTAAATATATTTACTAGGACTATTATAATTGAAATTATTTTTTGAATAGACAAACATTTGACTAAGTTCTAGGTATGTAGTATATGACATCGGAAAAAATTAGTTTTTTTTCCAATTAAATAAATTATTTGTAAGGCAGTGTTTTAATTTTGGGCCCTTATATTGTTGGGCCCCGGTTCTGAGAACCTAATTGAACATCTCACGGGCCGGCTCTGGGTAGCTCTTCCTTCTTATCTCGCTCCCTTTTACTTCTCGCTCATTTTATTGTCCATCCTTGTTGTGTTCGTTGTTCGATGTCGCTATTGATGTCTTACTATTGTGGTCGTTATACCATTTCGATTCGTCCTCATCTCTTCTTTGCTTTATCGTTCTGGCTCCTTGTTATCCATTCACTTTTGTATTCTGCTTACTCCTCCCTCTTCCTTCAATCCTATTTCTCGTCTTTCTTTCCCCTGTTTTCTATCGTATTCCGTTCTTGTTATCGGGTTGTTGTTGTTACTTGTGTTGTTGCTGTTATCGAGTTCCACTGTCACTGCTGGTTCATTGTTGTATGCTGTTACTGGTGATAATGTTGTTGTTTCATTTCTGGTTGCTGCTATTGTCGTCGTTGTTTTCTTCCTTACTGCCACTGCCGCTCGCTGCTACTGCTTTCATTATCGTTGTTGCATCATTCTAGTACTGGTTGTTGTGCATCGTTGTTGATATTGTTTGTACGCCGATGTGCCGACTTCCTGATAACTATGCTGTCGTTTTTCTCTTCCTTCTTGGCTCTTAGTTTCAGAACCCACTTCTGTAGTAAGTCTTCCCTCCGTTCTTCATTTCGGTGCGTGTTCACTTGCTGTAGTTCATCTTGTTTGTTGTGGTCGATGTTTTGTTGTTGTGGGCTACTGATCTATTCGTCGTGTTCGACTCCATTAAGTCCCGTCTTCGGTTTCGAAGCACCGATTCCCTTTCCGTCTTGTGTCGAATACTAAGTCTCAATTACTCCCTTATCTCAAGCTTGAGTTTTGTTTTATTCCGACCCATTCATGTTTGTTTTAACATTCCTCGTTATTTTGGTATATCGATTCCTGAATCCAACCCTTTTCTCTTCATCTTGTTTTGTCAACTCGATTTACGTGAAGAACGTGCTTAGAAGACTAACGATTCTACAACTTGGAGCTTAAAGACGTTACTATTAAAGTTTTGGAGCTTGGACTATACAAGTAGGACAATTTTATTGAAGACTTTACTCAAGGTAACTTTAGGGCGTTACTCGGTATTATATCGTATGTTGAGTAGTAGTATGTAGTAGGTACTTTACCTTTGATTTTCTAATTTTTTTAGCTATGTATTATTTGCTAAAAGTATAAGTTTAAATCGTGTACCTTATAAATATTTTATAACTATTAGATATCGTTTTATAAACCGTTAGTGATTTTATTAATAACGATCGTTATAATATTTTGTTGGTTATCGTGACACTAGTAACTAAACAATATCGATTTCATAATTTATATTTCGTTAATTTATTATTTTTAACTCAAAATTGTATTTTAATAGATCAATTTTGGTTCTGAAAAACAATTTTGTATACTTATTTATATTAATAAACGAGGAAACAATCGTTTTGTGAAATACATTTTTGTCAAGTCTATTTTCATTAATAATCCCTTATCATTTACGTTTTATTATTTTTTAGTAAAACTCGTATTGTTTATTAATAAATTTAATTACTGGAAACAATTTGAAAGGTTTTTAAATCTCATTTCACTTCTAAAACTCCTCAACTATTTATACCTTATCTATATTTATCATTTTGTTTCTAAATCGTACCTTTTCTAAATATATCGTTTCAACTCGATTTTCCTAAATATTTATAAATTACTATATGTTCACTTATTAAGTTTGATTTATACGCCTTTGATAACGAACTTAGAAATATATTAAGTTACGATAAGAACGATATTAATAAAACGTTTATTTGTTAGAAATGTTATTTTGATACATTTAAGCAAGTTCCTATAAAATTATAAGCATGTTATTTAAGAAATGTTATTTAAGCATGTTATTTTGATATTAATAAAACGTATTTCCTATAAGAATATTTCTATTTTAAGCAAGTTCCTAAAATTAGAAATTTTCTATTTATAGAAATTTTCTCTTTTAAATAAAATGTTTATTTATTTTATCTTCATATTATTCACCTTGAACATTATATTTTGAATATCGATAATGCCTTTATTTTGGAGTTATGGAATAAGAATAAGTATGAGGTTTAGAGTAATACAGTCTAGGGTATATGTTTTCCCATCAACTATAAAGCTGGTGTGTCTATGTTGAGACGCATTGGTCGTTGAACTGTGCATGATTTGTGTTCAGAAGTGTGTATATTTTGACCTTAAACTTAGATATCACATCGTGTAAGTCGCCATCGGGTTGAACTAGATTATGGTTGGTGTCCAGGTGGGGTGTACATTACTTAAGCCAGGACCTCATTCCACACAGTCCTGTTATAGTTGAGTTGCCTAGTTAGAGACCGAGGTCTGATTTGTTTTGACTGAGTTCTCAAACCTAGTTTAGTATGATCCTAGTGAAAGTCTATTCCGTTGCACCGATTCATTTCCATAACGCCATTTTGAATATTATTATTATCGATTAATTTTGACTTGCAGGTTGGCAGTCGCGTTAAGTTTTTCTGAAATCTTATTTTTATTATATCGTTTTAATGTTTTCCATTTTATCTATTTTGATAGAGTAATACTATTATTTTCCATATGTTATTATATGGATGTGAGAAAGTCTGAGTTACTCTCCACTGATGTGGCTGTTATGTTTATAACATGATAGATATTTGCTGCTGGGTTTTGGGTGTGAGCTAGCGAGTAGAATGGATCCTACTCTATCTTTTATTATGTTACTTCTGGATTTATGTTAAACACTTTTAAGGATTTTAATTTTAGCCCTTTTGTAAAAGGTGGCCTTTGTATTGACTGACCATTTATTTTAAATAGAATATTGTTTGTCAGTGTGTTTTTAATTCCAAATCTACAGTGTTTCCGCCACTGTACTGTGTTAGAATTTATAGGGGATTACATTCGTCCTTATCTGCAACTGGGTACTACGCATTTTGCTCTACTCAGAACCATGTTTGAAGATTCAGGCATCAGTGTGTAGACACCCACATTTTGCCTGCTAGTGTCTATAGCAGTTTCCGACAAAACACCCGATGATGATCGGACGTAAACGTGACTTAATACGCTCGAATACGGACTCGAAATCAATAGTATCCGACGTGGGCACTTAGCGGGGTACAAATCTCTCAAAAACGACCTCAACTCCAGGCTCAGTGGGTCGTTCCAATAAAATGAGGCCAATTTGAGCCAAAATCGACACCGGAAATAAAACCATCTTTTTACGGCCCAAAACCCGGTCCAAATCAAAAACGGACATTGCAAAAGCTTCTAGAAACGGCCCAACAACCATCCAACTCAAAGTCAAGGTCAAGCCACAAAAATCTCAACCTCTCCTATATTCTCTGACCCGCCTAACCCACTCGATCGAGTCATCTAACCCACTCGATTGAGTGGGCATTCAAAAACCAACCAGACGCATTCTTCAAGGCCACTCGATCGAGTGCATCAGGGCCACTCGATCGAGTGACCCTAGGTCGGGGGTAATTTTCTATAAATACCCCCTTGCTCTTCACATTTTTTAGTTTTTTGGAATCCTAAGCAACCTACACACTACATACATTTGCAACCCCGACATCCCCTCTACACATACACTAGCAAACCCGAGACCGAAACCTCCAAAAAAACCGAGAAAAACTATCTCCATAAACACAAACACCATAACTTACCCTACATCCTCGATACAACCGCGCACACGCCGCTAGTACGAGTCCATTTCCGAAGCCAATTAAGCATGTAGGTTGAGGGTGTCATCGAACCCCTTTCTACTTCTCTTTTCTATTCTCTCCTCTCTGTTTTTTTTATTTATTTCGTCTTTTTATTACTAGCATCTTATTTATCGTAACGCTATTAAATTATTCGTCGATCACGTATCGAATACGAGGGATGACGGGATAAGGAAACACGAATACGAGAATATTGCACTCGATGTTACTGGTCGCTTATCCCATCACCCCGAATATTTGGTTGTTTGAAGCGAATCAACCCCTAAAAAAACTATTTTTTGTTTATTTTAGCATCGCATTTTTAATCGCTTCTAATTTTTTTATAATCGTCGTTATTAATACCGCGTATAATTATATAATATTTAAATCGCTTTCGGGTCGAATACACTTAAAAACAAATTCTGTTTGAAGATCCTTTTAATCCCTTTACGAGTAGTATTGGAGGTGACACCCTTTCGAGGTGCGCCGCCCTAAACACTCAAGGGCGTAATGCGATCGCGGTTTGTCGTTAAGCGTGTCCGACGTCACTTTTGAGATTAGTACAAAACCTGTTGATGTCAAATCGAACACCACATAATCCGTAAGGATTAATAACGGTGTCGTGACGCGGAGGGAACCGAATTTCGTCCTAATCAAATAAAAAACAATTTCATAAAACCTTTTTTTTCAAATCCGACACCGATCTCGTAATCGTACACCACATGTTACGAGCGTCGTAAACCGAGTTGAGTTTAAATTATATAATATTTTTACGTATCTCGGCTAACTATCAATTTAAACAATAAAAATCGGAATCGCCATCATTTCCGAAATTGAGCAGCGGCTCGAACAGGGGGCACTCGATCGAGTGCCATGACTCACTTGATCGAGTAGAACCCCAAAACAGAGGCAGGGGGTCTGTAGAAAGGTCACTCGATCGAGTCCTTTCCATGAATCGATCGAGTGGTCTCCCTTACACTAGAACGCGAGCTTCCTACATCGTTTTAGCCTCGACAAATGTTTTCACGACTTTGGTCGTCACGTGTAAAGACAATCACGTGTCCCCTCTTTTCAAAATCATGCATAATTTTATCATCTTTTAGTCATTTAATCTATTACGTTTCCGTTATTATGATTATGTTGATTTTGCTTGCTATTTTGTTTTGTCCGGGTTGTATTTCCGCCCGTGTAACGTGTAACTTATTCTCGTTTATTTTGCTTTTATTTGTTTGCGATTTACCGTTTTACAAATGAACTTCGCATGCTAAATTACTTTGACATAAGACTAAATGCATTAAAATGACATAGTTAAACATACAACTCACATGCTTAACTAAAGCATTGTTTGTATAACATTTAATCGTCTAACTAACGCGCGTACACGAAAACAAACGATATCTTAGTAGAGACCGCTAAAGCGGGTGTCATTTGTGGGCTTCCCAACACATACCCTCACCCCTTACTCAAAACCATGGTTTTCGGATGTCCGAAACCGTTGGCACACGAGAGTCATTTGATGCACGATTCCCAATAACTGGGCATCAGTATCGTAATGCAAAGGGATGAACCCGTAAGCTCTAGCACTAAAAGCGGGCCGTGCTTTGTGCACGATACGCCTTGGTGTAGAGTGGGTTTGAAAGGGGCTGAACTCCCACAAAGTTCGGTGGCGACTCCTATTTTGATTTAAATTTCGACCCGAGATCAATTTTACCACGAGATTCATTCGCCTACCCAAACCCGCGCGTGACCGCGTCGGGGTGGACCTACGTCATGTCCACAATTTGGCGACTCCGTTGGGGATACCTGATGCACCACTTGTCATCGGGGTTCCTAGGGTGAGACTCGAAAAGAAATCGTTCGATTATTAGTGTACGCGTTTTAGTTTGACGGTTCATGCATAACCCATTTTTACCTGGGCCAGTTACTTGTGACCGACGTCCCACTATACCGCGGTGCATTCTAAATGGGTGCGCTAAAGACATCAATGGCCGAACTTGTATGAGTTTCGTGGCATGTTCTAAGACCAATTTGGCTTAGGAAGTCCGTCCTGATTTATGAGAAAGCCGTCGATGTTGGTATAGACCCAATTTCGATCGACCGAGACTTAGTGTAAAGCATACATAGTGTCGTTATAATATTTACGTGACTATGTGCTACTTGGTTTCCATGTCATTTTTCAAAAATCATCATTTCAAAAAAACATCTTTTCAAAAAAATTCAATTTTTAAAAACTCGGAATGACGCCGAAATTTAGACTTACGATTTGACTCAAAATAGTCTATTTTCTAACCGGCATGCTACCCATTTCAGTTCTCGAATTTCCGACGCCATTTTGATTTTTGAACTTTTAAATTTCATTTTGATTTTCGAAATCCTCGAGACGCCGTCTTTCGATTTTCAAATTCTCGGAAATTCATTTTCGATTTTCAAAATTTCAAGCATTCAACTTTTCGAAAACCTTCCTTATTATAGGACCTACCGTTACCCGTGTGTCGGGTCTTTTTTATAGTATGTCGAAGGTTTTTAGCTTCGAAACTCCGTCGATCTTACATCACGGGTTTCCTCCCTTTCCCGAGTCCACCTTATTTGTCAAGGCATGACCAACCTACGTAGGGCATACCCCTACAAAGGAAAGTCCATTCATACACTCGAGTCCAAAGCCTGGGGAAAATCTCACGTGGTCCTTTCTTCGAACAGGACTCGGCCCACATAGCCGAATCCTAAGGAAGTAACACCACCCACGAGTCACCCGTCTAGGTGTCTTTCTCGAGTCTTTTTTCTCGTTTGGTCTTCTTCCTTGCTCGGGATATACTATTTTTGTTCCGAGGTCTGGGTTCGGTTTCTGATTACGCGGCATTCTTAGAGACATGCCACCGTCAACTAGGCATATACACAAAATGAAGTAAGCTTTGAACAAGTTGACGACCTTAATGGACACTATGGTCTTCAAGCAGACTGAAATCGAGGCCCAACTAACAACTATAAGGGCCGAGCAAACAGCTATTGCGGCTCGTTTGACTATTGTGGAACAAGGGACTCCTACCATTGGGTCTGAAAACACTGGACCCCTAGCTGAACTAGTTAGCGCGGTGTACCGACTAGAGGAACAAGGTTCACCTATCTGGGGGTAATAACATTCATCGGGAAAATTCTCGTGACTACTCCCCGGTGAACGACAAGCTACCCGCGAACCTGAATCTCATGGGTTTACTGATGTTTGAGGGGACTGAAGACCCATTATTACATATGCGGGCCTTCAAGGAATTCATGGCTATCAAGGGGGTAGATTCTTCGATGTTGAAGAATCTCTTTACTGCATCCCTTGAGAAGCACCCACGGGCCCGGAACTATAGGCTAGACCCGAAAAAATACCCTACTTGGGATGATGTGGCTACAGAGTGATATGTGTGTTTTGTGGTGTTTATTTCACGTGTTTGGTCTCGCTTTCTTTTGTGAAATCGCTCTTTAGAGCGATTTCGAGGCTACTTACGCTTCTTCTAGTTTGTTTTAGGTTTCTAATGCTCATCATGGAGTAGTGGATCGATTCTGTCTCGTTTCCGATGCATATGGAGCCAATGAAGAGAAGCGACGATGATTCGGTGACTTAGACTCGATCCCGAGTCCCTTGGAGCCCAATTTGAGAATATCCCGAGCACCGAGAGTCGATAAGAAGCCTAGGAAAATCAAGTAGGGACCTACGTGACCGTATTTGAAGCCTACATGGCCTTCCCGACCGTGACCATGACCATCACGACCGGGACGAAGTGAGCCAACAATCAGGAGTCATTGGAGGGCCTTCTCGGCCAGGACCACCACCTTCCCGGACGGGAAGAGCCCAGCTCGCACTCCGCTTCATTCTTTCAATTCTCTCACTTATGGAACCCTATATATACCCCCCTCTTGTATTGTTTTAAGCATGGAGGGAACCCTAGACATACTTTAGGTTAGATTAGCTTAGATTAGTGTAGATTAGCTTAATCCTTCCCTAATCACTTTTCATTAAGCCTTAATCTTATTTTATTCCTTGTTTCATCTTTGTAATATTGAAGACTTTTTGGGTTGATCTACTCTATTGACAACATTGGAGATCCTCCTTTGGGTTTATTTATGCAAAGATTCAATCTTTTGTTTCTCCTTTGGTATTGGTATAATTTATCTTCTTCCTAATCTCTTCTACTTAGTTTTCATTTGTGTTTATGCTTAGTAATCTTCAATATTCCATTATGAATGTGCATGTTTATGCTTGTTTCATTATGGTTGTTGGGTTTACTATCTTGAACATGAGTGAGTAGTCCTCTTGCTAGGATTAGTAGGGGGATTGGGTGTCCTCATGGGAGATTAAGAGTTTGTGTAGGGTGTTGGTGGTCGTTTAGGTTGCTTCTTGGTTGAATGCATGTGTCATGTTTGATGAAATGCTTGAATGATTTGTAGTTGCAAATGCATGTTTTCTTGCCTTCTTCTTGTGACTTTGTTTGTTGCTAGGATGGGTTTTTGCGCGAGAGCGGGGGACCTCTAGGACGGTTTTGGAGCGAGAGCCCGGATTATGCCTAGATAGCTTGACTACCCCTTCATTCTTGCTTTCTCTTGATTGTTTCGATACCCTTGAACCCGACTTAATCCTAATCTTTCTCTTATTGATTTCTTCTTCATCTTAGCTATTATTCCTCTGGTTTGTTGTTTGAATTTAGTTCTAGTTCATTCGTTTAGTTTATGTCATCATTAGTTCTTTTATACTCATAGTTTTATTCTCTTTTCATTGTCTTAGTTTGTTTAGTCTTGTTCCCTAGCCTAGTAATCGTTGTAGTTAATCAATTTTCGTTAATTCTTCTCCCTTGTTTCCTTGTGACTTAGTCTAGTCCTTAGGTGAACTCTAGTCTAAACTCCTTTTTCGTCCTTGTGGTTCGACCCGACTTACCCTAGCTACCTAGTTAGGATTAGTTGGTTATATTTGGTGTCGGGATCCACGACAAACACCTACCATCAATTTGGCGCCGTTGCCGGGGACGGCGTAGTTTAGACTTTTGTATGCTTAGTTTTAGACTTGGTTCTTGGTTTTCGTGTTTTCTCCTTCTTGTTTATCTCTGTTCTTTTCTCTCTTTTCCTAGTGCCTCAAAAGCACTAGGACTCTCATGTTTGCTCAAGTGCCTACAGGTGATTCCTTTTCTCCCTCTATAAATCAAGGTGATGCCATGATGTCTCCTAACTACTATCAAGCTTCATGGGGTAATCAAGAAACCCGTGGGTATGAGTTTCAAGGATATGGAAACGGCTTCCATCAAGTGAGTGCTTATCAACCTTATGATCATGGTGGTTATTACTCAAATTACCATCGTGAACCCACCATGTTTCATCATATTTCTCCATATGGAAGTCAATCTCCCCAAAACCCACCATACTACCCATCATCTCAACCTCATTACCAACCATATGATGCCCACCTCTTGGGCATCATCAAGGTTTTCAAGGAGCATTCCAAAACCTCAATGACCACCAAATGCCCAACTTGGAGTTATATCAAGCGATTCTTCAAATGCAAAAGAGTCAACAAGAAATGGCCATCCAAATGCAAAAGGATCAATATGAAATCATGGCCCAATATCAAAGCGAAAAAGAGGCATGTGATGCTAGATTAAATGCTATAGCGGCTAAAACCTTAATGTTTTTAACTCGAACTTTACAACTTGATGAAGGATGTTCATTTGGGGAAGGGGAACAACCCAATAATGAAGCCGCTAATGAAATCCCTTTGAGAACCGAGACTTACTATGAAGAACCTCAATTGTCTACCCAAGATGAGACGAATGAAGAAATGATCCTTGATAAAGGCATTGTTGGTGAAGAGTTGGATGAGGTTAGTGGGAATTTGAAGAGTTTCATTGATGAAAACACAATTGGGTCTCATCTTGTCTTTTCTCAAGAAGAAAGTGAAGTTGCCATTGACCTTGTTGAAACCGGACACAACGGACTCAAGGTTAATTTGGGGGATGAAAACACTGACAAACTAGAGGAAATCCAAGAGTCTACCTCTTCCATTATTGTTGAACCTTCAATCCCCTTCACTTGTCCTCCTCTTGACCTTCATGCCGCTTCTAATAAGCTTATCGTTGAGGATATGGAGCTTTGGGATGAGTTAAATGAGGTGATAGGAGTTGTGAAGTCATGGGGTGGAAATGATGAACTCAAGAGTTACCTTTGTGCGAAAATGTGGAAAAGCATCATGAGCCTCTTGCAAGTAAGCGAAACTTTGGTTTAGAAGAGATTAAAACCGCTGGTAGAAGTTTCAATTCTCTCCTTCAAGATGATATGAGGACATGTGATGTCTTGAGGCTTGGAGATGGGAACCCACAACTTGAGGAAGATATGAAGATGTGTAATAGGAAAATGGGGCCAAAACCGCTTTTTGTGCCTTATTTTAAATATTTGAAGCTTGCTTGTGGATGTAGACAGTGCTTAGGGATGAAGGGGTCGGTAAAGCTTGTTGGGTGAAAAGACTCGGAAGATCATGAGAAACCGGGCATAATGGATTTGAAGATCGCTTCTCGCTTCCGACTTGGAAGCTATTCATGATAGCTTGGCTTGGGTACTCAATGAGCCTTCAGTATGATGTGGCTCGTGCCTTTGACTTGCTCCTCCGAGCCCTTGAGGGCTATGGAAAAGAATGAAAAATCCACCATCCTTGGTTTGACGGAGTTCCTCAAGAACCGTTGTGTTGTATATATCTCTTTTCTCTTCCTTTGAGTTTTTGTATTTGTATTTGTGTGATTTGTTGGTTGGTTTCTAGGTTTTGTATGTTGTGCAGAGTTCTTGTAATTTGGAGTTTTGATGAGTGATGTGAGGGAGGGATTTTTGATGGAAGTTATTGAGCTTGATTGATAGGTTTGAAGTGAAGATAAAGAATTAGAAAGGGTTATGGATGATAGAAGCTTTGAAGCTTGGTGGAGGAAGTCAGTTTTTGAGCTTTTCGTAAGCTTTTAGGGATGAGAATTTTATCCCGTAGTTGGTAATCTTCTTAGGGTGGAAGACTTGGTAAAATCAAGGGGAACGAAGAGCTAGAGAGGTGTCACGGCCGTGATGAAGCCCTCACGACCGTGACGAGTTGTGCTATAGAAGACTGCTCACTGACAGGCCATCCCGCCCGTGAGAAAAATCGATCCCGCCCGTGACGAGATCCTTCCCGACCGTGATGGGTTCATCACGACCGGGAAGGATCCCAGCAGCCCCCTTTGCCTTCTTTTCTTCATTTAAGCCCCACCCCACCACTTTATACCCCCACCCAACTTCCCTACTCACCTTTGCCACTATCATTTCATCCTTACACTTCAATTATACACCTTCATCGCATCTTCTTATCACTATACACCAAGTTTCCCCTTAAATCTCAACCTCATTTCACCAATGCAAGCCCGATACTTCAACCATGCCACTACATTTAGGAAGAGGAGGAATATCGATGACAAAGACAAGCAAAGTGCCGAAAATGATCATTGAGACGATGGAGATTGTTGAGTTGCTAACCGTTTGGTAGGCACGACTCTCTTTTCTTTTCCGTCTTTTATTTGCTTAGTCTTTCTTTGTTTATTCCCCATCCTTTGATCCTTTTAGTGTTGCGGTGGCCCTCGGGGCCTTTGTGGTTATTGCTCCTGATTCTCGATGACGTGACTACATCGAGAATCCAATTGAAAATCCAAATTGTCAAGTTCTTTTCACTTTTTCTTTATTTTTATTCCCTTTTTGGTCGAATTTAGTCGGAATTGGGCGAAATCGGGGCTAGGTGACTTGATTACACCTAGCCCTCCCCTCCCATTTTCTTTTATTTTCTTCTTTTTATTTCTTCCCCCATCCATATCTTTTCTCGTCTCGGCCCTAGGTGACTTGATTACACCTAGGCCCGACACATTCTACACTTTCTTCACTTTCATTTTTGATTTTTTGCTTTATTCTCCCTTTTTCTCTTCTTTTTAGTGTCTCCACACACTACCGATCGAGCATGAGGATATTGCTCGGTTTAAGTGTGGGGGAGCGATATCTTAGTCTAGTTTAGTTTTATTTTCGTAGTTTTTTCGAAAAAACTTTAAAATTCCTAAACATTTGAAAAATTTCATAAAAACCAAAAATATTTTTCTTTTGTGTCCTTTTCTCTTGTGTCTTTGTGTCATATTTTTGTTGTGTTGTGTGTGCTTTGCCTCTCCATTTCCTTGTAGGTTGCTTGATCGCCGTGAGTTTCGGAAAGCTCTTGACATCCAGTAATATCCTTCTATCTCTTTCTCCTTTTCCCTTTTTGGTGTTTGAAGGAGAATTTGTGATGGTGTGTGCTCGGGTGGAGTTTTTTTTGGAGTTTGTGGATTAATGTGGTTGCTTGCTTGGAAGTTTCAGGGTGGTGTTTGTTTACGTTGTTGTGTGTGTTTGTTTTATTTTGTTTTGTTTTGTTTGTCTCATTTTCTTTCGTCTTTGTTGTGTCTTGTATAGTTTGTGAGTCTAGTGTAGAAAATGTTTTCGAAAACCCGGTTTTGAGGTTAGTGCGCAAGTGTTTACTTTCCCTTTTTAGTGACATGAATCGATTCTTGGACTTTAGTCTAGTAGAATGACTTTAAATCAATAGTTTTGTTGGTTCTTTACCTTGTGTCCACCTAGTCTACTAGGGATTTACTGCGGGATTTGCATTTTGACCACCCACGGAGTGAAAAGGCCTTGGTTGCCGAGTCCCGTCCTCTTAGGTGACCATGTTCAAAATTGTTTGATTAGCCCAAGTTTCCCCCTTTTTATGGGTTTGAAGGGAAGGCGCCCCCGACATACCCATTTCCCTACCTTCTACACATTTCCACAAATAAGTTGCATCGCATCGAGGTTTCTACACTTACTTAGTTGTAAGAACTGTCTATGGAACAAATTTAGCCAAAAAGGGGCAAACCAAGGCAAAAAGAAAGAAAAGAAAGAAGAAAAAGAAAAGGCACAACAAATCAAAAACAAAATACAAAAGAAGAAAAAGAAATGGCATAACAAATCAAAAGCAAAATATGAAAGAAGAAAAATGCAAAGAAAATCATTTCACAAAAAAATCTTACCCCTAAAAAATAAGGCTTTTATCGATTGTTAGCGTGAAGAGCCTACCAAAGGACTGAGTCCCTAGGAAGGATAATAGCGGTAATGGTCGGTCTTCCCTCATTTTGCAACCATTATCCCCTTTTTTACTTGGACTAGTTAGGCTATTTTTGAGCATGGGACGACCCTCTTGGCTTGCCGCTAAAGGAGGCAGGGTTTCACTTTACCTACAGTGTCGACTAACTCTGTGGTTCATCCTTTTTCCATCCCGCCTATCGTCCCGTAGTACGTTCTTAGAAGGTTAGGAGGACCTAGGTAAGTTACCAACGTTTTTATTGCTTTGTTGTCATACTATTAGGATTTCATCCATTTCGGTTTGTATTATTAGCTTGGGAACGTTGTCACTTGCCTTGAGTCCTTAACCGGTGTTTCTTTCACCACTTTGTTGAGGGAAGCGGTATTTGTTTCTTCTTGGATGCAACCGATTGTTTGCTTGTTTGTTTGTTTGTTTGTGTGTTTTCGTGTTCGGTTGTATCCACAGTTTTGTCGCAAGACCTCACTTGCCTTGCAGAGAGCACCTTTTCCTCTAAGTGTTCTCGCGTGAGTTGAAAGGGCGTAGGGTGCGCTAATACCCGCTTGGTTAGTATTCTAGCTTCTATTAGTTAGTAGTTAGTTTGTGCTTACTCGAGGGCGAGTAAGGGTTAAGTGTGGGGGAGTTGATAAGTGTGTTTTGTGGTGTTTATTTCATGTGTTTGGTCTCGCTTTCTTTTGTGAAATCGCTCTTTAGAGCGGTTTCGAGGCTACTTACGCTTCTTATAGCTTGCTTTAGGTTTCTAATGGTCATCATGGAGAAGTGAAACGATTCCGTCTCGTTTCCGATGCATATGGAGCCAATGAAGAGAAGCGACGATGATTCGGTGACTTAGACTCGATCCCGAGTCCCTTGGAGCCCAATTTGAGAATATCTCGAGCACCGAGAGTCGATAACAAGCCTAGGAAGAGTAAGTAGGGACCTACGTGACCGTATTTGAAGCCTACATGGCCTTCCCGACCGTGACCATGACCATCACGGCCGGGACGAAGTGAGCCAACAATCGAGAGTCACTAGAGGGCCTTCCCGGCCGGGACCACCAGCTTCCCGACCGGGACCACCTCCTTCTCGACCGGGAGGGGCCCAGCTCACACTCAACTTCATTCTATCAATTCTCTCACTTATGGAACCCTATATATACCCCCCCTCATGTATTGTTTTAAGCATGGAGGGAACCCTAGACATACTTTAGGTTAGATTAGCTTAGATTAGTGTAGATTAGCTTAATCCTTCCCTAATCACTTTTCATTAAACCTTAATCTTAGTTTAATCCTTGTTTCATCTTTGTAATATTGAAGACTTTTTGGGTTGATCTACTCTATTGACAACATTGGAGATCTTCCTTTGAGTTTATTTATGCAAAGATTCAATCTTTTATTCCTCCTTTGGTATTGGTATAATTCATCTTCTTCCTAATCTCTTTTACTTAGTTTTCATTTGTGTTTATGCTTAGTAATCTTCAATATTCCATTATGAATGTGCATGTTTATGCTTGTTTCATTATGGTTGTTGGGTTTACTATCTTGAACATGAGTGAGTAGTCCTCTTGTTAGGATTAGTAGGGGGATTGGGTGTCTTCATGGGTGATTAAGGGTTTGTGGAAGGTGTTGGTGGTTGTTTTGGTTGCTTCTTGGTTGAATGCATGTGTCATGTTTAATGAAATGCTTGAATGACTTGTAGTTGCAAATGCATGTTTTATTGTCTTCTTCTTGTGACCTTGCATGTTGCTAGGATGGGTTTTTGCGCGAGAGCGGGAGACCTCTAAGACGGTTTTGGAGCGAGAGCCCGGATTATGCCTAGATAGCTTGACTACCCCTTCATTCTTTCTTTCTCTTGATTGTTTCGATACCCTTGAACCCGACCTAATCCTAGTCTTTCTCTTATTGATTTCTTCTTCATCTTAGCTATTATTCCTCTAGTTTGTTGTTTGAATTTAGTTCTAGTTCATTCGTTTAGTTTATGTCATCATTAGTTCTTTTATAATCATAGTTTTATTCTCTTTTCATTGTCTTAGTTTGTTTAGTCTTGTTCCCTAGCCTAGTAATCGTTGTAGTTAATCAATTTTCGTTAATTCTTCTCCCTTGTTTCCTTGTGACTTAGTCTAGTCCTTAGGTGAACTCTAGTCTAAACTCATTTTCTGTCCTTGTGGTTCGACCCGACTTACCATAGCTACCTAGTTAGGATTAGTTGGTTATATTTGGTGTCGGGATCCACGACAAACACCTACCATCATAGAGTTTGCTCGGAATTATGCTGATAATACCGAGATTCAAACAACCATGCGCTCCTTGGAGGTTATGGCCCAGGAGCCCAAAGAAGGTTTTACCAAATACCTTCAACACTAGAGGGTTGAGAGTGTGAAATTGGTCGATAAGCCAAATGAGAAGACTTTAGTGGAGGCCTTTGTCAAGAACCTCCTCCCCTCTTACCGGGTCCATCTCCGGTATGCTGTCATACCCAATTTCACCGCTCTAACTGAAATGGGTATGAGAATCGAGGACGGTTTGAGGCTAGAGGGCCTTACTAAGGCCTCTAGCAAGGGATACCAAGGGGCTTCGTCTTCTACTACTAAGCCCCAAGCTGCAACCCGTAGCATTTTTGACGTGGTCAATCTACTAGATGCCTCGTCCAAGAAAAATACCCCACCTTGGGTATTTAATAATATAGGTACTACCTATACATATGCCTTACAAAGGCTATCCTCTAAGGGCCTAATCCAACCGATAGGCCCAACTTCTGATGTTTCAATCGAGCGACGCTCCAAGAGCTACAACGCCCAGGCCTATTGCTAGTACCACCGAGGCAATGGGCATGATACTGAAAAATGTTGGAAGCTGAAGCATCTGATCCAGGACTTGATCGAGAGTGGTAAGATCCCGCTGCCCGGTGACAAACCGAGTAACAAGGACAATCCCTTCAGCTCCCATGCATATTTGCCGGGGAGATGATTGACTGTTCCCATCTTATCTCTCCGTTTATCCCGCAAGTGAACGGGATCTGGTTCGACGACGAGGATGATGTGTACCTCGCCAAAGGGGAAGCTGTCCCCATTACTCTCGAGGAGATCCGGAAGGCTAAGTCCAAGGTCTTAGCTAGTAACCACCTTGGTCGTCCCTATCAAGCTACTAGATCTAGGGACACCCCTATCCCAACAACCGTCACTGAGCCAGTCAGGACGGAAGTCGCCCCTGAAGAGTCGACCACTGAAACGGTCCTCGTGAAGCAACTGAAAAAGACCCGAGTTGGCCTCTCTATATGGCAACTTCTGGTTAGCTCACAGGAACATCAAGAGGCACTTACTAAGGCCCTCGATCAAGTTAAGATCGACTCTTTGGCTACCCCTGCTGAAATGGTAGCCGCGGTCCTGCCCTACTTGAAGGGCAAAGCTGAGAAGGCACACTGATCACCTTCTCTAAATCCGATCTGCCACCGTTCGAGGCAACCCACAACCTAGCCCTCTACATTACAATGATTTTCCGCGGGAAGTATCTCCCGATGATCCTAATTGATGACGGGTTCGCGATCAACGTCCTTCCCTTGAGGACCGCCAAAGCCCTCGGCATTACTGAGGCCGATTACTGATAAACGTCATTTTAGTGATTATTTTACCCACATTTATTTACTTATTCGGGTCGATTTTGTGTGCTTAATTGTTATTATAGCTCAATATAGGTTATTATACGATATTAAGTGTTAATTAGTTGTTTTATTTATAATTATCGTAATAAATGTTATTTCCCGAGAATTTGGTACTGCCTTGTCTCGTGTGTATTTTTGTAGGTACCGTCTAAAGAATGACCGAGTAAAAGACGAGAAAAATAACCGAGTTAATGAACAAAGTCGGTTAAGACGGGTCAAGCAAAAGTCAAAGGCCAACTCGATCGAGCTGTCTTGAAATGACAATATCTCACTCATACGACATCGGAATCAAGTAATTCAGGATGCGTTGGAAAGCTAAGTTCGAGACCAAAAAGTTCATAGAAAGAAACGAGACTCAATTCTGTTATATCATTTGTTGAAATCGAGCTGCAAGACAGCAGCTACTGAATCAAAGCGAAGGTAAGGCCCATGCACCAAATGGATCCATGGACAGCCGGCCCATTATTGTGCAGATGAGGTTTGGGGGCTGTTTGCTGGACTTAGAAGGAGGAAAATTAAAAAAAGGATAAAAAGGAGGGTAGGAGAGGAAGGAACACACAGCAACGTAGGGTAGGAGTAGTGGACGAGGTCGGTAATAGTAGATTAGAGCAAGCAGCATCACACCGCACGGAATAGAGTAGCAGTAGGATAGTGGCTTATCTCTTTTTGTTTCATTGTTAATAAATCTTAAATTAATTAGTTAGTTTTTAGATTAAGTTAATCTTTAATTAGCTGGATTAATAATTTGTGTTTGTTTAATTTAGTTAATGGGACCCTTCTCCCAAGAAAAACCTAGCCTCCAAGAAAAAAAACCTTGGGGCTACCACCATTAATGGTGGTAAGCCCCCAATTTTAATTAATTTTAATTAACCATATCGTTTTAATATTAGTATTATTAGTATTTTAGTTATAATAAGTCCTCTCCTTTTGGAGAGTTTCGCCCCCATCAATTGATGGGTTTCGCTCTCTCTTTAAGGAGAGATAATGTTAAATCTATTATAGTTGAGAGGACGCGGAAGATCATCAGTACCATAATCGTTCATCATGTGGTATCTCAATTTATGTCAGATTGGCGGCTACAATTTATTAGGTTAGATGAAATTGATTCTCGTCAAAACCTTGGAAGATCCGAAGACCCTCTTGTGAAAAGCTGTATCATTAAACAGCGATGTGTTGAAAGAGGATGTGCAGAAGCGGAGATCAAAATCTTAGTGAGAGATCTGTGTTTTAACGAGAATTTATTTTACTCAAATTCTATAGTATTGTATCCGTTCAATTTCGATAGAAGTTGTAGATGTCGTATGACTTTTTATTAATGAAATGATCTATTCGCTCAAAAAAAAAAAAAAATTAGCTGGATTAATCCTTTTGGGCTATATTCTCCTTCTTCTATTCAATATTCCATTTCTCCAAGTTTGGTATAATTTCTTTATCCTTTCTCTTTTATTAAAGTTTGCATTTTTATTAGTAATTTATGTTTAATATCATGTTTAAAGTAGTGGGTAGGTTAATTAGTTTAGTTTTAATCATGTTTGAGTAGTATATTTCTAGGGTTGAGTAAGACTCGGTTTGTCTCATATTTGTGGGTTTTGTTGTGGGTTTATTATCTTGTCTATTATTGTTGGTGTTCTCCATTGATTGTCATTTTTGTATGATTTACTTGTCTTGGCCGCGATAGGTGAATTATATTCTCAAACTTTCTTTGGGGTGGGTCGACCTAGTAAGTGCGAGGTCCCGTTAGGACCGTCCCGGGTAGATAAAGACTCGAGAGAGACCCTTTAACTTCCCAATTACCGACCTTAATCGACTCGTTTGTAAATTCTGATAATTCCCCTTGAGACTACCTCGTTGACCTTGACCCTAGTCCTTTTCATCGTATTTGATTTCATTTGTTTCTTTTATTTGTTTAGCTCGCTAGTGAACCCTTTTCCAAACCAATAAATCTCTTTCTTTGACTAATTCCTTACCTTGACCGTGACCCTTATTCAACTAGACCGTCCTCGTGGATTTGACCCGACTTACCCTCGACTACCCAAGTTTAGGATTAGTTGGTTTTTATTTTGATCGATCGGGATTCACGACAAATCCCCGTCCGTCAAATTGGCGCCGTTGCCGGGGACGGTGCTAAGTTAGATATTTGTCTTAGTTTTGTTTCGGAGTTAGTCTCTTCTTATTTTTTCTTATTTTTTCTCGTTTTGTATATATATTTGTGTGTTTTCTTTGTTCTCTTTTCACTTGTGTCTTATTTTGTCATTCTTCTTTAATCTCTTCTTCTCTTCTTATCTATAATGCCTTGTCTTGCCGACCATAGTAGACCGGATCCCGACTTGTTTGCCTCACCCATTAACATTGGGGTTTTTGAGGGTCCTTGCTTCGATATTGAGCCTTATTATATTGATTTGGTGGAGCGGGATGCCTTTCATGGGCTTGAGAGTGAGGATTTATATGGTCTTCTGGAGAATTTTGTGGACTTGTGTTGTGTGTTTAAAAGGGATGGGGTACCCCTTGATACCATTAAGCTTATATTGTTTCCATTTTTTTCTTAAGGATGGAGCTAAGAGATGGTTTCGTTCACACCCTCCTAACACCTTCACCTCTTGAAACCCACTAGCCCTTGCATTTCTTAGGAAATTTTTCTCTCCCTCGAAGGTTGCCAAGTTTAGAGATGAGATTCTTAGCTTTGAACAAGGCGAGTTTGAGAGTTTGAGTGAGTCTTGGGTTAGGTTTAAGGGTTTATTGAGAGCTTGTCCAGTTCATGGAATCCCACTTTGGCTAACCAGTTCGACCTTCCTTCAAGGTTTGCTTCCTCACCATCGAAACTTAATCATCTTTTCATCCGAGAGAAAATTCAACGAGTTAAATGATGATGAAGTTTCCGGTTTAATTGAAAGAGTGGCTAGTGTAAATGACCAATGGGGATTTGCGAGAGTGAGACCTCAAGTGAGAGAACTTAGAGATAACCCACCTATGCTTTCTTTGCAACATGAGTTGAGTGCTAGCGTAGACTCTTATTCTCTTGATATTGTGCATGATTCTCCTATTTGTCAAGCTTCTTCTCCCCTTGTGACCGTGAATGCTATGCATGACATTTCATCTACTTATGCTTCTTGTGGTGATTTGGGAATTACTTTTAATGATCTTCCTTCTTGTTTATTTCCACCTCTTATTGATGATGAGGAGGACGATGATGATTTGCATGTTGTTCCATATGTTCCCCAAACCCCTTCAAATGCTAACAAGATGAATGATGTTAATGATGATTTGCATGCTATTGATTCTTGTGAACCGACTTGCCTTCCTTCAACACAACTTTTGTATTCCCTTGTTGAACTTACACCTCTTGTTGTGAGTGTTAATGATTGTGAGTTGGAATGTGTGCTTTTCGAGGAAAATGTGTGCTTGGATAAGCTTAATGATCTTTGTAGAGAGGAAACCCACGAAGATCTTAGCTTGTGTGAGTTGGAGGGCATGTCATTTGAGGTCAATTATGAGATTTTGGAAAGGGAGTTGAGGAAAAGAGAGACTCTTGAGGTCGAGAGGAAAGAGCAAAGGAAGGATGATGAGATACTTGATGATGCTTTGAGTGATAAGATTTTTGAGATCGATGATACTTGGGATTGTGAGGATAATTTCTTTGAGGAACCTATTTTTGAGAAATTTGAGTCTCTCCCTTGTATGGATTTTGAGTCTTTTTCACATATTGATGATTTGGATCTCATTTCTCTTACTCCTTCTATTGAGGTTATGTATGTCGAGGAAGATTGGGAGAATTCTCTCAATGTTGATTGTGCTTTAGGCTTGTCATTTGAGGATATATTGGTGGAGGGTTTTGATAATGAAAAGAAGTATGTTATTGCTCAATTTGAGATAGGTAAACCTTCCTTAGAATATGATGATAAGCCCTGTTTGAAATTTGAGATTCCGAGTGCCTACCATATCCACAAACCCTACACTACCACTCTTATATCTTGGTATTGTGGATTCTCTTGCTTGCCTCACTATGATCATGTTGGTGAGGATTGTTCAAATGCTTATGACAAGTTAATGAGATCTTTGGTAGGGTATTTAGGTGACTTACTTGTTTGATTTGTGTTTAATGTATATATTTCCTTGTTTTTGTTTTCTTTGTGTGTGCTTTTGTTTTGTTTTCTTGTGTGTAGGAATCAACTTATAATCTTGAAGAAGTAACAAGAAGATGGTGGATTAAAGAGAATAGATCAAGAATCCTTCATCAAATAATGGAAGATCGAGCTTGCAATGGTAAATTCTTCACCCACCCTCTCTTTTCTCCCTCCCTAGTCTTAAACATTGAGAACAATGTTTCGTTTAAGTATGGGGGAGACCTTGTTGCTTATTGGATCGTGGTTGGATTGATTTTGGTGGAAGTTTTGGTTTTGGTGGTGTGATTTTGTTGTGGATAAGTGTTGTGTTGGGATGTTGGAAGTAAGTTGGTAATGTTAGCACTTGTGAATATGTGTTGTGGTTTTTTTTAGTTTCTCTTTTGTGTGCGTGTGTTTTGTTTCTTTTTTTGTCAAAAAAGTTTCAAAAACTCCTAAAAATTTGAAAAATTGAAAAATCCAAAAAGAAGTTTTGCATTTTCCTAAGAGTTTAGTCGATTTTCTAGATTTCAACTTTGATGAAAAGAATGATTTGGAAATACTTAGTGTTGCATATTAGTATTGTAAATCGACTAATCTTTGCTTTATTAGTGATTTAGGGTGTATACCTTCACTATTGATCACATATTCATCTCATGGTGTGATATATCCATTTGTTCATTTTGTCCTATGGTGACCGGATCCCGACTTGGTGACATTATATCCATATAAAAATCACAAAAATGAGAAAATCCAAGAAAAACACAAAAAAAAAGTGTTTAATAATTGCTCACATTTCAATTCAAAGTGACAAAATCAAAAATCAAAAGAAAAAAAAGAGTCACTTCTCAAATAATTCGAAGTGTTTCGAAAAGAAAAAAAGATTGATGAAAAAAATGAAAAAAAGAAAGAAAAATGAAAAAGAAGAAAATCAAAAGAAAAAAAAGTTGTTCAAATAAGTGAGCTTATGCATATTTATTATTTCTCATCCACTTCGCAAATAAATTTAATCCTCCTTTCTAGTCACCAAGTTAGTACCGGACGATCCGAACCTCTTATTATGTGAGAGGAGGGACTTTGTGTTTCATTTTCGGTTATAACGCCATGTTAGTTCACTCCA
This sequence comes from Agrostemma githago, assembly GCA_958450325.1. Taxonomy (NCBI): domain Eukaryota; kingdom Viridiplantae; phylum Streptophyta; class Magnoliopsida; order Caryophyllales; family Caryophyllaceae; genus Agrostemma; species Agrostemma githago. Next base: position 60,027,981 of record OY288247.1, on the reverse strand, counting down.
TTTCCACCATACACCCTATTTTGCTTACCCAAGTTATAGATTAGTAGATGTACAATGAAAATATGCAACTTGTGAAGTATTTCTTAGTCATACTTTATGTCTTAGTTGGTTTTTAGAATTTTGATTGTCGATTTGGGATTTGCTTAGTCGCCTTGTTGAGGGAGGTGACTCGTTTTGACTAGAGATGACCATTATATTACCGAGTTTTGTGCTTTATTATTGTTGGTCGTCTCGCAATTTTGGCAAGACCCCACTTGCCTTGCAAGGGGATACTCTCCTCATAGTATCTCGTTGTGAGTTGAAGGGACGGAGCGAGCCCGTTTATTGTCTCGTATCGGCTATTATGTTTTTGTTTTTATTTAGTGAATAAGTTGCTTTTGTCGTAGACTATTTGAGCTTACTCGAGGACGAATAAGGTTTAAGTGTGGGGAGTTGATAAACGTCATTTTAGTGATTATTTACCCACATTTATTTACTTATTCGGGTCGATTTTGTGTGCTTAATTGTTATTATAGCTCAATATAGGTTATTATACGATATTAAGTGTTAATTAGTTGTTTTAGTTATAATTATCGTAATAAATGTTATTTCCCGAGAATTTGGTACTGCCTTGTCTCGTGTGTATTTTTGTAGGTACCGTCTAAAGAATGACCGAGCAAAAGACGAGAAAAAAAACCGAGTTAATGAACAAAGTCGGTTAGGACGGGTCACGCAAAAGTCAAAGGCCAACTCGATCGAGCTGTCTTGAAATGACGATATCTCACTCATACGACATCGGAATCAAGTAATTCAGGATGCGTTGAAAAGCTAAGTTCGAGACCGAAAAGTTCGTAGAAGGAAACAAGACTCAATTTGTAGACACCCGCATTTTGCCTGCTAGTGTCTATAGCAGTTCCCGACAAACACCCGATGATGATCGGACGCAAACGTGACTTAGTATACTCGGATTTGGACCCGAAATCAATAATATCTGACATGGACTTTTAGCGGAGTAATAATCTCACAAAACAGACCTCAAATTTAGGCCCAGTGGGTCGTTCCGAGCAAAATAAGACTAATTTGGGCCAAAACCGACACCAAAAATAAATCCCGTCTTTTGGCGACCGGGTCAAAACCCGGTCAAAGACGAACCCGTCACAAAAACAGCCCAAGTGCACCTTCTAGAAGCTGGCGCCCAAATTGAATTCAAAAAATATTACACAATCAACAAAGTCAAACCTTTCCTCTTTTACCTCGATTTACCTGATCCACTCGATTGAGTGGATTGACCCACTCGGTCGAGTGGAGCGTCAAAAATCGGATCAGGCCTATTTTCTAGGGCACTCGATCGAGTGCACTAGGGCCACTCGATCGAGTGACCCTAGGTCGTGGGGTAAACTCTATAAATACCCCCTCCAACCCTTTTGCATTTCAAGTTTTGACCTAATGCAAAGTTACACTAAACTATTACCCTAATCCTTCTACACTCTACAACCCTAAGCAAACATACACACAAACCGAGTCCCTTGTCCCTCGATAAACCGACATTTTCACCCACACACACAGGTACACCATAACTTACATACATCCTCGATACTCCATAGTCCCGTCACTATTCGCGAGTCCATTTCCGAGGTCCTTACTAAGCATGTATGTTGAGGGTGTCCTAAACCCCATTTCGATCTTTGTCTTCTTTATTTTATGTTTTTTTGTATTGTTAATATTATACTTATACTAGTATTGCAATTCTTACACTCTAACTCTAACATCCTAACATTTCATTTTCGCATACTAACTTTTTATTCGCGTTACTAACATATTACTATCATACCGCGTATATATATATTAATATCGAAACTTCGATTTCGGATACGTTTGACTATAATTGCCGCCTAAAGTCCGTCTAATCCCTTTACGAGCAACGACGGAGGTGGAGCCCTTTCGAGGAGCCCCGCCCCAATGTACTCAAGGGCGTGACGTGACCACGATTAATCGTAGTTGAACATATCCGATCCCATTTTAATTAGTGCGGAACCCGTCGACACGAAAACCGACATCACATAACCCGAAAGGGTTAGTTTCGATGTCGTGACGTAGAGGGAAGCATTCCGTTACTAATTCAAATTTTCTAACGTAAACATTTCATAAAATCCCGACAACGGTATTATAATCGTATATGTACACGATTATAGTACCGGAGGTCGAGTTAAATTCAAGTCATGCGATATTTGCATTTAACTCGACCGACCGTCGTTTTCAACCCCAAAAAATACGAGACGAGTTGACACTCGTACAGGAATTACTCGACCGAGTGCATAGGCCACTCGATCGAGTAGCGTTCATCAGGCTGGGCAGACCCTTTTTCGAGGGGCTACTCGACCGAGTGCTTAGGCCACTCGATCGAGTAGCGTCCATAACATTGGGTAGAAACTTTTTTGAGGACGCACTCGACCGAGTCAGGCCATGACTCGACCGAGTGGGTCCTGTAACCCAGAAAACCGAGGGCCTTGACACACACTTTCAAGCCTCGTCTTTTTATCGACATTAGTCATCACGTGGAAAGACTATCACGTGACTATTCCATTTTCAAAACCATGCACATCACGACACCTTAACGACTTTGATCGATTTTTCGACGTGATAAGTCGGGACAAGGCCTCGAGGCATAGGATCGGGCTAGCATCACGCCTAGGCCCTATGTCTCCGTCCTTCGTTTGATGTACAACACAATGTATATTTAAGCGAGGTTAGTTCACTTACACATTTCGCAGTCAAGCTTACATACGGGTCCGTTCCTAACTTTTATTTATTTATTATACCATTTCCATATTGTTTATGTAATTTTTGTATTGGCCGGGTTGTATTTCCGCCCGTGTAACTTGTACGTTATTTACGTTTGAGTTTCATTTATTTACTTGCTTATCGCTTTATAAGTGAGCCTCGCATGCTAAATCATTTCGACCATAACCAAGATGCATTAAATGACGTAGTTAACCAATAACTCATATGCTTAGCCCGAAAACGCTGTTTGCATATCATTTAATCGTTTTACTAGCGCGCTCACACGAACACGAACGATGTCTTAGTAGAGGCCGCCATGTGCGGGCGGGGTTGGGTGTCCTTAGTGGGCTTCCCAACACGTACCCTCACCCCTTACTCAGAACCTTTGGTTTCCGGATGCCCGAAACCCTTGGCGCACGAGAGTCATTCTATACACGAAAGCCGGTTTATACGGTATCGGTATTGCAATGCAAAGGGACGAGCCCAATGAACTCTGAAATCGAAGTGGGCTTACTTTGTGTATAGCCCATGACGACATAGAGTGGGCTCGTATGGTTCCGAATAACCACAAAATTCGGTGGCGACTCCATTTTGACTTAAATTTCGAACCTGAGAACAATCTCACCACGAGATTCATTCGCCTACCCAAACCCGCGCGTGGCCGCGTCGGGGTGGACCTACGTCATGTCCACAATTTGGCGACTCTGCTGGGGAAACCTGATGTACCACATGTCATCGGGGTTCCTAGGGTGAGACTCGAAGAGAAATCGTTCGAATATTAGTGTGCGCGCATTAGTTTAATGATTCATGCATAACCCAAATTTTGCCCGGGCCGGTTACTTGTGACCGACATCCCACTATACCACGGTGCATTCCTACATGGGTGCACTAAAGACTTCGATGGCGGAACTCACCGGGGTTTTACGGCAGGTCCTAGTTCCAAATCGGCTAGGAAGTCCGTCCCGTTTCGTGAGAATGCGATCGTCGTTGGTATAGATCCTACTTTGACCGACCGAGACTTAGTGTAAAGCATACATAAGCGTCGTTATAATGCTTGTTTGACTACGTGCTACTTGGTTTCCGTGTCATTTTTCAAAAAAACCGTCATTTCAAAAAAAAAAATGCATCTTTCCAAAACACCCAAATTTTGAAAAACCCGAAATGCTGTCCGTTTCGGGACCCGTCTTTTCAAAATATCCAATTTTCAAAACTCGGAATGCCGCCGAAATTTAGGATCAAATGATTTGACCCAAAACATCCTTTTTTCTCTAGTCGGCATGCTGCCCGTTTTAATTCATGAATTTCCAACACCATCTCGATTTTCTGAATTTTCAAAATTCTAATCTTGGTTTTCGAAATTCCGTTTTTTTTATTTCCAAACTCTCGGAAATTCATCCACTTAATATTCAAAATTCAAACATCCAACTTTCCTAGTAAACCTTCCTTATTATAGGACCTACCGTTTAGCCGTGTGTCGGGTCTTTGCATAGTATGTCGAAGGTCTATAGCGTCGAAACTCCGCTGATCCTATATCACGAGTTTCCCCCCGTTCCCGAGTCCGCCTTATCCGTCAAGGCACGACCGACCCGCGTAGGGCATACCCCTACAAAGGAAAGTCCGTCCATACACTCGAGTCAAAAGCCTGGGGAAAAAGTCTCACGTGGACCTTCCTTCGAACGGGATTAGGCCCACAAAGCCAAAATCCTAAGGAAGTTATACCACCCATCGAGTCATCCGTCTAGATGTCCTCCTCGAGTCTTTAGTCTTCTTTCCTAAGTGTCGCTCGGGATATACTTTTCCTCTCTTTTTTCCGAGGTCTGGGTTCAGTTTCTGATTACGCGGTGTTCTTACAGACAGGCCACCGGCAACCAGACACGCTCAAAGGATGGCTACTTTGAACAGCCTGCAAACCGCTTTGGACGCCATGGTCGCAAAGCAGACCGACATCGAAGCCCAACTGACCGAAATGAGGGCTGGCCAGGTAGCCATTGTTGCTCGCTTAGCTACGGTGGAGCAAAGGGCTCCTAATGTCGAGACTGCTGGGCCCATAACTGAACTGGTTAGCGCTGTACGCCGACTAGAAGAACAAGTCCACTTGACTGGGAGTAACAATATCCACCGGGAGAATAGCCGAGAGTACTCCACGGTGAGTGACAAGCTGCCCGCAAACCTGAATCTCACAGGTTTGCCCATGTTCGAGGGAACTGAAGACCCGTTACTACATGTGCGGGCCTTCAAGGAATTCATGGCCATCAAGGGAGTGGATTCGACCATGTTCAAGAATCTCTTTGCTGCATCCCTTGAGAAGCACCCACGGGCCTGGTACTACAGGCTAGACCCGAAAAAATACCCTACATGGGACGATGTGGCTACCGAGTTCGCTCGGAACTATGCTGATAACACCGAGATCCAAACCACAATGCGATCTCTGGAGGCCATGGCCCAAGAGCCAAAGGAAGGTTTTACTAAATACCTTCAACGCTGGAGGGCCGAGAGCGTGAAACTGGTTGATAAGCCCAATGAGAAGACTTTGGTGGAGGCTTTTGTCAAGAACCTCCTCCCTTCCTACCGGGTTCACCTCCGATATGCTGTCATACCCAATTTCACCACCCTTACTGAAATGGGTATGAGGATCGAAGACGACTTGAGACTAGAAGGCCTCACTAAGGCCACTAGAAAAGGGTACCAAGGGGCCTCTTCCTCCACCACTAAGCCCCAGGCTGCAACTCGCAGCATTTTTGACGCGGTTAATCTACTAGATGCCTCGTCCAAGAAGAACACCCCACCTCGGGTCTTCACTGATATAGGTACTACCTATACCTATGCCTTACAAAGGCTATCCTCCAAAGGCCTAATCCAACCGATAGGCCCAACTCCTGAAGTTCCGGTCGAGCGACGCTCCAAGAACTACAATGCTCAGGCCTATTGCCAATACCACCGGGGCAATGGGCATGACACCGAAAAATGTTGGAAGCTGAAACACTTGATCCAGGACCTGATCGAAAGCGGTAAAATCCCGCTACCCGGAGATAAGCCCAGCAACAAGGAGAACCCTTTCAGCTCCCATGCCATCTTTGCCGGGGAGGTGATTGACTGTTCTCACCTTATCTCTCCTTTTATCCCGCAAGTGAACGGGATCTGGTTTGACGACGAGGACGATATCTACCTCGCTAAAGGGGAAACCGTTCCTATCACCCCTGAACAGATCCGAGAGGCTAAAACTCGGGTCCTAGCCAGCAACAACCTTGGTCGTCCCTACTTAGCCACAAGCACTAGGGACACCCCTATCCCGACAACCATCACCGATCCACTCGGGATGGAAGTCGCCCCTGAGGAGCCGACCGCTGAAACGGCTATTGTGAAACAACTGAGAAGAACCCGAGTTGACCTCACTATATGGCAACTCCTTGTTAGCTCTCAAGAACATCGAGAAGCACTTACAAAGGCTCTCGATCAAGTCAAGATCGACTCTTTGGCTACCCCCGCTGAAATGGTAGCCACGGTCCTACCCCACCTAAAGGGTAAGGCCAAAGAAGGAGGCCCAATGATCACCTTTTCTGAAGCCGACCTGCCGCCATTTGGGACCTCCCATAACCTGGCCCTTTACATCACGGTGATTTGTCGAGGGAAGTATCTTCCTATGACCTTGGTTGATGACGGGTCCGCTGTGAATGTCCTTCCTCTAAGGACCGCCAAAGCCCTCGGCATTACCGAGGCTGACTACCTCCCGACTGCTCAAACCATCCAAGCCTTTGATGGGAGTCCAAAGTCGGTAGCTGGGGCCATAAAACTGACCATCATCACGGGCCCGGTAGAAAAGGAGCTTGAATTTCAAGTGATTGATGTCACCTCATCATTCAACTTGGCCCTAGGAAGGCCGTGGATCCACGCGGTCAAAGCTGTATCCTCCACCCTCCACCGTAAGATCAAGATGCCTCTACTCGACAGCGTTATTACTTTAGAGGCAACCCCAATGACCGTGGCTAGCTGTAACGCCACGGGCCGCACGGACCTCTGGGGGTTCGACTTTGTGGGGATGATCGAGGAAGAGTACCTCTTTAGGCCTTACTTCACCACGAGCATTGACACAATGCTCCAAAACCTAGGGTACCTTCCGGGGGCTACCTCTCGACCCGACCTTCCAGCTGGGAAGATCATCGAGGTTCTCAAGGACGAAGACTCTCACTTCGGCCTTGGCTATGCCCTCACTCCGGACAACGTTGTCCGAGCAGGAATCGAAAAGGCCTGCAACATCATGAAGGGTATCTACTTGAGCCCTTACAGCCCACGGTTGTCTGACTACTTTGTCACACCCGTGTTCGGGGCCATCCAGGTTGGACTATACCAACCGAATGCTACGCACCTCGGGACCCACTTGGCCCGGGATTGCAACTACATCCCGGATGAGGTGTTCGCCCTCATACAGTCCGACGGAGCGGATGATGCCGAGCCCACGCTAGGGCTACTCTTCGGGGAAGACACCGTAGCCCCGACTCCAAAGGAAGACCTGGTCAACCTGATTCTCCGCAGCAACAGGTTTGACCCGACCAAGCTGATCTCGGATGTTGATTTCGAGACGGGAAAAAGGGCCTGGAGGAAGACTATCAAGTGGACTGACAGTCAAGGAAGGATCTACAAGCTGGTCACCGGAGAGGGAGACATGCCTGAGTCTGAGTCCGAGTCTGAGTCGGAGTCTGAGTCAGAGTCTGAGGTCGAGTCTAGAGAAGTCGGTGCTAGAGTCACTCCCGTAACCCCCCTCCCTTATATCATTCCTGCTGCTAGCACTTCGGGGTCTGTCCCGAGTGCTTTACCAATTCCGCCACTGACCAACGATCAGATGGCTGCTCTCTTTGAGCTGTTTTCCAAGTTTTCAATCAATAATAACAACCGTTCTGCTTACGACTTGTCTCTTTTAAATCCTGCTTTCAAAAACATTTTATGCTATGACATTGAGAAATCCGACGAACAGGTACCCTTACCTCCACATCTGATCGAGCAACTAGAGCAAAGGGAATCCCGGAATCCGGTGATTGAAGAGACCGAATCCATAAACGTGGGAACAACCCTAGAGCCTCAGATACTTAAGATAGGGTTATCCTTAGATCCCGAGGAGAAACAACAGTTTATAAACCTTCTCCAAGAGTTCAAAGACGTCTTCGCGTGGTCCTACAAGGACATGCCGGGGATAGACCGAGAGTAGCCGAGCACCGCATACCTATCAAAGACGGGTGCAAACCGGTCAAACAGAAGCTTCGTCGAATGAGGCCCGAGTGGTCTCTCAAAGTAAAGGAAGAAGTCGACAAACAGTTCAAAGCCGGCTTCATACAAGTGTCCGAGTATCCGGACTGGGTCGCAAACATCGTGCCGGTTCCTAAAAAGGACGGTAAGGTGCGGGTATGCGTAGATTTTGGAGACCTTAACAAAGCAAGCCCGAAGGATGATTTTCCATTACCACACATCGATATACTGGTGGATAACACGGCCGATCATGCCCTTCTGTCATTCATGGACGGGTATGCCGGATATAATCAAATCAAGATGGCGGAAGAAGACATGAGTAAGACTACCTTCACTACACCTTGGGGTACTTACTGTTACACCGTCATGCCATTTGGTCTCATTAATGTCGGGGCCACATACCAAAGGACCGCTACCACTTTATTACATGACATGATGCATAAAGAGGTAGAAGTCTATGTAGACGACATGATCGTCAAATCCAAAGAACGGGACGGTCACATCACCGCCCTAAGGAAATTTTTCACCCGATTGCGCAAATACAACATGAGGCTAAACCCTCAAAAGTGCAGTTTCGGGGTAACATCAGGCAAATTACTGGGTCATATCGTTAGCCAACGAGGTATCGAGGTGGACCCAGCTAAAATCAAAGCCATAACCGAGATGCAAGCTCCTAAAACCGAAAAAGAGATAAGGGGATTTCTCGGGAAAGTCCAGTACATTAGTCGATTCATTTCCAAGTTAACCATGGTGTGTGAACCAATTTTCAAGAAACTGAAAATAGGGGAACGAATACTATGGGATGACAAGTGCCAAGCTGCTTTCGACAAAATCAAGGAAATTCTGTCTGCTCCGCCAGTTTTGATGCCACCTCAACCCGGCTTGCCTCTGTCGTTATACCTAACAACAACCGAGACAGCCATGGGGGCTATGCTGGCTCAGACAGTTGACTCCGAAGAACGAGCCATCTATTATATCAGCAAGAAGTTTTTAGAGTATGAGTGCAAATATACCATGCTCGAAAAGACGTGCTTGGCTCTAGTCTGGGCCACTAAGAAGCTCCGACATTATATGCTCAGCTACGAGGTCCATGTCCTATCCAAGATGGACCCGATCAAGTACCTCTTCGAAAAACCCATCCTCAATGGCCGGATTTCAAGATGGACTCTAATGTTGGCAGAGTTCGACCTGAAATTTGTACCATTAAAAGCTATTAAGGGGCGAATAGTAGCTGAATTCCTCGCTGACAGCCCGGTAACCGAGGAAGGACACACCGACACTTGGTCCTTCCCAGACGAAGATATTTTCCATACCGATGCCGAAACGTGGGACTTATACTTCGATGGAGCATCTAATTTTCGAGGGTTCGGAGTCGGGATCCTCCTAATTTCACCAAGAGGGGAGCATACTCCCGTCTCCATTAAACTGGACTTTGATGTTACCAATAATGCAGCAGAGTACGAAGCATGCATTTATGGGCTACAAGCCACCGCCAACCTAGGGATCACAAATCTCCGGGTACATGGCGACTCATCCTTGGTCATTAACCAAGCACTTCAAAAATGGAAGACTCGGAATGCTAATCTCGTGGCCTACCAGGCACGAGTAAGGGATCTCGAGAAACAATTCCAAAAGGTAGAGTACATATACCTGCCTCGGGAAGAAAATCAGTTTGCAGATGCACTTTCAAAATTGGCATCTTTACTAAACATCCCCGACCACGTGACCAGTATGCCAATTTGCGTCGAAAGACGATCTGAGCCGGCGTACATCCATGACATCGAAGACATCGAGATCACTGATCCCGAACCTTGGTACCAGGCTGTGTTAACATACCTGACCAGCGGAGAGTATCCTCCCGGGACCGAGGGTCGAGCCAAGAAGGCCTTACGAAGGCTAGCCACCCAGTTCATTCGTACTGATGACGGGCAGCTGTACAAAAAGACAGCACAGGGGGCTCTTCTCCTTTGTGTTGACAAATATAAGGCCGAGAAAGTAATGGCCGAAGTACATGATGGCGAAAACGGTCCACACATGAATGCTCACATGCTGGTCCGAAAAATCATGAGGCTCGGGTATTACTGGAACACCATGGAGGCCGACTGCCAATTTTATGTCAAGCATTGCCATAACTGTCAAATCTTTGGCAATGTGCAACATATGCCGCCGTCTCTGCTTTATACCATGACGTCACCTTGGCCGTTCTCGACATGGGGTATCGACATAATCGGGAAGGTGAATCCCTCCGGTACCGGTGGACATTGCTTCATTTTGGTAGCTATCGACTATTTCACCAAATGGGTCGAAGCTGAATCATATCGCATCCTCAATGCCAAACATGTCGCCAAATTTATCCAAAACAAAATAATATGTCGGTATGGAATCCCACATGAATTTATCAGTGATCATGGAACTCATTTCCAAGCTGAGACGGCAACCTTACTGGCTAAATACAAAATTCAAAGGCACACGTCCTCGCCGTACCGTCCCCAAACGAACGGAGCAGTAGAGGCAGCTAATAAAACGATTGTCACCATACTCAAAAAGATGGCTGATAATTATCGGGACTGGCCCGACAAAATACCTTTTGCCCTATGGGGGTATCGGACATCAATTCGCACCGCAACCGGAGCGACACCATACTACCTAACCTATGGAATGAAGGCAGTCCAACCAGTTGAGCTAGAGGTACCGTCCCTCAGAATTCTGCTAGAAAGTCAAGTACCCGAAGCTGACTGGGTTCGAGCACGGTACGATTCGTTGATTCTACTAGACGAACGACGGTCCCGCGCTCTCAACAACATCCAGATTTACCAGAAACGGATCCAACGGGCTTTCAACAAGCGAGTAAGGCCCAGAAACATTAAAGAAGGGGACCTAGTCCTTAAGTCTGTTCGAGCCTTACTACCAGTTGACCCAAGGGGAAAATTCAAACCCAACTGGGCTGAGCCATACCTGGTGAGGAGGATCCTATCAGGGGGAGCAGTAATGCTAACGGACCTGGACGGGAATGAGTTCGTCAACCCAACCAACCTGGACCAGCTGAAGCGTTACTATCCTTAGCCATTTCTCAATGTCATCAGCAATTTTTTTATCAAAATCATTTATTTTACAAAAAGCAAGTCAATGAGTTAGAATTATTTATTCTACTGTCGCGAAACATCTTGAACCATTAGTCTTGGTGTAATTCAAGATTGCAAATTACCTAAGCCTGAACTACGTTTGGTTTGATTCTGCTAATTGCGGATACGTAGGCAGCCCCTCAAAAGGGCACAACCAATGCAATCGAGAAAAGACAGGAACGGTTTAATAATAAACTTCCTTTTATTAATTATCAAAAAAAAAAACCCAATAAACTTGGGAAAATTACAAAGTGCAGGGATTCAAAAAACTACAAAAAAAAACACACGACAAAAATAGTAATAATATTTAAATAATAAAAAAAAACTAAGGACTCGGTGTTTTGGGCATCTTGCCCTTCCCTTTGTCCTTGGCCTCCTTGGCCGTCCACTGACGACGACGCGGAGGAGAGCGTTCTCGAATCACCACAGGAACCTCTTTAGCTCGGACTTGTTTCTTGGAACTCGAGTCCTCATCCACATCGATAGGCCCAAGTCGGGCCCTCACAGGCTCGGGGAGCCGGTCACGCGGACCTAATCGGTCCCGGGCCGCCAGCCTCGGCCCAAGTCGCCGCTCCAAGTCAGTCTGGGGGCTTTGCCGCCCCCGCGTGCCACTAGCACCGGCATCTTTAGCTCGAGTCTTAGTATGTGACTTAAGACCCGACTCTAATCGGACTAAGGTAGCAGGGGTCTCTCCCTCATCGTAGAATCCCCTATTGTCCTTTGCCGTCTCCCGATGGACCAGTTCGAAGGCCTCATCGACCTTCAGAGCCTTGCGAGCCTCCTCGGACTCCTCAGAAGTCCATTTCTCATAAGCTCGAGAAACCCAAGCGGATTGGCAAGGGTTGGGAATAGTCCATGTAGGACGGGTAAACCATCTCTGCAACCAGGTGTCGCACATAGCGTCCGTCAGTTGGAGCGAGATGCTAATAATGGCTTCAGTCTCAGGAATGCGCTGAGACGAACCGAACTGCCTCAGAATGCGGTCCGGGTAAATGTGAACTGTCCAGTCAAGGGACAGGATCACAAGGTAACGAGCTTGGTCCCTCTTGGCCAACCCCGTCAGCTTGGAAAGGAACCACCAAGCAACCGTCCACCTAATCAACGGGCCACCATGGAACACCAATTCCTCGTCCCAGTAAGCTCGATTTATATGGTGATTCGAGCTTATCCGGCGCCCCCTGGAACTGATTTGGCTGCTACGGTAGTTGGGAACGCTCGGAGGAGGCTCTATGATCGATAAGCGCTCCGACAGCCAAACTTGCAAAAAGTATACACAGAATTTATGAGCAACGGAATGGTTCGCTACAGCCCACTCGATCGAGTACACCATCTGACTCGATCGAGTAAGGCTCCCTAAGACAACCAGAAGCTCATCAGGTATGACACTCGATCGAGTACACCATCTGACTCGATCGAGTAATCCCTTCACAGACCGGCAGAAACACTTTGCAGACATCACTCGATCGAGTGATATGTCCACTCGATCGAGTGACTTACGGACCTCAAGAAACCGCGAAACAAAAAAGAGAGAAAAGAAAAATTGAAAAATCGCAAGATGAATACCTGCAGAATGAGGGTGCTACCCGTCAATTGCCGGGTTGGGTCAAGTCGCCTAGCATCCAGACCCATGATGAGTTCCTCAGTGGCTAGCCAAGCAGGGCTATGACCAGTCTCCATCTGGTCAACCACTCCAATCAGCCTAATTTGACCCACGCATGAGTCAGCATCCATCAGCCCCTCGAAGACGTAGCGGTGCAACATGCAGAACGCGAAAGCCCTACGCCTGTGAGAAGGCGTAGCCCTTACATCCTGGCTGTTCATAAACTTGTCAGCCAAGTCAAAGAGGGAGACAGTATCTCCCCGCACCATTCGATCTGTCTCAGCATGAGACAGACCTAGGAAGTCCCTCAGTCTCCTCCTCGGGTCCGGGTAGAACGGAGGGATGGCAGGACGAGCAACAGGGCTCCAACCTCCAATGGCTGCGATCTCCTCAGGAAGAGGGCATATTTCTCCCCGCGGGAACGCAAAGACGTGGTGGGTAGTATCCCAAAGCGCCAAACAAGCATCCAAAAAGTGTGAATCAGGCACCAGACGCCTAAGAGGAAATAGGCTGGTAATCCCCATTTGGGTCAGCTGAATCCTATCCTCGTCCCGAAAATGCTGGGACCAAGCAAAAAGCATTGAAGTGAGATGCTCGATACCCATGGCAGGAACTTGATTTCTCTTGAAAGACTAAGAGATTTAAAAAAAAAAAGAAAAAAAGAGAGAGTTTTGATTTGAGGTGCAGTAAGCTGAAGCAGGGAGACCTGTATTTATAATAGGGAAGCCTGGCAGTAACCCTGACTAACCCTCCCTCCTCAGTAAACTGGGCCCCAGCGTGCGCAGGCCTGACTTCAACCCAGAATAGGAATCCAGTTATCTCGAGCTTTCCTAAATTCTTTCTAAAAAAATTCCTTAAGTTCAAAAAAAAAAATCTTTTTCGAAAATTTCAGCTTTTTTTCAAAATCCAGTGCTTTTTCCTCAGCACGAGTCGGTGTTTTGCCTATGTGTTACATGCAATTTATCATGTGTCAACATACAGGTACACCCCAAGACTTCAGAAGCAAGTCCCCGCGCCACTATTTCACTCCCCAACGTGAGCCCATATTTATCCCAGAATGCTACAGTCAAAGCCCTGATGTATCAGCATACGGGTACCCCTACACCTCCAAAAGCAAGTTTTACTCCCCACGGAGCTATCACCGGCAGGACAGGTATGACCCTCTGCTTATGGCTGGCGAGCCCTTCACGCTAGTCTACTGGACTATAAACGACCCGACCGGAAGGCTGCCAGGTCGTAATCTGCGATTGGCCTGGTAGCTACTCTGACTTTCGCCTTGTCCAAGCCTCAGTCAGAGTGGGGGCTCTGTAGACACCCGCATTTTGCCTGCTAGTGTCTATAGCAGTTCCCGACAAACACCCGATGATGATCGGACGCAAACGTGACTTAGTATACTCGGATTTGGACCCGAAATCAATAATATCTGACATGGACTTTTAGCGGAGTAATAATCTCACAAAACAGACCTCAAATTCAGGCCCAGTGGGTCGTTCCGAGCAAAATAAGACTAATTTGGGCCAAAACCGACACCAAAAATAAATCCCGTCTTTTGGCGACCGGGTCAAAACCCGGTCAAAGACGAACCCGTCACAAAAACAGCTCAAGTGCACCTTCTAGAAGCTGGCGCCCAAATTGAATTCAAAAAATATTACACAATCAACAAAGTCAAACCTTTCCTCTTTTACCTCGATTTACCTGATCCACTCGATTGAGTGGATTGACCCACTCGGTCGAGTGGAGCGTCAAAAATCGGATCAGGCCTATTTTCTAGGGCACTCGATCGAGTGCACTAGGGCCACTCGATCGAGTGACCCTAGGTCGTGAGGTAAACTCTATAAATACCCCCTCCAACCCTTTTGCATTTCAAGTTTTGACCTAATGCAAAGTTACACTAAACTATTACCCTAATCCTTCTACACTCTACAACCCTAAGCAAACATACACACAAACCGAGTCCCTTGTCCCTCGATAAACCGACATTTTCACCCACACACACACACGTACACCATAACTTACATACATCCTCGATACTCCATAGTCCCGTCACTATTCGCGAGTCCATTTCCGAGGTCCTTACTAAGCATGTATGTTGAGGGTGTCCTAAACCCCATTTCGATCTTTGTCTTCTTTATTTTATGTTTTTTTTGTATTGTTAATATTATACTTATACTAGTATTGCAATTCTTACACTCTAACTCTAACATCCTAACATTTCATTTTCGCATACTAACTTTTTATTCGCGTTACTAACATATTACTATCATACCGCGTATATATATATATATTAATATCGAAACTTCGATTTCGGATACGTTTGACTATAATTGCCGCCTAAAGTCCGTCTAATCCCTTTACGAGCAACGACGGAGGTGGAGCCCTTTCGAGGAGCCCCGCCCCAATGTACTCAAGGGCGTGACGTGACCGCGATTAATCGTAGTTGAACATATCCGATCCCATTTTAATTAGTGCGGAACCCGTCGACACCAAACCCGACATCACATAACCCGAAAGGGTTAGTTTCGATGTCGTGACGTAGAGGGAAGCATTCCGTTACTAATTCAAATTTTCTAACGTAAACATTTCATAAAATCCCGACAACGGTATTATAATCGTATATGTACACGATTATAGTACCGGAGGTCGAGTTAAATTCAAGTAATGCGATATTTGCATTTAACTCGACCGACCGTCGTTTTCAACCCCAAAAAAAACGAGACGAGTTGACACTCGTACAGGAATTACTCGACCGAGTGCATAGGCCACTCGATCGAGTAGCGTCCATCAGGCTGGGCAGACCCTTTTTCGAGGGGCTACTCGACCGAGTGCTTAGGCCACTCGATCGAGTAGCGTCCATAACATTGGGCAGAAAATTTTTTGAGGACGCACTCGACTGAGTCAGGCCATGACTCGACCGAGTGGGTCCTGTAACCCAGAAAACCGAGGGCCTTGACACACACTTTCAAGCCTCGTCTTTTTATCGACATTAGTCATCACGTGTAAAGACTATCACGTGACTATTCCATTTTCAAAACCATGCACATCACGACACCTTAACGACTTTGATCGATTTTTCGACGTGATAAATCGGGACAAGGCCTCGAGGCATAGGATCGGGCTAGCATCACGCCTAGGCCCTATGTCTCCGTCCTTCGTTTGATGTACAACACAATGTATATTTAAGCGAGGTTAGTCCACTTACACATTTCGCAGTCAAGCTTACATACGGGTCCGTCCCTAACTTTTATTTATTTATTATACCATTTCCATATCGTTTATGTAATTTTCGTATTGGCCGGGTTGTATTTCCGCCCGTGTAACTTGTACGTTATTTACGTTTGAGTTTCATTTATTTACTTGCTTATCGCTTTATAAGTGAGCCTCGCATGCTAAATCATTTCGACCATAACCAAGATGCATTAAATGACGTAGTTAACCAATAACTCATATGCTTAGCCCGAAAACGCTGTTTGCATATCATTTAATCGTTTTACCAGCGCGCTCACACGAACACGAACGATGTCTTAGTAGAGGCCGCCATGTGCGGGCGGGGTTGGGTGTCCTTAGTGGGCTTCCCAACACGTACCCTCACCCCTTACTCAGAACCTTTGGTTTCCGGATGCCCGAAACCCTTGGCGCACGAGAGTCATTCTATACACGAAAGCCGGTTTATACGGTATCGGTATTGCAATGCAAAGGGACGAGCCCAATGAACTCTGAAATCGAAGTGGGCTTACTTTGTGTATAGCCCATGACGACATAGAGTGGGCTCGTATGGTTCCGAATAACCACAAATTCAGTGGCGACTCCATTTTGACTTAAATTTCGAACCCGAGAACAATCTCACCACGAGATTCATTCGCCTACCCAAACCCGCGCGTGGCCGCGTCGGGGTGGACCTACGTCATGTCCACACAATTCTGTTATATCATTTGTCGAAATCGAGCTACAAGACAGCAGCTACTGAATCAAAGCGAAGGTAAGGCCCATGCACCAAATGGATCCATGGACAGCCGGCCCATTATTGTGCAAATGAGGTTTGGGGGCTGTTTGTTGGACTTAGAAGGAGGAGAAATAAAAAAGGATAAAAAGGAGGGTAGGAGAGGAAGGAACACAAAGCAACGTAGGGTAGGAGTAGTAGACGAGGTCGGTAGTAGTAGATTAGAGCAACCAGCAGCACACCGCACGGAATAGAGTAGCAGTAGGATAGAGGCTTATCTCTTTTTGTTTCATTGTTAATAAATCTTAAATTAATTAGTTAGTTTTTAGATTAAGTTGATCTTTAATTAGTTGGATTAATCCTTTTGGGCTATATTCTCCTTCTTCTATGCAATATTCCATTTCTCAAAGTTTGGTATAATTTCTTTATCCTTTCTCTTTTATTAAAGTTTGCATTTTTATTAGTAATTTATGTTTAATAACATGTTTAAAGTAGTGGGTAGGTTAATTAGTTTAGTTTTAATCATGTTTGAGTAGTATATTTCTAGGGTTGAGTAAGACTCGGTTTGTCTCATATTTGTGGGTTTTGTTGTGGGTTTATTATCTTGTCTATTATTGTTGGTGTTCTCCATTGATTGTCATTTTTGTATGATTTACTTGTCTTGGCCGCGATAGGTGAATTATATTCTCAAGCTTTCTTTGGGGTGGGTCGACCTAGTAAGTGTGAGAGCCCGTTAGGACCGTCCCGGGTAGATAAAGACTCGAGAGAGACCCTTTAACTTCCCAATTACCGACCTTAATCGACTCGTTTGTGAATTCCGATAATTCCTCTTGAGACTACCTCATTGACCTTGACCCTAGCCCTTTTCATCGTATTTGATTTCATTTGTTTCTTTTATTTGTTTAGCTCGCTAGTGAACCCTTTTCCAAACCAATAAATCTCTTTCTTTGACTAATTCCTTACCTTGACCGAGACCCTTATTCAACTAGACCGTCCCCGTGGATTCGACCCGACTTACCCTCGACTACCCAAGTTTAGGATTAGTTGGTTTTTATTTTGATCGATCGGGATTCACGACAAATCCCCGTCCGCCAATTACATTCCGACTGCTCGGACCATCCAGGCTTTTGATGTGAGCCCAAAGTCGGTAGCTGGGGCCATAAAACTGACCATCACAACGGGCCCAGTACAAAAGGAGCTAGACTTCCAGGTGATCAATGCCACCTCTTTCTTCAACCTGCTCCTAGGAAGGCCATGGATCCACACTGTCAAAGCGGTATCTTCCACCCTCCACCGAAAGATCAAGTTGTCCTTGCACGATAGTGTTATTACCTTGGAGGCAACCTCTATGACCGTGGCTAGTTGCAATGCCACGGACCGCTCGGACCTTTGGGGGTTTGATTTCGTAGGAATGATCGAGGAGGAGTACCTCTTCAGGCCTTACTTCATTCACAACTAGCATAGACATGATGCTACAAAATCTGGGGTACTTTCCGGGGGCTACCTCCTGACCCAATCTTCCAGCTGGGAAGATTATCGAGGTTCTTAAAGATGAAGACTCTCACTTTGACCTCGGTTATGCTACTACTCCGGGCAACGTTGTTCGGGCAGGTATCAAAAAGACTTGCAACGTCATTAAGGGTATCTACTTGAGCTCTTATTATAGCCCACGGCTGACTGACTACTTTGTCACGCTGGTATTTGGGGCCGTCCAGGTTGGTCTATACCAACCCAATGATGTGCACTCTGGGACCCAATTGGACCAGGACTGCAACTACATTCTGGATGATGTGTTCACCCTCATCCAGTCTGAAGATGCCAACAATGCTGAGCCCACACTGGGGCTACTCTTTCGGGAAGACACAATGGCCCCGACTCCAAAGGAAGACCTGGTCAACCTCATTCTTCGCAGCAATAGGTTTGACCCAACTAAGCTGATCTCGGATGTTGGCTCCAAGACGGGGGAACAGGGCCTGGAGGAAGACTGTCAAGTGGACTGACAGTCAAGGAAGGATCTACAAGCTAGTTACTCGAGAAGGAGACATGCCTGAGTCTGAGTCTGAGTCCGAGTCGGAGTGAGAGTCAGAGTCTAAGGTCGAGTCTAGGGGGTCCGGTGCTAGAGTCACTCATGTAACCCCTCTCCCTTTAGTTACTCTGACTGGTGCTTCGAGGTCTGTCCCAAGCACCTTATCTATCCCGCCACTGACCAATGATCAGATGGCTGCTCTTTTCGAGCTGTTTTCCAAGTTTTCAATCAATAATAACAACCGTTCTGCTTACAACTTGTCTCTTTTTAATACTTGTTTCAAAAATATGTTATGCAATGACATTGAGAAACCCGACGAACAGGTACCCCTACCTCCACATATGATCGAGCAACTAGAGCAAAGGGAATCCCGGAACCCGGTAATCGAAGAAAACTGAGTCCATTAATGTGGGAACAACCTTAGAGCCCCAGATGCTTAAGATAGGGTTATCCTTAGATCCCGAAGAGAGACAACAATTCACAAGCCTCTTCCAAGAATTTAAAGATGTCTTCGCATGATCCTACAAGGATATGCCGGGGATAGACCGGGAAATAGCCGAATATCAGGACTGGGTTGCAAACATCGTGCCGGTTCCTAAAAAGGACGGTAGGGTGCGTGTATGCGTGGATTTTTGGGATCTTAACAAGGCGAGCCTGAAAGACGATTTTTCGTTACCACACATCGACATATTGGTGGATAAAACGGCTGATCATGCCCTTCTATCATTTATGGACGGGTATGCCGGCTATAACCAGATTAAGATGGCAGAAGAAGATATGAGTAAGACCACCTTCACTACACCTTGGGGTACTTAATGCTATACCGTCATGTCATTCGATCTCATTAATGTCGGGGCCACGTACCAACGGACAGCTACAACCTTATTACACGACATGATATATAAGGAAGTAGAAGTTTACGTGGACGACATGATCGTCACATCCAAAGACCGAGACGGTCACATCACCGCCCTAAGAAAATTCTTCACCTGACTACGCAAATACAACATGAGGTTAAACCCTCAAAAGTGTAGTTTCGGGGTAGCATCTGGCAAATTACTGGGTCATATCGTTAGCCAACATGGTATCGAGGTCGATCCAGCTAAAATCAAAGCCATTACTGAGATGAAGCCTCCTAAAACCGAAAAAGAAATAAGAGGATTTCTCGGGAAAGTCATGTACATCAGCCGGTTTATTTCAAAACTGACCATGGTATGTGAACCGATTTTCAAAAAACAGAAAGTGGGGGAACGAATATTGTGGGATGATAAATGTCAATCGGCTTTTGATAAAATCAAAGAGATCCTGTCTGCTCCGCCATTTTTAATGCCACCTTAACCCGGTTTACCTTTGTCGTTATACCTAACAATGACCGAGACAGCCATTGGGGCTATGCTGGCTCAGACAGTTGACTCCGAAGAACGAGCTATCAATTACATCAGCAAAAAATTCTTAGAGTATGAATGTAAGTACACCATGCTTGAGAAAATGTGCTTAGCTCTGGTCTAGGCCACTAAGAATTTCCGACATTACATGCTCAGCTACGAAGTGCAGGTATTATCCAAGATGGACCCCATCAAATACCTCTTCGAAAAGCCCATTCCCAACAGTAGAATTTCTAGATGGACTCTAATGTTGGCAGATTTTGACTTAAAGTTTGTGCCACTGAAAGCTATTAAAGGCCGGGTAGTAGCCGAATTTCTCGCCGACAGTCCCGTAACCGAAGAAGGACACACTGACACTTGGTCCTTCCCAGATGAAAATATTTTCCATACCGATACCGAAACGTGGGATTTATACTTCGACGGGGCATCCAATTTCCGAGGGTTCGGAGTCAGGATTCTTTTAATCTCATTAAAAGGAGAACATACTCCCGTGTCCATTAAATTGGACTTCGATTTTGCTAATAACGTCGCCGAGTACGAAGCATGCATTCATGGGCTACAAGCCACCGCCGATTTGGGGGTTACAAAGCTCCGGGTACACGGCGACTCATCCTTGGTCATTAATCAAGCACTCCAGAAGTGGAAAACTCGGAACGCCAACCTCGTGGCCTACCAGGCACGAGTAAGGGTTCTCGAGAAACAATTCCTAAAGGTAGAGTATATATACTTGCCTCGGAAAGAAAACCAATTTGCAGATGTACTCTCAAAATTGGCATCTTTACTGAATATTCCCGATCACCTGACCAGTATGCCGATTTGCGTCGAAAGACAGTCCAAACCGGCATATATCCACGCCATCGAAGACATTGAGATAGCTGATCGTGAGCCATGGTATCAAGGCGTCTTAACGTACCTGACGACCGGGGAATATCCTCCCGGAACAGACAGTCGAGCCAAGAAAGCCTTACGGAGGCTGGCAACTTAGTTCTTCCGAACGGACGACAGACAACTATACAAAAAGACGGCACAAGAGGCTCTCCTCCTATGCGTCGACAAAATTAAAGCCGAGAAAGTTATGGCCGAAGTGCACGACAGTGAATGTGGCCCACATATAATGCCCAGATGTTAGTCCGAAAAATCATGAGGCTCGGATACTACTGGAATAATATGGAAACCGACTGCCAGTTATACGTCAAACATTGCCATAACTGTCAAATCTTCGCCAATGTGCAACATATGCCGTCATCCTTGCTATAGACTATGATATCACCTTGGCCATTTTCGACATGGGGTATCGACATAAACGGGAAAATAAATCCCTCTGGTACCGGTGGACATTGCTTCATTTTGATGGCTATTGACTATTTCACCAAATGGGTCGAAGGTGAGTCCTATCGTATTCTCAATGCCAAACATGTAGCCAAGTTCATCCAGAGTAAGATAATATGTTGGTATGGGATCCCGCATGAGTTTATCAGTGCTCACGGGACCCACTTTCAAGCCGAAACGACAATCCTGCTGACCAAGTACAAAATTCAAAGGCATACATCTTCGCCCTACCGTCCCCAAACAAATGGAGCGGTAGAAGCGGCAAATAAAATAATTGTCACCACACTCAAAAAGATGGAAGATAATTATCGGGATTGGCCCGATAAAATACCTTTTGTTCTATGGGGATACCGAACGTCAATCCGCACCGCAACCGGTGCTACGCCCTATTACCTAACATACGGGATGGAAGCAGTCCAGCCGGTCGAATTGGAGGTACCATCCCTAGGATCCTGTTTGAAAGTCAAGTACCTGAAGCTGATTGGGTCCGAGCAAGGTATGACTCGCTAGTCTTATTAGACAAACGACGATCTCGTGCCCTCAATAATATTCAGATATATCAGAAGAGGATCCAACGATCCTTTAATAAAAGGGTAAGGCCCAGAAACATTAAAGAAGTGGATCTGGTTCTTAAGTCTCTTCGAGCTCTACTACCAGTTGACCCGAGGGGAAAATTCAAATCCAATTGGGCCGTGCCATATCTGGTAAAAAGATTTTATCAGGCGGAGCCGTGATGCTGACGGATCTAGATGGGAATGAATTCGTCAACTCGACCAACCTGGACCAGCTGAAACGTTACTACCTCTAACCTTTTTCTCAATGTCATTTGCAAAGTTTATCAAAATTATTTTTTTACATAAACTTTCGAAAAGCAAGTCAATAAGCTAGAACCATTTATTCTACTGTTGTAAACATCTTGAACTAATAGTCTTGGTGTATTTCGAGATTGCAAATTTACAAAGGTCTGAACTACGTTTGGTTTGATTCCGCTAATTGTGGATACGTAGGCGGCCTCTCAAAAGGGCACAACCACTGCAATTGAGAAAATGACAGGAACGGTTTAAAAAATAAACTCCCTTTATTTATTACTAAAAAACCCGATAAACTCAGGAAAATAAAAATTGCAAAAATTCAGAAAATTTTTTTTTAAAAAAAAAAGCACACGACACTATAAGAAATAATAATACTTAAATAATAAAAAATTAAGGACTTGGTGCTTAGGGCATCTTGCCCTTTCCCTTGTCCTTGGCCTCATTGGCCGTCCACTGGCGACGACGTGGAGGCGAGCGCTCCCGAATCACCACGAGAACCTCCTTGGCCTGGACTCGTTTCTTCGAGCTCGAATCCTCGGTCACTTCAATTGGCTCAAGTCGAGCCCTCACACGTTCCCGCAACCGATCACGCGAGCCCAATCTGTCTCTGGCTGCCAGTCTGGGCCCGAGCCTTCTCTCCAAGTCTGTCGGGGGGCTCAGTTGTCCCCGCACACCGCTAGCACCTGCCTCTTTAGCTCGAGTCTTAGTTTGTGACTTAAGACCCGACTCCAATCGGACCAGGGTAGCAGGAGTCTCTCCTTCGTCAAAGAAACCCCTATTGTCTTTCACCGTCTCCCGGCGAACCAATTCAAAGGCCTCATCGACCTTCAAGGCCTTACGGGCCTCCTCTGACTCCTCGGAGGTCCACTTCCGAAATGCCTCAGAAACCCAAGTGGAATGGCAAGGGTTGGGAATAATCCACATGGCACGAGCGAACCACCGTTGTAACCATGTGTCACACATAGCGTCCGTCAATTGGAGCGAAACGCTAATGATAGCCTCGGTTTCAAGAATCCGCTGAGACGAACCGAACTGCCTCAGTATCCGATCCGGGTAAATGCGAACGGTCCGGTCAAGTAACAGGACCATGAGATAGCGTGCCTGATCCTTCTTGGTCAGCCCCGTCAACTTCGAGAGGAACCACCAAGCGACGGTCCACCTGATAAAAGGACCTCCGTGGAAAACAAGCTCCTCGTCCCAATAAGTTTGGTTTATATCATAACTAGAACTTATACGTCATTTCCTCAAGCTAATTTGGTTGCTACGGTAGTTGCGCACATTCATGGGAGGCTCTATAATCGACAACCGTTCATATAGCTAAATCTGACGAGACAAGAATGCAAATTTTCGTAATTGAATATGGGATTTGCAGACAGTCACTCGATCAGTGTCAGGGCTCACTCGATCGAGTGGCCCCTCTAAAAATGGGCAGACGGGTTTCAACGAAGTCACTCGATCGAGTGACGGGTCTACTCGGTCGAGTGACCCCCATACGTCAGAATTTCACGTCAAAAAAATGTGAGACGTATACCTGCAAGAGACGGATACTCCCCGTCACCTGACGGTTCGGGCCAAGCCTCCTAGCATCAAGACCCATAATGATCTCCCCTATTACTAGCCAAGCCAGGCTGTGACCAGTCTCCATCTGGTCAACCACACCAATCAGCCTAATTTGACCCAAGCACGAGTCATCTTCCATCCTCCCCTCGAAGGCATATCGGTGCACCATGCAGAAGGCAAAGGCCCTACGCTTGTGAGAAGCAGTAGTTCTCACGTCTCTCGTGTTCATAAACTTTTCAGCCAGGTCAAAAAGGGAAACAGAATCTCCCCGTACCATCTGGTCCATCTCAGCATGAGATAGACCCATAAAATCCCTCAACCTCCTCCTTGGATCAGGATAAAACGGAGGAATGGCAGGACGAGCGTTAGGGCACCAACTGCCCACAGCGGCAATCTCTTCAGGAAGAGGGCATACCTCTCCTCGGGGGAACGCAAAAATGTGATGGATAGTGTCCCAAAACGTTAGACAGGCGTCTAGGAAATGTGAGTCAATCCTAAGACGTTGAAGCGGGAATAGAGCAGTAATTCCCACCTGGGTCAGTTGGACCTTTTCCTCGTCCCGAAAATACTGGGACCACGCTAGGAGCTTTGTAGTCAATTGCTCGATACCCATAGCAGGTACTTTTCTTGAAAGTCTAAATGATTTTGAGAAGAGAAGAAGGGAATTTGAGTTGAGATGCAGAAAGCTGAAGTAGGAAGTCCTGTATTTATAATAGGAAACCCTGACAGTATCTATAACTGTCATACCACTTCAGTCCACGCAGGCCTACGCGCAGGCCTGATCCCAGACTTCAAAGACCTTTTCAGAACCTGATACAAGAATCGAGACATCCCGAGCATTCCTATCTTACAACTTTTTGAAAAATTAGAATTTTCAAAAAAAAATTCAAAAATCAATTTTCTTTTGTGAGTCGGTGTTTCACCTAAATGTTACATGCAAATTGCTATGTGTCAGCATACAGGTACACCCAGGACTTCAAAAGCAAGTCTTCGCGCAGCTCATTTACTCCCTGTGGACATGACGTAGGTCCACCCCGACGCGGCCACGCGCGGGTTTGGGTAGGCGAATGAATCTCGTGGTGAGATTGTTCTCGGGTTCGAAATTTAAGTCAAAGTTGGAGTCGTCACCGAATTTATGGTAATTCGGAACTATTCGAGCCCACTCTATGTCGTCATGGGCTATACACAAAGTACGGCCCACTTCGATTTCAGAGTTTATGGGGCCCGTCCCTTTGCATTGCGATACCGATACCATCTACACCGGTATCGTGTAAAGAATGACTCTCGTGCATCAACGGTTTCGGGCATCCGGAAACCGAGGTTCTGAGTAAGGGGTGAGGGTACGTGTTGGGAAGCCCACTAAGGACACCCAACCCCGCCCGCACAATGGCGGCCTCTACTAAGACATCGTTCGTATTCGTGTACGCGCGATAGTAAAACGACTAAATGATACTCCCTCCGTTCCAACCATTTGTATACATTTGGTTTTTTTAACACTATTTATAAGTGATAAGAATCTTCAATGTAACTTCTAATATATAAGATAAAAGATAGTCATGTGGGATCTTGTTTAAATCGTCTAATAAAATACATTATGAATATCAAATTTTTCTAATTTTTAGTAACACGTAACTAAATATATAGACAAAAGAAAACGAGTATCGACGTACGTGCATAAAGCAAACGTATACAAATGGTTGGAACGGAGGGAGTATGCAAACAGCGTTTTTGGGATAAATATGCGAATTATGGGTTAGCTACGTCATTTAATGCATCTAACTATCATCGAAGTTATTTAGCATGCGAGGTTCATTTATAAGGCGATAAACATCAAAGTAAACAAAGCTCGAAAATAAATAACGTACAAAATACACGGGCGGAAATACAACCCGGCCAATACAAAAGTTACAAATAATATAAAAAAATGAATAAAAACGATAAAAAGATAGAAACGGACCCGTGTATAAACTAGACCGTGAATTATATGGATGGACGGACTCCGATTAAATACACATTATGTTGTGTATTAAACGAAGGACGGAGACATAGGACCTAGGCGTGATGCTAGCCCGATCCCGTGCCTCGATGCCTTGTCCTGACTTATCACGTCGAAAAATCGATCAAAATTGTTCTAAGTGTAGTGATATGCATGGGTTTTGAAAATTAGAATTACGTGATTGACTTTGCACGTTACGACTAAGTCGTAGAAAAAATGACGAGGCCCGAACGTTGCATTAAGGCTCTCGGATTTCTGGGCTACAGGACCCACTCGATCGAGTTAGGGCATGGACTCGGTCGAGTGCGTCCTCGAAGTAGCTACTGCCCAGTTTTTGGGGCGCTACTAAATCGAGTGGCCTATGGCACTCGGTCGAGTGGCACCTGTACGAGGCTTTGACCCGGTCGCCAAAAGATGGGTTTTATTTTTGGTGTCGGTTTTGGCCCAAATTAGTCTTAATTTACTCGGAACGACCCACTGGGACTGAATTTGAGGTTGATTTTGAGAGATCTGTACTCCGCTAAATGTCCACGTCGGATATTATTGATTCTGAGCCCATATTCGAGTATACTAAGTCACGTTTGCGTCCGATCATCATCGGGTGTTTTGTCGGGAACTGCTATAGACACTAGCAGGCAAAATGCGGGTGTCTACAGAGCCCCCACTTTGACTGAGGCTTGGACAAGGCGAAAGTCAGAGTAGCTACCAAGCCAATCGAGGATTACGACCTGGCAGCCTTCCGCTCGGGTCGTTTATAGTCCAGTGGACTCGCGTGAAGGGCTCGCCAGCCATAAGCAGAGGGTCATACCTGTCCTGATGATGATAGCTCCGTGGGGAGTCGAACTTGCCTTTGAAGTCATAGGTGTACCCGTATGTCGATACATCACAACTCTGATTGTAGCATTCGGGATAAATACTGACTCACGTTGGGGAGTAAAGTAGTTGCGCGAAGACTTGCTTCTGAAGTCTGGGGTGTACCTGTATGCCGACAAATAATCAACAACTTGCATGTAACACGTAGGCAAAACACCGACTCGCTGGGGAAATAAAATATACTGAATTTTGAAAAGACAAAAATTTTGAAAGAGATTTTTTTATCACAATTTTTTTTTAGAAATTCCCAGGAAAGCTCGGGACGACTTGATTCCTATTCTGGGTTCTTGTCTGAAATCAGGCCTGCGAATGCATACAGCCCAGGTTTGCTGAGGAGGCATGGTAGTTAGGGTTACAGTTAGGGTTTCCTATTATAAATATAGGTCTTCCTGCTTCAGCTTGCTGTATCTCGAATCAAAAACTCCTACTTCTCCTCAAAATCCTTTAGAATTTCAAGAAGATTCAAACCCCTGCCATGGGTATCGATCATCTTACTTCGATGCTTTTTGCCTGGTCCCAATATTTTCGGGACGAGGACAAAGTCCAACTGACCCAAATGGGGATAGTCAGTCTATTTCCTTTCCGACGTCTGATAATTGATTCACACTTTTTGGACGCCTGCCTGTCGTTTTGGGATACTACCCATCACGTCTTCGCGTTCCCACGAGGAGAAATATGCCCTCTTCCCGAGGAGATCGCAGCTATTGGGGGTTGGAGCCCTATTGCTCGTCCCGCTATCCCTCCGTTCTACCCGGATTCGAGAAGGAGGCTGAGGGATTTCTTGGGTCTGTCTCACGCTGAGACAGATCGAATGGTGCGGGGACTGTTTTCCTCTTCGACCTGGCTGACAAGTTTATGAACAGTCAAGATGTAAGGGCTACCCCATCTCATAGGCGTAGGGCTTTCGCCTTTTGCATGTTGCACCGCTACGTTTTTGAAGAGATGATGGATGTTGACTCATGCTTGGATCAAATCAGGATGATTGGGGTGGTTGACCAGATGGAGACTGGTCACAGCCCTGCTTGGCTAGCCACCGGGGAGATCATCATGGGTCTGGATGCCAGACGACTTGACCGGACCGACATCTGACGGGGAGTACCCGTATTCTGCAGGTATCACTACAAGAAAGAACGTTCATTCCTACGGACCTGATTCATAGGAAACATGCCTATTTCCGTCGAAATAAGCACGTTCCTACGGAAAATCCGTAGGAACCATTCAGTCGGTATACTTCGTCGAAAATAAATAACTTCCTACGACACTTTTCGTAGGAAATAACTTTCCTATAGAATGTTCTGTCGGAATGGCCGGTGAGAGTATTTATTGACATAATTCGTTGCTACGGAAGGGTTCAAATTTCCTACGAAAATTCCGTAGGAAAGTATCTTTCCGTAGGAGGCATTGATTGAGAAAAAATATTATTAAATATTTCGAGCTACAAATTTCCGTAGGAAACTAGAAAACTTTCGAGCGAGAGGCCACAATTCCACAAAACAAATGTGTGATACGAAAACGCAATTCAAATTTATCATAAAAGAAATAATCTCAGATATCACATTACAATAAAACAAAAAGTATCTCATTCCAAAACTTCTAGTCATCGAAATCTTTCATTAGAGTGTTCAATTGTTCTTGCATCTTCAGGATTGTTTTATTCATTCTTTTACTCTCTTGTAACCCCTTAGCATTCTCCTCTCGCTCCTTAGAATTATCCTCTAGCACCTTACATTATCTACTTGAACCCTACTTGACAACCCAACACCAGCATAATAATTTTGTAGCCGAAGATGTTGTATATGATGGCGCCTTCTTGAAATAATAATCAACAGCACTTTCTATGCCATACAATCGTCCCTTCTGAAATCCACCCACAACTTCGATGAAAAGTTCATCCTCATCAAATTCACCCCCTTCCACAATCGCTTGTGCTTTTCAAGACTCAAATATTTTCTGAAAAAAACATAACATAAAGAATTGTAAAAAAACTTTAAAACTAAAAATCACATGTTGATGCTTATATTTCTTTCCCACCTTTATTTCTTCTGCCTTCTTATCCGTAATCTTCCCATTGTGAGAATGGGCACGAATGAATAAATCTAAAGCTGTAGATACCCACATTTTGACCGCCAGGTGTCTATAGTAGTTCCCGCCAAACACCCGATGATGATTGGACGTAAACGTGCTTTGATAGACTCGGATATGGGCTTGTAATCGTGGACATTTGGTTTAGACTTATTACGGAGTACAAATCTTACAAAACCAACCTCAAATCCAGGCCCAGTGGGTCGTTTCGAGTCAAATAAGACTAATTTGGGTCGATTCCGACACCAGGGGTAAAACCGTCTTTTAGCGACCGAGTCAAAACCCGGTCAAGGACATTTTTCCGAAACCCACGAGCCAACCTTGACACTACACGTCCGGTTTGGACTCAAACACTACAAAAATATCAGCTTCAATAAACATTAAACAATTCCGTTAAAGGTAGAATTCGACCTCAAGTAGGAATTCTATCCAGAAACCGGAACAGACACCAACCGAGCTCCAAATACTCGGTTTAGGCATCCCAAGTCAGCCGAAATACTCCTCCACCAGCCGAAATACTTGGCTTCTTCACCAAGAAACGAGACTTTGATTTCCTCTCGAACTCTCGTATTTCCTATCCAAACCGGTATTTCTTGTCACACAAGCAAGACTACCTCGATTCCTATAAATAGGACCTCTCGTCCAACACAAAAGACACGGTTTTTTGGACCCTTCGACACACAATTAACACCAAAAAAACAGCCTCATATCACGGTTTTCATACATCCTCGATAGCTAGCAAATCCCGACACCTTTCCGAAGCCTCGAAGCCCCGAGAAGCCGTCCGACCCGACGTCCAACCACCCATCCAAACCGACACCCTAAACTCATCCTCATCATCTCGACGCTCCTAAGTTTAAGCCACTTTCCGATGAGCCTTATCCTGAGAAAACAAAGCATGTAGGTTGAGGGTGTAAATCAAACCCGCTTCTTCTTCTTCTTCTCTTTTCTCCTTCTCGTTTTTTTTACGGGTCTTTCGTCGGTCTTTTTTTATTTTCTAATATCAATACTATTAAAAAACTATTTTCACATATCGAACATTCTTAAAGATATGATATCGATTTTCTATAATCGAATATTGTATCGAAAAGAATTATATTAAGATTTCGACGATCTTAAAAATCGTTACACCTTTTTTTCGTTCAAAATCTTTTTTTTAAACTTTTCGTTCAAAGCAAACCTTTTTTTCAAAACCTTTTCTAAAACCATTCCGACTATTCGATATCGATTTCATAATCGAATATCGAATACGACGAATATCGAAAATATGAATCGGGTATAAATTAATCCATATTTGTACGCGATTTATATAAATTAACGATTTTCGACAAAATAAAAAAACCCGAACAGACCGCCACGCGAGTCGCGCGCCTGTCAGGCGACACGCGCGGTGGCCTAGTTGGTCGGGTCCCTTTTTTTCTCGTTTCCTCGCTTTTCTATTTTTTATTCTCTTCGAGTCTTACATAAAAAGCGACTTTCGCGACATATTTCGATAAATACTTTTTTTCTTTGACCTCGGTCAACGCGTGCTAATCCATCACGTGACATAAATCTTTTCAAAAATCATGCATATTATTTATTTGCGTCTTTATTCAATTTATTCATCGTTACTAACTCGTTTTCTCGTGTTTGTAGCAATTTATTTATTTCTTCGCTTTATTAGACTAAAACGAATTCACATGCTAAAATAACTTTGACGTTATTAGTTTAATATGCATTAAACGACTTAGCAACCCATTTATTTATTTTTCTCACATGCCTTAGGAAAATAATCTCTGCATATCATTCAACCGTCGAACTAACGCGTGTACGTAAAAACGAACGATATCTTAGTAAAGGCCGCTAAGTGCGGGCGGGGTTGGGTGTTCTCAATGAACTTCCCAACACGTACCCTCACCCCTTACTCAGAACCATGGTTTCCGGATGTCCGAATCCATTGGCAACGAGAGTCATTCAATACACGGTATCCGATAATGTCGGTATCGGTATCGTAATGCAAAGGGACGAACCCGATAAGCTCTGACATCGGAAATGGGCCATGTTTTAAATATGGCCCACTACGACATAGAGTGGGTTCGAATGGTTCCGAATAACCACAAAATTCGGTTGCGACTCCTACTTCGATTTAAAATTCAATTCGATCCATCTCATATGGAGATTCATTCGCCTCCCCAAACCCGCGCGTGGCCGCGTCGGGGTGAACCTATGTCATGTCCACAATTTGGCGACTCCGCTGGGGATTAACTGATGTGTCACTTACTATCGGCATCCTCAGGGTGAGACTCGAAAAGAAATCGTTCGATTAGTAAAGTACACATTTTAGTTCAATGGTTCATGCATAACCCCGTTCTTTCCCGGGCCGGTTACTTGTGACCGACGTCCCACTATACCACGATGCATTCCCACTTGGGTGCACTAAAGACTTCGATGGCGGAACTCGCATGGGTTTTACGGCAGATTCTAAGACCAACTCGGCTTAGGAGGTCCGTCCTGATTTGCGAGAATGCGATCGTTGTTGGTATAGACCTTATTCGACCGACCGAGACTTAGACTAAGAGCATACATGGCGTCATTATACTGTTTCCGTGACAACATGCTACTTGATCTTCTTTTGGTCTTTTTCAAAAACCGTCATTTTCAAAAAAAACTTACATCCTTTCAAACCCATCTACTTTTTCAAAACCCGGAAAGCTACCAAATTTAGGACTTATGATTTTGACTCAAAATAGCCTATTTTTAGCCGGTATGCTGTCCAAACCTTTTCAAAAAAAAGCCCGAAATCTCGGCCCGATAACCTTTTTCTCGGTTTTCAAAAAAAAAAATCGGGCCATCCTACCCGGCTTTGCTCGGTTTTCAAATCCAAATTCTCTTTTCAAAACCCTCTTCTTCTTAGGACTTCCCGTATTTAGCAGTGTCGGGTCTTGTCATAGGTTGTAAGAGTCTATAGCGTCGAAACTCCGTCGATCTTACATCACGGATTTCCACCCTATCCCAGTCCACCTTATTTGTCAAGGCACGACCCACCATCGTAGGAAAAACTCCTACGAAGGGAAGCCCGTTTACACATTCAAGTCCAAAGTCTGGGGATTAGCTCACACGTAGGTCTTTCTACTCACAGGACTAGGCCCACCTTGCCGAAATCCTAAAGGAAGCCCGTCGTCCACGAGTCACCCATCTAGAAGTCAGTTTTCGGTCTTTTTCTAGTTTAGCCTTTTCCTTGCTCGGGATGTACTTTTGATTCTAAGATCTGGGTCAGTTACTGATTACGCGGTGCCCTTACAGACAGGCCACCCCACACTCGAGCCATGACGCAACAAGTCGTCGATGATTTGAGGGCCTCATTGACCAAGCTGGAAAACATGATCACGTCGATGAGAGGGGACCAGATCTCCATCCTCACCCGGGTAAGTGCCATAGAGCAGGGAACTCCCAGTGGCAGTGTCGACACTACTGGGCCTTTAGCTGAATTGGCCAGCGCAGTTCACAAACTGCAGGAACAGGTCCATCTGTCAACCCAAAACTCCATCCATACGGAGAATGCCCGGGCCTACACCCCACTGACCGATGAACTACCCGCCAATCTCAATCTGACGGGTCTGCCAATGTTCGAGGGTACTGAAGACCCGGTCCACCATATCCGGGCCTTCAAAGAGTTCATGGCCCTTAAGGGGGTCAAGTCCAACATGTTCAAGCACCTGTTCGCTTCTTCTCTCGAGAAGCACCCAAGAGCCTGGTACTACCGGCTCGATTCCAAGAAATACAAAACTTGGGATGACGTCGCAACGGAATTCGCTCGAAACTGCGCCGACAACACGAAAATCCAGACCACTATGCGCACCCTGGAAGTAATGGCCCAGGAACCTAAGGAAGGATTCACGAAATATCTCCAACGCTGGAGGGCTGAAAGCGTCAAACTGGTTGATAAGCCCAGTGAAAAAGTGTTGGTTGAAGCCTTCGTCAAGAACCTCCTTCCAGCTTACCGGGTCCATCTCCGGTACGCCATCATACCTAGCTTCGCGGTCCTAACTGAAATGGGAACAAGAATCGAAGATGATTTAAGGTTGGAAAGCCTCACTAAGGCCTCCACCAAGGGATACCAAGGGGCCAGCTCATCAACGAGCAAGCCCACAACTACTGCTGCCACTCGTAGCATTTTTGACGAGGTAAACACACTTGATACCTCGTCCCAGAAGAATACCACCCCCCGGGTATTCACCGACATAGGCACCACCTATGAGAACGCCCTGCAGAGGCTTTCATCAAAAGGCCTGATCACCCCGATAGGCCCAACACCTGATCTCCCAATCGAACGATGCTCCAAGGCCTACAACCTCCAGGCCTACTGTCACTACCATCGTGGTAAGGGGCACGATACAGAGAAATGTTGGAAGCTAAAACATCTTATCCAAGATCTCATCGAGAACGGGAAGATCCCTTTGCCCGGGGGTAAACCCAACAACAAGGATAACCCGTTAGCCACTCACGCCATCTTCTCCAGGGAAATAATGGATTGCTCACACCTCATTTCTCCATTTGTCCCGCAAATAAACGGGATCTGGTGCGACGACGAAGACGACGTCTATCTCACCAAAGGGGAAGCTGTCCCCATCACGCCTGAGGAGAGTCAGAAGGTTAAGTCCAAGGTCTTAGCCACTAGTCAAGCCCTCATCATCGCCGAGCCACTTAGGGTCGAACCCGCCCCAGAAGAGCCAACTTCTGAAAAGGCTCTTGTAAAGCAGCTGAGCAAGACTCGAGTTGACCTCTCTATATGGCAACTCCTAGTTAGCTCCCAGGAACATCGAGAGGCACTCACTAAGGCCCTCGATCAAGTCAAAATCGACTCTATGGCTACTCCAGCTGAAATGGTAGCCACGGTTCTGCCCCACCTAAAGGGGAGATCCATAGAGGAAGGCCCACTGATTAACTTCTCTAATGCTGATCTACCACCATTCGGGCCGGCCCACAACATGGCCCTCTACATCACGGTCATCTGCCGTGGAAAGTACCTACCCATGACCCTAATAGACGACGGGTCAGCAGTCAATGTCCTCCCCTTGAGGACCGCCAAAGCCCTCGGCATCACCGAAGCCGACTATATTCCCACAGCTCAAACCATTCAGGCTTTTGACGGAAGCCCAAAGTCAGTAGCCGGAGCCACAAAACTCACTATCATAACAGGCCCAATAGAAAAGGAACTGGAATTTCAAGTGATCGACGTGACTTCCTCCTTCAACCTTCTTTTGGGAAGACCTTGGATCCACGCGACCAGGGCCTGTATCCTCCACTTTGCATCGGAAAATCAAGCTACCTTTGCATGACACCGTCATCACTCTAGAAGCCACACCTTTGACTGTGGCTAACTGCAACACCTCGGGCCGCACCGATCTCTGGGGGTTCGATTTCGTAGGGGCCATCGAAGAAGATCATCTCTTCCGTCCTTACTTCACGGTCCGCCTTGACCGAATGCTGCAGAATCTGGGCTTACTACCAGGGGTTACATCAAGGCCCGATCTCCCTGCAGGAAAAATCCTCGAAGTTTAGGACAATAGGAGGACTCAAACAGGCCTGGGCTACACCCTAACCCCGGAAAACATGGGCCAAACCGGAGCCGGCAAGATTGTCTTCGTCACTCCAGTGTTCGAGACTGTCCAAACTGGCCTATATCGGCCCACAACCACGCACCCTGGGACCCACTAGGCCCAGGTCTGCAACTATATACCCGATGACATCTTCGCTCTTATCCAGTCCGAAGATGCTAAGAATGCTGAGCCCGCACTAGGGCTACTTTTTGGAGAGGAACTCGCGGTCCCAACACCAAAGGAAGAGCTGGTCAGCCTCATTCTCCGTAGCCGCACCTTTGATCCGTCTAAGCTAATCTCAGAGGTCGGATCCGAGACCGGAAGTAGAGCCTGGAGGAAGACTGTCAAGTGGACTGACAGTCAAGGAAGGACTTACAAGCTGATCACAGGGGAAGGAGAAATGCCAGAATCTGAGTCTGAGTCTGAGTCGGAGTCCGAGTCGGAGTCCGAGTCAGAGTCTAAGATTGAGTCTAGTGAGTCCGGTGCTAGGGTCAGTCCTATAACTCCCCCTCTCCCTTTAGCTATTCCTGGTGCCTCGGGGTCTGTCCCGGGCACCCTGCCTATCCCGCCACTGACTAGTGATCAGATGGCAGCTCTCTTCGAGCTATTCTCTCAATTCATGATCAATAATAACAACCATTCTGCTTACGACTTGTCTCATTTTCAAAACTTTCTCAATTTCAAAAATATTATGTGCAATGACATTGAGAAACCCGACGAACAGGTATCCTTGCCTCCACATCTGATCGAGCAACTAGAGCAAAGGGAATCCCGCAATCCGGTAATCGAAGAAACCGAATCCATCAACGTGGGAACAACCTTAGAACCTCAGATGCTTAAGATAGGACTATCCTTAGATCCCGAGGAGAAACAACAATTCATAGTTCTCCTTCAAGAATTCAAAGACGTCTTCGCATGGTCCTACAAGGACATGCCGGGGATCGATCGTGAAATAGCCGAGCACCATATACCGATCAAGGAAGGGTTCAAGCAAGTTAAACAAAAACTCCGACGCATGAGGCCCGAATGGTCCCTCAAAGTCAAAGAGGAAGTCGACAAACAATTCAAGGCTGGGTTCATACGAGTCTCCGAGTATCCAGATTGGGTTGCAAACATAGTACCAGTCCCTAAAAAGGATGGTAAGGTTCGTGTCTGTGTAGACTTTCGGGATCTTAACAAGGCGAGCCCGAAAGATGATTTCCCATTACCACACATCGATATACTGGTGGATAACATAGCTGATCATGCCCTCCTATCATTTATGGACGGGTATGCGGGGTATAACTGATGGTGGGATTTGTCGTGGATCCCGCCACCAATTAATAACCGGCTAGCACCTAACGGTAGTTAGCGTAAGTCGGGTCGTGTCCACGAAGACGGTATTGCAAGGTTTAGACTAAATCGGCCTAAAACGAGACTATGCTACCAAACAAACACAAAGAGCTACTAATTGATGAATTATGATGAGAGGAGAAGAAAATAGACTAATGATGAACTATGATGAACTAGACTATCAAATGCTAACTAAACACAAGCCAACTAGCAAACTAAGAGAATGAGTCTAACTAATAAGGTGAATCAAATATGGAAAAGAGGTGGGTTAGGTCGGGTTCATAAGTGTAGTAGGGTGACTTGGGTGGTCAAGGGTGTCCACATACTAGACAAACAATGAGTAGAGGAAAACTAGCATGAGAAGCATGGCCACTACAACTCAAACAAGCATTTCAACAAACACATGGTGTGCCAAGAATGTGACTAACAATAAGGATTTACCCTTTACCCCTAATCAAACCCTAATCACCCATAATCTACCCTTAATCCCCCTACTAACCCACAAGTAATCTACTCACTCATAATCAAAGAAAAACTAACAACAATAAGAAGAGAACACAACATCATAACCCTAACATTCATCATCAAGAACAATAACAATCAATAACAACAAACACTAAGTAAAGATTCAAACTTGATTCAATAACAAAGAATAAGAGTAAAGAAAGATTATACCAACACTAGATGAAGGAAAAGATGAAATCTTGCATAAATAAGAAACCCAAATAATCTCCAAGGTTGTCAATCTTGGATGAGTCTTCAAGCAACTTCTTAATACAAGATCTAATTAACTAAGATTAACTAAGAATTAAAGGAAGATTAAACTAATGAGAGGAGAATTTTATCTAGGGTTTATGTGATGTAGAGAGGCTTAAAATAGTCTAAAACTAATGTAGGATCCATAAACAATACAAGAGAGAAGTATTTATAGGGTTACAAATGGAAGGGAGAAGAAAGAAAGAAATGCGGACTACAGCACTTGGTCCCGACCGGGACGGGTCATCCCGACCGGGACGGACCCACCATCCCGACCGGGACGGGTTGGTCCCGACCGGGACGGGTTGGTCCCGACCGGGACGGCCTTGCAGTAGCACCCTCAAAAGTGCACTTCATCCCCGACGGGATGAGGTGCATACCCGTCGGGGATTGGTCTTGTAGGCCTCCAATATGACCCTTTTGGTTCCTCCTTGCTTCATATGGACTTCTCATCGATTCTCGGGACTCGGGATCGGGTCTCGGAGGCTAGGGAATGGGTCCCAAGGTCTCGGGGTCGATTCCGAAGCATCGAGTCATCGTTCCTTTACTCCGTTGGCTCTAAAATGTGTATGTATAGAGTCGGAATCACTCCAACTCTTCCAAATCGGTCTCGGGAACCTGAAACGAACTAAAGGAAGCATAAGAAGCCCCTAAACCGCTCCCAAGGAGCGATTCCACAAGGAAAATGGGACCAAAATACTACGAAAAAGGCACTACAAACTACACTAATCAACTCCCCCACACTTAACCCTTACTCGCCCTCGAGTAGGCACATAATAACTACTATACTAGCCCCATGGGTATTAGCGCACCCTACGCCCTTTCAACTCAAGCGAGTGCACTTAGAGGAAAAGTGCACTCCGCAAGGCAAGTCGGGTCTTGCGACAAAACTGTGGATGCAACCGGACACAAGACATAAAAACAAACGAACACACAAAAGGTTGCACCCAAAAGAAAAGAAATACCGCTTCCCTCAAACAAGCGGTGAAAGAAACACCGGTTTAGGACTCGAGGCAAGCGACAACGTTCCCAAGCTAGCAATACAAACCAAGATGGACTAAACCCTAATAGTATGACGACAAAGCAATAAAAACGTTGGTAACTTACCTCGGTTCCTCCTAACCTTCTAAGAACGTACTACGGGACGATCGGCGGAGTGGGAAGTGATGATCCACGGTGTTAGTCGACACTGTAGGTAAGTGAGACCCGCCCCTTTAGCGTGAGCCAAGAGGGCCGTCCCGTGTCCAAAACCGCCTAACTGGTCCAAGTAAAAAGGTGGAAAAACATGCAAAATGAGGGAAGACCGACTAATGCCGCTATCATCCTTCCTCGGGACTCGGTCCTTTGGTAGGCTCTTCACGGCAAAAGTCAGAAAAAGGCTTATTTTTGTGGGGTTAAGATCTTTTTGTGAGACGATTTTCTTTTGGCATTTTCTCTTTTCTTTTGCATTTTTGCCTTGTTTTGCCATGCCATTCTTTTTCTTCTTTTCTATTTTCTTTTTGGCTTTTGTGCCTTTTCTTTTTCTTCATTCTTTTCTTTCTTTCATTTTCTTTCATTTTCTTTTCTTTGCCCCTTTTTGGCAAGATTTGGCTTTTTGGCATTTCTTTGTATGACAAGAAAGGGAGAATTCAACAAATTGCAACTTATTGTGTGGATATGTGTGGGAGATAGGTAAATGGGTAAGTCGGGGGTCGCGATCCCTCTTAAAACCCACAAAAAGTGGAGAACTTGGACTAATCAAACAATTCCGAACACGGTCACCTAGGGAACGGGACTCGGCAACCAAGGCCTTTTCACACCGTGGGTGGTCATAATGGTCAAAATGCAAATCCCGTAGTAAATCCCTAGTAAGCTAGGTGGACTCAAGGTAAAGGACCAACGAAATCATTGATTTAGGGTCATTCTACTAGATTAAAGTCCAAGACTCGATTTACACTAATAGGAAGGGAAAGTACACACTCACACACTAGCCTCTAAACCGGGTTTTCGAAAACGGTTTACACACAAGACACACAACATAGCACAAAACAAAGACTCAACGAAAACGAAAGAAAAGGAAACAAAAGCAACAAAACAAGAACAACACAAAACGAACACATACACAACATAAACACCACCCCGATCATCCAAACAAGCCACCAAATCATCCACACATTACAAAGCTCCACCCGAGCACACAACATCACAATCTCCTCCAAACTCCGCAAGAGGTAAAGAAGAAAAAGAGATAAGATGTTACCGGGAGTCTTGAAAGCCTTCCAAAGTTAACGGTGATTTAAGCAACCTATAAGGAAAGAGGAGGCAAAACACACACAATACAACAAATACACGACATAAAGACACAAAAGGAAAACACACAAAAAGGAAAATCTTTTTGATTTTTGTGAAAAATTTTCAAATTTTTAGGGTTTTTTAAAGAATTTTTTTTGAAAAACTACAAAAATAAAGCTAACTATGCTAGAATACCACTCCCCCACACTTAAGTCGAGCCATGTCCTCATGCTCGATCGTAGTGTACGAAGAGACAAAAGAAAAAGAAAAGAAACTACGAAAATAAAGCTAAAAATCAAAAAGTGGAGAAAAGGGTAGAAGGTGTCCGGCCGGGGTGTAATCAAGTCACCATGGGCCGAGACAAGAAAAAGATATGGATGGGGGAAGAAAATAAAAGGAAGGAAATAAAAGGAAATGGGAGGGGAGGGCTAGGTGTAATCAAGTCACCTAGCCCGGATTCCGCCTAAATCCGACTAAATCCTACAAAAAGGTGAAAATCTTGAAAAATTTGGATTTTGAAATGACTCTCGATGTAGTCACGTCATCGAGAGTCGGGAGCAAGCACACTAAGGCCTCGAAGGCCATCATGACACAAAGGATATAAGGGAAAGGGAATAAACAAATGAAGACAAGCTACAAAAACGGAAAGGAGAGGATAGGTGCCGTACCATACGGTTACCAACTCACTCGCTCCATCGTCTCTTAAGTCAATATAGGCACTTAGCTTGTCCATGTCGTCGTTATTTCTCTCCAATTGCGATCCGGTTCCATGGTTGGGGCACAAATGCAAAATGAGGCGGGTTTTTTTGATGCGAAAGTCGGTTTGAAGTGAATAGAAAGGGAGGTGAAAACGTGTATGTGGGGTGTAAGGGTCATACAATGAGAGTAAGGACATGTAGGGAGGTTGGGAGGGGGTATAAAGTGGTTGGGTGGTCTCGAACAACGAAGAAAAGAGCCAAAGGGGGACAGGGGTCCATCTCGGTCGGGATGGGTGGTCCTGATCGGGATGGCCATCTCGTCCCGGTCGGGATGAGCTGTCAGTGAACCCACTTTTTGTGCACCTCATCCCGGACGGGATGGCATCCTTCCCGATCGGGATGGGTCTTCCATCCCGGACGGGATGACCTCTTCTAGGCCGGGAAGAGTCTCCAAACCCTCTATAGCTCCCAAAAGCTCGCACCGAGCTTCAAAAACCGACTTCCCTTCACACAATCCAAGCTCCAACAATGACCGCTCTTCCCTAGGAATCACTTCCACTTCACACCTATCACAATAAACTCAAACAACACATCAAATTCCCTCCCTCACAACGCTCATCAATCATCCATATAATCAAGAAATTCACAAAACCAATCAAACTATAAGAGAAAGAGATATATACAAAGAGACGGTTCTTGTGGAACTCCGTCAAACCAAGGTGGTACTTTCTTCAATCTTTTTCAACAACCAAAACTAGTTCCATCTCCATCAAGGGCACGAAGAAACAAGTCGAAGGCCCTAGCAAAGTCTTCAATCAAGCTAGTAACATAAGCATCCACAAACCAAGGCTCTTCATGACCTTGTCTCGACGTTCCCGGGGCATCCCGATCTACTAAGTTCAATGGCTTGAACTTGTACTTTCGATCCTTCGGTATATACCCAAACGTCCATCTATCCTCATGTGGCCCCAAGGGAGGCTCATCTTCATCCTTTTTGCTCTTCAACTTGTCATTAAACCCATGACATGGGCTCTCATCCTCCTCTAAATCGGAGTCATCATCCTCAAGTACATACGAGTACTCCTTCAAGCTTTGTCCCGGTTCACCCCCTAGATCGATGTCTTTCTTGGCTTGGATCATATTGCATAATTCACCCTTAGTAGGCGAAGTGTTGCCTTGGAGGTCGAACACTATCTTTTCCTCGCCTAACTCAAATGTGATCCTACCGTTCTTCACATCGATCATGGCACCCGCGGTGTGTAGAAATGGGCGGCCAAGGATAATGGGAGTGTTAGCATCCTCCGACATGTCGAGCACGATGAAGTCAACCGGAATGAAGAATTTACCGATTCTCACCGGAACATCCTCTAACATTCCTAATGGTCGATTGAGTGAACTATCGGTCATTTAGAGTGTGATAGAAGTACTCTTGAGCTCCTTCATCCCAAGTCGCTCACAAATAGAATAGGGAATGATGCTTACACTCGCACCCAAATCACATAATGCCCTTTCGATTTTGTAGTGGCCTATGGTGCAAGGGATCGAAAACCTCCCCGGATCCTTCAACTTTGGAAGCGTAGAACCTTGAATGAGCTCGCTCACCACCCTTGTGAACGCGACGGTCTCTTCCTTGTCGACGGATCTCTTCCTAGCCAAGATTTCTCTCATAAATTTTCCATATGCCGGGATTTGGGTAAGTAGCTCGGTAAATGGGACACTCACATCCAACTTCTTTACAATACTAAGGAACTTGTCATATTGAGAGTCTACCTTGGTCTTCATTTGCCTTGTTGGGTAAGGCAACTTGACTTGGTATTTATTTTGCTCAATCGGGGTGGACTCTTCAAATGACACTTTCTTTTTACCCTTATCTCTAGCTTGAAGTGGGGGAAGCTTGTCTTGTTGAGGTTTCTCAACCTCCCATAAGACTTGCTCCTCCGTCGGATTATCAAAGCTTGAGCTCTCTTGAGTTGGAGGTGTCATCTTTCTTGTCGGTTCTTGCATTGGCTCTTGCTCACTCGGGAATGGAGGGGAGTCATAAGATGTACCTCTCCTTGTGGTGATGGCATTAACATGCTCAAAAGTCGGAGTTACACCTTGAGGGGGTAATTGCCCTCTTTGTCTTGAGGAACTTCCCGATGCAAGTTGTGCCACTTGATTCTCAATCATCTTCATGTGAGTTTTCATTTCCTTGTTGTCCATTAAAATTTGATTAATGGCTCCTTGTTGTGACATTTGTGCATCCAATTGCCTCTTTTGCATTTCTTGAGTATCCCTATGGATATCCACCATTTGCTTTTGCATGTCGAAATCCCGTGGTGGTGATGATGGATTATGCGGAGTATTGGTGAGGGCTAAGGGAGTACCATAGTCATGAATAGGAGATCGACTCCTAGGCTTGCTTTGTTGTTGATTGCCTTGAATTGCTTGTTGTTGATGATGGTTCCCTCGGAACCCATGAGAATTTCCTTGATTAAAACCTTGATGGTTGCCATGGTTGTGGTTTTGATAGCTTTGGTTGAAGTTCCCTTGTTGGAACCCTTGATTGTTGTTGAATGAACCTTGGTTACTTTGCTTGAAGTTGTTGAAAGGCCTTGAGTTGCCTTGGTAACCTTGGTTGTTGTCCCTTAAGGGAGGTGGAACATAAGGACGATGTTGTTGTTGGTGTTGAAAAGCTTGTTGTTGAGGGACTTGATTGGAAGCTTGGTATTGATTAGAATAGGAAGTACCTTGCTTGAATGCTTGAAAGGCATTCACTTGCTCAATACTCCCTCTACAATTCATAGGGTCATGACCAACGATTCCACAATTATCGCACATCCCATAATAAGGCAAAGGAGGTGCAAATCCCAAAGCATTCACTTCATGAATTGAGGCTTGGTTGGAGGAACCAATGCTTTGGACTTGAGTGAGGTGACCTTGAAGCTTCTTGTCAATGGATTCCATGTGTGTCTTCAATTGAGCCCCAAGGTCAATGCTTAATTGAGTTATAGCATCAACCTCGTGCCTACCTCCTCGATTTGCCTTCCTAGGCCTAGAGTATTGTGAATTATGCACCGCCATCTCTTCGATTCTCGCCCATGTTTGGTCATCATCGACCTCGGTGAACCTACCATTGGAGCCCATGTTGAGTATAGTTCTTGAGTCCTCATAAAGACCATTCCAAAATTGTTGGACTAAGAACCATTGTGAAAGTCCATGATGAGGGCACGATCTAACCAAAGACTTAAACCGCTCCCAAGCTTCATATAAGCTCTCTTCATCCCGTTGTTGGAAACCGGTGATGGAGGCCCTAAGCAAATTGGTCTTTTCCGGAGGGTAGAAAGTTTGGTAGAACGCCAATGCAAGCTTCTTCCAAGTGTCGATGCCCATGGTTGCCCTATCGAGACTTTTAATCCATTGCTTCGCTTTTCCAATAAGAGAAAACGGAAATAAAACCCATCGGATTTGATCTTGTGTAACCCCGGGTTGAGATATAGCGTCGCAATAATCGGAGAAAGTCTCCATGTGTTGGTGCGGGTCTTCGGTGGGCAAACCACTAAATTGGTTCCTTTCCACAAGTTGGATGAAGTGGGTCTTGGCCGTAAAATTTCCGGCATAAGCGGCCGGTAGAGCATTGGGTCCCGGCAAGACGTCTTCCGTGAATGTAGAGTGAGAGGAAAATTTTGGCATTGTTGGATGTAAGGGAGAAGATGGTGTAGACGGAGTTGAAGTAGATGTAGAGGGGGAACTAGGACTAGAATCTCCAAAGGGATTGGTGAAATTCCCTTCGGCCGTCTCTCGAAATGCTTCCTCAATATCGCTTCCTTGAGCTTGCTCTTGATGGGTATTGCTTGCACTTGATTGAGAGATCCTAACCCGGTT
Organism: Agrostemma githago; assembly: GCA_958450325.1. Classification (NCBI taxonomy): domain Eukaryota; kingdom Viridiplantae; phylum Streptophyta; class Magnoliopsida; order Caryophyllales; family Caryophyllaceae; genus Agrostemma; species Agrostemma githago. The sequence continues at coordinate 59,984,761 of OY288247.1, read as the reverse complement.
AATCGTCCGTTGGCGAAAAGCTCGAAAAAGCCTCTCCGACTCTGGATTAAAGAGAAAGGATTCGCCTCCCCGCCTAGGCATACACTACACACTAGAACAAACGTGAGAATACCTAGTGCTTTATGGGCACTAGGTAACGACAATAAACAAGCACAACTAGAGACAAAGAGAAAAGAAAGCTAAGAAAGCAAGAAAAACTAGAGAATATTCACAAGAGATGATAGAAGGGCACAAAGGAGGGTAACTAAGTCTAGAAATAAGCAAACAAAGTCTAAACAATGCACCATCCCCGGCAACGGCGCCAAATTGATGGTGGGATTTGTCGTGGATCCCGCCACCAATTAATAACCGGCTAGCACCTAACGGTAGTTAGGGTAAGTCGGGTCGTGTCCACGAAGACGGTATTGCAAGGTTTAGACTAAATCGGCCTAAAACGAGACTACGCTACCAAACAAACACAAAGAGCTACTAATTGATGAATTATGATGAGAGGAGAAGAAAATAGACTAATGATGAACTATGATGAACTAGACTATCAAATGCTAACTAAACACAAGCCAACTAGAAAACTAAGAGAATGAGTCTAACTAATAAGGTGAATCAAATATGAAAAAGAGGTGGGTTAGGTCGGGTTCATAAGTGTAGTAGGGTGACTTGGGTGGTCAAGGGTGTCCACATACTAGACAAACAATGAGTAGAGGAAAACTAGCATGAGAAGCATGGCCACTACAACTCAAACAAGCATTTCAACAAACACATGGTGTGCCAAGAATGTGACTAACAATAAGGATTTACCCTTTACCCCTAATCAAACCCTAATCACCCATAATCTACCCTTAATCCCCCTACTAACCCACAAGTAATCTACTCACTCATAATCAAAGAAAAACTAACAACAATAAGAAGAGAACACAACATCATAACCCTAACATTCATCATCAAGAACAATAACAATCAATAACAACAAACACTAAGTAAAGATTCAAACTTGATTCAATAACAAAGAATAAGAGTAAAGAAAGATTATACCAACACTAGATGAAGGAAAAGATGAAATCTTGCATAAATAAGAAACCCAAATAATCTCCAAGGTTGTCAATCTTGGATGAGTCTTTAAGCAACTTCTTAATACAAGATCTAATTAACTAAGATTAACTAAGAATTAAAGAAAGAATAAACTAATGAGAGGAGAATTTTATCTAGGGTTTATGTGATGTAGAGAGGCTTAAAATAGTCTAAAACTAATGTAGGATCCATAAACAATACAAGAGAGAAGTATTTATAGGGTTACAAATGGAAGGGAGAAGAAAGAAAGAAATGCGGACTACAACACTTGGTCCCGACCGGGACGGACCCACCATCCCGACCGGGACGGGTTGGTCCCGACCGGGACGGCCTTGCAGTAGCACCCTCAAAAGTGCACTTCATCCCCGACGGGATGAGGTGCATACCCGTCGGGGATGGGTCTTGTAGGCCTCCAATATGACCCTTTTGGTTCCTCCTTGCTTCATATGGACTTCTCATCGATTCTCGGGACTCGGGATCGGGTCTCGGAGGCTAGGGAATGGGTCCCAAGGTCTCGGGGTCGATTCCGAAGCATCGAGTCATCGTTCCTTTACTCCGTTGGCTCTAAAATGTGTATGTATAGAGTCGGAATCACTCCAACTCTTCCAAATCGGTCTCGGGAACCTGAAACGAACTAAAGGAAGCATAAGAAGCCCCTAAACCGCTGCCAAGGAGCGATTCCACAAGGAAAATGGGACCAAAATACTACGAAAAAGGCACTACAAACTACACTAATCAATAACCAGATAAAAATGGCAGAAGAAGATATGGATAAGACCACCTTCATTACACCTTGGGGTACTTATTGCTATACTGTTATGCCGTTTGGTCTCATCAATGCCGGGGCTACTTATCAACGAACCGCCACAACTTTATTACCTGACATGATGCATAAAGAAGTGGACGTCTACGTGGACGACATGATCGTCAAATCCAAAGACAGGGACGGTCACATCACCGCCCTGAGGAAGTTCTTCACCCGATTACGCAAATACAACATGAGGCTAAACCCTCAAAAATGCAGTTTCGGGGTAACATCTGGCAAATTACTGGGTCATATCGTAAGCCAACGAGGTATCGAGGTCGATCCAGCCAAAATCAAGGCCATCACCGAGATGCAACCCCCTAAAACCGAAAAGGAGATAAGAGGATTTCTCGGGAAAGTCCAGTACATTAGCAGGTTCATTTCAAAGCTAACCATGGTGTGTGAACCGATCTTCAAGAAGCTAAAAATAGGGGAACGGTTACTATGGGACGACAAATGTCAAACAGCCTTTGATAGAATCAAGGAAGTTTTGGCCTCACCACCGGTCTTGATGCCACCTCAGCACGGTTTGCCTTTGTCACTATACCTAACCACGACAGAGACAGCCATGGGGGCCATGCTAGCTCAAACGGTCAATTCCGAAGAACGGGCTATATACTACATCAGCAAGAAGTTTTTAGAGTACGAGTGTAAATACACCATGCTCGAGAAAACATGCTTAGCTTTGGTCTGGGCCACTAAGAAGCTCCGACATTACATGCTCAGTTACGAGGTACAAGTACTATCCAGAATGGATCCAATTAAATACCTCTTCGAGAAGCCCATTCTCAACGGCAGGATATCAAGATGGGCCCTAATGTTAGTAGAGTTCGATCTAAAGTTCGTACCATTGAAAGCCATCAAAGGACGAATAGTAGCCAAATTTCTCGCTGACAGTCCCGTAACCGAAGAAGGACACACCGACACTTGGTCCTTCCCAGATGAAGACATTTTCCACACTGACACCGAAGCGTGGGACTTATACTTTGACGGGACATCCAATTTCCGAGGATTTGGAGTCGGGATTCTCCTAATCTCGCCAAGAGGGGAACATACTCCCGTATCCATCAAATTAGACTTCGACGTCACCAACAACGCCGCTGAATATGAAGCATGTATCCACGGGCTACAAGCCGCCGCCGACTTAGGGGTCACGAACCTCCGAGTACACGGTGATTCATCTCTGGTCATTAATCAAGCACTCCAAAAATGGAAGACTCGAAATGCTAATCTCGTGGCCTACCAGGCACGAGTAAGGGATCTTGAGAAACAATTCCACAAGGTAGAATATATATACCTACCTCGGGAAGAAAATCAATTCGCAGATGCACTCTCAAAACTGGCATCTTTGCTAAACATTCCCGATCATATGACCAGTATGCCAATCTGTGTCGAAAGATGATCCGAGCCAGCATATATCCACGACATCGAAGAAATCGAGATACCTGATCCCGAGCCATGGTATCAAGCTGTGTTGACATACCTAGCAACCGGGGAATATCCAACCGGAGCTGACAACCGAGCCAAAAAGGCCCTGCGAAGACTGGCAACCCAGTTCATCCGCACCGACGATGGGCAACTCTACAAAAAGACAGCACAGGGGGCTCTCCTTCGATGTGTTGATAAAACCAACGCTGAAAAAGTTATGGCTGAGGTACATGATGGCGAATGCGGCCCACACATGAATGCCCAGACGTTTGTCCGGAAAATCATGAGGCTCGGATACTACTGGAATAGCATGGAAACCGACTGTCAGCTATATGTTAGACATTGCCATAATTGTCAAATTTTTGCCAATGTACAACATATGCCACCATCCCTGCTATACACTATGACATCACCATGGCCATTTTCAACTTGGGGAATCGATATTATCGGAAAGATAAACCCCTCGGGAACCGGAGGACACTGCTTCATTTTGGTAGCAATCGATTATTTCACCAAATGGGTAGAAGCTGAGTCCTATCGTATTCTCAACGCCAGCCATGTTGCCAAATTCATTCAAAATAAGATAATATGCCGGTATGGGATCCCTCACGAGTTCATCAGTGACCACGGGACCCATTTTCAAGCCGAAACAGCAGCCTTGCTGACCAAGTACAAAATTCAAAGGCATACATCTTCACCCTACCGACCCCAAACCAATGGAGCGGTAGAAGCGGCTAATAAGACAATTGTCACCATACTCAAAAAGATGGCTGATAATTACCGGGATTGTCCCGACAAAATACCATTTGCACTTTGGGGATACCGAACCTCGATTCGTACTGCGACCGGGGCAACACCGTATTACCTTACATACGAGATGGAAGCTGTCCAACCTGTTGAGTTAGAAGTGCCATCGCTCAGAATCCTACTCGAAAGTCAAGTACCCGAAGCTGATTGGGTTCGAGCACGATATGACTCGCTAGTCCTTTTAGACGAACGACGATCTCGTGCCTCAATAATATACAAAACTATCAGAAGAGAATCCAGCGGGCTTTCAACAAAAGAGTGAGGCCCAGAAACATCAAAGAAGGAGACTTGGTTCTCAAGTCTGTTCGAGCTTTATTACCAGTAGACCCAAGGGGAAAATTCAAACCTAACTGGGTCGGGCCATATCTGGTAAAGAAGATTCTATCAGGTGGAGCGGTAATGCTAACGGATCTGGATGGGAATGAGTTTGTCAACCCAAATAACCTGGACCAGCTGAAGCGCTACTACCCTTAACCCACCTATCTCAATGTCATTTGCAAAAGTTTATTAAAAACATCTTTTTTCAAACTTTTTAAGACAAGTCAAAAGCTAGAATTATTTATTCTACTGTTACAAGCATCTTGAACCAATAGTCTTGATGTATTTTGAAATTGCAAATTAAGTCTGAACTACATTTGGTTTGATTCCATTTATTATGGATACGTAGGCAGCCCCTCAAAAGGGCACAACCACTGCAATCAAGAAAAGAAAACAGGAACGGTTCTTTAATAAGTTTCTTTTATTTAAATTCAAAAAAAATCCGACAAATTCGGAAAAGTTACAAAAAAAATCAAAAAAATCCAGCACACAATAAATAATACTAATATTTAAATAATAAAAAAACTAAGGCATTTTTCCCTTTCCCTTGTCCTTAGTTTCCTTCTCCACCCATCGGCGTCGACGTGGAGGAGAACGCTCCCTAATCACCAAGGGAATCTCCTTAACCCGGGCTCGTTTCTTCAAACTCGACTCCCCGGTCACCTCACACGGACCTAGCCTATCCCGGACCGCTAGTTTCGGTCCAAGTCTTCTTTCTAAGTCACTAGCACCGGTCTCATTAGCTCGAGTCTTAGTTTTTTACTTAGAACCCGACCCCGGCTCAGCAAAGGTAGTTGGAGTCTCCTCTTTATCAAAGAACCGTCTATTATCTTTTACTGATTCTCGACGGGCCAAGTCAAGTGCCTCTTCAGTCTTCAAAGTCTTACGGGTCTCCTGGGAGTCTTCAGAGGTCCATTTTCGATATGATTCAGAAACCCAAGTGGTTTGACAAGGGCGAGGTATAGTCCACATGACACGGGTAAACCAGCGCTGTAGCCACGTGTCACACATAGCGTCCGTCAATTGGAGCGAAACGCTAATGATTACTTCAGTCTCGGGGATCTGCTGAAACGAACCGAACTGTCTCAGAATACGGTCCGGATAGATATGGACAGTCCAGTCCAAAGACAAGATCACCAAGTAACGGGCCTTGTCCCTTCTAGCTAACCCCGTCAGCCTTGAAAGGAACCACCAGATGACGTTCCATCTAATCAAAGGCCCACCATGGAACCATCAGCTCTTCATCCCAATATTTTCGATTTATATGATGACTTGAGCTTATTCGTCGGGACCTTGAGCCAATCTGACAGCTACGATATCTGGATATATTCACTGGGGGCTCTATGATTGACAGACGCTCGGATAACCAGATCTGCAAAATTTTCGAAAAGACAAAAACTTTCGAAAAATCAAAAAAATCGAAAATTCAAAAAAAAAAAAGAATTCAAAAAAATCAAAATTTTCGAAAATTGGAAATTTCGAAAAAACCAAAATTTTCGAAAATTTGGAAATTTCGAAAATTTCGGGAAAGAATTCGGAAAATCGGGCAATTTTTCGAAAAAAACGGTTAAATACCTGCAAAAGACGGATGCCTCCTGTCAATTGTCGATTCGGGTCAAGTCTCCTAGCGTCAATGCCCATAATAATCTCCCCAGTTATCAGCCAAGCCGGGCTGTGACCTGTCTCCATTTGGTCAACTATGCTAATCAGCCTGATCTCACCCAAACACGAGTCAGCATCCATTCGACCTTCAAAGGCATAGCGATGCAGCATACAAAAGGCGAAAGCCCTAGGCCTATGGGTAGAAGTGACTCTTGCGTCAACTGGGTTCATGAATTTGTCAGCCAGGTCAAATAGGGAAACTGAATCTCCCTTCACCATACGGGCTGTCTCAGCATGCGACAGACCTAGAAAATCCCTTAGCCTCCTCCTTGGGTCAGGATAAAATGGGGGAATAGCAGGACGAGCACTAGGGCACCAACCGCCTATAGCTGCAATTTCTTCAGGAAGAGGACATATTTCTCCTCGAGAAAATGCAAAAACATGGTGGGTAGTATCCCAAAAGGATAAGCAAGCATCAAGGAAGTGTGAATCTATCCTAAGTCGTTGAAGTGGGAATAAAGCCACAATTCCCATTTGAGTTAGCTGAACTTTATCCTCGTCTCGAAAGTATTGAGCCCACGCCTGGAGCATCGCAGTCAAGTGATCAATACCCATTGCGAGAATAGTTTCTTTTATCCTAAAAAGTCTAAGAGATTTTAAGATGAAAGAAAAGATTTGGGGTTAGAATATGAAGCCAGAACCCTCTATTTATAATAGAGAATATCACTTGCCCTGCTTCATCTAGGCATACAGGCCTAACCAGGGAATTCCAGGAATCCGTGTCAGAATCCGATTAGGAATCAAAGTCATCCTAAGCATCCTTATTTTCAAACTTTTCAAAAAAATTCAGCATTTTTTCTTTTCAAAAATTTTCAAAAAAAATCATCATTTCTTCCCCAGTATGAGTCGGTGTTTCACCTAAATGTTATATACAAATTATGTCAGCATACAGGTACACCCAAGACTCCCGAGAAATTCTAAGAAAAGTTCCCCAGTGGAAAGATCAGGCGAATTTTCTACTGAAGAATCAGGATATGTCTGTAAACAGATGTGCCCATAGCTTCCAAGGCAAGCTCCTGCGCAATTCTAAGACAGGATGTACCTGTAAAGAGGTATACCCATAACTTCCAAGACAGCTCCCGCGACATTATCAGCATCAACCCAGGTATGATTTCTGGCTGGCGAGCTCTTCACGCAGGTCTAATGGACTCTAAACGACCCGATCGGAAGTCTGCCAGGTTTTAATCCTTGATTGACCTGGTAGCTACTCTGACTTTTGCCTTGTCCAAGCCTCAGTCAGAGTGGGGGCTCTGTAGACACCCACATTTTGACCGCCAGGTGTCTATAGTAGTTCCCGCCAAACACCCGATGATGATTGGACGTAAACGTGCTTTGATAGACTCGGATATGGGCTTGTAATCATGGACATTTGGTTTAGACTTATTACGGAGTACAAATCTTACAAAACCAACCTCAAATCCAGGCCCAGTGGGTCGTTTCGAGTCAAATAAGACTAATTTGGGTCGATTCCGACACCAGGGGTAAAACCGTCTTTTAGCGACCGAGTCAAAACCCGGTCAAGGACATTTTTCCGAAACCCACGAGCCAACCGTGACACTACACGTCCAGTTTGGACTCAAACACTACAAAAATATCAGCTTCAATAAACATTAAACAATTCCGTTAAAGGTAGAATTCGACCTCAAGTAGGAATTCTATCCAGAAACCGGAACAGACACCAACCAAGCTCCAAATACTCGGTTTAGGCGTCCCAAGTCAGCCGAAATACTCGTCCACCAGCCAAAATACTTGGCTTCTTCACCAAGAAACGAGACTTTGATTTCTTCTCGAACTCTCGTATTTCCTATCCAAACCGGTATTTCTTGTCACACAAGCAAGACTACCTCGATTCCTATAAATAGGACCTCTCGTCCAAAACAAAAGACACGGTTTTTTGGACCATTCGACACACAATTAACACCAAAAAAACAGCCTCATAACACGGTTTTCATACATCCTCGATAGCTAGCAAATCCCGACACCTTTCCGAAGCCTCGAAGCCCCGAGAAGCCGTCCGACCCGACGTCCAACCACCCATCCAAACCGACACCCTAAACTCATCCTCATCATCTCGATGCTCCTAAGTTTAAGCCATTTTCCGATGAGCCTTATCCCGAGAAAACAAAGCATGTAGGTTGAGGGTGTAAATCAAACCCGCTTCTTCTTCTTCTCTTTTCTCCTTCTCATTTTTTTACGGGTCTTTCGTCGGTCTTTTTTTATTTTCTAATATCAATACTATTAAAAAACTATTTTCACATATCGAACATTCTTAAAGATATGATATCGATTTTCTATAATCGAATATTGTGTCGAAAAGAATTATATTAAGATTTCGACGATCTTAAAAATTGTTACACCTTTTTTTCGTTCAAAATCTTTTTTGTAAACTTTTCGTTCAAAGCAAAACTTTTTTTCAAAACCTTTTCTAAAACCATTCCGACTATTCGATATCGATTTCATAATCGAATATCGAATACGACGAATATCGAAAATATGAATCGGGTATAAATTAATCCATATTTGTACGCGATTTATATAAATTAACGATTTTCGACAAAATAAAAAAACCCGAACAGACCGCCACGCGAGTCGCGCGCCTGTCAGGCGGCTCGCGCGGTGGCCTGGTTGGCCGGGTCCCTTTTTTCTCGTTTCCTTGCTTTTCTATTTTTTATTCTCTTCGAGTCTTACATAAAAAGCGACTTTCGCGACATATTTCGATAAATACTTTTTTTCTTTGACCTCGGTCAACGCATGCTAATCCATCACGTGACATAAATCTTTTCAAAAATCATGCATATTATTTATTTGCGTCTTTATTCAATTTATTCATCGTTACTAACTCGTTTTCTCGTGTTTGTAGCAATTTATTTATTTCTTCGCTTTATTAGACTAAAACGAATTCACATGCTAAAATAACTTTGACGTTATTAGTTTAATATGCGTTAAACGACTTAGCAACCCATTTATTTATTTTTCTCACATGCCTTAGGAAAATAATCTCTGCATATCATTCAACCGTCGAACTAACGCGTGTACGTAAAAACGAACGATATCTTAGTAAAGGCCGCTAAGTGCGGGCGGGGTTGGGTGTTCTCAATGAACTTCCCAACACGTACCCTCACCCCTTACTCAGAACCATGGTTTCCGGATGTCCGAATCCATTGGCAACGAGAGTCATTTAATACACGGTATCTGATAATGTCGGTATCGGTATCGTAATGCAAAGGGACGAACCCGATAAGCTCTGACATCGGAAATGGGCCATGTTTTAAATATGGCCCACTACGACATAGAGTGGGTTCGAATGGTTCCGAATAACCACAAAATTCGGTGGCGACTCCTACTTCGATTTAAAATTCAATTTGATCCATCTCATATGGAGATTCATTCGCCTCCCCAAACCCGCGCGTGGCCGCGTCGGGGTGGACCTATGTCATGTCTACAAAAGCCGTAGGTATTTTCCCTCCATCATCTCTAATCTGGAAAATTAAATTTCAAATACTATTGGAATTTATGAACATGAATATTTATTATATTTATGAATATAAAAAAAAAGGTTAGAGACTATTGATTTACCATTTGTGTAACACTGGTGTTTCATGTTAGCGCCAAATCCTGTATAGATGAGAGAAATTATAGATTGTAATTTGAATGGAGGGGAATGTGTAGACAACTACTCCATACAATAGTTATAATACTAATTGAAACAACGAATATACAAAAAAAATAAAGGGAAATTCCCACTTGTACCCTCTAAGTTTTCACTTTTCCCAGTTGTACCCCTGCATATAAGCAATTCCCAGCTGTACCCCTGAACTCTATTAATTACTCTCAACCGTGACTAAAGTAGAATTTGCAGTTAAGTATGGGTGTTAAGTGTCACCTTGCAGCCTTAATCTAATGACATGGCTAGTAACATGTCGGCCTACTTGGCTTTTGTCCTCATTAATCCCTAATTCACCATTTCCCCCCAATTTTTCCTCCAATTCTTTCCCTCCAATTCTCAATCTTTTCCCTCCCAATTTTCTTTCTATTTATTATCTTTTTACTCTTACTTATTTACCTCTACAAACACTTCTCTATCTTCATCTCTCTCACGCTAACTATGAAGATGAAGACATTTTAGCAAGTCTTGAAGCTATTAGTGATGAATTTCTAGGATTGAAGATGCACTTGAAAGAATTGGTGTCAACTATGAAGGGTTTGAAGTACTTTAATGTTGCATTACTCATATTTGTTGTAGTACGTACTTGCTTTAGTACCGCATTTCTCCTACAAATATTGCAAAATTGATTTCAAATTCAAGTCCTTCAATGTGGTTATTTCTTACCCAACTTGTAGATGAAGATGACATAATGCAAAATACGAGAGAAAAAAATGAGAGAGTGAGAGAGAGAAAGAAATAGAAGTGTTTGTAGAGGTAAATAAGTAAGAGTAAATAGGAAAAAAATAGGGAGGTAAAAGATTGAGAATTGGAGGGAAAGAATTGGAGGAAAAAATAGGAGGGAAAATGGTGAATTAGGAATTATTGAGGACAAAAGCCAAGTAGACCCACATGTCACTAGTCATGTCATTAGATTAGGGCTGCAAGGTGGCACTTAACACTCATACTTAACGGCAAATTCTACTTTAGTCACGGTTGAGAGTAATTAATAGAGTTCAGGGGTACAGCTGGGAATTGCTTATACGCAGGGGTACAACTGGGAAAAGTGAAAACTTAGAAGGTACAAGTGGGAATTTCCCAAAAATAAAAGGCAAAGTAAAAAATCAATTTCCAACAAGCCCTCAAAAATACAGCTCCAAGGTAGAAATGTGTAAGAAGACAAGTCTTAGAAAGGATGGGGAGGCTGACAAATGTGCAAGGTGAGGATGAAACCACTATGAGTCCTAATTTAATAGAAAGAACATTTTTATCCAATACAAGAAATATGAGCATCAAGCTTAATGTTCAATCACTCATTCTTCCAGCTTCACACTTACTAGTATTATCCAATAATACCAAAACTACTATTAATACCTTTATGAATATAATTTTGTAAAACCAAAAAAAAAAGTTGAAAGGGCTGGGGTACCTCATTTCAGCAAGCATTTTTTGCATATCAGCTCTTAATAGCTTTTCACATTCAATTGCGCTCGAGTTTATTTTGGTGACAGGTGCTTTCAACTCCTCACTTGATGATTTAAGCTGCTCATTTGATGCTCAAAGATCATCATTGGATGCTTTTAGTGCCTCTATTTGAGTCTCATGTAATGCACCAACATCTTCCAGGTCTCATATTTCAGAAAAGAGCTCCACTTTTTATGTGTAATGCACAAAATAATGTATACTTATGATCATAGTGAATGCTACCAATGATGCAAAAAATCGACTGTATACTTATGTGTAAGAGAGAAATATCACCTGCTTATAATGATCAAACCAATCTTATAGTAGTAATAGAGGTGAACATAACATCTCTACTTATCTCACCAACAACACTACTTTTCCCAGCACCAACAAGACTTGTCTCCTCGAAAGGCTTAGAAAAGCCATCTGGTAAGAAGAAGAAAAACTCAACCATGAAATCCTGGTCATTCAAAGTTAATTTTGTTCATGTTTTCATGAAAAATATTTAAAAATTTAGAAGTTCACACCGTAGGTTCTTTTATGTATTAGTGTGTAGCCTATAGCTTACTTTTTTTCAACTCTCATAACAAGATTCAAGATTTATTAAATTTTCGAAAGTTTGATACATCTTTGACATGTTTTTTTTTTGTACTACCTCTTAATTTGTAAAAAGACTCAAACTTTTACGAATATCTACAAACATGAATATCAAATATTAAAGCAAAACAAAGCACTAACGGATATGAGACACGAAAATAAAACAAATTAAACAGACCCATCCCAAAATAAAACACGAGCCATCCATCACATATGAAAGAGTAATGCTACATGTACATGACATAGCCTTAAATAGTCTGATCGAACATTTTCATTTTCAACACTAGCGAATTGGGACAATGTTTCAGGGCACACGAATTCATATAAAAAAGTACAGTGCATATGCATGTTAAGTCCACTCAATACTAGTACCTCCCACAAATAAAAATGAGCTAGTACATCTCTTTATATTTTTTTCAAAGTTATAATCAAACTTATCAAATGACCTTGAATTCATACCCAAACTTGAATCTTCTAGTGAATGAACAAACACTCATCAAATGACTTAGAAATCAAATTTAGCTTGGTAACATACTACATATCACATTATTAGTTGATAGTAAGAAAATGGTACAAAAAAGGGGTTCGCATTGAACAAATTAGCTAAAAGGGCATCAATAATAATCAAATACTCCATCATACACCCAATGAAACAATTTTCAAAACATGTTGGAAAATAAAGGCCACTACACGACAATATTATCAAAATGTAATAACCATCATACACCCAATGAAACAATTTTCTATCTGTACATCAATCAAAGAAGAATCATCTCAATTACAGAAAAAGAAAAGAAAATCAGTTCCACAATTTTCTATCTGATATTACAATCAAAGAACAAAGCCAACAATAATGACAAGCAACATTAGTACACTAATCTATGAAAAGGAAGTTACTAGTATAACATCGACAAAATTACTCTACAAAATATGAACCTAGAAATACTCTGAATAAAAAAAGTGCAAAGACATACCAACTGGAGACATGAGGGCCATGAGGCGTTCAGAGTTCACACTAAATATGTGAAGAGGCAAAATAGAGGTATGAAACGATGGACAGACTCGAGAGGCGTGATATATATGTATGTGACAGACTAACCGCAGTAGTGATGACGTTAGAGCAAATGGAGTTTGGTGATGACGAGGTGTTGTATATGTTATTTCCCCTCCTACAAGAAGAATCCAACAAACATAAAATAAAAATAAAATAAAATAAACAAGCGCGGACAGTTCATTGTGGCATTTCAACAAACACCTAGTTTGCAAGCTCAAAAAACACGAAATTGTAAGGAAGAAACCTTGAGAAAATCACGAGGGGATAATCTGAGGTGAGTTGCTGAGCATTTTGCATTTTGTACCCATACCACGATAGATCACTGTGTTACGGATCTAAATCTTGACCCGAATGTCGGGGAATCGCTGAAAGTGTTGTGTTATAGTATCACCATGCTTAAGAAAAACCTGCTATGCCTTGAAGGACGCAGATTCCCCGGAAGTATTAAGCTTGTCATTTTTTGGTTAGTTCTTATTTATGAATCGACGAAGGGAGATGAGCAGAAGAATAATGAAAGAGGTAACGAGGGAATTGGGGAGTTGAAGATAACGAGTGAATGGGGAGGTAACAAGGGTTTGTGTTTTTGTGTCGGTCAACACAGAAGACGGTTCATATAACAATCATGCTCACTATATTTTAAAAAGAGACAGTTTCGCTTAGCAGTCGTGCTCTTTCATCAAAGAAAATGGTTATTTTAACTAACCGTGCTAATTGTTTGGCTAAAGAGGACAGTTTTTACTTGTAACTGTGCTCTATCTTAAACCACCAAGGGCACCAAAATTAAATTAATAATAGAAGACGATTTCGTATTCAAGCATTCTATATGGGGCGTCCTCTTAGCCTCAATTTGTAGTAGTGTTAGTTCGAAAAAGGGGATGCTGACATCAAAGAAGTAGGAGAGTCCAAAAAGCCTTATGTGAGGAGACTATGTGTTCATTGAATAAACTCTCAACTAAAATAAAGGAACAAATGCAAGCCAGCTATTAATCAATCAGGATTCAAGCAACAAACAGCAGCATTCAGAAACAAATCTAAGCATGTGTTAAAACTCGGCAATTTTATGTGTTAAACCCAAAATTTCGTGCGAGCTTAAACCCAGGAGGCCGACATGTATTAAACCCTCACCATCATCATCACAACAAGGAACAACAGGCAACCTAAATGGCTAAACATAAAATGTCGCAAACCTAGAAAAGCCCAGAATATTATCTAAACCCATAACCCAGAAAAATACCTCAATATTTCGCGAACGAATTTCAGGACCGGTCACGGTGAATCGTCGTATTTTGTGAACCGTAGGATGAGGCGATGAATCAGTTTGCATCGAGATGATGGGCTTTGTGTGGTGATGACGATGGTGAAGGTTGCGTGATGATGGCATTGCGTGGTGATTGGTAGCGGTGAGGGCGATGAAGTTGTTGTGATGATGGATAGGGTAAATAGGAATCTAGGATGCTTTTACTTGATTGAGCATTCTAACGGCATAGAATAATTCTCACAAGAAATACGGAGTATATATATAAAAGATAAAACAAATGACTGAAAACAAAATCGACACGATTTTGTTTCATATTGCAAACGAAAACAAATCCAGTTTAAACTCGAGCCGGTTCTTATGACCCGATTTTTTTTAAAAATATGGTTATCTTTGTTATAAACCAATTTTTTGAACCGGTTTCCGAACAGGTTTTTTTATCCCATTTTTTAACTAATATTGCAGAAAAATTCAAAAAAGTGGGAGAAATTTCCATATCGATATTTTTTCGTTTAATTGTAAACCGGTTCAAAACCGTGTACCCGGTTTTTAAAACTATGAACGGAATTCAGTATATACCGGATATCGGATATATAATCAGGTATCAGATTGACTCAAATCAAAGCAGGCCAGTTTCGGTCACTAAGATATTTCAGTATAGTTGATTGTCGGACGGGTCCGATCTAGAGTGCGTCGGATCGGTTTTCTCGAGTCGGATCGGGTTTTGCCAAGTCTAATTAGTGTCATTTAAGTTGATTAATTAGTGTCAATTTTTATTTGGTGCGATATATTATATGAGTCAGATCATTGTGGGTTAGTTGCGTCGATTTTTCAATCGTCGAGATATAATCGCCATGAAAATATGATTTTTGTGTAGTGAGACCCGTGACCCGTATAACCTGCCCGTATTTGTCCCGACCTATATGACCTAAACTGCTTGACAGGTCTTCATGTAGTAGTAGAAGTGAATAAAATAAACAACTCCATATATATCGTGTAATAATAGATAAAATCACCTGAATATTTCGAGGATACTAACTGATATACACACACATAAGGACAAAAATATAATGGGGGTATTTCATTCGTGTTTCGGGTTCGGTCACTTCATGTGCCGTAAAATATGGGGCGAATATAAACAGATAAACAGTATGTGAGGAAAAATGACTTCTAATGTACGCATTAACATTAGTTAAATCGTTCACGAAACTAATTTTTTGGAGCTACAAATTTTTCTACGGAACATTCCATAGCCTAAAATGTTTCCTACCACAAGACCGTAGGAATTTGGTAGGGGTGCTTTAAAGGAGCAACAGATTGAGATTCCGTAGGAAATATCTGTAGGAACTATTTACTTTCCTACGCCCTTCAAGATCCGTAGGAATTATTCCGTCGGAATTTGCACTAATTCTAGTAGTGTATATATCTTGCGATTTTTTTCACTTTTTGTTTCGCGCGGATTTCTCGACATCCGTAAGCCACTCGATCGAGTGGACCTGTCACTCGATCGAGTGACGCCTTCGAAGTGCTTCTGCCCGTCTTTGGAGGACTTACTCGATCAAGTCAGATGCTTTACTCGATCGAGTGGGCTATAGCGGACCACTCCGTTGCTTACGTATTTTGTATACATTTTTCAGATTTGGTTGTCGGAACGTCTGTCGATCATTGAGTCCCCTCCGAGCATTCCCAACTACCGTAGCAGCCAAATTAGTTCGAGGGGGTGTCGGATAAGCTCAAGTCACCATATAAACCGAGCTTACTGGGATGAGGAGCTGGTGTTCCATGGTGGTCCCTTAATCAGGTGGACTGTCGCTTGATGGTTCCTTTCCAAGCTGACGGGACTGGCCAAGAGGGACCAAGTCTGTTACTTGGTGATCCTGTCCCTTGACTGGATAGTTCACATTTACCCGGACCGCATCCTGAGGTAGTTCGGTTCGTCTCAGCGCATTCCTGAGACTGAAGCCATCATCAGCGTCTCGCTCCAATTGACAGACGCTATGTGTGACACCTGGTTGCAGAGATGGTTCGCCCGTCCTACATGGACTATTCCCAACCCTTGCCAATCCGCTTGGGTTTCACGGGCTTACAAGAAATGGACTTCTGAGGAATCCGAGGAAGCTCGTAAAGCTCTGAAGGTCGATGAGGCCTTCGAACTGGCCCGTCGGGAGACGGGAAAGGACAACAGGGGCTTTTTCGATGAGGGAGATACCCCTGCTACTTTAGTCCGACTAGAATCGGGTCTTAAGTCACATACTAAGACTCGAGCTAAGGATGCCGGTGCTAGCAGCACGCGGGGGCAGCTAAGCCCCCAGACTGATTTGGAGAGACGACTTGGGCCAAGACTGGCGGCTAGGGACCGACTTGGCCCACGCGAACGGCTGCCAGAGCCCGTGAGGGCCCGACTCTGGCCTATCGATGTGGATGAGGATTCGAATTCCAAGAAACGTGTCCGGGCTAAGGAGGTTCCTGTGGTGATTCGGGAACGCTCTCCTCCACGTCGTCGTCAGTGGACGGCCAAGGAGGCCAAGGACAAGGGGAAGGGCAAGATGCCCTGAATAACGAGTCCTTAGTTTTTATTATTTAAATATTATTATTATTTATTTTGGAGTGTCGTGTGTTTTTCTGTTTTTGTAAAAAAAAATTGGAGTTCCTGCATTTTGTAATTTTCCCGAGTTTATCGAGGTTTTTTTTGTGATAATTAATAAAAGAAAATTTTATTATTAAACTGTTCCTGTCTTTTCTCGATTGCACTGGTTGTGCCCTTTTGAGGGACTGCCTACGTATCCGCAATTAGCAGAATCAAACCAAACGTAGTTCAAGCTCAGTAAATTTGCAATCTCGAATTACACCAAGACTATTGGTTCAAGATGTTTGCGATATTAGAATAAGTAATTCTAGCTTATTGACTTGTTTTTCGTGAAATAATTTATTTATTTTTTAAAAAAAAAAACTGCTAATGACATTGAGAAAATGCTAAGGGTAGTAACGCTTCAGCTGGTCCAGATTGGTGGGGTTGACGAACTCATTCCCGTCCAGGTCCGTCAGCATCACTGCTCCTCCGGATAGGATCTTCTTTACCAAATATGGCCCAGCCCAATTGGGTTTGAATTTTCCCCTTGGGTCAACCGGTAGTAAGGCTCTGACAGACTTAAGGACCAGATCCCCTTCCTTAATGTTCCTGGGCCTTACCCTTTTGTTGAAGGTCCGTTGGATTCTTTTCTGATAGATTTGGATGTTGTTGAGGGCACGAGACCGTCGTTCGTCTAGTAGAACCAATGAATCATACCGTGCTCGAACCCAGTCAGCTTCGGATACTTGACTTTCTAACAGAATTTTGAGGGATGGTACCTCCAATTCAACTGGTTGGACTGCCTCCATCCCATAAGTTAGGTAATAGGGCGTCGCCCCGGTTGCAGTGCGAATTGACGTCCGGTACCCTCACAGGGCAAAAGGTATTTTGTCGGGCCAGTCCCGGTAATTATCAGCCATCTTTTTGAGTATGGTGACAATCGTTTTATTGGCCGCCTCTACTGCTCCATTCGTTTGGGGACGATAGGGCGAGGACGTGTGCCTTTGAATTTTATATTTAGTCAGCAGGGCTGCGGTCTCAGCTTGAAAATGAGTCCCGTGATCACTGATAAATTCATGTGGGATTCCATACCGACATATTATCTTGTTTTGGATAAACTTGGCGACATGTTTAGCGTTGAGAATGCGGTATGATTCAGCTTCGACCCATTTGGTGAAGTAGTCGATAGCTACTAAGATGAAACAGTGTCCACCAGTACCGGAGGGATTTATTTTCCCGATTATGTCGATACCCCATGTCGAGAACGGCCAAGGCGACGTCATGGTATAAAGCAGAGATGACGGCATATGTTGCACATTGGCGAAGATTTGACAGTTATGACAATGTTTGACATATAACTGGCAGTCGGCTTCCATGGTGTTCCAGTAATACCCGAGCCTCATGATTTTTCGGACCAACATGTGAGCATTCAGATGTGGGCCGTTTTCACCATCATGTACTTCGGCCATAACTTTTTCGGCCTTATATTTATCAACACAAAGGAGAAGAGCCCCCTGTGCCGTCTTTTTGTACAGTTGCCCGTCATCAGTACGGATGAACTGGGTGGCTAGCCTCCGTAAGGCTTTCTTGGCTCGGCCTTCAGTCCCGGGAGGGTATTATCCGTTTGTCAGGTACGTTAATACGACCTGGTAACAAGGTTCGGGATCAGTTATCTCGATGTCTTCAATTTCATGAATGTATGCCGGCTCGGACCATTTTTCGACACAAATTGGCATACTGGTCACGTGGTCGGGAATATTCAATAAAGATGCCAATTTTGAGAGTGCATCTGCAAACTGATTTTCTTCCCGAGGCAGGTATATGTACTCCACCTTTTGGAATTGTTTCTTGAGATCCCTTACTCGTGCCTGGTAGGCCACGAGATTAGCATTCCGAGTCTTCCATTTTTGAAGTGCTTGGTTAATGACCAAGGACGAATCGCCGTGTACCCGAAGATTTGTGATCCCCAGATTGGCGGCGGCTTGTAGCCCATAAATGCATGCTTCGTATTCGGCTGCATTATTGGTAACATCGAAGTCCAGTTTGATGGACACGGGAGTATGCTCTCCTTTTGGTGAAATTAGGAGAATCCCGACTCCGAACCCTTGAAAATTGGATGCTCCGTTGAAGTATAGATCCCATGTTTCGGTATCATTATGGAAGATATCTTCATCTGGGAAGGACCAGGTGTTGGTGTGTCCTTCCTCGGCTACCGGGCTATCGGCGAGAAATTCAGCTATTGCTCGCCCCTTAATAGCCTTTAAAGGCACAAATTTTAGGTCGAATTCTACCAGCATTAGAGTCCATCTGGAAATTCGGCCATTGAGAATGGGCTTTTCAAAGAGGTATTTGATCGGATCCATTTTGGATAGGACATGGACCTCGTAGCTGAGCATATAGTATCGGAGCTTTTTAGTGGCCCAAACCAGAGCCAAACACGTCTTTTCGAGCATGGTATATTTGCACTCATGCTCTAAAAACTTCTTGCTGATATAATAAATGGCTCGTTCTTCGGAATCGACTGTCTGAGCCAGCATAGCCCCCATGGCTGTCTCGGTCGTCGTTAGGTATAATGACAGAGGCAAGCCGGGTTGAGGTGGCATCAAGACTGGCGGAGCAGACAGAATTTCCTTGATTTTGTCGAAGGCGGTTTGGCACTTGTCATCCCATAGTACCCGTTCTCCTATTTTTAGTTTTTTGAAAATTGTTTCACATACCATGGTTAGTTTGAAAATGAACCGGCTGATGTACTGGACTTTTCCGAGAAATCCCCTTATTTCTTTTTCGGTTTTAGGAGGTTGCATCTCGGTAATGGCTTTAATTTTAGCTGGGTCGACCTCGATACCTCGTTGGCTAACGATATGACCCAGTAATTTGCCTGATGTTACCCCGAAACTGCACTTTTGAGGGTTTAACCTCATGTTGTACTTGCACAATCGGGTGAAGAATTTCCTTAGGGCGATGATGTGACCGTCCCATTCTTTGGATTTGACGATCGTGTCATCTACATAAACTTCTACTTCTTTATGCATCATGTCATGCAATAAGGTAGTAGCGGTCCTTTGGTAGGTGGCCCCGGCATTAATGAGGCCGAATGGCATGACGGTGTAGCAGTAAGTACCCCAAGGTATAGTGAAGGTAGTCTTACTCGTATCTTCTTCCGCCATCTTGATCTGATTATACCCGGCATACCCGTCCATAAATGATAGAAGGGCATGATCGGCCATGTTATCCACCAATATGTCGATGTGTGGTAACGGAAAATCGTCCTTCGAGCTTGCTTTGTTAAGATCTCGAAAATCTACGCATACCCGCACCTTACCATCCTTTTTAGGAACCGGTACGATGTTTGCAACCCAGTCCGGATACTCGGACACTTGTATGAAGCCGGCTTTGAACTGTTTATCGACTTCTTCTTTTACTTTGAGAGACCACTCGGGCCTCATTCGGCGGAGCTTCTGTTTAACCGGTTTGCACCCGTCCTTGATTGGTATGTGGTGCTCGGCTATTTCCCGGTCTATCCCCGGCATGTCCCTGTAGGACCATGCGAAGACATCTTTGAATTCTCGGAGGAGGTTCGTGAATTGTTGTTTCTCCTCGGGACCTAGAGATAACCCTATCTTAAGCATCTGAGGCTCTAAGGTTGTTCCCAGATTGATGGACTCGGTCTCTTCGATTACCGGATTCCGGGATTCCCTTTGCTCTAGTTGCTCGATCAGATGTGGAGGTAAGGGCACCTGTTCGTCGGGTTTCTCAATGTCATTGCATAAAATATTTTTAAAAGCAGAATTTAAAAGAGACAAGTCGTAAGCAGAACGGTTGTTATTATTAATTGAAAATTTGGAGAACAGCTCGAAAAGAGCAGCCATCTGATCATTAGTCAGTGGCGGGATAGGTAAGGCACGCGGGACAGACCCCGGAGTGCCAGCAGCAGGAACGACAAGAGGGAGAGGGGTTACAGGAGTGACTCTGGCACCGACTTCCCTAGACTCGACCTCAGACTCTGACTCAGACTCGGACTCAGACTCGGGCATGTCTCCCTCTCCGGTGACCAGCTTGTAGATTTTTTCTTGACTGTCAGTCCACTTGACAGTCTTCCTCCATGCCCTTTTTCCCGTCTCGGAACCAACATCCGAGATCAGCTTGGTCGGGTCAAACCTGTTGTTGCGAAGAATCAGGTTGACCAGGTCTTCCTTTGGAGTCGGGGCTATGGTGTCTTCCTCGAAAAGCAGCCCCAGCACGGGCTCAGCATCGTCAGCTCCATCAGCCTGGATGAGGGCGAACACATCATCCGGGATATAGTTGCATTCCGGGCCAATTGGGTCCCGAGGTGTGCAGCATTGGGTTGGTACAGACCAACCTGGATAGCCCCAAACACGGGTGTGACAAAGTAGTCAGTCAACCGTGGGCTGTAAGGGCTCAAGTGGATACCCTTAATGATGTTGCATGCCTTTTCGATTCCTGCTCGGACAACGTTGCCCGGAGTGGCGGCATAGCCAAGGCCGAAGTGAGAGTCTTCGTTCTTAAGGACCTCGATGATCTTCCCAGCTGGAAGATCGGGTCGAGAGGTAGCCCCCGGAAGGTACCCTAGGTTTTGGAGCATTGTGTCAATGCTCGTGGTGAAGTAAGGCCTAAAAAGGTACTCTTCCTCGATCATCCCCACAAAGTCGAACCTCCAGAGGTCCGTGCGGCCCGTGGCGTTACAGCTAGCCACGGTCATTGGGGTTGCCTCCAAAGTAATAACATTGTCAAGCAAA
The DNA here is from genome assembly GCA_958450325.1 of Agrostemma githago. Classification (NCBI taxonomy): domain Eukaryota; kingdom Viridiplantae; phylum Streptophyta; class Magnoliopsida; order Caryophyllales; family Caryophyllaceae; genus Agrostemma; species Agrostemma githago. Next base: position 59,963,337 of record OY288247.1, on the reverse strand, counting down.
GGCATTTTGATCTTACGGTGGAGGGTGGAGGATACGGCTTTGACCGCGTGAATCCATGGCCTCCCTAGGAGCAAGTTGAAGGATGAGGTGACATCGATCACCTGGAATTCAAGCTCCTTTCAATTGGGCCCGTTACAATGGTTAGCTTTACGGCCCCAGCTACTGACTTTGGGCTCCCATCAAAGGCTTGGATGGTTTGAGCCGTCGGAACATAATCGGCCTCGGTAATACCGAGGGCTTTGGCGGTCCTTAAGGGAAGGACGTTCACCGCGGACCCGTCATCGACTAGGGTCATCGGGAGGTATTTTCCTCGGCAGATCACCGTAATGTAGAGGGCCATATTATGAGAGGCCCTGAACGGTGGCAGGTCGGCTTCAGAGAAAGTGATCATTGGGCCTCCTTCCTTGGTTTTGCCCTTCAAGTGGGGCAGGACCGTGGCTACCATTTCAGCAGGGGTAGCCAAAGAGTCGATCTTAACTTGATCGAGAGCCTTAGTGAGTGCTTCTCGATGTTCTTGTGAGCTAACCAAGAGTTGCCATATAGTGAGGTCAACTCGGGTCTTCTTTAGTTGCTTCACAATAGTCGTTTCAACGGTCGGCTCCTCAGGGGCGACTTCCATCCCGAGTGGATCGGTGACGGTTGTCGGGATGGGGGTGTCTCTAGAGCTAGTGGCTTGATAGGGACGGCCAAGGTGGTTACTGGCTAAGACTCGGGATTTGGCCTCGCGAATCTGTTCAGGAGTGATGGGAACGGTTTCCCCTTTAATGAGGTAGACATCATCCTCGTCGTCAAACCAGATCCCGTTCACTTGCGAGATAAATGGAGAGATAAGGTGAGAGCAATCAATCACCTCACCGGCAAAGATGGCATGGGAGCTGAAAGGGTTCTCTTTGTTGCTTGGTTTATCTCCGGGTAGCGGGATTTTACCGCTCTCAATCAGGTCCTGGATCAAGTGTTTCAGCTTCCAACACTTTTCGTATCATGCCCATTGCCTCAGTGATATTGACAATAAGCTTGGGCATTGTAGTTCTTGGAACGTCGCTCGACCGGAACTTCAGGAGTTGAGCCTATCGGTTGGATTAGGCCCTTTGAGGACAGCCTTTGTAAGGCATAGGTATGGGTGGTACCTATATCAGTGAAAACCCGAGGTGGGGTGTTCTTCTTGGACGGGGTATCTAGTAGATTAACCGCGTCAAAAATGCTGCGGGTTGCAGCCTGGGGCTTGGTAGTGGAAGAGGAAGCCCCTTGGTATCCTTTGCTAGAGGCCTTGTTGAGGCCCTCCATCCTTAGGTCGTCTTCAATTCTCATACCCATTTCAGTAAGGGTGGTGAAATTGGGTATGACAACGTACCGGAGATGAACCCGGTAGCAGGGGAGGAGGTTCTTGAAAAAAGCCTCCACCAAAGTCTTCTCACTGGGCTTATCGACCAGTTTCACACTCTCGGCCCTCCAGCGTTGAAGGTACTTAGTAAAACCTTTTTTTGGCTCTTGGGCCATAACCTCCAAAGACCGCATCGTGGTTTGGATCTCGGTGTTGTCAGCATAGTTCCGAGCAAACTCGGTAGCCACATCATCCCAAGTAGGGTATTTCTTCGGGTCCAGCCTATAGTACCAGACCCGTGGGTGCTTTTCAAGGGACGCAGCAAAAAGATTCTTGAACATTGAAGAATCTACCCCTTTGATAGCCATGAATTCTTTGAAGGCCCGTACATGTAGTAACCGGTCCTCGGTTCCTTCAAACATAGGAAAGCCCGTGAGATTCAGGTTCGCAGGCAACTTGTCACTCACCGGGGAGTACTCTCGGCTATTCTCCCGATGAATATTGTTACTCCCAGCCAAATGGACTTGTTCTTCCAGTCGGCGTACTGCGCTGACTAGTTCAGTTAGAGGCCCAGTAGCCTCGGCATTAAGAGCCCTATGCTCCACTGCAGCCATACGAGCAACGATGGCCACTTGACCAGCCCTCATTTCAGTCAGTTGGGCATCAATGTCGGTTTGTTTGGCGGCCATGGCATCCACGGAGGCCTTCAGGTTGTTCAGAGCTGCTTCCATTTTGCGGTTGTGTCTGGTGGACGGTGGCATGTCTGTAAGAACACCGCGTAATCAGAAACCGAACCCAGATCTCGGAAACAAAAAGAAAAGAGTACATCCCAAGCGACACAAGGAAAAAAAAGACTAAAGACTCGAGAAAGACACCTAGACGGATGACTCGTGGGTGGTATAACTTCCTTAGAACTTGGCTTTGTGGGCCTAATCCCGTTCGAAGGAAGGTCCACGTGAGATTTTTCCCCAGACTTTTGACTCGAGTGTACGGACGGACTTCCTTTGTAGGGGTATGCCTTACGCGGGTTGGTCGTGCCTTGAAAAATAAGGCGGACTTGGGAAAAGGAGGGAAACTCGTGATATAGGATCAACGGAGTTTCGACGCTATAGACCTTCGACATAGTATGCAAAGACCCGACACACGGATAAACGGTAGGTCCTATAATAAGGAAGATTCACTAGGAAAGTTGGATGTTTTGGAGTTTTGAAATTTGAATATAAAATGAGCGAATTTCCGAAAGTTCAAAAATTGAAAACGGAATTTCGAAAACCAAGATTAGAATTTTGAAAATTCAGAAAATCGGAATGGTGTTGGAAATTCGAGAATTAAAACGGGCAGCACGCCGGCTAGAGAAAAATGATATTTTGAGCCAAATCGTTGATCCTAAATTTCGGCGGCATTCCGAATTTCGAAAGTTGGATATTTTTGAAAAGACGGGTCCCGAAACGAACAGTATTTCGGGTTTTTCAAAATTTGGTGTTTTGGAAAGATGCATTTTTGAAATGACGGTTTTTGAAAAACATGACACGAAAACCAAGCAGCATGTAGTCAAACAAGCATTATAACGACGCTTATGTATGCATTACGCTAAGTCTCGGTCGGTCAAAATAGGGTCTATACCAACAACGATGGCATTCTCGTAAATCAAGACGGACTCCCTAAGCCGAGTTGGTCTTAGGACATGCCGCAAAACCCATACGAATTCCGCCATCGAAGTCTTTAGCGCACCCATGTAGGAATGCACCGCGGTATAGTGGGACGTCGGTCACAAGTAACCGGCCCGGGCAAAATTTGGGTTATGCATGAATCATTAAACTAATGCGCGCACACTAATATACGAACGATTTCTTTTCGAGTCTCACCCTGGGAACCCCGATGACATGTGGTACATCAGGTATCCCCAGCGGAGTCGCCAAATTGTGGACATGACGTAGGTCCACCCCGACGCGGCCACACGCGGGTTTGGGTAGGCGAATGAATCTCGTGGTGAAATTGTTCTCGGGTTCGAAATTTAAGTCAAAGTTGGAGTCGCCACCGAATTTATGGTAATTCGAAACCATTCGAGCCCACTCTATGTCGTCATGGGCTATACACAAAGTATGGCCCACTTCGATTTCAGAGTTTATGGGGCCCGTCCCTTTGCATTGCGATACCGATACCATCTACACCGGTATCGTGTAAAGAATAACTCTCGTGCGCCAACGGTTTCGGGCATCCGGAAACCGAGGTTCTGAGTAAGAGGTGAGGGTACGTGTTGGGAAGCCCACTAAGGACACCCAACCCCGCCCGCACAATGGCGGCCTCTACTAAGACATCGTTCGTGTTCGTGTACGCGCGCTAGTAAAACGACTAAATGATATGCAAACAGCGTTTTCGGGATAAACATGCGAATTATGGGTTAGCTACGTCATTTAATGCATCTAACTATCGTCGAAGTTATTTAGCATGCGAGGTTCATTTATAAGGCGATAAACATCAAAGTAAACAAAGCTCGAAAATAAATAACGTACAAAATACACGGGCGGAAATACAACCCGGCCAATACAAAAGTTACAAATAATATAACAAACGGAATAAAAACGATAAAAAGATAGAAACGGACCCGTGTATAAACTAGACCGTGAATTATATGGATGGACGGACTCCGATTAAATACACATTATGTTGTGTATTAAACGAAGGACGGAGACATAGGACCTAGGCGTGATGCTAGCCCGATCCCGTGCCTCGATGCCTTGTCCTGACTTATCACGTCGAAAAATCGATCAAAATCGTTCTAAGTGTAGTGATATGCATGGGTTTTGAAAATTAGAATTACGTGATTGACTTTGCACGTTACGACTAAGTCGTAGAAAAAATGACGAGGCCCGAAAGTTGCATTAAGGCTCTCGGATTTCTGGGCTACAGGACCCACTCGATCGAGTCAGGGCATGGACTCGGTCGAGTGCGTCCTCGAAGTAGCTACTGCCCAGTTTTTGGGGTGCTACTCGATCGAGTGGCCTATGGCACTCGGTCGAGTGGCACCTGTACGAGGCATAACTCGTTTTGTTTTTATTTGTTTAAAATCGTGGTTGGCCGAGTTAAATAAAAATATCTTATGATTTAAATTTAACACGGCTTCCGGTATTATAATCGTGTATTATACAATTATAATACCGTTATCGGAATTTTGTGAAAAATGTCGTTATGGGATTGAAAAATGTGACTAATGACGAAATTGTAGTCCTCCGCGTCACGACATCGATATTAATCCTAACAGATTATGTGATGTTGGTTTTCGCATCAACGGATTTCACACTAATCTTAGAAATGGAGTCCTTCACGTTCAACTATGAACGACCACGATCTCGTTATGCCTTTGAGCACATTACAGATGACATACGTTAAAGTTGTATTTGTTCAAAATTGATATGTAACTATAACATTCAGCACTTTTATCACTTCAAGTGATAAAGTGCAACTTTATCACTCATCTCGTGTAACTTTAAGCACTTTTTGTGTAACTTTAACACTGAAACTTAGGAACTTAAAAAAGTTGTTGACCTTATTTGAACCTACCTCTATATATATATATATATATATATATATATATATATATATATATATATATATATATATATATATATATATATATATATATATATATATATATATATATATATATATATATATATATATATATACGCGGTATAATGTTAACGATGATAAATAAATGTTAGAGGTTAGTAACGAAAATTAAAGAGTTAGTATACAAGAATTAAAAATGTTAGTGTTTATGTTAGTATACTAGTATAGTTATAATATGGTTACAAAATGATAGAAAAACGAGATGGTAAAGATCGAGATGGGGTTTAGGACACCCTCAACATACATGCTTAGTGAGGCCTCGACAATAGACTCGTAATAGCGACGGGAACGCGGGAGTATCGAGGATGTAGTCAAGTTATGGTGTGTGTGTGTGTGTATCGGTTTTACGAGGGATGTAGACTCGGTTTTGATTAGGGTTGCTAATGGTTGAAGTGTAGGGTTGATGTAGAGTGTTTAGGGTAGAAATGAAGGCTTTTTTGCATGGAAAAATCCTAAAAATGCAAAGGGTTTGAGGGGGTATTTATAGAGAATATCCCACGACCTAGGGTCACTCGATCGAGTGGCCCTAGTGCACTCGATCGAGTGCCCTTGAAAAGGGGTCTGTTCCGGTTTATAAGGCTCCACTCGACCGAGTGGGTCAATCTACTCGATCGAGTGGATCAAGGGAATCGAGCCAATTTAGGAAATAGTTGACTCTTTGATTTTTTGAATTTTGAGCTTGGGCGCCAGCTTCTAGAAGCTCTCTAGGCTGGTTTTGAGGACGGATTCATCTTTGACCGGGTTTTGACCCGGTCGCCAAAAGACGGGTTTTATTTTTGGTGTCGGTTTTGGCCCAAATTAGTCTTAATTTACTCGGAACGACCCACTGGGCCTGAATTTGAGGTTGGTTTTGAGAGATCTGTACTCCGCTAAATGTCCACGTCGGATATTATTGATTCTGAGCCCATATTCGAGTATACTAAGTCACGTTTGCGTCCGATCATTATCGAGTGTTTTGTCGGGAACTGCTATAGACACTAGCAGGCAAAATGCGGGTGTCTACACTCCCCCACGGAGTTATCATCATCAGGACAGGTATGACTCTCAACATATGGCTGGCGAGCCCTGCAACGCGAGTCTCACAGACTATAAACGACCCGACCGGAAGGCTGCCAGGTCGTAATCTTTGATTGACTTGGTAGCTACTCTGACTTTCACCTTGTCCAAGCCTCAGTCAAAGTGGGGGCTCTGTAGACACCCGCATTTGCCTGCTAGTGTCTGTAGCAATTTCCGACAAAACACCCGATGATGATCGGACGTGAACGTGACTTAATACGCTCGAATACGGACTCAGAATCAATAGTATCCGACGTGGGCACTTAGCGGAGTACAAATCTCTCAAAACCGACCTCAAATTTGGGCCCATTGGGTCGTTTCCAATAAAATGAGGCTAATTTAAGCCAAAACCGACACCGGAAATAAAACTGTCTTTTTACAACCCAAAACCCGGTCCAAATAAAAAATCGACATTGCAAAAGCTTCTAGAAACAGCCCAACAACCATCCAAGTCAAAGTCAAGGTCAAGCCACAAAAATCTCAACCTCTCCTATATTCTCTCACCCGCCTAACCCACTCGATCGAGTCATCTAGCCCACTTGATCGAGTGACCCTAAATCGAAGGTAATTTTCTATAAATAACCCCCCCCTGCTCTTCACATTTTTCAGTTTTTTGGAACCCTAAGCGACCTACACACTACATACATTTGCAACCCCGACATCCCCTCTACACATACACTTGCAAACCCGATACCGAAACCTCCAAAAAAACCAAGAAAATCGTCTCCATAAACACAAACACCATAACTTACCCTACATCCTCGATACTCCCACGCACACGCCGCTACTATGAGTCCATTTCCGAGGCCAATTATGCATGTGGGTTGAGGGTGTCATCGAACCACATTTCTACTTCTCTTTTCTCTCATCTCCTCTGCGTTTTTTTTTTAATTTCATCTTTTTATTACTAGCATCTTATTTATCGTAACGCTATTAAATTATTCGTCGATTATGTATCGAATACGAGAGATGACGGGATAAGGAAACACGAATACGAGAGTATTGCACTCAATATTGCCGGTCGCTTATCCCGTCACCCCGAATATTTGGTTGTTTGAAGCGAATCAACCCCTAAAAAATAATTTATTTTTTGTTTATTTTAGCATCGCATTTTTAATCGCGTCTAACATTTTTATAATCGTCGTTATTAATACCGCGTATAATTATATAATATTTAAATCGCTTTCAGGTCGAATACACTTAAAAACAAATTCCGTTTGAAGATCCTTTTAATCCATGTACGAGTAGTATTGGAGGTGACACCCTTTCGAGGCGCGCCGCCCTAAACACTCAAGGGCGTAATGCGATCGCGGAGATTTGTCGTTAAGCGTGTCCGACGTTACTTTTGAGATTAGTACGAAACATGTTGATGTCAAATCGAACACCACATAATCCGTAAGGATTAATAACGGTGTCGTGACGCGGAGGGAACCGAATTTCGTCCTAATCAAATAAAAAAAAAATTCATAAAACCTTTTTTTTCAAATCCGACACCGATCTCGTAATCATACACCACACTTTACGAGCGTTGTAAACCGAGTTGAGTTTAAATTATGCAATATTTTTACGTATCTCGGCTAACTATCAATTTAAACAATAAAAATTGAAATCGCCATCATTTCCGAAATCGAGCAGCAGCTCGAACAGGGGTGTTCTATTCCAAATTTGGACCTTTTTTTTCTTCCATTTAGACCCGTTTTTCCTCCGTTTTGCGAGATTAGAGTGCGATTATCGCCGTATTTTGAGTAATTCTCGCATTAGTGTCTCTCTTTTGCATTTTACGTGTTTTCGTAATTTTCTGTCTATTTTGATAGGATTTTCGACCGAAAACGTATCTGAGCTTCTCTAAGCATGAAAGAGAGAGATACAGTCCAAAGAGCAAAACACATGACTGAAAGTTCAAGTAATCTAATCGATCGACAAAGAAAGAGACCGGAAAAGAGGCAGAGGATCACCGGGTGAAGTTTCACCCAATGAGTCACCATCGGGCGAAGTTTTGCCCGACGATATTTTCAACCTCCCCGAAGATTTCGTGGACACTCACCACCGGGCAAAATGACCGGGCGAAATTTCGCCCACCAGGTGAAATTTCGCCCGATTGAGAAAAGCGCCAAAAATCGCAAAATGAGAAAAAAGTCTCACCGGGTGAAGTTTCACCCGGTGGTGTCAGCTCGTCAACCGCATGGTGAAGTTTTGCCCTATGAAGATGCAAAGGGTGAAGGTCTGGCTTAAAGAAGAGGAATTGGATTATGGGCCTTAAGATTGTGTGACCCATTAAGGATTACTATATATACTAAACCTAGGGTTTCATTTTAAGGTGTGCCTTAAGTGAGCCTCTTAGGGTAGGAGTAGTGCAGAGGATCTCTAGTAGTAGTAGTAGTAGTAGTAGTAGTAGTAGGCTTCCATAGTAAAAACTCCATAGATTTAGTAGTTTCCATTAGTATTAGATTAATTCTACTCTATAATTTGTAATCAAGCTTCCACCTTTAGTTGAAGATTTGTGCTTTTATGTTGAAGATTGAAGAATTTTGCAAGGATTGGTGACAAGTTCTTGTATTATCTCTTCCGAGATTCAATCTTTTATGTTAATCTTCATCTTCCTCCTTTAGTTTTCTCCATAGTTGGTAATGTCTTTCCTCTCCCTTTCTCCATTAGGTAGTTTATGTTTTTCTCTCTCCTTTGTTTGTTTCTCCATAGTTTGTGTGATAGTTTACTTCCCCCTTAGTGTTGTTCGTTAGTATAGTTTCCTTATCATCTAGTTATCATTTACTTTAGATTTAGTTATTATGCATGCCTTAGTTAATCTTTCTTTTATTAGTGTTTTGTTGTTCTCCATTATGAGTAGTGAGTAGATTTCTTGTTGGGGAATTTCGGGATGAGGATTTGGATTATTTGAGTTGAGGGACGTTGGTGGGTTGTTTACTTGTTGATTTATCAAGTTTGAGGTTTTTGTGTCTTTGTTGACTTAGTTAGACTGCAGCTAGATTGACCTTGACTCACTCTTATCAATATGGGGAAACTCGGGGTAGGAGTTACCTTAATTTGAGACTTACCCTTTTTTCGCCGCGAAAGCGAGTTTTTAGGTGGGTTGGGTGAAGAAACCAAAAGGTGGCATTCTCCCTTATCAACGTTGTGACTAAAACTCGATTCCGAGACTCTTATACCCCAATTTCCGAATCCCGACTCTCCCGAACGCTTTTCCCATTATTGTTTCTAGCTTTAGTTGTTTAGCTCGCTAGCATTAGTTCAACTCGTCTCATCCCAAAACTCTCATCTCAATCCCAATCGCAACTAAACCTTAGACTTGACCAATACCGCTTAACCGCCTCCCTGTGGTTCGACCTCGACTTGCCGCTACTACATAGTAGTGAGTTGGGACTAAAAATATTGTTTGCATACGTGTCAGCGACAGCGCGCATCAAGGGGGCACTCAATCGAGTGCCATGACTCACTCGATCGAGTAGCACCCCAAAACAGAGGCAGGGGGTATGTAGAAAGGTCACTCGATCGAGTCCTTTCCATGAATCGATCGAGTGGTCTCCCTTACACTAGAACGCGAGCTTCCTACATCGTTTTATCCTCGGCAAATGTTTTCACGACTTTGGTCGTCATGTGTAAAGACAATCACGTGTCCTCCCTTTTCAAAATCATGCATAATTTCATCATCTTTTAGTCATCTAATCTATTTACGTTTCCGTTATTATGATTATGTTGATTTTGCTCGCTATTTTGTTTTGTCCGGGTTGTATTTCCGTCCGTGTAACTTGTAACTTATTCTCGTTTATTTTTCTTTTATTTGTTTGTGATTTACCGTTTTACAAATGAACTTCGCATGCTAAATTACTTTGACATAAGACTAAATGCATTAAAATGACATAGTTGAACATACAACTCACATGCTTAACTAAAACATTGTTTGCATAGCATTTAATCGTCAAACTAACACGCGTACACGAAAACGAACTGTATCTTAGTAGAGGCCGCTAAAGAGCAGGCGGGGTTGGGTGTCCTTTGTGGGCTTCCCAACACGTACCCTCACCCCTTACTCAGAACCATGGTTTCCGGATGTCCGAAACCGTTGGCACACGAGAGTCATTTGATGCACGATTCCCGATAACTCGGCATCGGTATCGTAATGCAAAGGGACGAACCCATAAGCTCTAGCACTAAAAGCGGGTCGTGCTTTCTGCACGATACGCCTAGGTGTAGAGCAGGTTCGAACGGGGCCGAACTCCCACAAAGTTCGGTGGCGACTCCTATATTGATTTAAATTTCGACCCGAGATCAATCGAGATTCATTCGCCTACCCAAACCCGCGCGTGGCCGCGTCGTGGTGGAACTATGTCATGTCCACGCAGTGCAAGCATCCGCAACGACGTCAACGCATTGATCGATTTAGTTCAGGACATTCATGCCTTGATAGCCCTTATGGGCTCCTCCTTTAACAACATTATCAATCCCGTCTCGATTTGCTAGAGATTTCGGACACGAAAAGAGAAACAAAAACTACTCATAGTTGCCACGGCATCCGGAGGCTCGCTCCTAGTGAGTCGCCCAAATATCTCACAAGATCAAACCTTTTTAAGGCCGACATGGAGAGAATCACAAAAATACATGGAAGTCATATCCAATCAGAAAGGCAATTGCCGAGAAAATTTACCACAGTTGACTTGACTTACACTGAGACTCTCAAACTTTTGGTCGATCAAGGGCTACTTTCACCTATGGGTCTAACTCCGGAACGTTCGATAAATGGGGCACGTCATGGAGTCTCAACGCCTATTGCATATTTCATCAAGGTATTGGGCATGATACTGAAATATGCATTAGGCTAAAGCACGTAATCCAAGACAAGATTGATGAAGGAAGATTCCCTCCCCAGAAGCACCATAAAGTGCATATTACCTTCGGAAACACCTAGGGAGAGATCACAAGTTCACAACATCAGTGCCTATCACAAACCACAACAAGCCATACGTCGATTCATCGGAACTACTTTTTACCGTCGGCGCTTTACTTCTTACCGTCGGTGTTAATTATGTAAAATGACAACTTTGCCCCTGCTATTTATTCTCGAAATAATATTACTTTTACATTTTATAGATTATCCGTTTACTAAAACTCGATAATAAAACCGTCTTTTTTTATTATCGTATTAAACAAAACCGACTAGCCATATAGTTAGTATATGGAATTACGTAAAATGATGGGTTCTCCCTTGCAATTAATTCTCGAATTATTATCACATTTACATTTTATAGAGTATCGTTTTGTTAGAACTCGATAATAAAACCGTTTTTTTATTATCGTTACGCCTCCGATTTTGAACACTTAATTAGATTAATTAACGACTTAATATAATTTAATAACGTAATTAACAAATACAAGTTATACGCAAATTAAATTCTAGATAATCTACGACAAGTCGACATTCAAGATTTATTATACAAATCGATGCAAACTTTTTTTTAAAAAAAACTGGTCGACCGACCGATCGGTCAGTCGAAATATCAGTTTGATGATGTTGGTGTAGTGGTTTAGTCATTTGCCCTATAGTTAATTGGTCAGAGGTAGCGGGATTTGAACCCGAGCCACTTGTATGAAATGTTATCAATGTACTTCACCACCTTATACTTCTTGTTGCATACCATTGGAAGATTCATATTATACTTAAACTATTTCTGAAAACTTTCAAGTATTATAGAGAAAATAATAACGTAAAATATGGAGTAATTTATAAAGAAAATAATAACGTAAAATGTGGAGTAATTTATAAACTTAAAAAATGTCGGAATTTTTTTTGTGCCCCCTAGGTGAAAAATCCTAGGTCCGCCACTGGACATACACAGCAAAACGGAGATTCATAAGTCGATCTAAACCGATAAATCTATCCCGATCTACGACATAATCGATTTAATTGCGTAAATAAATAAAAGTCGCGAAAAAAATCGAAGAATACGTCCAATTATAGCACGATCGATCGATTAACACCGCTTGTGGAAGTGTAAAACCCGTTCCTCAAGGTTCGTGAAATAAGAAACCCGATATTTTAGAAAACCACTTCGTAATACTCGATTTGTAATTTTGATTTTCTAAAGAGATGAAATGAAAATGAATAATGAAATGTTTTTGAAGTTTCTATAATAAGTTGTGGGCTATTAATGGGGACGATTGTGTGAATTTATGTCGAGTTTTTTAAACGGTTTTTAAAAAAACGCTTCATTGAGTCGAGTTTCAAAACAAAATACTAAACATGTTTTAAAAAATATGAAGCGAAAAAAAAACGACGTAATAAGTGTCAATTAAAACACGGTTTCCAAAAAAGTTGATTTGGTGGAGTCGGTTTCAAAACTAGAAATCGTAAATATTACCGACTTCGTGAATCAAAAATATTAGAAACAAAAATAAAAAATAAAATCTAATGAAGGGCAAAGTCGTCATTTTACGTAATTAACACCGACAGTAAGAAGTAAAGCGCCGACGGTAAAGAGCAGTTCCCCGATTCATCAATGAAGCAATATTTTGAACACACCCCGAGAAACACATTATTAAAAAGCCACCTGAGAATTTGAAAAAGGAAGTTGGTTTTACTGCATGTCTGCATTGCCTCTAAGTCTGGAGTCTTAATGGGGTCAAGTCTTTTACCATAGTATTTTCCTACTTTTATCGAGTCTGAGATCAGGGGCATGTTCCGATCTCCCAAGTCTTACTATCTATGTTCGACTTTATTATCAATATATAAATAAATTATTTTTCTACTTTTGTTTTATTTTGTGGGCCTCGACATTTAGAAAGTATGTCATGCAATTATCGATTCCTCAAAATGAGGAAGTGCAATAACCGAGATCTTGATAGGAGAGAATTATACCGCGTGTTAGGCTTACTATTAGTACTATCATTATGCTATTTGCACCATCACCCTTTGCACTTGGCAGTCCCATTACCCGAGCCATTTTTAATCCAAAAACAGTTTGGGCGTCCAATATGCCAGGTTCCGAATTCAGACGGTTCTTAGCTGTAAGTGCAAACCAGTTGAGAGCAAAATTGGCGACACACAGAGTTTCTTATATTTTCAGTGACCACAGTCAAATAAAGAGAGTTGTCATTTCCCAAAAGGGGGCTCCCCTTGGCCCTAACAAGCTGGTTTTACATGCAGCCACACGCCACGACTCCCACATAAGCGTGATATACACGCACCTCAGCGTGTCTTCTGCAGGAAAGTATTCAACGAAATATATTCCCGTGGCAGTAAAGTCACCACAGGTCAAGATTTTGAACACCATCAAAACATATATGAAAAAACGGAGCCAACAGGAAACAGACTAGGATCAAGCCAGCAAGCCAAAGGAATAATTGCATTATCGCATACACCACCACTTTTCCCAGGGTTAGCTTTTAAACACAACAGCAAGTTTGCTGTCAACTTACAAATACTTTTATTTACAACATTACTTGATTCACACACAGCCACCCCAAAACGTTCTCAGAAAGCAGTAAAACATCATTGATAGCACTCAATACACTGAAGTTCAGAAATACGAGTTATAGCCATGTTAACTGGCAAGTGGCAAGCTAAAACTTAGAACTCTCGATCGGGGAAGAGAATAGGAGCAACCAAAGACCATATGTACAGAGCTGCAGTGGCCCATCCGGTAACTATCCGGACCCAAACAGATGGCCAGCCAACATCAACCAGCCTACCACTCTCTCCAACTGATGTTGACCATCCCGTCAAAAGCATTGCTGAGTACATACTTGCTAGAGAGAATATGAGATGAAAGAACGAGTATGAGTATGTGACTGGCTTACTCCTCTCCTTTTCTTCTTCCTCGTCAACTTTGTCCAAAGGAAGTAATGGCCGTCCTCCGCCTTTAGGAAAAGCTCGAGAGTCAATAACAAATATCAACGAACCATATAAGTACAGTGATTAATAACACACAGACAAACTGTAATGCTTCTATTAGATTGAAGGGAGTATGTCGATTTTTATAATACTATTAGTCAATTAGATTGAAGGGAGCTATTTTTCTCCCTCCAAGCTAAACCAATCAATCTTTCCGGAATTCTGACAATAATTTTTTTTGAAATTAACTAGGTCCAATGTAAACCAAATCAACCCACAAAGAACTGCAAGCTCTTCTCACAGTATAAAAAAGGTGAAATATTTAATTAAATTACAGCATTAACTGTAAGAAATACAAACTCTATTAAGTGTTCACAATTCTTTTTGCAAACATGGACCCTCCTACGCTAAGCAGGACAATACAATCATAATGCCATAATATAACAGCCTATACCTGCACGAGGTGAGCTCGGAGGAGAGAGAAGAGTTGTAGAAGAACCAGCACGGACAGCAGAGTAGACGACAGACAGTACAGTAGTCATTAGCCCAAATGTAAGTGAGCTTGTTGAAACAGCTTGGGAGTGCTTGTGAAGGCCATTGCAATTATAATCCCGAGGTTCACTAGCCAGTCCACTATAGCACAGATACATGCAGTAAAATGAAATAACTGACGCCGGCAAAATGCTACCATTGACCTATATTTTCAAATTATTCACAAAGCAAATGAAATCATAAGAAACCCCCTCATGCGATTGACCTTTGAGATAAATGTGAGCATAATATAGAAAGGTATCATGTAAATCATTACAAACCTGTTCTGCTCAAAATTTTAATGCATGGTATAATGTACAAACAAAACAAGAATAATTAAGATTGTAAATTCAAAGGTTTCAAGTACTAGGTGGATGTTTGAGCCAACCTTTTCAAGTCAATAAAAAGATATCAAACCTAACATCCCATATATACTAAGAAAGTAACACTATATAAAATTTCCCTCCAAAATGCACCCATATCTAAATAAGAAAGCAAATGAAAATGCATCCATAAATTGGCAAACCATAATGACAAAAATAATTAGAATAAATTGTCAAAATTTATAATATGAAAGAATCATTAGTTTCATGGTAAAAAATAACTCCCTTTGTTTTTCTGAATGACCTTTTTTAATGTGTCTTTAACTTCATTTTTTAGACACGTGGTATTTTAGTCCAAATTTTCTTACAAAACTACACCGCTAAATTCCTTATGAAAAGAATATTGAATAACACCAAAGACAAAGGGAGAATTGAGTGTCTCGAAATATAAGAATGACATACGTAGTATATATTAAATATATTATGTGGGTAGTATTTTCATAAAAATACAAATTTAATGACATTACCCATTTAACTTGATTAATTTTACAATTTAAAATTATTTTCTCAAATCAAAAGTACAAGCTTGAGAGATGTAATCAATGTTTTAATTAATAAATGTATAAGTAATACTTCGTACAATATAAAGTAAAGCCTTATATATATAGTGTATACATTGCACGGGGTCTATACTAGTGTTATATTTAAAAAGATGTAAATGACTTCCAATAAGCCAAATATATGGAAAAGCTATAAAAAAAAAACAGAAACATAAAATAGCCGCTTTGCTGATTGCTTCTTGTATACTTCCTCACATCCAATCCAAAGCTTATACTTATCATAAACGGACCATCCCATCCAGACTTTACATTCCTGTTTGTTGAAGACTTTGCCATATAATCCTTATAATCCTTCCTCGATTTACACAAAATGTCATTACTTTTGTCCACTATAATTTTTAGGACCCATTAGACCTTATGATTTACTAATAATACCCTTACTTTTTATCCGCTTTCTTAAAACCACGTGAAAAACTAAATGTAAGCTTCAGATTGGATGGGAGGAAGTACCTTTTTGTACAATCAGTCTTGGGAATTATTAGAATCAATTTCCATTTTGTTAATGACAGAATGAAACGATAATTTCCATAGACATTCATCATTCACTTTTTTGTTAGTTCTTGGCAGACTAAAGATCAATAAGTAAATAACTGTATAGAGTTATCAACTAACAAAATAATGTCTCTCAAGCCCACATGAACAAGGAACGAGGATAAATTAGTTCTGACAATAGCAGCAAAAAATTCATTACTCACAGCAGGGTGTAGAGCCACTACTGCAAAAGCAAATGCAAAAAAGAGCGTTGTAACGATGAAAAAGGTGTTGAGTCCACAGTCTTGTCCAGATGGAGTAAAGAAATGGAAGAGAAGAGCTGAAAAGCCAAATGTTGCCACGTAACAAAAAAGTGAAACGATACATAGAGCCGCATACCTAGATCCAAGGAACATACCCAAAATAAGTAACACAAGAATATACCATACAACTTATCAGAAAAAGCAATGCTTAGATTTCTCGTCCACTAAAGAAGTTCAAGGAAAAGAACAAAAGCATAGCACTACCAGAACTGCTCATCATAGCTAACCCATTTGTCATTCCATCCATGCACAAAATCCAGCAAAAGAACCACTTGAACAAAAAGGAAAAATCCAGCCCCAAACTTAGAGGTAGCCTCTGCAGCATAAATTTACTCATGGGATTAGCTAGGACATATAAAAGAAAAGAAAATAAACATAACGATACTCTGTGTATCACCCAAAATATAGCCTCTGAGTCACAAATCAATTAAATGAATAGTTTCATAAAGAGAGCAGAATCAAGAGAAAACTCCAAGTGTAAGAACCACTAGCAGCCGTCTAGTAGAACTTTTACAAAGGATAGGTAACACACAGCAAACCGAAAATAATCCACTGGGTACCAATCTTCTGTCACATATTTGTCAGCTTCTAGGTAATTAAATGTCTACACTCAAAGGTGAATGGAGTACCTAAGAACCACTAAAATTCATGTGTTTTTCCAGTTTTGCAGGCGCAAAGACTCACTATTCTTGCCTTTGAATTTTGGAATAAGATGGACTAATGAAAATGGAACAAGCAATAGGTTGATTTGAATTACGATGAAATTTGATAATGGGTTTCCATGGAAACAACCATTTTGCATCAATAACAATGCAAAAAGGTTACGCACAAGGATAAACCTTGGAGCCTACCCAATACAGGCAGGAGCCACGAGGACAATAAATATTAAAGAATTTAGTCTAGAAGATGAAGTGGAAGGGGTAACAAGAAAACATTCGGCAATCAATTGACTCTTTTATGAATTTCATATAGATAGGAAATTAAGAGGAAGATACCATATAAGGTAATGATTCCATTTGGAACAAAGAACATCAAGAGTACAAGGAGGCACCAACAGATTACTTTCATCATCCATCCACCATGATGCACACTATCACGAGGATCCTTCTGATTCTTCACTCCAATCATCATCACAGCAAGAATTGTGAAAAACAGAAAATTTCCCAGACTTACTCGCAGCACCGCATCTGTTTGAAACCATTCCTTATCGGGTGTGTGCTGAAAATAATTGATCCCTGCGTTAACAGACAACCAAATCAGCTCTCTCTCTCTCTCTCTCACTAGCAAACCACACTTTGTGCATTAATTTGTGATTTGGCAGCATAATTAAAGCAGGAAAAAGCCACAAATAGGTAGCATGAACTCATAAATAGCAAATTTTTAAGTAGTTACAAAATTAAACAGTGAGCACATAAAAGAGAGAAACTATGAGTATTAGGAATTATGCAAAATGATCATGGAACAACAACCCCTCTCCTCCCTCGCAACAAACAAGTTACATATGCTTGACATGATGCATTTGTTCTTCTCTTGTCAGATTTACAACAACCAGATTTAATGGCATTTGTGATTGAGGGAGGCAATTCCAGTGTTTGGAATTGGACCTAAAAATTTGGCCTCATAAATCCAACATTAAAAAGATGAAATCATGAGAAACATTGAATTTGTAATCGGGTTATGGAAAACTGAAAACGCAAGGAAGATGATGGAATTGAAAAGGCTTACAGGGAATCTTCTCGAGCAAGGGAGGAGCAACCTCACGAAGAATCCAAGCGACGATCAAGGAAAGCGCGAAAAGACCGCAATAAGCGATCCGAGCGGAGCGACGGCTGATTCCTGAAACAACTGTCCGGCAGGCGTCGCAGGCGCAGGCCGCGCAGCATGACGCCAAACACGAAGCAGCCCACATCTTCCTCTTATTCAATAATCAATGGATGCCTGCCTGCAAACACAGGCAAATCGATTCGATTGAAGTTAGTAAATTCGTTTACGGAAGCTCTAAGTGCTCAGTTAGGTAGAAAAATACTCCTCCGTAAGAGAGGACCGGATACCTCAAGTCTGAAGATGATAATGCAGCAAGGAACAATTTGCGTGGGTTTCAGTCTTGTCGATTGCTTTTTATTGGTCAAATTTGGCAAAGTCTGATTCACAAATTGGTAAAAAAAAACAAATTGTATTTTTTGTTTTTCTCAATAGCATCCTACACTTTTCTAAGACCATCCCCATCCAAGGGTCACCCTAATGGAGGTCATCCCCGTTTTAATGTTATAATCAATTTGTTGACTTAGGTCATCAACCCAATCATTTTTACTTTTCAACCCAATCATCTCTCACTTTTTCTACCCCACATATCTCTCTCGTACTTTATTTTTTCAACTATCACTATATTTATATATATTTATTATTACAAATATTTTAATACCAACATTATTATTTTTTAAATAGTGAGGAGGTTTATTAAAAACGTACAATCAATTTTTTTAAAATACAAACTTACGATTACAATTAAATTATTACAACTAATAAATGGGTAGCGACTACATTGATATATGACATCTGCATACATTGATTAAAAAAATACAACTTTAACGGAGTGCATAACATTAAATAAAGAAAATAATTTAAATACTTCGGAACCATAAATAACATTAACGTAATTTAGTCGCGAAAGTTCATCCAAATATGTTCAATGAGGTCATTTTTAAGGGCGACATGGGTTGGATTATCGCGAATGTTATCATAATTTTGCACGAACCGGTCTTGAGCTGATCTACGGCAACGCTGATATTCAAAAGGATTATCATTAGCTGATGTAGGATGATCTTCTTTGAACTCTCTGATTATATTTTCATAGTGGAGATATGTTTCTCGCTCATCTTCTACTATCATGTTATGCATAATGATACATGCAATAAGAACTTCCCCCATAATATCTTTGTTCAGAAGTAGACAAGGGCGCTTAATGAACGCAAATCGAGATTGTAGGACACCAAACGCACGCTCAACATCTTTTCGACAACTCTCTTGGCGAGCAGCAAATAATTTATGCTTCTGAATTTGCGGAGCAGTAATTGTTTTCACAAATGTTGCCCAACCAGGATATATACCATCAGCGAGATAATATCCCAAGTTATACTCTTTTCCGTTTACCATGAAACAAACCGGTGGGCCCGATTCTTCTAAAATATCGTCAAAGACGGGAGAACGTTGAAGAACATTTATATCATTATGGGAACCCGGTGTGCCAAAGAACGCATGCCATATCCATAAATCATAAGATGCAACTGCCTCCAAAATAATTGTTGCCTTCGAGCTTCTCCCAACATATTGTTCTGACCATTGCGTCGGACAATTTTTCCACTCCCAGTGCATACAGTGAATGCTACCCAACATGCCAGGAAATCCACGTGCCTGGTCAATATGAAGTAATCTAGCTAAATCGTCTGCAGTTGGCCTGCGTAAATATTGAGTTCCAAAATTTGAAATAACACCTCGAGCAAAGTGCCTAAGACTATCCCTTACGACAGTCTCACTCATACGCAAATATTCATCCACGGAATCCGCAGAAGAACCATACGCTAGGATTCTTATTGCAGCCGTACATTTCTGCAGAGCTGAGAAACCAAGTCTTCTATTACCGTCGGCTCTTTGTTTGAAGTAGTCATCACTGTCGGAAAGAGCGTTAACTATGCGCATAAATACATGTTTACGCATTCGAAACCTGCGGCGGAATAGCTCCTCAGGATAAATCGGGTTCTGAAAATAGTCGTTCAGTAATTGCTGATGACCATCCTCACGATTCCTTTCAATATATCTCCTTGGTCGTCTAGGAGTACGAGTGAGTTGTGTATTAGATTGAATACGTTGGTTTATACGTTGACTTATGAGGTTGTTTAATTGCTCAGATTCTTCATCCACTTGAGATTCCCATTCATTATCTGAAATCTTATTTTGATTAACAACATCGTCATTTGAAGAATCTGAGCTACAACTTGAAGTAGACATTTTTGTTTGTGATATACTATGTGATTATTATTTAGGAAGATTGAAAATGTTGTATTGGGTTTGATATCTATCACATGAGTAATGATAGGTATATATAACCATCTTTTTTTTCAAACCCGATGTGAAAAACTCATTTTAAATTTGTATTGCAACGGTCATTTTCAATATTACCCATTTTAAATTTGTATTGCAACGGTTGTTTTGAAAATTTGAATCTAACGAACACAATTCCGACGATTTAGTTTAAATTTTTATTTCAACGATCATTTTCAAAATTTGAATCTAACACTTTTTCTGAAACCCGATTTCAACGACTCATTTTAAATTTTCAATGAACGGTCGTTTTCAAAATTTTGAAACTAACACTTTTTCTGAAACCCGATTCCAACGACTCATTTTAAATTTTCAATGAACGGTCGTTTTCAAAATTTGAAACTAACACTTTATTTCAAACCCGATTCCAACGACTCATTTTAAATTTTCAATGAACGGTCGTTTTCAAAATTTGAAACTAACACTTTTTCTGAAACCCGATTCCAACGACTCATTTTAAATTTTCAATGAACGGTCGTTTTCAAAATTTGAAACTAACACTTTATTTCAAACCTGATTCCAACGACTCATTTTAAATTTTCAATGAACGGTCGTTTTCAAAATTTGAAACTAACACTTTATTTCAAACCCGATTCCAACGACTCATTTTAAATTTTCAATGAACGGTCGTTTTCAAAATTTGAAACCCAACTACTATTTTTTCCCTTTTCTCTATAAATAGAATGGGTAGATCCAATTATTTGTCATTCCAAATTTGCAAACTTTCTCCAAAAATTATTTTTCAAACCTGATTTCAACTTTCTTCAATAATGCCTAGAGCCATGACCAATGTCGAATGTGTCAGAAACTACCAATTCAAAATCGATCAAATTATTTCTGAAACTCGTATGTTATTTGATCGTTTGATCAACATTGTGGTACCTTCGACCATATGGGGTTTGATAGAAAGGGAACCATCATTAATAAATAAAAAATTTAAGACGCAATTAAAAATAAACTACAATAAAATAATTTTTAAGACGCAATGAAAAATGAACTACATTGCATAAAAATAGAATATTTCTTAAGACGCAATTAAAAATGAACCAGACTACATAAAAATATAATACTCCTTAGACGCAATTGAAAATGGACTATACTACATAAAAATAAAAATGAACTACACTACATAAAAACAGAATATTTCTTAAGACGTAATTGAAGGATGAACATGACGACATAATCCCCCTAAAAATTAAAAATACAAAATTTCAAAATTTAAAGATCAGGGTAGTATTTTAATCTAAGTTTTTCCTTCAATTCTTCATCCTTTGGACTTAAATGTTGTTTTGAAAGTAATGTATCCAAAATTTTCATCTCCATTTTGGTCTTCAGTCGCAAATTCTTACTTTCCTCAATCTTCAAATCTGCGTCAATACGTCTTTGTCTAGCCTCCATTTGTAACTTTATATTATCCCCGTGCTTTTCAATACATGACTGATCGTCTTCACTAAACATAGATTTTGATATTTTTGATTTCCCATTACGCTTCTTTTTGGCCGCCTCCCGACCTTCTGGACGTCTATTCACGTCTTCATCGTAATTTACACTAGATGGGGTGGAGATACCAACACTACTAGGGGTGATATCGAAATCCGACCTCGATCTTTTTTGAGCTGGAACTACTTTTATTTGACATGTCACTAAAGTTGTTGTTTGGTAAGCTCCATTTTGGGTGCTTACTCATAACGTTGTTGTAAACTTCAAAATAATCAAAATCGTTACCGTTGTTGCCTTTGCGAAATAATATTTGAGCCGCCTCAATATCATCTTCTATATTGGTGCCACTCGCCGGTGGTCGATTAATAATTTTGCTATAACAACTAACCCATTTGTTGACAATGGTGTTGAGCCGCTTAAAACGACCTTTCATAGCATCGATACTCCTAATAGTTAGTTGGGTACTATTTTCGTTTTCGACCCTCGATTGTTCATATAACTCACTTATTTTTTTCCACATTGTTAATGTGTTTTGATTTTTACCAACAATTGGATCTTCGCTAGCCAAACACCAACTCGACATAAGCGCAACGTCTTCCTTTTCATTCCAATTTGATTTTTCAATGGGGTTCGATTTGGATTGTTTTTTTTGGACCCTTGATGGTGTTTTTGTAGAAGAAATTGGAGTGTTTTCAACAAAACCTTGAGTTGAGAACTGAGACAATGACATTGAGTCATCAAACCGATCAATATTTTCATAATTTTGCCTTTCGGAAATTAAATCAGTAAAAGTAGGAATATAATTTAGAGTACTTAGATTTAAATCGAAATCGTGAATGTCATCAGTGTAATCGTTGAAATTTGGGGAAGAAGAATTATTAAAATCCATATTATAAGTAGAATTTTATTTTTTAAGTATAGAAGAATATGAGATTTTTTAAATATGAGAATATGAGAATAAGGTTATGAGTAATATTTTTTGTAGGAGTGTATGATTATTTATAGAGGAAAAAAATAGTTGTTGTAAAAAAAATAGACGTTGGAAAAGTATGCAAGGGAACAATAGTACTATTGACATGTGAATTGTCAGTGTAAAAAAAAAGTATCCGTTGGAGTGTGAAATGCTTGTGGCAGAAGTGGGCCACCTTTGGCAAAAGGAGTACCTTTGGTGGAGGTCATCCACTTGTGCATGAGGGTCATGCTTTGACACTTCATACTTGAGTGTCACCCTAATTATTTACATTGGTGCTCTCTAATCAACCATTAGCATGACCCCCATCCAACTTGACCTAGGTCATGAGGTTGGATGGGGATGGTCTAATCACATTTGGTATCCCTCACTTGGAGGGTATTACGTCTTCATACTCTTAATGATATTTTCCATCTTTTTTTACTTCCTCTCTCTGTTAGTTTGGTTGTTTTAACTACGCTTAAATGGTCATTTATGTTAATCTTAAATCTCCTTTTTTTGTATAAGCAACACAATTAATGAAAAAATGAAGCAAAAAAAGACGGAATACGTCATTAGGTTATAGAGACAAAATACACTAAAAGTGAGGGATACCATGTATAATTATAAAAGTGCAGGGTACTTAAATAGAAAAGATAAAAATATAGGGACACCACGAAAAAAATCTCAAAAAACAATAAGGATATTGTTCATGGTATCCCAATTTTTTTTTTCATTTCTTTATGACATAGCTTTTTTAGTCAAAATAACTTTGACTTGCGATAATTTATAGACATGGATTCCGAAAATGACAATATTGTAAGTCACCTCTTTTAGTCCAAATAATTAGGGTTACTAATCATTTGTAAGAGATTTTCGGTTTGAAATTAAAATCACCTCTTTCGTACTACCTCTTATCAATTCAATTTATGATTAATGAACAATTCATTCAATTTTTTACATTCCCCTTTAGGAAAAATATTTTACCTTATAATCCTCATATCCTTCATTTACTTACACAAAATGTCACTATTTTTTTCTTAGTTTAATTTGGGTGGACTTATAAGATCATTTGATTTACCAATAATACCTTACTTTTACCACTTTTCTTAAAAGTGGTGAAAAACTCAATGTCAATAATTGAATGGATGAGTGGCACTAATTCATAGCCAAGAGTTATGCTAAGTTAAATATATTATGACTAGAATGAGGGTACATTGTAGAATATGAAAAAAATATAAGGGTACAAATGTAGAATATCCAAAAAATAATGAACGAAACAGATTGGGGTAAAAATTTGTACTTACACGAGTTGGTGAGAATATGAGTAACTCAAGGATGACAACTCAGCCAAAAAAGGTCGAATTACCTACTTCAAAATGTCGGTATTAATTGGACAAATGATAACTTTGTCATTTCCTAAAAACTATGGAGAGACGGTATCTCAATAACTTATTGAGAAATCACTTTGTATACCCCTTTATGTGTTTTTCGTACCTATTTTACTATAGTTGTCTCTCAAAATAACCATTCATTTAGTATTCGTTTTTATAACAACTAGTGTACTGTGTACAGTGTACCCCTTTTATTGTAGAACTAGTCGCCATGCTCGTGCACCGCACGGGATTACTAATTTACTTGTCTAAATTTCATGTGGTTGTCACGGCGTGTACTTGTAAAGGGTGTCGTAATTGTGAATAGGGCAGAGGTTGTGAAGATCGAATCATCAAAGCTACTAAAAGACGTATGACATGTAAATATAAAGAACGACAGAAGTTGATATGATCCAGTCTAAGGCCGAAACAGACATCAAAAAATTTGTATACTATAGAATAATTGCAATATGTAATCTTCTTAAATTATGTCTTGGTTCTTCTGTGTTTTTCTCTGTCGGGGTCTATATTGTCTTTTCAACTTTTGGCCTCTTTTTCTCTATTGTTTTCTTCGCTACGGATGCTTCCTTCGCCGTCACTTCAAAGCTGTAAGTCATTTTTGGTGTGGAGGTTCTGTTACCGAAACATAAGTAAAAAATTGCTTGTAGTTGATGTACGTAATAATAATTAACTTACTCCTTGTCTATCTTTCTCTTCTCATTTTTAGCTGAAGTATTCACAGGAGGGTCGAACTCTGTTGTAGGCTGCCTTTCTAAGTTGTCTTGTTTTGGTTGCTCCTGCGAAAACATTGGACTTGTTTAGGTATATGGCCTCGTGTGTAAAAAGATGTTGGTGTTCTTGGGTAAGAATTGTTGTTGTTACCTATGTTTTTTTGTCCTCCCTTTCCACTGTGGTTGGAGTTGGAGGCTCCTTTGGCGTCGGTAATACCTTTTGACACTTTAGTTCCCGTTCGGAGTTGTATTTGGTAATCTCAATCTTGTTTTTCATGGTGTATTCTCTCCCGACACATTGTTGGAGTATGTCAAACACTTTCTTCTTTCCCCCGTCTTGTTTTTTGCTCTATTGTTAGGACAAAACGGTTAAAATTTCTTCGAGTAGTTGGTGTATTATTTGTTGTGCGTACCTTTTCATATTGGGTTAGTAATGCTTCGATTGGTCTCCGGATTATCTTCTCAGCTTCTCTCCCAAAAATCACCAAAGTTGCGTATGTTGTTTCGTCCGCTATTGTAGTGATTAATCTGTACCTGTGTTGTGGGTATTAACATATTTGTGATATTGTTTAGGAATAGTAGATAGGTTTAACATACCGTACGGTGAGTTATAATTTTTGTGTTTTTTCTTACCTTTGTTTGGGGTAGGGTATTGGTTCGTTACATTGGCGACACTTTCCGTCCTCGTCGATTCCAGCGGGCATGATGTGCAAGACTGATGCCGCCAGTCAACATTTGTTCTTACTTCTGTTATCGTTCCGTGGCATTTGTATACCTCATTCTGTTCCAATTGTTTCATTTAATCGGAAATGTTCAATGGTATATCATATCAGTAGGTATGCGATGTCTGTCCGACATTACCTGATCGTCGACATCTGCTTGTAGAAGCTCTGCAATGGTTGAAGTGACCATATCTTCTACGACCTCAGCATTGAGAACTCTTATTTGAACGGGTTCTTGGTCCTTGTAGGATGGTATGACAACACAAATAATAATATGTGGCTAATCTAGTATATGTGACATCAGGGACATGGTTCATAATGTGCAGTATTTTTATTGTGGGGGCAAACGGTTACCTTTGCAGTAACGTTCTAGTCTCCGGCAAGTCCAAGTCGAGGAAGACCTTGGTCCCATATGTGGATTGTAATTGGTAATCTCCTACATCGGTGTTGTAATCATTGTTAATAAGTATGATATGTACAACATTATTATAGGTAAAAAGATTAGTCAAATGTGATTAGACTAACCGTAACTAAATCAAAGCAATTTAACTAATATGATTTGTAACAATTAAAAACTTAAAACCCATTAGTTTAAGATGGTTCCTATATGCTTGCAAATTAAGATTTGACGGGTACCTAATATTTATGTTAATAACATATTAACGCGTGTGCATTAGACACATGTTAGAAAAACCGTTAACATAATACTTGCATAATATTAAGTGACATTATAATATTTGGCTTTATTATACACTTTAACTAAGTTAATAACATGAAAATGCCTCAAAGTCTAGACGACAATTTCAAACGCATCAACGTGATAAAAAGTAGTTCACATAAAGTGGCATAGGCTTATACTGCCTTCATCCCTTTTTATTGTCCCTTCGACTTTGTATAGTCGTACTAAACCATAGGTTTATAAACCATCGAGACGAATGGAGAAGTGTTTAGTGTTAAGACGAAATGCGGACAAATCAAAAGTAGAGTAGTAGCTAAGTAGGATTGTAGGAGTGAGGGTGAAAGAGGACAAAAAAGAAGTAATGGTAGTACTATGTTGTGTCAAAATATGTGCATCCACATACACATGTTACATGTTCCATGCACAGTTTCCTCGACTTTGAAGTAGCGTAGGTCTATGTTGCCTTATTTTCTCATATTACACAATACGAAGTAGGGAACAACTTTTTTGAAAATCATGGTTTTGATAATCATATGTGATAAACTTGAGCATGTAAATTTACATATATTCAAAGAGATGAACGATAAAAGTTGATAAACAAAAGTTTATTACCTTCATAATTTATGACCCTTGCAAATGTGATGACTACGACCATGCCATGTCCATTTTGCCGGCTAATTTCTTCTGTAATGTAGTCAGACGCATCACCCCATAAAGTCACGTTCACTATTTTTTCCCTGTATGTAGTCATTAGATTGTAGTAAGTTAATTACTTTACACGTAACTATATTTGTAGACACCCGCATTTTGACTGCCAGGTGTCTATAGCAGTTTCCAAAAAAACACCCGATGATGATCGGACGCTAACGTGTTTCTACGCGCTCGGATACGGGCTTAAATCCATTAATCGCTGGCTAACACACTTACAGAGTACAAATCTCACAAAATCAACCTCGAATCCAGGTCCAGTGGGTCGTTTCCAATCAAATAAGACTAATTTGGGCCGAAACCGACACCGGAATTAAAACCGACTTTTTGCGATTGGGTCAACCCCGGTCAAAGTCGTTTCCGAGACACACAAAACAACCCCTCACATCATCAAAAAGTCTAAGTCAAACACAAAACCCATCAAACATCCAAAGTCAAGGTCCAAGTCAATGGACCCGTGCAACCCTTTGGGCCACTCGATCGAGTGCCCGACCCACTCGATCGAGTGGGCCTGTTTCGAGCCCGGCTGCAGGTTGAACGGGCCACTCGACCGAATTGGCCTTCTACTCGGTCGAGTAACCCTAAACCGGGTGCCCTAGCCTTGCCTATATAAGCAACCCCCATGCAATACATTATACAACTTTTTACCACTTCAAAAAACCCTAATCTCTACACACCTTTGAGCAATCATACAACCCTAAGCAATACACTAGCAAAAACCCTAAACCTAGTTTTAGGAATCAATCCCGAGCCACCATAACTTAACCTTCATTCACCTCGAAGACTCTTGTGTTAAAGCCGCGGTTACGAGTTCGATCCGAGACAAGAACATGTAGGTTGAGGGTGTCAAAACCCTTTCTTTTCTCCTTCTCTTCCTCACGTCGTCTTCATCTTCTTCTCGCATCTCTTTTTTTTGTTTTTTTATTTTGTTCATTGCATCATAATATCGATAGTATAATTAATATCAAAGTATTAAATACTTATCAATTTGTGTCGAATAAGAGGGATATCGGAATAAGAAAACACGATTATACAAGTGTACTGCACACAGCGTTGACGATCGCTTATTCCGGTACCCCGACTATTTGATTATTGAGATAAGTCAACTCAAACAATAATCTCTTTTTATTTCGTCTTCATCATTATTCGAGTCATATAATCACATCGATTTTCAAAAGCAAACATTGTATTTTAATAAGGGTCGAAACCCGTTGATGCGGATCCAACGTCAAACAATTCGCGAGAATTAATTATGACGTTGGGATGCGGAGGGAATCACGTCTCTCAATTTAAGCAAAGCGTCGATCTATTAAATTCGATACCAATTCCTTAATTGGATGTCGAATCTAACGATCTAGTCACATAAGTTAACTAATGCGATTTTCCGTTGATGCTAAAGTAATTGTCAATACAATTCAATAGAATTACGACATTATTTAACGCGAAGGAAATCTACCATATCGCGGTAGTTAATTTAAGTCGACTTAAATTAATCTTCTATTGTTTTCACTCTAGTATGCCATATCGATTCGGTAATCGAATATGGGATACGACGAGTATTCGAGTCCCGAATTGAGTATAAATTCCGCCATATTTATGCCCAATTCGTCAAGTCATCAAAAATCAAAAGCAATTTCAAAATCGATATTTAAAATTGCAAACGACACGGTTCGTACAGGTGTCACTCGACCGAGTGCCTACGCCACTCGATCGAGTGACATTACAAAAACCGAGACATAACGTCTCTTACGACCTCCACTCGGTCGAGTCTCACAGTGACTCGGTCGAGTGGCAATGTACTCGATCGAGTTGGTCAATAGCTTGGTCGAGTAGGGTCCGTGATACGAAACAGAATTCCTCTATGACCTCTACTCGGTCGAGTCTCACAGTGACTCGGTCGAGTGGCAATGTACTCGGTCGAGTTGGTCAGTAACTCGGTCGAGTAGGGTCACAAAACCTAGACAGACCGCTTTTCAGAGATCCACTCGGTCGAGTCACACAATGACTCGGTCGAGTGGCCCTTAATCACGTCAAACCGTGAGTCCTACACATCACATTCGAGTCTCGTTAATCGTTTTCGTGACTTAAGTCAACACGTGCCTAATCCATCACGTGAAACACCTCTTTCAAAACCATGCATTAACTCATTTGCATCATTCTATATCATTCAATATTTCATAAACCGTTATATTGTTACTAACGCATTTATTGTTTCTCTTGTCAATTTTTGGTTGTTTATTTTATCGCACTAAAATGAAGCCACATGCTAAATTCAACTTTGACGTTAGAATTAATTGCATTAAATTGATGGTAGGAATTTGTCGTGGATCCCCACCGCCAAATAAATAACCGGCTAAGACCTAACGGTAGTTAGGGTAAGTCGGGTCGTGTCCACGGAGACGGTGTTGCAAGGTTTAGACTAGGTCGGCCTAAAACGAGACTATGCTACCAAAAAAACACAAAGAGCTAATAATTGGTGAATTATGATGAGAGGAGAAGAAGGAATTGGACTAACAATGAACTAGACTATAACAAGGCTAAATGAAATAACTAAACACAAACTAAACAATGAACTAAAGAAATGATGACTAACTAATAAGTTGAATCAAATATGGAAAGAGGTGGGTTAGGTCGGGTTCAAAAGTGTAGTAGGGTGACTTGGGTGGTCAAGGGTGTAGGTGTCTCCTAGTTGCTAGAATCGGTCCGGGCTCTCGCAACTTAAACCGATGTCGAGGTAGGTCTGGGCTCTCGCTACTTAGACCGATGTCGAGGTAGGTCCGGGCTCTCGCAACTTAGACCCTAGTCCGCACTCTCGTGACTACGACTCTCCTCAACACTATCCTCAACATGACCACATACAAGACAAACAATGAGTAGAGGAAGACTAGCATGAGAAGCATGGCCACTACAACTCAAACAAGCATTTCAACAAACACATGGTGCGCCAAGTATGTGACTAACAACAAAGATTCACCCTTTACCCCTAATCAAACCCTAATCACCCATATTCTACCCTTAATCCCCCTACTAACCCACAAGGAGACTACTCACTTATAATCAAAGATAAACTAACAACAATAAGAGAAAACCACATCACAATCCAAACATCCATAATGAAAGAAAACAAGAACAATAACAAGAACACTAAGTAAAGATTCAAACTTGAATAAATAACAATAAACAAGAGAAAGGAAAGTTATACCAACAATAAGATGAAGAAAAAGATGCAATCTTGTATAAATAAGAAACCCAAATAATCTCCAAGGATGTCAAGCTTGGAGGAGTCTTCAAGAATCTTCTCAATACAAGAACTAATTACAACTAGATTAAACTAGGATTAACTAAGAATTAACTAAAGATTAAGAGAGATTAATTAGGGTTTACAAATCTTAAGAGAGGCCTAAAAACAATCTAGGGTAAGGTAGAGTAAGGTAAGATGCATAAACAATACAAGAGGGAAGTATTTATAGGGGTACAAGAATGAAGGAGGAGGAAAATAAGAGGCGCGGCTACAGGTGCTTGGTCCCGACCGGGATGGGATCATCCCGACCGGGACGGCCTGTCATCCCGACCGGGACGGGTTGGTCCCGACCGGGACGGCCTGGTCAGTGGCCTCTTCAAATGTGCACTTCATCCCGGACGGGATGAGGCCATACCCGTCGGGGATGAGTCTTGTAGGCCTCCAATATGATCCTCTTGGTTCCTCCTTGCTTCACATGAACTTCTCATCGATTCTCGGGACTCGGGATCGGGTCTTGGAGGCTCGGGATTGGGTCCCAAGGTCTCGGGGTCGAATCCAAGGCATCGAGTGATCGTTCCTCCGCTTCGTTGGCTCCGAAAAGTGTATGTATTGAGTCAGAATCACTCCAACTCTTCACGAATGGTCTCGGGAACCTGAAACGAGCTAGAAGAAACATAAGTAGCCCATGAACCGCTCCCAAGGAGCGATTCCGCAAGGAAATGGGACCAAAACACTACGAAATAGGCACTACAAACTATACTTATCAACTCCCCCACACTTAACCCTTACTCGCCCTCGAGTAAGCACAAACTAACTACTAAACTAGCCGAGCGGGTATTAGCGCACCCTACGCCCTTTCAACTCACGCGAGTGCACTTAGAGGAAAAGTGCACTCCGCAAGGCAAGTGGGGTCTTGCGACAAAACTGTGGATGCAACCGGACACAAAACACATAAACAAACAAGCACACAAACAAACAAATAAAAATCGGTTGCACCCAAAAGAGAACAAATACCGCTTCCCTCAAACAAGCGGTGAAAGAAGCACCGGTTTAGGACTCAAGGCAAGTGACAACGTTCCCAAGCTAGCAATACAAACCAAAATGGACTAAACCCTAATAGTATGACGACAAAGCAACAAAAACGTTGGTAACTTACCTAGGTTCCTCCTAACCTTCTAAGAACGTACTACGGGACGATCGGCGGGATGGAAAGTGATGAACCACGGTGTTAGTCGACACTGTAGGTAAGTGAGACCCCGCCCCCTTTAGCAAAGAGCTAAGAGGATCGTCCCATGTCCGAAACCGCCTAACTAGTCCAACTAAAAAGGTGGAAATAATTGCAAAATGAGGGAAGACCGACTAATGCCGCTATCATCCTTCCTAGGGACTCGGTTCTTTGGTAGGCTCTTCACGGCAAAAGTCGGAAAAGGCTTATTTTGAGAGGTAGGGGTTATTTTTGTGAATCGGGTTTTCTTTTGGCATTTTCTCTTTTCTTTTGCATTTTTGCCTTGTTTTGCCATGCCATTCTTTTTCTTCTTTTCTATTTTCTTTTTGGCTTTTGTGCCTTTTCTTTTTTCTTCATTCTTTTCTTTCTTTCATTTTCTTTCATTTTCTTTTCTTTGCCCTTTTGGCTTGATTTGGCTTTTTGGCATTTCTTGGTATGACAAGAAAGGGAGAATTCAACAAATTGCAACTTATTGTGTGGATATGTGTGGGAGGTAGGTAAATGGGTAAGTCGGGGGTCGCGATCCCTCTTCAAACCCACAAAAAAGGGGAAAACTTGGACTAGTCGAGCAATCCTAAACATGGTCACCTAAGGGACGAGACTCGGTAACCAAGGCCTTTTCACACCGTGGGTGGTCAAAATGGTCAAATGCAAATCCCGTAGTAAATCCCTAGTAAGCTAGGTGGACTCAAGGTAAAGGACCAACGAAATCATTGATTTAGGGTCATTCTACTAGAATAAAGTCCAAGACTCGATCTATACTACTAGAAAGGGAAAGTAAACACTTGCACACTAGCCTCTAAACCGGGTTTTCGAAAACCATTTACACACAAGACACACTAACACAACACAAAACGAAGACACGACGAAAACGAAAGAAAAAGAGGTAAAAGGCCACAAAACAAGATAAAACAAGACAAACAAACAAACAAGACAAACACCACCCCGAGCATCCAAACAAGCCACCAAATCAACCACAAGCATTACAAAGCTCCACCCGAGCACACCACATCACAAACCTTCTCCAAACTCCACAAGAGATAAAGAAGAGAAAGGGATAAAGATGTTACCGGAAGTCTTGAAAGCTCTCCAAAGCTATTGGTGATTCAAGTAACCCAATGAGGAAAAAGGGAGGCAAAACACGCACAACACAACAAATACACGATACAACGACATAAAAGGAAAAAACACAAAAGGAAAATCTTTTTGATTTTTGTGAAAAAATTTCAAATTTTTAGGGTTTTTAAAGATTTTTCGAAAAACTACGAAAATAAAACTAACTACGATAGAATATCGCTCCCCCACACTTAAGCCAAGCAATGTCCTCATGCTCGACCGTAGTGCATGGGAGCAAAAAAAAAAGAAAAGAAACTACGAAAATAAAGCTAAAAATCAAAAAGTGAAGAAAAGGGTAGAAAGTGTCCGGCCGGGGTGTAGTCAAGTCACCGTGGGCCGAGACAAGAAAAGATATGGAAAGGGGGAGAAATAAAAAGAAAGAATAAAAGGAAATGGGAGGGGAGGACTAGGTGTAATCAAGTCACCTAGCCCGGATTCCGCCCAAATCCGACTAAATCCTACAAAAAAGTGTGAAAATCTTGAAAAATTTGGATTTTGAAATGACTCTCGATGTAGTCACGTCATCGAGAGTCGGAGCAACAACTACCAAGGCCCCGAGGGCCACCATGACACATAAGTGTATAAGGGGAAGGGAATAAACAAATGAAGACAAGCTAAAAAAACGGAAAAGAGAGGATAGTTGCCATACCGACTGGTTAGCAACTCACTCGCTCCATCGTCTCATAAATCAACATCGGCATGTAGCTAGTCGTCGTGTTATTCCTTCCCAAACGCGATATGGTTCCATGGTTGGGGCACAAAGGTAAAATGGGGTGGGTTTTGATGTGAAAGTCGGTTTAAAGTGAAGAGAAAATGAGGTGAAAATGTGTATGTGGGGTGTAGGAGTCATATAAGGAGAGTAAGGACATGTAGAGAGGTTGGGAGGGGGTATAAAGTGGTTGGGTGGGCTCAAACGACGAAGAAAAGGCCAAATGAGGAACAAGGGGTCCATTCCGGTCGGGATGGGTGGTCCCGGTCGGGATGACCGGCTCGTCCCGGTCGGGAAGGCTTCGTCCCGATCGGGTTGACCTGCCAGTAGACCCATCTTTTGTGCACCTCATCCCGGACGGGATGACATCCTTCCCGGTCGGGATGGGCCTTCCATCCCGGACGGGATGACCTCTTCTAGGCCGGGAAGAGTCTCCTAACCCTCTATAGCTCCCAAAAGCTCGTTCCAAGCTTCAAAAACCGACTTCCCTTCACACGATCCAAGCTCAAACAATGACCACTCCTTCCTAGGAGACACTTCTACTTCACACCTAACACAATAAACTCAAATAACACATCAAATTCCCTCCCTCACATCGCTCATCAATCAATCCAAGTAATCAAGAAGTTCACAAAACAAAACAAACTACAAGGGAAAGAGATATATACAAAGAGACGGTTCTTGTGGAACTTCGTCAAACCAAGGTGGTGCACTCTTCATTCTTTTTCAACAACAAGAACTAGTTCCATCTCCATCAAGGGCACGAAGGAACAAGTCGAAGGCCCTAGCAAAGTCTTCAATCAAGCTCGAGATATAACCGACCACATACCAAGGCTCTTCATGGCCTTGCCTTGACGTTCCCGGGGCATCCCGATCTTCCAAGTTCAGCGACTTGAACTTTTACTTTTGGTCTTTGGGGATATACCCAAACGTCCACCGGTCTTCATGTGGCCCCAAGGGAGGCTCATCTTTCTCCTTGCTTTTCAACTTGTCATCAAGCCCATGAAATGGGCACTCATCTTCCTCCAAATCGGAGTCATCATCCTCAAGTTCACAAGAGTTCTTCTTCAAGCTTTGTCCCGGTTCACCCCTAGATCGATGTCTTTCTTGGCTTGGATCATATTGCATGATTCGTCCTTAGTAGGCGAAGTGTTGCCTTGGAGGTCGAACACTATCTTTTCCTCGCCTAACTCAAATGTGATCCTACCGTTCTTCACATCGATCATGGCACCCGCGGTGTGTAGAAATGGGCGTCCAAGGATAATGGGAGTGTTGGCATCCTCCGGCATGTCGAGCACAATGAAGTCGACCAGAATGAAGAATTTCCCGACTCGTACAGGTACGTCCTCTAACATTCCTAATGGTCGATTGAGTGATTTATCGGCCATTTGGAGGGTGAGGGATGTACATTTCAACTCCTTCATTTCGAGTCGGCAACAAATAGAATAGGGAATGATGCTCACACTCGCGCCCAAGTCACATAACGCATTCTTGATCAAGAGGTTGCCTATGGTGCAAGGGATCGAAAAACTACCTGGATCCTTCAACTTCGGAAGCGTGGAACCTTGTATAAGCTCGCTCACCACCCTCGTGAACGCTACGGTCTCTTCCTTGTCGACGGATCTCTTCCTAGCTAAGATTTCTCTCATAAATCTTCCATATGCCGGGATTTGGGTAAGTAATTCGGTGAACGGGACACTAACATCCAACTTCTTCACGATGTTAAGGAACTTGTCGTATTGAGTGTCCACCTTAGTCTTCATTTGCCTTGATGGGAAAGGCAACTTGATTTGGTATTTATTTTGCTCAATCGGGATAGACTCCTCAAATGACACTTTCCTTTTGCCCTTGTCTTTTCCTTGAAGTGGGGGAAGCTTGTCTTCTTGGGGTCTCTCGATCTCCCATAAGACTTGCTCCTCTATTGGATTTCCCAAGCTTTGGTCTTCTTGAATTGGGGACATAGCTTCTCTTGTTGCCTCTTGCTCATTCGGGGGTGGGGGAGGGTTATAAGATGTACCTCTCCTCGTGGTAATAGCATTCACATGCTCAAATTTCGGTGTTTCACCTTGAGGAGGTAGTTGCCCCGGTTGCCTTGAAGAACTTCCCGATGCAAGTTGAGCTATTTGGGTCTCAAGCATCTTCATATGAGCATCTCTCGCCATGTTGTCCCTTTGAATAAGAGCATAAAACTCTTGTTGATTCTTTGACATCTCCATTTGACCCATTTGCATCTCCAACATGGATTTTTGAACGTCGAAATCACGAGTTGGAGATTGTGGATTGTGCGGAGTATCGGTGAAGGCTAATGGAGCACCGTAATCATGAATATGAGACCGGCTCCTAGGCTTGCCTTGTTGTTGTTGACTTTGGGTTGCTTGTTGTTGACGGTTCCCTTAGAACCCATGAGAATTTCCTTGATTATTGCCATGGTTGTGGTTTTGATAGCCTTGGTTGAAGTTCCCTTGTTGGAACCCTTGATTGTTGTTGAATGAACCTTGGTTACTTTGCTTGAAGTTGTTGAAAAGCCTCGAGTTGCCTTGGTAACCTTGGTTGTTGTCCCTTAAGGGAGGTGGAACATAGGGACGATGTTGTTGAGGGACTTGATTGGAGGCTTGGTATTGATTGGAATAGGAGGCACCTTGCTTGAACGCTTGAAAAGCATTCACTTGCTCAATACTTCCTTGGCATTGAATAGGATTATGACCAACGATTCCACAAGTATCGCACATCCCATAATAAGGCAAAGGAGGTGCAAATCCCAAAGCATTTACTTCTTAAATTGAGTGCTGATTGGAGGAACCAATGCTTTGAACTTGAGTGAGGTGACCTTGGAGCTTCTTGTCAATGGTCTCCATATGGGTCTTCAATTGAGCTCCAAGGTCAATGCTTAGTTGAGTAATAGCATCAACCTCGTGCCTACCTCCTCGATTTGCCTTCCTAGGCCTAGAGTATTGCGAATTATGCACCGCCATCTCTTCGATTCTCGCCCAAGTTTGGTCGTCATCGACCTCGGTAAACCTACCATTGGAGCCCATATTAAGTATAGCTCTCGAGTCCTCATAAAGGCCATTCCAAAATTGTTGTACCAAAAAGCGATAGTGCTGTTGAAGCAAATAAACCATACTACTATTACACTGATACCCAAGGTGGATATGCCTACGAATGTTAGTCAGTTTCGACCTATTGCCTGCTGTAATACAATTTATAAGTGCATATCGAAGATTCTAGCACAAAGATTGGGGGAGATTTTACCTTCCATTATTAGCCATAATCACACAGGTTTTATTAAAGGGAAGGATATAGTTGAAAATATAATGATATGTCAAGATCTAATAAAATTGTATAATAGGAAGGCTTGTTCGCCTCGTATGATGATGAAGATTGATTTACAGAAGGCGTATGATTCGGTAGAATGGGACTTTATTGAAGGAATGTTGGTAGCTCTCGATTTTCCTAAGAAAATTGTTGGGCTTATAATGGAATGTGTTAGAACAACATCGTTTTCAATTGCCATGAATGGAGTTCAGTTTGGCTTCTTTAAAGGAGGCCGAGGATTGAGGCAAGGGGACCCGTTATCGCCTTTACTTTTTGTGATAGGGATGGAGTACCTTACGAGGATTCTGAATGTAGTTCAGGAGGAGGATAAATTCTGCTTCCACCCTAAGTGTAAGAGGTTGAATCTTACTCATTTATGCTTCGCTGATGATTTGATAATGTTTAGCAGAGGGGATTGGGACTCAATGCTACTGTTGCTGCGAGGGTTCACTACCTTCACCAATGCTTCTGGACTACAAATGAATGCTCTTAAGTCCAATATTTATATGAATGGTGTGGCTCAGAAGACGAGAGACGCTTGCCTGAAGATGACTGGTATGAGACTTGGGAAGCTGCCGTTTAAGTATCTTGGGGTGCCTATTTCACCCAAAAGGCTTGCAGTTTTGGACTGTGCTATACTAACAGAACGTATAGTTGAGCGCATAAGGAGTTTGGGAACAAAACATCTTTCGTATGCTGGCAGATTAGCATTAATACAGTCTGTCCTTAGTAAGTTACATACATACTGGGCAAGAATTTTTATACTACCTGCAGCTGTGTTGCGGAAAATTGATACTATTTGTGGTACTTTTCTATGGAGTGGGAATGCAATGAGCAATAGTCCTGCTCTGGTGTCATGGCAGGAGGTTTGTATTGGGAAAGACAAAGGAGGATTAGGATTACTCAACATTAAGGCATGGAATAGAGCGAGTGTGGGGAAGTATAGCTGGTGGATATACAGTATTGCTGAGACTCTCTGGGTAAAGTGGATACATACTAATGCAATAAAGGGCAAAGACTGGAAGGATTATAAACCAAGTAGTAACACTAGTTGGATGTGGAGAAAGATTTGTCAAGTGAAGGAGGAAATGAAGGATGGTTATCTGGGGAACTGTTGGAGGAAACCAGATGGCCAGTACACACTACAGGCAGGGTATGAATGGCATATGAAGGATGGCCCTATGATACCTGAGCATAAACTTATCTGGAATGACATCAGTTTGCCTAAATACCGATTCATGTGCTGGTTAGCTATTAAGGGGAGGCTAATGACAAGGGATAGAATGATCAAATGGTTTGCTACAGGTGAGGTTATGTGTGCGCTGTGTGGTCTGGTACCTGAATCGCACTCACACTTGCTATTTGAATGTGCATATAGCAGGCGTTGCAATGACCAACTGAAGCAGTGGTGTGGAATTGATATTCCTGACCGACATTTTAAAGAGTGGTGGGTGCAACTTGACCAGCGAAGGAAGACCCGTAAGACGATAGTTGGGGCTCTAATTAGTACTCTCATATATCATGTATGGTGGGTACGTAATAAGAGTATTCATGACGGTGTCTTAGTAACTCCTGCATATTTGATGGTAAAGATGAGGAGAGTAATACAAGCTCGAGTTAGCTCTTGGGTGGCCAAGAATAGTATAAAGGATGAGCAAGATTTGATTAGTAAGTTGGTTTAATGTTGCACTATGCTGTAATTGAGGCCGAGAAGCCAAATTTGTAATGTTTTTGGTGTGGTAATATAATTCTTACATTTCAACCAAAAAAAAAAATTGTTGTACCAAGAACCATTGTGAGAGTCCATGATGAGGGCACGACCTAACCAAAGACTTAAACCGCTCCCAAGCTTCATATAGGCTCTCTTCATCCCTTTGTTGGAAACCGGTGATGGAGGCCCTAAGCAAATTTGTCTTCTCCGGAGGGTAGAACTTTTGGTAGAACGCCAAAGCAAGCTTTTTCCAAGTATCGATCCCCATGGTTGCCCTATCGAGACTCTTGATCCATTGCTTCGCTGTTTCAATAAGAGAAAACGGGAAGAGTACCCAACGAATTTGATCTTGAGTAACCCCGGGTTGAGATATAGTGTCACAATAATCGGAGAAGGTCTCCATATGTTGGTGCGGGTCTTCGGTGGGCAAACCACTAAATTGATTCCTTTACACAAGTTGGATGAAGTGAGTCTTGGCCATAAAATTTCCGGCATAAGCGGCCGGTAGGGCATTGGGTCCCGGCAAGACGTCTTCCGTGAATGTAGAGTGGGATGAAAACTTCGGCATTATTGGATGTAAGGGAGATGGTGGTGAAGACGGAGTTGAAGTAGATGTAGAGGGGGAACTAGGACTAGAATATCCAAAGGGATTGGTGAAATTCCCTTCGGCCGTCTCTTGAAATGCTTGCTCAAAATCGTTTCCTTGAGCTTGCTCTTGATGAGTATTGCTTGCACTTGGTTGAGAGATCCTAACCCGGTTAATCGTCCGTTGGCGAAAAGCTCGAAAAAGCCTTTCCGGCTCTGGATTAAAGAGAAAGAATTCGCCTCCCCGCCTAGGCATACACTACACACTAGAACAAACGTG
The DNA here is from genome assembly GCA_958450325.1 of Agrostemma githago. NCBI lineage: Eukaryota > Viridiplantae > Streptophyta > Magnoliopsida > Caryophyllales > Caryophyllaceae > Agrostemma > Agrostemma githago. Next base: position 59,924,337 of record OY288247.1, on the reverse strand, counting down.
AGAACACCTAGTGTTTTATGGGCACTAGGTAACGACAATAAACAAACACAATCGAGAGACAAAGAGAAAAGGAAGAAATAAAACTAATGAAACAAGAAAAATCTAGAGAATATGCACAAGAGATGATAGAAGAGCACAAAGAAGGGTAACTAAGTCTAGCTATAAGCAAACTAAGTCTAAACAATGCACCGTCCCCGGCAACGACGCCAAATTGATGGTGGGAATTTGTCATGGATCGCCACCGATCAAATAATAACTGGCTAAGACCTAACGGTAGTTAGGGAAAGTCGGGTCGTGTCCACGGAGACGGTGTTGCAAGGTGTGGACAAGACGTAGGTCCACCCCGACGCGGCCACGCGCGGGTTTGGGTAGGCGAATGAATCTCGTGGTGAGATTATTCTCGGGTTCGAAATTTAAGTCAAAATGGAGTCGCCACCGAATTTTGTGGTTATTCGGAACCATACGAGCCCACTCTATGTCGTCATGGGCTATACACAAAGTAAGCCCACTTCGATTTCAGAGTTCATGGGGCTCGTCCCTTTGCATTATTATACCGATACCGTTTACACCGGCTTTCGTATATAAAATGACTCTCGTGCGCCAACGGTTTCGGGCATCCGGAAACCGAGGTTCTGAGTAAGGGGTGAGGGTACGTGTTGGGAAGCCCACTAAGGACACCCAACTCCGCCCGCACATGGCGGCCTCTACTAAGACACCGTTCGTGTTCGTGTACGCGCGTTAGTAAAATGATAAAATGATATGCAAACAGCGTTTTCGGGCTAAGCATGTGAATTATATGTGAATTACGTCATTTAATGCATCTAATTATGGTCGAAGTGATTTAGCATGCGAGATTCATTTATAAAGCGATAAGCAAGTAAATAAACGAAACTCGAAAATAAATAACGTACAAGTTACACGGGCGAAAATACAACCCGGAATTCACAATACAACGATCATTATAACGATTAAATGAAATAATAAACTAAATAAGGAAAGTGAAGAATAAAACACACGACTCGACAAAGACCCGTATGTAATAAATACTCACTAGATCGTGAATTAGCTAGACGGACCAACCTTAATTAATTACGCATTATATTGCATATTAATCAAAGGACGGAGGTTCGAGACCTAGGCGTGATTCTAACCCGATCTCGAACCTCGATGTCTTGTCCCGACTTATCACCTCGAGAAATGGAGTCTAAGTTAATTATGTGTCGGATACGACTAAAGAGTCGTCAACACAAAAATTAATAGTGTGAGACCGTCGATCAAAGTCGTTTTAAATGTCGTGATGTGCATAAGTTTTAGAAAAATGGGTTCACGTGATGGCCTTTACACGCGTTGACTAAAAGTCGTAAAAAAAAAAAAAGACGAGTCTCAAAATATGGACATATGTCGCGAAAGTCGCGTATTAATGTAAGGACCGAAAAGGGTAGAAAGTCGAGAAAACGAGAAACGGAGCTCGGCCAAACAGGCCTCCCCGCGAGTCGCCTGACCGGCGTGCGACTCGCATGGGGGTCTGGTCGGGTATTTTTTATTTGTCGAAAAAAATCGTCAATTTTTATAATCACGTGCCAATGTGGGTTTATTTACTCGATTTATGTTTTTGCTAGATTAGGAATTTTGAATTAGTGACGAAATTGTATCCCTCTACGTCACGACATCGAAACTAATCCTTCCGGATTATGTGATGTCGGTTTTCGTGTCAACGGGTTTCGTACTAATTGAAATGGGATCAAATGCGTTCAACTATGACCGATTGCAATCACGTCACGCCCTTGAGAACATTGGGGCGGGGCTCCTCGAAAGGGCTCCACCTCCGTCGTTACTCGTAAAGAGATTTGACGGATTTTAGGCGATCATCATAGTCAAACGTATTTGAAACCGAATTTTAGTACTAATATATATATATAATGTTAGTAACGAAAAGATAAAGTTAGTATACGAGAAATAAAAAAAGTTAGTGTTATGTTAAAGTTAGTGTTACGATACTAGTATAGTTATAATATAAATAATGCGAAAATGTAAATAGAAACGAAGTAATAAGGATCGAAATGGGGTTTAGGACACCCTCAACATACATGCTTGGTATAGGCCTCGGAAATAGACTCGTAAATAGCGACGGAACACCGGAGTATCGAGGATGAACGTGAGTTATGGTGTGTATATGTGTGTGTGTGTGCCGCCGGTTTTTGAGAGCAAAATGGCTCGGTTTTTTGTATTGTTTTGCTTGGGGTTGTTTAGGTAGATTAGGGTAGAAGATGTAGGGTGAATGAGGTTTGCAAAGGCTCTCCTTAAACTCTCAAAAGCTGAAAAAATGAATAGGGTTAGGGGTGTATTTATAGAGTGAGTGAGTTGGGTGAGTTGAGTTAATTTAGGAAGGGTTGACTTTTGATTTGATTTGCTTTTTGAATTCTGATTTGGGCGCCAGTTTCTAGAAGGTGAATTGGGTTGATTTGTGTGACGGGTTCGTCCTTGACCGGGTCTTGACCCGGTCGCTAAAAGACGGGATTTATTTTTGGTGTCGGTTTTGGCGCAAATTAGTCTTATTTTGCTCGGAACGACCCACTGGGCCTGAATTTGGGGTCTGTTTTGTGAGATTATTACTCCGCTAAAAGTCCATGTCGGATATTACTGATTCCGAGCCCAGGTCCGAGTATTCCAAGTCACGTTTGCGTCCGATCATCATCGGGTGTTTGTCGGAGACTACCATAGACACCTGGCAGTCAAAATGCGGGTGTCTACAGAGCCTCCACTCTGACTGAGGGATGGTGGGATTTGTCGTGGATCCCGCCACCAAATAATAACCGGCTAGCACCTAACGGTAGTTAGGGTAAGTCGGGTCGTGTCCACGGAGACGGTGTTGCAAGGGTTAGACTAGGTTGGCCTAAAACGAGACTATGCTACCAAACAAACACAAAGAGCTACTAATTGGTGAATTATGATGAGAGGAGAAGAAGAAAGTAGACTAACAATTAACTAGACTATAACAAGGCTAAATGAAATAACTAAACAATGAACTAAGGAAATGATGACTAACTAAGAAGATGAATCAAATATGAAGAAGAAGTGGGTTAGGTCGGGTTCATAAGTGTAGTAGGGTGACTTGGGTGGTCAAGGGTGTAGATGCCTCCTAATTGCTAGATTCGGTCCGGGCGGTCGCAACTTAAACTGATGTCAAGGTGGGTTTAGCGTTGATAGCGTCTAAACCCTAGTCCACATGGTATGTGTAATGACTAATCTCAACATGTCCACACACAAAACAAACAATGAGTAGAAGAAGACTAGCATGAGAAGCATGGCCACTACAACTCAAGCAAGCAATTCAACAAACACATGGTATGCCATGTATGTGACTAACAACAAAGATTCACCCTTTACCCCTAATCAAACCCTAATCACCCATATTCTACCCTTAATCCCCCTACTAACCCACAAGTAATCTACTCGCTCATAATCAAAGATAAACTAACAACAACAAGAGAAAACCACATCACAATCCAAACACCCATTATCAAGAACAATAACAAGAACACTAAGTAAAGATTCAAACTTGAGTAAATAACAATAAACAAGAGAAAGGAAAGTTATACCAACAAGAGGATGATGAAAAAGATTCAAACTTGCATTAATAGGAAACCCAAATAATCTCCAAGGTTGTCAATCTTGGATGAGTCTTCAAGCAACTTCTTAATACAAGAACTAACTATAACTATAGCTAGATTAAACTAAGATTAACTATGGATTAACTAAAGATTAAGAGAGATTAATTAGGGTTTACAAATCTTGAGAGAGGCCTAAGAGAGTCTAGGGTAAGGTAAGATCCATAAACAATACAAGAGGGAAGTATTTATAGGGTTCCGTAAGTGAGAGGAATAAAAGAAGGAGGCGGAACAGAGACTGGTTCATTCCCGATCGGGAATAGGAAATCCCGATCGGGAAAAAATGATGGTCCCGATCGGGAATATGCGATCCCGATCGGGATACTTCCTATTTCCCGATCGGGAATATGCGATCCCGGTCGGGATTGCTTGACAGTGAGCAGCTATTCTTGCACTTCATTCCCGATCGGGTTCACGAATTCCCGATCGGGATTAGCCTTGTTTAGCTCTTCCTCGACTCCTTGTCGATGCTCGGTGCTCGGGGAGTCGCCGAATCATCGTTGCTTCTCCTCTTGGGTTCCATACGTGTCGGAAACGAGTTGAATCGTTCCGTTTCTTCGAGATGACCCCTAGGAATCTGAAATAATCTAGAAGAAGCATAAGTCGTCCCTAAAACCGCCCTAAGGAGCGATTTCAGCAGAGAAAACAAGACTAAATACAAGAAATAAACACTACAAAATGCACTTATCACTGAGGCTTGGACAAGGCGAAAGTCAGAGTAGCTACCAGGCCAATCGCAGCTTACGACCTGGCAGCTTTCCGGCCGGGTCGTTTATAGTCCAGTAGACTTGCGTAAAGGGCTCGCCAGCCATAAGCAGAGGATCATACCTGTCCTGATGATGGTAGCTCCGTGGGGAGTCAAAATTGCCTTTGGGGATGTAGGTGTACCTGTATGCCGACACATCCTGCCTTGGATGTAGCATTTCGGAGGAATCACCGACTATGCTGGGGGGATAAAATAGCTCTGCGGAGACTTTATCCTGAAGTTTGGAGTGTACCTGTATGCTGACACATAACAATTTGTATGTAACACATAGGCAAAACACTGACTCGCGCTGGGGAGGAAAGATACCGAATTTTTGAAAATGCCACGACTTTTGAAAAAAATGTTATTACAATTTTGTCAAAGAAAATTTTAGGAAATTTTTAGGAAAGCTCGGGACAACTTGATTCCTATTCTGGGTTTCTCGTTTGAAATCAGGCCTGCGCGAGCATAGGACCCAGGTCTGCTGAGGAGGCATGGTAGTTAGGGTTACAGGTGAGGTTTCCTATTATAAATATAGGTCTCCCTGCTTCAGCTTTTTGCATCCTAACTCAAATTCTCTTTTATACTTCTCAAAATCTTTTAGACTTTCAAGAAAGTTAGAAACTTCTGTCATGGGTATCGACCACTTGACCGCCATGCTTCTTGCCTGGTCCCAATACTTTCGGGACGAGGAAAAGATTCGGCTGACCCAGATGGGAATTGTCAATCTGTTTCCCCTCCAACAACTGATAATTGACTCACACTTCTTGGACGCATGTCTGTCGTTTTGGGATACTACCCATCACGTCTTCGCGTTCCCGCGGGGAGAGATATACCCTCTTCCCGAGGAAGTTGCAGCCATAGGTGGTTGGGGCCCAGCTGTTCAGCCTGCTACTCCCTCATTCTACCCGGACCCGAGGAGGAGGCTAAGGGAATTCTTAGGTCTGTCTCATGCCGAGACAGATCGGATGGTGCGGGGAGATACTGTTTCCCTATTCGACCTGGCCGACAAGTTTATGAATAGCCGGGATGTGAGGGCCACCCCTGCTCACAGACGTAGAGCGTTCGCCTTTTGCATGCTGCACTGTTATGTCTTTGAAGGGCTGATGGAACTTGACTCGTGCAGGGGTCAAATTAGGTTGATCGGAGTGGTTGATCAGATGAAGACTGGTCATAGCCCTGCTTGGCTAGCCACTGGGGAGATTATCATGGGTCTGGATGCCAGGCGACTTGATCCGACCCGACCATTGACGAGGAGTACCCGTATTTTGCAGGTATACATCTCGCGCGTTTTTTTTTTCGCGAAATCCTTGAAGTTCGTAAGTTACCCGATCAAGTGGCCTCTGGCGAACCCTTCTGTTGCTTATAAAATTCGCGTACTCTTTTCAGATATGGCTGTCGGAGCGGCTATCAATCATAGAGCCCCCTCCGAGTATTCCCAACTATCGGAGCAGTCAGATTAGCTCCCGAAGGCGGCGGATAAGCTCGAGTCATCTAATAAACCGAGCTTACTGGGATGAGGAGCTGGTGTTCCACGGGGGTCCCTTCATGAGGTGGACCGTCGCTTGGTGGTTTCTTTCTAAGCTGACGGGGTTGGCCAAGAGAGACCAAGCTCGCTATTTGGTGATTCTGTCCCTTGACTGGACAGTTCACATTTACCCGGACCGCATCCTGAGGCAGTTCGGTTCGTCTCAGCGCATTCCTGAGACTGAAGCCATTATCAGCGTCTCGCTCCAACTGACGGACGCTATGTGCGACACCTGGTTGCAAAGATGGTTCACTCGTCCCACATGGACTATACCCAGCCCTTGCCAATCCGCTTGGGTTTCAAGGGCTTACCAGAAATGGACTTCCGAGGAGTCCGAGGAAGCTCGCAAGGCCTTGAAGCTTGATGAGGCCTTTGAACTGGTTCGCCGCGAGACGGCGAAAGATAACAAGGATCTCTTCGTTGGGGGAGATATTCCTGAAGCTGTAGCCCGGGAAGAATCGGGTCTTAAGTCACAAACTAAGACTCGATCTAAGAACGTCGGTTCTAGCAGCAAACGGGGGCGGCCAAGCCCCCAGACTGATTTGGAGAGACGCCTTGGGCCCAGGCTGGCGGCCCGGAACCGACTGGTCCGCGTGACCGTCTTCCTGAGGCCGTGAGGGCCCGACTTGGGCCTATCAAGGTGATGGAGGATTCGGGCTTAAACGGGCGAGCCTGAGCCAGAGAGGTTCCCGTGGTGATTCGGGAACGCTCCCCTCCGCGTCGTCGCCAGTGGACGGCTAAGGAGGCCAAGGACAAGGGGAAGGGCAAGATGCCCTGAATGCCGAGTCCTTCAGCTTTATTACTATTTAAGTATTATTACTATTTTTTTGGTCGTGTGTTTTTTGTATTTTTTGAATTCCTGCATTTTGTAATTTCCCGAGTTTATCGGTTTTTTTTTTGAATTAATAAAAAAAGTTTATTATTAACTGTTCCTGTCATTTCTCGATTGCATTGGTTGTGCCTTTTTTAGGGGCTGCCTACGTATCCGCAATTAGCAGAATCAAACCAAACGTAGTTCAGGCTTAGTAAATTTGCAATCTCGAATTACACCAAGACTATTGGTTCAAGATGTTTTGTGACAGTAGAATAAGTAATTCTAGCTCATTGACTTGCTTTTTTTCGTAAAAAAGATTTTGATAAATTTGGCTAATGACATTGAGAAATGGCTAAGGGTAGTAGCGCTTCAGCTGGTCCAGGTTGGTCGGGTTGACGAACCCATTCCCGTCCAGGTCCGTCAGCATCACTGCTCCTCCTGACAGTATTTTCTTTACCAGATACGGCCCAGCCCAGTTGGGTTTGAATTTTCCCCTTGGGTCAACCGGTAGTAAAGCTCGAATAGACTTAAGGACTAGATCCCCTTCTTTAATGTTTCTGGGCCTTACCCTCTTGTTGAAGGCCCGTTGGATCCTCTTCTGGTAGATTTGGATATTGTTGAGGGCACGATTTCGACGTTCATATAGTAGAACCAACGAGTCATACCGCGCTCGAACCCAGTCAGCCTCAGGTACTTGGCTTTCTAGCAGAATTCTGAGAGACGGTACCTCCAACTCGACGGGCTGGACTGCTTCCATCCCATAGGTTAGGTAATATGGTGTTGCCCCGGTTGCGGTGCGAATTGATGTCCGGTACCCCCATAGGGCGAAAGGTATTTTGTCGGGCCAATCCCGGTAATTATCAGCCATCTTTTTGAGTATGGTGACAATTGTTTTATTGGCCGCCTCCACTGCTCCATTTGTCTGGGGACGGTAAGGCGAGGACGTGTGCCTTTGAATTTTATATTTGGTCAGCAGGGCTACGGTCTCGGCTTGGAAATGAGTTCCGTGATCACTGATGAACTCATGAGGAATCCCATATCGGCATATTATCTTGTTCTGAATGAACTTGGCGACATGCTTAGCATTGAGAATGCGATACGACTCAGCTTCGACCCACTTGGTGAAATAGTCGATAGCTACTAAAATAAAGCAGTGCCCACCAGTACCAGAGGGATTTATTTTCCTGATTATGTCGATACCCCATGTTGAGAACGGCCAGGGTGACGTCATGGTATAAAGCAGAGATGACGGTATATGTTGCACATTGCCGAAGATTTGACAGTTATGACAATGTTTGACATATAACTGGCAGTCAGCTTCCATAGTATTCCAATAATACCCGAGCCTCATGATTTTTCGGACCAACATGTGAGCATTCATATGTGGGCCGTTTTCACCATCATGTATTTCGGCCATTACTTTCTTGGCCTTATACTTATCAACACAAAGGAGAAGAGCCCCCTGTGCTGTCTTTATGTACAGTTGCCCGTCATCAGTACGGATGAACAGGGTGGCTAGCCTTCGTAAGGCTTTCTTGGCTCGACCTTCCGTCCCGGGAGGGTATTCTTCGTTTGCCAGGTATTTTAACACAGCCTGGTACCATGGTTCGGGATCAGTTATCTCAATGTCTTCAATATCGTGAATATATGCCGGCTCGGACTGTCTTTCGACGCAAATTGGCATACTGGTCACGTGGTCGGGAATATTTAATAGAGATGCCAATTTCTAAAGTGCATCCGCAAACTGATTCTCTTCCCGAGGTAGGTATATGTATTCTACCTTCTGGAATTGTTTCTCGAGATCCCTTACTCGTGCCTTATAGGCCACGAGATTAGCATTCCGAGTTTTCCATTTTTGCAGTGCTTGGTTAATGATCAAGGATGAGTCACCATGTACCCGGAGATTTGTGATCCCCAGGTTGGCGGCGACTTGTAGCCCGTAAATGCATGCTTCGTATTCTGCTGCATTATTGGTAACATCGAAGTCCAGTTTGATGGAGACGGGAGTATGCTCCCCTCTTGGTGAGATTAGGAGGATCCCGACTCCGAACCCTCGAAAATTAGATGCTCCATCGAAGTATAAATCCCACGTTTCGGCATCGGTATGGAAAATATCTTCGTCTGGGAAGGACCAGGTGTCGGTGTGTCCTTCTTCGGTTACCGGGCTGTCAGCGAGGAATTCAGCTACCACCCGTCCCTTAATGGCCTTTAATGGCACAAATTTTAGGTCGAACTCTGCCAACATTAGAGTCCATCTAGAAATTTGGCCATTGAGGATGGGTTTTTCGAAGAGGTATTTGATGGGGTCCATCCTAGATAACACATGGACCTCGTAGCTGAGCATATAGTGCCGGAGCTTCTTGGTGGCCCAGACTAGAGCCAAGCACGTCTTTTCGAGCATGGTATATTTGCACTCATACTCTAAAAACTTCTTGCTGATGTAATAGATGGCTCTTTCTTCGGAGTCAACCGTCTAAGCCAGCATAGCCCCCATGGCTGTCTCGGTCGTTGTTAGGTATAATGACAGAGGCAAACCGGGCTGAGGCGGCATTAAGACTGGCGGAGCAGACAGAATTTCCTTGATTTTGTCGAAAGCAGCTTGGCACTTGTCGTCCCATAGTATTCGTTCCCCTATTTTCAGTTTCTTGAAAATTGGTTCGCACACCATGGTTAGTTTGGAAATGAATCGACTAATATACTGGACTTTCCCGAGGAATCCCCTTATTTCTTTTTCGGTTTTAGGAGCTTTCATCTCGGTAATTGCTTTGATTTTAGCTGGGTCGACCTCGATACCTCGTTGGCTAACGATATGACCCAGTAATTTGCCTGATGTTACTCCGAAACTGCACTTTTGAGGGTTCAGCCTCATGTTGTATTTGCGCAATCGGGTGAAGAATTTTCTTAGGGCGGTGATGTGACCGTCCCGTTCTTTGGACTTGACGATCATGCCGTCCACATAAACCTCTACCTCTTTATGCATCATGTCATGTAATAAAGTGGTAGCGGTCCTTTGGTATGTGGCCCCGGCATTAATGAGACCGAATGGGATGACGGTATAGCAGTAAGTACCCCAAGGTGTGGTGAAGGTAGTCTTACTCATATCTTCTTCCGCCATCTTGATTTGATTATATCCAGCATACCCGTCCATGAATGATAGAAGGGCATGATCAGCCGTGTTATCCACCAGTATATCGATGTGTGGTAACGGAAAATCATCCTTCGGGCTTGCTTTGTTAAGATCCCGAAAATCTACGCATACCCGCACCTTACCGTCCTTTTTAGGAACCGGCACGATGTTTGCCACCCAGTCCGGATACTCGGACACTTGTATGAAGCCGGCTTTGAACTATTTATCGACTTCTTCTTTCACCTTGAGAGACCACTCGGGCCTCATTCGACGAAGCTTCTGCTTGACCGGTTTGCACCCGTCTTTGATAGGTATGCGGTGCTCAGCTATTTCCCGGTATATCCCCGGCATGTCCTTGTAGGACCATGCGAAGACATCTTTGAATTCTTGGAGGAGGTTTATGAATTGTTGTTTCTCCTCGGGATCTAAGGATAACCCTATCTTAAGTGTCTGAGGGTCTAAGGTTGTTCCCACGTTTATGGACTCGGTCTCTTCGATTACCGGATTCCGGGATTCCCTTTGCTCTAGTTGCTCGATCAGATGTGGAGGTAAGGGTACCTGTTCGTCGGATTTCTCAATGTCATAGCATGAAACATTTTTGAAAGCAGAATTTAAAAGAGACAAGTCGTAAGCAGAACGGTTGTTATTATTGATTGAAAATTTGGAAAACAGCTCAAAGAGAGCAGCCATCTGATCATTGGTCAGTGGCGGAATTGGTAAGGCACTCGGGACAGACCCCGAAGTGCCAGCAGCAGGAATGATAGAGGGGAGAGGGGTTATAGGAGTGACTCTAGCACCGACTTCCCTAGACTCGACCTCAGACTCTGACTCAGACTCCGACTCAGACTCAGGCATGTCTCCCTCTCCGGTGACCAGCTTGTAGATCTTTCCTTGACTGTCAGTCCACTTGACAGTCTTCCTCCAGGCCCTGTTTCCCGTCTCGGAATCAACATCCGAGATCAGCTTGGTCGGGTCAAACCTGTTGCTGTGGAGAATCAGGTTGACCAGGTCTTATTTTGGGGTTGGGACTATGGTGTCTTCCCCGAAGAGCAGCCCCAGCGCGGGCTTAGCATCATTAGCTTCATCAGACTGGATGAGGGCGAACACATCATCCGGGATGTAGTTGCAGTCCCGGGCCGAGTGGGTCCCGAGGTGCGTAGCATTGGGTTGGTACAGTCCAACCTGGATAGCCCCAAACACGGGTGTGACGAAGTAGTCGGCCAACCGTGGGCTGTAAGGGCTCAAGTGGATACCCTTCATGATGTTGCAGGCTTTTTCGATTCCTGCTCGGACAACGTTGCCCGGAGTGGCGGCATAACCAAGGCCGAAGTGAGAAACTTCGTCCTTAAGGACCTCGATGATCTTCCCAGCTGGAAGGTCGGGTCGAGAGGTAGCCCCTGGAAGGTACCCTAGGTTTTGGAGCATTGTGTCAATGCTTGTGGTGAAGTAAGGCCTAAAGAGGTACTCTTCCTCGATCATCCCCACAAAGTCGAACCCCAGAGGTCCGTGCGGCCCGTGGCGTTATAGCTAGCCACGGTCATTGGGGTTGCCTCCAAAGTAATAACATTGTCGAGCAAAGGCATCTTGATCTTACGGTGGAGGGTGGAGGACACGGCTTTCACCGTGAATCCATGGCCTTCCTAGGAGTAAGTTGAAGGATGAGGTGACATCAATCACCTGGAATTCAAGCTCCTTTTCTATCGGGCCCGTTATAATGGTCAGTTTTATGGCCCCAGCTACCGACTTTGGACTCCCATCAAAAGCTTGGATGGTCTGAGCAGTCGGGATATAGTCAGCCTCGGTAATGCCGAGGGCTTTGGCGGTCCTCAGAGAAAGGACATTTACAGCGGACCCGTCATCAACCAAGGTCATAGGGAGGTATTTTCCTCGGCAAATCACCGTGATGTAAAGGGCCAGATTGTGGGAGGCCCCAAATGGTGGCAAGTCGGCTTCAGAGAAAGTGATCATTGGGCCTCCTTCCTTGGCCTTACCCTTTAGGTGGGGTAGGACCGTGGCTACCATTTCAGCAGGCGTAGCCAAAGAGTCGATCTTGACTTGATCGAGAGCCTTTATAAGTGCTTCTCGATGTTCTTGTGAGCTGACTAAGAGTTGCCATATAGTGAGGTCAACTCGGGTCTTCTTCAGTTGCTTCACAATAGCCGTTTCAGCGGTAGGCTCTTCAGGGGCGACTTCCATCCCGAGTGGATCGGTGATGGTTGTCGGGATGGGGATGTCCCTAGTGCTTGTGGCTAGATAGGGACGACCAAGGTGGTTGCTGGCTAGGACTCGGGTTTTGGCCTCGCGAATCTGCTCAAGGGTGATGGGAACGGTTTCCCCTTTAGCGAGGTAGACATCATCCTCGTCATCAAACCAGATCCCGTTCACTTGCGGATAAATGGAGAGATAAGGTGAGAACAATCAATCACCTCCCCGGCAAAGATGGCATGGGAGCTGAAAGGGTTCTCCTTATTGCTTGGCTTATCTCCGGGTAGCGGGATTTTACCGCTCTCGATCAGGTCCTGAATCAAGTGTTTCAGCTTCCAACACTTTTCGGTATCATACCCATTGCCCCGGTGGTATTGGCAATAGGCCTGAGCATTGTAGTTCTTGGAGCGTCGCTCGACCGGAACTTCAGAAGTTGGGCCGATCGGTTGGATTAGGCCTTTGGAGGACAGCCTTTGTAAGGCATAGGTATAGGTGGTACCTATATCGGTGAAGACCCGAGGTGAGGTGTTCTTCTTGGACGGGGCATCTAGTAGATTAACCGCGTCAAAAATGCTGCGAGTTGCAGCCTGGGGCTTAGTGGTGGAGGAAGAAGCCCCTTGGTACCCTTTGCTAGCGGCCTTAGTGAGGCATTCCAGTCTCAGATCGTCTTCAATCCTCATACCCATTTCAGTAAGGGTGGTGAAATTGGGTATGACAGCGTACCGGAGGTGAACCCGGTAGGAGGGGAGGAGGTTCTTGACAAAAGCCTCCACCAAAGTCTTCTCATTGGGTTTATCGACCAGTTTCACGCTCTCGGCCCTCCAGCGTTGAAGGTATTTAGTAAAACCTTCCTTCGGCTCTTGGGCCATAACCTCCAGAGATCGCATTGTGGTTTGGATCTCGGTGTTGTCAGCATAGTTCCGAGCGAACTCGGTGGCCACATCATCCCAGGTAGGGAACTTCTTCGGGTCTAGCCTGTAGTACCAGGCCCGTGGGTGTTTCTCGAGAGATGCAGCAAAGAGGTTCTTGAACATGGACGAATCCACTCCCTTGATGGCCATGAATTCCTTGAAGGACCGTACATGTAGTAACGGGTCTTCAGTTCCCTCAAACATAGGCAAGCCTGTAAGGTTCAGGTTTGCGGGTAGTTTGTCACTCACCGTGGAGTACTCTCGGCTATTCTCCCGGTGGATATTGTTACTCCCAGTCAAATGGACTTGTTCTTCTAGTCGGCGTACTGCGCTGACCAGTTCAGCTAGAGGCCCAGTGGTCTCTACATTAGGAGCCCTTTGCTCCACCGTAGCTAGGCAAGCAACGATGGCCACTTGGCCAGCCCTCATCTCAGTTAGTTGGGCTTCGATGTCGGTTTGCTTCTCGATCATGGCGTCCAAAGAGGTTTGCAGACTGTTCAAAGTAGCCATCCTGCGGACGTGTCTGGTTGCCGGTGGCCTGTCTGTAAGAACACCGTGTAATCAGTAACCAAACCCAGATCTTGGAATCATAAAAAAAGTACATCCCGAGCGACACTAGGAAAGAAGACACCTAGACGGATGACTCGTGGGTGGTGTAACTTCCTTAGGGCTTTGGCTTTGTGGGCCTAATCCCGTTCGAAGGAAGGTCCACGTGAGACTTTTTCCCCAGACTTTTGACTCGAGTGTATGGACGGACTTTCCTTTGTAGGGGTATGCCCTACGCAGGTTAGTCGTGCCTTAACAGATAAGGCGGACTCGGGGAAGGGGGGAAACTCGTGATGTAAGATCGACGAAGTTCCGACTCTATAAACCTTTGACAAACTATGCAAAGACCCGACACACGGCCAGACGGTAGGTCCTATAATAAAGGAAGGTTCACTAGGAAGGTTGGATGCTTGAAATTTGAATATAAGATGGGCGAATTTCCGAGAGTTCGAAAATTGAAAAAAGAGTTTCGAAAACCGAGATTAGAATTTTGAAGAATTCAGAAAATCCGGGTGGCTTCGGAAATTCGAGAGTTAAAACGGACGGCATGCCGACTAAAGAAAAGGATATTTTGAGTCAAATCGTTGATCCTAAATTTCGGCGGCATTCCGAGTTTTGAAAATTGGGTATTTTGAAAAAGACGGGTCCCGAAACGGACAGTATTTCGGGTTTTTCAAATTTTGGTATTTTTTGGAAAGATGCATTTTTTGAAATGACGGTTTTTTGAAAAATGACACGGAAACCAAGTAGCACGTAGTCAAACAAGCATTATAACGACGCTTATGTATGCTTTACGCTAAGTCTCGGTCGGTCAAAATAGGGTCTATACCAACGACGATAGTATTCTCGTATACAGGACGGACTCCCTAAACCGAATTGGTCTTAGGACATGCCGCGAAACCCTTACGAGTTCCACCATCGAAGTCTTTAGCGCACCCATGTAGTTATGCACCGTGGTATAGTGGGACGTCGGTCACAAGTAACCGGCCCGGGCAAAATTTGGGTTATGCATGAATCATTAAACTAATGCGCGTACATTAATATTCGAACGATTTCTATTCGAGTCTCACCCTAGGAACCCCGATGACATGTGGTACATCGGGTATCCCCAGCGGAGTCGCCAAATTGTGGACAAGACGTAGGTCCACCCCGACGCGGCCACGCGCGGGTTTGGGTAGGCGAATGAATCTCGTGGTGAGATTGTTCTCGGGTTCGAAATTTAAGTCAAAATGGAGTCGCCACCGAATTTTGTGGTTATTCGAAACCATACGAGCCCACTCTATGTCGTCATGGGCTATACACAAAGTAAGCCCACTTCGATTTCAGAGTTCATGGGGCTCGTCCCTTTGCATTATTATACCGATACCGTTTACACCGGCTTTCGTATATAAAATGACTCTCGTGCGCCAACGGTTTCGGGCATCCGGAAACCGAGGTTCTGAGTAAGGGGTGAGGGTACGTGTTGGAAAGCCCACTAAGGACACCCAACCCCGCCCGCACATGGCGGCCTCTACTAAGACACCGTTCATGTTCGTGTACGCGCGTTAGTAAAATGATAAAATGATATGCAAACAGCGTTTTCGGGCTAAGCATGTGAATTATATGTGAATTACGTCATTTAATGCATCTAATTATGGTCGAAGTGATTTAGCATGCGAGGTTCATTTATAAAGCGATAAGCAAGTAAATAAACGAAACTCGAAAATAAATAACGTACAAGTTACACGGGCGGAAATACAACCCGGAATTCACAATACAACGATCATTATAACGATTAAATGAAATAATAAACTAAATAAGGAAAGTGAAGAATAAAACACACGACTCGACAAAGACCCGTATGTAATAAATACTCACTAGATCGTGAATTAGCTAGACGGACCAACCTTAATTAATTACGCATTATATTGCATATTAATCAAAGGATGGAGGTTCGAGACCTAGGCGTGATTCTAACCCGATCTCGAACCTCGATGTCTTGTCCCGACTTATCACCTCGAGAAATGGAGTCTAAGTTAATTATGTGTCGGATGCGACTAAAGAGTCGTCAACACAAAAATTAATAGTGTGAGACCGTCGATCAAAGTCGTTTTAAATGTCGTGATGTGCATAAGTTTTAGAAAAATGGGTTCACGTGATGGCCTTTACACGCGTTGACTAAAAGTCGTAAAAAAAAAAAGACGAGTCTCAAAATATGGACATATGTCGCGAAAGTCGCGTATTAATGTAAGGACCGAAAAGGGTAGAAAGTCGAGAAAACGAGAAACGGAGCTCGGCCAAACAGGCCTCCCCGCGAGTCGCCTGACCGGCGTGCGACTCGCATGGGGGTCAGGTCGGGTATTTTTTATTTGTCGAAAAAAATCGTCAATTTTTATAATCACGTGCCAATGTGGGTTTATTTACTCGATTTATGTTTTTGCTAGATTAGGAATTTTGAATTAGTGACGAAATTGTATCCCTCTACGTCACGACATCGAAACTAATCCTTCCGGATTGTGTGATGTCGGTTTTTGTGTCAACGGGTTTCGTACTAATTGAAATGGGATCAAATGCGTTCAACTATGACCAATTGCAATCACGTCACGCCCTTGAGAACATTGGGGCGGGGCTCCTCGAAAGGGCTCCACCTCCGTCGTTATTCGTAAAGGGATTAGACGGATTTTAGGCGATCATCATAGTCAAACGTATTTGCAACCGAATTTTAGTACTAATATATATATAATGTTAGTAACGAAAAGATAAAGTTAGTATACAAGAAATAAAAAAGTTAGTGTTATGTTAAAGTTAGTGTTACGATACTAGTATAGTTATAATATAAATAATGCGAAAATGTAAATAGAAACGAAGTAATAAGGATCGAAATGGGGTTTAGGACACCCTCAACATACATGCTTGGTATAGGCCTCGGAAATAGACTCGTAAATAGCGATGGAACGCCGGAGTATCGAGGATGAACGTGAGTTATGGTGTGTATATGTGTGTGTGTGTGTGCCGCCGGTTTTTGAGAGCAAAATGGCTCGGTTTTTTGTATTGTTTTGCTTGGGGTTGTTTAGGTAGATTAGGGTAGAAGATGTAGGGTGAATGAGGTTTGCAAAGGCTCTCCTTAAACTCTCAAAAGCTGAAAAAATGAATAGGGTTAGGGGTGTATTTATAGAGTGAGTGAGTTGGGTGAGTTGAGTTAATTTAGGAAGGGTTGACTTTTGATTTGATTTGCTTTTTGAATTCTGATTTGGGCGCCAGTTTCTAGAAGGTGAATTGGGTTGATTTGTGTGACGGGTTCGTCCTTGACCGGGTCTTGACCCGGTCGCTAAAAGACGGGATTTATTTTTGGTGTCGGTTTTGGCGCAAATTAGTCTTATTTTGCTCGGAACGACCCACTGGGCCTGAATTTGGGGTCTGTTTTGTGAGATTATTACTCCGCTAAAAGTCCATGTCGGATATTACTGATTCTGAGCCCAGGTCCGAGTATACCAAGTCACGTTTGCATCCGATCATCATCGGGTGTTTGTCGGAGACTACCATAGACACCTGGCAGTCAAAATGCGGGTGTCTACACAAGGTTTAGACTAGGTCGGCCTAAAACGAGACTATGCTACCAAACAAACACAAAGAGCTAATAATTGGTGAATTATGATGAGAGGAGAAGAAGGAATTGGACTAACAATGAACTAGACTATAACAAGGCTAAATGAAATAACTAAACACAAACTAAACAATGAACTAAAGAAATGATGACTAACTAATAAGTTGAATCAAATATGGAAAGAGGTGGGTTAGGTCGGGTTCAAAAGTGTAGTAGGGTGACTTGGGTGGTCAAGGGTGTAGGTGTCTCCTAGTTGCTAGAATCGGTCCGGGCTCTCGCAACTTAAACCGATGTCGAGGTAGGTCCGGGCTCTCGCTACTTAGACCGATGTCGAGGTAGGTCCGGGCTCTCGCAACTTAGACCCTAGTCCGCACTCTCGTGACTACGACTCTCCTCAACACTATCCTCAACATGACCACATACAAGACAAACAATGAGTAGAGGAAGACTAGCATGAGAAGCATGGCCACCACAACTCAAACAAGCATTTCAACAAACACATGGTGTGCCAAGTATGTGACTAACAACAAAGATTCACCCTTTACCCCTAATCAAACCCTAATCACCCATATTCTACCCTTAATCCCCCTACTAACCCACAAGGAGACTACTCACTCATAATCAAAGATAAACTAACAACAATAAGAGAAAACCACATCACAATCCAAACATCCATAATGAAAGAAAACAATAACAATAACAAGAACACTAAGTAAAGATTCAAACTTGAATAAATAACAATAAACAAGAGAAAGGAAAGTTATACCAACAATAAGATGAAGAAAAAGATGCAATCTTGTATAAATAAGAAACCCAAATAATCTCCAAGGATGTCAAGCTTAGAGGAGTCTTCAAGAATCTTCTCAATACAAGAACTAATTACAACTAGATTAAACTAGGATTAACTAAGAATTAACTAAAGATTAAGAGAGATTAATTAGGGTTTACAAATCTTAAGAGAGGCCTAAAAACAATCTAGGGTAAGGTAGAGTAAGGTAAGATGCATAAACAATACAAGAGGGAAGTATTTATAGGGGTACAAGAATGAAGGAGGAGGAAAATAAGAGGCGCGGCTACAGGTGCTTGGTCCCGACCGGGACGGGATCATCCCAACCGGGACGGCCTGTCATCCCGACCGGGACGGGTTGGTCCCGACCGGGACGGCCTGGTCAGTGGCCTCTTCAAATGTGCACTTCATCCCGGACGGGATGAGGCCATACCCGTCGGGGATGAGTCTTGTAGGCCTCCAATATGATCCTCTTGGTTCCTCCTTGCTTCACATGAACTTCTCATCGATTCTCGGGACTTGGGATCGGGTCTTGGAGGCTCGAGATTGGGTCCCAAGGTCTCGGGGTCGAATCCAAGGCATCGGGTGATCGTTCCTCCGCTTCGTTGGCTCCGAAAAGTGTATGTATTGAGTCGGAATCACTCCAACTCTTCACGAATGGTCTCGGAAACCTGAAACGAGCTAGAGGAAACATAAGTAGCCCATGAACCGCTCCCAAGGAGCGATTCCGCAAGGAAATGGGACCAAAACACTACGAAATAGGCACTACAAACTACACTTGTCATAAATCGACTTAGAAACCCTTTTCAATTCCATTCACATGCTTAGGGAAAATAATCTTTGCATATCATTTTCCCGTTCAACTAACGTGCGTATTGGAAAGTCATTCGAATTCTTAGTAGAGGCCGCTAATGTGCGGGCGGGGTTGGGTGTCCTTTGTGGGCTTCCCAACACGTACCCTCACCCCTTACTCAGAACCTCGGTTTCCGGATGCCCAAAACCGTTGGCGCACGAGAGTCATTCAATACACAATATCCGATAATGTCGGTATTGGTATCAAATGCAAAGGGACGAGCCCAATAAACTCTGACATCGGAAATGGGTCGTATTTCGTATACGGACCACTACGACATAGAGTGGGCTCGAATGGTTCCGAATAACCACAAAATTCGGTGGCGACTCCACATAGACCTAAATTTCAATTCGATCCATTCTCATATGGAGATTCATTCGCCTACCCAAATCCGCGCGTGGCCGCGTCGGGGTGGACCTATGTCATGTCCACAATATTCGTGGTGAAGTTGCTCAAGTTACCTTTCATTTTGTATTTGTATATGACGTAAATGTGTCTGACCATTTTTTGTTAGCACTTCTCTTTTCTCCTCGATCGTAGTTAGGAAGCCGATAACGTCTCCACTATGTTGTTAAAAAGAGTGAATAGGCAAATAGAGTGTCTAAATAGTAAAATTGTTGCATTTTATAGTGCATCTGTCATTGTACTTGCCTATCAAATAATCATTTTTGTTGTCGCGTTCTTCCAATTTGTCGAGTGGGTGGAATTCGAATTTGTGGAGTGAAATACTTTGAGTTTGGTCCTTATCCACCTGTATCGATGTAAATGGGGTGTACTTGATGATGTGTGGATTTTCTTTAACTGGTTTGTACGATCTATTATTTTGCGCTATCTCAAAATGTTGGAGGGTGTAAATCTATTATATGAGGCTACCCACCGTTGGGTATTGTTGCATGTATATGGTTATCCTGGCCAGAATGACATGAAACAAATTGTTCAGTAATTCTTTAGCATCGACGAAAATAGACAGTTAATCAAGATGGTTGTCCAATTAAAGGGTTGTGACCTCACCTCTTTGTCTGATAGCACCATGTCTAGCGACAATGGGGGCTATCCTTGTTCGGTGTTACGCGTCATATCCTTGTGGCCCGTACTGTTATCTGATATTTGGACTTTGAGGGGACCAAGCCTGCAATGGTAGTTGTTATTGGCGCCATTGGTTTCCTTTGTTGTTTGTGGTTTTGTTATTTTGCTGCAATATTGGGTCGTATATTTTAGCTCGGGTGCTAAAGGAGTGTATCGGTAGAGTAGTGTGCATGGGGTATTTATATGTGGCCAGTGACGTCAAATAAGGTAATATTTGTTTGATAAATTGATAGGTTAGTAACGTGAGAATAAATGTTTAGAGGAATGATTATATTTATTATGTACTTAAATTTGTAGATTATCATTCGCATTTAACTCCAAGTAGTGTAGTCCAAATTCGTACGTGTAACGGTCGAGGAAATTATATAGTTAAATGTTGTTTGTAACGGTCAAATCTCAATCATTTATTTAAATGTTTTGGAGGAATCATTATATTCATTACGTAATTAAATGTGTTATTATCGTTATTATTTACCTAAATATTATGAGAAATCTTGTCACCTTATTTATGTTCAAACAGTGGTGAAATGTGTTGTCTTCTTTATTATTATTATTATTATTATTATTATTATTATTATTATTATTATTATTATTATTATTATATTTTTCTTAGTTAAATGTTATTATATTTATTATGTAAGTAAATGGCTTAGTGGGCGTCCTTGAATTTTTGTAAATGCACAATACAAATATAAGGCAAATGTAATTACCGGTATGATTATTATTTTCATCATCATTACTATCTTATTATTATTTTTTTTTTTTTTTATAAAACAGAACTTTCATTAAACACCAGAACAAATTACAAGAAGTTGGAGGGAAGGCGAGATACTATCTGGGCTCCCACTCCCTTAACGATAGAAAAACGAAGACGAGTAAAAATAAAAGCAGCTGCCCGAGCTCCCGCGTCCTGAGAAATAGAGAATTTCTGAATCCGCTTGAGTAAAGCAGCGGCCTCCGCGTCGAGCTCCCCTAGAGAAGAGAAAGAGAAAGGCAGGAACCCATACCCAGTCTTGGTGCACAAATCTCCATACTTGGCGCACTTGCGCTGAGCAGCATCAACGACTGCACGTCCAGGTAGAAAATCAGACATCGCAGACTGGGTCAAAGGGGACGACCCCGTCAAATCGACACACACATCACGGCCCCTATCCCAGGAATAAAGAAGCAAATCCGCCGGGCGTAAGGGCCTGTCGTGCCCATCAATCAAACCGACATCTACCTCCTTACCGGCCGAAATACCAGATCGGAAACAGATATCCAATTATTATTATTATTATTATTATTATTATTATTATTATTATTATTATTATTATTATTTAGTTATGTGTTATTTGTAATTGTCTAATACGAATATGTGATAAACGTCTTACTTATTGATTTAATGTCTTAAAGTTCATATTCTGAGGAATCAAATCCAACATTAAACGTGTATAAACATTAAACCATAAACATCATTGGTTTTAATGAGGATAAAATCCCAATATTTTGGGGGAGCCATATCATTATACTACATTATTATCATTATATTAATTTTGTAATCAAATATCATTTAATATCTTATGATATCATTTGTGAAGTGGAAGCTATATTATGATGCTAATTAGACAACATTAGGTAATACAAAAGTAACAAAGAACGGACATTTGTGCATTTTTTTTCTAAAATGGATGTTTTTTTTCCATAGTGGTGATAAGGTGGAGGTTTTTTTTTTAAAAGAGGGCTTCGTGGGTGCTTACTTTGTGCTACCATTGTATTCATGGTGGGGAACGGTTTTGTGTATGTTGCTTTTGATGATCTGCTTTCCACCGATGGTTTTACAGGCTTAAGAGGTTTTGTGGATGTGCATTATGTACGGCCATGGCCGCGGCACATCTCCAGTACTAATTTTAGTACCGATGATTTGGTCGAAGTGCACTTGAGTGATGGTTGGTGGATTGGAAGAGTAGTTCACCTTTATGCTGTACCTGGGAAGTACGTGGTCCTTCTAGATTTTACTGTCGAGCTGTTATGGTGCCATGTTTCCAATATGAGGCTTCATCAAGTGTGGGAAGACGGTAAATGAGTCATTGTGATAGATTAGTTGCTACTGATGTTTCTTGTTTAGACCAACGACAACAGTAAGACGACGTTTGACGGCGGGAATCAGCTTGATTTCGTTGTACACTTGGATGGTGTAATGGGAAAGGCAAGCACTCATTGTTATAGGTGGTGGATTATAAGGGAGGAAGATGAAGAAGATGGGAGATGATTGAAATTTATTGCTTCACTTTGGATTCTACATTATCAATGAGGAAGAAGTTGATGGGTTCTTCACTTTGGATTCTACATAATCAATGAGGAAGAAGCTGAAGGGATCTAACTAATAATAACCGACTTTGGCATTGATTATGTATTCAACCCTCCTTTTCAATTTCTACCCAATCACATCATGCTAAGTGTATTACCTTAGAATTGAGTATTGGTTGTATAGAGTAGGGAGAATGCTTTGTTTTCTTTTTAATATAATATATAGATGTGACCATTTTTATTACTTCGCATATTTTATATTACATGTACCTATTTTTATTAAATATGGTATCATTGTTACATCAAGTTGTAATTGGTCTTTCAATAAGTCTAATGAGAGAACGTCTCTTGGTAGACTTACTCGTTACTCCTAATTAATTTCTAAACTCCGTATATTTCTTTTAACTTTATAATTAAGATCTTGGTTTTGGTTTTCGATTTTATTACACCATTATCATTATAATAATTTTTAAATAAATCTTTTCTTTAACTCTCTTCAATTTTACCTCGGGCTTTAAAATAAAGTACAGTTTTAGGTTTCAGGTTTGTGTTACAGTTTTAGGTTTTGAGTTTGTGTTACGGTTTTCAAAGATGACAAATGAGGGACCGCCTCTTCATAATACTCTCTATAATTCTTTGGATTTGTCCAATTATTTATTCATATAAGAGGTACGTAGTACGAAGTATATTTTATTTAAATGGGGCAATTCCAAAGAATAAGAGGGAGTAACTATAATGACGGAAAACTATTCATGAACAATGATTTGACAACTTCAAAAGTATATTACTCTATATGATACTCTCTCTGTTCTATTTGATTGTTTGCATTTGCTTAAAGCTGACATCTCGGACGTGTCGGGCCGTGCTTTGTGTCGACCCAGTCGTGCTTCGTGCCTAGCAGGCCCACCGTGCCTGGCTCTGAGAACATGCGCCGAGGCACGATTCCTAGCCCGGGCCGGGTCGTGCCTAAGTCGTGCCCGACCAAATTTTCAGAATTTTTCATTTTTTTGGGATTTAGAGTCGTGCCTGCCCAACCATGCCTCGTGCCTAGGCCCAAACTTTTCTTCAAATTGGCGTCGCGGCCCGACTTGGGACCGGTCGTGCTGTGCCCGTGCTTTTCGCCACATCATCACCTTGTCGGGTCGGGTCGTGCTTATTTTCGTGACGGGCGCGCCACCGAGATAGGTCTGGCCCGGTTTGCCAGCTCTACATTTGCTTTTTGGGTACTATTTATAGGTGAGTGAAATCGTCAATGTAATTTCTAATATATAAGATAAAATATAATCATGTGAGATCTTGTTTAAATTGTCTAATTGAGTACGTTATGAATATCAAATTTTTGTAACTTTTAGAACTACAACTAAAGATATAAAGACAAAAGAAAACGTGCAGTGGTAAATGTGAAAAGGTAAACACAAACAATCAAATGGAAGGGAGTAATATTGAACAACGATCTCACACCAATTCACACACTGTATTCATCTGTATGATAATATTGCAAGAAGGATATTTTTTGGTTGATTTATCCTCCCCTTTATGTTTTTTACCAATCTGTCCACGGGTCACTGTTTTTTTTTTACTAATTTATCAATTTGACCGTATTAGTTTAAAAATATAAAAGGAGCTTTAAAAAAACGGAGTTACTCTTCGCAGTACACATTTTACTCGACGCAGTACTTTTTACCCATATTTTCCATTGCATGCCCTTATCAAAAAAACAAACCTAATTTCATTTTCTCCCACCCTTTCTACCCTAACCCTAAAAACCATTTTTTTTTCAATTATTATTGAAAAAACCTCCAAATCTAACTATACATTCATTAAATTTATCAAATTTAATAGATCATGGATACAATTTTGATTGAAAAACAGGTATCAATCATTAATTATTGAAATTGGAGTTTTTTGTTTCAAAATTCAAAATAATTTTTTTTTTGTTTATTGTTATATATCACTAATTATGATTATTGTTTTTTGTTTATCATTAATTATTGAAAGATTTTGATTGAAGAACAGATATCAATCATTAGTTATCATTAATTATTGAAATTAGGTTTTTTGTTTCAAAGTTCAGAATAATCGATTTTTTTTGTTTATTGTTATATATCATTAAT
Source organism: Agrostemma githago (assembly GCA_958450325.1). Lineage (NCBI taxonomy): Eukaryota > Viridiplantae > Streptophyta > Magnoliopsida > Caryophyllales > Caryophyllaceae > Agrostemma > Agrostemma githago. The sequence goes on along the minus strand of OY288247.1, from coordinate 59,900,081 downwards.
TACGATTTTTGTTTTTTGTTTATCCCTAATTATTAAAATTAGGGTTTTTGTTTTCAATTATCGATTTTCAACCATTAATTACCTTACGTACGACGTGTTCCTCTTTTTTACGGAGTTTTTTTTATTTTGGTTTGGATGTCTCGCATGAATTTAAACATAAATTTAAAGTTGTGGCTGAATACAAATAAATTTTTCTATGCAATCGAATAGGGTAGTTCAGTTATGAACTGAGTATATACTGCGTCAAAGCTGAAAAAACAATTACTGCATCAAAATTGAAAAAAAGTATGTGTATTCCGTGATAAAAGAAACGTACTGCGTTGATAAATTTAAAAAAAATACTTTATTCAAAGATTAAAATAAATGTATTTCATGAAATTTTAAAATAAATGTACTTCAAAAAAATGTATTGCGTAAAAGTAAAAAAAATAAATGTACTGCGTAAAAGTACAAAAATAATGTACAAGAAAAGAGAGAAAAAACAAAAGGATGAATTTGAGGGAGGGGAAATGAGAGGGGCAAAATCGAAAAAACGGTACTGCGTCGAGTAAATTGCGTACTGCGAAGAGCAACACCCTAAAAAAAGTACTCCCTCCCCCCCACTAAGATTTTTCAATAAACTCCACTAAAATTTTCCCACTTCAAAACTTTCCTTATTCATCCAATTTACTCTCTTCTATTGATTACTTTTTGTGATTTGACTTTTTGAACCCCACCAAACAGAGTATTTCACTTAATGGTCAATTTGAAGATTTGATACGTATATGTTTGGCAAAAAAAAATTGATATAACTTGTGATTTGTAACAATACATCCACAATCCACCCAATAGCTGATGGTTGTCGCTTGATCAGTACGCGCCTGAAATACTAGTACCTAAACTCGAGAGTCGTTAACCTTGCAAAAAAAAGAAAAAAAAACTTGAAACGAGCAACTTATCAACCATCTTCAACACCAGCGGGTGAAGGGTTGATCGGACTTGGGTGATGATAATCACGAATAACAAATAAGACTGGTGAAGTTTTATAAAGTCGGGTGGTGGACTGAATGGAGCAGTTATCGGATCCATCCACAACATTCCTCCACCCCTCCCAGTATATCTCAATCTAGCAACAAAATAACCTTTTGAAGCATCATCATGTATTCCAGAAAAATTCTCAATGCAACCAGAACTAAAATGGAAACATTGGCTCATCTCGAGTAGTGAAAAAATGTAGGAGAGTTCGCCTGTAATAAACATCCCATCCACTACAAAGTATTTACACCAAACATACAAGACACATGATCAATGCGCGATTAAGGCTAGTTAAATACTCGGTCAAAAACTGCTCGAGTAAGAAACCCATCAAAGATTCGACAGAACACAAATGATACATATGGATCCATACGATCCCATATGGACGTAGTTAAAAAAAATAGCACTCCGAGCCTGGAAACATAAGAATAAGATCTTTCTGAAGTAGTAGTAAAGATGGTAAAAACAAAGTTGTGGGCTCCATTGAGCTTCGTCATCCTTGTCCTCTAGGATACTGTACTTAACACACGACCTCCACGTACACATCCTACAATAAGTGATCAGCAAACAAACTACCTCCAATCTAATCCATATTATCATCAGCATGCTCCAATAGGTAGTTAGCAGCCAACTGTTCATTGCGCTCACAAGCTAAAAATGCCTCGATAACGAGGGCTCTATCGAAACCCATGCCCTCAAGCTGGATGGAAAAACAACCTTAATAAGTACCACCTCCATCCCATTTATATATTGTTTTCAACGATTTTGATACCATACAATGTCGACTTTGACCAATATTTCTCAAAATGCTAAAATAGTTGATTTGGTGTATCTGACCCGACATATTTTGTAACTTCATATATTTGGAGAAAATCATGGTCAAAGTTGTCACGGTTTGAATACAAATAGGGATAATCAATATGGGGTTGAATACAAGTGAACACATACCCGTTCAATAGCTTCTTGCTCCTCTTGTGTGACACTGATAGAGTGGGGCATATCCTGATCAGGCTGCTCAAAAATATCCCTACAAAGTAAAACCAACAAATGAAAACGTGTTTGATGTAGTAAAACAAGAAGCTAGCAATTATGCAAGCCATTAACAGCTTGTACATTCACAATATCTACAATTATAAGAAAAAGAAAGCAATAATACATTAGTAACAAAATGAGTTTGTGTTAGCTAACATAAATCGACTTTTGAAGGCATAAAGGCAAGGTAAAGAGTTCATTGGCTTGTAAACAAGCTAAGATACTTGCACTATTCATACAATCTTGTGTACCCACCTATAAGCCTATAAGTAAACGTTATGTAAACAAGCTAAGTCTGAGTAACGTTGCAAACAAGTGACCACTGCGTGATACAGATTATTTATTTTAACATTAAGCATCAATGTTAAGAAAAATGGAACATGATATCAAAAAAAAGCCTACGGAACAAAGAAAAATGGACTGGAGAAACTGAATGACATACAACATCCGAAAAGAATAAAAGCTCTGGAAAGGAAAAATATTTATGAATGAAAAACAAAATCAATGGCCATTGTGATCATCTGAAAAGTAGACAATCCAAAGCGGACAATTTGAAGCATACAAAGCATATACAGAACAGATTGTTAGCCAGGGCAGAATTAGGACCATGGAATGAAGGTGGGAAACATAATTTTTTTTCTCACCCTTCAGAGCCGTCAAGAGGTTCATTAAGGAGTTGAAGAAATTCTGCATGGTGATCCTGGATTAGTCTTAGAAGCTGGGGATTCTGCTTTCCAAGCTCCTGAAGCATTGGCTGCATACCAAAGTATTATTCTATTTAACAAAATGTAAAGAAAAAAAAATGTATAGAACAGATCTTTGTCAAAGACCAAAGCAAACAAAACCTGTAGTATCTGTGGATTTGTTTGCACCATGGTGCGCAATGCCTGAAACTGAAAGATCAAAACAGAAACATGAAACAGATTAAATAGAGTTTTAAATTTTCCAATAGAAAGAAATCTTATTCTGAATAACTCAGGCCTTGCTTCATGGAGGGACAAGTGAGGATTGGATACAAAGGTTTCCATGTTTGATTAGCAAATAGGTTAGAGAGAATGGAAGGAATTCTTTCTTCATGTGCATATCTACCCCTCCGCTCACATACCCTTCTTAACTACTCCCTCCGTTTCATTTGATTCTTTACTAGGCGTGTAAATGAGCCGAGACAGCTCGCGAGCAGCTCGAGATCGTCTCGGTCAAAGCTCGACTCGTGTGAGTTCGGCTCGGGCTCGGGCTCGAGCTCGGATCATTTATGAGTCGAGTCGAGCCGAGCAAGACCTGGCTCGGCTCGAATAACGATGTTATTTTAAAGGTACACTTACCTTTCCTCTACCTAAATCAAATATACCTATTAATCATAAAAACAAGAAAGTAAATCATGATTTAGTCATATAACCTTAAATTTTTTGGTGAATAATTTTTAGTCGATATATTACCTTAGATAAACCAAATTAGCATCTAAATTCCAATATAATACCACATCTACGGTTTTGGATTTAACAAACTTAATATGCAAAAAGGGATAGTTATAAACAAAATCGATTTAGTTTATTTAGTTTCAATATATTGTTTTGTCTTTTGTAGTTAATTTAGTTTTGGAATGTTTGGTATCATATACGCCTCTTATTAAGACGAATTTTATTTTATTACTATAATGTTGCAAATTACAATATTCAAGACATCGATTCTTGTCTTTCATCATTACAATTTGTACTTTTATTTCTCTTTTCCTTGTAATAGCTTGAGACACCCATAAATCAATAATGTATTCATTTAATTTTCGTTTCATTAGTCAAAAATCCAAATAAGTTAAGCATTTAAGCTCGAGCCCAACCTACTATGCGAGTTGAGCTCAACTCGAGCCCACGAGTCGAGCTCAACTCGAGCCCAAAGTCGAGCCTTTTCCCGAGCCACGAGTCGAGCTCGAGCCATGTTTTCATTTGTCGAGCTCGAGATCGAGCCATTGTTTCTGAAGCTCGACGAGCACGAGCTCGAGCCGAGACTCCCATTTTGCTTTTCGAGCTCAAGCTGAGTAGCCCCAGGCTCGCGCTCAACTCGGCTCGTTTACACCCCTATTCTTTAGGTTTGCTTTTTCACACTTGCCAATGATATTCTTTTGTCCATATTTATAGTTATATATTTTTACAAAATTTTAAAATTTGATATTCATAACGTACTCGATTAGACAATTTATACAAGATCTCACATGACTATATTTTATCTTATATATATTAAAAGTTATATTGACAATCCCCCACTTATTAAATAGTGCCCAAAAAGCAAACGTAAAGAACCTATTGGATCAGAGGAAGTAGTATCCAATCAAAGAGCAAAAGTGCTATGTCATCCCAACGAACTTTGCTCATACCACTACTTAAGAACTGATGTAAATATTGCAAAGGGAGCAATAAGCTATAAGATATACTTGGTTACCTCCCACACTCAAAGTGGGTTCCCTGCTCTTCTCTCGTGTCAATATCTCCAACGTTACACAATTTAGATCATTATTCCACCTCTCTCTATAGAGGCTAATAGATCAAAAAATATACGAGTAACTCTTTTCTCATGACTATCTATATCATAAATGCCACTCTATCCCACCTTATACAAGTGGATAATTGCTCAACTCTCCGAGTCCTAGCTATTCGTCTATAATTTTACTACCTCGGCTTTAATTTATTATAGTGCTTTCAGTTTTGTTTTTCAAGGTGGTTTGAATTTCAATTTACCAAAAAGGTACCGTGAAAAAAGAAAAAGAAAAAAGATGATATCATTAGATTCTGAAAAAGAGTAGTATATATAGGGACATATTTTCATAAGTTTTACGCATATTTCAAAATAAATTGGAAATTAAAGTAATGCCTTAAAATTTGAGAAAAAAATATGTACAGAAATTAAATTTAGTGAAAAGGAGTTAACTAGACAAGGGAGAGAGGCGGGTGTGCTTGTGGCAAATGACAGTCCGGGAATATTTTTATCGAAGGTCATAAAGTTTGTAGCAAAACGGCTCGCTATACAAATTTCGGGTCACACGAAACAACCTTTTTATGTAGGTGACACAAGAGTAAGACTGTTTTCGTTCTCTTCTCACCACTTGCAGAATCCCTAGAGGTATCGGGGTAAGATTGATGGTGTTTTTATTCTCTTTTACAAATCAGAAATGAGGTAAGGCGGTGGTTTTCAGAAAACTCGTCATAAGAGGTACCGATAGACCCCGATATGGAAGTGCTTTTAGCTCTTTATTAGAAGTATAGAAAAGTTTTGTAAGGTACTCCCTATATTCCAACACTTACATATACATTTGGAACATATTGCTGGGGGCGCTGCGGCTAAAACTGAAATTACACAGTTTAGCCCAAACCCCACCATTATTGACAGCCGATTAACTTCCTATCCCACCCTGACCCATCCCCAGTCCACAATGGCCATCACCTCCAGTTCCCTTCCTCGCGCATGTAAAACACTAACCGGACTCCCCTTTTCCAGGGCTATGCCAACCACTATCCTTCCAGTTCCATTTCCCCACTAATGTCAAACACTAACCGGAGTCCCGTTGTCAAACGCAAGTCAATAACTATTCCCACTCCCCATCCCCATCTGCTCCTTGTCCTTTTTTTGTCTCCCTGTGACATATCCTCTCCTTGTGATCTCAAGTTGAGTGTATGCATTAAAATGGCGAAGTAGAGATCTTGTTTCTCGTACCTGATTCTCCTGGTAGTCACCAACGATGGCAACCAAATGATGAAAGTCAGAGAGAGAATATGGTAAAATAGCACTGCAGAGGAAAGTGAAATTTTGGTTTTGGGTAACTGATTCCATGATGAGCAAGGGCGTGCCGTAGTGACTGACGTGACAGTGGCAATGGTACGGTAGGGTTGCTGGTGGATGCCTACAGACTATGAGTTAGCCCACTAGTGGCTATGGTGGGGTGGTGGGAGTTTAGCTGGTGGCTATGATAGGTATGCTAGTGGCCGCCGTAGGGCTATGGCTGGATTATAGTAAGGTGAGAAAGATTAAGCATGGATGGTTGCTTACTAGTTTTAGAAAGGTAGAATTGTATTTAATAAATTAATAGTATTACAACATTACCTAAGTGCCTCAATGGCTCCCGCAAATTGCAGGGTAGGGGGGTCGGATGTACACAACCTTACCCTTGTGTAAGAAACACAGGTTTTTTCTGAACAAAACAACATGAAAATTGCGTCAAGAACATCATTTAATGGCCGCTACTTCACAAGAAAAAGAAGCGCAGCTGAGCCATTTTTATTTATTGTATTTAATAGTAGTACGAGTATTATTTAGGGTTTGATTTAGATTTCTAATAGACATTTGTGTCTTAACAAGGAGTTGTTGGTCTTGCATTCTTTCCCATTTGTGTCTTAGAAAAATAGTAAGGGATGATGTGATAATATCAGATGACTGAAAGTTGCCCAAAGTAGAAATACCAAGCAGTTGGACCCTCCTAAAGAAGACGGTTGGAGACTCCTAAAAAGATCGTCGTTGAAGTTATCAAAAAAGGAGGGAGTAGCTATCTTAGAAATAGCTTACAAAGTAGTACTCCCTCCTTTTTCCCAATAAGCACCTATTGAAGATAGCACAAATTTTAAGAAAAATGGTTAAAAACCAACATAACGCTCCTCAGTTCCCATGTGCCCTCTACTTTGTCTTTGAGGGTTGTCACCTATTCTCAACCCTCCAATCATCTCATTTTTGGAAAATACTCAACACCATAGAGACCACCATCCATAACATCCACCTCCACCACACCACCATCCACGAAATTCACCAACGCCGTCGTCTACCATTGACAATTTCCACCAACATCAGCGAGACCCACTCTCACAGGCCCACCTCCCTACAACATATCTTCTGATCCGCCTTCACCATCTCGTCCCCTTTCCACCATTGCATCAACTACCCCTCCGCACAGATCTAGGTATGTGAGGGCATGTTTCGAATGGTGGTCCTGGTGGTGCAAAAGTGTAAAACTAGTGATAGTGTGCTAAGGTATTGCGACAATGGTGGTGGTGATGAGTAGGTGCTGCACACATAGTTATGAGGGAGGCAGTTTGGTTTGTGGTATGGTGGTGAGCCCCCATTTGTTGTGAGGAGGCATGGTGGTAGATGTGGTGGCTGGCGATGGAAATGTTATGGATGTTTAGGTTTGAAGTGGTAATCGATTTCATAATTACTTTAGTTACTTGATGTCACTTAGGTGTCACTTAGGTTTAATACTGTAATAATAGTCATTGAGATACTATTATACTTATAATTAGTGGGTTAATTGAAGTGGTTAGAGGTAATTGATTGATTAATAGAACCCAACTAATAAATTACAGCGAGTATATTTTTGTGAAATATAAAAATTCAATTATAAGGATATGATAGTCATCTTCACTGAAAAAAGTCCCAAAATAGGAAAATGGGGCTACCTGGATAAAAATAACTAATGTGGGAAATGGGGTCATTGAAAAAAAGGAGGGAGTAGTAACTAATCTTCTTATATGAGAACTCAAAGTGGTCTCTAGACTAAAAACTCTTCACTCGCCTTGTGCATTCTTTTTTACTTATTATATTAGAAATGCAGTTTCAACTAAGTATCTCATCTGACAGACGGCAAACATAGAAAAAGACTAACCTGGGGATTATTCCTAAGAAAATCAAGAGATCCAAAGCCTTCATCACCAGCATCCGACAGTAGCTCCTATGTAATTCCATCTTTAGAAAAGACATGATATCTTAGCTAGCACAAAAACAGTCAGAGTTGCTAAACATGTCAAGTGTACCTGAGGAAACATATTTAACGGGGAAGAATTAGGTGCACCAGAAACCTGCGCAGGAGCTACACCACTTTCAGCGGCAGCAATTCCCTGATTAGCAGGAAACAGTGGCACAGGCTCAGCAACTACAGTTGTTTCTGGAATACCCTGCGCACAGAACAGCAAAAAATATAAATGCCAACTTATTTGTGATCGGCAAAAGCATGGGGAAATCTATATCTTAAAGACATACTGAATACAAATAATCTACAGCACGCTCAGGGTTGTTGTAAGCCGCTCTGAGAGCACGAATAACCGTATCTCTGTCCCAACTGCCACCTCCCATATCCAAAAGTTGTTGTATAGTCTGCTCCATATTACTACCAGCAACTAGATTAGAAGCAGCCTGATCGTAGGTTTCTGAAGGTACACTGCAAATATGACATACAGGATTAAAGCGGGGGCGGAAGGAAGAAAGGGAAGAGAAAAGGCAAAAGCAGGGGCAGTGGGGGGAGGAAATAAACTTGGAATCGTAAATACCACAGAAAGAAACTGAGATATACACACACTAGAAACACATCATTTTGCAGGACCAGTCCGTTGCCAAAAACAGGGGAGGACAATAGTGCTTGAATAAATCCCACACACAGAGAAAATCGAACTTTAAGAGTTGTGGGTGAAATTTAAACCTAAAACCTGAACCCCTCCCACAACTGATAGATACTCCCTCCACTCCATTTGATTCTTTATGTCTGCTTTTTTCACACTTGCCAATGCACGTTTTCTTTTGTCCATATCTTTAGTTACATATTTCTAAAAATTATACAAATTTGATATTTATAACGCACTCGATTAGACAATTTAAACAAGATCTCATGACTATCTTTTACTCATGTATCTTATACTCCATGTTAGAAGTTATAGTAACGATTTTACTCACTTATGAATAGTGCCCAAAAAGCAAACGTAAAAAATCAAATGGAACGGAGGAAGTATGAACAGATAAGACAAAAGTGTGATCGAAACTGAAACCACGATTTAATACCATGCATCACCCCCAAACCATAAAGACTTGACATCGAATATGAAGCAGATTCATCAAAGGCTGTAAACCTCTTTTTGTCCAAGTCTTATTGAAGATGTGTTGCCAACCCTACAACCCAGGGTTGGCAACTTGAAGTCTTGAATTAATATGGAAGCAGAAGCTTATTGCCTTTCTTTTGGTTATGCTAGCAACAAATAGGAAAAAAAATTAATAGGAAGAAAATTTCATCAATAGAAACAATAAAGCAGGCGCAGAAAGGGGAAAGAAAACCAAAAACAAAATGTACCACCAACAAGTACAGTTCATCAGAAAAGGTGCACTCGCAAACAAAAGACACTTGAAGGGATAATTTGTATTTTCCAGCATTGAATATGCATTAGCATGTTCTCTGGAAACTACTGAATCATAGATTTTTCTAGGCATCAAACTATCTGTCAAAACATTATTTAATGTGCCCAAGGGAATCCAGATTAAGAGTTGTATTTCTAGTTCTTAGGGTAGCTCTAGAAATCTCTATGAAGCCTATTTAAAGGGAGACTACCAACTGATTAAGCAGCAGATTCATAATAAAAAGGAGTAGCAGCTCAATTGTGTTTAAAAAACAGATTCCCTACCCTCTTCACCAAGACACCTTAGACTTGTCAACGAACAATCTACATTATTTCATACAGACTTGAGCAATTGTATCTCAAGCTCCACATAAACCCATCAAAAAGTATCCTAATTAATATCATTAACACCTACAGCCTTTAGCAGTTTAGCTTGTGCTTTCTGAATTGTACAAAATAGAGCAGTATTCACAGTGGTAAATTTTTCAGTAAATTTGGAAAGATAGTTGATACTTTTACATACTCAGAAGCTGCAGCATTAAAGCCGGTAGCATCCTTTGAGGTTCTGCAGTGAAGGAATACTCAGAAGAGTCGTAGAAAGATATTGGCAAAGGAAAAGCTGAATAATGTTGCAAAAGATTATTACATTTGTGCTTCAGAAGAGGAGACTCCACCGGTATTGCTAACAGGTACAGTATTGGGTGTGGGGCTGGGCGCATGCTGAAATAAGATTGAGATAAAAGTTCTTTTTACTGATAAGGAACAAAAACAAAGAACCTAATAGAAAAAAAAAAGTACATGATAAGGCACCTGAGTACTAGAAGCTCCTCCGGCACTTAGTGTTTTGCTCTGAAAATGATGCAAAATATAACTGATAAAAAAAACTACGCTTAGCAAAAAGAGCTAAGATTTAAAGATGGTCCCCAAGTAAATGAGGCATGCAGGGGAAGTCATAACAATAATGGAGTAGGTACATAACAAGAGCTAATAGAACATGTACCCTAATTATAATAATAGTTGTGGTTTTTGTTGTTGTCATGAACCAGTAGGGTACTCTGTAACTTTGTACATTTGAAAACAGCAAATAATACTGACAGTCAATATAGAAGCTAAATGAAATTCTGAACTGGTGACTGGTAGGCAGTACCTTACTGAGCATCACCACAAGGAACCCATCTTCAGAGACCTTGTTGTCTGTCAATGTTGTTTCATCTTTCAAAACTTTTCCATTATGAATCAATAATTGCTGTCCACAAGGATAATTGTCTTTTCCTTGAACATCTTCAATATTTTTTTTTACCGCCATGATCTTCAGGTCATAACACATTTACAATAAGTCATATCCAACCAAAACTTCTTTACAAATATTCCAAAGCTTCCACAAGTAAAATGTAGACTTCTAAGCTTTTTTGAATGTTAAGTAAATTAATTAAAATGAAAAAGAAGCGTATGGAATCACACTTCTGAACTCAAATGGCTAAAATATCAAATATTCAGGATTCCTGCCAACTAAAGCATGGAACACAGTTATAAACTCTCTGGAAGCTCAAAGAGACATCAGATAATCGTTATGTTCCTCAACAGAAATTACAGGAAAAGATAAACAAATAAACAAATATCACACATAACGAACAACACTGTCATCAGTATCTACAGCATCCAAGGTAATGACATAGTCTGCTTAGCGGTTTTATCATATCCAGGTAACCGCATTTCAACATAAAAGCAATAGCAATGGAAGAACCTTAAAGGAAAGAAGGGAGACAAAAAAAAGTTCTTCTCTTGCCATGTCATCTTTTGACCACCATGATACTCCTATGTTGTTTTCTTACCAATCATCCACCAGAAACCCCTTCCCGCCTAAGAGCACCCTTATTATTCATGGAGATTTTTTTTCCGTGGAAAGAATGGAGACAAAAAAAACTCCATAGTGTCTCTTATCCATGGAGTTTTTCTCAATGGGATGGAGAAGTGAAAATTTATTTTTAGGCATGAAGACAATGGAGAAAAATGGTTCATAAAGTAGGAGTGAGGCCTTTTTTTCCTTTAATTTGTGTTAAATAGACCCAAAAATAAAGATTCATGGATAAGGGTGTGTTTTTGTTGAAATTCATAGGATGGAGAAATGGGTTGGAGGACTATGGGTCCCACCAATGGAGAAAAACTTTATCCATTGACATGGATGCTCTAAATTGTCAATATCTAGATTCATACATTCCCACATTTTATTAGAATTGCCACAACTCTGAATCAAATCAATAAAAACTTCAAGTCCACGCCCGCAAACAAAAGTAGAAAAAAAAACTAGCTTCCAGTTGTGAATGCATGCACATTGTAAAGGTCACATACGATCCAATGACTCAATGGCTCTTTATTCTTCTCTATAAAACCATACACTAGCCCCTTCATAATCGGCTTAGCGCGTATATACCATTTAGTTTTGTGGTCTTAGCGGAGGTTATTGTACCCTAGTGGCTGCTCATTGGTGGATCCACTCTTTGCAATCTGGTGTCCTGGCACATGGCCCAGATGCCAGAACATCGGAAATAAATTTATTATTCTACATTTTGTTCAATTTTCGTGTTTGAAAATATGCAGGAGGACCTCAAAAACAAATTTTCGTAAACTGGGTACTTAATATAAAGCGATGGAATAGTAACTCAAACTCCTATCTCTCTTCCCACATTGGTTAAACACGTATGCTAGCTTTTCGCTAAGACAACCATTTCGTCTGCAAGATAACTCACTAAATCCGCGATTAACACTTATTTCACCAAGGGCTCCTCAAAAATAGTACTGTAGTAGGTCTCCTTGAAAACCATGGTAAGTTACACCTCTCACAAAAATACTTGTACTACAACTTTTAACCTTGTTTAGATACAGTACGTTGGGAGTGTCCTCCATCCCTAAGTCCCTAACTACTCGGAGCTAGAAATATGATGATCAAAAGCATCAAACGAAACTATTCCATCATATCATAACTTTAAATAAAAAAAGGTAATTGCATTGTCGCATGCACAAAATTAGCTGAAGAAACAAGATTCAATCAAGTGGAAAATTAGAACGAAAAAACACGTTGGAATTGCTAAAAAAACATAAATGAAATTGAAAGATTGAGAGAGAAAAGAGGCTGACGGTGTCATTAGGGTGAACACGAATCTCAAAGTGGCTGCCTTTGAGAGTTTTGACAGTCAGCTTCATTTCGATATGGAATGCAATAACGATGAGAAGCTGAGGAGAGAGGATTTCAATCAAGTTCAGTTTTGGGGGAAAGGAAGCCAAAGTGAGGAACCCTAGATAGTAGATGTAGCTTTCCTTTTCTTTTCTATCTACTCTTCTATTCCTCCCTCTAGGGCTCGCTTGAGACGTAATGTATCGGGTTAACCGAAGAAGATGATACATTTACACGGGAGTATATGAGTTTGTTCATACACAACCAATAAGAATTGGTCACATGTTTTATTTAGTTTAACCCAGGGATTAGTTTAGGGTTAGGTTAGTAATTTTATATGTTTAATTAATTTTTAATTTTAATTTAATTAACTCATTTTTAGAAATTTTTGTTTTTTTTAAAATTGTGATACTTTTTTTCCAACTTTGACGCAATACGTATATTTTAACTTTGATCAAGAATATTTTTCAGTTTGTTGACATACACGTTTTTTTTAATTCCAACCGTACTACGTAAGTAAAAAATAAGGTCGGGAAGAAAAAGAACCAAGAAAAAAAATCTATAATTAAGCTTATAATTGTTCTTCAATATAACACGTATCCTTAATCTTATGAATTGATAAATTGAATTATATGTATAGTTAGAATTGGAGAAAATCGATGATAATTGAAAAAAAAATTGGACGATTTCTAGAATCTAAGTTCAATAATTAGGGATTTAAAGGAATGGATGATAATTGAAAAAATTGGACAATTTCTAGAACCCTAATTTCAATAGTTAGGTATAAATTACAATTCATACCTGTTTTTCGATCAAATTTGTATCTATAATCTTATAAATTTGAAAATTGAATGAGGTCGTATATTTAGAAATTAGAATTGAAATGAACCGATAGATAATTAGAGTACAATAGAGAGGTTTGAGAGTAATAGGAATATTTATGTTTTTGGCATATAATGGAAAAATATGTACAAAAAGTACTGTGTCGAGTAAAATTGGTACTGCGAAGAGTAACTCCGATACTAAAAGAGTCTGAGAATTCCAGTTTACAAGGGATTTTAGGGTCAATCAATTGACTAAGGTGCAAGTTCGGTCGATACAATTAGATCATGAATTTAGCATGTTGTCGCTGTAACTAAATATGTCTACCCAATTATTGTAAGCCTATATTAATGTTAATCTGATCGACAATAACACTAATTTGCGAGCAGATGATACACTTACACGGAGTGTATGAGATTTTTAATACGAAATCAATAAGAAGCCGACACGTGTTTTATTTAGTTTAACCTAGGATGATTAGTTTCCCTCCTACTTCAGGTCGTCGACATTTCAGTCAGGTCGTCAGCGCTTTATACGTGAATTTACTCTTTTACCCGTCTGTAACTATGAGTAGTGATATTAATTAAGTTTCTTAATTAATGTAATTATTATTTTCCAACTAATTTTAGATTACGGTTTTTGTAGTTTTTTACGGTTTTTGAGACACGTGTGTCAATGTAACCCGGGAATCTTTTTAGGAAATTGCTATATAAACCCCCCTCCTCCTCACAATTCACTTTCACTTATTTATCTCTCTAAAATAATTCCTAAAAAAATCGCTTTTCAAATATAAAACCGCTTCCACTCCCACTCCAAATCCGTAGTCAAGTAAATATATCTATCTATATTGTAGTACTTTTTACTCTATAATTTTTTTTAGGTCGATTAGTTTGATTATAATTAGTATTATTTGATAGTTATGGTTAGTTATGGTTTGTCGTACCTATTCTTTGCTTGAATAATCAATGTAGTACCCGATTTGAGTAGTTATGGTTTGTCGTATTCGATTTTGGGTTCGATTTTCATGATTTAAACACGAAGAGGGGCGCGGAAGTTGTCTTGGGCGTCAGTTTTGGGCGCCTGGTGGTCTCTTGGGCGCCCAAAACTGGCGCCTGGGGGTCTCCTGGGCGTCAGTTTTTGGCGCCTGGGGGGTCTCCTGGGCGCCATTTTTGGACGCTTGGGGGGTCTCCTGGGCGCCATTTTTGGACGCCTGGGGGGTCTCTTGGGCGCCATTTTTGGACGCCTAGGCCTGTTTTTCATATTACTTTTTTTTCCTACGACGTTGTACGTTACAATATCCGTCTCATTTGTTTTCCTTCTTCGATAAATGTTTACCGTTGAAAATGAAAGTTTTTTTACTTTTCGATATTCAATAAATGTTTCATTTTACGATACATGGCCCGTTTACTACTATATATATATATATATATTAAATTCTTCGAGTATATTTGGTGATGTATGTTTTGGTGATCTTGAAATTATTAAAATTTTGTTTTGACCTGTGTTTTGATGTATTTGGTCATGTTAAGGCTCGTGCATTAACTAGGTGAGATTCGTTAAAATATACATGACCAAATATACTCGAAATAGGTGAGATTCGTTTTGATGTATTTGGCCATGTTTTAATATGTATATTATATTTGGTGATCTAGTTTGGTGAAGTCATGTATTAGTACAAAGTGGCCATTGAATTCGTTCTTCGATTTATTTTTGTTTACTTGAACGGGCCATTCAAATGATTGCTTTTGTTACTATTAATGTTTGAAATTATTATGATACAAAAATAGATTTACTATTAGTTAATCAGTTATTATGATACGAAATGTTATTATTATTATTATTATTATTATTATTATTATTATTATTATTATTATTATGTTCCTAAGACTACGAGTTACAATGATTATGTGGATTGTCACCATTAGTTAATGAAATGAAAATTCCAAAAAGTTGATTAACCACAAAAACATGAGATTAGCTAAAAAATTTCAATTTAGGTGAAAAACTAGTAATCGTTATCTTTAGCTAAAATCGGCTACCCGCATCGAGGAAGATAATCTTTGAGGTAACAAAGATTACTAATTTTAAGGTTACTAGTTTACTAAAAAAACTAGTCTTCCTTTTTTTTTTTTTGCCAAAGGACAAATCTAGGTAGAATCACGAAACTCTCAAAGCGTCAGATGCAAGTCTGTGCGCTTTAGAGTTTTGTGTTCTAGGAATATAACTAATAAAGCAACAGTGGAACCACGAGCTTTCCGTAACAATGTCTTCGATCAGCGAGGCGATGGCCGTCAGGGGTGAGATGACGTTATCAATCTGAAGGACCAAATTAAGGCAATCCGTCTTGAAGAGAAGATGGAGAAGGCCCTCGCTTTTTGCCCATTTCATGGCTTTGAGAAGAGCAATAGCCTCAGCCTGAATAACCGATTCAGCCAAGAATCTTACCTGCACACTCTGAAAAGCATCATAATTGCGGTTACATACCCAACCCCCAGCGGCATGGAACGAAGGAAGCCAACCTGCATCGACTTCGATTGTGGCCTTTGCGCATGGTTCATTGATTCCTACTGCCTTAATAATAATAACTTCATGTGACTTACTAATATATTTTCTTCTACTACTCCTATCATCCGTCGTCAGGGATTCCAATGGAGATGAAACGTCAGAATTGCTATTGTCCTTCATGCTGGGTTCAATAACAATATCAGACCTCTTGAGGTGTAAATTGAGATCAAAGCAAGACACCTCAAATCTCTTCCAGAATCCTAAGCATGATTTTCCCCACTTTCCAAAAATAATACCATTACGGTATTGCCAGATCGAGTAAAGCATATTAATGAAGTAAAGAATCCCTTGTTTAGCATCGTCCATTTTAGTAAGATAAGTGATCCAGTTCAGCATCCATTGTTTAAACCTGATAGACGAGTCATTTTCAACCCGTAAGCCCAATGGGCTTGAAGCCCATAATCTAGCCGAAACATCGCAGTCCCTGAAGAGATGTTCTAGCGTCTCTGTTTTAACAGGTCCATCGGAGGGGGAATCGTTGTCACAGAGGACACAAGAAAAAGGTCCAGGGAGATTGCGTTTTGCTCTTTCATAACCAACTGGGAGGGCAGAGGCAAGAATTTTCCAGATGAATATTTTCCATGTCTGAGGTCCCGGAAGTTTCCATAGAGTTTTTCTGGAGTAAAACTCTATAGAAGAGCTAATTCCCCTTTTAGCTTTTATTCTCTGTAAACTAAACTTGTCATTCTCATTCATCCCTATTCTGTACCCACTCTTGGTATTGTAATTTCCATCTTTGGTTTTGCTCCAGCAAGGTCTTGCCTTAACATTTGATGACGGCAAGTAAATTGAACATATTTTATTACACCAATCCCGATCAAATATTTTTTCTAATTTATCTATGTTCCAGGTGTTGTCTTCTTTCATGAAATCAGCTATTACCCAAGGAGACCCGTCCTCTTTCTCAATACTATTCACACCTGTTTTAGGAACCGGGATACCACCCTGAACCCATTTGTCCTGGAAAACACTAATTTCCTTTGAATTATCCCCCGGACAACTTCCTAAAGTCCAGCTTAAGCCTTTGCCAATGATTTCACTTCCCCAAATGATGTCTTTCCAAACCTTTCCTCCTCTTTTAGGAGCTTTTCCTATTGAAGACATCATCCACTTCTTTATTGGACCAAATTTGTTCAGAAAAACTCTAGTGAACAATGAGTCTTCAGTAAGCATTCTCCAAGCTTGTTTAGCAATGAGCGCCTGATTAACAATGCTTACATCCCTACTCCCTAGTCCTCCCTCTATTTTAGGAAGTGAAAGGTATCTCGTTGCCCTCCAATAGACCGTACCTCCCATTCTTGCGCCCGCCCACCAAAAATGTGCTAACATTGAATTAATCTTATTAGCCACACTTACCGGTATTTTGAATACCGATAGAAAGAAACTTGAGAGGTTTGCCAGAACAGAATGGATAAGGGTAAGTCTACCCGCCAGCGAGAAAAACACTCCATTCCAAGAAGTGATGCGTTGTCTAATTTTTTCCACTAAAAGATCGTGAGACTTAGCTTTTTTCTGTCCTCCAATATCAGGAATACCCAAGTAAGCTCCCAAATCTTCACTAGCCTTTATATCAAACAGCAGAAGAGCCCTTTGGATGATAATCAAATTGCAGTTAGGGCTAAAAAGAATAGAAGACTTAGATTTATTAAGAACTTGCCCTGATAATGCACAATATTTCGATATTGCCCTATAGAAGTTCACTAAATTGATCCAGGTCCCCTTGAGGAAGAAGAGAGAGTCATCCGCAAAGAGGAGGTGTGAAATTTCCGGGGACCTTCTCGAAATCTTAATACCTTCAATTTTGTGATTTCTACCAGTAAATCTTAACCTCCTGGATAAAATTTCCGTGCAAATAACAAATAAGAAAGGCGAAAGAGGATCTCCTTGTCTCAGGCCACATGTCGGTGTGAAGAATCTAAGTGGCTCCCCATTAATTAGAACCGAATAAGTCACCGAGGATACACAGTTCATAATTAGGTCCACCCATTTGCTAGGGAACCCCAGACCTATAAGAGCTCCTCTGAGGAAATTCCAGTTAACTCTGTCATATGCCTTGCTCATATCTGCCTTAATAGCCATCAATCCTGATTTACCTGCCTTCTTCTTTTTGATAGTTCCAATAATTTCATCCGCAATTAAGATGTTGTCCGAAATAGCTCTATCTGGAACAAAGGCATTCTGAAACTCTCCGATGATTATACTCATTATCCTTCTCATCCTGTTAGCCATGCATTTCATAATTATTTTCATGATGACATTACAAAGGCTAATAGGTCGAAACTGGTCTACTCTTTCCGGATTAGTAGATTTAGGGATGAGTGTGATAAATGTTCTGTTCATTTCCTTAAAAAAGAACCCAGATTTACAAGTTGTTCGAACAACTTTGTAAATGTCCTTCTTTATAACCTTCCAGAATTTCTTGAAAAATTCACCCGGGAAACCAGCTGGACCCGGAGATTTATACGTTCCCATTTGGAAGACAGCCTTACGAATTTCCTTGTTCGTGAACTCCTTCCCCAGCATTTCACCTTCGCATTCGGATACCTTCAGGCCTCCGCGATTGAAGAAACCTTCATTTATCTGGTAATAATTTTCAAAGTCTTCCTGTTCGACGCCTACTTGAAAAATACCCTGAAAATATCTCTGAAATTCCATGTTGATCTGTGGCAATTCCTGAGTCCATTCGCCATTTTGTTTCCGAATGCTATAGATAAAGTTCCTTCCATTTCTTCCTTTAAATCTATTGAAGAAGTATCTTGTACAAAGATCTCCTTCTTCTGCCCATTTGATTTTCGCCCTCTGTTTCCAGTAGATGGCAGATGCTTTGCTGAATTGAACTAACTCATCATGAGTTTGATCATAATTGCTGCTATCTTTTCCCATGAACATTTCCTCTATTTCGCTTCCCAGTTTATCGTCAAAGTCCTCCCATCTCCTATTCCACTCTTTTTTCTTTTCCACCGCAAAAATCATAAGCTTCTTCTTAGTACGCTCTAATTTTCTCATTAGTCTGTAGCTAGCTGATCCTTTCTCCATTCTCTTCCATTCACTGTTAACTATGCTGACTCCTTCCTCCACCCCAAGGCACCACACCTCAATTTTGTATGGTCTTTTTCTTTTATCTCTAATGAGGTCCGATGCTAGAATGATTGGAGCATGATCTGATAACTGTATAGGAAGATGTATTACTCCCGCATTCGGATAGTTATAAAACCAGTAACTTGAGGCATAAGCCTTATCTAGCCTCTCGAACACCTTGTCGTCTCCCTTTCTCTTGTTTGTCCAAGTAAATCTTGGTCCTTTGAAAGGTAAGTCAATAATTTGCATGTTCATCTTCCAGTTTGTGAAGTCATCAATGCCTTGTATCTTCCTTGTAGATTTACTAAGCTTGTCTTCCAATGAGTCCACTTGGTTGAAATCTCCAAATAGAAGGAATGACAGGTCAATTCCTCCTATTATTGCTTCTAGTCTCTCCCAAACTCCCGTTCTATGTTCTACCACTGACTCCCCATAGACAAGAATCAAGTAAAAGGGAAAAGCAACATTAATATTCGACTTAAGAATAATAAAGTTCCGACACTTGACAACTACACTGAAGGAGGAAGCATTCTTCCACCCTACAAAAAGTCCTCCGCTAGAACCAGAGGCATCAACCCCGTCAAAGAAAAAGAAACCAAAAGGTCGACAATATGATGCGACTAAGTCAACTTTACACTTAGTCTCACTAAGAAAAATAAAGTCCAAATCTACCATACTACTAAGAATCGCTCTTATCTTCGAAATTGTAGGAGTGAGCGGATCTGAGAGACCCCTACAATTCCATGAAAGACCTTTCATTTAAGAGAAGAAGATTGGTATGGTCCAATCCTCGCAAAACCTTGCTCTTCCTCGTCTGAATTCTCATCATCCCACTGCTGAACTTTAGTCGCGCCACTAGTCTCTGCTGCTCCTTTTCTGATTGCATCCTTGATTTTTTTCCTGGTGAATAAAGGATTTCCTGGTCATTTCTTTCCTTCTTCTCAGCCTCAGACAAACTATCTGGTTTCCTCTTCCTACTTCCTTCCTCTGTTTCCATATCTTCCTCCACCTGCTGACCTTCCAACCCCTCTTCTGTTGTTTTTCCTTGTCCTTCATTTGCTGTTGCTGATTCACCCACCTCATAGTACCTTGATTCTTTTGGCTTTTTCCCTTTTCTCACTGCGTCCAAAATTTCTTTATTTGGGAAGAAATTTGGATCGCCTAACCAATTACCCAGTTCTTCAATTGAACTCCCCATCAATCTCTCAATGTCTTGAATTGTGTTCCAGCACTTCTCAGCATTTTCCATTACTCTTCTGTCACTATCATTCATTGATAAGTCCCTAATCTGGTCTTCCTCTTTTTCCTTGTCCTCAGTTTCAGTACTCTCCTTTCCCTTTGCCTGTGAATAAGTTCCTAGTGTTGACCTTGTTTGTTCACCTGAGTCAATGACGTTCTCATCTTCTCTTTTTACATAGTTCCAGTTGTCTGGAGCTCTTGGAGACAGAGGCCATTCTGGCGAGGTATCTGGAGTTGCATCAGGGTCTGGACCAACAACCCAGTCTCCTCTCCTAATAACAGTGTTGTCATTATGCTCCTCTTCCTCGTCTTCCTCTTCCACGATTTCCATATTACCTTCATCTTCCAGTCTAGCCTCATCATCCATCCTATCAGCATTTTCTTCTTCTTGTCCTTCTTCCTCTATTATCTTCTCTTCCATTGTCTTCCCTCATAAAATTTCTGTCGTTATCTTCTCCCCCCCTATTTTCTTCATCAGTGTTCTCATCCATTCCATTGGAATCACCCGGATCATGAAAAATAATTGGGAAACCTGTAGGGCTTACAAAGGTTTGAGCCCATCCCTCTTCTTCATCCTCCATGAACCCCCTGAATTCATGAGGTTCGAGTCTCCTTCTTAGTTCTTCCCTTACAACTTCTTCCGGATTATTAACGTCAGCTTCCGCCATATGGTTCATTGCCCTAATGAACGGATCATCAAATTGAAACCCGTGTGGTACATGATTTCTATCACCTAGAACTCCTCCTGTCCCATGGGCCCCTTCTCTTAGGAATCTCCACCTTGTTTCCCCTATAACATTCTCCATAGGGTGTCCTCTATTGTCGAGGTCCATGAAGTCTTCCCCATTGTCTTCATTGTTATTCTCCCCATTAATTCCATCCCTCATCCAGACCGGACCCACAAAGGGAGCATCCCTTTCAAGAAATCTCATTCCAGGGAAAATCCTACCCCCAGGAGTAGTCCCTATATCAAATTCCACAAATCTGTCTTCCAGGAGAGGGTCTTGAACATTCCCAAATAACCCCGCAGCAAAATCAATCCTAGTGGTTGCATATTCAATCTGTCTAGGGGTAGCCCTAAGGTTTAGGTTGAACATTGAGTGATTGCTTTCGGTTTGGAAAATAACAAAACCCTTAGCAACTGTGCGAGCCAAAGTGGCGTTCACTTTAGTAGCAATTTGATTTGGTGAATCAGTGCACCTATCATTCTTATGCCCCACCCTCCCACATCGAACACAGTACTTGAAGACCTCCTCATACTTAAATTGTACCCAAATCAAAATTCCTTCTTCACATGCTAAAAAAAAGCCCGGGAGAAGGGGTTCTCCAATCTTAATACCCACCCGAATTCTTAAGAAGTCATTAACCGGAACATGTCCCATTGTATCAACAATAGGTCTAAATCCCAAAACATTACCCAGGATTTTCCCCACATCCTCATTCAGGAATTCAAAAGGCAAACCACATACTCTAACCCAAACATAAGCAATAGGAAATGTAACAGTTCTTGGAACCATTTCTGGTCTCCAATTTCTAAAAACCATTAAACCACCATAAAAAGAAGCCACACCTTTAAGGAGGATGTCCCTTTTATCCTCTTCTGTTTCGCAATAGAAGACAAAGATATCCCTTTGCTTGAATACTCTTATGATACCTCTGGAGTGCCACTTTGCCTCAACAACTCGATTGATTGCATCGGCTTCAAAATTTCTGTAATCCACTAGCTTGCCAAGCACACATTTGCTATAAAATTGTCTGGTGTTACCCAGTACATCCGGGTTCAATGTTAGAATTGGACCAGCTCTCGGTAGTCGCCATGCATCATTGAATTCATCATCATTATCTTCATCAATCCGTTCTGGAATTTGTTGGTCTTGTGGTAGACCTTCCCCAAAGTCTCGGATGTCATCATCTTCAGGGCCATGAAAGGGCGAATTAATCCAACCGTTCACCCATCTCCTTCTGTTCTCTGCTCCGTCAATCTCTTCTGATGAACTGCTTCCAGAGGAAGAACTGATGACAATAGGTCTTCCTCTGTTTCTTCCTGCATTTCTGTCATTATGAAAACCATTCTGGAGGGGTTGATTACCATCCCTAACAAGAATGTTTTCATTATCTCTATGATTCTCCATTTTTTTTCTCTTCTGAGATTTTCTCCGATAGTATCTTTGATTTTTTTGAATAGGACTGAGGTTTGTCATCCTTAAATACTACTGGAAGTACGATCTTAATAGCCCAACTTTAGAGACGAAAATCTTGAGCAGTGCATAAACCCTGACAGGCCAATGCATGCACTCGCCTCTTCCTCTTCTGATCAGGAAAATCCCGATTTTGGAAGGATATGGAGGGATTTAAAAAGATTTAAATGATTACTAAGAAGGGCTGTTGGTTGGGTAAATGCATGCAGTAAACAAGGCTACACGAAATCCCTATGATCTAGGTCTAATAGGTTGAATCTAGATTTAAAGGGATCTTGCATGCAAATGATCATCCGACTTCTCTTTAACAATTAAAGAGAACGTTAGGCCTTTCTCTCCTCTCCTTAAGTGATTAGTCAGGTTGATTTTGATTGAATTAAGAGATTTTTGGGGGTTTTTTTTTTTTTTACTTAAGGAGGTTTTCTTGATTTTAGAGAGAGAAAGCGAGTTGTTGCAACAAAACTAGTCTTCCTTTGAAGGCTAATTTTAGCTAAAACACTAGTAATCGACTACCCGCATCGAGATAACAAATCTTAGGTAACATTAATTGAAAGAAAATAGCTAAAAAAATATTAATTGGAAAAAGTTACGGTTAGCCAAAAAGCAATGATTAAAATATTCGTTATCTTTTATTTTAAATTTGGAAAAACTTTGATAATTCAATTTCAACTCCGGTATCTGCTGTTCGAACTTAGTTTCATTTAAAAAATAGTACGAAAACGTTAAATTTTATTATTATTATTATTATTATTATTATTATTAACAACTAACATATTTTTCTTTTATCACCGTGTGAAATTTATAATATTTCTGAAACTAGTAATTGTTATCTTTATCTAAAATTTGCTTCAATTTAGCTAAAAAGAGCATAGGTAACAAAATTGAGTAATCAAATGAAATAGCCAAAGAAACATTAATAGAAAAATGGTTAGCTAAAAAGCAAAGAGTGAAATATCCGTTATCATTAATTTCAATTTTCAAAATTTTTTTATATATGAATTTCAATTCCAATATCGACTGTTCGAACACAGTTTTATTTAAAAAATAGTACGAGAATGTTAAATTTTATTATTATTATTATTAACAAGTAACATAGTTTCATTTTATCACTGTGTCAAATTTCTAAAATTAGATGGCTGATAACGGGGAAGAGTAGCCGGGTCGACGGTAGGGTTGTCACGGCTTCCACTCGCGCTAGGGGTAGGGCGCGGCAGCCACCTACTAGCCCATCAAAGCCATTGGGTACCATGGAGCCGCTACAGACACCTGCGCCCGCAGGGGGAGGGTGGGTGTTCGTCACGGGGGGACACAGTCTTCTGTTCCTCGTTTTCGTATCACGAGCGGTACACGTGCCGGTACTTTGGAGGGTACCGAGAGCGGTGGTGTCCCCGAGGCGTCTAGGTTGTTCCAGTCTGCTGACCTAGACATGGAGTTCGATGAGACAAAGAGGCATTACGCTTTCCCGGAGGACTTCTTAGAGCACGCCGAGGAGGGGGAGCAGGAGACGGACACCGAGTCACAGCGGAGGGGTAAGGTCGTTGTCTACAAGAAGGGGGCTGGTGGTGCGTTCCAGGGGAGTGTAGGTATTTTAGGCTCAAGTGCCCCCCGGCGTCCGCGGAGCGACAGTTCGTGGCGTCTGCAGGGACCTAGCCCCGGAGGTCCTATCGATCCGTCGGTGATCCCGAGATTTGAGGGTCATGTTGCGCGTTTTCTGTGGTCAGAGCCAGGGACGACGGAGACGGTACCAACGATGTTGAAGACCTACAACCGTCCAAGGATTCAGAGGGAGTTGGATCCATTTGACGTTCGACAGGAGGTAGTGGATGCCGTCCGACAGTCTGGCCTGATGCATCTACGGGCGTGCATTCTACCCTATTTGGATGTACCGCTCATTACAGCATTCGGCGAGAGGTGGCAGCCGGATACAAACACATTCCACATGCCGTTCAGGGAGATGACTATTATGCTGTACGATGTCGCTAGGATCTTAGGGCTCCCTATCGAGGGTGAGCCGTGCGTGGTTCGTAACGCTGCTGGGGGTCTAGCTGATTGGATGGCCGCTGTGGGGAACTTCTTCGGGATGAGTGATTTGCAGCTAAGGGCACCCGCAGAGGGAGGGGGTGCACCCATTTACAGGGGCGGGGGGTACTAGCGAGGGCCGTGCAGGAGATGATGCGAACTAGGACCCGGGAGCAGATTGTGCAGGGTTACTATATCACGTTGCTGGGGGAGTTTCTCTTCGTGGATAAGTCGAGCGACCGTATTCGTCCGCCAGTCTTCTCACTAACGAACAACTTGGACTCGGTTCCCGATTTCGCATGGGGCGGTGTTGGTACTGGCGTACCTGTACAGGCATTTGGGGATGGCTACGAGGGAGGGGTGCGCATGGATTGCCGGGTGTTTGTCGTTGATGCAGGTCTGGATCTACGAGTACTTTTCGACTAGGACTGATTCCTCGGGATGTAATGCCGAATTGAGCACATCAATGTAATGTCGCCACATACTCGGATCGCTCTGACGTATTTCCTCAACCAACCAGTCGAGCTGAAATCTGTCGCTGACATGCATAACTTCCTCCCCGGCGAACTCGAGCGTCCTCCAAAACACATGCACGTCGGTCAACTGTACTACGGAATTCTGCGGCATTAGCCGGGCAAGTTCACATGCGCACGGCAAACCCATGGACGTTCTCAATACACACCGGCAGTTCTCAAAAACCCGATCAACCAACTTATGCATCCTCTTCAGTTCCCTAGTCAGCAACTTCAATGCCTTACGACTTACCCGGAGTCTCAAGTTCATGAAAATTGGGGCAGAGTAGTTGATCGCTTCTTGCGGGAGGTCTCCAACTTCTTTCGTAGTTTCGACTGCTAACGACCAATTAGCTTGTCAATCTTATCGAACAACTTATCTAAGGAAGCTGTCGACGTGCCAAGAGCCTTCTTCAAGGCCGCATGTGCAGATTTGACGATGGATGTGGTGGTGTTGCCGAAGTGGAGGACTCGATCCGTGTACGCGTGATTCCATTGCCTGTATTCACGCCAAACGGTACCAATGTATAGAGGAAGTCCCGACCGCTTCCACTTCACCCTCATTTCTGTCCATTTTCTGTCGAGGTCCGGAACACTTGTAGAATACAAGAAAGGGTACCACAATGCACGCATCCAAATCGTCGCTCGGTCTTTTTGACCCTAGTACCAACTTAAGGCACGTGATTTCTGATAAGCTAGTCGTGTACCTATAAAAAATAACCAACTACGGTCCATCTAAAAATATAGTTAGGGAAGTCGGGATCGATTTCACAGGGAGACAAATAAATCCTACTTGCAATTAAAGTCTATCTATGTAACAAATCGGGGGGTTTTTTGAGTTGTTTTTAACTAATCTAAAAGCAGTGAAGGAAGAGAAAATTAAAAGAGAAAGAAAAAATAAATAGGATGAATTAAGACGAATTTATAAGGAGAAAAAACTAGGATTGTCGGTTCACTACGAATCTCATATGGTCACGGTCTAAGTCACAGGTCTGTCGCAGATATTGGTCTAAGGGGTAGTGAAAAGGTCCTTCCGGTCCGCTATTCACCCTAGAATGCTTCTAACGGCTTCCGATCTTATTAGGGCAAACTAATGTGTTGTAGCAGGTCTAACTTTTACCAGACTTCCGATCTTAGGTTCAAGTTTACCGAATTCAATTAATCAATCATGCGCATTAACTGACTAATCGCGATTATATGCTACAATTGACAACTCAGACACAATATCATTGACAGATCGATAAATTATTTAGCGATTACATTCAATTCGCAGATCCCCTAAATCCTAGCGAAGGAAATTAGCTACTCATAATTAAATCGAGAACAACAAGATTAATAAAAGATTTTACTAGATTAAATATGATGAAAAATAATAAATTTACGACAAGCATAAAACAACGATTAAGAATAATTAATTATGAAGAAGAAGAACAATCAAGAACGAAGAAAAAAGAAGAAAGGTTGGATTAAATTACCGAGAGGAATAAAGGCGATTCGAATCTGAAAGTCTTACAATAACCGAGTTTTAAAGGAAGAGAGAATAATGAGAAGGATCTAAATAAAAATCTAAGGAGAGGTAAAAGTCTAAAGTAGAGAAGTAAAAGTGGAGTAGTCGAAATAAAAGTGGCTGAAAGGCCCTATTTATACAACTTAGAATGAGTTAAAACTGTTTAGGAAACTGCTTGCTGAACACGAAATCTGTCCGCGGTCCAGGAAATAGTCGTCCGACTAATTTAATAGTCGGTCGACTAATTTTGACTTATTTGATCTTCTGCAGACTCCAGAATAGTCGGCCGACTATAGTAATTGTCGGTCGACTATCGTCATGGCCGGCCGACTATCCTAATAGTCGGTCGACTATCCCCTGGTTCAGCGAACAACTCTTTCCAGTTTCGTTTTGGCTCGGTTTTGGTTCGTTTTAGCTCCTTTGTCTTCCGTTCCTGCAAAAAGACAATACACACCACAAAGTAGCCAATTCGGGGCAAAATAATAGTTTTCACTATTCAATAAACACGAGAATACGTGTAATAAGAGCATAAAAAGTGTATATAAAATACGCGCATCAAATCTCCCCAAACAAAACCCTTACTTGTCCTCAAGCTAGCACAAAACGATAACTCAATCCTAATGGAATGTATATAACTGTTGTGTGCTAAATTTAGATTGTTTTTCCCCTCATTTAGACCCGTTTTCCCTCGTTTTGCGAGTTTAGAGTGCTATTATCGCCATATTTTGTGTACTTCTTGCATTAGCGTCCCTCTTGTGCATTTTACGTGTTTTTGGTAGTTTTCAATCGATTTTGATAGGATTTTGCATTGAAATCACGATCGAGCTTCCACGAGCACAAGAGAAGGGAATACCGTCCTAAGAGTAAAGCACACAACTTAAAGTTTAAAGCCATCCAATCAATTAACGAAGAATGAGACAAGAAGCGAGGCCAGTGAAATTACCGGGCAAAATTTCACCCGGTGAGACACCACCGGGCGAAATTTCACCCGACGGTAAAAACGTCTCCTCGAAGATTTTCCGAGACTCTCCACCGGGCGAAACTGACCGGGCGAAATTTCGCCCGATGGGAAGAAGTGCCAAAAACGAAAAAAAAGGAAGAAAATCTGACCGGGTGAAATTTCACCCGGTGGTAATTACTGTCAAGACCGCAGGGCAAAGTTTCACCCTATGAAGATGTTGAGGGAGATTGTCTCACTAATGAAGCAAGAGTTTGATTTGGGCTTTAGGTTAAATACCCATTAAGAGGATTACTATATATATGTAACCCTAGATTGTTGCCCAAGGCATCACCCATTAGTGTAGTAGTAGCATCCATTAGTATACATTAGGCATCATCTAGTAGTTTCCATTAGTGTAGTGTAGTATCACCACCATTAGTAGTAATCTAGTAGTAATTCTTTAGTAATCTAGTAGTTTACATAGTAATTAGTAGTAGATCTACTTAGTTTACATCATCAATTCTCTAGATTACAAGTTTGTAAGGAGATTATTCAAGTTTTATTGAAGATTTGTGGGTTTATTGAAGGATTAGTGACAAGTTCTTCATTCTATCCATCAAAGCTTCAACCTTTATCCATGCAAACTTCTTATTTCTTGTAGATCTTCACAATTGGTACATTTCTTTCCACTCTTTTATCTCTAGTTTAGATTTAATTTAGTTTTCTCATCATTATCTAGCTTAGATTATCTTAGTGTAGTTAGTTTCTCTAGATCTTGTTCATGTTGTTCTAGATTATTCCTTAGATTAATTTGGTAGTTTCATAGTTTGGTGGGTAATTGTTAGATTGTAGTTTTCTCATCATATTGTTGTTAGTTTCCTTAGATCTAGTTAATATGCATGTTGTAGTTAGTTTTTCCATAGTTAATGTTTTGTTGTTCTCCATTATGATTAGTGAGTAGATTTCTTGTTGGGGGGTTTAGGGATGAAGACTTGGATTATTTGAATTTAGGGGTATTGGTGGGTTGCTTGCATGTTGGTTTACCTTGTTTGTGGTTGTTGTGTCTTTGTTGTTTTAATCCGGCCAACTAGACCGACCTTGACTCATTTCTATCAATATGGGGAAACTCGGGGTAGAAATTACCATAACAAGAGACTTACCCTTCTTCGCCGCGAAAGCAGTTTTTTAGGTGGGTTGGGTGAAGAAACCGAAAGGTGGCATTCTCCCTTTATCAATGTTGCAACAAAAACTCGATCCCGACCTTCTTATATTCCATGTTCCGAATCCCGATTTCTCCCCAACGCCTTTCCCTAGATTAATTACCCCTAGCCATTCTCGTAGTGATTCCTCTAGCATAGACTCGACCATAGACTCGACCCTTAGAAACCCCCCCTCTAGATATCAAACACATCGCTTTAAACTCGTCAATTCCTCCGTTCCCTGTGGACCGACCTCGAGTTACCACGAATACTTGCTTGTTTTTGTGTGTCATCTCGAGTCTTATAAATATCGTTTGATCCCCCGTCCTTCGTTAACGATCGAACCGATTGGGAGGCGATCAAAAGTGGCGCCGTTGCCGGGGAACGACGAGTAATTGTATTGTTTTTAGTTGTTGTGTTTTATTCTTTTCCCTAGTGCCGCAAGGTGCTAGGAGTCTTATCGTTTAAATTGAGTTTTATGCCCAGGAACACGTCATCGCCCTTGTGGTTCGATCCGGAGCCGGAAAGGACTTTTAGAGCATTACGTTTTCGGGGAAATAACTCAACTACTATTATTCCACATCCTTCACTACCACCTCCTAACCTTAATCCCATCCTACCACATTCACCTTTCACACCTCCTACATCACATAATCCCACTCCAAATAACCCTTCATACCTTCCACTACACAAAATTCACCACCATCACCGAAAACTCCACCACAAAATCAAAATCCATCCCCTCCAACTCATCCAAATTCAAATCCATCATCACCACCAATACATCAAATGGAAACCCTAGGCTCTCATTCCCAACTCACACATGAAGAAACACCTTCTCCCGTCGATTTCGGAGAGATTCCGGAAAATTATGAATTAAAAGCTTCTTTGACAAATGCGGTTCAACAAGACACTTTTCACGGTTTTTCTCAAGAAGATGCTCAAGAGCACATTGCTTCATTTGAAGAAAAAATAGTAGGAGCCCATATCAATGGACTAACTTCATGCCAATTGCATCGTTTATTATTTCCGAAGACCTTGAGAGATGGAGCTCGTAAGTGGCTTCAAGGCCATCCCGCTAATACTTTTACAACATGGGCTCAATTATCTAATGCCTTCTTGGAGAAATATTTCCCACCTTCAAAGACTAACCAATATCGCATGGAGATACAAACATTCAAACAAGATGAATTTGAAAGCCTAAGTGAGGCTTGGGAAAGATTTAGAGATTTGTTGCGCAAATGTCCACACCATGGAATACCCGATTGGCTAACCACACAAACATTTTACAACACCCTTTCATCTAGAACCAAAGAAAACCTCAATTCGGCCGCCGGAGGAGACTTTTCTTCTCTTACCGATGAGGCATCTAAAAGTCTTATTGAGAAGATGGCAAAGAGTGATTCAAGAATGGGTCAATCAAGGGATTTTAGAAAGAAAGTTGAAGTGAACTCATCTACAAGTTCTAATGAATTGAAGCTTCAAGCGGAACTTGAAGAATTATAAAAGAGAATGGATGCCATGAGTTTAAGGCCTACTCCTAGAGGTATGTACCAAGTTCAAGGGAGTGTTCCACCAAGGCAACCATCTCCTCCAAAGCAATTAACAAGGGAAGTTCAATGTTATCATTGTGGCAAATATGGCCATGATTCTAGCTCTTGCATTCCTAATGAAGAAGTTTATGTTGAAGAGCCAAATGAAGTCCAAACTATACAAGCATATGGGCAAAGACCCCAATTTGATCCCTGTTCAAAAACTTACAATGCCGGCACAAGATTTCATCCTAATTTTGACCGTACCCTGGTCGTGGGGCTTTCACTTGAATTGACCGTTGACCATGGTCATGGGTATTCTGAATTTTTTGATGATTGACCTCTTAGCCCCGGTCATGGATTTTTGATAATTTTGACCGTACCCTGGTCATGGGGCTTTCACTTGAATTGACCGTTGACCGTGGTCATGGGTATTCTGAATTTTTTTGATGATGGCCTGCTTTTTTTTTTTGCTTTTGATTTTTTTTGTCCAGCGTTTTTTTGTTTTTTTTTTGCCGGTCAGACTAACACCTAAGGTAGGGATTTGTCAGTCTTATTGGAGGGGTATTTTATTGTGGGAAATGGGCTTGCCTCCCGTCTTGAACCCAAACTAGGAGATTACCTAGATTTGTCATAGGATTCGATACCGCTCCTGCTACGGGTAGTTATGTGGTTTTTCTATACCAGACACGGAATAGGTAAAAAAGAAAACACGGGCTCGGTTTCCTGTAGTCATTATAGATGTGCCTATAATAGTCACGTGCGTGTGCTCACAGTGTATGATGGTGTTCATCATGTTCTCGGAAACACATAAGGAAAATATATATGAGAAAGAATATTGAAAGCTGATTTTATTGAATTTTGAAAAAGAGGACATAATACAACTGACTCTGACTCTGACTTTGACCTTGGCTTTGGAATAGAACATCCTAGACTCAGACTCGAACTTAAATCAAATCCGGACTCTTGGGTGCATGAGAGGTAGATTGGATGCTTCGGTCATCGGGCCCTGTGTAGTCCACGAGGGGCTTTGCAAGTGACAATGTTTCCAAAACGGGAGTCCTCCCGGCATCGAGGAAGTCTTGAATGAGGTGTTTCAGCTTCCAGCATTGTTCTGTATCGTGTCCCCTCCCTCTGTGGAATTCGCAGTAATGCTCGGCGTTCCATGCTTTGGAACGTTTCTCCACAGGTGGGTCGGCCGTTGGGCCTATAGGTAGCACTAGGCCCTTCGGAACCAACCTCTGGAAAGCGATGGTGTAGGACATATCCAAGTGGGTAAATGTCCTTTCCTTTGACTGATTCTTGATTTTTGGAGAGGTGACTTGAGGGTTACTTCTCTCGGCCTTGCCATCTTGAGGGTATCGGACAGTTTTGCAAGAGTGTTCACCCTTCAAATGACTCGGTTGGGTGATTGGCTGCCTTACCCGTTCTAGTTGTGTTAGACGGGATCGGGTTCTTACAAGGTCTTCTTCGATGATGGTTACCCTGGAACTTAGGTTATCTAGGGCAGTATTGATTTTCGAGAAGATGTTGTTAATGGAGCAAGATAGCATAAGCATACTCCCCTGGATATCCCCTTTCTTGACGGCATGGGATTTGTCGTGGTTTGGTAGTGTCTCGTTCATAGGGTCCATGATCGGAAGAAATGACAGGTGTTAGAACTCGCCTAAGCTCGGTTTTGCGTACATGATGAGTCAAACTAGACATGGTCCGGGGTGACGGAAATGACTAGGACTCTCGGACCGGGATACTTGAATGTTGACCTAGACGAGGTAACGACCGCAAATTAGACTCGAGCTGCAGAAGGGTGAGTCTGAAAATGGGGCGACCATGTTTGACTTGGGTTAGACCCTCCTAAGACGAATGTGTAGGGCGCGATTCTCGGAGTGACTGTGATTAATCACTCCGTCGGAGAATAGCCCCCAAGTGGGATCGTTAATTTTGTTAAGACTCGAGTGTGGGACGAGTGACCCTTTAGACGTAAGGACCACGAACCTTTTGTTATAGGGCTATGCCTTGTAAAAGGTTGACTCAGAAAAGACACCTAGACGGGTGACTCGTGAAAGGTGGGCCTTCCTTAGGATTCGGCTATGTGGGCCGAGTCCTGTTCGAAGGAAGGTCCACGTGAGACATCCACAGATTTTTAGACTCGAGTGTGTAGATGGACCTTCCTTTGTAGGAGTATGTCCTACGTAGGTGGGCCTTGCCTTAGTCTAATAAGGCGGACTGGGATAGGGAAGAAACTCGTGATGTAAGATCGACGGAGTTTCGACGCTAAAGACTTCGACAACTTATGACATGACCCAACACTGCTAAATACGGGAAGTCCTAAGAAGAGAAAGGTTTTGAAAATTGATTGATTTGAAAATTCCGAGATAACTCGGTGGAGAGGCCCGATTTTTCGAAAAAAATCGGAAAGTGCATCGGGCCTTGGTTTTGAAAGTTCGAAAATGCTTTGAGTTTTGAATTGGGCATCATACCTTCTAGAAAATAGGCTATTTTGAGTAAAATCATAAGTCCTAAATTCGGTATGTCCCGGGTTTTGAAAATTGAATATCTTGAAAAGGAGGATGTAATTTTTGAAAATTTGATATTTTTGAAAATGACTCGGAAACCAAGTAGCACGTAGTCACACAAGCATTATAACGACGCCATGTATGCTCTACACTAAGTCTCGGTCGGTCTGAGAGGGTCTATACCAGTGTACATAGTCTGGACGTTGATCGGGACGGACTCTCTAAGTCGAATTGAGCTTAGAACATGCCGCAAAACCCACTCGAATCAACTATGGACACCTTTTGACATATCCATGTTGGAGTACATCAATGGTATAGTGGGACGTCGGTCACCAGTACCGGCCCGGGAAAATATGGGTTATGCATGATCCGTAAAACTAAAACGCGTATTGTATTTGTCAAACGATTTCTATTCGAGTCTCACCCTGAGGATGCCGATGGTAAGTCACGCATCAGTTAATCCCCAGCGGAGTCGCCAAATTGTGGACATGACATAGGTCCACCCCGACGCGGCCACGCGCGGGTTTGGGTAGGCGAATGAATCTCCATATGAAACAGATCGAATTGAAATTTAGGTCGAAGTGGAGTCGCCACCGAATTTTGTGGTTATTCGGAACCATTCGAGCCCACTCTATGTCGTAGTGGTCCGTATACAAAATACGGCCCATTTCCTATGTCAGAGTTTATTTGGCTCGTCCCTTTGCATTTGATACCAATACCGACGTTATCGGATATTGTGTATTGAATGACTCTCTCACGAATATCGGATATGGTTTCGGGCATCCGGAAACCGAGGTTCTGAGTAAGGGGTGAGGGTACGTGTTGGGAAGCCCACGAAGGACACCCAACCCCGCCCGCACATTAGCGGCCTCTACTAAGAATTCGAGTGACTTTCTAATACGCGCGTTAGTTGAACGGGAAAATGTTATGCAAACACCGTTTTCCCTAAGCATGCGAGAAATTGAAAGAGTTTCTATGTCAATTTAATGCAACTAATTCTAACGTCGAAGTTAAATTTAGCATGTGAGTTCATTTTAGTACAATAAAATAAACAAAAATAAATTGACAAGAAAATAACAAACTTGTTAGTAACGGTATAACGATAATAACAGTTTGCGAATAATGTAGTATGATGCATAGTTTTGAAAAGAATAGTAGGTCACGTGATGGATTAACACGTGTTGACCGAGGTCAAGGAAAAAAAAAATATCGAGATCTAAAAAAATGTTTTGTCTAAAAAAAATGATGTTCGAAGAATAATAATAAAAAAGAGCGAAATTGCTTTCTTCGGAAAATTGATGATTTTATTAAATCGCGTACAAATATTGCGTAATTTGCACTCGACTTAATATTTTCGATATTCGTCGTATTCAATATTCGATTATGAAATCGATATTAAATACTTGGAATAATTTATACTCGATTTTAATTTTGATGCTCGTCATATCCCATATCCGATTATTGAATCGGTATGAGATGCTAGAGCGAAAACTTGAAGAAAATAATATAAGTCGTTTTAAATCAATCAAGACGATATGAATTTCTCTGATCTCCGCGTTTGTAGCGTCATAATTACAACGTGACGTCTACGTTAGCCTCAACGAAAAATCGAATTGATTGAATTAAATTGACTAGATTTGCTAGATTCGACATCCAATTATGAAATTGGTATCGAACCTATGAAATCGATGCTTTGCTTAAATTAGAGGACTTGATTCCCTCGGCTTTTCTGACATCGAAATAAATCCCGAGGGATTGTGATGTCGGATCCGCGTCAACGGGTTTCGACCCTTATTAAAATACGATGTTTGCTTTTGAAAATTAATGTAAATATGCGACTAATAATAATGATGCAAACAAAATAAAAAAAATATTGTTTAAGTTAACTTATCTTAATAATCAAATAATCGGGGTATTGGAACAAGCGACCGTCAACGCTGTGTGCAGTACACTTGTATATTCGTGTTTTCTTATTCCGATACCTCTCTTATTCGACACAAATTGATAAGTATTTTAATGTTTTGTATTAGTTATTATCGATATTATGATGCAATAAAGAAAAAATAAAAAAAATAAAAAATAAGAAAAGGCGAAGAAGATGACGAGAGGAAGAGAAAAAGGAAAGAACGGGGTTTTGACACCCTCAACCTACATGTTCTTGTCTCGGATCGAACTCGTAACCGTGGCTTTAACACAAGAGTCTTCGAGGTTTTATGGAGGTTAAGTTTTGGTGGCTCGGGATTGATTCCTAAAACTAGGTTTAGGTTTTTTTTGCTAATGTAGAATTGCTAGGGTTTGATTAGGGTTGCATGTATGAGATTAGGATTTTTTTTTGAAGTGGTAGAAGTTGTATTAGGGTTGAATTTGATGTGTAAAAGATGTGTAATTGTGTGTGCATGAGGTTGCTTATATAGGCATTGCCCATGTACTTTGGTGTCTAGGGTTTTTGCTCTGACGGACTTGACCTTTTTGCTTCTTGAGTTGGACTTTTTGTATTTGAGTGGCTGCTTTGATGTGTCTCGGAAACGACTTTGACCAAGGTTGACCCAATCGCTAAAAGTCGGTTTTAATTTCGGTGTCAGTTTCGGCCCAAATTAGCCTTATTTGATTGGAAACGGCCCACTGGACCTGGATTTGAGGTTGATTTTGTGAGATTTGTACTCTGTAAGTGTGTTAGCCAGCGATTAATGTATTTGAGCCCGTATCCGAGCGCATAGAAGCATGTTAGCGTCCGATCATCATCGGGTGTTTTTTTGGAAACTGCTATAGACACCTGGCAGTCAAAATGCGGGTGTCTACACAAGGGTTCCAAGGTAATTTTCAAGGAAATCAAGGTAACAATAATCCACCATTTAATCAACCCTCTCAATCTTATGGTCAAACAAACAATTCTCAAATTGGTCAAGGAGGAGTCCCATGGGAAAATTATAATGAATTGCAAAGAACCGTTGGGCAACTATGGAATGAACATCAAGACACCAAGGCAAGGCTAAAGGTTTGGGAATCTCAAGAAGCAACAAAAGCCTTAGCCGCCCCAATTCATCCACCCCATGGTTTGCCCGGACAACCCCAAAACTCAAGAGACCCTTCGCACCAAACAAATGCCATCATTTTAAGAGGTGGCAAAGAACTTGAGGACCCATACAAGAATTTGAACTTGAACACCAAAAGCATTCCATCCAAAGTCAATCAACCAAGTGCATCACAAGAATCATCTCCCACTTCCCCCAAACAAAACCGGGGAATACAAGCGGAGTTCGATATCCTTCAAAATGCGGAGAATGAACAAAGAGAACAAAGAAATAAGAAAGAGCAAATGGAAGCGGAAGAAGCAAAAAGAAAAGAGGCGGAACGATTTGCCGAAGAAGAAGAAGAATCCAATGTTCCACCGCCTCCCACCTTTGTCCCTCCATTGCCTTTTCCCGAACGAGCTAAGCCACGCAAGGAGAATGCTCAATTTAGCCGTTTCGTGGATATGCTGAAAAAGGTAGAGGTTAATTTACCCTTTGCCGAGGTAATTTCTCAAATGCCCATCTATTCTAAGTTTTTGAAAGATGTCTTGACTAAAAAAAGAACAATAGAGGATAAAGAATGTATTTCTCTCACGGAACAATGTAGTGCCATTCTTATGAACCAAATACCAAAGAAACTAGAGGATCCCGGTAGTTTTTCTATCCCTTGTCGGGTTGGAAATGTTGTTGTTAATCAAGCTTTATGTGACCTAGGGGCTAGTGTTAGTTTGTTACCTTATTCTATTGCCAAGAGACTTAGTGTGGGGGAGATGAGACCCACTAGCATGTCAATTCAACTTGCGGATAGGTCCGTCAAGTCCCCACTTTGGATAGTTGAGGATGTACCCGTTCAAGTTGGTAGATTCTTCATCCCCTCTGACTTTGTTGTCATGGATATGCCCGAAGACACTATTACCCCCATTATTCTAGGTCGACCTTTTATGGCTACCGGAGGTGCTATAGTTGATGTTAAGAATGGAAAGTTATCTTTTAACATAGGGAACGAATCGGTAGAGTTTTTCCTTTCTCAAGCTCTTAAACAACCAATTGAACAAATGAATTCCATTGAAGTTATTGACAGTTTGGTTGAGTATAGCTTGATAGATGATGATAAGCAAGAAGATGAACCATTTGACTCTCCATCCCTTGAAGAAGAATGTTTGCATGATGAAAAGGTAGAACCACTACCGGTGGGTAAGACTATGGTATCTTCTCCTCCTAATCTTGAACTTAAACCACTCCCCTCTTCCCTCAAATATGCTTTTCTTGAGGGAACTAATTATCCCGTTATCGTCAATGCTACCCTTGATGGACCTCAATTGGAAAAACTTTTGAGCGTTTTGAGAAAACACAAAAAGGCCATTGGGTATAGCATTGTCGACCTCCAAGGCATAAGTCCAAACGTTTGTATGCATAGGATCATCCTTGATGATGACCATCGTCCTTCGGTTGAGGGTCAACGTAGGTTGAACCCCACCATGAAAGAGGTTGTCATGAAGGAAGTCCTCAAGTTGTATGAGGCTAACATTATATACCCAATAACCGAAAGTAAATGGGTTAGCCCCGTACAAGTTGTGCCGAAAAAAGGAGGAATGACGGTTGTAAAAGGAGAAAAGGGTGTGTCAATTTCTACTAGGACCATTACCGGTTGGCGCATGTGTATAGACTATCGAAAATTGAACACGGTCACCATAAAAGACCATTTCCCTCTTCCCTTTATTGATAAAATGCTTGAAAGATTGGCGCATCATTCTTATTTTTGTTTCCTTGATGGTCATTCCGGATTTCTTCAAATTCCCATTCATCCCGATGACCAAGAGAAAATCACTTTCACATGTCCCTATGGCACCTATGCTTATAGAAGGATGCCATTTGGACTATGCAATGCGCCGGGAACGTTTCAAAGATGTATGATGGCTATTTTTTCCGACTTTATTGAAAAATCTATGGAAGTTTTTATGGATGACTTTAGTGTCCATGGTACATCTTTTGATTCTTGTCTTGAAAATCTTGATCAAGTGTTAGCTCGATGTGAAGAGTATAGTTTTGTTTTAAATTGGGAAAAGTTTCATTTTATGGTTGAACAAGGTGTTGTCCTAGGTCATATTGTTTCTAATAGAGGAGTCGAAGTCGATAAGACGAAAGTCTCCGTGATCGAAAACTTGCCACCACCTACAAATGTCAAAAGGGCGAGGAGTTTTCTAGGTCACGCCGGTTTTTATAGACGATTTATTAAAGACTTTTCCAAAATTGCTAAGCCTTTGACTTCTTTGCTTATGAAATATGCACCTTTTGTTTTCGATGACTCGTGTCTTGAGGCCTTTTGCAGGATAAAGACCGCTCTCACTACCACTCCGATTATCAAAGCTCCCGATTGGAATCTTCCATTTGAGATCATGTGCGATGCTTCCGATTTTGCCGTAGGTGTCGTTCTAGGTCGACGAGTTGATAAGAAGCTACATGTGATATATTACGCAAGCAAAACATTAGATGAAGTCCAATCGAGGTATACAACAACCGAGAAAGAGATGCTTGCCGTTGTCTACGCCATGGAGAAATTCCGAAATTATGTTACCGGTTCCAAAGTCATAATTCACGCCGATCATGCGGCGATTCGTTACATCATGTCCAAAAAGGAGACCAAGTCCCGACTCTTTCGGTGGGTCCTTCTTTTACAAAAATTCGATAATGAGATTAAAGACAAAGCCGGATCGGAGAACTTGGTAGCGGATCATCTTAGTAGGCTAACGGTTAGTGAAAACAACAATGAAGAAGATGGTATCCCCATCAATGAAGCTATGAGAGATGAGGCCTTGATGGCCATTGATACTATTACACCTTGGTATGCCGATATCGTCAATTTCTTAGTATCTCATTTTATTCCAGACGATTATTCCAAGCAAGAGAGGAAGAAACTACGTTATGAAGCCCGACGCTATTATTGGGACGAACCATACTTGTTCTGCCGTTGTGTAGATGGAATTTACTGACGATGTGTTACGGCCGATGAAGGTTATAATATTGTGAAGCACCTTCACTCGACATCTTATGGTGGACACTTGGCCAACCAAAAGACAATTGCCAAGGTTCTCCAAAGCGGGTTTTGGTGGCCTTCCATGTTTAAGGACATCCGAGCTTTCATTCTCATGTGTGATGCTTGTCAAAGAAGTGGGAATATTACAAGAAGAAATGAGATGCCCCTTCAACCCATTTTAGAGATTGAATTGTTCGATGTTTGGGGCATTGATTTCATGGGTCCGTTCACATCCTCTTTTGGTAACAAGTATATCTTAGTAGCGGTTGATTATGTCTCAAAATGGATCGAGGTCGTAGCTTCCCCCACCAATGACTCCAAGGTTGTAATTAAACTTTTCAAGAATGTAATTTTCCCGAGATTCGGTATGCCTAGAGCCATAATTAGTGATGGAGGCTCTCATTTTAGGAAAGATACCTTTGAGCACCTACTTAGGAAATATGGTATCACTCACAAGATGTCCCTAGCCTACCACCCTCAATCAAATGGGCAAGCCGAGATCTCCAACCGTCAAATCAAGGGAATTTTAGAGAAGGTTGTAAATACACACCGAAAGGATTGGTCATTGAAGTTAAATGACGCCCTTTGGGCATTAAGGACGGCTTACAAAGCGCCGATTGGAACCACTCCTTATCGTCTTGTGTATGGTAAAGCTTGTCATTTACCGGTGGAACTAGAACACAAAGCCGAATGGGCAATCAATGAGTTAAACTTCGATGAGAGTGTTGTAGGAGATAACCGCCTTCTCCAACTACAAGAATTGGAAGAACTAACACTAGAAGCCTACGAAAATTCGAAGATTTACAAGGAACGAACTCGCCAATGTCACGATTCTCGAATACTTCGTAAGGACTTCTCCGTTGGTGATAAGGTATTACTCTTCAATTCTCGCTTTAAGCTTTTCCCCGGTAAGTTGAAATCAAAATGGTCGGAGCCATTCGAAGTGACCAAGGTACAACCATATGGATCAATAGAGATATCTAGCCCGGAAATCAGGAAATTTATGGTTAATGGACAACGTTTGAAGATTTATCATCCCGGTCACGTTCGTGAGACCTTTGCTACCGTGAAGATTGGTGCGCTCCCATTGGGGAGCGATGTCTAACCCCCTCTCGAAATTGAAGTAGGTTTGGTGGTATCCTCAACAACCACCTTGTACATATGTATTATATTTCTTTGTGTTGTTAGTTGTTAGCTTGAGAAGAATGGTTGAACTTGGATTTCGCCATGGAGCACTTAATTTGGATGAAGACCACGCTTTTTGGAGAAGTTATGGAGCTAAATTGAAGACCACAAGCATGTTTGTGGTAGATATTGATTATGTAATGTGAGTCGAGTCATTATTTGAATCTTTAGGTGACTATTGGAAGAGCCATCAAATGGCAAGGTGGAAAAACGAAGAAACAAGACCGCCGGGCGAAATTTCGCCCGGTGAGACCTGACCGGGCGAAACTTCGCCCTACGGAAAGTTGCCAAAATTGCCGAAATCGAAGAAGATACCACCGGGCGAAATTTCGCCCAGTGAGATTTTGACCGGGTGAAATTTCACCCGGTGGGAAAAATGCCAGAAAACGATTTTCACGACGAAAAGTCCGTCGGGTGAAATTTCACCCGGTGGTCGGCATGGGCTTGGCCAATTCACCTATAACATACCTCCTTACTACAATTTCAATTCCCTCCTCCATATTTTCCACATATAACTTTCCCTCCAAAAATTTTTACACCAAATTTTTACCACCAACTTTAAAACTTTCACTTTCCCTCCCAACCACCCTTATTTATATCACCCTTTTACCTCACAATTCACTCCACATTTTCACCCATCATATTCATTAAACCATCTTCCATATCCAATCACATTCAAACCTCCATTCCATTCCACTTGGTGATTATATTCTTGGGTTTTTGAAGAGGAGAAGCTAAAATTTTGGGATTTTTCTTGCAACTATTATGGAGACAAGAGCTCAACGAGCCGCGCGAAAACAAGGTATGACTTCGACTTCTAAACCTATTAAATGTTCATCTTCTAGTAAGCCTTCGAAGCCCAAACTCACACCTTGTCCTAATACACCTTTGGCTCGAACCTTTTCTGAAAAAGCTTTTCAGAGTACAAGGTGGTCTTGTCCATTCACAACAAAAATTTTAGGAATTAAGAACGATATTAAAGAGTTATCGTCTAGGATTGGTACTATTAAGCTACTTAATTTTGTGCCTTGCACAAATAAAGACTTGACTTGTGAATTTTTAGGTACCTTTACCATCGATAACCCGACCACACCAAGAGAGTTTAAATTTAGACTCTTCGGTAGAAATCACTGTTTAAATGTCTCCGACTTTGGCCTAGCTCTAGGTTTACCCCCATCGAGTACCAGACTAAGTGAACCCCTAAGTGATTCGCAAAGCAGTGCGATTAGAAGAGACTTGTGGAGGCGCATAGCGCCGGGTCAACGTGATTTCGAACCAAATTCTAGCTTTACCGCAGAAATCCGTAACCCTGCCATCCGTTATTTTGCTGAAATCCTTTCCCACTGTCTTTTGCCAACTGCCGACAATATTATCAATCTCAATGTGTGTGTCTTACAATTGATATGTGACTCTTTGATCGGTAACCCTTACCCTCTTGACCTACCTATTGTCGTGGCGTTACACTTTCATCAAATTATAATTGACCAACGCCCTTCTGTCGACTGTGGTGGTCTTGTAACTTTAATAGCAAGAAATTTGGGTTATGCGACCGACCATCTCAAACCACATGACCCCCGTGTCTGGCTTGACGAGGCCTAATTCCCTAATTGAATTTTTAAAGTACTTGACCACTGCCTCGTCTCTCTTGGCCACGGCCGTGCCTTAATTGTCCCCAACAAAAACCTAACCAATATTTACAACCACCGTAATTGGGACCTACCTCCAGGTCCCTGTGAATTCCGACTGATTGAATTGGGGGAAATAGGAGTTTGGGAGTACGCCGGTGAGGGAACTCCTACGGCTTCTTATGCGTCAAATGACTATTCAACCTAGACACCTCTACAAGAGTCGGTAGATAATATGGTTTGTGTTTGTTGTGGGTATTTGTGTGGTTTGTGTCGGTGAGTCTTCAATCTTTCACAATTGTATATCTCTGAATTGATATTGTTCCTTATTCCTTGTCCCATCATTATAATCGTTGTGATTGTTTTATCTCGAACAAAATTTGCAAGTTGTCCCATTGTCCCACTGTTCCATCAATATTTTTGCGGCCGTAGTGGCCTTGGTTTTGCTCCCGGTCATTAGGCGATGTGATTACGCCATTGACCATTTTGAAAATCCAAATTTTAATCAAGTTTTCTCAATTTTTCTTAATCCGGGCTAGGTGACGTGACTACACCTATGCCCAATTTTTCACCCCTTCGTTTTAATTTCTTTTCTTCTCTTTTTATTTCTTTTTTCAACTTCTTAGCCACTTGGCTAGGGTCTAGGTGATGTGATAGCACCTAGACCCACCACTATTTTATCGCTTTCTTCATTTTTCATTTTCTTTTCTTTTCTCAAAAATTTTGAAAAACTCAAAAACATTTGAAAAATCCTAAAAATCCAAAAAGATTTTTCTTTTTCGTCTTTTTCGTTCTTCCCCTACTTGTCCATTGAGGACAATGTACAGTTTTAGTGTGGGGGAGGAGTCTACTATCTTTTATTTTGCCAAAAATATTTTCAAAATCCATAAAAATTTG
Source organism: Agrostemma githago (assembly GCA_958450325.1). NCBI lineage: Eukaryota > Viridiplantae > Streptophyta > Magnoliopsida > Caryophyllales > Caryophyllaceae > Agrostemma > Agrostemma githago. Next base: position 59,857,851 of record OY288247.1, on the reverse strand, counting down.
AAAATTCGAAAAATCAAAAACATTTTTTCTCTTTTCTTTTCTTTTTCCTTTCTCGTCTTCGTTATGCTTTCGTGTCCTGTGTACGGTCTTGTTCTCCACTCTTACAGGTAACCACCACCTTGAAGCGCGAATTGAAGAGATTATGAAAGCATCCGCTTGGTAACTTCCTTCCTTATTTCTTTAATTTGTAGAGGAGTTAGGTTGTTGCTATTGGAGGCTCTCGAAGTTGAGCATTTTGGGTGTTGTGGTTGATTGTGTGCTTGAATGTTGATGGAGTATGGAGTACATGACTTTACTCGTGTTTTCTTTTATTGCCTTTTTTTTTTTCGTGTGTTCTTTTTGCTTTTGTATAGAGTGTCTAGGACTAAATGTTTTCGAAAACCCGATTACAAACTTATTACAAGAGTCTACATTCCATTGTAGATAACCCATTGTAGATTTTGGACCTTAATCTAGTAGAATGACTCTTAATCAATGAATTTGTTGATCCTTTAGCTTGAGTCCACCTTTTCTACTAGAGGTTTACTTCGGGGTTTGCATTTGACCACCTTGACCACCCATGGAGGAGTTAGGCCTTGGTTCCCGCATCCCGTTTTCTAGGTGACATTGCTCGAACGACCATTGTATCTTTAGTCCAAATTCTTTCCGCTTTTTATGGGTTATCCGGGAATGACGTGTGTTCTCGTTTACCTACTTTCCTCCACCTATACATCTCCACAATAAGTTTACACAAAAATAACTTCCAAGCTTGGTTATGAATCACATCAAAATCAAAAAGCTAAACAAAAAAGGGCAAACCAAAGCAAGAGAAAAGGGCACAAAAATATGAAAAACAAGGAGAGAAAAGGCGCTTCAAATGAGAAATCATATCATCAAAAATGTCTCCTAAAAAAAACGCCCTTTGATCGATTCATCACCGTGAAGTGCCAACTAGAGGACCGAGTCCCGAGGTAGGAAGATAGCGGTGATTAGTCGATCCACCCCAATAATTGTAAACACTTCACCTTTTCTATTTGGGCTAATTTAGGAAATTTGAGTTTGGAACGACCCTCTTGGCTTAGCCAAAGAGAGCGGGACTGCACCTACCTACAGTGTCGAACGAATCCATGGTTCACTTTTTCCACTCCGTTATACGCCCCGTCGTACCTCTTTAGAAGACTAGGAGGACCTAGGCTAAGTTATCAACACTTATATAGCCTAGTTGTCATAGTATTAGGCTTTGGTCCTTATTTACATGGGTCATTTATCTTGGAAGTTTATTGTTGTTCTAAGTAAGTAATCGGTGTCTTCCCCGCCGTCTCGATGAGGGATTCGGTGTTTTAATTTTGCTTTGGATGCGTCTATTCTTTCGTGTTATGTGTTTTTGTGTGTTTAGTCGCATCCACCATTTTGAGCAAGCCCCAACTTGCCTTGCATGGAAGTACCTTACCTCATGGGTATTTCGATGTGAGTTGAAGGGACGGAACGGGCCCGTTAATTGCCCCGTATCGGCTTAGCGTAGTCTAGCTAGTAGTAGTAGTGTGTGATTTATTTTTGGGTCTTTGCTCGAGGACGAGCAACGGTTTAGTGTGGGGGAATTGTTGTGTGCTAAATTTAGACCGTTTTCCCCTCATTTAGACCCGTTTTCCCCTCGTTTTGCGAGTTTGGAGTGCGATTATCGCCATATTTTGTGTACTTCTCGCATTAGCGTCCCTCTTGTGCATTTTATGTGTTTTTGGTAGTTTTCTATCGATTTTGATAGAATTTTGCACCGAAATCACGATCGAGCTTCCACGAGCACAAGAGAAGGGAATACCGTCTTAAGAGTAAAGCACACAACTTAAAGTTTAAAGCCATCCAATCAATTAACGAAGAATGAGACAAGAAGCGAGGCCAGTGAAATGACCGGGCGAAATTTCACCCGGTGAGACACCCCCGGGCGAAATTTCACCCGAGGGTAAAAACGCCTCCCCGAAGATTTTCCGAGACTCTCCACCGGGCGAAATTTCGCCCGATGGGAAGAAGTGCCAAAAACGAAAAAAAAGGAAGAAAATCTGACTGGGTGAAATTTCACCCGGTGGGAATTACTGTCAAGACCGCAGGGCAAAGTTTCACCCTATGAAGATGTTGAGGGAGATTGTCTCACTAATGAAGCAAGAGTTGGATTTGGGCTTTAGGTTAAATACCCATTAAGAGGATTACTATATATATGTAACCCTAGATTGTTGCCCAAGGCATCACCCATTAGTGTAGTAGTAGCATTCATTAGTATACATTAGGCATCATCTAGTAGTTTCCATTAGTGTAGTGTAGTATCAACACCATTAGTAGTAATCTAGTAGTAATTCTCTAGTAATCTAGTAGTTTACATAGTAATTAGTAGTAGATCTACTTAGTTTACATCATCAATTCTCTAGATTACAAGTTTGTAAGGAGATTATTCAAGTTTTATTGAAGATTTGTGGGTTTATTGAAGGATTAGTGACAAGTTCTTCATTCTATCCATCAAAGCTTCAACCTTTATCCATGCAAACTTCTTATTTCTTGTAGATCTTCACAATTGGTACATTTCTTTCCACTCTCTTATCTCTAGTTTAGATTTAATTTAGTTTTCTCATCATTATCTAGCTTAGATTATCTTAGTGTAGTTAGTTTCTCTAGATCTTGTTCATGTTGTTCTAGATTATTCCTTAGATTAATTTGGTAGTTTCATAGTTTGGTGGGTAATTGTTAGATTGTAGTTTTCTCATCATATTGTTGTTAGTTTCCTTAGATCTAGTTAATATGCATGTTGTAGTTAGTTTTTCCATAGTTAATGTTTTGTTGTTCTCCATTATGATTAGTGAGTAGATTTCTTGTTGGGGGGGGGGTTTAGGGATGAAGACTTGGATTATTTGAATTTAGGGGTATTGGTGGGTTGCTTGCATGTTGGTTTACCTTGTTTGTGGTTGTTGTGTCTTTTGTTGTTTTAATCCGGCCAACTAGACCGACCTTGACTCATTTCTATCAATATGGGGAAACTCGGGGTAGAAATTACCATAACAAGAGACTTACCCTTCTTCGTCGCGAAAGCGGTTTTTTAGGTGGGTTGGGTGAAGAAACCGAAAGGTGACATTCTCCCTTTATCAATGTTGCAACAAAAACTCGATCTCGACCTTCTTACATTCCATGTTTCGAATCCCGACTTTTCCCCAACGCCTTTCCCTAGATTAATTACCCCCAGCCATTCTCGTAGTGATTCCTCTAGCATAGACTCGACCATAGACTCGACCATAGACCCGACCCTTAGAAACCCCCCCTCTAGATATCAAACACATCGTTTTAAACTCGTCAATTCCTCCGTTCCTTGTGGACCGACCTCGACTTACCACGAATACTTGTTTGTTTTTTTGTGTCATCTCGAGTCTTATAAATATCGTTTGATCCCCCGTCCTTCGTTAACGACCGAACCAATTGGGATGCGATCAATAACTCACAGCGGAGTATGCTTCAAAGTTACCCAAACCAATGCGCAACGATTAAAATTAATGTAAACGACCACATACAACAAGCTTGACCAATGACAACAATACTGAACCTTCAACCTTGCAAGACTCGTCTATGTCGGACTCTCGCGGATCGCTCATCACACAAAAGGGGTGATATTGTGAGTTTATGTAAAAATGGAAAGACAAAACACTCACCTAAATTGCGACCTTCAAGAACATGCATGCAATCTAACATGATTTCAATCTCTAATAACCGTACATACGCATTCTATCGGGTAAAGACAAGTGCCAAGGACTTACATATGGTATAAAGTGAGGCTAATTGGGTAAGAAGAGGCAAAATGATATTGATATGAGGAGGTAAAAGCCAAGCTAGTATTCCTTACACACATCAATAATAAATATTTCGTTCTCACCAAACTCCAGTCCAAGAATTTAGGCATAGCAACAAGCGCCTTATCAAAATCGCTTCCCACTAATAACTATGAAATTAGAGAGATCAATTCTTTTCTCATAGCAAAGATACATTCTTCTTCTATTTTCACTTCATTTTTTTTCTTCATCTTTCCTTTCTTTTCTTTTTTGTTCATTTAAAAAAAAAATCTTTCATTGAATTTTTTTCATTGATTTTTTTCTTTTCATTTTTTTCTCAATTCCCCCCTCCCTTTTTTTTCTTTCCAATCATCATGGTACCAAAATTAACCCGAAAAAAAAAACAATTCTGTCTAATTCATCTACTAGCTTGACTAGGGTAGGCAATATATGGCATGTAGTTGATAAACGGGTCAAACAGGTCAATTTGGCTATGTGAGGCTTATAGGAATTAATTAAAAGAAAGGATTTGCCTTTTTCGCATATGTCAAAACCACGAGTAAAAAACGTACAGGTACCTAAGAGACGAATGTCATGCTTATGCAATTTGATATTACATGCCTCATAAGGAGTACTACTCTCAACCTAAATGAAACTGATCATGAATGTCATCAGTTTAAGGCTCTAATTCCTTACAAATCTGAGTAGTTTGCCAACAATGAGTCAAGTTTATTTGTTTAGTAAAGTTAACCGAAGATGCAAGAATGCCGCATGTGATTATATACAAAAAACTCTAACGACGCACTAGCATAAGAACCTAAATGAAGACATAGAAGCATTATCATCATCGCTACATAGCATTCCGACTCAACTAAGACTTGACTAAATGCAAAAACATATTTTTGATATTTTTGATTTTTTTATGCAAACGGAAATGCAAGAAATTTGCAGATGGATGGAAACAGACAGACAGACGCATACCCTCCCCAAACCAAATCACACAATGCCCTCATTGTGTACAACAAACAATAAAAGGCAACAATAAATACGGGGAAGGAGTGCAAAACGATGAAAGTGCAAAAAGAAAAAGAAGAACTACTTACAAGATGTATATACAAACGGAGACCTCCCCAAACCGTCCTAATCGGCGCTCTCGTCACCGCTCTCCTCCTGACTACCCCTTCCACTATCGTCATCTCCCTCTACTTCATCTCCCTCTTCGTCATCTTCCTCCTTGTTCCCGTCATTGTTATCATAACCTCCCTCGGGATAGGTGTAGTAAGTCGGGTGGCAAGCTGTAGGAGGGATCTGGCCGATCTGCACTGCATTGTTGTAATATGGAAAGTCGGAAAGTGCCTGATTTAGCTGTAACGTGGCTATCCGGTGGCACAACTCATTAAGCGTCCCAGGGACCGCCACTTGGTCGACGACCGCAGGTGGAACATATGGTGGAGGAGGCACGAGGTTGGCCGAAAATGCAGGCACGTTAGAATAATCAGTATATGGAAATGCATAAGGAGGACATGGTGGGTCCGGAGGTCCAGCCGCAAAAGATGGTGTATGTGATGCACGGCTAGTCGATCGGCCACCCCCACGAGATTGTCGAGGAGGTCGAGACGACACCCGTCTCGGGTGTGAAATGTGTGAGGGTCTGAAGATCCCTCCTAATAAGTGGTAGCAAATAGGAGGGATACGGTGGAAGGTCCCTTTCAGAACCAAAGGGGAGATGGGGGAAGGGGGTAAGAGGTGGTAGATTGTAAGGGAGGATAACCGAGTCATCCTTTGCTATGCGCCAACGCAAATCTGGACCTAGCTAATGAAGACCCCTAAAGACAGAAAAGTTCAAAAGGCGACTATCGAGTCGCGCGACAGGTGGAAGATCGTGTCCTATAGGTTCCTTCCCGCACGGGAAGTCTGGAAATAGCCTACGACCGATATGGGAAACGAGACCCCCCACAATGAATGACATCTATAAGTCGGAAATGCACTACTAAAAACAGGTCGAATTGCGTGGGATACATTGCGTCGAATTTTTAATCCGACGCAAGTATATTAACTGTGTCGGATTGCGTCGGCTAATCCCACGCAAATTATTTGCGTGGGATTAACCGACGATGTCCACCCCCATGACACAGGCGCCAATAATTTTGGGTTGGCGCCACTATGTGAAAGGGTTGCGTGGGATTAGCCAACGCATATCCGATCTAAATGGAAGTCGTTGCGTCGGCTAATCCCACGCAATTGGTGTCGGGTCAACGCGTTAGCTTACGCGACCCGTGAACAGGAAGACGCGTATAGCGTGGGATTAGCCGACGCAGAACAGACGCAATATTCAACTTTGCGTCGGCTAATTCCACGCAAATGTGTTAGACTCAACTGTACCAGTCAACAGAAATAAATGGATTGCATGGGATTAGCCGACGCAAAGTTGAATATTGCGTCTGTTCTGCGTCGGCTAATCCCACGCAACATTTTTAATATAAAAAAAAAAGATCGACAACACACAAACCCCAAACCCGACACCCCAAACTCCCTCTCTCTCTCTCTCTCTCTCTTAAGCGATTCGGCGACGACGCGCGCGCACCCCCCAACCCACCAACTTCCGGCGGCCACCCTTCCTCTGGCGACCACCACCGTACCCAGATCCGACAACTCAACCCTACATCGATCCCAAAAACGACGCCGACCACCACCCGCATATTCTGACGACCTCCTCTTCCGACGCCCCAGATCCGGCGACCTCCTCCTCTGACGACCCCTGCCGACCCTCTGGCGAACCCACCCCTACGCCCGACGACCCCTGCCGGCGAACGACCCTCCGGCGAACTCGAATCCAAGCGCACCCGAAACAGCTCCGAAAAACCCTAACCCGACCCCCAAATCTCAGGTATGGTGATTAATTGTTAATTATGGTGATTATGTTAAGTATGTTAGATTAATTGTTAGTATGGTGATTATGTTAATTATGTTAATTAGTTTAATAATTATGGTGATTAGATTGTATTGTGATTATGTATGGTTAATTAGTTAATTAGATTGTAGGGTGATTATGTTAGTATGTTAATTAGGTGAATTAGTTTAATAATTATGTTAATTACGTTAATTAGCATGTTAATTAGGTTAATTAGTATGTGAATTAGGTTAATTAGTATGTGAATTTGGTTAGATTTCGTTTTATTGTTAGACGGTAATCGTTAATTACGTTAATGGTTAATTATATTAAATCTTCATTATATTAGTATTTGTTGATTACGTTAGTGTTTTACTAGTAATCATCGTATTGTATTAGTGATTATTGTATTAGGTTAGCAATTGTGTTATTAGATTAGTAGTAGTAGTATGTAGTAGTATAATGAATTAGATTTGTTGGAGTAGATGAGTAGTAGTATTAGTAGTAGATTAGTTAGTAGTGTTAGTAGTAGTACATAAATAGTGCTAGTAGTACTACATAATTAGTGATAGTAGTAGTATTACTAATAGTAGTAGTAGTATTAGTAGTAGTATGAAGTAATAAAATACTTCATTACTACTACTAATACTACTACTAATATTACTAATCTACTACTAATACTAATAACCTACTACTAATACTACTACTTCATGTGCTACTAATACTACTACTAACAATCTACTACAACAAATCTACTAACACTTCTACTACTAATCTAATATTGTACTAATTTACTACTACTCTACTATACTACTACACAACTACTAATCCTCTTCTTCTACTTCGCAACTACTAATCTACTACTACTACTACTACTACTAATTTTCTACTACTACTACTACTACTACTACTACTACTACTACTACTACTAATTTTCCGCTACTACTACCACTACTACTTTTCTATTTCTACTACTACTACTAAACTACTACTACTAATACTAATTTTCTACTACTACTACTACTACTACTACTACTACTACTACTACTACTAAACTACGACTACTACTGCTAATTTTCTACTACTACTACTACTAATTTTCTACTACTACTACTACTACTATTAATTGTCTTCTACTACTACTAATAATTTTCCACTACTACTACTACTACTACTTTTCTATTTCTACTACTACTACTACTACTACTACCACTAATTTTCTACCACTACTACTAATTTTCTGCTACTACTACTACTACTACTATTACTAATTTTCTTCTACTACTACTAATTTTCTACTACTACTACTACTACTACTACTACTACTACTAATTTTCTACTACTACTACTACTACTACTAATTTTCCACTACTACTACTAGTACTATTTTTCTATTTCTACTATTACTACTAAACTACTACTACGACTAATTTTCTACCACCACTACTACTACTAATTTTCTTCTTCTTCTACTACTACTACTACTACTACTACTACTACTACTTTTTTACTACTACTACTACTACCACTACTACAAATAAGATTAAAGAGGATGGTTGGATAAGAAACCGTCCTTTAGGTCGACGTCCTATTAAATCAAATAGCGCGGTTCCAAGAAGGTCAAACCATCCTATTTAATTGCAGAACCGTCCTATTTAATTGCAGAACCGTCCTATTAAATTGTTTACATATAGGACGGTTATGCCTTCAATCGTCCTATTTGTAAACAATTTAATAGGACGGTTTTGCAATTAAATAGGACGGTTTTGCAATTAAATAGGACGGTTCTGCAATTAAATAGGACGGTTTGACCTTCTTGGAACCGCGCTATTTGATTTAATAGGACGTCGACCTAAAGGACGGTTCCTTATCCAACCATCCTCTTTAATCTTATTTGTAGTAGTGTACTACTACTAACTACTACTACTACTACTACTAATTTTCTACTACTACTACTACTACTACTACTACTACTACTACTACTAATTTTCCACTACTACTACTACTACTACTACTACTACTACTTTTCTATTTCTACTACTACTACTACTAAACTACTACTACTACTAAACTACTACTACTAATTTTCTTCTACTACTACTACTAATTTTCTTCTACTACTACTACTACTAATTTTCCACTACTACTACTACTACTACTTTTCTATTTCTACTACTACTCCTACTACTAAACTAATTCGTTTTCGTTTTATAAATTCCTGTTGTTATTTGTTTTCGTTATGTATTGTGCATGAGGATTGTTTGAAATATACTCGGACCTACCTAGTGCCCGTTCAAGAGTTACTCATTAGGAGTAATTCTTGGGCCGTCCCCGTTTTGGGACTGTTCTTGTACTTTTCATGTCGCTTAGGTGGTAAACATGGAATTGTGTTGTGTTGGTAAGAGGAAAATTTGGTGACAATTCCCTCAGGGGCCGTTTGGTTCGCAAAAAGGTATCGGTATGGAATAAGGAATCATACCAGGGTGGTATGGGTTTGGAATATCATTCCTGATACCTTGCGTTTGGTTCATTTCTGGATTGAGTAATCTCGGAAAAAAAATGATTGTATTCTTATAGAAAAAAAGGCTTTTAATTAAAAAAAATTGTAGACACCCACATTTTGACCGCCAGGTGTCTATAGTAGTTCCCGCCAAACACCCGATGATGATAGGACGTAAACGTGCTTTGATAGACTCGGATATGGGCTTGTAATATGGACATTTGGTTTAGACTTTTTAAGGAGTACAAATCTCACAAAACCAACCTCAAATCCAGGCCCAGCGGGTCGTTTCGAGTCAAATAACACTAATTTGGGTCGAAACCGTCACCAGGGGTAAAACCGTCTTTTAGCGACCGAGTCAAAACCCGGTCAAAGATATTTCTCGAGACTTGTGGGCTGACCGTGACATCTCACACGTCCTATTCGGACTCCAGTTCTACAAAAAATCAGCTACACAAAATAATAAACAATTCCGTCAAAGGTAGAATTCGATCTCGAGTAGGAATTCTATCCGGAGACCGATTCAGACATTGACCGAGTGTAAAACACCCGGCCAATACACCCTCAAACCAGCCGGTTTTCCTCTTTCTTCTTGGCCAAGAAAGCGGAATTCTTATTTCCCTCAAACTCCTACGTTTCCTATCCTAGGCGGTATTCAAACTCTCCTAAACCAAGGTCGGAAACTCCCTATAAATAGGACCTCCCGTCCAACATAAAAGGGACATCAATTACCTCGCTTTTCCAGCCAATACACACGGTATTTACACACCCATTACACCGAAAAAAATACCATCAACAGCACATCAAAAATACCGAAAAGTCAGTCAAAATCGACATCCAAAATCTCGACGAAATCCTGAAGTAAATTCCAAAAATCCGACGAAACCGATCCTGTCCGAACCGGCCGAACCCACGCCTCACACACAAACCACCCAGACCGATACACCTTAACTCACCCGCATCATCTCGACGCTCCCGTGCCTAAGCCACCGTCTGACGAGCCTTATACCGAGAAAACAAAGCATGTAGGTTGAGGGTGTAAATCAAACCCGTCTCTCCTTCTTCTCTTCTCTTCTTCTCGTTTTTTTATGGGTCTTTTCGTCGGTCTTTTTCTATTTTTCTAATATCGGTACTACTAAAAACTATTTTCATATATCAAATATTCTTAAAATATGATATCGATTCTATATAATCGAATATCGTATCAAAAAGAATTATATTAAGTTTTCGACGAAATCGTTACATCTTTTTACAACTTTTCGTTCAAAATCTTTTTTACATTTTTTCGTTCAAAAACAAACTTTCTCAAAACCTTTTCTAAAGTCATTCCGAATATTCGATATTGATTTCATAATCGAATATCGAATACGACGAATATCGAAAATATAGACCGAGTATGAATTAATCCATATTTGTACGCGATTTATAACAATTTTCGACAAAAAATCAGACCCGTACGCGAGTCGCGCCCGGTCCAGGCGACTCGCGCACGAGTCTGTGATCCGGTTCTTTTTTTTAGTTTTTCGTTCGTTCATTTTTATTATTTTACGAAACGATTCCTAAATTTACATCTTTTCCAAAACTATTCTAAATATTTGATAATCAACTATCGAATATAACGAATATCGAGAATATTAGGTCGAGTACGAATTATGCGATATTTGTACGCGATTTAATCAAAATTTTTCGAAAACCGTTTTCGAAACCAGGCCGCCACGCGACCCGCATGAGTCTCGGGCGAGTCGCGCGGCTCTCGGCCCAAACGCATCTTCTCCGTTCTTTTTTTTTATTCTTTCTCGAACATCGTTTTTTATACAAAACAACGTTTTAGTAATATTTTTCAGATTTCGATTAATATTTATTTTCTCGATTTCATATATTATTATTTCAATCGCTACTAACCCATTTTCTCGTGTTTGTAGCAAATTATTCTCTCCTATTCTTTTTATCGTTTTATTAGACTAAAACGAACTCACATGCTAAAATAACTTCGACGTTAGTAGTTTAACATGCATTAAACGACTTAGCAACCCATCTATTTATTTTCCTCACATGTCTTAGGAAAATAATCTCTGCATATCATTCAATCGTCGAACTAACGCGTGTACACAAAATCGAACGATATCTTAGTAAAGGCCGCTAAGTGCGGGCGGGGTTGGGTGTTCTCGCTGAACTTCCCAACACGTACCCTCACCCCTTACTCAGAACCATGGTTTCCGGATGTCCGAATCCATTGGCAACGAGAGTCATTCAATATACGATTAACCGCCCAGTCGGCATCGGTATCGATATGCTAAGGGACGAACCCGATAAACTCTGACATCGGAAATGGGCCAGGCTTTAAGTATGGCCCACTACGACATAGAGTGGGTTCGAATGGTTCCGAATAACCATAAAATTCGGTGGCGACTTCTACTTCGATTTAAAATTCTATTCGATCCATCTCATATGGAAATTCTATCGCCTCCCCAAAACCCGCGCTTCGCCGCGTCGGGGTGGACCTACGTCATGTCCACAATTTGGCGACTCCGCTGGGGATTAACTGATGTGTCACTTACCATCGGCATCCTCAGGGTGAGACTCGAAAAGAAATCGTTCGATTAGTAATGTACACGTTTTAGTTCAATGGTTCATGCATAACCCCGTTCTATCCCGGGCCGGTTACTTGTGACCGACGTCCCACTATACCACGGTGCATTCCCACTTGGATGCACTAAAGACTTCAATGGCGGAACTCGTTTAGACTTTGCGGCATGTCCTAAGACCAACTCGGCTTAGGGAGTCCGTCCTCAGTACGAGAAAGCCATCGTTGTTGGTATAGACCCTATTAGACTGACCGAGACTTAGACTAAGAGCATACATGGCGTCGTTATACTGATTCTATGACTACATGCTACTTGATCCTTTTTGGTCTTTTTCAAAAAACCGTCATTTTTCAAAATCTTACATCTTTTCAAACCATTCTTTTTCAAAAAAAACCGGAAAGCTGCCGAATTTAGGACTTATGATTTTGACTCAAAATAGCCTATTTTTAGCCGGTATGCTGTCCAAACCTTTTCAAAAAAAAGCCCGAAATCTCGGCCCGATACCCTTTTCTCGGTTTTCAAAAAAATCGGGTCTTCCAATCCGACCTTTGCTCGGTTTTCAAATCCAAATTCCCTTTTTAAAACCCTCTTCTTCTTAGGACTTCCCGTATTTAGCAGTGTCGGGTCTTGTCATAGGTTGTAAGAGTCTATAGCATCGAAACTCCGTCGATCTTATATCACGAGTTTCCACCCCATCCCAGTCCGCCTTACTTGTCAAGGCACGGCCCACCTTCGTAGGACTAACTCCTACAAAGGAAAGCCCGTTTACACACTCGAGTCCAAAGTCTGGGGAATTCTCACGTAGACCTTCCTTCGAACGGGACTAGGCCCACTTTGCCGAATCCTAAGGAAAGCCCACCGTCCACGAGTCACCCGTCTAGGTGTCTTTTCCGAGTCAACCTTTTACAAGGCATAGCCTTATAACAAAAGGTTCGTGATCCTTACATCTAAGGGTCACTCGTCCGACACTCGAGTCTTAACAAAATCTTCAGTCCCACTCGGGGGCTACCCTTCAGTAGAGCGATCAATCACGGTTGCTCTAAGGGTCTTGTCTTACACGTGTTGTCTCACGTATCCCACTTCCGAGTCACTTAGGTGTCACACCATCTGAGTCCTATCAGATTCTTTAGCCTCACTCGGGGGCTATCCCCCACCGAGCAGTCAACCACGGTCATTCTAAGGGCACCCCACGTTCATCATACACTGGTGTCCTTATGATGCCTTCTTCGAGTCGTACCTATGCTACAAATACTCGAGTCACCTAGGGTTAAGTCACCACGGTTGGTCCAAGCACGCGGCGCAGTCAAACACGGTTGCCCCATTTTCGGACTCGCCCTCATACACCGTCCGAGTCTCATGGTCGAGTCCAAGCCAGGGTCGTTACCTCGTCTAGATCAACGTTCGAGTATCCCGGTCCAAGAGTCTTTGTCGACCCGTCACCCCGAGCCGTGTCTAATTTGACTCCCTCACTTGCACTTGCGCAAAGCCGAGTTTAGGCGAGTCGTGGCACCCGTCTTTCTCTCCAATCAAAGACCTTACCAAAAAAAAAACAACCAACCGAGCATCCGAGTCCGAATTTGATTCGAGTCTAAGTCTGAGTTCGAGTCTAGGATACCCTACATCCTCATTTCCAAATCAGCGTCAGAGTCATTTGTATTCTGTCCTCTTTTCAACATTTCAATAAAATCAGCTTTTCTATTTCTCATACATACTTTTCTTATGTGTTTCCGAGAACATGATGAACACCATCATACACTGTGAGCACACGCACGTGACTATTATAGGCACATCTATAATGACTGCAGGAAACCGAGCCCGTGTTTTCCTTTTATCTATTCCATGTCTGGTATAGAAAGCCACATAACTACCCGTAGCAGGAGCATATCGAATCCTATGACAAATCTGGGAAGCCTTCTAGTTTGGGTTCAAGACGGGAGGCAAGCCCACTTCCCACAATAAACACCCTTACAATAAGACTAACCAAACCCTACCTTAGGTGTTAGTCTGACCGACAAAAAAAAACTGGACAAAAAAAATCAAAAGTCCAAGAAAAAAAGAAGCAAAAGGCCAAAACAAAAAAGCTGGCCATGATCAAAAAAAAGAATTATCAACATCTCTCGACCAGACACGGTCAACTCAAATGAAGAATCCCATGACCGGGGCTAAGAGGTCAACCCAAAGAATTCAAAAACCCATGACCGTGAAACGGTCAATTCAAAAATTTTCAATACCCATACCATCCAATAAGGGAGAGACAGTCAAGTTGGTCAGCTAACACCACATCTAGCTTTCCCACATTACAACCCTCAAGACCTTCTCGAGACCTATTCTAGAGACAACCCAGAATTTTGAGGATTCAAGCTCCATAGGATACACCCTAACCTTTAGGGCCAGACATGGAAATCAGATCCCGCATTATCAAACCTGCCCAATCGAAGCTCGAGCCATTCTACTCGACTTCCCCTTTACATAACAGAATTCACAATCACCATATGCAAATCCGAGAGCAAAACTCGTTAAAATCCCCGAGAGTAAAACTCATCAAATCCCCGAGAGCAAAACTCGTTAACATCCCCGAGAGCAAAACTCATTAAAATCCCCGAGAGCAAAACTCATCAAATCCCCGAGAGCAGAACTCGTTAAAATCCCCGAGAGCAGAACTCGTTAAAATCCCATCCCAATTCTTCTCATTCAAACCAGTTACCAGCCCCAAACACGGGAGCTCAACTTGCAGTCGGCATAGAACATGCCCAAATAGTTCACACCACCTCTGGGGGCTACCCCGGAGAACGCTCACAGTCACAGGATCAACATCCTAACTATTCTAGCCCTTTGATCTAGACATCACTGGGAGTGCACCTAGCTTACACCATCGCTGTGGCTAGTTACACACAAAGCCCTAGTAAATTAGGCACCATTATATATCTTTCAATCCACTGAACTACGACATGGTTTGATTTCACTACACGTGAATACGTAGGCAGCCTTTCAACAGAGGCACATTCACATTCACATTGACACACATTCAAAAAGCGCCATCATGCTGGTCACGACACTATCATGTTCTTAACAGTTAGCTTTGTCATTCTGGGGGCTTCTCCTAGGCAGAAGTTCTCCATCCACTCACATAATCCAAATACTTTCAAATTTTAGCCACCTTTCTATAGTATGTCCTAGTACTCGGCTTAGTCAAAGACGAGAATCTGTCAGGACTCGGAGTAATACCCACTTTGGAGATGTACCCCAAAAACCAAAATTCAAAAGGAGCACTAGACTACAACATTGTTACTGCTAAAACAGTCTCATTTCAGACTACTGCAATTCCCCTATAGCAGATCGTTCCCATTTTGATGTTCGACTGTGTTGCCACTCACCTAGGCTACGGAATAGCGCAACTTAAGAGTCTTGTCATCTTAGGTGGCCTACCCCCTACCGAGTCACGGTCTAACCCTTAGAGAGTCAAAGTCGTGTCTGTCAACTCGTCCTCTCGCGTCCAGAGTCGAGTCTGTCGGTATATCTCTCTCTTCAAATTCTCATTTTTGACAAAACTTAGCCATTTGAGAAAATCCCTCTTCCTAGTCATCACAGGAATAGGATTTTTACCACTTCCCCTGTTTCACCTGGGCATATAGGCCTAATCAGGAAATTTCAGGAATCCGTGTCAGAATCCAATTAGGAATCAAAGTCATCCCAGCCATCCTTATTTTCAAACTTCCAAAAATTCAAGCATTCTCATTTTCAAATTTTTCGAAAAATCAGCCTTTTCTTCCCCAGCATAAGTCGGTGTTTCGCCTAAATGTTACATAAAAATTATGTCAGCATACAGGTACACCCAAGACTCCCAGAAATTCTAAGTTCCCCAGTGGAAAAACTCGAGCAACTCCATTCAGGATATATCTGCAAACAGATATGCCCACGACTTCCAAGGCAAGCTCCCGCGCAATTCTAAGACAGGATGTATCTGCAAACAGGTATACCCATAGCTTCCTAGGCAAGCTCCCGCGACATTATCAGCATCAACCCAGGTATGATTTCTATTCTATGGCTGGCGAGCCCTTCACGCAGGTCTAATGGACCCTAAACGACCCGATCGGAAGTCTGCCAGGTTTTAATCCTTGATTGACCTGGTGGCTACTCTGACTTTTGCCTTGTCCAAGCCTCAGTCAGAGTGGGGGCTCTGTAGACACCCACATTTTGACCGCCAGGTGTCTATAGAAGTTCCCGCCAAACACCCGATGATGATAGGACGTAAACGTGCTTTGATAGACTCGGATATGGGCTTGTAATATGGACATTTGGTTTAGACTTTTTAAGGAGTACAAATCTCACAAAACCAACCTCAAATCCAGGCCCAGCGGGTCGTTTCGAGTCAAATAACACTAATTTGGGTCGAAACCGTCACCAGGGGTAAAACCGTCTTTTAGCGACCGAGTCAAAACCCGGTCAAAGATATTTCTCGAGACTTGTGGGCTGACCGTGACATCTCACACGTCCTATTCGGACTCCAGTTCTACAAAAAATCAGCTACACAAAATAATAAACAATTCCGTCAAAGGTAGAATTCGATCTCGAGTAGGAATTCTATCCGGAGACCGATTCAGACATTGACCGAGTGTAAAACACCCGGCCAATACACCCTCAAACCAGCCGGTTTTCCTCTTTCTTCTTGGCCAAGAAAGCGGAATTCTTATTTCCCTCAAACTCCTACGTTTCCTATCCTAGGCGGTATTCAAACTCTCCTAAACCAAGGTCGGAAACTCCCTATAAATAGGACCTCCCGTCCAACATAAAAGGGACATCAATTACCTCGCTTTTCCAGCCAATACACACGGTATTTACACACCCATTACACCGAAAAAAATACCATCAACAGCACATCAAAAATACCGAAAAGTCAGTCAAAATCGACATCCAAAATCTCGACGAAATCCTGAAGTAAATTCCAAAAATCCGACGAAACCGATCCTGTCCGAACCGGCCGAACCCACGCCTCACACACAAACCACCCAGACCGATACACCTTAACTCACCCGCATCATCTCGACGCTCCCGTGCCTAAGCCACCGTCTGACGAGCCTTATACCGAGAAAACAAAGCATGTAGGTTGAGGGTGTAAATCAAACCCGTCTCTCCTTCTTCTCTTCTCTTCTTCTCGTTTTTTTATGGGTCTTTTCGTCGGTCTTTTTCTATTTTTCTAATATCGGTACAACTAAAAACTATTTTCATATATCAAATATTCTTAAAATATGATATCGATTCTATATAATCGAATATCGTATCAAAAAGAATTATATTAAGTTTTCGACGAAATCGTTACATCTTTTTACAACTTTTCGTTCAAAATCTTTTTTACATTTTTTCGTTCAAAAACAAACTTTCTCAAAACCTTTTCTAAAGTCATTCCGAATATTCGATATTGATTTCATAATCGAATATCGAATACGATGAATATCGAAAATATAGACCGAGTATGAATTAATCCATATTTGTACGCGATTTATAACAATTTTCGACAAAAAATCAGACCCGTACGCGAGTCGCGCCCGGTCCAAGCGACTCGCGCACGAGTCTGTGATCCGGTTCTTTTTTTTAGTTTTTCGTTCGTTCATTTTTATTATTTTACGAAACGATTCCTAAATTTACATCTTTTCCAAAACTATTCTAAATATTTGATAATCAACTATCGAATATAACGAATATCGAGAATATTAGGTCGAGTACGAATTATGCGATATTCGTACGCGATTTAATCAAAATTTTCCGAAAACCGTTTTCGAAACCAGGCCGCCACGCGACCCGCATGAGTCTCGGGCGAGTCGCGCGGCTCTCGGCCCAAACGCATCTTCTCCGTTCTTTTTTTTTTTATTCTTTCTCGAACATCGTTTTTTATACAAAACAACGTTTTAGTAATATTTTTCAGATTTCGATTAATATTTATTTTCTCGATTTCATATATTATTATTTCAATCGCTACTAACCCGTTTTCTCGTGTTTGTAGCAAATTATTCTCTCCTATTCTTTTTATCGTTTTATTAGACTAAAACGAACTCACATGCTAAAATAACTTCGACGTTAGTAGTTTAACATGCATTAAACGACTTAGCAACCCATCTATTTATTTTCCTCACATGTCTTAGGAAAATAATCTCTGCATATCATTCAATCGTCGAATTAACGCGTGTACACAAAATCGAACGATATCTTAGTAAAGGCCGCTAAGTGCGGGCGGGGTTGGGTGTTCTCGCTGAACATCCCAACACGTACCCTCACCCCTTACTCAGAACCATGGTTTCCGGATGTCCGAATCCATTGGCAACGAGAGTCATTCAATATACGATTAACCGCCCAGTCGGCATCGGTATCGATATGCTAAGGGACGAACCCGATAAACTCTGACATCGGAAATGGGCCAGGCTTTAAGTATGGCCCATTACGACATAGAGTGGGTTCGAATGGTTCCGAATAACCATAAAATTCGGTGGCGACTCCTACTTCGATTTAAAATTCTATTCGATCCATCTCATATGGAAATTCTATCGCCTCCCCAAAACCCGCGCTTCGCCGCGTCGGGGTGGACCTATGTCATGTCCACAAAAATCTATTATTATTATATGAAAGAAATATTTTTTAGACATTTTTAATTGACTGAATAATAATGATTTTGTAAAATTTTGTTATCTTCCGAAAAAAAAATGTTTTTATCCAAAAAAATCATTATTATTTGTGACAAAAATTATTTTATTCATATTTTCATTATTGGAAGAAAAGTGTTTGATTAACAATAAAAACGTACATATTTCGGAAAAAAAAAACCAAAGAAAGAGTTATTAATTTGATACCAAGGTATCAAATCTCATACCCACCTCCACCCTTGGGTATGAGAAACCAATACCTCATGGATTTGAGGTATGGGTATGAAAATAAAACAAATGCAAAACAAACGCAATGTATGGGGCTTGGTCATTCCAAACCCATACCTTATTCCTAAATAAGGCGAACCAAACGGCCCCTCAATGTTCTTCGATTGCATATGTGGAGTTTTCATATATTTCACATTGTGCTTTTGGAGAGCTGAGGCGAATTGCTGCCGAATTTTCCTCTTATCAATATTACACAATTTCGCGTTTATCAGTGACATGGAACACACAAGAATGAGTTTAGGTTGGAGTGATAAGGTCCCCGATGATGAATCGTTTCTAAATTGATGGTTGTGAGAGTTCGAGCTGATGCTGAAATTCCCGAACTTTTCTTCAATGCGCATTTCCCCTGTTGTTGTCGCCTACTTCAAATTCCATGTTGTTGACTTCTTTCCTCACGCCGTTCTGTTCATGTGTACATACCCTAATCATTCATAGTTTAATCCATATAGAATGAATAGAGTAGAACGGAGTTGGATGTACGAGAGACTGGCCGACAATAAGCAGCCGAAAATAGAATTTAGAGACGGTGTCGAGGAGTTGATCAGTTCTCCTTAGATAATAACCCCCACTACACCAGCGAGCAGCTTAGGTGCCCATGTAGAAAATGTCAAAACTGTGCCTTAAAACATGAAGTAGATGTCAAACAACATCTATACAAGCACGATTTTGTTGAGAACTACTACGTGTGGACGTATCATGGTGAAAATGAAAATAGTCGCCCGCAAGAACCTGTTCGCGAAAATCCGTACCGGGACTTCGTGGAGGACGCACTGCGTACAATGGTTGAGGACATCATGGAGGAGGAGCGTAATCCAGACAACTTAAGCGACGAAGAAGTGCAACACGAACCCAACCCACAAGTGCGTGCCTTTTTCGAAATGCTAAAAAATGCTGAGCTCCCAGTTTATGGCGGGTGCGATATGAGTCTGTTGCAAGTCGCTTCAAGGATGCTGACTTTGAAGTGCGAGAGCAACATGGCCTTAAGACATTTAGACGGTTGGATCCAACTGATGAGTGACCTTCTACCGAAAAAGGAGAATGTCATGTCAAATAATTTCTACGAGGTTAAAAATGTGTTGAAGGGCCTCCAACTCCCCGATGAAAGGATAGACTCGTGTCCGAACGGATGCATGTTGTTCTGGAAGGGAGATTCGGACCTCGATGCGTGTAGGAAATGTGGATCCGAGAGGTACAAGAGTCGAACTGCAAATACTAGGGGGAAGAGAGTACCAACTAAGGTTCTGACTTACTTACCAGTAGGTCCGAGGCTGCAAAGTGTAATCCCCTATAAACTCTAACGCAATACAGTGGCGGAAACACTGTAGAAGTGGGATTATAACACACTGTAACTATGTCTTAGTAAAATTAAAATGGTAAAGTCAAACAATAGGCCTTAAATAAAATGGCCAAAATTTAAAACAATCCACAAAAGGGGTTTGAACAATTCATAAGACATAATTATCAAAATAAACAAGCAGGATCCACACAGCTCGCTAGCCCACACCCGGAACACGTATACCTGCCATGTTAAAACATAACAGCCACAATCAGTGGGGAGTAACGCTAACGTTCTCCCAGCCAAATAACAGGATTTTAAAACTGTAATTACTATTATAGAAAAATAGTAAGAAAATGGAAAACATAAAACATTATAATGAAAATAAGTTTTCAGTGAAAAACTTCAGGTATCGAAACAAAATAATAAAAATGAGTTTTTCGGAGAAAACATAAAACATTTGCCAACTTGCAAATCAAAATTATATCGATAATAATAAAAATATTCAAAATGGCTTTATGGATAGGATTAATGTAGAATCTAGACTTTCACTAGGGCAATACTAAACTAGCTTCGAGAACTTAGTCAAAACAAATCAGACTTCGGTCTCTATCTAAGCAACTCAACTATAACAGGACTGCGTGCAGCGAGGTCCTGGCTTAAGTAATGTACACCCCTCCTGGACACCAACCGTAATCCAGTTCAACCCGACGGCGACTTAAACGATGCGATATCTAAGTTTAAGGTCAAAATATACACACTCCTGAACACAAACCACGCTCAGTTCAACGACCAATGTGTCTCAACATAGATACACCAGCTTTATAGTTGATGGCAAAACGTACATCCCAGACTATATTACTCTAAACCCACACTTATCCTTATTCCATAACTCCAAAACAATCCATTATCGATATTTAAAAGATGTATTCAACATAAACAATAAGAGAACCAAATGAAAAGGAATCACTTTCCAAAAGAGGAAACTTTCTATTTTAGGAAACTTCTATTTTTAGAAACTTTTCTAAAAATAGTCTCATATTAAAATAGCAAAAATATTAGTTTATACTAATACAACATTTTTAGTAAACGATATAGATTTATAAAACTAGTACTTTCGGCCTTAACGATATTAATTCTAAAAACGAGAACATTTAAGTTAATGAAATTATTGAAACGTCATACAAGTGTTTATAAATTGATTTAGAAATGTTTTAAACATTTTAAATACTACTAATTAGGGTGTTTCCAAAATATACAAAACTAAAATTCTCTAATTATTATTAGTTTCGACAATACGATTATAAATAGAATTGGGAAATTCCCATCTGTACCTTCTAAGTTTTCACTTTTCCCAGTTGTACCCCTGCGTATTAGAAATTACCAACTGTACCCCTAAACTCAATTAATTAGTCCCAAGCGTGACTAAACTAGGATTAGCCGTCAATTATGCCGTTAAGTGCCAACTTGGACGAAATGATATGGAATTTTTCCTTCCCATTTGTACCCTCTAAGTTTTCACTTTTCCCAGTTGTACCCTCTAAGTTTTCACTTTTCCCAGATGTACCCCAACCTATTAGCAATTCCTGCTATTAGTTGATCATGTCAAACAGATTGGTGTTGCTACAATTTATTACTGCTGCCAGTGCTGCTGTTTAATTGTTGCCCCTATTGTTTACGGAGTAACTGTTGCAACAGATTTGTTCCTGTTACTATAGATTTATTGCGCTGAATGATATGTAATCATTAACTCTACTGTAATGGCTATGGTCAGTTTCCTGAGACTAATTACCGTGAGGGAACAATAATTTAATTTTGTATGAATTTTAAGTACGAGATATGAAACATTTTTTTGGTTATGCAACCAAAAGTCATTACTTCTTCAAGCATGTTTTTCCCATTACATTTCAATCGTGTTTTTCCTATTATAATTTTAACAAAACAAGTAGTACAACAAATATGAGCAATGCAACATTAAAGTACTTCAAACCCTTCATAATTGACACCAATTCTTTCATTTTCATCTTCAATCCCGGAAATTCATCACTAATAGCTTCAAGACATGATGCAAAATAAGAGAGAAAATTATGAGAGTGAGAGATAGAGAGGAAGAAAGAGAATGTGTTTGTGGAGGTAAATAAGTTAAAATAAGAAGATAATAAATAGGAAAAAAAATTGGGAGGGAAAAGATTGAGAATCGGAGGGAGAATTTAGAGGGAGAAGGAAAGTAACACTTTGGAGGGAAAAGAAATTAAAAAAAAAAGATAAATTACATGTCATTTCATCAAAGTTGGCACTTAACAGCATAATTGACGGCTAATCCTAGTTTAGTCACGCTTGAGACTAATTAATTAAGTTTAGGGGTACAGTTGATAATTTCTAATACGTAGGGGTACAACTGGAAAAAGTGAAAACTTAGAGGGTACAGATGGGAATTTCCCAATAGAATTTTACGGCAAATGTCAAATTAAATCTTTTAACGTCTTTTATTTAATTAAACCATTGAATATATTTAGAATATGTTAAGAGATGATTTAACTCTTAAAGTTTCAGATTTAAATACTTTCAAAATTGCTGGAAAAATAATTCTTTTAGGTAAGACAAAGCATTTTAACGATAAATGACAATTTGTCCGAAAATCAATACTTATTAATTAAAGACTTTAATAAATAGTACAAAAATTACGTAAAATAGTTAAAATATATTTATAGACATTCTGTCCAGAAAAGAAAATTTTCCAGAATCCTAAATCTCGGTTTTTAAAGCGTTTTCTCGTTAATCGTCCAATCTCGACAATAACGATTAATAAAAATAGTAATTACAAAACGATTTAGGTGTTAATATCCAAAAATTATTATTAAACCTAAAAATCATGATTTTCCAGAATCTACCATTTTTCAAGATTTCCAAAAATTCCAGATTTAATAAATCCCGTCAAAACCGTCTTTAAAACCCGTTTTCACAATTAACGATTCCACTAATAAAACTTATCGTTACGAACATTTATTAAGGCACTAAAAATCATAAAATTACATTTTAATATGAAATCATCAGAATCACATTTTTTCCAGATTTAATTATAGGACCAGAAATCGAGAATTTAAATGACAAACACGGTTTTAACGATAAACGATGATTTAAAGTGATTAATTAATTCATCCACTTAACAATTCCGAAAAATTATGAAAAGATTCATAAAATTCTATTTCATCAGAAAGTTTCACCACGTCAAAAATCAGATTAAAATAAAATGTTTAAGTACTAGAACTAAAAATCGGCTTTTAATCGTTTTTGTCCGTAAACGGTAATAATTCAATAATCGATAACTAAAATATCAGAAAAATACTAAATTATTAAAAATCATCAAAAACAACATTTTTACAGAATATAAACATATATTATATGTTTAGGCCGAATATTACGATTTTACAAACTAATATGACGATTTAATCGTTAATCTCGTAAAAGCTATAAAAATGCCGAAACATGCAAATTTTCAACTTTTAAAATTTTTCCAGATTTTATGACATACATATATTGCCAAAACAAAACATAAAAATATATACATGCAAATACACAATAAAAATCATGAAATACCGAGTAACATCGACGTTACCTCTAATCCAAATCTGAATCAATAATATATTCGTTGGCCTCGAGATCTTCCACAAATCCTACCAAACACGAAAATCATGGCAGAAAAATACCATGAGAAAACTAATAAAAATCAAGGCAAATAACGATCGAAAACAACATCGATTATTACCTTAACGAAGGGAACAAAATAACGATTAATTCGGAGATGAAAATGAGACGATCAAGACTCGATTTGAGACAAAATATGCCTGGAAAATATGGCTGAAACTCACAGCCAATATGGAGGAAATGAAGAGTATTTTTGTTTAATGTGGTTGAATGAAAATGAATGAAAGAAAATGATGAGATGAGAGAATGAATGTGGACTTTTAAAAATGATAAAAATATGTTAAATCCATCCAAAACCACCAGCCAAAATGAATAAGGAGGAAGTGTGAAGAGTCTTGCAATAAGTCTAAAAATAATTGTAGGAAAATAAAATATCTAAGGCCTTAATCAAGTTATAAAACAAGTGTTAAAAAAAATGTGAAAGTGTGTGACCATGGGTGTCACGGTCCAAAAAGGAGTACAAAGTGTTTCTTTCAATTGTAGGTTGCTTAAAAATAAGAATCGTAAAATTATCAAAAGAATTTCAAAGCAATTCGAATAAACCGCGCGTTCGAAAATAATTATTTACCAAACTTCGTAATAAAATCATTAAAGGCCAAATATTTGTAAATAAAAATATTTCTTAGTTGAAAATATTATATAAATATATCTTGACATTTGTAGGAAAAGAAATAACTTAATTCCGAGTTTAAAAACGTTAATTCGTAGAGAAGTAGAATTCATCGCAGAAAAATAATTAGTTTACGAAGAAAATCAAATAAATAGATTTAAAAGAATTAAATCTTTGAAAATAAAAATAAATACCATTAGACTCAAAAATGAAAATAGAGCTTTGAATAATGATGAAACATAAGGCCGAAATGTGACAGAGTTATGACGAAGTCATAACGGAAATGATAAAAATGCTAGGAAAATAGCGGGTGTTACACAAAGACTGTATGCGACAAAGAAAATTGCGGCCGAGATGAGTTGGCACCACAGTAACTCCAAAATAAGGGTTAGTGGTATGATGACACACCCTAGCGACGGTGAAGCTTGGAAGACATTTGATGTCAAACATCCCGAGTTCTCGAAAGAGCCGCGCAACGTATGTTTGGGTTTCTGCACAGATGGTTTCTCACCGTACCGCCAGTTTGGCAAGTCGTACTCATGTTGGCCGGTTATTTTGACACCGTACAACCTACCTCCGTGGTTATGCAATAAGAGACAATTTATGCTCCTGTCACTTATTGTTCATGGCCCTAGGAACCCGAAAGCCAATATGGACGTGTATTTCCAACCTCTTGTTGAGGAGTTAAAAAGTTTGTGGGATAATTGGGTTTACACGTACGATGTGTCGAGGAAGAGTAGTTTCAATTTAAGGGCTGCATTAATGTGGACCATCAACGACTTCCCAGCTTACGGGATGTTGTCTGGTTGGAGTACAACGGGTTACCGTGCTTGTCCTTACTGTCAAGCGAAGGACCAAAAATCCTTTTGGCTTAAAAATAGCGGAAAGGTGTCTTGGTTTGACTGTCACAAACAGTTTCTACCTTCCGACCATCCATTTAGGCATAACTGTAAGAGTTTCCTGAAAAAATAACCCAATGAAAGTAGGATCTCATGTAAACGGTTATCAGGCGATGAGATATGGGCAGATGTCCAGAAGTACCCTACAATAGTACACGCTACTCACCAACAGTTGAAAAAACTGAAAGACAAGAAGGAAGGTTGGTGGAAGCAGAGCATATTCTGGGAACTTCCGTACTGGCACACTCTGCTTATCAGACACAACCTTGATGTTATGCATATCGAGAAGAATTTCTTTGAGCAGATTATCAACACCGTAATGGATGTACCAAACAAGACAACCTTCGAACCAAAAGGCAAAGCCGATTTCAAGGAACTGTGTCTTGGGCGACCCAAGTTGTCAATGTTTGTTATGGACAAAAAGAAAGGAAGGCTTTGTGCGATTGGGTGGGTGGTTTGAAGTTCCCGGATGGTTACGCATCGACTTATCCCGATGTGTGGACCAGTCAAAGTTAATTTTGCATGGCATGAAAAGCCACGACTGTCACGTGTTTATGGCGCGCTTGATGCCAGTAGCTTTGAAGTAGCTGGTGCCAACGAACACGTGGAATGCATTGACAGAGATCAGTCAGTTCTTCCGTGATTTGTGTTCCACTATGGTGTCAGTCGAGTCCATGAATCGGCCGGAGAACAATATTCCCGAGATCCTTTGCAAGTTGGAGAAAATATTTCCTCCGTCATTCTTCAACTCGATGGAGCATCTCCCACTTCACTTGCCGTATGAGGCAAGGGTTTGCGGTCCAGTTCAGTACCGGTGGATGTACCCATTTGAAAGGTGACGTCCTCAACTCTCCTTAGTATGACTTTCCGTGTATTGATTACCAAGTAAGTCTTACATGAGCCGCCACCATTTTATTTTGCAGGTTCTTAAACCATTTGAAAAAAATTTGGTAACAAAGCACGTGTTGAGGGTTCAATATGCAATGCGTATTTGTTAGAGGAGACATCAAACTTCTGCTCCTTCTACTTCGAAGAGCACGTTGACACAAAATCCAAAGACCTGGACGTGGGTGTGCATGAAACTGAAGACCACCACATAAAGGTGGAACCCTTTCAGACTGACGTTGGAAGCAGCACTGGAAAATGTAAGAAGAGGTGGTTGACCCGATGTCGAGTACAAGCAGGCACACTCCTACGTTCTGAGAAACTGTGGCACTGTCATCAGACCGTACGAGGAGTAAGTAACTCACGTACATCATACCCTCCTCATAATTGGTAGTATGTGTGATTAACTACAACTGCTAACCATTTCAGGAAATTCGAGGCTTTCATTATGGCAGAACACGCGCAAGTGACAACATCTGACGATGTTTGGGTCAAATATGAGTCACTGTTTCCCTCCTAGCTACGTACTCAAGTATGTTGAAATGCTATTTGAATGATCATTACAAATTGTGTATGTGTTTGGGCGAAAATTTAATTGCATTGTTTGTTGACGTATTTTACCTTCACAATAGGCTGAAGCGCTGGAGAATCCCATGGTAAGACCTCTAGTCAATGGGCCGTCTTCACGAGTCAGAACTTGGAGGCGATATACAATTAACGGGTACAAGTTCCGTGCATTTGTCGAGGGTGTTGACGTTCCAAAACTGACCAAAAGCAATGGCGTATGTGTGTTGTCCACCAAAGGGTCAGATTACTATGGAACCCTAGTCGAGGTGATCGGCTCGACTACTACGACAACAACAAAAAGTGCAAGGCCGTACTGTTCAAATGTGATTGGATCGACAACTCCTCGCACGGAGTCATTGTTCATGAGTTGTACAAACTTGTGGATGTCGACCTGACGAGAAAACTGCGAGGGCACAACCCTTTTGTGTTGGCGTATCAACTCGATCAAGTCTGCTATGCACCTTACCCGAAGGGAAAAAAGAGTACGAATTGGTCTGCGGTTTTCAAAATCAAGGCAAGATCACAAGTTGATAATTCTATCATCGACGATGACGTCTACCAAGAGAGTGTAGTTGGTACTAATCAGCCAATGTCATCAATTCTGATCGAAGACAATGACGTCAATGAGGAAGAATATTTAGTTGAAGTTGCTGGTGCTGAAGGGAAGGACGACGAATTTGCCGACTGGATTGTTCCTGAGGGAGAGGGTGATGAGGAAGAGTTGGTCGTCGATGAGGTGAATAGTGACTAGGACGATGATGATGAAGACGGGGAAGAGGGGTTCATTGAAGCGCACACCGACGCGGACAGTGATAGTGACGATAATTAGCAATTATGTAGTTGTTTGTATCTTATTCAGTATAAGTTGTAATTTATTTATTTGTAATTGGAGACTATTTTGGTAATCAATGAAATTCCTGGTTAACCCTAAGCTAACTGACTCTACAGTTTAACTTTGCGCAAACATATTTTGTAGACGTGATTATGTCAGGTGGCAGTGGGATGGTGACGGGGAGCAGTAGCCATGTTGATGCTATGGAGGAGGACATGCCTAGGCCTGACATCGTCGAAGGTGGGGACGCTGTCCAAGAAGTCGGGGCGACGCGTTGCGACGCCTGGGAAACCCTACCTATCACGGCGAAAAGTCCCTACCGTTACTTGGTGAGTTTAAGTTGTTGTAACCAGTTGTTTTCTATATTTTCACTCATTAATTTGCTTCATAGTATCATAAATTACTTGTGTAGGTGGGAGGACAAGACCTACTCCGATTATCTGTGGGATTCTCTAACCATGACATATGCGTCTACCCCTGGCGCCTACCGTAGCTGGACGGAGGCGCCACAGGAAGCTCGGGAAGCCATGTATATGCACTTCGCGGTAATAATCTCATTTGTGTTTCTAACGTTTTCGTTGCACGATGTATACATTAAATTGTAGCTAACAAATCTTTTTTTGACAAACAAAAGAGAGTGCGTATTGACTTGGGGTACGACCTCAGGTCGGACTATGAGAGTCGGATAAAGAAGAAAATAACCGACATATTTCAGAGAGCTGTCCCGAGGGTTCAGAAGGCAGAATGGATTCCGCAAGAGAAGTGGGAGGTACTGAAGAGGAACGCTGTCGACCCAAACTTCAAGAATAAGTCGGCGATTAAGTCGTCGAACAGGAGAGGTGGGCAAGTGGACGGGGTGGCCAAACCCACCAGCTGCCTTGGGAGTAGGAGCGCAGCAATATCCTTCGCGCAACTGGTAAGTGCTTATAACACAAGTAAACAGTTTGAGTATAATTCAATATATACTATTGGTAAATAAATGCTGAAAGTTTTAATGCTGTTATATGAAGGGTCCATCTGCATCCCCGGTCCAGCTCTTGGAGAAGACGAAGAAGGGGAAAGATGGCAAGTGGATTGACCCTCGAGGACCGCAGATTGTTGTGAGTAGTAGTAATGTTTTTCAAAAATATACTAGGCATGAAAATTACGATGTGATAGTATGTGTTGTTCTAAAAGTTATAACACTGTGTCATGTTGCTGTTTCAGGAGAGCTATGAGAAAGCGGTGGAGGAGGCACGAGCTTCTGATCAGGCACCCAACACCTTGAAGATCTTCCACGATGTCACGGGTGGCTACAACCAGAAGAAAAGGTTCTGGGGGATAGGTAACGTGGCGAAAGATCTCTTTCGCCCATGCCTGAATCGTGGTAAGGATCCATCTGCGGACACATACCTCCCCACCGCCGCCTCGCAGGAACGCACAGTTAACGAGCGCATGGATGATAAATTCCAAAGACAAGAAGAGCGCCTGAAGACATTAGAGAAGAGGTGTGAGGAGCAGGACCGATTTATTATTCAGATGATGAGGGAACGGTTCGCCATGGAGATCGAGAGCTGCAGTGGAGGACCACACATGAGTAGGCGCGACAATGACGACAACAACGATGGTCATCCCCATGGGTCGGAGCAGATTGAGTCCCTTTCGTAGGTAGTTCATCTCTTTTATGTTACTTGCTTAGACTATGGTTGTGAACCCAAATATTTCTCCAACTCCAACATAGAATTGTGAACCCACCACCGGGTTTCTTTGTAATATATTTTCATTTTCTATAACAGTTCACTGGTTTTCAATTGTTGAGTGTTGTGGAGTTTGGTTGAGTTTCGTCGAGTTTTGTTGAGTTCTGTGAAGTTTTGTGAAGTATTGTTGAGTTTTGTGAAGTTTACCGAAGAAGATATGTACGGGCGCTTAGATTGGAGTTATTGGGTCATTTGTTGTTATATGTGGGTAGTGCTCCTGTTGTTATTTGTTGTAGGAGTGGGGTGTAATTGCAGGTCGTTTAATTTCGCGCATATGGGGATCTAAAAACAAAAAGTAGACGTCAATTTATAACCAGCCCTGCGTCGGATTAGCCGACGCAAAGGCGAATCTTCCGGAGACGTTGCGTCGGATTAGCCGACGCAATGGTCCCGGAGTGAACCCAGCCTGCGTCGGATTAGCCGACGCAATCTCGCCGGTCGATTGGAATTTGCGTCGGCTACTCCGACGCAGGCTGGGTTCACTCCGGGCCCATTGCGTTGGCTAATCCGACGCAGAGGTCATTGACTGAGGGATTGACCCCCAGTATGGAGCGTCGGATTATCCGACGCAAAGTCAACGCAAAGTGCATGCGTCGGACTAGCCGACACAAAAATTAATTTTGCGTCAAATTAAAATGGCGGCCTTTTGCGTCGGATAATCCGACGAAATCTGCAATTTGCGTTGGAGTTTAACCATTTGCGTTGGATTTTTGTTCGAAGCTATTCCGGCTTGATTTTTGTAGTGATGGTGGGCAACAAGGGCGGCCACATTCATGACATATGGCCGCTCGCTATCAATGTTAAGATAGCCGGCTAGACTTTCCAACTCATCAGCATTAACATTGTTCGGCTCCGTACGTCCGTAAATGGTGCACCCTAATAGACGAAGCCAGTATCGGATGGTGGACTTCGTTGCCCCGCTGACGACCCGTATTACGACCAGAAATATAAGACCAGATTTCGTTGGCTAGACGGCGAGGGGGATGTATTGAGTCCCCTTCGCTAGTGACACCTAAAAGCTGACCGAACTCGCGAACGGTCCTAGAAAAACTCGTGTTAAAGAGTCTAAAAAAATGCATGGTGTGTCCCAATTCGTGTCACTAAAGAAATTAAAACTACTAAAAAACTCTAGAGTAAGACCCTTATATGTGAATTCAAGCATATAAATAAGCCCACTCATACCAGTACCATTCAGTAAGTCTACAACAGGCTGATAAATGTCGAACATGGTTAAGACCTCACGGTCTAGAAACCGTGTCGGGGTTACCTTAAGAGCTGCCAATTGGACGAAGCGCTCCCTCTGATCTTCCGAGGTAAACCGAATGTCGGGGTATTCCGGTATGCTCTGCTCGGAATGTGGAACGAGATCCTGAGTCGGTGCTGACTCCCGGCTAATGTCGATCCGATGCCTTGTGCTTTCCCGACGTTGTCTGTTTGCATCCATTTCCACCTTAAATAGCAAAGAATCAGACTAGTGTACCACTCACACAAAAACCCCCAAATCAATTGAAATCAAAACCCTAATTCCATAACTGAAATTTGGATAAAAACATGATAATGTGAAAGAATTCAATTAACTTGGGTAAGGAAATTGAGTAATAGCAGAAATCTGAGACAAAACTAGGTCAAAATCCGAAATTCAAACTCTAAAATCTAGCAAAACGCCAACCCAGAATTCGCGAAAAATCGCCCGACAGAAACGATAGTCGTCCGACTATCGTAATAGTCATCCGACTATCAGAATAGTCGCCCGACTATTCTGATAGTCGGCGACTCCCGACGGACAGCAGAAAATGCTGGCAGAAGACGAAAAACAACTTCAAGTTACGAAGAACACAAGGAAACTTACTAATTTGGCAAGAAAATAGTAGCAACTTCTAGTAGAGACAAGAAAAGAGCAAAATATGACAAGGTCAGAGGATTGGGATGGAGAAAGAGAGATGGGTAAGAAGGTTGAAGATGAAGATTGATGGGTAGAAGATGGATGTTAAGAATGGGGGTAGGTGGGAGGAGTGAGGGAGAATAGGGTTTAAGGGTTATTTTTTTTTCAAAAAAAAATGAACTGAAGTAAAAGAGTAAGGAGAGAAAATATGACTTATGCAACGGAAATAATCAGCCAAGATGCGCAATTTTTGCCAGAATTGTCGACCCATTCCAGTTTTCCGTCAGCAGTCTGTTCTCTGCAAAACTCAATTTCAGCCTTTAGACCCTCGTTCTCACCCGCACAAAAATCTAAAATGCAGAAAAATAAATATGCTCTAACTAACTAAATGCAGGTACAAATGTTTTACAGCCCGGGTTGCCTCCCGGTCAACGCTGGTTTAAGGTCTCGCACGATCGTAGTCACCTTGCTCAGTTGGTGACAGTATCGAGGTACAAAACCTCGACTTCTCCTCCTGTCTCACCTTTCTCGTGGTAGTGCTTTATTTGGTGACCATTGACCTTAAAGCGATTTCCCGTGGAAGAGTTTTCAAGCTCGACCGATCCAAATTTAGAAACCGAAATTACCGTATAGGGGCCGGACCATCTGGATTTTAATTTTCCAGGAAAAAGACGAAGACGAGAATTAAACAATAATACCTTTTCGCCCGCTTTAAACTCCCTCGGAATGATACGCTTATCGTGCCACCTTTTTGTCTTCTCTTTGTAGATACGGGCACTATTGCAGGCATTCATCCTGAACTCCTCGAGCTCATCAACCTGTAAAAGTCGATTTTCGCCACACAATTTTGGGTCAAAATTCAGCTCTTTAACGGCCCACCAAGCTTTATGCTCCAACTCTACGGGTAAGTGACAGAACTTCCCATAAACCAACCGATAAGGCGATGTACCAATCGGTGTCTTATAGGCGATCCTATACGCCCATAGAGTGTCATCTAGTTTCAGGCTCCAATCTTTTCTTGACTTCGAGACAACCTTTGCCAAAATGTCCTTAAGCTCCCGGTTGGAAACTTCGACCTGTCCACTAGTTTGGGGGTGATACCCCAAACCTCTGTGATGCATAACACCATATTTAGACAATAAGGCAATAAGTTGTTTTTCTTTAAAGTGCATACCTCCATCACTAATGACGACTCGGGGGACGCCAAAACGTGGAAATATAACCTTCTTGAAAAGTTGGATGACGGTTTTAGCATCACAATGTACCGAGGCAACGACTTCTACCCACTTAGATACATAGTCCACAGCTACTAAAATGTACCTATTACCTCGACTTGTCGGGAAGGGACCTTGATAGTCGATGCCGCAAACATCGAAAATTTCTACCTCTAAAATATCGACCTGAGGCATCTCATGCCTCTGGGAGATATTTCCCGTCCTCTGACAAGCATCACATCCTGAAACAAATGACTTTGCATCAGAAAACAAAGATGACCAATAAAAACCTGACTGAAGTACCTTAGCCATGGTCCTAGCGGCACCGTGGTGACCACCATAAGACGAGGAATGACAGGCTTCCAAGATGGCATTGGTTTTCTACTGCGGTATGCATCGCCTAAAAAGTCCGTCGGCACACTCCTTGAAAAGATATGGATCGTCCCAGAAATATTGCCGAACATCATGTAGGAACCGCTTCTTTTGTTGATATGACAAATCAGGCGGCATTATTTTACCTACAAGAAAATTAGCATAGTCAGCATACCACGGAGTATCCATTATACCAATAGCCATCAAAATATCATCAGGAAAAGAATCATCTATCGGTAAAGTATTGCCTCCGTCCTGCAATGGAAATCTAGAAAGGTGATCCGCCACAGAATTTTGAGCGCTCTTCTTGTCCTTGATCTCCAAGTCGAATTCCTGAAGAAGGAGGATCCATCGTAGCAATCTCGGTTTGGCTTCCTGCTTCGCGAGAAGGTACTTCAAAGTCGCATGGTCTGTAGAAATTATGACTTTCGACCCTATTAAATAAGATCGAAATTTCTCTAATGCATAGACCACAGCTAGAAGCTCCTTCTCCGTCGTAGTATACTTCACCTGAGCCTCATCTAGAGTTCGGCTTGCATAATAGATGGCATTCACTGCCTTGTCCTTCCTTTGACCCAGCACCACTCCGACCGCATAATCACTAGCGTCAGACATAACTTCAAACGGTAACTCCCAATCTGGGGCCTGAATAATAGGTGTTGTGACCAAAGCCTGCTTCAACCTGTTAAAAGCAGATAACATTCATCAGAAAAAAAGAATGGGGCATCCTTAAGAAGCAATTGTGTAAGCGGTTTAGCAATTTTAGAGAAATCTTTGATAAACCGGCGATAAAATCCGGCGTGTCCAAGAAAACTCCTAACCCCCTTCACGTTAACGGGAGGAGGCAATTGCCTCGATCTGAAACTAAGTAACCAAGGACAACTCCCTCGTTGACCATAAAATGACACTTCTCCCAATTCAGCACTAGATTGACCTCAATTCATCACTGCATCACTTTATCAAGGTTAGTTAAACAATCAGTGAAACTACTACTGTAGACACTGAAATCATCCATAAATACCTCCATAATAGACTCAATATACTCGGAAAATATCCCCATCATACACCTTTGAAAGGTGGCAGGGGCATTACACAATCCGAAAGGCATCCTGCGATAAGCAAAAACACCATGGGGACAAGTAAAGGTCGTCTTTTCTTGATCATCAGGATGGATTGGGATCTGAAAGAACCCTGAATAGCCATCTAAATAACAGAAAAACTTATGTGAGGCTAACCTTTCTACCATTTGATCTATAAACGGAAGAGGGAAGTGATCTTTTTTTGTGGCGACATTTAATTGTCTATAGCCAATGCACATCCGCCATCCCGTAGTAGGTATTAATTCATTTTTATCATTTTTTACCACGGTCGTCCCGCCTTTCTTCGGGACGACCTGAAAGGACTCACCCATTTAGAGTGACCGACCGAATAAATTATACCTGCATCTAACAACTTCATCACTTCTTTCATTACCACTTCCTGCATTTTTGGGTTCAACTTACGTTGACCCTGTCTAACAGGTCGGCGATCCTTTTCAAGTTCAATTCAATGCATGCAAATATCAGGACTAATTCCCTTAAGGTCATCTAGACTGTAACCTAATGCATTCTTGTTCTTTTTAAGAACGACCAACAAAGCAGAAAGTTGGTTCTCATCTAATTTATTGCTTACGATGACGGGATAAGACTCAGAATCGTCTAGAAATACATACTTAAGATGAGAAGGAAGAGATTTCAGGTCGGGTTTGGTTACCTCTATGGCATAAGAAGTATATACCAACCTATTTACCACTTCTCCGTCGATGCTCGTCAGTTTCTGTGTATCTCCTAAAATATCCCACACAGCATCATCGTTAGTCTTATTACCTGCACGAGTATCTAAACATGTCAAAGCCTCGAGCGGGTCCCTACTCAGGGAACCCGTACAAACATCAAGAATAACCTCATCAATAATATCCAGTGCATAACAAGTATCCTCGATCATAGGCTTAGCTAATGTGTTAGCCAAGTTAAAGGTCACTTTATCGTCTCCCACCTCTAGACTCAAGCGTTCATGCTTGACATTTATAATAGCCCCTGCAGTATGTAGAAATGGCCTACCTAAAATTATAGGTATCTGGGTATCCTCAGCCATATCTAAAACAATGAAATTGACATGTATAAAGAATTTACTTATCCTAACGGGGACATCCTCTAAGACTCCTAGGGGACGTTTGACTGACCTGTCAGCCATTTGAAGAGTCACACTTGTGACTTTAAGCTGACCCATATTCAGTTTCTCGCAAACTGAATAGGGCATAACACTGACACTTGCACCCAAATCGCATAAAGCTTTATCAATCACATGGGTACCTATGGTGCATGGTATGGAAAAACTACCCGGGTCCTTTAGTTTGGGTGGAGACTTACTCTGGATTAGAGCACTACACTCAGCAGTAAAAGCAATTGTCTCATGTTCATTAAAGTTCCTTTTACGAGTCAAAATATCTTTCATAAATTTCGCATAAGAGGGTACCTGGGTAATTAATTCCGTGAAGGGAACGGTTACCTGGAGATTTTTGACGACCTCCATAAACTTATTGAACTGGTTCTCGACCTTCTTATTCTTCAACCGGCTAGGAAAAGGAACTTGAATTTTGACCTGTTCAGAAGCTTTATCTTGTAGAACACCTGTTTCCACTTCAGCATCAGACGTCTTTTCAGCTACGACCGTCTCGGATTCGAATCCTGTCTTTTGAATAGTCGGTCGACTATCAGGAATAGTCGGTAAACTATTATTAATAGTCGGTCGACCATTAACAATAGTCGGTCGACTATTTCTCTCCTCACCTGCAGTTTCTGGTAATCTGTCAATGATAGTCGGTCAACTATCTGAAATAGTCGGTCGACTATTACTGACCAATTCGTCATTCACAGCAGTTTCAGCAGTTTTTAACGATACATCATCATTTACATCCTCAATTACATCCTCCACAATAACAGAATTATCATAACTAGGCATCTTGAGCTCGTCATAAGTAAGGCCGCTAGAAGCAGAATCGCGTTGGCCGTATCATACGGTTTTTCTGGCTGTGACGGTAGGGTGCCCGGTTGCCTAGTGGACTGATTTGTGGCAAGCTGCGCCACCTGCGTCTCCAACATCTTCATCTGTGCATCTTTAGATTGGTCACTTTTCTGCATCTGGATCATAAGGGATTGCATCATACTCTTCAATTCCTGATATTCGCTAGGAACTGGAACTGGAGTCACAGGCAGGGGAGGAAGAATAGCAAGAGGTTGAGTCGGCGGTGGAAGAGCTAGAGGCTTTTGGAAGCCTTGTTGTTGTCCGCGATGGGGCGGAACATACGCTTGTTGCTTCGGCTGAGGAACTGGGTTCAGCACATTCTGACTTGTCCAACTGAAGTTTGGATGTTCCCTAGTCCTCTCATTATAATAATTAGAATAGGGATTACCTTGCTTGTAATGTTGAAAAGCTAGAATTTGCTCCATCCCGGTCATACATTCCCCCGTGCTATGGCCTTCGGTACCACATCGCTCACACATGGCCTCCTGTTTGATCATAGCATGAACAGTTTGCTGATTCGACTCGTTTCTATGAGACGAATTCTGAATTTTATCGAGACGGGCATAAAGATGATCAAATTGAGCCATAATCTCACTGGTTTCTGCTGCGGCTACCCGAACACTTCCCCTCAGATTTCCATACTCGGCTCGGTGCGTGGCCATCTCCTCGATCAATTTCCAACCCTTATCATCATCAACATTGTTTTGGAAACGTCCGTTAGGTGCACCATCAAGAATAACACGATTATCATCAAAGAAACTGTTATAAAATTGATTACATAAGAACCATGGTTGGAATCCGTGGTGAGGAATAGAACGGACTAGATCCTTAAATCTAGTCCATGTTTCGTTTAGATCTTTGATGAACTCATTTCGTATATATATTTAACCCCAACTTTTCCTTTATTTTGGTTCGTTTTATGTATCCTAGGAGTCATTTTTATAACTTTTCATCCTTCTTTATTATGCCGGGTATTTTGTTTACGTTTTGTAGGAAACGAGACAAATGAATACGATTGAGCTATATTTGGGCAATGACGAGAGTCGAGTCATGAAATCTACAAGGAAGAAGTGATGAAAGTTAGAGGATACTAAGTGAATACTTGTGTAACACCCCGAATTTTCGGACATAATTATTTATTCCATTTCATATATTATAATATCCGAAATTTTTTATTTAATTCAATTCCTATAATTTTCTATTCGGATATTCCCTTTTTCCTATTTAATTATTGTCCGGAAATTGCATCCTTGTAACCTTTTGTCGGTTTAGCTTGGAATTTTGGCCAAGGCTAACCCATCCTTGTTTTCCACATGTGGATTGTTGAGGGAGCATTGAGATTTGGGCCCAAGTAGGGTTTACCCATGATCCTTGCCTATATATACTTGTGACTAGGTAAGAATTTCACCCCTGCTTCTCATTTACAAACCCTAAAACTAGGTTTTCATCTTCTCCTCTCTTCTTCTCCTCCTAGCCACATCATATACCTCCTCCCTCTCCATAATTTCGTGCCTTTTCCTCTTCATTAAAGCATAGATCTTCATCCCTTTCGAATCCTAATCGATCCTAGCGCAATCCTTCGCATTGTTTCGTAAGTTTCGCTTCTTTTCGCGCTAGTTTTTTGTAGTTCTTTTAGTAGTTTTTGATTAGAGTGTTTCATCGATGCTTTTAGGGTTTCAATCCCTAGATTCTATGATGACTCAACCTACCATCACCCGGTGGTTGAGGTTAGGGTTGAGGTTAATATAACCTTTTTTGAAGTTAATGTAACTTCGTTGAGAAGTTACTAAGCCACTTCACTTGAGGTTAAGGTAACTTAAATGCGGGGTTATAGTCTCGTTGGGCTCAATGTAAGTGACTCCACGAGATTATGATCAAGGTTAATGTAACCTTAGTTGAGGTTTATGTAACTTTATTGGAAAGTTACTGTACAACTTCACATGAGGATAATGTAACCTTATTGCGTGTTATAATCTCATGGAGGTTGGTGTAACCTCACGAGGTTATGACAAGGTTAAGGTAACCTTACTTGAAGTCAAGTAACTTCAATGGGAAGTTACGATACCCTTCACTTGAGGATTACGTAACACCGTTAAGAAGCTATAATCCCACTGAGGTTAAGGTAACCTCACAGGGTTATAGTCGAGGTTAATGTAATCTTAACTTCAAGTTGACGTTATAGTGATTATACTATGACACCACCTTCGGGTTGACGTTATATACATAACTTCACTTTAGTAGACAAGGTTAATGTAGTCTTACCTTGACCTTGAATACTGATACACTTTAGATGTTCAGGGTTATAGTCTGTGAGACCTTAACCCTATCACTATTTGAAGGTATAGTCGTCTGTGTTGTAACTTTACTATGTTATCATTGTTGGATTACTTCTATACTCGTTCTTTTGGAACAATCAGTTACATTGTTTTACCTTTGAGTCGTGATGTTTATCACGAATGGTTAACACTTGGTATAGTCAGTTACACTATCTAGGGTCTGATTTTCCCTGGTATAGTCAGTGACACTATACTAGGTCTGATTACTACATAGTGCAGTCAGTTACACTGTACTACGTAGAAGTCGTGAGGTTGCTCACGCAGTTGGCAGTCATTTACACTGTGCAACGTACATGATGGTTAGTGATATAGATGACGGTAGTATCAGTTACATACTATCGGAATGAACCAATACTGCTCGCAAGAGGTTTAATTGGTCTATGTTCGGTGGGTCCAGATTCGTCAGTTACACGTTCTGGGTTCCCGTGTGTCGTTCGACGTACAGTTACTGCGTCGAGTGCTCTGGCCGGGTCTTAGACATATAGTCGTCAGTTACACGCTATACATAGTACCGTGGAGTATCAGTTACATACTTCACTAAACGGAGGGTCAGTTACACGCTCTGACTAGTTAGAGTATCAGTTACATACTCTAGCCGGTGTTCATTCTATATCCTATACGTCTTTGTATGAAGTCTGTTGTTACTTACTCCGACTTGTATGGATGGATACGTACTATCTATCTTGATCGTTATGTTTAATAATAACGTGTATGATCGATTTAAATATGCCGTGTCCATTAAGTCATGAGTTGTTTATGGATTGTATTAAATGATAATTATGTCCAATAACATGTTTGTCATGTGTATTGATATCTTCACATGTCGTTTGATTATGTTATCTTTCATTATTGTTGCTATTCATGTTCAACTTGTTGTAACCATGACTGGGAGAATATCTAGTTGCTCCCCACTGACTGTGGACCCCCCCCCCCCCCCTTTTCAGGTCTTTCGAGATGCTGATGAATGTGCTCTGTTGGGGAAGTCTTGTAGAGAGAGATTTTTATTTAAGTTTCTTTTGATTTACAGTTTGAACACTTTTGAATGATGTATTAGTTTGAATGTCGAGATAGTGACGATTCGGATTTGGTCGGGTGTTTCCGCCATCTTTGACCCTATTATTTATACTATTTATATTATTATTTAGTTTTTAAAAATCCGGGTTGTTACAACTTGAGGAAGGACGTGAAGTAAAGAAACAATAAGAAACGACAAAGAAATCTTTATCTTTATCTTTTAAAGCAGAAACATTTAGAGCCTCCACATTCACCCACCTCAGCAGTCCTACGTGTACATTAAATGGCGCTTATGTGGCTACTGCTGCCAAATCAGTTTTGGAATTAAATTATTACAAAAGATTAATTAAAAAAAACTGCCAACTGCAGTTATCACTTACAGTACAACTTCTTTTAAATGCAAAAGTTGCCCTTTTAAAACTGCCAACTGCCACTAACCCCTCACTCCCACAATATAAAATACAACTGTCATCGTTTAACTCCCTACTCCCACATATACGTCAAATAAGATAAAAAAAATGTCTCCCCATATTTTAACCCCCTACTCCTCCTGTCATTTCCTATTCTCTCCCCTATCTCATCCATTTATCCAACAAAACTACCTCCTTGGGATGAATTCTCGATTCTATATTATTAAAAGATTCTACTAACATCATTCCTCAGCAATCGATTGTTTCAAGGAAACAATCGAAGTCGATCTCTTTTGTTTGATGAGTGAGCGATTTTATTTATTTGATTGATTCATCAATTATGATAAGTTTGTCATCTTTTCAAGTTTTATTGATGTTTACTCTATATTTAATTCAAATGTTGATTATTGATTGATTAACCTTCGATCTGATATTGGTTTTCCCTTTGTTTGCAGGATTGTCGTCATCCCTACGCCTCTCTTGATCACCGTCACTCTGTTGACCACCGTATGTTCTTCCCTCTTTCTAAACATCAATTTTTTTAAAACCCTAACATTTTCTAACTGATTTTGATAGAAAAGGATAAATATTGGAGTATATGATTATGATTATATGGATAAAATGGTAGAAATGGATTTGATCATAAATGATAGAAATCGATCTTTGATGGCCAATTGGTTTGAATTATTTCGACATTCGATAGCCGGATTCCTAACTAGGGGATTTGGGTCCCATTCCTTTGAGTTGAAACAACTTCAGGGACTAGCTATAAACTTCTTATTTAATTATGACATTCAAGTAGTAAATGTTCTTATCAATATTTATGCAAAAAATTGCAGGTTATGTGGGGACATGAGGGTGTTTGACGGAATGGCTGCTCGGAAACCCATTACATGGAACACTATGATTGTAGGGCATGGACTATGAAAATTGACGGGGATTGTTGATTCTTTAATCATTTGCTTAATTATTATTTTAGTTTCGGTATATTACATTGAATTCCAATTCTGTTATTTCGGTTGAGTATTTTGAACTATTTCAGTTGAATTCCACTTCGGG
The DNA here is from genome assembly GCA_958450325.1 of Agrostemma githago. Classification (NCBI taxonomy): domain Eukaryota; kingdom Viridiplantae; phylum Streptophyta; class Magnoliopsida; order Caryophyllales; family Caryophyllaceae; genus Agrostemma; species Agrostemma githago. The sequence goes on along the minus strand of OY288247.1, from coordinate 59,817,317 downwards.
TGCACTTCAAGTCCTGTCAATTTGGAGCTATTCAATTTCTGCTATTCGGAACGGATGAATTCGATGATTATGCTTCAGAAGTGGAAATTTCAGGTAATTTTCTTTATTTCAGTTGAATTATTGCCAATTTGTTTCATTGTGTCAAATACGAGTATGTAATTAGAATCTGACTTTTCTTTTCGATAAATCCCCGGTTTATAATTTCAGTAGTTAGTGTTACATATGCCATTGATTTGGGATGCTTTGTCGATTTTAATTGTTACAACTCTCTAATTAATGGGTGGGGTATTTATGTGTGTAACACTGTTTTGGGAATTGAAGATTGGAGATTTGGAGAAGGAATCAATTAATATGATGGCTCATTTTATTCAAGCAAGATCGATTTGGTATTCAGTACAATCGTGACCTTTGTATTGTTCAACAAAGTTAGATAAGTACGTAGGTCTTTCATGTTATCTCTAATAAATCTTAATGTTATCCTCCCTTTGTATCAAATTTAATGTTTGTATGTTATATGGAACAAGGGGCGTAAACTATTTAATGGAACAAGGGTCGTAAACTATTTAATGGAACAAGGGACGTGTGAAGTACATATAACACAACATCGTATATTGTGCTATCTTATAGGAGGTATTTCGTAAACATCTTTTCATAACAAAATCTTAACCAACATAAATCAAATGTATAGTACTTCGTACCTTAATTAGTTTAAAAGTATTCTTAGCTTGAAGTTCAATGGTAAAGAGTAAACCTAGAAAAAAATCAATATCATTAAAAATACCTTTAAGTGTATATTCTGATAGTTCGTTGTTTTGGTGTCTTACTCACAAATGCATAATATCAACAAACGTTCATGTTTGGGATTTACCGGGTTTTATATTTGGATGTCCTTTTTTAAAAGTTGAAGAAAGTTTTATCCTTACAATTTTTATTTGCCTGCAAAAAATCCTTATAATTGGATTTCATTTGTGCCAATGGTTAGAGGTTCGTTACCATTTCACCTTCTTCCCAATTCTTATTTTTACTTATTGTTACGTTACATAGAATACTTTTAATGTAATCTTAATAGTCATGTGATGTGGTATATATAAGAATTTATGTGGGTTCATATCCGTTGATTTATTGTAGTGCATCAATTTAAGAGTAGCCGTGATTGATCCAACATGAAAATGAAGTGTGGTGAGCGATGTCTATTTCTTCCACGGCTCCCTTTTTATTGTTTTGTTACTCGCTGTATTATGTTCCATAATAAGGTTAGATCAAAATTTTAAGAATTAGGATCAACTTCTAATAATTGAGTTAGTAGGGGGAAAAATACGTACATTAGAAATCTTGATTAGGTTGCCTCAGTTTCCTTTTTGATAGTTTGATATGGTGACAAGTTCCGTAATATTCTCTAAAATTTGTCCCTCTATATTTTTCGAGGGTGAGGTTTTGAGTCTCACTTGCCGAAGTCAAATAATAATCTATATGGATGTACATATTTTCTTTCATCATTGAGTTTTAACTTTCATCTTACTCTTTTAATTTAAAATTTGTAGTTTGATTTGACGATTTCACTCATGCACGATATTTTATTTGGAGCAATGTTTATAGTACATACATGTAATAAGAAATGAATTATTAAATAACTTTGTGCATGAATTTTATTCAGAGGCGGGAGTTCACGATTTTGGAAAGGAGAAGACATCAAATAATACATATCAAGCTAAATGTTATTCATTCTCTATTTAGCAAGGTTACTCGGCCAATTTATTCGTGTTGTTCTATTTCAGTTTGATCACTAACCTTTTATTCATTAAGTAGTTTTTTTATAAGGAAGCTAAAAAATTATAGCTTTTGCACATGATAATTTAACTCTTTAATATGTTGTTTTCTATCTCCTATGAACAACTTTATACCCCAAACGTCGGATCCAGATATGCATGGATAAGAATCATAACCAAATCTTGCTGCTATATTCATATTGATGTTTTTGTGCAGCTTTATTGCGTTGTGTTGTGACCACAAACTGGAAGAGTGATGCTTTTAGTCCGTGCATAGCTAAAATAGTCACGTGCCCTTGGTTTTTGGCATTCGTCATTCATCTTTCGATTTTCATATTTTGCTTTATTACTTTGTAAACTCCCACTATATTTTTTGTAAGTAAATCATATTGTGAGAAATAACACCCTCAGAGTGTACACTAAATGAGACACGATGCGTAGATGGTAGAGAACGGATCTCATGACTACTCGGTTTAGTTAAGGTGTTTTAGTGCTTGTGGTTGAAGTTGTGGACGTTACGTAAGTTTACGACCCATCGTGGAGACTCGACATTATCGAAGTCCATAATTAAAAGTACGGTATGTAAAGTTGTGTTTAGATGACAACCTAGTGACGATATGACTTTTACTGGCGGATCCTCTTAGCTTTCTTCGGCAATACTGGTTGGCTTGGGTCGACTAGTCAACACGGGTGCCCTTTTTCGTTCTTATTGAGTCAATAACTCGAGGAACTACGAAGAGTAATGTCGATTCGTAAGACGCAAATCGAAGAGAAAATGATCAAGTTGATCGTGCCAAATGTCGGAGTTCGACGCTAAAGAAGAGCTAAGGTGCTCGTAGAGAGGGGAGGCAGAATTGGAATTCTGAATTGTGTTTTGTATGTCGATTATGAGCGGAGAGGGGGTTATTTATTGTTTTTCTCGTAGTTCAAATTGAGATCTCAGGCGCCTGAAGTCGTGCGACTCAGAGTTGGGGCGCCTGGGGTGAGGCAATGGAGGATTCAGGCGCCAGGGTTGAGGCGACTAGGATTTTGAAGATTCGATTTGAAAACTTTTCAAAGCGGAGATTATACGTGATCTTTGATTACTTATTCGCTAAGGTTCGGATCCTTGACCTAGCGCGCATGCATCGATGGGCCTCGGGCGCGCGTCTCGAGGCTCGACTCGGCCTGACGCGCTGACTCGGGTTTGACTTTGCGTGTTTCGGGACCGATTCGGAGCCCCAGTGTCGGAATTGACTCTAATTAGTGTCGAAACGACCGTAATGAGACGACTAAGGCCGTCTTGATGGTGAATTAATTTTTCGAGTAATTATTTGATCCGTTCTATATAAAAACCATCTAAAACATCGTAAAATCGTGTCGTGTTGCAGTCCAGTCGTCATCGGGTGTTTGTCGGGCACTCCTGCAGCCACCAGGTCTAAATCTGGGTGTCTATAGTTATAACGACCCACCAACAGAGGGAGATGGTTGATAGGGAGCTCGGGGTGCATGTGGTCGAAAATCTGGGGATCTACCTAGGGGCTAGGACTTCCGGTGGTGCTTGGTAAGTCCATGAAAGCTTTAATGAACCTACTACGAGACAAATTAATATAAGTAAGAAACTTCAGGGATGCATATGAACGTTTTTGTCCAAGGTGGGTACAGAGGTAATGCTGAAGGTAGTTGCCCAATCAATTTCTACCTATGCGGAGAGCGTTTGCAAAATTCTGATAAATTTTTGTGAGGATCTTCGGTCTATGGTCTCCAAGTTTTGGCGGGGTTCAGCAAACGGGAAGGGGAAAATCTCATGGGTGGCCTGACATTTAATCTTTAAGCCGAAATCTTTAGGCGGACTTGGTTTTCGCGATTCTGTAAATTCAACTTGACATTGCTTGGTAAACACACCTGGAATCTCACATTCAACTCGGGTAGCTTCTTAGCGAGACTTTGCCGAGCTTAGTACTATAATGAGGATTGTTCCTTCAATCAAGTTTGGGCAATAATCCATGTTATACAAGAAAAGGTATATGAGAAGTGATAAGCTAGTCGTATACCTATCAAAGATAACCAACTTAGGTCTAACTAAATATATAGCTAGGGAAGTCAGGTCGAATCCACAAGGAGACAAATAAATTCTACTCGCAACTAAAGTCTATCTAAGTAACAAATCGGGGTTTTTTTTTGTGGTTAACTAAACTAAAGTAGTGAAGGAAAGAAAATTTAAGGAGAAGAAAAAACTAAAATAAACAAGATGAATAAATATAGAGGGAAAACTAGGATCGTCGGTTCACCATAAATTTCCTACGGTCACAGTCTAGGTCACAGGTCTATCACAGATATTGGTCTAAGGGGTAGTGAAAAGGTTCTTCCGGTCCGCTATTCACCCTAGAATGCTTCTAACGGCTTCCGATCTTATTAGGGCAAACTAATGTGTTGTAGCAGGTCTAACTCTTACCAGGCTTCCGATCTTAGGTTCGAGTTCACCAATTCAATTAATCAATTACATCGACTTAATCAATTAATCTCAATTAAATGCTACAATTAACAACTCAGACGCAATATCGTAGACAGATCTATAAACTAATTAGCAATCATATTCAATTCATGGATCCCCTAAATCCTAGCAAGGAAAATTAGCTACTCATAATTAAATCAAGAACAACAATATTAATAAAAGATTTTACTAGATTAAACATGACGAATAATAATAAAATTACGACAAACCTAAAACAAAGATTAAGAATAAGTAAATATGAAGAAGTACAATCAAGAACGAGGAAGAAGGAAGAAAGATTGGATAAAATTACCAAAAGGAATGAAGGCGATTAGAATGTTGCAATCTTACAATAACCGAGTTTTAAAGGAAGAAATTAAACTAGAAGTAATTCTAAGAGAATAAAGAGAAGAAATTTAAATAAGAGTCTAAGGAGAAGTAAAAGAGAATAAGGGAGAAGTGGTATATAAAATCTAGTCTAATAGTTTCTTAAATACTAAGTTAAAACAAAAGCCCAAAAGTCTTGTTAACCCTAAAAATTAAATTAGGAAAGTCTCGGTCTTCGTCCAGTCTCGAGAATAGCCGGTCGAGAATTTTGAATAGTCGGTCGACTATATGGATAGTCGTTCGACTATCATAGACCTGTTTCCGTTCTCAGCACTGCGCGCTCAACTTCAAACGCCTGTCATTTCTTCGTTACTTCTTCAAATCGGGCGTATAATATACCGTTGGAAAGCTAAGAGAAAGAGCTTTCCAACGCAACTGGAATCAGATCAATTGGAGTTTTAGAACTCAAGATATTCACGTTTTAATTTGACCTATTTGGAAACGATCGTTCTTCTTTCTTATTTCGCATAAGATTTCATCTTTAAGCACGATTTTTGGCTTGTTTATGCATCCACGGGTTCAAACCTGCATAAGATGCAACATGACCACAAAGTATCAAATTCGGGGGGAAATAGTAGACAATGCTACTCGATATGCATGAAAATGCGTGCGTAAAAGACGGAATAATCATATATAAATTGCACGCATCAAACCTCCCCAAACCAAACCTTTGCTTGTCCCAAGCAAACACAAAATAAAGAAAAATATCCTCCTGGAACGGTATACAACTCATAGCTAATCATGCTTCTGACTCGCCTAAACCATTTTAATGCATGTCGAGTAAGGCCAATGCACACAAGCACATACAACAAGCCTAATCAATGACAACAATACTGAACCTTCAACCTTGCCAAACTCGTCTATGTCGGACTCTCACGGGTCGCTCATCACTCAATTATGGGCGATATTGTGAATATATGTAGAATCGGAAAGACAAAACACTCACCTAACTGCGACCACAAGAACATGCATGCAATCTAACATGAAATCAATCTCTAATAACCGTACATACGCATTCTAACGGGAAAAGACACGTGCCAAGGACTTACATATGGTATAAAGTGAGGCTAATCGGGTAAGAAGGGGCAAAACGATATGGATATGAGGAGGTAAAAGCCAAGCTAGTATTCCTTACACCCATCAATAATAAACATCCCGTTCTCACCAAACTTCAGTCGAAGAAATTAGGCATAGCAAAAAGCGCCTTATCAAAACCGCTTCCCACTAATAACTATGAAATTAGAGAGATCAATTCTTTTCCCATAGCAAAAACACATTCTTCTTCTAGTTTCACTTCATTCATTTTTTTTCTTTCCTTTCTTTTCTTTTCTTCTTTTTTTTCCATTCAATTTTTTTCTTTCATTGAATTTATTTCCTTTTTTTTTCTTTCATCTTTTTTTCTCAATTCATTTTTTCCAATTCCCTTTTTTCTTTCAATCATCATGGTACCAAAATTAACCCGAAAAAAACAATTCCGTCTAATTCAACTACTAGCTTGACTAGGGCAGACAAATTATGGCATGTAGTTAATAAACGGGTCAAACAGGTCAATTTGGCTATGTGAGGCTCATGGGAATTAATTAAAAGAAAGGATTTGCCTTTTTCGCACATGTCAAAACCACGAGTCAAAAACGTACAGGTACCTAAGAGACGAATGTCATGCTTATGCAGTTTGATGTTACATGTTTCATAAGGAGTACTACTCTCAACCTAAATGAAACTGATCATGAATGTCATCAGTTTAAGGCTCTAATTCCTTACAATTCTGAGTAGTTTGCCAACAATGAGTCAAGTTTATTCGTTCAGTAAAGTCAATCAATGACAAGAGAATGATGCATGTAATTATATACAAAAACGATAACGATGCAAGGCGTAAGCAAGCTAATGAAGACATAAAAGCAATATCATCATCATTATATAACCATTCCGACTCGACTATATGCAAAAACATATTTTTGATTTTTTTTATTTTTTTATGCATGCGAAAATGCAAGAAATATGCAGATGGATGAAAACAACAGATGCATACCCTCCCCAAACCAAATCACACAATGCCCTCAATGTGTACAACAAATAATAAGAGGCATAAAAAAAATATGGGGAAAGATATGAAAGACGATGAAAGTGTAAAAGGGAAAAAATGAGACTACTTACAAGATACATATAAAGAAGACATCCTCAAACCGCATCGAAGCATCCTCTTCATAATCAAAATTGTCGATATCTCCGTCGCAAAAAACGGTACCTCCACAAAAAAACAACAAAACAAAAAAAAACACACAAGAGAAGCAAAAAAAAAAATATATATATATATATAGAACATATCTCAGCAACCTAATGAATCACCTAAAAAACTAGTCAACGACCGCATTAGCTTGTCAAACAAGCTAGACCAATCATCAGCAAAGTGGTCATAGGAAATCAACATTAACAAGCATGACCAATAATAAACATGATAAGTAAGAACACTAATGAACAGTTTATGAGAAAAGACATAAATATCAAATATCTCAAAATTATCCCAAGTCTTATCATTTGACTCAAATTGCGCAGGAGAAGAGTCAGATAACTCAGAACTACTCAAAGCATCCAACTTATATTTTTCACCTTCTTCAAAGTTGTTATGATCGTCATCTTCAGTGTTCTTAAGCAAACAACCATCAAACGAGAAACCAAGAGCCAAAAAAATCTCTTCTGAAAGAGTCTCACGATCCTCATCCATAATCATAGGCTCAAGCGAAGGTGTAAGGGAATCGAGATCATGATAATCAATGGGTGAAGGAGATTCATCTTCAAAACAATGGGAAAAGTCAAATTTCTCAAAAATAGGTTTTTCAAAGAAATCAGATTCGCAATCCCAAGTATCCTCAATACTGAAAAGCTCTTCACTCAAAGTATCATTCAAAGGTACATTCTCTTCCCGACTCTCATCCGTTTGATCTTTTCTCTCACGCTCAAGGGCTTCTCTTTTGTTCAACTCTCTTTCCAAAACCTCAAAATTGACATCAAATGACACACTCTCAAATTCACATGAACCAAAATCCTCAGTGTTATCCTCAGAAAAAACAGCAGTCAAAGCATCCAAACACGTGTTTTCCTCAAATATAAAACTTTCCATCTCACAATCATTGTTTGCCACAACAACATTCAAAAAATGAGAAGAATATTTGACTAAAGGGTGTGAAAGTTGCTCCGAAGAAGAATAAGATGGTTCACAAGTATCCAAGGAATGCAAGTCATCATCCTGCATCAAGTTAGAAATCATAGGAGTTTGGGGAACAAGGTGAGATTGAACACTATACACATCATCAACTTCATCAATAATGTTCACAAAGTGTGGGCAAGATGGAATATCATGCATAACATTCATATTGTTAAGAGGAGAAGAAATATGACATACATGAGCATCAGACACATCACCCAGCAAGTAAGAATCAACCCCTTCACTCAACAAAGAAGAAACTTGTGGCTTATCTCTAGGTTGTGGTCCTCTCCCAAATTCCCGATGGTCATGCCCACTAGCTATTATTTCAATCAAAAAATGAGCTTCTTTCGCTTCCAAATCATAAAATTTCCAGTTACATGCAATAAGTATCAAATCTCTATGATAAGGAAGCAAGTTGTCAAAGAAGGTTAATGTAGTAAGCCAAAGTGGAATGCCATGATGGGGACATGCTCTCAATAAGCTCTTAAACCTATTCCACGAATCACTCAAACTCTCAGACTCGCCCTGTTTAAAGTTAAGAATGTCTTGTCTAAACTTGGCGGTTTTAGCAGGAGGGAAATAATTTCTAAGAAAGGCTAGAGCTAGTGGTTCCCAAGAGGAGAAGGTGTTAGGAGGGTGTAAGTGTAACCATTTTCGAGCTTTGCCTTTAAGAAAAAAGGGAAATAGCATGAGAAATATTGTCTCGATGGGTAAATCACCCCTCCTCACCAAACAACAATAATCCACAAAATTCTTCAGAAGTTCATACACATCCTCACTTTCAAGCCCATGAAATGCATTCTGCTCCACTAAATCAATAAATCCTGGGTCAACATAGAAGTCTAGACCCTCTAAATTCCCGAGGTTAATAGGTGAAGCAAGCAACTCAGGTTTTGGTGTATTATGCTCAGCTAGAGTAGGCATGGTGAGAAAATCAAAGATATAAAAAAAACACTAAGACGGGGAGAAGAAGAAAGAAATAGAACTAAAAAAAATAGAAAAATAAAATCTAGAAATAAATAAAAGTAAAATTTAAAAATAAAAAATAAAAATAAAATAGTAGAAATAATAAAAAAGGAAAAAAAAACTAAGGAAAAAAAAATTATGAAAACTGTCTCAAGGAATTGAAGTTCCCTGGGAAAAAAGACAGACCAAAATAAACAAGTAGAAAAATACCGTCTCCCCAGCAACGGCGCCAAAATTTGATAAGCTAGTCGTATACCTATCAAAGATAACCAACTTAGGTCTAACTAAAAATATAGCTAGGGAAGTCAGGTCGAATCCACAAGGAGACAAATAAATTCTACTCGCAATTAAAGTCTATCTAAGTAACAAATCGGGGTTTTTTTTTTGTGGTTAACTAAACTAAAGTAGCGAAGGAAAGAAAATTTAAGGAGAAGAAAAAACTAAAATAAACAAGATGAATAAATATAGAGGGAAAACTAGGATCGTCGGTTCACCATAAATTTCCTACGGTCACAGTCTAGGTCACAGGTCTATCACAGATATTGGTCTAAGGGGTAGTGAAAAGGTCCTTCCGGTCCGCTATTCACCCTAGAATGCTTCTAACGGCTTCCGATCTTATTAGGGCAAACTAATGTGTTGTAGCAGGTCTAACTCTTACCAGGCTTCCGATCTTAGGTTCGAGTTCACCAATTCAATTAATCAATTACGTCGACTTAATCAATTAATCTCAATTAAATGCTACAATTAACAACTCAGACGCAATATCGTAGACAGATCTATAAACTAATTAGCAATCATATTCAATTCATGGATCCCCTAAATCCTAGCAAGGGAAATTAGCTACTCATAATTAAATCAAGAACAACAATATTAATAAAAGATTTTACTAGATTAAACATGACGAATAATAATAAAATTACGACAAACCTAAAACAAAGATTAAGAATAAGTAAATATGAAGAAGTACAATCAAGAACGAGGAAGAAGGAAGAAAGATTAGATAAAATTACCAAAAGGAATGAAGGCGATTAGAATGTTGCAATCTTACAATAACCGAGTTTTAAAGGAAGCAATTAAACTAGAAGTAATTCTAAGAGAATAAAGAGAAGAAATCTAAATAAGAGTCTAAGGAGAAGTAAAAGAGAATAAGGGAGAAGTGGTATATAAAATCTAGTCTAATAGTTTCTTAAATACTAAGTTAAACAAAAGCCCAAAAGTCTTGTTAACCCTAAAAATTAAATTAGGAAAGTCTCGGTCTTCGTCCAGTCTCGAGAATAGCCGGTCGAAAATTTTGAATAGTCGTTCGACTATCATAGACTTGTTTCCGTTCTCAGCACTGCGCGCTCAACTTCAAACGCCTGTCATTTCTTCGTTACTTCTTCAAATCGGGCGTATAATATACCGTTGGAACGCTAAGAGAAAGAGCTTTCCAACGCAACTGGAAACAGCTCAATTGGAGTTGTAGAACTCAAGATATTCACGTTTTAATTTGACCTATTTGGAAACGATCGTTCTTCTTTCTTATTTCGCATAAGATTTCATCTTTAAGCACGATTTTTGGCTTGTTTATGCATCCACGGGTTCAAACCTGCATAAGATGCAACATGACCACAAAGTATCAAATTCGGGGGGAAATAGTAGACAATGCTACTCGATATGCATGAAAATGCGGGCGTAAAAGACGGAATAATCATATATAAATTGCACGCATCAAGAAGTAAAGAAGGTGGTTAAGCGAGAGCCGCAAAAACGTATCGAAAATGGGCTGAGTACAAGCGTTTGGGATGACTCGTGGCACGCCAGAGTAAACGCGAGGAAGCCCTTGACACCACAAGACACGACAAGAAGCGATATGCAAATCTAGAGTTGCTACGTACTGACGGAAGAGGTTGGCACGAATCTGAGGTATGTAAGAAATATTATTATTCCGACTGAGCAAGAAGCCATTCTCCGGATGCGTCTTAGCGATAAACCCAAGGACATTTGGTGTTGGGATTTGGAAAAGTCGGGTTTGTACTCAGTTAAATCATCTTACGGAGTCCTCAATAATGAAGGTGTGAACGAGCAAGCCACGTCGGACCTATCCAAAGAAAAATGGTTATGGAATCGAATTTGGCAATCACAAGTGTTACTTGTATCAAGTCGTTCTTTTGGTAACTTTGCTTGGAGGCGTTGCCCACTAACTATTTAGGCCCTGTTTGGTAACCGGCGGATTAATATTGGCATAAGCAGGTTGCAAAAGCGGATTATAATTAGCAGATTTTATTAGCATGTTTGACTAACGTATATGATTAACAGATTTTGTTAGTGGTGTTTGGTAATCGGCAGTATCAAATTAGTAGAATGCTAAATTTTCAGTAAAATGACTATTATGGATATGAATTAAAAATAGAGATTGGATAAGATATATTTTGAAGGGTAAGAAAGTCATTTTCGTATATATTCTCAATATGCCAACTGAATATGCTGGAGTGAGCAGCATATTGTAAAACAGTAGATTGCGCCCAAATCTACTGTTTCAATATGCCGTTTACCAAACACCCAAACTAGCATATTGATTGGTCAAACATGCTAAAAGCTCTCAATATGCCAAAAAATGGCATATCCGTCGTTTACCAAACACCCCCAATATTGCTCGTCAACTAACTACAGGTAATGATGTCTGTCCTATTTGTCTTTGCGAGGTGGAGACCACCTAGTAAAGGGGTGTGGGTGGGGGAATGGGTGGGGGATGGGTTGGGGGTGAAGATCAAGAAGGAAAATGGACATGAGAGGGTGAGGGAGCGGGTGGGAAGACGTGTGGAGGGATATGGAGGAATAGAAGTGATGGACGTTTTATCACGGGGTGTTGGGCTATTTGGGAGGAACGGAACAAGTGGGTCTTCGACGCACCACGAGTGTATGACATGGTTGTTAAGCGAGTCGAGGACGTAATGATGGAGTTGAAGAAGGCTAATGAACAAGTCCGGGAAGCTAAGGGACGGGGAGTGAGCGGAGAGGCAATGAAGGATACAGACCGTTGGGACAAACCGAGAGCGGGGACGGTAAAGATTAATTGCAATGCGAGTTTATGTAGGGACGAAGTGGGCTTGGGGTTTGTGTGTCGAGAGGACGGGAGAGATTTGCTGTGGGGATGGAGTGTTGACATGCACGGGACATGAGAGGTTCAAGAGGCGGAGGCTGAAGCGATTCTCGTAGGCCTGAAGGAAGCGAGGCATCGTGGTCATAAACACACTGGTATAGAGACTGAATGCGATGAGGTCTTGGACAACTTGAAGAGAGGTGATACGGGATGTAGCAACTTCTTCCTAATGGATGAGATACATTATGCAAGCGGCAATTTTGATGACGTTTCCAAGTTGAAGGTTCTGAGGTGATGCAATGAAGAGATGATGCAGTGAAGTAGCACACGATCTAGCCTGATACATCTATGGGCAAGTCGGACCGAAAGCTTGGGAGGATTTTGTTCCCAAGCACACATCCACTCGTATTGTTTCGAGATTTATACTCTATTATGTAATCCCTTTTTTCGGATCTTCAAAAAAAATCACGTATGTTCAGTACATTTTATGTGTTAATAGTGATTTTCGTAGTCCTTCACAATTTTTTTATAAACTTTAGTGTGGGAAAAATAAACTCTAGGTAGTTTCTCCTGGGTATTCTGAATTGTACAAAGTAGTTAGTATTGGAAAAAAAAACTCAGAAAAAAAATATTGGCAAACCCCAAATATAAATCTCAATCTCATTCTGGATACAGTATCACAAGACGTTTCTTTACTTCATAGTGCAATTTGTTCAAGCGAAACAAACCCTACTTGCTATCATGGAATCTAGACATAAAGATTCGAATACAATTTGCTATGGAACGTTTTACAAAACCGGTTATCGACGAAGATGTAGTCAAAGAATTCACAACCATATGCAGCTGATAATCACTAATCAATAGCGATAATCAGGAAACCAACAGAGACATACATGAGGAGAACAGGGTACAGAGCCAGTGCCTTTCTCCTTGGATTGACAGCTGAACTCATAAACGGATACGCAGCCCATGAGCTCCACGCCAAGGTCACACAAACCACTACTGCCTTCAAAACCGCATTGTCCTTCAGCATGCAAATAAAGGCGCCAACAACCAAAGGAAAAAGACAGTAACCAAGAAGACTGAGACTCTGGAAGAAAATTATGTGCCCACCCTGCGCAAATGTTACAAATACATAGATGAGGGACATGCAATAAGCAAGAGAAAAAGTGAAAAACTCACTCGACCTCATTTATTTTATCCTTATTTTCTTTTGATCGACCCAGAAATTGATTGACCCTTTTCTATATCCAGTAAAATAAAGTACTGAACTTGCACTATTTCTTGTTAAATACTCCGTAAGTTAGTGACAAGAGTAATGTGGCATCATGGACATGGACGGTATTCTACATACTCCTTCCGCTCCATTAAGATTTTCCCACTCATTATTATAATCCCTCACATTTGAATATAAAAGGGAAAATGTACTCCCTCCGTTTCAACCATTTCTTTATATTTGCTTTTGGTGCAATGTTTTATGCATAATAGCATCTGTAATACAATGACTTTCTTACCCTTTCCACCATCCCTAATCATCAACCCACCATCCGTACCCAATCCCAGTTATCTCATCACAACAACACCCATACACTGATACACCCACACCTCCTACCCCAATGGAGATCCGTTGGATCATCCAACGCAAACTGTCAGAATAGCCACATGACGGCAGGGATCCATCGCCTTCACGGAAACTGGTTCCTACATCTCAAAAGCCACCCTCTTAAGCCAGAAAAGTGAAAACACTCAAACATACCAACAAATTAAAGTAGCCCTACTGAAATAGCACAATATTAGAAAACACCTCTCTCACCCCTGATCCCCCTCCACCACTCTCGAAACAGCAATCCCTGCCTTCACATCTCCCTCCCTTACCCTCAAAAACTTGAGATCCAGAATTTTTTTAGGGTTCTATAGAACGACGATTGATTTTTGAAGGTTGACGCTGGTGCTTGACGGGTGACCATAATTTTCATGGGTGTGTGAATGGTGTCCGTCAAAGTTCGGGTGATTCGTGGGTTGGTGTTTCAAAACACGTGGTGTTCGGCATATGAGGCAAATTAAGGAGGAGCTTAATCCAACATGTGGTGGTAGGGTTGGTGTGAATATTGATGATGGATAATGATAACAGGGTGCTTCGATCGGTAGGTTCGCGTGGTAGGTTGGCTAGTTGCTACCATTGACTGTAGTGAGGGTGGGAGAAGTGGAAGGGTAGTGGTTGATGAGAGTCTTAGTAAGGGTACTTAGTAATTGGTTAAGTGTGAAAGTTTCCAGAAATAGAAACATAAAGAACTGGCTGAAATATCCCAAAAAAGAAAAACGGAAAAAAATGGATGAAACGGAAGGAGTATTCTATACAAACATAATCTCATGTTATCGTGAGAGCAACCCATGCAATAAAATAGTTATCCCTTTGTTTGTGTAAGTAAATTGGTTGATGGGTAAGGTGTAGTGTTTCCTTAGTTGAATGAGTGACCATCATAGCATATACATCTTGTCATGTAATGTTTTTACCTTGGGTGAAGTATAACAAATTATTAAGGGCTTGTTGGAAAGGTAATAGAGGGGAAAAAAATCAAACAAAACTAGGAGATAGTGATGGTGGTGGATAGAAGGAGATGAAGACATGCTAATAACTACCCACTTATAAGGAAAATAATTTTCCACCTTTCCCACCCATTTCCTTAGTTCACCACTCATTTACCCACCAATTCATACACAAAGGTAATGCATTACTTTTATATGGGAGCAAGTATTTCCCACCATCTCTACATCCTCACTACACCACTCATTACCTTCTATTCACCATCATAATTTTCCTCATTTCCGTCTTTGTTTCATGTTTCATTACCCGTTATAATCACACTCAATCCAACAATCCCAAATTAATCAATGCCATCATTCTTGAACTTTCTCTTTATCCATCCCATTACCTCGTTGATGCTCTCTCAATTCCATATTTCATTGGTGGTTAAATGATACTAACCTTTGACAAGTTTCTTAGAGCATAAATCAGCTAATAAGTAACCTATGTTACTTTTGACACTTCACTTTGATTATGGTCTACCATAATGACAACAATGTGTTCAACAGTTGGGAAGTAACCTAGACTATAAATCTTTTTAGTTGATAACAAGAGAACCCTTTGATACAAAATATTACGGAGTACTTAACTAGACCAGTTTTACCTCAAATATTTACATATATCCACAGCAAAATTTATGAACAAAGTTGAACTTTGGCCACTAAATGAGACCACTAAAAATGTGAGCACGTAATATAAGTGCACATGTTACATTGCATTGTATCACAATTACACTGATACAGCCTTAGGGTTAACCAAGGGTTGCCACTAATTGTGTAGCACATAACCACAATGGAGTAAATAAATAATCAAAGTTTATAATTTTTTTTTGGGAGGGAAGAAGGTCAAAAGGGAAGAAAGGATCTCACCAATAACAACACGTTCAATGTCAAGATTACAGCACCAGCAGCAAGAAGAGCAAATGCAACTGCGAATACTTCTGACTGTAGAAAGCATCAACAGAAAGGATTAGGTATTTTTTATAATAGAGTTTAGGAAACAAAACCAAACGAGCAAAACAATGCCCTGCTAGAGCCATCTCCTTTTATAAAGGCATAACATAGGATACCACTCCCTTTCCATTGTCTCGATTTTAACCATTTCTTATAATATATGACAATAATTTTAGATAAATAGTGCAAATGGAAAAGAAAAAAAAAAACATAATCCCAAACCATGATGAGGTAGTGAGATATTTCTTTGTGCTTGTTTAGCAAATATTGTTGGGGAAAAGTCTTAACATATCAATTATTATGCACCCTGTGCAATATAAAAACAACAAAGCAAGCCTAAAAGCATAGGTACAGCCATACAAAAAAGAGACACTGTTAGCAAACAGAAATTGCTATTTGCATATTTAACATGGTTACAAAAGAAATCATATTATGATTCAAATAATGTACTGCTACCTCCATACCACATTTATTGCTTTATTTAAAGTTGACACTTTCCAAAAATGGCCGTTAAAGTTTCCAATTATATAAAGATGATTGGTCTAGTTTACTTTATTATAACAGAATTCATATTTAACCATAAAGAAAAAGTTGGAGCAATTTTATATTGTTAGAAAATATAGTTAAAAAATGACATTGTCTAACCACCGAAGTCAAGAGGAACAAATCGAAATGGAGTGGAGGGAGTAATATGTTAACACATCATAGAAGAAAGGCAGGTCATGAACATTTTGCAAGCTACCATCACTAAGCACAGGAGCTGTAATTTATCAAAATTCAAAATTAACAAAAATCAGAAATTCACTAGTCTCATCACTCATCACACAAAGGGGTATTAAATGCAGGTGATCACTGCTTGCCTTGTGCACTTCCCTCAACAAACTAAGAGATTTTGGTTTGCGGCACAAACTAGTTCCACGACTTGAACGTGTGAGTGTCAAGCTCTCAGAATCCACATATTGAATCAAACTTAGCTGGTCGCACCAAGTAGTGATAAAATTCTGTTGTTTCTTGATTAACACATGCCTATATTTTCCCATCAAAGGTTTTCTCACAGCAGTTCTAGTTAAAATTATTATATTAATTACTGATCATTTACCTTGTTCACACCCACTAACATCCATTTTACAGATGTGTCACACCAAAACCACCATAAACTCACTGCATCCAAACTTCAATCTTACATCCAGAATAAAGTTGTACACATAGATAAGAAAACACAAGGGACATGAAACAAAAGAAACTAACATCCTTTACTAACATTTTCACCACAATTTGATGCCCTTCTGGAACAATCGCAGTATCTCACTGCTGAAAAAACTTGGATGTTTTTGCATCATGGCCAATTTATACCGTGGAGTCTAGACCCTTTTTGTAGAGGTGACAATCGATGACACGACAGGAAGTTAGCGGGTTAGGGTTTAGATAATGTGACCCAATAAAGATTTTAAGTACCAGGGTTCACACGAACATGACACAAATTTAATTAGGTCTAGCTAGAGTTGAAATCTTCTGACACAACTCTAACACGAATAACCCATTAACTCTTTAATCAACATAGTTGGTTTGGTTGGGTCAATAATCTATCTAAAATATTTGAAATTAATATTTCAGCAAATTGGGTTATTGGGCCCATATAAAAGTTCGTTAGGTTCATGGGTTTAATGGATTACACGGTTTTAGTGGGTTGAAAATGACTCGTTTAAAGATAAATATGTTAAACATCACGCACACTCAGGCTGGTTTATAAAAAAAGATTAAATGGATAGGGTTAGGAGTGAGACAATTGACGTGATTATGTAACTGCTTCAGGTTTGAGCTGGGAGGATAAAGACCTTTTAAACATTTACATTACACAAAACACTAACCTGACACGTAACGTATACATTTTTGTTAGTGACTAATGAATATGGTGTCGCAATAGCCTCATTTTCAATATCAACAACTAATGCACTAACAAAGACACTACCTCACCATTTTCAACAGGACATCAAAAAGATCTTACATTGGCACCAGAACCAATACAAAAAAATGGACAAAAAAAACTTATATAATACCGTAGAAAATAAGTCTCCGAAAAACTTTGAAACAACCCTCTACGACTCTTGCCTACAAACAAATAGATTCATATTATACAAGTCATAAAAGCTGAACAATTTGATCCACTACAAAAGCTAAACTGAAACCTATTTTCAAATAAATAGTTAAATACTCCTTCCATCTCGTTTATATTTTCTCTGAGACTTAGCTTTTCGAGTTTGTCATTTATTCTCACAACATATGATATGATAACAGTTGTTTAGATAAATCAAACGTGACAAATCTGACAATGTACCTTTACATATATTTGAAGAGATTAATGGCTAGGACCATCAATGTCAAATGGGGATAGTACGTTCTGGATGGAGGAAGTATATATTAAGGTCCATAGAAAGAAACAAGGTCTAACACACAAACCCTTCAACCAATACACACCGCCTTTTCTATAAGAAAACACCGAAGAGGGCACAAGGCAAATGTAACATGTTTCATTGTTTCATCAACTAACATTGATAATACTCACTCATATAGCCAACGTACACAGCAAGGTTCATCCATCTCACTGTTTAGATACAGGCATACAGCAAGGACATCATAGGGTACAACCCTACAAGCTTGCCGAGCTTATGCTAAAGTTACAGAACAAGTGACTCCACAAATTAAATACTCCATTTAAACAAGGCATCTCAACACATAGTGGGTGGGTGCAAGAGTAAACTTGTCCAAGAAAACACATAGCATCTGCAAACACTTAAGACTGTGCTAGATATGAATTACTCCTATAAAAGACTATAACCCCAATTTAACGCTTTACCAACTTCAAAGAACTATATAAAATAACTTTCATACGACAATCCAACTATTTTCTAATATCCGACGCACAATAGAGCATTAGCTCACCATCCATCTGGTTCAACAAAAACATGGTTTCTAGCTATAGGTCGGTCAGCCAAGGGTCCATCGCCACATCCCAACTTAGACATCCTACATGATTCCGATACAAATATTAACTTCAATAACTCTTCATCATAATCTCCAACCCTAACCACCCAATTGATCCAAATTATCAGCCCAACTGTCTAACTTATGTCAAAATCAAAAGCATTAAGATAGATTCAGCGATAATGCCAAGAATATTCCCTCATTAACAAGAAACGTTACACCTGAATGGTTACGGAATGGGAGAGAAGAGCAGTCCAAAATAGCAAGTGAAGACACAAGGGTTGAAACATGATTGAGCATAATAGAGCAACTAAAATGAAACCCCAGATGGTAACACACAAATAAAATCAGAGTGCAGTATAATGGAGTAATAGGTAAGAGTGGAGAATACCTTCTTGACGGAAGCGGACCAAGAGAGGATAAGACCGAGAAAAACAATGAAGAAGAAGGGACCCCAGAGATCCCAATCACGAAGAGCCTTGCCAGGATCCTCGCGGTAGGGGTTGGGAAACACAACGAGCTTAAGATTGCTGACGATGCGGGAGAGATCACGCTTGACGGTGTCCCAGACGGGCTCAGTGAGGGTGTTGGGGGCGGAGCCGAAGCCGGAGGAGTCGGAGGCGGAGGGGGTGGAGATAGGAAGGGGCGGAGGAGGAGAGGGTTTGGGGGCGGCGGAGGAGGGCTTGGAGGGCGGAGGGAGGGCGGCGGAGACGACTGGGATGGAGGCGCGGGGAGGGGAGGGAGGGCGGGCGGGGAGGACGGCGACGGCGGCGGAGGATGAAGTGATGGAGGAGTGGATCAGGTTCTCGATCTCGTCGATGTCTGATTGGGAGGAACCGTGCAGTGGGATTGTGTCGTTCATCCCCGTGTGCGACATTTCGATTTCGCTGATTATCGAGGGATTGATTGATTGATTGATTAGTCAGAAGATGAGATGATTAATGTTCTTCTTCTTCTTCTTCTTCTTGGTTGTTGTTGGTAGTGGTGGGTGGTGTCAAGGGAGGTGGCTGTCGGAGGTAGATCTTTTGTGCATATTACGATCTACGTTTCCCTCACTTTCCTTCCAAGATGTATGTTTGGACTTTCAGGACTGCCGTACAAATGAACAACCGACCAACTTCCTCTCCTTTTTGGTCTAAATCGGACTCAATTTTTGGTTAGGACATTTAGAAATCTCTATTTTATATTAAGGAAAACAAGATAGCGTAGACACCCAGATTTGTATCTGGTGTGGTGTCTACTCAAGCTGACGGTCAACATCGATAATGATTAGATTGCAACACGATGCATTTTTACGGTGTTTCGGATGTTTTTTCTATAGTTCGGATCAATACACTACTCGGAAATATCAACTCAACATCTGACTGTCTTAGTCAACACTAGAGTCAATTCCGACTCCGGGCCCCGAATCGATCCCGAAATGAAAAATCAAATTTGAGTCAACAGGTCAAACCGAATTAAACCTTGAAAGTCCAAAACCGATGCCCAAAACATGGGGAGCGTCGACTTGACGTTCAAGCAAACCATCAAAATATCCCAAGATCTGTGGACGTCCGTCTGCACCGCCCGGCGCCCCGCGCGCGCCCGAGCGGGACCGACCCGGTTTCATCGCGGCGGCCACCCACGCGGCCCCCTCCCGGTCGGGGGCCGGTCCGATCTCGCGTACGGGGCGATGTTTCGGACCTCGATTTAGATGACGATTCGGAGTAGTACTAGACGGATGCGGGCACTCGTGTTTCCGTTGGAATCGATCGAATCGTGGTTGTAAATGTTTAAAGGCCGATATGTTTGGTAAAGCGACCATTTTAGTGAACCGAATTCGTTACCGATTTGTGAAGTCGCCACCGAGTCAATTATGGGGACTCGGAAACCGTTCAAGTCAACTTTGATCCTTAGTCGGCTCAAAGTTGAGTGGCACGGGACCTAAAGATAAAGACTTGTACCTCCAAGCACTCCATGCCTGGAATGACTCTCATTGCCAATGGTTTCGGACATCTGGAAACCGTCGATTCTGAGTAAGGGGTAAGGGTACGTATTGGGAATCTAACGTCCGCTAGACATCGACACCCAATCCCGCTCGCTCATAGCGGCCTCTACTAATCAAT
The DNA here is from genome assembly GCA_958450325.1 of Agrostemma githago. Classification (NCBI taxonomy): domain Eukaryota; kingdom Viridiplantae; phylum Streptophyta; class Magnoliopsida; order Caryophyllales; family Caryophyllaceae; genus Agrostemma; species Agrostemma githago. Next base: position 59,796,814 of record OY288247.1, on the reverse strand, counting down.
CGGTGGGCTGATGACTTTGTTCCTTTATTGTGGCGGAAATACGGTAACATCCATTGTTTTAACCCTATGTCTTTGCTATGTCGGTTGTTTAAAGACAAACAAGCTTTGTAGTCGAAGTTGGTTGTAGACACCCGCATTTGACTGCTAGTTTTATAGCGGTCTCTAACAAAACACCCGATGATGATCGTACGTAAACGTGCTTTAATGCGCTCGAATATGGGCTCGGAATCAGTAGTATTTGGCATGGGCTTTCAACGGAGTACAAATCTCACAAAACCGACCTCAAATTCAGGCTCAGTGGGTCGTTTCCAACAAAATAAGACTAATTTGAGCCAAAACCGTCACCGGAAATAAAACCGTTGTTTAGCGACCGAGTCAAAACCCGATCAAATTCGATTTCCGATGCAAAACCAGCCATGCATGTTTCTAGAAACCAGCCTAACAACCAAATCAATTCGAAAATGGTCAACAATCTTCCCCTAAATACACTCCATCCGTTTGGAGGCACTCGATCGAGTGACCCTCCAAAATCGCACCAGACTCCTCGCTTTGAGCCACTCGATCGAGTGCATCTAGGACCACTCGATCGAGTGACTCCTGTACGGGGTCATGTCAGTAAATACACCCCTCCTCTTCTTCATTTACCACCTTTTTGAACACATTATTCATCCAATATTTCAGCCACATTTTCTCATAACCTTTGCAACTTATCATCTCCATACACACACACACACACACGCATACATCGAGATCAAAACTCGTCAAATCAAGAGCAACTATTCCCACAATCATACACACCATAAGTCGCCTATATATCTCGACGCTCCCGTGCCTAAGCCACTACTAGACGAGTCTGTTTCCGAGAGACTAAAGCATGTAGGTTGAGGGTGTAAAATTCAAATCCTGACTCATCTCTTTTCTCCCTTCTCCTCTTCGTTTTACTAATTATTATGAATTTTAATTTTTGTCACAAGCATCTTATTTGTCGTAACACTTTTTAAAATATTCGTCGATTACGTATCGAATATGAGGGATGATGGGATAAGGAAACACGAATACAAGAGTATCGTACTCGTGTTGCCGGTCGCTTATCCCGTCACCCCGAATATTTGGTTGTTTGAAGTGAATCAACCCCTAAAAAGAACATTTTATTTATTTATTTATTTTAATATCGCATCATTAATCTCATCTAGCATTTTTTTTATAATTGTCATGATGGTAGGTGTTTGTCGTCTATCCTACCGATCAAAATAATATCAACGAACCTAAGCTAGGTAGCTAGGGTAAGTCGAGTCGATCCTCAGGGACGAGAGTTCCAAACTAGAGGGTGCTATGGTCTAAGACTAGGTTCAAGACAAACTAAAGTGATTGACTAAGATTGATTAATGACTAAACTAAAGTCTATAACGTGAATTAAAAAGGCAAAACAAGCAACTAATGATAATGGAAAGCGAGTTAAATCAATAAGAAGGAAACTAGGGCTAGGTCGGGTTCATGGATGCCAAGGAATCAAAGAGGAAACGAGGGTGCTAGCATGGTTCCGTAGCCTAGGTTACATTCGGGCTCTCGCTACTTAAATGGCCTAGGGGTCTCCTCACCACGCTCCCGCTCCTAGTAGAGGAGCCAAACCTATCACCAAACAAGAACATGCAAGAGAAGAAACAAGAAAAACAAGGAATGATCGTCTCAAGTCTCACAAGCATTTCATCGAACATATTGAGTGCAAGGCATAAGGAAACAACAAAAAACAACAACTAACATCACTCATCTCACCCTATTCATCTCTAATCACACTCAATCCCCCTACTAACCCTAGGGGAGAACTATTCACACATGTTTAAACTAAAACTAACATAGACTAGGGAAACAAACACAAGGACAACCACATTCATTATGAAGAACAAATAAGGATGAACAACAAACAATAGATGAAGATGCAAACTTTACTAACTATGAAAGACTAAGAGAAAAGAGAGAAGAAAGATTATACCAAACTAGAGAAGAGATGAAAAGATTGAAACTTGCATAAAAGGAAACCCAAAAATCATCCACCAAGGTTGTCAATCTTGATAGATTCTTCAAGAAATCCAATAATACAAGAGTAACTACTAATATTAAGCTAAGATTAAAGGAAGATTAAGAAAAGATTAAGGAGAGACTAAGCTAAGCTACACTAATCTCTATCTAGGTTTTTTTTTCTAAGGTCACGTCCTTAAAACAATACAAGAGGAAGGTATATATAGGGTTCCATAAGTCAGAGGAAGGAAAGAATGAAGCGGAGGGTTGAGCTGGGCCCATCTCGGCCAGGATGGTGGTGGTCCCAGTCGGGATCAGGGTGGTCCTGGTCGGGAAGGTGGTGGTCCCGGCCGGGAAGGCCCTACAGTGGCCGGTTTCTTCTCGTCTTCTCATCCCGGCCGTGATGGGTTCTTATTTGCTCTTCCAAGGCTTCTTATCGATGCTCGGTGCTCGGGATATTCTCAAGTGGGCTCCAAGGGACTCGGGATCGAGTCCAAGTCACCGAATCATCGTCGCTTTTCTTCATTGACTCTATATGCATCGGAAACGAAACAGAATCGTTCCATTTCACCATGACGAGCATTAGGAACCTAAAACAAGCTAGAAGAAGCGTAAGTAGCCTCGAAACCGCTCCAAAGAGCGATTTCACAAAAGAAAGCGGGACCAAACACGTTAAATAAACACTACAAAACACACTTATCAACTCCCCCACACTTAACCCTTACTCGCCCTCGAGTAAGCACGAACTAACTACTAACTAATAGAAACTAGACTACTAACCGAGCGGGTAATAGCGCACCCTACGCCCTTTTAACTCACGCGAGAACACTTAGAGGAAAGGTGCTTTTGTTGTGTGCCAAATTTGGACCGTTTTCCCTCCCATTTAGACCTGCTTTTCCTCCGTTTTGCGAGACTTGAGCGCGATTATCGCAATATTTTGAGTAATTCTCGCATTAGTGTCTCTCTTTTGCATTTTACGTGTTTTAGGTAGTTTTCTGTCTATTTTGATAGGATTTTTGACCAAAAACGTGTTTGAGCTTCTACGAGCATGAGAGAGATACGGTCCAAAGAGCAAAGCACACAACCGAAAGTTCAAGTAATCCAATTGATCGACAAAGAAAGAGACCGGAAAAGAGGAGAAGTATCACCGGGCGAAATTTCGCCCGACGACATTTTCCACCCTCGAAGATTTTCATGGGCAGATCCCATCGGGCGAAACGACCGAGCAAAATTTCGCCCACCGGGTGAAATTTCGCCCGATGGAGAAGACGAGCCAAAATCGCAAATTGAGAAAGAAATATCACCGGGTGAAATTTCACCCGATGGGATTAGTTCGTCGAGCCGCAGGGTGAAATTTCACCCCATGAAGATGCAAAGGGTGAAGGTCTAGCTTAAAGAAGAGGAATTGGATTACGGGCCTTAAGCTTGTGTGACACATTAAGAAACACTATAAATACTTAACCTAGGGTTTTGTGCCACTCTTGTGCCTTGAGTGAGCCTCTTAGGAGTACGAGTAGTGTAGAGGATCTCTAGTAGTAGTAATTGTAGTAAGCTTCTTAGTAGAAAATCTCCATAGAAACTTAGTAGATCTTATTAGTATTAGATTAATTCTACTCCATAGTTTGTGATCAAGCTTCCATCTTTAGTGAAGATCGTGTTTTTATATTGAAGATTGAAGAATTTGCAAGGATTAGTGACAAGTTCTAGTATTATTCTTTTCAAGATTCAGTCTTTTATGTTAATCTTCATCTTCTTCCTTTAGTTTTCTCCATAGTTGGTAATCTCTTTCCTCTCCCTTTCTCCATTAATTAGTTTATATTTTTCTCTCTCCTTTGTTTAGTTTCTCCATAGTTTGTGTGATAGTTTATTTCTCCTCCTTAGTGTTGTTTGTTAGATTGTAGTTTCCTTATCATTTAGTTATTATGCATGCTTTAGTCAATCTCTCCTTTATTAGTGTTTTATTGTTATCCATTATGACTAGTGAGTAGAGTTCTTGTTGGGGAATTTAGGGATGAGGATTTGGATTATTTGACTCAAGGGATGTTGGTGGGTTGTTTACTTGTTGATTTATCAAGTTTAAGGTTTTTGTGTCTTTGTGGACCTAGACTGCAGCTAGATTGACCTTGACTCATTTCTATCAATATGAGGAAACTCGGGGTTGAAATTATCTTGACTTGAGACTTACCCTTTCGCCGCGAAAGCGGGTATAGGTGGGTTGGGTGAAGAAACCGAAAGGTGGCACTCTCCCTTTTCAACGTTGTAACTAAAACTCGATCCCGAGATTCCTAGACTCCATTTCCGAATCCCGACTCTCCCCAACACCTTTCCCATTATCGTTTCTAGCTTTAGTTGTGTAGCTCGCTAGTATTAGTTTAGAGGTGATCATGGGCTGGGCTGGGCCGGGCTTGGGCTGGGCTTGAAGTAAAAAAACAGCCCAAGCACATGGGCTGGGCTGGGCCGGCCCATTTGATTGGGTCTTCTTAAGGAGCCCATACCCAGCCCTAGAGGGCTTTTAATGGGCCTCTGGGCCAAATGGGCTTTTTGGGCCATGTTATTTGCATAGACACATTCTTAGTTTTTTTTTACCAAACACACAAAATTACGATAGTACTCGTAACTCGTCTATCACTCTATCAGTAAAATATAAATTAGTAAAGCAACATGCTAAAGTTTAACGCCTAAATTATAACTAGGAGTTTCAAAATTAGAGTTTTCAAGTACATAGCACACTGCTCTCAAGTACAATAAAAACAAAAAAAAGCATCTTTATCATTCTGCAAATGTATAATGAGATCCAACCAAGTTCCACTAAGCTTGATCTTCTTCCTCATAGTCATCATCTTGGGCAGGAGTAAAGAGAGTTGATCCTTCAATAGAAAAAAATATAATCAGATACATTTCTTGTGAGACAAAAAAATTATATTAGTAAAGAATGAGAAAATATTATATTACTTACCGAGAGTGAATCCGTTTGCACGTAACCAATCCTCGTAGCAAGCAAAGGACTCAATGGTAAATGATGTCAATGAAGCTCTCCATGAATTAATCAACTTCTTCCCCATACTAAAAGCAGATTCCGAGGGTACGGAAGAAATAGGAATTGCAAGAATGTCACGAGCCATGGCAGCAAGTTGTGGGTATTTAGTTGACGCATCTTTCCAGTAACTCAATACATCAAGCTTGGCATTTAAATCAAGATTTTTATCCTCCAAGTATAGATCAAGTTCAGATTTATGGACTTCCACTTTTTCTCTCTTACTCACAACTAAAGTTAGCTAGTCTCTTACTTCTTCCCGAAGGAATATTTGTTTCAGAAGTTACATTACTCATGTCATCATACTCATTTCGTCCACTCACATGATCATATTCCTTAAGCAAGTTGCACAATGTAGTCATAACCTCCCTCATCTTCACCTTGGCATGTGTCTCACCATAGAGAGTAACATAGCAATACTCAACAAATCCAATCTTGTAACGAGGATCCAAAACACAAGCGCAAGACAACAACAAAAAATAGTTATCCCAATACTTGTTGAATTTTTCTAGCATCATCTTCACCATATCAACCAAATACTCATGTGGAACCTTTGCCACTTCTAATAACAAACACTGGATTTCCCATACCCCTTTAAAATAAATATTCGATGTAGGAGTCTTAGAGGCCGAAAATTCATTAGTGATATCATAAAAAAGTTTCAAAAACTCATGAATAGTAGACACTTTTTCCACTCTTCTTCACTAAGAATAAATGCCTTAAGATCTTTATCTTTCTCAATAACATGATCAATAGCACGCTTGAAATCAAGAGCACGATCAAGCATCAAAAATGTTGAATTCCATCGCACACAACAATCACCACGAAGTCGTTTCCTAGGATTCAAATGATAAATCTGTTGTGCAACTTCATAAAACTTCTTTTTCTTTGGTATTGAATGTCTAAAATGTCTAGAAATTGCCCTTATCTTATCAACAACATCATCAAGAAGAGCCAAACCAGCTTTAACAATAAGGTTAATGATATGACAACAACAACGAATCTGAAGAAATTCGCCATCAAACATGACATCTTTCCCACTTCTAAGAAGCTGCCTTTTAATTTCCTCAACCATAACATTATTATAAGTAGCATTATCTAATGTAAAAGAAGCAACTTTATGAGAAATGTTCCATTTAGTCAAGCAAGATGCATCATCCCCTATATTAACACCATCATAAGGAGGAGTCAAAGCTCCAAATCTAATAATTCTCTTTTGCAACTTCCATTCAGAGTCAACCCAATGTGCGGTTATACAAATATATTCATCTTGAGTGCTATCGTTTCTCCAATTATCAGAAGTAAATGCAATTCGACCTGGTGCCTTAGATAACTCAGATTCAACAACCATTCTTTCCTTGTCATACATTTTAAGTGCGTCTCTTCTAAGTGTGTGTCTACTCATGACCTTAAAAGTAGGACAAAAACAAGAAGCCATGTACTTAAATCCAGGTTCTTCTACAATGCAAAAGGAGTGAGCACCACTAACTACAAACATAGATATTGATTCTCTAATTTGGTCATGATCTACAATTTGGTCTCTTATAGTCATGCTTTGAGTTCCATCAGGTTCAGTTTTAGAGCTGATACAAAAATTCCTGATATCGACATTACGACGCGACATACATTTACTAAGATGCCTTAACATATGAGAAGTTCCGCAACCGCGATTTGCCATGAAGGTATTACCACAATATTTACACTTAGCTCTAGTATTATTTTATCATTAGTAACATACTTAATCATATGATCCCATACCTTTGACCTTTTTTCAGCTTCGAGATCAACTTGTACTGCTCCATCATCATTTCTTCCAATACCAACATCAATCTCTACTTCATCACCCAAATTAAGTTCATCATTTTCCTCAAGATCCACAACATCAAGAGTATTATACTTAAACCTATAGGCATAAGTAGATTGAAAAGAAAAATCAGATTACAGATTAAAATTCAATTTATTTATTTTAATCTTGAATAAAACTACTATATCAAATTTTTGGAATAAGAAATTAGCAAGTGGAAACTAATTAGAGTATAAGAAAGTAAGAGACTAACCGATTAAGAGAACCATAGAACAATAAATATGATTTTGATGGAATATATAGAGTGGAAGATGAGTGTTGGATATACAAAAGAAGTAAGGAATACGGTGGGGTGTGGGTTAGTTGTAGAAGTCTTGGGAGATGATGTATCATTGCTACTTGGAAATCATGAAATCTGGATACTAGAGTAGTAGAGTTTAGATGTTGAGAAATGGGAATATTGAGATTATCAAACCTTGGAGACTTAAAGAGTTAAAAGGCTAAAGGCAATCAATTATACTATGCAGTACTTATTATTTATTTAAAAGACTAGCAACTTAGCAAGTAAAGAACCATTTGACCTCTTTATCTCGGTGGGCCGGACTGGGCCGGGCTTTAGGGCCTTAAACTCGGCCCATATCCAGCCCAATTTTTAGCATGGGCTTTTAGGGCTGGGCTTTGGGCTTTTTTGGGCCTAAAATCATAGCCCAAGCCCTCTAAAAAATGGGGCTAGGCCGGGTTGGGCTTATGGGCCTGGGCTGTTTGATCACCTCTACATTAGTTCAACTCTTCTCGTCCCAAAACCCCCATGTCAATCCCAAACGCGACTAAATCTTAGACTTGACCAATATTGCTTAACCGCCTCCTTGTTGATCGACCTCGACTTGCCGCTACTACATAGTAGTAAGTTGAGACTAAAAATATTGTTTGCATGCGTGTCAGCGATAGCGCGCATCAAAATGGCGCCGTTGCCGGGGAGGCGGCGATTAGTTAATTGATTAAGTCTTTGTTTTTTTGTGTTTGGATAATTGTTTTTCTTCCCTCCTACCCTAGTGCCATTAGGTGCTTGGAGGCTCATTGTTTGTTAAGTTTTGCTAGGTATACTTTTGATTTAGGTTACTTGATCCCCATTCGGAGAACAAGTCGCTTGGAAATATTGTGGACCGAAACAACAACTTGATATTGTGATCTTCCAGCAATTTCATCATTTCTCAACACCCCATCTTTGAACAACATCCAAGGATTCAAGTATGGCTACACTTGGGTCCCATTCTCAACCATCTATTGAAGAGATTTCTTCACCCGTCTTCATTGGAACCATCCCGGAGAGTTTTGAGTTTAAACCTTCCATCATCAATTTGATTCAACAACAAACTTTTCGAGGATTACCAAATGAAGATGTGATAGAGCATGTTTGTCTTTTTAAAGAAAGTCTTATTGGTGTCAAGCTTGAAGGTGTCACCGAGTGCCAACTACGTCGGATCCTTTTTCCTCGCACCTTGCGTGATGGAGCAAGGAGATGGATTAAAAGTTTCCCCAACAATACCTTTCGCACTTGGGAGCAATTGTGCAACACCTTCCTCGAAAAATACTTCCCACCATCCAAGACCAACAAATTCCGAAGAGAAATTCAAACGTTCCAACAACAAGAAAATGAAAGCATAGGTAAAGCCTGGGACAGATTTCAAACATTGCAAAGGAAGTGTCCGCACCACGGAATCCCTAGTTGGCTTATACTTCATATTTTCTTCCACCCGTTATCGAATAACGCCAAGGATAATGTCAATGTGGCGGCAAAAGGCGATTTCTTTTTGCTTAATGAAATCGAATCTACAAAACTCATTGAAAGGATAGCCAAGAATGATGAATATTCCGAAAATGATCAACATGAAGAGCTAAGTGGTGAGTCAACATCGTGAACCGAAAGGAGAACCGATCTTGAAGCTAGAGTCGAGGAGTTGGTTAAGCGATTTGAAGTGTATGTTGCTAGAGCCAATTCTCCACCCAAGACTAGAACATCTCCAAAAAGATCGACTCCACCAAGAAGGGTGAGTTCACCAAGACGATCATCCATTTCACCACCTAAATTGTATCGCATTGAAATTCCATGTGATCATTGCGGAAGATATGACCACGATTCCGAATTGTGTATGAGAAAGGAGAGTGCTTATCAAGCTAACACCCAAGGAACCCATGAAAAATCTCAAACGAATAACCCTAATTTGGGAGCCGGATTTTATTCCATGCCTACTCAAGGATTGTGGACATGACATAGGTCCACCCCGACGCGGCGAAGCGCGGGTTTTGGGGAGGCGATAGAATTTCCATATGAGATGGATCGAATAGAATTTTAAATCGAAGTAGGAGTCGCCACCGAATTTTATGGTTATTCGGAACCATTCGAACCCACTCTATGTCGTAGTGGGCCATACTTAAAGCCTGGCCCATTTCCGATGTAGAGTGGGTTCGAATGGTTCCGAATAACCATAAAATTCGGTGGCGACTCCTACTTCGATTTAAAATTCTATTCGATCCATCTCATATGGAAATTCTATCGCCTCCCCAAAACCCGCGCTTCGCCGCGTCGGGGTGGACCTATGTCATGTCCACAATTTGGCGACTCCGCTGGGGAAGAAATGATGTGTCACTTACCATCGGCATCCTCAGGGTGAGACTCGAAAAGAAATCGTTCGATTAGTAATGTACACGTTTTAGTTCAATGGTTCATGCATAACCCCGTTCTATCCCGGGCCGGTTACTTGTGACCGACGTCCCACTATACCACGGTGCATTCCCACTTGGGTGCACTAAAGACTTCGATGGCGGAACTCGTTTAGACTTTGCGGCATGTCCTAAGACCAACTCGGCTTAGGGAGTCCGTCCTCAGTACGAGAAAGCGATCGTTGTTGGTATAGACCCTATTAGACCGACCGAGACTTAGACTAAGAGCATACATGGCGTCGTTATACTGATTCTATGACTACATGCTATTTGATCCTTTTCGGTCTTTTCAAAAACCGTCAATTTTTTCAAAAACTTACAAACCCATTCTTTTTCAAAACCCGGAAAGCTGCCGAATTTAGGACTTATGATTTTGACTCAAAATAGCCTATTTTTAGCCGGTATGCTGTCCAAACCTTTTCAAAAAAAAAGCCCGAAATCTCGGCCCGATACCCTTTTCTCGGTTTTCAAAAAAAAATCGGGCTTTCCAATCCGACTTTGCTCGGTTTTCAAATCCAAGTTCCCTTTTTCAAAATCCTCTTCTTCTTAGGACTTCCCGTTTTTAGCAGTGTCGGGTCTTGTCATAAGTTAAAGTCTATAGCGTCGAAACTCCGTCGATCTTATATCACGGGTTTCCACCCCATCCCAGTCCGCCTTACTTGTCAAGGCACGGCCCACCTTCGTAGGACAGACTCCTACAAAGGGAAGCCCGTTTACACACTAGAGTCCAAAGTCTGGGGAATTCTCACGTAGACCATCCTTCGAACGGGACTAGGCCCACTTTGCCGAATCCTAAGGAAGGTCCACCATCCACGAGTCACCCGTCTAGGAGTCGTGAACCATTGAACTAAAACGTGTACATTACTAATCGAACGATTTCTTTTCGAGTCTCACCCTGAGGATGCCGATGGTAAGTGACACATCATTTCTTCCCCAGCGGAGTCGCCAAATTGTGGACATGACATAGGTCCACCCCGACGCGGCGAAGCGCGGGTTTTGGGGAGGCGATAGAATTTCCATATGAGATGGATCAAATAGAATTTTAAATCGAAGTAGGAGTCGCCACCGAATTTTATGGTTATTCGGAACCATTCGAACCCACTCTATGTCGTAGTGGGCCATACTTAAAGCCTGGCCCATTTCCGATGTCAGAGTTTATTGGGTTCGTCCCTTAGCATATCGATACCGATGCCGACTGGGCGGTTAATCGTATATTGAATGACTCTCGTTGCCAATGGATTCGGACATCCGGAAACCATGGTTCTGAGTAAGGGGTGAGGGTACGTGTTGGGAAGTTCAGCGAGAACACCCAACCCCGCCCGCACTTAGCGGCCTTTACTAAGATATCGTTCGATTTTGGTGTACACGTGTTAGTTCGACGATGAAATGATATGCAGAGATTATTTTCCTAAGACATGTGAGGAAAAATAAATAAATAGGTTGCTAAGTCGTTTAATGCATGTTAAACTAATAACGTCGAAGTTATTTTAGCATGTGGGTTCGTTTTAGTCTAATAAAACGATAAAAAAAAAATAAGAGAATAATTTGCTACAAACACGAGAAAACGAGTTAGTAACGATGAATAATAATATATGAAATCGAGAAAATAAGAATTAATCGAAACCTGAAAATATAATTGAAAAGAACGTTGTTTTGTATAAAAAACGAAGTTCGAAAAAAAATAAAAAAAACGTGTTTGGGCCGAGAGCCGCGCGACTCGCCCGAGACTCATGCGGGTCGCGTGGCGGCCTGATTTCGACAACTGTTTTCGGAATTTTTTTGATTAAATCGCGTACGAATATTGCATAATTCGTACTCGACTTAATATTCTTGATATTCGTTATATTCGATAGTCGACTATGAAATCAATATCGAATATTTGGAATAGTTTTGAAAAAGATATAAATTTAGAAATCGTTTCGTAGAATAATAAAAATAAAACGATCGAAAAACTAAAAAAAAAGGTCTCGGATCACAGACTCGTGCGCGAGTCGCCTGGACCGGGCGCGACTCGCTTACGGGTCTGTCCAATTTTATTTTTTGTCGAAAATTGTTATAAATCGCGTATAAATATGGATTAATTTATACTCGATTTATATTTTCGATATTCGTCGTATTCGATATTCGATTATGAGATCGATATTGAATAGTCGGAATGACTTTAGAAAAGGTTTTGAAAAAGTTTGTTTTTGAACGAAAAATAAGGAAAAGGAATTTTGAACGAACAAAAATAAAATGAAATCGTCGAAATCTTAATATAATTCTTTTTGATACGATATTCGATTATATAGAATCGATATCGTATTTTAAGAATATTTGATATATGAAAATAATTTTTAGTAGTATCGATATTAGAAAAAATAGAAAAAGACCGACGAAAGACCCATAAAAAAACGAGAAAAAGAGAAGAGAAAAAGAGAAGAGTCGGGTTTGATTTACACCCTCAACCTACATGCTTTGTTTTCTCGGGATAAGGCTCGTCGGGAAGTGGATTAGACTCGAGAGCGTCGAGATGATGAGGATGAGTTAAGGTGTATTGGTTTAGGTGGTTTGGGACGTCGGGTTTGGCCGGCTTCGTCGGTATTTCGAGACTTCGGAAAGGTGTCGGGATTTGCTAACTATCGGGTTGTATGTAAACCGGGTGATGGGTGTGTAAAAACCGTGTATATTGGCTGAAAAATTGTTGTCATTGATGTCTGTTTTATGTTGGACGGGAGGTCCTATTTATAGGGAGTTTCCGACCCTGGTTTAGGAGTTTGAGTACCGCTTAGGATAGGAAACGTAGGAGTTCGAGGGAAATAAGAATTCCACTTTCTTGGCCAAGAAGAAAGGGATTTCGGCTGACTTTGAGGGTGTATTGGCCGAGTATTTGGTACTCGGTCAATGTCTGAATCGGTTTCCGGATAGAATTCCTACTTGAGATCGAATTCTACCTTAAACGGAATTGTTTATTATTTTGTGTAGCTGATTTTTGTAGAGTTGGAGTCCGAATAGGACGTGTGAGATGTCACGGTCAGCCTACGAGTTTCGGGAAATATCTTTGACCGGGTTTTGACTCGGTCGCTAAAAGACGGTTTTACCCCTGGTGACGGTTTTGACCCAAAATAGTGTTATTTGACTCGAAACGACCCACTGGGCCTGATTTTGAGGTTGGTTTTGTGAGATTTGTACTCCTTAAAATGCCTAAGCCAAATATCCATGGTTACGAGCCCATTTCTGAATACGTTAAAGCACGTTTGCGTCCGATCATCATCGGGTGTTTGGCGGGAACTACTATAGACACCTGGCGGTCAAAATGTGGGTGTCTACAAGGATCATATCCTTTTCCAAGAGCCCCCAATCAAAGGGTTTATCCTAATTCATATGGGTCCCACTATCAACCGAGACCTCCTCACACGAATCAATTCAATCAAGGTTATTTTTATCCTCAAGGACCACCTCGACCAAATTATGGTCCTCCATTTGAAACCTACCCTCCATATAATCAAGGCCCTCCAAGGCACTTTCAAGGTAACTCTCAAACTCTATATGACATTCAACAAACAATCAAATTCTTATTGAAGGAAAATGCGTCAAATCGAGCTAGACTTGAAGCTCTAGAGGCACGTTCCGCCTCGCAAGCTCGATCTTCTCAAGAGCCGACCAATTCTTTCAATCAAGCATCCGTGAATGTCATTAAGGTAATGAGCAAAAAGAAACCGGTGAAACCCTTTGACCCACAAACTACATCTCATCCCTCAATCAATGAATCCGATGAGAAAGTGGTCAAGAATGTAACCGAAAAACCAAGAAGAGACCCATTAAAGTATCTTGTAGGAGACCTTGCATACGTTATTGAACAAATTCCAATAGAGGACACGAACCTAGTCTCTAGGATCGAAGTACCTCCCTTGAATGACAAGCCACAAATCCCATTCGATAACCAAGCTTTGGACATGATAACTTTCACCGATCTTATCGAGAACATTGATACAAGCCCTTCCATGCCCACCCTGTCCGAATATATTCGAGACATTATTTTGAAACCCACCGAAAGGGAAGGAGCTCCCGTTTCCCCAAGGACTACCCCAAGAGTTACAATTCCCATCAAGTTAGGTGATCCGGGTAGCTTTGCTATACCTTGTTCCATAGACCATGTTTTGATAGACCGAGCCTTGTGTGACCTTGGCGCCGACATTAGTTTAATGCCCCTAGCCATTGCCCAAACCATTTATATCAAGGACTTGGAACACATCCCAGTTAATGTGCAAATGGCCGATGGAACTACAAAGGAACCTTATGGACTAGCCCGCAATCTCATGGTCAACGTGGGTAATCTTTATATACCAACCGATTTTGTTATTCTTGACATGCCTATAGAGGAGCGGAATCCTATTCTTTTGGGACGGCCTTTCCTAGCTACCGGTGGAGTAATTATTGATGTGAAGCGAGGGCGATTATCTTTCAATGTTGCTAATGATACGGTTCAATTTGTGCTTCCCGCGTTCCTTCCAGAAAATTCCCAAGCGGAGTTTTGGAATCAAATGGTGGAATTTCCACCCAATGAAGAACCCTCTACCGAAGATCTTGACTATGATAACGAAGAAGACGACGGTGCCCTATTTATACTAGGTTCTACCTCCGAAGAAGATATTCCCAAAGAATTTGCAATGCTTTCCGAGGTAACACGACTTATGGGCTTGCCGAAGTTTAGAGAAAAGCTCAAGATCGTTAACATTGAATTTGAATTTAATGACCAAGACCCCCCTAAAAGCAACCCCGATTAAACTCAAGCAATTCAATTCGGTTTGGTGGTGTCCATAATAACCACCTTGTAAATATTTGTATATTCTTTCCTCTTTTTATTTTCTTTGGACAATAGCTTTTGGATTTTTTTCTTTTGGAGCTTGTTTTGGTATCTGCAGGAATTGTGAAGATTTCTTTTGGAATTTTTGGGTTGCGCTATGAACAATTGTGAGAGTTCTTCTCCATGTAGCTAACACATGGGTCGAGAGGAATGATTTTATTGAAGAGTTAAGGATGGTTTGGGCCAAGTCGAAGAGATTTTTCGTAGCAAAGTCCTATTTTGAAGTGAATTATTTTACCGGGTGAAACTTCACCCGATGGCAACTTTGCTCGAATTAAAGGAATTGACGGAAAATCTGCCGGGCAAAATTTCACCCGGTGGAATCTCACCGGGCGAAATTTCGCCCTACGGTGAAAGTTTTTGCGACTTGGTAATTGACGGAAATTCCACCGGGTGAAATTTCACCCGGTGAGATCTCACCGCGTGAAATTTCGCCCGGTGGTGAAACCGCGCGGAAATGACGAGATTCCGTCCGAAGACCGTCGGGCGAAATTTCGCCCGATGGTGACCACCGGGCGAAATATCACCCCGCGACATATACCCAGCGAACCCACCTTACCCATCCTCATAATCAACCTTTCCTCTCTCTCTTCTCAAGCAAACCCCAAAAACCCCAAGCAAACTCCAAATCCTCCACCTTAAACCACCTCTAATCCCTCCATTTCTTCACCAAATTTCATTCAAATTATATATTTCTCATCCCCATCACATTTCTATCATCTTCTTGGAGTTTGTTTTCAGAAATCGTCCCAAATCCGACAACCCCCGAACTGAGACCGTCATCACCATAATCATCAAATCCAAGCAACAAGGATGAGGAGGGTAAAAAAAATGGCAAGGAAAAGGATTTCCTCAATGCTTAATCGAAATTCGGGGTTAACATCGTCCTCCAGGTCCGAGGAGCCGGCCGAGGCTCGGGACGACTCTGTCTCGATGCCCGTTCAGACGCAAGGCTCAGTCCCGCGTGAAAAACCTGTTTCGCTAGAGGTACGTTACCCTAAAATCCGTTGTAATTTCCGTCATTCAGAGTCTGGTAACTATTTCGCTAAAAAAGCCCATCTTGATAAATGTAAAATTTTTTGGGTCTGTCGTCTCGAGCCAACTCGTTGGGCGGCTCGAGATGTACTTGTGCGCATGGGCATAGAACCGCAGGTACAAGCAATGTGCCAAAGCCTTGGTCTCATCAAATTTTATGCCTCCGAGGAGGAAACTTTTTAGAAGTTGACGTGCGAGTTTTTTGCAACTTTCGAGCTGAGTGGTGACGATAATACCACTGTCACTTTTCAGCTGCGAGAAACTCTGTACGTCCTCAACTTGAGGGACTTTGGTGCACTGCTTGGTTTACCTTCTTCTGTCCTTGGAAGGCCCAGGGCGGGGCAAACTCGAGATGACAAATTCGCCCGAGATCGATTTTGGTTTAAAATAGCCCGCAAAAGGACTTTCAAGGGAGGGAAGATGCGTTCTTTCTCTATTCGAAACCCCATCCTTCGGTATTTGGCGCGTATCATAGCCAACTCATTCCTGTCGAGCTATGATACGCACCACAACTGTAGTACTACAACTGTACAGCTGTTGGAGGATGCGGTTTTGAACAGAGGCCCGCCGATCGATATGTCCGAGGCGCTACCCACTTTTCCCAGGTTGCGAAGGGCAGCCGCAAGAAAATTTCTTGTGGCGGTGTTGTAGCGATGCTAGCTAAAGCCTTGGGCATCGATTTTAGCGATTTGTCACCAGTTGACGGGGCGGGAATTTATATAGATGAGGTTTATTGTCCTTTTCTTGTTTGTCCCCAGAAAGGGGATTATGACAGTTTGTTTTTGTATAAGATTACTGAGCTGAGAGCCATTGCAATGCCTAACCCCGAATGGGTTAGGCTAGATATTGAGGAGAACTTCGGCATGCCGAAGAGGTCCAGGGAATATATTCGGGGTCACACCCGTGGTAAGTTTCAACAGACTCAATACCCCGATTGAGCTTTTGATTATGGCGACGATGACATAGAGGTTGTAGACGTGTCGGAGGGGGAACTGGAGGTTGAAACCTCTCGGGATGAGGGTCATAGATCTTTACCTTCGTCATCACACGCACCCTCTTCCTCCCATCAGACCGGACCCCAGACCTCGCAGTTTTTCACCCCTAACAGACACTCCACGTTCACTCCAGTCTACACAGACTTTGAACCACACAGACACTCCACGTTCACCCAGTCTACCCCAGGTTTTCAGGAGGATGTTAACAAGAGTCCTCCATGACACTCCTCACTCTTCGGATCAGAGGACTTTTATAACCAGTGGGGGGAAGTTTATGACCGAACACGGCAGACCTGGGAAAACTCGACCACCTCACTGAACTTAGCCTAGAATGCTTATAATGTGGTCCGGGATGCGCGAGATACTGCGCATAGCTCATACACGTACTCTAGGGAAGGTTTTGAGTACGCCCGGAACAGTTTTGAGAGGGCTAGGGACGCCAAAGCAGCGAGGATGGCGGCGGAGGAGAACCAAAGGATGTTGCAGCAGCAACAAAGCTATTTTGATCGATTTTTCGGTATGCCT
The DNA here is from genome assembly GCA_958450325.1 of Agrostemma githago. Taxonomy (NCBI): domain Eukaryota; kingdom Viridiplantae; phylum Streptophyta; class Magnoliopsida; order Caryophyllales; family Caryophyllaceae; genus Agrostemma; species Agrostemma githago. Next base: position 59,779,838 of record OY288247.1, on the reverse strand, counting down.
CCGCCAGGGTCTTACTACCCGCCACCTCGTCCCCCAGATCCGATGTGAGTGGTCGAGTGTTGTCAGTGTTAGTGTGAGGGTGTTAGATGTCAGTTGTCAGTTGTCAGTAGTCTGTTCTCTTGTCTCAGTAATCTCTGTCAGTCCTTGCAGCGCCAATTTTTGGCATTTGGTAATTATGGTTGTTGGTTGATTTGTAGTTGGTTATTCTGTTGGTTTGGTGAGTTGTCAGCCTCTCCGTGACCCTACTTGGGTCGTTACACACGTGAGGTTTATTTGCAGGTACCTTAGAGAAGGACCTGATTGTTGCTCCCAGTCTTTGGTGAATTGATCGCACCAAGACCATTTGCAAAATCCAAAAAAAAGTCCTTTTATTTTTTCCCGATTTGTGTTGAATCCGGGCGAGGTGACGTGATTACACCTACGCCCTTTCCCCCTTATCGATTTTTCCTTTTTTCTTTTCATTTTCCTTTTATTTTCACTTCTTTTTCTTCATTTTTCATTTTCACTTCTTTTCTTTTTATTCTCTTCATTTTCAAAAATCCAAAAACATTTGAAAAATCATAAAAATTCAAAAAGATTTTCCGTTCTTTTCTCTTATTCTTTTTTGATTCTTCCCTTATTCGTGCATTGAGGACAATGCACAGTTTTAGTGTGGGGGAGGGATCATACTATCCTTTTTCTTCCTTTCCTTTTTCATTTTTCCTTTTAAAAATCAAAAGACCCAAAAAAAATTCTAGAGGTGATCATGGGCTGGGTTGGGTCAGGTTTGGGCCGGGCTTTGCCATAAAATTATATCCCACCTTGCGGGCCGGGTCGGATCGGGCCCACCAAACGGGCCGATTTGTAAGGCCCAAACCCGGCCCGTTCGAGCTTTTTCGGGCTTGCGGGCTTTTTGGGCCCGTTCGGGTCATAACGATTGTTCGGGATTAAGTTAATATTTTTTTTACGTCACCTTAAAAAAATATTTATTAGCACAAATTAACATTTAATCAAGTTTTTTGCCTGCAGTCGACCCGACTAATAAACAAACCCTTTTTTACTAAAATTTACTCGAAATTAATCAGACGACTAGAGTACATAATGATATATCAATACTCCGTATTAAGAAATATGAACAAAGTTTACCTCGAGTCCTCGATTAGACATTTCACACATAGTTTTGGTGTTGGACAATTTTTTGTATTATTATGTGTCACACTAACATATCACAGTACATATACACACACACACATATATATATATAGAGAGAGAGAGTCAAGATCCGGTGGGAACCACCACTTGATGAGACCGTGAGAACCTCACTCAAAACTCAATCAATTTTTTTCCGAAAATTTAGATGACTAATTTACCCTTAAGTTCATTTATTCAAATACTTTATTAGGCATAACTAATCATATTTTATCAAAAATAATAAAAAAAAATTGATATTTATTCACGAAAAATTCAAACGGTACACTGAAATATAATTTAGGTACACTAAAAGTGCAATAAGGTACATCAAAAAAATTAGATACACTGAAACGAGTATTAGGTATACTAAATGTAATCCCCTATAAATTCTAACGCAATACAGTGGCGGAAACACTGTAGATTTGGGATTAATACACATTGATGTTCTATATATTATAAAAAGAACGGTCAGTCAATACAAATGCCACTTTTTACAAAAGGGCTAAAAATAAAAATTCTTCAAATGGGTTAACAATCCATAAACAAACATAATTAAAGCAGAGTAGGATCCATGCCACTCGCTAGCTCACACCAAACCCCGGAACACAGAATACCTGTCATGTTATAAACATAACAGCCACAATTCAGTGGGGAGCAACTCAGGCAGTTCTCCCAGCCATAATACATAATATATAAGCAATAGAAGCATAATATAAGAAAATAGATTAAACTCAAAACATTATATATATCAAAATAAATTCAAAACCAGAAAACAATTCAGCAGCCTGACGGCGTCAAAACGAATAATGGAATATAAAACCGATGATCAGTACAGCTTTTACTACTAGAGATATGTCAAAACAACACCGAAGTGTAACTTAGTGCCCACGAAGCGACCCCTAAGCCTCACTGGTTAAGGAACTCAGTGCCCACGAAGCGACTCCTAAGCCCTTTCACCAGACAACTCAAACTATAATAGGACTGCGTTCAGCGAGGTCCTAGCCTAAGTACATGCGCATGATTCCTGAGCATAAACGATACCCAGTTCGACAATCAATGTATCCCTGACGCAAATACACTGACCAACATATCCTAGACTTATATACTGTACATTCTCATTTCCAACATTATTCCATATTCAAACCAATAAATATTTTATCCGAAGATATCTTAAATATTCCCAAAATAGTAACTTTCCGAAGATAGAAACTTTCTTCAAATAGCAACTTTCCAAAATAGGTGTTATTATAATTAGAAATCGTTTAACATATGAGTTATATAAAAGATTTAATATTAGGCCTTGAGACATAAACATTATATTTATTAGATAAATGTATAATTAATGATTAAAAGTCAAAGAAAGTAAAAATCATAATTATTTCTCAAAAGGTTGGAGTTTAAGTAATTAAAAGTAATAAATTACAAATTTACAGATATTTCAGATTTGTACTGTCTTACTATAAAATTCATAATTAAATCACTAAAAATCAAAACAATATAAGATCAGCGAGGTTGAAAGCTTTAAACGCTTAGCTACAACTTTTGTTTCTGGAGAAAATCGAAAACCCTAACTTAACATGGGGTTTAATTCGTAGTTTTATAAACTGTCAGAATCCGATACCCGATAGTATATCTTTAATAAAAGACGTTTACAATTTCATTTTAAAACAAATCCAATTAGAAACGTTAACTAGACTCTTTAAAGTTAATTTACGTAAATTATTAAAATTAAATTAAAAGTTTATCATAGGTTTTAAATTAGGGTTTACAACAACTGACAGATTCGCGAACTAATCCGTCACAGTTTCATAAACGATTTGTTATGACGAAACTACTTGAATTTAATTTACGAAATTTAAAAGACGTATAATAGACTTAAAATAAATGGTAGTCTCTTTTCAAACTTTTTGAAAATAAGATCTTTAAACAGGAGTAAAAATCGTACAAAAGTAGTAACAGATTCGAAAACATGCTGTAACTTTACTAAAAACAATAAAACTTTCAATTTGATAATTCATAGTATTAAAAATCAGAAAAATTAAGAAATTAATTCTTATTCATACATTTAAGTCTCGGCCCTATAATAATTTTTAGAAGATTGAAACATATCATCATAATAATATAGTAAACATATTTATAAAATTCAATTTAAAACGATACTACAAGCAACTACAACATATATATCATGCAATACCGAGTCATGCCATCATGTGTTACCTTCATCGAGATTCGAATTAATAAAATAACCGTCTTCATTGGATCTAGCACGATAGCCTACGAAAAATTAAAACATATGGTATTAGAACCACATAAGAAGGGATTAGAAAGAGGGAAACGAGATGGAGAATAAGAGTAATTAAATTACCCTCGGATTAGAATGAACGAAGGAGAAGAGATACGTAACAGACTGAGCAGCAATAACGTAATTAAACGGAATTGAAGAAGGATGAGTTTTATGTACAATGAAGAAAGAGTAATTGAAGAGTTTGGGGCTTATAAAAAGAATGGAGTAAACAAGGTAACAACAACCACTAGAGAAGTAGAGATAGGAAGCAGTTGAGTAGAATTAGGATAAATAAAAACATGTGCTTAAATTAATAAAATATTTAGTGACTCATCTAGTTAGTGACGAGGTAACGGACTCGATTTGGGTCGGCAAATAATTTACGGTGTGATCAAAATCATTAGTAAAAAATAAATAACTGGCTTACAAATAAATTGGGTTAAAATCGCATAAGAAAGGAATTAAACTCAAACTTTGAGATGGGCTAAAATATTATTTTGTCATAAAATTAAATGTTTGGGTCAAGTTCGGTGTTGATAAAAATAATTAGTTGACTCGAGAAATCAAATGGGTCAATCTCGAATTTAAATAATTGTTTGTAAGGAAATTGAGTTTCTTGACGGACAAATTGTTTTCAACGAAAATGAATTAAATTGATTTCTTGAAAACAAAATGATACTTTTCAATTAAATTTTAATAAAATGATTTATCGAGGAAATAATAAAATATTTTATCGAGTTTCGAGTTGAAATAGAAATTCGAGCCAAAATAAAGATTTTAGGAATTTAAGTCGGAGTCAACGTAAATCCCATAAGATTTAAAATGAAGGATTACAAGTTAAATCGCAAACAAAATAAAAATATGGATACTAATTTAATTTATAAAAATTAGGGGTGTTACAACCTTCCCCACTAAAAAAAAAGTTTCGTCCCCGAAACTTACATGAACATGAAAACAAAGTTATTCACTTGGAAAAATTAGAATGCTTAACTCGCATCAAAATCTCGATTTAAAAAGGAAATTTTAAAACTTCGAACGTGATATGAAATTAAATGCAAATATTTATTTCAAGATTAACTGGGTTAAGCTACCCGAAGTTTTTATAATTTTCAAATTATTAAAAACGCAAGGTAAAGTTATTTGATAAAATAAACTCGAAGGAAAATGGGTACCCAAAACATTTTCAAAACAATAGTAAAACAATTTGATTAAGAAATTCGACAAATCGATTTAAGACAAAACATAATCAAAATTTGAGAAATCAACTTAGCGTTGGAAAATCTCGAACCAGTCATTAGATGCTTCCAATAACAGATCCAAAAGTCCACCAACAAGAATAAAATGAAAGCTTGAATTTATGAAATTATTTTCAAAAGTTAAAATTTGTCAGACAATATTTGTATGTTATGAAAATATTCGTAAAATTTCGATCATTTAAAAACAAAGATTTGAAATACTTTCGATCTAATTTCAAACAAGTTTTTAAGATATTTTAAAAATAATTAAATATAAACTTCAACAAAAACGTCAAAGCAAAACGGTGTTTGTAAAGCTTAAAATTGTAACATAAAAATGATAACTCAAAAGTTTAAATTAGTCAAACATTTTGCGAAACGGGGTAATTGGTGAAAAAGGCTAAAGAATAAATCAAAACAAAAAAATTCAAACTCGATAAAGAGGTAGATCAGAAGGGATACCAATAGCGATTAGAGGAGTAGAATTCGAGAGAAACGGAGGAAGAACGAAAACGAGAGTCAATCAGAGCTCTAAAGGATTACAGAGGAGTTTAAGGTTCTCGAGATTCCCAAGTACGACTCCCACAAACTCAGGTTCCTAATTCCACAAAATAATACTAAGTTCATTAATATCAGGAAAATGGGTTGTCCCACACAGTCTGCAACCTCCAAAATTATCACTTGCTATAACTTCCAAACTTAGACTATCAACAGCTACAACCTTCAATACAAGGCTTCACTTGCTCATACAATCACTTAATCAATAGGGTAAGAATCCACCAAATGACACAGAATCAAATCATGCTACCAAAATTCTACAAACTGCCACAACACTATTAAACCAATTAACCAACACGCTCTAAAACTGTATGAAGTTCACCAGGTTGTACTCGAGGTGTATTCCAAATTTCTCGAGTAAGGAACAATAAACAAGATCTACCAATTTAAACAAAGCTCGGGCATTAAGTCTTCAAAATGATCCCATGATTATGCTCGTAACCTTACAAGGGAACAGAGGTTAGTATAATATATCAAACCTTAAGCACACTCAACTTTACATGTAATGTCAGTCACTCATGTTTCCAACACATCATTCGAGTAAGGTTCCTTAGAAGTCCATCAAATTTCAAATCGCAACAGCGCCACTACAATACATTCAATAATTCCACAAAGCCATAATCATGCTTGTCTAAGGGTTCTGAACTGTAAATTCCATTAAGGTGGTTGGTATTAAAATATTCCTCAAAACAGTAGTGTAAATCTGAATTGTGATTGTGCATGACCTTTCTCTTCTTTAAAGTTAACAAGGATTCCCTCATGAATTTTTAGATCACTCAACTCAAAAGTTCATAGGTTACGACCTTATCAGACTCAACTATCTCATCCATAAGAACCAAGATTTAATCTATATCAACCAAAATGACTAAAAACCTTAACGAGAACCTGAAATAGTACCACAACACTCAGGCTAGAACTCTAAACGATGATCTATATATGATCCCAAAAGTCCACAACTAGTCCATTAAGTCAGTATTAAGTGGGAATCCCAAACTAATATTAACACTTACACTTAGTTCGGTTCTAGGTTAAGTACCAGATATCCATCAAAATAAAATATAATCTTACCATCCGAAAGTTTATCCTCTTTAAGTACTTTATATAATCAAGTAAATTATAATCCAAGCTCACCACTTAGGGTACGATCCTAATTCCATCAATTAACAATTTAACATTTAAATCAATCCTCAAAAAGCTTACTAGACTAGATAACAGGGTACAACTCACAATCCTCAAACGACAGGTAACAGGGTTCACTAAAAACGGAGTCTAACGAAAGAATTCAAGAGAATGGAGGGCAAAATGGGAGAATAAAACAATGATTCACCACGAGACTGAAAATGACCATTTATAAGACAAGGATTGGAAGAAGGAGGAGAAGAAGAGAAAAACTGATAGGGAGAGCAGTGGCAGCACACGGACATCAGGAATAATAACACGTGACAGCAGAGAGCCGAACAACATCAAGTCGTAGTAGTACAGCAACACAACAACATCAATAAGGAGAAGAAGGATAAGAAAAGAAGAAGAAGAAGAAGAAGAAGAAGAAGAAGAAGAAGAAGAAGAAGAAGAAACTGGAAGCATAGAACAAGGATCCTAGACTATTAAGATCTTAGAACAGAGAAGAGTTTTCTTATCTCCAGAGTTCACAAGGGAACTCGCTGGATAACTTCATCTTCTTGTAGAGAAACGAGCACACTAGTCTTGGGTCGCTCCCTCTGGATCCAAACTGAAATGGAGTCGCATCTGGGTAAAGTGAAATCACATCTGAGTCTACTGCACCATCGTGGAACTAGAATCTACTCTTGACATCTGGCCTGTAGCTTGAGCAAACAGAATCTGGGCTGGAAAGTCACCATTGTTGTATCTTCCTCGTAGCACCAAGTTGTCCACTCGAGTCATCAGGTCTTAGAAGTGCTAAGTAGGTCTTGTCCCGATTTGGAGCAGCATTACATCAACATCTTGTCCACTCATCTTCTTCTTGTGCATATAAAAAAAACATTCAATGCTAATCATTGAGTTACAAGAACATGTAACCTAACAATCAAGTCCTTACTTTGGTTTGTACCCTTCTCTCACTAATATTTTATTAATGTTCAAATCATTTACGAGTATTTTTCCTAAAATCAAGTGTGAGCGTCGGGAGCAACAATGCTCTGATACCAACTGTAATTCCCTATAAATTCTAACGCAATACAGTGGCGGAAACACTGTAGATTTGGGATTAATACACATTGATGTTATATCTATTACAAAAAGAACGGTCAGTCAATACAAATGCCACTTTTTACAAAAGGGCTAAAAATAAAAATCCTTCAAATGGGTTAACAATCCATAAACAAACATAATTAAAGCAGAGTAGGATCCATGCCACTCGCTAGCTCACACCAAACCCCGGAACACAGAATACCTGTCATGTTATAAACATAACAGCCACAATTCAGTGGGGAGCAGCTCAGGCAGTTCTCCCAGCCATAATACATAATATATAAGCAATAGAAGCATAATATAAGAAAATAGATTAAACTCAAAACATTATATATATCAAAATAAATTCAAAACCAGAAAACAATTCAGCAGCCTGACGGCGTCAAAACGAATAATGGAATATAAAACCGATGATCAGTACAGCTTTTACTACTAGAGATATGTCAAAACAACACCGAAGTGTAACTTAGTGCCCACGAAGCGACCCCTAAGCCTCACTGGTTAAGGAACTCAGTGCCCACGAAGCGACTCCTAAGCCCTTTCACCAGACAACTCAAACTATAATAGGACTGCGTTCAGCGAGGTCCTAGCCTAAGTACATGCGCATGACTCCTGAGCATAAACGATACCCAGTTCGACAATCAATGTATCCCTGACGCAAATACACTGACCATATAGCTGATGATAACAACCACCATATCCTAGACTTATATACTGTACATTCTCATTTCCAACATTATTCCATATTCAAACCAATAAATATTTTATCTGAATATTCCCAAAATAGTAACTTTCCGAAGATAGAAACGTTCTTCAAATAGTAACTTTCCAAAATAGGTGTTTTTTATAATTAGAAATCGTTTAACATATGAGTTATATAAAATATTTAATATTAGGCCTTGAGACATAAACATTATATTTATTAGATAAATGTATAATTAATGATTAAAATTCAAAGAAAGTAAAAATCATAATTATTTCTCAAAAGGTTGGAGTTTAAGTAATTAAAAGTAATAAATTACAAATTTACAGATTTTTTAGATTTGCACTGTCTTACTATACAATTCATAATTAAATCACTATAAATCAAAACAATATAAGATCAGCGAGGTTGAAAGATTTAATCGCTTAGCTACAACTTTTGTTTCTGGAGAAAATCGAAATCCCTAACTTAACATGGGGTTTAATTCGTAGTTTTATAAACTGTCAGAATCCGACACCCGATAGTATATCTTTAATAAAAGACGTTTACAATTTTGTTTTAAAACAAATCCAATTAGAAACGTTAACTAGACTCTTTAAAGTTAATGTACGTAAATTACCAAAATTAAATTAAAAGTTTATCATAGGTTTTAAATTAGGGTTTACAACAACTGACAGATTCGCGAACTAATCCGTCACAGTTTCATAAACGATTTGTTGTGACGAAACTACTTGGATTTAATTTACGAAATTTAAAAGACGTATAATAGACTTAAAATAAATGGTAGTCTCTTTTCAAACTTTTTGAAAATAAGATCTTTAAACAGGAGTAAAAATCGTACAAAAGTAGTAATAGATTCGAAAACATGCTGTAACTTTACTAAAAACAATAAAACTTTCAATTTGATAATTCATAGTATTAAAAATCAGAAAAATTGAGAAATTAATTCTTATTCATACATTTAAGTCTCGGCCCTATAATAATTTTTAGAAGATTGAAACATATCATCATAATAATATAGTAAACATATTTATAAAATTCAATTTAAAACGATACTACAAGCAACTACAACATATATATCATGCAATACCGAGTCATGCCATCATGTGTTACCTTCATCGAGATTCGAATTAATAAAATAACCGTCTTCATTGGATCTAGCACGATAGCCTACGAAAAATTAAAACATATGGTATTAGAACCACATAAGAAGGGATTAGAAAGAGGGAAACGAGATGGAGAATAAGAGTAATTAAATTACCCTCGGATTAGAATGAACGAAGGAGAAGAGATACGTAACAGACTGAGCAGCAATAACGTAATTAAACGGAATTGAAGAAGGATGAGTTTTATGTACAATGAAGAAAGAGTAATTGAAAAGTTTGGGGATTATAAAAAGAATGGAGTAAACAAGGTAACAACAACCACTAGAGAAGTAGAGATAGGAAGCAGTTGAGTAGAATTAGGATAAATAAAAACATGTGCTTAAATTAATAAAATATTTAGTGACTCATCTAGTTAGTGACGAGGTAACGGACTCGATTTGGGTCGGCAAATAATTTACGGTGTGATCAAAATTATTAGTAAAAAATAAATAACTGGCTTACAAATAAATTGGGTTAAAATCGCATAAGAAAGGAATTAAACTCAAACTTTGAGATGGGCTAAAATATTATTTTGTCATAAAATTAAATGTTTGGGTCAAGTTCGGTGTTGATAAAAATAATTAGTTGACTCCAGAAATCAAATGGGTCAATCTCGAATTTAAATAATTGTTTGTAAGGAAATTGAGTTTCTTGACGAACAAATTGTTTTCAACGAAAATGAATTAAATTGATTTCTTGAAAACAAAATGATACTTTTCAATTAAAGTTTAATAAAATGATTTATCGAGGAAATAATAAAATATTTTATCGAGTTTCGAGTTGAAATAGAAATTCGAGCCAAAATAAAGATTTTAGGAATTTAAGTCGGAGTCAACGTAAATCCCATAAGATTTAAAATGAAGGATTACAAGTTAAATCGCAAACAAAATAAAAATATGGATACTAATTTAATTTATAAAAATTAGGGGTGTTACACTAAAATTACAAGTTTCCGTTTCCATCACTAGACGAGATTTTTTTTACCGAAAAATAAGTTACCCAACCATTAAATTATACGAAGAATTCAAATATGTCATTAAATTTAGGAAAAAATATTAATTTAATGAAGTTCTCAAGGTTCTCACCAAGTTGATGGTTCTCACCAAGTTGATGGTTCTCACTTGATCTTAAATAAATAAATATATATATATACACACACACGTGCACATACACACACACACACAGTTACAAACACACACGGCATTAGTGTTCGTGTATAATAACTATGAACACATAAAAAACATAAACTTTCATACAAAAATTGCACGCCTTTTTAAAAAAAATTGGGATAAAAAACACATGAATTTCCACATAAAAGAAGTTTAAAAGTATAAGAACATAAATTATGTTATATTTTTTTTTAAAAGTCGGGTCGGGCCGGGCCAAAATTCGGGCTTTAAGGTCGGCCCATACCCGGCTTAAATTTTTTATCGGGCTAAGATCGGGTCGGGCTTTGGGCTTTTTTGGGCCAACACGACGGCCCAAGCCCTTGAAAAAATCGGGCCGGGTCGGGTTGGATCGTCGGGCCTGGGCCATTTGATCAGCTCTTAAATTTCCTTTTTTTCTTCATTTTAGTTTTCGTTTATTTTATTTTTGTTTTTGTGTCACTTGTATTGTCTTGCATTCTCCTTCTTGTAGGTACACCGCCAACCATTTAGCATGGATACGTAAGGTAGCGGAAATGAAATGAAGACCGCGCGGTGATACCTTCTACCTTTGTTTTATCCCTTTCTCTTATGTATGAGAGTTTGGGCATATATGCTATTTGGAGGTTCACTTGGTGAACATTTTGGAATTGGTGGTTGTGGATTGTGTTGACTTGTTGGAGTTCGGAGTGCATGTCCATACTTGTATATTTGTTTTGTTTTCTTGTGTTTTTGTTATTTTTGTGTTCTCTTTTTCATTGTGTGTATAGTTTGTCTAGGTAAAGTTTTCGAAAACCCGATTTCGATTTTAGGCCGAGTGTTTATTACTCCCTTGTTAGTAACCCTTTTTGATTTTTGGACATATTTCTAGTAGAATGACCTTGAACCAATTTTTGCATTGGATTTTCACCATAAGTCCATCTTTTCTACTAGGAGTCTACACCGGGATTTGCATTTGACCACCTTGACCACCCATGGAGTGATAAGGCCTTGGTTACTGTTCCTCGTTCTCTTAGGTGACCTTACTTGAGAAGCCATTTTTTAGTCCAAAATTTCATCCTTTTATCGGTTCGGAGGGGGTGCACACCCGACTAGCCTATTTTTCTACCAGTCACCCATTTCCACAAATAAGTTTGCAAGAATATGCTTTACCTTGATCTCAAACGAACCATCTAGCCAAAAATGAGCTATTCAAAGAAAAAAAGGGAAAATGAAGAAGAAGGGCAAAAAAAAGCCCTCGATCGAAATAATGGGAAAACAAAAAACCGAAAAGAAAATCAAAATCTCAAAAATCGTTCCCAAACCCAAATAATCCCTTGGTTGACTTATTGCCTTGAAATGCCTACTAGAGGACCGAGTCCCGAGGAAGGAAAATAGCGGTAATTTGGCAATCTCTACCATTTTGCAAACACTTATCCATCTTTCTGGTCTAATTGGCTTTCTCGAGTTTGGAACGACCCTCTAGGCTTAGCTTAGGAGACGGCATAACACTTACCTACAGTGCTTACTAACTCCACGGTTCTCACTTATCCACTCCATTTATCTTCCCGTTGTAGGCATCTCTAGTTGAATTAGACGGACCTTGGTAAATTTTCAATGTTTTTATTGTTTGATTGTCATCCTATTAGGATCTTGTCCATGTCAATTTGCGTTACTAACTTGGTAGTGTTCTCGCTTGCCTTAAGCTCAAATCGATGCTTTCTCCGCCGTTTCGATGAGGGATTCAGTGATTTATTTTCTCTTTGGTTGCGACTATCCTTTTGTGTGTGTCCTTCTTGATTTATGTGTTTGTGTGTGTTAGTCGCAACCCCAATTTTGAGCAAGACCCAACTTGCCTTGCATGGAGGCACTCTACCTCATGAGTATCTCGATGTGAGTTGAAGGGACGGAGCGGGCCCGTTAATTGCCTCGTATTGGCATAGCATAGTCTAGCTTAGTTAGTAGTAGCTAATTTCTTTTTGGGTCTTTGCTCGAGGACGAGCAACGGTTTAGTGTGGGGGAATTGTTGTGTGCCAAATTTGGACCATTTTTCTTCCCATTTAGACCTGCTTTTCCTCCGTTTTGCGAGACTTGAGTGCGATTATCGCCGTATTTTGAGTAATTCTCGCATTAGTGTCTCTCTTTTGCATTTTACGTGTTTTTGGTAGTTTTCTGTCTATTTTGATAGGATTTTCGACCAAAAACATGTTTGAGCTCCTACGAGCATGAAAGAGATACGGGCCAAAGAGCAAAGAACACAACCGAAAGTTCAAGTAATCCAATTGATCGAGAAAGAAAGAGACCGGAAAAGAGGAGAAGTATCACCGGGTGAAATTTCACCCGGTGAGTCATCATCGGGCGAAATTTTGCCTGACGACATTTTCCACCCCCGAAGATTTTCGTGGGCAGATCCCACCGGGCGAAACAACCGGGCGAAATTTTGCCCACCGGGTGAAATGTCGCCCGATGGAGAAGACGAGCCAAAATCGCAAATTGAGAAAGAAATCTCACCGGGTGAAATTTCACCCGGTGGGATGATAAGTGTAGTTTGTAGTGCCTATTTGGTAGTGTTTTGGTCCCATTTTCCTTGTGGAATCGCTCCTTGAGAGCGATTTATGGGCTACTTATGCTTCCTCTAGTTCGTTTCAGGTTCCCGAGACCATTCATGAAGAGTTGGAGCGATTCCGACTCAATACATACACTTTTCGGAGCCAACGAAGTGAAGGAACGATCACTCGATGCCTTGGATTCGACCCCGAGACCTTGGGACCCAATCCCGAGCCTCCGAGACCCGATCCCGAGTCCCGAGAATTGATGAGAAGTCCATGTGAAGCAAGGAGGAACCTTAAAGATCATATTGGAGGCCTACAAGACTCATCCCCGACGGGTATGACCTCAACCCGTCCGGGATGAGGTGCACAAAAGAGATGCTCCTGTTTTGAGCCCTTCCCGACCGGGAGCAGGTCATCCCGGCCGGGACCGACCCCTTCCCGACCGGGACCACCTCATCGTGGCCGGGAAGGGCCTGCTGCAACTCCGCCTTGTTTTCTTTCTTCTCCTTTCCACTTGTAACCCTATATATACTCTTCCCTTGTTTTGTAAGCTTATGTTAGACACTTCCCCTGAAACCCTAGACTACTTTAGGTTAGATTAGCTTAGATTAGTGTAGATTAGTCGGTAATTAGTCCTTAATCTTAGTTTAGTACTTGTATTAAGGGATTTCTTGAAGAATCCATCCAAGATTGACAACCTTGGTGGAATTATTTGGGTTTTCTTCTATGCAAGTGTTCTCCTTTTCCATTTCCTTTGTAGTTTGGTACAATATTCTTCTCCTTTCACTCTTAATACTCTATTGTTTATTAAGTTCTCATCTTTATTCATTGTTTATTGTTTATCCTTGTTCTCCATTATGTATGTTTGGATTCTTATGTTGATTCCTCTTATTCTTGTTAGTTGTAGTTTGATTATGTCTGAGTAGATTCTTGCTAGGGTTAGTAGGGTGATTAGGGTGTTAATTGGATGATTAAGGGTTTGTTGGAGATGTTGGTGGAAGATTTGGGTTTCCTCTTGGTTTGATGCATATTACATGTTTGTTGAAATGCTTGAGTGACTAGTAGTTGCAAATACTTGTTTTTCTTGCTTTTCTCTTGTGGGTAATAGTTTGCTTGTGGGTTTGGGTCCCTCACTAAGTAGCGAGAGCCCGGTGAGGATGACCCCTAGGTCGGTCTATGTAGCGAGAGCCCGGATTCGACCTAGGCCACGATAACACGCTAGTAGCCCCGTTTGTCATGTGTGTCGCCGAGATGGGTTTTAGGTGAAACCTCTAGGTAGGTCTAAGTAGCGAGAGCCCGGACCACACCTAGATTACCCGACTACCCCTTCACCTTTACTCGTCCTTGACCATTCCGTTGCCCCTTGAACCCGACCTAATCCTAGCCCGTTTTCCTTGTTTGTTTTCTCCGTCTCCTTAGCCATAGTCTTAGCCTTCTTCCCCTTCTTATCGTTCTAGTTTAGTATAGCGTCGAGACCTAGTCAAGTCTTTAGGTGGAACTTGGTCCAAACCCTCTTTACCGTCCCCGTGGATTCGACCTTACTTGCCCTAGCTACCCACTAGGAATAGTCGGTTTTATATTGATCGGCGGGATCCACGACAAATCCCACCATCATGGGATTAGTTCGTCGAGCCGCAGGGTGAAATTTCACCCCATGAAGATGCAAAGGGTGAAGGTCTAGCTTAAAGAAAAGGAATTATATTATGGGCCTTAAGCTTGTGTGACCCATTAAGAAACACTATAAATACTTAACCTAGGGTTTTGTGCCACTCTTGTGCCTTGAGTGAGCCTCTTAGGAGTAGAAGTAGTGTAGAGGATCTCTAGTAGTAGTAATTGTAGTAAGCTTCTTAGTAGAAAATCTCCATAGAAACTTAGTAGATCTTATTAGTATTAGATTAATTCTACTCCATAGTTTGTGGTCAAGCTTCCATCTTTAGTGAAGATCGTGTTTTTATATTGAAGATTGAAGAATTTGCAAGGATTAGTGACAAGTTCTAGTATTACTCTTTTCAAGATTCAATCTTTTACGTTAATCTTCATCTTATTCCTTTAGTTTTCTCCATAGTTGGTAATCTCTTTCCTCTCCCTTTCTCCATTAATTAGTTTATGTTTTTCTCTCTCCTTTGTTTAGTTTCTCCATAGTTTGTGTGATAGTTTATTTCTCCTCCTTAGTGTTGTTTGATAGATTGTAGTTTCCTTATCATTTAGTTATTATGCATGCTTTAGTCAATCTCTCCTTTATTAGTGTTTTATTGTTATCCATTATGACTAGTGAGTAGACTTCTTGTTGGGGAATTTAGGGATGACGATTTGGATTATTTGACTCAAGGGATGTTGGTGGGTTGTTTACTTGTTGATTTATCAAGTTTAAGGTTTTTGTGTCTTTGTTGACCTAGACTGCAGATAGATTGACCTTGACTAATTTCTATCAATATGGGGAAACTCGGGGTAGAAATTATCTTGACTTGAGACTTACCCTTTCGCCGCGAAAGCGGGTATAGGTGGGTTGGGTGAAGAAACCGAAAGGTGGCACTCTCCCTTTTCAACGTTGTAACTAAAACTCGATCCCGAGATTCCTAGACCCCATTTCCGAATCCCGACTCTCCCCAACACCTTTCCCATTATCGTTTCTAGCTTTAGTTGTGTAGCTCGCTAGCATTAGTTCAACTTTTCTCGTCTCAAAACCCCCATCTCAATCCCAAACACGACTAAATCTTAGACTTGACCAATTATTCTTAACCGCCTCCTTGTGGATCGACCTCGACTTGCCGCTACTACATAGTAGTAAGTTGGGACTAAAAATATTGTTTGCATGCATGTCAGTGACAGCGCGCATCAAAATGGCGCCGTTGCCGGGGAGGCGGCGATTAGTTTATTGATTAAGTCTTTGTTTTTTTGTGTTTGGATAATTGTTTTTCTTCCCTCCTACCCTAGTGCCATTAGGTGCTAGAAGGCTCATTGTTTGTTAAGTTTTTGCTAGGTATACTTTTGATTTGGTTACTTGATCCCCATTCGGAGAACAAGTCGCTTGGAAATATTGTGGACCGAAACAACAACTTGATATTGTGATCTTCCACCAATTTCATCATTTCTCAACACCCTATCTTTGAACAACATCCAAGGATTCAAGTATGGCTACACTTGGGTCCCATTCTCAACCATCTATTGAAGAGATTTCTTCACCTGTCTTCATTGGAGCCATCCCGGAGAGTTTTGAGCTTAAACCTTCCATCATCAATTTGATTCAACAACAAACTTTTCGAGGATTACCAAATGAAGATGTGATAGAGCATGTTTGTCTTTTTAAAGAAGGTCTTATTGGTGTCAAGCTTGAAGGTGTCACCGAGTGCCAACTACGTCGGATCCTTTTTCCTCGCACTTTGCGTGATGGAGTTAGGAGATGGATTAAAAGTTTCCCCAACAATACCTTTTGCACTTGGGAGCAATTGTGCAACACCTTCCTCAAAAAATACTTCCCACCATCCAAGACCAACAAATTCCGAAGAGAAATTCAAACGTTCCAACAACAAGAAAATGAAAGCATAGGTAAAGCCTGGGACATATTTCAAACATTGCAAAGGAAGTGTCCGCACCACGGAATCCCAAGTTGGCTTATACTTCATATTTTCTTCCACTTGTTATCGGATAACGCCAAGGATAATGTCAATGTGGCGGCAAAAGGCGATTTCTTTTTGCTTAATGAAATCGAATCTACAAAACTCATTGAAAGGATAGCCAAGAATGATGAATATTCCGAAAATGATTAACATGAAGAGCTAAGTGGTGAGTCAACATCGTCAACCGAAAGGAGAACCGATCTTGAAGCTAGAGTCGAGGAGTTGGTTAAGCAATTTGAAGTGTATGTTGCTAGAGCCAATTCTCCACCCAAGACTAGAACATCTCCAAAAAGATCGACTCCACCAAGAAGGGTGAGTTCACCAAGACGATCATCCATTTCACCACCTAAATTGTATCGCATTGAAATTCCATGTGATCATTGCGGAAGATATGACCACGATTCCGAATTGTGTATGAGAAAGGAGAGTGCTTATCAAGCTAACACCCAAGGAACCCATGAAAAATCTCAAACGAATAACCCTAATTTGGGAGCCGGATTTTATTCCATGCCTACTCAAGGATCATATCCTTTTCCAAGAGCCCCCAATCAAAGGGTTTATCCTAATTCATATGGGTCCCACTATCAACCGAGACCTCCTCACACGAATCAATTCAATCAAGGTTATTTTTATCCTCAAGGACCACCTCGACCAAATTATGGTCCTCCATTGGGAACCTACCCTCCATATAATCAAGGCCCTCCAAGGCACTTTCAAGGTAACTCTCAAACTCTATATGACATTCAACAAAAAATCAAATTCTTATTGAAGGAAAATGCGTCAAATCGAGCTAGACTTGAAGCTCTAGAGGCACGTTCCGCCTTGCAAGCTCGATCTTCTCAAGATCCGACCAATTCTTTCAATCAAGCATCCTTGAATGCCATTAAGGTAACGAGCAAAAAGAAACTGGTGAAACCCTTTGACCCACAAACTACATCTCATCCCTCAATCAATGAATCCGATGAGAAAGTGGTCAAGAATGTAACCGAAAACCAAGAAGAGACCCATCAAAGTATCTTGTAGGAGACCTTGCATACATTATTGAACAAATTCCAATAGAGGACACGAACCTAGTCTCTAGGATCGAAGTACCCCCCTTGAATGACAAGCCACAAATCCCATTCGATAATCAAGCTTTGGACATGATAACTTTCACCGATCTTATCGAGAACAGTGATACAAGCCCTTCCATGCCCACCTCGTCCGAATATATTCGAGACATTATTTTGAAACCCACCGAAAGGGAAGGAGCTCCGTTTCCCCAAGGACTACCCCAAGAGTTACAATTCCCATCAAGTTAGGTGATCCGGGTAGCTTTGCTATACCTTGTTCCATAGACCATGTTTTGATAGACCGCGCCTTGTGTGACCTTGGCGCCGACATTAGTTTAATGCCCCTAGCCATTGCCCAAACCATTTATATCAAGGACTTGGAACACATCTCAGTTAATGTGCAAATGGCCGATGGAACTACAAAGGAACCCTATGGACTAGCCCGCAACCTCATGGTCAACGTGGGAAATCTTTATATACCCACCGATTTTGTTATTCTTAACATGCCTATAGAGGAGCGGAATCCTATTCTTTTGGGACGGCCTTTCCTGGCTACCGGTGGAGTAATTATTGATGTGAAGCGAGGGCGATTATCTTTCAATGTTGCTAATGATACGGTTCAATTTGTGCTTCCCGCGTTCCTTCCAGAAAATTCCCAAGCGGAGTTTTGGAATCAAATGGTGGAATTTCCACCCAATGAAGAATCCTCTACCGAAGATCTTGACTATGATAACGAAGAAGACGACGGTGCCCTATTTATACTTGGTTCTATCTCCGAAGAAGATATTCCCGAAGAATTTGCAATGCTTTCCGAGGTAGCACGACTAATGGGCTTGCCGGAGTTTAGAGAAAAGCTTAAAATCGGTAACATCGAATTTGAAGTTAATGACCAAGACCCCCGGGTTGCTTTTCAAGCAACCCTGATTAAACTCAAACAATTCAATTCGGTTTGGTGGTGTCCATAATAACCACCTTGTAAATATTTGTATATTCTTTTCTCTTTATTTTCTTTGGACAATAGCTTTTGGATTTTTTCTTTTGGAACTTGTTTTGGTATTTGCAGGAATTGTGAAGATTTCTTTTGGAATTTTGGGTTGCGCTATGAATAATTGTGTGAGTTCTTCTCCATGTAGCTAATACATGGGTCGAGAGGATTGAATTTATTGAAGAGCTAAGGATGGTTTGGGCCAAGTCGAAGAAATTTTTCGTAGCAAAGTCCTATTTTGAAGTGAATTATTTTACCGGGTGATACTTCACCCGATGGCAACTTTGCTCGAATTAAAGGAATTGACGAAAAATCCGCCGGGCAAAATTTCACCCGGTGGAATCTCACCGGGTGAAATTTCGCCCTACGGTGAAAATTTTTGTGACTTGGTAATTTACGGAAATTCCACCGGGTGAAATTTCACCCGGTGAGATCTCACCGGGGGAAATTCCGCCCGGTGGTAAAACCACGCGGAAATGACGAGATTCGGTCCGAAGACCGTTGGGAAAAATTTCGCCCGATGGTGACCACCGGGCGAAATATCACCCCGCGGCATATACCCAGCCAACCCACCTTACCCATCCTCATAATCAACCTTTCCTCTCTCTCTCTCCTCAATCAAACCCCAAAAACCCCAAGCAAACCCCAAATCCTCCACCTTAAACCACCTCTAATCCCTTCATTTCTTCACCAAATTTCAATCAAATTATATATTTCTCATCCCCATCACATTTCTATCATCTTTTTAGAGTTTGTTTTCAGAAATCGTCACAAATCCAACAATCCCCAAACCGAGACCGTCATCACCATAATCATCAAATTCAAGCAACAAGAATGAAGAGGGTAAAACAAATGGCAAGGAAAAGGCTTTCCTCAATGCTTAATCGAAATTCGGGGTCAACATCGTCTTCCAGGTCCGAGGAGCCGGCCGAGGCTCGAGACGAATCTGTCTCGATGCCCGTTCAGACGCAAGGCTCAGTCCCGCGTGAACAACCTGTTCTGCTAGAGGTACGTTACCCTAAAATCCTTCGTAATTTCCGTCATTCAGAGTCTGGTAACTATTTCGCTAAAAAAGCCCATCTTGATAAATGTAATTTTTTTTGGGTCTGTCGTCTCGAGCCTACTCGTTGGGCGGCTCGAGATGTACTTGTGCGCATGGGCATAGAACCGCAGGTACAAGCAATGTGCCAAAGCCTTGGTCTCATCAAATTTTATGCCACCGAGGAGGAAACTTTTTAGAAGTTGACGTGCGAGTTTTTTGCAACTTTCAAGCTGAGTGGTGACGATAATACCACTGTCACTTTTCAGCTGCGAGAAACTCTGTACGTGTGCACTGCTTGGTTTACCTTCTTCTGTCCTTGGAAGGCCCAGGACGGGGCAGACTCGGGATGACAAATTCGCCCGAGATCGATTTTGGTTTAAAATAGCCCCAAAAGGACTTTCAAGGGAGGGAAGATGCGTTCTTTCTCTATTCGAAACCCCATCCTTCGGTATTTGGCGCGTATCATAGCCAATTCATTCCTGTCGAGCTATGATACGCACCACAATTATAGTACTACAGTTGTACAGCTGTTGGAGGATGCGGTTTTGAACAGAGGCCCGCCAATCGATATGTCCGAGGCGCTACCCACTTTTCCCAGGTTGCGAAGGGCAGCCGCAAGAAAATTTCGTGGCGGTGTTGTAACGATGCTAGCTAAAGCCTTGGGCATCGATTTTAGCGATTTGTCACCAGTTGACGGGGCGGGAATTTATATAGATGAGGTTTATTGTCCTTTCCTTGTTTGGCCCCAGAAAGGGGATTATGACAGTTTGTTTTTGTATAAGATTACTGAGCTGAGAGTCATTGCAATGCCTAACCCCAAATGGGTTAGGCTAGATATTGAGGAGAACTTCGGCATGCCGAAGAGGTCCGGGGAATACATTCGGGGTCACACCTGTGGTAAGTTTCAACAGACTCAATACCCCGAGGGAGCTTTAGATTATGGCGACGATGACATAGAGGTTGTAGACGTGTCGGAGGAGGAGCCGGAGGTTGAAACCTCTCGGGATGAGGTTCATAGAACTTTACCTTCATCATCACACGCACCCTCTTCCTCACATCAGACCGAACCCCAGGCCTCGCAGTTTTTCACCCCCAACAGACACTCCACGTTCACTCCAGTCTACACAGACTTTGAACCACACAGACACTCCACGTTCACCCAGTCTACCCCAGGTTTTTAGGAGGACGTTAACATGAGTCCTCCACGACACTCCTCGTTCTTCGGATCAGAGGACTTTTATAACCAGTGGGGGGACGTTTATGACCAAACACGTCAGACCTGGGAGAACTCGACCACCTCACTGAACTTAGCCCAGAATGCTTATAATGTGGCCCGGGATGCGCGAGATACTGCACATAGCTCATACACGTACTCTAGGGAAGGTTTTGAGTACACCCGGAACAGTTTTGAGATGGCTCGGGACGCCAAAGCAGCAAGGTTGGCGGCAGAGGAGAACCAAAGGATGTTGCAGCAGCAACAGAGCTATTTTGATCGATTTTCGGTATGCCTCCGCCAGGGTCTTACTACCCGCCACCTCGTCCCCCAGATCCGATGTGAGTGGTCGAGTGTTGTCAGTGTTAGTGTGAGGGTGTTAGATGTCAGTTGTCAGTTGTCAGTAGTCTGTTCTCTTGTCTCAGTAATCTCTGTCAGTCCTTGCAGCGCCAATTTTTGGCATTTGGTAATTATGGTTGTTGGTTGATTTGTAGTTGGTTATTCTGTTGGTTTGGTGAGTTGTCAGCCCCTCCGTGACCCTACTTGGGTCGTTACACACGTGAGGTTTATTTGCAGGTACCTTAGAGAAGGACCTGATTGTTGCTCCCGGTCTTTGGTGAATTGATCGCACCAAGACCATTTGAAAAATCCAAAAAAAAAATTCTTTTATTTTTTCTCGATTTGTGCGGAATCCGGGCGAGGTGACGTGATTACACCTACGCCCTTTCCCCCCTTATCGGTTTTTCCTTTTTTTCTTTTCATTTTCCTTTTTTTTCACTTCTTTTTCTTCATTTTTCGTTTTCACTTCTAATATCAGGAGACGGACGTCATATTTATGCAAATTGATGTTACACACTCCATAAGGAGAAACCACTCAATTCCTAATTATAAACGAGACCAGTTATGGATGTTACTGGCCTAGGAAGCTCTAAATCCTCAGAATTTTGTGGTTTACCGACAAAATGATCAAATTTACTCATTTGGCAATTAAAAGTTCAATATGCATTCAGATCGAAACCATCTCATCTCAAGCAATACATGTAATCAGGTACGGAGTCAGATGTCAATTAGGAGAAATCGTGTAGAACGCAATGTCATCATCGCCATTTTGCATGTTTCACATCAGACACAAGACAGACACAAAGCACACAAAAATAAAATCCTTTTGGATTTTCTAATTTTTCAATTTTCTTTGGATTTTTAGAATTTTTGAAAGCGGTAAAAGCACACAACGGAAAATAAAAACACAAACTCTCCCCCAAATCTAAATGTCATAGTGTCCTCAATGTGATTCTACAGCAGATAAGACAGGAAATTCCACAGCCAATCCTAAGGACAACTCGACCTAAGGGGAAGAAAAAAGTCTAAGAATGCATGAAAATCAAAAATAAAGAGGAAAGAAATTATCGTATGCAAGGGTAGCTCCCCCAAACCAGCTGAAAAGCGGGGGGAACATATACACATGACGTCGGGTTGCCTCCCGACTAGAGCTGGTTCAGCTTGGTCCCGCACGACCACTTCGCCCGTTTCAAGAAATGTGAATTCGCCTCGGTCGAAGTCAAAACAACTCAGAGCCCGTAGGAGCAAATCGAACATTCAGGCATGTGCTACATACAAGCATAAGTAGCACAATATAGGCACAGAGGCGTTAAAATTCTGAAAATCAAACCGTCTCAGCAAGAAGATGGAAATTTATTTTCATCGAATGACTATTCATCTATTTTTGGTTCAAACGACTATTCAGAGTTCCTAAAGCTCCTTGTAAAGCCAGGTTCACGAATACCATCAATATCTACTGGAGGAGCAGCACATCAATTTGGAAGAGATGATGGAGGTGGGAGTCCATTTTGGTCATGGTACTCGAAAATGGACTCGAGCAATTGGGAAATATTCAAGTACCTAAAAGAAGTTTCATTTGTTCAATATATTTTATTTCCTCAATTTGTGCCCTCCAGTTCAAATGCATATCCCATTTTTGCCCGAGATCCACATTTCTGAATTGAAAGGTCCGAATGATCAACTCTACAATCCGTTTGAAGAAAGGAAGGATCCCGAAGAATCGAAATATTTGATGGAAGAACAGGGGATCTTTTTATATGAGCGTTCCGTGTTTTCAGATTCAAATTCCCCTTTGTCAATTAAATTGAAAAAATTAAAATGAGGAAAGGGGAATTTCTTAGGTGGATCGTATCCACTTAAATCAGCAATCAGGACGAAATTAACTCGAACGGTTAATTCGTTAGGCATGGGGAGTTCAGGTGCGCAAGTTTCGGTAGGAGGTTCATGAATTAGTGTCCGGAGTAGTGGAGGAGGATGATTCGTCTCAACAACTGTGTCACTAATAGAGCATACGTCCTCCTTTACCGTTCTGAGGGGCCTATCTTCCCGGAGGGCAGCCTCTATCTCATCGAGCTCGGCTTTCCAATATTCAGATTGTCCGCCGTAATCGTTCGTATGAACCACCTCAATTTCAGACACTTCACCGTTGAACAGTCGTTCAATTTCATCGACCTCTTCTTCCCAAGTACGATCTTTTCCTACCGGGTCTCCATAGAGCAAGCGTTCGATTTCATCCACTTCCTCTTTGAATCTTTGCGCTTCCAGCTCGACAAGGCTAGGTGGCACGGTAGCTTCCTCGATATTCCTGCGAATAGCATTGATAGACTCATTAGATGACATGTTAATAGCAGCAATAGTATAACACGACTCAGCTATATGTTTCGGAGTCAAGCTAAAACCAAAAGAAAGCTTATCTTCTCCTACCGATAGTGTTAGCTTTCCGTTCCTAACATCTATAACTGCCCCCGCCGTGTGTAAGAAGGATCGACCTAAGATGATAGGAATCACTGAGTCCCCAGCCATATCTACAATCACAAAATCTACGGGAATAAAAAACTTTCCGACCCTGACGACGTCTTCCAAGACACCCAAAGGGCGTTTAAGAGAGCGATCGGCCATTTGCAAGGTCATACTCGTGTTTTTGAGCTTACCCATGTTCAACTTTGTAAAAATGGAAAATGGCATCACACTAACACTCGCTCCTAAATCACAAAGAGCATTATCGATGGTAAAAGTGCCAATAGTACAAGGGATAAAGAAACTCCCTGAATCTTTAAGCTTAGACGGACATTGACTATTAAGGATTGTGTTGCAGTTCTCGGCGTATGCCACGGTCTCGGCCTTATCGAAAGCATTGTTCCGGGCAATTATTTCCTTCAAAAGTTTTCCGTAGGCGGGTACCTGCGTAATCAATGCAGTGAAGGGGATGGTTACTTGAAGGTCTTTCACTACCTCCATGAATTTACTGAACTGCTGATCAGTCTGATTCTTGCGTTGTCGCTGTGGAAAAGGAAGTGTGATTTGTATCGAAGCTTCCTTAGCTATCTCGGGAGGAACCGGGGTAGAACGAACGGGCACATCTGGTACTTGCAGCACAACTCGATCAAGTCCATCATGACTCGATCAAGTGCTATCAGACTCGATCGAGTCGCTTGACCTAACTCGATCGAGTGGTGTTCTTAAAGTCTTCCTAGTCGATTTTCGTGGGGTTACTCGATCGAGTCCATGTGGCTGAATCGATCGAGTTGCCTTGGGATTTTTAGAAGCTCCGAAAGTTGGCTTCTTTAAAGCCGCTTGGTCAACTAACGCGTCCGAAAGTTCTTGCTTCTCCAATTCAGTCTCATCGACGATGTCGACTAAGTCACCTTCACCGGGTTGGAGTAGTATGGTAATAGCGTTGACCTGTTCAGTCTCCGAGATTCTTTGCTGCTTCTGAGCGGACAGTTGGGCAATTTGATTGTCCAAAATCTTGTGATGTGCAATGTTGTGTGCTAAATTTAGACCATTTTTCCCCTCATTTAGACCCGTTTTCCCTCGTTTTGCGAGTTTAGAGTGCGATTATCGCCATATTTTGTGTACTTCTCGCATTAGCGTCCATCTTGTGTGTTTTACGTGTTTTTGGTAGTTTTTCTATCGATTTTGATAGGATTTGGCACCGAAATAACGATCGAGCTTCCACGAGCACAAGAGAAGAGAATACCGTCCAAAGAGTAAAGCACACAACTTAAAGTTTAAAGCCATCCAATCAATTAACGAAGAATGAGACAAGAAAAGAGGCCAGCAGAATGACCGGGCGAAATTTCACCCGGTGAGATACCACCGGGCAAAATTTCACCCGGCGGTAAAAATGCCTCCCCTAAGATTTTCCGAGACTTCCCACCGGGCGAAACTGACCGGGCAAAATTTCGCCCGATGGAAAGATGTACCGAAAACGCCAAAAGTGAAGAAAATCTCACCGGGCGAAAATTTCACCCGGTGGGATTATCACGCAAGACCGCAGGGCGAAGTTTCACCCCATGAAGATGCTAAGGGTGATTGTCTCACTAATGGAGCATAAAGTGGATTTGGGCTTTAGGTAAAATACCCATTAAGAGATTACTATATATATGTTACCCTAGTTTGTTGCCCAAGGTATCACCCCATTAGTGTAGAAACCCTCCATTTGAGTAGTATTAGCATCCATCACATTACACCATCCATTAGAGTAATCTAGTAGTATTCTAGTAGTAATTCTCTATAAATCTAGTAGTTTACATAGTAATTAGTAGTAGATCTACTTAGTTTACATCAACGATTCTCTAGATTACAAGTTTGTAGAAGATTATTCAAGTTTCATTGAAGATTTGTTGGGTTTATTGAAGGATTAGTGACAAGTTCTTTATTCTCTTCATCAAAGATTCAACCTTTATTTATGCAATCTTCTTATTTCTTGTAGATCTTCATAGTTGGTACATTTCTTTCCACTCTCTAATCTCTAGTTTAGATTTAATTTAGTTTTCTCATTATTGTTTTGTTTAGATCATCTTAGTGTAGTTAGTTTCTCTAGATCTTGTTCATGTTGTTCTAGATTATTCTCTAGATTAATTTGGTAGTTCCATAGTTTAGTGGGTAATTGTTGGATCGTAGTTTTCTCATTATCTTGTAGTTAGTTTCCTTAGATCTAGTTAATATGCATGCTTTAGATAGTTTCTCCTTAGTTAATGTTTTATTGTCTTTCATTATGATTAGTGAGTAGATTTCTTGTTGGGGAGTTTAGGGATGAAGACTTGGATTATTTGAATTTAGGGGTATTGGTGGGTTGCTTGTATGTTGGTTTACTTTGCTTGTGGTTGTTGTGTCATTGTTGATTTAGTCCGAACAACTAGACCGACCTTGACTCGTTTCTACCAATACGGGGAAACTCGGGGTAGAAATTATCGTAATAAGAGACTTACCCTTCTTTGGCGCGAAAGCGGGTTTTTAGGTGAGTTGGGTGAAGAAATCGAAAGGTGGCATTCTCCCTTTATCAATGTTGCAACAAAAACTCGATCCCGACCTTCTTAGACTCCATGTTCCGAATCCCGACTTCTCCCCAACGCCTTTCCCTAGATTAATTATCCCTAGCTATTCTCGTAGTTATTTCTCTAGCGTAGACTCGACCCATAGACTCGACCCTTAGAAACCCCCCTCTAGACATCAAACACATCGCTTTAAACTCGTCAATACATCCGTTCCCTGTGGACCGACCTCGACTTACCACGAATACTTGTTTGTTTTTGTGTGATCTCGAGTCTTATAAATATCGTTTGATCCCCCGTCCTTCGTTAACGACCGATCCGATTGGGAGGCGATCAAAGTGGCACCGTTGCCGGAGACGGCGAGTGATTGTTGTGTTTTTAGTTGTTGTGTTTGATTCTTTTTCCTTCTCTCTTTTCCCTAGTGCCGTAAGGTGCTAGGAGTCTTACCGTTTAATTGAGTTTTATGCCCAGGAACACGTCGTCGCCCTTGTGGTTCGATCCGAAGCCGGAAAGGACTTTTAGAGCATTACGTTTTCGGGAAATAACTTGACAGGGTTAGTCGTATCCCTAATCAAAGATACCCTAAGGTCATTAACTAATGTAGATAGCGAAGTCAGGGGTCGAACCACAAGGAGATGGGAATTCAATTATTTATCCTAAGAATTAGATTCTAGATTATAGGTCACAGATTTGGTTGATTTGGTAAACTAATAACTAATTACTGATAAATAAATCAATAAGGAAAAAAAGTCTAGGGTCTCAGGTACACAATGAATATTACTCGGGTCAGGGAGTCAACTAACAGGTCAATAATCGAACTACCTAAGGTGTAGGTCCGGTCGGTACACTACAACCTTTAGATCTAAACTTAACCTGCGGTCGCTAGCATTAAGTCAGTCTACCCAAACTATCGTGGCCTAATTAGTTCTTAACCCGGTCGGCAAAAAGTCCTAATTTGCGATACTAATTAATTGAATTATGCATCAAACAATTAATCAGAGTTTAAACGATATTCAGGCAATAGTTCATACGATTAGAAACAGGTCAATTGACTATCACCCTAATAATACGCATCGATCCCCTTAAACCCTAGATGAAATCTAGCTACGCATATTAATTATAATCGGACTAACAAAAGACGAATTGCAATTAAACATGACGAAAACGATACGAATTAATCTACGGAAGCAATAATAAATCTACACTATAAAACAATACAAAGAATAAATTAAGACGGAAATTAAAGTAGAAACTGAAATTGAAATTAAAATTAAGAATAATAATACCGGAGAATTCAAGATCTGAGACGGAGAACTAGGTTCAATGTATCTCGCAAAGTAAACTAGACTAAGAAACTAAGATAATAAAAAGTGTGTAGAAGAAGGTAAAAGAAAAGATAAAAGATGTCCCAAACAAGAGTCAAACAACTGATATATAAAGAGTATCAGTTGGACTCAAAAGCAGGCCCAAATTCTAAGTCCAAATAAGAATGACGCATCGAGTGACACACCCAAATATGGGCAGGAGCTTCACGAAGTAGCACTCGATCGAGTGCAGTAGGGGCACTCGATCGAGTAGCGCTGTAGGTCACAGCATCACGCGCTCAACTTCAAACGGCTTTCATTTGTTCGTTACTTGTTCAAATTGGACGTGTAATATACCATTAGAAAGATAAGAGAAAGATCTTTCCAACGCCACCAAAATCACTTTGATTGGAGTTGTAGAACTCAAGATATGAACGTTTGAAGTTGACCCTTGTGTAGGCGATCATTCTCACATCTCGTTTTGTGTATTTTCCTTCTTGGGTCTTTGTTTCTTCGTATATTCCGCATCTTCTTCCTTCGATTCCACGCTTAGATGTGAATTCTTCAATTATCGATTCTGTAATGCTCTTATTACCTCCAAATGCATCCAAATCTACAAAATACACACAAATACGGAAGTATCGATATTCAAAGCATATTGCATCATTATTAACGAGTTAAGCACGAAAACCGAGATAAAACTAACAATTAAGAGGATCCAAATATGTATATAAATAACGCTTATCAAACTCCCCCAAACCAAACCTTTGCTTGTCCTCAAGCAAACCAAACATATAATATAAGAGAGGACAAGTGATGCGAAGCACGACTAAGAGCAAGCTTACAATCATTCTACTAAAAATCGGCTCAAGTCGGTTAGATAACACACAATGTCAAAAATATAACTAAATCAATAATCATGCCTTAAATGAACAATTGTTTGCCAACCTTTCAATCTTGCAAGACCATCAATGTCGGACTTCCTCGCGGTTATCGCTCAACACTCATAAGAACGGGTGAGTATATAAATGTGAAGATAAGAAAGAATAAGAACACTCACTCGACTTATGAAACATGCATGCAATCGAACATGAAATAAATCTCCTCAATCAAATACGTGTTCCACCAATCAGGACCATAGTACATGCCAAGGACTTACAAAGGGTGGCTAAATGAGTAAGGGAAGAAAATGGATTGTGCCTAAGCACGTATGGGAATGTGGAGCAAAAACCGGGCCCAAACGCAGCTACACAATAAAAACTATCCATAAAAAACCCCAGCAAATAACGTCGAACCACCAACTAGAGGTATAAATTCAAGATTAGGTGTAAGAGGGAATTTTGTCCATCCTCTCAATTAATCTCTAGTTTCAATCTTTTCGACCATTCCCCGAAATATTACAAGAAGCATATTTTTCATTTTTCATTTTTCATTTTTTTTCATTTTCAATTTCTTTCCTTTTCTTTTCTTCACTTTTTCTTTCATGCTTCTATTTTTTTTCAATTTGGATAGGGGGAAGGCGAGTACAAAGTCGCACCAACGATATTACACACTAAAGTCCAAAAGATGTAAAAATCTCGAAATATGACCGATGAGTGAAGTAATTCCCAACTAAGTTCACTGCGACTGTCCCGACAGGGTAGGCTATTCTGGGTTGTAGTTAAATAACATAGGCAATAAAAACAGGCTTACAACGGCTGAAAGGTAGTAAAAATGGCTAAACAAAGGAAAACGACCTAAATCTACAAGGTAGTAAAAATGGGTCATTTTTTGCTATGTGGAGCTCATCAAAAACAAAATTGCCTTTCCTCATGTACCTCCTCCTCAAACCAAACACGTATTCAATATCAAGAGACGGATGTCATATTTATGCAAATTGATGCTACACATTCCACAAGGAGAAAATCACTCAATTCCTAAATAATAATGAGACCAGTTATGGATGTTACTGGCCTAGGAAGCTCTAAAATCCTCAGAATTTTGTGGCTTGCCGACAAGTGGTCAAATTTACTCATTTGGCAATTAAAAGTTCAAATAGGCATATCATATCAATTTAATCAAATCTCAAGACAAAACACGTTTTCAGGCACGAAGTAAGCTGAAAATTAGGAGAAATCATGTTAAGAGCATTATCATCATCGCCGTTTTGCATGCTTCTACATCAGACACACCACATAAAAAATAAAATATTTTTGGAATTTTATGATTTTTTCAATTTTTTTTGGATTTTTATATTTTTTGAAAGCAGTAAAACACACGACGGAAAATGAAACACACAAAAGCACACAAACTCTCCCCCAAACCTAAATGTCACAGTGTCCTCAATGTGACTCTAAAGCAGATAAGACAGAAAATCCACAGCCAATCCTAAGGACAACTTGACCTAAGGGGAAGGAAAAACCTATGAAAACATGAAAAACAAAAATGAAAAGGAAAGAAATTACCGTATACAAGGGAAGCTCCCCCAAACCAGCTGCAAAGTGGGGGTTCGTCTTATAGATCAGTTGTCCACAGATGACTGTGATCAAAACAGCTTAAGGCTCTCAAGAGTCGATCAAACATCTGCGCATGTGCTACACAAAAGCATAAGTAGCACCAGGATATATAGAAGACAAACAGAGACAAAGTCAATGATCGTCTTAGCCTATCAGACGAGCTAGACCAATCCTCAGCATGGTGGTCATAGTGCATAAGAAGAGTAAGAATGTTAATAGGCGGCTCGTAAGACAAGACATACACATCAAATATATCAGATTCACCCCAAGGCTTATCATCGGGTATAGATTGCATAAAAGAAGAGTTAGAACTCCTAAGACTACTCAAAGGATCAATCTTACCGATCTCCGTGAAAGAATTATCACAATCCTCCCCACTAATCATAAGCTCAAACAAAGGGTAAAGAGAAATATAATCAAGACAATTAATAGGTGGAAGTGGGTCGTCCTCAATATAAGGGAAAAACTCAAATGTCTCTAAAATTGGTGTTTCAAAGAAATCATTCTCGCTATCCCATGTAGCCACACCTCTTCCACTCAAGGAATCGTCAAAAAGTGTATTCTTCTCTTCTTTTTCATTTTTCCTCTCAAGCTTAAGATCCTCTCTTTTGTTCAATTCTGTCTCCAAAACCTCATAATTGACATCAAATGACACTCTCTCAAAATCACACAAATCAAAATCCGTAATGTTATCCTCAATTAAAAGAGCATCATTCAGAGCATCCAAACACACGTTTTCCTCAAAAAACACACATTCTAGCTTACAGTCATTCATGGCGGTTTGATGATCTTGAATAGATTGAACATTATACCCATCGTCATCGTCATCATCAATTATGTTCACAAGAGATGGAGATGGAACACTTACCTGGAGGTTCTTCACTACTTCTATAGGCGTACCCGGTTGACTTTGTTGCTCTTGACTTGCTAATTGGGCAATTTGATTGTTCAAGATTTCATAATGATCTAGCAATTGGCCTATTTGAGTATCTTGCTTTTGTCGAGCTTGCATGAATTGTAGTAATAAAGCCTTGATTTCCGCCTTGTCATTATTCCGCCTCAACTCTAATTCAGCACTATTACGGGCTAAATATTTAAGGATTTCCAATCGTTCCTCGTAAGAGATATAATTAAACATCCCTCCGCAATTTTCCTCAATTGTAGCCCGTGACTCATCATCAACACCATTATATATCATATGACACATATCCCGTATATCAACATTAAAGCCATTTTGAATAATGAAAGACTCTACTCTATCCCAATAATTATGTAGTGGCTCATGTTTGAATTGTGGGAAGTAAAAATTGGTCATAATGGTGAATGATAAAAAATAAAAATAAAAATTATATACAAAAAATAACCTAGAACCTAAAAAAAATAAACAACTAAATAACACCGTCTCCCCGGCAACGGCGAAATAGCACTCGATCGAGTGCAGTAGGGGCACTCGATCGAGTGCAGTAGGGGCACTCGATCGAGTAGCGCTGTAGGTCACAACATCGCGCGCTCGACTTCAAACGGATTTCATTTCTTCGTTACTTGTTCAAATTGGACGTGTAATATACCGTTAGAAATATAAGAGAAAGAGCTTTCCAACGCCACCAAAATCACTTTGATTGGAGTTGTAGAACTCAAGATATGAACGTTTGAAGTTGACCCTTGTGTAGGCGATCATTCTCTCATCTCGTTTTGTGTCTTTTCCTTCTTGGGTCTTTGTTTCTTCGTATATTCCGCATCTTCTTCCTTCAATTCCACGCTTAGATGTGAATTCTTCAATTATCGATTCCGTAATGCTCTTATTACCTCCAAATGCATCCAAATCTACAAAATACACACAAATACGGAAGTATCGACATTCAAAGCATATTGCATCATTATTAACGAGTTAAGCACGAAAACCGAGATAAAACTAACAATTAAGAGGATCCAAATATGTATATAAATAACGCTTATCATAACTCAACCACTATTATTCCACATCCTTCATTATCACCTCCTAACCTTAATCCCATCCTACCACATACACCCTCTACATCACATAATCCCACTCCAAGTAACCCTTCCGTACCTTCCACTTCACAAAATTCACCACCATCACCGAAAACTCCACCACAAAATCAAAATCCATCCCCTCCAAATCATCCAAATTCAAATCCACCATCACCACCAATCCAACCAATGGCAACCCTAGGCTCTCATTCCCAACTCACATATGAAGAAACACCTTCTCCCTTCGATTTCGGAGAGATTCCCGAGAATTATGAATTAAAAGCCTCTTTGACAAATGTGGTTCAACAAGATACTTTTCACGGTTTTTCTCAAGAAGATGCTCAAGAGAACATTGCTTCATTTAAAGAAAAAATAGTAGGAGCCCGTCTCAATGGATTAACTCCATGCCAATTGCATCGTTTATTATTTCCAAAGACCTTGAGAGATGAAGCTCATAGATGGCTTCAAGGCCATCCCGCTAATACATTTACAACATGGGCTCAATTATCTAATGCATTCTTGGAGAAATATTTCCCGCCGTCAAAGACTAACCAATATCGCATGGAGATACAAACATTCAAGCAAGATGAATTTGAAAGCCTAAGTGAGGCTTGGGAAAGATTTAGAGATTTATTGCGCAAATGTCCACACCATGGAATACCCGATTGGCTAACTACCCAAACATTTTATAACACCCTTTCATCGAGAACCAAAGAAAACCTCAATTCGGCCGCCGGAGGATATTTCTCTTCTCTCACCGATGAAGCATCTAAGAGTCTTATTGAGAAGATGGCAAGGAGTGACTCTAGAATGGGTCAATCGAGGGATTCTAGAAAGAAAGTTGAAGTGAACTCATCTACGAGTTCTAATGAATTGAAGCTTCAAGCGGAAGTTGAAGAATTAAAAAAGAGAATGGATGCCATGAGTTCAAGGCATACTCCTCGAGGTATGTACCAAATTCAAGGGAGTGTTCCACCAAGGCAACCATCTCCTCCAAAGCAATTAACATGGGAAGTTCAATGTGATCATTGTGGCAATTATGGCCATGATTCTAGCTCTTTGATTCCTAATGAAGAAGTTTATATTGAAGAGCCAAATGAAGTCCAAGCTATACAAGTGTATGGTCAAAGACCCCAATTTGATCCCTTTTCCAATACTTACCATGCCGGCACAAGATTTCATCCTAATTTTTCTTATGGCAATCAAAATGTCCAAAATCCGATGCCACGTGCCCAAGGGAGTCAATTGAGGCCATTCAATCAAAGTCAACAAAGGCCCTTTAACCAAGGTCCTCCAAGGATGCCCCCATATATGCCTCTTCATCAAAGAAGTAACTTCAATCAACAAATTAAAGTAACAACTTTCATGTTCCTAACAATTACAACAATTACCAAAATCAACATGGTAATCATTTTAATCATGGATATAATCAAGGGTTCCAAGGTAATTTTCAAGGAAACCAAGGTTACAATCAACAACCATTTAATCAACCCTTTCAATATTATGGCCAACCAAGCAATTTTCAATCTGGTCAAGGAGGAGTCCCATGGGAAAACTATAATGATTTGCAAAGAATCGTTGGGCAACTATGGAATGAACATCAAGACACCAAGGCAAGGCTAAAGGTTTGGGAATCACAAGAAGCAACAAAAGCCTTAGCCGCCCCAATTCATCCACCCCATGGTTTGCCCGGACAACCCCAAAACCCGATAGACCCTTCCCACCAAGCAAATGCCGTCATTTTGAGAGGTGGCAAAGAACTTGAGGACCCATACAAGAATTTGAACTTGAACACCAAAAGCACTCCATCCAAAGTCAATCAACCAAGTGCATCACAAGAATCATCTCTCACTTCCCCCAAACAAAACCGGGGAATACAAGCGGAATTCGATATCCTTCAAAATGCGGAGAATGAACAAAGAGAACAAAGAAAGAAGAAAGAGCAAATGGAAGCGGAAGAAGCAAAAATAAAAGAGGCGGAACGATTAGCCGAAGAAGAAGAAGAAGAATCCAATGTTCCACCGCCTCCCACTTTTGTCCCACCATTGCCTTTTCCCGAACGAGCTAAGCCACGCAAGGAGAATGTCCAATTTAGCCGTTTTGTGGATATGTTGAAGAAGGTGAATGTAGCTTTACCCTTCACCGAGGTAATTTCTCAAATGCCCCTCTATTCTAAGTTTTTGAAAGATGTCTTGACTAAAAAGAGAACGATAGAGGATAAAGAATGTATCTCTCTCACGGAACAATGTAGTGCCATTCTTATGAATCAAATACCAAAGAAACTTGAGGATCCCGGTAGTTTTTCTATCCCTTGTCGGGTTGGAAATGTTGTTGTTAGTCGAGCTTTATGTGACCTAGGGGCTAGTATTAGTCGAGTTTTTTACCTTATTCAACTTGCGGATAGGTCCGTCAAGTACCCACTTGGGATACTTGAGGATGTACCCGTTTAAGTTGATAAGTTTTTCATCCCCTCCGAATTTGTTGTCATGGATATGTCCGAAGACACTATTACCCCTATTATTCTAGGTCGACCTTTTATGGCTACCGGAGGTACTATACTTGATGTCAACAATGGTAAGTTATCTTTTAACATAGGGAACGAATCGGTAGAATTTTCCCTTTCTCAAGCTCTTAAACAACCAATGATTGAACAAATGAATTCCATTGAAGTTATTGACAGTTTGGTTGAGTATAGCTTGATAGATGATGATAAGCAAGAAGATGAACCATTTGACTCTCCACCCCTTGAAGATGAATGTTTGCATGATGAAAAGGTAGAACCACTACCGGTGGGTAAGAGTATGGTATCTTCTCCTCCTAATCTTGAACTTAAACCACTCTCATCCTCCCTCAAATATGCTTTTCTTGAAGGAACTAATTATCCCGTTACCGTCAATGCTACCCTTGATGGACCTCAATTGGAAAAACTTTTGATTATTTTGAGAAAACACAAAAAGGCCATCGGGTATAGCATTGCCGACCTCCAAGGCATAAGTCCAAATGTTTGTATGCATAGGATCATCCTTGATGATGATCACCGTCCTTCGGTTGAGGGTCAACGTAGGTTGAACCCCACCATGAAAGAGGTTGTCATGAAGGAAGTCCTCAAGTTGTATGAGGCTAACATTATATACCCAATAACCGGAAGTAAATGGGTTAGCCCCGTCCAAGTTGTGCCGAAAAAAGGAGGAATTAAGGTAGTTAAAGGAGAAAAGGGTGATTCAATTTCTACTAGGACTATTACCGGTTGGCGCATGTGTATAGACTATCGAAAATTGAACACGGCCACCATAAAAGACCATTTCCCTCTTCCCTTTATTGATCAAATGCTTGATAGATTGGCGCATCACTCTTATTTTTGTTTCCTTGATGGTCATTCCGAATTTCTTCAAATTCCCATTCATTCCGATGACCAAGAGAAAACCACTTTTACATATCCCTATGGCACCTATGCTTATAGAAAGATGCCATTTGGACTATGCAATGCGCCGGGAACGTTTCAAAGATGTATGATGGCTATTTTTTCTGATTTTATTGAAAACTCTATGGAAGTTTTTATGGACGATTTTAGTGTCCATGGTACATCTTTTGATTCTTGTCTTGAAAATCTTGATCAAGCGTTAGCTCGATGTGAAGAGTATAGACTTGTTTTAAATTGGGAAAAGTGTCATTTTATGGTCGAACAAGGTGTTGTCCTAGGTCATATTATTTCTAATAGAGGAGTCGAAGTTGATAAGGCGAAAGTCTCCGTGATCGAAAACTTGCCACCACCTACAAATGTCAAAGGGGTGAGGAGTTTTCTAGGTCACGCCGGTTTTTATAGACGATTTATTAAAGACTTTTCCAAGATTGCTAAGCCTTTGACTTCTTTGCTTATGAAAGATACACCTTTTGTTTTCGATGACTCGTGTCTCGAGGCCTTTTGCAGGATAAAGACCGCTCTCACCACCACTCCGATTATCAAAGCTCCCGATTGGAGTCTTTCATTTGAGATCATGTGCGATGCTTCCGATTTTGCCGTAGGTGCCGTTCTAGGACAACGGATTGACAAGAAGCTACAT
This sequence comes from Agrostemma githago, assembly GCA_958450325.1. NCBI lineage: Eukaryota > Viridiplantae > Streptophyta > Magnoliopsida > Caryophyllales > Caryophyllaceae > Agrostemma > Agrostemma githago. The sequence goes on along the minus strand of OY288247.1, from coordinate 59,743,762 downwards.
GTGATATATTACGCAAGCAAAAGCCTAGACGAAGTCCAATTGAGGTATACAACAACTGAGAAAGAAATGCTTGCCGTTGTCTACGCCATGGAGAAATTCCAAAATTATGTTACCGGTTCCAAAGTCATAATTCATACCGATCATGCGGTGATTCGATAAATCATGTCTAAGAAGGAGACCAAGTCCCGACTCTTTCGGTGGGTCCTCCTTCTACAAGAATTTGATATTGAGATTAAAGACAAAGCCGGATCGGAGAACTTGGTAGCGGATCATCTTAGTAGACTAACGGTTAGTAAAGAGAACAATGAAGAAGATGGTATCCCCATCTGTGGACATGACGTAGGTCCACCCCGACGCGGCCACGCGCGGGTTTGGGTAGGCGAATGAATCTCGTGGTGAGATTGTTCTCGGGTTCGAAATTTAAGTCAAAATGGAGTCGCCACCGAATTTTGTGGTTATTCGGAACCATACGAGCCCACTCTATGTCGTCATGGGCTATACACAAAGTAAGCCCACTTCGATTTCAGAGTTCATTTGGCTCGTCCCTTTGTATTATTATACCGATACCGTTTACACCGGCTTTCATATATAAAATGACTCTCGTGCGCCAACGGTTTCGGGCATCCGGAAACCGAGGTTCTGAGTAAGGGGTGAGGGTACGTGTTGGGAAGCCCACTAAGGACACCCAACCCCGCCTGCACATGGCGGCCTCTACTAAGACATCGTTCGTGTTCGTGTACGCGCGTTAGTAAAATGATAAAATGATATGCAAACAGCGTTTTTGGGCTAGGCATGTGAATTATATATGAATTACGTCATTTAATGCATCTAATTATGGTCGAAGTGATTTAGCATGCGAGGTTCATTTATAAAGCGATAAGCAAGTAAATAAACGAAACTCGAAAATAAGTAACGTACAAGTTACACGGGCGGAAATACAACCCGGAATTCACAATACAACGATTATTATAACGATTAAATGAAATAACAAAATAAAATAAGAAGAGCGATAAATAAAATACACGACTCGACCAAGACCCGCGTATAATAAATATACCCTAGATCGTGCATTAGTTAGATGGACGAACCTTAACTAATAACGCATTATATTGCATATTAATCAAAGGACGGAGGTTCGAGACCTAGGCGTGAATCTAACCTGATCTCGAACCTCGATGTCTTGTCCCGACTTATCACCTCGAAAAATGGAGTCTAAATTAATTATGTGTCGGATACGACTAAAGAGTCGTCGACATAAAATTAATAGTGCTAGACCGTCGATCAAAATCGTTTTGAGTGTCGTGATGTGCATGAGTTTTAGAAAAATGGGTTCACGTGATGACCTTTACACGCGTTGACTAAAAGTCGTAAAAAAAAGAAGAGTCTCAAAATATGGACATATGTCGCGAAAGTCGCATATTAATGTAAGGACCGAAAAGGGTAGAAAATCGAGAAAACGAGAAACGGAGCTCGGCCAAACAGGCCTCCCCGCGAGTCGCCTGACCGGCCGCGCGACTCGCATGGGGGTCTGGTCGGGTATTTTTTATTTGTCGAAAAAAAATCATCAATTTTATAATCGCGTGCCAATGTGGGTTTATTTACTCGATTTATGTTTTTACTAGATTAGGAATTTTTAATTAGTAACGAAATGCATCCCTCTACGTCACGACATCGAAACTAGTCCTTCTGGATTATGTGATGTCGGTTTTCGTGTCAACGGGTTTCGCACTAATTGAAATGGGATCGAATGCGTTCAACTATGACCGATTGCAATCACATCACGCCCTTGAGCACATTGGGGCGGGGCTCCTCGAAAGGGCTCCACCTCCGTCGTTGCTCGTAAAGGGATTAGACGGACTTTAGGCAATCATCGTAGTCAAACGTATTTGAAACCGAATTTTAGTATTAATGTATATATACGCGGTATGATAGTGTTAATAACGAGAAAATAAAGTTAGTATGCGAGAAATAAAATGTTAGTATTATGTTAGAGTTAGTATTATGATACTAGTATAGTTATAATATAAATAACGCGAAAATGTAAATAGAAACAAAGTAGTAAAGGATCGAAATGGGGTTTAGGACACCCTCAACATACATGCTTGGTATAGGCCTCGGAAATAGACTCGTAAATAGCGTCGGAACGCCGGAGTATCGAGGATGAATGTGAGTTACGGTGTGTATATGTGTGTGTTTGTGCCGTCGGTTTTTGAGAGCAAAATGGCTCGGTTTTTTGTGTTGTTTTGCTTGGGGTTTGTAGAGTAGGATGTTTAGGTAGATTAGGGTAGAAGATGTAGGATGAATGAGGTTTTTAAAGGCTCTCCTTAAACTCTCAAAGCTGAAAAATGAATAGGGTTAAGGGTGTATTTATAGAGTGAGTGAGTTGGGTGAGTTGGGTGAGTTGAGTTAATTTAGGAAGGGTTGACTTTTGATTTGATTTTGCTTTTTGAATTCTGATTTGGGCGCCAGTTTCTAGAAGGTGAATTGTGCTGATTTGTGTGACGGGTTCGTCCTTGACCGGGTTTTGACCCGGTCGCTAAAAGACGGGTTTTATTTTTAGTGTCGGTTTTGGCCCAAATTAGTCTTATTTTGCTCGGAACGACCCACTGGGCCTGGATTTGAGGTCTGTTTTGTGAGATTATTACTCCGCTAAAAGTCCATGTCGGATATTATTGATTCCGAGCCCAAATCCGAGTATACCAAGTCACGTTTGCGTCCGATCATCATCGGGTGTTTATCGGAGACTACCATAGACACCTGGCAGTCAAAATGCGGGTGTCTACAGAGCCCCCACTCTGACTGAGGCTTGGACAAGGCGAAAGTCAGAGTAGCTACCAGGCCAATCGCAGATTACGACCTGGCAGCTTTCCGGTCGGGTCGTTTATAGTCCAGTAGACTTGCGTGAGGGGCTCGCCAACCATAAGCAGAGGATCATACCTGTCCTGATGATGGTAGCTCCGTGGGGAGTCAGAATTGCCTTTGGGGGAGTAAGTGTACCCGTATGCCGACACATCCTGCCTCGGATGTAGCATTTCGGAGGAAACACCGACTATGCTGGGGGGATAAAATAGCTCTGCGGAGACTTGCTCCTGAAGTCTGGAGTGTACCTGTATGCTGACACATAACAATTTGTATGTAACACATAGACAAAACACTGACTCGCGCTGGGGAGGAAGGATACCGAATTTTCGAAAATGCCACGATTTTTGAAAAGAATGTTATCACAATTTTTGTCAAAGAAAATTTTAGGAAATTTTTAGGAAAGCTCGGGACAACTTGATTCCTATTCTGGGTTTCTTGTTTGTAATCAGGCCTGCGCGTGCATAGGGCCCATGTCTGCTGAGGAGGCATGGCAGTTAGGGTTACAAGTGGGGTTTCCTATTATAAATATAGGTCTCCCTGCTTCAGCTTTTTGCATCCTAACTCAAATTCTCTTTTATACTTCTCAAAATCTTTTAGACTTTCAAGAAAGTTAGAAACTTCTGTCATGGGTATCGACCACTTGACTGCCATGCTTCTTGCCTGGTCCCAATACTTTCGGGACGAGAAAAAGATTCGGCTGACCCAGATGGGAACTGTCAATCTGTTTCCCCTCCAACGACTGATAATTGACCCACACTTCTTGGACGCCTCTCTGTCGTTTTGGGATACTACCCATCACGTCTTCGCGTTCCCACGGGGAGAGATATGCCCTCTTCCCGAGGAAGTCGCAGCCATAGGTGGTTGGGGCCCAGCTGTTCAGCCTGCTACTCCCTCGTTCTACCCGGACCCGAGGAGGAGGCTAAGGGAATTCTTAGGTCTGTCTCATGCTGAGACAGATCGGATGGTGCGGGGAGATACCGTTTCCCTATTCGACCTGGCCGACAAGTTTATGAATAGCCGGGATGTGAGGGCCACCCCTGCTCACAGACGTAGGGCGTTCGCCTTTTGCACGCTGCACTGTTACGTCTTTGAAGGGCTGATGGAACTTGACTCGTGCAGGGGTCAAATTAGGTTGATTGGAGTGGTTGATCAGATGGAGACTGGTCATAGCCCTGCTTGGCTAGCCACGGGGGAGATTATCATGGGTCTGGATGCCAGGCGACTTGACCCAACCCGACCACTGACGGGGTGTACCCGTATTTTGCAGGTATACATCTCGTTTTTTTTTACGCGAAATCCCCGAAGTTTGTAAGTTACCCGATCGAGTGGCCTTCGGCAAACCCTTCTGTTGCTTATAAAATTCGCGTACTCTTTTCAGATATGGCTGTCGGAGCGGCTATCAATCATAGAGCCCCCTCCGAGTATTCCCAACTATCGGAGCGGTCAGATTAGCTCCCGAAGGCGGCGGATAAGCTCGAGTCATATAATAAACCGAGCTTACTGGGATGAGGAGCTGGTGTTCCACGGGGGTCCCTTCATGAGGTGGACCGTCGCTTGGTGGTTTCTTTCTAAGCTGACGGGGCTGGCCAAGAGAGACCAAGCTCGCTATTTGGTGATTCTATCCCTTGACTGGATAGTTCACATTTTCCCGGACCGCATCCTGAGGCAGTTCGGTTCGTCTCAGTGCATTCCTGAGACTGAAGCCATTATCAACGTCTCGCTCCAACTGACGGACGCTATGTGCGACACCTGGTTGCAAAGATGGTTCACTCGTCCCACATGGACTATACCCAGCCCTTGCCAATCCGCTTGGGTTTCAAGGGCTTACCAGAAATGGACTTCCGAGGAGTCCGAGGAAGCTTGCAAGGCCTTGAAGCTTGATGAGGCTTTTGAACTGGTTCGCCGCGAGACGGCGAAAGATAACAGGGATCTCTTCGTTGGGGGAGATATTCCTGAAGCTGTAGCCCGAGAAGAATCGGGTCTTAATTCACAAACTAAGACTCGATCTAAGGAGGTCGGTTCTAGCAGCAAACGGAGGCGGCCAAGCCCCCAGACTGATTTGGAGAGACGCCTTGGGCCCAGGCTGGCGGCCCGGGACCGATTGGGTCCGCGTGACCGGCTTCCTGAGGCCGTGCGGGCCCGACTTGGGCCTATCGAGGTGATGGAGGATTCGGGCTCAAACGGGCGAGCCCGAGCCAGAGAGGTTCCCGTGGTGATTCGGGAACGCTCCCCTCCGCGTCGTCGCCAGTGGACGGCTAAGGAGGCCAAGGACAAGGGGAAGGGCAAGATGCCCTGAATGCCGAGTCCTTCAGCTTTATTACTATTTAAGTATTATTACTATTTTTGGTCGTGTGTTTTTTTTTGTATTTTTTGAATTCCTGCATTTTGTAATTTCCCGAGTTTATCGGCGTTTTTTTTTGAATTAATAAAAAAAGTTTATTACTAAACCGTTCCTGTCATTTCTCGATTGCATTGGTTGTGCCCTTTTGAGGGGCTGCCTACGTATCCGCAATTAGCAGAATCAAACCAAACGTAGTTCAGGCTTAGTAAATTTGCAATCTCGAATTACACCAAGACTAATGGTTCAAGATGTTTTGTGACAGTAGAATAAATAATTCTAGCTCATTGACTTGCTTTTTGTAAAAGATTTTGGTAAATTTTGCTAATGACATTGAGAAATGGCTAAGGGTAGTAACGCTTCAGCTGGTCCAGGTTGGTTGGATTGACGAACTCATTCCCGTCCAGGTCCATCAGCATCACTGCTCCCCCTGATAGTATTTTCTTTACCAGATATGGCCCAGCCCAGTTGGGTTTGAATTTTCCCCTTGGGTCAACCGGTAGTAAAGCTCGAATAGACTTAAAGACTAGATCCCCTTCTTTAATGTTTCGGGGCCTTACCCTATTGTTGAAGGCCTGTTGGATCCTCTTCTGGTAGATTTGGATATTGTTGAGGGCACGATTTCGTCGCTCATCTAGTAGAACCAACGAGTCATACCGCGCTCGAACCCAGTCAGCTTCGGGTACTTGACTTTCTAACAGAATTCTGAGGGACGGAACCTCTAATTCAACTGGTTGGACTGCCTCCATCCCATAAGTTAGGTAATATGGTGTCGCTCCGGTTGCGGTGCGAATTGACGTCCGGTACCCCCATAGGGCAAAAGGTATTTTGTCGGGCCAATCCCGGTAATTATCAGCCATCTTTTTGAGTATGGTGACAATTGTTTTATTAGCCGCCTCTACTGCTCCATTCGTCTGGGGACGGTAAGGCGAGGACGTGTGCCTTTGAATTTTATATTTAGTCAGCAAGGCTGCGGTCTCAGCTTGGAAATGAGTCCCGTGATCACTGATGAATTCGTGTGGGATCCCATACCGACATATTATCTTGTTCTGGATGAATTTGGCGACATGCTTAGCATTGAGAATGCGATAGGACTCAGCTTCGACCCACTTGGTGAAATAGTCGATGGCTACTAAAATAAAGCAGTGCCCTCCAGTACCAGAGGGGTTTATTTTCCCGATTATGTCGATACCCCATGTTGAGAACGGCCAGGGTGACGTCATGGTATAGAGCAAAGATGACGGCATATGTTGCACATTGCCGAAGATTTGACAGTTATGACAATGTTTGACATATAACTGGCAGTCGGCCTCCATAGTATTCCAGTAATAACCGAGCCTCATGATTTTTCGGACCAGCATGTGGGCATTCATATGTGGGCCGTTTTCACCATCATGTACTTCGGCCATAACCTTCTCAGCCTTATACTTATCAACACAAAGGAGAAGAGCCCCTTGTGCCGTCTTTTTGTACAGTTGTCCGTCATCGGTACGGATGAACTGAGTGGCTAGCCTTCGTAAGGCTTTCTTGGCTCGACCTTCCGTCCCGGGAGGGTATTCTCCGTTTGCCAGGTATTTCAACACAGCCTGGTACCATGGTTCGGGATCAGTTATCTCAATGTCTTCAATATCGTGAATATATGTCGGCTCGGACCGTCTTTCGACGCAAATTGGCATACTGGTCACGTGGTCGAGAATATTTAATAGAGATGCCAATTTTGAAAGTGCATCCGCAAACTGATTCCCTTCCCGAGGCAGGTATATGTATTCTACCTTCTGGAATTGTTTCTCGAGATCCCTTACTCGTGCCTGGTAGGCCACGAGATTAGCATTCCGAGTCTTCCATTTTTGCAGTGCTTGGTTAATGACCAAGGATGAGTCACCATGTACCCGGAGATTTGTGATCCCCAGATTGGCGGCGGCTTGTAGCCCGTAAATGCATGCTTCGTATTCTGCTGCATTATTTGTAACATCAAAGTCCAGTTTGATGGAGACGGGAGTATGCTCCCCTCTTGGTGAGATTAGGAGGATCCCGACTCCGAATCCTCGAAAATTAGAAGCTCCATCGAAGTATAAATCCCACGTTTCGGCATCGGTATGGAAAATATCTTCGTCTGGGAAGGACCAGGTGTCGGTGTGTCCTTCTTCGGTTACCGGGCTGTTAGCGAGGAATTCAGCTACCACCCGTCCCTTAATGGCCTTTAATGGCACAAATTTTAGGTCGAACTCTGCCAACATTAGAGTCCATCTAGAAATTCGGCCATTGAGGATGGGTTTTTCGAAGAGGTATTTGATGGGGTCCATCCTGGATAACACATGGACCTCGTAGTTGAGCATATAGTGCCGGAGCTTCTTGGTGGCCCAGACTAAGGCCAAACACGTCTTTTCGAGCATGGTATATTTGCACTCATACTCTAAAAACTTCTTGCTGATGTAATAGATGGCTCTTTCTTCGGAGTCAACTGTCTGAGCCAGCATAGCCCCCATGGCTGTCTCGGTCGTTGTTAGGTATAACGACAGAGGCAAACCGGGCTGAGGCGGCATTAAGACTGGCGGAGCAGACAGAATTTCCTTGATTTTGTCGAAAGCAGCTTGGCACTTGTCGTCCCATAGTATTCGTTCCCCTATTTTCAGTTTCCTGAAAATTGGTTCGCATACCATGGTTAGTTTGGAAATGAATCGACTAATATACTGGACTTTCCTGAGAAATCCCCTTATTTCTTTTTCAGTTTTAGGAGCTTGCATCTCGGTGATGGCTTTGATTTTAGCTGGGTCGACCTCGATACCTCGTTGGCTAACGATATGACCCAGTAATTTGCCTGACGTTACCCCAAAACTGCACTTTTGAGGGTTTAGCCTCATATTGTATTTGCGCAATCGGGTGAAGAATTTTCTTAGGGCGGTGATGTGACCGTCCCGTTCTTTGGATTTGACGATCATGTCGTCCACATAAACTTCTACCTCTTTATGCATCATGTCGTGTAATAAAGTGGTAGCGGTCCTTTGGTATGTGGCCCCGGCATTAATGAGACCGAATGGCATGACGGTATAGCAGTAAGTACCCCAAGGTGTGGTGAAGGTGGTCTTACTCATATCTTCTTCTGCCATCTTGATTTGATTATATCCGGCATACCCGTCCATGAATGATAGAAGGGCATGATCGGCCGTGTTATCCACCAGTATATCGATGTGTGGTAACGGAAAATCATCCTTCGGGCTTGCTTTGTTAAGATCCCGAAAATCTACGCATACCCGCACCTTACCGTCCTTTTTAGGAACCGGTACGATGTTTGCTACCCAGTCCGGGTACTCGGACACTTGTATGAAGCCGGCTTTGAACTGTTTATCGACTTCTTCTTTTACCTTGAGAGACCACTCGGGCCTCATTCGACGAAGCTTCTGCTTGACCGGTTTGCACCCGTCTTTGATAGGTATGCGGTGCTCGGCTATTTCCCGGTCTATCCCCGGCATGTCCTTGTAGGACCATGCGAAGACATCTTTGAATTCTTGGAGGAGGTTTATGAACTGTTGCTTCTCCTCGGGATCTAAGGATAACCCTATCTTAAGTATTTGAGGCTCTAAGGTTGTTCCCATGTTTATGGACTCGGTTTCTTCGATTACCGGATTCCGGGATTTCCTTTGCTCTAGTTGCTCGATCAGATGTGGAGGTAAGGGTACCTGTTCGTCGGATTTCTCAATGTCATAGCATAAAACATTTTTGAAAGCAGAATTTAAAAGAGATAAGTCGTAAGAAGAACGGTTGTTATTATTGATTGAAAATTTGGAAAACAGCTCAAAGAGAGCAGCCATCTGATCATTGGTCAGTGGCGGAATTGGCAAGGCACTCGGGACAGACCCTGAAGTGCCAGCAGCAGGAATGATAGAAGGGAGAGGGGTTACAGGAGTGACTTTAGCACCGACTTCCCTAGACTCGACCTCAGACTCTGACTCAGACTCCGACTCAGACTCGGACTCAGACTCAGGCATGTCTCCCTCTCCGGTGACCAGCTTGTAGATCTTTCCTTGACTGTCAGTCCACTTGACAGTCTTCCTCCAGTCCCTGTTTCCCGTCTCGGAACCAACATTCGAGATTAGCTTGGTCGGGTCAAACCTGTTGCTGCGGAGAATCAGATTGACCAAGTCTTCTTTTGGGGTCGGGGCTATGGTGTCTTCCCCGAGGAGCAGCCCCAGCGCGGGCTCAGCATCATTAGCTTCATCAGACTGGATGAGGGCGAACACATCATCCGGGATGTAGTTGCAGTCCCGGGCCGAGTGGGTCCCGAGGTGCGTAGCATTGGGTTGGTACAGTCCAACCTGGATAGCCCCAAATACGGGTGTGACAAAGTAGTCGGCCAACCGTGGGCTGTAAGGGCTCAAGTGGATACCCTTCATGATGTTGCAGGCTTTTTCGATTCCTGCGCGGACAACGTTGCCCAGAGTGGTGGCAGAGTGGTGGCATAGCCAAGGCCGAAGTGAGAGTCTTGGTCCTTAAGGACCTCGATGATCTTCCCAGCTGGAAGGTCGGGTCGAGAGGTAGCCCCTGGAAGGTACCCTAGGTTTTGGAGCATTGTGTCAATGCTCGTGGTGAAGTAAGGCCTAAAGAGGTACTCTTCCTCGATCATCCCCACAAAGTCGAACCCCCAGAGGTCCGTGCGGCCCGTGGCGTTACCGCTAGCCACAGTCATTGGGGTTGCCTCCAAAGTAATAACATTGTCGAGCAAAGGCATCTTGATCTTACGGTGGAGGGTGGAGGACACGGCTTTCACCGCGTGAATCCATGGCCTTCCTAGGAGCAAGTTGAAGGATGAGGTGACATCAATCACCTGGAATTCAAGCTCCTTTTCTATCGGGCCTGTTATGATGGTCAGTTTTATGGCCCCAGCTACCGACTTTGGACTCCCATCAAAAGCTTGGATGGTCTGAGCCGTCGGGATATAGTCAGCCTCGGTAATCCCGAGGGCTTTGGCGGTCCTCAGAGGAAGGACATTTACAGCGGACCCGTCATCAACCAAGGTCATAGGGAGGTATTTTCCTCGGCAAATCACCGTGATGTAGAGGGCCAGGTTGTGGGAGGCCCCAAATGGCGGCAGGTCGGCTTCAGAGAAAGTGATAATTGGGCCTCCTTCCTTGGCCTTACCCTTTAGGTGGGGTAGGACTGTGGCTACCATTTCAGCAGGGGTAGCCAAAGAGTCGATCTTGACTTGATCGAGAGCCTTTGTAAGTGCTTCTCGATGTTCTTGTGAGCTGACTAAGAGTTGCCATATAGTGAGGTCAACTCGGGTCTTCTTCAGTTGCTTCACAATAGCCATTTCAGCGGTAGGCTCTTCAGGGGCGACTTCCATCCCGAGTGGATCGGTGATGGTTGTCGGGATGGGGATGTCCCTAGTGCTTGTGGATAGATAGGGACGACCAAGGTGGTTGCTGGCTAGGACTCGGGTTTTGGCCTCGCGAATCTGTTCAGGGGTGATGGGAACGGTTTCCCCTTTAGCGAGGTAGACATCATCCTCATCATCAAACCAGATCCCATTCACTTGCGGGATAAATGGATAGATAAGGTGAGAGCAATCAATCACCTCCCCGGCAAAGATGGCATGGGAGCTGAAAGGGTTCTCCTTGTTGCTTGGCTTATCTCCGGGTAGCGGGATTTTACCGCTCTCGATCAGGTCCTGAATCAAGTGTTTCAGCTTCCAACACTTTTTGGTATCATGCCCATTACCCCGGTGGTATTGGCAATAGGCCTGAGCATTGTAGTTCTTGGAGCGTCGCTCGACCGGAACTTCAGGAGTTGGGCCTATCGGTTGGATTAGGCCTTTGGAGGACAGCCTTTGTAAGGCATAGGTATAGGTGGTACCTATATCAGTGAAAACCCGAGGTGGGGTGCTCTTCTTGGACGGGGCATCTAGTAGATTAACCGCGTCAAAAATGCTGCGAGTTGCAGCCTGGGGCTTAGTGGTGGAGGAAGAAGCCCCTTGGTACCCTTTGCTAGCGGCCTTAGTGAGGCCTTCCAATCTTAGATCGTCTTCGATCCTCATACCCATTTCAGTAAGGGTGGTGAAATTGGGTATGACAGCATACCGGAGGTGAACCCGGTAGGAGGGGAGGAGGTTCTTGACAAAAGCCTCCACCAAAGTCTTCTCATTGGGTTTATCGACCAGTTTCACGCTCTCGGCCCTCCAGCGTTGAAGGTATTTAGTAAAACTTTCCTTCGGCTCTTGGGCCATAACCTCCAGAGATCGCATTGTGGTTTGGATCTCGATGTTGTCAGCGTAGTTCCGAGCGAACTCGGTGGCCACATCATCCCAGGTAGGGAACTTCTTCGGGTCTAACCTGTAGTACCAGGCCCGTGGGTGTTTCTCGAGAGATGCAGCAAAGAGGTTCTTGAACATGGACGAATCCACTCCCTTGATGGCCATGAATTCCTTGAAGGCCCGTACATGTAGTAACGGGTCTTCAGTTCCCTCAAACATGGGCAAGCCTGTAAGGTTCAGGTTTGCGGGGAGTTTGTCACTCACCGTGGAGTACTCTCGGCTATTCTCCCGGTGGATATTGTTACTCCCAGTCAAATGGACTTGTTCTTCTAGTCGGCGTACTGCGCTGACCAGTTCAGCTAGAGGCCCAGTGGTCTCGACATTAGGAGCCCTTTGCTCCACTGTAGCTAGGCGAGTAACGATGGCCACTTGGCCAGCCCTCATTTCAGTCAGTTGGGCTTCGATGTCGGTTTGCTTCTCGATCATGGCGTCCAAAGAGGTTTGCAGACTGTTCAAAGTAGCCATCCTGCGGGCGTGTCTGGTTGCCGGTGGCCTGTCTGTAAGAACACCGTGTAATCAGTAACCAAACCCAGATCTTGGAATCATAAAAAAAGTACATCCCGAGCGCCACTAGGAAAGAAGACTAAAGACTCGAGAAAGACACCTAGACGGATGACTCGTGGGTGGTGTAGCTTCCTTAGGGCTTTGGCTTTGTGGGCCTAATCCCGTACGAAGGAAGGTCCACGTGAGACTTTTTTCCCCAGACTTTTGACTCGAGTGTATGGACGGACTTTCCTTTGTAGGGGTATGCCCTACGCAGGTTGGTCGTGCCTTGACAGATAAGGCGGACTCGGGGAAGGGGGAAAACTCGTGATGTAAGATCGACGGAGTTTCGACTCTATAAACCTTTGACAAACTATGCAAAGACCCGACACACGGCTAGACGGTAGGTCCTATAATAAGGAAGGTTCACTAGGAAGGTTGAATGCTTGAAATTTGAATAAAAGATGGGCGAATTTACGAGAGTTCGAAAATTGAAAAAGGAGTTTCGAAAACTGAGATTAGAATTTTGAAGAATTCAGAAAATCCGGGTGGCTTCGGAAATTCGAGAGTTAAAACGGACGTCATGCCGACTAAAGAAAAGGATATTTTGAGTCAAATCGTTGATCCTAAATTTCGGCGGTATTCCGAGTTTTGAAAATTGGATATTTTAAAAAAGACGGGTCCCGAAACGGACAGTATTTCGGGTTTTTCAAAATTTGGTATTTTTGGAAAGATGCATTTTTTGAAATGACGGTTTTTTTGAAAAATGACACGGAAACCAAGTAGCACGTAGTCAAACAAGCATTATAACGACGCTTATGTATGCTTTACGCTAAGTCTCGGTCGGTCGAAATAGGGTCTATACCAACGACGATAGTATTCTCGTATACAGGACGGACTCCCTAAACCGAATTGGTCTTAGGACATGCCGCGAAACCCTTACGAGTTCCACCATCGAAGTCTTTAGCGCACCCATGTAAGAATGCACCGTGGTATAGTGGGACGTCGGTCACAAGTAACCGGCCCGGGCAAAATTTGGGTTATGCATGAATCATTAAACTAATGCGCGTACATTAATATTCGAACGATTTCTCTTCGAGTCTCACCCTAGGAACCCCGATGACATGTGGTACACCAGGTATCCCCAGCGGAGTCGCCAAATTGTGGACATGACGTAGGTCCACCCCGACGCGACCACGCGCGGGTTTGGGTAGGCGAATGAATCTCGTGGTGAGATTGTTCTCGGGTTCGAAATTTAAGTCAAAATGGAGTCGCCACCGAATTTTGTGGTTATTCGGAACCATACGAGCCCACTCTATGTCGTCATGGGCTATACACAAAGTAAGCCCACATCGATTTCAGAGTTCATGGGGCTCGTCCCTTTGCATTATTATACTGATACCGTTTACACCGGCTTTCGTATATAAAATGACTCTCGTGCGCCAACGGTTTCGGGCATCCGGAAACCGAGGTTCTGAGTAAGGGGTGAGGGTACGTGTTGGGAAGCCCACTAAGGACACCCAACCCCGCCCGCACATGGCGGCCTCTACTAAGACATCGTTCGTGTTCGTGTACGCGCGTTAGTAAAATGATAAAATGATATGCAAACAGCGTTTTTGGGCTAGGCATGTGAATTATATATGAATTACGTCATTTAATGCATCTAATTATGGTCGAAGTGATTTAGCATGCGAGGTTCATTTATAAAGCGATAAGCAAGTAAATAAATGAAACTCGAAAATAAGTAACGTACAAGTTACACGGGCGGAAATACAACCCGGAATTCACAACACAACGATTATTATAACGATTAAATGAAATAACAAAATAAAATAAGAAGAGCGATAAATAAAATACACGACTCGACCAAGACCCGCGTATAATAAATATACCCTAGATCGTGCATTAGTTAGATGGACGAACCTTAACTAATAACGCATTATATTGCATATTAATCAAAGGACGGAGGTTCGAGACCTAGGCGTGAATCTAACCCGATCTCGAACCTCGATGTCTTGTCCCGACTTATCACCTCGAAAAATGGAGTCTAAATTAATTATGTGTCGGATACGACTAAAGAGTCGTCGACATAAAATTAATAGTGCTAGACCGTCGATCAAAATCGTTTTGAGTGTCGTGATGTGCATGAGTTTTAGAAAAATGGGTTCACGTGATGACCTTTACACTCGTTGACTAAAAGTCGTAAAAAAAAGACGAGTCTCAAAATATGGACATATGTCGCGAAAGTCGCATATTAATGTAAGGACCGAAAAGGGTAGAAAATCTAGAAAACGAGAAACGGAGCTCGGCCAAATAGGCCTCCCCGCGAGTCGCCTGACCGGCCGCGCGACTCGCATGGGGGTCTGGTCGGGTATTTTTTATTTGTCGAAAAAAAATCGTCAATTTTATAATCGCGTGCCAATGTGGGTTTATTTACTCGATTTATGTTTTTACTAGATTAGGAATTTTTAATTAGTAACGAAATGCATCCCTCTACGTCACGACATCGAAACTAGTCCTTCCGGATTATGTGATGTCGGTTTTCGTGTCAACGGGTTTCGTACTAATTGAAATGGGATCGAATGCGTTCAACTATGACCGATTGCAATCACATCACGCCCTTGAGCACATTGGGGCGGGGCTCCTCGAAAGGGCTCCACCTCCGTCGTTGCTCGTAAAGGGATTAGACGGACTTTAGGCAATCATCGTAGTCAAACGTATTTGAAACCGAATTTTAGTATTAATGTATATATACGCGGTATGATAGTGTTAATAACGAGAAAATAAAGTTAGTATGCGAGAAATAAAATGTTAGTATTATGTTAGAGTTAGTATTATGATACTAGTATAGTTATAATATAAATAACGCGAAAATGTAAATAGAAACAAAGTAGTAAAGGATCGAAATGGGGTTTAGGACACCCTCAACATACATGTTTGGTATAGGCCTCGGAAATAGACTCGTAAATAGCGACGGAACGCCGGAGTATCGAGGATGAACGTGAGTTATGGTGTGTATATGTGTGTGTTTGTGCCGTCGGTTTTTGAGAGCAAAATGGCTCGGTTTTTGGTGTTGTTTTGCTTGGGGTTTGTAAAGTAGGATGTTTAGGTGGATTAGGGTAGAAGATGTAGGGTGAATGAGGTTTTTAAAGGCTCTCCTTAAACTCTCAAAGCTGAAAAATGAATAGGGTTAAGGGTGTATTTATAGAGTGAGTGAGTTGGGTGAGTTGAGTTAATTTAGGAAGGGTTGCCTTTTGATTTGATTTTGCTTTTTGAATTCTGATTTGGGCGCCAGTTTCTAGAAGGTGAATTGGGCTGATTTGTGTGACGGGTTCGTCCTTGACCGGGTTTTGACCCGGTCGCTAAAAGACGGGTTTTATTTTTAGTGTCGGTTTTGGCCCAAATTAGTCTTATTTTGCTCGGAACGACCCACTGGGCCTGAATTTGAGGTCTGTTTTGTGAGATTATTACTCCGCTAAAAGTCCATGTCGGATATTATTGATTCCGAGCCCAAATCCGAGTATACCAAGTCACGTTTGCGTCCGATCATCATCGGGTGTTTGTCGGAGACTACCATAGACACCTGGCAGTCAAAATGCGGGTGTCTACACCATCAATGAAGCTATGAGAGATGAGGCCTTGACGGCCATTGATACTATTACACCTTGGTATGCCGATATCGTCAATTTCTTAGTATCTCATTTTATTCCGGACGATTATTCCAAGCAAGAGAGGAAGAAACTACGTTATGAAGCCCGACGCTATTATTGGGACGAGCCATATTTATTCCGCCGTTGTGTAGCTGGAATTTACCGACGATGTTTTACGGCCGATGAAGGTTATAATATAGTGAAGCACCTTCACTCGACATCTTATGGTGGACACTTGGCCAACCAAAAGACAATTGCCAAGGTTCTCCAAAGCGGGTTTTGGTGGCCTTCCATGTTTAAGGACATTCGAGCTTTCATTCTCACATGCGATGCTTGTCACAGAAGTGGGAATATTACAAGAAGAAATGAGATGCCCCTTCAACCCATCTTAGAGATTGAATTGTTCGATGTTTGGGGCATTGATTTCATGGGTCCGTTCACATCCTCTTTTGGTAACAAGTATATCCTAGTAGCGGTTGATTATGTCTCAAAATGGATCGAGGCCGTAGCTTCTCCCGCCAATGACTCCAAGGTTGTAATTAAACTTTTCAAGAATATAATTTTCCCGAGATTCGGTATGCCTAGAGCCATAATTAGTGATGGAGGCTCTCATTTTAGAAAAGATACCTTTGAACACCTTCTTAGGAAATATGGTATCACTCACAAGATGTCCCTAGCCTACCACCCTCAGTCAAATGGGCAAGCCGAGATCTCCAACCGTCAAATCAAGGGAATTTTAGAGAAAGTTGTAAATACACACTGAAAGGATTGGTCATTAAAGTTAGATGACGCCCTTTGGGCATTGAGAACGGCTTATAAAGCGCCGATTGGAACCACTTCTTATCGTCTTGTGTATGGTAAAGCTTGTCATTTATCGGTGGAATTATAACATAAAGCCGAATGGGCAATCAAAGAGCTAAACTTCGATGAGAGTGTTGTAGGAGATAACCGCCTTCTCCAACTACAAGAATTGGAAGAACTAAGACTTGAAGCCTACGAAAACTCGAAGATTTACAAGGAACGAACTCGCCAATGGCACGATTCTCGAATACTTCGTAAGGACTTCTCCGTTGGTGATAAGGTACTACTCTTCAACTCTCGCTTTAAGCTCTTCCCCGGTAAGTTGAAATCAAAATGGTCGGGGCCATTCGAAGTGACCAACACTACTAAAAACAGCTGAAATAGCGTCGGAAAGGTTGCGTCGGATTTATTATCCGACGCAAATGGCATAACTGTGTCGATTTGCGTCGGCTAATCCGATGCAATAACATTGCGTGGGACTAGCCGACACTATCCGACTCAATGATACGGGCGCCAATAATTTTGGGTTGGCGCCACTATGTGAAAGGGTTTGCGTGGGATTAACCGACACAAAGCCGATCCAAATGGTCTGGTTTGCGTCGGATAATCCCACGCAAAAGTGGTTGACTAAAAACTCCCGTCAACAGAATTAATAGCTTTGCATCGGATTGGCCGACGCAATGTTTAATATTGTGTTGGCTTGCATCGGCTAATCCGATGCAAAATGCGTCAAAATAAAATAAATTCAGTCAACAGAATTAATAGCTTTGCATCGGATTAGCCGACGCAAAGTTTAATATTGCGTTGGCTTGCATCGGCTAATCCCACGCAATGCTTTTAAAAAAAATATCACGGATTGCATCGGATTAGCCGACGCAAACTTGAATTCGGCGTCGGTCTGCGTCGGCTATTCCGATGCAAATGTTTTAATATAAAAAAAAATTAAACGCGACAACATAACAGACCCTAAACCCGCACCCCCAACTCCCTCTCTAGAAAGGCGAAAAAGACGACAACGACGACGCACGCGCGACCCTTCGACCTCCGGCGACCTCCGGTGACCCTCATCCTACCCAGATCCGGCGAAGACCTTCACCCTAATTCGACCCCCAACTCAAAACCCTAAACCGGCGACCCCCATCCTGCCCTGCCGGCGACGATACAAAAACCGGCGACCCAGAACCCCCACGCGCGACGAACGCTGCCGGCGACCCAAAACCCCGGCGACCCAGAACCCAGCGACCCAGACCCAGATTCGCAAGCTTTTCTTCAAGTAATTTCCCCCAAATTTCCTCTTTTATCTGTTTTGGTATCTAATTTTACTACATTGATTGAATGTTTAGATTGTTTATTGCTATTATTGGTAATCATTTGATTTTTTGTGCTATTACTTTGATTTTTTTTTTGCTTTTTCTGGGTAATTTATTTTGACGAGTACAATCGATGTTTTGCAAATTGTTTACGAGTCAATTGCATGAATGAATCGACAATGGTGAGTGATTTAGGGTTTGTCCGAAGTTCCCAGGTTGATGAAATTCTGCTTAAGTAAGTTAAGGTGTGAAGGTGTGGAGTAATGAAGAGGGATTTAGGGTTTAAAGTAACTAGCTTTGTAAATGTAGGCAATTGAGACTAACTACATACTCAAATTATATGGTTACCTTCAGTGATGAGTTTGAAGAGTTTACAATCATCTAGGAGTGAAGGTTTTTGTTACTCGTAAATACGAGACAATCTCAACGCTTTCTCTTTTGGCATCAATGTCGATTTCCTAGGAGAGATGAAGTCGAACTAAAAGTTTATGTGTATGTTGACCTCCTGATCATGTAAAACATTGTCGTTGTAAACTAATTTCATGCATGCGAGGGAGGAGGACGGGGGCGATTCCTATGAGGCATGGGGGGCTTTGTAGAGGAAGAGATAAATTCATTGAGTGTAAACGAGAAGATGTATGACTCATTGTTAAGGAAATAAAAGTTTCTTTGTTAAAACTTTGTGTCTTGTTAGATGAGATTATGTGCATTATTTCTAGCTGAAAGTATGATTGTATGACTGAATACAAAGAAATTATTATGACAGATGCATTATAACCTTATTTGCATTATTGCATTAATACGGAGTAGTATTGCATTACAGTAGTATTGCATTATATACATATACTGTTGAAAGGATTTGCCTGTAGACCATTTTTTAAGGATAAAAACATGTTTAATCAGTTGGGTAATTAGGTTAATTCATTAAATTTCTACTACTACTACTACTACTAATTTACTACTTGTACTTTTACTACTACTACTACTAATTTTCTACTACTACTACTACTACTAATTTTCTACTACTACTACTACTACTACTAATACTACTACTAATTGCTGCCGAATTTTTCTCTTACCGACGCGGACAGTGACAGTGACGATAATTAGCAATTATGTAGTTGTTTGTATCTTATTCGCATATGTTGTAATTTATTTATTTTTAATTGAAGACTATTTTGGTACTTAATGAAATTCCTGCTTTACCCTAAACGAACTGACTCTACAGTTTAACTTTGCGCAAACATATTTTGTAGACGTGATTATGTCAGGTGGCAGTCGGATGGTGACGGGGAGCACCAGCCATGATGACCATATGGATGAGGACATGCCCAGGACTCCTGTCGTCCTAGGTGTGGACGCTGTCCAAGAAGTAGGGGCGAGGGTCTATGTTGCGACGCCTGGGAAACCGTACCTTTCACGGCAGAGAGATACTACCACTACATGGTGAGTTTATGTTGTTGTAACCAGTTTTTTTCTATATTTTCACTCATTTATTTGCTTCACAGTATCATAAATGACTTGTGTAGGTGGGATGACAAGAAGTACTCAGACTATATGCGGGATTCCATAATCATGACGTACGCGTCTACCCCAGGCGCCTACCGTAGCTGGACAGAGGCGCCACAGGAAGCACGGGATGCTATGTATATGCACTTCGCGGTAATTACCTCGTCTGTGTTTCTAAGGTTTTCGTTGCACGATTTATACATTCAATTGTAGCTAACGATTTTTATGGACAAACAGAAAAGAGTGCGTATAGACCTGGGGTACGACCTCAGGTCCGATTATGAGAGTCGGATTAAGAAAAAAATAACCGACATATTCCAGCGAGCTGTCCCGAGGGTCGACAAGGCAGAGTGGATTCCGCAAGAGAAGTGGGAGACACTGAAGAGGAACGTTGCGGACCCAAACTTCAAGAAGAAATCGGCGATCAAGTCGGCGAACCGGAGATGTGGACAAGTGGACGGGGTGGCCAAACCCACCAGCTGCCTTGGAAGTAGGAGTGCAGCAACAGCCTTCGCGCAGTTGGTAAGTGCTTATAACACAAGTAAAATTATTTAGTATAATTCAATATATACTATTGCTAAATAAATGCTGAAAGTTTTAACACTGTTATATGAAGGGCCCATCTGCATCCCCGATCCAGCTCTTGGAGAAGACAAAGAAGGGGAAAGACGGCAAGTGGATTGACCCTAGAGGACCGGAGATCGTTGTGAGTAGTAGTATTGTTTTTTAAAAATATACTAGGCATGAAAATTACGACGTGATAGTAAGTGTTGTTGTAAAAGTTATAACACTGTTTCATGTTGCTGTTTCAGGAGAGCTACGAGAAAGCGGTGGAGGAGGCACGCGCTTCTGATCAGGTACCGAACACATTGAAGATCTTCCACGATGTGACGGGTGGCTATAACGAGAAGAGACGGTTCTGGGGGATAGGTAACAAGGCGAAAGAGCTCTTTCGTCCATGCTTGAACCGTGGTAAGGAGGTATCTTCGGACACATACTTCCCCACCGCCTCCTCGCAGGAACGCACACTTGACGAGCGCTTGGATGATAAATTCCAAAGACAAGAAGAGCGCCTGAAGACATTGGAGAAGAGGTGTGAGGAGCAGGACCAGTTTATTCAGATGATGAGTGAACGATTTGCCATGGAGACCGAGACATGCGGCGGCGGACTACGCATGAGTAGGCGCGATGATGACGACAACAACGATGGTCACCCACATGGATCGGACCAGATTGAGTCCCTTTCGTAGGTAGTGCATCTCTTTTATGTTACTTGGTTAGACTTTGGTTGCATTGTGTGTATATATTTTATCAACTCCTAGATATAATTCTGAACCTAGCGCTGGTTGTCTTTGTAATATATTTTCATTTTCTATAACAGTACACTGGTTTATGCTTGTTTCGTTTTGTGGAGTTTTGTGACGAAGATATGTACGAGAGCTTTGATTGGAGTTATTGATGGATTTTTGTTTGGGATGTGCTGCTGTTGTGGTTTGTTGTAGAAGTGGGTTGTTTAATTGCAGATTGTTTTATTTCGCGCATATGGGGAGCTGAAAACAAAGAAACGATTTTTTTAAAAATAGGCTTTGCGTGGGATTAGCCGACGCAAAGTCAACAGGATGTTTGACTTTGCGTCGGCTAATCCCACGCAAAGCCCCGCAGCCAATGGGTTTGCGTGGGATTAGCCGACGCAAAGTCAACATGATGTTTTACTTTGCGTCGGCTAATCCCACGCAAAGCCCATTGACTGGGGCGTGGACCTCCATGTCTTGTTGTCGGATTAGCCGACGCAAAACACGTGCGTCGGATTAGGCGATGCAAAAAAAAAATTGCGTCAAATAATAATGGCAGACCTTTGCATCGGTTAATTCGACGCAATCCTTGATTTGCGTCGGATATCTCCTATTTGCGTCGGATTTTTCCGACGCAATTCTGGCTTGATTTTTGTAGTGCAAGGTGCAACCATATGGATCAATAGAGATTTCTAGCCCGGAAACCGGGAAGTTTATGGTTAATGGACAACGTTTGAAGATTTATCACCCCGGCCACGTTCGTGAGACCTTCGCTACCATGAAGCTTGGTGAGCTCCCATTGGGGAGCGATGTTTAACCCCACCTCGAAATTGAAGTAGGTTTTGTGGTATCCTTAACAACCACCTTGTACATATGTATTATATTTCTTTGTGTTGTTAGTTTGTTAGCTTGAGAAGAATGGTTGAACTTAGATTTCGCCATGGAGCACTTATTTTGGATGAAGATCACGCTTTTTGGAGAAGTTATGGAGCCAAATTGAAGACCACAAGCATGTTTGTGGGAGATATTGATTATGTAATTTAAGTCGAGTCTATTTGAATCATTAGGTGATTGTTGAAGAGCCATGAAATGGCAAGGCAGAAAAACGAAGATAACAAGACCGCCGGGTGAAATTTCGCCCGGTGAGACCTGACCGGGCGAAACTTCGCCCTACGGAAAGTTGCAAGAATTGTCGAAATTGAAGAAGATACCACCGGGCAAAATTTCGCCCGGTGAGATTTTGACCGGGTGAAATTTCACCCGGTGGGAAAAATGGCAAAAAACGATTTTCACGATGAAAAGTCCGTCGGGTGAAATTTCACCCGGTGGTGCTTGACCGGGTGAAATTTCACCCGGCGGCATGGACTTGTTCAATCACCTATAACATATCTCCTCACTACAATTTCAATTCCCTCCTTCATATTTACCACATATAACTTTCCCTCCAAAAATTTTTACACCTAATTTTTACCACCAACTTTAAAACTTTCACTTTCCCTCTCAACCACCCTTATTTATATCACCCTTTTACCTCATAATTCACTCCACATTTTCACCCATCATAAACTCATCAAACCACTCTCCATACCCAATCACATTTAAACCTCCACTCAATTTCCACTTGGTGATTATATTCTTGGGTTTTTGAAGAGGGAAAAGCTAAAGTTTTGGGATTTTTCTTGCAATTATTATTATGGAGACAAGAGCCCAACGAGCCGCGCGAAAACAATGTATGGCTTCGACTTCTAAACCTCCTAAATGTTCATCTTCTAGTAAGCCTTCGAAGCCTAAACTCTCACCTTGTCCTGATACACCCTTAGCTCAAACCTTTTCTGAAAAGGCTTTTCAGAGTACAAGGTGGCCTTGTCCATTCACAACAGAACTTTTAGGAGTTGAGGACAATATTAGAGAGTTATCGTCAAGGATTGGTACTAGTAAGCTACTTGATTTTGTGCCTTGCACAATTAAAGACTTGACCTGTGAATTCTTAGGTACCTTTACCATCAATAACCCGACCACACCAAGAGAGTTTAAATTTAGACTGTTCGGTAGAAATCACTGTTTAAATATTTCCAACTTTAGCTTAGCTCTAGGTTTACCCTCATCGGCTACCGGACTAACTAAACCCCTAAGTGACTCGCAAAGTAGTGCGAATAGGAGAGACTTGTGGAGGCGCATAGCGCCGAGTCAACGTGATTTCGAACCCAATTCTAGCTTTACCGCCGAAATCCGTAACTCTGCCATCCGTTATTTCGCTGAAATTCTTTCCCACTGTCTTTTGCCATCTACCGACAATATTATCAATCTCAATGTGTGTGTCTTGCAATTAATTAGTGACTCTTTGCTCGGTAACCCTAACCCCCTTGACCTACCTATTGTCGTGGCGTTACACTTTCATCAAATCATAGTTGCCCAACGCCCCTCAATCGACTGTGGTGGTCTTGTGACTTTAATAGCAAGAAATTTGGGTTATGCGACCGACCATCTTATCCCACACGATAACCGTGTCTGGCTTGACGAGGCCTACTTCCCTACCTGGATCTTTAAAGTACTTGACCATCGCCTCGTCTCCATTAGTCATGACCGTGCTTTAATCGTCCCCAACAGAAACCAAACCAATATTTATAACTGTCGTAATTGGGACCTACCTCTAGGACCCAATGAATTCCAACTGACCGAATCGGGTGAAATAGGAGTTTGGGAGTATGCCGGTGAGGGCACTCCGACAGCTTCTTTTGCGTCTAATGACTATTCAAACTAGACACCCCTACAAGAGTCGGTAGACAATATGGTTTGTATGTGTTGTGGGTATTTGTGTGGATTGTGTCGGTGAGTCTCTAATCATCTACAATTGTATGTCTTTGAGTTAATATTGTTCCTTGTTCCTTGTCCCATCATTATAATCATTGTGATTGTTTTATCTCGAACCAAATTTGCAAGTTGTCCCACTGTCCCATCGTTATTTTGGCGGCCGTAGCGGCCTTGGTTTTGCTCCCGGTCTTTAGGCGATGTGATTACGCCATTGACCCTTTTTGAAAAATCCAAATTTTAATCAACTTTTCTCAATTTTTCTTAATCCGGGCTAGGTGACGTGATTACACCTATGCCCAATTTTACACCCCTTTGTTTTAATTTCTTTTCTTCTCTTTTACTTCTTTTTCAACTTTTTAGCCACTTGGCTAGGGTCTAGGTGATGTGATTACACCTAGGCCCGCCACTATTTTATCGCTTTCTTTATTTTCTTTTTCCGTTTTCTTTTCTCAAAATTTTGAAAAATCCAAAAACATTTCAAAAATCCTAAAAATCCAAAAAGATTTTTCTTTTCCATCTTTTTCGTTCTTCCCCTGCTTGTCCATTGAGGACAATGTACAATTTTAGTGTGGGGGAGGAGTCTACTATCTTTTATTTTGTTGAAAATCTTTTCAAAAATCTATAAAAATTTGAAAAAATCGAAAAATCAAAAACATTTTTCTCCTTTCTTTCCCTTTCTTGTTTCTCGTTACGTTTTCGTGTTCCGTGTACGGTCTTGTTCTCTACTCTTACAGGTAACCACCACCTTGAAGCGCGAATTGAAGAGATTATGAAAGCACTCCACTTGGTAACTTCCTTCCTTCTTTCTTTAATTTTGTAGAGGAGTTAGGTTGTTGCTATTGGAGGCTCTCGAAGTTGAGCATTTTGGGTGTTGTGGTTGATTGTGTGCTCGAATGTTGATGGAGTATGGAGTACATGACCTTACTTGTGTTTTCTTTTATTGCCTTTTCTTTTTCGTGTGTTCCTTTTTGCTTTTGTATAGTGTGTCTAGGACTAAATGTTTTCGAAAACCCGATTACAAACATTTACAAGAGTTTACATTCCATTATAGATAACTCATTGTAGATTTTGGACCTTAATCTAGTAGAATGACTCTTAATCAATGAATTTGTTGATCCTTTAGCTTGAGTCCGCCTTTTCTACTAGAGGTTTACTTCGGGGTTTGCATTTGACCACCTTGACCACCCATGGAGGAGTTAGGCCTTGGTTCCCGCATCCCGTTTTCTAGGTGACCTTGCTCGAACGACTATTGCACCTTTAGTACAAATTCTTTCCGCCTTTTTGTGGGTTATCTGGGAATGGCGCGTGTTCTCGTTTACCTATTTTCCTCCACCTATACATCACCACAATAAGTTTACACAAAAATAACCTCCAAGCTTGGTTACGAACCACATCAAAATCAAAAAGCCAAAAAAGGGCAAACCAAAGCAAGAGAAAAAGGACACAAAAACATGAAAAACAAGGAGAGAAAAGGAACTTCAAATGAAATCATATCATCAAAAACATCTCCTATCCAAAAAAAAAGCCCTTTCATCGATTCGTCGCCGTGAAGTGCCAACTAGAGGACCGAGTCCCGAGGTAGGAAGATAGCGGTGACTAGTCGATCCACCCCAATAATTGTAAACACTCCACCTTTTTGTTTGGGCTAATTTAGGAAATTCGAGTTTGGAACGATCCTCTTGGCTTAGCCAAAGAGAGCGGGACTGCACCTACCTACAGTGTCGAACGAATCCATGGTTTACTTTTTCCACTCCGTTATACGCCCCGTCGTACCCCTTTAGAAGATTAGGAGGACCTAGGCTAAGTTATCAACATTTATATTGCTTAATTGTCATAGTATCAGGCTTTGGTCCTTATTTACATGGGTTATTTATTTTGGAAGTTTATTGTTGTTCTAGGTAAAGTAATCAGTGTCTTCCCCGCCGTCTCGATGAGGGATTCGGTGTTTTATTTTTGTTTTGGATGCGTCTATTCTTTCGTGTTATATGTTTTCGTGTGTTTAGTCGCATCCACCGTTTTGAGCAAGCCCCAACTTGCCTTGCATGGGAATACTCTACCTCATGAG
The DNA here is from genome assembly GCA_958450325.1 of Agrostemma githago. NCBI lineage: Eukaryota > Viridiplantae > Streptophyta > Magnoliopsida > Caryophyllales > Caryophyllaceae > Agrostemma > Agrostemma githago. The sequence continues at coordinate 59,718,334 of OY288247.1, read as the reverse complement.
TATTTCGATGTGAGTTGAAGGGACAGAGCGGGCCCGTTATTTGCCCCGTATCGGCTTAGCATAGTCTAGCAAGTAGTAGTAGTAGTAGTATATATAATTTCTTTTTGGGTCTTTGCTCAAGGACGAGCAACGGTTTAGTGTGGGGGAATTGTTATGTGCTAAATTTAGACCGTTTTTCCCCTCAGTTAGACCCGTTTTCCCCTCGTTTTGCGAGTTTAGAGTGCAATTATTGCCATATTTTGTGTACTTCTCGCATTAGCGTCCATCTTGTGCGTTTTACGTGTTTTTGGTAGTTTTTCTATCGATTTTGATAGGATTTGGCACCGAAATCACGATCGAGCTTCAACGAGCACAAGAGAAGGGAATACCGTCCAAAGAGTAAAGCACACTACTTAAAGTTTAAAGCCAACCAATCAATTAACAAAGAATGAGACAAGAAAAGAGGCCAGCAGAATGACCGGGCAAAATTTCACCCGGTGAGACTCCACCGGGCGAAATTTCACCCGACGGTAAAAATGCCTCCCCGAAGATATTCCGAGACTCCCACCGGGCGAAATTTCGCCCACCGGGTGAAATTTCGCCCGATGGAAAGATGTGCCGAAAACGGCAAAAGTTAAGAAAATCTCACCGGGCGAAAATTTCACCCGGTGGGATTATCACGCAAGACCGCAGGACGAAGTTTCACCCCATGAAGATGCTAAGGGTGATTGTCTCACTAATGGAACATAAAGTGGATTTGGGCTTTAAGTTAAATACCCATTAAGAGATTACTATATATATGTTACCCTAGTTTGTTGCCCAAGGTATCACCCCATTAGTGTAGAAAACCTCCATTTGAGTAGTATTAGCATCCATCACATTACACCATCCATTAGTAGTAATCTAGTAGTATTTTAGTAGTAATTCTCTATAAATCTAGTAGTTTACATAGTAATTAGTAGTAGATCTACTTAGTTTACATCAACAATTCTCTAGATTACAAGTTTGTAGAAGATTATTCAAGTTTCATTGAAGATTTGTTGGGTTTATTGAAGGATTAGTGACAAGTTCTTCATTCTCTCCATCAAAGATTCAACCTTTATTTATGCAATCTTCTTATTTCTTGTAGATCTTCATAGTTGGTACATTTCTTTCCACTCTCTAATCTCTAGTTTAGATTTAATTTAGTTTTCTCATTATTGTTTTGTTTAGATCATCTTAGTGTAGTTAGTTTCTCAAGATCTTGTTCATGTTGTTCTAGATTATTCTCTAGATTAATTTGGTAGTTCCATAGTTTAGTGGGTTATTGTTAGATCGTAGTTTTCTCATTATCTTGTAGTTAGTTTCCTTAGATCTAGTTAATATGCATGCTTTAGATAGTTTCTCCTTAGTTAATGTTTTATTGTCTTTCATTATGATTAGTGAGTAGATTTCTTGTTGGGGAGTTTAGGGATGAAGACTTGGATTATTTGAATTTAGAGGTATTGGTGGGTTGCTTGCATGTTGGTTTACCTTGCTTGTGGTTGTTGTGTCATTGTTGTTTTAGTCCGGCCAACTAGACTGACCTTGATTCGTTTCTATCAATATGGGGAAACTCGGGGTAGAAATTACCATAACAAGAGACTTACCCTTCTTCGCCGCGAAAGTGGGTTTTTAGGTGGGTTGGGTGAAGAAACCGAAAGGTGGCATTCTCCATTTATCAATGTTGCAACAAAAATTTGATCCCGACCTTCTTAGACTCTATGTTCCGAATCCCGACTTCTCTCCAACGCCTTTCCCTAGATTAATTATCCCTAGCTATTCTCGTAGTTATTTCTCTAGCGTAGACTCGACCCATAGACTCGACCCTTAGAAACCCCCCTCTAGACATCAAACACATCGCTTTAAACTCGTCAATACATCCGTTCCCTGTGGACCGACCTCGACTTACCATGAATACTTGTTTGTTTTTGTGTGATCTCGAGTCTTATAAATATCGTTTGATTCCCCGTCCTTTGTTAACGACCGATCCGATTGGGAGGCGATCATGCAATCACCTAATTAATCTGTGCTTCCCGCTTTTGGTGAGCTTGCAAGCCTTGTAGGACCAGCGCTTTAATCTCCGCATATTCATTATTCGCTTGAGCTTGCGAATCGACATCAAATTGTTGTTGTTGTTGATAGAATTGTTGTCCCCCTTGATTTTGCCTGTTAAAGTTAGACTGAAAATTAAGATTAGGAGGGGGAATAGAAGCAACAACCTGATTATTATTTGGAGGTGGCGGTGGTGGTTGGTTCGTATAAGTCATAATCTGCCAAGAAGCTTGAAGTGCGTTGACTCGTTTGCAATTGGAGGCTTCATAAGCATCAAGACGTTTAGTCAATGCCGCTAACTGCGATGCCATAGCATTAGTTGTCTCACTTTCTAAACCTATTCTGCGAGTGTTACCTCGTGGATTACCCCATCGGGCGTGGTGAGTAGCCATATCCTCTATTGTCTTCCAAGCTTTATCGTCATTGACATTATTTTGGAATCTCCCATTAGCTGCGGAATCAAGTGTAGCACGACAATCGTCATATAAACCGTTATAAAACTGATTGCACAGAAACCATACCTGAAACTCGTGATGTGGGCATTCTTTCACCAACTTCTTAAATCGTGCCCAAGCCTCGTGGATATTCTCGTGAGAAGTTTGACGAAAATTAGTTATCTGACGTCTTAGCATGTTCGTCTTCTGAGGTGGGTAATAATACTTGTAAAAAGCTAAGGCAAGAGATTTCCAGTCGGTAATCTCCTCAGCTGTGCGATCTAAGTCGGTGATCCATTCCCTAGCATCGTCACGTAGGGAGAACATGAACAGCGTCTCCATCACCTGCTCCTGAGCAACTCCCGGGGGGAGTGGAATGGTGGAACAATAGTCGGTGAAGATCCGCATATGTTTCGCCGGGTCTTCCCCGGCTTTACCTCCGAACTGATTTTTCTCCACTAAAGTGATGAAAGCAGGACGGATTTCAAACGACCCAGTTGTAGCTGTGGGCCATTTTATCGGCTTTGGCAAAGTCGTCTCCACTGGCTCTGAATAACTGGCAAGCTTAGGCATCTTGCAATAGTGTAGTAACCTGGGTACAAGAGGAAACTACAAGAAACCAGTGAGAACTGCCCCAAGGAACTGATGTTCCCCGGGGCGAAAAATAACCTTAAATCTAAAACAAAAAAAATAAACAACTAAATAACACCGTCTCCCCGGCAACGGCGCCAAAATTTAACAGGGTTAAGTCGTATCCCTAATCAAAGATACCCTAAGGTCACCAACTAATGTAGATAGTGAAGTCAAGGGTCAAACCACAAGGAGACAAAATTTAGTTGTCTATTCCTAAGATTTAGACTCTAGGTTATGGGTCACAGTTGAGTTGGTTTTGGTAGGGTAATAACTAATTACTAATCAATAAGGGAAAAGTCTAGGGTCTCAGGTTCACTAAAATATTACTCGGGTCAGGGAGTCAACTAACAGGTCAATAATTGAACTATATAAGATGTAGGTTCGGTCGGTACTTCTACAACCTTTAGAACTAAACTTAACCTGCAGTCGCTAGCGTTAAGTCAGTCTACCCAAACTATCGTGGCCTAATTAGTCCTTAACCTGGTCGGCGAAAAGTCCTAATTGTGATACTAATTAATTGAATTATGCATCAAACAATTAATCAGAATTAAAACAATAATCAGGCGATAGTTCATACGATTAGAAACAGGTCAAATGAATATAACCCTAATAATACGCATCGATCCCCTTAAACCCTAGATGAAATTTACTATGCATATTAAGAATAATCAAATTAACACAATACGAATTGCAATTAAACATGACGGAAACAATACGAATTAATCTACGGAAAGCAATATTAATTCTACGCTAGAAACGATAAAGCAATATGAATTAAGAATTAAGACGGAAATTAAAGCACAAAACTGAAATTAGAATTGAAATTAAAATTAACGATAATAAAGGAATTCAAGATCTCAAAACAAGGAGTAAGGTTCAATGTATCTCCATAATGTAATGTAATACTTCTATCCTAAGAAAATAAAAAGTGTAGTGGAAGTCTAGAATGAAAAAAGTGTCTGACAATGAAGTCGGGAAACCGATTTAAAAGAAATCAGTTGGACTTAAAACGGACCCAAAATTCTAAGTGAATTAAAATTAATGTGCGGCCCGGGCTTGATGCACTCGATCGAGTGCATGCAGCGGTACTCGATCGAGTGGGTTCGTGAAGGATCCATCTCAAGTTCGTCTTGGGCTAAAAAGAAAGATTCGGCCCAGTACACTGATGCAGTCCGGTTGGGTGCGGATATGAAGCACTTGATCGAGTGTTATAGCACCACTCGATCGAGTGGTTACTGCTGAGACTCACGGCTGAGTTCTTCTTTGCTCCTTGGCTTTTCGTTTTCATCCTCGACTTCCATTCTCGTCTCGGCTATCTGAGCTATTACTCCTAAATATGCTCGAAATTGCACCTAACCTGCAAAATAGCACGAGAATCGGCAGTATCGACTTTCTAATAAAAATCGACACTAAACATATAATTTAGGAAGAAGAAAAGCTCAAAAAATGGTTGTTGGGGGACAATAAAATACGATATAAAATATGTTGATCAAGGCCATGGATCCACACCGTCAAGGCTGTATCCTTCACCCTCTACCAGAAAATCAAGTTGCCCCTGTAAGATAGTGTTATTACTTTGGAGGCAACCCCCATAACCATGGCTAGCTGCAACGCCACGGGCCGTACGGACCTTCGGGGATTCGATTTTATAGGGATGATCAAGGTGGAATACCTCTTCAGGCCTTATTTCACCACTAGCATCGATATGATGCTACAAAATTTGGGGTATTTTCCGGGGGCTACCTCGAGGCCATATCATCCAGCTGGGAAGATTATTGAAGTCCTTAACGACGGAGAATCTCACTTTGGTCTAGGGTACGCCATGACCCCAGGTAACGTTGTCCGGGCAAACATGGAAAAGGCCTGCAACATCATCAAGGGTATCTACTTGAGCCCATATAGCCTGAGATTGACCGACTACTTTGTTATACCGGTATTCGGGGCTCTCCAAGTTAGTCTGTATCAACCAACTCTTACATACCCCAAGACCAAACTGACTCGGGAATGCAACTACATTCTGGATGACATATTCACCCTCATCTAGTCAGAATCCAAGGAGGGTGCTGATAATGCTGAGCCCGTGTTGGGGCTGCTATTTGGGGAAGACAAGGCTATCCCGACTCCTAAGGAAGACCTAGTGAACCTGATCCTCCGAAGCAACAGGTTCGATCCCACGAAGTTGATCTCTGAAGTCGGCTCTGATACCAGGAATAGGGCATGGAGGAAGACCATCAAGTGGACCAACAGCCAGGGCCGAGTCTACAAGCTGACAACTGGTGAAGGAGACATGCCGGACACCGATTCCGAGTCAGAGTCAGAGTCTGAGTCTGAGTCTGAGTTCGAGTCTAGAGGGTCTGGTGCTAGACTCCAGTCTATAAACCCTCTCCCTGTAGTAGCTTCCACTGGATCCTTGAGGTCTGTCCCGAGAGCACTCCCAATCCCGCCTCTAACCAATGATCAGATGGCCGCTCTCTTTGAGCTGTTTTCCAAGTTTTCTATCAATAATAATGATAATCGTTCTGTTTACGACTTGTCTTATTTTCAAAATACTTTCAATTTCAAAAATATTATATACAATGGCAATGAGAAACCCGACGAACAGGTATCCTTACCTTCGCATCTGATCGAGCAACTAGAACAAAGGGAATCCCGAGATCTGGTAATCGAAGAAACCGAGTCCATCAATGTGGGAACCACTTTAGAGCTCCATTTGCTTAAGTTAGGCTTATCTTTAGATCCCAAGGAGAGACTACAATTCACAAACCTCCTCCAAGAATTTAAGGATGTCTTCGCATGGTCCTACAAGGACATGCTGGGAATAGACCGGGAAATAGCTGAACACCGTATACCCATCAAAGACGGGTTTAAGCCGGTAAAACAGAAGCTCCGCAGAATGAGGCCCGAATGGTCTCTCAATGTCAAAGAAGAGGTCGACAAACAGTTCAAAGCCGGTTTCATACAAGTGTCCGAATATCCGGACTGGGTTGCGAACATCGTGCTGGTACCTAAAAAGGACGGTAAGGTGCACGTATGCGTAGACTTTCGGGATCTTAACAAGGCGAGCCCGAAAGATGACTTTTCGTTGCCACACATCGACATACTGGAGGACAATAGCATTGATCACGCCCTTCTATCCTTTATGAACGGGTATGTCGGGTACAACCAGATTAAAATGGCAGAAGAAGATATGAGTAAGACCACCTTGGGGTACTTACTGTTACACCGTCATGTCGTTCGGTCTCATCAATGTCGGGACCACTTATCAACGAACCGCCACGACCCTATTACACAACATGATGCATAAGAAAGTGGAAGTTTATGTGGACGACATGATTGTCAAATCCAAAAGCCGAGACAGGCATATTACTACCCTAAGGAAGTTCTTCACCTGACTGCGCAAATACAACATGAGGCTAAACCCTCAAAAGTGCAGTTTCGGGGTAACATTTGGCAAATTACTGGGTCATATCGTTAGCCAACTTGGTATCGAGGTCGATCTAGTTAAAATCATAGTCATTACCGAGATGCAGCCTCTTAAAACTAAAAAAGAAATAAGGGGATTCCTCGGAAAAGTTCAATATATCAGCCGGTTCATATCCAAACTAACCATGGTATGTGAACCGATTTTCAAAAAACTAAAAGTGGGTGAATGGAACCTATGGGACGATAAATGTCAAACGGCTTTCGATAAGATCAAAGAAATCCTACCTGCTCCGCCAGTATTAATGCCACCTAAACCCGGTTTGCCTCTGTCGTTATACCTAACAACGACCGAGACAGCCATGGGGGCTATGCTAGCACAGACAGTCGACTCAGAGGAACGAGCCATCTACTACATCAGCAAAAAGTTCTTGGAGTATGAATGCAAATATAAAATGCTCGAGAAAACATGCCTAGCCCTAGTTTGGGCAACTAAGAAACTCTGGCACTATATACTCAGTTACGAGGTACATGTATTATCCAAAATGGATCCTATCAAGTACCTGTTCGAGAAGCCTATCCTTAATGGCAGGATGTCCAAATGGACTTTAATGTTGGCAGAGTTCGACCTCAAATTTGTGCCATTAAAAGCTATTAAAGGCCGGGTGGTAGCCGAATTTCTCGTTGATAGTCCAATAACCGAAGAAGGGAACATCGATACTTGGTCCTTCCCAGATGAAGATATATTCCATACTAACACAGAGACATGGGATTTATATTTCGACGGGGCATCTAATTTTTGAGGGTTCGGAGTCGGCATCCTCTTAATATCACCAAAATGAGAGCATACTCCATTATCCATTAAACTGGATTTCGACGTGACTAATAACGCAGCCGAATATGAAGCATGCATTCACGGGTTGAAAGTCGCCGCTGATTTAGGAGTCACAAATCTCCGGGTACACGGCAACTCATCTCTAGTCATCAACCAAGCTCTCCAAAAATGGAAAACTTGAAATGCCAACCTCGTGGCCTATTAGGCGCGAGTAAGGGTTCTTGAAAAATAATTCCAAAAGGTAGAATACATATATCTACCCCGGGAAGAAAACCAGTTCGCGGATTCACTTTCCAAATTAGCATCCTTACTGAATATCCCGGAACACCTAACCAACATGCCGATTTGTGTCGAAAGACCGTCCGAGCCGGCATATATTCATGTCATTCAAGACATCAAGGTAAGAGATCCGGAACCTTGGTATCGGGCTATTCTAACCTATATGACAACGGGAGAATATCCTCCGGGAACTGAAAACCAAGTCAAAAAAGCCCTACGGAGGCTGTCAACCCAGTTCCTCCGAACGGACGATGGACAACTATACAAAAAGACGGCACAAGGGGCTCTCCTCTTTTGCGTCGACAAAATGAAGGCCGAGAAAGTTATGCCCGAAGTGCACGACGGTGAATGTGGTCCACATATGAACGCCCAGATGCTGGTCCGAAAAATCATGAGGCTCGGATACTACTAGAATAATATGGAAACCGACTGTTAGTTATATGTCAAACACTACCATAACTGCCAGATTTTCGCCAATGTACAACGTATGCCGTCATCCCTATTATACACCATGACATCACCATGGCCATTTTCGACATGGGGAATTGACATGATTGGGAAAGTAAACCCTTCCGAGACGGGAGGTCACTGTTTCATTTTGGTGGCTATCGACTATTTCACTAAATGGGTCGAAGCCGAGTCATACCAGATCTTGAATGCTAAGCATGTTGCCAAATTCATCCAAAACAAGATTATATGCCGGTACGGGATCCCGCACGAATTCATCAGTGATCACGAGACACATTTCCAAGCCGAAATCGCTACTTTGCTTGCCAAATATAAAATCCAAAGGCATACATCTTCGCCTTACCGTCCCCAAACGAATGGAGCAGTAGAGGCAGCTAATAAAACAATTGTCACCATACTTAAAAAGATGGCTGATGATTATCGGGACTGGCCCGACAAAATACCTTTTGCCCTGTGGGGATACCGAACGTCAATCCGCACCGCAACCGGTGCGACTCCATATTATTTGACGTACGGGATGGAAGTAGTTCAACTGGTCGAGTTGGAAATACCGTCTCTCAGGGTTTTACTTGAAAGGCAAGTGCCTGAAGCCGATTGGGTCCAAGTTCGATACGACTCGCTAGTATCTCTTAGACGAACAACGGTCCTGGGCCCTCAACAATATTCAAATATATCAAAAAAGAATACAACGGTCCTTCAACAAAAGAGTTAGGCCCAGAAATATCAAGGAATGGGACTTAGTCCTCAAATCTGTTCGAACTCTACTACCAGTTGACCCGAGGGGAAAATTCAAACCCAATTGGGCCGGGCCATATCTGGTAAAGAAGGTTCTATCAGGAGGAGCAGTGAAGCTGACCGATTTGGACGAGAATGAATTCGTCAACCCTACCAATCTAGACCAGCTGAAGCGTTACTACCCTAAACCTTATCTCAATGTCATTTGCAAAAAGTTACTTTTTTTAATATAAACTTTCAAAATTATAAGCAATTCAATAAGTTAGGATTATTTATCCTACTGTCGCACACACCTCGAACTACTAGTCTTGATGAATTTCGAAATTGCAAAATTCTATGCCCGAACTACGTTAGGTTTGATTCCACTAACTGTGGATACGTAGGCAGCCCCTCAAAAAGGCACAACCACCGCAATAACAAAAAGACAGAAACTGTTTCACTAATAAAATACTTTTTATTAACAAAAAAAACCGATAAACTCGGGAATTTCAAATTACATCACAATAGAAAAAAAAACACACTACAAAAAAATAGTAATAATATTCAAATAATAAAATTAAGGAGACAGATATTTAGGGCATTTTGCCCTTGTCCTTGTCCTTCGGGTCGCGCGGGGCCCGTTGTAGCCGGGGCGGAGGCAAGCGTTCCCGAATCACAACGAGAACCTCTTTAGCTCAAACTCGTTTCTTTGATAGTGGGTCTTCTTCTATAGTAACTGGTCCGAGTCGAGCCTTCACGTGCTCCGGTAGCCTGTCCCGAGGACCAAGTCGGTCCTAAACTGCCATTTTCGGACCAAGTCTCCTTTCTAAGGCTGCCTAAGGGCTCACTTGGCCCCGAGCACCTTTAGCACCAGAGTCTTTAGCTTGAGTCCTAGTCTTTGACCCTTGACCCGACATTAGGCGAACTAGAGTGGCCGGAGTCTCACATTCGACCCGATAACTATCTCACATGGGAAACATTTCGCCGCCCAAACCCGCGCGTGGCCGCGTTGGGGTGGACCTATGTCATGTCCACATAGGTGTGTTTACATTCTTCCCATGCGATTTCACATGACAAGCAGGCCATGAAAAGATGCACATAGGAGAGTAGGCACTAAGTATTATACGTATTAGAAAATCAAGTTTAACGTGATAATACGGATATTAGTCATTCTCGTGGTATACCTTACCTAGTATTCTGCTTAAGATGCGTGGCTTGGTATTAATAGGGATGCGTCGAATCGTGTATGGTGAGCACCAAGACTAATACGAAAACCCGACCATCGCTTTATTCAGTTTTAGCCTGTTTACGTTTTGAATTTTGTGTTAGGTGATTTCGCATGCGATTATAAGGTCATAAAAGCGATAAATCTTACAAAAGCGGTAAATGTGAATGTTAGTAAATCACATAATGAGGAGTTGCACCCTCGGAGTGTACACTAAACGAGACACGATACGTAGATAGTTGAGGACGAATCTCAGAACTACTCGGGTTTAATTAGGGTTTTTAGTGCTTATTATTGAAGTTGGGGACGTTACGTATGTTTATAACGTGCCATAGACCTAGTGTCCACGTTTGGCATTATCGTAGTACATAATAAAAGTGCAGGAATGTAAAGTTTTGTTTCGATGACAACCTAGTGACGGTTCGACTTCGGGGCGGATCCTCCTAGCTCGTCCCGCGGTGATTCCGGCAGAGCTTTGCTACTATTCTCGGAGTTAGCTAGCCGAGCGCAGGTGCTCCTCGGTTCCGAGTGGGGTTCTCGAAGGTGAGGAGTATCGTCAATTTGCTTATCGGGACTAGATCGAGTGGATCGTACTTAGGGTCAGAGTGCAAACCTAAGTTAGAGAAGAAGAGGGGAGAGCGAGTTGTGGAAAAGTAGGCACGAACTCGTGAATGTTGTGTCGAATGAATGAAATGAGGGTGGGTATTTATAGTTGCTCGCGCAGTTCAAATCGTCCTCTAGGACGCCTAAGTCCAGGCACACCAGAACTTAGACGCCTGGGGTCGTGCACACGAATTGTAGGACGCCTGGTGTGAGGCGCCTGGGATTTTGAAGATCCGATTTCGAAACTTTCCAAAACGAAGAAGATGCGTAATATGTTATGACTTGGGGACTAAGCTTTCCCCTAACCCTAGCGCGTTGGCGCGCCGAATGGGCTTCGGGTGTGCGTCCCGAGGTTTGCTCGGCCCGACGCGTTGACTCGGGTTTGACTTTGCATATTTCGGGACCGATTTGGGGTCCCAGTGTCGAAATTGACTCTAATTAGTGTCGACGCGACCGTAATGACACGACTAAGGCTGTCTTGATGTTAAATTAATTTTTCCGAGTAATACAGAAAAACTATCTAAAGCATCATAATCTCGCGTCGCGTTGCAGTCCGATCGTCATCGGGTGTTTGTCGAGCACCCCTGCAACCACCAGGTCCAAATCTGGATGTCTACAGAAGCCCCCACTTTGACTGAGGCTTGGACAAGGCGAAAGTCAAAGTATAGCCGCCCAGGTCAATCGAGGATTACGACCTAGTGGCTGTCCGGTCGGGTCGTTTTAAGTCCGTTGGACTACGTATTGAGGCTCATTAGCCAAGGATTAGAAATCATACCTGACGTCCTTGCCCGCGGTCGCTTATTGGAGCTCGGGTCTGTGCTCGCCATCTTGTCTTGGGTTTGTTGTTTTAGTAGTTTTGGTCTTTGACATGGACCTTTTGCTTAAGTGTTTTAGTAGCGATTCAGCTGTGGTTTTAATATCCTTGACGGATGGTTGTGTTAATTATGCTTCGCCTTTTGTTTCGGGTGTTTGTGAATTGAATGCTTTAGATTCACGGGTTACAATTTTTGAATGTGTAAGAACCCACTCGAATTTGAATTGCCTTCAGAATGCTTATGACTCGTTAGGCTCACGGATAAAAAGGGTTCGAATGTGTAAGAATCCATTCAAACATGAATTGCCTTCGGAATGCTTATGACTCGTTAGGCTCGAGGACAAAAATAAAAAGTTCGAATGTGTAAGTATCCATTCGAACTTGAATTGCCTGCAGAATGCTTATGACTCATTAGGCTCGAGGATAAAAAAATGTTCAAATGTGTAAGTATCCATTCGAACTTGAATTGCCTTCAGAATGCTTATGACTCATTAGGCTCGAGGATAAAAAATGTTCGAATGTGTAAGTATCCACTCGAACTTAAATTGTCTTCCGAATGCTTATGACTCGTTAGGCAGATGTCCCTTTGGTTTACCCTCAAAATGCTTATGACTCGTTAGGCGGATGTTCATTTGTTTTGCCTTCACGATGCTTATGACCCGTTAGGCTTAGATTGCCTTCAGGATGCTTATGACCCGTTAGGCTCGAGGATGTTCGTTTGTTTTGCCTTTAGAATGCTTATGACTCGTTAGGCTTAGATTGCCTTCAGGATGCTTATGACCCGTTAGGCTTAAATTGCCTTCAGAATGCTTATGACTCGTTAGGCTTAAATTGCCTTCAAAATGCTTATGACTCGTTAGGCTCGAAAATGTTTGTTTGTTTTGCCTTCAGAATGCTTATGACTCGTTAGGCTTAGATTGCCTTCAGGATGCTTATGACCTGTTAGGCTTAAATTGCCTTCAGAATGCTTTAGCGACTCGTTAGGCTTGGATTGCCTTCAGGATGCTTATGAGCCGTTAGGCTTAAATTGCCTTCAGAATGCTTTAGCGACTCGTTAGGCTTGGATTTCTTAGCGACTTGTTAGCCTTCGAACTCGAGTTGCCTTCAGAATGCTTAGTGACTCGTTAGGCTTAAAAATGTTCGAACGTGTAAAAACCCATTCGAACTTGAGTTGCCTTCAGAATGCTTTAGCGACTTGTTAGGCTTGAGTGCTTTGGGACTCGTTTAAAATTTGATTGCGAGTTTTTTTTTGTTTAGATAGCATATTCGGATTGTCGCGTGCTTTGGTAGGAGTGTCTTGTTAGTCACGTGTTTTCATGCTTGTTGTTGTTGTTGTTTTTTTTTGTTGGGCAAATTTTGGTTAGAGGATGTTTATAAGCTTGCATTACCAGTTGCGATTAGTAAATTGTCTTGTCGTTGTTTATTTTGCTTGGTTTATAAGTGCGCGTTTTGCGGATATTAGATATCGTGTCTTGTTTGTTCTTGTTTTAGTTTTGAGCCGAATAGTCAGACACGCACCCTGTTGCGCCTTAAAATTCGGACGCCTAGCCCTCAGCGGTTCAGAATAAGGATGCTCGACCTAGGGCGCCTAGGCTTTTGTGGGTCGGACTTGTTTAAAGTCGGCAAAGGAAGGGAGAACGAATCATTCGTCCTAAAAACCAGACGCGCACATCCCCTCGACTCAATCTCGCTTTCTCGATTTGTTCAACCGATTTCCGTCTCAATTTTTGCCATACATGATTATGTCGACGTCGGGTAAGCGTTCCTTACTCGCCTATTGACGATTTTTGCTTAATTTGCTTGACTATGGGTCGATTTTTGCTAAAACCCTAGAAAATCGATTTGGGCATTTTTAATTTGCTATCTTTCGATGTCTATTCTTGGTTAAATTAGGGCTGAATAGAACTTGTTAGGGTAGTTATAAGCTTGATAGGAGGTCTTGAGGTGCATTAATGGTCTCCCATGGGAAATATTCGAAATATTAGGGTTTAGGGATTGCTTTCCCGGTTATTCCCGTACTTGTCCTTCGTAATCTAGCTTGATTAGTGTTTGTGACGTTATGGGTGACTTTCATGTCAACCTTTGTGACTTAGAATGCCCTCTAGGGCACTCCGTGGGATTTTGTGTGACTTATGACGGACCAAATAATACCGTAACGATGTCGGATTTTCCTGAAACCACTTTTATTGTGATCGGGGTCGAAAATTGGTGCTAGCGTACTCTTTAGAATTTTGATATTTCTATCCAAAATTTTGACCTTATTTTGACCCGTTTGAGCTGCTTTAGCCTGACCTGAGGCACGTATTTTTGCGTTTTTGCTTGGTTTTGCAGCTAGAGATGATACTAAGCGTTCCGAGGGAGCTCCTTTGACTGGTACCAGTGGTGAGGCCGCCGGGACGAGCTCACTGACTCCCCGTGGGATTCGTAAGAGACGACGAAGTGTTCCTTCGCAGCGTCGTGATCCAGGGGCCATAAACGAGGCCGGCTTTGATAGATTTACGAGGCGTAGGCTGCCTGAGATGGTTACTAGGAGGGCTCACGTCCCAGATCCCGCGCACGGGGACGAGGAGGTTGGTTACGAGGATCCTTCGTGGGCTCAGGACTGGGACGGTCATCAGTGGTTGTTTCGTCCTGATTTGCACATCTCTAACCGTATTGTGAATGGCCCGGTGAGTATCACGACTCGTGCTTATTAGTTTAGGCTTTAAATTTTGGTTTAGGTTGGTTTGGTTTGTTTATGCCTGTATTACCTCGGTTTGTGTAGCCCCCATGTCCGATGAGGACTTTCTCGGGTTTTACGACGTGCTTAGAGATATATTCTCAGAAGCTTAGCTCTGCGGCAAAGGAGATTTTCGCGAGTATGGCTTTGGGTCCCGTAGTCGGGCACTGGGCCCGGTTGGTAGGTTGCAAGATCAAGTGCAACCTTATGGTGATTAGAGCGATGATAGATCGCTTTCACGACACTACCTCGACCTTTCACATGTCTTTTGGGGAGGTCGGGATGACTTTGGAGGACTTCAGGGTTATTTCCGGCTTACCCTGGGGTCCAGAGGTGATTAGATGTGCTGCCGAGGGCCCTAAGTTAGATAGCGATGAGGTCTGGGGGTTGATCGGGGATTGTTTGGAGCGTGAGACTTATAGAACGTCTCATGCTCTGATGAGTTCGAACATTGCCGACCACGTCGAGAGGGTGGCGGTATTAGAGGGTCGAACACCCAACACACTGGTGCAAAATGACCGTCTGTGGTTATGTTACATAGGATCGACCCACTTCTCGTATAAGGGCGAGCGGTTTAGCACTAGGATTTTGCCTTTCCTAGCTGATTTAGATCAGTTGGGACAATTTGATTGGGTGACCGCGACTTTTGTAGAGATGACCCGCTGCTTGCAAGTCATGGTGAGGCCACTGAAGGTGGAATCGGTCTTAGCCCTGCCTATCGTGGGTCCAGGTCTCGTGCTGGAGGTTAGTTATTGCCTCTGTATTCATTTCTTGGATATTGCTTAGTCTGGTCTGGTTTTGCTAATGATGTTTTTCGGGGTTTTGCAGGCTTGGATTTATTCCTACTTCCCTCGATTGGCACCTAAAATGGTGCGAGCTCGTCCGATTAGGTTCCCGGCGGGGATTGAGTGGAGGTTTCTTCAGGCCAAGAGTACGACGAGTCACTACCCATCGGAGAATGTGCTGGTGAACCAGTTGCGCCTCAGGGATGTAAGTTTCCTTCTTACGGCTCGTTATATTTAGTAGCACCCTAGGTTTAGGATTATTGAAGCATCGATTTTGTTTGTGTAGTTTGTGGCCCGTCCTTGGGCCGACTACGAGGGTCTGCCCGAGTATGTGGCGGCGGAGTTGAGGCCCAGGAGCTACAGGAGGATGCTTCTTCCTGCACTGTTTCGCTCGGTGTGGTATTTGGGCGAGCGCTTGGTGCGTCAGTGCTTGTATGCCGATTTCAGGGTGTCGGTTGATCCTCCCTGGACCATGTTTAGACCATCGATCGCCGCAGAGGTCCTCGAGGGTAGGGATGGATAAGGAGGCGATGCACTACTAGTGCTTGGCGCCTTCTATCTGTCTCACGTCAATTAGCGGCTAGCTTGTCACCGCCTCGTGGTGAGTACTCGATTTCTGTTTTATGACTTGTTTTGTTCTACGTTTTAGTGTTTGCTCGTATATTGACCAGTTCGCTTTTCCTTTAGCTGGTCGATCCGGCTGATGCCATTCAGCCCCCAGACTTCCCCTTGACGCTGCTCAGGGTAGATGCAGCCGGGGTAGCTTTCGCGGAGCCTCTCCCCCCGTGTTCTGCCGAGGAGATGGATGCTAGGAACTAGTGGCGTGATGGGGTATACCGAGTAAGTTTCGGTTTTTGTCTTGGATTTTGGTTCTCAAGTGTTAGGTTTAGTTTGGCTAATTCGTTTGGTTTCGCCTCTCGGGTTTCGTCGGCTTCCCATCATCAGTTGTGGCAGGCCGCCAACTGCTTTTGGGCCTATGCGTCGAGGGTCTCCCGTGATACTTCGGGGTCTCGGTCGGTGAGTACGTACCTAGGGTTGGTTTTCTAGGCTATTTGTATCTTTTCCTAAGGTGTGGGTGTATTTGCAGGATACTTCGGATATGGTGAGGCAGCTGGAGACTCGGGTGACCGAGCTCGAGACGAAGGAGGCCAAGCTGCGACAGCTCCTGCAATCCCGGGATGATGAGGTTGCCCAGCTTAAGGAGCGGTTGGCTCGGACTCAAGGCCAGACCTCGGCGCAGAGTGAGGCTAGGCGAGGAGCTGAGATGGAGAGGGAGGTTAAGGCTGAGGCGGAGGGTCATGCTACGGGCACCACCGAGGATGTTGGAGGGATTATCGAGACAGGTACTCTAGATATGCTATCGGGGATGGATGGTAGCGAGTCTTCTCTTTTTGAACTGGAGGATCTAGGTTTGGATGACAATATCGGTGAGTTTGTACTGGCCGTAGGTGCAGCTTCTAGGGGTCCTCTCTAGTTTGTAAGCTCGGTTTGTGTTCGGAATTTGTATAATTTGTATATTTTAAACTTTTAGTATTCAAATTGATTTGTTAGTCTTGCGTTTTTTTTTTTTTTGAAATGTGTTAATTTGAAATTTTAACTTAGATTGACAAGTAATCATTTCAAGTTTGTTTTGTTTGCGATTTCGTTGTAGTTTAGGACGTTTTAGATGCGTTAGGATTGCATTAGAGTACAAAAATGCTTTTCGGAGTCCCATTTTTTTTGAAATGTGTTAATTTGAGCCAGGAGTTGGATCATCTAGTACGTCGATTAAAATGTTTGACTCGGGGTGTGCGAAATGTAAAAAATTAACATGTTTTGACTGAGTGCGTTGGGAGACAAGTGTAGTTGTCTCGACATTCGTGTTTACAAAAAGAAAGAAGTTAGACTACCTTTTGAAAAAAAAGTTAGACCACTTTTGTATGATAATGTCGTACTAGGCTACAGACGCGGATTGACGATGCCATTAAAGGCTACAGCACACCTAGGTGGGGTAGCTTATCCCCCTAAAAAGAAAATAAAAAGGACGTCTAAGTTTGGGTGATCCGACGGGTGAAATTTGTTGTCTGTGTGGACCTGTCACTCTTGCGCGGGCATTTCGGCTTTTGGAATGGGGTTTAGCAACTTCAGGAGGTCGTTCTGACGTCTGGGGTTGTCGGATGTGAGAGAAAGGTTAAGGACTGTGGAGATGACTGTACTACAGAATAAGGAAGTTATGTGGGTTAATGTCGCTAAGCGCCCAACCGAAGACGGCGTTACCGATCTTAGTGTTCATCAGTTCATCTAAACGGACCGAGACTGACAAGACCCATATTGAAAATGTAAGTGAGGAGAAGAAATGGGATCGGCTAGACTCACCTTTGGCTAAGATGACGGAGACTTGTGTTCAAGGTCTATGGTGAGAGACCCGAACAAGCACATCCGAACGGTAAGGGAAAGGGAAAGTTGGACTGGTAGAGCCCAGCCGTTTAGTACTATGTTGTATTAATTGATATTATGTTGCGTATTAGTATTAGCTTTTTGTAGGGTTTTGCTTGACATGTTGTCATTTTCCGGGGTGACCGAATATTAAATGCTCGATGTAAAGGGCCTCGACAAAGGCTTGATTTAATTGATTTTGCATTAATGATAAGCACATTTTTTTTCCGTGGTGGCTCGCAATTCGATTCTTCATTTTGTCCGGAGCGCCCTTTCGGGTTTTCACTCCGTCCTCAGCTCACCCTTTATTTTATTTTATTTTTTATTTTTTTTAACGAGGGCTCGCAAATTTCTTCATTTTGCCCGGGGAGCCCTTGGCCTTTCGAGTTTTCACTCTGTCCTCGGCTCGTCGTTTATGCTTCGTCATTGAAATCACTCGTTAGTTGGAGCATAAGGGTGGTTCCGATTTGCATGTGAATCGAGTAATCGATTTTACTATTTTCGTTGGTTGTACCCTAGGCAGGGTTGCCTACGTATCCGTGTTTAGATGGAATCAAACCATGTTCGTAATTCATAATAGGTGTGAGTGATTTTGCTTCAGACTCGTTCCAATTATCGATGCGAGATGTTTAGAGTGTATTCACCTTAGTTAAAGAACTGGGGTGGAGTGATTGAGTGTGACCCCTTGAAAGTGACAATTATCGAGATACCGTATTTGGGTCAGGGTGACTCACTGGCTTGGATGGTTTTGAAATGTGAAGTTAGGTTGTAAGTGGTTTCGATGGATCAAAATTTGGAGCTTGATTTTTGTGGAGTTGGGGCTATGGGCTAAGGTCTCATAATGTGGTAGGAAAGGGGAAGCTGAGTAAAAATGACTCAGACTTCAATCGGGTGGGACGTAAATTACGTGGGATCTAATTTCCATGTCTGACCCTTACGGTTGGGATTATCCTATTGAGCTTGAATGCTCAAAATTCCGGACTGTCTCCTAACAAGTGTCTCAGGAGGGTCTTTAGGGTTGTAATGCAGGGAGGCTAGTATTTGGGTGCTAGTTGACTGGTCTGTTCATTTTTTCTTTTTCTTTTTTTTGCTTTTTGTTCGGACTTTGCATTTGAAGTCGAGTTGAATGATTGAGGGTTTCATTTTAACCATTGAGTTTGGTCTTGATCATTGAATAGGGTCGGTTTGATTTGGCTTTGGTTTCGCTTTTTCCTTTGGCTCCTTTTGGCCATTTCAGACTCTATTTTTTTTTTGTTAGACTGGTACCTATGGTGGGAATTGGTCGGTCTTTATTCGAGGGATGTTTATTGTGGGAAATGGGTTCGCCTTCCGTCTTAAATTACAAGCTAAGAGACTATCTAGATTCGTCATAGGATTCTGTAATGCTCGTTATAAGGGATAGTTATGTAGCTTCCTATACCAGACACAGAATAGGTAAAAGAGAACACGGAATCTCGGTTCTTGTATTTCCTCGTTGTTTTGAGGTTTGTTCGATTGTTATCGATAAATGACATAGTATCGAGTCGTAAGCAAGAAGGTGCGTTATTTTAAAAATCAAGCGATTGTCGAGACGCATTGTAAGGAAGAAAAGTTGATTTCTTTTTATTGATAGTAATAAGCGGGCTATGCGCCCGAGATATTGTTTTCGGGGAGGTGGAGGACAGATCCCCTCGCACCTACTAACTCGATGTGAAAAAAAAACAAACGACATTTGTTATATTATTAGGTCTAGACCCTAAGACGAACTAGACTCTGAATCGGACACAGATTTACCCGTCTTGACGGGTGCCCGCGTCGGGATCTTCCTCGATATTCAGGACATTCTCCTCTATAGGGTCGAGGTGGAAACAATCGATGGTGTTGTCAAAGATAGCATGAACGTGATGTGTGCTAAATTTCGACCGTTTTTCCTCCCATTTAGACTCGTTTTTTCCCTCATTTTGCGAGATTAGAGTGCGATTATCGTCTTATTTTAAGTCTTTCTCGCATTAGCGTCCCTCTTATGCGTTTTATGTGTTTTTGGTAGTTTTTCGATCGATTTTGATAGGAATTGGCACCGAAAGCATGATCGAGCTTCCACGAGCACAAGAGAGGGGAATGTCGTCCGTAAAGCAAAGCACAAGACTTAAAGTTCAAAGCCATCCAATCAAATGACGAAGAATGAGACAAGAAAAGAGGCCAGAAACCCATCGGGTGAAGCTTCACCTAATGAGAAATGACCGGGTGAAGTTTCGCCTGACGACAATTTCACCTCCCCAAAGATCTTCAGAAAAGTCTCTCCACCGGGCGAAATGACCGGGTGAAGCTTTCACCCATCGGGTGAAGTTTCGCGCGACGGTAAAAGTGTCCAAAAATGCAAAACTGGAAGAAAGTCCACTGGGTGAAACCACCGGGTGAAGTTTCACCCGGTGGTATTGGCTCGTGCATGGCAGATTTCGCAGGGTGAAGTTTCACCATATGAAGACTTATTGGGTGGAAGTCTCACTAATGGAGCAAAAAGTTGGATTTGGGCTTGAGCTTAAGTATCCCTTAAGGCTTTACTATATAATATAGATACACTAGTTAGTTGCACATTATAATCCATTACCATCCATTTTAGTAGATCATTCTAGTAGTAATTTTATTACACAACTTCACTAGATCATTTCATTAGCTTAGATAGTAAGCTCACTTCAAAAAAAAAAGATAGTAAGCTAGAGTTCTTCATAGTTTTCATCAAATTTCCTTTCTCTAGATCTTTATTCAAGCTTTGTAGAAGAATTTTAGTTGTTTCTATTGAAGATTCTTGGAGATTATTAAAGGATTAGTGACAAATCCTTTGTCCTCTTTATCAAGCTTCATCTTATTTATTTACGCAATCTTCTTCTTTATTGTTGATCTTCATAGTCGGTATATTTCTCTTCCTCTCCCTAACCTCTAGACTAGATTTAATTTCATTCTTTCATTATTGCATCGTTTCTATTTATTCTACTTGCATCGTTGTTAGATCGTTTTATGTTTATTTTGTTGATTGCAATTTTATTCATTGTTTTGTTGTTATTTTCTCTAGATTTCAATTGTGTTGCTCTTAGATCAATTTTTATTGTCTTGTGGTTATTTTCATTAAGTCTTACTTTTATTGCTCTTAGATCGATTTTTAGTTTATTTAGTAGATCGCGATTTCCTTCATTGTTTTGTAGTTATTCCCTCTAGATTTAATCATTATGCATGTTATTGTTGTTTTCTCCTTTGTTATTCGTTTTGTTAGTTTCCATTATGAATTATGAGTAGATTTCTTGTTGGGGGTTTAGGGAGGAGGATCTTGGATTATTTGAATTGAGGAATTTTGGGTTTGGTTGCTTGCTTGTTGGTTTATCTTGCTTGAGGTTGTTGTGTCATTGTTGTTTTAGTCCGGCCAACTAGACCGACCTTGACTCATTTCTATCAATATGGAGAAACTCGGGGTAGAAATTACCTTAACTTGAGAC
This sequence comes from Agrostemma githago, assembly GCA_958450325.1. Classification (NCBI taxonomy): domain Eukaryota; kingdom Viridiplantae; phylum Streptophyta; class Magnoliopsida; order Caryophyllales; family Caryophyllaceae; genus Agrostemma; species Agrostemma githago. Next base: position 59,697,471 of record OY288247.1, on the reverse strand, counting down.
TTACCCTTCTTTGCCGCGAAAGCGGGATTTTAGGTGAGTTGGGTGAAGAAACTGAAAGGTGGCACTCTCCCTATACCAATGTTCTGACCGACCCGATTCCGATCTTCTTAGACCCCATTTTCCGATTTCCGACTTCCACCTAACACATTTTCCCTATTTGATCATCTCTCGTCATTTATTGCATTTTAGTCTAGACTCGACCCTTAAAACCCCACTAGATCCCAAACATGTCGCTTCTACTCAATACCGTTCCGTTTCCCTGTGGACCGACCTCGACTTACCACGAATACTCTAGTTGTTTTTGTTTTATTACGAGTCTTACAAATATTGTTTGATCCCCCATCCTTCGCTACCTAAGATCGGAAGCCTGGTGAAAGTTAGATCTGCTACAGTACATTAGTGTGCCCTAATAAGATCAGAATCCTTTAGACGCATACTAGGGTGAATAGCGGATCGGAAGGACCTTTTCATTACCCCTTAGACTAATATCTGCGATAAATCTGTGACCTGGACTATGACCATAGGAAATTCATGGTGAACCGACAACCCTAGTTTTCTCTCCTTATAAATTCGTCTTAGTTCATCTTGTTTACTTTAGTTATTTCTTCTTTAATTCTCTTCTCCTCACTACTTTAGTTTAGTCAAACCATATAAAAACTCTCAATTCGGTTACGTAGATAGACTTTAATTGCAAGTATATATATTTGTCTCCCTGAGAAATCGATCTTGGCTTCCCTAGATATAGTATTAGTTGGACCGTAGTCAGTTATCTTTGATAGATATACGATCTGCTTATCAAATTTTGGAAAAAGGAAGGATAATTATCAAACTATTTGCCCATTTTTTATAGGTGGGACGAAGAGCTCACAAGACGATCTAGTGGAGAAGTTCTGATTATCTATGCCTTTCGAAGATTGAAGGTGGTCTTGGTTTGAGACATATTCAATCCCTAAATCAAGCCCTCCCGCAAAAATTATCATAAAAAATTATTCAAGAACCAAAATCTCTCACTAGCTCTCTTATCTCATTTAAGTATGGATCCTTGGCATCGCTCGTCAAATCTGGTATACGACACCCCCCCCCCCCCCCCCCCCCCCTCCCCCCGGCACTCATCATGGGGTTGGAAAGGTATTTGTTGAGGCTTCAGCTGGATTTATGATGATTTGGCATGGATTCCGGGAAACCCGAGTTCTCTTGATCTCATTCGTTCTCGATGGGTTCTTGACTCTACTCCGATCCTCAAGGACTCACCCACGCCTATACCGGAGGATCTGCCCTTTCAATATCATCTTGATCATAATGGAAACTGGATAGGATGTTTCACGACTTTTTTCCCTCTTTACTGCTGGCTAGGTTGCAAAGATCCTTTGTTGTATGCGCCCACAATACTTCTGCGATGATATGCTCTATTGGTGCTACACCCCATTAGGTTCCTGTTCATCTAAAAGTGGATACAAAAAAGCGTTTGATCTCAATATTCATTCGATGATTACTTATAGACTATCGAGTGATCTTATTTCATCCTTCTGTAAGAATGGGATTTACAATGGTCGGCAAAATGGAAGACCTTTTTGTGGAAGATTCTTAATGATGCACTACCAATTGGTTTGGAATTGGAAAACGATCTCCTCTTAATCATTTCTGCAGATCGTATCTTCCATCCAACTTTGTTGAGATTCTAAGCCATATCTTTCGGGATTTTCTGCACTCCTCTGAGGTCTGGCAAAAATCTAAGTTGGGTATCACGCATGACCCTACCTCTCTCATTGATATTAAAGACTGGATTACCACATGGATTCTTCAACTGAGATCCACTATGAATGAGGATGGACGAGATGTGTTGTTTGTCTCAACTCTCTGGAACCTTTGGGAATGCATAAATTTTTTGGTTTTTGAAGGCATGTCATCTTGTTTCTCTATCATCAACTCACTTGCTGAAGAAGAGGCAACGCTTGCTTTATCCGCAATTCAATCAAGAAAGCATATTCAACTACTTAAGACCCAATGTAGGATTCTATCTAATAAGGATCGCTTCTACCTTGGTAAAGATATCTTACCACATCGATTTATTCGCTTCACTGGCGATACATGGAAATGGTCTTACTCACTCATCAAGGTTGATGTGGCTTGGGTCGATCTACAGACGAGGTCGGTAGGTTGGGTGGCTTATTCAGCTATGAATCAATCTCTTGGGGATTGTTCTTTTAAGATCTTAGTTCTCTCCTCTCTCCAAACAGAAGCTCCGGGACTCCTCCTGGCCTTAAGATGGGCATATATTCTTTTGGCCTACGACACCTAATGGTCTTTACAGACTGCCTCCAACTTCTGAAGTATATTCTCGAAGAAGATTCTCGTCCACCTCAACTCCTCCATCTTTTAGGCAACATTGACTCTATTGCTATTGATTTTCATTGTCGTTCCTTTGTGCCTTAGTGTTCAAAGTTCTAGGTAGAAAGCATACCCTTGCGGCTTGTGTCTTACGTTGTTAACAAAGTTCTTGTCTTCGGTGGCGAAAAAAAAATTCTAGGATTTGGGCTTGGTCTTGAACTGGGTCAACCCTTGTGCATATATATGTCTTTTGAGCCATAAGTCTTTGGGCTCTTACATGTTTTTTTACATTTGAATCTATTCCCGTCCTTTTTTTTATTCGCATTTTGTGCAAATGGTACTATAATCAAAGGTAAAACAAATAATTAAGTAGACAAAATTAACAACGATTTTTCTAAAATACTCCCTCCGTCCCAATGAATTGTTTGCCTATTCCATATTGGGACGTCAAAGTGAAATGTTTGTCTTTCTATTTTAGAAATGTTTTTTATATGTAATTTGATCATTGGCTCCACATGTCACGTCCTAATTGGATTTATTTTCCTTGGTGCCAAAATCAAAGGCAAACAATTCATTGGAACGGGGGGTATATTCAAAGAACACATGTTAAGAAATTAATTAGAGAAACTATGTAACTGCGGAGGGATTTAACAAACACAACTGTTTCATCTCCGAAAAAGATGTACTCCGTGACAAAGAAAGGTGATCACAAAAATTCAAAAAGATGTACTCCGTGACATGTTAAAACATATCTTGATAAACATAAGTTGTGATCTTCAACCATCCAACTATCTAATCTCACCAAAAAAAAAAACAATCCGAGTATCTAAAAACGTACAAATGCACAAACAACCAATGGTCCACAAAAACAAATCTAACACGTGCATCACAATTTTGAAACTGATTGAGTGATTTCCCCCAGTAACTTCCTTCCTATAATAAACTTATAATTAGTCTCCTGAACGTCTCACAATACGATTATTGTGAGACCTCTCACAATAATCGTGTTGTGAGATCGTTTCATATGGAAATTTGTGATAAACTTAATAATCCTCCTGTCTAGTTTATTTCTTGATTAAAATCATCTTCACCATGAATATAAAATGCAAACAAATGAAGGAGGCGGAGGGATTAATATCTAGAAACCTTTATATTAGAGCTATGGAGGATGCGTAAGACACAGAGCCGACGATGACTAGTACCAAAGTCGTCATTATTGGTGTCAATCTGATGGAACCTCCTCCATTTTTATTCCTGCTCGTACCATGATGATTCGCAGCGCCACCAAAACCTCCCCCACCCCGTCCATGCCCTCCTCCTGATTTCTTCAAGTTGTGAAAAATCTTGTTTGATTCGTGTTTATTTAGGTTGTGAGATGTTATGTTTTGCTGTTGATTTTGTATTGTGCTCTTGGTTCCATTTTCACCTACATGAAAGAAAGATGTCATAATCATCATTCATCCATATGACGTGCGGAGGCCAGGTTGAATAAGTAGGCAAATACTAACTGAAAAGGCGAATATAAAATAAAAATTCGGATACGGATGAGGTCTTATGAAATCCTAGCCTTTTACATCGAGTATAATTTTGAAAGTCACGGAACTCTGTCTGATGAGCATTGTGCATATATCTATCTATCTATCTAGACAATCAACGAGCAAGTATTAAAGTCGTTGAAGCTAAGTGATGAGGCATCGAAATTAGTCGACAATAATAATAACAAAATTCATCAATAAAATTCTCCATTTATAATTAAAAAAAAAATAATAATAATAAGTTTTGGTTTTTGTTTCGATCTCGGCTACCCACTAACTTCTTGTAATTTGTTTCGATCTTAATACAAGTTCTGCTTTTATAATAATAATAAAAAAAATATAATAATAATAATGGTGTGTTGGGAGAATAAGGGAGAGAAAGAAATAGAAACGATGGAGTGACAAACCTTCATTAAGGTGTAGGAGGAGGAGATGTTTGGCATAAGCAGGTTGAGGTTGAGGTTGGGGTGATGAAGAAATTGTTGTTAAAAGGAGAGGGATAATGAGGAATAAGAGTAGTTGTGAGAATAGTTTCATCATCTTCTCTTCTTGAAGTACTCCGTATTTGATTAGAAAGTATTTCTCACTATTTACTCAAGGTTTTGAAAGGGTGCCAAAAGTAAGGAATGAATAGGCTTTTTATACACTAAGCTAGTGTCTCAACTCTCATCAACAAGCAAGCAAGGTGTCCTGGCCTTAAGTTTGTTGGTTAATTAGTAGACGCAGAATGATACTAACATGCTTCATTACTCTATAATCATTTAAGGGAATTAAAAAAATGATCCGTTATGGACTGACTTACTTCAGCTGGCTGCTGCTTTCACTCCTTAAAACAGATCTTCCTCCTTTACATGTTAAAATATCCCTTTTACCTTAAATTAGGGGAAAGAAAAAAGTGACTGCCCTGTGATTTTGAAACCCGTAAATCTTCCTTGTGAGTTAGAGCCGGTAAAAGCTGACCCGATCCGAGGAATTCCATCCGACTTGTCTGAAATTTGACCCGTTAGAACCCGAAAATGTAGTCACCTGAAACCGACTCGACCTGACCCGCTTGGGACCCGATCCAACCCGATAAACAGTGGGGCCCGGACCCGACCTTACCCGATTTGCCCGAACTGATAAAGATTGATGACTAGAAGGCTACTAATCTCTTAGATTGATCCAAATAAGAGTGATTTAATGTTTAACTTCCTACGTTAGATTTAATGACAAAATAATTAAACAAAATAAAAGTAAAAAAAACAAAACTTATTAGGAAAATCTCAAAAAATAACTAGACTCGATAATGACCTGATCCAAACTCGACCTGACTCGCCAGATTAACTGACCCGAAATGATCCGACCCAATAGCGACTCGACCCGAAAATGATGCTGACCTGTTACAACCTGAACCCGATATGACCCGAACCCGCCTTGACCCGACCCAAACCCAGTCTGAGTGACAATGTGAATAGTATAGCCTCATACACCTGAAATATCGACTATAAGAAATGGGGGGGGTGAATCTAAAAGGAGGATACAACATACAAGGACTGGAAGAGTTTACTATTTGGAAGCTTGATCATCAGTTACTTGATATGCCCTTTAAAGGTCCAAGATTAAAGCTGACAGTTCGGACGTGTCGGACTGTGCTTCGTGCCCAAACAAATTATGTCCAACCGTGCCTGGCAGGCAAGCCGTGTCGTGCCAGGCCCGGCCCGATCGTGCCCGACCCCGCCGAGGCACGGCCTGAGGCCCGGGCCAGGTTTCGTGCCTGGGTGGTGCCTGGTCTGATTTTCCTTTTTTTAATCCTTGTTTGCATCTTCGCGATGAAATACGATTGCGATTTTTTGTCCAGATTTGTACAAAACGTTATTAGTTATTTATTAAAAAAAAGCAAATAAATTAGAAATATAAATAAGAGGAAAAAAAATTAATATTTATTAAATAATCAATAGATCGGTTGCGAATACATAGAATTTCCATAAATAAGACAAAATGTTACTCGGTATTAGTTTGGGCTTGCCTGCCAAAACGGCTGTTATAGAGGAAGTTTTGGGCTTGCCTGCCAAAACTCTAACATTTTGTGAAGTAAGAGAGATGAAAGAGTTGATTGGATTTTATTAAGAGGAGGGTAAGGATGAGTGAAGATGATTAAAGAGTAAAGCCGTCAACTCTAACGAGTATTTCTATTTTTTTGACGGAAATTGACAATTGGTGCCTTTTAACAAAGAATTGAACATTTAAGGTATTTTTTGGTAAAAAAAAAAATTATAAGTGTCATATTTACAAAAGACCTAAATGTTAGGTGTCTTTTGACAAAAAAAATCATAATTATACTCTATATAATTTAACTATTACGGAGTATTATGGATTATAAATTTGTCTCAAATACGAAGTATAAGCCTTCGTTGTCTACTATTTCCTCTATCTCGTTCATTTATTTGGCTTTGATTAAAATACTCTTCACAATGAATATAAAAAATAAAAAATAAACAAATGAATAAAACGAAGGGAAGGTTTCAAGGGTGAGAAGACAAGAAAGTGAAATTGTATTTACACGTAGGAAGAGAATCTGTTTTTATACGTTGGGCCCTAACAAGTGGATGAAAAGGGCAAAAGGTAGTAGTAGTAGTAGTAGTAGGTGGCCAAGGTGCCTGATGCTTTCTCCATAGCGTTGAGTTCTACAGCAGCCTTTTTATGTTTTGGCAAAATGCTTGTCCAGTCCAGGAGATTATAACTTGTCAAAGTAAAGCATCACATGTTACAGGCCACATCTTGGTTTTGACACTTTTGGCAGAGGAAAAGCATATCTCAAGTCTCAACGTTGTTGACTGGCGCATATTTTCGTTATAAAATTATTCAATATTGATCCTCGACCACAAGCTAAGCAGACCGACATGAGATTATCAATTCCAAATCGTAAAAAATTTTCCTCGGTAACAAGCTAAGTTGATAAGTTAAATGACATTTAAGCACGTGATTGAAGCCTTAAAAGGGGATTAATAGAGAAATTCCTGTCAACAATTTCCCAGGGAACTTATTACATAAGGAGGCGAAAACACCGGAATGTGAATATCTATCACCTACAAAAATTGTGCGGGTATAATATTGAATGACGTGAAATCAGAGACCGGAATTAGATGTTAACCTGGTATGATTTTATCTGACCTATCTCACTAGGAATTCGTAAAGGAGCAACCATGTTGTTTATCACAAGAAAGGCTAAATACAGAATGTGGTGGCAGCCCAGGATAGCCACCAGCTAGAAATGCAAGCCTCAGAACAGAATACTCCGTCTACGAACTCCTCTGCTCCACTAGCCAATTACGGTACTTAATAACCTTTGTTACCTCGTATTCGAGCTCGCATATCAACCTGAGAAAATTGAACATAGAAAATATAATTTTGAATCTATAAGATTGAAATAAATTCATGGTATAATAAAAAGAAGGCATTTTGAATAACTCAGATAATTCTGACCCACTTAACGTAGTCCATTTTGCTGAAACTGACATCAAACATTACAAGTCTGTCATGAGGATCTAACATTACATGCCAAGATTCGAGGACAGTGGTGGAGCATATTACTCTTATCACTTCTATATAAACATATAAAAAGGCAAGTTGGGAAAATAATAAATGTTTGACGAGGCTTAATAAAAAAAATGAGCTTCGAGTTTAAAATAAAATTCAAGTTTATATGAAAATGAACTTAGAAGTTAAAACCGTCAAAACAAGAACTCAAATAGGAATAAAATGAATGAGTAGGACGAAATGAAAGTAAAATGACTTTTCGTGGCAAATAAGATTTTAGGATTCGCTTGAAACATAAACTCGTTTTATAATAATTTTAAGAATTACGAGTTAAATCGTAAAAATAAAAATGCGAACATAATTTTAATTTAATTTAATTTATAAAATCAGGGATGTTACATAGTGGTGGAGCATATTACTCTATCACTTCTATATAAACATATAAAAAGGCAAGTTGGTAGTTAGTTGTGCAGTTAATTGAATGACATGTGGCAAGTTGGGTAGTTAGTTGTGTAGTTAATTGAATGACATGTGACATTATTTCAATATAACTTGAGGTTTAGTGAATCAAGAGAAAGTAAGAAGTAAAATCTATATAAACATATAAAAAGGCAAGTTGGGTAGTTAGTTGTGCAGTTAATTGAATGACATGTGGCAAGTTGGGTAGTTAATTGAATGACATGTGACATTATTTCAATATAACTTGAGGTTTGGTGAATCAAGAGAAAGTAAGAAGTAAAATAAAGTTAATAAACTTAGATGCAAATTTTTTATGTTGTACGAGTAATTGCCAATTTCTATCCCTTCGTTTTTCCGTGCCCAAACTTTTCTATTGTACTACCCCTTAAGTCCTCCGTATATATACTTTCACTTTAATTATTAACTTTCCTTTGCACGGTAAACAAATTAGTGCTATAAATTTATTTCAATCATGAGAAAACTAGCTAATTGAGAATTTTAAGTGAATACTCCATATATCATATTGTCTTTCTCTCCATCATGTGTTTTACTTTTAAATTATTTGTCAGAAATATTTTATTTAAATATAAATAAATAATAGAGACTGAGGGAAGACAATATTTGTTCATCCAACGAAATTTAACAAGTAAATGTCGTTATGTTCTTCAATATTTTTCTTCCCCTTTTTTTCCTTTTTTTTTTTGACGATTTAGATGCTCAAGCAAGAATGAACAGCATCTTGGCGTAACCGATCCAAGTTATACTAAGTATGTAGTATATAATTTGCTTCATTTGACCGTAAAATTTTATAATACATTTATGAACGAGTACTAAGGAAAAATACGACTTTGCAAATGATATTAGATCTCAATTGTGCTTGAGGAGTTAGAGGATCTGTAAAACAAAGTAATCTTTTCTCATGTATGACACACAAGTACTAAGTAAGAATTTCTTTTTTGGGTTTATATCATCTAAAATTTGGTTTAAAATTAAATTCTTAGCAGCGTTTCTTCGTCATCAATAAGTTTTAATTTTTATGTATTAGATACATGTGAAAAAATGTTGCACATTAAGTATTAATTGAATTTTTTTCTAGATAATTATCGCAGTGGAGAAATTCACAAATAGATGACTTCAATTTTTCTCTATTGGTTAAGTGGTTTTTGCGGATTGGTATAGAGTACTGAGGATCAACATAAAACATTTTTTGGTATTGTAATAAATTTATATCACGGTTGATAGTAATTTTTTTGTATCATTTACATATGTGAGGTATTTCGTCTTATGACATGTATGAATATCAATTTAATACTTAATTCTAATTTTTTTTCAACAAAAAATCATTAATATCAAACAAGATATTGTAGTTATAATAACGAGATAAAATTGAACAAGGTTCTAGACATTCCGTAAATTTCACGGGACACAAAACTAGTTAACATATGGAAAAGACTTGGTCGTAGAAAATAGAACTAGCCACGTCAGAACGAAGCAAGTGCTAAGGAAAACTGCTTTAAACTAAAATGTCCCATGGATGATTTTATAGAAATATAAAATGCCTCGTTAAAAAGAAATTGAAACAGCCGGAGAGTAGTAAAGAGTGGAGAGGTATTCCAACTAGTGTGTGTAGATAAGGAGTTTTGAGGAGAAAGGGAAGGGACAGAGGAGAAAGACAAATTCCATTGTTTTTAGTTAGTGGTCCCGTTTGGTAAATGGCGGGTCCGCCAAAAAATAGCATATTTAGAGCATTTGACATGTTTGACTAAAGAATATGTTGATTAAGGTGTTTAGTAAATAGCGTGTTGTAATGGCATATTAGGGTACAATATGCCGTGTTGCAATATGCGGCTAGGAGCAACATATTGAGTTAGCATATTGATTTTTATTTATTTTTAAATCTTTACCCTTCACAAATTTCTTAATCCTACATTAACTCTCTTTCTCTTTGATTTTTTTTATTCTATCAATTTGATATGCAATGACTATTTGCACTCATTAATTCATCTTTGGTTATTTCAATTGAATCAATTTGCAACCTCCGGTCAAGACTTCAGAAACTTAAGAAATATAACTCTCCATGATAATATTTGTTCAACTTTAATGGCTAGTAGAAGAAATCGGCGATATTAACTAGTAAAGTTGTTGGTGTGATGCATGTTGATGTATATTTAATCAAATACTCCGCATTTGTTATGTCCTTTTTTGTCATTTTACAAAGCAATTAAACAATAAGCTAATTTAAAACTGATAATTACAAAACACTGCTAAAAAATTATGACGGGATCTTAATCCTAGGCACTAGAGTACTATAAGAGCAACCACAATGGAGGTTCTTCCCCTTGGGTTTGTTGCCAAGAACCTTTTTTTCTAAAAGTTCTTCCATTGTGGGTTGTCTTGAGTTCTTCAAAATAAGAACTAAGTTCTTATTTAAGAACCAAGTTCTTAGATTATAATACTATTATTGATGAGAAAACAAAATTGTATGTAGGTCCTAATCAAGAACAAAATAAAAAGTTCTTCCAATGTAAAAAGCTCTTCCACTTAAAATATAATGATAAATGATGTGGCATTGGAAGAACTTATTTTTAAATTCTTCCATTGTGAATGCTCTAAGAACTTACCTGCCCTCTTTTGCAATTGAAGTAAGTTTCTCGTAGACCCACACATTCACTTGGTATACAAGGGGTCTTCTCCCCAGCACATTCCCTGATTGGCCTTTTTTGTACCTAGATATACCACCATAGGATTAATCTGGGACATAATAGCACAACACAACATAGTTACCAATATTTTGAAGGTTTCACACACTAGTTAAGGGAGATTCTAGATATAATACCATGCATACAACATCAACCCGATGAATCTAATATTGAAACTAGGACCTCATGTCTAAGCCTCTCCGCTTAAAGTTTAGTGCCTTTACTACTTTTCAGAATTATTCAAGCCTTTGTAAACTATCCTTCAAAGATACCTATGTGTCGCTTAAACGTAGAAGCAAAAGGACTAATCATCATACCCAAAAGGCCAAAAGGACTATACCATTCCTAAAGGAAGATATTTAAGTAACTTACATTAATCCCCCACACCACTTAAGTTGTTAAGTGGTATTTTTAACCTACACTTACACTCCAAGTCACTTAGAATGTTTTCAAAAAATAACTGTGTTGGGTCACATGCGTGCACCTATGGCGGACACTTGCACTCGACCCCAAGTAGCATGGTTTTTCCATCAAACTCCGTTCTTTCCCAGATAAATTCATATTCAATAGCCTTCGATCTGATTATCAAGGGATAAATCAAATCAGACAAAAATGTCTATTCAACATCACAACTTTTTCCTATTTGACATCCGTAACATGCACCAGCGAATATACAACCACTTACTAACTTCACATCATCTTTTATCAATCATGTTTATAGTTTAGACCTTCATACATAACATTTACAAATTATATGGAATGTTGGAAAGATGGTCTAACGGGACAGGAGGACAGATCTTTCTCAGCACATTTTGGCAATAACTATTCTTATTTAATGGAACCTCTCTCAATATGACACCCTCTTATCATCTATAATCTCACGGGGTGAAATGATAAGCAGATGTCTCGAACCCTTCAGAGCTTTTGCCGTGAGCAGTAAGCTTCAAAGGAGTGGTGCATACCAACTTCCAAAAAGTAATTCAAGCCATCAATACAGAACGCTATATGATATACGATACCCAGTTGCTCACCCCTTCCCCATCTACCTTCTCTGCCAAGGATCTCTATGTAAAGAAGTTTATAGCCCAAAGTGATAGATACGGAGATCATCAAAGACAACCAATTCCTGAAATAAAATCCAACAAGCAAACAACATGGGAGTGATAGTGGGTTTTAAATAGGAGATTACGTCTATCTTAACTCGAACCTTTAGACAACAGGCATGTAGATCACACTAAAGGTTGGCTAACAAGTAATTTTATCAATTCAAGATGTTGGATCATGTAGGGGAGGTGATGAGCAAGCTTGTCCTTCCGTCTCATTCCCAAATTTATGACACATTCCAGTCAAATTTGTTGCAAAACCTTCACCTGAAGCCATCTTGGAGAGAAAGACAAACACCTAAAGCCATCTTAGAGAGTAAAGCTGCTAAGAGATATGGCAGGGCCGCCAACATCTTTGCTGAAAATTCTTGGACACCCTATTGAAAATGGCATTTAAGGAGTGCTTGTTTGACCTTAGAAAGAAGTATCCTCCCTCACCTCTAACTCTTGCGGGGAAGAATTTGCTTTAATATCGAGACCACTTCTATTTCACAATAATATGTACTTTCATTCTCTCTCAATTGACATTGGACAAAGCATGTTCTCTTTAACCAACCCCTCTTATTCAGCTTTCTAGTACTGTTAGCTTGAGTAGTTGAGATGACTAAGAATCTCCACGCCAACGATTTAGGATACACGTCCGGCATCAACAGAAACAGTACTAGAGTTCATGGGATCACGGCAACAGATCAACATTTGGATTGAGCTATTTCATAAAGCACATCTAAATGTATTATGCCTCAATTTGTAGATCGATCCACAACTCCACATACGAACCCTATATATAAGAGGGGGAACTCCTCTTTCAACAAGCACAAACTCCTTTACCATGAGCTGTGTGGTATACTCCCTGTGAAACATTCACTCTGCCCGTCGACATACCTCATCAGCACCCAACCTAGATCACTTAATCCGAGAACGCTCACAAATCCACATCTTTGAAATCAAACATTTAAAAACCCTAGAATTAAGGGCAGAGCAGAATCCAAAAATACTAAATCATCATAGAGTTCATTCATGGAGTTCATAACTAAGAAAAAGAAAACAAAGTACTAAGTTTGAAACGGCTAGAAAACACAGTAGAGTAATAGTATTTGAATAGTGAATTAAAATTGAAAGGGGGATGGAGATGAGGAACACCTTGATGCAATCAGAGTCGCTGAGACACTTGACCAGTTCTTCCGCCAGACCCTTGCACGATTTTGCCATTCGCCTCCCTCTCTCTCTCTATCTCTCTCGTTAATGATATACTCCCGTAACAAAACTAGGGACGGCGATGAAGGATGCTAATCCTCTTACAAATAAGAGAATAACACTTGCTGACGTGTCAAGCTCTTTTAAAGTTTTTTCCCTCCAAAGCATCAGGACTCTAATAAGGAAACAAATCAACCATCAACCATTAGATTCAAATAATATTCAAATAATTATCAAGTATAATGTCCAAATTCAAGTCAAAATATTTAGGTAAATTTAGAAGAAAAATTATTTAGTAAATAAAATTTCGTAGTATTATTTACTAACTAAAAAAAGACATAAGTACTCCAATTTTTTTTTGTAACAAAATTTAAGTGTCTAGGACTATCGAAGTCTAAGTATTGTTGATATAAACAAATAAATCTTTGATGATGGAAAAAACTATATAAAATACTTTCAAATTTTGATTTTAATACTTCCTCCATTTTTAATATATCTTCTCATGGACTTTGGGCACAAGATTTTTTGTATTGAATATAAAATGATAAATTTAAGAAATATTGGGGGTAGAATGGTAAGTGTAGCTAAATAGGAAAGAATAAAGGTATAAAGTGTTGTAAATAGTAAGGATAGTATGGTAAAAATTATGGACCAAAATAGAAAGAAATGAAATGGGAAGATAAAAAAAAGTGGACCAAAAAGGAAAAAGTGGGAAGATATAAAAAAATGGAGGAAGTATAAAAATATTTGGAGTCATTTTTTTTTATCTAATAATATTTGGAGTATTATGTTATCTTCTAATTTGTTAATAAAATTTATAACTGACCTGAATATATAAGAGAATGTATTTTGATTTGTGACAAAAAAATTAATTAAATTGTCAAGTAAAAATTATAAATTATTATTATTATTATTATTATTATTATTATTATTATTAGCTTTGTAAAAGAAATATCTTCATTAAAATATTAAATATGCATTTAATGAGATTACCCAATTACCTAGATTATCATTGTAAATTTATTTTAAATTATTTTCTCAAATCAAAATATAATGATTAAATTTGTGAAAACAAGTTACCAATAAATATTTGTAAATAATCACTTAATATAAAATTATAAATATATACCGTGCATTTATGCACGGGATCTATACTAGTGGACACGATTAACTAGATAGCGTCGAAACGGACGCCGACACGAATCCGACACATGACACGCCATTATAAGTTTTATATGACACGGACACATTGCTATTTCATACACGACTTTTACTTCGTTGTACACATTTTGCCATTCATTTTTCCGTGTTTGTCCTTCTCTTAAAAAAACTGCTTTAGTTTCTCTCTTGCATCAAACCTTAGAAAAATTAATCAACCCAATTCGACATGGAACAAGTAATTTGAATTTCTTTCATTATTTCGCTAATTAACTCGTTAATTTTTCATTAATAGATTAATTATGTCGTTAATTGAACACAATGCACCACCAAAAATCAATTCAAATTATACAGAAAAACAATCGTATCAACCAAAAAGCTGACACTTTTGAATAAATTAAAAGAAAAGGTGAATATGGGTACTTCAATTATCACATAATATTCACAATCCCTTATATATTAAAGCAGAAACATTTAAAGATCTCACATTGATCCACCTCAGCGCGTACCTACGTGGCACCTACGTGGTGCTGATTTGTCAAGCAGTCATGCAATGCAAATTTTCAACGGTTAAGCAAAATGGATTAGGAAAAAAAAAATCTGACGGTTCCAGGCAGTTGCTGTCAGTTACTCCCATATACCACACATCCTTTTAACTTCCACCACTCAACATAAACTTCCCACAATTTCACAACTCTCAACCCACAACTGAACCAAATAAATACAATTGAACAGCCATCAAAATTCTCAAAAGTAACCACCTATTCACAAAACACAAATTACCAGCTAATGGATGGAGAAATCTTATTCGAGAAATCCAAAATGTCATTCCAATTCAAGCCATCTTAATCTCCAAAATTACTGAGATTCGGTCCAAATAATTGCACGCGTGATGCATAAGTGGGTTCGAACATAGAAGAAAACCGACAACGATGTCAATAAAATCGGAACAAAGCCAACAATTTTCAGTGCCGAACTAATTTTAGTCGACAACAACGTAAGTGCCGACTATATAGATACAACTTTTATCGAATCTGTGTAATCTGTGTACAATGTTGTGTTTCAGATTTTGGTACTAATAACGATCCCTTATTTGCTGATTTAGGGATCAACAATTCAAGCATCAATAATCTTTTACTACCAACACAAAATCTAATAAGAGTTCCCACCAACTAATCCGTCATTCTGAAATCAGATTCTGAAATATCAGCAGATCGGACCGCTGGGAAGCGGACTTTCCAACGATTGACAGTGAAGAACGCCCCTCAAAGCATTTTCCCCAGGCAAAGACCATGACACTATGAGATATTATTAACATTAATAAGGTACGTACTGCCACATTTTTTACACCCTTTCTTTTAGAACCTTATGAAATATGAAATAATATTCAACATCTAATGTGCGAAACAGAATTTTCGTAAAATGGTGGAAAAAGAAGACGGAATATGGTATTGCTAGAAAACAGACCGTCAATTCAACAACATTGCCATGAAAGACCCAATCATGAGGTCAGTGAAGTCAACCCCACAGGAAACAATGCACACACCCTAACTAATCTAATATTGTACATTAACATACAACTCTTCCTACAAACAATGCAGACTTTACACAATGAAACTGAAGTTGGAGATGGAGGTAGTGCCAAAACAGTCAAAGCAACCGCAGAAGAGGTCGATTTGGAGTCACCCGAAGGCATCAGTGCAACACAATGCCACTGAGCAAAATCATGCAAGAGACTGTTGATATTTGATTATTGTTGTACTAAATAATTTGACGCTTCTAATAAATGGTTTATAAAATTTATTGTTTATAGGTGTTCTTCCTAGACACAACCACATCAGAAAACAAAGAACCACAACCGGACAAATTAATGGCAGGAGTTGTTCCAATAAAAACTAAACAAGTACCCATGGCTCCAACCCAAGCCCATCAATCCAACACCTATATTGAGACAGCTGAGGTTGTTGCAAGTAGAGAAGGGCTGCTTGAAAAATTCAGGATGCGTTTACAGGTACTTGATTTTTTCTAATGGTAAAAAACCGATCACTTAACAAAAGCGTACAAACAGAAATAGACCAGCAGTGATTAAGTTTTAATTTCTGTTACATAGTTTTTTTTAATTGTTTTAGTTATTTACTGGATTTTGTGTTTTTAGTTATTTCTGTTATTTCGGGTGAACACATATCTCTCAGGCAATACACATTGCAATCGTCATTTTTAATGTGTTGCACATACCATCCACCAACTCACGTTTAAGCCGTAAACACTTCAATTAGGGGGCGGGCTGACGTAAACACTTCTATTAAGAGAGAGTATTCAAGCATCAATGCTACCTGCGAAACAAAAACAGAGAACTCAAATCAGCAATCAACCACAAAGGATGCTCGAAAGTTGCAAAAGAAGTGAAATCATAATATGGAGGGCTGTAGTCGCATAGTTATTATTAAGTCCGTAGTAAGTAATCACTTGCATTTGTTTCAGTTTAGTTTCCCAAAAAACAAACTACTTCATCATGATCATAAACAAACTGACAGCCACAGAAATCCTTTTGAGAAACAGTTACGAAAAATTTAGAATATATACCAAGTTTCACAATCAAGTACTCGATAAAACATTTCCATGAAGCATAATAAACCGCATTAATACAAATTAATACTTAATAGGAGTACCTATTATTAAAGTCTCAGCCCTTTAAACACGTTAATCATAGCCCTCATATTTAGGGTAGCATTTTGGTCTAATCATGGAGAAGGAAAACGTTTCATGTTCAAGCATGAAGCAAGCAGAAGGAACAAAAGAAAGAAATGTGACAATAAGACTTTCAATACATAATCCCATTTAAGTTTTCTGCATTTTGACAAGTCATTCTAGAAACGAGTACACATATATGTCAATATGAGAAGTAGGAAACAAGTAAAACATAGAGAATATGGGTAACAAGTGCAGTTTTTTTTACATCATATCTGGGTAAATTTTAATCACATTTTAACTCTGATTTTTTTAGATTTTTTTGACCTGGGCCGAAAGTATTTGCCAACATGGACCGGGTCTGGGTTGGACCTAGACCGGTTTTTGGCTGAAATTGGCCCGGGTCAGTTATGGACCTGAACCGATTATGGTTGAACTCACACCTATGTCTGAGTTGGACCCGGATTCGAGCCTTTGTTGGACCTGGATCTTTGTTGGACCTGATCAGGGTCTGGGTCCAAGTTGAATGTGGACCCAGTCCGGTTGTGTTGTCACAGTTTTGGGCTTAGGGTTAGGATTTTACTTGATTTGACTTTCTTTGACCCACTTATCAAAACAGATGTAATTTAGAAACTACTACGACGGAGAATACATTTTATTAAACTACAATTACATTATCTTGATTTGACTTAATTAGTGATTATTTAATTGCAGTTAAAAAATACAAATAATTCAATAACAAGATCTGGAACCTTCTAACTCAAATTGATTGTTTGACGATTCACAATAGGATAAAAAAAGCATTCTATAAGATTTCATCCCTTATTATGTAAAACTGCACCATTTAGAGGCCTAATATTAAGCCACGTAGGATTAGTGACTAGAATTCTAATGTGGTAGCGGATGTGGCACTTGAAATTTATTGGAAAATAAAAAAACTATCAAACATGATGCAGTTGAGAGTGATGCAGTGAGATTAATTACTGGCGGTTACTTAACCACAAGTCCACAACACCTGATTTCTTTTATAAAACCACAACTCACTTTTGCTTAACTGCCTACCAATTGGAAAAGTGAGAAGTTTAATCCCTTAAAATAATTAATTACAGTTTTACAATTCAAATAAAAAGGAAATAATCTACATTGCAATTATTATTATATAATAAAAAAATTATAAATTAACATTCATTAATTGGGGAGGCAAGAATCCGTTCTTTCATTGAACTTGAAAATTAAACAATTGCCTACTCCTTTTAATTCCGAAATTATGGTTTTCTCATTTCAGCAAAAATCAATTTCCGAAATCACGGATAATATGAATGTGGTTAAAATCACGAGAAAGGTGATCTGCAAACAAGTACGAAAGCCAACTAAGCACGAATTTCAAGTCGAGCAGTAGCAACCGAGAAAGAAGTTCATTTCCAAAGAAGTGATGAAGTGATGATTTTGGTTTGATGACTTAGTATGTGCATTATGCTTATTGGATTTTTTCAATTTTTTCAAGTCAAATGCTTATTACTGCACCTCGATCGATTTATAATAATCAGAAAGATCCAATACACAATGCAATCAAACAAAAACTAGAGAAAACATTCAATGCATAAAAAATTTGAGGATAAACAATGCATCAAGTTGATGTATTCAATACCATTTTCAGAACTTATTCACACTCTGATACAGTGTTACCAGATTCGCAGTTCGCGATTTCCGAACTAGTTCGCCCGATTTACGAATTAGTTCGTTCGCGAACTAATTCACCATCACCAACGAACTGAATTTTGAAATAGAAATTGCTCAATCAATCAAGCATGAAAACAACAAAAATCAATCCGGAACAAATACTATTACCTGATGAGCCCATGAAATGAACCAGAAGTAGGAGAAAAATCTTCAGAGTTTCGACTTTCAATTTTTTCGAGGAAGATGAGAGATGAGGAGGAGGATGATAAGCGAGGAGGAAATAAATATGATATATTAGGAGGAGGAATAAGTCGATTTCAATTTTTCCAATTTTTTTAGGTTGATTAGGAGGAGGAAGATGAAAGATGTAGCACTGCAGGCTGTCCCCAGCTCGGCCCATAGTCATGTTAGGGTCATAATTAATATTGACTCCAACCCAAAATATACTGATCGCATACAAAACACATGTCGTATTTTTCGGAATTTTTTTTAAAAATAAATCAAGGCACAACTCGAGAACCGACATGAAAACCGAAGCAGGGGGCACGAACGAAAACGGGTAAGATCAGGCACGGGACCCTGCCCGGGCCAGGCACGAAACTCGGCCCGGCACACCCGAAATGTCACCTCTAAGTACAGTACTCCGTATTACTTAGTTCGAATCCAAAGGTTACGTTTGCTTTTTCACACTTACCGATACACGTTTTACACCGTCAATATCTTTCGTTTTACATTAAAAAAAATTATAAAAATTCGATATTCTTAATTTGCTCATAAAGACGAATCAAACAAGATCCAACCTGACTATATTTTCTCTTATAGATTGTCGTTAATATTAACGATTCTCTTGAGTTATGAATAGTGTCCAAAAGGGAAGCGTACCCTTTGGATTTGAACGGAGGGAGTAATTTATTTCACTCCACTTTTTAGTGTATTAGAAATTACGTCTCATATTAGTGTGAGACGGTTTACCGGAGATTATTAATTAATACTCCGTATTAATTAACTTTTTGTATTAGTTCACTGGTACGAGTATTAAATAGACACAATTAATATTTCGTAACTTTTATTAATTCGTATTAAGTTATAATATTGTCTAAATTAATTCGTTAAAGTATAGGACTCAACCGAGTTCACTTCGGGTATCGAATTTCGGAGTGAATTTCGAACTCAAACTTTGAATTCGAACCGCATCGAACTTCGAATACACCTAGCTTTCTACTTATAAGTTGACTTTCGTCTCAAACCTCTTTTTTCCTCTATATTATATAATTCACACGATATTGACATTTATCTTAATTAGAAAGATGTTAACTATATGACAATTCAATTGTCTCAAACCGAGTTCATATTTCTCTAGTTAATATTACAATTCAATTGTCTAGAGGGAATAGAGAAACTATATGACTATAATGCATAAAAAATAAAACACGATTTAAATAGCCAAGACTTTTTCGAAACTTTTTGCAAAAACCTTTTAAATAGAAATGTAGTGACCTTTGCAAAATGAAGAGTTTTTTTATGGTAAAAGTCGTGTTTTACCAAGAAGTAGAGGTGGATATATATATATACAGGGGCGAATTTAATGAGTAGCAAGGGGTAGCGGGCGCTACCCCAAGCCCGGAAAATTCAATGAAGAAGATGAGTTTGTGCTACCCCGAAATATAACTAAGTATAGAATAATATAATAACATGCATAAAAATAACAATGAAATGCTTTGGTCTAGTGGTAAAGTGGTGGGTAAATGTATTGAATGTCAGGGGATCAAGCCCCAATACTGATTGTTTTCACTCTTTTTTATTTACGTTTAATTTTCAGTAACCACATCAATCATGAGTTGTTTGTTAAACAAAATTGAGTTTTTATTTTAAGATTTTCTATAAAAGAGAAAAAAAATCTTAAAAAAATTTCGCTACCCCATATTTTGAATCCTAGATTCGCCCCTATATATATATATATATATATATATATATATATATATATGTAGAGTAAAGCTCAAATGAGTCCCTTACTGTTTGTGAGTCCTTAAGTAATGGATGGGATGAGGATGGATGGACAAGATGCATCCAATTTTTTTTTTTAAAAAAAAAAAAAAAGGGAGATTCATTTTCCTAAAATAACTCACACGAATTTAGGAAACAAATAACTTCCTATCATTCACGTTCATTTCCATTCACGTTCATTTCAATCCCACGGTCATTCACACCTAAAAACCAGAAAAACCCTTTCTTCATTCACGCTAATTCATCATTTTTGATCTCGAAAATCTGCTACAATGGATTCAATGACCGCATCATCGTCTTCAACGGTCGATAAGCAACTAATCGATTATAACAATGGTGAGTTTCTGTGATTCATTCACGTTTTTATTCGTTTTTTCTTCAGGGATTTCAATAGTAATATTGCTTTCAATCTCCGTTTTCATATCAATGTTTTATCGCGTCAAATTGTGTTTTTTTTTACGTCGATCTTCATGTTTATAGTTCTTTCAATGATATTTCGTTTCAATTTGCGTCTTTTTGATGTCATTGCGTTTTGATTCATAGTTTCGTATCAATGGTATTTTGATATCTCGATCTCCATAGATTACAGTTCTCTATGGGTTTTTTTAAAGATTTTCCCTGATATCCATTGACCCACATTTTTTTGATATCAAATAACGCAGATTCGTCGCTGAAGTAACATGCCTTCTGAATTAAAGTAACACTTAATTGTAATTACAGTAACACAAATGAAACGTTAAGGAATAGGGTTTTTGATGATGCTGGAGTAACGTATTGTACACGTTAGGGTAACACCACTTACCAATTATAGTAACACAGTATTTGCATTGATGTAACGCTGTTTGATTCTGTGCAGGTACCTGCGCCACAGATGCGAACGCACAAGAGAACACTGGAAAAGGTGAAATTTAATTCGTTTGATTAATCATGGATTAATATTATGGTTCATTGATATTATTGTTTCACCGATATTATTGTTTTGCTTTATGTTGAAGCACACATTGCATTGAAGTAACACAAGTAATGAATTAAAGTAATACCTAATTGTAATTAAAGTAACACAAAAATGTAACTCTAAAAAATGATTTTTCGCGCTGTCGTTGGAGTAACATCCTCTTATATTTAAAGTAACGCAACTTATGAGTTTGATTAATCATGGATTAATATTATGGTTCATTGATATTATTGTTTCACCGATATTATTGTTTTGCTTTATGTTGAAGCACACATTTCATTGAAGTAACACAAGTAATGAATTAAAGTAATACCTAATTGTAATTAAAGTAACACAAAAATGTAACTCTAAAAAATGATTTTTCGCGCTGTCGTTGGAGTAACATCCTCTTATATTTAAAGTAACGCAACTTATGAGTTACAGTAACACTTATTCCCATTGGCGTTACTCTTCTTACCTTTTGGCAGGAAGCAATGGTAAAGAGCCGAATGCACAGGAATGGTGCAGAGATGTGGGTGAGGTTTTCACTCCATACATGGAGCAGATATTCGGGACAATTGATGAGGCAGTGGAATTTTACAAAATCTACGCACTGGCTTGCGGTTTCGACGTGAGGAAGTACACCACGAAGCGATGGCACGGTGGTGAGATAAAGTCGAAGCTCCTAGTCTGCAACAGACAGGGTTATACGAACTCTGTTAAGGCTGTCAACAATACACCTGCAGCTGTGAAAGTTGTTTAACGGTGTAGATGGGGAAGTAGTTGTTGTGGACGCGATTAAAAAGAAGACGAAAGTCCGTCGCTGCGGTTGCAAGGCAAGGATTAGGCTGTTCAATAAAGGAGGCATTCTCAAGATTGATAGGTTCCACATCGGCCACAACCACGAACTAATCTCACCGAAAGACAGAGAATTCCAAAAGCTCTCGAGGAACCTAACAAAGTACCACAAGCAAATGATCTTGAATAATTCGCGGGTATGGAGTAACACAATTTTTTTTATAGAAAGACATGTGAGTAGGTCGTAACAGCTTGATTAGACCAATGTCTGCATGATCTAGTTACTTCTGCTAAAGTAACACAAGTGATTCTATACAGTAACAGTACGTAAGCATAAGAGTAACACCTGGATTAGATCATTATGTACATAATCTGGTGTAAAATTTGATAGAGTAACACCAGTGAGTCTATAGAGTAACACTACTTAAGTACAACAGTAACACAACTGGTGTATTAACGTCATATTGCTGCAACGCTTTATTCTTATTTACAGCTGAAGATCGGCGCAACGCGGACATACAACTTGTGCAAGGAGCAGGTAGAGGGATTCGCAAACGTGGGTGCGAGCTTGGTTGACTTCAAAAACTGGGGGAGAGATATAAAGTGCTTCCTACATGAGAGGGACGGTCAGCTATTCATCGATCGATTCAAAGACATGGCTAAGAATAGGAAGGGTTTCTATTTTGACTACGACCTGGATGAAGATGGGAGTGTGAGCAAGGTTTTCTGGGCTGACGGTGAGGCGCGGCGTAACTACCAGTTATTTGGGGATGCAGTTTCGTTCGACCCAACGTACGGGACGAACAAATATAGGATGATATTCACGTCGTTCACAGGCGTTGATCATCACAAACGATCGGTAACCTTTGCTGGCGCTTTAATAGCGCACGAGGATTATGAATCGTTCGTCTGGGTGTTTGAGAGATTTCTGACTGCAATGGGAGGTAAGGAGCCGGAGTATATAATTACCGACCAAGATCCGGGCATTATACCAGCGGTGAAGAAAATGTTTAAGACGGCGCTACACCGTTTTTGTATGTGGCATATCTTGAACAAGGTTCCTGCCAAATACGGTGCAGCCCGGAGTGACTACCAGGATTTTTTGAAGAGATTAAATGCTATAGTATGGGATGTGGAGATTGATGGAGACGAGTTCGACGCGGAATGGTGTGCCATAATGGAGGAGTTCCATGGGGGCGATGACGAGTGGTTTTCAACTACATACTCCATCAGGGGACAGTGGGTGATGGCACATTGCAGGGATTTGAAGATGGGCGGCTTAATGCGAACCACGCAAAGGTCGGAGAGTGAGAACAGTTTCTTCAAGAGATTCGAACAAAAATCGGGGACGTTGGTCGAATTCTGGATGCGATTCGAGAGTGCCATGGACCAGCAACGGTATACACAGAAAAAACTCGACAATGACAATGCACAAGCTTCTCCAAAAACAGCAACCCACCTGCCAATTGAACATCACGCTTCGAAAATTTACACCCACGCCGCATTTGAAGAATTCCAGAAGGAGGTGAAATTTTCTGTGGGTACTTGCAGCGTGAGGGGCTTCCTTGAGAAGAACGGGGTTGAGGAGACTTTGGTTAGGGATGCTACGAGGGATAAGGAGTTTACGGTCAAGTATATATCAGGTACTCCTTAAAAATCACTCATTAATCCTTAAAGTAACACCAGTCGTTCATTACTGTAACACATATAATGATTTGGAGTAACTATGGATGGCAATTGGACATCTGTGTTGTAAACGCATAAAAGTAACACAGACCATGAATTACAGTAACATTTCACATTCCAAAAAGTAACACTTTCTGCAATACATTACATTTTGCAAACCACTATATCCAATGTCTTTGCTGTCTCTGCTGATTGAAAGAATGGATGTGAATCTGTCCAGGTACGTCTGAATCAAGCTGCACATGTCGGTTGTTCAATTTGCGAGGGATATTGTGTAGACACGTAATCTGGATATATTCATCGAAAGGGGTGAACACTATACCCGAAAACATGGTAACCAAAAGGTGGACAAAGGAGGCTGTTCGCATTGCTCGTATCAGTGATGAAGGATTAGACGGCGAAAACACTGACATCATCGACAGAAAACAGATAGAGATGTCGAGATTGTGGTCGGAAATCCATGAGACAATGGGACTTCTAAGGGCAGGAGACAAGGCAGATGTGGAAAGCTTGTGCGGATTAATTCGGGAGTTCAGGTTGCAGAGGCAGCCAGTTACTGGTGGGGGGAATATTGGCAAGACACAGGAACTGGAAAATATGCTTGGTTGTACGACATCAGAAAATATCACGATACTACCTCCTAAGTTTTCTAAGACAAAGGGAAGCGGAAAGCGGATGTTGTCAAGCAAGGAAAAGAAGGTCGCACTTTCTAGAAAGCCGAAACGCATGTGCAATAACTGCAAGCAGATGGCGCACCACGACAAACGAAACTGTCCAAATCCTTACGCAGAACGACCCCCTAAACAGCCTACCAAACAAACCGATGATGCGGATGACGAGGATGAAGTAGATGAAGACATCGATGGAGAGGAAACTGAAGAAGACACCGACGATGAAGAAGTGCTTTGATAATACTCAAGTGTCTTTGACATTATAAGAATTTTTTCGATTTCCCTGGTTTACAAAAAAAACTATTCCTGTACACATTTTTGCAATTAACACTATATTTACTTAATACGTGTGTTTTTGGTTAGAGTAACATCTAATGTGGGTTGAAGTAACACTATTCACTTGTTACAGTAACAGAAAAAATGCATCGAGGTAACTGAAATAGGTGAGGACAGCAATTGGTGATTGACAGCAATGTTGGTGATTGCAATATCATTGTACATTAAAGTAACATACTTAAAGTAACATAATTTGTTCATAAAGTGTCAAAACCGGCATTAATCACTTAAAGTAACATAATTTGTTCATTAAAGTAACACACACAGTGCTTCGGTATAACACACAGATTGTGAGACCAAGAAAAATTGTTAATTTCAATAATTCCAATAGTAACACCAAGGGTGAATTAGAGTAACAGGTGCAGCTGGTCATTGTAACAGAGTTTCACAGCTTCAATGTATTGGTGATAGTGAAAAGACAAATGTAATTAGACAGGTTAATAAAGAATAGAAACCATTAAATCGTAGTTACAAAAGAGATGACATGGTTCAGTAGACACGCTATTTTTTTCGGCCCTTTGTTGGCTTGCTCTTCGGACCATTGATAATTTTTTGTCTAGTGATCTCATACTTCGCTACGTTGTCTAACAATTGCGATCGCACATTGTTATTGTCTGCCAATAGAAGTGTGGCTGCAAGTTGGACCACCAGATACCGTCTATTGACCTTCCTCTCAAGGTCTATGTGGTGGAATGTACGGCCCTCGTACATCAACATGTGCATCATGGTGAAAATCCCCGACTCGTCAGATGTTACGCCCGGTTTCTGCCACTTAAACTTGACCTCCTTAAACTCGAAGGTAACAATATCAGCTGCATTAGGGACTTTGTGCTTATCGAGGAAATCGCTGATTGTTGACACCTGTGTGTACCCACAACAACGTTATTAGGTGAGAAAACAGATGGCCGTATGCAATAATAAATATTAGAATATATATACTAACCATTATCGTTGCGGCCTTGTACAACATTGTTTCTTCCACGTTCGGGTAAAGTTGGTGGTCAAGGAGATCTATTGTCCTATTCTTACGGTTGATGCACACGCATGAGTAGTAATAATCGATGTTGATCGGGACAAATATGAGATCAGCTTCCAAATTAAGAGAACGACCACACTTCCTTTTAAAAAGGTTGAGATGGGACATCAAGATGTCCACTGCCCGCGTGGATGGGCCGTCTTCATCCTCGTCAAGCATCCCATAGAGACAGTCCTACAAACATATTCAAAGTGTCTCAGATTGGGTTCAACTGTGAGGAAGTAACACATTCACTACGCATCAGACAAATACCATTCATGAACAGCAAAGACACAGATTAAAGTAACATGTCTCCTACATTACAGTAACGCAAGTTCATATTTAAAATAACACCATTCAGATGTTGAGGGACGTGTATTCTCCTGGAACCATGGTCATAAATAGAAATATATGTACACAGATGCAGCAGTAATGCGTATCGTATGTCTTAAACCAAAGTATGTTGTAGTAGGTGTCTCGCCCGAACCAGTGGCGGGAGGTGGAAGCCTGTTCAACAGCATCGACCAGCATTCAATGATGCACGACTGCATATTCTGACCCGGTAACATAGAACGTATGTCACTCCTCTCAATTGTAGCCAGAAAAGAATAATTTGCAACCTCGTCGCTGAAGGAAACACAAAAAATACCTCGTCAAAAAAACTGTTTTAATATTCACCCATTAATGTTACAGTAAATGCGTACCAATTTTGGAGATTTGTAAGCTCCACAAGGCAGTAGTCCACGACGTCTTTGCGACGGACGGGGATCTTGCTTAACAACGTCCTGTTGTTCAATAGAAACGGTGACAGCATGGGAGAGTTTGCATCTTCAACGCCACAATCAATTGAGCAGCCAAGTCCGTCACCCTCACCACGGTTTCGGCTCTTCAGAGCGGATCCTGTCCGCGCTGAGAAGTCAGAGTCAAGCACTGTCTCTGCGACAGGGGTTTCAGGGGTTTTAGGGGTTTTAGGGTCAGATGTCGACGGTCGTTTCTTCTTCGATGGTCGTTCAAGATTCTCTGTCCCGCTTGCCCTCTTGGCGGTACCCCCGGTAGACCCCGCAACACTCGATATAGTTCTCTCGATGGCGATATTCGCTTTATCGTGTAGAAACTCTCTCACCCTCGCTATAACCTCATCTCTATCCTTATTGTTGTCACACAAGATCAGAGTCGCCGCAATCTCCGCTCTATAGAGGTTATTCGCCTCCATTGTGCCAAGGCAACATTTGAACACTTCCCCCCTGTAGAGCATCATGTGTATCATGAGGTAGACACCACAGTCGTTCGCCGAGAAACCTCCGCCCTGCCATGCGAATGGGACGTTGACAACAGGGAAGCCCGCGACATCCGATCCCCTCACGATACCTTTTTTGACCATGTACTTTCCCATTTCCACAGCCTAAATCATACAAAAGACAACAAAAAAATGAGACGGAAGGTAAAAATAATGTCCGATTATATATCAACACAAATTCACTTACGGCGATTTTTGCCATCCCGACATATGGCAAGCTTTCGAATTCCTCTTCTTCATAACTCCTGTTGTCTAGGTACTCAATCTGCTTTGACAGGAAGTTGATACATGCACAGCTGTAGTGGTCGTTGTTGTCCGAAAGCACCGGGACGAATACCTGTTATTTGATAATTAAGATTATGGCGATTATTGTTAAAGAGCTGTAATGAAGGGTAATAAAGAGTTTCATATAGACGTACCAAGTCAGAGTCTAGGTTTATGGTGTCTTTATTCACTTCGGTCCAGATGTCCCAGAAGTTGAACAATTCATCGCCAACGTCGACCTTTGCACCACTCTTTGTGCCCTTCCACAGCTTCATTACTGTTTTTTGCATGACACATGTTGAAGTAACAGTTCATGATCGTGGTAATAAGAAAGAGTAACACTAATTATTAATTAAAGTAACAGTATGAAACCCTTACAGTAACGCCTGTTATTGTGATAGAGTAACAGTATTAATGTGTAAGAGTAACACTAGTTATGGATATAAGAACAATGAGTAACAGTATACACACCATACTCATTCTGAATGTTGATTCCTAATGTGAAATAAAACCCATGATAATGGTTATTACGAATGATCATTCCAGATATGTTAGTGACGCTATTTGTTGATTGTGTCGGTGTGATAAAAATAACACAGACAAGCTTACGCTGTGGCTAACGCCAAAGAAGCAGCGTGATGTAGGACGTGGCGCAGTCTAACTCGCGTCCAGGCTGTTAAGAAGTATACACCAGGTATCGATAACAGCGTTCGACAGCTGCTGCCCCGGCTGGAGTGTCGAGAGCTCATCACGAGGGACGTTGAAAAAGTCGTCAACCCTGACCAACATCTCACTAAAAAAATTTGAATGAATTATAAGACAATCGATAAAAAAAAACATAGATAAATAAAATCAGGTAAAGAAATTAGATCACTATTGAAAACATACCTCGCACTGTACTTGTCATTGTTATAAAAGACGTAATCCATTACGTCTTTCCGAACACTCAAAACCGACCTGAACAATGTACTGTTTCTGACAAGAAAATCAGATACTATTATCTGGTCTGGTTCAGGTGTTCCACAGTCATAAGAGCATCCAAGCTTCTCATCGACAACTTGCATGCAATCTAAATATTTTTCAGAATGGAGAAAGTAAGGATGGAAGACCTTCCGTCCATCGACTTCCACCCACAAATCCTCAATAACATTCGCTTCATCAATTTGGTGATCCCTGTCCTCCGAACCACCGTTAACAGCCTCAACCATCTCCGCCGTCGTGTACAGTTCGAAGTCGGAACAGCCTCGACTCTCATCAGCAGTGACAACATCCTCATCAGCAGTGACAACATCCCCAACCCCCGCCACATTTGTACGCATGCTCGAACCTGCTGTTTGTGTGGGCTGGCCTGTGAATGCAGGGCCTTGGGTCGCTGCGTTCTTCGCACGTGCGTACACCTCGCACACTTCATCGACCGTCCGGTGCAGCTCTTCTCCACTCCAGAAGTCTTGCGAGGCCTGTGACGGAACGGGGTCATCGTTCAGTGGTTTGCCGGATGTTATTCTTCTGAGTTTGGAAGCGGCTGATATCCACCAATCATGGAATGCAACTGCATTCCTTGCCATCATGAGGTACAATTCATGTACCTCCTGCATCAAAGAATAAACAAATGGTTTTAGTTTGAGGGGGTGACTGTAACTTATTATTTGAATTAAAGTAACACCACTGGTTCATTAGAGTAACATGTGATCAACATTAAAGTAACACATATGGTAGTTATAGTAACATACTTAGGCAACTACAGCAACAACAAAATTGTTTTCTGAGTTCCATTAGATCAGGGGAACAAATGGACAAATACCACCATTCTTGCGAACAACGCGTATTCAATGAACACAGGAACATAAACACATTGAATTTATTGATGAAAATTCTTATTACTTACATCAACCGCCTTAGCTCTTAGATCAGCATCATCCTCAACGCCATCTGCTAGCTCGATGTTTATGGACTTCACAGATTTGTGCGCGGATGGTGTTGGGGCATTCGTTATCCTCAGCGGCACCCCGTCATCCACCACCTCCTCGTCCACCACCTCCTCAAGTAGACAACGGGGGTATTTCACCTTTGACTTGGTAAGACGACCAAGCCCACCACCAACAAATTCACCATACAGCCTATCTATCATCCGCTCGCGATCCCAATGCTTAATAAGCGGCAGATCGTGCGGACAACGATGATCACGGTACTGGAAACGGTGAAAGTATGTGATCATCAAAAATGGCAGACAACCGAGCAGGTATGTCGGTTTATGAAGAACATAGTCTTGACAGGCTGCAGCAAGCCCATTCAATACAAGAGTGCACCAATCATAGTTCCTGATCTGATCTACGTTCTCCACACACCTCAGCAGACTTAGATCAACGGTGTAATTCGATGTTGGATTAAGAAATATAGACATGCTGTACAGAACAAACAATCTACAAAAGTCATCCCCCCCGTGAACGTCCTTCTGTAGTTCTTCCAACAACAGAGACAAAGGGATCGTGTCGCTTGCAGTAGGAATATTGAACCGATCCCTAAATGCTTGTTTCAGACTGACGACATCCTCAGCCAGTGCTTCCTTCGACCGACCCATTGGGAGCAGTTCAGCGGGGTTCGGACCGTATGGAATGAGGAAGCAATCATGGACATCGTGCTTCGTTACCAAGAATTGATCGCTTTTCCTTGGTAGCCTGAAAATCAGCGTGTCATCCGCGAAAAGCGTCATGAACTCGACTGCATACTTACCGGGGAAACTTTTGAGTCGCATTGAAAGTAGGCCCCCAAAACCTATTCCGATGACAGAATCCCGCTGCCGATCAGTGAAATTTGAGATTAACTCGATGAGGCTCTGTGGCCTACACCTGAACTGGATCTTCCTAGCTACAACAACTTCTTGTTCCTCCGCTTCTTCTCTCTGAAAAGGGACAAACATAAAGATAATTAGTATGTTCAACTGTTGTTAGACCTAAATATGCACCACTTAATAGGTGAACATAAACAATACTAATGTCTGCAACTGACCTTCATCTTGGTCTGCCTCCTGCTTTTACCATCTGTGGCACGAGTTTTTCTGGACTTGTCACCTCATTTTGCCATCTGATCAAAACATACAGCTGATGCGCGTCAAAGTAAGATAAAAATAGAACAAACTGCAAGCACAACTGTTAAATTACTAAAGTAACACGTCTCCTAGATCACAGTAACACAATTAGTTCTTCAATGTAATACCATAAGTGTTGCATTAACACTATAAACTGCAAGCACAACTGGTAAGCATCAAGGTAACACAAAGAAAGTGTTAGAGTAAAATAAGAATTAGAATAACAAATCTACATAATTGAGTGTACCAGATTAAAATGATTCAGAGTTTCACGAAGTTGATAGTTAGAGTAGCACCTCTTCTGCATTACAGTAACACAATAAGTTCTTCAATGTAATACCATAAGTGTTGCATTAACAGCATACAAAGTAACATAAAAATAGACCAGAGAGTAACAAACTGCAAGCACAACTGTTAGATTAACTAAAGTAACACATCTCCTAGATCACAGTAACACAATTAGTTCTTCAATGTAACACCATAAGTGTCACACCACCACCATAAACTGCAAGCACAACTGGTAAGCATTAAGGTAACACAAAGAAAGCGTTAAAGTAACATATGAATTAGAATAACAAATCTACATAATTGAGTGTACCAGACTAAAATGATTCAGAGTTTCACGAAGTTGATAGTTAGAGTAACACCTCTTCCGCATTACAGTAACACATTGTTGTCTTCGAAATAACACCATACATATGACACATACAGATTACACGAAACAAATGAGAAGCCAGATAATAATGCACAAACACAACAAGGCTAATCAATCAATAATGAATTCAATTATACGAATCAGATGAAAACCCAGATAATGATTATAGGGCACAAAGAACAGCAAGGTTAATCAATCAATAATTAGCGAAAAAATTAATGAAATCAAACAATGATGATAGTGTTAGCCGAAGTTAGAAAGTAACCTTGCTCGAGTTGAAAGTGAGCGACTGAGTTGAGTTGAACGATAGGGTTGAGTTGGATGATTGAGTGCTCGAGTATGCTTAGAAGCTTCAGTTGGCGCTAGGTTGAGAAATTGAGTTGAGTTCGATTGAGTGTAAGGGTTTGCTTGAGTTGAGCGAAGAGTTTGAATGAGGTGAAGTTGAAGGGTTTCTTAGACGAGCGTTTGAATGAGGTGAGATGAGAGAGAGAGCAGTTGGCGCTAATCTAGGGAGGAGGAAGATTTTTTTATTTTTTTCCAAAATTTGGTAGTTACTACCTTAATTACAATATACAATCTCACCCATCCATCTTGTTTAGATCAATGGCTAAGATTAGGACTCATGGACTCAAAAAAATAAAAGGACTCACTTGATCTTTACTCTATATATGTATGTATATATATATGTATGTATGTATGTATATGTATATGTATATGTATATGTATATGTATATGTATATGTATATGTATATGTATATGTATGTATGTATATATATAATATATATATATAGAGAGAGAGAGGGAGAGAGAGTTGAGATCGGGTGAGAACCTATCTCTCAATGAGAACTGTGAGAACTATAATATGAGCCATTAGATCTTATTCACATCTAATGTTTGACATTATTCTTAAAAACATCCCCTCTTCCTTTAACAAATAAACCAAATCCGTTTCTTTTTCTCTCTCTCCCTTCTCTTTCTTTCTCTCTTCCTTCTCATTCCCTTCATCAACCATGTCTGAAATTGAAGAAAAAAATTCAACAAAATTCACCAAAAATCAAGAAAAGGCAGATGAAGCTTTGTTCATCAATGCAAATTCAGGAGATTTGTTGCCTAATCTTAATAAATTAGGGTTCCGGTGTTCATAAAATTGGGGAATTATAAACAATTGAGGATTTCTTTAAATTAGGATTTATATTTTCGTTAAAATCATTGAATAAGTCCACTTGATTAGAGATTTTAGTGTAATTAGGGTTCTTGTATATCAAATTAAGGGTTCTTGTTTTCTCTGAACACCTATCGTGGAATTATTCAATGCTTCATTCCCCTATAATTATACTTCTATTAATCATCTTATTTGTTACACTACTTTTACAGTAGTAGTTGTAGTCACATTACAATTTAAAAAAGGGTACGTTAAAAGTGAAAAATGGTACGGTAAAATTTAAAAATGGTACGCTAAAATTGAAATTAAAAAAAGGGTACGCTAAAATCGCTAAAATTGAAATTGAAAAATGGTAAGTAGCTAAAATTGAAAAAAGGGTATGCTAAAAGTGAAAAATGGTACGCTAAAATTTAAAAATGATACACTAAAATTGAAATTGAAAAATGGTACGCTAAAAGTGAAAAAGGGTACGGTAAAATTGAAATTGAAAAAGAGTACGTTAAAATAGAAAAAAGGGTACACAAAAAGTGAAAAAGGGTACGCTAAAATTTAAAAAGGGTACACTAAATTAAAATTGAAATTCAAAAAGAGTACGCTAAAATAGAAAAAAGGGTACGCTAATAGTGAGAAAGGGTACGCTAAAATTGAAATAGGGTACACCACAATTTAAAAAGAAAATTAAATCGAGCAGGGCTAGAAAAAAAAGAAGGGTTTGTATTTTATATAAAATCCGTACAAAAGGAAATTAAAGGACAATATTTTAGATGAACTCTTAAATCAATCATGAAATTTGAAAAAAAAAACGATAACACACCATTGCTGAGATTATTGCAATTATATTTGCCGCCGATAATATTGTTACTATTGTAATGAATTAATGAATTTAATTGAATAAGTTAATCATAAAATGATTAATTAAAAAAAATTAAAACTACTTAGGTTATTGGAGTTCAATACCCAATTATGATAAATTAATGGATTGAAGAAAAGCCGATTGAAAAATTGATGGCTTGAAGAATCGGATTCAATGGTCGATTGAAGAATTTATCGATTAAAGGATTATGGGTCGAAGAATTTTGTAGAAAGAGGAGTTACGGGTTGAAGGTTGAAGCAATTGTGATGAATTAATTTGATTGAAGAATTTTGAAGAATCCAACGAATGAGATTGAACACTATGATCCAATGGCTCATATTATAGTTCCCACAGTTCTCATTGAAGGGGTGGTTCTCACATGAACCTCTATATATATATATCCGCAAAAGTGAATAATTTTATCAAATAAAATAAAATCATTTGATGGAAAATTTCCTTTTTGAGATATAGTTAATTGGTAGGTGAAGATTTCAAGAGATCAAAGAGATTGGTAGCTGGAGATTTCAAGAGATCAAAGAGATATCAATTAGATCAATTTAATAAAATTTCCTTGTTTTAAATGATTCATTTATATTTTACAAAGTAAAATATCTTTGAGGATCATTTTGGAGACTTTGTTATTTTGGTAATTGAATCTGCCGAAATCTAAAAGGATATTTTAAAAACTCATTTATAAAATCCCTTTGTAAGTCTTGGCTTGTGTTTAGTCGCTAAGACGCGAGGTTAATGTAACCTTGTCATATAATTTTCTTGTTCCCTTTACATTTAGATCCTAGACTTCACTTCCTCGTGTTTCTTCTTCCGTCTTATATGAAGCCTTTTTGAATCCTGTCTTTGTCTTGTAATACTGAAAATATATTTGTAAACTACCAAGTAATACTCATGACACTTATCTTGACATAATCAAAACCAATATAAATATAATCAAGGCATAAATATAAAACCGTAGGTTCCACAATTTCCCTCTTTTTGATTATGTCAAGTTGTTGTCGATAGGGTAAAAGTGCCTAAGTCAGAGATAAGCTTTTGGAAGGTTTTGATCAAAAGAGAACTAACTTATAAACCCTACTTGTTATCTACTATCGACTCTTCTTCCCCCTCTTGACATCATTGAAAAGGGACGAACAACTAGTAAGCAATCAAAATTAGTTATAACACACAAAGGTTAGTTTAAGCATGAGTCATCATAGATAGTTTAAACACACAGATGTAGCAAAGTTAACCAAATATCCAGACATCAGAAAGCTAGTTCAAAAGTCAACAAAATGACCCTAAGCTATACTAGGAGCTTTAAGACAGGGTTCGTTTTGGGCATCATTATTTAGAGACTTAAACCTTCAACTCTAGTTCTGATCTCTCATGAGAAACAAAGCACGAGTTGTATTGTCGATCAACTGGCGCAGCTTGTTCACGATATCGTCATGCCTCCTTAGGGGTCCTCTGTTGGCATTTGTCTCACTGATTAGATTGATTGTAGTGTTCAGCTTAGCTCCCA
Organism: Agrostemma githago; assembly: GCA_958450325.1. Classification (NCBI taxonomy): domain Eukaryota; kingdom Viridiplantae; phylum Streptophyta; class Magnoliopsida; order Caryophyllales; family Caryophyllaceae; genus Agrostemma; species Agrostemma githago. The sequence continues at coordinate 59,662,835 of OY288247.1, read as the reverse complement.
ACTGATTGTTTGCCTTCTTGAATTCAAAGACATCATTCGCAATACACTGAACACGAGCTTGAAGTTTGTCCACTGAATTTGCAAGCGAACCAAACTGGCCCCAAAATTAGTACGAGATGACTTTCAATTCTATTCACCTTGGTAAGCAATTCTTGCAATAGTTCATCAGTATTCCCCCTGATGACAGATCCAACATCCCTTTTCCCTTATCTTTGACAGAGGAGCATTCCCCCTTCACATTTTTTTTGTTGTGCTCCCCTTTAGTAAGACGGACATCGTCGAAGGCGGTGAGAATGTGTTCATTCTCGGGCAGAACCCGCACTTCTGAACCATCTTGGTCTCCTCCCTTAGCAGAACATTTTCGCTTCCCAACGACAAAAACATCTTCAATAATCTCCACAGTGTCCTCAGAGACTACAGATTGAAGTTCAAGGTTTAAGTCTCTGGTTAGAGATCTGAGGTTTTTCTTGTGTGATGTTATGGGGGAGTTTGCTTAGGTTTCATGAGGAAGAATGAAGAACACGGTTAGGTAAAAAAAATAAGGTGAGACAGAAGTGAAAGTTAAGAGAGAGATAAAGTAGCATTAATAGAAGAGATTTTGTTATATTTAGAAAAGAAGATTTGAAGTAAATAATATGATGCCCCTTTTTGAAAGATTTTGTGAGAGATTTTGATAAGACAACTCTTGCAAGTTGTAGAATATATCACATGTTTTGAAAAAAAAAATCATAGAATGATAACTCTTTTTGTGTGAGTTAACAAAGAATATTCAAGATCTTTCTTGAATATATTTGAATGAAATTATAGTCTATATGATATATTAGAAGATGTCTTAGAATATGGTAAGAATCACAAACATATGCAGTAAAAATATACCCGAGACAAAACACACCAAAACATACAATTATGCACTACGACTAAAATGATGCCAACACAAGCTGAAAACATACCAGTCTCGTCAATCATGTGAGAGCAGTTAAGCGACCATAGTTAACATTAGTTTCCATTTGTTAGCCCGAGTTCTAACCGCAACTCCTCAAACCGTTCCCTGGGCAAAGGCTTAGTGAAGATGTCGGCTTTTTGTAGGTTAGTAGGACAATATATAAGTTGTATATTCCCTTTCTTAACATGGTCTGTTAAGAAATGATGAGGTATATCGATGTGTTTGGTACGGGAATGTTGGGCTGGATTTTTTGAGATGGCAAATGTGCTTATATTGTCACACAAGATAGGTACGGAATCAAAAGATACCCCATAATCTTTGAGTTGTTGACGAAGCCACAATAATTGAGTACATACCAGAGAAGCCGCGATATATTCACTTTTTGTGGTTGAAAGTGCAACTGTCGCTTGCTTCTTTAAACCCCACGAAATTATGCTTGATCCGAGGAATGTCAATGTTCCTGACGTGCTTTTTTGGTCAACATAGCATCCTCCATGATTAGCATCTGAATATCCTTTAAGATCAAATTTATCATGCATGGGATATATTAAGTGAAGATTCTGAGTACCAATAAGATATCTCAAAATACGCTTTACAGCGACGAGGTGTGACTCTTTTGGGTCAGATTGAAATCGTGCACAGACACATACGCTATGCATAATGTCAGGACGACTAGCAGTTAAGTATAAAAGAGATCCGAACATACCTCGGTAAGCAGTATTATCTACTGGCTTACCATCTTCATCTCTATCCAATTTCGTGGTGATTGCCATGGGAGTGACAGCAGATTTTGCCTTATCCATTCCAAATTTCTTTAAGAGTTCACCCACATACTTCTGTTGATGTATTGTAATTCCTTCCTTTGTTTGCTTGATCTGCAATCCCAAGAAGAACCCCAGTTCTCCCATCATACTCATTTCGAATTCGGATTGCATAAGGTTAGAAAAGTAGTCACAAAGCTTCTCATTTGTTGACCCGAAGATTATGTCATCCACGTAGATTTGAATGATGAGGATGTCCTTGTTGACATGTTTGAGAAAGAGCGTCTTGTCCACTGATACTCTGTTGAAATCATTCAACAGTAGAAACTGAGAAAGGCGATCATACCATGCTCTTGGATCTTGCTTAAGCCCATACAGTGCCTTGTCCAGTTTAAAGACATAATTTGGGTGGTCTGAACTTTCGAATCCCGGTGGCTGCTCTACGAAAACTTCCTCTTTTAGGTATCCATTTAGAAACGTTGTTTTTACGTCCATTTGGAATAACTTGAATCCTTTGTGAGCAGCGAATGCAATGAGCAGTCGAATTGCTTTGAGTCTTGCAACCGGTGTGAATGTTTCATCGAAATCTATCCCTTCTTGCTGATTGTAGCCTTGCACCACCAATCGCGCCTTATTTCTTACTATAGAACCAGAGTCATCTAATTTGTTTCGAAACACCCATCGTGTTCCTATTACCTTTCTTTCTGATGGTCTTGGCACTAAGTGCCACACTTTGTTTCTTTCGAACTGTGCTAGTTCCTCTTGCACTGCTACTATCCAGTCAGAGTCGGTGAGTTCCATTTTGATGTTTTTTGGTTCTATGACAGACAAAAAGGAATTGAGCACACAATGATTCCTTAGAGACCTTTGCGTTTGAACTCTCTTGTGATAATCACTTAGAATATCATCAGTTGTATGCGATTTCTGATGTTTCCATTTCTTGAGATTTGTAGGAATATTTTTCCCTTGTCCTATTTTCGAGTTTATATTAGCCATGGTATCATCTTCTTCTGTTCCCCCTGAATCTGTTGCAGAGGTTAACTTAACCTCACTAGTAGATTCTTTGGTTCCCCCTGAATCTGTACTGAAGGTTATATTAACCTTTGAGGATGAGTCGTTCGGTTCTTTTAAAGCTTTGGTTGGAATTGATTCTGATTTATCTTTAGTTTTTGAAGAACTCTCAGATTGTTCTTCTTTTTCAAAAGATAAACTTGGATCAATTCTTTCCTTGTTCAAAATTCTTTCAGCATCAGACCCTTCAATTTCTTTTCTCTTCTTCTAGATCTGGTAGTTCTTTTCTTGCCCGCCAAAAATCTAGGCCATCATCGTCATCCTCATCTTCCTCTTGATCAGGGGTATCCAGAGTATTGGTTTCGTTAAACACTACATGAATACTTTCCTCCATTCGTAGTGTCCTTTTGTTGTAAACCTTGTAGGCCTTGCTGTGCTCAGAGTAACCCAAGAATACTGCTTCGTCGCTTCGAGGATCAAATTTGCTCAAATTGTTCTTTATATTATTATGAACAAAACATTTGCTGCCAAAGCACCTTAAATGAGATATCTTTGGCTTTCTTCCTCTTAGTAATTCATAGGGTGTCTTCTTCAGCATAGGCCTAATCATAGCTCGGTTGTGAATATAGCATGCTGTATTTACGGCCTCAGCCCAAAAATTTCTAGGCAGTCCGCTGCAAAGTAGCATAGTACGTGCCATTTCTTCAAGGGTTCTATTCATGCATTCGACCACTCCATTTTGTTGTGGAGTTCATGGAGCCGAGAAATTATGCCCGACTCCATGTTCTTGACAAAAATTAATGAAGGCTTGGTTGTCGAACTCAGTTCCATGATCTGTTCTGATGGACACAATATTGTAACTATATTTGTTTTGAACTAGTTTCATTAGGCATTCGAATTCATCAAAAGTTTGATCTTTCGAGCTAAGGAAGACGGACCAAACAAATCTAGAGAAATCATCCACAAGAACAAATACATATCGACTCCCTTCTCTGCTACTCACTCTCATTGGTCCACAAAGGTCCATGTGAATAAGTGTGGACATGACGTAGGTCCACCCCGACGCGGCCACGCGCGGGTTTGGGTAGGCGAATGAATCTCGTGGTAAGATTGATCTCGGGTCGAAATTTAAATCGAAGTTGGAGTCGCCACCGAATTTTGTGGGAATTCGGACCCATTCGAGCCCACTCTATGTCGTCGTGGACCGTACACAAAGTACGGCCCATTTCGATTTCAGAGTTTATGGGGCTCGTCCCTTTGCATTGCGATAACGATACCGTCACTACCGGTTATCGTGTATAGAATAACTCTCGTGCGCCAACGGTTTCGGACGTCCGGAAACCAAGGTTCTGAGTAATGGGTGAGGGTATGTGTTAAGAAGCCCACTAAGAACACCCAACCCCGCCCGCACTTAGCGGCCTCTAATAAGATATTGTTCGTGTTCGTGTACGCGCGCTAGTAAAATGATTAAGTGATATGCAAACAGCGTTTTCGGCTAAGCATGCGAATTATATGTTAGGTACGTCATTTTAATGCATCAAAATCATAGTCGAATTGTTTAGCATGCGAGGTTCATTTATAAAAAATGATAAGCATCAAAATAAACAAAGCTCGTAAATAGATACAAAATACGCGGGCGGAAATACAACCCGGCCAATACAAAATGACGAACAATAAAAAAGGAATAACGGAATATAAAAAACGATAAACAATAACTAGAAACGGACCCGTACATACTAAATGTAAACTAGACCGTAAGTTGTGCAAGACGAACTTCGATTAAATACACATTATTTTGTGTATTAACCGAAGGACGGAGATATGGGACCTAGACGTGGTGCTAGCCCGATCCCAAATCTCGATGCCTTGTCCCGACTTATCACATCGAAAAAAATTGGCGTCTAAATTAGTCATGTGTCGGATACGACTAAAAAGTCATTGACACAAGACTAATAGTGAAAGACAATCGATCAAAGTCGTTTAAGTGAAATGAAATGCATGAGTTTTGGAAGAGTAGATCACGTGATTGACTTTACACGCTACGACTAAGTCGTAAAAAAAGACGAGGCTCAAATAATACTTAAAGCTCTCGGATTTCTTGGGCTAAAGGACTCACTCGATCGAGTCATGGCCTGGACTCGATCGAGTGCGCCTTCGAGGTAGCTACTGCCCGGTTTTTGGGGTGCTACTCGATCGAGTGGCCTATGGCACTCGGTCGAGTGCCCCCTGTACGAGTCATAACTCGTTTCGGAAAAGGTGGCTATTCCGTTTTTAATTATTCAAAATCGATGGTTGGCCGAGTTACGTAAAAATATTGCATGATTTAAACTTAACTCGGTTTTTGGTGCTATAATCGTATATTATACGATTATAATACCGTCATCGGAATTTTGTGAAAAATGTCATTATGGGATTGAAAATTTTGATTAGTGAAGAAATTGTGTCCCTCCGCGTCACGACATCGATACTAATCCTAATGGATTGTGTGATGTCGGTTTTCGCATCAACGGATTTCGTGCTAATCTTAGAAATGGAGTCGGACGCGTTCAACTACATACGACCACGATCGCGTTATGCCCTTGAGTGCGTGGGGCGGCGCTCCTCGAAAGGGTGTCACCTCCATTGCGGCTCGTAAAGGGATTAAACGGACTTGAGATGGTCATCGTAGTCAAACGTGTTCGAATCCGAGTTTTAATACTATGTACGTATACGCGGTATATAAACGTTAAATGTTAGAATGCGAAAGAATAAAAAGTTAGTAACAAAAATTAAAAAGTTAGTATACGATAATCAAACGTTAGTGTTAGTATACTAACACGATTATAATATAAAGCATGAAAATGTATAATATAAATAGAGATAGTAAAGATTGAGACGGGGTTGATGACACCCTCAACATACATGCTTAGAATGGTCTCGGCAATGGACTCGTAATAGCGACGGAAACGCGGGAGTATCAAGGATGTATGTAAAGTTATGGTGCGTGTGCATGGATGGTTTTGTCGGTTTTTCGAGGGAAAATGACTTGTTTTTTTGCTTAGTGTTGCTTATGGTTGTAGTGTAGAGAGAATAGATGGATTAGGGTAGAAATGTAGGGTAAGTTGTATATGAAAAATTCTGAAAATAAAGAGCACAAGGAGGACTCAACTTAGGGTCACTCGATCGAGTGGCCCTAGTGCACTCGATCGAGTGTTCTGAGGATAGGGGTCTGTTGCGGTTTTTTGGCTCCACTCGATCAAGTGAGGTCAATCCACTCGATCGAGTGGATCGAGTTGGCGAGCTATTTTAGGAAATGCTTGACTTTTTTGATTTTTTGAGGATTGTGTTCGGGGCGCAAGTTTCTAGAAGCGCACCTGGTTGACTTTACGTGACGGATTTGTCCTTGACCGGGTTTTGACCCGGTCGCTAAAAGACGGTTTTTATTTTTGGTGTCGGTTTTGGCCCAAATTAGTCTCATTTTACTCGGGATGACCCACTTGGCCTGAATTTGAGGTTGGTTTTGAGAGATTTGTACTCCACTAAAAGCCCACGTCGGATATTATTGATTCCGAGCCCATATTCGAGTATACTAAGTCACGTTTGCGTCCGATCATTATCGGGTGTTTTGTCGGGAACTGCTATAGACACTAGCAGGCAAAATGTGGGTGTCTACAGAGCCCCCACTCTGACTGAGGCTTGGACAAGGCGAAAGTCAGAGTAGCTACCAGGCCAATCGCAAATTACGACCTGGCAGCCTTCCGGTCGGGTAGTTTATAGTCCAGTAGACTTGCGTGAAGGGCTCGCCAGCCATAAGCAGAGGGTCATACCTGTCCTGATGATGGTAGCTCTGTGGGGAGTCGAACTTGCTTTTGAAGTCCTAGGTGTACCCGTATGCCGATACATTACATCTTGGATGTAGCATTCCGGGAGAAACACTGACTCACATTGGGGAGTAAAGTAGTTACACGGGACTTGCTTCTGAAGTCTTGGGTGTACCTGTATGCTGACACATAACAACTTGCATGTAACACATAGGCAAAACACCGACTCATGATGGGGAAATAAAATATTGAATTTCTTGAAAATCGGAATTTTTGAAAGATTTTTTTAAAAGAAATTTTAGGAATGCTCGGGACGACTTGATTCCTATTCTGGGTTCTGAACTATAATCAGGCATGTGCACGTGTATAGGGCCCATATTTGCTGAGGAGGCATGGTAGTTAGGGTTCAGTTAGGTTTTCCTATTATAAATATAGGAATCCCTGCTTTAACTTACTATATCCCAAATCACAAACTCCTTCTTCTCCTCAAAATCTTTTAGACTTTCAAGAAGACTCAAATATCTGCCATGGGCATCGATCACTTGACTGCAATGCTTTTTGCTTGGTCCCAATATTTTGGGGACGAAGAAAAAGTTCAATTGACGCAGATGGGAATTGTCAGTCTATTCCCACTTCAACGTCTGGTAATTGACTCACACTTTTTGGACGCCTGCCTAACATTTTGGGATACCACCCATCACGTTTTTGCGTTCCCGTGAGGAGAAATATGCCCTCTTCCTGAGGAGATCGCAGTTATAGGCGGTTGGAGCCCTGTCACCCGTCCAGCTATCCCTCCGTTCTATCCTGATCCAAGGAGGAGGCTAAGGGACTTCTTGGGTTTGTCTCATGCTGAGACAGATCGAATGGTGAGGGGAAATTCTGTTTCCCTTTTCAACCTGGCTGACAAGTTTATGAATCTCCAAGACGTGAGGATTACTGCTGCTCATAGGCGTAGGGCTTTCGCCTTTTGTATGTTGCACCGCTACATTTTTGAAGGGATGATGGAGGCTGACTCATGCTTGGGTTGGATCAGGCTGATTGGTGTGGTTGATCAGATGAAGACTGGTCATAGCCTTGCTTGGCTAGCCACCGGGGAGATCATCATGGGTCTCGACGCTAGGAGGCTCGACCTGGACCGACTGTTGACGGGGAGTATCCGTCTTTTGCAGGTATCACTACAAGAAACTGTTTCACAGGCGACCGAATATTTGCGACCGATTTATTATCGGTCGCACAAATAAAATTTGCGACCGTTATTCAAAATAACGACTGAAATTTGGTTGCAAGGAGACACGAACTACTCTGAGCAATAGGCGCGAAAAAACAGCGACCATTTTTGATTATTTGTGACCAATTTTATGGTCGCAACTGTAAATTTGCGACCAAATAGAAATCGGTCGCAAATCCTTCACAAATACCAACAGATGCGACCATTTTCCAAAATAACGCAAGCCTCATATGTCATATCCAAACAATTAAAACCCTAAAATGAAAAACCAAAAAATTAAAAACCCCCAAAATTAAAAAATCCTGTCAGTCTCCGTCGATCCCCCACCGCGCTACTCTCCCCACCGTCACTCTCCCCCTGCGCCGGTGTTACTTCTCCTTGACGGACCTCTGGTTGTCGTCTCCCCTTTGTGTCGGCCATCATCTCGTTCTGGTTGTCGTCTCCTGCGCCGGTTTTTGTCGACGTCGTCTCTTGCGCCGGTTTTTGTCGACGTCGTCTCCTTCGCCGGTATTTGTCGACATCGTCGTATTCAAGTTCAGTAAATTCTCTTTCTGATTTTACTTTTGGTTATTAGGTATTTTACTTTTGGTTATTCAAGTTCAAGTCAACAACAGTACCCTGTGCCTCGAAAGTTCCTAAGGCGGTGTTTGAATTTGGTAAAACATGAATTTTGACTGTATGCTGTAATTTTTTTTTCTCGTACACAATTGTTCGTTGCTGTGTGTCTGTGCCTTCTGGATTCTTGCTCAGTACTAGGAGTATTTCATTAAGAGAAATATTATCTACTTCTCCAACCTTCACCTCTAATGTGTGAATTTTTTTTGATATTTTACTGTAATTGTTTGTGAAAGTAGAAAAGAAAGGGAGAAATTTAGAAGAACAAGGTGAATAGAAACTCTCATTTCATCAATTTCGAAGGATTTCCGGATATTCGATTGACGCTCTCCGTTGCTCCTAAAACCGTGTGGTTATTTTCAATTGTTCGGTAATTAACTGCTACTATTATGGTGACAAATTCGATGTTAGCCAAGTTTTCTTAAAGAATTCCGATAAAACTATCAATCCTTAGTGATTTTGTAAATAAAGAATAAAGCCCTCCTAATCTCCTATTCAGTTATATGAGAAACCAGCTCAGTAGATTCCTATTGCATAATAGTCTTACCATCACCAATAAACACAACGACATCTAAATGGTGAACAATGACCTTAGTTCCCTGCAGTTGAGCATGATAATAAACAATAACATGATTAATTTTGTCCATACCTTGCACCTTGTTCCTATATTTATCTTCAATAACCCCACATATGTTTGATGTGGCTGTAGAATGAAATATCTTGAAGGACAATCACCCTCCTTAATATTAGTAATTTTTTTCCTTTGACTGAGATTTTGAGTTCAATCTTCTTTCAATGTAAAAACTCTTTGATAATGAGATCGAAGCATCTCATGTTTAATATGGTTAGTTGGTTTCCTGCTTTGCATAACTTTATTCTGACAGCTATCCAAATCACTATAAATACTCTAAGGAATGGAAAGAATATTAGAATAGGCGTGTTTATTTAAGTTCTTGAGTTGAGTATTAACATGTTTGATTTTCTAGAACAAGTAATACACAACAGTACTCGTAGTATGTAGAAGTAGATCAAGCTGCTTTAATAGTCTCCCTTTAAAATCTGGATGTTCCACCCAACCGTTTAAGAACTTAAAGTCACCTCCCCTTATAGCTCCATTTAAAAATAGTAACCTCTAGTGGAGAGTGATAAAAAATATCAGCAGTACAATAACCCCTCTAGAAGTAGGAAGTTCCACCATCCACTTGTTAATCAGTATCCTATCTAAGTGAAACCAAACTCTGGCATTAACCTAATGTTTTCTCTCCAAGTAAATTTAAGCTAAGGCCAGTAGAGGTCAATTGCTCTACTCCACAACTATTAATATAATAACTAAACTCCTTCATCTCCTTGAATTTAGGGGAATCAGACACAAACCGTGTGGTTATTTTTAATTCTAATCTGGGCTTATAAGTAAGTACAAGTACATGTACATACCGGGTTCCCTGTTTGTGTGTGTTTGTTTAGATTTGAACTTACAATCTAAGCCATGATGATGATGATGTTTGATGATGATGTTTGATGAGTAATCAAGTCATCACCATGCAACCCTCCCTTTCTTGATTTCTTTTTCTTAATTTAACACCTGTCTGGCTGTCTACTACCTTCTTCTTCTTCTTCTTTTTCTTAATACCACTCGTATATTATAAGTCTCTGCTTGCTTTCTAGGATTCACCAATTAAGGAAGGAATATTATGGGTTTCTTTATTCCCAGTTCCCTCCCTCACTCTGCTCCATCTCATGTTTCATGTTTCATGTTTCATGTTTCATGTTTGGTGATGACGACTGAGGAGTACTTAAGTAACTCAGCCAACCCCTTTCTTTAATTTACTAATTAATTAATTCATTCATTCATTCATTCATTCATTCCCCTTTCTTCTTCTTCTTCTTATCTAACAACTACACGTGATGTTAGAGTGATAAGTTTTTATTAAATAATCCTTTTTCTATATATATTCATTTTAAAGTGTTATATATATATATATATGTTATGTAGATTTAAAATGAAGTGATTGGAACGAAAATGGATGTACGAAAGGGTGGATGCTAATAAGAAACTTAGGTTGGACTATGTTAATGGTGTGGAGAATTTCGTGGAACATGCAAAAGAACAACGGGAGTATCAAATAGGGAGAAAACTTAAGTGTCCCTGTCAAAGTTGCAAGAATACTAAGTTTCAGAACGAGTTTGAGGTGAGAGACCATCTCTTTAGAAAAGGGTTTACAGAGGAGTACTATGATTGAGTTTGTCATGGTGAGGAATATGCGGTTGAACAAGAGGAAACAAATACGCCCAACACTTATAGGAAAATGGTGCTAGATGCTTTAGGACATAGTGCATTAGACATCTCGGAGGAACCCCCTTTAGAAGAAAATGAAGAAACTCCAAATCCTCAAGCAAAAGTTTTTTTTGACATGTTAGAAACGGCTAATAAGCCTTTGTATGAGGGAACTACTTTCTCGCTGTTGAAGGTAGTGTCGAGGATAGTAAATTTGAAATGTGAGAACAACATAACACATAGAGGTGCGGATGGGGTTTCTTCTTTACTATGGGAAGTTCTTCCGGAGAATAATATCATGACTCGAAGTTTCTATACTACTAAGAAAGTGCTTAAAGGCCTAGAACTTCCCCACCAAAAGATTCATGCATGTCCTGGTGGATGTATGCTTTTTTGGAAACTTGATCATGCTTTGGATAAGTGCAAGAAGTGTAACGAAGATAGATACAAGTTGACTTCAACGGGGAAACAAGTGCCTAAAAAAGTGCTAACTTATTTCCCGATTGCACCAAGGCTGCAAAGACTTTATGCAACAAAGAAAATTGCAGGGCATATGAGATGGCATTCAGAGAACAAGCGCGTTCCCGGGACAATGGCGCATCCAAGTGATGGAGAGGCTTGGAAACATTTTGATACTAGTTATCCTGAGTTTGCCGAAGAGTCTCGTAATGTTCGACTTGGCCTTTGCACCGATGGTTTCTCACCATTTGGGCAGTTTGGGAGATCATACTCTTGTTGGCCAGTAATACTCACCCCGTACAACTTACCACCTTGGCTTTGTTTGAAGAGACCTTTTATGTTTCTTACCTTAATTGTTCCCGGTCCTAAAAATCCAAAAGGGCATTTGGATGTCTACTTACAACCATTAGTCGATGAGTTAAAAATGTTATGGAAAGTTGGTGTCCTCACCTATGATGTGTCAAAAAAACAAAACTTTCAAATGAGAGCTTCACTTATGTGGACCATTAACGATTTTCCCGCTTATGCCATGGTATCTGGATGGTCCACTGCTGGTTATTTAGCATGTCCATATTGCATGGACTCCAAAAAATCATTTCATCTTCCACATGGAAGCAAAATATGTTGGTTTGATTGTCACAGACAATTCTTACCTATGGATCACGTTTTTCGTGGAATGAAGACTACATTCTTGAAAGATAGAGTTGTGTTTGACACCTCTCCGCCGAGGTTGTAGGGTAATGAGTTGTGGGAACAAGTAAAACATTTTCCAACAGTGGTCAACGGTACGAGTGAAGAGTTTAAAAGACTGAAAAGATTGGAGACTGGTTGGTTCAAGTAGAGTATATTGTGGGAGCTTCCGTACTGGAAAACACTACTCATTCGGCACAATTTAGATGTTATGCACATTGAGAAGAATTTTTTCGAACAATTGATTTACACAGTAATGGACGTGAAAGACAAAACGGTTGACGGGCCAAAATCAAGAAAGGATTTACGTAAATTTTGTCAAGGACCTAGTTTATATATTAGGAAATCTGGGGAGATTCTTAAAGCTCCTTACACTCTTGATAAAGCTCAAAAAAAGGTCTTGTGTGAATGGATATCGAATTTGAAATTTCCAGATGGTTATGCCTCTGATTTGAGTAGATGTGTGGATTTAGACGGTTTGAGATTACATGGACTGAAGAGTCATGATTGTCATGTGTTTATGGAAAGACTCTTACCTGTTGCATTAAAGAGTTTTCTCCCTGTGAACATATGGAATGCAATAACAGAGATAAGTCAATTTTTTCGAGATTTATGTGCCTCAACAATTAAACTCGAAGACATGATTCGTCTCGGAAATAACATTGTCGAGATCATTTGTAAGTTGGAGAAGATCTTTCCTCCTTCTTTTTTCAACTCTATGGAACATTTACCGGTTCACCTTCCTTACGAAGCTAAAGTTGGTGGACCTGTTCAATATAGATGGATGTATCCATTTGAGAGGTAAATAGTATGATTTCCTTTTTTTGCTACTAAATCATAGATGAATTAGAATATTTATTAACATTAGTGTTCTTGTAGGTTTCTAAACCACTTGAAGAAAAAAATAAAGAACAAAGCTCGGGTAGAAGGTTCCATATGCAATGCTTACTTAACTGAAGAGATCTCAAATTTTTGTTCTCTTTACTTTGAAGATCATGTAGACACAAAAGCAAATGATTTAGATCTTAGTCTGGATAAGGACAATGACGACTCAAATTTACCTGAAATTTTCCAAGATCATTTGGGAAGTACTTCTGGAAAATGTCACAAGAGATACTTGGATGAGAGAATATCAACGTGCACATATATACGTATTATCAAATTGCGAAATTCTAAGAGAACATGAATTGTAAGTACTCCTTAATTTCTTATTAGCCTAACATTAATGGATAATTTCTCCTTTTTAAGTTATTAAATTCTAAGGGAAGAAAACTTTTATGTTTAGGGAATTTGAGAAATTTATCAATCAACAACATCCTCAACTCTGTCCGGATGGTATTTGGAGTGAATTTGAAGAACAATTTCCTAAATGGTTTAAAGAGCAAGTAAGTTATTTGCAAAATTGGTCATGTAAACTAAGCTAAAATTATTTCGACATTAACTAAATTAAGTAATATATCTTTTAATAGGTAATGGCGGGGAGTAATGATGATTTGTTGCAAGCTTTAGCAATGGGTCCTTCCAGAGAAGTAAAATGTTGGAAACGTTATTCGATCAATGGCTATAACTTTCACACCTTCGATTATGGAAAATCAAAAGCTTCTATGAATTATGGTGTAGGTATAAGTTCCATTGAAGGAAATCAGTTTTATGGCATTCTAGATGAAATTATTGAGTTAACCTACTGTGGGGATAAAAGTTGTTATACAGCCATCCTATTCAAATGTGATTGGATGGACAATTCTTCAAGAGGTATGAATGTTCATGCACAATATAAACTTGTTGAAGTTAACTACACTAGGAGATATCTTAAGTATGATCCCTTTGTGTTGGCTTATCAAGTGCAACAAGTTTATTTTGCTCCATACCCAAGCACAAAAAATGATAGAAATCAGTGGCGTGCCGTGTTTTAGACTAAGGCAAGATCCCACATTGATGCCCCCATTCAGACAATTGTTTTCCAAGAAGAAGTCGTTGTCGATCATCCTGTTTTGTCACTGGTTGATGATAAAGAGGATGACGTGGATGTGGAAGATGAGGAGTTGGAGGAAGATGAACAAATAGAGGTTAGTGTGAATGCAAATGAATGGGAGGAAGACCAAGAGCAAGATGACGAAGATGAAGTCGAAGTGAGAGTAGAGGGAATAGAAGTTGAAGATACTGATGACGAGGATGAATTTAGTGAAGATAAAGATGAAGATAAGGATGACGACAAAGATGAAGATTTGGATGATTCGGGAGAAGATTATTAATATTTGCTAGTGATAAAGAAACTTATTTAGGCTAATTTAATGTATCGTATTATATAATAATAAGTAATTTTAAAAAAATTGTTTGGATATTTTGTTCGTTAATTTTATTTATTTATGTCTAACCAATTAGATTGTTGTAGTTTGTTGTACCAATGGCACCATTGAATCTAAGAAGAAAAGGAAGTTCAAGTGGAAAGAGTCGTACACCATCCTCATCGTCTCACTCGCAAGTTCAAGAAGAAGATGAGGTGGTAATGTCTAGGGAGGTAGAAGAGGAAGAGGAAGAGGAAGTGCAAGAAGAAGAAGAAGAAGCAGATAACCAAACTACCACGAGGGACAAAATACTTCACTTATCTCCAGGAGGCGTCTGGTACCTAACTTTTGATTTTAACTTCTTAAGTATTTGCATTCCAAGTTAATTAGAATATCAATTTTAAGTGGACTATTGATTGTTATTCACCTATTGTTATTCATTTATCGTGGCGTTTACTATTTTTCTTTTCACATACAGGTTCCATAATGTTCAAGTTGCAAAGAAGGTGACACCTGCTATCAAGTCTAGGTATGAGGACTTATACTGTTGTTGGAAGGAGGTGACAAATGATGTTAGGAAAATTTGGTTTAACAATTTCAAGGTATTTGAAATATTGCTATTATATATAGATTAGCTTATAGATGAAAGACGTGCTAAATAATGTCTATTTCTCTTTATGAGCAATCTTTCTTAAGTTTCTTTTTTTTTAAATATGTAATGCTTAATTAACTAACAAATTTTATTCTTTAGTTTCTTCTCAAGGACAAGTTTACATATAATCCGGCTGATGAAGAAGATTTGAGAAAGAAGTTTTATGAAAGATGTCGATACCGTTTAAAGGACATGATTAATCGCCAGACTACTAGAGGGAAACTAGGGATGGACTGTCCAAAATGGATGAGAGAAGATTTGTGGACTCGACTTCTCGAAAGAAGCAAAGATGAAAAGTGGATCAAAAAATCAAATATTAACAGGGCAAATAAGAGGGGCAACACAGAGGATGAGAAAATTGTTGGAACTCATAACATGGGCTCCATTTCTGCAGTAGAGAAAGCGGCAAGAATGGTAAATCATTATTTAACCAATATGTTGATTATTTTAAAGCCAACTAAAGAGATCCCAAATTTGTTGGAACTCATAATTTTTTTCCCTTATTTACAATTATTGATTAGTTTAAGGCCAACAAGAAGGTCCCAACGGCGGTAGAAGTCTTCCACGAAGCACATAGTCGTGGTGGAAAATTAACCACAAAGAAGGCTCAAAAATGCTATGTAAGTATCGATTATTGTTGATTTTTTGTCACATGTTTAAAGCCATTTGTGTTATGATTTGCTTTCCCTTGTTTAATTTGTTCAATTTCATTTTGTTATACAAGTGTTTATTGTGCTTTTGTGGTGTGTAAGCTTTAATTGTGTAAGTGTTTCATTAACTAGTAAACTATCTAGTAAAAGGGTGCATCAAATGTCAAAGCATAATACATTTTGAATTAGTGTAAGTTACTCGTACTACTCTATGGACTCCACACCTTTATTAATCTTTATTACTACCACTCCCGAGCTTTATTAATTTTTATGAGTTGTTGGTAGATGCCATCGACGATTTTCGGAACCACTACCAAGGATTTGAGTTGTTTTGCTGAAAGATTGAAGTTTTTAAGTGTATTTTAGCTAAATTGGATTCATGATTCGATTGGGTTTGAGTTATCTTCTTCAAAGATTGATAATTTGATTTGGGTTGAATTGTTTTGCCGAAAGATTGAGTTGAGCTATCTTGTTCAAAGATTGGGTGGATATTTGTTATATATGAAAATTATGTTTTGTCTACTTGGCTAAATAATAAATTTGGTTTCTTTCAGGACGAATACACAACAAAGAAAAATCAATTGGAAGCTTCTAAAGCGAAGTTTGATGAAAATCAGCTATTTTTGGAAGTAGTTGGTGGCCGTAAGAAGGGAAAAGTTTATGGATTGGGTGAGGTAGCTGATCATTACTTTCAAAAAGCTTCATCCTCCTCGGATGTTTCGTCTGTTGCATCATACGCTCCGGGGATAGTTAGTGTACTTGAAGAGCAAAACAAGAAACTTGAAGAGCAAAACAAGCAACTTGAAGAACAAAACAAGAAACTTCAAGCGGAGAATGTTGCAAGACATGGAGCGCAAGAAGAGGCATACCGTCGGTTCCAAGAAGAGATGAGGAAAGAGTTCGAGGATAAATTCAATAGCATGTTCGCCAATTGTAATCGTAATCAATTTGGTCCACAACGAGACTTTAGTGACTTTGGAGATGACGGGGCGACCGGGTCCATCACCGCAACTTAGGTTGATGATATTGTTGATCTTTGACTCTTTGTTTTCTTTAGTAACTTGTAGGACTATGTTACTTGGATTTTTATCGTGATTCTGTAAGATGTTGGATTTAATTTAGTTATCAAATCAACGTTTTCTCTAATTGATGGGGAGTTTGTGACGTTTGAGGTTTGGAAATGGAACCGTAAACTATTTTTTGCAGGATGTAAATCTGAATGAATAAAATCCATTCAATATGGATTGGCACGAAAAAAAGCAAACAAACAATTCTTTTTCCAGTAGTATTTGCGACCGATTTCAGGTATCTGCGACCATTTTTCTGCGACCGATTTATATATTTTTGCGACCAATTACAGATATCTGCGCCCATTTCCCTGCGACCGTTTTATATATTTTTGCGACCGATTATTCTGTATGGCGAGAATTTTTTGGCGGGCCCAAACAGTCGCAATATTCGGTCGCTAAAGTGAAATATTTGCGACCAAAACAATGGTCGGAAATTTGCGACCGTTTTCAGTCGCAAACTAGAAATTTGCGTCCAAGATTTGCGTCCATTGACGAACGGTTGCAATGTTCTAAAATCGGTCGCAGATTTAAGTTTTGCGACCGTTTTTTGCCCTTTTGCGACCGATTATGGTGGTCGCCTGTGAAACTATTTTTTGTAGTGTATACATCTTACGATTTTTCGTTTTTGCGCGAATTTTCTGATGTGCGCGAGTCACTCGATTGAGTGGACCTGTCACTCGATCGAGTGACCTCTTTGACGAGCTTCTGCCTGTTTTCAGAGGGCTTACTCGATCGAGTCAGTTGTTGTACTCGATCGAGTGGGCTCTAGCGAACCTTCCCATTCCTTACGAATCTTGTGTATATTTTTCAGATTTGGTTGTCGGAACGTCTGTCGATCATAGAGTCCCCTCCGAGTATTCCTAACTACCGTAGCAGCCAAATTAGCTCGAGGAGGCGACGTATAAGCTCGAGTCACCATATAAACCGAGCTTATTGGGATGAGGAGCTGGTGTTATTTCATGGTGGTCCCTTAATTAGGTGGACCGTCGCCTGGTGGTTTCTCTCCAAACTGACGGGATTGGCCAAGAGAGACCAAGCCCGCTACTTGGTGATTCTGTCTCTTGACTGGATAGTTCACATTTACCCGGACCGCATCCTGAGGCAGTTCGGTTCGTCTCAGCGCATTCCTGAGACTGAAGCAATCATTAGCGTCTCGCTCCAACTAACGGACGCTATGTGCAATACATAGTTGCAGAGGTGGTTCACCCGTCCCATGTGGACTATACCTAACCCTTGCCAATCCGCTTGGGTTTCACACGCATACCAGAAGTGGACTTTCGAGGATTCCGAGGAAGCTCGTAAAGCCTTGAAGGTTGACGGGGCCTTCGAACTGGTTCGCCGGGAGACGGCGAAGGACAACAGGGGCTTCTTCGACGAGGGAGATACTCCTGCTACTTTAGTCCGATTAGAATCGGGTCTTATGTCACAAACTAAGACTCGAGCTAAGGATGTCGGTGCTAGCGGCGCGCGGGGGCAGCAAAGCCCCCAAACTGACTTGGAGAGACGACTTGGGCCCAGACTGGCAGTTAGAGACCGACTAGGCCCGCGTGACCGGCTTCCTGAGCCCGTGAGGGCCCGGCTCGGGCCGATAGATGTGATCGAGGACTCGAGTTCAAAGAAACGGGTCCGGGCTAAGGAGGTTCCCGTAGTGATTCGGGAGCGCTCCCCTCCACGTCGTCGTCAGTGGACGGCCAAGGAGGCCAAGGACAAGGGGAAGGGCAAGATGCCTTAAATAGCGAGTCCTTGGTTAATTTTACTATTTGAATATTATTATTATTTATTTTGGAGTGTCGTTTGCTTTTTTTTTGGATTTCTTTTTTTGCATCTGTAATTTCCCGAGTTTATCGGGGTTTTAGTAATTAATAAAGGAAGTTTATTATTAAACCGTTCCTGTCTTTTCTCGATTGCACTGGTTGTGCCCTTTTGAGGGGCTGCCTACGTATCCACGATTAGCGGAATCAAACCAAACGTAGTTCAGGCTCAGTAGATTTGCAATCTCGAATTACACCAAGAGTATTGGTTCAAGATGCTTGCGACAGTAGAATAAATAATTCTAGCTTATTGACTTGCATTTTGTGAAATAATTTTAATAAAATTGCTAATGACATTGAGAAGTGGCTAAGGGTAGTAACGCTTCAGCTGGTCTAGGTTGGTTGGGTTGACGAACTCATTCCCGTCCAGGTCCTTCAGCATCACTTCTCATCCCGATAGGATCTTCTTTACCAAGTATGGCCCAGCCCAATTAGGTTTGAATTTTCCCCTTGGGTCAACTGGTAATAAAGCTCGAACCGATTTAAGGACCAGATCCCCCTCCTTAATATTTATGGGTCTCACCCTTTTGTTGAAGGCCCGCTGGATCCTTTTCTGGTAGATTTGGATATTGTTGAGGGCACGAGATCGTCGTTCGTCTAGTAGAACCAACGAGTCATACCGTGCTCGAACCCAATCAACTTCGGGTACTTGACTTTCTAACAGAATTCTGAGGGACGTGATAAGTGTGTTTTGTAGTGCTTATTTGTTGTGTTTGTTCCCAGTTTCTCTTGTGAAATCGCTCTTTGGGAGCGGTTTCTGGGCTACTTATGCTTCTTCTAGTTCGTTTTAGGTTCCCAAGACCATTCATGGAGAATTGGAACGATTCCGACTCGTTTCCTACACATTTGGAGCCAACGAAGAGAAGAAACGATCACTCGGTGCCTTAGATTCGATCCCGAGACCTTGGAACCCATTCTTGAGCCTCTTAGACTCGATCCCGAGAACCAAGAGTCGATGAGAAGCCCATGAGAAGCAAGGAGGGACCTTTATGATCATATTGGAGGCCTACAAGACCCATCCCGGGCGGGAAGAGTAGCCTTCTCGGTCGGGAAGGAGTGCAAGAAAAGACGAGCCACTGATGGGCTGTCTCGGGCGAGAAGGGGGTCTTCTCGGCCGAGATGGGTCCCATATCGGGCGAGACCATCTCATCTCGGCCGACATGGGCCACCTGCAGCTCCGCCTCACTTCTTTTCTTCTCCTTATTCATTGTAACCCTATATATACCCCCCTCTTGTAATCTTAGCTTATGTTCTTCATTACCCACTAAACTCTAGACTACTTTAGACTAGATTAGCCTAGATTAGTGTAGATTAGTCTTTAGTTTATCGTTAATCTTAGTTTAATCCTTGTATTAAGGAAATTCTTCAAGATTCATCCAAGATTGACAACCTTGGGAGATTGTTTTGGGTTTTTCTCATTAATGCAAGTTCTCTTCTTTTCATCCACTTTGTAGTTGGTATAATCTCTTTTCTCTTAATCTTTGTTTAATCTTTCAAGTTTCAATCTTTTCTTATTGTTCTTGTTCTTGTTAGTTTCATTATGAATGTTTGGTATTTGTGTTGTTTCCTCTTATTATTGTTAGTATTAGTTTGAACATGTGTGAGTAGACCTTTTGTGGGGTTAGTAGGGGGATTATGTGTTGATTATGGGTGATTAGGGTTGATTGTGGGTAAAGGTTGAATCTTTGTCACTAGTCATATGTTGAGCATCCCATGTGTTTGATGAAATGCTTGTTAGAGTAGTAGTTGCAAATGCTCCTCTTGCTTGTTTTATTCTTCTCATTGGGTGATTGATTTGTGGTTGAATCCTTCTTCTTTACAACTTAGAGCCGCTTTAACGGACGGTTGCTAGATTGAGAGGTCCTCAACCGGGTACGAGCCACGATTTTCGAGTTTAGCATGAGGTTCGATCTAAACTCCCCACCCATAGAAGCTACAACAAGCTACTCCTCTTCCTCCATGAGTCGAGACTATGCCATGATGTCTCCAAGTTACCACCAAGCTTCATCGGGTAATCAAGAAACCCGTGGGTATGAGCTTCAAGGATATGGAAGTGGCTTCCATCGAGTGAGTGTTTATCAACCTCGTGATCGTGGTGGTTATTACTCAAATTACCATCATGAACCCACCATGCCTCATCATATTTCTTCTTATGGAAGCCAATTTCCCCAAAACCCACCATATTACCAATCACCTCAACCTCACTACCCACAATATGATGCCCCACCACTTGGGCATCATCATGGTTTACAAGTAGCCCTCCGAAACCCCAATGACCACCAAATGCCCAACTTGGAGTTATATCAATCGTTTCTTCAATTGCAAAGGAGCCAACAAGAAATGGCCATTCAAATGCAAAAGAACCAAGAGGAATTCATGGCCCAATATCAAAGGGAAACCGAGGCGATGGATGTTCGATTAAATGCGTTATTGGTTAAAACCGTAATGTTTTTATCCCGAACATTGCAACTAGATGAAGGGTTCTCACTTGAGCAAAGGGAGCAACCTAATCACGAAGCCGCCGATGAGGGTCCTTTTGGTAGCGAAATTTCCTTTGAAGAACCTCAATTGTCTACCCTAGAAGAGGCGAAAGAGGAGATAATCCTTGATGGAGGAGTTTTTGGTGAAGAATTGGGTGAGGATAGTGGGAATTTGAAGAGTTTCATTGATGAAAACACCGATATTATAGAGGAAAGTCAAGAGTCTACCCCCTCTATACTTGTTGAACCTTCAACCCCCTCTGCTTGCTCTCCTCTTGAGCTTCATGCCGCCTCTTGTGAGCCTATTGTTGAGGATGTTGAACTCTGGGAGGATTTGAGTGAGGTGATAAGTGTTGTGAAGTCATGGGACATGAATGAAGAAATCAAGTCGCACATATGTGATAATCCAATAAAATGTTGTGAACCCTTTGTGTGTAATTTGGATCTTGGTTTAGAGGAGGTTGAAACCGCTTGTATGAGTTTCAAATCTCTTCTTATTGATGATGTGGGGAAGAACGATGTTTTAGGATTGGGAGATAATGGGCCGGAACTTGTTGATGACTTGGGTTTGCTTGATGAAAAGAAGAGGGTGAAACTCCCTTTTGACCCTTGTGTTAGAAATTCAAGCCTTGGTTGTGCTAGGAGACGATGCTTAAGGAAGAAGAGGTCGGTAAGGCTTGTAGGATGGATAGACCCCGGAGACAACATGAAAAATGACGTTGGGTCTTGGGATTACTACTTCTTGCCTCCTCCTTGGAGGCCATGGAGGATAGCTTGGCTCGTTTGCTTGAGCCCTCATTATGATGTGGCTCGTGCGTTTGACTTTCTCCTCCGAGCCCTTGATGGCTATGGATAAGAAGGAGGAATCCACCATTCCCGGTTTGACGGAGTTCCTAAAGAACCGTCATGTTGTATATTCCCCTTTCCCTCTTCTTTTGAGCTTTTGTGATTGTAATTGTGTTATTGTGATTTTGTTTCTAGGATTTGTGTGTTTCGTGGAATCCTTGTAATTTGGTATTTTGATGAGCGATGTGAGGGAGGGATTTTGATGGATGTTTTGAGGTTATTTGATAGGTGCGAAGTGAAGATGAATCTTAGAGAGGAGTGGTTATTGATAGAGCTTGGATTCGAGCAAGGAAGTCGGGTTTTTGAGCTTTTCTTAAGCTTTTGGGGATGAGATTCTAGGTCTCGTTGTATTGGTGGCCTTGTGGGTGAAGCTATCAAGATTATGAAGGGCTAGAAGACTCCTCCCAACCGGGAAGAGAGCATCCCGACCGGGAAGGATGAGCCATCCCGACCGGGAAGGATGTCATCCCGATCAGGATGAGTGTGCTGAAAATTGGGTTTTCTGGAGTGTGATCCCGACCGGGATCAAGTTCATCCCGACCGGGAAGGAGCCATCCCGACCGGGAAGAAGTCCATCCCGACCGGGATGGTACCCAGCTCCTCCTTTTGCCTCTTCTTCGACATTTGAGCCCACCCAACCACTTTATACCCCCTCCCAACCTCCCTACTTACCCTTGCACCTATCATATGACCCCTACACTTCATATATATACACCTTCACCTCATATTCTCTTCACTACACACCGAGTTTCACACCAAATCCCACCCTCATTATACCATTGCAAGCCTAGTACTTCAACCATGCGACCATATTGAGAATGAAGAGGAATAACATTGATGAAGACAAGTAATGTGCCGATATCGAACATTGAGACGATGGAGACTTTTGAGTTGCTAACCGTGTGGTAAGGCGACTCTCATTTCTTTTCCGTCTTTTATTGCTTGTCTCCCTTTGTTTGCTCCCCTTCCCCTATCATTGTTATGTCATGGTGGCCCTCGGGGCCTTGGTAGACATTGCTCCCGATTCTCGATGACGTGATTGCATCGAGAATCTTTTGAAAAATCCAAATTGACAAGAATTTTCACTTTTTCTTTAATTTTACTTTCTTTTGGTAGGATTTAGTCGGATTCGGGCGGAATCCGGGCTAGGTGACTTGATTACACCTAGTCCTCCCCTCATATTTCCTTTTATTTCCTTCTTTTATTTCTTCCCCCATCCATATCTTTTCTCGTCTCGGCCCATGGTGACTTGACTACACCCCGGCCGGACACATTCTACCCTTTCCTCCGCTCTTCTTTTTTATTTTTAGCTTCATTTTCATAGTTTCTCTTTTTTTTAGTGGCTCTATACACTACGATCGAGCATGAGGACATTGCTCGGTTTAAGTGTGGGGGAGCGATATCTTAGTGTAGGTTAGTTTTATTTTCGTATTTTTTTTCGAAAAAACTTAAAAAACCCTAAAAATTTGAAAAAAATTCGCAAAAATCAAAATGATTTTTCCTTTGTGTCTTTTCCTTTTGTGTCGTGTCGTATTTTTGTTGTGTTGTGCGTGTTTTGCCTCCCTTTCTCCTTGTAGGTCGCTTAATCACCGTTAACTTTGGAGTGCTTTCTAGACATCCGGTAACATATTTTTATCCCTTTTTCTTCTTTATCACTTGTGGAATTTGGAGGAGAATTGGTGATGATGTGTGCTCGGGTGGAGCTTTGTAGAGTATGAGGTTGATTTGGTGGATTGTTTGGAAGTTCGGGGTGGTGTTAGTTCTCTTTGTGTGTTTGGTTTGTTTTGTTTTGTCATCTTTGTCTCATTTTCTTTCATTTTTGTCGCGTCTTTGTTTTGTGATGTGTTGTTTTGTGATGTGTAGTTGTGTCTTGTGTAATAAAAGGTTTTCGAAAACCCGGTTTTGAGGCTAGTGCGCAAGTGTTTACTTTCCCTTCCTAGTGATGAGAATCGAGTCTTGGACTTTAGTCTATTAGAATGACCCTAAATCAATAGTTTCGTTGGTCCTTTACCTTGAGTCCACCTAGTCTACTAGGGATTTACTACGGGATTTGCATTTTGACCACTATGACCACCCACGGTGTGAAAAGGCCTTGGTTGCCGAGTCCCGCCTCTTAGGTGACCATGTTCGAAATTGTTTGATTAGTCCAAGTTTTCCACCTTTTTGTGGGTTTGAAGGGAAAGCGCGCCCTACTTACCCATTTCCCTACCTCCTACACATTTCCACAAATAAGTTGCAAATTGTTGAAATTCTCACTTGGTTGCAAGAATTGCCTACAAAATAAAATCATCCAAAAGGCAAGCCAAGTCAAAAAAAAAAAGAAAGAAGAAAAAGAAAAAGGCACAAAAAGTCAAAAAGAAAATACAAAAGAAGAAAAAAAAATGGCATAGCAACACAAAAGCAAAATGCAAAAGAAAGAAAAATGCCAAAAGAAAACAATCTCACAAAAAGATTCTCACCCTCTCAAAATAAGCCTTTTTCCAACTATTACCGTGAAGAGCCTACCAAAGAACCGAGTCCCTAGGAAGGATGATACCGGTAATGGTCGGTCTTCCCTCACTTTGCAAACATTATCCACCTTTTTACTTAGACTAGTTAGGCGACTTTTGGGCATCGGACGACCCTCTTGGCTCATCGCTAAAGGGGGCGGGGTCTCACTTACCTACAGTGTCGACTAACTCCGCGGTTCATCCTTTTTCCATCCCGCCTATCGTTCCGTAGTACGTTCTTAGAAGGTTAGGAGGAACCTAGGTAAGTTACCAACGTTTCTGTTGCTTTGTCGTCATACTATTAGGGTTTTGTCCATTTCGGTTTGTATTGCTAGCTTGGGAACATTGTCACTTGCCTTGACTCCTTAACCGGTGTCTTTTCACCGCTTTGTTGAGGTAAGCGGTATTTGTTTTGTCTTGGATGCAACTGATTGTTTGTTTGTTTGTATGTTTGTTTGTTTATGTGTTTTCGTGTTCGGTTGTATCCACAGTTTTGTCGCAAGACCTCACTTGCCTTGCGGAGAGCACTTTTCCTCTAAGTGTTCTCGCGTGAGTTGAAAGGGCGTAGGGTGCGCTAATACCCGCTCAGATTAGTAGTCTAGTGTCTTTTAGTTTTTAGTTAGTAGGTGCTTACTCGAGGGCGAGTAAGGGTTAAGTGTGGGGGAGTTGAAAAGTGTGTTTTGTAGTGCTTATTTGTTGTGTTTGGTCCAGGTTTCTCTTGTGAAATCGCTCTTTGGGAGCGGTTTCTGGGCTACTTATGCTTCTTCTAGTTCATTTTAGGTTCCCAAGACCATTCATGGAGAATTGGAACGATTCCGACTCGTTTCCTACACATTTGGAGCCAACGAAGAGAAGGAACGATCACTCGGTGCCTTAGATTCGATCCCGAGACCTTGGGACCCATTCCCGAACCCCTTAGACTCGATCCCGAGCACCGAGAGTCGATGAGAAGCCCATGAGAAGCAAGGAGGGACCTTTATGATCATATTGGAGGCCTACAAGACCCATCCCGGGCGGGAAGAGTAGCCTTCTCGGTCGGGAAGGAGTGCAAGAAAAGACGAGCAACTGATGGGCCGTCTCGGGCGAGAAGGGGGTCTTCTTGGCCGAGATGAGTCCCATCTCGGGCGAGACCATCTCATCTCGGCCGAGATGGGCCACCTGCAGCTCCGCCTCACTTCTTTTCTTCTCCTTATTCATTGTAACCCTATATATACCCCCCCTCTTGTAATCTTAGCTTATGTTCTTCATTACCCATCAAAACCTAGACTACTTTAGACTAGATTAGCCTAGATTAGTGTAGATTAGTCTTTAGTTTATCGTTAATCTTAGTTTAATCCTTGTATTAAGGAAATTCTTCAAGATTCATCCAAGATTGACAACCTTGGGAGATTGTTTTGGGTTTTTCTCATTAATGCAAGTTCTCTTCTTTTCATCCACTTTGTAGTTGGTATAATCTCTTTTCTCTTAATCTTTGTTTAATCTTTCAAGTTTCAATCTTTTCTTATTGTTCTTGTTCTTGTTAGTTTCATTATGAATGTTTGGGTATTTGTGTTGTTTCCTCTTATTATTGTTAGTATTAGTTTGAACATGTGTGAGTAGACCTTTTTGTGGGGTTAGTAGGGGGATTATGTGTTGATTATGGGTGATTAGGGTTGATTGTGGGTAAAGGTTGAATCTTTGTCACTAGTCATATGTTGAGCATCCCATGTGTTTGATGAAATGCTTGTTAGAGTAGTAGTTGCAAATGCTCCTCTTGCTTGTTTTATTCTTCTCGTTGGGTGATTGATTTGTGGTTGAATCCTTGTGTATTGGGTAGCATCTTGCATGAGTATTCGGGTTTTGTCTTAGACACGAGAGTGCGGACATTGGCCTTGACGCGAGAGCGCGGACCGACCTTAGTGACTAGGTGAAACCTACACCCTCGATTACCCAACCATCCTACTACACTATTGAACCCGACCTAACCTTACTCTTTCCTTATTTGATTTCTCCTTCTTAGCTTATTTTTAGTCAGTCTTCCTCCCCTTTTCTATTGTTCTAGTTTAGTCTAGCCTCGAGACCTAGTCAAGTCTTTAGGTGGAACTTGGTCTAAACCCTCTTTACCGTTCCCGTGGACTCGACCCGACTTGACCTATCTACGTGTTAGGATTAGTTGGTTAACACTTGATCGGTGGGGACCCACGGCAAATTCCTCCCATCAGGACGGTACCTCCAATTCAACTGGTTGTACTGCCTCCATCCCATAGGTTAGGTAATACGGCGTCGCCCCGGTTGCGGTGCGAATTGACGTCTGGTATCCCCATAGGGCAAAAGGTATTTTGTTGGGCCAGTCCCGGTAATTATCAGCCATCTTTTTTAGTATGGTGACAATTGTTTTATTGGCCGCCTCTACTGCTCCATTTGTTTGGAGACGGTAAGGCGAAGACGTATGCCTTTGAATTTTATACTTGGTCAAAAGGGCTGCCGTTTCGGCTTGAAAATGAGTCCCGTGATCACTGATAAACTCGTGTGGGATCCCATACCGACATATTATCTTGTTCTGGATGAACTTGGCAACATGCTTAGCATTGAGAATGCGATATGATTCAGCTTCGACCCATTTGGTGAAATAGTCGATAGCTACTAAAATAAAACAGTGGCCGCCAGTACCAGAGGGATTTACTTTCCCGATTATGTCGATACCCCATGTCGAGAATGGCCAAGGCGACGTCATGGTATAAAGCAGAGATGACGTCATATGTTGCACATTGGCGAAGATTTGACAGTTATGACAATGTTTGACATATAACTGGCAGTCTGCTTCCATAGTATTCCAATAATACCCGAGCCTCATGATTTTTCGGACCAGCATCTGGGCATTCATATGCGGGCCGCATTCACCATCATGTATTTCGGCCATAACCTTTTCAGCTTTATTTTTATCGACACAAAGGAGTAGAGCCCCCTGTGCTGTCTTTTTGTACAGCTGCCCGTCATCGGTGTGGACAAACTGGGTAGCTAGCCTTCGTAAGGCTTTCTTGGCTCGGCCTTCAGTCCCGGGAGGATATTCTCCGTTTGTCAGGTACGTTAATACAGCCTGATACCATGGTTCAGCATCAGTTATCTCAATGTCTTCAATGTCGTG
Organism: Agrostemma githago; assembly: GCA_958450325.1. NCBI lineage: Eukaryota > Viridiplantae > Streptophyta > Magnoliopsida > Caryophyllales > Caryophyllaceae > Agrostemma > Agrostemma githago. Next base: position 59,635,646 of record OY288247.1, on the reverse strand, counting down.
AATGTATGCCGGCTCGGACCGTCTTTTGACACAAATTGTCATACTGATCACGTGGTCAGGAATATTCAGCAAAGATGCCAATTTTGAGAGTGCATCTGCAAACTGATTCTCTTCCCGAGGTAAGTATACGTACTCTACCCTTTGGAATTGTTTCTCGAGATCCCTTACTCGTGCCTGGTAGGCCACAAGATTAGTGTTCCGAGTTTTCCATTTTTTAAGTGCTTGGTTAATGACCAAGGATGAGTCACCATGTACCCGGAGATTTGTGATCCCCAGATTGGCGGCGGCTTGTAGCCCGTAAATGCATGCTTCGTACTCGGCTGCATTATTGGTAACATCAAAGTCCAATTTGATGGACACGGGAGTGTGCTCCTCTTTTGGTGAGATTAGGAGGATCCCGACTCCGAACCCTCGAAAATTGGACGCTCCATCGAAGTATAAATTCCATGTTTCAGTATCGGTATGGAAGATATCTTCATCTAGGAAGGACCAGGTGTCAGTGTGTCCTTCTTCGGTAACCGGGCTATTGACGAGAAATTCAGCTACTACCCGCCTCTTAATGGCCTTTAGCGGCACAAATTTTAGGTTGAACTCTGCCAGCATTAGAGCCCATCTAGAAATTCGGCCATTGAGAACGGGCTTAATTTTCGAAGAGGTATTTGATTGGGTCCATCTTGGATAGCACATGGACCTCGTAGCTGAGCATATAATGTCGGAGCTTCTTAGTGGCCCAAACCAGAGCCAAGCACGTCTTTTAGAGCATGGTATATTTGCACTCATACTCCAAAAACTTTTTGCTGATGTAATAGATAGCTCGTTCTTCGGAGTTAACTGTCTGAGCCAGCATAGCCCCCATGGCTGTCTCGGTCGTCGTTAAGTATAACGACAGAGGCAAACCGGGCTGAGGTAGTATTAAGACTGGCGGAGCAGACAGGATTTCCTTGATCTTGTCGAAAGCAGCTTGGCACTTGTCATCCCATAGTACCCGTTCCCCTACTTTTAGTTTCTTGAAAATTGGTTCACACACCATGGTTAGTTTGAAAATGAACCGACTGATATACTGGACTTTCCCGAGAAATCCCCTTATTTCTTTTTCGGTTTTAGGAGGTTGCATCTCGGTAATGGCTTTAATTTTAGCTGGGTCGACCTCGATACCTCGTTGGCTAACGATATGACCCAGTAATTTGCCTGATGTTACCCCGAAACTGCACTTTTGAGGGTTTAGCCTCATGTTGTACTTGAGCAATCGGGTGAAGAATTTTCTTAGGGCGGTGATGTGACCGTCCCGTTCTTTGGATTTGACGATCATGTCGTCTACATAAACTTCTACCTCTTTATGCATCATGTCATGCAGTAAGGTGGTAGCGGTTCTTTGGTACGTGGCCCCCGCATTAATGAGACCGAATGGCACGACGGTGTAGCAGTAAGTACCCCAAGGTGTAGTGAAGGTAGTCTTACTCATATCTTCTTCCGCCATCTTGATCTGATTATACCCGGCATACCCGTCCATAAATGATAGAAGGGCATGATCGGCTGTGTTATCCACCAGTATGTCGATGTGTGGTAACGGAAAATCATCTTTCGGGCTTGCCTTGTTAAGATCCCGAAAATCCACGCATACCCGCACCTTACCGTCCTTTTTAGGAACCGGCACGATGTTTGAAACCCAGTCCGGGTATTCGGACACCTGTATGAAGCCGGCTTTCAACTTTTTATCGACTTCTTCTTTTACCTTGAGAGACCACTCGGGCCTCATTCGGCGGAGCTTCTGCTTAACCGGTTTGCACCCGTCTTTGATTGGTATGTGGTGCTCGGCTATTTCCCGGTCTATCCCCGGCATGTCCTTGTAGGACCATGCGAAGACATCTTTGAATTCTTGGAGGAGGTTCGTGAATTGCTGTTTCTCCTCAAGATCTAAGGATAACCCTATCTTAAGTATCTGAGGCTCTAAGGTTGTTCCCACATTAATGGACTCGGTCTCTTCAATTACCAGATCCCGAAATTCCCTTTGCTCTAGCTGCTCGATCAGATGTGGAGGTAAGGGTACCTGTTCGTCGGGTTTCTCAATGTCATTCCATAAAATATTTTTGAAAGCAGAATTTAAAAGAGACAAGTCGTAAGCAGAACGGTTGTTATTATTGATTGAAAACTTTGAAAACAGCTCGAAAAGAGCAGCCATCTGATCATTGGTCAGTGGCGGAATTGGTAAGGCACTCGGGACAGACCCCGAAGTGTCAGCAACAGGAATGACAAGTGGGAGAGGGGTTACAGGAGTGACTCTAGCACCGGACTCCCTAGACTCGACCTCAGACTCTGACTCAGACTCCAACTCAGACTCGGACTCAGACTCAGGCATGTCTCCCTCTCCAGTGACCAGCTTGTAGATCTTTCCTTGACTGTCAGTCCACTTGACAGTCTTCCTCCAGGCCTTGTTTCCCATCTCGGAACCAACATCCGAGATCAGCTTGGTCGGGTCAAACCTGTTACTGCGGAGAATAAGGTTGACCAGATCTTCCTTTGGAGTCGGGGCTATGGTGTCTTCCCCGAAAAGTAGTCCCGGTGCGGGCTCAGGATTGTCAGCTCCATCGGATTGGATGAGGGCGAACACATCATCCGGAATGTAGTTGCAGTCTCGGGCCAATTGGGTCCCGAGGTGCGCAGCATTGGGTTGGTACAGACCAACCTGAACAGCCCCGAATACCGGTGTGACAAAGTAGTCAGTCAACCGCGGGCTGTAAGGGCTCAAGTGGATACCCTTAATAATTTTGCAGGCCTTTTCGACTCCTGCTCGGACAACGTTGCCCGGGGTGGCGGCATAGCCAAGGCCGAAGTGAGAGTCTTCGTCCTTAAGGACCTCAATGATCTTCCCAGCTGGAAGATCGGGTCGAGAAGTAGCCCCCGGAAAGTACCCTAGGTTTTGGAGCATCGTGTCAATGCTCGTGGTGAAGTAGGGCCTAAAGAGTACTCTTCCTCGATCATCCCCACAAAGTCGAACCCCCAGAGGTCCGTGTGGCCCGTGGCGTTACAGCTAGCCACACTCATTGGGGTCGCCTCTAAAGTAATAACATTGTCGAGCAAAGGCATTTTAATCTTTCGGTGGAGGGTGGAGGATACCGCTTTGACCGCGTGAATCCACAGCCTTTCTAGGAGCAAATTGAAGGATGAGGTGACATCGATCACCTGGAATTCAAGCTCCTTTTTTATTGGGCCCGTTATAATGGTCAGCTTTATGGCCCCAGCTACCGACTTTGGGCTCCCATCAAAGGCTTGAATGGTCTGAGCCGTTGGAACATAATCGGCCTCGGTAATGCCGAGGGCTTTGGCGGTCCTCAAAGGAAGGACATTCACAGCAGACCCATCATCAACTAGGGTCATCGGGAGGTATTTCCCTCGGCAGATCACCGTAATGTAGAGGGCCAGATTATGGGAGGCCCCGAACGGCGGTAGGTCGGCTTTAGAGAAAGTGATCATTGGGCCTCCTTCCTTGGTTTTGCCCTTCAAGTGGGGCAGGATCATGGCTACCATTTCAGTAGGGGTAACCAGAGAGTCGATCTTGACCTGATCGAGAGCCTTAGTGAGTGCTTCTCGATGTTCTTGCGAGCTAACTAGGAGTTGCCATATAGTGAGGTCAACTCGGGTCTTCTTTAGCTGCTTCACGAGAGTCGTTTCAGCAGTCGGCTCCTCAGGGGCGACTTCCATCCCGAGTGGCTTGGTGACGGTTGTCGGGATATGGGTGTCCCTAGAGCTAGTGGCTTGATAGGGACGACCAAGGTGGTTACTGGCTAAGGCTTGGGATTTGGTCTTGCGAATCTCTTCGGGGGTAATGGGGACAGCTTCCCCTTTGACGAGGTAAACATCGTCCTCGTCGTCGAACCAGATCCCGTTCACTTGCGGGATAAATGGAGAAATAAGATGAGAGCAATCAATCACCTCCCCGACAAAGATGGCATGGGAGCTGAAAGGGTTCTCCTTGTTACTCGGCTTATCTCCAGGCAGCGGGATTTTACCGCTCTCAATCAAGTCCTGGATCAAATGCTTTAGCTTCCAGCACTTTTCGGTATCATGCCCATTGCCTCGGTGGTATTGGCAATAAGCTTGGGCATTGTAGTTCTTGGAGCGTCGCTCGACCGGAACTTCAGGAGTTGGGCCTATCGGTTGGATCAGGCCCTTCGAGGATAGCCTTTGTAAGGCATAGGTATAGGTGGTACTTATATCAGTGAAAACCCGAGGTGGGGTGTTCTTCTTGGACGGGGCATCTAGTAGATTAACCGCGTCGAAAATGCTGCGGGTTGCAGCTTGGGGCTTAGTAGTGGAAGAGGAAGCCCCTTGGTATCCTTTGCTAGAGGCGTTAGTAAGGCTCTCTAGTCTCAGGTCGTCTTCAATTCTCATACCCATTTCAGTAAGGGTGGTGAAATTGGGTATGACTGCGTACCGGAGATGAACCCGGTAGGAGGGGAGGAGATTCTTGACGAAAGCCTCCACCAAAGTCTTCTTACTGGGCTTATCGACCAGTTTCACGCTCTCGGCCCTCCAGTGTTGAAGGTACTTAGTAAAACCTTCTTTCGGCTCTTGGGCCATAACCTCCAAAGACCGCATTGTGGTTTGGATCTCGGTGTTGTCAGCATAGTTCCGAGCAAACTCCGTGGCCACATCATCCCAGGTAGGGTATTTTTTCGGGTCTAGCCTATAGTACCAGGCCCGTGGGTGCTTCTCAAGGGATGCAGCAAAAAGATTCTTGAACATCGAAGAATCTACCCCTTTGATAGCCATGAATTCTCTGAAGGCCCGTACACGTAGTAACGGGTCTTCGGTCCCCTGAAACATGGGTAAGCCCGTGAGATTCAGGTTCGCGGGCAACTTGTCACTCATCGGGGAGTACTCACGGCTATTCTCCCGATGGATATTGTTACTCCCAGCCAAATGAACTTGTTCCTCTAGTCGGCGCACCGCGCTAACTAGTTCAGCTAGAGGCCTAGTAGCCTCGGCATTAGGAGTCCTTTGCTCCACTGCTGCCATACGAGCAACAATAGCCACCTGGCCGGCCCTCATTTCAGTCAGTTGGGCATCAATGTCGGTTTGTTTGGCGGCCATGGCATCCACGGAGGCCTTCAGATTGTTCATAGCTGCTTCCATTTTGCGGCTGTGTCTGGTGGACGGTGGCCTGTCTGTAAGAACACCGCGTAATCAGAAACCGAACCCCGATCTTGGAATCATAAAAAAAAAGTACATCCCGAGCGACAAAAAGAAAAGAACTAAAGACTCGAGAAGGACACCTAGACGGATGACTCGTGGGTGGTATGACTTCCTTAGGACTTTGGCTTTGTGGGCCTAATTCCGTTCGAAGGAAGGTCCACGTGAGACTTTTCCCCAGACTTTTGACTCGAGTGTAAAGACGGACTTTCCTTTGTAGGGGTATGCCCTACGCGGGTTGGTCGTGCCTTGACAAATAAGGCGGACTCGGGAAAGGGGGGAAACTCGTGATGTAAGATCAACAGAGTTTCGATGCAAAGACCCGACACACGGATAAACGGTAGGTCCTATAATAAGGAAGATTTGTTTGGAAAGTCGAATGTTTGAAATTTTGAAATTTGAATATAGAATGAGCGAATTTCCGAAAGTTTGAAAACCGAAAACGGAATTTCAAAAAACGAGATTTGAATTTTGAAAACTCAGAAAATCGAGATAGTGTTGGAAATTCGATGGTCAAAACGGACAGCATGCCGGCTAAAGAAAAGGATATTTTGAGTCAAATCGTTAATCCTAAGTTTCGGCGGCATTCCGAATTTTGAAAATTGGATATTTTTTGAAAAGACGGGTCCCAAAACGGACAGTATTTCGGGTTTTTCAAAATTTGGTGTTTTTGGAAAGATGCATTTTTTGAAATGACGGTTTTTGAAAAATGACACGGAAACCAAGTAGCACGTAGTCAAACAAGCATTATAACAACGCTTATGTATGCTTTACACTAAGTCTCGGTCGGTCAAAATAGGGTCTATACCAACAACGACGGCTCTCTCGTAAATCAGGACGGACTCCCTAAGCCGAATTGATCTTAGGACATGCCGCAAAACCCATACGAGTTCGGCCATAGAAGTCTTTAGCGCACCCATTTAGGAATGCATCGCGGTATAGTGGGACGTTGGTCACAAGTAATCGGCCCGGGCAAAAATGGGTTATGCATGAATCATTAAACTAATGCGCGCACATTAATATACGAACGATTTCTCTTCGAGTCTCACCCTAGGAACCCCGATGACTAGTGGTACATCAGGTATCCCCAGCTAGACCTGGCAAAATCCGATCCGACTCGACAAAACCAATCCGGCTCACCCGAGATCGGACTCATTCGACAATCGACAATACTGAAATATCTTAGTGACCGAAACCGACCTGGTTTGATTTGACTCATTCTGATACCTGATTATATCCGATAACCGTTAAATTCCGAATTCGGTAACAACCGAGTCGGTTAAACTCGACAAGAAAATACCCGACCTAAATCTGACTCGAATAACCGAAAATTACCCAAAATACACGTACCCGAAAATACCCGATCCAAATCCAACTAAAGTAATAAAAAAATTATCCAAAAAATAAGTAACCATATAACCAATCAAGTGACCCATAGTGAATTCCTATGTACAGAGTACAAGTAAAATAGATTCATACTTCATTAATTGAAGACATGCAAGTTGGAAGTTAAATATATAAACATGGGAACATGGGGTGAATGTGGGATTGTCATGTTTGGTATACGTAGTAACTAACAGGCGGCTCGTATGATTCCGTATGTTTTATAACATGGAGTATAAAGTTTACTTACATGGAGTTATACGAAACAAATAATTTATTATGTGTATACGAAGTATTTTTATTTGATATCGGGTTAACTCGATTAAGATTAATTTGAATTTCGTGTTCATTTGACATAAACTACTACTACATGACATATCATCCGAACGAACCCGTTCCTAAAACAACCGCATCCCGACCAAGACTTAGCCGTTCTAACCCGATACCCGTAAAATATCATGACTCGAAACTATCCGACTTAATCCGAATCGACCCGCTAATTCAAATGAGCCGAAAAAAATCCGATATTTTGGTAATCCGAACCTGAGACAGCTTGACTCGAACCCGATCCGCCCCATCCGATTGTCACCTCTATTCCCAGCGGAGTCGTCAAATTGTGGACATGACGTAGGTCCACCCCGATGCGGCCACGCGCGGGTTTGGGTAGGCGAATGAATCTCGTGGTAAGATTGATCTCGAGTCGAAATTTAAATCGAAGTTGGAGTCGCCACCAAATTTTGTGGGAAATCGGACCCATTCGAACCCACTCTATGTCGTCGTGGACCGTACACAAAGTACGGCCCATTTCGATTTCAGAGTTTATGGGGCTCGTCCCTTTGCATTGCGATACTGATACCGTCACTATCGGTTATCGTGTATAAAATGACTCTCGTGCGCCAACGGTTTCGGACGTCCGGAAACCGAGGTTCTGAGTAAGGGGTGAGGGTACGTGTTGGGAAGCCCACTAAGGACACCCAATCCCGCCCGCATTTAGCGGCCTCTACTAAAACATCGTTCGTATTCGTGTACGCGCGCTAGTAAAATGATTAAATGATATGCAAACAGCGTTTTCGGCTAAGCATGCGAATTATATGTTAGCTACGTCATTTTAATGCATCAAAACCATAGTCGAATTGTTTAGCATGCGAGGTTCATTTATAAAAAAATGATAAGCATCAAAATAAACAAAGCTCGTAAATAGATACAAAATACGCTGGCGGAAATACAACCCAGCCAATACAAAATGACGAACAATAAAAAAGGAATAAACGGAATATAAAAAATGATAAACAATAACTAGAAACGGACCCGTACATACTAAATGTAAACTAGACCGTAAGTTGTGCAAATGGACGAACTTCGATTAACTACACATTATTTTGTGTATTAACCGAAGGACGGAGATATGGGACCTAGACGTGGTGTTAGCCCGATCCCAAATCTCGATGCCTTGTCCCGACTTATCACATTGAAAAAAATTGGCGTCTAAATTAGTCATGTGTCGGATACAACTAAAGAGTCATCGACACAAAACTAATAGTGAAAGACAATCGATCAAAGTCGTTTAAGTGAAATGAAATGCATGAGTTTTGGAAGAGTAGATCACATGATTGACTTTACACGCTACGACTAAGTCGTAAAAAAAGACGAGGCTCGGATAATACTTAAAGCTCTCGGATTTCTTGGGCTAAAAGACTCACTCGATCGAGTCATGGCCTGGACTCGATCAAGTGCGCCTTCGAGGTAGCTACTGCCCGGTTTTTGGGGTGCTACTCGATCGAGTGGCCTATGGCACTCGGTCGAGTGCCCCCTGTATGAGTCATAACTCGTTTCGGAAAAGGTGGCTATTCCGTTTTTAATTATTCAAAATCGATGGTTGGCCGAGTTACGTAAAAATATTGCATGATTTAAACTTAACTCGGTTTTTGGTGCTATAATCGTATATTATACGATTATAATACCGTCATCAGAATTTTGTGAAAAATGTCATTATGGGATTGAAAATTTTGATTAGTGACGAAATTGTGTCCCTCCGCGTCACGACACCGATACTAATCCTAATGGATTGTGTGATGTCGGTTTTCGCATCAACGGATTTCGTGCTAATCTTAGAAATGGAGCCGGACGCGTTCAACTACGTACGACCACGATCGCGTTATGCCCTTGAGTACGTGGGGCGGCGCTCCTCGAAAGGGTGTCACCTCCATTGCGGCTCGTAAAGGGATTAAACGGACTTGAGATGGTCATCATAGTCAAACATGTTCGAATCCGAGTTTTAATACTATGTACGTATACGCGGTATATAAACGTTAAATGTTAGAATGTGAAAGAATAAAAAGTTAGTAACAAAAATTAAAAAGTTAGTATACGATAATCAAACGTTAGTGTTAGTATACTAATACGATTATAATATAAAGCATAAAAATGTATAATATAAATAGAGATAGTAAAGATTGAGACGGGGTTGATGACACCCTCAACATAGATGCTTAGAATGGCCTCGGCAATGGAGTTGTAATAGCGATGGGAACGCGGGAGTATCGAGGATGTATGTAAAGTTATGGTGTGTGTTTATGGATGGTTTTGTCGGTTTTTCGAGGGAAAATGACTCGGTTTTTTGCTTAGTGTTGCTTAGGGTTGTAGTGTAGAGAGAATGGGTGGATTAGGGTAGAAATGTAGGGTAAGTTGTATATGAAAAATTCTGAAAATGAAGAGCACAAGGAGGGGTATTTATAGAGTTTACCCCTTGACCTAGGGTCACTCGATCGAGTGGCCCTAGTGCACTCGATCGAGTGGCCCTAGTGCACTCGATCGAGTGCCCTGAGGATAGGGGTCTGTTGCGGTTTTTTGGCTCCACTCGATCGAGTGAGGTCAATCCACTCGATCGAGTTGGCGAGCCATTTTAGGAAATGCATGGTTGACTTTTTTGATTTTTTGAGGATTGTGTTCGGGGCGCAAGTTTCTAGAAGCGCACCTGGTTGACTTTACGTGACGGATTCGTCCTTGACCGGGTTTTGACCCGGTCGCTAAAAGACGGTTTTTATTTTTAGTGTCGGTTTTGGCCCAAATTAGTCTCATTTTACTCGGGATGACCTACTAGGCCTGAATTTGAGGTTGGTTTTGAGAGATTTGTACTCCGCTAAAAGCCCACATCGGATATTATTGATTCTGAGCCCATATTCGAGTATACTAAGTCACGTTTGCGTCCGATCATCATCGGGTGTTTTGTCCGAAACTGCTATAGACACTAGCAGGCAAAATGCGGGTGTCTACAATAAGCTCTAGAGGTTTTGTCGTACTGATGAATTTCTTTGGCTTGAAGGATGATCGGACATGTTTACAACGGACACAAGTCCCGCAGACTTTACTTGTATCGAAGGTTATAGAAGGAAGTCCTTCAACAAGGTCGCGTGATCTAAGCTTGTTGAGACTGTAAGGATTGATATGACCAAAGCGTTTGTGCCATAATAGAGGATCGGTGATCGTGACACTCATGCATATGATGGCATTTTCTGGTAGGGTTTTGATGTCTGCTATATAGACATTATTAACCCTCTTTCCTTCCAGAATCACATTTGAAGAACCTTCTCGGATGATACGGCACAAGTTGTTATGGAATACAACCTTGTTTCCTCGATCACATAATTGTGATATACTGAGTAGACTGTGCTTTAGTCCCTTAACAAGCAGCACATTATCAATAAAATGTGACTCGAAAATTCAGATCTTTCAGATGCCGATTATTCTTCCTTTCTTGTTGTCTCCAAATGTCACGCTTCCCCCATCATATCCTTCAAGTGACACAAACTTTCTCCTATCGCCCGTCATATGCCATGAGCATCAGCTGTCCAGATACCACTTGTTCTCTTGTGAACTTTTATATACCTGAAAGAGTTTATGTTTGGGTCTTAGGTACCCAAGCGAAGTTGGGTCCTCTTTCATTAATATCAGGCAATATATCTTTTCGTATCCACCTCTTCTTGACCTTCTCAAGTTTTTTGGGCGGAACTTTACTAGTATCGTTACTAGATTTTTTATCTCCTTTTTCAGAATTTTTTCTTTTTAGAATCGGCCTCTTTTTCGTTCCAAGCATCTTAGTAATTTTACTAAGTTGTTCGCTAATAATTTCATACGTTTTTATGTTTTTCTCATACTCTTCCATTTTACTTTGCATTATCCCCTTTTCTTTTATTAACTCCATAATCTTTGAGGTAAGCAAATCCTTTATTTTATCATGACTCGCCTTCTCACGATTTATTTCATTTGTGGATATCGATATAAATTGTTTTAGCTCCTCGTTTTCAGATTTTAAATTAGAATTGGTTTCATGCAAAGTATCCATAGCCTTTCTTTTATCTTCGCCTTCCAAAGACACGTTGGGATTTTCTATTTGATTGCTTCGATTCAAACAACTCGTTGGATCATCCGATACTTCAAGATTTTTTCTTAAAGTTTCAGAGGATTCCTTATTTTTGTTTGTTCGAGTTTCGTTGAATCTTGTTAAGGTAACATTTTCCAAAGCTATGTCATTTATTTGATTTAATAGCTCGTTTATCTCTTCTTTTTGTTGTTGACACGTTTCCAATAATTCCTCAAAATGGGTAAAGAGTTTATCCTTGCTAAGTTTACGAAACTTTTTCTTAATTTTTAAAAGACTTACCTCTTCATTATCTTCATCCGTGTCTGAACTTGAGTGGTGTGTCCTAGTCATTAGACACATGTCTTTGTACCTTTTTGTTTTCGATTTTGAGGATCTTTGAGCACTTAGGCAAATGTTTGCCTCGTCTTCATCATCCGATCCATCTTCTTCGTCTGATTCCAAATCTCCTCATCCACATGAAGCTAACATACCTTGTTTGTGAAGAGACTTGGATCGTTCCCTCTCCCCTTTCGATCTTATATTTTTCCACATTGGACAATCTTTAATTAGGTGTCTGACTTCACCACACTTAAAACATCCTCGACTACTTTGTTTTGTCCCTAAAAAAAAATTCCCAAATTTGAATTTTTTTCAAAAGGGTTTAACAAAAAGGGCTAAGTCGTCACTCATGGCTTCCTCATCGTCACTGAGAGAACTTTTGAGAGTTATTCCTTTACTCTTAGAGGATTCACTTTGACGTTGATTCAAAGCGAGCTCGTGTGCCATAAGATTACCAAGTAATTCTTGGTAGTTGAGTAAGGTTAGATCTTTTGATTCCTTAATAGCGGTCACTTTAGGCTGCCATTTATCAGTGAGACTTCTCAGGACTTTTCTTACAAGATCTTCTGTATCAAATGATTTTCCAAGATTCCTTAATTCATTTGTGATATTAGTGAATCTTGCAGACATTTCAGTGATACTTTCATCCTTGTCCATTTTAAACAACTCGTATTGTTGAGTTAGTAAATCAATTCTAAATTTTTAAACTTGGGTAGTTCCTTCATATGCAAGTTCCAGACTATCCTAGATTTCTTTCGTGGATACGCAGGAAGTGAGCCGATTATATTCTTTATACAAAATTCCTCGTTGCAATAGTGACATTGCACGAGAGTTCTTTTCGGCCTTTTTATAATCGTTCTCATCATAGTCCTCTTCATCCTTTACGGTGATGTTCCCAAGAACATCAACGGATTGGATTGCAATCGGTCCCTTGACTATGATTTTCCAACATTCGAAATCCGTTCTTTTTATGTAGTGCATCATTTTGTTTTTCCACAAACCATAGTCTACACCATCAAAAGTGGGAAACTTTGAGTTTTTGGAATCCATTTGATTAAAATGGATTAATTGAGAGTCGCTAGTTTTGGATCTACTCTTTTTATGTGAATCAATCAAGAGAACCAAGCTCTGACACCAATTGTAAAGTTTAGCAATCCTATGAAATACTCTAGAGGGGGGTGAATAGAGTATTTATGTTCTTTTAAAAATTTTAACGATGTATTACACATGCACCTTATTATGAAAGGTGTAGTGTAATATTACGTATTTTATACGGCTAATTAAATGAAGTCACGATTTACTTGCTATTATACTTACTACTAAAAAGTATAAGTATAGGAAATAGCAAAGATAATAAAAAAGCGTAAAGTAAATAACACGAGCAATTTTAACGTGGTTCGGCCCAATTGAAAAGCCTACGTCCACCAGTGTTTTTATTTATAAGAGTACCTTCTCCGGATTACCTTACAAATAAGTGCTCACGATTAACTCTAATCGTGATAGTGAGAGTGATGTGAAGCACTCGATTTGAGAGATGTTAAGCTCTCGGTTTGTGGGATGTTAAGCCCACGACTGTGAAGGATGTTAAGCCTTCGGTGAGAGGGATGTGAGGCCCTCGGTGGTTAAACGATGTGAAGCGTTCAAGGTGTGAACGAGATTAATCGTTCGATTGAGCAAACCACTACTCGACCCGTATACTTTACTGTACTTCTAGTTTACAATATTTCTCTAATTAATATTACAATTCAATTGTCTAGAGAGAATAGAGAAACTATATGACTATAATGCATAAACAATAAAACACGATTTAAATAGTCAAGACTTTTTCGAAACTTTTTGCAAAAACCTTTTAAATAGAAATGTAGTGAGCTTTGCAAAATGAAGAGTTTTTTTATGGTAAAAGTCGTGTTTTACCAAGAGATAGAGGTGGATATATATATATATATATATATCCACAAAAGTGAATAATTTTATCAAATAAAATAAAATCATTTGATGGAAAATTTCCTTTTGAGATATAGTTAATTGGTAAGTGGAGATTTCAAGAGATCAAAGAGATATCAATTAGATCAATTTAATAAATTTTCCTTGTTTTAAATGATTCATTTATATTTTACAAAGTAAAATATCTTTGAGGATCATTTTGGAGACTTTGTTATTTTGGTAATTGAATATGCCAAAATCTAAAAGGATATTTTAAAAACTCATTTATAAAATCCCTTTGTAAGTCTTGGCTTGTGTTTAGTCGCTAAGACGCGAGGTTAATATAACCTTGTCATATAATTTTCTTGTTCCCTTTACATTTAGATCCTAGACTTCACTTCCTCGTGTTTCTTCTTCCATCTTATATGAAGCCTTCTTGAATCTTGTCTTTGTCTTGTAATACTGAAAATATATTTGCAAACTACCAAGTAATACTCATGACACTTATCTTGACATAATCAAAACCAATATAAATATAATCAAGGCATAAATATAAAACCGTAGGTTCCACAATCATTTAATCTTAGGGGTCGTTTGGTTACTCATCCAATTACCGAGAAGTGCAAGTTCCCAGGAAGTGTATTTTCAGGGAGTTGTTTGGTTGCCCACTTCCCAGGAATTGCCACTTCCCGGGAATTGTCACTTCCTCCACAATGGGGGAAGTTACTCACCAAGCCCCCCCTGGTGTGTAGAACTTCCTGCATGAAGTCATTTCCCACATGGCAACCAAACAATATTTTTTAATTCCCATGAAATACAAATTCACGTGAATTTAAAGTTTCCGGTAACTTCATCTTCCCATGGTGAACCAAACGAGCCCTTAGATTTCAAACAAAAATCTTTTGATCCTTAAGCTCTTAAGACTATAAAATTAAGTAAAATTATCCACATCAGAAAATTATGATTTTATTTATTATAGTTAAGTGGTTTGTCCTGCATTATAAGAATAATGTTATTGTATGAAATTTACTATGTATAATTAAATATACTTCTCCCTTTCATAAATAGGAAATACGGAGTATTTACAATGCAAAAGCCTATGAGGCCAACATATAAAACCGGAGGGAATATTATATAAATAAATTAGAGTAATTAAATAGTATAATTGTACTACATTGAAAGAATATCATAGGGGTAATCTTATGATTATAAATTGAAGTCATTATTGATTATAAAATTATCAATTTATCTTTATTTTTATAATCTTCATATGACATCTGATGGTAGGATTTGTCGTGAATCCCGACACCAAATATAACCAACTATTCCTAACAAGGTAGCTATGGCAAGTTGGGTCGATCCATGGAGACGGAAAGAGGGGTTAGACTAAGGTTACCTAATGACTAGACTAGGTCACAAAGAAACAAGGGGAGGAGAACTAACAAGAATTGATTAACTAGGAGGCAACAAAACAAACTAATACAAGGCTAAGGAACAAGAGTAAACAAACTAGAATGATGATGACATAAACTAAATGAATGAACTAAGGCTAAATGAAACAACAAACTAGAGGAATAATAGCTAAGAAGATGAAGAAATCAAATAGGGGAAGAGTAGGGTTAAGTCGGGTTCGTAGGTGTATCGGGCTAGTAGGGAAATCGAGGGGGTAGGTTTCACCTAGTCACTAAGGTCGTTCCGCGCTCTCGCGTCAAAAACAAACCCGAGAATTCATGCAAGCTATTACCCAAAACATGAAGAATCAATCACAAGTCAAGCATACAATAAGGAGGAAACTAGCAAGAGTAGTATGGCCACTTCTACCCTAACAAGTATTTCATCAAACACATGGCATGCATAACAAGTGACTAGCAACAAAGAATTCACCTTTACCCACAATCAAACCCTAATCACCCATAATCAACACTTAATCCCCCTACTAACCCCACAATGAGTCCACTCACACATGTTTAAACTAACACTAACACAAACAAGAGAAATCAACATAAGAACTAAAACATTCCTAATGAAGAATAACAAGGATGAACAATACAATAAACAAAAGATAAAGATTAAAACTTGACTAACAATAAAAGATTAAGAGAAAGGAGAAAAGAGGGATTATACCAAACTAACAAGGAGATGAAAAGATGAAAGCTTGTATATAAAGAAAACCCAAATAAATCCCCCAAGGTTGTCAATCTTGGTAGAGTCTTCAAGAATTTCCTTAATACAAGAGTAATTGCTAAGATTAAACTAAGATTAACAAAAGATTAAGGAAAGATTAAGGAGAAACTAAGCTAATGATGAAGGTTCTCTATCTAGGGTTTTGAATAATGTAGGGTGCTTAAAACAATACAAGAGAGGGTATTAATAAGGTTTCACGAGTGAAGGAATTGAAAGAATGACGGAGAGGCTGAACTGGGTCCATCCCGGCCGGGATGATGGTGGTCCCGGTCGGGAAGGGTGTCATCCCGGTCGGGAAGGTCATGGTCCCGGCCGTGATGGCTCTCCAGAGGCTTCTGTCTTCTCGTCTCTTCGTCCCGGCCGTGATGGGTCCTTCCCGGCCGTGATAGGTCCTGTTTGCTCTTCCTAGGCTTCTTATCGATGCTCGGTGCTCGAAATATCATCAAGTGGGCTCCATAGGACTCGAGATCGAGTCTAAGTCACCTAATCATCGTCGCTTCTCTTCATTGGTTCCATATGCATCGGAAACGAGTCGGAATCGTTCCATTTCTCCAAGATAGGCCCTAGGAACCTAAAACAAGCTAGAAGAAGCGTAAGTAGCCTCGAAACCGCTCTAAAGAGCGATTCCACAAGAGAAAACAGGACCAAACACGAGAAATAAACACTACAAACCACACTTATCAACATCTTGAAGTCATTATTGATTATAAAATTATCAATTTATCCTTATTTTTATAAATTTCATATGAGATTTTTTATTTCAATATAAACAAATAATTAGACATAGTTAAAATATAACTTTTACTCTATATAACTTTTTTTTCAATATAATTAAGCCAATCAACATGTGCATTGCACGAGCTTTTAACCTAATAAACTAAAACAACTAAGTGAGACAATAATAGGAAGAAGGTCTAGGATCGTAGGTTCACTATGAACATCATTCGGATTCAGGGAATTAATTAACTAATCATATAATCGAACTACCTAAGGTGCAAGTCCGGTCGGTACAATACAACCTTTAGATCTAAACTTAACCTGCGGTCGCTAGCGTTAACTCAATTTACTCAAATTATCGTGGCCTAATTAGTTCTTAACCCGCTCGGTGAAAAGCCCTAATTTGCTATGTTAATTAATTGAATTATGCATCAAACAATCAATCAGATTTAAGACGATAAACAAGTGATAATTCATACGATTAACAAACAATCAATTAATTATAACCCCTC
Source organism: Agrostemma githago (assembly GCA_958450325.1). Lineage (NCBI taxonomy): Eukaryota > Viridiplantae > Streptophyta > Magnoliopsida > Caryophyllales > Caryophyllaceae > Agrostemma > Agrostemma githago. Next base: position 59,619,038 of record OY288247.1, on the reverse strand, counting down.
CTGACATGCATAGATCCCCCTAACTCTAGATGTAAGAAGTTAGCTACTCATAATTAAACTAATCAGACAAGAAATAAATAAATCGAATCTAGACATATTAAGATGACGGAAAGTAATTAGCAATAATAAACAAAGAATAATTAAAGGACAAGAAACGAAAGCAAAACAATAATACTAGAATAATAAATAAGAAAGATGAGTTGAAAGAGAATTGAAATTGAATACCGAATGATCGATTAAGAAAAAAAATAAAGGTTGAATCTTGAATCTACGTACCGAAAGTAAGAAATTTCTCAAAAACTCTCTAACTACGTAAACTAAAACTGATAAGAAAACTCTGGTTAATGAAAAAGGTATGTTAATCCCGTCCTAATACAAGCTTAATAAGATAGAAAATTGGGCCCGATATAAATCACTCCTGAAAAATAGAGTTGTGGCCCGGAAAGAGGTCCACTCGATCGAGTCAAGAATGGCCCGATATAAATCACTCCTGAAAAATGTCATTTCTTCGTTACTTGTTCAAATTGAGCATGCAATATACCGTTGGAAAGCTAAGAGAAAGAGCTGTCCAAAGCCACTTGAATCACCCTTATGAAGTTGTAGAACTCAAGATTTGGACATTTGAAGTTGACCCTTTCGTATGCGATCATTCTTTCATCTTGTTTGGCATCTTTTTCCTTCTTGACTTCCATTCTCGTCATTGGCTTAGTCTTTTTAGTTCGTCAAGATGTAAATGCATCCAAAACACACATATCCTGCAAAATAACCTGAGATACGGCAGTATTGACTTCCTAGCAAATATCGACAATTAAAGCTCACTTAAGAAGGAAAACACGATAAAACGATTGTCGAGGGAGCGATAAAAATAGATATAATAAGCACTGATCAATAAGTGACTTTATAACCTGCTACATCAGGTCAGCTAATTAATATTTAACCTACTACTTATTCTTCATCCTCTTCCTTAGACCTGGATAACGGGTGAACCGAGTCGGGTTTGGATCGGGTCAACTTCAGGGCAGGCCACTTTCATGTTATAATAATCGGGTTGACTTTGGGTCGAGTCGGATAATTTTGGGTTCAGGTCATTCTCGGGTTTGACTTTTTTAGGGATATTGACTCGTTTTCTATAATAATAGTCGAGTCAGTTTCGGGTTAGCTCGGGTCAATTCGGATTATCGGTCAAAATCAGATCTTCAGTTCGGGTGTCGAGTCGGGTTCAGTTTGACTTATTCGGGTCGGGTCAGTTTTGTTAGGTCTACCCCTCCTTACTTCTCTCCTTCATCCTCTCTCTCCATTACTTTCATCCTTCTTTTCAGTATGTTTCATTTGGATTAACGTGTTGATTTTAGTGTAGGATTGTGTTATTAGCTAGATTTAGTGAGGTTGAAGGAAGAGGAAGGGGGAGGACATTAATGACGTTTAATGCTTCGTACACTGAGTGAGTGAAAAAGAGTAAAGTAATATGAAATAAATTAAAAGCGAAAAAGAAAGGTGAACGCGGGTTCTACCGGTAGCTGGTCACCTATACTACTCTGATTTAACTACTTCAAAAATACGTATTATTATTCTCAAATTTATTAAAATTGGAATTATTTTCGGAAGCCGCTCTATAGTTAGTATTATTGCCGTTAAATAAAATTAAATGTGAAAAAGGAAGGTGAATGATTTCTATAGGTAACCGGTCACCTATACTACTCTAGTTTAACTACTCCAATAATACGTATTATTCTCATATATATTAAAATTGATATTAAATTGATATTATTTTGGGAATATGCCCTATGATTGGTATTATTGTTGTTAAATAACCCAATTCAATAAACTAATCAAACAAGCAACAATTAAATAGAATCTAAACATATTAAGATGAATCAAATAAAAGGCAATAATAATTGAACAATAATGAAAGACAATAAAGTTGAAAGTAATAATAATACTAGAACAATAAATAAATAAAGATGAATTGAAAGAGAATTGAAATTGAATACCGAATGATTAAGGAAAAGGCATAAAGGTTGAATCTTGAATCTACCTAAAATTGAAACTAAGAAATCTCTAAAAAGTTCTCTAACTAGGTAAACTAAACTCAGAAAATTGAATCATGAAAAAGGTCCCCTTAATCTTGTCTTAACATAAGCTTAAAAAGGTAGAAATTTGGGCCCAAAAGAAGTGTAGACGAAATAAGATTAGCGGGCCAAAAACAGTGTCACTCGATAGAGTCCAGTAGAAGACTCGATCGAGTCCCCTGACAAGACGCTCCTTCTCAAATTTGACGACCCAACACGATCAGTCCAGTAAATGACTCGATCGAGTCACGCTGTGAGTCACAACATCGCGCACTCGGATTCAAACGGCTGTCATTTCTTTGTTACTTATTAAATTTAGGCATGCAATATATCATTGGAAAGCTAAGAGAAAGAGTTTTCAAACGATCCATGAATCACCCTCATTGGAGTTGTAGAACTCAATATATGAACGTTTTAAGTTGACTATTGTGTAGGCGATCGTTCTTTCTTCTCGTTTCGTGTCATTTTCCTTCTTTGTTCTTTGCTTCTTCGTGTATTCCACGTCTTCATCCTTCAATTCCGTGCTTAGGTGTAAATTCTCCAAGTGTCGATTCCGTGATGCTCTAATTCGCTCCAAATGCATCCAAATCTACACGATACACACAAATTCAGAAGTATCGACATTCAAAGTATATAACATCATTATCAACGAGTTAAGCATGAAAATCGAGATAAAACTAACAATTAGGGGATGGAAATATATATATAAATGACAATCATCAACTAGCAATCTATATATTATATTAAATAGAGAACAAAGCATCCTCCATGTTTCATCTCCCCAAATCTCAATGCTTAAGCAACCCACATGGCGTGATATTATTGGGTGGAAGATGAAAAAGGAGGGAGTTATGCTTGAGTGGAAGATGAAAAGGAGGGAGAGTTAAGTGGAAGATGAAAAAGAGGGAGTTTAAATGTTCTCATTAAAAATGTAGAATCCAATGTTAAACAATCAAGTTAAGTGGAAGATGAACATGAAAAGGAGGGAGAGTTATGTGGAAGATGAAAAGAAGGGAGTTATGATTGGGTGGAACATGAAAAGGAGAGAGAGTAAAGTGGAAGATGAAAAGGAGGGGGTTATTATTTGACACATAAAAACAATACATAATCATTTAGATGTTACATCTTTTCATCTACTTAGGTATTAATGCTCAATCAAATTTAATATTATTAATTGTATTATTTAGGGTTTTTCTACGGAATACCCCTCAACTATTTGGCTTTTCCAAGTGGTACCCCTGCCTTTTTCGAATTATAAGGTGTACCCCTAAACATTACTCATCAGTCCATATCATACCCAAAGTGATAAGTATATTATAAATTTTTTTGTAAATAATTAACTAACATATTAATCAATCCAATTTAATGCTTCAAACCACCTCTCTTTCTTTACCATTCACCAAGCCACTAAATGCTCACCACAACGCACCTCTGTTGTCGGTCGACGTCGACCTCTCTACCTCACTCTTTTAAATCCTACAACCTCAATTCCTTCATCACCCCTATGTCGTAGTGTGGTGGAATGAAGTTTTTCGAGTAAAGGATGCGAATTGAAGAAATATATCATGGTTGATGAAAATCAATTACGGAATAATCACTATTTACATCATCAATTAAGAAATTTTTGATGGAAAATCATAAATTTGGTTATTATATAGAGTAATTTACAAAGTTTAGGGGTACACCATGTAATTCGAAAAAGGCAGGGGTACCACTCGGAAAAGCCGATATTTGAGGGGTTTATGCGAAATAAAAATGCGGAAGCTCCAATAAAAACTTGTTTCTGTATTTTTTTAGGACAAAGGTTAATGTAACCTCGAAGTTTATTGACGAACGAAAATAAATGATAAATATAAAGGGATATTTAGCCCGTAGTTCGACCTTGAACCCGGAACTAATCACGAAAGAAATTGGAGCCCAATCTTTTATCGCCAATTCGAAGTACCTTCTCGAATTTAGTAAACACCATGATCAAAAGATCAAAATGCAACCGTGTTTTTTTTGTCAATTCATCATTCATATTCTTCTCTTACATTATTGTCGTGTGGCATATAAATAGCCTACATGTGAAAATCAACTCGATATCTCGAGTGATATTATTTCTTAAATAATACTACGATAAATGGGAAACAAATACTATAAAATAATTTACTATATCAACTAAGTAAATCTTTGCCAAAATTGTGAGATGCTTGATTTCCTTCCATTTCTTGAGATCACGACATCTTCACGATTAAGGCAATATCCACTTGATTTTATTCTTCATGTATTAGGAAAGATCTCGGCATTTCCACTACTTTGGCAAACAATCATTTTGGTTCATCTTTGCCATTTATTCAAGATTCATAATCTATTAAATATGTCAGCCGCATCTCCCTTTTATTCACTACTATATTTGTGAAGATTACAAGATTCTCCACATCTCATCAAGATATCTGAATGCACCTAGATGAGGTTCAAGTCACATCAAGTTACATTAACCTTTGTCCTAAAAAAATACAAAAACAAGTTTTTATTGGAGCTTCCGCATTTTTATTTCGCATCAGGGGTACCCCATAGAAAAACCATTTTTATTTTGTGAAATCTTTTTTTTTGGTAAAATGTAAATATATTTTATGAAATCTTATTCACATCAATCGCTTTATTTTATGTATACTCATTTCGAGTTTGTAAGAAATGAATTTGTATTGTTGTTTGTTGATTCTATTTTTATTTCTAATTTTATCTTTTGCATTTGTTTTTGGTTAGAGATATTGTGCGAAACCAATAATCAAGTATGCAATTTCTCATTTTTTCAGGTATAGTAATCTTATTTCAATAGATATTTATATTGATTATTTTATAAATAAATTTCGAGTACCTTTAAATCCCAAGGGTTTTGTGTTCATAAGAATAATGAACTTTTATTTATGTTCAAAGTTTAAGTAATTTACAAAATATGCATGATTGAGAAAAGGTTGCAATATATTGAGTGTTAATCAAAGTAACATACTAATGATGTAATTATTTTGGTGTATTTAATATTTGATTTTAAAGGTAAATCATCAATCAATAAATAAAATAGTAAGAAATGACAAAAAAAAACTTAATATTTCACTTAAAGCATAATTTATTATTCTTGAGAAAACTTAATGTTTTTCTAAAAATAAATTTTGATAATTTCGTTTTTTTCACCATTTAATCCACTTTCGTCATAACGATCGATCAATCGAATTTAATATAAATACTTACCAAAAATATATATAAAGCAATGAAGAGATAAAAAAATTGAGGACTTCGTATTTACCTTTCATTCACTTTATTTTTTAGACATTACCTTCAGTTTTGTAAGACATTGATTTGCATTGTCGTTTATTGATTCTAATTAGTTCAAATTTTACCTTTGCATTTTCTTTAGAGAATTTATGGGAAACCAGTAGTCAAGTCTGCAATTTCTCTCTTTTCAAGTATAATATTATATTTTCATTAATCTTTATATTGATTGATTTTATAAATAAATTTTACAGTTAACTTTAAACCAAATTGATTTTTTTTATAAAGGTGAACTTTTATTTATATTTAAAGTTGTACTCCGTAGTATTTTACAAAATATAACTGAATAAAGTTTCAATATTTTGACTATGGTTTAAGTAAAATACCAATGACTACCAATTATCTGGGGCAAACAAAACTTGATATTTCACTTAAAATATAAATTTATTGTTATTAAGAAAGCCTAATAGTTTTCTAAAAAAATAACTTAATAGTTTGGTTGGTTTAACTTTTCATCTCATTTTTGTCTTGATAATAAATTAAAGTTAATATTAATCATTATATTATCTTGCATTAAGAACTTCATATTATAACCAAAAAATAATATATTATATTTTCATTTATTTCGTCTTAAAGATTAATCAAAGTTAATACTCCCTCCGATTTTAAATTATTGCCCCATTTCAATATAATAGTCACATATATTACCCAAATAGGGCAATAATTTAAAATCGGAGGGATTATTAAATATAGCATTAAGAACATCATAGTATAACTTTTAAAAAAATATATAAAGCCATGGAGAGATGATAAAAAGACATTTGGGAGTTTGTATTCACATTTCGATTGCTTTACTTCATGAATATGACCACCAATTTTTAAAATATGATAATCCATTTGAATTTGCATTATTGTTTGTGGATTCTAATTTTAGTTAGAAATTTTATGTTCGGGATTTATTTTATTTACCGAAATTATGCGAAGCCAATGACTGCATGTTAAATCCATACTTTTTTTTCCAAGTATAATATTATATTTTTATTGATCTTTATATTAATTATTATGTTTATAGACACATTTCAAGATAACATTAAACTCTTTATTTTTCTTATAAGAGTGAACTTTTAATTATATTCAAAGTGAAAGTAATAAACAAAAAATGATTAAGAAGAAATTGCAATATTTTGAGTGTTAATTTAAAGTAACATTTTAAAGAGTACAAGTTATTTGGGTAATGTATTTACTATTTATTGTTTGAATTTCAAGGTAATGAACATTATATATTTTAATCACCAAAACAAAATACATATATGAAAATAGGGAAAGTGAATATAGTAATTTAACAAACAAAGTATAGAGTTAGTATAAATTTAAAAAAAAAGTGAAAATAAATATCTCCATGATTTTCACGGTATTAAAAAATTAGGTCCAATTTGTTGAAGAGACGTGCATAAATCCATGTTCAGTGATACTTTTACAAAAAAAGGTTAAAATAAATAAAGGACATATCATTGAAATTGGTCGATGTATAAGTTCGGTAGTTTAGTGACATTGTTGAATTAGTGAGATTGATGTGTATAATAATCAGTGGCGACCTAAAATTTTGGACCCAAAATTCGAAATTGAAACTAAATTTAAAGCGTTTACTATCCGTTTAGGCATGCAAAAATTGTTCGGCACGTATTTTTGAACCAACATGTACAATGAATGAAAGACTTGCTCATGATTATCAAGAATCCGTGCACAAAATTTTCAAACCGATAAACCCGTGAATTTCACGGGTCACATACCCGTGCATCGAATTAGTATGCGGATTTGTTTTTCGTATTTTCGTATCGAATTGTAATACAAAATAGTGTTGCTTGCATAATCACTACATCTATGTAAAATGATGCATGCACCAAAGTATAAACAAACAACTTCATAATAAGAGTAAAATATAAGGATAAAAAAGAAAAATAACAAGAATAACAAGGGATATACTCCGTATATAAAACAAGCACAACCCCGTACTCTATTAAAATTCAAACAAACCATCCCCCATCCAACTTTTATCTAATATTTCGTACCAACTTCTAATAAGGCCACATGTTATGCTCTGATTGGGAAAAAAAATCAATTCAAAAAGAATAAAGAAGAGAGAAAAGGTTCTTCAGCTCCTAGCGCACGCGTTTCATGACTTTATCTTCCCTTCCTAATCTATACCTCTATTTTCACATACAACAATGAATACAAAAATTATTACAGAGCTAACATTTTTGGGGTAATTCTAATTTGTATTTCACCTATTACCAAATTTTTTAGCTTCATCTTGCAGACTTATTATAACTACGTGTGAAAATGTGTGCGCTCAAAATACCCAATTTCCACCTTATTAGTCTTGAAAAAATACATAATATACTTATCAGAAGATGTATACTCATCGAAAAAAACTCCAAGACAACATATAACTAACAATGTATGGAGTATGATTTACTACTTCTACCACATCAACGATCCACGGCCTTGAGAAGCCTACAAAGTTAGTAAAAGTGGCAAAAATTCGAAAATCCCAAATAAAAACGCGAGAGAAAAACAAAGAAAAAGACAAAGGCACAATTCAAGAAGATTACGTTCTCGAATAAAAGTTCAAAAAAATCTATTTATTAGGTATTATACATTACATCTTATAGCGTTATATCTCATTTTCGTCAATAATAATTCTCTTATATTCTTACAAATACAAAATGTTAGTTAGCACCCACGCCAATAGCCCATAGTTATTGAGTTATCGCTTTAACGTCGAATAGTGCATTACTCCATGTACTGCTTATGATATTACGAATTATTGTGAAATTATTTAAATAAAGTTACAAATACATAAAATTGATTTTTTTTATAAATAATTAAAAAGTTATTGGACAATGAGGCAAATAGACGGCACAACGAATTATAAAGGGCATAAAACAATATAGAACCGTGTGGTGCACGGGTATGACGACTAGTTATTGTAAAATAACAAAACAAACATAGTATTAAAGTCTTATAAACTCAAACTTAAAATTAAATTTTAAAAATTCAAACAATTGTAGTACTACACTTTAAAAAGTCAAAGTGAGTTGTCCTCTTTGTGGGGTGTCTTCCACACTTGAGATGACAAGCCATATTTTTATGGACTGAACTCACCTTTAGAATGTCGATGGCCATTATGTTAGGCATTATAATTAAATCAAGTGAATCAGTTGATATTAACGATTGGATTGTCAATTGGTTATTCTGGACAAGAAGAATGATGGAGATTTCTTGGTTTGATGGTTTATTGCTCATCTTTGAAAGATTTGGACTTTTAGAAACATAATAGTGTTTAAAGTAGTTAAAACATCGGTCTCCTTTCCCTTAAGAGTATGCAGTATCATCAAAATCAATTACTCTAATATCATACATTGAGCCTAGAAAAAGGGTTGTGTTCTCTTCGTCAAAAGCAGGGAATGGTAGCTAGGCATCATATCACGCCTTAAAAACGATCAACCTCTGTCTATTACTGGTGATCCGCTAAAATGTGAAATCTACAGAATTTAGGTTGACGCAACCTGACACGAAGATAAATATATTGTTGCAGGATGGATTGTTTATGATCCTCTAGCTCCATTCATTTTGACAGGTGGTAGGAAGCTATGGACGATTTGCCACACTAAAGCATACGCATTGAGTATCTTAGCCGCCATCAGATGGGATGCGTCTTCTGGAACACTTCATGTCGGTCTCTTCACATATTGCCTTCAATTCCTACTCCAATGGGCGGGGATGTTGATACCAACTTGGATATGATCAATGTCTTCGATACCTACCAAGTTGAGCTATCGATCTTTCATTGTTTATCTTTTAGATACATTGCTAGATGTATAAATAAGCATGCGCACCGAGTAGCATTGACAAATTATAATTACTAATTTTCTTATCTTGCTTGCTGGCCAAAAAAAAAAACTCCGTATAATGTAATTATTACCCCCTCCATCCTTGTCACTTGTCGTCTTATTCCATTTTGGATGTTCGATCAATTATTATCTTTTCCATTTAAGGAATAAAATTGATGAGCACTTTGATTTTCACATTCAATTTGGTAAACTTATCATTTACTAATTGATCTCTCAAATTTTCGTGGTGTTTGTGCCAAAATCATTGGAAAACAATTGAGCGGGAGAAGAAAGGGGTGGCGATTCAGTCAGAAAGATCAGGGGGGCTGGGGGAGGAGAAACAGATCCAAAAGAACCAAAGCTGGAGACTGGAGAGGAGTGCATAACTAGGAGCATAACCTAAAGGAGAAAGGAGTTGTAAATTAAAAAAAAAAAGAATTAGAGAAGAGAGGCGTGGGTGAAGCCAGAAGAGCCGCGATAAGACAAGAATGGTGTTTCGATCGATATTCGACGGTGCGGCCCTGAAATCGGAGCTGGACGCCGCCGGTATCAACCCCCACTTCATCCCTTTCCTCTGGAAGTACGTACTTTCTCTTTCTATTTCTCTCTGTATTGATTTGCAGGCAGGCAGGCAAGTTCTAGTGTTGACAATAGTAGTAATTACAATACAGGCAAGTTGTAAAGAACCCAGAAGTGAAGTGGGATGAGATACCATCGTTACCCTCGGCTGCCTACTCTCTTCTTAATTCCAAGTTCCTGCCTTTGTCTTCTTCCCTTCATTCCGTCTCCCATTCTACTGATGCTGTCACCTCTAAGCTTCTCATCAAGCTTCAGGTTTTTACTTTTTCCTCACTTATCAATGGATCATCAAATTAGACTTACACTTTGTTCTATGCACTTGTCTCATTACTGTCATATGAGTTTTTGGGGAAAACTGCCTTGCCAGCGAGTTTGTAATGCGAATGCCCCAGTTATTTTGTATCTCTCTCAGGTGTTTTTGAGTTTGGCAGAATCTTTATTTTTAGGTTTTGCTGATCAATTTATTACTCATAAATCGCTTCCTTATTCAGTTTATAAGTGATCAGTGGTCTGCCCTTCTTGATAGCTGATTTTCCTTTTTTTTTTTTTTTAATTTTGTTTTTGTAGTAGTAGTAGTGATTCTACAAGTAATTCATTTGAATGAACCGCTCATTAGATGCTGCATTACTGTTTCATACATTATAATGGGTTGGCAACCATTACGTCCTGTTAGCCAATATATTTGATTTGTTTGGGATTGAGATTGAGGTTGTGGTTGAGGTTGAAAAATAAGCGTGATTCTCTCACGGCTGAATGAATTCAGTAGTCCAAGTGCGGAATGATCACATATATCAACGAAAACGGTGAACTTTGTGAATGATGCATATTTCAATCAACGTGATTGTTGTACTATTGCTTCATTTTCTTTTGAATTTGTAATTGTGCTATAATGGTGGGTTAACTCATCAATTTGTCGGGATCATATTTGCTTGCTTATGGTGTACTGCGTAATCCGTTCCGTATTTTAGTACTTGTCTTTGCTATCTTTCTTTTTATTGTAATGTTTTCATGGACAAGTATGTTGGATCTTTCGTTCACGTGGTGGTGGTGCACATGATACTCAAACCATTTTTTAATTACTGTTACTAGTTGGAAAGCCCGTGCGTTGCACAGATCGATTTTTAGTGATGTTGATAATGACATCAAGTTATTATGCATAATAGTAAACGAATATTATCCACATACGTGAATGTATTTCTAAGTAGATATTATTTGCGGTAAACGTCAAATTAAATTATAGGCGTACATTATAGTTAGAAAGATTAATTAAAGTACCTCCCAGGCTCTCACACAATTACATCTTCAACTACATATTTGTACCATTATTCATTTATATTTATATGGAATATTTATTTGTTACTCTATAAGTTTTGCATTCAGCAATATTAGCTATGGATTATTATTATTATAAATGTAATGACTATAAATAAATTGACAAATAATATTTACGTATCAATGTAAAGTAAGAGATCCAATTTGACATAGATAATTCAAAAACATATTGTACGTAGAGTGGAGATATAGCGATATGAGTAATTAAATTTCATGATAGTATAAAACGATGTGTTTATTTCTTACCCAATAAATGTATAAATAATTAATCTAATAAGGGATTAAAATATTGTTCATATGATTAACTAAGTACATATACATAAGATGGAAAATAGGATTATACACCTGGATATACAGTAGCATTATATACAATCAAGACAAAGTTGTTGAGCTTTTGTATATATTTTCTGAGTTTATACAGGTTTCTGAGCTGAGTTGTAAGTTTGTGAGCTTAACATTTATGTGATTTAACTCGACAACTTTACACTAAAGCTCAGAAAATTTACAGCAAAACTCGAAATTTTTGTGATAAAGTTCAAAATCATAAAACCAGTACATAGATCTCTATGTACAACTGGTTTTATAATATTTTCATTGAAGATGAGATTGTGCAAACACTTTGAGACAATTTCTATAAATTGTCAAATATAAAAATCTCTTACGTATCTCACTTTCTTAAAAAAAAAAATAAAACTCTTGAATCATGCTATTAGTAATAAATTATAGTCAAATATAGCGATACATGAGCCGCTTTTGTTAGTGATGTTGATAAAAAAAATTATTATAATTAATTACATTTTTTTTTAAAAAAGTTAAGAAACTTTTCAAGTATCTTGTACGAAGTATAATAATAAATACACTGATGATATACACTGATGATGTACGTTTTGTTATTCTCAGATTTTTTTTGATTGATATAATGATATCTAAGGATGATTGATTTCTTTTATTTAAGATATAGAATTTCATCACCTCATCATAATTTCTCGATATTTCTTGATGTGAGATAATTTTACTTGAACTCTTTTTATGATTTAAAAGATTTCTGGTTGACGGATGATTCCTTTTATTTATATAATAGAATTTCATTATCTTATTAGTATAATTTTTCGATGTGCGATAATTTTACTTCAATTTATAGCCTTAAGACTTAAGAGTGGTTATTAGACTCAAAAGATTTTTCGTTAATATCTAAAACGAATTATTTCTCTTATTTATGATATAGTATAAAATTTCATAAGTTCATACAAATTTCTATATATTCTTTATTTAAATTAAAAAATATATTAAAACTATAATAATTATTTAAAAAATCAAAATTTTAATTTTATATTTTTTGAGATAAATAAATAAATATTAAAACAATTATCAAACAAAATTGACTAAGCGTTTCACGCTGCCGTGGTCCAATTTTTGTTGCCTTATGTGATAATCGTCGCCTCGTCGGTTTATATAGTGATAAATTTTAGAGTCTTAAATGGGGTATATAGGATTATTTGTTTCCTATACAAATTCTTATATTATTTATTTAAATAATAAAAATTGAGTCTGAGGTGGAGTAGGATTTTTTTTCATATACAAATTTTTATATTCTTTATTTAACTTAAAAAATATATTAAAAAATTTGGACCAATCATATCGCTCGAAAAGTTCCTGCTTTATTAATATATATATATATATATTGATTGAGTGATGAGCGAGGATGGTTGAAATATGAAAAAATTTCTTTCTTGATGTAGTTGAATTTCTAGTTCCACTGTGTGTTCATTGTAGTTTCCCTTCTTGTTTTCAACATTCCTCAGTATTTAAATTTGTAATGCTTTGTCTTTCTTATGTATCATATATGTGGTTCAGAACGGGGCTTTTGTGGAAGCTGTTGTGATGAGATATGATACGCGTTTAGGCAAATATGCAGGGAAAGCCCGTTCCGGTGGTCTAAGGTCAACTTTATGTGTATCATCTCAGGTATCTATCTATCTATCTATCTAGCTATCTCTGTGTGTGTCTATTAGTGATTTTCACTTATCCTTCACGATATCCTTTTGTTTATCAATGATACATAGTAATAAGTTTCTTACATTTGGAATTGATTTGGCCTTTTTATGCAAGTGGTATCTTGTCAATGATATTTTCTCATTTAGTTATTACCCGCTTTAAACCTACCACCCTTCATGAACTCACCGTTACCTACCTAAGAAATAAACCACCGTACAACACCTACCGTGGTGGTCGTGGTGAATGACGGTGAGTTGATAGTCATGGGTTGAATTGGGATGGTCGTGAGGTGACTTACTGGCTTGGCAACGGTGGGGAGCAGACGGGAATGGTACATGCTACTATGGTAGTGTGGAAACGGTTGACCCACTATAAGGGAACGAGGTTGGGTTTAAATGGAAAGAGGTGAGGGTATTTTAGTTATTAAAAGATAGTTCACCTAATGAGTCGGGATTTAAGTTAAATAAGGTCGAGATTTATATAGGGTGGTGATTTGTGGTAAGTTGTAATAAACGAAATACATGGTGTATGGTAAAATATTGGAAATACGTGGTGGTAAGTTTTAATTTCCCCTTTTCTTAATTTAGATAGGATAAAAATATACCCTACTCATAAGGCGGTGATTAGTGACTCATATTTTATGTTTTTATTTACCGTAATTGATAATTTAATTAAATTCGTATTTTTTTATTGTAAAGAATACCCCCTTGGTTCCCATGAATGGATCTCTTTTGCTTTTAGATCAAAGTTTATAGGAAATAGAAAAAGATTCTTTTTTTAAATAACATGAGAAACTATAGTTTGTGAGTCTGTGACAGAGGGACTAACTATTAAAGACAATGATTATCTCACTTGTACCCCTCAGGTATCCCACAATCCCACTAGCACCCCTGTTTCTATACCCTCTAACTCCGTTATTACACAACAATCATGACCATTATGCAAATAACTTTAAGTATCTTTTTCATCAATTACTCATGGGACATTTGGGACATTTGGGTCATTTGGGTCTACCATGTCATCTTTGAGTCAGCTTCTCTTATGGTTTCAGGTTGAGTCCTTCCAAATAGTACCGAATCTGATTTCAAGTCTTTCTTCTAGATATATGATTCGGGTCTTAGTACAAGCTAATCGGGCCAGGTCAATTTTGTAACTCTAGCGATAGCTACTTCTAGCACTACAGAATATATTTCAATATTTGTGTCAATATATCTCACGAAAAATCATGAACTTAAAGGAACTGCCATCACTACCTTAACGGGTTTATCTCATGGAGAATTTTAGCACCTCAAAGGATATAGTCATATAGCTAAACATTACGGAGTACCTGCTACTGTGATTTAATCTCTGAAATGGCTGTCAAAATTTTGGGATGCATGAATAACGTTAGGATCCAGTTCTTTTTGTGGGGGGATTTTTACTAAGCCTTCTTTATTTTGTACTCATCACTATTATTCTACCAATCTAGTTTGTTGTTTCTTAGCTCACATATTCTGTATTGCTTTGCATATCATTGAGTCATATGACTATATGAGTTTGAAACATATTTGATCAATGTAATTAATGGAAGTGAATCCTTGAGACCAAATAGGAACAAAGAAAGTTACGGGTTTTCAAAATGATCATGCAAAGTGAAAAAAGAGCAAGTTTTAAGGGTGATCCGAAAGAAACATGGAGTATCCAAGTAAAACGACACTTAACGTTAAGTTTGATGATTCTTTGTATTACGGTCACGGTTGTTATGCAATTACAGTCACATGGTATGAGTGGATGGAGGTACAAGTGAGATTAGTGCATCCTTGAGGGGCACAAGTAAGAAAATTCATATAAAAAAGAGTAACTATTGAAATATAAAGAAAATTAGAATTATTTAACATTTAAAATAATACTTTACATGACTAAAGTGGTAAATGAAAACCATCAAAAAGTTGATTTTTGTGTGTAATGTTTAGTAAATGTAGATATTCAAGCCGTGAAATGAAAATAAAATAAGTTTGTGGGAAGCTGAGTTGGAAAAGTCTCATTTCTCTTGTCTATGGTCCTATGGATAAAAGGTGTTATTTGAGTCAGTCCGAGTCTAAATTATGAGAAGTTAGTGGAAAGCTGGTTGGCATGTGGGGATCATGCTAGTGCAGTTGTTAGTCTAAGATAATAACAAGACAACTTAGTATTAATACATGATCGACAAAATTTGGATTTTGCTTTTAAAATTGTGTTAGCTAGAAGGCGTAGCACAACTTTTGTGTGGTATCCATTACTTTCAACTCATACTTGTTCGAATATTGGACTTTTGCCATGTTATATGCGAGGTCACTCTGACCTTCTGAAATAAATAGCAGCAGTTACCTTTAGAATTTGAAGAGGCCTATTAGTTCTTGAAGTGCCTTAAAAGTGATAGTGACCTGTACCATTTCAGCTTTGTTATAGTTCATTCATTGGCATTGAATGGAAGATAGGCACACTATTTGTTGCTTCGCTTGCATCTGCTTTTTTCCTCTATGTTCACCATTTTCATAATCTTTTAATGACCGGTAGCATGGGATGGCACAGCAATCTTTTACCTTTCTGGTGTGGTTCTGCAGGTTGGCTGCAAAATGGGATGCAAGTTCTGTGCAACAGGTAGCATGGGATTTAAAAATAATCTATCAACAGGAGAAATTGTGGAGCAATTGGTGCATGCCTCTCGTATATCAAACATACGTAATGTGGTCTTCATGGTATTTCTCTTCCTTAACTAATTTGTAATATAGTTTTTGGCAAAGCTCTGTCCCAACAATTTTGCATACAATTTTTACCATGTGGTGATGTCTGTGCATCTGGCTTAACATGAAAACATATGAATGGTTATGACCTGCAATAATAGTATGATAATGCACAATATTCATGTGATATCATGTGAACAGAATTGTAGTCAATTTGATAATATATTCTATCGGCAGGGAATGGGAGAACCGCTGAATAATTATTCTGCATTGGTTGAAGCTATTCGTATTATGATGAAATCTCCATTTCAGTTGTCACCAAAGAGAATCACTGTATCAACGGTATGCATTGCTTCAATGTTTATCTTTCTATTAGCGCCATTAGTGAGAGACCGAGACTTGCCTTTTCTTTCTGACTAAACCGATTTGAACCAAACTAGGCTTACCTGAAGTGAATTGAATGGGACTGAATTATTGAGATACATTGAATGGGGATGAACTTAACGAACTGAAGTGAATGAGGCTCAACTGAATTGAAGTGAACCACAAGGAGCTAAATCTTACTTAACTGAAATGAACCGAAATTATGTTGGAAAGAACAAGGCATTTAATTTATATATTTTGCTGCATGTTTATTGTATAATTGTTGTATAAGGTATTTGATTCCCTTCTCCAGCGCCTTTTTTTTAACTCCTTTATTTTTCTTCTTTGGTCATTTCAATTTTAAATCTATGAGAATTTCTTACCACTGTATTTAGCAGCATGTTTGCTATGAAGCTATGACCTTACTGTGTTTCTTTGTGTAGCGTTGTCTACTTTATTGAACCTATCTGATAGCTTAGAATGAGTTACGGAGTATTTATTATGATGGTATCATTAATTCACCAGCATGCGGCAACCCTGAAATCTAGTACGGAGTATCTATTATAGGTTTGCTGGCACCTGGGTTTTGATACTGATGTTAATGCGTTTTGGACCCACAGCTTATCCTTTTAAGGCTCAAAGTGGAAAGCAACTTAATTCATGGCATAATCCCTTCAATCTGTGGCAGTCAATCCGCAAGTATTGTGACATACTTACCTGATCGCATTTTAATCTAATCTGATTCACAACCCCCTAGATGTCAGCAAACACACAAAGGCAGGCTGTTGTAATTTAAAATAAATTCTTACCCTGTTAAGCATATTCACTGACAAAATTACTTGAATGCCGTATAAGTCAAGACAAGAAAGAGAACTTACTGTTCATTTTTTTCCAATTACAGTCTCATATGACTATAGTTAGGATGTTTGGCATGGAATGCCCAGAAGTCATGCTGGCTCATTGTGTTACTTCGTATTATTTATTTATGGATCTGTTAAATGCTATGCTCTACTACAGGTTGGAATTGTACATGCCATTAACAAGCTTCATTCAGATCTACCAAATCTGAATCTAGCAGTATCACTTCATGCACCGGTTCAAGAAATTCGATGCCAAATCATGCCAGCGGCCAGGGCCTTTCCTCTAGTAAAACTTATGGATGCTCTTCATCTGTACCAAAAGAACAGGTACAAAAACAAATGTGTTTCAGTATAAGTTTACTTCTATTTCTGCAATCATTGCTGCAGATTTAATTTCGTTTATTCCACTTACCCCCACATTCACTATCTAGTCAACAGAAAATATTTATCGAGTATATAATGCTTGATGGCATAAATGATGAAGAGGATCATGCACATCAACTTGGCAAATTGCTGGAGACATTGGAAGTGGTTAGTAGTTCTTCTCTATTTCATTTTTCCTCCCTTCAGAAGTTTTTTCCGATTTTCTTTTGGCATGGTTCTCTAGAAATATGGATTACAATATTAAGATAATTTAACCTAGCAAGTTGGCCACCAGTTAAGTCATAATTAACCAAACTAATTAATAGTCCTCTCTCACACCCCCTCTCCCCAAGTACTCCTCCCCTCCCCCACTATCTCCATAGTCTAGTGCTCGACCTCCCTACTAGCAACAGCTCACCAAATCGGCAACCGCCACTTCCTTTCGACTACCTCTCTCTTCTCTGGCTCATCACGCCAGCAATTGCTCTCTTCCATACTCATCCTCTTACGAAACCCTCTGTTACGATTTACGACTGCTTGCCATCCTCATCGGTGGGCGTCATCCACCCAAGAATCGAATGAAACCCGCACATCTCCAACAAAACCCACAAACTGCCATCCTAGTTTTGTAAATGAAGGGAGGGTGAGTGAGTTAAAGGGGAGGAGTAAATTGGTGGCTGATTGTTCATGTATGGGAGTGGCAATTCTGTAAATAACCAAAGTAGATAAGAATTCTAAGCTAGAGTTTTTGCTAGACAGGGTAAAAGTTTGTAAATGCGGAAAATATGGTGGTATTTCCCTAATGGAACATGGGAGTAAAACACTAGGGAGTTGGGGTCATTTTGTTACATAAATTGCAAACACACGGGTTTTCCGATTATTTACTGGATTTTTCTGTCCTCGGAAGTACCTAACATTCTCACTGAGTCTAGTTTTTAATCTGTTTTATGTAATGTTGCAGGTGGTAAATCTGATACCTTTCAACCCGATTGGAAGCCTAAGTATATTCAAGACGAGCAGCGAAGCAAAAGTGACGTGTTTCCAGAAAGTCTTGAGAGAGCAATATAACATTAGAACGACAGTTCGGAAGGAGATGGGGCAGGATATTAGTGGTGCTTGTGGTCAGCTGGTGGTAAGTCAACAAGATAAAAGGGCAACCGGAAGCCCTGCTATTTTAACTGACATTGAAGATCTTCTTCAGTCAACAAGATAAAAAGTGCAAGTCTCCCATTTTCTTCTCACAAGCTAATATTATACAGTACTCTATATTGCATTTCTCACTATTAAGCCTTTTTTCCATTACTTTTGGTGATAGGAACATGGTTGGTACTCTGTACTGCAAGTCTTCCTTTTTTCCGTTATACAGTACTCTGTATTGCCTTTTTTCCATCACTATAAGCCTTTTTTCCAAGGCCGTACCTCAGAATTTGGGGACCTGTGTGAAATTTTAAAGTAGGTCCTTAAATGCTGCTCCCTCCGTCCCTATTATTTGTTCCCCTTTGGTTTTGGCACAAAGACCATGGAGGGGGGAGAGCATTATTTATAGGCTTTCTTATTGGTTTCGCCTGGATCAAAGTGTCATCAAATTACTCATAAATCGCATTCCTAAAATAGAAAGTTTTTTTTTTTTTTTGCCAACGGGTTACCGACCGATAAAAGTTACAAACTCCTGAGCGCCATAGTAGCTAGTCTATGAGCTCGAGAGTTTTTAGCCCTAGTAATAAACCTAAAAGTACAGCAGTGGAAATATGAACATTCACCCACGATGTCCTCAATAAGATGTGAGATGGCTCCTGCAGATTTCATTCCCCCCACGATTTGGGCCACGAGAAGCAGACAGTCAGACATGATACAAACATGTCTAGCACCTCTCTGTCTCATCCATCTAATAGCCTCAAGAATCGCTTTTCCTTCACTTTGGATGGGTGACTCTGCTGCAAAACATTGACGAGCCTCCACCCATTGATCGTCATTCCCATCTTTAGACGCCCGGCCTCCTGCCGCCTTGAAGTTAGGCAGCCACCCAGCATCCACCTGTAAGATCGTTTTAACACAATCATTAATCCTGTTAGCTTGTCTGATAACATAGAATTCCTTCGATGCACGCAGCTGATCCAAGAAAAACTTCTGAGACAACTCCTTATCCTGTCCTTCCTGAACTGGGGGCATACTAGAGGGGCCTGAAATATCTCGACAGCTATCTTCCGGGGGAAGCTTCAAATCCGAACCGTTGCTATCTTTGCTATCATTGCTATCATCATCGAAGAACACATTCAAATCTCTGCATGAAATCTCATAACGCTTCCAAAAACCATAAATGGAGTTACTCCATCTGTTGAAAATGACTCCATTTCGGAACAGCCATATAGAGTGGATGAGGTTGAGAAAGTGAAGAAGACTAGCATTACTCTTGTCAGTCTTGGGTAGGTATACTATCCACCCCATTATCCATTCCTGAAAAGATATATATTAGTAGCATTTTCAACTCTAATTCCAATTGAGCTGCTGGCCCAGATTCTCGCGGAAATAGGACAATCTCTGAACAGATGTTCCAGAGTTTCCTCTGTCCCATCCTCAGGGACTTGAGTACTCTGTATTTCATTGTTATCACAGAGCACACATCTAAATGGGCCAGATAAGTTTCTTTTTTTCCTTTCTCTCCCGATCGGTAGAGCAGAGGACAAAATTTTCCAAACGAATGTTTTCCATACTTGAGGTCCTGGGAGTTTCCAAATCAGTCGTCTTTCATAGAAGTGTGGGAAACTCTTAATCCCTCTCATCACTCTGTCTCTGTGGATGGCAAATTTGGGATTAATAGAGATCCCCTCACGATAACCACTTTTTACATTGTAACGTCCGTCTTCAGTTCGCGTCCACACTGGCGAACTTATTCTAAAGCCCTGAGGGATATAGATTGCCTTTATCCGGGAACACCACTCAGAATCAAAGATGTACTCCAAGGCGAGATGGTTCCAAGTGTTGTTGGGATATATAAGGTCCTTAAGAGACCAAGGTACCCCCTCGTCATTATAAATACTGTCTATCCCCGTTTTCGGAACCGGGACACTACCTTGAACCCATTTGTCTTGGAAGATATTAATCAAACCATTAGAATCACTATCCCTCGTATGAGTGCCTATAGTCCAAGATAGACCACTAACTATGATTTCACTACTCCACAATATATTTCTCCAATTCGAAGAGGGGTTACAGAATCCCCTCTGATCCTTTTGCATCATCCAGCTCTTGAAGGACCCATACTTACCTTCAAAGAATCTTTTGAACAATGAGTCTTCATCACTCAACATTCTCCAGGCAAGTTTTGCAAGCAGAGCTTTGTTAACAGTAGAAATATCTCTAATTCCCAGTCCACCCTCGCGCTTAGGTAAGGAGAGAAATCTGTTCGCCCTCCAGAAGACCGATCCACCCATTCTAGAGCCCGCCCACCAAAAATGTGCTAGAAGAGAATTTATCTTGGTAGCAACACTTACCGGCATTTTGAATACCGATAGAAAGAAACTGGAAAGGTTGGCTAAAACCGAATGAATAAGAGTCAGTCTTCCAGCTGGTGAAAGGAAGGAGCCATTCCACGAGGAGATCCTCTTTATAACCTTCTCTAAAATCAAGGAGTGCGAGATAGATTTTCTAGCACTCCCAATTTCCTGAATCCCCAAGTAATCTCCCAGATTATCACTAATTTTCATGTCAAGCAGAAGCAAGCTTCTTCTGATGAAAGATAAGTTGCAGTTGTCACTGAATATAATGGAGGATTTGGCCTTATTGATAACTTGTCCCGAAAGCATGCAGTACCTTCTGATGATCCTGTAAAATTCAACCAGATTTTCCCAAACTCCCTTGAGAAAGAAAAGAGAGTCATCAGCGAAAAACAGGTGGGAAATAGGAGGCATATTCCTCGCCACTCTAAGCCCCTGGATTCCTCCTCTTCCAATGTTACCTGAAAGATTTCTTGATAGCATTTCCGTGCATAACACAAAAAGATAAGGAGACAGCGGGTCACCTTGTCTCAATCCACAAGTAGGATTAAAGAACTTGATAGGTTCTCCATTGACAAGGATGGAGTAAGAGACCGTGGTGACACAGTTAAGGATAAGATCAATCCATTTTCTGGGGAAGTTCAGACCTAGCAGAGTTCCTCTCAAGAAATTCCAGTTGACTCTGTCGTAGGCCTTACTCATATCCGCCTTGATAGCCACTAGTCCCACTTTACCTGACTTCCTCTTCTTAATGGTCCTAATACATTCATCCGCTATTAATATATTGTCGGATATTGTTCTACCAGGGATAAAAGCATTCTGAAATTCTCCAACAATTCTTCCCATAATACCCTTCATTCTATTGGCTATACATTTAGTCATGACTTTCATGATCACATTGCACAGACTGATCGGTCTGTACTCCTCTACCCTTTCTGGATTAGGTAGTTTAGGGATAAGTGTAATAAAAGTACGATTCATCTCTCTCAGAACAAAACCTGATTTCATAGTAGCTCTCACCGCCTCACACACTTCTTTCTTAATAATAGACCAGTATTTCTTGAAAAATTCTCCTGGAATCCCATCTGGTCCCGGGGATTTATTCGTTCCCATTTGGAAAACCGCACTTCTAATTTCTCTATCAGAGAAGCTTCGTAGTAAGGAGTTGTTTTCTTCTTCTGAAATTGTGGTCCCTTTCACCCGGAAAAAATTTGAGTTTTCTTCCCAGTAACTCTCAGCCGTATTCAATATGTCTCCCACTTTAAACACCGAACAGTAGTGTTTTTGGAATATATCTTTAATAGCAGAGATATCTTGAATCCAATTTCCTACTTCGTCTTTAATGCAGTATATAAAATTCTTACTACTTCTCCCTTTCATAACATTGAAGAAGTACCTAGTACAGAGGTCACCTTCCTTTGCCCATCTAATCTTAGCTCTCTGTTTCCAGTATAATGCCGCTGCCTTGCTGATTTCAATAAGTTCCTGATGAGTTTTGTCGTAACCTGCTGTGTCTCCCCCATTAGCGATGTCATTAATATTCTCAGATAGGGAGATATCAAACTCATCCCACTTTTTATTCCAATCTTGCCTCATATTGAGTGCATTTCTCATCAAGCTCTTGTTAATTCTCTCCAGCCTTCTCATCAAACTAAAACTTTTTGATCCCTTGGTTTCAAGTACCCACTCTCTTGAGATTATGTCCCTACCTTCCTCAGACTCCAGACTCCAAATTTCCACCTTGTACGGCCTTCTTCTTTTGTCCTTTGTCAAGTCTGAAATAAAGAAGATTGGCACATGGTCCGACATTTGAATAGGCAAGTGAATAACTCCCGAGTTAGGGAAATTTGAAAACCAATCTCTTGAGGCATAAGCCTTATCTAATCTTTCTAGAACTCTTGCTTTTCCATCTCTGTTGTTGCTCCATGTGAACCTCGGACCTTTATAAGGAATATCTAACAGTTGATGGCGTATCTTCCACTCGTTGAAAAAATCCAACCCTTGTATATTTCTTGTTGAGGTACTCAGTTTATCCTCAATCGAGTCGACTTGATTGAAGTCTCCAATCAAAAGGTATGGAAGAGTCATGGCCTCCAAGTATTGCCCCAACTCTTCCCATACCAGCTTCCTAAGACTTACCTTTGCTTCTCCATAGACCAAGACTAGAAAATAAGGGAAAGCCAAATTAACGTTCGACTTTAGGATTACAAAATGGTGGCATTTTGCCACTAAGGAAAAGGAAGAACTATCCTTCCAACCCACAAATAAGCCCCCCTTGTTGCCCACACCGTCCATACCCACAAAAGACCGAAAACCGAAAGGGCGAACATACGTCGCAACTAGGTCTACATTACACATAGTTTCACAAAGGAAAATAAATTCTAAGTTGTAATGACTACTAAGTACCGCTCTAATTTTAGGAATTGCCGGTGCGAGCGGGTCAGAGAGTCCCCGACAATTCCATGAGAGACCATTCATTTGGGGGAAGAAGATTGATCAGGTCCAATCTTCGAATCACCGATCCGCGTCTCTTGAGTTGATCCTTCCTTCAAATTTCCACCCTCAAAGTTGCCATCTTCTGCTTCCATACCATTGCTGCCCTCAGAACTTTGCCGCTTCTTACCAGGGGAACTCATCACCCTTTCTGCCTCGAACTCTTCAATCTCATCACACTGGTCGACCTTCCTTTTGTTGCTCCCCTCCTCTTCCAAGCTTCCTTTGAGTTTTCCAGCTTCCACTTGTCTTGATGATGAACTGCCCTCACCTCTCATTCTTGCTAACCTCCTTTTTTCAGCATTTTTTCCTTTCCTTACAAAATCCACTATGTCTTTATCTGGAAAGAAATTCGGGTCACACAACCATTTACCCAAATTCTCTATTGAGGTCCCCATAAGCTGTTCAATCTCAGTAAGACTCTGCCATGTCCTTTCAGCCATTTCCATTTCTTCCTTGTCTTCCTCTGTCATCTCCTCATCCATAATCTGGTCCCTGACTACCACAGTTGGAGGGTTTTCCTCTAGATTGATGCTATTTTGTATCTCAGTTGCTGACAGGTTTTGTCCTTCAATAGCCCGCCTCTCCTCCTCTTCACTCCTCACATATATCAGATTATCAGGGCCTCTAGGAGTTAGTGGCCATTCAGGAGTAGAGTCTGGAGTTTCGTCTGGGTCTCTACCTGCTACCCAAACACCAATTCTGTTTGCATTCTGAATATTAGCCTCCTCTTCATCATTCCCAACTTCATCTTGGTCCTCTTCTTGAGTCATATTCTCCTCAGTATTGGCATTCACAGTTTGATCTTCTCCTAATACTCCTTCTACGTCCCTTTCATCCCTATCCTCTTCCTGTGCATCCTCATTATTCTCCACTGCATTAACATCCCTCTCCCTGTTCTCATCCTCCCCCATGTTCTGGTTATCAGGCTCATGGTGTATAATTGGAAATCCAGTGGGGCTCACGAAAGTCTGAGCAAATCCCTCTTCTTCATCTTCAAAGAAACCCTAAATTCATGAGGTTCAAGCCTCCTTCTCAAATTATCCTGAGCTATCCACCCTGGGTTGTTCATGTCAATCTCTGCTCTATGGTTCATGGCCCTGATGAAAGGATCATCAAATTGGAAACCATGAGGTACATGGTTTCTATCACCCATGACTCCCCCCGTACCATGAGCCCCTTCTCTTTCAAATCTTCTTCTAATGTCTCCCCTACCTTCCCCTCGAATATCCTCATCATCTATATCCATCCTCTCCTGATTAGGATTCAAATTCTGATTGTCTTCTGCTCCATTAATACCCTCCCTCATCCAGACCGGTCCCTGGAATGGGATGTCCCTATTATAGAACCTCATACCAGGGTATATCCTCCCTCCTGGCGTGGTCCCAATCTCAAAGTCCACAAATCTGTCTTCAGGTAAAGCATCCTGAATACGTCCAAAAAAACCAGCCACAAAATCTATCCTAGTTGTTGCATATTCTACTTGCTTAGGGGTAGCACGAAGGTCCAGATTGAACATCGAGTGATTGCTCTCAGTTTGGAAAATAACAAAACCCTTAGAAACAGTCCTAGCAAGCAAAGCGTT
This sequence comes from Agrostemma githago, assembly GCA_958450325.1. NCBI lineage: Eukaryota > Viridiplantae > Streptophyta > Magnoliopsida > Caryophyllales > Caryophyllaceae > Agrostemma > Agrostemma githago. The sequence continues at coordinate 59,594,058 of OY288247.1, read as the reverse complement.
GACCTGAGTAGAAATTTGATTAGGTGTTTCCCCACACCCATCAACCTTGTGACCAACCTTCCCACACTTAACACAATACTTAAACACTTCTTCATATTTAAACTGTACCCAAACCAATATTCCATCCTCACAGGCCAAAAAGAAGCCAGGCATGAGAGGTTCACCTATCCTAATACCCACCCTAATACGGATAAAGTCATTGGCTGGTACAGCTCCCATAGGGTCTACCCTTGGTTCAACCCCCAGAACGTTACCCAAAATCCTACCAACTTCCTCAGTAAGAAATTCAAAAGGAAGACCACAGACTCTTACCCAAAGAAAAGCAACAGGAAACGTTACCGTTCTTGGGACCATCTCCCTTCTCCAGTTCTTGAAGACCATGAGCCCTCCAAAGAACGATGCTACCCCTTTGTGAAGTATATCTCTCTTATCATCTTCATCCTCGCAGTAGAAGACAAAGATGTCCCTCTGTTTGAAAACCGAAATCAATCCTCTAGAATGCCATTTAGCCCGGACCGCTCTATTAATCTCAAATGCTTCAAACCTCCTGTAGTCCACCATTTTCCCCAGCACACACTTCCCATAGAACCTCCTAGTATTACCCAATAATTCTGGGTTAATAGTTAAGATTGGTCCCGCTCTTGGGAGTCTCCAAGCCTCATTAAATTCCTCTTCGTTAGGATCCTCCGGGTTTTCAGGAATCTGTTGATCAGGTGGTAGCCCACCTCCCAAGTCTTCCATAACTTCATCTTCAAGGCCATGGAGTGGATCATTAATCCACCCATTTATCTGTCTTCTGCGCCTACCCCGCATCCCATCTTCCTCCGAAGAACTACTACCATTCGACAAGTTTGTAAGACCACCGAATTATTTTACACCTCTTTTATTTATATAGAAAACTTTCTCTCTCGAAAAAGAAGGAAAAAGAAAGGGAAAAAGGGGAAAACGATTAGAAACCCTAGGAACCCTAACCTCTTCATTTCGAATTAATTCAGCTGAGAGAAAGGCAATCATTCCCTTTTTCCAAAAAGGAGCACGGGATTTCATAATCCTGTTTTATCTATTGTTCTTCTTCAATCTTAGTAGGCAATTATTACCTACTTTTAGACTTTGGGGTTAATTAAGGAGCAAGCAAGCTGCATGCAAGGATATTTGCCTTTGATTGGCCCACTGTTGCTGAAGTGATTATCCCTTGCTCAGAATATCGGGTAGCAGGGATTGCATGCAATAGAAGCGCAAGAGTCTCTTGCATGCATTGGGTGTTCAGTCCTCAAGGAAAATCTTGGAAGATTACAGGGTTTTTTTGGTCTTAAATTTGGCTAGTATTTAAGGATGGGGGGTTTGGGCAACTCCAAAGTTTACATCAAAGGCTATCACAAAAAGTTCAGAAATAAACCTTTACCTTATTATAATCAGTTTTCAAAAATGGATGAGCGATTAGGGAATGGGAACATCCGAATGGAGTAAGGGAGGAACCACTCCAAAATGGGTTCCTGCATGGGGAGGATGAAGACAGGGAGAGAACTCTAAAATAGAAAGTTGAACAAATAACTCCGTACAATTTTGTGATACTTATATAATACTCCCTCCGAGTTTTTATCATTTACCCATATTCCTTTTTGGTATGAGTTTGATCTTTTATCCACTTTCCATTTTAGAACATAAATGTGTGGTTCACATCCATTTCTCTCTCTTCCCCTTTCTTTTTTAACCACTCATTTTTCCTTCCTTATTTTTCATCCCAAAACCAAATGGGACAATCATAAGAACTCGGAGGGAGTATTTCATTTCATGCTTTTTAATTATTTTTTTGGTGGGTGGAACTATATATTACTCCGTATTTTACTAAACACTACTCCCTTTGAGTTTCTATTACAGATTGATTTTTGCCTCACTTTCCTTTTGAGGCCATCAATATGTGGTTCACAATTACCTCCTATTTCTCTCTCTTCCTCTTTTTTTGAGCTACTCATTTTCTCTTTTTTATTTTCCACCCAAAAGCTTTTGGGACAATAATAGGAACTTGGAGGAAGTACATCTTTTTGAGTTAGCCTCAGTGCCCCCAAACTTTTTTTAATTAGTCCATTTTACTTAAGGAAATATTTATCTCTATTTCTCTCTCATTACATGCACCACATCTTATTTTTCACTTTCTTTTGAACTTTGTGCTAAACCCATAAAATGGAGGGAGTACTAAGTTTTACATGTTTTTTTTGCCAGCAGTAAAAATATCGATGGTTACATGACGTTTGAGTTCTCAGAATTCATGTTACAACCTTTATTAAACTTGAAAACATAACTTAAAGAAACGTAAAACATAGATAAATGCGTCGGGATCCACAAAGATGGGTTTGTGGACATCAGAATAATGGTCACGATCAAAAGTACCATCTGCATCAACACAGCTAACCTTCCAAAATCGTCGAAGAAAATGAGCCTCAGGGTGCGAAGAACTAGGTGCACTTACGCTCTTGCGAAAAGAGCGTAGAAACAAGAGATGAGATGCAAGACAACGAGGTCTGCCCTCGATGGAGTAAAAACTCCTACACCTGGGAGATCGAATCCTTGGGTCATAAATCCAATAGTTTGAGAAAATCAGAATGCTAAGAGAAAGCACGGAGATCACGGAGAATCCTTCAACCAAACTCCTATCCCAAATCGCTAAGAAGCGTCGTATTTTGAAGAAGCCAACCCACATTGAACACACAAGAACCATAACTAACTGACAATGGTCATTATTGCTACCAATCTGAACGACATAACTTAAAAAGATAAAGCTACGATCGATCCCGCAAGGGAGATTTATTGAAAAAAGTAAAATAACCGCTACTAAGGGAAATGAAAGACATGAAATTATTTGAAGCATCAAAAGAGGAGGAAGCCAAAAGCCCGACCACACTCCAAACACCAACACCCACCCACACAATCAGTCAATCAAACCAAGAACCCAAGACCAAACTCAGAAAACAGACAGGCGTCAAGACTCAACAGAGAAAAGGCCCAAAACAGAATCAAAGTCGCAAGGAAACCGTCTTAAGTATCTGAAGACAAAAAAACGAGAGAACCCCATAAAGGAAAGGTGACCACCCTGAGAACAAGCCCACTACCAAACCACTTCAAAGAAAGAAGGACAACAAAACCAAAAAAACAACAGATTTAAAATTGATAGTGGCCAACAAAAACCGACCTTAGAGACACAACCACCGGAGGATGGAGGAGGGGGGGCGAGGGGAGAGGGAGACATCCTCCGGCGAACAACATCCAAATGGGTTGGTCAAGACAAGAGCGCGACAAGGAAGACGACCGACAACGGCGACCGGCAACGAAAACGGTGACGGCGGTCAACCAACCACACTTAAAGGGACCAACAACAAGACGAAAACTAACACTTAGAAGCAAAGGCGACGACGACCTGAGACGAAAAGGGGATATCTGGGATCGGACTATGAACTGAGTTATCTTGACTGATCGGCCGGGGTAGGCACATCCGACCATCCTCCGGCCAAGTGTTGGGTGAGGGAGAGGGAGATGAGGTAAGGCGGCGGCTGGGGAAGAAGGGTTAGGATTTTTTTTAGGTTTCACCTTCTGTGTCCTCTGTGACTTCTCTCTACTTTTTAGACCTTTGTTAGTTGAGTAGGTCTCCTGGTAGACGGTCTCTCATTAACTTTACTGAGAAACTAAGTACAAATGAAAATGTAACAATGGTACCAAACCTAATAGAAGTAGGTACGATTAACATAAAAGAGTATACAAATATGAAGAGGGTACGCTTCTTATAAAAACAGGTACAAAACAAAGTTGTCATTTAAGAGTACGAATAGGACATAGAGTGGTACTGAAGATTGGTCTCTCAATAAGTTATTGAGAGACCGTCTCTCCCAAGAATTTGTGTTGTTAATATAAGTTAATTCTTCGTAGTTTTACATGTTATGGCAACGAGAAACAAGTTTTTATCTAACAATGATAATTTACATAAGGGATATCATAGTGGTACACTTGTACTACATATAACAAAACATATCTAAAATCGTAGACAAAAGCCCTTCTCTGGCCGGCCGTCGAATGGTGGAATGCTGAAAACCGGGCACAAACGTCGATCTCCAAATAATGTTGATGCATATGAGATGTAGAGTGACAAGCATTACTTACGCTCTTGCGAAAAGAACGTAGAAAGAAAAGAGGAGAAACAAGACTATGAAGTCTGCCATCGGTGGAGAATATTATTACACCTAGGTGATCAAAACCTTTGACGATAAGAGAGAGTAAAGACACAATCTTTTATCCAAGATCGCTACGAAGAATTAAGCAGCGTCTTTCGACGAATCCATCCCACACCCCACATAGAAGCTCTGAAATTGCCTTACTATGACCATTGTCGTGACTTGCAAGAACGTTCCACAAATACCAACTAAGAATGTACAAGGGAGAGTAAAAGAAAGACTTGGGAGACACTAAGCAAATAACATTTATTCATTAAGGGGAGACCACCACAAACAACCTCACCATCACCATTCACTCGCTCAAGCATCATGACCCAAAGCCGACAAAACGGGTGATCACCCAAAACTTAGCCAAGTCCACAACTGAGAACATAAAGAGTTGCTACAACTTACAAGGAGCCCCAAAGACTCCAAAAAAAATCAGTCAGTCAACATACACAAAAGAGACTCAACAAACCTAGAAAACAAAACTCAACCAACCATGAAGTCCAACCATCGGAGCCAACCACGATTATTTATGCGATAGTGATGATGTATCCCAAAGGAATAATGGGACATGAGATAGAACATAAAATGGGACCGAAGAATTGCACTGGAAAAAAAGGGGTAATATTAGAGCCACAATCAAGTAATCAACCTGTACTCCTGTTTCCTTTCCAATAATTTCTATACTTTTGAGTAATATATACGGAGTATGTGAGTTACAAGTATATTTTAATCAAATGTATAAAATTGATTGAAATAAACGTAGTACTTGTATATAACAACTCACCTACAAGATTATAGCATGTTACAGAGTGTCACAGATTACAGTCAAATATCTGAAAAGGGAAAAAAATGGGAGAGTGATTTAAAAAAATAACGGTTGTATGGTTATCTTGGAGGCCATTTACAGAAAGTGTGAACTGCAAAGTCCAATCCAAAGGATTGAAAGGGTGTGGCACATAAATAAGCCAAATCCCTTCTTCCTATAAACTCAAATAGGCGCGCCTCAGTTTTATGCAGGTTCGTCACTTTGATGATGTGAGATTTCCGTCTGGCTGTCCAGAGGCATGTACTGAGCCATGATAGCTCTGATCTCGGAATCCATGTATTGCTGCAATGTGCAAATCAAAGAAAATGAGGATAATCCCAGTTAGATCCACACATAGGATACTAGAGCTCTTTTGCTAGACAAAACCACCCATCACCTATTTTGACTCTAAAATTCATGAACAAGTAGCTCTTCAAATAACGAACAACATGAATAGAGCCACCTAGCTCATCAATAAGCAAACTAGCCCAGCTCCGGTACTTAGTTATCTGTGAATTATCCTGTTTCTTTGCAAGCTTATCAAAGGCGAACGAAATTGATCATGCAAAACCAACAATATCTGAACATGACTAATATCCACATCATGTCCCTCAAAATATCCACAACACGACAAAAGCGTGAAACAGATGGGTGAAAAGTGGATGAGCAGTGAAATGGGTAACCTGAGTACTCTTCATTCACCCACTACTCTTCCTCACTTCCTCAAATAGATCTGGCTCCCTTTATTTCGACCTTTTCATTATTTGTGAGAGATATTTTTTATCAAATGTAAACGCTTAGTGGTGGAGGGGAGTACATCTTATGAATGCATGATTCAATCACCCTAAAGTTTTCTCTCCGTCCAACCACTTAGTTTAGATATTCACACGACACTTGACCTAAGAACTGTTTCCTCCTATTCTTGCCCCTATACTAGAGAAATGTCCCATATGGCCATATCCCTCACTTGGCCAAATCAATGAGATTCCCCAATTTCATGATTGGCAAAGTTCTGATCGGTGAAAGAACTTTTATAATCTCCGGCAACCCTCCCACCTTGAGGCTCAGAACACCCTGCCACCACCGCCACCAACTACTACTACCCCTGACACCCTTTGCCCCATGACCTTGACCAAAACTTCCTCACACCATACTCACCACATCACTAACTTTTGTCCCAAAATTTCAGAAATAGGATGAGGGGTCGTTGGGGTTAACTTCCAGATATGATTATTTGAAGGTGAGGTCATGGTGGTTTTGCAAAGGTGATACAACATGAGGAGGATAGTCATCACTATCTTGCGACATAAGAAGAGTAGAATGGTGGACGTATATGGTAGTGGGAGTGGCGGATGAGGTGGCGATGTCGCCATGGTACGGGTAAGAAAAGGTTGCTGTGGAGTCGTGGTTGGTTACAGGATTCCCTCGGGTACCTAGCGAATCGTGAATCGTCAAAAACGAATCCTATCATGTTGCTTGCTAAAACTACACATAACACATGCTCCATAAGAGCGAATCACGAATGGAAAGAGCGTATTCATAGCGAATCCATTAACCATGGAGCCGTGCTGGTATACAAGAAAGATAAAACAGGAGAAGAGGTAGAAAAGGAAAAGGAAGGGCGTGCAGACTTGCCAGATTTTTCTGAACTGTCAAGCGTTGTAAAACGGATGACGGTCATGGACGAGGGTCCGCCAATCCAAACCATACTCATTCTCATCCCTATTAACGACTCAATTTAAGCATGATATGAATATATTGGGCCTTTGTTCACAAAATAACACTGGTCAAAGCTGTAAATTTTAGCCCTAAATTCCCTAACTAAAGCCAAAAGGAACCCTGACATGGCATATTTTCTCATTATACCATCTTCAGCAACTAAGTTAGGATCATTTCCTACATTTCTCTCCCCTTTATCTGTATAAGTAAATGTTCTCCACTGAATTCCATCATAATAAAGTCATCAAATTGGTCAGCCAAAGCTAGAACAAGCTTCATTCAAGCTCAGTCGACCATCATTCAGTACTTAATCATAGTGAAGCTAAGAAGCTTAACTACTTGGTTTACATACACACCCATTCCGACTTCTACTTACACCCATTCCAACTTCTTTGCCTTCATGGATGACGACTATTTCCATCTCGGACAGGTTGTTGTATTAAAAAGACAAACAAGTTGTATTAAAATGGATGTTTTGCCCTCATTTTTGTATAAGTTGTACCCATATGACCTGTGGACCCAGCCATTAGTTCACTTTTACCAGCCTATTACAATAACCCCAACCACACTTGCTTGTACTTGTAAGAAAACCATATCCGCAAGCAAATGTAAACAGATGGATGAGTCATGAGACCAAGGGAGTATGATTTTCAGTCAGGAAACTTACCCTAATTCTGTATTTGTAAACAAGGTACGCTCCACCAGCAAACATAGCTAAGGCTAACAAAATAAACCATACAACAGTCCAAGCTGACTTTGTCTCGGCAGCGCTTTTGCCTACAGAAAGACAAATGACATGTATACACTTGTAAGGTTGTGATAGCTAAATGCATAATAATATAGCCTTCAATAATAAATAGCTCACTTATGCATGTATCTTGGTCTCTCATATACAACAGATCCCTGCTACATGAGCAGTCATAGCTACCCCACGTGTTCTTACAGCTACATTCGGAACACTGACAAGCCTTCTTCTCTTTGCATTCATCGATGTCTGATTATCAAGACAAAAGAGCTTTAGTATTTAAAATTAAGAGTTGAGTAAGCTTTAGTAGTTTTCATCCACAAGCCCTGTCATCTAACTAGTTTTCATATCCATCAATAGAATAAAACTGATGAAAAAAAACTTTAGTATTTTAAATTGCGATTCACAGACATGGAATTCAACACCTCTCTGGGAAATAGTCCCTCCATTTCATTTATATTGTTTTGTTTGACTTTAAAGGTCAAACAATGTACACCTTGATTGATATATAATCACATTATACATCAGTGACAAGTCTCACAACTATTTAAAACTAATTATATGAAACTGATAATATAGGTTCCATTTCCAATGGAGCCAAAGACTCGTTGTTCTTTGGTTTTGGATTATGATGAAATTAAGCAAAATGACTCACTATACAGGCTGCACTTCTTATTGTGAATTAGCAATCATCAATGTGATTTTCGACACAATTTTTTGTTGCGGCCATCCAAACAAGCGTAAATTGCGTAGATAGGAATATACGACTCCTCACCTTTGGCTGTAGGAGCTTTTGAGTTTTGAGGCACAGAGATAATATTGTTGTGACTTGTAATATAAAAAAATAGTTTAGTTGATAAAACCTGTGTTACTCAGACACTCCGGCACTATCATGCCGAACACATGTTGGAGTGTCAGCCATATACAATGTACGATCAAGTTAATTACTCCGGTACGATCTAAAACTTATTAGTATTCTTATTTTTAAAAAGAAGAAAAAGTTGAGTGTTACGAATCTGGAGAACTCGACTCTACGTAAAGCAACTAATTTGCCAACACAGTAAATTCAAATGTGATCTATGCACTTATTTAAATTTATACCCTGGGTCAGGAAAATGATTTCTAACAAGTTTAGCAATGATCAACTGATACAGCAATAGTGACACTAGAATACTACTATATCAGCTGCTTATACAGACTATAAGGAACTACAATGAAAGTCAAAACATCTAACGTGCCAACCGTGTTAATTAAAATGTGACATGTGCTCTTATTTAAAACTATAATCCGGAGTTCGGGAGCTTTACCTACACAAGTATTCACACCATCACCCTTGAACCCTGAAGGACACTTGCATCCATCCTCATGGTCCTGTCAGCATTGGAGTATATAATGGAATTGAGAGATTGACCACAACGATTCGTATAAAATTAGCCAAAGTGTAGACAACAAGTTAACCTAAAGTAAAATTACCACACAAGCCGAAAAAGTTTTCTCAAGATGAGTTTCGTGCCAGCAGCCTCCATGGTTTATCTTGCACTTTCCAGGTCCATTTGCTAGCAAATATTATAAACCAAAAATTAATCAAATGATTCTACATATTCTGGTTAGTTGATGCTGAACATTTTATTTATATTAACAAAGTCTGTACGCAAACGGTTTATTGGAAATAATAACAGAATACTGATGGTTCAACTTTCAAATCTACGTCTTCCATTTGCTAGCAAATATTATAAACCAAAAATTAATCAAATAATTCTACATATTCTGGTTAGTTGATGCTGAACATTTTATTTATATTAACAATACGGGATACACAGCCAATATAGCCTTTGGTACGATAATAGGATACAGATGGAGCTGACGGCTATTAATGAAGCAGAACAAAAATCAGAGAAAAAACCATATAAATAAAGGTGAATACTTTGTTTCGTAGCTCATAAGAGTTGGCTGGAGTCACCGGAGTATATGTCTTTTACTAGTCTCCGAGTACTTTTATCCTACAACAATTAGTGAAGTATAATCTTAAAAATTCTTTGGAATTGCTACATTGAACTAAAATACTCCTCAGAAATCTTAAAAAGTGTAGTAATATACGGCGGCGGGTGTTGGGCAATGAAAGATTGTCACATTCAAAAGCCGAATGTGGCAGAGATGCATATGCTACAGTGGATGCATGGTCCATGTGTGACCACACAAGGAAGGAAGGATCGGCTTATAAATGAAGTGATTAGAAATATCAGCTTACAAAACACAAAGAAATCTTCTCCAGAATACCAAGTCCGTATTTATAGACCCAAAAAAAAAAAAATGTATCAACAGAAGTCATTGTCTTCACGACCGCCTTCATCTTCTTCCTTACACTTTCATCCTCCCCCATCATCTCAACTTTCCATTTTATCATGAACTCAAATCCCCATACCCTCATGTCCAGAAATCATTAACTTTGCAAAAACCAAAAATCTAAAAAAAAGAAATGAAAATGGTGAGTCCATTTTCCCCAAATCATGTCCAAGCCAGATTTCGAATCTGTACCCGCGTTGTGTCGTGTCGACCCACATATGAGTCCAAGCAACTCAGTAGACATCAACTGACCATAGAAGTTCAAAAAAGGGTGACATAGTACTTCCTCCATTCTTTTTAATAAGCCTCTTTCCTATTCTTGTGAGAGGAAAAGTGGGACATGGGGCTAACTCAAGAAAATAGAGGGAGTATTACTTTCTCCTCTTGATTCTTTTCACACTTATCCCACTTAAATCTTTCACTAGCTCTCGTCCCAAAATTTCAACACATATCTCATTTCCTATGTCTTCCCCTTTACTTTCAATCATTTTGAAACACAATTGAAAAGTACCCAACAAAAAGGAGCCACATGTGCAACAAGGAAAACAGTACATAACGAAAGACTATGAGAAGAACGATAATACACCCCCAGAGGCCAGAGGCTAGAGCTGCAAAAATATATTCGCCTCAACAAACATTTTGTGGGTTTAAGTTTTAACACATGATGGGTAACGGATATATAAGTTTTCACTGTTGAGGCCAGCCACATCCACAGCATACAATTCTAATTTTGCTTGTTAACTGTTGTGACCAGCCATGCCAACAACAATAAATTATAAGCCTCCTTGTTAAATGTTTAATTCAAACATTCAAAAGTGATTTATAAAAAATAAAAATAAAAACACTTGTAAAAAAATAAAACTTTCATGGAATTCAAGTTTTTACAAATAATGAAGTCAATTAACAAGGAATCATTAGATTGACAGTAATAATAGCCATAAGGATGCTATTTTAGAAAGAATTGAGTACTCCCTCCGAGTTCCTATCATTTACCCATTTGCTTTTGGGGTGAAAAATAAGAAAGGGAAAATGAGTGGATAAAAAAGAAAGGAGGAAGAGAGAAATTGGTGAATAAATGCGAACCACACATTTATGGCCAAAAGTAGAAAATGGGTAAAAGATCAAACTCAACCCAAAAAAGAAAAATGGGGCAATGTTAGAAACTCGGAGGGAGTATATTTTAAGGAAAAAAAAAAATTACCCCACTGCTACTTGGGCCTCACAAATTGCAAGATAAGGTGGGTTGGCCAGTTGGCACGTAGCCTATACCATTTGTCATCAAAATATAGAGATTGATAACATGACAGAATCAATATGCCATCTCTACATACATTCAGAGAACTTGACAGTCTAAGTTGAAATTAGTTGACCATTACAGTCCATGGAAACGAAAAAGTTGAGGAGGTAATAAAACACGCGGGGTTGTTGGTTGGCCTGGTTCAATGGCATACTAGGGCACTATGAAATGGGTCTCAAACATGATCTATCTCATTCAGAAAAGTTTTAAGGACACATGAAATATAATTATGAACCTACACATTTGGTCAAAAGCTCAGAAATGACTTGTCAAAAAGTTCAGGTCAAAAGCTTACGTTTGCATGACTTGTAGCCATCTCCTTGAAACTGCACACCATTTGCAAGAGGGCATTCACAGACTCTTCCACGAAAGGTATCCTGAACGAAAGAAATTAAAACAAAAATCCAGCCACCACGTAATGGAATTTGCAATAGGGAAAAAGAATGATATAAAAGAAATATTTTCTGTACCTTGCAGGCAGTAACATTGGCTGCCTTATCTTGCCAACAACCACCATTATTATCCAAGCACTCATTTGTCTGAATTTCTGTCATGAGACATGAATACCCAGTTAAGTAACCACCTAGTTTCTTGAGAGATCATATTAAAGAGAAATTGTGAGACATACATGCCATAGAATTAAGTGTAGACAAAGGGAAACTAGAATTCCAACAGTCTCACACCGTCTCATTTTAGGAGTTTGTGTTAACCTACATGGAACTATTATTACTGTCAAACATCAGAATTCTACAATATTACCTTCACTCAAGCAAACAGAAGGTTCAGTGGTTTCCTCAAAGCCTGAACAGATGGCTTTCAGTACAGCTCCTTTCTCCAACTTCCCTGTAGGCATAAGTTTAGAAGGGCAACATTATTGTTGTGCAATATATTACTCAGTAATATATACATTAAAAAACATTATTGCTGTGAAAATATATAAATATATACATTTAAAAATAAATAAATCACCTCGGTATTGGCGATTATTAACGACGAGTGTGGGTAATATGGTTACGTCACCCCTAGATCCTTTTCCAATCTAAACAAAGTTTGGAAACAATTTGAGGTATGAGTTATTAGCCATGCTAAAACCAAGAAAAATTGAATAAAGATTGTGGAGAAAAATGTCATAGCGTTTACCTGCGCTTCTTGTTCCTCTTTCAGGACAGGATTATCATCATCAGCTTCTGGATCTCCCATGCACTTCTCTATCTTCTTTAGATCAAGACCTGTAGTCAAAGGTGAAGCCTACGTTATCATCCAGTAAAGCCTATAAGATGGGTGGGACCCACCAGAACATCTAGAAACAACAAATCAGGGTTCAAAAATTAGGCTGCAACATCATCAAGAGTGAAACTGCCACACCTATATCTTGAGAGAAGTATCAGCCACATTAATGCCATGACCGAGATTAGGCCACAACAACCAATTCCTAAATCAAGTATCAAACCGAAATTTAACACCTATATCTTAAGGAGGGGTATCAGCCACATTTATGCCAAGATGACTGAGATTAGGCCATAACGACCAATTCCTAATCAAGTATCAAACCAAAATTTAACATCATTCCAAAACTTACCCAATGATTTGATGACTCCCTCGGCACAATCCTTATTATATTTCTTTTCCTTCATGGGACATCTAATCTGAAAATCAGTCACATAATCCCACCAAACCCAGGATTTATTCGTCTCATTTGCTACTTTAAAAACGCAAAGCTGCCTCAAGTTCTCAACTACCACATCTTTACCCTCATAACCTCGGCTGAAATCTTGCTCGGGATCCGGAGCACAGTATCTTCCATGATTTATGCACTGAGACTTGCATTGCTTGCTTATTGTAAATGCCTGAGGGCAGTACCACGTGATATAGTGTGGAGTGAACTGAGTAAAGCCACCTTTCTCTAGTATTTGACCTGCCCCCTTAAATTCCTTCATGAATCCCATCAACATTTCACATTTTACCCCACATTCATCATTGCTTGTTGTCCATAGCTCGTACTCTACTCTATCATCAGGGTGAGGAACGGCTTCTCTCCAATCAAGGTTCACGTTGACCATATCTCCTTTGTTAATTGATTTCTTCAGTGTTTCACCAAAACTTTTTTCGATAAGGGCAGAAGGTATAGTTATATTCTCAATGTATTTAGCAGATGTACTATCTTCTTCAGGTGTGTCCATGGTAATCAGTGCTTCGTTGACATTATCGGCAACAAGGACAGCGGCAGCGCCAGCTTGCTGGGCATTCCATACCTTCAACGCAAAAAAACAATCTGGGAATACACAGGAATCAATTTACTAATATGTACATCAATTTTAGTCGCCCGTGAATAATGGAATCCCACATGTTCTATACATGCATAAAATAGCTTGGGTGACAGGAGAGTGCAAACAAATACTCGTATAAGAAACAATTGAAAAAGAAATTATATCCCACTTTCGATAATATTCTCAATTCTCAATTTTCAAGAAGCATATCTTTCATAAGCACAAAATAGGTTAATTCTGGATGATTGATGACTAGAGATGAAAGTTGCATCAAAGTACTGCAATGTAACAATTCAAAGAAGCGCAAGCAGTTGAGAGTGCCATTAATTATGCTTTCATATATAAAAACTACAAGGCAGGAAGAAGCTTGAAATTTTGAAGATGGATAAAAAATTAAAAACAATGATAGACTGGAGTTTATTTGAGAAAAAACAATAGGCCCAATAGGCAACATGTATAAGATACAATTAAGAGTGTAGACTGTGTCTTGTAGGAAAAAGAGTGCAATCAGATTAATAGCCTTACACATTTTATTATATTTAATACAGTCAATTAGCCACTATGAACCCGATTTCAGAAGCTCGTCTATCAACAATAATTAAACCAAGTAATATAGTACGTATCAGATCAGCAAATGTATAAATGAGCAGTTGAATACTAGTCAGACCAGAAAAAGAAGTTAAAAAGTGAAGCAAGAACCATCTAAGGTCATTGAAAATTGCACCTAGGCATACACAATGCCATACATGATGCAGAAGTCATCAAGCTAGTAACCTGACCTGAATTGCACGAGTCCACCTCACAAGAAAGTGGCAAATATCAAAATAGAAAAGCATATAATTACGTAAAAAGGTACTACAATATTCCACAAGAGCTCAAATTGAGTAGAAGCTTTGATTATCATGTATTCATGTCAGTTCCAATCAACTCACTTCAACCAAGGATTTTACAAGCTATACTTGGGCTAAGTTTATCCCTAGAGTCATCTTCAGACACTCAAACCCCCTGTTAAACTCAGCCTTACTAGTTACACTAAAATACTACCTCCGGTCAAAAATTATTGCCCCATTTTATTAAAATACCTCTCACATGTATTCATGAAATGGGGCAATACCCGTTAACCTCAGCCTTACTAGTTACAGTAAAATACTACCTCCGGTCACAAATTACTGGCCCATTTCATTAAAATAGTCCTCACATATATTCATGAATTTATGAGCGGAAGGAGGAGTAAATAATAAATCCAGTAACGCAAAGCAGCTTCTACACTCCAATGTTCAAACAATATAACGAAAGTAAATGACTGTGTTTGGTGCTGTAAGCAGAAGTTTAGGAATCAAATGAGTATAATTTCTTCAAAGATCAACACAATAATCCATGTATAGAATGACATAAACAATCAACTAATAAAATGTACTGTACATGATCAGAAATAAATTCTAAAAACCAATATAAAAAAAAGAGTTAGAATTGAAGTAGAGAAAGGAAAGCAAACCTCCACGATGAAGCAAGAGGAAAGTGGGCAAAGCTCCAGGCTTTTTCTTGAAAGAGATGTCGAAATCGGAAAAGGGTTTACAGCCTTTTGTATTATCCTTAGGATAGACGACAGTGCCAGCCAAAGTGCCGCCATATTGAGGAATTCCAAAGTTACCAATTGCAGTATCGTAATTGCCCTTTATACTTTCTGGGGATGTCAGCCTCAAACTGTTCTTCTCCACAACGAATCTGGATTCAATTGAAGACACCGCCCATGTCACAAGGACAAACCCTAGGAGGAGGACTGTTTCTGCTGCTGTTCTCCGCATTTTTAGAGAGAGAAAGTAACTGATGATGCGGGAGGGACTTTCAAGTAGGAGTATCAAGTACTCCTATGTATGTAGTCAAAGAGAGAGAAAGGGTGGTCTGGTCTACTCTACCAAACAAAGAAGACACCGCTTCACTTTTAGCTGACTTACTTGACTCTTCTACCACTCTATCCCACTTTCTACCTTAATTCACTTCATACCTCAACTAGGGGTGTGCAGAATCGGGTGTGGACCGGATAAATGGATCGGACCCGAAATAAAAAATTCTGGTCCGGTCTTATATCCACCATTTTGGGCGATTCAAGCTTCCGGTCCGTTTCGCTCCTGATCCTGTTTTTTTCGGTCCGGACCGGAAAGACTGGAATTATATTTATTTGATAAAAATTTCGGTCTAATCGGTCCAAATTGTCCGGAGTTTTGGACCGAAATTTCAAAAAATTGAAAATTTCGGTCCAACCGGTCTGGACCGGGTCCAGACCGGATTTTTCAGGGTCGGTCATGGTCCAATGTTTATCGATCCAGGGTCAGGGTCAGAGAAATTTACCATTCTGGGTCGGACCGGGTCTGGACCGGTGCACAGCCCTAGCTTCAACCCTCTCCAAGGTAAGGGCTTTCCCAGATACGAGTTTCCCATATTCAACGAGGGAGGTGGGTATTACCTTCGTACCTTTGGAATTGGCTTTGTTTGAGTTTCTGAAAAAAAAAAAAAAATGTATTTCAATTTTTTTATTAAAATATTATGACTGAAATATTTTTTTGAGAGCAATAATTTAAAATCATCAATATATATATAAAGGAGGAACTTTTCGAGCGATGTGATTGGTCCGTTACATCAAAGCTCAATTTAGGAAAGTATCATTATAATAAACAAATTAAATAGAGAATTTTTTAATTATTACAATAATATATTTAACCTATTATATTAATGTTATAGTTTATAATTTTCATCTTAAAATCTTTAAATTTCGTTTAACAAAAAAGTTATCGTAAATAAAATTATAAAAACGAATTAATTAGATTCGTGGTAGAGAATGCTTTCATTAGAGTATAAATTTCATATTATTTGTTTTATATTATTTGCTCGAAAAAGTGTTGAATTTATAATATATAAAGATATTAAAGTTACCCCACATCAACAAATTATAATAAGGAGATGAAATTTTATATTATAAATAATAGTAATCATCCGTCCTTAGATATCCACCAAAAATATTTTGAGTCATAAAGAACTTTTAAGATTATAACCTTAAATAATTATCCCACATTGAAAAATTATGATGAGGTTATGGAATTCTATAATATAAATACGAGTAATCATCATTGTTTTTGAATATCAACTAAAAAAATTTTGAGTCTTAAAAAAAATCTTAATAAGACTACAAACTTAAAATTGTCCCATGTCGAAACAATTAATAAGATGATGATTCTATATTATAAATAAGAGTAAGCATGTGTTCTTTTGGGTCTTAAAAGGGTTCTTAAGACAGTAAATTATCCCATAAGACTACAAACTTAAGTGACATAATCTCACATCGAAAAATTATAACAAGGTGATGAAATATATTATAAATAAGAAATAGAGTAATTAATTCTACAACAAGACAAAAGTAATCATTCCTCTAAATTATGACTAATCATTCGTTATTAGATATCTTTTAAAACTCAATTGAGTCTTAAAAATTTCTTAAGACTATAAACTCAAATAAAATTATTACAAGAATTCTTAAGACTATAGCTAAACTTAAGTCAAAATTATTCTATATCGAGAAATTACGAGGTGGTGAAATTTGATATTATAGATAAGATAGATCATTCGTTCTGATCTTAGATATAAAAAAAATTGAGTCTTACGTACAAAAGTACCTGAGACTATAAACTTAAGATAAGATTATCCCACATCGAAAAATTATAATAATGTGATTGAATTTTATTATATGAATAAGAGTACTTAAGACTATATAAATACGGAGTAAAAACAATCATTTGTTTTTAGATATCAACGATAAATCTTTTGAGTCCTAAAATTTTTTTTTAAAACTGTAAACTTAATTAAAATTATCCCACATCAAAGAATCATGATGAGCTGATGAAATTCTACATCATCAATAAGAGAAATTATTCGTTTTAGATATTAATCAAACATCTTTTGAATCTTATTATAATACTTCTCTTAAGGCTATAAATTGAAGTAAAAATTATCCAACATCAAAAAATTACAAAAAAGTGATGAAATTCTATTATATAAATACAAATAATCATCGTCTTTAAATATCAATCATAAATCTTTTGAGTCCTAAAAAGAATTCTTAAAACTATAAATTTAAGTAGAATTATCACACATCGAAAAATTATTAGATATCATAAATAAGAGAAATCATTCATTTTAAATAATCATTTGTCCAAAAGTATACTGCGTAATAAGGTGATCGAATTCTAATATATAAATAAGAGTAATCGTTCGTTTTTAATAACTTAAATGGAAAAACAAACTCTTTTGCGTCTTAAAAAAATTCTTAAACCATAAGCTTAATTTAAGTAAAATTATCTCACATTTTTTAGTCTTAAAAAAACTAAGACTATAAACTTGAGTAAAATTTCTCGCATCGAAAAATTATTACAAAGTCATGAATTTCATAGATATAAACCAAACATCTTTTGAGTTTTAGAAAAGCTCTTAGGACTATAATAAACCTAAGTAAAAATTTCTCTTTTGAGTCCTAAAAAAGCTCCTAAGACTATAAACGTGTTTGCTTGAAAAAGTAATGAATTTATTAGATATAGAAATAGTAAAAAATTATCTCACATCGAAAAATTATATTAATGTGATATTTCTATATTATAAATAAGAATAATCATTCATTCTTAGATATCAACAAAAAAAATCTTTTGATCATTCATCTTTTAAGACTATAAAATTAAGTAATATTATTCACATCGAAAAATTATGATGAGCTGATTAAATTCTATATAATAAATAAGAGTAATCATTCGTCTATATATATATATATGTATATATATGTAGAGAAGGGATTATATAAGTCCCATTGATCTCAATAAGTGCATAAGTCTTATTCTCAGCCATTGGATCAAATGAAATGAATGGCTGAGATTTTGATGTTTTTTATTTATTTTTCAAACAAGAGTATTAAATTTTACCTATTTCCAAGTAGTTTCTCTTTTTTTTTCCACCCTCTTTTTTCTCAACCTCTTTTTCCCATCATATTCATTCCCCTCTTCATTCTCTACCTTACTGCAATTTTCTTCATTCTCTACCTTATTCTCTACCTTCATTCTCTTCAGTTTATTTTCCTCCGTTCCCATATCTCCAAATCTCCATTGTCAACACTTTCTGACATTTTCCCTCTCCAATACAGGTAATTTTTTTATCGTTTTTCTTCAAATTTGCCCATTAATATTTGTTAGTTACTGTCAAATTAGGGTTTAGGAGAACTATTGTGAAATCAATTCGAAAATAGATTGCATGATAATCGTCATAAGTTATTAAGAATTTTTTTTTTATGGTTTGCTTCTGTATATTAAATAGATTGCATGATAATCAAATCGGATTGAAATAGATTGTATAAATATGTATATTCATAAGTTAAAACGAATTGTATAATATGTATATTCATATTCATAATTTACAATCGGATTGTAAAATAATATTCATAAGTTTCATAAGTTTCAATTGTGAAAGTATATGGTTTAGAGTTAAACATAGAACACAGATTTAGGGTTAAAACAATTTCGTTTTGTGCGTTCTTTATAATTAAAGTGTACAAGTCCATTTATTAAGATGTTTGTAGTTAATACATGCGTTTTATGATGCATTGTTAAGATGGATTTAGTTAATGTCGTCCATATTATATTATTAAGATGTTTATAATCTTGTACGGACTACATGCGTTTTATGCGTTATTTTCATGATGTTTATTTGATATTGTGTTTTTTGTTCTTCATTGCATATGTGTTAGCCGAGATGTCGTCCAAAGGTCAAATTGTTGGAGTTACGGAAAATGAGGCGGTAGCGAAGGAAGATGTCGGTGATGTCCTTGTCAAATGTAGGGGACGAAGACTTGTGAAGCTGATTTCGAAGCTCAATGAAGCCTAACGAGAGTAGATTATAATTGACTTAGAGATAGTAATGGTGGAGAAAGTGAGAAACAATAGTTTAACTTTAGCTGCTAAATTTGTAACTTCATCTCTATAACAACATAACTTTAATAAATATTTGTTTTCGTACTGGTGTAAACATTCAAGTGTATGTATTGAAACTTCAATACATTTGTTTTATAACTTCAACTCAATTGTTTTGAAACTTTAGTATCCGTAACTCTAAGTATATGTAGAGGAGCTTCAACTGCATTGATCTGTCACTTCAACTGTATTGATCTGTCACTTCAATTGTTTCAGTTTGTACCTTTACTTTATACAGGTCAATATGCAACTTCAATTACTTTATAACGCCACTTTAACTGATAAATTTGTAACTTCATTTCCATAACAACATAAGTTTAATAAAAATTTGTAACTTCACATATTTTGTAACTTCAGTTCATATGTTTTGTGAAACACCCCACATTGATTGAAGATGTCCTATTTATGAGCTTTGCTTAAAGGGAATTGAAGTACTACTCATATCAACAAAGTGCACTTTCTTTTCTGGTCATCCATGCAAAAGAACTCCGGGAGCAATCTTAGGATGGGTGACCTCCTGGGAAGGTTTCCAGGACTCACATGAGTGAGGACAAAATGCGCTGGAAAGGACTCGTGTTGGTCTGTGGGACCAGTACAAAGCCTGGCGAGCTACCGTGGTTAACATTTCCGGTCCTAGGATTGGGCCGGGGTGTTACATTTTGTAACTTCAGTTCATATATTTTGTAACTTCAAATCAATAAAATTATACTGTAGCAATAACGAAAAATACAATAAATTACATATTAAAAATAACAAATAAGGAGATAAATAAAATTATTTACTACGTTTATTCGAAGTTATACTGTATGCACTTGAAATCATGGAAAAAAAATACTTCTACTAAGAAACAAAATGGACGGTGATGAGGATGATAAAACGAAAACAAAACAAGAAGAGAGAAAATTAGAGAAATTAAAAAATTCTGATTTTTTTAAAATTATGATTGTATGGAAGAAGAGAAAAGATTATTATTGGTAAAAAAAGTTAATTAGTGTGTAGGAGTGATTGGTTATTGATAGAAGAGTAATTAGAAGTTAATTAATGTGGGGGAAGGAGAGAGAAAAGATTGAAGGATAGTAATTGCACATAGGGAGTGTGAATTAGGATGAAAATTTGTGTTTTTTAATCAAATCTCAACCATACATCATTCTTCATCCAATGGCCAACAATAGAACTTATGCATTTATAGGGAGGGGTGTCCTTATGTGAACCCCTCTCTATATATGTATGTACATATATATATACACACACACACACATATATATATATATAGAAGAAAGATCTTTTACATTGGGTCAAATTTCATACAATTTACCTAACTTTACACACCATTAGATATAATTACATCAAGGGTCAAGATTAAAACTAGTATCAAGGTAAGCATCAAACCTCAAACCCTAAGCCCTATTCAATTGAACGTTAGATTGAAAATCCCTCAAGCACAAACTACTCACGCACAAACCTATCCCTCTCGAATTAAAGATCAAATCAAGTATTTGCTCACAAATAAATTCATCCATCATTGTTGCGCATGCTTCGATTTCATCATCATCATCATCGTTACTCCGATTCGGTATTCAATTTCACGAATTTTTTTGGTAAATTCACGACCAAATCGGGTATTTGCTTCTAGATCGTAAATTTCACATTTTAGAATTCGTGATTTCTGTTTTATTTCGTGTAATGCATATTTTCAATTTTTTTGTATTATTTCAATTGAAATCACGAAACGCATCTATTAATTTTTATCAATTTTAAATTTTTTTGATTCTGATTTTTTTCCCATCTGAAATCACGTATTTCAATTTTTATTTTATTATTTCAATTGAAATCACAAAATGCATCTATCAATTTTCAATTTTTCTATTCAACGTTTGCTGATTTCCGTTCATGCTTTCTGATTTCGTTCCAATTTCTAATCTAATTAAATTAATATAGGAACAATTTCATTCATCTCAATTTTTTCAAATTTTCAATCGAATTTTTCAATTTCGTCAATCTTTTGTTTTAATAAGATCAATTTCTGGATTTTTGATTACAAGATTAAAAATTGAAATTATGAATATTACAATATTTGAATATGAACAATGAAATAATTGAATATGCACAATGAAATAACTACATATTATTTCATAGCATTAATTTCTAGTTTTGGTATATTATTATTACTACAAAATACTCAATTATTTTATTATATTATTCCAGTTATTCTATACTATTGTTGCGGTTATTTTATATTATTCTTGAACTTATTTTATTAAATTAGTTACTATGTTTTATAACTAGGGTTATTTTATAGTGTTTTTATAGTTATTCTATAACACATATGTAATTATTGTATTTCAATTTTTTTGTACTGTGACTAATCCCCCCTCTTTATTTTTGTCTTTCATCGAAGTGTCTTTTGCTGGGTGTACCTCAATGATATGCAAGATGTTTTATCCCAATACAATAACATGAGTTATTCATTACAATAACTGAGTTTCTACATTGGACTAATAACTACATAAAATCATATAACATTATTTTAAAACTGACTATATTTGAGTGTCAGCCCAATATAATAACATGAGTTATTCATTACAATAACTGAGTTTCTACTTTAGAATAACTACGTAAAATCAGATAACATTATTATAAACTTAATTATATTTGAATTTCACTCAATACAATAACACGAGTTATAATAACTGAGTTTAACTACGTAACATTAGATAACATTATTCTAAAATTTATTAAATTTTAAAATTTATTAAATTTTAGTTTCATCTCAATACAATAACACAAGTTATTCAATACAATAACGGACTTTCTACCTTGAATCATTACGTATCTACATTGAAATAACCTAATAACATTATTCTCAGTAAACAATTGAGTTAACTATAAAATAACTATGCTTCTTCATTAAAATAATCGTGTTTGTACTTTGAAATAACTATAAAAATCTAAGAAAAAATGCTTTGGAGATTTAGAGAGTTTTAATCTCAGCTCTTGATCATGTGAGATCTAATGGTCACAATTAAGAGGTAAATTGTACCAAATATGACAAATGTACCAGATCCTGCCTCTATATATATACATATATATATATGTATTAACTAAACATCTTTTGAGTCTTGGAAAAACTCCATATCGACAAAATTAAAGAGAGATATTACGAGTTTTAAATACAATGCATGCGTACAATTTAATTTGACGTTTACCGCATGTATGACCTCCCAAAAAACACATTCACGTATGTGGATACTATTCATTTACTATTAAACGTACTCTTACCTTTGACTTATTTTCTACTGTTGCGTAGTTTCACAAATTTATGCAATTCTCTAACTTGTTGTCATTATCATTGTCACTAAAAATCGGCCAGTGCATCGCACGGGCTTTCCATCTAGTACTACTATAAAACATACTCCCTCCGTTCAAGTCCAAGCTTCCCTTTTCTCTTTCGACACTATTCACAATCAAGGAGAACTTTCGATATTCACGACAATCTATTAGAGAAAATATATTCATGTGGGATCTTGTTTGATTCGTCTTTAAAAGTACATTATTCATAACCAATTTCCATAATTTTTACTAATGTGTTACGAAAGATATTAACGATGCAAAATGCGCATGGCAAATGTGAAAAAGCAAAAGGGAAGCTTGGACTTGAACGGAGGGAGTATATCTTAAAATTTTATTAATGTAACTCGGGATTTTATATCACCAATAACAGTATTGTTACTGAAATTTAATTTACTATTTTTTTGTGCTAAAATTAATATTGTTGATATTATATAAACTTTTATATATTTAAATAGGATAATTAAAAAATTGGGTAGCATCAGCTATCGTCGGTCTTAAAATGAACAAAACACCAAGTATTAGGATTCAAGTTTCAACCTCATGTCACCCTAGTTTGATTCTTGATTCTTGATTCCAACCCAATACATTTTTGCGAACCAAACGGCCCAGGTGTTCTATTCGTGAATGGATTCACTTTTCTCATTTGTTATTGTTTCGAACAATATTAAAGAGTCCAAATTTAACGTACCTACTTAAAAGTTTAATATATTTTTAACTTAAATAAATACTCTAATATAGGAAAACAACAATTCTATCACAACTAAAAACTCAAAAAATTATCACTATACAAATTGTCAAGTATTACCCCAGAACAGAACATGGACGTTTTAGGGGGTGCGTGGGGTGCACTTGCACTCCTCGAAAATAATTGTTTTTAGTATCATTGTTATGGAGTTGTTTGAGTGGTTAGATCTATACTTTGACATTTGAGAGGTTGTGAGTTCTATCCTCTCAACAAGCATTTTTACTTCTATTTTTTTGTATATATAAATACAAAATTGTAACACCCCGTGTTTAACAGACATAATTAAAATTTTTATCTTTCGTTAAACAAAGCTTAAAACTAACAAATTTTTAACAGGCATACCAAAGAACGCCCCTAGTACCTTGGGAAAAAAATTACTGTACCGAAGATTGAAGGAGGACTAAATGTTAAAAATCCGGGGATTTGGAATAAAGCTGTCGTGGCAAAATTAGTGAATTGGGTCTACACCCAACCTGATAAGCTCTGGATCAGGTGGGTGAATCAAATTTATCTCAAAAGCTCTGATTGGGATAATTATAGTCCCAAAGCTACTGATAGGGATGGTAACGGGTCCGGGATCCGGTCCAAACCCGGCGGGTCGGACCCATATGGGTCGGGTCTGGGTCTCATTTTTTCAGATCCGACGGATCCGGGTCGGGTCTGGATCTTATTTTTAAAAACCGGGTCCGGGTCCGGGTCTGAAATACTGGACCCGGACCCGACTCGTGGACCCGGCACTTTAATTAAAAAAAAATCTACCAAAATACATACGCAGAACTGTAGTTAAAATAAGAGTAGTTTGTTGTAGTTAATTTACCAACATACGCAGACATGTAGTTAATTAATTTAGTTTGTTGTAGTTAAAAAAAATCTACCAACATATACCAACTTGTAGTTATAACTTGTGGACTTGTGGTGGTGAATTTAGTTTGTTGTCGGATATTTACGTAAGTCTCCTAAGACCGTTATGAATGAGTTTGTAAGAGTGTTTAATTTCTAGTACAATATATGTCGTAGATAATTTTGTACGTGATAAAAAATACCGGCAAAATTTGAAATTTGGAAGAAATGAGGAATGTAGGACAAAATAAAATAAAATAGTGAGACCCGAGGGTAGACCCGGACCCGAACTGGACCCGGCGGGTCTGGATCCGGGTCTTAAAATTTTGGACCCGGCCGGGTCCGGGTCGGGTCCGGGTCTAGGGTAATTTTGACGGGTCCGGGTCCGGATCCTAATGGACCTGGTCCAGATCCGGTCCATTGCCATCTCTAGCTACTGACAACTGGTCGTGGAGGAATTTGTGTAAGATAAAGGAGATTGTCAAGAGTGCTTACATGAATAAGAGTTGGAACGACTCAACTAAAGCTTTCTCCATCAGGGAATGTTATGAATGGATGAGACCAAAACGAGCAAAATGTAACTGGTCTGATGTGGTGTGGTCAAATTGGAACCTACCCAAGCACTCTATGTGCTTTTGGTTGGCTATGATGGGGGGATTGAATGTGAAGACGAAACTGTTAAGATTTGGTTGCATTCAAGATGACATTTGCTGCTTGTGTGGGGAATTTCCTAAATCTGTCGAGCACCTGTTCTTTAATTGTCCATACAGTTGCAGGTTGAAGAGTAACATTGAAGACTGGTACGAGCACATACCTGAGGTAGACGAGCTGATTGGAGGCCAGAAAAATATGTCGAGGTGGAAGATGGATGCTATGATTATTGCAGCTTGCTCCAACCACACTTGGAACATGAGAAATAGAGCAAGATTGGAGGGCTTTGTGACCCGACCTGAGAAGATGGTTGAGTTGATCAGGAAAGAGATGAAAAACAGGAGCCTGGCGTCATTCCCTCAGAACAGCTGCTGCGGGTTTTGAGTTGTTGTGATGCGGTCTTGAGTTGTAGTTCAGATGGTTGTGTGTGAGTTTCTTGTTGATACGTTGGACTTGTAGGCTGGGTTTTTTGCTTGCTAGCTTCGACTATCCCCTTGTATATTCTGAGTTGTTGTTGATATAATAAAATCACATTTCATAAAAAAAAACAAATATTTTAATAGTAACCTGTCGTTCTGACAAATCAAAATATTTTCTCGTATCGTAAAATTTAAAAAAAATTTATCAAATTTTGTTTTAAAATAATATTTTAAAATTCCGTACATGAAGATGTGAACAGGACTACGGAACGACATCTGTAAACGTGTCATAAAGGTGATTTAAGATAAATGTAACCAAATAATGATTACTTATAATTATTGTCTCATAATACTATTTATCGTCTGTTTTATTTACCGTCTCACAAATTCCTTTTTAAATATAAATTTTATGGGTTTCGTTATTTTAATTCCGTAATCTTATATTTTAACTTTTTGAGAAAGAAAGACATTTGTATAAGAAATGGACTGAAAAAAATGAGTCTTTTATTTTTCTCTTTAGACCATCTCCAACAATGTCCATCTATCCTTCATCATCCTTCCATCTCTCCTCTTTCTCACTCATCCAACTCACAATAAAAAAAACACTCCTCCATCCATACTCATCTCTTCTCATCATCTTACTCTCTCTCATCATTTATCTATCTTTTTTTTTTAATACTCCACCATTCCACTCTTTTTTATTAATTATGAAAATAATTTGTTAATTAATTTAATTAACAAAATCGAGTACGATAATTTAATTTGATAGTTCGATTCGGTTTTCAAATTTCATACTCGACTGTTCTCTCAGACTTTTTAATAAAACACAACAATTGATTTAAAAATCTAAGTACGAAACACAACATTACCCAATAAAAATATGAAGCACACATAAAAATACGAAACACACATAAAAATATTACTACTCCGTCACTTTCTAATAGGCTCATGATCCCTATCGTAATCGTAATCTGAATTGTCCATCCAGCCGTCTGGGTTTTCGTCTTCTTGAAGTTCAATTTCCTGGAGCCGATCCTCCTCCGTCGTAATTTCATCATAGATAGTCCAGTAATAAACCTCTTCACGTTGAACAAATGTTCCTCCTCTCCTAGACAAAAGGTATCTTAAAACATCTTCATCAATCACTTTGAACAACCTATGAATCATCGTAACAACTTCAAATTGTAAGGATGTAAGATCTTCATTTTTAGCCGTCCATGTCTATGAAATATTAAACATAAAGTAATCAACATCTGCATATATACTATAGACTTTGATACGGAGTACAATAGTAAAAAATCATACCAAAAGTATTGTTGATTGTCATTGGAGGACTAAGTACTGCATCAACGTTTCCAGTAATTATACCATGGAGTTTGGTTAGGGCCGGTGGAGTATTTAATAATAACATATACACGCTTTCTGTTAGGACTAAATTAAGACGAGTACAAAAGTTGCGAGCTTCATCCCTAATCTTATTGATTTTCCACTGAGTGTTTTCAACTTCCTCATCATAGTAGGCAGACATGTTATATATTTTAGTTAATTTTATGTAGGAGAGAAATATGTGTGAGGAGATGTAGTATGAAACCGTAACTTATATAGAGCTACGTAATTATTCATTTCAATTTTTTTTCCTGATTTTCAATTGTCAATAAAAGCATCTGTCAGAATTTGTAATAGAGTTGTCAATTTTTGAATAAATGATATTGAATTGTTTTGTCAATATAGTGTATGTCGGAATGGAGTAGTGTATAGTCACTTCAATTTTCCTATCTTATCAATTAAAGCATCTGTCAGAATTTGTAATGGAGTTGTCAATTTTTGAATAAATAATTTTGAATTGTCTTGTCAATATAGTGTGTGTCGGAATGGAGTAGTGTATAGTCACTTCAATTTTCGTATCTTATCAATTGAAGCATATATCAGAATTTGTAATAGAGTTGTCAATTTTTGAATAAATGATTTTGAAATATCTTGTCAACATAGTGTGCGTCGGAATGGAGTAGTGTATAGTCACTTCAATTTTCGTATCTTATCAATTGAAGCATATATCAGAATTTGTAATAAAGTTGTCAATTTTTGAATAAATTATTTTGAATTGTCTTGTCAACATAGTGTGTGTCGGAATGGAGTAGTGTATAGTCACTTCAATTTTCGTATCTTATCAATTAAAGCATCTGTCTAAATTTGTAATAGAGTTGTCTAAGTGAAGTAATGATATTTGTTATATTACCATTCATTTAAAAATAGGAGTACGAAGCACAATCATATTACCATTCATTTAAAAATAAGAGTACGAAACACAATATTACCATTCATTTAAAAATAAGAGTACGAAGCACAATATTACCATTTATTTAAAATAAAAAGTACATGATTAAAAAGAAAATAACATAAAGGTTCAAGACTCAACACCGTAAAACCTAAGATTCTCCAAATTTCTGCCAAATATTTTCAATTAAGTCCGCCCAGAGTTCTTGATGGGCCCTTGAATTTGTTATACGAGTTCTGTTCTGAATGTACGTACTTATAGAAGCAGTGTATCCAACTTCATATTCTGGTTCTTCCACGATTGCATCACCTACCTCATTTCCGTTATCGGTAAACTCATTTGGATCGTAGTTGGCATAGTTCTCTCTTTCGTCCTCAATTATCATGTTATGGAGTATTATACAAGTGGTTATGATTTTTCTCATTCGTTCAACGCTCCATGTTAGTGTCTCTTTACGTACAATGACAAACCTAGCTTGTAGGACCCCAATGCCCTCTCTACGTCCTTTCTAGCCGCTTCCTGACGTTCAGCGAATAGTTTGTCCTTCGGTGTTTGTGGTAGTGGAATTGATTGTATAAACGTTGACCATTGTGGGTAGATACCATCGGTCAAGTAATACTCGGTCTTGTACTCGTGACCATTAATCGTATAGTTAAGTCATTACAAGACCCCGGAATCCCAAAGAACGAATGCCATATCCAAAGATCTTGAGAGGCTACGGCTTCCAAAATAACTGTAGCTCTACCACCGCGTCCTTGGTACATTCCTATCCAACCAACTGGGCAGTTCTTCCATTTTCAATGCATGCAGTCAATGCTCCCCAATATTCCTGGGAAACCACGCTTATTACCGATGTAGAGCAGTCTTTGCAGATCATCAGCAGTAGGGGCTCTTAAATACTCTGGACCCAGTCGATCTACAATTGCATCAGTGAAGCCCTCTAGCGCAACTGTTGCGGTAGACCCTCCGAGCCGAATGTATTCATCATTCCTGTCTGCGGCTTCCTCGTACGCTAGCATACGTAAGGCTACAGTACACTTCTGCAAAGACAACAGACCACCTCTACCGGTCCCATCCGGACCAGGGTTGAAAAATGAATCATATGATTCGCAAACCTCCACTAATCTTAGGAAAACATGTCGGTTCATCCGAAAACGACGACGAAACAGATTTGGTGGATAAGTGGGATTTGGAGCAAAGTACTCATTGTATAGATTTTGATGACCAACTTCGTGGTTCCTCTCAATGTACCTCCTCGGACCTCTTCGCCTACGACTTTGTTGGGCAACCATTTGTGAGATACGACCGATACATGCATCAATGCCCCGTTCTATCGCTTTGCACTCCGTATCATCCTCACTAAAAGATGAAGAAGACGAAGATGATGAAATTTTATAAAGAGCATCCATTATTTTATTTTGAAGTTGTGATATTTGTTGTTCAAATATTTAACATTGCTCAATAAATAGACAAGACTCATTACTTCCTTAGTACGATTCCAATATCCACAATAAATAGACAATGCATAGAAAGTTGTATCACACAACTTGCAAAACATTGTATACCACACAATTTGGACAGCTAGCTATAACACACAACTTGCACAACAACCTATACCACAGTATTTCGACAGCTAGCTATACCACAACTTGCATTTACTTTTGTAGTCAAATCATATTATGCAGTAAAAGTAGATCACTTTTGAAAAAGAAACGTTATATTACACATTAGTTCATAAGACAGTACATATCAGCTTTATCAAAGTTACTTTCACACAATACGAGTACAGAATACACTAGCACACTAAATACGGTTACCAAGTTTAAACATAAACATTAACCATAAACATAAACATAAAGAAATACTTAAACTAAAACATAAACATATTTAGTTTTAGCCCTAAACATAAACATAACTTCAAACTAAAACATAAATGGAATTTTAAACAAGAGACCCTTGCAAATACTTCATAATCCTTTTAGTTTTGTAATTCATTAAAAAGCTTCACCTTCCATGCCTCTTCTTGTGAGGTTAAATTGTTCCTTGATGATAAATCGTGAAACGCCTGTCATTTCCACATATTCTCATCGTTCTTGACCTTCTGTTCAATAACAGCAATCTGTTTATTCTTCGCTTCAATATGTTTATTCTTCGTTTCCAATTTCTTTTTAGCAAAATTTAGCCTCTCCCACTGCAATTCCGCATCGGTAACCTTCCTATTCCCATGACGGTCTATACTTTCTGCCAAATACGCAATCTCTCCAACTTTGATCTTCCCCTTCGTCTTCTTTACTGCCTTTATACCTTGCGTACGTTGACTCTTGCGTCCCTCACCTTCTTCAGTGCTAGTTGGTGTATAAAAACCACCGTCATTTAGGCGAACTCTCTTACCACTTCCGGTGGAGTCTGGGTCGCTTACATTGACAGGGGTATCTGGATCTGTGCTCTTCTCACCCATAGACATATCGTTTCTACTCTTAGTACTCTGTTTCCTACTAAGCTTTGCATTAATATAGGGTCCAACAATTTCATGCCATTTATGATATTTTCTAAGCACCATTCATGCACGTTCTTCTTGAAATTTTCCACCGTCAGCCTCATTATAAAGTGCATGAGCTTCTTGAATGATATCTTCTTCCTTGTACCCACTTCTGCTCTTCCTCCGAACAACTTCTTCGTAACATCCAACCCATTTCATGTAACACCCCTGATTTTATAAATTAAATTAATTTAAATTTATATTTGTATTTTTATTTCGTTTACGATTTAACTCGTAATTCTTAAAATTATTATAAAACGAATTTATCATTTAATCGTTTCAAACTCCTAAAATTCCATTTGTCTCGGAAAATCTTATTACATTTAAAACATATTTTATTACTGTCTCAATTTATTTTATATACATTTAATTTAATTCTTATCGAAAGTCTATTTCGACGATTTAAATTCTAAATTCTTTTTATTTATTTTTATTTAAACTCGAATTTCTATTTTCGGCTCGAGGCTCATTTATTTTAAAGTTTCGTCAAAACATCTATCACCTTTCCTCGAGAAATCATTTTAATTCACTTCATCGAAGATTTATTATTTTTCGGGAAATACTATTTCATCGTCTAATTATTTATAAGCTTCGTTTTCGTCTCGAATATATTAATTACTCATTTTATTTGACGGTCCGATTATTTATTAATTTTATTTGCTCGTTTTATTTCAACTCGTGGGTCAGTCAACTTATCGTTACGGGGTCCATCTCTTTCCCGATTCATTTATCTAACCCGTATACATTGTATACATGTCTCGGAATCCGTACACTTTGGTGAAGCGTATTTGACCCATTTGATTCAACTCCCACTTTTACTGACTTGTATACTACTCTTTTCAATTCATTCCTCTTCCCCTTTTCTTGTTTTGTTCCACTGCCCACATTCAACGTCCACCGCTTCACTCCTTCCTCATTCATTCCCTTTAACTCCTCTATTCTCGTTCATCTTCTCCTTTTCACCTCCACACCAACTTCTTCAGCCTTCATCATCCTCCATCTTTTTCCTTCGTCTTCCTCATTTCTTTTCGAACAATCGGCCTTTGCTGCTGCCACTGCTATGCGCGTTCTGCCCCTGCTCCGTGATGGTGCGCCTCTCCTGCTTGCCGAATTACTGCTGCTGCGTACTGCTTCGTGCTATTGCTGCTGTTTCGTGCGCTGCTTGCTGCTGCTGCGTGGTCAATGTTGTTACTGCCCTGTTGCTGCTGTTCTTCTAGGCTCCGATGTCGGTTCCGATGTGGAAAGGTAATCTCGTCCTTCTCCTTTGTCTCGTTCTCTCTTATTGATCTTCTAATGCTACTGCTGTCCTTTATTCTCCTTTCTTAATCTTCCTCTTATCTTCTTCTTTTTTGTTTTTTCTTCCCTTGTCCTATCCTGTTCGGACCATGTTGCTGTTGTTGTCCTTCCTTTCTATCTCCGTTTGTTTTGTGTCAGTCGGTCTTCGAATTTCCTCTTTTGTTCTTCCTTTTTCTTTCATCTTTTTCTCTTGTCCTTCTCGTTTTGTTTCGATGGTTGCTGCTTCGCGTTACGTACTGCTGCTGTTCCTGTTTTGTCGTGCGTAATGTTGTCATCGTTCATTTTCCTGCTACTGTCTTCTGCGTTGCTACTGTCGTAATGTTGCTATCGATGTTCGATCATCTTGTTTACGTTGTTGTTATGATGCTAGCTGCTGTTTGTTCTCGTCCTCAGGTTCTTTTCTTCTTCTTCGCATTCCTTTTTGTTTTAGCATCGTTAATGACCTGTTGCGCTGCTACTGTTCGTGTCGTTGTTGTTACTGTCCGATGTTTGACCTCCGTACCCCCCTTTATTCCTTCTGATCTCGTTTTGCTACCTGCTTGTTCCCATCTTCTTTATTTTCGTTCTCCGTCCTTCTTCCTGCTGTCATTCCTGTTGTTGCTGCCCTTCTTCTATCATGTTTGTCGATTCGATTGAGTTCAGTCGTCATGCTTCCATTTTTGACACATCGTTTCCCTTTCCGTCTGGTAACGTTTACGTCTCATTATTTTATTTTGTCTACTCGATTGTCGTGGTGAATCTAGTTCAGAAGACTAGCGGTTCTACAACTTGGAGCTTAAGAACGACATTTCTACTGATTTGAAGCTTGGGTTGGTCAAGAAGGACGAGTACGAGTTCGTTTTGGATGTCGACTTAAGGTAACTTTAGGACGTTACTCGATTTTATATCGTATGTTTGAGTAGTAGTATGTAGTAAATATTTTTAACTTCGGTTTTCTAATTTTAGTTATTTATTATTGCTAATAATGTTATTTTTTTTGATCGTATGCCTTATCTATATTTTTATAACTTTCGATATCGTTTTATAAATCGTTAGTAATTTTATTATTCACGATCGTCATAATATTTTGTTGGTTATCGTGACATTAGTAACTAAATAATAACGATTTCATATTTTCTTCGTATTTCGTTAATTTATAATTTTAACTCAAAATCATATTTTTATATTATAATCGAGATTTGTATACTTGTTTAATAAATTAATTTTTACGATTTATACTAATAAATGAGAAAATAGTCGATTTTGTTTTAAATACATTTTTATTCGAGACTATTTTTCCCTAATAATTTCTCATTTGTCTACGATTTCTTATTTTTATTAAAATCCGTATTATTTATTAATAAAAGCTATTTATTAAAAATAATTTGAAACCTTTGTAAATCTCATAAAACTTGTTGACTTAAATAATTTTGCTACCGTTTTTCTTAAAACACCTCTTTTCTAAAATCTATAGTTTTAACTCGATTTCTTTATTATTTATAAAATACTATGTATTGACTTATTATATTTTATTTATATTTTGAGTAACGAATTTAGAAATATATTAAAGTTACGATAACGACGATAATAATAAAATGATAATTTCGTTAGAAATGCTATTTTTATACATTTCACTTATTTTAATAACTTACGAATTTTTCTATAACAATATTTTTATTTTAAGTAAGTTTCTAAAATTAGTAATTTTCTACTTTATAGAAAGTTTCCCTTTTAATATAAAATGTTCATTCTTTTTATCTTCATATTATTTATAATGATTATTTATTCTCAATATCGATAATGGCTTGTTTTGGAGTTATGGAATAAAGTCAAGTGTGAGGCTAGAGTAATATATTCTAGGGTTACGGTTTTGCCATCAACTATAAGGCTAGTGTATCAGGAATCGGTACATTGGTTGTTGAACCGGGTGACAGGTATCCCGGGAGTTTTGTACATTTTGACCTTAAGCTTAGGTCTCGCAGTAAGTCGCCGTCATAAGTTGAACTGGGTGACAGGTAATCCCAGGAGGGGTGTGCATTGTCTTAAACTAGGGCCAGGCATTTATAAGTCGCCGCTCTATTATGGTTGAGTAGCCTAGTTAGAGACCGAAGTTTGATTTGTTCGAACTAAGTTCTCGAAGCTAGTTTTAGTATTCTCCTAGTGAAAGTCTAGCCGTCTACACTAATCTTGTCCATAACGCCATTTTGAATATTTTTTTTACTATTATCGATACAATTTGATTTGCAGGTTGGCAAATATTTTATGTTTTCTTCTGAAAACTTGTTCTTATTTTATTGTCCCAATATTTTAAGTTTTCTCCGAAAGCTTATTTTCATTATATCTTTTAATGTTTTCCATTTTAATTATTTTGATATAGTAATACTATTATTTTTCCATATGATATAATATGGCTGGGAGAACGTCCGAGTTACTCCCCACTGACGTGGCTGTTATGTTTATAACATGACAGATATGTGGTGCTGGGTTTTGGGTGTGAGCTAGCGAGTAGCATGGATCCTACTCTTTCTGCATTATTGTAATTTATGGATTTGTATAACCCGTTTGGAGAAACTTCTTTTTAGCCCTTTTGTAAAAAGTGGCCTCTGTATTGACTGTCCGTTCTTTTATTAAAATATAGAACATCAGTGTGTTTTAATCCCAAATCTACAGTGTTTCCGCCACTGTATTGTGTTAGAATTCCTAGGGGATTACAGTTGGTATCAGAGCATTGTTGCTCCCGACGCTTACACCTGATTTTAGGAAAATACTCGTAAATGATTTGAACATTAAAAGAATATTAGTGAGAGATGGGTAGAAATCAAAGAAAGGACTTAA
The DNA here is from genome assembly GCA_958450325.1 of Agrostemma githago. Classification (NCBI taxonomy): domain Eukaryota; kingdom Viridiplantae; phylum Streptophyta; class Magnoliopsida; order Caryophyllales; family Caryophyllaceae; genus Agrostemma; species Agrostemma githago. The sequence continues at coordinate 59,559,742 of OY288247.1, read as the reverse complement.
CTGTTAGGTTTACATGTTCTTGTAACTCAATGATTAGCATTGAATATTTGTTGCTTTTGTCTGAAACAAGATGAATGAACAAGATGTTGATAGGATACTGCTTCAGATCGGGAGAAGACCTGTTTAGAACTCTCAACGCCTGTTGATTCGAGTGAACAACTTTGTGCTATAACATAGTGACCTTTCAGCTCAGATTTAGTTTGCTCCAGCTACAGGCCAGATGATCAAGAGTAGATTCCTGTTCCATGATGTTGCAGTAGATCCAGATGGAGCGACCCTAGACTGGTGTGCTCGTTTCCCTACAAGAAGATGAAGAACTCCATTTAGTTCCCTTGCGAACTCTGGAGGCCCGATGATTCTCTTCTGGTTTCAAAACTTGGTGATCATTGATTCCTTCCTTCCTCTACCTCTTCTAACTCTTCTTTTATAAATTCTCGTCTTCACTCATGTGCTAAATCTTTGATTAATTCTCTCATTTTACCATCTTCCCTCTTGAGATTCTTTGGTGTGACCGATTTTGTCTTAGTAAACCCCGTGAGAGTTAAGTTATAGATGTTTGAGGTTTAGTAAATCCTGTTACCTGATTTGAGGTTTGTGAGTCTACCCTATCTTCTAAGTAAGTAAGAAATTCTTAAGAATTGATTTGAATGATATTAATTAATGGGATTAGGATGATACTTTAGACACTAAACCTTGGGTTATAGGTCACTTTAATTATTTCGGAGTACTAAGAGTTGAATATATTTTGGGGTAGTAAGAGTATAAAATATTTGATGGATACCTAGTACCTAACCTAGAACCAAAGTAAGTGACTGATAATATTACTTTGAGGATTCTGCCTAATGCTTATTTGAGGGATGCATCGTGAATATTTGGGGTCTTTGGTTGTGGTAGCATTAAAGGTTTCCATTAACGTCGTAGAAATTTTGGTTGACATAGATTACCCGTATTTCTTGAGGATTAGATCGTGAAGTATAAGGTTGTTACCTATGAACTTTGGAGTTGAGTTATCTAAACTTGGATGAATTATTCTTAGCCTTGGAGAAGAGAATTATACTGCACAATTAAAAGTTGGATTTATCGCGTTGTTTTGAGGAATACTTAATGCGAATCATCTTGATGGATTTATAGTTCAGAACCCTTAGACCAACGAGATTGTGGCTTCGTTGAGTTAATAAATATTTTGGTGGATTTGATGGTACGATATGAAATTGGATGGGATTCTCAGAAACCTTTGTCGAATGACGTGTTGAAGATGTGAGTGTTTGCGCCATTACCTATAGGTTTGAGCGTGTTTGAGGATTAGTTGTACTTTCCCAACTTCTGTACTTGTGGCATTATAAATGTTGGTGATCATTTTTGAGGATTTCGTACCGGAACATTATTAAATGGTGGATTTTATTTAGAACTCCTTACTCGAGGAATTTGGAGTATACCTCGAGTTCAGACCTTATGAACTTTGAATGTATGAGCCTTAACAGTTGCGAGTTTGGGTTTGGCTGATGACCGTTGGAATTTTAATTGATGAGATTAGATTGTAACAATTGTGGATTAGTATCGTGTCGTTTGAACGATTGGATAGTCACGTGAGACACTTTTGAGATTGTGAGTGAGCAATACCATCTAGTGCCTAACATTGGACTTGACGTATTTGATGGAAATTAGGAACCGGTGTTGTAGGAATTGTACCAAGAATCTCGAGATGGTTAACTTCTTCTGTAATTCCTTGAGAGCTCCGTTTCACTCTCAATTTCGTTCCTCCCCTTAGCTTTTCTTAAATCCTGCTACTTCTTCTTCGGCCATTCCCTTTGACTTCGTTATCGGGTTTGATAACATTGGCTTCGATTTGTCTTTGACCTTGACTCTATTTATCCATTTACCATTTTTCCCGAACCTTTGTTATGAAAAGTCTGACTAATTTAAAATTTTGGGTTATCGTGAAATTTTAACATTTTGAGTTATAAATTTCAAAACTTTGTATTTCGTTTTTGTTTTATTTTTGGTCCCGTTTAAAAAGGGTCTAAATAATTTATTTTAAGGTATTTCGAAATTGTTTAAAATTTTGATTTTCAGGCGATCGAGATTTTATGAAAACTTTTTTAATTGCCCATATTTTGATTTCTATAAGGTTATTATGTAAAACGATTTAATATTTTCGAAAAACTTTGTATGTCTGAATTTTTATTTTATTGTCGTTAGACTTTAAATCTGTTATTGAAATTGTTTGTCGACTGATTCAATTCTTATTTACTAACTACAAAACTTGAACTCTCAAATTTTTGTTTGATCTTAAAACAAAATATTTTCGAATTTCTTAATTAAAATGTTTTACTGTTACTTTGAAAATATTTGGGTACTCTCCCCTCGAGTTCGTTTACAAATATTATTTATCGTCATTATTTTATCGAATAATTTTTAACTTACGATTTTATTAATTTAAATTATTTAATCTTTGGGTAACTGAGCCCAAATTATCTTGAAATAAATTTTGTTTTCAATTTCGATTTCATATCACGTTTAAAGTTATAAGATTTCTTTTAATCGATATTGTGATGCGAGTTAAGCATTCTCCTTTTGTTGAAAAGATATAACCTTGGTTTCCATTCTATTATTATGTTTTTGTTAGTTTCGAGGACGGAACTTCTTTTTAGTGGGGAAGATTGTAACACCCCTGATTTTATAAATTAAATTAATTTAAATTTATATTTGTATTTTTATTTCGTTTACGATTTAACTCGTAATTCTTAAAATTATTATAAAACGAATTTATCATTTAATCGTTTCAAACTCCTAAAATTCCATTTGTCTCGGAAAATCTTATTACATTTAAAACATATTTTATTACTGTCTCAATTTATTTTATATACATTTAATTTAATTCTTATCGAAAGTCTATTTCGACGATTTAAATTCTAAATTCTTTTTATTTATTTTTATTTAAACTCGAATTTCTATTTTCGGCTCGAGGCTCATTTATTTTAAAGTTTCGTCAAAACATCTATCACCTTTCCTCGAGAAATCATTTTAATTCACTTCATCGAAGATTTATTATTTTTCGGGAAATACTATTTCATCGTCTAATTATTTATAAGCTTCGTTTTCGTCTCGAATATATTAATTACTCATTTTATTTGACGGTCCGATTATTTATTAATTTTATTTGCTCGTTTTATTTCAACTCGTGGGTCAGTCAACTTATCGTTACGGGGTCCATCTCTTTCCCGATTCATTTATCTAACCCGTATACATTGTATACATGTCTCGGAATCCGTACACTTTGGTGAAGCGTATTTGACCCATTTGATTCAACTCCCACTTTTACTGACTTGTATACTACTCTTTTCAATTCATTCCTCTTCCCCTTTTCTTGTTTTGTTCCACTGCCCACATTCAACGTCCACCGCTTCACTCCTTCCTCATTCATTCCCTTTAACTCCTCTATTCTCGTTCATCTTCTCCTTTTCACCTCCACACCAACTTCTTCAGCCTTCATCATCCTCCATCTTTTTCCTTCGTCTTCCTCATTTCTTTTCGAACAATCGGCCTTTGCTGCTGCCACTGCTATGCGCGTTCTGCCCCTGCTCCGTGATGGTGCGCCTCTCCTGCTTGCCGAATTACTGCTGCTGCGTACTGCTTCGTGCTATTGCTGCTGTTTCGTGCGCTGCTTGCTGCTGCTGCGTGGTCAATGTTGTTACTGCCCTGTTGCTGCTGTTCTTCTAGGCTCCGATGTCGGTTCCGATGTGGAAAGGTAATCTCGTCCTTCTCCTTTGTCTCGTTCTCTCTTATTGATCTTCTAATGCTACTGCTGTCCTTTATTCTCCTTTCTTAATCTTCCTCTTATCTTCTTCTTTTTTGTTTTTTCTTCCCTTGTCCTATCCTGTTCGGACCATGCTGCTGTTGTTGTCCTTCCTTTCTATCTCCGTTTGTTTTGTGTCAGTCGGTCTTCGAATTTCCTCTTTTGTTCTTCCTTTTTCTTTCATCTTTTTCTCTTGTCCTTCTCGTTTTGTTTCGATGGTTGCTGCTTCGCGTTACGTACTGCTGCTGTTCCTGTTTTGTCGTGCGTAATGTTGTCATCGTTCATTTTCCTGCTACTGTCTTCTGCGTTGCTACTGTCGTAATGTTGCTATCGATGTTCGATCATCTTGTTTACGTTGTTGTTATGATGCTAGCTGCTGTTTGTTCTCGTCCTCAGGTTCTTTTCTTCTTCTTCGCATTCCTTTTTGTTTTAGCATCGTTAATGACCTGTTGCGCTGCTACTGTTCGTGTCGTTGTTGTTACTGTCCGATGTTTGACCTCCGTACCCCCCTTTATTCCTTCTGATCTCGTTTTGCTACCTGCTTGTTCCCATCTTCTTTATTTTCGTTCTCCGTCCTTCTTCCTGCTGTCATTCCTGTTGTTGCTGCCCTTCTTCTATCATGTTTGTCGATTCGATTGAGTTCAGTCGTCATGCTTCCATTTTTGACACATCGTTTCCCTTTCCGTCTGGTAACGTTTACGTCTCATTATTTTATTTTGTCTACTCGATTGTCGTGGTGAATCTAGTTCAGAAGACTAGCGGTTCTACAACTTGGAGCTTAAGAACGACATTTCTACTGATTTGAAGCTTGGGTTGGTCAAGAAGGACGAGTACGAGTTCGTTTTGGATGTCGACTTAAGGTAACTTTAGGACGTTACTCGATTTTATATCGTATGTTTGAGTAGTAGTATGTAGTAAATATTTTTAACTTCGGTTTTCTAATTTTAGTTATTTATTATTGCTAATAATGTTATTTTTTTTGATCGTATGCCTTATCTATATTTTTATAACTTTCGATATCGTTTTATAAATCGTTAGTAATTTTATTATTCACGATCGTCATAATATTTTGTTGGTTATCGTGACATTAGTAACTAAATAATAACGATTTCATATTTTCTTCGTATTTCGTTAATTTATAATTTTAACTCAAAATCATATTTTTATATTATAATCGAGATTTGTATACTTGTTTAATAAATTAATTTTTACGATTTATACTAATAAATGAGAAAATAGTCGATTTTGTTTTAAATACATTTTTATTCGAGACTATTTTTCCCTAATAATTTCTCATTTGTCTACGATTTCTTATTTTTATTAAAATCCGTATTATTTATTAATAAAAGCTATTTATTAAAAATAATTTGAAACCTTTGTAAATCTCATAAAACTTGTTGACTTAAATAATTTTGCTACCGTTTTTCTTAAAACACCTCTTTTCTAAAATCTATAGTTTTAACTCGATTTCTTTATTATTTATAAAATACTATGTATTGACTTATTATATTTTATTTATATTTTGAGTAACGAATTTAGAAATATATTAAAGTTACGATAACGACGATAATAATAAAATGATAATTTCGTTAGAAATGCTATTTTTATACATTTCACTTATTTTAATAACTTACGAATTTTTCTATAACAATATTTTTATTTTAAGTAAGTTTCTAAAATTAGTAATTTTCTACTTTATAGAAAGTTTCCCTTTTAATATAAAATGTTCATTCTTTTTATCTTCATATTATTTATAATGATTATTTATTCTCAATATCGATAATGGCTTGTTTTGGAGTTATGGAATAAAGTCAAGTGTGAGGCTAGAGTAATATATTCTAGGGTTACGGTTTTGCCATCAACTATAAGGCTAGTGTATCAGGAATCGGTACATTGGTTGTTGAACCGGGTGACAGGTATCCCGGGAGTTTTGTACATTTTGACCTTAAGCTTAGGTCTCGCAGTAAGTCGCCGTCATAAGTTGAACTGGGTGACAGGTAATCCCAGGAGGGGTGTGCATTGTCTTAAACTAGGGCCAGGCATTTATAAGTCGCCGCTCTATTATGGTTGAGTAGCCTAGTTAGAGACCGAAGTTTGATTTGTTCGAACTAAGTTCTCGAAGCTAGTTTTAGTATTCTCCTAGTGAAAGTCTAGCCGTCTACACTAATCTTGTCCATAACGCCTTTTTGAATATTTTTTTTACTATTATCGATACAATTTGATTTGCAGGTTGGCAAATATTTTATGTTTTCTTCTGAAAACTTGTTCTTATTTTATTGTCCCAATATTTTAAGTTTTCTCCGAAAGCTTATTTTCATTATATCTTTTAATGTTTTCCATTTTAATTATTTTGATATAGTAATACTATTATTTTTCCATATGATATAATATGGCTGGGAGAACGTCCGAGTTACTCCCCACTGACGTGGCTGTTATGTTTATAACATGACAGATATGTGGTGCTGGGTTTTGGGTGTGAGCTAGCGAGTAGCATGGATCCTACTCTTTCTGCATTATTGTAATTTATGGATTTGTATAACCCGTTTGGAGAAACTTCTTTTTAGCCCTTTTGTAAAAAGTGGCCTCTGTATTGACTGTCCGTTCTTTTATTAAAATATAGAACATCAGTGTGTTTTAATCCCAAATCTACAGTGTTTCCGCCACTGTATTGTGTTAGAATTCCTAGGGGATTACAGTTGGTATCAGAGCATTGTTGCTCCCGACGCTTACACCTGATTTTAGGAAAATACTCGTAAATGATTTGAACATTAAAAGAATATTAGTGAGAGATGGGTAGAAATCAAAGAAAGGACTTAACTGTTAGGTTTACATGTTCTTGTAACTCAATGATTAGCATTGAATATTTGTTGCTTTTGTCTGAAACAAGATGAATGAACAAGATGTTGATAGGATACTGCTTCAGATCGGGAGAAGACCTGTTTAGAACTCTCAACGCCTGTTGATTCGAGTGAACAACTTTGTGCTATAACATAGTGACCTTTCAGCTCAGATTTAGTTTGCTCCAGCTACAGGCCAGATGATCAAGAGTAGATTCCTGTTCCATGATGTTGCAGTAGATCCAGATGGAGCGACCCTAGACTGGTGTGCTCGTTTCCCTACAAGAAGATGAAGAACTCCATTTAGTTCCCTTGCGAACTCTGGAGGCCCGATGATTCTCTTCTGGTTTCAAAACTTGGTGATCATTGATTCCTTCCTTCCTCTACCTCTTCTAACTCTTCTTTTATAAATTCTCGTCTTCACTCATGTGCTAAATCTTTGATTAATTCTCTCATTTTACCATCTTCCCTCTTGAGATTCTTTGGTGTGACCGATTTTGTCTTAGTAAACCCCGTGAGAGTTAAGTTATAGATGTTTGAGGTTTAGTAAATCCTGTTACCTGATTTGAGGTTTGTGAGTCTACCCTATCTTCTAAGTAAGTAAGAAATTCTTAAGAATTGATTTGAATGATATTAATTAATGGGATTAGGATGATACTTTAGACACTAAACCTTGGGTTATAGGTCACTTTAATTATTTCGGAGTACTAAGAGTTGAATATATTTTGGGGTAGTAAGAGTATAAAATATTTGATGGATACCTAGTACCTAACCTAGAACCAAAGTAAGTGACTGATAATATTACTTTGAGGATTCTGCCTAATGCTTATTTGAGGGATGCATCGTGAATATTTGGGGTCTTTGGTTGTGGTAGCATTAAAGGTTTCCATTAACGTCGTAGAAATTTTGGTTGACATAGATTACCCGTATTTCTTGAGGATTAGATCGTGAAGTATAAGGTTGTTACCTATGAACTTTGGAGTTGAGTTATCTAAACTTGGATGAATTATTCTTAGCCTTGGAGAAGAGAATTATACTGCACAATTAAAAGTTGGATTTATCGCGTTGTTTTGAGGAATACTTAATGCGAATCATCTTGATGGATTTATAGTTCAGAACCCTTAGACCAACGAGATTGTGGCTTCGTTGAGTTAATAAATATTTTGGTGGATTTGATGGTACGATATGAAATTGGATGGGATTCTCAGAAACCTTTGTCGAATGACGTGTTGAAGATGTGAGTGTTTGCGCCATTACCTATAGGTTTGAGCGTGTTTGAGGATTAGTTGTACTTTCCCAACTTCTGTACTTGTGGCATTATAAATGTTGGTGATCATTTTTGAGGATTTCGTACCGGAACATTATTAAATGGTGGATTTTATTTAGAACTCCTTACTCGAGGAATTTGGAGTATACCTCGAGTTCAGACCTTATGAACTTTGAATGTATGAGCCTTAACAGTTGCGAGTTTGGGTTTGGCTGATGACCGTTGGAATTTTAATTGATGAGATTAGATTGTAACAATTGTGGATTAGTATCGTGTCGTTTGAACGATTGGATAGTCACGTGAGACACTTTTGAGATTGTGAGTGAGCAATACCATCTAGTGCCTAACATTGGACTTGACGTATTTGATGGAAATTAGGAACCGGTGTTGTAGGAATTGTACCAAGAATCTCGAGATGGTTAACTTCTTCTGTAATTCCTTGAGAGCTCCGTTTCACTCTCAATTTCGTTCCTCCCCTTAGCTTTTCTTAAATCCTGCTACTTCTTCTTCGGCCATTCCCTTTGACTTCGTTATCGGGTTTGATAACATTGGCTTCGATTTGTCTTTGACCTTGACTCTATTTATCCATTTACCATTTTTCCCGAACCTTTGTTATGAAAAGTCTGACTAATTTAAAATTTTGGGTTATCGTGAAATTTTAACATTTTGAGTTATAAATTTCAAAACTTTGTATTTCGTTTTTGTTTTATTTTTGGTCCCGTTTAAAAAGGGTCTAAATAATTTATTTTAAGGTATTTCGAAATTGTTTAAAATTTTGATTTTCAGGCGATCGAGATTTTATGAAAACTTTTTTAATTGCCCATATTTTGATTTCTATAAGGTTATTATGTAAAACGATTTAATATTTTCGAAAAACTTTGTATGTCTGAATTTTTATTTTATTGTCGTTAGACTTTAAATCTGTTATTGAAATTGTTTGTCGACTGATTCAATTCTTATTTACTAACTACAAAACTTGAACTCTCAAATTTTTGTTTGATCTTAAAACAAAATATTTTCGAATTTCTTAATTAAAATGTTTTACTGTTACTTTGAAAATATTTGGGTACTCTCCCCTCGAGTTCGTTTACAAATATTATTTATCGTCATTATTTTATCGAATAATTTTTAACTTACGATTTTATTAATTTAAATTATTTAATCTTTGGGTAACTGAGCCCAAATTATCTTGAAATAAATTTTGTTTTCAATTTCGATTTCATATCACGTTTAAAGTTATAAGATTTCTTTTAATCGATATTGTGATGCGAGTTAAGCATTCTCCTTTTGTTGAAAAGATATAACCTTGGTTTCCATTCTATTATTATGTTTTTGTTAGTTTCGAGGACGGAACTTCTTTTTAGTGGGGAAGATTGTAACACCCCTGATTTTATAAATTAAATTAATTTAAATTTATATTTGTATTTTTATTTCGTTTACGATTTAACTCGTAATTCTTAAAATTATTATAAAACGAATTTATCATTTAATCGTTTCAAACTCCTAAAATTCCATTTGTCTCGGAAAATCTTATTACATTTAAAACATATTTTATTACTGTCTCAATTTATTTTATATACATTTAATTTAATTCTTATCGAAAGTCTATTTCGACGATTTAAATTCTAAATTCTTTTTATTTATTTTTATTTAAACTCGAATTTCTATTTTCGGCTCGAGGCTCATTTATTTTAAAGTTTCGTCAAAACATTTATTACCTTTCCTCGAGAAATCATTTTAATTCACTTCATCGAAGATTTATTATTTTTCGGGAAATACTATTTCATCGTCTAATTATTTATAAGCTTCGTTTTCGTCTCGAATATATTAATTACTCATTTTATTTGACGGTCCGATTATTTATTAATTTTATTTGCTCGTTTTATTTCAACTCGTGGGTCAGTCAACTTATCGTTACGGGGTCCATCTCTTTCCCGATTCATTTATCTAACCCGTATACATTGTATACATGTCTCGGAATCCGTACACTTTGGTGAAGCGTATTTGACCCATTTGATTCAACTCCCACTTTTACTGACTTGTATACTACTCTTTTCAATTCATTCCTCTTCCCCTTTTCTTGTTTTGTTCCACTGCCCACATTCAACGTCCACCGCTTCACTCCTTCCTCATTCATTCCCTTTAACTCCTCTATTCTCGTTCATCTTCTCCTTTTCACCTCCACACCAACTTCTTCAGCCTTCATCATCCTCCATCTTTTTCCTTCGTCTTCCTCATTTCTTTTCGAACAATCGGCCTTTGCTGCTGCCACTGCTATGCGCGTTCTGCCCCTGCTCCGTGATGGTGCGCCTCTCCTGCTTGCCGAATTACTGCTGCTGCGTTGACTTAAATAATTTTGCTACCGTTTTTCTTAAAACACCTCTTTTCTAAAATCTATAGTTTTAACTCGATTTCTTTATTATTTATAAAATACTATGTATTGACTTATTATATTTTATTTATATTTTGAGTAACGAATTTAGAAATATATTGAAGTTACGATAACGACGATAATAATAAAATGATAATTTCGTTAGAAATGCTATTTTTATACATTTCACTTATTTTAATAACTTACGAATTTTTCTATAACAATATTTTTATTTTAAGTAAGTTTCTAAAATTAGTAATTTTCTACTTTATAGAAAGTTTCCCTTTTAATATAAAATGTTCATTCTTTTTATCTTCATATTATTTATAATGATTATTTATTCTCAATATCGATAATGGCTTGTTTTGGAGTTATGGAATAAAGTCAAGTGTGAGGCTAGAGTAATATATTCTAGGGTTACGGTTTTGCCATCAACTATAAGGCTAGTGTATCAGGAATCGGTACATTGGTTGTTGAACCGGGTGACAGGTATCCCGAGAGTTTTGTACATTTTGACCTTAAGCTTAGGCCTCGCAGTAAGTCGCCGTCATAAGTTGAACTGGGTGACAGGTAATCCCAGGAGGGGTGTGCATTGTCTTAAACTAGGGCCACACATTTATAAGTCGCCGCTCTATTATGGCTGAGTAGCCTAGTTAGAGACCGAAGTTTGATTTGTTCGAACTAAGTTCTCGAAGCTAGTTTTAGTATTCTCCTAGTGAAAGTCTAGCCGTCTACACTAATCTTGTCCATAACGCCATTTTGAATATTTTTTTTACTATTATCGATACAATTTGATTTGCAGGTTGGCAAATATTTTATGTTTTCTTCTGAAAACTTGTTCTTATTTTATTGTCCCAATATTTTAAGTTTTCTCCGAAAGCTTATTTTCATTATATCTTTTAATGTTTTCCATTTTAATTATTTTGATATAGTAATACTATTATTTTTCCATATGATATAATATGGCTGGGAGAACGTCCGAGTTACTCCCCACTGACGTGGCTGTTATGTTTATAACATGACAGATATGTGGTGCTGGGTTTTGGGTGTGAGCTAGCGAGTAGCATGGATCCTACTCTTTCTGCATTATTATAATTTATGGATTTGTATAAACCGTTTGGAGAAACTTCTTTTTAGCCCTTTTGTAAAAAGTGGCCTCTGTATTGACTGTCCGTTCTTTTATTAAAATATAGAACATCAGTGTGTTTTAATCCCAAATATACAGTGTTTCCGCCACTGTATTGTGTTAGAATTCCTAGGGGATTACATTTCATAATAGCGGCTGATACTCGTCGAAATCGACAGCCCAATATGCTTGCACTACGATGCATGATCTTGTCAGGGTTAGCTTCACGTGCTTTTTCAAACAACTCTCTGACTTTCACCCATAATGCTTCTTTCTTTTGATTAGTTCCAATGATGTTATCAGTTGAGTGCCTCATAAACGAAGATATGAGAGCTTCATCCTCCTGAATAGACCATATATTTTTCTTCCTTGTTGAACCAGACGGTTCACTGACCCTCACAAATACCTCAACCTCATCGCTTTCTTCAACTACATTATCCCTATCACACTCTGAAGTTTGGGATAGGTGATAAGTGTGTTTTGTAGTGTTTATTTCATGTGTTTGGTCCTGCTTTCTTTGGTGGAATCACTCTTTAGAGCGGTTTCGAGGCTACTTACGCTTCTTCTAGCATGTTTTAGGTTCCTAAGTCCTATCATGGATAAGTGGAACGATCCGTCCCGTGTCCAACGCATATGGAGCCAATGAAGAGAAGCAACGATGATTCGGTGACTTAGACTCAATCCCGAGTCCCTTGGAGCCCAATTTGAGAATATACCGAGCACCGAGCATCGATAAGAAGCCTAGGAAGAGCAAGTAGGAGCCTACATGACCGTGTCAGAAGCCTACATGGCCGTGTAGTGAGTCGGGAAGCAAAGACGAGAGAAGAGAGCTACAGGTAGGCCATCACGACCGTGAGGCCCACCATCACGGTCGGGACGGGACCCCTCATGGCCGGGAAGCCTTCATCACGGCCGAGAAGGCCATGCTTCCTCCCACGCTTCGACGCTTCGTCTCCCTTATTCATGCAACCCTATAAATACCCCCGTCCTGCATTGTTTTAAGCATAAAACCCTAGATCTAATTTAGGATAGATTAGCTTAAATAACTTAAATTAGTGTAGATTAGCTTAATCCTTCCTTAATCTTTCTTTAATTCTAGTTTAATCCTAGTTTGATCATTGTATTATTGAAGAGTATGAAGACCTATTGGGGGATTTCTCTATTGACAACATTGAATTCCATTTCTTTGGGTTGGATTTAATCAAAGATCCTTTATTTTCCTTCTACTTTCCATTTGTTGGTATATTTCTCTTCTCCTTAATCTTTCCTTAGTCTAAATCTTGTTCTAGTTTGTTTCTATTCTTTGTTTCTATTATGAATGCCTTTGTGAGTATGGTTACTATTGTTATTGTCAATTGATCTTCAATTATGAGTGAGTAGATCCTCTCTAGGGTCATTAGGGGGATTTGGTTCCATTATAGGTGATTGTGGTGATTTGAGGGGTCCTTGAAGTTGTTTTTGTTGTCTCTAAACCTTGTGCGTGCATATGTCATGTTTGATGAAATGCTTAGGAATGTGGTGACGATTAAATGCTTGATTGTCTTCCCTTCTCTTGTGGCATTGTGCTTGTTTATTGAGGTTTTCATCCGAGACCTCAAGGCCGTTTAGGGCGAGAGCCGGACGTAGCCTAGGCACTTAAACCCCGTCTTTGCCCTCATTCTTCTTGATCACCTAGGTACCCTTGAACCTGACTTGACCCTAGTCCTTCCTTATAGTCGTTCACCTCTTAGTTCTATTGCTTATTTAGTTCTCTTAGTTACTCTAGTTCGTTTAGTAGGCCTTAGTCTAGTTTGCACTCAATGTTGATAAATTTTTCTTCATTGTTTGCCTAGAATTTAGTCTAAATCGTGGCATACTTAGGTTGGAACTCCCGTCCCTGAGGATCGACTCGACTTACCCTAGCTACCTAACTTAGGTTCGTTGATTATTATTTTGATCGGTAGGATAGACGACAAACTCCTACCATCAATAGGTTGCAGTTGAACGAATTATTTGACGGGATTTGCGAAATGTAACGAGGATAAGTATCAGAATAATTGTCGTAGTTATTGTCAAACTGTTGGGAATGATGAAAATTTTGCGGGTATTGAGAATTATACTGTGGGTTTTGATAATTATTTTGGTTATAACCTGCGTAATTAGGCCGGGTTTGATAATTATTTGGGTTATATTGTGAGTTTTGATAACTGCCGGAGTTACTGATATTTGTTTGAGGACCCATAAAATGTCGTCTCTCATTTTTCGAAGAACTTCTAACATTTGTTGTTCGAGATTATTATTATTATTATTTTATTTTTTTTTGCAAGAAAATGGTATGCCTCTTCCATTCAAAAATTTGAGTACAAGAGACTAGATCTTACAAAAGAAAAATCCGCTACGACAATCCCTCAAAGAAGCACCACTACGCTACTATTTAACACCCTACTCCCCTGTTTCTCATTCTCGTTATAACTTCGAACTTTATCTGTACAATGAGTTGTGTATAAGGCCGAACTATATCCGAAAAAATCCCCCTATTTCTTTCCCCCCAAACATGATAGACCACTGCAGCAATAGCTATACGATACATCTTACTCTTCTTAAGCTTCCGCTGTTTCCTGTCCATACACCATCTAAGCTCCATATTCAAATCATCACTACGCCCTACCATACCCATCCAGTCCTTAATTCCATGCCAAATACCCGAAGCATAAGGACATTTGAAGAAAAGGTGAGAGTGACATTCATAGGCCCCCTTACAAAGAACACACCGATTGACAATGTAGACTGATTTCCTAGTCATATTATCCAAAGTAGCAAGCTTTTTCTGGGCAGCCAAAGCTGTTATCAGGCCATGTTTCGGGACTACATTCCCTCGTACAGCTACCATCCATCTTCTCTTTTCATACTTCACCCTGAACCAATCATAAGCTAAGCTAATCCTAAATGCTCCCTAGAATTGCCAACTCATCAACAAGTCAGTAGCAGCACTTTCACTACCTTCCTTCTCAATTAGTTCATTTCTGACTTTAATGATGCTTTTTAAAGTTGCTGTATAACGATCCTCATTCTTTATAGTCCAAACAGTTTACCCTTTCAACGTATAATGAGCTATCCACTTTCCCCACACTCCTCCTGCATTATTCAAGATCTTCCAAATCCAGAGACATATCAAAGCTTTATTCCAAGCTTTCATGTCCTTAATTCCCACTCCTCCTTCATCCCATGGAGCGCACATACTCTCCCAGCTCTTGTGAGATTGGTGACTTCCCTCTGCCTCTCCAGTCCAAAAGAAGCTCCTGCACAGTTTAATGATTTGGTACATAACATTACCCGGCAGCAGAGTATTAGCACACCAGTAGTTTAAGACACCAAAAACCACTAAATTAATAAGTTGAGCCCTTCCTGCATAAGTCAGTCTGCTGGCAGACCAGCATTGAATAAACCTCCGCAGCTTCTGAAACAGTACAGAGTAGTGAACTAATATGTTATTAATGTCATTTAGAGGAAGACCCAAGTACCTACAAGGGAAGAACCCTTGCTTGTATCCCGTTTTCTCCAAGATACTTGTCCTTATCTCCTCAGGAACTCCTCCAAAATAAATCTCAGTCTTCTCTCTATTCGCAATCAGCCCAGACTCAGTAGAAAAAGTTGCCAGAACTCTATTAACCGCTTCAACTGAAGGTACATCACCTCTTACAAACACCATTAAATCATCAGTGAATATAAGATGATTAAGCTCAAGTCTTCTACACTTTGGATGGTATGAAACTTGTTCTTCTTTAGCAATTTTCCTCATATGTCTTGACAGTATTTCCATACTAAGTACAAACAAATAAGGAGACATCGGGTCTCCTTGTCTCACTCCACTATTCCCCTTAAAAAACCCATGGGTATCCCCATTAATTTTAATGGAAAACCAAGAGCCTTGAACACACCCTCTTCCATTGTATAAGAACCTGTGGAAAGTTGAACTCCTCCAACATATTATCCAGAAAAGACCATTGCAAGGAATCAAAGGCTTTCCTAAGGTCAATTTTCATTAGACATATTGGTGTCAAGTATTTCCGATTATATCCCTTGATTAAAGACTGGGATAAAGCTATGTTCTCTTGAATACTCCTTTCTTCAATAAACGCAGCCTGCTCTTGGCCAACAATGTCTTGAACAACTAGCTTAATTCTATTCGTAAGAATTTTACTTATAGTTTTATAAAGCACCGAGCAACAGGAAAAAGGCCTGTAATCCAAAACAGATTGACATACCTGCTTCTTAGGAATTAGAGATATAATAGTTGTATTTGCTTTTTTAATTGTGGACATGACATAGGTCCACCCCGACGCGGCCACGCGCGGGTTTGGGGAGGCGAATGAATCTCCATATGAGAATGGATCGAATTGAAATTTAAATCTATGTGGAGTCGCCACCGAACTTTGTGGGAGTTCGGGCCCGTTAGAACCCACTCTATGTCGTAGTGGGCCGTGTACAAAATACGGCCCATTTCCGATGTCAGAGTTTATTGGGCTCGTCCCTTTGCATTACGATACCGATACCGTCACTACCGGTTATCGTGTATAGAATGACTCTCGTGCGCCAACGGTTTCGGGCATCCGGAAACCGAGGTTCTGATTAAGGGGTGAGGGTACGTGTTGGGAAGCCCACGAAGGACACCCAACCCCGCCCGCACATTGGCGGCCTCTACTAAGATATCTAAAGACTTTCTAATACGCGTGTTAGTTGAACGGGAAAATATTATGCAAACATTGTTTTCCCTAAGCATGTGAGAAATAGAAAGGGTTTCTATGTCGATTTAATGCAACTAAAATATTAACGTCAAAGTTGTATTTTAGCATGCGGGTTCATTTTTATACAATAAAATAAACAACCAAAATTGACAAGAGAAACAACACGCGTTAGTAACGATGTTACGATAATAACGATTCGTGAATTATTGAATAATGTAGAATGATGCAAATAAGATGATGCAGAGCTTGAGAAGTGATGTTTCACGTGATGGATTAGACACGTGTTGACTTAAGTCATGAAAAGAAAGTTAGCGAGACTTGAATACTACTGTAGGACTCACGAATTTGTCGTGATAAGGGGCCACTCGACCGAGTCATTGATGGACTCGACCGAGTGGACCTCTGAAAAGTATTCTGTCCAGGTTTTGGGACCCTACTCGATCGAGTTATTGGCCAACTCGACCGAGTACGTTGCCACTCGACCGAGTCACTGTGAGACTCGATCGAGTGGAGGTCGAAAAGACATTCTGTTTTGGTTTTTGTGATGTCACTTGATCGAGTGGCATAGGCACTCGGTCGAGTGGCACCTGTACGAACCAGGTTCATTTGCAATTTTGTATCGATTTCGAAATTGCTTTTGATTTTGACGATTTGATGAATTGGGCATAAATATTGTGGAATTTATACTCGATTCTGAATTTGAATGCTCGTTGTATCCCATATTCGATTATTGAATCGATATGAAATAGTTAGAGCGAGATAAAAAATCGTTGTAAGTCGTTTTGGATTAACTATCGCAACATGAATAGATTTCCTCCGCGTTTAATAATGTTGTAATTCTAACGAATTGTATGACAATTATTTTTAGCATCAATAGAAATCGCGCTAGTTAACTTATTTGACTAGATCGATAGATTCGACGTCTAATTATGAAATTAGCATCGAATCTAAGAGTTTGACACCATGCTAGAATTGAAAGACTTGATCCCCTCGGCTTTTCCGACATCGTAAGCTGATTATGTGATGCCGGATCCGTGACAACGGGTTTCGACCCTTGTTAAAAGATGTTAGATTTGAAAAAAAAAGGTTTTGAAGTTAATGCGATATGTGACTAATAATAACGCGAACGAGACGAAGATTATTGTTTAAATTAACTTGTCTCAATAATCAAGTAATTGGGGTGTCGGAATAAGCGACCGACAATGCTGTGTGCGGTACACTTGTATATTCGGGTTTCCTTATTCCGACATCCCTCATACTCGACACAAATCGACAAGTATTTTAATGTCTTTATACTAATTATATTATCGATATTAAAGATGCGATAATTAAAATAAAAAAACAAAATAGAAAAGGAAGAGAAAGATGACGAGAGGAAGAGAAGAAGGGAAGAATAGGGTTTTGGACCCTCAACCTACATGTTCTTGTCTCGGATAGGACTCGTAGTCGTGGCTTTAACACGGGAGTTTCGAGGTCTATGGAGGTTGAGTTGTGGTGGTTTAGGTTTGCCTCCTAAGTACTTAGGGTTAGGGCTTGAGCGTAGTATTAGGGTTTGATTAGGGTTGTAAAGTGTGTTCTTAGGGTTTGTCAAACGTTGTTGAATGTGTGTTGCATGGGGTTGCTTATATAGGCAAAGCCAAGGACCCCGGTTAGGGTTACTCGACCGAGTAACCAGCTGACTCGGTCGAGTGGTTCAGCGTGCCTGCAGTCGGGCCTGAGAAAGGGCCCACTCGATCGAGTGGGTGGGACACTTGATCGAGTGGCCCAGCTGGGTCGCGCGGGTCCATTGTTTTGGACCGTGACTTGGGTTTTTGATGGGTTTGTGTTTGACTTGGACTTTTGATGTTGGAATGGTTGTTTTGTATGTTTCGGAAATGACTTTGACCGGGGTTGACCCAATCACTAAAAAGTCAGTTTTATTTCCGGTGTCGGTTTTGGCCCAAATTAGTCTTGTTTGATTGGAAACGACCCATTGGGCCTAGATTCGAGGTTGGTTTCGTGAGATTTGTACTCCATAAGTGCTTTAGCCAACAACTAATGGATTTGAGCACATATCCGAGCGCGTAGAAACACGTTAACGTCCGATCATCATCGGGTGTTTTTTGGAAACTACTATAGACACCTGGCAGTCAAAATGCGGGTGTCTACAGAGCCCCCACTCTGACTGAGGCTTGGACAAGGCGAAAGTCAGAGTAGCCACTCGGCCAATCGAGGATTGAAACCTGGCGGACTTCCGGTCGGGTCGTTTATAGTCCATTAGACTCGCGTGAAGGGCTCGCCAGCCATAAGCTAGAAGCCATACCTGAGCTGATGACGATAACTTCGTGGGGAATTGGACTTGTCGCATAAGTCCTGGGTGCGCCTGTATGTAGGCTCATCCCGTGTGATTCCGGGGAAATGCCACCTAGGGCCTTCCGCTGGGGAGATATGGTGGGCTGTATGTTCCTGTTTGAGTCGTACCTGTATAAGTCATATAAAATTTGCAATGCAACATGTAGGTAGAAAAATGACTCGCGCTGGGGAAAAAAAATGATCTTTGAATTTTTTGAAAGTTTGAATTTTTGAAAATTTTGAAATTGGCAATTTTTGAAATTTTTGACTCCTAAAGAAAATAGGAAAGTTCGGGATGAATATTTTGTGCTAGTATCGGGACTAGGCTTGTGGCTCGATTCCGTTTAGGATTAGGAAACTTTTGTGATATGGAAAGAGGGTTGTATTTTAATGCTATAAATACCTCTTCTATGCATTAATTTTTTCTCACAAATTCCTCTACAACTCCTCCCTTCTCAAAAGAAAGACTTCTTATTCTTCTCAAGAAAATAGGCATGGGAATCGACAGGTTGACCGTGATGCTGCAGGAATGGTCCCGACGCTTTAGGGACGGGGATAGAGTGGCTTTGAATCAGACGGGTATCACACAGCTGTACCCGTTTCGTCAGATGCAAGTTGATTGCTACTTTCTGGATGAATGTTTGGCCTATTGGGATGACATATATCATGTCTTTGCCTTTCCTTGGGGCGAAGCCTGCCCTTTACCTGAGGAGATTGCAGCTATAGGAGGATGGAACCCAATACTCCGTCCCGCTGTCCCGTACTCGATCTATGACCCAAGGAGAAAGCTTCAAGAATTTCTAGGGCTTTCTCACAATGAGGTGTCCCGGATGATGGAGGGTGATAATACGACTTGGCTGAGAAATTTATGAATCCTCTTGATGTCCGGGTCAGACCGGCTTACAGCCGTAGGGATTTTTCTTTCTGCATGCTCCATGTTTATGCTTTCGAGGGTCACATGGATTTGCTATCATGCATGGGAGACACCCATCTTTTGACCGTAATGGACTTGATGGAGACTGAACACAGCCTAACTTGGCTGATCTCGGGTGAAATCATCCAAGGATTGGATAATCGCAAGAGGGATTCTTCTGTTCGTCTCACCGGGAGCACCCGTTTGCTGCAAGTATGTCGGATTTTTATTATTTTCTAACTCCTCAATTTTTGATTAATTTTTTCAATTCTCCTGCTGCAGTGGGCACTCGATCGAGTCACCCTGGCACTCGATCGAGTGCCTTCGTAAAAACCTCCTGATCTGCTCTCAGAGGTACCACTCGGTCGAGTCGCCCTGACACTCGATCGAGTGCCCTTGTAAAAGCCCCCTGTTCGTGTTCAAGAGTACCACTCGATCGAGTGTCCCAGGCACTCGACCGAGTGGCCTTAGGCAGACGCCTATTTCGCCTCGGGAACTCATGTTTTTGTTTCTTTTTTCAGATTTGGCTATATGAGAGGCTATCAATGATAGATCCTCCTCTTGATGTGAGCAACTACCGTCATAACCAGGTGATGACGGGGAGGCGGACCATTGACTTTTCTCGTCAGATTACGCAGAAGTACTGGGACGAGGTGTTGTCTTTTCACAGCGGCCCGTTAATTCGATGGGTAGTACCATGGTGGCCCATCTACCTTTGGACTGACTTGGACCCGAGGGACAGAGCCCGTTATCAGGTAATACTATCTTTCAGGCAGACGGTTCATCTCTACCCGGATCGCATACTAAAGCAGTATGGATGGACTCAGCAAATCCCGGAAGTTGAAGCAGTTGTGAGTGACCCTACCCAACTGACCGATGTAATGTGCGACAATTGGATGCAAAGATGGTATACCCGGCACACTTGGCTCGTCACCAAATCTCGCCACTCGACTTGGATTTCAAGCTCTTACATGAAGTGGACTAAAGTGGGTGATGCTAAAGCCCGAGCTGCTCAGACGGTTGATGAGGCTTTTGACCTGCTGCGAAGGGAGCAAGCTAAAGACAACAGGGGATTCTTTGACGAAGGTGACACTCCGGCTACTATGGTCCGATTAATGTCAGGCCAAAAGAAGAAGACCAAGACTCAAGCTGGAGGGTCCAGTGCTAAAGGTGGTTGGGGGAAAGTGAGCCCCCAGACTGACTTGGAGAGGAGACTAGGCCTAAAACTAGCCGTGCAGGACCGACTTGGCCCACGGGATAGGCTACCGGAGCACGTACGGGCTCGACTTGGGCCAAAGACCGTGGTAGAAGACCCACCGTCCAAGAAACGGGTTCGTGCTAAGGAGGTTCCCCTCGTGATTCAGGAACGTTCTTCCCCGCCCCGGCGTCCTCGGGCTCCACGCGACCCAAAGGACAAAGGAAAGGGCAAGATGCCCGGATATTAGTCTCCTTGTTCTTATTATTTGAGTATTATTATTATTTTTTTTGGTGTTTTGCCGTTTTGGCGTTTTTTTTTTAAATCCCGAGTTTATCGGTTTAATAAAGACGTATTAATGAATACCGTTTCCGTCTTTTCGTTTATTGCAGTGGTTGTACCCTTTTGAGGGGTTGCCTACGTATCCACAATTAGTGGAATCAAACCAAACGTAGTTCAAAATTGATTTGATTTTTTTTTTGCAATTTTCGAAATACATCAAGACAATTAGTTCGAGATGTGCGACAGTAGAATAATTAATTCTAACTTATTGACTTGTCTATAATTTTTGAAAATTTATAAAAAGACAAATTTTTATAAATTTTTGCAAATGACATTGAGATGGGGTTTATGGGTAGTAGCGCTTCAGCTGGTCCAAGTTGGTTGGGTTGACAAATTCATTCCCGTCTAAGTCTGTCAGCATCACCGCTCCTCCTGATAGGACCCTCTTGACTAAGTATGGCCCAGCCCAATTGGGTTTGAATTTCCCCCTTGGGTCAACCGGTAGTAAGGCACGAACCGATTTTAGGACTAGATCCCCTTCTTTGATGTTTCTGGGCCTAACTCTTTTGTTGAAAGCCCGTTGGATCCTCTTTTGATATATCTGAATATTGTTGAGGGCCCGTGATCGCCGTTCGTCTAAAAGGACTAGCGAATCGTATCGGGCTTGGACCCAATCTGCCTCAGGTACTTGGCTTTCAAGTAAAATCCTGAGGGATGACACTTCTAGCTCAACCGGCTGGACTGCTTCCATTCCATATGTCAAATAATATGGAGTTGCTCCGGTCGCGGTGCGAATTGACGTTCGGTACCCCCACAAGGCGAAGGGTATTTTGTCGAGCCAGTTCCGGTAATTCTCAGCCATCTTTTTAAGTATGGTGACAATTGTTTTATTAGCCGCTTCTACCGCTCCGTTTGTTTGGGGTCGGTAAGGTGAAGATGTATGCCTTTGAATTTTGTAGTTTGCTAGCAACGTAGTAGTTTCGGCTTGAAAGTGGGTCCCGTGATCACTGATAAACTCATGTGGGATCCCGTATCGGCATATAATCTTGTTCTGGATAAATTTGGCCACGTGTTTGGCGTTCAAGACACGGTATGACTCGGCTTCGACCCATTTGGTGAAGTAGTCGATGACCACCAAAATGAAGCAATGACCTCCCATCCCGGAAGGGTGCACCTTTCCAATTATATCAATACCCCATGTCGAAAATGGTCATGGTGATGTCATGGTATATAACAGGGAAGATGGCATATGCTGCACATTAGCAAAGATCTGACAATTATGGCAGTGCTTGACATATAACTGACAGTCCGTTTCCATGGTATTCCAGTAACACCCGAGCCTCATGATTTTTCGGGCTAGCATATGGGCGTTCATATGCGGGCCGTTTTCACCATCGTGTACTTCGGCCATAACCTTTTCGGCCTATATTTTGTCGATGCATAGGAGGAGAGCCCCCTGTGCCGTCTTTTTGTATAATTGCCCGTCGTCCGTGCGAACAAATTGGGTTGCCAATCTCCACAGGGCTTTCTTGGCCCGATTTTCAGTTCCCGGGGAATACTCTCCCGTTGCGAAGTAGATTAGGACCGACTGATACCAAGGTTCCGGGTCGGTCAGCTAGATGTTTTGAATGGCGTGTACATGCGCCGGCTCGGACCGCTGTTCGACACAGATTGGCATGCTGGTCAGGTGATCCGGGATGTTCAGTAGAGATGCTAATTTGGAAAGTGCATCTGCAAATTGATTTTCCTCCCGGGGCAGATAAATGTATTCTACCTTCTGGAATTGTTTCTCTAGAACCCTTACTCGTGCTTGGTAAGCCACGAGATTGGCATTCCGAGTTTTCCATTTTTGGAGCGCTTGATTGATGATCAGTGACGAGTCACCGTGGACCCGGAGGTTTGTTACCCCTAAATCAGCGGCGGCTTGCAACCCGTGAATGCATGCTTCGTATTCAGCTGCATTATTGGTGACGTCGAAGTCCAATTTGATGGATAATGGGGTGTGTTCCCCTCGCGATGAGATTAACAGAATCCCGACCCCAAATCCTCGAAAGTTGGAGGCTCCGTCAAAATACAAATCCCATGTTTTGGTATCGGTATGGAATATGTCTTCATCGGGAAAGGCCCAAGTATCGGTGTGGCCCTCTTAAGATATTGGGCTATCGGCGAGGAACTCGGCTACTACCCGGCCTTTGATGACTTTTAGTGGTATAAATTTGAGGTCAAACTCAGATAACAATAAAGTCTATCTGGACATTCTGCCGTTGAGGATGGGCTTCTCGAACAGGTACTTGATAGGGTCCATTTTGGACAGAACATGTACCTCGTGGCTCAGCATGTAGTGTCGGAGCTTTTTAGTGGCCCAAACCAACGCTAGGCACGTTTTCTCGAGTATTGTGTACTTGCATTCGTACTCTTAAGAACTTTTTACTGATGTAGTAAATAGCCCGTTCTTCTGAATCAACTGTCTGGGCCAGCATAGCCCCCATGGCTGTCTCGGTCGTTGTTAGGTATAACGACAAAGGCAAACCGGGTTGAGGTGGCATTAATACTGGCGGAGCAGATAGTATCTCCTTGATTTTGTCAAAAGCCGTTTGACATTTGTTGTCCCATAGTACTCGTTCTCCGATCTTCAGTTTTTTGAAAATAGGCTCACATACCATGGTTAGTTTTGAAATAAATCGGCTGATGTATTGAACTTTCCCGAGAAACACCCTTATTTCTTTTTCTGTCTTGGGTGGCTACATCTCGGTGATGGCTTTGATTTTAGCTGGGTCGTCCTCGATGCCGCGTTGGCTAACGATATGGCCCAGTAATTTGCCTGATGTTACCCCGAAACTGCATTTTTGAGGGTTTAGTCTCATGTTGTATTTGCGCAGTCGGGTAAAGAATTTTCTTAGGACCGCAATGTGCCCACTCCGGTCTTTGGACTTAACGATCATATCGTCCACGTAGACCTCCACTTCTTTGTGCATCATGTCATGTAATAAAGTAGTGGCGGTCCGTTGATAAGTGGCCCCGGCATTGATGAGCCCAAATGGCATAACAGTGTAACAGTAAGTACCCCAAGGTGTAATGAAGGTGGTCTTACTCATATCCTCCTCTGCCATCTTGATTTGATTGTATCCGGCATACCCGTCCATGAATAATAGAAGGGCATGATCGGCCGTGTTATCCACTAGTATGTCGATGTGGGGTAACGGAAAATCGTCTTTTGGGTTGGCCTTGTTAAGGTCCCGGAAGTCCACACATACCCGCACCTTGCCGTCCTTCTTGGGTACCGGCACGATGTTTGCGACCCAGTCTGGATATTCAGACACGTGTATAAAGCCCGCTTTGAATTGTTTGTCTACCTCTTCTTTGACTTTGAGAGACCATTCGGGCTTCGTCCTTCGGAGTTTTTGCTTTACCGGTTTGCACCCATCTTTGATGGGTATTCGGTGTTCGGCTATTTCCCGATCTATACTCGGCATGTCCTTGTAGGACCATGCAAAGACGTTCTTGAACAATTGGAGGAGGTCTGCGAATTGTTTTCTCTCCTCTGGATCTAAGGATAGGCCCAACTTAAGCATCTGGGGCTCTAAAGTGGTTCCCACATTGATGGACTTGGTTTCTTCGATTACCGGATCTCGGGACTCCCTTTGTTTGAGCTGCTCGATCAGATGTGGAGGTAGAGGTACTTGTTCGTCGGGTTTCTCAATGTTATTGCATATAAAATCTTTGAAATTGAGAAAATTTTGGAAATAAGACAAGTCGTAAGTAGAACGGTTTTCGTTGTTATTATTAATGGTAAATTTTGTGAAAAGCTCGAAAAGAGCGGCCATCTGATCGTTGGTCAGTGGCGGGATAGGGAGAGGTCTTGGGACAGGCCCCGAGACCTCAGTGGATAAGGGAAGAGGGGTTACAGACTCGACTCTAGCACCAGACCCTCTAGACTCGGACTCAGACTCCGACTCTAACTCTGACTCAGACTCGGTACCCGTGTAATCCCCTAGAAATTCTAACGCAATACAGTGGCGGAAACACTGTAGAGTTGGGATTAAAACACACTGACAAACTATATCTTATTAAAAGAAATGGTAAGTCAATACAAAGGCCTCTTTTTACAAAAGGGCTAAAAAGAAAATTCTTCAAACAGGTTATACAAAATTCCATAAATTACAAGAATGAAGAAAGAGTAGGATCCACGCTACTCGCTAGCTCACACCCAAAACCCAACAGCAAATACCTGTCATGTTATAAACAAAACAGCCACGTCAGTGGGGAGTAACTCGGACGTTCTCCCAGCCATATTATATCATATGAAAAGTAATAGTATTACTATATCAAAATAGATAAAATGGAAATCAATTAAAACAATATAGTAACATAAGTTTTTAACAAAACTTAAAACGACTGCCAACCTGCAAGTCAAAACCAATCGATAACTATAAAATCCAAAATGGTGTTATGGAAATCAATTAGTGCAACGAAATAGACTTTCACTAGGATCATACTAAACTAGGTTCGAGAATTCAGTCAAAACAAATTAGACTTCAATCTCAAACCAAGCAACTCAAACTATAACAGGACTGCGTGCAGCGAGGTCCTGGCTTAAGTAATGTACACCCCTCTTGGACACCAACCGTAATCCAGTTCAACCCGACGGCGACTTACACGATGCGATATCTAAGTTTAAGGTCAAAATATACACACTCTTGAACACAAACCATGCTCAGTTCAACGACCAATGTGTCTCTAACTAGACACACCAGCTTTATAGTTGATGGCAAAACGTATACCCTAGACTGTATTACTCTACCCGTACACTTGTCCTCATTCCATAACTCCAAAACAAGCCATTATCGATATTGAGAATAAATAATCATTATAAATAATATGAAGATAAAAGGGAATAAACATTTTATATAAAAAAGGGAAAATTTTTATAAATAGAAACTTACTAATTTTAGAAACTTACTTAAAATAGAAAGTCTTATAGAAAATACGTAAGTTATTAAAATTAGTGAAATGTATAAAAATAGTATTTCCAACGAAATTAACATTTTATTATTATCGTCGTTATCGCAACTTTAATATATATCTAAATTCGTTACTCAAAATATAAACAAAATATACTAAGTCAATATGTAGTACTTTATAAATAATTAGGAAATCGAGTTAAAACTATAAATTTTAGAAAAGAGATGTTTTAAGAAAAACGATATCAAAATTAATTGAATCAACGAGTTTCATGAATGACATGAATTTTAGAAAAGTTTCAAATTATTTTTAGCAAACAGCTTTTATTAATAAATAATACGAATTTTAATAAAAATAGTCAATTGTAAACAAATAAGAAATTATTGGTGAAAATAGTCTCGACTAAAAATATATTTAAAACGAAATCGACTATTTTCTCATTTATTAGTATAAATCGTAAAACAGAAATTCATTTATTAAACAAGTATACAAATCTCGATTATAATATAAAAATACGATTTTGAGTTAAAATTATAAATTAACGAAATACGAAGAAAATATGAAATCGTTATTATTTAGTTACTAGTGTCACGATAACCAACAAAATATTACAACGATCGTAAATAATTAAATTACTAACGATTTATAAAACGATGTCGAAAGTTGTAAAAACATTGATAACGCATACGATTTAAAATTAATATAATTAGCAATAATATAGTTAAATTAGAAAATCGAAGTTAAAATATTTACTACATACTACTACTCAAACATACGACATAAAATCGAGTAACGTCCTAAAGTTACCTTTGGCGCAAAAATCATCAAAGGACTTGTTGTTTCATCTATTTCCTCAAGCTTCGATCCAACTGATATTCGTCTTCAAACCACTTCGAGGCCCCACGGAATCCGAGACACACAGAAACAGAAACAAAGGGATTAGGATTAAAGAAGGTCGGAAATGACTAGAGATGACCCGGAACGTGACAAGGACAAAAAGGGAGGAGCGAGGAAGGACTACGAAAAACGAGACGGAAAAGGAGATCGATAAACTTCGAAAATTAGAGTATAAGAACAAGTTAAAAACGGGTACGAGCACCGAGGATAGAAGATAAAGAAGAGTGAAGAACAAAGGCTCGATATCATCCAAGGTCGTAGCATTCATAACAACAACCGTAACAACGAGCATCAAATACAACGATCAGTAGCAACAAAACTAAGAAGATGAGACTAGCAGCAAGGCAGAAATCGATGAAGAAATAAGATCGCAACACCGAAACATCAGAAGAACGACAAAACAGGGGCAAAACCTCAGCGAATAGACCATAAACAGCAACAAAAGAAGCAACAGCGACCGCACCAACGAACGACTGGAATAAAAATGATGACAGCAGCGTATAGCAGCAACAAAACGCGGTAGAAGAATAAGAAAAGAAGATGAAAACGGAGAAGAGAACGGACAACAGCAGATAGTCGGAAACAGCACAATACGAAACGTACAGCAGGAGTAATACCAAACAACAGAACGTGACAACAGCAGATGTAGTAACAGCAAGGGACGCAGCAGTAACAGTAGACGCAGCAGCGAAACAGAACCGCAGAACATCGAAATACGAAGAAGAGAGCAGAGACGAAGAGGAAGAAGAGAACTAGCAACAACAGTAAAAGTCGACATCGATTAGCATCAACAAACAGCAGAAATGGCAAAAGAAACGAGAAATGGCAGAAGAAACGGACAGTAACAACCGTGACAGGACAACAACAAATCGAGAGAACAAAACAAAAGAAGAAGAAAACTGAGAAGGGAAAAACAGTAGCAGCAAAACGGAACCAAACCGACAGAACAATAATAGACAGCAGCGGCAACAGAACACGAAAATAGCAGCAACACAAGAGCAGGCGGAGAAGAGAAAGAAAAGAAGAATAAGAAAAGGAGGACGAAAAACAGCAGCGATGATTACGACGGCAAACGAACGTATAACAAAACACGCAGAGAAGGAGAGGCAGAGGAGAAAGATACTACCTTAACAGATACAGGCGACAGAAAA
Source organism: Agrostemma githago (assembly GCA_958450325.1). Taxonomy (NCBI): domain Eukaryota; kingdom Viridiplantae; phylum Streptophyta; class Magnoliopsida; order Caryophyllales; family Caryophyllaceae; genus Agrostemma; species Agrostemma githago. The sequence continues at coordinate 59,531,890 of OY288247.1, read as the reverse complement.
CAGGGGAGGCCGCGATGCAACGGTGCGAAAACAGGGGAAAAATGATTGACGATGATGGATGACGGTGACTGATGGTGATGCGATGATGGAGGAAATGGGGAGCGGCAGTTGAAGAGCGTGAAGAAGAAAGAAAAGGAAATGGGGTGTGAGGTGATTAGGATTGAAAGCGGGTTCATCGATAAATGGGATGAACTTTAAGTCGGCCCATAAAAGAAATCGAATTAAGATTGGGTTAAAAAAAAAGTAATCAAGCCGAATAAAATACTAACGAAATAAGATATTTTCCAGTGTTAGAATAAATATTTGGGACAGAAAGGATATTTGGAAAAATAAATAAGTAGAAATATTCGAGACATGCTCGAAGTTAAGGAAAATAAATAAGTCAGTTCGAAAGGGAAAAATTGAGTGTATCATGAGAATAAAATAAACCTTCGCGATAAAAAAAATAAAGCTTCGTGAGAAAAGTAACGAATGTACGACGAAAATGAATTAAGTTGATTTCTCGAGGAAAATAATAAATGATTTAACGAGGCTTATGAAAAGGAGTTCCGCTTTAAAATAATATAAATTCAAGTTTAAATCGAAAGAATTTAGAATTCAAATCGTCGAAACAGTAGTTCAATAAGAATTAAATTAGATGTATAGAATAATTCAAAACAAGAATAAAAATATATTTTAAATATAAGAAGAGGTTTCGAGACAAATGGAATTTTAGGAGTTTAAACGATTAAACGATAATTTCGTTTTATAAAACTTTTAAGAATTACGAATTAAATCATAAAAATAAAAATATGAACAACATTTTAATCTAATTTAAATTTATAAAAATCAGGGGTGTTACAACCCGGCATGTCTCCCTCGCCGGTGGTCAGCTTGTAGGTCCGTCCTTGGCCATCATTCCACTTGATGGTCTTCCTCCAGGCCCTTTTTCCTGTATCTGCACTAACTTCGGTGATCAGCTTTGTTGGGTCAAACCGACTGCTGCGGAGGATCAGATTGACCAGATCATCTTTTGGAGCGGGGACAGCCTTGTCTTCTCCAAATAGGAGCCCCAGCACGGGCTCGGAGTTGCTTTCCCCTTCCTTGGACTCAGCTTGAACAAGGGTGAATATATCATCAGGGATGAAATTGCATCCCCGAGCCGTTTTGGTCTCTGGATATGTGATAGTGGGTTGGTAGAGGCCCACTTGGATAGCTCCAAAAACTGGAGTGACGAAGTAGTTAGTTAACTTCGGGCTATAAGGGCCTATGTAAGTACCCTTGAAAATGTCGATGGCTTTGTGACTACCGGCCCGAACCACGTTTTCTGGGGTTATAGCATACCCCAATCCGAACTGTGACTCACCATCATTAAGGACCTCAATAATCTTCCCAGCTGGAAGATTTGGCCTCGAGGTAGCTCCCGGTAGATAGCCCAGGTTCTGTAGCATCGTGTCGATGCTAGTGGTGAAGTAGGGCCTAAAGAGATACTCTTCTTCGATCATGCCCACGAAATTAAATCCTCGTGGGTCGGCCCGGCCCGTAGCGTTGCAGCTTGCCACGGTAATAGGAGAAGCCTCTAGTGTGATTATACCATCTTTGAGTGGCATCTTGACTTTTCGGTGGAGAGTAGAGGATACGGCTTTGACTGCATGGATCCAAGGCCTTCCTAGTAGTAAATTGAAGGATGAGGTGACATTAATCACCTGAAACTCTAACTCTTTTTCGATTGGGCCCGTTATGATTTTCAGTTTAACGGCCCCGACCACTGGTGTTGGGCTTCCGTCGAAAGCCTGAATAGTTTGCGCCGTCGAAAGATAGTCGGCATCGGTGATGCCGAGGGCTTTAGCGGTCCTTAGGGGAAGGACATTTACAGCAGACCCGTCATCGATAAGGGTCATTGGGAGGTACTTACCTCGGCAGATGACCGTGATGTACAGGGCCAGATTATGATTGGGCCCGAATGATGGAAGATCAGACTCGGAGAAGGTGATAAGTGGGCCTTCTTCCTTGGACTTGCCCTTGAGATAAGGCATAATAGTGGCTACCATTTCGGTGGGGGTAACCTGTGAGTTGACCTTAATTTCATCGAGAGCCTTAGTCAGTGCTTCTCGATGTGTTTGTGAGCTAACCAGTAGTTGCCATATGGCTAGATCAGCTCGAACCCTCTTCAATTGTTAGACCAAGGCGGTGTCGTTGCTTGGTTCTTCAAGGGTAGGTTCCGTTCTGGCAGGTTCAGTGACGGATGTAGGAATAGAACGCCCAGCTGCGGCGAGGTGGTTGGTGGCTAAGGCTTTGGACTTAGCCTTTCGGACCTCTTCAAGGGTGATGGGGACAGCTTCCCCTTTGGCTAAGTACACATCATGCTCGTCAACGAACCATATCCCGTTAATTTGTGGGATATAGGGGGAGATGAGGTGAGAACAGTCAATTACCTCACCGGTGAATATTGCGTGGGCACTAAACGGGTTTTCTTTTTTGCTCGGCTTGTCTCCGGGCAACGGGATCTTCCCGCTCTCAATCAGGTCCTGGATTAGATGCTTCAGTTTCCAGCATTTTTCAGTATCATGCCCATTACCACGATGATATTGGCAGTAGGCTTGGGCGTTATAACTTTTGGGCCTCTTCTCCACTGGAAGCTCGGGCATCGGGCCTATTGGTTGGATCAGACCCTTTGAAGATAGCCTTTGTAAGGCATAAGTATAGGTAGTTTCTATATCTGTGAATACCCGATTTGGTGTATTCTTTTTGGATGAGGTGTCAAGCAGATTTACCTCGTCAAAGATGCTGCGAGTTGCAGCTGCAGGTGTGGGCTTGCTCGTGGATGAGCTTGCCCCTTGATAGCCCTTGGTAGAGGCCTTAGTCAGGCTCTCTAACCTTAAGTCGTCCTCGATTCTTGTACCCATTTCAGTTAGGGTAGCAAAATTAGGGATAACAGCATACCGGAGGTGGACCCGGTAGGAAGGGAGGAGGTTCTTGACAAACGCCTCCACTAGCACTTTCTCGCTGGGCTTGTCGACCATCTTCACACTCTCGGCCCGCCATCTTTGTAGATATTTAGTGAACCCTTCTTTGGGCTCTTGGGCCATTACTTCCAGAGTACGCATTGTAGTCTGTATCTCGGTATTATCAGCGTAATTCCGAGCGAATTCGGTTGCCACGTCATCCCAAGTTTTATATTTCTTGGAATCAAGCCTGTAGTACCAGGCCTTAGGATGCTTCTCGAGGGAGGAAGGGAACAAATGTGTAAACATGGTGGACTTCACCCCCTTGACAGCCATAAAATCTTTGAAAGCCCGGATGTGGTGGATCGGGTCCTCGGTTCCCTCAAACATAGGAATTCCCGTAAGGTTGAGGTTAGCAGGTAGCTCGTCATTCAAGGGTGAATTGGAACGAGCAATTTCAGTGTGGATCGAGTTGTTCATTGACAGGTGAACTTGTTCCTCGAGCCTGCGGACAGCGCTGACTAGTTCAGCTATGGGCCCAGTGGGCTCAGATCCAGGAGGAGGAGTTCCCTTCTCCATTGCGCCCACACGACTGGCGAGTACGGTTTGATCCTTCTGGATGGCAGTCAATTGGGCTTCGATCTTCTCTAGGGCATCCTTCAATGCGTCCATCTTGCGTTGATATCTGGTTTCGGGTGGCCTGTCTGTAAGAACACCGCGTAATCAGAAACTAGCCCGAATCCTGGAATAGAAAGTACATCCCGAACAAGACTAAAAGGGAAATGACTCGAGAAAAGACACCTAGATGGGTGACTTGTGAAAAGTGGACCTTCCTTAGGATTCGACGGGTGGGCCTAGTCCTGTTCGAAGGAAGGTTCACGTAAGACATCCCCAGACTTTTGACTCGATTGTGCAAACGGGCCCTCCTTTGTAGGGGTTTGTCCTACGTAGGTGGGCCTTGCCTTAGTCTAATAAGGCGGACTGGGATAGGGAGGAAACTTGTGATGTAAGATCGACAGAGTTTCGACGCTAAAGACCTCGACGACTTACGACATGACCCGACACTGCTAAATACGGGAAGTCCTAAGAAGAGGAAAGTTTTGAAAATGGATTGCTTTGGAAAACCCGAGAAAACTCGGGGAAAGGCCCGATTTTTCAAGAAAATCGGAAAGTGTATCGGGCCTCGGTTTTGAAAGTTCGAAAATGTTTTCGAGTTTTGAATTGGGCAGCATACCGTCTAGAAAATAGGCTATTTTGAGTAAAATCATAAGTCCTAAATTCGGTATTTCCCGGGTTTTGAAATTAGATATCTTGAAAAAGATGTATTTTTGAAAAAAAGTTGACGGTTTTTGAAAACGACACAGAAACCAAGTAACGTGTAGTCAGGCAAGCATTATAACGACACCATGTATGCTTTACACTAAATCTCGGTCGGTCTAAGAGGGTCTATACCAGTGCACATAGTCTAGACGTTGATCGGGACAGACTCTCTAAGTCGAGTTGAGCTTAGAACATGTCGCGAAACCCACTCGAATTGACTATGGACACCTATTGACATATCCATATTGGAGTACATCAACGGTATAGTGGGACGTCGGTCACCAGTACCGGCCCGAGAAAATATGGGTTATGCATGAACCGTAAAACTAAAACGCGTATTGTACTAGTCAAACGATTTTTATTCGAGTCTCACCCTGAGGATGCCGATGGTAAGTCACGCATCAGTTAATCCCCAGCGGAGTCACCAAATTGTGGACATGACATAGGTCCACCCCGACGCGGCCACGCGCGGGTTTGGGGAGGCGAATGAATCTCCATATGAGAATGGATCGAATTGAAATTTAAATCTATGTGGAGTCGCCACCGAACTTTGTGGGAGTTCGGGCCCGTTCGAACCCACTCTATGTCGTAGTAGGCCGTGTACAAAATACGGCCCATTTCCGATGTCAGAGTTTATTGGGCTCGTCCCTTTGCATTACGATACCGATACCGTCACTACCGGTTATCGTGTATAGAATGACTCTCGTGCGCCAACGGTTTCGGGCATCCGAAAACCGAGGTTCTGAGTAAGGGGTGAGGGTACGTGTTGGGAAGCCCACGAAGGACACCCAACCCCGCCCGCACATTGGCGGCCTCTACTAAGATATCGAAAGACTCTCTAATACGCGCGTCAGTTGAACGGGAAAATGTTATGCAAACATTGTTTTCCCTAAGCATGTGAGAAATTGAAAGGGTTTCTATGTCGATTTAATGCAACTAAAATATTAACGTCAAAGTTGTATTTTAGCATGCGGGTTCATTGTAATACATTAAAATAAACAACCAAAATTGACAAGAGAAACAACAAACGCGTTAGTAACGATGTTATGATAATAACGATTCGCGAATTATTGAATAATGTAGAATGATGCAAATAAGATGATGCAGAGCTTGAGAAGTGATGTTTCACGTGATAGATTAGACACGTGTTGACTTAAGTCATGAAAAGAAAGTTAGCGAGACTTGAATACTACTGTAGGACTCACGACTTTGTCGTGATAAGGGGCCACTCGACCGAGTCATTGAGGGACTCGACCGAGTGGACCTCTGAAAAGTATTTTGTCCAGGTTTTGGGACCCTACTCGATCGAGTTATTGGCCAACTCGACCGAGCACGTTGCCACTCGACCGAGTCACTGTGAGACTCGACCGAGTGGAGGTCGAAAAGACATTCTGTTTCGGTTTTTGTGATGTCACTCGATCGAGTGGCATAGGCACTCGGTCGAGTGGCACCTGTACAAACCAGGTTCGTTTGCAATTTTGTATCGATTTCGAAATTGCTTTTGATTTTGATGATTTGATGAATTGGGCATAAATATTGTGGAATTTATACTCGATTCTGAATTTGAATGCTCGTTGTATCCCATATTCGATTATTGAATCGATATGGAATAGTTAGAGCGAGATAAAAAATCGTTGTAAGTCGTTCTGGATTAACTATCGCGACATGAATAGATTTCCTCCGCGTTTAATAATGTCGTAATTCTAACGAATTGTATGACAATTATTTTTAGCATCAATAGAAATCGCGCTAGTTAACTTATTTGACTAGATCGATAGATTCGACGTCTAATTATGAAATTAGCATCGAATCTAAGAGTTTGACACCATGCTAGAATTGAAAGATTTGATCCCCTCGGCTTTTCCGACATCGTAACGAATCTCTAGGGATTATGTGATGCCGGATCCGTGTCAACGGGTTTCGACCCTTGTTAAAAGATGTTAGATTTGAAAAAAAAAGGTTTTGAAGTTAATGCGATATGTGACTAATAATAACGCGAACGAGACTAAGATTATTGTTTAAATTAACTTGTCTCAATAATCAAGTAATTGGGGTGTCGGAATAAGCGACCGACAACGCTATGTGCGATACACTTGTATATTCGGGTTTCCTTATTCCGACATCCCTCATACTCGACACAAATCGACAAGTATTTTAATGTCTTAATACTAATTATATTATCGATATTATAGATGCGATAATTAAAATAAAAAAACAAAAAAGAAAAGGAAGAGAAAGATGACGAGAGGAAGAGAAGAAGGGAAGAATAGGGTTTTGCACCCTCAACCTACATGTTCTTGTCTCGGATAGGACTCGTAGGCGTGGCTTTAACACGGGAGTTTCTAGGTCTATGGAGGTTGAGTTGTGGTGGTTTAGGTTTGCCTCCTAAGTACTTAGGGTTAGGGCTTGAGTGTAGTATTAGGGTTTGATTAGGGTTGTAAAGTGTGTTCTTAGGGTTTGTCAAAAGTTGTTGAATGTGTGTTGCATGGGGTTGCTTATATAGGCAAAGCCAAGGACCCCGGTTAGGGTTACTCGACCGAGTAACCAGCTGACTCGGTCGAGTGGCTCAGCGTGTCTGCAGTCGGGCCTGAGAAAGGGCCCACTCGATCGAGTGGGTGGGACACTTGATCGAGTGGCCCAGCTGGGTCGCGCGAGTCCATTGTTTTGGACCGTGAGTTGGGTTTTTGATGGGTTTGTGTTTGACTTGGACTTTTGATGTTGGAATGGTTGTTTTGTATGTTTCGGAAACGACTTTGACCGGGGTTGACCCAATCACTAAAAAGTCGGTTTTATTTCCGGTGTCGGTTTTGGCCCAAATTAGTCTTGTTTGATTGGAAACGACCCACTGGGCCTGGATTCGAGGTTGGTTTCGTGAGATTTGTACTCCATAAGTGCTTTAGCCAACAACTAATGGATTTGAGCCCATATCCGAGCGCGTAGAAACACGTTAGCGTCCGATCATCATCGGGTGTTTTTTGGAAACTACTATAGACACCTGACAGTCAAAATGCGGGTGTCTACATTAATCAACTTTCCCTTGCTAAAGAACTCATAAACAGCCTCACAAAAGTCCTCTTTTACGATCTCCCAACTCGATTTAAAGAATCCAGAGGAAAAACCATCAGGCCCTGGGCTTCTATCCGGGCCAATTGATAATACTGCCCTTCTTATTTCATCTTCATCCGGCAATGCAGTTAGGGACTGCCATTTATCCTCAGTCACCTTAGGCCCATGTCTAATCCTAATTTTCTACACATCCTTCTTGTTCCCCAAAAGAGCTTCATAATAATCTATAAACCCTTGAGTAACAGCATCAACACCCTCTCTAACTGTTCCATTTGCATCAGCGATAGACCCTATGACCTGCTGCTGCCTTCGCTCCCTCAATCTGGTGTGGAAGTAGGAAGTTGCCTCATCATCTAATGACAGTTTCTCCATTTTCGCTCTTTGTTGAAGAATGCTAAGTTCAGCCTTTTTCGGAGTACGCCACTCCTCTTGTAATTGTTGGTATTCTGCAATGAGATGAGTATCCAAAGGGCTCCACTGAAGAGAGCCTGCATAGATTGCAATTTGTTCTTCAATCTTAGCAATTCTCAATCCTACACTTGAGAAATTCTGCCTATGCATAGTTTTAAGAGCAATCTTGACATTCTTTAACTTGCTAAAAAGCTGATACCCTGCCGTTCCATTAACCCTCTTACCCCATGTTGCTTTAACCACTGACAAATAGGAAGGATGTTGAATCCAGCAGTTCAGAAAGCTAAATCGCTTTTTAACTTTTCTTTCGTGAAATGCAGTAACTAGAACTAGACAATGGTCAGAAATGCCAGGGTGTAGGAACTGAGCACTTGAGTTAGGGAAATCAACCACCCATTGATGATTAAGAAGAGCCCTATCAAGCTTCGTCCAAACCCTAGATTCTGGATCCTGATTGTTTGTCCAAGTATATTCAAACCCTTGTCCCATTAATTCTTGCAAATCACTCATTGATATACAATCATTAAAGGCCTCCATCTCTATATCTTTAGGAGCCGCCCCGCCAACCTTCTCACTAGCATCCCTGACTATATTAAAGTCCCCTAACACAATCCAACTTTGATTAACACTTTTAAAGCTGACTAGCCTCTCCCAAAGACTGTCTCTAGCACCAGCATTATTGGCCCCATAGACCATAGTAACAAGTATCTCTCTTCCTGTGGCATTGTGTTTCACTAAACAATGCATGAACTGATCATGCTCCTTAATAACAGTTAGATGCACAGTACTTGAATTCTAAAGAACCCATATTCGTCCATTATAGTGGCTTCCATAATTGCAAACTACTACATAATCCTGAAATAATCCATTAATTATCCCTGCTGCTTTATTCTTCTCGACTCTTGTTTCCAATAAACCCAAAACATCTATCCTTCTACTCCTCGTTAACTTTATTACTTCTTGTTGCTTAAGAGGCTCGTTTCTTCCTTGAATATTCCAAGAGCAGATTATCATGCTATTATATCTGGTGGAACAACTCCTCCTACTGGTGGAAACAAGTCCTCTACACTCATACTCCTTGCTGGACTTTTTGGCCCTTCCTGCAAAATGGCAAAATCTATTTGGCGTGTGCAGTAACACCAGTGATTCTGTAGCTTCCACTGTAACACCCCTGATTTTTATATATTAAATTTTATTAATATTTTATTTTGTTTACGATTTAACTCGTATTTCTTAAATAATTATAAAACAGATTCATTTTTTTAAATAGTTTGAACTCGTAAAATCCTATTTACCTCGAAAAGTCATTTTTATGCTTAAAATGTATCTTACTTTCGTTTCATTTGATTTACTCATTTTGTTTCTATTCGAGTTTCCGTTTCGACGGTTTATATTCTCGAGTTTATCTTTATATAAACTTGAATTCTTATTTTAAACTCGAAACCCATTTTAATTACATCATTCGCAAGAATTTTTATTAATATCGAGAAATTGCTATTTAATCTTTTTCTACGCGATTTTGTACATAATTATTTTTGAAACGTGATTTTAATACTACTTTCTCGTAAACACGTTCTTATATGAGTTCCGTCTACTTATTATTATTATTATCTTATTTTTTTAAAAAAAGTGATCCATTAACGATTTTAAGAGCGAATCAGGCTCAGTTTGTAGCAGACCCGACCGTTTCCGTCATCGGACTGAGATATTATCGGAGTCGGTTGAGAAAGTCAAAACTGACTCCTCTATTTCCTCCTATTTTCCTGTTGCACGTTACCCTTAGACCTCTTTTGCAGTTACGTTCTTCCTCAACTTCTCAAAAACCTCAACATACGTTCTCTCCCTCATCTTTTCTTCTCTCCAAAAGAAAAAAAAGAACGTAACATAACAACAACAGTCAGTACACTGTTCTTCAATTTTTTTTTCCGTTTTCGATCATTCTCTTCATCCCGTGTTCATCTTAATTCAAGGGTAATCATCGAAACCCATCTTCCTCCTTCCTAGTTCTCGATTTATGATACTAATAAGGGTCTTGTACCTTTTTATATTTTTTTATAGGTTTTCGAGACAACCCCGAGGAGGACGAGTACGTTATTGACTCAGATCTCAATGAAGGTAACACGTGATGGCATGACTCGGTATTGCATGATATATATGTTGTAGTTGTTTGTAGTATTGTTTTAAAATCGAATTTTTATACGAATAAGCATGTTTTAATTATATTGCGATAATATGCTTAAATCGATTTCGTGTTTCTATCGCTTTTAATCTTCTCAATTTATTTCACATCGGATCTTCTAAAAATATTATAAGGCCGAGACTAAAACATACAAATAAGACTTTATTTCTGAATTTTCGTGATTTTAATATAAAGTAGCAAAGTGAAAGTTTTTATTATTTTTAACATAATTACTGCATGTTTCAGAATCGATTAGTGTTTTTGAACGATTTATTATGCCTGTTTAAAAACTTTATTTTTGAAAAGTTTGAAAAGATACTACTATTTATTTTAAGTCTATTATAAGTCTGTAAAATTTCGTAAATTAATTCCAAGTATTTTGGTCTCCATAAAATATTTACAAACAGATGTCGAAATAGTCCGCGAATCTGTCAGTTGTTGTAAAACTAATTTAAAACCTTTGATACACTTTGAATTTAATTTGGGTAATTTACCTTCATAAACTTTGAAGAGTTTAATTAATGTTTCCAATTGGTTTTGGTTTAAAATAAATTTTTAAACGTATTTTATTAAAGAAATACGATCGGGTGTCGGATTCTGTCAGTTTGTAAAACTACGAATAAAAATCCCTGTTAGATTAAGCATTTCGATTTTATCCAGAAACAAAAGTTGTATTTAAGCTTTTAAAGTTTTCAACCTCACTGATCTTAATCGTTTTGATTTTTAATTATTTAAATATTAATTTTATAGTAAGACAGTGCAAATCTAAAAAATCTGTAAATTTGTAATCTAATACTTTTAATTACTTATATTTCAACCTTTTGGGAAATAATTATGATTTTGACTTTCGTTGACTTTTAATCGTTAAATATATATTTATAAAATAAGTATAATGTTTATGTCTCGAGGCCTAATATAACTATTTTATATAATTCAAATGTTAAACGATTTCTAATTATAATAATACCTATTTTGGAAAGTTAATATCTGAAGAAAGTTTCCCAAATTAGAAAGTTTCCTTTTTAGAACATTTTGATAATCCTATCGAATTATGACAACGACTTTGTTTTGGAGTTATGGAATAGGGACAAGTGTACGGGTAGAGTAATACAGTCTAGGTTATACGTTTTGCCATCAACTATAAAGCTGGTGTGTCTATGTTGAGACACATTGATCGTTGAACTGAGCATGGTTTGTGTTTAGGAGTGTGTATATTTTGACCTTAAACTTAGATATCGCATCGTGTAAGTCGCCGTCGGGTTGAACTGGATTACGGTTGGTGTCCAGGAGGGGTGTACATTACTTAAGCCAGCACTACTACAAAATTGGTCATAGACATCACCTAATAGACATAGGTTAAAAAAATACCCTACATCTATTTTTAATAGACATAGGGTATTGAGAAAACCCATGTATATAAAGAGAATATACATAGGTTAAAATTATAACCCATGTCTATAATTTATAGACATAGGTTAAAATAAAACCAATGTATATAGAATACGAATAGATAGGGTATATCAAAAAGATGGAGTACAGTAGTAAATTAGTAATCAATATCCACCGCTCCATCTCCAATCTCCATGGTTTCATCCTTCTCCTCTTAGTTTTTTTATTCAATTCAATTCAATTGATCACACTATTTCAATTAATTCAACTCCCGTGTATCAATCCCTAATGACGCCCTCTCCCCTTTTTTTCTTTATGGTTCTTTGCCCCCACCAAAATAAAAACTAAAGGGGAAAAAGTGACGGATTGAACCTCGCCATCGCATCCTTCACCGCTAACACTAATTCCCCACCCTAGGTTTTGATTTCGTTAACATCAATAACTCCAATAACTCGAAATAGGGAGTAGAAGAAAAAAAGAACAAGATAACTCAAAATAATTTGAGAGTGAAAAATCGAGACTCGAGAGCTAAACCAACAGCTCTCACTACCTCTCCCGCCATGAACGCAACTTCTTCAACTCTCAATCCTCTCCCATTCTACTCCACCTTCCTTCTCCACCCTCCTAGAACCTGCAATTTCCCCAAATTCCACCCAATTTTTGCAAAATTAGGGTTTCACTCCTTCAAAAACCTCTAATTTTGCCCCTCTTTCAAGCCTCCGTCGACCGAAAACCAGCTCTCCGATGCTGAAGAAGATGAAGATTTCGATGAGGTTGATGACGATATCACTGCAGATTTCGACAAGGTTTGGCCGATTTTTGACTCGGCTCAGTCGCGTGATTTTCGTAAGGTAGTTTACTAATTGATTGATTGATTGCGAGTAAGGTTTTGTTTTTGATTTCGCGTGGAGAAATATCGAGAAATGTGGAATTTAGGAGGTTTTGGAGGAGTAATGTTCTCGCCTCTAATGTATGGCCTTTAATGTTCTCGTTTCTGGTTTGCAAGGACTCAGTGCTGAAATCTGTGATTTCTTTTTCCTTTTTTTTCCGATTAGGTTTTGATGTTTCATCTGCTAAGTTTTCATTTCGCTTTTTGACTTGTTTGATTCCCGAATGTTTGCAGTGCATGCTAGCATCAAGTAAGTTGACATTAGCAAAAGCAGAAACAAGTTGCAAAACCACAAAAGAAGAAGGATTTGAGCCGCCAGCAACAGCACAGTGAAGGACAGTAACTCGATCCGACTCGGAAATCCGATTCACATCGGATTTGTCAGGTTTAATAATCTAATCCAATACCCTAAGGCTGCCATACTGAACATCAATCATGAGAGGTGTCCTCTGCCAGGTTTAATATAAATATTTGGCCGGTTCAATTTTTCACAATGTCATGCTCTTTCAGTGATGTGTATTAATATGTACCGTCCGTTTTCAGGCTGCGCTGTTCGAGAATGAATTGAATTGAATTGTGTCGATGATTGCATTGAATACGGAGTAATAAACTAAATGACTTAATTGAATTGTTGCACTCGTGTTTTTTGTTGGTTTGTTTATGTCATCGATTATACTCCGTAGTATATTAGTCTTGTTATTGCCAACAGTATGCTAATAAGCTGGAACGGTTTATGTAATGCTTTTAGTTAATAATCTTCATTATGCACTCGCTCAATGTAACATTATACTCCATACTACACAGCCTAACTTCTCTAAATTATTTTGCATCCACGACGGCCTAGTTTAATTGCTTTCCACGAATTTACTTGAATTTCGTTCGTTAGAAGCTGTCAAGCAATGTAGATATGAAGATATCTCTTCTTGATTGTTGCTGTCCATTCTTCCTTTTTTGGGCAGACAATGGACGTGAACATCCTGCAATGTTTTGCAGGTAAGATGCTTCCCTGAAATTTAGTGAAACAAGTTTTGTCTGTTTAGGCATTGTGATGATCCAAGTCTCTTATCCTCACCTTATATTTTGGTGATACCATTATACATCATTGGTTAAACGTCTGTCTTTTACCGTATGGAAAAACCTTTTTTTTCCTTTAGGTATCTAGATAATATGCAAACCACAACGGTTTTGCAGCATGAATATTTCTACTTCTTCTGACTCTCCCTGAATATTCTTTCCTACATCTTTGCAGCCTCCTCGAGCAAAGCATTGTCACGACTGTGATAAGTGTGTTCTTTAGTTTGATCATCATTGTGTTTGGCTTGGAACATGCGTAGGGATGGGTAATCACTGTCGGTTTTGGTAAGGATTTGAATTGCTTATTACTCACATTTGGTCCAGCAAATCACTGTTTGATAAATTTGATTAGAAGTTACGGGCACTTTATCTAAACAACTAAGGATCTTGTTTATTTTATTGGGTAAAATATCATTTGTGTTTGACTCCTCAACTCAATTCTCAATTTACGGGGACTTTATCTAAACAACTAAGCATTATAAGAAACTCTATTTTATGCGATCTACTTGAAATGTATTCCTGATTATTATCTCATTTACAACGATTTATTGTGTTTCTAGGTGGTATATTTGTGCAGAGACAGCATTGTGCCTTTGGACTGCTCTTTTGTATATACTCCATGCTTTTAGTTCCCTTCTATGTCTTCTGTGCATGCAGCTTTGCCTAATATGGCAGTTCAAGGACGATCAGCGCATGACTCAATCCTTGGTGATACTAGGCCATCGTGGATGTCACCTCAAACACCGTCTTACCCATCAGCAGTGCCTTCTTATGGAACGACATTTAGACTGCCCATACCAGGTAGTAAACTAGCAATCGAAATATCATTCTTTGTATTTTGTTGTATAATCATTCTTTTATTGTTACTGTATCGGCATTCCAACATTATTTTGATGATGTTTGTGATCCTACTTTGCCTCTAACGATTGTTACGAAATCATCAGGGGCATACATGGGCCAACAATTACAAAGTAACATGCCACCTTCCAGGTACTCAGTTTTTCTCTGCGCCTTTTTTTGTAATACTGTATTGGTAGTAAACTCAACCAAAACCGGTCAGAATTAGACATGGTGCCATGTCTACCTGTAGTGTCCTACATGATTTTATTATTATGTTTTTGCTAGTAAGAAATTTGCAGTCTTATAGTTGTTGACCCAAAACATGAGGGTTTTTACGATCCACATGTTATTAAGTAGCTCATCCACTATGAGTCTATGACAAGTACATGTTTTTATGCTCGATGCGTGGTTGAAGTGCTCATACATTACAGGTTTTCATTTATGTTTCCATTTTTTTTCAATTTAATTTTGTTTTGAGAAGTTCGTCGAATTTGGGGTAACTCGAGCTACTGTTTTCTAGTGTTAATTCTTGTTAACACTAATCATGCAGTGATAGTGCTGATTATTTTGGTCACTAAATTGTAACTAGTTTGCATATTTGTTTGAATGACAGGTGATAGTTCAGAGAAAGGTTAAGAAGAACATCATGAGCAGCGGTGTCTTGATTCTAGTGGCTTTATTAGCATGGTTATTAGGGTTCCTGATCAGATATCCAATTTAGATTTGTAGTTAACTATCTCTATAGTGTAGGAGGAGAGATAATGTCTTGTGGCAGTAATTAATTGTTTTGCTATTAATAAAATTTAGTGACCATTTATGTGAAAGTGGCGCGCCTATTTCGTATTTTTTTTTTGTAATTTACCAGTTCAATAGACATAGGGCGTACCAAATAACCTATGCCTATATTTATAAATAGACATAGGGCGTACAAAAAACCTATGTCTATAGTTATTTATAGACATGGGTTAATTCTGAAAACCTATGTCTAATATAACAATAGACATGGGTTATTAGATAAACCTATGTCTATGTTGTAGATAGACATAGGTCGTACGACCTATGTCTAAGTATTTGACAATAGATGTCACTCAACTTAACATGGGTCGCGAAACCCATGTCTATTAGTGAAAACGACCCATGTCTATTTGATGTTTTGTAGTAGTGCAGGACCTCGCTGCACGCAGTCCTGTTATTGTTGAGTTGCCTAGTTAGAGACCGAAGTCTAATTTGTTTTGATTGAATTCTCGAACCTAGTTTAGTATGATCCTAGTGAAAGTCTATTCCGTTACACTGATTGATTTCCATAACGCCGTTACTATTATTGATAGACATTGATTTGCAGGTTGACAATCATTTTGAAGTATTTTACCGTATCATTTTAAATGTTTTCCATTTTCAACTATTTTGATATAATAGTAGTTATGCTTTAATATTATGTAATATGGCTGGGAGAACTGCCTGAGTTGCTCCCCACTGAATTGTGGCTCTTATGTTTATAACATGGCAGGTATTATTTGTTCCGGGGTTTGGTGTGAGCTAGCGAGTGGCGTGGATCCTACTCTGCTTGATTTATGTTTATTTATGGATTCTTATTCCCATTTGGAGAATTTTTTTTTAGCCCTTTTGTAAAAAGTGGCCTTTGTATTGACTGACCGTTCTTTCTGTAAAATATAGAACATCAGTGTGTTTTAATCCCAAATCTACAGTGTTTCCACCATTGTATTGCGTTAGAATTTATAGGGGATTACACCGCGCGACTCTTGCTAGGATGCTTCACCTTAGAGCCTGTCCCAGAGCTTCCTGCAACAGATGTAAAACCAGCCTCTAGACCAACTGTAGTTGCCTTGACACTGTCAGATTGGTCTACAGACAGACTATTCTCCTTATCTCCTGTCTGCTGCAACCCAGTTTCCTGACCTCCTGCAGGCCCCTCTTTATTTGGTTCTTGAGAAAAAACTACTCCCTGAGAGCCAGCCTTTTTGGGTGTGTAACGCATTGTATTGCTTACCCGACCCTCTCCCTTGTCCTTATGCTTATTTTTCTTACACGTATTCTGAGTATGGCCTAACTTTCCACAGCCATGACAGAAAAAAGGAATCCATTCATACTCGACTTTCTGCACTGATTTACCCAATAGAGGAATATTGAGTGTTACAGTGTCAGGCAGATCAGCAGATACATCCACTTCCACCATGACCCTAGCGAAAGATAGCCGCTCCTTGAATGTTGTTGTAGCATCTGCATACATCGGACGCCCTATCTTGCTTGCCATCTTGCTCAGTACCATATCAGTCCACAAATATGGATTTAATTCGGGAAACAAAACCCACACAGGCACAATAGAGATACGATCCATCTCTTGAGAAAAGAGCGGACTCCACTGCTTAAGTATGATGGTGTTCCTTCCCAATTGCCAAGGCCCTCCTCGAAGAGCATGATCCATTTCCTCCTGATTGCGAAATTTAAACGAGAACCATCCTTTCCTAAAGTATTTTACAATTGGATAAGCATGGCAATAGTTTTTATTTGCAAAATCACTCATCTGTTTGAGCGAGGGTTTAGCTCCAATTACATTACCCATTAACGTAAACTTCCATTGCTTTAACTCATCCATAAAATCATCAAGCTCTATATCAATTTCATCAGCATTGGCACTATTTTCATCAAAGAAAAGTCCCATACCGATTTTAGTATTCTTCACCTGTTTTGCCCAGCTTACATTTGCTGTCTCCTTCGTGGCCGGTTGGTCCGTCGCCACCGGAGGTAGAATCCTGATAGCCGTCTGTTCCGTTGCTATCATGCTAGTAGCCGGTTGTTCCGTCACTTCTAGCTCCAAAGCTATGGTAGCCGGTTGTTCCGTTGCTACCGCGCTTTGTATAGTAGCCGGTTGTTCCGTCGCTACTAATTCCAAAATTACAGTACCACCATTGTTATCCCTTTTTTCCACTTCTGCTTCCTTTAATGTCTCCTTTCCTAATGAGTTATCGCCTCGGAGATTGTGAATTGATTGCATTGCTCGATTAATCAGATCATTTACTAACGGAGTACTCTGCTTTTTCCCCAGACCTTGAGTCTGTAAATCATCTTCTTCACCATTGTTAACCATTCCAGTACCATTAGCTTCCGTATGGCCACGTGATTTCGATTCTCTGCGTTTCCGTGGCCTCCCCCGACCCCGTCCCGTACCCGCCGTTGTTTTCTACATCAATCAATCGGTTTCTTGGAGAGAAAACTTTCTCTAGAGAGAGAGTAGAGATAGGTTGTTGTTGTTATTATTATTATTATTATTATTATTATTATTATTTATTATTATTATTATTATTATTATTATTATTATTATTATTATTACTATTACTATTATTATTATTATTATTACTATTATTATTATTATTATTATTATTATTATTACTATTACTATTATTATTATTATTATTACTATTACTATTACTATTACTATTACTATTACTAACTACTATTACTATTACTATTACTATTATTATTATTATTACTATTATTATTACTATTATTTTTTTTTTGCAAAAGAGTATCATTTCATTTCATTGTGAAAGAAATTACAAGGTTGCAAAAGACTATCACACTACAAAGTTTAGCAAGTAGCTAGTCGATCTAAAATCCTACAAAATTTAGGATTGCCTTCTTTACAAGTGAATCTAAATCGCACAAGAAATTTAAGATGTTCAATGATAGCTTCAACCGTCTGCTCTTTGCTGACAAAGAGTCTCTTGTTTCTCTCCTTCTACAGAAGATAGACAACCGTTATCATACTGACCTGAATCCAGCTGTTCTTCCAATGTTTGCGTTTATTAGCATTACGTAACCAATTACAGGCCTCATGAAGAGTATGGCCAATAAATGGGACTTCAATCCACCTTAAGACTCCTTGCCAGACCTGCCTAGAAAAGGAACATTTGAAGAAGAGGTGCTGACAGCTTTCCTCAGCAGCATAACAAAGACAGCAACGATTTGCCAACTGAAAGCCTTTTCTTTTGTAGTTAGCTGCAGTAGCCAATTGATGCTGCAAAGCCAGGGAAACAATAACCTTGTGACTAGGACAAGGGATGGAAGAGGTGATAATAGAATGCCATACTTTCCTGACAGGAGCCCGAAGAACAGAGTAGACCTTATGGATTTGAAATTTTGAACCAGAAACACACTTCTGCAGAAAGTCATTTGCCAGTTCATCTGAACCAAACTTAGCTATGAGCTTGTCTCTCACTGTAAGTACATTCTTAATACCTGCAGGAAAGAATTCTTTACTCTTCACTTGCCAAATAGATTCAGAACCAAAGATATAAGATTTGCACCATTTCTCCCACAAACTACAAGGCTCATGAGAAAAGGACCAAACCCATTTAGAAAGTAAAGCAACATTCCAATCCTGCAAATCCTTAATGTTAAATCCCCCAGAGTCCCAAGGGGAACAAATGTCCCTCCACTTTTTAAAAATAAGTCGTCTCTGACCATCCTGAATACCCCAAAAGAAGTCTTTGCAAAGCTTGCCAAGAAGCTTAACAATTCCTTTAGGCAACAACAAACTCGAGCACCAGAAATTTTCCAGCCCAAAGACAACAGAATTTAGTAACTGAGCCTTTCCTGCATAGGATAAATGGTGAGTGGACCAATGACCAATAGAATGTTGTATCTTCAAAATAAGCGAGCTGAACATCTCAATGCTAATCCTAGCATCAGATAGAGGAATGCCCAGATATCTGAAAGGGAAAGAGCCTAGAGAAAACCCAGTTTGAGCAAGTACCTCATCCTGAATAGTCTGTGATACACCACCCAGGTAAATATTGGTTTTCTCAGAATTAGCTACCAGACCAGAACAGGAGCCAAAAGAATCCAGAATCCCTTTAACTGCTAGGACAGAAGGGAGATCACCTCTTGAGAAAATCATCAAGTCATCCGCAAAAATAAGGTGAGAGAGGTTGAGTCTGCAACATTTTGGATGATAAGAAACATCCTTAATGTTACCCAAGATTCTAAGAGACTTGGAAAGAATCTCCATACTCATAACAAAAATATAGGGTGACAAGGGATCACCTTGCCTAATTCCATTCCTCCCTTGAAAGAACCCAGTAACCTCACCATTCAACTTGAGAGAATACCAAGAACTACAAATACACCCCATAATCCAATGAGCAAATTGATCAGGAATACCCAAACATTTCAGCATCTTAGCAATAAAATCCCAGATATCAACTTTGATCAAGCATCTAGGGGTGAGGTATTTCCTTGTATACCCTTTAACAAGAGCTTGAGAGAGCAAAGTATTATCAAATATATTCCTTCCAGATATAAATGCAGCTTGCTCTTCCTCAATTATAGAGGGAAGAAGAGGTTTTAATCTAAGAGCAAGAATTTTAGTAATAGTCTTGTAAAAAACAGTACAACAAGAGATAGGCCTATAGTCCATGACAATTTGAGCATTCTTTTTCTTTGGGATAAGAGAGACCAAAGTAGAATTAGCCTGCTTAGACATCTTACAGGTTTTAAAAAAGCACAATATAGCCCGACAAAAATCTTGACCCACAATATTCCAAGAAGATTTGAAAAAACCAGCCGAAAAACCATCTATACCTGGGCTGCTGTTACTATCAAGACTGAAAATAGCATTTCTAATCTCAGCAGCAGAAACAGGAGCAATCAAATTGGAGGTCACCTCATCAGAGAGGGTGGCAGAATTATGAAGGGGAAAATTTGAAACAGAACCCCCTTTTCCAAGCAGATCAGTATAATATTCCAAGAAGGCAGATGCAACAACATCAACTCCTGTCTGCAGATTTCCATGCATATCAGAAATAGCACCTATAATCTGTTGATGTCTTCTTTCAGCTATTTTTGCAAAAAAGTATTTAGAGGAACAGTCTGACAACTATAGATGTTGTATCTTAGCCCTCTGAGCTAAGATATTAAGTTCAGAAGTCTTAAGCTCAGAGAATTGGGTTATTAATCTTCTTTCCTCTTCAATTAACTGTAGAGAAAAAGGTTGCAACCTTAAATTCTGCTGACATTGAGTAAGACAATTCTTGACATCAAGGACTCTACTGGAGATATTAGAATAATTGGCTTTATGAAGCTGCATCAGACCCATCTTAACTTGCCAAAGCTTCTGGAAGATACAATACATAGGAGAGCCAGGAATATGACATTTCCAAGCATTATTGACCACAGAATGAAAGGAAAGATGAGAGATCCAGTTATTAAGAAAGCTGAAAGATCTCTTAAATTGCTTGTCTTGAGTGATTGTAACAATAATTGGAGAATGATCTGAAATACCTGGCTCACCAAAAACAGCAAAGGAGTTGGGAAAAGAGTTTAGCCAAGCAGGATTCACCAAGGCTCTATCCAGTTTAGACCAAACTCTGGATTGTGGATCTTGTTTATTAGTCCAAGTCATATTACCACCAGTACTACTAATATCATCCAACTGACAGGTTAAAAGACAGGTGTTGAACTCATACATGTCCTGTAAAGAGGGCGGATTAGGTCCCAATTTCTCATTAGGGTGCCTAATCACATTGAAATCACCCAAAACCAACCAAGGAGAGGAGACTGAAGTAACATTGAGCTCAGACCAAAGGGATTGTCTAACAAGACCATCATTATGAGCGTACACCACAGTAAGTTGCAGAGCTGCATTAGACTGGTAATGCTTTAGACTGCCAGTAATCTGCTGATCAGACATTCCATGAACAACAAAATTGACAGTGGAAGCATTATACAGCAACCAAATCCTGCCATTGTAGTGACAAGAATAATTGTGAATCACTGTCCATTTATCAAACCACTTCTTCCATATTTTGGGAGCTTTACATTCCTTAACCCTAGTTTCAATAATAGCCAAGGCATCCACTTTATTAGTAAGCAGAAAATTTAAAACCTGACTATGTTTGGTTGGGTCATTAAAGCCCCTAATGTTCCATGAGGCTACTATCATGATAGATTATGTCAGGAGGAACTTTTTGAGCTTCCATAGTAGCCTCTACCCGGGGACATCCTTGATGCTTTACAGGCTCCTCAAAGACCTTTTCACCAGGAATAGGAGCTCCACTCCTCTCATCTGGGTACTCAGAAATCTCCAAGGGCACTGAGGTGCCACCTAGTCCCTCAACATCACTATCACCTGCAGATAACCCTAGAAAAATCTGGAACTTATTCATCAAAGGCATAGGTTCCTTTCTAGGTACAGGTTGCTGAGTTTTAGTAGAAGAGCATTGCTTAGAAACAAGATGGAATGCTTCTTCCTTATCATCAAAAGAGCTTCCGCAGTGCTTTACATCAACATCTTTAGGGCGATTTCCTTCAGGAAAGGAGGCATCCAACCTCTCATCTGAGTACTTTCTTAACCCTAAGAGCTCTGAGGTACCACCTAGCTCATTAGGAGGGGGAATTGCAGCAGCTATAGGTTCCTGAATGGACCCCACAACAACCTTCCCTTCCTCCTGCTTTTGAGTCTTCTTCTTCTCCCATTTACACTTTGAAATAGTGTGACCCAACTTACCACACCCCTTACAATAGTAGGGAATCCATTCATATTGAATTTTTTGAACTGAATAAGCATTGTCAACTTGTTCAGGTAAAGGCTCAGAAATATCAGCTTCAATTAACACCCTAGCAAAGGAAAGCTTAGTCTTCAAAGTAGTGGCAAGATCAGCACATAGTGGCTTTCCTATCTTGCTAGCTAACTTACCAAGCACAACTTCCGACCAAAGAAAGGGATCTAAGTCGGGGAAAAGCACCCAAATAGGAACACATGAAACCCTATCCATGGTTTCAGAGAAAGCAGGAGACCATTCTTTTAAGATAAGAGTATAAATGCCAAGATTCCATGGTCCTCCCCCCAAAACCCTTTCCATGGCTTCCTTCGATTCAAAGCGGAAAGAAAACCACCCTTTTTTGTAGTATTGGACTACAGGAGAAGCTAAGTTACCCCATTTCTCAGTAACAAATTGCTTTATCTGCTGCAATGATGGCTTCGAGCCAATTACATTGCCCATAAGCGTATGTTTCCACAAAACAAGTTCATCCTCAAAATCGCTTAGTTCAATACTAATCTCAGAATTTTCAATCACCTCTTCATAGTATGCAAGAGTAATCCCTAACTGTTGCTTCTTAGAAGCAATTTGCGACCAATTTCGGTTTGGATGAATCTTATCATCTAACTCAAGAACAGGGGGTTTTAGAGAATTCTGCCCATTTTTATCCACAACATCTATAATATGTTCAGAATTATCATCAAAATTATGTTGAGAGTGATTAGGAGACAAAATTTTACCAGAAGAAACCATAGCATTGATTATAAGATCATTTAGAGAAGTCTTTATCGAAGAACCCTGAGCACCATCTCCATTCTGCAATTCAGTTGATTCCTCAAATCCACCATTGTTAGGAGGTGGAAAGGAATGGTGATTCTTCTTTGGCCGACCTGGACCCCGCTTCACTATGGTGGAAGCCATGGACGAGCAAGAAGCTTTTCACGTAGCAGAATCGCTTGAGAGAAACCGCCTAGAGAGAGAAAATTTTCTCTCACTTCGCTCCAAACCTCCTATTATTATTATTATTATTATTTTTTTTTGCAAGAATTTATGAATTATTTTATTCTTCCAAAAAGGGAATAAAAGAAGCCTGACTTACAAAGAATACCCCCTAGTATGTAAACTACATACAATTATACTTTTCTCATGTTTAACCCTATATTCTTCTTTTGTAACCTAATAAAAACATCAAACTTAATAAGCTTAAGAATAGTATTAGTACTCCTGCAATTAGCATCAAAAATCCGACTATTGCGCTCTCCCCAGATATAATAGACAGCAGCCGCCAAACACGCTATGTACCAACTTGATTTCCAATGTTTTTTACTCTTCCTAGCTCCACACCACTTAGCTTCAACTAGCAGCTTGTTCCCTCTTTCTCGGACCTGCATCCAGTCTTTCAACCCAGACCACACCTCCAATGCAAAAGGACACCTAAAGAAAAGGTAGTCATGAGTTTCTAAAGCCATACAGCAAAGCACACATCTACTCACCATAACTATCCCTCTCCGCTGCAACACCTCGACAGTAGCCAATTTTCTCTGACACGCAAAAGAGGCAATCACACCATGTCTGGGCATTACATTCTGACCCTGAAAAACATTCAACCATCGTTGCTTCATTCCTTTAACCCTAAACCAATCATACGCCATACCAAGATTGAAGCTCCCACCATCAGCCCAGGACTGAATTAAGTCCACCGCCTTGTCTGTGCTTCCTTCAGCATCCAAAATAATGTCTCTTATAGACAGCATGCTCTTAAGAGTTACAGCAAAATTCTCCTTCTTGTGAATCTCCCATATTGTACGAGGACCAATAATATACCGCTTGTTCCAAAGCGACCAAAGGTCATTGAATCCCTGATTGAATCTCCAAAGTTTATGCGCGATTAAGGCCTTGTTCCAAGCTTTCATATCCCTTAACCCAACCCCTCCTTCATCCCAAGGTTTACACAAGCTATCCCAACTCTTAATAACCATGCCCCTCCTCTGATCAGTCCCAGTCCAGAAGTAATTCCTGCAAATCCTAATGATGCTGTCCATAACATTGCCGGGAAGAAGAGAATTGCTCGCCCAGAAAGTCAAAATCCCCATTATGACCGAATTAAGAAGCTGGATCCTACCTGCAAACGATAAGTAATGTCCAGACCACCCGCCAATATGCTCCTGAATCCTCGTCATGAGACTGCTATAATGATCTCTCCGATTAATAACATCATTTAAAGGCAGCCCTAAATACCTACAAGGGAAGAACCCTTCCTTAAACCCAGTTTCCTCAAGAATTAGCTCCTTAACATCCAAACCAACTCCTCCAAAATAAATCTCAGTCTTGTCCTTATTCGCTCTCAATCCAGCCTCTTTAGCAAACGCATCCAAAGAGCAAACAACCGCTTTAACAGACGGAACATCACCCCTCATAAAAACCATTAAATCATCAGCGAACACTAAGTGGTTGAGCCTCAATTGCCGACACTTGGGGTGGAAAGAAACCTGCTGAGAGAAACAAATTTGCCTCAACCTTCGAGAGAGCAGCTCCATACTTAACACAAAAAGATAAGGAGATAAGGGGTCTCCTTGCCTAACACCTCCCTTCCCTTTGAAAAATCCATAAACAGACCCATTAATTTTAAGAGAGAACCAAGAACCTTGAATACACTCCATAATCCAACCTATAAACTTTTGAGGGAAATTGAACCCTCTAAGCATCTCTCCAATAAATTTCCATTGGACCGAATCAAAGGCTTTCCTAAGATCAATCTTCATCAAGCACAGGGGTGTTAAATACTTCGTCTTATAACCTTTGACCAAGGCTTGTGAAAGCGCAATATTATCTTGAATACTCCTACCTTGAATGAAAGCCTCTTGCTCACCACCAATGAGTTTATCCACCACCAATTTCAGCCTTCTAACAAGAAGTTTACTAATCACTTTATACAATACCGAACAACAAGACAAAGGCCTAAAATCTAAAACATAAGAACTTATCTTCTTTTTAGGAATCAAAGCGATGAGAGTAGTATTGGCCTGCTTAACCATCTTCGATTTAATAAAGAATTCCCTCACAGCCTGACAAAAATCCTCCTTCACCACCTCCCATGAAGATTTAAAAAAACCCGCAGGAAAACCATCAGGACCCGGACTTTTCCCCGAGCCCATAGAATTCAGCACAAGTTTTATCTCCATCTCCTCAGGTATTAACAATAAACGAGCCCAATCGTCCTCCTTAACTTTCTCACCATAAGAAAACAGATTGGAGTCAATAGAATCGACTTCCACTTCCAAACCTAGAAGGAATTCATAATAATCAACAAACCCTTTAGCCACTTCTTCAGTCCCTTCTCTAAGCACTCCCTTATGATCGATTATGGCCCCAATAACCTGCTGCATCCTCTTTTCCTTGATTTTTGCATGAAAGAAACCTGTACCAGAGTCAGCCAACACAATATTGTCCATTTTAGCCCTTTGAGCAAGTATGCTAATTTCAGCTTTTTGTAACTGCACCCAACTATCATACAACCTCCTCTCCTCCTGAATAAGCTCAAAAGAAAAAGGTTGATTCTGCAAAAGAATCTGACAATCCTCCAACTGACACTTAGCATCCTCAATCCTCCTCCCAATGCTAGTATACCTCCTGGAATGAAGCTCTTTAAGCACCAACTTAACATTTTTCAGCTTACTAAAAAGCCTATACCCCGCAGTGCCATAAACTCTCTTAGACCAAGCTTTAGAAATAAGATCAGAATAAGAAGGATCATGAGCCCAGCAATTCAAATAACTAAATCTTCTTCCAATGTGCTTCTCATGAACCACCCGAACAATAACCGGGGAATGATCAGACACACCCGACACCAAATAATGAGCATATGAATTAGGAAAACTATTAAACCAGCCAACATTAATCAAGGCTCTATCTAATTTACTCCAGACCCTTTGCTCAGGATCTTGCTTGTTATTCCAAGTAAACCATGACCACTCAAGTCCTGCAATTCAGCCTCTAATACACAATTATTAAAGTCTTCCATTTCCCCATCATCAGGCACATATCCCCCAATTTTTTCCTCTGTATTTCTAACAATATTAAAATCCCCCAAAACCATCCACTTATTCGCATTATTCTTCAAATTAACTAAACCATCCCACAACTCAACTCTCCCAGCCGCATCATTCTTCCCATACACAAAGGTAACAAAATTATTAATCCCGGTACCAAAATGAAGGATAGAACAATGCATAAATTGAGCATTAGTAACCAATATAGAAACCTTAACAGTGACAGGATTCCAAATAACCCAAATTCTCCCATTATAATGACAAGAGTAATTGCAATTAACCTGAAAACTACCAAATTTACCTTTGATAATTCCCTCGGCTTTATTCATTTTAACTCTAGTTTCTAAAAGCCCCAAAACATCAATACCACTATCCCTTATAAGATTACACACTGCATTCTGCTTTAAGGGTTCATTACCACCTCTAATATTCCAAGAGGCAATAATCATGTCAAATCAATAGAGGCTCCCACCACACCCGGATCAAGAACCTCACCTTCATCATCCTGATTACCACTAATGCCCTGGAGAGCCTCAAACCTATTAGGCGAGACCACATCCAGTATAGTTCCCAATCCTCCATTATATCCTGAGCTGGAGCCTGTCACTATAGGGCCTATCCCACCACATCCTGAGCGCCTATGAGCAGGAGCGAAGCCAACAATGGAGCCAGGATCAGCCTGTGCCGAACCACCCTGGTCCACTGCTTGGTCTCCCACAACAGAGGCGCCTAATGGCTGGGGTCGAGAGCCAGTGATACAGAGGCCTCCATCAGACTCTTCCTCAGAGGTTCCACGATGCATTACAGTAGGGATAGGAGGCTCCACATCCTTCCCAACTGAGGTACCACCTCCCCTCTGAGGGTCCAACTTCTTAGGAGTATAACGAGACACAGGCGTTTTAGCAGCCTGCAAACTCTTCTTTTCCCACTTACAAGACGATTTGAGATGCCTCAGCTTCCCACAGCTTGAGCAATGATATGGGAGCCATTCGTACTCCACTTTCTGAACTGATTGACCAGTGACAGGAAGGTTAATGATCACAGCCGTTGGAAGTTCCTGAGATACATCCACTTCTACAAGAACTCTAGCAAAGGAGAGTCTTTCCTTGTAAGTCGTGGTCGTGTCTGCAAACATAGGCCTCCCAACCTTACTAGCCATCTTGCTCAAAACCGATGAAGTCCATAAGTAAGGATCCAAGTCCAGAAAAAGAATCCAAACTGGAACAATCGAGACCCTATCCATCTGTTGTGAGAATAAAGGACTCCACTGTTTAAGAATCAAAGTATTCTTTCCAATCATCCAAGGTCCACCCCTCATAACTGCATCCATATCAGCCCTACTACAAAACCTGAAAGAGAACCAGCCCCTTTTGTAGTACTGTACAGTAGGGAGACGAGAAGCATTCCAATTCTTCTGAGTAAACTCCTGAACTTGCTTAAGATTCGGTCGAGCTCCAATAACATTGCCCATGAGTGTAAACTTCCAGTAACTAAGCTCTTCCTCAAACTCTTCTAATTCAATATCGATTTCAGTACCTGAAGCACTTACCTCATCGAAGAATAGTTCCATTCCCATTTTTGACTCCTTAGCCTTCCCAGCCCAAGATTTGGCTCCTTCCTGGGTCGAGCCCCCAATTGCTCCCGTCGATTTTTCGGCAGAAGCAATTTGGACACCCGAAGATTCAACAATCGTCTCTTTTGTAAACACAACCGCCTGCTTAGAACTCGAGGCCACCAACGCCGAACCTGATTGAAACGCTGTCAGAATAATATCCTTGATCGACCCCCCTCCCGTAGGAGTACGACCCACCTCATGATCCATCCCCTCCTCTGTCTCCCAATTCGTGCTATCCTGCTCATTATCTTTAGGATTCTGCCTGTGAAACTGTACTTTTCGCGGTCTCCCCCTCCCTCTCCCCGTTCCCGTCATCTTGATCGACGATGAGGATCTCCAGGAGAGGAAACTTCCTCTAGAGAGAAACCAATTATTATTATTATTATTATTATTATTATTATTACTATTATTATAATTATTACTATTATTATAATTATTATTGATTGGGGTCGGCTGCCCGACACCAGTTGCCTGCCAGGCAGGCCCAGGGGCACGCCCACCAGGTTCGAATAGCCAGTCCCTGGCAAGAAGACAAGACAGGCACAAAACGCTAAGTATGACAGTCAGCCGCCGAGACCACAGGCTGACACAGCCTGCTGGAACCTGACGGCCATTGCACGAAGTCAGCCTGCCCTGGGGGACACCTTGGTTGACAGGGTCAGAACCCCCCAGGGGCCCTCCCGTCATTTCCCCTAAGGTAATTAGGAATGGGTGGATAGGAAGCCTCCACTTGTCACTTCCTCATCCACCCATTCTTCTCCCACTTCTCTTTCTTATGGAAAGGTATAAATACTCAACCTTCTTCCACAAGAAAGGCGGTGGATTTTCTCTCTCTAGACTCTTACTCCTAAAACGCCACCTAGTTCCTCACGAGCTAGGTTCGTCAAGGCATTTCACGGACTGACTTAGGCATCGGAGAGGGTTTCCTCGGACAACCTCCGGGGCCCTGTGCGTTCATTGTGCAGGGAGCAGGCCAATTCCGCCGGGAAGGTCCGATCAAGGGAGTGAGAGAAAGGGGAGACCGAGGGAAATCAAACGATCGGTTGTTCATCATTAACCCAATTATACAGCCCGGATCCTAGGCCGGGTGAATTGTTTCCGTGACCGGAACAATTATAATAATAATAATAATTATTATTATTATTATTATTGATATTATTATTATTATTATTATTATTATTATTCGAATTATTATAATTATAGTTATCCATAACTAATGATATAAAGAAATAGGTTTAATTTTGATTTGTATTAAATGTGATTAACAAAATAAAATAGAGAGATGAAGTAGTATGACAAATTGTGGACATGACATAGGTCCACCCCGACGCGGCCACGTGCGGGTTTGGGCGGCGAAATGTTTTCCATGTGAGATAATTCTCGGGTCAAAATTTAAATCGAAGTTTGGAGTCGCCACCGAACTTTGTGGGAGTTTGGGCCCATTCGAACCCACTTTATATTTCGGTGGACCGTGCACAAAGTACGACCCACTTTAATACTAGAGCTTGTGGGATTTGTCCCTTTGCCTTACGATACCGATGCCGATGTTATCGGGTACCGTATATCAAATGACTCTCGTGCGCCAACGGTTTCGGACATCCGGAAACCGAGGTTCTGAGTAAGGGGTTAGGGTACGTGTTGGGAAGCTCACAAAGGATACCCAACCCCGCCCGCACATGACGGCCTCAATTAAGATATCGTTCGGTTTTTGAATAAGCGCGCTAGTGATTCGGTGAAATGTTATGCAAACAACGTTTTACGAAATATAAATATTGAATTGGTTACTACGTCATTTTAATGCATCTTGGTTCACGTTGAAGTGATTTAGCATGCGAGGTTCATTTAAATGCGATAAATGCAAACAACGAAAATAAAAACTCGTAAATAGATACAAAATACACGGGAGGAAATACAACCCGAAAATACAATACAACGAGGCACAAAAATTGGAACAATCGAATTAGTAACGGTAATATGGATAAATTAGAATAATAATGCAATGAATGATTTTGAAGGAGTGAGCACGTGATTGATTTGACACGCGACGACTAAAAAGTCGCAAAAAAGAATTGTCGGGCCACTTTAAAGCTCACGCTTAAAGCTTAAGAAAGTCACTCGATCGAGTCATTGAGGGGACTCGATCGAGTGCCCTTCACGTAGACCTCCTGCCCATTTTTTGGAGAGTCACTCGATCGAGTGACCTTATGGCACTCGATCGAGTGCCCCTGTACAAGTGCTTTACTCGTTTCGAAAAGGAGGTTGTTTCGGATTTTTATGTTTTGAATCGAGATGTAATTATACTAAATATAAATATTGTCCGATTTATATTAGCTTGAATCTCGAGGGCTCACTGATGGGAGGGATTTGTCGTGGATCCCCACCGATCAATAAAAAACCAACTAATCCTAACTGGGTAGAAAGGGCAAGTCGGGTCGAATCCACGGGGACGGTAATGAGGTGTCTAGACCAAGGTCACCCAAGTACAAGACTAGGTCAACTAAGGAACAATGACTAACTAAGATGACGAATAAAACAAATAAGGAAAGAATAGGGTTAGGTCGGGTTCATAAGTGTAGTAGGATGGTTAGGAGATCGATGGTGCAAGGTTCACCTAGTTACTAAAGATGGTCCGCGCTCTCGCGTCAAGGCCTAAGTCGAGGTAGGTCCGGGCTCTCGCTACTTAGACCCTAGTCCGCACTCTCGTGACTACGACTATTCTCAACATGATCACATATTAGACAAACAATGAGTAGAGGAAGACTAGCAAGAGAAGTATTTGCAACTACAACTCTAACAAGCAATTCAACAAACACATGGTGTGCCCAACATGTGACTAGCAACAAAGGATCAACCTTTACCCTCAATCAAACCCTAATCATCCATAATCAACCCTTAATCACCCTACTAACCCTACAAAAAGTCTACTCACACATATCTAAACAAATATTAACATAAACAAGAGAAATCAACACAAACAACAAAACATACATAAACAAACTAGTGTAAACTATGAACTATGAACAATACAATGGACAAAGATTAAAACTTGAATGAATAAACAAGATAAGAGTAAAGAAGAAGGAAGATTATACCTACTAACAAGAGGATGAAAGATTGAAACTTGTATTAATAAGAAAAACCCAAAACAATCTCCCAAGGTTGTCAATCTTGGTTGAATCTTCAAGAATTCCCTTAATACAAGACTAATTACTAAGATTAACGATAAACTAAGGACTAATATACACTAATCTATGCTAATCTAACCTAAAGTAGTCTAGGGTTTAGTGGGTAATGAAGAACATAAGCTAAGATTACAAGAGGGGGGTATTTATAAGGTTACAAGAGCAAAGGAATTGAAAGGAAGTAACGCGGTGCTGTATTGGGCTCATCCCGGTCGGGATGGATGGTCCCATCCGGGATGGCTTCATGGTCCCGTTCGGGATGGTGATCCCGTCCGGGATGGCTCCATGGTCCCGTCCGGGATGGCTTCATCCCGTCCCGGTTGACTCAGCAGAAGAGCTTCTTTGTTTGCACTTCATCCCGGACGGGATGAGGTCATACCCGTCGGGGATGAGTCTTGTAGGCCTCCAATATGATCCTTTTGGTCCCTCCTTGCTTCACATGGGCTTCTCATCGATTCTCGGGACTTGGATCGGGTCTCGGAGGCTCGGGATTGGGTCCCAAGGTCTCGGGGTCGAATCCAAGGCATCGAGTGATCGTTCCTTCACTTCGTTGGCTCCGAAAAGTGTATGTATTGAGACGGAATCGCTCTAACTCTTCACGAATGGTCTCGGGAACCTGAAACGAACTAGAGGAAGCATAAGTTGCCCATAAATCACTCCCAAGGAGCGATTCCACAAGGAAAATGGGACCAAAACACTACGAAATAGGCACTACAAACTACACTTATCACTCACCCTACTCGACGTTCGGTTATAGAACCGACATCTAGCATTTAGAGCGGATTTTGCAAAACCGAAGTAGATTGAACTAAAACGAATGTCAATTCCCTCCGCGTCACGATGTCGTAATTAATCCTTTCGGACCGTGTGACGATCGATTTGGCGTCAACAGGATTCGTTCTAGTCCAATTTATCGATGATTCTTTCAGACACGATTATTCAACTACAGAGTCGATATCGTGCCTTTAGAATAATGTTTTTAAAAAAAATGGTATCGAACACGTTTAAAGTCAAATTTCCGCGATCGCATCACGCTCTTAAGTGTTTAGGGCGGCGCTCCTCGAAAGGGTGCCACCTCCAATACTACTTGTAAAGGGATTAGAAGGATCTTAAACAGAACTTGCTTTTAAGCGTATTCGACTCAAGATCGTTTTAATACTATATAGTTATACACGGTATTAATAATGACGATTATAAAAATGTTAGACGAGATTAATAATGCGATATTAAAATAAACAAAAATAAAAGCGTTCTTTTTAGGGGTTGATTCGCTTCAAACAACCAAATATTCAGGGTGACGGGATAAGCGACTGGCAACGCGAGTGCGATACTCTTGTATTCGTGTTTCCTTATCCCGTCATCCCTCATATTTGATACATAATAGAAGAATATTTTAAAAGTGTTACGACAAATAAAATGCTAGCGACAAAAATTAAAATGCATAAAAATTAGTAAGACGAAGGAGAATAAAAAAAGAAAAGAGATGTCAGGATTTGAATTTACATCCTCAACCTACATGCTTTAACTTCTCGGAAACGGACTCGTCTAATAGCGGCAAAGGCGCGGGAGCGTTGAGATATGTAGGCAAGTTATGGTGTGTATGATTGGGGAGAGGATTTGACGAGTTTTGCTCTCGGTCTTTGACGAGTTTTGATCTCGGGATATGTGTGTATGTGTGTGTGTGTAAATGTAGGGGTGATGAATTGCAAGTATGAATGTGGAAGAATGGCTGAAATGTATGTGTGTAAAAGTTGACAGGAATTGTAAAGTTGTTGAATGATGGGTGATTGTAAAGGTGTGTTATGTTTGTGAAATGAGGGAATATTTATAGAGTTGGCATCCGTCTAGGGTCACTCGATCGAGTGCCTTTGATGACCGAGTGTGAAATGCCCGAATTTTATTTTGGTAAGTTGGGATTTGATTGGTTTGGTTGATTTGGTTGTTGTGTCTTGGTTCGCATTATGCATTTGGATGCAGTGTGAGGCTGGTTTCATCTCAAGATTCGACTTTGACCGGGTTTTGACTCGGTCGCTAAAAGACGGTTTTATTTCCAGTGACGGTTTTGGCTCAAATTAATCTTATTTCAATGGAAACGGCCCACTGGGCCTGAATTTGAGGTCGGTTTTGAGAGATTTGTACTCCGCTAAAAGCCCATGCCAGATACTATTGATTCCGAGCCCATATTCGAGCGCTTTAAAGCACGTTTACATCCGATCATCATCGGGTGTTTTGTCCGAAGCTGCTATAGATACCAGCAGACAAAATGCGGATGTCTAGACAATATCACTCAATATTATACTCTATTTATAGAGAAAAAAAATTTCAATTAAATTTTTTTTTTCCAAAAAAATAAATCACACAAGATTTTTTTAGCAAAAACCATAAACAACTATACTTAAAGTAACCAATAAAATGAATGAATATTATGTCAACACTTGACACATTCTCATTGGACAAAAATCTTAAAAAAAAAGGAAACTAATATCTACACTTTTTACTGCCACTTCCTTCATCTACGCTTCATCATCTTTCCGCTGAGCTCAACGCTCATCAAGTTTAAGATGCTAGTTCATCATGGATGGAAGCCATGATGAAGGACTCATCTTCCCTATGATGAGTTCCTTCAGAGGTGCTCTTAATTTCCTCCACTTCTACGTACATGCACAAAATTTAGTCACCCTAACATGACTATAAAAACCTACTCTGGGTAGATACACTAGAAGTTATACCAAAATGTTACACTATTGTAGACACCCGCATTTTGACTGCGGGGTTCTATGGTAGTTTCCCAAAAAACACCCGATGATGATCAGACGCTAACGTGTTTCCACGCGCTTGGATATGGGCTCAAATCCATTAGTCGTTGGCTAAAGCACTTACGGAGTACAAACCTCACAAAATCAACCTCAAATCCAGGCCCAGTGGACCGTTCCGAGTCAAACAAGACTAATTTGGGCCAAAACCGACACCGGAAATAAAACCGACTTTTTTACGATTGGGTCAACCCTGGTCAAAGTCGTTTCCGAGACATACAAAACAGCCATTCACAACATCAAAAGTCCAAGTCAAACACAAACCCATCAAAAAACCCAAGTCACGGTCCAAAACGATGGACCCACGCGACCCAGCTGGGCCACTCGATCGAGTGCCCCACCCACTCGATCGAGTGGGCCTATTTCAAGCCCGACTGCAGGCATAACGGGCCACTCGACCGAGTCAGCTGGTTACTCGGTCGAGTAACCCTAACCGGGTGCCCTTGCCTTTGCCTATGTAAGCAACCCTATGCACAACCCTAAACACAACTTTGATCAACTTTTACAAACCCTAATTCTACCCTAATTCCACCCTAATACTACGCTCAAGCCCTAACCCTAGTACCTAGGAGGCAAACCTAAACCACCACAACTCGCCCTACGTATCTCGAAACTCCCGTGCAAGCCGTCACTACGAGTTCATACCGAGCACAAGAACATGTATGTTGAGGGTGCAAAACCCGTCTTCTTCCCTTCTCTCCTCCCTCTCGGTTTTCTTAATCTTTTTTTTTTAATTTTTTTTATTTCATTATCGCACCTCTAATATCATTAATACCGTTAGTATTAAGACATTAAAATACCCGTCGATTTGTGTCGAGTGCGAAGGATGTCAGGATAAGGAAACCCGAATATACAAGTGTACTGCACATAGCGTTGCCGGCCGCTTATCCTGACACCCTAGCATTTGATTATTGAAACGGGTCAATTTCAACAATAATTCGTTTATTTTCGTTCGCAT
This sequence comes from Agrostemma githago, assembly GCA_958450325.1. Classification (NCBI taxonomy): domain Eukaryota; kingdom Viridiplantae; phylum Streptophyta; class Magnoliopsida; order Caryophyllales; family Caryophyllaceae; genus Agrostemma; species Agrostemma githago. The sequence goes on along the minus strand of OY288247.1, from coordinate 59,497,622 downwards.
CGCATATTGCATCGATTTTCTAAAAACCTTCTTCAAAACACATATTTTTTTTAGGGTCGAAACCCGTTGACGCGGATCCGGCATCACAATCCCTAGGGATTCATTTCGATGTCAGAAAAACCGAGGGAATCAAGTCTTTCAATTCTAGCATAATGTCAATCTCGTAGATTCGATACTAATTCCATAATTAGACGTCGAATCTAACGATCTAGTCATACGAATTAGCTAACGCGATTTCTATTGATGCTAAGATAATTGTCATTCGATTCATTAGAATTAGGACATTATCAAACGCGGAGGAAATCTACTCATATCGCGATAACTAATCCACACGACTCAAAGCAATTTCTTTTTATTTTCACTCTAAGTATTCCATATCGATTCGGTAATCGAGTATGGAATACAACGAGTATGTAATTTCAGAATTGAGTATAAATTCCACAATATTTATGCCCAATTCATCAAATCATCAAAAATTAAAAACAATCTCGCAATCGACAAAATTGCAAGAAACGAACCTGGTTCGTACAGGTGCCACTCGACCGAGTGCCTACGCCACTCGATCGAGTGACATCACCAAAACCGAGACAGAATGTCTCTTACGACCTCCACTCGGTCGAGTCTCACAGTGACTCGGTCGAGTGGCGACGTACTCGGTCGAGTTGGTCAATAACTCGGTCGAGTAGGGTCGTAAAATTCGGACAGAACCTCTTTTTAGAGGTCCACTCGGTCGAGTCACACATGACTCGGTCGAGTGGTCCTTAATCACATCAAACCGTGACTCCTACAATAGCATTCAAGTCTCGTTAATCGTTTTTCGTGACTTAAGTCAACACGTGCCTAATCTATCACGTGAAATACCTTTTTCAAAACCATGCATTAACTCATTTGCATCTTTCTACATCTTTCAATATTTCGTAAACCGTTATATCGTTACTAACGCGTTTATTGTTTCCCTTGTCAATTTTTGGTTGTTTATTTTATCGTATTAAAATGAACCCACATGCTAAAATTCAACTTCGACGTTAAGTTTTTTTGCATTAAATTGACTTAGAAACCCTCTTTCAATTTCTTCACATGCTTAGGGAAAACAATCCTTGCATAAGCATTCTCACCGAATTACAAACGCGCGTATTGGAGAGTCAATCGATATCCTAGTAGAGGCCGCTAGTGCGGGCGGGGTTGGGTGTCCTTCGTGGGCTTCCCAACACGTACCCTCACCCCTTACTCAGAACCTCGGTTTCCGGATGTCCGAAATCGTTGGCGCACGAGAGTCATTCAATACACGATATCCGATAATGTCGGTATCGGTATCAAATGCTAAGGGACGAACCCAATAAACTCTGACAGCGGAAATGGGCTGTATTTTGTATACGGCCCACTACGACATAGAGTGGGTTCGAACGAGCCCGAACTCCCACAAAGTTCGGTGGCGACTCCACTTCGATTTAAATTTCCATTCGATCCGTTTTCATATGGAGATTCATTCGCCTCCCCAAACTCGCACGTGGCCGCGTCGGGGCGGACCTATGTCATGTCCACAACTATATACTCCCTCCGGTTCTTCGGAATTGCAACATATTCCTTTTAGGGTAGTTTCACTAGAATTGCCACATTTCTATATTGGGTATGTTTTTGTTAGTGGAGAAGTTTTACTTTATTAGTGAGACCCACCACCCACACTCACAACCTTATTCCTTGTGCATAAAACAAATGTTGCAATTCCAGAGAACCGGAGGGAGTATATAACAATCTCACCAACATACAAAGTAGAATTTTTGGAGTAGTTTGTACATAAACTTATTACTTACGTACGTACCTTTAGACCATGTACATTAGCAAAAATCATCCAATTCTCATCCTCCACTTTTTCACTTTTTCTCTGTCCTACTCAACATCCACCTCACCTTTCCACTCACCCTTGAAGTTTTTCCAAAAATATCCCATATCAACAAGAATTCAACTCTCACTCTCTCTTACTTTTTTTATACCCCACACTATTCACATCAATAATTCATCCATTAAGAGCATGTCCAACCATGCTCTTCACTCCCTCATCTTCCTTCCATCTCTACCGAAGATGTCTTAGCCTAGTGGTTAGGACTAGGTGCTCTGAGACAGTAGGTCTTAGGTTCGAATTCCCCCTCCCTTGTATTGTAATGCGACTAAGTGCGCTCTTCGTTGAACAAAAAAAAAATCATCCTTCCATCTCTCCTCTTTTTCACTCATCCACCTCACAATTAAAAAAACACTCCTCCATCCTTACTCATCTCTTCATCATTATCTTACTCTCTCTCATCATTTATCTCTCTTACTTTTTAATACCCCACAATTCCACACTTTTTTTATTAATTATGAAAATAATTTGTTAACTAATTTAATTAACAAAATTGAGTACGTATAATTTAATTTGATTGTTGGACTCGGTTTTCAAATTTTGTACTCGGCTGTTGTCTCGGACTTTTTAATAAAACACAACAATTTATTTAAAAATATAAGTACGAAACACAATATTACATTAACTTTAAAAATAAAAATACGAAGCACACATAAAAATATTACTACTCCGTCACTTTCTAATAGGCTCATGATTAATTATAATTTGAATTGTCCATCCAGCCGTCTGGGTTTTCGTCTTCTTGAAGTTCAATTTCCTGGAGCCGATCCTCCTCCGTCGTAATTTCATCATAGATAGTCTAGTAGTAAACCTCTTCACGTTGAACAAATGTTCCTCCTCTCCCAGACAAAAGGTCTTTTAAAACATCTTCAACAATCACTTTGAACAGCCTACGAATCAGCGTAACTACTTCACTTTGTAAGGATGTAAGCTCCTCATTTTTAGCCGTCCATGTCTCTGAAATATTAAACATAAAGTAATCAACATCTGCATATACCATAGACTTTCATACGGAGTACATAGTAATATATATTAATAGTAAAAAATCATACCAAAAGTATTGTTGACTGTCATTGGAGGACTAAGTATTGCATCAACATTTCCAATAATTATACCATGGAGTTTGATTAGGGCCGTTGAACTATTTAATAATAACATATACACGCTTTCTGTTACGACAAAATTCAGACGATTACAAAAATTGCGAGCTTCATCCCTAATCTTATTGATTTTCCACTGAGTGTTTTCAACCTCCTCATCATAGTAGACAGACATGTTATATATTTTAGTTAATTTTATGTATGAGAGAAATAGGTGTGAGGTGTAGTATGAAACCGTAACTTTTTTAGAGCTACGCAATTATCCATTTGATTTTTTTTATTTTTTTTGATGATTTTCAATTGTCAATAAAAGCATAAGTCAGAATTTGTAATAGAGTTGTCAATTTTTGAATAAATGATTTTGAATTGTCTTGTCAACATGGTGTATATCGGAATGAAGTAGTGTATAGTCACTTCAATTTTTGTATCTTATCAATTAAAGCATCTGTCAGAATTTGTAATAGAGTTGTCAATTTTTGAGTAAATAATTTTGAATGGTCTTGTCAACGTAATGTATGTCGGAATAGAGTAGTGTATAGTCACTTCAATTTTCGTATCTTATCAATTAAAGCATCTGTCAGAATTTGTAATAGAGTTGTCAATTTTTGAGTAAATGATTTTGAATTGTCTTGTCAACATAATGTGTGTCGGAATGGAGTAGTGTATAGTCACTTCAATTTTCGTATCTTATCATTTAAAGCATCTGTTAGAATTTGTAATAGAGTTGTCAATTTTTGAGTAAATGATTTTGAATTGTCTTGTCAACATAATGTATGTCGGAAAAGAGTAGTGTATAGTCACTTCAATTTTCGTATCTTATCAATTAAAGCATATGTCAGAATTTGTAATAGAGTTGTCTATTTTTGAGTAAATGATTTTGAATTGTCTTATCAACATAATGTATGTCGGAATAGAGTAGTTTATAGTCACTTCAATTTTCGTATCTTATCAATTAAAGCTTCTGTTAGAATTTGTAATAGAGTTGTCTAAGTGAAGTAGTGATAATTGGTATATTACCATTCATTTCAAAATAAGAGTACGAAGCACAATGTTACCATTCATTTAAAAATAAGAGTACGAAGCACAGTATTGCCACTCATTTAAAAATAAGAGTATGAAGCACAACATTACCATTCAGTTAAAAATAAAAGTACATGATTAAAAAGAAAATAACATAAAGGTTCAAGACTCAACACGTACCGTAAAACCTAAGATTCTACAAATTTCTGCCAAATATTTTCAATTAAGTCCGCCCGGAGTTCTTGATGGCCCCTTGAATTTCTTAGACGAGTTCTGTTCTGAATGTACGTACTTATTGAAGCGGTGTATCCAACTTCATATTCTGGTTCTTCCACGGTTGCATCACCTTCCTCATTTCCATTATTGGTAAACTCATTTGGATCGTAGTTGGCATAGTTCTCTCTTTCGTCCTCAACTATCATTTTATGGAGTATTATACAAGTAGTTATGATTTTTCCCATTCATTCAACGCTCCATGTTAGTGCCTCTTTACGTACAATGGCAAACCTAGGTTGTTGGACCCCAAATGCCCTCTCTACGTCCTTTCTAGCTGTTTCCTGACATTCAGCGAATAGTTTGTCCTTCGGTGTTTGTGGTAGTGAAATTGATTGTATAAATGTTGACCATTGTGGATACCATCAGTCAAGTAATACCCGGTGTTGTACTCATGTCCATTAATCGTATTGTTAACTCGCAGAGCTCTTTCATTCATCATATCATCAAAAATAGGAGAACGATGGAGCACTGTTTAGTCATTACAAGATCCCGGAATCCCGAAGAACGAATGCCATACCCAAAGATCTTGAAAGGCTACGTCTTCCAAAATAACTGTAGCTCTACCATTGCGTCCTTGGTACATTCCTCTCCAACCAACTGGGCAGTTCTTCCAATTCCAATGCATGTAGTCAATGCTCCCCAACATTCCTGGGAAACCACGCCTATTACCGATGTAGAGTAGTCTTTGCATATTATCAGCGGTAAGGGCTCTTAAATACTTTGGACCCAATCGATCTACAATTGCATCAGTGAAGCGCTCTAGCGCAACTGTTACGATAGAGCCTCCGAGCCAAATGTATTCATCATTCCTGTCTGCGGCTTCCCCGTACGCTAGCATACGTAAGGATGCTGTACACTTTTGTAAAGACGACAGACCACCTCTACTGGTTCCATCTATGCATATAAAGTTGTGCCACACATCTTGCAAAATTTTGTATACCACACAAGTTGGAAAACTAGCTATACCACACTGTTTTGACATATAGTCAAGTCAGATCATGCAGTAATAGTAGCTCACTTTTGAAAAAAGAAATGATATATTAAACATTGGTTGATAAGATAGTACGTACCAGCTTTATCAAAGTTACTTTGACACAATACGAGTACAGAATACACTAGCACGCAAGATTAACCATAAACAGAAACATAAACATAAAAAAATACTTAAACTAAAAACATTAACCATAAACAGAAACATAAAGAAATACTTAAACTAAAACATAAACATATTTAGTTTTAGCCCCAAACATAAACATAACTTCAAACTAAAACATAAACGAAATTTTAAAGAAGAGACACTTGCAAATACTTCATAACCCTTCTAGTTTTGTAATTCGTTGAAAAGCTTCAGCTTCCATGCCTCTTCTTGTGGGCTTAAATTATTCCTTGACGATAAATCGTGAAACGCTTGCCATTTCCACATCTTCTCGTCGTTCTTCACCTTCTGTTCAATAACAACAATCTGTTTATTCTTTGCTTCAATATGTTTATTCTTCGTTTCCAATTTCTGTTTAGCAAAATTTATCCTCTCCCACTGCAATTCCGCATCGGCCTCCTTCTTATTCCCATGACGGTCTATACTTTCTACCAAATACGCAATATCTCCAACTTTGATCTTCTCCTTCGTCTTCTTTGCTGCCTTTATACCTTGCGGATGTTGACTCCCACGTCCCTCACCTTCTTCATCACTAGTTGGTGTAGAAAAATCACCGTCATTTAGGCGAACTCTCTTACCACTTCCGGCGGAGTCTGGGTCACTACCAATGATAGGGGTATCTGGATCTGTGCTCTTCTCACCCATAGACATATCGTCTCTACTCTTAGTACTCTGCTTACTACTAAGCCTCGCATTAATATAGCCTCCAACAACTTCATGCCATTTCTGATATTTTCTAATCATCATCCATGCACGCTCATCTTGAAATTTTTCTACCGTGAGCCGCAATATAAAGTGCATGAGCTTCTTGAATGATATCTTCTTCCTTGTACCCGCTTCTGCCCTTCCTCCAAATAGCTTCTTCGTAACATCCAACCCATTTCATAACATCAGTTGTTACTCGTCGAAATTGACTGCCGAACATGATTGTAGTACGATGCATGATCATGTTGGGGTTAGCTTCATGTGCTTTTTCAAACAATTTTCCGACTTTCACCCATAATGCATCTTTCTTTTGATTAGTTCAATGATGATATCAGTTGAGTGCCTCATAAATGAAGATATGAGAGCTTCATCCTCCTGAATAGACCATATAGTTTTCTTCCTTGTTGAACCAGACGGTTCACTGACCCTCACAGATACCTCAAATTCATCGCTTTCTTCAACTACGTTATCCCTATCACACTCTAAAGTTTGGGATAGGTTGCAGTTGAACGAGTTATTTGATGGGATTTGCGAACTGTAACAAGGATAAGTATCAGAATAATTATCGTAGTTATTGTCAAACAGTTGGGAAGGATGAAAATTTTGCGGGTGTTGAGAATTATGTTGTTGGTTTTGATAATTATTTTGTTCGTAACCTGCGTAATTAGGCCGGGTTTGATAGTTATTTGGGTTATATTGTGGGTTTTGATAATTGCCGGAGGTAGCGATATTTGATTGAGGACCCATAAAACTTTCGTCTCTCATTTTTCGAAAAACTTCTAACATTTGTTGTTCGAGACTATTACTACTACTACTACTACTATTATTATTACTCGGATTATTATAATTATTATAGTTATCCATAGCTAATATTAGCAAGTTTAATTTTGATTTGTATTAAATGTGATTAACAAAATAAAATAGAGAGAGGAAGAAGTAGTGTCAACTACCTAATATTATACTCTATTTATAAAGAAAAAATTTCCAACTTAGATATTTTATTTTTTTTAAAAAAAATATAAAGATTTTTAATAAAAAACCGTAAACAGTTCAAAAGAAATATAAAATAAAGAGATTGCATATGAGCTTGACAAGTGTCAAGTCCCTATTGGGTACTAAATTAGAAAAAAAAATTACAAACAAAGCACAACATTCTCCTCAGCGAAAAGTTGAGCATCATCAAGCTCATCAAAATGTTGACCCACCAAAATCATGGTTGGAGAGCAAATTGAGCATATCATCATCACAATGATGAGATACCAACTCATGGTTGGAGATGGTCTAACATTTAATTAAAAATAACTATTATTATCTTTTAATTTTTGGGTTGGTATCAGATTTATGAATATATTGAACTTTTGAAATTAATTCTACTTTTAAAATTATTAAATACTTTTCAGTTTTTATGTAAAAGTAAATAGATTTTTTAAAAAAAAATCTTTAAATCACTTCATTTTTCGCCAATCATTGCTTCTGAAATTGAATTACTTATTTTCAGATAACTTTGAGAGTAAAATATAAAAGCAAATTTTATTACTAATATAAAATAACGTAATTAAGAGGTAATTTATACAATTAATTCTAACAATTTAACATAAACATAACCAAACTTAAGAAAGCAAATTCAAACATTAACAATTTTTGGAAAACATAATTAAAGCACTAATTAAACCTTAACTAAGTTGATTTAAATTTTTGTAGTAATTCATTTTTCAATGATTCAAGTTCCAGGGGCAGCTGTGGTTGGTTTAGTAACTGACTAGTATATTCCAATCAGTTTGCCTAATCTGTGAATCAGTATGTTTAATCTTCCAATCATTTTCTCTAGTCTTTTCTGCTAGTTTCTTTTTGTTGTACTCGAGCTTCTCTCTTGATAGTTGAACCTCAACCTCAGATATTTGTGCCCTCTCTGCTCGGCTATTATAATCGTCATGTTTATCAACTGCTTTTTTCTTCCCTTTGTTTTTCTTTGCCGCTTTAATTCCCATAGGACGCTGGCCTGATAAAATATCACCGTCAACGGAAATAGGGGCTGAATAACCTCCTTCCTCATCTTAAACCCTTTTACCACTACCACTACTTTCACTTCCCACATCACCTCGTGCAGACTTATAACAATAAGGTGTTACTGCAACTTTCCATCTTTGATAATATTGCATCATATTCCAAGAGCATGCTCCAAGTTAAGCACACCTGGTTTATATAACTCTCGAGCTTGCGCTTGTAGACACCCGCATTTTGCCTGCTTCTGTCTATAAGAGTCTCCAACAAAACACCCGATGATGATCAGACATTAACATGTATTAATACGCTCGAATACGGGTCTCGGAATCAATAATATCTGACGTGGGCACTTAGCAGAGTACAAATCTCCCAAAACCGACCTCAAATTCAGACTCAGCGGGTCATTTCCAATAAAATAAAGCTAATTTGAGCCAAAACCGCCACCGAGGGCAAAACCGTCTTTTGCGACCGAGTCAAAACCCGGTCAAAGTCGAACCCCGAGGACGAAACAAGCCATAATAGCGTCCAAATACAAAATGAATCAAGTAAAAATCCAAAGTCAAAACAAAATCCAAACTTCCTTCATTTGTCTCACCTGCCTAACGACACTCGATCGAGTGCGTGCCTGGGCCAATCGATCGAGTGACCCTCTAAAAAATGACCAGGACCCCTTTTCTAGGGCACTCGATCAAGCCCAGCAAGGGGCACTTGATCGAGTGACCCTAAGCCGGGGGTCAAAATCTATAAATACCCCTCTTACTCCACCATATTGACGACCTTTTTTCCACCCTCATTTCTCATCACCTTGGCATTCACACACACTTTGCATACAAAGTCACTTCCCGAGACCTTACCTCACCATAAACCGAGAACGACTTCTCCCTAATCACACACCCTAACTCATCCTACATACTCGAACCGCTCCCGTGCCTACCACAACACTTACGAGCCCGTATTCCGAGACTATTAACATGTAGGTTGAGGGTGTGCCAATCCCATTTCTAATCTCCAACACTTTTTTTTTGTATACTAACTACTAACAACGCTAATATTTATTTATCGTTACTAACTTTTAATTTCTGTTCTAGTAACATTTACTTTATCGCATCTAACATTTCGTTTATCGTCCCTAGCCTCTAACATTTATTTATCGCTTATTTACATTTCGTTATACTAAATACCGTGTATATTATTATATAACAAAAAATATTTTCAAAATCGATTTGAGCAAACGTCCGATGACGCTAAATCGAGCGTCGTAGGCTTTGAAAGTCAAACTACGACGTCAAAACGCAAAGGACCTAATGTTTGTGACGACAAATCGAATTTCCGATCGAATACATTCGACAATTAATGTCAAAGTCCATATAATCTCCAAATAGACCGCATCTGAGGTGGCGCCCCATTATCGAGGCACGCCGCCTCAAGCGCCTAAGGCCAGGTCAGGGAGCTTTATGGCGTGCGCATAACCCGTCGCATTATAACGTGATCACTATAATTCGTTATTGAGCGTACTCGATGTCATTTTCAAAATGTCGGTCTAAAATCCCGATATCGATTCCGTAATCGAATGTCGAGCATAGAGAGCTATTGATAATTAAGTTAGCGTGAAATCCGATGACGTCGAACCGATCGTCGTATGGTCCATAAGACCCGACAACGATATCGTGACACGAAGGGGTTTAATATTCATGTTTAGTTTGATCATTCTCGATCCCATAAACATCGCTCTAAAAAGCTCAATACTGATTCCATAATCGAGTGTTGTGCATAAAAGAGCTATCGAGAATCGTACTAATACAAAACCTAGTGACGTTGAAACGATGGTCGTATGGTCCATAAGACCCGTCAACGACGACGTGACATGAAAGGGCCCAATATTTGTATTAGCTCGATCATTTCTCGATTCGAATCATAAGTTCATAAATTGGGTTGTTTTGGAACAAGATGTCACCCGAAATAAGGGGCACTTGATCGAGTGTCTTGGTCACTCAATCGAGTGACCCCCCTAAAAAGTTGCAGAGATTTTTTGTCATAGGGCAGTCGACCAAGTCCACCGAATGACTCGATCAAGTGACCCCTTACAAACCTCTAACGAGGGCCAAAAGACGATATAAAGTTCCATCGAGTTATATTTACGACACTAAGTCGATACGTGTTGAATCAATCACGTATTCCTCTCCTAAAACCTACACATTATATCGTTTCTAGTTTATCATTATTCCATTTCCTCACGACTTTGAGTGGATGTCTCTAATGATTAATCCTACATCAACGACTCTTTATTCGTATCCGATATGCAATTAGTCGAGGCATTCTTATTTCATTAGGATAAGTCGGGACAAGACCCCGAAGCCCTGAGATCGAGCTAGCATCATGCTCTGGTCCTGTGCGCTAATGCGTACTAAAGCCTCTGTCCTTCGGTCAATACACAACATAATGTGTAAGCGACCGGAGTCCGTCCAATCATTTGATTTATGGTTTCAATTTACGTTATTCACTATTTACGGGTCCGTTTATAGTTTACGTTTACCGTTTCTAATCCGTTTACCATTATCGCAATTTGTTCAAGTATTGTGAATTCCGGGTTGTATTCCGTCCGTGTAATTTGTAATTTACTTTCAAGTTGTTTGTTTTCGTTGCGTGGCATTTAGCGTTTTCTAAATGAACCCACATGCTAAAACAACTTTGACATATTTAAGATGAATTAAACGACGTAGCTACACACGTATTTCACATGCGTAGCTCAAAACAATGTTTGTATATCATTTCACCGTCTTACTAACGCGCGTACACGAACATCGATCGATATCTTAGTATAGGCCGCCAAGTGCGGGCGGGGTTGGGTGTCCTTCGTGGGCTTCCCAACACGTACCTTCACCCCTTACTCAAAACGTTCGGTTTCCGGATGCCCGAAACCATTGGCGAACGAGAGTCATTCGATATACGATATTCGGTAATTCGACATCGATATCGTTATGCAAAGGGATGAACCCCTATAAGCTCTAGTACTAAAGTGGGCCGTGCTTTGTGTGCGATACGCCTAAGTATAGAGTGAGTTCGAACGGGCCCGAACTCCCACAAAGTTCGGTGGCGACTCCAACTACAATTTAAATTTCAATCAGAGAAAAATCTTACCACGAGATTCATTCGTCTACCCAAACCCGCACGTGGCCGCGTCGGGGTGGACCTATGTCATGTCCACAACGCCATAACATCATTTTTATTCATACTACTCGTCTTCCTAGTTCTTGCTTGTTCCATGCATCCACTCCATTTCGTGACTTAGGTCAACACTCTTCTGAATCGTGAATCTAACATCTTTGTATTTCGTTCTTGGGTCGACCCTGGATTTGATTTTTGAGCTTGATCATATAAATCTTGAACCCTCTTCCAAAAGTTTCCACGAGTTTGGTTTGTACCAACTGTAGGATCTTCAGAAACCCTCATAAACGATGAAATAAGAGCTTCGTCTTCTTGAATTGTCCAATTCAAGGGAAGAACATATTGAGAAGTGGGTGTGTTATCATTATTGTTTTCATTTGAATCATCATCATCAATATTATTTGAATTATTATAACTAGAGGGAGTTTGTGAGCAGTACATTAGAACATTGTCACTTGTCGGGTTTGGGTTATTGGAAATTTGAGAATAATGTGGATTTTGTGTTTAAGCCAAATTATATGGGTAAAATGGTGTTTGTGAATATTGAGGAATTCCATCATCGGAGTAATGGGTGGAGGGAGATTAGCATTGAATGACATCATATTATAGGGAAACTGGAAATATTGTGGAGGAATTTTAGAATGATCTTGTTGAGGAATATAATTATTAGAATACATATTAATATTATTGTTGTTGTTGTTGTTGTTGTTGTTGTTTGGATTCATACTTAGATTTATAAAATTGTAAATATACTAATGAGAGAGATAACTATGCATAAATATGCGAAGTGAGGAATGCTTGGGAACTATTACTTTTGCATTCTATTTATAGAGAACGAGATGCCATATGTGGGTACAGTTTTTTTTGGATAAATTAACAGATAAGATAACATAATAATAAATAAGATTGAAGCTTTGTATAAGATAACAGATAAGATTGACAATCTGGATAAGGTTACAGATTAAAAGAAAGATAATGATTCAGATAAAATAACATATAAAATTGAAGATTTTGATAAGATTACAGATTAAAAGATAAAAAAAATCAGATAAAGTAGAAGATAAATATTGAAGATATGGATAAGGTTACAGATGAAAAGATAGATAAGAATCTGGATAAAATAACAGAGAAGTTTGAATATGAGATTAGTGATGTGAAGAAAAGATAAAATTATTGATGTAAAGACAAAAACAAATTTCAAGAAATAGAGAAGATGATACTGACTGAAGATAAAGATAACATGAGAGATTGGAAGAAAATGACAAATTCAGAGATGAGATTGAAAGAAAATGACAAATTGAAAATGACAAATTCAGAGATGAGATTGGAAGAAAACAAATTAAGATTGAATTTTTCAGAGATAAAATTGACGAATTTGGATAAAGTCACAGATAAGATTGAAACATTCAATTGGATAAGTCAACAAATACTGTAAGTATTAAAGATTCCATTCAGATAAGATAGAAGATAAGATGAAAGACTTCATTGAAATAAAATATAGCAGATAAAACCACAAAATTCATTCAGATAAGATAGAGATAAGATTAAAAATTGCGGATATATTACATATTTTAAATAGAAAGGATGAAATCATGAAACAAAATTACAACATTAGATTCTAGTACATAATGAAATTACAATTACGAAGCGAATCTAAATTTAAGTAATCAAACACGAACAAAACTAAAACAAACACCTAATTAACCCTGACGTCCATATTGGTTCCATATATGTTCAATTAGGTCCTTTTTTAGAGTCATACGCCGCACATGATCTTGCATATTATTTTTGTTTTCCACATATTGATGTATATTACAAATGTAATCTACATCGTACACTGGACTTTCAACGGTAGTTGTAGGTTCGTCACTATGGTCTTCCATGTACTCTTGTGCATTATCATAACCGACGTAGGTATCTCTTTCATCTTCTACAATCATATTATGCAATATGATGCAAGTCGTCATAATTTTGTGGATAATTTTTTGAACCCATGATCGGGCCGACTTTCGGATGATTGCAATTCTAGCTTGTTATACCCTAAAAGCACGCTCTACATCTTTCCGAACACTCTCTTGTTTAGTTGCAAACAACCTATCCTTAGGTGTTTGTTGATGTTTTACAGACTGGATAAAGGTACCCCATCTTGAATGTATGTCATCTGTTAAATAATAACCAGTACTATAAAGATTACCATTTACCAAATAATTAACGCGTGGAACATATCCATTTAATAGTGCATTGAAGACCAGAGATCGATGTAAAACATTCAAATCATTACACGAACCCGGCGTGCCGAAATATGAATGTCATATTCACAAGTCTTGAAAGACAATGGCTTCAAGTATTATGGTTGGCTGCACATTTCGTCCTTGAAACTGACCTCGCCAACCAACTGGACAGTTTTTCCACTTGCAGTGCATGCAATCTATGCTCCCCAACATTCCTGGAAAGCCTCTTGCGGCTCCAACTTGTAGTAGTCTTTGGGTGTCCGCAACGGTCGGACTTCTTAAATAACCCTTCCCCCCCAAATTGAGTGATGATAACATCAGCAAATCGTTGAATGGTTTCAAGCGCTGTTGTTGCTCCCATTCTCAAATATTTGTCGATAGAATTGGCTGACTCTCCATAAGCAAGGAGGCGAATTAGAACGATGCACATTTATAAAGGGGTGAATCCATGCCTACCATGACCGTTCGTGGTTTTTTAAAAGTAATTATCAGTGTTCGCTGCAGTATTTACTAAACGCATAAATAAATGCTTACGCATTTGAAATCAGAACATCCTTTCACCGTACACGGGTTTCTTAGCAAAGTAGTCAGCATATAGTTGAACTTGACTATCTTCCCGATTCCTTTCGATATATTTCCTTCTAGGTCTAATCCGACTTGGACCAGCTTCTGACGACTGTAAAAGTTCTTCCCTCAACATATTTCTTAATCGTCTCCTTTCCTCTGCATGATTTTCCTCGCGCTCTTCAGAGGAATCGGTAGATGATGAAGAAGATGAGATTACGGAAGACAAAATGTTTATTGGAGCAAAAGAGTAACACGAATTATTATAGTTATTATTATCTTGATTCATATTGGTGAGAATGAAGGTGAGTCGGATCATATGGGGTCTAGTTAATATATCGTACCCCGTATTACGTCAATATTTTCTCAATAACAATATTTTTTTTATCATTATTTGCTTTAATTAATTTTAGTACGTCAAATATAATATATACTACTACCACTCTCATTTAAACAAATTTTTAAGATGAGAAATTGTCCGGTCTTTAATTTTATTGGGTCGCGTTCAAATCGGGTTGGGTTGAGGTTCAGTTCGCCAATCATCGGGTTCTATCAGGTAACAAGTAACATTCAACTCGAGTTGGGTCGGTTTTGGGTGGTTATATTTTCGATTGAATCAAACGTGTCTACTTATAATTCGTAAATAACTAAATAATACTCTGTAAATGTATATTCGTATTGAGCTTAATTAATTAAATACATTTAACTAATCATAGATTAACAATACTAATTACATATATAATAATAAACGATATTTAGCAATTAAATACGTACACAAATGAATATTTTAATATAAAAATAAGTGAAAAAGCTGCCAAATTTACTATTACTTGCAATCTCACAATTTCTCGCTCAGCCGAGATTCTCATAGCATTGTTCTTCCTCTCTCCTGCAACATCATCAATCTTGCCATTTATTTAATACTTTTTAAACCCATTTTTCATTATCACCATCGCATCTAATCTTCAATGTGCATGCTCTAACGTCTATTTACTACTCCTTAAGCCTTTTTCCTATTACCCCATTTCAATTACTATACTTATTATTTTACTTTTTTTTTAAAATTTTTTTAGTAAAGTCATAACCTAACTATTTATTTTCTTTTGTATGGGGAAACGTATCGTTCTAGAAGAAGGAGACGAAATTCTCAGCTTATACGAAATCGTTGACCCAGACAATCTTTAGTTTTTAATAACATTAATAGTAGCTATTAAGGTAACCAAACTTTTCTTTGTACACCATTTTATATATATAAGTATATTTATGTTACTAACTTAATAATTTGCTTAATTAAATATTTAAGCTTATTTTTATGACTAAATTACTTATGTATATAAAAATGTTACGTGATATTTTATTTATGTCGTATATTTATTTATGACTAAATTCAACTTAACTAAATTGTCACTTGTTAAATTTACTTATCACCTTTACATTTTTGTTTATTTGAGAAACTGATAAAATGGTTAAAAGAACCTAAAAAGAATACAATTTACTTACGTAATTTAAATTCATGTTATTTGTATTTTTATGCGTTATTTATGTTCTTATACTTATAAATTCCATTTTATAATATTTGTTTCTCCTGTTAATTTTTACTTACTTATAGCCTGTTCAAGTTTAAATTGGTTTTACTATTTTTAATTATGGAGTTAATTTTTACCCTACTTATATTTTTACATAAAGGCATAAACTTATAATTGCATTTTCTATAATAAATGAATTTGTTTTATTCTAAAACTTTTATATGACATTCATAAATATTAAAAGTAATTCCACGTCAAATTTTGTAAATCGACTAAGTATGGTTTAAATTGTATTTTTCAGAAGATGTTAAAATTTTTAAATAATAATTTATTATACCTTAAGTTTTAATTTAATATAAAACCTTATTTAAAAGAAATTTCTATTTTAAAATAAGATTAAAATAAATGTTACTCCGTATAAGATATTTGGGATATGATGTTTCAGATGACACTAGAGGAATAAAGTATCACATTGTCTCACGGTGAGTAAGAATTTGGGAAATTGAATATTCAAATGAGTCCGACCAATTATTAAAGGTCACCAAATAAAATACTACTTGTTCACGGACAACTTCTATATAAGATTTACGATGCGAGTCTGAGACGAATAGCTTGTGTTATATTCTACCACTCGTGGTGTATCGACTGTACTTGTAATGAAAAGCAAACTCAAAAGCTGCGACCGAGAGTCGACCTAGTGTTTAAGGTAGTCGTCCTACGGTAGTTAGGACTGCGGTCCAAGAGTCTGCGTAGGGTATGTGTAACAGCCCTAAATTTTTGCAACCAAAATAAGAGAACAAAAACGGAGCCGTTACTCCGCACTTAGCTCACATGTCCAAGTGCAAGGCAAAAGAATATTATAAGAAATAAAAGCAAAATTAAATCCGATAGCTAATTAAATGAAAACGTTGTAGCGGAAGACTTAAGTCCAACACAATCCAAAACGGTTTTAAACAACTTCAAACCAAAATTCAACATAAATATAAATAGTTCGGAAGTAATGTTAAATAATAAAATCCTTCCTCGCTCAGCATCCCGCCGTAACCATAATGCACCCATGCAACATCTTAAGTGTACCTATCAACTGTACCAAAAAACACAAATAGGTACAGGTTTCAGCTGGGAAACGACCTAGAACAAAAGGACGTCAGCAAAGCTGAGTAAAACATATTATAATGAAAATGTAACACAATAATTATAACTAGTCGCCATACCCGTGCACCGCACGGGACTATATTGTTTTATACTTTTGTAATTCACAATTTCGTCTTTTTTGCCTCATTGTCCATTATTTATTTAATTGTTTATTTATTTTTGTTTTGATTTCATGTCTTTGTAAATTTATTTATATTCAAAGTCATTTGTAATATCATAAATAGTAAATGGAGTAATGCACTATTTGACGTTAATGAGATACTACCTCCGGTTTTATATGTTTGCCCCGTTTCAATATAATACTCCTCACATATATAAAACCGGAGGGTGATTCAATAACGATGGGTTGTTGGCCTGAGAGTTAGATTTTTTTCGTTTGTGAGAATGTAAGAGAATTAATATTGGTGAAAATGAGATATAACATATAAGATGTAATGCTTAATAACTAATAATTTGTTTTTGAACTTTTATTGGAGAACGTAATCATCTTGCTTGTCTTCTTGCTTTGTTTTTCTCTCGCATCTTTATTTGAGATTTTCAAATCTTGGTATATTTTTCCATAATTTTTATTGTTACGGCGGCTTATTTCAGTATCACTGCGGACCTATAACACATTTTGGGTGGGTTAGTTTTGTTCTTAAAATATAACCAATGTATTATTTATAATTGATGTACATACTAATTGTTCACTTACCCCTTGTCTACCTTTCTTTCTCTTTTTTAATTGGTGTGTCTACCGTAAGTTTCATAAATTTCCACATATTTACATTTAATGTTTCATAATTAATAAATCTATTATTTTATTTTGTTAACTTTCAACCAATAAGATAGAGATGAATGTCATCTCTAAATCTCTTGAAAATGAAATAGTGAAATGTGATAGGTTGTTAGATATTTATTATTATATATAACAAGAACAATAACAATAACAACAACAACAATAATAATAGTTTGTTTTAATAGAAGTTACAGTTTATAAATAACAACAACAACAATAAATCATATACGAAGTATATATGCAGTAGTAATATCGAATTCGGTTGCGCTTGGGTTTAAATGAGAGCAATAATTATAATAAATGATTTTTTTTATTTTGCCCAATAAGAGCAAGACACATGAGTTTATTAGATGTTAGTATTAGGTAGATAATGGATGGGGAATGCTTTGTTTGAAATTTAATATAGTACTCCCTCCGTTCCAATGAATTGTTTGCCTTTCCTTTTGGCACCAAGGTTAAGGGAACCAATGAGAGAGTGACATGTAGAGCAAAACTCATGAGAATGATCAAATTGCATATGAAAAACATTCCTAAAATAGAAAGGCAAACAATTCATTGAGACGCTCCGATATGGAATAGGCAAACAATTCATTGGGACGGAGGGAGTATATAGATTTGTAGTAAACTGAAATCAGATTTAAATATCACTGTCTCAATACCAAACCAAATTAATGTGAAAACAGTCGTCGAAACCAGAACCAACCAAAATATATTGTCACCACCTGTGTGCCAAGGTCCTACCCTTTTTGCATGAGATCTAGAGGTA
This sequence comes from Agrostemma githago, assembly GCA_958450325.1. Taxonomy (NCBI): domain Eukaryota; kingdom Viridiplantae; phylum Streptophyta; class Magnoliopsida; order Caryophyllales; family Caryophyllaceae; genus Agrostemma; species Agrostemma githago. The sequence goes on along the minus strand of OY288247.1, from coordinate 59,479,279 downwards.
CCACCTATGCTTAGCTAGACTTATTATAGTGCGCAGTACTCACATTTGGGCAGTCAGTAGGATGAGGCTGTCAAAGGAGAAAGTATAACTACCTAGCAAGTTGGGACCGGAAAACTTTGGCTAGGAGTTCAGTTTCGGGACGAAATCCCAGGGACGTCTCAGACACACCTTAACCTCATAGACCAACAGGGCTCTCAGAGTCTGTTATAACCACAAAAAATTATACCAAAATAATACCAATATATGTGACTTGTGTCACAAAGTTCCAATATCCAAATATCACAAGAATATCATAAAAATTCACCATAGACAAAATAATTATAAAATCTTTTCAAAGATATAATTTAAACCGAACATGCTCTTTACTTAAAGGTGAAAAAGTTAAAACGTCTTTACCTCTTGAGACGGTCACAACTCAGCTAGTATTATTCCAAGAATTTTTTCTCCTCGAACCCACAAGCTACAAAATATATAAACTGGTTCAATCACTTAACTTTCCGACTAACTAATATCAAGATGGTTTTAACTCAATGTACTACTCTACCATGATAGGATTTCGTGAGGACAATCTCATCTATCTAACTTAAGTACGAAACACTCTCAACTGCCTTTTGAATAATATTACTCCATTAGTTCAAAGGTACCCAAATGCATATCCAACAAATTAAAAGAGAGGTTATAAGATAAGCATTAGCCCACTACATCAACTCCAATTAGATTCTCCTTAAGAACTCCATAGCCTGTCATTGCACTATATGTTAATGGTGTATCCTAAACTCAAAATTTAGTGAGGCCTTGACAAAAGAACACCGTCCAATAGCCATTCAATGACACTACCACTGATTAATACATTCCTACACGACGGAAGAAGGCGACAATACTTCTGACAATTGACCCAAATTAAATCCTGACCCAATAAGAACCCACACCACATCCCGACAATGACGACAATAATAAAACACGAAAACCACGATTTTTAGAAAGTAAGGAGACTATATATATATATAGAGAGAGAGAGAGAGAGAGAGATGGGTTCTAATGAGACCCTTATAAAAATTGAGTCTCTAAGTCCTCATCTCATCCGTTGGATGGGATGAGGATGAATGCATCCTAATATTTTGTATTTAAAAAAAAAAATTAGGATCCTAAAATAACTCCCATGATTTTAGGAAACAATAACTCCCAAATCACTTTCATTCCTCATTCATTCATTCACGTTACAGGTTCATCAAAACCTTAAAAAAAACGCTCCCATCGATCATCACTTTCATTAATTCATTCATTCAATCAAATCTGTGCTCGAAATTCCGTTACTATGAATTCAATGATCGCGACATCTTCATTAACTGTTGATAAGCAATTCATCGAGTATAACAATGGTGAGTTTCGATATTGCTTTCATGTTTTGCGTCAATGTTTATTCATCATCTTGATTAATTTGCGTCAATTTGCGTTCATGTTTTGCGTCAATTTTCATGTTGATATTGCTTTCATGGTCGTGTCATTCATGTTTTGCGTCAATTTTCATGTTTATATTGCTTTCATGGTCGTGTCATTCATCATAGATTCATATGTAAATCGTAGAACACACAAACGGTGAGTATATGCTTTGTAATTTATATTGGAATCCGCCATGGAAGTCATTAAGATGCTACTCAATTATTAGTTTTTACATTTACAATATGAGAAACTGCATACTGTTAAATCTCTGATTCATCATATGAAATTTGCGCACGTACAATATATTGAGTTATTGTAGTTCATATACTGCGTTACTTTAGTGTAGAGTATCTGTTACTTTAATGTCTATCATTTGTTACTTTAAATGTCGGGTTACTTTAATACAATCAAGTCGTTACTTTAGTGCTTTTCATCTGTTATTGTAGTGCATTGGAGTGTCCTAAGAATTTAGGAAACTGTCATATTAAAAAAATAAAAAAAATAAAAGATATTGTTTCCTATAATAATGGGACGTGACTGCCACCAAAATAAGAAACAATATCAAAGAGTAACGCCATATAAAAAAAAGAAAAAAAAAAGATACTGCTTCTTATAATTATGGACGTGATGACTTCAAAATAGGAAACAATATCAAAGAGTAAGATACTGCATCATACTCTTATTTCTGGTCATTATATGAATTTTTGCACTAACCTATATCTGGTCTTATTTTAATGAACATTATCTGTTACTTTAATTCACACTATCTGTTACTTTAATGTCTGACCTCTGTTACTTAATACTCGGTGTATAAGCATCCTCTGTTAATTTCATAACATCAGCTGTTACTCGTCGAAATCGACTGCCGAACATGATTGTAGTACGATACATGATCTTTGTCAGGGTTAGCTTCATGTGCTTTTTCAAACATATTTCCGACTTTCGCCCATAATGCATCTTTCTTTTGATTAGTTCAATGATGATATCAGTTGAGTGCCTCATAAACGAAGATATGAGAGCTTCATCCTCCTGAATAGACCATATAGTTTTCTTCCTTGTTGAACCAGACGGTTCACTGACCCTCACAGATGTAGGGTTACAACCCTTAAACCCAAGGACCTGTTACGAGTATTAACCGAAAAGACAAAAGAAGAGGGATAACAATTATATCTTATTTGCAGCGGAACAACATATTAATGAGAAGTATAATAAACCCAATATATATATATATATACACATATATATATATATATATATATATATATATATATATATATATATATACACATATATATATATATATATATATATAATCTCCACGGACAGAATAAATAATCTTCACGGACAAGAATAAATAATCTCCACGGACAAGAATAAAGCACCCCAAACGTGGTGCCTCCTTTGGTATCCACACGGGTACGGAACTGCGACGTATATGCTAGTATAAGGGTTTTGTGAGACGGTCTCACAAAATTCTCTCTCTAATAATATATGAATCAATACTCACAATTGTACGATCTGATTCATCATATGAACCTCTTTATATAGGAGAGATAGGTTACCTACTTAACCTAGAAGTTATTCCATAACTCCAATTGGTATAATTAGATTATCACAATAACTCTAGTTACCATAACTAGATTATTACTATAACTCTAATTACCATAACCCGACAGCACAGCTGAGTCGTATTACTACTGACCCGATATATTAATATACCGATATATTAATAATATCCCGTACACATTGTGTGTGACCCAATGGGCCCACTTAAGACTACCAGACACGTAACCTATTTACATGTCAACCCGACATCGACCTCTAGCAAGGCATATCGGATACATAGACTTAAGCGGGTTAATCCGTAGGACAGTGGACATAACTCCTTCAGTCTCCCACTTGTACACGTCCTCCCGAGAACGGCGTTAAGTCTCTTTGCTACTATTGTCTCCAATTGAGAACGAGGTAAGAAGAAGTGTCATCCTCACATATCTCAATCTTTTACTCGAATCTTTGAGTTAACTTGTTAAAAGAGCAGATGTATGACATTCATCCCATCTGAGCGCGGCCACACATTTGCACAAGTCACACTCTTCGAGTGGCCAAGAAACAATAAATTCCATTCAATAAAGGAAGAGCAAATCCCCTCTTGTCTAACCACATCCTATCACATGATCCATGCGTGCCCAATAACCATCCATAGCCCCCTTTCACAGCTGACGAGGAATAGCATCAAAGCATACACATCACATGTACAGAAATAGTCAAAGACTCAGGTCTAAAGACCGTACAATTTCATAACTTGCAAAGAAGTTTACTGACACTTAGCGAAATCTTAGTAAAATCCTTTTCGGCGGGTCTGTCTAATGCATGTTCCCAACATACACCCGTGTGCCTGGTTTAGTATCTCAATACCTATGACTCAAGGAACTTAGTCATCAACCAACTCACACACTAGTCATTTAAAGGTATTCAAATGTCCCAACACAATACCCTGACTAGAGACAAAATAATTACTTCATCTAAATAGAGTTTCAAGACTAAGTCACGTACTTAGTGATCTATTTCATCAATGTAAATTATTTAGGGACAAAACTGGATTACATTAACCAAATGACAATATGTCATACATATATCAATTATCGAAATAACTCCCACTAAACCAAACACCTCTAAAAGTACTAAGACCACTCGCCCATGTGTATTATACCAATCATAACAATATGATCTTTATGTAGAGGAGGCTTCGGGACATACAACATTTGTATCGGATATTTACAAGCATATGACCAATCTACCTTCTCTCAATTAAGGGAAACTGTTAGTTTCATAAGCAACAAATTTCTTCATAAACTTTAAAGTTGAGTGTGTGCTTGATTCGTAACCAAACGTCTATTTGCTTCAAAAGCAATAGAATACTAACTTTAGTTATAATACTAGTCATAAAGTTGTTCTTTGGAACCGTTTCAACACACAACTTCTCATCCAACACAAAATATACTGAGATTACAATCTCATGTCATCTTTGTCTATTTGGAAATATGAATCGTTGTAACTTGTTTACGATAATTCATTTATCACATCATGTGCATCTCTTAAATAATTCCCCTTTTTTTGCTTCTTAAGCGCAAAGGAACAATTCTTAGATAGCATTCTAGTGACATTCACCAGATTAGTATCTACCCGTCACACGAGCACATAATAAACACATTTCTTGCAAAGTCTCATAGACTATAGCAATCAAATGTCGTTTAGTTAGAGAAGTATGTCACTTACATACCAAATCATAACGATAAATGCACTCCCACTAGCCTCTTGTACACACTGTCTTTCTTCGTCTCAAAGGAAAACAAACATCTTTGAATTACCACATTAAGAACGAAGATACTACTCCATAATACTTGCTCCAATCAAATTGGATCATTCACATTTGTCTAGCAACTTTAATAATATGAAATTCAAACGATGTGTCGCACACACATCATATTTCATCCCTTTCAAGAAATGTATTTCACATATATATGTTCAAAACTCATCATAATGAGTGATGACATTCAAAATGCTAAATCAATTTTAATAGATTTAAGCATAATGTTGTAAAAAGGCTTTTCCATAGTCATTACTATGAGATCAATCCTTAACTACAAACTATGCTTCATAGATACTCTTATATCAATCTACATCGTCTTTATATTGAAGACTATTCTTCACTATAAGACCCATTTAACCATAGTCTATACTTGGTAGTTATGCTATATAGAATCTATTAGATTTTATGTGACTTTTGGAGTCTTTGCCCATTATTGTTTCATCATAGGTCAAACCTATGTAGGGTAATATTTTAAAGGTAAGATGATCATGACTTTTCATGGATGCATCAATATCCTATTCAACAGTTGTAGAGAAATCCTGTTAATCTTGAACAATTCAAGGTCGATTCTACTCCTACTGTTTCTATTAGAAATCACATATCTTTAAAAGAAACATACCACTCCATGCAACAAAACAAATCTGTTCTTTGGATGGTTCGTAGATTTAACATAATACCCCTAATAAAACACATGTCATAATTGAATCTAAATTCTAGAAAATAATTTTCTTTAAACTTTAAGACTTGATAATTAAGAAAAGACTATTTTAGAACATTTCAATCCATATCTCATATGGTGTCTATTCTTCGACATACATGGACAATCTCATCAACATTCTACAAAGACTTTTATAGTGCATAACTTTCTAAACAGTCAATAAAATCTGCATAACTCATCATAGACCAAATCATATCAAATATGGTTCGATGTAGTTTGAAACACTTTTCACTACTTCTAAAATGATCACAATCTTTTAGTTCAATTCCTCCCTGTTTCAATCATATCGAACGACTTGTACCAACTTATCAAGTTGATCTTGTACTTTTATTTGAATTTCCTTGAACAATTCAAAGCATTCAATATCAAATTTCATCAAATGAACAAAACAATACGTGTTACCCATTTTCGCAACATCACTAGTTAAACTCACACGTATCTGTATATGTGTGATCTAACAAGTCTAAGTACCCTCCTACTACTATTAATAGGAGTCACTTCTAATGTCATTTATCCATCTAAACAAGATCCATTTACCTTAGTTGATCCTTATCAATAAGGTTTATGATTTCATCATTATGAAACTTATTCTTATGTTTCTTGTCTCATGGATTAAGGTACAATGCCAAATAGGTAAAACTTGAGTCGAGGGACTTGAACCTTTTGGTCGTTATGTTATAAATAAAAGCATTCACTACTAGGAATGTAGAGCTCAACAATCATGTAAGCCTTATTGTACCTCATATTCTTGCAAGGTATAGAGCAACAATTGTTCTACTTTATTAAACCTTTTCATGCCCATACATGAAACAGTTTCAATATTCTTGCTTATGACTAGTACTAGAATAACAATTATTCAATTCCAGTATTCAGCTTTATGGTAAAATTAAGTGATTTTCCTTTTATATATGAAACAACAACGTTTGTCTATTTCAATCATAAAACACTTCACTTATATACCATTATTCCACCCTCTTTTAGCCACCACATCCACAATGTATTAGTTGCATTTGGTATCTTATACAAAAACAGTAGAATGAAAGTAACAATTACTCCAGTAACATACACCAGAAGTCATACTTCAATAATTGATTTGCATATTTTCTAGACATTTCTAGAAACTATCTACCAATGTCATATATATTTGTTATTACATTAATGACTAATAAAATCGTACCTAATCTAAATTTGGCAACAAGTTTGGGTATGATAACAATTATTCTTCCCTTACTTTAACCAACATTTTAGATTCATTAATCATTATCTCAAGCAATTTTCTTAATGAACTCATAGAACATTAGTATTATTTGCCTTCTTGATACAATGTTCAATCGTCTTTTAACATTTCATGCTAAAAGGTGAGAAACTTTATTAAGTCACATTTTTATTCATAATAAAGTGACCTAAACTTAGAACTAATTGAAACGATTTTAATTCCTAATTCTTTAGAAAGAGACATCCAAAATTTCTGATTATCAATATAATCACGTCAACATATGACACGGATTAATTAGATCATCTTCAACATTTTCTCACTTAATGGGAACGGTTCCCTTTATTGAAACAATTAATTTTGCTACTTATAATCATCTTCATGACTCTAACTATTGTCCATACTGTACATTAATATTGGTAATAATTTGTCGGAATTATCCTTCACAAGGACAAAATCCGTATCTCTAATTTTGAGAACGATTCTCAAGATACCAATCGATGAGGTTGAACAATTCAAACTCATCTTTAATAAATGTGATAATGGTGACTAAATTACAACTATATGTATATGCAAAGTAAAGCGATAATTAATATTAATTAAAATTCTTAAACAATTTTAAGATAAAATCATGAAAACTACCCTCAAGTTCTCATATGAATATTCAAAGATCCTAAACCTTTTGTCGCTCAAGTGAACTTGGGCTCACTGTTCAACCTCCAAAAGTAAAGGTAGACAACAAACTTGTCAATTACATCTCTATCTAATTATTGGTTTGTCGGAATTAGTCATCATATGACACCAACTATTTGCCTCAAAGCCCAAGTCCGACTTGATAGCATTGTTAAGCAAACCAGACCAAACCTGTGGGTAACTGTTACCCACCTACTCAGTCCACACACATCGGCAAAGCACCGCTTAGGCAGTCACTTCAACCAATGATATGCAATTGTACTGCTAGGTCAACTTACAAGGCAACCTAAACACACAAGTCACAAGTCACAAGTCTCAAACAATAAAAATCATTCATCATATGACTTAATAATTCAATGGTTACTAGTGATTTGTGCATAAAACAAGCTAAAAGATCCCATATTTTGATTCATAATCATATCACAATTCGTAATTGCTTTTTGGTTTGAACAATTTCACCAATATCTTTCATTTTTTTCAACTACGAGGAACAATTTCCCACCCGGAAAAATTGAACGGATATACAAAACTCGATTCACAATCGATCTGCAACTTATAATTGTCATATAGATGAATAATTCATCAAAATCAAATAAGACTCGAGAAACTCTTTTTCCGATCTATTTATGATAATATGATAATTAAAATGCATAAAATTATTTAGCCGATTTAGAAAACTAATTTTTCATTGATCCGGAAAAATAAAAGTATAATCCATGTTTGATTCATAATCAACACACAGACGCAAGAAAACGACTTTTCTTAAAAGCGTCGCTCGACCCGACACTATGTCGTCCGAGTAAATATTGTGTCGTCTTGGTCAAACCTTTGTCGTCCGGGTTATCCCGTTCCAACCGGGACACACCCATGCCTACCGAGTCATACTCGTGCCAACCGAGTCACACCCGTTCCGATCGAGTCACACTCGTGTCGGCCGGGTTGACCTTGTTTCGTTCCGTCTCCACTATAATTAAAACGGGTCTTGTCCTAATCTTATTAGGACTCATTGTCAACATTAAATTCTAGTAATTTTACGTTACCAATTTCAATCGAATCTTGACTTAATCTAATCAGTCTCATCGTCAACAAAGAAATTTGGGATTATAGTGGGTCAATTTAGGGTAAAATTAAATTAAAAAATAATCAATATTAGATCTTAAATTAATTTTAAGAGTCAATTTTAGAATTTAACAATTTAAATCCACAAATTAAGATAAACCCTAAACATAAACGGTAATTACTAGACTATCCATATTTGATGTGATACGTTAAAAGGTTATATACTTCGAAGCAACCAATTTGCAACAAATGATAAACAACCCTTAAAATATGTTAATCATTACTCTTAGTCAAATCAACAGCAGCAACAATAAACATAATAACCAATACACCAAATTGAACACACCATGTTGACAAAAAAATACTACGTGTGGAATTTATCAATTTACCACGTTGTCAAATCAGTAACAATATACCATCAAGACGTCGGATAAAATCCAATAAATATGCGGATTGAATCCCTCATAACCAATTATGAGTCATGGATTCAAGTCGATTTGATTAATACTACATAACAGAGCTCTGATACCACTGTAGGGTTACAACCCTTAAACCCAAGGACCAGTTACGAGTATTAACCGAAAAGACAAAAGAAGAGAGATAACAATTATACCTTATTTGCAGCGGAACAACATATTAATGAGAAGTATAATAAACCCAAAATATATATATATATATAATCTCCACGGACAGGATAAATAATCTTCACGGACAAGAATAAATAATCTCCACGGACAAGAATAAAGCACCCCAAACGTGATGCCTCCTTTGGTATCCACACGGGTACGGAACTGCGACGTATATGCTAGTATAAGGGTTTTGTGAGACGGTCTCACAAAATTCTCTCTCTAATTATATATGAATCAATACTCACAATTGTACGATCTGATTCATCATATGAACCTCTTTATATAGGAGAGATAGGTTACATACTTAACCTAGAAGTTATTCCATAACTCCAATTGGTATAATTAGATTATCACAATAACTCTAGTTACCATAACTAGATTATTACTATAACTCTAATTACCATAACCCGACAGCACAGCTGAGTCGTATTACTACTGACCCGATATATTAATATACCGATATATTAATAATATCCCGTACACATTGTGTGTGACCCAATGGGCCCACTTAAGACTACCAGACACGTAACCTATTTACATGTCAACCCGACATCGACCTCTAGCAAGGCATATCGGATACATAGACTTAAGCGGGTTAATCCGTAGGACAGTGGACATAACTCCTTCAACAGATACCTCAACTTCATCGCTTTCTTCAACTACGTTATCCCTATCACACTCTAAAGTTTAGGATAGGTTGCAGTTGAACGAGTTATTTGATGGGATTTTCGAACTGTAACAAGGATAAGTATCAGAATAATTATCGTAGTTATTGTCAAACAGTTGGGAAGGATGAAAATTTTGCGGGTGTATGTTGAGAATTATATTGTGGGTTTTGATAATTATTTTGATCGTAACCTGCGTAATTAGGTCGGGTTTGATAGTTATTTGGGTTATATTGTGGGTTTTGATAATTGCCGGAGGTAGCGATATTTGATTGAGGACCCATAAAACTTTCGTCTCTCATTTTTCGAAAAACTTCTAACATTTGTTGTTCGAGATTATTATTACTACTACTATTACTATTATTATTACTCGGATTATTGTAATTATTATAGTTATCCATCGCTAATATTAGAAAGAATTAGGTTTAATTTTGATTTGTATTAAATGTGATTAACAAAATAAAATAGAGAGAGGAAGAAGTAGTGTGACAATACTACCTAATATTATACTCTATTTATAAAGAAAAAAATTTCCAACTTAGATATTTTATTTTAAAAAATAAATAAAGATTTTTAATAAAAAACCGTAAACAGTTCAAAAGAAATAAGAAATAAAGAGATTGAATATGAGCTTGACAAGTGTCTAGTCCCTATTGGGTACTAAATTTACAAACAAAGCACGGCATTCTCCTCAGCGAAAAGTTGAGCATCATCACGCTCATCAAAATGTTGACTCACCAAATTCATGGTTGGAGAGCAAATTGAGCATATCATCATCACAATGATGAGATACCAACTCATGGTTGGAGATGGTCTAACATTTAATTAAAAATAACTATCATTAACTTTTAGTTTTTGGGTTGGTATCGGGTTTATGAATATATTGAACTTTTGTAATTAATTCCACTTTTAAAATTATTAAATACTTTTCAGTTTTTATGTAAAAGTAAATAGATTTTTTTTTTAAAAAAAAATCTTTAAATCACTTCATTTTTTGCCAATCATTGCTTCTTAAATTGAATTACGTATTTTCAGATAACTTTGAGAGTAAAATATAAAAGCAAATTTAATTATTAATATAAAATAACGTAATTAAGAGGTAATTATACAATTAATTCTAACAATTTAACATAAACACAACCAAACTACTTAAGAAAGCAAATTCAAACATTAACAATTTTTGGAAAACATAATTAAAGTACTAATTAAACCTTAACTAAGTTGATTTAAATTTTTGTAGTAATTCATTTTTCAATGATTCAAGTTCTAGGGGCAGTTGTGGTTGGTTTAGTAACTGACTAAGTATATTCCAATCAGTTTGCCTAATCTGTGAATCAGTATGTTTAATCTTCCAATCATTTTCTCTAGTCTTTTCTGCTAGTTTCTTTTTGTTGTACTCGAGCTTCTCTCTTGATAGTTGAACCTCAACCTCAGATATTTGTGCCCTCTCTGCTCGGCTATTATAATCGTCATGTTTATCAACTGCTTTTTTCTTCCCTTTGTTTTTCTTTGCCGCTTTAATTCCCATAGGACGCTGGCCTGATAAAATATCACCGTCAACGGAAATAGGGGCTGAATAACCTCCTTCCTCATTTTAAACCTTTTTACCACTACCACTACTTTCACTTCCCACATCACCTCGTGCAGACTTATAACAATAAGGTGTTACTGCAACTTTCCATTTTTGATAATATTGCATCATATGCCAAGAGCATGCTCCAAGTTAAACACACCTGGTTTATATAACTCTCGAGCTTGCGCTTGTAGACACCCGCATTTTGCCTACTTCTGTCTATAAGAGTCTCCAACAAAACACCCGATGATGATCGGACATTAACATGTATTAATACGCTCGAATACGGGACTCAGAATCAATAGTATCTGACGTGGGCACTTAGCAGAGTACAAATCTCCCAAAACCGACCTCAAATTCAGACTCAGCGGGTCATTTTCAATAAAATAAAGCTAATTTGAGCCAAAACCGCCACCGAGGGCAAAACCGTTTTTTGCGACCGAGTCAAAACCCGGTCAAAGTCGAAACCCGAGGACGAAACAAGCCATAATAGCGTCCAAATACAAAATAAATCAAGTCAAAATCCAAAGTCAAAACAAAATCCAAACTTCCCTCATTTGTCTCACCTGCCTAACGGCACTCGATCGAGTGCGTGCCTGGGCCAATCGATCGAGTGACCCTCTAAAAAACGACCAGGACCCCTTTTCTAGGGCACTCGATCAAGCCTAGCAAGGGGCACTCGATCGAGTGACCCTAAGCCGGGGGTCAAAATCTATAAATACCCCTCTTACTCCACCATATTGACGACCTTTTTTCCACCCTCATTTCTCATCACTTTGGCATTCACACACACTTTGCTTACAAAGTCACTTCCCGAGACCCTACCTCACCATAAACCGAGAACGGCTTCTCCCTAATCACACACCCTAACTCATCCTACATACTCGAACCATTTCCGTGCCTACGACGACACTTACGAGCCCGTATTCCGTGACTATTAACATGTATGTTGAGGGTGTGCCAATCCCGTTTCTAATCTCTAACAATTTTTTTTATTTTGTATACTAACTACTAACAACGCTAACATTTTTATCGTTACTAACTTTTAATTTCTGTTCTAGTAACATTTACTTTATCGCATCTAACATTTCGTTTATCGTCCCTAACCTCTAACATTTATTTATCGCTTTTTTATATTTTGTTATACTAAATACCGTGTATATTACTATATAAAAAAAATATTTTCCAAATCGATTTGAGCAAATGTTCGATGACGCTAAATCGAGCGTCGTAGGCTTTGAAAGTCAAACTACGACGTCAAAACGCAAAGGACCTAATGTTTGTGACGACAAATCAAATTTTCCGATCGAATACATTCGACAATTAATGTCAAAGTCCATATAATCCCAAATAGACCGCATTTGAGGTGGCGCCCCATTATCGAGGCACGCCACCTCAAGCGCCTAAGGCCAGGTCAGGGAGCTTTATGGCGTGCGCATAACCCGTCGGATTATAACGTGATCGCTGTAATTCGTTATCGAGCGTATTCGATGCCATTTTCAAAATGTCGGTCTAAAAGCCCGATATCGATTCCGTAATCGAATGTCGAGCATAAAGAGCTATTGATAATTAAGTTAGCGTGAAATCCGATGACGTCGAACCGATCGTTGTATGGTCCATAAGACCCGACAACGATATCGTGACACGAAGGGGTTTGATATTCATGTTTAGTTTGATCATTCTCGATCCCATAAACATCACTCTATAAAGCTCGATACTGATTCCATAATCGAGTGTTGTGCATAAAAGAGCTATCGAGAATCGTACTAATAGAAAGCCTAGTGACGTTGAACCGATGGTCGTATGGTCCATAAAACCCGTCAACGACGACGTGACACGAAAGGGCCCAATATTTGTATTAGCTCGATCATTTCTCGATTCGAATCATAAGCTCATAAATTGGGTTGTTTTGGAACAACATGTCACCCGAAATAAGGAGCACTTGATCGAGTGCCTTGGTCACTCAATCGAGTGACCCCCCTAAAAAGTTGCAGAGATTTTTCGTCATAGGGCACTCGACCGAGTCCACCAAATGACTCGATCAAGTGACCCCTTACAAACCTCTAACGAGGGCCAAAAGACGATATAAAGTTCCATCGAGTTATATTTACGACACTAAGTCGATACGTGCTGAATCAATCACGTATTCTTCTCCTAAAACCCACACATTATATCGTTTCTAGTTTATCATTATTCCATTTCTTCACGACTTTGAGTGGATGTCTCTTATGATTAATCCTACATCAACGACTCTTTAGTCGTATCCGATATGCAATTAGTCGAGGCAATCTCATTTCATTAGGATAAGTCGGGACAAGACCCCGAGGCCCTAAAATCGAGCTAGCATCATGCTCTGGTCCTGTGCGCTAATGCGTACTAAAGCCTTTGTCCTTCGGTTAATACACAACATAATGTGTAAGCGACCGGAGTCCGTCCAATCATTTGATTTACGGTTTCAATTTACGTTATTCACTATTTACGGGTCCGTTTATAGTTTACGTTTACCGTTTCTAATCCGTTTATCATTATCGCAATTTGTTCAAGTGTTGTGAATTCCGGGTTGTATTCCGTCTGTGTAATTTGTAATTTATTTTCAAGTTGTTTATTTTCGTTGCGTGGCATTTAACGTTTTCTAAATGAACCCACATGCTAAAACAACTTCGACATATTTAAGATGAATTAAACGACGTAGCTAAACACGTATTTCACATGCGTAGCTCAAAACAATGTTTGTATATCATTTCACCGTCTTACTAACGCGCGTACACGAACACCGATCGATATCTTAGTATAGGCCGCCAAGTGCGGGCGGGGTTGGGTGTCCTTCGTGGGCTTCCCAACACATACTTTCACCCCTTACTCAAAACCTTCGGTTTCCGGATACCCAAAACCATTGGCGAACGAGAGTCATTCGATATACGATATTCGGTAATTCGACATCGATATCGTTATGCAAAGGGATGAACCCCTATAAGCTCTAGTACTAAAGTGGGCCGTGCTTTGTGTGCGATACGCCTAAGTATAGAGTGAGTTCGAACGGGCCCGAACTCCCACAAAGTTCGGTGGCGACTCCAACTTCAATTTAAATTTCAATCAGAGAAAAATCTTACCACGAGATTCATTCGTCTACCCAAACCCGCACGTGGCCGCGTCGGGGTGGACCTATGTCATGTCCACAACGCCATAACATCATTTTCATTCATACTACTCGTCTTCCTAGTTCTTGCTTGTTCCATGCATCCACTCCATCTCGTGACTTAGGTCAACACTCTTCTGAATCGTGAATCTAACATCTTGGTATTTCGTTCTTGGGTCGACCCTGGATTTGATTTTTGGGCTTGATCATATAAATCTTGAACCCTCTTCCAAAAGTTTCCACGAGTTTGGTTTGTACCAACTGTAGGATCTTCAAAAACCCTCATAAACGATGAAATAAGAGCTTCGTCTTCTTGAATTGTCCAATTCAAGGGAAGAACATATTGAGAAGTGGGTGTGTTATCATTATTGTTTTCATTTGAATCATCATCATCAATATTATTTGAATTAATATAACTAGAGGGAGTTTGTGAGCAGTACATTAGGACATTGTCACTTGTCGGGTTTGGGTTATTGGAAATTTGAGAATAATGTGGATTTTGTGTGTAAGCCAAATTATATGGGTAAAATGGTGTTTGTGAATATGGAGGAATTCCATCATCGGAGTAATGGGTGGAGGGAGATTAGCATTGAATGCCATCATATTATAGGGAAACTGGAAATATTGTGGAGGAATTTGAGAATGATCTTGTTGAGGAATATAATTATTAGGATACATATTATTATTGTTGTTGTTGTTGTTGTTGTTTGGATTCATACTTAGATTTATAAAATTGTAAATATACTTATGAGAGAGATAACTATGCATAAATATGCGAAGTGAGGAATGCTTGGGAACTATTACTTTTGCATTCTGTTTATAGAGAACGAGATGCCATATGTGGGTAAAGTTTTTTTTGGATAAATTAACAGATAAGATAAGATAATAACAAATAAGATTGAAGCTTTGTATAAGATAACAGATAAGATTGACAATCTGGATAAGGTTACAGATTAAAAGACAGATAATGATTCAGATAAAATAACATATAAAATTGAAGATTTTGATATGATTACAAATTAAAAGATCAAAAAAATCAGATAAAGTAGAAGATAAATATTGAAGATATGGATAAGGTTACAGATGAAAAGATAGATAAGAATCCGGATAAAATAACAGAGAAGTTTGAATATGAGATTATTGATGTGAAGAAAAGATAAAATTATTGATGTAAAGACAAAAACGAATTTCAAGAAAGAGAGAAGATGATACCGACTGAAGATAAAGATAACATGAGAGATTGGAAGAAAATGACAAGTTCAGAGATGAGATTGAAAGAAAATGACAAATTCAGAGATGAGATTGGAAGAAAATGACAAATTAAGATTGAATTTTTCAGAGATAAGATTGACGAATTTGGATAAAGTCACAGATAAGATTGAAGATTTCATTTGGATAAGTCAACAAATACTGTAAGTATTAAAGATTCAATTCGGATAAGATAAAAGATAAGATGAAAGACTTCATTGAAATAAAATATAGCAGATAAAACCACAAAATTCATTCGGATAAGATAGAGATAAGATTAAAAATTGCGGATATATTACAAATTTTAAATAGCAAGGATGAAATCATGAAACAAAATTACAACATTAGATTCTAGTACATAATGAAATTACAATTACGAAGCGAATCTAAATTTAAGTAATCAAACAGGAACAAAACTAAAACGAACACCTAATTAACCCTGACGTCCATATTGGTTCCATATATGTTCAATTAGGTCCTTTTTTAGAGTCATACGCCGCACATGATCTTGCATATTATTTTTGTTTTCCACATATTGATGTATATTACAAATGTAACCTACATCGTACTCTGGACTTTCAACGGTAGTTGTAGGTTCGTCACTATGCTCTTCCATGTACTCTTGTGCATTATCATAACCGACGTAGGTATCTCTTTCATCTTCTACAATCATATTATGCAATATGATGCAAGTCGTCATAATTTTGTGGATAATTTCTTGATCCCATGATCGGGCCGACTTTCGAATGATTGCAATTCTAGCTTGTTATACCCTAAAAGCACGCTCTACATCTTTCCGAACACTCTCTTGTTTAGTTGCAAACAACCTATCCTTAGGTGTTAATAGATGTTTTACAGACTGGATAAAGGTACCCCATTTTGGATGTATGTCATCTGTTAAATAATAACCAGTACTATAAAGATTACCATTTACCAAATAATTAACGCGTGGAACATATCCATTTAATAGTGCATTGAAGACCAGAGATCGATGTAAAACATTCAAATCATTACACGAACCCGGCGTGCCGAAATATGAATGTCATATTCACAAGTCTTGAAAGGCAATGGCTTCAAGTATTATGGTTGGCTGCACATTTCGTCCTTGAAACTGACCTCGCCAACCAACTGGACATTTTTTCCACTTGCAG
Organism: Agrostemma githago; assembly: GCA_958450325.1. Taxonomy (NCBI): domain Eukaryota; kingdom Viridiplantae; phylum Streptophyta; class Magnoliopsida; order Caryophyllales; family Caryophyllaceae; genus Agrostemma; species Agrostemma githago. Next base: position 59,462,384 of record OY288247.1, on the reverse strand, counting down.
TGCATGCAATCTATGCTCCCCAACATTCCTGGAAAGCCTCTTGTGGCTCCAACTTGTAGTAGTCTTTGGGTGTCCGCGACGGTCGGACTTCTTAAATACTCCCCCCCCCCCCCAAATTGAGTGATGATAACATCAGCAAATCGTTGAACGATTTCAAGCGCTGTTGTTGCTCCCATTCTCAAATATTTGTCGATAGAATTGGCTGACTCTCCATAAGCAAGGAGACGAATTGCAACGATGCACTTTTGTAAAGGGGTGAATCCTTGCCTACCATGACCGTTCGAGGTTTTTTAAAAGTAATTATCAGTGTTCGTTGCAGTATTTACTAAACGCATAAATAAATGCTTACGCATTTGAAATCGGAACATCCTTTCACCGTACACGGGTTTCTTAGCAAAGTAGTCAGCATTTAGTTGAACTTGACTATCTTCCCAATTCCTTTCGATATATTTCCTTCTAGGTCTAATCCGACTTGGACCAGCTTCTGGCGACTGTAAAAGTCCTTCCCTCAACATATTTCTTAATCCTCCCCTTTCCACTTCATGATTTTCCTCGCGCTCTTCAGAGGAATCAGTAGATGATGAAGAAGATGAGATTACGGAAGACAAAATGTTTATTGGAGCAAAAGATTAACACGAATTATTATAGTTATTATTATCTTGATTCATATTGGTGAGAATGAAGGCGAGTCGGATCATATGGGGTCTAGTTAATATATCGTACTCCGTATTATGTCAATATTTTCTCAATAACAATAATTATTTATCATTATTTGCTTTAATTAATTTTAGTACGTCAAATATATCAAGTTATATATACTACTACCACTCTCATTTAAACAAATATTTAAGATGAAAAGTTGTCTGGTCTTTAATTTTATTGGGTCGCGTTCAAATCGGGTTGGGTTGAGGTTCAGTTCGCCAATCATCGGGTTCTATCGGGTAACAAGTAACATTCAACTCGAGTTGGGTCGGTTTTGGATGGTTATATTTCGAGTGAGTCAAACGTGTCTACTTATAATTCGTAAATAACTAAATAATACTCTGTAAATGTATATTCGTATTGAGCTTAGTTAATTAAATACATTTAACTAATCATAGATTAACAATACTAATTACATATATAATAATAAATGATGTTTAGCAATTAAATACGTACACAAATGAATATTTTAATATAAAAAAAAAGTGGAAAAGCTGCCAAATTTACTATTACTTGCAATCTCACAATTTCTCGGTCAGCCGAGATTCTCGTAGCATTGTTCTTCCTCTCTCCTGCAACATCATCAATCTTGCCATTTATTTAATACTTTTTTAAACCATTTTTCATTATCACCATCGCATCTAATCTTCAATGTGCATGCTCTTACGTCTATTTACTACTCAAGCCTTTTTCCTATTACCCCATTTCAATTACTATACTTATTATTTTACTTTTTTTAAAAAAAATTTAGTAAAGTCATAACCTAACTATTTATTTTCTTTTGTATGGGGAAACGTATCGTTCTAGAAGAAGGAGACGAAATTCTCAGCTTAGACGACATCATTGACCCAGACAATCTTTAGTTTTTAGTAACATTAATAGTAGATATTAAGGTAACCAAACTTTTCTTTGTACACCATTTTATATATATAAGTATATTTATGTTACTAACTTAATAATTTGCTTAATTAAATATTTAAGCTTATTTTTATGACGAAATTACTTATGTATATAAAAATGTTACGTGATATTTTATTTATGTCATGTATTTATTTATGACTAAATTCAACTTAACTAAATTGTCACTTGTTAAATTTACTTATCACCTTTACATTTCTGTTTATTTGAGAAACTGATAAAATGGTTAAAAGAACCTAAAAAGAGTACAATTTACTTACGTTATTTAAATTCATGTTATTTGTATTTTTATGTGTTATTTATGTTCTTATACTTATAAATTCCATTTTATAATATTTATTTCTCCTGTTAATTTTTACTTATAGCCTATTCAAGTTTAAATTGGTTTTACTATTTTTAATTATGGAGTTAATTTTTACCCTACTTATATTTTTACATAAAGGCATAATTTTTTTTTTGATAAAATGTGATTGTATTAAATAAATAAAAAATGAAACTATACAAAGTACAATAAGTCTAACCACGGAAACGCATTGTCCAAATATCACTATACCAGTACAAAGCCAACTACTACTACTCAAGGCCAAGGCAGCTACCTGCCTAAACTCTGACCCGACAATTAGTCCTGAATCCGAGCTTTCACTTCATTCCTTATGTTCGCTGCAACCCGCTCAGGTCTTATAACCATCTGATTCACCCTCGCGTTATTCCTTTGCGCCCAGACGGAGTAGTAACAGGCTGCAAGGATCACTGAGTTTATCTTCCAGGCCGTCTCATCCTTTGCTCCTGCAATTAGTTCATTTAGTTCCTTGACACTCCCAAACCAGTCCTCAATACATCTCATCACACCTCTGCTATAATCACACGAAAAGAATAAGTGATCGATGCTCTCAGGCTGCGATTGACATAACCAGCAAATGTCAGTCTCGCTACAGCCTAGACTAAACAGCCTGGTCATGGTATTCATTCCCCTCATTTGAGCCAACCAAACAATAACAGAATGCTTTGGTATAATCCAATTGCACCAAACAATTTTAGTCCATTCCTTATTCGGTTGTTTGCTTCTTAACCATTCATATCCGCTAGCTATTGAGTATCCACCTGAATCTGCCTGCCATTCATTATTCTGAAATCCATGCTTCATACACTCCTTCACTTTACAAATACTCTTCCACGACCAATTGTCAGCTGCCTTCGGGGTGTAATCATCCCAATTACATCCTTTCAGGTGAACTTGATTCACCCACTTGATCCACAGCTTATCAGGTTGGGTATAAATCCAATTGACTAGTTTTGCGACCGCTGCCCTATTCCAGTTGTCGACCTGTTTAATATTCAAACCACCTTCCAATTTCGGGACCGTAACTCTATCCCAGGCTACCAAAGGAACTCTTTGGTACTCACTAGATCCTGACCAAAGAAAATTCCTACAGATGGCCTCGATTCTCTTAATAATTGCAACAGGCATAATGAAGATGGACGCCCAATAAGAATGGAGAGTATTCAAAACTGCATTGATGAGCGTAATCTTGCCTGCATATGATAGTTTTTTTTGCACCAAGGCTCCTAATTCTAGCCACAATTTTATCTGTGAGGACTTTACAATCATCCTTGTTTAGCTTCCCCGGCTTGATTGGAATACCGAGATACCTAAATGGCATGCTCCCTTCCCTGAAACCAGTCACGGACAGTATGTCCTTCTTGAGTTCGGGGGGAAGACCACTGAAGTAAACCTCGGATTTACTACAGTTTTTTTGCAGTCCCGTAGTGTTGGAGAAGGTGGTGAACGCATTCATCAATAGAAGAATAGATGGAGCATTACCCTTACAAAACATCAACAAATCGTCAGCAAACATCAAATGGGTCAGCTTCAATTCTTTGCACGTTGGGTGAAACTGGAAGCGGTTCCTTGCAGTGGCGTATTTAAGAGTTCTCGACAAATATTACATACAAAGGGTAAATAGAAAAGGAGATATAGGATCCCCTTGTCTTAATCCTCTTCTCCCTTTGAAGTATCCAAACTGATTACCATTGAGGGACAATGTGAAGAAAGTTGTGGTAACACACTCCATGACCAATTTGGCAAAATGAGGAGGGAAATTTAAGGCTTGCATCATTTGGTCTATAAACTCCCATTCCACCGTGTCGTATGCTTTTTGAAGATCGATCTTAAATATGCATCTAGCCGAGGAGCTTTTTGTAGCAAATAATTTAACTAAATCTTGGCATATTAAGATGTTTTCAATGATAGCTCGTTGTTGGATGAATGCCCCCTGATTTCGGCTAATAATATCCAGAAGCACCACAGCTAGTCTGTTACATATGATTTTAGATATGGCCTTGTACATTATATTGCAACAAGTAATAGGGCGAAAATGACTCACTGATGTTGGTCTATCATTCTTTGGAATCAGCGTAATCATTGTTGCGTTGATTGGCTTAAGCATTCTTCCCTTGTCGAAGAAGTCTAAGATAGCATCACATACCTCCTATTCAACCGTGTCCTACGCTGACCTGAAAAATCCGCTCGTGTACCCGTCGGGGCCAGGGGCTTTATCTTGTGGGATTGAGCAAATGACCCTCTTGATTTCTTCTCTAGTAACAGGCATCATTAGCACCTGCCAATGATCGTTATTGCACACAGGTCCTTTACTAATAATAGCTTTTCGTACAGGCTCAATCTCTGTAGATCCTCCTAGTAGTTGTTGATAAAACTCAAGGAATGCATCTTGGATATCAGTTTGTTTATATCATAAGTTTCCAGACATGCTATAAATCTCACTCACTCTATTTTTGCATATTCTTTGTCGAATGCAAGAGTGGAAGTAAGCTGTATTAGTATCATCATCCTTAATCCAAATCGATTTAGCCTTCTGCCTCAGAAAACTCTGTCTATCCACCTGAAGCTTTCTTGCTGAACTAAGTGCCTGCATCTCAGCATTTATCAGCTGCTCGTCCATAGGGTTCCTACTCAATTCCTCCTGCAATCTCTCAAGTTCATTAGAGGCTTTCTCGGCTTTGCATTCTATGTCAGAAAAGCAATCTCTATTCAATCTCTTAAGTATTGGCTTCAGATTCTTCAGGTTTTCTATAATAAATGAATTTGTTTTATTCTGAAACTTTTATATGACATTCATAAATATTAAAAGTAATTCCACGTCAAATTTTGTAAATCGACTAAGTATGGTTTAAATTGTATTTTTCAGAAGACGTTAAAAATTTTAAATAATAATTTATTATACCTTAAGTTTTAATTTAATATAAAACCTTATTTAAAAGAAATTTCTATTTTAAAATAAGTTTAAAATAAATGTTACTCCATATAAGATATTTGGGATATGATGTTTCAGATGACACTAGAGGAATAAAGTATCACATTGTCTCACCGAATGTAAGAATTTGGGAAATTGAATATTCAAATGAGTCCGACCAATTATTAAAGGTCACCAAATAAAATACTACTTGTTCACGGGCAACTTCTATATAAAATTTACGATGCGAGTCTGAGACGAATAGCTTGTGTTAGATTCTACCACTCGTGGTGTGTCGACAGTACTTGTAATGAAAAGCAAACTCAAAAGCTGCGACCGAGAGTCGACCTAGTGTTTAAGGTAGTCGTCCTACGGTAGTGAGGACTGCGGTCCAAGAGTCTGCGTAGGGTATGTGTAACAGCCCTAAATTTTTGCAACCAAAATAAGAGAACAAAAACGGAGCCGTTACTCCGCACTTAGCTCACATGTCCAAGTGCAAGGCAAAAGAATATTATAAGAAATAAAAGAAAAATTAAATCCGATAGCTAATTAAATGAAAACGTTGCAGCGGAAGACTTAAGTCCCACACAATCAAAAACGGTTTTAAACAACTTCAAACCAAAATTCAACATAAATATAAATAGTTCGGAAGTAATGTTAAATAATAAAATCCTTCCTCGCTCAGCATCCCGCCGTAACCATAATGCACCCATGCAACATCTTAAGTGTACCTATCAACTGTACCAAAAAACACAAATAGGTACAGGTTCCAGCGGGGAAACGACCCAGAACAAAAGGACGTCAGCAAAGTTGAGTAAAACATATTATAATGAAAATGTAACACAATAATTATAACTAGTCGCCATACCCGTGCACCGCACGGGACTATATTGTTTTATACTTTTGTAATTCACGATTTCGTCTTTTTTGCCTCATTGTCCATTATTTATTTAATTGTTTATTTATTTTTGTTTTGATTTCATGTCTTTGTAACTTTATTTATTTTCAAAGTCATTTGTAATATCATAAACAGTAAATGGAGTAATGCACTATTTGACGTTAATGAGATACTACCTCCGGTTTTATATGTTTGCCCCGTTTCAATATAATACTCCTCACATATATAAAACCGGAGGGTGATTCAATAACGATGGGTTGTTGGCCTGAGAGTTATATTTTTTTCGTTTGTGAGAATGTAAGAGAATTAATATTGGTGAAAATGAGATATAACACTATAAGATGTAATGCTTAATAACTAATAATTTGTTTTTGAACTTTTATTGGAGAACGTAATCATCTTGCTTGTATTCTTGCTTTGTTTTTCTCTCGCATCTTTATTTGAGATTTTCAAATCTTGGTCTATTTTTCCATAATTTTTATTGTTACAGCGGCTTCTTTCAGTATCACTTCGGACCTATAACACATTTTGGGTGGATTAGTTTTGTTCTTAAAATATAACCAATGTATTATTATAATTGATGTACATACTAATAGTTCACTTACCCCCTGTCTACCTTTCTCTTCTCATTTTTAATTGGTGTATCTACCGTAAGTTTCATAAATTTCCACATATTTACATTTAATGTTTCATAATTAATAAATCTATTATTTTATTTTGTTAACTTTCAACCAATAAGATAGAGATGAATGTCATCTCTAAATCTCTTGAAAATGAAATAGTGAAATTAGATAGGTTGTTAGATATTTAATATTATATATAACAATAACAATAACAATAACAACAACAACAACAATAATAATAGTTTGTTTTAATAGAAGTTACAGTTTATAAATAACAACAACAACAACAACAATAAATCATTGTAGACACCCGCATTTTGACTGCCAGGTGTCTATGGCAGTTTCCAAAAAACACCCGATGATGATCGGACGCTAACATGCTTCTATGCGCTCGGATACGGGCTCAAATCCATTAATCGCTGGCTAACACACTTACAGAGTACAAATCTCACAAAATTAACCTCAAATCCAGGCCCAGTGGGCCGTTTCCAATCAAATAAGGCTAATTTGGGCCGAAACCGACACCGGAGCTAAAACCGACTTTTTGCGATTGGGTCAACCCCGGTCAAAGTCGTTTCCGAGACATACAAAACAAACCCTCAAACGTCAAAAGTTCAATTCAAACACAAACCCATCAAAAATCCAGGATCACGGTCCAAAATAATAGACCCGCGCAACTCAGCTGGGCCACTCGATCGAGTGACCCACCCACTCGATCAAGTGGGCCCTTATTTAAGCCCGACGGCTGGCGCACAAGGCCACGTGACCGAGTCAGCTGGCTACTCGGTCGAGTAACCCTAAACCGGTGCCCTAGCTTTTCCTATATAAGCAACCATTTGCACACACTTCAAGACATCTCTTTTTCACACTTTTATAACCCTAATACACCCTAAGCAAACCCAAAGCAAACCCTAAGCAAACCCTAAGCAATACACTAGCAAAAACCCTAAACCTAGTTTAGGAATCAACAACCCGAGCCACCATAACTTAACCTCCATAAAACCTCGAAGACTCTTGTGTTATAGCCACGGTTACGAGTCCGTTCCGAGACAAGAACATGTATGTTGAGGGTGTCAAAACCCCGTTTCTTCTCTTCTCTTCCTCCTTCTCGCGTCATGTCGTCATTATACGGGTCGCGTTTTATTTATTTATTTCGTTCTATCATTATTATCGCATCATTAATATCGATAGTACTAATATCAAAGCATTAAAATACTTATCAATTTGTGTCGAGTATGAGTGATATCGGAATAAGGAAACACGAATATACAAGTGTACTGCACATAGCGTTGACGGTCGCTTGTTCCGATATCCCGATTACTTGATTATTGAGATAAGTTAACTTCAACAATAATTCTCATATCGTTTGTATCATTATTGTTATTCGCATGTCACATCGATTTTCAAAAAAGCAAACATCGTATTTCAATAAGGGTCGAAACCCGTTGACACGGATCCGACATCACAATCCTTAGGGATCTATTTCGATGTCGGAGAAATCGAGGGAATCAAGTCCTTTAAATTAAGCAAAGTGTCGATTCGTTAGATCCGATACCAACTTCATAGTTGGATGTCGCATCTAACAATCTAGTCAATTAATTCAATCAATTCGATTTTCTTGTTGATGCTAACGTAGATGTCACGTTATTTATGACACTACGAACGCGGAGAGAAATTCATGTCGTTTTGATTGACTTAAAACGACTCAAATCAATTTTCTTTATTTTTTCCGCTCTAGTGTTCCATATCGATTCAATAATCGAATATGGGATATGACGAGCATTCAAATTTAGAATCGGGTATAAATTCAAACAATATTTATATTCGGCTCAATCAAATCTATGATTTACGAAAAACCCGAATCGAGCATAAGTCATGCAATATTTATGATCAATTCGGTAAAACCGTCGAGTTATCAAAAATCAAAAGCAATTTCTAAAGCAATTCAATTTGCAAGCGAATTACAATTCGCACAGGGGGCACTCGACCGAGTGCATAACCCACTCGGTCGAGTAGCACCCCAAAAATCGAACCAGAAAATCTGTCACGACCTCCACTCGGTCGAGTGTCACAGTGACTCGATCGAGTGGCTACCTACTCGACCGAGTTGGTCAATAACTCGGTCGAGTAGGGTCCGTAATACGAAACAGAATGCCTCTATGACCTCCACTCGGTCGAGTCTCATAGTGACTCGGTCGAGTGGCGATGCACTCGGTTGAGTTGGTCAGTAACTCGTTTGAGTAGGGTCATAAAGCCTGGACAGATCGCTTTCCAGAGGACCACTCGGTCGAGTCACACAATGACTCGGTCGAGTGGCCCTTAATCACGTCAAACCGTGAGTCCTACAATAGCATTCGAGTCTCGTTAATCGTTTTTCGTGACTTAAGTCAACACGTGCCTAATCCATCACATGTATTACTACCTTTTCAAACCGTGCATCATCATATTTGCATCTTTTCATCTCATCTCATATTTGCATAAACCGTTAAATATCGTTATATCGTTACTAACGCGTTTGTTGTTTCGTTTGTCAATTTAATTCTTGTTCGTTTATCGTACTAAATGAACTCACATGCTAAATTTAACTTCGACGTTAGAATTAGTTGCATTAAATTGATATAGAAACCCTCTTTTCAATTTCATTCACATGTTTAGGGAAAATAATCTTTGCATATCATTTTCCCGTTCAACTAGCACGCGTATTAGAAAGTCACTCGAATTCTTAGTAGAGGCCGCTAATGTGCGGGCGGGGTTGGGTGTCCTTCGTGGGCTTCCCAACACGTACCCTCACCCCTTACTCAAAACCTCGGTTTCCGGATGCCCGAAACCGTTGGCGCACGAGAGTCATTCAATACACAATATCCGATAATGTCGGTATTGATATCAAATGCAAAGGGATGAGCCCAATAAACTCTGACATCGGAAATGGGCCGTATTTTGTATACGACCCACTACGACATAGAGTGGGCTCGAATGGTTCCGAATAACCACAAAATTCGGTGGCGACTCCACTTCGACCCAAATTTCAATTCGATCTGTTTCATATGGAGATTCATTCGCCTACCCAAACCCGCGCGTGGCCGCGTCGGGGTGGACCTATGTCATATCCACAATTTGGCGACTCCGCTGGGGATTAACTGATGCGTGACTTACCATCGGCATCCTCAGGGTGAGACTCGAATAGAAATCGTTTGACTAGTACAATGCGCGTCTTAGTTTTACGGTTCATGCATAACCCATATTTTCCCGGGCCGGTACTCGCGACCGACGTCCCACTATACCGTTGATGTACTCCAATATGGATATGTCAAAAGGTGTCAATAGTCGATTCGAGTGGGTTTCGCGGCACGTTCTAAGCAACTCGACTTAGAAAGTCCGTCCCGATCAACGTCTAGACTATGTACACTAGTATAGACCCTCTTTAGACCGACCGAGACTTAGTGTAGAGCATACATGGCGTCGTTATAATGCTTGTGTGACTACGTGCTATTTGGTTTCTGTGTCGTTTTCAAAAACCGTCAACTTTTTCAAAAATGCATCTTTTCAAAAATATTCAACTTTCAAAAACTCGGAAAGCTGCCGAAATTTAGGACTTATGATTTGACTCAAAACAAGCCTATTTTCTAGCCGACATGCCGCCCATTTCAAAATTCGAACTTCCGATCCACCATTCGATTTTCGAATTTTCAAAAATTCAATTTCAATTTTCAAATCTTCGAGATGCCGTTTTCGATTTTCAAATCTTCGGGATCTTATCTTCAATTTTCAAATCGTTGGAAATTCCTTCTTTCCGACACTCAAATTTTCAATTTTCAAGATATCCAATTTCAAAACCCGGGACGTATACCGAATTTAGGACTTATGATTTTACTCAAAACATCCTATTTTTAGCCGGTATTCTGCCCATTTCAAAACTCGAAAATATTTTCGAACTTTCAAATTTGAGGCCCGATACACTTTCCGATTTTCTCGAAAAGTCGGGCCTTTCCCCGAGTTTTCTCGAGTTTTCCAAAATAATCCATTTTCAAAACCTTCCTCTTCCTAGGACTTCCCGTATTTAGCAGTGTCGGGTCGTGTCTTAAGTCGTCGAAGTCTTTAGCGTCGAAACTCCGCCGATCCTATATCGCGAGTTTCTTCCCCATCCCAGTCCGCCTTATTAGACTAAGGCCCGACCCACCTACGTAGGACATGCCCCTACAAAGGAGGGTCCGTCTACACAATCGAGTCCAAAGTCTGAGAAATATCTCACGTGGACCTTCCTTCGAACAGGACTCGGCCCACATAGTCAAATCCTAAGGAAGGCCCACCTTTCACAAGTCACCCGTCTAGGTGTCTTTTCTGAGTCAACCTTTTACAAGGCATAACCCTATGACAAAAGGTTTGTGGTCCTTACGTCTAAGGGTCACTCGTCCAACACTCGAGTATTAACAAAATCTTCAATCCCACTCGGGGGCTACCCTTTAGAAGGGCGATCAATCACGGTTGCCCTAAGGGTCATGTCTTACACGTGTCTCACGTACCCCACATTCGAGTCACTTAAGATGCCACGCCATCTAAGTCCTTAGTCTCACATTGGGGGCTATTCTCCGACGGAGTGATTAATCACAGTCACTCCGAGAATCGTACCCTACACATTTGTCTTAGGGGAGTCTAACCCGAGTCAAACCGGAGTCGTCTCTCCTCCCGCGCTATTTCCTATGCCTTGGTGAATTTGAGTTTCGAAGCAACTTTACTGATTACGCGGTATTCTTACAGACAGGCCACCGCAAACCAAGCATCAAAAGATGCAAGGAACTTTGGACGAACTGAAGGCCGCGCTGGCCAAGATGGAAACTCAATTGACTACCATCCAGACTGACCAAGCGACCTTGACCACCCGTCTAAGTGCCGTGGAGAAATGGACTCCTCCTCATGGATCTGAGCCCACTGGGCCCATAGCTGAACTAGTCAGCGCTGTTCGCAGGCTCGAGGAACAAGTTCACCTGTCAACAAACAACTCGATCCACACTGAAATTGCTCGTTCCTATTCACCCCTGAATGAAGAACTGCCCGACAACTTCGACCTTACGGGCATACCAATGTTTGAGGGTACCGAAGACCCGGTCCACCACATCCGAGCTTTCAAAGAATTTATGGCTGTCAAGGGGGTGAAGTCCACCATGTTCAGACACTTGTTCGCTTCTTCCCTTGAAAAGCACCCCAAAGCCTGGTACTACAGGCTCGATTCCCAGAAATACTCGACTTGGGATGACATGGCAACAGAGTTCGCTCGGAATTATGCTGATAATACCGAGATCCAGACTACAATGCGTACTCTGGAAGTGATGGCCCAAGAGCCCAAAGAAGGGTTCACTAAATATCTTCAAAGGTGGAGGGCCGAGAGTGTAAAGTTGGTAGACAAGCCCAAAGAGAAGACACTAGTGGATGCGTTCATCAACAACCTCCTACCTTCTTACCGCGTCCATCTTAAGTATGCCGGCATTTCAAACTTTGTCGTGCTTACCGAAATGGGCATTAGGATTGAAGATGATCTTCGACATAATGAAGATCTGGGTGAAGCTTCTACTGAAGGCTATACTGGACATCAACTCGAGTCCGTAGAAGCCGACGACTAATGACAACATCATCCGAGAGTCCGGATCTGATTTAAGTCCGAGTCTGAGTCCGAGTCTAGGATGTGCTATTCCCTCCAAAGTCAAAGTCAAAGTCAAAGTCAGAGTTAGAGTCAGGGTCAATTGTATTCTGTCTCCTTTTCAAAATTCAATAAAATCAAGCTTTCAATATTCTATTTCTCATATATACTTTCCTTATGTGTTTCCGAGAACGTGATGAACACCGTCATACACTGTGATCACACGCACGTGACTATTATAGGCATATTTGTAATGACTGTAGGAAACCGAGCCCGTGTTTTCTTTTTACCTATTCCGTGTCTGGTATAGAAAAACCACATAACTACCCGTAGCAGAAGCGGTATCGAATCCTATGACAAATCTAGGTAATCTTCTAGTTTGGGTTCAAGACGGGAGGCAAGCCCATTTCCCACAATAAAATACCCCTCCAATAAGACTGACCAATCCCTACCTTAGGTGTTAGTCTGACCGGCAAAAAAAAACACTGGACAAAAAAAATCAAAAGTAAAAAAAAAACAAAAGAAGGCCATCAAATAAAGAAAGGGCCAAAACAAAAAGAAGACCATCAAAAAAAAAGAAAACTGGACAAAAAAAAAATCGAAAGTCCATGAGGAAAAAAAGCAAAAGGCCAAAAAAAAGCAGGCCATCATAAAAAAAAAAATCAGAATACCCATGACCGTGGTCAACGGTCAATTCAAGGGAAAGCCCCACGACCAGGGTACGGTCAAAATTATCAAAACCCATGACCGCGGCTAAGAGGTCAATCAAAAATCAAATACCCATGACCGTGGTCAACGGTCAACTCAAGTGAAAATCCTTTGACCGTGGTACGGTCAAATTCAAAATTATCCATGTCATCCAATAGGGGAGTAACAATCAAGTCGGTCAGCTAACACCACACTCAACCTTCCCACATTACAACCCTCAAGACCTTCCCGAGGCCCAAGCCAGAGACAGCCCGGAATTTTGAGGATTCAAGCTCCATAGGATACCCCTAACAATTAGGGCCAGACATGGAAACCAAATCCCGCATTATCAAACCAGCCCTCGAAGCCTTAGCTCCACAGAACCGAGCTCCAGATTTCGAGTCATCAAAACCAGATCCCACATTATCAAACCAGCCCTCGAAGCCTTAGCTCCACAGAACCGAGCTCCAGATTTCGAGTCATCAAAGCCATTTACTTCCTAGCACCACATTTCCAAAAACATCAAATTCCCCGAGAGCAGAACTCGTTAAAAATCCCGAGAACAAAACTCGTTAAAATCCCATCCAAACCAGTTACTAACCCCAAACACGGGAACTCAACTTGCAGTCGGCATAGAACATGCCCAAATAGTTCACACCACCTCTGGGGGCTACCCCGGAGAGCGCTCACAGTCACAGGATTAATATCCTAACCATTCAAGCCCTTTGATCAAGACATCACTGGGAATACACCTAGCCTACACCGTCATTATGGCTAGTTACACACAAAGTCCTATTAGAATAGGCATCATAATACATCTTCCGACACTGAACTACGGCATGGTTTGATTTCACTACACGTGAATACGTAGGCAGCCTTTCAACAGAGGCACAACCACTCACATTGACACACATTCCGGTCACGACACCGTCATGTTCTCAACAGCTAGCTTTGTTGTCTTGGGGGCTTCTCCTAGGCAGAAGTTCCCCATCCACTCACAAAATCCAGATAAATCCAACAAAAAATCTAGCCTCCTTTCTGTAGTGTGTCCTAGTACTCGGCTCAGTCGAAGACAAGAATCTGTCAGGACTCGAGGCAATACCCACTTTGGAAATGTACCCAAAAATCAGAAATCCAGATGGGCACCAGACTAAAACAGCTCATTACAGACTACTGCCAGTCCCCTATAGCATATCTATCCCATTTCGATGTACGACCGTGTTGCCACTCGCCTAGGCTACGAGATAGCGCAACTTAAGAGTCTTGTTAGGCAGCCCACACCCCTATCGAGTCACGGTCCAACCCCTCGAGAGTCCAGTCGTGTCTGTCAACTCGTCCGGTCACGTCCAGAGTCGAGTCTGTCGGTAGGCCTCTCTCATCAAATTTCACTTTGAAATTTGCAAAATTTAGCCATTTAAAAAAAAGATCCTTTTTGACAAGGTCAGATTTCGGTCTATTTAAACTGCAAATTTCTTTTCTACCCCTTTTCCATTTTGAAAACCTAGCCCGTGAGTGCTTTCAGGATTTCAATTGCAAAAATTCCAAAAAAATTCAAAAATCATTTTCCCCAACACGAGTCATTTTAGTACCTACGTGTTGCATGCATTTTATGTAACTCATACAGGTACGATTCAAGCAAGGACATGCAAGCCATTAAATCTCCCCATCAACATTTTCCCGGAATAGAACGGGATGGGCCTACACACAGGCGCACTCAGGACTTACGCGACAAGTCCAAATTCCCCACGGAGGTACTGTCATCAAGCGCAGGTATGATTTCTGTCTTGTGGCTGGCGAGCCCTTTACGCAAGTCTAATGGACGATAAACGACCCGATCGGAAGTCTACCAGGTCTTAATTGACTTGGTAGCTACTCTGACTTTCGCCTTGTCCAAGCCTCAGTCAGAGTGGGGGCTCTGTAGACACCCGCATTTTGACTGCCAGGTGTCTATGGCAGTTTCCAAAAAACTCCTGATGATGATCGAACGCTAACATGCTTCTATGCGCTCGGATACGGGCTCAAATCCATTAATCGTTGGCTAACACACTTACAGAGTACAAATCTCATAAAATCAACCTCAAATCCAGGCCCAGTGGGCCGTTTCCAATCAAATAAGGCTAATTTGGGCCGAAACCGACACCGGAGCTAAAACCGACTTTTTGCGATTGGGTCAACCCCGGTCAAAGTCGTTTCCGAGACATACAAAACAAACCCTCAAACGTCAAAAGTTCAATTCAAACACAAACCCATCAAAAATCCATGATCACGGTCCAAAATAATAGACCCGCGCAGCTCAGCTGGGCCACTCGATCGAGTGACCCACCCACTCGATCGAGTGGGCCCTTATTCAACCCCGACGACTGGTGCACAAGGCCACTCGACCGATTCAGCTGGCTACTCGGTCGAGTAACCCAAAACCGGTGCCCTAGCTTTTCCTATATAAGCAACCATTTGCACACACTTCAAGACATCTTTTTTTCACACTTTTATAACCCTAATACACCCTAAGCAAACCCTAAGCAAACCCTAAGCAATACACTAGAAAAAACCCTAAACCTAGTTTAGGAATCAACAACCTGAGCCACCATAACTTAACCTCCATAAAACCTCGAAGACTCTTGTGTTATAGCCACGGTTACGAGTCCGTTCCGAGACAAGAACATGTAGGTTGAGGGTGTCAAAACCCCGTTTCTTCTCTTCTCTTCCTCCTTCTCGCGTCATGTCGTCATTATACGGGTCGCGTTTTATTTATTTATTTCGTTCTATCATTATTATCGCATCATTAATATCGATAGTACTAATATCAAAGCATTAAAATACTTATCAATTTGTGTCGAGTATGAGTGATATCGGAATAAGGAAACACGAATATACAAATGTACTGCACACAGCGTTGACGGTCGCTTGTTCCAATATTCCGATTACTTGATTATTGAGATAAGTTAACTTCAACAATAATTCTCATATCGTTTGTATCATTATTGTTATTCGCATGTCACATCGATTTTCAAAAAAGCAAACATCGTATTTCAATAAGGGTCGAAACCCGTTGACACGGATCCGACATCACAATCTTTAGGGATCTATTTCGATGTCAGAGAAGTCGAGGGAATCAAGTCCTTTAAATTAAGCAAAGTGTCGATTCGTTAGATCCGATACCAACTTCATAGTTGGATGTCGCATCTAACAATCTAGTCAATTAATTCAATCAATTCGATTTTCTTGTTGATGCTAACGTAGATGTCACGTTATTTATGACACTACGAACGCGGAGAGAAATTCATGTCGTTTTGATTGACTTAAAACGACTCAAATCAATTTTCTTTATTTTTTCCGCTCTAGTGTTCCATATCGATTCAATAATCGAATATGGGATATGACGAGCATTCAAATTTAGAATCGGGTATAAATTCAAACAATATTTATATTCGGCTCAATCAAATCTATGATTTACGAAAAACCCGAATCGAGCATAAGTCATGCAATATTTATGCTCAATTCGGTAAAACCGTCGAGTTATCAAAAATCAAAAGCAATTTCTAAAGCAATTTAATTTGCAAGCGAATTACAATTCGCACAGGGGGCACTCGACCGAGTGCCTAACCCACTCGGTCGAGTAGCACCCCAAAAATCGAACCAGAAAGTCTGTCACGACCTCCACTCGGTCGAGTCTCAAAGTGACTCGATCGAGTGGCTACGTACTCGACCGAGTTGGTCAATAACTCGGTCGAGTAGGGTCCGTAATTCGAAACAGAATGCATCTATGACCTCCACTCGGTCGAGTCTCATAGTGACTCGGTCGAGTGGCGATGCACTCGGTTGAGTTGGTCAGTAACTCGGTTGAATAGGGTCATAAAGCCTGGACAGATCGCTTTCCAGAGGACCACTCGGTCGAGTCACACAATGACTCGGTCGAGTGGCCCTTAATCACGTCAAAGCGTGAGTCCTACAATAGCATTCGAGTCTCGTTAATCGTTTTTCGTGACTTAAGTCAACACGTGCCTAATCCATCACGTGTATTACTACCTTTTCAAACCGTGCATCATCATATTTGCATCCTTTCATCTCATCTCATATTTGCATAAACCGTTAAATATCGTTATATCGTTACTAACGCGTTTGTTGTTTCGTTTGTCAATTTAATTCTTGTTCGTTTATCGTACTAAATGAACTCACATGCTAAATTTAACTTCGACGTTAGAATTAGTTGCATTAAATTGACATAGAAACCCTCTTTTCAATTTCATTCACATGTTTAGGGAAAATCATCTTTGCATATCAGTTTCCCGTTCAACTAGCTCGCGTATTAGAAAGTCACTCGAATTCTTAGTAGAGGCCGCTAATGTGCGGGCGGGGTTGGGTGTCCTTCGTGGGCTTCCCAACACGTACCCTCACCCCTTACTCAGAACCTTGGTTTCCGGATGCCCGAAACCGTTGGCGCACGAGAGTCATCCAATACACAATATCCGATAATGTCGGTATTGGTATCAAATGCTAAGGAACGAGCCCAATAAACTCTGACATTGGAAATGGGCCGTATTTTGTATACGACCCACTACGACATAGAGTGGGCTCGAATGGTTCCGAATAACCACAAAATTCGGTGGCGACTCCACTTCGACCCAAATTTCAATTCGATCTGTTTCATATAGAGATTCATTCGCCTACCCAAACCCGCGCGTGGCCGCGTTGGGGTGGACCTATGTCATCTCCACAATCATATAAGAAGTATATATGCAGTAGTAATATTGAATTCGGTTGCGCTTGGGTTTAAATGAGAGCAATAATTATAATAAATGATTTTTGTTATTTTGCCCAATAAGAGCAAGACACATGGGTGTATTAGATGTTAGTATTAGGTAGATAATGGATGGGGAATGCTTTGTTTGAGATTTAATATAGTATATAGATTTGTAGTAAACTGAAATCAAATTTAAATATCACCGTCTCAATACCAAACCAAATTAGTGTGAAAACAATAGTCGAAACCAGAACCAACCAAAATATATTGTCACTACATGTGTGTCAAGGTCCTACCCTTTTTGCATGAGATCTAGAGGTACCACCTATTCTTAGCTAGATTTATTATAGTGCGCGCTACTCACATTTGGGCAATCAGTAGGATGAGGCTGTCAAAGGAGAGATAAAGTATAACTACCTAGCAAGTTGGTGCCGGAAAACTTTGGCTAGAAGTTCAGTTTCGGGACGAAATCCCAGGGACGTCTCAGACACACCTTAACCTCATAGACCAACAGAGCTCCCAGAGTCTGTTATAACCACAAAAAATTATACCAAAATAATACCAATATATGTGACTTGTGTCACAAAGTTCCAATATCCAAATATTACAAGAATATCACAAAAATTCACCATAGACAAAATAATTATAAAATCTTTTCAAAGATATAATTTAAACCGAACATGCTCTTTACTTAAAGGTGAAAAGGTTAAAACGTCCTTACCTCTTGAGACGGTCACAACTCAGCTAGTATTATTCCAAGAATTTTTTCTCCTCGAACCCACAAGCTACAAAATATATAAACTGATTCAATCACTTAACTTTCCGACTAACTAATAATATCAAGATGGTTTTAACTCAATGTACTACTCTACCATGATACGATTTCCTGAGGACACTCTCATCTATCTAACTTAAGTATGAAATACTCTCAACTGCCTTTTGAATAATATTACTCCATTAGTTCAAACGTACCCAAATGCATATCCAACAAATTAAAAGAGTGGTTATAAGATAAGCATTAGCCCACTACATCAACTGCAATTAGATTCTCCTTAAGAACTCCATAGCCTGTCATTGCACTATATGTTAATGGTGTATCCTAAACTCAAAATTTAGTGAGGCCTTGACAAAAGAACACCGTCCAATAGCCATTCAATGACACTACCACTGATTAATACATTCCTACACGACGGAAGAAGGCGACATTACTTCTGACAATTGACCCAAATTAAATCCTGACCCAATAAGAACCCACACCACAATGACGACAATAATAAAACACGAAAACCACGATTTTTAGAAAGTAAGGAGACTATATATATATATATATATATAGAGAGAGAGAGAGAGAGGGAGAGAGAGATGGGTTCTAATGAGTCCCTTATAAGAATTAAGTCTCTAAGTCCTCATCTCATCCGTTGGATGGGATGAGGATGGATGGACAAGATGCATCCTAACATTTTGTATTAAAAAAAAAAAAAGATTTAGCATCCTAAAATAACTCCCATGATTTTAGGAAACAATAACTCCCAAATCACTTTCATTCCTCATTCATTCATTCACGTTACAGGTTCATCAAAACCTTAAAAAAAACGCTCCCATCGATCATCACTACTTTCATTCATTCAATCAAATCTGTGCTCGAAATTCCGTTACTATGAATTCAATGATCGCGACATCTTCATTAACTGTTGATAAGCAATTCATCGACTATAACAATGGTGAGTTTCGATATTGCTTTCATGTTTTGCGTCAATTTTTATTCATCATCTTGATTAATTTGCGTCAATTTGCGTTCATGTTTTGCGTCAATTTTCATGTTGATATTGCTTTCATGGTCGTGTCATTCATGTTTTGCGTCAATTTTCATGTTGATATTGCTTTCATGGTCGTGTCATTCATCATAGATTCATATGCAAATCGTAGAACACACAAACGGTGAGTATATGCTTTGTAATTTATATTGGAATCGTCATGGAAGTCATTAAGATGTTACTCAATTATTAGTTTTTACATTTACAATATGGGAAACTGCATACTGTTAAATGTCTGATTCATCATATGAAATTTGCGCACGTACAATATATTGAGTTATTGTAGTTCATATACTGCGTTACTTTAGTGTAGAGTATCTGTTACTTTAATGTCTATCATCTGTTACTTTATATGTCATGTTACTTTAATACACTCAAGTCGTTACTTTAGTGCTTTTCATCTGTTATTGTAGTGCATTGGAGTGTCCTAAGAATTTAGGAAACTGCCATATTAAAAAATAAAAAAATAAAAGACACTGTTTCCTATAATAATGGGACGTGACTGCCACCAAAATAGGAAACAATATCAAAGAGTAACGCCATATAAAAAAGAAAAAAAAAATTATTGCTCCCTATAATTATGGACGTGATGACTTCAAAATAGGAAACAATATCAAAGAGTAAGATACTGCGTCATACTCTTATTTCTGATCATTATATGAATTTTTTGCACTAACCTATATCTGGTGTTATTTTAATGAACATTATCTGTTACTTTAATTCACACTATCTATTACTTTAATGTCTGACCTCTATTACTTTATACCCGGTCTATAAGCATCCTCTGTTAATTTAATCTAATGTTACTTCAATGCACTTCAATTCATCTGTTAATTTAATTCTTGTTATCTGTTACTTTAATCCATATTTCAAGTTTTGATAGTTTTTTTTTTGCCACGTTTATTGGCACTGCTATTGTTTTTCAGTAGACGCAAAAGCACATGAAGTGGATGAGAGTTTCCTTCATACATAGGGCAGATCTTCAAAGATGTAAATTAGAAGAAGAAGAAGAAGAAGAAGAAGAAGGAAACGTCATGTAAATCATCGTCTGACGATGAAGAAGAATCAGGAGGAGAAGAAGAAGAAGAAGAAGAAGAAGAAGAAGAAGAAGAAGAGGATGATGAAGAAGAAGCACAATTCCGAGTAGGACATTATATTGTTAGAGTAACATACATCATACGTTAGAGTAACATACTGAATAAGTTATAGTAACACATTTTATGAGTTTGATTGATTTTCCAATATCTAGTCCTTAGAGTAACAACATTTATTGGAGTAAAATGAGTTAGAATAACACACATTATGCGTTAGAGTAATGTACTTAATGAATTATAGTAACACAGTTTTAATGAGTTACAGTAACACAGTTTATGATTATAATTTGATTTCAAATATCCAGTTCTTATAGTTACAGGTGTGAAACATTGGAATTACAATGGAGTTTTATAATTTTTGTTTTGGAGTATCCTTAATAGATACATACATTATTCTTTTGGTTGATTGAAAGTCCTGTTTTTGCAAAAGATTATTATGCAACGTAATAGATTTTATGAATTAAAGTAACGTAGTTCATGAATTAGAGTAACACATTGTATGAGTTAGAGTAATAGTTTTTGTAAGAGAATATTACACAATGTAACAGATTTTATGAGTTAAAGTAACACAGTTCATGAATTAAAGTAACACGTTATATGAATTAAACTAACATAGTTTATGGATTATGGCAGTAACATAGTAACATATCTACAATGGCAATAGGAAAATGATGATTTTTTTGGTGAAGATGAAAAAAAACTTAATTTTGAAGAAACTGGTTGTGTGAGAGAAATAGGCAGTTAAAAGATTGATAAGAGAGAGAGAAGATTTGCATTGAGATAATTAAGGAGGAGAGAGAGAAATGATATATTCACCTAGATTTGTTAGTTATTTACTTAATTATGAAAACAAATCTTAACCATTAATCTATCATTAAATCAACGGCTAATACGAGGACTCACGGACTCAAAATAGATAAGTGGACTCACTTGATCCCACTTTTATATATATATATATATATATATATATATATATATATATATATATAGAGAGAGAGAGAGAGAGAGAGAGAGAGAGAGAGAGAAGGGATCAAATAAGGTTCATTGATCTTTATAAGTCCATAAGTCCTATTTCAATTCCTTAGATAAAAAATTAATGAATGACTGAGATTAAATGATGTTTATTAAATTTTCAAACAAAAATTAATGAAAGGTACGTATTCCAACTATCTAGTTTTTCTCACCCTCAATATTTCCACCATATTCATTTCTCACACTTCCCACTCACACTCACAACACTCTCTCACCCATTTCACTCATAACACTCTCTCTTTTGTGTGTTCTTCTCACCCTCATTCATAACACTCTCTCACCCATTTTATTATTCATTTCATTCACTCTCCTTCATCCATAGAAGAAGAAGCCACAAAATCTTCATCCTCAATGTCGTTTCCAGTTACGTTCGCCGCGTAGGTAAAGTTCTAATCTTGAAATCTATTTAGATAAATTAAATTAGTTATTGTCTACCTAATTAGGGTTAAGACGAATTCGGATTAATAATATACCAAATTAGGGTTCAGACGAATTGTATCAATTTGGAATTTATATATTCTAATATTCTCTAATCTTTGTTCAATCAAAGTTATTTTTGTGATTGTGATTGATCGTGGTTTCATAGTTTTGTGATTTTGTCGATTGTGATTGATTCACGCTTAAAATCGTCCGAAATTCTGATTATTTTATTTTTTGTTTGCTTTGTCTATTGTTCTCCATTTTCTGTTTCTCTCATTTGATTTATTGTTGTAATTTTGTGTTTGATTTCGGTTTTTTGTTTCGATTTTTTCGATATTGTATCTTTATTTCCATCTTTTTCATTTCTTTTCATTATTATATGCTAATTTATATTTTTTTCATTATGTTTTTGATTTTCAATTAATATGGTATGTGTTTTTAATTAATAATTGCAGATTTTTGATGAAGATGAAGAATTAAAAATGGAGATGAAGATAAAGAGGAAGAATTAAAAATGGAGATAAGACCGGACGAGCTTTGTAACTGAGTTGCTTTTTATAGATATTTGTAACTTCAGTTCACATATTTTGTAACATTAGTTCACATATTTTATAACTTCAGATAGTATATTGTAACTTCAGTCCATATATTTGTAACTTCTGTTCATATATTTTGTAACTTCAGTTCACGTATTTTGTAACTTCAATTCTAATCAGTTCATATATTTTTGTAACTTCAGTTCACATATTTTGTAACTTTAGTTCACATATTTTGTAACTTCAGATCGTATGTTGTAACTCAAATCCATTTTTGTAACTTCAATTCTAATCATTTCATATATTTTTGTAACTTCAGTTTATATATCACGTAACTTCAGTTTATATATTTTGTAACTTCATATCATATATATTGTAACTCCAATCATGTTCGTATATCATGCAAAAAAAACTCCTACTTGTCAAGATAAAACGAAAATAAAACAAGAAGAGAGGAAATTAGAGTAATTAAAGAAATCTGATTTTTTTTTAAAATTAAATTTGTATGGAAGTTGATTAATGTGATGGGAGGAGAGAGAAATGATTTAAGAGGGTATTAATTGCTATATAGGGAGTGTGAATTAGGGTGGAAATTTGTGTATTTGGATCAAATCTCAACCACACATCCTCACCTCATCCTATGGCCCAAAATAAGACTTATGTACTTATAAGGAGGGGTGTCCTTATGTGAACCCCTCTCTCTCTCTCTCTATATATATATATATATATATATATTAAAGATCAAATAAGTTCACCATATGTCAGTAAGTCTATATTAAAGTTACAGATGACATACGATAAAGTTACATTTGTTTAAAATTGATATGTAACTGTAACATTCAGCACTTTTATCACTTCCAAGTGTTAAAGTGTAAGTTTAGACCCATCCCGGGCAACTTTAATCACTTTTTGTGTAACTTTAACACTGGAACTTATGAACTTATAAAAGTTCTTGACCTTATGAGAAATCTACCTCTATATATATATATATATATATATATATATATATATATATAGAGAGAGAGAGAGAGAGAGAGAGAGGGAGCGGGGGGGTTGTCAAGGAAGTTAGTAACTTCCTAGAAGTCCCGTACTGTTGATCTTAAGATGGATGAATGGATGACCTTCAATTTATAAAAGAAAAAAAAAAGGGAAGACTGCCATTAAGGCTGCCAAACATACCCTCACCCAAATCAATCACTCTTCCCTCCTCTAGTCTCTCGCCTATATCCCTTCTCAATCCCCTCTTTTTCAATTTATTTCCTCAATTCAATTCATCTGTCTCTAACAAACTCAATCAAATAAGCTCCATTGATAACTCCGACCACACTCCGTCAACAACTCTGATCATACTCCGTTTTTAACACAACATACTCCATCAATAACTCCGATCATCATACCAAGGTATGTTTATGCATAAACTTCGATCATCTTCATCTTCATCCTTATGCTTCTCTTATTTTTCATACCTTTTTTTGTATTTAAAAAATTATTCATCTTCATTATCCACAAAAAAAAGAACAACTTCATCTTCAAGATGAAGTTTTGAGATGAAGTTGTTCTTTTTTTATGGGATGAATGAAGCTTAAAGATGGAGATGTTGAAGATGAAGATGAAGATGAATGAAGATGAACAAGTCATTTAGTGTGTAATGTTCTTGCAGAATTGCAAGGTCACAACTTTCAGTTGTATTGTCACACTCATTAGGTTGTAGAATCACGCAGCAGCTGTACACTCATTATAGTCACATATTCAGTTGTATAGTCATACTCATTATGTTGTATAGTCACACTCGTTATGTTGTAGAATCATGCAGCTATAGAATACCTTGGGATTAAGGTATCATGCGTTTAATAATCTTCATCTTCATGCTTGTTTTATTTTTCATACCATTTTTTGGTATTTATAAAATTATTCATCTTCATTATCCAAAAAAAAATGAAGGTTGAATATGGATGACTGGAGGTTGAATATTTAATGAATGCTTAGATATTTTCGTTTTTTTAAAGTCACAGTCGTCCATTCATTAATATTCAACCTTCATTTTTTTGTGGATAATGAAGATGAATAATTTTATAAATACAAAAAAAGGTATGAAAAATTAAAAAGCATGAAGATGAAGATGATTAAACGCATGTGTGGACATGACATAGGTCCACCCCGACGCGGCCACGCGCGGGTTTGGGGCGGCGAATGAATCTCGTGTGAGATGGATCTCGGATCGAAATTTAAATCTAAATGGAGTCGCCACCGAATTTTGTGGCAACTCGGACCCGTTCGAACCCACTCTATATCTTAGTGGGCCGTGCACAGAGTGCGGCCCATTCCGATTTCAGAGTTTATGGGGTTCGTCCCTTTGCATTGCGATACCGATACCGATATTATCGGAAATCGTGTATTGAATGACTCTCATATGCCAACGGTTTCGGACATCCGGAAACCACGGTTCTGAGTAAGGGGTGAGGGTACGTGTTGGGAAGTTCACAAAGAACACCCAACCCCGCCTGCACTTAGCGACCTCTACTTAGATATCGTTTGTTGTTCGTGTACGCACGTTAGTTTGACGATTGAATGTTATTAAAACAACGTTTTGGCTAAACATGTGAGTTATGTTTGACTACATCGTTTAATGCATCTAAACTAACGTCAAAGTTAGTTTAGCATGCGACGTTCATTTTAGTACAATAAAACAAACAACGAAAAAAGTGCGACAATAGATTACAATATACGAGCGGCATACCACCCAGAAATACAATACAACAAGCGACAATATGATACAATTGTGATAATAACGGAGCATAAACAAATTGGATGATGCATGTGAATATGATACGATGCGTAGTTTTGAAAAGATGAACACGTGATGGACTTAGCACGGGCGACTGAAATCATTAAAAGAATTTTATCGGGGCTTGGAATATGTTGAAGGACTCACAGATTTGACGTGACAAAGATCACTCGATCGAGTCATGGAAGGACTCGACTGAGTGGACCTCGAAAAAACCTTCTGCCCAAATTTTGAGGCGCCACTTGATCGAGTCATGGAGGGACTCGACCGAGTGGTCCTCAAAAAAACTTTCTGCCCGATTTTGGGATGCCACTCGACCGAGTGGGCTAGGCACTCGGTCGAGTGCCCCCTGTGCGAACAGTAGTTCATGACTTTGCTCTTAGTTTTGAAATCGATAATTTTGCTAAATCGCGAGAAAATATAATATGACTTACACCCGATTCAGTTTTCGATACTCGTCATATTTGATACTTGATTATAAAATCAATATCTAATATTTAGAATGAATTTTGTAAAAAGTTGTTTGTAAATTGTTTTAAACTTAGTTAGGCCGAGATGTTTCCCTCTGCGTTATAATGACGTATTAGTCTTTTCGGACCATGTGATCATTATTTCGGCGTCAACGGGATCGTGCTTAATATGGTTTATTGATTGATTCCTTTGGATCCGACATTCGACTATAGAGTCCATATCGCATCCTAGGGATAACGTTTTATTTATGATAGTACGATAATATCGATATTAGAAACGAGAAAAGGAAAAGAAAAAAAAACGTGACTACGACGACATAAGACGGACGGACGAGAAAGACGAAAAAAAGGGAAGAGAGAAAAGGAGAAAGCGGGATTTGTAACACCTTCAACCTACATGCTTAATTATCTCGAAAACAGACTCGTAGTAGCGGCCTAGGCGCGGGAGCGTTAATATGTATATAGGAGAGTTATGGTGTGTATAATTGGGAAGGAATTTGACGAGTTTTGCTCTCGGGTTTCCTAAAGGATTTCTAGAGGAAAGATTGGGATTGGATGTGTGTATAATCTGCCTAGGATTGCTGAAATTTCGGGGTTGTGAATTGTTGTGTATTGTCGTGAATTGCGTTGTGAATTGTGAATTGTGTGTTGTAAATGATGTGTTGTGCAAGGGGGTGTATTTATAGGAAAGGTTTCCAGCTTTGTCTAGGAAAGGTACCCGGATTGGATGAGAAGAAACACCCGTTTTGGATAGGAAAAGCTTGCTTAGGATGGAAGAAAACACTCGGCTTGGATGGAATGGGATTCCGACTTTAGATGGAAAAGGGGTCACTCGATCAGGTGGCGCATGGCACTCGATCGAGTGCCCGGTTTGGCGTCGTTTTTATGCGGTTTTGTGAGCCTACTCGACCGAGTGGGCCGGTCCACTCGATCGAGTGGGTCTAGCCGGGTGGAATACTCTCTTTAGAGATAGAATTTTATCTCTTACGGAGTTGTTTAATCACTTTGATGCTGATTTTTGTGGAGTATTTGACTTCAAGTCGGATTTTCGAAGTGGTGTGACAGATATTTATGGCTCGGAAATGCCTTTTGATCGGGGTTTGACTCGGTCGCTAAAAGACGGTTTTGCCCTTTGTGACGGTTTTGACCCAAATTAGTCTTATTTGACTGGAAACGACCCACTAGGCCTGAACTTGAGGTCGGTTTGGTGAGACTTTTACTCCACTAAAAGCTCGCGCCAAATACTATTGATTCCGAGTCCAAAATCGAGTGTATTAAGTCACGTTTACGTCCGATCATCATCGGGTGTTTTTTGGAAACTGCTATAGACACCTAGCGGCCAAATGTGGGTGTCTACAACATGATACCCTAATCCCAAGGTATTCTACAGCTACGTGATTCTACAATGAGTGTACAATTGCGTGATTCTACAACATAATGAGTGTGACTATACAATTTAAAGTGTGTGACTATACAACTTAAAGTGTGTGACTATTTTCAGGTATTTGTTTTTATCCACGTTCAAGATTCCACGTTCGTCAAACCCCTACTTCCAAACCTCGACAATTTCCAGGTATTTGTTTTAATCTTTTTAAAGCATCTTTAAAATAATTAATCATCTTCATCTTCATGCTTGTTTTATTTTTCAGCCCTTTTTTTGGTATTTATAAAATTATTCATCTTCATTATCCACAAAGAAAAATGAAGGTTGAATATGGATGAATGGAGGTTGAATATTTAATGAATGTTTAAATAATTTGCTCTGATTCGTAGGTATAATCATCTTTCTAATTATGAATGTGACTTTCCTAATGACGATTGAAGTATAATGAACTGTATGACTTTTATTTTCCATTTTACGGTTTTAGTTTTGTAGTCACACATTTTAGGTTGTATAGTCAAACAGTTGATGTTGTATAGTCACACTCATTATATTGTAGAATCACACAAATTCTCGCAGTGATTACTGTGTGTAATCACTTTGCTAATGATGATTGAAGGATAAATACATATAATTTAGTTGTATAGTCACAGAGATTAGGTTGTAGTCACACAGTTCAAGTTGTTTAGTCACACTCGTTATGTTGCAGGACGATCACAGTCAATATGTTGTATATTTATACTCATTTTGTTGTAGGATCACACTGATTATGTTGTATAGTCACATAGTTGAAGTTGTATAGTCACACTCGTTATGTTGTAGGATCACAGTCATTATGTTTTAGGATCACAATGATTATGTTGTATAGTCACACAGTTAAAGTTGTACAGTCACACTCATTATGTTGTACAATCACGCAGCTGTACAGTCAATGTAGTCACATATTCAGTTGTATAGTAATAGTCATATACACTCGTTATGTTGTAGGATCACAGTCATTATGTTGTAGGATCACACTGATTATGTTGTATAGTCACACAGTTAAAGTTGTACAGTCACACTCATTATGTTGTACAATCACGCAGTTGTACAGTCATTGTAGTCACATATTCAATTGTATAGTCATATTCATTGTGTGATTTAGATTGTGTGTTTTGTCGCAGGGAAATGGCTGGTGGAAAGAGGAATGTTGGTAAAAGGGGCGCTGGGAAGAAGAAGGTCGTGAAAGATACAGCGACCGACCATGTAATTGGACAACGTATTGTTGCGCACCTACCGGAGATCACCGTTAAGCTCTTGAGTGTTTGTATGTGATAAAATGTTTGCTTTAGGATGGACGTACTATATGTAATGGATGTTTGCTGGGTTAGAATGTTTTTATGTTTGACGTACTATATGTAAAGGATGAACTTTTTTTAATGTAAATATATTTCCATCGCTATTTTCTGGTTTCAAAATCACGCAAGGTCTATAGCAAAATCACTCATTCTTTCACCTTTAAAACCACACAGCTGTGCACCAATTGGTTTGTAGCCAAAAGTGGTCGTATTTGTATAGTCACAATCGCCATGTTGTATAGTCACACTCCTAATGTTGTATAGTCACACTTCTTACAAACATGAAATCAACTATAAAAGAAACCAACATGAATGGAAGTTGAATATTTAATGAATGTTTAAATACTTTTGTATGTGATTAATACTTTCATTTTTTTAGAATGTCGTTACGGAAGAAAGTCACAGTAGTCCATTCATCTATATTCAACCTTCATTTTTTTTTTTGGATAATGAAGACGAATAATTTTATAAATACCAAAAAAGAAAGGTATGAAAAATAAAACAAGCATGAAGATGAAGATAATTAAACGCACGATACCTTAATCCCAACGTATTCTACAGCTGCGTGATTCTACAACATAGCGAGTGTGACTATACAGCATAATGAGTGTGACTATACAACCGAAAGTGTGTGGCCTTGCAATTCTGCAAGAACATTACGCACTAAATGAGTTGTTCTTTTTTTTAATTAGAATGTTTTTACAGTCAATCAAAATAATATTTCCAACTAGAACATATTAATTAGAATATTTTTTTGTTGAATGAATGAAGTTGGAAGATGAAGTTGTTCTTTTTTTTGGATGAACGAAGCTTGAAGATGAAGAAATTCTTCTTTTTTTTGTTGGATGAATGAAGCTTGAAGATGAATTTGTTTTAAATACTTTTGCATGTGATTAATACTTTCGTTTTTTTAGAATGTCTTTACTGAGGAAAGTCACAGTCGTCCATTCATCCATATTCAACCTTCATTTTTTTGGATAATGAAGACGAATAATTTTATAAATACGAAAAAAAGAAGGTATGAAAAATAAAACAAGCATGAAGATGAAGATGATTAAGCACATGATACCTTAATCTCAAGGTATTCTACAGCTGCGTGATTCTACAACATAGCGAGTGTACAACATAATGAGTGTGACTATACAACTGAATATGTGACTACAATGAGTGTACAACTGCTGCATGATTCTACAACATAAGGAGTGTGACTATACAACTGAAAGTGTGTGACCTTGCAATTCTGCAATAACATTACGCACTAAATGAGTTGTTCTTTTTTTAATTAGAATGTTTTTACAGTCAATCAAAATAATATTTCCAACTAGAACATATTAATTAGAATGTTTTTTTTTTTTGGATGAATGAAGTTGGAAGATGAAGTTGTTCTTTTTTTTAATGAACGAAGCTTGAAGATAAAGAAATTCTTCTTTTTTTGTTGAATGAATGAATGAAGTTTGAAGATGGAGTTGTTCTTTTTTTATGGGATGAATGTACTGAAAATAAAGATCATGATTCTGATCACACATAATCATTTCCGTATATAGCATATTCCGTGTATCTTTATTTAAGTTAACTGTATCATGTTGATATGTATATCCTAGTAATTGATCCTTATGATCAATCATTGATTAGCTACCTTAGTTACGTAAATATGTTGTTTTATAAATTCAACACTAACCATTAATGAAAGTTATCAATTATTACATTCTTCATATGGTATCAGAGCTTCCGATCTGAACCAAAATTCTCCATCTCTCAAAATTTCGTTCCTCCACTTCAAACTACTGCTTAATGGCAGGTTCATTGAACATTATTCCCAATGAACTCGAACCCTCAAAACCGTTCCTCGTAATCAATCTCTCTCATGTCATCGCACTTACACCTCTTACTTATCGCTCGTGGGCACGCCAAGTACAAGATCTCATGCTTGGCTATGGTCTGTTCAAATTTCTTGACGGATCCCACAAGTGCCCACCGGCCACACTTGTCGATGATTCTGCCGACAAAAACGATCCCAAAGCCACCAAAACTGAAAAACCCAATCCTGCCTACGAGACATGGTTCCGCCAAGACGCCTTCATCAGTGGCGCCTTGCGTGGCACCCTCTCCGAAAGCATCACCTCACTTCACAACAAAGTCACCTCGTCCCATGAAATTTGAACCAACCTAGCTAACACTTATGTTAGCACCTCACGTGCTCACATTCTCCAAATAAAGGACCGTTTTAATTCTCTCTCAAAAGGTATTCTCACTATCACCGAATATATGCACGCTCTCAAGAGTAGTGTCGATGAACTTGCCCATATGGGCAAACCGGTGGATAATGAAGATTTCATCGCTAAAATAATCAATGGGCTCGATTATGAACAATACTATTCCATTGTTGACAATAATGAAGGTTATCAATTATATCATTCTTCATAGAATGAAGGTTGAAGATGGAGATGTTGAAGATGAAGATGGAGATGTTGAAGATGAAGATGAAGATGAATGAAGGTGGAAGAATTTGAGGTTAAATTTTTAAAAAAAAATTATGAAGACAAAATATTGAAATTATGAAGCATGTAGAGAGGGAGTGGTTTGATGAGTAGAAAAAAATTTGGGTGATAGAAATGAATTAGTTTGAATTGTGTTGAGAGAGGTTGGTGTGATTGATGGTGTGAGAGGGGACAAATCATGCTGCTGCTACTGCTGCTGTGAGTCGCACCTTTTGCCTTTTTTTTAAATTTAACACATCATCCATCTAAGTCATTCATTTCACCCACGATCAAGGGCCACAAACATAACTTCCCAACTTCTCAAACCACCACCAACTTTCTTGATCATATATATATATATATATATATATATATAGAGAGAGAGAGAGAGAGAAGAGATCAAATAAGTTCACCATATGTAATTAAGTCTATATTAAAGTTACAGATGACATACAATAAAGTTGCATTTGTTCAAAATTGATATGTAACTATAACATTCAGCATTGTTATCACTTCAAGTGATAAAGTGCAACTTTATCACTCATCTCGTGTAACTTTAAACACTTTTTGTGTAACTTTAATACTGGAACTTATGAAATTATAAGAGTTGTTGACCTTATGTGAACATATCTCTCTCTCTCTCTACACACACACACACACACACACACATGAATTCTCCCAAAATTTATAATTTAGGAATAAAGAGATTAGTTTATTAAATTACTTACGATATTGATAAAGACGGATGTAAAACGTGTTGGCGGAAACAAGGATCAAAGATTGATTTTACGACACTGGACAATTGACCGGAACAGAAGCAAAAGGGGAGGAAAGAGTATGCAGCGACAGAGAAGATGAATGAAGATAGGTTGGATGAATGAAATAAGCGAGGTAGGGGGTGTATATATATATATATATATATATATATATATATATATATATATATATATATATATATATATAGAGAGAGAGAGAGAGAGAGAGAGAAGGGTTCTCATAAGGTCACCAAGTTTTTTAAGTCCATAAGTCCTCATATTAACTCTTGGATGATGATAAATGAAGGGCTAAGATTTGATGTGTAGTGGGGGATGTTCAATGCAACAAAAAAAAGAAAAAGAAAAAGAACATATAGCATTTAAGGAGCTTCATTTTCCCAATATTGATTGCCTAAATATTGATTATGTAATTTTTTTGGGTAAACCAAAATACATATATTAATGCTCAAAGGTAGTCAATATTTTGTTAATTTTACCTAGTATTATATTAAACTTATTGTTTTCAAAAAAAATATTAAACTTACTCGGTTGGTTGTTAATAAGTTACTAAAAGTTACACAAAATGTGATTGAAATTACACAATAAATTATTAAAGTAGTTTATTGTATTTTTCGTGTGCTTCAAAAATCACGTGTAAATAAAGTCGGTTCATTAGATTTTTTTTTAATGTAAAGTTATAAAACATTATTGGAGTTACAATATATGATCTGAAGTTACAAAATACAAGAATTGAAGTTACGTAATATATAAACTGAAGTTATAAAAATATGTAAAGTGAATTTACAAAGATATATGAACTGATTAGAATTGAAGTTACAATATACGAACTGATTACAAAGTCGGTTCATTAGATTTTTTTTTTAATGTAAAGTTATAAAATATTATTGGAGTTACAATATATGATCTGAAGTTACAAAATACAAGAATTGAAGTTACATAATATATAAACTGAAGTTATAAAAATATGTAAAGTGAATTTACAAAGATATATGAACTGATTAGAATTGAAGTTACAATATACGATCTGAAGTTACAATATACGATTTGAAGTTACAAAATATGTGAACTGAAGTTACAAAATATGTGAACTGAAGTTACAAATATATGGACTGAAGTTACATTGTACGATCTGAAGTTATAAAATATGTGAATTGAAGTTACAAAATATGTGAACTGAAGTTACAAATATATGGACTGAAGTTACAATGTACGATCTGAAAATATGTGAACTGAAGTTACAAAATATGTGAACTGAAGTTACAAATATATGGACTGAAGTTACAATGTACGATCTGAAGCTATAAAATATGTGAACTGAAGTTACAAAATATGTGAACTGAAGTTACAAATATATACGGAGTATATAAAAAGCAACTCATTTACAAAGCTCGTTCGATCTTCATCTCCATTTTTAATTCTTCCTCTTCGTCTTCATCTCCATTTTTAATTCTTCATCGTCATCAAAAATCTGCAATTATTAACTGAAAAAACATATACTATATTAATTGAACTATATATACTATATTAATTGAAAAACATTTAATTTCAATGACAAAAAAAAGAAAAATGAGTAAACTGACAATAAAAAATCAAAAACATAACGAAGAATAAACCCAGAAACAAACAAACAAACCCAGATCATTAAAACAATAAACCCAGAAATTAAATTCATCCCAAATCATATCCCTAATTCAAACAAAAGAACAAACCCGGAAATTAAATCAGCAAAAACCATCGGTCAGTAAAATTTGAGTTTAATCAGTAAAATTTGTGTCGCAATCAGTAAACTAATCATAAACTCATTAAACAAGAAAAACCCCCCAATTTGTAAAACCTTATCCGAAATTAAACAAAAAAAATCAATCAAACACCAAATCATCAAATTGAAAAACCCCAATTTAACAAGAAATTCAGAATTAAACCTGAAAAACACGACTAAACGCAAAACCCCCAAATCGGAAAAAAAACCCTAATTTCGTAAAAAAAAAACCCCCAAACTCGTGAAATTAAACAGCAAATCGCCAAATGATACTAAATATAAGAATAAAATACGCACAATCTAATTAGAGAACGAAACCTTACCTGCGAAAAGAGATAAAATCGATCGAGTGATGGAATGATGGATGAATAGGTGGGATGAATAAGCAAGACCGTGAGTAATGGAGTGATGAAGACTGATGGTGTAAGTAATTGATTTGGTGATATGGTGAAATATGGCTGAATATAGTTGAATATGGTGAGTAAAGGGTAAATATGGTGAGTAATGGAGTGTGGGAACATAGTAATGAATATGGTGAGATTATTGAGGGTGAGAAAAATAAGAGGAGCTTGGGAAATGTAACCAATTTTTTTTTTCAAATTAAATGTGAAGCAACATCTCAGCCATCTATATTGTTTTGATCTAATGGCTGACAATAAGCCTTACGGACTTATAAGAAGGCAAGGGACTTATATGATCCCTTATATATAATTAACTTTATAATAATGTTATCTGATTTTACGTAGTTATTCTAAAGTAGAAACTCAGCTATTGTAATAAATAACTCATGTTATATATTGGGCTGACACTCAAATATAATCAGTTTTAAAATAATATTATCTGATTTACATAGTTATTAGTCCAATGTAAAAACTCAGTTATTGTAATGAATAACTCGTGTTATTGTATTAGGATGAAACATCTTGCATATCATTGAGGGCGCACCCAGAAAAACACACTTCATTGAAAGACAAAAACAAAGAGGGTGTTAGTTACAGTACAAAAAAAAATTAAAATACAATAATCACATATGTGCTATAGAATAACTATAAAAACACTATAAAATAACACTGGTTATAAAACATAGTAACTAATATAATGAAATAACTTCAAGAATAATATAGAATAACCGCAACAATAGTATAGAATAACTGGAATTACATAATAAAATAATTGGGTAGTTCATATTAATAATTAATAATATACCAAAACCGGAAATTCATGCTATGAAATAATATGTAGTTATTTCAATGTGCATATTCAAGTATTTCATTGTTCATATTCAAATATTGCAATGTTCATAATTTCAATTCTTAATCTTGTAATCAAAAATCCAAAAATTAATCGTATTAAAACAGCAGTCACGAAATTGATGGACTTTACTGCTGTCACAAAATCAAAAAAATCTCAAAAGGGTTTATCTTTCTATATATAGAGAGGAAGGATCAAGTGAGTCCTTTTATATACATTGAGTCCATGAGTCCAATCTTGAACCATTGATCAAGTGGAAGATGGATGGTTGTGATTGCTTGAGGTGAAATAAGGAAATAACTAACAAATCTTGGTAAATATATCATTTATCTCCCTTCCTTAATTATCTCAATGCAAATCTTCTCTCTCTCATATCAATCTTTTAATTGTCTCTTTCTCTCACACAACAAGTTTCTTCAAAATTAAGTTTTTTTTCATCTTCACCAAAAAATCATCATTTTTCTACTGTCATTGTACGTATGTTACTATGTTACTGCCATAATCCATAAACTATGTTGCTTTAACTCATACAATGTGTTATTTTAACTCATGAACTGTGTTACTTTAACTCATAAAACTATGTTACTTTAACTCATAAAATCTGTTACGTTGTATAATAGTCTCTTGCAAAAACTATTACTTTAACTCATATAATGTGTTACTCTAATTCATGAACTGTGTTACTTTAACCAGGGGCGAATCCAGACTTAAAATTTTGAGGTAGCGAGTTCATTATATTTGCTCACTATATATGAAAATGTGTCAACTTTACGAAATTTGGGATAGCAAAAGTCGATAATTTTAATCATTTTATGTAAGTTTGGGGCAGCGAGTGCTACCCTTTGTTACTAGCTAGATTCCCCTCTGACTTTAACTCATAAAATCTGTTACGTTGCATAATAGTCTCTTGCAAAAACTGTTACTTTAACTCATATAATGTGTTACTCTAATTCATGAACTGTGTTACTTTTAACTCATAAAATCTGTTACGTTGCATAATAGTCTTTTTCAAAAACATGACTTCCAATCAACCAAAAGAATAATGTATGTTTCTATTAAGGATACTCCAAAACAAAAATTATAAAACTCCATTATAATTCCAATGTTTCACACATGTTACTCAAATCAAATTACACTCATAAACTATGTTACTGTAACTTATTAAGTAGGTTACTATAACGCATAATGTGTGTTATTCTAACTCATTTTACTCCAATAAAAGATGTTACTCTAAGGACTAGATATTGGAAAATCAATCAAACTCATAAACTGTATTACTGCAACTTATTTAGTATGTTACTCTAATGAATAATGTATGTTACTCTAACAATATATTGTCCTACTCAGAATTCTTCTTCTTCTTCTTCCTCATCGTCAAAAGATGACTTACATGACGTTTCCTAATGATTCTTTCTTCTTCTTATCATCTACATTTTTGAAGATCTGCTCTATGTATGGAGTGAAACTCTCACCCACATCCTTGCACCATTCCTCTGCTTTTACGTCTACTACAAAAACAAGAACAATGTCAATAAACGTGGCGACAAACAAACAATCAAAACTTGAAATATGGCGTTATTCTAACCAAAACATTAATAACTAAATCCGATGATATGTTACTCTAATGCTTCAAACGTGTTACTGTAATACATTAGGTATGAATGAGAGTATGAATGACAGTATAAACATGTATACTGCTATGAATAAGAGTATGAATGAGAATGTTATACTTTGATATTGTTTCCTATTTTGATGACAATCACGTTCCATCATTATAGGAAGCAGTATTTTTTTTAATATGGCAGTATTTTAAATACTTTGTTACTCCAATGCATTACAGTAACAGATGACAAGAATTAAAGTAACAGATGAAGTGCATTAAAGTAACACGAGATTCAATTAACAGAAGATGTCTATACACAAGGTTAGACATTAAAATAACAGATGGTCTATATTAAAGTAACACATTATGTGCATTACAATAACTCCATATATATATGTTTGTGCGAAAAAATCATATAATGATCAGATCTTTAAAAAATCATACTATGAACGTAAAATCTAATAATATGGAGCATCCTAATGACTTCCATGACAATGAAAGCATAACAATTGATGAAGATTATGAAAAACCTAAATAATAATCAGTGAAGATTATGAAAAAAACCTAAATAATAAACCTAACAATCTGCAATCTATACTAACACAAGAGCAATGAATCGTTTATATGAATATATGATGAATGAAATAAATAAAATTGACGCAAAACATGAAAATAATATCGAAACTCACCATTGTTGTACTCCACGAATTGCTTATCAACAGTTGATGATGATCTCGCGATCATTGAATCCATAGTAACGTGATGTCGAGCACAGATTTTGAATGAATGGATGGACGAACGTGATGATGTTGGAAGCGTTTTTTTTTTAGGTTTGATGAATGTGGTAACGTGAATGAATGAATGAATGAGTGAATGAATAGGTGAATGAATGGGTGAATGAATGGGATATTATTGTTTCCTAAAATTATGGGAGTTATTTTAGGAAGCAGTATCTCCCTTCTTTTTTCTTCTTTTTTCTTTTTTTAATGCAAATTGTAGAATGAATCCTGTCCATCCATCCTCATCTCATCCAATGGATGAGATGAGGACTTATGGACTCATATATAGAGAAGGACTCATAAGAGCCTTACTCTCTCTATATATATATATATAGGGGTAGGTTCAAATAAGGTCAACAACTTTTTTAAGTTCCTAAGTTCCAGTGTTAAAGTTACACAAAAAAGTGCTTAAAGTTACACGAGATGAGTGATAAAGTTGCACTTTATCACTTGAAGTGATAAAAGTGCTGAATGTTATACTTGCATATCAATTTTGAACAAATGCAACTTTATCGTATGTCAACTGTAACTTTAATATAGACTTAAAAAAATTGCTGACCTTATTTGAACCTACCTCTATATATATATATATATATATATATATAGAGAGAGAGAGAGAGAGAGAGAGAGGTTCACATAAGAACAACCCTCCCTATAAGTACATAAGTCCACATTTGAGCCTTTGGATGGGGTGAGGATGAAAGGTTGAGATTTGTTTAATCATAATTAAGACACTTAGTACCCCAAAGCAAAGCAAATACCAATACACCCAATTAAATACACACTCTCTCCAACCCAATTTAATACACACCCTCTACAACCCAATTTAATACATTCTTTTCAACCCAATTTAATACATTCTCTCTCAAACCCATAGTATTTAGCATAAATCAGAATATTTGAATGTTTTCATTCGAATTTTAATATTTGATGTTTGGAGTTTTTTTTGCATGATATACGAACATGATTGGAGTTACAATATATATGATCTGAAGTTACAAAATATATATAAACTGAAGTTACGTGATATATAAACTGAAGTTACAAAAATATATGAAATGATTAGAATTGAAGTTACAAAAATGTTGAGTTACAACATACGATCTGAAGTTACAAAATATGTGAACTGAAGTTACAAAATATGTGAAGTGAAATTACAAAAATATATGAACTGATTAGAATTGAAGTTATAATATATGATCTGAAGTTACAAAATACGTGAACTGAAGTTACAAAATACGTGAACTGAAGTTACAAAATATGTGAACTGAAGTTACAAATATATGGACTGAAGTTACAATATACGATCTGAAGTTATAAAATATGTGAACTAAAGTTACAAAATATGTGAACTGAAGTTACAAATATCTATAAAAAGCAACTCATTTACAAAGCTCGTCCGGTCTTACCTCCATTTTTAATTCTTCCTCTTCGTCTTCATCTCCATTTTTAATTCTTCATCTTCATCAAAAATCTGCAATTATTAATTGAAAACACATACTATATTAATTGAAAATAAAAAACATAATGAAAAAAATATCAATTAGCATATAATAGTGAAAAGAAATGAAAAAGGTAGAAATACAGATGCAATTAACAAACTGATATCGAGTCCCAGAAACAGTAAACATGCATACAAATTGATAAAACCCGAAAACAGTAAACATCAAAAATCTCAGAAATTACCCTAGAAAACCCTAATATCAATTTTATTGATGGAATGAACAAAAACCCCATAAAAAACTCAGTAAACACGACCCTAAGAAATTGATTAACAACAATATTACCACCAAAAATTGATTAGACACCAAATTCTCAAATAGAAAAATTCCAATTTAACAAGAAACTCGAAATTAAACCAGAAAACCACGATTAAACGCAAAACCCCCCAATTTGTACAAAAACCCTAATTTCGCAAAAAAAAACCCCAAATTCGTGTAATTAAACAACAAATCCCCAAATTATATTAAATATAAGAAGAAAATACGCATAATCTAATTAGAGATAACGATTGTATTCCGAGTTGATTTTGATGGTGTTTTATTTTCAATCATCTCAGGTGTTTGAAAATTTTCACAAACAAAAAAAAATTACAACTTTACCTCAAAAAATAACGAGATTGAAGATGAGTATGACGATTTTGGAGATTCTTCTTCAATGGATGATGAGTAGTAGATGAGAGAATATTAATAAGAAAATGAATTAGGAAATAAGGAGTGAGAAGAGTGAGAAAGAATGAATGAGTAAATTGTGAGAAAAATGGGAAGGGTGAGAAAATGAAGCAGTAATTAATTCGTATAGGAATGAATATGTGGGAAATTGCAAAGGGTGGGGAAAAAGAGACGTACAATTAATTTTTTTTTTTTGAAAAATTAATAAGATCTTTCAATCTCAGCCATCCATTGCTTTTTGATCCAAGGATTAGAAATGAGACTTATGGACTTGTATGGACATAGGAACTTATATGATCCCTTCTCTCTCTCTCTCTCTCTATATATATATATATATTATTATAAGACTCAAAGCGTGTTTGACTCAAAGTCGAATCCGATACAAAGTCGGTTTATAAAATAACGTTCCACTTTAAGAAAATCAAAACCGATCTATTATAAGACGACCAAAAATACTTTAATTTTATAATGACATCGAAAATATTTTTCCAGACTTAATAACCCGATTTAAATAAAATAGACAAGTAACACCTTATAATTGACTTAGAAAATAACAAGGTGTTACAGTATGTGCGCATATATAGACAAGTACTTGATCAGTATTACTACCTAGGTAACGGGCGTAGAACAAGATTCTGAAAACTGTGGGTACCGTCTTGTTGATGTAGAGAATATAATCATCAGCTTTCATTTTGCATTGAGCCCCATCTGAATAAACGTATAATATAATTGAAGTTCGACCCAATTGAGCCTTATGGGTGAGATGTAAACCTCATAAGATCGGTTCGGTCTACGAATTGATAACACAGTTACTTCTATTGGTGAGATGCAAGCCAATAGGATGTAGCGGTGATACTAGGAGCCACGACTCGTGTGTTTATCTGTTTACGTGAAAAATGATTTAAAATCAAATGGCTGCCAATGTCTTATCTAAACATTACCGTTTACATCACCTCACATGTTGGTTAATTGAATAATTAAAGAAAACTATTTGTTAAGTGATATCCTTTAATATTTTTGTAAGCATATTGTTGGTTATTCACATTATTGTCTTATATGTATGAGGTGATGTTAGAAGAACGGTTTGGTTGTTGTTCCGCTTAGCGGTCTCTGTTTTATATTTTTGCAGGTAAGGCGATGGGGGGAAAATCGAGCGAGAGATTTAATAATATGTTTGTATAAAATACTATCTATATTTTGTACTAGTAAATCAAGACTATGTTGTTAATAGTCGTTTCTTTGAAGGATCCGTAGTGATCCGGATCCGTAGTGATCCGGATTTTTAATCATACTCTGATATGTATAATTAAATGACTTAGATAATTTGACAAAGTCTAGGGTTTCTTCCTAGGGCCGCAGTCTAGGGTTTCTTGCTTTATCCACAAGTTTCTCGTGGATTGATCCCTACTT
The DNA here is from genome assembly GCA_958450325.1 of Agrostemma githago. Lineage (NCBI taxonomy): Eukaryota > Viridiplantae > Streptophyta > Magnoliopsida > Caryophyllales > Caryophyllaceae > Agrostemma > Agrostemma githago. Next base: position 59,421,837 of record OY288247.1, on the reverse strand, counting down.
ATGGGAGTAGGGTCGAGTTTGTTTCTGTTTCTTTGTTCTTACATATGTGTTTCATCACATCGGCGCACAAGTATGAAGAAGTTACAATATCCTAATAAAGGGAAAGGAAAAGTGGGGGAGGTTGAGATTTGTGATTGGCGAGAAGAAGCAGGGTTTCAGGAAGCGGAAGAATCCTGGGTTCTTCTAGGTAAACAGTGGACAAACAAAAACATCAACACTCGAGCGACTATAGATACCATGTCAAAACAATGGCTGACCAAAGGTGTGATCACGACAAATATCTTGGACGTTAAGGAAAGAGTGTTCATTTTCTGGTTTGCATCAGAGGAAGACAAATCGAAGATTATCGAAGGGCAACCATGGCATTTCGACAAGTTTGTTTGGTGTTTCAACGATCCGATATCGGCGGGGAAACTAATGGACACGCCTCTTCACCATGTCCCATTGTGGACTAGGATCTATGACTTGCCCCTAAAGGGGCGTACAAATCATGAATATATCCGCCACATGTGCAGGCAGTTGGGGGCTTTTGTTCGGGTCGATGAGGCTACGGATATGCAGCTGGATAGAGCAGTCAAATTGCGGTTTGTACATGATGTACGGGAGTCGCTTAAAAAGACTATAGAGGTACGTATGCCCCGGGGTAATGTGGTCTCTTTTTATGTTAAATATGAGCGTTTACCATTGTTCTGTTATGAGTGTGGTAAATTAGGGCATGGGGAAAAAGAGTGTGATGAGGGGCCATATGAGGTGGGGGAGCTTATTTTCGCGGAGGAGCTTAGGGCATCACCTTGGTGACCAGTGAAGCAAGTTACGGGAATGGGGAGTATGAAAGGAAAGAATTTACAACTTGACTTAGAGGCGGGGCAAAAGGCTTGTGAGGAGGAAGCCCTTAGTAACATAATTGAAAAACTCCACACATTGCGGTACATAATAAGAACCATCGACGTTTGGCTAAGCCGGGTGAGGAGGTGTTCCAGTGCTTTTAGAAAGGGACGGAGTAGAGGTAGGGAGGGTGATGGGGACACGTGAAAAGGAGGTGGGGGTTAATGTGGTGGAGGAGGGAGGACGGCTGCCTTTGAGCGTTGTGGGAGAAGGGGAGGGCGTTATGCTAATTGATCAAGGGGTTAGTAAGGCTTGAGGGCTGGATTGTGGAGGAGCGGGAGTCCAGGTCGGAGGCTGAAGGAAATACCATGCATAATGCGACCCAGGGGAAAGAAGTGGAAGAAATTAGCGAGGGAGGGGCATGTGAACAGGAATGGAGTGGGGGTGTCAGGGCCAAGAAATCGAGGGAGGAGGGTGAATTTGAGGTGAATGATGGGGAGAAGAAGGCAAAGCTTAGCATGGGTGTAAGTTCACGTGAGGTGGAAGATGAGGTGGGTCAACCTGGCCGGGGTCAATGAGTCTTCTAAGTCTCAACTGCAGGGGGCTGGGCAACCCTCTGTAGTTGGCGGATTGAAAAACCTCCTTAGGAGGGATGCCTCTGCTACAACTTTTTTATGCGAGACAAAGCTTAACAGTATGGAGTTTGGGGATGTGAGGGTGGGTCTACATGATTATGAGAGTGTAGAAATGGATAGTGTAGGAAGCTCAGGGGGTCTTGCGTTTCTGTGGAGGAAAGGGGTGCAGTGTACCTTCTGGTCGGCTTCGGTTAATCATATCAATTTCGACGTGTTACTAGGGGGAGGGAGTGGCAGGTTACTGGTATCTATAGTTGGCCTATGGTGAGTGACAGACACCTAACGTGGCGACTTATGAGACTTCTTAACGACAAGTATGCTGGTCTGTGGTTGTGTATAGGGGACTTTAATGAAGTGCTTTATGCTTCGGAGATGAGTGGAGGAACACGGGCTCAGAGGTAGATGAACAACTTTCGAGAAGCCGTGGATGACTGTGGGCTGCGGGATGTTAGTTTTGAGGGGCATGAATTTACTTTTGACAATGGCCAAGCGGAGCTGATGAACCGGCAATGTCGGCTTGATCGAGCTCTTGGTAATGACGAGTGGTTTGACATATTCTCGAAGGCAAAACTTATCCATTTGATGAGGGAGTGGTCGGACCATGCACCCATCAAACTATTGTTGGAGGACTCGCGTATATTGGGTGGGTGGGGGAGAATGTTCAGGTTTGAGCAAATGTGGGTTGGGGAGGAAGGTTGTGAAGAGACTATTAGCAGAGTCTGAGGGTCCGGGGAGGGGGACCTGTTACAGAAAATACAAGCTTGTGAGGAGGTGTTGTGGAAGGGGCTAAGAATTGGCGAAATCCTAAGAGATATTCAAAGGAAGAGGCATAGGCTGGATAAATGAGAGAGAGAGGATCGAAGTCAGGCTAGGGTGGCGGAGAGGAGACGGATTATGAAAGAGCTGGCGAGTTTGTTACGGAGTGAGGAGCTCTTCTGGAAGCAACGATTGAGGGTGGTCAATTGGCTCCGTGAAGGCGATAAAAACACATTGTACTTTCGTAGGAAAAACTCGATACGGAAGCAAAATAATCAGATTTTTAGACTCATTGACGATGATGGGGTGATAAGAGAGGGACATGACCAGATTGAAGAGGTGGTGCGTGGGTACTTCAGAAACTTGTTTTAATCAAACCATAATCGACATTTTGAGGAATTGTTGGATGGTGTTGATGGGCGTGTGACGGAACGAATGAATATAATGTTATGACATGATTATACAGGTGATGAGGTTTGTACGGCCCTAGAACAAATGCAGCCAACCAAGGCGCTCGGTCCAGATGGCATGAACGCTTTGTTTTATCAAAAGAAATTGGCATATTGTGGGCCCTCTTGTGGTTAGAACGACGTTGGGGGTTTTTCGGGGTGATTCGCTTCCAAGTGGCAGCAATAGGACTTTTATTGTCTTGATTCCGAAATTTACAAATGCGAGTCGTATGAGTGAGTTTCGACCTATTAGTCTGTGTAATGTCGTTTATAAAATTGTCTCGAAGGCTTTGGCTAATTTATTGAAGGTTTTCCTTGGGGAGATTATTTCGGAAAACCAGAGCGCTTTCACTCTGAGTCAGTTGATTGCGGACAATGTTCTGATCGCCTTTCAAGCGTTTCATTATATGAAGAATGTGAGGTCAAGGGAGGGTTTATGGCCGTGAAACTCGATATGACGAAAGCATATGATCGAGTTGAGTGGTATTTTTTGAAGCGTGTGTTGTGTAGAATGGGGTTCGATGCTAGATGGGTGGATAGGGTAATGCATTATGTCACTACGGTCTCTTTTGAGGTACTTATAAATGGCCGACCGTCGAGGAGTTTTGTTCCGGAGAGAGGGTTGAGACAAGGTGACCCCCTTTCGCCTTACCAATTTATTCTTTGTCCCGAGGTTCTTTCAAGTCAAATTCGATGTGCTATTGAAGCAAGGAGTATTCGTGGGATCCGTGTAGCGAATGATGCCCCGGTGATCTCGCATGTTTTCTTTACGAATGATAGTTTATTGTTCTGTAAAACTTATGTTCAGGAAGCTCGTGTTGTCAAGATGGAGTTAAGGAGGTACGAGCAAGCATTGGGTCAATTGGGAAATTTTGACAAGACCACGATCTCTTTTAGCCGATCTACGAGTCAGGACCATAGTGCACGGGTGGCTGGGGAGCTTAGGGTTCGAAGAGTCGAGAGTCCTGGGAAATATCTCGGGCTACCAATGGTTTTGGGGCGGTCTATGGAGGCTCTGAACAGTTTGCTACGAGAAAAACTTGCGAAAAAGATTCAAGGGTGGTATGGAAAGCTTTTGTCTAAAGCGGGTAGAGAGATTATGATAAAGGCGGTTGTCCAATCAATTTCTACCTATATCATGAGTGTTTTCGGATTACCTGTCTTTTTTGTTTGAGGAAATCAGGTCAATGATCTCAAAATTCTGGTGGGGCTCGGAAAAGGGGAATAGAAAGATATCGTGGGTGGTGTGGCAAAGGTTGTGTAAACCGAAGGACATTGGCGGACTTGGTTTTAGGGACTTTCACTGATTCAACTTGGCTCTATTAGGGAAACAAGCATGGCGCCTCACAATTGACTTGGGTAATTTGCTTGCTCGAATTCTCCAGGCGAAGTATTACAGGGGCTGCTCATTCTTGCAATCGAAACTTGGTCACAATCCAAGTTTCACTTGGAAAGGAATATGGGAGCCCAAATTGGTGGTGCAACAAGGAACTATTGTAACACCCGCTATTTTTCCTAAGCATTTTCATTCTTTCCGTTAGAACTCCGTCTTAACTCTGTCACTTTTGGCCTCATATTTCATCATTTTAGTAAGCTCTATTTTAATTTTTGAGTTTAATAATTTTATTTTTAATTTTAAAGATTTAAATTCTTTTTAAATTCATTTATTTGGTTTATTCGTAAACTAATTAATTTTTCCGCAAGGAATTCTATTTCTCTTCGAATTGACATTTTTAAGCTTGGATTTAAGTTATTCCTTTTCCTAAAAATGTTTGAATACGTTTCTATAATATTTTCAACTAGTAAATATTTTTATTTACAAAAATTTAGTTGTTAATGATTTTTATTACGAAGCTTCGCGAATAATTATTTTCTTACGCGAGGTTTACTCGAATTACTTTGAAATGCCTTTAACTATTTTACGATTATACTTTTTAACAACTTATAAATTATTTGAGACCATTTCCTCACATTTTGGACCGACTAAGCTCTTGGTCACAAGTTTTACTACGTTTTATTTAAACGTTTCATTTTATCACGTTAAAACGTAAACGTAAGATTATTTCTTTTCATTCATTGTTGCATTATTATCAAAACTTTTCATACACCTTTCTCATCTCTTTTGGCCGGCCACTTCATCATAGTTGCACATAGTTTTCATCAACACTTTAATCTCATTTATATTTTGGAAACCATCCATTTCCATACTTCACTTTATTCATTCATCAAAGTTTAAAAAAAATCTACCTTCATCTATTATTGGCCGTGGCACCTCCTCCTATTCTAGGATTACTTTTGCTTCAATTCTAGTCTTAATCGACTCAAAATCATCGTCTTCCGTTCTCTTCGTTAAGGTATTAATCGACGCCGTTTTTGATCAATATTTACCTTGATTTTTATTAGTTTTCTCATGGTATTTTTCTGCCATGATTTTCATGTTTGGTAGGATTTTGGGACGATCCCGAAGCCGACGAATATATTATCGATTCAGATTTGGAGTAGAGGTAACGTCGATGTTACTCGGTATTTCATGATTTTAATTGAGTATTTGCATGTATATATTTTTATGTTTTATTTTGGCAATATATGTATGTCACGAATTCTAGAAAAATTTTAAGAGTTGAAAATTTGCGTGTTTTGGTATTTTTATCACTTTCACGAGATTAACGATTAAATTGATTGTAATAATTTGTAAAATCGTAATATTTGGCCTAAACTTGTAATATATTATTATATTCTGTAAAAATGAAGTTTTTTATGATTTTTAATAATTTAGTATTATTCTGATATTTTAGTTATCGATTATTGAATTATTACCGTTTACGGACAAAAACGATTAAAAGCCGATTTTTAGTTCTAGTATCTAAACATTTTATTTTAATCTGATTTTTGACGTGGTGAAACTTTCTGATAAAACAGAATTTCAAGAATTTATTCATAATTTTTTGGAATTGTTAAGTGGATGAATTAATTAATCACTTTAAATCATCGTTTATCGTTAAAACCGCGTTTGTCGTTTAAATTCTCGATTTCTGGTCCTTTGATTAAATCTGGAAAAAAATATGATTCTGATGATTTAATAATAAAATGTAACTTTATGATTTTTATTACTATAATAAAATTTAGGAACAATAAGTTTTATTAATGGAATCGTTAATTGTGAAAACGGGCTTAAAAGACGGTTTTACCTAATTTTGTGAAATCTGGAATTTTGACACTTTGGGAAAATTTTAAGTTTCTGGAAAATCATAATTTTTAAGTTTAATGATAATTTTTGGATATTAATACGTAAATCGTTTTGTAATTACTATGGTTATTAATCGTTATTGTCGCGATTAGACGAATAACGAGAAAACCCTTTAAAAACCGAGTCTAAGTATTCTGGAAAATTTTCTTTTCGGGACAGAATGTCCATAAATATATTTTAGCTATTTTATGTAATTTTTGTACTATTTATTAAAGTCCTTAATTAATAAGTATTGATTTTTGGACAAATTACGATTTATCGTTAAAATGCTTCGTCTTACCTAAAAAATTTATTTTTCCAGCTATTTTGAAAATATTTAAATCTGAAACTTTAAGAGTTAAATCATCCCTTAACATACTCTAAATATATTCATTGGTTTAATTAAATAAAAGACGTTAAAATATTTGAATTGACATTTGCCGTAAAATCCTATTTATGTTCGTATTGTCGAAACTAATAATAATTAGGAAATTTTAGTTTTATAAATTTTGGAAACACCCTAATTAGTAGTACTAAAGTGTTTAACACATTTTTAATTATTTTATAAACACTTGTATGGTTTTTCAATAATTTCGTAAACTCAAATGTTCTCACTTTAACAATTAATATCGTTAAGGCCGAAAGTATTAGTTTTATAAATCTATATCGTTAGCTAAAATGTTGTGTTAGTATATACTAATATTTTTGCTATTTTGATATGACGCTATTTTTAGTAAAGTTTCTAAAAATAGAAGTTTCCTAAAATAGAAAGTTTCCTCTTTTAGAATATTATGATTACTTCTTTTATCTCCATATTGTTTATAATGATTATATCTTTGAATATCGATAATGGCTTTGTTTTGGAGTTATGGAATAAGGACAAGTGTGAGGTTAGAGTAATATATTCTAGGGTTTACGGTTTTGCCATCAACTATAAGGCTAGTGTATCAGGAATCGGTACATTGGTTGTTGAACCGGGTGACAGGTATCCCGGGAGTTGTGTACATTTTGACCTTAAGCTTAGGCCTCGCAGTAAGTCGCCGTCATAAGTTGAACTGGGTGACAGGTAATCCCAGGAGGGGTGTGCATTATCTTAAACTAGGGCCACGCATTTATAAGTCGCCGCTCTATTATGGTTGAGTATCCTAGTTAGAGACTGAAGTTTGATTTGTTTGAACTAAGTTCTCGAAGCTAGTTTTTAGTACTCTCCTAGTGAAAGTCTAGTCGTCTACACTACGCCTATCCATAACGCCATTTTGAATATTTTTATTATTATCGATATAATTTGGTTGCAGGTTGGCAAATGTTTTATGTTTTCTTCGGAAAACTCATTTTTATTATATTGTTTTGATACGTGAAGTTTTTCACTGAAAGTTTATTTTTATTATAATGTGTTTTACTGTTTTCCATTTTTATTATTTTTCTATAGTAGTAAGTACATTTTTAAAATCCTGTTATACGGCTGGGAGAACGTTGACGTTGCTCCCCACTGATTGTGGCTGTTATGTTTTTAACATGGCAGGTATATGCGTTTTCCTTCGTGTGGGCTAGCGAGCAGTTATGGATCCTGCTTGTTTTAATCAGATCACTGTATTATGGATTGTTAAAACCCTTTTTATGGATTTTATTTATTTATTTATTTTGTAGCCATTTTTAATTTATGGCTTATGTATTGACTTACCATTTTTATTTAATCAAGACATAGCTACAGTGTGTTATAATCCCACTTCTACATTGTTTCCGCCACTGTATTGCGTTAGAATTTCTAGGGGATTACAACTATGAGACGGATTGGGAATGGGTTTGGCACGTATGTGTGGAGGGACCCTTGGATTAGGCGTGATGGAGGGGGGAGGGTGCTGTCGCCGAGAATGGACCCCGACCAGAATCTGACGGTGGCTGATTTACTGAGTGGGAACGGGGAGTGGGATCGGGGGAAACTTCGAGGATTGTTTCTTCCTTTTGAGCAAGAGGAGATCAGGATGATGAGACTCAGAAACAGAGAGGCGAAGGATAGTTGGTATTGGCATCGAGAGAAGAATGGAGAGTACTCGGTTAGATCGGCTTATAGAATGCTTGTTGGTGATATAGAAGGGAATGAAGGCCTATCTGAGCTGACTCGGGAAAGCGGGTTGTGGAAGTGTGTCTGGAAAGCTCGTGTTCTACCTCGAGTGAAGGTGTTCTTTTGGCAGCTATGTTTGGAGGCTCTACCTACAAAAGGTAACTTAAATCGATGCATTTCAAGTATTGACCCGGTGTGTCCTCTATGTCTTTGCGAGGTGGAGACGTGTCTCCATCTCGTGAAGGGGTATTGGTGGGGGTTGGGGGTGGATATAAGAAGGGAGAACGGGAATGAACGGGTGAGGGAGTGGGTGGAAGATGTGTGGAGAGAGATGGGGGAAGAGGAGCAAGGGTTGATGATGATGGCGTGTTGGGGGTTGTGGGAAGCACGAAACAGGGCTGTTTTTTAGGGGAGAAGGGTATGTCCGGAGGGGGTGATTAAACGGGTTCAGGCACTGTGGTGTGAGCTGGTCAAAAACAAGGGAGGACGGGATGAGGCACAAAACAATGGAGGGAGTGTGAGTTCGGGGAGAGGCGGACATGGCAGGCACCACAATATCAATTCGTTAAGATAAATTGCGATGCGGGCCTGTCAACAGGAGGAATCAGGGTGGGTATTATTGGGAGAGGGGATGATGGACGATGTTTATGGGCCATTAGCTCGAGACGGAGAGGCAGGGCGGAAGCAAGGGAGGCAGAGGCGGAAGCGTTGCTGGAGGGGGTGAAGGAGGCCTAGAGACGAGGACATCGGAATACGATCTTTGAGAGCGACTGCAAGGAGATGATTGACATCCTACAAAAGGGGAGCAAGGGTCGAAGTGATCTTTATTTCATTACTGAAGCTATTCGTGACATTAGCTTATTGTTTGATAGCGTTGTTTGGTCTTTTGTTCCGAGGCAATGTAATAAGGTAGCCCACGAACTCGCACACTTTTTATCTCGAGACTTTGGTAGGCGAGTGTGGGGGACAATAGGCCGGACAGTGTTCAAGCTCTTATTTTGAGCGACTTTAATCATTCTAGTTAATCCCGACAGTGGGAATTCAAAAAAAAATGACTTAGATAATTTCCGTATTATCTATTAATTTAAGTCATCGAAAATTCAGGTTGTTACAAAAATGGGTCATCTTATAACCGAAAATCATAATCTTATGTTTATCTCAAGATACAATGGGTCGTAGTTCAAAACTATTTTTTGGTTTATCTCAATACAAATGGTATCTTATAATAACCCAAATTCATATATTTTTTTAATGTTTATCTTAAGACAAAATTGGTCATATTTCAAAATAAAATGACAAGGTTGTCTAATTACTCATTAATAAACCTCCTAAGGTTTATGTTTTGATGTCAAAAAATGAGTTTTTTTTTTGTAAATTTTATCTTGTATTTTACAAAAATACCATTTTATTCACTTGTATCCATGTATTAATGGATAAATTTACTATTTAAAAAAAAGTAAAAAAGTATACAAAGTATTTCAGTATTGAATATTATGAAAAAGTATTTGTTTTTATCGGAGTACTCTGTAACTTTTAGGTAGTAAAAGTTATATCATAGTTATAGAGAAAAAAATTAAATAAATCTATGTACTAATCAAACTTACCATACAAAATTTATTTTAGTTTAAATTTGAGTAAGATGTCAAAATTAAAATTTGTCCACCGATCTAGTCACATGACGTGCTTATTTTCCGCACCCTTGGATGAAAATCCTGTCATCGCCACTGCCCCAGAAGACAGCAAAAATGGAACAGACATCACGTGGAATGCGTAGTCAGTTATGTTTGATAAATTAAAATTTATCACTATATAAACCGTCAATTATAACGTTAGAAGATAACAAAAATTGAATAGACACCGCGTTTCTAGCCAAGTTCTGTTTGATAAATTTTTTAATATTTATTTGTCTGCCCTCTATAAATACTATTAGAAACTCTAAAATATAAAATTAAAAATTTCAATTTTATAAATAATTTGTAAAATGAAAATAATTATCCTAATATAAGTACGAGTAGATATTTAAAACTCCGTATGATAAAATTATCTTAATGTAATTAGATTTACTTGGATGATCAAATTACCAATAAAAACAATCCAAATATAGAAAGGTAAAAAAAAATGATTGAGACAGAGGAGTCGGGTACGTCCCCTGGTCTTCGTGAAGCTCCACCTCCTCGAGGGACTCAGGATGAGCCGCCTTGTGATGCCCTCGGGAGTTCTATAGGACAGAACACGGGTCATACAGTTAGGAGCGATAATGTAACATTCTCATTATTACTCATATTATAATACCCCGTATTTTCATAATTTTTTAAACATTTATAAACTCATTAAACTCCGCCATAATTACCTATTTAAAAATTCTTCCCTAGTATGCTTGGTATTATTATCCTATGTTTTCATCCTTTTTTTTGCCAACACAGAAAGAGCACCGGATTACATGTTGTTTGGGTTCTTGGAACCCATATTACATCCATTATTGAAAATAAAAACAACATGACAAACCGCTACTAAAATAATAACGAAAAAAAGAAAGACGTCAGGTAAGAGTAGTGAGTTGTTGGTGCACTGATGATTGGATATGAGCGTCTTCGTCCACATAATCAACACAATTGCCGACTCGAGAGACCATCCACGCATATGCACTATAGAGAGACGGGACCAAGATGCACTTACGCACTTACGAAGAAGGCGTAGAAAGAACAGGTGAGAACAAAGCAACGAGGCTTGCCTCTAATGGATAAAAAAACTCCTACATCTTGAAAAACGAACCCTACAATCATATGGCCAATGAACCAAAGAACCAAGCAACATGCAAAGAGTATAGGATAAGGACAACACCATAGCCAAACCCGATCCGGAAGAAAAAATCCAAGACCAATTTATGGTCAGGCCAACTCACTCCAAACGCAAACATGCCATCGTAGGGAGGCCTTTATTCTTATTCTTAAGAGAAGAGATACTTAGGCTTATAATTAAGAGACTATTAAAAAGAATATCTACGCAAAAGGGCATTGATGGAGAAAGCCACCGGGAACTCAACCACCAAACAGACACCATGAGAAGACACCTAGGCCCGAAACCGTCCTAATAGACGACCCACACTTAAAAAATACCTTCGTCAAGGCAAGAGAGGAACCACCACGATCACTATCCAGTAAGACCAAAGAGAAAAAGAAAAGCAAAGCAGAAGGAGCACTGACCTTACAACCCCTGACCTAAAACCATACAAGCTGACAAGACCAATCAAGAATTGAACCAACCCAAACCGATCGGACACGGACCAAACGATAACCAACCTAACCACCCAAAACAAACAAGCATCAAGACAAAGGCAAAAAAGAAACCTAGCAATCTAAACACCTAAACACAAACATGCAGCCAACCGATCCAACAAAACACTGACAACAACCGGAGGGTGGGGGAGGAGGGAACACCCACCGATGTGAGTCAACGACAAGGGAGGAGGCCGAAACCTTAACAAAATGGGGGAGGAAAGCCGGTCACCGGAGGGCGGGGGAGGGGGCGAGAAGAGGGGGGAACTCCCCCGGTGAACGCCGGCCTAAGGCATGGCAGACGGTCAGACAAGAGTGGGGAGGTGATCGGAGCATGTCAGCAATAACGGATCAGGCCAGGGGAGGGCCGACAACCCTCAAGACCAACAAAAAAACCAAGAAAAAAAGGCTTACTGGACAAGGAAGATCGGAAAGCGGCCATCACCGGCGGGAAGGAGGTGGTGGTGGCAAAATTGTAAAAGGAGCGGAGAAGAAGATAGGTAATCTAATCAGCCCGCCGGAGATATGACAAGAAGACGGTCATATCTCCGGTCAGGTAAGAAGATTGGGGAGGCTGAGAGGTGGTAAGGCGGCAGCTGCCAAAGATTAGGGTTTGGATTTTGTTCTTTTGGGAAGAGAGAAGAGGGAGCGTAAGTTTTAGAGAAAGAAAGCCTTTTTGGGTAAAGAAAGTTGAGATGATTGTTCTCATCCTTCATTATGCTCTTAAACACATAATTTGGAATGGACTAGTAAACTTAGGTCAAATCTTTGCTCATTTTATGACATGTTAAAGACATATTTGGCTCTCGGTCACAAAATAAAAGTTTTATATCTTTCTCTTAGCTTTTGAACGCCACCTTAATCGTTATAATCGGAGTTCTGTAGAGAAAGTTATGCTAGAAATATGACATACTATTACCGTAACCTGCGGACCAAATCTGTTCCGTCATTATCTCTACTTCACTTACTTATTTAGTTATTTGTCAGATGCAAGTGATGCAACTTGCACGTCCTTGGAGCTCAAGGCCTATTACTATAGGCATGCATGACTATGTCTAATCATTACTACCTAAAGCTACATCTACACCTTAATCATTTCATCACATTTACCTGCATAAATGTCGTACACTTTGTCATGTACTACACTCACTAGTATAGCACCTGTGTAAATACACAGTAAATTTAGTTTGTTACTTTTAATAGATGGGATATATATAATTACCAATTGCACGGTTTCTGAGATATGGGGTTTACGTAGGCGCTCACAATTAAATTTTTATTACGTATTATTCAAAATAAGTTTGAGTTTGAAATATATTTCGTATTATTTTAATATTATTTTTAATAAAGAGTATCGCGTATTGCTAAGAGTAGGTGTCGATCATTCCGAGAAAGTATTTTTAGAAAGTCGTATATTTATAACGTTGAATATCGAATAAAGTTGTGATGATCATCGCTTATTCAATCAAGAAGTTTTGAGTGAAGAACATATCTATTTTCCATTGGGCCTCGTATAAGATTTACATTTCACATTAGGTCTCATATGAGCTATATGAGATTTATATTTTTTTCATTGTTTAGATGACCCATAGTTTAAGTGGCCCATTATATAGTAGTGATAGTATTAGGCGGGAAAATGGATGAATGAGGGAACGATACCATCATTTTTCTAGTTTCCTCTATCCTTTTACTCTTTCCGTTCAAGTCGAACCTTCCTTTATTTCTTTTTGGGACGTTCAAGTCCAACCTCCCCCTTTCCATTTTAGTCATTATTTTAATATTAAACAAATACTTTAAACCTTATATATTCACATAAATGCCCCTATCTACTCCACATTTAATATTAAACAAATATTTAACTTTTTCCATTTGTACCTTTAATAATAAACAATCGATTTATTAGAACTTGAGCAAAAAACAAAATGGAAGGTTCGACTTGAACGGAGGGAGTAGTATATAGGGGATTCTTCCTCCCCTGTGTCGTAAACAACATCCCCATTTCTCACAACCCTTTTTCTCCTAACTTCATCCCCTATTAGTCATCCTAATTATTACTCACTATGTCCCGATCAATTATTTGCCTTTGATTTTGGCGTAAAGACCAAGGAGGGGGGGTGAGATCCAATAAATGGGTGACATGTGGAGCAAAAGTGATGTGAAAGATCATTTTACATATAAAAAACTTTGCTAAAATGGAAAGGCAAACAAATGACTGAGAAAGCTTACAATGGAATAAGCAAACAATTGACCGGAACGGAGGGAATAGTAAGTATAGGATTCTATTCATTTAGTTTTATTCAATTACTAGTTAATTTGTTGGTTTATTTCTTAATGAATCTAAAATTAGGAGAACAAGACACCTTGACCACTTGGGTTGATATCATCTATGCTCTTCTTATTAGTAATAATAATTTATTTCAAGGTAACTAGGTTTACTCATTTTCTTGATTTATGAAATTCTAACATTTTTATGAATTTATAATGAGATTGATGATATATATGAAGCTTAAAAATTACGATAATATATGAACTTCATGGTACATATCATATATATATATATATATATATATATATATAGAGAGAGAGAGAGAGAGATAGGTTCACATATAGTCAACAACTCTTATAAGTTCATAAGTTTCAGTGTTGGAGTTACACAAAAAGTGCTTAAAGTTACACGAGATGAGTGATAAAGTTGCACTTTATCACTTAGTGATAACAGTGCTGAATAATATAGTTACATATCAATTTTGAACAAATGCAACTTTATCGTATGTCATCTGTAACTTTAAAATAGACTTAATTACATATGGTGAACTTTTTTTTTTGTGGAAAGTGGGGGTATATTATATTAAATCAATTTCCGCCAATGCAATGACCGCATTCGGAAACGACGACAAGTACACAAGCTCCTCCCTACTATTCGGACAGAGACGGGCAACATGATGTGCAACCGTATTGCCCTCCCGTTTAACATGTAACCAACTACAATGAACAAATTTGGACTTAAAAGACAAAATATCCTCGACTATCAAACCAAACAAATCCCTCGACTGTCTTCTACTCTTGACCGCATCCACATTGACCTTGGATTCACTCTCAATGGCCACTTTGTCCAGGCGAAGGAAAACAGCCCACTCCATACCCCACTCCACAGCTTTTGCTTCTGCAATGGCAGGATCTCACGAACCACGACACCGTTTGCTCGCAACCATAATCACTTGTCCTTGCCAATCTCTCCCAACAACACCAAGCCCCACCTCACCATTAGCAAAGATTGCAGCGTCTATGTTGAGCTTAACCACGTCCCTTGCAGGTCAACTCCATTTTACCACACTCACATTGTGATTAGCAACCGGCCTTACCCTACATTCCATTCTAACCCGAGCGTGCTCCTCCACCAAAGTCAGCATTCCACTAATCACAACACAAGGTACTGGTGGATGGGTCTCGAAGACACAGAGATTCCGGAGGTACCAAATCGCCCAAAGCATCGCAAGAAATCGGTTTCGAGCTTCACCGTGAATTTCTGCCAAAAGCCAGACCAGCCGCCTAGTGAAAGAAAATGACGGTGCTATTGAAATCAGATCCTTAAACTCACTCGAGTCCCAAATCGACATCGCCGAATTACATTCAAACAAAGCATGAAACGTCGACTCCGCACCACCACCACACAAGCCACAGAGAGGATCCGCCACACATCGACGTCTAAACAGGTTCGATCTCACTCCAAGGGTATTGGAACAAGCCCTCCAAAGGAAATGTGAAATTTTCGGAACCGTTTGCAGCCCCCAAATCACTTTCCACACCCCTTCGGTCGCCGGGCCTTCCACATTCAGTCCAATAGGATTAGGGGATCTTGAGGCAAGCCAGTAAGCCGAGCAGACCGAGAAATCCCCATCTTTGCTTGGCCACCAAAACAAAACTATCCTCCGGTAAGCGTCGGCTAAGAGGGATACTTATAATACTTCTGGCATCATCCGGGTGAAAAATGGCCTGCACAAGGGAAAGATTCCAGCTAGCATTATGTGAATTAATAAGCTCTGCCACCTTTAAAAATGGGTCAGCCTCAATATTCGGGTGGAGGGCCCGAAAACCTCCTTGTCTCGGAATCCAATCACATTCCCAAACCCGAATAGACTGCCCATTGCCCATTCGCCATCGAAGGCCATCAAGAAGAACAGGCTTCGCATTCCAAATGCTCCTCCAGACGAAACTCGGATCATGGCCTCTATTTGCCATCAAAATCGTCCCATTCTTAAAGTATCTCGCTCGGAAAACACGGCAGACCAGCGAATCAGGATTTGTGAGGAAGCGCCACGCTTGTTTAGCAAGGAGAGCCTGATTAAACAAGCCCAGGTTCCGAAACCCCATCCCACTGTCCCTCTTGGGTCGACACATTTGTCCCAGGACCACCAATGAATCTTCCGTTTGGCCTCTGAAGAACCCCACCAGAACCTAGCAATGATCCCATGAATGTCCTGAATAATCCCCTCCGGAATAGAAAACAAGCTCATCATATATGTTGGAATCGCTTGGGCAAGTGCCTTGATAACAATTTCCTTTCCCGGCCTAGAGAGAAGACGCTTCTTCCACCCTTGTAATTTCTTCCAAATCCGCTCCTTAATTTCTGCAAAGATTGCCTTCTTGGATTTACCAATAATGGTAGGTAAGCCCAAATATTTTTCATACTTATCCACCTCCCGGACACCAAGGAGACTCTTAATTAAATCTCGACGATCTCCTGTAACTTTTTTGCTAAAAACAATTTCGGACTTAGTATAGTTAATCTTCTGCCCCGAGGCTCCTTCAAACACGCTAATAATTTTAGCCAAGGTCAAGCACTCCCTTAAGTTAGCCCTAGCAAAAAGGATACAGTCATCAGCGAAAAATAAATGAGAAATCCGAAGTGCCCCATGGCAAATTCTGGCCCCATGGATACTTCAAATCTCGGCAGCCGGGCGTAGAAGGTCTGAAAAAACATCAGCACACATGAGGAAAAGATAAGGTGAAATTGGATCCCCTTGTCGAAGTCCTCGAGACGGAGTCACTAAACCCATAGTCGCCCCATTCACACGAAAAGTATGAGTAACAGAGGTGACACAACTCATAACCCGCCTCGTCCAGCAATCGGAAAAACCCATACGAGACATCACCGCCTCGAGGAAAGTCCACTCAACTCTATCGTAGGCTTTACTCAGGTCTAGCTTAAGCGCGACCGTCCCCTCTCGCCCTCCCCCCCCCCCCCCCTCCCTCTTCGTAGCATGGAAGGTTTCGAAAGCAATAAAAGCATTATCCGAAATCAACCGACCTGGAGTAAAGGCGCTTTGATTTTCGGAAATAATACGGTCAAGGAGGGGTTTGAGTCTATTAGCCAAAGTTTTAGAAATCACTTTATATATAACATTGCAAAGACATATGGTGAACTTATTTGATCCTCTCTCTCTCTCTCTCTCTCTCTCTCTCTCTCTCTCTCTCTCTCTCTCTCTCTCTCTCTCTCTCTCTCTCTCTCTCTCTCTCTCTCTCTCTCTCTCTCTCTCTCTCTCTCTCTCTCTCTCTCTCTATATATATATATATATATATATATATATATATATATCTCTCTCTCTCTCTCTCTATATATATATATATACACACACACACATATATATATATTTGTGGTGGGTATGTAAATATATGATTGATTTTGTTGTTCATTATTTGATCATATTTTATATCTCGATATCTAACCAGCTATTACACCTCGGTATATAAAGCCGAGTAAAGACTATGATACAACGAATTCAACTGCTCTACTAATTACAAGGCTAATCAAAGGTTAGCACTACTAAATACGAATATGAAGAGACGATCACTAAATACAAGATATTTACTAATACACCCCCGCAGTCGGAACGATAGGAGGACGGACGTTCTGGCTGGACCGAAAACGGGTGAACAGGTACCTGTGCAGTCCTTTCGTGAAAATATTGGCATATTGATAGTTGGCGGGGACGTGGAGAACACTATTAATATATTAGACAATATTAATATATTATACTCCCTCCCTTTATAACCAAACACACCACTTGCTTTTTCACATTTGCCGAGACACGTTTTACACCTTCAATATCTTTCATTTTACATTACTAAAAAATCTAAAAATGTTATATTCTTACACTACTCATAAAGATGAATCAAACAAGATTCCACATGACTATATTTTACTTTGTAGATTGTCAAGAATATCGAAGATTTTTTTACTTGTGAGTAGTGGCAAAATGAGAAGGGGTGTTTAGTTATGAAGGGAGGGAGTAGTTAATAGTAGTAATTACTAATTAGTAGAGTCCCTTGACATTCCGTCATTAGTATATCATTTAGTATATGTTATTCCCGAGACACATTGTTCGATGTATCTCGTTGTAAGTCTTCGGTATAAATACCGAGCTACTTGAATGATATAGACACTTACAATATGAATGATTAAAATAATTATATTCTTAAATATATTCTGATTTTTTTTTCATGTTTGATGATGTTGCATGTAGTTTGTTAAATTTTTATATTGGTTTTTTGATTGTTATTTTAGTTTTCATGTTATCACATTTTTTTAATGAATAAACATGCAATAAATATCTACAATATGTAAATAATTATGAAAAAAATATTTCTAGTTATAATATGACTTTCTATTATGTAATAAAATTTTGCAGGGTGATTTTATAATTTATATAGTTATTTTTGGATTTAAATGGGTAATTAGCCGATAAATCCCTCAAGTTATAATAAATACGAAATAAATGCATATCATAATTTATATAAATGTATTCTAGTTTTTTTTTTACTAAAATAAATTTAGAAGTGTCGTAAAATATTTTTACTTATTTATTTAATTATTTATTCATGAAATTTCCTATTAAAATGTTATTATAAATTGTAAGTTTAAATACTTGTAAAATAATTAATATTACATTATTTTAATTGAACTTAATACTTAATTATATATTAAATAACTTTTCATGGACATTATGTAATTTTAATTTAATCATTTATAATGTTTAGTTAAACATATTCATGATTGAATAATAAATAAAAAGATTAATTTTCGTCACCCCAAATACCACTGCTTATTCACAATTAAATAACATTTAATGATGTAAAGGAATAGAATAGTAATAGTGCTGCAGTCTAGGTTACACGGACACTCCTCCAAACCGTCGTGTCGTGTCGGACACCGACACACGTCGGACACACGACAATACGTCTCGGACACCTGAAAAATTGTGTCTGGTTTTTTTTATTTATTTAGAGACGTGTTGGACACTAGAGACGTGTTGGACACGTTTCATGTTATTTTGAGACGTGTCGGCCACGACTCATACTATTTAGAGACTCATCGGACACACTTATCATTGTTTATGAAATTGTGGACTTTAATAAAACAATAATATTATATGTTTATAGGGTTACTTGATACTATAAACGTTCTACTTAAGACTAAATAATTAATTAATTATTATATTACGGTAGTATAACTGTTTGAGCTTTTTAAGATTTGATTTTAATTATGATTTTATAAGACTTTAATTTTTGTTTTGTTATTTTACGATAATTGCGGTAGTTTAAGTAATCCAACCTATATTTTAGGCAAAAAAATCTTCAACTTTTCTTTGTTTAAATATGTATATTGATTTTTTTCTACCGTGTTCGTGTCCTATAAATTTTCGAACGCCCTGTCCCGTGTCCGATACGTCTCCGTGTCCGTGTCCGTGTCTGTGCAACCTAGGCTGCAGTGGTTAGGCAAATGTCCCTCTACTTGATTTCCTGGGCTCGAACCCCACTACTTATTCATTATCCAATTTGACCACAAGTACTTGTTTATATTTTCTTTTACATCTTATTTTAAAATTTAATTTTATAATTACTATTTAATGATTTATTGTAAAACATAAATATGCTTATTTTTAGAACTAGATCTACTATTTTCATAAATATCAATTACTTAATGTCTTTCAGCTTTTATTATGTATCATAAACAATAATTTGATAATTTTATTTAATAAGTGAATTTTCATCATATGAAAAATTCTCGACATACTGAGGGACACATGGTAATTAAGCTGGATATGGCTAAAGCATATGATAGGGTCGAGTGGGTTTTTCTGAGACGTGTGCTGCAGATAATGGGCTTTGATCGTGGGTGGATAGGTCGGGTGATGGATTGTGTGTCTTCTGTGACATTTTTCGGTGCTTATTAATGGAATTCCCTCAGTTAAATTTTGTCCGGAAAGAGGCTTACGACAGGGCGATCCTTTGTCCCTATATTTATTTATTTTATGTGCAGAAGCCTTGTCCAATTTGATGCGTCAGGCGGTTAAATCAGAAGCCATTCATGGTCTTCGGATCACGATGACTGCACCTCCAGTTTCCCATCTTTTATTTGCTAATGATAGTATCTTTTTTGTCCGAGCAAATTTGAGGGAAGTGGAGACGGTCCTTAATATCTTAAAAAAATACGAGGCGGCGTCAGGACAATTGGTTAATCTTGAGAAGATGACAGTGTCTTTTAGTAAAGGAGTGACGGTGGAGATACGGAGAGGGATAACAGTCAGTCTCGGGGTGAGGGAAGTGGAGGAGTAGGAGCGTTATTTAGGGTTGCCCAATGTTATAGGTAGATCGAAGAAAGCTCTTACTGATATACTACGTGTGGACATGACATAGGTCCACCCCGACGCGGCCACGCACGGGTTTGGGGAAGCGAATGAATCTCATGTGAGATGGATCTCGAACTGAAATTTAAATTGAAATGGAGTCGCCACTGAACTTTGTGGGAGTTCGGGCCCATTCGGACCCACTCTATATCTTGGTGGGCCGTGCACAAAGTACGGCCCATTCGGATCTCATAGTTTATGGGGTTCGTCCCTTTGCATTGCGATACCGATACCGACATTATCGAATATCGTGTATTGAATGACTCTCGTGTGTCAATGGTTTCGGGCATCCGGAAATCATGATTCTGAGTAAGGGGTGAGGGTACGTGTTGGGAAGTTCACAAAGAACACCCAACCCCACCCGCACTTAGCGGCCTCTACTAAGATATCGTTCGATGTTTTAATACGCGTGTTAGTAATTCGGTGGAAATGTTATGCAAACAGTATTTTGACTAAACATGTGAAGATTTGAATAAGTTGCTACGTCGATTTAATGCATCTAAACTAACGTCAAAGTTATTTTAGCATGCGAAGTTCGTTTTAGTACAATAAAACAAACAACAAAAGTAGAAATGATTGAGTTAGTAACGATAATAACGGTTTGTAGATAGATTAAAATGATATAAAAGACATGATGCATGGTTTTGAAAAGAGTAGGACACGTGATGGACTTGACACGTGTTGACTGAAGTCATAAAAATATTTATAGAAGCTTGGAATATGTTGAAGGCTCACGGTTTCGACGTGACAGAGGCCACTCGATCGAGTCATGGAAGGACTCGACCGAGTGGACCTCGGAAAAAACCTTATGCCCAAGTCTTGAGGCGCCACTCGATCGAGTCATGTAGGGACTCGACCGAGTGGTCCTCGGAAAAAATCTTCTACCTGATTTTGGGATGCCACCCGATCGAGTGGGATAAGCACTCGATCGAGTGCCCTCTGTACGAACCATTGTTCATTTCGAATTTTGGCATTGATTTCGAAATTGCTTTTAATTTTGAAAATCGATCAATTCGCTAAGTCATGTAAAAATATGATACGATTTATACTCGACTTAAATTTTCGATACTCGTCATATTCGATACTTGATTATGGAATCAATATCTAATATTTAGATTGAATTCTAGAAAGACGTTTGTAAGTCGCTTAAAATTGGACTAAGATGAAATAATTCTCTCCGCGTTGTAACGTCGTAATTAGTCCTTTCGAACTATGTGACGATTACTTTAGCATCAGCGAGTTCATGTTAGTTCGATTTATTGACTAATTCTTTTAGACGTAATATTCGACTACGGAGTCGATATCGTGTCTTAGGAATGACGTTTTACTTGTTTGATTAGATTGAAAATAGATTCCCTCCGCATCTCAACATCGTAATTAACCCTTGCGGATTATGTGATGTCAGATTTGCAACAGGTTTCGCTCTAACCATAAAAAAAAAGGGAATCGGACGCGTTTAAAGAGGAGTATTCGCGATCTCATCATGCCCTTGAGTGTTTAGGGCGGGGCTCCTCGAGAGGGCTCCACCACTGTTACTACTCATAAAGGGATTAGAAGGGTCTAATACGAATATCATCTTTAAACGTGCTCGATTCGAAAAAGTTTTAGAAATTGATGAATGTGCGATATTAACGATTATGTAAATACTAAGAAGAGACTAGCGACGTGATAAAAAAATGATCTTGTTGATGTTGATTCGCTTCAACAATCAAATACTTGGGGTGTTGAGATAAGCGACCGGCAACATCGGGTGCGATACTCTCGTATTCGGATTTCCTTATCCCGTCATCCCTTGTATTCGACACGAATAGGCGGATATTTTAGTGATTTTGATAGTAGTAATATTAACGATATTAGAAACGAGAAAAGGAAAAGAAAATAAAAAAAGGACGCGACAACGACGCGAAGAAGACGGAGGGACGACGCGGAAAAGACGAGAGAAAGAGAAGAAGAAAAGGGAGAAATCGGGATTGAATTTGCACCCTCAACCTACATGATTTGTACTTCTCGGAACGGGGCTCGTCTAGTTGTGGCTTAGGCACGGGAGCTTCGATATTATGTAGGAAAAGTTATGGTGGTTTAGGTGTAAAGGGTTTAAGGTTGAAGAAGATTGCAAAGTTATGAGGGGTAAAAGTTGTTATCGGAAAAGTTGTTGTAAATTGTGTGCAAAGGGAGGTATTTATAAGAATTCTCTAACCCCCGGCCTAGGGTCACTCGATCGAGTGCCCCTGCTGACTCGATCGAGTGGCCCAACTTAGAGGCAACAACGGGCCTTTTGGAGGTCCACTCGACCGAGTGGGCTGACACTCGATCGAGTGGGTCAGCTGGAGCGAGATATTTCGAAGTTTTTGACTTCGAGTTGGATTCTCGAAATTGCATGGCTGTTTTTGTGTCTCGGAAACAACTTTGACCGGGGTTTGACCCGGTCACTAAAAGACGATTTTATTTCCGGTGTCGGTTTTGACCCAAATTAGTCTTATTTGATTGGAAACGACCCGCTGGGCCTGAATTTGAGGTTGGTTTTGTGATATTTGTACTCCGTAAAAAGCCCAAGCCAAATACTAATGATTTTGAGCCCATATTCGACTATATTAAAGCATGTTTGCGTCCGATCATCATCGGGTGTTTTTTTGGAAACTGTTACAGACACTTAGCAGCCAAATGTGGGTGTCTACACTACGTGATAAGCTTAACAAAAGGCTTCAAGGATGGCGTGGGAAAATATTGTCGAGGGCTGGTAGGGAGGTTCTTATAAAAGCGGTAGCCAATTCACTCCCTAACTATGTAATGAGTGTGTTTAGAATCCCGGTAAACTTTTGTGCTGAGCTCACTGCATTAGTGTCTCGTTTTTTGTGGAGTCACAGGGAAGACAAAGTGGAATATCTTGGGTGGCGTGGAGGAAACTATGTCGACCAAAGGAGGATGGAGGGTTGGGGTTCTGAGATTTTGAGCAATTTAATAAGGCACTTCTTGGCAAACAATTAAGCATGGAGGTTAGTAACTGGGACTGATTGTTTATGGGCTCAGGTGATGAAGGAATTGAAGGCAAGATATTTCCCTCAGAGTGATTTTTTGTTAGCTAGGCAAGGCTACAACCTGAGTTATACGTGGAGGCTACATTGTTCCACTTTATATATGGTATGGTTAGAGTATAAGATATCGAGTAAATTGGGTAGGTTTAAGGTTATTGGCCTGCTAAGGTCAGGGTTCACTGTTCCATATGGAATACTCTTATGAGTTTATGGATATGTCGTTTGGGGGTCAAGGGTCCGCACTTTTACGCCTTGATTGGTTAAGGGTCCGCACTTTTATGCCTTAACTAGACATTTTGTCTCTCGAAAGTCTTACCAGTCTTAGACATGGGTTCACGGTTATATGTCCCACCATAGGGTTATTTTGGTGTCAGGTTATTGACATCGAAGTTTAGGGTTTCAGGTTATTGGCCCTAGACAATGCTCGTTCTTAGCTCGTGTTATTCTATATATTTTTGGTTCGAGTTCTAGAAGGTCGTATCAGTTTTGCATTATATTTATTTATCTATGACTCGGTATTATTAACGTTATTGTGTTTTCCTTGCTACTAATATTTTATCACAAGTTATGATGAATTTTATACGTTATCATGTTTTTTTTAAAAATGGAGTATACTAGTTTTAACCCCGCGCAAATTGCGTGACGGTTTTTAAAAACAATACTACGTATGTTATTCTATAAAGTGAAATAACATTTAACTATATTAATTCTCTTCAGGTATTTTGGGAAATGGAAAATGAAAAAAAAAATATTGAACATAAAATTCATTTTTAGTATTTTTATATCCAAACATTTAAAAAACAGTAACAACTTGATACTTGATATTTTAAATGATTTATAAAGTTAGTAAAACGATATTTTTCCGAATTATTTATGGCGGTTAAACTTCACAAAAAAATTGGCTTCTTAAATTAGATTATTCTAGGCGGCGGATACATTGTTTTCTGCCTTGTAATTACGTACTCGTATTTTGTATTCACGGCTTACACAATCATTTAAAATCTTCGTAATTTCGATACCAGCTCGCAAATTTACTCGATTCTTTTTACTGAGTGGACACTCATAAATTTCGATATGCAGCCTGAAATGACCATTAATGTAAGAAAGTCGAGTCCATTTGATCAAAAGAAAAAACATTAAAAACATTAAAAATATGAAATATTAGTATTTATGTATTTTATTTTAATACTGAAAATTAGAAAAGAACAAAAAAAATCAATAGCACTAAATTTTATGTCGCTTAATAATAATCCCGTTATTTAAATAATCAAGTTTTTAAATATTTGTTTTAATGTAATTACAAATACTCCGTGATCCCTTACAAAATACAAATTAATAAAGAGGTCCACATAAAGAATTAAGAATCGATGGTAGGAAGGAGGGTGTACTATATAAACGAATAAACTCTTTTAAAATATCTGACTTGTGTGACGTGATATGAAGTAAAGAAGATTTGTGTAATTGACTTTTTTTTACCATGCTATACTAAATTTATTAATTGAGAATTATTTATTTATTTTTGTAGTTGTCAGTGTTGGACAATGACAGACATAAGATCTTACTATTCAAACTATGAATTTTTCACAATATACTCCCTCCGTTTACTATGTTTTGCACAATTTCATTAAAATAGTCCTTACAAATATTGATGAAATGAGGCAAAAGATTATGAAATGAGGGAGTAGTTTTTACTATATTTTTAAAAACACTAATAACTTTAAAAAAAGCATATCTAAAATAACAAAAAATTAACATTTATTTTAATTTGTTTTTTTCCTAAAATATATTGCATTTTAAATAAATTTACTTGTATAGTTGTATTGAATAATCTAACTATGTTCTACGGAGTATAACTTATAACTTACGTACAAAATTTAATATCAAACAATCATGGTTCAATGGTTAAGGTGCATGCATTAAATTGGAGGTCTAGGGATTGATCCTTATTAATTATTTTATTTTAGCATTAAATACAAAACGTGTATTTTTGTTGAGAATGATTATGGGTCGGGACTGCCATGTGGCACCCCTCTTTGTCTTCTAAAAGATGCTCTTATTATATATAGAAGATGTTATTATATTCTCGTAACTATAATTAGATTTTCATCAGTTACGACTGAGAGGACTCCTAGTTACTCCCCACTAACGGTGGAGTTATTTTTTCAGGTTGATGTGCTACTTGGTCGTGAATAAGGTTGAATAATTGAACTTTGTAGTTTTATTTCGATTGGGTTTCAATTCCGAGAGTAGTTGTATGCGTTAAGACATATTAATTATCTATGTTGGTAACAATCGGATTTAGTTAACTATGGTGTTTCCGCCATCATGGTATATTATTAATATAAGCTAAGATGTTATAATTATACATCTTATTCCTTTTGTGTAACATCCCGTGTAAATTCGGGATGTTACACATATCCTTAATTTTAATTTTTAATATTTTTACATGCCTCGGTATCATGGTTGTGACCTCGATGGTACTCACATATAGCTTATCCTTAATCCAACCACGAGACCTCTTATTTAGGGGAAGGTTTAATGTAAGACTGATTGAACAATGTAAGCCTATGAAGGTTAGCCTTTTAAGGACTCTGGACAGATGCATAACTGATTCTGAGGTCGATATAAGACTTTTTTGTTTCGGTGAGGTGTCATCCCCGAGGTAGGAATATGTGCCACCCGCATTTGTCATGCTCGTGTCTATAGATATTTCCCGCCAAACATCCATGATGATCGGACGATAACATGGTTCAAATGCTCTATAGACCGTGCTTATAGAGGAAACGACGTGTTATAAGAGGAACAATTATTAAAACGGGATAGGGGTTCCCTCAAAACTCATTAATTTTACACACTGAGCCACGGTAACTTTTACAAATTATTTTGAGAAATGTTTTTTTACATTTAAAAACACTTGTTTAAATTATCTTGATCACACAACTCATTAATTTTACCCACTGAGCCATGATAACTTTTACAAATTATTTTGAGAAATGTTTTTTTTACACTTAGAAACACTTGTTTTAAATTATCTTGATCACACTGGATTCTTCATTGTACTTCGTAGATAGGATAATGATTTACTTAAATCATGTTAATAATTTAAGGGTAGTGTTTTTTCCTAACGAGGTTTTACTCAATCCCAACATGGCGAGACGATATTACCCTTCTCATTTCACCTCTCATTTCGATATATCCAAATTTAATTGAAATTCAACCTAATCGAATCCACTCACCCAACCCGACGACGACCACCACCACCATCGTGACCACCCCGACCACTCTCCAATGTGTTCCATAAACCCTAATTTACTCCACGAATTGCAATTAAACAATAATTAGAAAAAAAAATATAATTAAACCCTAATTTAATCCTTCAATTTCGATTGAATTTTGATTAAAAAAGTAATTAATGTAACCAAACAATTAATTTAGGGAAAACGACGATTAGTTCATCATTAATTGAATTAGGACTAATGATCGATCCCCTAATTTATTCCACCAATTTCAATAAAACAATAATTAGAAAAAAAAAACCTAATTTAATCCTTCAATTTCAATTAAAGAGTAATTAGAAAAAATAATTACCATAACCAAACAAGTAATATAAGAAAAACGGTGATTAACTCATCACTAATTGAATTAATACTCATGATCGATCTGTAATTGTGACTTGAATAGTTGCATGCAAACGAGATAAAAATTGTTCTTGGTTGGGAGAACTGTGAATTACTAGTTTAGGCCTTGTGCAAATGCACGACTTATTATTAAGATATTGTATTAGTATGACAATAAATTTAAAAATATGTTGTATATGTTAAAATGTAATTTTAGTTTAGGTTGGGATGATAATTTGGCTAATTCTTTATTATTTCATAAAATATACCCCAATTCGTTTTTTATTGCTATTGTACATTTTAATAAAATATTCCTCACATGTATTCATGAAATCCGACAATAAAAAAAACCCGAAGGGAGGTTTATGTATATGTGACATATTTATTGCACTAGTTCGATCCATGATTTTCTTACGTTTTGAAATGATTTTGTTTATCAATAGTTATGGATTGATTTGATAAGTCTCTTTGAAAAGCCCAATATGATCAACCCATTAATATACTTCACTTTAGACGGGAAAATTTTCTTTGAGAGCGCGACATGTGTCAAGTTCTTCTTTATTGGTTTATCATGATGAGAAGGATAAATTTGAAAATATTAAGAAAAATACGTTAGATTGAATAAAATTGCGTTAGAAAAAGGTAATTTCGTAATTTAAAAGGTTAAATCAAAACTTTGTATGGAAAACATCTTACATAATCCAAATAAAAATAAATAAATTATATTTGACATTAATAAATTCAATAACACAAAAACTTGTATGACTGAATAAATAATACTAATAAATCATCACTATTTGTAGGTTTGACTTGATTCAAAGTCGATTAACTCAATTTTGAAGATTGATGTAGTACGGTTCACCTAAACTTGAAATCGAACATAATTATGCAAATGCTCTTATTACTAATACTCACAATTACTTTCAAAGTGAAATTTTTATTATTATAACATATATATTGATAAATAAATCCTTAGAGTCAAGAACCGTGAGAACCAAGCAAAAACAGTAGAGAAAACGTCAGGGTGATGAGGGTAAAGGGGGCCGATCGGTCGGCGTGTGGGGGTACGGGGGCCGATGGACAAACTGTGAAGGCCGACCGATGGAGGACAGGAGACCTGTCCGGCTGTGACCTCCAAGCCGACCGACAGGGCCTCTTTACCCCACTGGCTGGTCGAAAGACCCCCTATGCTCCACAGGCCTGACCACTTCTTAGTATATTTTGCTTGGTTCCCACGGTTCTCAACAATATAGTGGTTCTCGCATGATCTTAATCTAAATCCTTATACTTCCCCTGTTCCATTTGATTCTTAGCATTTACTTTCGGAATTACTTTTTCATAAGTCAGTGTTACTCAATCATCCTTAAAACTTCCAAAAATTTCCAATATTACCCCTTCTCTATTCTAAAGAACTCACATTGTTTTAACTCTATTCTAAACCAATCTTTCCATCAAAATTCTTTACTAACTTCATCAATACTATAAATCGATCCATCATTACTCGCAAATTCACTATGGATCATAGTTTGATAATCGATATTTTATCATATAGAAATTTTATAATTAATTGATTGAAAATTAGGGCTAATTAATGTTAATTAATTATTTAGGATTCTTGTATAATCTCAAATGAGGACTTTTTCGAAAAAAACACTAATTGGTGCAATTGACTTGAAATTCATCGCAAATTAGTATTCGAAGAACCCTAATTGGTGCAATTGATTTCAAATTCATCGCAAATTAGAACTTTCCGAAGAACCCTAATTGATGCAATTGATTTCAAATTCATCACAAATTAGAACTTTTCCTAAAAATCTATGCAATTGATTAGAATTTCCTAACCTCAGTTTCTACTTGTATTATCGCAAATGAAGACTTTTCGAAGAACCCAAATTAGTACAATTGAATTTAAAATTTCTGACCTTAATTTGTACTTGAATCATCACAAATTAGGATTTTTTTTCAAAGAACCCTAATGCAATTGAGTTGTGAAATTTTATCTCTCTAGAAAATTAGGTGGCGATGGGTAGGGAGGGAGAAATGAGAAGGATATGGTAGTAATTTTGAAGTATAATTGAGTAAACCTAAAGTATAAAGAAGTACCACCCTTTGCTTTTTGGACACTATTCATAGGTGAGTGAAATTGTCAATGTAAATTCTAATATATAAGATATACCTGACCGTAACACATTTGAAGTATTACCTAAACCCATATTAACTTGCATCACCCCAACTAATTCTGAATGCAAATACCACCAACATGATCCAACGCAATTTTGTACCCAACCAATCACCATATCTAACGAGTACCAATAGACATCTGAAGAGAGAGGGTCGAGTACCAATGGACATGGCTAAGTATATAATAGCGAGGTGCAGTTGGACATATAGATACAGATAGATCGTAAAGGGTGGGACTTCGGTGAATCAGAGTATGGGATAGTATGTTCTGTAGATTTGGATATACACTGAAGCAATGTAGCTCAAAGGTATAATAAGCAAACCACACTGCAAATATCACCATACGCATTGCATAGGCCCGACTAAAGACAAACATGATTCAGCATTTAGAGCATGTGTATTGCTCAGATGAACAAGACCAGGTTACGTTGACTAACCATTTCAGGTCTCATTTCTATGTCTCGCACACTCTGACGACCATAACCTGCTCATTTGAGGCGACCACATATTATGGTGCAGACTTGGCTTCCTGATATAGTTGTGTGTGAATTTGTTTGAATTTGTCTTTCAGCCTTCCAATCTGCGCGTCCCAAACAAAGAGTCAGCCTTCTAGGATTCACAATCAATAAAAATCCATTGGTTTGAATTTGCGTCAAACAAAATCCATATGCCGATCATGTAAATACTAAATGACAATACTTTGAAAAGAGAGAGAAAGGACTCAAGATGTGTCACCATACCCGTTTAAGTTCGATCTCCATATCCCGCTTGCGTTGGTTTAAAGAGCTTCTCAAACTAGAAATATCGAAGACGCTGTCCACATTATTTACGAAGTTACATTCTAAGTCTTCACGTAACAATGTCGGCAGCTTGTCTACTATTGGCATTAACAAAAAGCAATTGAACTGCAAGGAGAGAACAAAATCAAAATTAATACAAAAGACAAGAAGATTACCGTGATGAAAATTACTTTGAAAACTGCATTGACTAACTAGTACGGAGTACTTTGTAACTACTACATCATAAAATAAGAACATACAGTTTGGTGAACAATGTGTAGAACAAGTATAAGTAGCTGAAAAGAGTTCATAAATCATCTTAGAGATTTATTCTCCTTGAATGTTAATTGTGGAGCGAAACGGAAAATGAACAACGAAGAAGAATAACAACCACCTTCAGCTCAGCAGATGCCAAAAAGTATTCTTTAATCCCATGGAAAATTTGCTGAACTAGGGCATAGACAATTCTCTCAGATGATGGAGCAAGTCTCCTATTCCAAAGGGTATTATCGAGCAGGTCCGCCAGCCTGGTCTCCGTTAGCTGAGTTGAGTTACCGGAGTCCATCCCAGGAACTAAGTGGTTTGATTTCGCACCTGCTTTTGGTTTATTCTCTGGCTTTTCATTGACTATTGAATCTTGGGAAATTATAGGAGAAGAACTCATGGACTGATCTATTCCACTTGCACCAAACGAATCCAAAAAATGACGTAAACCAGCTCGGTTCTGCAAAACTTAGGAGGGTTTTAACGTATAGTCCTACACGGGTTATCAAACCAAGGCAGCTTTATTCAAAAAATGATACTCCCTCCATTCCATTGATTCTATATATTCGTGTAATATATTTGAGATATATTATAATCAAAAGTATAGAATCTAATGGAATGAAGGGACTATGAAGTAATGCTATTCTATTTTATACCTCATTACTTCACACTGACACTTGAAAATGCTCGGATAAAAACACAAGCCCAATTTTGTTGCTGACAATTTTCAAAATTGGGTCACAATTATCACCACTTGACGAATTTCTATACTAAGTTGGAACAGACATAATTACTTTCTAAAACGGGTACATATTTCCTTCCACATGAATATGAGAAATCAAAACACTGTCATCATTTGAGAAGGTGCATCTCCGTTCAGTTGTACTTAAAACACTAGGTCACAAATTCATAATCGCTAGAGTATAATTTAACCCTTTAACGTAATGAAGATGAGTGATCAGAGTGTTCATTAGATGACCACACATTTCATTTTCCTGCCTTGCATTTCTTTATCTCAAAAACGGTTTTCATATCTTGTGTTGTGTTTGCAAGAGAGAACAAAAAATTATGTTAAGCTGATATTACCTTGTTATGTAGGGACCAAGAAACATAGCGCGTGGTGCTCACCAGATCTTCCATACACCTATCGAAAATCATCTGTTAGAAAAGAACTCAAACTAAGAGGCAAAGCCCGTGAAAAGGACATGCTCCAAATACTGTGATTGAAAGATGTAGGAAAGCTGTAAAATAACTAACAATTAAAATAGTTGAAATTACACAAATCATAAATTATGATCATGATCATACAAACAGGCTATACAACATTATAAAGATATTTTACAGCACTCAAGACCATAATTGAAAAAAAGACTAAACTAAGTAAGGTTGTAAATTAGGCCTTTTTTGAGAAAACGAACCATATAAAACAACAAACGTTTACTGCAACAGGTTTCTGTGGACACATGAATCAGTATGCTAACAAGGAACCAAATAGCCAGACTAGCAAAGGATACCTCATTGATCAACAGAAGAGTATACTCCATTATTTAAAGAGCTTATGAACAATTGAACAGTGTTTATGTATTCTACAAAATCTACAACTCCATCCAATTTTTATTGCCTCCGTTTGACTTCGGAGGTCATTTGCAAACAGTCACATCTCTATGTTGATAAACACAAGGGTAATATTACGAACATCCGGCCCACCTGCCCCCCAATGTCTCGGAGCCTTGTAAGCGATTGGGATAATACAGTTGTTTGTATCCGGCCCACCTGCTTTCTCACAATATATATACTCCCTCCCTAATTTAATGTTCCAGTTTGACTTTTCATGGTCACAAAGACGACGTTGATTGTTTTTATCATTCTTGTAACTGTTTTGGTTGACTATATAACTTGGTGAAAGGGATAAACAAAGTATCACATTTAATTCTTTATTTATCTGAAAAACATATTTGCAATCAATCTTCTGAAACTTAAACCTTAAATGGTCAAATGAGAAGAACAGCAGATTATTAAGGGAGAACTAGGTATAGCCTCTTTCAGATGTTATTATGAAAATACGTTTTTATAAATTGCATGCTACCAGTTTAAAGTTGTATCTCTACCATATACGGAGTATTAGAAGAGAATAATCAAAATTGACACTTGTGGAACATCAATAGAAATGGATTGAAGTATAATATTAGAAGAATATCAAAGCAACAGCGGTGATGGTGGTAGTATGCTACAATAGTTGCTTACTTTTCCCTGCAGGATCTCTCAGTGGATTCTGCAAAATTGCTGAAGGCAGAAGCAACACGATCCAGAAATACCTCATTGTGGCTCAGATATTGACCGTCTTTCTGAATGTTTTTTTAAAGTTAACACAATTTTTTTTTTCAAATCTACAACAAACTTAATCAATGAAGCATCGCTACCCTGACATCAAAAAAAAATCTATACCTGTAGAAGGTGAATGCAGATAGGAAGCAATCTCTTGAGAATATGCAGTAACCTATTGCCCAACTGCAAACAAATAGGATTTATACGAGATAAGCTTAAAACACACAAGGATTAATGATAGATTAATTCAGACTTTCTTAAACATTCCAATTGCTTAACAAGAATGACAAACATTATGAAAGTGTTGTACTTCATTCTTCCCATTTTCTATTTTCGGCCGTCTTTCTATCTTCTTCCCATTCCAAATATTTCCTATTTGATACAACTTTTTTACTATACTACCCTCACTTTTTACTTATGACTATAATAATTACCAACCCATTTATACAATAACTACTTTTTGGTCATCTTTTTTCCTATATTACCCTCACTACTACCTTTACTTTTTCAATTAAATATTCATACCAAAAAAATTGTGCCCTACCAAAAGGGTAGAACAATTGTGGAAGAAAGAAGTACTATATTTTCCAGGAAAACATCTGTGTGTGAAGCATTATACAAACAGTAAATTGAATAATAGGATCTAAAAGTACGCAAATACTTGTACTACAGTATTGATAAGACATCTACTAGCAGGACAAGAAAGCAAACGTACTGAAACTCCTAACTAGCACGTCACCTGTTGCAAGAAAGGTTCAAATGTATCTCGAGCCTTCGAAACAGCAATCACACAAGCCGTCCTGTAAAAGTAGTAGATTAAGCAAAATAGTGCCGTATACAAAATAATGCATGCAAAGAAAAAAATTACTTGCAACCCTATTGCATATATATACACTAGATGCACTACTATGTTAAGAGAAACTTGAAAGCATATATGATGCACCTACACAAGTTAATGACGCGAGTATGGACCTCCTACGCACAAACCCACAATCATAATGTACTTAGCCAAGGATGTAGCCCCTTTCACAATGTTGTAATCACAGAGAAAGAGATTCTGGTTGACTACTTAAACCATGGATATTAGACATCGCCTAAATTCATGCACTACGTGCATACAAAATACACAAATGGAAAAGATTATGCGCTGCTCTCTCTCTCTCTGACAAGACAATACGTAGGTTACGAAACACAAAATATGTATTCTTAGATTACGGATACCTTTACAGTGAGAAGGCTGAGGCTTTTGATTTAAAAACCTAAATAACAGCAGAGAGCTACAGAAAAGAAAAATAATTAGTTTAAAAGAGTTTTCTACCACAAATTACAAATAAAGTACATGTACATCAGAGCAAGTAATACGGTATGCAGACACATATCATTGAGCGGAGATCATAACATCCAGAAACATATGCTGGAGAGTTCTGAATGGAAGCCACATGAATTATACATGACAATAAAAACTCACAGACAAGAGGATAAGCACACATCAGGGAGTAATGTCAAGTTCACGTAATCATTATGCTCAGCAAGAAGAATGACGTAGATACCTTGAATAATTTGTTCCATCATGAATATCTTCAACCCCACATGCATTTACTATTTCTTCACGTGTGATTTGTGGGCATTTAGTACCTCCTACCACAAAGCGGAATTCAGCCATAGCTCGATGGTACTGTGCACCTCCATAGAGACGCATTCCTGCATTCTACATGATATTTTCAAGTATTATGATTCAAAACTGAATGCTTCTAAAAAGGGAAACAATCAAACAAGCTAAACTAAATATTACATTTTCAGAATAAATAGTTATTATGGCCTAACACAAAAGTCCTCTAGTTAGAGCATAGGTAGCTGTTGAATTACTTATAAGTCACAAGCGGACATGCAGTAAGACATGGTCTACAAATATCAGAAGTAACAAGGAAAAACAGATCACAAAAATCAAATCTCTTTCCTGACATGAGCCTAAAACTTGTTCGAATGAGAGTTCTATTCAAATGCAGCAAAAGATGCGGATATAAAATAATAATCAAATTTTGGAAGACTGGGACATGCCCACGCTAATTACATACTCTCTCCATCTCATTAATATTGGTAAACTTCTTAGAATGAGAGTTCTATTCAGATACAGCAAAAGACACAGATATAAAATACAGTAATAATCAAATTTTGGAAGACTTGGACATGCCCACGCTAATTACATACTCTCTCCATCTCATTAATATTGGTCCCGATTGGCAAAACCATTAGTGTATAAAATATGTACATATTTTAGAATAGTCTAGAAAATATATTTGTACATGGAAACTCTATCTTGTACTTCCTCCCATCCAATCCAAAGCACCAAAGCTTACAAGGGATGTAAGACTCACCCAATCCAAGGGATTACATAATCATACACAAACGATGTTGGGTAGTGCTTCTCATATAACATTTTGACCACCCAAGTCAAATGAGAGTAATAGTTTGGGACTCAAATAGTAGAAGGATCAACCTACCGGTATTAATTTTGGTGGAAATTGGAGACCATCGGGACCAACAAATCCTCCTCCATGCACTCTTTCATCTTGTAGTGTTTCCCCTGCAATCAAAACAATGATACAAATGCTTTAATATTTTCCAGCTTTGCACACGGAATCAACCTAATGCTCAACAACAAACAAGCCTTTACAACTTACCAAATTTATCTGGTGGTGCTACTATGGATCCTTTCAAAAGTAATGACAACTGCAAAGGTTAGCATAAGTGCAAATAAATAATTTGACACCATAAACGCAAAAGCATAATATTAAACCTCAATCATAGAGAGTCAGAGACTCAAACCGATGAGAACAAGTCACGTGACAAATGGCTCCCGAATTCAAAATCTTCTAAGTTGAATGGTTGCTTCACATATTTTTTTTCTTTCTTTTAGGTCTCATACACAATAAATTGTCTCCTTACAGATAATAAATGTGGCAGCAAAAGGCAGACTCTGCCATATGTGGCACATGAAAACTAAAAAGATTTCATCACAACAAAACCATATGTTAAAACTTAAACGTCTATCTCTATAAGGAAAAAAAAGGCACTTTTAAAAGCTACCCCGTGTAGTTCACCATCATCTGCACCTTTCATAGTCCATCCCATTTCTATTGTTCCGTTTGGAATTCGTAGTCAAACAATGTTGGCTTTGGCCGAAATTTTCTCACAATATAATTATAGAACACTAGAAATTTATAAAGGCTAGTATTATACTCCCTTCGGTCATTAATTATTGCCACATAGGGTAATGCACGGAAAATAAGAAACTCACTTAACAATGTTAAAGTAAGAAGTGGTGGGCCAGAAATTAAATGTTTTGCATTTATAAGGATAGATGGCACAATTTCGTTGGTTAAGACAATGGCACAATTCATAATAAAGAGTATTCATAAGGATAGATGGATAATTAGTATGTGACAAATAAGGAAAGTGGAGAAATGGGGCAAAAAATAATAAACTGCCATAAAAGGAAAGCGGGGCAATAATTTGTGACCAGAGGGAGTATGAAAATAATAGTTTGATAATCCAAATACAAAAAGTCACATCTTATCTTGTACTTTTTTTGGTTCAACGAAGAGCGCACTTAGTCACAATATAATATAGGGGGAGAGGGGATTCGAACATGAGACCTACTGTCCCAAAGCACCTAGTCTTAACCACTAGGATAAGACGACCAAAGTCCAATAGAGACAATAATGACGGGATGGAGATAGTATAGCTATTACTTGTGTTATCATGCATCATTATCTAATATCAAAACTTATTGGGCAAAACATAATTGATGTTGGAAAAGAAAGTACTCATGCGGAAAACAAATCTTTCTGGTAAATAGATATATAATGTTGTTGCGAAGTTTAACATTAATTTCCCGGCGTCATAGTGATTGGTTATAATAAAAGTATGTTCTCCGGTTTTCCCTCAAATTCAAGAGGCAATAAGAGCGGAAGGGCAAAAATATCAAATACACAATTTACTTCAGTTCCATTAAAGACATTTTCAGCAAACTAATGCACATTATCATTACAATCCTTATAAACCCTTACCAAATGAGTCATTCAAGTTTTTTTAATATAATCTCGAATAATGTTCTATCCCACCAACAAAGACTTGGAGCAATTTTGCATCACCTCTGTAAGAATATTTAAGTGGGGACTAGCTATTTAGTCAGATGGGTCAATCATAAGGTGCAACAAAATATAACAAAATCTTAAGCAAAGGCACAAGCATGGGAACCTTTGTAAGAAACTGATCATGAAACTCTCTTCCTTTCTCCTTCAAATTCAATTCACTCAACATACTGCATAAAAAGAAAACAGGATCAGTATATGTATATAACCATCAGAGAGCATGGATAACACATCATATTAGTAGATAAGACTTCAGAGCCTACAAGAATTATATATTATCGGCAACTGGTTTCAGAGGTATTGCCAAAGGGATCGTAGATTTGCAGTAAGAGAGCCGAAGTCATTATGTGTTAGGAATAGAATACCATATGGAGTCATATGCTATGATATTATGATAAGAATAGGAAATATAATGATAACACATCACGAAATAAGATGTAAGTCGAAGAGACAATATACACTTTCAGTCTTTCTGTGCGTCATTTGTTTACCTTTTAGATTATT
This sequence comes from Agrostemma githago, assembly GCA_958450325.1. Classification (NCBI taxonomy): domain Eukaryota; kingdom Viridiplantae; phylum Streptophyta; class Magnoliopsida; order Caryophyllales; family Caryophyllaceae; genus Agrostemma; species Agrostemma githago. Next base: position 59,385,066 of record OY288247.1, on the reverse strand, counting down.
TCTGAAGCGTATTTTAAAGGTAAACAAATGACTAAGACAGAGAGGGTAAATAGTGTTAGGAATCTAGGATTATATTATAAAATATTAACAGTATAAATAGGGATTGATCAATGAGAATAGAGAACAACTTGAGAACCTATATTACAATCTCATAAATTAGAGAAAAGTCAAACTGATCCTAAGATTCCTAAGTATGACATAGCATCAATGTTTATCATCCTTCGCTGAATCAATGTTAGGTTGGTACTCTTTGGGATACCCTAATATCTCACTTATCTCCTCAAATCATCTCAGAAAGAAGATAAAAGTTTAAAGGGTTTCTCATGTACAAATGAGAAAATCTCAAGTTACGAGTTTTAGACATCATTATGTTCTGGATAAGGAGGTATCGCCGATCCTTTTATATACAAGAAACAGTCAACATAAGAACTCCAAGTTTAAAAAAAGAGTTTGGGCAAAGATCAGAAGTGAATTAACCTCAATTAAAGGTTACAATTTGTAAACCTAAAATTGAACTAAATGCTTGTAAGAACTACCAAAAATGACATATTCTCTTTCTAGTAATCAAATATCTTGAGATTCCTCTACGGCTTAAAGTAAACTGACTACAAAAAGAAAAAGAATAAAAATCATCTAACCTCAGTTCTTCATTAATGTCGTTCAGATTTTTAGTTGCACCACGATGCTCTTTCTCAAGAAGCGGGATGATCAACGGAACACTATCGATGTACCTAAAACCCAACACAAGATGAGGATACAAAGTATGATAAATTTAGAAGGAAGTTCAGAGTTCACAGATGACATTGTGAACCTCTTCTGCAGCAATTCTTCTAAAAATAGCCTCAGGCTGCTTATTCCTATTCGGCTTCTTTCTTTTTTTGAGAGTTGTCTGCCCAGCTTCTCCTCCAAAGATGAAATATCTTCGATCTCTCTTAAGCATACAGCCTGGTAAAATAAGCAGCTGATTGTAGTTTAAATATCCCATGACTTTTAATACTGAACTAGGAATTGCATGTTAAATTAACATACTCCCTCCGTTTTTTATGTTTCTTCCCATTTCTTTTTGCACTTGGAATAAAAAAGTTGTTAAAATATTGTTAAGTAATGAATGGTGGGCCTTACGAAATGAGTTGTATCCAATGAGAACAAAAAGGTAAAATATGATGAACAAAAAAGGTAAGAGTAGAAATGTGAAGAAATAAAAAAAACGGCCATAAAAGGAATACAGGAAGAAACATAAAAAACAGAGAGAGTACTTGTGCAGTGTTCAAATCAACATGATAGACACAAGACAGGTGCTTTGCCTAGTTTCAGGACTCCAGACGAGAGTGTTAATAAAAAGCAAAAGAGTAATGCCTCATCAGAGATCTGCACTATGCGTAGACAAAAGCAGGGCGACCACATCCGCACTCATGACCACATTCTATAGGAGTGTATCTGATATGGTGTAGCCATATCAAACTACGCAAACTTTCACTGAAATACCACAATCACCTCACCTAGGTGCTCATAATATGGGAAGACTACAATTTTAACCCAACTCTCGATGTACACAAAATGACAAAAGTACCACCTGCAAGGTCTTCAGAAAATACAAAATTCCATATACATTCTAAATATGAAGATTTAACTTTGAAAAAGTATATGTCTCATGACGTGCCACTTTCTAATACTACGTATAATTTAAAGGAACGTGCAGAGTTATGATGCTGGTGAGGACCAAACACATGACTTTTAAAAACAACCAAGTTGTTTAGATAGAAAGATCAAAATGACAGCATAAACATGTTTGTCAATAGTTAATGTTGATAAGAGCATAGAGAAATGAAAGCTTATTTTGACTCAGGCCATGAAGACAAGCACACACATACCTTCTTAAATTCATCGTTTGATCTGTAAACGGAATCAGAAAAAGAACCAACTCTTCCAGAAGGCACGGAAGTGAAGAAGGGAGAGTCACCTAGAATGAATCCATCCAGAGTACATGCTGGTGGTGAGAGAAAAACCTCAACATCGGACGCGCGAGCAAACTGTGGTATTTTGGTATCAAGCTTTGTCGATACAATTACAGTCCTACAAAGCTCGGGATCGATCTGAGTGGAGTACATGAATCACAAGAAAATTGTATTACTCAGTTCCAAATTTACATTGTAAGTCCAACTTATTCACATATCCTACAATTTTATTGCTAAACTTATATACAATTAAATATCAGTACCCAAATGCCTACGAAACCTAAAAGACATTCTTAACAAAGAGATCAAATCGAGATACACAGCCCAAAAATCTTGATCACAAGTAGCCATTTGCCTCTAGGATTAATTATGTTTGCCCTCCTTCAAATGACAACCAAACAACCTATAGAATAACTTGGTTTTTAATCCCCTAGAGTACAAATGTACAATATACTAGGCCCTCTGCAATAAATCCTGCTGATGTGATCATTTGTCCGATTAGCGAGCATCTTTGAAGCAGCATCAGGTATTTTACACAGATAATAGAGTAATAGACAACTAAAGGTCAAAAGCGGGAAAAGAAAGAATTGCAAACTTTCCTTGCATGGAATCTAGTTCCAAAGATGTTAAGAGATACATTTAGCACAACGAAAAATAGATCAACCCTAATTCCTGGATGGGTTATTTTTATCTTATGGTCTTTTCTGAAGTGAAAGTTTATCTTCCAAATTGCAAAGTTCACAACCCATCAACCAAAAATTTTTAGCCCTGAGAGAATCAATGTCGTGGTTTCCTCATGTTACCTTGTAGGTCTCTCAGTCTTGTGCTAGTCTTGTAGCAAAGCTTTAGATAACAAAAGAGATCAGTATCATGAGCTTCTATCGACATTACAATGATAAGTTACCTCTCCAAAATTTTATTTAGTCCAATCACAACTTCACAGCTTCACAAGTACTTTTAAGTTTCAATAACAGAATTTCAACATTACATCTCGGATTGGACTATGGTGGGCTTAACATGTGCTCTCTCTTTTTCATTGATTTCTTCCACCTTAAAAGTAGAGAGGGAGTAAAGTAAGTGGGACACTTAGCTAAGAGAGAAGTGATACCAAAAAAAAAGAAAGTGGAAGAAATCAAAAAAATTGTCGAAAAAAAAGGAAAAGTGGAAGATATCAATGAAAAGGAGGGAGTATTTAGCAGCCTAGGGACGTGAGGTCAAGCGGGTTTTTTGAGATGGGCAAATGCGTCTGGGTCCGGCTAGAAAGCTGCCTTATATGATTACGAAAATACCATCCCACACTTAAAAAACTCTAGTTGAGAGGTCACTTTTCGCTATGCAATAAATCAAGGAAGTTGCCTTGCATTGATGGAGAGCCATTATATAGACATTAGGCTTCCGAGAGGATGCAACACACTTTTATCAAGAATCAAGAAACTGTAACACTTACTTGCATTACCACCTTTCTGGTAGTTGCATTGCTCCAATCACTGCAATCTTCAAGGCACAATATGATGAACTCTTTATGCTGCATTTTAGCTCGCACTAACGACTCTACAGCGGAAGCTTGAGCCTGTCAACAAAAAAACATCATTTACAAGCGAGAAGGGATTTTAAACCAAAATAAGATTTCTATAAGTGTACCTGCAGAGCTCGATTTTTACGAGCTGGAGCAGGAGCTGTTAGGCCTGGAGTATCTATAATGGTGAGGTTAGGACAATACTTATATTCCACTTTGATGATTATCTCCTTAGAAGAGAATTGGCAAGGCTCACTTTCCAGCCGCTTGTTCTCAGCTTCGATGTATGCCTGCATCAAGTTTTTACGAAATTCAAATCAGAAATAGATGTTCTGTAGTAAATATGAAATATAAGTATGTTAATCCATAATATGTGAGACAGTAGATGAAATAATTACTGTACTAGGTTATAAAAGTAAAATACCTAAATTATTTTCCTTGGTTACTTTAGTACTTTCAGAGCAATGATGAATAGCAGAAGCCAACGTAGACCAGCTATATTGACGCAAATGCAGCAATTACTATTAGCCAGACATGCTAATAGGCTAATGTCAAATAGCTAGAAAAATTAATAATAATAACAACGCCTAGGAAATATGGACACTCCTCCTAACCAGCGTCCGTCTGTACGACAAATGTCAAATGGCAAAAACCGTGTCCCTTTTTTTATAAAAAAAGTTGACATGCCTCAGACACGATCGGTGTTTGGACACGTTTTCGGCACGCCTTTAAATAAGAACGTTGTTTCTAGGTTTCCGAACTCAAATGAAGGACCGTCTCTTATAGGAATATGGTGGAGTTTGGTAGGGATGAGTATTATTCTACACTGAGTAATTTTCAATGTTAACATTACATTCTGTTATGTCAATCCAAACTTGTATGTTGATTCAATCTGGTCATGTTCCTCGCCGCGAGTCCCGCAACAAACTTTTCTCCATCTTCAATCTATGAAACCCTTGTGATCACATTGTGACGCACTTTTTATCCTAACCTACATTTGTAGCACATCTCTCCAAAAACCATAATAGAGCACTTCTCTGTGTAAGTTGATTATTTATGGAATTCTTCTCTCCATCACTCTATGGTGCACTTCTCACCATTAGCATGTGAAGCACTTATCTCCACCCAAACATAGTAGATCCCTTTTTTTCTCTATCAAACTTAATAGAACACATCCTCTCTATCTGTTATGGTGTTATTCTCACCATGTTGTTGTTCAGTTCTCTCACCTACACTTTTCTCACAATTTTTTTTGTTATGGAGTTGCCCGTTTTCGTATTGAACATGGGCAACTTGGTGGAGCTAACAATTGTATCTACCTTCTGATACCATCTAGAATTTGCAAACAAGATTATATAATCCAGAGAATTGGAAGAAGTCTTTCATAAGAACTTTCTCAATTAATAATAACATAGCGAGGCATTACATATTTACATGACTTAAATATTACCCACTACCTTAACCCACTGCTTAATTAACTTCTCACTAAATTTAGTATTTAGCATGTTCATTAAATAATTAACCCACTAATCCATTATTTCTTGGAGCACTACTCCAACATTATGGCCCTGTTTGGTAAACAGCGGATTAATATTGGCAGAAGCAGATTTAAAAAGCAGATTTGACTAGCAGAATCAATTGACAGATTTGACTAGCAGATTTAATTAGCAGAATTGCTTTAGTAGTGTTTGGTAATTAGCTGTTCTAGATTAGCGGATTGATTAATTGATTTGTAAAATGACAAAAAAGGACATAAGCAAAATTTTGATTAAAATATGCCAAACATACATCACACCAACCATTTTAAAATAATTAATATCGTCGATTTCTTCTACTAGACATTAAAGCTGAACTTTGAAATTAATATGTCAAATTCTAATATGCGGTAAATTAACAAAAAGAATTAGAATTTGACGGCATATTTCCTCATATTCAATCGTAGAACTAATTCAATTGACGTACAACCAAATAAATTGAATGTCATCAAGAAAGACGTACAACTCTAGAATCCTATAAAATACGGAAATTTGAAGCAATTGAAAAATAAACCGAACATAAATTAATTACTGCAAAAAAAATCAAGAAAGACGTACCTTATGAGATGAATTATGAAAGTGAATCAAGATAATGATGAAGGTAGGGTTTGATTGGCAAAGGGGTAAAGAGGTAAAAAAAATAGAAAATTGTAATCTGCCAAGTGAATATGCTGCATATTGTAAATTGGCGGATTGGACTCGAATATGCCGTTTGAATCTACCATTTACCAAACACTTAAATTGGCGGATCTTATGGTCAAACATGCTAATCCATCCCTATATGCTGATTTTTGGCGGATCCGCCGACAACCAAACACCCCCTATATGCATCATGGCTCAAGCAATCATCATAACCATCATAAACCGTATGCATTAATCATGAAATAATACACTCCATGGCGAACTGAAATGTAAATCCATTTTTAACAAAATTCTGGATCGTCAAGCAAGAGAGCCCAAGGGACCCCCATAAATTGAATGCATTAATCTTGTGATTGTCCTGTCCTATTCCACAAAATGTGCTGTTTTTACATCAGTATTTGAAACAAACTATGTCATCCAAAGTTTGAAAGAATTGCACATTACATACAATAGCCAGCCATGAATAAAATCAGCTACTAGTAGGATCCTAACTCAAAGTTTCAAAAAATTAAACATCACAATAGCCACCCATGAAGATTATAAAAAAGAAAAAAAGCATCTGTATTCTGTATATCCACAGGCCACAGCTCAACAAACATTATACTATACGTCCCGTTTATATGTTCATACACAGGTCACAAGTGATGCACATAAAGATGCATTTTAGTTAATCCTGTTAGAATATGAATGGAACTCAAATTACAAATAATTATATATCCTGTTTGAATATAATACTCCTCACATTTATTGCACAAATGGGGCAATCATTTAAAAGCGGAGGGAGTATGAATTAGTAAGTAAACATGCACACACGCGCGTTACTCTTCTAGATGAGCAACAATTATACAATTTGCATATAGCTTGAACAGGCTTACAGGTAACACCCTTCAACACACTGTTTGTGAGAACCCTTCCCTTAGTCGGTGCTGTAATGTGGGTAACGTTAAGCAAGAAAATTGCGAAAAGTAAGAAAAGAAAAAAAAAACCTGAATAGAATCAAGGGATGTAAGCTGAAGAGAATTGGGGTGAAGATCAGAGACGAGAAAGCAGAGGGGGGATTCGCAATCAGGATTATACTTCATATGAAGAGTAATGGGTCTTCGAGTCTTAGTCCCACCGCCGACATGGTTGAACTGAAACCCCATTAAAGCTTCAACCAGAGCACTCTTACCGTCAGTTTGGTGTCCCACCACCAGAATTGCAGGAGCTTCAAAGGGGGTCTCGAATTCTTGTGCTAGTGAGTGAAGATCGTTGTATGCTTCGTAAAGTCTCCATTGTTCCTCCATCATTTCTTCTCTTTTCTCCACTCTTCTTCCTCTTTTGTCTGTAATCACTCTTGTTCAAGAGAAGGTGTAGTATACTCTAGTACAAAAATGCGGGGCCCTTCGGATTGGGTTTTTTTGTTCCGCCTGATTTTCACTTGGTATACACCTTTCAATACTCGATCTAACATGTTCGACCCCTTTACGTTCTCCCTCCGTTCCATTGGATTGTTTGCATTTGTTTTTTTATATTTGTCAATGCACGTTTTATTTTGTCTATATCTTTAGTTACGTATTTTTAAAAATTATAAAAATTGGATATTTATTACGTATTTGATCAGACAATTTAAATAAGATCACACATGACTATATTTTATCTTATATATTAGAAGTTACATTGACGATTTCACTCACCTATAATAGTGTCCAAAAAATCAAATGCAAACAATCAAACGGAACGGAGGGAGTATATATATAGATGGGTTAGGGAAGTTACTAACCCCCAGAAGCTCCTTACTCTTCTTCCATACCTCCATCCATCTTATGGATGGACTTCTTTAAAAACGGATGACTGACATACCTTCTGTCAGACAGCGCGCTTCACACCCTTCCCCTCAACCAAACATCAATCATTGTCATTACTTCCATCTACTTTTGTCCCGCCTATTACCCTTTCCAACCCCTTCATTTTGAATCCATTTCTTCAACCTCATCCATCACCTACTACTCTCAATCCCTCTCTCTCTAACATTTTCGATCATCTACCCAAAATCTCTCTCTAACAACTAAACTCCATCAAATAAGCTTCATCTCAGAACTGTTATTCCGGCAATAACTCCTGTCATCATATCATAGTATGTTCATGCATAAAGTTCGATCATCGTTTTAGTGGTCAAGGTATTTTCCATTATACGATTTTAGTTTTGTATTCACACACTTTAGGTTGTATAATCACACAGTTGATGTTGTATTGTCACACTCATTATGTTGTAGAATGACACACTCATTATGTTGTAGGATCACACTGATTATGTTGTATAATGTTGTATAGTCACACTCATTATGTTGTATAATCACACATACAGTTGATGTTGTATAGTCACACAGTTGATGTTGTATAGTCACACTAATTATGTTGTATCGTCACACTCATTATGTTGTAGAATCACGCTCATTAGGCTGTTAGTCGCACTCATTATGTTGTATCGTCACACTCATTATGTTGTAGAATCACACTAGGCTATATAGTCACACTCATTACGCTGTATAGTCACATTCATTATGTTGTAGGATCACACTTATTATGTTTGTATAGTCACACTCATTATGTTGTATCGTTACACTCATTATGTTATAAAATCACACTCATTATGCTGTATAGTCACACTTATTACGTTGTATAGTCACACTTATTATGTTGTAGGATCACACTAATTATGTTGTATAGTGACACTCATTATGTTGTATAGTGACACTCATTAGGCTGTGTAGTCATATTCATTGTGTATTTTAGATTGATTGTGTGTTTTGTCGCAGCGAAATGGCTGAGGGAAAGAGAAATATTGGTAAAAGGGGTGGTGGGAAGAAGACGGTCGTGGAAGATTCAACGGCCAACAGCGGTCGTGGTAAAGGGGGCGATGTTGCGCACGTAGCGGATACCACCGCTTCGAAGACTGTGGGTAAGAGGAAAAGGGAACAATCACAAGGTCCCCCGATAGTGAGAGGGAGGACTGACACCACTCTCGAACCAAGAGGTACGTCGGAGGTGAAGTGTAGGCCTAAGTGCTTGCACACGGTATTTTTGAATATGACGGATGAGCAGAAAGAAAGGGTTCGTGATGTCGGGTTCGGTGGGTTATTGTAGTTGAGGTTTGATTTGTTTCCACACGAGCATGCATTTATGTTCCTGCGTGCGTTCTCTAACAGGTGCCATGTTTTCCGCGCGTCGCGTCGGAAAGAGTTCATGGTGTCGAAGTACGACGTGCACGATTGCTTCCAGATATACCTGTTGGACCTCAGCCCGTGAGTGTAATCCCGACAAAAAATCATAAAGGAGCTGATTCGCCTTACGTAATCAGTTTAAAGGATAGCTGGAGGAAGCAGTTTTACGTTGTAAAACTTGGCGGACCGATTGGTTTAGGGTGCGTGTACAGTAAGTTACTGGCCACCAAGACGGCGGACAACGACTTTGTACGTAGGTTCGTCTTGTTCGCATTGTTGTCGTTCCTTACGCCAACTACGAACAACTCCCTCGACCTCAGCCTGCTGGCCGCCGTGGAGGACGTGAGATTAATCGGACAACAAGACTGGTGCAGTTACGTGCTGTAAGAGCTAGTACGCGTGGGGAAAGAGACGCATGACTTAATTAACTCATCTACCTAAGCACCTTCGGGGATGCATCCTAATTCTAATGATTGCCTACTTCCAACGGTACGATTTTCGTAGCTAAACTTGTAGATACGACCTTCAGTTAATCAAGCATTGGGATGCGTGGAGGATAAGTGAGCGTCTGGATGGGGAACTGGCGACGGGTTCACTGAGGAATCAGTTGCGCTCAAAGGTATCGTACCCACGTACATGTGAGGTGACGGGAGACGAGGGTATGCCCGCTATAACTCTACCCTCTAACATACAGCGTTCTAGTCCAGAAAGAATAACGTGTGCAGGTAGCATTACACGCGAAGTGGTTCCTCTACCGTCAGGGATCAAGAGCGACGATCTACTGAAGGCCAGAGTCGTGGATGTAAGTTATCTCGCAGCCACTCGTTATATCACCAATTCAGTGTGACTGTTTTCAATTGCTTGCTTGACTATGACTAAATCAACTGCGACATTACATAATTTACTGTGTGACTGTGTGTATACGCCATTTAGTGTGACTGTATACCAGTATCACACAGTTGTGTAGTCCCATAGTTGAAGTTGAATAGTCACAGTCATTATGTTGTAGGATCACACACTTTCAGTTGTATAGTCACACCCATTTAGTACATTCATTATGTTGTATAGTCACACTTTAAGATGTATAGTCACACTACTACAAAACATGACATAGACATGGGTCGTTTTAATTAATAGACATGGGTCGTTTTAATTAATAGACATGGGTTTCGCGACCTATGTTAAGTTGAGTGACATCTATTATCCAATTCTTAGACATGGGTCGTATGACCTATGTCTATCTAAAACATAGACATAGGTTTTTCTATTAACCCATGTCTATTGTTACATTAGACATAGGTTTACAGAATTAACCCATGTCTATAAAAATAATAAACATGGGTTTTTTGTTCGCCCTATGTCTATTTATAAATATAGACATGGATTTTTTTGTTCGCCCTATGTTTATTGTCATAGTCAAGACATGGGCTAATTGTTTGCCCCATGTTTATTGTCATAGTACATACATGGGTTATTTGTTTGCCCTATGTTTATTGTCATAGTATATACATCGGTCTAAAAATGATATCAATTATTAATGCTTTCCGTATTTTTCATAAGAAACTGCAATCCAATCGAATCAAAATAAATCTCATAAATAAATACCCAATTGGATGATAAAACGTTCCATATTTCATAAAAGTAGTCATCATCCCAAACAAATAAGTAGCTAAAAGAAAAAAAAACTACAAAAGTACGCGATGTACCAATACTAAAATCTCTTCCTACTACAACCAATCTTTTTAGCTAATACATTGAATGCTACATGCATGTCTCATACATCAAATTGAGTTGGTTCAAATCAAACAATACTTACATCAACTTTCATCCACTGTGCTGCTTTAGTACTCTTTCTTGTACCTCCACTATATCCATACGCCCTTATCGACCTACAACGAGATAAGAAAAATCAAATCAATTTAATAGAATAACCTAAGTTGTCTTTTATGAACATTATTGTTAGAATTAGCAATAACATGTTGGGACAAACTCACGTATTAAGTAGAGCTTTATATCCTGAAGGCTCAAACTTTCCTAGTGGGTCAAACCAATACACATGATTATGCTCAACAATATCCAATATTATAAGAACCCAATGATCCCTGATAATGAAAGAATCAACTTCACTTAATCAATAACAAATATTAACTTCACTTAATCATGTATTAGAATAAAAAAGTACTTACTTGTTGTAAAATGGAGCCAAATATATGGGTTTTCTCCATTTGTTCATGAACTCTTGAATGAAACTTGAAAAGTACTCCCTTCCCTAAATTACAGTACAAGAAAAGATGAAAAGGATAGATCATATATTCACACGATTAATGATGTTGAACCGCGATGAGTTTAAGAACGCGGAGCAGCCATTTGTTGCTTCCTCACCCGTTCATCCTGTTTCACCATACTGCAACGGAAATGGAATTTGGGTAAATCGATCTATAAGTTAGATAACTGCAAAGTCCGATCATGTCATGCAAATATTTTTTCGTATTTCAGACAGTATGTTAATCAACCAAACTAAGGTGCAAGAATAACCCACAAACACTTAATTAATTAGATTAGATTGTCACTTTCTTAACATATGCTTATGTTATGTGGCATCACATTAAAAAATGTCTCTCCAAAAGATTCAATTTCATTTATGGAAACAACTAATTAATGGTACAAATAAAAAAATAACTCAGCAATTAATCTGACACTTCAGGACTGGTATATAAAGGACGACAGAATAATCCACAAGATTCAGAGTGTTAGTGGATTACTGATTTGTTTTATTTTGTGATTTCATTTTCGTAATTTTCGTTACCCTTTAATGGATTTTTACATGTCAATCTTTGTTACAAGGTGGTGATGGAGGCAGTCGACTCTTGAGTGCTTTGATGTTTGATGTAAATGTATCAATTAAAGAATAGCGAAAAGATAACAATAAACCTACCAGCACTAATACGCCGAAATATGCTTGACCTCTAGAAACATATGAATTGATCTCCTCTTGCATTCCTGGGTCTAGTTAAGAAAAAGAGAACCATGAAGAATGTAACGGTCATATATATGATTCCAATAGAAGATAGAATCACAAGTGACAAACACACCTAAAAAGAAAAAGAAAAAGAGTTGACAGTAGAGGAAGCACAAACACGGCCACGATGTGGTATATTAGTATACTGAAAAATTGTAGAGGTGGGATTAACAAATCCAGAGCAAATAGGCTTACCGCTTGTTATTTTTTTCTGATCATTGGCAAATAGTCTTACTATATTCCCCTGGCAATCACAACAAAAACAGAAGGGACTATAGATTTAATTTTGTACAAGGATGCATCAATCTCGTTCTTTGAGAAGCATGCACGGTTATTGAATCATTGTTAATGCGATTATGCACTTCTTAGGTTGTTTGGATCATATCAGGGACAGAAATTCAATAGAACTCGGCATTCACATTCACATTTCACGTGAGACGGTTTCACAATACGATACCAATAAAAAAGAAGAAGAAGATGTGAATAGGTTTCAGAGGAAGACAGGTTAGTTAGTTAATTAAGTTAGTTAGAAGAAGACTTACGAGAGGCAGAACCAGATATGGTGACGTCACTGAATCACTCAGGTCTCAGGGACACAACGACGATGATCAAGTAATTTTCCCAAATTCTACTCCGCAATTTCTACCTTGTGGTAAATGTAAAAAAATTATCATCCTAAAAGGAGTATTTGTATTATGTACTTGGCGGTAAACTGACGCCACTATTGTATACATACTTGCGTTAAATAAACGCAACTACTCGTATTGTATATGTACTTGCGGTAAGAAAAACCGAGTACCCGAATCAATTTTTAAAATTGTTTCGAGTACCCGATTCTCAAAAAATCGATGTTTCTATAACCCTATGGACCGTTTTAAGTGCTTGTGAAGTCATGTGTTACTATAACCCTGTAGACCGTTTTAAGTGGATACTCATTTGATAGATAATATATTCACGATATTTAATTTAAAAAGAGAACAATTCATTAAAAATAAATTAAAACAAAAGGGGAAAATATCAAAATAAAAAAAAATTAAGAAAGTATTCTATATTATTGAATTTGGATTTTGAAAAATTAATTAATGAAGTTGACATGTATCATGTATGCATGATAGCCACTTAAAATTATGTCAATATAATTATAAGATACTATTGTTAACTCGTCAAATGACTGAAAACCTATTAAAAAACAAGAACATCCATGTGCCCCACCCTAATCCCAACTATTCACACGTTTCCTTTAAATCTCTCTCCAAAAGTAAGTTTAAATGGTGAAACAGCGAAAGAAGTACAAAGAACCAGATGCTCAGAGCTTACCCTCAATGTAGTGTCTGGTACCATCTTGGAGATGACGAAGCCACTGATAAACAAGAGAGGTGCATTTTCACTATTAAGAACTTAATCAAATTTTCCATATCACCACATTTTCTATAATCATTTCTTAAATCTTTCCAAAATAGAAAGCGGACAATAAAAGTGGGATGGAGGGAGTATTAATCATCTGCAAAATTGTTTGTTATAACTTGAAAGATGCTGAGAGAAGTTCCTCGTACTGGGTATCCACAACCAAGCAGCTTGCATCCTGGCCTAGCCTCACCAATGATTTGGAAACCTTCTATTCCTGGACCATCGTCTACAAAGAAAGAAAATATATTGATAATTACTATATTATGAGTCCATGAAACAAACAAGCTCCCATATTCACAGCATGTGAGGAAAAAATCTCTCATGAAGGTACAATGACGACAATTAGAAACAAATTTCTAACTACACAGCTTAAGACAGTGAAAACTACAAGCAAAAAAAAATTCAATCGTTCATTAAATAGACTATTTACGTAAATGAAGTATCTTAGAGCAAATATTTATATTTACAAAAATACAGAGAAGTTAAAAGAGGATGAAAAAATCATTAATTTAGAATAAGGTTCACACTTCAAATTTTATTCTCCTCGTATTATCCCCCTTTCACAATAAGGTTCACACTTTCCTCCCACACAAAACTCAACAGAAATGATTGATTTAGAATACTCCTTGAGTCATAAAGTACAAAAAGCGACTTACAGAGGAGGCGATCAATTATTGAAATACAAAGGAGGAGGCGATCGATTACTGAAAAGGGGGACGATAACAACGATTATATATCCATATAGGCGAATAATGGTTTATAATAAAAAGGGGGAAATGGAGAGAGTTGATGAAATTAGGTACTATAAAATGAGGGTGAATTGGATTGCGTGTTTGTGGCGCGGGGAGTAAAAAGTTAGTCCGTATTTGAGATGGACAAAATTTACAATCAGAAATCCCACAGTTTCCTTCACTAATTTCAACAAGATCCACTTCGCATTGATCAAATTATTCACCGATAGTCAAAATTCGAAATTCAACAGAAAAATTAAACCCTAAACCCCCAAATTAAAGTGTTCAAAGCATCTGACTAACTGCAATTTCACTCTTGATCCATATTCACCGACAATCACAGTAACTTTTTCAAAACTTTGGCGACAATATGCTAATCAAAGTCAATCAATTAGCATTCACATCATCGGATCGGATCAAAAACAATCCACATTACAAAATCATACAGAGTAGTAATTTATATATTCACCGACAATCACAATAATTTTTTCGATTTATATACTAATCAAATTCAATCAAATAACAGTAACAACATCGGATCTGATCAAAAACAAATCACATTGCAATATAATTAACATTGAATGAAATAAATCAAATCAAACTTACCATAAGCCTCACGGTAATTATCCGTATACCAATGAGCAGCAACCTTAGCAACAGCATAGGGCGACCTAGGATGAAACAGAGTAGCCGAATTGAAGAAGAAATTGAAGAAGAAACAGGATGATTGATCGATTACTGAAGGAATTGAAGAAGAAACTGGCGGAGGATTGACGGATTGAAGAACTGACTGCTGGATTGAGCTTCGGTTTTGAAGGATTAGGATTTAAGGATGATCGAAGATGATCGAAGGATTAGAGTATAGAGTGACGGAGGATTAGGTATAGAGTGACAAAGCTTCATTTTCGTTCCATGGCTGCGCTGAGGATCGAAGATGTATGGTTGCTGGGCGAAAAAAATGAAAGAAGGCTTTAGGGTTTAGGAGTAATAGAATATTATTAGTTTATTAGGAGTAATAGAATATTATTAGGAGTAATAGAATAGACATGGTTAACTACTTTATTAGTATTCCATCAATATATATGGGTTTCCTATATGTCCTACATCTATTCATATATTATAGACATAGGTTTTACTTTGACCTATGTGTAAAATTCATAGACATGGGTTTTAATTTCGACCTATGTATATTCTCTTTTATGTACATAAGTTTTTTAAATAACCTATGTCTATTAAAAATAGATGTGAGTTTTTCTTTTAACCTATGTCTATTAGGTCATGTCTATGACTAATTTTGTAGTAGTGTCACACTTAGTATGCTGTATAGTCACACTCATTATGTTGTAGAATCACGCAGCTTGTATAAATATTATGCTGTATAGTCACACACTTTAAGATGTATAGTTACACTTAGTATGTTGCATAGTCACACTCATTGTGTTGTAGAATCACGCAGCTTGTACAATCATTATGCTGTATAGTTATACACTTTAAGATGTATAGTCACAATCATTGTGTTGTAGAATCACGCAGCTTTACACTCATTGTCTAACTAAACTAATTATTTGACTTTGACTGACTAATAGAACAACCATGAGTTTTTACTGAAGTTTCAGAGGAGCACGCTTGCCTTTTGCAAGTGGTGTGAGAAAGCTGCCTCAACTGTGAAGGACATAGTGATGAGGAACCTGTTCCAAGTCAACACCCGTCGTCTCATCAATTCTAGGAGGATCTAGCTGTACTCAGGTATGTTGAAGAAGTTGTTTCGTTGGTCGACCGGTTGAGGCAAACTACCCAGAATGCCCCCATCCCTGAGGTCGGTAAACAATTTGAAAAGGGCGAGGAACAACGCAGTCCTAGTGTCTTCGAGCAGGTACGTAGGGTGGTGGATGACTTACGTGATGCTGGTTACTTGGACGATGAATTGGATGATGTTGACATCGATATAGGGGGTGAGGGTCTTAGTGGGAGACCTTGTGCTGAGAATAGAGGAAGGTACGAGGATGAGGGTGATTTTGAAGGTGGCTTCGTGTCACCAGGTTTTTGTGAGGGTGAAGGGGGCGAGGATGATGACCAACAGACGGGTGGGGAAACGCCCGAGCTTGCACTGGACGAGCTGCACAGAGAAGATACTATGCCCCCAAACTAATGAGCTCGACGCAGACGGTGAGGTGCAGGCATCAGTTGGTATGAGTGGGACAGTAGTGGTAGTTCTGCGGCAAGCAGGATGGGAGACCGCGGACGCACGCACTATTGTGGACAAGCTGGCTTTGGAATCTGTCCCACCAGCCACCAAAGAAGGCGTGACCGTTGACGATGGTGGGACGTCGCCCCAGGAGAGCCAGACACTAGTATTGGCTCTACAGCAGGCGGGTTGGGAGGCGGCGGAGGCGCACACGGCTGTGCTCGATGAGACCACAACCATAGACCTGGCGACGACCACTGAGGCCGGTGAAGTAAGTGCGAGCCTTGAAGTGGCGCTGCACAAGGTGGGATGGGATCTGGCCGATGCTGTGAACGTAACTGCCACAATAGCGGACGTGATCACGGAGGATGCTCAGTCAACAGGCGAGATTGGAGCAGCCGATGCGCGCGCTGCTGTGAGTGAGAAAAGCCTAATGTACGTTCCCAAGGCTGATGGTGTACATCATCCCTTCCTTTTCCACTCCAACGTGGTCTTTGAGTGCGTGGCTATCGTGCCGGAAAATTTGGGTTGTTCAATGGACTGTAGGTCTCCGCAAAGGGGGCAGCCCGTCATATCTCGATTCATGTGCTCTAATATAGTCATCCTTTCAGATGTCTTCAGCGTGCGGAAGGATGTGATTGACTACATCTTCGACCGATCACCTGACCGTTCGGAATGGTACGTACTAATTGTGCCGTTCATGTATATTGGAATACATGTCGTTTTATATACATGTGTTCGTGGAGACTTTGTTTTGTCTACAGCGAAGCATTTGTCGAGTACACAGCGTACGACTGTATAGCGAGGGATGACATGCAGTCGCTTGAGTCCGGGCTACAGGTGACAGTTAACATCATCGACTGCTGGTGGTAAGCTACTTGTAGACACCCACATTTGGCCCCTAGGTGTCTATAGTAGTTCCCAAAAAACACCCGATGATGATAGGACGCAAACGTGCTTTAACGCGCTCGAATATGGGCTCAGAATCAGTAATGTCTGGCATGGGCTTTTAGCGGAGTACAAATCTCACAAAATCAACCTCAAATTCAGGCCCAGTGGGCCGTTTCCAATAAAATGAGACTAATTTGGGTCAAAACCGTTACCAGAAATAAAACCGTCTTTTAGCGACCGAGTCAAAACTCGGTCAAAGTCGAATCCCGAGACGAAACTGGCCTCACGCTACGTCCAAATACACAAAATGAATCAAGTCACAACAACCAAATCATTCAAAAGGGTAACAAATCATGCCCTATTTACACTCCCTCCTTCCCGATCCACTCGATCGAGTGGCTTACATCCACTCGGTCGAGTAAGGCCATGAACCGGCCAAACCAGACCCAGACCGGGCACTCGATCGAGTGCACCCGCGCCACTCGATCGAGTGACCCTAAACCGGGGTATTTTCCTATCAATACCTCATTACCCCAACACATTACACAACTTTTCAATCATCAATCACCCTTCAACTTTATACATTACCAACCTCTACCACCTTTTCAAACTCATTCAACCTTCACACAATACATCCCTTTGAACTTGGCTTCAAAGTCACACACACATACATACATATTCAAAATCGCGAGATCAAAACTCGTCAAAGACCGAGAGCAAAACTCGTTAAAATCCATCTCTACAAAACCACATACACACCATAACTCCCCTACGTATCTCGACGCTCCCGTGACTTGGCCACCATTTGACGAGCCCTATTCCGAGAAGCAAAAGCACGTAGGTTGAGGGTGTAATATTCAAATCCTGACATCCTTTCCTTTCTCCTTTCTCTTTTTCGATTATATATATATATATGTACTATATATTATTATTATTATTACTATTATTATTAGTCGATATTAACGACACTAACATTTTTATTTCTTTATTACTAACACACTAACTTTTAATTTCGTGTATACTAACTCTCTAATCTAACACTTTTATTTATCGCAATCTAACATATTTTTATTTATTGTATCTAACACCTAACATTTTAATTATCGCTCATTTACATTTTGTTATATAAATAATACCGTGTATACTTATCAACAAAACTATTTTCAAAACGATCCGAGCAACGTCCGTTGAGGCTAAATTAATGATCATAGGCCTTAAGGCCAAATTACGATATTAAAATGCCGAGGACTTAAGTTTGCGACGACGGCCGAATTTTCGGGTCGAATATGTTTAATTACGAATTCCGCCTAAAGTCTATTTAATCCCTTTACAAGTCGCATTGGAGGTGGCGCCCTTTCGAGGTGCGCCGCCCTAAACACTTAAGGGCGTAATAGATCGCGGTGATTTGTCGTTAAATATGTCCGACCCCATTTCATTCAAAATATTATTCTAAAAGGTCATCGACAAATCGGATTAGGACAAAACCCGTTGACGCCGAATTAACTGTCACACGATCCGAAAGGATTGATTACGACATTATGACGCGGAGGGAATCGATATTCGTTCTAGTCCGATCAAATTCGATTTTATAAATTCGCTCTAAATACTAGATGACGGTTCTATAACCGAATGTCGAGTATGACGAGCCATCGAAATTTACACTAATATAAATTAGACAATATTTTTATTTAGTGTAATTACATGTCGATTTCAAAATCAATAATTCGGAATTGTTACCTTTTCCGAATCGAGTAGCACCTCGAACAGAGGGTACTCGATCGAGTGCCTTGGCTCACTCGATCGAGTGACACCTCAAATAACAGGCAGAAGGCCTCCACGAGGGGCGTTCGATCGAGTCTCCCCCATGACTCGATCGAGTGTCTTGTATCATGCCCAAACCGTGAGCCTTCTAAATATCGTAAGCCTAATCAATTTCTTTTTTACGACTTTAAGTCATCACGTGTTAATTCAATCACGTGATTCCTTATTCAAAACTCATGCATTTTATTCTATTTTACTACTTTCACGACTTTGACTAATGTCTTATACGACTAGTTTTCTGTCGACGACTCCTTAGTCGTGTCCGACGCATGACTAGTCTAGACATCAATCTTTCAATATGATAAGTCGGGACAAGGCATCGAGACCCGGGATCGAGCTAGCACCACGCTTCGGTCCCGTACGTGAGCACGTATTAAAAGTCTCCGTCCTTCGATTGATACACAACATAATGTTTACTTGATCGAAGTTTGTCCGGTTATTTAATTTACGGTCTAGCTTATATTTACTATTTACGGGTCCGTTTATAGTTAATGTTTACCGTTTTATATTTCGATTATTATTTTATCGCTCGTTGTATTGTAAATTCCGGGTTGTATTCCGCCCGTGTAATTTGTAATTAATTTACGAGTTTTCTATTTTCGATGTTTGCCATTTATCGCCTTAAATGAACATCGCATGCTAAATAAATTTGACGTGAATCAAGATGCATTAAAATGACGTAGCAACCCTTTCGATATTTATATCTTGTAAAACGTTGTTTGCATAACATTTCACCGAATTACTAACGCGCATATTAGAAAGTCAAACGATGTCTTAGTAGAGGCCGCTAAGTGCGGGCGGGGTTAGGTGTCCTTTGTGAGCTTCCCAACACGTACTCTCACCCCTTACTCAGAACCTCGGTTTCCGGATGCCCGAAACCGTTGGCGCACGAGAGTCATTCTATACACGATAACCGGTAGTGACGGTATCGGTATCGCAATGCAAAGGGACGAGCCCAATAAACTCTAAAATCGAAACGGGCCGTACGTTGTGTACGGTCCATAGCGATATAGAGTGGGCTCGAACGGGTCCGAACTCCCACAAAGTTCGGTGGCGACTCCATTTCGACTTAAATTTCAATTCGATCCATTCTCATATGGAGATGCATTCGCCTACCCAAACCCGCGCGTGGCCGCGTCGGGGTAGACCTACGTCATGTCCACACTACTGAACCAGCTGACGTTCGAGAAACCCGTGGCATGAATAACCAGTAGATGTTTCTTCTCTCTTGGTCATACGATATGTTCATCATCCCATCTATAGTCACACACTTTATGGTGTATAATCACAGACTTCATGTTGTATGGTGTAAAGTCACAAGCTTTAGGTTGTATAGTCACACACTTTTAGGTGTAAAATCACACAGTGTAAGTTGTATAGTCACACACTTAAAGTTGTATAGTCACACACGTTAGGTTTTATATAGTCACACACTATCAGATGTATAGTCACCCAGTAGTTTATGGTGTACAGTCACACACTTTATGGTGTATAGTCACAGATTTTAGGTTGTATAGTCACAGACTTGAAGTTGAATAGTCACACACTTTAAGATGTTTACTCAATAACTACTTGAATTAACATCGGTGCATTTGAGAAGATGCCCATGCTGGAACTGTGGAACAAAAAAGACGAGGGCCTGAATCTAGACAAACAGATATTCTACGTGTGGGACGAGTGGAGGCAAAACAATTTCTGGGAATTTGCTTTGGACACAGGCATGGTATTACTCTACATAACGTTACACATAATGTTCGTTAGTAGCGGTTATCAGCATAATGTTCTGACACTTTGGTTGCAGGTGTTCGTGCCGGTTTTATCCGGCAAAAAAGATCACTACAGTTGCGCATGTATAAACTTCCAATCGGAACAAGTAGAGTATCTTGACAATAGGTTGTACAATGATGATTTGATAAGTTGCCTTACTGTGGCATTGCTCATATAGCGGTAAGACCCACAAATGTCATGTGACTCTTGTACGTGGCATGTGTGACTATTTTGAATCAAGTTTGTGACTCTGACTGTATTCAACAACTTAATCTGGTTGGATTTTTTATGTTGGCTGATAAAATGGGAGAATACATGGTACAACGGGGGGTGAGCCAGGGTGGGTGGATCCGTGCATTTAGAATGGTGAACATACCATTATTTTGGCGGGGGTAGGCTACTCCGCCAACGATTGTGGAGTGTACTTGATGATACACATGATGTTGTACGCTGGTAGACCATTTCACTGCTCTTTAGGGACAATGGTGGCCATGAATCTGTGTAGGGCGAAGATCGTCGCGACCCTTGTTTTGAGCGACGTGAACAAGGCGAGGGGCACTGTTTTGAAGAGCGTAGCAACTTTCGTAACGTAAAAGGAATCACTGATGTTGAGGCGTGTGAATAAAAAAAATCCCGTGAAGAGAACCTCCCAGAAGCGGAAGCGTATGAGTACAACCCCGGTGACACCTGCACCCAAACCTCGATCAGTCCCCCTAAGAATGTCAGTCAGTAATCAAGGCTCGATCACGGGGCGGTGGAGTTGGGTTGTTCTTTATACCAAGGGAAACCGGACCCCGGTGCCATTGTCATGTCGCTCTTGCTTCGCATGAACCAGCCGTTGGCGAGTAAAATTATCCACCTGCGAAAACACGTCGCCGACTACTGCTTCCTTGATGATAATGGCTATGAAGGAAAGTATGTAACCGTTTACGCCCCTGGTTCCTGTTGTATTGTAAACCAGCTAACCAATACGTAACCCAGGGAGCAATTAGAGTACTACAGTGCTCGTGCGAAGCTGGATAGGCATGACATTCAAACGCTCTTGTCCGACGGTAAAATGAGTGAGTCAGTGTTGGAGTGTTGGTCGCTCTTGATGAACTGATTGGAGGTGGACGACGCACGGCGTGGGGTGCCCTCCCCATTTGGAGTGACGCTGGCGTGGTTCGGTATTCGTCACATGGTATGCCCTCCTCCCCCATCTGTTATATTGGTAAAATGACTTCAAACACCTTAACTGTGGGTTGGATAATCATGACTCTAAATGATTATGGGTGTGACTCTGACGAATAAGTGGTGTGATTGTACCACGTCAAGGCTGTGACTTTGCCTATTTGTCTTAACCTATACTCTCTATTATGAGATTGAATAGTCATCTTATCTGAGGGTTGGATGATCTTGAGTGTAACACCCCGTGTTATCATAATTTGATAAACATATATAAACTCTTTTAACTCCATCCCCATTATTCATTAATCCATCCATCACTTGTATGCTTGGAATTAATATTTCAGGTTCCCACCCTTCACACTTTTATTTATACTCTTAAACTCTTATGTTCTAATGGACTAATAAACTGAGGTAATATATTTGCTCATTTTACGTCAGGTTAAAGACGTATTTGTGTAGACACCCACAATTTACTGCCAGGTGTCTATAGCAGTTTTCGACAAACACCCGATGATGATCGGACGCAAAACGTGCTTTAACGTACTCGGAAATGGGCTCGAAATTATGGATATTCGGCTTGGGCTTTTTACGGAGTACAAATTTCACAAAACCAGGCCCAGTGGGTCGTTTCGAGTCAAATAAGACTAATTTGGGTCGAATCCGACACCAGGGGTAAAACCGTCTTTTAGCGACTGAGTCAAACCCGGTCAAAGATATTTTCTCGAGACTTGCGGGTCAGCCGTGTCACGCCACATATCCGACCAAAGCTCGAATACTACAAAAAAATCAGCTACACAAATATTAAACAAATCCGTTTAAGGAGGGAATTCGATCTCAAGCAGGAATCCTATCCGAATACCGAATCGAGCATTCGACCGAGCATGGGATACCCGGCCGAGCAGGCTATTTTCAGCCGGTTCCCTTTTCTTCTTTGCCAAGTAACGGAGTTCTAGTTCCTCACAACTTCTTACATTTCCTATCCCGATTGGTATTTCTTGTCGTACAAGCAAGATACCTCTCTCAACCTTCTTTTCCCCTTAAATAGGACCCTTTGCAAACACATATCATACAATATACACATCGACCAAACAATCTATACACCAATTATTCATACACCTCGAGACCCTTACACTTAGCATCGAGAAACCGATAGGGTAACCCGAAACTACAAAAATCGGCCTATACCCGTCATCCTTACACGTCCCAACCAACCACCATAACTCACCAACATTAACTCGACGCTCCCGTGCCCTAGCCACATTCCGACGAGCCCCGATCCGAGTTAACAAAAGCATGTAGGTTGAGGGTGTAATCAAACCCGATTTCTCTCTTTTCTTCCCTCCTTTCTCTCGTTTTCTTCTTCTTTTTGTCCCGTCCTCGTCGGTCGTTTATTATGGGTCGTTCATCGTTTTTTTCTAATATCGATATTACTAAAACTATTTTCATATAACGAATATTCATAAAAAATACGATACCGATTCTCTAGTCGAATATCGTATTAAAAGAATTACATTAATCTCGTTGATGCTAAGAAATCGTTACTTTTTTTATAAAATACGACGATTTTAACGCGGAAAGAACCAACATTCTTTTTCGTTTCGTTCAAATTCTTTTTTCAAAACAATTTTATAAAACCTTTTCTAAAAGTCATTCCGAATATTCGATATCGATTTCATAATCGAATATCGAACATAACGAATATCGAGAACATTAAGTTGAGTACAAATTATGTAATATTTGTACGCGATTTAATAAAGTCATCGATTTAACAAAAAAATCGACCTCGAAACAGGCCGGGGCGCTAGTCGCGCGCACCCCGGGCGAGTCGCGTGGCAGGCTGATATGCGACACGTTTTTCGCTTTTTATTATATATTCTTCGAACATCGTTTTTTAGACAAAACAAAGTTTTTTTAAATCTCGACTTTATTTTATTGACCCCGGTCAACGCATGCTAATCCATCACGTGAATTAAACTTTTCAAAGTCATGCATATTATCATATCTATTTTTTATTATTCAATCGTTACTAACTTGTTTGTTCATGTTTGTAGCAATTTCTTTTCATCGTTTGTTTTATTGTACTAAAACGAATCTCACATGCTAAATTCAACTTTGACGTTAATTTTTCATGCATTAAATCGACTTAGCAACCCATTCAATTTCTCGCATGTTTAGGGAAAACAATGTTTGCATATCATTTCATCGTTCAACTAACGCGCGTATTTTAAAATCAAACGATATCCTAGTGGAGGCCGCTAATGTGCGGGCGGGGTTGGGTGTCCTTCGTGGGCTTCCCAAAATGTATCCTCACCCCTTACTCAGAACCTCGGTTTCCGGATGTCCAAAACCATTGGCAACGAGAGTCATTCAATATACGATATCCGATAACGTCGGTATCGGTATCAAATGCTAAGGGACGAACCCAATAAACTCTGACATCGAAAATGGGCCGTATTTTGTATACGGCCCACTACGACATAGAGTGGGTTCGAACGGGCCCGAACTCCCACAAAGTTCGGTGGCGACTTTAACTTCAATTTAAGTTTCAATTCGATCCATTCTCATATGGAGATTCATTCGCCTCCCCAAACCCGCGCGTGGCCGCGTCGGGGTGGACCTATGTCATGTTTACAATTAGGCGACTCCGCTGGGGATTAACTGATGCGTGACATACCGTCGGCATCCTCAGGGTGAGACTCGAATAGAAATCGTTTGACTAGTACAATACGCGTTTTAGTTTTACGGTTTATGCATAACCCCATCTTTTCCCGGGCCGTTACTGGTGACCGACGTCCCACTATACCATTGATGTAGTCCAAATTGGATATGTCAAAAGGTGTGCATAGCAGATTCGTATGGGTTTTACAGCATGTTCTAAGCTCAATTCGACTTAGGAAGTTCGCCCCGATTCTCGAATAGGCTATGTTCACTGGTATAGACCCTTATAGATTGACCAAGACTTAGCTTAAGAGCATACATGGTGTCATTATACTGTTTCCATGACTACGTGCTACTTGATCCACTTCTTTTTCAAAAACCGTCATTTTCAAAAATTGCATCCTTTTCAAAATATTCAATTTCAAAATCCTGGGCATATATCGAATTTAGGACTCACGATTTTACTCAAAATAGCCCTTTTCTAGCCGGTATTATGCCCAATTCAAAACTCGAAAATACTTTCGAATTTT
Organism: Agrostemma githago; assembly: GCA_958450325.1. Classification (NCBI taxonomy): domain Eukaryota; kingdom Viridiplantae; phylum Streptophyta; class Magnoliopsida; order Caryophyllales; family Caryophyllaceae; genus Agrostemma; species Agrostemma githago. Next base: position 59,360,039 of record OY288247.1, on the reverse strand, counting down.
TTTCAAAACCGTCACCCGGCCCACCTTTTCCGTTTTTCTCGAAAAAGGCCGGGATTTCCTCCCCAAATTTTTTGGGCTTTTCAAAAAAATTATATTTCAAAACCTTTCTCTTCTTAGGACTTCCCGTATTTAGCAGTGTCGGGTCGTGTCATAAGTCGTCGAAGTCTCTAGCGTCGAAACTCCGTCGATCTTACATCACGAGTTTCTTCCCTGTCCCAGTCCACCTTATTTTACTAAGGCAAGGCCCACCCACGTAGGACATACTCCTACGAAGGTTGGCCCATTCACTCAATCGAGTCTAAAGTCTGGGAATGTCTCACGTGAACCTCCCTTCGAACGGGGCCCAGCCCACATAGCTGGATCCTAAGGGAGGCCCACCTTTTCACAAGTCGCCCGTCTAGGTGTCTTTTCCGAGTCATTTTCGTCTTAGTCTTTTTCTTTTTCCCTTGCTCGGGATGTACTTTTTTTAGGATTCGGGTTAAGTTGCTGATTACGCGGTGTTCTTACAGACATGCCGCCCTTCACTCGAACCATGACGAAAGAAGCCATTGATGACTTGACAGCTTCGTTGGCCCAAATCCAGGACCAATTGAGACAAATGAGGGAAGACCAGATTGCCATCGTCACACGGGTAAGTGCCGTGGAACAAGGAACCCCCAACCCCTCGATCGATGATGACGGGCCTTTAGCCGCACTGGCCGGCGCAATCCGAAAGCTGCAAAAACAGGTCCACTCGACCACCAGAAACACCATCCTCATGGAAAATGCCCGTGCCTATTCGCCCTTGACCTATGAACTGCCCGCTAACCTCAACTTAACAGGCTTACTAACGTTTGATGGGACTGAAGACCCGGTACTCCATATCCGGGCCTTCAAGGATTTTATGGCTGTTAAGGGGGTCAAATCGACCATGTTCAAGCATCTCTTTGCTTCCTCTCTGGAAAAGCACCCAAAAGCCTGGTACTACAGGCTTGATCACAAGAAATACAAAACCTGGGACGATGTCGCAATGGAATTCGCGCGAAATTACGCGGATAACGCCAAGATCCAGACTACCATGCGTACTCTGGAGGTTATGGCCCAAGAGCCTAAGGAGGGTTTCACCAAATACCTTCAAAGGTGGAGGGCTGAAAGTGTAAAGCTGATAGACAAGCCCAGCGAAAAGGTACTGGTGGAGGCCTTTGTCAAAAACCTCCTCCCCGCTTACCGGATCCATCTCCGGTACGCCATCATACCCGATTTCGCCACATTGACCGAGATGGGTACGAGAATCGAAGACGATCTAAGGTTGGCGAGCCTTACTAAGGCCTCCGCCAAGGGGTATCAAGGAGCCAGTTCATCCTCCAGCAAGCCCGCAACTACAACTGCGGCCCGAAGCATCTTCGACGAGGTTAACTCATTAGACACCTCGACCAAAAAGAATACTCCAAATCGGGTATTCACTGACATAGGAACAACCTATGCTAATGCCTTACAAAGGCTGTCTTCAAAAGGCCTAATCCAACCGATAGGCCCAATCCCGGAAGTTCCCGTCGAAAAGCGATCCAAGAGCTACAATATTCAAGCCTATTGCCACTATCACCAAGGCAACGGGCATGACACTGAGAAATGCTGGAAGTTGAAGCATCTCATTCAGGATCTGATCGAAAGTGGGAAGATACCACTACCCAGTGATAAGCCGAGTAACAAAAATAATCCCCTTGCTACTTACGCCATTCTCACTAGAGAAGTAGTCGACTGCTCTCATCTCATTTCCCCTTTCATTTTCTAAATCAACGGGATATGTAATGACGATGGAGATGATGTTTAATTGGCTAAGGGGGAAGCTGTCCCCGTCACCATCGAACAAATCTGGAAGGCTAAAGCCAGAGCCCTGGCCGGCATACACACCATCGTGGCCGGTCTCCCCACTCCAGGAACCGTCACTGAACCTTCCAGAACGGAACTCACTCCCGAGGAACCTAACGCTGACACGACCCTAGTCAGACAACTAAAGAGGGTCCGAACTGATCTTACCATATGGCAACTTTTGGTTAGTTCTCAGGAGCATCGGGCAGCACTTACTAAGGCTCTCGATGAAATCAAGGTTGACTCATCGGTTACCCCCACCGAAATGGTAGGCACTATCTTGCCTCACCTCAAAGGCAAGTCCAAAGGAGAAGGGCCGCTTATCACTTTCTCCGAGTCCGATCTCCCACCATTTGGGGCCACCCATAACTTGGCCCTATATATCACGGTGATCTGCCGGAATAAATACCTCCCGATGACCCTAATTGATGATGGGTCCGCAGTAAACGTCCTTCCCTTAAGGACAGCTAAGACCCTCGGCATTACCGAGGCTGACTACCTTCCAACTGCACAAACTATCCAGGCTTTCGATGGAAGCCCAAAATCAGTTGCTGGGGCCGTTAAGCTAACAATCATAACGGGCCCAATAGAGAAGGAGTTAGAATTTCAGGTGATCGATGTCATCTCATCTTCCAATCTGCTACTTGGAAGACCCTGGATTCACGCGGTTAAAGCCGTGTCTTCCACCCTTCACAGGAAGGTCAAACTACCTTTACAAGATGGGATCGTTACTTTCGAAGCTACCCCTATAACCGTGTCAAGCTGCAACACGGCAAGCTCAACTGACCCACGAGGTTTCAACTTCGTGGGAATGATCGAGGAAGAATACCTTTTTCGGCCCTATTTCACCACTAGCATCGATACGATGCTACAAAATTTAGGTTATCTGTCCGGAGTCACCTCGAGACCTGACCTCCCAACCGGCAAAATCATCGAGGTCTTAACCAATGAAGAGTCAAGATTCGGCTTGGGGTATGCTATAACCCCGGAACACGTGGTTCAGGCCGGTATTCAGAAGGCCATCGACATCTTCAAGGGTACCTATTTGGGCCTTTACAGTCCAAGACTGACTGATTACTTCCTCACTCCAGTGTTCGGAGTTGTTCAAGTGGGCCTCTATCAGCCCACCATCTCATATCCCGAGATCAAATTGGCTCGGGAATGCAATTTCATTCCGGATGACATCTTTGCCCTTATCCAGGCCGAATCAAAGGAGGGCCCAAATAATACTGAGCCCGTCCTAGGACTCCTATTCGGGGAAGATAAGGTCGTCCCGACCCCTAAACTGGAATTAGTCAGCTTGATTCTCCGCAGCAGCAGGTTCGATCCAACCAAGCTGATCTCCGAAGTGGGTGTTGACACTGGAAAGAGAGCCTGGAGGAAGACAATCAAGTGGACCGACAGCGAGGGTCGAGTCTACAAACTAACAACCGGTGAAGGGGATATGCAAGACACTGAGTCTGAGTTCGAGTCTGAGTCAGAGTCAGAGTCGGAGTCCGGGTCTAAGTCTAGAAGGTCCAGTACTAGGATCGAGTCCGTAACCCCTCTCCCTTTTTTAGTCACACCATCGGGAGCCTCCGAGTCTGTCCCGAGGGCTCTCCCTATCCTGCCTCTGGCAAACGATCAAATGGCAGCTCTCTTCGAGCTCTTTTCAAAATTCACTTTCAATAATAACGATAACCATTCTGCTTACGACTTGTCTTATTTTCAAAACATTTTCAAAAATCTTACTTTCAATGACATTGAGAAACCCGACGAACAGGTACCACTGCCTCCGCATCTAATCGAGCAACTCGAACAAAGGGAGTCCCGAAATCCGGTAATCCAAGAAACCAATTCCATCAACGTAAGAACCCCTTTAGAACCTCAGATGCTTAAGTTGGGCTTATACTTGGATCCTGAGGAGAAGCAACAATTCACGGATCTCCTCCAAGAATTCAAAGACGTCTTCGCATGGTCCTACAAGGACATGCTGGGAATAGACCGGGAGATAGCTGAACACCGTATACCCATCAAAGACGGGTACAAGCCGGTAAAACAGAAACTCCGAAGAATGAGGCCCGAATGGTCTCTCAAAGTCAAAGAGGAAGTCGATAAACAATTCAAAGCGGGCTTTATTCAAGTGTCTGAATATCCAGACTGGGTTGCAAACATCGTGCCAGTACCCAAAAAAGACGGCAAAGTTCAGGTATGTGTAGACTTCCGAGATCTTAATAAGGCCAGCCCAAAAGACGATTTCCCGTTACCACATATCGATATACTGGTGGATAACACGGCCGACCATGTCCTTCTATCATTCATGGACGGGTATGCCGGGTACAATCAGATCAAAATGGCGGAGGAAGACATGAGTAAGACCACGTTCATTACACCTTGGGGTACTTACTGTTATACCGTGATGCCATTTGGGCTTATCAATGCCGGTGCCACTTATCAGCGAACCGCTACCACTTTACTACATGATATGATGCACAAAGAGGTGGAGGGCTACGTGGACGACATGATCATCAAATCCAAGGACCGAAACGGGCACATTGCGGCCCTAAGAAAGTTCTTTACCCGACTACGCAAGTACAATATGAGGCTAAACCCTCAAAAATGCAGTTTTAGGGTAACATCGGGCAAGCTACTGGGCCACATTGTCAGCCAGCGTGGCATCGAAGTTGACCCAGCAAAGATCAAGGCCATTACCGAGATGCAACCACCCAAAACCGAAAAGGAGATAAGAGGGTTTCTCGGGAAAGTCCAATATATCAGCCGGTTCATTTCAAAGCTAACCATGGCCTGTGAGCCCATTTTCAAGAAACTGAAGATAGGAGAACAGGTGCTGTGGGACGACAAATGTCAAACGGCTTTCGATAAAATTAAGGATATTCTGTCTTCTCCACCAGTATTAATGCCACCTCAACCAGGCTTGCCTTTGTCGTTATACCTAACAACGACCGAGACAGCCATGGAGCTATGCTGGCCCAAACAGTCGATTCTGAAGAACGGGCAATCTATTATATCAGCAAAAAGTTTCTAGAGTACGAATGCAAGTACACAATGCTCGAGAAAACGTGTCTAGCTTTAGTGTGGGCCACTAAAAAGCTCCGACACTACATGCTTAGCCACAAGGTACATGTGCTATCCAAAATGGATCCTATCAAGTACCTATTCGAGAAGCCTATCCTCAACGGCCGTATGTCCAGATGGACTTTAATGCTAGCTGAGTTCGACCTCAAGTTCGTACCTTTAAAAGCCATCAAAGGCCGGGTAGTCGCGAAATTCCTTGCCGATAGTCCAGTATCCGAGGAAGGACACACTGATACTTGGGCCTTCCCAGATGAATATATATTCCATACTGACACCGAAACTTGGGATTTATACTTTGATGGGGCGTCCAAATTTCGAGGGTTTGGTGTCGGGATTTTACTAATCTCGCCACAAGGGGAACACACCCCGTTATCCATCAAGCTAGATTTTGACGTGACTAACAATGCAGCCGAATATGAAGCGTGCATTCACGGGTTGCAGGCCGCCGCTGATTTAGGAGTAACGAATCTTCGGGTCCACGGTGACTCGTCTTTAGTCATTAATCAAGCCCTACAAAAATGGAAAACTCGGAGCGCAAATCTCGTGGCTTACCAAGCACGAGTAAGGGTTCTCGAAAAACAGTTCCAAAAGGTGGAATACATCTATCTACCACAGGAAGAAAACCAGTTTGCAGATGCCCTTTCAAAATTAGCATCTTTACTGAATATCCCAGCGCATCTAACCAGCATGCCTATTTGCGTCGAAAGACGATCCGAGCCGATATATATCCACGCTATTCAAGATATCGAAATTACTGATCCAGAACCTTGGTATCAGGCTATTCTAACCTACCTAACATCGGGAGAATATCTCCCGGGATCTGAAAACCGGGCCAAGAAAGCTCTACGAAGATGGGCAACCCAGTTCATCCGCACGGACGATGGACAGTTATATAAGAAGACAGCACAGGGGGCTCTACTCTTATGCATCGACAAAACGCGAGCCGAAAGAGTCATGGCTGAGGTACATGATGGTGAGAACGGTCTGCATATGAATGCCCATATGCTAGCCCGAAAAATCACAAGACTCGGATATTATTGGAATAGCATGGAAACTGACTGTCAGTTATATGTCAAACATTGCCATAAATGTCAGATTTTCGCCATTGTACAACATATGCCTTCATCCCTATCATATACAATGACATCACCATGGCCATTCTCAACGTGGGGAATTGATATAATTGGGAAGGTGAACCCTTCCGGAAGAGGAGGTCAATGCTTCATTTTGGTGGCTATTGACTATTTCACCAAATGGGTTGAAGCTGAGTCATACCGAATCTTGAATGCCAAACATGTGGCTAAGTTCATCCAAAACAAGATTATATGACGATACGGGATTCCACACGAGTTCATCAGTGATCACGGGACCCATTTTCAAGCTGAAACTGCCACTTTGTTGGAAAAGTATAAGATTAAAAGACATACATCTTCACCTTACCGTCCCCAAACAAATGGAGCGGTAGAGGCAGCCAATAAAACAATTGTCACCATACTTAAAAAGATGGCTAAGAATTATCGGGACTGGCCCGACAAGATACCTTTTGCTTTATGGGGATATCAAACATCAATTCGCACCGCAACTGGAGCAACTCCATATTATCTGACATATGGAATGGAAGCGGTCCAGCCAGTTGAATTAGAAGTACCGTCCCTCAGGATTTTACTCGAGAGTCAGGTACCTGAAGCAGATTGGGTCCAAGCCCGATATGACTCGCTAGTCCTCTTGGACGAACGACGATCTCGGGCCTTGAATAATATTCAGATCTATCAAAAAAGGATCCAACAGGCTTTTAACAAAAGGGTTAGACCCAGGAATATCAAAGAGGGCAATCTAGTTCTAAAATCCGTTCGAGCTTTACTACCAGTTGACCCAAGAGGAAAATTCAAACCCAATTGGGCTGGGCCATATTTGGTAAAGAAAATCCTTTCAGGAGGAGCAGTAATGCTGATAGACTTGGACGGGAACGAATTTGTCAACCCAACCAACTTGGACCAGTTGAAGCGTTACTAACCCTACCTCAATGTCATTTGCAAAAATTTGTAAAAATTTGTCTTTTTCAAAATTTTAAGCAAGTCAATAAGTTAGGATTACTTATCCTACCGTCGCACATCTCGAATTAATAATCTTGATGTATTTTGAAAAATTGCAAAAAGTCTGAACTACGGTTGGTTTGATTCCACTAATCGTGGATACGTAGGCAACCCCTCAAAAGGGTACAACCACTGTAATAACGAAAAGACGGGAACAGTTCGTCACTAATATGTCTTTTATTATTATTCAAAAAAAATGCCTCACGCAAAAAAAACAACAAACAACAAAAATCACACCACAAAAATAGTAGTAATACTTAAATAATAAATTTAGGAGACTACTCGTACATTTTTCCTTTCCCCTTATCTTTCGGGTCACGCGGAGCTCGAGGCCGACGGGGCGGGGGCGAACGTTCCCTAATCACAAGGGGAATTTCTTTTGCTCGAACCCGCTTCTTCGATTTTCGGTCTTCTGCCACTTGCACCGGTCCAAGCCGAGCCCGTATGTGCTCGGGAAGTCTGTCTCGAGGACCAAGTCGGTCCTTAGCTGCCAATCTTGGACCAAGTCTTCTTTCTAAGTCCGTCTGGGGGCTCACTTTCCCCCGTGCACCCTTAGTACTGGACCCTTCAGTCTGAGTCCTAGATTTCCCTTTCTGACTTGCCGGAGTAGCGCCTTCGTCAAAGAAGCTTCTATTATCTTTAGCATGCTCCCGACGCAACAGGTCGAAAGCCTCGTCAGTCTTCAAAGCAGCTCAGGCTTTAGCAGAATCAGCCTTTGTCCATTTGACATAAGAATCGGATACCCAGATCGAATGAGGATTCTTAGGAACGGACAAAGTGGCTCGTGTATACCACCTTTGCATCCAGGTGTCACACATTACATCCGTCAACTGAGTAGGTTCACTCACGATTGCCTCGATTTCCGGGATTCTTTGGGCCCGACCATATTGCCTAAGTATGCGATCGGGAAAGAGGTGAATTGTTTGTCTAAAAGATAGGATTACCTGATATCGAGCCCTATCTCGAGACTCTAAGCCGGTTCGGACATAAATGGGCCACCATGGGACGGTCCACCGGATCAATGGGCCTTCATGGAAGGACAACACTTCATCCCAGTATTTTTGGGTGTGGAGGCGAGAAAAGGCAACGGTCCGTCTCCTCGTCATCACTTGTTTAGGTTGATATCGGCTCACGTCTAGGGGAGGGTCCAAGATCGATAGCCTCTCGAACAGCCACAGCTGAAAAACCGCCAGAAAAAAAATCGCGAAAATTGTCAAAAATCGCGTTAAAAAAAAACGCGAAAACCGAGAAAATTGGGAAAAACCGCAGAAACCGAGAAAAACCGGGAAAATCGGAAAAATTGCGAAAATCGAAAAAATCGGCATACCTGTAAAAGATGGGTACTCCCAGTCAACCGGGTTGACGGATCCCTTTTGCGATTATCCAAACCCTGGATAATCTCTCCTGTAATCAGCCAAGCCGGGCTGTGCTCCGTTTCCATCAGGTCAGCCAGAGTGAAGAGTCGGACATGACCCATGCAAGATAATAAATCCATATGGCCTTCAAAAGCGTAAACATGGAGCATACAGAAAATAAAGGCCCTACGGCTATGGACCGGCCTGACCCGGACGTCATCTGGGTTCATAAATTTTTCAGCCAAATCAATCAAGGAAACGGTATCTCCTTCCAGCATACGGGATACCTCCATATGAGAAAGACCTAAAAATTCTCTTAATTTCCTCCTTGGATCATGAACTGAAAAGGGAATAGCAGGACGAAGTATGGGATTCCACCCTCCTACAGCAGCAATTTCCTCAGGGATAGAGCAGATTTCGCCTCGAGGAAAACCAAAAACGTGATAAGTATCGTCCCAATAGGATAAGCAAGCATCCAAAAAATGTCGGTCTACTTGGATCTGGCGGATCGTGAATAACTGGGTGACACCATTCTGAGTCAGAATGACTTTATCTGCGTCTCTAAAATATCGGGACCACTCTTGCAGCATTCCAATTAATCGATTGATTCCCATAATTGGATTTCTAAAAGAAAGAATAAATTTCTCAGGGCTTATTTTTCTTTAAGGAAGAGAGGGAATTGTGGGAATTGTGAAAAATTATGAAGCAAGGAGAGGGTATTTCTAGCGTAAAACCGGATTCTCCTCCTCACCTAAGGATTCCTAATACCAGAAGATTTAGCTTACAGGCCCTATCCTAGGATCTAGCTAAGTCATCTCGAGCATTCCTATTCTTTTTCAGAGTCAAAAATTTTCTGATTTTCAAATCCAAAACTCAAAACCTTTCTCAAAATTTTTTATTTCCCAGCGCGAGTCATTTTCCTACAAATGTTACATGCAAAACTTTGCAACTTTGCATAAATCATGTACAGGACGACTCAAGCAGGACCGTGCAATTCACATAACTCCCCAGCGGCATTTAACAAGTTGAGCCCATATAAAGGCGCACCTAAGTCTTATACGACGAGTCCAATTCCCCACGGAGTTATCATCAGCTCAGGTACATTCCTAGTCTATGGCCGGCGGGCCCTTCACGCAGAGTCTAATGGACTTTAAGCGACCCGATCAGAAGTCTGCCAGGTCTTAATTTTTGATTGGCCTGGTAGCTACTCTGACTTTTGCCCTGTCCAAGCCTCAGTCAGAGTGAGGGCTCTGTAGACACCCGCATTTTACTGCCAGGTGTCTATAGCAGTTTCCGACAAACACCCGATGATGATCGGACGCAAACGTGCTTTAACGTACTCGGAAATGGGCTCGAAATCATGGATATTTGGCTTGGGATTTTTACGGAGTACAAATTTCACAAAACCAACCTCTAAACCAGGCCCAGTGGGTCGTTTCGAGTCAAATAAGACTAATTTGGGTCGAATCCGGCACCAGGAGTAAAACCATCTTTTAGCGACCGAGTCAAACCCGGTCAAAGATATTTTCTCGAGACTTGCGGGTCAGCCGTGTCACCCCACATATCCGACTCAAGCTCGAATACTACAAAAAAATCAGCTACACAAATATTAAACAAATCCGTTTAAGGAGGGAATTCGATCTCAAGCAGGAATCCTATCCGAATACCGAATCGAGCATTCGACTGAGCATGGGATACCCGGCCGAGCAGGCTGTTTTCAGCCGGTTCCCTTTTATTCTTTGCCAGGTAACGGAGTTCTCGTTCCTCACAACTTCTTACATTTCCTATCCTGATTGGTATTTCTTGTCGTACAAGCAAGATACCTCTCTCAACCTTCTTTTCCTATAAATAGGACCCTTTGCAAACACATATCATACAACATACACATCGACCAAACAATCTATACACCAATTATTCATACACCTCGAGACTCTTACACTTAGCATCGAGAAACCGATAGGGTAACCCGAAACTACAAAAACTGGCCTATACCCGTCATCGTTACACGTCCCAACCAACCACCATAACTCACCAACATTAACTTGACGCTCCCGTTCCCTAGCCACATTCCGACGAGCCCCGATCTGAGTTAACAAAAGCATGTAGGTTGAGGGTGTAATCAAACCCGATTTCTCTCTTTTCTTCCCTCCTTTCACTCGTTTTCTTCTTCTTTTTCTCGCGTCCTCGTCGGTCGTTTATTATGGGTCGTTCATCGTTTTTTTCTAATATCGATATTACTAAAACTATTTTCATATAACAAATATTCTTAAAAAATACGATACCGATTCTCTAATCGAATATCGTATTAAAAGAATTACATTAATCTCGTTGATGCTAAAAAATCATTACTTTTTACAAAATACGACGATTTTAACGCGGAGAGAACCAACATTCTTTTTCGTTTCCTTCAAATTCTTTTTTCAAAACAATTTTATAAAACCTTTTCTAAAAGTCATTCCGAATATTCGATATCGATTTCATAATCGAATATTGAACATAACGAATATCGAGAACATTAAGTTGAGTACAAATTATGCAATATTTGTACGCGATTTAATAAAGTCATCGATTTCTCAAAAAAATCAACCTCGAAACAGGCCGGGGCGCGAGTCGCGCGCACCCTGGGCGAGTCGTGTGGCAGGCTAATATGCGACACGTTTTTCGCTTTTTATTATATATTCTTCGAACATCGTTTTATAGACAAAACAACGTTTTTTTAAATCTGGAATTTATTTTTATTGACCCCGGTCAACGCGTGCTAATCCATCACGTGAATTAAACTTTTCAAAGTCATGCATATTATCATATCTATTTTTTATTATTCAATCGTTACTAACTTGTTTGTTCATGTTTGTAGCAATTTCTTTTCATCGTTTGTTTTATTGTACTAAAACGAATCTCACATGCTAAATTCAACTTTGACGTTAATTTTTCATGCATTAAATCAACTTAGCAACCCATTCAATTTCTCGCATGTTTAGGGAAAACAATGTTTGCATATCATTTCATCGTTCAACTAACGCGCGTATTTTAAAATCAAACGATATCCTAGTAGATGCCGCTAATGTGCGGGCGGGGTTGGGTATCCTTCGTGGGCTTCCCAACACGTACCCTCACCCCTTACTCAGAACCTCGGTTTCCGGATGTCCGAAACCATTGGCAACGAGAGTTATTCAATATACAATATCCGATAACGTCGGTATCGGTATCAAATGCTAAGGGACGAACCCAATAAACTCTGACATCGGAAATGGACCGTATTTTGTATACGGCCTACTACGACACAGAGTGAGTTCAAACGGGCCCGAACTCCCACAAAGTTCGGTGGCGACTCCAACTTCGATTTAAATTTCAATTCGATCCATTCTCATATGGAGATTCATTCGCCTCCCCAAACCCGCGCGTGGCCGCGTCGGGGTGGACCTATGTCATGTCCACAATTTGGCTCTTGATCAAAACATATAAGTTTAGATCCTTCTCTTAGCTTCCAATGCCACCTTAATTATCGTCTTAATCGAAGTTCTGTAGATAAAGTTATGCTCGAAATACGACAGGCTGTCACCGTAACCCGCGAACCAAATCTATTCCGTCCTTATCTCTATTTCACCCACACTTCACTTTTTTTTTTGTCACATGCTTGCCAACTTGCACTTTCTTGGAGCCCAAGGCCTATTACTATAGGCATGCATGGCTAATCTATCATTACCTACAACTACACCTAAGCTAAACACACACTTTTGCATAAATTTATGATGGACTCTTAATTCTTCCTTCACCATTCCACCGTGAACATCATCTCCCCATTTCTCACAATTCCTTTTTCATATCATCTTCTCACACCCCTCCTAGTTACTAGTAAGTGTAGATTTATTCATTACTAGTTTAATTGTTTATTGTTTTCTTGATAAATTTTATTAATCCAAAACTAGGTGAACAATAAACCTTGGTGGAAGAAAACCACTTGGGTTGATATCATCCATATCCTACTTATATTAATACTACTAAATTTCTCTCAAGGTAACTAAGTTTACTCTTTTTCTTGATTTATGAAGTTCTAATATTTTTTATGAATTTATAATAAGATTGAGGATATATATGAAGTTTAAAAATTATGAAAATATATGAACTTCATGGTATAAATTATGTATATATTTTTGTGATGAAATATGAATATATGATTGGTTTTATTGCTCATTATTTAATCATGCTTTTAATTTATTTATCATGCAATAAATATATACTCCCTCCGAGTTCCTATGTTCTTCCCCTTTCTTTTTGGGGTGGAAAATAAGGAGGGAGTATTATATTATTAAAAGGGGAGAAATGGAATGAAAAAGTAAGAGAGATATACATTATATTAATTAAATGAGATAAAGTTGATAGGAAAAGTATGAGAGATGAATATTATATTAATTAAAGATGATAAAGTGTGTGTAAAAGTTTTTTCATAAATGGAAATGGGGAAGAAGATCAAACTCAGCCCAATAAAGAAAGAGGGAAGAACACTAAAACTCGGAGGGAGTAAATTATATGAATGATTAAAATAGTTGTGTTCTTAATTATATTCCTACTCTTTGTGTTGATGATGTTGCATGTAGATTTTTAAATTTTTAGATTTGATTTTCGGATCATTATTTGATTTTTCCATGTTATCACATTTTTTTTATGAATATTCATGCATGCATGCATAAATATCCACAATATGTAAATAATTATGAAAAAAATATTTTTTGTTATAATATGACTTTTTAGTATGTAATAAACTTTTGCATGGTGATTTTATAATTTATATAATTATTCTTTTGGATTTAAATGGATAATTGGGCAATAAAACCCTCAAGTTATAATAAATATGAGATAAATTCATATGGTATTTGATATAAATATATTCTGATTTTTTTTGTTGAAATTAATTTATAAGTGTCATAAAATATTTTTATTTATTTAATTAATCACTCATAAATTTTCCTATTAAAATGATATTATAAATTGTAAGTATAAAAACTTGTTAAATAATTAATATGACATTGTTTAATTGAACTTAAAACTTAATTTTATAATAAATAAATTTTCATGGACAGTATGTAATTTTAATCTAATCATTTATAATGTGTAATTAAGCATATTCATGATTCTATAATAATTAAAAAGATAAGTTTTCGTCACCCTAAATAACACTGTTTGTTTACAATTAAGTAAAATTTAATTCTGGAAGAGAACAGAATAGTAGTTGTCTTACCGTGGTTAGACATAGTGCCCCTTTACCTGATGGCCAGGGTTTAAACCCCATTGTTGGCGTCTTTTTGTACTTCTTTATATTTTCTCTCACATCTTCTTTTAAAATTTAATTTTATAGTTACTATTTAGTGATTTCTTATACTTTTTGTACTTCTTCATATTTTCTCTTACATCTTGTTTCAAAATTAAATTTTACAATTACTATTTAATGATTTATTATACTATGTGAATAAATTACATGTTATGTTATAGACATACTTATTTTAAGAACTAGATCTATTATTTTTACAAATATCAATTATTTAATATTTTTCAACTTTTATTGTGTATCATAAATAATAATTTGATCATTTATTTAATAACTGAATTTATATTCATGTGTAAGAAAAATATAAAAAAATATTGTAATTAATTGTTGTACATATCATATGATCTAATACTATTTACTTAATCGTATGGTTAACATAAAATTTATTTGGTCTTCATGTTCGAATAATATGCCTTAGATAAATGGTTGGTTTAAGCGACATTGATTTTTATGGTGAAAATTTATCTTATGCTCTAGCAATTTATTATACTTTATTCGTATTGATGCTATTAAAAATTATTGCTCAGTTATGAGCGTTCGACATGTTAACATGGGGTTATCCATGGTGCCCAGATATTATCTTTTGGACCTTGTTCCATTTTATATATGGTATGGCTAGAGTATAAGATATCGAGTAGATTTCAGGTTATTGGTCTACTCGAGAAGAGCAATACCAAACTGGGTAGGTTTCAGGTTATTGGCCTACCTAATACCTTGGCATGGTTTCAGGTTATTGGCCTGCTAAGGGTTGACCGTTCCTTATGGAATACTCTTTTGAGTCTATGGATATGTTGTTTGGGGGTCAAGGGTCCGCACTTTTACGCCTTGACTGGTTAAGGGTCCGCACTTTTACGCCTTAACTAGACGTTTTGTCCCTCGAAAGTCTGGTCAGTCTTAGACACGGGTTCACGGTTATGTGTCCCACCATAGGGCTATTTTGGCGTCAGGTTATTGGCATCGAAGTTCAGGGTTTCAGGTTATTGGCCCTGGACGGTGCTCGTTCTTAGCTCGTGTTATTCTATATATTTTGGTTCGAGTTCTGAAATGGCGTATCAGTTCTGCATTATATTTATTTATTTATTTATTTATGAGTTGGTATTATTTACGTTGTTATGTATTCCTTGCTACTAATATTTTATCACGTGTTATGATGAACTTTATATGATATCATGTTTTTAAATGGAGTATATGTTATCTCTTATTATATTCTCGCAATTATGATTAAATTTTCATCAGTCACGACTGGGAGGACTCCTAGTTACTCCCCACCGACAGTGGACTTTTATTTTTTTCAGGTTGATGTGCTACTTGGTCATGAATGGGGTTGACTTGAGAGAGAATAAATAATGAATTATATGTTTAATAATTGAACCTTGTAGTTTTATTTTTATCGGGTTTCAATTCCGAGAGTAGTTGTATGCGTTAAGACATATTAATTATCTATGTTGGTAACACTCGGATTTAGTTAACCATGGTGTTTCCGCCACCATGATATATTATTAATATAACACGCTATAATTATCTATCTTATCCTTTTGTTTAAATCCGGGGAGTTACATTGACTCTATATAGTTGTGGGTGTGACTCTGACGAAGGAGTTGTCTGATTGTACCATGTGCCTTAGGCAGTCTGCCTTGACTTATACTCTGTTATGAAATTCGTAACCTATACTCTTCATTATTTACAACTAATATTCACCCCCGCCCCCCGTTAGGACTCACTTGCCCGTATACTAGAACAGCCCGAATCAAGTACCCCCGCGGACGAAGACTTTGACGGCATGTATGCAGCGTGGGACATATTTGTCTGAGACTGCAACAGAACGTTCAACATGGACGTCGATATACTGTTTGTCCCGGTACATGTTAAGGGACACTACGCGGGCATCTGTATCAATTTTAGAGACCACATAGTGGACATCCTTGATCACCAGACACACGCTCCAGACTTGTATAGTTTTATCTAAAATTGCAACAGTCGTCTGCAGTGGCCGACTACATGCACGATAAGGGACTGATGAAGGGTCTTGATATGCCAACGTTTACACCTAGCCAGATAAAATTGGAATGGCAGAGCGCCATGAAGAACGACACGGAATTCGGCATTTTCTGTTTGATGCGCATGTGCTTGTACGATGGTGTGCCGTTCGGTCACAACGATATCGGGACTAAGGTCGGGAGGCGTTATTTGTCATTCGAGATTGCAACGTCCCATGTCCTTGCTGACATGAATGAGGCACGTGGAGACGCATTTGGGAAAATTAACGCTTTTTATAGAGAACAAGCCAGAAGTATGGAAACAAATCGACTCTAGTCGTAAATTAGTAAAAAAGTTAACCAGGTAAATATCCTAACGCGTGAATATGTAGTAACTAGTTTACGAATAAATTTTGACAAATATTTTAAGGAATCAATTCTTGAAGTATTGAAAAATCTCGTGTTGTCACTGCGTTGAATACTTGCCTTAGCAAAGTCACGAATATAATGAAGTAAAGTCACTGACCAAATGAATATAGTCGCAGATGAATGAGAACTCAATTTATTTAGATTTATGATTTGGGCATTGACTTTACTTCGGCATAGTCACATGCTTGACGTGGTAGAATCACGTCACTTCTTCGTCAGAGTCACAACCACAGTCATGTAGAGTCATGACTGACAACCACAATTCACTGACTAATTCAACAAAGTAACAGATGAATGACAATTCATTTCGTTCAATTTATTTGATTCTTAAATATATACAAATCGAGTATGTTAATCTACATATAAAAGAATTTGACGACGAAATATATTATTAAACGCTAACAAAAATACGATGCCGTAATATACGATTAGACGCTAATGATGGCTTGGTCGAGTCGACTAGATCTAATGAGTTGACAGCCATGCAACTTGTCATTCGTTCCATACACGCGAGGAACTTTGTGGCATCCAAGGGCGATACAATGACGGAGGCCCAACTAGACGACTACATCCAAGTCTTGATGGCAAAGGCTCTTGAATGTTTCTGCACTAGGAAGTGTTTCCAGCGTGATTTGGCCAATTTGAAGAGGTTACTTAAAAATTATGGAGGTTAAGTAGGTAGGTTAAAATGTAGCAAAAAATATGATATGTAATGGATGTTTTTGGTGTAAGAAACTTTTCAGCATATTTGGTGTAAGTCTGTTTGTACGGGCTTAAAGGTTGCCTCTAGAATGTTTTCTTAGTACTATATTATATGGGTTAGAACCCATTGTGACTTAGAATGTTTTTATGTTTCAAGTACTATGTGATATGTAAAGGATAAACTTTTTCTAATGTCACAAATATTTCCATCTCTATTTCTTGGTTTCATAATCATGCGAGGTCTATAGCAAAATCACACATACGTTCACCTTCAAAGTCACATATTATGCAAATCATTTGAAGGTAAGAGTGGGTGTATGGGCATCGCTTTAAGCTGTATAGTCACACTCACCACGTTGTATAGTCACAGTCATCACATTATATAACCAGTTTAGTTTTCGGTTTTTCAAATGTCGCACACTTCAATTTGTATAGTCACACTCACCATGTTGTAGAATCACACTCATTTTGTTGTAGAATCACACTCATTTTGTGCAAAATGTCAAACGAATCTGACAGTCGCAGACCTTGACAATTCCAAACGTCAACATTCTTTATAGAGATTAAGTGCATAATGTTCTTGCAGAGCTGTATTTGTAGCCAAAGATGGACGTATGAGCATCACATTTCAAAGTCAAATACTTTAAGTTGTATAGTCACAGTCATTAGGTCGTATAGTCATACTCATTATGTTGTAGAATCACACTCATAGTGTTGTACAATCACACTCATAGTGTTGTAGAATCAAACTCATATTATATGATGACAAACACGCAACTGCAAAACAATTGGGAATTGATAGACTACTTTTCAAAAGATTGATGTTTCATGACGTTGATTTGTATTTTTACAGCCAATCGATAAAAAACAATTTAGTCCATATCTTACGACTAAGCCGTATTAGAAATGATTGAGGTCCGCGATAGGCGAAAACAATACCAATGACATTGACCATTTCAAACGTCGATGTTCTTTATGTTTCCAAAAATTCTTTGTCCACATCAGAAAAAGAAGATTCACAAATGATACTCCACATCCCCTACCACGTCATCCTCCTCCTCTACATCATCGACAGACACGTTGGCAATAGGTGGGCTCTCGGCAAACGAGTTGGGGCACTTCCTCTTGTCATGGTGGCCCATCCTTTTGCAGTTGTTACACATCCATTTAGGCTTCACAGCAATTGTAACAACTTTTGTCTTGGAAGACAACATCCGCTTCCCACTTCCCTTGTTCTTGGCTTTCTTCGGGGCCAATACCGTAACTTCAATTGCGCTCGTACAAACAAGGATATCCTCCAGTTCTTGTGTCTTACTAGAAGGATCAGCTTGGGGCGCCACATCGGACCTGAAATCACGAATGATGTCGGCTAAGCTACTTACGTCGTCCTTACCCATTCTACTGCCATGACTAACAGCCTCATAGAACTCCGACCACAACCTCATGACCGTGACAGATTTCTCGTCGATTAGGCGACTCTATGTCGGGGGACGTGCATTTGCATTATGTAGAGCATACTTTGTCCATCTATGGACAACGTACCATTCCGGGATCGTCTTCTACCCTTTGGAAGAATTTATCCATATAGCGTGCCTGCAGAGAATTCCGTACCGATTGAACTTCCTGCAAGTGTAGCTGACTTCACAAGTACCTGCAAGGACATTACGCACATAAAAAGTGTGACTCTGAACCATATGGAGCGTGACTACACAACATTGAGAGTGTGACTTTCTAAAAGTGTATAGTCACACCCTTTAAGACGTATAGTCACACTCATTGTGTCGTATAGTCACATTCATTATGTCACTCATCGCATTTCAGAGTCACACCCTTAAGGTCGTATAGTCACACTCATTATGATGTATGGTCACACTCATTATGACGTAGAATCAAACTCATTGCGTTGTATAGTCACACTCATCGCGTTTTAGAGTCACACCCTTTAGGTTGTATAGTCACATTCAAACTATACAAGTGTGACTATACAACGTAAACAGTGACTTTCTAAAAGTTATGCCAGAATCAGACTACCTGGATCATATTCAACGATAAAGTTGCGGTCCCGGATGGAATCCCTAACTGTTGTCGCTTCAATCATGTCCTTCCCCTGATACCCACGAACGCTGCACGTGTACAACGAACAGTTGACCTCTTCCAGAAAGTGTGCAAATGCTACGTGCATGCACACCCTTGCCGCGTCGGTCTCCATTAGATTAGTCGTTTCAGTTTTGGGATATGTCTGCCGGTTATCGCCGTCTAGCCTCTTCTGCGTGTGTCTCTATTGGTCCATCGCACTCTCCAATTGCATTCAGGATTGGACCAACGTACCCTTGTTGTCTTCAAACTTTTTGAAGAAGCGATTTTCACTCTCGGATCTTTGCGTGGTCCTCATAATTCCGGACATCCTCAACTCCATGCAATGCAACGTGACCCACTTGCTCCTGAGGCCATACGCGTAGTCGAACCATTCGATCCCCAACGCGTCATGGTCAATCATAATCTGCCTCCACCTATCGTCGAACTCCGACGACTCAATGTCATCATCCCAAATAATAGCATTAAGGCCTTTCATGAATTCCAAGGTCTCTTCTCTTGATCATCCGTGCTTCGATGGGACCTTGTTCATGATCTGCCACGTGCAGCACCGTTGGTGCGTTGTCTTGAATATTTTTGGGACATCTTTAAGATCCCGGGATCCTGGTCTGTCATGATATAGCATGGTTTCTTGCCACCCATAGCTTCCAAGAAGCGAGAGAGGACCCAGATAAATGACTCGTAGTCCTCCTTCAATAACAACGCTTTGCAGAACGTGACGGATCGTTTGTGGTTGTCCGCCCAAATGGCCCTACGTAGGTTGGGTCGAATGACACGACATCCCCGAATGCGTCCTAGTTTCTTCGCGCTGTACCGTCCGCCCAAATGGCCCTACGTAGGCTTTCGTCTCCATCGACATCGTAGTCAAAGTAAAAGTCCTCCTGACTATCCCTTAAACTCTTGAACCGGTCTATGAACAACTGACCATCCTGCTCGTGAACGAAGCACTTAACGTCCCTACCCCAATTCTTAAAATCAACCAACAATGTTCCAATGTTCTGAAATCCACCCGCCAGCTCCTTGCACATCCTGTATGTCCGGGTCGCCCCAATCTTTAGCTGCACACACAAATTGTAGTTGTATGAATCACGCACAGTGAACTGTCAAACGGACACGTACTAACAACATTGTTCATAAACGTTACACACCCTTGAGTTACAAACAATCATCTCCTTTTGATATCTTTGAGAGATTTCGAGAGGACTTTTGAAACTGTCTGTCGTTAATCATCACAAGGTCGTGGTTGTGTTCGTCGATGAACTCTTCAATAAAGAACCCACCGATCATCGTACAGAGCCTAATCCTTGCGCGCCAACACGTTCTCATCATCTTCGTCTTCCTTTTAGGTTCATACGATCCCACAATCTCTTGACCTTCCCTTTCTCGCATGCTCGACACCTTGACCATGCTCTGCTGAGATGATTGGCCCTGCTTATTACATGCCAACAATTTCTTCTTAATCGAACCATCATAGGATCTAGTTGTTGTGTACTTTTTCACCTCAAAACCACGGGAGCATGCGTACGATTTATAAAACTTAAATGCTCCGTCGATGTCCACGAACATCTGCCCGACGTAAGGAGCACCAACTGTGTCTTCAACTGACATATACGTAAACAAAAATGCAAAGATCAAAGGTTTGAATGAACTTTATAACAACAAAGCTGTGGTCTGAAGTTGGAAAAAAAACCCCAGATTAAACCATAGAAACTATGAATCTTGCAACACATGTATTAAACTTTGACCTTAATTAAATGTGAATTTCCTCAACAACGACTGTGACTTTGCTCAACAACGACTGTGACTTTGCTCATATAACTGTGTGTTTATTACTGTGACTTTCCTCAACAACGACTGTGACTTTGCTCATATAACTATGTGATTATTACAGATTGACATCAAAAAAATACAAGGAAAAACTACAACTACAAGAAACCAAAATGCAATACTCATCTTACACAAATGTTTTGAATGAAAATAACCACCACAAGAAAACATCAACAACAAAAACCGGAAAAAACTGCGTGATTATTACAGATTGACACACAAAAAATACAAGGAAAAATTACAACTACAAGAAATCAAAATGCAATACTCATCTTACACAAATGTTTTGAGTGAAAATAACCATCACAAGAAAACATCAACAACAAAAACAGGAAAAAAATATTGACTTTATACCAATACACAAAAACAAGTGATTCCATGGTAATGATGACGTAAAATGTGATTAAACTCTACAGATATACGATGGAGTAATATATGATGACGTAATTGTAACCCACGTATTAAAATCTGTACTCAGCAAAGCGTGACTTTCCTTCGAATAGAGTGTGACTATCACGTTGTAACTATGTGATTCTTCAAGTTAGCAAATAAAAAAGAAGATGGAATACATAAATTTTCGAGCATTTGAAATTAATTCAAGATACCAAATGCAGAAACAAATATATACTCATCTTAACTCCTATATGCTGACTGCAAATTTTCAACTGCAAACAAGTAAGGACTCGATTGGTGTTTATACTATGGGTCTCTTACTTGTGGATAAGATATGCTTTTGTTGTCTTCTTATGATTGAGTAGTTGCATGTTAGTGGTAGCATAGGATCTCTACCACTTGAATCACTTGTTATCTTTGGATGCAGATGAACACCCGCCAGGGAAACGAAAACGCCAACGCTGAGAATGAGAGGGTTCGTATGATCGAGACAACTTTATTACAACTATTGGAGAAAGAGAACAATGCTCCGCAAGTTGAACGCGAAGGATCCGTCTTTGAACATTTCAATTGCCACAAGCCCTCAAAATTCATGGGAGTCACTAACCCTATCATCCTTGAGAATTGGATCCACCAAATGGAAAAGTTGTTCATCGTGACCCAGATACCGGAAAATATGAAGATTGATTTGGCTAGCTTTTACTTCCGTGATGAAGCAGATTGTTAGTGGGACCTTATGAAGGACTCGTTAAGGGCTCAACCTAGGTTTGGCTGGTCCGAGTTCATAGAATGTGTGAAAGCTCATTTTTATCCCGAGGCTCTTCGTTGAAGGAAGCGACAAGAATTCTTGGATCTAGAGCTAGGTAATATGACTGTTGAGGAATACATAAGAAAATTCATAGAACTTGCTCGATTTGCATCCATGGTAATTCTGACTGAGACGGAGAAAATTCGTCGATGTGAATTGAGGTTAGCTCCAAAGGTTCGTACTGCAATTACCGCTCTCCCCTTGCAGACTTTTCAAGAAGCTTATAACCGTGCCTTGGTGTTTATGGTGCGGTTCTAAGTCAAGAAACTCTTGAGCGTCGATCGGGAGAGAGAACAACTGCTCCATTGCCAGCTATCCAAGGACCTACGAAAAAGATGAAGTATAATAACACTTTTGGGACAATTCTCCCTAACACCACTCACCAGAGCGATCGTCAATGTTTTCGTTGCAAGAAAGCTTATCACTGACGGCTCCCCAAATGGGATCGGTCGTTTAGCGAAGGATGGGGGGTCAAACAATATTTATAGACTCGCAATAACACAAAAACTACTAGAGTAATCGTGGTAAGTCGAGGTCGGTCCACAGGGAACGGAACGCAGTATCGAGTTAAAAGCAACGTGTTTGGAATCTAGAGGGGAGGGGGGGTTCTAAGGGTCGAGTCTATGCTGGAGATGCGGTGGAATTAAACAACTAGGGAAAAAGCAATAGAAATAACTAGAGATGATCAATCTAGGAAAAGGTGTTAGGGGGAAGTCGGGAATCGGAAATTGGAGCCTAAGAAGGTGGGAATCGGGTTTTAGTCACAACAATGATAAAGGGAGAATGCCACCTTTCGGTTTCTTCACCCAATCCACCTAAAAACCCGATTTCGCGGCGAAGAAGGGTAAGTCTCAAATTAAGGTAATTTCTACCCCGAGTTTCCCCATATTGATAGAAATGAGTCAAGGTCGGTCTAGTTGGCCGGAGTAAAACAACAATGACACAACAACAATAAACAAGATAAACCAACAAGCAAGCAACCCACCAACATCCTTTAATTCAAATAATCCAAGTCCTCATCCCTAAACCCCCAACAAGAAATCTACTCACTACTCATAATGGAAAACAACAAAACATTAACAAGAGAGAAAATAACTACAACATGCATATTAACTAAATCTAAAGAAAATAACAACAAAACAATAAGGAAATTACGATCTACCAAATAACCACAAAATTATGAACTAGGAAATAATCTAGAACAACATAAACTAGATCTAGAGAAACTAACAACAAACAATGAATAAAAGTGCAATCAACACAATAAACATGAAATGATCTAAAACAACATAAATAAAGATGATCTAAACAAGACAATAATGAAAGGACAATTAAATGAACAATATTGAAAGAACAATAATTAAATCTAAACTAGATATTAGAGAGTGGAAGAGAAATATACCAACTATGAAGATCTACAATAAATAAAAAGATTGCATAAATAAAGGTTGAATCTTGATGAAGAGAATGAAGAGATTTGTCACTAATCCCTTAATAAACCCCAAAAATCTTCAAATAAAACTTGAAATAATAATCTTCTACAAACTTGAATGTAAATCTAGAGAATTGTTGATGAAAACTAGGAAGATCTACTACTAAATTACTATGGAAACTACTAGAATTATAGAGAATTACTACTAGAATACAACTGAATTACTACTGGAATGTTCTACTAAAATGGTGGTAATGTGATGGAATATGACTAAACTAATGGTGGATAGTGGGATTGTAATGTGGGATGCCTTGTGGTAGCTTGGGCAACAAAAACTAGGGTAAGCATATATATAGTAATGCCTTAATGGGTCTCCTAACCTAAAGCCCAAATCCAACTTTTTGCTCCATTAGTGAGACAATTACCCTTTAATCTTCATGAGATGGAACTTCACCCTATCGTGCACGAACTAATACCGCCGGGTGAAACTTCACCCGGTGAACTTCTTCCAGTTTTGCAATTTTTGGACGCCTTTACCATCGGGCGAAATTTCACCCGGTGGGCGAACTTTCGCCCGGTGGAGAAGCTTTCTGAAAATCTTCAGGGAGGCAATATACCGTCGGGCAAAACTTCGCCCGGTGGTGTTTCATCGGGTGAAATTTCACCCGGTCATATTCTGGCCTCTTTTCTTGTCTCATTCTTCGTCGTATGATTGGATGACTTTGAACTTTAAGTTGTGTGCTTTGCTCTTTGGACAGTATTCCCTTCTCTTGTGCTCGTGGAAGTTCGATCGTAATTTCGGTGCCAAATCCTATCAAAATTGATAGAAAAACTACCAAAAACACGTAAAACGCACAAGAGGGACGCTAATGCGAGAAGTACTAAAAATATGGCGATAATCGCACTCTAAACTCGCAAAACGAGGGAAAAACGGGTCTAAATGGGAGGAAAAATGGTCTAAATTTAGCACACAACAATTCCCCCACACTAAACCGTTGCTCGTCCTCGAGCAAAGACCCAAAAAGAAATTACAAACTACTACTACTACTAGCTAGACTATGCTAAGCCGATACGGAGCAATTAACGGGCCCGCTCCTCCCTTCAACTCACATCGAAATACTCATGAGGAAGAGTACTCCCATGCAAGGCAAGTTGGGGCTTGCTCAAAATGGTGGATGCGACTAAACACATAAAAACACATAACACGAAAGAATAGACGCATCCAAAGTGACGGGATGGGATTTGCCGTGGATCCTGATGCATGCGATTTATATATGATTATTATGTCTTTTACCCACGCATTTCCATGCATATCGAGTAGCATTGTCTAGTATTTTCCCTCGAATTTGATACTTTGTGGTCATGTTGCATCTTATGAAGGTTTGAACCCGTGGACGCATAAACAAGGCAAAATTCGTGCTTAAAGATGAAATCTTTTGCAAAATAAGAAAAGAGAATGATCGTTTCCAAATGGGTCTACTTAAAACGTGAATATCTTGAGTTTAACAACTCCAATTGAGCTGATTTCAGTTGCGTTGGAAAGCTCTTTCTCTTAGCTTTCCAACGGTATATTACACGCCTGATTTGAAGAAGTAACGAAGAAATGGCAAGCGTTTGAAGTTGAGCGCGCAGTGCTGAGAACGGAAACAGGTCTATGATAGTCGAACGACTATCCTAATAGTCGCCGACTATTCAAAATTCTCGACCGACTATTCTCGAGACTGGACGAAGACCGAGACTTTCCTAATTTGATTTTTAAGGTTAACAAGACTTTTGGGCTTTTGTTTTAACTTATTATTTAAGAAACTATTAGACTAGATTTTATATACCACTTCTCCCTTATTCTCTTTTACTTCTCCTAGACTCTTCTTTAGATTTCTTCTCTTAGAATTATTTCTAGTTTAATTTCTTTCTTTAAAACTCGGTTATTGTAAGATTGCAACATTCCAATCGCCTACATTCCTTTTGGTAATTTTATCTAATCTTTCTTCCTTCTTCCTTCTTCCTCGTTCTTGATTGTACTTCTTCATATTTACTTATTCTTAATCTTTGTTTTATGTTTGTCGTAATTTTATTATTATTCGTCATGTTTAATCTAGTAAAATCTTTTATTAATATTGTTGTTCTTGATTTAATTATGAGTAGCTAATTTCCCTTGCTAGGATTTAGGGGATCCATGAATTGAATATGATTGCTAATTAGTTTATAGATCTGTCTACGATATTGCGTCTGAGTTGTTAATTGTAGCATTTAATTGAGATTAATTGATTAAGTCGACGTAATTGATTAATTGAATTGGTGAACTCGAACCTAAGATCGGAAGCCTGGTAAGAGTTAGACCTGCTACAACACATTAGTTTGCCCTAATAAGATCGGAAGCCGTTAGAAGCATTCTAGGGTGAATAGCGGACCGGAAGGACCTTTTCACTACCCCTTAGACCAATATCTGCGACAGACCTGTGACCTAGACCGTGACCGTAGGAAATTCATGGTGAACCGACAATCCTAGTTTTCTCTCTATATTTATTCATCTTTATTCATCTTATTTATTTTAGTTATTTCTTCTCCTTTAATTCTTTTTCTTTCACTACTTTAGTTTAGTTAACCCAATTACAAACCCCTGATTTGGTTACTTAGATAGACTTAAGTTGCAAGTAGAATTTATTTGTCTCCTTGTGGATACGATCCTGACTTCCCTATCTATATTTTTAGTTAGACCTAAGTTGGTTATCTTTGATAGGTATACGACTAGCTTGTCAGATCCCGCCACCAAATAATAACCAACGAACCTAACTAGGTAGCTAGGGCAAGTCGGGTCGAATCCACAGGGACGGGGTGTCGAACTAAGGTGTGTTACGGTCTAAGACTAGGTCCGAGACAAGCTAAACTAGGGTGATGGCAAAACAAGAGCTAATGTCTAAGCTAAGGTCTATAACATGAACTAAGAAGGCAAAACAAGCAACTAATGACAAAAAGGAAGCAAAGATCAACAAGAAGGAAATTAGGGCTAGGTCGGGTTCATGGATGCCAAGGAGATCAAAAAGAGAAAAACGGGGTTACTAGCATGTCTTCGTAGCCTAGGTTCTGGTCGGACTCTCGCTACTTAAACGGCCTAGGGGTCGCCCTAACCACGCTCTCGCTACTAATGAGGGAACCAAACCAACCAAACCAACAACCACATACAAGAGAAGAGGCAAGAAAAACAAGGATTGATCGTCTCTAGTCTCACAAGCATTTCATCGAGCATGTATAGTGCAAGGCAATTGGTAATCAACAAAAACAACATCTAGTACCACCCATCTCACCCTAATCATCCCTAATCACACCCAATCCCCCTACTAACCCTAGAGGATCACTACTCACACATATCTAAACTAAAACAAGCACAAACAAGAGAAACAATCACAAGAACAACAACATTCATTATGAATAACAAGGATGAACAATGAACATAAACAAAGATGAAAACTTGGTAAAATATGAAGGATTAAGAGAAAAAGGGGAAGAAAGATTATACCAAACTACAAAGGAATGGAAAAAAATGAGAACTTGCATAAAAGAACACCCAAAACATCCACCAATGTTGTCAAGATTGAATGGATTCTTCAAGAGATCCCTTAATACAAGATTAACTAACTAGATTAAGGACTAATTAAGGACTAATCTACACTAATATAAGCTAATCTAACCTAAAGTGGTCTAGGGTTTAGTGGGTAATGTCTAACATAACATAAGATTACTGGAGGGGGGTATATATAGGGTTACAAGAACAAAGGAGAAGAAGAGAAGGAACACGGGCTGCAGCTGCCTCATCCCGGTCGAGAAGGAGGGCGTCTCGGCCGAGATGAGATGGTCTCGACCGAGAGGACACTTGGTCTCGGCCGGGACGGCTCAACAGTGGCCGTCTTTACTTTGCACTCCTTCCCGACCGAGAAGGCCACTTTTCCCGCCCGGGAAGGGTCTTGTAGGCCTCCCTTATGATCTCAAGGGTCCCTACTTGCTCTTCATAGGCTTCTCATAGATTCTCGGTGCTCGGGATCGAGTCTAAGGGGCTCGGGAATGGGTCCCAAGGTCTCGGGATCGAGTCTAAGCCACCGAGTGATCATCGCTTCTCTTCAATGGCTCCAAATGTGTCGGAAACGAGTCGGAATCGTTCCATTTCTCCAATGTTAGTCTTGGGAGCCTAAAACAAACTAGAAGAAGCATAAGTAGCCTAGAAACCGCCCCAGAGAGCGATTTCACAAGAGAATCCGGGACCAAAACACAAGGAATAAACACTACAAAACACACTTATCACAAAGCAAAAATAAAACACCGAATCCCTCATCGAGACGGCGGGGAAGACACCGATTACTTACCTAAAACAACAATAAACTTCCAAGATAAATCATCCACGTAAACAAGGACCAAAGCCTAATACTATGACAATTAAGCAATAAAGATGTTGATGACTTAGCTAGGTCCTCCTAATCTTCTAAAGGGGTACTACGGGGTGTTAAACGGAGTGGAATAAGTGAACCATGGATTCGTTCAACACTGTAGGCAGGTGCAGTCCCGCTCTCTTTGGCTAAGCCAAGAGGGTCGTTCCAAACTCGAATTTCCTAAATTAGCCCAAATAAAAAGGTGGAGTGTTTACAATTATTGGGGTGGATCGACTAATCACCGCTATCTTCCTACCTCGGGACTCGGTCCTCTAGTAGGCACTTCACGGCGACGAATTGATCAAAGGGTTTTTTTTTAAGGAGATGTTTTTGATGATAAGATTTTCATTTGAAGCTCCTTTTCTCTCCTTTGTTTTTAATGTTTTTGTGCCCTTTTTGTCTTGCTTTGGTTTGCTCTTTTTGGCTTTTTGATGTGGTTCGAAACAAAGCTTGGAGGTTATTTTTGTGTAAACTTATTGTGGTGATGTATAGGTGGACGAAAAATAGGTAATCGAGAACGCGCGCCATTCCCGGATAACCTACTAAGAGGCGGAAGGAATTTGAACTAAAGGTGCAATGGTCATTCGAGCAAGGTCACCTAGAAAACGGGATGCGTGAACCAAGGCCTAATTCCTCCATGGGTGGTCAAGGTGGTCAAGTGCAAACCCCGAAGTAAACCTCTAGTAGAAAAGGTGGACTCAAGCTAAAGGATCAACAAATTTATTATCTTAGAGTCATTCTACTAGATTAAGGTCCAAAATCTATAATGGGTTATCTACAATGGAATGTAAACTTTTGTAAAAGGTTGGTAGTCGGATTTTCGTAAAGTTTTAATCCTAGACACACTATACAAAAACAAAATAAATATACGAAAAAGGAAAAAAGCTAATAAAAGAAAACACAAGGTCATGTACTCCATACTCCATCAACAAACAAGCACAAAATCAACCACAACACCCAAAATGATCAACTTCCAGAGCCTCCAATAGCAACAACCTAACTCTACAAAAGTAAAGAAGAAAGCGAAAAGGAAGGAAGTTAGCTAGCGGGTTGCTTCCATAATCTCTTCAAAACATGCTTCAAGGTGGTGGTTACCTGTAAGAGTATAGAACAAGACTATATACGGGATACGAAAATATAACAAGAACGAGAAAAGAAAAGAAAAAGAAAAGGAAATTGTTTTTGATTTTTCGAATTTTTCAAATTTTTATGGATTTTGAAAAGATTTTTGAGAAAATAAAAGATAGTAGATCCCTCCCCCACACTAAAACTGTACATTGTACTCAAAGGACAAGTAGGGGAAAAGAAAAATAAGAAATTTTTTTTTGGATTTTTTTATTTTTTCAAATGTTTTTGTATTTTTTTTTTGAAATTTTTGAAAAGAAAAGGAAAAGAAAATAAAGAAAACGATAAAATAGTGGCGGGCCTAGGTGCAATCACATCACCTAGACCCTAACCAAGTGGCTAAGAAAATGAAAATGAAATAAATGGCAAGAAAAAAAAAATTAAAACGAAAGGGTGAAAAATTGGGCGTAAGTGTAGTCACGTCACCTAGCCCAAATTAAGAAAAATTAAAATTAAATGAAAAGAAAGAAAAGCAAATTGAAAGAAAAATAAAGAGAATTTGGATTTTTCAAAAGGTCAATGGCGTAATCACGTCGCCTAAAGACCGGGAGCAATACCAAGGCCGCTTCGGCCGCAACAATCAGACAGTAGAAACGTGGGACAACTTGCAAATTTGATTAGAGTTAAAACAATCACAATGATCAAAATAATGATGAGGGAACAGGGAATAAGGAATGAAATTAATCCAAGGACACGCAATTATAGATGATTAAAGACTCATCGACACAACCCACACACATACACAACACACACATACACACCACTACCTACCGACTCCGGAGTGGGTCTAAATTGGGTAATTGTTCAACGCGTAAGAAGTCATCGGAGACCCGGGATAGGGTTGTATGCCCTCGGTAGGTTCTAACTCACTAAGGTCGTAGATCGTACGACCTTCGGGTAACGTGTAGTGCGCATATTCCCAAACTTCCCTTTCTCCCGACTCAGTCTCGGTCAGTCGGAATTCACCAGGTCCTAAAGGTAGGTCCCAATTGTGGCAATTAAAGATAGTGGTTCGGTGTGTGTTGGGAACTATTAAAGCACGGTCATGGTTAATGTGGACAAGCCGATGATTAGGTACATGAAAGATCCAAGTCGGAAGATAGGCCTCGTCAAGCCAGACGGAATTGTCTAGTGGGATAAGGTGGTTGGTCGCATAACCCAAGTTGGTCGCAATTAAGGTCACAAGACCTCCACAGTCTACAAAGGGATGTTGGGCGACAATAATATGGTGAAAATGCAATGCCACGACAAGTAGTAGGTCTAAGGGGTTAGGGTTACCAAGCAAAGAGTCACAAATTAATTGCAAGACACACACATCAAGATTAATAATATTATCGGTCGAGAGTAACAAGCAGTGGGAGAGTATCTCAGAAAAGTAATGAATTGCGGGGTTACGGATTTCGGAGGTAAAAGATGAATTAGGCTCGTAATCCCGTTGACAACGTGATATGCACTTCCAAAGGTCTCTTCTAGATGCACTAGCTTGTAAATTGCTCGGAGATTCACTAAGTCTGGTACCCGAAGAGGGTAAGCCTAAAGCTAAGCCAAACTCGGAAATAGTCAAACAATGGGGTTTACCGAATAGTCTAAATTCAAACGCTCTTGGTATGGTCGGATTGTCAATGGTAAAAGTTCCTAGGAACTCACAAGTCAAGTCTTTATATGTGGAAGCCGCGAGGCTAAGGAGTCCTCTAGTTCCGGTCCTTGACGATAACTCTTTAATATCGTCAACTATTCCTAAATTTTCCATTGTGAAGGGACAAGGCCACCTAGTACTCTGAAAGGTCTTTTTAGAGAAGGTTCGAGCTAAAGGGGTATTAAGACAAGGTAAATATTTAGGCTTAGAACATTTAGAAAGTGTAGAAGTCGAAGCCATATCTTGCTTTCGAGAGGCTCGCCTTGCTCTTGTCTCCATAATAATAACTTTGCAAGAATAATCCCAAAAACTTTGCTTCACCTTCTTCAAGAACCCAAAGATAATCACCCCATATGGAATTGAATTATGAATGGAGGTTTGAATGTGGTAGGGGTATGGAACGTGGTTTGGAGATTTTACTAGGGGTGAAAAGGTGGAATGAAGAATGAGGTAAAAGGTGATATAAATAAGGGTAGTTGAGGAGGGAAATGAAAAGTTTTAAAGTAGATTGGTAAAAATTTGGTGTAAATGTTTTGAGGGAAAGTTATGTGGGGTAAATGTGAAGGAGGGAATTGATAGTGTAGTGAGTAAATAAGATATAGGTGATCGATCCATGTCATCGGGTGAAGTTTCACCCGGTCAAGTACCATCGGGTGAAATTTCACCCGACAGATTTCACCGTGAAAATCAATTCCGCCAACTTTTCCCACCGGGTGAAGTTTCACCCGGTGAGATCCTCATTGGGCAAAATTTTGCCCGACGGTATCTTCGTCAATCATGGCAATTCTGGAAATTTTTCGTAGGGCAAAGTTTTGCCCGGTCAATAGTCTCACCGGGCGAAGTTTCGCCCGACGGTCTTGTTTGCTTCGTTTTTCCGCCTTGCCATCTCATGGCTCTTCAATAATCACCTAGAGATTGAAATATCGACTCGTCTCACATTAGATAATCAATATCTCCCACAAACATGCTTGCGGTCTTGAATTTAAGCTTCATAACTTCTCCAAAAACTTGATCTTCATCCAAATAAATGCTCCATGGTGAAATCCAAGTTCAACCATTCTTCTCAAGCTAACAAAACCAACAAACTCAAAGAAATATGATACATATATACAAGGTGGTTATTGAGGATACCACCAAACCTACATCAATTTCGAGAGGGGGTTAAACAACGCTCCCCAATGGGAGCTCACCAAACTTCACGATAGCAAAGGTCTCACGAATGTGACCGAGATGATAAATCTTCAAGCGTTGCCCATTAACCATAAATTTCCCGGTTTCTGGGCTAGATATCTCTATCAAACCATATGGTTGCACTTTGGTCACTTCGAATGGACCCGACCATTTTGATTTCAACTTACCGAGGAAAAGCTTAAAGAGAGAGTTGAAGAGTAATACCTTATCACCAACCTAGAAGTCCTTACGAAGTATTCGAGAATCGTGCCATTGGTGAGTTCGTTCTTTGTAGATCTTCGAATTTTCCTAGGCTTCAAGTCTTAGTTCTTCCAATTCTTGTAGTTGGAGAAGACGCTTATTTCCTATAACACTCTCATCGAAGTTTAGCTCTTTGATTGACCATTTGGCTTTGTGTTCTAATTCCACCAGTAGATGACAAGCTTTACCATACACAAGACGATAAGGAGTGGTTCCAATCGGCGCTTTGTAGGCCGTTCACAATGCCCAAAGGGTGTCATTTAATTTCAATGACCAATCCTTTCGGTATGTATTTACAACTTTTTCCAAAATTCCTTTGATTTGACGGTTGGATATCTTGGCTTGCCCATTTGATTGAGGGTGGTAGGCTAGGGACATCTTGTGAGTGATACCATACTTCCTAAGAAGGTGCTCAAAGGTATCTTTTCTAAAATGAGAGCCTCCATCACTAATTATGGCTCTAGGCATACCAAATCTTGGAAAAATTACATTCTTAAAAAGCTTGATTACAACCTTGGAGTCATTGGTGGGGGAAGCTACGGCCTCGATCCATTTTGAGACATAATCAACCGCGACTAGGATGTATTTGTTGCCAAAAGTGGATGTGAACGGACCCATGAAATCGATGCCCCAAACATCAAACAATTCAATTTCCAAGATAGGTTGAAGAGGCGTCTCATTTCTTCTTGTAATATTGCCACTTATTTGGCAAGCATCACATGTGAGAATGAAAGCTCGAATGTCCTTGAACATGGAAGGCCACCAAAACCCGCTTTGGAGAACCTTGGCAATTGTCTTTTGGTTGGGCAAGTGTCCACCATAAGATGTCGAGTGAAGGTGCTTCACAATATTGTATCCTTCATCGGCCATAACACATCATCGATAAATTCCATCTACACAACGGCGGAACAAATAGGGCTCGTCCCAATAATAGCGTCGGGTTTCATAACGTAGTTTCTTCCTCTCTTGCTTGGAATAATCGTCCGGAATATAATGAGACACTAAGAAATTGACGATATCGGTATACCAAGGTGTAATAGTTTCAATGGCCATCAGGGCCTCATCTCTCATTGTTTCATTGATGGGAATACCATCTTCTTCATTGCTTTCTTTACTAACCGCTAGTCTACTAAGATGATCCGCTACCAAGTTCTCCGATCCGGCATTGCTTGTCTCTAATCTCAATATCAAATTCTTGTAAAAGGAGGACCCATCGAAAGATTCAGGACTTTATCTTCATTTTGGACATGATGTAACGAATCGCCGTATGATCGATATGAATAATGACTTTGGAACCGGTAACATAAGTTCAGAATTTCTCCATGGCATAGACAACGGCAAGCATCTCTTTTTTGTTTGTTGTATACCTCGATTGGGCTTCATCTAGTGTTTTGCTTGCATAATAAATCACATGTATCTTCTTATCAACCCGTTGTCCTAGAATGGCACCAATGGCAAAATCGGAGGCATCACACATGATCTCAAACGGAAGATTCCAATCGGGGGCTTTGATAATTGGAGTGGTAGTGAGAGCGGTCTTTATCCTGCAAAAGGCCTCAAGACACGAGTCATGAAAAACAAAAGGTGCATCTTTCATAAGCAAAGAAGTTAAAGGCTTGGCAATCATAGAAAAATCTTTAATGAAACGTCTATAAAAGCCGGGGTGACCTAGAAAACTCCTCACCCCTTTGACATTTGTAGGTGGTGGCAAGTTATCGATCACGGAGACTTTCGCTTTATCAACTTCGACTCTTCTATTAGAAACAATATGACCTAAGACAACACCTTGTTCAACCATAAAATGACATTTCTCCCAATTTAAAACAAGTCTATACTCTTCACATCGAGCTAACACTTGATAAAGGTTTTCAAGGCAAGAATCAAAAGATGTACCATGGACACTAAAGTCATCCATAAAAAATATCATGGATTTTTTAATAAAATCAGAAAAAATAGCCACCATACATATTTGAAACGTTCCCGGCGCATTACACAGTCCAAATGGCATCCTTCTATAAGCATAGGTGCATAGGGACATGTGAAAGTGGTCTTCTCTTGGTCATCGGGGTAAATGGAAAGTTGAAGAAATCCGGAATGACCATCAAGGAAACAAAAATAAGAATGATGCGCCAATATTTCAAGCATTTGATCAATAAAGGGAAGGGGGAAATGGTCTTTTATGGTGGCCGTGTTCAATTTTCTATAGTCTATACACATGCGCCAACCGGTAATGGTCCTAGTAGAAATTGACTCACCCTTTTCTCCTTTTACAACCGCCATTCCTTCTTTTTTCGGCACAACTTGTACGAGGCTAACCCATTTACTTCCGGTTATTGGGTATACAATTTAGCCTCATACAACTTGAGGACTTCCTTCATGACAACCTCTTTCATGGTGGGGTTCAACCTACGTTGACCCTCAACCGAAGGACGGTGGTCATCTTCAAGGATGATCCTATGCATACAAATATTTGGGCTTATGCCTTGGAGGTCGGCAATGCTATACCCGATGGCCTTTTTGTGCTTTCTCAAAACAATCAAAAGTTTTTCCAATTGAGGACCATCAAGTATGGCATTGACGATAATGGGATAATTAGTTCCTTAAAGAAAAGCATATTTGAGGGAAGAGGGGAGTGATTTAAGTTCAAGATTAGGAGGAGAAGATACCATACTCTTATCCACTGGTAGTGGTTCTACCTTTTCTTCATGTAGGATCTCATTTTCAAAAGGTGGGGAATCAAATGGTTCATCTTCTTGCTTATCATCATCTATCAAGCTATACACTCAACCAAACTATCAATAACTTCAATGGAATGCATTTGTTCAATCATTAGTTGTTTAAGACCTTGAGAAAGGGAAAACTCTACCGACTCGTTCCCTATGTTAAACGACAACTTTCCATTCTTAACATCAACTATAGTACCTCCGGTAGCCATAAAAGGTCGACCTAAGATAACGGGTGTAATAGTGTCTTCGGGCATATCCATGACAACAAAGTCGGAGGGGATGAAAAACTTACCAACTTGAACGGGTACATCTTCGAGTATCCCAAGTGGGTACTTGACGGACCTATCCGCAAGTTGAATCGACATGCTAGTGGGTTTCATCTCCCCCACACTAAGTCTCTTGGCAATAGAATAAGGTAACAAACTAACACTAGCCCCTAGGTCACATAAAGCTTGATTAACAACAACATTTCCAACCCGACAAGGGATGGAAAAGCTACCAGGATCCTCTAGTTTCTTAGGCTTTTGATTCATAAGAATGACACTACATTGTGCTGTGAGAGAGACACATTCTTTATCCTCTATTCTCTTTTTAGTCAAGACATCTTTCAAAAACTTAGAATAAAGGGGCATTTGAGAAATTACCTCGGTGAAGGGTAAAGCTACCTCCACTTTCTTCAACATATCCACAAAACGGCTAAATTGGGCATTCTCCTTATGTGGCTTAGCTCGTTCGGGAAAAGGCAATGGAGGGACAAAAGCGGGAGGCGGTGGAACATTGGATTCTTCTTCTTCTTCAGCTAATCGCTCCGCCTTTTTCCTTTTTGCTTCTTCCGCTTCCATTTGCTCTTTCTTCTTTCTTTGTTCTCTTTGTTCATTCTCCGCATTTTGGAGAATATCAAACTCCGCTTGTATTCCCCAGTTTTGTTTGGGGGAAGGGGGAGATGATGCTTGTGGTGCACTTGGTTGATTGACTTTGGATGGGGAGCTCTTTGTATTCAAGTTCAAGTTCTAGTACGGGTCCTCAAGTTCCTTGCCACCTCTCAAAATGACAGCATTTGCTTGGTGTGAAGGGTCTCTTTGGTTTTGGGGTTGCCCGGGCAAACCATGGGGTGGATGGATTTGGGCGGCTAAGGCTTTTGTTGCTTCTTGTGATTCCCAAACCTTTAGCCTTGCTTTGGTATCTTGATACTCTCTCCATAATTGCCCAACGGTTCTTTGCAAATCACTAATGTTATGCCATGGAACTCCTCCTTGAACAAATTGAAAATTGCTTGATTGACCATAAGATTGAGAGAGTTGATTAAATGGTTGTTGGTTGTAACCTTGATTTCCTTGAAAATTGCCTTGGAACCCTTGATTGTATCCATGATTAAATTGATTACCATGTTGATTTTGGTAATTGTTGGGAACATGGAAGTTGCTACTTTGTTGATTGAAGTTGCTCCTTTGATAAGGAGGCAAATATGGGGGCATCTTTGGAGGACCTTGGTTAGAGGGCCTTTATTGACTTTGATTAAAGGGCCTCGGTTGATTCCCTTGGGCACGTGGTATCGGATTTTGAACATTTTGATTTCCATAAGAAAAACTGGGATGAAACCTTGTGCCGGCATTGTAAGTATTAGAAAAGGGATCAAACTGAGGTCTTTGCCCATACACTTGTATAGCTTGGACTTCATTTGGCTCTTCGACATAAGTTTCTTCATTAGGAATACAAGAGCTAGAATCATGGCCATAATTGCCACAATGATCACATTGAACTTCCCAAGTTATTTGCTTAGGAGGTGATGATTGCCTTGGTGGAACACTCCCTTGAATTTGGTAAATACCTCTAGGAGTAGCCTTTGAACTCATGGCATCCATTCTCTTTTTCAATTCTTCAACTTCAACTTTCTGCTTGAAGTTTCAATTCATTAGAACTCTTAGATGAGTTCACTTCAACTTTCTTTCTAGAATCCCTCGATTGACCCATTCTAGAATCACTCCTTGCCATCTTTTCAATAAGATTCTTAGATGCCTCATCGGTAAGAGAAGAGAAGTCTCCTTCTGCGGCCGAATTGAGGTTTTCATTGGTTCTCGATGAAAGGGTGTTATAAAATGTTTGGGTTGTTAGCCAATCGGGTATTCCATGGTGAGGGCATTTGCGCAATAAATCTCTAAATCTTTTCTATGCCTCACTTCGGCTTTCAAATTCATCTTGCTTGAAGGTGTTTGTATTTCCATGTGATATTGGTTAGTCTTTGACGGTGGAAAATACTTCTCCAAGAAGGCATTAGATAATTGAGCCCATGTTGTAAATGTATTAGCGGGATGGCCTTGAAGCCATCTACGAGCTTCATCTCTCAATGTCTTTGGAAATAATACACGGTGCAATTGGCATGAAGTTAATCCATTGAGACGGGCTCCAACTAATTTTTCTTTAAATGAAGCGATGTGCTCTTGGGCATCTTCTTGAGATAAACCGTGAAACGTATCTTGTTGAATCGCATTTGTCAAAGAAGCTTTCAATTCTAATTCTCGGGTATCACTCAGAAATCAACGGATGAAGGTGTTTCTTCGTGTGTAAGCTGAGAATGAGAGGCTAAGGTCGCCATTGATTGGATTGGTGGTGATGGTGGATTTGAATGAATTTGGATGATTTGGAGGGGATGGATTTCGATTTGGTGGTGGAGTTTTCGGTGATGGTGGGGTAGGTGGTGAATTTTGTGAGGTGGATGATGTAGAAGGATTATTTGAGAGGGGGTTGTTTGATGTAGAAGGTGTAGAAGGTATATGTGGTAGGATGAGATTAAAGTTAGGAGGTTATAATGAAGGATGTGGAATAATAGTGGTAAAGTTATTTCCCCAAAAACGCAATGCTCTAAAAGTCCTTTTCGGCTCCGGATCGAACCACAAGAGCGATGACGTGTTCCTGGGCATAAAACTCAATTAAACGGCAAGACTCCTAGCACCTAACGATATTAGGGAAGAGGGAGAAGAGAAAAGAACCAAACACAATAACTAAAAACACAATAACTAGTCGTTCCCCGGCAATGGCGCCATTTTGACGGCTCCCCAAATCGGATCGGTCGTTTAGCGAAGGATGGGGAGTCAAAAAATATTTATAGACTCGCAATAACATAAAACCTACTAGAGTAATCGTGGTAAGTCGAGGTCGGTCCACAGGGAACGGAATGTAGTATCGAGTTAAAAGCAACGTGTTTGGAATCTAGAGGGGGGGTTCTAAGGGTCGAGTCTATGCTAGGGATGCGGTGGTGTGGACATGACATAGGTCCACCTTGACGCGGCCATGCGCGGATTTGGGGATGCGAATGAATCTCATGTGAGATGGATCGAATTGAAATTTAAATCGAAGTGGAGTCGCCACCGAACTTTGTGGGAGTTCGGGCCCATTCGAACCCACTTTATATCTTAGTGGGCCATGCACAAAGTACGGCCCATTCCAATCTCAGAGTTTATTGGGTTCGTCTGTTTGCCTTTTGATACCGATACCGATATTATCGGATACCGTGTATTGAATAACTCTCGTGTGCCAATGGATTTGGATATCCGGAAACCATGGTTCTGAGTAAGGGGTGAGGGTATGTGTTGGGAAGTTCACAAAGACCACCCAACCCCGTCCGCACTTTAGCGGCCTCTACTAAGATATCGTTTGACTTTCGAATATGCGTGTTAGTAATACGATGAGATGTTATGCAAAAAATGTTTTGACTAAACATGCGAAAATTTGAATAAGTTGCTACATCGATTTAATGAATGTATCATGCGAGATTCGTTTTAGTATAATAAAACAAATAACAGAAATAAAATGCCAAAAATAGAAACAAACGTGTTAGTAATGACAATAACGGTTTGTAACTAATATGAAACGACGTAAATAAGGTGATGCATGGTTTCGAAAAGTAGCATGACACATGATTGACATGACATAATACGAAAAGTCATAAAAATATTATCAAGGCTCGAAAGACGTTATAGGACTCACGAATTTGACGTGATAATGGGCCACTCGATCGAGTCATTGAGGGACTCGACCGAGTGAACCTCGGGAAAAGTTTCTGTCCGAAGTTTGAGGTATCAATTGATCGAGTCATTGAGAGACTCGACTGAGTGATTCACCACACGATCGAGTCATTGAGGGACTCGACCGAGTGGTCCTCAAAAGGACCTTCTGCCTCGGGTTTTGGGGCGCCACTCGATCGAGTGGGCTAGGCACTCGATCGAGTACCCCCTGTACGAACTATAGTTCGTTTTGCAATTTTGCGTGAGTTTCAAAATTGCCCTTTTAATATTGGAATTTGATGATTTTGTTAAGTCGCGCAAAAAACATTATGTGATTTATGCTCGACTCAATTTTTTTGATACTCGTCGTACCCGATATTTGATTACGGAATCAATATCGAATACTTAGAGTGAAACCTAGAAAAGGATGTTGTGAGTCGTTTAAATTGAACTAACACGAAATAGATTATCTCCGCGTTAATACTACCGTGATTTGAACTTTCGAACTATATGACAACTATTTGAGCA
This sequence comes from Agrostemma githago, assembly GCA_958450325.1. Classification (NCBI taxonomy): domain Eukaryota; kingdom Viridiplantae; phylum Streptophyta; class Magnoliopsida; order Caryophyllales; family Caryophyllaceae; genus Agrostemma; species Agrostemma githago. Next base: position 59,320,813 of record OY288247.1, on the reverse strand, counting down.
TCAACGAATTCATATTAGTTAGATTTATTGACTTATTCGTTTAGATACGACATTCGACTATAGAATCGAGAGTAAGGCTCTTATGAGTCCTTTACTCTATATGATTCCATGAGTCCTCATCCCATCCGTTGGATGGGATGAGGATGGATGGACAAGATTCATTGCATTAAAAAAAAAGGAAGATTTACGTTCCTAAAATAGCTCCCAAGAATTTAGGAAACAATAACTCACTACATCACGTTCATTCATCATTCATCACATTCATTCATTAATTCAACCGTGAGAAAAAAACCCTTTCTTCATCACGTTCATCCTTTCATTCAATCAATATTGTGCACGAAAACGCGTTACAATGGATTCAATGGCATCATCATCTTCTTCAACAATTGATAAGCAGTCGATAGAGTATAACAATGGTGAGTTTCAATAATAATTTGACATCAATTTTCATTGTTGCTATTACTTTCATTGTTGCGCTATTTTTTAACGTCGATTTGGATGTTGATATTGCTTTCGTTGCTATTTCATTGTTGGGTTATTTTTTACTTTCATTGTTGCGTTATTTCATTGTTGCTATGGTGAGATTTACTTTCATTGTTGCGTTATTTTTTGACGTCAATAATTTTCATTGTTGCTATTACTTTCATTGTTGCGCTATGTTTTAACGTTGATTTGGATGTTAAGGCAGAAACGTCCTTGAAGTAACATACTGTCTGAGTTACAGTAACACTTATTTACTATTGTAGTAACACTTTGAACGTTTAGAAAAGGGATTTAGATGATGATGTTAAAGTAACATACTGTACTAGTTAGAGTATCACTACTTATTAATTGAAGTAACTCAATAGTTGCATGAGTGTAACGTTGATTAATTTTGTATTAAGGCAGAAACGTCATTGAAGTAACATACCGTCTAAGTTACAGTAACACTTAATTGCAATCACAGTAACACACTTAACGTTTAGAAAAAGGGTTTTGATGATGATGTTAAAGTAACATTCTGTACTAATAAGAGTGACAGAACTTTTTAATTGTAGTAACCCATTGGTTTCATTGGTGTAACGTTGTTTAATTAGGTGCGGGTGGCATTGGAAAAGAAGCAAACGCACAGGACAACAGTGCAAAAGGTGAGGTTATATTCATTATGTTAATCGTGGGTTAATAAGAGTGGTTTATCGCTCTCGTTTTGACTCAGATTCCAGATTTAACGTATGCTTCATTGATACTACTGTTTTGTTTTGTATTAACGCAGAAACGTCGTTGAAGTAACACACCTTCTGAGTTACAGTAACACTTAATTGCAATTACAGTAACACACCGGTCGTTTTAGAAAAAAGTTTTTGATAATGATGTTAAAGTGACGTACTGTGTTAGTTAGAGTAACGCAACTTATGAATTAAAGTAACACATATGTCTCAATTATGTAACGTTGTTTAATCTTGTGCAGGTAGTGCTTGCCAAGAACCGAATGCACAAGAATGGTGCAGAGATGTGGGTGAGACTTTCACTCCGTACATGAAGCATGTATTCGGAACAATTGAAGAGGCAGTGGAATTTTATAAAATCTACGCACTGGCTTGCGGATTTGATGTAAGAAAGTATACAACAAAGTGATGGCACGGTGGTGAGATAAAGTCAAAGCTCCTAGTCTGCAACAGACAGGGTTTCACGAAATCCGTTAAAGCTGTTAACAATACACCTGCGGCTGTGAAAGTTGTTAACGATGCAGCTGAGGGAGGAGTCGTTAAAGCTGTTAACAATACACCTGAGGCTGTGAAAGCTGTTAAGAATGCAGCTGCGCCTAAAAAGAAGACGAAAGTCCGTCGTTGCGGGTGCAAGGCAAGGATCAGGCTGTTCAATAAAGGAGGCATTCTCAGGATTGATAGGTTCCACATCGGCCACAACCACGAACTGATCTCACCAAAAGACAGAGAATTCCAAAAGCTGTCGAGGAACCTGACAAAGTACCACAAGCAACTGATCTTGAACAATTCGCGGGTATGGAGTAACACAATTTCTTTTATAGAATAACATTTGAGTAAGATAGGTGTAACACCATTTTTTTGCTAGAGTAACACAGCTGGATTAGTCCAGTGTGTGCATAATCTAATTACTTTTGCTAGAGTAACACCAGTTAACCTATAGAGTAACAGTACTTAAGAATAAGAGTAACACAACTGGTGTATTAATGTTAAATTGTCACAACGCTTGATTCTTATTTTCAGCTGATTATCGGCGCAACACGGACGTACAACATGTGCAAGGAGTAGGTGGAGGGGTTCGCAAACGTGGGTGCGAGCTTGGTTGCCTTCAAAAACTGGGGAAGAGATATAAAGTGCTTCCTACATGAGAGGGACGGTCAGCTATTCATCGATCGTTTCAAAGACATGGCTAAGAATAGGAGGGGTTTCTATTTCGACTACGACCTGGACGAAGAGGGGAGTGTGAGCAAGGTTTTCTGGGCTGACGGTGAGGCGCGGCGAAACTACCAGTTATTCGGGGATGCAATTTCATTCGACCCGACATACGGGACGAACAAATATAAGATGATATTCACGCCGTTCACCGGCATTGATCATCACAAACGATTGGTAACTTTTGCTGGGGCGCTGATAGCGCACGAGGATTATGAGTCGTTCGTCTGGGTGTTTGAGAGATTTCTGACAGCAATGGGAGGTAAGGAGCCGGTGTATATTATTACCGACAAAGATCCTGGTATTATACCAGCCGTGAGAGAGATTTTTAAGACGGTGCTTCACCGTTTCTGTATGTGGCATATCTTGAACAAGGTTCCTACAAAATACGGTGCATCGCGGAGTGACTACCAGGAATTTTTGAAGAGATTGAATGCTATAGTATGGGATGTGGATATTGATGGAGATGAGTTCGACGCGGAGTGGCGTGACATAATGGAGGAGTACCATGGGAGTGATGTCGAGTGGTTTCAACTACATTCTCCATTAGGGAGCAGTGGGTGATGGCACATTGCAGGGATTTAAAGATGAGCGGCTTAATGCGAACAACGCAAAGGTCGGAGAGTGAGAACAGTTTATTCAAAAGATTTGAACAAAAATCGGGGACGTTCGTCGAATTCTGGATGCGATTCGAGAGCGCCATGGACCAGCAATGGTATACACAAAAAAGCTTGACAACAACAATGTTCAAGCCTCTCCAAAGACAGCAACCCACCTGCCAATTGAACATCACGCTGCTAAAATTTACACCCATGCCGCATTTGAAGAATTCCAGGAGGAGGTGAAATTTTCTAGGGGCACTTGCAGCGTGAGGGGCTTCCTTGTGAAGGACGGGATAGAGGAGACACTGGTGAGGGATGCTACACGAGATAAAGAGTTTCCGGTCCAGTATATATCAGGTACTGCTTAAACTCACTCATGCGCTGACATTTGGTTCATGTGATAGCAGAGTTGTTATAAAAGTAACACCAGTCAGTCCTTACAGTAACACATACATTGAGTTACAGTAACGGATGATAGCATTTGGACATCTGCGTTGTGAATGCTTAAAGTAACACTGAACGTGCATTAAAGTAACACCTCACATTCTTAAATGTAACTCATTCTGCCCTCCATTACATTTTGCACGCCATTACCTCCATTATAATTGTTGTCTCTGCTTATTAAAATGATGGATAATATACTGTTATTGACGCATTGTTTTGCTGGTGCAATGTCACATTAATATGTCGTCATCTTTCCAGGTACGTGTGAATCAAGCTGCACATGTCAGCTGTTTAATTTACGAGGGATACTGTGTCAACACGTAATCTGGATATATTCATCAAAAGGGCTGACCACTATACCCGAAAACATGGTAACCAAAAGGTGGACAAAGGAGGCTGTTCGCACTGCTCGAATCAATGATGAAGGATTAGACGGCGAAGACATTGACATCATCGACGGAAAACAGATAGAGATGTCAAAATTCTGGTCGGAAATCCATGAGATCATGGGACTTCTAAAGGCAGGAGACAAGGAAGATGTGGAAAGTTTGTGCGGATTAATTCGGGAGTTCAGGTTGCAGAGGCAGCCAGTTTCTGGTGGGGGAAATGTTGGCAAGACACAGGAAATTGAAAATATGCTCGGGTGTACGACCTTTGACAATATCACGATACCCCCCCCCCCCCCCCCCCAAAGATTTCTAAGACAAAGGGCAGCGGAAAGCGGATGTTATCAAGCAAGGAAAAGAAGGTCGCACTTTCAAGAAAGCCGAAACGCATGTGCAATAACTGCAAACAGATGGCGCACTATGACAAACGAACTGTCCAAATCCGTATGCAGCACGACCCCCTAAACAGCCTACTAAACCACACAATGATGAGTATGAGGAGGGCGAAGAAGATGAAGACATCGAAGGAGAGGAAACTGAAGAAGACACCGAGGAGGACGAAGAGGAGGAACAAGTGTTTTGAGAATTCTCGATTTTTTTGTCATTCTAAGCATTTTTTCTTTTTTCCTGGTCTACACAAAAAACTAATGCCGTACGGATTTTTTGACACATAGTGTTGTGCTGCATTGCAATTAACACTACATTTTATTTAATACATGTGGTTTTTTGGAAAAGTAACCGATCTCATGACTGTAATATCATTATAATAACACCATTGATCTCTTAGAGTAACACAGTTTGTTCATTATAGTAACATTTATAGTAGAGTAATACCAGCAGAGTTTAACTAAAGTAATCCCCATAGTAATATAAGCAGAGTTTAACAGCTTCTTTCCATTGCTGATAGTCAACATACCAATGCAATCAGACAAGTATCTAAACAATACAAAAGTACCAACATTTGTACCTTAAAAAATAATTTATAAAGGCTTCTGGAATTGACTGTAATATCATCATAATAACACCATTGATCTCCTAGAGTAACATAATAATTTGTTCATTAGAGTAACATTTACAGCAGTGTAATACCAGCAGAGTTTAACTAAAGTAATCCCCATACCATTTACAGCTTCTTTCCATTGCTTATAGTCAAAATACCAATGCAATTAGACAAGTATCTAAACAATACAAAACCATTAATTCGTAGTTAGAAAAGAGGTTGCGTGATTCAGTAAAAAAATTATTTTTTTCAGCCCTTTGTTGTCTTGCTCTTTCCCTTGACACCGTCAATGATCTTTTGTCTCGCGTCCGTATACTTGTACACGTTTTCCAACAATCGCGACCACACCTTGTTCCTGTCTGCCGATAGAAGTGTGGCTGCAAGTTGGACCACCAAATATCGTCTGTTGACCTTCCTTTCAAGGTCTATGTGGTGGAATGTACAGCCCTCGTACATCAACATGTGCATCATAAGGAAGATTCCCGACTCGTCCCAAGTTGCGTCTGCTTTCTGCCACTTAAACTTGACCTCTCTAAACTCGTAAGTAACGATATCAGATGCATCAGGGACTTTGAGCTTGTCGAGATAATCGCTAATTGTTGACACCTGTGAGCATCACAGCGACGTTATTAGGAGAAAAACTGATGGCCGTGTGCAATAACAACTACTAGCATACATATACTGATCGGAAGAAGAGCACTAACCATTAACTTTACGGCCTTGTACAATTTTGTTTCTTGGAAGTTCGTGTAACATTGGCGGTCAAGGAGATCTATTGTCCTATCCTTACGGTTAATGCACACACATGAGTAGTACTCGTTGATGTTGATCGGAACAAAGGTAAGATCAGCTTCCAAGTTAAGAGAACGACCACACTTCCTTCTAAAAAGATCGAGATGGGACATCAATATGTCCACTGCCTGCGTGGATGGGCCGTCTTCATAATCATCAATCATCCCATAAAGGCAGTCCTACAAAATATTCAATGTGTATCAGACTACTAGAATAAATATACAAAAAAGGATACAGATTAAAGTAACACGTTTTCTGTATTACAGTAACACCAACAATGCTTTAAAGTAACACAATATTTAAGTAACAACAAAGAATTAATGTACCACAAAGAAAGTACTAGAGTAACAAAAAGTGCGAATTAGAGTAACACATATAAACAATTGAACGTACCAAATGTGTATTAAAAAGTAACAGGTCTTATGCATTACAGTAACGCACTTCCATCATTAAAATAACACCATACATGTGTTGATACATTATGAACTTGGCTCTCAAGCAAAACTTTATATGAGGAACATGTGTTCTCCTAGAACAATGGTGATAATTATATATGCAAGCAGATGCAACAGTAATGCGTACCTTCTGTCGTATACCAAAGTATGCCGTCGTGGGTGTCTCGACCGAATTAGTGATGGGAGATGAAAGCCTGTTCAACAGCATCGACCAGCATTCGACGATGCACGATGCCATTTTCTAGCCCGGTAACATTGAACGTATGTCACTACGCTCAATTGAAGCCAGGAATGAATAGTTTGCAACTTCCTCGCTGAACGAAAAAAAATACCCAATCAAAAAATCTGTTTTAATATTCACCGATTATTAATTTTACAGTAACTGCATACAAATTATCTAGTGTTGCAAGCTCCACAAGGCAGTAGTCCACGACGTTTTTGCGACGGATGGCGATATGGCTTAACAACGTCTTGTTGTTCGCAAGAAATGGTGACAACATAGGGGAGTCCGCATCTTCGTCGCCGCAGTCAATTGAGCATCCAAGTCTGTCACCCTCACCACGGTTTCGGCTCTTCAGGACAGATCTAGTCCGCGTTGACAACTCAGATTCAAGCATCGTTTCTGCGACCGGGGTTGTAGGGTCAGGAGTCGACAGTCGGCTCTTCTTCGGCGGGCGTTCCTCATAATCTGCCTCGCCTGCTCTCTTGACGGTTTCCCCGGTAGACCCCGCAACACCAGATATTGTTCTCTCGATGGCGCTGTTCGCTTTATCGTTTAAGAACTCCCTCACCCTCGCTATAACCTTGACTCTGTCCTTATTGATATCGCACAGGACCAGGGTTGCTGCAATCTCCGCTCTGAACAGGTTGTTCGCCTCCATTGTGCCTAGGCAACAGTCGAACACTTTCCCCCGGTACAACATCATGTGTATCATGAGATACACAGCGCAGTCGTACGCCGAGAACCCTCCACCCTGCCATGCGAATGGGACGTTGACAACAGGGAACTCCGCGACAGCCGAACCCTTTGCGATACCTTTTTTGGCCATGTACTTTCCCAATTCCACAGCCTTGATTATACAAAAAAGACATATAAGGACTGACAACTGACAATGCGTGTCCTGGTGTATATAATGATGTCCGAATATATTTAACATAAGTACACTTACTACGATTTTTGCCATACCGACGTATGGTAGGCTTTCGAAATCCTGCCCTTCGTAACTCCTGTTGTCGAGGTACTCAATCTGCTTTGACAGGAAGTTGATACACGCATAACTGTAGTGGTCGTTGTCGTTGGAAAGCACCGGGATGAAGACCTGTTATTTGGTAATAAAGTGATTAGCGATTATTGTTAAAGAGCTATAGTAAAGGGTCACCCGTGTGAGTGTTTCATACAGACGTACCAAGTCAGAGTCTAGCTGTAAGATGTCTTTATTTACTTCGGTCCAAATATACCAAAAGTTGAACAAGTCATCGCCGATGTCGACCTTTGCACCACTCTTTATGACCTTCCACAGTTTCATTACTGTCTTCTGCATGACACATGTTGAAGTAACAATTCATGGTTAAGACAATAAGACAGAGTAACACGTTACTTATTTAAAGTAACAATGTGAAAGCCTTGCAGTAACACTTGTTTTGTGTTAGAGTAACAGTATTAATGTCTAAGAGTAACACTAGTTATGGATATCATGACTTATTAAAGTAACAGTATACACCCCTTACAGTAACACTCGTTTGTGTATTGAAGTAACATTGACGGTAATGAAGGACAATTATGAAAAAGGACAATTATTAAGAATGTTCTTTAGAGATATGTTAGCAACACTAGCTGTTGGTTGTATTATTATAATCAAAATAATAGAGACAAGCTTACGCTGTGGCTAACGCCAAAGAAGCATCGTGATGTTGGACTCGGTGCAGTCTGATTATAGTCCAGCTGGTTAAGCAATATGCACCAGCTATCGATGACAGCGTTTGATAGCTGCTGCCCCGGCTGGAGTGTCGACAACTCGTCACGAGGTATGTTGAAGAAATCATCGACCCTTACCAGCATCTCACCGATAGAATACGAATGAATTATGTGACAATCGATGAAAAATAACGTAGAGAAAAAGAATAAGGTAAAGGACGTTGATCACTGTAGAAAACTTACTCTGCACTGTACTTTTCATTGTTATAAAAGACGTAATCCATTACGTCTTTCCGAACACACAAAACGGACCTGAACACCCTACTGTGTCTGACCAGAAATTCCGATACAATTAGCTGGTCTGGTTCAGGGATCCCACACTCATACGAGCATCCAAGTTTCTCATCAATAACTTGCATGCATTCCAAAGGTTTTTCAGAGTGGAGAAAGTAAGGATGGAAAACCTTCCGCCCATCAACTTCCACCCACAAATGCTCAATAACATTAGCTTCATCAGGTAGGTGGTCACTGCCCTCCGAACCACCTTTAACAGCCTCAACCATCTCCGCTGTCGTGTAAAGTTCGAAGTCAGGACCGCCTCGATTCTCATCCCCAGTCCCAACATCCTCATCTCCAGTCACATCTGTACACACTCTCCCACCTACCGGCTGTGTGGGCTGGCCTGTGAATGTGGGGCCTTTGGTCGTCGCGTTCTTTGGACGTGCGTACGCCTCGCACACTTCATCGACTGTCCGGTGGAGCTCTTCTCCACTCCAGAAGGCTTGCGAGGCCTGTTACGGAACGGGGTCATCGTTCAGTGGTTTGCCGGATGTTATTCTTATCAGTTTGGAAGCGGCTAAGATCCACCAATCATGGAATGCAACTGCATTCCTTGCCATCATGAGGTACAATTCATGTACCTCCTGCATCAAGAGTAAACAAAAAGTGTTAATCTGGAGGGGAGGGTGTAAAACATCTGTGTCATTATAGTAACATGTGGTCAGCATTAAAGTAACATATATTCATGCTCAGATTAACGCTTAAAAAGGTAACTGGATACCTTAAAGTAACAGATGATACGCATTAGAGTAATTGGAATTGAAAGTTAAGGTAACATATTTAGGCAACTATAGTGACTACAGTAACAACAAACTCAATGAACACAGACATATAACAGGTTATTGATAAAGATCATTATTACTTACGTCAACCGCCTTAGCTTTTAGATCAGCGTCATCCTCGACGCCATTTGCTAGCTCAATGGTTATGGACTTCGAAGCTTTGTGCACGGCTGATTTTGGGGCATCGGTCTGCCGAAAATTCGTTGTCCTCAGCGGCACCACGTCATCCACCAACTCCTCGTCCACCACCTTCTCAAGCACACAACGAGGGTATTTCACTTTTGACTTGGTAAGCCGACCAAGCCCACCCCCAGCAATTTCACCCAATAACCGAGCTAGCATTCGCTCGCGGTCCAAATGGTTGATCAACGGTAGATCGTGCGGACAACGGTGATCACGGTATTGGAAACGGTGAAAGTATGTGATCATCAAAAAAGGCAGACAACCGAGTAGGTATGTTGGTTTTCGAAGAACAGAATCTCGACAGGCTGCAGCAAGCCCATCCAATACAAGCGTGCACCAATCATAATTCCGGATCTGCTCTACGTTCTCCATGCACCTCAGCAGACTCAGGTCAAGAGAATAATTTGACGTTGGATTAAGAAAGATAGACATGCTGTACAGAACAAACAGCCTGCAAAAGTCGTCCCCACCTTCAACGTCCTTCTGCAGTGCTTCCAACAATAGAGACAGAGAGATCGTGTCGCTTCCAGTAGGAACATGGAACCGGTCCCTCCATGCTTGTTTCAGACTGACGACATCCTCCGCCAGTGCTTCCTTCGACCGACCCATTGGGAGCAGGTCAACGGGGTTCGGACCGTATGGTAGGAGGAAGCAGTCGTAAACATCATGCTTTGTTACCAAGAATTGATCGCTTTTCCTTGGCAGTCTGAAAATCAGAGTGTCATCCGCAAAAAGCTTCATGAATTCGGGAGCATACTTACCGGGGAAACTTTTGAGACGCATTTGTAATAGGCCACCAAACCGATGCTGATGACAGCCTCCCGCTGCCTATCATTAAAATTGGCCATTAACTCAACGAGGCTCTGAGGTCTGCACCGGAAGTAGATCTTCTTATCAACGATGACTGGTTTTTGCTCCTCCTCTTCATCCTTCTGAAAAGGGAAAGAGATAATTAGTATGTTCAACTGTTATTGATAATGCACCAGTTAAGAGATAAACATCAACAATGCCAGGGCTCATAGGACTGCAACTGACCTGTCCTTTGCTTTGTCTCCTCCTTTTGCCATCTGTGGCACGAGTGTTTCCGGATTTGTCTCCACCTTTTGTCATCTGAAAAGTACAATAATTAAGTGGTTGGTATGCACAATAACCTTGTATGTAAAGTAAACGTGCAGCTGATACGCGTTAAAGTAACATAAATATTGAACAGAGAGCAACAAATTAAAGTAACACGTCCTCTGGATTACAGTAACACAATTATTCTTCAAAAGTAACACCATAAGTGTTACATTAGCACCATAAGATGCAACATAGCTGGTAAGCATTAAAGTACCACGAATAAAGCATTAGAGTAACATGAGAAGCGAATTAGAGTAACAGATGTACATAATTGAGTGTACCAGATTACAAGGATTCAAAGTATCACGTCTTCTGCATTACAGTAACACGTCTTCTGCATTACAGTAACACATCTTCTGCATTACAGTAATACATGGTCGTGCATTACAGGGTAAGAGTTAGAGTAACACGTCTTCTGCATTACAGTAACACATGGCCGTCTTTGAAATAACACCATACATGTGACACAGTAACGAATCGACTTCTTACAGTAACACATCAAGTTTATTACAGTAACAACGTATGGGCATTAAAGTAACATCAAGTTTATTACACGAAAAAGATGAAACCCAGATACCACAACAGTCTTTGGTGAAAATAAATTAATTATAGGGCACAAACACAGCAAAGTTAATCAATCAATAATTAGCGAAAAAATAAATGAAATCAGCCAAAGATGTAAACTAAACCTAGTTCTTCAGCAAAATAATCGAATATTAGCGAGTTACCTTGATGTTACTGTTTGCTAAAGTTAGAAAGCTGCTTGAATGTAACCTTGCTCGCGATGAAGGTGAGCGATTGAGTTGAGTTGAGTTAAGCGATTGAGTTGAGTTGAGCGACTGAGTGTTAGGGGGCGCTTGAATTGAGCGAAAAAATTGAATGAGATGAGAGATGATGAATGTGAAGTGAAACACTCCACATTGATTGAAGATGTCCTATTTATGAGCTTTGCTTAAAGGGATTTGAAGTACTACTCATATCAACAAAGTGCACTTTCTTTCCTGGTTTGCCCATGATAAGAACTCTGCAGTTAAGCGTGCTTGACTGGGAGCAATCTTAGGATGGGTGACCTCCTGGGAAGGTTTCCGAGATGCGCATGAGTGAGGACAAAATGTGCTGGAAAGGACTCGTGTTGCTCTGTGGGACCCGTACAAAACCTGGCGGGCTACCGCAGTTAACATTTACGGTCCTAGGATTGGGCCGGGGTGTTACAAATGGTATCAGAGCAACCCTGCGACCGTGCATTTGGCACCTAGCGGGGGTGGATTCTGGGTCAGCGGTTATGCTGCCAGGCGCAACGAGGACGTTGCGTTCTTCAAGTGGGATTGATTGAAACACTCCACATTGATTGAAGATGTCCTATTTATGAGCTTTGCTTAAAGGGATTTGAAGTACTACTCATATCAACAAAGTGCACTTTCTTTTCTGGTTTGCCCATGATAAGAACTCTGCAGTTAAGCGTGCTTGACTGGGAGCAATCTTAGGATGGGTGACCTCCTGGGAAGGTTTCCGGGATGCGCATGAGTGAGGACAAAATGTGCTGGAAAGGATCGTTTGAATGAGAAATAATGAATGTGCTGGAAATGTGCTGGACAAAATGTGCTGGAAACACTCCACATTGATTGAAGATGTCCTATTTATGAGCTTTGCTTAAAGGGATTTGAAGTACTACTCATATCAACAAAGTGCACTTTCTTTTCTGGTTTGCCCATGATAAGAACTCTGCAGTTAAGCGTGCTTGACTGGGAGCAATCTTAGGATGGGTGACCTCCTGGGAAGGTTTCCGGGATGCGCATGAGTGAGGACAAAATGTGCTGGAAAGGATCGTTTGAATGAGAAATAATGAATGAGATGAGAGAGAAAAAGAAGTTGGCGGTAATTTAGGAAGGAGAGAGGATTTTTTTATTTTTTTTCCAAAATTTGGTAGTTACTACCCTAATTACTACACACAATCTCAACCATTCATCCCCTTTAGATCAATGGCTCTAAAGAGGACTCATGGACTCAAAAAAGATAAAAGGACTCACTTGATCCTTCCTCATAGAATCGATATCGCATCTAAAGAATGACGCTTTATATTCTATTGAATTAAAAAGAAATTGATTCCCTCCGCATCTCGACATCGTAACGAATCCTTGCGGATTATGTGATGTCGGATCCGCATCAACGGGTTTCGACCTAACTAAAAAAAAGTGTTTGATTTGAAATAGTCTTAGAAATCGGTGTATGCGATGTTAACGATGATGACGACGATGCGATGATAAAACGTGACCAATGACGCGACAAAATAAAAAATGCTATTGTTGCGTTGACTCGCTTCAACAATCAAACGTTAGGGGTGTCGGGATAAGCGACCGGCAACATCGGGTGCAATACCCTCGTATATTCGGATTTCCTTGTCCCGTCATCCCTTGCACTCGACATGAATACTAGTGATATTAACGTTTTGATACTAGTGATATTAACGCTATTAGAAGTAATTAAAAAAAAAAAAAAACGAGGAAGACGACGCAGGACGAGAAAAGGAGAAGAAAGAAGAAACCGGGATTTTTGCACCCTCAACCTACATGTTTCTTACTCTCGGATGGGACTCGCTTAATTGTGGCTTGAGCACGGGAGTATCGAGGTTATGTAGATGAAGTTATAGTGGTTTACTAGATGTTAGGGTTTGAGATTGATGAAGAGGTGTGTGTTATGTATGCAAGGCTAGGGTTCTTGAAAAAGATGTCTCAAAGTTGCATGCAAAGAGAGATATTTATAAGAATTCTCCCCCACCCCTGTCTAAGGTTACTCGATCGAGTGCCCCTGTTGACTCGATCGAGTGGCCCAATGAAGAGGTAACAACGGGCCTGCTAGAGGCCCACTCGATCGAGTGGGCTGACACTCGATCGAGTGGATAAGACGGACGAAATCTCTTGAGGATTTTGTGTTTGGATTGGATTCTTGATATTTTGTATGGCTGTCTCGTGTCTCGGAAACAGCTTTGACCTGGGTTTGACCCGGTCGCTAAAAGTCAGTTTTATTTCTGGTGTCGGTTTTGACCCAAATTAGTCTTATTTGATTAGAAATGACCCGCTGGGCCTGAATTTAAGGTCGGTTTTGTGAGATTTGTATTGCGCAAAAAGCCAAAGCCAGAAACTAATGATTTCGAGCCCACATCCGAGTGCGTAGAAGCACGTTCGCGTCCGATCATCATCGGGTGTTTTTTGGAAACTGCTATAGACACCTAGCAGCCAAATGTGGGTGTCTACAGAGCCTCCACTCTGACTGAGGCTTGGACAGGGCGAACGTCAGAGTAGCTACCAGACCAATCAAGGATTAAGACCTGGTAGACTTCCGGTCGGGTCATTTATAGTCCATTAGACTCGCGTGAAGGGCTCGCCAGCCATAAGATAGAAATCATACCTGAGTTGATTATGATAACTCCACGGGGAATTGGACTTGTTGTATAAGTCCCGGGTGTGCCTATATATATGGGCCCATCCCGTGCTATTCCGGGGAAAATACCGTCTCGGGCTTTCCGTTGGGGAGATATGCGAATTGCGCGGGCTTGCTTCCGAAGCCTTGAGTCGTACCTGTGTTATTTACATAAAGTTTTGCATGCAACATATAGGTAAAAATATGACTTGCATGCACTGGGGAATAAAAAATTGAATTTTTGAAAAAAAAAACTGAATTTGAAATTTTTTTGAAATTTTTGACTCCTATGAAAATTAGGAATGCTCGGGATGACTAATTCCTGTGCTATCATTGAGAGAGACTGGGCATGTATGCTTAAGCCCACTAGAATTAAGAAACTTCCCTGTTTTAGTTTTCGTCACAACTTCTTCACAATTCTCTTCTCCTTAAATAGAAAAACTTCTTATACTTTTCAAGAAAATTAGCCATGGGAATTGAGCGCCTGACCGCGATGTTGCAAGAATGGTCTCGACATTTTAGGGACGCAGATAGGGTGGCTTTGAACCAGACGGGTATTACTCAGCTGTACACGTTCCGTCAGATGCAGGTGGATCGTCATTTCCTTGATGCTTGTTTGTCTTATTGGGACGACAAATATCATGCTTTTGCCTTTCCTTGGGGCAAAATTTGTCCTTTACCTGAGGAGATTGCTGCTGTGGGAGGATGGAACCCTATACTTCGTCCTGCTGTCCCGTTTCCGTTCATGACCCAAGGAGGAAGCTACGAGAATTTTTAGGACTCTCTCATAACGAGGTATCTCGCATGATAGAAGATGGCCATATTTCCTTGATTGACTTGGCCGAGAAATTTATGAACCCGCATGAGGGTCAGACCGGCCCACAGCCGTAGGGCTTTCTCTTTTTGTATGCTCCACGTTTATGCCTTTGAAGGTCACATGGATTTGTTGTCGTGCATGGGTGACGCTCGTCTTTTCACTGTGGTCGACCTGATGGAGACGGAGCATAGTCTAGCTTGGCTGATTACGGGAGAAATTATCCAGGGTTTGGATAATCGCAAGAGGGATTCATCGGTTCGCCTGACCGGGAGCACCCGTTTGCTGCAGGTATATCACTTCGAATTTTTTGATTTTCTGATTTTGCAATTTTTTTTTTGATTTTTTTTCGCGATTTTCTGCTACAGCGGGCACTCGATCGAGTCACCCTGACATTCGATCGAGTGCCTTTGTAAAAAGCCCCCTGTCCGATTTCAGGGGTGCCACTCGATCGAGTGTCCCCTAGGCACTCGATCGAGTGCCTTCAGGCGGACGTCTATTTTGCTCGAAATCTCATACTTTTCGTTTCTTTTTCAACTTTGGCTATTTGAGAGGCTATCAGTCATAGATCCTCATCTTGACCCGAGTCGATACCGTCCTAACCAAGTGATGACTAGGAGACGAGCTATTGATTTTTCTCGCCACATTACTCAGAAATATTGGGACGAAGTGTTTCATGGCGGTCCGCTGGTCCGATTGGTAGTGCCGTGGTGGCCCATTTATGTTTGGACGGGCTTGGCTCCGATTGGCTCGCTATCAGGTAATCTTGTCCTGTCCTTCAGGCGGACGATTCATCTTTACTCGGACCGCATACTAAGGCAGTATGGTTGGTCCCAAAGAATCCCGGAGGTCGAAGCAGTTGTGAGTGAATCTACCCAACTGACTGATGTGATGTGCGACACTTAGATGCAATGATGGTATGCCCGGCACACTTGGCCCATTCCCAAATCTCTTCATTCAATTTGGGTATCAGATTCTTATGTGAGGTGGACTAAATGCAGATTCTGCTAAGGCCCGAGCTGCTCTAAAGGTTGATGAAGCTTTTGACCTGCTGCGGAGGGAGCAAGTTAAAGACAATAGAGGCTTCTTCGACGAGGGCGACACTCCGGCTACCCTGGTCCGTCTAATGTCAGGTCAGAGAGGGAGAACTAGGACTCAAGCTGAAGGGTCTAGTGCTAGAGGTGCGCGGGGGAGAGTGAGCCCCCAGACTGACTTAGAAAGGAGACTTGGCTCAAAACTGGCAGTTCAGGACCGACTTGGCCCGCGAGACAGACTACCTGAGCACGTACGGGCTCGACTTGGACCTGTCACAATAGCAGAAGACCCGCTATCGAAGAAACGGGTTCGAGCAAAGGAGGTTCCCCTGGTGATTCGGGAACGCTCGCCCTCGCCACGGCGACACCGGGCTCCACGTGACCCAAAGGACAAAGGGAAGGACAAAATGCTCTAATTAATAGTCTCCTTAATTTTATTATTTAAGTATTACTATTATTTTAGTGGTGTGCTTTTTTTGTTTTTGTGTGTGATGTAATTTTTGAAATTCTCGAGTTTATCGGGTTTTTAATAAAAGACATATTAGTGAATACTGTTTCCTTTTTTTTCGTTATTGCAGTGGTTGTACCTTTTTGAGGGGTTGCCTACGTATCCACAATTAGCGGAATCAAACCAAACGTAGTTCAAGCAATAGATTTTTTGCAATTTTCAAAATACATCAAGACTATTAGTTCGAGATGTGCGACAGTAGGATAAATAATCCTAAGTTATTGACTTGCTTATAATTTTGAAAATTTATAAAAGACAAATTTTTATAAACTTTTTTTTTTCAAATGACATTGAGATAAGGTTTAGGGGTAATAACGCTTCAACTGGTCCAAGTTGGTTGGGTTGACAAATTCATTCCCGTCCAAGTCTGTCAGCATCACTGCTCCTCCTGATAGGACCTTCTTTACCAAATACGGCCCAGCCTAATTGGGTTTGAATTTTCCTCTTGGGTCGACTGGTAGTAGTGCCCGGACTGATTTTAGAACCAGATCCCCTTCTTTGATATTTCTGGGCCTAACTCTTTTGTTGAAAACCCGTTGTATTTTCTTCAGATATATCTGAATATTGTTGAGGGCCCGGGACCGCCGTTCGTCTAAAAGGACTAGCGAGTCATATCGGGCTTGGACCCAATCTGCTTCAGGCACTTGGCTTTCAAGTAAAATTTTGAGGGATGGTACCTCCAGCTCGATTGGTTGGACCGCTTCCATTCCGTACGTCAGATAATATGGAGTTGCTCCGGTTGCGGTGCGAATTGACGTCTGGTACCTGATAGGCCGTATTTAGTCATGGTTATAACGATGATTTAGGTGTAGTTTGGTTGACTAATTTGGTGTTATTCTGTCGTATTTGTGTAATGTCCGTGGGGTTATTATATGAGCTAATTTGAGGATTTTGGAGTACGACATGATTCTTTAGTTGATTCGGCCCAAGACAAAGATCTAGAAGAACAAGCCCAGACGAAGAAACGGAACCGACAGTCTTGCACAGCTTGGATATTGAAGACGGAATTTGAGTCGCTTTGGTTTCCGTGTCAGTTTATTATTATTATTATTATTATTTATTATTATTATTATTATTTTAGTTTAGTTTATTATTAGAGTTTGGTAAGTAATATACTTTCCTTATTTATTATGAGACTACTATTAGTATAGATTATTATTAGATTAGTATGATTATTATTCAAGACATCTACTAGTTGAATGTAATTAGAGGAAAAAAGGGAGACCTTAGAAGAACCCTAATTTTCCATTGCAAGTATGTGTAACTAATCTTCTCTACTTAGATTCAAGCCTTTGAAACGCTCAAGAAACGTTTGTGAGTTTGAATGTTTTGATTATTAACCTTGATTATTATGAATTGCTTTGTTATTAATTTCATGAATGTTGTTGATTGCTAGGTGTACAACTAGTATTTAATTGCATCATTCTATCGTTAGTATCGTTAATTGAGTAGGATTTACTAATTAACCTTACATTAGTAACTAGGAATTAATATTGAACGGGATACGTTGATATTAGTACTTAGAAGCAATTCATATAAATATCTAAGGCACGACTGGATTGTACGTGCTATTTATTCTCTATCGAATTCTAAGATCTATATTGCTTAATTGAACCTAGAACTGGATTGTTTCGGTTGTTTTACGGTTAGGGTTAATTAAGAACGGGATTCGTTTTAGTTAACTATTCGTAAGAGAATTGGAATTTTACATTCACGATAGAGTAGTCAAGATTATTAATTGAAACCGTCTTACGATGATCAATCGCTATTGAGTGTGGATTTGTGCTTGTGTCTAAGTTCTTTTAAATCATTTGATATCTCAATTTATTAGCTTTTTACTTTAGTTTAATAGAATTTCATTCATAAACCTCCCCCCCCCCCCCGGTTACTACGGTCTTTAATTACGTTAGAGGTCGATTTTATCTACACTTTAGTTAGCATAATTAGATTAATCTGATTCCTTTGGGTTCGACCCTTATTTCTACTTTACTACGTTTTTAGTATTTAGATTTAAGTGCTTATAAATTGTAATTTGAGGCAGACGACTTTAGCCTGTCAAATTTTGGCACCGTTGCCGGGGAGTCGGTATTAATTATTTTTGTGTTTTCTAGTGTAGTTTATTATTATTTTTTTTATTTTTTATTTATATTATTATAGCTAATTTTATTTTATTTTTCGTAGTTTATGTATAATACCCGTTCTTCTAACTTGAACCTCGAGCCTTTCGACTCAGAGATTGAACGCACCTTTTTCAGGTCACGAAGAATCGGAGTAGGAGCAATAGTTATCGGAACACAGGAATTCGAGGATCTAGAGATGAATAACGATATTCTTGTTTTTCCAGAGGTGAACGAAGCTTCTTCCGAATCCGAAGACGAGTCGTGTATCATGGCCAACACAATTAAGCAGCTGACAGCACCCGACCTTGCACAACAACCTTTGTGCATTACGTACCCACCATTGGGTGCGAATGCCACTTTCGAATTGAAGTCGGGATTGATCCATCAATTACCCACATTCCATGGCTTAAGCGACGAGGACCCTAACAAGCACTTGTCGGATTTTCATATTGTTTGCTTGAGTATGAAGTCGGCTTCCGTCACTGATGAACAACTTAAGCTAAGGGCGTTTCCCTTCTCGTTGAAGGATGCTGCCAGGGATTAGTTGTATTACTTGCCACCGGCAAGTATTGATACATGGGTGAAGATGAAGAAGGCGTTCCTTGAGAAGTAGTTTCCGGCATCTCGAGCCTCCCACTTGAAGAAGCAGATTAGTAATGCGGAGCAACGAGATGGCGAGACGATGTACGAGTATTGGGAACGTTTCAAGAAGTTGTGTGCTACATGCCCCTATCATGGCTACAATCCTCAAGACCTTGTTATAAATTTTTGTGGAGGTCTTTGTGTGGAAGATGCTCGCACTGTGAATGCGGCATGTGGAGGGTCGATCGTGAATAAAAGCCCGGATGCTGCTATCGAGGTTATCCAGGAACTAGCTGAAAGCTCTCGGGATTTCTCTCGTAAGTATATTAAGCGAGGAATTTATGCTTTAGGTAATTCATCATCCTCGAATCTTGAACATAAAGTTGATAGCTTGACAAACCTTGTCCAAAATATGATGTCGGGGAAGGTGAATCAAGTCATGATGTGCGGAAACTGTTCTACGGAGGGACACTCGAGTGAGCGTTGCCCTCACATGTATGAAGAAGGTCAAGAGGAGGTAAACGGAGTGTAGGATCCCTACTCTAATACCTACAATCCCGGATGGAGAGATCATCCCAATATGAGGTGGAGAGATCAACCAATTACTCAAGGAAATCAAGTTGGTCAATCGAAGCAACAATTCTTTGCAAAGCAACTAGTTGCAAACACGATTCCTACTCAACCCCCACCTAGTGGTCAAATGTCCACGAGGATATGATAAGTGCTTTGGTTGCTAATCAAACTACAGTTACGAGTCAAATGTCCAATCTCCAAGCTACGGTTCTTCAAAATCACACGGAGAACAAAGCTAGCATTCAAAATCTAGAAATTCAAATGGGCCAAATGGCGACCGCCATTGGTAGGTTGGAGGCTCGAGATTCGGGAAAAATATGTAGTCAAACCATTCTTTCGAAGGAAAATGTGAGTGCGGTATCTTTAAGGAATGGGAGACAATTAGTGGAGGCCGACAAGCCGAAGAGGAAGGCCAAAGAAGCTATGGTACATGAGGATGAGTTAGTGATCGAGGAAGGTGAGAAAACTCCGATTGTGCAAGAGAAGGATTTGATTTCTCCTACTACACCGGTGGCGGAACCGGATGTTCCTTTTCCCGAGGCACTCAAGAGGACCCGTCATTATGAGCACGACAAGGATATCTATTAGGTATTTGAAAAGTGTGAGGTAAACATTCCCCTTCTTAATCTTTTAAAGAGTATTCCTAAATATGCTAAATTCTTGAAAGAATTATGTACTATTAAAAGGAGTAACAAATTGAAGGGAGCTAAGAAAGGGAAGGTTAGTGAATATGTGTCGGCTATTTATCAAAAGAAATTACCCCCTAAATGTGGCCACCCGGGCATGTTTACTATACCTTGCACCATAGGAGATACTTTGTTTGAAAAGTCTATGTTAGATTTGGGAGCTTCCATTAATGTCATCCCTCTTTCTATCTACGAATCTCTTAGACTTGGTCCTATGAAGGGAACCGGGAAAGTAGTGCAACTAGCGGATCGATCGAGTGTCTATCCTGAGGGAGTTGTCGAGAATGTCCTAGTTAAAGTTGATAAATTGGTCTTCCCGGCCGATTTTTATGTCTTAGACATGGAACATGATTATGGTGCAACTCCCATCATTCTAGGACGACCCTTCTTAAAGACCGCGGGAACAAAAATTGATGTCCCTAATGATTCACTGAGTATGGAGTTTGAGGGGAGGGTCCTTAAATTCGACATAAATAAACCTATTTCCCACTCCCCGAAAGGCAATACCTTGTGTCGTGTTGATATTGTTGATCATTTATCTCCTAACTCACAAGAAGAAGTGGTGAAATCGGTTCGTAAACCGATTTTGTCTACCCCTTCTAGCGAGGAATTTTTGTTTAAAGATGTGCAGGAATCTCCTTCTAAGGACCCAAGTGTGTCATTCTTTGGGAGTCGCGTAAGGACGAGGAGTTGAACAAAGGTAAAATGAGGTCATGGTTCGATCAATGGATAGTTCGAAAGAGCTCAAGCAAGCGTCCAACGGTCTTACAATTTCAAAATGGAAAAGTAAAAGATGTAGTCGGTATAAGGCTTAAGCCAACTCGTGAAAGGAGTAATGAATCGGGTGTCGGGAGAAGCAAGCTCTCGGACATGACGTTTTCTACCTAACCTCCGTCTCAGTCGAGTGAACGACTTTAAACAAAAGCGCTTCCGGGAGGCAACCCGCTTTGTAAATTTTTATTGTAAAATTTTATTTTACGGGTCATAGGTCGTAGTATTAATTTCGTTGTTTTTCTTAATCGTTTGTTTTTCTTAAACTCAGTTTTTATTACTAACTTTTGATGTTTTAATAGGAGAAAGCGTCGATTTTTCAGGAAATGGGGCGACTAGTATGGGTCTTGGGCGACTAGCATGAAAACCCCTCAAAATCAAAGAAAATTGAAGAAGACGAGAATGAATTTTCAGGCATCCGCGTGAGTCGTGCGGACCCTAGGCGAGTCGCAAACTCCCTCCACTGTACAGGTCTGTTTCTTTGATTTAAAAAAAAAAATCAAAGATGTCAAAAAGAAAAACGAACCCGGTACCCATCTTCTTCTTCATCCCCCCTTTCCCTCTTTCCCCTTCATTTTTTTTCCATCTTCCTAATTCCCCCAAAATCTAAAACCCTAATCTTCTTCTTCTCCCAATCAAATTAAACCAATTAAATCCTATCCCCAATTCCAACTGTAAATCAGTTCTTCCCCAAATCAATTTCAAAATCTAAACCCATTAATCTCCACCCCCTTCCTTCCTGCTGGTCCGTGTTCGTCGTCGTCGGTCGTCATCGGTCTTTTATGCGTCGTCGGTGGCGGAGTCTGTCCGTGAGGCAGCCGGTCAGTTTGCCGTTGGTGGGCCATCAGGCAGCTGTCGTCGCTGGTCAGTCCGCAGTCTCTAAGATTCAGTGGTATCTCGAGCTTTCTCAAGAAAAATCATGATCAATTGGAGTGTCCAGGCGTTGGTTTGCAAAATTAATTGCTTTTATGGTACTTTTCGGTCTGCCGGAGTGCAGCTGGGGGGCCAAAAAAATCGACCGGAGTTCTGCCGTGGTTGGGGAGCTAGTCAACTTCAGTGTTTCCGAGTGACTCGCGCAAATTGGGTATTAATTCTCTGTCTTTGTCTCTTTATTCAGGCTTGAAGTGAAATTGTCCTTAGTTGGAAGTGTTGGTTGATTTGTGTCAAGGTGGTGGTCGATTCATGTTGGTAGTTTTGTTTCACAGTTGGTGTTGATTTTTAGCGGATGTCTGATAATTTGTTGGTTGGTGCTCCATATTAACTATACTGGAGTTGGTTTACTAGTATGGTTTGGTACGGGTAGCTTGGTTCATTTTCAAATGTGATTGTAGCTGATTTTCAACTGTGCTGATGATTCCGTGTTATCGACTCATAACTATGTCGTCTATATGTCGAGTTGTGTGATTCATGTGCCATGAGTGTATTGTGCGATTTTCTGGAGTTGAGGGAGACGATGCAGTGAGATAGTGAGGTTGTTTGTGAGACGGAGGTGTGAGTGCTAATTTTGAGCTATGCTTTGGTACTCGTGAATGTCATGTGACGTTAAGGTGATTGTGACGGGTTGTTTATCGATGTTGAAGTTCTTCTCCCTGTTTTTTTTTATGTCCTTAATCTCACATTGAGGACAATGCTCGGAATAAGCGTGGGGTGGGATTTATATTTGTCTCGTCTTTGTAACCGTCTTTTGTGCTATAATTTGAAGAAGAAGAAAAAAATGATGACAGAAAAAGGAAAAAAAAAACTCAAGAAAAAAATTGAGCGAGAAAAAAAAAAGAATAAAAAGAAATAATCCCGGCTAGGTGAAAACCCGAAAGGGCGCCTAGGCAAGAATGGGAAATGTGACCAAGGACGGAGTGAAAACCCGAAAGCGCGCTCCAGATAAAAAGAAAAATTGAGTTTCATGCCACGAGAGCAGTGTGAGTGAAAAAAAATGAAAGCTAGAGTGAAAATCCGCAAGGACGGACACTCTAGGCAAAATGAGGGAATTAGAAAAAAAAACTCACAATTACGTTCTCCATTTCTTGGTGTTGACGTCATAAGAAGGATGACGTAGAAGGTCGGTCGGGTAGGATAATTGGCAAAGGTGAGAAGAATCGCGGTGCGGTGTAGTCGTAGCACTAAATTTTATGCGATTGGTGATGTTTATTTGGTGTGTTGAACTATTAGAGGCATTTAGGATTGATCACATGTGTGGGTTGTGGAGTATTGTGGTATACATCTTTTTATCATTGGTGACATTTGTAGCACATATGATCCATTTTAGGAATGGAGAAATAAGGGGCGTTAGATGTTGGTATTGGCTTATCTTTAATTGCTAATGTCCTTTGTTTTGATGAGTTGAGCCGATGATAATAGTTTGACGTTGAGTTGTGTTGATGCACTTAAGCAATTGGTTTGATATCCAATTTTTGTGTGGAGTTGCTTTTGCATTGTTTATCTTTCTACGAGGGAGTTTGATGGACGATGAGTGAGGGCCGTTGAGTATAATGTTTTGCCCGTGCGTTTGGACTAGTGATGGTTGTTTTTATTGTGTTCTTCGAGTTTTACTCAAGGGCGAGTAACGGTTCAAGCGTGGGGATATTTGATAAGCCGTATTTAGTCATGGTTATAACGATGATTTAGGTGTTGTTTGGTTGACTAATTTGGTGTTATTCTGTCGTATTTGTGTAATGTCCGTGGGGTTATTATATGAGCTAATTTGAGGATTTTGGAGTACGACATGATTCTTTAGTTGATTCGGCCCAAGAAAAAGATCTAGAAGAACAGGCCCAGATGAAAAAACGGAACCGACAATCTTGCACAGCTTGGATATTGAAGACGGAATTTGAGTCGCTTTGGTTTCCGTGTCAGCTTATTATTATTATTTTTTATTATTATTATTATTTTAGTTTAGTTTATTATTAGAGTTTGGTAAGTAATAGACTTACCTTATTTATTATGAGACTACTATTAGTATAGATTATTATTAGATTAGTATGATTATTATTCATGACATCTACTAGTTGAACGTAATTAGAGGAAAAAGGGGAGACCTTAGAAGAACCCTAATTTTCCATTGCAAGTATGTGTAACTAATCTTCTCTACTTAGATTCAAGCCTTTGAAACGCTCAAGAAACGTTTGTGAGTTTGAATGTTTTGATTATTAACCTTGATTATTATGAATTGCTTTGTTATTAATTTCATGAATGTTGTTGTTGATTGCTAGGTGTACAACTAGTATTTAATTGCATCGTTCTATCGTTAGTATCGTTAATTAAGTAGGATTTACTGATTAACCTTACATTAGTAACAACTAGGAATTAATATTGAACGGGATACGTTGATATTAGTACTTAGAAGCAATTCATATAAATATCTAAGGCGCGACTGGATTGTACGTGCTATTTATTCTCTATCGAATTCTCAGATCTATATTGCTTCCGTCTAATTGAACCTAGAACTGGATTGTTTAGGTTGTTTTACGGTTAGGGTTAATTAAGAACGGGATTCGTTTGAGTTAACTATTCGTAAGAGAATTGGAATTTTACATTCACGATAGAGTAGTCAAGATTATTAATTGAAACCATCTTACGATGATCAATCGCTATTGAGTGTGGATTTGTGCTTGTGTCTAAGTTCTTTTAAATCATTTGATATCTCAATTTATTAGCTTTTTACTTTAGTTTAATAGAATTTCATTCATAAACCCCCTGGTTACTACGGTCTTTAATTACGTTAGAGGTCGATTTTATCTACACTTTAGTTAGCATAATTAGATTAATCTGATTCCTTTGGGTTAGACCCTTATTTCTACTTTACAACGTGTTTAGTATTTAGATTTAAGTGATTATAAATTGTAATTTGAGGCATACGACTTTAGCCTGTCAGCACCCCCATAGAGCGAAAGGTATTTTGTCGGGCCAGTCCCGGTAATTCTCAGCCATCTTTTTTAAGTATGGTGACAATCATTTTATTAGCTGCCTCTACCGCTCTATTTGTTTAGGGACGGTAAGGCGAAGATGTATGCCTTTGGATTTTATACTTTGCTAGCAAAGTAGCGGTTTCAGCTTGGAAATGGGTCCCGTGATCATTGATGAAATCGTGAGGGATCCCGTATCGGCATATAATCTTATTTTGGATAAATTTGGCAATGTGCTTGGCGTTTAGAATCCGGTATGACTCGACTTCGACCCATTTGGTGAAATAGTCGATAGCCACCAAAATGAAACAGTGACCTCCCGTCCCGGAAGGGTTGACCTTTCCAATTATATCAATACCCCATGTCGAAAACGGCCATGGTGCTGTCAGGGTGTATAGTAGGGACGACGGCATATGTTGCACGTTGACGAAAATATGACAGTTATGACAGTGTTTGACATATAACTGACAGTCGGTTTCCATGCTATTCCAATAATATCTTAGCCTCATGATTTTTTGGGCTAGCATATGGGCGTTCATATGCGGGCCGTTTTCACCATCGTGTGCTTCGGCCATAACCTTCTCGGCTTGTATTTTATCAACACATAGGAGGAGAGCCCCCTGCACCGTCTTTTTGTACAACTGTCCGTCATCCGTACGAACAAATTGGGTGGCCCACCTTCGTAGGGCCTTCTTAGCCCGTTTTTCAGTTCCCGGGGGATATTCGCCTGTCGTCAAGTAGGTTAGAACAGCCTGATACCAAGATTCCGGATCAGTTATTTCGATATCTTGAATGGCGCGAATATATGTCGGCTCGGACCGTCTTTCGACGCAAATCGGCATGCTGGTTAGGTGCTCTGGGATATTTAGTAAGGATGCTAATTTGGAAAGTGCATCTGCAAATTGGTTTTCTTCCTGGGGTAGGTAGATATATTTTACCTTTTCGAATTGTTTCTCGAGAACCCTTACTCGCGCCTAGTAGGCCACGAGATTGGCGTTCCGAGTTTTCCATTTCTGGAGAGCCTAGTTGATGACTAGAGATGAATCACCGTGGACCCGGAGGTTTGTCACTCCTAAATCCGCGGCAGCTTGCAACCCGTGAATGCATGCTTCATATTCGGCTGCGTTGTTAGTCACGTGAAAAGCCAGTTTAAAGGATAACGGGGTATGCTCTCCTCTTGGTGAAATCAAAAGGATCTCGACTCCGAATCCTCGAAAATTGGATGCCCCGTCAAAATACAGATCCCATGTTTCTGTGTCGGTATGGAATATGTCTTCATCTGGAAAGGTCCAAGTATCGGTGTGTCCTTCTTCAGATACCGGACTATCGGTGAGGAATTCGGCTACTACCCGGCCCTTAATAGCTTTTAATGGTACGAACTTGAGGTGAAACTCTGCTAGCATTAAAGTCCATCTGGACATCCTGCCATTGAGGATGGGCTTTTCGAACAGGTACTTGATAGGATCCATTTTGGATAATACATGTACCTTGTGACTAAGCATATAGTGTTGGAGCTTTTTAGTGGCCCAAACCAGAGCTAAACACGTCTTTTCAAGCATGGTATACTTGCACTCATACTCCAAGAATTTCTTGCTAATGTAGTAAATAGCCCGTTCTTCTGAATCGTCTGTTTGGGCCAGCATAGCCCCCATGGCTGTCTCGGTCGTTGTTAAGTATAACGACAAAGGCAAACCGGGTTGAGGTGGCATTAATACCGGCTGAGCAGACAGAATCTCCTTGATTTTATCGAATGCCGTTTGACATTTTTCATCCCACAATGTTCGTTCTCCTATCTTCAGTTTCTTGAAAATGGGTTCACAAGCCATGGTTAGCTTTGAAATGAACCGGCTGATATATTGGACTTTCCCGAGAAACCCCCTTATTTCTTTTTCGGTTTTAAGCGGCTACATCTCGTTAATGGCCTTGATTTTAGCTGGGTCGACCTCGATGCCGCTTTGGCTAACGATATGGCCCAATAATTTGCCAGATGTTACCCCAAAACTGCACTTCTGAGGGTTTAGCCTCATGTTGTATTTGCGTAGTCGGGTAAAGAATTTTCTTAGGGCCGCAATGTGCTCGCTTTGGTCTTTGGACTTGACGATCATGTCGTCCACGTAAACCTCCACTTCCTTATGCATCATATCGTGTAATAAGGTAGTGGTGGTTCATTGATAAGTGGCCCTGGCGTTGATGAGACCAAATGGCATAATGGTGTAACAGTAAGTACCCCAAGGTGTAATGAAGGTGGTCTTACTCATGTCTTCTTCCGCCATTTTGATTTGATTGTATCCGGAATACCCGTCCATAAATGATAGAAGGGCATGATCGGCCGTGTTGTCCACCAATATGTCGATGTGTGGTAACGGAAAATCGTCTTTTGGGCTGGCCTTATTAAGGTCTCGGAAGTCTACACATACCCGCACCTTACCGTCCTTTTTAGGTACAAGCACGATGTTCGCAACCCAGTCTAAATATTCAGACACTTGTTTGGAGCCCGCTTTGAATTGCTTGTCGACTTCTTCCTTGACTTTGAGAGACCATTCGGGCCTCATTCTTCGGAGCTTCTGTTTTACCGGTTTACACCCATTTTTGATGGGTATACGGTGTTCAGCTATTTCCCGATCTATCCCCGGCATGTCCTTGTAGGACCATGCGAATACGTCTTTGAATTCTTGGAGGAGGTCCGTGAACTGTTTTCTCTCCTCGGGATCTAAGGATAAGCCCAACTTAAGCATCTGGGGCTTTAAAGTGGTTCCCACGCTAATGGACTCGGTTTCCTCAATTACCGGATCTTGGGATTCCCTTTGTTCAAGTTGCTCGATCAGATGCGGAGGCAGAGGTACCTGTTCGTCGGGTTTCTCAATGTCATTGCATATAAATTTTTTGAAACTGTTTTGAAAATAAGACAAGTCGTAAGCGGAACGGTTTTCGTTATTATTAATGGTAAATTTGGAAAACAGCTCGAAGAGAGCAGCCATCTGATCGTTGGTCAGAGGCGGGATAGGGAGTGCTCTCGGGACAGGCCCCGAGACTCCAGTGGAAGTGACTAAAAAGATAGGGGTTACAGACTGGACTCTAGTACCAGACCCTCTAGACTCGGACTCAGACTCAGACTCAGACTCGAACTCGGTATCCAGCATGTCTCCTTCCCCGGTGGTCAGCTTGTAGACCCGACCCTGGCTGTCGGTCCACTAGATGGTCTTCCTCTAAGCCCTTTTCCTGGTGTTTGTACCGACCTCGAAGATTAGCTTCGTTGGATCGAACCAGTTGCTGCGGAGGATCAGGTTGACCAGATCTTCTTTAGGAGCGGGGACGACCTTATCTTCCCCGAATAGGAACCCCAACACAGGCTCGGCATTGTCGACTCTCCATCGTTTAGAACCTCGATGATTTTTCCGGCCGGAAAGTACGGCCTCGAGTTAGCCCCCAGTAGATAACCCAAGTTTTGTAGCATCATATCGATGCTAGTGGTGAAATAGGGCCTAAAGAGATATTGTTCTTCGATCATTCCCACGAAATCAAATCCTCGTGGGCCGGCCCGGCCCGTGGCGTTGCAGCTTGCCACGGTTATGGGGGTTTCCTCCAAAGTGATGATACCGTCTTGTAGAGGCATCTTGACTTTTCTGTGGAGGGTAAAGGATACGGCCTTTACCGCATGGATCCAAGGCCTCCCGAGTAGTAAGTTAAAAGACGAGGTGACATCAATCACCTGAAACTCCAGTTCTTTCTCAGTTCAGCCCGTTATAATTGTCAATTTAACGGCCCTAGCAACCAGTTTTGGGCTTCCATTGAAAGCCTGGATAGTCTGCGCGGGTGGAAGGTAGTCGACCTTGGTGATACCGAGGGCTTTGGCGGTCCTTAAAGGAAGGACATTCACGGCGGATCCATCATCGATCAGGGTCATTGGGAGGTACTTCCCTCAGCAAATGACCGTGATATATAGGGCCAGGTTATGGGCGGCCCCAAATGGTGGAAGATCAAACTCGGAGAAGGTGATGAGTGGACCTTCTTCTTTGGACTTGCCCTTGAGATAGGGCATAATAGTGGCTACCATTTCAGCGGGGGTAAACTGTGAGTCGACCTTGATTTGATCGAGAGCCTTAGTCAGTGCTTCCCGATGTTCTTGTGAGCTGACCAGAAGTCGTCATATGGTTAGATCAGCCCGAACCCTCTTCAATTGCATGACCAGAGCCGTGTCGTTGCTTGGTTCCTCAAGGGTAGATTCCATCCTGGCAGGTTCAGTGACGGTTGTTGGGGTAGGAAGTCCGACAGTGGCAAGGTGGTTGGTGGCTAAGGCTTTAGACATAGCTTTTCGAACCTCTTCAATGGTGATGGGGACAGCTTCCCCTTTGGCTAGGTAGACATCTTCTTCATCGTCGAACCATATCCCGTTAATTTGTGGGATAAAAGGGGAAATGAGATGAGAACAGTCGATTACCTCAACAGTAAAAATGGCGTGAGCACTGAACGGGTTTTCTTTGTTGCTCGGCTTGTCTCCGGGCAATGGTATTTTCCCGCTTTCGATCAGATCTTTGATCAGGTGCTTCAATTTCCAGCATTTTTCAGTATCGTGCCCATTACCTCGATGATATTGGCAATAGGCCTGGACATTGTAGCTCTTGGATCGTTTCTCCACCAGAACTTCTGGAGTTGGGCCTATCGGTTGGATTAGGCCCTTTGAAGATAGCCTTTGTAAGGCGTATGTATAGGTAATCCCTATATCAGTGAATACCCGAGTTGGAGTATTCTTTTTGGATGAGGCATCCAATAGATTAACCTCGTCGAAGATGCTGCGGGTTGCAGCTGCAGGTGTGGGCTTGCTGATGGATGAGCTGGCCCCTTGATATCCCTTGGTAGAGGCCTTAGTAAGGCTCTCTAACCTCAAGTCATCCTCGATCCTTGTCCCCATTTCAGTTAGAGTGGCAAAGTTGTGTATGACTGCATATCGGAGATGGACCCGATAAGAAGGGAGGAGGTTCTTGACAAAGGCCTCCACTAGGACTTTTTCGTTGGGCTTATCGACCAACTTCACACTCTCGGCCGTCCACCTTTCAAGGTATTTGGTGAAACCTTCCTTGGGCTTTTGGTCCATGACCTCCAGAGTATGCATCGTAGTCTGGATCTCGGTATTATCAGCGTAATTCCGAGCGAATTCTGTTGCCACATCATCCCAAGTTTTGTATTTCTTGGAATCAAGCCTGTACTACCAGGCTTTCGGATGCTTCTCGAGGGATGAAGCAAACAGATGCTTGAGCATGGTTGATTTGACCCCCTTAACAGCCATGAATTCTTTGAAGGCCCGGATGTGGAGTACCGGGTCTTCGGTCCCGTCGAACATTGGTAGGCCCGTCAAGTTGAGGTTAGCGGGCAATTCGTCGGTCAGGGGAGAGTAGGCACGGGCGTTCTCCGTGTGGATAGTGTTATTGGTCGATAGATGGACCTGCTCTTCCAGCTTCCGGACCGCGCTGACGAGTTCAGCTAGGGGTCTAGTGGTCTCGACCCCACCACCGGGAGTTCCTTGTTCCGTGGCGCTTACATGGGTAAGGATGGCTATTTGGTCTTCCCTCATTTTCATAAATTGAGTCTCTAATTTAGCCAACGAGGCTGTCAACTGGTCTATGGATTCCTGCATTTTCTGGCGTCTGGTTATCGGTGGCGCGTCTGTAAGAATACCGCGTAGTCAGAAACTAGCCCAAATCCTGGAATAAAAGGTACATCCCGAGCAAGACCGAAAAGGAAATGACTTAGAAAAGACACCTAGACGGGTGACTCGTGAAAGGTGGGCCTCCCTTAGGATTCGGCGGGTGGGCCGAGTCCTGTTTGAAGGAAGGTTCACGTGAGACATCCCCAGACTTTGGACTCGAATGTGTAGATGATAAATGTAGTTTGTAGTGCCTATTTCGTAGTGTTTTGGTCCCATTTTCCTTGTGGAATCGCTCCTTGGGAGCGATTTATGGGCAACTTATGCTTCCTCTAGTTCGTTTCAGGTTCCCGAGACCATTCATGACGAGTTGGAGCGATTCCGACTCAATACATACACTTTTCGGAGCCAACGAAGCGGAGGAACGATCACTCGATGCCTTGGATTCGACCCCGAGACCTTGGGACCCAAACCCGAGCCTCCGAGACCCGATCCCGAGTCCCGAGAATCGATGAGAAGTTCATGTGAAGCAAGGAGGAACCAAAAGGATCATATTGGAGGCCTACAAGACTCATCCCCGACGGGTATGCACCTCATCCCGTCGGGGATGAAGTGCGCTTTTAGAGGGGTCACTGCTAGGCCCTCCCGGTCGGAACCAACCCGTCCCGGTCGGGATGACAGGCCGTCCCGGTCAGGATGATCCGGTCCCGGTCGGGACCACCGTGCTGTAGCCGCAACTCCTTATTTCATCCTCCTTCATTCTTGTACCCCTATAAATACTTCCCTCTTGTATTGTTTATCCATCTTACCTTACCCTAGACTATCTTAAGTTTCTCTACATCATATAAACCCTAGATTTAGTTCCTCTCATTAGTTTAATCATCCTTTAATCTTTAGTTAATCTTAGTTAATTAGTCTTGTAATTAAGAAGATTCTTGAAGACTCATCCAAGATTGACAACCTTGGGGTTTTATTTGGGTTTCTTATTAATTCAAGTTCTCATCTTTTTCATCCAATTGTAGTGGGTATAATTTCTCTTCCTTTAATCTTTGTTTTATCATCAAGTTTTAATCATTGATTAATGTTTATTGTTCTTGATTGTTCACCATGAATGTTTTGATGTTTGTGATGTTGTTTTCTCTTTTCATTGTTGTAGTTAGTATGATTATGAGTGAATAGATTACTTGTGGGTTAGTAGGGGGATTAAGGGTAGAATATGGGTGATTAGGATTTGATTAGGGGTAAAGGGTGAATCTTTATTGTTAGTCACATACTTGGCACACCTTGTGTTTGTTGAAATGCTTGTTTGAGTTGTAGTGGCCATGCTTCTCATGCTAGTCTTCCTCTACTCATTGTTTGTCTTGTGCGCGGTCATGTTGGGGATAGTCGTAGTCGCAAGAGTGCGGACTAGGGTCTAAGTTGCGAGAGCCCGGACCTACCTCGACATCGGTTTAAGTTGCGAGAGCCCGGACCGATTCTAGCAATTAGGAGGCACCTACACCCTTGACCACCCAAGTCACCCTACTACACTTTTGAACCCGATCTAACCCACTCCTTCTTCATATTTGATTCATCTTATTAGTTAGTCATCATTTCCTTAGTTTGCTAGTTGGTTTGATTATTAGCATTGTTTAGCATTGTTATAGTCTAGTTCATCATTAGTCTAGTTCTTACCTCTCCTCCATCATAGTTTTCCATTTATCGCTTATTTGTGTTTGTTTGTGTGACCTAGTCTCCTTTTAGGCCAACCTAGTCTAAGCATTGCGACACCGTCTCCGTGGACACGACCCGACTTACCCTAACTACCGTTAGGTGCTAGCCGGTTATTATTTGATCGATGGGATCCACGACAAATCCCGCCATCAATTTGGCGCCGTTGCCGGGGACGGTGCATTGTTTAGACTTTGTTTGCTTATTTCTAGACTTAGTTACCCTTCTTTGTGCCCTTCTACCCTCTCTTGTGCATACTTTCTAGTTTTTCTTGTTTTCTTAGCTTTCTTTTCTTGTTTTCTCTAGTTGTGCTTGTTTATTGTCGTTACCTAGTGCCCATAAAGCACTAGGTGTTCTCACGTTTGTTCTAGTGTGTAGTGTATGCCTAGGCGGGGAGGCGAATTCTTTCTCTTTAATCCAGAGCCGGAGAGGCTTTTTCGAGCTTTTCGCCAACGAACGATTAACCGGGTTAAGATCTCTCAACCAAGCGCAAGCAATACCCACCAAGAGCAAGCTCAAGGAAGCGATTTTGAGCAAGCATTTCAAGAGACGGCCGAAGGGAATTTCACCAATCCCTTTGGATATTCTAGTCCTAGTTCCCCCTCTACATCTACTTCAACTCCGTCTTCACCACCATCTCTCTTACATCCAATAATGCCGAAGTTTTCATCCCACTCTACATTCACGGAAGATGTCTTGCCAGGACCCAATGCTCTACCGGCCGCTTATGCCGGAAATTTTATGGCCAAGACTCACTTCATACAACCTGTGGAAAGGAATCAATTTAGTGGTTTGCCCACCGAAGACCCGCACCAACACATGGAGACTTTCTCCGATTATTGCGACGCTAAATCTCAACCCGGGGTTACTCAAGATCAAATTCGTTGGGTACTCTTCCCGTTTTCTCTTATTGGAAAAGCGAAGCAATGGATCAAGAGTCTCGATAGGGCAACCATGGGGATCGATACTTGGAAAAAGCTTGCCTTGGCGTTCTACCAAAAGTTCTACCCTCCGGAGAAGACAAATTTGCTCAGGGCCTCCATCACCGGTTTCCAACAAAGGGATGAAGAGAGCCTATATGAAGCTTGGGAGCGGTTTAAGTCTTTGGTTAGGTCGTGCCCTCATCATGGACTCTCACAATGGTTCTTGGTACAACAATTTTGGAATGGCCTTTATGAGGACTCGAGAGCTATACTTAATATGGGCTCCAATGGTAGGTTTACCGAGGTCGATAACGACCAAACTTGGGCGAGAATCGAAGAGATGGCGGTGCATAATTCGCAATACTCTAGGCCTAGGAAGGCAAATCGAGGAGGTAGGCACGAGGTTGATGCTATTACTTAACTAAGCATTGACCTTGGAGCTCAATTGAAGACCCATATGGAGACCATTGACAAGAAGCTCCAAGGCCACCTCACTCAAGTTCAAGGCATTAGTTCCTCCAACCAAGCCTCAATTCATGAAGTGAATGCTTTGGGATTTGCACCTCCTTTGCCTTATTATGGGATGTGCGATACATGTGGAATCGTTGGTCATAATCTTATGCAATGCCAAGGAAGTATTGAGCAAGTGAATGCTTTTCAAGCGTTCAAGCAAGGTGCCTCCTACTCTAATCAATACCAAGATTCCAATCAAGTCCCTCAACAACAAGCTTTTCAACACCAACAACAACATCGTCCCTATGTTCCACCTCCCTTAAGGGACAACAACCAAGGTTACCAAGGCAACTCAAGGCCTTTCAACAACTTCAAGCAAAGTAACCAAGGTTCATTCAACAACAATCAAGGGTTCCAACAAGGGAACTTCAACCAAGGCTATCAAAACCACAACCATGGCAACAATCAAGGCCTTAATCAAGGAAATTCTCATGGGTTCCAAGGGAACCGTCAACAACAAGCAACTCAAGGCAATCAACAACAAAGCAAGCCTAGGAGCCGGTCTCCTATTCATGATTATGGTACTCCATTAGCCCTCACCAATACTCCGCATAATCCATCATCCCCACCACGGGATTTCAACATACAAAAGCAAATGATGGATATGCAAAGGAATACTCAAGAAATGCAAAAGAGGCAATTGGAGACACAAATGTCACAACAAGGAACCATTGCTCAAATTCTAATGGATAACAAGGAAATGAAAACTCATATGAAGATGATTGAGAATCAAGTATCACAACTTGCATCGGGAAGTTCTTCAAGACAAAGAGGGCAATTACCTCTTCAAGGGGTAACTCCGAGTTTTGAGCATGTCAATGCCATCACCTTAAGGAGTGGTGCCACCTATAATCCTCCCGTGTTTCCTAGTGAGCAAGAAGCAATGAAGGAAGTTGTGTCTCCAAATCAAGAAGGATCAAGCTTTGATAATCCAATGGAGGAGCAAGTCTTATGGGAGATCGAGAGACCCCAAGAAGACAAGCTTCCCCCACTTCAAGCAAAAGACAAGGGTAAAAGGAAAGTGTCATTTGAGGAGCCTACCCCGATTGAGCCAAGTAAGATCCAAATCAAGTTGCCTTTCCCAACAAGGCAAATGAAGACCAAGGTAGATTCTCAATATGAAAAGTTCCTTAGTATTGTGAAGAAATTGGATGTTAGTGTCCCATTCACCGAGTTACTTACCCAAATCCCGGCATATGGAAAATTTATGAAAGAAATATTGGCTAGGAAGAGATCCGTCGACAAGGAAGAGACCATTGCGTTCACAAGAGTGGTGAGCGAGCTCATTTAAGGTTCTACGCTTCCAAAGTTGAAGGATCCGGGTAGATTTTCGATCCCTTGCACCATAGGCCACTACAAGATCGAAAGAGCATTATGTGATTTGGGTGCGAGTGTGAGCATCATTCCTTATTCTATTTGTTGCCGACTTGGGATGAAGGAGCTTAAAAGTACTTCTACCACGCTCCAAATGGCCGATAGTTCATTCAACCGACCATTGGGGATGCTAGAGGATGTGCCGGTGAGAATCGGTAAGTTTTTCATTCCGGTTGACTTCATCGTGCTCGATATGCGGGAAGATGCAATCACTCCCATTATTCTTGGGCGCCCATTTCTACATACCGCCGGTGCTATGATCGATGTGAAGAATGGTAGGATCACCTTCGAGTTAGGCGAAGAGAGGCTAGTGTTTGACCTCCAAGGTAACACTTCGCCTACTAACGATGAGTCATGCAATATGATCCAAGCCAAGAAAAACATTGATCTAGGGGTTGAGTCGGGACAAAGCTTGAACAAGAACTCTTGTGAACTTGAGGATGATGACTCCGAGAGTGGAGAGGATGAGTGCCCATTTCATGGGCTTGATGACAAATTGAAAAGCAAGGAGAAGGATGAGCCTCCCTTGGGGCCACATGAAGACCGGTGGACGTTTGGGTATATTCCCAACGACCAAAAGTACAAGTTCAAGTCGTTGAACTTGGAAGATCGGGATGCCCCGGGAACGTCAAGGCAAGGCCATGAAGAGCCTTGGTATGTGGTCGGTTATATCTCGAGCTTGATTGAAGACTTTGCTAGGGCCTTCGACTTGTTCCTTTGTGCCCTTGATGGGGATGGAACTAGTTCTCGTTGTTGAAAAAGAATGAAGAATGCACCACCTTGGTTTGACGGAGTTCCACAAGAACCGTCTCTTTGTATATATCTCTATCCCTTGTAGTTTGTTTTGTTTTGTGAATTTCTTGATTACTTGGATGGATTGATGAGCGATGTGAGGGAGAGAATTTGATGTGTTATTTGAGTTTATTGTGATAGGTGTGAAGTGGAAGTGATTCCTAGGGAAGAGCGGTCATTGTTTGAGCTTGGATTGTGTGAAGGGAAGTCGGTTTTTGAAGCTCGGAACGAGTTTTTGGGAGCTATAGAGGGTTAGAAGACCCTTCCCGGCCTAGAAGAGGTCATCCCGTCCGGGATGGAAGGCTCATCCCGACCGGGAAGGATGTCATCCCGTCCGGGATGAGGTGCACAAAAGATGGGTTCACTGATAGCTCATCCCGACCGGGACGAGGTCTTCCCGACCGGGATGGACCCCATGTCCTCCTTTGGCCTTTTCTTCGTCATTTGAGTCCACCCAACCATTGTATACCCCCTCCCAACCTCCCTACATGTCCTTACCTTCATTATATGACCCCTACACCTCACATACACATTCACCTCACTTTCTCGTCACTTTAAACCGACTTTCACATCGAATCCCACTCCCCTCACACCATTACTACCCCTACCATGTGTTTTATCAAGTTTGAAGCGGGATGACAATGAGGACGACAAGCAAAGTGCTTATATTGACCATTGAGACGATGGAGCGAGTGAGTTGCTAACCGATGGGTATGGCAACTATCCTTTCTTTCCCGTCTTTTATAGCTTGTTTTCTTTTGTGTTTATTCTCTTCCCCTTGTACACTTTTGTGTCTTGATGTCATGATGGCCTTCGAGGCCTTGGTTTTGGTTGCTCCCGACTCTCGATGTGTAGACGAGTCATCCTTTGTAGGAGTATGTCCTATGTAGGTGGGTCGTGCCTTAGTCAAATAAGGCGGACTGGGATAGGGAGGAAACCCGTGATGTAAGATCGATGGCGTTTCGACGCTAAAGACCTTCAAGACCCGACACTGCTAAATACGGGAAGTCCTAAGGAGATGAAAGTTTTGAAGAGGAAAACTTTTTTTTTAGAAAATCCGGAAAAACCGGCGGATGGCCCGATCGGAAAAGTGTTATCGGGCCGCGATTTTGAAGGTTCAAAAATATTTTTTGAATTTTGAAATGGGCAGCATACCGGCTAAATATAGGCTATTTTGAGTAAAATCATAAGTCCTAAATTCGGTATACTTCACGGGTTTTGAAATTGGATATGTTTGAAAAAAGATGCAATTTTTGAAAATGACGGTTTTTGAAAACAACACAGAAACCAAGTAGCATATAGTCACGCAAGCATTATGACGACACTATGTATGCTTTACACTAAGTCTCGGTCGGTCTAAATGGGGTCTATACCAGTGTACATAGCCTTTCCGAGAATCGGGACGGACTTCCTAAGTCGAGTTGAGCTTAGAACATGCCGCAAAACCCATACGAATCGGCCATGGAGACCTCTAACATATCCATGTTGGAGTACATCACGGTATAGTGGGACGTCGGTCACCAGTACCGGCCCGGGAAAAGATTGGGTTATGCATGAACCATAAAACTAAAACGCGTATTGTACTAGTCAAACGATTTCTATTCGAGTCTCACCCTGAGGATGCCGATGGTAAGTCACGCGTCACTTATCCCCAGCATAGCCGCCAAATTGTGGACATGACATAGGTCCACCTCGACGCGGCCACGCGCGGGTTTAGGGAGGCGAATGAATCTCATGTGAGATGGATCGAATTGAAATTTAAATCGAAGTGGAGTCGCCACCGAACTTTGTCGAAGTTCTGGCTCATTCAAACCCACTCTATATCTTAGTGGGTCGTGCACAAAGTACGGCCCATTCCAATCTCAGAGTTTATTGGGTTCGTCCCTTTGCATTTTGATACCGATACCGACATTATCGGATACCGTGTATTGAATGACTCTCGTGTGCCAATGGATTCGGATATCCAGAAACCATGGTTCTGAGTAAGGGGTGAGGGTACGTGTTGGGAAGTTCACAAAGAACACCCAACCCCGCCCGCACTTTAGCGGCCTCTACTAAGATATCGTTTGACTTTCGAATACGCGCGTTAGTAATACGATGAGATGTTATGCAAACAATGTTTTGACTAAACATGCGAAAATTTGAATAAGTTGCTACGTTGATTTAATGCATCTAAAATTAACGTCGAAGTTGTATTTAGCATGCGAGATTCGTTTTAGTATAATAAAACAAATAACGAAAATAAAATTCCAAAAATAGAAACAAACGTGTTAGTAATGACAATAACGGTTTGTAACTAATATGAAACGATGTAAATAAGGTGACGCATGGTTTCGAAAAGTAGCATGACACGTGATTGACATGACATGTGTTGACCGAAGTCATAAAAATATTATCAAGGCTCGAAAGACGTTATGGGACTCACGGATTTGACATGATAATGGGCCACTCGATCGAGTCATTGAGGGACTCGACCGAGTGGACCTCGGGAAAAGTTTCTGTTTGGAATTTGAGGTATCACTCGACCGAGTCATTGAGAGACTCGACCGAGTGAGTTACCACTCGATCGAGTCATTGAGGGACTCGACCGAGTGGTCCTCAAAATTACCTTCTGCATCGGTTTTTGGGGCACCACTCGATCGAGTGGGCTAGGCACTCGAGTGCCCCCTGTATGAACTATAGTTCGTTTTGCAATTTTGCGTGAGTATTGAAATTGCCTTTTTAATATTGGAATTTGATGATTTTGTTAAGTCGCGCAAAAAACATTATGTGATTTGTACTCGACTCGAATTTTTGTATACTCGTCGTATCCGATGTTTGATTACGGAATCAATATCGAATACTTAGAGTGAAACCTAGAAAAGGATGTTGTGAGTCGTTTAAATTGAACTAACACGAAATAGATTATCTCCGTGTTAATAGTGTCGTGATTTGTTCTTTCGAACTATGTGAGAACTATTTGAGCATCAGCGAATTCGTATTAGTTAGATTTATTGACTTATTCGTTTAGATACGACATTCGACTATAGAATCGATATCGCATCTAAAGAACGACGCTTTCTATTCTATTGAATTAAAAAGAAATTGATTCCCTCCGCATCTTGACATCGTAACGAATCCTTGCGGATTATGTGATGTCGGATCCGCATCAA
This sequence comes from Agrostemma githago, assembly GCA_958450325.1. Classification (NCBI taxonomy): domain Eukaryota; kingdom Viridiplantae; phylum Streptophyta; class Magnoliopsida; order Caryophyllales; family Caryophyllaceae; genus Agrostemma; species Agrostemma githago. The sequence goes on along the minus strand of OY288247.1, from coordinate 59,281,873 downwards.
CGGTTTCGACTTAACTAAAAAAAGTGTTTGATTTGAAATAGTCTTAGAAATCGGTGTATGCGATATTAACGATGATGACGATGATGCGATGATAAAACGTGACCAATGACGCGATAAAATAAAAAACGCTATTGTTGACGTTGACTCGCTTCAACAATCAAACGTTCGGGGTGTCGGGATAAGCGACCGGCAACATCGGCAACATCGGATTTCCCGTCATCCCTTGCGCTCGATAGGAATTAGCGAGTAATTTAATGTTTTGATACTAGTGATATTAACGATATTAGAAGTAATAAAAAAACGAAAAAAAGAAGAAAAAACGAGGAAGACGACGCAGGACGAGAAAAGGAGAAGAAAGAAGAAACCGGGATTTTTGCACCCTCAACCTACATGTTTCGTATTCTCGGACAGGACTCGCTTAATTGTGGCTTGAGCACGGGAGTATCGAGGTTACGTAGATGGAGTTATGGTGGTTTACTAGATGCTAGGGTTTGAGATTGAAGAGGTGTGTGTTATGTATGCAAGGCTAGGGTTCTTGAAAAAGATGTCTCAAAGTTGCATGCAAAGGGAGGTATTTATAAGAATTCTCCCCCACCCCTGTCTAGGGTTACCCGATCGAGTGCCCCTGTTGACTTGATCGAGTGGCCCAATGAAGAGGTAACAGCGGGCCTGCTAGAGGCACACTCGATCGAGTGGGCTGACACTCGATCGAGTAGATGAGGCGGACGAAATCTCTTGAGAATTTTGTGTTTGGATTGGATTCTAGATATTTTGTATGGCTGTCTCGTGTCTCGAAAACGGCTTTGACCTGGGTTTGACCCGGTCACTAAAAATCGGTTTTATTTCTAGTGTCGGTTTTGACCCAAATTAGTCTTATTTGATTCGAAATGACCCGCTGGGCCTAAATTTAAGGTCGGTTTTGTGAGATTTGTACTCCGTAAAAAGCCCAAGCCAGAAACTAACGATTTCGAGCCAATATCCGAGCGCGTAGAAGCACGTTCGCGTCCGATCATCATCGGGTGTTTTTTGGAAACTGCTATAGACACTTAGCAGCCAAACGTGGGTTTGGACGCCCATTTCTTCCAGTTTTGCAATTTTTGGATGCCTTTACAATCGGGCGAAATTTCACCCGGTTGGCGAAATTTCGCCCGCTCATTTCGCCCGGTGGAGAAGCTTTCTGAAAATCTTCGGGGAGGCAAATTATCGTTGGGCGAAACTTCGCCCGGTGGTGTTTCATCGGGTGAAATTTCACCCGGTCATATATTCTGGCCTCTTTTCTTGTCTTATTCTTCATCGTATGATTGGATGGCTTTGAACTTTAAGTTGTGTGCTTTGCTCTTTGGACGGTATTCCCTTCCCTTGTGCTCTTGGAAGCTTGATCGTGATTTCGTGTCAAATTCTATCAAAATTGATAGAAAAACTACCAAAAACATGTAAAACGCACAAGAGGGACGCTAATGCGAGAAGTACTCAAAATATGGCGATAATCGCACTCTAAACTCGCAAAACGAGGGAAAATGGGTCTAAATGGGAGGGAAGCGGTCTAAATTTAGCATACAACAGTCACCCCGGGAAGAATTGTAATGGGACTGATATTACATGCTACAATTGCGAGGGTATTGGTCACACTGCAAATCCTTGCCCTCAAAGAGTGTCTCAAGGTTCAGGGAGTGGTAGTTAGAACAATAGGACTCAACAGGTGCCCAACCAGGGTCGTATTTATGCGATGAACCGTGCGGAGGCAGAGACTAATCCAGATGTCATTACTGGTACGTTTCTTGCTAACTCTACTCCCGCATTCGTATTATTTGATACTGGTGCTCCATTATCCTTTATCTCCACATCATTTGTTCTTAAGGCTCAACTCATACCTAGTTCCCCCACTAAAACAACCATATTCTCTTCCCACTGGGGAGATTGTCTCTTGTTCCACGATCTTTCGTGACATTTCCATATCCATTGCGGGAACTGACTTTCCAGCTGATCTTATAAGTTTTAAACTCTCGGAATTCGACATTATACTTGGCATGGATTGGTTAGCAAGGTTTGACGCAAAGTTTGTGTGTCAAGATCAAAAGATCATTCTGAAAAGTCATTTGAGTACAAGGATTTTGTATAAGGGTATCTCAGCTAAACAAGGAATTAAATGGTTGTCTGCCCTAAAGATTAAGAAATTGAGAAGAAAGGGATATAAGGTGTATTTGTGTAGTGTACAAGATGTCACTAGAGAAGCTAAGATTGAGAATATTCCTATTGTTCGGGAGTTCAGTGATGTGTTTCTCAGTGAGCTTCAGGGTGTCCCTCCAGAGCGAGATGTCGAGTTTAACATCAACCTCCTACCCGGTACTGGCCCTATTTCAAAGGCGCCCTACCTTATGGCTCCCGCCAAAATGCAAGAGTTAAAGAAACAACTGGAAGAATTGATCGATAAGGGTTTTATTCGCCCAAGTGTGTCACCTTGGGGTGCCCCAGTACTATTTGTGAGGAAGAAGGATGGAAGCATGAGATTATCCATCGACTACAGAGAATTGAACAAGGTAACGATTAAGAACCGTTACCCACTCCCAAGAATCGAGGATTTATTCGATCAACTTAAGGGAGCAAGTACTTTCTCAAAGATCGACTTAAGGTCGGGTTATCATCAAATCCCAGTGAAGAAAGAGGATATCCCTAAAACCGCTTTTCGATCAAGGTATGGGTACTATGAGTTTGTGGTGATGCCCTTTGGTCTAACCAATGCTCCAACGGTGTTTATGGATCATATGAATAGGACCTTCCATGAGTATTTGGACAAATCTTGAGGTAATTAGACCCCCATCTTATATCGCCACTGATTATTCTACGGCCAAGCAGTAGATAGGTAGAATGCGAATCGTCCTTTACCTTCACGAGATTCTTCAAAATGTAGCGGGAGTCTTCGTCTGATTTTGTAGGATCTATCTTCATGGAGATATCCTTAAGGAAATGATCTTTCGTTATGTCGGCTGCTCCACCCATCAATGAGCGCAGTGACGGACGTGTAAGTAAGCAAGTTCCAGAAGCATCCTCATCCTGACAATGAACTATACAAAGATAAACCGCCCCATCTTGCCGTAGGTCCTTTAGATATATCATCGTAATCCTGCAAGCGAGATGAGTACAAATGGGTTAGCAGCCTACGAAAGGATATACTTCATGTGAGTTATGTCAAATGATAGTTTCACATGCTCCAAAGAAACAGACAAGTTAGGCCTACTCCATGGCTCCTCACAAAGAAGTCACGATGACCCAAACGGGTTCATCTCATGACAACTTAAGTGAGGACAAAGAATTCGACGGGTTGTCTCCCTCCATGGCTCCTCACAAAGAAGTCGCAATAACCCAAACGGATTCATCTCATGACAACTTAAGTGAGGACAAAGAATTTGACGGGTGCTTCCTCCGTGGCTCATGGAAGTCACGATGACCCAAATGGAGTCATCTCATGACAACTTGAGTGAGGACAAAGAATTTGACAGGTACTTCCTCCGTGGCTCCTAGAAGTCGCGATGACCCAAATGGGTTCATCTCATGACAACTCAATTGAAGATGGAAGATCATCGGGTTGAATTTTTCCATAAGAGTCGAATAAAACCTTTAAAAATCGACGGACAAAGACCAAGACTCGTAGTATACCTTCTATTGATCAAAGCACCAAAGAAGACAAGAATGTCAGTAGATAAAGGAAAAGGGGTATTACCGTAGGAACTATAACACAGATAGAGTCAAAGTTGAGACGCGCTTCACAGCTATCAAGACCTAAACAAGGAATTATGGACGTAAGGAGTAAAGAGCCATAATATAAGTTCCATCATGCAATTAATTACTACCCCATTGAAAATGACACGTGGAAACAATAGTGCTAAACAATTAAAAACGTGTCTACATTATTCGGTTGTGTCTCCCAATCCACCTATTCATATCTCCTTAAATTGTTGATTGAAATTTCTAAACTCAAGAAGATGAAAAAAAAATGGAGAGAAGAATGATGATGAGTGAAAAGGAAACAAAGAAAGTTACCTGTTCACGATTTCTCAGGTCAAGACGATCAACCGACGGTGGGAATCAGAGTAGTTCTCGAATAAATCCGCGAGTTAGCAAAACAATTCTAGCAAGACAGTAACGAAAAAATCATCATCAAGATATATATATATATATATATATATATATATATATATATATATATAGAGAGAGAGAGAGAGAGAGAGAGAAGGGATCAAATAAGTTCACCATATGTAATTAAGTCTATATTAAAGTTACAGATGACATACGTTAAAGTTGCATTTTTTCAGAATTGATATGTAACTATAACATTCGGCTCTTTTATCACTTCAAGTGATAAAGTGCAACTTTAACACTCATCTCGTGTAACTTTAAGCACCTTTTTTGTAACTTTAACACTGGAACTTGTAAACTTATAAGAGTTGTTGGCCTTATATGAACCTATCTCTCTCTCTCTCTATATATATATATAGAGAGAGAGAGAGAGGGGGGCGGGGATTTCTAATGAGTCCCTCATCTATATTGAGTCCCTAAGTCCTCATCCCATCCAACAGAGAATGAATGGACAAGATGCATCCTAATATTTTGTATTAAAAAAAGAAGAAGATTTAGCATCCTAAAATAACTCCCATGATTTTAGGAAACAATAACTCCCAAAATCACTTTCATTTCTCATTCATGTTACAGGTTCATCAAAACCTTAAAAAAAACGCTCCCATCGATCATCACGTTCATTCATTCATTCAATCAAATCTGTGCTCGAAATTCCGTTACTATGAATTCAATGATCGCAACATCTTCATTAACTGTTGATAAGCAATTCATCGAGTATAACAATGGTGAGTTTCGATATTGCTTTCATGTTTTGCGTCAATTTTTATTCATCACATCTTGATTAATTTGCGTCAATTTGCGTTCATGTTTTGCGTTAATTTTCATGTTGATATTGCTTTCATGGTCGTGTCATTCGTGTTTTGCATCAATTTTCATGTTGATATTGCTTTCATGGTCATGTCATTCATCATAGATTCATATGCAAATCGTAGAACACACAAACGGTGAGTATATGCTTTGTAATTTATACTGGAATCGTCATGGAAGTCATTAAGATGCTACTCAATTATTAGTTTTTACGTTTACAATATGGGAAACTGCATACTGTTAAATGTCTGATTCATCATATGAAATTTGTGCACGCACAATATATTGAGTTATTGTAGTTCATATACTGTGTTACTATATTGTAGAGCATCTGTTACTTTAATGTCTACCATCTGTTACTTTATATGTCGTGTTACTTTAATAAACTCCAGTCGTTACTTTAGTGTTTTTCATCTGTTATTGTAGTGCATTGGAGTGTCGTAAGAATTTAGGAAACTGTCAAATTAAAAAAAAAATAATGGGACGTGATTGCCACCAAAATAGGAAACAATATCAAAGAGTAACGCCATATAAAAAAAAAGAAAAAAAAAAGAAAAAAAAAAGATATTGCTTCCTATAATTATGGGACGTGATGACTTCAAAATAGAAAACAATATCAAAGAGTAAAATACTGCGTCATACTCTCATTTCTGATCATTATACGAATTTTTTGCACTAACCTATACCTGGCGTTATTTTGATGAACATTATTTGTTACTTTAATTCACACTATCTGTTACTTTAATGTCTGACCTCTGTTACTTTATACTTGGTGTATAAGCATCCTCTTTTAATTTAATCCAATGTTACTTCAATGCACTTCATCTGTTACTTTAATTCTTCTTATCTGTTACTTTAATCCATATTTCAAGTTTTGATTGTTTTTTTCCGTCACGTTTATTGGCACTGTTATTGTTTTTCAGTAGACGCAAAAGCACATGAATGATGTAGGGATGTGGGTGAGAGTTTCCTCCATTGTGCGGTGGTGAGATTAAATCAAAGCTTCTGAGATGATGATGAATAAGAAGAAAAAGAAGAAGACGGAGAGGACGAGAAGGATGAAGAAGAAGCAGAATTCTAAGTAGAACATTATATTGTTAGAGTAGCCTACATTATTCGTTAGAGTAACATACTTAATGAATTATAGTAACACAGATTATGAGTAACAAGTGTGAAACATTGGAATTGTAATGGAGTTGATTTAGTTGGAATCATGTACCACTTTTTGTTTTGGAGTATCTTAATAAAAACAAACATTATTCTTTTTGTTAATTGGAACTCCTGTTTTTGCAAGAGACTACTATGCAAAACAACAGATTTTATGAGTTAAAGTAACACAGTTCATGAATTAAAGTAACACATTGTATGAGTTAGAGTAACAGTTTTTGCAAGAGACTATGCAATGTAACAGATTTTATGAGTTAAAGTAACACAGTTCATGAATTAGAATAACACATCGTATGAGTTACAGTAACATAGTTTATGGATTATGGCAGTGATAAGTGTGGTTTGTAGTGCTTATTTCTTGTGTTTGGTCCCGGTTTCTCTTGTGGAATCGCTCTTTGGAGCGGTTTTTGAGGCTACTTACGCTTCTTCTAGCTTGTTTTAGGTTCCTAGGGCCTATCTTGGAGAAACGGAACGATTCCGACTCGTTTCCGATGCATATGGAGCCAACGAAGAGAAGCGACGATGACTCAGTAACTTAGACTCGATCCCGAGTCCCTTGGAGCCCATTCACGAGCACCGAGAGTCGATAAGAAGCCTAAAAAGAGCAAGTAGGGACCTATGTGACCATATTTGAAGCCTACATGACCCATCCTGGTCGGGACCAACATCCATCACGACCGGGATGAGATGCAAGGAAAGACGCACTTCTGACAGGCCATCCCGGTCGGGACCAACATCATCCCGACCGGGAAGAGCATAACACCGCCCGGTTTTATGCATAACACCGCCAAGTGTTATGCACCATCCCGACCGGGATCACTTCCTTCCCGGCTGGGAAGGGCCCAGTTCAGCTCGATTTTCATTGTTTCGCCCCCCTTGCTTATGTAACCCTATATATACCCCCCCCCCCCCCTTCTTGTATTGTTTCAAGCACCATTGATTACCCACAAAACCCTAGACTAATTTAGGTTAGATTAGCCTAGATTAGTGTAGATTAGTTTAATCTCTCTTTAATTACTCCTTAATCTAGTTAGTTACTCCTGTATTATTGGAATTCTTGAAGAATCTACCAATCTTGACAACATTGGTGGATGTTTTGGGTCTTCTTTTATGCAAGTGTTCATATTTTTCATTCCTATCTAGTTGGTATAATCCTTCTCCTCTCTTTTATCTTAATCTTTCATAGTTAATCAAGTTTCCATCGTTATCTATTGTTTATTGTTCCTCTTTGTTAAATCTCCATAATGAATGTTTCTTTTGTTCCTTTGATTGTTTCTCTAGTTAATGTTAGTTTTAGTTTAGATATGTGTGAGTAGTTATTCCCTAGGGTTATGAGGGGGATTGGGTGTGATTAGGGATGATTAGGGTGAGATGGGTGGTACTAGTTGTTGTTTTTGTTGATTCTTATTTCCCTTGCACTCTACTTGTTTGATGAAATGCTTATGAGATTTGAGATGATCATTCCTTGTTTTTCTTGTCTCTTCTCTTGCATGTTGTTTGTTTGGTTGATTGGTTTGGTTCCCCATTAGTAGCGAGAGCGTGGTGAGGAGGCCCCTAGTAGCGAGAGCCCGAACGTAACCTAGGCTACGAAAGCATGCTAGCACCCATGTTTCCTCTTTTGATCTCCTTGACATCCATGAACCCGACCTAACCCTAGTTTCTTTTTATTGATTTAATTTTCTTTCTTTTTGTCATTAGTTGCTTGTTTGGCCTTTTACTTCGTGTTTTAGACCTTAGCTTAGTCATTAGTCAACCTTAGCCATCATCCTAGTTTAGTTAGCCTTGAACCTAGTCTTAGACCATAACACCCTCTTGTTTTGAACTCCCGTCCCTGTGGATCGACTCGACTTACCCTAGCTACCTAGCTTAGGTTTTTTGGTTATTATTTGATCGGTAGGATAGACGACAAACACCTCCCGTCAGGCAGTAACATAGTAACATACGTATAATGGCAGTAGGGAACGGATGATTTTTTGCTGAAGATGAAAAAAAACTTAATTTTAAATAAACTTGTTGTGTGAGAGAAAGAAACAATTAAAAATTTGATATGAGAGAGAGAATTTGTACTGAGATAATTAAGGAAGAGAGAGAAAGAAAATATATTTAGATATTTTAGTTATTTCCTTAATTATGAAATCAAATCTTGTCCATTAATCTAACATTAAATCAAGGGCTAAGATGAGGACTCACAGAATCAAATTTGATAAGTGGATTCACCTGAGGAATTACAATAATAATGTCATAGTAATATGAAATTAAAGAGTTATAAATATCTTACTGTGACACTGTCACAGTAATAAGGAATCACAGTATAATGTCACATTACAACATGAGATTAACAGTAGCACTGTTACAGTAACAGAGCACTATTACAGTAACACAAATATCTTACTGTGACACTGTCACAGTAATAAGAAATTACAGTAATAATGTCACAGTAATAATATCACTTTAATATGGAATTAAAGAGTTATGATGTTTGTGTATGTATATATGTAGTGAGTTTAATAGCGTATATAATGAGTTTTTTTAGTGTATATAACAGTTATTTTGATGTATGTTCCATTGTTGATTAACTGATGTACATATTAATTATTTGGGTGTATATAACAATTATTTTACTGTATGTATTGAGTTCTTAAGTGTGTGTGTATATACATAGTGAGCTTAATAACGTATATAATGAGTTTTTTCGTGTATATAACACTTATTTGGATGTATGGTCCATCTTAATCTAATGGTCTAGATTGTGCCTCAATGGGTGTAAGGAGTTACCCTGCCTCACCGGAACTCACCTATATATATATATATATATAGACATAGAGAGAGAGAGAGAGTAAAGATCAAGTGAATCCCCTTTTTTTATTGGAGTCCATAAGTCCTATTTAGAGCCACTGATTTAGATGAGATGGATGGTGGTGATTGACTCTAGTAATTAAGGTAATAACTACCATATTTTGGAAAAAAAATATTAAAAAATCATCTCTCCTCCCTTATTAATTACCTCCAACCGCCTAAAATCCTCTCTCCTCACTGTATCACGTTTCATCACACTCAAATATTCTCATTCAAACTCACCCGTCTAACCAAAACCCTTCACCTTCATCATCCCAAACTCAATCTCTCGACTTCTGCTTTCTTTCAAAACACACCCGCTCATTCTCTCGTCTTCAGCTCTCTAACTTCAGCTCTCACATTTGAAGCAGCTTTCTTACTTCAGAAAAAATAATCTTCAGGCGGCGTAATATAAGGTAAGTCACTAATATTCGATTTTTGTACTGCAGAACTAGGGTGTAGATTATATTCATATCCGATTTCATTAATTTTCTCGCTAATTTATTGATTGATTCACTGTGCTGCGTTTTTGCCCTATAATTAATTGGCTTCACTAAGAATTGTTGCGGTATCTGGGTTTTCTTCTGTTTCATATAATTGAATTGAACTGCATATTCAGACGAATATACTTCGAATGTTATTCTATTTCGCATACTCAGTTACTATAATATACTTGATGTGTTACTGTATGAGGTCGCTTAGATATAGTGTTACATGTATGGTAATATTCTAAAGACGACCATGTGTTACTGTAATGTAGAAAACGTGTTACTTTAACTCCCATATTCGTGCTACTCTGAATCCTTGTAATCTGGTACACTCAACTGTGCAAACGTGTTACTCTAATTCGCATCTTATGTTACTCTAACGCTTTCCTTGTGTTACTTTAACGCTTATCAGATGAACTTCTATATTGTGGTGTTACTGTAACACTTATTGCTGGGTTATTTTTAAAGAGTTGAGTGTGTTACTATAATCTAGAAGACATGTTACTTTAATTTGCATATTTGTTCTATATTCATGTTACTTTTAACGCGTATCAGTTGTACGTTTATTTTACATACAAGGTTATTGTACATACCAGCTACTTGTTACAATAGTTTTACATTATTATTGTACTTCTCAGATGGCAAAAGGATGAGACAAATCAAGGAACACTGGTGGTGCGAAATCGAATCGCAAGGGGCAGGTCAGCTGCAGGCCTGTGTGCCTTAGAATTGTTGATGTTTTCCTCTTACCTGGTGCACACTAAGCCCTAATAATAGTTGAACATACTAATTATTCTCATACCTGTCCCTTTTCAGAAGGCACAAGAAGAGGAACAAGTAGTTGTTGGTGATAAGAAGGTTCAGTTTAGGTGTAGACCGCAGAGCCTGGTGGAATTAATGTCCAACTTTAATGATAGGCATCGGGAGGCTGTCATCAACATCGGTTTTGGCGGTGTAGACACCCGCATTTTGCCTGCTAGTGTCTATAGCAGTTCCCGACAAACACCCGATGATGATCGGACGCAAACGTGACTTGGTATACTCGGATTTGGACCCGAAATCAATAATATTCGACATGGACTTGTAGCGGAGTAATAATCTCACAAAACAGACCTCAAATCCAGGCCCAGTGGGTCGTTCCGAGCAAAATAAGACTAATTTGGGCCAAAACCGACACCAAAAATAAAACCCGTCTTTTGGCGACCGGGTCAAAACCCGGTCAAAGACGAAACCGTCTCATAAATCAGCCAAGTTCAGCTGGCGCACAAATCTAAATTCAAAAAATCAATCAAAACAACAAAATCAATTCTTTCCTATTTTGTCTCGATTTGCTTGACCCACTCGATCGAGTGGATTGACCCACTCGGTCGAGTGGAGCGTCATTTTCCGGATCAGGCCCATTTTCTAGGGCACTCGACCGAGTGCACTAGGGCCACTCGATCGAGTGACCCTAGGTCGTGGGGTAAACTCTATAAATACCCCACGACCCCCACTCATTTACACAGGAATTTTTACCTACATTTACCCTACATTTTCAACCCTAATCTACCTAAACTCTCCACACTACAATCCTAAGCAAAGCCATACAAAAACCGAGCAATTTGCTCTTCAAAAACCGACAAAAACACACACATATACACATACACACCATAACTCGCGTACATCCTCGATACTCCGACGTCCCGTCACTATTTACGAGTCCATTTCCGAGGTCCCTACTAAGCATGTATGTTGAGGGTGTCCTAAACCCCATTTCGATCCTTGTTACTTCATTTCTATTTACTTTTTTATATCGTTTATACATTAACTATGCTAGTATCCTAACACTAACTTTAACATAATTCTAACATTTTACCTTTTTTGTATACTAACTCTTTACATTCTCGTTACTAACATTATTATACCGCGTATATATAAACTAGTATCAAAATTCGGTTTTAAATCCGTTTGACTACGATGTTTGCCAAAAGTCCGTCTAATCCCTTTACGAGCAATGACGGAGGTGGAGCCCTTTTTAGGAGCCCCGCCCCAATGTACTCAAGGGCGTGACGTGATCGCAATCGATCATAGTTGAACGAATTTAATTCCATTTCCATAATTAGTACGGAACCCGTTGACACGAAAACCGACAGCACGTAACCCGAAAGGGTTAGTTTCGATGTCGTGACGTAGAGGGATGCATTCCGTTGCTAATTCAAAATTTCTAATATAAACGTTTTCATAAAATCCCGACAACGGTATTATAATCGTATATATACACGATTATAGTACCGGAGGTCAAGTTAAATTCAAATCATGCGATATTTGTATTTAATTTGACCGACCGTCGATTTTAAACCCAAAAACGAAACGAGTTGACACTCGTACAGGGGTTACTCGACCGAGTACGTAGGCTACTCGATCGAGTAGCGCCCATAAATCTGGGCAGACCCCTTTTCGAGGACACACTCGACCGAGTCAGACCATGACTCGACCGAGTGGGTCCTGTAACCCAGAAAACCGAGAGCCTAAATGCACCATTTAAGCCTCATCTTTTTTACGACTTTTAGTCGACACGTGTAAAGTCAATCACGTGAACCTATTTTTCAAAACGCATACATATCACGACACTATAACAACTTTGATCGATTTTTCGACGTGATAAGTTGGGACAAGGCATCGAGGCATGGGATCGGGCTAGCGCCACGCCTAGGTCCTATGTCTCCGTCCTTCGTTTAATACACAATGCAATGTGTATTCAATCGGGGTTTGTCCATCCACACAATCCACGGTCTAGTTTACATATGGGTCCGTTCCTAGCTTTTTATTATTTATTATTCCGTTTGTATACCGCTTATAATTTCTGTGTTGGCCGGGTTGTATTTCCGCCCCTGTAACTTGTATATCATTTACTTTTGAGTTTTGTTTATTTACTTGCTTATCGCTTTATAAATGAACCTCGCATGCTAAATCACCTTGACCATAACTAGATGCATTAAATGACGTAATTCACTTATAATTCACATGCTTAGCCCGAAAACGTTGTTTGCATATCATTTAATCGTTTTACTAGCGCGCGCACACGAACACGAACGATGTCTTAGTAGAGGCCGCCATGTGCGGGCGGGGTTGGGTGTCCTTAGTGGGCTTCCCAACACGTACCCTCACCCCTTACTCAGAACCTTGGTTTCCGGATGCCCGAAACCATTGGCGCACGAGAGTCATTCTATATACGAAAGCCGGTTTAAACGGTATCGATATTGCAATGCAAAGGGACGAGCCCAATAAACTCTGAAATCGAAGTGGGCTACTTTGTGTATAGCCCATGACGACATAGAGCGGGCTCGTATGGTTTCGAATAACCACAAAATTCGGTGGCGACTCCATTTTGACTTAAATTTCGAACCCGAAAACAATCTCACCATGAGATTCATTCGCCTACCCAAACCCGCGCGTGGCCGCGTCGGGGTGGACCTACGTCATGTCCACAGGCGGCCTACTACAAATGCGACTAAAAAGTTTCCCCGGGAAGTTTGCACCCGACTTCATGAAGCTATTCGCCGATGACTCTCTGATTTTCAGACTACCAAGGAAAAGCGACCAATTCTTGGTAACGAAGCATGATGTTCACAACTACTTCCTCCTACCCTACGGTCCGGACCCAGTTGACTTGCTCCCTATGGGTCGGTCGAAGGAAGCACTGGCAGAAGATGTCGTCAGTTTGAAACAAGCATGGAGGGATCGGTTCCAAATTTCTTCTGGAAGCGACACGATCTCTCTGACTCTGTTGCTGGAGGAACTTCAGAAGAACGTTGACGGTGGGGACGACTTTTGCAGGATGTTTGTTCCGTACAGCGTGTCTATTTTTCTTAACCCAACGTCGAATTATGTTATCGATTTGAGTCTGTTGAGGTGCATGGAGAACGTAGAGCAGATCAGAAACTATGATTGGTGCACCCTTGTATTGGATGGGCTTGCTGTAGCCTGTCAAGACTTCGTTCTTCGGAAACGGACATACCTGCTTGGTTGTTTGTCGTTCCTGATGATAACATACTTTCAGCGTTTCCAATACCGTGATCGTCGTTGCCCGTACGATCTCTTGCTGATTAAGCATTGGGATCGCGAGCGGATGCTCGAAAGGTTATTGGGTGAATTTGTTGGGGGTGGGCTCGGTCGTCTTACCAAGTCAAAGGTGAAATACCCCTGTTGTCTACTTGATGAGATGGTGGACGAGGAGGTGGTGGATAACGTGGTGCCGCTGAGGATAACGAATTTTCGGCAGACCGATGCCCCAAAATCAGCCGCATACAAAGCTGCAAAGTCCATAACCATTGAGCTAGCAAATGGCGTCGAGGATGACGCTGATCTAAAAGCTAAGACGGTTAACGTAAGTAATAAAATTCTTCATCAATAAATTGCCTGTTATATGTCTCTGTGTTCATTGAATATGTGCAGGTGTCAAGAATGGTGGTATGTGTCTTTGTGCTCCCCTTATGGCTAATTATGTTGTTACTGTAGTTACTGTAGTTGCCTAATTATGTTACTCTAACTTTCAGCTTCTATTACTCTAATGCGCATCATGTGTTACTTTAAGGTATAAAGTGTTACTGTACAGAAAACAAATTTGTTGTTGCTGTAATTGCCTAATTATGTTACTCTAACTTTCAGCTCCTATTACTCTAATGCGCATCATGTGTTACTTTAAGGTATTCAGTTACTTTTTAAGCGTGAAGATGTGTTAATCTGAGCGTGAATATGTGTTACTTTAATGCTGATCACATGTTACTCTAATGACACATATGTGTTACTTTAATACGAATCATAAGTTACAGCCTCCAGCTTAACACTTTTTTTTCTCTTGATGCAGGAGGTACATGAGTTGTACGTCATGATGGCAAGGAATGCAGTTGCATTCCATGATTGGTGGATCTCAGCCGCTTCCAAACTAAGAATAATAACATCCGGCAAACCACTGCATGGTGACCCCATTCCGTCACAGGCCTCAAAAGACTTCTGGAGTGGAGAAGAGCTCCACCGGACGATCGATGAAGTGTGCGAGGCGTACGCACGTGCGAAGAACGCGACGACCAAAGGCCCCGCATTCACAGGCCAGTCCACACAACCAGTAGGTGCGAGTATGCGTACAAATGTGACTGGGGATGAGGATGTTGTGACTGGGGATGAGAATCGAGGCGGTCCTGACTTCGAACTTTACACGACAGCGGAGATGGTTGAGGCTATTAATGGTGGTTCGGAGGATAGGGATCACCGATCCGATGAAGCGAATGTTATTGAGAATTTGTGGGTGGAAGTTGATGGACGGAAGGTCTTCCATCCTTACTTTCTCCACTCCAAAAAACCTTTGGAATGCATGCAAGTTATTGATGAGAAACTTGGATGCTCGTACGAATGTGGGACCCCTGAACCAGACCAGCTAATTGTATCGGAATTTCTGGTCAAAAACAGTAGGTTGTTCAGGTCCGTTTTGAGTGTTCGGAAAGACGTAATGGATTACGTCTTTTATAACAATGAAAAGTACAGTGCAGAGTAAGTTTTCTACAATGATCAACGTCCTTTACCTGAATATTTTTCTCTACATTATTTTTCATCGATTGTCACATAATTCGTTCGTGTTCTATCAGTGAGATGCTGGTAAGGGTCGATGATTTCTTCAACGTACCTCGTGACGAGTTGTCGACACTTCAGCCGGGGCAGCAGCTGTCAAACGCTGTCATCTATAGCTGGTGCATATTGCTTAACCAACTGGACTCTAGTCAGACTGCACCGCGTCCAACATCACGCTGCTTTTTTGGCGTTAGCCACAGCGTAAGCTTTTCTCTATTATTTTGATCATAATAATACAACCAACAACTCGTGTTACTAATATATCTCGAATGAACATTCTTAATAATTGTCCTTTTTTCATAATTGTCCTTCATTACTGTCAATGATATTTCAATACACAAACGAGTGTTACTGTAAGGGGTGTATACTGTTACTTTAATAAATTATGATATCCAAAAGTAGTGTTACTCTTAGACGTTAATAATGTTACTCTAACACAACAACAAGTGTTACTGTAAGGCTTTCATACTGTTATTTTAATTAAACAACGAGTGTTACTCTGTTTATTGTCACGATCATTAATTGTTACTTCAACATATGTCATACAGAAGACAGTAATGAAATTGTGGAAGGGCATAAAGAGTGATGCAGAAGTCGATATTGGTGATGACCTGTTCAACTTCTGGGACATTTGGACCGAAGTAAATAAAGACATCATACAGCTAGACTCTGACCTGGTACGTCTATATGAAACATTCACACGGGTGACCCTTTACTACAGCTCTTTAACAATAATCGCGCAACCACTTAATTGCTAAATAACAGGTCTTCGTCCCGGTGCTTTCCGACGACAACGACCACTACAGATGTGCGTGTATCAACTTCCTGTCAAAGCATATTGAGTACCTCGACAACAGAAGTTACGAAGAGCAGGATTTTGAAAGCCTACCATACGTTGGTATGGCTAAAATCGAAGTAAGTGTACTTATGTTGTATATAATCGGACATCATTTTATACACCCGGACACGTATTGTCAACTGTCAGTCTTATATGTCTTTGTTGTATAAAATCAAGGCTGTGGAAATGGGAAAATACATGGTCAAAAAATGTATCGCAAAGGGTTCGATTGTCGCGGAGTTCCCTGTTGTCAACGTCCCATTCGCATGGCAGGGTGGCGGTTTCTCGGCAAACGACTGCTGTGTCTACCTCATGATACACATGATGCTGTATGCGGGGGGAGTGTTTAACTGTTGCATGGGCACGATGGAGGCAAACAACCTCTACAGAGCGGAGATTGCAGCGACTCTGGTCCTGTACGACATCAATAAGGACAGAGATGAGGTTATAGCGAGAGTGAGAGAGTTCTTAAACGATAAAGCAAATATCGCCATCGAGAGAACAATATCCGGTGTTGCGGGGTCTACCGGGGAGACCGTCAAGAGGGCAGGCGAGGCAGAATACGAGGTAAGACCGTCGAAGAAGAGCCGACTGTCGACACCTGACCCTTCAATCCCGGTCACAGAAACGGTGCTTGACTCTGATTTTTCAACGCCGATAAGACCCGTCCTGAGGAGCCAAAACCGTGGTGAGGGTGACGGACTAGGTTGCTTAATTGACTGCGGCGACGTAGATGCAAACTCTCCTATGTTGTCACCATTTCTAGTGAACAACAGGACGTTGTTAAGTAAGATCGTTGTCCGTCGCAAAAACGTCGTGGACTTCTGTCTTGCGGAGATTAACACTATAGAAAATTGGTATGCATTTACTGTAACATTAATGGGTTCATATTAAAACAGATTTTTTGACGAGGTATTTTTTTTTCTTCAGCGAGGAGGTTGCTTTCTATTCAGTCATGGCTAGGATTGAGCGGAGTGACATACGTTCAATGTTACCGGGTGAGAAAATGGCATCGTGCATCATCGAATGCTGGTCATTTCTGTTGAACAGTCTTGCCTCTCGTGTCACTGGTTCGGACGAAACACCTACGACGGCTTTCTTTGGTCTCCGACAGACGGTACGCATTACTATTGCATTTGTGTACATATATCTAATTATCACCATGGTTCCAGGAGAATACACGTCCCTCATATAAATTTTTGTTTGAGAGCCAAGTTCATAATGCATCAACATATGTATGATGTTATTTTAAAGATGACAGTGTGTTACTGTAATGTAGAAGACGTGTTACTTTAATTCCCATCTTCGTCTTACTTTGAATCCCAGTAATCTGGTACATTCAATTGTTTATGCGTGTTACTCTAATTCGCACCTTTTGTTACTCTAACACTTTCTTTGTGTTACATTAACTCTTATCAGCTATACTGTAACTTTATGGTGTTGATCTAACAAACTTGTGTTACATAAATATTGTGTTACTTTAAAGCATTTGTTATGTTACTGTAATATAGAAGACGTGTTACTTTAATCAGCATCTTTTGTTCTATATGAATGTTGGTAGTCTGGTACTTAGTGAAGGTGTTACTTCAACATGCTCTGATTGGAAGATTTCTTTACAGTTGATCCGAATCTGAGACACACTGAATATGTTTGTAGGACTGCCTTTATGGGATTATTGACCAGTATGAAGACGGTCCATCCACGCAGGAAGTGGACATCTTGATGTCCCATCTCGATCTTTTTAAAAGGAAGTGTGGTCGTTCTCTTAACTTGGAAGCTGATCTCATCTTTGTTCCGATCAACCTCGATGAGTACTACTCATGCGTGTGCATCGACCGTAAGGATAGGACAATAGATCTCCTTGACCACCAACTTTACACGAACGTGCAAGAAACAAACTTGTACAAGGCCGCAAATTTAATTGTTAGTGATCTCCTTTCTATCAGTACTTTATATATGCTAGTAGTTATTATTGCATACGGCTATCTGTTTCTCACCTAATAACGTCACTGTGATGAACACAGGTGTCAACAATTAGCGATTACCTCGACAAGCTCAAAGTCCCTGGTGCAGCTGATATTGTTACTTACAAGTTTAAAGAGGTCAAGTTTAAGTGGCAGAAACCAGGCGTAAACAGGAACGAGTCGGGAATTTTCACTATGATGCACATGTTAATGTACGAGGGTTGTACATTCCACCACATAGACCTCGAGAGGAAGGTCAACAGACGATATCTGGTGGTCCAACTTGCAGCCACAATTCTATTGGCAGACAAGAACAAGGTGCGGTCGCAATTGTTGAAAAACGTAGACAAGTATGCGGACGCGAGACAAAAGATTATCGACGGTCCCAAGAGCAAGCCAACAAAGAGCAAGCTAACAAAGGGCCGAAAAAAATAATGTGTTTACTGAATCATGCCATCTCTTTTCTAACTACGAATTAATGGGTTGTATTCTTTAGATACTTGTCCAATTACATTGGTATTTTGACTACTCAATGGAACGAAGCTGTATGGGGATTACTCTTAGTCATCTCTTAGCCACTGCTGGTGTTACTATGGGGATTACTCTTAGTTGTATTCATTAGATACTTGTCCTATTTCCTTTGGTCTCGTAATCAGTGTATTACACCGAAGCACTGTAAATGTTACTTTAATGAACAAACAATGTTACTTTAAGTGATTAATGGTGTTATTACAATGATATTTCAATCAATTCCTTTGACGCATTATATATTGTTTTTTAAAGAACAAATGCTGGTATTTTGGTAATGAATGGAACTAATCCAAGTTACCCTCAGTTACTTTTGTAATGATTGGTTCTAAACAACGCTTATGTCCTCAGTTACTTCCATGCATTGTTTCTGTTACTGTAACAGACGAATAGTGTTACTTCGACGCACACGAGATGTTCCTCTAACCAATAGATATATGAGATGTTACTTTCATGGTTTATGTCTGTTACTGTGACTCAAGAAAGGTGTTACTCTAATAGATATGAGATGTTACTCTAACCAAATACACATGTATTAAATAAAATATAGAGTTAATTGCAACGTAGCACAGCGCTATGTGTAAAAAAAATGTCTACCAATTCAGTTATTGGTGTAAACCAGAAAGAAAGAAAAAATTCTTAGAATGGCCAAAAACACAGGTATTCTCAAAACACTTGTTCCTCCTCATCTTCCTTTGTGTCTTCTTCATTTTCCTCTCCTTCAACGTCTTCATCTACTTCATCCTCCTCATCCTCATCATTGGGTGGTTTAGTATGCTGTTTAGGGGGTCGTGCTGCATACGGATTTGGACAGTTTCTTTTATCATGGTGCGCCATTTGTTTGCAGTTGTTACACATGCGTTTCGGCTTTCTAGAAAGCGCGACCTTCTTTTCCTTGCTCGATAACATCCGCTTTCCACTGCCCTTTGTCTTAGAAATCTTTGGAGGGAGTATCATGATATTGTCAGAGGTTGTACACCCAAGCATATCTTCCAGTTCCTGTGTTTTGCTCACATTCCCTCCACCAGAAACTGGCTGCCTCTCCAACCTGAACTCCCGAATTAATCTGCACAAGCTCTCCACGTCTGCCTTGTCTCCTGCCTTTAGGAGTCCCATTGTCTCATGGATCTCCGACCACAATTTCGACATCTCTATCTGTTTTCCGTCGATGATGTCAATGTTTTCGCTGTCTAATCCTTTATCACCGATACGAGTAATGCGAACAACCTCTTTTGTCCACCTTTTGGTGACCATGTTTTCGGGTATAGTGTTGAGCCCTTTTGATGAATATATCCAGATTACGTGTCTACACAGTATCTCTCGTAAATTAAACAACTGACATGTGCAGCTTGATTCAAACGTACCTGGGCAGATGACGACATATTAATGTGACATTTGTACGGCAAAATAATGCGTCAAAAACAATATAATATCCATTTATTCAATCAGCAGAGACAGCAATTACAATGGAGGTAATGGTGTGCAAAATGTAACGGAGTTCAAAATGTGTTATTTTTAAGAATAAGTGATGTTACGTTAATGGATGATTGGTGTTACTCTTTGAGAATAAAGCATTCACAACGCAGATGTTCAAATGCTATTCTCAATTACTCTAATGCATTATATATGTTACTGTAAGGAACGACTGGTGTTACTTTATTAAATAACAAGGCTAACATAAGAAAGGATGGTATTGACATAAGAATTAATGATAAACAAGGCTGGACAGAATGTCAGTGCGTGAGTGAGTTTAAGCAGTACCTGATATGTACTGGACCGTGAATTCTTTATCTCGTGTAGCATCCCTCACCAATGTCTCCTCAATCCCGTCTTTCTCAAGGAAGCCCCTCACGCTGCAAGTACCCATAGAAAATTTCACCTCCTGCTGGAATTCTTCAAATGCGGCGTGGGTGTAAATTTTCGCAGCGTGATGTTCAATTGGCAGGTGGGTTGCTGTTTTTGGAGAAGCTTGTACATTGCCGTTGTCGAGTTTTTTTTGCGTATACCGTTGTTGGTCCATGGCGCTCTCGAATCGCATCAAGAATTCAACCAACGTCCCCGATTTTTGTTCGAATCTTTTGAAGAAACTGTTCTCACTCTCCGAACTTTGCGTTGTTCGCATTAAGCCGCCCATCTTTAAATCCCTGAAATGTGCCATCACCCACTGCCTTCTAATGGAGAATGTAGTTGAAAACCACTCAACATCACCCCATGGTACTCCTCCATTATGTCACGCCATTCCGCGTCGAACTCATCTCCATCAATCTCCACATCCTATACTATAGCATTCAATCTTTTCAAAAAATCCTGGTAGTCGCTCCGCGTTGCACCGTATTTGGTAGGAATCTTGTTCAAGATATGCCACATACAGAAACGGTGTAGCGCCGTCTTAAACATCTTCCTCACGGCTGGTATAATACCCGGATCCTGGTCGGTAATAATATACCCCGGCTCTTTTCCGCCCATTTCTGTCAGAAATCTCTCAAACACCCAGACAAACGATTCATAATCCTCGTGTGCTATCAGAGCCCCAGCAAAAGTTACCGATCGTTAGTGATGATCAACGTCGGTGAACGACGTGAATATCATTTTATATTTGTTCGTCCTGTATGTTGGGTCAAACGAGACTGCATCTCCAAATAATTGGTAATTTTGCCGCGCCTCACCGTCAGCCCAGAAAACCTTGCTCACACTCCCATCTTCATCTAGCTCGTAGTCAAAATAGAAACCCTTCCTATTCTAAGCCATGTCTTTGAAACGATCGATGAATAGCTGACCGTCCCTCTCATGTAGGAAGCACTTTATATCTCTTTCCCAGTTTATGAAGTCGACCAAGCTCGCACCCACGTTTGCGAATCCCTCTACCTGCTCCTTGCACATGTTACATGTCCACTTTGCGCCAATCTTCAACTGAAAACAAGAACCAGGAACTACTGAATTACATGCCCAACAAACTAAACTCATCGCCAATGTGTAGAACATTTATATATGTTATTTTAGACCATCCGTGTTACACTTGTGCTGTAATAGTGTTACTGTAAAGATATGAAGATGTTACAGTAGCAATTTTATTGTAGGAATACACCTAGATGTGTTACTCTTAACCTTAAATAGTGTTACTCTATAGAATCACTGGTGTTACTCTAGCAAAATTTATTAGATTATGCAGACATTCGTCTAATCCAGCTGTTACCACCCCTACAAAAGGGTGTTACACCCACCTTACACACATGTTACTCTATTAAAAAAATTGTGTTACTCCATACCCGTGAGTTATTCAAGATCATTTGCTTGTGGTACTTTGTAAGATTCCTCAACAACTTTTGGAATTCTCTGTCTTTTGGTGAGATCAGTTTGTGGTTGTGGCTGATGTGGAACCTATCAATCCTGAGAATGCCGCCTTTATTGAACAACCTAATCCTTGCCTTGCACCCGCAACGACGAACTTTCGTCTTCTTTTTAAGCGCGTCCACAACAACTCCTTCCCCATCTGCGTCATTAACAACTTTCACAGCCGCAGGTGCATCGTTAACAGCTTTAACAAATTTTGTAAAACCCTGTCTATTGCAGACTAGGAGTTTCGACTTTATCTCACCACCGTACCATCGTTTTGTGGTATACTTTCTCACATCAAATCCGCAAGCCAGGGCGTAGATTTTGTAAAATTCAACTGCCTCATCAATTGTTTCGAATACTTGCTTTATGTACGGAGTGAAAGCCTCACCCACATCTCTGCACCATTCTTGTGCATTCGGTTCTTTTCCAATGCTTCCTGCAAGAAATTAAAAAATGTTACACCCACGGACGACATACGTGTTACTTCAACTCATAAGTTGTGTTACTTTAACTCTTAAAGGAAGTTACTTCAATGTCAGGGCCAAAAACCCTTTTCAATGTTACGTGTTTGTGTTACTCTAATTAGAATTAGGTATTACTGTAATTCATAACGTGTGTTACTTCAATGTCATGTCTGTTTCAACATAAAACGAAACAATAATATCAGTGAAACAATAATATCAATGACCCATTGTTATTAATCCATGATTAATCAAATGAATAAAATTCCACCTTTTCCTAAGTTCTCCTGTGTGTTCGCTTCTTTGCCAATACCACCTGCACAAAGTTGAACAGCGTTACACCCATGAAAATAATGTGTTACTTCAATTCCTAAATTGTGTTACTCTAACGATTACAATACGTTACTTTAAGATTGGACATCAAAACCCTTTTTTAGGACGGTTATTTGTGTTACTGTAATTTCAATTAAGTGTTACTTTAACTCAGAAGGTATGTTACCTCATCGACGTTTCTGCGTTAATATAATGTGTTACTTCAATTCCTAAGTTGTGTTACTCTAACGAGTACAGTACGTTACTTTAACATCATCATCAAAACCCATTTTAAGTCGTTCATTTGTGTTACTGTAATTGCAATTAAGTGTTACTTCAACTCAGAAGGTATGTTACAAAACAATAGTATCAGTATGATGACAATATGAATCAGTATGATGGTTAATATCAATTAACCATCAATATGAATCTATGATGGTTAATATCAACATGAAAATTGACGTAAAAAGGGAAGCCAAATCGACGTCCAATATCAATTAACCATCAATATGAATCTATGATGAATGAAATGACAATGAAAACAATATCAACATCAAAATTGTCGTAAAAAAAGAAGCCAAAGCGACGTGAAAGAATTATCAAAACTCACCATTGTTATACTCGATCAATTGCTTTTCAACAGTTGATGATGATGTCGCGCTCATTGAATCCATGGTAACGGGATTTTGAACCCAGATTTGATTGAATGAATGACGGAACGTGATGATGGAGGTTTTTTTTTTTTAGGTTTTGATGAATTTTGCAACGTGAATGACTGAATGAACGTGATCATGGGATTATTGTTTCCTAATATCATGGGAGCTATTTTAGGAACGTAAATCCCCCTTCTTTTCTTTTTTTTAATTGGAAGCATCTTGTCCATCCATCCTCATCCCATCCTAATGGATGGGATGAGGACTTAGGGACTCATATAGAGTAAATGACTCATAAGAGCCTTACTATATATATATATATATATTTTTAATATTTTAAATTAGTGGTTTCCATAAAATATTTTAGTCATAATATTTCAACAACAACAAATTGGAATAATTTTTTTCGGAAAATCAAACAAACTTGATTCCAAGGGTATGAAACTCATACCCAACCCCTCCTTTGGGTATAAGAAACACGGGTGTGAGGTATAGGTATGAAGATTATAGTTTTGCTAACCAAACACAAGGTATGAGTTAGTTCATTCTAAATCCTCTTACTACTAAGAGAATAGTAATTGATGAGGTGTCAAATTCTCATGAAAATTTTTCCCTCCAAACAAATACTCCGTAAAACATTAAAGTCAAATATTATAGTATCTAAATTCAAGACAAAGTAAATATTGATGTAAAATCAATTTTTTTTCAATAAGACAATAGATAAAATGTCTATGTATGTGTTATTAAAAAAAATAGACATTTACGAGATATTTTTTTAAAACTAAATCCAAGTGTTACAAACTATCCATGTATTTTATATATTTTTCCATCATCAAATATTTTATATTTGTTCAGGTGAATATATGATCTTGATAGTTTGTAACACTTGGATTTAGTTTTAAAAAAATATCTCGTAAAGGTCTATTTTTTTTAATAACACATACTCCCTACATACCACTAAGATCTTCCCACTTCATTATTATATCCCTCACAAATTAATAAAAGTGGGAAGATCTTAGTGGTACGGAGGGAGTACATAGTAATTTTATTTATTGTCTTATTGAAAAAAAAATTATTTTACATCAATATTTACTTTGTCTTGAATTTAGATACTATAATATTTGACTTTAATGTTTTACGGAGTATTTGTTTGGAGGGAAAAATTTTCATGAGAATTTGACACCTCATCAATTACTATTCTCTTAGTAGTAAGAGGATTTGTTGGAAAAAATTCAAACTAATCTGAATATATATAAAAAAATGTATTTTTATTCGAGACACTTTTTTTGGTGATAAGAAAACTAAACTTTTAATTAAATAATCAGATTATAAAATACTCCGTATCATCATTAGCTTTGTAACAAAAAAAACATACGATATTTACTCTCTTTTTTTTAGGAAACATACGATATTTAGTTAAGTATTGATAAAATATTAAAGATATTTGTATTATTGTAACTTCTTACTTTCTTTCTTAATTATGAATACAAACATAGACTCATATTTATAGTATCTGTATCTAACTTAAACTAGGAAACTAAATCATATCTCACACAATATTATTTCACGCAATATTGTCCTATTGCGTGTTTCCTAACCTTTCACGCAATATTGTCCTATTGTGTGTTTCCTAGACCTACTCGGATACCGCACTACGGTATCCTTCATTACCTATACTCTATTATCCCTCCTCAAACTCATGGTAATTTTTAAAATTTCCATGAGTTTGCACAGATTAAAAAAAATCGATTTCGTCGATCTTCGATGTCTTATCAGGGGAATGGTCTTTGGACCATGATGATTGAAGGAGATGGTCTTTGGACTATTCCCGTTCTCCTTCAATTTTTCGTCACCACCTGTCTTGATGGAGTCCACCTGTCTTGATGGAATCCCTTGACAAATTAAAAAAAATGATATCTTCCATCTTCATTCTTCTATTGTCTTCTTCTTCACGGTGGCATATAGATTCTTCCGGCTATTTTTTTGAACGAGAACGTTTTCTCGGACTCGTCAAGGATTAATACGTTAAGTTTTTCCGAACTTAACAAATTTCACAACGGAAAAACATCCGTCAATTTTAATTGCTTGAGAACTCTAATCGAACTCGATCAGCTCATAGCAAAATTAGAAACGCCATACTAAGAATCATCAGCCTTACGTCTTTCTTCGGAAGAATAAGGTATTGTGAAATACACATTCAAAGGGGAAATAGATTTTTTTTTATTTTAATAACAAAACTACGAAAAAATTGTTTTTTTTGTGAATAAAAACAAACAAATCCCGCCGGTGGGGGCCATATTTTCAACCCACCAGCAGGGCAGCGGAACGTTTACTTTGTTGTCCTCAAGAATTGGGAGGCTCTGATACCATGATAAAATATATATAAGATATTTGTATTATTGTAACTTCTTACTTTCTTTCTTAATTACGAATACTGATGGGGGTCGGTAGCCTGCAATGGGTCACCCGCCATTTGGGTCCCAGGATGGCCCGACCCAGGAATGAAGAAAAGCCTGCCCGGCAGGCCATTAAGCAAAGAGTCATTGCCCCAAGGCAACCACCTACCCGACAGGGTAACGCCGCCCGCCAGACAGGGTGACCAAGACCCCCTGCCCTCTGGTCCCCGAGGTGTTCACACCCCAGCAGGGTCAGGGGAAACCGGGGGCCCTCCCGTCATTTCGCCTAAGGTAATAGGGAATGGGTGGATGAGGTGAAGCCACTTGTCACCCTCTCATCCACCCATCCTCCCTCTCTCCCTCTCTTCCCTCTCTCTTGTGGGAAGGTATAAATACTCTTCCATTTCCCACAAGAAAGGGGTTGGAATTTCTCTCTCTAGACTCTCACTCTATAACCGCCACCTAGTTCCTCACGAGCTAGGTTCCTAAAGGCTATTCACGGACTGACTTTGGCATCGGAGAGGGTTCCCCCGGACACCTCCAGGGCCCTGTGCGTTCATTGTGCAGGGACTGACCGTCTTCGCCGGGAAGGTCCGATCAATCGGAGTGAGGAAAAGAGGAGATCGAAGGAAGACTAGCATTGACCGTTTTGAGCATCAATTGCACTTGTTAAGACCCGAACCCAAAGTCGGGTTTGATTGTTTCCATACCCGGAACAATTTGGCGCCGTCTGTGGGGAAAATCTGGTTGTACCCACGAATCACCCACAAAAATCAACCAGTCAAT
The DNA here is from genome assembly GCA_958450325.1 of Agrostemma githago. Classification (NCBI taxonomy): domain Eukaryota; kingdom Viridiplantae; phylum Streptophyta; class Magnoliopsida; order Caryophyllales; family Caryophyllaceae; genus Agrostemma; species Agrostemma githago. Next base: position 59,255,564 of record OY288247.1, on the reverse strand, counting down.
CTTAACAAAAAAGCCTGAAATCATAGAGGCAAGCTCCGGGGCGGGTCCGACGGTAGAACCGGTGATCCCCCCATATGGAATGTCTGCGCCTAGGAGAACACCTGCTGCAACAATCCCAGAGGTGGGGCGTACCAGCCTTCGTGAAACGCCTGATGGAGGCGCTTCAGTTACGGCTGGGCAGGTTGGCCATCAGAGGCCTAATTTAAACCTCACTCCTGCCCAGGTTATGCAAACTGCAGCCTTCTTCTCAGCGATGCTTAATCAAGAGTTCACTCCAGAAGACTTGGTTGGCAGGATTGCTACTACTCTTAGGCAGCTTCACTTTGAGAGTGGGGGAGGCGCCAGGGGTACGAAGCGAACCGCCGCCAGGAACATTCAACGGAAAGCACTGAAGGTTGGTCAGGGGTATCAACAAGCCCAGAAACGCATTACCAGCAATCAAGAGCAACCAGCTCAACAACAAGCGTTTTCTATACACACTACAGAGTCCACAGCTGCCAGGGAAAAGAAGGGTCTGTTTCAAGGCCTCTAAGATCGAATGAGGCATAAAGAGCCTGCGTCTAAACGTCTGAGAGAGAAGCAGGGCGGAGTCTTCTCTAGGTTGACGCCAGCAGCAGAGGAGCAGCCAGCTCCGGGGCTATCTCAAAGCCTGCAATCCAGGCTCAACCGGGGGCGGCCACTCGAGTCAAGGCATCGCCAGGGCGACAACCTTGATCAGCCCCAGAGAAAGAGATCTAGACATCCCTCCCCTGATAAGGAGGACGAAGCTATAAGCAGGCTGCCACCAAGGCACCGCTCCCCTAGTGCAAGGAAACCGACCCCTGGAAAATGGGATGACCACGGTTACCACTCTGAGGGGAGCAGGTCACGAGTGGTAGGCAGGCCCACCAAAATACCTCTCCACCCTGACGTACAGGAGTACCCCATCCCAAAAATTATAATGCCCTCCGTCAAATTCGACGGGACTTCAGACCCAGAAGATCATTTGGCAGCATTTGAAAGTCACATGGGCATGTATGATGTAGACGACGCAGTCTGGTGCAAAGTCTTTCCAACTACCCTGGTTGGACTAGCACAGGGATGGTTCAGGGATCTGCGTCAAGGATCGATCAGCTTCTTCATAGAACTAGCCGAAGCTTTCTTAGAGCAGTACGTAGGGAACAAAAGGCGTCGGCTTACTCGGTTTGACCTGATAACCCTGAAACAGAAAACGGGGGAAAGTGTCAGAGAGTACCTAAAAAGATTTGACCTGTCCTACCAACAGGTCAGAGAGATTGATGACTCCACTGCTGCGTACGCTCTAACTATCTCCCTGCTCCCAGGGGAGATGAGGAACCAGATGATCAGAGCTCAGCCTGAGACCCTAGCTAAGGCTAGGAAGATTGTCGAGGGCTTCATACTGCAGGAAGAGTTCCACAACCTGCCAGATACCCCCGCAGGACCGACCAGGCCGCAGGGAGGGACCGTAGGGTGGACGTGGCAGGAATGAGCCGAATAGGCAGAAAGATGAGGGGGGAGATACCCCAAGAAAAGAACGCACAGCGTACCAGCCCAGATTCGATAATTACACAGCCCTTAACAAATCCATGGCGGAGATTTTCGAACTAGAGAAAGAAACGGCTAAATGGAATCGCCCCAATAAGCCTCGCAGCCCAAAAGGGGACCCGAATTTTTTTTTCATGTTTCACGATTGTGTGGGACACACCACCGAGAAGTGCCGTCACCTGAAAGACGAAATTGAAAAGCTTATCAGGAATGGCTGGCTGAGCAATTACGCAGCAAGAAACAAAAGCCAGAAAGACGCAGCAGATAAGCCTGAAGGCTCGGCACAGACTCGCATGATAATCCACGTGATATCAGGGAATGCAGAGGGCCAAACAAGCAGGAGAAGCCAAAAAAAGGCAGATCCGGGAGTTGCCAAATCAAATCTGCTATGCTGAGAGGACCGGGAGTCCCAAAGACACGATCCTGAGCATCACCCCAGAGGACGCAGGGCGGGTAATATACCCTCACAGTGACCCTCTAGTACTATCCCTGGAAATCAGCAACCATATCGTAAAAAGATGCGTGGTAGATACAGGAGCTTATACCAATCTATTGTATAAGGATGCATTTGAAAGGATGAACCTGGAAAAAAGGCACCTGAAGCCAGCCCCTAGATCCCTGTATGGGTTTAGCGGGGCAGGTGTGCTCCCCATGGGTATCATTGACTTGCCTACAACATTTGGGGAAGGAGCCTCCGCCAGGAATGTCAGGGCTTCATTTGTTGTAGTGGACGCAAGATCTGCATACAACGCCCTGATAGGCAGAGCTACCTTGGATGAAATTGAAGCTGCCATATCGATCAGGGCTCTGACTGTAGCCTATGTAACAGACTTTGGCATGGAAAGAAAAATTCATGGGGACCAGGAATCAGCCAGACAATGCTGTTCAGTGGCCCTGCAAACCCATGAAACCGAAAGAAAGGGAAATAGAAAGGCTGACAGTTCCCCCAGCAGGGAGGGTGAGATCCTAGCCAGACAGCAGGCAGCTGACCACCGGGAACCCGGGGGGAAAGTATGCTGGTGGACCTGGAGCCTGGCAGACAAGTCCTCATAGGAGCTGATCTGGAGGCGTCCTACCAGGCGAAGCTAATCAGGGTCATGAGGGATAACAGGGACGTGTTCGCCTACTCGGCAGACGAAATGCCGGGGGTCGACCCGGCTTATATCGTTCACAGGCTGAACGTAAATCCGGAGGCCCGCCCTGTCAAACAAAAGAAAAGAAACATGTCCGCAGAAAAGGACCTAGCCATAAAGGAGGAAATAGAAAAACTTTTGAAAGCAGATTTCATTGAAATCTGTGATTACCCTGAATGGCTGGCAAATGTTGTAATGGTGAAGAAATCCTCAGGCGCATGGAGAATGTGCGTGGACTTCACAAATCTCAACAAAGCCTGCCCAAAAGACTGTTATCCCCTTCCCAGAATAGACCAACTAGTAGACGCCACCAGTGGGTACCCCACGCTAAGCTTTCTGGATGCCTTTTCAGGGTACCATCAGGTGTATTTATGGCAGCCTGACAGGGTGAGGTGTGCCTTCATCACCAGCCATGGCACTTATATGTACAAAATGATGTCGTTCGGACTGAAAAACGCAGGCGCCACCTACTAGCAATTAGTAGACAAGGTCTTTGAAAAACAGAAGGGTAGGAATTTGGAGGCCTACGTCGACGACGCAATCGTAAAAAGCAAGGGGGACAATCAACACTTGACAGACTTGCAAGAAACCTTCTCCTCCCTGCGCGCTTACAAGATGAAGCTCAACCCCAAGAAATGCACATTCGGAGTTCGCTCCGTAAAATTCCTGGGTTTTCTGGTCAGCGAAAGGGGAATAGACGTCAACCCTGAAAAGGTTCAGGCAGTCTTGGACCTTCCAGAACCGAAGACCATTAGAGATATCCATCGCCTAACTGACAGGATGGCTGCCCTGGCACGCTTCATCGCCAGGTCAGCGGACAAATCAACCCTGTTCTTCAAGGTATTGAAAGGCAACAAACAGTTTAAATGGGAAGACGAGCAAAAGGAAGCCTTTAGACAACTAAAGGAACATTTGAAAAAGCTCCCTACCATGGCAAGACCAGTGGCAGGGGAAAAACTTTTCCTTTACATCGTTGTGACCAACTCGACAGTAAGTGCAGTTATCTTAAGAGAGGAAGTAGGCTCTCAACAGCCTATATACTTCGTGAGTCATGCCCTGGGGGCAGCCGAGAAAAATTACCCAGTGGTTGAGAAGGCAGCATACGCAGTCGTCGTTGCAGCCCGAAAGCTCAGACCATACTTCGAAGCACACCCTGTTGTAGTGCTAACAGACCAACCATTGGAAAAAGTCTTAGAAAAATTCGAGAAATCAGGAAGGTTGCTGAAATGGGCCGTCGAGTTAAGCAGGCTCGGAATATCCTATCAGCCCAAGGCAGCCATTAAAGCGCAAGCCCTGGCAGATTTCCTGGTCGAATGCTCTCATTCAGAGGAAGATGATCCCCCCATCGGAGAATGGGCGGTGTACACGGACGGATATTCCACGACCAACGGTGCAGGGGCAGGGGTCGTATTGACTAGCCCCGAAGGAACGGACTTTGAGCATGCTCTCAGGTTCACCTTCCCTGCATCCAACAACGAGGCCGAGTATGAGGCCGTCCTTGCAGGCATAAAATTGGCCAAAGCCGCAGAGGCAGGCGGGTAATTCTAGCAACAGACTCCTAGCTCATCGCCAACCAAATCAATGGAGAATATGAAGCAAGAGACCAGGCAATGGCCGCGTATTTGGAAAGAGTGAAGCAGGAACTGTCAGGACTTAAGTCCTATGAAATCAGACAGATCCCCCGGTCCCAGAATAACCGGGCAGATGCTCTGTCAAAACTGGCCAGCTCCAGCTTGCAAGACATACGAAGATCGGTCTGGGTGGACGTGGTCCAAGAAAAATCTACCACCCCCTGCCAACCAGTCAGTGTCGTTGAGGAAAGTAGCCCTGGGAGTTGGATGACTCCAATCATCCAATTCAAAAAACATGGAATCCTACCGCTTGACCCCGCTCAAAAGAGAAAAACGCTGGCAAGGGCCGCATGGTTTGTACTAATAGGAGATGACCTGTACAAAAAGTCGTTTTCCTCACCCCTGCTCAAGTGTCTGGGGGCAGGGCAGGCGGAGGAGGTTCTAGACGACATTCATTCAGGAATCTGCGGGCATCACATAGGAGGAAGGTCCCTGGCCCACAAAGCCCTGAGGGCAGGGTACTACTGGCTGACCCTGCTAGCAGACGCAAAAGATCTGACTCGAAAATGCAGAAAGTGCCAACTCTTTGCCCCATCAATCCATGCTCCAGCCCAGGAGCTCAGGCCAATCCTTTCCCCCATTCCTTTCGCTCAATGGGGAATGGACATACTGGGCCCCTTTACTGCAGCCACAGGAGGTCGGAAGCTCTTAATAGTAGGGATTGACTACTTTACAAAATGGATCGAAGTTGAAGCAGTCCCTAACATCACTGAGCCTGCAGTTAGAAAAGTCATCTGGAGGAATATCATAACCAGATTTTGCCTACCAAAGATGCTGGTGTTTGACCATGGAAGGCAGTTTGACAATGACCCCCTGAGAGTCTGGCTGGAAGGACACGGAATAGCAGTCGCCTACTCCGCTGTCTGCCACCCGCAAACTAATGGGCAGGCTAAAGCTGCCAACAAGCAAATCCTGAATGGGTTAAAGAAAATGGTAGACGACCTCAAGGGTAGGTGGGCAGATGAATTGCCAAGCATTATATGGTCAATCAGAACCACACGCAAAGAGTCTACAGGTCAGACACCCTTCGGCCTGGTCTATGGAGCAGAGGCCTTGCTACCCATAGAAGCCCGAATACCAACCCTGAGGTCCCAACAATATAACCAGACAGATAACGAAGCATCAATGGCTGAAGCCTTGGACTTAGTTCACAAAGTCAGGGAGGAGGCTAGCATTAACATAGCTGCCTATCAGTAAAAAAAAATGAGAAGGGTGTACAACAGAAGGGTAAATGAGAGAAGCTTCCAAGTGGGAGACCTAGTCTTAAGAAAAACGCAGGCGGTGGGAAAATCACGTGAGCATGGAAAACTGAGCGCCAACTGGGAAGGTCCATACGAGGTAACCCAGATTAAGGGGCCAGGCACCTACAGGATCGTCAACCTTGAAGGCCAAGAGTTAGCTGCCCATTGGAATGCAGACACTTTGAAGAAATACTACGTCTAAAAATAGGAAGCTAGGTAGCTCTTTTTTATTTTTCAAAGAAAGCCGGCGGAGGACGGTCAAAACAGAAATGTAGATGACTCCGACCACAAATGATTGTAGCAAATTCCGAAGAAATGAAAAAGTTTGCAGTCCATACTCGTTGTCTGTTCAAAATTAGCAGTTTTTTACACACAAACGAGCAGGGGGCAATAGGGGAGGCCCCCCTGTTGCTAAAACCAAGGAAAATAGGCCCCCCAACAAAAAATTTAGTCCCCCTGCCTACCTCCGGGCAGACAGGGGGCAGGCCCCCTGGACTTCGACCAGAAGCCAGGGTCAGGCCGGGTCCCATGTACCGAACGAACAAGGACTGGGGGCAATCCCCCCAACCTTGTATAAAAAACGCCAAAAACCCCTCCCTGCCCCTGGGCAGGCAGGGGGCAGGCCCCCTGGACTTCGAACAGAAACCAGGGTCAAGCCAGGCTTCGCACGCCAAAACAAACAAGGACTGGGGGCAATCCCCCCAACCTTGTATAAAAAACGCCAAAAACCCCTCTCTGCCTCTGGGCAGGCAGGGGGCAGCCCCCCTGGACTTCGAACAGAAGCCAGGGTCAGGCCAGGCTTCGCACGCCAAAACAAACAAGGACTGGAGGCAATCCCCCCCAACCTTGTATAAAAAAACACCAAAAACCCCTCCCTGCCTCTGAGCTGGCAGGGGGCAAGCCCCCTGGACTTCGAACAGAAGCCAGGGTCAGGCCATATCTTTGAAAAGGAAAAAGCAAACTGAAATAAAAGAAAGACATTCATAACAGATTAAGTGTTTTTACAAGAGAGCATTAAAAGATCCAAGAACAAAGGGACCAAAATATTACAAGACAGCCGGCCACATCAGAGCTCAGGCGCAAAGTTAAAAATTATCATAAGGATAGAAGCACAGCAGGACCAGAACAAGAGCCCTCAGAGGATAATTCCCCCGCACGTTAAGCGTTGGGGCATCCTGACTAGGACCACCAGCCTCCTCAGGCGGCCTGTTAGCCCGGGCTTCATTCTTGACAGAGTAAAGGCTTCTGAAGGCTTCCTCGTTGAAATCAGGGAACATCTCCCTGATTACTTCCATGACGAGTTCCAGCGAAGAATTGGCCCCATCCTGAAAACTCGTATCCACTGCGATTTCAGTTTCCTCCAGAATGACATCTTTCTCCTTTCGCCATTCTTCGCCTTTGATCTTCAGATCGTCCTGGGCCTGCTTAAGCTCTGAGTCAGCCTTGGACAGACGCTCCTCCAAGTCGACCGCCCTTCTTTTTGCATGCTCCATTTCAGCCAAAGACTTTTTTACCTGCTCCATCGCCAGCCTGCTCTCTTTCAAGTCCGCCTCCAGCTTTGATACTTCCCTCACAACCTTCTTCCCCTGAAGTTTCCATTGAGTCGCCTGACCCTTCACTTCCTCCAGCTCACCTTCCTGCTTTGCCAACTTATCCTTCAAATTGCTGATTAGGACGACATCCCTCTCAACCATGGCCAGACGATCAGGAGGGGGAAGCCCAGGAGTGACAACCAGCTCCTCATCACTCAGGCCACTGAGAGCCGCCAGCTCAGCAGAGGCTTGCAGCACCCTGGAGGTGCGCTGAATATACTGAATCACTTGGTTGGAGGTAGAAGTTACAGACTTGGTGAGGCGATCTGCCAAGACGGCACCAGAGTCTGAAAGCAGGGCAGACACGTCCACACTATCGCCCGCAGTATAGTGGAATTCCATGTTCTCCTCTGAGAAGAGGGTGCCTGGAATGTCACGGGCAGGGCGCTTGGGCTCAAGGGTCTCAACATCGGCCTCCAGATCAACCACATGTGTAGCCCCAGAAGGTTCTCTATCTCTTCTCCTCCTGCATTCCAGGGGGACGCTCTCCCCAGTTCCTTCAGAATCAGCAGGGCGTGATCCCTGAGGAGTGTGAGTCCCAGCAGGGGAATCACCCCGCTTGCCAGTAGGGGAAGGGGTGGCCTCTGAGGTGACCTCCGCCTCTGCACCCTGGACATCAGAGTGAGGAGCCGTCGGCTTTGCAGGCGGCAGTCTTGGAGGGAGGGGGAGCCTTCGACTGGCTGAAAGACTCTTCACGAACTTCATTAGATTCTTCTCACCCTTCTTATAGCTCGAAAGAAGGGAGGGACGCTTTGAAATAATAAGGAAATCCTCGTTCAAGCCAAGTCTCCTTATCTCCTTCCTCGACCAGAGGCGAGAATTGGAATCTGCAGGGCAAAAGAATAACCAGTTAAGAAGAAACATAGAAAAATAGAGCTTCAGAGCAACAAGGCCGATGAAAATCCCTGAACTACCTTCTTCAAGGCCAGGAATCAGGCCCACTCGGCACAAATAGTCATCTGTGGCTATGAGCTCTGCATGAGGGAGCCAGAAGCCAGGGCCGCAAACGCCGGACTTATCAATAACAGCCACAAACTTCTTGATCAGTTTCTCGTCCAGCCTGTTCAGTTTTACCTCCAACGTTTTCCCCCCAACGCCTGGATGGTACTCCTCATGAGTTTCCAGGCGAGTATGGACGTGATTCCTAAAGTGCCTAGGAATCTTCCACCCGGAAGCGCTGTGTACATATAAAAAATTGTTCTTCCAGTCTTTCAGACTGTTTAAAGCCGGCCAGACTAAAGTGTATCCCTTCTGCCTCTGAAGGGACCATTACCCAAGGGAGCCATCCCCCCTGATGAAGACACCATCTGTAGCCCCACCATATAACACAGGGCGTCAATGGAGGGCCCCTCCCCATGAAAGATGCAGGTCCATGTATAAGATATTAACAATCTGATCGCCGTAGCAGTTAACTGGGCTATGGCCACATTCATCTTCCTGAAGGCCTCCTCCAGGAAGGGGTGCAGGGGGAATCGCATGCCGAACTCTAAGCTTTTATGATAGACGGCTATGCAGCCGTCAGGGGGACAACATACTGTGTCTTTTTCCCCTCGGACTACAATCGTGTACCCCTCCCCGAAATTGTAAAAACCCTCAATGGCCTCAGCAGCGTTAAGTGCTAAAATTAAATCTCGATTTTTGGCTTCGGGGTAAGTCCTCAAAGGGATCCGGTACTTGGCCTTATCTAAATAATATGTCCTCCCCTTCTCCCAGGGGACAAGGGGACCGGCAATTCTAGAGGGGTTTATCTCCATTGCCTCGTCGTCGGAATCAACGACATCAAAGGGGGCAGGTTCAGGGGAGTTGGCATCCTCTCCCTCCTCAAAGTAATCCTCCCTAGTAGACCTAACCCCAGAGGAGGAGGCCAGGTTAGCCCTACCCTCCTCCCCACCCTCCGTCCTCTCAAGCGACGGATCAACAAATGTGAGAATACGAGCACGAGACATTGATTTAGGAGGGGAAGATATGAAGAAATTAAAAAAAAAACGAGGATATAGGGTAAGATTCTAACCTAAAACGATGATCGCCGCTTGAAAATCCGAAGGGAAAAGCTCCTCAGTCTTAAGAAAAGTTCTCGACAATGGAAGAGTATGAAGAGGAGTGAAGAGGGTTTTTGAGTTTGAAAAGTGTGAAAGAGGGAAATAGGGGGAGGAGAGAGAGATATATAAGCCCAGATAGCTGAAGGGTCGCCCCTCTAACAGTGCCTCCCCAAGAACTACCCCACGTGTCACATGTTGAACATCAACCGCCCACCTATTCCCAAGAAGAGCCTCGAAAAAGCAAAGGGTGTCAGAGGATTGGCCATCCAGTAACGTCATCCCCGCATTCGTTCAAAAAAAAATGCCTGATCTTTCATTCATTGAAAAAGGCCCAAAAATGGGCAAGTTACATTCAAGACAAATAAAAAAGTACAAAAAGAGCCTGACTTTCTGGCTCAATTAACCAGCCTGCGAATCCTGAGCAGGCCTAGTCATCATCAGGGCCCGAGTAATTCCTTGGGTTGTAGTCATCCAGAGCTGACCCCCAGTCCCAATCATCAGAGTCCTTGAAAGGGTCAGTAAGAAAGTCATCCTCACCACCGCCGGAGGAATAGCCTCGACCTTCACTATCCCCGGAATCGCGGCTACTGATGTCCCAGTCCCTGCCGTAAGGAACCGTCCTGACATCATCGCAGGAGCCACAGCCCACCTTCTTCGCAGGAGAAGAAGGGCCCGACTCAGGGGAAGAGTTAAACTCAGGGCAGTTAGGAACGAACTGCTCTGGGTGTAGCCAGGAGAAGCATGTATAGCACCCCCGATCAAAACAACCAGAGCAGCGCTTAATCATGGGCCCAGGTGGGGATGAGGATTGGATAGGAAGCTTGCCTGCCCTAGCAGCTCTCCTTCTAGCAGCTCTCCTCCTGGCATTCCGAGAAGAGCGAAGCTGGAGTCGCCTGCTGCGACGCAGGGCCAGAAAAGCCGCCCTTGGATATCTCAACCTCCAGAATCCTTTGAAGCGAAAAGTACCCACACGAACTCCATAGCGAAGAACTGTTTTCTTAATCCAAGACATTGTTTTTTGAAAAGGGGCTAGAAGAAGATTTGAGGATAGAACGTGAAAATGGTGGAGACCAGAATTTATACAAAGGCAAGACCCACCATTTATGACACTTCAACCACCTCAGTAAGAAGAAGAGCCAATCACTGAAAGGGCACGCTGCCCAAAAATCCTCTTTGCAAGAGAGGTAATCATGAGCCAGGAACATTCCAACTCTTTGCATGCCCAATGCAGTTGAGTTTCTTTCCTCGGGAACACGCAGCGCATTAAATGCTAAGGAGTCAACCTCTCATCCAAGAGATCGCCTACCAAGGGGAGCCCTGCTCCCCCTTAGTCGGCGAGGGCCAATTGATGGGGGTCGGTAGCCTGCAATGGGTCACCCGCCATTTGGGTCCCAGGATGGCCCGACCCAGGAATGAAAAAAAGCCTGCCCGACAGGCCATTAAGCAAAGAGCCACTGCCCCAAGGCAACCACCTACCCGACAGGGTAACGCCGCTCGCCAGACAGGGTGACCAAGACCCCTCTGCCCTATGGTCCTCGAGGTGTTCACACCCCAGCAGGGTCAGGGGAAACCGGGGGCCCTCCCGTCATTTCGCCTAAGGTAATAGGGAATGGGTGGATGAGGTGAAGCCACTTGTCACCCTCTCATCCACCCATCCTCCCTCTCTCCCTCTCTTCCCTCTCTCTTGTGGGAAGGTATAAATACTCTTCCATTTCCCACAAGAAAGGGGTTGGAATTTCTCTCTCTAAACTCTCACTCTATAACCGCCACCTAGTTCCTCACGAGCTAGGTTCCTAAAGGCTATTCACGGACTGACTTAGGCATCGGAGAGGGTTCCCCCGGACACATCCGGGGCCCTGTGCGTTCATTGTGCAGGGACTAACCGTCTTCGCCAGGAAGGTCCGATCAATCGGAGTGAGGAAAAGGGGAGATCGAAGGAAGACTAGCATTGACCGTTTTGAGCATCAATTGCACTTGTTAAGACCCGAACCCAAAGTCGGGTTTGATTGTTTCCATACCCGGAACAAATACAAACATAGACCCATATTTATATTATCCGTATCTAACTTAAACTAGGAAACTAAATCATATCTCACACAATATTATTTCACGCAATATTGTCCTATTGCGTGTTTTCTAAACCTTTAAGCAATATTGTCCTATTGCGTGTTTCCTAAACCTACTCGGATACCGCACTACGGTATCCTCCATTACCTATACTCTATTAAGTATACATTAAATGAGATTACTCAATTATCTTATTATCTTTGGAATTTAAAATTATTTTTTTCAAATCAAAAGTAAAACTTCAAAATGTGAAAACTAATAGGTTGTCAATGAAGTAATAACTAAATAAGAAATCCTAAATGTATCGCGAATTAGTGCGCGGGATTTACACTAGTATGTACATTAAGTGAACCAAACGACCCATAATTTGACATTTGCTTGGGGATGGTCTAAGCAAGACCTAGGGACTGGACCTGACAAACGGGTCAACTGGGTCGAGTCAGCTTCGAATCGGACCACTTTTGGGTTATTAAATTCGGGTCGGGCCAGATCATTTCGTGTTTGGATCATTTTCGGGTTTTCTATTTTCAACTTTTTTTAGGGCTATCAACTCGTTTCCTGTGATAATATCTGAACCCGTTTCAGGTCAGAACAGATCAAATCGTGTCACGGATAATACTCATATATTCAGTTTGGGTGTCAAATCGGGTTCAGGTTGACTTTTTTTTTATCGAATCATTCGGATCGGATCAGTTTCACCGAATGTCTATGGCTCCTACATACGGAGTATTCCGTAGTCGAACATTAATTTTGGTGGGAGGATATTTTGGTAATTGGAAAGCGTAGTGTCGCTATCACCTAAAAGTAAGCAATGGTCCAAAGCAAGCAATCAAAAGCACCATCTGCTGACATCACAAGGGTATAACCGTAATTCAAAATCCCATTTGTCGTATCATAAGAACCTCTTAAAATATCATTTTTTTTGCTTGCGTCTCTTTTCCACCTGTTTTGTTCTTTAATTTTATTTCTCTCCCACACACACTCTCTCTCTCTCTCTTTCCTCTCTATCTCTCTCTCTCCCCTTGTACTTGCAATTTGCATCATGGGTTCTCTGAATTAATCTGCAAAACAATTGATAGATCAGGAAACTTTCCATTTCTTTTACGGTATAAGATTCCCCTCCCTCCTTCCTGTTTTCATCTCTTTATTTATTTTCAGCTTTTATTACTTTGTTGATTTCATCTTCTTCTTTTGTTTTGTTTGTGTGGTATTTATGATGAGTACACTATTTATTGGTACTATTTCATTTTTAAAAGTGCATATGGCTTCACTTCATATATTTCTTCAGCTTCTCTGTATTTTTTTGGAATTTTGGTGGGGTTTTCATTTGCTACTAATTTTGGGTGGAGGATTGGATATCAATATCAATGATTTATGCCAAACCTTATCAGAATTAAGTGCTTATTCTTCATGGGTTGACTGTCCTATTATTGTTTCCTTAGCCTAAAAACCCGACCTCACCCGCCAGATCAATTGACCCGATCCCAAAGAGATAATGACCTGTCACGACCCGAACCCAAGATGACCCGACCCAGCCCAGGTCATCCGATTGCCACCTTTATGTACAACCGTGTTTGTGTGTGCCTGCGTGCGTGTTAAATTAATTCCGGTAAGAATTGTAATACAAGTACCAGTTTTGGAATGTATCTCTTAGTGTATATGTATTACCTGCTGTCATGTTCGGTAACACTTGAAAACATTTAGTTTTGCAAGGTTGAAATGAATGCCATTAAGCTCGGATCATTGTAGATTATGGGTTCTGTTCCGAGGTCCTAAACTACCATTACTGGTTCTCCCAGCAGAAGGTAATACTATGGACAGAGCAGACACTTCAGGTTTTGTAAGTGGTGGAAGTTTGTTGTTGAAAGCTGTAGCACTTAGTTTTTTAGATTACGTGGGTTTGATAATAGAGGCTTGTGGCTGAGATTGTGCCAGTAGTGTATTTGTTTTACTGTTTTATTCTACATAATATATACTAGCTGTGAAGATGGATGTTACTGCAAAGGAGTTATATTTCTCTTCCTATACGGAATTTGCTAGAAAAGAAAACTTCGGGGATACAACTTTACGCTTGGATTGCCATGGCTATGGGAAAAACAATGCTGCTCGACTTCTGAATGACTCAAATGACCCTGGGGTTTATACTTCTGTGACTTCTGATGATGGTTGCAGACTTGTACTTGGATTGGGTCCTTCGTCAAGGGCCTATACCGAAGATAAACAAACAAAGGGTTCGTCTTCTTCGTCATTCCATCATGAAGTTCCAAGTGATGGCAACTCAATCTTGGAGCTTGGACTCTCTAGAGGAGCTGGGAATATATTTGGATCTCTTGAATTTGCGACTTCATCTCCGAATGAATTGAATGTGAATCATTTCACTCAATCACTTCCCCTTGTAGATGAGGGGTCGACATCTGCAAAAAAAGCAGGTGGTTATATGCCATCACTTCTTTTGAATCCAATAAGTGATAGTACACAAGCTCCCGCCCAATTGTGGGACACTTTCAGGGTTGGTTCAAAGTCCTCTTCTGACCAATTTGCTTTATGTTCCGACCCTTCTAACACAAGTTACACAACATCTGAGCCTTCCGCTGGACTGGCTTCTGTGGTCAATAAGCCCCACAATACAAAACGATGCAGGTTCATGGGATGTACAAAAGGAGCACGAGGCGCATCGGGTCTTTGTATCGGCCACGGTGGGGGTCAAAGATGTCAAAAACCTGGTTGTAACAAGGGTGCGGAAAGCCGTACCGCTTACTGCAAAGCTCATGGTGGAGGGAGGAGGTGTGAGCACTTGGGATGCACTAAAAGTGCAGAGGGTAAAACCGATTATTGCATTGCTCATGGTGGAGGTCGAAGGTGTGGATTCTCTGGTGGTTGTAGCAAAGCAGCACGTGGAAAATCAGGGCTTTGTATTCGTCACGGTGGGGGTAAGAGATGCAAGGTAGAGGGATGTACAAGGAGCGCTGAAGGGCAAGCAGGTCTTTGTATCTCTCATGGTGGAGGGCGACGTTGTCAGTTTACAGGCTGTGCCAAGGGTGCCCAGGGTAGTACCTTATTCTGCAAGGCTCATGGGGGTGGAAAACGATGCATATTTGCTGGTTGTACGAAGGGTGCTGAGGGAAGCACCCCACTGTGCAAAGGACACGGTGGGGGTAAGAGATGCATGTTTGATGGGGGCGGTATATGTCCGAAGAGCGTCCACGGAGGCACTAACTATTGTGTGGCCCATGGGGGTGGGAAACGATGCTCGGTCCCTGGGTGCACCAAGAGTGCCCGTGGACGCACTGATTGCTGTGTCAGACATGGAGGTGGGAAACGGTGCAAAGTCGATAACTGTGGAAAGAGCGCGCAAGGGAGCACCGACTTTTGCAAGGCCCATGGAGGTGGGAAACGGTGCATCTGGGCCGGACCAAGCCCATGTGAGAAGTTTGCCAGAGGGCGAAGTGGGTTATGTGCAGCCCATAGCAGCAAGGCTCAAGAGAGAGACAACAAGCAGCGAGGTATGCTTGGGCCAGGCCTGTTCCATGGGCTGGTTTCTAGCTCTACGCCACTTGGTAGCAGCTTAGACTTGGACAACAACAACTCGTCTTCTGGAATCAGTGTGATTTCAGATTGTGGAGATTCAATAATTAGGCCGTCTAAAAGGCGACAGCTAATACCACCCGAGGTTCTAGTACCTTTATCGATGAAGTCGTCCTCATTTTTTTCCATTCAGACTACTGTTAATGAGCAGGATGAACTATGCAATGTCGGTGACAGTAGAACGGGCAAAGTCGATTTTTCAATACCCGAGGGCAGAGTTCATGGTGGTGGTCTCATGTCATTACTGGGTGGAAATATGAACAATGCCGTCCATGGAGTATGAAGTGTTGACGTGGTCGGACGAGGTCATTCTCTCTGCCATTCTTGTATTTTTGTGTAATTGTGTACAAAGCTTTTAAGTTAAATTTCACCATGTACAAATAGTTTAAGCAAACCTGTGGTGTTTTGGGTTCAGTATCCGGCTGGTGCTGCATCATTTACCGTTCATGTGCTGTAATCAGCAGTTACACTTTTTTTTTTTTAATTAGTTGTGTAATTGCACTGTCAATCTGTGATATTGAACTTGTTGATGATCATCAACATTGGAATATGCCAGTATCATTCAGACGTTTGTGCTTCAATCATTCAGAGTTTCAGACATTTGTGCTTCCAGCAGAATCAGTATGCTTGTAGTTTCAGGTTAGTTGGGGTTGGGTTCAGTTATGCTCCTGTCTGATTGTATGGGTTCGCCTCATATCATGTTATGACTTCTTTAGGTTGAGTTTGGGCCGCTTACGGGTTTGGTTAGTAGTGTCAATATGTAGATGTAGTCCGGTTCTGATCGGGTTGGGTATGGGTCGTGGGTCAATGAGATGGATATGTGGAGTCGGGTTTTGGCAAGGTTGGGTCACATTATTGGATCGGATTGAGTCGAGACGGGTTCAGGTCGTCATTGAGATAGATATGTCGAGTCAGATTTTGGTAGGGTTGGGTCACTATTGATCGGATCGAGTCAAGTCGGAGGGAGTATATATTAATTTGAATAATAACTTTATGTTTTGGATGTATCATAGATGTGAGTATGTGATGTTCATAAAAATTACGGAGTATTTAGGTTCAGTGGTTAGTTATAATCTTATACTGTGAATTTATTTTGTATTCTAAAATTTTAAGTTGATCGTTATTCTCTCATCCAAACAAAGATTTATTTTGTACGGAGTATTCTAAAAGTTTTTGTTTGGATGGAAGAGACTATTCAAAACTTGGGTGCATAAACTATTTGATAAAGTTTTTTTTAAAAAAAAAACTAAATCCGTGCAATTGGCAAGTAAGCAATACAAATAACGGGAGCAATGATATACAAATAACCGTTGCTTTTTCTTTCCTCTCATTTTATGTGGAGCGTGGTTTTCTTTTCACCACGAATTAGTAACTTTGCCTACGTCCTAGATCTTGATACTCAAAGAATGCTTAAGGTCTCCAATATGAAGTTGATGAACTCCGAGGGCAACCTTACGGTTCCCTTCTTGGTCGACTACGCTCAAATGCTTACAGACATCGACTTTAAATTTGACAGTGGTTTCCTTTTCCTTGTCCAAGTAAATCTTCTCGAACCCAACCAAGTGTTTATGAGGTGCATTGTGGACCGAAGGGGGAGACGAGAAGAAGAAGATGGTGTGGGCCCCACCCATGGTCCCGTTATTCGTGATCCTCAACTGGACATCAAACCCTAGTTTCTGACAGTGGTCTCCTAAGGTTTCAACTGACTTGCAGTTAGAAGACCAGCATTCATGGTTTTCCTGCAACGGAATTGAGACTTGTGTAGGTGCCTTGACTAGGTTGTGAGTGAAGTCTGTGTAACTTAGCCCATCGCCGAAACAGAAGACTGTTTCCCCTTTGTAGAACCTGTAGCTCCTACCTGGGTACCCGGTTGTTGGGTCGGCTCTCATGTTCATGTTTGTCATCGCCACCTTTTCTGCGTATGATTGAGGGTACCATGTCATCGGAAGTCGTCCACCTGCGAAAATGAAGGAAATAAATGGAAGTGTCAATTTTGCTAGTGTGATTGACTGGTTGAGATAAATGTCATAACTTTGGAAGAAATGGAGATTGACTCACTTGGATTGTAAGTACCAAAGATAACATCAGCAAGTGCGGTACCACCAGCTTGGCCAGGGTAACCAACCCACAAAATACTACTGATCTTATCATTGTTTTTGGCAAATGTTATGTCCATACCACCTCCCGACATTACGACCAGAACCACGGGTCCCTTTGAAACATTTGCAACCTCTGATATCAGCAGAGCTTGCTGACCTGGAAGGTAGAGATCCACTCTGTCCCTGCTCTCTGCCTCGATTGATTGATCAGCACCCACGATCAATACGGTGGCATCGGAGGTGGCAGCAATCTGCTTTGCTTCATCAACCTGGGCAGTAGCACATGCCACGTTTGCGCACCCTGCTTGGTATGTTGTTGATGTGTATGCTGATAGTCCCTGTAGCGGAGTTGTGTACTTGCAAGGAATGCCTGTGACGATGAACCCAAATGTGCAGCACTTGAATTTTTTAGATACAGCAAGTCCAGAGTATTTGTTTTTTCACGTCTTTGAGAGTCTCCGGCATGAGAGTTTCTCAAAGATGAAAATCCTATCGTTAACCAACATTCATACGTAATAATGGAACACAACCATATCATAACTGGCCTTAATTAATTCTAGAGAATCTGGTAATGTGGGTTAGTTACCTGCGTAGTTTCCAATCATGGTCTTGGTGACATTAGCATTAGGTCCAATGACAGCCAAAGACTTAACGGTGGTGGCGGAGAATGGCAAACTCCCAGCATTGTTCTTAAGCAAGACAATGCCTTGTCTTGCGGCATCCACAGCTAATTCTTGATTTTCTGTGGAGCAGACATCTTTGGCACCAAGGCTTCCATAAAGCCTCGTGCTTGGGTTCCCATCGAAGAAACCTAGCCTCATTAGTGTCGCAAAGTTGTTAGAGATAGGTTTGTCGATATCTGTTTCATTCAGTAGCCCATTTTGTACTGCAGCTTGAGTGTGTTTTCCCAGAAAGTATCCACAATTCAGATCCACACCTGATCCCATGCAATTTTGATCAATCAAACATACATCTACTAAGTCCATACTTTCCATTCAGTAGTGACTCCATCAGCTACTGCAATATATACAGATATACAAACCTGCCAATATGGCATCAGCTGCAGCTTCTTCCGGGGTTTTAGTGTAGTGTTGGTCGTTAAACAGGACATCCACGGAATCACAATCTGTAACAATGTAGCTGCCGGAGAAAAATGAGTTTGTTTGTCAGTCATAAGAAAGTGTAGTGTGGTTGTGAAATGTAGTAGGAGTACTCCGTAACTGAATAGACGAGAAATGTACCCATTGAGTTTCCATTCCCCTCTGATCACCCCGGAAAGAAGGTCAGGGTCTGCACAAGTAGGTTTGCCATTGACTTGGTTGTAGGAGCACATAACACTAGCAACATTCCCATCTACAACACAACTCTTGAATGGAGGTTGGTATGTATCATCCAAGTCTTGCTGTGTCACCTGTTGTACGTACGTACGTTACCCATTATCATACCATTACCATAACATACATACATACATACATACATACATACATGATCAAGCATGAATGAATAACATTTCGATAGGAGAGACATACAAACGATGATCAACATGAACTTACGAGAGCATTAAAATGATAACGATCGACACCTTTCCAATTGTCGACATCATAAGCAGTGTAGTGCTTACAACAGGCAGCAACTTTGAGCTTGTTGGGATCAGCATCTTCGGTTTGTTGCAAGCCTTTAACATAAGATGACCCATAGTTGCTTGAAAGAAGTGGGTCTTCCCCCGGAGTCTCTTGCCCTCTTCCCCATCTCGGGTCTCTGAATATGTTCACATTTGGTGACCAATATGTCAACCCCGCCAATCCCACATTGTACATTGCCCTTGCTTCATTTGATACTACCTACATACGTATATATGTACATTATTGATCATGATCTGATATGGGTCATTCATGCCATTAAATTGTTAAAAATTGAGTAAATAGTTGATACATACTATAACATAACTCTCTAGGAGCGAGCGAGCGAGCGAGCGAACGAGATTAACGTATGTAACTGAGTTTAATTGTGCACAAGCGTAAGCATTATCGAAGGTTTCAGGGCGTGAAGGGTGCAAACACATGTAACACGTCTATTTAAATATCTGCCAATTATAGCATAATAATACCAGCACTTTTGGAGAGGATCGGAGCCTCAAAGTAAATCTGTCACCTTGAGTTAAAACGAACAATATTGTACTTTGTCGAGGTGGATGCTGACATACCAACGTCCCTAAACATGCAATGGGTTATTAACGCTTCCGCACAACAAGTATGATACTCCACATCGTGAGTATTATGATGGGACATTTATGGGACAAATTTCAAGTTATTAACAAGTAGTCCCTCCGATTCATCCCGTTTGTTAGTTTCTTATTTCCGTTTTTGGGTATATTGTTATGTTTACGTAGTACTAAAAGGATTTTGTGTAATCCAAGTTCACCCATTATTATTTTTTCTTTAAACTTTCATTCAAAAGAAGGGCAACTATAAGATGAAAGGCTAGTTCATCATTGGAATTGCTTTTTAAGCTACCTATGGAGCTATGCGTCTATGGCCCATTGAAAAGGAAAATAATCAACTTAATAATATTCACAAGGTAGAAGACAAGTAAAAATGACAAAAGATACAAAACGACGAACCTACCATTTGCATTGTCATAAATTACAGGCTGACATTCTTTTCAACACAAAAACAACGACCACTTTAATAAGGTTGAAATCTTGTGTTTGTATTCGGTATTCCATTTAAGAGTACCCTTCTTCCTCGGTCTTACTCAATACGAGTAATTACTTACCCAGTGTATTGTTTTGGATCAAAATGAAAGAAGATAATAACGGGTGAATTTGATCACACAAAATTCATTTGTATAATACATTACAGAGTACGCAACAAAAGTACAAAACTTTTTCAAAAATAAAAATAAATCATTGACACCCTCCAAAAATAAATGAACGAGATGGAGGGAGTACGTTTAAAAAAAACAATGTAGTTAACTATTGAACGGTACGTGGGATAGTGGGGACTCCCTCCAAATTTTTATCATTGACACCTATTTTTTTTTTGACTAAGTTTATCTTTTACTTACTTTCTATTTTAAATCATAAATATATGATTAACATCTACCCACCTATTTCTCTCTCATTCTTTTTTGAACCACTAGTAGTTGTACTAAGAGTAGTATATACGGAGTATAATGGAGTAGAATAATGCATGTGGTCATGAATCATAGGGAGTGATATATGCTGTAAAGAAAGAGGTCCAGCTGACTAGCGTTGCAAGTAACATAGAGTCATTAGGTATCAATGTATCATCCTCATAATCCTTTATCAGTATACCTAACTGGCTAACGCACTTAACAGCTACGCAAACGCAACTCATGTACTATTACCAGTAGTTATTCCAAAATCAGAATATAATAATTATCTGAAAGACTTATTGTATGCAGATATGGAAAATTAACGTCAAATATAATAAGCAATTTATTACACCTCTTTTCAAAATATTCCTTAGTAAAATAAAATGGTCCATAGTTATTCCGTAAAACGGTCTCACACGTACAACCATCCTTTTATATAAAAGATTCACTCATTTATCAATAATATATGAAGTTATATTTTACTGAAATTGACTTTGTACATGTAAGATCGTCTTAGAGCATAACTTACGATAACTTAATACTTGTATTTTCCAACTCCCTATCCTGCATGGAAACTTTGCTTCAAAATTGCATTTATCTGACTCATTGATAACAAAAGTCGTCAAGTCACCCACAATTTGTGTATTACCAAAATAGTCTGTGTATAATAAGGAATCTCATCGATCTTAAACTAATAGTTAGATATATAGAAAAAAAATTAATCCAATGGTTAAGACTAAATATCTTGAATAATAGATCCACTTTCGAATCCTCAAACTCTATGTTTCTACTTTTATGAAGATACTCCCACCGGTTCAATTAATTGTTAATTTGATTCGGATGAATATAATATTCAGTCTGTGCCAAAAACTAAAGCGCAAATAATATTAATATCTCCGTCCTGATCAATTGTTGTCTTTTGATTTTGACACAAAGACCAAGGTAAGAGGAGAGAGCCCAATTATAAGAGGATAAATGGATCAGATTCAATGTGAAAGATCGGATTGTTTATCAAATAATACAATTTTAAAATCAAAAGTACAACAATTGACTGAGACGCCCAAAATAAAAAAGGAAAACGAATGGTTGAAAAGGAGGGGAGTAACTAATAAATCTTGGTAATTTCTTTTTAAAAAAACTTCGTAATTCATTGGAAGTGGAAGGTTTTGTAATTATTGCACCACCAACTATTCTATTTTGCTTCTGAAGGAATCTTGCGAAACACCAAACCAGTTTAAAGTTTGTTACCCGAATTTCAATTATGAAGAGATACACTTTGGTTGAACCACAAGGCAAGTGTTATGCTAAGCTAGTTTAATATAGTACTTTCTCCGTTCAAGTCGAACCTACTCATATATTTTATACACAAGTTTTAAGAAATGATTTATTTGATATTAAAGATACAAACAAGTACAGTATTGTATTTGTAGGCGAATCAAACTAGATCTCACATGACTATATTTTCTCATGTAGATTGTCGTGAATATTGAAGTCTCTCTTGACATGTGAATAGTATCAAAATGGATGATGATGTGTTTGGTTATGAAGGGAGGAAGTATCAAAGTAATGACTAAAGTAAGCTTTCATATTTTATTATGCAATTAACCTAAAAATTTCATACTACCTCCGTCTCACTGGTCCCATTTTACTAAAATACTTCTCACATATATTAAAAAAAATTGGACAATCTTTAGGAACGGAGAGAGTATTTACAATTGCAGGTAAGTCTCCCAAATCAAACCCTTGCACTTGCATTGGTGAACCTAGGGAGATGAATGGGCAAATGCCACCCAATCAACTTATAAGCTACTTGTAATTTTCATGGAATGTTGTGTTTTACAACAACAACAACAAAAATTTACACAAAACATTGATTTTTTTATAATTTTGTTTTTTATATACATACAAATGAATACCGCGTAATATTCAAGTCTTAGGTTCGCTTGGAATGAGGTAATTACTTCGGGGGTAATAGAGCAAAAACGAATTAGAAAATGATGGAAAGTAGTGAGGATGCTAAGCGAAAATGGAGAAAATTAAGGAAACCTACCTTATTTGGGAGAGAATAATTATTCCCCTCTCCCCCAAGTAATGCATTACCCCCAATGGATGTAATTATTCCCCTTATATACTCCCTCCGTTCCAATCAATTCCATACGTTTGCTTTTTCACATTTGTCGATGCACGTTTTCTTTTGTCTATATCTTTAGCTACATATTTCTAAAAAAATACTCCCTCCGATTCCCTGTGTTCTTCCCCTTTCTTTTTGGGGAAGAAAATAAGGAGAGAGTAATTATATTAATAGAATATGAAGGGTGAAATGAAAAAGTAAGAGAGAAAAATATTATATTAATTAAATGAGAAAATGTAGAATGAAAAAGTAGGAGAGAAGAATATTATATTAATTAAATAAGAAAAAGTGTGGTGGAAAAGTAGGATAGAGTAATATTATATTAATTAATGAAGATGATAAAACTTTCCTTAAATGGAAAGAGGGAAGAAAATCAAACTCAGCCCAAAAAGAAAATAGGGAAGAACATAGGTAATCGAAGGGAGTATGAAAATTTGATATTCATGATGCATTCAATTAAACAATTTAAACAAGATCTCACATTACTATATTTTATCGTATATATTAAAAGTTATATCGATAATTCTTCTTATCTATGAATAGTGCATAATATCCAAATGCATGGAAATGATTGGAACGGAGGGAGTATATAGCTTTTAACCCATAAAATATCACAACAAGATCAATTTTTAGTTCATTTTTGAACTATTACTCCCGGAATAATTACCCCACTCCAAGCGAGCTCTTATAATGAAACGACGGTGACTCCGTTACAAGCAAAAATTTAATCCTACGTGTTTATTTTATTCTATGATGATGATGATAAAGAGAGACAGCTACACACGGGTGTCATCCAAGTTGCTCCAAGTAGTACTGTAGTAGGGCTTACTGTCTACTGAAAATAATCACAAGACACATAAAGATACAAAATGAGTGACTGAGGCTTGTGTTGCTATTTGGTACCCCGTACTTGCTACGTTGGATAATACTACTCTATACCAAGGAGTATTTAATGTATAATTATTACTCCATATCCCGTATACAGAGCACCAGCAAATAAGAACAGAGCACCAGCAAATAAGAATTAGTTCAAGAGGAGATCTACTGAAACACTATATTTGATTAAATTTGTTTAAAAAAATAATTACAAGTAACAACAATATCAAAATTCAAAAGTAATAAAAATAGATATGTTTAAATGAAATTGTCATTTTGAATTACATCTAATAATAAAATAAATACTCCGTACAAATAACATATAAAGTGGTACTGAAAAATTGTCTTTCGGTAACTTATTGAGAGACTGTCCCCCCTAATTTTTTTCTCTTCGTTTAAATAATTCTTTTATTCAATACTCTCTCTCATTCATTTAATTCTTTATATAGATTTACCATTTTTTCTCACAAAAACGATCACACATAAAGAAGGATGAGAGAGCAGTAAAATTAGAAGTTACTCTTATTTGTAACATACGGTAATACTCCATAGTATTTTCATTTGAACAAAATAAATACCCCTGCGTATTGAATTATTTGTCATTTAAGTTTTTTTGCAAATTTGATTTTTTATTAACGTTTTGATGGTTTCAAGGTTGTCATTAATCATTATTGTCTAGCCTATTTATTGTCAAAAAAATTATTATTTTTTTTTTAAATATTAATGGTAATGTAGAGTAACTAATGTGAATTTTTTTTTTTCTTTTTTAAGTTTGAAAAATGTGTAATTATAAAGTAATTACAAGATTTATTCTTTTGATAAATTTTATTAATTGACGTATATTTAACAAAAAAAATAATTATTTGAATACGGAGAGGCTAAAATAAATATGCTTTCTAGGAAAAGCAAATGTGGCAATCACTCAATTATTATCACAAATCGTAGCACGGGTGTAGCATATAATTATATACTACTCCTGTCTACCATCAAACACAAGGCTAAATTACAAGTGAGTAATGGAAATTTCATCACATATTCATATATTTCCTCGGATTCTTTATAATTGGTATATTTAATTAAAATATTTTTCACAAATCTTAAAAAGTGTAGTAATTCTAAAAAATTGGAAGTAGCATATAAGTCTTGATGCTCATAGAAAGCTACTCCCTCCGTTTTTTAATATCATTCTCACTTTTCGAGACAACCCCTTCTCTCTTCAATATCTCTCACAACATAAGAAAAAATATACCACGAAATGTATACTCATTTGAAAGCTCTTTTTGTAAGGGATTTTATGGTGTACTTTTTAAAAATTTTGGAATAATATATTTACATAAAAATTAAAGTCAAAACCTCACCTCGAAAAAGTCAAACGTCATATAAAAAAATACGGAGGGAGTATGTTTTAAAAATTTTAAGATGAAGATATTTGTGACTATTTATAATTTTTAAAACATAAAAAATTTATAGCATATATTCACATAATTACATTTGCTAATAAAAAACTTGTATAGAATTATACTCGTACTTTAAAGAATTATTTCATGGGTGCAACTTTCTAGGGTTTTATCAGGTCCGTTGCAGTCATCGTGAAAGCCAAAATAACAACAAAATATTTTTTTTCATAGCTTGTATAAGACTAAATGAAAAAAAAATGGAAGATGAATTTTCGATTTTTTTTTCAATGGCCGAAAATGAACACGAAACGTGAATGAAAAGAAAAAGAGTTAAATAGGGAGATTCAACAAGGAGTCGGTTACTCATAGCAAATCGAGGTTAATGAAGACATAGTTCGTATTAAAATGAGAATAAGTATAATTTATATTAATCTAAGAAACACACATAGTTAGTATTATTACTATGAAATAATACTTTTTAAAAGGAAATAATATTGTATAATTAGAGGACTAGTAAGTAGCAACGTGAGGCAATTAGGCAATACGACAAAGATTTCATGACGGTAAGGTTGGTATCGTAAAAGTCTTGGATACCTTAAATAGAAGAATTTATATGCATGTATAAGGCACACATGATCCTCTCCCTTCACTTTATCCACTGCAAGTATTTATCAATAATTTGAATTTTATTTTGGAATGATTCAACGATTTTTATATTATTTTTATGAAATAATAAAAAATGATACTCGTACTAACTCTATTTCAATGAATTTCTTTCAATTAAGAATAACACATTTATTAAGAAATACTCCACAAACAATAAAATATTTAAAAGAGTAAATTAGAAATTACTCCCTTCAAAGTTGCGGTTTTTAAAATTTACTCCCTTATGAAACTTTTTTAATATTTTACACCCAAAAAGATGCAAAAGTTCAAAATTTACTTGCAATTCTATATTCCGACGAGTATTTCCGGCGAGTTTGATTTTTTATACCTTTTCCCTATTTTTAATACCGAAATTGCCCCTGTCTTCATCTTACTCTTCATCCCCCTTCCCTTATGGTCTCATTTGTAAAAAAATCTTCCTTATGCTGTCATTTGTAAAAAAAAAGAAGAAAAAAAAATCCCCACCATTGGATCGTCCCTAAAATAGTCACTTCGAAGGTTTGCTAGTCGGTTATTGTATTGCAAGTCGGAAAGTAAAAATGAATAAGAGGTGGGGTGGGGGAGGGGGCGTACGATAAAAGAAGGGCAAATCGGTCAATAAAAACATAAACTCGTCGGAATATAGAATTGCAAGTAAATTTTGAACTTTTGCATCTTTTTGGGTGTAAAATAATAAAAAAAATTCATAAGGGAGTAAATTTTAAAAACCACAACTTTGAAGGGAGTAATTTCTAATTTACTCTATTTAAAAAGAAAAAAAAAAGAGTAACTCACCTAGACAGGAGAAAAATGTAGAAGAATTCAAAGAAATTATAATGAATTGTGAGAGATTGAGAAAAAAATGTAGAAGAATTCAAAGAAATTATAATGAATTGTGAGAGATTGAGAAATAAAGGAAAGAAAGTAATAGAGAGCATTTTCTCTCAACTATTTGCTCGACCAAGATAAAATGTTGCTCCTCCCATCCACTATTATTTATCCACTTATTATTTTATAGTGAATTTGAGAGAGTTGTGTAGTTAAATATGATTGTCAATTTTCTTTTCATAAAAACTTTTGTGATAAAAGAATTTGTGTTATGGCTTTTGGATAATGTAAATTGAGATGATCAATAATATGTGAGACTAAAGTTGAATGATACAGGGAATAAAGGAGGATCCGAAATATCTAAGCCCTTTTTATGATTATCTTCATCCATCACTAATAATAACAACCAAACCACACTGCTTTACTGCAATATCATGGTTACCCAAGGATACAGATACCCAACTTCTACGCGTATCTGTGAATGAATGCCCATTACTTCATTATTAATCAAAACCTAATCAACATTTATGTAACAAATTACTACTTTAATGTTTTAGTTGACACACAATTTCCCACAATGTCGGATGGAATTCCAACTAATTTAACAATTAAATCATTTTAAGATAATCATACTACTGACATTACTCCGTTTCACGTTAAGATAATGTGGGAGTGGGACGTAAGTTATGAAATAAGGAAGATATAAGAAGGGGAACGGGTGGTATGTAGTGGTACCTTTCCAATGGCTTGAAAGAGAGTGAGATTAAAAGAAGCGGCGGTAGTGATGACTTGAGGGAAGCTAGTTGCAGCAGGAACAGGATCAGCAAAACGAGTCCCCGGTCCCAAATTAGAGACTCCATGCAATGCCTCTGACCACCATTCATACTTTGGTATCCCAAGCCTACTCACACTTACTGCTCCACTTCTCAGATATCCTATCTTCTCTTCCAACGTCAATCTCCCCACCAAATCCCTCACCCGATCTTCCACGCTTTTCGATGTGTCGCAGAACCCTAGACTGCCTATCGATGCGTTCGTCGCTGTGTCGCACGCAAATGCCGGGGATTGGCCCCACGCCACGGGCAGGTGGACCGACTCTAATGCTAATGTGATGATGAAGAATACAACGCTGCAGAAGCAGGGGAGGACGGAAACAGAGCATATTTTTGCTCCTCTCTTTTCTTGGGACCCCATTCTTTTTTTTTATTATAAAAATGGGCTGGTTAGATGCCTTGTGAGTTCTGCAAGGAGTGGTTACTTGTATTTATAGAAGACGGTGAGTTAGGTTGTGGATTACTTTATAAGACACTCCGCACTGTGTCAATGCCACCAAGGGTATTACTCAAATCATTTACTAAAATGACTTTTATAGGCCCTCTAACATGGATCATCCTCCTCTATCTATATCAACAGGAAAATCGTCCCTCCAAAATGCCAATTGAAAAAAATATTATTCTCTCCCCTTCTCTATGATATTCCACAATTGGTTTTGGGAAGAAATTAAGGAAAAGGAAATATGTGGAGGAAAATGAAAGTGGAGAAAAGAAGGTGGGGTCACAAACAATAGGAACCACACAACCTATACTAAAAAGGAAAGTGGAACATCTTAATGAATTTTCCTAAAAAGGAAATGTGGAACATCTTAGTGAAGGGGAGGGAGTACTTAAAACTCCCTCCGTTCCAATGAATTGTCGGCCTATTCCATATTGGGGCGTCTCAGTGAATTGTTTGCCTTTCTATTTTAGGAATGTTTTTTATGTATAATTTGACTCTTGGCTCCACGTGTCACCTTCTAATTGGATCTCTTGCCCTTAATGCCAAAAGCAAAGGCAAACAATTCATTGGAACGGAGGGAGTATATTGATAATCGATTAATTTTCATTAAGAGCAATAACAATGGTTATATTTTCTTAGTCCATCTTTTCTTTTTGTACCGAGTCATATTTTCTTCCCCTATTTCATTTTAATCATCAATATTCACCCTCATATCTCTCTCTTACCTATTATTTTTAAGAGTAAATTAGAAATTACTCCCTTCAAAGTTGCGATTTTTAAAATTTACTCCCTTATGAAAGTTTTTTAATATTTTACACCCAAAAAGATGCAAAAGTTCAAAATTTACTTGCAATCTAATATTCCGACGAGTTTATGTTTTTATTGACTGATTTGCCCTTCTTTTATCGTACGCTCCCTCCCCCCACCCCCACCTCTTATTCATTTTTACTTTCCCAAATCTTTCAATATCAATTCCAGGAAACCTAAATTCCCATCGAGAAGTAATGGTGGGGATTTTTTTTTCCCAAATTTACTTGCAATCTAAATTACTCTTGCAAAAACGTTCGGAAGATCGAGAAGCCCTTGAATGCAATAACCGACTTGCAAACCTTCGAAGTAACTATTTTAGGGACGATTCCAATGGTGGAGATTTTTCTTTCTTTTTTTTTTTTTTACAAATGACAGTATAAGGAAGATTTTTTTAGAAATGAGACCATAAGGGAAGGGGGAAGAAGAGTAAGATGAAGACAGGGGCAATTTCGGTATTAAAAATAGGAAAAAGGCAAAAAAATTCAAACTCGCCGGAAATACTCGTCGGAGTATAGAATTGCAAGTAAATTTTGAACTTTTGCATCTTTTTGGGTGTAAAATATTAAAAAAATTTCATAAGGGAGTAAATTTTAAAAACCGCAACTTTGAAGGGAGTAAATTTTAAATTACTCTATTTTTAAACACACACATTACATTGCCACCTTATTTTTGCGCAAAAAATTCAAAGGAAGCGTTTGGAAACATGGAATTATTTTCATTCAATGGTATGGAATTCATCCCAAATTCAATTCCAAATTCTCAGTTTTCTCAAACACTTGAATCATCTCAAATCCGAAATTCAATTCTAATTCCTAGTTCCCAAACAAGCCATAAGGGAATATCACTCAGACTCGAAGGGAGCATAACAAATTTTCATTGCCACAAAAACACATCTAATCATACACTCGTATGAAGCTTTCTATTTCTCTTCAATGGTAAAAGGCTTCATACATTTATCGCGAGTCTTTTTTTTCTCCTTTTTACATGTATGAAACCGGTTCGATAGTTTAGAAATCGGTTTCATATAAGGAGCTCCTCATTTCTAGCTTAATGGTTAAGTAGCTCTTTTTTAGAGCTTATCATCTACGGGTCGGCCCACTAGACCTGACCCGTTTGGCCCGCTAATTAAGCGGACTCAGTCTTATAAAAAATATTTTTTAATGGGTAATGGGTATTAAAAATGGACCCGCTAAAATTAACGGGATGGATACGGACAAAGAAAAATGTCCACGGGTAAGCCCGCTAGGCCCGTTAATTTAATATTCACGACAAATGACGATCCACTAAGCAAAAATTCCAACACTTATACATAAATTAGTAAATTGCGTGGCAAGTTTTTTGTCAACGACACGCATACTCCAAGTGATCATTTTGACTTCATTGTCTAGGTAAATTAAAAGTTAAAACTTACCTAATCTTTTATTTATTAAAACAAGCACCAAGACAGGTGAGGTGGCACATGTCTTTGATGAGTATTTCAAAATACTCAACTCTCATTAAATCAACCTAATTATGACAATTCTTCCCACGAAAGCATCCATCAACGAAATGGGCTACACAATACGGGCTTGACTATTGTTATACAGAATATGGGTTACACAACATAATTAAAGATTGATGGTGTTGAGTTGTTTCTAATTGACTCAAAGATGATTTGTTATCTTATATTTTCATCGTCAAAATTGTATAAACATACTACAAGTTGACGGTCTTCACTTGCTCGAGTCATTCATGTTTTTTTAATTAACTAGTTGTTTCTCCGCGCGCGTTGCGCGCGGAGCTCCAAGAAGAAAGAAGTAGGTTCTAGCACACGTTTATTGGCAGCAACAACCGTACCTTTGCAGTCTAGCGTAAACCTGGAAGGGGTACTTTAAAACTTGTTCGACGGATACTGGGAATAGGGTATAGTGGTACAGTACATGTATGACTACAAAAAAAGCGAACTCATCAGGAACCAAACGGGAAGCAGAAGAAGAGCGCAAGATAGAATGGAGGGTTTAGGATTGTAGGAGAATGAATGCATGAACCAAACGGGACGCAGAAGAAGAGAGACGGACGGATTACTCCGTAAACATCGGCGTGAATCGGTGAAATGTTTTTGAAAGAGCTACAATGTCGCAAGGTGAAAACTGAAATGTACTTCTGATTAGTGTAGTTTGTAGTGCCTATTTCGTAGTATTTTGGTCCCATTTTCCTTGTGGAATCGCTCCTTGGGAGCGGTTTAGAGGCTTCTTATGCTTCCTTTAGTTCGTTTCAGGTTCCCGAGGCCGATTGGGAAGAGTTGGAGCGATTCCGACTCTATACATACACATTTTGGAGCCAACGGAGTAAAGGAACGATGACTCGATGCTTCGGAATCGACCCCGAGACCTTGGGACCCAATCCCGAGTCCCGAGACCCGATCCCGAGTCCCGAGAATCGATGAGAAGTTCATGTGAAGCAAGGAGGAACCAAAAGGGTCATATTGGAGGCCTACAAGACTCATCCCCGACGGGTATGCACCTCATCCCGTCGGGGATGAAGTGCACTTTGGAGGGTGCCACTGCAAGGCCGTCCCGGTCGGGACCAACCCGTCCCGGTCGGGATGGTGGGTCCGTCCCGGTCGGGATGATCCGTCCCGGTCGGGACCAACAGGCTGTAACCCGCATTTCTTTTCTTCCAATTCCCTTCCATTTGTAACCCTATAAATACTTCCCTCTTGTATTGTTTATGCATCCGACATTAGTTTAGCCTCTCTTAAGCCTCTCTACAAGATATAAACCCTAGATTTAGTTCCTCACATTAGTTTGAATCTCTTTTTAATCCTTAGTTAATCTTAGTTAATCTTAGTTAATTAGTGCTTGTATTAAGAAGATACTTGAAGACTTCTCCAAGATTGACAACCTTGGGATTATTTGGGTTTCTCTTTTATGCAAGATTTCATCTTTTCTTCATCTAGTGTTGGTATAAACTTCCTTTACTCTTATTCCTTGTTATTAATTCAAGTTTGAATCTTTGATTAGTGTTGATTGTTATTGTTTATATTGTTCTTAATGATGAATGTTTGGATTGTGAAGTTGTTTTATCCTTTCATTGTTGTAGTTAGTTTGACCATGAGTGAGTAGTTTATTTGTGGGTTATTAGGGGGATTAAGGGTAGATCATGGGTGATTAGGGTTTGATTGGGGGTAAAGGGTGATTCTTTATTGTTAGTCACACTTTTGGCACACCATGTGTTTGTTGATATGCTTGTATGGGTTGTAGTGGCCATGCTTCTCATGCTAGTCTTCTTCTACTCATTGTTTGCTTTGTGTGTGGATATGTTGAGCATAGTCATCGACATCGGTTTAAGTTGCGATTGCCCGGACCGAACCTAGCAATTAGGAGGCACCTACACCCTTAACTACCCAAGTCACCCTACTACACTTATGAACCCGACCTAACCCACTCCCTCTTTTCCATATTTGATTCATCTTGTTAGTTAATCATCACTTCCTTAGGTTGCTAGTTAGTTAGATTATTAGCATTGTTTAGCACTTCTCTTTAGTTTGCTAGTTGGTTTGTGTTTAGTTATTCTAGCTTAACCTCGTTTAGCCTAGTTGATTGTTAGTCTACTTCCTACTTCTCCTCTCATCATAATTCATCTAGTAGTAGCTCTTTGTGTTTGTTTGGTAGCATAGTCTAGTTTTAGGCCGATTTAGTCTAAACCTTGCAATACCGTCTCCGTGGACACGACCCGACTTACCCTAACTACCGTTAGGTGTTAGTTGGTTATTTAATTGGTGGCGGGATCCACGACAAATCCTACCATCAACTTCCTTCATTGAAGTCGAACCTTCACTTATTTATTTTTGAGACGTTCAAATTCAATCCACCAATTTTCATTTTAGTCATTGTTTAGTATTAATATTAAAAAGATACGAAACTCGGGTGTTGTTCGATCGTTTGACCAACATCGTAGCTCCTGAAACTATACTGCGTCTTATACGAAGGGAGCCATCGCTCTCCACTGTAAGCAGAATGCTCAGCAACACTGTTGCTCCTGTCTCGGTCCGATCTCCCGCTGTGAATGTCTCAAGAGGTATCTGCTGTTCTGATTTCCGCGTCTTCATGGTTCTCATGGTTATTATTGCAACACTGTCTTAACTGCTTAGTATGCTGTGTAGATACATTTGGTGTCAGTTCGTATGAACTTGACCGTTTCAAGACCGATGCGATCGAACTGTTTAAGAGGCTTCAGGACGCTTTCCAGTGACGGTTTGTGCTTGAACTCTGTGGTGATGGAGGGGGCCTGTTACTTCCACAGAGGAAGCCTACTATGACCGACCTGTGCTCTGACTACATGGAAGAGATCTCACCAATTGCCTCTACATCCGAAGAGGACTAATGTCGTGCTGTAATGGAAGAATCGGTGGACCTCTATCTGAAGCTGTATAAGCAACTACCGTCTTTGGAATCAAGAAACGTTTTTCTATCTTAGGCTGACCACAGGCGCGGGTCTATTTTGTCTGTTTTAGGTGCGGTATGTTGCCATTGTCTACTGCCTAATGCGCTGTTGTGTACGTATTATTGGGAATGAATAGATACGCAGGTGCTATATGTTTTGTAAACATGTGTGATAACTGTACGCAAGAATTTGTCATGTCCATCTGTCTTGCTGTTGTAGCGTTACGTTTCGGAACTGGCTCTTCAGTGGGTTTGGATATCTAGAGGTGATTGCAGTTTTGGTAATTTGGTGCTTTGGAGAACAGGAAATTTGGTTGAAGGTGAAAATGGCAGTGATTACTACGACGCAAATCAGTCCAACAAAAAATCGGGGAGGAAGACTGAGCTGATAACTTCCTGTATTATACTTCTTAATTTGATGAATCCATATTCATTAGAAGTTAGAGTCAGTGTAGTGTGAAGATACCGGAATTATGTACGTAAACTGCGGTAAGATAGCAAAGTTCAGTTATCCCAAAGCACACATCGAGATGTACGACACTACGCTGGACACTGTCAACTTACTTACGACATTGCACCTCACACCGATAGTATACCCCATACGCAAGAGCGAGACACAGGACAACATTTTTACTATCCCGACAGTACTGTACACAATAATGTACCAGTGCTTTACACACGCAGGACTTTGCACTGGTGGATGCTGTAGTAGCATCGATGGTTGCTTTTGATTGTTTGCAGCAGTTCATATTACACGGGAAGCAAAATTGCTTTCGTTATTTGCGCTTTGTCACTCACCAAATAACTATCTTGTACACAGCGGTCAGACCCTTCACGCTCCTGTCCTGTGACGGACACTATATTTTCTACGACAGTTGCGAGTAGATCATCAAACACTGCACACATTTCTTTGTAATTAGGACGTGAAGGTTAAGAGTTACGAAACTGTACACCCATGCGCTACATGTTCAATGCAGTCACTCGCAATAGTACGGGAAAAACAAACGAACAAAGTTCCATGATAGTCTAACCGCGGAAGCACCGCAATCGTTCTACAGTCTACACATTTCTCTGCAAAATGTTACACAAGCAATACCAGCGAGATAATGTCTAAAACTGATAGAGAAGTGTAGAAGAAGTGATCCATCTGTTGACTTCAAGCGAGCCACATAAGAAGCCTAATATGTAAAGACCTCTCCCCAACCCAGCAACATCATAACAGTCTTCTTCGCTCTCTTAACACTTTTGCGTGGGAGTTCCTTGAAGTTCTTGATAAGTGGCACAAGGCACTGACACACACGACACATTAACGATAAATTCCAAACGCGAGGACAGTCCAAGGATCTGTTATGATTTTTCCACCCCCCACAAACCTCTACTCCCACATAAAACTCTAAGATTCAGTGATACCTTTTCCTTTCAATAAAATAAAGAAAACAGTTTGAAGTACTTGTGTTGCAAACGCTTGCAAAGTCTTGCACTTCCTTTTAAACACTGCGCATTAGATTACTAAGTCCATAATGAAGATATTATCTGGCCCGCGCTTATTTCAAAACAATTCCAAATATGTTTCACAAGGGCATGTCTATGCAGAAACGACAACGAGGTCGTAGCACATACACACAGTGTCCGCAGTTATGTACATTGATAACCAAGTCATTCGATGACAATAACATCTGTCGTACCAAGTAGGCCCAGAGCTATTACCTGTGCTGTGGTTACATCCTCCTCACCGAATTGCTCAATGTAGGCGGTCGTAGTTTCTGCAGAGGTAGAACCAGTAATGTCCAAATGAGGTGTAGTGTTCATTGCCTGCGACTGAAAACTATGCATCATTCTCTTCACAAGGCTGTTGTTGGTTAAGTAGCATCTGCACCTGTGCAAAACCACAATTTCGCCCCGAACGGTAGTTGTCACACCAAAAAAGTGTTCTCTTTGTAGGAGTCTATTGTAATCTGCAGCCCACCGAGGCGCATCCAGCCTTAGTGCGAACATTTGAGCCCATCGCTTGCAGACAAGCGACATCACTGCTCTACCAGATGCATCAAGTTTTAGGAATATCTGCTCCATGTAGTCGTCGCTGGAAAGGACTCTGCTTAGATGCGAGTACCGCTACCACAGACTATAACCTCATGAGGACGATTGTATATGAAATGTAAGCGTTGTAACTTATGTTGCCTTCTATTAGCTATGACGGCATCCCTATCCTCGTCTTCATTGTTTGTTATTCAGCCTCTGCAAGAATACGCAGACATGCTAACATTCGAAAGGCCTGTACGGTGTGACTACATGTCAGGATATTGGTCGGAACCATGTAGCTGCACAGATAATACTGAAATAGGAAGCGAATTTTTTTTATATTGACCATAATTGCTGGTGATGCGACAAACCAACATGAGGCATTTCGTGTGACGAACAACATCCATCCCTCTTTTAGTACCCCACTTATTACCTGGGCACATCTAAGGAATGGTTACGAACAAGTTGATGCCTTTAGAAAAATGCTATATCTTTTCAGCAAATTAGCAGTGACAATTCAGGAAAATCAAAGTGATATGTCAACATATAGAATATAAGCTATGAATGCGGATATACATAAGAAATAAAAAATGGGTGTTGTGGTCATTGGCGACAAGACTGACTCCAAGCGTACCAAGTGTTTCTAAATTCTAAATCACGGAACATGAATGTATTTTTAAGACCAAATGAAGCATATACGCACAAAAGAAAGGGAGAAAGCAACAACAACTTGGAAAAGGAGGAACAAAAGTACGAACAAGAAGAGCAGAAGGAACTTATATAAGAGAATAACGCGTCACGCACATGATGCGGCGATGCTGGGGCACACTGATCTCTATTTGGGATAATTTCATGATTTATGTTAAGCCAAACAGTGGAAGGTGTGCAATAGTAGAAAAATTACACTTCAAATCGGTCTTGATGGAGGTTCAACAAATATAGTAGAAGAGTTTTGGGAAAGTAGAAGATGTACTTTTGTTTTTTTCTTGAAATTTGGGGTCCAGTAATGGCTTAATGTTCAGGAAAGGGGGAGGGAAAGTAGGGCGTTGAGTTTATTAATGATGCTAGTAGGGGTAATTGGGTGAGAGGTTGGAATCTGTGAGGAGGGTGGCTGAATTATTACAACTAATCTATTTATCTGAACTGATTTGACATGGAGTGTAGGCAGGTATGATAGGAAGCTGTACGCATGAAGTCTACGTTTAGCTGGTAATTTCAATTTGTCCATAGTTTTGTGGCGGTTTACATTTCGGTTGCAAATATCGGTTTAGATAGCAGTGGCTCAGGTCTGTACAATTTGTCCCGGAGCTCCAAGATGAAAGAAGTAGATTTGAGCAAACGTT
This sequence comes from Agrostemma githago, assembly GCA_958450325.1. Taxonomy (NCBI): domain Eukaryota; kingdom Viridiplantae; phylum Streptophyta; class Magnoliopsida; order Caryophyllales; family Caryophyllaceae; genus Agrostemma; species Agrostemma githago. Next base: position 59,219,767 of record OY288247.1, on the reverse strand, counting down.
TGTCGTAGTAGCAGCAACCGTACTATTGCAGACTAAAGTAAACTTGAAAGGGGGCACTTCAAAAATTGTTCGACGAATATTACAGAGATATTTTAGGGATACATTTGGTAGTTTAGGCAACACCTGGCCACACAGAACTCGGTCATTATTTTTTCATCGCAAGTTTTCGATGAGTAGTAGACAAAAGTTATAAGCCAAGAAAAAGATGGTAGAGGTCTGGTTTACGCTAGCCAAATAAGCGGGACGAAGTTCTAAGTTTTACGAAGAGTTTCGGGCGACGGAGTGTCGACAGTGGTAGCTGAGCTGCTGCTGACTGGTTCATCTTTGCTGACCTTCTCCGCGACGGCTACAATTGTTTCATCTTTTTGAGCTTGTACATTCATTGCTGGAGTGCCAACACTGTTCGCTGGTTTGTCGACACCATCGTCAGCCACTACAACCTGCTTCACAACCCACTGCAGGATGTTACTTGTTGATAGCGACGGCGCTGGACCAACACAAACCGTGAACTTCCTACGCTCCAATGTTTCCCGGATGACTGCAAAAGCTTCATCGTTTTCCTGCAGTGTCATGGATGACGTGTGACGATATACCTTACGTGTCCAGCGGTTGCATTAGCAGGTACATATAAACGGTTATCGACTTACAGAGTGTTTCATGTGGAATAAGTCAGACGCTGACATCATAAATAGTTTTGAAACGGTTGTTGTGAAAGCTGTCATTGGTAGCGTGCCTGTCCCGTCTGATATTTCACAGTTGAAAGTGACCCTGTAGGAATTTGTGGGCAGTACGACTTTAGCTGCGCATATCACAGGTCAATTTGAGCAAAACTATGTCCGCACCCAAGGTGTACGGTTGGTTCTGAAGGTCAGAGCGAATGCAAAGAAGTAGGATGGTCCTGAACATACCGTGGCTCTGAAGTACAGTCTGAGACAGAGCAAGCGTAGCAAGTGTAGGCAGTTCCTGGTGGTGTGCTGGAACGTTTGCTGCAGTGGGAGCAGCTCAAGTAAGCATGCATTTTGGATAGGTCAACATCTGGAATAGTAACATCCAGCCAGTGCCTGTCGTCCTAGAGGACTGACTTTGCCTGCGGACCAGTTCAGGGATTATAAACAGCGATGCATCTACAGTTGGTTGCATATGAGCAGTATATTCAGCTTAAAACAGAGAACAGTGTTGTGCGCACCTTTTTAGAACGGAGGACTGCAATTGTAGTAGCCTTCTGTGTCTGAGGCGACACTCTTGCACTCAAAATCCTTGATTGCAGTTCTGACAGTGCCATGTGGTGGGCAGCCATCCTAAAAACGTTGGCATGTGTAAAATTGAAGTGCAAGATCAGTGTGGAGTAAAAGGCATCCAATGGTTAGGAGCACTTAAGTAGTAATGTCTGCACTGTGTATGTGCAGATACCAGGAGGAGTAGCCGTTAATAAAATGGCTCTGCAGCTAATAAAAAAACGTTAAGCGTGAACATTACCAGGTTGACAGTGCTTCAGCTTTAGCTCCAATAGGCGCATGTATGATGGTAGTTGACTCAGAAGTCGACAGCGAGAATCCTACGTGTTGGTCACAGTTGGTTATTTGTATAAATGGCTATTCTATGTAAAGAAATAAATGACGAGCTAAATAATATAGACCTTTCTAGCCTGATACTCGGAGCGCTGTAAGGCCTACGATCCTGAACTTTGTCGGAACTGGAATCAGCATGGTGCAGTCGTCTTCAGCTAGTTCATCCCATACGGAGATTGCTAGTGGTTGCGTACTGATTTTACAGATACATCACCAAGTGTAACGTTAGACTCACTGATATGCGGAACATACGTCATATGAGCGACGGATTAGTGTTTATGTCACCTGTGGTCAATCAGCATGAGTTCCCGTACCCTGGACTCGCGCTTGTTAGATGTTGTAATCACACGCGGCTGGTCTTCAACAAACAGGACAACACCCAACACATCTACAATGGTAGTTGGTAATCACTCATCTATAACTCATTGACGGGTTACAGGTGACCACACACCACCTAACAGCTAAACTAAAGACATCTTCCAGTGGCTTGTTATCTTTCTGGTTACATCCAAACCAGTGTACTAATTGTCATGGTCTTGGATACTATAATCATGTATAGGGGCACTTATGATTGGATGTATATTTATGTGTACGACAATCCGTTTCTACTAAATAGATTGACAATCTTTCGATATTTTAACGCGAGGGAAGCTGCACTGATCTGTATCATATTCCCCTTCTCACGTGTGGTCTGTCGTAATGTTCCTCACACAAGTGCCCGGTACCAGACTTGTATCCACCCTGTATGTGGCAGGTCTCACTATACCTTGGGTCCACCAAGCCGCATTATCTTATAAAGAATTGTTAACGGGGTTGCAAGAATAATGTTGACTGACTCATAACCACATATATGCATACAGGATACAGCATATATGAGTAATGGTAGTCATTTTTGTAATATCGGATGACTAATGAACTACAGGATAACTGTAGGTAAGTTGTCCAGTACTATACATTTCTAGACTGCCAGATATATATTCACAGACAGATATGTGCACAGATATATGAACTGAGCCAGAGATTTGGGGACACAAAGGTACGTACCAAACAGCTCAGAATACTCTTGCTGCCTAGGAAGCTGCGAGATTGGTAGGTACTCTTGAGTAGCAACAGTACCAAGGCCAGTGTCATCATCTAACAGAAATATGAGTGTTCTACGGCCAAACGTCATCTGGTAGTCGAGATCAGCCGGACCTGTCTTCCATTCGGGCTTGACAGGGCTTATAACAACATTCCTTATCTCATATGTCTTGTTACGGTGAATTGCATCTTCATACATTGCAAATTGGTCAGCGAACAGAGCACCTCACATCCTCGTGCCCTGCAAGGTGTACACAGGAATCTTAGCCCTACGTAGCAACTGTTTTACTAAAAGCAGTGTGCACGAAAAGACGATATGTAAATATGCAGACTATAATGTAGTCATGGAAAAAAAACATCAAGATCAAATGCAAAGTGCAGATCCCCATGGCTCAAGAAAACTGCAGGCTTCTTGTTGAGTCAACTAATGGGTGGCACAAACAGTGACTGCCGAGGGAGAACAGTGCAGTTCATATGTTCTCAGCAACTATCTAGTAAGAAGCAAAGGTTCATTGGTCATACTGGTCCGGTGAGCGACCAGGTATTGTACCCAAAGCGAAACATTTGGGCACAGAACCGATGAAGTACTCTATATAAATTACGCGTTGGGCGCAATGAACACCAGGGCCCTGTCTATATATCAATAGCTCGGTCCTAACATTCTAGTGTATAGCGACGAACAATAAGAACCATGTTGAGGATTACACTAACACATTTCGTAATTTACTACATAAAAAAGACCTAATTCTTTCCCAGATTGGTCAAAGTAATTTGTTTCCAACAATCATAGATATGATTCACTCAGCCACGTCAACCAATATTCACAGGCATGATTCATCTAACAACTCAATCGGAAGCTGAAACGATAGATTTTTGAGGGCAATGTAATTTCTGAACTGCAATCTTGCCTTTTCATCTTCCAGCAGCAAACTCTGGTTGACCATATTCTTGTTAGGAGATGTCTTCCGCCGTCTTTTTTCTATTACCTTGACCTTACCTTGTAGTCACGGTTGTCCGTGTTCAAGTCAGCTAGGCAAGTTGCTTTGGGCTTCATGCTGCAAAACCATAAATACTATTCAAATCAGACCGACCACTTACACGATTTTGGCCGAATGGTTTCAAAGATTTACCTGACGGTTAGGTGATTACATATACTTAGCGCACGTAGGAGAAGCACTGACACGTTTAGCTCAAGACATTCTGGATTCACACATTCTAAACCAATAGTGTAGGTTGTACCTTAATCTAGCAGAAACCACATTTTCAGACCAGGCAACAGTCCAGCACAACTTCAAAACACACTGCAGGCGACGCATCTAACGTGCATCAATAAGGTATTAGACAGCACCCTAACATGTAGTTCAACGACGGTTCGTCCCTCTTGGAGGAGCGAGCATCTAATATTGTTTTTAGTAACGTACGTTACTATTAGGTATACATTTTGTAGTAACCTGCTATTGATCCTTACATCGGTTTATAGACTCGCCACTAAAGGAAATAACTGGGTAGGTAGAAGTGCTGACAGAAGGCAGCATGAATCTGACAGTTGTAGAACTATCACAGAACATGACTTGAACGAACACATTCAATCTATCGCAGATGGAAAGGAAGCATAATAGTTCACGCAGAGAATCAAGCAAAAAGTGATCCGTAGATGAATACGTGACCAAAACCCGGATTTGCAAACCAAACATTGAGCACCGATTTATGTTTAAGTTGAGCAGAAATCGTATATGTTCATCTCTAATAGTCTACAAAAATGATCTAAACAAACCCCCACAAAGTCTCCGGGGATGCATTAATCTTAGCTTCACATACCTGAGAAATCTCTAACAATCAATGCCTCAAAATATTTAGAATGACACCAACTCCTGCACCACCGACCCTACAAAACAACGTAAATTATTTCTGGAAGAAACCAACAGATGCATAACATGCATGCGATTTGCAGCTGGAAGACAAAGTTTTAAGCTATAATATCACATTACCTTTTGAGTGAAGTGTTTGCGGGCTTAGGAGAATACTGAAGTATTCAAGGGATTGAGTGATAGCTATATGTAAAGTATTCAAGGTATTCTTACACGTAATAATAGATGGATGCGATGTGAATATTCAGGAGGTTGAGTGTGGCAGTAGGCAAAGGATTGAGGAAGGGTGCAGTAGGAAGTGAGGCTATGAGGGGCTACTGGAACGTTTATCGAGGATATTATAGCTTACTATAATAGCTTAATTAAGTAGAGGAGATTATTTTTATCCTAATAAAGCTCTAGCTGGCATTTATTTGATCAAGGGTAGTAGATGTGATGAATTGTGATCATGCGACCTACTCCGTAATATAGTTTTACGTAACGCATGATATTGGGAATAAGGTATAGTCGTACAGTACATGTATGATGTAACTGTACATGAAGTACAACTTGTTTTGTATAGCACATGCACCAGATAATTTTATAGGCGTACTGTTGTACATGCTTATTAAAAACGTAGAAAGTTAGACGTGCACTCTTTATTCACTCTGAAAGTATTATACCCAATAGGATAAAGTCGTGTAGTACATGTATGATGTACCTATACACGAGTCCTTTTTTGAGACGTATATCAAACTATCCCTTACATTTTCTCACGCGAATAAAGAAGTACCGGGAATATTAAAAGCAAACGGAATTAGTATATAGATTTTTCGCTAATTAAATGTTTTGTGAAATAATACTTAGATCCGTAATTATTTAACTTAAATAAATTCTAATCATGTCGTACAATTAGAAATGAATTGTAAGTTCATTCCGAGATCATGCAACACAATTTAGTTTTACTTATCATGTGATATTGGGAATAGGGTATAGTCCTACAGTACATGTATGATGTAACTGTACATGAATTACAATTTGTTTTAAACATAACATGTATTAGATCACGAGATCTATAGAAGGACAAATTGTAACATGAATTAAAAAAAGGAGGGGAGCACAATCACCCCGCTATAAAAAGATTGTGTAGAGGTAGATATTTCTAAACCCTAAAACCCAAACCCTTTTAACAGAAAATGTCTAAAGCAATGTCCAACGTTGAGGCTGTTGACCATTACCAATCTCAAATTGACCAGATTATCTACGAAACTCGGGTGTTGTTCGATCACTTGACCGATATCGTAGACCCTGAAACTATAATACGTCTTATACGAAGGGAACCGTCGCGCTCCACAGTAAGCAGAATCGTCATCAATTCTGCTGCTCCTGTCTCGGTCTGAGTTCCCGCTGAGAATGTCTCAAGAGGTACCTGATACTCTGGTTTTCTCTTCTCCATGGTTCTCATGCTGTGTAGATACAGTTGGTATCAAAGCCGATGAGCTTGACCGTTTCAAGACCGTTGTGATTGGACTGTTCAAGAGGCTTCAGGACGTTTTCCAGTGGCAGTTTGTTCTTGAACTCTGTGGTGATGGAGGGGGCCTGCTACTTCCACAGGAAAAGCTTACTATGACTGATCTGTGCTGCGACTACATGGAAGAGATCTCACCAATTGGCTCTACATCCGAGGAGGACTAATGCCGTGCTGTAATGGAAGAATCGGTGGACCTCTATCTGAAGCTGTATAAGTAGCTACCGTATTCTGAATAAAAAAATGATTCGCTATCTCAGGCTAACCACGGGCGCGGGTCTGTTCTGTTTACTTTAAGTGCTATACGTTGCCACTGTCTATTGCCTAATGTGATGTTGTGTACTTATTATTCGGATTTAATAGATTTGCAACTGCTATTTGTTTAGTAAACATGTGTGACAACTTCACGCAATAAGCGGTCATTTCCATATGTTTTGCTGTCGTATCGTTGTGCTTCAGAACGTGCTCTTCAGTGGGTTTGGATGTCTAGGGATGACTGCACTTTGGTAATTTGGTGCTTTGGAAAACAGAGAATTTGGTTGAAGGTGGAAACGACAGTGATTATCATGATTCCAACCAGTATAAAAAAAGTCAGAAAGAAAGGTTGAGTTAATACCTTCCTGTATTATACATCTTAATTTGATGAATTCACATTCATTAGAAATTACACTCAGTTTAGTGTAAAGATAACGGACTTCTGTACATAAATTGCAACAAGGTAGCAAAGTCCTGTTACCCCGAAGTCCATATCGAGACGTACAACACTACGCTTAACACTGTCATCTTACTCACGACACAATAATGTACCGGTGCTTTACACACGCATGACTTTGCACTGGTGGATGTTGTAGTAGTCTTGATGGTTGCGTTTGATCGTATGCAGTAGTTCGTATTACACGGGCAGCACAATCGCATCCATTATTTGCGCTTTGTTGCTTACCAAATAAGTATCTTGTACATAGCGGTCAGACCCTTCACGTTGCTATACTGTTACAGACGCTATATTTGATATGACATTTGCGAGTAGATCATATTACGCTGCATACATTTCTTTGTAATTAGGACGTGAAGCTTAAAAGGCACGAAACTATACACCCATGCGTTACATGTTCTATGCATTCATTTGCAAGAGTACGGGAGCAACGCAACTGATAAAGTTTCGTCTCACTCTAACCACGGAGGCACTGCAAGCATTTTACAGTACATACCGTTCACTGCAAAACGTTACACTAGGAAAACCGGCAAGATAATGTTTAAAACTGATAGAGAAGTGCAGAATAAGTGAGCACTCCGCTGAATTTCAGCGAGCCATATAAGAAGGCTAAATTATAAAGACCTATCCCCAACTCAGCAACATCATAGCAATCTTCCGCGCTCTCTTAACATTCTTGCGCGGGAGTTCCTTGAAGTTCTTACCGTCACTTTCTTCTGGTGGACATTCCGGGACTTCTAAATGTGCACGGTGCTTCAGTGCATGCTGGGTGATGTGTAGCATTGTCCTAGCAATCTCATCTTGAGTCAAGTAACATCTGGATCTCTGTGAGATTGGGATCCCACCTCTGGAAACAGTCATTACGCCATCCTTAAGTTCTCTCCGGAGCTGTCTATTATAGTGTGTATCCCATTTTGGCGCATCTGGATGCAGCAGGAACATTCTTGCCCATGTCTCGCATGCAATAGCTACATTGGCCTTGTCACCGGTGCAGGAAAGGCATTCGAAGATTTTCACCATAATATCTTCATTAGATAGGACACCTGATATCGATGGAGACAATCTGCCGTGTATTTGGATGCTGTGATCCTATCAGAATATAAACTGTAAGTGACGCACCTTCCTCTGCTTTCTTCTTAACACTTCCTCGTTTCTATCAATCTGCTCATTATTCACAACCCACCCTCTGCATAGGAGTTTAGCCATTATCAGATCTGAGAGCCTGCATCATTGAATGGCCAAAGTAGAACAGGATTAGCTGCAGAGTGGGAAGTATATGTGAGGGTAACTTGGTTAGCACATGAAGAGGGAGGCTCAGAAGAGAGGTGGTTCATAGGCACAGCTGTAAAACAGTAAGCCCTGGTGTCAGTTTGCAGAGAAGGATAACGAGCCCACACATGACCATCAAAAACAGACTCAATGCAGAGACGGGTCTAACACACATACAGTGTGTAAGAATTGGAGTACAGTCACTACTCTTTTCTAGCTTTTTATTCTGCCTTATAAGTACTGCATACCAGCTTTCTCAAACAGCCTGAAAATGCTACAGGTATACTATAAAAAAAACAGGAGACATTACATGAGTCCAAATGGTCTTTACTCCGTAGCTAATTTATAAGCAGGAGTAGTAACAGAACATGAGTAATGAATGTTGCTGTTTTACATTAATGACATCCTTCCCCCTCATCCCTAAATCCACGATAATGTGTGTTACGAAACCTATAACCGAAGCTTCAATCACCCCTGGACATTTGAAACCACCGGAAAAGTCCGTTCCGAAACGCGACGCTACGACCCCAAAACAAATGGAAATCAATCCAGACTAATAACCAATCAACGAAAACCGAAAACCAAAGCTGCAATCGTCCCTAGACATTCACAAGCACTGAAACAGGCTGTCCAAAGACGCGACGCTACGACACCAAAACAATCAGAAATGATACAGACTTTAAACGAAAGGATACGACTGAATATGCAAAAATATAAGACACAGAGCTCCAATTGCAGCTACACATTCAAACCCTTTGGAAAAGTCCGTTCCCAAACACGACGCTATGACACCCCACAAAAAGGAAACGGTCAAGACCCACAATCACAATCAACAATCGAACCAAACAAACTAGAAGTGATATCTTAAAGCCGAACAACCCGAATCTACAAAAAAATGGAAACAATATACGAAAGCTGAAAACAAAAACTGCAATCTCCCATTATTTCAACCTGAACTGGACGCCATTAAATTATTATCTATTACTGGGGCATACAAACAATTGTTACTTCCTGATCTCCTGTGGATGACAGTCGATGTAAAATAATGGCCGTAAATGGAACCAACGTGTACTTATATGGTAATACGAGAACAACGTAAGCAGGAAAAATCCGAATACATTAATAGACAGAGATACTAAACACAAAAGCCACATTAATTAGCAACGTACATGAACACAACTTTTATTCAAATTCTAAATCACTGAACATGAATGTATTTCCAAGCTGAAATGAAGCATATACGCACGCAAGAAAGGAAGAGAACGATAAGAAATTGGAAAAGGAGGAACAAGAGTGCGAACAAGAAAAGTAGAAGGAATTTATATAAGAGAATAAAGCGTCATGCACATGATGCGGCGATGCCGGGGCACACTGACCACTGTTTGGGATTATTTCGTGATTTATGTCAAGCAAAACAGTGGAAGGTGTGCAGTAGCAGAAAACTTACAGTTCCAATCGGTCTTGATGGAGGTCTAACAAATGCAACAGAGGAGTTCTGGGAGAGCAGAAGATGTACTGTTTTTTTTGTCATAATTGGGGTTCAGTAATGGCTTAATGTTCAGGGAAGGGGGAGGGAAATTAGAGGGTTGAGGGGCATCTGTGAGGATGGCGGGTGAATTAGTACAATTTATCTCTTTAGCTGGGCTGATTTGACATGGGGCGTAGGCAAGTATGATAGGAAGTTGTAGGCACTAACTGTATCTTTAGCTGGTAATTATTATTTGTCCATAGTTTTGTGGCGGTTCACATTCCGGATGCAAATGTCGGTTTAGATAGTAGTGAGTCGAAGCTGTACATTTCTTTGGTTGTTCTCTCATCGTGTTATCTTATGTTTTTAAATATATAGGAGTAGGGTGTGGCAAGAAGTTTTTATTTGGCTTGCGTTTCTCCCAAAACAAATCTATATATGTTTCATGAAGTCACGTCGGATATAGTGATGTTTCGAATGTCTGCAAAGTCACATTGTGACTCTCAGGGGAAAACTATATCGACTAGTTATAGTGTACGAAGCGGTGAACATGTCACCAATTTGAACGTGAGGTAACAACGTAGTGTATGGTAGGGACATACTATTATACGCTATGTCAATCGGCTGAGAAAGTAAAAGCTTAGGCGCTTGGCTAGTTAAATGGTAATGGTAATGTTTGGTTGATATCCAGTTCCTATTGCGTAGGCCTTATATATATTCACAAATAAATTTTAGAGGCAGTACTTACGAATATGTAGTTTAGTTAGAGCAAGCCGTTCGGGTGAGGCTAATTGCACTGTACTTCACGAGGACCTAAAGTTCATAATAGGGTGGATTTAAAGAGTAATGACAATAATAAATGCGTTACTGAGACATAAAAGGGAATTAGTAACAGTGGGTTTAGCGTACCGATGTTCGTGAAGGTTGGTACGACTACATGACGGATTCTTCTTAATCGTTGTGCGAAAGTTATGCGAATGGTTTACGTATCGCAAATAATATCCACCGAGTAACAAACTAAACATGTAACAGTCTTACACCGTAACAGAAACAGAATACGGAGTACGCTCGCATTGACTGGCAAAGAATTATGGATAACCACAGAGAGTAATCATTATTACTTCTTTCAATTGGCAACTAAAGGTGGGATAATCAACAACCTACAAACCGTATACCAAGGGAAAAGCAGTAAATTCCACCAACCACTGCGCATGCCTTTACCCCTTCCAGTAAATATGCCCTTACCCACAACTGCCATCCCTCACTAACTGATGCAAGAACAATCTGTTACATGCAAAACTTCCACAGAACTCTAAATATATATTTGCTTAGTTTTTAATTAATCGTTCACAACCATAACGACCAAATTCTGAAATTGAAAGGTTATCCAGCAGAAGGTCAAAATTAGCAGCTCGAAATCAATGGATGAAAGATTCGTGTACCCACCAACCTGCATCATGCACAACCTACCTTACCAAAAAAAAGCAACGATCGAACCATTAGCAGGAGCTTCAACTGCGTAAGGGACGAACTAATTAAGCTGGGATTTCCGGTGAGGAATATCCACCATGTGTGGAGTGGCCAGAATGTAGACTTCGGGAGAGCTATAGCGATAGAATTCCTGGGCGGTGATGAAAGATACAGCAGTGCTTTCAAGTTGCAGCGATGCTTCGAGAGGGTGGGGAGGGGGAAAGATGGGTTCAATGAAAGCCTCGACAGCATGTCCGGCCCTCACGTGTGGGTGGCAACTACCGCCGACGAACGACTGGTGAAAAAGAAGAAGAGCTGCATATATGTGTCCGACTATTGGAAGACACAGGGTTACAAAGACGCGGATACAGACAGCATCTCAACCTACGTCTGCGTGTTCAATCTGCTGAAGCATCACTGCCCCTGATTTTACATCTGAAAAGTAACTGCTGGTTTTTCTGATTACTGAATGTTTTGTCATTACCTTTTAAGCTCCTGTAAGTATATCCCATCTGAATTACTGTGGATATGTTAATTTAAACTATCGTATTCCTAAACTTGTAACGGGTAATTTCACAAACCGTGCTGTTTGCGTTTTCAATTATGTTCCACATTGCTAATCAGTCGTTGCACTGAAGTATGTATGCCTGTGTATGCAGTGGTGTAGAACAGTCTGCATTGCCGTCATCGTGTAGTTAGTGGATGATCAAACGGTAGTGTCGATAGCACACAATTACTCAAGGTGTCGATACTGAGGTTCAACGGTGGGAAACAGGTGCGAGGTTGGGTAAACTGATGATAAAATATGGAGTCATAAAACCAAAAGACCACACGCATGAAACAGTGATGTACTAAGTTTATATTATCAGCACAAACTGGTGAATATCTCTGTAGACACCCACATTTGGACATGAGGTGTCTATAGCAGTTTCCAAAAAACACCCGATGATGATCGGACGCAAACGTGTTTCCACGCGCTCGGATATGGGCTCGAAACCATTAGTTTCTGGCTTGGACTTTTTACGGAGCACAAATATCACAAAAATGACCTCAAATTCAGGCACACCGAGTCGTTTCCAATCAAATAAGACTAATTTGGGTCAAAACTGACACCGGAAATAAAATCGACTTTTAGCGATCGGGTCAAAACTCGGTCAAAGCCGTTATTGAGAAGCAAACCCGCGGTTCTCCTTCAGGCCGGCCATCGGATCAAGTCCATCAAGGCACTAAACCCTAGACAACAAGGGGGAGCAATTGCCTATATAAACACCCCCTTACATGCAATTGAAACCCTAACTTTTCACACACACAATACATCCTTTGCAACCCTAATTACTACTCATCTTCAACCATAGAACCCTAGCAACTTAAAAACCCTAAAACCACCATAACTCGACTTACATCAACCTCGATACTCCCGTGCTCAAGCCACAATTAACGAGTTCTATCCGAGACAAGAAACATGTAGGTTGAGGGTGCAAAATCCCGTTATTCTCTCTTCTTCTCTCTCTCTCGTCCCGTCGGTCTTCTTCGTCGTCTTCTTTTCGTTCGTTTTTCTTTTGTTGTCGCGTCAATAATATCGGTAATATTACTAGTATAAAAATACTAAAATACTTGCTAATTCGTGTCGAACACGAGAGATGACGGGATAAGAAAATCCGAATATTACGAGGGTAATGCACCCGATGTTGACGGTCGTTTATCCCGACACCCCGAGTGTTTGATTGTTGAAGTATGTCAGCATCAATAATCTTTTTTTATCTTATCTGCATCATCGCTCATCGCATTCGCATATTTCGTCAATTTCGAAACAAATTTTGAATCAAGCATCTTTTTTTTAGTTAAGGCCGAAACCCGTTGATGCGGATCCGACATCACACAATCCGCAAGGATTTATTACAATGTCGGGATGCGGAGGGAATCTAGTTGAGTCTTTTTTTTAATTCAAATGTCGATAGACTAGATTCGATACCAACTCAATAGTTGGATGTCGAATTTAAATGATCTAGTCAATGATTCTAACTAATATGAAGTCGTTGATGCTAAAAATAGTGATCATAATTTGCAAGAATTAATTCCGACACTATAAAACGTGGAGACAATTTATTTCGTTTTGCTTGATTTAAAATGACTTACAAATACATTTTTTAGATTTCGCTCTAAATATTCAATATCGATTCAATAATCGAATATCAAATACGACGAGTATCCAAATCCGAATCGAGCATAGATCATACAATATTTCTGCACGATTCAATAAAAAACCATCATTCCAAGGATACGATACCGACTCCGTAGTCGAGTATCAAATCTAACGGAATTAATCAAAAAAAGCCAAAATAGCCCTCCATGCGAGTCGCGCGGTTGTCATGCGAGTCGCGCGGATCCCATGCGAGTCGCGCGCCTGCGCAAGTCGCACGATTGCCTGGAAATTGCGACACAAAGGATTTTTTTAGTTCAATTTTTAAAACGACTTATAACATCTTTTCTAAACTCACTCCTAATATTTGATATTGATTCCATAATCAAATATCGAATATGACGAGCATCGAAATTTTAAAGTCGAGTATAAATCATACCATATTTTTACCCGACTTAGCAAAATTATCGATTTTCCAAAATCATGCATCATATTTATATTATCCTATAGCATTCTATATTTTCGCAAACCGTTATTATCGTTATTACCGTTACTAACAAGTTTGCTCTTTTTGTCGATTTATTTTTGTCGTTTATTTTATTGTACTAAAATGAACTCGCATGCTAAATATGACTTCGACGTTAATATTAGATGCATTAAATCGACGTAGCAACCCATTCATTCTTTTTCGCATGTTTAGGGAAAATAATGTTTGCATATCATTTTCATCGTTTTACTAACACGCGTATTAAAACGTTATTCGATATCTTAGTAGAGGCCGCTAATGTGCGGGCGGGGTTGGGTGTTCTTTGTGAACTTCCCAACACGTACCCTCACCCCTTACTCAGAACCATGGTTTCCGGATATCCGAATCCATTGGCACACGAGAGTCATTCAATACACGGTATCCGATAATGTCGGTATCGGTATCAAATGCAAAGGGACGGGCCCAATAAACTCTGACATCCGAATGGGCCATACTTTGTGCATGGCCCACTACGACATAGAGTGGGTTCGAACGGGCCCGAACTCCCACAAAGTTCGGTGGCGACTCCACTTCGATTTAAATTTCAATTCGACCCATCTCATATGAAGATTCATTCGCCTCCCCAAACCCGCGCGTGGCCGCGTCGGGGTGGACCTATGTCATCTCCACAATCTCATTGAAAACAACATTATATGAAAACAACAATTTGGCGACTCCGCTGGGGATTAACTGATGTGTGACTTACCATCGACATCCTCAGGGTGAGACTCGAATAGAAATCGTTTTACTAGTACAATACGCGTTTTAGTTTTACGGTTCATGCATAACCCTATATTTTCCCGGGCCGGTACTCGCGACCGACATCCCACTATACCGTGATGTATTCCAATATGGATATGTCAAAGGTGTCCATAGCAGATTCACATGGGTTTCGCGGCATGTTCTAAGCTCAACTCGACTTAGAGAGTCCGTCCCGATTCACGTCTAGGCTATGTGCGCTGGTATAGACCCTTTATAGACCAACCGAGATTTAGTATAGAGCATACATGGTGTCGTTATTATGCTTGCGTGACTATGTGCTACTTGGTTTCTAAAGTCGCTTTCAAAAACCGTCATTTTTCAAAGATTGCATCTTTCTCAAAATATCCAATTTCAAAACCCGGGACATATACCGAATTTAGGACTTATGATTTTACTCAAAATAGCCTATTTCTAGCCGGTATTCTGCCCATTTCATAACTCGAAAATATTTTCGAACTCTCAAAATTTGAGGCCCAATACATTTTTTCTAATTTTTGAAAAATCAGGCCCCCCTCCACTGAATTTTTTTTGGGATTAAAAAAAATCTTTTTCAAAACCTTCCTCTTCTTAGGACTTCCCATATTTAGTATGTGTCGGGTCTTGTCATGAGTCGTCGAAGGTCTTTAGCGTCGAAATTCCGTCGATCTTACATCGCGGGTTTCCCCCCTAACCCAGTCCGCCTTATTTGACTAAGGCATGGCCCACCTACGTAGGACATACTCCTACAAAGGAGGGCCCGTCTACACATTCGAGTCCAAAGTCTGGGGATGTCTCATGTGGACCTTCCTTCGAACAGGACTCGGCCCACCCGCCGGATCCTAAGGGAGGCCCACCTTTCACAAGTCACCCGTCTAGGTGTCCTTTCCGAGTCATTTCCTTTTCAGGCTTTTTCTCACTCGGGGGCTACCCTTCAGCAGAGCGATCAATCACGGTTGCTCTAAGGGTCATGTCTTACACGTGTTGTCTCACATACCCCACTTTTTGAGTAACTCTGGTGCCACACCATCTGAGTCCAATCAGAGTCTTTAGTCTCACTTGCGGGCTATCCTCCACCCGAACAGTCAGCCACGGTCACCTTAAGGGAGTACCCTATGTTCATCATACACCGACGTCCTTATGATGCCTTCTTCGAGTCGTAACTATGCTGCGAGTGCTCGAGTTACCTAGGGTTATGTCACCAGGGTTGGTCCGAGCACGCGACGCGGTCAAACACGGTCGCCCCAATTTCGGACTCACCCTTCTGCAGCTCGAGTCTAATTCGCGGTCGTCACTTTGTCTTGGTCAACGTTCGGGTATCCCGATCCAAGAGTCTTTGTCATCCCGTCACCCCGGGCCGTATCTAGTTTGACTCCCTCTCTTGCATTTGCGCAAAGCCGAGTTTAGGCGAGTCGTGGCACTTGTCATTCTCTCCAATCAAGGACTTTACCAAAAAAAAAAACAACCAACCGAGCATCCATTAGTCTGGATTTGATTCGAGTCTAAGTCTGAGTCCGAGTCTAGGGTACCCTACATCCTAATTTCCAAATCAGAGTCAGAGTCATTTGTATTCTGTCTTCTTTTCAAAATTCAATAAAATCAGCTTTCAATATTCTATTTCTCGTATATACTTTCCTTATGTGTTTCCGAGAACATGATGAACACCGTCATACACTGTTAGCACACACACGTGACTATTATAGGCACATTTATAATGACTGCAGGAAACTAAGCTCATGTTTTCCTTTTGCCTATTCCATGTCTGGTATAGGAAAGCCACATAACTACCCGTAGCATGAGCGGTATCGAATCCTATGACAAACCTAGGCAGTCTCCTAGTTTGGGTTCAAGACGGGAGGCAAGCTCATTTCCCACAATAAACACTCATCCAATAAGATCAACGAATCCCTACCTTAGGTGTTAGTCTGACCAACAGAAAAAAGAGAAAAAAGTTGGACAAAAAAAAAAATCAAAAGTCCAAGAAAAAAAAGCAAAAGGCCAAAACAAAAAAAGCAGGCCATCATTAAACGGTCAATCCGAATGAAGAATCCCGTGACCGGAGCTGAGAGGTCAACCAAAAATAAAATTCAAATAGCCATGACCGTGGTCAACGGTCAACCCGAAAGTCCTTTGATCGGGGTACGGTCAACTCAAGAAAGGGAGAAACAATCAAGCTGGTCAGCTAACACCACACTTAGCCTTCCCACATTACAACTCTCAAGACCTTCTCGAGACCTAGGCTAAGAGACAGCCCGGAATTTTGAGGATTCAAGCTCCATAGGATACCCTAACCATTAGGGCCAGACAGGGAAACCAGATCCCGCATTATCAAACTTGCCCAATCGAAGTCCGAGTCATTTTCACTCGACTTCCCCCTTTCCTACCACATTGCAATACCTTACCCTCGAAGCCTTAGCTCCACAAAATCGAGCTTCAGATTTCGAATCATCAAAGCCACTTACTACCTAGCACCACATTTCCAAAAACCTCCAAACCAGTTACCAACCCCAAACGCGGGAATTCAACTTGCAGTCGGCATAGAACATGCCCAAATAGTACACACAACCTTTGGGGGCTGCCTCGGAGAATGCTCACAGTCACAGGATCAACATTCTAACTATTCTAGCCCTTTGATCAAGACATCATTGGGAATGCACCTAGCCTACACCATTGTTATGGCTAGTTACACACAAAGTCCTAATAAACTAGGCACCATAACATATCTTTCTACACTGAACTACGGCTTGGTTTGATTTCACTACACGTGAATACGTAGGCAGCCTTTCAACAGAGGCACAACTCCCACATTGACACACATTTAAAAAGCACCATCATTCCGGTCACGACACTATCATGTTCTCAGCAGCTAGCTTTGTCGTCTTGGGGGCTTCTCCTAGGCAGAAGTTCTCCATCCACTCACATAATCCAAATGCTTTTAAAATCTAGCCTCCTTTCTACAGTGTGTCCTAGTACTCGTCTCAGTCGAAGACGAAAATCTGTCAGGACTCGAGGCAATACCCATTTTGGGAATGTACCCTAAAATCAGAAATCCAGAAGAGCACAAGACTACAACAGTCCCATTACAGACTACTGCAAGTCCCCTATAGCATATCTATCTCATTTCAATGTTCGACCGTGATGCCACTCGCCTAGGCTACGGAGTAGCGCAACTTAAGAGTCTTGTTAGGTGACCCACCCCTACCGAGTCACGGTCCAACCCCTCGAGAGTCCAGTCGTGTCTGTCAACTCGTCCGGTCACGTCCAGAGTCGAGTCTGTCGGTAGGCCGGCCTCTCTCTTCAAATTCTTGCTTTGAAAATTTGCAAAACTTAGCCATTTGAGAAAATCCTTTTCGACAAGGCCAAATTTCAATTGCAAATTTCTTTTCTACCCCTTTCAATTTTGAAAACCTATCTCCTAGCACGTGAGTTGCTTTCAGGATTTTGGTTTTAAAAAAAAACTAAGCAAAAATCACTTTCCCCAGCGCGAGTCATACCTACGTGTTGCATGCAAAATTTATGTAACAGATATAGGTACGACCCGAGGCCTCAGAGGCAAGCCCGCACAACTCCCCAGCGGAAAGCCAAAGGCGGCATTTTCCCCGGAATAGCACGGGATGGGCCCATATATAGGCACACCCATGACTTATGCGACGAGTCCAATTCCCCACGGAGTTATTATCATCAACTCAGGTATGATTTCTATCTTATGGCTGGCGAGTCCTTCACGCGAGTCTAATGGACTATAAACGACCCGATCGGAAGTCTGCCAGGTCTTAATCCTCGATTGGCCTGGTAGCTACTCTGACTTTCGCCTTGTCCAAGCCTCAGTCAGAGTAGGGGCTCTGTAGACACTCACATTTGGACATTAGGTGTCTATAGCAGTTTCCAAAAAACACCCGATGATGATCGGACGCAAACATGTTTCTACGCGCTCGGATATGGGCTCGAAACCATTAGTTTCTGGCTTGGGCTTTTTACGGAGCACAAATCTCACAAAACTGACCTCAAATTCAGGCCCAGCGGGTCGTTTCCAATCAAATAAGACTAATTTGGGTCAAAACTGACGCCGGAAATAAAATCGACTTTTAGCGATCGGGTCAAAACCCAGTCAAAGCCGTTTCCGAGAAGCAAACCCGCGGTCCTCCTTCAGGCGGGCCATCGGATCATGTCCATCAAGGCACTAAACCCTAGACAGCAAGGGGGAGCAATTGCCTATATATATACCCCCTTGCATGCAATTGAAAACCTAACTTTTCACACACACAATACATCCTTTGCAACCCTAATTACTACTCATCTTCAACCTTAGAACCCTAGCTACTTACAAACCCTAAAACCACCATAACTCGACTTACATCAACCTCGATACTCCCGTGCTCAAGCCACAATTAACGAGTTCTATCCGAGACAAGAAACATGTGGGTTGAGGGTGCAAAATCCCGTTATTCTCTCTTCTTCTCTCTCTCTCTCGTCCCGTCGGTCTTCTTCGTCGTCTTCTTTTCGTTCGTTTTTCTTTTGTTGTCGCGTCAATAATATCGGTAATATTACTAGTATAAAAATACTAAAATACTTGCTAATTCGTGTCGAACACGAGGGATGACGGGATAAGAAAATCCGAATATTACGAGGGTAATGCACCCGATGTTGACGGTCGTTTATCCCGACACCCCGAGTGTTTGATTGTTGAAGCAAGTCAGCATCAATAATCTTTTTTTATGTTATCCGCATCATCGTTCATCGCATTCGCATATTTCGTAAATTTCGAAACAATTTTTGAATCAAGCATCTTTTTTTTAGTTAAGGTCGAAACCCGTTGATGTGGATCCGACATCACACAATCCGCAAGGATTATTACGATGTCGGGATGTGTAGGGAATCAAGTTGAGTCTTTTTTTTAATTCAAATATCGATCTACTAGATTTGATACCAACTCAATAGTTGGATGTGGAATTTAAATGATCTAGTCAATGAATCTAACTAATACGAAGTCGTTGATGCTAAAAATAGTGATCATAATTCGCAAGAATTAATTCCGACACTATAAAACGCGGAGACAATTTATTTCGTTTTGCTTGATTTAAAATGACTTGCAAATACATTTTTTAGATTTCGCTCTAAATATTCGATATCGATTCAATAATCGAATATCAAATACGACGAGTATCCAAATCCGAATCGAGCATAGATCATACAATATTTCTGCCCGATTCAATAAAAAACCATCATTCCCAGGATACGATACCGACTCTGTAGTCGAGTATCAAATCTAACGGAATTAATCAAAAAAAGCCAAAACAGCCCTCCATGTGAGTCGCGCGGATATCATGCGAGTCGTGCGGGTGTCATGCGAGTCGTGCGGATCCCATGCGAGTCGCGCGCCTGCGCAAGTCGCGCGAAGTTCATACAAGTCGCGCGATTGCCTGGAAATTGCGACACAAAAGGATTTTTTTAGTTCATTTTTTAAAATGACTTATAACATCTTTTCTAAACTCCCTCCTAATATTTGATATTGATTCCATAATCAAATATCGAATATGACGAGCATTGAAATTTTAAAGTCGAGTATAAATCATACCATATTTTTACACGACTTAGCAAAATTATCGATTTTCCAAAATCATGCATCGTATTTATATTATCCTATAGCATTCTATATTTTCGCAAACCGTTATTATCGTTATTACCGTTACTAACAAGTTTGCTCTTTTTGTCGATTTATTTTCGTCGTTTATTTTGTTGTACTAAAATGAACTCGCATGCTAAATATGACTTCGACGTTAATATTAGATGCATTAAATCGACGTAGCAACCCATTCATTCTTTTTCGCATGTTTAGGGAAAATAATGTTTGCATATCATTTTCATCATTTTACTAACACGCGTATTAAAACGTCATTCGATATCTTAGTAGAGGCCGCTAATGTGCGGGCGGGGTTGGGTGTTCTTTGTGAACTTCCCAACACGTACCCTCATCCCTTACTTAGAACCATGGTTTCCGGATATCCGAATCCATTGGCACACGAGAGTCATTCAATACACGGTATCCGATAATGTCGGTATTGGTATCAAATGCAAAGGGACGAGCCCAATAAACTCTGACATCCGAATGGGCCGTACTTTGTGCATGGCCCACTATGACATAAAGTGGGTTCGAACGGGCCCAAACTCCCACACAGTTCGGTGGCGACTCCACTTCGATTTAAATTTCAATTCGACCCATCTCATATGGAGATTCATTCGCCTCCCCAAACCCGCGCGTGGCCGCGTCGGGGTGGACCTATGTCATCTCCACAATCTCATTGAAAACAACATTATTTGTTGATTGCGCATTGAATGAATCTTCAGTTAGAAGTAAGACTTTAAGACCCTTCTTCCTGATAACCCTGGAAATAGTCACGCAAAGCTACTCGTGAGTGACGACTGGTTTAGGAAAAAACGGACCAAAGTTTGAAAGGGACTGCCTGTTCCACATCAGTGCCAATAAATGCAACGATATAGGCAACAATCGATGGACTAACAGTGAAGCAACCTTCAAAGCAAGTTTAGGAAACACAACGGACATACTAATGGTCCTATTCAGCACCAAAAAGCCAAAATGCAAAAACAGAACAAATGTTGTGGATGTAGTTCCAGCCAAGAGTGTCCTCCTTGTTCAGGTCAGATGCCACGTCCTTCGCTTCTCATATGATCGACCTGTGCTGCGACTACAGGGAAAAGATCTCACCAATTGGCTCTTCATCTGAAGAGGACTAATGCCGTCTTGTAATGGAAGAATCGGTGAACCTTTCCCTGAAGATGTATAAGTACCCACTGTCTTCTGGATCAGAAAACGTTTTGCAGTCTAAAACTAACCATAGGCGTGGGACTGTCCTGTGTATTTTAGGTGCGATATGTTGCCACTGTCTACTGCCTAATGCGCCGTTGTGTACCTATCACTGGGACTGGATAGATATGCAGGTGCTATATGTTTAGTAAACATGTGTGATAACTTCACGCTAGAACTTATCCTCTTTGATGAATTCATACACATGAGAAATTAGACTCAGTTTAGTGTAAAGATACTGGACATGTGCACATAAACTGCAGCAAGATATTAGGGTGCAGTCACCCCAGAGTCCACACTGAAACGCACAACACTACGCTGACCACTGGCATCTTACTTACGACATCGCACTTCACGCCGATATTACACCTCGCATGCAGAATCGAGACACAGCACAACATAAATAATTGCTTATTCAAAACACACACAGTACTATGCACTGGGTTATTGTTACCTGGTTAGACTAAGTTGATTTTACCTGGGTTGTAAAATTTGACATTTGATGGCGGAGAAGTGAGAAGACTATTGGTAGGAGTATTATTTAACGTAAAAGACGGGTTTAGGCTGAAAAAGTGAACCAATTTGTGTTGACTCATCATTAAGTCTGTATGTATATATGAATGTGACATCTTCTTGGAGTCTTCTAGATGTGTTTGTAGTACTCCATATGCATTTACTTGTTTATGGTTTTCACAGTCGCATACATTTAAGATTCGTTTGCAAAGTCTCTTCCAATTCTAAAAACTGCGTAACATATTACTAAGCCCATGAAGAAGATATTTTCTGGCTCGTGTTTCTTCAAAAACAATTCTAGTTAAGCTCCACAGTGTCATGTCTAGGAAGCAACGAAAGCGAGGTTGTAGCGCATACATACAGTAGCCATAGTTACGCAAGTTGATAACCATGTGACAAGTTTAGTTTGTAGTGCATATTTTGCTGTGTTTTGGTCCCATTTTCCTTGCGGAATTGCTCCTTGGGAGCGGTTCATGGGCTACTTATGCTTCCTCTAGCTCGTTTCAGGTTCCCGAGACCATTCGTGAAGAGTTGGAGTGATTCCGACTCAATACATACACTTTTCGGAGCCAACGAAGCGGAGGAACGATTACTCGATGCCTTGGATTCGACCCCGAGACCTTGGGACTCGATCCCGAGCCTCTTAGACTCGATCCTGAGACCCGAGAGTCGATGAGAAGTCCATGTGAAGCAAGGAGGAACCTTAAAGGTCATATTGGTGGCCTACAAGACTCATCCCCGACAGGAAGGAACTCATCCCGTTCGGGATGAGGTGCGCATTTAGCATTGCTACTGTTTTGGACCCGTCCCGGTCGGGACCAACCCATCCCGGTCGGGATCAGACCGTCCCGGGCGGGACCAATCCGTCCCGGGCGGGATGAGCCAGCTGAAGCCGCGTGACTCTTTCCTTCCTCCTTCATTCTTGTAACCCTATAAATACTCCTCCTTTGTGATGTTTAAGAACCATACTTTACCCTAGATTGTTTTAGGCCTCTCTTAAGATTTCAAAACCCTAATTAATCTCTTTTAATCTTTAGTTAATCCTTTGTTAATCTTAGTTTAATCTAGTTTAGATAATCTTGTATTAAGTGGGTTCTTGAAGATTTCTCCCAGCTTGACATCCTTGGGATTAATTTGGGTTCTTATTTATACAAGATTGCATCTTTTTTTTCCTCTTGTTGTTGGTATAATTCTCTTTACTCTTGTTCTTGTTTATTTAATCAAGTTTGAATCTTTTTATATTGTTATTGTCATTGTTCTTGTTCTTCATTATGGATGTTTGGTTTGTGATGTTGTTTTCTCTTACTATTGTTAGTTTATTCTTGATAATGAGTGAGTAGTCTCCTTGTGGGTTAGTAGGGGGATTAAGGGTAGATTATGGGTGATTAGGGTTTGATTAGGGGTAAAGGGTGAATCTTTGTTGTTAGTCACATATTGGGCACTCTATGTGTTTGTTGATATGCTTGTGTGAGTAGTAGTGGCCATGCTTCCCATATTTGTGCTCATCTTCTCATTGTTTGTCTATTTTGTGGTTGTGTTGAGGTTAGTCTTAGACGCGAGAGCGCGAACTTACCTCGGTGTTGGTCTACATAGCGAGAGCCCGGACCGACTCTAGCAATTAGGAGACACCTACACCTTTGACCACCCCAATTACCCTACTACACTTATGAACCCAACCTAACCCACTTCTCTTCATATTTGATTCAACTTCTTAGTTAGTCATCGGTTCTTCTAGTTTGCTTGTTAGTTTGATCTTTAGTTATCCCGTTTTAGCATTGTGTTAGCCTAGTCATTGTTAGTCCACTTCCTTCATCTCCAACCACCATAGTTTACCATTTATTGTCTTCTTTGTGTTTGTTTGTGACTTAGCCTTGTTTGTGAGCGGACCTAGTCTAGACTTTATAATACCGTCTCCGTGGACACGACCCTACTTGCCCTAGCTACCCACTAGGAATAGTCAGTTATTTATTGACGGTGGGACCCGCGACAAATCCCACCATCACCAGGTCATTAAAGAATAATAATATCTACTGTGCCAAGTAATCCCAGAGCTATGAGCTGTGCTGTGATGACAGTCTCCTCGCCAAATTGCTCAACATAGGCGGCTGTATTTTCTGCAGAGGTAGAACTAGTAATGTACACATGAGGTGTAGTGTCCAGTGCGTCCAACTGGAAAGTATGCATCATCCTCTTCACGAGGCTATTGTTGGTCAAGTAGCATTTGCATCTGCGTGAAACCACAACCTCACCCCGAACGACGGTTGTTACACCGAATTGTTGTTCTCTTTGTAGAAGTCTATTGTAATCTTCAGCCCACCGAAGCGCATCCATGCGTAGTGCGAACATTTGAGCCCATCGCTTGCAGACAAGCGACATCACTACCCTGTCAGCCGCATCAAGTTTTATGAATATCTGCTCCATGTAGTCGTCGCTTGAAAGGACTCCGCTTACATTTGAGTACCGCCTACCGTGGACTATAACTTCATGAGGATGATCGTAAATGAAATATAAGCGCGGTAACTTCTGCTGCTTGCTATTAGCTATGACGGTATTCCTGTCCTCGTCTACATTGTTTGTTAGCCAGCCTCTGCAATGATATGGATCCATACTAACATTCAGAAGGCCTGTATGGTGGGAGTACACGTCAGAACACTGATCGGAAACAGGTAGTCGCACAACCAGTACAGAAATAGGAAGCAAGTAGAATTCTATATTGGAAATAACTGCTGGTAGCGCGACTAACCAACATGAGGCACTCCGTGTAACATACAATATCCACCCCACCTTTATTGCCCCACTTATTATCTGGGTACATTCAAGAAATGGTTACATAGAAGTCAAAACCTGTAGAAAGATGCTATCTTGTTTCTGTGAAATAGGAATGACAACTCAGGAAAATCTAGGCGACATGCTAACATATAGAATATAAGCTATGAATATGTGCATACATGAGAACAAGAAAGAAATGAGTGTCGTGGTCACTAGTGACCAAACTGATTCCGAGCACACCAAGAGTTACTCGCATGGATGTGACTGAGTAATCACAGCAACGTCAGCAAGGTACATGATCACAATTCTGAAACAATTTTTACATCACTGATCATGAATGTATTTCTAGGCTTAAATGAAGCATATACGCACACAAGAATGGAAGAAAGCAATAAGAACTTGGAAACAGGGGCACAGAATGCAGCAACGCTTGGGCACACTGATCACTATTTGGGAGCATTTCGCGACTTATGTGCAGCAAAACAGCGGGAGCGCTACAGTAGTAGAAAACTTACAGACCCAAGCAGTCTTGACGGGGGTCCAGCAAACGCAGTAGAAGAGTTCTGGGGAAGTAAAAGATGCACCTTTTTTTTTCTCGTGGAGATGGGGGTACAGTAATGACTTAATGTTCAAGGATGGGGGGGGGGGGGAAGGTGGGGGGCCGAGGGCTTATTAATGACGCTAGTAGGGGTTATTGGGTAAGGGGTTGGAATCTGTGAGGAGGGTGGCTGAATTAGTACAATTAATATCTTGATATGAGCTGAATAGACATAGGGTGTAGGCAAGCATGATAGGAAGTTGTAGACATTAAGTCTACGTTTAGTTGGGCATTACAATTAGTCCATAGTTTGGTGGTGGTTCACATTCCGGTTGCGAATATCGTTTTAGGTAGCAGTGATTCAGGTTTGTACATTTCTTTGGTTGTACTCCCCTCGTGTTGTCTTATTTTTAAAATGTGTAGAGGTAGGGAGCCGCGAGAATATGCTATATCACTCGCGCCTCTTCCAAAACAATTCTAAATAAGTCCCACGAAGTCATGTCAGAGTTGGTGCTGTTCAGGACGTTCGCAAAGTCACATGTGACTCTTGGGAAAAAAAGAATGTTGGCTGGTTACAGTGTATGAAGCGGTGAACATGTCACTAACATGAACATGGGTTGTCCACGCAGTGTATGGTGGAGACGGACCATTGTATTTTGTGTAAGGCGGTCGAGGAAGTAGAAGTTTATGCGTCGATTCAGTTAACTTGTAATGGCAATGGTTGGTCGATATCCAAGGCCGAATGCTCGGGTTGTCATACAAATACAAATATATATTAGAGGCAGTACTTAAGAATATGTTGTTCAGTTGAAGCAAAATGTTCAGAGTGGTGCCACTTTCCGAGGGCGTAACTTTCGTATTCCATTGAATTTTAAAAGTAATGACAGTAGTAAATGCATTACTGAAGCTTAGAATGGAAGTCGTACTTGTAGGGTCATCGTGTCGGTTTCCGTGAAGTTTCATACGACTATGTGAGGGATAATTCTTACTCATTGTGCAAAAGATATGCGAATGGTTTGCGTATCGCAAACAATACCCAATAAGTAACAAATTAAACATGTAACAGTCTTGCCGTAACGGAAACAAAATATGGAGCACGTTTGCACTGACTGGCAACAACTTTTGGACGACCACAAAGAATAATCACTATTATTTCTTTCAGTTGGCAATCAAGAGTGGGACAGTCAACAACCCACAAACCGTATACCAAGGGAACAACAGTAACTTCCACCAATTACTGAGCCTGCCTTTACCCCTTCCAGTAAATATGCCTTTACCCACAAATGCGATCCCTCACTGACTGATGCAAGAAAAATACGTTACGTACAAAACTTCCACAGAACTCCAAATCTATACTTGCCCAGATGTTAGTTGATTGTTCAGGACCATAACAACCTAACTCTGAAATTGAAAGGTTCTTTAGTAGAAGGTCAGAAACAACAATGCGAGATCCATGGATGAAAAATTCGTGTACCTACCAACCTGCATCATGCACAACTTATCCTACCAAAAAATGGGCGACGGTCGAACCATTGGCAGAAGCTTCAATTGAGTAAGGAATGAGCTAATTAAGCTGGGGTATCCGGTCAGGAAGATCTACCATGCGTGGATTGGCCAAAATGGAGACTTCGGGAGAGCCATAACGATAGAAGTTTTGGGCAGCGATGAAAGAAACGACAGTGCTTTCAAGTTGCAGCGGTGCTTTGAAAGGGTGGGAAGGGGAAAGATGGGTTCAATGAAAGCTTCGACAGCATGCCTGGCCCTCACGTGTGGGGGCAACTACTGCCGACAAACGACTGGTAAAAAAGGGGAGGAGCTGCATATGTGTGTCCGACTATTGGAAGACACATGGTCGCAAAGTCGCGCACACGGACAGCATCTCAACCTACGTCTATGTGTTCAATCTGCTGAAGCATCACTGCCCCGGATTGTACGTCTGAGAAGTAACTGCCGGTTTTTCTGATTACTGAATGTTTTGTCATGTCCTTTTAAACTTCTGTCGGTATGTCTCATTCGAATTAATGTGAATCTGTTAAGTTGAACCATCGTACTCCTACATTTGTATTGGATATTTTCACAAACCGTACTCTCTGCGTTTTCAAATATGGTCCACGTCCTATATAGTCACTGCATTGAAGTATGTGTGCCTGTGTATGCAGCAGTGTATAACAGTCTGCACTGTAGTAATTGTGTAGTCAGCGGATGGTCAAACGGTAGTGTCGATAGCCCACAAATACTCAAGGTGTCAATACCGAGATTCAACGGTGGGAAACAGACATGAGATTGGGTAGACTAATGATAAAACATGGAGCTACAAAACCAAAAGATCACACGCACAAAATAATGATGTACTAAGTTTATATTATCAGCACAAATTGGTGAATATCTCCTTGCAAACAACATTTGTTGTTGATTGAGCATTGAATAGATCTTCAGTTAGAAGTAAGACTTCAAGACCCTTCTTACTGGTGACCCTGGAAATAGCTACGTAAAGCTACAAAGCAAGTCCACGAAGTACAAGGGACATACCAATGCTCCCGTTCAACATCAGAAAGCCACAAAGCAAAAAACAGAACAATTGTCGTAGATGTAGTTCCATCCAAAATTATACTGCTCCTTGTACAGGTCAGATGAGTCCTGCACAGTGTGTCAAAAGGATTCCACGTCCTTCGCATCTCATATGATGCCTGCAAGGCGCAGTACCTCGTAAGAGGTGATGTTTTTTACACGGTAATCCGATGGAGCCTGGACTGCTGTCGCAGAAATAACAGTCACCTTGCTTGATTCTCTAGCCCGCGAAAGGGCAACATATAGCTGTCCATGTGAGAAGCAAGGTCGTGGAAGGTAGACTGCAACATGATTTAAGGTCTGGCCCTGTGATTTATTAATAGTCATTGCAAAGCTTAACCTTAAGGGGAATTGATTACGATAGAAGTTGAATGGATAGTTAGAAGACTCTGGCAGTTCCATCCTAATCTGTGGAATGAAGACGTGTTCACCACTATGATGACCAGTGGTTATGACACATTCGACTACGTTTGGGAAGAATTTTTTACAGATCAGTCTAGTTCCGTTGCACAAGACCGACGATGGAAGAAGATTTCGAAGCAGAATCACTGGGCAGTTTTCTTTGAGAACATGTTCATACGAACTCATGCCCCCAGGACAAAGTTTATTTATAAATTCAGCAGGGTAAATGTTGCAGTTATCAGCAAGCAGTGTGTCGTAACCTCTGTACACGACAGCTGTTCCAGGGAATCTTTCTATCAGTAGTGTGTCAATATCATCAACGTCCTCATTCATGGGTGTCAGCACTGACCTCTGGGTAAACACCGCGATTCCCAAAGCCTGGACATCAGCCTCTGGGTAGACTGCATTCGCTACTGTGGTAATTAGTTCAGTCTCTTCACCACTTGTATGCTGTACAACTCCGTCTGGTAATACAACCAAATCAGAGCCTTCAGTCTAAAGTTCACTGTTTCCTAAAGATAAAAGGTAAGCAGAGAAAAGTGGGTCAGTCCGAGCGCGGACGTTTATCGTTAGTTGGAATTTGATAAGCTGGGACGACCATATTGGCGAAGACACTACGCTGGAGTTGACAGCCTCTCGCATGGATTTATGCGGAACTATAGGCAGTACTTGACGGAAGTCGCCTCCAAACACTATCAACTTTCCACCGAAAATCATGTATGGATTACACAGATCACGCAACAACTTGTCGAGTGCTTCCACCGCTTCCTTCCTAGCCATTGAAGCCTAGTCCCATATAATTAAACTGGCTGCTTGGATCAGAGGAGCCAAGCCCCCCTGTTTTGGAACATTGCATGTGATCGCCTCCCAATCGGATCGGTCGTTAACGAAGGACGGGGGATCAAACGATATTTATAGACTCGTAATAGCACAAAAACTACTAGATTAATCGTGGTAAGTTTAGGTCGGTCCACAAGGAACGGGGTGCTATATTGGTGAGCTTAAGACGGTGTGTTTGATGTCTAAAGGGGGGGTTTTCTAAGGGTCGAGTCTAAACTAGAGGAATGACTAGAGAAATGACTACGAGAATAGCTAGGGGTGATTAATCTAGGGAAAGGTGTTAGGGGGAAGTCAGGATTCGGTACTTGGAGTCTAAGAAGGTCGGGATCGAGTTTTTGTCGCAACATTGGTAATCTTACCACTTTCGCGGTGTATTAGGGTAAGTCTCTAGCTATGGTAATTTCTACCCCGAGTTTCCCCATATTGATAGAAACTAGTCAAGGTCGGTCTAGTTGGCCGGACTAAAACAACAATGACACAAGACCATAACAAGATAAACCAACAAGCAAGCAACCCACCAATACCCCTAAATTCAAATAATCCAAGTCCTCATCCCTAAACCCCCAACAAGAAATCTACTCACTAATCATAATGAAAGACAATAAAACATTAACTAGGGAGAAAATAACTACAATATGCATATTAACTAGATCTAAAGAAACTAACAATAATATGATGAGAAAACTATGATCTAACAATTACCCACTAAACTATAGAAGAAACAAGATCTAACAAATAAACTAGAGAATAATCTAGAATAACATGAATAACATCTAGAGAAACTAACAATACTAAGATGATCAAAACAAGAATCAACAAAACTTAAGCATAAAAACAAAAATCTAAAACAACATAAATAAAGATGATCTAAACAAAACAATAATGAAAGAACAGTAAAATAAATCTAAACTAGAGATTAGGGAGTGGAAAGAAATATATACCAACTATGAAGATCTAAAAGAAATAAGAAGATTGCATTAATAAAGGTTGAATCTTAGATGGAGATAGTGAAGAACTTGTCACCAATTCTTCAATAAACCCACAAATCTTCTGATTGGGGTCGGCAGCCTGACACCAACAGCCTGCTAGGCAGGCTCCCAGGAGATTGCCAACTAAGCCCAAAAACCAACCCGGCAAACAGTCAAGGTAAAGAACATAGAAGCGGGAGAAAACTACCAAGGAGAACAGCCGACCATCGGACCAGCAGGGTGACACGGCCCGCTAGAGCTTGGCTCCAGCCGCTCAAAACCCGCCTACCCCCTGGGGACATCTCCGCAGGCAGAGCGGAGGTCCCCGGAGAATGGGTGGATGAGAGGACGCCACCTGTCACTTCCTTATCCACCCATTCTCCATCTACTTCCCTCTCTTGTGGGAAGGTATAAATACTCTTCCATTTCCCACAAGAAAGGGGTTGGATTTTCTCTCTCTAGAACTCTTACTCTAAAATTGTCGCCCAGTTCTTCACGAGCTGGGTTTCTTAAGGCTTTCACAGACTAACTTAGGCATCGGAGAGGGTTTCCTCGGACATCCTCCGAGGCCCTGTGCGTTTTCTGTGCAGGGAGCCAGCCCAATCCGCCGGGAAGGTCTGACTGGAAGAGTAGGAGGAAGGAGAGTGTCAAGATTGATCAGTAAGCATTCAGAAGTAACACCGAGCGACATTAACCCGAATCCCACGTCGGGTTAATTGATTCCAATAACCGGAACAATTTGGCGCCGTCTGTGGGGAAGATCTGGTTGTATCCACGAATTACCCACAAAAAATCAACAATTCCCAATTACAAAAACTAAACCAATCAAAATAATCATGTCGGAAATCGTTGACACCAGTGTAGGGGTAGGTCTGACGGTCCCACCGATGACCCCCCTATACGGCATGCCACAGCCGGAGAGGGCTCCTCCCACCACGACCCTGGGGGTGGAAGGAACCAGTCTCTTGGGCATGCCAAATGCTGCTATAGCACAAGAGTTGGGGGCACACCCAGGGCACACTCTGAACCTGACCCCAGCTCAGATGGTACAGACAACTGCCTTCTTCTCTGCAATGCTAAACCAGGAGTTCACCCCTGAGGACCTGGTAGGCAGGGTCGCAACGACCCCCAGGCAGCCACCCTCAATGAGCAGGGATGGAGCCGGGGGCACGAAGCGAACCGCCGCCAGAAACGCCCAGAGGAAAGCAAGAAGGACGACTCAAGTATACGCGCAGGTGCAGAAGCGTATCACAACAGGCAACCCAGAGCCACCTGCCCAACAACAGGCGTTCTCCATTCACACAACAGAATCCGCGTCTGGAGAGCAGAGAGGTCTATCTCAGGGATTGCGGGAGCGGATGAGGCACAAGGGGCCTGCATCCAAGCGCCTGGGGGAAAAGCAGGGCGAAGTCTTCTCCAGGTTAACGCCGGCAGCCAGGGAACAGCCGACCCCAGGGTTGTCCCAAAGCCTGCAGTCTAGGCTTAACCGGGGGCAACCGCTCGAGTCTAGATACCACCAGGATGACAATCTCTGCCAGTCTCAGAGGAAGAGACCCAAACAAATCTCCCCTGATGTAGAGGATGAAGCAGCGAGCAGTCCGCCACCGAGGCACCGCTCCCCCAGTACTAGGAAACCGATCCCTAGACAATGGGATGTCCACGGTAACCAGTCTGGGGAAAGCAGGTCACGAGTGGTAGGCAGGCTTACAAAAACCCCTCTTCATCCTGATGTGCAAGATTTCCCCATCCCAAAAATCAAAATGCCTACCGTCAAGTTCGACGGGACCACAGACCCAGAGGACCATCTGGCGGCATTTGAGAGTAACATGTGCATGTATGACGTGGATGACGCAATCTGGTGTAAAATCTTCCCAACCACCCTGGCAGGGCTTGCGCAAGGATGGTTCAGGGATCTTCGCCAAGGATCGATCAACTTCTTTATAGAGTTAGCCGAGGCCTTCCTTGAGCAATATGCAGGGAACAAAAGGAGACGCCTCACTCGTTTCGATCTCATGACCCTGAAACAGAAGAAGGGCGAAAGCGTCAGAGAATACCTAAAGAGGTTTGACTTGTCCTATCAGCAAGTCAGAGAGATCGATGATTCCACCGCTGCCTACGCCCTGACAATCTCCCTGCTCCCAGGAGAAATGAAGAATCAGATGATCAGGGCCCAGCCTGAAACCTTGGCCAAGGCCAGAAAAATAGCTGAAGGTTTTGTTCTGCAGGAAGAGTTTCACAGCCTGCCGGACACCCCTGCAGACCAAGCAAGGTCGCAAGGGGGACCGCAGGGTGGACGTGGCAGAAATGAGCCAGGCAAACAGAGAGAAGAGGGAGACACCCCCAAGAAAGAGCGCACAACATACCAGCCAAGATTTGACAGTTACACGGCCCTCAATAGGCCGAGAGCAGAAATCTTCGAGTTGGAAAAAGAAACTGCAAAATGGACTCGTCCAAACAAGCCGCGCAGCCCAAATGGGGATCCTAAAAAATTCTGCACGTTCCACGATTGCATAGGCCATACCGCGGAGGAATGTCGACACTTAAAAGATGAAATCGAGAAACTTATAAGAAACGGCTGGCTGAGCAACTATGCAGCAAGGAACAAACCCCAGAAGGAGGCAGCGGACAAACCTGAAGGCTCAGTCCAAAATCGCACGATTATCCATGTGGTGTCAGGAGATGCAGAAGAACAGACTAGCAGACGGAGCCAGAAAAGGCAGATCCGCGAATTGCGGAATCAAATTTGCTACGCCGAGAGAGCAGGAAGTCCAAGGGGCACTACCCTAAGCATCACCCCTGAGGATGCAGGGAGAGTCGTGTACCCGCATAGTGACCCTCTGGTCTTAACTCTTGAAATCAGCAATCACATTGTCAAGAGATGCATGGTGGACACTGGCACCTATACCAACCTCTTGTACAAAGATGTTTTTGAGAAAATGAATCTAGGAAAAAGACATCTTAAGCCGGCCCCTGGATCTTTGTATGGGTTCAGTGGGGAAGGCGTGCTACCCATGGGAGTTATCGACCTGCCAGTGACATTCGGGGAGGGGGCATCGGCTAGAAATGTCAGGGCATCCTTTGTTGTAGTGGATGCCAAGTCTGCGTACAACGCCCTGATAGGACGAGCCACCCTAGATGAAATAGAAGCTGCTGTGTCAATCAGGGCCCTCACCATAGCCTATGTGACAGACTTTGGCATGGAGGGGAAGGTCCACGGGGATCAGGAGTCGGCCAGACACTGTTACTCCGTGGCCCTGCAAGCCCATGAGGCAGAAAGGAAAGGAAAGCGAAAAGCCGAAAGCTCTCCCAGCAGGGAGGGCGAAATCCCGGCTGCCCAGCAAGAATCGGCCCACCTAGAGCCTGAAGGGGAGAGCATGCTGGTGGACTTAGAACCAGGAAGGCAGGTCCTCATAGGGGCCGACCTGGAAGAGTCCTACCAAAGGGAATTAATTGTAGTCCTAAGAGAAAATAGGGACGTATTTGCTTACTCTGCAGATGAGATGCCAGGGGTCGACCCGGCTTTTATTGTTCATAAGCTGAACATTAATCCGGAGGCTCGCCCTGTGAAGCAGAAGAAGAGAAACATGTCCGTAGAGAAAGACGCGGCTATAAAAGAAGAGATAGACAAACTCCTAAGGGCAGATTTCATCGAAGTCTGCGACTACCCTGAATGGTTGGCAAACGTTGTGATGGTAAAAAAGTCGTCAGGAGCATGGAGAATGTGCGTAGACTTTATCAATCTTAACAAAGCCTGCCCAAAGGACTGCTACCCTCTGCCCAGGATAGATCAACTGGTGGATGCCACTAGTGGATACACCACGCTAAGTTTTCTGGATGCATTCTCAGGGTACCATCAAGTGTACCTCTGGCAGCCAGCCAGGGTGAGGTGCGCCTTCATAACCAGCCATGGCACTTACATGTACAAGATGATGCCATTTGGGCTGAAGAATGCAGGCGCCACCTATCAGCGGTTGGTGGACAAAGTCTTTGAAAATCAAAAAGGGAGAAATTTAGAAGCCTATGTCGATGATGCGATTGTCAAGAGCAAGGGGAACAAGGAGCATCTAACAGACCTTCAGGAAACATTCTCCTCCCTGCGGTCATACAAGATGAAGCTGAATCCGAAGAAATGCACATTCGGGGTCCGATCCGGAAAATTCCTGGGTTTCTTAGTAAGCTCCAGGGGGATAGACGCCAATCCCGAAAAAGTTCAGGCGGTCCTAGATCTCCCGGAGCCTAAAACCATCAGGGATATTCAGCGACTTACAGGCAGGATGGCCGCCCTGGCCCGATTTATCGCCAGGTCGGCAGACAAGTCCACCCCCTTCTTCAAGGTATTGAAGGGCAACAAGCAATTCAAATGGGAGGATGAACAAAATAAAGCCTTCGAACAATTGAAGGAGCACCTGAAGAAACTCCCTACCTTGGCAAGACCAGTGGTCGGAGAAAAACTGTACCTATACATTGTTGTCACCAACACGACAGTAAGTGCAGTCATCCTAAGGGAGGAAGCAAACTCACAACAACCCATCTACTTTGTGAGTCACGCCCTGGGTACAGCCGAAAGAAATTATCCTTTGATAGAAAAGGCCGCCTATGCAGTCATCATCGCAGCCAGAAAACTCAGACCCTACTTTGACGCACATCCCGTTGTGGTCCTCACCGACCAGCCGCTGGAAAAAGTGTTGGAAAAGTTTGAGAAATCAGGAAGGCTGCTGAAATGGGCGATCGAGTTAAGCGGGCTGGGGATATCATATCAGCCAAGAACAGCCATCAAAGCACAAGCCTTGGCTGATTTCCTGGCTGAATGTTCCCATTCAGGGGAAGAGGAGCCCACCGCCGAAGAATGGATTGTGCACACTGACGGATCCTCAACAGCCAATGGTGCAGGGGCAGGCGTTGTGCTGACCAGCCCAGAAGGAATTGATTTTGAGCATGCGCTCAGATTCACCTTCCCCGCATCAAACAACGAGGCAGAGTACGAAGCTGTACTCGCCGGGATAAATCTGGCTAAAGCCGCAGGGGCAGAGCGAGTTATACTAGCAACTGACTCCCAGCTCATTGCTAATCAAATTAACGGAGAATATGAGGCCAGAGACCAGACCATGGCCACCTACCTTGAAAAAGTAAAACGGGAGTTATCAAGCCTGAAATCCTATGAAATCCAGCAAATACCCCGATCACAGAATAATCGGGCTGACGCTCTGTCATAGCTGGCCAGCTCCAGCTTGCAAGACATAAGGAGATCAGTTTGGGTTGATGTCATGCATGAGAAGTCCACCACTCCCTATCAGACAGTCAGCACCATTGAGGAAAGTCAGGAAAGCTGGATGACCCCCATCATTCAGTTAAAAAAATACGGCATCCACCTGATCCGGTACAGAAGAGGAAAATTCAAGCCAAAGTGTGGACATGACGTAGGTCCACCCCGACGCGGCCACGCGCGGGTTTGGGTAGGCGAATGAATCTCGTGGTGAGATTGCTCTCGGGTTCGAAATTTAAGTCAAAATGGAGTCGCCACCGAATTTTGTGGTTATTCGGAACCATACGAGCCCACTCTATGTCGTCATGGGCTATACACAAAGTAAGCCCACTTCGATTTCAGAGTTCATTGGGCTCGTCCCTTTGCATTGCGATACCGATACCATCTACACCGGTATCGTGTAAAGAATGACTCTCGTGCGCCAAGGGTTTCGGACATCCGGAAACCAAAGGTTCTGAGTAAGGGGTGAGGGTACGTGTTGGGAAGCCCACTAAGGACACCCAACCCCGCTCGCACATGGCGGCCTCTACTAAGACACCGTTCGTGTTCGTGTACGCGCGCTAGTAAAATGATAAAATGATATGCAAATAGCGTTTTCGGGCTAAGCATGCGAGTTGTTGATTAACTACGTCATTTAATGCATCTTGATTCACGTCAAAGTGATTTAGCATGTGATGTTCATTTAAGGCGATAAATGGCAAACATCAAGAATAGAAAAACTCGTAAATAAATTACAAATTACACGGGCGGAATACAACCCGGAATTCACAATACAACGAGCAATAAAATAGAATAATTGAATTATAAGCAGCAAATGCTAACTAGAAACGGACCCGTATATAATAAATATAAATCGGACCGTAAGCTATGCAAATGGACGAACTTCGATTAAATACACATTATATTGTGTATTAAACGGAGGACGGAGATATGGAACCTAGGCGTGGTGCTAGCCCGATCCCGAATCTCGATGCCTTGTCCCGACTTATCACCTCGAAAAATGAAGTCTGAATTAATTATGTGTCGGATACGACTAAAGAGTCGTCGACACAAAAATTAATAGTGTGAGACCGTCGATCAAAGTCGTTTCTTTTAGTGATGTGCATGAGTATGAATTTTAGAAAAATGGGTTCACGTGATGGTCTTTACACGCGTTGACTAAAGTCACAAAGAAAAGACGAGTCTTGAAATATGGTCAAATGTCGCGAAGATCGCATATTAATGTAAGGACCGAGAAGGGTAGAAAGTCGGGAAAACGGGAAAAATGGTCTCGGCCGGACAGGCCTGCCCGCGAGTCGCATGGCCGGTCGCGCGACTCGCGTGTGGCCCTGGTCGGGCATTGCATTTTATATTTGTCGAAAAATCGTCAATTTTTATAATCACGTGCCAATGTGAGTTTATTTACTCAATTTATGTTTTTGCTAGATTAGGAATTTTGAATTAGTAGCGAAATTGCATCCCTCTACGTCACGACATCGAAACTAATCCTTCCGGATTATGTAATGTCGGTTTTCGTGTCAACGGGTTTCGTACTAATTGAAATGGGATCGAATGCGTTCAACTACGACCGATTGCAATCACGTCACGCCCTTGAGAACATTGGGGCGGGGCTCCTCGAAAGGGCTCCACCTCCGTCGTTACTCGTAAAGGGATTAGAAGGACTTTAGGCGATCGTCGTAGTCAAACGTATTTGAAACCGAAAACTTGTATTAATATATATATGTACGCGGTATTAATTGTTAATGACGAAATGTAAATAAATAAATAAATAAATAAATAAATAATGTTAGTGGTTAGAGTACATAAATAAAATGTTAGGTGTTAGAGTACATAATTAAAATGTTAGTAGCAAAATTAAAATAATGTTAGTAACGGAATTAAAATGTTAGTGCTAGTAATAATAATAATAATAATAATAATAATAATATACATAATCAAAAGGAAAAGAGAAAGGAGAAAGAAATGTCGGGATTTGAATCACACCCTCAACCTACATGCTTAATGGCCTCGGAAACGAACTCGTAATAGCGACGGGAGCGCGGGAGTGTCGAGATATGTAGGGTGAGTTATGGTGTGTGTCTTTGACGAGTTTTGATCTCGGGATTTTGAATATGTATGTGTGTGTGTGTGTGTGTGTGTATGCCGCCGGTTTAACGAGGGCAAGTGGCTCGGTTTTTTGTATTGTTTTGCTTGGGGTTGTTTTGGTAGATTAGGCTTTTTAAGGCTTTTTGTTTCAGCTTTTTTAAAGGCTTCATTATGCTGAAAAGTCCTTGAAAATGGTGAGGATTAAGGGTGTATTTATAGAGTGGGGGGAGTTGGGTGAGTTGAGCTAATTTAGGAATGGTTGACCCTTTGATTTGATTATGCATTTTGAATTCTGATTTGGGCGCAATCTTCTAGAAGCTGAACTTGGCTGGTTTGTGTGACGGGTTCGTCCTTGACCGGGTTTTGACCCGGTCGCTAAAAGACGGGATTTATTTCCGGTGACGGTTTTGACCCAAATTAGTCTCATTTTATTGGAAACGGCCCACTGGGCCTGGATTTGAGGTCGGTTTTGAGAGATTTGCACTCCGCTAAATGCCCACGTCGGATACTATTGATTCCGAGTCCGTATTCGAGCGTATTAAGTCACGTTAGCGTCCGATCATCATCGGGTGTTTTGTCGGGAACTGCTATAGACACTAGCAGGCAAAATGCGGGTGTCTACACAAAGCCGCCTGGTTCATAATCGTTGACGAAGAGCTCTACAAGAAATCCTTCACTTACCCCCTGCTCAGATGCCTAGGAGCAGATCAGACTGCCGAAGTCCTAGAAGACATCCACTCAGGAATCTGTGGATATCACATCGGAGGAAGGTCATTGGCCCACAAGGCCCTAAGGGCAGGGTACTACTGGCCAACCATGCTAGCAGATGCTAGGAGCCTAACCCAAAAGTGCAGAAAATGCCAACTCTTCGCTTCATCAATCCATGTCCCAGCCCAAGAACTCAGGCCGATTCTATCTCCCATTCCTTTCGCCCAATGGGGAATGGACATACTGGGTCCATTCACCATGGCTACAGGGGGCCGAAAATTTCTGATCGTAGGGATAGACTACTTCACAAAATGGGTTGAAGCTGAAGCAGTCCCAAACATCACCGAGCCGGCGGTTAGGAAGGTCATTTGGAGGAACATTATAACCAGATTTGGCCTTCCAAAAATATTGGTATGTGACCATGGAAGGCAATTTGATAATGATCCCCTAAGAGCCTGGCTAGAGGGGCATGGGATAGCCGTCGCCTATTCCGCCGTCTGCCACCCCCAGACCAATGGGCAGGCCGAGGCCGCGAACAAACAGATCTTAAACGGACTTAGAAAAATGGTAGACGACCTCAAAGGAAGATGGGCAGACGAGCTACCAAGCATCCTCTGGTCAATAAGGACCACCAGAAAGGAGTCAACAGGTAAGACGTCCTTTGGCCTGGTGTATGGAACGGAGGCGTTACTACCCATCGAAGTGCGAGTTCCTACCCTACGATCTCAACAATACAACCAGGCTGACAATCACGAAGCGATGGCCGAAGCTCTTGACCTGGTCCAGGAAGTCAGGGAAGAAGCCTGCACCAACATAGCAGCCTACCAGCAAAGGATGAGGAAGGCATACAACAAGAAGGTGCATGAGAGAAGATTCCAGGTAGGAGACCTGGTATTAAGAAAGACACAGGCTGTTGGAAAATCTAGAGAACACGGAAAACTAAGCGCTAACTGGGAAGGCCCATACCAAGTGACCCAGATCTTGGGAACAAGCACGTACAAAATTGCCAACCCAGCAGGCCAGGAGTTAAACGCGCACTGGAACGCCGACACCCTAATAAAATACTATGTATGACTATGCCTTAAGAAGATCACACCCATAGGGAAAAATACTTGCGGAGGACGATCAAAAAAGAAATGTCGACGACTCCGACCAATCTTATGTTTTAATGAAATTTCCATAACACTCAAGAATTCATACTCGTTGTCTGTTTAAGCTTGCGCTTTCACACACAAACGAGCAGGGGGCAATAGGGGGAGGCCCCCCTGTTGACGGAACCCAGAAAAAGGGACACCCCAACAAAAACCTTTGGAACCACTACCTATACCCAAGCAGGAAGGATGCAGGTCACCCACTGCTGACAAGGACTGGGGGCAAATCCCCCAACCTTGTATAAAAAACGCAAAAGCCCTCCTCGTCTGCCTCTGGGCAGACAGGGGGCAAGCCCCCTGGACTCCAAGCAGAGACCAGGGACAGGCCAGGCTACGCACAACTGACAAGGACTGGGGGGCAAAACCCCCAACCTTGTATAAAAAACGCAAAAGCCCTCCCCGTCTGCCTCTGGGCAGACAGGGGGCAAGCCCCCTGGCCTCCAAGCAGAGACCAGGGACCGGCCAGGCTACGCACAACTGACAAGGACTGGGGGAAAATCCCCCAACCTTGTATAAAAAACGCAAAAGCCCTCCTCGCCTGCCTCTGGGCAGACAGGGGGCAAGCCCCCTGGCCTCCAAGCAGAGACCAGGGACTGGCCAGGCTACGCACAACTGACAAGGACAGGGGGCAAATCCCCCAACCTTGTATAAAAAAACGCAAAAACCTTCCCCGCCTGCCTCCGGGCAGACACGAGCAAGCTCCCTGGACTCCAAGTAGAGACCAGGGACGGGCCAGGCCACGCACGATTGGCAAAGATTGGGGGCAAATCCCCCAACCTTATATAAAAACGAAAAACCTCCCCCCTTGCCCGCCTCTGGGCAGGCTCCCTGAACCTCGAGCAGAGGCCAGGGGTATTCCAGGTTGCACACAGCTGACGAGGACTGGGGGCAAATCCCCCAACCTTGTATGAAAGACGTAAAAGAAGCAGACTGAAACAAAGGAAAGGCATTCCATAGCAAAACCCATAAGGGTTAGAAAGTTTTTTACAAAGTAACTGAGACAAAAGATCCAGAAGGACAGATATTACAGACAGCTGGCAACGATAAAGGCTCAGCGCAGAAAGTAAGACTATTATAAGAAAAAGCATCATGGAGCATCCTGGCTGGGACCGGCGGCAGCATCAGGTGGTCTGGCCGCCTGAGCCTCATTCTTAGCAGAGTAGAGACCCCGGAAGGCTTCTTCATCAAAAGCGGGGAACATTTCCCCAATCACCTCCATCACCAACTCCAGGGAAGAGTTGGCACCACTCGCGAAGCTGGCATCCACCGCAGCCTCAGTCTCCTCTGCAAGAGTCTCTTTTTCCTTCTTCCACTCTCCCTTGGCCTGTTCAAAGGTCGAGTGAGCTTTGGACAATTGCTCCTCCGAATCAGCCACTTTTCCTTTCAGGTGCCCCATCTCAGCCAGAGAAAGGGTAGCCCGCTCCATTGACAGACGGCTCTCTTTTAGATCAGCCTCCAACTTGGCTATTTCCTTCACAGCTCTCTCTCCCTGAAGTTTCCACTGACCAGCCTGGTTCTTTGCCTCCTCCAGCTCACCCTCCTGCCTTGCCAGCTTATCCTTCAAATTGTTTATCAAGATAATATCCCTCTCCACCATAGCCAGGCGGTCAGGAGGAGGAGCCCCTGGTGTGACAGTCAATTCTTCGTCACTCAGGCGACTGAGAGCCCGCCAGCTCGGCAGACGCCAACAATACCTTAGAGGTACGCTGGATGTATTGAAGCACCTGGTGAGAAGCTGGTCACGGACTTTGGGAGGCGATCAGCCAAGACAACGCCAGAGTCAGAAAGTAGGCCTGACACGTCCACACTATCACCAGCAGTATAGTGGAACTCCGTGTTTTCCTCCGGAAAAGGAGTACTCGGAAGTTCGCGAGCGGGACGCTTTGCTTTAGGAGTAGTAGCATCCGCCTCCAAATCCACCACGTCAGCCCCAGAAGGCTCTCTATCCCTTTTTCTCCTCAGCTCTAAAGGGGTACTCTCCCCGGTCCCCTCAGAGTTTGCAGGGCGCGCTCCCTGAGAAGTTCGGGGCCCAGCCGAAGAAACACCCTGTTTCTGACCAGGAGAAGGGGTGGCCCCAGAAGTGACCTCAGCCTCCTCCTCATGAATACTGGGAGTTGGGGTCGCCGGCTTTGACGACGACAGTCGAGGGGGAAGAGGCAGTCTTCGACCAGCAGCGAAGTCCTTCACAAGCTTCATTAAACCTTTGCTCCCTTTCCTGAAGTTTGCAGGGAGGGAAGGGCGCTTCGAGAGAACGACAAGTTCCTCGCTCAAACCTAATCTCCTAACCTGCTTCTTTGTCCAGCACCAAGAGGAGGAAGCTGCAGAAAAGGAAGAGCAGTCAGCTAAAAAACAAAGAGAAATAAAGTCTCTGAAAAATCGCGACAGTAAAAACCCCCTAGAACTACCTTCAAGGTCGGGAATCAGGCCCAAAGGGAGCAAATACTCGTCTGTCGCTATAAGCTCCGCGTGAGGAAGCCAGAAAGCAGGGCCAAAAATGCCGTGTTTATCCGCGATGATCTCAAACTTTTTGATCAAAATCTCCTCCTTCGGACTTAGCTTAACTTCCAGGGCCTTCCCCCCGACGCCCGGGTGGTATTCCTCGCGAGTCTCCATGCGGGTGTGAACATGGTTCCTAAAATGCCTAGGAATCCTCCACCCTGACGCGCTACGTACGTATAAAAAATTATTTTTCCAGTCCTTCAGGCTGCTCAAAGTTGGCCAGACCAGGGCGTATTTCTTTTGTCTCTGCAGAGTCCAATAACCAGGGGAGCCGTCCCCCCTGAGGAAGATACCATTTGGAGACCAACCATGAAACGAAGGGCATCAATGTAAGGCCCCTCGCCATGAAAAAGACAGGTCCAAGTGTAAGCTATCAAAGACCTAATAGCTGAAGCAGTCAGCTGAGCAATAGCAACATTCATCCTCCAGAAGGTCTCCTCCAGAAAGGGATGAAGAGGGAATCGCTGGCCGAATTCTAAAGCTTTGTGGTAGACAGCCACACAACCCTCCGGGGGACAGCATACCGTGTCCTTTTCCCCCGGGACTACAACTGTATATCCTTCCCCGAAATTATAGAACTGTTCGATGGCCCCGACGGCATTGCTTTCCAGAATCAGGTCCCTGTTCTTAGCCTCAGGGTAGCTCTTTAAGGGAACCAAGTACTTATTCTTATCCAAGTAATAAGTCTTCCCCCTCTCCCTACGGATAAGAGGGCCGGCGATCCTGGAAGGATCCACCTCCAGGGCCTCATCGTCAGAATCAATTACATCAAAGGGAGCAGGTTCGGGTGATTCAGCACCCTCCCCCCTGTGATGATCATCCTCTCTCCTGGGGCCGACCCCAGAAGAAGAGGCTAAGTCACGCCGGTCACCGTCGCCATCCCCAGTCCTCCCAAGCAAAGAATTAAAAGAAAGAGGGCGGACTCGCGACATACTGGCTATGAAGGGAAATACCAATGAAAGAAGGGGAAAGATTTAAAGAAGAGCTTCTAACCTAGAACGCCGATAGTCGCCGGAAAAAGTGACAGAAGATACTTCTTGTTCCTCACGAAATTTTCAGCAACGAAGGCGGTTTGAGAGTATGAGGGGAGTTATGAATTTCAAAAAGAGTAAAAAGAAAGAATGGAGGGGGAGAAGGGCATATATAAAGCCCAGGAAGCCTAAAAGGCTACCTCTCTGACAAGACGCCCCCAACAACCCCCCACGTGTCGAGCGCTGAACATAAATTGTTCACTCCTTCCCAAGAAAGCCTCGAAGAGCGAAAATGTCGGAGGAATAGTCGAGTGACAACGTCATCCACGCAAAAAAAAAAGTGTGATCAAGT
This sequence comes from Agrostemma githago, assembly GCA_958450325.1. Classification (NCBI taxonomy): domain Eukaryota; kingdom Viridiplantae; phylum Streptophyta; class Magnoliopsida; order Caryophyllales; family Caryophyllaceae; genus Agrostemma; species Agrostemma githago. The sequence continues at coordinate 59,176,971 of OY288247.1, read as the reverse complement.
TGCTCAGATCTTTTCATTAGCCTTAAATGGAAAAATGGCAGGTTACATATCATGCCAGGCAGATAAAAAATAAACATAAGAAAATACATAAGAGCCTAAAAATTCCAGCTCGACGCACCTATGCCCGGCTAAGCAGGCCTAATCATCATCTAAATCTGGAGAATGGCCTCCAGGGCTGCTTTGACCCCCGAAGTCCGACCCCCAATCCCAGTCTGGGGAGTCCTTGAAAGGGTCATCAGGGAGTCCATCCTCATCCCTGTCGCTCAAACAGCCAAGACCCTCGCTGTCATCGGAGTCTCGGCTACTGTCGTCCCAATCTCTGCCAAAGGGAACAACCAGGGACTCATCACAGGTACGACAACCTGTTCTCTTTACAGGAGAAGAGGGGCCTGACCCCAGGGAAGAATCTGCATCAGAGCAGTCAGGGTTAAATTGCTCAGGGTGCAACCACGGGAAACATTCGTGGCACCCCCGATCAAAGCACTCCCCTCCCTGAGGACAGCGCCTAAATCTGGAGGCAGCAGGGGGCGAAGATCTCTTCAAGAGCTTGCTCGACCTGATGGAAGCTTTCCTACCACTCCGACGAGAATAAGGCCGTGAACGGCGGCGGCGGCGAATGGCCCGGTAAGCAGCTCGAGCGTACCGGAGTCTCCAAAACCCCTTGAAAAGAAAAAGGACAGTGCGAACTCCATGGCGAGTCATGTATTTTTTGATCCAAACCATGATTCAATGAAGAAAGTGGAGAAATTGAGGATGAGTTAAGCAAAAATGACGAGAAAGCTGGGATTTATACGAGTGAAAACGCAACATTAATGGCATTCCAACCACCTTGGAAGGGAAAGCCACCAATCGCAAACTCTTCACGGTTCCCAAAAATCCATCAAGCAAAGAAGTATAATCATTGCAAGAAACCCCTCAACTCCTTACGCGTCTGACACAAACTTTGCTTTGTTCCTCGGGAAAGTACAAAGCATTAAATGCTGCAGCAAAAGTGAAAATGAGTCGACCTTCCTCCAAGCAAAAGTCGCCAGCCGGAGGGAAGCCTTACTTCCCCCCCAGCTTGCGAGGGCCAATTGATTGGGGTCGGCAGCCTGACACCAACAGCCTGCTAGGCAGGCTCCCAGGAGATTGCCAACTAAGCCCAGAAACCGTCCCGGCAAACAGTCAAGGTAATGAACATAGAAGCGGGAGAAAACTACCAAGGAGAACATCCGACCGTCAGACCAGCAGGGTGACACGGCCCGCTAGAGCTTGGCTCCAGCCGCTCAAAACCCGCCTACCCCCTGGGGACATCTCCGCAGACAGAGCGGGGGTCCCCAGGGGCCCTCTCGTCATTTTGCCTAAGGTAATTGAGAATGGGTGGATGAGAGGACACCACCTGTCACTTCCTTATCCACCCATTCTCCCTCTACTTCCCTCTCTTGTGGGAAGGTATAAATACTCTTCCATTTCCCACAAGAATGGGGTTGGATTTTCTCTCTCTAGAACTCTTACTCTAAAATTGTTGCCCAGTTCTTCACGAGCTGGGTTTCTTAAGGCTTTCACAGACTAACTTAGGCATCGGAGAGGGTTTCCTCGGACATCCTCCGAGGCCCTGTGCGTTTTCTGTGCAGGGAGCCTGCCCAATCCGCCGGGAAGGTCTGACTGGAAGAGTAGGAGGAAGGAGAGTGTCAAGATTGATCAGTAAGCATTCAGAAGTAACACCGAGCGACATTAACCCGAATCCCACGTCGGGTTAATTGATTCCAATAACCGGAATAATCTTGAATAATCTTCTACAATCTTGAAATCTAGATAATTGCTGATGTAAACTAAGTATACTAGTCTAATAATGTAAATTACTACTAGATTTGTAGAGAATTACTAAGAATACTACTGGATTACTACTAAGGAGATGGTTCTACTACACTAATGAAAACCTTCTACACTAATGAATGATACTAGTCTAATTGGATGGTTCCTTAGGCAACAAACTAGGGTAGATATATATATATAGTAGTCTCTTAATGGGTATTTAACCTAAAGCCCAAATCCACTTTATGCTCCATTAGTGAGACAATCTCCCATGACATCTTCAAGGGGTGAAACTTCGCCCTGCGGACTTGTCCGTAATTCCCACCGGGAGAAATTTTTGCGCAGTTTCCGGCTCTTCTCTCCATCGGGCGAAATTTCACCTAGTGGGCAAAATTTTGCCCGGTGGGGAGGTCTCGGAAAATCTTCGGGGAGGCGTTTTTCCGTCGGATGAAATTTCGCCCGGTGGTGTCTCACCGGGTGAAATTTCGCCCGGTCATTTACTTGGCCTCTTTTCTTTTCTCATTCTTCGTCGATTGATTGGATGGCTTTAAACTTTAAGTTGTGTGCTTTACTCTTTGGACGGTATTCCCTTCTCTTGTGCTCGTAGAAGCTCGGTCGTGATTTCGGTGCCAAATCCTATCAAAATTGACAGAAAAACTACCAAAAACACGTAAAACGCACAAGAGGGACGCTAATGCGAGATTTACTCAAAATATGGCGATAATCGCACTCAAGACTCGCAAAACGAGGGAAAATCGGGTCTAAATGAGGGGAAAAACGGTCTAAATTTAGCACACAACAATTCCCCCACACTAAACCGTTGCTCGTCCTCGAGCAAAGACCCAAAAAGAAATTACAAACTACTACTACTAGCTAGACTATGCTAAACCGATACGGGGCAATTAACGGGCCCGCTCCGTCCCTTCAACTCACATCGAAATACTCATGATGTAGAGCACTTCCATGCAAGGCAAGTTGGGGCTTGCTCAAAATGGTGGATGCGACTAAACACACAAAAACACATAACACGAAAGAATAGACGCATCCAAAGCAAAAATAAAACACCGAATCCCTCATCGAGACGGCGGGGAAGACATCGATTACTTACCTAAGACAACAATAAAATTCCAAGATAAATGACCCACGTAAACAGGGACCAAAGCCTAATATTATGACAATCAAGCAATATAGATGTTGATAACTTAGCCTAGGTCCTCCTAGTTTTCTAAAGGGGTACTACGGGGCGTATAACAGAGTGGATAAAGTGAACCATGGATTCGTTCGACACTGTAGGTAGGTGCAGTCCCGCTCTCTTTGGCTAAGCCAAGAGGGTCGTTCCAAAACTCGAATTTCCTAAATTAGTCCAAACAAAAAGGTGGAGTGTTTACAATTATTGGGGTGGATCGACTCATCACCGCTATCTTCCTACCTCGGGACTCGGTCCTCTAGTTCGCACTTCACGGCGATGAATCGATCAAAGGGTTTTTTTTTCAGGAGATGTTTTTGACGATACGATTTTTCATTTGAAGCTATTTTTCTTTCTCCTTTGTTTTTTTTCTCATGTTTTTGTGCCCTTTTCTCTTGCTTTGGTTTGCCTTTTTTCGGCTTTTTGATGTGGTTTGTAACCAAGCTTGGAGGTTATTTTTCTGTAAACTAATTGTGGTGATGTATAGGTGGAGGAAAAATAGGTAATCGAGAACGCGCGCCATTCCCGGATAACCCACAAAAGGCGGAAAGAATTCGAACTAAAGGTGCAATGGTCATTCGAGCAAGGTCACCTAGAAAACGGAATGCGGGAACCAAGGCCTAACTCCTCCATGGGTGGTCAAGGTGGTAAAATGCAAACCCCGAAGTAAACCTCTAGTAGAAAAGGTGGACTCAAGCTAAAGAATCAACAAATTCATTGCCTAAGAGTCATTCTACTAGATTAAGGTCCAAAATCTACAATGGGTTATCTATAATGGAATGTAAATTCTTGTAAAAGGTTTGCAATCGGGTTTTCGAAAAGTTTAGTCCTAGACACACTATACAAAACAAAAGAAACACACAAAAAGGAAAAAGCAAATAAAGGAAACACAAGTAAGGTCATGTACTCCATACTCCATCAACATACGAGCACAATCAACCACAACACCCAAAATGCTCACTTCGAGAGCCTCCAATTAGCAACAACCTAACTACTCTACAAAAATAAAGAAAAAAGGAAGGAGGTTACCTAGCGGGTGCTTTCATAATCTCTTCAAATCGCGCTATTAAGGTGGTGGTTACCTGTAAGAGTAGAAAACAAGACCATACACAAGACACGAAAACATAACGAGAAACAAGAAAAGAAAAGAAAAAGAAAGGAAAAAAAATGTTTTTGATTTTTCGATTTTTTTCAATTTTTATGGATTTTGAAAAGATTTTTGAGAAAATAAAGGATAGTAGATCCCTCCCCCACACTAAAACTGTACATTGTCCTCAATGGACATGTAGGGGAAGATCGAAAAAGATAAGAAAGAAAAATCTTTTTGGATTTTTATAATTTTTCAAATGTTTTTGGGTTTTTCAAAAATTTTGAGAAAAGAAAAGAAAATGAAAAATAAAGAAAGCTATAAAATAGTGGCGGGCCTAGGTGAAATCACATCACCTAGACCCTAGCCAAGTGGCTAAGAAAATGAAAATTAAATAAAAGAAAAGAAATTAAAACGAAAAGGTGAAAAATGAAATGGCATAGGTGTAGTCACATCACCTAGCCCGGATTAAGAAAAATTGAAAAAGATTGATTCAAAATTTGGATTTTTCAAAGGGCCAATGGCGTAATCACGTTGCCTAAAGACCGGGAGCAATACCAAGGCAGCAACGGCCGCAAAAATCATTCAATTGGACGGTGGGATAGCTTGCAAATTTTGTTCGAGATAAAACAATCACAAAGATTATAATGATGGAACAAGGAACAATATTAATTCAAAGATATTCAACTGTAGATGATTAGAGACTCACCGACACAAACCACACAAATACCCACAACATACACAAACCATATTATCTACCGACTCTTGTAGGGGTGTCTAGGTCGAATAGTCATTTGACGCATAAGAAGCCGTAGAAGTTCCCTCACCGGCATACTCCCAAACTTCTATTTCCCCCGATTCGGTCAGTCGGAATTCACAGGGACCTGGAGGTAGGTCCCAATTGCGATGGTTATAATTATTGGTTCGGTTTTTGTTGGGGACAATTAAGGCACGGCTGTGGCCAAGAGAGTCGAGGCGATGGTCAAGCACATGAAAAATCCAAGAAGGGAAGTAGGCCTCGTCAAGCTAGACACGGGGGTCATGTGGTTTGAGATGGTCAGTCGCGTAACCCAAATTTTTCGCTATTAAAGTCACAAGACCACCACAGTCGACGGAAAGGCGTTGGTCAATTATAATTTGATGAAAGTGTAACACCACGACAATAGATAGGTCAAGGGGGTTAGGGTTACCAATCAAAGAGTCACAAATCAATTGTAAGACACACACATTGAGGTTGATAATGTTATCGATAGATGGCAAAAGATAGTGCAAAAGAATTTTGAAATAATGAATGGCAGGGTTTCGGATTTCAGCGGCAAAGCTAGAATTGGGTTCGAAATCACGTTGACCCGGCGCTATGCGCCTCCACAAGTCTCTCCTAGTCGCACTACTTTGCGAATCACTTAAGGGTCTACTTAGTCCGGTACCCGATGAGGGTAAACCTAGAGCTAAACCGAATTCGGAAACATTTAAACAGTGATTTCTACCGAACAAGCGAAATTTAAACTCTCTTGGTGTGGTCGGGTTATCGATGGTAAAGGTACCTAAGAACTCACATGTAAGGTGTTTATTTGTGCAATGCACTAATTTTATAAGCTCGCTAGTTCCGGTCCTCGACGATAACTCTCTAATATCGTCCTTAATTCCTAGGATTTTCTTTGTGAATGGAGGCCATCTTGTACTCTGAAAAGTTTTTTCAGAGAAGGTCTCAGCTAGGGGTGTATTAGGAGAAGGTAAAAGTTTGGGCTTAGAAGACTTACTAGAACGTGAACATTTAGAAGGTTTTGAAGTCGAAGCCATACCTTGTTTTCGCGCGGCTCGTTGGGCTCTTGTCTCCATAATAATAATTTGCAAGAAAAATCCCAAAACTTTAGCTTCCTTTCTTCAAAAACCCAAATAGATAATCACCAAGTATGGAAATGAATTATGGATGGAGGTTAAAATGTAGTATGGGTATGGAAGGTGGTGTGGTGATTTTATGATGGATGAAAGGGTGAAATGATGAGTGAGGTAAAAAGGTGATATAAATAAGGGTGGATGAGGAGGGAAATGGAAAGTTTTAAAGTTAGTGGTAAAAATTTGGTGTAAAAATTTTGGAGGGAAAGGTTATGTGGTGTAAATGTGAAGGAGGGAATTGAAAATGTAGTGAGTATATAAAAGGTAGGTGATCCGGCCAAGTCACGCACTGTCGGGTGAAATTTCACCCGGTCAAGCACCATCAGGTGAAATTTCACCCGACGGATTTTCGTCGTGAAAATCAGTTTTGCCAACATTTTTCCACCCGGTGAAAATCTCACCGGGCGAAATTTTGCCCGGTGGTATCTTCTTCATTTCCGGCAATTCTGGCAACTTTCCGTAGGGTGAAGTTTCGCCCGGTCGAGTCTCATCGGGCGAAGTTTTGCCTGACGGTCTTCTTTTCTTCGTTTTTCCGCTTTGCCATTTCATGGCTCTTCAATAATCACCTAAAGATTCAAATATCGACTCGACTCACATTACATAATCAATATCTCCCACAAACATGCTTGTGGTCTTCAAATGAGCTCCATAACTTCTCCAAAAGCTTGATCTTCATCCAAATTTATGCTCCAATGCGAAATCCAATTTCAATCATTCTTCTCAAGCTAACAAAGCTAATAAACTTAAAGAAAATATGATACATATATACAAGGTGGTTGTTGAGGATACCACCAAACCTACATCAATTTCAAGAGGGGGTTAAACAACGCTCCCCAACGGGAGCTTACCAAACTTCACGGTAGCAAGGGTCTCACGAACGTGACCGGGATGGTATATCTTCAAACGTTGGCCATTAACCATAAATTTCCCGGTTTCCGGGCTAGATATCTCTATTGATCCATATGGTTGCCCCTTGGTCACTTCGAATGAACCCGACCATTTAGATTTCAACTTACCGGGGAAGAGCTTAAAGCGTGAGTTGAAGAGCAATACCTTATCACCAACGGAGAAGTCCTTACGAAGTATTCGAGATTCGTTCCATTGACGAGTTCGTTCTTTGTATATCTTTGAATTTTCGTAGGCTTCAAGTCTTAGTTCTTCCAATTCTTGTAGTTGGAGAAGGCGGTTATTTCCTACAACACTCTCATCGAAGTTTGGCTCTTTGATTGCCCATTCAGCTTTGTGTTCTAGTTCCACCGGTAAATGACAAGCTTTACCATACACAAGAAGATAAGGAGTGGTTCCAATCGGCGCTTTGTAAGCCGTTCTCAATGCCCAAAGGGCGTCATTCAACTTCAATGACCAATCCTCTCGGTGTGTATTTACAACTTTCTCTAAAATTCCCTTGATTTGATGGCTGGAGATCTCGGCTTGCCCATTTGCTTGAGGGTGGTAGGCTAGTGACATCTTGTGAGTGATACCATATTTCCTTAAATGGTGCTCAAAGGTATCTTTCCTAAAATGAGAGCCTTCATCACTAATTATGGCTCTAGGCATACCGAATCTCGGGAAGATCACATTCTTGAAAAGCTTGATTACAACCTTGGAGTCATTGGTGGGGGAAGCTACGGCCTCGATCCATTTTGAGACATAATCAACCGCGACTAGAATGTACTTGTTACCAAAAGAGGATGGGAACGGACCCATGAAATCAATGCCCCAAACATCGAACAATTCAATCTCCAAGATGGGTTGAAGGGGCATCTAATTTCTTCTTGTAATATTCCCACTTCTTTGGCATGCATCACATGTGAGAATGAAAGCTCGAATGTCCTTGAATATGGAAGGCCACCAAAACCCGCTTTGGAGAACCTTGACAATTGTCTTTTGATTGCCCAAGTGTCCACCATAAGATGTCGAGTGAAGGTGCTTCACAATATTATGTCCTTCTTCGGCCGTAACACATCGTCGGTAAATTCAATCTACACAATGGCGAAACAAATATGGTTCGTCCCAATAATAGCGTCGGGCTTCATAACGTAGTTTCTTCCTCTCTTGCTTGGAATAATCATCCGGAATATAATAAGATACTAAGAAATTGATGATATCGACATACCAAGGTGTAATAACATCAATGGCCATCAAGGTCTCATCTCTCATAGCTTCATTGATGGGGATACCATCTTCTTCATTGCTCTCTTTACTAACCGTTAGTCTACTAAGATGAACCGCTACCAAGTTCTCCGATCCGGCTTTGTCTTTAATCTCAATATCAAATTCTTGTAAAAGGAGCACCCACCGAAAGAGTCGGGACTTGGTCTCCTTTTTGGACATGATGTATCGAATCGCCGCATGATCGGTATGAATTATGACTTTGGAACCGGTAACATAATTTTGGAATTTCTCTATGGCATAGACAACGGCAAGCATCTCTTTCTCGGTTGTCGTGTACCTCGATTGGGCTTCATCTAAAGTCTTGCTCGCATAATAAATCACATGTAGCTTCTTGTCAACCCGTTGACCTAGAACGACACCAACGACAAAATCGGATGCGTCGCACATGATCTCAAATGGAAGATTCAAATCGGGAGCTTTGATAATCGGAGTGGTAGTAAGAGCGGTCTTTATCCTGCAAAAGGCCTCAAGACACGAGCCATCAAAAACAAAAGGTGCATCTTTCATAAGCAAAGAAGTCAAAGGCTTATCAATCTTAGAAAAGTCTTTAATGAATCGTCTATAAAAACCGGCGTGACCTAGAAAACTCCTCACCCCTTTGACATTTGTAGGTGGTGGCAAGTTCTCAATCACGGAGACTTTCGCCTTATCAACTTCGACTCCTCTATTAGAAACAATATTACCTAGGACAACACCTTGTTCAACCATAAAATGACACTTTTCCCAATTCAAAACAAGTCTATACTCTTCACATCGAGCTAACACTTGATCAAGATTTTCAAGACAAGAATCAAAAGATGTACCATGGACATTAAAGTCATCCATAAAAACTTCCATGGATTTTTCAATAAAATCGGAGAAAATAGCCATCATACATCTTTGAAACGTTCCCGGCGCATTACACAATCCAAATGCCATCCTTCTATAAGCATAGGTGCCATAGGGACATGTAAAAGTGGTTTTCTCTTGGTCATTGGGATGAGTGGGAATTTGAAGAAATCCGGAATGACCATCGAGGAAACAAAAATAAGAATGATGCGCCAATCTTTCAAGCATTTGATCAATAAAGGGAAGGGGGAAATGGTCTTTTATGGTGGCCGTGTTCAATTTTCGATAGCCTATACACATGCGCCAACCGGTAATAGTCCTAGTAGAAATTGACTCACCCTTTTCTCCTTTGACAACCGTCATTCCTCCTTTTTTCGGCACAACTTGTACGGGGCTAACCCATTTACTTCCGATTATTGGGTATATAATGTTAGCCTCATACAACTTGAGGACTTCCTTCATGACAACCTCTTTCATGGTGGGGTTCAACCTACGTTGACCCTCAACCGAAGGACGGTGGTCATCATCAAGGATGATCCTATGGATACAAACATTTGGACTTATGCCTTGGAGGTCGGCAATGCTATACCCGATGGCCTTTTTGTGCTTTCTCAAAACAATCAAAAGTTTTTCCAATTGAGGACCATCAAGGGTAGCATTGACGATAACAGGATAATTAGTTCCTTCAAGAAAAGCATATTTGAGGGAAGAGGGGAGTGGTTTAAGTTCAAGATTAGGAGGAGAAGATACCATACTCTTACCCACCGGTAGTGGTTCTACCTTTTCTTCATGTAAGCATTCTTCTTCAAGAGGTGGAGAGTCAATGTAATCCCCTAGAAATTCTAACGCAATACAGTGGCGGAAACACTGTAGAGTGGGATTAAAACACACTGACAAACGATATCTTATTAAAAGAAATGGTAAGTCAAAACAAAGGCCTCTTTTTACAAAAGGGCTAAAAGTAAAATCTCCAAACGGGTTTATACAAATCCATAAATTACAAGAATGAAGAAAGATTAGGATCCACGCTACTCGCTAGCTCACACCCAAAACCCAGCAGCAAATACCTGTCATGTTATAAACATAACAGCCACGTCAGTGGGGAGTAACTCGGACGTTCTCCCAGCCATATTATATCGTATGGAAAATAATAGTATTATTATATCAAAATACTTAAAATGAGAAAACATTAAAAACGATATAATAAAATAAGTTCTCGGAGGAAACTTAAAACATTTGCAAACCTGCAAGTCAAAAATTCAATCGATAATATAATATTCAAAAATGGCATTATGGAAATTCGTTCAGTGTGCACAAGGCTAGACTTTCACTAGGATAATACTGGAAACTAGCTTCGAGAACTGTAGACTTAACTCATAACAGAATCCAGTTTCTAACTAGGCAACTCAACTATAATAGGACTGCGTGCAGCGAGGTCCTGGTTTAAGTAGTATACACCCCTCCTGGATACAAACCATATCCAGTTCAACCCGACGCGACTTACACGATGCGATATCTAAGTTTAATGGCACAATGCACACTCTCCTGAACACAAACCATGCTCAGTTCAACGACCAAATGTGCCCCAAATGGGCACACCGACTTTATAGCTGATGGCAAAAACGTACACCCCAGATTATTACTCTAACCCCACACTTGACTTTATTCCATAACTCCAAAACAGCCATTATCGATATTCAAAAGATATAATCAATATAAATAATATGGATAAAAGAAATAACCATTTAATATTAAAAGGGAAACTTTCTATAAATAGGAACTTACTAATTTTAGAAACTTACTTAAAATAGAAATATTGTTATAGAAAATACGTAAGTTATTAAAATAAGTGAAATGTATAAAAGTAGCATTTCTAACGAAATTAACATTTTATTATTATCGTCGTTATCGTAACTTTAATATATTTCTAAATTCGTTACTCAAAATATAAATAAAATATAATAAGTCAATACATAGTATTTTATAAATAATCAAGAAATCGAGTTAAAACTATAGATTTTAGAAAAGAGGTGTTTTAAGAAAAACGATATCAAAATTAATTGAGTCAACGAGTTTTATGAGATTTACAAAGGTTTCAAGTTATTTTTAATAAATAGCTTTTATTAATAAATAATACGGATTTTAATAAAAATAAGAAATCGTAAACAAATGAGAAATTATTAGGGAAAAATAGTCTCGAATAAAAATGTATTTAAAACAAAATCGACTATTTTCTCATTTATTAGTATAAATCGTAAAACAAAAATTAATTTATTAAACAAGTATACAAATCTCGATTATAATATAAAAATACAATTTTGAGTTAAAATTATAAATTAACGAAATATGAAGAAAATATGAAATCGTTATTATTTAGTTACTAGTGTCACGATAATTAACAAAATATTATAACGATCGTAAATAGTGTAATTACTAACGATTTATAAAACGATATCGAAAACCGTAAAATATTTGTAAAGCATACGACTTAAAAATTTATAATATTAGCAATAATAAATAGCTAAAATTAGAAAACCGAAGTTAAAATATTTACTACATACTACTACTCAAACATACGATATAAAATCGAGTAACGTCCTAAAGTTATCTTGAGTCGATACCCCAGAATGGTCCAGTGCATGTCCTCAGTTGTGTCTTCACGAAATCCAAGAAAACTCGAAGCTGAACGGAGCGTTTAATGAGGACGGAGAAGGAATATTGGGAATTCCTGCGGAATATACGTTGAAGAGAAACAAAGTAAAAGAGGGATCAGTTTGTGAAGAATTTGATAGAAGTATCATATGGCTGACACAAACAACGGGAAAGAATGAGCCGAAGTTGGATCCGTACAGCAGCCACGGAACAACAGTAGCAGTACGATGCAAACAAAACAATGGTTAAGAAACGGGAGAGCAGCAGGTCAGCATCAACGAGAAGAAGGAGAAGAAAAGGAAGAAAAACGACGGACAACAATCGTGATATGATAACAGCAGCAAAACTGACCCAAACGGCAGCAAAACAGCAACTAAACAGACATAACATCGGCAGAACGCAACAGCAGCATGAGAGCACGAAACAAACACCACCAACAGTATCAGCAACAACAGAGGACCGCCGAAATCGAACCCGAATCAACATAGACAGTAGCAGCAACGAACAGATGACGAAACAGCGGTAGAACGACGACGAACTAATGGCATCACACGAAAGAAAGAAGAACTGGACAACGGACAGCAAAAGGAATAAGAATAACAACAAAACGAACGAAATTAGAAGAGGAGGAAGAAGAAGGGAAAGGAGAAGCAACGATTAACAGCAGCAGTAACAAGTACATCAGCAAGACGCAGCAGGTGCAGCGACAAAAATGAGGAAAAAAGAAAAGAAGACGGAGAAGAACACGATAACTGTACAGCAGCAACGTAGCACAACAGTAATCCTCAATTGAATCGACAAAACGAAGCAGAAGAAGAAAAGAAAAAGGAGCAAAGGCAGCAGCGGACAGCAAAGCAACAACACAACGACAAGAGGAAGAAGAAGGAGAAGAAAGGAAGACGAGAAGAAAAAGGAATTACCTAAGACGAAACCAGGCAACAAAAAGGAAACGGCAGCAGAACAGGGGTAGCAGTACACAGCAGCAGCAGTTCGTAGCGGGTGTAGCAGCGGGAGAGAGGCAAGAAGGACAGCTACGAGTTCGGAAAGCAACGATAAGATGCGCAAAAGAAGGAGAAAAGCAACAGGTGCAGATGAAAATGGCTGATTGAAAAGAGAAGTGGGGGAAACGAAGAGGTGGAAAGGCAAAGATGATGGGGGATGAATGTGTTAAAAACAAAATAAATGGGAAAATGAAAGGTACACGTAATTAGGTGGGGTGTACGTGTATAGAGTGGGAGAGCAATTGAATCAATCGGTCAAAGTGGGTTAAATTGGGTTAGGAAACCGATTAACGAATAGACACTAAGTAGGAGACAGTTCCCGAGATGAAAAAGTTGACTAACCACGAAACCGAATTAAAATCGAATTAATAAAATAAATAATTGGGTTGACTAAAAAAAATGAGTAAAATAAACGTTTCTCGATATATTAATAATCATTCGAGACGAAAATGAAATCGATAGAAATAAATAATTAAACGATGAAATAATATTTCCCGATAAAAATAAATTTTCGTTACAATGAATTAAATTGATTTCTCGAGGAAAGGAAATAAATATTTTGACGAAACTTAAAATAAATGAGCTTCGAGCCGAAAAATAGAAAATTCGAGTTTAATATAAATAAATAAAAAGAATTTAGAATTTAAATCGTCGAAATAGACTTCCGATAAGAATTAAATTAAATGTATAAAATGAATCGCAACAGAAATAAAAATATGTTTTAAATGTAAGAAGCGTTTTCGAGACAAATAGAATTTTAGGAGTTTGAATCGACTAAACGATAAATTCGTTTTATAATAATTTTAAGAATTATGAGTTAAATCGTAAAATAAAATAAAAATACGAATAACACTTTAATTTTAATTTATTTATAGAATCAGGGGTGTTACAGTCAAATGGTTCATCTTCTTGCTTATCATCATCTATCAAGCTATACTCAACCAAACTATCAATAACTTTAACGGAATGCATTTGTTCAATCATTGGTTGTTTAAGAGCTTGAGAAAGGGAAAACTCTACCGACTCGTTCCCTATGTTAAATGACAACTTTCCATTCTTAACATCAACTATAGCACCTCCGGTAGCTATAAAAGGTCGACCTAAGATAATGGGGGTAATAGTGTCTTCGGGCATATCCATGACAACAAAATCGTAGGGGATGAAGAACCTACCAACTTGAACGGGTACATCCTCAAGTATCCCAAGTGGGTACTTGACGGACCTATCCGCAAGTTGAATCGACATACTAGTGGGTCTCATCTCCCCCACAATAAGTCTCTTAGCAATGGAATAGGGTAACAAACTAACACTAGCCTTTAGGTCACATAAGGCTTGATTAACAACAACATTTCCAACCCGACAAGGGATGGAAAAACTACCGGGAGCCTCTAGTTTCTTTGGCATTTGGTTCATAAGAATGGCAATACATTGACCCGTGAGAGGGATACATTCTTTATCCTCTATTGTTCCCTTTTTAGTCAAGACATCTTTCAAAAACTTAGAGTAGAGGGGCATTTGAGAGATTACCTCGGTGAAGGGTAAAGATACCTCTACTTTTTTCAACATATCCACAAAACGGCTAAATTGGGCATTCTCCTTATGTGGCTTAGCTCGTTCGGGAAAAGGCAATGGTGGGACAAAAGTGGGAGGCGGTGGAACATTGGATTCTTCTTCCTCTTCGGCTAATCGCTCCGCCTCTTTCTTTTTTGCTTCTTTCGCTTCCATTTGCTCTTTCTTCTTTCTTTGTTCTCTTTGTTCATTCTCCGAATTTTGGAGGATATCAAACTCCGCTTGTATTCCCCGGTTTTGTTTGGGGGAAGTTGGAGATGATTCTTGCGGTGCACTTGGTTGATTGACATTGGATGGGTTAGTCTTGGTGTTCAAGTTCAAATTCTTGTATGGGTCCTCAAGTTCCTTGCCACCTCTCAGAATGACGGCATTTGCTTGGTGTGAAGGGTCTCTTGGGGTTTGGGGTTGGCCGGGCAAACCATGGGGTGGATGGATTGGTGCGGCTAAGGCTTTTTTTGCTTCTTGTGATTCCCAAACCTTTAGCCTTGCCTTGGTATCTTGGTGTTCATTCCATAGTTGCCCAACGGTTCTTTGCAAATCATTATAGTTTTCCCATGGGACTCCTCCTTGACCAAATTGAGAATTGTTCGGCTGGCCATAAGATTGAGAGGGTTGATTAAATGGTTGTTGATTGTAACCTTGGTTTCCTTGAAAATTGCCTTGGAACCCTTGATTGTATCCATGATTGAAATGATTACCATGTTGATTTTGGTAATTGTTGTAGTTGTTAGGAACATGGAAGTTGCTAGCTTATTGATTGAAGTTGCTCCTTGGGTGAGGAGGCATATATGGGGGCATCCTTGGAGGACCTTGATAGGGCCTATGTTGACTTTGATTGAATGGCCTCATTTGACTCCCTTGGGCACGTGGCATCGGATTTTGAACATTTTGATTTCCATAAGAAAAATTATGATGAAATCTTGTGCCGACATTGTAAGTATTGGAAAAGAGATCAAATTGAGGTCTTTAATTTGCCCATATGCTTGTATAGCTTGAACTTCATTTGGCTCTCCAATATAAAATTCTTCATTTGAAATACAAAAGCTAGAATCATGGCCATGATTGCCACAATGATCACATTGAACTTCCCATGTTAATTGCTTTGGAGGTGATGGTTGCCTTGGTGGAACACTACGTTGAATTTGGTACATACCTCTAGGAGTAGGCTTTGAACTCATGGCATCCATTCTCTTTTTCAATTCTTCAAGTTCCGCTTGAAGTTTCAATTCATTAGAACTCGTAGATGAGTTCACTTCAACTTTCTTTCTAGAATCCCTTGATTGACCCATTCTAGAATCACTCCTTGCCATCTTTTCAATAAGACTTTTAGATGCCTCATCGGTGAGAGAAGAAAATTCTCCTCCGGCGGCCGAATTGAGGTTCTCCTTGGTTCTAGAAGAAAGGATGTTATAAAATGTTTGGGTAGTTAGCCAATCGGGTATTCCATGGTGTGGACATTTGCGCAATAAATCTCTAAATCTTTCCCAAGCCTCACTTAGGCTTTCAAATTCATCTTGCTTGAATGTTTGTATCTCCATGCGATATTGGTTAGTCTTTGACGGCGGGAAATATTTCTCCAAGAAGGCATTAGATTGTTGAGCCCATGTTGTGAAAGTATTAGCGGGATGACCTTAAAGCCATCTACGAGCTCCATCTCTCAAGGTCTTTGGAAATAATATACGATGCAATTGGCATGAGGTTAATCCATTGAGACGGGCTCCTACTAATTTTTCTTTAAATGAAGCAATGTGCTCTTGAGCATCTTCTTGAGAAAAATCGTGAAAAGTATCTTGTTGGACCGCATTAGTCAAAGGGGCTTTTAATTCATAATTCTCGGGAATTTCTCCGAAATCGACGGGAGAAGGTGTTTCTTCATGTGTGAGTTGGGAATGAGAGGCTAGGGTCGCCATTTGTTGGATTGATGGTGATGGTGGATTTGAATTTGGTGAATTTGGAGGGGATGGATTTGGTGGTGGTGTTTTCGGTGATGGTGGTGAATTTTGTGAAGTGGAAGGTATGGAAGGTGTAGACGGTGCACGGGGTGAAGGTGTATGTGGTAGGATGGGATTAAGGTTAGGAGGTGATAATGAAGAATGTGGAATGATGGCGGTCGAGTTATTTCCCCAAAAACGCAATGCTCTAAAAGTCCTTTTCGGCTCCGGATCGAACCACAAGGGCGATGACGTGTTCCTGGGCATAAAACTCAATTAAACGGTAAGAATCCTAGCACCTCACGGTACTAGGGAAAAGAGAGAAGGGAAAAGAATCAAACACAACAACTAAAAACTCAATAACTACACGCCGCTCCCTAGCGACGGCGCCATTTTGATCGCCTCCCAATCGGATCGGTCGTTAACAAAGGACGGGGGATCAAACAATATTTATAGACTCGAAATAACACAAAAACTACTAGAGTAATCGTGGTAATTCGAGGTCGGTCCACGGGAACGAGGTGCTATTTTGGTGAGCTTAAGACGGTGTGTTTGATGTCTAAAGGGGGGTTTTCTAAGGGTCGAGTCTAAACTAGAGGAATGACTAGAGAAATGACTACGAGAATAGCTAGGGGTGATTAGTCTAGGGAAAGGTGTTAGGGGGAAAGTCGGGATTCAGTACTTGGAATCTAAGAAGGTCGGGATCGAGTTTTTGTCGCAACATTGGTAATCTTACCTAAAAACCCGCTTTCGCGGCGTATAAGGGTAAGTCTCTAGCTATGGTAATTTCTACCCCGAGTTTCCCCATATTGATAGAAACTAGTCAAGGTCGGTCTAGTTGGCCGGACTAAAACAACGATGACACAAGACCATAACAAGATAAACCAACAAGCAAGCAACCCACCAATACCCCTAAATTCAAATAATCCAAGTCCTCATCCCTAAACCCCCCAACAAGAAATCTACTCACTAATCATAATGAAAGACAATAAAACATTAACTAGGGAGAAAATAACTACAACATGCATATTAACTAGATCTAAAGAAACTAACAATAATATGATGAGAAAACTATGATCTAACAATTACCCACTAAACTATAGAAGAAACAAGATCTAACAAATAAACTAGAGAATAATCTAGAATAACATGAATAACATCTAGAGAAACTAACAATACTAAGATGATCTAAACAAGAATCAACAAAACTTAAGCATAAAAACAACAATCTAAAACAACATAAATAAAGATGATCTAAACAAAACAATAATGAAAGAACAATAAAATAAATCTAAGCTAGAGATTAGGGGAGTGGAAAGAAATATACCAACTATGAAGATCTATAAGAAATAAGAAGATTGCATTAATAAAGGTTGAATCTTTGATGAAGATAGTGAAGAACTTGTCAACAATTCTTCAATAAACCCACAAATCTTCAAATAAAACTTGAATAATCTTCTACAATCTTGAAATCTAGATAATTGCTGATGTAAACTAAGTAGATCTACTACTAAATTACTACTAGATTTGTAGAGAATTACTAAGAATACTATTGGATTACTACTAAGGAGATGGTTCTACTACACTAATGAAAGCCTTCTACACTAATGAATGATACTAGTCTAATTGGATGGTTCCTTGGGCAACAAACTAGGGTAGATTTATATATAGTAGTCTCTTAATGGGTATTTAACCTAAAGCCCAAATCCACTTTATGCTCCATTAGTGAGACAATCTCCCATGGCATCTTCATGGGGTGAAACTTCACCCTGCGGACTTGTCGGTAATTCCCACCGGGTGAAATTTCACCCGGTCAGATTTTCTTCTTTTTTCGCGGTTTCCGGTTCTTCTCTCCATCGGGCGAAATTTCACCCGGTGAGCGAAATTTCGCTCGGTGAGGAGGTCTCGGAAAATCTTCAGGGAGGCATTTTTCCGTCGGGTGAAATTTCGCCCAGTGGTGTCTCACCGGGTGAAATTTCGCCGGGTCATTTACTTGGCCTCTTTTCTTGTCTCATTCTTCGTCGATTGATTGAATGGCTTTAAACTTTAAGTTGTGTGCTTTACTCTTTGGACGGTATTCCCTTCTCTTATGCTCGTGGAAGCTCGGTCGTGATTTCGGTGCCAAATCCTATCAAAATTGATAGAAAAACTACCAAAAACACGTAAAACGCACAAGAGGGACGCTAATGCGAGATTTACTCAAAATATGGCGATAATCGCACTCAAGACTCGCAAAACGAGGGAAAAACGGGTCTAAATGAGGGGGAAAACGGTCTAAATTTAGCACACAACAGCATGCGAGTGACTTGTCTAGTTTCAGAGGGAGTTTAAACCTTGAATGGGCGGTCCTTCCAGACGGAATGTTAGAGGCCGCAATTTCCGACGTGGCTGTGGGCAATACAATATGTCCGAGTAACCGGACTTCAGCCTACAAAGTGTTGTATAGATATGTCTTACCAATGCCACCAGGTACATCCACAAAAAACGCTCCAGGGAGTTCTTGTTTCACATGCCTAATTTTAGTATCGAAAGCGTGCTGCTGTTCAGAGTTCAGTGAAGTGCGACATTTTAAACACTCCTCCGGTACAGGTGCAGCGAGTGCGTCAGCTATATCTCTTGTTCGTTGTATTACAAGATCCCGTGGCTCCACCAATTGGTCAAGACTATACAGTTTGAGAGACTTACCGGCTGCCTCAAAATGTTGTTCCACACTGCGAACTGTGAGACTATGAAATGCACGTGCATCCCCTGGATTTGCTGTCAGGAAATCTTCAGATAACGAACTTTAGTATTTGCCCCACAATGCCCGCGGATCTCTGGGATTACAGTACATGAGAACGGTTGCAAATAGGCGTTGCAAAGCAGAGGGCATCTGAACAGCCTCCGCCTCATTGAGGCATAGTTCAACCATGTTACTGTCCTCTATCAGTCCAAGCCCAATAGCAGCTTCTTGGTACGTTGAACACTGACGGCCCTTTACAACCAAGAGATCTTCAAAAGATGTAGGTGCATGTACATGGGTCAGCGGTAGCCTTAAGTAAAAGCATTCTGTCTCCGATGGCGATACAAAGACAGGCCTGTCCAAGATAATAACACTGTTTTTCCTCCTGAACCACCGCCGTTCGGAAGCATCCCAACGATAGTGTTCAGGGAAGTTAGCGTAGACGTGTTCCTCGCTAACCTTACCGGCGTTCTCCCTGTTGATTCTGAAGAAATCAGTTAATGGGGTTCTTAGCCTCTTTTCGTTAGAGACCACATAAGATAATGTTTCATGTTGTTTCATCTGGATTAACTGCATATCTTGGAGATGAATTGGTAATGCCATTACCGACGGATGCATCTCAAATAGATCAAAGCTGAATATGCGCCATATCGCTTCTATCGGGGACACCCAACGACCAGACTGATACTCGTTGATTTCATCAATCAGTTTCCCTTCACCTTCCGATCCAATGGAGAAAGATATCTTGTCATAACCCTTGTAGACATACTTGTAAAGATATTTCACTGCCTGTATGCTAGAGCATACTTCCACATTAATATGACAATCAAAGAGGTCAAGAAGATACAGGTTATATGGAATAACCCAACGGTTTTCTAGATACTGACCTCTTATTTTGACCATCTCACCAGTAGGATGACCTTTGTAGATTGTGTACCCGCCATCACTATTTTTGGTTTCAGCTGCGTATGGCTTTGGGTAGCCGAACTTACACTAGCCTACAGTTTTTTTGTGCTTCATGCATGGACAGTCAGGGTTCAGCCTACCGCATGGCCCATGCATCATATGTTTTAACTCAGCCTTACGGAGACTTTCGTTCGTTTCTGGAGGAATCTCAACAGTGACAAACTTCTCAAAATCCTCTGGACAGTTCATCTTACTGTTTTTCTTCATAATCAACAAGAGATGTGCATGTAGAAGGCCTCTTTTTTGGAATTCAACAACATAAACATATGCAGCGACTTCGCCAAATATTTTCTCTTCAATAAGTTTCTTCTTCAGTACTATTAGCATAGCTCTGAAAACTCTGGCCACTAAATCGGGCCGGTTATGGGCTTCTTCTCCTTGAGCTAATTCATTTTTTATTTTGGGCCAGTTTGTGTTGTAGGTTATTGTTATAAAGAAGTCTGGCTTTCCATAGCGTTGTACAAGAGTCATCGCATTTAAATAGCGCCGATGCATATCCCCAAGCCCTCCAATGTGAATCGCTGGAAGAATGACACGCTTTCCGACATTAGCAGCACAATGCTCACCAGCGGCAATCGTGTCAAGTATTCCTTGGTACAGTTCAGAACGTATCACATCCTGATTATACCGAACGAAGTCCAGGCGAGAGTTCTCTAGTTTGACGTACATGTCGACTGCATATTGTTGCAGACATCTTCCAGCCCTGAGAAGCATGTTATTTGGTCTGTGCTGCAGCTTGTAAGCATAGTATCCTCGACAAGGCAGGTTACGCTCGAGTACTGACGACTGTTCAGAACACCCTGTATTTATAGGATACGTCATCAATAAACAACGCACAGCCAATACATGGCACAATTACCACTTTTAAAGCAACTAACGACACATGACATGCAAAGCTATAATTAGCAGTTGGCATATACATGATTTGACCTATCCGTACCAGCTAATGAGTTTGACAATTTGGTACTCTGCGTGCTGCAATTATCTAATCATATACGCAAGTTTAAAGTTATTCCCGCCTGTCAATTTATGCCTTTTTTCATCCTAAGAGAATGTGTGTATGCTCATTTTCAACAATCAATCTCTGTACATTAGCATGCATATCAGCACGTGTATTTCAAGACAGCAAAATTGATACGACATGTGCAAAAGACAAAGGGAGGACATACTCTGTGCCTCAGCATCCAGTAGATTCTCAGCATTCTCAAAACTGGATGGATAAGCCGTGGCAGGTTGCAGTGTTGCAGTCGAACTGTCCCGAGGTCTTCCTCTTGTAGTAGGATTTGCAACATGTTTCTTAAATCCCTGATGCCAACCACACTCACCGCGCGGGAAAAGAAGAGGGTACTGTAGAGGATCATAACAACCATAATAATGTTTAATTTGATGCGAGACACTCATGCGTCCAGTCACCAAGATGTGTGGTCCACTATTATCACTCAGGCTAGAATCTTCATACCAAATGACAGCAACTTCATCAGAAGTAGGAGCATTGCTGACATGCTGGTCCCTGACAGGATTCTTGCATATACGGATACACGTGCTTTCAGTCACTTCTATTTCTTGCAGCGACCGAAAGAAGCGTGCGTACGAGTTTGTCTGTGTGACACCCATCAATATGTCGATAACATCCTCCCCCAGTTTTGTAAAGCACCCAGAAGGGTTAGCGGGTTCATGCTGACCATCGTAAAAGTACAACTGCTTGTACTTTGGATCGCCATTTTTTGGTATCAGGTCCGAGACATGATGGTAAATTTGACCTTGTAGCTTAAAAACATAAATACCCTTTATTGTCTGTGATTCAATGTGGCCTCTAATTGAGCTGAACGCGAATAGGTCGTTGTATAGGCGAGCATACCGCCTGAAATGTACTGCATCCTCGTCTGCAGATGTATACAATCAGACTAACGTCGGTGGATATGTGGATGATGGCAGAACTATTGAACCGTTGCCACAACAGAACGTCGGAGATTCATGCTCAAATCTTTTGGCTTGACACTTTGAGCACGCCTCTACCGGCCGTAACTGAAAAGGTTTTCCAGGTAGCGGCTGTTCCTGTGCAGCAAGTGGCAGACCTGCTACATTTTTTTGTAGAGAAAATAAGCCAGGATACGAAACTGAAGTGCTATGACATACTGCAGGAGCAAGCAGTACACATATGTAGTCGCAGATATGTAAGCACTGGAAACTCACACAGATGTTTCTGCTTGGGAGGTCTTCCAGGTTTTTTCTTCTCCACTACCACTCCACTCTTGACTGCTGGGGGTCGGCCAGGCCGCCTCTTCGGAACACTTGGAGATGCGTCATCTGTTCGTGTCCTGAAGTATGTTCGAAGATGGGCGTCACTGTACTGATAAATGAAATCAAGATACGTACTGAAAATCACAACTTAGGACGTTACTCTGGCACATTGTTCGAATCTTGTGCTGGCACCACGCACCTCCGTCTTCGCTTGTTGATTCCAGGTGTAGGTGAATAGTACGGAAACTCGTCAGCCGTAATATGAACGGCAGATACAGTGAAACTAATAAAAAAAATGAACACCAGCAGAAGTTCATGTTTGTAACAGCAGAAGTTCGGACAAAAGACGTACCCATTTTCCGAACAGAACATGGGTCTGAATGGCAGGTGTTCACCTTACAATTACTACCTCTCCTGCAGCTTCAATTTGCCTCTCATTAACAGCCTGCAGCCTGCACTGGTATGCAACAACCGTATGACTGAGCCCACAGTAAGTGATTAGCCCGGTGGTGTAAAATCCGACACAATCCAGCAGGCACCGCCTACAGATGGCATGCATCTGCCGTCATAAAAACTACTCGTAGTTAAAATTAGTCCACTTGAACTATCACGCACAGCATTCCAGTTTTCAGATACTGTACCTAGCGCACACGTAGCACTTGCTATGCTGTACAGCAATTATACGTGTGTACCTTACAAGTACTCATCTCATCGTGGACAGATTATCCAGCATAATGGGTGCGTAACCTGAAATACCTGATCTACAAATAGGAAGACACATAAAAATCTTAGACAGCGCCTTATATGCATTGCATGATTCCAGTTGCTGCTAACGTATTCGTAACCTAGGCACGGACAAATACTTAAGGAAGAACATGCATCGATGCGCTGTATGGCTAAAAAATGCAAAGTATTTATGCACCAAAGCACGAACCCTGGCGCAGGCTGCCACATCGCAAACAAAATACTGAAGCAGGTAAACGCAGAAGTCTACAGCCTACACAAGTAGTTCATTACTCTACAGACAACAACAAACCAAAACACAAGTCCTAACATAAATAGTTGCTCATAAAGTAGCCCAACAATACATTGTTTAGCCCAATCTCTTAATCTACGCTGCAACTAAGAGCATAACAAAATGCCAGCTGTCATAGGTACGTCGCCTTCACAAAGACCCGACACTCTTAAAGAAACTGTCAATGGCATCTGAGGATACCGCAAAAGATGATATGGTCTGAGCGTCTGAGCTCGATGGCGTGGCGAGGCAGGTTTTCCTCTTCCGGGAAGCTAAAGGCTGGCTTTCAGGTTTAGGAATAACATGCGTTGTGCCTCTGGGAGTAGTAAAGTCGTCTTCTACGACATGAGAATCGGTTGCAAGGCCTTCTTGAGGTTCTAAGAACTACTTCTCCAAAGTCAAGAACCTATTTTTAGTACACTCACAGACGAAGGCAGCAAACCTGACAGCCTCAGGAGAGTAGTTCACATCTATTATGTCAACATTATAAAGGGGTACTAAATAGTTGATTGTCTTATAGGCAAGATCTTTTCTGATACAGCATGAGCCGCACACATATCACTGAAGATACAGACACGTTCGTGCTGGTTATCTTTGTGATATATGTCTATCCACGACGTGAATGTGGAAGGCGTGTGCTCTATGGTGCAGACAGAAGTGCATTCAACAGGCAGTTTGTCAATGATAGTTGCAAGGAAAAACACAAGATCTAGTGAGACGCTTCGTAAATGATTCATCTCATGAAAATCAAATTCTTCTTCTAAAGGGTTTTTTGGCAGACCCTTTGCCAAGTAATCAAGTTCAAGGCGCTTCAAGCGCCAAAGATTGGCGCACCTTGTGTACATGTTCTTTTTCGCAGATGTGAAATCGTTGATGTAGATATCATATAAGTCAACGAGATCACTAACGGCAGCTCTTGCCGCTGTGTTGCATGACTCTTCATAGGTCAAGGCAGGACACCGTAGGTAAATATATGTCTCAGGATAGTAGTCACTCCTAAGAGTTACAGAAGCAACATTCTCTCCGGCATTCACTATCGCATATTCTGGTTCCAAATATTCTAAACACTCGGTAATCTGAGATAGTAAAGGCTGAAAGGGGATTGCAATCTGTATGACCGGAGGAGCCATCAGTCTGCAGATTAGGTCCTATACAGAATCAGATGCAGTAAGTAAATCAGCACCTTCACGATTACGATAAACTACATAAGCGACTACGCTATGATGCACTGGTGCTGCAAAAGCTACAGCACCGATTTGACTACTATAGGTAGCTACGAAGTAACATGTAAGTCATGCTGCGGAGAGTAAAATCCAAATGGCTCACTCGACACAAAGTAGACTGAACCCTTATCCCTAGCACTGCATTCAGCAAGGTCGTACAGAAAAAAAGAAGAAAGAAACAGGCTGAATCTGAGATCTAGCACCACAAAAACAGTTGCGCTACTAAAATAATGCCAATATCCTGCCATCCAGAAACACCAAATCACAGGGCAGGTCTCCCAAATAGGTCACATGCACACAACAAGCCCCGCAGAAGTTTCAACTGAAAGGTGATCTATATAACTTCATACACCCATGAAGTATCCTACAAGAAGCATTGTCATAGAGTACTACACTAATCTCCTAACACTTCAAGCACAAATATAGAACGCAAATATGTGCATACACAATGAAACAGTTCATGTGGTACTATATAAATCACTAATATAAGCATGTAGCACCTAGATAAAGTTGAAAGACGGCGAAGAATCTGTAATTCAGTAAACATGTAAAAGTTAGCAGGAGGCAACTCTTAGATTGATGACTGCTCAGGAAGAATTTGGTAGTGGATGTGTGAGCATGCTCCTAACAACTAGGCAAGAAAGTAAATTTGTGTGAGCAGAGTAATTGTCATAGGTACTGCTATATATAGAGAAGGATGTTGTGTTATGCTATCATCCTGAGGAAACGTCTATGCAGAATGTTGGAGGTGTGGTACGTCAAGTGGAAGTTAGCTTGGCACCATATTTGTGGATCAAGTGGGATCCCAGGCCAAGTGTCTATTTTGATTCCAGAAGGTAGAACACTGCATGGGCCAATTAGACCGGCCATTTTCATTAGCACCTAGCCCGAGTCCAAACGATTATAGTGTGGGGCAAACGATCAAACTGTGCACCTATCTTGTTCGGTTTCAAATTAGAGCGTAAGGAAACGTGTAAGACACAGAGAGTACGACAGCACGCGTATATCCTAGCACCGCGAACTTGTAAGCGGACTATGGTCTGTTCACGAGAATAGTATTAATCAAGTGTGGAATGGTGCCGACAGCTAACTTATATAAAATTGACGACTGGATGTGCTATGGTCTGAAAGCACAAGGCTCTGTCACATTCTATGGCACTTTTTTTTCGAAGGCGGTAGCATACTTGTCTATGCGTACGCACACTATTTTTTTTACACAAAGCTAAAAGGGATCCAATGCTGCGTCAAACATGTAGAAGATATACTTTCAGAATGTACTGCCTGCAATCACATGTTTACATATTAGGATAACTAATCTAGTACTGAATGTTAAGGTTTCAGCTATAGGAAATCAAGTACAAAGCTATGTATTCCCAAGTCTTGTCACTCTTGAGAAAACCCACTACTAAGTGAAAGATTGCAGAGTGCAGCTAAACATCCAAAAGAAATGATAGGGTCAATTCAATATAAAAGAAATAATAGCCTAGACCATAGGCCTGAACCGGAAAATGAAGAAAACAATTACAGTAATAAGTCCTGATTGACATGATGTACAGCAGGTCAGACCTTGTACATACATTGTTTTTTTTTCTCTACGTTTTTCTTTTGTTTTTTTGCTGGCCTTTGTCTTTCTAACACTGACTTTATATATTTAGTGGTAATATCTGTGGGCCATAATTTTTCTGTCTCACTTCAAGTTCTTATCGTGTACCGCCACGCTACCTAGCAAATGAGAAAGCACGCACTCGTATATGCTTTGCATGTTCTAAAAAGAACATCTACAGACTCTGATTAAATGATGCATCAGCAACGTGCCGCTATCTACGCAAGCCAATGAACATTCCGAGAAACCGAAGAATGTTTCTCAAATACAGGGAGAAAAGGCAGAGCAGCTGCAGATTAGGATTCCCAGCACAACATCCCGTCTGAATTCAGACTTTGACATAGTGTATGACGTTATATAAACGTTTAGCAATCAGTCGCATAGCAAACACACCACAGAAATACGACAGCTCGGTAATTAATGGCGCGTCTATATGATAGCAGTGTAGTGCTGATACGTAAGAGTAATCAGCATAACACATGTAGTCATTCGTTACAGATTCATTAGGGAGTGTAAGATTATGCACACACGAAACGACACGACAATGTAGGACAGGCATGTCCATACAAACAAATATCTAACACAGGCAAAGACGGCACCTGCACAGCGCGATAATCAAACAAAAGCCCTCGGTTGTTGGTTCACAGTGATGTAAAAATAACCTGCCGCACAACAACAATACCAGTCATTGCAAATACGAAAATGTATCTGGGTAGAGACCATATACTACATTCACCAACAATGTCTTCAAATATACATAGAAGCAGAGCAGTTGCAGTAATCAAGTCCATCGCAAAGACACCTGCGACAACCAACTAAAGGTTCCCCTATATATCCTGCGCATGATTGCTCTCAGACACACGAGTGTGTGGGACGCGGTAAAAGACAGGTTGTTGCCCTCCCTGACAGACGATAACGTCCCCAGCCGCAGAAAAATCTGCACCTGAGCTTCCCTGACCAGCCCCAAACTCGGGAGTGATTGTTGGTGCATCTGGGGCTGCATCCTCGGACATACCGTCGCCTGACTCTATTAGCGAGCCCGAATATCCAGGCACACCTAGGATACCAGTAATTCGTTCCTTTATTGTCTTGTAACTCTCTCGCTCGAGATCACAGACAAGAGCAGCAAACTGTGCATTGCGTGAGTTGTAATTGACATCGATGATCTCAAGATTGTAAGCAGGTATCAGGTAGGTGATAACCTTCTTAGCAAGCTCACACTTCGCATACGCAGCAATATTACAGGTTGGACCAATGAACACCTCTCTTCGATGACTGCTGTTAGAAACATTGACTGCAATCCACGATGTGTAGCTACCTGCACAGTGCCGCACAGTCTCAAGCGGTGTAGCCTGTATCGCGACAGTCCGGAAAATCTTCCGCAGAAGGGGCATATAATCAAGGAATACATGTTTGGCGTACGGAGGGCTAACGGGTGCATCTTCTTCCAGTGCATGCCTGTATCTCTCTTTGATAATGTCCTCCAACCCTGTACGCTTGAGCCGGTATAGGCGACTACAGCGCTCCACTTATCTTTGTCTCTCAAAGGTCAAGCCTTTGACGACAACATTGAACATCTTGATGATGCTATGGACAGCCTTCCGTGTAGCAACATCGCACGACTCTGCAACAGAAGAAGCATGCCCTCCAACATATGACAGGACAAGCGTGCCAGAATTTGGCCTCACTAACACATACGCACTACTCCTGGATATGTCCAGTATACGGTAATCAGGAGCTGTCCACTGTAATATCTCAACTATGCCTCCCAGTAGCGGACAGTACGGAATGGTGATTGTGGTAGAAGCTGCACCTAGCACCTAAATGTCAAACACACGCCATCTTAGCACCTGGACATCTCGATTTATACAATCTAATATTTGGATACTGATCTAAAGCGAGCATCAGAAGTCAGCAAGTATGATGTTACCAACTTAACACCATGATACAGCCGACTAAATGCTAATGAAAAAAAGTCATACGTCCGAAGTAGGATAGAGTCCTGTGATAGAATGAGCATAAACCAGAAAGCACGACGACAAGTGCAATATCTGTGAAGGCTTAAGGAGTATGGGTAAGCTAATCACGAGATTCACACACAGCCTAACACAAACCAGAAAACTACAGCCACCAGTAAAGGTCAAATCTGGTAGATCGAGACAGATGATAAAATCATCAGCCAAATGATCACCTAAGCCTAGTGTCGGAATAATTAGTTGTTGCCTACTATTGTAATGGTCAACACACAATATCACGGGAAAGAATACACGAGTGTACTCTGCGGAACCAACTGCTGCACAATCTCCCACTCTTACCTGTGTAATATAGTATAATATATGACAATGACTACTGAGCAAGTACGTACGTACGACTTCCAGACCGCTCTTAGCGCATAACACATTGACCACTACACCCTCGTGTCCTAGAACACGTAGATTATATAGGCAACAAAACATATAGAGTCGACAAAACTTGCTGTCCCTAGAAGCATACAACAGACTGGTGCAAAAAAATGCTTAAAGAGTGAAAAATTATTGATCATACCTGAGAAGCTGGACTCGAATGGTGGAGCAGCTGTAGAGCCATTCTAACCTAAAGTTGTTCAAGTAAATTTGTTAGGCGGTAGATTGGCACATGCTCACAACTCTACGAGCAGTAGTCGTAAATATCTTGACAGGACAAGTGATAACGTGGGGTACTGGCTTGGATTGTATGATGATGGACAGTTTGGAAAAACTAATAATATTTGAAAAGGGTAAATTGCCTTGGATTAATAAAGTACCGATGCAAGCCGTGCGTTCGTAGGTAGAGAATAGCCAGTAAGCATCAACGGCAGGCAATTACATCCATCCCGTCTAAAACACAGGTTGCAGTACTCTATCTGTTGTGTTTGCAAAGCAAACGTGATAGCATGTCAATTCACAACCTAGTACCTCGGACATTTAAACGGGTGTGCGACTGAAAGTTTGATATAATGACCTCAACTTGTTTATACGTCACCATGTCTACTGAAACTGTGTTCAATATTTCAAGATTTTATGTTACAGAAAAATAAACGCAACGACAATGTAATTAGAATAATAGTATCTGTAGTATAAGAGTCCGATTAATATACTCCTATTCGACTAATATAATAACATACCGTGTACGAGACTATTGTTTGTTTTACTACCTATCTAAATTACGATTTAAGCAGTGTGTAAAATTATGTACGCAAATAGGTTTGTGAACGTAGACACTAGTCCATATGTGTCTAGTTTACTTGCCCAGGATCGTCAGCTCATTGTTTGGTGTAAGTGGAATTGTTACACCCCGTATTAGCACGTCACCAATGACATAAATAACGATAAGCAAGCGTCACCGCACGTGCATAAAGAGTTACGTGTAAGCAGGCGAGGACTTAACTATTGCATGATCCAGGTAAATACCTACATGATAGGTACCTGCACATTTATTATAGGACAAAGGATGGCTTTAGCATGTGACCTCTTGATGCATAGGGAATAACAATATGTGTAGATGTGTATAATAGGTGGCAAGAGAGCTTACTCTAAAATCACCTACAAACAATCTAACAGTGGATTAGTGTAGACCTAACGAACTGTAGTAATTTGTGGCATTAGAAGTACAGTATACAGATATAAATACGTTAAAACCAAGCGTTAGGGATACCATAGGTAGCTCCGTTATGTGTAAAATAATGTGGGTCGGGACCATGCAGTTAACTTGTTCATGCAGTTTGGCAACGCAGCGACACGCACAGGAACGGGTTTTTATACTTTGTAGTACGTGTTCTTTTTGCACAAATGAATAAAGGTCAAGGGAAAGCGTAGTAGACATTGACGCAAAGGTAGATGAAGCGACGTCAACAAAAGGGAGAGCGCGCTAGTAAACTACCACAAAGTATGAATTGAAGAAAGTTTTGTCGCTCTAAAATACAGACTCATAAATTAATAAACAAATCGAAATATGAGGAGTACATTATTCGCTAGACCGTTTGGGAGTACGTCATCATTCATATAAACAATAATCAACAACTGGCAGCGTACGTACATAGAACAATCGCGCACACACGACCGAGCATGGAACGATAACATGTATAATAGAGGTAGATAGCTACATTATAGCCATATGCACACTTATGATAGTGTAAAGCATGTCCACCAAATGTCACATCTTGATGGAAATTTATCTAAGCCTTTGAATTTCTATATGGGAGGCATAATTATATCTATAAAATGTAAATATGTGTAGGTGCTTGTAATAGGTTTGAAGGAAGCCTAAATTGTAGTCACATATAGAGGACACTGGGTTTCGTTATTGTACTCTACAATGGCCTAGCTTAGTCACATAGACGACTCCAGTAATATGTCGTATTAGAAGTAAAACACATACAACACGCAGCTATAACCACGCGAGAACTAAGCACTCACTCCAACGTGCGTAGACCCAATTCCATGAACACATATGTGTCGAGAACATACGAATGACGCGCACTTTCTAGTCAGCCTTTTGGTAGAACGCACATGAACCGAGTCTCGAATCCAACCATGCACGTTCTCGTGTCACGAACAATTTAAAGAAAAGGAAGAACACAGTAAACATTAATGTAATAAAAGAAGGCGAACCTACATCCATGCAACAGAAACCGCGAAACTACGTTATTATGTGTAAAGCCATTATGTGGCATACGTAGCAGCAGTGTAAAGCCATTATGCGCTGTTGAGGTTACTACGGTCCCCCAGTGGTATGGACCCTAACGTAACAGTATAAGCACAGTCATGTCCAAACGGTACTTGCCGCTTTTACTCAGTGTTTCACCAGTAACCTTTGACTATAGAATTCAACCAAAGCACTCAAAGTTTTCATTCAGCGGTGCCCCATGGAGTAGGTTCGTCCTGTTTACAGTCATACCACTTTCAATGCCCCAAAATCCTACACTTAAGTTAATATAACAACAACAGTCAGCACTAAAACATTTACCGCGGTCCTTAGTCCACATATAAATCTGGGTCCAACTGCATCAAAGTTCCCCTTAGGTCATTGTAATGAGACACTTGACAAGCATTGACTGCAGCAATTGCACTGCGCCGGATAGACAATGCCACTAAGGCAAAACCTGGCATCTGGACCAAGTACTTGAGATCTTCACGTGTAGCAACCCACAAATTCCGCCCGTCTCGCTGATCTTCAAGCTTGTACAAGGTATCCTTCCCCTTACCCATGGCACTAAACATTTGCTACAACTTGAATGCAGATATGTAGGCGTCGCGACCCGGTGCAAATTTGACGACAACTACATCCCAGAAAGATTGATCGGTCCTCTGTATACAGGCTCCAGGCTCGTAACTGGGTAACCCAGCTATCCTAATTTGTCCTTCAGGGGGCAAACTCCTAGCAAGCAATACGTGGCAGAGGGGAGAACTCTATATAATATGGCATATTCGCCATGATGCATCGAGCTGGGTAAAGATACTCTTCCCTCAGCCCTGTACCACCACACCCATTTCCCATGGTGCTAGTAAGTGACTGGTCCATTCCGCCGTTCTCCATTGACCGTACACCTGGCTACTAGAACGTAAACAATGGCTTGCTGTCCAACCTATGCCTGACAACTGCAGGAGGCGTAATGGCAGAAGGCTTGAGTAGCTCAAACTGTAGCAAAGGAAAAAAAAGAAAAGCAACGCAGATAGCGGATGATGGATCAACCGTTAAACAAGCTGTAAAGATGCCATACGTATGAGCCTAGCACTTATTTCGTCAGCGTATATAGCCATGTACACAGTCCAGCGTACAAAACAAATGCAAACCATAAACGAAAACTGAAAACCAAAGCTACAATAGCACCTGGACATGCTGAAATTAAGAATTATACCAACATATTCCCGCCCCCCCCCCCCCCCCAAATCCTTAAAACTCCACCTTACTTCCAAATTAATCACCAACAGATCAAATTGCAAGTGAACAAACCACAATCCCATCAATCTACAACGTAATGACCCTAAATCATTCGACTCCAACTTAACTATCACAAATCCCATCAAATTCAAACCTGCTATCAACCCCAGTGCAACCTCTACCCAAGAATTCCTATCTATCTCACACAATATAACCAACCTTACATTTCAGAACAACACCAGCCTTCGTACAAGTAGCTTAACAAAAAGACTATCACTGAAGAAGTCAGTTCCCAAACGCGATGTCACAAATCCCAATTAAAAAGGGAAGGTGGAAACCAAACAAATCAGTATTGATATCCGGGAGCCAGACAATCGGAAGCTACAAACAAATGGAAACAATCGACAAATTCCGAATACCAAATCCGCCATAGCACCTGGACATACAAAACCACTGAAAAGGTCCATCCCCAAACACAACGCTACGACACCCGGAAAATGGGAACGATCTAGGCGCACAATCAGAAGATACAATTGAAGCGGACAAATCAGGATCATACTCAGCAGAGATTGAAAAGCAAACTAAGCAGATCTCTAGAGTCAAAAGCAGACTCAGCGAATTGTACTCACCAGACTTTGAGTAAAGCAAACTAATCAAAAATCGAAAATGGATATTAGACTCACCAAAGTGGTTGCATTCACCAGAAACTGAAAAGTAAGCTAATTAGAGATCAAAAATTGAATTCGGACCCACCAAATTGGACCCACCAGAAATCTAAAATGATGCAGAAGAGGGAGAGGCAGAAACGAAGAGGTGAGGATCACAATAGCAAAATCAAACCCACCAGAAATTAGGAAGAACCAAATCTCGAGAAATCGTTTACACAGTGCAAGGCATACAACATGTGTACAACTGTAAGAACCTTACATTGCTTAGTAGGCGCGCCGACAACGCTGCACCGAATACTGAACCGAGCAAAGCAAACAATGGCGCAAGCAGACGCAGGATGGGACGCAAAGACCGCGCAAGGTGGAAGGCTGAATAGAGCAATAGAAGAGAAATGCGGTTATGGTGTTCCGCAAGGCCGTTTATATTCTAGCAAGGGGGTTGAACCGTATTTAAGAGGGAGCAGTTAATAGTCTGGTTGTGGATTTCGCAGATGGGACTAAAAGTGGCATTTAACGAGCTACAAATACCTGGCCTCTCCTTAACTCATTTTTACAAAACCCGCGACCCCCTCATCTCAATTACCGTAACTTCTTGATTCGCAGATAGATCTAACAGAATATACGAAATCACTTGGTACCGATAATGAACTGAGTAAATTTGTAAGAGGAGGACGGCCTGATTTGCTCTTCATCCATAAATACTGTGCGTGACAGGTTAGCGTATGATGGAATCATCTTCAGTGACGGCATCACAGAGCAATAGATTGCCGTAGAGGATATTCACCGCTGCTGGAATCATGTTTACTGTTGCTATATATGGATTATTACAAGTAATCTGACACTACTCCGTCTGAAAATCCTTGACACGGATATCTGAGGAATGTTTTGGACAAACAGTACGTGGTTGGCCTGGCCGTATATTGTTTGGACGTAACAGTCATAGGAAGACTAAGCAACAGTCATCACCAGGCAAGAACACAACGTCAAGACAGTTATTATCAAAAAGTCTATCTCACTGCCTGTATCATCGGCAGAGAGGAAGCTTAGCCTAATAGGGAACAGCAAACCTTAAACATCAACACTACTGGTAACACAACGTTGTCTGCGAGCCAGATATAATACAAAAATAGGCAGCATATGTGCACAAATTGTTGCAGGTATAGTGTTGTAGTCACCATGAGTGGCTATCACCCAAAATGAGTCAGACATACTTTCATACAGCAACCAATGTTCAGAAACTGGCGAGCAGATCAGTCGAGAGTGACCAAATCGACCATGCTTAGCAAAACAAGAGCGATGTCACGCGCCCTGTCAACCTCTTCCCTACTGAACTGCTCAAAGTAGTCGGCTCCAGTCTCTGCAGCGGTGCAGTCACTAACTTCTAAGCTTGGTGGAGGGGTAATTGTATCCGATTGGAATTTGTGCAGCATTGTCTTAGCGATCACATTTCCAGTCAGATGGCACCTACATCTTTGCGAGACAACGATCCTACCCCTGTAAACAGTTGTAAAACCTCTGGGATGCTCTATCCGTAGATTCCGATTATAGTTTATAGTCCACAGAGGTGCACTGGGATGTAGTAGAAACATACGCGCCCACGCCTTACACACAACCGACACCGCTGCTCTGCTAGCTACATCAAGTTTCCCGAAAATCTGCTCCATGTAGTCCTCGCTAGAAAGGACTCAACTTGCCGCCGAGTATCCCCTGCGATGGATCCTGACCTCATGCAGACGTCTGTAAATGAAAGGCAGACGCTCCATTTTGGTATGTCTACTGTTAGTCGTGGCTTCAGCCCTATCCTCATTTATATTGTCTGTCACCCAACCCCTGCAACGATACGTGACCATAGTAATATCTGAAAGTCCTGCAACGTGCAACCTATATCAGAGTAATGTTTGGACACAACCATCGATTCAATAATGTCAGCAGAAAAAAAACCCAAACAAGCTGGGGAAAATCACAGACTAAATGGCAGCGTAGTAACGTCGCCAAAACGACTATACTCTAGTTGGTATTAGACTGAGACATAGTACCAAGACTAAAGCGAAGAACAAGAGTGGAAATCAGGTTTAGCCATATCAGTAGTTATGGATAATGTTAGAAGCAGGAAGCAAAAGGCAGCGGATAATAGTTAGGGGCTTGACGGAGTATTATAATCACTATTCCACAACTCTGTAATTACCTATTCTTCTGGGTCAGCAAGGAGATCCCTTGGATAACGGGAGATCGTACGTAATCAGCCACCCGAAACTCTAACCTAGTAAACTTTAACGACATGCACATACACAAAGCATACTACCCTACACCATGTAATACCAATTACACACAGATTCTCGCTTTGCAGGATCACTGCCTACCGCATAGTATAATATTATGGTGCAAAATCAAGATCTTGTAACTGAAGAACAACAGTGATCCCACGTTAATCAACCTGGCCAATTCTCAGTTGACCTGCATAGAAACATTCTCCAGTACACAGGCTTGGCTATCATTGTTCAGTATAGCTTCAGTTGCCTTCTCCTGAAAGATTATCACGAAATGTAGTCCCGATACGGTATGGGCCGCTCAGTAGATAGTAGAAGTCACATTTAAGTACCCTGGAAAAGCCTCGACCCTTTGCATGGCCAGTACAGAACACATATAGCAACATGATCAAAGTAGGTACAGAAGCACAACAATACATTGGACTCCAAATAAGTAAACAGGCATAACCCGTCAAGATTCAAGAGATAACCAACCTTTTTTTTAAAAAAGGCCAGGGCAAAACTAAAAATGACAACCAAAATAGGTAACAGCCGATCACAGAGATGCTAAATGTCACGTATATGAGGCAACAACAATGGCGAAATGCAGCATTCTTTAGGAACATTCCGTGAACACCGTGAAGCAAAACAGTAAAGCTGACGAAGAGTATAAAGCTTACAATCAGAATGTCGTTGGCAGGAGCTCAACACTCGCAGCAAGAGAGAACGGAGGAAGGAATAGACGCGCCACAAGCAACGGAGGGTAGTATTTTCTACTGGTTTTCTTTATTGTGGTAATGGTAAAACAAGGTAAGAAGTTGAGGGGTAATTAATGTTACTGCTCAGTGTAATCGAGTGTGAGCTTGGTAAGTGTGAGGGGAGAAGGCTATAATTAGCGTTCGTAGGGCGCCAGCTAATGTTTCTTATTTACCTAACAGTCTCTCTGATTTATTTAAGCCTCTCGTTTGGTAAAAGTGTAATATTCTTAATGTGCTCAGTAAGACGACCTAAACAAAATCCCGAATGACTACGCTTCAGATTATACAACTGGAGTCATTACAGGGACTATTCCTAGACCTGGCAAACGGGACATTCGATTCGTTTTCGGATCGGGTTATATCGATTCGATCCTAATCGGGCTAGCATAAATTTCAGCTCCAGTTCAATTTCGATCGGGTACATTTTGGTTAGCCACTATAATCGGGTTATGCTATTTCGAGCCGGGTACAGTAGGGGTTGGGTCAATAGCTTGTCAGGTGAGAATCGGGTCATAAATTTTTTGAGTAAAAAAATAAATAATTTGATTTTAAGTTTGCTATACCTTCAAAGTGTACGTAATAATTTATAAAACCTTTAATAAATAACGAATCAACGAAGAAAAATCCTAGATTTGGGCTTTTTAATGAAAAAGATAAGCATTTATTAATCAGGTCAAACAGTTCGGTTATTATTGGTTTGGTTATAGTCGAGTTCGGGTATCATTTGGTTATATTAAATTTGGTACAAATTCGGTTCGATTCGTATTGAATTGGATTTCGGGTACTATTCTAGGTTAATCCTACCAGGTGTTCGATCGGTTTCAATTCACGTATTTTCGGTCGGTTTTTGGGGGTCGGGTTTACTTTTCCAGGTCTACCTATTCCCACCAATAAACAGTGTCAGCAAATAACCGTAAAAATAGCGCATGAATCGTACCGAGTATTCAACACTCGGTATTTACCTGGCTAGCAAATCCTGCACTCCTATTACGATTACCAAAGATATAGCAATACAAATATCAAAGATATAGCAATACAACTATCGAAGACATTTTTCAAGGGCTATAGCAATAGAATTTTCGAGCGGCGAGGAAAGGCACAGGAGTGCTTCCAAACAGCAGAGGCGCTTTGAGAGAGTCGGAAGCAGGAGATCTGAATTTGAGGAGAGCCTCAACCATATGCCTGGTCCTCGCCTGTGGATCGCAACTTCCGCCCACAAAAAAATGGTGAAGAAGGGAAGGAACTGCATACCTGTGTCGGCTGACTGGAAAACACAAGGCTACAATTACCCCTAGACATTCACAATCACTGTAAAGGATCTGTTCCCAAACGTGGTGATGCGACACCAAACAAATGGAAATGACACAGACCTAGGGACCAATATGTCACACTGTGAATAAGTGGAAATCTAAGCCCTGAAAAACTGAATAGTAACGTCTTAAGTGACCATCAAAGCAAGCACAATCAGCAGGTTCTGAGACAGACTCAGCTGAACTTAGGTTTACCATTGCCTTCATTACACAACTTCCAACGAATAAAAGGCTGTGTCCCAGGGAAAAACGGAGACCATACGTCAACATGCCGCCTAAATAGTTACGGATACAGGGTTAGCAGCGCATCCAACAGAATCTCAAACTCATCCTCACTGTCGTGGCACGCCTCAAAAAGTGCATCCGCTCTAACGGCGGCCGGTAAGAACTGAAAATGCGTTTGTCCTGGCAAGTATTCGCTGTCCTCCCACGTTGTAGTCCACAAACGAATGCCACCGAGAGTGTCGGTCCGTTCTGAGATGTGCTCCTTCCCGTAGCCATGTTTCTGGAAAAGATTTCCAAGCCTAAAAGCACGACAGAATTTGTCCAGACCCTCTCCGAACTCTAAGAATATAGCTTTGTTGAAAGCGACGTCTCGGCGTCTAACTACGGGCCCCAAATTGACAACTGGGTAGCCTAGTTCCCTCAGCCTGTCCTTGAGCATCACGTGGCGCTTCGCTGCCGAGCGTGTATTCTGTATGTGATACGACATATCATCAACAATACACCTAGCAGGATACGCATATTCAGCGACAAAAGCACCGGTATCGTGCACGTGAGCCGGACAATCACATTCAGCGACACAGGTACCAAAAGCGTGCACACCTTCCATCACATGTAGGTCCCGCAGCAGACTATAAAAGGAATAAAAAAAATAAACACAAAAAAAAATGTCAGAAGTCCACCAAACAACCAGGAAACTCAAGCGGACTACCACTCCCTCAACCAGACGAAAGAACACAACAAGCACAAAAAAGCCCCCAAATAACCTGCAAACCTAGAGCTGCCTACCAAACGCGAGGGAACACCAAGGATCTGTTACAATCTTCCAACCCTCAACGAACCTTTACACTTATCCAAAACTCTAACATTCAATGATACTCTTGCCTTACAATAAAGTAGAGAATACAGTTTCGGAAAATAAAGACAACTACACGAGCGATAACAGACACAACGATAGTGATTTAAACGAGACCCCGCGACAGGCAGGTGGCAGCTAAACGCGTGCAGCAACAGCGAGCAGGCCGATCTCATGAGAGGTGCCAGGAACCACATCCTGAACCTAACAGCCCACATAACAGGCCACCCAAATCGTAACAGCAAGCAAGCTCGGCAGCCATACAATCAGCGAACCCTAAACAAATCTACAGTCACGCCTGGACACTCGAACCACTGAAGAGCTCCGTCCCCAGACGAGACGCTACGACACCTAAGACAAGGAAACGATCCAGACTCATAACCAAAGGTCACGATCGAATATGCCATACCAGAATCGACACTTCAAAGCCGAAGAATCGAAGAACACTGCTTAACAAAGCTACAGTAGATACCGGACACTTGAAATCTCGGACAAACTCCGCTCCCAGACGCGACACGATGACACCAACGAGGCAGAGACAATCCAGACTCAAAACCAAAGGCTACGACTCAATACGCAAAATCAGTAGACACGGAGATACAATCGCAGCTGGACATTCAAAACACCCGGGAAAGTCCGTCCCCAACACGACGCTAAGACACCCAACAAAACTGGAAACGGTCCAGACACACAGTCACAACCAGCAATCGAGACAAACAAATCAGAAACGATATCTAAAAACCAAACAACCAGAATCCACAAACAAATGCAAGCAATCCACGAAAGCCAAAGATCAAAACTACAACCACCCCTAGACACTCAAAACCATCGAAGAAGCGTCTTCCCAAACGCTACGCTACGGCACCAAACAAAACTGAAACGATCTGGGCTCATAGGCAATCAACCAAATCCGAAAACCATAGCTGCTTCTGCACCTGTACATTCGAAACCACTGATAAAGTCCGTTCCAAAACTTGACGCTACGACACCCAGATCAAATGCAAGCGAACCCCTGGCTATACCCAACCTACAAAAGCCGAAAACCAAAACTGCACTCGGCCACAGACACTCAAACCCACTGAAGAGCCCGTCATGAAGCGTGACGCTACGGCACCAGAACACATGGGAAACGGTACAAACTCATAACCAATATACAAAAACCGAACACCAAAACTGCAGCCGCCCCTAGACATTCAGAACCACCGATACAGTCCGCTCCGAAACGCGACGTTACAACACCCAAGACAAATGGAAACAAACCCTTGGGTATAACCAATCTACAATAGCCAAAAACCAAAGCTGCAACCGCCCCTAGGCAGTCAAACCTAGTGGTGAGCCCGTCACGAAACGCGACGCTACGACACCAAAACATATGGACACATTACAGACCCGTGACTAATCTACGAACACCGATAACCAAAGTCGCAGCAGCCGTTAAACATTCAAAACCACCAATAAAGTCTGCCACACGAACTAGGACATCAAAAAATACTGGAGACAAACCCCTGACTATAACCTCCACACGAAAGCCGAAAACCAATGCTGCAGTCGGCCACAGATATTCAGAACCACTGAAAAAGTCCGTTCTGAAACGCAACGCTACGACATCAAAAGAATGGGGAACGAACCGAAACTGGTTACAGAGGAAGCGGACTCACCAGGAATCGAAAGGAACGCTACGACATCAAAAACTACTGGAGACAAAACCCTGACTATAACCTACACACGAAAGCCGAAAACCAATGATGCAGTCGGCCACAGATATCTAGGACCACTGAAAAATTCCGTTCCGAAACGCAACGCTACGACACCAAAAGAATTGGGAACGATCCAGTACCGCAATCAAAAGCTACGACATCAAAAACTACTGGAGACAAACCCCTGACTATAACCTCCACACGAAAGCCGAAAACCAATGCTGCAGTCGGCCACAGATATTCAGAACCATTGAAAAAGTCCGTTCCGAAACGCAACGCTACGACACCAAAAGAATCGGGAACGACCCAGTATTGCAATCAAAAGCTACAATCGAACGAAACAAATCAGAAATGATATTTGGAAGCCAAACCATCGGAAGCCACCAAAAAAATGGAAACAACCGACGAAAAATGAAAACACTAGATGCAAATCCACATAACCCAGAGCAAAACATCCCCAATGCAGATCCAGATTATAACCCCACCAAAGCACGACTAAACCCAAAAAAAATCGACAATCACGGAAAACCACAAATAACCCAAGGGGCAGAAACCCCCAAGACACATCAGAAATTGAAGAGGGGCAACAACCGGGAACAACGAAACCCCAAAAAAAAACCGAAACTGGTTACAGGGGAAGCGGACTCACCAGGAATCGAAAGGAACGCCGAAGAGTAGTGCAAGAGGGACGAGACGAAGAAGAGACGCAGGATAAGGAACGCACGAAGGAGAAGAAGGAAAGAAGAAGAACCGAAGGAACAATAGGGAAGGAAGAAGCAGGGGAGAGGGAGTCAGGCGAGGACGAAGCAGGGGAGGCAGGGGAAACAGAGGGTTACTGTTCATAAAGGGTAATTGTTGATGGGTTTCCTAACTTCATACATTTAAGAAGTTTATAGATTTCATAATATATACGGAGCAAATTATTCATTTTCTAAAATATATAAATATTAATTTTTATCGTAGGGAAATTATTATTCTTTTTTTTTATTAATTCTTATCTCAATAGTATATAAGTCTTACGAATATTCATTTTATAAAATATATTGGTACATACAAAAGAATTTTCCAAAAAATTATTTTTAATTATTTTCGTAATTTAAATATTAAAATTGATAATTCTTTGTTAGTACTTTCTGTAATATAATACATAGTATTTTATATGTATCACAGTAACATTTTATTTAACGCAAAAAAATGTCCTTCATCAATTTTTTTTATTCTACGGCAAATTCGCATGGACAAGTAATTTGTAATCGTTAGTTTATTAATTAGAGAATTAATTTCTTATTAAACTTTCTTATTATGGGATAAATTACAATTTAAGTATTATACAAAGTGTTAGAGATAATGTTCTATATCAGCCATCAACAATTAAGTATTACACAAAGTTTTGGAGATAATAAGTACGGAGTATTATTTTTCAGAAAATTTCATAAATAATAAAATCATGAAATTATTAATTGTAAGCAATTTGTCAAATCATTGAAAAGTATAGATTATATATGATTAATTGGTCATTATATTTTATGAAGAACATATTCTTAGTGGGCATGAAATCGGCTTCGAGTTCGATCACAAATAATCAAGTGTAGCGGGTGAGGATGTAAAATTGGATTGCTTTCAGGCTCCTTTACTCACCGATCGATCGGGTTAAATTTGTCGTCATAAACTTGCTCTAAGTTTGTGTTTTGTATTCGAGTCACTATAGGATTAAAAAATTGTGATTTTGTCAAGGGTGATTTGGCTTGAAATCCGCTCAAATCATTGTGAGTTTTAAATATGAAAGTCGAGGAGAGATTCGAGCTCAACTCGAGTCCGGCCAAATTATTCCTTTTATTTTATTTTACTTAATAACGTTTGTAACAATTAAAATAAATTTGTGTAAAGTTATCTTAATACTACCTCCTAGTTAGAGTATTCCTCCCCAATTTTTTTTGGGAAGAGATTAAGAAATGGGTAAAAAGTGGGGTATAAAGTGTAAAAAGTAGGGTGTAAAGTGAAAAGGTGTTGGGTATAGGTGTGGAGGAAAAGAATAAAGATTTGAAGGAAGAATAAAGAATGATTAAAAGTACATCAAAAAAAGGAAAGTGGGAAGAAAACCAAACTAAGCTCAAAAAGAAAAGTGGGAGGAATACTCAAATTAGGAGGGAGTATAACTTTTACCGAAATTAGTACTCCATAGTTAACAAGTGAGTTACAATTTCGTGTTAATATAATGGTACACACACTCACGTAGACATTCATTCCCATTAATAAACTAAGAAACCAGAACAAATGTTATGAACATACAAAACATGAACGTACACAATCCAATAATCAGTACCCATTTCGACGTCATGTGTCGTTATACTTACGATATCTTCTACATTTGTCATACACTAAGAAATTGAGGAAAATCTACATACTCACATGGGTTATTTGACTTCGATAATGAACAAATTGTAACAATCGCTTACGTCAATATTCATTTCGTTTACGTTATTTTCAACCAATATCTTCTTTCCGTTCATCCTCATATGGATTGTGATTTATCTTTTTGATGCAAAAAAATGTTTCAACCCCGTGAATTTTCATGGGTATTATTACACTACTCCTCTATTCAATAATTTCAATGTACCATGCAATAATGTCTTTATGTTATACTGCTTATTAATTATCTTCGAAATTTTCTAATGATAATGAAAGTGCTCAACCCCGTGAATTTTCACGGGTTAGTACACTAGTTACTTATTCATTATATTCTTCATTGGTCACCACCAATCTTGTCGCAAATCAACTCCTTCACAATGTTTTTTTTTCTTATTTTACTCTCCCACTCATCTTTCCTCTCATACTTCCTCCGTTCATAATCTTTTACCCCATTTCATCATTATTTGTGAGGAGTATTTTAATGAAACGAGACAAAAGATAATGAACGGAGGGAGTATTATTTATCCTCTTGGATATGAACTATGAAGTTATGGTTGTAACTTTTATGGTTACATTTACTTTTGTGTCTTTTATATAATGCAATTAGGATTATTCAGTTGAGTGTGGACAACATTAGTTAGCTAATAATGAATAATTTTGTTAGGAATCCCATTTTTATACATTTCACTTATTTTAATAACTTACGTATTTTCTATAAGACTATTCCTATTTTAAGTAAATTTCTAAAATTAGTAAGTTCTATTTATAGAAAGTTTTCCTTTTAATATAAAATGTTTATTTCTTTTATCCTCATATTATTTATAATGATTATATCTTTTGTATATATCGATAATGGCTTGGTTTTGGAGTTATGAAATAAAGACAAATGTGGGGTTTAGAGTAATATAGTCTTGGATGTACGTTTTTGCCATCAACTATAAAGCCGGTGTGTCTATTTGGGGCACATTTGGTTGTTGAACTGGGCGTAGTTTTGCCCAGGAGAGTGTATGTTTTGACCTTAAGCTGATATCACATCGTGTTAGTCGCCGTCGGCTGAACTAGACATAATTGTTGTCTAGGAGGGGTGTGCACTGCTTAAACCAGGACCTCGCTGCACGCAGTCCTGTTAGTTGAGTTGCCTAGTTAGAGGCTGGAGTCTGTTATGAGTTAAG
The DNA here is from genome assembly GCA_958450325.1 of Agrostemma githago. Taxonomy (NCBI): domain Eukaryota; kingdom Viridiplantae; phylum Streptophyta; class Magnoliopsida; order Caryophyllales; family Caryophyllaceae; genus Agrostemma; species Agrostemma githago. Next base: position 59,133,846 of record OY288247.1, on the reverse strand, counting down.
ACTGCAGTTCTCGAAGTTAGTTTTTGGTATTATCCTAATGAAAGTCTAGCCTTGTGCACACTAATCGAATTTCCATAACCCCAGTTTTGAATATTATTATTATCGATTGATTTTGGTTTGCAGGTTGGCAAATATGTTAAGTTTTCTCCGAAAGCTTATCGATTGATTTTGGTTTGCAAGTGTGCACACTCTTCATCTTTTCTCATGTTTGAACTCATTAATAACTTCTTAACTTTGCTTTTTTCATTCTTAACTTGATCACTCAATTGATCGAAGTCAAAACAAAAATGTAAATAAAATATTACTCATATCTACTTTTCTATGATTTGATAAGCTAAGACTTGTCTGAAATTTATATCTTTATGTTACAAGTTTATTTAAAAATAAGGTATCCCTTCACAAAATAATAAAAACAAAAGGTAGTTTTGCACAAAAGAAAAAATACACGTTTAGTCAACGCCGGAAAGTTGACTTTGGTCACCGGAAATTAAATTTAGATAGTTTTTAACAAAAATTGAGAATAAAATGTAATTGAAAGCCAAAAATAAAATAAAGATAGTTTCTGACAAAACAGTCTAAATAAAAGGTATCCACTTCACCCTACTACTCCACATTATTGTCTTCATCTCTTTTACCACATTGATAAACATAGTCTAAGTGAGGTATTTATAGGGGGGAAGGTTGTAAGGAAGTCTCTCTGAGTCCGTTAATGACTACCCGTAAAGGAACGAGTCGGGTTCGGCCTCTGGGGTCGGCTAGGACCCAAGTGGGCCTTCTCGGTCCCGGGAGTCGGGCTTATGCGTCCGGGGGATTTATCCCCCATCAAGTGTCAAAGCTTGACGGAAAAAAAATTAGAGGTATTAATAAGATAATAATAAAGTTTAGGGGTACAACCAAGTTTTATAGTAAAGTACAAGGGTACCATGTAGATACGTAAAAATGGTAGAGATACCAGGTAAAAAAATGAAAAGTCAAGGGATACTGCGTAGAAAAGCCCAAATTAAAATTAGGATAATTGGACTTAAGCAAAAAATGATAAAGAAAAAAACGTCAAAAAATATATAATCGTAAAATATTCTTATAGTTCGATTTCTTTTAAGTTGCACATTTACACCCATGAATAATCCAAATCCGCATTGGATCCGTGGATTCGAATCAGGGTCTAGCCATTTCGGACCCGACGATATGGATCAGATCTAGATCCAATTTCTGGGGTGCGAATTTGGATCTGGATCCGATCCAGCCTCGAGCCGTTGCCATCCTATGTGCAGTGCTAACATAAAAAAACATCAATATACTGCCTCTGATTCCTTAGAATTGGAACATTTACTTTTTGAACAAGGAATAAAGTTGTGATTGTGAATGGTGGGTCTCAGTGTCTCACTAATAAAGTAACGCATCTCTACTAACAAAAATATATTTGTTACAGAAATTGGTGATTCTGGTGAAACTATCTTAAAAGAAATATGTTGCAATTTCAAAGAATTGGAGAGGTATCAATCACTGACATTGGCATGCCAGTTAGTTTCGTGTGAGACCGTCTCACGATAACTTATCGTGAGACCGTCTCACGACAATTTATCGTGAGACGTACTAATAGAAATATAATAATAATAAAACTAACTTCCTTATATGTGAGAGATCTCACGATAAACTTATCGTGAGACCGTCTCATACAAGAAATTGCGTTGGTCTGCCCGGTAAAATACTCTCTTCTTAAGATTAAACATTATTCCATTTTCTAAAACATTTCAGTAAGAAAAATATACTCCCTTTGTTTTATTAATTTGTTGAGTAGGTCTATTGAGAGACAATCTTTCATTAAGTTTAGTGAGAGGACAATTACAAATGAAGGTAACAGTGGTACCAAACTTAATAAAATAGGTACGCTTAACCTAAAAGAATATACAAATATAAAAGGGATACACTTGTTTTAAAAATCGGTACAAAACAAAGTTGTCATTTACAGTTATCAGGGCCGTCTCAAGGATAAGAGAGGCCCGGAGCGAATCTTAAAAATGAGGCCCTTTTATTTACAAATTATTAGAATTTTTTATATCAAAATTTTACTAGGCTAATGTAACTATTTTGTGCCAATTTCAAATAAACTCAAATTTCATCACACTATAAATGTCAAATTGAAAATTAAAATGAGATTTAATTACATGCATATAACTATAATGAACTTATAATTATCAATTGAGTATTATTTTAATAACAAAAAATATGGTACCTACTACAGAATGGAGTAATAAATAAAGTTCTTAAAAAACTACTCCGTACAATAAAAAAATTAAAAAGAAAAATATTCTCGAAAATATAAGAGTAAAAAATGAAAGAATTATAATGAAAAAAAAAATTTAAGGTTAATGAAAGTAATTTATATTTTTATATATTTTTTTAAGATGGTGAAATATTATTATTTTTTTGTAAAAAGTGTGGAAAATATTTATATACGGTATGTGTTATGTATGAGAGATCATTTTTTCAATAAGAAATATAGAAGTTTTAAGTTAAGTTGTACGAAAATCGAAATAGAAAGGCGTACTCCTTGTGAGATTTGAACCCAAGAAGTTTAAGAGATGTAACCATGAGTCTACCACTACAATAAATAGGTTTCAATGCTTTGTTTTGTCATCTTTTAATATTAGACTCTTTACAAAATTCGTCTAGATTGAGGCACCCAAAAAATGGAGGCCCAGTTCAGTTGCACCTACTACGTTGGGTCTGAGACGGGCCTGACAGTTATATCTAATCATAAAATAAGTACGAATAAGAAATATAATGGTACTGACAAATGCTCTTTCAATAAGTTACTACTATAGCACCCCCGTAAATACGCGGTAAATTTAGTTTGTTACTTTTAATATATGAGATATCTATAATTACCAATTGCACGATTTTTGAGATATGAGGTTTAGGTGGTCGCAATTAGATTTTTATTATTGTATTATTCAAAATAAGTTTGAATTTGAAATATACTCTGTATTATTTTAATGACTATTTTTAGTATAGAGTATTGCGTATTACTAAGGGTAAGTGTCGATCATTCGGAGAAAGTAGTTTTAGAAGGTCGTATATTTATAACGTTGGATATCGAATAAAGTTGTGATGACCATTGCTTATTCAATCGAGAAGTTTTGAGTGAAAAACACATTTATTTTTTCTCTATTTTCTTGAATTAGCCCCATTGGCCTACTTTTCCCCTCACAAAAAAAAAGAGAAATGAGGCTAATTCAAGAGAATAGAGGGAGTATTTTTTTTAATTGTTTAGGTGACCTATGATTTAAGTGACCCATTATATAGTAGTGATAGTATTAGCCCTATTAGGCGGGAAAATGGATGAAGGAGGGAGCAACACATTATCATTTTTCTAGTTCCCTCTATCCTTTTAGTATATAGGGGATGGAGAGACCGTCTTTCCCTAGACTTTGTGCGCATGTTATATTCATTTTCAGGAATATTTTAATCAAATGCAAACAAATGAACGAGACTGAGAGAGTAGTAGATGATCAAAAAAATTCTCAACAAATTCAAATTGTACTCCCTCCTAATTTTTTTATCTTCTCTCTTTCCTTTTTTGCACTAGTTCAACAATGTTCCCTCTTTCCATTTTTGGGTTGTACTTTAATCAATTTTTTATTCTTTTCTTCAATTCTTTATTATTTCCTTTACTCACAAACACCACCATATTTCTACTTTATACCCCACATTTTCTTACTTTAATCAATTCTTTAATACTTTCTTAATTTTTGTGCCCAAAAAAAGGGGAAGAAATAAAAAACTACTCCCTCCGATTTTTATCTATCTTCCCTATTTCTTTATTTGGCTGAAACATCCTTTCTTCTCTATTTCTATTTTTGGTCATCAACATGTGGTCTAGAATCACCCTTACATTTCTCTCTCTTCCTTCTTTTATTTTGAACCACACATTCCTACACCCTTATTTTCTTCCCCAAAACCAAAGGGGAAGATAATAAATAATCGGAGGGAGTAGTAAACTATTTCATGAACAATTACTATACGATAATACAATCCATTCAAGGGAGAAGACTGGTTGTGCTAAAGCATACGTATTTGTAAAAGCCTGATGGAAGGTCATGAGGATACCATTACGATTACTCATATTTATCGCGAGGCGAATAGTTGTGCTGATTGGTTGGCTAATAAAGGGGTCTCACAAATGACTTAACTCTCGATTGTGGAAGTTACTAATATTTCAGAGGAGCTATTTGAGCTTGTCCAGCTGGATGTAGGAGGTGTTTCGTGGCTTCGACTCAGTGGGATGTAGGAGGTGTTTCGTGGCCTCAGCTTGTGCAGTTCCCGCTGTAGCTCGTAGTGTAGCTTTTTCTTTCCTGCTTCTTTTGGTTTCGGCCTGTTTCAGTTGTTGTTTGTCTTTTAAATGACATTAGTCGCTTCTTTTTACCAAAAAACAGTGGGGAGAAGACAAGACAAATTGGCACTGTTTAGTTGATAATCTATTTTCCTGGTTGAGATCAAACCCATACAAACGAATGAAACGAATGGATCAAGATACCCTCAATAAATCTCACAAAAAGGATCCAACTGAATGTATGATCCAAAATACAAGAGGGTGAAAAAGACCACCGACACTACATAGATGTATATAACACGAGCACAAAAGCCTTCCATCAGACAGACCAAGAAGGTCAATGGCTAGCTGCTCGACTCTACCAGAAAAGTAGAGTGAAGAGGAAAGATCCAACCACCACGCTTCCAATCCTCTTTAACATGACCAGCATCTCAGCTCCACTCTGAAACATGCCACATCAATATATTATACATTGTACATCGCCTTCTAATATACTGTAACAACATAAAATCCAGCATCTCAGTGACAAACTCTCAAGAAAAGTGCTCTTCATACATTGTATTGTAATAATTGTACGTACATATAGCCTTCTACTATGACACAAGACTCTCGAGATAAGGGTTACTCATACGTTGTACATCATCTTGTACAATACGAGTACTAACCAATTAAGGCTTGCCATTGAATCATCAATTGGTATTATAAATAGAACAATGATACAAAAACATATACCTACGAAATCATTGCTATGTCAACATAATGACTCGTGTTAATCGGTACCAAACATAAAACTACCACAGGCCGCCACAACATTATTAATTATACATCTTTCTGTATCGGTCATTTGTTTAACATTTTGTATTATTTGTGTGGGGTATTTTGTTGAAAGATAAACAAACGATGAAGACGGAGAGAGTAATCACATTTATCCCATGATAGTATGGACCCACGAAAATAAAATTTGTAGCAATCTTTCAAGGTATTGGAATGGCATGTAGTAGTGACTAGTGAGTAGTCTTGGGATCTTGGCAATGTGACAATTGAGACAACTTAGTGACAGCTAGCTGCTATACAATGCGACGTGAATAGATAGATAATCTAGTGATCCATCAAGGAGCAGAGGGTTTTACTATATTAATTAACATGAATTTACCAATTTCCCACTGAACTATGAGTGTACATTGAAAATTCAGTCCCCAAACAAGTATGGAGTAAATCTTATTTCTATGCTTTTAGATCAATTTAGTTCTCCGCTATTTGCATGCATGTAAAACGTGGTGGAAATACGGGAGCCCACTAGCCAGCACGTCTTTGTAAAGTCATGGGTACCGAAGCTGTATTTGCTTCAAACTTTTCGCAAGGTGCAATTGACTTAGCGGAAGTTGATTTATTTTACTTCAAAAAAGTGAATTGTTTGTTTAACTTTGTGTTTACATATACGGGAGAGTGGAGACCAAAATTAACTATGTACGAATATTGTATTCTCGTGAACTTTGACACAAATTCTTTTGTTGCGTCTCATTCATTTGTTTACTTTTTCAGGAGTCATTTGATCAAAGTAAACCAAAAGATTGAAATTGGCAGGTCCATTTTCAAATGTATGTTATTTGTGATTTTTCTTTTCAAAAATGAAGAATGGAGTCCGTATAGTTTCAAAAAATGAAATGAGACACGATTCCACGAGACATGAGACAGAGAGGTAGATTCCTCTGGAAACAAGAAGGCGCAGTGGGATAGACTAATGTTAGAAAAATGCATATACATACCTGGTCATCTTGGGCAACAGGAGCAGGAGAGAGGGGGGTGTTGTCAGAGGGAGCGGGGGAAGCAAGAGGAGGCGCAGGCGGGCTGGAGATTCCCGAAGCCGGAGCAGGAGTCTTCTTACTTGGAGCGGGCGCTGGAGGGGTTGACACTGTCGGAGGGTTGGCGGACACTTGTGGGGGCGGAGTGGGGGACACTTGTGGGGGTGTGGCGGAGTGGGGGACACTTGCGGGGGCGGAGTGGGGGACACATACGGGGGTGTGGCAGACCCTTGTGGGGGTTCGGCGGACACTTGCGGGGGCGCGGCGGTGGGTGGAGATGCAGAGACTGGAGGCGGGGTGGAGGGAGGGGAGTGGGTGGTGGTGGGTGCAGAGGCCGGAGATTGGCCGCCGACGGAAACGAGGACAATGCAGATGAGGAGGCTGGACTTAAGATCCTTGCTTAGGTTGGGTTGGGTTGGGTTGTGCAAGTTTGGGCGCAGGGAGAGAGTGAAGTGGAAAGAGGGAGGGAGGGACGGCGGGCGGCGGAGAAAAGAGACAGAGACGGGGTGGGGGTAGGAAAAGGGGTTAAATAGACTTTAGACAAAAGGCGTCTGTTACTGTTGCCGTGTTGCGTAATAAACATAGGGGTTCAGTTTTGAATTTGAGTGGGACAAGACTCACGTCTAGGGTTGGCAACGGGTTGGGTTGGATCCGGCAGGTTCTGGATCCATACCCGTGCCTCAAAAGTTGAATCTGGATCCAACACGGACCCATTTTAGACCCTTACTCGTTCTCGATGTGTACGGGTGTCCTTCACGGGTCCAAGGCAATTTAATATGTACTCCCTCTCATTCTTTGATAACCTATCATTTTTCCTTTTCGGCTAACTTATTCAATTCCTAGCATTTCTAAAAGTGACAAAAATAAACCAAAAAAAAACTTTTTTACCCTCATTATATTACCAAGTACCAACACATAGGTGAGAAGAGAAACTATTTTGGTAAACATTTATTTTTGTACCACTATTCTTAATAATGAGTCCATTTGTAAGTGGTAGGTTCCCATAAAATGGGAGGGGTAAAAAATTTTAGGATGGTGCTCTTTGCAGTACACAATTTTACTCAACGCAATACCACTTTTCCAATTATGTCCCTCTCATTTCCCCCTCCCTCAAATGCATCCTCTATTTTTCCTCTCTTTTCTTTTTCTCTTTCAGTACATTATTTTTTATTCTTTTATGCAGTAGACTACATTTTCTTTTAACTTTTGATGCAATAAATTTATTTTAATCTTTGATTTGTTGTGAAAGAAGGAGAGAAGTCAAAATAGAGGGAGAGATAATAGAGACATAATAGACGGAAAAGAATTAGAGAGTTCATTTATTCAATCATCCCAATGAGGGGTATATATATAGCCATATATCCTAGGTTACATACATTATGATAATGGGCTATAAGGCCTAATGGACATCCATACTATATTCCATACACTCCTCCTAGAATGTACATCCCCTATCCCCTATTCACTAAAACAAAAACCAATGGGCAAATCCGTCTTTTCAACTTTCCCGCCAAAATTACCTATTCAATTCACAAATTGGGCTTAATTTTACCTATTCATTTAGAGAATTGGGCTTCGGGAGAACCAATCCAATTTCTTAGCAAATCCCCTATCCCCTATTCAGTAAAACAAAAACCAATGGGCAAATCCGTCTTTTCAACTTTCCCGCCAAAATCACCTATTCATTTCACAATTTGGGCTTAATTTTACCTATTCATTTAGAGAATTGGGCATCGGGAGAACCAATCCAATTTCTTAGCAAAAAATCACAAGAAATGTAAAACCAATCCATATCATATATATCAAATATAGTACCCTAATTAATTAGACTACAACATTTTGAAAAGAATAATTTTTAAATAAAAAATGGGATTACATTAAGATGCATATGCATCTTAACCTAACAATTTCATTTAAGCATTTAAGGTCCAGTTCAACGAATCTGTACGATATATCACATACGTTGTCAAAGTTTTTATTTAAAAATTGGACCCAACGATTTACCAAGATAATTTTAGGAAAAAAATTATATTCCCTAAAAAACTATTAGGCTACAAAATAGACAAGCAAATACAGAATAATAATAATAATAATAATCGAATAATAGATCAAAATTATTACTTGACAGATATAATTTCTAGATATTAGGTTGATATAATTTTCAGCGCCTTATATTTTACCAATTCAAAATTAAAATTACTTTTTGTTTGAAATTACAGATATAACTAATGTTACTAATATTCCTATTAAATTTAATACTTACCGTATTTACAATCAAAAAATTGTAAAAAAAAAATTATAGGAGTATTATTGTATAAATATTTTATCATACGGAATATAAAATCCATATACAATTACTATTATTTTAATTATTTTTTTATGACACGTCAACGAATCAACGGGTTAACCCGGGTTTTTATCTTAAATCCCCTATCCCCTATTCAGTAAAACAAAAATCAACGGGCAAATCCGTCTTTTCAACTTTCCCGCCAAAATCACCTATTCAATTCACAAATTGGGCTTAATTTTACCTATGCATTTAGAGAATTGGGCTTCGGGAGAACCAATCCAATTTCTTAGCAAAAAATCATAGGAAATGTAAAACCAATCCATATCATATATATCAAATATAGTACCCTAATTAATTAGACTACAACATTTAGAAAAGAATAATTTTTAAATAAAAAATGGGATTACATGTAATCCTCTAGAAATTCTAACGCAATACAGTGGCGGAAACACTGTAGAGTTGGGATTAAAACACACTGACAAACTATATCTTATTAAAAGAAATGGTAAGTCAATACAAAGGCCTCTTTTTACAAAAGGGGCTAAAAAGAAAATTCTCCAAATGGGTTATACAAATCCATAAATTACAAGAATAAAGAAAGAGTAGGATCCACGCTACTCGCTAGCTCACACCCAAAGCCCAGCAGCAATTACCTGTCATGTTATAAACATAACAGTCACGTCAGTGGGGAGTAACTCGGACGTTCTCCCAGCCAAATTATATCATATGGAAAAATAATAGTATTATTATATCAAAATATTTTAAAAGAGAAAGCATTAAAACGATATAATAAAAATAAGTTTTCAGCAAAACTTAAAGCACTTGCCAACCTACAAGTCAAAATCGATCGATAATAATAATATCAAAACTGGCGTTATGGAAATTCGATCAGTGTGCACAAGGCTAGACTTTCACTAGGATAATACTGGAAACTAGCTTCGAGAACTGTAGACTTAACTCATAACAGAATCCAGTCTCTAACTAGGCAACTCAACTATAACAGGACTGCGTGCAGCGAGGTCCTGGTTTAAGTAGTATACACCCCTCCTGGATACAAACCATATCCAGTTCAACCCGACGCGACTTACACGATGCGATATCTAAGTTTAAGGGAACAATGCACACTCTCCTGAACACAAACCATGCTCAGTTCAACGACCAAATGTGCCCCAAATGGGCACACCGGCTTTATAGCTGATGGCAAAAACGTACACCCCAGATTATTACTCTAACCCCACACTTGACTTTATTCCATAACTCCAAAACAGCCATTATCGATATTCAAAAGATATAATCAATATAAATCATATAAGGGTAAAATGAATAAATACTTTATATTAAAAAGAAAACTTTCTAAAAATAGAAACTTACTAAAAATATTCTTATAGAAAATACGTAAGATATTAAAATTAGTGAAATGTATAAAATAGCATTTCTAACGAAATTAATATTTTATTATTATTATCGTCGTTATCGTAACTTTAATATATTTCTAAATTCGTTACTCAAAATATAAATATAATATAATATCTCAATATATAGTATTTTATAAATAATTAGGAAATCGAGTTAAAACTATAAATTTTCAGAGACGAGATATTTTAAGAAAAACGATATAAAAATTAGTTGAGTCAACGAGTTTTATAAATGAAATGAGATTTATAAAGATTTCAAATTATTTTTAACAAATACATTTTATCAATAAATAATACTGATTTTACTAAAAATAATCAATCGTAGACAAATGAGAAATTATTAGGGAAAATAGTCTCGACTAGAAGTGTAATTAAAACAAAATCGATTATTTTCTCATTTATTAGTATAAATCGTAAAACAAAAATTAATTTATTGAACAAGTATAAAGATCTCGACTATAATATAAAAATACGATTTTGAGTGAAAACTATAAATTAACGAAATATGAAGAAAATATGAAATCGATAATATTTAGTTACTAATGTCACGATAATCAACAAAATATTATAACGATCGTAAATAATTAAATTACTAACGATTTATAAAACGATATCGAAAGTAGTAACACATTTATAAGGAATACGATTTAAAAAAAATGATATTTAGCAAATAATAAATAGCTAAAAAGTAGAAACCGAAGTAAAAATATTTACTACATACTACTACTCAAACATACGATATAAAATCGAGTAACGTCCTAAAGTTACCTTGAGTCAATATTCGAATCGATCCCGTACTTGTCTACTTGCATAGTCCGAGTTCCAAAATCTTCACTAGCACGCATTAACCTTCATGACATGAATCTCTAGCCTTCCAAGTATGCTCCACTTCAGATTCGAGACAAAAAGAAATAGAAACGAAGAGATCGGAATAAGGAAATATCAAAATTGACTAGAGATGACACGGAATACGTCCCAAAGAAAGAAAAAAAAGAAGGAGAAGGGATAAAGAGAATCAGGAAAGAAAGAACGGCAACAAAGATAGAACAAAAATGACGAGCAGGTGGTGAGCACCACAGAAACCGGACGACAACAATACGATGACGAGCATCAAAACTCAACAAACGAGAACAGTTGTAGTCGCAAACGCAGCAGCACAAACAACTATACACAGTAGCATCGAATCAACAACAACAGTAACTTCATGAGCAGCTCAGAAACTCAAAGAGGAAAAAGAAGAAGAGACCACATTGGGCAGCAGTAATAGGACCGAAACAGCAGCATAAGAGAAGAGAAGAAGAAGAATTAGATTACGGACTGAAAGACTAAAAATGATAGAAATAAAGAAGAAGAACGAAGCAGGGCAAGGAATAAGTAATAGAAATTAAATAAACCGAAACGACAAAGAACGAGAAGAAGGGAATGGGACACGAAGAGAATAGCAGTTGAAGAAGAGAAGAGAAGAAGAATAGAAAAAAAAAAGGGTTACCACACCATCGATACATAAATGTATCAGCATAAAACGATCAACCGAACAGCGACCGTAACCGCACGAACAGTAGCGCACAACAACTTACGAAGCAGCAGCAGTATCAGCATATCATCTCGCAGTTACGAAATGCGCAGCAGCAGCAATCAAACGCACAGCAGCAGAAAAACAAAACTAATCAGAACAGAACAACAACTGAACTCGAATGACAACAGAAGAAGAGAGCGAAAAAGAAGAAGAAGAAGAAGTAGAAGAAGAAGACAACGAAACAGTTGAAGGAAAACGCAGCGGCAACACAGAACGAAGAGGAACAAGAAACCAGGGGAAGAAAAAGAAAGGGCGAAGAAGAACGAGAAAGAAGAAGGGTGAGAAGGGATCTACCTCGGACAGCAGTAACGAAACTCACGAGATTGACGATGGTGGGTGGCTGAAGAAGAAGGAGACAAAACGAAAAAAAAATGAAGAAGAAGGGAGAGATGAAGCGGTGGATAATAAAGAGGCAGGGGAGAGGTACGTGAGTGGAGGATGAGTCATTCAATTAATGTGAGTTAAATACGACTTACAATAAAAGTGTATCGATTCCGAGACAATAGTATACGGTGTATACTGATTTAGTTAAATGAATCGGGTTAGGAATACGAATTACACGAATTCCGTAACGATAAGTTGACTGACCCACGAATCGGGTTAAAACGAATTAATAAATAAAATTAATAAATAATCGGACCGTCAAACCAAAAGAGTAAATAAAGTACTCGAGATGAAAATAAAGCTGATAGAAATAAATAATTAGACGATCAAATAGTATTTCCCGATAAATAATAAATTTTCGATAAAGTGAATTAAATTGATTTCTCGAGGAAAGAAAATAAATATTTTGACGAAACTTAAAATAAATGAGCTTTGAGCTTAATGTATTTAAACAAAAAGAATTTAGAATTTAAATCGTCGAAATAGACTTTCGATAAAAAATTAAATTAACTATAAAATGAATAGAAACATACATAAAAATATGTTTTAAATATAAGGAGAGTTTCCGAGACAAATAGAATTTTATGAGTTTGAAACGATTAAACGATAAATTCGTTTTATAATAATTTTAAGAATTACGAGTTAAATCGTAAAAATAAAAATACGAACAAAATTTTATTTTAATTTAATTTATAAAAATCGGGGGTGTTACAATCTTCCCCACTAAAAAGAAGTTTCGTCCTCGAAACTTATAAAAACATAATCAAAATCGAAGACAAATTTATTTTTCAAGATAAGTTGGGCTTAGAACCCGAAGTTTAAAATCATTCAATTTAATAAAATCGTAAGTTAAAAATTATTCGATAAAATAATGACGACAAATGATATTTGTAAACAAACTCGAGGGGGAGTACCCAAATATTTTCAAAGCGACAGTAAGACGTTTTGATTAAGATATTTGACAAGATTTTGTTTCAAGACTAAACAAAAATTTCGAGAAATCAAGTTTTGTAGATAGTAAATAAAAATCGAACCAGTCGTCAAACATTTTCAAAAACAGATTTAAAGTCTACCGACAATAAGACAAAAATTTAGACATGCGAAATCTTTTGAAAATTTTAAATTGTTTTACATAATAATCTTATAGAAATCAAAATTTTAGCGATTAAGAAGGTTTTCGTAAAATTCAAACGCTCGAACATAGAAATTTGAAACAATTTTGAAACACTTTAAAATAAATTATTTAGACCCTGAAACGGAACTAAAAATAAAACAAAAGCAAAATACAAAGTTTTGAAATTTATGACTCAAAATGTTAAAAGTTCATGAAAATCAAAAATTTAAAATTAGTCAAACTTTTCATAGCATATGCTCGGAAAAAGGTAAACGGATAAATAGAGTCAGAGTCAACGACAAATCGAAACAAAAGTTTTCAAATCCGATAAAGAAGTCGAAAGGGATTGGCTGAAGAGAAGTAGCAAGATTGAAGAAAAGCTAAGGGGAGGAACGAAATTGAGAGTCCATAGAGCTCTCAAGGATTAGAGAATGAATTAACCATCTCGAGATTCCAGGTATGACTCCCACAACACGGGTTCCTAATTACCATTAAATAATATATTAAGTCCAATATTAGGCGCTAGGTGCTACTACTCAGTCACAATCTCCAAAAAACATCTTACGTGATTATCCAATCGTTCAAACGACACGATACTAACCCACAATTGTTTTACAATCTAATCTCATCAATTAAAATTCCAACGGTCATCAGACAAACCCAAACTCGCAATTGATAAGGTTCTTAAATCCAAAGCTCATAAAGTTTGAACTCGAGGTACACCCTAAATTTCTCGAGTAAGGAACTCTAAACAAGGTCCACCAATTTAACAATGTCCGGGTACGAAATCCTCAAATAATCACCAACATACTCTTAACATCATAAACAGATAGGGATTAGGAAGTACACCAACCTAAGGTACACTCAACCTCAATATATAATGACAGATACTCACATCTTCAAACACGTTGTTCAACTAAGGTTCCTGAGAAGTCCACCAAATGCCTGTTTACAACAAGGCAACCACAAAATATTTAATAACTCAACGAAGCCACAATATCGTTGGTCGAAGGTTCTAAACTGAAAGTCCCAAAAAGATGATATGTATTATAGTATTCCTCAAAACAACACAATAAGCCCAAATCACGGTTGTGCAAAAGATTTCCCTTCTTCAAGATTAAGAATAATTCATCTAAGTTTAGATAACTCAACTTCAAGCTTCGTAGGTTACAACCGTAATAAACGATCAACGATCCAATCCTTAAGAAATACGGGAAATCTACGTCCACCAAAATCTCTAACGTCATTATTGAAAACCTTCGATGGTACCTCAACACTCAAGTTAACACTTTAAACAGTACTCTATGATCCAATTATTCACGATGCATCCATCAAATAAGCATTAGGTAAGAATCCCAAATTAATATTATCTGTTATACTTAGTTCGGTTCTAGGTTAGGTACTAGGTATCCATCAAAATGTGAGATACCCTCACTATCCAAACATTTATTCAATTCTAAGTACCCAAAAATAATCAAAGTAACCTATAAACCAAGGTTAAGTGTCTAAAGTATCATCCTAATTCCATCAATCAACAATTTATCATTCAAATCGATCCTCAAAAGCTTACTAAGATAGATAACAGGGTATAACTCACAATCCTCAAACCAGGTAACAAGGGTTTACTAAATCTCAAACATCTATAACTTAACACTCACGGGGTTTACTAAGACAAAATCGGTCACACCAAAGAATCTCAAGAGAGAAGACGGTAAAATAAGAGAATTAATCGAAGATTTATCACCAGAATGTAGACGAGAATTTATAAGAGAAGTAGAAGAAATAGAGGTAGGAATAAAAGAATCAACGATCCTAATTAACTAAGATTTAAAACGAGAGAAGAATTTTCGGACCTCAAGGTTCACGAGGGAACTAAAAGGATTACTTCATCTTCTTGCAGAGGAACGAGAACGCAAGTCTTGGGTCACTCAATCTGGATCTACTGCAGCATCATGGAACATGAATCCACTTTTGATCATCTAACATGTAGCTTGAGCAAACCAAATCTGGGCTGAAGGGTCGCCATTGTATCTTCCTTGTAGCACAAAGTTGTCCACTCGAATTAAGGCGTTGAGAGTTGTGAGCAGGTCTTGTCCCGATCTGGGGCAGCGTCCTATCATCATCTTCTACATTCATCTTCTTCTCGAAAAAAGAAACAAATATTCAATGCTAGTCATTGAGTTACAAGAACATATAAACCTAACAGTTAAGTCCTTACTTTGTTTCTACCCATCTCTCACTAATATTTCTTTAATGTTCAAATCGTTTACTGGTATTTTTCCTAAAATCAGGTGTAAGCGTCGGGAGCAACAATGCTCTGATACCAACTGTAATCCTCTAGAAATTCTAACGCAATACAGTGGCGGAAACACTGTAGAGTTGGGATTAAAACACACTGACAAACTATATCTTATTAAAAGAAATGGTAAGTCAATACAAAGGCCTCTTTTTACAAAAGGGGCTAAAAAGGAAATTCTCCAAATGGGTTATACAAATCCATAAATTACAAGAATAAAGAAAGAGTAGGATCCACGCTACTCGCTAGCTCACACCCAAAGCCCAGCAGCAATTACCTGTCATGTTATAAACATAACAGCCACGTCAGTGGGGAGTAACTCGGACGTTCTCCCAGCCAAATTATATCATATGGAAAAATAATAGTATTATTATATCAAAATATTTAAAAAGAGAAAGCATTAAAACGATATAATAAAAATAAGTTTTCAGCAAAACTTAAAGCACTTGCCAACCTACAAGTCAAAATCGATCGATAATAATAATATCAAAACTGGCGTTATGGAAATTCGATCAGTGTGCACAAGGCTAGACTTTCACTAGGATAATACTGGAAACTAGCTTCGAGAACTGTAGACTTAACTCATAACAGAATCCAGTCTCTAACTAGGCAACTCAACTATAACAGGACTGCGTGCAGCGAGGTCCTGGTTTAAGTAGTATACACCCCTCCTGGATACAAACCATATCCAGTTCAACCCGACGCGACTTACACGATGCGATATCTAAGTTTAAGGGAACAATGCACACTCTCCTGAACACAAACCATGCTCAGTTCAACGACCAAATGTGCCCCAAATGGGCACACCGGCTTTATAGCTGATGGCAAAAACGTACACCCCAGATTATTACTCTAACCCCACACTTGACTTTATTCCATAACTCCAAAACAGCCATTATCGATATTCAAAAGATATAATCAATATAAATCATATAAGGATAAAATGAATAAATACTTTATATTAAAAAGAAAACTTTCTAAAAATAGAAACTTACTAAAAATATTCTCATAGAAAATACGTAAGATATTAAAATTAGTGAAATGTATAAAATAGCATTTCTAACGAAATTAATATTTTATTATTATTATCGTCGTTATCGTAATTTTAATATATTTCTAAATTCGTTACTCAAAATATAAATATAATATAATATCTCAATATATAGTATTTTATAAATAATTAGGAAATCGAGTTAAAACTATAAATTTTCAGAGACGAGATATTTTAAGAAAAACGATATAAAAATTAGTTGAGTCAACGAGTTTTATAAATGAAATGAGATTTATAAAGATTTCAAATTATTTTTAACAAATACATTTTATCAATAAATAATACTGATTTTACTAAAAATAATCAATCGTAGACAAATGAGAAATTATTAGGGAAAATAGTCTCGACTAGAAGTGTAATTAAAACAAAATCGATTATTTTCTCATTTATTAGTATAAATCGTAAAACAAAAATTAATTTATTGAACAAGTATAAAAATCTCGACTATAATATAAAAATACGATTTTGAGTGAAAACTATAAATTAACGAAATATGAAGAAAATATGAAATCGATAATATTTAGTTACTAATGTCACGATAATCAACAAAATATTATAACGATCGTAAATAATTAAATTACTAACGATTTATAAAACGATATCGAAAGTAGTAACACATTTATAAGGAATACGATTTAAAAAAAAATGATATTTAGCAAATAATAAATAGCTAAAAAGTAGAAACCGAAGTAAAAATATTTACTACATACTACTACTCAAACATACGATATAAAATCGAGTAACGTCCTAAAGTTACCTTGAGTCAATATTCGAATCGATCCCGTACTTGTCTACTTGCATAGTCCGAGTTCCAAAATCTTCACTAGCACGCATTAACCTTCATGACATGAATCGCTAGCCTTCCAAGTATGCTCCACTTCAAATTCGAGACAAAAAGAAATAGAAACGAAGAGATCGGAATAAGGAAATATCAAAATTGACTAGAGATGACACGGAATACGTCCCAAAGAAAGAAAAAAAAGAAGGAGAGGGATAAAGAGAATCAGGAAAGAAAGAACGGCAACAAAGATAGAACAAAAATGACGAGCAGGTGGTGAGCATCACAGAAACCGGACGACAACAATACGATGACGAGCATCAAAACTCAACAAACGAGAACAGTTGTAGTCGCAAACGCAGCAGCACAAACAACTATACACAGTAGCATCGAATCAACAACAACAGTAACTTCATGAGCAGCTCAGAAACTCAAAGAGGAAAAAGTAGAAGAGACCACATTGGGCAGCAGTAATAGGACCGAAACAGCAGCATAAGAGAAGAGAAGAAGAAGAATTAGATTACGGACTGAAAGACTAAAAATGATAGAAATAAAGAAGAAGAACGAAGCAGGGCAAGGAATAAGTAATAGAAATTAAATAAACCGAAACGACAAAGAACGAGAAGAAGGGAATGGGACACGAACAGAATAGCAGTTGAAGAAGAGAAGAAAAGAAGAATAGAAAAAAAAAAGGGTTACCACACCATCGATACATAAATGTATCAGCATAAAACGATCAACCGAACAGCGACCGTAACCGCACGAACAGTAGCGCACAACAACTTACGAAGCAGCAGCAGTATCAGCATATCATCTCGCAGTAACGAAATGCGCAGCAGCAGCAATCAAACGCACAGCAGCAGAAAAACAAAACTAATCAGAACAGAACAACAACTGAACTCGAATGACAACAGAAGAAGAGAGCGAAAAAGAAGAAGAAGAAGAAGTAGAAGAAGAAGACAACGAAACAGTTGAAGGAAAACGCAGCGGCAACACAGAACGAAGAGGAACAAGAAACCAGGGGAAGAAAAAGAAAGGGCGAAGAAGAACGAGAAAGAAGAAGGGTGAGAAGGGATCTACCTCGGACAGCAGTAACGAAACTCACGAGATTGACGATGGTGGGTGGCTGAAGAAGAAGGAGACAAAACGAAAAAAAAATGAAGAAGAAGGGAGAGATGAAGCGGTGGATAATAAAGAGGCAGGGGAGAGGTACGTGAGTGGAGGATGAGTCATTCAATTAATGTGAGTTAAATACGACTTACAATAAAAGTGTATCGATTCCGAGACAATAGTATACGGTGTATACTGATTTAGTTAAATGAATCGGGTTAGGAATACGAATTACACGAATTCTGTAACGATAAGTTGACTAACCCACGAATCGGGTTAAAACGAATTAATAAATAAAATTAATAAATAATCGGACCGTCAAACCAAAAGAGTAAATAAAGTACTCGAGATGAAAATAAAGCTGATAGAAATAAATAATTAGACGATCAAATAGTATTTCCCGATAAATAATAAATTTTCGATAAAGTGAATTAAATTGATTTCTCGAGGAAAGAAAATAAATATTTTGACGAAACTTAAAATAAATGAGCTTTGAGCTTAATGTATTTAAACAAAAAGAATTTAGAATTTAAATCGTCCAAATAGACTTTCGATAAAAAATTAAAATAACTATAAAATGAATAGAAACATACATAAAAATATGTTTTAAATATAAGGAGAGTTTCCGAGACAAATAGAATTTTATGAGTTTGAAACGATTAAACGATAAATTCGTTTTATAATAATTTTAAGAATTACGAGTTAAATCGTAAAAATAAAAATACGAACAAAATTTTATTTTAATTTAATTTATAAAAATCGGGGGTGTTACATTACATTAAGATGCATATGCATCTTAACCTAACAATTTCATTTAAGCGTTTAAGGTCCAGTTTAACGAATCTGTACGACATATCACATACGTTGTCAAAGTTTTTATTTAAAAATTGGACCCAACGATTTACCAAGATAATTTTAGGAAAAAAATTATATTCCCTAAAAAACTATTAGGCTACAAAATAGACAAACAAATACAGAATAATAATAATAATAATAATAATAATAATAATAATCGAATAATAGATCAAAATTATTACTTGACAGATATAATTTCTCTATATTAGGTTGATATAATTTTCAGCGCCTTATATTTTACCAATTCAAAATTAAAATTACTTTTTGTTTGAAATTACAGATATAACTTATGTTACTAATATTCCTATTAAATTTAATACTTACCGTATTTACAATCAAAAAATTGTAAAAAAAAATTATAGGAGTATTATTGTAAAAATATTTTATCATACGGAATATAAAATCCATATACAATTACTTTTATTTTAATTATTTTTTTATGACACGTCATCGAATCAACGGGTTAACCCGGGTTTTTATCTTAAATCCCCTATCCCCTATTCAGTAAAACAAAAACCAATGGGCAAATCCGTCTTTTCAACTTTCCCGCCAAAATCACCTATTCAATTCACAAATTGGGCTTAATTTTTCCTATGCATTTAGAGAATTGGGCTTCGGGAGAACCAATCCAATTTCTTAGCAAAAAATCCCCTATTCAATAAAACATAAACCAATGGGCAAATCTGTCTTTTCAACTTTCCCGCCAAAATCACCTATTCATTTCACAAATTGGGCTTAATTTTACCTATGCATTTAGAGAATTGGGCTTCGGGAGAACCAATCCAATTTCTTAGCAAAAAATCCCCTATTCAATAAAACATAAACCAATGGGCAAATCTGTCTTTTCAACTTTCCCGCCAAAATCACCTATTCATTTCACAAATTGGGCTTAATTTTCCCCTATTCAGTAAAACAAAAACCAATGGGCAAATCCGTCTTTTCAACTTTCCCGCCAAAATCACCTATTCATTTTACAAATTGGTTTAATTTTACCTATGCATTTAGAGAATTGGGCTTCGGGAGAACCAATCCAATTTCTTACCAAAAAATCACAGGAAATGTAAAACCAATCGATATCATATATAGCAAATATAGTACCCTAATTAATTAAACTACAACATTTAGAAAAGACTAATTTTTAAATAAAAAATGGGATTATATTAGGATACATATGCATCTTAACCTAACAATTTCATTTAAGCATTTAAGGTCCAGTTCAACGAATCTGTACGACATATCACATACGTTGTCAAAGTTTTTATTTAAAAATTGGACCCAACGATTTACCAAGATAATTTTAGGAAAAAAATTATATTCCCTAAAAAACTATTAGGCTACAAAATAGACAAACAAATACAGAATAATAATAATAATAATCAAATAATAGATCAAAATTATTACTTGACAGATATAATTTCTAGATATTAGGTTGATATAATTTTCAGTGCCTTATATTTTACCATTTCAAAATTAAAATTCTTTTTGTTTGAAATTACAGATATAACTAATGTTACTAATATTCCTATTAAATTTACTACTTACCGTATTTACGATCAAAATTGTAAAAAAAAAAATTATAGGAGTATTATTTTATAAATATTTTATCATATGGAATATAAAAATCATATACAATTACTATTATTTTAATTATTTGTTTATGACACGTCATCGAATCAATGGGTTAACCCGGGTTTTTATCTTAAATTCCCTATCCCCTATCAGTAAAACAAAAAACAATGGGCAATCCGTCTTTTCAACTTTCCCGCCAAAATCACCTATTCATTTCACAAATTGGGCTTAATTTTACCTATTCATTTAGAGAATTGGGCTTCGGGAGAACCAATCCAATTTCTTTGCAAAAAATCACTGGAAATGTAAATCAATCGATATCATATATAACAAATATAGTACCCTAATTAATTAGACTACAACATTTAGAAAAGAATAATTTTTAAATAAAAAATGGGATTACATTAGGATGCATATGCATCTTAACCTAACAATTTCATTTAAGCATTTAAGGTCCAGTTCAACGAATCTGTACGACATATCACATACGTTGTCTAAGTTTTTATTTAAAAATTGGATCCAACGATTTACCAAGATAATTTTAGGAAAAAATTATATTCCCTAAAAACTATTAGCCTACAAAATAGACAAACAAATACAGAATAATAATAATAATAATCAAATAATAGATCAAAATTATTACTTGACATATATAATTTCTAGATATTAGGTTGATATAATTTTGAGCGCCTTATATTTTACCAATTCAAAATTAAAATTACTTTTTGTTTGAAATTACAGATATAACTAATGTTACTAATATTCCTATTAAATTTAATACTTACCGTATTTACAATCAAAAAACTGTAAAAAAAAATTATAGGAGTATTATTTTATAAATATTTTATCATATGGAATATAAAAATCATATACAATTACTATTATTTTAATTATTTTTTTATGACACGTCATCGAAACAACGGGTTAACCCATGGTTTTTATCTTAAATTAATGGATCATTTTGGTTTGGAGTCAAATGGATCGCGGGTCAAAATTTTAAAGTTTTGACCCTAAAAAATGGGTCGAATTTACGAGTCGAGTTGAAATTTGACATGACAGTTTTCTAATTTAAAAATTTCTTATCCAATCATATCACCTAAAATTTATAAACTAATTAATTCTCAAAAAATACTCTACTAAGCGCTAAATCTACAAAGTTCCATGTAATATTTTCAAATATAGGTACAATAATTAATAAATAGTAATGTCGAATATATAGTGTAAAATTAAAAATATATTTTTCTCGACCTAAAATATGTAAAAAGTAAATTATTCAATATTATTTCTTACTTATATTTTGACCGTACTATGTATCATAAATTAGATTGCAATTCTATAAATGTTATGGATGACATATAAAAAAGAAGATAAAAGTATGAACAATATATTGTATTCCTACTCCGTATTTATTACGAAGTATGAATATGGAGTATGTGAGAAAACATATTACTCACTAATTTTACAAAAATTCTTAGGTACACCGGGTGCACCAAGTCATTGTATTCCTTATCCTTACTCAATGAAAAAGTCTTGAAGTGGGATCATAATTACTTTTAAATAAGTTATGAAAATCAACAATTAAAACTTCTCATTGGTTACGGTGTATGATGTACCTAAGAATTTCTCCTAATTTTATACTCTCCCTCATAATAAAATGTTGCTCCGTACATTTTCTTTATAAAGAAAGACAAGGTAGGTTAAAGAAAAATTGTTTTTATTATGCATAAAACAAATAGGTAAAGAGACATTCATCCAAAATAGAAACATATATAAACGGTTGACAGGGTAAAAGAAAAAAATGTAAACCATATTGACTTAGATGAAGGTAATAAAATTTTGTTAAGTCATTAAACTCTTTGCGTGAACAAAAATAAATTATAGAACCGTGCATAGGCACGAGTTTCGCACTAGTCAGTGAAGAACATGTCTCATTAAAATATTTTCATGGAAAACCCAGTGGGACAAAACTATGGCTTAGAAAAAAGAGTACAACGCGTGTTTACTCCCCTGATGATTACATTTATTGATATGTCTTGAAATTATTTGTGCTTTCATGTAACTTCATGATCATTGAAATGGATTTGTCGGTCTAGGTATCTTCAATCAATATGAATCCTTGATAATTTCAATGTCACATTTCTTCGAAACTCACAATCTGGACATTGTCATTCATGACTTCTTCAATGCATAACTAAATATGTATCTTGTTATCTCAAAATTATGATGATCATAACTATAGCGTATTAACACGTCTATAGCGCTACCTCGCTAAAAACCTTGCTAGGAAAAACCATTGGGACAAAAACCTAGTCGAAGGGAAAAAAAAGAGTGTAGCTAACATTATTTCTCAACTGATTATCTTCGGGAATATCAATCAATCCAATTTTATCTTAAATAATAATTTATCTTTCTTGTCATTGTACGGATTAACATACTCATTGTAGCATTTCACTACATTATTTCCAACTATTATGGTGATTCTGGACCATAAAGTATTTTCACAGGACAAAAAATTTATTCATGTATGATTTCTCATATGCTCGAACTTCAAGTTGAGACAATAAAACTGTGCATTCACATGAATGTTGAATATTTTCATAAATACATTTATCGTGTAGAGGTTCATATACTTAATCATGAGTCATTCAGGAACTCATTTCATTTATAATATAAGCTTCTTCCCGGAGTACTTATCAATCTAGAATGATGATATCCTTTTAAACATATACTATCCTGCAATATATAACAATAATAATCTCGTGCATGCATGTAATATGAACAATGCCCTATAGTGTATATTCTAAATTAATGCAATGATATAATCTTAAGTAATGTGCATGTTAGCATATTATTAATATGACATAAATAAAACATAATTCCCATAAATCTTTGAACAACATGAAGGTTACAAAAGATTAATGACGAGATTAAGACATACCTCATTACGGAATAAGTCGAAATCTAATATGAACAATATTAGATCTCTATAAGACGACTTCATAAATCTTCATAAATAATAAGTCATCTTCAAATAATAATAACAGGTACGGTTTCATAATTAATAGGTATGGTTTCTCCCTCTTGTCCCATAACGTAATAAGTGTTGTTTGACCTTAATAATACGCATTCATGCATTAGTATTACGTTTTCATTATCATATGAAGTTTCTGATGGGGAAGACTCCATTATATAGGCAGAGAGAGGACCAGTTTCCTATTATGGTTTTAGATTACGGTAATCTCAACCTTCCATCAAGGTTGAGTAAATATGGAAAAACTTCTTACTTAGTCCGATATTATTGTGATAGCATATCTCTATAAGATCCAATTTCCAATAAGACCATAATTATGAGGAAGAAATATTAGCATAATAATAGGGAAGATATATTGCATATCCCGTAATATTATTATATCATAAAATATTCTTACAGTCTCCCACTTGGTCGATTGGAACATCTGTAATGTTCTTTAGAGAATATATAAGTTGCGCATCATATGCTAAAACATATATTTTAAATCGGTGTTCATAAGTACCTTGACTAATTCAATCATTAAAGAGAGTCATGGCGTGCACATGTCAATCTGCAACATGATTACTTCCATGTACCACTACATCAACGATTGAAACAGTTAGGCCATAAGTGGAGTTCTACGTAATGGTCCACATAATGTCTTAAAAGACTATATTTCCGTTATCATTCATCCAATAATAAATGTATACACATTGGAAAACAGAAATAATATTATATAGCAGATGTAGAATCATTAAAGAGATCTCATTAATTTTGTGATCTAACATCTTGCTTCAGTAAAGATATTTAAGGTTCATGTGTTTTGATCCCTTAGATATCATATCATTTATAGAGTTAGAAAAAGATTGCAATTTCATTATTATCATGGTAATTACGCAATCATGCTCCTTATATTAAAGTCTCGAAATAAGCCACATATTCAGCGTCCATGGTGGAGGTATAAAGCAACTGTGAGTACAGTGACTTGTGTCATGACATCCTCCAAAATCTGAATCAGAATAACCAGTCACCTGCAGGTGATCTAATTTTCTAATATGTGAGCATAAATAATGTCAGGTTTACCTGAGTATACATTAAGTTCCCAACCATAATGCATAAGGATATTATTTATTTAGCCATTTAAGACATAAGTCGTGGTTTATGTAATAAACCAAGATCGTTTCTGACTAATAAAATATCATCATATAGAATCAAATATATGAACTTACTCCCACTGATCTTGAGATTTATGCATAGATCAACGATATTTTCTTTAAAATCTGTAATGATTTTATCGAACTTTAAATATCATTGTCTCAATGTTTGTTTCAGTTCATACAATGAATTCTCAAGTCTTAATGTTGGTTCCAATTATTCAACGCAAGAATAAAATAAATAATCTGTTAGATCTCTCCCAAAATTCATGGAGAAATATTTGAGCGGTACTTTCAGAAGTTAAGTCAGTCGGCTTGTCTTTGCGAAGACAAGTTTCCGGTTTGATCAACTTCAAGATGAACTTAAATTACTCTTTTCATTCAGAGTAGTTTGTTCGTTCCATTAAGCTCAACAACAGAATTATACCATAAGATTGCACTTGATTAGGTAAATTTTAGTTGTGATAAAATGAGACAACATAAATAATATGAGACTTTAATATGTGAAACAACACATCTTTAATAATAGTGCTCCTGTGGGTAGTCACTAAAATATTTAAATAAATAGAATGTTACACATGGTAATATAATCTACCTGCGGGTAAATATATATTTTTATATGTGAACGATATAATGATTATAGAATGTTACACATGTCAATATAATCTACCTGTGGGTAAATATATATTTTTATATGTGTGAACGATATAATGACAATATTATGTCAAAATTGAACTTGAGTTGTAAATTCACTGCGGTGAAATTTAGCCATAAGAATTTCATATTTACATTATCTAAAACCAAAAAATATGAAATTATAACTTATCATAAATCATTATTTGTCAAACGAATAATTATATCGAATGAGCATAAACAATAAGGTGAAACCATGTTTCAGTAAATCATAATCATACGGAGTATATCATCATTCATTATCAAATTATCATGGAATTACTTCTCAAATAATAGAATTTTAATTCACTTCATATTAAAACTTTAATCTATATACTAATCAATATGCATATACTAAATCATATATATAATCATGACAAAATCAGTTTAACAGAATAATCAAGACAATAATGATATCAATTTCAGGTTAAACTTTCATTAATTCCATATAAATAATAAGAACTTTGTCGTGGCAACAAATTCAGGAGACAACAAGCTACAACTCATTACCAATTCAAACATTATATGATTAAATAATTGAAAATCACGGATTATGGCAATATATGAGACGTATTCGCAACATTACATATGACATTGTAATTCAGTACAACATTGTGAAACATTATCTACAAAACATGCACTTAATTCAGTAGCTTTAGTGACCATAATTTGAAGATTGACAATTGTGGACACGTCGTTGTAGACTTCTATCATGCATAATCACACACACCATATTACCATACTCCAAAATGTAATACGAGTACATAATAATAAGAATCATAATTGATAGACAAACTCGTTTATAATACGGAGTAATATGATGTATAATAATACTCGTAATAATCTTAATTAATGGACAATCATGAGTTCAATAACCTAAGCTCTGATACCACATGTTAGCATATTATTAATATGACATAAATAAAACATAATTCCCATAAATCTTTGAACAACATGAAGGTCACAAAAGATTAATGACGAGATTAAGACATACCTCATTACGGAATAAGTCGAAATCTAATATGAACAATATTAGATCTCTATAAGACGACTTCATAAATCTTCATAAATAATAAGTCATCTTCAAATAATAATAACAGGTACGGTTTCGTAATTAATAGGTATGGTTTCTCCCTTTTGTCCCATAACGTAATAAGTGTTGTTTGACCTTAATAATACGCATTCATGCATTAGTATTACGTTTTCATTATCATATGAAGTTTCTGATGGGGAAGACTCCATTATATAGGCAGAGAGAGGACCAGTTTCCTATTATGGTTTTAGATTACGGTAATCTCAACCTTCCATCAAGGTTGAGTAAATATGGAAAAACTTCTTATTTAGTCCGATATTATTGTGATAGCATATCTCTATAAGATCCAATTTCCAATAAGACCATAATTATGAGGAAGAAATATTAGCATAATAATAGGGAAGATATATTGCATATCCCGTAATATTATTATATCATAAAATATTCTTACAGTGCAATGATAAAATAACTATATTACATGCACATGAGACCCAAATGCAAACTGTACAGTATATCCACCAATATTCATAATTGGATTAACTTTAGGCCAATAGTCCAACACGTAGACTTCAAGTCCATGAGCTCATTTATAATCATTGATATATTTCAACAATCAACTAGGTACGTCACCCGTGAAATTTACGGGATTATCCGCTTAAAAATTGTGTGCGTTGGTTTTTGTAAATCATCCACCAAGTCGTTTGGTGAATGTATATACAGAGTAGTTGTCTGAAATTACATGTGGATCGATTTCATATTTAACGGAATTAAACATAGTTGAAATGTAGCTTCGATTGCAATAATGATGGTGCTTAAAGTTTTAATTAGAGAAGACAATAGTTACCTAGGAGAAATTAATCATCTTTGTTGTAAAGTATTTGTCATTCCTTATCAATGAATATTAAGTTTGTACTGATTGTTATAATAAATAATAAAATAAGGGCAAACGAAAAGGTTTTGATCAATTAATAATAAAATTAATAAGGAATCTAATAAAAGCGTAAATTAATACCACATACTAATAACATAACAAATTTGTCCTTACGGTGTATTAGATATAAGTTGGAGAAAAATATGTGATTAAAAAAATTTAAGCGATAATAAATGTATTACGGAGTAATAAAATGAATCATATTTGTCGAGAAGTCAAAAAACAAAGTTAAAAAATGGATTTACTTAAACGCAACGAAATTTGAAATCTTCCATTAAGTACGAATGAATATTAATTTTCTATTTGATTATTATAACAATTAATTAATTAAATAAGGGTAACCGAAAAGGTTTGGATTGAATGCTCATATAATTAATTCCAAATTTAATAAATAGAATACTTAAGTACTTAACATCACATATAATAATACAACAAATTATTAAATAAAAGTAACTCGGGTTTGTTATTCGCGGCACATATATATACACGTATATAACGTGGTATATAGAGCAAAAAAAAATGCAACCTCAAACAGTGGTAGACGTACATACATGCAAATTTCACGGGACACTTTAAAGTCGAGATGATGTTGCTAATCTCAGAAGTTGATGATGGTTGCCAACAATGACGTGCTTAAAATTATAAGTAGAGGAGATAATAGTTACCTAGGAGTAATGAATCATCTTTGTTGTAAAGCATTTGTCATTCTTTATCAAAGAATATTAAGTTTGTATTGATTGTTATAACAAATAATAAACTAAGGGCAAACGAAAAGGTTTCGATCAATTAATAATAAAATTAATAAGGAATCTAATAAAAGCATAAATTAATACCACATACTAATAACATAACAAATTAGTCCTTACGGAGTATTAGATATAAATTGTAGAAAAATCTGTAATAAAAATAATTTTAAGCGATAATAAAGGTATTACGGAGTAATAAAGTGAATCATATTTGTCGAGAAGTCAAAAAAACAAAGTTAAGAAATGGATTAACTTAAACGGAATGAAATTTGAACTCTTCCATTCTCTACGAATGAATATTAATTTTCTATTTGATTATTATAACAATTAATTAATTAATTAATTAATTAAGGGTAACCGAAAAGGGTTGGATCGACTGCTCATATAATTAACTCCAAATTTAATAAATAGAATACTTAACATCACATATAATAATACAACAAATTATTAAATAAAAGTAAAGTAATAATGTAACACATTGGAAATGCAATGGAAAGTATTTGTCATTCCTTATCAATGAATATTAAGTTTGTATTGATTGTTATAACAAAATATAAAATAAGGGCAAACGAAAAGGTTTCGATCAATTAATAATAAAATTAATAAGGAATCTAAATAAAAGCATAAATTAATACCACATACTAATAACATAACAAATTAGTCCTTACGGTGTATTAGATATAAGTTGTAGAAAAATATGTGATTAAAAAAATTTAAGCGATGGTAAATGCATTACAGAGTAATAAAATGAATCATATTTGTCGAGAAGTCAAAAAACAAAGTTTAAAAATGGATTTACTTAAACGCAATGAAATTTGAAATCTTCCATTCTGTACGAATGAATATTAATTTTCTATTTGATTATTATAACAATTAATTAATTAAATAAGGGTAACCGAAAAGGTTTGGATTGAATGTTCATATAATTAATTCCAAATTTAATAAATAGAATACTTAACATCACATATAATAATTAAATATTCGGTACTATATTATTAAAAATATTTAGTACTATATTATTGTAAATTATTCAGTACTATATTATTGCAAATTATTAAAAATTCAGTACTATGTATAACCAATTACCATGGCCAACCGAGAAGTATGCGATGCTCACTAATGTGATTATCTATAAGTTTAATAATAAAGTGAAAATTTTATAACATATCTATAATTATGAAAAAACAATACATATATATAAGCAACAAAACAAAATGCAATAAGAATAAATTGGAGTCGAATGCAAGAAATTGAAAACACAAACAGTTGTAGCTTCTTCTTAAATCATATTTTGTAAATTTCTTCAAGTTTGAATATAAATAAAAGTACATTCTTATGAACACAAAATCAATGATATTTAAAGTTAACTTGAAATATATTTATATAAGTAATCAATTAAAATAAAATTATTATACCTGCAAAATAAGAAATTCCAGACTTGATTATTGGTTTCGCATAAGTTTACTAAACAAAAACAAATGCAAAAAGATTAAATTAGCACTAAAATTAGAATCAACGAAGAACAATTATACAACTGAAGAGAGTATTTTAAAAATAGAACAGAAACATATCTATAATTATGAAGACTAATTTGCGAAACACTACCTAGCATTTACCCATATTTGCGAAGAACTACTTAACATTTTTTTTTTGCGAAACACTACCTAAACTTTAATGAGTTTTGCGAAACACTACCAAGTGACGGTTTCTGTTAAACTTTCGTCATAGTGGGCCATGTTTGAAGATATTTTCCTCCATATTTTCCTTTCCTTTTTCCCTCTTTTCCCCCTTCTTTCTTCTGTATACATTTTTTTTCATTCTCACATATTATATCTCTTTTCTACCATTTCCAATCTACCATCCTTTGTTTCTTCTCTCATCCTAAGAATTTCTGCAGCTCCAAGACTAAGTTACAACATAAATAAGAACAAAGATATCAGTTCTGAGACAAATACTTGACATCAACTACAATAATACTTCATTACTAATATATACTTTAGCGTCAATTGTCGATGGTTGATGGTGTCGTGGATGCACGAGAGTACAGAAGAAAGCAGAGGAGGAAAAGGAGGGAAAAGGGGAAGGAAAATATCTTCAAACATGGCCCACTATGACGGAAGTTTAACAGAAACCGTCACTTGGTAGTGTTTCGCAAAACTCATTAAAGTTTAGGTAGTGTTTTGCAAAAAAATAATGTTAGGTAGTTCTTCGCAAACATGGGTAAATGTTAGGTAGTGTTTCGCAAATTATTCAATTATGAAATAACAATACATATATAAGCAACAAAACAAAATGCAATAAGAAGAATATAGAGTCGAATGCAAGAAAGTGAAAAACAAAAACAGTTGTAACTTCTTCTTGATCAAATTTTGTAAATTTCTTCAAGTTTGAATATAAATAAAAGTACACTCTTATGAACACAAATTCCATAATATTTAAAGATAACTTGAAATATATCTATATAAATAATCAATTTAAATAAAATTATTATACCTGAAAAGTTTGAAATTCCAGACTTGATTATTGGTTTCGCATAAGTTAACTAAAATTAGATACAAAAAAATAAAATTAGCACTAAAATTAGAATCAACGAAGAACAATTATACAACCGAAGAGAATATTTTTAAAATAGAACGAAAATTTTTTTAATAATAATTTCTTTGCCATCGTATAAAGTCAAAACTTGATGACACACACACACACACACACACACACACACACACACACATATATATATATGGGGAAAAATTTAATAAGACTAAATTGACAAAGGGAAGAAATTAAAAATAATAATAATAATAATAATATAAATAAAGGGTTGTTTGAGCATTTAGTATCTGCCACGTGGCAAAAAATTAAATACTCAAATAACCCTTTTAACTTTATACATAGAATAGATATGGACTTTTATTCAAGATCCCATTATAGAGTCCAATATATATCGCGCGCAAATATTATTCGGTTCCACGAATTAGAATATCGATATAATTTCTTATCATCAGTACTGATTAATGATATCTGAATATGAATATATGTGGTACCAATCTTTTCGTGTAGGCCATCTATTATCATAAGATATTTGTGCCACTTCGGAACATTCATTTTCATTACTCTTTACGAGTACCAACTGCACATGCTTGCCGTTTTCTTATAACAAATGAACCGAATATGACTTTCAGACTATATCATGTATGATTATTGAAAATTTAGAAAGAATATCAATTTTCATTACATCTATTATCCATGACAGATCTATAGCTCGCTACACCACAAGGAGCAGGAATGAGCAAAAATATACGATACGGTTTTATTATACGTATACGATGCAGTATACGCTTTCAATTATATATAATTTCCGGATATCCGATACGAATAACCGGATATACGATACGGTTTTTCTTAAAACTGTAGCGGGTACGTATCGGGGAAAATTGAAACCAGATATCCGATTTCCGATCCGGTGTTTTAAAAAACAATAACAAAAAAAATGAAAAATATAATCCTAATATGATTTATTCAATAATGAATTCAAAACTCACCAATTATTTTCAAAGGTAAAAAATAAAACTATTAGTAAATTTATGATAATATGTAATGAAACGTAATAGTTTGTTAGAATAATGGTACCGTAAGACATATATACCATATTTTTGAGGTTTTTTTATGTATTTTTATTATAACAATTGTTCCGGTATGGAAACAATCACACCTGAATTGGATTCGGTTCTTGTATTAGGTCTTGATTCTTCTTGGATCTAGCTTGATCCGTTTGCCTCACCTTCCTTCTCCTCTAGTAATCGAACTTTCCCGGCAGAGGGGGTTTGTGACCTGCACAAGTAACGCACAGGTCCTCTGAGTTGTCCGAGGGAACCCTCTCTGATGCCTAAGTCAGTCTGTGTATGCGCTTGATGAACCTTATTCGTGAGGAACAAGGTGACGTTTTCTAGAGTGAGAATCTAGTAAGAGAAAGTTGATTATTCCTTAATGAAGGAAAATAAGGAGGTATTTATAGGTTTCCACAAGAGAGAGAAAAGAGAGAGAGAGAGAGGGAGAGACACGTGGAGGCGTGGCCTCCACTCATCTCCGTTTACCCTAGTGTAGACACCCACATTTTGATCGCCAAGTGTCTATAGCAGTTTCCGAAAAATACCCGATGATGATCGGACGTAAACATGACTAAATACGCTTGATTGTGGACTCAGAATCAATGGTAATTGGCGCGAGTTTTTAGGGGAGTGAAAATCTCACAAAACAGACCTCAAATTCAGGCCCAGTGGATCATTTCTAGTCAAATGAGACTAATTTGCGAGACCAAGGGCAAAACTGTCTTTTAGCGACCGAGTCAAACCTCGGTCAAAGCCAATTCCCGAGTCAAAAATATCTGACGCGATGTTCGAGAAGCTAAGTCAAAATCGGATTCCTCACAAAAAATCAGCTACAAAAAAAATATAAACAATTCCGTTAGAGATAAAACTCGATCTCTAATAGGAATTTCCACCCGGCTAGACCCACTCGGTCGAGTGGACCAGCTCACTCGGTCGAGTGGGATCATAAAAAACAGTCTGATCCGAGTTTAGACCAGGCACTCGATCGAGTGCCATGAACCACTCGATCAAGTGGCCTTCTTTTTCAGCCAAAACCGGGAGTTTCTTCCTCCTCTTCAAGCAACTCCTTTTATCCACAAACAGGAATTATACTTCCTCCCAACCGTTGCTTTCTTCCTTGGCAAGAAACCACTTCTCCTATCCAAACACTTGGAGTCTCTTATCTCAAGTCGGTATTTTTCCTATAAATACCTCCCCACGTGCAACACAATAGAGACATCAATTACAACATCTACGATTCATAACACATCTACAATCACCCATAACACACATTGATACATTGATACATTCATAAATCCCAAACCTCTAGCAAACTTTAGGAAAACTATACCGACATACCGTCCGATTTTCCTAGAAATCCTTAGGCAAATACAAAAATAACAACACCTTAACTCTCCCTAGATCCTCGTTACTCCTACGCAAGCGCCGTTACTACGAGTTCCTAATCGAGACCAAATTTAGCATGTAGGTTGAGGGTGTTTCAAATCCCGATCTCTCTCTCTTTCTCTCTTCTTCTTCACGTTTTTTTCGTCTGTCGTCCATCGTCTATCATCATCGTCTTTTTCATTACTATTTTCGGTCGTCCCTAAGGATTCGATATCGACTCTAAAGTCGAATATCGGATCTAAAGGAATCAGTCAAATAAAACGTTTTCAAAAACTTTTCTCGTTGATGTCGAAGTAATTGTCCCATAGTCCTAAAAAGACCAATACGACATTACAAACCCGGAGGGATCTATTTCAATTCAAAACAATTTCTAAAACGTTTTCTAACAATCACTCTAAGTATCGGATATCGATTTCCTAGACGAATATAAGATATTTACGAGTTTCGAAAATCTTAAGTTGGGTATAAATTACTCCATATTTTTACGCAACTTAATGAGTTCATCAATTTTCAAAAATCAAAAGCAATTTTGAAAATTACAAATCGAGTCACCCCTCGAACAGGGGGCAATCGATCGAGTGCCATAGCCACTCGGTCGAGTGACATCCCCAAAACAGAACCAGGAAGCTTTTTCGAGGACCACTCGACCGAGTCCCGTCATGACTCGATCGAGTGGCCTCTCAAAACCCGAACAGAAGGCTTTTTTGGAGGTCCACTCGGCCGAGTCCAGTCATGACTCGATCGAGTGGCCTTTGTCACAACTTCGGTCAACACGTGTTAAGTCTATCATGTGTCCAAATCTTTTCAAAACCTTGCATCATATTATTTATGTCATTCTAATCTTTTCTATAACCGTTACTAACCCGTTTGTTTCAATTTTTGGCATCTCTTTTGTTTTATTGTACTAAAACGAATCTCACATGCTAAAGCAACTTCGACCTAGTTCAAACATGCATTAAACGACGTAGTTAAACATAATTCACATGTTTAGTCTAAAAAGCCTTTTTTGCATATCATTCAACCGTCAAACTAACACGTGTACACCAAAAACGAACGACATCTTAGTAAAGGCCGCTAAGTGCGGGCGGGGTTGGGTGTTCTTTGTGAACTTCCCAACACGTACCCTTACCCCTTACTCAGAACCATGGTTTCCGGATGTCCGAATCCATTGGCAAACGAGAGTCATTCAATACACGATATCCGATAATGTCGGTATCGGTATCAAATGCAAAGGGACGAACCCAATAAACTCTGACATCGGAAATGGGCCGTACTTTGTGCACGGCCCACTACGACATAGACTGGGTTCGAACGGGCCCGAACTCCCACAAAGTTCGGTGGCGACTCCTACTTTGATTTAAATTTCAATTTGACCATCTCATATGGATATTCATTCGCCTCCCCAAACCCGCGCGTGGCCGCGTCGGGGTGGACCTATGTCCTGTCCACACCTAGGCTTGATTAGGAGCGTCTGCCTTACCTAGCTTGAGGTCGACGGGGTAGGCTGCTCTGTGGTCGGGAGACCGGAAGGGATCCTCTTCCCCTGCGAGGGTCGCCGGAGGACTCGGCTCGGCTGGCCGAGGGCTAACTTTCAGATTGCAGGGCTCTACGGGGCTTTTACAGGTCCCCCAGAAGGCTAGTTGGTTGGATCTAACTAGCGGTCTGCGTCGCGGGCTGCTCCAGGGTCCAGATCATCATTAGGACCGGGTCAGATCCATGCCTTATTCGGTGGTCGACCCGAGATGGACAGCTGACCCCATCAATTGCGCCTCGGCAGCCGGGGGGAGTGTAGCTTGTGCTGGCTGTCGACCCTTAGCAAAGCTAGGTAGGAGGCTAGCGTTTGGACTTTCTTGCATTAAATGTCATGCATTTTCCCCAGGAGGAATGTCTTAATTGTCCGAGCATGTGAGGCGTCAGAAAATCTTTCATCATGATTGTACTCCCAGGAGATCCCTCGAGCTTTGTGCCGGAGTGACACTTGTCTCACTCTGCTGGGACGGTTGGGACATCATTAAATGTGCAGCCCCCTCCCCTCATGACTATAATGGGACGAGTTTTGCCTGGCTCTTCCTCATAAACCTTTACGAAAAACTGCTTCATCCTCTTCCTTACAACAATGGGTTCGATTGAGGACAAAAATTTTAGGCGGGGAGTGCTTGTTGATACTTTCAGGTATACGGGGCCCACTCCGAAGTTCAAGTATCCCAAGATGGTACGGACGATCATTCATCGCTGCAAGTTGATAGCTCTCCGGTCCCCTTATGTCCCTGGGACAAATGAGTTGCCAAGAGCCATTCACCGCCCAAGGAAGGCCTCGTTTTTTCTGAAGCGAAAGCCTGAACCCTGCACGCGGGCAGGGAGCTGCTCCCGCCGGGGTTGCTTCCCTTGGCTGCAGTCAGAGAATATCAACCCTGACCTCCTAGACTAGAGGTACTCTCCCCCTACGCCCAAGAGGTTGAAGGGTGACCTTGGCTATCCTGAGGGCACAAAACTGGCCCAGTTTGGGGAGGACTGGGATGTCAGTAGTCATGATTCAGGAGACAGCGAGAGCAGGGGTTATTCGTCAGGCTGCGAGGTGCTGGGCAGTGAAGAGGAAGAGGCTGATGACCCTATGAATGCCCCAGGTGGCTGGGACTGGGGGTATCTGATGACGAGGGCTGCTGCAGCCCCAGGGCTATTCCTTCCTTGGCTCTGATGAAGACTAAAGCTTGTTGTGTCCCCTGATTGGCCGAGCTGGGCTCCAGGACTACTTTATTTGTGATCGCCTTTTGAAACTGTTTGCTTAACCTTGTTTTTGGAATTGTCCGCTTGATTTGTAATTCTGGCCTCCGGGCCCTTTATTCCATGAAGGATTAATGCGACTTTTTTTTTGAATCGTTCCTTGGATGACGCAATATGACTCTTCCTCTTCTCGCCTTTTTGCATTTTCGAAGCTTTGGGATGTGATGGATGGGTTAGTTGAGCATGTGATACGTGTTGGGGGTTTTATGGGGAAGAGGCCTGGCAGTACAGCATGAGGGAAGGACCTTTTAGTTTTTCTCCACTATAAAATACCCTCTTCTGCTTCATTCCCCCTTTTCACACTCTCAACACTCAAAACTCGATCTCCCTCAAATCCTCTTCTTCTCCGTTGGACGATTTAGTCGAGGACTCCTCCGGTACCTGCTTCCGGCAATCTTGAAGGTTTTGATTAGGTTAGAACCCTAAACCCTAGCTCCTCGCTTTCCTTTCATTCTTGCCTATTTTGCTTTTTCTGGAAAATCACGACGCAAAACTGCTGTCGTATACTATCGTTCACCAATTCCTCTCCTGGGACTCTAGCGGGAGATGACGAGGAGGTTATCATTAATCGCCCCTCCTCCTCCACTGGCCTGGTAGTCACGGTGGCTCAAGGGCCGCCCTCAGAGGACGGTGGGTGCGCTAACTCCCCTGAGCCTGCCCCTATTGACGTCCCAGACTCAGATACTGAAGCTCTAGAGCTTGACCTCTTCTCCATCGCTGGCCCTCTGAAACCGAGGGTGCTTGGGCACGTCTACTATCTTGATAAGGAGAAGTACAAGGTTCCCCTCCATACGTACCCAGAAACGGGGGCACGGGGGGAGTTATTAGCCAACGATGCTACTGAGGCCATTGCCAATCATTATGATTTGGGCCGGATTACACGGTCATTGTTCCTGGGGGAGAAGGACACAGTGTGCAACCCTTCGGAGAACTGCATATCTGTTTACCATAAATGCTTAGAGTTCGGCCTCCGGCTTCCGCTCCACCCTTTTTTTGAAACCGCCTTCAAACGTATGACCGTGGCTATTGCCCTGTTGACGGCGGTATCCATCCGGACCTTAGTGGCCTATACCTGGACCTACCTTTTTACCGGGTATGAGCCTTCCATAGACGTTTTTAGGTTCATGATGGGCCTACAAATGATCTCTTCAGCAGAGAGGTCTTCGGGCTATATTTTTATGCTTAGGATGAAGGGTTACACGCCAGTTTGGCCGGCAATTACCAGCCTCAAAAACTGGAAAAACAATTTTTTGTATATTCACTATGAGGGTGGTTGGTCCATTCCTCAGCACTTCCGGAATCATGTCCATACCCGCCTGAAGACTCTGGAGGAGTACCACCAAAAGGTTAGTGGGAGAGCTCTGGAGGTGAAGCTGAACTCAATTGAGAAGCTCCACGTTGAGGTGTTCGCTTGTACGAAGTTTGGGGGTGGCATTGCCCATACTAGCTGGCTCCCTCCTGCGGATCTTATAGTTACTGATGAGTTCTTGACCCCTGATGGGGCTGAATCCTGCTCACCTCAAAGGTAGCTTAGGCGTTTTGCAGCTGCATGCTTTGTTTAGGAGGATTTTCTGTGTACTAACGTGGTTACTTTTGTCTTTTTTGCAGACACTTACGGCGATTTTTTTACTATTCGGCATCTGCGTGCCCTGGGGTTGAACAAGGATTACAAACCCATCAATCCTCGCCCGGTTTCCCCTTCTGAATATAGGAAGGAAAGTCTCATGGGGCATGTAAAGAGTATCTCAGGTGGGAAGGCCAAGCTTCCTCCCAGGCAGACCTCCAGGCGTGCCCCTCCCTCGACTTCTGCCCCTCAAAACAAACAAGAGGATGGAGGATCTAGAGGATGCTCATCCCTCAGCTGCTCGGCGCGAGGGCTGCTCTCCCCATCCCCGTCCTTTTACAGCTGTAGGGCCTTCTCCCTCTGAGGAGATAGAGGAGACAGTCCCTCCCCTCCACAGGAAGAGGAAAGACAATGAGCCAGTGGTTGTTGAGCAGCTGATTGACCTGTATGCGGAGATCATCACTCCTCAGCCTAAATGCCACGCCCCCGACCTCCCTGAGACCCTGCTCGGCCAGGGGAATGTTGAGTTCAACTATGCTGCGGAGAGCATTGACGCTTCTGCCCTCCTCTCAGATTCCAGCTCTGCCTCTCTAAACCAAGCTGCCAAAATACTGTCACACGCCAGCGCTCAGGCAGCCCAGCCCCTTTACCGCTGCTCCATGGTTTTCCAGGCTACAGATGAGTTGGCAGCTCTCAACCGCTTGAGCAATGAGGAGCTGACTATTAATTCTGAGTCCTCTCTCTCTGATCGAATTGCAGTGGTGGAGAGAAATGCTGCCCTTATTGCTAACTTAAGGCTCAAGTTGTCTGGATGTGAGGGTGAGTTGGAGGAGGCTAAGCGCCAGGCGGCGAACTGGAAAGCTTAAGGGGAGAAAGCTATGAAGGAGGCGTCGGAGTTGGAGATAAGGCTGGAGCAGGCCAAGAAGCATGCGGCAGAGTTTGAAGGTCGTCTCCAGGATTCTGTTGGTCGCTTGTCCAAGGTAGAATTTCACCTGCAAGCAGTTCAGGGAGAGTTGAAGACCCAGAAGGAGGAGTGGCTGAAAGTAAAGGAGGAAATTGTGTAGGAGGCTAACGAAAAAGTTGACGATGCCTTTGCTGCTGGCGCTAACTCTTCTGCCGAGTTTTGCTTAGAGGTCATTAGAGAGCTGATACCAGACTTTGATGAAGATGCCTTCAATTATCTATATACCACCAAGAATGAGGCTAGAGCTAGCAAGTCGTTCCTCGGGGGGGTCCTGACGGATCGTCTGACGCTGCCCCGGAGGCGCCTCCTGCATGAGAATTAGGGCAGTCGTCCTATGAGGGCTCGTGCCCCTACCCTTCAGCGTCTTCTCCTTGCTTATGATCTAACTTTTTTGCGCGCCGAACCAAAATGTGGCCGGCTGTCGGTATTAGTTGTAATCTTAATTTCTCTGTTTCCTGAACTTGCATACTGCTTTGTGTGGACATGACGTAGGTCCACCCCGACGCGGCCACGCGCGGGTTTGGGTAGGCGAATGAATCTCGTGGTGAGATTGTTCTCGGGTTCGAAATTTAAGTCAAAATGGAGTCGCCACCGAATTTTGTGGTTATTCGGAACCATACGAGCCCACTCTATGTCGTCATGGGCTATACACAAAGTAAGCCCACTTTGATTTCAGAGTTCATTGGGCTCGTCCCTTTGCATTGCAATATCGATACCGTTTAAACCGGCTTTCGTATATAGAATGACTCTCGTGCGCCAAGGGTTTCGGACATCCGGAAACCAAAGGTTCTGAGTAAGGGGTGAGGGTACGTGTTGGGAATACAACCCGGAATTCACATAACAACGAGCAATAAAATAGAATAATTGAATTATAAGCAGCAAATGTTAACTAGAAACAGACCCGTATATAATAAATATAAACTAGACCGTAAGTTGTGCAAATGGACGAACTTCGATTAATTACGCATTATATTGCGTATTAAGCGAAGGACGGAGATATGGAACCTAAGCGTAATGCTAGCCCGATCCCGAATCCCGATGCCTTGTCCCGACTTATCACATCGAGGAATAGAGTCTAAATTAATTATGTGTCGGATACGACTAAAGAGTCGTCAACACAAGATTAATAGTGCAAGACCGTCGATCAAAGTCGTTTTAAGTGATATGATATGCATGAGTTTTGAAAAATAGGATCACGTGATTGACTTTACACGTGTCGACTAAGAGTCGTAAAAAAATGACGAGGCTCGAATGTTGCATTAAAGCTCTCGGATTACTGGGCTACAGGACCCACTCGATCGAGTCATGGCATGGACTCGGTCGAGTACGCCTTTAAGGTAGTTACTGTCCAGTTTTTGGTGTGCTACTCGATCGAGTGGGCTTGTGCACTCGATCGAGTGCCCTCTGTACGGGTGTTTAATTAGTGTTTTAAAACGACCCATTTTATAGCTTTTATGTTTTTGAATCGAGATGCAATTACGCTAAATATAAATATTGTCCAATTTATATTAATTTAAATCTTGATGGCTCGTCATTCGATTATAGAACCGACATCTAGTATTTAGAGCGAATTTGCAAAATCGAGTTTGATCGGGCTAGAACAAATATCGATTCCCTCCGCGTCATAATGTCGTAATCAATCCTTTCGGATCGTGTGACAATTAATTCGGCGTCAATGGGTTTCGTCATAATCCGATTTGTCGATGATTCTTTAGAATAATATTTTGAAAGAAATGTGGTCGGACATATTTAACGACGAATCTCCACGATCTATTACGCCCTTAAGTGTTTAGGGCGGCGCACCTCGAAGGACGCCACCTCCAATACGACTTGTAAAGGGATTAAATAGACTTTAGGCGGAATTCGTAATTAAACATATTCGACCCAAAAATTCGACCGTCGTTGCAAACTTAAGTCCTCGGCATTTTAATATCGTAATTTGACCTTAAGGCCTACGATCGTTAATTTAGCCTCAACGGACGTTGCTCGGATCGTTATGAAAATAGTTTTGTTAAATAATTATACGCGGTATTAATATTATAACAAAATGTAAATGATGATAATTAAATGTTAGAGGTTAGAATACGATAAGTAAATGTTAGATGTTAGTTGACATAAAATAAAATGTTAGTAGCAAAATTAAAATGTTAGTAACGAAAATGAAATGTTAGTGTTAGTAGTTAGTAGTAAATAATAATAATAATAATAATAATAATAATAGTAATAGTAAT
Organism: Agrostemma githago; assembly: GCA_958450325.1. Taxonomy (NCBI): domain Eukaryota; kingdom Viridiplantae; phylum Streptophyta; class Magnoliopsida; order Caryophyllales; family Caryophyllaceae; genus Agrostemma; species Agrostemma githago. Next base: position 59,093,196 of record OY288247.1, on the reverse strand, counting down.
AATAATAATAATAATAATACATATATTTATATAATCGAAAAGAAAAGAGTAAGGAGAAAGAGATGATGGGATTTAATGACACCCTCAACCTACATGCTTAAATGATCTTGGAAACGGACTCGTAGTGGCGGCGTGAGCGCGGGAGTGTCAAGATATGTAAGTAGAGTTATGGTGTATGTCTTTGACGAGTTTTGATCTCGGGATTTTGAATATGTATGTGTCTCTGTGTGTGTGTATGTGTATGAGTGCCTAGAACTCAAGATGATGAAGGTTTAAAATGTGTAAGGTTGAATGAGGATTGAAAGGGTTGGAAAAACCTTGTTTTTTGAAGGTGGTAAAAGGTTGAAAGAGTTGTGTAATGTGTTGGGGTGATGGGGTATTTATAGGGAAATACCCCGGTTTAGGGTCACTCGATCGAGTGCCCTAGTGCACTCGGTCGAGTGCCTTCAGAAATGAACCTGGTCCGTTTTTTGAGGCTCCACTCGACCGAGTGGGTCAATCCACTCGATCGAGTGGATCAATTAGGATGAGATATTTTAGGAATGATTTGTTGACTTTTTTTTGAATGATTTGGTTGTTGTGACTTGATTCATTTTGTGTATTTGGACATATTGTGAGGCTGGTTCGTCTCGGGATTCGACTTTGACCGGGTTTTGACTCGGTCGCTAAAAGGCTGTTTTATTTTCGGTGACGGTTTTGGCCCAAATTAGTCTCATTTTATTGGAAACGACCCACAGGGCCTGGATTTGAGGTCGGTTTTGAGAGATTTGCACTCCGCTAAATGCCCACGTCGGATACTATTGATTCCGAGTCCGTATTCGAGCGTATTAAGTCACGTTTACGTCCGATCATCATCGGGTGTTTTGTCAGGAACTGCTATAGACACTAGCAGGCAAAATGCGGGTGTCTACAGAGCCCCCACTCTGACTGAGGCTTGGACAAGGCGAAAGTCAGAGTAGCTACCAGGCCAATCGAGGATTACGACCTGACAGCCTTCCGGTCGGGTCGTTTATAGTCCATTAGACTCGCGTGAAGGGCTCGCCAGCCATAAGTAGAGGGTCATACCTGTCCTGATGATGATAGCTCCGTGGGGAGTCGAACTTGCCTTTGAAGTCATAGGTGTACCCGTATGCCGACACATCCAGGAAAAAGACCGACTCACGCTGGGGAGTAAAGTAGTTGCGCGGGACTTGCTTCTGAAGTCTTGGGTGTACCCGTATGCCGACACATGACAAGTTGAATGTAGCATTGCAGGAGAAACACTGCCTTTGATGTTCCGTTGGGAAGCACTAGCTGGTACCTGAAATGTTAGATACATAGGCAGAAATAGCAGGCATAGTATATAGCAAGATAGCACATAGGAAATGCAGTTAGCATCTATAGACTAGTTTGCGCTGGGAAAATGATTTTTGCTTAGTTTTGAAATCGAAGTCCTGAAAGCAACTCACGTGCTAGGAGATAGGTTTTCAAAATTGAAAGGGGTAGAAAAGAAATTTGCAGTTTAGATAGACTGAAATTTGACCTTGTCGAAAAGGATTTTATCAAATGGCTAAGTTTTGCAAACTTTGAAGTGAAAATTTGAGGAGGGAGGTACCGACAGACTCGACTCTGGACGTGACAGGACGACGAGTTGACAGACACGACTTGGACTCTCGAGGGGTTGGACTGTGACTCGGTAGGGGGTGGGCCACCTAAGATGACAAGACTCTTAAGCTGCGCTATTCCGTAGCCTAGGCGAGTGGCAACACGATCGAACATACATCAAAATGGGAAGGATGTGTTATAGGGGAATTGCAGTAGTCTGTAATGAGACTGTTTTTGCAGGACTCAGCAGTGGCAATGTTATAGTCTGGTGCTCTTTTGGATCTTTGGTTTTGGGGTACAGTCCCAAAATGGGTATCGCTTCGAGTCCCTGACGGATTCTCGTCTTTGACTGAGCCGAGTACTAGGACACACTATAGAAAGGTGGCTAGATTTTTGAAAGTATTTGGATTATGTGGGTGGATGAAGAACTTCTGTCTAAGAGAAGCCCCCAGGACGACAAAGCTAACTGTTGAGAACATGACAATGTCGTGATAGGAATTATGGTGCTTTCTGAATTTGTGTCAATGTGGGTGGTTGGGCCCTTGTTGAAAGGCTGCCTACGTATTCACGTGTAGTGAAATCAAACCAGGCCGTAGTTCAGTGGATTGGAAGATATATTCTGGTGCCTAGTTTATCAGGGCTTTGTGTGTAACTAGCCATAGCGATGGTGTAGGCTAGGTGAATTCCCAATGATGTCTTGATCAAAGGGCTAGAACAGTTAGGATGTTGATCCCGTGACTGTGAGCGTTCTCCGAGGTAGCCCCCAGAGGTGGTGTGAACTATTTGGGCATGTTCTATGCCGACCGCAGGTTGAGTTCCCGTGTTCGGGGTTGGTAACTGGTTTGGATGTTTTTGGAAATGTGGAGCTAGGTCGCAAGTGGCTTTGATGATTCGAAATCTGGAGCTCGATTTTGTGGAGCTAAGGCTTCGAGGGTAAAGTATTGCAATGTGGTAGGAAAGGGGGAAGTCGAGTAAAAATGACTCGGCCTTCGATCAGGGTAGGTTTGATAATGCGGGATCTGATTTCCATGTCTGGCCCTAATGGTTAGGGTGTATCCTATGGAGCTAGAATCCTCAAAATTCCGGGCTGTCTCTTAGCCTAGGTCTCGAGAAGGTCTTGAGGGTTGTAATGTGGGAAGGCTAGATGTGGTGTTAGCTGACCAGCTGATTGTCTCTTCCCTATTGGACGGTATAGGCATTGATAATTTTTGAATTGACCGTACCCCGGTCAAGGGATTTTCACTTGAGTTGAACGTTGACCACGGTCATGGGTATTTGAATTTTTTTGTTTTCGTTTTTTTTTTGGGTTGACCTCTTAGCCCCGGTCGTGGGATCCTTCACTTGAGTTGACTGTGTCCCGGTCAAGGGATTGATCGTATTTGGTAGAGGGATGTTGAGAGTTCTTTTTTGGTCATCATGGCCAGCTCTTTTGTTTCGGCCTTTTGCTTTTTTTCTTTGGACTTCTGTTTTTTGTCCAGTTTTTTTTTTCCGGCTATCCCTCCCTTTGATGTTGTGGGTGGATATGGGGGTGGGCCCATCGGTTGGATTAGACTTGTGGAGCTAAACCTTTGTAAGGTTTAAGCCTAGATGGTGAGTGCAACTCGCGGTGGAGTACTCTACGGTAAGCATGGTGATTTGGATCTTGGTATTGTCATCATAATTCCGAGCAGGCTTAGTGAGAGCATCGTCCCGAGTTGGGTATAGAGTCACGATGCTTCTTTTTTGCTTCTGGTCAGACTAACGCCTAAGGTAGGGATTGTTTAGTCTTATTGGAGGGGTGTTTATTGTGGGAAATGGGCTTGCCTCCCGTCTTGAACCCAAACTAGGAGACTACCTAGATTTGTCATAGGATTTGATACTGCTCCTGTTAAGGGTAGTTTTGTGGCTTTCTATACCAGACATGGAACAGGTAAAGGAAAACACGGGCCTCAATTCCTACAGTCATTATAGATGTGCCTATAATAGTCACGTGCATGTGCTCACAGTGTATGATGGTGTTCATCATGTTCTCGGAAACACATAAGGGAAGCATATATGAGAGATTGAAAAAGCTGATTTTATTGAATTTTGAAAAGAGGACAGAATACAGTTGACTCTGACTTTGAAAAGAGGATGTAGGATATACTCGGACTCAGACTTAGACTCGAATCGAATCCGGACTTTCGGATACTTGGTTGGTCGTTTCTTTTTGGTAAGGTCCTTGATTGGAGGAAACGACAGGTGCCACGACTCGCCTAAACTCGACTTTGCGCGAATCCAAGAGAGGGAGTCAAACTAGACATGGCCCGGACTGACGGGTCGACAAAGACTCTTGGACCGGGATACTCGAACGTTGACCTAGACGAGGTAACAACTCTTGCTTGGACTCGACGATGAGACTCAAGCTGCACGAGGGTAAGTCCGAAAATGGGGCGACCATGTTTGACCGCGTCACGTGTTTGGACCAACCGTGGCGACCTAAACCTTTAGGAGACTCGGGTGTTCGTAGCATAGGTACGACTCGAAGAAGACATCATAAGGACGCCGGTGTGTGATGAACATAAGGTACCTCTTAAGGTGACTGTGGTCGAATGCTCGGGTGGAGGACAGCTCCCAAGTGAGACTGAAGACTCTGATAGGACTCAGATTGTGCGGCATCTGAGTGACTCGAAAGTGACACCCGTGAGACACCACGTGTAGGACATGACCCTTAGAGCAACCGTGATTGATCGCTCTGCTGAAGGGTAGCCCCCGAGTGAGATTGTAGGTTTTGCTAAGACTCGAGTGTCGGACGAGTGACCCTTAGATGTAAGGACCACAAACCTTTTGTTATAGGGTTATGCCTTGTAAAAGGTTGACTCGGCCTCGAGGAAAGGCAGACGGGGTAAGGGAAGAAACTCGCGATGTAAGATCGGCAGAGTTTCGACGCTAGAGACCCTTGACTTGACTTGAATAAGGATAGACCCTGTGACTAGGGTAGACCCTAAAGTTAAAGGACTTGATCTGAATTGGGATGACTCGACTAACGGATTGAAAGACGGGCAAAATTCCCCTAGGAAAGGTCGTGGGGACCGTCCTGTCGGAGGAAAATATCGCGTGTGACTTTCTAGTTAGGACTCGAGTGTTCAGACGAACCTTCCATTTACGAGTGTATGACTCGTGTTGGTCGGTTATGCCTTTAGGAAAAGGCGGACTAGGATGGGGAAGAAACCCGTGATGTAGGATCGACGGAGTTTCGACGCTAAAGACCTTTGACGTATTACGAAAAGACCCGATACACGAATTACGGTAGGTCCTATAATAAGGAAGGTTTTTGAAAAATGATTGAATTTTGAAAATTGAGAGGACAGTCCTGAAATTGGCAGTGGGCCAATAGGACCGGGCATTTTGAAAGGTTAGAATGGTTGCGAGTAAATTCGCATTTTGAAATTTGAGGAGGCGATCCCGTCTTTTGAAATTGGCAGCATGCCGACAGGGGCGAGTTTTTTGAAAAGTTGAATATCGAAAATAAATTTCCGAAATTTTGAAAATCGAAAATAGGATCACGAAGATTTGAAAATCGAAAACGGCATCTCAAAGATTTGAAAATCGAGAATCGCATCTCGAGGATTTAAAAAAAATCGAAATGGAATTTGAAAATTCAAAAATCGAATGGTGGATCGGAAATTCGAATTTTGAAATGGACAGCATGCCGGCTAAAAAAAAAAAGGCTACTTAGAGTCAAATCGTAAGTCTAAATTTCGGCAGCATTCCGAATTTTGAAAATTGGATATTTTGAAAAGACGGGTCCCGAAACGGACAGTATTTCGGGTTTTCTCAAAATTTGGTATTTTTGGAAAGATGCATTTTTTTTTGAAATGACGGTTTTTTGGAAAATGACAGGGAAACCAAGTAGCACGTAGTCAAACAAGCATTATAACGACGCTTATGTATGCTTTACACTAAGTCTCGGTCGGTCAAAATAGGGTCTATACCAACAACGATAGCATTCTCGCGAAACGGGACGGACTCCCTAGCCGAATTGGACTTAGGACCTGCCGTAAAATCCCGGCGAGTTCCGCCATCGAAGTCTTTAGCGCACCCATGTAGGAATGCACCGCGGTATAGTGGGACGTCGGTCACAAGTAACCGGCCCGGGCAAAATTTGGGTTATGCATGAATCATTAAACTAATGCGCGCACACTAATATACGAACGATTTCTCTTCGAGTCTCACCCTAGGAACCCCGATGACATGTGGTACATCAGGTCTCCCCAACGAAGTCGCCAAATTGTGGACATGACGTAGGTCCACCCCGACGCGGCCACGCGCGGGTTTGGGTAGGCGAATGAATCTCGTGGTGAGATTGTTCTCGGGTTCGAAATTTAAGTCAAAATGGAGTCGCCACCGAATTTTGTGGTTATTCGGAACCATACGAGCCCACTCTATGTCGTCATGGGCTATACACAAAGTAAGCCCACTTCGATTTCAGAGTTCATTGGGCTCGTCCCTTTGCATTGCAATATCGATACCGTTTAAACCGGCTTTCGTATATAGAATGAATCTCGTGCGCCAAGGGTTTCGGACATCCGGAAACCAAAGGTTCTGAGTAAGGGGTGAGGGTACGTGTTGGGAAGCACACTAAGGACACCCAACCCCGCCCGCACATGGCGGCCTCTACTAAGACATCGTTCGTGTTCGTGTGCGCGCGCTAGTAAAACGATTAAATGATATGCAAACAGCGTTTTCGGGCTAAGCATGCGAGTTGTTGATTAACTACGTCATTTAATGCATCTTGATTCACGTCAAAGTGATTTAGCATGCGATGTTCATTTAAATAAATAAATGGCAAACATCAAATAATAGAAAACTCGTAAATAAATTACAAATTACACGGGCGGAATACAACCCGGAATTCACAATACAACGAGCAATAAAATAGAATAATTGAATTATAAGCAGCAAATGTTAACTAGAAACGGACCCGTATATAATAAATATAAACTAGACCGTAAGTTGTGCAAATGGACGAACTTCGATTAATTACGCATTATATTGCGTATTAAGCGAAGGACGGAGATATGAAACCTAAGCGTAATGCTAGCCCGATCCCGAATCCCGATGCCTTGTCCCGACTTATCACATCGAGGAATAGAGTCTAAATTAATTATGTGTCGGATACGACTAAAGAGTCGTCGAGACAAGATTAATAGTGCAAGACCGTCGATCAAAGTCGTTTTAAGTGATATGATATGCATGAGTTTTGAAAAATAGGATCACGTGATTGACTTTACACGTGTCGACTAAGAGTCGTAAAAAAATGATGAGGCTCGAATGTTGCATTAAAGCTCTCGGATTACTGGGCTACAGGACCCACTCGATCGACTCATGGCATGGACTCGGTCGAGTACGCCTTTAAGGTAGTTACTGTCCAGTTTTTGGTGTGCTACTCGATCGAGTGGGCTTGTGCACTCGATCGAGTGCCCTCTGTACGGGTGTTTAATTAGTGTTTTAAAACGACCCATTTTATAGCTTTTATGTTTTTGAATCGAGATGCAATTACGCTAAATATAAATATTGTCCAATTTATATTAGTTTAAATCTTGATGGCTCGTCATACTCGTCATTCGATTATAGAACCGACATCTAGTATTTAGAGCGAATTTGCAAAATCGAGTTTGATCGGGCTAGAACAAATATCGATTCCCTCCGCGTCATAATGTCGTAATCAATCCTTTCGGATCGTGTGACAATTAATTCGGCGTCAATGGGTTTCGTCATAATCCGATTTGTCGATGATTCTTTAGAATAATATTTTGAAAGAAATGTGGTCGGACATATTTAACGACGAATCTCCACGATCTATTACGCCCTTAAGTGTTTAGGGCGGCGCACCTCGAAGGGCGCCACCTCCAATACGACTTGTAAAGGGATTAAATAGACTTTAGGCGGAATTCGTAATTAAACATATTCGACCCAAAAATTCGACCGTCGTTGCAAACTTAAGTCCTCGGCATTTTAATATCGTAATTTGACCTTAAGGCCTACGATCGTTAATTTAGCCTCAACGGACGTTGCTCGGATCGTTTTGAAAATAGTTTTGTTAAATAATTATACGCGGTATTAATATTATAAAAAAATGTAAATGACGATAATTAAATGTTAGAGGTTAGAATACGATAAGTAAATGTTAGATGTTAGTTTACATAAAATAAAATGTTAGTGGCAAAATTAAAATGTTAGTAACGAAAATGAAATGTTAGTGTTAGTAGTTAGTAGTTAATAATAATAATAATAATAGTAATAGTAATAGTAATAATAATAATAATAATACATATATTTATATAATCGAAAAGAAAAGAGTAAGGAGAAAGAGATGATGGGATTTAATGACACCCTCAACCTACATGCTTAAATGATCTCGGAAACGGACTCGTAGTGGCGGCGTGAGCGCGGGAGTGTCGAGATATGTAAGTAGAGTTATGGTGTATGTCTTTGACGAGTTTTGATCTCGGGATTTTGAATATGTATGTGTGTGTGTATGTGTATGAGTGCCTAGAACTCAAGATGATGAAGGTTTAAAATGTGTAAGGTTGAATGAGGATTGAAAGGGTTGGAAAAACCTTGTTTTTTGAAGGTGGTAAAAGGTTGAAAGAGTTGTGTAATGTGTTGGGGTGATGGGGTATTTATAGGGAAATACCCCGGTTTAGGGTCACTCGATCGAGTGCCCTAGTGCACTCGGTCGAGTGCCTTCAGAAATGAACCTGGTCCGTTTTTTGAGGCTCCACTCGACCGAGTGGGTCAATCCACTCGATCGAGTGGATCAATTAGGATGAGATATTTTAGGAATGATTTGTTGACTTTTTTTGAATGATTTGGTTGTTGTGACTTGATTCATTTTGTGTATTTGGACATATTGTGAGGCTGGTTCGTCTCGGGATTCGACTTTGACCGGGTTTTGACTCGGTCGCTAAAAGGCTGTTTTATTTTCGGTGACGGTTTTGGCCCAAATTAGTCTCATTTTATTGGAAACGACCCACAGGGCCTGGATTTGAGGTCGGTTTTGAGAGATTTGCACTCCGCTAAATGCCCACGTCGGATACTATTGATTCCGAGTCCGTATTCGAGCGTATTAAGTCACGTTTACGTCCGATCATCATCGAGTGTTTTGTCGGGAACTGCTATAGACACTAGCAGGCAAAATGCGGGTGTCTACACTTTGCTTGTAAGGTTTTGTCTTGACTTTATGTAGCCTTATTAGCCTTTTCTCATTCGTTGTTTCTTACTGAATGCCTGTTGTATTTTGTTAAGTTGTTTGTTTTTATGCGACCTGTCCCTGACTTTCTACTGGAGTCAGGGGGCCTGCCCTCTGCCTGCCCGGAGGTAGGCGGAGGGACTTAACGTTTTTTATACAAGGCTGATTAGTGTCTCAGTTCTTGTTAGTTCGGCATTGGTGTCCGGCCTGTCCCTGACTCCTTGCTACCCCCTGTCTTCCTGGAGATAGGTAGAGGGACTTAACGTTTTTTTATACAATGTTGATTTGTGTCTCAGTCCTTGTTAGTTCGGCATTGGCACCCGGCTTGTCCCTGACTTTTTGCTGGAGTCAGGGGGCCTGCCCCCTGCCTGCCTGGAGGTAGGCAGAGGGACTTTGCGTTGGGGGGCCTATTTTCTCGGGGTTTTGCAACAAGAGGGCCCTCCCTCTATTGCCCCCTGCTCGTTTGTGTGTGAAGTGCAAAACTGAACAGACAACGAGTATGAGTAGAAGATAATTCTTTAATTTCTTGAAAAAGCTAAAACTTTGGTCGGAGCCGTCGACATTAAATTCTGAGCGTCCTCTGCCAACTTTTAGGGACAAATTTTTTGCAACTTTAGATCAAACATATTATTTCTTCAGGGTGTTCCCATTCCAGTGCGCCGCCAGCTTTTGGCCTTCAGCATTGACGAGCCTGTATGTTCCTGGACCCATGATCTGAGTGACTTGATATGGGCCGTTCCAGTTTGCACCTAACTTCCCATGCTCTCTTGCCTTGCCAATTGCCTCGGTCTTACGCAGGACTAAGTCACCCATCTGGAAGCTCCTCGTGCTTACTTTTCTGTTGTAGATTATTTTCATTCTTTGCTGGTAGGCTGCTATGTTAGAGTTAGCCTCTTGTCTCACTTCGCCCACCGGGTTAAGAGCTTCAGTCGTAGCTGCCTCGTTGCTTACCCTGTCGAACTGTTGGGATCTTAGAGTAGGGATGCGTGCCTCAATAGGTAACAAAGCTTATGCTCCATAGACGAGCCCAAAGAGGGTCTGCCCTGTAGACTCTTTTCTGGTAGTTCGGATTGACCACAGGACACTTGGGAGCTCATCTGCCCATCTGCCTTTGAGGTCATCCACCTTCTTTAACCCATTCAAGATCTGCTTATTCGCCGCCTCGGCCTGTCCGTTTTTCTGGGGGTGGCATACGGTAGAATAAGCGACCGTAATTCCATGGCTCTCTAGCCAGGTCCTTAGGGGGTCATTGTCAAACTGCCTGGCGTGTTCGAACACGAGTACTTTTGGCAAGCCATACCTTGTAATCACATTTCTCCATATGACCTTTCGGACTGCTAGTTATGTTATGTTCGGGACGGCTTCATCTTCTATCCACTTAGTGAAGTAGTCTATCACCACAATGAGGAACTTCCTACCCCCTGTCGCTACGGCGAATGGATCCAGGATGTCCATCCCCCATTGAGCGAAAGGGATGAGGGACAGGATTGGTCTGAGGTCTTGTGCTGGAATATGTATTATTGGGGCAAAGAGTTGTCATTTTTTGCACTTTAGGGTTAAACTCCTTACGTTAGTTAGCATAGTGGGCCAGTAGTACCCTGCCCTTAGGGCTTTGTGTGCTAGTGTCCTTCCCCCGATGTGGTGTCCGCAGATTCCCGAGTGAATATCGTCAAGAACCTCGGCGGCTTCCTCTGCCCCCAGACACCTGAGTAGGGGTGCGGAAAATGTCTTTTGGTATAACTCCCCTTCAATCAGTATATACCACGCAGCCTTTGACGACATCCTTTTTTGCTGAGCAGGGTCTTGTGGAAGAGTGTCGTCCTTCTTAAACTTGATGATCGGGGTCATCCAGCTCTCAGCTTCTGATTCTTCTACCAGGCTGACTTGTAGGCTGGGTGTATGTTGTGGAGTTTTCTTGTATTACGTCGATCCAAACCGACCTTCTGATGTCTTGTAGGCTAGAGCTTGTTAGCTTGGACAGGGCATCAGCGCGGTTATTCTGTGATCTGAGGACCTGCCTGATCTCGTATGATTTCAGTCTTGACAACTCTTATTTGACCTTCTCCAGGTACGAGACCATGGTCTGGTCTCTGGCCTCATACTCACCGTTGATCTGATTTTCAATGAGCTGTGAGTCGGTAGCTAGGATGTCCCTCTTTGCTCCTGCTGTCGTGGCTAGGTGGATGCCTGCCAAGACGGCTTCGTACTTGGCCTCGTTATTGGATGTTGGGAAGGTGAACCTGTGAGCATGCTCAAAATCCATCTCTTCAGGGCTGGTTAGTACGACCCCTGTCCCCGCACCGTTGGTTGTAGACGAGCCATCAGTGTACACCAGTCATTCACTGGTTGGGCGGTCGTCTTCTTCGAAGTGGGAGCATTTGGCTAAGAAATCTGCCAAGGCCTGTGCCTTGATGGCGGCCCTAGGCTGATAGGATATTCCTAGCCCGCTTAGCTCTATAACCCACTTTAACAGTCTTCCGGACTTCTCAAATTTCTCAAGCACTTTCTCTAGGGGTTGATCGGTGAGTACGACGACTGGGTGTGCATCAAAGTATAGCCTAAGCTTTCGTGCCGCTATGACCACCGCGTATGCCGCCTTTTCGACCACCGGGTAGTTTCTCTCAGCTGCCCCCATGGCATGACTTACAAAGTAGATTGGTTGGTGAGACCCTGCCTCTTCTCTTAGGATGACTGCACTTATGGTAGAATTTGTTACCGCTATGTACAGAAAGAGTTTCTCCCCCATCACCGGCCTAGCTAAGGTCGGTAACTGCTCCAGATGTTCCTTTAGCTACTCAAAAGCTTCTTTTTGTTCTGCTTCCCACTTAAACTATTTGTTTCCTTTCAGTATTTTGAAGAAGGGTATTGACTTGTCGGCAGATCAGGCTATGAACCGTGCCAATACAGCCCTCCGGCCAGTTAGCCGTTGTATGTCTCTGATCGTCTTCGGCTCTGGGAGGTCCAGGACGACCTTTAATTTTTCTGGGTTGGTGTCAATACCTCGGGCACTGACGAGGAACCCAAGGAACTTTCCTGACCAAACCCCGAAGGTGCACTTCTTAGGGTTCAACTTCATCTTATAGGCTCGCAGGGAGGTGAAGGTTTCCTTCAGGTCTTCTAGGTGCTCCTCATCCCCCCTGCTTTTTACTATGGCATCGTCTACGTATGCCTTCAGGTTCCTGCCTTTCTATTTTTCGAACACCTGGTCTACCAGACGTTGATAGGTTGCCCCTGCATTTTTGAGGCCGAAGGGCATCATTTTATACATGTACGTTCCAGCGCTGGTGATGAATGCACACCTCATCCTGTCTGGCTGCCACAGGTACATCTGATGGTAACCTGAGAAAGCGTCCAGAAAGTTTAACATTGAGTGCCCACTAGTAGCGTCGACCAGCTGGTCAATCCTTGGCAGGGGGTAGCAGTCCCTGAGCATGGCTTATTGAGGTTGGTAAAGTCTACGCACATCCTCCAGGCTCCCGAAGCCTTTTTCACCATTACTGAGTTGGCCAGCCACTCTGGGTAGTCACCGCTTTCGATGAAGTCGGCTTTTAGGAGTTTCTGCACTTCCTCCTTAATAGCCTGGTCCTTCTTGGCTGACATGTTCCTCTTCTTTTGCTTCACTGGCCTAACGTTAGGGTCGACATTTAGCCTGTGCACTGTATAGCTCGGGTCGACCTTCGACATTTCATCTGCCGAGTAGGCGAAGACGTCTCTGTTGTCCTGCAACATCTTAATCAACTTTTCACTGTATGTGTCCTCCAGGTCGGTACCGACAAGGACTAGTCTCCCTGGTTCTAGCTCTACCAACATGCTTTCCCCCTGATGTGTCGTGTTTATATACCTTTATTCCCTCGATTCCGTTATCTTTTCCGGTCGGAACGCGCTCTTTAGAGCCGTTTCTTCTAACATTTTTCTTTGAGTGAGTGTTTTTGTAGATTCTACACGATTTCATGTCCTTATGTGCATTTACACTCATTTCTGGTTAGAAGAACGACCCTGGAACAAGACCCGTGACATAAGTCGTTTAGGCGAAGAAGAACCTTAGAAGAGTCGATTCATTGGGCCATCGGAAGCGGCCCAATCCATGCTCCTAGTTGGATGCGCGCGCCACCCTACAGAGGATAGGCCCCCTGTGGGCCGGCCTGAGTGTATAAGGCCTTAGTTTTGAAGAATTTAAGCTTAATTTTAACTTGTGCTTCGGCCCCTGTATGTGACCGGCCCCCTGCCGGCCGGCCGCCACGCGCACTCAGCCTTTTTCCGCCTTGTATTACTAGGGGAAGGCTGGCTTTTGTTTTTTTGATCATCACTTCATAATTAGCATATTTTTCATTAGAACTACTCGTGACTCTTAGCATTCCAGACTCCATCTCAAACTCATACTCGACTTCGGTAAATTCGTTTATGCAATTTTCAGTTTTACGTTTCAATCTTCATTGTGAATTACTTAGTTCGTCGTAATTTTCTTTAGTTACAATTTGTTGTTTCGTTTAGTTCGTTAGATTCCCGTTGTTTATCGTTTGATTCATTTGCTTCTCTTTTTATCATGAATTTTATGTATGCGATTTGTTGTTCCGTAATTATCATGAGTAGCTAATTTTCTCGCTAGGGTCGAGGGGAATCGATGGGTTATTGCATGATTTTTTTATTTCGATAGTAACTCGTAATTATGCTAATGTCATTTTCGCGCGTTTTATTTGCTGATTAATCTGTTAAAGGCCACAACTTTTTAATCTGTTTGGAAAATTCTAGCTCTTGTGCGAAAGCAGAATTAGGATTAGATCATGCGCGATTTGGTAGGGAGTCTAATAAGTTTCGAGAGCCCGTTAGATCCTTCCTAGGTTGATACGATTCGAGAGGACGTGTTATAGCCGACTAGCATGTTTATGTGTTTATTATCGTTGTTGCATAATTGTCGAATATCTATCGTGAACCCGTGACCTTAGTTTTCATCTCATTGTTAGAATCTATTATTCACCATCGCATTTTAGTAGTATTTTAGCAGTTCTTTAATTATTTTCTCATCAACACCGTTAGAGCATCTTAGAATCACCATACCTGGCCTATTAGACATCTTTAACCGCTTTCTTATGGATACGATACCTTACTTGCCGCTATCTTCTTGTTAGTAGCTGTTCCGGTCACGGAAACAATTAACCCGGTTCCGGATCCGGGTCGTAAATTGAAACGTTGACAAGTAATAGATCGCTTGATTTCCTTTGGTCTCTCCTTTATCCCTCTCCTATGATCGGACCTTCCCGGCGAAGTCGGCCTGCTCCCTGCACAATGAACGCACAGGGCCTCGGAGGTTGTCCGAGGGAACCCTCTCCGATGCCTAAGTTAGTCCGTGAAATGCCTTGATGAACCTAGCTCGTGAGGAACTAGGCGGCGTTTTTAGGAGTGAGAGTCTAGAGAGAGAAAATCCAACCCCCTCTAAGTGGGAAATGGGTGGGTATTTATACCTTCCCACAAGAGAGAGAAATGGAGAGGGAAAAGAGCGGGAGAATGAGTGGATGGCAGGGTGACACGTGGACCTGTTTCATCCACTCATTCTCTTTTACCTTTGGCAGAACGGCGGAGGGGCCCCTAGTAACCCCTACCCTGTTCGGGGGAGGGGTCGCCTGGGGGCAGGCGAGTAGCGGATGCCTGCAGGCTCTTCCCAGCTGGTCGCCTTACCCTGCTGGGCAGACGGTCTTCAATGAAGCTACGCTCCACTGGAGAAAACCGGGCGTCTTAACTCGACGGCCTGTTGGACGGGCTTCTCGGTTCTCGGGGTTGGGCCTTTACTGGGCCTGCTGGACGGGCGACCCGGTGCAGGCTTCCGACCCCCATCAATTGGCCCTCACCGGCCGGGGGGAAGCAAAGCTTCCTCTTGGCAGGTGGACTTCTGACGGGGGGAGTTGACTTATGGCTTTACTGCTGCATTTAATGCGATCGCGTATTCCCGAGGGGAGAGACTCTCCTGTATTGGGCATACCAAGAGTTTAATTGTCTTTTGGGGTCATGATTGCTATTTGCACCAAATGGATTTTTGGACAGCGTGCTGGTGTGCTGATTGGCCGTGCCGCCTGTTAGGGTGGTTGAGGCGCCATTTAATGTCTTGGCTTCCTTTCTTGTATAAATTGCACTCTTCTTGCCATTTTCACGACTCATCCCCAACTTTCTTTGCCGCTTTCTAAGAAAATGTCGTGGATTACCAAGGTATTCCTCTGCCAAGGGACTCGCGTGGTGACCCGTCGCTTTAGGGGTCGTTGGAGGCTAAGGTATTCTAGGGCGTCATTCCTCACCCTGCGCCGTAGCCGGCGGCCCTGCGCTCGACTTCGCCGGAAGCTCAGGAGGAGGACTCTTGTCAGGGCGGGCAAGCGCCCTCAGAGAGCTTCCCTAGCCGCCCCGAAGTACAGGCGTTGCCCTCAGAGAGGGGGTTCTTTCGACAGGGGGTGCCAAGAATGTTTTCCATGGCTACACCCTGAGCAGTTTGACCCTGATCACTCGGAGTTGGCCTCTTCTCCTGAGTCGGGCCCTTCTTCCCCTTTGAGGAAGAAAGTT
Organism: Agrostemma githago; assembly: GCA_958450325.1. Taxonomy (NCBI): domain Eukaryota; kingdom Viridiplantae; phylum Streptophyta; class Magnoliopsida; order Caryophyllales; family Caryophyllaceae; genus Agrostemma; species Agrostemma githago. The sequence continues at coordinate 59,077,856 of OY288247.1, read as the reverse complement.
GGCTGCGGCTCTTGTGATCACACTAAAACAGTCCCTTATGGTAGGGACTGGGACATTAGTAGCCGGGACTCCGGCGATAGTGGCGGCCGGGGTTATTCCTCCGGTCGGGATGGTGATGAGGACTCTGCAGACCCCTTCAAAGATTCTGACGACTGGGACTGGGGATCCGATGCAGGGGGGTGCCACAGTCCTGGGGACTACTCCCCAGGTTTTGACGACGATTAGGCCTGTCCATAGGGCGCAGGCGTGGTGAGCCAGACACTGGCTCTTTTTGTACTTTTCATTTGTAATGAATGTAACTTGCCTGTTTTCCAGGTTTTTCTTATCTTAAATGAAAAAAACCAGGCAGTTTGTTTATGTGTGCCATTTTTATTATTTGTTTATTATTTATTATCTGAATGGAGGGGGGGGGGGGGGGGCGTCACAGGGCGATCGTTCCTCTGACATCCTTTGGTCTTCTCGAGGCTACCCTTGGGAAGCTACAAGGGGCTGACTTTCGAGGGTACGACACGTGGGTAGTACTCTTTGGGCGGATTTGCGAGAGTTGGCGACTCTTTGTCTGCCTTCCCTTTTATAAAAGTAATCTGTCACTCATTCTTTTCCTTTTTTCAAACTTTCTTTCTTCTTCCAAACTTCCTTCGTATCTCTGTTTATCCGGGAGGTTTCTCTTTCCAGCTTTCATTCCACCGGCGGCCAACCCTAGGTTAGACTTTTAACTTCCAATTCTTGCTCTTTTTCTTTTCGATTTCTTGTTTTTCATTCCACTTAGAGCTGCTATGTCTAGGACTCGTGAGCGTATCCTACCATTTACCGACCCATTGAGGGGGGAGGAAAGGGAAATGGGTAGGGAGAATCTTACCTCCTCCTCTAGGGAGGTTGGCCTTGGGGTAGTCGAGGAGGAGAATTCGGCGGGTAGTGGGGGTGGTAACTCTCCTGAACCTGCATCCTACGACGTTGTTGACTCGGACGACGAGGCGCTGGAGATCGACCCCTCCAGGACCTCCGGTCCTCTTGTTCCCCGGGAAAGGGGTAGGGTCTACTATTTAGACAAAGCCAAGTACCACGTTCTCTTGGGAACTTATCCCGACCCAAAGAACCGGGATTTGATTCTCGCGAAGAATGCTGCCGGTGTGATTGAGCAGTTCTACAACTTTGGGGATGGGTACACAATTGTTGTCCCTGGCGAAAAAGATACCGTATGTAGCCCTCCCGATGGGTGCATAGCGGTTTATCACAAGTGTTTGGAGTTCGGCCTTCGCTTTCCCCTTCATCCTTCCTTGGAAGAGATTTTCAGGCGGATGAACGTGGCCATTGCTTAACTGACAGCCATGGCCGTCAGGTCATTAATTTCATACGTTTGGACCTGCTTGTTCCACCGTGCCGAGCCTTCTATTGATGCTCTAAGGTTTATGGTTGGCCTGAAAATGGTTTCTTCTGGGAGTGAAGGTTCTCCTGGATATTGGTCTCTTTTGAGACAGAAAGGACATACCCTGGTATGGCCTGCAATGGATAGCCTGAGGGATTGGAAGAACAACTTTCTCTATGTGCACAGCGCCCATGGGTGGAGGATTCCTCGTCATTTCAGGAACCACGTTCACACCAGGCTGGAGACCCACGAGGAGTATCACCCTGGTGTGGGAGGGAAGGCTTTAGAGGTGAAGTTGAGCAGGAAAGACAAGGAGCTGGTGGACTATTTTGCTGCCCACACTGATAAATATGGGGTGTATGGCCCCTCATTATGGCTCCCCCATGCGGAGCTTATTGCTACTGATAGGTACCTAACCCGGGTGGGCATGAATCCGGGCCTAGACGAAGGTAGTTCAGGAGTGCTGATGGTTTTTCTTTACCCGCCTTTTTCCTTTTACATGGTCTTTCTAACCGTTCGCCGGTTTGTTTTGCAGATCTTGCTACCTTTCTTTGGAAAAAAGGGGAGGTGAGGCGCTTGGGTTTGACCGAGACTCTTACCGTCGTCCAAAGCCGTCCTTCTCTTCCTCCTGACTTCAAGAAGGGGGAGAAGAACCTGATGAAGCACCTGAAAGGCTTGTCGTTCAGCAGGCCTAGGCTCCCTGCCCCCCCTAGATCAACGCCTGCGAAAACGTCGGTCTCTGAAGCCACTCCTTCTCCAGTTGCGAAAAAGACAATCGCTTCAGAGGTTACTCCTTCCCCTGTTGGCAAGCGGGGAGGCTCTCCTGTAGGGGTTCAGATTCCGACGGGGCCGCAGGCCGCTGGCTCTGAAGAGACTGGAGAAAGTACTCCTAGGGGCCTGATCAGGAAAAGGAGCAGGGAAGCTCCACATGCTGACCAGGTGGTAGATTTGGAGGCTGACACACCTGGGCCAAAACGCTTTGCTCAGGGGGTACCTAGTACCCTCTTTTCTGAGGAGAATACAGAATTTCATTACACTGCTGGTGATAGCCAGGACGTTTCTGCCTTACTTTCTGACTCCGGGGCGGTTTTGGCGGATCACCTTCTCAAGATCGTCCACTCTGCTACTCATCAAGTGACTCAATACATTCAGCGCACTGCCAGAGTTATTCAGGCCTCTGTGGAGCTGGCGACCCTTAATCGTTTAAGTGATGAGGAGTTGGCGAATTCTGACCGCCTGACTACAGTCGAAAGGGATGTTGCTCTTATTGCTGGCTTAAGGGATCAGCTGGAAAAAAAGGAGGATGAGTTTGAGGAAGCTAGGGGTCAGGTGACTCACTGGAAGTCTCAAAACGAGAGAGCAGTCAGGGAGGTGTCTCGCCTGGAGGAGGAGTCGAAGAGAGCTAAGCAGGTTTTTGCAGAGCTGGAGCAAGCCAAAAAAGCCTTAGCTGAGTTGGACCATGCCAAAAAGGAGGCTGCTGACCTAGGGGAGCGCCTTTCTAAGGCGAACTCAGATCTTCAGGCGGCTCTTGGAGACCTGGCGGCGAAGACTGAGGAGTGGCAGAAGGAGAGGGATGAGATAATCCAGGAGGTGGAAACTGCAGTGTCGGCAGGCTTCGTGAATGGTGTCAAATCTTGCTTGGGGGTGGTTACGGAGGCTGTCAGGGAGATGTTCCCTGGTTTTGATGAAGAAGCTTTTCGGGCTCTCTATGCCGCCAAGGATGAGGCCCAGATGCGCAGGCTGGCGGAAGGGGCTGCTACCTCTGGCCCAGAAGCTCCCCCTGCTTAATATGGAGGGCAGTCGTCCTCAGAGGGCTCTTGTTTGTCCCCTGCTACGCTTATGCCGACGCTTTAACTTCTTATCTTTTTTGCGCGCCGAGCCCTTTTGTGGCCGGCTGCCATGTTTATTGTAATTATCTTTTTAACAAACTTTTATCCTGTGTATCCTCGCCACTTTATTCCTTTTTATAAGGATTCTTCTGTTTGTTTTTGTCTGTTTTTGTTTGGTTTCATGTACAAGTTTGAGGTACGGCCTGCCCCCTGCCTGCCCAGAGGTAGGCAGGGAGGCTCTTTGTGTTTTTTATACAAGGTTGGGGAGCCTGCCCCCAGTCCTTGTCGACCTGGCCTGTCCCTGGCTTTTGTTCAAAGTCCAGGGGGCCTGCCCCCTGCCTGCCCAGAGGTAAGCAGGGAGGCTCTTTGCGTTTTTTATACAAGGTTGGGGAGCCTGCCCCCAGTCCTTGTTGATTCGGCCTGTCCCTGGCTTTTGTTCAAAGTCCAGGGGGCCTGCCCCCTGCCTGCCCAGAGGTAAGCAGGGAGACTTTTGAACTTTCGTTGGGGGGTCCATTTTCCTTAATTTTGGCAACAGGGGGGCCCCCCCTATTGCCCCTGCTCGTTTGTGTGTGAAAACGCAAGTTTGAACAGGCAACGAGTATGAACTTGAAGCTCTTTCATTTCTTTATAAGATTTTAACAAGGGTGGTCGGAGCCGTCGACATTCTTTGACCGTTCTCCGCCAATTTTCCAGGAAAAATAAAAACTATCCTTAGACTTGCTTAGACATAATACTTCTTCAGGGTGTCTGCATTCCAGTGAGCACTCAATTCTTGGCCTTCGAGATTGGCGATTTTATACGTGCCTGGGCCTAAGATTTGAGTTACTTGGTACGGACCTTCCCAGTTAGCACTTAGTTTGCCGTGCTCCCTCGATTTTCCTACAGCCTGTGTTTTTCTGAGAACTAGATCGCCCATCTGAAAATTTCTCTGATGCACTCTTTTATTGTACGCCTTCCTCATTCGTTGCTGGTAGGCGACGATATTGGCACTGGCCTCCTCCCTTACCTCACTGACCAGATCTAGAGCCTCAGCCATTGCTACTTCATTCTCCGTCTGGTCGTATTGTAGAGAGCGTAGGGAAGGGATCCTGGCCTCAATTGGTAGCAGGGCTTCTGCACCATACACTAAGCCGAACGGGGTTTGGGCCGTAGATTCCTTTTGAGTGGTCCGGATTGACCAGAGTATGCTGGGGAGCTCGTCGGCCCATCTGCCCCTTGACGATGTTATGGCCTTCCAGCCAAATTCTCAAGGGGTCATTATCGAATTGTCTTCCGTGATCGAACACTAGCATTTTTGGTAAGCCAAATCTAGTGATGATATTTCGCCATATAACTTTCCTGACTGCAGGTTCTGTAATGTTGGGCACTGCCTCAGCTTCCACCCACTTGGTGAAGTAGTCGATAGCCACAATCAAGAACTTCCTGCCCCCGGTGGCTACCGCGAAAGGTCCTAGTATGTCCATTCCCCATTGAGCGAAGGGGATGGGGGATAGGATTGGCCTGAGTTCTTGTGCCGGGGCATGTATGGATGGGGCAAAAAGCTGACATTTCCTGCATTTTTGGGTCAGACTTCTAGCGTCTGCTAGCATGGTAGGCCAGTAGTACCCTGCCCTGAGGGCCTTGTGGGCCAACGACCTTCCTCCGATGTGATGTCCGCAGATTCCTGAGTGGATGTCTTCGAGGACTTCGGCAGCCTGGTCTGCCCCCAGGCATCTGAGCAGGGGGTAAGTGAAAGATTTCTTGTAGAGCTCCTCGTCAATGATTATGAACCAGGCGACTTTGGCCTGAATTTTTCTCTTTTGTACGGGGTCATTTGGCAAAACTCCGTGTTTCTTGAACAGGATGATGGGGGTCCTCCAATCCCCAGGCCCTGCCTCCTCCACAGCACCGATGGTTTGGCAGGGGAAGGTAGATTTTTATTGGATGACGTCTACCCATACCGACCTCCTGATATCCTGCAGACTGGAACTAGCCAGCTTTGACAGGGCATCTGCTCGATTGTTCTGGGAACGAGGGATCTGTTTGATTTCATATGATTTTAGGCCTGACAATTCTCCCTTCACCATTTCCAGGTACGCGGCCATTGCCTGGTCCCTGGCTTCATACTTTCCATTGATTTGGTTGGCGATGAGCTGGGAGTCTGTTGCCAGGACAATCTGCTCTGCACCTGCGGCCTTGGCTAGTTTGACGCCTGCGAGTACTGCTTCGTACTCAGCTTCATTGTTTGACGCAGGGAAGACAAACCTGAGTGCATGCTCAAAGTCAGTCCCTTCTGGGCTGGTCAATATGACTCCGGCCCCTGCTCCATTAGCCGTGGAGGACCCATCAGTGTATATCGTCCATTCGCCGGCGGTTGGGCCATCCTCCTGAGAGTGGGAGCATTCTGCTAGAAAGTCGGCCAAGGCCTGGGCTTTGATGGTTGTTCTGGATTGATATGTTATCCCCAGTCCGCTCAACTCAATAGCCCACTTCAGCAGCCTCCCTGACTTCTCAAACTTCTCCAGTACTTTCTCTAGGGGCTGGTCTGTCAGTACTACGACGGGGTGTGCGTCGAAGTACGGCCTTAATTTTCTGGCCGCTATAACAACCGCGTAAGCTGCTTTTTCGACCATGGGGTAATTTTTCTCTGCTGCTCCCAGGGCATGACTTCCAAAATATATGGGTTGCTGGGCGCCTGCTTTTTCCCTCAAGATGACCGCGCTGACTGTCACATTGGTTACGGCGATGTAGAGGAAGAGTTTTTCCCCTGCCACCGGCCTCGCCAGGGTGGGGAGCTTCTTTAGATATTCCTTCAATTGCTCGAAGGCTTCCTTTTGCTCGTCCTGCCACTTGAATTGCTTGTTACCTTTCAATATTTTGAAGAATGGGGTTGACTTATCTGCTGACCTGGCGATGAATCGTGCCAGGGCGGCCATGCGGCCTGTCAGGCGTTGGATGTCCCTGATGGTCCTGGGTTCAGGGAGGTCCAGAACCGCCTGAACCTTCTCGGGGTTAGCGTCTATCCCTCGAGAGCTGACCAGGAAACCCAGGAATTTTCCAGAACGAACCCCAAACGTACACTTCTTTGGATTGAGCTTCATTTTGTAGGCGCGCAGGGAGCAGAAGGTCTCCTGCAGATCTGCCAGATGCTCATTGTCTCCTTTGCTCTTTACGATTGCGTCATCGACGTAGGCTTCTATGTTTCTGCCTTTTTGGCCTTCGAACACCTTATCGACCAAACGTTGGTATGTGGCCCCTGCGTTTTTAAGCCCGAATGGCATCATCTTGTACATGTAGGTGCCTGAACTGGTGATGAATGCGCACTTCACCCAATCTGGCTGCCATAAGTACACTTGATGATACCCTGAGAAGGCATCCAGGAAGCTCAGCATAGTATATCCACTGGTGGCGTCTACCAGTTGGTCGATCCTAGGGAGTGGGTAGCAGTCTTTCGGGCAGGCTTTGTTGAGGTTCGTAAAGTCCACGCACATTCTCCATGCGCCTGATGATTTTTTGACCATGACTACATTCGCCAGCCACTCTGGATAGTCACAAACCTCAATAAAATCTGCCTTTAGAAGTTTGTTAATCTCCTCCTTGATCGCCGCGTCTTTTTCTGCGGATATATTGCGCTTTTTCTGCTTCACAGGGCGGGCGTCCGCGCTTACGTTCAGCCTGTGAACGATACACGCTGGGTCGACTCCTGGCATTTCGTCCGCCGAGTAGGCGAACACATCCTTGTTTTCCTTCAATAGCTTGACCAGTTCAGCCTGGTAGGACTCCTCCAGGTCAGCCCTTATAAGGACTTGCCTCCCTAGCTCCAGGTCCACCAGCATGCTCTCTCCCACAGGTTCCAGGTGGTCTAGCGTCTGATTACCGGCTGGGATCTCGCCTTCCCTGCTGAGGGGACTGTCAGCTTTCCTTTCACTGTGTAACTGTCAAACCTGGGCTGGTAGACAGTACGCTCCTTCTTGGGGGTTTCCCCTTCCTCTACTCTCTGCCTTCCGGGCTCATTCCTGCCACGCCCACCCTGCGGTCCCCCCTGCTGCCTGGTGGGGCCTGCGGGGGTATCCGGCAGGCTGTGGAACTCTTCCTGCAATATAAACCCTTCAGCGATTTTTCTGGCTTTGGCCATTGTTTCTGGCTGAGCTCTGATTAATTGATTCTTCATCTCTCCAGGGAGTAGTGAGTTGGTCAGTGCGTACGTTCCAGTTGCATCGTCGATCCCTTTGACCTGCTGGAAGGATAGATCAAATCTCTTCAGGTACTCCCTGACAGACTCACCCTTCTTTTGCCTGAGAGTCATTAAATCGAAACGAGTAAGACGGTGTTTTTTGTTTCCTGCATACTGGTCGAGGAAAGCCTCTGCCAGCTCTATGAAGAAACATATCGACTCTTACGGCAGATCCCTGAACCAGCCCTGTGCCAGACCTATCAGGGTGGTTGGGAAGATTTTGCACCAGACCGCGTCATCGGCGTCGTACATGCCCATATGGCTCTCGTAAGCCGCCAAATGATCCTCGGGGTCAGTCGTGCCATCGAACTTAACAGAAGGCATTTTAATTTTTGGGATTGGATATGCCTGGATCTCAGGATGTAGTGGGGTCTTGGTTGGCCTGCCCACCATTCTCGACCTGCTCGTGCCTGAATAGTGACCGTGGTCGTCCCTTCTGTCAGGGGTCGGTCTCCTACTTTCAGGGGAGTGGTACCTAGGTGGGCGCCTGCTTATTGCCTCATCGTCTTTTGGAGGGGAATGATACCGTGAGCGTTTCTTTTGAGCGGGCTCAAGGTTATCATCCTGGCGGTGCCTGGATCTCAGAGGCTGGCCGTTATTAAGTCTGGACTTCAGACTCTGAGATAGGCCTGGCGCAGGCGGCACTTCCCCGGCCGGTGTAAGTCTGGAGAACACATCTCCCTGTTTCTCCCCCAGGCGTTTGGACATCGGCTCCTTATGCCTCATTCGATTCCTCAGGTCTTGGGACAAACCCCTTCTTTCATGAGCAGCTGTGGACTCTGTGGTATGAATGGAGAATGCCTTCTCAGGACCTGCAACCCCTTGTTGTGCGGGCGGCTGTGGACGGGTCTCTGTGATTCGCCTTTGCACCTGCGCATACGCCTGAGCCGTCCTCCTAGCCTTCCTCTGAATATTTCTAGCGGCGGTCCGCCTTGTACCCCCGGTTCCTTCTCCACTCTCAAAGTGAAGCGACCTGGGGGTCGTGGCGACCCTGCCTACCAGATCGTCTGGAGTGAACTCCTGATTCAACATTGCTGAGAAGAACGCCGCAGTTTGTACCATCTGGGCAGGGGTGAGGTTTAGAACTTGCCTCTCATGTGCCTCTTGTCCCGCCATGGCAACTACTCCCTGACCCGGTGCTCCCTGAAGACTAGCCCGCCCTACTCCTGGGATGGTGGCGGCGGGCGTTGCTTCTGGCGGCATGCCATAACGGGGAGCGTTGGGTGGGTTTGCCATTGAACTAGTGTCAAAAATTTCAGGCATGTTTGATTGTAACGGGTTAATTTGTTAATTTTGCGTTTGAGAATGGTTGATTTTTGTGGGTAATTTCGTGGGTACAACCTAAAGTTCCCCACAGACGGCGCCAAATTGTTCCGGTCACGGAAACAATTAACCCGGTTCCGGATCCGGGTCGTAAATTGAAACGTTGACAAGTAATAGATCGCTTGATTTCCTTTGGTCTCTCCTTTATCCCTCTCCTATGATCGGACCTTCCCGGCGGAGTCGGCCTGCTCCCTACACAATGAACGCACAGGGCCTCGGAGGTTGTCCGAGGGAACCTCGGAGGTTGTCCGAGGGAACCCTCTCCGATGCCTAAGTTAGTCCGTGAAATGCCTTGATGAACCTAGCCCGTGAGGAACTATGCGGCGTTTTTAGGAGTGAGAGTCTAGAGAGAGAAAATCCAACCCCCTCTAAGTGGGAAATGGGTGGGTATTTATACCTTCCCACAAGAGAGAGAAGTGGAGAGGGAAAAGAGCGGGAGAATGAGTGGATGGCAGGGTGACACTTGGACCTGTTTCATCCACTCATTCTCTTTTACCTTTGGCAGAACGGCGGAGGGGCCCCTGGTAACCCCTACCCTGTTCGGGGGAGGGGTCGCCTGGGGGCAGGCGAGTAGGGGGTGCCTGCAGGCTCTTCCCAGCTGGTCGCCTTACCCTGCTGTGCAGGCGGTCTTCAATGAAGCTACGCTCCACTGGAGAAAACCGGGCGTCTTAACTCGACGGCCTGTTGGACGGGCTTCTCGGTTCTCGGGGTTGGGCCTTTACTGGGCCTGCTGGACAGGCAACCCGGTGCAGGCTTCCGACCCCCATCAGTAGCATTAGGTTTATCTTGATTGGGTGGGTGATGCACGTCAAATTGTCGCCTATCTAACGCGATCAAACAAAATTTATAAACACGACAAACTAACTACGTAGTAGCGGTAAGTCGGGATCGATCCTCAGGGACGGTCTATGTGAACTCGGTCGAGTCTAAGTCTAAGCACGTTTGGGGTCTATTTTTGGGGTTTTTAGGGTTGAGTCTAGACTAAAACGCGATAAACAACGAAAAGGTAATCAAATAAGGGAAATGGTGTTAGGGGGAATCGGAAATCGGAAATCGGGTTCTATGAGTCTTGGAATTATGGGTCGGTCACAAAGTCGATAAAGGAAGAATGTCACCTTTCGATTTCTTCACACAACTTATCTAGATCCCGCTTCCGCGGTGAAAAGGGTAAGTCTCAAGTCAAGGTAACTCCTACCCCGAGTTTCCCCATATTGATAGGAGTGAGTCAAGGTCGATCTAGCCGCGGTCTAAGTCAACAAAGACACAAAAAACTAAAACATGATAAATCAACAAGCATGCAACCAAACAAAAATTTCTTAATTCATATTACCCAAGATCTTCCTCCCTTAACCCCTAACAAGAAAACTACTCAAGATCCATGAGGTAAACTATAAAAAACATTAACAATAAAGAAAACAACAAAAACAAGCATAGTAATTAAATCTAGGGAAAATAACGACAATAAAATAAAGGAAATGCGATCTAATAAATAAATAAACTAAGAAACGATCTAAGAGCAACAAAAATGAAATCTAGAGAAAATAACAACGAAACGATGAATAAAATAACGATCAACAAAATAAAACATAAAACGATCTAAGAATGATGCAAGTGAAATAAATAAGAACAGAACAATAATGAAAGTATGAAATTAAATCTAGACTAGAGATTAGGGAGAAGAAGAGAAATATACCGATAATGAAGATGATCAACAATAAAGAAGATGAAGATTGCAATAAAATAAGAAGAAGCTTGATGAAGATGACAATGGATTTGTCACTAATCCCTTGAAAATCTCCAAAAAGAACTTCAATAAAAACTGTAATTCTTCTACAAAACTTGAATATAAATATGAAGAAAATTGTAAGAGGAAGAAGAAATAAGAACTTGATTATAATAAAGATGGAGTCTTGGACACTAATTGAAAAGAAAATTAATTAGATCTATAATAAGTGGAGATGTTTTGGATTGTCACCCTCCAAAATATCTCCCTAAACTAATCTACTAAAATCCTAATAATAATCTACTAATAATTTACTAATGTGTGATTGCCTAAGGTAGTATTGTGTAAGGTAGTCTCCTTTCCTCAAAATGAGGGTTAACATATATATTGAGGAGAGAAGATAGAAATCAAAACCCTAGTCCTCTAAGCCCAACAACGTAGTAGCCCAATACCCATAAATTGAATTTCACCCTATGACTCCCATCTGGCGAAACTTCACCCTACGATTTTGCATAACTCACCCACCGGGCAAAACTTTGCCCCGCGGTTATCGATTTCGCCCGACCGTTTTAATTCAATCTCTCCGAGTATTCATTCAAGCATCGATTTATAATCCCAGAAATCGGATTTGGGTCGAGCTGGGTCGACGCCGGCAATTGTCGCCGGAGCTGTTGTTGCGTTATTGCTTCGCCGGAAGTTGGAATCTGGGCAGAGGAGGCCGGCTCGCGTCTCCGCTGCTGCTGCTTTGTTGCTCCTTTCGCCGGCAATGGAATCTGGCTGCTGTATTGTTGTTGTTGTTGGTGGTGCCGTCGCGGCTGCCGTCATTGTTAGAGCTTGGTCGGAGAGCAGGAGGGAGATAGCAGGCGTCGGAGCTGGTTGTGGAATGGAGGTGGAAGTCGGAGTTCCGGCGAGGAGGACGGAACAGCAGAGCTCGTGCGCGACGCTCGCCGAAGCTACTGGTTGTTGTTGTCGTTGCGCGGCTGGTGTTGCTCTGGCGGCTGCTTTCGGAGGTCAGGCGAGTGAAGGTTGAAGGTGGTGGTCGGGTATGGTGGACGGTTATGGAGGGTTATGGTAGTTGAGGTTAGAGGATGGAGATGAAGGTGGAGGGAGGTTTGAATGTGGGTCAAGGGTCAAGGGTCAAGTTTGACCTTGATTGGGTTGATGAATTGGTTTAGTTTGAGGATGAAAGTGAGTTGATTTGGGTTGTGGGTTGAATTTGAATTGGGTTGGGGAGCAATTGGAGAGTGTGATTATGGAATCGAGCTTGGTAGATTTACGATGGGAAATGGGTTGTTGTGGGAAATGGGTTAAGTGGATTTGGCTTAGTGAGTTATGGTGAATGGGTTGGAGAGATGGAATATTTTTTTGGTGGATTGGGTTAAGGTTGACATGGGTCAAAGTCGGATTTGACTCAGATCGCTTGACTTGGCTCCTCTTGCTTCGACTCGCCTCTTTATTCACGAACACGTACCTATAAGACAAAAACAAACAAATGCAGTACCAAATTATACGAAAAAGACGATAAATACGAAAAACCAAATTCGAACTAGAAAATATGAAATATAGTAAAAAATGAGTTATATTGACGTTAAAGGACACAAAATCGAGTCAAATACGAGTGAAAATAGAGGGTAAAACGGTCTAAATTTGCGTGTTATCAGTGGGACGACTTAACCCATATCGAACTTGGCGCTGTTCCCGGGGAAACGGTTTTTCTTGTTTTTTAGCTTATTTCTTTTTTGCTCTCTTTCCCCTCAAGGAATAAAAACTCCTTGAGATTGATCCCACTCTCCCATTTTAGTTTTGCTTATGCCCAGGTCTTTTCGGTCCTCAGAGCTTACTCCGTTCGATACTGAACTCGAGAAAACCTTTCGTAAGCGACGACAATTTTGGAGAGAGATTTCCGTAGCTCCTGATCTTGAGACTTTGGAAGCTATTCGTACTGAATTTGTAGCTGAGAATCAGTCCTTTGAAGAAGGAGATCAGTCTCAGTCCGAGATCATTTTGCCACCTCCGCAAATGGCACGATTCTTGGATACTTCGTAAAGACTTCTCCGTTGGTGATAAGGTATTACTCTTCAACTCTCGTTTTAAGATCAATCTCAGTCCGAGATCATTTTTCCACCTCCGAAAATGGCACGATTCTTGGATACTTCGTAAAGACTTCTACGTTGGTGATAAGGTATTACTCTTCAACTCTCGTTTTAAGCTTTTCCCCGGTAAGTTGAAATCGAAATGGTCGGGTCCATTCGAAGTGACCAAGGTGCAACCATATGGATCAATAGAGATCTCAAGCCCGGAAACTTGGAAATTTATGGTTAATGGGCAACGCTTGAAGATCATGTCGGTCACGTTCGTGAGACCTTTGCCACCGTGAAACTTGGTGAGCTCCCGTTAGGGAGCGTTGTTTAATCCCCCTCACAAATTGATGTAGGTTTGGTGGTATACTCAACAACCACCTTGTAAATATGTATCATATTTCTTGTGTTTTTAGCTTTGTTAGCTTGAGATGAATGGATGAACTTGGATTTCATCTTGAAGCATATATTTGGATGAAGATCAAGCTTTTGGAGAAGTTATGGAGCTTAATTAGAAGACCACAAGCATGTTTGTGGGAGAAATTGATTATGTAATGTGAGCCGAGTCGTTATTTGAAACTTTAGGTGATTGAAGAGCCATGAAATAGCAAGGCGGAAAAACTAAGCATACAGGACCGCCGGGCGAAACTTCCCCCGGTGAGATTATTGAAGGTTTTCCGTCGGGTGAAACTTCACCTGATGAGATTTTGCCATGACAAGGGATTTGCTGAAGATTTTCTGTCGGGTGAAACTTCACCCGATGAGTTTATGATCGGGTGAAACTTCGCCCTACGAAAATATCCCAGATTGCCAAAATTTACCAGAATTGACCAGTGACCGTTGGGCGAAACTTCGCCCGATGTTTTCACCGGATGAAACTTCACCCGGTGGAAAATTTTTGCAGAAATTGAATTTCACGAAGAAAACCCGTCGGGTGAAACTTCACCTGATAGTGCTCGACCGGGTGAAATTTCACTCGGCGACTTTGACTAGATCACCTATACACTATTTACTCACTACAATATCAATTTCCTCCTTCCCAAATATCCCACATAACTTTCCCTCCAAAACACAAACACCAAATATTCACAATCTACTTTAAACTTTCCTTTCCCTCCTCAACTACCCTTATTTATATCTCTTTCACCTCACATTCATTCCATCTTATCACTCCTCATATTATTAAAACACCATCTTCCTTACCCCAACCACATTCATACCTCCTTTCCATCTCACTTGGGTGATTATTTTTTTGGGTTTTTGAAGAGGTAAAGTTAAAGTTTTTGGGATTATTCTAGCAAATCTACTATTATGGAGACAAGGGTTTGAAACACCCCACATTGATTGAAGATGTCCTATTTATGAGCTTTGCTTAAAGGGATTTGAAGTACTACTCATATTAACAAAGTGCACTTTCTTTCCGGTTATCCATGCAAAAGAACTCCGCAGTTAAGCGTGCTTGAGTGGGAGTAATCTTAGGATAGGTGACCTCCTGAGAAGGTTTCCGGGATGCGCATGAGTGAGGACAAAATGCGACGGGAAGGACTCGTGTTGGTCTGTGGGACCAGTACTAAGCTTGGCGGGGTACCGCGGTTAACATTTCCGGTCCTAGGATTTGGTCGGGGTGTTACAAATGGTATCAGAGCAACCCTGCGACCGTGCATTTGGCACCTAGCGGGGGTGGATTCTGGGTCAGCGGTTATGCTGCCAGGCATAACGAGGACGTTGCATTCTTTTAGGGAGTGATTGAAACACCCCACATTGATTGAAGATGTCCTATTTATGAGCTTTGATTAAAGAGATTTGAAGTACTACTCATATCAACAAAGTGCACTTTCTTTCCGGTCATCCATGCAAAAGAACTCCGCAGTTAAGCGTGCTTGAGTGGGAGTAATCTTAGGATGGGTGACCTTCTGGGAAGGTTTCCGGGATGCGCATGAGCGAGGACAAAATGCGTTGGGAAGGACTCGTGTCACTACAAGAAAAATGGTCTTGGGCGACGAAACAGATCGATAGGTGTGACAAAATATTATTTCATTGCACAATTATATTAATTTTGGCGACAACCCACATTTTGTTGCCTTAAATTGAACTTTGTGTGACAAAATTTATATTTCGTCGCCCAATTAACGTTCGGGCAACAAAAGTTATTATTCGTTGCACATTCTCTATCATTTTGGACGACATCAAGAAATTAACGTTGCCCTTACGCAAAAAAGGCGCAAATAACTTTGGCTTTCACACTATTCCCCCAAAAGTTTTACAATAAGAAAAGAAGTACTCGAAACTTCACTGCCAAAAAAACCAGTATATTGAATTAATATTCAGATTTATAAAGAATTGATGAGAATCGACGGTCCATTATGAAAACTTCATCGCGATTACTACCTCGATAATTTCACAAATCGAAATTCGAAACCTCCACTTCACCTCACCGCACACCCTAACCACCAAGAAATACCCTGAGCTTCCATCACCGGACCTCGACGAAGGCGGTGATGTTCCGTTCGACGAGGAAATCGAATTACGTTAGGGCAACGAAATACTTTAGTGTTGCACAATTATGTTAATATGGGCGATAAAAATTAATTTGTTGCCTTACAATAAACTTTGTGCGACAAAACACATTTCATTGCACAAATACTTTTGGACAACAAATACTATTATTTGTTGTACATTCTTTATTATTTGGACAACAAACAACATTGTCGCCCTTACATTAAAAAAAGGCCTCCAAAACTATTATACTCAAAGAAAGAGGACAATAACGTTCACCTGCTATTATACTCAAACTTCACCGCTACAATTCGATTGATCATTTCGATATCACCTGCTCGTAGAAGAGGCAAATAATGGCATCGAAGAATCGGAAAGCTTGAAGAACTTCAATTGATCATTTCGTTACAATTCAAACTCCATCACTGTTTCGCAACAATTCAAACTGTTTCTGTGAATTCAAATCAATTTGTTACTGTTTCGCTACTGTTCAAACCCTAGCTTCAATTCAAATCAGTTCGTTCCAATCGAACATTAATCACAGGTAACTCACTTTCTTATGATTCAAACTGTATATCGTGTTTCGTTCAAATCAATTCGTTTTTAATTGTGTTTTTAATTGAGTTCTATTGAGAATCTGCTGATTCGTTTTTAATTGCATTCAAACTGTATCTCACGTTCTTATGATTCATACTTCAATTCAGTTGTGATAATTTTTGTTGCGATAATTTAATTCGAACTTCAAACTTTAATTCGTGTTGCGGTAATTTTGTTGATTCTGCTTTGCATTAGGCTAGATTCAGCGACATGGATCCTCTTTTCTTTTAATGAGAATCTGTTGCTTCTATTAATTTGATTTAAATACCAATGTAAGCTGATTGATGTGAGTCCATTGTCGGAGAAGTCTTGATGATTTAACCTTCTTGCTTCCTACTTTGAATTTTCTCTCTTTAGTACTCCGTATGATATCTGATCACAGTATGCTTTCTAACCTTTCGCTGTATATTGTACCTTGATATATCTGTGAGTCCGCTTTATGTCTTTATCAATTTAACACGGTTTAGTTAGACCTGAAATCTCAGTTCAGTTGTTTTGTTGTCAGGTTCCTTATTGTTATCATTGATGATATTTTTTTTGGGTGCTAATTATCATTGATAATATATATATATATATATGAATTTTAGTTTCGAATTCATTGTATAATCGATTAGTTAATTTCAAGGTAATATACTGATCTAGTAGTACTACTACTTTTCCATATACTAAAGTAGTACTACTAGATCAGTATATTCAACAAGGACTTCATAGATCAATGGAACCGCAGCAATTGAATATGCAGTTTTGCATCTCAAGGTAATTATTACTCTAATTAAGAGCACACAGTAAAATTTAACTATCTCCCTTGCCCTCATAGAGGTAATTTAACCTGAAAATACTGATCTATGTGGCTGTCTATGAACTCATTGTGGTAATTGTGTGGCTGTCTAGATCAGTATATTCAACAAGGAGTTAATTTAATTTGGATTCATCTTCCACATTCCTAAAAGAAAGCTAAGAAAAACACATAGAGGTTGCTTCCTCGCGCACCCTTTGAACTTGCATCCAACTTGGACTTAAATTGGATTTGTTATGCTTGTTGCAGTAACTTAATCTTGTTTTTCGCTTAAGAATGAATAGAGATCCAAGTTGGATGAATCACAATGGGGTGAAAGATAGGCGGAAACCAGCTTATAAAGCTGGTGTTGACGAGTTTCTACAATTTTCTTTTAGGGATAATAATGTTGAAATAATCTTTAGCCCAGAACCGAAGTACAATGCAATGTCACTTGTTAGTTTATGGTATCGATTCTAGTTATAACCCATGGGTTAGTCACGGAGAAATTGAAGAGCTAAATTATAGCAGTGGAGATGATAATATAGGGGATATTTTAGATAATAAGGATAACAAAATGCCCTTTGATGACATGTGACAGTTAGTATTTGATGCAACCAATTTATGGAACTCTACGGATACAAGAGTTTTGGATGGTGAAAACTTACCTGAAAAAGTTGACGGCCAACCTATTATTGTTGTTGTTGTCACTGTTGTTGCTGTTGTTTCTCTCAGATGCTTTCCGTTACTGTTGTTGCTGTTTCGTTACTGTATATTTACTCCTTGTTTTTTGAGGGTTTTAGGGAAAGTACAACTTACCTGAAAAAGTTGACGGCCAACCTATTATTTAATCTTTAAGCTTTCAATGCTCGAATCTCTATAGACAATGGCGATATAGGCTCAAGGAAATGCACTTTAGAGGCAAATCATTAGCACAAGCAAAAGATAGTAGACCGTTGACAGTGGACAAAGACGAATGGGATTGGTTGGTTTTTGAGTATTGGGATAGTGATCAGCAAAAGGTAATCTGCTGTAATTGTTTTTTTTTATGATAGATCAACATGAATATACGGAGATGTAATTAGATTTGGTTCACTTGTCTGCGAGTTACAGAAAAGAAGCAAGACTAATACTGAAAATAAAATGAAGCAATTTGACATACCGGCTAATGGTTCGAAGTCCACCGCAAGAATTTTTTATGACATGGTATTCCCTTTTTTTCTAGCTCAAATCTATGGTGTTTTCTAATGTACACTTAGTTTAAACAAGTATTGAATTTGCGAACACAACTTAATGAGCCACCTAATATTCCAACTCAAGATCTTGAAGAAGCATCTGAGAGAACTGATATACAACAAGATCCTTTATATGTTAGATTGTTTGAGAAGACTAAGAGGTATATATTTTCACTGCATCTTTTATTATTGTTCTTATTTTTCATGGTGATTACAAAGGTGGAAACTGATTGACAAAATTTGTTAAATTGTGTATTAGACATAAAAATTCCGATGAGAACAGACCTTGGGGACCGAGTGGTTTTGGACCAAATGATGAGAAACATTTTGAAGAATTGAAAAAACTCCATGAAAATGAAATTGAGAAGCATGGTGAGGATACACTGAATGTGAAAGAGGCATATATGAAGGTGATAAAGCACAAATCTGGATATGTTAGAGGACTTGGACCTGGAGCACGGCGACCAGTGGAAGACAGAATTGAAGGACGCACTAATGAACTAAGGGTGGAGCTCTCTTCTGAAATACAAGACTTTAAAGCTGCTGCTGCATTACGCGAGACTCAAATAGAGGCACTAAAAGCATCCAATGATGATCTTAGAGCATCGAATGAGGAGTTGAAATCATCTGTCACGAAAATAAACTCAGACGCAATTGAGCGCGAAAAGCTAATTAGAGCTGATATGTAGAGAATGTTTGATGAAATCAGGTATCCGTCCTTTTAGCCTTCTTTCTTAAAAAATTCTTATTCTTACTTATCGAATGCGATTTGTATCCTGCTCAACTTCGTTGATTAATTGATTGATTTAAAAAAATTGGGTTAGGGTTTATAGTCGACGTAAGTGTGCTGATTTCAGTGGTTTTTGTCAAATTGATCGACATTGATGGTTAGGTTTAGGAGTTTGGGTCATTGATTGATTCATTCCGTCTGATTAATTTGAGTTAGGGTTTAGTATATGTGTAAGCGTAGTTATTCATTTAACTAAGTGATTGATTTGGAATGCGGTTTTTTCTTATAGATGATTAATCAGCTTAATCGTATCAAATGCGATTTGTATCCTGCTCGAGTTCATTGATTGATATTTTTTTTGGTGAAGTAGAGTTTATAGTCGACGTAAGTGTGCTGATTTCAGTAGTTATCGTCAAATTGATTGACATTGATGGTTAGGTTTAGGATTTTGTGTCATTGATCGATTCATCTCGTCGGATTAATTTAAACTGTGGATATTTAATTCATGAAATTTGATGATGCCTGCTGCCTGCTCGTTGCTGAGAATTATGTGGTTTTCTTAATGAATACTCCCTCTGTTCCAACCATTTGTATACGTTTGCTTTATGCACGTACGTCGATACTCATTTTCTTTTGTCTATATCTTTAGTTACGTGTTGCTAAAAATTATAAAAATTTGATATTCATAATGTATTTTTTTAGACGATTTAAACAAGATCCCACATGAGTATCTTTTATCTTATATATTAGAAGTAACATTGAACATTCTCATCACTTATAAATAGTGTTAAAAAACCAAATGTATATAAATGGTTGGAACGGAGGAAGTACAACACTACAGTTAAATCAGGAATCTGCATCATCTTTTTCTATTTCTTGTACATGCTTTGCCTCATTCCCCTCCTCTTCTTATTCAATATTTATTGTTCTAAATAAAGTTCGATATTTTGTTGCATTATAATACTCTATGATGGACGGAGTATCAAACTTGTGATCTATTGTCCAGACTCCGGACTAACTTCATCTTAATCACTACAATAGATCATCATCCCCTTCTCTTCGTTAATTCCTCCAACGTCGCGTCCTTTTCCTTTTTCTTCCTTCCTTCTCTCCGTTTATTTTTTATTTATTATCGTTGCATGATGATTGGATGGGTCAAAAATTGCATGATTTAATTTGATTCTGAATTATAAAATTACTCTGAATTATGTATTCCTGGTTTACAATCTCGAGTATAATCTTTTAATTAGCCCTTGCCTTTCTCTAATTTTATATTGTACATCTAATAATCATCAATCCTAAACACTTCGGTATATCGAATATTGATTGTGGATTAAGGTAGAATTAAATAGAAATTTTGACGATCCTGGCCATGTTGTTAATCTCTCAGGGATCATCACAGTCTATTGTTTCTACTTTATGTCTGATCTGCTTGTTGACTGTAAGAACATTAAAAAATGGTCTAATTCAGAAAAAACAAAAGGTTCTTTTTTTTAGTATTAGCTTTTCACTTAACTTTTTTTAATCACACATTTTTTGCACCATGAAAATATTGGATATGCTAAATTTTCTGTACTATACTAGGAGACCTTGGTCGGCTTCTATGTTAAGAAAAATTCAAACTTAAGTCAATCTTGAGTATGTACCCGTGAAACAATGTATTTGGGTGGCAAATACAGGGGTTACTAGGTACACCCAGCCCCTTGTTATTTTTGATAATTGGTTTATAATTGGTTTGACCTCCATCCTCGAGTGATTGAATCATAATGCTTGTTTAAGGGTTTGCTTTCCAAATTTTCCATTGTATTTGTGAGTTCAAGCAATTTTAAACTACGAGTAGAATGTTGAGGCATATGTATTTGTAGTTGGGTGTTGATGGGAATAATCTTAAATTTCTCTCCATCTGAATTACAATCTAAAATGTTCATCTATACAGGATGGGACGCTAACACAAATGGTCCAGGGATGTTTTGAATGTTTTTTGAGCAAATGGGGTGATGGATATGGAGCTTCTTTTTTGGTTTACCACGAAGCATGGTTACCTTTTTTATAAAGTCGAGAAGTATTGATGTAAAATATTGACGCTTTATTTTTGATACATTAACCTCTTCGAGGTGGACATATGTAGATGCATATCGTATGTATTAACCCTATTGTTGCTTATATATATTGTGAATAATTTATCTTTCGAACTGTAATTTTATATGGCATATTGTTACAAATACTTCGATTTTAATTAGGCTATATGCGACCCCAAAAGTGACAACCATCATTCCGTCACAAAATTACTATTGTGTGACGATATCTTTTGTCGCACAAACTTACCTAAGGGTGTGCGACAAATCAGGAGACGTTGCACGCAATGGAAAGGACGATATTGCACAAACTACCTCTAGGGCAACAAAAGTAATTTTGTCGTGCAAAGACTTTTTGGGCGACGAAAAAGTTTCGACGCACAAAACCGGTGTTTGTCTACGAAAGGCAATTTGTTGCACAAACAACATAATGGGCAACGAAATACTTTTGTTGCACAAACGTTACCAAGGGCGACGAAAACACGTTTCGTTGCACATGAGAGAAAGGGCTTCGGGCTTTGGGCTGCAAAGCAATGACAAACCCAGTTTTGTTGCACAAACACTTGGGCAACGAAATACCTATTTTGGGCGACGAAATTGTTTGTTGCACAAAATCATTTCTCTTGTAGTGGTTGGTCTCTGGGATAAGTACAAAGCCTGGCGGGCTACCGCGGTTAACATTTTCGGTCCTAGGATTGGGCCGAGGTGTTACAAGGGCATGACGAGCCGCTCGTAAGCAAGGTATGACTTCGACTTCTAAATCTTCTAAGTCTTCTAAGCCTAGAAATTTGCCTTGTCTTAATACTTCTTTGTCTCGTACCTTCTCTGAAAAGATCTTTCAGAGTACTAGATGGCCTTGTCCCCACACAATGACCAATCTAAGAATAGTAGACAGTATTAAGGAACTATTATCGAGAACCGAAACTAGCGAGCTATTAAGCCTTGCTACTTTTACCTACAAAGACCTTACTTGTAAGTTCCTAGGAACTTTTACCATTGACAACCCGACCACACCAAGAGCGATCAAATTTAGACTATTCGGCAAACCCCACCGTTTGACTATTTCTGAGTTCGGCATCGTGCTAGGCCTACCCTCATCAGGTACCGGACTTAGTGAACGCTCGAGCAACATACAAGCTTGTGTGTCTAGGAGAGACCTTTGGAAGCGCATATCACGCTGTAAAGGGGGTTACGAGGCTAATCTATCATTTGCCTCCGAAATTCGTAACCCCGCGATTCGCTACTTTTCCGAGATGTTCTCCCACTGCTTGTTACCCTCACCCGATAATATTTATACTCTTAATGTGTGTTTGCAATAAATCTGTGACACTTTGCTCGGTAACCCTAACCCCTTAGACCTACCCCCTTGTTGTGGCGTTGCACTTTCACCGTACTGTTATCACCCAACGCCCCTCCTTAGATTGTGGAGGTCTTGTGCCGGTAATTGCAAACAAATTGGGTTATTCGACCGACCACCTCACCCCGTTAGACAATTCCATTTGGCATGACGAGGCCTATTTTCCGACATGGATCTGATCTTTCATGTACTCCATCAGCGCCTCGCCTACATAAGCCGTGGAAGAGCTTTAATCATTCCCAACACGCATTGAACCACTATCCTTATTCACCACAATTGGGACCTACCTTTGAGACCCGGTGAATTTCGACTGACCAAGACTGAGTCGGGAGGAAGGGGAGTTTGGAAGTATGCGCACTACACGTTGCCCGAAGGTTGTACGATCTACGACCTTTGTGAGATTGAGTCTGACTACGCCCTCTCGCTTAGAGAAGGTCCGGATGAGTTTTCTCCCGAGCCATCCTCTAAGGGTATACCATTCTACCCTGGGTCTCCTAATGCTTCATTTGCGTCGGACGATTACTCAATCTAGACCTTATCCCGGAGTCGGTAGGTGGTGTGTGCGTGTGTGTTGTGTATATGTGTGCGGGTTGGGTCGGTGAGTCTTTATGTGTCTATAATTGCATGTCCGTGAGTTAAATTCCGTTTCTTGTTCCTTCTATTCCTTGATCATTGCGATTGATTTATCTCTAACATAACTTTGCAAGTTGTCCCATCGATTGTTGTGGCCGTAGCGGCCTTCGTATTGCTCCTGGTCTTTGGGCGATGTGATGACGCCACTGACCTTTTGAAAATCCAAATTCTTTTCCTTCACCTCAAAATTTTTCTTAATCTGGGCTAGGTGACGTGACTACACCTACACCCATTTTTCACTCTTTATTTTATTTTATTTTATTTTATTCTCAATTTCCTATCCACTTGCCTAGGGTCTAGGTGATGTGATTACACCTAGACCCGCCACTCCTTTTTATCGCTTTCTCTTCGTTTATTCTCTTTTCCAAAAATTTTGAAAAATCCAAAAACATTTGAAAAATCGTAAAAATTCAAAAAGATTTTTCTTATTTTTCTTTTCCATCTTTTTCGATCTTCCCATACTTGTCCATTGAAGAGAATTTGGAGTTTTAGTGTGGGGGGAGGGTTCTATTATCTTTTATCTTTCAAAAAATCTTTTGAAAAAACCATAAAAATTCAAAAAACCCTAAAAAAACCAAAAATATTTTCCTTTTCATTTCCTTTTTCTTTTCTCGTTTTCATTATGTTTTCGTGTCTCTTGTATAGTCTTGTTCTCTACTCTTACAAGATAACCACCACCTCGATAGCACAAGATGAGGAGATTATGGAAGCAACCCGCTAGGTAACTTCTTTCTTTTTCGCTTTCTTCTTTACTCTTGTAGAGAAGTTAGGTTGTTGCTATTGGGGGCTCTCGAAGATGAGCATTTTGGATGTTGTGGTTGATTTTGTGCTTGTATGTCTATGGAGTATGGAGTACATGGCTTTACTTGTGTTCTCTTTACTTGCCTTTTCTTTTTCTTGTGTTCATTTTGCCTTTGTATAGTGTGTCTAGGACTAAAAGTTTTCGAAAACCCGATTACAAACTTATTACAAGAGTTTACATTCCATTATAGATAACCCATTTTAGATTTTGGACCTTAATCTAGTAGAATGACTCTAAATCAATGAACTTGTTGATCCTTTAGCTTGAGTCCACCTTTTCTACTAGAGGTTTACTTCGGGGTTTGCATTTGACCACCTTGACCACCCATGGAGGAGTAGACCTTGGTTTTCGTACCCCGTTTTCTAGGTGACCTTGCTCGAATGACCATTGCACCTTTAGTCCAAATTCTTTCCGCCTTTTTGTGGGTTATCCAGGAATGGCGCGCGTTCTTGATTACCTATTTTTCCTCCACCTATACATCACCACAATAAGTTTACACAAAAATAATCTCCAAGCTTGGTTTCGAACCACATCAAAAAGCCAAAAAGGGCAAACCAAAGCAAAAGAAAAGGACACAAAAATATGAAAAACAAGGGAGAGAAAAGGAGCTTCAAATCAAAATCGTATCATCAAAAACATCTCCTTAAAAAAAGGCCCTTTGGTCGACTTTTTGACGTGAAGTGCCTACTTGAGGACAGAGTCCCGAGGTAGGAAAATAGCGGTGATTAGTCGATCCACCCCAAAAAATTGTAAACACTCCACCTTTTTGTTTGGACTAATTTAGGAAATTCGAGTTTGGAACGACCCTCTTGGCCTTAGCCAAAGAGAGCGGGATTGCACCTACCTACAGTGTCGAACAACTCCGTGGTTCGCTTATTCCACTCCGTTTAACACCCCGTTGTACCCCTTTAGAAGATTAGGAGGACCTAGCTAAGTCATCAACATCTTTATTGCTTTAATGTCTTAGTATTAGGCTTTGATCCTTGTCTACGTGGGTGATTTATCTTGGAAGTTTATGATTGTTTTAGGTAAGTACTCGGTGTCTTCCTCGCCGTCTCGATGAGGGATTCGGTGTTTTATTTTTGTTTTGGATGCGTCTACTCTTTCGTGTTACGTGTTTTTGTGTGTTTAGTCGCATCCACCATTTTGAGCAAGCCCCAACTTGCCTTGCATGGGAGTACTCTACCTCATGGGTATTCCGATGTGAGTTGAAGGGACGGAGCGGGCCCG
The DNA here is from genome assembly GCA_958450325.1 of Agrostemma githago. NCBI lineage: Eukaryota > Viridiplantae > Streptophyta > Magnoliopsida > Caryophyllales > Caryophyllaceae > Agrostemma > Agrostemma githago. The sequence continues at coordinate 59,053,394 of OY288247.1, read as the reverse complement.
TTAATTGCCCCGTATCGGCTTAGCATAGTCTAGCAAGTAGTAATAGTTTTTAATTTCTTTTTGGGTCTTTGCTCGAGGACGAGCAACGGTTTAGTGTGGGGGATTTAATGTGTGCTAAATTTAGACCGTTTTTCCTCCCATTTAGACTCGTTTTTCCCTCGTTTTGGGAGATTAAAGTGCGATTATCGCCCTATTTTAAGTCTTTCTCACATTAGCGTCCCTCTTGTGCATTTTACGTGTTTTTGGTAGTTTTTCTATCTATTTTGATAGGATTTGGCACCGAAAGCATGATCGAGCTTCCATGAGCACAAGAGAGGGGAATACCGTCCAAGAGCAACACACAAAACTTAAAGTTTGAAGTCATCCAATCAAACAACGAAGAATAAGACCATAAAAGAGGCTAGAAAACCATCGGGTGAAGTTTCACCCGATGAGATACCACCGGGCGAAGTTTCGCCCGACGACAATTTCACCTCCCCGAAGATCTTCAGAAAAGCTTCTTTACCGAGCGAAATGACCAAAAACGCAGTAAAGATGGGTGAAAGCTTCTCCCGATAGAAGAGCCCTCTAGTTGATTGGAGCACTTGCTGCAAGGCTTCGAAGCATGGTGGTCTTGGAATTATGAATGGGGTGAATTGGAACAAAGCGACTATTGCGAAATACTCCTGGTGGCTTGCGAGTAAAGCTGATCATCTATGGGTACGCTGGGTGCATTCAATTTATCTTAAAGGGCAGCAATGGATTGATTATAAACTAACGATTTCTAGTAGTTGGACTTGGCGAAAGATCTGCCAAGTTAAGGAGCAATTCAAGACCGCATATGTAGCAAATGAATGGCTTAAATAGGGAGGCAGATACACCGTAGCTAGCAGTTATGAATGGATCCAAGGGGCTCAAAGCAAAGTCGATTGGCATTACATGGTGTGGAATAGGCTGAATGTGAAGAAGCAGTTCTTTATCGCCTGGTTGTATGCTCGTCAGCATTTGCTAACTGCTGACAGGCTGTTGAGGTTCGGGATAAAGGCTGAGCAAACTTGCTTGCTGTGTGGGGAGAGGGATGAAACACACAGTCATCTATTTTTTCAATGTAAGTTCACCTCGATGTGCCTGGATATGGTACTAGCAAGGTTCGGAATTGATCGGATGAGCGACCATATATTTGTGTGGGGGAGGAAGTGGAAGCATCCGTCCTTGTTATGGAAGAAGATGGTTTATGCAGATCTGATGGCATGTGTTTATCTAATCTGGAATGAGCGAAATTGCTGTCGTATCGTAAACAGCGTGCATCAACCTACTGTAATAGTGAGCCGGTTGAAGAACATTGTAATAGGCAGATTTAGGAAGTTTTGCAGTACATTGGTTTCAAGTATTGATGCTAGACTACTAGATCGTATATCTTGGTAGTTAACTAACGTTTGAATTCTAGGAAGACTGAATATGTGAGTCTTGGTTTGTATATGGAAAATTGTGTTTACCTATTAATATAATTCTTACCTTTTACCAAAAAAAAGCTTCTCCGATGGGTGAAAGTTTTGCCCGACAGTAAAGATGTCCAAAAACGCAAAACTGGAAGAAAGTCCACCGGTGAAACCACCGGGTGAAGGTTTCACCCGGCGGTATTGGCTCGTGAATGACTGATTTTGCAGGGTGAAGTTTCACCATATAAGACTCAAAGGGTAGAAGTCTCACTAAGGGAGGGCTTGAGTTTAAGGATACATTAAGGCTTTACTATATATATAGATACCCTAGTTAGTTGCACATTATCTCTCACTTAGCATCCATTAGCATTTTCATTAGATCACATTACTACCATCCATTTTTTAGATCATTTTCATTAGCTTAGATAGAAAGTTATAGTTCTTCATAGTTTTCATCGGTTTCTTCATCATTCCTCTAGATTTACATTTAAGTTTTGCAAGAATTCAAGTTTTTATTGAAGATTCTTCGAGATTATCAAAGGATAGTGACAAATCTCTTGTCCTCTTCATCAAGCTTCATCTTATTTCTTTATGCAATCTTCTTCTTTATTGTCATTTTTCCCTTATTGATGGTATATTTATCTTCTTCTCCCTAATCTCTAGACTAGATTTAATATCGTTCTTTCATTATTGCGCCGTTTTTATTGATTTATTTGCATTGTTCTTAGATCGTTTTATAGTCTATTTTATTGATCGCAATTTCCTTTATTGCCTTGTTATTTCGTTAATTTCATTTGTGTTGCTCTTAGATCATTTTCTAGTTTATTTAGTAGATCGTGATTTTCTTCATCGTATTGATGTTATTTTCTCTAGATTTAATCATTATGCTTGTTTTTGTTGTTTTCTCTATTGTTTATGTTTTTATAGTTTCCACTATGACGTGTGAGTAGATTTCTTGTTGGGGGTTTAGGGAGATGGATCTTGGGTTATTTGAATTGAGGAGTTTTGGTTTGGTTGCTTGTTTGTTGGTTTATCTTGCTTAAGGTTGTTATGTCATTGTTGTTTTAGTCCGGCCAACTAGCCCGACCCTGACTCATTTCTATCAGTATGGGGAAACTCGGGGTAGAAATTACCTTAACTTGAGACTTACCCTTCTTCTCCGCGAAAGCGGGATTTTAGGTGAGTTGGGTGAAGAAACCGAAAGGTGGCATTCTACCTATACCGATGTTGTGACTGACCCGAATTCCGAGATTCCTATACCCCATTTTCCGAATCCCGACTTTCCCCTAACACTTTTTCCCTATTTGATCATCTCTTGTTATTTATTGCATTTTAATCTAGACTCGACCCTTAAAACCCCCATTAGAACCCATGCACATTTATTTTACTCAATTTCGTTCCGTTCCCTGTGGACTGACCTTGACTTACCACGAATACACTTAGTTATTTTTGTGTTATTACGAGTCTTACAAGTATTTTTTGATCCCTCATTCTTCGTTGAACGACTGATCCGATTGGGGCCCGATCAACTAATAAGTCCTCATACAAATCCAACTTGAGTGCCTTTAGTTTTGAAGAAATATGAGACATTTCCATAATGTACTCCCTTATGTTCCTTGAACTTTTATACTTCATGTAAACAAGACTCGTTAACAGATTACTTGTCTTAGCCTTTTCGTTTTTTGCAAAACGCTTTTCGAGTTCAACAAGGAACTTCTTGGCATTATCCTCTTCAGACATAGGGCCCCTGAATGATTCTGGAATTGCACGTTTCATGATCATTAGACTCATGCGATTTGAGCGCTCCCATTTCTCCATGTCCCTCTTATCATCAGAGGAAATGGAGTCTGTAATTTCAGTGGGGTGCTCTTCCCGAAGAACTAGGTCCAAATCCATGCAATCCAAAATGATCATAATGTTCTCCTTCCAATACTTAAAATTAGTTCCGTCAAGCATTGGAATTACATTGATGTTAGCAGATACCGTATTAGCAGAAGCATTCACTTTAAAGAACAAAAAATCATACAAACATGCCCACAATAAATTTCAAATTCAACTTTAAATAATCGGATTCAAGCATTGGCAAATAAATCTCATCATAACAATTCACCTAGCATAACATTAATTTCGTCTTTGGACTTAAAACTAACTTGTAAGTGGCCATCTTGGTGTAGTAATCAAATATTAACAATAAATTCCTGTCAAATACTAAGACTTTCTTTGGGCCGACTTAATATTCACATGGAAACCTTATAATCGTTACATATTTATTACCACAAGCATGATTATATTTCTGCCAAATAATAGCCTTCCTTTGGATCGACCATTACCTGCATGAAAATTAATCACACACAAAAGTCTTGGTATTTTAAAACGTTCAATTTACATAAAAGAGGTTACTTTGACAACTTATTGTTTCAATTAAACGGTCTAAAATACTAAACGCCTTATAAACTGAATAACCAATTATACGGATCTGAAAATTTCATATCCGAATTATTGTTCTTTAATCCTTATATAACTTTATCGACCACATAATGATTATATAATACTACATGTGAACATCGTAACTCACGTTTAAGACAATAGATTATAATAGATAGAAACATGCGGATACTTTAGCATAATCATATCATACGTGAATATACAAAACTATGCTGGAAATAAATTAAATATAAAAAACTTGCTGATTGATGATGCAGGTAATGACGCAAACAAAAATATCAATCTCAGGTGTGCATGAAGGTGAGACGAAGAAAAATTGTTTGGGTAGCAAACAATCGTAGGCCTCCAACCGGATGTGGATGGCGGTCTCTTTCTTCGTCCCTGGTTAGCTCTGTGCTCCGGACCTGCACAAGGAGCACACAAGGACCTCGGAGGGTGTCCGAGGTTGCCTCTCCGACGCTTAAGTTAGTGAACGGGACTAAGAAGTCGACCTAGAATGATGGAGGATATTACTTAGCTTTTTAGAGAGATGATATGTGGTGTATATTTGTGTCCCTTTGCTTGTGGTGGTTCTCTTGGTATTTATAGGGCCTGAGCGTACGGATCTGTTGTCCCTTACCGGGACAAGCCGACATACCTCCCCGCCGGGAGGGAGCCGGCGCGAGTTAACTGCAAGGTGTAAAGACATTTGAATTGTCGGCTGGCGCCTGCCTGTAGTGCCGACCCCCATCAATTGCCCCATCGCTGGCTGTCTGCCAAGGACTACCGTAGGCCGTCTCCAGCGATCAGTACTTGGGCGAGGCATCACAGGGTTGGTGGTGTCTTGCGGGGAGTTTGTTCGTCTTCCCCTATCTGTACCTAGGATGTCCTTAGAGGTAATGATGACCTTTGCCCTTCCCTAGGTTGCTGGGTGGCAGGCCCGTCGGAAAGCAGGGTCACCCGGTTCTTGGAACCGGGGCCCAACTTGCTAGGGGGCCTCCTTAGGTCTAGAACGAGGATATATTAATATTGGTCATTATGCATAATCAAACAATGATGGTAGCACAGTGGTAAGCTGTTGTAACCAAAGATTTTGAATCCTGTTGAGGGCAGGGGTTTGAACCCTACAGAGGCCCTTTTTTTGTACGTCATACCTCTTAATTTTCTCTCCTCATTTCCTAAGCCTATATTCATTAAATGTGAGTATCATACCTCTTAATTTTTTCTTTCATTTCCTAAGCCTATATTCATTAAATGTTACTACGGAGTACTATTTTTGTTACTCTTTTTTTGGTTTCTCGGCCTCTAATGTGTTTTCCGCTTTCTTCAAATATTTAAAATATGGAGCATATGATATTTTCTACAGATATCTATTTTTGTTATACTAGTATATAATTTCTGAACGATTTATTAATTTAATTATAATAGTCGTTTTATAAAAACGAAAGAATTCTTGTAACAAATATCATACCTATACAAGTATGAGATTTACGACCGATAGAAACTACGAGTATTTTATAAAAAAAATTACTTGATACTACTAATAATGTCCATCGTTACTCGTAAATCTTCAAGGGCTTCCAAAAACAATTTGACACAGGGCCACAAAATATCATTTGACGGCCCTGCTGGGTGGTTGTGTGCACTAAAAGGGGTGCATGCATGGTTGTGTGCTCCTATATAATGCCCCCATTTTTAGCCATTTTTGGTATCATTTTTCCATTCCAACCCTCATAAACTTAACTCAGTCACGTCTTCTTCTGGCAGCAACTCTCCCCCGTCCTTAGTGCCTCCCCGTGCCCCCGCCAGGCGTCGAAAGCGTCCCCCTTCTCCGGAGCCTTCCAGGTCTCAGCGAGGGCGTTGGGTTTCCCACGGGGCTCCGTCGCGTCCATCTGGGAATGCTGCCATAGTTCCTCCTCCCCCTGCTCCTGCTGGGGGGATTATTGGGCCTTCTTATGGTGATGTCCGTCCTCGCCGCCGTCGGAGGGCTTAGGTGCATTTTGGGGTATCCGAGCCAGACATCAATTCGGACTTCCCGTCATCGGGTGGTTCCTCTGGTTCTTACTCCTCCTCGGGCAACAGCTCGTCTGGGCCGTCGTGGATGGCCGGGCCCTTATGACTCTGAAGGCGAAATGGAGGAGGGCTTTGACACCTTTCATGGGATTCGCGCCCCTCCTCCTTCTCCCGCCTCCTCGTCTCCTACTGCCGGCTCGACTTCCTCCCTTCCTCAGGAGGATATTGATGAGGAGGAGAGGGACTAGGGCTCCAGGCTTGGTTGGACCTCGTTTTGCTGGTTGAGGTCAACAAAAAAGGAAGGCGGTCTACTTTTGGTGGTGTAGTTATGCTGACGGTGCTTCGTGTGTGATCCCCATCCTTTTTATTTAATAGTTCTTTTGTTTACTTTGGGTAGTTTCCTAGCCGGATTATGTAATTCAGGGGTTGCCGGCCTCCTCTAGTTTTATTTTGCAATTTCCGGCTTTGTGCATTAGGGTGCCGACCCCCTTTGGTTGTGTTTGTTAGGATTTCTGGGTGTAGGTTGGTTAGTTATTGAATGTGGACCCTCGTCTTTTGCGCCAAAATTGCATTTTCAATTTGTCTGCTCCTATTCCCCGTGTTGTCTTTTCGTATTCTGAATTTTTCAAGTTGTATTGAATGCCATTTGTCCCTTGTCATATTTCTTATGGGTGGTCCTAGGTAGCTCCCTTTGTATAAATAGGGGCTCTTTTTCTCACTTGCTTTCATTTGCGCTCCCGATTCTCTCAGTAAGAGAGCAACGCACATTCCTTTTTTGCCTCCTTCCTTTGTCTATGTTAGGTCGTCGTCTCCTGCAGCGGGAGTTCTAGTTTTGCCGGCGTACCTTTGTAGGTTAGTCCTCTATCTCTTCTTTTTCTTTTTCTATTTCCTTGCTTCCGAGTCATGTCCACCCGTTCCCGTCGGGTCCGTTTTAAGGATGAGGGTGACGAGGCGATGTCGGCCTATGACGAGGCCCAGTTTGGTGGATCTGGGGAAGACGCCGGCGATGCCCCATCTGACACATCTGTAGAAGTAGTGGAGCCCATACCCGCGGTCCCTCTTGGAACCTTGCGTATTTCTGCCCGCGGACCTCCTCGAGGGGGGATGACTTCTATTTCTGGGGTAGGTGGGGGAGAGGCGCCGCCTTCCGGCGTTTCTCGGGGAGGTGTGGCGGAGGGCAGTTTGATGGTTCTACGCCGTCGTCAGAGGGGTTCCCGTTGTCGGGGGGATTCCTCTAAGGTGGATAAGCCATCCCCCAGCAAATTGATTTCTGCTTCTGGGCCGGCGGAGAGGCAGTTGGAGAGTGTTAAGGGTGGCGACGACCTCCTTCGTCGCGCCCATACCATGGTAGATGAGGATTGGCGCCGTAGGGTACTGAATGCTGATGGTCTTGACGCCGCCAGGGAACGTTATCCTTTGGGGGGGGGGTTACGACTATGTGATACCGGAAGTGGGTCAGTCGATTTGCCTCCCCCTAAGGTCTGTGTGGGGGTGTCGGTAGAGTCATTGAAGTTTGGTCTGCGTTTTCCCCTTGAGCCCTTTGTAGAGGAGGTGTTCTGTAGTATGAATCTGGCGTTGGGTCAGCTAACTCCTTAGGCTTTTCGCGCCATCATCTTCTATTGCTGGGTGTGTCGGTTTAGGAGGTGGAGACCCTCGGTGGAGGCGTTCAGATTTATGGCGTATCTTAAGGTTGTGCCGTTGGCTAACTATTGGGCTCTGGGTCGACGAGGCAAATACGTTACTTCTTACCCCATACTTTCCAACTGCCATAGTTGGAGGGGCGCCTTTTTATACGTGCGCTCGGCTTGACCATGATCCGTCCCCCGGGTGTTTCAGTCTGATGTGCGCGTCAACATGGAGAGTGATGAGGAAGTGGGGCGCTGTCTGGATATGAGGGAGTCAAGCCTAGAACCGCCAGATAGGGAGATTGTTCGCGCTTTTCCTGCTGTTATGAAATTGGTTGGTAAGGAGAGGGTGGCCATGCCCATAGTTTGGCTACCCCCCTTCGACCTGATTTCCAGTAACGAGTACTTGGAACGGGTGGGCATGAGCGTCTCTGTCACCGGCTCAGATACATGGGGACCAACCTATTCACTTGTGTCGTCCTCCTATTTTGATAGCAAATAGCGCCTCAACTCTTTGCTTCTTTTTCTGCCTATTTTTGCAGGTAGCAGACCGGCGCACTCTTTGGCGTCTGGGGAGGTTACTTTGCTGGGGTTGGACTCTTTACTTCGCCCGCTCTCCACTGAGCCGCCGCTACCATCAGTAGACCGCCACACAATAATGACGCACCGCAGGTTGAGGTTTGCCAGGATGAGGAAAGAGGCCGTGACTTCCGACTTCGGGGATATTCCTCCTCCGAAGAGGCAAGCTGTGGAGTCGCCGTCTGCCGCCCATGAGGCGGTCATGAGCATAGCCGGTGTACAGGCTGATGTTGGGGCTTCTGGGGTTGTTACCTCCCCAAGGCCGACAGTTTCTCCTGTTGTTACTGTGGCCGCCTTTCCTAGTTCGGCGGAGGTAATTGCGCCGCCCTCTGATCCGAGGGAGGCGGCAGTCCGTCTGGAGGCTTCTCGGGATAGCGACACCATACGTGACGTCGCCGCTGCTGTGGATATGCCTCTTCCTACTGTATCTGAACTTTCCCTTTTCAGGATGCTGGAGGGGGATGTCTCGTCTATCGACCCCCGCCCAGTTGGAGACTGATGCGCGTATTTTATATAAACTTTTTATGCTCCTATTACGTGCATTCCCGTGTTTATTGAATAGTGAAAACTATTATTTTACCCCGAATTGGCTACTTTGTGGTGTGTATTGTCCTTTTGCAGGAACAGAAGACAAAGGAGCTAAAACGAACCAAAACCGAGCCAAAACGAAGCTGGAAGAGATGATCTCTGAACTGGGCAGAATAGTCGACCGACTATGAGAATAGTCAGACCATTAGGATAGTCGACCGATAATGGTTTTAGTCGGCCGACTATTTGGGGTGACAGCAGAGTTCAATTCAGTCAATATTAGTCGACCGACTATTTTTTGGGCCGCGGACAGTTTCGTATTCAGCAAGTTATTTCCTAATCAGTTTTAACCTATTCTAAGTTGTATAAATAGGGCTTTTCAGCCACTTTACTTCTCGACTTTTCTACTTTTATTCCTCCTTAGACTTTTATCTATTTTCTTATTCTCTTAAGATCACTTTTAGTTTAATTTCTTCCCAAAACTCGGTTATTGTAAGACTTTTTGATTCGAATCGCCTTCATTCCTTTTGGTAATTTTATCTAATCTTTCTTCCTTCTTCTTCGTTCCTGATTGTTCTTCTTCTTCATATTTAATTATTCTTAATCGTTGTCTTATGCTTGTCATAAATTTATTATTATTCATCATGTTTAATCTAGTAGAATCTTTTATTAATCTTGTTGTTCTCGATTTAATTATGAGTAGCTAATTTCCTTCGCTAGAATTTAGGGGATCTGCGAATTGAATGTGGTGACTAAATAATTTATTGATCTGTCAATGATATTGCGTCTGAGTTGTCAATTGTAGCAAATAATCGTGATTAGTCAGTTAATGCGCATGATTGATTAATTGAATTTGGTAAACTTGAACCTAAGATCGGAAGCCTGGTAAAATTTAGACCTGCTACAACACGTTAGTATGCCCTAATAAGATCGGAAGCCTTTAGAGGCATGCTAGGGTGAATAGCGGACCGGAAGGACATTTCCACTACCTCTTAGACCAATATCTGCGACAGACCTGTGACTTAGACCGTGACCATATGGGATTCGTAGTGAACCGACAATCCTAGTTTTCTCTCCATATATAAATTCGTCTTAAATTCATCTTATTTATTTTTGTTATTTCTTCCCTTTTAATTTTCTCTTCCTTCACTACTTTAGTTTAGTTAAACCACAATTAAAACCCCCCGATTTTTTACTTAGATAGACTTTAATTACGAGTAGAATTTATTTGTCTCCCTGTGAAATCGATCCCGACTTCCCTAGCTATATTTTTAGTTGGACCGTAGTTGGTTATCTTTGATAGTATACGACTAGCTTATCAAATTTTGGCGCCGTTGCCGGGGAGACGGTTAATTTTACTTGTCTTTTTAGTTTATTTCTTGTCTCAGGGAATTTTCGTTCCTTGAGATGGTTCTCATATTTTCCTTCTTAGTTTTGTCTATGCCCAGGTATAACAGGTCCGAGATTCATCCTTTTGATCCCGAACCCGAGAAGACTTTACGAGCTAGACGGAGTTTTTGGAGGGAAATACGTCAAGCGGAAAAATCTAATTCGCTTGACCCAGTTTCCATTAACCTGGAAGTGGAATATTCGTCCCACGAAGAGGACAAATCTAGTACTAAATCAGACGCCGAGTCAGATATCTCAGTTCCGATCATGCCGCCGAAGCTTTCCACTCATTCCGAGCCGACTCAGGCTAACATCCCGAAAGGATGGAAGCTACCGACTCCTACCACTGGCTCTTTCGAGATTCATCCCGCTTATATCAATTTAGTGGAGCGAAATACCTTCCCGGGCAATAAAGACGAAGACCCCGGACATCATATGGAAATATTCACTGATTACTGTTGTTCGATTCCAGTTGCTCCCGGGGTAACACAGGAACAAGTAATGGAGGCCTTATTTCCATTTTCTCTTGCAGGTCCAACCCGTAGATGGTATCGCGAGTTGGATAAAGAAGCCGCCGGTATTGATGACTGGAACTCTTTGGCGCTTGCTTTTTATAAGCATTACTACCCTCCTCAGCGCACCAATCAGATACGGAGTCAGATAACCAGTTTTAAGCAAGGACCGTTGGAAGATCTAAACGAAACATGGACTAGATTTAAGGATCTAGTCCGTTCTATTCCTCATCACGGATTCCAACCATGGTTCTTATGTAATCAATTTTATAACGGTTTATTTGATGATAATCGTGCTATTCTTGATGGTGCAGCTAACGGACGTTTCCAAAACAATGTTGATGATGACAAGGGTTGGAAATTGATCGAGGAGATGGCCACGCATCGAGCCGAGTACGGAAATCCGAAGCAACAAGCATATGTTCCGCCTCATTGCAGACAACAACAAGGCTTCCAAAAGCCTCTAGCTCTCCCACCACCGACTCAACCTCTTGCTATTCTTCCTCCACCACCCGTGACTCCGACTCCAGTTCCTAGCGAATATCAGGAATTGAAGAGTATGATGCAATCTCTTATGATCCAGATGCAGAAAAGTGACAAATCTAAAGATGCACAGATCAAGATGTTAGAGACGCAGGTAGCGCAGCTTGCCACTAATCAGTCTATTAGGCAACCGAGCACACTACCGTCATAGCCGGAAAAACCGTACGATACAGCCAACGCGATTCAGCTTCGTAGCGGCCTTACTTATGACGAGCCCAAGATGCCTAGTTATGATAATTCTGTTATTGTGGAGGATGTAATTGAGGATGTAATAGATGACGATGTATCGTTAAAAACTGCTGAAACTGCTGTGAAAGACGAACTGGTCAATAATAGTTGACCGACTATTTCAGATAGTCGACCGACTATCATTGACAGATTACTAGAATCTGTAGGTGAGGAGGAAAATAGTCGACCGACTATTGTTAATGGTCAACCGACTATTAATAATAGTAGACTGACTATCCCTGATAGTCGACCGAATATTCCAGAAACAGGATCCAGATCTGAGACGATCGCTGCTGAAAAGACGTCTGATGCTGAAGTGGAAACAGGTGTTCTACAAGATAAAGCTGTTGAACAGGTCAAAATTCAAGTTTCTTTTCCTAGCCGGTTGAAGAATAAGAAGGTCGAGAACCAGTTCAGTAAGTTTATGGAGGTCGTCAAAAATCTCCAGTTAACCGTTCCCTTCACGGAATTAGTTACCCAGGTACCCTCTTATGCGAAATTTATGAAAGATATTTTGACCCGTAAGAGAAACTTTAATGAACATGAGACCATTGCTTTTACTGCTGAGTGTAGCGCTCCAATCCAAAGTAAGTCTCCACCAAAACTAAAAGACCCAGGTAGTTTTTCCATACCATGCACCATAGGCACCCATGTAATCGATAAAGCTTTATGTGATTTGGGTGCAAGTGTCAGTGTCATGCCCTATTCAGTTTGCGAGAAACTGAATATGGGTCAGCTTAAAGTCACAAGTGTGACTCTTCAGATAGCTGATAGGTCGGTCAAACCTCCCCTAGGAGTCTTAGAGGATGTCCTTGTTAGGATAGGTAAATTCTTTATACCTGTCGATTTCATTGTTTTAGATATTGCTGAGGATACCCAGATTCCTATTATTTTAGGTAGGCCATTTCTACATACTGGAGGGGCTATTATAGATGTCAAGCACGAACGCTTGACTCTAGAGGTGGGGGACGATAAAGTGACCTTTAATTTGGCTAACACATTAGCTAAGCCTATGATCGAGGATACTTGTTATGCACTAGATATCATTGATGAAGTTATTCTTGATGTTTGTACGGGTTCCCTGAGTAGGGACCCGCTCGAGGCTTTGACAAGTTTAGACACTTGTGCAGGTAATAAGACTAACGATGATGCTGTGTGGGATATTTTAGGAGATGCACAGAAACTGACAAGCATCGACGGAGAAGTGGTAAATAGGTTGGTAGATACTTCTTATGCTGTAGAGGTAACCAAACCCGACCTGAAACCTCTTCTGTCTCATCTTAAGTGTGTATTTCTAGACGATTCTAAGTCTTATCCCGTCATCATAAGTAATAAATTAGATGAGAACCAACTTTCTGCTTTGTTGGTCGTTCTTAAAAAGAACAAGAATGCATTAGGTTACAGTCTAGATGACCTTAAGGGAATTAGTCCCGATATTTGCATGCATCGAATTGAACTTGAAGAGGATCGCCGACCTGTTAGACAGGGTCAACGTAAGTTGAACCCGAAAATGCAGGAAGTGGTAATGAAAGAAGTGATGAAGTTGTTAGATGCAGGTATTATTTATTCTGTCGGTCACTCTAAATGGGTGAGTCCTGTTCAGGTCGTCCCTAAGAAAGGCGGGACGACTGTGGTAAAAAACGATAAAAATGAATTAATACCTACTAGAATTGTAACGGGATGGCGGATGTGCATTGACTATAGACAATTAAATGCCGCCACAAAAAAAGATCACTTCCCTCTTCCGTTTATCAATCAAATGGTAGAAAGGTTATCCTCACATAAGTTTTTCTATTATTTAGATGGCTTTTCAGGGTTCTTTCAGATCCCGATCCATCCAGATGATCAGGAAAAGACGACCTTTACTTGTCCCCACGGTGTTTTTGCTTATCGCAGGATGCCTTTCGGGTTGTGTAATGCCCCAGCCACCTTTCAAAGGTGTATGATGGGGATATTTTCTGAGTATATCGAGTTTATTATGGAGGTATTTATGGATGATTTTAGTGTCTACGGTAGTAGTTTCACTGATTGTTTAACTAACCTTGATAAAGTGATGCAGCGATGTATTGAGGTCAATCTAGTGCTGAATTGGGAGAAGTGCCATTTTATGGTCAACGAGGGAGTTGTCCTAGGGCACTTAGTTTCAGATAGAGGCATCCAAGTAGACAAAGCAAAGGTGCAAGTGGTCGAGCAATTGCCTCCTCCCGTTAACGTGAAGGGGGTTAGGAGTTTTCTTGGACACGCCAGATTTTATCGCCGGTTTATCAAAGATTCCACTAAAATTGCTAAACCGCTTACACAATTGCTCCTTAAGGATGCCCCATCCATTTTTTCTAATGAATGTTTATCTACTTTTAATAGGTTGAAGCAGGCTTTGGTCACAGTACCTATTATTCAGGCCCCGGATTAGGAGTTACCGTTTGAAGTTATGTGCGACGCTAGTGATTATGCGGTCGGAGCGATGCTGGGTCAAAGGAAGGAAAAGGCAGTGAATGCCATCTATTATGCGAGCCAAACTCTAGATGAGGCTCAGGTGAAGTATACTACGACAGAGAAGGAGCTTCTAGCTGTGGTCTATGCATTAGAGAAATTTCGATCTTATTTAATAGGGTTGAAAGTCACAATTTATACGGACCATGTGGCTTTGAAGTACCTTCTCGCGAAGCAGAAAGCCAAACCGAGATTGCTACGATGGATCCTCCTACTTCAGGAATTCGACCTGGAGATAAAGGACAAGAAGGGCGCTAAAAATTCTGTGGCGGACCACCTTTCTAGATTTCCATTGCAGGACGGAGGTGATACTTTATCGATAGATGTTTCTTTTCCTGATGATATTTTTATGGCTATTGGTATAATGGATACTCCGTGGTATGCTGACTACGCTAATTTTCTTGTAGGTAAAATAATGCCGCCTAATTAGTTATATCAACAAAAGAAGCGGTTCCTACATGATGTTCGGCAATATTTTTGGGACGATCCATATCTTTTCAAGGAGTGTGCCGACGGACTTTTTAGGCGATGCATACTGCAATGGGAAACCAATGCCATCTTGGAAGCCTGTCATTCCTCGTCTTACGGTGGTCACCACGGTCCCGCTAGGACCTTGTCTAAGGTACTTCAATCAGGTTTTTATTGGCCATCTTTGTTTTCTGATGCCAAGTCATTTGTTTCAGGATGTGATGCTTGTCAGAGGATGGGAAATATCTCCCGGAGGCATGAGATGCCTCAGGTCAGTATTTTGGAGGTAGAGATTTTCGATGTTTGGGGCATCGACTATCAAGGTCCCTTCCCGACAAGTCGAGGTAATAGGTACATTTTAGTAGCTGTGGACTACGTATCTAAATGGGCAGAAGTTGTTGCCTTGGTCCATTGTGATGCTAAGACCGTCATCCAACTTTTCAAGAAGACTATATTTCCACGTTTTGGCATCCCCCGAGTCGTCATTAGTGATGGAGGTATGCACTTTAAAGAAAAACAACTTATTGTCTTATTGTCTAAATATGGTGTTATGCATCGCAGAGGTTTGGGGTATCACCCCCAAACTAGTGGACAGGTCGAAGTTTCCAACCGGGAGCTTAAGGACATTTTGGCAAAAGTTGTCTCGAAGTCAAGAAAAGATTGGAGCCTGGAACTAGATGACACTCTATGGGCGTATAGGACCGCCTATAAGACACCGATTGGTACATCGCCTTATCGGTTTGTTTATGGGAAGTCCTGTCACTTACCCGTAGAGTTGGAGCATAAAGCTTGGTCGGCCATTAAAGAGCTGAATTTTGACCCAAAATTGTGTGGCGAGACTTTTGCAGCTAGATGAGCTCGAGGAGTTCAGAATGAATGCCTACAATAGTGCCCGTATCTACAAAGAGAAGACAAAAAGGTGGCACGATAAGCATATCATTCCGACGGAGTTTAAAGCGGGCGAAAAGGAATTATTGTTTAATTCTCGTCTTCGTCTTTTTCCTGGAAAATTAAAATCCAGATGGTCCGGCCCCTATACGGTAATTTCGGGTTCTAAATTTGGGTCGGTCGAGCTTGAAAACTCTACCACGGGAAATCGCTTTAAGGTCAATGGTCACCAAATAAAGCACTACCACGAGAGAGGTGAGACAGGAGGAGAAGTCGAGGTTTTGTACCTCGAAACAGTCACCAACTGAGCAAGGTGACTACGGTCGTGCGGGACCTTAAACCATCGCTGACCGGGAGGCAACCCGGGTTGTAAAACATTTGTACCTGCATTTAGTTAGTTAGAGCATATTTAATTTTCTGCATTATAGATTTTGTGAGGTGAGAACGAGGGTCTAAAGGCTGAAATTGAGTTTTGCAGAGAACAAGCTGCTGACGGAAAACTGGAATGGGTCAACATTAGTCGACCGACTATTTTTTTAGTCGACCGACTATTCTTATTGTCGGACGACTATCAGTTTAGTCGGTCGACTATTCTGGCACCTTGGCTGAATATTTCCGTTGTATGAGTCTTATTTCTCTCCCTTTACTCTACTTCAGGCACTTTTATTTTGAAAAAAAAATAACCCTTAAACCCTATTCTCCCTCTCACTCCTCCCACCTACCTCCATCCTTAACCTTCATCTTCTTCATCCAAATCTCCATCTTCATCCTCAAACCCTACCCATCTTCTTCTCTCCATCCCTTTTCTTCTCTAATCTTTTAATCTTTTGCTAGTTTCTTGTCTTTATTGAAGTTGCAACTACTTTCCAGCCATTCAAGTAAGATTCCTTGTGTTCGTTTTCATTTTTTCCGTCTAACTACTTCGTCGCCTGCATTTTCTGCTGTCCGCCGGGAGTCGCCGACTATCGGAATAGTTGGGCGACTATTACGATAGTCGGACGACTATCATTTCTGTCGGGCGATTTTTCGCGCATTCTGGGTTTACGGTTTGTTGGATTTCAGAATTTGAATTTCAGATTTTGGCTTAGTTTTGTCTCAAATATACTCAATTTCCTTACCCAAATTTGTTGATTTCTTCCACATTATCATGTTTTTACCCAAATTTCAGTTATGGAATTATGGTTTTGATTTCAATTGATTTGGGGGTTTTTGTGTGAGTAGTACACTAGTCTGATTCTTTGTTGTTTCAGGTCGAAATGGATGCAAAAAGACAACGTCAGGGAAGCACAAGGCGTCGGGTTGACATTAGCCGGGAGTCAGCGCTGACTCAAGATCTCGTTCCATTTTTCGAGCAGAGCATACCGGAATACCCGGACATTTGGTTTACCTCGGAAGATCAGAGGGAGCGCTTTGTCCGGTTGGCAGCTCTTAAGGTAACCCCAACACGGTTTCTAGACCGTGAGGTCTTGGGCAGGTTGGGCATTTATCAGCTCGTTGTTGACTTACTGAATGGTACTGGTATGAGTGGCCTTATCTATATGCTTGAATTCACATATATGGGTCTGACTCTAGAGTTTTTTAGTAGTTTCAATTTTTTTAGTGACATGAATTGGGACAGACCATGCATATTTTTTAGACTCTTTAACACGAGTTTTTCTAGGACCGTTTGCGAGTTCGGTCAGCTTTTGGGTGTCACTAGCGAAGGGGACTCAATACATCCCCCTCGCCGTCTAGCCAACAAAATCTGGTCTTGTATTTCTGATCGTCATACGGGTCGTAAGCGGGGCAACGAAGTCCACCACCCGGCCATCCGATACTGGCTTCGTCTGATAGGGTGCACCATTTACGGACGTACAAAGCCGAACAATGTTAATGCTGATGAATTGAAAAGTCTAGCCGGCTATCTTAACATCGATAGCGAGCGGCCATATGTCATGAATGTGGCCGCCCTTGTTGCCCACCATTTCCAACATATCGGAAATGAGCTTATAGCTGTCATTCATTGCGGGAGTCTCGTTTCCCACATCGGTCATAGGCTATTTCCAGACTTCCCGTGCGGGAAGGAACCTATAGGACACGATCTTCCACCTGCCACACGACTCGAGAGTCGTCTTTTGAACTTTTCTATCCTTAGAGGTCTTCATTGGCTAGGTCCAGATTTGCGTTGGCGCATAGCAAAGGATGATTCGATTATCCTCCCTTACAATCTACCACCTCTTACCCCTTTTCCCAATCTCCCCTTTGGTCCTGAAAGGGACCCTCCACCGTATCCCTCCTATTTGCTACCACTTAGGAGGGATCTTCAGACCCCCACAAACTTTGCACCCGAGACGGGTGGACCGTCTCGGTCTTCTCGACAATCTCGAGAGGGTGGCCGATCGACTAGCCGTGCATCACATACACCATCTTTTGCGGCTGGACCTTCGGACCCACCACGACCTCCTTATGCATTTCCATAAACTGATTATTCTAATGTTCCTGCATATCCTGCCCACTTCGTGCCTCCTCCACCGTATGTTACACCTGCGGTCCTCAACCAAGCGGCGGTCCCTGGAATGTTTAATGAGTTGTGCCACCGGATAGCCACGGTACAGCTAAATCAGGCACTTTCCGACTTTCCATGTTACAACAATGGAGTGCAGGTCAGCCTGATCCCTTCTACAGCTTGGCACCTGACTTACTACACCTATCGCGAGGGAGGCTATGGTAACAATGACGGGAATGAGGAGAGAGATGACGAGGAGGGAGATGACGACGATGGAGATGACGATAGTGGAAGTGGTGGTCAGGAGGAGAGCGGTAATGGGAGCTTCGATTAGGACGGTTTGGGGAGGTCTCCGCTTGTATATACATCTTGTAAGTAGTTCTTATTTTTCTTTTTTTTGCACTTCCATCGTTTTGCATTCCTTCCCGTATTTATTGTTGCTTCTTATTGTTTGTTGTACACAATGAGGGCATTGTGTGATTTGGTTTAGGGAGGGTATGCTTCTGTCTATTTTCATCCATCTACATATTTCTTGCATTTCCGTTTGCATAAAAAAAATCACAAAAATATGTTTTTGCATTTAGTCGAGTCTTAGTTGAGTCGGAATGCTATGTAGCGATGATGATATTGCTTTTGTGTCTTTATTAGTTGCTTATGCTCGTGCGCCGTTAGAATTTTTGTATATAATCACATGCGGCATTCTTGCATCTTTGGTTAACAGTACTGAACGAATAAACTTGATTCATTGTTGGCAAACTACTCAGAATTGTAAGAAATCTATATATTATATTAAATAGGAAGCAAAGCACTCCCCATGCTCCATACTACCAATCCTTACTTCTTAAGGCACACACTTGGCATGATTTGATTGGCTAGAAATTGAAAGGGAGGGAGTTGAATGCATGATCAATGAGGAAATCGGTTATTATTAGTTACAACCCTTCAACTTCTTCCTCATTTATTACTTAGAATCCAAAGTGAAGAAAGGGAGTTGAATACATGATTAGTGAGGAAGTTGGTTAATTATTATTAGTTACAACCCTTCAACTTCTTCTGCATTTATTATTTAGAATCCAAAGTGAAGAAATCCTTAAACACCTACCATCCTCTTCATCTTTCTCCCTTATAATCCACCACCTATGAGAATGAGTGTTTGTCTTTTCCATTACACAAACCAAGTGTACAACGAGCATGATCAATTCTCACCTTATTACCGTTGAGAAATTAAATCGCCAGATCCGAAGATGTGTAGTCAAAGCACTCTCCATGCTCTATTCAACAAATGCTCAATTCTAAGGTAGGACAATAGGCGCGATGCGATTGGGTAGGAATTGAAAAGACGGGAGTTGAATACATAAAGTCGGTTATTATTAGTTAGGACCTTTCAACTTCTTTCTCATTCATTAGGTAGAATCCAAGGTGAGAAACTCATCAACTTCTTCCTCATTGATGATGTTGAATCCTAGGTAAAGCAATCAAAGTCGGTTATTATTACTTACAACCTTTCAACTTCTTTCTCATTCATTAGCTAATATGGTGAAATGTAAGCTCTTTCGACTTCTTTCTCATTCATTAGGTAGAATCCAAGGTGAGGAACTCATCAACTTCTTCCTCATTGATGATGTAGAATCCTAGGTAAAGCAATCAAAATCGGTTATTATTGAAATGTAAGCTCTTTAACTTCTTCCTCATTGATGATGTAGAATCCTAGGTGACAAGATTCCTCAAAATATTTAGTTAAATAACAATGATAATGACACATTCAATTACGAAATGAATAAAATGATTCCTCTAAACATTTATTCTCACATAACTATACTAGCTGCATATAAATACCCTATGCACACTACTCTACCGATACACTCTTTTAACACTCAAACTAAAATACGCGACACAATATTGCTAACAAAATAGCCAAACCACAGACAACAAAGGAAACAAATGGCGCCAATAAGAACTACCATTGCAGGCTTGGTCCCCTCAAAGTCCAAATATCAGATAACAGCATGAGCCACAAGGATATGAAGCGTAACACCGAACAAAAACAACCCCCCCACTGTCGCTAGACATGGTGCTATTAGACAAAGAGGTGAGGTC
The DNA here is from genome assembly GCA_958450325.1 of Agrostemma githago. Lineage (NCBI taxonomy): Eukaryota > Viridiplantae > Streptophyta > Magnoliopsida > Caryophyllales > Caryophyllaceae > Agrostemma > Agrostemma githago. The sequence goes on along the minus strand of OY288247.1, from coordinate 59,033,707 downwards.
CCAACCCTTCAATTGGACAACCATTTTGATTCCCTGTCTATTTTTGCCGGTGCTAAAAAAATTGCTGCACATTTTGTTTCATCTCATTATGGCCAGGGAAACCATATACATGCAACAATACCCAAATGATGGATGACCTCATATGAAGGCGTGTTGCACGAGGGGAAAATTTACACCCTCCAACATTTTGAGGTGGCGCAAAATAATAGATCGTTGATGGGAAGGATTTGCCGTGGATCCCGCCACCAAATAATAACCAACTAAACCTAACACGTAGCTAGGGTAAGTCGGGTCGAGTCCACGGGGACGGTAATAGGTGTCTAGACTAGGGTCAACTCACAAACAAGACTAAATTACAAACACAACACAAAGGGAGACTAACCAACAAGGATTGATTGACTATGATGATTGGAGAAGATGAAAGTGGACTAACAATGAAATATGCATAACATGAACTAATTGAACAACTAGAACTAAAACAATCAACTAACTAGATAAATATATGCTAACAAGATGGAGAATTAAATATAGGAAGGAGTAGGGTTAGGTCGTGTTCATAAGTGTAGTAGGATAGTTGGAAGGTCAAGGGTGTAGGCTTCATCTAGTTACTAAGGTCGGTCCGCGCTCTCGCGTCAAATCCAAAGTCCACACTCTCGTGTCAAAGACTAAACCCGAATACTCATCCAAGATATTACCCAATACATAAGAATTCAATCACAAATCATTCACAAAATGAGAAGATGAAAACAAGTATGAGAAGCATGGCCACTACAACTCAAACAAGCAATTCAACAAACACATAGAGTGCTCAATATGTGACTAGTAACAAAGGATTCATCTTTATCCTCAATCAAACCCAAATTACCCATAATCCACACTTAATCCCCCTACTAACCCCACAATAAGTCTACTCACACATAATCAAACTAATACTAACACCTACAAGAGAGATCAACATAATAACCCTAACATTCATTATGAACTAACAAGAACAATGAACAATATGTAAAGATTAAAACTTGAAGAATTAAACAAAGAACAAGAGAAAAGAGATTAAGAAGATTATACCAACTACAAGAGGATGAAAAGATGAGGACTTGTATTAAAAGAACACCCAAAAATCTCCATTAAAAGTTGTCAAGGATTGATGGATTCTTCAAGAGAATTCTTAATACAAGATTAACTATCTAGATTAAGCTAAGATTAACAAGGATTAATAAAAGATTAATGTAAACTAAGCTAAGGTTGAAGAGAGTCTAATTAGGGTTTTCAATAATGTAGAGGAGTCTAAGGTGCTTAAACAATACAAAGGAAGGGTATTTATAAGGTTACAAGAGTGAAGAAGAAGAAAAGAAAGGTCACGAGCTGCAGCTGCTCCTTCCCGGCCGGGAAGGTGGTGGTCCCGACCGGGATCATGCATAACACCGGGTGGTGTTATGCATAACACCGGGCGGTGTTTTGCTCTTCCCGGTTGGGAAGAGGTTGTTCCCGACCGGGACGGCCCAAACAGTGGCTGCTTCCTTTATGCACTCCCTCCCGACCGGGAAGGCTACTCTTCCCGCCCGGGAAGGGTCTTGTAGGCCTCCAGTATGATTCTAAAGGTCCCTATTTGCTCTTCATAGGCTTCTCATCGATTCTCGGTGCTCGGGATCGAGTCTAAGGGCCTCGGGAATGGGTCCCAAAGTCTCGGGATCGAGTCTAAGCCACCGAGTGATCGTCGCTTCTCTTCGTTGGTTCCAAAAGTGTCGGAAACGAGTCGGAATCGTTCCATTTCTCCAATATTGGTCTTAGGAACCTAAAACAAGCTAGAAGAAGCGTAAGTAGCCTTGAAAACCGCTCCAAAGAGCGATTCCACAAGAGAAACCGGGACCAAACACAACAAATAAGCACTACAAAACACACTTACCAACTCCCCCACACTTAAACCTTACTCGCCCTCGAGTATGCACAAACTAACTAAAAACTTGAAGACACTAGACTACTAACCCGAGCGGGTATTAGCGCACCCTACACCCTTTCAACTCACGCGAGAACACTTTAGAGGAAAAGTGCTCTCCGCAAGGCAAGTGAGGTCTTGCGACAAAAGCGTGGATGCAACCGGACACGAAAACACACAAACAAACAAAAATACAAACAATCAAGCAATCGGTTGCACCCAAGAAGATATAAATACCACTTCCCTCTACAAAGCGACGTAAGAAGCACCGGTTAAGGACTCAAGGCAAGTGACGACGTTCCCAAGCTAATAACACAAATCGAAATGGACCAAACCCTAATAGTATGACAACAAAGCAATAAAAACGTTGATAACTTACCTAGGTCCTCCTAACCTTCTAAGAAAGTACTACGGGACGATCGGCGGGATGGAAAAAGGATGAACCACGGAGTTAGTCGACGCTGTAGGTAAGTGAGACCCCGCCCCCTTTAGCGATGAGCCAAGAGGGTCGTCCCATGCCCAAAAGTCGCCTAACTAGTCCAAGTAAAAAGGTGGATAATGTTTGCAAAGTGAGGAAAGACCGACCATTACCGCTATCATCCTTCCTAGGGACTCGGTCCTTTGGTAGGCTCTCCACGGTAATAGTCGGAAAAAGGCTTATTTTGAGACGGTGAGAATCTTTTTGTGAGATTGTTTTCCTTTGGCATTTTTCTTTCTTTCATTCGGCTCTTGAGTTGCTATGCCAATTCTTTTTCTTCTTTTGTATTTTGTTTTTCATTTGTTGCCTTTTTTTTTCTTCTTTCTTTTCTTTCTTTCTTTTTCTCGTTTTCTTTCCTTTTTTTTCTTTCTTTTGACTTGGCTTGCCTTTTGGATGATTTTGTTTTGTAGGCATTTCATGCAACCAAGTGAGAATTTCAACAATTTGCAACTTATTTGTGGATATATGTATAGAAGGTAGGGAAATGGGTGAGTAGGGCGCGCTTTCCCTTCAAACCCATAAAAAGGTGGAAAACTTGGACTAATCAAACAATTTCGAACACGGTCACCTAGGAAACGGGACTCGGCAACCAAGGCCTTTTCACTCCGTGGGTGGTCATAGTGGTCAAAACGCAAATCCCGTAGTAAATCCCTAGTGGGCTAGGTGGACTCAAGGTAAAGGACCAACGAAACTATTTATTTAAAGTCATTCTACTAGACTAAGGTCCAAGACTCGATTCACATCACTAGGAAGGGAAAGTAAACACTTGCACACTATCCTCAAAACCGGGTTTTCGAAAACCTTTTCCTACACAAGACACAAACTACACAAGACACAACAAGGACGAAAGAAAAAGAGACACACACAACAAAACAAAACAATATAAGAGAAAAGAAAACAAACATACAAACACAACAAACACCTCCCCAAAAATCCACACAAGCAACCAAGTCAACCACAAACTCTACAAAGCTCCACCCGAGCACATGTCATCACACAATCTCCTCCAAACTCCACAAGAGACAAAGAGGAAAAAGGGATAAAAAGATGTTACCGGATGTCTTGAAAGCCCTCCAAAGTTAACGGTGATGAAGCTACCTACAAGGAAAAGGGAGGCAAAACACACACAACACAACAAATATACGACACAAAAGGAAAAGACACAAAAGAAAATCTTTTTGATTTTTATGAAATTTTTCAAATTTTTAGGGGTTTTAAAGATTTTTCGAAAAAAACTACGAAAATAAAGCTAGGCTATACTAGAATATCGCTCCCCCACACTTAAACTGAGCAATGTCCTCATGCTCGATCGGTAGTGTGTGGAGACACCAAAGGAAAAGAAACTACGAAAATAAAACTAAAAATCAAAAATAAAAGCGAAGAAAGGGGTAGAATTTGTCCGGCCGAGGTGTAATCAAGTCACCAAGGGTCGAGACGAGAAAAGATATGGATGGGGGAAGAAATGAAAAGAAAATAAAAGGAAATGGGAGGGGAGGACTAGGTGTAATCAAGTCACCTAGCCCGGATTCCGCCCGAATCCGACTAAATCCTAACAAAAAGAAAGAGAAATAAAAGAAAAAGTGAAAATACTTGTAAATTTGGATTTTGAAATGACTCTTCGATGTAGTCACGTCATCGAGAATCGGGAACAATGACTACCAAGGCCCCGAGGGCCACCATGACACAAATGATAAGTGGAAGGGGAACATACCAAGGGAGACAAACAATAAAAGACGGAAAAGAAATGAGAGTCACCTTACCAATCGGTTAGCAACTCACTAACTCCATCGTCTCAATAATCAATATCGGCACATTTGCATGTCTTCGTCATTGTTATTCCTCTTCCTTCTTAATATGGTCGCATGGTTGAAGTATTAAGCTTGCAATGGTAAAATGAGGTGGGATTTGATGTGAGACTCGGTATGTAGTGAGGAGAGGATGAGGTGAAGGTGTATATATGAAGTATATGGGTCATAGATAGTCGCAAGGGTAGGTAGGGGGGTTGGGAGGGGGTATAAAGTGGTTGGGTGGGCTCGAATGTCGAAAAAGAGGCAAAGGAGGAGCTGGGCACCATCCCGGTCGGGGTGGACTTCTTCCCGGTCGGGAAGGCTCCTTCCCGGTCGGGAAGGCTCCTTCCCGGTCGGGAAGGCTCCTTCCCGGTCAGGACGAACTAGATCCCGGTCGGGATCACACTCCAGAGAACCCATTTTTCAGCACCTTCATCCCGATCGGGATGACATCCTTCCCGGTCTGGATGAGTCTTCTAGCCCTTCATTTTCATGATAGCATCACCCACAAGGCCACCAACACATCGAGATCTAAAATCTCGTCGCTAAAGGCTTGTCAAAAGCTTCAAAAACCGACTCCCATGCTCAAATCCAAGCTTCTATCATCATCTACTCTCCTCGAAACTTCATCTTCACTAAGACCTATCAAATAAACTCAATTAACATCATCAAATTCCCTCCCTCACATCGCACATCAAATTACCAAATAACAAGAATTCCACAAAACACAAAAGTATACGAAGGAGATATATACAAAGGGACGGTTCTTTTGGGACTCCGTCAAACCAAGAATGGGGGTTCTTCATTCAATTTTTTTAACAACACTATAGATAACTCCATCGCCATCAAGAGCACGAAGTAACAAATCAAAGGCTCGGGAGAAGTCTTCAACCAAGCTTGTGGAATACCAATCCACACTCCAGATTTCTTCGCTACCTTGCCTCGAAGTTCCCGGGGCATCCCGATCTACTAAGTTCAAGGGCTTGAACTTGTACTTTCGATCCTTCGGGATATACCCGAACTTCCACTCATCTTCACAAGGCCTCAAGGGAGGCTCAACCTTCTTGTTGCTAACCAAATTCTCTTTAATCTCATGATATGGGCATTCGTCCGCCCCAAGCTCGGAATCATCATCTTCAAACTCACACAAGTTTTTGTCTTTCCTGCTTTCACTCGAATCATCCCCAAGATCGATGTCCTTCACGGCGTGGATCATATTACACGATTCTTCATTTGTAGGCGAGGTGTTGCCTTGGAGGTCAAACACGAGCTTCTCGTCGCCTAGCTCAAAAGTGATCCTACCATTCTTTACATCAATCATTGCACCGGCGGTATGTAGAAATGGGCGCCCTAGGATAATAGGAGTGATAGCATCCTCCGGCATATCAAGCATGAGAAAGTCAACCGGAATGAAGAATTTGAGTGGTCGATTAAGCGAACGGTCGGCCATTTGGAGTGTGATCGAGGTACACTTGAGCTCTCTCATTCCAAGTCGCTCACAAATAGAGTAGGGGAGAATACTCACACTTGCACCCAAATCACATAATGCTCTTTCAATCTTCATGTTTCCTATGGTGCACGGGATTGAGAAACTACCCGGATACTTCAACTTAGGAAGCGTAGAGCCTTGTATGAGCTCGTTCACCTCTCTTGTGAACGCTATGGTCTCTTTCTTGTCGAAGGATCTCTTCCTAGCCAATACTTTTTTCATGAACTTGCCATATGCCGGGACTTGGGTAATTAGCTCGGTGAAAGGGATGCTCACATCCAATTTCTTCACAATGTCAACAAACTTGTCAAATTGAACATCCACCTTAGTCTTCATTTGCCTTGTTGGGAAAGGCAACTTGATATGTATCTTGTCTTGCTCAATAGGGTTGGACTTTTCAAATGACGTTTTCTTCACCAGTAGAAAATTACCCTTTGGAACCGGTTGTAAACTACTCTTTGGAACCTTTTTTCAAAGGTTCTACTGCCACAGATTCCTTAGGTTCGGAGCTTTGGAACCGGTTGTAATTTAAGAAGGTTCCATAGATGCCCTTTGGAACCGGTTGTTGTTGGAACCGGTTCCAAAGGGTATACCAATGGAACCTATTGTAATTACAACCGGTTCCAAAGGGTGTACCATTGAAACCTATTGTAATTACAACCAGTTCCAAAGGGTGTACCATTGAAACCTGTTATTATTCACAACCGGTTCCAAAATTATATCATTGGAACCTGTTGTGATTCACAACCGGTTCCAAAGGGTGTTACATTGGAACCTATTGCAATTCACAACCGGTTCCAAAGGGTGTTTCATTGGAACCTGTTGCAATTCACAACCGGTTCCAAAGGTTTACCATTGGAACCTATTGTAATGCCAACAGGTTCCAAAGGGTACCTCGTTGAAACCTATGATAATTTAGACGCGGTTCCAAAGGCATGTCATTTTATCATTTATTTATATTTTGAAACTGGTGACAAATGTTACTGATTTTAATTACAAGCTTGAATTTTTGTATATATGAGAAAAGTATATAAAAAACAAATCAAAGCACGCCAATTATATTATTTGTCGAAAATTGGGCAGCACCTCCGTACAATTTGATTAAACCAAAATCAAAATCATATCACTGCAATGTTTAAATAGCACAACCAAATCCATAACCAATCCACACCTCCAACTACTTAAGAAACATCTCCAGTAGAACGCCCCACGTCTAGCTATCAACATGACTACAATATCTAACCACAAAAGTTAACAAAGTCACAAACGTACTACATCATCAACTCTATGCACTTCTGAGACCAATATTCACGAACTTGGTTCATATCTTCCGTCGTCATTCTTGATTTTGAAACACACTAACAATTAAAAAGAATAGTAACGATGGATTAGCGGTTACACTCATAATTACTTTATAACAGAAAAACTAAGATTAAGTAAAAAAAAACCTGAATTAAGCTTTCTTGCCTCTTAGAGTAAAATACGGTGATGTTGTACATCCACTTCATGACATAGTATCCACATTCAAAGGCTCCAGATTGTTGAGGACACTGAAATTGTATGAACAAAAAAAGTGTTATAAATAATTATTTACCAAGATTTTTAATTCATCAATTGCGCTATAAACATTGCTTTAATTTAGTCATCTCCGACACAAAATTTGTACAGAAAACAAAAGACAACAATCAGATAGCTATAATGGAGTAAATCTTTATAAGAACTCAAAATCATTAACCTGATTTCATCAACTATTTCAATCAACACTTTAAGTTCAAATTAAATGGCAAGTACTAACCCATGTAAGAAAATGAAATAATTAAACAAGTTAAAGCTCCTAACTACTTCCAATTTAGCTCCTAACTTTGAGTGCAAAATACTCTCAGGAGCCTTGTTTTTACTTGTGAAATTTCAAATGTAAGAAGTCAAAGTATTTTGGAGACGTTTGCTATTTTTAGCAAATCACCCATCCAATTCAAGCCGGAAGTTGAGGTTCTTGAGAAGATCCCTGGTTGATTTTACTTCCAAGAACTGCTTCGCTTCCATTGAATTGAATTAGAGTCATCTGTCATTAAGACTCATGCTCAAAATCACCTATAGAGACGAAACAAAGGGTACTATTATAGTACTATATTACTATCTACATCCACTGCTGGAGTATGAAACACAAGTTAAGGGGAGGGAAAACATACTATATGTATAGACGCAACTTAAAGGATCTTCCGGATTTATAGTAATCCTGACCGTAGACTGCTATGTATAGAGTATAGACGCAACTTGCGGCTTGCTCCTGAAACTTGCACTTGATTTCAACAATTATGATCCTAGCATTTACATAGGAGCATCTTGAATGCAGTATTTTTGAGCTAAATAGCGGCCTGTATTAGCCTGATATACAAACCAAAACACAGCCTGATATTTGTTTGTGTTTGCTGTCACTAACCATAGACTGGACTACTAGCATTTCTCCTCAATTTTCACAAACTTTTTACTTGATTCCGGTTTCCAACTCACAAAAATCACGAAATTGGGTTTCAAACTGGATAATTATAAGAATGAGTGAAAACCAGTAAAATATCATAAAAACCCACAAAACCGGCATTATAAACATGAAAAGGGACACAAAATGAGCCAAATGATACGGTACAAGACACGCTTATCAAAAGCACCTTTTCCCCTATGTCGAGTTGGTGTTTACGATTTACAAAGAAGGTGATTACATTTACAAGACCTATTAGGGTCGGCATTCTACTAGTGAGATTAAGGTGAGACCAAAACGGAGGTTTCATGAAACAACAAAGTGAGATTAACACAAACTGAGAAATAAACAATGAAAAATACCTGCACCGTTGTCCGTGTAGCTGGTGACGGCCTCAGCTCTGAGTGATGACAATGCAGAAGTTTGTGGCATTCCAACTAACATGAATTAACTTGGCCTGATGGTTAACCCTTCCTTGCGTTCCTACTAATAAGAGAGGCCAAGGGAGTGATCAGATGAGAAAGACAAGGAGGGTGACTTTATGAGTGGTCAGATGAATTCTTTCTATCAATGTATGGTTACGAGGAGTCGAGGAGATGTGATTTTATTACTGTATGAGTTAAAAGAGAGAAGAAAAAAGAGCATACAGGATCTTAAGGTTTTGAAGCTTAGTAAGCTCTCTGGGTATTCTTCCAGTCAGCTTGTTGTTGTTGAGGCGTCTGCATATATATATATAAGAAGCATTATCATATCATTAATTAATAGTAGAAGCAAAGCTAAGGTTGGGGTAGAGGTGTTAAAGAAGAAACGAGAGAGGAATGCTGACAAGAACTTAAGATTGGAGAGGTTGGAGAGGGATGAAGGAATGAATATTAGGCCATTGAGACTGTTGCGAAATAGATTTAAGCTAAAAATGCTCTTTAGCCCACCTAACTCCTCCGGTACCCACAAAATTGTTGTCGTACAGTTCTCTGTGGAACCCCCCAATGAATTAAACATGAATATGAATATGTAAAGCAACAACAAAAGAAAGAGTGTATGACTAATTAATTTGCAATATGGTGTTGAAATATGAGGAAAGTACATACAAATATTGAAGGTGCTCTAAACTGGCAAGGTCAGGAGCTAAATGACCGGAGAGCTTTGCATTGCCTAGATCCTATCATTTCACATATTATACTTAGTGTTGTTAATTTTGCAAGAAAGAAAAGGGAGAGGGAGAGATTGGGGGGCATACAAGCGGGTGACGCGGTCGAGGTGGTCCCAGGTGGCATACAAGAGTTAAGTTTACTACACTAGCACACTACAGATGCATTGACATAATTAGATATCGTGCATTGACTTAGATATCGTCTAGTGTCCAACACTAGAAGTCAAGTATAAATCACATATATAAACAAATCGATGTTACATTATAACTAGATTAACCTAGAATTCAATAACCTATAGGACTTGATAATCGTGTGTCGGACAGTCACATCAAATCAATCAAGAACAGGAATAACAAATTCGTAAATTGAGGGTAATCGAACAATTTCGATTGATTTCAGCTAAAACTTCGAGAATGAGACGGGAATATGAAAGGAGTGAGAGCAGAGGCAAGAGGCAACAAACGATAATGGATATCATTAGTAGCGAACATCGAATAGCCTCAGTAAACGACAAATATGCGAACAAATAGTAGCTAGAAGCCACTGATTTACGACCCACAAAAATAGCGCAATGATAACAGTAGCAGAGGCAACAGTAACATGTAACAACATTAACAACAACGAACTAGAAGGCACATAGACAGCAGCGAACGTAGCAACATTTCGAATAGCAGCGGTAGGACAAACAACAACAACAACAACAACAACAACAACACCGGTAACTCGTACAACAACGAAATACAAAGGAGGAGGGAGTAGAGAACAATCATGAACGAAAAAGATAGGAAGAGACCAAGCAGCAAACAAAAACTAATAGATCAGATCATGAAATCAATACAAATCATGAAGCACATAAAGTCAATCGAAATGAAATCAGAAATGAACCTCACGCAATTTTACCAGAATTAAGTGTTAGTTCGTGAATTTACCAAGGAATTTACGTCCGATTAGGGTTCGTCGTTCTTCAATTTGTCTGGGTTCTTCGTGTCGTCTGGATTTTTCGCGGGTAGGGTTCGTCGAGTTCTCCTTCGTGTCTTCTTCTTCCTCTGATAGTGCGTCTTCGTCTTCTACTTCGTGTATGTTGCCCGATTAGGGTTCTTCTGTGTCTGGGTTTTTCGTGTCTCTGGGTCGTTCTTCGTGTCTTTTCTTCGTGGTAAGTTTTTTTTTTGTTGTTGTGATGCTGGTAGCTTATTATTAGGGTTCTATATGTTGTGTTTTCAATTGTGTTAACTGGGTTCAATTTATTTTTTTCTATTTTTTATTTTTTATTTTTTTTATTTTTGGTAGAACTTAGGATTCTATGTTTTATGATTTTTAATTTAGAAGTATTTGGAACCCTTTGTTAGGAAAATAGGTTTCATTGATGGAGAAGTTTCTAATAAGATTCAAAAATTTTAACATATACCTTTGGCACCTCTTTTTAGTTAACAATCGGTTTCATTGGTAAGGTCTTTGGAACCGGTTGAACCTACAAAAGGTGCCAAAGTATTTTAATATGGCCTAAAAATTTTAGACACTATCTTTGGAACCTCTTTTAGTGAACAATCGGTTCCATTGATAAGGTCTTTGGAACCGGTTCAATTTACAACAGGTGCCAATCATTTTTTTGGTCATCTAAGGAACCTCTTGTTCTTAAAACCGGTTCCTTTTGATAGGTTCCAATGGCATTAATTCTACTAGTGCTTCTTTCCTTTGTCTTCTCCTTGGGGTGGGGGAAGCTTGTCTTCATGGGGTTTCTCAATCTCCCACAAGACTTGCTCCTCCATGAGGTTTCCCAAACCTTCATTGTCTTGAGATGGAGATAAAACTTCTTTCATGGCTTGTTGCTCACTAGGGAACAAGGGAGAATCATAGGATGCACCGCTCTTCAAGGTGATGGCATTCACATGTTCAAACTTCGTCGGTACACCTTGAGGAGGTAGTTGACCCTTTTGTCTTGAAGAACTACCCGAAGCTACTTGAGCTAGTTGGGTTTCAAGCATTTTCACATGCGTATCTCTTGCCTTGTTTTCCATTTGAAGGTTAGTATAGAATTCATGTTGAGCTTTTTGCATCTCCAATTGGCTTCTTTGAATATCCAAAATTACCTTTTGCATCTCCGGATCTCGAGGTGGGGATTGTTGATTGTGTGGGGTATTGGTAATGGCTAGGGGAATGGCATAATCATGAATTGGAGACCGGCTCCTTTGCTTGTTCTCTTGTTGTTTATTTTGGGACCCTTGTTGTTGTTGAAAGTTCCCTTGGAACCCTTGAGTATTGCCTTGATTTAGGCCTTGAGAGTTACCATGATTGTGATTGTGGTAACCTTGATTGTTGCTTTGATATCCTTGGAAATGTTGGTTTCCTTGGTAACCACCTTGATGATTGAAGTTCCCTTGATTATGGAACCCTTGATTGTTGTTGAAGGCACCTTGGTTATGTTGTTGGAAGTTGTTAAAAGGCCTTTGATTGCCTTGATAACCTTGGAAGCCTTGGTTGTTGTCCCTTAAGGGAGGAGTAACATAGGGTAAACGGTATTGTTGTTGAGCTTGTTGTTGGAAAGCTTGGAACATGTTAGAATTTGACACATTTTGACTTGAAGTTAGAGTATGTGGCACCTTGCTTCTATGCTTGAAAAGCATTTACTTGCTCAATGCTCCTTCGACAATGTAAAGGCTCATGCCCATATATTCCACAAATCTCACATATCCCATAATAAGATGATGGTGTAACCGTTCCCCAAGCATTAATTTGATGGATTGATTGTTGATTGGAGGAACTAGTGCTTTGACCTTGATTAAAGTGGTGTTGGAGCTTCTTGTCAATAGTATCCATGTGTGTCTTCAATTGTGCTCCAAGGTCGGCACTTAATTGTGTAATGGCATCTATCTCATGCCTTCCCCCTCTACTTTCCTTCCTTGGCCTAGAGTATTGAGAGTTATGGACCGCCATTTCTTCAATTCTTGACCAAGTTTGGTCATTATCAACTTCGGTGAACATTCCATTGGAGCCCATATTGAGTATGGCTCTCGAATCCTCATATAAACCGTTCCAAAATTGTTGGACTAAGAACCATTGCGAAATTCCATGGTGTGGGCACGATCTAACCAAAGCCTTGAACCGCTCCCATGCTTCATAAACGCTCTCTTCATCCCGTTGTTGGAAACCGGTGATGGAGGCCCTTAACAAATTCGTCTTTTCCGGAGGGTAAAACTTTTGGTAGAACGCCAATGCAAGTTTCTTCCAAGTATCAATCCCCATGGTTGCTCTATCGAGACTCTTGATCCATTGCTTTGCCTTACCAATAAGAGAGAACGGGAAAAGTACCCAACGAATTTGATCTTGAGTAATCCCGGTTTGAGAAATAGCATCACAATAATCGGAGAAGGTCTCCATGTGTTGGTGCAGGTCTTCGGTGGGCAAACCACTAAATTGATTTCTCTCCACTAGTTGAATGAATTGGGTCTTTGCCACAAAATTTCCGGTATATGTATCCGGTAAGGTGCTCGGTTCCGGCAAGACATCCTCGGTAAAAGTGGAGTGAGATGAGAACTTCGGCATAATTGGATGTAAGGGAGATGATGGTGTAGACGGTGTTGATGTAGAGGTTGAAGGAGAACTAGGTTCAGAAGAGTGACTAGAAGAAGTACCAAAGGGATTGATGAAGGTCCCTTCGGTATTGCCTTGAGGTTGTTCGTTCAAGTCAAATCCTTGAGCTTGCTCTTCAATGATATTGCTAGTACCCGGTTGAGAATTTCTAACCAGATCAATCGGCCGTTGGCGAAAGGCTCTAAAGAGTCTCTCCGGCTCTGGATTGAAGAGAAAGAAGTCGTCTCTCCTCCTAGGCATGCACTAAACACTTGAAACAAACGTGAGAATACCTAGTGCTTTATGGGCACTAGGTAGAGACAATAAACAAATACAACCCAAGACAAAGAGAGGATAAAGCTAAAGAAACTAAGAAAAAGACTACAAAATATGCACAAAAGATAGGAGAAGAACACAAAGGGGGGGGGTAACTAAGTCAAGCTAACAAGCAAACTAAGTCTAAACATGCACCGTCCCCGGCAATGGCGCCAAATTGATGGGAAGGATTTGCCGTGGATCCCGCCACCAAATAATAACCAACTAAACCTAACACGTAGCTAGGGTAAGTCGGGTCGAGTCCACGTGGACGCTAATAGGTGTCTAGACTAGGGTCAACTCACAAACATGACTAAGTTACCAACACAACACAAAGGGAGAGTAACTAACAAGGATTGATTGACTATGATGATTGGAGAAGATGAAAATGGACTAACAATGAAATATGCATAACATGAACTAATTGAACAACTAGAACTAAAACAATCAACTAACTAGATAAATATATGCTAACAAGATGGAGAATTCAATATAGGAAGGAGTAGGGTTAGGTCGGGTTCATAAGTGTAGTAGGATAGTTGGAAGGTCAAGGGTGTAGGCTTCACCTAGTTACTAAGGTCGGTCCGCGCTCTCGCGTCAAATCCAAAGTCCGCACTCTCGTGTCAAAGACTAGACCCGAATACTCATGCAAGATATTACCCAATACAAAAGAATTCAACCACAAATCATTCACAAAATGAGAAGATGAAAACAAGTATGAGAAGCATGGCCACTACAACTCAAACAAGCAATTTAACAAACACATAGAGTGCTCAATATGTGACTAGTAACAAAGGATTCATCTTTATCCTCAATCAAACCCTAATTACCCATAATTCACACTTAATCCCCCTACTAACCCCATAATAAGTCTACTCACACATAATCAAACTAATACTAACACCAACAAGAGAGATCAACATAATAACCCTAACATTCATTATGAACTAACAAGAACAATGAACAATATGTAAAGATTAAAACTTGAAGAATTAAACAAAGAACAAGCGAAAAGAGATTAAGAAGATTATACCAACTACAAGAGGATGAAAAGATAAGGACTTGTATTAAAAGAACACCCAAAAATCTCCACCAAAAGTTGTCAAGGATTGATGGATTCTTCAAGAGAATTCTTAATACAAGATTAACTATCTAAATTAAGCTAAGATTAACAAGGATTAATAAAAGATTAATGTAAACTAAGCTAAGGTTGAAGAGAGTCTAATTAGGGTTTTCAATAATGTAGAGGAGTCTAAGGTGCTTAAACAATACAAAGGAAGGATATTTATAAGGTTACAAGAGTGAAGGAGAAGAAAAGAAAAGTCACGAGCTGCAGCTGTTCCTTCCCGGCCGGGAAAGTGGTGGTCCCGACCGGGATGAGATGGTCCCGACCGGGAAGGATCTGGTCCCGACCGGGAAGGATCTGGTCCCGACCGGGATCATGCATAACACCGGGCGGTGTTATGCTCTTCCCGTTCGGGAAGAGGTTGTTCCCGACCGGGAAGGCCCAAACAGTGGCTACTTCCTTTATGCACTCCTTCCCGACCGGGAAGGCTACTCTTCCCGCCCGGGAAGGGTCTTGTAGGCCTTCAATATGATCCTAAAGGTCCCTATTTGCTCTTCATAAGCTTTTTATCGATTCTCGGTGCTCGGGATCGAGTCTAAGGGCCTCGGGAATGGGTCCCAAAGTCTCGGGATCGAGTCTAAGCCACCGAGTGATCGTTGGTTCTAAAAGTGTCGGAAACGAGTCAGAATCGTTACATTTCTCCAATATTGGTCTTAGGAATCTAAAACAAGCTAGAAGAAGCGTAAGTAGCCTCGAAAACCGCTCCAAAGAGCGATTCCATAAGAGAAACCGGGACCAAACACAACAAATAAGCACTACAAAATACACTTATCAATCGTACAAACCAGTAAAAGAAAACCCACACATCATCAAGTACACCCCATTTACATCGATACATGAGGATAAGGATCAAACTCAAAGTATTCCACTCCACAAATTCGAATTCCACCCACTCGACAAATTGGAAGAACGCAACAACAAAAATGATTATTTGATAGGTACGTACACCGACACATGCACTATAAAATGCAACAATTTTACTATCTAAACACTCTATTTGCCTATTCACTCTTTTTTAACAACATGGAGCAGATGTTGTTGGCTTCCTGAAAACGATCGAGGAGAAAAGGGTGGTGCAAACAAAAAATGGTCGGACACATTTACGTCATATACAAATACAAGATGAAAGGTACCTTCACCACCTTCACCACGCATATAGCTACGTGTAAAGTAATTAACTTACCGCAATATAATGACTACATGCAGGGAAAAAATAGTGAACGTGACTTTATGGGGTGATGCGTCTGACTACATTACAAAAGAAATTAGCCGGCAAAATGGACATGACATGGTCGTAGTCATCACATCTGCAAGGGTCATAAATTATGAAGGTAATAAACTTTTGTTTATCAACTTTTATCGTTCATCTTTTTGAATATATGTAAATTTACATGCTCGAGTCTGTCACATATGATTATCAAAACCATGATTTTCAAAAAAGTTGTTCACTACCCCGTATTGTGTGATATGAGAAAATAAGACAACATAAACCTACGCCACTTCAATTGTAATCCCCTAGAAATTCTAACGCAATACAGTGGCGGAAACACTGTAGAGTTGGGATTAAAACACACTGACAAACTATATCTTATTAAAAGAAATGGTAAGTCAATACAAAGGCCTCTTTTTACAAAAGGGCTAAAAAGGAAATTCTCCAAACGGGTTACAAATCCATAAATTTCATGAATAAAGAAAGAGTAGGATCCACGCTACTTGCTAGCTCACACCCAAAACCTAGCAGGAAATACCTGTCATGTTATAAACATAACAGCCACGTCAGTGGGGAGTAACTCGGACGTTCTCCCAGCCAAATTATACCATATGGAAAAATAATAGTATTATTATATCAAAATACTTAAAAAGAGAAAACAACAAAACGATATAATAAAAATAAGTTTTCAACAAAACTTAAAGCACTTGCCAACCTGCAAGTCAAAATCAATCGATAATATAAATATTCAAAAATGGCGTTATGGAAATTCGATCGGTGTGCACAAGGCTAGACTTTCACTAGGATAATACTGGAAACTAGCTTCGAGAAATGTAGACTTAACTCATAACAGAATCCAGTCTCTAACTAGGCAACTCAACTATAACAGGACTGCGTGCAGCGAGGTCCTGGTTTAAGTAGTATACACCCCTCCTGGACACAAACCATGTCCAGTTCAACCCGACGCGACTTACACGATGCGATATCTAAGTTTAAGGGCACAATGCACACTCTCCTGAACACAAACCATGCTCAGTTCAACGACCAAATGTGGCCCAAATGGGCACACTGGCTTTATAGCTGATGGCAAAAACGTACACCCCAGATTATTACTCTAACCCCACACTTGACTTTATTCCATAACTCCAAAACAGCCATTATCGATGTTCAAAAGCTATAATCAATATAAATAATATGAGGATAAAATGAATAAATATTTTATATTAAAAAGGAAACTTTCTATAAATAGAAACTTACTAACTTTAGAAACTTACTAAAAATAGTCTTATAGAAAATACATAAGATATTAAAATTAGTGAAATGTATAAAATAGCATTTCTAACGAAATTAATATTTTATTATTATCGTCGTTATCGTAACTTTATTATATTTCTAAATTCGTTACTCAAAATATAAATAAAATATAATAAGTCATTATATAGTATTTTATAAATAATTTAGGAAATCGAGTTAAAACAATAAATCTTAGGAAAGAGATATTTTAAGAAAAACGATATCAAACTTAATTGAGTCCACGAGTTTTATAAATGAAATGAATTTTATAAAGGTTTCAATGTAACACCCCTGATTTTTATAAATTTAAATTGGATTAAAATTTTGTTCGTATTTTTATTTTTACGATTTAACTCGTAATTCTTAAAAAAATTTATAAAACGAATTTATTGTTTAATCGTTGAAACTCCTAAAATTCTATTTGTCTCGGAAAATCTTTTTATATTTAAAACATATTTTTATTTTTATTTCGATTCATTTCATACATTTAATTTAATTCTTATCGAAAGTCTATTTCGGCGATTTAAATTCTAAATTCTTTTATTTATTTATATTTTGTCCGAATTTCTATTTTCGGCTAGAAACTCATTTATTTTAAGTTTCGTCAAAACATTTATTACCTTTCCTCGAGAAATCAATTTAATTTACTTCATCGAAAATTTATTACTTATCAGGAGATACTATTTCATCGTCTAATTATTTATTTCTAATAATTTCTTTCCGTCTCGAATATTTGATTTACTCATTTTATTTAACACTCCGATTATTTATTAATTTTGTTAACCCGTTTTAATTTGATTCTTGGGCCAGTCAACTTATCGTCATGGAATTCGTTTAGTTCGTTGTCCTAACCCGACTCATTTAAATTAATCCGTATACAACGTATACTTATTGTCTCGGAATCCGTACCTTCTTTTGGTGAGTGGGATTCAACCTATTACTATTACGTTCACCCATTATTAGTGATTCTTCTCCCCTTCCTCTTTCTTTATTATACATCCACCGCATCTTTCATTTTTCCATTCACATTGAAACCCCCTTTTTGCTGCATACACTCCATTTCTTTTCATTTTCCACCGTTTCAATGCATACACCTCCTGTTTCATTTTCTTCTCCTTCACGCCTAAATCATCATCGTTTTTCCTCGGCTATGCTATTTACTGATGTCGCTTCTCGTTGTTGTTGCGCACCTGGTCTATGTCCATTTTACTATTGTTTTTGGTCGCTGCAGTTGGTTACGATGGTACGTACGATTCCCTGTTCAGCATTTTTGCCGCTGCTGTCCTGTTTGTATTCTTTTCCTTTTTTTTCCTCCTTTTCTTCTTCTTCTAATTTCGGTTACTGTTCCGATTTCTACTGTTGCGGTTGTTGTACGTTGTCGCTGTCTTGGATGTCGCAAATCGAGTCCAAGTTCCTCCTCCTCTATTCGTCTTTGCTGCTGCGTTTTATCAGCCAGCCTTATGCGTGAGGGTAATGCTTTTCTCCTATGTCTTTGTTGTTCTGTCCGTTTCGCTCTTCTTTCTTTTCCTTCTTCTCGTTGTTCTCCTTGTTGCTGTTTGTTATGTTCTTATGTCTCTGCTGCTGCTACTGTCCTTTTGTTCGATTTCGGTATTCGTCCTTGTCGGTTTTGTGTCGTGCTGCTGCACTACTGCTGCCTTTTTGTTCTTATTCTTTTCTTCCTTTAATTCCTTCTTTTTCTTACATCGATTCTCGTTGATGTAGTTGCTGCTACGCTAATGTTGTCCTATTTTCGATCTTTTTCCCCTTCGTCCTTCTTCTCCTTCCTTTTCTTTCTCGTCGTTTCCTGATGCTCTTTTGTGGCTACTGCATTTGTGTCGTTCTATTTCTTTTTTTTCCTCCGTCCCATCTCGCTTTCTTGTCCTTCTTCTGTCGGTTTCGATTCGCTGCTTTATGTCGAGTGATGTTGCTGATCGTTTTTGTTGTTTTTGTACAGTACTGCTCCTGTACGTTTGTCTCGTCCTGTTTCTCGTATTCTTTCCCCTGATTTCTATCGTATTCCGTTTTCGCTATCAGGTCATTGTTGTTACTCGTGCTACTGCTGTTCGCGTCGATTGCTGCTGTCCAATATTTGTTTTCCGTGTCTTTTCTTCCTTTCTATTTCGGTTTCCTATTTGCTGTTTTTGTTAATGTCTATATCATTACTCGATTCTATCGACTTATACCGTTATTCTACTCGAGTAATTTCTGCTACGTTTTCCGTGTCAACTCTAGTCCTTCCCAACTTTATCTAATTCCGACTCCTTTATTTTCGTGTCTACGTGTTCGGATCTCCGTGAGAACCTGGAAGCTGGCTCGTAGTCACCAGTTTGATGAGCTTGGACAAATGGATTGAAGCGACTTGTACGTTTTCGGCTCAAGGTAACTTTAGGACGTTACTCGATTTTATATCGTATGTTTGAGTAGTAGTATGTAGTAAATATTTTAACTTCAGTTTTCTATTTTAGCTATATATTATTGCTAATTATATTAATTTTAAATCGTATGCCTTTCTATATTTTTATATCTTTCGATATCGTTTTATAAATCGTTAATAATTTTATAAATTATGATCGTTATAATATTTTGTTGGTTATCGTGACACTAGTAACTAAATAATATCGATTTCATATTTTCGCCATGTTTCGTTTATTTATAATTTTATCTCAAATCGTATTTTTATATTATAATCGAGGTTTGTATACTTATTTAATAAAATTAATTTTCGTTTTACGATTTATACTAATAAAGGGGAAAATAGTCGATTTTGCTTTAACTATATTTTTAGTCAAGACTATTTTCACTAATAATTTCTTATTTGTCTACCACTGATTATTTTTAGTAAAATCAGTATTATTTATTGATAAAATGTATTTGTTAAAAATAATTTGAAATCTTTATAAATCTCATTTCATTTATAAAACTCGTTGGCTCAACTGCTAATTTTTATATCGTTTTTCTTAAGATATCCCCTCTTTGAAAATTTATAGTTTTAACTCGATTTCCTAATTATTTATAAAATACTATATATTGAGATATTATATTTTATTTATATTTTGAGTAACGAATTTAGAAATATATTAAAGTTACGATAACGATGATATTAATAAAATGTTAATTTTATTAGGAATGTTATTTTTAATACATTTCACATATTTTAATAACTTACGTATCTTCTGTAATTATATTTCTATTTTAAGTAAGTTTCTAAAATTAGTAAGTTTCTATTTATAGAAAGTTTCCATTTTTATATAAAATGTTTATTCATTTTGTCCTTATATTATTTACATTGATTATATCTTTTGATCATCGATAATGGCTTTGTTTTGGAGTTATGGAATAAGGATAAGTGTGAGGTTAGAGTAATATATTCTGGGGTTTACGTTTTTGCCATCAACTATAAGGCTGGTGTGTCTTTATGGGGCACACTGGTTGTTGAACCGAGCATATATGGTGTTCGGGAGTGTGTGAACATTTTGACCTTAAACTCGTGTCTCGCAGTGTAAGACGCTGTCGGGTTGAACTGAGTATTTATGGTGCTCGGGAGGGGTGTGCATATTATCTTAAACTAGGGCCAAGCATTTATAAGTCGCCGTCCTATTATGGTTGAGTAGCCTAGTTAGAGACCGAAGTTTGATTTGTTTGAACTAAGTTCTCGAAGCTAGTTTTAGTATTCTCCTAGTGAAAGTCTAGCCGTCTACACTACTCCTATCCATAACACCATTTTGAATATTTTTATTATTATCGATTGATTTTGACTTGCAGGTTGGCAAGTGCTTTAAGTTTCGTTGAACACTTTTTTTTTTTATATCGTTTTTAATGTTTTCTCATTTTAAGTATTTTGATATAATAATATTATTATTTTTCCATATGATATAATTTGGCTGGGAGAACGTCCGAGTTACTCCCCACTGACGTTGCTGTTATGTTTATAACATGACAGGTATTTGCTGCTGGGTTTTGGGTGTGAGCTAGCGAGTAGCATGGATCCTACTCTTTCTTTATTCATGTAATTTATGGATTTGTATAACCCGCTTGGTGAATTTTCTCTTTAGCCCTTTTGTAAAAAGAGGCATTTGCATTGACTTACCATTTCTTTTAATAAGATATAGTTTGTCAGTGTGTTTTAATCCCAACTCTACAGTGTTTCCGCCACTGTATTGCGTTAGATTTTCTAGGGGATTACAGTTGGTATCAGAGCATTGTTGCTCCCGACGCTTACACCTGATTTTAGGAAAAATACCAGTAAATGATTTGAACATTAAAGAATTATTAGTGAGAGATGGGTAGAAATCAAATTAAGGACTTAACTTTTAGGTTTATTTGTTCTTGTAACTCAATGATTAGCATTGAATATTTGTTGCTTTTGTCTGAAAGAAGATGAATGAACAAGATGTTGATAGGATGCTGCTTCAGATCGGGACAAGACCTGCTTAGAACTCTCAACGCTTATTGAGTGGACAACTTTGTGCTACAACATGGTGACCTTTCAGCTCAGATTTAGTTCGCTCCAACTACAGGCCAGATGATCAAGAGTAGATTCCTGTTCCATGATGTTGCAGTAGATCCAGATGGAGCGACCCAAGACTTGTGTGCTCGCTCCCTACGAGATGATGAAGATACCCCGCAAATTCCTTTGTGAACCTTAGAGGTCCGAAGATCCTCTTCTCTTTTTAAATCTTACTTATTTAGGATCGTTGATTCTTTTCTTCCTACCTCTATTTCTTCTACTTCTCTTATAAATTCTCGTCTACATTCTGGTGATAAATCTTCGATTAATTCTCTTATTTTACCGTCTTCTCTCTTGAGATTCTTTGGTGTGACCGATTTTGTCTTAGTAAACCCCGTGAGAGTTAAGTTATAGATGTTTAAGGTTTAGTAAACCCTTGTTACCTGGTTTGAGGATTGTGAGTTATACCCTGTTATCTATCTTAGTAAGCTTTTGAGGATCGATTTGAATGATAAATTGTTGATTGATGGAATTAGGATGATACTTTAGACACTGAACCTTGGTTTATAGGTTACTTTGATTATTTTGGGGTACTTAGAATTGAATAAATGTTTGGATAGTGAAGGTATTGATAAGTGTAGTTTGTAGTGCTTATTTTACTGTGTTTTACCCATTTTCCTTGCGGAATCGCTCCTTGGGAGCGGTTAATGGGCTACTTATGCTTCCTCTAGCTCGTTTCAGGTTCCCGAGACCATTCGTGAAGAGTTGGAGTGATTCCGACTCAATACATAC
The DNA here is from genome assembly GCA_958450325.1 of Agrostemma githago. Classification (NCBI taxonomy): domain Eukaryota; kingdom Viridiplantae; phylum Streptophyta; class Magnoliopsida; order Caryophyllales; family Caryophyllaceae; genus Agrostemma; species Agrostemma githago. The sequence continues at coordinate 59,011,640 of OY288247.1, read as the reverse complement.
ACTTTTCGGAGCCAACGAAGCGGAGGAACGATCACTCGATGCCTTGGATTCGACCCCGAGACCTTGGGACCCAATCCCGAGCCTCCGAGACCCGATCCCAAGTCCCGAGAATCGACGAGAAACCCATGAGAGGCAAGGAGGGACCAAAAAGCTCTTAAGGGAGGCCTACAAGACCCATCCCGATCGGGAAGGCCTCAAACCCGATCGGGATGAGGTGCACAAAGGACGTAGCCACTGTGAAGCATTCCCGATCGGGATTTCCCATTCCCGATCGGGAATGACCCAGTTACAGCTCCGCCTTGTTTCTTTTATTCCTCTCACTTACGGAACCCTATAAATACTTTCCTCTTGTATTGTTTATGTATCCAACATTACCCTAGACTATCTTAAGTTTATCTACAACATATAAACCCTAGATTTAGTTCCTCACATTAGATTTAATCTCTCTTTAATCCTAGTTAATCTTAGTTAATTAGTTCTTGTATTAAGAGGATACTTGAAGATTTCTCCAAGCTTGACAACCTTGGGATTTATTTGGGTTTCTTATTTATACAAGATTGCATCTTTTTATTCATCTTGTGTTGGTATAACTTTCTTTACTCTTATTCTTTGTTATTATTTCAAGTTTGAATCTTTACTTAGTGGTTATTGTTATTGTTCTTGTTTTCTTTCATTATGGATGTTTGGATTGTGATGTTGTTTTATCTTTTCATTGTTGTAGTTAGTTTGAATATGTGTGAGTAGTCTTCTTGTGGGTTAGTAGGGGGATTTAGGGTAGAATATGGGTGATTAGGGTTTGATTAGGGGTAATGGATGAATCTTTGTTGTTAGTCACATACTTGGCACACCATGTGTTTGTTGAAATGCTTGTTTGAGTTGTAGTGGCCATGCTTCTCATGCTAGTTTTCCTCTACTCATTGTTTGTCTTGTTTGTGGTCATGTTGAGGATAGTGTTGAAGATAGTCTAAGTTGCGAGAGCCCGGACATACCTCGATTAGAGTCTAAGTTGCGAGAGCCCGGACTCACCTTGACATCGGTCTAAGTAGCGAGAGCCCGGACTGACTCTAGCATTAGGAGGCACCCATACCCGTGATCAACCCGATCACCCTACTATTCTTATGAACCCGACCTAACCCACTTTCTTTCCATATTTGATTCATCTTCTTAGTTAGTCATCATTTCTTTAGTTCATTGTTTAGTTTGTGTTTAGTTATTTCATTTAGCCTTGTTATAGTCTAGTTCATTGTTAGTCTACTTTCTTCTTCTCCTCTCATCATAATTCACCAATTAGTAGCTCTTTGTGTTTGTTTGGTATCATAGTCTCGTTTTAGGCCAACCTAGTCTAAACCTTGCAACACCGTCTCCGTGGACACGACCCGACTTACCCTAAATACCGTTAGGTGCTAGCCGGTTATTATTTGATCGGTGGGGATCCACGACAATTCCCACCACCAGGTATATCACATTTTGATGGATACCTAGTACCTAACCTAGGACCGAACTAAGTATAACAGATAATGTTAATTTGGGATTCTTACCTAATGCTTAATTGATGGATGCATCGCGAATATTTGGGATCTTAGAGTTTTGTTTAAAGTGCTAATCTGAGGGTTGAGGTACCATCGAAGGTTTTCAATAATGTCGTTAGGTATTTTGGTGGACATAGATCTTTCGGGTTTCTTAAGGATTAGATCGTTGATCGTTGTTTAGGGTTGTAACCTATGAACTTTGGAGTTGAGTGATCTAACTTGGATAAATCGTGGAAGAAGAGAGACATATTGCACAATTAGAGGTTGGAGTTATCGCGTTGTTTTGTGGAATACTTAATGCGAATCATCTCGATGGATTTATAGTTCAGAACCCTTAGACTATGAGATTGTGGATTTGTTGAGTTAATAGTTTGGTGATTTCGCTGATACGATATGAAATTTGGTGGAATTCTCAGAAACCTTAGTCGAATGACGTGTTCGAAGATGTGTGTGTTTGCGCCATTAACTATAGGTATGAGCGTGTTTGAGGATTTGTTGTACTTTCTCAACTTCTGTACTTGAGGCATTATAAATATGTTGATGATCATTTTTGAGGATTTTGTACCCGAGCCTTGTTAAATTGGTGGACCTTTTCTAGTGTTCCTTACTCGAGAAATTTGGAGTATGCTTCGAGTGAAAACCTTATGAACTTTGGATTTGGGAACCTTATCGATTGCGTGTTTGGGTTTTTCTGATGACCATTGGAATTTTAATTGATGAGATTAGACTGTAAAACAATTGTGGATTAGTATCGTGTCGTTTGAAGATTGGATAATCACGTAAGACATTTTTGGAGTTTGTGACCAAGTAGTGCCACCTAGCTCCTAATGTTGGACTTAACGTAATTTATGGAAATTAGGAACCCGTGTTGTGGGAGTCGTACCAGGAATCTCGAGATGGTTAACTTCTTCTGTAATTCCTTGAGAGCTTCGTTTGACTCTCAATTTTGTTCCTCCCACTAGCTTTTCTTAAATCCTGCTAGTTCTTCTTCGGTCAATCCCTTTGACTTCTTTATCGGGTTTGAAAACTTCTGTTTCGATTTGTTGCTGACCTTGACTCTATTTATCCATTTACCATTTTCCTGAACTTATGTTGTGAAAAGTTTGACTAACCTACAAATTCTGATTTTCATGAAATTTGAACCTTTCTGAGTTAAACTTCAAAACTTTGTATTTCGTCTTTGTTTTATTTTGGTCATGTTTCAAAAAGATCTTAATAACTTATTTTAAAGTATTTCGAAGTTATTTAAAATTTTAATTTTGATTTTCGCGTGATCGAGATTTTATGAAAATTTTCTTAATTGCAAATATTTTGATTTCTATGAGATTATTATGTAAAACGATTTAATATTTTCGAAAAACTTCGCATGTCCAAATTTTGTTTTATTGTCAGTAGACTTTAAATCTATTAATGAAGATGTTTGTCGACTGATTCGATTCTTAATTACTAACTACAAAACTTGATTTCTCGGATTTTTGTTTCATCTTAAAACAAAGTGTTGTCGAATTTCTTAATTAGAACGTTTTACTGTTGTTTTGAAAATATTTGGGTATCTTTCACCTTGGAGTTTGTTTACAAATATTATTTATCGTCATTATTTTATCGAATAATTTTTCACTATTGTTAATTTAAATGATTTTAAACTTTGGGTAGTTAAGCCCAACTCATCTTGAAACCACTCCTTTCTTCGATTTCGATTTCATATTCCGTTTGAAGTTGTAATTTTTCTTTTAAACCGAGATTGTGATGCGAGTTAAGCATTCTCTTTTTGTCCAAATGATATAACCTTGTTTTCCATTTTATTATTATATTTTTTATAGTTTCGAGGACGAAACTTCTTTTAGTGGGGAAGATTGTAACACCCCTGATTTTTATAAATTTAAATTGATTTAAAATTTTGTTCGTATTTTTATTTTTACGATTTAACTCGTAATTCTTAAAAAAATTTATAAAACGAATTTATTGTTTAATCGTTGAAACTCCTAAAATTCTATTTGTCTCGGAAACTCTTTTTATATATAAAACATATTTTTATTTTTATTTCGATTCATTTCATACATTTAATTTAATTCTTATCGAAAGTCTATTTCGGCGATTTAAATTCTAAATTCTTTTATTTATTTATATTTTGTCCGAATTTCTATTTTCGGCTAGAAACTCATTTATTTTAAGTTTCGTCAAAATATTTATTACCTTTCCTCGAGAAATCAATTTAATTTACTTCATCGAAAATTTATTACTTATCAGGAGATACTATTTCATCGTCTAATTATTTATTTCTAATAATTTCTTTCCGTCTCGAATATTTGATTTACTCATTTTATTTAACACTCCGATTATTTATTAATTTTGTTAACCCGTTTTAATTTGATTCTTGGGTCAGTCAACTTATCGTCATGGAATTCGTTTAGTTCGTTGTCCTAACCTGACTCATTTAAATTAATCCGTATACAACGTATACTTATTGTCTCGGAATCCGTACCTTCTTTTGGTGAGTGGAATTCAACCTATTACTCTTACATTCACCCATTATTAGTGATTCTTCTCCCCTTCCTCTTTCTTTATTATACATCCACCGCATCTTTCATTTTCCCATTCACATTGAAACCCCCTTTTTGCATACACTCCATTTCTTTTCATTTTCCACCGTTTCAATGCATACACCTCCTGTTTCATTTTCTTCTCCTTCACACCTAAATCATCATCGTTTTTCCTCGGCTATGCTATTTACTGATGTCGCTTCTCGTTGTTGTTGCGCACCTGGTCTATGTCCATTTTACTATTGTTTTTGGTCGCTGCAGTTGGTTACGATGGTACGTACGATTCCCTGTTCAGCATTTTTGCCGCTGCTGTCCTGTTTGTATTCTTTTCCCTTTTTTTTCCTCCTTTTCTTCTTCTTCTAATTTCGGTTACTGTTCCGATTTCTACTGCTGCGGTTGTTGTACGTTGTCGCTGTCTTGGATGTCGCAAATCGAGTCCAAGTTCCTCCTCCTCTATTCGTCTTTGCTGCTGCGTTTTATCAGCCAGCCTTATGCGTGAGGGTAATGCTTTTCTCCTATGTCTTTGTTGTTCTGTCCGTTTCGCTCTTCTTTCTTTTCCTTCTTCTCGTTGTTCTCCTTGTTGCTGTTTGTTATGTTCTTATGTCTCTGCTGCTGCTACTGTCCTTTTGTTCTATTTCGGTATTCGTCCTTGTCGGTTTTGTGTCGTGCTGCTGCACTACTGCTGCCTTTTCGTTCTTATTCTTTTCTTCCTTTAATTCCTTCTTTTTCTTACACCGATTCTCGTTGATGTAGTTGCTGCTACGCTGATGTTGTCCTATTTTCGATCTTTTTCCCCTTCGTCCTTTTTCTCCTTCCTTTTCTTTCTCGTCGTTTCCTGATGCTCGTTTGTGGCTACTACATTTGTGTCGTTCTATTTCTTTTTTTTCCTCCGTCCCATCTCGCTTTCTTGTCCTTCTTATGTCGGTTTTGATTCGCTGCTTTATGTCGAGTGATGTTGCTGATCGTTTTTGTTGTTTTGTACAGTACTGCTCCTGTACGTTTGTATCGTCCTGTTTCTCGTATTCTTTCCCCTGTTTTCTATCGTATTCTGTTTTCGCTATCAGGTCATTGTTGTTACTCGTGCTACTGCTGTTCGCGTCGATTGTTGCTGTCCAATATTTGTTTTCCGTGTCTTTTCTTCCTTTCTATTTCGGTTTCCTATTTGCTGTTTTTGTTAATGTCTATATCATTACTCGATTCTATCGACTTATATCGTTATTCTACTCGAGTAATTTCTGCTACGTTTTTCGTGTCAACTCTAGTCCTTCCCAACTTTATCTAATTCCGACTCCTTAATTTCCGTGTCTACGTGTTAGGATCTCCGTGAGAACCTGGAAGCTGGCTCGTAGTCACCAGTTTGATGAGCTTGGACAAATGGATTGAAGCGACTTGTACGTTTTCGGCTCAAGGTAACTTTAGGACGTTACTCGATTTTATATCGTATGTTTGAGTAGTAGTATGTAGTAAATATTTTAACTTCAGTTTCTATTTTAGCTATATATTATTGCTAATTATATTAATTTTAAATCGTATGCCTTTCTATATTTTTATATCTTTCGATATCGTTTTATAAATCGTTAATAATTTTATAAATTATGATCGTTATAATATTTTGTTGGTTATCGTGACACTAGTAACTAAATAATATCGATTTCATATTTTCGCCATGTTTCGTTTATTTATAATTTTATCTCAAATCGTATTTTTATATTATAATCGAGGTTTGTATACTTATTTAATAAAATTAATTTTCGTTTTACGATTTATACTAATAAAGGGGAAAATAGTCGATTTTGCTTTAACTATATTTTTAGTCAAGACTATTTTCACTAATAATTTCTTATTTGTCTACCACTGATTATTTTTAGTAAAATCAGTATTATTTATTGATAAAATGTATTTGTTAAAAATAATTTGAAATCTTTATAAATCTCATTTCATTTATAAAACTCGTTGGCTCAACTAATTTTTATATCGTTTTTCTTAAGATATCCCCTCTTTGAAAATTTATAGTTTTAACTCGATTTCCTAATTATTTATAAAATACTATATATTGAGATATTATATTTTATTTATATTTTGAGTAACGAATTTAGAAATATATTAAAGTTACGATAACGATGATATTAATAAAATGTTAATTTTGTTAGGAATGTTATTTTTAATACATTTCACATATTTTAATAACTTACGTATCTTCTGTAATAATATTTCTATTTTAAGTAAGTTTCTAAAATTAGTAAGTTTCTATTTATAGAAAGTTTCCATTTTTATATAAAATGTTTATTCATTTTGTCCTTATATTATTTACATTGATTATATCTTTTGATCATCGATAATGGCTTTGTTTTGGAGTTATGGAATAAGGATAAGTGTGAGGTTAGAGTAATATATTCTGGGGTTTACGTTTTTGCCATCAACTATAAGGCTGGTGTGTCTTTATGGGGCACACTGGTTGTTGAACCGAGCATATATGGTGTTCGGGAGTGTGTGAACATTTTGACCTTAAACTCGTGTCTCGCAGTGTAAGACGTTGTCGGGTTGAACTGAGTATTTATGGTGCTCGGGAGGGGTGTGCATATTATCTTAAACTAGGGCCAAGCATTTATAAGTCGCCGTCCTATTATGGTTGAGTAGCCTAGTTAGAGACCGAAGTTTGATTTGTTTGAACTAAGTTCTCGAAGCTAGTTTTAGTATTCTCCTAGTGAAAGTCTAGCCGTCTACACTAATCCTATCCATAACACCATTTTGAATATTTTTATTATTATCGATTGATTTTGACTTGCAGGTTGGCAAGTGCTTTAAGTTTCGTTGAACACTTTTTTTTATTATATCGTTTTTAATGTTTTCTCATTTTAAGTATTTTGATATAATAATATTATTATTTTTCCATATGATATAATTTGGTTGGGAGAACGTCCGAGTTACTCCCCACTGACGTGGCTGTTATGTTTATAACATGACAGGTATTTGCTGCTGGGTTTTGGGTGTGAGTTAGCGAGTAGCATGGATCCTACTCTTTCTTTATTCATTTTATTTATGGATTTGTATAACCCGTTTGGTGAATTTTCTCTTTAGCACTTTTGTAAAAAGAGGCCTTTGCATTGACTTACCATTTCTTTTAATAAGATATAGTTTGTCAGTGTGTTTTAATCCCAACTCTACAGTGTTTCCGCCACTGTATTGCGTTAGATTTTCTAGGGGATTACATTCAAATTATTTTTAAGAAATAGCTTTGATTTATACATAATATAAATTCTAATAAAAATAGTCAATCGGAAACAAATAGGAAATTATTAGTGAAAATAGTCCCGACTAAAATGTATTTAAAACTAAATCGACTATTTTCTCATTTATTAGTATAAATCGTAAAACGAAAATTAATTTATTAAACAAGTATATAAATCTCGATTATAATACAAAAATACGATTTTGAGTTAAAAATTAGAAATTAACGAAATATGACGAAAAGTATGAAATCGATATTATTTAGTCACTAGTGTCACGATAACCAACAAAATATTATAACGATCGTAAATAATTAAATTACTAACGATTCATAAAACGATATCGGAAACTTGTAAAATATTTATAAGACGTACGATTTAAAATTAATATCATTTAGCAATAATAAATAGCTAAAATTAGAAAAATGAAGTTAAAATATTTACTACATACTACTACTCAAACATACGATATAAAATCGAGTAACGTCCTAAAGTTACCTCAAGAAAATCGTCAATGTATTTGCCCTTCGAACCAAGTTCCGACCCTTGATACTTCTACAAAATTGCTTCAAAAATTGCTTCGAGACGGGCCGACAAGGGCAGCAACAGCAACCTCAAAACAACGAGCAGCAGCGACAAAGCAGGCAGTACACAACTGAAAGAGCGAAATCTGAAGATAACAATAAGGGGAAGAGGGAGAAGAGAACGAGGAAAAGAAGGGAACACGACCCACAACCCGAATAAGACGAGAACCAAGGGAATTAAAGACAACAGCAAAGGCACTGGACGGAATAAGGTAAAAAGAAGGACAAGAAGAAGAAAAATGAAGAAGAGGCAAGCACGAAAAACGACTAAGTGCACAACAGCAATCCGCACACAGACAGCAACTAAACAGCAGCAGAACAAAGAGAGAAAGGGAAGGAAAGTCCGGAGCAGTAATTGACGAAGACAACGGAGGAAAGAAACAGCAGCACCACAGCGATAAGGAGACGAAACAACAACAGTGATAGAAACAGTACGAAACGAAAAGGAGACAGAAGAATGCGAGGACAGGTCTCGAAACATGATAAGAAAAACGAGAACAAAAGCAGGTACGAACATCAGAACCCAACTACAAAAAAATCGAGTCAACGAGGAAAACAAACAAGGCACAGACGCACTAGACAACATCAGCAACAACAACGACTTGAAGGGACAAAGAAGAAAAAAGGAAGAAAATAAGCAGAAGAAGAAATCGGCAGCAGCAGTAACACTAAAAAGAAGAAGAATGGAGGGAAGGAACGGACAAACAGCAGCAGCAGAGACACTAAACCGAAAAGAACAAAAACCGAGTTCGAACTAAAAGACAGTAGCACAAGCACGCAGCAGAAAAACACGTGACAGCAGAAATTGGACCCGAACTAAGAACCGAGGAGAAACATCAATTAAACGGACAAAGGAAGACAAATCAACAAACAAAGCAACGAGAAAACAGGACAAAGAAGAAGAGGACTACCTCGACGAGTCTGGAACGAAGGACGACAGCCCAGTAGTACCCGCACAGTCAACAGCCGCAGCAACGTATTGCAGCAGGCGGCAGAAACAGATTAAATGGAGAGGAAAAAACAGGGGAAGAGGAAGGAAAGTCGAAGAACAAGAAGGAAATAACGCAGCAGCAGATGGGGCAGTCGAGTGAGATGGCAGCAGCATCAAAAGGGAAAAAAAAGTGGAGGATGAGGGGAAAGTATGAAGCGGTTTTGGTGAGGATGAATGAAGAGGTGATAGGGTGTATAGATGAAGCGGTGGATGTTGAAGTGGGAAGGCAAAGGGAATGAATAAATAAAAACAAATAATGACAGGCACACGTATAAAATGAAAACTAGGTACGTCACCCGTGAAATTCACGGGATTATCCGCTTAAAAATTGTGTGCGTTGGTTTTTGTAAATCATCCACCAAGTCGTTTGGCGAATGTATATACAGAGTAGTTGTCTGAAATTACATGTGGATCGATTTCGTGTTTAATGGAATTAAACATAGTTGAAATGTAGCTTCGATTGCAATAATGATGGTGCATAAAGTTGTAATTAGAGCAGACAATAGTTACCTAGGAGAAATGAATCATCTTTGTTGTAAAGTATTTGTCATTCCTAAGCAATGAATATTAAGTTTGTATTGATTGTTATAACAAATAATAAAATAAGGGCAAACGAAAAAGTTTCAATCAATTAATAATTAAATTAATAAGGAATCTAATAAAAGCATAAATTAATACCACATACTAATAACATAACAAATTTGTCTTTACGGTGTATTAGATATAAGTTGTAGAAAAATATGTGATTAAAAAAATTTAAGTGATAATAAATGTAATAAAATGAATCATATTCGTCGAGAAGTCAAAAAATAAAGTTAAAAATTGGATTTACTTAAACACATTGAAATTTGAAATCTTTCATTCTGTACGAATGAATATTAATTTTCTATTTGATTATTATAACCATTAATTAATTAAATAAGGGTAACCGAAAAGGTTTGGATTGAATGCTCATATAATTAACTCTAAATTTAATAAATAGAATACTTAACATCACATATAATAATACAACAAATTATTAAATAAAAGTAACTCGGGTTTATTATTCGCGACACATATACGTATATAATATGGTATATAGAGCCAAAAAAAATGCAACCTTGAACCGTGGTAGACGTACATACATGCAAATTTCACGGGACAATTTAAAGTCGAGATGGTGTTGCTAATCTCAGAAGTTATGATGGTTGCCAACAATGATGTGCTTAAAATTATAATTAGAGGAGACAATAGTTACCTAGGAGTAATGAATCATCTTTGTTGTGCATTTGTCATTTATTATCAATGAATATTAAGTTTGTATTGATTGTTATATCAAATAATAAAATAAGAGCAAACGAAAAGGTTTCGATCAATTAATAATAAAATTAATAAGGAATCTAATAAAAGCATAAATTAATATTACATACTAATAGCATAACAAATTAGTCCTTACGGAGTATTAGATATAAGTTGTAGAAAAATCTGTGATAAAAAGATTTTTAAGCGATAATAAAGGTATTACGGAGTAATAAAGTGAATCATACATATTTGTTGAGAAGTCGAAAAACAAAGGTAAGAAATGGATTAACTTAAACGCAATGAAATTTGAAATCTTCCATTATTTACGGATGAATATTAATTTTCTATTTGATTATTATAATAATAATTAATTAATTAATTAAATAAGGGTAACCGAAAAGGTTTTGGATCAAGTGCTCATATAATTAACTCCAAATTTAATAAATAGAATACTTAACATCACATATAATAATTAAAAGTTCGGTACTATATTATTAAAAATATTTAGTACTATATTATTGCAAATTATTCAGTACTATATTATTGCAAATTATTTAAAATTCAGTATTATATATAACCAATTACCAAGGCCAACCGAGAAGTTTAATAATAAAGTGAAAACTTTATAACATATCTATAATTATGAAAAAAAATACATATATATAAGCAACAAAACAAAATGCAATAATAATAAATTAGAGTCGAATGCAAGAAATTGTAAAAACACAAACAGTTGTAGCTTCTTCTTAATCATATTTTGTAAATTTCTTCAAGTTTGAACATAAATAAAAGTACACTCTTATGAACACAAAATCAATGATATTTAAAGTTAACTTGAAATATATTTATATAAATAATCAATTAAAATAAAATTATTATATCTGAAAAATAAGAAATTTCAGACTTGATTATTGGCTTCGCATAAGTTCACTTAACAAAAACAAATACAAAAAGATTAAATTAACACTAAAATTAGAATCAACAAAGAACAATTATACAACTGAAGAGAGTATTTTAAAAATAGAACGGAAACATATCTATAATTATGAAATAACAATACATATATAAGCAACAAAACGAAATGCAATAAGACTAAATTAGAGCCAAATGCAAGAAATTGAAAAACAAAAACAGTTGTAACTTCTTCTTAGTCATATTTTGTAAATTTCTTCAAGTTTGAATACAAATAAAAGCACCCTCTTATGAACACAAAATTCATAATATTTAAAGATAACTTGAAATATATCTATATAAATAATCAATTTAAATAAAATTATTATACCTGAAAAGTGAGAAATTCCAGACTTGATTATTGGCTTCGCATAAGTTAACTAAAATTAGATGCAAATAGATAAAATTAGCACTAAAATTAGAATCAACGGAGAACAATTATACAACTGAAGAGAGTATTTTAAAAATAAAACGAAAATTTTTTTAATAAGAAAGAATTTGCCAATGTATAAAGCCAAAACTTGATGACACATATATATATGGGGGGAAAATTTAATAAGACTAAATTGACAAAGGGAAGAAATTAATAATAATAATAATAATAATAATAATAATAATAGTAATAATGATAATAATAATAATAATAATAATAATAATAATAATAATAATAATAATAATAATAATAATAATAATAATAATAATAATAATAATAATAATAATAATAATAATAATAATAATAATAATAATAATAATAATAATAATAATAATAATAATAATAATAATAATAATAATAATAATAATAATAAAGGATTGTTTGAGCATTTAATATCTGCCACGCGACAAAAAATTACACACTCAAATAACCTTTTTAACTTTATATGTAGATAGATAGATAGATAATAATAAAATTAATAAGGAATCTAATAAAAGCATAAATTAATACAACATACTAATAACATAACAAATTAGTCCGGACGGAGAATTAGATATAAAAAAGGCGTAGAAAAATATGTGATTTAAAATTTTAAGCGATAATAAATGTATTACGGATATTACTTTTCGGATTTTTTTTTGTTTAGTGAACTTATGCAAAGCCAATAATCAAGTCTGAAATTTCTCATTTTTCAGGTATAATAATTTTATTTTCAATGATTATTTATATAAATATATTTCAAGTTAACTTTAAATATCATGGGTTTTGTGTTCATAAGAGTGTTCTTTTTTTTATTAATCGAAAATAGTAAATTTTGTAATACTGTCTTTTATAGCAATAAGAATTTTCATTTGTGAATGTAAAAATCAATGCAAATTGTTTCCATTAATAAATTTACTATGACCTACATTTTCAGAAATCACAATATTTTCTAAAACTTTTATTTAATAACTTGTTGTATTATTATATGTGATATTAAGTTTTTTTTATTATATTAAATGTAATTAATTACATTAGTAATTGACCAAAACCTTTTCATTACCCTTATTTAATTATTATTTGTTATAATTCATTGATTATTTATCTAAGTATATTTCAAGTTAAATTTATCTATCATGGTTTTGTGTTCATTAGAGTGTACCTTTTTTTTAATCGAAAATAGTAAATTGTGTAATACTACCTTTTACAGCAATAAGAATTTTCATTTGTGAATGTAAAAATCAATGCAAATTGTTTTCATTAATAAATTTATTTGTTTTCATTAACAAATTTATTATGACTTGCATTTTCAGAAATCACACTCTTTTCTAAAACTTTTATTTAATAATTTGCTGTATTATTATATGTGATATTAAGTTTTTTTCCATTAAATGTAATTAATTACATTAGTAATTAGTAATTGACTTAAACCTTTTCATTTACCCTTATTTAATTATTATTTGTTATAATAATGAGTAGAAAATTAATATTCATTGATAAGGAATGTAAATTTCATTTGACCTAACTTACTCCATAATTTTTTATTTTTTTTTTGCTTTTCAACAAAGATGAGTCATTTTCTTAGTGCATTTATTATCACGTACATAATTTTAATCACAATCTAATACTACCTTTTATAGCAATAAGAATTTTCATTTGTGAATGTAAAAATCACTGCAAATTGTTTTCATTAATAAATTTATTACGAACTACATTTTCGAAAATCACAATCTTTTCTAAAACATTTTTTAATAAGCTGTTGTATTATTATATGTGATATTAAGTTTTTTTTATTAAATGTAATTAATTACATTAGTAATTGACCAAAACCTTTCCATTTACCCTTATTTAATTATTATTTGTTATAATAATGAGTAGAAAATTAATATTCATTGATAAAGAATGGCAATTTCATTTGATTTAACGTACTCCATTATTTTATTTTATTTTTATATTTTTCAACAAAGATGATTCTTTTGTTAGTACATTTATTATCACGTACATTATTTTAATAACAATCTAATACTACCTTTTATAGCAATAAGAATTTTCATTTGTGAATATAAAAGTCAATGCAAATTTTTTTCATTAATAAATTTATTACGACCTACATTTTCAAAAATCACAATCTTTTCTAAAACTTTTATTTAATAATTTGTTATATTATTATATGTAATATTAAGTTTTTTTTATTAAATGTAATTAATTACATTAGTAATTGACGAAACCTTTTCATTTACCCTTTATTAATTATTATCTGTTATAATAATGAGTAGAAAATTAATATTCATTGATAAAGAATGGAAATTTCGTTTGATTTAACTTACTCCATTATTTATTTTATTTTTATACTTTCCAACAAAGATGATTCATTTTGTTTGTATATTTATTATCACGTACATTATTTTAATCACAATATTTCCAAAAATTTTATCTAATATTTTGTCTATGTATATATAAGTTTAATAATAAAGCGAAAACTTTATAACAACTCTAAAATTATGAAAAAAGAATACATATATGTAAGTAACAAACAAAATGCTATAAGAGTAAATTAGAGCCGAATGCAAGAAATTGTAAAAGGACAAACAACTTCTTAATCATATTTTGTAAATTTCTTCAAGCTTGAATATAAATAAAAGCACACTCTTATGAACCCAATATCCGTGATATTTAAAGTGAACTTGAATTATATTTATATAAATAATCAATTAGAATAAAATTATTATACCTGAGAAATGAAAAATTGCAGACTTGATTATTGGCTTCGCATGATTTTACTAAACAAAAACAAATGCAAAAAGATTAATTAAATCAGCACTAAAATTAGAATCAAGGAAGAACAATTGTACAACTGAAGAGAATATTTTAAAAACAAAACGGAAACGCATCTATCTATAATCATGAAAAAACAATACATATATAAGCAACAAAACAAAATGCAATAGAATAAATCAGAGCCGAATGCAAGAAACTGAAAATCAAAAACAGTTGTAACTTCTTCTTAATTATATTTTGTAAATTTCTTCAAGTTTGAATATATATATAAAAGTACACTCTCATGAACACCAAATCCATTATATTTAAAGTTAACTTGAAATATATCTATATAAATAATCAATTAAAATAAAATTATTATACCTGAAAAGCGAGAAATTCCAGACTTGATTAGTGGCTTCACATAAGTTCAGTAAACAACAACAAATGCACGAAAAAGAAATTAGGACTAAAATTAGAATCAACAAAGAGCAAGTATACAACTAAGGAGAATATTTTTAAAATAGAACGGGAAATTTTTTAATAAGACAAAATTTGCCATTGTGTAAAGGCGAAACTTGGTGACACATATATATGAGGGGAAAAATCAGTAATACTAAATTGAAAAATCGGAGCCGAATGCAAGAAACTGAAAAACAAAAACAGTTGTAACCTCTTTTTAATCATATTATGTAAATTTCTTCAAGTTTGAATATAAACAAAAGTACACTCTTATGAACACCAAATCCATTATATTTAAAGTTAACTTCAAATATATCTATATAAATAATCAACTAAAATAAAACTATTATACCTGAAAAGCGATGAATTCTAGACTTGATTAGTGGATTCACATAAGTTCACTAAACAACAACAAATGCACGAAAAAAAATTAGCACTAAAATTAGAACGAACAAAGAGCGAGTATACAACTGAGGAGAATATTTTGAAAATAGAACGGAAAATCTTTTAAGAAGACAAAATTTGCAACTGTGTAAAGACAAAACTTGGTGACACATACATATATGAGAGAAAAATTCAGTAAGACTAAATTGACAAAAGGAAAGAAATTTTAAAATAAAAAATAAATAAATAATAATAATAATAAAAGGTTGCTCAAGCATTTAATGTCCGCCATGTAGCAAAAAATTAAATGCATAAACAACCCTTTTAACTTTATTTATAGATTGGAATAGGGGGTTGAACTAGTTCAATTAAATGAATCGGGTTAGAAAAAGGAATCAAACAATTCCCGAAACGATAAGTTGATTAACCTCCGAACCGGATTAAAAAAAGAGTTAATAAAACTAATAAATAATCGGACCGTCAAATAAAATGAGTAATTAAAGTATTCGAGAGGAAAACGTAGTTGATAGAAATAAATAATTAGACGATGAAAATATATTTCCCGATAAATAATAAATTTTCGATAAAGTGAATTAAATTTATTTCTCGAGGAAAGGTAATAAATATTTTGACGAAACTTAAAACAAATGAGCTTCGAGCCGAAAAAAATAGAAAATTTGAGCTTATATATAAATAAATAAAAAGAATTTAGAATTCAAATCGTCGAAATGAACTTTCGATAAGAATTAAATTAAAGGTATAAAATGAATCGAAACAGAAATAAAAATATGTTTTAAATATAAGAAGAATTTCCGAGATAAATAGAATTTTAGGAGTTTGAAACGATTAAACAATAAATTCGTTTCATAATAGATTTTAAGAATTACGAGTTAAATCGTAAACAAAATAAAAATACGAATATAATTTTAAATTAATTTAATTTGTAAAATCAGGGGTGTTACATCAATGCCAAGGAAAATGTACATGGAACATGTAACATGTGCATGTGGATGCACATATTTTGACACAGCGACGTACTACCAGTACTACTTCTCTTTTCTCCTCTTTCAACCTCACTCCTACTCATCTACTACTACTGCTACTTCTGATTTCTACGCATTTCGGCTTAGCACTAAGGGACGTAGGCTTAATATTATGTTATTAGCTTAGTTAAAGTGTATAATAAAGCCAAATATTATAATGTCACTTAATATTATGTAGGTATTATGTTAACGGTTTTTCTAACATGTGTCTAATGGACACGCGTTAATATGTTATTAACATAAATATTAGGTTCCCCGTTGAATCTTGATTTGCAGTCACATAGGAACCATTTTAAACTAATTGGTTTTAAGTTTTTTATTGTTACAAATCATATTAGTTAAATTGCTTTGATTTAATTACGGTTAGTCTAATCACATTTGACTGATCTTTTTACCTATAATAATGCTGCACATATCATACATATTAACAAAGACTACAACACCGATGTAGGAGATTACTAATTACAATCCACATATGGGACCAAGGTCTTCCTCGACTTGGACTTGCCAGAGACTAGAATATTACTACAAAGGTAACCGTTTGCCCCCACAGTAAAAAAAACGCACATGAACCATGTCCCCGATCTCACATATACTAGATTAGCCACATATTATTATTTGCATTGCCATACCACCCCACAGGGACCAGGAACCCGTTCAAATAAGAGTCCTCGATGCTGAGGTCGCAGAAGATATGGTCACTTCAACCATTGCAGAGCTTCTACAAGCAGATGTCGACGATCAGGTAATGTCGACAGACATCGCATACCTACTGATATGATATACCATTGAACATTTCCGATTAAATGAAACAATTGGAACAGAATGAGGTATACAAATGCCACGGAACGATAACAGAAGTAAGAACAGATGTTGACTGGCGGTATCAGTCTTGCATATCATGCCCCGCTGGAATCGACGATGACGAAAAGTGTCGCCAATGTAACGAACCATTACCCTACCCCAAACAAAGGTAAGAAAAAACACAAAAAATACAACTCACCGTACGGTATGTTAAACTTATCTACTGCTCCTAGACAATATCACAAATATGTTAATACCTACAACACAGGTACAAATTAATCATTACAATAGCGGACGAAACAGCATACGCATCATTGGTGATTTTTGGGAGAGAAGCTGAGAAGATAGTCGGGAGACCAATCGAAGCATTACTAACCCAATATGAAAAGGTACGCACAACAAATAACACACCAACTACTCGAACAAATTTTAACTGTGTTGTCCTAAAAAGACAGCGAAAAACGGAACGGGAGAAAGGAGAAAGTGTTTGACATACTCCAACAATGTGTCGGGAGAGAATACACCATGAAAGTCAAGATTGGGATTACCAAATACAACTCCGAACGGAAACTAAAGTGTCAAAAGGTATTGTTGACGCCAAAGGACCCTCCAACTCCAACCACAGTGGAAAAGGGGGACAAAAAAACAGAGGTAACAACAACAATTCTTACCCAAAAACACCAGCATCTTTTTACACACGAGACCATATACCCAAACAACTCCAGTGTTTTCGCAGGAGCAACCACAACAAGACAACTTAGAAATTCAGCCTACAACAAAGTCCGACCCTTCGGTGAACACCTCAGCTAAAAATGAGAAGAGAAAGATAGACAAGGAGTAAGTTAATTATTATTACGTACACCAACTACAAGCAATTTTTCACTTATATTTCAGTAACAGAATTTCCACACCAAAAATGACTTACAGCTTTGAAGTGACGGCGAAAGAAACATCCTTAGCGAAGGAAACAATAGATAAAAAGAGGCCAAAAATTGAAAAGATAAAATAGACTCTGACAGAGAAAAACACAGAAGAACAAGGACATAATTTATGCAGATTACATATTGCAATTATTTTATAGTATACGAATTTTTTAATGTCTGTTTCTTCCTTAGACTGGATCATGTCAACTTCTTTCGTTCTTTATATTTACATGTCGTGTGTCATTTAGTAGCTTTGATGATTCGATCTTCCCAACATCTGCACTATTCACGATTACGACACCCTCTACAAGCACGCACCGTGACAACCACATGGAAGTTAGACAAGTAAATTAGTAATCCCGTGCGGTGCATGGGCATGGCGACTAGTTAGAGCCTTAAACTAATGTCATTCATGATCAGTTTCATTTAGGTTGAGAGTAGTACTCCTTATGAGGCATGTAATATCAAACTGCATAAGCATGACATTCGTCTCTTAGTACCTGTACGTTTTTGACTCGTGGTTTTGACATGTGCGAAAAAGACAAATCCTTTCTTTTATTTTAATTCCCATAAGCCTCACATAGCCAAATTGACATGTTTGACCCGTTTATTAACTACATGCCATATATTGCCTACCCTAGTTAAGCTAGTAGATTAGTTGGACGGAATTGTTTTTTCCGGGTTAATTTTGGTACCATGATGATTGAAAAAAAAAGGGGAATGGAGAAAAAAATGACAAGAAAAAATTCAATGAAAGAATAAAATTGAATGAAAAAAAAAAGAAAGGAAATAAGAAAAAAGAAAAAAAATGAAGTGAAACTAGAAGAATGTGTTTTTGCTATGAGAAAAGAAT
Organism: Agrostemma githago; assembly: GCA_958450325.1. Taxonomy (NCBI): domain Eukaryota; kingdom Viridiplantae; phylum Streptophyta; class Magnoliopsida; order Caryophyllales; family Caryophyllaceae; genus Agrostemma; species Agrostemma githago. The sequence continues at coordinate 58,992,899 of OY288247.1, read as the reverse complement.
TGATCTCTCTAATTTCATAGTTATTAGTGGGAAGCGGTTTTGATAAGGCGCTTGTTGCTATGCCTAATTTCTTCGACTGGAGTTTGGTGAGAACGGAATGTTTATTATTGATGGGTGTAAGGAATACTAGCTTGGCTTTTACCTCCTCATATCCATATCGTTTTGCCCCTTCTTACCCGATTAACCTCACTTTATTTACCATATGTAAGTCCTTGGCACTTGTCTTTACCCGATAGAATGCGTATGTACAGTAGAGATTAATTTCATGTTAGATTGCATGCATGTTCTTGTAGGTCGCAGTTTAGGTGAGTGCTTTGTCTTTCCGTTTTTACATAAACTCACAATATCACCCATTTTGTGTGATGAGTGATCCGCGAGAGTCCGACATAGACGAGTCTTGCAAGGTTGAAGGTTCAGTATTGTTGTCATTGGTCAAGCTTGTTGTATGTTGTTGTTTGCATTAATTTTAATCGTTGCGCATTAGTTTGGGTAACTTTGAAGCATACTCCGCTATGAGTTATATACATTCCATTAGGATTGAGTTATCGTTTTATGCTTGCTTGAGGACAAGCAAGGGTTTGGTTTGGGGAGATTTGATGCGCGTATTTTATATACACTTTTTATGCTCTTATTACGCGCATTCCCGTGTTTATTGAATAGTGAAAACTACTATTTTGCCCCGAATTGGCTACTTTGTGGTGTGTATTGTCCTTTTGCAGGAACGGAAGACAAAGGAGCTAAAACGAACCAAAACCAAGCCAAAACGAAGCTGGAAGAGCTTATCGCTGAACTGGGCAGAATAGTCGACCGACTGTGAGAATAGTCGGCCGACCATTAGGATAGTCAACCGACAATGGTTTTAGTCGGCCGACTATTTGGGGTGACAGCAGAGTTCAATTCAGTCAATATTAGTCGACCGACTATTAAAATAATCGGCCGACTATTTTCTGGGCCGTTGACAGTTTCGTATTCAGCAAGTTATTTCCTAATCAGTTTTAACCTATTCTAAGTTGTATAAATAAAGCTTTTCAGCCACTTTACTTCTCGAATTTTCTACTTTTATTCCTCCTTAAACTTTTATCTCTTTTCTTATTTTCTTAAGATCACTTTTAGTTTAATTTCTTCCCAAAACTCAGTTATTGTAAGACTTTCGGATTCGAATCGCCTTCATTCCTTTTGGTAATTTTATCTAATCTTTCTTCCTTATTCTTCGTTCTTGATTGTTCTTCTTCTTCATATTTAATTATTCTTAATCGTTGTTTTATGCTTGTCGTAAATTTATTATTATTCATCATGTTTAATCTAGTAGAATCTTTTATTAATCTTGTTGTTCTCGATTTAATTATGAGTAGCTAATTTCCTTCGATAGGATTTAGGGGATCTGCGAATTGAATGTGGTCACTAAATAATTTATAGATTTGTCAATGATATTGCGTCTGAGTTGTCAATTGTAGCAAATAATCGTGATTAGTCAGTTAATGCGCATGATTGATTAATTGAATTTGGTAAACTTGAACCTAAGATCGGAAGCCTGGTAAAATTTAGACCTGCTACAACACGTTAGTATGCCCTAATAAGATCGGAAGCCTTTAGACGCATGCTAGGGTGAATAGCGGACCGGAAAGACCTTTTCACTACCCCTTAGACCAATATCTGCGACAAACCTGTGACTTAGACCGTGACCATATAAGATTCGTAGTGAACCGACAATCCTAGTTTTCTCTCCATATATAAATTCGTCTTAAATTCATCTTATTTATTTTAGTTATTTCTTCCCCTTTAATTTTCTCTTCCTTCACTACTTTAGTTTAGTTCAACCACAATTAAAAAACTCCCGATTTGTTACTTAGATATTCTTTAATTACGAGTAGAATTTATTTGTCTCCTTGTGAAATCGATCCTGACTTCCCTAGCTATATTTTTAGTTGGACCGTAGTTGGTTATCTTTGATAGGTATATGACTAGCTTATCAGAGACTGTCTACCGTAGCGTGGGAGAGGACCTTTCCAGGTCTATTCAGTCCACAATTGTGATTAAGAAGGCGGCGGAGGAGGGCCTAAGATTGAAGTCCCAGTTGCAGGAGGTGGAGCTGAAAATGGAGGCATAGAAACACCTAAGGCTGGAGGCTGAGGAGAGGGCGGCGGCTAGTCGGGCGGAACTAGAGGCTCTCCAGGGTGTCCATTCCTCTTGCGAGTCGTCCCGGAAAGTTTTGGAGGGGCAGTTGAAGTCCGCCCATGCTGAGGTGGCGTCCGCCCATGCTGAGGCGCAATCTCTTCAGTCAAAGTTGGCGGCGGCTGAAGAGGTCGTGGCAAAGAAGTCTGCCGAGTTTGCCGAGCTGGAGAAGGAGGCCGGTGAGGCCTACACAGAGGGGATGAATGCAGTGATTGGACTGACGTCTGCAGCTCTTCGTGAGTATGACCCCAACTTTCATTTCGGTCGGTATAACCCGATTTACCAGCGTCTCCGAGTCGAAGAGGATGAGTTTGAGGATGGGTCGCCTGAGGCGGCATCTCCGACCTCTCCTAAATAGGAAATCGGGTCGTCGTCCTCCTGTGCCTCATGGAGGGAGAGGAGGGGGCGACAGAAGAGCCGGCTGATACCGCTCACTCTTCTGCCCCTTCTTGAGGCTTTTTGTGGATCTCCTCGCACCAACCCTTGAGGTTCAGGCATAGGCTTGCCCTCCATGCTTCATCGTTTTTTCCCTTTTTGTCGTGTTTGTAGGTGGCGCTTGATCCTTTGAAGTCGGCTGCCGATCTTGTAATAGTTGTAGCCTTATTTTGACTTTATTACTGTAACCAACATTTGGCGCTTCAGACGCCTTTTGCTTTTCTATTTCAATTTTAGCCTTATTTCATAGTCTTCTTGTTACGTATATGTTTCTCTGCTTTGCTAGCTTTCACCTCTTGGTTACCCTCTGTTGTAATGTCGCCGCCTGGGGCTCTATGGATGCCCCAATAACCATGGATGGGGGGTCATGCCTCCAAGACTGTGGATGGGGGACCCCAATCCGGTTGCCGCCAAGGGCTTTATGGCACCCTGGTGGACTTGGGATCATGCCCCCATAACTTGCGGATGGGGGACCCTAATCCGGTTGTCGCCAAGGGCTTTATGGCACCCTGGTGGACTTGGGGTTATGCCCCTATAACTTGTGGATGGGGGACCCCAATTTGGTTACCGCTAAGGGCTTTATGGCTGCCCTGATTACTATGGATGGGGGGTCATGCCCCCATAACTTGTGGATGGGGGACCCCAATCCGGTCGCCGCCAAGGGCTTTATGGCAACCGGGTGGACTTTCAGCTTATGCCCCCATAACTGTGGATGGGGGACCCTAGCCACGTTGCCGCCTGGGGCTACGGCACCCAGACGGTCTTCGCTTATGCCCCCATAACTGTGGATGGGGGACCCTAGCCACGTTGTCGCCTGGGGCTACGGCACCCAGACGGTCTTCGCTTATGCCCCCACCGCCTGGGGCTACGACACCCAGACGGTCTTGGCATATGCCCCCATAACTGTGGATGGGGGACCCTAGCCACGTTGCCGCCTGGAACTACGGCACCCAGACGGTCTTGGCTTATGCCCCCATAACTGTGGATGGGGGACCCTAGCCACGTAGCCGCCTGGGGATAAGACACCCAGACGATCTTTGCTTATGCCCCCATAACTATGGATGGGGGACCCTAGCCACGTTGCCGCCTGGGGCTACGGCACCCAGACGGTCTTGGCTTATGCCCCCATTACTGTGGATGGGGGACCCTAGCCACGTTGCCGCCTGGGGCTATGGCACCCAGACGGTCTTGGCTTATGCCCTCATAACTGTGGATGCGGGACCCTAGCCACGTTGCCGCCTGGGGCTATGGCACCCAGACGGTCTTGGCTTATGACCCCATAACTGTGGATGGGGACCCTAGCCATGTTGCCGCCTGGGGCTTTAGCACCCAGACGGTCTTAGGCTTGCTGTAGATGGGGGACCCTAGCCATTTTTGGTGGGGTGTCCATTTCCTATGATAAGCAAATAGGGGCTCCCCCCCCCCCCCCTTATTGCCCCCTGCTTGCTGCTCGAGAAGGTAGAGAACGGGGAGCAAGTAGATTTAACTAAGAAAATGGCCTCCTCTTGAAAGTGGTTTACAAGTTCTGGAGGCAGGGTCGTCGACAAGCCTGATCGTACCCTGCCGGAAATCAAAACAAAGGTTGGCCTACATGTGGCGCCTAGACGTAGTATCTTCTGACGGTGTCTGCGTTCCAGTGTGATGGCAGATCTCGCCCCTTGCCGTCTTTTAGCTTGTAGGTACTTGGTCCTACTACCTTGGTAACTTCATATGGTCCCTCCCAGTTGGCGCTAAGCTTTCCGTGTTCGTTTGCTTTGCCAACCGCCGCAGATTTTCTGAGGACCAAGTTCCCCACCTGGAATTTTCGGTGGTTGACCCTTTGGTTGTATGCATTTTTCATACGCTGTTGGTATGCTACCAGGTTCACATGCGCCTCTTCTCTGGTTTCTTCTACCAGATCCAGGGCTTCTGCCATGGCGGCCTCGTTAATGTCCCCCTGGTAATACTTGCTGCGGGCGGAAGGGATGCGCACTTCTATGGGAAGCAGAGCTTCTGCTCCGTAGACGAGGCCAAACGGCGAATGTCCGGTAGCAGCTTTTTGCGTTGTTCTTAATGACCAGAGCACACTTGGCAGTTCATCCACCTACCTTCCTTTTAGGTCTTCCAGCATCTTCCTTAGCCCCTTGAGGATTTGCTTGTTGGCCGCCTCAGCCTGACCGTTGGTTTGGGGGTGGCAGACGGCGGAGTATGCGACGGCGATCCTTAATCCTTCCAGCCATCCTCTTATGGGAGGGTTGTCGAACTGGCGGCCGTGTTCGAAGACCAGCACCTTTGGTACTCAGAAGCGGGTTATGACATTGCGGCAGATTACCTTACGCACAGCCGGCTCAGTGATGTTTGGGACGGCCTCCGCTTCTATCCATTTCGAAAAGTAGTCCACGGCTACTATCACGAACTTCCTGATGATCGCCTCCCAATCGGATCGGTCGTTAATGAAGGACGGGGGATCAAACGATATTTATAGACTCGGAAAAACACAAAAACTACTAGAGTAATCGTGGTAAGTCGAGGTCGGTCTACAGGGAACGGTGTGCTATTTAGGTGAGCTTAAGGCGGTGTGTTTGATGTCTAGAGGGAGGTTTTCTAAGGGTCGAGTCTAAACTAGAGGAATAACTAGAGAAATGACTATGAGAATAGCTAGGGGTGATTAATCTAGGGAAAGGTGTTAGGGGGAAGTCGGGATTCGGTACTTGGAGTCTAAGAAGGTCGGGATCGAGCTTTTGTCGCAACATTGATAAACTCACCTAAAAACCCACTTTCGCGGCGAAGAAGGGTAAGTCTCTAGCTATGGTAATTTCTACCCCGAGTTTCCCCATACTGATAGAAACTAGTCAAGGTCGGTCTAGTTGGCCGGACTAAAACAACAATGACACAAAAACCATAACAAGATAAACCAACAAGCAAGCAACCCGCCAATACCCCTAAATTCAAATAATCCAAGTCCTCATCCCTAAACCCCCCAATAAGAAATCTACTCACTAATCATAATGAAAGACAATAAAACATTAACTAGGGAGAAAATAACTACAACATGCATATTAAATAGATCTAAAGAAACTAACAATAAAATGATGAGAAAACTATGATCTAACAATTACCCACTAAACTATGGAAGAAACAAAATCTAACAAAATATACTAGAGAATAATCTAGAACAACATGAATAAAATCTAGAGAAACTAACAACACTTATATGATCTAAACAAGATAATAATGAGAAAACTAAATTAAATCTAAAATAGAGATAAGAGAGTGGAAGAGAAATATACCAACTATGGAGATCTATAAGAAATAAGAAGATTGCATAGATAAAGATTGAATCTTCGATGAATAAAATGAAGAACTTGTCACTAATTCTTCAATAAACCCAACAAATCTTCAAAATAAAACTTGAATAATCTTCTACAAACTTGAGATCTAGAAAATTGTTGATGAAACTAAGTAGATCTACTACTAAATTACTACTAGATTTGTAGAGAATTACTAAGAATATTACTAGATTACTACTAAGGAGATAGTGATACTACACTAATGATAGCCTTCTACACTAATGGTGGATGAAGTGATATGAGGATCCTACACTACTCTAATGGGGGATGCTTTGGGCAACAAACTAGGGTAACATATATATAGTAATCTCTTAATGGGTATTTAACCTAAAGCCCAAATCCACTTTATGCTCCATTAGTGAGACAATCTCCCTTAGCATCTTCATGGGGTAAAACTTCGCCCTGCGGTGTTGACGATAATTCCCACCGGGTGAAATTTCATCCAGTCAAATTTTCTTCCATTTTTTGCGTTTTTGGCACTTCTTTCCATCGGGCGAAATTTCATCCGGTGGGCGAAATTTCGCCCGGTCAGTTTTGCCCGGTGGGGAGTCTCGGAAAATCTTCGGGGAAGCATTTTTACCGTCGGGTGAATTTCGCCCGGTGGTGTCTCACCGGATGAAATTTCACCCGGCCATTTTTCTTGGCCTCTTTTCTTGTCTCATTCTTCGTCGATTGATTGGATGGTTTTAAACTTTAAGTTGTGTGCTTTACTCTTTGGACGGTATTCCCTTCTCTTGTGCTCGTGGAAGCTCGATCGTGATTTCGGTGCCAAATCCTATCAAAATTGATAGAAAAACTACCAAAAACACGTAAAACGCACAAGAGGGACGCTAATGCGAGATTTACTCAAAATATGGCGATAATCGCACTCAAGACTCGCAAAACGAGGGAAAAACGGGTCTAAATGAGGGGAAAAACGGTCTAAATTTAGCACACAACAATTCCCCCACACTAAACCGTTGCTCGTCCTCGAGCAAAGACCCAAAAAGAAATTACAAACTACTACTACTAGATAGACTATGCTAAGCCGATACGGGGCAATTAACGGGCCCGCTCCGTCCCTTCAACTCACATCGAAATACTCATGAGGTAGGGTACTCCCATGCAAGGCAAGTTGGGGCTTGCTCAAAATGTTGGATGCGACTAAACACACAAAAACACATAACACGAAAGAATAGACGCATCCAAAGCAAAAATAAAACACTGAATCCCTCATCGAGACGGCGGGGAAGACACCGATTACTTACCTAAATCAACAATAAACTTCCAAGATTAATTACTCACGTAAACAAGGACCAAAGCCTAATACTATGACAATTAAGCAATATAAATGTTGATAACTTAGCCTAGGTCCTCCTAGTCTTCTAAAGGGGTACGACGGGGCATATAACGGAGTGGAAAAAGTGAACCATGGATTCGTTAGACACTGTAGGTAGGTGCAGTCCCGCTCTCTTTGGCTAAGCCAAGAGGGTCGTTCCAAACTCGAATTTCCTAAATTAGCCCAAATAAAAAGGTGGAGTGTTTACAATTATTGGGGTGGATCGACTAATCACCGTTATCTTCCTACCTCGGGACTCGGTCCTCTAGTTGGCACTTCACGGCGATGAATCAATCAAAGGGCTTTTTTTTTAAGGAGACGTTTTTGACGATACGATTTTTCATTTGAAGCTCCTTTTCTTTCTCTTTTGTTTTTCTCATGTTTTTGTGCCCTTTTCTCTTGCTTTGGTTTGCCCTTTTTTGGCTTTTTGATGTGGTTTGTAACCAAGCTTGGAGGTTATTTTTGTGCAAACTTATTGTGGTGATGTATAGGTGGAGGAAAAATAGGTAATCGAGAACGCGCGCCATTCCCGGATAACCCACAGAAAGGCGGAAAGAATTTGGACTAAAGGTGCAATGGTCATTCGAGCAAGGTCACCTAGAAAACGGGATGCGGGAACCAAGGCCTAACTCCTCCATGGGTGGTCAAGGTGGTAAAATGCAAACCCCGAAGTAAACCTCTAGTAGAAACGGTGCACTCAAGCTAAAGGATCAACAAATTCATTGCCTAAGAGTCATTCTACTAGACTAAGGTCCAAAATCTACAATGGGTTATCTACCATGGAATGTAAATTCTTGTAAAAGGTTTGTAATCGGGTTTTCGAAAAGTTTAAAACTAGACACCCTATACAAAACAAAAGAAACACACAAAAAGGAAAAAGCAAATAAAAGAAAACACAAGTAAGGTCATGAACTCCATACTCCATTAACATTAATGTGCATAATCAACCACAACACCCAAAATGCTCACTTCGAGAGCCTCTAATAGCAACGACCTAACTCCTCTACAAAGATTTAAAAAAAAAAAGGAAGGAAGTTACCAAGCGGAGTGCTTTCATATTCTCTTCAAAACGCGCTATTAAGGTGGTGGTTACCTGTAAGAGTAGAAAACAAGACCATACACGAGACACGAAAACATAACGAAAACGAAAAAGGAAAAGAAAAAGAAAGGGAAAATGTTTTTGATTTTTCGAGTTTTTCGAATTTTTATGGTTTTTTGAAAAGATTTTTGTAAAATAAAAAATAGTAGACTCCTCCCCCCACACTAAAACTGTGCATTGTCCTCAATGGACAAGTAGGGGAAGATGGAAAAAGTCGGAAAAGAAAAATCTTTTTGGATTTTTATAATTTTTCAAATGTTTTTGGGTTTTTCAAAATTTTAAGAAAAGAAAAGGAAAATAAAATAAATAAAGCGATAAAATAGTGGCGGGCCTAGGTGCAATCACATCACCTAGACCCTAGCCAAGTGGCTAAGAAAATAAAAATTAAATAAAAGAAACGAAATTAAAACGAAAGGGTGAAAAATAAAATGGGCGTAGGTGTAGTCACATCACCTAGCCCAGATTAAGAAAAATTGAGAAAGATTGATTTAAAATTTGGATTTTTCAAAAGGTCAATGGCGTAATCACGTCGCCTAAAGACCGGGAGCAATACCAAGGCCGCGACGGCCACAAAAATCGATGGAATGGTGGGACAACTTGCAAATTTGGCTCGAGATAAAACAATCACAACGATTATAATGATGGAACAAGGAACAATATCAATTCAAAGATATACAATTGTAGATGATTAGAGACACACCGACACAAACCACACAAATACCCACAACATACACGAACCATATTATCTACCAACTCTTGTAGGGGTGTCTAGGTTGAATAGTCATTTGACGCATAAGAAGCCGTCGGAGCTCCCTCACCGGCATACTCCCAGACTCCTACTCCCCCCGATTCGGTCAGTCGGAATTCACAGGGACCTGGAGGTAGGTCCCAATTACGATGGTTATAAATATTGGTTCGGTTTTTGTTGGGGACAATTAAGGCACGGCCGTGGCCAAGAAAGACGAGGCGGTGGTCAGGCACATGAAAAATCCAAGAAGGGAAGTAGGCCTCGTCAAGCCAGACACGGTTATTAAGTGGTTTAAGATGGTCGGTCGCGTAACCCAAATTTCTTCCTATTACAGTTACAAGACCACCACAGTCAACAGAAGGGCGTTGGTCAACTATAATTTGTTGAAAGTGTAACGCCACGACAATAGGTAGGTCAAGGGGGTTAGGGTTACCGAGTAAAGAGTCAGTAATCAATTGTAAGACACACACATTGAGGTTGATAATATTATCGATAGATGGCAAAAGACAGTGGGAAAGAATTTCAGCGAAATAACGAATGGCTGGGTTACGTATTTCTGCAGTAAAGCTAGAATTGGGTTCGAAATCACGTTGACCCGGCGCTATGCGCCTCCACAAGTCTCTCCTAGTCGCATTACTTTGCGAATCACTTAGGGGTCTACTTAGTCCGGTACCCGATGAGGGTAAACCTAGAGCTAAACCGAATTCGGAAACATTTAAACAGTGATTTCTACAAAACAATCTAAATTTAAAGTCTCTTGGTGTGGTCAGGTTATCGATGGTAAAGGTACCTAAGAACTCACAAGTCAAGTCTTTGTTCGTGAAAGGCACAAAATCAAGGAGTTTACCAGTACCAATTCTAGACGATAACTCTCTAATATCGTGCTTAATTCCTAGAAGTTTCGTTGTGAATGTACAAGGCCACCTTGTACTCTGAAAAGCTTTTTCAGAAAAGGTTTGAGCTAAGGGTGTATTAGGACAAGGTAAAAGTTTGGGCTTAGAAGACTTACTAGAAGATGAACATTTAGAAGGTTTAGAAGTCGAAGCCATACCTTGTTTTCGCGCGGCTCGTTGAGCACTTGTCTCCATAATAATAATTTGCAAGAAAAATCCCAAAACTTTAGCTCCCTTTCTTCAAGAACCCCAAATAAATCACCAAGTATGGAATTGAATTATGAATGGAGGTTTAAATGTGGTATGGGTATGGAAGGTGGTGTAATGATTTTATGATGGGTGAAAGGTTGAAATGATGAGTGAGGTAAAAAGGTGATATAAATAAGGGTGGTTGAGGAGAGAAATGAAAAGTTTTAAAGTTAGTGGTAAAAATTTGGTGTAAAATTTTTGGAGGGAAAGTTATGTGGTGTAAATGTGAAGGAGGGAATTGAAAATGTAGTGAGTGAATAAAGGGTGTAGGTGATCCGGCCAAGTCACGCCGCCGGGCGAAATTTCACCCGACGGTCTTTCGTCGTGAAAATTGTTTTTGTGAACATTTTTCCACCGGGTGAAATTTCACCCGGTGAAAATCGCACCGGGCGAAATTTCGCCCGGTGGTATCTTCTTCAATTCCGGCAATTCTGGCAACTTTCCGTAGGGCGAAGTTTCGCCCGGTCGAGTCTCACCGGGCGAAGTTTTGCCCGGCGGTCTTCTTTTCTTCGTTTTTCCGCCTTGCCATTTCATGGCTCTTCAATAATCACCTAGAGATTCATATATTGACTCGACTCACATTACATAATCAATATCTCCCACAAACATGCTTGTGGTCTTCAAATGAGCTCCATAACTTCTCCAAAGGCTTGATCTTCATCCAAATTAATGCTCCATTGCGAAATCCAATTTCAATCATTCTTCTCAAGCTAACAAAACTAATAAACTCAAAGGAATATGATACATATATACAAGATATATAGTGCTTGTTGAGGATACCACCAAACCTACATCAATTTCAAGAGGGAGTTAAACAACGCTCCCCAATGGGAGCTCACCAAGCTTCATAGTAGCAAAGGTCTCACGAACGTGACCGGGGTGATAAATCTTCAAACGTTGCTCGTTAACCATAAATTTTCCGGTTTTTGGGCTAGATATCTCTATTGAACCATATGGTTGCACCTTGGTCACTTCGAACGAACCCGACCATTTTGATTTCAACTTACCGAGGAAGAGCTTAAAGCGAGAGTTGAAGAGTAATACCTTATCACCAACGGAGAAATCCTTACGAAGTATTCGAGAATCGTGCCATTGGCGAGTTCGTTCTTTGTAGATCTTCGAATTTTCGTAGGCTTCAAGTCTTAGTTCTTCCAATTCTTGTAGTTGGAGAAGGCGGTTATTTCCTACAACACTCTCATCGAAGTTTAGCTCTTTGATTGCCCATTCGGCTTTGTGTTCTAGTTCCACCGGTAAATGACAAGCTTTACCATACACAAGACGATAAGGAGTGGTTCCGATCGGCGCTTTGTAGGCCATCCTCAATGCCCAAAGGGCGTCATTCAATTTCAATGACCAATCCTTTCGGTGTGTATTTACAACTTTCTCTAAAATTCCCTTGATTTGACGGTTGGAGATCTCGGCTTGCCCATTTGCTTGAGGGTGGTAGGATAGTGACTTCTTGTGAGTGATACCATATTTCCTTAGAAGGTGCTCAAAGGTATCTTTCCTAAAATGAGAGCATCCATCACTAATTATGGCTCTAGGCATACCGAATCTCGGGAAAATTACGTTCTTGAAAAGCTTGATTACAACCTTGGAGTCATTGGTGGGGGAAGCTACGGCCTCGATCCATTTTGAGACATAATCAACCGCGACTAGAATATATTTGTTACCAAACGAGGATGTGAACGGACCCATGAAATCGATGCCCCAAACATCGAACAATTCAATCTCTAAGATGGGTTGAAGGGGCATCTCATTTCTTATTGTAATACTCACACTTCTTTGGCATGCATCACATGTGAGAATGAAAGCTCAGATGTCCTTGAACATGGAAGGCCACCAAAACCCGCTTTGGAGGACCTTGGCAATTGTCTTTTGATTGCCCAAGTGTCCACCATAAGATGTCGAGTGAAGGTGCTTCACGATATTAGATCCTTCTTCGGCCGTAACACATCGTCGGTAAATTCCATCTACACAACGGCGAAATAAATATGGTTCGTCCCAATAATAGCGTCGGGCTTCATAACGTAGTTTCTTCCTCTCTTGCTTGGAATAATCGTCCGGAATATAATGAGATACTAAAAAATTGACGATATCGGCATACCAAGGTGTAATAATATCAATGGCCATTAAGGCCTCATCTCTCATAGCTTCATTGATGGGGATACCATCTTCTTCATTGCTTTCTTTACTAACCGTTAGTCTACTAAGATGATCCGCTACCAAGTTCTCCGATCTGGCTCTGTCTTTAATCTCAATATCAAATTCTTCTAAAAGGAGGACCCATCGAAAGAGTCAGGACTTTGTCTCCTTTTTAGACATGATGTAACGAATCGCCGCATGATCGGTATGAATTATGACTTTGGAACCGGCAACATAATTTCGAAATTTCTCCATGGTATAGACAACGGCAAGCATCTCTTTTTCGGTTGTTGTATACCTCGATTGGGCTTCATCTAATGTCTTGCTTGCATAATATATCACATGTAGCTTCTTATCTACCCGTTGACCTAGAACGACACCAACGGCAAAATCGGATGCGTCGCACATGATCTCAAATGGAAGATTCCAATCGGGAGCTTTGATAATTGGTGTGGTAGTGAGAGCGGTCTTTATCCTGCAAAAGGCCTCAAGACACGAGTCATCAAAAACAAAAGGTGCATCTTTCATAAGCAAAGAAGTCAAAGGCTTAGCAATCTTAGAAAAGTCTTTAATAAATCGTCTATAAAAACCGGCGTGACCTAGAGAACTCCTCACCCCTTTGACATTTGTAGGTGGTGGCAAGTTCTCGATCACGGAGACTTTCGCCTTATCAATTTCGACTCCTCTATTAGAAACAATATGACCTAGGACAACACCTTGTTCAACCATAAAATGACACTTTTCCCAATTCAAAACAAGTCTATACTCTTCACATCGAGCTAACACTTGATCTAGATTTTCAAGACAAGAATCAAAAGATGTACCATGGACACTAAAATCATCCATAAAAACTTCCATGGATTTTTCAATAAAATCGGAGAAAATAGCCATCATACATCTTTGAAACGTTCCCGGCGCATTACACAATCCAAATGACATCCTTCTATAAGCATAGGTGTCGTAGGGACATGTGAAAGTGGTTTTCTCTTGGTCATCGGGATGAATGGAAATTTGAAGAAATCCGGAATGACCATCAAGGAAACAAAAATAAGAGTGATGCGCCAATCTTTCAAGCATTTGATCAATAAAGGGAAGGGGGAAATGGTCTTTTATGGTGGTGATGGGAGGGATTTGTCGTGGATCCCGCCACCAAATAATAACCAACTAACCTAATTGGGTAGCTAGGGCAAGTCGGGTCGAATCCACAGGGACGGGGTGTCAGACTAATGGGTGCTACGGTCCTAGACTCGGTCCGAGACAAGCTAAACTAGGGGATAGACTAAGGACTAAGCTAAGGTCTATGACAAGAACTGACAAGGCAAAACAAGCATCTAATGACTAACGGAAGCTAATAAAATGATAAGAAGAAACTAGGGCTAGGTCGGTTTCATGGATGCCAAGGGCATAAAAAAGGGAAAAACGGGGTTACTAGCGTGCTTTCGTAGCCTAGGTCCCGTCCGGGCTCTCGCTACTTAAACGGCCTAGGGGTCATCCTCACCACGCTCTCGCTACTAATGAGGGAACCAAACCAACCAACCAAACACACACATACAAAAGAAGAGGCAAGAAAAACAAGGATTGATCGTCTCAAGTCTCACAAGCAATTCATCAAACATGTGGAGTGCAAGGTAAATGGGAAACAACAAAAACAACATCTTGTACCACCCATCTCACCCTAATCATCTCTAATCACACCCAATCTCCCTAATAACCCTAGCAAGAGTCTACTCAAACATAACTAAACTAAAACTAACACTAACAAGAGAAACCAAAACAAGAACAAGAGCATACATATGTAAAACTAACAAGGATGATGAACAAAACAATAAACAAGAGCTAAAGATTGAAACTTGAATGATAAAACAAAGATAAAGATAAGGAAAAAGAGATTATACCATACTAGAAGATGAAAGGGGGAATGAAAACTTGCATAGAAGAGAAAACCCAAATACATCTACCAAGGTTGTCAATCTTGGTAGAGATCTTCAAGAATTCAATTAATACAAGGATAATCTAAGATTAAGGATAAACTAAAGACTAATCTACACTAATCTATGTTAATCTATGCTAAAGTAGTCTAGGGTTTAGTGGGTAATGTCTAACATAAGCCTAAGATTACAAGAGGGGGGTATATATAGGGTTACAAGAGCAAAGGAATTGAAAGGAAGTCACGCGGTGCTGTATTGGGCTCATCCCGGTCGGGATGGATGGTCCCGTCCGGGATGGCTCAGCAGAAGAGCTGCTTTGTTTGCTCTTCATCCCGACCGGGATGAGCACTCATCCCGCCCGGGATAGATCTTGTAGGCCTCCAATATGATCATAAAGGTCCCTCCTTGCTTCTCATGGGCTTCTCATCGATTCTCGGGGCTTGGGATCGAGTCTAAGGGGCTCGGGAATGGGTTGCAAGGTCTCGGGATCGAATCCAAGGCACCGAGTGATCGTTCCTTCTCTTCGTTGGCTCTAAAAGTGTAGGAAACGAGTCGGAATCGTTCCAATTCTCCATGAATGGTCTTGGGAACCTAAAATGAACTAGAAGAAGCATAAGTAGCTCAGAAACGCTCCAAAGAGCGATTTCACAAGAAAAACCGGGACCAAACACAACAAAATAGGCACTACAAACCACACTTATCAGGTGGTCGTGTTTAATTTTCGATAGTCTATACACATGCGCCAACCAGTAATAGTCCTAGTAGAAATTGACTCACCCTTTTCTCCTTTAACAACCGTCATTCCTCCTTTTTTCGGCACAGCTTGTACGGGGCTAACCCATTTACTTCCGGTTATTGGGTATATAATGTTAGCCTCATACAACTTGAGGACTTCCTTCATGACAACCTCTTTCATGGCGGGGTTCAACCTACGTTGACCCTCAACCGAAGAACGGTGGTCATCATCAAGGATGATCCTATGCATACAAACGTTTGGGCTTATGCCTTGGAGGTCGGCAATGCTATACCCGATGGCCTTTTTGTGCTTTCTCAAAACAATCAAAAGTTTTTCTAATTGAGGTCCATCAAGGGTAGCATTGACGATAACAGGATAATTAGTTCCTTCAAGAAAAGCATATTTGAGGGAAGAGGGGAGTGGTTTAAGTTCAAGATTATGAGGAGAATATACCATACTCTTACCCACCGGTAGTGGTTCTACCTTTTCTTCATGCAAGCATTCTTCTTCAAGAGGTGGAGAGTCAAATGGTTCATCTATCAAGCTATACTCAACCAAACTATCAATAACTTCAATGGAATGCATTTGTTCAATCATTGGTTGTTTAAGAGCTTGAGAAAGGGAAAACTCTACCGACTCGTTTCCTATGTTAAATGACAACTTTCCATTCTTAACATCAACTATAGCACCTCCGGTAGCCATAAAAGGTCGACCTAAAATAATGGGGGTAATAGTGTCTTCGGGCATATCCATGACAACAAAATCGGAGGGGATAAAGAACCTACCAACTTGAATGGGTACATCCTCAAGTATCCCAAGTGGGTACTTGACGGACCTATCCGCAAGTTGAATGGACATACTAGTGGGTCTCATCTCCCCCACACTAAGTCTCTTAGCAATGGAATAGGTTAACAAACTAACACTAGCCCCTAGGTCACATAAAGCTTGATTAACAACAACATTTTCAACCCGACAAGGGATAGAAAAACTATCAGGATCCTCTAGTTTCTTTGGCATTTGGTTCATAAGAATGGCACTACATTGACCCGTGAGAGGGATACATTCTTTATCCTCTATTGTTCTCTTTTTAGTCAAAACATCTTTCAAAAATTTAGAGTAGAGGGGCATTTGAGAAATTACCTTGGTGAAGGATAAAGATACCTCTTCTTTTTTCAACATATCCACAAAACGGCTAAATTGGGCATTCTCCTTGTGTGGCTTAGCTCGTTCGGGAAAAGGCGATGGAGGGACAAAAGTGGGAGGCGGTGTAACATTGGATTCTTCTTCTTCTTCGGCTAATCGCTCCGCCCCTTTGGTCTTTGCTCCTTCCGCTTCCATTTGCTCTTTCTTCTTTCTTTGTTCTCTTTGTTCATTCTCCGCATTTTGGAGGATATCAAACTCTGCTTGTATTCCCTGGTTTTGTTTGGGGGAAGGGGGAGATGATTCTTGTGGTGCACTTGGTTGATTGACTTTAGATGGAATACTTTTGTTGTTCAAGTTCAAGTTTTTGTATGGGTCCTCAAGTTCCTTGCCACCTCTCAAAATGATGGCATTTGCTTGGTGTGAAGGGTCTCTTGGGTTTTGGAGTTGGCCGGGCAAACCATGGGGTGGATGAATTGGTGCGGCTAAGGCTTTTGTTGCTTCTTGTGATTCCCAAACCTTTAGCCTTGCCTTGGTATCTTGATGTTCATTCCATAGTTGCCCAACGGTTCGTTGCAAATCATTAACGGTATCCCATGGACTTCCTCCTTGACCAAATTGAGAATTGTTTGGTTGGCCATAAGATTGAGAGGGTTGATTAAATGGTGGTTGATTGTAACCTTGATTTCCTTGAAAATTGCTTTGGAACCCTTGATGGTATCCATGATTGAAATGATTACCATGTTGATTTTGGTAATTGTTGTAGTTGTTAGGAGCATGGAAGTTGCTACTTTGTTGATTGAAGTTGCTCCTTTGATGAGGAGGCATATATGGGGGAATCCTTGGAGGACCTTGGTTAAAGGGACTTTGTTGACTTTGATTGAATGGCCTCATTTGATTCCCTTGAGCACGTGGCATCGGATTTTGAACATTTTGATTTCCATAAGAGAAATTGGGATGAAACCTTGTGCCTGCATTGTAAGTATTGGAAAAAGGATCAAATTGAGGTCTTTGCCCATATGCTTGTATAGCTTGAATTTCATTTGGCTCTTCAATATAAACTTCTTCATTAGGAATGCAAGAGCTAGAATCATGGCCATAATTCCCACAATGATCACATTGAACTTCCCATGTTAATTGCTTTGGAGGAGATGGTTGCCTTGGTGGAACACTCCCTTGAATTGGGTACATACCTCTAGGAGTAGGCTTTGAACTCATGGCATCCATTCTCTTTTTCAATTCTTCAAGTTCCGTTTGAAATTTCAATTCATTAGAACTCGTAGATGAGT
Source organism: Agrostemma githago (assembly GCA_958450325.1). Classification (NCBI taxonomy): domain Eukaryota; kingdom Viridiplantae; phylum Streptophyta; class Magnoliopsida; order Caryophyllales; family Caryophyllaceae; genus Agrostemma; species Agrostemma githago. The sequence goes on along the minus strand of OY288247.1, from coordinate 58,975,418 downwards.
TCACTTCAACTTTATTTCTAGAATCCCTCGATTGACCCATTCCTGAATCACTCCTTGCCATCTTCTCAATAAGACTTTTAGATGCCTCATCGGTGAGAGAAGAGAAGTCTCCTCCGGCGGCCGAATTGAGGTTCTCCTTGGTTCTAGATGAAAGGGTGTTGTAAAACGTTTGGGTGGTTAGCCAATCGGGTATTCCATGGTGTGGACATTTGCGCAATAGATCTCCAAATCTTTCCCAAGCCTCACTTAGGCTTTCAAATTCATCTTGTTTAAAGGTTTGTATCTCCATGCGATATTGGTTGGTCTTTGACGGCGGGAAATATTTCTCCAAGAAGGCATTAGACAATGGAGCCCATGTTGTGAAAGTATTAGCGGGATGGCCTTGAAACCATCTACGAGCTCCATCTCTCATGGTCTTTGGAAATAATAAACGATGCAATTGGCATGAGGTTAATCCATTGAGACGGGCTCCTACTAATATTTTTTAAATGAAGCGATTGCTCTTGAGCATCTTCCTGAGAAAAACCGTGAAAAGTATCTTGTTGGACCGCATTAGTCAAAGAGGCTTTTAATTCATAATTCTCGGGAATCTCTCCGAAATCGACGGGAGAAGGTGTTTCTTCATGTGTGAGTTGGGAATGAGAGCCTAGGGTCCCCATTGGTTGGATTGGTGGTGATGGTGGATTTGAATTTGGTGAATTTGGAGGGGATGAATTTAGTGGTGGTGTTTTCGGTGATGGTGGTGGTGGTGAATTTTGTGAAGTGGAAGGTATGGAAGGTGTAGAAGGTGCACGAGGTGAAGGTGTATGTGGTAGGATGGGATTAAGGTTAGAAGGTGATAATGAAGGATGTGGAATGATGGTGGTTGAGTTATTTCCCCGAAAACGCAATGCTCTAAAAGTCCTTTCCGGCTCCGGATCGAACCACAAGGGCGATGACGTGTTCTGGGCACAAAACTCAATTAAACGGGGAGACTCCTAGCACCTCACGGTACTAGGGAAAAGGGAGAAGGGAAAAGAATCAAACACAGCAACTAAAAACTCAATAACTACTCGTCGTCCCCGGCAACGGCGCCATTTTGATCGCCTCCCAATCGGATCGGTCGTTAACAAAGGACGGGGGATCAAACGATATTTATAGACTCAGAATAACACAAAAACTACTAGAGTAATCGTGGTAAGTCGAGGTCGGTCCACAGGGAACGGTGTGCTATTTAGGTGAGCTTAAGGCGGTGTGTTTGATGTCTAGAGGGAGGTTTTCTAAGGGTCGAGTCTAAACTAGAGGAATAACTAGAGAAATGACTATGAGAATAACTAGGGGTGATTAATCTAGCGAAAGGTGTTAGGAGGAAGTCGGGATTCGGTACTTGGAGTCTAAGAAGGTCGGGATCGAGTTTTTGTCGCAACATTGATAACCTCACCTAAAAACCCGCTTTCGCGGCGAAGAAGGGTAAGTCTCTAGCTATGGTAATTTCTACCCCGAGTTTCCCCATACTGATAGAAACTAGTCAAGGTCGGTCTAGTGACTAAAACAACAATGACACAAAAACCATAACAAGATAAACCAACAAGCAAGCAACCCACCAATACCCCTAAATTCAAATAATCCAAGTCCTCATCCCTAAACCCCCCAACAAGAAATCTACTCACTAATCATAATGAAATACAATAAAACATTAACTAGGGAGAAAATAACTACAACATGCATATTAACTAGATCTAAAGAAACTAACAATAAAATGATGAGAAAACTATGATCTAACAATTACCCACTAAACTATGGAAGAAACAAGATCTAACAAAATATACTAGAGAATAATCTAGAACAACATGAATAAAATCTAGAGAAACTAACAGCACTAATATGATCTAAACAAGATAATAATGAGAAAACTAAATTAAATCTAAACTAGAGATAAGAGAGTGGAAGAGAAATATACCAACGATGGAGATCTATAAGAAATAAGAAGATTGCATAGATAAATATTGAATCTTTGATGAATAAAATGAAGAACTTGTCACTAATTCTTCAATAAACCCAACAAATCTTCAAAATAAAACTTGAATAATCTTCTACAAACTTGAGATCTAGAGAATTGTTGATGAAACTAAGTAGATCTACTACTAAATTACTACTAGATTTGTAGAGAATTACTAAGAATATTACTAGATAACTACTAAGGAGATGTTGATACTACACTAATGATAGCCTTCTACACTAATGGTGGATGAAGTGATATGAGGATGCTACACTACTCTAATGGGGGATGCCTTGGGCAACAAACTAGGGTAACATATATATAGTAATCTCTTAATGGGTATTTAACCTAAAGGCCAAATCCACTTTATGCTCCATTAGTGAGACAATCTCCCTTAGCATCTTCATGGGGTGAAACTTCGCCCTGTGGTCTTGACGATAATTCCCACCGGGTGAAATTTCACCCGGTCAGATTTTCTTCCATTTTTTGCGTTTTTGGCACTTCTTTCCATCGGGCGAAATTTCACCCGGTGGACGAAATTTCGCCCGGTCAGTTTCGCCCGGTGGTGTCTCACCGGGTGAAATTTCGCCCGGTCATTTTTCTTGGCCTCTTTTCTTGTCTCATTCTTCGTCGATTAATCGGATGGCTTTAAACTTTAAATTGTGTGCTTTACTCTTTGGACGGTATTCCCTTCTCTTGTGCTCGTGGAAGCTCGATCGTTATTTCGGTGCCAAATCCTATCAAAATTGATAGAAAAACTACCAAAAACACGTAAAACGCACAAGAGGGACGCTAATGCGAGATTTACTCAAAATATGGCGATAATCGCACTCAAGACTCGCAAAACGAGGGAAAATGGGTCTAAATGAGGGGAAAAACGGTCTAGATTTAGCACACAACACCTGCCCCCGGTTGTTGTCGTGAAGGGTCCTAGGATGTCCATTCCCCACTAGGAAAAAGGGATATGGCTTAGAATAGGTTGGAGCTCTCTCGCCGGCGCGTGGATTATTGGCGAGTGAATCTGACAGTTGCGGCATTTTTTGGTTAGTTCCCTGGCGTCATGCAGGATGGTCGGCCAGTAGTATCCGGCTCGGACTGCCTTGTGTGCCAGGTTTCTACCACCTATATGGTGTCCACACATCCCTGAGTGGATGTCGTCCAGCACTTCCGCTGCCTCTCTTGGCTTTAGGCATCTTAGGATTGGCGCCGCGGTTCCTGTTTTATATAGCCGGTCCGCTATCATCATGTATCTAGATGTTGTCGTTGGCATTCGCTTGGCTCTTGCCGGATCCTCCGGCAGCCATTTGCTGAGGATATACTCAATGATCGGTGTCCGCCAGTCGCCGTCGTCATCGCACTCTACACTGTGGACACCGATCTGATCGTCCTCGTCTGTCGCGATGCTTTTCTTTTGTCTGACGTCTACCCAGACAGACCGTCGGATATCCTGTAGACTGGAGCTTGCCAATTTAGACAGGGCGTCCGCCCGCTTATTCTGGGATCTAGGCACCTGCCTGATTTCGTATGACTTGACAGCTCATCTTTCACCCTCTTTAGGTAGAGCGCCATTGAGGGCTCTATGGCTTCATACTCCCCGTTGATTTAATTCGTCACTAGCTATGAGTCTGTCGACAGTACGACCCGTTCGGCGCCGGCTGCCCTGGCGAGGTGGATGTCGGCCAGGACGGCCTCGTATTCGGCTTCATTATTGGATGTCTGAAAGGTAAATCTCAGGGCGTGCTCGAATTCCTCGCCGTCGAGGCTCGTTAAGACGACTCTGGCTCCCGAACCGTTGCTGGTGGCCGAGCCATCGGTAAATACTTCCCATACTTCTGATGGTGGGTCGTCTTCCTCCGAGTGTGAACACTCGGCTATGAAGTCTGCCAATGCCTGAGCTTTTGTCGCCGTCCTTGACTAGTATGTTATTCCTAGGCCACTTGGTTCGACGGCCCATTTCAGCATCCGTCCTGACTTCTCGAATTTTTCTAAGGCTTTTTCCAGAGGCAAGTTCGTGAGGACGGTTACTGGGTGTGCGTCAAAATAGGGGAGCAGCTTGCGAGCGGCTACGACTACGGCGTATGCCGCTTTTTCTACCATTGGGTAGTTCTTTTCTGCCGGTCCCAACGCGTGGCTGTTGAAGTATATCGGTTGTTGGGCTTTTCCCTCCTATTTGAGGATGGCGGTGCTTATCGTGACGTTGGTGACTGATATGTATACATACAGCCTTTCGCCTTCTGTTGGTCGTGCCAACGTTGGTAAAGATTTCAAATGCTCTTTTAGGTCGGCGAGCGCTGTTTTCTGCTCTTCTCCCCATTTGAAATGCTTGTTCCCCCTCAGAACCCCAAAGAAGGGAGTGGATTTGTCGGCTGCCCTTGAGATAAATCGTGCCAAGGCCGCCATCCTCCCCGTGAGTCTCTGTATATCCCTTATCGTTCTTGGCTCTGGTAGGTCCTGAATGGCCTGAACCTTCTCCGGGTTGGCGTCTATTCCCCTAGCGTTTACTAGGAAACCTAGAAATTTTCCGGATCTCACTCCGAATGTGCATTTCTTGGGGTTGAGCTTCATTTTGTACTTTCTTAATGATTGGAACGTCTCTTTCAAGTCGCCAAGATGTTGCTCGTCTGCTTTGCTCTTCACAATCGCATCGTCCACGTACATCTCCATGTTCCTGCCTCTTTGTCTTTTGAAGATTTTGTCTACCAGTCTTTGGTAGGTGGCGCTTGCGTTTTTCAATCCGAATGGCATCATCTTGTACATGAATGTCTCGGTGCTGGTGATGAATGCGCACTTGACCTTGTCCGGTCCCCACAAGAAGACTTGGTGGTACCCGGAGAAGGCGTCTAGGAAACTCAACATGGTGTGTCCGCTGGTGGCGTCCACCAATTGGTCGATCCTGGGTAGTGGGTAGCAGTCTTTTGGGCATTCTTTGTTGAGGTTGGTGAAATCCACACACATGTGCCAGGCGCCCGAGGATTTTTTCACCATTACCACGTTCGCCAGCCACTCGGGGTACTTGCAAGCTTCTATAAATCCGGCCTTTAGCAAATTGTCGACCTCGCTACGGATGGCGTCATCTTTTTCTGCCGGCATGGTCCTTTTCTTCTACCTTATTGGGCGGTAAGCGGGGTCGATGTTTAACTTATGCATCGTTACCTCGGGGTCTCCCGTCACTTCGTCAGCTGAGTATGCGAATACGTCGGCGTTATCCTTCAAGAGGCTGACGAGGCGTCCTTGATACCCTGGTTCTAGGTCGGCCCCTATGAGGATGGATCGGCCAGGTTCCAGCTCTACTGTCATGCTTTCCCCCCCGGGCTCAAGGCGCTGAGGGTTAGGGTCTGCATATTTTTCAACCCTGAGTGATTTTGGGGCTGGTTGGCATTCGTCGGAGCTGGGAATGGCTTTCTGCTTGCCTTTTATTTCTTCCTGGGATCGCTTGAGGGCTACCGATTTACAGTTTCTAGCGGAGTCTTGGTCGCCGTGTAGCTGTCCTTCGGTGTTATTGTCGGTGACGTAGGCCATGGTTAGAGCTCGTATGGATACCAAGGCGTGCACCCCGTCCAAGGTTATCCGGCCGATTAAAGCGTTGTAAGTTGACTTGGCGTTTACTACCACGAATTAGGCCGCCACCGTTTTCGCGTCTTTCCTTTCCTTGAATGTAGTTGGTAGGTCGATAGTGCCCATCGGTACCACTCCGGTGCCGGAGAAACCATATAGCGCGCCGGCCGTTGGCTTGAGGTGTCTTTTGTCGAACCTCATTTGTTCGAAAGCTTCCCTATACAACAAGTTCATGTAGGCGCATGTGTCTATCATGCATCTCCTGACCGTGTGGTCGCCTATTTTGATGGCTAGTACCAGGGGGTCACTATGGGGGTATGTTACTCGCCGGTAGTCCTCCGCCGTGATGCTGAGAGTCGGGATAATGTCTTTCATGGGCTCGTTGGCGTAGCATATATGTTGAGTTAGTTCTCTTAGGTGGCGTTTGATCTGTCGATTGCTGGTCCCTGCTCCACGCTCCTTTGCGTTCATCATATTAATGACGTTATGTTCCTTCCTTTTTTCGGTTCTGTCTCTGCTTCTGTCGGCGTTACCACCGTTGTTGTTGTAGTCGCTACTATTGTTGTTATTGTCGTTGTTATTGTTGTTGCCAATGCGCAGGGTTCTAGCCTCATAGGCCGCTAACGAGCCGCATCGTATGAGGCCTTCAATCTCGTCCTTCAAGTTTCTGCATTCCTCCGTTGTATGTCCCTTCTGGTCATGGAACAGCAGTATTTCTTTGGGTCGGTTCGGGACCCGACCCTGACCGGTCTGGGAGTCCCCCACTTCCCGTTGTTCTTCTCTATGTCGAAGATTTCAGCCCTTGGCCTTGTCAGCGCGGTGTAGTGGTCGAATTTTTGGACGTAAGGGGTCCTCTCCGGCCTTCTCTCTCCGCGGCCTCTGTTCCTTATCTTGGGAGGCTCCCTCTCGCCTGCCGGGCTTGCCACCCTTTCTAAGGGAGGGCGTCGGGCTCTTGGTGACGAGGGGTCTTTGCGCCGCGTTTTGTAGTCCTCTTCGTTCATATACCCTTCTGCTATACGTCTTGCCTCAACTAAGGAGGTCGGCCTTTCTCTGAGCAAATGACTTTTGAGCGGACCCTCCGTTATTGTGTGGGTCAGGGCACAGACGGCCATCGACGCGTCGATTGTCCTAATTTGCTGGCACTCTAGGTCGAACCTTCTGACGTACTTCCTAATGGTTTCCTTCGGTCCTTGTCGCATGGTCATCAGATCCACTGTCACAATCTGCCGGCGTCGGCTACCGGCGTATTGGTCTATGAACGCCGTGCTAAGGTCCTTGAAATCCGGATGGACTCTCGGGGCAGACCTCGGAACCACGACTAGGCGTATCCGGTAAGGGTGGCAGGGAATACTCGGCACCACACGGCGTCGTCGAGCTCGTACATTGCCATGTAGCTCTCGTACGTTTCCAAGTGGTCTTCGGGATCTATCATTTCGTCGTACTGGACGTTCGGCACCTTTACCCTGGGCATAGGGTGCTCCGTTATCTCAGGGTGGAACAACGACACTGTGGGTCGCCCCTTTTTAGGTGTCCTCTTGGCGGGTGCGGCTCATTCGGATTCGCCTTCGTCTTTCTCCTGGTGGGTGGGGGCTTCCTTTCGGGACCGGCATGCTACAAAGGTTTCTTGTTCGGGGGATCTTTCCCGGTGAGTATGTTCGCTTCCCCGGTCGGTGTCGTCCGTCAGCCGGGTGAATACCGAGCCGCGACCTTCGGGGCTGTCAGGCCTCCGCCTACACTCCCTTCTGCCCAGCTGATCCTTTAAGGTTTTGCAGGCCTTCCATCCCTTTCTCTCTGGCCAAGGCGATGGTGGACCTTTCTCTGGGGGCTGTGGCTTCTTCTGGCCTTCTTGGTGTCAGGACCTAACCGGTGGCGCATTGTGGGAGTATGGCTTCTAATCCTTTCGCGCCGTCTTTCATCCGGTGGGGATTCGTTGTCTTCCCTTATGTTGACGACTGGTGCTAGGACTCCCAGCCCTATCCCCGGGCAATAGGGCGCAGGCCCTCTGGACCAGTACCCCTGTCTTCATTTGTGCAGCTCAATCCTTCCTCGTCCAGGCGTCTGCTCTTCTTTTGGTATCGGTGCTTCCTTTCCTCTAGGGTTAACGCTTCAGGCTGCTCAGGAAAGAGTTCCCTGGGCGAGACGTTAGCCCTTTGGAAGGTTCCGGTGACTGGCCCAGGGGGCTTATCCGCTCGGGTCGCAGTCATGGTCGCCGGGGTGGATGTCCTCAGGAACGCGGCGAGGAATAGCTGGGCGGCAGACAGCTGTTCTGGGGTGAACAAGTCTGCTGGAGCGCTGGCCAAAGCATCCATTGCCGGGGTGGATGTCGTGGCCATGGGACCTTTACCCCTGTCCTTGCTTCTGGTCGGGTCTTTGGGGGGGGAGGTTTCCACGACCTCGAGATCGGCATCCTTCTTCGCCTCCTTGGTGGCGTCGATGGCGTTATGGGTTGTCATTTTTCTGAGTGTTTCAACGGATTTTTGTAGAGTGAGGAGCTTTTGGTTCAAGACTCCCCACAGACGCCGCCAAATTGTTTGGGTAGCAAACAATCGTAGGCCTCCAACCGGATGTGGCCGACGGTCTCTTTCTTCGCCCCTGGTTAGCTCTGTGCTCCGGACCTGCACAAGGAGCACACAAGGGCCTCGGAGAGTGTCCGAGGTTGCCTCTCCGACGCTCAAGTTAGTGAACGGGACTAAGAAGTCGACCTAGAATGATGGAGGATATTACTTAGCTTTTTAGAGAGATCATATATGGTATATATTTGTGTCCCTTTGCTTGTGGTGGTTCTCTTGGTATTTATAGGGCTTAAGCGTACGGATCTATCGTCCCTTACCGGGACAAGCCGGCATACCTCCCCCCAAGGAGGGAGCCAGCGCGAGTTAACTGCAAGGTGGAAAGACATTTGAATTGCCGGCTGCCTGTAGTGCCGACCCCCATCAAAAACCAATCACGACATATATAGCTTTATCAAAATTGTAATCATTACAGTTTGACTGTTAATTATTATTATTATTATTATTATTACTATTATTATTATTATTGTCATTATTATTATTATTATTATTATTACCAGCATAATTCGTTAATTCATAGTACGAGTAAGCAACTCATAATATATGTAATAATCATTACGGCTAAAATAATTGTGAGCGAAGCCTTTAGGGTTCTCTCTACTGATGGGATGAGATCGGAGTTTAGGTTAGAGTGTGATGTCAGGGACCATAGGAGTATGAAAACCCTAGTCACCTATATTAGCCGCTTTAGTAGATACGCTCATCATGTATCACTTAAAGCCTTAATGAGTCTCTACACTATTATATTATCCGGGCCATACTTTGTAAGATGTAAACAAGATCGTGTTATTATTATTATTATGACAAATCACATATTTGGGCTCAACTTAAGTGACAGCCAATAAATACAGTAGGTCCAAATAATATTGTCAACGTATATTGTATTAGACCCATCATTCTTACAGAACAACATATTCATCAAGACCCCAATGATTGAGCTTTAAGTTCGTCAATTTGTGCCAAAACCCTTCATCAATTAGACTTTGAAGAGGTGCAATTACCAATTTTGATCCACTTTTTACCATCTTTGTAGCTTGAATTCCCTTGGAAATTGTTCAAATTTACGTTATGGGTATTCAAATTGTGCAATTACCAACTAGTACAGCTCCGTGCAATACTGCACGGGATACATAGATCGGATACTTATTACTCGGTGGTAGATATTATTACTTTAAAAAAATTGAAATTACATTTTTCCCATATAATGTATCATAATCTTTCGATTGAAGTTAAACCGTAAAACTAATTAAAAGATTACCAGTTAGTGATTTTTTTTACCACGAAGTGAATGAATACGTTTAATATTTTTTTAAAATATACTCGTATTTACTAATTGAAAGTTATTTTTGTCATAAAACTCACAAATCATTATCGTTAGAAAATTTAGAAATATATAACTTCGATATTTATTTCGAATCTATTGTATTTAAAATAAAAAATTGTCACATTGGATTTTCTTTTGTACGACTCTTCATCTAAACATGTAACGATTAATAATTTTTACAAATTATAACGATTTGCAATTCATTTTAAGGAATTAAGATTGGTATAAACACTTATAGAAATTACAATCAAAAGTTTCCTTATTTAATGTAAGCATATAAATTTATATAACATTTTATTTATACTTGCCATATTTATTTGGCAATGGTAATGAGCGGGAAAATTTTAATCCTAATGCTGACACGTCAGCGCATTTATAGTGTCACCTATCCTCTTAGTAGAAGAGAGATTCACATTTTTTTTGGGTGAAATGTAAGTATTGCATTCATCAAAAAATTCAATGAGGACCATATTTTGTACACAAATATTTAGGACAAGAGAATACTATCAAAAGCTAGCAACTATAACCTATACAACGAAGATGCACTCACATTGTTTAGGACAAGAGAATTACCAATTTACATTGTTTAGACAATATGACAAATCTGAACTCACCTGATTTGATCACGAAAAAACGCGAAGCAACAAGAAACCAAGAGCAGGTAGGAGCTTCGGGGCTATGCATTAGTGTGGGCAAGTCTCACGCGTATTTTGCTGGTGTCGATGAAGACAGGAAGGATGCTATCTTGCAATTCTCGAGATGTGTGAAAGGTACGTTACCTTTTAGATATCTTGGGTTGCCTATTCAGAGTACTCGTTTAGGAAAGAATGATTGTGAAAAATTATTAGCTCGTATTACCTCGAGAATTTCTAGTATTGGGTCTCGAAAATTGTCTTATGCGGGGAGGTTGACTTTAGTTCGGGCTGTGTTGTCTCAGCTACATAATTATTGGGCTATGGTTTTTATTATCCCGAAATTTATCATGGCTCGAATTGGTTCCCTTTGTCGCAACTTTCTTTGGAGTGGTGGTGTTGAAGGGACTAATCGGGCTTTAGTGAGTTGGGAGAAAATGTGTTGTCCCAAAGATGAGGGTGGATTGGGGTTAAGGGATTTAGAGACCTGGAATGTAGCAGTTGTGGCAAGGTTGGCATCGTGGGTCTTTGATTAGCCTGATAGATTATGGGTTCGGTGGGTTAATAGTGTTTATCTTAAGAACACCGATTGGCGTGATTATCAGCCTAATACTGATGTCACGTGGGCTTGGAGGAAGATCTGTCAGGCGAAGGAGAAAATTAAGCACATGTTTGAGAATGGGACTTGGCATGGATCTTTGACGCTTTACTCGATCTCATTAGCTTATGATGAACTTAGGGTGAAGCGGCCGAAGGTTGCGTAGTGGAGGTTTGTGTGGAGTGGTTGGAGGATCCCGAAACATAGCTTCATTGCGTGGCTAGTGTTTAGGGGGGGCTTTGAACACGAGGAAAAAACTCATGAGGTTTGGAGTTGCTGATTCCAACCCGTGCTATCTTTGTGAGAGGCATGAGGAGAGCTTGGAACATCTCTTTTTTGAATGTCGATGGAGTTCGAAAGTAATAGACATGTTGAATCAGTGGGTGAGGAAGAGAATGCCAAGCAGAGGAGCATTGTTGTGGGTGACTAAGATGAGGGGTCGAAATTACAGTGCAATATCCTCCGAGCTTTGATCAATGCGACTATTTATTATATTTGGCGACAGAGAAACAGGTGCAGGCTCGAAGGAGCAATACATCAGCCGCAAAGTACTGTGAAACTGATCAAGATGGATGTGATGAATAGACTTATGTGTAAAATTAAACATCCAATTTGTGCTAAAGATGCTAGATGGCTACATAATTTGATGTAGCCATCATCCTTGTAAATTGACTACACGATTTATATATATACTTACCCTTTACCAAAAAAAAACAGGTAGGAGAAGGGAACGGAGAGAGGGAGGAAAAACAGGAAATATGGAGGAAACAAAATGCAGGAGAAGAGGGGGAAGTAAAAGATAAGAGGGATGAAAGCATCCTAAGGGCAGTACTGTTCATAAGAACAATACTGTTCCTAAGGCAACATTGTTTGCAAGTTTATTCTTTTTAATATGTAAGGAAACTTTTAGAGTTCATTTTTTAAAAATGTTATCGTAAAGTAAATTATAAAAATGAAATAATTAGATCTATGGTAAAAAATGCTTTCATTATTAGAGTATAAATTTCATTTATTTGTTTCACATTATGTGATGAATTTATTACATATAACATTTAGGGGGCGTTTGGTTCGAAGTATTGGAATGGAGTGTGATTCCATGAAGGATTGGAGTTAGATACCCATACTTATTTACGGTTGTTTGGTTCGAGGGTGGAATGGATTGTATTTGTATTAACAATGTATGAATTTAGAATCCTGGGTTGAGGGTAGGGGTTGTGATTCCAAGGTTTTGGCAACCCCTTGGGATTCCAACTCCATACCTAAATGCATCAACCAAACATTGGAATGGATTTGAATCCATTCCAAGACCCCAACCAAACACCCCCTTATAAAATTATCCCACATCAATAAATTATAATATGATGATGAAATTCTATATTATAAATAAAGAGTAATCATTCGTTCTTCGATATCAATCAAAAGTATTTTGAATCTCAAAAAGAGTTTTTTAAGACTATAAACGTTAAGTAATTATCCTACATCGAAAAATTATGATGAGGTGATAAAATTTTATATCATAAATAAGAGTAATCATTCGGTTTTAAATATCGATCAAGAAAAACTTTTATATTATCCCACATCGAAAAAATTTACGATGGGTTGATGAAATTCTATATTATAAATAATACTATAGTAATCATTCGATTTTAAAATATCGACCAAAAAACTTTTTAGTCTTAACTTTTTTTTAATATATAAGACTACAAACTTAAAATCTCCCACATTGAAAAATTATAATGAGATGATGAAGTTCTATATTATAACCAAGAGTAATGATGTATTTTTTTAGTTTTAAAAAAAGTTCTTAAGACTATAAACTTAAGTAATTATCTCGCATCGAAAAATTATGACGAGGTGATAGAAGACTATAAACTTAAATAAATTATAGGGAAAATTGATATTTTATACCCTCAATAACTTTGATTTTCAAACTTTATACCTTACGTAATTTTCTTTCGAATCTTATACCTACTTATTCTAATAATTACGTAATTAATACCTCAATCTTATTTCCGTCAAAATATTAACGAAAACCGTCAGTCATAACATTCTAATTAAAATTTTCATATTTCCTTTCCAATTATACCCCTCACCTAGACACCCCCATCAAGTCATTCATCATCAAGTGTGCTTCATGTTCATCTTCTTCATCTTCATCTTCATCTTCATCCCATAACTTTTTCTCTTCATTTTTTTTCAACTTCTTGTTTCAGTTTGTAAATCACAAGTTAACGCATGGAATTTTATCTACCTAGTGTTTCAATCATTATTGATTGATTATCCATTTGTAATTGTAAATCTGTTTTGTTCAAATCTCAATAAAAAATTTAGGATTTTTCAGATTTTAGTTTTCCAGATTTCAATTAAAAATTGTTTGTATATTATTTGTTCTCAAATCCCAAATCCTAATCCCAGTCCAGATTTCCAGATTATTTTAGTTTGTATAATTATTTTAGTTTTCCAGATTTCGCTCAATTACCACTATCCCAAATCCCAATCAACTTTGTTCTCAATTTCTCATCATACGTGCCGGTGTCCATAATTATTTGTGCTGTTGGTAAGTGGTAACTAATTAAATTGGATAAAAGTTGGTATGAATCATTTGGATGCCACCACCACTCATTCTTGTCAATCAAAACTTTTGTGCTTTCATCTCCAATTACGGAGTATAAATCTGTAGCATCATTACAATATCGAACCTGTGATGCGGAGGAAGAAATTCAATCAAAATTGCTACTGTAATGCGGGGATTGATGTAGGGAGTAGAAGATTTGGGTTGAATTCATTAGATTATGACAATTAGATTAAATTAGGGTTTAAATTTTCTGGAACTTTTTTTGAGTTAGGGTGTTTTCATCGAATCATAGATACATTCATGATACTCTAACTCCGTACAAAAGAAAGTTGGAAAAATGAAAGTGTATGAGATATTGAGATGGGGAATTAATTTTTTAGCAAGGGTAAAAGAGTCATTTTAGACTCATTCCGTTGATTTTTTTGACGGAAATAACATTAGGTATTGATTATGGGATTAATAGAATAAATAGGTATACGTTTTGAAAGAAAATTACATGAGGTATAAAGTTTGAAAATCAAAGTTATCAAGGGTATAAAGTATCAATTTTCCCTAAATTATATATCCCACATCGAAAAATTATGATAAGTTGATGAATTTTATATTATAAATAAGCCTAATCATTCATTATTAAGTATAAAAAAAACTTTTTAAGTCTTAAAAGTCTCTTAATAAGACTACAAATTATAATAAGGTGGTGAAACTTTATATTTATAAATAAGAGTAATCATGTGCTCTTATATATTAACCAAAAATATTTTGAGTCTTAAAAATATATTAAGACTATAAACTAAGTAAAACTATCGCACATTCGAAAAATTATAAAGTTTCATCAAACAAAAATCTTTTTAGTTTAAAAAAAGATTTCAAGACTATAAGATTTTAAATAAAAAAATTATAATAAGGTGATTAAATTCTATATTATAAATAAGACTAATAATATGAAAAATTATGATGAGGATTGTTTTTAAATATCAACCAAATATCTTAATAAGACTACAAACTTAAAATTATCTCACATCGAAACAATTAAAATACGATACGGTAATGATTATATATTATAACACAAGACTACAAACTTAAAATTATCTCACATCGAAACAATTAAAATACGATACGGTAATGATCATATATTATAACCCAAATTCTTGGAAAATACGAAAATATAAAATAGTTAAATTATTAGATCGAAAAATTATACTACCTCATCGTCAGTTGATCATCTTATTTCGTGTACATTAGAATTAATTTATTTTACGAAAAAACTTGATTTTATAGATGGGTCATATTTACACGCGAGTTCCTAGGGAGTATCAAATACTGAACCCCAAGTCTTATCCGTGGAAAAAATAATCACCATCTTCAAACTTCATCCCTCAAAAATCTCTAATATTGACGTTGACTCCTAGGGAGTAGACATCAATCAAGCTCATCATTCATCATTCATCATTCATGGTGGTTCGTCTAGAAAGCGTGGCGGAAGCACTAGAGATGTGGCTTAAACTCCTCAAGAAGCCTGAACCCTTTGTGGACCCTAACCTCGACCCCGTTCTTCTCGTCCCAGGCATCGCCGGTTCCATCCTCGAAGCCGTCGATGCAGACGGCCGCACCGATCGCGTCTGGGTCCGTATCTTCGGCGCCGATTCCAAGTTTCGCAATAAGCTTTGGTCCCGATTCGATCCCCAAACTGGTACTATTGTCTTTCTTTTCCTTCTTTCTTCTTTCTTCACCAAATTGCAGTTCTTCTGCTGATTGTCAGAGGGAATTCGATTAGGGTTGTGTCAACTGAAATCAAAGGTGACGAAGGAATTACGTCTTGTTTCATGGTTTCTTAGTTTTGACTCTAGGTAGGTAGATCACTTATACGACTGTTACCACTTTAGCACAGATGGAAGTTGGGATTTGATGGATTAGAAGCGAATGCATTTATTGCAGTTCGATCCCCAGCATTGTAAATCCTGATCATCAAGGAAACTATCGCCTAGAGCCTTGCTACGCCATGATAGCCCTGCAATCTCTGCATCTATGGCACGCTCATAAACTCTTTGTTATTCACTGATTTATGGTTGTCTAGTGGATGATAGATACGGAGTAGTACATAATAAAGGGTTAACAAATGAGGTTGTTGTGTTATGTAACTGCCATTAGATCATCTAAATGTCCCATACAAAGGTATTTATAAGTTGCTGTAATGGCCCGTAGAAGGTGCGTATAAGTTGCGCTTGTGTAAATTGTGCATGTGTCTGTGACATAAAAGAGAATATGAGGT
The DNA here is from genome assembly GCA_958450325.1 of Agrostemma githago. Classification (NCBI taxonomy): domain Eukaryota; kingdom Viridiplantae; phylum Streptophyta; class Magnoliopsida; order Caryophyllales; family Caryophyllaceae; genus Agrostemma; species Agrostemma githago. Next base: position 58,959,917 of record OY288247.1, on the reverse strand, counting down.
TGAACATAGACTACAAACATGAAGATTTTGTTACCATTGGGTGCTACTGTTACAGATATTACAATAGATCCGAGACTTTCTGAAACTGTGTCTTCTTGGCTGCTACCAGTTTTTCACTTTGTATCATGGGTACAATGTAGATATATTAGAGCTCTTTGCTACTGGCCTTTTGGTTTCTTTCGAGGCGTGTTCTTCTTGAAAACATGGATGTCCTTGAAGTTATTTATACTTTGGATGACTGAGGTCGAAAGTTGGGCTTCCTATTTATTGCTTCCATAACTTCAAATGTCTAAGTTGGCAATTTGGTAACTCCACAAGCGGAATTATATGTATGTTACATTATAGTCGAGTTGGTGTAGTGTGCACAAGTTCAACTGGTCCCTTTATGGGGGTCAAAAACAGAAATCTAGCATTAGCTGATGGAAGTGTGGCTTTTCTCCTTGGGAATTACCATCTTGTGCTGCTCTCTTTATCACCTTTGTTTCCATGAACATTTTACCTTCCTTTTGGATCAACGAAGACAGTTAGGCCTGTTAGCATTAGGGGAGAGGAGGGGTCCCAATAAATTTAGGACTGAAGCTGGTCAGTAGATAAACTGTTCTTTTGGTGTTGATCCCTGATTGGTTGTTATAATATAAAAAATATTTCATTTTCTGTACCCTCGTGTTTATGTATTCCATTATGAAATGCTTCATCTTTCTTGCAATGTTCTTATCAATCGTAACCTTTTTTGATGTTATTTTTATTGCATTTAATGGACAGGTAAAACACTGTCTTTGGACCCTCGGTATGGACTGTATGCAATTGATGTCCTAGACCCCGATGTGGTATGTTGTCCTCGGCAGCTAGAAGAAACTGATTTTTTCCCTTCCTTTGTGCTCCTCCTAGTTGGTTTGTCATGACTCATATCTGTTAGAACCATATCAGAGTACTGATTTGCATCTGTCTACAGAATATGTTCACGTTTTATGGAGTTAGATGTACCATCATAATATAGGTGACAAGCATCCAAAACAAGAAAATATCAGTGGATAAAGTTGATGCTTGGGTTTTCTTAGACTATTTTGAGGTGGTATTGACCGCACTTGTGGCAAGACGATTGAGATAGGGCCATGAGTCCATAACAACTAATAATGTATGAAAGGCTCAACCCAGTTTTTACACCATGATAACATTTCTTTATTACCCTCCGCTATCAGGACAAATTAAATTTGGTTTAATTGGAGGGTACAATTGATTCTTTTGTAGATGGGTGTTTGATACATTCCCTTTGTCCCAAAAGTTGATGAAACTACTCAAATTTGAATGTGTCCGATCTCTTTACTACAGGAGAGTGTGACTGTTCTCATGTATTCATCAGTGATTAAATTAAAGATTTGCCTGTAGACAACTCTATATGTGAGATCGTCATCTCATTTTCTTTTATTTTTCTGCAGATCATTGGAAGGGAGTCTTTTTATTACTTCCATGACATGATAACAGAAATGATCAAATGGGGATATCAGGAAGGGAAAACGCTGTTTGGTTTTGGATATGATTTTCGGCAAAGTAACAGGTAAACTAACAGGCCGTTGGAAACTTCAAGGAGATATCTGAGATACTAAAGAAATAAACCTCATGCATGAATCAATCAATTGTGTATATTGTGGCAGAGTGACAAGTGGCCGTTTAATTTTGAGCATTAGATGTTTATGGTATATGTTAGTAGTATAACAGTGGAGAAAAAAGAAACGGAATTGGATACCTTGAGTGAAGCAATGGTGATTGAAATTTCGTTTGCATGTCATCTAAGGCCACATTCACTCGGCTTCTGTATTAATCATATAGGTAGTTTTTTTTAAAGGGCTGTGTCTTCTTTGGGCCTTTTTTCCTTGTCAAATTTGACTAGCCATCCATAACTCACCCCTACTGTTTTTTGTTCACACCAAGCATTCCAAAGAAGGTACAAGTTATAAAAAAGAAATTACAAAAGGTCGGAGCTTTGAACAAAAATCACAAAAGGCAGGGCTTTTGAAACTGAGTATAGAAAATGTAGAAGTTATGAATTGATCCTGATATCACATTCTTCCATAATTTAGACATTGTGATATGATTGATTTTTTTTTGTTTGTACAAATTCAGGCTGAAGGAAACTATGGATCATTTTGCCGAAAAGTTAGAGGCTGTGTACACTGCATCTGGTGGAAAACGGATAAACTTGATTAGCCATTCCATGGGTGGAATTCTTGTGAAATGTTTCATGTCTTTGCATGCTGATGTAAGAAATCTTTTATAGTATTTTTTTTCCCTCAAATGTCAACACAATTGGTTGGTTATGCAATTTTTGTTCTAAAGTTGGAAGTCTCACTATACCAATGTTTATGTAGGTTTTTGAGAAGTATGTTCAGAACTGGATAGCGATTTCTGCTCCTTTTCAAGGCAAGTGTAATCATTCCTGGCTTGTGATGAGTTATTCATTGTCTCATTGATGAAGTTACCAACAAGTATTCCAATGACTCACAATATCCAAAAATCCTGACCATAACTTTCTGTAAACAAAGTAACCCAGTAACTAATCGAAACAATTAAAAGCTGTATTGGGCTATTGGCAATCTGCATTTTCGCCATCCTTTTCTATTATCTTAGTAAACCTTTTTTTTTTCTTTCCTTATTACTTTTCTACAAGACATTTAAAGCTCATGCTTGAAGGATCCCAGTCCATGAATTCTGTAACTAGGATTCTCATCCACCCTTAAAAGTTTCACCTTTAATTGAAATGCCTCAAAGGCATATTTTAAATTATTTTGACCTCACATTTGTTTACGTTCTGACTGAGAGTGACGTTGTAGTTTTACCATCTAGAGTTCTAGACCAATCAGTTCTGGACAAACCAGAAATGGAATGTATGGATATCCTTAAATAGTCGGCCTCTTAAAGAAGTAGGAGCTGGTTTATGATTGGACAGGGGTTGTTTGTGTAGACTCTTTATGGGCTAAACTATAGGATGCTTGCTGACAAGGGTATCCCAGTTTCATTTATGCGATGGAACTGGTCATCTTTCTTATTTTGCATATGAGGACTCCTCTTCGTCTTTCCTCCTAATGTCCGGTATTTATACTGGTAGAACAAGAACAAATTAGGAGCTAGTTGGATCAGCATTGTTCCTTCCAGTTGAATAGTAGACATGTGTCTTTAAACAATCATGGGAAGATAGAATTTGTTATCATGAGTACCTGTTACTATGACTATCCTTTAACAGGGTTTTCCCATGTTTTATATTCTAGCACAGAAAAAAATAGTGCAAAACTAACATCTATGTGTTCGTAGGTGCTCCTGGATATGTCACATCTGCTTTGCTGAATGGTTGTTCATTTGTTGACGGATGGGAGCAGAACCTCTTTATATCGAAATGGAGCATGCACCAGCTGGTATGCTATCAATTCTTCCTTAAATTCTTTACCTTGTTTTGTTTATTTGTGATCTCTACGCCGTCATTAGCCCACACTTGTTTTAATCTGCCAATTTTGATGTGACCTGAGCTCTTGTGCGGATGTGCCGTCAAATTGATGAACTGAACTTGATTGGTTTGTCACTGTCTCAACTATTCAATTTTACAATTTTGATACGTGTTCTTGTGCGGATGTGCCATCAAATTGATGGAGTGAAATTAATTTTTCTGTTGCTCAACTATAGCTCTTAGCCTCTCATCTTTTCGGATTCTTTGTTTTGTTTTTTGTCCTAGCCTTGTTGGCCAGGCGTCATCTTTCCTTTAGCTTCCAATTGGATGCTTCATATTTAAATTAACATAATGAATTTATTTGAAAATGGTGAGTCAACGCATGGACATGCACCTCTTTTTGACACATAAACCTAGTCAACGTGACACGTGGTTTAGATTCAATGTAGGTAGTAGATACGATCAAACCTTTTCTCTTTTAAACTACTTAATCTTGACCATATTTGCCTTACCATTGTAATATTTGAAGTGAGCTAGAGAAGGTATTGTGGTTAGGTAAAGATATTCTGTATTCATTTTGAAAAATCTAAACAAAGGCAGTACTGCAACATCATAAAGTTACAGGTCTGAGTTCTCAGATGGTTTGGAAGCCTATGGGTTTATTTTGTTTGGAAAGCCTAAAACAGAAGTATTTAAAGGGCCATTGATGAACATTGGATTATCTGCCCAAACTAGTGCAATTTTAATGAGAATAAGAATCCTTTATTCATCCGTAGTTAATTGTGAGTTTGCTTCAGTTTTATTGAGGAAAATGGTAAAGATGGGTGTAAAATCTCATATATCGCTCTCTTTTTGACATAGTTAGACTTCCTTTCCTTTCTTGTCAAACGGACTTACTTTTGGAATACTATCCCCAATTGTATAATTTGTCCTATTCTTCTCAACAAGTGACCTTTTAGCTTAAAAGGTTTTTCATTTTTTAAAAATATTTTTATAAAATCACGATTTAAGGCGGTATGGTTTGTATACGACCTATAATTCAACATCCAACAATCGAGTAGATGATAAAATGTGGATTTCATAGTGAACGACTTAGTGGAAGCTGTTTGGTTGGCCGAACGACTTTACAAGATTTGAAATTCATACTCAAAAACCGAGTGGATGCTGTTTGATTGGTCTATAGCACATTCTGCATAACTTCATAGGAAGTTTCATCACAATATTTGTACATGGAAGAAGTTAATTGTGTTCACCCAAACATGTTTTGCTTTATTTTCATAGAGTAGGAAAAATTGGGAAAAAACGTTTATATTCCAAGAATAATCTTTAAGCAATCTCTATATACTCCCTCCGTTCCATTTGATTCTATACATTTGTTTTTTCACACTTGCCAAGGCACATTTTCTTTTGTCCATATTTTTAATTACATATTTCTAAAAATTATAAAATTTGATATTTATAACGCACTCAATTAGACAATTAAACAAGATCTCACATTACTATCTTTTATCTTATATATTACTCCCTCCATTTTTTAATGTTCACCCCATTTTCCACTTTGGGTCTTTTTTTAATGTTCATCCCATTTGTATTCTTTCCATATTAGTCTCCCACATCTTCATTTTTTGATACTTTCTACTATGACCCACTTGTATCAACTTCTCTCCCATTTTCATTTTTTATTGTTTTTCCTTAAGAATTGTGCAAAAAGCCAAAAAGCATATGGGTGGAACATTAAAAAATGGAGGGAGTAGAAGATATAGTGACGATTCTACTCACTTATTAATAGTGCCCAAAAAGAAAATGTAAAAAAGAAAATGGAAAGGAGGAAGTTTGAATTTTGCGTAGGTAAGGTGGCGTAAGGCCCGGCCATAAAAGTAATGGTCAATTGTGTCTGTAATCTTATGGGATTGAATAAGATTTCTTTTCCTTTTACTAATTGTGCGCCAGCTTCGAGTCTACTATGTTACGTTCAAGAAGGTAAGGTGAGGAAGTCTTCTTTCGTACCTTCTTGCATGGCAATATTTTTTTTAAAGTAATGAATTTCTTTTAAAATAAAGTTGATGATCATGTGGTTATCTAAAATAATGTACATCGTGCTTTGGGGGAAAGCTTTCGTTGTACTTATTTTGATCTATCGATATTCTGTTCATCCCTATTCCCTACCTTCAGGCCTCAGCCATGGTTTTCCCTAGAGGACATCGTGTCTTGTACTCCTTATCATCTAATGTGGTAAATAAATGTTCTCTCATTTAAATGAAATGTCAGTGATCAGTTTTATAAATCACGTATTACTAACGGTTATATGTGAGATAAATTGCTTCTCTAGTTTTATTTCTCCTGTCAATTGGCAGCTAGATGTCTAACAATCACCAGACATGTTAGTTTTTGGCGTGACCTGTTTTGTACTGCACTACTGCTTCATATTTATATTTGACCAAGTATTAAAGGAAGCATAAACTGTTTTATATAGAACTAGAGTTCACTTTCTTGTTACTATTATTTGACTGGGAATCAGGAGAACTCAAGTCTATATCAAGTCAGTATATTAAGGAAATTAAGTAAATTTGCAATGTTCATGCTGACCCCCTAATGAGTTGTTATTGTAATAGTGTAGATTTTTATCTGTTACCAAGCCTGCTAGTGCTAACTATTAAGATAGGACAGAATAGCTTCTGGTGTTCTGGTATTGTTGTTGTCTCGTTGATGTTTGGTTATTAGTACTAGATAACTTTTATGTCTGGGCTGAGTTAGCTCAACTACTTTATATTTATTCTACTAATTATTTGAATCTGAATCTTGAAGTCATATTTTTTTGTGGTTCACAAGTTATTTCATACACCCTCCTCGTTTCTGGATGTTCTATGTACACTCTTTCATACTGTGGAAGTATCCATTTATTGTCTGATTTTGCTGTTTTTTATATTTACAGCTCATTGAGTGCCCTTCAATATATGAATTGATGGGTTGTCACAAATTTAATTGGCAACATCATCCTAATCTTGAAATCTGGAGGGAGAGGAATGACAACGATGGGAATTCCTGCGTACTGTTGGAGTCATATTCTCAAGAGGAAAGTTTAACTATCTTTAAGCAGTCTCTATCAAATAACACGGTTAGTGCCAATGGTGATTTCACATTAACTTTGACCATGAAGTACGAAGTGTTCTATCACTATCACTCCTAAATTCATACCTACACATTGAGGGGGTGTTTGGCCTTACTTTCTAAAGTGTTTTTCATCTCTTATTATTAAAATTCTCATCTCTGAATTGTTTTCAACTATTCTCTAAATTATTATTCGATATATATAGGGGTGAGATCCTGTTAGAACTGAAGTTCAATAAGAACCTTCGGAACCAACTAAAAAAGCACCCTGGGCTGTCGACCGACCCCCCTATGTCCTTCTGGCCGGTCAACCGGCCGCAGGGTACATAGGGGCCTGTCGACTAACCGCACAAAAAAGTCATCCGGCCAGTCCAGCACTGGGGCCGGTGCACCTGCCGGTCTGCTACAGGGGCCGGTCAACCGGCGGCTTGAGTGCCCATTTGTGTGGTGCCAATGGTTCTTATTGCACTTTGGTTCCGACAGGATCTCAACCCTATATATACACACATGCACACACTACGGGCTAGTTATGGTTAGTGACTGTGCAACAATATACAAAACTTCATATTCATGTCAATATTTGTATCAAAAACGAATTTCTAATCCTTTCAGATTACACGTCCGACAATCTCCGTTCCATTTGGTTCTTTACGTTTGCTTTTTTGAAACTATTTATAAGTGAGGAGAAACTTCAATATAACTTCTCATATACTCCGTATAAGATAAAAGATAGTCATGTAGAATCTTGTTTAAATTGTACTGTGTATAATCGAGTCCATTATAAATATTAAATTTTTATAATATAATTTTTAGTAACGTAACTAAAGTTATGGACAAAACAAAAGGAGCAGTGATGTACGTGTATATAGCAAACGTAAATAATCAAATGGAGCAGAGGATGTATTTTTTTTATAAGTACAAAATGTTATGATAATTGTTACAATTGTGTTTTAATATATTAATCAAAATAATATTCCGTATTCAATTAAACTAAATATTATTAGCCTTTTGGATTTATTGGACAAACAAGTCTAATTGGCACAAACAATTTTCTACAAACTTTGGCCAAATACCATCAATTTTCCCCAAAATTAGTTTATCAAGAAATTCATCTTGAAAAGCTAAAACATGTTTACACTAACTTCATAAAACTCATGTTATTATGACCTCGTCTGCAAGTATCTGATACGATACGTATCTGTTAGTTACGGCTATTTGTGCAAACTTTTGTAAATAATGTATCAAAGTGTCATATCGTATCGACAAGATGCGTATCGGATACGAGCTACGACAACTAAGTGAATATTCTTATCAACGATACCGTACATAGTTTCAATTATACGAATTTTCGTTTCTTGCTAGGTCGAGTACGTTGGTGAGAGTATCCCTCTACCGTTCAACACGGATATTCTTAGGTGGGCGAATGAAACTAAGGAAATATTATCCCATGCAGTGGTTCCTCCCAGTGTTAAATTCTACAACATCTATGGCACCAGTCTCGAGACTCCACATAGTGTTTGGTATGATTTTATGTTTTTATGCTTTCCATTCACCTCTTATCGCTAGACCCATGGTATCATATCATGGTTTTGCTTGGATTGTAACCCATGGTGCATTGAGTGTCGTGATTTATCGCGGCTCATTTTTGTAATGGCCATCTAAATCATATTGGTATAGTATAGGTCATATTAGCCTTGTATCAGCCTGTATAGCTTTACCAGCCATTTAGGACTGTTATCAGATACTCAAATACCAGCCAATTATCAGCTCTTTTTATCGAGTCTGTTATAGAGCGAGAAAAAATCATGGTACGTTTAAATTATTTACGTACAGATGTTCGATCATATTGGTATAGTATAGGTCATATTAGCCTTGTATCAGCCTCTATAGCTTTACCAGCCATTTAGGACTGTTATCAGATACTCAAATACCAGCCAATTATCAGCTCTTTTTATCGAGTCTGTTATAGAGCGAGAAAAAATCATGGCACGTTTAAATTATTTACGTACAGATGTTAGATCATGCAAAGACCGGCTCATAAATACTGTGGTAGGACCTACTTTGTCAGCATTTTATTTAATCTTCTCGAAGCTATTATGTAATGTAATGAACATCATATTATTGATTTACAGTTATGGCAGTGAAATCTCCCCTGTTGTGGATTTACAGCAACTGAGATATTGCGAGGTATTCTCTTAACCTCACTTGACCAACTATGATGTTCCTTATTTAAAATGCAAACATGTGAATCTTTGTATTAGTTTATGTACGTGTTGTTTTGTTCCAATACCCTTTTACTGATACAACACCATTACCTCAATTGCTCCCACAAATTGCGGGGTGGGGGCAAATTGGGTTGGATCTACGGACCCTTACCTTGTGTTAGAACATGAAGAGGCTGTTTTGAATGATGCAAAATAAAGATGCGTAGAGAACTGCCTTTGTACTATAATAGTAATCGCCAATTTAGTGAGCCGTTTTGCTAAATTCCATCATGATCCAGAAGGAGCAAAAAACGTGGCATTGACGGAAAAGAATCACAACCACTTTGATGATAATAGGAAAAAAAATCATTTTTGGTGTTCATATCTGTCTTATCACTATTTTCTTGAGCCCTTATAGATTTGTGAGGGCAGATTAAGAGGCGGGGGTGACTGATATGGGAAGATTTAGAGTTTGTTTATTTTTTTTGTTTCACAACCAAGCGTGCACTTAGGAGCATTACAATATAAGGGGATGGAGGTTTCGAATCTGAGACCTATTGTCCCGGTACCAAGTCTTAACCACTAGGCTAAGACATCTCCGGTTTGATTAGATAATTCACATGGTTTCCAACTTCAAATTCCTCTTAGTTTTTGCTTTCTATATTTTCAATAAAACTAAACCATGTCAAGAACCATTTACTATTTTTGTTTGATCTTCACATTCCATACAGTTTTAAAAAATTGGTATTGTATATTATGGAAATTCATATCGTTGATACGAAAATTCGTATAATTGGAACTATGTACGGTATCGTATTTATATGATTAAACTGGATCGTATTTTTGTTCATTGCTGATCTCCCTTCCCCATTGATTTATTTATTTATTGTTTTCACGCATAAATGTTCTTGTAGAATTGCCTTATTCATATACAGCAACAAAGCATTAGACACTCTTCTTTTTGGTTGAAATTAAGTAGTAGCTCTTGTAGTTAAGGCGAAACGTATAATAGTTTGGGCTGATTTTTATATAAGCTAAGCTACATAGGGTGAGGTTTCGTTCCAAGATGATTTAGAGCCACTTAGCTTGAATTATACTTCACAATCACTTAAGCGTAGAAGTCGTACTACATCTATCACACTAATCTCCGCTCCACACCATGAGATGCGGGAGCATTAGGGGGTGATAAGGTTCTAGATAATCTCAAATCAATCGAAATTGAAAAGCTCAAAGAATACATTGAAAGATGAACTAATGGAAAGATCGATGTGGTGCTCAAATGAAACTATGTTCTTAAGAAATACTATAAAAATATTTAATAATTTATTGATATTAAATAGTAATGGTCCAACGGTTGAAAGATTAATTTGCGTGCATAATGGTGTGGGTTGAAGTTTTCTTAAAAGCAATTTTGTGGAAATAGCCACACACTAAAAACAAAAAATGCATGGATTGAAAATAGAACTCGGGTCCCTTGAGCTATAAATTGAGACTCTTTCCAACTGTGCTAACTAATTAGCATACTAAAAATAGGTCTAAAATTTAATTATATCAGGATTTGAGAGAGGGCTCGTGCCTATCAAGGCCGTCGCCCAAATCTGCCCTTGGTACTATGTATAGGACCTTGTATTCATAAGAAATTCAATAAAGTATTTTATTGTTTGTGCTTATAACGTGCGAGTGTTAAGTTATTTATTTCTTCCTTTCGAGATTGAAATAAACTATTCTTCTTTGCAAGGTTGAAAACTGAGTTCTTGATTCCTTGCGAGGTTCATAGTTCTCAAACCCGCGTGTTCTTTATACCTTGCGAGGTTGAGAGTTCACAAAATCATAGTCTTGAGATTACAATACTATCCTTTTAGCTTTAAAACCATCTCTTTGAGAGACAAAAATTGTTACTTTTACATTTAGGAACATAAAAAATTGAATCTTTATTTCCGCTAAGATTATTGTATCCTTTATACATCACTATGTTTGATCTAATTGCCTTGTATTTTATTCTGTCTAATTTTCTTATGACATATTGTTCCAGGCCAAGTACATCTGCGTTGATGGTGATGGGACAGTTCCAGTAGAATCTGCAAAGGTAATTTGTGTTTTTGATGTAAGATAACCTGAATGACTCGATTATAATTGGTGGAAAGTATATATAATAGAGATATCTTGCAAAATACTAAAGAATATTCCCAAAGCATTTTTTTAAAGAATATTATTATACCGTAATATCTTATTCTAAGTATTCCCTAATATTAATATTCTATCTTAGTTTCTTAAAGAATAGTTAGTATGATATCCGTGATATCCTATCCTTAAATATTCCTTAATATTAATATTCAAATAATGCTTTCTAATACACCCTCTCATTTCATGATGACGCGATGTGTCGTATGGTGTCTTGTGTTGTCATGATCTTGCCATTGGCAATGCCTTAAACTAGACTAACAGTGTAAGGCTAAGGATGTAGGAGGGCTGAACCAACTCATGAGCAGAGGTGGTAAATGGGTCAATGTGGTCGCGTCTGGGATCATTTTGGGTTTCGGGTAACTTGTTGTCAAATCACTTCCGAGGATCATTTCGGGCTGGGTTGTCTCGGATTGGGTCATTTTCGGTTATGGGTAATTTTCGAGTCAATGTTGAAACACTTTAATTGGTACAGAGTATTAATTTGACTAACATAGAGTATCTTCAATAATAATTTAATTTATTTTGAAATATTCAAACTTATAAAGTCTTTGTTCTGATGTATGTAGTATTAATACAACCTAATATCAACCTTTAATCTTAATATTTTTTTTCCCCAAATTTCCCCAATTTTTCATTTGCTAGGCCCATAGTGAAAAAAATCGCAAGTACAATTGACCAATCTTGTGCTTAAAGGGTTTTGGGTACTTAGCTTTTGTAGCACTGCCAAACTCGAAGCGAAAATTGGATTTACGAAGAAAGGGTGAACGGTTACATCTTAGCCAAAAGGTTCCACTACATTACATGAACAGCCACATATGCCTTTACTAGAGCGTTAGTGGCGACCTGGAAAAAGTTGCCTGGGCCTAGCCACTAAATGGCTCATATTGGGTGACTTCAGATTGGCTCAATTATGGGTAGGTCGGGTGGTTTTGGGTTGGGTCAACATTGGTCAATCAAGGTTTGAGCCGGGTCTATTCATGTTTCGGTTCATACTCGGACGAGATAGTATCGAGTCCGTTTTGGGTATTGGGGCAGCCTTATCAGGCGCAATCATTTGGGTTGAGTCATCTTTGCCGTGTCTACTCATGGGACACCCAAGCTAAGACGAGCTCCAGTGATGTACCACACAAGGAAGAAAAAAATGGTGGACGAGGTCATAGCAACATGAAATACCATCCAACAACATTAAAAGTAATTTAAGCGTAAGGTGCACGAGGGCCATAGTGACTCGTGAGACACCCGTGAGCGTCGAAGCAAACAAAACAACACAACTAAGAAAAACGAAAACAATAAACCAGAAATAATGCACACATCCAAGGCACTTTGTGGTAGCCATGTGGGCCAAAAGCCGTTTGGCATCCAAGGCACTTATTGTGCATTCCTGGCAAAAATGGTACAAGATGGCCATCTTCGGTTGGCTGTTTAGATGCCATAAGCAAGAGAAAAGTTCTTTTGAGGGGGTAATTGATATTACACTCTACAGTCTATACTATTATGATACCTCGACTATTTGTACTAAATATTTGCCGATCTTAATATTCTGTCCTAACTCCTAACATAATAGTCCCGCTATCTTTGGGAAATGGTTATGAGAAAAAAAGATTTAATATAATCCTCCCCCATGAATGTCTTGAATCCGCCTTGGAAGGGTTTTGTGAATAAATTGATTTCTACTCCCCTTTTGATATTAGTGAAAGAAGAGTAGAAGGAATTTGTTCCCAGGACCCCCTTTTTTTTTTTTGTAGTGTTGCTTAAATCTTGTGCCGATTAAAGTTGTCATTCCTATCTCTATTGTTATTACATGCTACAAGCACTTGGAGCTAATGGGTATCAACTTGTGATTTTTTTTTTTCCGATTTGTTTTCCAAGGCTGATGGACTTAAAGCTGAAGCAAGGGTGGGAGTACCTGCAGAACACCGTGGTATCCTTTCTGAGCACCATGTATTCAGAGTACTTCAGCATTGGCTGAAGGCCGGTAAACCGGACCCCTTTTATGACCCATTGAATGACTATGTTGTCCTGCCCACCGGGTTTGAACTAGAAAAGATTACTGAGAAATATGTTCACATAACCCCATGGAGTGAAGAATGGGAACTCATATCCAGCACTTTGGACCAAGATGAGATAGAAGCTAATAAGAAGGATCCGATTTTGATATCCGTTTCAGAGGAATCAACCATGATATCTGTTGCATGAAGGTCTCACCTGCCATGGACATCCCAAATAAGCCTTTCTATTAGCGGCCGTGTCATATTTCACAGTGCAGAAATGTATGGCCACTGTCATCTGCAAGTAACTCATCGCTGTGATGTCATTGTCCTCCATTGTGTATATATATATATGTAAATATTTGTAAAGAGGCTCTTCTAACGCTTCTACCAAGTGATATTTTCCGTGGATATGATCTAATTTGCCTTATAAATAAAGGCCTAAGGGGATCTAGGTGCCGTTCAAAATGGCCCGCCAGTTATGGACACATACTGCTAATATTATTAAGTGTAATTTAATGTAGTTTCTTAATGTATTATTGTACAGCATGACCTTGTTCTTTTCCGTTTGAAACAGGATTGAACTAAGTTGAGCTAAACCAAACTTGTAAGACCTGCGTTGGGTTTGTGGAGTTGAAATTAGTAATTATAATATTATAATTAGTCGTCATACCGTGTACTGCACTATTGGATTTGAAGAGTTGATTTTTTTTTTTGATAAAATGTGATTGTATATATAAAAAAAACTAAAGCTTTACAATGTACATATAATCCAAACCATGGAAACTTGACTTTCCAACCTATATCTCAATATCAAAATAGGACAACAACTGCTACTCTTTGCACTAAGACATCTACCAGTCTAATATCTGACCAGGCAACCAGACCTGAGTCCGCGCCTTCACTTCTTTCCTGATTTTCGCTGCTAACCGTACATGTCTGATTATCATAGCATTCACCCTCGCGTTGTTCCTTTGCACCCAAACGAAGTAGTAGCAGGCTGCAAGAATTACAGTGTTAATTTTCCAGTCCGTCTCATCTTTAGCTCCTACACTTAATTCATTCAAATCCTTAACATGCCCAAACCAGTCCTCAACACAGCTCATTACTCTCCTGTTTTACATACATGAAAAGAATAAATGGTCGATGGTCTCAGGTTGGGATTGACACAACCAGCACTTGTCGCTCTCGGTACATCCCAAAACAAACAATTTGATCATAGTGTTCATTCCCCTCATCTGAGCCAACCAAACAGTGTTGAAGAGTTGAAATTAATAATTATAATATTATAATTAGTCGTCATACCCGTGTAATCGCACGAGACTATATTGATTTATGCATTTTATTTGCATTTCCGTCTTTTTTGCCTCATTGTCCACTATTTATTTAATTGTTTATTTATTTTTGTTTTTGATTTCATTTCTTTGTAACTTTATTTATTTTCGAAGTCATTTGTAATATCATAAACAGTAAATGGAGCACTATTTGATGTTAATGTGAATTCGATAATGATGGGTTATTGGCTTGGATGTTAGATTTTTGAATTTGTAAGAATGTAAGAGAATTATTCTTGGTGAAAATGAGATATAACGCTATAAGATATAAAGCATAATAACTATATCCGGTAATTATTTTGTCCAATTCCATGAATATTTGTGATGAATATTTTAATGGAATGAGGCAAAAAATAGTGAATGAAGAGAGTAATTAATTGTTTTTTTTAAAACTTTTATTGGAGAACGTCATCTAGTCTTCTGGCTTTGTTTTTCTCTCACATCTTTAGTTGAGATTTTCAAATCTTGATCTTTTTTTTCCGTACTTGTTATTGTTACGGTTGTTTCTTTCACTACACCTCAGACCTATAATACATTTGGGTGTGTCAGTTTTGTTCATAAAATATAAGCAATGTATTATTTATAGTTGATATACATGCTAATTGTTCACTTACCCTTTGTTTACCTTTCTCTTCTTTTTAATCAGTGTCTGTAGCATGTTGGTGAGAGTGTTGATGTCTCTGCCTTGTTTTCAGACTCCAACTCTTCATCAATGGACCAGATTGCCAAGTCTCTGACATATTCTACGCTTCTAGCAACCAGGAAGCCCAGCTCATCCACCGCTGTTCCCGGGTCATTCAAGCCTCTACGGAGTTGGCGGCTCTAAACCGTTTAAGTGATGAGGAGCTGAACATCACCCCTGGTACTTCCCTCTCTGAGCGTATCATGGAAGTTGAGAGGGATGATGCCCTTATCAGCAACCTGAAGCTCCAGCTGTCCAAGTGTGAGGGTGACCTAGAGGAGGCCAGGAGTTAGGCTGCCCATTGGAAGGGTCAGGGTGAAAAGGCTGTACAGGAGGCAGCAAACTTGGAGGTGGAGCTGGAGAAGGCTAAGAAGAAAGCTGCTGAACTAGAGGGTCGCCTTGAGGGGTATGCCACTCGCCTGACCCGGGCTGACTCTGATCTTCGGGCGGCTCAGAGCGAGCTGAAAACCCGGGGTGAAAAGTGGCTCAAGGAGAAGGAGGGCATCATCCGGGAGGCCAATTTGGAGGTGGAGAAATCTTTCAATTCAGGAGCCTCCACCTCTTCTGAGTTTATTATGGAAGTCATCCGAGAGATGCTTCCTAATTTTGATGAGGATGCCTTCAGCGCGCTGTACGCAGCAAAGAACGACGCCAGGGCCAACAAATCGCCTGAGGAGGCTCCGGGTCGTGACCAGGATGCCCCCACCACATATATGTAGGGCAGTCGTCCTCTGAGGGTTCCTGTCCTTACCCTCCTGCGCCTTTATTTCCCCGATGATTTTACTACCCTTTTGCGCACCGAGCCCAAATGTAGTCGGCTGCCGGTTTATGTAATCTGAATTTTTTTGTAACCAGATTCTTTAATGCTTGCTTTGCAAGCCTTTTTCATGTCTTATTATTAAATTTGATGGATGCTTTCTTGCCTGCATGCTTGTTATTCTTATTACTTTGTCTTTTGAGGTTTTGTTTGACCCTGACTTCTGATCTGGAGTCAGGTGGTTTGCTCCCTGCCTGCCCAGAGGCAGGTGGGAGACTTAGCGTTTTTTATACAAGGCTGAGTGTTGCTCAGTCCTTGTTCGTTTTGGCGCATGGGGCCTGGCCTGACCCTGGCTTCTAGTCGAAGTCCAGAGGGCCCGACCGCTGCCTACCCAAAGACAGGTAGAGGACTTAGCGTTTTTTATACAAGGCTGAGTGTTGCTCAGTCCTTGTTCGTTTCGGCGCATGGGGCCTGGCCTGACCCTGGCTTCTACTCGAAGTCCAGAGGGCCTGCCCCCTGCTTGCCCAGAGGCAGGTGGGGGACTTAGCGTTTTTTATACAAGGCTGAGTGTTGCTCAGTCCTTGTTCATTCGGCACGTGGGCCCCGACCTGACCCTGACTCCTGATCTGGAGTCAGAGGGCCTGCCCCCTGCCTGCCTGGAGGCAGGTGAGGGACTTAGCGATTTTTGTTGGGGGGGGTCTATTTTCCATGGTTTTGCAACAGGGGGGCCTTCCCGCTATTGCCCTCTGCTCGTTTGTGTGTGAAGTGCTAATCTGAAGAGACAACGAGTATGAATTTGCGAATCTTTTCATTCCTTGAAGCAAGAACTTGACGTTTTGGTTGGAGCCGTCGACATTTTAATTTTGACCGTCCTCCGCATACGTCTTTAGGGAAAGGAAAATAATTAGACTTTTAACCTAGACGTAGTACTTTCTCAGGGTGTCTGCATTCCAGTGTGCTGCTAGCTCCTGACCTTCAAGGTTGGCGATCCTATATGTTCCTGGTCCCATGATCTGCGTGACCTGATACAGACCTTCCCAATTCGCTCAGCTTGCCATGCTCCCTGGACTTTCCTATCGCCTGGGTCTTTCATAGGTCCAGGTCTCCCACCTGGAAGTTTCTTATGTTCACTCTTTTGTTGTAAACCTTCCTCATTCTCTGCTGATAGGCGCGATGTTGACGCATGCCTCTTGTCTCACCTTACTGACTAGATCAAGAGCCTCAGTCATTGCAGCCTCATTTCTAGCCCTGTCAAATTGTTGAGACCGGCGGGTGGGGATACGCGCTTCTAAGGGCAGCATGGCCTCGGCTCCGTAGACCAGGTCAAAAGGAGTTTGCCCCGTGGACTCCTTTCTGGTGGTCCTGATTGACCACAATACGCTCGAGAGCTCATCTGCCCATCTCTCTTTCAGCTCGTCCACCATCCTTTTCAGCCCATTTAGTATTTGTTTGTTTGCTGCTTCAGCCTGTTCGTTGGTCTGCGGGTGGTAGACGGCGGAATAGGCGACAGCTATGCCGTGGCCTTCCAGTCAAGCTCTCAGGGGGTCGTTATCAAACTGCCTGCCATGATCAAAGACTAGTACTTTCGGTAGGCCATACCTCTGTATTATGTTTCTCCAGATCACCTTCCTGACCGTCAGCTCTGTTATATTCGGGACAGCTTCAGCTTCAATCCATTTGGTGAAGTAGTCAATCCCTACTATCAAGAACTTTATGCCTCCGGTCGCAACGGGAAACGGCCCCAGAATGTCCATCCCCCATTGGGCGAAGGGGATGGGAGACAAAATTGGCCTGAGGTCTTGGGCCGGGGCGTTGATGTGTTAATATTTTATACGCTTTTATCCTCTTTTTCCCATGTATTTATCGTGTTAAATGCGCTCTTAGGAGTGGTTTTGGGAACTAATCTTCTCCTCTAGTGTGTTTCGTAGTGTTTTGTCGGTTTCATAGGAAAATAGGCGATATGGGCGCCTTTTCCCTTTCATCATGGCTCACATGGAGGTCGGTGACTATTTATCCACAAGCTAGGTGTTGCTATCGAGGTTGCGTGGATGTCATGAAGTGATCCCGAGTCAAGTTGGAACCATATCATGAAGTCTAGAAGACTAGAGGAGTCCTTTTTGTTGGTCCCGAGGTCCGTCCCTAGGGATGGATGTCGTCCCTATCCCCTCACTCACGGCAAAATGAAGAAAAATTGAGCAATATATATTGGATTTTTCAGATGTCCCGATTCGGGATGACCCTCATCCCATGGGACGACTTTAATCCCGATTCGGGACGGACTCCATCCCGATTCGGGACGACATAGCTGTAGTGTCTTTTCAGCTTCTTCTTTCTTTTGCTATATAGGAATGCCTTGTATTAGATTGGAACGGACCTTTTTCCATTTCCTAAGAACTCTAAGCCTAGTATTGGAAGAATATTACTTTTTTCATTCTCTATTTTGGAAGATTTACTCTTGTTCTTGCTACAATTTCCAATCGGTAATCATTTCAATTCTTGTTTCAATTCTTATTCATCTTTTATGTTCTTGATTCCCTTTTTCCATATCAATCATTATGCATTTCATTATCAATTGTTTATTTCGTGTGAATTTAATTATGAGTAGCTAATTCCGTTACTAGGGTCAAGGGGGATCGATGGGTAGAATTTAAGTTCTTGTTGAATATTTGATGAATTCATATATATGCCAGTGCCTTGTTACCATGCTCTAAAAGACGATTAATTTGTTAAAGGCCACAACTTGTTAATCGAACTAGGAAAATTTCAGTTCATGTGCGAGAGCCGAGTTGAGATTAGACCCGCATGTGATTCGGTAGGAAGCCTAATAAGTAGCGAGAGCCCGTTAGTGTCTTCCTAGGTTGATTTCGATCCGAGAGGACGTATTATAGCCAACTAGCATGTTTGTGTGTTTATCGATTATTCTTGCGTGATCATTTGTCTGCTCATTGTGAACCCATAGCCCTAGATTTTCCTTTAATTGAGTAGTTCATATTTTGTTTACGTACTTCTAGCTTTAGTTAATCAAACCAACCGTTTGAGCAATTAAGAATCGCCATAGCTTCTAACAGTTTGACCTTCTCCCTGTGGATACGATACCCTACTTACCACTGACTATCTTGTTAGTAGTACTAGGATAATCTTGATTTGGTAATACAACTTTAGCCATATCAAATTTGGCGCCGTTGCCGGGGAGACGGTCTTTTACTGGTTTTAGCTTGTTTCTTTATTACTCTCTTTCGTTTCAGGGAACGAAAGATCCTCGATACTGATTTCATTAACATGGGATCCATTTCACCTTTTTCTTGTAGTTTTAGTTTTTTTCAGGTATGAATCTCTCTCTTATCTCCCCACAATGTGAGCACGAAGTTTTTCATGACTATCTTGATCGATTCAAGGGATATGTTAATAACCTTGCTTCCTTTGGATATTTCTATGATGAACTCGAATTGGGTCATGCTGTTTTTGCAGGAATGAATCACGACTGTCGTGAATTAGCCGTTAACATGACCAAGGGAGGTATTTACGATAAAAATACAAGGGATTTATGGGATTTCTTGGACTATTTTGCTTGGATGTCCCAAGCACAAGCCCGCGAGGTGGTAAAACCGAATTTGGCTCCAACAAGCTTTGAAACAGAATTCTAAGCTAGTCAGGCCAGAATTGACAGAATGCTAAAGGAGATGGCAGGTGAAAATGAGCCTAATGACGTTGTGCCTAATGATTATGTGGTTCATGAGAGTGAGCCATTAGTTTATATTCACAATAACGCATCGTTCCAAAATGAGGTTGCGAATGACGCGATGTTTCGACAACAAGCTTGCGAGGATACTTGTAATACGGCTCGACATACGGTAACCACTTATCTTAGTGATTATCATGCTCCTCTATGTGAGTCTCAAGTTTTTGATAATCATGAATTGTTGAATAACGATGATGACGATGATGATGAACCGAGTTTTTGGTTTAATATTCCATCTACCGTTGACCCAATCCCCCATATTGTTGAGGCTACCACTCTTGAGATAACCCCTGTTGTTGTCGAGTCAACCGAGATGGTGAACCATAGCGAACATCCTCCTAGCGAAGCCAATATAATAGCCCCTTCTGAGAGTCTTGAAGGAACTCCTCCAATTGTGTCTAAGATACCCCTTGCTGATGCTATTAATACTATTGAGGATTCCATTGAGACCACCGTTGAGACTTGTTGTGATGAGGTCCTCCTCGAGTCCTTAGTTATTGGCGCCATTGAGAATGACGATTGTGAAGGAGCTGTGAGACTTTTTACTAAGGAGTTTAGTGATGAGGATACCATGGAATCCCTTGATTTTGATTTTGAGGTTCGAGGGAATAATGAAAATAACATTGGGTTGAAGAATTCCTTGGTTTTCTTGCCGTTTACCTTTTCTCCCAACATACATATGGAAGTAGTTCCCTCATCTCCTTTACTCTATCCTCCTCCATGTCTAGTGTCACCGTTGTGCACTCCCGATCCGCCTCCGTGTTTGGCTTCCCTACTACCATTATGCGCCAGCGAACTGCTTGACATCAATGTTGGTAAACCCTTTCCTATTTTCCTCATTTCATTTGATTTGATGAAAGGTAAATCTACTAATCCATCTAATTTAAATTTTGATAATGATTTCCCGGTGGATTTTAACATTGTGTGTCATGATGACAAACTTTATACTTCATCTCCTACTGATGAGTGGAGTGTTCGTGTTAGAACTGGTGTCGGGTTTGATAAGATATTGCATCTATTCTTTTTGATTTATACCGTTTATACCTTGTCCATGACTTATGATTGCTTTCATATTTCTCATGCGCAGGAATATGATTTGCTACTACGGGCATTGATGGGATTTTTAAAGAAAGACGAAGATGGTGCCATTTAGGAAAAAAGAAGTCATGCAAAACGATAAAACAATGCGGGAGACAACCCGTGTTTTTAGAGTAGTTTTGAGATTTTTATTTTTATTATTATATTTTTTTTTCGCTGTTGGATTTTTGGACCACTTTTTCCTTTTATCGTTTTTTGGAATTGTTTTGGTTTGATTTAGACAATTTGTTTTTGTTGTAATTGATCGGACAATAGGTTTTTGGTTTTTTAGTTTTGTATTAGCCTTGTCCTTTTCAGGTACTCGAGAATCATGGTGTAATGATGCTCGAATGAATGGAATGGAACAGTGCCCACTTTCAAGCTAACTTGGGAAGGTTTCTACAAATGTCGTATGTGTCTTTGCTTAGTTTTTCTTTTATTGGTCTATCCCCATCTCTCTTTTTAGCACGCTATTGATTGAATTGTGGCACTTTGCACCGGAAGCCGTTTTTTTCGGTTTGTTGTGTTTTGCCACATTGAGGACAATGTGTCGTTCTAGCTTGGGGGAGGGATTGGTTTATATAGTTGTATATAGTTGTTTTTGTTTGATTTGAAAAATCTTGGAAAATATAAAAAAAATTTAAAAGAAAAATATTTGAAAAAATTGATCTAAAAAAAAATAGTTGATGAGTATGTTGTTATCCCGTTGTGCTTATCCCCTTGCATAGCTTTGCGGTTTTCTGTTCATATCTCTTTTTAAGCTTGGTTTTCAGGATTTGTACATTTTGGTGATGGTTTTGCATTTTTGTATGTGATGATGAGACTAAGACAAAGTATACTTGATCTTTGACGTTGGTAAAGCTGCAAAATGCGAGTTTTAGAGCCTTTTGGATTGATTCATGTTTAATCGATCATTTTTAGGTGAGAGTAGGTCTCCTCATTGTATGCGTTGCATAATTACGCACATGAATGGTTTTTGTTCCATTTTTCGTGATGTTTTTGATCAGTTTGCACTTGAAGCTATATTGTTGTTTTCTCACATGATATATCTTAGCCTTTTGAGCCCACATGCTTGTTTTTATATCCCACAATATTTAGCTACAAATATCATGCCTACCTTATTAAGCTAGTAATTGTCAGATGCGTTATGGGTGCTCATTAAGGTTATTGTGGTGAATGTTGATAATAATGTGAGAATTGTTTTTCTGGGATTGCTGATTCCCGAGGTTTCTTTTGTGGAAAAATGAAAAATGAAGTTGAAAGAAAAAAAATGGTTTGAAAAAAAAACAAGAAGAAAAAGTGAAAGAAAACATAATGTTACTTCCAAGTTGTTTATAATTGTTACTGAATTGGGAAGTGATGTTAGTTGAAGTTATATTCCGATACATATGATGTTTTGTATTGATGTAATAAAGACTAAGTGGTGTTTGTTGTGGTTTGAGCATTCTTAGCGCGTTTGGATTGTTGCTAGTTTAACCTTTAGCTTCACATGTCCATAACGTTTGTCCACCTTCTACCCTTCACCCGAGCCTTCTCTTGTTCTTTTCGTAGCTTCTTTGTGCAAATTGTGATAAATTGTCAATGGAATTTGGAATGTTTACCATCCTACGTCGCGGGCGCATTCTTATGAGTTGTAGTAGGTGAGTGTTCTCACAATATACTACCCGTTCACAAATGAGTGAAGAGTGAACCCGTGAGGAGTCCGATGTCAATAAGGGTCATGCAAGAGTTGAAATGTCTTAGACTTGTCTCCCTCATATTTTTGCCATGTAATTCTAAACCATGTGTGCTTATCTTGCATCTTGTGTTTGAATTGAGATGGAATTGTGAACTTGCTAGGGCTTGTCAATGGGATTTGTCATTTCGCGGATATTTGGTTTTGTTTCCCGCTCTTGTTTTGTCATGTTTGACGATGCTTGCTTGAGGACAAGCAAGAGTTTGGTTTGGGGGATTTTGATACACTTTTATCCTCTTTTTCCCATGTATTTATCGTGTTAAATGCGCTCTTAGGAGCAGTTTTGGGAACTAATCTTCTCCTCTAGTGTGTTTCGTAGTGTTTTGTCGGTTTCATAGGAAAATAGGCGATATGGGCGCCTTTTCCCTTTCATCATGGCTCACATGGAGGTCGGTGACTATTTATCCACAAGCTAGGTGTTGCTATCGAGGTTGCGTGGATGTCATGAAGTGATCCCGAGTCAAGTTGGAACCATATCATGAAGTCTAGAAGACTAGAGGAGTCCTTTTTGTTGGTCCCGAGGTCGTCCCTAGGGATGGATGTCGTCCCTATCCCCTCACTCACGGCAAAATGAAGAAAAATTGAGCAATATTGGATTTTTCAGCTGTCCCGATTCGGGACGACCCTCATCCCATGGGACGACTTTAATCCCGATTCGGGAGGGACTCCATCCCGATTCGGGACGACATAGCTGTAGTGTCTTTTCAGCTTCTTCTTTCTTTTGCTATATAGGAATGCCTTGTATTAGATTGGAACGGACCTTTTTCCATTTCCTAAGAACTCTAAGCCTAGTATTAGAAGAATATTACTTTTTTCATTCTCTATTTTGGAAGATTTACTCTTGTTCTTGCTACAATTTCCAATCGGTAATCATTTCAATTCTTCTTTCAATTCTTATTCATCTTTTATGTTCTTGATTGTCTATTTCCATTTCTAGTATTGATTTTATTAATTTCCCTTTTTCCATATCAATCATTATGCATTTCATTATCAATTGTTTATTTCGTGTGAATTTAATTATGAGTAGCTAATTCCGTTACTAGGGTCAAGGGTGATCGATGGGTAGAATTTAAGTTCTTGTTGAATATTTGATGAATTCATATATATGCTAGTGCCTTGTTACCATGCTCTAAAAAACGATTAATTTGTTAAAGGCCAAAACTTGTTAATCGAACTAGGAAAATTTCAGTTCATGTGCGAGAGCCGAGTTGAGATTAGACCCGCATGTGATCGGTAGGAAGCCTAATAAGTAGCGAGAGCCCGTTAGTGTCTTCCTAGGTTGATTTCGATCCGAGAGGACGTATTATAGCCAACTAGCATGTTTGTGTGTTTATCGAGTATTCTTGCGTGATCATTTGTCTGCTCATTGTGAACCCATAGCCCTAGATTTTCCTTTAATTGAGTAGTTCATATTTTGTTTACGTACTTCTAGCTTTAGTTAATCAAACCAACCATTTGAGCAATTAAGAATCGCCATAGCTTCTAACAGTTTGACCTTTTCCCTGTGGATACGATACCCTACTTACCACTGACTATCTTGTTAGTAGTACTAGGATAATCTTGATTTGGTAATACGACTTTAGCCATATCAGGCGTGTATTGTGGGGGCGAAAAGTTGGCACTTCCTGCACTTCCGTGTGAGGTCCCTAGCGTCCGCGAGCAGGGTTGGCCAATAGTACCCTGCCCTCAGGGCCTTGTGTGCCAGTGCTCGTCCCCCAATGTGGTGACCGCAGATACTTGAGTGTATGTCGTCCAACACTTCTGTTGCTTCTCCTGCCCCCAGGTGTAGACACCCACATTTTACTGCCAGGTGTCTATAGCAGTTTCCGACAAACACCCGATGATGATCGGACGCAAACGTGCTTTAACGTACTCGGAAATGGGCTCGAAATCATGGATATTTGGCTTGGGCTTTTTACGGACTACAAATTTCACAAAACCAACCTCTAAACCAGGCCCAGTGGGTCGTTTCGAGTCAAATAAGACTAATTTGGGTCGAATCCGGCACCAGGGGTAAAACCGTCTTTTAGTGACTGAGTCAAACCCGGTCAAAGATATTTTCTCGAGACTTGCGGGTTGGCCGTGTCACCCCACATATCCAACTCAAGCTCAAATACTACAAAAAAATCAGCTACACAAATATTAAACAAATCAATTTAAGGAGGGAATTCGATCTCAAGCAGGAATCATATCTGAATACCGAATCGAGCATTCGACCGAGCATGGGATACCCGGCAGAGCAGGCTGTTTTCAGTCGGTTCCCTTTTCTTATTTGCCAAGTAACGGAGTTGTCGTTCCTCACAACTTCTTACATTTCATATCCCGATTGGTATTTCTTGTCATACAAGCAAGATACCTCTCTCAACCTTCTTTTCCTATAAATAGGACCCTTTACAAACACATATCATACAACATACACATCGACCAAACAATCTATACACCAATTATTCATACACCTCGAGACTCTTACACTTATCATCGAGAAACCGATAGGGTAACCCAAAACTACAAAAACCGGCCTATACCCGTCATCCTTACACGTCCCAACCAACCACCATAACTCACCAACATTAACTCGACGCTCCCGTGCCCTAGCCACATTCCGACGAGCCCCGATCCGAGTTAACAAAGGCATGTAGGTTGAGGGTGTAATCAAACCCGATTTCTCTCTTTTCTTCCCTCTTTTCTCTCGTTTTCTTCTTCTTTTTGTCGCGTCCTCGTCGGTCGTTTATTATGGGTCGTTCATCGTTTTTTTTTCTAATATCGATATTACTAAAACTATTTTCATATAACGAATATTCTTAAAAAATACGATACCGATTCTCTAGTCGAATATCGTATTAAAAGAATTACATTAATCTCGTTGATGCTAAAAAATCGTTACCTTTTACAAAATACGACGATTTTAACGCGGAGAGAACCAACATTTTTTTTCGTTTCGTTCAAATTCTTTTTTCAAAACAATTTTATAAAACCTTTTCTAAATGTCATTCTGAATATTCGATATCGATTTCATAATCGAATATCGAATACGACGAATATCGAAAGCATAAATCGAGTATAAATTAATTCATATTTGTACGCGATCCATCGAAATTAGCAACTTTCAAAAAACCCGCAACCCGGGACAGACCCTCACGCGAGTCGCGCCCCTCCCAGGCGACTCGCGCGAGAGCCTGGATCCGCAACCCTCTTCTTCGTTTTCTCTACTTTTCTTAAGCATCGCTTTTTCTACAAAACGATTTCTCAAAACTTTTTTTTATCTTTTCCGAAATTATTTCGAATATTTGATATCGATTTCATAATCGAATATCGAATATAACGAATATCGAGAACATTAAGTTGAGTACAAATTATGCAATATTTGTACGCGATTTAAAGTCATCGATTTCTCAAAAAAATCGACCTCGAAACTGGCCGGGGCGCGAGTCGAGCGCACCCTGGGCGAGTCGCGTGGCAGGCTGATATGCGACACGTTTTTCGCTTTTTATTATATATTCTTCGAACATCGTTTTTTAGACAAAACAACGTTTTTTTAAATCTCGACTTTATTTTTATTGACCCCGGTCAACGCGTGCTTATCCATCACGTGAATTAAACTTTTCAAAGTCATGCATATTATCATATCTATTTTTTTATTATTCAATCGTTACTAACTTGTTTGTTCATGTTTCTAGCAATTTCTTTTCATCGTTTGTTTTATTGTACTAAAACGAATCTCACATGCTAAATTCAACTTTGACGTTAATTTTTCATGCATTAAATCGACTTAGCAACCCATTCAATTTCTCGCATGTTTAGGGAAAACAATGTTTGCATATCATTTCATCGTTCAACTAACGCACGTATTTTAAAATCAAACGATATCCTAGTAGAGGCCGCTAATGTGCGGGCGGGGTTGGGTATTCTTCGTGGGCTTCCCAACACGTACCCTCACCCCTTACTCAGAACCTCGGTTTCCGGATGTCCGAAACCATTGGCAACGAGAGTCATTCAATATACGATATCCGATAACGTCGGTATCGGTATCAAATGCTAAGGGACGAACCCAATAAACTCTGACATCGGAAATGGGCCGTATTTTGTATACGGTCCACTACGACATAGAGTGGGTTCGAACGGGCCTGAACTCCCACAAAGTTTGGTGGCGACTCCAACTTCGATTTAAATTTCAATTCGATCCATTCTCATATGGAGATTCATTCGCCTCCCCAAACCCGCGCGTGGCCGCGTCGGGGTGGACCTATGTCATGTCCACACCAGGCACTTGAGCAATGGGGCGGAAAATGATTTGCGGTATAATTCCTCTCAAACCATTATGAACCATGCAGCTTTGGCATGCATTCTTTTCTTTTGAGCTGGGTCCTGTGGAAGGGTTCCATGTTTCTTGAACTGGATTATTGGGGTCATCCATTTTTCAGCCTCTGTCCCTTCAATGACATTGATCAGCTGGCAGGGAGCGGTAGACTTTTCTTGTATTACATCTACCCATACCGTCCTCCTTATATCTTGCAGGCTGGAGCTGGTTAGTTTAGACAGGGCATCTGCCCGGTTGTTTTGTGACCAGGGGACTTGCCTGATTTCATAAGACTTTAACCCAGATAGCTCTTGTTTTACCATTTCCAAGTATGAGGCCATGGCCTGGTCCCTGGCTTCGTATTCCCCATTGATCTGATTTGCGATGAGTTGGGAATCCGTGGCAAGGACGAGCCTTTCTGCCCCTGCAGCTTTGGCTAGGTTGATGCCTGCTAGTACAGCCTCATACTCAGCTTCGTTGTTTGATGCTGGGAAGGTGAATCTGAGCGCATGCTCAAAGTCTGTCCCCTCAAGGCTGGTAAGCACGATCCCTGCCCCCGCACCGTTGGTCGTGGATGATCCATCGGTGTATACCGTCTATTCGCCGGCAGGGGGATTGTTCTTCTGAGTGGGAACATTCTGACAGGAAGTCCGCCAAGGCGTGCGCCTTGATAGCGGTCCTGGACTGGTAGGAAATCCCTAGTCCGCTCAACTCTATGGCCCATTTCATGAGCCTCCCAAATTTTTCGAATTTCTCCAACACTTTTTCCAAGGGCTGATAAGTTAATACGACGACAGGGTGGGCGTCAAAATATGGTCTGAGTTTCTGGGCTGCTATGACTACCGCGTAGGCCGCTTTCTCGACGACCGGGTAGTTATTCTCTGCTGCCCCAAGAGTATGACTTACGAAGTAAATTGGCTGCTGGGAGCCTGCTTCTTCCCTTAAGATTACTGTGCTTATAGTCGTATTTGTCACCGCTATGTAGAGAAAGAGTTTTTCTCCTGCCACTGGCCTTGCCAGGGTTGGTAACTTTTTCAGATGTTCCTTCAATTGTTCGAAGGCTTCCTTCTGCTCTGCCTCCCACTTGAACTACTTGTTTCCTTTTAGTACTTTAAAGAAGGGTGTCGACTTGTCGGCTGACCTGGCGATGAATCGTGCCAGGGCAGCCATCCTGCCAGTTAGACGCTGGATATCCCTAATTGTTTTCGGTTCTGGGAGGTCCAGAACAGCCTGCACTTTTTCCGGGTTTGCGTCAATCCCCCTGGCGCTGACCTGGAATCCCAAGAACTTCCCAGAGCGAACTCCGAAGGTGCATTTCTTTGGTTTTAGCTTCATTTGATAGGCACGCAGGGAGGAGAAAGTTTCCTGCAAGTCCTTCAAATGCTCTTCGTCTCCCTTGCTTTTGATTATGGCGTCATCTACATACGCTTCCAGGTTTTTGCCCTTCTGGCTCTCAAATACCTTGTCTACTAGTCACTGGTAGGTGGCCCTTGCGTTCTTGAGGCCAAATGACATCATTTTGTACATATATGTGCCTGCACTTGTGATGAATGCACATTTGACCCTGTCGGGCTGCTAGAGATACACCTGATGATAGCCTGAGAAGGCATCCAGGAAATAAGAATAGAGTACCCACTGGTGGCGTTCACCAACTGGTCAATCCGTGGCAGGGGTAACAATCCTTGGGGCACGCCTTGTTGAGGTTGGTGAAGTCTACACACATCCTCCAGGCTCCCGAGGATTTTTTCACCATCACCACATTAGCCAGCCACTCAGGATAATCACAACTTTCTATAAAGTCGGCCTTCAGGAGCTTTTCAAGCTCCTCTTTGATGGCTTGATCTTTTTTTGCGGACATGTTCCTTTTCTTTTGTTTCACAGGGCGGGCCTCTGGACATACATTCAGCTTGTGAACGATGTGGGTTGGATCGACCCCCGACATTTCGTCTGCCGAGTAGGTGAAAACGTCCCTGTTGTCCTGCAAGACTTTAATCAACTTCTCCCGGTAGGAATTTTCCAGGTCGGCTCCTTTCAAGACAGGCCTCCCTGGCTCTAATTCCACCAGCATATTCTCTCCCCCAGGTTCAGGGTGGTCCGCTGGCTGCTGATCAGCCAAAATTTCTCCTTCCCTGCTGGGGGAACTGTCCGCCTTTCGCTTGCCTTTCTTCTCTGTTTCATGAGCACGTAGGGCCACTGAGTAGCATTGCCTTGCTGACTCCTGGTCCCCGTGTATCTTCCCTTCCATACCAAAATCCGTGACGTAGGCCACAGTCAACGCCCTGATGGATATCGCGGCTTCAATCTCATCTAAGGTGGCCCCCTTCCTATCAGAGCGTTGTACGCGGACTTTGTATCCACAACTACGAATGAGGCTCGGATGTTTCTGGCCGATTCCCCCTCTCCACATGTCACTGGCAGCTCGATGACTCCCATTGGGAGGATTTCTGCACCGCTGAACCCGTACAATGATCCAGGGGCAGGCTTGAGGTGCCTTTTCTCCAGGTTCATTTTGTCAAATGCCTCCTTGTACAGCAAGTAGGTGTAGGCGCCTGTGTCTACCATGCACCTTCTCACTATTTGATTGCTGATAATAAGAGAAAGGACTAGAGGATCACTATGAGGGTAGATTACCCGCCCTGCATCATGGGGGGTGATGCTCAGAGTCAGGCCTGTTGGGCTCCCTGCTCTTTCGGCATAGCAGATTTGATTTTGGAGCTCTCGGATCTGCCTCTTTTGGCCCCTCCGGCTTATCTGGCCCTCCGCATCTCCTAACACCATATGAATTATCATGCGGTCTTGTACTGATCCCTCAGGCTTGTCTGTTGCAGTTTTCTGACTTTTGTTTCTAGCGGCGTAGTTACTTAGCCAGCCGTTCCTGATGAGCTTCTCTATCTCATCTTTCGGGTGGCGACATTCTTCAGTCGTATGTCCTATGCAGTCATGGAAGGTGAAGAACTTTTTCGGGTCACCCTTTGGGCTGTGTGGCTTATTCGGGCGATTCCATTTGGCTGTCTCCTTCTCCAGCTCAAATATTTAGCTCTTGATTTGTAAAGGGCTGTATAGCTGTCAAACCTTGGCTGGTAGGCCACGCGCTCCCTTTTCGGGGTATCTCCCTCCTCGGCTCTTTGCCTTCCTGCCGCATCCACCCTGCGGTTCCCCCTACGGCCTGGAAGGTCTTGTGGGGGTATCCGGAAGGCTGTGGAATTCTTCCTGCAGCATGAAGCCTTTGTCTATCTTACGAGCCTTCGCCAGGGTTTCTGGTTGGGCTCTGATCATCTGATTCTTCATTTCACCTGGGAGCAGTGAATTGGTCAGCGCGTAGGCTGCCGTCGGGTCGTCAATTTCTCTGACCTGCTGGAAGGCTAGGTCAAATCTTTTGAGATACTCTCTGATGGTCTCGCCCTTCTTCTGCTTCAGGGTCATCAGATCAAAGCGAGTCAGCATGTGCCTTTTGTTCCCTGCATACTGGTCCAGGAAAGACTCGGCCAGTTCTATAAAATAGCAGATCGACCCCTGTGACAGGTGCCGGAACCACCCCTGAGCCAACCCCACCAGGGTTGTAGGGAAAATTTTACACCAGACAGCGTCGTCAACATCGTACATTCCCATGTGGCTCTCATAGGCTGCCAAGTAGTCTTCGGGATCGATGGTCCCGTCGAACTTTATAGTGGGCATTTTAATCTTCGAGAAGGGACACTCCTGGACTTCAGGGTGAAGTGGAGTTCTGGTAGGCCTACCCATTATCTTAGACCGACTCCCCGTAGAGTGGTAAGCATAGTCATCCCATTTGCCAGGGGTCGGTTTTCCAGCACTGGGGGAGCGGTGCCTGGGTGCATGATTGCTCACTGTCTCATCCTCTCTCGCAGGGAAGCGGTGTCGTGGTCGCTTCCCTTAAGGTGGCCGAGGAGGCTCGAGGTTTTCACCTTGACGGTGCCCTGATTCAAGTGGCTGACCTTGATTGAGCCTTGACTGCAGGCTTTTGGTTAGCCTTGGAGCTCTCTGTGGTTCTGCGGCAGGTGTTAGTCTGGTGAAGACCCCGCCCTGTTTTCCCCCCAGGTGCTTTGAGACGGGCTCCCCTGGTTTCATCCGTTCTCTCAGTTCTTGGGATAAACCTCCCCTCTCAGCAGAGGCGGTGGATTCTATGGTGTGTGCAACCCCCTCCTCCTGTTGAGCTGGCTGTTCCTGGGCGTCAGTCGCGATACGCTTTTTAGCCTGCACATACCCATAAAGAGTCTTCTTCGCTTTCCTTTGGATGTTTCTGGCGGCGGTTCGCTTCGTACCCCCAGCCCTTTCAGTGCTCTCGAAGTGTAGTTGTCTGGGGGTCGTCGCGATCCTGCCTACCAGGTCCTCAGGTGCGACTTCTTGATTTAGCATTGTAGAGAAAAAGGCAGCGGCCTGCGCTGCTTGAGCAGGGGTGAGGCTAAGGCTAGGCCCTGGTGATCCCCCTGCCTGGCTGCGGTTGTAGCTTCCCTGTTGGGTACTTCGTAGAGGGTAGCCCGCCCTACTCCCCGGATGGTGGCGACGGGTGTTACCTCCTTTGTCGGTAAGGGCATGCCGTAGAAGGGGTTTACCGGCAGCCCTGCTGGATTTACCCTGAGTTGTTTCAGCAACCTCAGGCATCTTCTAACGACTTTTTTGTTCATTTTGAGGAATCTCAACTTGTTTTTCCTCACAGACGGCGCCAAATTGTTCCGGTATAGAAACAATTGACCCGAAACGGATTCGGATCTTTGAGTTTATCGTTCTCCGGTGGAGCGGTTGTCTTCCAAGCTTCTCCTTCCTCTCACACCAGTGGTCGGACCTTCCCGGCAGAGCGGGCCTGTCACCTGCACACCAGGAGCGCACAGGGCCTCGGAGGTGTCCGAGGAAACCCTCTCCGATCCCTAAGTTAGTCCGTGAATGCACTTGACGAACCTTACTCAAGAGGAGTAAGGTGGCATTTTCTAGTGAGAGATTCTAGAGAGAGAAAATCCAACCCCTTTCTTGTGGGAAATACATGAGTATTTATAGGTTCCCACAAGAGAGAGAAAGAGAGAGAGAGAGAAAGAAAGAGAGATAGAGGAAAAAGGGAGAGAATGAGGGAGTGACACGTGGGTTCCCCTTGTCCACTCATTCTCCCTTACCTTAGGCATGGACAAGAGGTCTCCATCCTCCGCCCCTGAGCCTGTCAGGGGAGGACACCCTGACGCCCGACAGACAGGGGGGGAAACTTCTTCTCTTCTGATCACATCGTTCGTGACCAGACCATAATGGGCGGGGAGGGCCGACTCCTTGCTTGGAGCTCGGCATGGCTCTCCAAGGTCGTTCCTTGGGGCTGTTGACAAGGTCTTGCTGACTGGCTTGCCCCGGGACTCGCATGGCGGGCGACCCATGGCAGGCAAACGCCCCCATCACTATATATTGACTTATTATATTTTATTTATATTTTGAGTAACGAATTTAGAAATATCTTAAAGTTACGATAACGATGATAATAATAAAATGTTAATTTCGTTAGAAATGCTATTTTTATACATTTCACTTATTTTTATAATTTACCTATTTTCTATAAGAATATTTCTATTTTAAGTAAGTTTCTAAAATTAGTAAATTTCTATTTATAGAAAATTTCCTCTTTTACAATATGATGATTACTTCTTTTATTTCCATATTATTTATATTGACTATATCTTTTGTATATAGATAATGGCTTGTTTTGGAGTTATGGAATAAGAACAAGTGTGAGGTTTAGATTAATATATTCTGGAGTTTACGTTTTTGCTATCAACTATAAGACTGATGTGTCTTTATGGGGCACACTGGTTGTTGAACCGAGCATATATGGTGTTCGGGAGTGTCTGTACATTTTGACCTTAAACTCGTGCCTCGCAGTGTAAGACGTCATCGGGTTGAACAGATTATTTATGGTGCTCGGGAGGGTTGTGCATATTATCGTAAACTAGGGCCACGCATTTATAAGTCGTCGTCCTATTATGGTTGAGTAGCCTAGTTAGAGATCGAAGTTTGACTTGTTTGAACTAAGTTCTCGAAGCTAGTTGTTAGTATTCTCCTGGTGAAAGTCTAGCCATCAACACTAATCATTTCCATAACGTCATTTTTGAATATTATTTACTATCGATTGATTTTGACTTGCAGGTTGGCAAGTGGTTTAAGTTTATCTGAAAACTTCTTTTTATTATATCGTTTTAATGTTTTCCCATTTTAAATATTTTGATATAATAATACTATTATTTTCCATATGATATAATATGGCTGGGAGAACGTCCGAGTTACTCACCCCTGATGTGGTTGTTATGTTTATAACATGACAAGTATTTGCTGCTGGGTTTCGAGTGTGAGCTAGCGAGTAGCGTAGATCCTACTCTTTCTTCATTCACGATTTATGGAATTGAATTAATTAACCTGTTTGGAGAATTTATTTTTTCGCCCTTTTATAAAAAGATGCCTTTGTATTGACTTACCATTTCTTTTAATAAGATACATGTGCGTTGTACGGGTTAGTTGGCTTAATTACATTGGAAAAAAAGTTATAGAAATAAGGGTAAATTGATATTTTATAAATTTCACAGTGACTTTATTTTTTCAGCGTGAGACAAATAACCTACTAAAAAACACTGCGTCTTTCAATGACATTATTCTTTCAATGTGAAATAATTTCACTTAATTTTATAGTCTTAAAAACGCTATATTTTTTTGTTGAGATATAAAGACGAATGATTATTTTTAATTATGTAATGAAATTTCATTGACCTATTATATAATTTTTCGATGTTGGATAATTTTACTTAATTTTATTATAGTCTTAAGAGTTTTTCTAAGACTTAAAAGTTGTTTGGTTGATATTTATGAAAGAATAATTACTCTTATATTTATATAAAACTTAATCAAGTCATCATAATTTTTCGATGTGAGATAATTTTACTCAAGTTTATTCACATGATTACAAAATTATCATCTTATTTTAATTTTTTTCGATGTGGGATAATTATATGTTTGTAGTCTTATTAAGAGAATTTTTAAGACTAAATAGTTTTTTTCTCGATATTTAAAAACAATGATTACTCTTATTTATAATGTAGAATTCAATAACTTCATTATAATACAGTTGAGTGGGATAATTTACTTTTTTAAGAGCTCTTATAAAGACTCAAAATAACACATGATTACTTTTATTTATAATATAAAATATCATCTTATTTTAATTTTATTAAGAGAATTTTTAAGACTGTAAATAATGCATCTATTATAACGGTAACATAGATTATTTACCTCTTCATCAATAAGCACCATATCGGTACAAATCACGAATCCTTTTTTCTTAATGCATTCCACGTCCTACAATCTATAAACACAGACTCTGATTTTCCAATCGCTCATCTTCGAGTTTAATTCATTAATAAATGAATACGGCCTATAATATAATGACATCATACCGTTATTATAATTTTAAAATACTACCCAAAATATTTAAATAATACAATGCACTATGTATACGTAATATCATACCGTTATTATAATAAAAATACTACGTAACACATTCAAATAATAATAATAATAAAAAGCATTATGTATACGTAATAATGGAGAATAGACAAATCTTGTAGACACATACCTAGGTGTTGGGTTTGACATTGACATTGTGCTTATTGAGAATTACGTACTTTGATGAATGATTTTTTGTGACAACTATCAGATTGATGAGGGCTTGGACTAATCATTGGTAAGTTCACGATCGTTTCGGATATCAACACAAGGTAACTTTAGGACGTTACTCGATTTTATATCGTATGTTTGAGTAGTAGTATGTAGTAAATATTTTAACTTCAGTTTTCTAATTTTAGATGCTTATTATTTGCTAATTATATTATTTTTAAATTGTGTACCTTATAAATATTTTACAACTTTCGATATCGTTTTATAAATCGTTAGTAATTTATTATTTATGATCGTTATAATATTTTGTTGGTTATCGTGACATTAGTAACTAAATAATATCGATTTCATATTTTCGTCATATTTCATTAAATTTATAATTTTAACTTAATTAGTACTTTAAATATAATAATCGCGGTTTATATACTCATTTAATAAATTAATTTTTGTTTTACGCTTTATACTAATAAACTAGAAGATAGTCATTTTGTTTGAAATACATTTTTAGTCGAAACTATTTTCACTAATAACCTCTTATTTGTTTCCGATTAACTATTTTGTAGTAAAATCCAAATTATTTATTAATAAAATCTATTTGTTAAAAATAATTGGAAATCTTCGTAAATCACATTTCATTTATAAAACTCGTTGACTCAATTAATTTTATATCATTTTTCTTAAAACATTTATTTTCTAAAATTTATAATTTTAACTCGATTTCCTAATTATTTATAAAATACTATGTATTGACTTAATTATATTTTATTTATATTTTGAGTAACGAATTTAGAAATATATTAAAGTTACGATAACGACGATAATAATAAAATGTTAATTTCGTTAGAAATGCTATTTTTATACATTTCACTTATTTTAATAACTTACGTATTTTCTATAAAAATATTTCTATTTTAATTAAGTTTCTTAAATTAGTAAGTTTCTATTTTCTGAAATTTTCCTCTTTTATGATATGGTGATTACCTCTTTTATGATATACATGACATAGGTCCACCCCAATGGGACCACGCGCGGGTTTGGGCGGCGATATGTTTCCCATGTGAGATTATTCTTGGGTTGAAATTTAAATAGAAGTTTGGAGTCACCACAGAACTTTGTGGGAGTTCGGGCCTGTTCGTACCCACTCTATATTTTGGTGGACCGTGCACAAAGTACGATCTACTTTAATACTAGAGCTTGTGGGGTTCGTCCATTTGCATTACGATACTGATGTCGAATTATCAAGTACTGTATATCGAATGACTCTTGTGCGCCAACGGTTTCGGGCATCCGGAAACCGAGGTTCTGAGAAAGTGGTGAGGGTACGTGTTGGGAAGCCCACAAAGGACACACCCAACCGCCCGCACATAGCGGCCTCTAGTAATTCAGTTTTTTAATACGCGCGCTTGTAATTCGATAAAATGAAATGCAAACAACGTTTTAGCTAAACATGTGAGATATGTTTGAACTACGTCATTTTAATGCATCTTAGATTATTGTCGAAGTTGAATATAGCATACGATGTTCGCTTAAATGCGATAAATACAAACATCGAAAATGAAAAATAGCTCGTAAATAAATACAAATTACACGGGCGAAAATACAACCCGGAATTACAATACAACGATCATAACGATAATATAAATGAGTTAGACGATTAGAATAATAATGTGATGCATGATTTTGAAAAGGAAGGCACGTGATTGGATTAACACGTGTCGACTAAAAGTCATAAAAAAATGAGTTCACGGGACTCTACGTTAATTGAAAGCAAACGTTGTAGAGCCTATGAGGGTTACTCGATCGAGTAATTGAGCGGACTCGATCGAGTACACTTTACGTAGCCCTCCTGCCCATTTTTGGGGTGTCACTCGATCGAGCTCGATCGAGTGACCTTATGACACTCGATCGAGTACCTCCTGCACGAGTGGTTTGCTCGCTTCGAAAAGGAGGTCGTTTTGAATTTTAATGGTTCAAATCGAGATATAGTCGTGCCAAATAAGAATATTATTTGATTTATATTAGCTTGCCTCTCGAGGACTCACCATATTCGACATTTGGTTACGGAACAAATATCTAATACTTAGGGCGAATTTTGTAAAATCGAATTTGGTTGAACTAGAACGAATGTCTATTCCCTCCACGTCACGATGGCGTAATTAATCCTTTCGGACCGTGTGACTATCGATTCGGTGTCAACGGTTTTCGTGCTAGTCCAATTTACCGATGATTCTTTTAGACATGATATTCGACTACGAAGTCAATATCACGCCATTATAATAATATTTTGAAAAAAATGGCGTCGGACATGTTTGATGAGGAATCACTGTGATCACATTACGCCCTTAAGTGTTTAGGGCGGTGCACCTCGAAGGTCGCCACCTCCAATACAACTTGTAAATGGATTAAATGGACTTTGAACGGAATTCGTAATTAAACATGTTCGACTCGAAATAGTTTTAGTACATAATCATACTCGGTATTATATAAATAACAATAATTAAATGTTAGGGGTTAGCGTACAATAAATAAAATGTTAGATTATGAAAAATAAAATGTTAATAATAGAAATTGAAATGTTAGTGTACAAAAAATAAATAAAAGGTTAGCATTATTAGTAACGATTAATAATAATAATTAGTATATATATATAAACGAGGAAGAGAAGGGAGAAAGAGATGTTGGGGTTTGTATTTTACACCCTCAACCTACATGCTTTAGTCTCTCGGAAACGGGCTCGTCTAGTAGCGGCAAAGCCGCGGGAACGTCGAGATATGTGGGGTGAGTTAGGGTGTGTATGGTTGGAGAGACGGTTCTCGGTTTTCGGGAGGCTAGGTCTCGGGATTTTCTAGTGTTTGTGTAGAGAGCATGTCAAGGTTGAAAATGGTTGAATGTTGTGTGAAATGTGTAGGATTGTGAAAGTTGTGTGGTGAAGAGGAGGGGTGTATTTATAGAGGATACCCCGGTTTAGCGTCACACGATCGAGTGACCCTAGGTGCACTAGATCGAGTGCCTAGTTGAGAGGGTGCCTGTGTGTTTTTGAGGGTAGACTCGATCGAGTGACCTTGTGGCACTCGATCGAGTAAGTTCAACCGAGTGAGGTAAAATAGGGAAAGTTGAGATATTTGTGGTTGACTTGATTAGTTTTATTTTCTTTTGACTTTGTACTTAGAAACATACATGGCTGGTTTCGTCTCGGGTTTTGACTTTGACCGGGTTTTGACTTGGCCGCAAAAGACGGTTTTATTTCCGGTGATGGTTTTGGCTCAAATTAGTCTTATTTGGAAACGATCCACTGGGCCTGGATTTGAGGTTGGTTTTGAGAGATTTGTACTCCGCTAATTGCCCATGTCGGATACTATTGATTCCGAGTCCGTATTCGAGCGTATTAAAGCATGTTTACGTCCGATCATCATCGGGTCGTGTTTTGTTGGAAACTGCTATAGACACAAGCAGTCAAATGTATGTGGATGTCTACAGAGCCCCCACTCTGACTGAGGCTTGAATAAGGCGAAAGTCAGAGTAGCTACCAGGCCAATCGAGGATTACGACATGGCAACCTTTTGGTCGGGTCGTTTATAGTCCATTAGACTCGCGTGAAGGACTCGCCAGCCATAAGTAAAGGTTCATACCTGTCTTGATGATGATACCTCCGTGGGAAGTCGGACTTGCCTTTTAAGTCCTGGGTGTACCTGTATACAGTCACATAATAGTTTTCATGTAACATTTAGGTGAGACACCGACTCGGTTTCGCTGGGGAGTAAAAATTTTGAATTTTTGAAAAGTTTTGAAAGTTTTGCATTTTTCGAAAAGGCTCGTGAAGTAGGAATGTTCGGGATGACTCGACTCCTGTATTAGGTTTTGAAAAGGCTAAAGATTGGGATCAGGCCTGTGCTTAGGCCTGCGCGGGCTAAAGAGGCTTAACAATAGGGGAAGCTGTCAGGGGTTTGTGTTATATATACACGACCCTGCTTCAACATTTCTACACCTCACAACTTCTCTTCTCCTTAAAAAAATCTTGTTCTCTTTTAAGAATTTCAGTTATGGGCATTGAACGTCTGTCACCAAGACTGCAACTGGTCCTGAAACTTTAGGGACGCGGATAAGGTGGCTTTGAACCAGACGGGTATTTCTCAACAGTTCACAGTTCGTCAGTTGCAGGTAGACCCTTATTTCCTTGATGCTTGTTTGTCATACTGGGGCGACATATATCATGTTTTTGCCTTTCCTCGGTGCGATATATGTCCTTTACCCAATGAGATTGCTGCTGTAAGTGGGTGGAACCCTTTGCTCTGTCCTGCTGTCCCATTTTAAGTTTATGACCCGAGGAGGAAATTACGGAAATTTTTAGGTCTTTCACACATGGAGGGGTCTCGTATGCTAGTCGGGGATACCGTTTCAGCATTTGCTTTAGCTGATAAATTTATGAACCCACACGACGTCCGGGTCATGCTAGTCCACAGCCGGAGGGTATTTGCTTTTTGTATGCTCCACGTTTATGCTTTTGAGGGTCACATGGATTTCTTGTCGTGCATGGGTGACGTTCGAATATTGACTATCGTTGACCTGATGGAGACGGAGCACAGTCCGGCGTGGCTGATTACGGGGGAGATTATCCAGGGTCTGGATAACCGTAAAAAGGACCTGTCAGTTTGTGTGACCGAGAGTACCCGTCTGATGCATTTTTTTTATTTTTTTTCACGCGGTGGCCTGCTACAGGGGCACTCGATTGAGTGCCTTCGTCAAAACCTCGCTGCCCCATTTTAGAGGTGTCACTCGATCGAGTGCCCCTGGGCGGACATCAATGCTGTATTTTTGTCTCATACATGAGAGCTTATGAATTTTTTGTTAGGTCTGGCTATTTGAGAGACTATCAATCATGGAGCCTCCCCTTGACCAGAGGCGGTATTGGTTTAACCAAGTAACGACGAGAACGCAAGCCATCGACTCATCTAGCCTTATTAACCAGAAGTACTGGGACGAGGAGCTGTCGTTCCACCGTGGTCCATTAATCCGATGGGTGGTCCCGTGGTGGTTTATTCTTTTCTGGACTGGTTTGTCACCGAGGGATAAGGCCCGTTATCAGGTGATTTTGTCCCTTAGTCAGACAGTTTATCTCTATCCCGACCGTATTTTCAGGTAGTACGGTTGGTCTAAGAGGATCCCGGAAAATGAAGTAGTTGTGAGTGACCCCACTCAGTTGATTGACGTGATGTGTGACACCTGGATGCAGCGGTGGTACACCCGGGTTACTTGGTCCGTCCCTGAGTCTCTTCACTCAACTTGGGTATCAGACTCTTAGGAAAAGTGGACGAAGTCAAGCTCTACGGAGGCCCGAGCTGCCCTGAAGGTCAATGAAGCTTTTAACTTGGTCCGTAGGGAGCAAGTTAAGGACAATCGAGGCTTTTTCGATGAAGGTGAGACTCCTGCCACCTTGGCTCGTCTAATGTCGGGTCAAGGGTCAAAGACTAGGACTCAAGCTAAAGAGTCTGGTGGTAATGGTGTTCACGGCAAAGAGAGCCCCCAGACAGACTTGGAAAGGAGACTCGGTCTGAAATTGGCAGTCCAAGACCGACTTGGTCCTCGGGATAGGTTATCGGAGCACGTGAGAGCTCGTCTTTGGACCAATTACATAGCGGACAACCGACTGTCGAAGAAACGGGTTCGAGCTAAGGAGGTTCCCGTTGTGATTCAGGAACGCTCGCCTCCGCCCCGGCGACAACGGGCCCCGTGTGACCCGAAGGATAAGGTCAAGAGAAAGATGCCCTAAATATCTGTCTCCTTAGTTTTAGTATTTGAATATTATTATTATTATTATTATTATTATTGTGGTGTTTTTTTTTGCTTTTGTATTGAGTGATGTAATTTGAAATTCCCGATTTATCGGGTTTTTTAGTAATAATAAAAGATATTTTTATTAATGAAACCGTTTGTCTTTTTTCGTTATTGCGGTGGTTGTGCCCTTTTGAGGGGCTGCCTACGTATCCACAGTTAGTGGAATCAAACCAGACGAGTTCAAGCATAAAATTTTGCAATTTAGAAATACACCAAGACTAGTAGTTCGAGGTGTGCGCGACAATAGGATAAATAATCCTAACTTATTGACTTGCTTATTATTTTGAATGTTTAAATTTTAAAAGGATAACTTTTAACAAACTTTTGCAAATGACATGGAGATAAGGTTTGGGGGTATTAGCGCTTCAGCTGGTCTAGGTTGGTCGGTGTGGACATGACATAGGTCCACCCCGACGCGGCCACGCACGAGTTTTGTGCGGCGAATGAATCTCATGTGAGATGGATCTCGGATTGAAATTTAAATCTAAATGGAGTCGCCACCGAATTTTGTGGGAATTCAGACCCGTTCGAACCCACTCTATATCTTAGTGGGTCGTACACAGAGTACGACCCATTCCGATTTCAGATTTTCTGGGGTTCGTCCCTTTGCATTGCGATACCGATACCGACATTATCGGTTACCGTGTATTGAACGACTCTTGTATGCCAACGATTTCGGACATCCGGAAACCATGGTTCTGAGTAACGGGTGAGGGTACGTGTTGGGAAGCCCACAAAGGACACCCAACCCTGCCCGCACTTAGCGGCCTCTACTTAGATATCGTTCGTTTTTCGTGTATGCGCGTTAGTTTGACGGTTGAATGATATGCAA
Organism: Agrostemma githago; assembly: GCA_958450325.1. NCBI lineage: Eukaryota > Viridiplantae > Streptophyta > Magnoliopsida > Caryophyllales > Caryophyllaceae > Agrostemma > Agrostemma githago. The sequence goes on along the minus strand of OY288247.1, from coordinate 58,919,059 downwards.
ACAGCGTTTTGACTAAACATTTGAATTATGTTTGACTATGTCGTTTAATGCATCTAAACTAACGTCAAAGTTGTTTTAGCATGCGAGGTTCGTTTTAGTACAATAAAACAAACAATAAAAAAAAGTGCGACAACAGATTACAATATACGAGCGGCATACCACCCGGAAATACAATGCGACAAACGATACAATACAACAATTGTAATAATAACGAAGTGCAAATGAATTAGAAGATATAAATATGGTACGATGCGGTTTTGAAAAAGAGTAGGACACATGATGGACTTGACACGTGTTAGGTCACAAAAATATTTGATGAGGCTTGAAATATGTTGAAGGCTCACGTTTGGTGCGTGAAGGAGGCCACTCGATCGAGTCATGGAGGGACTCGATTGAGTGCTCCCCGAAGAAACCTTCTGCCCACTTTTTGGGGTGCCACTCAATCGAGTGGGTTAGGCACTCGGTCTAGTGCCCCCTGTACGGACTGCTGTCCGTGAATTTGTTTTTGATTTTAAAATCGATAAATTTGCTAAATCGCGTGAAAATATAATATGATTTACACTCGATTCAGTTTTCAATACTCGTTATATTCGATACTTGATTATAGAATCAATATCTAATATTAGAGTGAATTTTGTAAAATACGTTTATGACTCGTTTTAGACGAAATAACTCCTCCGCGTCGTAATATCGTAATTAGTCTTTTCGGACCATGTGACCATTAACTCGGCATCAACGGAATTGCGTCTAATAAGGTTTTATTGATTGATTCTTTCAGATCCGATATTCGACTATAGAGTCGATATCGTATCCTAGGAAATAATGCTTTTTAAAAATAGTACGATAATATTGATATTAGAAACAAGAAAAGAAAAAAAAAAAGAAAAAAAAAACGTGACTAGGACGACGTAGAAGACGAGAAGAACGAGAAAAAGAAGAGAAAAAGAGAGAAGACGAGATTTGTAACACCCTCAACCTACATGCTAAATTATCTCGAAAACGGACTCGTAATAGCGGCCTAAGGCGCGGGAGCGTTAAGATGTATATAGGAGATTTATGGTGTGTATAATTGAGAAGGGATTTGACGAGTTTTGCTCTCGGGTTTCCTAAAGGATTTCTAGAGAAAAATCGAGATTGGATGTGTGTATAATCTGCCTAGGATTGCTGAAATTTTGGTTATGTATTGTTCTGAATTGTGTGTCGTAATTGTGTGTCGTAATTGTGTTTGCAAAGGGGTGTATTTATAGGAGAGGTTCCCGGCTTTGGCTAGGAAAGGTAGTAGTCTTGGATGCAATAAGATTCCGTCTTTGGATGGGAAAAGGTTGCTTGTAGGGAAAGAAAACACCCGGTTTGGATAGAATAGGATTCCGGTTTTAGCTGGAAAAAGGGTCACTCGATCGAGTGGTGCATGGCACTCGATTGAGTGCCCGGTCTGACGCCGGTTTTTGGTTGCTTTACGAGCCTACTCGACCGAGTGGGCCTGAGCCGAGTAGGGGTCTCTTTTTGGAGATCGAGTTTTATCTTTAAGGGAGAGTTTTAGTTCCTCTTTGTAGCTGATTTGTGTGGTGTTTGACTTCAAATTGGATTTCCGAAAGCTGCGTGACAAATTCTATGTCTCGGAAACGCCTTTGACCGGGGTTTGACCCGGTCGCTAAAAGACGGTTTTGCCCTTGGTGTCGGTTTTGACCCAAATTAGTCTTATTTGACTGTAAATGACTCATTGGGCCTGGATTTGAGGTCTGTTTGGTGAGATTTTACTCCGCTAAAAGCTCGCGCCAAATACTAACAATTTTGAGCCCATAATCGAGTATATTAAAGCATGTTTGCGTCCGATCATCATCGGGTGTTTGTCGGAAACTGCTATAAACACCTGGCATCCAAATGTGGGTGTCTACAGAGCCCCCACTCTGACTGAGGCTTGGAAAAGGCAAAAGTCAGAGTAGCTACCAGGCCAATCGAGGATTAAGACCTGGCAGACTTCCGGTCGGGTCGTTTATAGTCCATTAGACTTGCGTAAAAGGCTCGCCAGCCATAAGATAGAAATCATACCTGAATGGATGCTAATAGCTCAGTGGGGACTTGCCTAAGAAGCCCTGGGTGTGCCGGTTGCAGACACATCCCATCCTGGAGCTGCACGGGAGCTTGCCTAGGAAGCCCTGGGTGTGCCCGTTTGCAGACACATCCCATCTCATAACCACACGGGAGCCTACCTATAAAGCCCTGGGTGTATCTGTTTACAGATACATCCCAACTCAGAATTACGTGGGAACCTGCCTATGGAGCCCTGGGTGTATCTGTATACAGATACATCCCAACTCGGAATTACACAGGAACCTGCCTAAGAAGCCTGGGTGTATCTGTTTACAGATACATCCCAACTCGGAATTACACGGGAACCTGCCTAAGAAGCCCTGGGTGTATCTGTTTACAGATACATCCCTACTCGGAATTACGTGGGAACCTGCCTAAGAAGCCCTGGGTGTGTCCGTTTGTAGACACATTCCGTGTTTTTTAGGAGAAATGTCACCTTGGGCTTTTTGCTGGGGAGTTTGGTGAGTTGCGCAGGCCTGCTTCTGAAGGCTTGAGTTGTACCTGTATATGGTTACACAAAACTTTGCATATAACATTTAGGTAAAATACGACTCACGCTGGGGAATAAAAACTTGACATTCTGTTGGGAAGCCAAGCTGGTACCTGAAATGTTAGATATATAGGCCAAAATCGCAGATAGCAAGATAGCATACAGGAAATGCATTTAGCATCTATAGACTGGCTTGCGCTGGGGAAAATGATTTTTGCTTCATTTTGAAATCGAAGTCCTGAAAGCAACTCACGTGCTAGGAGATACGTTTTCAAAATAGAAAGGGGTAGAAAAGAAATTTGCAGTTTAAATAGACCAAAATTTGACCTTGTCGAAAAGGATTTTTTCAAATGGCTAAGTTTTGCAAATTTTAAAGCAAGAATTTGAAAAGAAAGGTATACCAACAGACTCGACTCTGGACGTAACAGGACGAGTTGACAGACACGACTGGACTCCCGAGGGGTTGGACCGTGACTCGGTAGGAGGATGGGCCACCAAAGATGTTAAGACTCTTAAGTTGCGCTATTCCGTAGCCTAGGCGAGTGACAACACGATCGAACATTGAAATGGAAAAGATATGTTATAGTCTGTAATGACAGGACTCAGTAGTAGCAATGCTGTAGACCAACATTCTTTTGGATCTTTTGGTTTCGAGGTATATTCCCAAGGTAGGTGCTTCTTCGAGTCCCAGACAAATTCTTGTCTTCGACTGAGCCGAGTCCTTGGACACACTAAAAGGAGGCTAGTTTTTGAAAGTCTTTTGTATTTTGTGAGTGGATGGAGAACTTCTGCCTAGGAAAAGCCCCCGGACGACAAAGCAAACTGCTGAGAACATTTGTGTCAATGTGGGTGGTTGTACCTCTGTTGAAATGCTGCCTACATATTCACGTGTGGTGAAATCAAACCAAGCCGTAGTTCTGTGTTGAACGATATATTATGATGCCTAGTTTATTAGGGCTTTGTGTGTAGATAGCCATAGCGATGGTGTAGGCTAGGTGCATTCCCAATGATGTCTTGATCAAATGGCTAGAATAGTTAGGATGTTGATCCTGTGACTATAAGCGTTCTCCGGGATAGCCCCCAAAGGTGGTGTGAACTATTTGGGCATGTTCTATGCTGACCGCAGGTTGAATTCTCGTGTCTGGGGCTGGTAACTGGTTTGGATGTTTTTGGAAATGTGGTGCCAGGCAATAAGTGGCTTTGATGGTTCGAAATCTGAAGCTCGATTCTGTGGAGCTAAGGCTTCGAGGATAAGGTATTGTAATGCGGTAGGAAAGGGGGAAGTTGAGTAAAAATGACTCGAACTTCAATCGGGGTAGGTTTGATAATGCGCAGGATCTGATTTCCATGCCTGGCCCTAATGATTAGGGGTATCCTATGGAGCTTGAATCCTCAAAATTCCGGGTTGTCTCTTAGCCTAGGTCTCGAGAAGGTCTTGAGGGTTGTAATGTGGAAAGGCTAGATGTAGTGTTAGTTGACCAGCTTGATTGTTTCTCCCCTATTTGATGGTATGGGTTTTGATAATTTTTGAATTGATCATACCCCGGTCAAGGGAATTTAACTTGAGTTGACCGTTGACCACGGTCATGAGTATTTGAACTCTCTTTTTTTTTGATGATGGCCTGCTTTTTTATTTCGGCCTTTTGCTTTTTCCTTGGACTTCTGATTTTTATTTTTCTGTCCAGCTTCTTTTCTTTTTTCTGTTGGTCAGACTAACACCTAAGGTAGGGATTGGTCGATCTTACTGGAAGGGTGTTTATTGTGGGAATTGGGCTTGCTTCCCGTCTTGAACCCAAACTAGGAGACTACCTAGATTTGTCATAGGATTCGATACCGTTCTTGCTATGGGTAGTTATGTGGATTTCCATGCCAGACACGGACTAGAAAAAGGAAAACACGGGTCTCGGTTTCCTGCAGTCATTATAGATGTGCCTATAATAGTCACGTGCATGTGCTCACAGTGTATGATGGTGTTAATCATGTTCTCGGAAACACACAAGGAAATCATATAAAAGAAAAGTCAATTTTATTGAGTTTTGAAAAGAGGAGAGAATACAAATGACTCTGATTTTGACTTTGAAATTGAAAGAAATAGTACATCCTTGACTCGGACTCAGACTAGGTCTCAAATCAAATCCGGACTCTTGGATACATTGGAGGTAGATTGGATGCTTTGGTCGTTGGGCCCTGTATAGTCCATGAGTGGCCTTGCTAGTGACAACGTTTCCATGACGGGTGTCCTCCTGGCATCGAGGGAATCTAGGATGAGGTGTTTCAGTTTCCAGCACTGCTCTGTATCGTGCCCCCTCCCTCTATGGAATTTGCAGTAATGCTCGGTGTTCCATGCTTTGGAGCGTTTTTCCGAACGTGTGTCGGCTGTTGGGCCTATGGGTAGTATTAGGCCCTTCGAACCCAACCTTTGGAAAGCGACAGTGTAGGACATATCCAAGTGGGTAAATGTCCTTACTTTTGACTGGTTCTTGATTTTTGGAGAGGTGACTTGTGGATTACCTCTCTCGGTCTTGCCATCTTGGGGGTATCGGATGGTTTCATAAGAGTACTCACCCTTTAAATGGCCCGGTTGGGTGACTGGCTGCCTTACCTGTTCTAGTTGTGTTAGACGGGATTGGGTTCTTGCAAGATCCTCTTCGATGATGCCTATCCTGGAACCTAGGTTATCTAAGGCGGTATTGATTTTCGAGAAGATATTGTTAATGGAGCAAGATAGCATAAGCATGCTTCCCTGGATATCCCCTTTCTCGATGGCGCAGGCTTTGTCATGGTTAGGTAGTGTCTCGTTCATTGTCTCCCGGGTAGGAAGAAGCGACAGGTGTTAGAACTCGCCTAAGCTCGGTTTTATACAGGTGCAAGAGAAGGAGTCGAACTAAACAAGGCCCGGGGAGACAGGAATGACTAAGATTCTTTGACCAGGAAATTTGACCGTTGATCTAGATAAGGTAACGACTCTGGCTTGGACTGGACCAAGAGACTTGGGTTGCGAGAGGGTAAGTCCAAAAATGGGGCGACCGTGTTCGATCGCGTCGCGTACTCGGACCAACCGTGGCGACCTAAACCTAGGTGACTCGAGTATTCGTAGTATAGGTACGACTCGAAGAAGGCATCATAAGGACACCAGTGTAGGATGGACGTAAGGTACCCCTTAAGGTGACTGTGGTCGAATGCTCGGGTGAAGGACAGACCCCAAGTGAGACTAAAGATTCTGATTGGACTCAGATGGTGTGGCATCTGAGTGACTCAAAAGTGGGGTATGTGGGATGACATGTGTAAGACCTGACCCTTAGAGCAACTGTGATTGATCGCTTTGCTGAAGGGTAGCCCCCGAGTATAATCGAAGGTTTTGTTAAAATTTGAGTGTTGGACGACTGACCCTTATACGTAAGGGTCACAAACCTTTTGCTACAGAGCTATGCCTTTTAAAAGGTTGACTCGGCCTCAAGGAGAGGCAGACGGGGTAAGGGAAGAAACTCGCGATGTAAGATCGGCAGAGTTTCGATGCTATAGACCTTTGAACAAGAATGACCCTGTGATTAGGGTAGACCCTTAAGTTAAAGGATTCTTGAATTAGGAATGACTCGACTAACGGATTGAAAGATGGGCAAAATTCCCTTAGGAAAGGCCGTTGGGACCGTCCTGCAAGAGGGAAAGGTCGCGTGGAACTTTCTAGTTAGGACTCGAGTGCTTAGACGAACCTTCCATTTACGGGTGTATGACTGACAAGGCTATAGTCATATCACCTTAATCAAAATAAACCTAACTAACGACTAACAAATAGCTAGCAGCAAGTAAGGGTCGAACCACAGAGAGATGGATGAATATTGCAAATTATCTATAATTGATTCTAAACTATTTAAATTCTGAATTGTTTGTGTTTGTTTTCTAAACTATTGCAGTAATGTAAATTAAGGGTTCTAACAATATTAAAAGAGATCTAGGGTCTTACGGTTCACTATGCAATTAAATTGGGTAAAGTTAATTAATCATTCAATCAATCAATCAAAGTTATTTAGGGCAAAGACACGGCCTCTCGGATCTTATGTCAATCTTAGGATAGATTCTGACGGGCTCTCGCAACTTACCAGATTATCCTACCCACTTACTTGTAAGTCTACCCTTACCAGGCTTTCGATCTTAGGTTCGGGTTCCTAAATATTCAACTAGTTCAACGTCTCAAACTAATCAAACAACGATACAAGACAAGTAGTAAGGCAGTAACATATGAATGATCAATCAAATAAGTAATTAAACTAACATCCCCAATTCAATTAGCATAGATCTCCTTCAACCCTAGAAGAATAAATTAGCTACTCATGGTGAAGGATAAAACGACAAAATAATTGAGCATAATTGAGATTAATATGAAAATAAGAGAAAAGAGAAAAATACCGATTATGAAGAACTGAAAGATTGAATAATAATTAAAAGCTAAAAAGTACCGCTACAAGCTTGCAGAATTCCGATGCTAATAATAAAACTAAAACTAAAGTTTTTGAATGAATAAAAGTTGTCCTTAAACCTAGCCCTCAAAAGGGTATTTATACTTATTACAATGAGTTTAATTAGGAAATAGAACATAGTCTAAAATAATCCCGTAGGATTAGGGTAAAATAAGAATTCTTCGGAAATTAGGAAAGTCTATCTAACGCATCGCGAATTGCTTGGTTCACAAACAAACCGAGCGGTACGAAAACGAACCGACCGGTTTGAAATCAAACCGCTCGGTACAGGATCAAACCGACCGGTTCGGTATCATACTGACCGGTTCGGCCTTCGTTGTCCGCCTTGCTGTCTTGTTCTTCTTGTTTTCTTCATTTGTAGCTTTTAACTCTGTCATGTTTCCTGCCAAAACATAATCCATATACCCAGCATAACAAACTACGGATAAAAGGCTACTAAATTATTCTTAAGGCATGTGAAATCGGTAAAAACGGAGGATAAAGTGAGAATGAATATGCATATGAACTGCGTTCATCAAATCCCCCCAAACCGAACCTTTGCTTGTCCCCAAGCAAACTCACATAGGACAACATAAAATGGCTCAGAGCAAACTTTGTCAACATGCACCATCCCAAATCTAAAACTCTCGCAAGCAAATGACACCAAAGGTAAAGAAACAAATTCTAAAGCAAAGATGAAGAGTATAAGAATTCCAAAAACCAAGGCCCAATTAATATTCAAATGCCAAACTTTCAATTTTGCATAACCATCTATGTCGAGATTTCTCGCGGTTTACACTCAGCACTCAAATAGGGGCAATATTGTGAGTTTATGTAAAATCGGAAAGACAAAACACTCACCTAACTGCGACTTATGAGAACATGCATGCAATCTAACATGATATCAATCTCTACCAACCGTACATATACATTCAATCGGACCAAAACACATGCCGAGGACTTACATATGGATAAAGTGAGGGTAATCGAGTAAGAAGGGGGAAAACGATTTGGATATGTGGAGGTAAAAGTCAAGCTAGTACAACCGCAACCAACAATATACTCATTCCATTCTTAACAAATCTTCAATCAAAGGAATTACAAGTAGTACCAAGCACCTTCTTATTTTCAATTTTTTCATTACCAACTTCGTACCAATAACTATGAAAATATAGAAATTAATTCTTTTTCTCATAGCAAAAACACATTCCTTTTCTTGTTTCACTTTTTTTTTCTTTCTTTTTAACTATCTCCTTTCTTTTTCTTTTCTTTCATTGATTTTTTTTTTCAATCATTCATCATTTTTCTCCTTCTCCAATCAACATGACATAGTACCAAATTTTACCCGAAAAAAAACAATTCCGTCTAATTAACCAAACTAGCTTGACTAGGGTAGGCAATTTATGGCATGTAGTTAATAAACAGGTCAAAACAGGTCAAATTATGGCTATGTGAAGTTCATGGGAATTAGATAAAAAAAAGGGGATTGCCTCTTTTACATATGTCACAATCACAAACCGAATGCATACAGGTATTTAAGAGACGAATGTCATGCTTATGCAATTTGATGTTACATGTCTCATAAGGAGTACTACTCTCAACCTATATGAAACTGATCATGGATGTCATCAGTTTAAGCTCTAAGTCTCACAATATAAGTAGCTTACTCGACAACAGGTCAATTTACTCATTTGACATTCAAAACATAATCGGCGACAAGATCAAAGAAATACTAAACTCAAATAACGGGAAAAAGTGTCATTCACAAGAAAAAGCAAAAGGACTAGGAAAAGCATGCGACAAACGCAATGTCATCATTGCCGACACGACTCTATAATAAAACACACAAAATCACACAAAAAGTGAAAAATTAAATAAAAATAAAACGGTTTTTTTTTGAAGAAATAAAATAAACACACAAAACATCCCCCCAAACCAAATCACACAATGTCCCCATTGTGAATCAATATATAAAAGTTAGGACAAAAAGGTATAATAAAGAATGGAGAGGGACAAAAAGAGTAAGAGAAGGTACCGACAAAATATGTACAACGGATAAGTCCCCAAAACCAGCAACTAACCGGGGCTAAGAATAAGACCCATACCCATCAATGTCATAATCATCCTCCAGACTAGACACAAGGTCCACGAATTCTCGCCCACCATGCCGGGTCTCATCAGCAAAAGTATTACCTCCATGTAAGGAAGCATCATGGCAGGAATATACATCGTCGTGTCCATAGTAGCTGATACCGCGATCATAGTCATACTGCACCCCGAAGTTGGACTGACCAAGAGGAGGTGGACCGGTAGGTCCTCGAAACGAACCGTCAGGACCGAACCAGGAGGGTAAGTGATCAGTCGGCTGTAGCTGACCCTGCTGCTGTAGCTGTCGGAGATGTGGATAATAGGCTTGCTGTTGGTCGACATACATCGACCTCATCAAATGGAGCATCTCCGTATAACCCGGCGGAGGCGAATAGAAAGTACCTGTAGGTGGGACAAATGGCCTCTGAAAGGGCGGAGAAGGAGGCTGCGGACGAGGTACCTGAAACTGAGGAGCCTGACGAGAACCTGAACCTTCACCTTGCTCAAAAGTAGTGTGACCTCGGTTACCCTGTGGAGCAGCACTGGGGGTAACGGTAAGTAAGTAACTAGGTGCGGCAGGCGGTGGGATATCGTCATCGACCGGTGGGTTCTGCCATAGCTCTGGTAGGGAAGGATCAGGAAGAAGATGAGATTGACCCGGAGCAAAGTGCCACAAATATTTACTATCAGCATTCACGGAAAACCAACCTGCAGGAAAATCACTAGCAGTATACACAGTTTCCATAGAAATAGGCACCCGATTATTCTCATCAAAAGTTCCTTGCAATAGAGTCCGGGCAAGCTGAGTCACCAATCCCCCACCATTAATCGACTTTAATCGTCCCACTTTACTAACAATTAAACCATCAGATTGTTTTAAACCGGGCAAGCTGAGTCTCATCTGATTGTTTTAGCCATCAGCAGCTTTGGTATTCTATTACGGGTCAAGCTTTACCAGCTAGATTTAAGCATGTCCCGTGTCAGGCTATTCAGCATCCTATAATTAGGATTTGGCAAAGATTTGTTTCTGGGTCAATTTTTGGTCGTCATGAACATGGAGCTGTGACCAAAACTGAAATTGAATTGATAGGGATGGCTCTTAATGTCCAATCCCAACCTTTATTTTATTTAGATATTTCTTCTCTTATCATGAAACATTTTGGTTTAATTGTTAGTAAAGTGGGACGATTAAAGTCGATTAATGGTGGGGGATTGGTGACTCAGCTTGCCCGGACTCTATTGCAAGGAACTTTTGATGAGAATAATCGGGTGCCTATTTCTATGGAAACTGTGTATACTGCTAGTGATTTTCCTGCAGGTTGGTTTTCCGTGAATGCTGATAATAAATATTTGTGGCACTTTGCTCCGGGTCAATCTCATCTTCTTCCTGATCCTTCCCTACCAGAGCTATGGCAGAACCCACCGGTCGATGACGATATCCCACCGCCTGCCGCACCTAGTTACTTACTTACCGTTACCCCCAGAGCTGCTCCACAGGGTAACCGAGGTCACACTACTTTTGAGCAAGGTGAAGGTTCAGGTTCTCGTCAGGCTCCTCAGTTTCAGGTACCTCGTCCGCAGCCTCCTTCTCCGCCCTTTCAGAGGCCATTTGTCCCACCTACAGGTACTTTCTATTCGCCTCCGCCGGGTTATACGGAGATGCTCCATTTGATGAGGTCGATGTATGTCGACCAACAGCAAGCCTATTATCCACATCTCCGACAGCTACAGCAGCAGGGTCAGCTACAGCCGACTGATCACTTACCCTCCTGGTTCGGTCCTGACGGTTCGTTTCGAGGACCTACCGGTCCACCTCCTCTTGGTCAGTCCAACTTCGGGGTGCAGTATGACTATGATCGCGGTATCAGCTACTATGGACACGACGATGTATATTCCTGCCATGATGCTTCCTTACATGGAGGTAATACTTTTGCTGATGAGACCCGGCATGGTGGGCGAGAATTCGTGGACCTTGTGTCTAGTCTGGAGGATGATTATGACATTGATGGGTATGGGTCTTATTCTTAGCCCCGGTTAGTTGCTGGTTTTGGGGACTTATCCGTTGTACATATTTTGTCGGTACCTTCTCTTACTCTTTTTGTCCCTCTCCATTCTTTATTATACCTTTTTGTCCTAACTTTTATATATTGATTCACAATGGGGACATTGTGTGATTTGGTTTGGGGGGATGTTTTGTGTGTTTATTTTATTTCTTAAAAAAAAAACCGTTTTATTTTTATTTAATTTTTCACTTTTTGTGTGATTTTGTGTGTTTTATTATAGAGTCGTGTCGGCAATGATGACATTGCGTTTGTCGCATGATTTTCCTAGTCCTTTTGCTTTTTCTTGTGAATGACACTTTTTCCCGTTATTTGAGTTTAGTATTTCTTTGATCTTGTCGCCGATTATGTTTTGAATGTCAAATGAGTAAATTGACCTGTTGTCGAGTAAGCTACTTATATTGTGAGACTTAGAGCTTAAACTGATGACATCCATGATCAGTTTCATATAGGTTGAGAGTAGTACTCCTTATGAGACATGTAACATCAAATTGCATAAGCATGACATTCGTCTCTTAAATACCTGTATGCATTCGGTTTGTGATTGTGACATATGTAAAAGAGGCAATCCCCTTTTTTTTATCTAATTCCCATGAACTTCACATAGCCATAATTTGACCTGTTTTGACCTGTTTATTAACTACATGCCATAAATTGCCTACCCTAGTCAAGCTAGTTTGGTTAATTAGACGGAATTGTTTTTTTTCGGGTAAAATTTGGTACTATGTCATGTTGATTGGAGAAGGAGAAAAATGATGAATGATTGAAAAAAAAATCAATGAAAGAAAAGAAAAAGAAAGGAGATAGTTAAAAAGAAAGAAAAAAAAAGTGAAACAAGAAAAGGAATGTGTTTTTGCTATGAGAAAAAGAATTAATTTCTATATTTTCATAGTTATTGGTACGAAGTTGGTAATGAAAAAATTGAAAATAAGAAGGTGCTTGGTACTACTTGTAATTCCTTTGATTGAAGATTTGTTAAGAATGGAATGAGTATATTGTTGGTTGCGGTTGTACTAGCTTGACTTTTACCTCCACATATCCAAATCGTTTTCCCCCTTCTTACTCGATTACCCTCACTTTATCCATATGTAAGTCCTCGGCATGTGTTTTGGTCCGATTGAATGTATATGTACGGTTGGTAGAGATTGATATCATGTTAGATTGCATGCATGTTCTCATAAGTCGCAGTTAGGTGAGTGTTTTGTCTTTCCGATTTTACATAAACTCACAATATTGCCCCTATTTGAGTGCTGAGTGTAAACCGCGAGAAATCTCGACATAGATGGTTATGCAAAATTGAAAGTTTGGCATTTGAATATTAATTGGGCCTTGGTTTTTGGAATTCTTATACTCTTCATCTTTGCTTTAGAATTTGTTTCTTTACCTTTGGTGTCATTTGCTTGCGAGAGTTTTAGATTTGGGATGGTGCATGTTGACAAAGTTTGCTCTGAGCCATTTTATGTTGTCCTATGTGAGTTTGCTTGGGGACAAGCAAAGGTTCGGTTTGGGGGGATTTGATGAACGCAGTTCATATGCATATTCATTCTCACTTTATCCTCCGTTTTTACCGATTTCACATGCCTTAAGAATAATTTAGTAGCCTTTTATCCGTAGTTTGTTATGCTGGGTATATGGATTATGTTTTGGCAGGAAACATGACAGAGTTAAAAGCTACAAATGAAGAAAACAAGAAGAACAAGACAGCAAGGCGGACAACGAAGGCCGAACCGGTCAGTATGATACCGAACCGGTCGGTTTGATCCTGTACCGAGCGGTTTGATTTCAAACCGGTCGGTTCGTTTTCGTACCGCTCGGTTTGTTTGTGAACCAAGCAATTCGCGATGCGTTAGATAGACTTTCCTAATTTCCGAAGAATTCTTATTTTACCCTAATCCTACGGGATTATTTTAGACTATGTTCTATTTCCTAATTAAACTCATTGTAATAAGTATAAATACCCTTTTGAGGGCTAGGTTTAAGGACAACTTTTATTCATTCAAAAACTTTAGTTTTAGTTTTATTATTAGCATCGGAATTCTGCAAGCTTGTAGCGGTACTTTTTAGCTTTTAATTATTATTCAATCTTTCAGTTCTTCATAATCGGTATTTTTCTCTTTTCTCTTATTTTCATATTAATCTCAATTATGCTCAATTATTTTGTCGTTTTATCCTTCACCATGAGTAGCTAATTTATTCTTCTAGGGTTGAAGGAGATCTATGCTAATTGAATTGGGGATGTTAGTTTAATTACTTATTTGATTGATCATTCATATGTTACTGCCTTACTACTTGTCTTGTATCGTTGTTTGATTAGTTTGAGACGTTGAACTAGTTGAATATTATAAATATGTTGGTGATCATTTTGAGAATTTTGTGCTCGAACATTGTCATATTGGTGGATCTGTTAATGTTCCTTACTCGGGAAATTTGGAGTATACCTCGAGTTCAAACCTTACGTGCTTTGGGTTTAGGAACCTTATCGATTGCGAGTTTGGGTGTGTTTTGATGACCGTTGGAATTTTACCGTTGGAATTTTAATCCCCTTTTTTTTATCTAATTCCCATGAACTTCACATAGCCATAATTTGACCTGTTTTGACCTGTTTATTAACTACATGCCATAAATTGCCTACCCTAGTCAAGCTAGTTTGGTTAATTAGACGGAATTGTTTTTTTTCGGGTAAAATTTGGTACTATGTCATGTTGATTGGAGAAGGAGAAAAATGATGAATGATTGAAAAAAAAATCAATGAAAGAAAAGAAAAAGAAAGGAGATAGTTAAAAAGAAAGAAAAAAAAAGTGAAACAAGAAAAGGAATGTGTTTTTGCTATGAGAAAAAGAATTAATTTCTATATTTTCATAGTTATTGGTACGAAGTTGGTAATGAAAAAATTGAAAATAAGAAGGTGCTTGGTACTACTTGTAATTCCTTTGATTGAAGATTTGTTAAGAATGGAATGAGTATATTGTTGGTTGCGGTTGTACTAGCTTGACTTTTACCTCCACAATCATCACAAACTATTTCCTGGGTCATAGCATGTACTCGATGCATCCCTTTATCTGAGTTAGATGCTTCATAGGAATCAAACCGCTTAGTCAAAACAGCTAATTGATTAGCGATTTCAGAGTCAGAATCGTTACCATTACCTCGGGTATTACCGTGTGGATTACCCCATCGTGCATGGTGAGATGCCATATCCTCAATAGTCTGCCACGCCTTATCATCATCAACATTGGACTGGAACCTCCCGTTGCAGGCTGAATCAAGAGTATTACGACAATCGTCGTATAGACCGTTGTTAAACTGATTGCAAACGAACCATTCTTCGAATCCATGATGAGGGCATTCTTTGACCAGCTTCTTGAATCTTTCCCATGCCTCATGAATATTCTCATGAGGTGTTTGACGAAAATTAGTGATCTGGCTTCGTAGCATATTCGTCTTCTGGGGGGGATAATAATGTTTGTAGAAAGCCAATGCAAGAGAATTCCAATCGTTGATTCCAGCTGAGACCTTGTCGAGATCGGTGATCCATTCTCTGGCTGCATCACGTAGAGAAAACATGAAAAGCATCTCCATGACTTGCTCCTGAGTAACTCCTGCAGGAAGGGGAATAGTGGAGCAATAGTCAGTAAAAATTCTCATATGTTTAGCGGGATCTTCCCTGGCATCGCCTCCAAATTGGTTCTTCTCGACCAAGGTAATGAACGCGGGATGGATCTCAAAGACGCCATTAGTGGCAGTTGGACGCTTGACCAACTTAGGAAGGGCAGTCTGTTCCGGTTCAGAGTGGCTAGCAAGTTTAGGCATCTTGACTAGCGGGGGTGGTAGTAGAAGGAGAGGTGAAGAGGGATCGGGAGCGGGAGTGTCCTCTTCAAAGGACTGATATTCCGCGATTTCCTTAAAGAAATTTCGTCGCTTACGAAGGGTCTTCTCTGGTTCAGGATCAAACGGATATAATTCTGAACGGGAGCACCTGGGCATAAGCAAGAAATTACAATAAAGAAGTGAGAAACCGTCTCAAGGAATTTGTGGATTCCCTGAGACGAAGAAAAATAATCTAGAATCTAAAACAAATAAAAAGCAATAAAACAAAACCGTCTCCCCGACAACGGCGCCAAAATTGACAAGGCTAAAGTCGTATCATCTTAATCAAAATAAACCTAACTAACGACTAACAAATAGCTAGCAGCAAGTAAGGGTCGAACCACAGAGAGATGGATGAATATTGCAAATTATCTATAATTGATTATAAACTATTTAAATTCTGAATTGTTTGTGTTTGTTTTCTAAACTATTGCAGTAATGTAAATTAAGGGTTCTAACAATATTAAAAGAGATCTAGGGTCTTACGGTTCACTATGCAATTAAATTGGGTAAAGTTAATTAATCATTCAATCAATCAATCAAAGTTATTTAGGGCAAAGACACGGCCTCTCGGATCTTATGTCAATCTTAGGATAGATTCTGACGGGCTCTCGCAACTTACCAGATTATCCTACCCACTTACTTGTAAGTCTACCCTTACCAGGCTTTCGATCTTAGGTTCGGGTTCCTAAATATTCAACTAGTTCAACGTCTCAAACTAATCAAACAACGATACAAGACAAGTAGTAAGGCAATAACATATGAATGATCAATCAAATAAGTAATTAAACTAACATCCCCAATTCAATTAGCATAGATCCCCTTCAACCCTAGAAGAATAAATTAGCTACTCATGGTGAAGCATGAAACAACAAAATAATTGAGCATAATTGAGATTAATATGAAAATAAGAGAAAAGGGAAAAATATCGATTATGAAGAACTGAAAGATTGAATAATAATTAAAAGCTAAAAAGTACCGCTACAAGCTTGCAGAATTCCGATGCTAATAATAAAACTAAAACTAAAGTTTTTGAATGAATAAAAGTTGTCCTTAAACCTAGCCCTCAAAAGGGTATTTATACTTATTACAATGAGTTTAATTAGGAAATAGAAGTCTAAAATAATCCCGTAGGATTCTAATTAGGGTAAAATAAGAATTCTTCGAAAATTAGGAAAGTCTATCTAACGCATCGCGAACCTCTCGGTTCACAAACAAACCGAGCGGTACGAAAACGAACCGACCGGTTTGAAATCAAACCGCTCGGTACAGGATCAAACCGACCGGTTCGACCTTCGTTGTCCGCCTTGCTGCCTTGTTCTTCTTGTTTTCTTCATTTGTAGCTTTTAACTCCGTTATGTTTCCTGCCAAACATAATCCATATACCCGGCATAACAAACTACGGATAAAAGGCTACTAAATTATTCTTAAGGCATGTGAAATCGGTAAAAACGGAGGATAAAGTGAGAATAAATATGCATATGAACTGCGTTCATCAATGACTCGTGTTGGTTGGTTATGCCTTTGACAAATGAGGCGGACTAGGATGGGGAAGAAACCCATGATATAGGATCGACGGAGTTTCGACGCTAAAAACCTTCGACGACTTATAAAAGACCCGACACTACTAAATGCTATAAGGAAGGTTTTTTTTTTGAAAGAGGATTGAATTCAACGTTTGAAAAAAATGCTTGGAGCCGACTTTTGTATACTACTAAACGCTAAAATGCTTTAAACTAAGTATCGGTCGGTCGAAATCGGGTCTATACCAACGACGATGGCTTTCTCGTAATTCAGGACGGACTTCCTAAGCCGAATTGGCCTTAGAACATGCCGTGAAACCCATACGAGTTCGGCCATAGAATTCTTTAGGGCACCCATTTTGTAATATACACCACGGTATAGTGGGCTGTCGGTCACAAATAACTGGCCCGGGAAAGATTTGGGTTATGCATGAACCATCGAATTAAAATGCGTACATTACTAATCGAACGATTTCTTTTCGAGTCTCACCCTAGGAATCCCGATGACTAGTGGTACATCAGGTATCACCAGCGGAGTCGCCAAATTGTGGACATGACATAGGTCCACCCCGACGCGGCCACGCGCGGGTTTGGGGCGGCGAATGAATCTCATGTGAGATGGATCTCGAATTGAAATTTAAATCTAAATGGAGTCGCCACCAAATTTTGTGGGAGTTCGGACCCGTTCGATACCCACTCTATATTTATGGGGTTCGTCCCTTTGCATTGCGATACCGATACCTGTAACACTCTTGATTTTATAAATTAAACTAAATTAAAATTATGTTCGTATTTTTACGATTTAACTCGTGATTCTTAAAATTATATTAAAATGAATTTATCGTTCAAGCGTTTCAAACTACTGAAATTCTATTTGTCTCGGAGACCCTCCTTATATTTAAAACACATTTTTATTTTTGTTTCGATTAATTTTATACATTTAATTTAACTCTTATCGAAAGTCTATTTCGACAATTTAAATTCTAAATTCTTTTGATTTATTTATATTTAAGCTCGAATTTTCTATTTTTCGGCTCGAAACTCACTTATTTTAAGTTTCGTTAAAATATTTATTTCCTTTCCTCGGGAAATCAATTAATTTCACTTTATCAAAGATCTATTATTTTTCGAGAAATGCTATTTAAACGTCCAACTATCTATTTCTATAGGTTTTTTTTCGTCTCGAATACTTTATTTACTCATTTTATTTGAAGGCCCGATTAGTTACTTAAATTTTATTAATTCGATTTTAGTTCGATTTCGTGGGTCAGTCAACTTATCGTTACGGAATTCGGTTCGTACCCGATTCATTGTATTAAACCGTATTTTCTTACTCGCTTCATTGTGAGCTGTTTCAACCCCTTTTTCTTTTGTTCTTATCCTTTTACTTCGTACTCCCCCCTTGCTATATTATTTTTCCGATTGATTCAACTCCCATTTTCCCCACTACTTTTACATTCATTCCCCTGATCTTTTGTTCTTCCCACTTCTTTTATACCCACCGCCTCTTGGTTTATCCCCTCATCATGTGCCTCTCTTCTTCATTCTTCTTCAGCAATCACAATCACCTGCACCATATTTACCCTCTGTTTTCCTCTATTTTCTTCGTCCTTTTTGCTGCTGCGGCGTACTGTTGCCGTGTTGTTGCCTGAGTTCGTTGCTGCTGTGATGTGATGCTACTGTCCTGTTGGTCTTGATTACTGCTGCGTTTGTCCCTTCGGTTTCCTTTCTCGTATTATTGAGGGTAATTCCTTTCCCCTTCTTCTTCTTTTTCATTATTCTTCATGTACGTTTTGTTGCTGCTACGTCTTCCTGCTGTTGATCTGTTGCTGCTGTTTTGTTTCGGTTCAATTATTGATGTCTGTGTGGGCTATTCCTATTTTGAAATAGATAAATTTGCTAAATCGCGTGAAAATATAATATGATTTACACTCGATTCAGTTTTCGATACTCGTTATATTAGATACTTGATTATAGAATCAATATCTAATATTAGAGTGAATTTTGTGAAAGACGTTTATGACTCATTTTAGACGGAATAACTCATCCGTGTCGTAATGTTGTAATTAGTCTTTTCGGACCATGTGACCATTACCTCAGCATCAACGTAATTGCGTTTAATATGGTTTTATTGACTGATTCTTTCAGATTCGATATTGTATCCTAGGAAATAATGCTTTTTGAAAATAGTACGATAATATTGATATTAGAAACAAGAAAAGAAAAATAATAAGAAAAAAAAACGTGACTAGGACGACGTAGAAGACGAGAAGAATGAGAAAATGAAGAGAAAAAGAGAAAAGACGGGATTTGTAACACCCTCAACCTACATGCTAAATTATCTCGAAAACGGACTCGTAATAGCGGCCTAGGCGCGGGAGCATTAAGATGTATATAGGAGAGTTATGGTGTGTATAATTAGGAAGGGATTTGACGAGTTTTGCTCTCGGGTTTCCTAAAGGATTTCTAGAGGAAAAATCGGGATTGGATGTGTGTATAATCTGCCTAGGATTGCTGAAATTTTGGTTATGTATTGTTGTGAATTGTGTGTATCAAAATATGTGTGTCATAATTGTGTTGTGCAAAGGGGGTGTATTTATAGGAGAGGTTCCCGGCTTTGGCTAGGAACGGTAGTAGTCTTGGATGCAATAGGATTCCGGCTTTGGATGGGAAAAGGTTGCTTGTAGGGGAAGAAAACACCCGGTTTGGATGGAATAGGATTCCTGTTTTAGCTGGAAAAAGGGCCACTCGATCGGGTGCCCGGTCTGACGCCGGTTTTGGGGTGCTTTACGAGCCTACTCGACCGAGTGGGCCTGAGCCGGGTAGGGGTCTCTTTTTGGAGATCGAGTTTTATCTTTAAGGGAGAGTTTTAGTTCCTCTTTGTAGCTGATTTGTGTGGTGTTTGACTTCAAATTGGATTTCCGAAAGCTGCGTGACAGATTTTATGTCTCGGAAACGCCTTTGACCGGGGTTTGACCCGGTCGCTAAAAGAAGGTTTTGCCATTGGTGTCGGTTTTGACCCAAATTAGTCTTATTTGACTGGAAATGACTCACTGGACCTTGATTTGAGGTCTGTTTGGTGAGATTTTACTCCGCTAAAAGCTCGCGCCAAATAGTAACGATTTTGAGCCCATATTCGAGTATATTAAAGCATGTTTGCGTCCGATCATCATCGGGTGTTTGTGTAACACCCTGATTTACCCAAGAGTCTTACCAAGACATTCCTGAGTAAATAAAGGTGTTACCATCTCGGTATAACCCGAGGTAGTAGCTCATTACATTACGATTCAGAAACCAACCATTTAAAACTAAATAATGAATTATTACAATCTCGTATCTACAGAACACGGTTACACAATTATAGCAGCGAAAGCACAACTAGTAAGACAACAGCCTTTAAACGTGGTCAGTGACAGCGCAAACCCACCCCGTACAGTCAACCAGAATACAATCATCATGCATCATCAACCTGCACACTAGCACTGCTCCCCAAAAGACCGAAAACGTCAATTGGATTACCACAGCCACCCAATAAATTAGGGTGACAATTTAGACAGAGAAAACGATTAGAATATGCTAACATCATAACCCATGTACGTTATATAAAACATCTAGTCTCAATCATCTCAGTAGCATCATCGTTACCAATCAATAATATCATCTCCATATTCTCAGTACTTCACGGTATGAATAATTTCCATTATACTACTCGATAGGCTTCAAGCCCACCATGAATCCGCTATACTACTCAATGGGCCTCCCGACCAGGATTTCGCTATACTACTCAATGGGTCTCCCGACCAGGATTTCGCTATACTACTTGATTGGGGTCGGCAGCCTGACACTAATAGCCCGCCAGGCAGGCTCCCAGAGGATTGCCCATTAAGCCCAGAAACCGACCCTGCAAACGGTCGAGGTAAAGCACATAAAAGTGGGAAGTGCTAAGGAAAGCAGCCGACCCCTGGGCCAGCAGGGTGACGCGGCCTGCTAGAGCCTAGCACTCACAGTTCAAAACCCGCCTGCCCCCTAGGGACATCTCCGCGGACAGGGCAGGGATCCCCAGGGGCCCTCTCGTCATTCTGCCTAAGGTAATTGAGAGTGGGTGGATGAGAAGATGCCACTTGTCACCTCCTCATCCACCCATTCTCCTTCTATTTCCCTATCTTGTGGGAAGGTATAAATACCCTTCCATTTCTCACAAGAAAGGGGTTGGATTTTCTATCTCTAGAACTCTTACTCTAAAATTGCCGCCCAGTTACGCACGAGCTGGGTTTCTTAAGGCATTCACGGACTAACTTAGGCATCAGAGAGGGTTTCCTCGGACAACCTCCGAGGCCCTGTGCGTTCTCTGTGCAGGGAGCTTGCCCAATCCGCCGGGAAGGTCCGACTAAAAGAGTAGGAGGAAAGAGAGTGTCAAGATTGATCAGTGAACATTCAGAGCAACACCGAACGATTCAAACCCGAATTCCACGTCAGGTTAATTGATTTGGTGCCGTCTGTGGGGAAGATCTGGTTGTTTCCACGAATTACCCACAAAAATCAACCATTCCCATTTACAAAAACTAAACCAATCAAAGTAATCATGCCGGAAATCGTTGACACCAGTGTAGGGATAGGTCCGACGGTCCCACCGGTGACCCCCCTATACGGCATGCCGCAGCCAGAGAGGGCTCCTCCCACCACGACCCTGGGGATGGGAGGAACCAGTCTCCTGGGCATGCCAAATGCTGCTGTAGCACCAGAGTTGGGGGCACACCCAGGGCACACTCTGAACCTGACCCCAGCTCAGATGGTACAGACAGCTGCCTTCTTCTC
Source organism: Agrostemma githago (assembly GCA_958450325.1). Lineage (NCBI taxonomy): Eukaryota > Viridiplantae > Streptophyta > Magnoliopsida > Caryophyllales > Caryophyllaceae > Agrostemma > Agrostemma githago. The sequence continues at coordinate 58,897,671 of OY288247.1, read as the reverse complement.
TGCAATGCTAAACCAGGAGTTCACTCCCGAGGACCTGGTAGGCATGGTCGCAATGACCCCCAGGCAGCCACCCTCAATGAACAGGGATGGAGCTGGGGGCACGAAGCGAACCGCCGCCAGAAACGCCCAGAGGAAAGCAAGAAGGACAGCTCAAGTATACGCGCAGGTGCAGAAGCGTATCACAACAGGCAGCCAAGAGCCACCTGCCCAACAACAGGCGTTCTCCATTCACACAACAGAATCCGCCTCTGGAGAGTAGAGAGGTCTATCCCAGGGATTGCGGGAGCGGATGAGGCACAAGGAACCTGCATCTAAGCTCCTGGGAGAAAAGCAGGGCGGAGTCTTCTGCAGATTAACGCCGGCAGCCAAGGGACAGCCAGCCCCAGGGTTGTCCCAAAGCATGCAGTCTAGGCTTAACCGGGGGCAGCCGCTTGAATCCAGATACCACCAGGATGACAACCTCTGCCAGTCTCAGAGGAAGAGACCAAGACAAATCTCCCCTGAGGTAGAGGACGAAGCAGCGAGCAGGCCGCCACCGAGGCACCGCTCCCCTAGTACTAGGAAACCAATCCCTAGACAATGGGATATCCACGGTAACCAGTCTAGGGAAAGCAGGTCACGAGTGGTAGGCAGGCCTACAAAAACCCCTCTTCATCCTGATGTACAAGAATTCCCCATACCAAAAATCAAAATGCCTACCGTCAAGTTCGACGGGACCGCAGACCCAGAGGATCATCTGGCGGCTTTTGAGAGTCATATGGGCATGTATGACGTGGATGACGCAATCTGGTGTAAAATCTTTCCAACCACCCTGGTAGGACTTGCACAAGGATGGTTCAGGGACCTTCGCCAGGGATCGATCAGCTTCTTTATAGAGTTAGCCGAGGCCTTCCTTGAGCAATATGCAGGGAACAAAAGGAGACGCCTCACTCGTTTCGATCTCATGACCCTGAAACAGAAGAAGGGCAAAAGCGTCAGGGAGTACCTGAAGAGGTTTGACTTGTCCTATCAGCAAGTCAGAGAGATCGATGATTCCACCGCTGCTTACACCCTGACAATCTCCCTGCTCCCAGGGGAAATGAAGAATCAGATGATCAGGGCCCAGCCTGAAACCTTGGCCAAGGTCAGGAAAATCGCTGAAGGGTTTATTCTGCAGTAAGAGTTTCACAGCCTGCCAGAAACCCCTGCAGGCCAAGCAAGGCCGCAAGGGGGATCGCAGGGTGGACGTGGCAGAAACGAGCCAGACAAACAGAGAGAAGAGGGAGACACCCCCAAGAAAGAACGCACAACATAAAAGCCAAGATTTGACAGCTACACGGCCCTCAATAGGCCGAGAGCAGAAATCTTCGAGTTGGAGAAAGAAACAGCAAAATGGACTCGTCCAAACAAGCCGCGCAGCCCAAAGGGGGATCCTAAAAAGTTCTGCACGTTCCACGATTGCATAGGCCATACCACGGAGGAATGCCGACACTTAAAAGATGAAATAGAGAAACTTTTAAGAAACGGCTGGCTGAGTAACTATGCAGCAAGGAACAAACCCCAAAAGGAGGCGGCGGACAAACCTGAAGGCTCAGCCCAAAATCGCATGATCATCCATGTAGTGTCAGGAGATGCAGAGGGGCGAACCAGCAGACGAGGCCAGAAAAGGCAGATCCGCGAATTGCGGAACCAAATTTGCTATGCCGAGAGGGCAGGAAGTCCAAGAGGCACTACCCTAAGCATCACCCCTAAAGATGCAGGGAGAGTCGTGTACCCGCATAGTGACCCTCTGGTCTTAACTCTTGAAATTAGCAATCACATTGTCAAGAGATACATGGTGGACACTGGCGCCTATACAAACCTCTTGTACAAAGACGCTTTTGAGAAAATGAATCTAGAAAAAGGACATCTGAAGCCGGCCCCTGGATCTTTGTATGGGTTCAGTGGGGCAGGTGTGCTACCCATGGGAGTTATCGACCTGCCGGTAACATTCGGGGAGGGGGCCTCGGCCAGAAATATCAGGGCATCATTTGTTGTGGTGGATGCCAAGTCTGCGTACAACACCCTGATAGGGCGAGCCACCCTAGATGAAATAGAAGCTGCTGTGTCAATCAGGGCCCTCACCATAGCCTATGTGACAGACTTTGGCATGGAGGGGAAGGTCCATGGGGATCAGGAGTTGGCCAGACACTGTTACTCCGTGGCCCTGCAAGCCCATAAGACAGAAAGGAAAGGAAAGCGAAAAGCCGAAAGCTCTCCCAGCAGGGAGGGCGAAATCCCGGTTGCCCAGCAAGAATCAGCCCACTTAGAGCCTGAAGGGGAGAGCATGCTGGTGGACTTAGAACCAGGAAGGCAGGTCCTCATAGGGGCCGACCTGGAGGAGTCCTACCAAAGGGAGTTAATTGCAGTCCTGAGAGAAAATAGGGACGTATTTGCTTACTCTGCAAATGAGATGCCAGGGGTCGACCCGGCTTTTATTGTTCACAAGCTGAACATTAATCCGGAGGCTCGCCCTGTGAAGCAGAAGAAAAGAAACATGTCCGTAGAAAAAGACGCGGCGATAAAAGAAGAAATAGACAAACTCCTAAAGGCAGATTTCATCGAAGTCTGTGACTACCCTGAATGGTTGGCAAACGTTGTGATGGTAAAAAAGTCGTCAGGTGCATGGAGAATGTGCGTAGACTTTACAAATCTTAACAAAGCCTGCCCAAAGGACTGCTACCCTCTGACTAGGATAGATCAACTGGTGGATGCCACTAGTGGATACACCACGCTAAGTTTTCTGGATGCATTCTCAGGGTACCATCAAGTGTACCTCTGGCAGCCAGACAGGGTGAGGTGCGCCTTCATAACCAGCCATGGCACTTACATGTATAAGATGATGCCATTTGGGCTGAAGAATGCAGGCGCCACCTATCAGCGGTTGGTGGACAAAGTCTTTGAAAATGAAAAAGGAAGAAATTTGGAAGCCTATGTCGATGATGCGATTGTCAAGAGCAAGGGGGACAAGGAGCATATAACAGACCTTCAGGAAACGTTCTCCTCCCTGCGGTCATACAAGATGAAGCTGAATCCGAAGAAATGCACATTCGGGGTCCGATCCGGAAAATTCCAGGGATTCTTAGTCAGCTCCAGGGGGATAGACGCCAATCCCGAAAAAGTTCAGGCGGTCTTAGATCTCCCGGAGCCTAAAACCATCAGGGACATTCAGCGGCTTACAGGCAGGATGGCCGCCCTGGCCCGATTTATCGCCAGGTCGGCAGACAAGTCCACCCCCTTCTTCAAAATATTAAAGGGCAACAAGCAATTCAAATGGGAGGATGAACAAAAGAAATCCTTCGAACAATTGAAGGAACACCTGAAGAAACTCCCTACCTTGGCAAGACCAGTGGCCGGAGAAAAACTGTACCTATACATTGCTGTCACCAACACGACAGTAAGTGCAGTCATCCTAAGGGAGGAAGCAAACTCACAGCAACCCATCTACTTTGTGAGTCACGCCCTGGGGACAGCCGAAAGAAATTATCCTTTGATAGAAAAGGCCGCCTATGCAGTCATCATCGCAGCCAGAAAACTCAGACCCTACTTTGACGCACATCCCGTTGTGGTCCTCACCGACCAGCCGCTGGAAAAAGTGTTGGAAAAGTTTGAGAAATCAGGAAGGTTGCTGAAATGGGCGATCGAGTTAAGCGGGCTGGGGATATCATACCAGCCAAGGACAGCCATCAAAGCACAAGCCTTGGCTGATTTCCTGGCTGAATGTTCCCATTCAGGGGAAGAGGAGCCCCCCGCCGAAGAATGGATCGTGCACACTGACGGATCCTCAACAGCCAATGATGCAGGGGCAGGCGTTGTACTGACCAGCCCAGAGGGAGTGGATTTTGAGCACGCGCTCAGATTCACCTTCCCTGCATCAAACAACGAGGCAGAGTACGACGCTGTACTCGCAGGGATTAATCTGGCTAAGGCCGCAGGGGCAGAGCGAGTTATACTAGCTACTGACTCCCAGCTCATTGCTAATCAAATTAACGGAGAATATGAGGCCAGAGACCAGACCATGGCCACCTACCTTGAAAAAGTAAAACAGGAGTTATCAAGCCTGAAGTCCTATGAAATCCAGCAAATACCCCGATCACAGAATAATTGGGCCGACGCTCTGTCAAAGCTGGCCAGCTCTAGCCTGCAAGACATAAGGAGGTCGGTGTGGGTTGATGTTATGCATGAAAAGTCCACCAGCGCCTGTCAGGCAATCAGCACCATTGAAGAGGGACAGGAAACCTGGATGACCCCCCTCATCCAGTTCAAAAAGCATGGCATCCTGCCACCAGATCCGGTATAGAAGAGGAGAATACAGGCCAAAGCAGCCTGGTTCATAATCATTGACGAAGAACTCTATAAGAAATATTTCACTTACCCCTGCTCAGATGCCTAGGGGCAGACCAGGCTGCCGAAGTCCTAGAGGACATCCACTCAGAAATCTGTGGACATCACATCGGAGGAAGGTCATTGGCCCACAAGGCCCTCAGGGCAGGCTACTATTGGCCTACTATGCTAGCAGATGGTAGAAGCCTAACCCAAAAGTGCAGAAAATGCCAACTCTTCGCTTCATCAATCCATGTCCCAGCCCAAGAACTCAGGCCGATTCTATCTCCCATTCCTTTCGCCCAATGGGGAATGGACAAACTGAGTCCATTTACCACGGCTACAGGGGGCCGAAAATTTCTAATCGTAGGGATAGACTACTTCACAAAGTGGGTTGAAGCTGAAGCAGTCCGAAACATCACCGAGCCGACGGTCAGGAAGGTCATTTGGAGGAACATTATAACAAGATTTGGCCTCCCAAAAACATTAGTATTTGATCATGGGAGGCAATTTGATAATGACCCCCTAAGAACCTGGCTAGAGGGGCATGGGATAGCCGTCGCCTATTCCGCCGTCTGCCACCCTCAGACCAATGGACAGGCTGAAGCCGCAAACAAACAGATCTTGAATGGACTCAGAAAAATGGTAGATGACCTCAAAGGAAGATGGACAGATGAGCTGCCGAGTATCCTCTGGTCAATAAGGACCACCCGAAAGGAGTCAACAGGTCAGACACCATTTGGTATGGTATATGGAGCAGAGGCTTTGCTACCCATCAAAGTGCGAGTTCCTACCCTGCGATCTCAGCAATACAACCAGGCTGACAATCACGAAGCAATGGCCGAAGCTCTTGACCTGGTCCAGGAAGTCAGGGAGGAAGCCTGCACCAACATAGCAGCCTACCACCAAAGGATGAGGAAGGCATACAACAAGAGGGTGCATGAGAGAAGATTCCAGGTAGGAGACCTGGTATTAAGGAAAACACAGGCTGTTGGAAAGTCTAGGGAACATGGCAAACTGAGCGCCAACTGGGAAGGCCCATATCAAGTAACCCAGATCTTGGGAACAGGAACATACAAAATCGCCAACCTGACTGGCCAAGAGCTGAACGCACACTGGAATGCCGACACCCTAAAAAAGTACTATGTGTAACTAAGTCTTAAGAGAGTCACGTCTATAGGAAAAGGTACTGGCGGAGAACGATCAAAAAAGAAATGTCGACGGCTCCGACCAATCTTATATTTTTTCTATAAAAGAAATCATACTCGTTGTCTGTACAAGCTTGCACTCACACACACAAACGAGCAGGGGGCAATAGGGGGAGGCCCCCCTGTTGCTCGAACCAAGAAAAATGGACCCCCCAACAAAAATTTAAACAAGGAAAGGAGAGCGAGCCTCACGCGCCAAACTAACAAGGACTGGGGGCAATTGCCCAACCTTGTATAAAAAACGCAAAAGCCCTCCCTGCCTACCCCTGGGCAGGCAGGGGGCAGGCCCCCTGGACTCCGAGCAGGGGCCATGGACAGGCCAGGCTACGCACAACTGACAAGGACTGGGGGCAATTCCCCCAACCTTGTATAAAAAACGCAAAAAGCCCTCCCTGCCTACCCCTTGGGCAGGCATGGGGCAAGCCCCCTGGACCCCGAGCAGAGGCCAGGGTCCGGCCAGGCTACGCACAACTAACAAGGACTGGGGGCAATTCCCCCAACCTTGTATAAAAAACGCAAAAGCCCTCCCTGCCTACCTCTGGGCAGGCAGGGGGCAGGCCCCCTAGACTCCGAGCAGGGGCCAAGGACAGGCCAGGCTACGCACAACTGACAAGGACTGGGGGAAATTCCCCCAACCTTGTATAAAAAACGCAAAAAGCCCTCCCTGCCTACCCCTGGGCAGGCAGAGGGCAGGCCCCCTGGACCCCAAGTAGGGGCCAGAGACGGGCCAGGCTACGCGCAACTAACAAGGACTAGGGGCAATTCCCCCAACCTTGTATAAAAAACGCAAAAAGCCCTCCCTGCCTACCCCTGGGCAGGCAGGGGGCAGGCCCCCTAGACCCCAAGCAGGGGCCAGAGACGGGCCAGGCTACGCGCAACTAACAAGGACTAGGGGCAATTCCCCCAACCTTGTATAAAAAAACGCAAAAAAGCCCTCCCTGCCCACCCCACCCCTGGGCAGGCAGGGGGCAAACCCCCTGGACTCCGAGCAGAGGCCAAGACAGGCCAGGCTACAAACAACTGACAAGGACTGGGGGCAGCTCCCCCAACCTTGTATAAAAAAAAAAAACAAAACCAGGAAAAGTATTCCATAAAAGACCCATGAAGGGTGGAAAAGTTTTTACAAAGTAACTAAGGCAAAGATCCAAGAGAGCAGATATTACAGACAGCTGGCCATGACAAAGGCTCAACGCAGAAAATAAGACTATTACAAGAAAAAGCATCATGGAGCATCTTGGCTGGGGCCGGCAGCTGCCTCAGGTGGTCTGGCCGCCCGAGCCTCATTCTTAGCAGAGTAGAGACTCCGGAAGGCTTCTTCATCAAAAGCGGGGAACATTTCCCCAATCATCTCCATCACCAACTCCAGGGAAGAGTTGACACCACTCACGAAGCTGGCATCCACCGCACCCTCGGTCTCCTCTACAAGGATCTCTTTCTCCTTCTTCCACTCTCCTTTGGCCTGTTCAAAGGTCGAGTCAGCTCTGGACAATTACTCCTCCAAGTCAGCTACTTTTCCTTTCAGATGTCCCATCTCAGCCAGAGAGAGGGTAGCCCGCTTCATTGACAAACGGCTATTTCAGATCAGCCTCCAGCTTGGCTACTTCCTTCACAGCTCTCTCTCCCTGAAGTTTCCACTTACCAGCCTGGTTCTTTGCCTCCTCCAGCTCACCCTCCTGCCTTGCCAGCTTATCCTTCAAGTTGTTTATCAAGGTAATGTCCCTCTCCACCATAGCCAGGCGGTCAGGAGAAGGAGCCCTTGGTGTGACAGTAAATTCTTTGTCACTCAGGCGGCTGAGAGCCGCCAGCTCGGCAGACGCCAGCAAAACCTTAGAGGTACGCTGGATGTATTGAAGCACCTGGTGAGAAGTTGAAGTCACGGACTTTGTGAGGCGATCAGCCAAGACAACGCCAGAGTCAAAAAGTAGACCTGATACGTCCACACTATCACCAGCAATATAGTGGAACTCCGTGTTTTCCTCCGGAAAAGGAGTACTCGGAAGTTCGCGAGCAGGACGCTTTGCTTCAGGGGTAGTAACATCCGCCTCCAAATCCACCACATCAGCTCCAGAAGGCTCTCTATCCCTCTTTCTCCTCAGCTCCAAAGGAACACTCTCCCCGGTCTCCTCAGAGTTTACAGGGCGCGCTCCCTGAGAAGTTCGGGGCCCAGCAGAAGAAACACCCTGCTTCTGACCAGGGAAAGGGGTGGCCCCTGAGGTGACCTCAGCCTCCCCCTCATGAATACTGGGAGTAGGGGTTGCCGGCTTTGATGACGGCAGTCGAGGGGGAAGAGGCAGTCTTCGACCAGCAGCGAAATCCTTCACAAGCTTCATTAAGCCTTTGCTCCCTTTCCTGAAATTCGCAGGGAGGGAAGGGCGCTTCGAGAGAACGACAAGTTCCTCGCTCAAGCCTAATCTCCTAACCTGCTTCCTTGTCCAGCACCAAGAGGTGGAAGCTGCAGAAAAGGAGGGGCAGTCAGCTAAAAAACAAAGAGAAATAAAGTCTCTGAAAAATCGCGACAGTAAAAACCCCCTAGAACTACCTTCAAGGCCGGGAATCAGGCCCAAGGGGAGCAAATACTCGTCTGTCGCTATAAGCTCCGCGTGAGGAAGCCAGAAAGCAGGGCAAAAAACGCCGTGTTTATCCGCGACAATTTCAAACTTTTTGATCAAAATCTCCTCCTTCGGACTTAGCTTAACCTCCAGGGCCTTCCCTCCGACGCCTGGGTGGTATTCCTCGCGAGTTTCCATACGGGTGTGAACATGGTTACTAAAATGCCTAGGAATCCTCCACCCTGACGCGCTATGTACGTACAAAAAATTATTTTTCCAGTCCTTCAGGCTGCTCAAAGACGGCCAGACCAGGGCGTATTTCTTTTGTCTCTGCAGAGACCAATAACCAGGGGAGCCGTCCCTCCTGAAGAGGATACCATTTGGAGACCAACCATGAAACGAAGGGCATCAATGTAAGGCCCCTCGCCATGAAAAAGACTGGTCCAAGTGTAAGCTATCAAAGACCTAATAGCTGAAGCAGTCAGCTGAGCAATAGCAACATTCATCCTCCTGAAGGTCTCCTCCAGGAAGAGATGAAGAGGGAATCGCAGGCCGAATTCTAAAGCCTTGTGGTAGACAGCCACACAACCCTCCGGGGGACAGCATACCGTGTCCTTTTCCCCTGGGACTACGACTGTATATCCTTCCCCAAAATTATATAACTGTTCGATTGCCCCGGCGGCGTTGCTTTCCAGAATCAAGTCCCTGTTCTTGGCCTCAGGGTAGGTCTTTAAGGGAACCAAGTACTTCTTCTTATCCAAGTAATAGGTCTTCCCCCTCTCCCTACGGATGAGGGGGCCGGCAATCCTGGAAGGATCCACCTCCAAGGCCTCATAATCAGAATCAACTACATCAAAGGAAGCAGGTTCGGGTGATTCAGCACCCTCCCCCCTGTAATGGTCATCGTCTCCCCTGGGGCCAACCCCAGAAGAGAAGGCTAGGTCACGCCTATCACCGTCCCCATCCCCAGTCCTCTCAAGCAAAGAATTAAAAGAAAGGGGGCGGACTCTCGACATACTGGCTATGAAGGGAAATACCAATGAAAGGTAAAGAAGGGGAAAGATTTAAAGAAAAGCTTCTAACCTAGAACGCCGATAGTCGCCGGAAAAAGTGACAGAAGATACTTCTTGTTCTTCACGAAATTTTCAGCAACGAAGGCGGTTTGGGAAGTATGAGGGGAGTTATGAATTTCAAAAAGAGTAAAAAGAAAGAATGAAGGAGGAGAAGGGCTTATATAAAGCCCAGGAAGCCTAAAAGGCTACCTCTCTGACAAGACGCCCCCAACAACCTCCCACGTGTCGCGCGCTGAACACAAACTGTTCACTCCTTCCCAAGAAGGGCCTCGAAAAATGAAAAATGTCAGAGGAAAAGCCGACTGACAACGTCATCCTCGCATTCAAAAATAAAAATAAAAGAGAGAGTAGTCAAGTTGCTCAGATCTTTTCATTAGCCTTTATGGAAAAAGGGCAAGTTACATATCGTGCCAGGCAAATAAAGAAAATACATAAAGCCTAAATTTCCGGCTCGACGCGCCTACGCCCTGCTAAGCAGGTCTAATCATCGTCTAAGTCTGGAGAGTGGTCTCCAGGGCTACTTTGACCCCCAAAATCCAATCCCCAATCCCAGTCTGGGGAGTCCTTGAAAGGATCATCAGGGAGTCCATCCTCATCCCTGTCGCTCAAACAGCCTAGACCCTCACTGTCATCGGAGTCTCGGCTACTGTCATCCCAATCCCTGCCATAGGGAACAGACTGGGATTCATCACAGGTACGACAACCTGTTCTCTTCACAGGAGAAGAGGGGCCTGACCCCAGGGAGGAATCAGCGTCACAGCAGTCAGGGTTAAATTGCTCAGGGTGCAACCACGGGAAGCATTCGTGGCACCCCCGATCAAAGCACCCCCTCCCTGAGGACAGCGCCTAAATCTGGAGACAGCGAAGGGCAAAGATCTCTTAAAACGCTTGCTCGCCCTGATGGAAGCTTTCCTACCACTTCGATGAGAGTAAGGCCGTGAACGACGGCAGCGGCGAATGGTCCGGTAAGCGGCTCGAGCGTACCGGAGTCTCCAAATTCCTTTGAAAAGATAAATGACAGTGCGAACTCCATGGCAAGTCACGATTTTTTTGATCCAAACCATGATTTAACGAAGAGAGTGGAGAAATTGAGGATGAGTTAAGCAAAAATGACAAGGAAAGCTGGGATTTATACAAGTGAAAATGCAACATTAATGGCATACCAACCACCCAAGAAGGGAAAACCACCAATCGCAAACTCTTCACGGTTCCCAAAAATCCATCAAGCAAAAAAGTATAATCATTGCAAGAAACCCCTCAACTCTTTGCACATCTGACACAAACTGTGCTTCATTCCTCGGGAAGGTTCAAAGCATTAAATGCTGCAGCAAAAGTGAAAATAAGTCAACCTCCCTCCAAGCAAGAGTCGCCAGCCGGAGGGGAGAATTACTTCCCTCCCTCCGGCTAGCGAGGGCCAATTGATTGGTGTCGACAGCCTGACACTAATAGCCCGCCAGGCAGGCTCCCAGAGGATTGCCCATTAAGCCCAGAAACCGACCCTGCAAACGGTCAAGGTAAAGCACATAAAAGTGGGAAGTGTTAAGGAAAGCAACCGATCCCTGGGCCAGCAGGGTGACGCGGCCTGGTAGAGCCTAACACTCACAGTTCAAAACCCGCCTGCCCCCTAGGGACATCTCCGCGGACAGGGCAGGGATCCCCAGGGGCCCTCTCGTCATTCTGCCTAAGGTAAATGAGAGTGGGTGGATGAGAAGATGCCACTTGTCACCTCCTCATCCACCCATTCTCCTTCTATTTCCCTCTCTTGTGGGAAGGTATAAATACCCTTCCATTTCCCACAAGAAAGGGGTTGGATTTTCTCTCTCTAGAACTCTTACTATAAAATTGCCGCCCAGTTCCTCAAAAGCTGGGTTTCTTAAGGCATTCACGGACTAACTTAGGCATCGGAGAGGGTTTCCTCGGACAACCTCCGAGGCCCTGTGTGTTCTCTGTGCAGGGGCTTGCCCAATCCGCCGGGAAGGTCCGACTGAAAGAGTAGGAGGAAAGAGAGTGTCAAGATTGATCAGTGAACATTCGGAGCAACACCGAACGATTCAAATCTGAAATCCACGTCGGGTTAATTGATTCCAATAACCGGAACAATTTGGCGCCGTCTGTGGGGAAGATCTGGTTGTATCCACGAATTACCCACAAAAATCAACCATTCCCAATTACAAAAACTAAACCAATCAAAGTAATCATGCCGGAAATCGTTGACACCAGTGTAGGAGTAGGTCCGACGGTCCCACCGGTGACCCCCCTATACGGCATCCCGCAGCCAGAGAGGGCTCCTCCCACCACGACCCTGGGGATGGGAGGAACCAGTCTCCTGGGCATGCCAAATGCTGCTGTAGCACCAGAGTTGGGGGCACACCCAGGGCACACTCTGAACCTGACCCCAGCTCAGATGGTACAGACAGCTGCCTTCTTCTCTGCAATGCTAAACCAGGAGTTCACTCCTGAGGACCTGGTAGGCAGGGTCGCAACGACCCCCAGGCAGCCACCCTCAATGAACAGGGATGGAGCTGGGGGCACGAAGCGAACCGCCGCCAGAAACGCCCAGAGGAAAGCAAGAAGGACAGCTCAAGTATACGCGCAGGTGCAGAAGCGTATCACAACAGGCAGCCAAGAGCCACCTGCCCAACAACAGGCGTTCTCCATTCACACAACAGAATCCGCGTTTGGAGAGCAGAGAGGTCTATCCCAGGGATTGCGGGAGCGGATGAGGCACAAGGAACCTGCATCTAAGCGCCTGGGAGAAAAGCAGGGCGGAGTCTTCTCCAGATTAACGCCGGCAGCCAAGGGACAGCCAGCCCCAGGGTTGTCCCAAAGCCTGCAGTCTAGGCTTAACCGGGGGCAGCCGCTTGAATCCAGATACCACCAGGATGACAACCTCTGCCAGTCGCAGAGGAAGAGACCCAGACAAATCTCCCCTGAGGTAGAGGACGAAGCAGCGAGCAGGCCGCCACCGAGGCACCGCTCCCCCAGTACTAGGAAACCGATCCCTAGACAATGGGATATCCACGGTAACCAGTCTGGGGAAAGCAGGTCACGAGTGGTAGGCAGGCCTACAAAAACCCCTCTTCATTCTGATGTACAAGAATTCCCCATCCCAAAAATCAAAATGCCTACCGTCAAGTTCGACGGGACCGTAGACCCAGAGGATCATTTGGCGGCATTTGAGAGTCACATGGGCTTGTATGACGTGGATGACGCAATCTGGTGTAAAATCTTCCCAACCACCCTGGTAGGACTTGCACAAGGATGGTTCAGGGACCTTCGCCAGGGATCGATCAGCTTCTTTATAGAGTTAGCCGAGGCCTTCCTTGAGCAATATGCAGGGAACAAAAGGAGACGCCTCACTCGTTTCGATCTCATGACCCTGAAACAGAAGAAGGGCGAAAGCGTCAGGGAGTACCTGAAGAGGTTTGACTTGTCCTATCAGCAAGTCAGAGAGATCGATGATTCCACCGCTGCTTACGCCCTGACAATCTCCCTGCTCCCAGGGGAAATGAAGAATCAGATGATCAGGGCCCAGCCTGAAACCTTGGCCAAGGCCAGGAAAATCGCTGAAGGGTTTATTCTGCAGGAAGAGTTTCACAGCCTGCCGGACACCCCTGCAGGCCAAGCAAGGCCGCAAGGGGGACCGCAGGGTGGACGTGGCAGAAACGAGCCAGGCAAACAGAGAGAAGAGGGAGACACCCCCAAGAAAGAACGCACAACATACCAGCCAAGATTTGACAGCTACACGGCCCTCAATAGGCCGAGAGCAGAAATCTTCGAGTTGGAGAAAGAAACAACAAAATGGACTCGTCCAAACAAGCCGCGCAGCCCAAAGGGGGATCCCAAAAAGTTCTGCACGTTCCACGATTGCATAGGCCATACCACGGAGGAATGCCGACACTTAAAAGATGAAATAGAGAAACTTATAAGAAACGGCTGGCTGAGTAACTATGCAGCAAGGAACAAACCCCAAAAGGAGGCGGCGGACAAACCTGAAGGCTCAGCCCAAAATCGCATGATCATCCATGTAGTGTCAGGAGATGCAGAGGGGCAGACCAGCAGACGAGGCCAGAAAAGGCAGATCCGCGAATTGCGGAACCAAATTTGCTACTCCGAGAGGGCAGGAAGTCCAAGAGGCACTACCTTAAGCATCACCCCTGAAGATGCAGGGAGAGTCGTGTACCCGCATAGTGACCCTCTGGTCTTAACTCTTGAAATTAGCAATCACATTGCAAGAGATGCATGGTGGACACTGGCGCCTATACAAACCTCTTGTACAAAGTAGCTTTTTAGAAAATGAATCTAGAAAAAAGACATCTGAAGCCGGCCCCTGGATCTTTGTATGGGTTCAGTGGGGCAGGTGTGCTACCCATGGGAGTTATCGATCTGTCGGTAACATTCGGGGAGGGGGCCTCGGCCAGAAATATCAGGGCATCATTTGTTGTGGTGGATGCCAAGTCTGCGTACAACGCCCTGATAGGGTGAGCCACCCTAGATGAAATAGAAGCTGCTGTGTCAATCAGGGCCCTCACCATAGCCTATGTGACAGACTTTGGCATGGAGGGGAAGGTCCATGGGGATCAGGAGTCGGCCAGACACTGTTACTCCGTGGCCCTGCAAGCCCATGAGACAGAAAGGAAAGGAAAGCGAAAAGCCGAAAGCTCTCCCAGCAGGGAGGGCGAAATCCCGGCTGCCCAGCAAGAATCAACCCACTTAGAGCCTGAAGGGGAGAGCATGCTGGTGGACTTAGAACCAGGAAGGCAGGTCCTCATAGGGGCCGACCTGGAGGAGTCCTACCAAAGGGAGTTAATTGCAGTCCTGAGAGAAAATAGGGACGTATTTGCTTACTCTGCAGATGAGATGCCAGGGGCCGACCCGACTTTTATTGTTCACAAGCTGAACATTAATCCGGAGGCTCGCCCTGTGAAGCAGAAGAAAAAAAACATGTCCGTAGAAAAAGACGCGGCGATAAAAGAAGAAATAGACAAACTCCTAAAGGCAGATTTCATCGAAGTCTGTGACTACCCTGAATGGTTGGCAAACGTTGTGATGGTAAAAAAGTCGTCAGGTGCATGGAGAATGTGCGTAGACTTTACAAATCTTAACAAAGCCTGCCCAAAGGACTGCTACCCTCTGACCAGGATAGATCAACTGGTGGATGCCACTAGTGGATACACCACGCTAAGTTTTCTGGATGCATTCTCAAGGTACCATCAAGTGTACCTCTGGCAGCCAGACAGGGTGAGGTGCGCCTTCATAACCAGCCATGGCACTTACATGTATAAGATGATGCCATTTGGGCTGAAGAATGCAGGCGCCACCTATCAGCGGTTGGTGGACAAAGTCTTTGAAAATCAAAAAGGGAGAAATTTGGAAGCCTATGTCGATGATGCGATTGTCTAGAGAAAGGGGGACAAGGAGCATCTAACAGACCTTCAGGAAACGTTCTCCTCCCTGCGGTCATACAAGATGAAGCTGAATCCGAAGAAATGCACATTCGGGGTCCGATCCGGAAAATTCCTGGGATTCTTAGTCAGCTCCAGGGGGATAGACGCCAATCCCGAAAAAGTTCAGGCGGTCCTAGATCTCCCGGAGCCTAAAACCATCAGGGACATTCAGCGGCTTACAGGCATGATGGCCGCCCTGGCCCGATTTATCGCCAGGTCGGCAGACAAGTCCACCCCCTTCTTCAAAATATTAAAGGGCAACAAGCAATTCAAATGGGAGGATGAACAAAAGAAATCCTTCGAACAATTGAAGGAACACCTGAAGAAACTCCCTACCTTGGCAAGACCAGTGGCCGGAGAAAAACTGTACCTATACATTGCTGTCACCAACACGACAGTAAGTGCAGTCATCCTAAGGGAGGAAGCAAACTCACAGCAACCCATCTACTTTGTGAGTCACGCCCTGGGGACAGCCGAAAGAAATTATCCTTTGATAGAAAAGGCCGCCTATGCAGTCATCATCGCAGCCAGAAAACTCAGACCCTACTTTGACGCACATCCCGTTGTGGTCCTCACCGACCAGCCGCTGGAAAAAGTGTTGGAAAAGTTTGAGAAATCAGGAAGGTTGCTGAAATGGGCGATCGAGTTAAGCGGGCTGGGGATATCATACCAGCCAAGGACAGCCATCAAAGCACAAGCCTTGGCTGATTTCCTGGCTGAATGTTCCCATTCAGGGGAAGAGGAGCCCCCCGCCGAAGAATGGATCGTGCACACTGACAGATCCTCAACAGCCAATGGTGCAGGGGCAGGCGTTGTACTGACCAGCCCAGAGGGAGTGGATTTTGAGCACGCGCTCAGATTCACCTTCCCTGCATCAAACAACGAGGCAGAGTACGAGGCTGTACTCGCAGGGATAAATCTGGCTAAGGCCGCAAGGGCAGAGCGAGTTATACTAGCAACTGACTCCCAGCTCATTGCTAATCAAATTAACGGAGAATATGAGGCCAGAGAACAGACCATGGCCACCTACCTTGAAAAAGTAAAACAGGAGTTATCAAGCCTGAAGTCCTATGAAATCCAGCAAATACCCCGATCACAGAATAATCGGGCCGACGCTCTGTCAAAGCTGACCAGCTCTAGCCTGCAAGACATAAGGAGGTCGGTGTGGGTTGATGTTATGCATGGAAAGTCCACCAGCGCCTGTCAGGCAATCAGCACCATTGAAGAGGGACAGGAAACCTGGTTGACCCCCCTCATCTAGTTCAAAAAGAACGGCATCCTGCCACCAGATGCGGTACAGAAGAGGAGAATACAGGCCAAAGCAGCCTGGTTCATAATCATTGACGAAGAACTCTATAAGAAATCTTTCACTTACCCCCTGCTCAGATGCCTAGAGGCAGACCAGACTGCCGAAGTCCTAGAGGACATCCACTCAGGAATCTGTGGACATCACATCGGAGGAAGTTCATTGGCCCACAAGGCCCTCAGGGCAGGCTACTACTGGCCTACCATGCTAGCAGATGCTAGAAGCCTAACCCAAAAGTGCAGAAAATGCCAACTCTTCGCTCCATCAATCCATGTCCCAGCCCAAGATCTCAGGCCGATTCTATCTCCCATTCCTTTCGCCCAATGGGGAATGGACATACTGGGTCCATTTACCACGGCTACAGGGGGCCGAAAATTTCTAATCGTAGGGATAGACTAATTCACAAAGTGGGTTGAAGCTGAAGCAGTCCCAAACATCACCGAGCCGGCGGTCAGGAAGGTCATTTGGAGGAACATTATAACAAGATTTGGCCTCCCAAAAACATTAGTATTTGATCATGGGAGGCACTTTGATAATGACCCCCTAAGAACCTGGCTAGAGGGGCATGGGATAGCCGTCGCCTATTCCGCCGTCTGCCACCCTCAGACCAATGGACAGGCTGAAGCCGCAAACAAACAGATCTTGAATGGACTCAGAAAAATGGTAGATGACCTCAAAGGAAGATGGACAGATGAGCTGCCGAGTATCCTCTGGTCAATAAGGACCACCCGAAAGGAGTCAATAGGTCAGACACCATTTGGTCTGGTATATGGAGCAGAGGCTTTGCTACCCATCGAAGTGCGAGTTCCTACCCTGCGATCTCAGCAATACAACCAGGCTGACAATCACGAAGCAATGGCCGAAGCTCTTGACCTGGTCCAGGAAGTCAGGGAGGAAGCCTGCACCAACATAGCAGCCTACCAGCAAAGGATGAGGAAGACATACAACAAGAGGGTGCATGAGAGAAGATTCCAGGTAGGAGACCTGGTATTAAGGAAAACACAGGCTGTTGGAAAGTCTAGAGAACATGGCAAACTGAGCGCCAACTGGGAAGGCCCATATCAAGTAACCCAGATCTTGGGAACAGGAACATACAAAATCGCCAACCTGACTGGCCAAGAGCTGAACGCACACTGGAATGCCGACACCCTAAAAAAGTACTATGTGTAACTAAGTCATAAGAGAGTCACGTCAATAGGAAAAAGTACTGGCGGAGAACGATCAAAAAAGAAATGTCGACGGCTCCGACCAATCTTATATGTTTTCTAAAAAAGAAATCATACTCGTTGTCTGTACAAGCTTGCGCTCACACACACAAACGAGCAGGGGGCAATAGGGGGAGGCCCCCTGTTGCCCGAACCAAGAAAAATGGACCCCCCAACAAAAATTTAAACAAGGAAAGGAGAGCGAGCCTCACGCGCCAAACTAACAAGGACTGGGGGCAATTGCCCAACCTTGTATAAAAAACGCAAAAGCCCTCCCTGCCTACCCCTGGGCAGGCAGGGGGCAGGCCCCCTGGACTCCGAGCAGAGGCCAGGGACCGGCCAGGCTACGCACAACTAACAAGGACTGGGGGCAATTCCCCCAACCTTGTATAAAAAACGCAAAAGCCCTCCCTGCCTACCTCCGGGCAGGCAGGGGGCAGGCCCCCTGGACTTCGAGCAAGGGCCAGGGACAGGCCAGGCTACGCACAACTGACAAGGACTGGGGGCAATTCCCCCAACCTTGTATAAAAAACGCAAAAAGCCCTCCCTGCCTACCCCTGGGCAGGCAGGGGGCAGGCCCCCTGGACCCCAAGCAGGGGCCAGAGACGGGCCAGGCTACGCGCAACTAACAATGACTAGGGGCAATTCCCCCAACCTTGTATAAAAAACGCAAAAAAAGCCCTCCCTGCCTGCCCCTGGACTCCGAGCAGAGGCCAGGACAGGCCAGGCTACAAACAACTGACAAGGACTGGGGGCAGCTCCCCCAACCTTGTATAAAAAAAAAACAAAACCAGGAAAAGTATTCCATAAAAGACCCATGAAGGGTGGAAAAGTTTTTACAAAGTAACTAAGGCAAAGATCCAAGAGAGCAGATATTATAGACAGCTGGCCATGACAAAGGCTCAGCGCAGAAAATAAGACTATTACAAGAAAAAGCATCATGGAGCATCCTGGCTGGGGCCGGCAGCTGCCTCAGGTGGTCTGGCCGCCCGAGCCTCATTCTTAGCAGAGTAGAGACTCCGGAAGGCTTCTTCATCAAAAGCGGGGAACATTTCCCCAATCACCTCCATCACCAATTCCAGGGAAGAGTTGGCACCACTCACGAAGCTGGCATCCACCGCACCCTCGGTCTCCTGTGCAAGGATCTCTTTCTTCTTCTTCCGCTCTCCCTTGGCCTGTTCAAAGGCCGAGTCAGCTCTGGACAATTGCTCCTCCAAGTCAGCTACTTTTCCTTTCAGATGTCCCATCTCAGCCAGAGAGAGGGTAGCCCGCTCCATTGACAAACGAATCTCCTACAGATCAGCCTCCAGCTTGGCTACTTCCTTCACAGCTTTCTCTCCCTAAAGTTTCCACTGACCAGCCTGGTTCTTTGCCTCCTCCAGCTCACCCTCCTGCCTTGCCAGCTTATCCTTCAAGTTGTTTATCAAGGTAATGTCCCTCTCCACCATAGCCAGGCGGTCAGGAGGAGGAGCCCCTGATATGACAGTCAATTCTTCGTCACTCAGGAGGCTGAGAGCCGCCAGCTCGGTAGACGCCAGCAAAACCTTAGAGGTACGCTGGATGTATTGAAGCACCTGGTGAGAAGTTGAAGTCACGGACTTTGTGAGGCGATCAGCCAAGACAACGCCAGAGTCAGAAAGTAGACCTGATACGTCCACACTATCACCAGCAGTATAGTGGAACTCCGTGTTTTCCTCCGGAAAAGGAGTACTCGGAAGTTCGCGAGCAGGATGCTTTGCTTCAGGGGTAGTATCATCCGCCTCCAAATCCACCACATCAGCTCCAGAAGGCTCTCTATCCCTCTTTCTCCTCAGCTCCAAAGGGAGACTCTCCCCGGTCCCCTCAGAGTTTACAGGGCGCGCTCCCTGAGAAGTTCGGGGCCCAGCTGAAGAAACACCCTGCTTCTGACCAGGGAAAGGGGTGGCCCCTGAGGTGACCTCAGCCTCCCCCTCATGAATACTGGGAGTAGGGGTCGCCGGCTTTGATGACGGCAGTCAAGGGGGAAGAGGCAGTCTTTGACCAGCAGCGAAATCCTTCACAAGCTTCATTAAGCCTTTGCTCCCTTTCCTGAAATTCGCAGGGAGGGAAGGGCGCTTCGAGAGAACGACAAGTTCCTCGCTCAAGCCTAATCTCCTAACCTGCTTCCTTGTCCAGCACCAAGAGGTGAAAGCTGCAGAAAAGGAGGGGCAGTCAGCTAAAAAACAAAGAGAAATAAAGTCTCTGAAAAATCGCGACAGTAAAAACCCCCTAGAACTACCTTCAAGGCCGGGAATCGGGCCCAAGGGGAGCAAATACTCGTCTGTCGCTATAAGCTCCGCGTGAGGAAGCCAGAAAGCAGGGCCAAAAACGCCGTGTTTATCCGCGAAAATTTCAAACTTTTTGATCAAAATCTCCTCCTTCGGACTTAGCTTAACCTCCAGGGCCTTCCCCCCGACGCCTGGGTGGTATTCCTCGCGAGTTTCCATACGGGTGTGAACATGGTTCCTAAAATGCCTAGGAATCCTCCACCCTGACGCGCTATGTACGTACAAAAAATTATTTTTCCAGTCCTTCAGGCTGCTCAAAGCCGGCCAGACCAGGGCGTATTTCTTTTGTCTCTGCAGAGACCAATAACCAGGGGAGCCGTCCCCCCCTGAAGAGGATACCATTTGGAGACCAACCATGAAACGAAGGGCATCAATGTAAGGCCCCTCGCCATGAAAAAGACTGGTCCAAGTGTAAGCTATCAAAGACCTAATAGCTGAAGCAGTCAGCTGATCAATAGCAACATTCATCCTCCTGAAGGTCTCCTCCAGGAAGGGATGAAGAGGGAATCGCAGGCCGAATTCTAAAGCCTTGTGGTAGACAGCCACACAACCCTCCGGGGGACAGCATACCGTGTCCTTTTCCCCTGGGACTACGACAGTATATCCTTCCCCAAAATTATAGAACTGTTCGATTGCCCCGGCGGCGTTGCTTTCCAGAATCAAGTCCCTGTTCTTGGCCTCAGGGTAGGTCTTTAAGGGAACCAAGTACTTCTTCTTATCCAAGTAATAGATCTTCCCCCTCTCCCTACGGATGAGGGGGCCGGCAATCCTGGAAGGATCCATCTCCAGGGCCTCATCATCAGAATCAACTACATCAAAGGCAGCAGGTTCGGGTGATTCAGCACCCTCCCCCCTGTAATGGTCATCGTCTCCCCTGGGGCCAACCCCAGAAGAGAAGGCTAGGTCACGCCTATCACCGTCGCCATCCCCAGTCCTCTCAAGCAAAGAATTAAAAGAAAGGGGGCGGACTCTCGACATACTGGCTATGATGGGAAATACCAATGAAAGGGAAAGAAGGGAAAAGATTTAAAGAAAAGCTTCTAACCTAGAACGCCGATAGTCGCCGGAAAAAGTGACAGAAGATACTTCTTGTTCCTCACGAAATTTTCAGCAACGAAGGCGGTTTGGGAAGTATGAGGGGAGTTATGAATTTCAAAAAGAGTAAAAAGAAAGAATGGAGGAGGAGAAGGGCTTATATAAAGCCCAGGAAGCCTAAAAGGCTACCTCTCTGACAAGACGCCCCCAACAACCTCCCACAAGTCGCGCGCTGAACACAAACTGTTCACTCCTTCCCAAGAAGGGCCTCAAAAAATGAAAAATGTCAGGGGAAAAGCCGACTGACAACGTCATCCCCGCATTCAAAAAAAAAAAGAGAGTAGTCAAGTTGCTCAGATCTTTTCATTAGCCTTAATGGAAAAAGGGCAAGTTACATATCGTGCCAGGCAAATAAAGAAAATACATAAAGCCTAAATTTCCGGCTCGACGCGCCTACGCCCTGCTAAGCAGGTCTAATCATCGTCTAAGTCTGGAGAGTGGTCTCCAGGGCTACTTTGACCCCCAAAATCCGATCCCCAATCCCAGTCTGGGGAGTCCTTGAAAGGATCATCAGGGAGTCCATCCTCATCCCCGTCGCTCAAACAGCCTAGACCTTCACTGTCATCGGAGTCTCGGCTACTGTCATTCCAATCCCTGCCATAGGGAACAGCCTGGGATTCATCACAGGCACGACAACCTGTTCTCTTCACAGGAGAAGAGGGGCCTGACCCCAGGGAGGAATCTGCGTCACAGCAGTCAGGGTTAAATTGCTCAGGGTGCAACCACGGGAAGCATTCGTGGCACCCCTGATCAAAGCACCCCCCTCCCTGAGGACAGCGCCTAAATCTGGAGACAGCGAAGGGCAAAGATCTCTTAAAACGCTTGCTCGCCGTGATGGAAGCTTTCCTACCACTCCGATGAGAGTAAGGCCGTGAACGACGGCAGCGGCGAATGGCCCGGTAAGCGGCTCCAGCGTACCGGAGTCTCCAAATTCCTTTGAAAAGAAAAATGACAGTGCGAACTCCATGGCAAGTCACGATTTTTTTTATCCAAACCATGATTTAACGAAGAGAGTGGAGAAATTGAGGATGAGTTAAGCAAAAATGACAAGGAAAGCTGGGATTTATACAAGTGAAAATGCAACATTAATGGCATACCAACCACCCTGGAAGGGAAAGCCACCAATCGCAAACTCTTCACGGTTCCCAAAAATCCATCAAGCAAAGAAGTATAATCATTGCAAGAAACCCCTCAACTCTTTGCATATCTGACACAAACTTTGCTTCATTCCTCGGGAAGGTTCAAAGCATTAAATGCTGCAGCAAAAGTGAAAATAAGTCAACCTCCCTCCAAGCAAGAGTCGCCAGCCGGAGGGGAGAATTACTTCCCTCCCTCCGGCTAGCGAGGGCCAATTGATTGGGGTCGATAGCCTGACACTAATAGCCCGCCAGGCAGGCTCCCAGAGGATTGCCCATTAAGCCCAGAAACCGACCATGCAAACGGTCAAGGTAAAGCACATAAAAGTGGGAAGTGCTAAGGAAAGCAGCCGACCCCTGGGCCAGCAGGGTGACGCGGCCTGCTAGAGCCTAGCACTCACAGTTCAAAACCCGCCTGCCCCCTAGGGACATCTCCGCGGACAGGGCAGGGATCCCCATGGGCCCTCTCGTCATTCTGCCTAAGGTAATTGAGAGTGGGTGGATGAGAAGATGCCACTTGTCACCTCCTCATCCACCCATTCTCCTTCTATTTCCCTCTCTTGTGGGAAGGTATAAATACCCTTCCATTTCCCACAAGAAAGGGGTTGGATTTTCTCTCTCTAGAACTCTTACTCTAAAATTGCCGCCCAGTTCCTCACGAGCTGGGTTTCTTAAGGCACTCACGGACTAACTTAGGCATCGGAGAGGGTTTCCTCGGACAACCTCCGAGGCCCTGTGCGTTCTCTGTGCAGGGAGCTTGCCCAATCCGCCGGGAAGGTCCGACTGAAAGAGTAGGAGGAAAGAGAGTGTCAAGATTGATCAGTGAACATTCAGAGCAACACCAAACGATTCAAACCCGAATTCCACGTCGGGTTAATTGATTCTAATAACCGGAACACTACTCAATCTCATCCATATCAATATCATATCACACGTACATATATAGCTCGTACGACATTATAATATTAACGTATGCCAAGTAAGGAAAACCTTACCTAGTGAGCAAGTCATGGCTGCGTCGGTAGTATAGAGTACCACGGAAATTCTACGGAGTCCAATCCTAATAAAATATTATATATTTAAATTAATATCGATCCTAACGTAATTATAATATGAAACTGACATCGACCTAGCTAACTGGACTATAAATGAAACTAACCCGCTATTATAATGAATAATGACCGTGAGTTGTAGCGGTCAATACCGGGGCCGCGGCACCGTGTCTTGGCCAAACCAAGAGCCGTGCACGTCCCATTTCTGACTCCCATCGCCCGACCCCAATACACCATGACAACAACTACACCATGAGAGTAACGTAATAATAACAGGACAACAATCGTACCATAATGACAATAACCCGGGCAACAACAACACACACGACAACCTGACACGGCAACCTCACAACTTTGTCGGAGTCCGTTCAGGCACGAGCAATCACAACTCTGTCGGAGTTAGTTCTGGCACGAGCAATAGGACATCGTCATCATGACATAATCAACGTCACCTCCGGCCAACAGACGACCTCCGGCCAGGGGACTCACGGGCACGCGCGACAATGAAATAGGGCATGGGTGACTCCGACAATTGATGGAGACAATGAAAGGCGGGTGGAAGCATATACTAGTGTAGGAGTGGTGCAGGCCCGGTAATATTAATAATGGATCTTGGTTGCAGATGGATGAAGAAGACGAAGAGGGGTAGGGACGTAGGGTTAATGGAGGTGGAGGCACTAGGAATGAATGATGTACGTGCCCTACTCCTGCTCTTTCTATTATTATTACTAGGAATTATTATTATTATTATTATATTATTATTATTATTATTATTATTATTGTTATTTAATAACAATTATTGTTGTACGTCGGCCTCGAGAACGGGTTTGGGTTTGACAATTACATAGAACGTGATACTCGATCACTTTGGCTTGACTCAACTCGGGTTTGACTAAACTTGACTTGATTTTGACTTCTATATAAATTACGAGTATTACAATCTACCTCCTTATAAGGAACTTTGTCTCGAAGTTCACCTCCCACCACGGAACGAGTAACTATACCAACATGACCAACCAACTAATCAATAACTGATCGATCGACCGATCACTAATGTAACATTAGTAACGTAACGTTGATAATTAGGACGGGGTATTACAGTCTACCTTCTTTATAAGGAACTTCGTCCCGAAGTTCAGGATCCAACCAATAACGACACTTCTCGACTTACGACACCCCGCACTAACGACATTAAATAAAATACCTTACATGACTCCTGATGTAATTAACTAGTGTAACTAAATCACGTATTACTGACTAATTATTTACACAGTACACTTAATTATGTCTAACGACAATCATTCCAACTCATTATGCAACAACTAGCATGATCGATCATTAAGCACACGTATCAAAAGAAACAACGGGAACAACGGGTATAACATCCTACCCTCCTTATAAGGAACTTCGTCCCGAAGTTCAGCAATCTTATACTCAGGCTACACAACATATCTAGAATATATATATTCAATAGTATCTTGACAGTAACGAGTTCACTCCTTCTCGATTTATTAGAGCATGCTATTCCTTTATCATAGGACACCACTATAAACATTTCAAACGAATATACTTTGTATCCTTTGCCAGGGGTAAGTAAGTCGGTAATATGTAGAATCAATTCTTGCGTTATCAACAATGTTCCTCAAATCATTTTTTTTATATACATCACATCACTTGGTCATTCATGACCTCCAAATTAATATCTTGGCATTTTAACTAACACAACAAGTCGTTCAAGTTTTAACTAGATTTCCCAACTTACTCACCCATTAAGTACAGTGGTCGCGAGGGGTTCTATCCCCACATTCCTCCACATTTCACAACATAAATTCTATTTTTAGTAACACCTGCAGGAAGCATCACTCAGATTGTCCTTATGGTTCGCCATAAATTTCAACATAATATTTGTATATTCATTCTCATATGTCATACTTCACATAATTTATTAGTACTGCAATGTGTTTATACTTGTTATACTTATCATGGCTCGATTCACATGCTAGCAAGCCACACGTACTAAACTTCTAAGATTACATAATTGTGCGAGCTCTCACTCCGAGTCACTCTGACATATATGAACACCACAATTATCAGGCAAGAAAAAAATTAGTTCACAGAAAGACGATCTGCCCACACTCAGGGTCTGATAACCGGTGACATTCTATTTTACCGCATGGATTCAGGAAAAGGATGTTACTACCCTGTATCATAACACGACCTGATGACAACAAAATATATGTGATGACACGACGAATTAACAGATGTACCTTGGACACCCTTACTATTCGTTATTCTAGATCCTTGCCTCATCCCTGTATCTATTATCTCTCTTTAATGGATCTTAATATTGTGACTCTCCTTTCACCCTGTTGGTATTATTACTTTTTTTATACTGTTAGGCTCATTAACTACCATCTTGTAACATTCTAACAAGAAATTTAAACGACACCGTATCCTCATGACACCAAGCCACCTCATTATATCTCACGACTTTTTATCATTAAGACACGTACACCCAATCTATATTATCATAACTCGTTGACACAGCTTTATGTGATCTTTAGCATGTTCGGACTCATATGCATACCCATATATATATATATATGATGGGGGTCGGTTGACTACCTCCGGCCGCCTGCCAGCCAGGCCCCGGGGCGACCAAACCCAGAGAGAGGAAAGGCCTTCCCAGCAGACTTTCCAACAACGTCATTGAAACCCCCAAGTGAGTGGCCTTAATTCCTTGGCCGCCTGCCAAGCAGGGCGAACCAGGTCTACTGCCTGCTTCCAGGACGCCCCCGTCCAAGCAGGACTAGAGGAGGACCGAGGACCCATCCGTCATTTTGCCTAAGGTAAGGGAAAATGAGTGGACCAGGTGAGTCCACGTGTCGCACAAGCATCCACTCATTTCCCTCTTCTTCTTTCTCTTTTCCTCTCTCTTGTGGGAAGGTATAAATACTTTCCCATTTCCCACATGAGAGGGGTTGGATTTTCTCTCTCTAGACCCTTACTCCCAAAAAACGCCACCTAGCTCCTCACGAACTAGGTCTCTCAAGGCATTTCACGGGCTGACTTAGGCATCGGAGAGGGTTCCCTCGGACAACCTCCGAGGCCCTGTGCGTTCATTGTGCAGGGAGCAGGCCAACTCCGCCGGGAAGGTCCGATCCAGGGAGTGAGACGAAGGAGAGGTTCAAAGAAGTCAATCGATCAATTGTTCACCAAGTGATTCAATCATACAGCCCGGATCCAAGGCCGGGTGAATTGTTTCCGTGACCGGAACAATTTGGCGCCGTCTGTGGGGAACTTACGGTTGTGCTCACGAGTTACCCACTAAAATCAACCATTCATAATCACAAAACTAAAACAATCATGCCAGAAATCATTGATGCCAGTGCAGGAACGGGTCCGACGGTCCCACCGGTGACCCCCCTGTATGGTATGCCGCAGTCGGAGAGGGTTCCTCCTGCCACGATCCTAGGGGTAGGGGGAACCAGTCTCCTCGGCGGATCTAACACTGCTGTGACACCTGAGTTGGGGACACACCCAGGACACGCTCTTAATCTGACCCCAGCTCAGATGGCGCAGACAGCCGCGTTCTTCTCTGCGATGCTGAACCAGGAGTTCACTCCTGAGGACTTGGTAGGCAGGGTCGCGTCGGCTCCCAGGCAACCATCCCCAATCAGCAGGGATGAGGCCGGGGGCACGAGGCGGACCGCCGCCAGAAATGCTCAGAGGAAAGCGAAAAGGACGGCACAAGCGTACGTGCACGTGCAAAGGCGCATTACTACAGGCAATCCAGAGCCACCTGTCCAGCAGGCGTTCTCCATTCACACAACAGAATCAGCGTCTGGAGGGCAGGGAGGCTTATCCCGAGGATTACAGGAGCGAATGAGGCCCAGGGAGCCCATGTCAAAACGCCTGGGAGAGAAACCAGGCGGGGTTTTCTCCAGGCTAACACCGGCAGCCAGAGAGCAGTCATCCCTCGGTTTATCCCAAAGCCTGCAATCAAGGCTCAATCGGGGGCAACCGCTCGAATCTAAGTATCGCCAGGGTGAGAGCTCCTGTCACTCTCAGAGGAAGAGACCCAGACAAGTCTCCTCTGAGACAGAAGATGAAGCGGCGAGCAGGCCGCCCCCAAGGCACCGCTCCCCCAGCACGAGGAAACCAGCCCATAAACAATGGGATACTCATGGTAACCAGTCTGGGGAAAGCAGGTCACGATTGGTGGGCAGACCCACAAAAACCCCACTTCATCCTGAGGTATAAGAGTACCCCATTCCAAAAATTAAAATGCCTACCATCAAATTTGATGGGACAACAGACCCTGAAGACCACCTGGCAGCATTTGAGAGCCACATGGGCATGTATGACGTAGATGATGCCATCTGGTGCAAAGTTTTCCCAACCACCCTGGTAGGGCTCGCACAAGGATGGTTCAGGGACCTCCGCCAGGGGTCAGTCAGATTCTTCATAGAGTTGGCCGAGATCTTCCTCGAGCAGTATGCTGGGAATAAAAGAAGACGCCTCACTCGTTTCGATCTTATGACCCTGAAGCAGAAAAAGGGCGAAAGTGTGAGGGAATATCCGAGAAGGTTTGATCTATCCTACCAGCAGGTCAGGGAGATCGATGATTCCACCGCCGCATATGCCCTGACAATCTCCCTGCTTCCAGGGGAAATGAAAAACCAGATGATCAGGGCCCAGCTGGAAACCTTGGCCATGGCCAGGAAAATTGCGGAAGGGTTCATTCTGCAGGAGGAGTTCCACGGCCTGACGGATACCCCTGCAGGCCAAACAAGGCCTCAAGGGGGACCGCAGGGTGGACGCGGCAGAAGTGAGCCAGGCAAGCAGAGGGAAGAGGGAGACACTCCCAAGAAGGAACGCACTGTCTACCAGCCCCGGTTCGACAGTTACACTGCCCTGAACAAATCCAGGGCAGAGATCTTCGAACTGGAAAAAGAGACTGCTAAGTGGAATCGCCCGAACAAGCCTCGCAGCCCGAAAGGAGACCCCAAGAAATTCTGCACTTTCCACTACTGCATAGGCCATACCACCGAGGAATGCCGTCACCTGAAGGACGAAATCGAGAAGTTAATCAGGAACGGATGGTTAGCCAACTACGCAGCCAAGAATAAGTCTCAAAAGGAAGTATCTGAAAAACCCGAAGGGTCAGTACAGAACCGCATGGTGATCCATGTAATTTCAGGGGGCACTGAGGGCCAGCTCAGTCGAAGAGGCCAAAAAAGACAAATGCGTGAGCTAAGGAACCAGATCTGCTACGCTGAGAAAGCAGGGAGTCCAAGGGGAGTGACATTAAGCATCACCCCTGATGATGCAGGGCGCGTAGTATACCCGCACAGTGATCCTTTGGTGCTGTCCCTAGAAATCAGCAACCACATTGTGCGGAGGTGTATGGTAGACACTGGCGCATACACAAATCTACTGTACAAGGACGCCTTCGAGAAAATGGGCCTGGAAAAAAGGCACCTACGACCTGCTCCCGGATCGCTGTACGGATTCAGTGGGGCAGGCGTGCTGCCCATGGGAGTCATAGACCTGCCTGTAACCTTTGGGGAAGGCTCTACTGCCAGAAACGTCAGGGCAACCTTTGTTGTTGTGGATGCGAGATCCGCCTACAACGCCCTAATTGGCAGAGCCACCCTGGACGAAATCGAGGCGGCCATCTCCATCAGGGCCCTCACCATAGCATATGTCACCGACTTCGGACTAGAAGGAAAAGTGCGCGGGGACCAAGAGTCAGCCAGACAATGCTACTCTGTGGCCCTGCAAGAACACGAAAAAGAAGGAAAAGGAAAAAGAAAGGCTGACAGTTCCCCCAGCAGAGAAGGCGAAATACCAGCCGAACACCCGGCGTCCGACCACCTGGAGCCAGGGGGCGAAAACATGCTAGTAGACTTGGAACCAGGGAGGCAGGTCCTAATAGGAGCTGACCTGGAGGAGTCCTACCAGGCCGAACTGGTCAAGCTGCTGAAAGAAAACAAAGACGTATTCGCCTACTCGGCAGACGAGATGCCCGGCGTTGACCCATCATGCATCGTTCACAAGCTGAACGTAAGCATGGACGCTCGCCCTGTAAAGCGGAAAAAGAGAAATATGTCTGCGGAAAAAGACGCTGCAATCAAGGAAGAAATTGACAAACTCTTGAAAGCAGATTTTATTGAGGTCTGTGACTATCCAGAATGGCTGGCGAACGTAGTCATGGTTAAAAAATCGTCAGGCGCATGGAGAATGTGCGTGGACTTTACAAACCTCAACAAAGCCTGCCCAAAAGACTGCTATCCGCTCCCCAGAATCGACCAACTGGTAGACGCTACCAGTGGTTATTCCATGCTGAGCTTCCTAGATGCCTTTTCAGGGTATCATCAAGTATTCTTGTGGCAGCCGGACAGGGTGAAGTGCGCGTTCATCACCAGTTCAGACACCTACATGTACAAGATGATGCCGTTCGGGCTTAAAAACGCAGGGGCTACATACCAGCGGTTAGTTGATAAAGTGTTTGAAAAACAAAAGACAGAAACATCGAGGCTTACGTTGATGACGCCATCGTAAAAGGCAAAGAAGACAGAGAGCACCTGATAGACCTGCAGGAGACCTTCTGCTCCCTGCGCGCCTACAAAATGAAACTCAATCCGAAAAAGTGCACGTTTGGGGTCCGCTCCGGCAAATTTCTGGGGTTCCTGGTCAGCTCTCGGGGAATAGACGCCAACCCTGAGAAAATTCAGGCAGTTCTAGACCTTCCTGAGCCTAAGACCATTAGAGACATCCAGCGCCTGACGGGCCGCATGGCCGCCTTGGCGCGGTTCGTCGCCCGATCAGCAGACAAGGCCACCCCTTTCTTCAAGATACTGAAAGGAAACAAACAGTTCAAGTGGGAAAACGAGCAGAAAGAGGCCTTTGAGCAGTTGAAGGACCATCTTAAGAGGCTCCCAACCCTGGCAAGACCAGTAGCAGGGGAAAAACTTTTCCTCCACATTGCAGTAACCAATATAACTGTAAGTGCGGTTATCCTACGGGAGGAGGCAGACACCCAGCAACCTATATACTTCGTAAGTCATGCGCTGGGGGCAGCCGAGAAGAATTACCCGATGGTCGAAAAAGCCGCCTACGCGGTCATAATTGCCGCCGGGAAGCTCAGGCCTTACTTTGACGTGCATCCAGTCGTAGTCCTCACCGACCAACCACTGGAGAAGGTGTTGGAAAACTTTGAAAAATCGGGGAGACTATTGAAGTGGGCGATTGAGCTGAGTGGGCTAGGTATATCTTACCAGCCGAGGACAGCCATCAAGGCCCAAGCCTTAGCAGATTTTCTGGCTGAGTGCTCCCATTCAGGGGAAGAAGAGACCCCTGCCGAGGAATGGGTCGTGCACACTGATGGGTCCTCGACTGCCAATGGCGCAGGCGCAGGCGTCGTACTGACCAGCCCGGGGGGGACTGACTTTGAGCATGCCCTCAGGTTTGTCTTCCCAGCATCAAACAACGAAGCAGAGTACGAAGCAGTACTCGCAGGCGTCAGGCTAGCTAAAGCCGCAGGGGCAGAGCGGATTGTCCTGGCGACAGACTCCCAGCTCATCGCCAACCAGATCAATGGTGAATACGAAGCAAGGGACCAAGCAATGGCCACATACCTGGAAATGGTAAAAGAAGAGTTGTCAGGCCTGAAATCGTATGAGATCAAACAGATCCCCCGCTCCCAGAACAATCGAGCAGACGCCCTGTCAAAACTGGCAAGTTCCAGTCTACAGGACATACGGAGGTCAGTATGGGTCGCCGTCTTGCATGAGAAATCCACAAACCCCTGTCAGGCAATTAACACCGTAGAAGAAGGACCGGAAAGTTGGATGACTCCCTTCATCCAATTCAAGAAACATGGTGCCCTGCCATCAGACGCAGCACAAAAAAGGAAAGTACAGGCTAAAGCAGCCTGGTTCATACTCATCAAGGGGGAACTTTATAAGAAGTCTTTTACTTATCCCCTGCTCAAATGCCTACGGGCAGATCAAGCTGCTGAAGTGTTGGACGACATCCACTCAGGGATTTGTGGGCATCACATCGGGGGGAGATCCCTGGCCCACAAAGCCCTAAGGGCAGGCTACTACTGGCCCACCATGCTGGCAGACGCCAAGAGCCTGACCCAGAAATGCAGAAAATGCCAACTTTTTGCCCCATCAATCCATGCCCCGGCCCAGGAACTCAGGCCAATCCTATCCCCCATCCCTTTCGCTCAATGGGGGATGGACATTCTAGGACCCTTCACGGTGGCCACAGGGGGCAGGAAATTCTTGATTGTCGCCATAGACTACTTCACCAAATGGGTGGAAGCCGAAGCAGTGCCCAACATTACTGAACCGGCAGTCAGGAAAGTGGTCTGGCGAAATATTATCACCAGGTTCGGTCTGCCAAAGATGTTGGTATTTGACCATGGCAGACAATTTGATAATGATCCTCTAAGAGTCTGGCTGGAAAGCCACAACATCGCAGTCGCCTATTCAGCCGTCTGTCATCCTCAAACCAACGGGCAGGGGGAAGCAGCCAACAAGCAAATCTTGAACGGCCTGAAGAAAATGGTGGATGACTGCAAGGGTAGGTGGGCTGACGAACTTCCCAGTATACTCTGGTCAATCGGAACTACCAGAAAAGAGTCTACAGGCCAGACCCCGTTCGGTCTGGTATATGGAGCAGAGGCATTATTACCAATTGAGGAAAGGATCCCTTCTCTACGCTCCCTGCAGTACGACCGAGCTGAAAACGAAGCTGCAATGGTTGAAGCCTTGGACCTGGTAAATGAGTTAAGGGAGGAAGCTAGCACCAACATCGTTGCCTACCAGCAACGAATGAGGAAGGCCTTCAACGCCAAAGTCCGACAGAGAAACTTTCAGATGGGTGAGCTAGTTCTGAGAAAGACGCGGGCGGTTGGAAAGTCGAGAGAACATGGAAAGCTGAGTGCCAACTGGGAGGGTCCATACCAAGTGACTCGAGTCCTGGGACCAGGCACATACAAAATCGCCAACCTTGAAGGGCAAGAGCTGCATGCTCACTGGAATGCAGACACTTTGAAGAAATATTACGTCTAAACAAAATTCGAGGATAGATTTTGATTTTTTGCTAAAAAACAAATGGCGGAGGACGGTCAAAAGAATGTCGACGGCTCCGACCACCCGAAAATGTTATAGTTTTATAAAGAAATGAAGAATATTCAGATTTATACTCGTTGCCTGTTCACACTCGCGTTCTTCACACACAAACGAGCAGGGGGCAATAGGGGGAGGCCCCCCTGTTGCCAAAATCGGGAAAAATGACCCCCCCAGCAAAAAATCCGAGCGCCACCCTGCTTACCTCTGGGCAGGCAGGGGGCATGCCCCCTGGACTTTGAACAAAAGCCAGGGACAGGTCAGACTAACAAGGACTGGGGGCAGGCCCCCCAACCTTGTATAAAAAACGCAAAAGCCACCCTGCTTACCTCTGGGCAGGCAGGGGGCAGGCCTCCTGGACTTTGAACAAAAGCCAGGGACAGGTCAGACTAACAAGGACTGGGGGCAGGCCCCCCAACCTTGTATAAAAAACGCAAAAGCCACCCTGCTTACCTCTGGGCAGGCAGGGGGCAGGCCCCCTGGACTTTGAACAAAAGCCAGGGACAGGTCAGACTAACAAGGACTGGGGGCAGGCCCCCCAACCTTGTATAAAAAACGCAAAAGCCACCCTGCTTACCTATGGGCAGGCAGGGGGCAGGCCCCCTGGACTTTGAATAAAAGCCAGGGACAGGTCAGACTAACAAGGACTGGGGGCAGGCCCCCCAACCTTGTATAAAAAACGCAAAAGCCACCCTGCTTACCTCTGGGCAGGCAGGGGGCAGGCCCCCTGGACTTTGAACAAAAGCCAGGGACAGGCCAGACTAACAAGGACTGGGGGCAGGCCCCCCAACCTTCTATAAAAAACCCGAAAGCCACCCTGCTTACCTCTGGGCAGGCAGGGGGCAGGCCCCCTGGACTTTGAACAAAAGCCAGGGACAGCCCGGACTAACAAGGACTGGGGGCAGGCCCCCCAACCTTGTATAAAAAACGCAAAAACCCCCCTGCTTGCCTCTGGGAAGGCAGGGGGCAAGCCCCCTGGACTTTGAACAAAAGCCAGGGACAGGCCGGATCAACAAAGACTGGAGGCAGGCCCCCAAACTTGTCCAAAAAATCATGTAAAACCGAAACAGACAAGCAAACAGAGAGTCTACATAAAAAGGAATAGTGTCAAAGGAACACAGGATAAGAGTTTTTAAAACAAATGATTACAATTAAACACGGCAGCCGGCCACCAAAGGGCTCGGCGCGCAAAGAAGTAAGGAAGATTAAAACGTTGGCAGAGGCGCAGCAGGAGACGAGCAAGAACCCTCTGAGGAAGACTGCCCTCCATGTTAAGCAGGGGGAGCGTCTGGGCCGGAAGTAGCAGCCCCTTCAGACAATCTGCGCATTAGAGCTTCATCCTTAGCAGTGTAGAGGGCTTGGAAAGCATCTTCGTCAAAACCAGGGAACATCTCCCTGACGGTCTCCATGACAACCCTAGGCAAGAATTAGCACCATTAACGAAGCCCGCCGACACAGCCGTGTCCACCTCCTGGAGTATTTCGTCCCTCTCCTTCTCCCAATCCTTGGTCTTCGCCGCCAGATCGCCAAGAGCCGCCTGCAGATCAGAATTCACCTTGGAAAGGCGCTCCCCAAGGTCGATGACGCTCTTCTTGGCGTGATCCAGCTCAGCCAAAGCTTTCCTGGCCTGCTCCAATTCCGCAAAGGCCTGCTGAGCTCTCTTTGACTCCTCCCCCAGGCGGGACACCTCCCTGATAGCTTTCTCATTTTCAGACTTCCAGTGGATCGCCTGACCTTTGGCCTCTTCCAGCTCGGTCTCCCTTTTTGCCAACTGATCCTTCAGGCTGGCAATGAGAGCAACGTCCCTCTCGACTGCAGAAAGGCGGTCAGAGTTGGACAGTTCCTCATCACTCAGGTGGTTAAGGGCCGCCAGCTCTGCAGAAGCTTGCATGATCCGGGCAGTGCGCTGGATGTACTGGGTCACTTGGTTTGTGGCAGATTTGACAGTTTTGAGGAGATGATCCGCTAGAACCGCCCCTGAGTCGGAAAGTAGGGCGGAAACATCTTGGCTGTCTCCGGCGGTATAGTGGAATTCAGCGTTCTCCTCTGAGAAGAGGGTGGCAGGAATCCCCTGAGCAAAACGTTTAGGTTCAGGCGTGGAAGTCTCCAGGTCCACCACCTGGTCAGCGTTTGGAGCCTCCCTGCTCCTCTTTCTAAGCAGCGCCCGGGGAGTGCTCTCCCCAGTCTCTTCAGAACCTGCAGCCCGCGGCCCCGGGGGAATCTGGACCCCTGCTGAAAGGCCCTCTTGCCTGCCAACAGGCGAAGGGGTAGACTCGAAAGCGATCGCCTTCGCAACTGGAGAGGGGGTGGCCTCAGAAACCGCCGTCTTTGCAGGCGTTGCTCTAGGAGGGGGGGAAGCCTTGGCCTGCTGAACGACAGACCCTTCAAATGCTTCATCAGATTCTTCACACCTCTCTTAAAATCAGGGGGAAGAGAAGGGCGACTTTGGACAACAACGAGATTCTCGTCCAAGCCCAGGCGTCTCACCTCCCCTTTCCTCCAAATAAAGGTAGCAAGATCTGCAAGGCAAACACACAAGTTGTCAGGGCACTTTAAAAGGAAAAGAGTAAGAAGGAACCATCAACACTCCTGAAACTACCTTTATCTAGACTCGGGTTCATGCCCAACCGGGTCAAGTATTTATCAGACGCAATAAGCTCCGCATGGGGGAGCCATAATGTAGGGCCGTACACCCACTTATCAGTGTGGGCAGCGAAAAAGCCCGTCAACTCCTTGTCTTTCTCGCCCAGCTTCACCTCCAAGGCTTTTCCACCCACGCCAGGGTGATACTCCTCAGGGGTCTCAAGCCTGGTGTGGACATGATTCCTGAAATGACGGGGAATCCTCCACCCATGGATGCTGTGTACATAAAGGAAGTTGTTCTTCCAATCTCTCAAGCTATCCATGCCAGGCCACACCAAACAATGTCCCTTCTGCCTCAAAAGGGACCAATAACCAGGGGAGCCCGCACTCCCAGAAGAAACCATTTGCAAGCCCACCATAAACCGCAGGGCGTCAATGGAAGGCTCGGTGTGGTGGAACAGACAAGTCCAGACATATGAAATCAACGCCCTGACAGCTGTGGCTGTCAGCTGGGCGATGGCGACGTTCATGCGCCTGAAGATCTCTTCCAAGGAATGATGGAGGGGAAAGCGAAGGCCGAACTCCAAACATTTATGGTAGACCGCTATGCACCCGTCGGGAGGGTTGCATACGGTATCCTTTTCGCCGGGGACAACAACTGTGTACCCCTCCCCGAAGTTGTAAAGCCGCTCAATCGCACCAGCGGCGTCCTTTGCAAGGATCAGCTCCCGATTTTTCGGGTCAGGGAAGGTACTCAAAGGGATGCGGTATTTAACTTTATCTAAATAGTATACCCTACCCTTTTCCCGCCGAACAAGAGGACCAGAGGTTCTTGAAGGGTCAACTTCCAACGCCTCGTCGTCCGAGTCGATGACGTCAAACGAGGGGGGGTCAGGAGAGTTACCGCCCCCGCTGTCCGCCGAGTGCTCTTCCTCAAAACCCACTCCCTAGAGGAGGAAGCAAAATTCGTCCCTTCCCCCCTCTTTGAGGGGTCAGTAAAGGGTAGAATCCGCTCACGTGTTCTAGACATTTTACTCTAGTGGAAGTGGAAAACAGGAAATCAAAAAGGAAAAGCAAGAAATGGAGGGCAAAGGTCTGACCTAAGATCGCCTGCCAGTGCGGTAAAAGCCCGAGGAAGAAATCTCCCGGAGAAAGGGGAGTACAAAGTGAGGAACAATTCTTCAAACACCCAAGGGTTTTGCAGAAAGAGAAAGACAGGAAGATTTCAAGAAAAGAAAGATTGAAGAAGGGAAAAGAAGAGGAATGTGCAACTGATTGCTTTTATAGGAAGAAGGGCAGGTAAAGAGTCGCCAAAATCTCAGGAGGCCACCCAAAGACCACTACCCACGCGTCACTTCCTAAGAAGTCAGCCCTGTGCGGTTTCCCAGGAATAACCTCGAAAGGACCAAAAAGTGTCAAGGGATTAATCACCCTATGACGCCCCATCTCCACTTCAAACAAAAAGTAATAAACACATATTAAAAATACAATACACAAACACATCGCCTGAATTTCATTTCATTAAACATTAAAAGGGAAAAGTTACATTCAGTGCCCAACAAAGAAAGAAAATATACAAGGGCCCAGAAATTCCGGCCCAACAAGCAAACGCTCTGCTAAGCAGGCCTAATCATCACCCAAGTCTGGAGAAGGGTCCCCAGGGCTGCCTGGACCCTCAAAGTCTGAACCCCAGTCCCAGTCTGGGGAGTCTTGGAAAGGGTCATCAGGGATCCCATCCTCATCCCTGTCACTTAAACAACCAAGACCTCCACTATCGTCAGAATCTTGGCTGCTATCCTCCCAGTCCCTGCCAAAGGGAACGGCCTGGGATTCGTCGCAGGTGCGACAACCTGTCTTCTTCACAGGCGAGGAGGGGCCCGACGCCAAAGAGGAGTCAGTATCAGAGAGGTGGGCATCAAATTGTTCAGGGTGCAGCCACGGAAAGCACTCGTGGCATCCCCTGTCAAAGCAGCCTCCTCCCTGGGGGCAGCGCCTGAATCTAGGCGCAGCAGGGGGTGAGGACCTTTTGGGAAGCTTGTTCGCCCTGGTAGGAGCCTTCTTACCTTTCCGGCGAGAACGAAGCCGTGAACGGCGACTACGGCGAACAGCTCGATAAGCAGCTCGAGCATACTGAAGCCTCCAAAACCCTCTAAAAACAAAAGTAACATATCGAATTCCACGGCGAGTAACGGATTTTCTGATCCAAACCATGACTAAAGACAGAGAGGAAGGTTGGAAATGGATTGTGAAAATAGTGAAGGAGGATACAATTTATACAAAAAGCAGAAGCAGGGCATTAATGGCGCCCCAACCACTTCTGCAAAGAAGAGAGCCAATCATCAAACTGGCACACTGCTCGAAAATCCACTGTGCAAAGAAGAACAATCATAAAAGAAGACGTTTGAACTCCCTGCATACCCAGAGAAATTAAAGCATGTTCCCTCGGGAATACGCGGCGCATTTAATGCAAGAGTGTCCAAGGAGTCAACCTCTCACCGTCCCAAAACAAGACGTCGCCCGCCGAGCAGGAGCCCCGCTCCCACTCAGCCGGCGAGGGCCAATTGATGGGGGTCGGTTGACTACCTCCGGCCGCCTGCCAGCCAGGCCCCGGGGCGACCAAACCCAGAGAGAGGAAAGGCCTGCCCAGCAGACTTTCCATCAACGTCATTGAAACCCCCAAGTGAGTGGCCTTAATTCCTTGGCCGCCTGGCCCAGCCTGGCCGCCTGCCAAGCAGGGCGAACCAGGTCTACTGCCTGCTTCCAGGACGCCCCCGTCCAAGCAGGACTAGAGGAGGACCGAGGACCCATCCGTCATTTTGCCTAAGGTAAGGGGAAATGAGTGGACCAGGTGAGTCCACGTGTCGCACAAGCATCCACTCATTTCCCTCTTCTTCTTTCTCTTTTCCTCTCTCTTGTGGGAAGGTATAAATACTTTCCCATTTCCCACATGAGAGGGGTTGGATTTTCTCTCTCTAGACCCTTACTCCCAAAAAACGCCACCTAGCTCCTCACGAACTAGGTCTCTCAAGGCATTTCACGGGCTGACTTAGGCATCGGAGAGGGTTCCCTCGGACAACCTCCGAGGCCCTGTGCGTTCATTGTGCAGGGAGCAGGCCAACTCCGCCGGGAAGGTCCGATCCAGGGAGTGAGACGAAGGAGAGGTCCAAAGAAGTCAATCGATCAATTGTTCACCAAGTGATTCAATCATACAGCCCGGATCCAAGGCCTGGTGAATTGTTTCCGTGACCGGAACAATATATATATATATATATACTGAAAGAACGCATAAGCAGACAATATAATCATCACGACAAGACAATAACACAACTTAACACTCTTTGATAACCATCACTACTACAATGAAGGACTATTGCAACGCAGGGAAAATTTTGCATATGACCTCTAAAATGTTGCTTTAGGGTTTATGCAACATTTTTAACTGTGCTGCTTAAAACTCCGTTGCAATAGCCTAATGTAACACATTGTGCAACATTTTCTACTCAAATGCAACATTTTTTAAAAATGTTGCAACGATACCCTATTGCAACATATATCTTAAGAAACTATTGCAACACTCTAAATATAAATGTGCAACACTTTTCCCCCATTCCTACAAAGTTTTGCAACACTTATTTCTATGTTATGCAACATAATTTTGTCTCAATCAAACAGAAAGGCAACATTATTTTGGTGGTAATGCAACATATCCAATATTGTCAAAGGCAACATTATTATAATTCTAATGCAACATTCCTGAATGAAAATGTATAATATACATTTGTTTTAAATTTTTGCCACGCACTATTAATCGTTACAAATAATATCCGCACATACAAGACGTCTAATCCCGAAATGATAATTAAAATGATCCACAAAAGAGATGTCCATTAACAATCCAAAAAAAATCATGTTTTGTATTATATGTTATTGAAAAAAATGTCAAAATGAAAAATAGCTAACAGAAATGAAAACATTTTTTGAATACAAAAACAAATGAACATCGGTCATGTGTAAGTCTTCGTGGATCCAAATTTGCGCGCGCTGCTACGGCTGAATTCATTCGTAACCCAAAAGGTGGTCTGTGACAAGAAAAAAGAGTAAATAACAATAAAAAATACATACCTCTAACATAATTAAACATGAATTTAAACTACAAACGATTTGCTTTTAGTACGATCAATTACCACTTTCTCGTGAACTACTGTGATGGTTCTTGTTACGCACGCACTGCATCTGCATATACAATTAAATGTATAAATATTCTATTTATATAATGTAGGTTTAATACATTTTGCTTAAACAAAGAGTAATTTGTAAATCGTAAAGAAAACCTGCCCGATTTTCTTTTTCCACTTCACAAGTTGTTTCGTAAAATCATCGCCCGCAACCGGCTTGGACCTTTTTTTCCATCTAGTCT
Source organism: Agrostemma githago (assembly GCA_958450325.1). NCBI lineage: Eukaryota > Viridiplantae > Streptophyta > Magnoliopsida > Caryophyllales > Caryophyllaceae > Agrostemma > Agrostemma githago. The sequence continues at coordinate 58,858,807 of OY288247.1, read as the reverse complement.
TGTCATCTGTATATATGAGTACCAATGTTTTTTTTAAAGCGGCTTTTGTGAACGCTCCAAGCAGCCCCTATAGACTTTTGTCTTTTGCTTCAATTCTCATCTTTTGCTAGTCCTTCAGGCTAAGACAACTCCCGTCTGAAAAATTGCATTCGGAAAAATAAATGCTGAACCGTTTCAGCTGCCTGAAAGCATAAACTGCATCTATTTACCAAGTATAGTCCCCTTTTATGGATGTTATCGAAGGCGGTGAATTCAAAAATGTTGAGTTGCAGAAAAAGTGTGTCGAGGGATGTTCATACTATCCCAGACTACGTTGCTCCATTGCTGTTTGGTTTTATGCTCACTGAAAAAAATTCATATCCAACTTGGAGGTAAAAAATATTTCCTGTATCCCACAGCTACAACAGTGTACAAGCCTGATAGATCCTTCCTGCTTGCCGAGTGAATTCCTCCCATTTAAGTATATGTCGCCAAATCATACTCCCCTTATGAGTTACGTTATTACCAGCTCCTATCTACCGTATATATAAGCATATGGTACCACTTGTAAGATGGTTAGCTTGATTCCAAAATGTCCAATTTGTAGATTGATGCCCTTCAACTGTCCAAATGCATTTCAGAATAAGAGATTTATTCCAACTCAAAATCTTCCAAATGTGAAACCCATTTCATCCCTAGGTAGACAAAGGACGCTCCAACTTATTCTACCATTATCTTGGATTCCATGGATAAACATAAAATGTGCTTCATAGCTATGTCATTGCTTTAGCAACTGCTTTAGGTAGATGCTTTTATTGCCATTCCCTTTCCGTATATCTCCAGAATAGCCAGCAAGAAATTCATATAAAGAATCGATAATATAAAAACTGAATGGAAACTGGCAACTAACAATAAGATCACTTCTACTTATGGAGTATTACTTATCTCTCATTCCATTTTTATTTTTTTTACCAAAACATTGAAAGCAAAAAATCAACATAACACGATAATGCCAATAAGATTAGTGTACTCAAGCATCGATTCATTTATTGGTTATGTATGCATCAACACTTACTAACTCAAGAAGTCAAGATCGTCCTGTTGCGTTTGGAGTTACTACTACTGGATTTGCTGGTGTTGTGGGGTAGAGCAGAAGAGACACGAACACCTGTTTTTTAGGTCTTGTTATAGCACAGTCTGCTGTCAGTTGTTGCAGGACTGGCTAGGACTCAATGTGCATTAGGCTAAGATCAGTTGTATCACAGTCTATGATCAGTTGTATCAAATACAACATTAGGCTAAGGCTTTAGGCTCCTGGTTTTAGAGCTAGTATTACTAAGTATGAAGTGTGGCTGAAAACATTGTGATCAGGTGTAATGCGTAGATGATTATGATGTCGTAAGATGTTTGTATGGGGTAAATTTTCATGATTATATTAATAAAATCGCATTTCATAAAAAAAAAGAAAAAAAATGCCAATAAGTTCCAGAAATCACACAAACTACAGCCCTACGGTCTAGCCTATCATGAAAATTCTAGAAGTTACAATCCCACTTATCATGAAACAACCACAATTAAACATAAACTGTTATCAGCAGCAATTAACAGCAAAAACAATTAACAACAGGTAGCAATTAGAAGTAATTGGAATGTAACGGATCTGATAGAAAAATCAGGAACATATAAAATAACTGCAGATCGGAGTATATCCGTGTATTCAGCAGCATAAACTACGAAAAAAATATGAAATGATAACAAACCTGTTCTAAGTCTTGGCTTGAGATACAGTACAGAGTTTTGCAATCGGTTTGAGTCTTTGAGATGACTAATTCATGCTAATTGGGGTTGGTGAAGAAGCAAGTGTAGATTGTTGTATTTCTTGGTGGGTTACTGTTGCATTGATGTAGGTTAATTAGGTTAATTAGTGTACTATTGTTCATAATGAGTGGAATTGGCGACCCTTATTTTGTGTTTAGTAATTTGTTATTCTTTTGAAAAATCATTTTAGTGTCATCTCTTAATTAAATGTGTGCAATTGAAAATTTTAATCCCATCAACATGACTCAAACTATTTTTCTAAATCACGATTACGCCCGAGAAAAATAATGTGAAAATGACTCGAATCAGAAATAAGTGAACCCTATTTTCATAGCCCGAAAATAGCCCGACCCAAACCTGACCTCGTTGCTTGGTCATCGCGACTAGTCACGACCAAAATATTTTGACTTGTGACTGTGATTTTGGCGACCCAAGGCGCACATAACTCTAACTCATAAAATTAAATGACTAGTAACAATTTAGTTCAACAAATTAAACAACTCTTATGCCTCGTCTTGTGAGTCTGTGACCAAACCCGTAGGTTCAGCTTCATCCTGTTTCACTTGCGTAACTTGTAAATGAGCGCTTAATTACTACTCCGTACTTATGTAGAATATATATAAAAGACGTTGGTTTCCTCGAATTAAAGATGTAATTGAGTTCATTTTTTACACTAAAAGCTAACTGAACTTTCACATCTAATTTTTTTTATTTAATTGTGGATTACCAATTATCCTAACATTATTGAAATTCAACAAATTAAAAAGTAGTGCTCTATGTTTAACTAAATGCAACAATTACTAAAAAAAATGTTGCTAATTTGTGTTATAATTGCAACGTTTTTACAAAAATGTTGCATTTGTGGACTAAATGCAACATTTTTTAGATAAGTGTAGCATAGTTAATATCACTATTATAAATGGCAACACAACAAGAAAGTGTTGCATTGAAAATGTTGCAATAGACCTTTAATGTAGTAGTGCATGTTCACAACTTCAGACCTTGAGTCGATTAGCAGGTGACATTTATTCCCCGTAATTGCAATAACCGACAAATAGTTCATGTATTACGCTTGCATAAGTTTTAAATGTAGACACTAACATACGACTTAGGGCCAACAATCCAGCTGTAGACATTATAAACATTCATTCCTCTAGGCATACGTTACTCATCGACCAATAAGTACGCGAAACTCATCAAGATGTACAAGATTAATTAAAACCAACATTTGACTTGTTCACCAAACATGTCAAAATTCTATACATTATTACGATCAAAATATGAAAATTGATGTCATGTTTAACTGTACGTAAGTTGAGTACTCGGTTTGTTGTCTAGTGACTCGACCTTTCCTGAATTCTCATTGGGACGACTCTCGCTTCTTAAATCCGTGTACCAATGTTCTTTATCACATAAGCGACTTATGACCATGAAAATTTTGTCAGCCAACAACACATCCGATCCGCAAGATCCACGTTAAGGCAATTATGCAACATGAACCAGTATGACCTCTCGTGACTCGAATTTACTATGAATTCATCATTAAAATATAGGTCTAACTTTATTACATCATACGATGAGGTAGACACGTTCACATTGGTGCATTCACTTGAACAAGGCGAAAGAATGATTATTCAGTGGGTTTAGACACGTTTTCAAAACATTGCAATCATGATTTTTTTTTAAAATCATAATTAAATCATTGTACTCAAAACAGTGTAAAACCGGTGGTATTAGATTTGGAAGACAAGCCTCTAAAACTTCATAGTTAACAATTTTCAAATTCCGAACGTAACGGTGATTTGCAAAATTCACTTTCATGAAATGACAGATTTTGACCTTAAAAATGTTTCGATTGGCAAAATGAGTTTCAATTTTTTTTTGTTTTCACTTTTTTTTGCAATCTAAGTTCCAACATTATCCAAACTCTTCAAAGTAACTACTGTAAAAGTTTTCCAAGGATAACGTAATCTCAAGTACGTTTATAATGGAAAATTTGACCATCAGCAAATAGGTTGAAATACTTGGATTTAGATCCCAAAATTTTACATTGGAGAACTTAGACTTAAAATAAATGTGAGTCTCTTTTCAAACTTTTGTGAAATAGACACTATAAACAGGTGGGACAATTCAGTACACGTTGTTCATTTTAACGAGGGTGGTTTAGGTTGATCTGGCATTATCTCGACATGATTAGATAGCGTGTTTGTTTAGACTATCAAACAGAACTCAGTAAACACATTATTCAGGTTAGGTGAACTGCTGCAAATATGTATGTCACTAACTTAACACGGGTTTTTATAATTACACATTTAAACCATCAAGAATAGAAATCAACAATAAGGTACGACTCGGAACCGTCTATCACATTGAGAGGGACCATATAAACCTAGAACGAAACATACATATTCAAGTATCTTTGACAGAAATTGACATTAATGAATACAACACCGCAGATATATCATTTTAATAACACGTTGTACTCAACTTCAAGTAAGTAACAGATTTCGATTTCACATTTTATCTTGTCAATCACACATTTTATTAACCAGGGTGAAATAAAAATGACACATTTTGTATATACATTGTTGCTCCCTATAATATAAACAGATCGACATAATTTCAGATACCACATACGTTTTCAATAACCAATTTATAGACAAGTTCATTACACCATTACGAGAGAAAGATGAGGACCAAGAAGGACATCACTCAGATCAATATAAAGCAAGTAACTCACATTAACTCGAAACGGACCTACCTCACGTATTCTTACATTGTTCGACTATTAGCCTCATTAACTCGTACTTGATTCACATGCGATAAAGTTTCAATATCACATCACGACGCCATTAAACTTCTAGATACTGATCCTAGTTTACATGAAGGTAGCTTGTACATTACGTTGGCAAGGAAACATATTATACTCGAAACAGAATGCAAGTATTCAGGTTCATTACGACACACTTAAGCCATGTAAGTTATCATACCATCACCTAGGTGTAATCATACCATTGCCTATGCGTAAGTTATCATATATACCTTCACCATGAATCAGACCCGCTTGACATATTACTGTAAACATACCACAACAGGTATCAATCTCCTTTACAGTAACGTGAGACGGCTACAGTATATTATTTCTATTGATAGACATAGATTACCACAAATTCGACTAATTAAACTCGTTTTTCGCTTACGACACACTACATACAAACATCGGGGCATTGTATTCAACGTTACTACCACCCTGGCTATGACTGTTCTCCCACTCAAGGATGATCGACGCCTATAGCTACCTTCATACCTTGGCCTCATGTACTGTATCATATAGCTCATGTGGCCTCGTACTAATTAATATACCATGCTAACACCGTAGATACGTACTACTCACACCTTGGCTTATGTTGCCCACTTCATCATATGCATCAAACTGAATAATCAGTTATCACAGACAGTCATCACAAAACATTCATTGCATCACAACGTATCCCTTCCTATTGTACCCCATCTCATTTCTCACACGCGGTTACGGGGTCAAGACCAGGAGGGCCGGAGTTGGTATAAGGACGTCTCGTCAACCGAGTTTTAATGGGGCTCCTGATGGTCATCACCGGGGTTCATTTTTAGTTTTCCTAGGTTTATTTATTTTAGGCTCCAGGATCGTTCGCTCCGATACCACTTTGTAACACCCCGATTTACCCAAGAGCCTTACCAAGACATTCCTTAGTAAATAAAGGTGTTACCATCTCGATATAACCCGAGGTAGTAGTTCATTACATTACGATTTAGAAACCAACCATTTAAAACTAAATAATGAATTATTACAATCTCGTATCTACAGAACACGGTTACACAATTATAGCAGCGAAAGCACAACTAGTAAGACAACAACCTTTAAACGTGGTCAGTGACAGCGCAGACCCGCCTCGTACAGTCAACCAGAATACAATCATCATGCATCATCAACCTGCACACTAGCACTGCTCCCCAAAAGACCAAAAATGTCAATTGGATCACCACAGCCCCCCAATAAAATAGGGTGACAATTTAGACAGAGAAAACGATTAGAATATGCTAACATCATAACCCATGTACGTAATATAAAACATCTAGTCTCAATCATCTCAGTAGCATCATCGTTACCAATCAATAATATCATCTCCATATTCTCAGTACTTCACAGTATGAATAATTTCCATTATACTACTCAATAGGCTTCAAGCCCACCATGAATCCGCTATACTACTCAATGGGCCTCCCGACCATGAATCCGCTATACTACTGAATGGGTCTCCCGACCAGGATTTCGCTATACTACTCAATGGGTCTCCCGACCAAGATTTCGCTATACTACTCAATCTCATCCATATCAATATCATATCACAAGTACATATATAGCTCGTACGACATTATAATATTAACGTACGCCAAGTAAGGAAAACCTTACCTAGTGAGCAAGTCATGACTGCGTCGGTAGTACAGAGTACCACGGAAATTCTACGGAGTCCAATCCTAATAAAATATTATATATTTAAATTAATATCGATCCTAACGTAATTATAATATGAAACTGACATCGACCTAGCTAACTGGACTATAAATGAAACTAACCCGCTATTATAATGAATAATGACCGTGAGTTGTAGCGGTCCAATACCGGGGCCACAGCCCCGTGTCTTGGCCAAACCAAGAGCCGTGCACGTCCCATTTCTGGCTCCCATCACCCGACCCCAAAACACCACGACAACAACTACACTATGAGAGTAACGTAATAATAACAGGACAGCAATCGTACCACAATGACAATAACCCGGGCAACAACAACACACACGACAACCTGACACGGCAGCCTCACAACTTTGTCGGAGTCGGTTCAGGCACGAGCAATAGGACATCGTCATCATGACATAATCAATGTCACCTCCGGCCAACAGACGACCTCCGGCCAGGGGACTCACGGGCACGCGCGACAATGAAATAGGGCGTGGGTGACTCCGACAATTGATGGAGACAATGAAAGGCGGGTAGAAGTATATACTAGTGCAGGAGTGGTGCAGGCCCGGTAATATTAATAATGGATCTGGGTTGCAGATGGATGAAGAAGAAGAAAAGGGGTAGGGATGTAGGGTTAATGGAGGTGGAGGCACTAGGAATGAATGATGTACGTGCCCTACTCCTGCTCTTTCTATTATTAATACTAGGAATTATTATTATTATTATTATTATTATTATTATTATTATTATTATTATTATTATTATTATTATTATTATTATTATTATTATTATTATTATTATTATTATTATTATTATTATTATTATTATTATTATTATTATTATTATTATTATTATTATTATTATTATTATTATTATTATTATTATTATTATTATTATTATTATTATTATTGTTTAATAACAATTATTATTGTTGTACGTCGGCCTCGAGAACGGGTTTGGGTTTGACAATTATATAGAACGTGATACTCGATCACTTTGGCTTGACTCAACTCGGGTTTGACTAAACTTGACTCGATTTTGACTTATATATAAATTACGGGTATTACAGTTTGTCAGAAATTGTTATAGACACCTGGCATCCAAATGTGGGTGTCTACAGTCGGGTTGACGAATTCATTCCCGTCGAAATCTGTCAACTTCACTGCACCTCTTGATGAAACCTTTTCCCCTCAGATCAATTGTTATTAATGCTCAGACGGATTTGAGAACTAAGTCCCCTTCTTCGATATTTTTGGGCCTGACTCTTTTGTTGAAGGCCCGTTGTATTCTTTTTTGATATATTTGAATGTTGTTGAGCGCACGGGACCGTCGTTCGTCTAAAAGAACCATCGAATCGTACCGAGCTTGCACCCAATGAGCTTCGGGTACGGTACTTGGCTTTCTAGTAAAATCATGAGAGACGGTACCTCCAACTCGACAGGTTGAACTGCTTCCATCCCTTACGTCAGATAATATGGGGTCGCACCGGTTGCGGTGCGAATTGACGTTCGATATCCCCATAGGGCAAAAGGTATTTTGTTGGGCCAGTCCCGGTAATTATCAGCCATCTTTTTAAGTATGGAGATAATTGTTTTGTTGGCTGCCTCTGCCGCTCTATTTGTTTGGGGACGGTAAGGCGAATATGTATGCCTTTTGATTTTATGCAGTTAATAGAGTTGTTGTTTCGGCTTGAAAGTGCGTCCCGTGATCACTGATGAATTCGGCGGGATCCCGTACGGACGTATAATTTTGTTCTGGATGAACTTGGCGACGTGAGTGGCATTTAAAATTCGGTATGACTCATCTTCGACCCATTTGGTGAAATAGTCGATAGCTACCAAGATAAAACAGTGACCTCCCGTCCCGGAAGGGTTTACTTTCCCAATTATGTCAGATCCCCGTGTCGAAAATGCCCATGGTGATGTCATGGTGTACAATAGGGATAACGGCATATGATGAACGTTGGCAAAAATTTGGCAGTTATGACAGTGTTTGACATATAATTGGCAGTCAATTTCCATATCATTCCAGTAGTATCCGAGTCTCAGGATTTTCCGGACCAGCATCTGGGCGTTCAGATGTGGACCGCATTCACTGTTGTGCACCTCGGCCATAACTTTCTCAGCCTTTATTTTTTTGACTCATAGGAGGAGAGCCCCCTGTGTTGTCTTTTTGTATAATTGTCCATCGTTCGTGCGAAGGAACTGGGTAGCTAGCCTCCGTAGAGATTTCTTGGCCCAGTTTTTGGTTCCCGGAGAATATTCTCCCGTTGTCATGTAGGTTATAATAGCCTGATACAAAGGTTCCGGATCAGTTATCTCGATGTCTTGAATAACGTGGATGTATGCCGGCTCGGACCGTCTTTCGACACAAATCTGTATGATGGTTAGGTGATCCGGGATATTCAGTAAGGATGCTAATTTCGAAAGTGCATTCGTGAACTGGTTTTCTTCCCGGGGTGGATATATGTATTCTACCTTTCGGAATTGTTTTTCGAGAACCCTTACTCGCGCTTGATAGGCCACGAGGTTGGTGTATCGAGTTTTCTATATTTGGAGAGCTTGGTTGATGACTAGAGATGAGTCGCAATGTACCCGAAGATATGTGACTCCTAAATCGGGGGCTGCTTGCAACCCGTTGTAGACACCCACATTTTGACCGCCAGGTGTCTATAGCAGTTTTCAAAAAACACCCGATGATGATCGGACGCAAATGTGTTTCTACGCGCTCGGACATGGGCTCAAAACCATTAGTTGCTGGCTTATGCATTTACGGAGTACAAATCTCACAAAATCAACCTCAAATTCAGGCCCAGTGGGTCGTTTCCAAAAAAATAAGACTAATTTAGGTCAAAACCAACACCGAATATAAAACCGACTTTTAGCGATTGGGTCAAACCCCGGTCAAAGCCGCTTCCGAGACACACGAAAACAGCCATTCAAATATCATAAATCAAGTCCAAATACAAAACCCACAAAATATCCAAACCACGGTCCAAAAAACCAGACCCTTGCACTGCGGCTGACCCACTTGATCGAGTGTCAGCCCACTCGATCGAGTGGGCCCTGTAACAATCCCGACTGCACTTTGACTGGACCACTCGGCCGAGTCAGGGGGCTACTCGGTCGAGTAACCCTAGCCGGAGGTACATAGCTTTGCCTATATATACACCTCATGCATACATCTTTTCCATACTTTTGGAACCCTAATCAAACCCCTAGCAATCCTAATCCCATACACTCAAACCCTAACCCTAGTACTTAGGAGACAAACCGAAAACCACCACAACTTAGTCTACGTAAATCTCGAACTCCCGTGCCTAAGCCACAATCAAGCGAGTCCTATCCGAGACAAGAACATGTAGGTTGAGGGTGCAAAAATCCCACTCTTCCCTTCTTTTCTTCCCCACGCGCCGTCTATATCGTCGTCATCGTTTTTTTTTTTTATCGTCATTATCGCGTCATTATATCGTTAATATCACTAGTATAAAACATTAAAATACTTGTGAATTTGTGTCGAGTGCAAGTGATGTCGGGATAAGGAAATCCGAATATTACGAGGGTAACGCACCCGATGTTGACGGTCGTTTATCCCGACACCCCTATCACTTGATTATTGAAACAAGTCAACTTATACAATAACTTTTTATTTCGTTCGCATTATCGTTAATCGCATATTTCATTGATTCTAAAGCTTTTTCGAAATAATTTTTTTTTTCAATTAGGGTCGAAACCCGTTGACGCGGATCCAACATCACATAATCCTTAGGGATTTATTACGATGTCGGGAAGCCGGCCGAGGGAATCAAGTCGAGTTCGTTTTAATTAAAACAACCGCAAAGTGTCAATCTACTAGTTTCGATACCAACTCAATAGTTGGATGTCGGATCTAAACGATTTAGTCAAGTAATTTAACTAACACAGTTTTTCGTTGATGCTAAAATAGTTGTCATATAATTCGTTAGAATTACGAAACTATAAACGCGGAGGAAATCCATACCGTCTTAGTTAATTTAAAATGACTTATATTATTTTCTTCAAGTTTTCTCTCTAATATTCCATATCGATTCAATAATCGAACATGGGATATGATGAGTATCAAATTTAGGATCGAGTATAAATCTCGTAATATTTATACCCGATTCCACGAAATTAACGATTTATCAAAATCCGAATCGAGCATAAATTATACGATATTTATGCCCGATTCGGCTGAATCAGCGACTTATCCAAATCGAAAAGCAATCTCAAATTACGAGGCGAACCCTAGTTCGTACAGGGGCACTCGATCGAGTGCCCAGCACACTCGGTCGAGTGTCACCCAAAAAAACGAGACATAATGCTTTTTCGACCACCACTCGGCCGAGTCTCGCAATGACTCGATCGAGTGGTAGCGTACTCGGTCGAGTTCGTCAATAACTCGATCGAGTAGGGTCTAAAATACGGGACATAAGCTTCTTCCGAGGACCACTCAGTCGAGTCCGTCAGTGACTCGATCGCGTGGCCTTATCACGACAAATATCGTGAGTCCCACATCGCTTTTCTACTTTCGATAATACTTATTTTATGACCTAGGTCAACACGCGTCAAATCGATCACGTGAAACATCACTTTTCAAAACTTTGCATCATCCTATTTACGCCATTCTATATCATTATATACTTTTGCAAACCGTTATTATCGTTATACCGTTACTAACAAGTTTGTTACTTTTCTTGTTGATTTATCGTTTATTTTATCGTACTAAAATGAACTCGCATGCTAAATATAACTTTGACGTTAGAATTAGTTGCATTAAATCGACATAGAAACTCATTCAACTTTTCGCATGTCTAGGGAAAACAATGTTTGCATATCATTCCATCGTTCAACTAACGCGCGTATTAGAAAGTCACTCGATATCTTAGTAGAGCTGCCAATGTGCGGGCAGGGTTGGGTGTTCTTTGTGAACTTCCCAACACGTATCCTCACCCCTTACTCAGAACCTCGATTTCCGGATGCCCGAAACCGTTGGCGCACGAGAGTCATTCAATACACGGTATCCGATAATGTCGGTATCTGTATCAAATGCAAAGGGACGAGCCCAATAAACTCTGACATCGGAAATGGGCCGTATTTCATACACGGTCCACTACGACATAGAGTGGGTTCGAACGGGCCCGAACTCCCACAAAATTCGGTGGCGACTCCACCTCGATTTAAATTTCAGTTCGATCCATTCTCATATGGAGATTCATTTGCCTCCCCAAACCCGCGCATGGCCACGTCGGGGTGGACCTATTTCATGTCCCCAATTTGGCGACTCCGCTGGGGATTAACTGATGTGTGACTTACCATCGGCATCCTCAGGGTGAGACTCGAATAGAAATCGTTTGACAAGTACAATACGCATTTTAGTTTTACGGTTCATGCATAACCCTAAATTTTCCCGGGCCGGTACTCGCGACCGACGTCCCACTATACCTTGATGTACTCCAATATGGATATGTCAAAGGTGTCCATAGTCGATTTGAGTGGGTTTCGCGGCATGTACTAAGCTCAACTCGACTTAGAAAGTCCGTCCCGATCAACGTCTAGGCTATGTGCACTGTTAAAGGCCCTTTTTAGACCGACCGAGACTTAGTGTAAAGCATACATGGCGTCGTTATAATTTTTGTGTGACTACATGCTACTTGGTTTCTGTGTCGTTTTCAAAAACCGTCGTTTTCAAAAATTGCATCCTTTTCAAAATATCCAATTTCAAAACCCGGGACATATACCGAACTTAGGACTTATGAATTTACTCAAGATAGCCTATTTCTAGCCGGTATTCTGCCCATTTCAAAACTCGAAAATATTTTCGAATTTTCAAAACCGAGGCCCGATACATTTTCGAAAAATCGGGCCCCCTCCACCATTTTTTTGGATTTTCTAAAAATCCTCTTCCAAAACTTTCCTCTTCTTAGGACTTCCCGTATTTAGCATGTGTCGGGTTGTGTCATAAGTCGTCGAGGTCTTTAGCGTCGAAACTCTGTCCATCTTACATCACGAGTTTCTTCCCTATCCCAGTCCGCCTTATTAGACTAAGGCAAGGCCCACCTACGTAGGACATACTCCTACAAAGTAGGGCCCATCTACACACTCGAGTCCAAAGTCTGGGGATGTCTCACGTGGACCTTTCTTCGAACAGGACTCGGTCCACCCGCCGAATCCTAAGGAAGGCCCACTTTTCACAAGTCACCCGTCCAGGTGTCTTATCCGAGTCGTTTCCCTTTTCAGTCTTGCTCGGGATGTACTTTCTATTCCGGGATTTGGGCTAGTTTCTGATTACGCGGTGTTCTTACAAACAGGCCACCCGAAACCAGACAACAGAAAATGTAGTCAACTTTGGATCAACTGACCGCCGCGCTGGCCAAGATTGAGACTCAATTGACTACCATCCAGACTAACCAAGCGACCTTAGCCACCCGTGTGAGCGCCGTAGAGAAGGTGGCCCCTGTTGAAGGATCCGAGCCCACTGGGCCCATAGCTGAACTAATCAGCGTTGTTCGCAAGCTCGAAGAACAGGTTCATCTGTCGATGAACAACTCGATCCATACTGAAAATGCTCGTTCCTACTCACCTTTGAATGACGAGCTACATGCTAACCTCAACCTTACGGGAATTCCGATGTTTGAGGGTACCGAAGACCCGGTCCACCACATCCGGTCTTTCAAGGAATTCATTGCGGTCAAAGGGGTGAAGTCCACCATGTTTAAACACTTATTCGCTTCCTCCCTTGAGAAACACCCCAAGGCCTAGTACTACAGGCTCGATTCCAAGAAGTACAAGACTTGGGACGATGTAGCGACTGAATTTGCTCGGAATTACGCTGATAATACCGAGATCCAGACTACAATGCGTACTCTGGAAGTAATGGCCCAAGAACCCAAAGAAGAGTTCACCAAATATCCCCAAAGATGGCGGGCTGAAAGTGTAAAGATGGTTGAATTGATAAGCTGATGGTGGGATTTGTCGTGGATCCCACCGCCAAATAAATAACCAACTAGCACCTAACGGTAGTTAGGGTAAGTCGGGTCGTGTCCAAGGAGACGGTGTTGCAAGGTTTAGACTAGGTTGGCCTAAAACGAGACTATGCTACCAAACAAACACAAAGAGCTACTAATTGGTGAATTATGATGAGAGGAAAAGAAGAAAAGTAGACTAACAATGAACTAGACTATAACAAGGCTAAATGAAATAACTAAACACAAACTAAACAATGAACTAAAGAAATGATGACTAACTAAGAAGATGAATCAAATATGGAAAGAAAGTGTGTTAGGTCGGGTTCATAAGAATAGTAGGGTGATCGGGTTGATCACGGGTATGGGTGCCTCCTAGTGTTAGGGTCGGTCCGGGCTCTCGCTACTTAGACCGATGTCAAGGTGAGTCCGGGCTCTCGCAACTTAGACTCTAATCGAGGTATGTCCGGGCTCTCGCAACTTAGACTATCCTCAACACTATCCTCAACATGACCACAAACAAGACAAACAATGAGTAGAGGAAAACTAGCATGAGAAGCATGGCCACTACAACTCAAACAAGCATTTCAACAAACACATGGTGTGCCAAGTATGTGACTAACAACAAAGATCCATCCTTTACCCCTAATCAAACCCTAATCACCCATATTCTACCCTTAATCCCCCTACTAACCCACAAGAAGACTACTCACACATATTCAAACTAACTACAACAATGAAAAGATAAAACAACACCACAATCCAAACATCCATAATGAAAGAAAACAAGAACAATAACAAGAACACTAAGTAAAGATTCAAACTTGAGTAAATAACAATAAACAAGAGAAAAGAAAGATTATACCAACACAAGATGAAGGAAAAGATGAAATCTTGCATAAATAAGAAACCCAAATAATCCCAAGATTGTCAAGCTTGGAGAGATCTTCAAGTGTCTTCTTAATACAAGAACTAATTACAAGGCTAATTAACTAAGATTAACTAATGATTAAAGGAAGATTAAAACTAATGAGAGGAACTAAATCTAGGGTTTATATGATGTAGAGAGGCTTAAGATAGTCTAGGTTAAGGTAAGATCCATAAACAATACAAGAGGGAAGTATATATAGGGTTCCGTAAGTGAGAGGAATAAAAGAAGGAGGCGGAACAGAGACTGGGTCATTCCCGATCGGGAAGAAATGATGGTCCCGATCGGGAATAGGCGATCCCAATCGGGATACTTCCTCTTTCCCGATCGGGAATATGCGATCCCGGTCGGGAATGCTTGACAGTGAGCAGCTATTCTTGCACTTCATTCATGATCGTGTTCACGAATTCCCGATCGGGATTAGCCTTGTTTAGCTCTTCCTCGACTCCTTGTCGATGCTCGGTGCTCGGGGAGTCGCCGAATCATCGTTGCTTCTCTTCTTGGGTTCCATACGTGTCGGAAACGAGTTGAATCGTTCCGTTTCTTCGAGATGACCCCTAGGAACCTGAAATAATCTAGATGAAGCATAAGTCGTCCCTAAAACCGCCCTAAGGAGCGATTTCAGCAGAGAAAACAAGACTAAATACAAGAAATAAACACTACAAAACGCACTTATCAATTCCCCCACACTTAACCCTTACTCGCCCTCGAGTAAGCACATACTAACTACTAAACTAGCCGAGTGGGTATTAGCGCACCCTACGCCCTTTCAACTCACACGAGTGCACTTAGAGGAAAAGTGCACTCCGCAAGGCAAGTGGGGTCTTGCGACAAAACTGCGGATGCAACCGGACACAAGACACAAAAACAAACAAATACACAAACGAACACATAATCGGTTGCACCCAAAGAAAAACAAATACCGCTTCCCTCAAACAAGCGGTTAAAGAAGCACCGGTTTAGGACTCAAGGGAAGTGTCAACGTTGTCAAGCTAGCAATACAAACCAAAATGGACAATACCCTAATAGTATGACGATAAAGCAACAAAAACGTTGGTAACTTACCTAGGTCCTCCTAACTTTCTAAAAACGTACTACGGGACGATCGGCGGAGTGGGAAGTGATGATCCACGGTGTTAGTCGACACTGTAGGTAAGTGAGACCCCGCCCCCTTTAGCGTGAACCAAGAGGGTCGTCCCATGTCCAAAACCGCCTAACTAGTCCAAGTAAAAAGGTGGAAATAATTGCAAAATGAGGGAAGACCGACTAATGCCGCTATCATCCTTCCTCGGGACTCGGTCCTTTGGTAGGCTCTTCGCGGCAAAAGTCGGAAAAAGGCTTATTTTTGTAGGGTTAAGATCTTTTTGTGAGACGATTTTCTTTTGGCATTTTCTCTTTTCTTTTGCATTTTTGTTTTGTTTTGCCATGCCACTTCTTTTTCTTCTTTTCTATTTTCTTTTTGGCTTTTGTGCCTTTTCTTTCTCTTCATTCTTTTCTTTCTTTCATTTTTCTTTCTTTTCTTTTCTTTGCCCTTTTTTTTGGCAAGATTTGGCTTTTTGGCATTTCTTGACAATTAAGAAAGAGAGAAATCAACACTTTGCAATTTATTGTGTGGATATGTGTAGGAGGTTGGGAAATGGGAGAGTCGGGGAGCGTCCTTCCCTTCAAACCCACAAAAAGTGGAGAACTTGGACTAATTAAACAATTCCAAACACGGTCACCTAGGAGACGGGACTCGGTAACCAAGGCCTTTTCACACCGTGGGTGGTCATAATGGTCAAAAGTGCAAATCCCGTAGTAAATCCCTAGTAAGCTAGGTGGACTCAAGGTAAAGGACCAACGAAATCATTGATTAAGGGTCATTCTACTAGATTAAAGTCCAAGACTCGATTTACACTACTAGGAAGGGAAAGTACACACTCACACACTGGCCTCTAAACCGGGTTTTCGAAAACCTATTTACACACAAGACACACAACAAAACACAAAACAAAGACTCAACGAAAACGAAAGAAAAAGAAACAAAAGCAACAAAACAAGAACAACACAAAACGAACACATACATAACACAAACACCACCCCTAGCTTCCAAATGAGCAACCAAATCAACCAAACTCTACAAAGCTCCTCCCGAGCACACAACATCACAATCTCCTCCAAACTCAACAGGAGACAAAGAGGGAAAAAAAGGATAACATGTTACCGGAAGTCTTGAAAGCTTTCCAAAGCCATCGGTGGTTTAAGCAACCTATAAGGAAAAGGGGGGCAAACACACACAACAAAACAAATATACGAGACAATGACACAAAGGAAAACACACAAAAAGAAAATCTTTTTGATTTTTGTGAAATTTTTTCAAATTTTTAGGGTTTTTAAAGATTTTTTTGGAAAAACTACGAAAATAAAACTAACTACGATAGAATATCGCTCCCCCCACACTTAAACCAAGCCATGTCCTCATGCTCGATCGTAGTGTGCGGAGAGACAAAAGAAAAGAAGAGAAACTACGAAAATAAAGCTAAAAATCAAAAATAAAGGTGAAGAAAAGGGTAGAGGGTGTCCGACCGGGGTGTAGTCAAGTCACCATGGGTCGAGACGAGAAAAAGATATGGATGGGGGAAGAAATAAACGAAGGAAATAAAAGGAAATGGGAGGGGAGGGCTAGGTGTAATCAAGTCACCTAGCCCGGATTCCGCCCGATTTCCACTAATTTCTAACGATTAATCCTAAAAAAAAGAAAATAACTTAAATAAATAAATAGAAATAAAAACTAAGGAAAAGAATTACCAATTGTCATTTTGGATTTTGAAGTAACTCTTGACGTAATCACGTCGTCAAGAGCCACCGGGAGCAATCATCAAGGCCCCTATGGCCACCCAATCGCCTCTTCATCATCGAGGCTAGTAATCACCGTCATCATCACCTCCATCACCATCATCATTATCATCACCGTCACCATCATCATCTCCACCATCATCATCGTCACCATCATCATCCTCATCACCCTCGCCCATGTTCACATCCCAAGCGTCCTCCTCCTCGATCTCCTCATCGTTAATCACACCGCCACTAGTGCTAGGGTTACCGTGGCCTTGGAAGTATTCCGGTCTATACCACGATGGGAGGTTCCCTTGCGGGTTTATATACCCTTGCTGAGCTAGGAGGTGGTACCCGGGGTATTGGGCATGGTAGTCATCCCTCCTATGCTCATATTGCCCGAGATGTAGGGCATTAAGCGTAGCGGCCATAGAAAGGTCGACCGGGGGCAAAGGGTAGACAAAGGGAGTGTAAGGTGCATACGGAGAGACGTTAATGAATGACGGGGGGGTGGGATAGTAGTGTTGGGGTAGTGTAGCTTGTTGTTGTTGTTGTTGTTGTGGTCGAGCCGGGAGTTGGGGACGAGCTCGTGGTCGGGGTCCATGGGAGGAGGAGGCACCTTGATCACTTCCGATAAAAGGCAATAAAAGATTTGGTTCTTGAACCGGCACGGCGGACCGTTGCAAAGGCGCAAGGGCCGGAAGTGTATCGCACGGTAGGAGAAAGTGCGTCCGACCCCCCGTGCTCCAAAGGTACTTTCTGATCTAATCCTATTATCATAATTAATCCATCGATGATACCTAGATAAACGGTCCTCATCTAATCTTGTGCCCCCCGGTACGGGGATTAAACCGTCCTCCCTAAATGTCGGACTCACCCTCTTGGCTAGATGAGTAACAAGCCCCCCAATAGCAATTTCTCTCAAATGCTTCCCCCCTTGGCTATCTTCTCGAAATGCTTGGCTAGTGCAAGTGCGACGTCGGGGGTGAATCGTTGTTGCCTCTTTAAATTCAAGTACACCCCGACTAAGGTTAGCTCTTGCCTAGTGTAGGTACCCGTCTCACACCTCCCGAAAATAGTACCCGCTACAAAACGCTGCCATATACGAATGACCGGGTGGTGGACAAGGCGACTAGACAAGTGTCTAAGATCCACAAGTGTGAGACCCGTGATACTACGCCATACGTCGGCCACATTAAAGTCATTGGGTACCCGAGCATCGGTAACCTTCGGAATGCCCAAGAGCTCACCGAAGTCGTCGAGGGTGTACATAAGGGATGTGTTATTGATTCGGAAATAAACTCGGTGCGGTCGGGATCTAATTTCGAGACGAAAGCTACTTAGGAACTCTAACGTGAGTTGCCTATAGGTGAGCTCATGCATGTCGAATAGAACTTCCATACCCATCCCGACAAAGAATTCCCTACATTGGTCTAAAATTCCAAGCTTTCGAAGAATAATTTTGCATATGAATCTAGTTGGTTCGAGGGGCTTACCAAGGAGCTAGATAAATTTTTCCTTTTGCTCGTCCGACTCAAAAATCAGATTGGGAAACTCCGGGAGACGAGCAATTTCCTGCTCCTCAACCTCGACCATGGGCTCAGGCTCGGGCTGGGCTCTCGAACTCGAAGCATCCTTTCTTTTTCTGCTAATCACTGATCCCCCTCTCTTCTTTGGTGCCATATTGGATGATGAAGACTTAGAGTGATAGTATACCAAAAACAAAAATATTTCCTTCCCACAAATAAGAGCTAACACCCACCAAAAATACCTCAAAGAATCTTAATATCGAAGAAATAAGCTACCCAAGTGAAGCTTAGCAAGACAAATCGAGTATTAGAAGAAATACCAATTTTCGGATTTTGAGAAAAATGGGCACAAAAACTCGATTTTTTTCAATTTTTGGGAGTTTTGAAGGTAGAAAATGGGTTTAGGATACTTATGGATGAGATAGAAATCGATTTTGTGAAGTTTTGGAAGTGATTTGGTGAAGTTTGGTGGAGAAATGGAGGATTAATGGTGATTTTGGGGTTAGGTTTTGAAAAAGGGGTTTTTGAAGAGAGGTTGAAGATGAAGATTGGTAGAGTTGTGTTTAGTGATATGGGAATGGGTTGGGTTGGGTTGGGTTAATAGGAAGGTTGTAAGAGGGAAGGGATTGGGGCGGGTCGGGCTGGGCCTCAATCGGGCGAACTGGGCTCGAGGCAACGCCGTCCCGATCGGGAATGAAAAATCTCGATCGGGTTTCCTCACCATCCCGAACGGGAAGGAAAAATCCCGATCGGGATGGGCTCACAGTAGCTAGTCCAACTTGCACCTCCAACCCGAACGGGAAGGAAAAATCCCGATCGGGTTTTCCTACCATCCCGAACGGGAAGGAAAAATCCCGATCGGGATGGGCTCACAGTGGCCGCTCCAAATTGCACCCGCAACCCGAACGGGATGGAATAATCCCGATCGGGATATTTCACCATCCCGAACGGGAAGACTTTTTCCAGAACAGGAGGGGCTCTTCTAGGCCGGGAAGAGTCTCCTAACCCTCTATGGCTCCCAAAAGCTTGTTCCAAGCTTCAAAATCCGACTTCCCAACACACGATCCAAGCTCCAACAATGACCACTCTTCCCTAGGAGGCATTTTCACTTCACACCTATCACGATAAACTCAAATAACACATCAAATTCCCTCCCTCACAACGCTCATCAATCATCCAAATAATCAAGAAATTCACCAAACAAAACAAACTACAAGGGAAAGAGATATATACAAAGAGACGGTTCTTGTGGAACTCCGTCAAACCAAGGTGGTACATTCTTCAATCTTTTTCAACAACCAAAACTAGTTCCATCTCCATCAAGTGCACGAAGGAACAAGTCGAAGGCCCTAGCAAAGTCTTCAATCAAGCTCGAGATATAACCAACCACATACCAAGGCTCTTCATGGCCTTGCCTTGACGTTCCCGGGGCATCCCGATCTTCCAAGTTCAACGACTTGAACTTGTACTTTTGGTCTTTGGGGACATACCCAAACGTCCATCGGTCCTCATGTGGCCCCAAGGGAGGCTCATCTTTCTCCTTGCTTTTCAACTTGTCATCAAGCCCATGAAATGGGCACTCATCCTCTCCACTCTCGGAATCATCATCCTCAAGTACATAAGAGTTCTTGTTCAAGCTTTGTCCCGACTCTTCCCCTAGATCAATGTTTTTCTTGGCTTGGATCATATTGCATGACTCATCATTAGTAGGCGAAGTGTTA
The DNA here is from genome assembly GCA_958450325.1 of Agrostemma githago. Classification (NCBI taxonomy): domain Eukaryota; kingdom Viridiplantae; phylum Streptophyta; class Magnoliopsida; order Caryophyllales; family Caryophyllaceae; genus Agrostemma; species Agrostemma githago. The sequence goes on along the minus strand of OY288247.1, from coordinate 58,838,536 downwards.
CCTTGGAGGTCAAACACTAGCTTCTCTTCGCCTAACTCGAAGGTGATCCTACCATTCTTCACATCGATCATAGCACCGGCGTTATGTAGAAATGGGCGCCCAAGAATAATGGGAGTGATTGCATCTTCCCGCATATCGAGCACGATGAAGTCAACCGGAATGAAGAACTTACCGATTCTCACCGGCACATCCTCTAGCATCCCCAATGGTTGGTTGAATGAACTATCGGCCATTTGGAGCGTGATAGAATTACTTTTAAGCTCCTTCATCCCAAGTCGGCAACAAATAGAATAAGGAATGATGCTCACACTCGCACCCAAATCACATAATGCTCTTTTGATCTTGTAGTGGCCTATGGTGCAAGGGATCGAAAATCTACCCGGATCCTTCAACTTTGGAAGCGTAGAACCTTGAATGAGCTCGCTCACCACTCTTGTGAACGCAATGGTCTCTTCCTTGTCGACGGATCTCTTCCTAGCCAATATTTCTCTCATAAATTTTCCATATGCCGGGATTTGGGTAAGTAGCTCGGTAAATGGGATGCTCACATCCAACTTCTTCACAATACTAAGGAACTTGTCATATTGAGAGTCTACCTTGGTCTTCATTTTCCTTGTTGGGAAAGGCAACTTGATTTAGATCTTGTTCTGCTCAATAGGGGAAGACTCTTCAAATGACACTTTCCTTTTACCCTTGTCTTTTGCTTGAAGTGGGGGAAGCTTGTCTTGTTGGGGTTTCTCAATCTCCCATAAGACTTGCTCCTCCATTGGATTATCAAAGCTTGAGCTTTCTTGAATTGGAGATGCCATTTTCTTTGTCGGTTCTTGCATTGGCTCTTGCTCACTAGGGAATGGAGGGGAGTCATAAGATGTACCTCTCCTTGTGGTGATAGCATTTACATGCTCAAATGTCGGTCCTTCACCTTGAGAAGGTAGTTGCCCCTTTTGTCTTGAGGAGCTCCCCGATGCAAGTTGTGATACTTGATTCTCAATCATCTTCATGTGAGTTTTCATTTCCTTGTTATCCATTAGAATTTGAGCAATGATTCCTTGTTGTGACATTTGTGCCTCCAATTGACTCTTTTGCATTTCTTGAGTATTCCTTTGCATATCCATCATTTTCTTTTGTATGTCGAAATCCTGTGGTGGGGATGATGGATTATGCGGAGTATCGGTGAGGGCTAATGGAGTACCATAGTCATGAATAGGAGACCGGCTCCTAGGTTTGCTTTGTTGTTGATTGCCTTGAGTTGCTTGTTGTTGTTGATGGTTCCCTTGGAACCCATGAGAATTGCCTTGATTAAGGCCTTGGTTATTGCCATGGTTGTGGTTTTGTTGTCTTATAAAGTTTTGGTTTCCTTGGAAACTGCCTTGATTGAAGTTCCCTTGTTGGAACCCTTGATTGTTGTTGTGGAAGGTACCATGGTTGTTTTGCTTGAAGTTGTTGAAGGGTCTTGGATTACCCACATAACCTTGGTAACCTTGGTTGTTGTCCCTTAGGGGAGGTGGCACATAGGGACGATGTTGTTGTTGATGTTGAAAGGCTTGTTGTTGAGGGACTTGATTGGAAGCTTGGTATTGATTAGAGTAGGAGGCACCTTGCTTGAATGCTTGAAAGGCATTCACTTGCTCAATACTTCCTCTACAATTCATAGGATCATGACCAACGATTCCACAAGTATCGCACTTCCCATAATAAGGCAAAGGAGGTGCAAATCCCAAAGCATTTACTTCTTGAATTGAGTGATGATTGGAGGAACCAATGCTTTGAACTTGAGTGAGGTGACCTTGGAGCTTCTTGTCAATGGTCTCCATATGGGTCTTCAATTGAGCTCCAAGGTCAATGCTTAGTTGAGTAATAGCATCAACCTCGTGCCTACCTCCTCGATTTGCCTTCCTAGGCCTAGAGTATTGCGAATTATGCACCGCCATTTCTTCAATTCTCACCCAAGTTTGGTCATCATCGACCTCGGTGAACCTACCATTGGAGCCCATGTTGAGTATAGTTCTTGAGTCCTCATAAAGACCATTCCAAAATTGTTGGACTAAGAACCATTGTGAGAGTCCATGATGAGGGCATGATCTAACCAAAGACTTAAACCGCTCCCAAGCTTCATATAGGCTCTCTTCATCCCTTTGTTGGAAACCGGTGATGGAGGCCCTAAGCAAATTTGTCTTCTCCGGAGGGTAGAATGTTTGGTAGAACGCCAATGCAAGCTTTTTCCAAGTGTTGATTCCCATGGTTGCCCTAAAGAGACTCTTGATCCATTGCTTCGCTTTTCCAATTAATGAGAATGGAAATAGTACCCATCGGATTTGATCTTGCGTAACCCCGGGTTGAGAGATAGCGTCACAATAATCGGAGAAAGTCTCCATGTGTTGGTGCGGGTCTTCGGTGGGCAAACCACTAAATTGGTTCCTCTCCACAAGTTGGATGAAGTGAGTCTTGGCCGTAAAATTTCCGGCATAAGCGGCCGGTAGAGCATTAGGTCCCGGCAAGACGTCTTCCGTGAATGTAGAGTGAGAAGAAAACTTAGGCATTCTTGGATATAAGAGAGAAGATGGTGGTGTAGACGGTGTTGATGTAGATGAAGAGGGGGAAATAGGAGAAGAATATCCAAAGGGATTGGTGAAATTCCCTTAGGCCGTCTCTTGAAATGCTTGCTCAAAATCGCTTCCTTGAGTTTGCTCTTGATGAGTATTGCTTGCACTTGGTTGAGAGATCCTAACCCGGTTAATCGTCCATTGGTGAAAAGCTCGAAAAAGCCTCTCCGGCTCTGGATTAAAGAGAAAGAATTCACCTCCCCGCCTAGGCATACACTACACACTAGAACAAACGTGAGAACACCTAGTGCTTTATGGGCACTAGGTAACAACAATAAACAAGCACAACCAGAGACAAAAAGAAAAGAAAGCTAAGAAAATGGGAAAAACTAGAAAATATGCACAAGAGAAGGTAGAAGGGCACGAAGAAGGGTAACTAAGTCTAGAAATAAGCAAATAAAGTCTAAACAATGCACCGTCCCCGGCAACGGCGTCAAATTGATGGTGGGATTTGTCGTGGATCCCACCGCCAAATAAATAACCAACTAGCACCTAACGGTAGTTAGGGTAAGTCGGGTCGTGTCCACGGAGACGGTGTTGCAAGGTTTAGACTAAGTTGGCCTAAAACGAGACTATGCTACCAAACAAACACAAAGAGCTACTAATTGGTGAATTATGATGAGAGGAGAAGAAGAAAGTAGACTAACAATGAACTAGACTATAACAAGGCTAAATGAAATAACTAAACACAAACTAAACAATGAAGTAAAGAAATGATGACTAACTAAGAAGATGAATCAAATATGGAAAGAAAGTGGGTTAGGTCGGGTTCATAAGAATAGTAGGGTGATCGGGTTGATCACGGGTATGGGTGCCTCCTAGTGCTAGGGTCGGTCCGGGCTCTCGCTACTTAGACCGATGTCAAGGTGAGTCCGGGCTCTCGCAACTTAGACTCTAATCGAGGTATGTCCGGGCTCACGCAACTTAGACTATCCTCAACACTATCCTCAACATGACCACAAACAAGACAAACAATGAGTAGAGGAAAACTAGCATGAGAAGCATGGCCACTACAACTCAAACAAGCATTTCAACAAACACATGGTGTGCCAAGTATGTGACTAACAACAAAGATCCATCCTTTACCCCTAATCAAACCCTAATCACCCATATTCTACCCTTAATCCCCCTACTAACCCACAAGAAGACTACTCACACATATTCAAACTAACTACAACAATGAAAAGATAAAACAACATCACAATCCAAACATTCATAATGAAAGAAAACAAGAACAATAACAAGAACACTAAGTAAAGATTCAAACTTGAGTAAATAACAATAAACAAGAGAAAAGAAAGATTATACCAACACAAGATGAAGGAAAAGATGAAATCTTGCATAAATAAGAAACCCAAATAATCCCAAGGTTGTCAAGCTTGGAGAGATCTTCAAGTGTCTTCTTAATACAAGAACTAATTACAAGGCTAATCAACTAAGATTAACTAATGATTAAAGGAAGATTAAAACTAATGAGAGGAACTAAATCTAGGGTTTATATGATGTAGAGAGGCTTATGATAGTCTAGGTTAAGGTAAGATCCATAAACAATACAAGAGGGAAGTATTTATAGGGTTCCGTAAGTGAGAGGAATAAAAGAAGGAGGCGGAACAGAGACTGGGTCATTCCCGATCGGGAATGGGAAATCCCGATCGGGAAGAAATGATGGTCCCGATCGGGAATATGCGATCCCGATCGGGATACTTCCTCTTTCCCGATCGGGAATATGCGATCCCGGTCGGGAATGCTTGACAGTGAGCAGCTATTCTTGCACTTCATTCCCGATGGGGTTCACGAATTCCCGATCGGGATTAGCCTTGTTTAGCTCTTCCTCGACTCCTTGTCGATGCTCGGTGCTCGGGGAGTCGCCGAATAATCGTTGCTTCTCCTCTTGGGTTCCATACGCGTCGGAAACGAGTTGAATCGTTCCGTTTCTTCGAGATGAGCCCTAGGAACCTGAAATAATCTAGTAGAAGCATAAGTCGTCCGTAAAACCGCCCTAAGGAGCGATTTCATCAGAGAAAACAAGACTAAATACAAGAAATAAACACTACAAAACGCACTTATCATAAGCCCAGCGAGAAAGTGCTAGTGGAGGCTTTTGTCAAGAATCTCCTCCCATCTTACCGGGTCCATCTTCGGTATGCCATCATCCCCAGTTTTGCCACCCTTACTGAAATGGGCACAAGGATCGAGGATGACTTAAGGTTGGAGAGCCTGACTAAGGCCTCTACCAAGGGATATCAAGGGGCCAGTTCATCTGTGAGCAAGCCCACACCTGCAGCTGCAACTCGCAGCATCTTCGATGAGGTTAATCTGCTTGACACCTCATCCAAAAAGAATACTCCAACTCGGGTATTCACGGATATAGGGACTACCTATACCTACGACTTAAAAAGGCTATCTTCGAAGGGCCTTATCCAACCAATAGGCCTAACTCCAGAAGTTCCAGTGGAAAAGAGGTCTAAAAGCTACAATGCTCAAGCCTATTGCCAATACCATCGGGGTAATGGGCATGACACAGAGAAATGCTGGAAGCTGAAGCATCTGATCCAAGATCTGATTGAGAATAGAAAAATACCATTGCCCGGGGACAAGCCGAGTAACAAAGAAAACCTGTTCACTGCCCATGCTATATTCACTGGAGAGGTAATCGACTGCTCTCACCTCATTTCCCCATTTATCCCACAAATCAACGGGATATGGTTCGATGATGAGGACGACATCTACCTAGCCAAAGGGGAAGCTGTCCCCATCACCAGTGAAGAGGTCCGAAAAGCTAAGTCCAAAGCCGTAGCCACTAACCACTAATCTACCCTTGAAGAACCAAGCGACGACACGGCCCTGGTCCAAAAATTGAAAAGGGTTCGAGCCGATCTAACCATATGGCAACTTCAGGTTAGCTCGCAAGCACATCGGGAAGCACTGACCAAGGCTCTCGATGAGATCAAGGCCGACTCACAGGCTACCCCTGCTGAAATGGTAGCCACTATCATGCCCTATCTCAAGAAACAAATCCAAAGAAGAAGGCCCACTCATAACCTTCTCTGAGTCCGATCTACCACCATTTGGGGCCGCCCATAACTTGGCCCTCTACATCACGGTCATTTGCCGAGAGAATTACCTCCCGATGACCCTAATTGACGACGGATCTGCCGTGAATGTCCTTCCCCTAAGGACCGCTAAGGCCCTCGGCATCACCGAGGCCGACTATCTCCCGACGGCGCAGACTATCCAGGCTTTCGACGGAAGCCCAAAACCAGTCGCTGGGGCCGTTAAATTGACAATCATAACGGGCCCAATCGAGAAAGAATTGGAGTTTCAGGTGATTGACGTCACCTCGTCCTTCAACTTGCTACTAGGAAGGCCTTGAATCCATGCAGTCAAGGCTGTATCCTCTACCCTCCACAGGAAAGTCAAGATGCCACTTCAGGACGGTGTCATCACACTGGAGGCGACCCCCATTACCGTAGCAAGCTGCAACGCTACGGGTCGGGCCGACCCGCGAGAATTTGATTTCGTGGGTATGATCGAAGAAGAATATCTCTTCAGGCCCTACTTCACTACTAGCATCAACACGATGCTACAAAACTTGGGTTACCTACCGGGGGCCACTTCGAGGCCATATCTCCCGGCTGGGAAGGTTATCGAAGTCTAAACAACCGAGGGTCTCGATTCGGTTTGGGGTACACTACGAGCCCGGAAAATGTGGGTCGGGCAAATATAATCAAGTTTGTCACTCCAGTATTCGGGGCAATCCAAGTGGGCCTTTATCAACCCACTATCACATATCCCGGGACCAAAATGGCTCGGGAATGCAATTTCATCCCCGATGATATATTCACCCTTGTTCAAACTGAGTCTGGGGAAGGTGAAAACAACGCCGAGCCCATGCTAGGGCTCCTATTTAGAGAAGATAAGGTCGTCCCTGCTCCAAAAGAGGATCTGGTCAACCTAATCCTCCGCAGCAACCAGTTTGACCCAACAAAGTTGATCTCCGAAGTGGGTACGGACACCGGAAAAAGGGCCTGGAGGAAGACCATCAAGTGGACCGACAGCCAAGGACGGACCTACAAGCTAACCGCCGGCGAGGGAGACATGCCGGATACGAGTCCGAGTCCGAGTCTGAGTCAGAGTCAGAGTCGGAGTCTGAGTCCAAGTCTAGAGGGTCTGGTGCTAGAGTCCAATCTGTAACCCCTCTTCCCTTAGCCACTGGAGTCTCGGGGACTGTCCCGAGAGCACTCCCTATCCCGCCACTGACCAACGATCAGATGGCCGCTCTATTCGAGCTATTCTCGAAATTTACTATTAATAATAATAACGAAAACCGTTCTGCTTACGACTTGTATTATTTCCAAAATTCTTTCAATTTCAAAAATTTTATATTCAATGACATTCAGAAACCCGACGAAAAGGTACCTCTTCCTCCGCATCTGATCGAGAAGCTAGAACAAAGGGAATCCCGAGATCCGGTAATTGAAGAAACCGAGTCCATTAATGTGGGAACCACTTTTAGAGCCCCAGATGCTTAAGTTGGGCCTATCCTTAGATCCCGAGGAGAGAAAACAATTCACAGACCTCCGCCAAGAGTTCAAAGACGTCTTCGCATGGTCCTACAAGGACATGCCGGGAATAGATCGGGAAATAGCTGAACACCGTATACCCATCAAAGATGGGTGTAAGCCGGTAAAACAGAAACACCGAAGGATGAAGCCCGAATGGTCTCTCAAAGTCAAAGAGGAAGTAGACAAACAATTCAAAGCAGGCTTTATACAAGTGTCTGAATATCCAGACTGGGTCGCAAACATCGTGCCAGTACCCAAGAAGGACGACAAGGTGCGGGTATGTGTGGACTTCCGAGACCTTAACAAGGCCAGCCCAAAAGACGATTTTCCATTACCACACATCGACATACTGGTGGATAACACGGCCGATCATGCCCTTCTATCATTCATGGACGGGTATGCCGGATATAATCAAATCAAAATGGCAGAAGAGGATATGAGTAAGACCACCTTCATTACACCTTGGGGTACTTAATGTTACACCGTTATGCCATTTGGGCTTATCAACGCCGGGGCCACTTATCAATGGACCACCACTACTTTATTACATGATATGATGCACAAAGAAGTGGAGGTCTACGTGGACGACATGATCGTCAAATCCAAATCGAAGCGGGCACATCATGTAATCCCCTAGAAATTCTAACGCAATACAGTGGCGGAAACACTGTAGAAGTGGGATTATAACACACTGCAGCAATGTCTTGATTAAATAAAAATGGTAAGACAATACATAAGCCATAAAATAAAAATGGCTACAAAATATATAAATAAATAAAATCCATAAAAAGGGTTTTAACAATCCATAATACAGTGATCTGATTAAAACAAGCAGGATCCATAACTGCTCGCTAGCCCACCCGAAGGAAAACACATATACCTGCCATGTTAAAAACATAACAACCACAATCAGTGGGGAGCAACGTCAACGTTCTCCCAGCCGTATAACAGGATTTTAAAACTGTAATTACTATTATAGAAAAATAGTAAAAATGGAAAACAGTAAAACACATTATAATAAAAATAAACTTTCAGTGAAAAACTTCACGTATCAAAACAATATAATAAAAATGAGTTTTCCGAAGAAAACATAAAACATTTGCCAACCTGCAACCAAATTATATCGATAATAATAAAAATATTCAAAATGGCGTTATGGATAGGAGTAGTGTAGACGGCTAGACTTTCACTAGGAGAATACTAAAAACTAGCTTCGAGAACTTAGTTCAAACAAATCAAATTTCGGTCTCTAACTAGGCTACTCAACCATAATAGAGCGGCGACTTATAAATGCGTGGCCCTAGTTTAAGATAATGCACACCCCTCCTGGGATTACCTGTCACCCAGTTCAACTTATGACGGCGACTTACTGCGAGGCCTAAGCTTAAGGTCAAAATGTACACAACTCCCGGGATACCTGTCACCCGGTTCAACAACCAATGTACCGATTCCTGATACACTAGCCTTATAGTTGATGGCAAAACCGTAAACCCTAGAATATATTCCTCTAACCTCACACTTGTCCTTATTCCATAACTCCAAAACAAAGCCATTATCGATATTCAAAAGATATAATCAATATAAATAATATGAGGATAAAAGAAGTATACATTTATATTTTAAAAGAGGAAACTTTCTATTTTAGGAAACTTCTATTTTTAAAAATTTACTAAAAATAGCATTATATCAAAATAGTGAAAATATTAGTTCATACTAATACCATATTTTTAGTAAACGATATAGATTTATAAAACCAATACTTTCGGCTTTAACGATATTAATTATTAAAGTAAGAACATTTGAGTTTATGAAATTATTGAAATATCGTACAAGTGTATAAAATGATTAAAAATGTCTTAAACGTTTTAATGATACTAATCAGGGTGTTTTCAAAATTTACAAAGCTAAAATTCCCTAATTATTATTGGTTACGACAATACAATTACAAATAGGATTTTACGGCAAATGTCAAATTAAATCTTTTAACGTCTTTTATTTAATTAAACCATTGAATATATTTAGAATATGATAAGAGATGATTTAAATCTTAATGTTTCAGATTTAAATATTTTCAAAATAGCTGGAAAAATAAATCTTTTCGGTAAGACGAAGCATTTTAACGATAAATCGTAATTTGTCCAAAAATCAATACTTATTTATTAAAGACTTTAATAAATAGTACAAAAATTACGTAAAATAGTTAAAATATATTTATGGACATTCTGTCCAGAAAAGAAAATTTTCCAGAATCCTAAAACTCGGTTTTTAAAGCGTTTTCTCGTTAATCGTCTAATCTCGACAATAACGATTAATAAAAATAGTAATTACAAAACGATTTAAGTATTAATATCCAAAATTTATTATTACACTTTAAAATCATGATTTTCCAGAATATAAATTTTTCCAGACTTTACCAAAATTCCAGATTCAACAAATTTCAACAAAACCGTCATTTAAACCCGTTTTCACAATTAACGATTTCATTAATAAACCTATCGTTCCTAACATTTTATTAAGGCACTAAAAATCATAAAAATACATTTTAATATGAAATCATCAGAATCATAATTTTTTTCCAGATTTAAACCAAAGACCAGAAATCGAGAATTTAAACAACAAACACGGTTTTAACAATAAACGATGATTTAAAGTGATTAATTAATTCATCCACTTAACAATTCCGAAAAATTAAGAAATAATTCAGAAAATTCTATTTCACCAGAAAGTTTCACCACGTCAAAAATCAGATTAAAATAAAATGTTTAGGTACTAGAACTAAAAATCGGCTTTTAATCGTTTTTGTCCGAAAACGGTAATAATTCAATAATCGATATTTAAAATATCAGAAAAATCTTAAATTATTATAAATCATCAAAAATATAAATTTTACAGAATATAAACATATATTACATGTTTAGGCCGAATATTATGATTTTACAAATTAATATGACAATTTAATCGTTAATCTCGTAAAAGCGATAAAAATATCGAAACATGCAAATTTTCAACTTTTAAAATTTTTCCAGATTATATGAAATACATATATTGTCAAAAATGAAATATAAAAATTATACATGCAAATACACAATTAAAATCATGAAATACCGAGTAACATCGACGTTACCTTTAGTCCAAATCGGAAACGATAATATACTCGTCGGCCTCGGGATCGTCCACAAATCCTACCATACATGAAAATCATGGCAGAAAAATACCATGAGAAAAACTAAGAAAATCAAGGTGAATAACGATCGAAAACCACATCGCTTATTACCTTAACGGAAGGATCAAAATAACGATTAATTTGACGATGAGAACGAGACGATTATGACTCGATTTGAAGCAAGAATTAGCCTTGAGAGGCTGCTGGAGTCATGGCCAAATGCGAAGAATGAAAGGATTTTTTTGATGTTTAATTGTAAGAATGAATGTTAGGAAATGGATGGGTTTTTTTTCCTAAGCTTGAATGCTACTAAAATTTGATGAAAACAATGCTACTCTACCACATATGGCCAGCCAAAATGAACAAGTAAGGGAGGATGAAAAGTTTGACAATAATGCAAGGAATAAATGGAAGAAAAATAATCATACGTTTACGGTTTAACGTGATAAAATGAAACGTATTAATAAAACGTAATAAAATTCCTGACCAGAGGCTTAGTCGGTCCAAAAAGTGAGAAAATGACCTCAAATTATTTATAAGTTGATAAAAAGTATAATCGTAAAATAGTTAAAAGCATTTCAAAGTAATTCGAGTAAACCTCGCGTAAGAAAATAATTAATCGCGAAGCTTTGTAATAAAATCATTAACGACTAAATTTTTGTAAATAAAAATATTTACTAGTTGAAAATATTAGATAAATGTATTTAAACATTTTTAGGAAAAGGAATGACTTAAATCCGAGCTTAAAAACGTCAATTCGAAGAGAAATAGAATTCTTCGCGGAAAATTAATTAGTTTACGAAGAAAACTAAATAAATGGATTTAATAGAATAAAAATCTTTAAAATATAAATAAATATCATTAAACTCAAACATTAAAATAGAGCTTAGTAAAATGATGAAATATGAGGCCGAAAAGTGACAGAGTTAAGACGGAGTCCCAACGGAAAGAATAAATATGCTAGGAAAAATAGCGGGTGTTACAATCATCCCCACTAAAAGAAAGTTTCGTCCTCGAAACTAAGAATAAGTAGAAAGGAAACAAGATTACCCCCCGAAAAGGTAAGGATACAATTTTTGCATAAAAATTTGCTTTAAAAGAAAATTTTACAACCTTCAAGGTGATACGAAATCGAAGCCAAATATCTATTCCAAGAAGAATTGGGCTAACCAACCCGAAGTTTAAAATCTTTTGATTAATGAAATCGTAAAGTAAATTTATTTGATAAAATAACAACGTTAAATAACATTTGTAAACAAAGTCGTAGAAAATAGAGTAACCAAAACACTTTCAAAACAAAGTAAAACAATTTGATTAAAAATAATCCGATAATATTTCGTTTTATGACAAAACCAAATTTAGTTTGGAAAAATCAAATTTTGTAGTTAGTAAAAATCGAACCAGTCGTCAAACATTTTCAATAACAGATTCAAAAGTCCACCCACAATAAAATGAAAACTAATTTCAAAATATTAAAATTTCGAAAATGTTATCAAAGTAATTATGAAAGTTTTCAAAAATGTTACCAAACTTGAACATAAAATAATTTCGACAATGTTAAAACGTTTTATGTAATAATCATTTAGAAATCGAATATGGAAATATGAAAGTCTTCATAAAAGTCTGATTGCCTGAAAATAAAAATGAAATAATTTAAAATAAATTATTAAGGCATTTTGAAACAGATCTAGATATAATTATCAATCAACGATAAAACAAAAGTGAAGTATAAAGTTCTTAAATTCAAAAATGTTAAATTTCACGATATCTGAAAAGTTTAATTTAGTCAATTTTTTTTTTACAAAACGGGGAGTTTCATAAATAGAAATCATAACTCAAAATGTTAAAATTTCACGATAACCCAAAATGTTAAATTGCTCAAAGTTTTTACAAAATGGGGAGTTTTAAAATTTGAAATTATGCTTCAAAATGTTAAAATTTAACGAAAATCAAAAATTTTAAATTAGTCAAACTTTTCATGAGTTCGGGGAAATAATGAACGGATAAATAGAGTCAAGGATAAACAATAAATTAAAATAAGAGTTTTCAAAATCGATAAAGGTCAAAAGGATTGACAGGAGTTACCGTAACAGAATTTAAGAGAAGCAGAAAGGAAGACGAAGTTAAGAATCAAAAAGAGCTCTCAAGGATTATAGAAGAAATTAACCATCTCGAGATTCCTAGCACGACTCCCACAAACACGGGTTCCTAAGTCCCATCAAATAATGCTAAGTCCAATATCAGTACAGGGTGGTCCTACTCAATCTACAACCTCCAAAATTAAGTCTTACATACTTAAATAATCTTTCAATTGGTAAAGTAAGAAACCACAAATGATTTAGACTAATCCTTTAATTAAGATTCCAACGGTTATCAAAACATACCCAAACTCGTAATCATTAATGTTCATAAACTTAAAGCTCATAAGGTCTGAACTCGAGGTATACCTCAAATTTCTCGAGTAAGGAAGACTAAATAAAATCCACCAATTAACAATGTTCGGACACGAAATCCTCAAAAATGATCACCAACATATTTATAATACCACAAGTACAGAAGTTGGGGAAGTACAATAAATCCTCAAACACGCTCAAACCTATAGGTAATGGCGCAAACACTCACATCTTCAAACACGTCATTCGATTAATGTTTCTGAGAAGTCCATCAAATTTCTAATCGTAATGGTGTAACCACAAAGTATTTAATAACTCAACGAAGCCACAATCTCGTTGGTCTAATGTTCTGAACTATAAATCCATTAAGATGATTCGCATTAAGTATTCCTCAAAACAATGCGATAACTCCAACCTCTAATGGCAATATGTTTCTCTTTTTCAAGGTTAACAACAATTTATCCAATTTTAGATCACTCAACTCCAAAGCTCATAGCTTACAACCTTAAACAACGATCAACGATCTAATCCTTAAGAAACAAGGGTAATCTATGTTAACCAAAATTTCTAACGGTATTAATGAAAACCTTTGATGGTACCACAACATTCAGGTTAACACTTTAACCAACACTCTATGATCCCGAATATTCACGACGCATCCATCAAATAAGCATTAGGTAGGAATCCCAAAATACTATTATTATCTACACTTGGTTCGGTTCTAGGTTAAATTAGGTACTAGGTATCCATCAAATACAATATACTCTTACTACCCCAAAATATATTCAACTCTAAGTCCTCCAAATAATCAAGTAACCTATAACCAAAAGTTCAGTGTGTAAAGTACCAACCTAATTCCATTAATTGACAATTTATCATCCAAATCGATCCTCAAAAGCTTACTAAGATAGATAACAGGGTATAACTCACAACCCTCAAGCCATAGGTAACAAGGGTTTACTAATCCTAAAACATCTATATCCTTTCACGGGGTTCATTGAGACAGAAATCGGTCTAGCCAAAGAATCTCAAGAGAAAGATGGTAGAGTAGAAGAATATAACAAAGATTCACCAAGCGGATGAAGAAGAGAATATAAAAGAGAAGAATTAGAAGAAGTAGAGGAAGGAAGAAAAGAGTCGATGATACTATATTACTAAGTTCTTGAACCAGAGGAGAATCTTCGGGCCTCCAGAGTTCACGCGGGATCCAAAAGGCTTACTTCATCTTCTTGTAGAGGAACGAACACACAAGTATTGGGTCGCTCCATCTGGATCTACTGCGACATCACGGAACAGGAATCGACTCTTGATCATCTGGCTTGTAGCTTAAGTAAACTGAACCGGAGCTAAAAATTACCATCGGCATCTTTCTTGGAGCACCAAGTTGTCCACTCAAGTCAGCAGGCGTTGAGAGTTCTAAGAAGGTCTTGTCCCGATCTGGAGCAGCATCAAGTCAACATCTTGTCCACTCATCGTCTTCTTCTTGGACATATAAAACAAATATTCAATGCTAACCATTGAGTTTCAGGAACAGGAAAGCTAAACAAATAAGTCCTTAATTGTTTCTACTCATATCTAACAATATTTTTATTTACTGTTTAAATAATTTACTGGTATTTTCCCTAATTTCAGGTGTAAGCGTTGGGAGCAGTGATGCTCTGATACCAACTGTAATCCCCTAGAAATTATAACGCAATACAGTGGCGGAAACACTGTAGAAGTGGGATTATAACACACTGCAGCTTTGTCTTGATTAAATAAAAATGGTAAGTCAATACATAAGCCATAAAATAAAAATGGCTACAAAATATATAAATAAATAAATTCCATAAAAAGGGTTTTAACAATCCATAATACAGTGATCTGATTAAAACAAGCAGGATCCATAACTGCTCGCTAGCCCACCCGAAGGAAAACACATATACCTGCCATGTTAAAAACATAACAACCACAATCAGTGGGGAGCAACGTCAACGTTCTCCCAGCCGTATAACAGGATTTTAAAACTGTAATTACTATTATAGAAAAATAGTAAAAATGGAAAACAGTAAAACACATTATAATAAAAATAAACTTTCAGTGAAAAACTTCACGTATCAAAACAATATAATAAAAATGAGTTTTCCGAAGAAAACATAAAACAATTGCCAACCTGCAACCAAATTATATCGATAATAATAAAAATATTCAAAATGGCGTTATGGATAGGAGTAGTGTATATGGCTAGACTTTCACTAGGAGAATACTAAAAACTAGCTTCGAGAACTTAGTTCAAACAAATCAAACTTCGGTCTCTAACTAGGCTACTCAACCATAATAGAGCGGCGACTTATAAATGCGTGGCCCTAGTTTAAGATAATGCACACCCCTCCTGGGATTACCTGTCACCCAGTTCAACTTATCACGGCGACTTACTGCGAGGCCTAAGCTTAAGGTCAAAATGTACACAACTCCCGGGATACCTGTCACCCGGTTCAACAACCAATGTACCGATTCCTGATACACTAGCCTTATAGTTGATGGCAAAACCGTAAACCCTAGAATATATTACTCTAACCTCACACTTGTCCTTATTCCATAACTCCAAAACAAAGCCATTATCGATATTCAAAAGATATAATCAATATAAATAATATGAGGATAAAAGAAGTAAACATTTATATTCTAAAAGAGGAAACTTTCTATTTTAGGAAACTTCTGTTTTTAAAACTTTACTAAAAATAGCATTATATCAAAATAGTGAAAATATTAGTTCATACTAATACCATATTTTTAGTAAACGATATAGATTTATAAAACCAATACTTTCGGCTTTAACGATATTAATTATTAAAGTAAGAACATTTGAGTTTATGAAATTATTGAAATATCGTACAAGTGTATAAAATGATTAAAAATGTCTTAAACGTTTTAATGATACTAATCAGGGTGTTTTCAAAATTTACAAAGCTAAAATTCCCTAATTATTATTGGTTACGACAATACAATTACAAATAGGATTTTACGGCAAATGTCAAATTAAATCTTTTAACGTCTTTTATTTAATTAAACCATTGAATATATTTAGAATATGTTAAGGGATGATTTAAATCTTAATGTTTCAGATTTAAATATTTTCAAAATAGCTGGAAAAATAAATCTTTTCGGTAAGACGAAGCATTTTAACGATAAATCGTAAATTGTCCAAAAATCAATACTTATTTATTAAAGACTTTAATAAATAGTACAAAAATTACGTAAAATAGTTAAAATATATTTATGGACATTCTTTCCAGAAAAGAAAATTTTCCAGAATCCTAAAACTCGGTTTTTAAAGCGTTTTCTCGTTAATCGTCTAATCTCGACAATAACGATTAATAAAAATAGTAATTACAAAGCGATTTAAGTATTAATATCCAAAAATTATTATTACACTTTAAAATCATGATTTTCCAGAATATAAATTTTTCCAGACTCTTCCAAAATTCCAGATTCAACAAATTTCAACAAAAGCGTCATTTAAACCCGTTTTCACAATTAACGATTTCATTAATAAACCTATCGTTCCTAACATTTTATTAAGGCACTAAAAATCATAAAAATACATTTTAATATGAAATCATCAGAATCATAATTTTTTTCCAGATTTAAACCAAAGACCAGAAATCGAGAATTTAAACAACAAACACGGTTTTAACGATAAACGATGATTTAAAGTGATTAATTAATTCATCCACTTAACAATTCCGAAAAACTAAGAAATAATTCAGAAAATTCTATTTCACCAGAAAGTTTCACCACGTCAAAAATCAGATTAAAATAAAATGTTTAGGTACTAGAACTAAAAATCGGCTTTTAATCGTTTTTGTCCGAAAACGGTAATAATTCAATAATCGATATTTAAAATATCAGAAAAATCCTAAATTATTATAAATCATCAAAAATATAAATTTTACAGAATATAAACATATATTACATGTTTAGGCCGAATATTATGATTTTACAAATTATTATGACAATTTAATCGTTAATCTCGTAAAAGCGATAAAAATATCGAAACATGCAAATTTTCAACTTTTAAAAATTTTCCAGATTATATGACATAAATAGATTGTCAAAAATGAAATATAAAAATTATACATGCAAATACACAATTAAAATCATGAAATACCGAGTAACATCGATGTTACCTTTAGTCCAAATCGGAAACGATAATATACTCGTCGGCCTCGGGATCGTCCACAAATCCTACCATACATGAAAATCATGGCAGAAAAATACCATGAGAAAAACTAAGAAAATCAAGGTGAATAACGATAAAAAACCACATCGCTTATTACCTTAACGGAAGGATCGGAATAACGATTAATTTGACGATGAGAACGAGTCAATTATGACTCGATTTGAAGCAAGAATTAGCCTTGAGAGGCTGCTGAATTCATGGCCAAATGCAAAGAAAGAAAGGATTTTTTTGATGTTTAATTGTAAGAATGAATGTTAGGAAATGGATGGGTTTTTTTTCCTAAGCTTGAATGCTATTAAAATTTGATGAAAACAATGCTACTCTACCACATATGGCCAGCCAAAATGAACAAGTAAGGGAGGATGAAAAGTTTGACAATAATGCAAGAAATAAATGGAAGAAAAATAATCATACGTTTACGGTTTAACGTGATAAAATGAAACGTATTAATAAAACGTAATAAAATTCCTGACCAGAGGCTTAGTCGGTCCAAAAAGTGAGAAAATGGCCTCAAATTATTTATAAGTTGATAAAAAGTATAATCGTAAAATAGTTAAAAGCATTTCAAAGTAATTCGAGTAAACCTCGCGTAAGAAAATAATTAATCGCGAAGCTTTGTAATAAAATCATTAACGACTAAATTTTTGTAAATAAAAATATTTACTAGTTGAAAATATTAGATAAATGTATTTAAACATTTTTAGGAAAAGGAATGACTTAAATCCGAGCTTAAAAACGTCAATTCGAAGAGAAATAGAATTCTTCGCGGAAAATTAATTAGTTTACGAAGAAAACTAAATAAATGGATTTAATAGAATAAAAATCTTTAAAATATAAATAAATATCATTAAACTCAAACATTAAAATAGAGCTTAGTAAAATGATGAAATATGAGGCCAAAAAGTGACAGATTTAAGACGGAGTCCCAACGGAAAGAATAAATATGCTAGGAAAAATAGCGGGTGTTACACATCACGGCCCTAAGAAAGTTCTTTACTCGGGTACGTAAATACAACATGAGGTTGAACCCTCAAAAATGCAGTTTCAGGGTAACATCAGGCAAATTACTGGGCCATATCGTTGGCCAACGCGGCATCGTGGTCGACCCAGCTTAAATCAAAGCCATCACCGAGATGCGACCACCCAAGACCGAAAAAGAAGTAAGAGGGTTTCTCGGAAAAGTCCAATATATCAGCCGGTTTATTTCAAAATTAACCATGGTATGTGAGCCTATTTTCAAGAAATTGAAGATAGGAGAACAAACACTGTGGGATGATAAATGTCAAGCGGCTTTTGATAAAATCAAAGAAATTCTGTCTGCTCCGCCGGTATTAATGCCACCTCAACCCGGTTTGCCTTTCTCGTTATACCTAACAACGACCGAGACGGCCATGGGGGCTATGCTGGCCCAGACAATCGATTCGGAAGAACGGGCTATCTACTACATCAGTAAGAAATTCCTCGAGTACGAATGCAAGTACACAATGCTCGAAAAGACGTGCCTAGCTCTGGTTTGAGCCACTAAAAAGCTCCGACACTACACGCCTAGCCACGAAGTACATGTGTTATCCAAAATGGATCCTATCAAGTACTTGTTCGAGAAGCCTATCCTTAACGGCCGGATGTTCAGATGGACATTGATGCTCGCAGAGCTTGACCTCAAATTTGTAACATTAAAAGCCATCAAAGGCCGAGTAGTGGCGGAATTCCTCGCCGATAGTCCGATATCTGAAGAGGGACACACCGATACTTGGGCCTTTCCTGATGAAGACATATTCCATACCGACACCGAAACATGGGATTTGTATTTTGATGGGGCATCCAACTTCCGAGGATTTGGGGTCGGAATTCTGTTAATCTCACCACAGGGGGAGTGAAATACCCCGCATTGAATGAAGATGTCCTATTTATGAGCCTTGTTTAAAGGGATTTGAAGTACTACTCATATCAACAAAGTGCACGTCAAATATTTATTCCGAGAGGAATTTGGCTAAGCTACCCGGAGTTTAATTTTTTTTTTAATTAGTGAAACCGTAAAGTAAAGTTATTTGGTAAAATAATGACGTCAAATAACATTTGTAAACAAACTCGAAGGAAATAGGATAACCAAAATATTTTGAAAACAAAAGTAAAATATTTTGATTACGAAATTCGATATTATTCCTTTTTTTGATGAAACAAAATTTAGTTTGGAGAAATCTAAGTTTGTAGTTAGTAAAAATCGCACCAGCCGTCAAACATTTTCAATTACAGATTCAAAAGTCCACCAACAATAAAATGAAAATTAATTTTCAAAACGTTAAAATTTCGAAAATGTTATCAAAGTAATTATGAAAGTTTTCAAAAATGTTATCAAACTTGAACATACAAAATCATTTCGACAATGTTAAAACGTTTTACATAACAATCCTATACAAATTGAAGTACATGGAAATATAAAAGTCTTCATAAAATTTTGATCGCTTGAAAATCAAAAATTAAAAATAATTTCGAAATAATTTAAAATAAATTATTAAGGCATTTTGAAATAGATCTAAATATAAATATCAACCAAAGATAAAACAAACTCAAGTATATAGTTCTCAAATTATAAAAAAAAATGTCAAATTTCACGATAATCCAAAATGTTAAATTGCTCAAAGTTTTTACAAAATGGGGAGTTTTAAAATTTGAAATTATGCTTAAAAATGTTAAAATTTCATGAAAATAAAAAATTTGAAATTAGTCAAGCTTTTTACAAAACGGGCAAATTCACAATTAGAAATTATAACTAAAAATGTTAAAATTTTACGATAATCCATTTTTTTTTAAAGTAGTCAAACTTTTTATAAAATAGGGAGTTCGAAAAATAGTTAACGGGTAAATAGAACAAGGATAAATAAATTAAAAATAAGAGCTTTCGAAATCGACAAAGGTTGAAGGGATTGGCAGGAGTTACCGTAACAGAATTCAAGAGAAGCAGAAAGGAAGACGGAGTTGAGAATCAAAAAGAGCTCTCAAGGATTATGGAAGAAATTAATCATCTCGAGATTCCTAGCACGACTTCCACAAACACGGGTTCCTAATTCCCATCAAATAACGCTAAGTCCAATATCAGTACAGGGTGGTCCTACTCAACCTACAATCTCCAAAATTAAGTCTTACATACTTATACAATCTTTCAATTAGTATACTCAAAATCCACAAATGATTTAGACTAATCCTTTAATTAAGATTCCAACGGTTATCAAAACATACCCTAACTCGTAATCACTAAAGTTCATAAATTTAAAGCTCATAAGGTCTGAACTCGAGGTATACTTCAAATTTCTCGAGTAAGGAAGACTAAATAAAACCCACCAATTAACAAAGTTCGGACACGAAATCCTCAAAAATGATCACCAACATATTAATAATACCACAAGTACAGAAGTTGGGGAAGTACAATAAATTCTCAAACACGCTCAAACCTATAGGTAATTGCGCAAACACTCACATCTTCAAACACATCATTCGATTAATGTTTCTGAGAAGTCCATCAAATTTCTAATCGTAATGGTGCAACCACAAAATAGTTAATAACTCAACGAAGCCACAAGCTCGTTGGTCTAAGGTTCTAAACTATAAATCCATTAAGATGATTGACATCAAAGTGTTCCTCAAAACAACGCGATAAATCCAACCTCTAATGGCAATATGTTTCTCTTTTTCAAGGTTAACAACAATTTATCCAATTTAGATCACTCAACTCCAAAGTTCATAGGTTACAACCTTAACCATAAATTAACGATCTAATCCTTAAGAAACACGGGTAATCTATGTTAACCAAAATTTCTAACGGTATTAATGAAAACCTTCGATGGTACCACAACACTCAGGTTAACAATTTAAACAGTACTCTATGATCCCAAATATTCCCGATGCATCCATCAAATAACATTTAGGTAGGAATCCCAAAATTATATTATTAGCTACACTTAGATCGGTTCTAGGTTAAATTAGGTACTAGGTATCCATCAAATACGATATACTCTTACTACCCCAAAATATATTCAACTCTAAGTCCCCCAAATAATCAAGTAACCTATAACCCAAGGTTCAGTGTCTAAAGTACCAACCTAATTCCATTAATTGACAATTTATCATTCAAATCGATCCTCAAAAGCTTACTAAGATAGATAACAGGGTATAACTCACATCCCTCAAGCCATAGGTAACAAGGGTTTAATAAACCTCAAACATCTATATCCTTTCACGGGGTTCACTAAGACGGAAATCGGTCTAGCCAAAGAATCTCAAGAGAAAGATGGTAGAGTAGAAGAATATAACAAGGATTCACCAAGCGGTTGAAGAAGAGAATATAAAAGAGAAGAAGTAGAGGAAGGAAGAAAAGAGTCGATGATACTATATTACTAATTTCTTGAACCAGAGGAGAATCTTCGGGCCTCCAGAGTTCACGCGGGATCCAAATGGCTTACTTCATCTTCTTGTAGAGGAACGAGCACGTAAGTCTTCGGTCGCTCCATCTCGATCTACTGCGACATCATGGAACATGAATCTACTCTTGATCATTTGGCCTGTAGCTTAAGTAAACTGAACTGGAGCTAAAAATCACCATCGGCATCTTTCTTGGAGCACCAAGTTGTCCACTCGAGTCAGCAGGCGTTGAGAGTTCTAAGCAGGTCTTGTCCCGATCTGGAGCAGCATCCTATCAATATCTTGTTCATTCGTCTTCTTCCCACAAAAGTACAAATATTCAATGCTAATCATTGAGTTCAGGAAACAGATAATCTTAACAGTTAAGTCCTTATTTGTTTCTACCAATCTCTAATAATATTTTTATTTACTGTTTAAATAATCTACTGGTATTTTCCCTAATTTCAGGTGTAAGCGTTGGGAGCAGTGATGCTTTGATACCAACTGTAATCCCCTAGAAATTCTAACGCAATACAGTGGCGGAAACACTGTAGAAGTGGGATTATAACACACTGTTGCTATGTCTTGATTAAATAAAAATGGTAAGTCAATACATAAGCCATAAAATAAAAATGGCTACAAAATAAATAAATAAATAAATAAAATCCATAAAAAGGGTTTTAACAATCCACAATACAATGATCTGATTAAAACAAGCAGGATCCATAACTGCTCGCTAGCCCACCCGAAGGAAAACACATATACCTGCCATGTTAAAAACATAACAGCCACAATCAGTGGGGAGCAACGTCAACGTTCTCCCAGCCGTATAACAGGATTTAAAACTGTAATTACTATTATAGAAAAATAGTAAAAATGGAAAACAGTAAAACACATTATAATAAAAATAAACTTTCAGTGAAAAACTTCACGCGCAAAAATAAATAGTTTACAATGAAAATCAAATAAATAGGTTTACAAGAATTAAAATCTTTTAAAATAAAAATAAATAATATTTGACTCAAAAAAATAATAAGAATTCAGAAAGATGAAGGAAATAGAAGACGAAATTGACATAGAGTCATGACGGAGTCACAACAGAATAATTAACGGCACTAGGAAAATAGTGGGTGTTACAATCCTCCCCACTAAAACAAAGTTTTGTCCTCGAAACTAGGAATAAGCAGAAAGGAAACAAGATTACCCCACTCGAAAAGGTGAGGATACAAATCTCGCATAAAAATTTTGCTGTAAAAGAAAATTTTACAATTTTTAAAGTGATATGAAATGAAATGCAAATATTTATTTCGAGAGGAATTGGGCTAAGCTACCCGGAGTTTATTTTTTTTTAATTAGTGAAATCGTAAAGTAAAGTTATTTGGTAAAATAATGACGTCAAATAACATTTGTAAACAAACTAGAAGGAAATAGGATAACCAAAATATTTTGAAAAGAAAAGTAAAATATTTTGATTAAGAAATTCGATATTATTCCTTTTTTTGATGAAACAATATTTAGTTTGGAGAAATCAAATTTTGTAGTTAGTAAAAATCGCACCAGCCGTCAAACATTTTCAATAACAGATTCAAAAGTCTACCAACAATAAAATGAAAATCAATTTTCAAAACGTTAAAATTTTGAAAATGTTATCAAAGTAATTATGAAAGTTTTCAAAAATGTTATCAAACTTGAACATACAAAATAATTTCGACAATGTTAAAACGTTTTACATAACAATCCTATGCATGACAGCCAAGCCGGGTTGTGCTTCGTCTCCATCAAATCAACCATGGTAAATAGGCGGGCGTTTCCCATGCATGACAATAAATCCATGTGACCTTCAAAAGCATAAACATGGAGCATACAGAAAGAAAAAGCCCTACGGCTGTGAACCGGTCTGACCCGGACATCGTGAGGATTCATAAATTTCTCAGCCAAGTCGATCAGAGAAATATTACCATCCTCCATCATGCGGGATACTTCATTGTGGGAAAGTCCTAAAAATTCCCGTAGCTTTCTTCTTGGGTCATAAACCAAAAAGACGGGACGACAGGACGAAATATCGGATTTCATCCTCCCACCGCAGCAATCTCCTCAGGTAAAGGGCAAACTTCTCCCCGGGGAAAGGCAAAGACATGATATGTATCGTCCCAATAGGACAAACAAGCATCAAGGAAGTAGCGATCAACTTGCATCTGACGGAATGGATACAGCTGAGTAATACCCGTCTAATTGAGAGCCACCCTATCCGTGTCCCTAAAGCGTCGGGACCATTCTTGCAGCATCACGGTCAATCAATCGATTCCCATGGTTAAAATTCTTGAAAGGAATAAAGAAACATTGTTTTAAGGAGGGATGAATTATGAGGAGGTTGTGAAGAAAATCAAAGACAAGGGAGAGCTATATATAGCATCAGCCTTACAACCCTCTTTCCATATCACTTTTCCATGAAAAGTTTCCTAATCCCAACCGGCTTAAACATACAGGCCTAGTCTCAATACTAGCACAGATTTAGTCATCCCGAACTTTCCTAAATTTCTTTGGAGTCAAAAATTTCAAAAATTCAAAAATTTCAAAATTTTCAAAAATTCAAAAATTAAAAAATCATTTTCCCCAGCGCGAGTCATATTTTCTACCTACGTGTTACATGCAAAATTTTATGGGACTTATACAGGTATGACTTAAGGCTTCAAAAGCAAGCTAGTGCAACTCACATATCTCCCCAGCGGAAGGCCCAAGGCGGCATTTTCATGGGATGGGCCCATATACAGGCACACCCGGGACTTACACGACAAGTCCAAATTCCCTACGGAGCTATCATCACCAGCACAGGTATGATTTTTATCTTATGGCTGGCGAGCCCTTCACGCGGGTCTAATGGACTATAAACGATCCGACCGGAAGTCTACCATGTCTTAATTGGCTTGGTAGCTACTCTGACTTTCGCCCTGTCCAAGCCTCAGTCAGAGT
Source organism: Agrostemma githago (assembly GCA_958450325.1). Classification (NCBI taxonomy): domain Eukaryota; kingdom Viridiplantae; phylum Streptophyta; class Magnoliopsida; order Caryophyllales; family Caryophyllaceae; genus Agrostemma; species Agrostemma githago. Next base: position 58,814,225 of record OY288247.1, on the reverse strand, counting down.
GGGGGCTCTGTAGACACCCACATTTGGACCGCCAGGTGTCTATAGGAGTTTCCAAAAAACACCCGATGATGATCGGACGCAAACGTGTTTCTACGCGCTCGGACATGGGCTCAAAACCATTGGTTGCTGGCTTATGCGTTTACAGAGTACAAATCTCACAAAACCAACCTCAAATTCAGGCCCAGTGGGTCGTTTCCAATAAAATAAGACTAATTTGGGTCAAAACCGACACCGGAAATAAAACCGACTTTTAGCAATTGGGTCAAACCCCGGTCAAAGCCGCTTCCGAGACACATAAAAATAGCCATTCAAATATCATAAATCCAGTCCAAATACAAAACCCACAAAATATCCAAACCACGGACCAAAAAACCGGACCCTTGCACTGCGGCTGACCCACTCGATCAAGTGTCAGCCCACTCGATCGAGTGGTCCCTGTAACAAGCCCGACTGCGTTTTGACTGGGCCACTAGGCCGAGTCAGGGGGCTACTCGGTCGAGTAACCCTAGCCGGAGGTACATAGCTTTGCCTATATATATACACCTCATGCATACATCTTTTCCATACTTTTGGAACCCTAATCAAACCCCTAGCAATCCTAATCCCATACACTCAAACCCTAACCCTAGTACTTAGGAGACAAACCGAAAACCACCACAACTTAGTCTACGTAAATCTCGAACTCCCATGCCTAAGCCACAATCAAGCGAGTCCTATCCGAGTCAAGAACATGTAGGTTGAGGGTGCAAAAATCCCTTTCTCTTCCCTTCTTTTCTTCCCCACGCGCCGTCTATATCGTCGTCATCGTCTTTTTTTTATTTTTTATCGTCATTATCGCGTCTATAATATCGTTAATATCACTAGTATAAAACATTAAAATACTTGTGAATTTGTGTCGAGTGCAAGTGATGTCGGGATAAGAAAATCCGAATATTACGAGGGTAACGCACCCGATGTTAACACTCGTTTATCCCGACACCCCTAGCACTTGATTATTGAAACAAGTCAACTTAAACAATAACTTTTTGTTTCGGTAGTATTATCGTTAGTCGCATATTTCATTGATTCTAAAGCTTTTTCAAAATAAATATTTTTTTTTTCAATTAGGGTCGAAACCCGTTGACCCGGATCCAACATCACATAATCCTTAGGAATTTATTACGATGTCGGTAAGCCGAGGGAATCAAGTCGAGTCTGTTTTAATAAAAACAATCGCAAAGTGTCAATCTACTAGATTCGATACCAACTCAATAGTGGGATGTCGGATCTAAACTATTTAGTCAATTAATTTAACTAACACGGTTTTTCATTGATGCTAAAATAGTTGTCATATAATTCGTTAGAATTACAACACTATGAACGCGGAGGAAATCCATACCGTCTTAGTTAATTTAAAACGACTTATATTATTTTCTTCAAGTTTTCGCTCTAATATTCCATATCGATTCAATAATCGAACATGGGATATGACGAGTATCAAATTTAGGATCGAGTATAAATCTCGTAATATTTATACCCGATTTCACGAAATTAACGATTTATCAAAATCCGAATTGAGCATAAATTATACGATATTTATGCCCGATTCGGTTGAATCAGCGACTTATCCAAAATCGAAAAGCAATATCAAATTACGAGGCGAACCTTAGTTCGTACAAGGGGCACTCGATCGAGTTCCCAACACACTCGGTCGAGTGGTACCCCAAAAAAAAACAGACATAATGATTTTTTGACCACCACTCGTCCGAGTCTCGCAATGACTCGATCGAGTGGCAGCGTACTCGGTCGAGTCCGTCAGTGACTCGATCGAGTGACCTTATCACGACAAATATCGTGAGTCCCACATCGCTTTTCTACTTTCGATAGTACTTTTTTTTATGACCTAGGTCAACACGCGTCAAATCAATCACAGGAAACATCACTTTTCAAAACTTTGCATCATCCTATATACGTCATTCTATATCATTATATACTCGCAAACCGTTATTATCATTATACCGTTACTAACAAGTTTGTTACTTTTCTTGTTGATTTATCGTTTATTTTATTGTACTAAAATGAACTCGCATGCTAAATATAACTTTGACGTTAGAATTAGTTACATTAAATCGACATAGAAACCCATTCAACTTTTCGCATGTCTAGGGAAAACAATGTTTGCATATCATTTCATCGTTCAACTAACGCGCGTATTAGAAAGTCACTCGATATCTTAGTGGAGGCCGCCAATGTGCGGGCGGGGTTAGGTGTTCTTTGTGAACTTCCCAACACGTACCCTCACCCCTTACTCAGAATCTTGGTTTCCGGATGCCCAAAATCGTTGGCGCACGAGAGTCATTCAATACACGTTATCCGATAATGTCGGTATCGGTATGAAATGCAAAGGGACGAGCCCAATAAACTCTGACATCATAAATTGACCGTATTTCGTACACGGTCCACTACGACATAGAGTGGGTTCGAACGGGCCCGAACTCCCACAAAGTTCGGCGGCGACTCCACTTCGATTTAAATTTCAATTCGATCCGTTCTCATATGGAGATTCATTCGCCTCCCCAAACCTGCGCGTGGCCGCGTCGGGGTGGACCTATGTCATGTCCACAACCGTGAATGCATGCTTCATACTCGGCTGCGTTATTAGTCACGTCAAAATCCAATTTAATGGATATTGGAGTATCTCCCCCCCCCCTTCGGTGATATTAAGAGAATACCGACTCCGAAGCCTCGGAATTGGATGCCCCGTCGAAATATAAATCTCATGTTTCTGTGTCGTTATGGAATATATCTTCATATGAGAAGGACCAAATGTGGGTGTGTTATTCTTCGATTATGGGGCTATCAGCGAGAAATTCGGCTACTACCCGGCCTTTAATAGCTTTTAACGACACAAATTTGAGATCGAACTCTGCCAACATTAGAGTCCACCTTGACATCCTGCCATTAAGGATGGGCTTATCGAATAGGTACTTGATAGGATCCATTTTGGATAATACCTGTACCTCGTAACTGAGCACGTAGTAGTGGATTTTTTTGGTGGCCCAGACTAGGGCTAGGCACGTTTTCTGGAGCATGGTGTACTTGCATTGATACTCCAAGAATTTTTTGATAAAGTAGTAGATGGCTCGTTCCTCCGAGTCGACTATCTGTGCTAGCATAGCCCCCATGGTTGTCTCGGTCGTTGTTAGGTATAACGACAAAGGCTAACCGAGTTGAGGTGGCATTAAAACCGGTGGAGCAGACACGATTTCCTTGATCTTGTCAAAAGCGGCTTGGCAGTTATCGTCCCATAGCTTTTGTTCACCCACTTACAGTTTTTTGAAGATCGGTTCACATACCATGGTTAGGTTGGATATGAACCGGTTGTATATTGAACTTTCCCAAGAAATCCCTTATTTCTTTTTCGGTTTTAGGGAGCTTCATCTCGGTGATGGCTTTGATTTTAGCTGGATTGACCTCGATACCACGTTAGCTAACGATATGACCTAGTAATTTGCCAGATGTTACCCCGAAACTGCACTTTTGAGGGTTTAGCCTCATGTTGTATTTGTGCAATCGGGTAAAGAATTTACTTAGGGTAGTGATGTGCCGATCTCGGCTTTTGGATTTGACGATCGTGTCATCTACATAAACTTCCACTTCCTTATGCATAATGTCGTGTAATGAAGTCGTCGTCGTTCGTTGATAAGTGGCCCCGGCATTGATAAGACCGAACGGCATGACAGTATAACAGTAAGTACCCCATGGCGTAGTGAAGGTGGTCTTACTCATGTCTTCTTCTGCCATTTTAATCTGATTGTACCCAGCTTATCCATCCATAAAGGATAGCAGGGCGTGATCAGCGGTATTGTCCACCATTATGTCGATGTGTGGCAATGGAAAGTTGTCTTTCGAACTTGCCTTGTTAAGATCCCGAAAGTCTACGCATACGCGCACCTTACCGTCCTTTTTAGGTACCGGCACGATGTTTGAGACCCAGTCCGGATATTCGGACACTTGTATGAAGTCGCCTTTGAACTGTTTGTCGACCTCTTCTTTGAACTTGGGAGACCATTCGGGTCTCATTCTGCGGAGCTTTTGTTTTACCGGCTTACACCCGTCTTTGATAGGTATACGGTGTTCATCTATTTCCCGATCTGTCCCCGGCATGTCCATGTAGGACCATGCGAAGACGTCTTTGAATTCTTGAAGGAGGTTTGTGAACTGTTGTCTCTCCTCGGGATCTAAAGATAACCCTAACTTAAGCATATAGGACTCTAAAGTGGTTCCCACATTGATGGACTCGAATTCTTCGATTACCGGATCCCGAGATTCCCATTGTTCTAGTTGCTCGATCAGATGCGGAGGTAATGGTACCTGTTTGTCGGGTTTCTCAATGTCATTGCGTATAATATTTTTGAAACCGAAAACATTTTGTAAGTAAGACAAGTCGTAAGCGGAACGGTTATCATTATTATTGATAGAAAACTTGGAAAACAACTCAAAGAGAGCGGCCATCTGATCAATGGTCAGAGGCGGGATTGTGAGTGCTATCGGGACAGACCCCGAGGCCCCAGTGGAAGTGACTACAGGGAGAGGGGTTACCGACTGAACTCTAGCACGAGACCCTCTGGACTCGGCCTCAGACTCTGACTTAGACTCAAACTCATACTCGGAATCGGTGTTCGGCATGTCTCCTTTGCCTGTGATCAGCTTGTAGACCCGACCCTGGTTGTCGGTACACTAGATGGTCTTCCTCCATACCCTATCCCCGATATCGAAGCCGACTTCTGAGATCAGCTTTGTGGGATCGAATCTATTGCTTCGGAGGATCAGGTTCACTAAGTCCTCCTTAGGAGTCGGAACGATCTTATCTTCCCCAAATAACAGCCCCAACACGGTCTTCGCATTATCATCACCCTCCTTGGATTCTGACTGGATGAGGGCAAATATGTCATCCGAAATGTAGTTCCATTCCCGGGCCAATTTGGTCCCGGATATGTAAAGGTTTGTTGAAACAGACCAACTCGGACAACCCCGAATACCGGCGTAAAAAAGTAGTCGGTCAACCCCAGGCTATATGGACTCAAGTAGATACCCTTGATGATATTGTAGGCCTTTTCAAGGCCCGCTCGGACAACGTTACCCGGGGTCATAGCGTACCCAAGGCCGAAGTGTTAGTCTTCGTCGTTCAGGACTTCAATAATCTTCCCAGCTGGAAGATATGGCCTTGAGGTAGCCCCCGGAAAGTACCCTAAATTTTGTAGCATCGTATCAATGCTAGTGGTGAAATAAGGCCTGAAGAGGTATTCCTCCTCGATCGTTCCCACAAAATCGAACCCCCGAAGTTTCGTACGGCCCGTGGCGTTGCAGCTAGCCACAGTCATATGGGTTGCCTCCAAAGTAATAACACTATCTTGCAGGGGCAACTTGATTTTTCGGTGGAGGATGGAGGACACTGCTTTAACAGCGTGGATTCAAGGTCTCCCGAGAAGTAAGTTGAAAGAAGAGGTGACGTCGATCATATGGAACTCTAGCTACTTTTCAATTGGACCCGTTATGATTGTCAATTTAATGGCCCCAACTACCGACTTTGGGCTCCCATCAAAAGCCTGGATGGTTTAAGCAATCGGGATATAGTCAGCCTCGGTGATGCCGAGGGCATTCGCAGTCCTTAGAAAAAGGACGTTCATAGCAGGCCCATCGTCAATTAGGGTCATCGGAAGATATTTTCTCCGACAAATCACCGTGATGTACAGGGCCAAGTTATTGGAGGCCCCGAACGGTGGCAGATCGGACTCAGAGAAGGTGATTAATGGACCTTCTTCCTTAGCCTTGCCCAAGTGGGGCATGACAGTGGCTACCATTTTAGCAAGGTAGCCAGGGAATCAATCTTAATTTGATCGAGAGCCTTAGTAAGTGCATCTCGATGTTCTTGCGAGCTAACCAGGAGTTGCCATATAGTAAGGTCAACTTGTGTCTTCTTCAGTTGTATCACAAGAGCTGTGTTAGTGCTCGGCTCTTCAGGGGCAACTTCCGTCCTGACAGGTTCAGTGACGATCGCCGGGATGGGGGTGTCCCTAGAGCTGGTAGCTTGATAGGGACGACCAGATTTGAATTGGCGAGGTGGTTACTGGCTAAGACCTCGTACTTAACCTTCCAGATTTCCTCGAGGGTAATGGGGACAGCTTCCCCTTTGACGAGATACACATCATCTTCATTGTCAAACCAGATCCCATTAACTTGTGTGATGAAACGAGAGATGAGGTGAGAACAGTCGACCACCTCCCCGGTAAAGATAGCATGTGAACTGAAAGGATTATCCTTATTACTTGGCTTGTCCCCGGGTAGCGGAATCTTACCGCTCTCGATCTGATCCAGAATCAGATGCTTCAAATTCCATCATTTTTCGGTATCGTGCCCATTGCCTCGGTGATATTGGCAATAGGCTTGGGCATTGTAGCTTTTAGAGCGTCGTCCAACTGGAACTTCAGGAGTTCAGCCTATCGGGTGGATTAAGCCCTTGGAAGATAGCCTTTGTAAGGCATATGTTGTAACACCCCCGATTTCATAAATTATATTAAATTAAATTAAAATTATGTTCGTATTCTTTTATTTTTACGATTTAACTCGTAATTCCTAAATTATTATAAAACGAGTTTATGTTTCAAGCGAATCCTAAAATCTTATTTGCCTCGAAAAATCATTTTACTTTCATTTCGTCCTACTCATTCATTTTATTCCTATTTGAGTTCTTGTTTTGACGGTTTTAACTTCTAAGTTCATTTTCATAAAAACTTGAATTTTATTTTGAACTAGAAGCTCATTCTTTCTATTAAGCCTCGTCAAAACATTTATTATTATTTTTTTCTCGGGAAATATTTTACTAATACGTTGTTTTAATTGGCCCAGTTACTTATCCTTCTTAGTCGATTTTAATCCGATTCCTGGCTTGGGCTGACTTTTACTCGATGTCTACTCATATCGTAATGCTTTATTTATCAAACCCGTTCACCTAGCCCGTCAATTCTTAAACCGAGTAGACAAATCCTATTGTCTTTAACCTAATTTGAAAAACCTCTTTTGTTTTGTTGTATCAACCGCTCTTCCCCATTATTCATTCCCTTCTTCGTTCACCCTAACCTCCATTTTCAACCTATCCTCCGTCTCCTTCTTTCTTCTTCATTTTTCTGTCTACCACCACTGTCTTTGCCCGCTGCTTTGCCTGTCCATCGCCGGCACCCCCTGTTTGGAGCGCGGTGTTGCTGCTACTCGTCACACTGTTGTTCCCCTTTTCTGTGTCTGATTTCGTGAAGGTAGTTAATCGTTCCTTCTTCTTTTCATCCATATTTTGTTCGTTTTCTTCTTCTTCTTGTGCCTCTCGACATCGCTGTTGTTTATCGTGTCGATTTCATCTTCGTCGTTTGTTACTGTCACGCTATGTTGATTCGTGAGTCTTCTGCTATTTCGTCTCATCCTCTTTGACGTTTGCTGTTACTGCTTGATTGACGTTGTGTTCGAGTTGTACCATTTTGTTATGTCGATTCCTTTCATCACTTGTTATTGATGTTTCGTTCTGCTGCTTCTTTCCGTTTCCTCTTCTACCTTTCTTTCTTCTTCTTCTTCGCTGTTTTCTATTCTCGATGCCCTTGCTCGCTCTTATTGTCTTGTTTCTGTTCGATCGACCCCTTCCCTTCATCCTCTTTTCTTTTCTTCTTCGCTGCTGCAACTGTTTGATGCTACTGCTGTTCTGTTACTGTTAGTGCTGTCCGCCGTTGTTTGTGCCGTTCGGTTGTCGATAATCTTCTATTCGTCCTGTTTTAATCTCGTGTACTGTTGCTGCTGCTGGGCGCGTGCTTTTGTTCTCCTTCTTCTTCGTTTTCCTATGTTCATTGATCGTTGTACTGTTCTTTGTTTTCTTTCTTTGTTTCCCTTTCTTCCTCTTGTCTTCTTCATTTGTGCTGCTGCTGTTGTTATTGTTGTCCCTGTTTGTTGTCGGGCTGCTGCATTTGTGGTTAATCGCTCCTAATATTTGATGGTGCTGCTGTTTAGTGTGACCCTCGGTTGCTGTTCGGTCTGCTTCCTTTCCGTTCCCTGTTTTTCTTCTCTTTTCTTCTTCGTCTGCTTTCGTTTTGTTGTCGTGACATTCTGTTTGTCGTCTCGACCTTCGGTTTCCGTGTTTGCTGCTATTTATTACTTGTTGACGCTGTTGTCGGTACGAGTATTGTTCACTACTTATTGAACTCGATTCGATGTCGAATCGGTCAATCTTTGCTCTCTCCTTGTCGATTTGATTCCTTCTCCCTATCGGTTCTACTTGGTCTTGTTTTCCATGTTCCTCCGTCCCTTTTTCAATCTTCTTTAATTCCGACTCTTGGTTCCCTTTTCTCATCGTCCCAATCTCGTTCGTTTCCGCTTTGTCAAGGCCTCGAAGTTTTATTGAAGAGCAAGAGAGGAGCATGACTTTCAAATTCAAAGGTCAAGCTTGAACTATTATGAAGGACGAGTACATGGTTGTTCCAATATTGACTCAAGGTAACTCTAGGACGTTACTCGATTTTATATCGTATGTTTGAGTAGTAGTATGTAGTAAATATTTTAACTTCGATTTTCTAATTTTAGCTATATTTTATTGCTAATTATATTAATTTTAAATCGTATGCTTTATCAATATTTTTACAACTTTCGATATCGTTTTATAAATCGTTGGTAGTTTAATTATTTACGATCGTTATAATATTTTGTTGGTTGTCGTGACACTAGTAACTAAATAATATCGATTTCATATTTTCGTCGTATTTCGTTAATCTATAATTTTAACTCAAAATTGTATTTTTATATTTTAACCAAAATTTGTATACTTGTTCAATAAATTTATTTCGTTTTACGACTTATATTAATAAATGAGAAAGTAGTCGATTTTGTTTTAAATACATTTTAGTCGAGACTATTTTCCCTAATAATTTCTCATTTGTCTACGATTGATTATTTTTAGTAAAATCAGCGTTATTTATTGATAAAATTTATCTCCTAAAACCAATTTGAAAGTTTTATAAAATCTCGTTTAATTTATAAAACTCGTCAACTCAAATAATTTTGATATCGTTTTTCTTAAACCATCTTTTTCAAACATTTATAGTTTAACTCGATTTTCTAATTATTTATAAAAATACTAAATATTGACTTATTATACTTTATTTATATTTTGGGTAACAAATTTAGAAATATATTAAAGTTACGATAACGACGATAATAATGAAACGCTAACTTCGTTAGAAATGATATTTCTATACATTTCACTAATTTTAATAACTTACGTATTTTCAATAGGACTATTTCTATTTTTAGTAAGTTTCTATTTTTAGAAAGTTTTCCTTTTAATATAAAATGGTTATTCCTTTTATCCATATCATTTATATTGATTATATTTACTTTTGACTATCGATAATGGCTGTTTTGGAGTTATGGAATGAGGACAAGTGTATGGGTAGAGTAATACAGTCTAGGGTATACGTTTTGCCATCAACTTTAAAGCTGGTGTGTCTATGTTGAGACGCATTGGTCGTTGAACTGAGCATGGTTTGTGTTCAGGAGTGTGTATATTTTGACCTTAAACTTAGATATCGCATCATGTAAGTCGCCGTCGGGTTGAACTGGATTACGGTTGGTGTCCAGGAGGGGTGTACATTACTTAAGCCAGGACCTCGCTGCACGAAGTCCTGTTATAGTTTGAGTTGCCTAGTTAGAGACTGAAGTCTAATTTGTTTTGACTAAGTTCTCGAAGCTAGTTTGAGTATTATCCTAGTGAAAGTCTATTCTGTTGCACTGATTGATTTCCATAACGCCATTTTTTTTGAATATTATTATTATCGATTGATATTGACTTGCAGGTTTGCAAATGCTTTAAGTTTCGCTGAAAACTTATTTTTATTATATCGTTTTAATGTTTTCTCATTTTAATTATTTTGATATAGTAATACTATTATTTTTCCATATGATATAATATGGCTGGAAGAACGTCCGAGTTACTCCCCACTGACGTGGCTGTTATGTTTATAACATGACAGGTATTTGCTGCTAGGTTTTGGGTGTGAGCTAGCGAGTGGCGTGGATCCTACTCTTCCTTCATTCATGTTTATTTATGGATTTGTATAAACCCGTTTGGAGATTTACTTTTAGCCCTTTTGTAAAAAGAGGCCTTTGTATTGACTTACCATTTCTTTTAATAAGATATAATTTGTCAGTGTGTTTTAATCCCAACTCTACAGTGTTTCCGCCACTGTATTGCGTTAGAATTTCTAGGGGATTACAGTTGGTATCAGAGCATTGTTGCTCCCGACGCTTACACCTGATTTTAGGAAAAATACCAGTAATGAATTGAATATTAAAGAAATATTAGTGAGAGATGGGTAGAAACCAAAATAAGGACTTAACTGTTAGGTTTATATGTTCTTGTAACTCGATGATTAGCATCGAATATTTGTTGCTTTTGACTGGAAGAAGATGAATGAACAAGATGTTGAAGAGATGTTGCTCCTAATCGGGACAAGACCTGCTTAGAACTCTCAATGCCTGGTGATGCGGGTGGACAACTTTGTGCTACAAGGAAGATACAATGGTGACCTTTCAGCCCAGATTTAGTTTGCTCCAGCTACAGGTTAGATGATCAAGAGTAGATTCCTGTTCCATGATGTTGCAGTAGATCCAGATCGAGCGACCCAAAACTCCCGTGCTCGTTCCTCTGCAAGAAGATGAAGTAATCCATTTAGTTCCCTCGTGAACTCTGGAGGCCCGAAGATTCTCCTCTGGTTCAAGAGCTTAGTATTATAGGATCACGTATTCCTTCCTTCCTTCCTTCCTCTACTTCTTCCAATTCTTCTCTTCTATATTCTCATCTTCTTTCGTTTGGTGAATTCTTATTCTATTCTTCTATTCTACCATCTTTCTCTTGAGATTCTTTGGTTAGACCGGTTTCTGTCTTACTGAACCCCGTGTTATAGATGTTTGAGATTTAGTAAACCCTTGTTACCTAATTTGAAGATTGTGAGTCTACCCTATCTTCTAAGCAAGTGAGAAATTCTGGAGGATTAATTTGAATAGCAAGATGTTGCTTGATGGAATTAGGATGATACCTTAGACTCTGAACCTTGGGTTATAGGTTACTTTAATTATTTTGGAGTACTTAGAGTTGAATATATTTTGGAGTAGTAAGAGCATGTCACTTTTGATGGATACCTAGTACCTAACCTACAACCGAACTAAGTGTAACTGATAATACTACTTTGGGATTTTTACCTAATGCTTATTTGGTGGATGCATCACGAATATTTGGGATCATAGAGTATTGTTTAAGGTGTTAGCCTGAGTGTTGTGCTACCATTAAAGGTATTCATTAGTATCGTTAGAAATTTTGGTTGACATAGATTACCCGTGTTTCTTAAGGATTAGATCGTTGATCGTTGTTTAAGGTTGTAACCTATGAACTTTGGAGTTGAGTGATCTAACTTGGTTAAATTGTTGTTAACCTTGAAGAAGAGAAACATATTGTACAAATAAAGGTTTGATTTATCGCGTTGATTTAAGGAATACTTAATGCGAATCATCTTGATGGATTTATAGTTCAGAACCCTTGGACCAACGAGATTGTGGCTTCGTTGAGTTAATATTTTGGTGGTTTCGCTGTTACTATATGAAATTTGGTGGAATTCTCAAAAACCTTAGTTGAATGTCATGTTTTGAAGATGTGAGTGTTTGCGTCATTACCTATAGGTTTGAGCGTGTCTGAGGATTTATTGTACCTTTCCCCAACTTCTGTACTTATGGCATTATAAATATGTTGGTGATCATTTTGAGAATTTTGTGCTCGAACATTGTCATATTGGTGGATCTGTTAATGTTCCTTACTCGGGAAATTTGGAGTATACCTCGAGTTCAAACCTTACGTGCTTTGGGTTTAGGAACCTTATCGATTGCGAGTTTGGGTGTGTTTTGATGACCGTTGGAATTTTACCGTTGGAATTTTAATCCCCTTTTTTTTATCTAATTCCCATGAACTTCACATAGCCATAATTTGACCTGTTTTGACCTGTTTATTAACTACATGCCATAAATTGCCTACCCTAGTCAAGCTAGTTTGGTTAATTAGACGGAATTGTTTTTTTTCGGGTAAAATTTGGTACTATGTCATGTTGATTGGAGAAGGAGAAAAATGATGAATGATTGAAAAAAAAATCAATGAAAGAAAAGAAAAAGAAAGGAGATAGTTAAAAAGAAAGAAAAAAAAAGTGAAACAAGAAAAGGAATGTGTTTTTGCTATGAGAAAAAGAATTAATTTCTATATTTTCATAGTTATTGGTACGAAGTTGGTAATGAAAAAATTGAAAATAAGAAGGTGCTTGGTACTACTTGTAATTCCTTTGATTGAAGATTTGTTAAGAATGGAATGAGTATATTGTTGGTTGCGGTTGTACTAGCTTGACTTTTACCTCCACAATCATCACAAACTATTTCCTGGGTCATAGCATGTACTCGATGCATCCCTTTATCTGAGTTAGATGCTTCATAGGAATCAAACCGCTTAGTCAAAACAGCTAATTGATTAGCGATTTCAGAGTCAGAATCGTTACCATTACCTCGGGTATTACCGTGTGAATTACCCCATCGTGCATGGTGAGATGCCATATCCTCAATAGTCTGCCACGCCTTATCATCATCAACATTGGACTGGAACCTCCCGTTGCAGGCTGAATCAAGAGTATTACGACAATCGTCGTATAGACCGTTGTTAAACTGATTGCAAACGAACCATTCTTCGAATCCATGATGAGGGCATTCTTTGACCAGCTTCTTGAATCTTTCCCATGCCTCATGAATATTCTCATGAGGTGTTTGACGAAAATTAGTGATCTGGCTTCGTAGCATATTCGTCTTCTGGGGGGGATAATAATGTTTGTAGAAAGCCAATGCAAGAGAATTCCAATCGTTGATTCCAGCTGAGACCTTGTCGAGATCGGTGATCCATTCTCTGGCTGCATCACGTAGAGAAAACATGAAAAGCATCTCCATGACTTGCTCCTGAGTAACTCCTGCAGGAAGGGGAATAGTGGAGCAATAGTCAGTAAAAATTCTCATATGTTTAGCGGGATCTTCCCTGGCATCGCCTCCAAATTGGTTCTTCTCGACCAAGGTAATGAACGCGGGATGGATCTCAAAGACGCCATTAGTGGCAGTTGGACGCTTGACCAACTTAGGAAGGGCAGTCTGTTCCGGTTCAGAGTGGCTAGCAAGTTTAGGCATCTTGACTAGCGGGGGTGGTAGTAGAAGGAGAGGTGAAGAGGGATCGGGAGCGGGAGTGTCCTCTTCAAAGGACTGATATTCCGCGATTTCCTTAAAGAAATTTCGTCGCTTACGAAGGGTCTTCTCTGGTTCAGGATCAAACGGATATAATTCTGAACGGGAGCACCTGGGCATAAGCAAGAAATTACAATAAAGAAGTGAGAAACCGTCTCAAGGAATTTGTGGATTCCCTGAGACGAAGAAAAATAATCTAGAATCTAAAACAAATAAAAAGCAATAAAACAAAACCGTCTCCCCGACAACGGCGCCAAAATTGACAAGGCTAAAGTCGTATCATCTTAATCAAAATAAACCTAACTAACGACTAACAAATAGCTAGCAGCAAGTAAGGGTCGAACCACAGAGAGATGGATGAATATTGCAAATTATCTATAATTGATTATAAACTATTTAAATTCTGAATTGTTTGTGTTTGTTTTCTAAACTATTGCAGTAATGTAAATTAAGGGTTCTAACAATATTAAAAGAGATCTAGGGTCTTACGGTTCACTATGCAATTAAATTGGGTAAAGTTAATTAATCATTCAATCAATCAATCAAAGTTATTTAGGGCAAAGACACGGCCTCTCGGATCTTATGTCAATCTTAGGATAGATTCTGACGGGCTCTCGCAACTTACCAGATTATCCTACCCACTTACTTGTAAGTCTACCCTTACCAGGCTTTCGATCTTAGGTTCGGGTTCCTAAATATTCAACTAGTTCAACGTCTCAAACTAATCAAACAACGATACAAGACAAGTAGTAAGGCAATAACATATGAATGATCAATCAAATAAGTAATTAAACTAACATCCCCAATTCAATTAGCATAGATCCCCTTCAACCCTAGAAGAATAAATTAGCTACTCATGGTGAAGCATGAAACAACAAAATAATTGAGCATAATTGAGATTAATATGAAAATAAGAGAAAAGGGAAAAATATCGATTATGAAGAACTGAAAGATTGAATAATAATTAAAAGCTAAAAAGTACCGCTACAAGCTTGCAGAATTCCGATGCTAATAATAAAACTAAAACTAAAGTTTTTGAATGAATAAAAGTTGTCCTTAAACCTAGCCCTCAAAAGGGTATTTATACTTATTACAATGAGTTTAATTAGAAAATAGAATATAGTCTAAAATAATCCCGTAGGATTCTAATTAGGGTAAAATAAGAATTCTTCGAAAATTAGGAAAGTCTATCTAACGCATCGCGAACCGCTCGGTTCACAAACAAACCGAGCGGTACGAAAACGAACCGACCGGTACGAAAACGAACCGACCGGTTTGAAATCAAACCGCTCGGTACAGGATCAAACCGACCGGTTCGACCTTCGTTGTCCGCCTTGCTGCCTTGTTCTTCTTGTTTTCTTCATTTGTAGCTTTTAACTCCGTTATGTTTCCTGCCAAACATAATCCATATACCCGGCATAACAAACTACGGATAAAAGGCTACTAAATTATTCTTAAGGCATGTGAAATCGGTAAAAACGGAGGATAAAGTGAGAATAAATATGCATATGAACTGCGTTCATCAATGACTCGTGTTGGTTGGTTATGCCTTTGACAAATGAGGCGGACTAGGATGGGGAAGAAACCCATGATATAGGATCGACGGAGTTTCGACGCTAAAAACCTTCGACGACTTATAAAAGACCCGACACTACTAAATGCTATAAGGAAGGTTTTTTTTTTGAAAGAGGATTGAATTCAACATTTGAAAAAAATGCTTGGAGCCGACTTTTGTATACTACTAAACGCTAAAATGCTTTAAACTAAGTATCGGTCGGTCGAAATCGGGTCTATACCAACGACGATGGCTTTCTCGTAATTCAGGACGGACTTCCTAAGCCGAATTGGCCTTAGAACATGCCGTGAAACCCATACGAGTTCGGCCATAGAATTCTTTAGGGCACCCATTTTGTAATATACACCACGGTATAGTGGGCTGTCGGTCACAAATAACTGGCCCGGGAAAGATTTGGGTTATGCATGAACCATCGAATTAAAATGCGTACATTACTAATCGAACGATTTCTTTTCGAGTCTCACCCTAGGAATCCCGACGACTAGTGGTACATCAGGTATCACCAGCGGAGTCGCCAAATTGTGGACATGACATAGGTCCACCCCGACGCGGCCACGCGCGGGTTTGGGGCGGCGAATGAATCTCATGTGAGATGGATCTCGAATTGAAATTTAAATCTAAATGGAGTCGCCACCAAATTTTGTGGGAGTTCGGACCCGTTCGATACCCACTCTATATTTATGGGGTTCGTCCCTTTGCATTGCGATACCGATACCTGTAACACTCTTGATTTTATAAATTAAACTAAATTAAAATTATGTTCGTATTTTTACGATTTAACTCGTGATTCTTAAAATTATATTAAAATGAATTTATCGTTCAAGCGTTTCAAACTACTGAAATTCTATTTGTCTCGGAGACCCTCCTTATATTTAAAACACATTTTTATTTTTGTTTCGATTAATTTTATACATTTAATTTAACTCTTATCGAAAGTCTATTTCGACAATTTAAATTCTAAATTCTTTTGATTTATTTATATTTAAGCTCGAATTTTCTATTTTTTGGCTCGAAACTCACTTATTTTAAGTTTCGTTAAAATATTTATTTCCTTTCCTCGGGAAATCAATTAATTTCACTTTATCAAAGATCTATTATTTTTCGAGAAATGCTATTTAAACGTCCAACTATCTATTTCTATAGGTTTTTTTTCGTCTCGAATACTTTATTTACTCATTTTATTTGAAGGCCCGATTAGTTACTTAAATTTTATTAATTCGATTTTAGTTCGATTTCGTGGGTCAGTCAACTTATCGTTACGGAATTCGGTTCGTACCCGATTCATTGTATTAAACCGTATTTTCTTACTCGCTTCATTGTGAGCTGTTTCAACCCCTTTTTCTTTTGTTCTTATCCTTTTAATTCGTACTCCCCCCTTGCTATATTATTTTTCCGATTGATTCAACTCCCATTTTCCCCACTACTTTTACATTCATTCCCCTGATCTTTTGTTCTTCCCACTTCTTTTATACCCACCGCCTCTTGGTTTATCCCCTCATCATGTGCCTCTCTTCTTCATTCTTCTTCAGCAATCACCATCACCTGCACCATATTTACCCTCTGTTTTCCTCTATTTTCTTCGTCCTTTTTGCTGCTGCGGCGTACTGTTGCCGTGTTGTTGCCTGAGTTCGTTGCTGCTGTGATGTGATGCTACTGTCCTGTTGGTCTTGATTACTGCTGCGTTTGTCCCTTCGGTTTCCTTTCTCGTATTATTGAGGGTAATTCCTTTCCCCTTCTTCTTCTTTTTCATTATTCTTCATGTACGTTTTGTTGCTGCTACGTCTTCCTGCTGTTGATCTGTTGCTGCTGTTTTGTTTCGGTTCAATTATTGATGTCTGTGTGGGCTATTCCTATTTTGAAATAGATAAATTTGCTAAATCGCGTGAAAATATAATATGATTTACACTCGATTCAGTTTTCGATACTCGTTATATTAGATACTTGATTATAGAATCAATATCTAATATTAGAGTGAATTTTGTGAAAGACGTTTATGACTCATTTTAGACGGAATAACTCATCCGTGTCGTAATGTTGTAATTAGTCTTTTCGGACCATGTGACCATTACCTCAGCATCAACGTAATTGCGTTTAATATGGTTTTATTGACTGATTCTTTCAGATTCGATATTGTATCCTAGGAAATAATGCTTTTTGAAAATAGTACGATAATATTGATATTAGAAACAAGAAAAGAAAAATAAGAAGAAAAAAAAACGTGACTAGGACGACGTAGAAGACGAGAAGAATGAGAAAATGAAGAGAAAAAGAGAAAAGACGGGATTTGTAACACCCTCAACCTACATGCTAAATTATCTCGAAAACGGACTCGTAATAGCGGCCTAGGCGCGGGAGCATTAAGATGTATATAGGAGAGTTATGGTGTGTATAATTAGGAAGGGATTTGACGAGTTTTGCTCTCGGGTTTCCTAAAGGATTTCTAGAGGAAAAATCGGGATTGGATGTGTGTATAATCTGCCTAGGATTGCTGAAATTTTGGTTATGTATTGTTGTGAATTGTGTGTATCAAAATATGTGTGTCATAATTGTGTTGTGCAAAGGGGGTGTATTTATAGGAGAGGTTCCCGGCTTTGGCTAGGAACGGTAGTAGTCTTGGATGCAATAGGATTCCGGCTTTGGATGGGAAAAGGTTGCTTGTAGGGGAAGAAAACACCCGGTTTGGATGGAATAGGATTCCTGTTTTAGCTGGAAAAAGGGCCACTCGATCGGGTGCCCGGTCTGACGCCGGTTTTGGGGTGCTTTACGAGCCTACTCGACCGAGTGGGCCTGAGCCGGGTAGGGGTCTCTTTTTGGAGATCGAGTTTTATCTTTAAGGGAGAGTTTTAGTTCCTCTTTGTAGCTGATTTGTGTGGTGTTTGACTTCAAATTGGATTTCCGAAAGCTGCGTGACAAATTTTATGTCTCGGAAACGCCTTTGACCGGGGTTTGACCCGGTCGCTAAAAGAAGGTTTTGCCATTGGTGTCGGTTTTGACCCAAATTAGTCTTATTTGACTGGAAATGACTCACTGGACCTTGATTTGAGGTCTGTTTGGTGAGATTTTACTCCGCTAAAAGCTCGCGCCAAATAGTAACGATTTTGAGCCCATATTCGAGTATATTAAAGCATGTTTGCGTCCGATCATCATCGGGTGTTTGTGTAACACCCTGATTTACCCAAGAGTCTTACCAAGACATTCCTGAGTAAATAAAGGTGTTACCATCTCGGTATAACCCGAGGTAGTAGTTCATTACATTACGATTCAGAAACCAACCATTTAAAACTAAATAATGAATTATTACAATCTCGTATCTACAGAACACGGTTACACAATTATAGCAGCGAAAGCACAACTAGTAAGACAACAGCCTTTAAACGTGGTCAGTGACAGCGCAAACCCACCCCGTACAGTCAACCAGAATACAATCATCATGCATCATCAACCTGCACACTAGCACTGCTCCCCAAAAGACCGAAAACGTCAATTGGATTACCACAGCCACCCAATAAATTAGGGTGACAATTTAGACAGAGAAAACGATTAGAATATGCTAACATCATAACCCATGTACGTTATATAAAACATCTAGTCTCAATCATCTCAGTAGCATCATCGTTACCAATCAATAATATCATCTCCATATTCTCAGTACTTCACGGTATGAATAATTTCCATTATACTACTCGATAGGCTTCAAGCCCACCATGAATCCGCTATACTACTCAATGGGCCTCCCGACCAGGATTTCGCTATACTACTCAATGGGTCTCCCGACCAGGATTTCGCTATACTACTTGATTGGGGTCGGCAGCCTGACACTAATAGCCCGCCAGGCAGGCTCCCAGAGGACTGCCCATTAAGCCCAGAAACCGACCCTGCAAACGGTCGAGGTAAAGCACATAAAAGTGGGAAGTGCTAAGGAAAGCAGCCGACCCATGGGCCAGCAGGGTGACGCGGCCTGCTAGAGCCTAGCACTCACAGTTCAAAACCCGCCTGCCCCCTAGGGACATCTCCGCGGACAGGGCAGGGATCCCCAGGGGCCCTCTCGTCATTCTGCCTAAGGTAATTGAGAGTGGGTGGATGAGAAGATGCCACTTGTCACCTCCTCATCCACCCATTCTCCTTCTATTTCCCTATCTTGTGGGAAGGTATAAATACCCTTCCATTTCTCACAAGAAAGGGGTTGGATTTTCTATCTCTAGAACTCTTACTCTAAAATTGCCGCCCAGTTCCGCACGAGCTGGGTTTCTTAAGGCATTCACGGACTAACTTAGGCATCGGAGAGGGTTTCCTCGGACAACCTCCGAGGCCCTGTGCGTTCTCTGTGCAGGGAGCTTGCCCAATCCGCCGGGAAGGTCCGACTAAAAGAGTAGGAGGAAAGAGAGTGTCAAGATTGATCAGTGAACATTCAGAGCAACACCGAACGATTCAAACCCGAATTCCACGTCAGGTTAATTGATTTGGCGCCGTCTGTGGGGAAGATCTGGTTGTTTCCACGAATTACCCACAAAAATCAACCATTCCCATTTACAAAAACTAAACCAATCAAAGTAATCATGCCGGAAATCGTTGACACCAGTGTAGGGGTAGGTCCGACGGTCCCACCGGTGACCCCCCTATACGGCATGCCGCAGCCAGAGAGGGCTCCTCCCACCACGACCCTGGGGATGGAGCTGGGGGCACGAAGCGAACCGCCGCCAGAAACGCCCAGAGGAAAGCAAGAAGGACAGCTCAAGTATACGCGCAGGTGCAGAAGCGTATCACAACAGGCAGCCAAGAGCCACCTGCCCAACAACAGGCGTTCTCCATTCACACAACAGAATCCGCCTCTGGAGAGTAGAGAGGTCTATCCCAGGGATTGCGGGAGCGGATGAGGCACAAGGAACCTGCATCTAAGCTCCTGGGAGAAAAGCAGGGCGGAGTCTTCTGCAGATTAACGCCGGCAGCCAAGGGACAGCCAGCCCCAGGGTTGTCCCAAAGCATGCAGTCTAGGCTTAACCGGGGGCAGCCGCTTGAATCCAGATACCACCAGGATGACAACCTCTGCCAGTCTCAGAGGAAGAGACCCAGACAAATCTCCCCTGAGGTAGAGGACGAAGCAACGAGCAGGCCGCCACCGAGGCACCGCTCCCCTAGTACTAGGAAACCAATCCCTAGACAATGGGATATCCAGGGTAACCAGTCTAGGGAAAGCAGGTCACGAGTGGTAGGCAGGCCTACAAAAACCCCTCTTCATCCTGATGTACAAGAATTCCCCATACCAAAAATCAAAATGCCTACCGTCAAGTTCGACGGGACCGCAGACCCAGAGGATCATCTGGCGGCTTTTGAGAGTCATATGGGCATGTATGACGTGGATGACGCAATCTGGTGTAAAATCTTTCCAACCACCCTGGTAGGACTTGCACAAGGATGGTTCAGGGACCTTCGCCAGGGATCGATCAGCTTCTTTATAGAGTTAGCCGAGGCCTTCCTTGAGCAATATGCAGGGAACAAAAGGAGACGCCTCACTCGTTTCGATCTCATGACCCTGAAACAGAAGAAGGGCAAAAGCGTCAGGGAGTACCTGAAGAGGTTTGACTTGTCCTATCAGCAAGTCAGAGAGATCGATGATTCCACCGCTGCTTACACCCTGACAATCTCCCTGCTCCCAGGGGAAATGAAGAATCAGATGATCAGGGCCCAGCCTGAAACCTTGGCCAAGGTCAGGAAAATCGCTGAAGGGTTTATTCTGCAGTAAGAGTTTCACAGCCTGCCAGAAACCCCTGCAGGCCAAGCAAGGCCGCAAGGGGGATCGCAGGGTGGACGTGGCAGAAAAGAGCCAGGCAAACGGAGAGAAGAGGGAGACACCCCCAAGAAAGAACGCACAACATAAAAGCCAAGATTTGACAGCTACACGGCCCTCAATAGGCCGAGAGCAGAAATCTTCGAGTTGGAGAAAGAAACAGCAAAATGGACTCGTCCAAACAAGCCGCGCAGCCCAAAGGGGGATCCTAAAAAGTTCTGCACGTTCCACGATTGCATAGGCCATACCACGGAGGAATGCCGACACTTAAAAGATGAAATAGAGAAACTTTTAAGAAACGGCTGGCTGAGTAACTATGCAGCAAGGAACAAACCCCAAAACGAGGCGGCGGACAAACCTGAAGGCTCAGCCCAAAATCGCATGATCATCCATGTAGTGTCAGGAGATGCAGAGGGGCGAACCAGCAGACGAGGCCAGAAAAGGCAGATCCGCGAATTGCGGAACCAAATTTGCTATGCCGAGAGGGCAGGAAGTCCAAGAGGCACTACCCTAAGCATCACCCCTAAAGATGCAGGGAGAGTCGTGTACCCGCATAGTGACCCTCTGGTCTTAACTCTTGAAATTAGCAATCACATTGTCAAGAGATACATGGTGGACACTGGCGCCTATACAAACCTCTTGTACAAAGACGCTTTTGAGAAAATGAATCTAGAAAAAGGACATCTGAAGCCGGCCCCTGGATCTTTGTATGGGTTCAGTGGGGCAGGTGTGCTACCCATGGGAGTTATCGACCTGCCGGTAACATTCGGGGAGGGGGCCTCGGCCAGAAATATCAGGGCATCATTTGTTGTGGTGGATGCCAAGTCTGCGTACAACACCCTGATAGGGCGAGCCACCCTAGATGAAATAGAAGCTGCTGTGTCAATCAGGGCCCTCACCATAGCCTATGTGACAGACTTTGGCATGGAGGGGAAGGTCCATGGGGATCAGGAGTTGGCCAGTCACTGTTACTCCGTGGCCCTGCAAGCCCATAAGACAGAAAGGAAAGGAAAGCGAAAAGCCGAAAGCTCTCCCAGCAGGGAGGGCGAAATCCCGGTTGCCCAGCACGAATCAGCCCACTTAGAGCCTGAAGGGGAGAGCATGCTGGTGGACTTAGAACCAGGAAGGCAGGTCCTCATAGGGGCCGACCTGGAGGAGTCCTACCAAAGGGAGTTAATTGCAGTCCTGAGAGAAAATAGGGACGTATTTGCTTACTCTGCAAATGAGATGCCAGGGGTCGACCCGGCTTTTATTGTTCACAAGCTGAACATTAATCCGGAGGCTCGCCCTGTGAAGCAGAAGAAAAGAAACATGTCCGTAGAAAAAGACGCGGCGATAAAAGAAGAAATAGACAAACTCCTAAAGGCAGATTTCATCGAAGTCTGTGACTACCCTGAATGGTTGGCAAACGTTGTGATGGTAAAAAAGTCGTCAGGTGCATGGAGAATGTGCGTAGACTTTACAAATCTTAACAAAGCCTGCCCAAAGGACTGCTACCCTCTGACCAGGATAGATCAACTGGTGGATGCCACTAGTGGATACACCACGCTAAGTTTTCTGGATGCATTCTCAGGGTACCATCAAGTGTACCTCTGGCAGCCAGACAGGGTGAGGTGCGCCTTCATAACCAGCCATGGCACTTACATGTATAAGATGATGCCATTTGGGCTGAAGAATGCAGGCGCCACCTATCAGCGGTTGGTGGACAAAGTCTTTGAAAATGAAAAAGGAAGAAATTTGGAAGCCTATGTCGATGATGCGATTGTCAAGAGCAAGGGGGACAAGGAGCATATAACAGACCTTCAGGAAACGTTCTCCTCCCTGCGGTCATACAAGATGAAGCTGAATCCGAAGAAATGCACATTCGGGGTCCGATCCGGAAAATTCCAGGGATTCTTAGTCAGCTCCAGGGGGATAGACGCCAATCCCGAAAAAGTTCAGGCGGTCTTAGATCTCCCGGAGCCTAAAACCATCAGGGACATTCAGCGGCTTACAGGCAGGATGGCCGCCCTGGCCCGATTTATCGCCAGGTCGGCAGACAAGTCCACCCCCTTCTTCAAAGTATTAAAGGGCAACAAGCAATTCAAATGGGAGGATGAACAAAAGAAATCCTTCGAACAATTGAAGGAAAACCTGAAGAAACTCCCTACCTTGGCAAGACCAGTGGCCGGAGAAAAACTGTACCTATACATTGCTGTCACCAACACGACAGTAAGTGCAGTCATCCTAAGGGAGGAAGCAAACTCACAGCAACCCATCTACTTTGTGAGTCATGCCCTGGGGATAGCCGAAAGAAATTATCCTTTGATAGAAAAGGCCGCCTATGCAGTCATCATCGCAGCCAGAAAACTCAGACCCTACTTTGACGCACATCCCGTTGTGGTCCTCACCGACCAACCGCTGGAAAAGTGTTGGAAAAGTTTGAGAAATCAGGAAGACTTCTGAAATGGGCGATCGAGTTAAGCGGGCTGGGGATATCATACCAGCCAAGGACAGCCATCAAAGCACAAGCCTTGGCTGATTTCCTGGCTGAATGTTCCCATTCAGGGGAAGAGGAGCCCCCCGCCGAAGAATGGATCGTGCACACTGACGGATCCTCAACAGCCAATGGTGCAGGGGCAGGCGTTGTACTGACCAGCCCAGAGGGAGTGGATTTTGAGCACGCGCTCAGATTCACCTTCCCTGCATCAAACAACGAGGCAGAGTACGACGCTGTACTCGCAGGGATTAATCTGGCTAAGGCCGCAGGGGCAGAGCGAGTTATACTAGCTACTGACTCCCAGCTCATTGCTAATCAAATTAACGGAGAATATGAGGCCAGAGACCAGACCATGGCCACCTACCTTGAAAAAGTAAAACAGGAGTTATCAAGCCTGAAGTCCTATGAAATCCAGCAAATACCCCGATCACAGAATAATCGGGCCGACGCTCTGTCAAAGCTGGCCAGCTCTAGCCTGCAAGACATAAGGAGGTCGGTGTGGGTTGATGTTATGCATGAAAAGTCCACCAGCGCCTGTCAGGCAATCAGCACCATTGAAGAGGGACAGGAAACCTGGATGACCCCCCTCATCCAGTTCAAAAAGCATGGCATCCTGCCACCAGATCCGGTATAGAAGAGGAGAATACAGGCCAAAGCAGCCTGGTTCATAATCATTGACGAAGAACTCTATAAGAAATATTTCACTTACCCCTGCTCAGATGCCTAGGGGCAGACCAGGCTGCCGAAGTCCTAGAGGACATCCACTCAGAAATCTGTGGACATCACATCGGAGGAAGGTCATTGGCCCACAAGGCCCTCAGGGCAGGCTACTATTGGCCTACTATGCTAGCAGATGGTAGAAGCCTAACCCAAAAGTGCAGAAAATGCCAACTCTTCGCTTCATCAATCCATGTCCCAGCCCAAGAACTCAGGCCGATTCTATCTCCCATTCCTTTCGCCCAATGGGGAATGGACAAACTGAGTCCATTTACCACGGCTACAGGGGGCCGAAAATTTCTAATCGTAGGGATAGACTACTTCACAAAGTGGGTTGAAGCTGAAGCAGTCCGAAACATCACCGAGCCGACGGTCAGGAAGGTCATTTGGAGGAACATTATAACAAGATTTGGCCTCCCAAAAACATTAGTATTTGATCATGGGAGGCAATTTGATAATGACCCCCTAAGAACCTGGCTAGAGGGGCATGGGATAGCCGTCGCCTATTCCGCCGTCTGCCACCCTCAGACCAATGGACAGGCTGAAGCCGCAAACAAACAGATCTTGAATGGACTCAGAAAAATGGTAGATGACCTCAAAGGAAGATGGACAGATGAGCTGCCGAGTATCCTCTGGTCAATAAGGACCACCCGAAAGGAGTCAACAGGTCAGACACCATTTGGTATGGTATATGGAGCAGAGGCTTTGCTACCCATCAAAGTGCGAGTTCCTACCCTGCGATCTCAGCAATACAACCAGGCTGACAATCACGAAGCAATGGCCGAAGCTCTTGACCTGGTCCAGGAAGTCAGGGAGGAAGCCTGCACCAACATAGCAGCCTACCACCAAAGGATGAGGAAGGCATACAACAAGAGGGTGCATGAGAGAAGATTCCAGGTAGGAGACCTGGTATTAAGGAAAACACAGGCTGTTGGAAAGTCTAGGGAACATGGCAAACTGAGCGCCAACCTGACTGGCCAAGAGCTGAACGCACACTGGAATGCCGACACCCTAAAAAAGTACTATGTGTAACTAAGTCTTAAGAGAGTCACGTCTATAGGAAAAGGTACTGGCGGAGAACGATCAAAAAAGAAATGTCGACGGCTCCGACCAACCTTATATTTTTTCTATAAAAGAAATCATACTCGTTGTCTGTACAAGCTTGCACTCACACACACAAACGAGCAGGGGGCAATAGGGGGAGGCCCCCCTGTTGCTCGAACCAAGAAAAATGGACCCCCCAACAAAAATTTAAACAAGGAAAGGAGAGCGAGCCTCACGCGCCAAACTAACAAGGACTGGGGGCAATTGCCCAACCTTGTATAAAAAACGCAAAAGCCCTCCCTGCCTACCCCTGGGCAGGCAGGGGGCAGGCCCCCTGGACTCCGAGCAGGGGCCATGGACTGGCCAGGCTACGCACAACTGACAAGGACTGGGGGCAATTCCCCCAACCTTGTATAAAAAACGCAAAAAGCCCTCCCTGCCTACCCCTTGGGCAGGCATGGGGCAAGCCCCCTGGACCCCGAGCAGAGGCCAGGGACCGGCCAGGCTACGCACAACTAACAAGGACTGGGGGCAATTCCCCCAACCTTGTATAAAAAACGCAAAAGCCCTCCCTGCCTACCTCTGGGCAGGCAGGGGGCAGGCCCCCTAGACTCCGAGCAGGGGCCAAGGACAGGCCAGGCTACGCACAACTGACAAGGACTGGGGGAAATTCCCCCAACCTTGTATAAAAAACGCAAAAAGCCCTCCCTGCCTACCCCTGGGCAGGCAGGGGGCAGGCCCCCTGGACCCCAAGTAGGGGCCAGAGACGGGCCAGGCTACGCGCAATTAACAAGGACTAGGGGCAATTCCCCCAACCTTGTATAAAAAACGCAAAAAGCCCTCCCTGCCTACCCCTGGGCAGGCAGGGGGCAGGCCCCCTAGACCCCAAGCAGGGGCCAGAGACGGGCCAGGCTACGCGCAACTAACAAGGACTAGGGGCAATTCCCCCAACCTTGTATAAAAAAACGCAAAAAAGCCCTCCCTGCCCACCCCACCCCTGGGCAGGCAGGGGGCAGACCCCCTGGACTCCGAGCAGAGGCCAAGACAGGCCAGGCTACAAACAACTGACAAGGACTGGGGGCAGCTCCCCCAA
This sequence comes from Agrostemma githago, assembly GCA_958450325.1. NCBI lineage: Eukaryota > Viridiplantae > Streptophyta > Magnoliopsida > Caryophyllales > Caryophyllaceae > Agrostemma > Agrostemma githago. The sequence goes on along the minus strand of OY288247.1, from coordinate 58,788,205 downwards.
CCTTGTATAAAAAAAAAAAAAAAAAAACCAGGAAAAGTATTCCATAAAAGACCCATGAAGGGTGGAAAAGTTTTTACAAAGTAACTAAGGCAAAGATCCAAGAGAGCAGATATTACAGACAGCTGGCCATGACAAAGGCTCAACGCAGAAAATAAGACTATTACAAGAAAAAGCATCATGGAGCATCTTGGCTGGGGCCGGCAGCTGCCTCAGGTGGTCTGGCCGCCCGAGCCTCATTCTTAGCAGAGTAGAGACTCCGGAAGGCTTCTTCATCAAAAGCGGGGAACATTTCCCCAATCATCTCCATCACCAACTCCAGGGAAGAGTTGACACCACTCACGAAGCTGGCATCCACCGCACCCTCGGTCTCCTCTACAAGGATCTCTTTCTCCTTCTTCCACTCTCCTTTGGCCTGTTCAAAGGTCGAGTTAGCTCTGGACAATTACTCCTCCAAGTCAGCTACTTTTCCTTTCAGATGTCCCATCTCAGCCAGAGAGAGGGTAGCCCGCTTCATTGACAAACGGCTATTTCAGATCAGCCTCCAGCTTGGCTACTTCCTTCACAGCTCTCTCTCCCTGAAGTTTCCACTTACCAGCCTGGTTCTTTGCCTCCTCCAGCTCACCCTCCTGCCTTGCCAGCTTATCCTTCAAGTTGTTTATCAAGGTAATGTCCCTCTCCACCATAGCCAGGCGGTCAGGAGAAGGAGCCCTTGGTGTGACAGTAAATTCTTTGTCACTCAGGCGGCTGAGAGCCGCCAGCTCGGCAGACGCCAGCAAAACCTTAGAGGTACGCTGGATGTATTGAAGCACCTGGTGAGAAGTTGAAGTCACGGACTTTGTGAGGCGATCAGCCAAGACAACGCCAGAGTAAAAAAGTAGACCTGATACGTCCACACTATCACCAGCAATATAGTGGAACTCCGTGTTTTCCTCCGAAAAAGGAGTACTCGGAAGTTCGCGAGCAGGACGCTTTGCTTCAGGGGTAGTAACATCCGCCTCCAAATCCACCACATCAGCTCCAGAAGGCTCTCTATCCCTCTTTCTCCTCAGCTCCAAAGGAACACTCTCCCCGGTCTCCTCAGAGTTTACAGGGCGCGCTCCCTGAGAAGTTCGGGGCCCAGCAGAAGAAACACCCTGCTTCTGACCAGGGAAAGGGGTGGCCCCTGAGGTGACCTCAGCCTCCCCCTCATGAATACTGGGAGTAGGGGTCGCCGGCTTTGATGACGGCAGTCGAGGGGGAAGAGGCAGTCTTCGACCAGCAGCGAAATCCTTCACAAGCTTCATTAAGCCTTTGCTCCCTTTCCTGAAATTCGCAGGGAGGGAAGGGCGCTTCGAGAGAACGACAAGTTCCTCGCTCAAGCCTAATCTCCTAACCTGCTTCCTTGTCCAGCACCAAGAGGTGGAAGCTGCAGAAAAGGAGGGGCAGTCAGCTAAAAAACAAAGAGAAATAAAGTCTCTGAAAAATCGCGACAGTAAAAACCCCCTAGAACTACCTTCAAGGCCGGGAATCAGGCCCAAGGGGAGCAAATACTCGTCTGTCGCTATAAGCTCCGCGTGAGGAAGCCAGAAAGCAGGGCCAAAAACGCCGTGTTTATCCGCGACAATTTCAAACTTTTTGATCAAAATCTCCTCCTTCGGACTTAGCTTAACCTCCAGGGCCTTCCCTCCGACGCCTGGGTGGTATTCCTCGCGAGTTTCCATACGGGTGTGAACATGGTTACTAAAATGCCTTGGAATCCTCCACCCTGACGCGCTATGTACGTACAAAAAATTATTTTTCCAGTCCTTCAGGCTGCTCAAAGACGGCCAGACCAGGGCGTATTTCTTTTGTCTCTGCAGAGACCAATAACCAGGGGAGCCGTCCCTCCTGAAGAGGATACCATTTGGAGACCAACCATGAAACGAAGGGCATCAATGTAAGGCCCCTCGCCATGAAAAAGACTGGTCCAAGTGTAAGCTATCAAAGACCTAATAGCTGAAGCAGTCAGCTGAGCAATAGCAACATTCATCCTCCTGAAGGTCTCCTCCAGGAAGAGATGAAGAGGGAATCGCAGGCCGAATTCTAAAGCCTTGTGGTAGACAGCCACACAACCCTCCGGGGGACAGCATACCGTGTCCTTTTCCCCTGGGACTACGACTGTATATCCTTCCCCAAAATTATATAACTGTTCGATTGCCCCGGCGGCGTTGCTTTCCAGAATCAAGTCCCTGTTCTTGGCCTCAGGGTAGGTCTTTAAGGGAACCAAGTACTTCTTCTTATCCAAGTAATAGGTCTTCCCCCTCTCCCTACGGATGAGGGGGCCGGCAATCCTGGAAGGATCCACCTCCAAGGCCTCATAATCAGAATCAACTACATCAAAGGAAGCAGGTTCGGGTGATTCAGCACCCTCCCCCCTGTAATGGTCATCGTCTCCCCTGGGGCCAACCCCAGAAGAGAAGGCTAGGTCACGCCTATCACCGTCGCCATCCCCAGTCCTCTCAAGCAAAGAATTAAAAGAAAGGGGGCGGACTCTCGACATACTGGCTATGAAGGGAAATACCAATGAAAGGTAAAGAAGGGGAAAGATTTAAAGAAAAGCTTCTAACCTAGAACGCCGATAGTCGCCGGAAAAAGTGACAGAAGATACTTCTTGTTCCTCACGAAATTTTCAGCAACGAAGGCGGTTTGGGAAGTATGAGGGGAGTTATGAATTTCAAAAAGAGTAAAAAGAAAGAATGAAGGAGGAGAAGGGCTTATATAAAGCCCAGGAAGCCTAAAAGGCTACCTCTCTGACAAGACGCCCCCAACAACCTCCCACGTGTCGCGCGCTGAACACAAACTGTTCACTCCTTCCCAAGAAGGGCCTCGAAAAATGAAAAATGTCAGAGGAAAAGCCGACTGACAACGTCATCCTCGCATTCAAAAATAAAAATAAAAGAGAGAGTAGTCAAGTTGCTCAGATCTTTTCATTAGCCTTTATGGAAAAAGGGCAAGTTACATATCGTGCCAGGCAAATAAAGAAAATACATAAAGCCTAAATTTCCGACTCGACGCGCCTACGCCCTGCTAAGCAGGTCTAATCATCGTCTAAGTCTGGAGAGTGGTCTCCAGGGCTACTTTGACCCCCAAAATCCAATCCCCAATCCCAGTCTGGGGAGTCCTTGAAAGGATCATCAGGGAGTCCATCCTCATCCCTGTCGCTCAAACAGCCTAGACCCTCACTGTCATCGGAGTCTCGGCTACTGTCATCCCAATCCCTGCCATAGGGAACAGACTGGGATTCATCACAGGTACGACAACCTGTTCTCTTCACAGGAGAAGAGGGGCCTGACCCCAGGGAGGAATCAGCGTCACAGCAGTCAGGGTTAAATTGCTCAGGGTGCAACCACGGGAAGCATTCGTGGCACCCCCGATCAAAGCACCCCCTCCCTGAGGACAGCGCCTAAATCTGGAGACAGCGAAGGGCAAAGATCTCTTAAAACGCTTGCTCGCCCTGATGGAAGCTTTCCTACCACTTCGATGAGAGTAAGGCCGTGAACGACGGCAGCAGCGAATGGTCCGGTAAGCGGCTCGAGCGTACCGGAGTCTCCAAATTCCTTTGAAAAGATAAATGACAGTGCGAACTCCATGGCAAGTCACGATTTTTTTGATCCAAACCATGATTTAACGAAGAGAGTGGAGAAATTGAGGATGAGTTAAGCAAAAATGACAAGGAAAGCTGGGATTTATACAAGTGAAAATGCAACATTAATGGCATACCAACCACCCAAGAAGGGAAAACCACCAATCGCAAACTCTTCACGGTTCCCAAAAATCCATCAAGCAAAAAAGTATAATCATTGCAAGAAACCCCTCAACTCTTTGCACATCTGACACAAACTGTGCTTCATTCCTCGGGAAGGTTCAAAGCATTAAATGCTGCAGCAAAAGTGAAAATAAGTCAACCTCCCTCCAAGCAAGAGTCGCCAGCCGGAGGGGAGAATTACTTCCCTCCCTCCGGCTAGCGAGGGCCAATTGATTGGTGTCGACAGCCTGACACTAATAGCCCGCCAGGCAGGCTCCCAGAGGATTGCCCATTAAGCCCAGAAACCGACCCTGCAAACGGTCAAGGTAAAGCACATAAAAGTGGGAAGTGTTAAGGAAAGCAACCGATCCCTGGGCCAGCAGGATGACGCGGCCTGGTAGAGCCTAACACTCACAGTTCAAAACCCGCCTGCCCCCTAGGGACATCTCCGCGGACAGGGCAGGGATCCCCAGGGGCCCTCTCGTCATTCTGCCTAAGGTAAATGAGAGTGGGTGGATGAGAAGATGCCACTTGTCACCTCCTCATCCACCCATTCTCCTTCTATTTCCCTCTCTTGTGGGAAGGTATAAATACCCTTCCATTTCCCACAAGAAAGGGGTTGGATTTTCTCTCTCTAGAACTCTTACTATAAAATTGCCGCCCAGTTCCTCAAGAGCTGGGTTTCTTAAGGCATTCACGGACTAACTTAGGCATCGGAGAGGGTTTCCTCGGACAACCTCCGAGGCCCTGTGCGTTCTCTGTGCAGGGGCTTGCCCAATCCGCCGGGAAGGTCCGACTGAAAGAGTAGGAGGAAAGAGAGTGTCAAGATTGATCAGTGAACATTCGGAGCAACACCGAACGATTCAAATCTGAAATCCACGTTGGGTTAATTGATTCCAATAACCGGAACAATTTGGCGCCGTCTGTGGGGAAGATCTGGTTGTATCCACGAATTACCCACAAAAATCAACCATTCCCAATTACAAAAACTAAACCAATCAAAGTAATCATGCCGGAAATCGTTGACACCAGTGTAGGAGTAGATCCGACGGTCCCACCGGTGACCCCCCTATACGGCATCCCGCAGCCAGAGAGGGCTCCTCCCACCACGACCCTGAGGATGGGAGGAACCAGTCTCCTGGGCATGCCAAATGCTGCTGTAGCACCAGAGTTGGGGGCACACCCAGGGCACACTCTGAACCTGACCCCAGCTCAGATGGTACAGACAGCTGCCTTCTTCTCCGCAATGCTAAACCAGGAGTTCACTCCTGAGGACCTGGTAGGCAGGGTCGCAACGACCCCCAGGCAGCCACCCTCAATGAACAGGGATGGAGCTGGGGGCACGAAGCGAACCGCCGCCAGAAACGCCCAGAGGAAAGCAAGAAGGACAGCTCAAGTATACGCGCAGGTGCAGAAGCGTATCACAACAGGCAGCCAAGAGCCACCTGCCCAACAACAGGCGTTCTCCATTCACACAACAGAATCCGCGTTTGGAGAGCAGAGAGGTCTATCCCAGGGATTGCGGGAGCGGATGAGGCACAAGGAACCTGCATCTAAGCGCCTGGGAGAAAAGCAGGGCGGAGTCTTCTCCAGATTAACGCCGGCAGCCAAGGGACAGCCAGCCCCAGGGTTGTCCCAAAGCCTGCAGTCTAGGCTTAACCGGGGGCAGCCGCTTGAATCCAGATACCACCAGGATGACAACCTCTGCCAGTCGCAGAGGAAGAGACCCAGACAAATCTCCCCTGAGGTAGAGGACGAAGCAGCGAGCAGGCCGCCACCGAGGCACCGCTCCCCCAGTACTAGGAAACCGATCCCTAGACAATGGGATATCCACGGTAACCAGTCTGGGGAAAGCAGGTCACGAGTGGTAGGCAGGCCTACAAAAACCCCTCTTCATTCTGATGTACAAGAATTCCCCATCCCAAAAATCAAAATGCCTACCGTCAAGTTCGACGGGACCGTAGACCCAGAGGATCATCTGGCGGCATTTGAGAGTCACATGGGCTTGTATGACGTGGATGACGCAATCTGGTGTAAAATCTTCCCAACCACCCTGGTAGGACTTGCACAAGGATGGTTCAGGGACCTTCGCCAGGGATCGATCAGCTTCTTTATAGAGTTAGCCGAGGCCTTCCTTGAGCAATATGCAGGGAACAAAAGGAGACGCCTCACTCGTTTCGATCTCATGACCCTGAAACAGAAGAAGGGCGAAAGCGTCAGGGAGTACCTGAAGAGGTTTGACTTGTCCTATCAGCAAGTCAGAGAGATCGATGATTCCACCGCTGCTTACGCCCTGACAATCTCCCTGCTCCCAGGGGAAATGAAGAATCAGATGATCAGGGCCCAGCCTGAAACCTTGGCCAAGGCCAGGAAAATCGCTGAAGGGTTTATTCTGCAGGAAGAGTTTCACAGCCTGCCGGACACCCCTGCAGGCCAAGCAAGGCCGCAAGGGGGACCGCAGGGTGGACGTGGCAGAAACGAGCCAGGCAAACAGAGAGAAGAGGGAGACACCCCCAAGAAAGAACGCACAACATACCAGCCAAGATTTGACAGCTACACGGCCCTCAATAGGCCGAGAGCAGAAATCTTCGAGTTGGAGAAAGAAACAACAAAATGGACTCGTCCAAACAAGCCGCGCAGCCCAAAGGGGGATCCCAAAAAGTTCTGCACGTTCCACGATTGCATAGGCCATACCACGGAGGAATGCCGACACTTAAAAGATGAAATAGAGAAACTTATAAGAAACGGCTGGCTGAGTAACTATGCAGCAAGGAACAAACCCCAAAAGGAGGCGGCGGACAAACCTAAAGGCTCAGCCCAAAATCGCATGATCATCCATGTAGTGTCAGGAGATGCAGAGGGGCAGACCAGCAGACGAGGCCAGAAAAGGCAGATCCGCGAATTGCGGAACCAAATTTGCTACTCCGAGAGGGCAGGAAGTCCAAGAGGCACTACCTTAAGCATCACCCCTGAAGATGCAGGGAGAGTCGTGTACCCGCATAGTGACCCTCTGGTCTTAACTCTTGAAATTAGCAATCACATTGCAAGAGATGCATGGTGGACACTGGCGCCTATACAAACCTCTTGTACAAAGTAGCTTTTTAGAAAATGAATCTAGAAAAAAGACATCTGAAGCCGGCCCCTGGATCTTTGTATGGGTTCAGTGGGGCAGGTGTGCTACCCATGGGAGTTATCGATCTGTCGGTAACATTCGGGGAGGGGGCCTCGGCCAGAAATATCAGGGCATCATTTGTTGTGGTGGATGCCAAGTCTGCGTACAACGCCCTGATAGGGTGAGCCACCCTAGATGAAATAGAAGCTGCTGTGTCAATCAGGGCCCTCACCATAGCCTATGTGACAGACTTTGGCATGGAGGGGAAGGTCCATGGGGATCAGGAGTCGGCCAGACACTGTTACTCCGTGGCCCTGCAAGCCCATGAGACAGAAAATAAAGGAAAGCGAAAAGCCGAAAGCTCTCCCAGCAGGGAGGGCGAAATCCCGGCTGCCCAGCAAGAATCAGCCCACTTAGAGCCTGAAGGGGAGAGCATGCTGGTGGACTTAGAACCAGGAAGGCAGGTCCTCATAGGGGCCGACCTGGAGGAGTCCTACCAAAGGGAGTTAATTGCAGTCCTGAGAGAAAATAGGGACGTATTTGCTTACTCTGCAGATGAGATGCCAGGGGCCGACCCGACTTTTATTGTTCACAAGCTGAACATTAATCCGGAGGCTCGCCCTGTGAAGCAGAAGAAAAGAAACATGTCCGTAGAAAAAGACGCGGCGATAAAAGAAGAAATAGACAAACTCCTAAAGGCAGATTTCATCGAAGTCTGTGACTACCCTGAATGGTTGGCAAACGTTGTGATGGTAAAAAAGTCGTCAGGTGCATGGAGAATGTGCGTAGACTTTACAAATCTTAACAAAGCCTGCCCAAAGGACTGCTACCCTCTGACCAGGATAGATCAACTGGTGGATGCCACTAGTGGATACACCACGCTAAGTTTTCTGGATGCATTCTCAAGGTACCATCAAGTGTACCTCTGGCAGCCAGACAGGGTGAGGTGCGCCTTCATAACCAGCCATGGCACTTACATGTATAAGATGATGCCATTTGGGCTGAAGAATGCAGGCGCCACCTATCAGCGGTTGGTGGACAAAGTCTTTGAAAATCAAAAAGGGAGAAATTTGGAAGCCTATGTCGATGATGCGATTGTCAAGAGAAAGGGGGACAAGGAGCATCTAACAGACCTTCAGGAAACGTTCTCCTCCCTGCGGTCATACAAGATGAAGCTGAATCCGAAGAAATGCACATTCGGGGTCCGATCCGGAAAATTCCTGGGATTCTTAGTCAGCTCCAGGGGGATAGACGCCAATCCCGAAAAAGTTCAGGCGGTCCTAGATCTCCCGGAGCCTAAAACCATCAGGGACATTCAGCGGCTTACAGGCATGATGGCCGCCCTGGCCCGATTTATCGCCAGGTCGGCAGACAAGTCCACCCCCTTCTTCAAAGTATTAAAGGGCAACAAGCAATTCAAATGGGAGGATGAACAAAAGAAATCCTTCGAACAATTGAAGGAACACCTGAAGAAACTCCCTACCTTGGCAAGACCAGTGGCCGGAGAAAAACTGTACCTATACATTGCTGTCACCAACACGACAGTAAGTGCAGTCATCCTAAGGGAGGAAGCAAACTCACAGCAACCCATCTACTTTGTGAGTCACGCCCTGGGGACAGCCGAAAGAAATTATCCTTTGATAGAAAAGGCCGCCTATGCAGTCATCATCGCAGCCAGAAAACTCAGACCCTACTTTGACGCACATCCCGTTGTGGTCCTCACCGACCAGCCGCTGGAAAAAGTGTTGGAAAAGTTTGAGAAATCAGGAAGGTTGCTGAAATGGGCGATCGAGTTAAGCGGGCTGGGGATATCATACCAGCCAAGGACAGCCATCAAAGCACAAGCCTTGGCTGATTTCCTGGCTGAATGTTCCCATTCAGGGGAAGAGGAGCCCCCCGCCGAAGAATGGATCGTGCACACTGACAGATCCTCAACAGCCAATGGTGCAGGGGCAGGCGTTGTACTGACCAGCCCAGAGGGAGTGGATTTTGAGCACGCGCTCAGATTCACCTTCCCTGCATCAAACAACGAGGCAGAGTACGAGGCTGTACTCGCAGGGATAAATCTGGCTAAGGCCGCAAGGGCAGAGCGAGTTATACTAGCAACTGACTCCCAGCTCATTGCTAATCAAATTAACGGAGAATATGAGGCCAGAGAACAGACCATGGCCACCTACCTTGAAAAAGTAAAACAGGAGTTATCAAGCCTGAAGTCCTATGAAATCCAGCAAATACCCCGATCACAGAATAATCGGGCCGACGCTCTGTCAAAGCTGACCAGCTCTAGCCTGCAAGACATAAGGAGGTCGGTGTGGGTTGATGTTATGCATGAAAAGTCCACCAGCGCCTGTCAGGCAATCAGCACCATTGAAGAGGGACAGGAAACCTGGTTGACCCCCCTCATCTAGTTCAAAAAGAACGGCATCCTGCCACCAGATGCGGTACAGAAGAGGAGAATACAGGCCAAAGCAGCCTGGTTCATAATCATTGACGAAGAACTCTATAAGAAATCTTTCACTTACCCCCTGCTCAGATGCCTAGAGGCAGACCAGACTGCCGAAGTCCTAGAGGACATCCACTCAGGAATCTGTGGACATCACATCGGAGGAAGTTCATTGGCCCACAAGGCCCTCAGGGCAGGCTACTACTGGCCTACCATGCTAGCAGATGCTAGAAGCCTAACCCAAAAGTGCAGAAAATGCCAACTCTTCGCTCCATCAATCCATGTCCCAGCCCAAGAACTCAGGCCGATTCTATCTCCCATTCCTTTCGCCCAATGGGGAATGGACATACTGGGTCCATTTACCACGGCTACAGGGGGCCGAAAATTTCTAATCGTAGGGATAGACTAATTCACAAAGTGGGTTGAAGCTGAAGCAGTCCCAAACATCACCGAGCCGGCGGTCAGGAAGGTCATTTGGAGGAACATTATAACAAGATTTGGCCTCCCAAAAACATTAGTATTTGATCATGGGAGGCACTTTGATAATGACCCCCTAAGAACCTGGCTAGAGGGGCATGGGATAGCCGTCGCCTATTCCGCCGTCTGCCACCCTCAGACCAATGGACAGGCTGAAGCCGCAAACAAACAGATCTTGAATGGACTCAGAAAAATGGTAGATGACCTCAAAGGAAGATGGACAGATGAGCTGCCGAGTATCCTCTGGTCAATAAGGACCACCCGAAAGGAGTCAATAGGTCAGACACCATTTGGTCTGGTATATGGAGCAGAGGCTTTGCTACCCATCGAAGTGCGAGTTCCTACCCTGCGATCTCAGCAATACAACCAGGCTGACAATCACGAAGCAATGGCCGAAGCTCTTGACCTGGTCCAGGAAGTCAGGGAGGAAGCCTGCACCAACATAGCAGCCTACCAGCAAAGGATGAGGAAGACATACAACAAGAGGGTGCATGAGAGAAGATTCCAGGTAGGAGACCTGGTATTAAGGAAAACACAGGCTGTTGGAAAGTCTAGAGAACATGGCAAACTGAGCGCCAACTGGGAAGGCCCATATCAAGTAACCCAGATCTTGGGAACAGGAACATACAAAATCGCCAACCTGACTGGCCAAGAGCTGAACGCACACTGGAATGCCGACACCCTAAAAAAGTACTATGTGTAACTAAGTCATAAGAGAGTCACGTCAATAGGAAAAAGTACTGGCGGAGAACGATCAAAAAAGAAATGTCGACGGCTCCGACCAATCTTATATGTTTTCTAAAAAAGAAATCATACTCGTTGTCTGTACAAGCTTGCGCTCACACACACACAAACGAGCAGGGGGCAATAGGGGGAGGCCCCCTGTTGCCCGAACCAAGAAAAATGGACCCCCCAACAAAAATTTAAACAAGGAAAGGAGAGCGAGCCTCACGCGCCAAACTAACAAGGACTGGGGGCAATTGCCCAACCTTGTATAAAAAACGCAAAAGGCCTCCCTGCCTACCCCTGGGCAGGCAGGGGGCAGGCCCCCTGGACTCCGAGCAGAGGCCAGGGACCGGCCAGGCTACGCACAACTAACAAGGACTGGGGGCAATTCCCCCAACCTTGTATAAAAAACGCAAAAGCCCTCCCTGCCTACCTCCGGGCAGGCAGGGGGCAGGCCCCCTGGACTTCGAGCAAGGGCCAGGGACAGGCCAGGCTATGCACAACTGACAAGGACTGGGGGCAATTCCCCCAACCTTGTATAAAAAACGCAAAAGCCCTCCCTGCCTACCTCTGGGCAGGCAGGGGGCAGGCCCCCTAGACTCCGAGCAGGGGCCAAGGACAGGCCAGGCTACGCACAACTACAAGGACTGGGGGAAATTCCCCCAACCTTGTATAAAAAACGCAAAAAAAGCCCTCCCTGCCTGCCCCTGGACTCCGAGCAGAGGCCAGGACAGGCCAGGCTACAAACAACTGACAAGGACTGGGGGCAGCTCCCCCAACCTTGTATAAAAAAAAAACAAAACCAGGAAAAGTATTCCATAAAAGACCCATGAAGGGTGGAAAAGTTTTTACAAAGTAACTAAGGCAAAGATCCAAGAGAGCAGATATTATAGACAGCTGGCCATGACAAAGGCTCAGCGCAGAAAATAAGACTATTACAAGAAAAAGCATCATGGAGCATCCTGGCTGGGGCCGGCAGCTGCCTCAGGTGGTCTGGCCGCCCGAGCCTCATTCTTAGCAGAGTAGAGACTCCGGAAGGCTTCTTCATCAAAAGCGGGGAACATTTCCCCAATCACCTCCATCACCAATTCCAGGGAAGAGTTGGCACCACTCACGAAGCTGGCATCCACCGCACCCTCGGTCTCCTGTGCAAGGATCTCTTTCTTCTTCTTCCGCTCTCCCTTGGCCTGTTCAAAGGCCGAGTCAGCTCTGGACAATTGCTCCTCCAAGTCAGCTACTTTTCCTTTCAGATGTCCCATCTCAGCCAGAGAGAGGGTAGCCCGCTCCATTGACAAACGAATCTCCTACAGATCAGCCTCCAGCTTGGCTACTTCCTTCACAGCTTTCTCTCCCTAAAGTTTCCACTGACCAGCCTGGTTCTTTGCCTCCTCCAGCTCACCCTCCTGCCTTGCCAGCTTATCCTTCAAGTTGTTTATCAAGGTAATGTCCCTCTCCACCATAGCCAGGCGGTCAGGAGGAGGAGCCCCTGATATGACAGTCAATTCTTCGTCACTCAGGCGGCTGAGAGCCGCCAGCTCGGTAGACGCCAGCAAAACCTTAGAGGTACGCTGGATGTATTGAAGCACCTGGTGAGAAGTTGAAGTCACGGACTTTGTGAGGCGATCAGCCAAGACAACGCCAGAGTCAGAAAGTAGACCTGATACGTCCACACTATCACCAGCAGTATAGTGGAACTCCGTGTTTTCCTCCGGAAAAGGAGTACTCGGAAGTTCGCGAGCAGGATGCTTTGCTTCAGGGGTAGTATCATCCGCCTCCAAATCCACCACATCAGCTCCAGAAGGCTCTCTATCCCTCTTTCTCCTCAGCTCCAAAGGGAGACTCTCCCCGGTCCCCTCAGAGTTTACAGGGCGCGCTCCCTGAGAAGTTCGGGGCCCAGCTGAAGAAACACCCTGCTTCTGACCAGGGAAAGGGGTGGCCCCTGAGGTGACCTCAGCCTCCCCCTCATGAATACTGGGAGTAGGGGTCGCCGGCTTTGATGACGGCAGTCAAGGGGGAAGAGGCAGTCTTTGACCAGCAGCGAAATCCTTCACAAGCTTCATTAAGCCTTTGCTCCCTTTCCTGAAATTCGCAGGGAGGGAACGGCGCTTCGAGAGAACGACAAGTTCCTCGCTCAAGCCTAATCTCCTAACCTGCTTCCTTGTCCAGCACCAAGAGGTGAAAGCTGCAGAAAAGGAGGGGCAGTCAGCTAAAAAACAAAGAGAAATAAAGTCTCTGAAAAATCGCGACAGTAAAAACCCCCTAGAACTACCTTCAAGGCCGGGAATCGGGCCCAAGGGGAGCAAATACTCGTCTGTCGCTATAAGCTCCGCGTGAGGAAGCCAGAAAGCAGGGCCAAAAACGCCGTGTTTATCCGCGACAATTTCAAACTTTTTGATCAAAATCTCCTCCTTCGGACTTAGCTTAACCTCCAGGGCCTTCCCCCCGACGCCTGGGTGGTATTCCTCGCGAGTTTCCATACGGGTGTGAACATGGTTCCTAAAATGCCTAGGAATCCTCCACCCTGACGCGCTATGTACGTACAAAAAATTATTTTTCCAGTCCTTCAGGCTGCTCAAAGCCGGCCAGACCAGGGCGTATTTCTTTTGTCTCTGCAGAGACCAATAACCAGGGGAGCCGTCCCCCCCTGAAGAGGATACCATTTGGAGACCAACCATGAAACGAAGGGCATCAATGTAAGGCCCCTCGCCATGAAAAAGACTGGTCCAAGTGTAAGCTATCAAAGACCTAATAGCTGAAGCAGTCAGCTGATCAATAGCAACATTCATCCTCCTGAAGGTCTCCTCCAGGAAGGGATGAAGAGGGAATCGCAGGCCGAATTCTAAAGCCTTGTGGTAGACAGCCACACAACCCTCCGGGGGACAGCATACCGTGTCCTTTTCCCCTGGGACTACGACAGTATATCCTTCCCCAAAATTATAGAACTGTTCGATTGCCCCGGCGGCGTTGCTTTCCAGAATCAAGTCCCTGTTCTTGGCCTCAGGGTAGGTCTTTAAGGGAACCAAGTACTTCTTCTTATCCAAGTAATAGATCTTCCCCCTCTCCCTACGGATGAGGGGGCCGGCAATCCTGGAAGGATCCATCTCCAGGGCCTCATCATCAGAATCAACTACATCAAAGGCAGCAGGTTCGGGTGATTCAGCACCCTCCCCCCTGTAATGGTCATCGTCTCCCCTGGGGCCAACCCCTGAAGAGGAGGCTAGGTCACGCCTATCACCGTCACCATCCCAAGTCCTCTCAAGCAAAGAATTAAAAGAAAGGGGGCGGACTCTCGACATACTGGCTATGATGGGAAATACCAATGAAAGGGAAAGAAGGGAAAAGATTTAAAGAAAAGCTTCTAACCTAGAACGCCGATAGTCGCCGGAAAAAGTGACAGAAGATACTTCTTGTTCCTCACGAAATTTTCAGCAACGAAGGCGGTTTGGGAAGTATGAGGGGAGTTATGAATTTCAAAAAGAGTAAAAAGAAAGAATGGAGGAGGAGAAGGGCTTATATAAAGCCCAGGAAGCCTAAAAGGCTACCTCTCTGACAAGACGCCCCCAACAACCTCCCACAAGTCGCGCGCTGAACACAAACTGTTCACTCCTTCCCAAGAAGGGCCTCAAAAAATGAAAAATGTCAGGGGAAAAGCCGACTGACAACGTCATCCCCGCATTCAAAAAAAAAAAGAGAGTAGTCAAGTTGCTCAGATCTTTTCATTAGCCTTAATGGAAAAAGGGCAAGTTACATATCGTGCCAGGCAAATAAAGAAAATACATAAAGCCTAAATTTCCGGCTCGACGCGCCTACGCCCTGCTAAGCAGGTCTAATCATCGTCTAAGTCTGGAGAGTGGTCTCCAGGGCTACTTTGACCCCCAAAATCCGATCCCCAATCCCAGTCTGGGGAGTCCTTGAAAGGATCATCAGGGAGTCCATCCTCATCCCCGTCGCTCAAACAGCCTAGACCTTCACTGTCATCGGAGTCTCGGCTACTGTCATTCCAATCCCTGCCATAGGGAACAGCCTGGGATTCATCACAGGCACGACAACCTGTTCTCTTCACAGGAGAAGAGGGGCCTGACCCCAGGGAGGAATCTGCGTCACAGCAGTCAGGGTTAAATTGCTCAGGGTGCAACCACGGGAAGCATTCGTGGCACCCCTGATCAAAGCACCCCCCTCCCTGAGGACAGCGCCTAAATCTGGAGACAGCGAAGGGCAAAGATCTCTTAAAACGCTTGCTCGCCGTGATGGAAGCTTTCCTACCACTCCGATGAGAGTAAGGCCGTGAACGACGGCAGCGGCGAATGGCCCGGTAAGCGGCTCCAGCGTACCGGAGTCTCCAAATTCCTTTGAAAAGAAAAATGACAGTGCGAACTCCATGGCAAGTCACGATTTTTTTTATCCAAACCATGATTTAACGAAGAGAGTGGAGAAATTGAGGATGAGTTAAGCAAAAATGACAAGGAAAGCTGGGATTTATACAAGTGAAAATGCAACATTAATGGCATACCAACCACCCTGGAAGGGAAAGCCACCAATCGCAAACTCTTCACGGTTCCCAAAAATCCATCAAGCAAAGAAGTATAATCATTGCAAGAAACCCCTCAACTCTTTGCATATCTGACACAAACTTTGCTTCATTCCTCGGGAAGGTTCAAAGCATTAAATGCTGCAGCAAAAGTGAAAATAAGTCAACCTCCCTCCAAGCAAGAGTCGCCAGCCGGAGGGGAGAATTACTTCCCTCCCTCCGGCTAGCGAGGGCCAATTGATTGGGGTCGATAGCCTGACACTAATAGCCCGCCAGGCAGGCTCCCAGAGGATTGCCCATTAAGCCCAGAAACCGACCATGCAAACGGTCAAGGTAAAGCACATAAAAGTGGGAAGTGCTAAGGAAAGCAGCCGACCCCTGGGCCAGCAGGGTGACGCGGCCTGCTAGAGCCTAGCACTCACAGTTCAAAACCCGCCTGCCCCCTAGGGACATCTCCGCGGACAGGGCAGGGATCCCCATGGGCCCTCTCGTCATTCTGCCTAAGGTAATTGAGAGTGGGTGGATGAGAAGATGCCACTTGTCACCTCCTCATCCACCCATTCTCCCTCTATTTCCCTCTCTTGTGGGAAGGTGTAAATACCCTTCCATTTCCCACAAGAAAGGGGTTGGATTTTCTCTCTCTAGAACTCTTACTCTAAAATTGCCGCCCAGTTCCTCACGAGCTGGGTTTCTTAAGGCACTCACGGACTAACTTAGGCATCGGAGAGGGTTTCCTCGGACAACCTCCGAGGCCCTGTGCGTTCTCTGTGCAGGGAGCTTGCCCAATCCGCCGGGAAGGTCCGACTGAAAGAGTAGGAGGAAAGAGAGTGTCAAGATTGATCAGTGAACATTCAGAGCAACACCAAACGATTCAAACCCGAATTCCACGTCGGGTTAATTGATTCTAATAACCGGAACACTACTCAATCTCATCCATATCAATATCATATCACACGTACATATATAGCTCGTACGACATTATAATATTAACGTATGCCAAGTAAGGAAAACCTTACCTAGTGAGCAAGTCATGGTTGCGTCGGTAGTATAGAGTACCACGGAAATTCTACGGAGTCCAATCCTAATAAAATATTATATATTTAAATTAATATCGATCCTAACGTAATTATAATATGAAACTGACATCGACCTAGCTAACTGGACTATAAATGAAACTAACCCGCTATTATAATGAATAATGACCGTGAGTTGTAGCGGTCAATACCGGGGCCGCGGCACCGTGTCTTGGCCAAACCAAGAGCCGTGCACGTCCCATTTCTGACTCCCATCGCCCGACCCCAATACACCATGACAACAACTACACCATGAGAGTAACGTAATAATAACAGGACAACAATCGTACCATAATGACAATAACCCGGGCAACAACAACACACACGACAACCTGACACGGCAACCTCACAACTTTGTCGGAGTCCGTTCAGGCACGAGCAATCACAACTCTGTCGGAGTTAGTTCTGGCACGAGCAATAGGACATCGTCATCATGACATAATCAACGTCACCTCCGGCCAACAGACGACCTCCGGCCAGGGGACTCACGGGCACGCGCGACAATGAAATAGGGCATGGTTGACTCCGACAATTGATGGAGACAATGAAAGGCGGGTGGAAGCATATACTAGTGTAGGAGTGGTGCAGGCCCGGTAATATTAATAATGGATCTTGGTTGCAGATGGATGAAGAAGACGAAGAGGGGTAGGGACGTAGGGTTAATGGAGGTGGAGGCAATAGGAATGAATGATGTACGTGCCCTACTCCTGCTCTTTCTATTATTATTACTAGGAATTATTATTATTATTATTATATTATTATTATTATTATTATTATTATTATTATTATTATTGTTATTTAATAACAATTATTGTTGTACGTCGGCCTCGAGAACGGGTTTGGGTTTGACAATTACATAGAACGTGATACTCGATCACTTTGGCTTGACTCAACTCGGGTTTGACTAAACTTGACTTGATTTTGACTTCTATATAAATTACGAGTATTACAATCTACCTCCTTATAAGGAACTTTGTCTCGAAGTTCACCTCCCACCACGGAACGAGTAACTATACCAACATGACCAACCAACTAATCAATAACTGATCGATCGACCGATCACTAATGTAACATTAGTAACGTAACGTTGATAATTAGGACGGGGTATTACAGTCTACCTTCTTTATAAGGAACTTCGTCCCGAAGTTCAGGATCCAACCAATAACGACACTTCTCGACTTACGACACCCCGCACTAACGACATTAAATAAAATACCTTACATGACTCCTGATGTAATTAACTAGTGTAACTAAATCACGTATTACTGACTAATTATTTACACAGTACACTTAATTATGTCTAACGACAATCATTCCAACTCATTATGCAACAACTAGCATGATCGATCATTAAGCACACGTATCAAAAGAAACAACGGGAACAACGGGTATAACATCCTACCCTCCTTATAAGGAACTTCGTCCCGAAGTTCAGCAATCTTATACTCAGGCTACACAACATATCTAGAATATATATATTCAATAGTATCTTGACAGTAACGAGTTCACTCCTTCTCGATTTATTAGAGCATGCTATTCCTTTATCATAGGACACCACTATAAACATTTCAAACGAATATACTTTGTATCCTTTGCCAGGGGTAAGTAAGTCGGTAATATGTAGAATCAATTCTTGCGTTATCAACAATGTTCCTCAAATCATTTTTTTTATATACATCACATCACTTGGTCATTCATGACCTCCAAATTAATATCTTGGCATTTTAACTAACACAACAAGTCGTTCAAGTTTTAACTAGATTTCCCAACTTACTCACCCATTAAGTACAGTGGTCGCGAGGGGTTCTATCCCCACATTCCTCCACATTTCACAACATAAATTCTATTTTTAGTAACACCTGCAGGAAGCATCACTCAGATTGTCCTTATGGTTCGCCATAAATTTCAACATAATATTTGTATATTCATTCTCATATGTCATACTTCACATAATTTATTAGTACTGCAATGTGTTTATACTTGTTATACTTATCATGGCTCGATTCACATGCTAGCAAGCCACACGTACTAAACTTCTAAGATTACATAATTGTGCGAGCTCTCACTCCGAGTCACTCTGACATATATGAACACCACAATTATCAGGCAAGAAAAAAATTAGTTCACAGAAAGACAATCTGCCCACACTCAGGGTCTGATAACCGGTGACATTCTATTTTACCGCATGGATTCAGGAAAAGGATGTTACTACCCTGTATCATAACACGACCTGATGACAACAAAATATATGTGATGACACGACGAATTAACAGATGTACCTTGGACACCCTTACTATTCGTTATTCTAGATCCTTGCCTCATCCCTGTATCTATTATCTCTCTTTAATGGATCTTAATATTGTGACTCTCCTTTCACCCTGTTGGTATTATTACTTTTTTTATACTGTTAGGCTCATTAACTACCATCTTGTAACATTCTAACAAGAAATTTAAACGACACCGTATCCTCATGACACCAAGCCACCTCATTATATCTCACGACTTTTTATCATTAAGACACGTACACCCAATCTATATTATCATAACTCGTTGACACAACTTTATGTGATCTTTAGCATGTTCGGACTCATATGCATACCCATATATATATATATATGATGGGGGTCGGTTGACTACCTCCGGCCGCCTGCCAGCCAGGCCCCGGGGCGACCAAACCCAGAGAGAGGAAAGGCCTGCCCAGCAGACTTTCCAACAACGTCATTGAAACCCCCAAGTGAGTGGCCTTAATTCCTTGGCCGCCTGGCCCAGCCTGGCCGCCTGCCAAGCAGGGCGAACCAGGTCTACTGCCTGCTTCCAGGACGCCCCCGTCCAAGCAGGACTAGAGGAGGACCGAGGACCCATCCGTCATTTTGCCTAAGGTAAGGGAAAATGAGTGGACCAGGTGAGTCCACGTGTCGCACAAGCATCCACTCATTTCCCTCTTCTTCTTTCTCTTTTCCTCTCTCTTGTGGGAAGGTATAAATACTTTCCCATTTCCCACATGAGAGGGGTTGGATTTTCTCTCTCTAGACCCTTACTCCCAAAAAACGCCACCTAGCTCCTCACGAACTAGGTCTCTCAAGGCATTTCACGGGCTGACTTAGGCATCGGAGAGGGTTCCCTCGGACAACCTCCGAGGCCCTGTGCGTTCATTGTGCAGGGAGCAGGCCAACTCCGCCGGGAAGGTCCGATCCAGGGAGTGAGACGAAGGAGAGGTTCAAAGAAGTCAATCGATCAATTGTTCACCAAGTGATTCAATCATACAGCCCGGATCCAAGGCCGGGTGAATTGTTTCCGTGACCGGAACAATTTGGCGCCGTCTGTGGGGAACTTACGGTTGTGCTCACGAGTTACCCACTAAAATCAACCATTCATAATCACAAAACTAAAACAATCATGCCAGAAATCATTGATGCCAGTGCAGGAACGGGTCCGACGGTCCCACCGGTGACCCCCCTGTATGGTATGCCGCAGTCGGAGAGGGTTCCTCCTGCCACGATCCTAGGGGTAGGGGGAACCAGTCTCCTCGGCGGATCTAACACTGCTGTGACACCTAAGTTGGGGACACACCCAGGACACGCTCTTAATCTGACCCCAGCTCAGATGGCGCAGACAGCCGCGTTCTTCTCTGCGATGCTGAACCAGGAGTTCACTCCTGAGGACTTGGTAGGCAGGGTCGCGTCGGCTCCCAGGCAACCATCCCCAATCAGCAGGGATGAGGCCGGGGGCACGAGGCGGACCGCCGCCAGAAATGCTCAGAGGAAAGCGAAAAGGACGGCACAAGCGTACGTGCACGTGCAAAGGCGCATTACTACCGGCAATCCAGAGCCACCTGTCCAGCAGGCGTTCTCCATTCACACAACAGAATCAGCGTCTGGAGGGCAGGGAGGCTTATCCCGAGGATTACAGGAGCGAATGAGGCCCAGGGAGCCCATGTCAAAACGCCTGGGAGAGAAACCAGGCGGGGTTTTCTCCAGGCTAACACCGGCAGCCAGAGAGCAGTCATCCCTCGGTTTATCCCAAAGCCTGCAATCAAGGCTCAATCGGGGGCAACCGCTCGAATCTAAGTATCGCCAGGGTGAGAGCTCCTGTCACTCTCAGAGGAAGAGACCCAGACAAGTCTCCTCTGAGACAGAAGATGAAGCGGCGAGCAGGCCGCCCCCAAGGCACCGCTCCCCCAGCACGAGGAAACCAGCCCATAAACAATGGGATACTCATGGTAACCAGTCTGGGGAAAGCAGGTCACGATTGGTGGGCAGACCCACAAAAACCCCACTTCATCCTGAGGTACAAGAGTACCCCATTCCAAAAATTAAAATGCCTACCATCAAATTTGATGGGACAACAGACCCTGAAGACCACCTGGCAGCATTTGAGAGCCACATGGGCATGTATGACGTAGATGATGCCATCTGGTGCAAAGTTTTCCCAACCACCCTGGTAGGGCTCGCACAAGGATGGTTCAGGGACCTCCGCCAGGGGTCAGTCAGATTCTTCATAGAGTTGGCCGAGATCTTCCTCGAGCAGTATGCTGGGAATAAAAGAAGACGCCTCACTCGTTTCGATCTTATGACCCTGAAGCAGAAAAAGGGCGAAAGTGTGAGGGAATATCTGAGAAGGTTTGATCTATCCTACCAGCAGGTCAGGGAGATCGATGATTCCACCGCCGCATATGCCCTGACAATCTCCCTGCTTCCAGGGGAAATGAAAAACCAGATGATCAGGGCCCAGCTGGAAACCTTGGCCATGGCCAGGAAAATTGCGGAAGGGTTCATTCTGCAGGAGGAGTTCCACGGCCTGACGGATACCCCTGCAGGCCAAACAAGGCCTCAAGGGGGACCGCAGGGTGGACGCGGCAGAAGTGAGCCAGGCAAGCAGAGGGAAGAGGGAGACACTCCCAAGAAGGAACGCACTGTCTACCAGCCCCGGTTCGACAGTTACACTGCCCTGAACAAATCCAGGGCAGAGATCTTCGAACTGGAAAAAGAGACTGCTAAGTGGAATCGCCCGAACAAGCCTCGCAGCCCGAAAGGAGACCCCAAGAAATTCTGCACTTTCCACGACTGCATAGGCCATACCACCGAGGAATGCCGTCACCTGAAGGACGAAATCGAGAAGTTAATCAGGAACGGATGGTTAGCCAACTACGCAGCCAAGAATAAGTCTCAAAAGGAAGTATCTGAAAAACCCGAAGGGTCAGTACAGAACCGCATGGTGATCCATGTAATTTCAGGGGGCACTGAGGGCCAGCTCAGTCGAAGAGGCCAAAAAAGACAAATGCGTGAGCTAAGGAACCAGATCTGCTACGCTGAGAAAGCAGGGAGTCCAAGGGGAGTGACATTAAGCATCACCCCTGATGATGCAGGGCGCGTAGTATACCCGCACAGTGATCCTTTGGTGCTGTCCCTAGAAATCAGCAACCACATTGTGCGGAGGTGTATGGTAGACACTGGCGCATACACAAATCTACTGTACAAGGACGCCTTCGAGAAAATGGGCCTGGAAAAAAGGCACCTACGACCTGCTCCCGGATCGCTGTACGGATTCAGTGGGGCAGGCGTGCTGCCCATGGGAGTCATAGACCTGCCTGTAACCTTTGGGGAAGGCTCTACTGCCAGAAACGTCAGGGCAACCTTTGTTGTTGTGGATGCGAGATCCGCCTACAACGCCCTAATTGGCAGAGCCACCCTGGACGAAATCGAGGCGGCCATCTCCATCAGGGCCCTCACCATAGCATATGTCACCGACTTCGGACTAGAAGGAAAAGTGCGCGGGGACCAAGAGTCAGCCAGACAATGCTACTCTGTGGCCCTGCAAGAACACGAAAAAGAAGGAAAAGGAAAAAGAAAGGCTGACAGTTCCCCCAGCAGGGAAGGCGAAATACCAGCCGAACACCCGGCGTCCGACCACCTGGAGCCAGGGGGCGAAAACATGCTAGTAGACTTGGAACCAGGGAGGCAGGTCCTAATAGGAGCTGACCTGGAGGAGTCCTACCAGGCCGAACTGGTCAAGCTGCTGAAAGAAAACAAAGACGTATTCGCCTACTCGGCAGACGAGATGCCCGGCGTTGACCCATCATGCATCGTTCACAAGCTGAACGTAAGCATGGACGCTCGCCCTGTAAAGCGGAAAAAGAGAAATATGTCCGCGGAAAAAGACGCTGCAATCAAGGAAGAAATTGACAAACTCTTGAAAGCAGATTTTATTGAGGTCTGTGACTATCCAGAATGGCTGGCGAACGTAGTCATGGTTAAAAAATCGTCAGGCGCATGGAGAATGTGCGTGGACTTTACAAACCTCAACAAAGCCTGCCCAAAAGACTGCTATCCGCTCCCCAGAATCGACCAACTGGTAGACGCTACCAGTGGTTATTCCATGCTGAGCTTCCTAGATGCCTTTTCAGGGTATCATCAAGTATTCTTGTGGCAGCCGGACAGGGTGAAGTGCGCGTTCATCACCAGTTCAGACACCTACATGTACAAGATGATGCCGTTCGGGCTTAAAAACGCAGGGGCTACATACCAGCGGTTAGTTGATAAAGTGTTTGAAAAACAAAAGACAGAAACATCGAGGCTTACGTTGATGACGCCATCGTAAAAGGCAAAGAAGACAGAGAGCACCTGATAGACCTGCAGGAGACCTTCTGCTCCCTGCGCGCCTACAAAATGAAACTCAATCCGAAAAAGTGCACGTTTGGGGTCCGCTCCGGCAAATTTCTGGGGTTCCTGGTCAGCTCTCGGGGAATAGACGCCAACCCTGAGAAAATTCAGGCAGTTCTAGACCTTCCTGAGCCTAAGACCATTAGAGACATCCAGCGCCTGACGGGCCGCATGGCCGCCTTGGCGCGGTTCGTCGCCCGATCAGCAGACAAGGCCACCCCTTTCTTCAAGATACTGAAAGGAAACAAACAGTTCAAGTGGGAAAACGAGCAGAAAGAGGCCTTTGAGCAGTTGAAGGACCATCTTAAGAGGCTCCCCACCCTGGCAAGACCAGTAGCAGGGGAAAAACTTTTCCTCCACATTGCAGTAACCAATATAACTGTAAGCGCGGTTATCCTACGGGAGGAGGCAGGCACCCAGCAACCTATATACTTCGTAAGTCATGCGCTGGGGGCAGCCGAGAAGAATTACCCGATGGTCGAAAAAGCCGCCTACGCGGTCATAATTACCGCCGGGAAGCTCAGGCCTTACTTTGACGTGCATCCAGTCGTAGTCCTCACCGACCAACCACTGGAGAAGGTGTTGGAAAACTTTGAAAAATCGGGGAGACTATTGAAGTGGGCGATTGAGCTGAGTGGGCTAGGTATATCTTACCAGCCGAGGACAGCCATCAAGGCCCAAGCCTTAGCAGATTTTCTGGCTGAGTGCTCCCATTCAGGGGAAGAAGAGACCCCTGCCGAGGAATGGGTCGTGCACGCTGATGGGTCCTCGACTGCCAATGGCGCAGGCGCAGGCGTCGTACTGACCAGCCCGGGGGGGACTGACTTTGAGCATGCCCTCAGGTTTGTCTTTTCAGCATCAAACAACGAAGCAGAGTACGAAGCAGTACTCGCAGGCGTCAGGCTAGCTAAAGCCGCAGGGGCAGAGCGGATTGTCCTGGCGACAGACTCCCAGCTCATCGCCAACCAGATCAATGGTGAATACGAAGCAAGGGACCAAGCAATGGCCACATACCTGGAAATGGTAAAAGAAGAGTTGTCAGGCCTGAAATCGTATGAGATCAAACAGATCCCCCGCTCCCAGAACAATCGAGCAGACGCCCTGTCAAAACTGGCAAGTTCCAGTCTACAGGACATACAGAGGTCAGTATGGGTCGCCGTCTTGCATGAGAAATCCACAAACCCCTGTCAGGCAATTAACACCGTAGAAGAAGGACCGGAAAGTTGGATGACTCCCTTCATCCAATTCAAGAAACATGGTGCCCTGCCATCAGACGCAGCACAAAAAAGGAAAGTACAGGCTAAAGCAGCCTGGTTCATACTCATCAAGGGGGAACTTTATGAGAAGTCTTTTACTTATCCCCTGCTCAAATGCCTACGGGCAGATCAAGCTGCTGAAGTGTTGGACGACATCCACTCAGGGATTTGTGGGCATCACATCGGGGGGAGATCCCTGGCCCACAAAGCCCTAAGGGCAGGCTACTACTGGCCCACCATGCTGGCAGACGCCAAGAGCCTGACCCAGAAATGCAGAAAATGCCAACTTTTTGCCCCATCAATCCATGCCCCGGCCCAGGAACTCAGGCCAATCCTATCCCCCATCCCTTTCGCTCAATGGGGGATGGACATTCTAGGACCCTTCACGGTGGCCACAGGGGGCAGGAAATTCTTGATTGTCGCCATAGACTACTTCACCAAATGGGTGGAAGCCGAAGCAGTGCCCAACATTACTGAGCCGGCAGTCAGGAAAGTGGTCTGGCGAAATATTATCACCAGGTTCGGTCTGCCAAAGATGTTGGTATTTGACCATGGCAGACAATTTGATAATGATCCTCTAAGAGTCTGGCTGGAAAGCCACAACATCGCAGTCGCCTATTCAGCCGTCTGTCATCCTCAAACCAACGGGCAGGCGGAAGCAGCCAACAAGCAAATCTTGAACGGCCTGAAGAAAATGGTGGATGACTGCAAGGGTAGGTGGGCTGACGAACTTCCCAGTATACTCTGGTCAATCGGAACTACCAGAAAAGAGTCTACAGGCCAGACCCCGTTCGGTCTGGTATATGGAGCAGAGGCATTATTACCAATTGAGGAAAGGATCCCTTCTCTACGCTCCCTGCAGTACGACCGAGCTGAAAACGAAGCTGCAATGGTTGAAGCCTTGGACCTGGTAAATGAGTTAAGGGAGGAAGCTAGCACCAACATCGTTGCCTACCAGCAACGAATGAGGAAGGCCTTCAACGCCAAAGTCCGACAGAGAAACTTTCAGATGGGTGAGCTAGTTCTGAGAAAGACGCGGGCGGTTGGAAAGTCGAGAGAACATGCAAAGCTGAGTGCCAACTGGGAGGGTCCATACCAAGTGACTCGAGTCCTGGGACCAGGCACATACAAAATCGCCAACCTTGAAGGGCAAGAGCTGCATGCTCACTGGAATGCAGACACTTTGAAGAAATATTACGTCTAAACAAAATTCGAGGATAGATTTTGATTTTTTGCTAAAAAACAAATGGCGGAGGACGGTCAAAAGAATGTCGACGGCTCCGACCACCCGAAAATGTTATAGTTTTATAAAGAAATGAAGAATATTCAGATTTATACTCGTTGCCTGTTCACACTCGCGTTCTTCACACACAAACGAGCAGGGGGCAATAGGGGGAGGCCCCCCTGTTGCCAAAATCGGGAAAAATGACCCCCCCAGCAAAAAATCCGAGCGCCACCCTGCTTACCTCTGGGCAGGCAGGGGGCATGCCCCCTGGACTTTGAACAAAAGCCAGGGACAGGTCAGACTAACAAGGACTGGGGGCAGGCCCCCCAACCTTGTATAAAAAACGCAAAAGCCACCCTGCTTACCTCTGGGCAGGCAGGGGGCAGGCCTCCTGGACTTTGAACAAAAGCCAGGGACAGGTCAGACTAACAAGGACTGGGGGCAGGCCCCCCAACCTTGTATAAAAAACGCAAAAGCCACCCTGCTTACCTCTGGGCAGGCAGGGGGCAGGCCCCCTGGACTTTGAACAAAAGCCAGGGACAGGTCAGACTAACAAGGACTGGGGGCAGGCCCCCCAACCTTGTATAAAAAACGCAAAAGCCACCCTGCTTACCTATGGGCAGGCAGGGGGCAGGCCCCCTGGACTTTGAATAAAAGCCAGGGACAGGTCAGACTAACAAGGACTGGGGGCAGGCCCCCCAACCTTGTATAAAAAACGCAAAAGCCACCCTGCTTACCTCTGGGCAGGCAGGGGGCAGGCCCCCTGGACTTTGAACAAAAGCCAGGGACAGGCCAGACTAACAAGGACTGGGGGCAGGCCCCCCAACCTTCTATAAAAAACCCGAAAGCCACCCTGCTTACCTCTGGGCAGGCAGGGGGCAGGCCCCCTGGACTTTGAACAAAAGCCAGGGACAGGCCGGACTAACAAGGACTGGGGGCAGGCCCCCCAACCTTGTATAAAAAACGCAAAAACCCCCCTGCTTGCCTCTGGGAAGGCAGGGGGCAAGCCCCCTGGACTTTGAACAAAAGCCAGGGACAGGCCGGATCAACAAAGACTGGAGGCAGGCCCCCAAACTTGTACAAAAAATCATGTAAAACCGAAACAGACAAGCAAACAGAGAGTCTACATAAAAAGGAATAGTGTCAAAGGAACACAGGATAAGAGTTTTTAAAACAAATGATTACAATTAAACACGGCAGCCGGCCACCAAAGGGCTCGGCGCGCAAAGAAGTAAGGAAGATTAAAACGTTGGCACAGGCGCAGCAGGAGACGAGCAAGAACCCTCTGAGGAAGACTGCCCTCCATGTTAAGCAGGGGGAGCGTCTGGGCCGGAAGTAGCAGCCCCTTCAGACAATCTGCGCATTAGAGCTTCATCCTTAGCAGTGTAGAGGGCTTGGAAAGCATCTTCGTCAAAACCAGGGAACATCTCCCTGACGGTCTCCATGACAACCCCAAGGCAAGAATTAGCACCATTAACGAAGCCCGTCGACACAGCCGTGTCCACCTCCTGGAGTATTTCGTCCCTCTCCTTCTCCCAATCCTTGGTCTTCGCCGCCAGATCGCCAAGAGCCGCTTGCAGATCAGAATTCACCTTGGAAAGGCGCTCCCCAAGGTCGATGACGCTCTTCTTGGCGTGATCCAGCTCAGCCAAAGCTTTCCTGGCCTGCTCCAATTCCGCAAAGGCCTGCTGAGCTCTCTTTGACTCCTCCCCCAGGCGGGACACCTCCCTGATAGCTTTCTCATTTTCAGACTTCCAGTGGATCGCCTGACCTTTGGCCTCTTCCAGCTCGGTCTCCCTTTTTGCCAACTGATCCTTCAGGCTGGCAATGAGAGCAACGTCCCTCTCGACTGCAGAAAGGCGGTCAGAGTTGGACAGTTCCTCATCACTCAGGTGGTTAAGGGCCGCCAGCTCTGCAGAAGCTTGCATGATCCGGGCAGTGCGCTGGATGTACTGGGTCACTTGGTTTGTGGCAGATTTGACAGTTTTGTGGAGATGATCCGCTAGAACCGCCCCTGAGTCGGAAAGTAGGGCGGAAACATCTTGGCTGTCTCCAGCGGTATAGTGGAATTCAGCGTTCTCCTCGGAGAAGAGGGTGGCAGGAATCCCCTGAGCAAAACGTTTAGGTTCAGGCGTGGAAGTCTCCAGGTCCACCACCTGGTCAGCGTTTGGAGCCTCCCTGCTCCTCTTTCTAAGCAGCGCCCGGGGAGTGCTCTCCCCAGTCTCTTCAGAACCTGCAGCCCGCGGCCCCGGGGGAATCTGGACCCCTGCTGAAAGGCCCTCTTGCCTGCCAACAGGCGAAGGGGTAGCCTCGAAAGCGATCGCCTTCGCAACTGGAGAGGGGGTGGCCTCAGAAACCGCCGTCTTTGCAGGCGTTGCTCTAGGAGGGGGGGAAGCCTTGGCCTGCTGAACGACAGACCCTTCAAATGCTTCATCAGATTCTTCACACCTCTCTTAAAATCAGGGGGAAGAGAAGGGCGACTTTGGACAACAACGAGATTCTCGTCCAAGCCCAGGCGTCTCACCTCCCCTTTCCTCCAAATAAAGGTAGCAAGATCTGCAAGGCAAACACACAAGTTGTCAGGGCACTTTAAAAGGAAAAGAGTAAGAAGGAACCATCAACACTCCTGAAACTACCTTTATCTAGACCCGGGTTCATGCCCAACCGGGTCAAGTATTTATCAGACGCAATAAGCTCCGCATGGGGGAGCTATAATGTAGGGCCGTACACCCACTTATCAGTGTGGGCAGCGAAAAAGCCCGTCAACTCCTTGTCTTTCTCGCCCAGCTTCACCTCCAAGGCTTTTCCACCCACGCCAGGGTGATACTCCTCAGGGGTCTCAAGCCTGGTGTGGACATGATTCCTGAAATGACGGGGAATCCTCCACCCATGGATGCTGTGTACATAAAGGAAGTTGTTCTTCCAATCTCTCAAGCTATCCATGCCAGGACACACCAAACAATGTCCCTTCTGCCTCAAAAGGGACCAATAACCAGGGGAGCCCGCACTCCCAGAAGAAACCATTTGCAAGCCCACCATAAACCGCAGGGCGTCAATGGAAGGCTCGGTGTGGTGGAACAGACAAGTCCAGACATATGAAATCAACGCCCTGACAGCTGTGGCTGTCAGCTGGGCGATGGCGACGTTCATGCGCCTGAAGATCTCTTCCAAGGAATGATGGAGGGGAAAGCGAAGGCCGAACTCCAAACATTTATGGTAGACCGCTATGCACCCGTCGGGAGGGTTGCATACGGTATCCTTTTCGCCGGGGACAACAACTGTGTACCCCTCCCCGAAGTTGTAAAGCCGCTCAATCGCACCAGCGGCGTCCTTTGCAAGGATCAGCTCCCGATTTTTCGGGTCAGGGAAGGTACTCAAAGGGATGCGGTATTTAACTTTATCTAAATAGTATACCCTACCCTTTTCCCGCCGAACAAGAGGACCAGAGGTTCTTGAAGGGTCAACTTCCAACGCCTCGTAGTCCGAGTCGATGAAGTCAAACGAGGGGGGGTCAGGAGAGTTACCGCCCCCGCTGTCCGCCGAGTGCTCTTCCTCAAAACCCACTCCCTAGAGGAGGAAGCAAAATTCGTCCCTTCCCCCCTCTTTGAGGGGTCAGTAAAGGGTAGAATCCGCTCACGTGTTCTAGACATTTTACTCTAGTGGAAGTGGAAAACAGGAAATCAAAAAGGAAAAGCAAGAAATGGAGGGCAAAGGTCTGACCTAAGATCGCCTGCCAGTGCGGTAAAAGCCCGAGGAAGAAATCTCCCGGAGAAAGGGGAGTACAAAGTGAGGAACAATTCTTCAAACACCCAAGGGTTTTGCAGAAAGAGAAAGACAGGAAGATTTCAAGAAAAGAAAGATTGAAGAAGGGAAAAGAAGAGGAATGTGCAACTGATTGCTTTTATAGGAAGAAGGGCAGGTAAAGAGTCGCCAAAATCTCAGGAGGCCACCCAAAGACCACTACCCACGCGTCACTTCCTAAGAAGTCAGCCCTGTGCGGTTTCCCAGGAATAACCTCGAAAGGACCAAAAAGTGTCAAGGGATTAATCACCCTATGACGCCCCATCTCCACTTCAAACAAAAAGTAATAAACACATATTAAAAATACAATACACAAACACATCGCCTGAATTTCATTTCATTAAACCTTAAAAGGGAAAAGTTACATTCAGTGCCCAACAAAGAAAGAAAATATACAAGGGCCCAGAAATTCCGGCCCAACAAGCAAACGCCCTGCTAAGCAGGCCTAATCATCACCCAAGTCTGGAGAAGGGTCCCCAGGGCTGCCTGGACCCTCAAAGTCTGAACCCCAGTCCCAGTCTGGGGAGTCTTGGAAAGGGTCATCAGGGATCCCATCCTCATCCCTGTCACTTAAACAACCAAGACCTCCACTATCGTCAGAATCTTGGCTGCTATCCTCCCAGTCCCTGCCAAAGGGAACGGCCTGGGATTCGTCGCAGGTGCGACAACCTGTCTTCTTCACAGGCGAGGAGGGGCCCGACGCCAAAGAGGAGTCAGTATCAGAGAGGTGGGCATCAAATTGTTCAGGGTGCAGCCACGGAAAGCACTCGTGGCATCCCCTGTCAAAGCAGCCTCCTCCCTGGGGGCAGCGCCTGAATCTAGGCGCTGCAGGGGGTGAGGACCTTTTGGGAAGCTTGTTCGCCCTGGTAGGAGCCTTCTTACCTTTCCGGCGAGAACGAAGCCGTGAACGGCGACTACGGCGAACAGCTCGATAAGCAGCTCGAGCATACTGAAGCCTCCAAAACCCTCTAAAAACAAAAGTAACATATCGAATTCCACGGCGAGTAACGGATTTTCTGATCCAAACCATGACTAAAGACAGAGAGGAAGGTTGGAAATGGATCGTGAAAATAGTGAAGGAGGATACAATTTATACAAAAAGCAGAAGCAGGGCATTAATGGCGCCCCAACCACTTCTGCAAAGAAGAGAGCCAATCATCAAACTGGCACACTGCTCGAAAATCCACTGTGCAAAGAAGAACAATCATAAAAGAAGACGTTTGAACTCCCTGCATACCCAGAGAAATTAAAGCATGTTCCCTCGGGAATACGCGGCGCATTTAATGCAAGAGTGTCCAAGGAGTCAACCTCCCACCGTCCCAAAACAAGACGTCGCCCGCCGAGCAGGAGCCCCGCTCCCACTCAGCCGGCGAGGGCCAATTGATGGGGGTCGGTTGACTACCTCCGGCCGCCTGCCAGCCAGGCCCCGGGGCGACCAAACCCAGAGAGAGGAAAGGCCTGCCCAGCAGACTTTCCATCAACGTCATTGAAACCCCCAAGTGAGTGGCCTTAATTCCTTGGCCGCCTGGCCCAGCCTGGCCGCCTGCCAAGCAGGGCGAACCAGGTCTACTGCCTGCTTCCAGGACGCCCCCGTCCAAGCAGGACTAGAGGAGGACCGAGGACCCATCCGTCATTTTGCCTAAGGTAAGGGGAAATGAGTGGACCAGGTGAGTCCACGTGTCGCACAAGCATCCACTCATTTCCCTCTTCTTCTTTCTCTTTTCCTCTCTCTTGTGGGAAGGTATAAATACTTTCCCATTTCCCACATGAGAGGGGTTGGATTTTCTCTCTCTAGACCCTTACTCCCAAAAAACGCCACCTAGCTCCTCACGAACTAGGTCTCTCAAGGCATTTCACGGGCTGACTTAGGCATCGGAGAGGGTTCCCTCGGACAACCTCCGAGGCCCTGTGCGTTCATTGTGCAGGGAGCAGGCCAACTCCGCCGGGAAGGTCCGATCCAGGGAGTGAGACGAAGGAGAGGTCCAAAGAAGTCAATCGATCAATTGTTCACCAAGTGATTCAATCATACAGCCCGGATCCAAGGCCGGGTGAATTGTTTCCGTGACCGGAACAATATATATATATATATATATATATATATATATACTGAAAGAACGCATAAGCAGACAATATAATCATCACGACAAGACAATAACACAACTTAACACTCTTTGATAACCATCACTACTACAATGAAGGACTATTGCAACGCAGGGAAAATTTTGCATATGACCTCTAAAATGTTGCTTTAGGGTTTATGCAACATTTTTAACTGTGCTGCTTAAAACTCCGTTGCAATAGCCTAATGTAACACATTGTGCAACATTTTCTACTCAAATGCAACATTTTTTAAAAATGTTGCAACGATACCCTATTGCAACATATATCTTAAGAAACTATTGCAACACTCTAAATATAAATGTGCAACACTTTTCCCCCATTCCTACAAAGTTTTGCAACACTTATTTCTATGTTATGCAACATAATTTTGTCTCAATCAAACAGAAAGGCAACATTATTTTGGTGGTAATGCAACATATCCAATATTGTCAAAGGCAACATTATTATAATTCTAATGCAACATTCCTGAATGAAAATGTATAATATACATTTGTTTTAAATTTTTGCCACGCACTATTAATCGTTACAAATAATATCCGCACATACAAGACGTCTAATCCCGAAATGATAATTAAAATGATCCACAAAAGAGATGTCCATTAACAATCCAAAAAAAATCATGTTTTGTATTATATGTTATTGAAAAAAATGTCAAAATGAAAAATAGCTAACAGAAATGAAAACATTTTTTGAATACAAAAACAAATGAACATCGGTCATGTGTAAGTCTTCGTGGATCCAAATTTGCGCGCGCTGCTACGGCTGAATTCATTCGTAACCCAAAAGGTGGTCTGTGACAAGAAAAAAGAGTAAATAACAATAAAAAATACATACCTCTAACATAATTAAACATGAATTTAAACTACAAACGATTTGCTTTTAGTACGATCAATTACCACTTTCTCGTGAACTACTGTGATGGTT
Organism: Agrostemma githago; assembly: GCA_958450325.1. Lineage (NCBI taxonomy): Eukaryota > Viridiplantae > Streptophyta > Magnoliopsida > Caryophyllales > Caryophyllaceae > Agrostemma > Agrostemma githago. Next base: position 58,756,097 of record OY288247.1, on the reverse strand, counting down.
CTTGTTACGCACGCACTGCATCTGCATATACAATTAAATGTATAAATATTCTATTTATATAATGTAGGTTTAATACATTTTGCTTAAACAAAGAGTAATTTGTAAATCGTAAAGAAAACCTGCCCGATTTTCTTTTTCCACTTCACAAGTTGTTTCGTAAAATCATCGCCCGCAACCGGCTTGGACCTTTTTTTCCATCTAGTCTTGTCATCTGTATATATGAGTACCAATGTTTTTTTTAAAGCGGCTTTTGTGAACGCTCCAAGCAGCCCCTATAGACTTTTGTCTTTTGCTTCAATTCTCATCTTTTGCTAGTCCTTCAGGCTAAGACAACTCCCGTCTGAAAAATTGCATTCGGAAAAATAAATGCTGAACCGTTTCAGCTGCCTGAAAGCATAAACTGCATCTATTTACCAAGTATAGTCCCCTTTTATGGATGTTATCGAAGGCGGTGAATTCAAAAATGTTGAGTTGCAGAAAAAGTGTGTCGAGGGATGTTCATACTATCCCAGACTACGTTGCTCCATTGCTGTTTGGTTTTATGCTCACTGAAAAAAATTCATATCCAACTTGGAGGTAAAAAATATTTCCTGTATCCCACAGCTACAACAGTGTACAAGCCTGATAGATCCTTCCTGCTTGCCGAGTGAATTCCTCCCATTTAAGTATATGTCGCCAAATCATACTCCCCTTATGAGTTACGTTATTACCAGCTCCTATCTACCGTATATATAAGCATATGGTACCACTTGTAAGATGGTTAGCTTGATTCCAAAATGTCCAATTTGTAGATTGATGCCCTTCAACTGTCCAAATGCATTTCAGAATAAGAGATTTATTCCAACTCAAAATCTTCCAAATGTGAAACCCATTTCATCCTTAGGTAGACAAAGGACGCTCCAACTTATTCTACCATTATCTTGGATTCCATGGATAAACATAAAATGTGCTTCATAGCTATGTCATTGCTTTAGCAACTGCTTTAGGTAGATGCTTTTATTGCCATTCCCTTTCCGTATATCTCCAGAATAGCCAGCAAGAAATTCATATAAAGAATCGATAATATAAAAACTGAATGGAAACTGGCAACTAACAATAAGATCACTTCTACTTATGGAGTATTACTTATCTCTCATTCCATTTTTATTTTTTTTACCAAAACATTGAAAGCAAAAAATCAACATAACACGATAATGCCAATAAGATTAGTGTACTCAAGCATCGATTCATTTATTGGTTATGTATGCATCAACACTTACTAACTCAAGAAGTCAAGATCGTCCTGTTGCGTTTGGAGTTACTACTACTGGATTTGCTGGTGTTGTGGGGTAGAGCAGAAGAGACACGAACACCTGTTTTTTAGGTCTTGTTATAGCACAGTCTGCTGTCAGTTGTTGCAGGACTGGCTAGGACTCAATGTGCATTAGGCTAAGATCAGTTGTATCACAGTCTATGATCAGTTGTATCAAATACAACATTAGGCTAAGGCTTTAGGCTCCTGGTTTTAGAGCTAGTATTACTAAGTATGAAGTGTGGCTGAAAACATTGTGATCAGGTGTAATGCGTAGATGATTATGATGTCGTAAGATGTTTGTATGGGGTAAATTTTCATGATTATATTAATAAAATCGCATTTCATAAAAAAAAAGAAAAAAAATGCCAATAAGTTCCAGAAATCACACAAACTACAGCCCTACGGTCTAGCCTATCATGAAAATTCTAGAAGTTACAATCCCACTTATCATGAAACAACCACAATTAAACATAAACTGTTATCAGCAGCAATTAACAGCAAAAACAATTAACAACAGGTAGCAATTAGGAGTAATTGGAATGTAACGGATCTGATAGAAAAACCAGGAACATATAAAATAACTGCAGATCGGAGTATATCCGTGTATTCAGCAGCATAAACTACGAAAAAAATATGAAATGATAACAAACCTGTTCTAAGTCTTGGCTTGAGATACAGTACAGAGTTTTGCAATCGGTTTGAGTCTTTGAGATGACTAATTCATGCTAATTGGGGTTGGTGAAGAAGCAAGTGTAGATTGTTGTATTTCTTGGTGGGTTACTGTTGCATTGATGTAGGTTAATTAGGTTAATTAGTGTACTATTGTTCATAATGAGTGGAATTGGCGACCCTTATTTTGTGTTTAGTAATTTGTTATTCTTTTGAAAAATCATTTTAGTGTCATCTCTTAATTAAATGTGTGCAATTGAAAATTTTAATCCCATCAACATGACTCAAACTTTTTTTCTAAATCACGATTACGCCCGAGAAAAATAATGTGAAAATGACTCGAATCAGAAATAAGTGAACCCTATTTTCATAGCCCGAAAATAGCCCGACCCAAACCTGACCTCGTTGCTTGGTCATCGCGACTAGTCACGACCAAAATATTTTGACTTGTGACTGTGATTTTGGCGACCCAAGGCGCACATAACTCTAACTCATAAAATTAAATGACTAGTAACAATTTAGTTCAACAAATTAAACAACTCTTATGCCTCGTCTTGTGAGTCTGTGACCAAACCCGTAGGTTCAGCTTCATCCTGTTTCACTTGCGTAACTTGTAAATGAGCGCTTAATTACTACTCCGTACTTATGTAGAATATATATAAAAGACGTTGGTTTCCTCGAATTAAAGATGTAATTGAGTTCATTTTTTACACTAAAAGCTAACTGAACTTTCACATCTAATTTTTTTTATTTAATTGTGGATTACCAATTATCCTAACATTATTGAAATTCAACAAATTAAAAAGTAGTGCTCTATGTTTAACTAAATGCAACAATTACTAAAAAAATGTTGCTAATTTGTGTTATAATTGCAACGTTTTTACAAAAATGTTGCATTTGTGGACTAAATGCAACATTTTTTAGATAAGTGTAGCATAGTTAATATCACTATTATAAATGGCAACACAACAAGAAAGTGTTGCATTGAAAATGTTGCAATAGACCTTTAATGTAGTAGTGCATGTTCACAACTTCAGACCTTGAGTCGATTAGCAGGTGACATTTATTCCCCGTAATTGCAATAACCGACAAATAGTTCATGTATTACGCTTGCATAAGTTTTAAATGTAGACACTAACATACGACTTAGGGCCAACAATCCAGCTGTAGACATTATAAACATTCATTCCTCTAGGCATACGTTACTCATCGACCAATAAGTACGCGAAACTCATCAAGATGTACAAGATTAATTAAAACCAACATTTGACTTGTTCACCAAACATGTCAAAATTCTATACATTATTACGATCAAAATATGAAAATTGATGTCATGTTTAACTGTACGTAAGTTGAGTACTCGGTTTGTTGTCTAGTGACTCGACCTTTCCTGAATTCTCATTGGGACGACTCTCGCTTCTTAAATCCGTGTACCAATGTTCTTTATCACATAAGCGACTTATGACCATGAAAATTTTGTCAGCCAACAACACATCCGATCCGCAAGATCCACGTTAAGGCAATTATGCAACATGAACCAGTATGACCTCTCGTGACTCGAATTTACTATGAATTCATCATTAAAATATAGGTCTAACTTTATTACATCATACGATGAGGTAGACACGTTCACATTGGTGCATTCACTTGAACAAGGCGAAAGAATGATTATTCAGTGGGTTTAGACACGTTTTCAAAACATTGCAATCATGATTTTTTTTTAAAATCATAATTAAATCATTGTACTCAAAACAGTGTAAAACCGGTGGTATTAGATTTGGAAGACAAGCCTCTAAAACTTCATAGTTAACAATTTTCAAATTCCGAACGTAACGGTGATTTGCAAAATTCACTTTCATGAAATGACATATTTTGACCTTAAAAATGTTTCGATTGGCAAAATGAGTTTCAATTTTTTTTTGTTTTCACTTTTTTTTGCAATCTAAGTTCCAACATTATCCAAACTCTTCAAAGTAACTACTGTAAAAGTTTTCCAAGGATAACGTAATCTCAAGTACGTTTATAATGGAAAATTTGACCATCAGCAAATAGGTTGAAATACTTGGATTTAGATCCCAAAATTTTACATTGGAGAACTTAGACTTAAAATAAATGTGAGTCTCTTTTCAAACTTTTGTGAAATAGACACTATAAACAGGTGGGACAATTCAGTACACGTTGTTCATTTTAACGAGGGTGGTTTAGGTTGATCTGGCATTATCTCGACATGATTAGATAGCGTGTTTGTTTAGACTATCAAACAGAACTCAGTAAACACATTATTCAGGTTAGGTGAACTGCTGCAAATATGTATGTCACTAACTTAACACGGGTTTTTATAATTACACATTTAAACCATCAAGAATAGAAATCAACAATAAGGTACGACTCGGAACCGTCTATCACATTGAGAGGGACCATATAAACCTAGAACGAAACATACATATTCAAGTATCTTTGACAGAAATTGACATTAATGAATACAACACCGCAGATATATCATTTTAATAACACGTTGTACTCAACTTCAAGTAAGTAACAGATTTCGATTTCACATTTTATCTTGTCAATCACACATTTTATTAACCAGGGTGAAATAAAAATGACACATTTTGTATATACATTGTTGCTCCCTATAATATAAACAGATCGACATAATTTCAGATACCACATACGTTTTCAATAACCAATTTATAGACAAGTTCATTACACCATTACGAGAGAAAGATGAGGACCAAGAAGGACATCACTCAGATCAATATAAAGCAAGTAACTCACATTAACTCGAAACGGACCTACCTCACGTATTCTTACACTGTTCGACTATTAGCCTCATTAACTCGTACTTGATTCACATGCGATAAAGTTTCAATATCACATCACGACGCCATTAAACTTCTAGATACTGATCCTAGTTTACATGAAGGTAGCTTGTACATTACGTTGGCAAGGAAACATATTATACTCGAAACAGAATGCAAGTATTCAGGTTCATTACGACACACTTAAGCCATGTAAGTTATCATACCATCACCTAGGTGTAATCATACCATTGCCTATGCGTAAGTTATCATATATACCTTCACCATGAATCAGACCCGCTTGACATATTACTGTAAACATACCACAACAGGTATCAATCTCCTTTACAGTAACGTGAGACGGCTACAATATATTATTTCTATTGATAGACATAGATTACCACAAATTCGACTAATTAAACTCGTTTTTCGCTTACGACACACTACATACAAACATCGGGGCATTGTATTCAACGTTACTACCACCCTGGCTATGACTGTTCTCCCACTCAAGGATGATCGACGCCTATAGCTACCTTCATACCTTGGCCTCATGTACTGTATCATATAGCTCATGTGGCCTCGTACTAATTAATATACCATGCTAACACCGTAGATACGTACTACTCACACCTTGGCTTATGTTGCCCACTTCATCATATGCATCAAACTGAATAATCAGTTATCACAGACAGTCATCACAAAACATTCATTGCATCACAACGTATCCCTTCCTATTGTACCCCATCTCATTTCTCACACGCGGTTACGGGGTCAAGACCAGGAGGGCCGGAGTTGGTATAAGGACGTCTCGTCAACCGAGTTTTAATGGGGCTCCTGATGGTCATCACCGGGGTTCATTTTTAGTTTTCCTAGGTTTATTTATTTTAGGCTCCAGGATCGTTCGCTCCGATACCACTTTGTAACACCCCGATTTACCCAAGAGCCTTACCAAGACATTCGTTAGTAAATAAAGGTGTTACCATCTCGATATAACCCGAGGTAGTAGTTCATTACATTACGATTTAGAAACCAACCATTTAAAACTAAATAATGAATTATTACAATCTCGTATCTACAGAACACGGTTACACAATTATAGCAGCGAAAGCACAACTAGTAAGACAACAACCTTTAAACGTGGTCAGTGACAGCGCAGACCCGCCTCGTACAGTCAACCAGAATACAATCATCATGCATCATCAACCTGCACACTAGCACTGCTCCCCAAAAGACCAAAAATGTCAATTGGATCACCACAGCCCCCCAATAAAATAGGGTGACAATTTAGACAGAGAAAACGATTAGAATATGCTAACATCATAACCCATGTACGTAATATAAAACATCTAGTCTCAATCATCTCAGTAGCATCATCGTTACCAATCAATAATATCATCTCCATATTCTCAGTACTTCACAGTATGAATAATTTCCATTATACTACTCAATAGGCTTCAAGCCCACCATGAATCCGCTATACTACTCAATGGGCCTCCCGACCATGAATCCGCTATACTACTGAATGGGTCTCCCGACCAGGATTTCGCTATACTACTCAATGGGTCTCCCGACCAAGATTTCGCTATACTACTCAATCTCATCCATATCAATATCATATCACAAGTACATATATAGCTCGTACGACATTATAATATTAACGTACGCCAAGTAAGGAAAACCTTACCTAGTGAGCAAGTCATGACTGCGTCGGTAGTACAGAGTACCACGGAAATTCTACGGAGTCCAATCCTAATAAAATATTATATATTTAAATTAATATCGATCCTAACGTAATTATAATATGAAACTGACATCGACCTAGCTAACTGGACTATAAATGAAACTAACCCGCTATTATAATGAATAATGACCGTGAGTGTCCAATACCGGGGCCACAGCCCCGTGTCTTGGCCAAACCAAGAGCCGTGCACGTCCCATTTCTGGCTCCCATCACCCGACCCCAAAACACCACGACAACAACTACACTATGAGAGTAACGTAATAATAACAGGACAGCAATCGTACCACAATGACAATAACCCGGGCAACAACAACACACACGACAACCTGACACGGCAGCCTCACAACTTTGTCGGAGTCGGTTCAGGCACGAGCAATAGGACATCGTCATCATGACATAATCAATGTCACCTCCGGCCAACAGACGACCTCCGGCCAGGGGACTCACGGGCACGCGCGACAATGAAATAGGGCGTGGGTGACTCCGACAATTGATGGAGACAATGAAAGGCGGGTAGAAGTATATACTAGTGCAGGAGTGGTGCAGGCCAGGTAATATTAATAATGGATCTGGGTTGCAGATGGATGAAGAAGAAGAAAAGGGGTAGGGATGTAGGGTTAATGGAGGTGGAGGCACTAGGAATGAATGATGTACGTGCCCTACTCCTGCTCTTTCTATTATTAATACTAGGAATTATTATTATTATTATTATTATTATTATTATTATTATTATTATTATTATTATTATTATTATTATTATTATTATTATTATTATTATTATTATTATTATTATTATTATTATTATTATTATTATTATTATTATTATTATTATTATTATTATTATTATTATTATTATTATTATTATTATTATTATTATTATTATTATTATTATTATTATTATTATTATTATTATTATTATTATTATTATTATTATTATTATTATTATTATTATTATTATTATTATTGTTTAATAACAATTATTATTGTTGTACGTCGGCCTCGAGAACGGGTTTGGGTTTGACAATTATATAGAACGTGATACTCGATCACTTTGGCTTGACTCAACTCGGGTTTGACTAAACTTGACTCGATTTTGACTTATATATAAATTACGGGTATTACAGTTTGTCAGAAATTGTTATAGACACCTGGCGTCCAAATGTGGGTGTCTACAGTCGGGTTGACGAATTCATTCCCGTCGAAATCTGTCAACTTCACTGCACCTCTTGATGAAACCTTTTCCCCTCAGATCAATTGTTATTAATGCTCAGACGGATTTGAGAACTAAGTCCCCTTCTTCGATATTTTTGGGCCTGACTCTTTTGTTGAAGGCCCGTTGTATTCTTTTTTGATATATTTGAATGTTGTTGAGCGCACGGGACCGTCGTTCGTCTAAAAGAACCATCGAATCGTACCGAGCTTGCACCCAATGAGCTTCGGGTACGGTACTTGGCTTTCTAGTAAAATCATGAGAGACGGTACCTCCAACTCGACAGGTTGAACTGCTTCCATCCCTTACGTCAGATAATATGGGGTCGCACCGGTTGCGGTGCGAATTGACGTTCGATATCCCCATAGGGCAAAAGGTATTTTGTTGGGCCAGTCCCGGTAATTATCAGCCATCTTTTTAAGTATGGAGATAATTGTTTTGTTGGTTGCCTCTGCCGCTCTATTTGTTTGGGGACGGTAAGGCGAATATGTATGCCTTTTGATTTTATGCAGTTAATAGAGTTGTTGTTTCGGCTTGAAAGTGCGTCCCGTGATCGCTGATGAATTCGGCGGGATCCCGTACGGACGTATAATTTTGTTCTGGATGAACTTGGCGACGTGAGTGGCATTTAAAATTCGGTATGACTCATCTTCGACCCATTTGGTGAAATAGTCGATAGCTACCAAGATAAAACAGTGACCTCCCGTCCCGGAAGGGTTTACTTTCCCAATTATGTCAGATCCCCGTGTCGAAAATGCCCATGGTGATGTCATGGTGTACAATAGGGATAACGGCATATGATGAACGTTGGCAAAAATTTGGCAGTTATGACAGTGTTTGACATATAATTGGCAGTCAATTTCCATATCATTCCAGTAGTATCCGAGTCTCAGGATTTTCCGGACCAGCATCTGGGCGTTCAGATGTGGACCGCATTCACTGTTGTGCACCTCGGCCATAACTTTCTCAGCCTTTATTTTTTTGACTCATAGGAGGAGAGCCCCCTGTGTTGTCTTTTTGTATAATTGTCCATCGTTCGTGCGAAGGAACTGGGTAGCTAGCCTCCGTAGAGATTTCTTGGCCCAGTTTTTGGTTCCCGGAGAATATTCTCCCGTTGTCATGTAGGTTATAATAGCCTGATACAAAGGTTCCGGATCAGTTATCTCGATGTCTTGAATAACGTGGATGTATGCCGGCTCGGACCGTCTTTCGACACAAATCTGTATGATGGTTAGGTGATCCGGGATATTCAGTAAGGATGCTAATTTCGAAAGTGCATTCGTGAACTGGTTTTCTTCCCGGGGTGGATATATGTATTCTACCTTTCGGAATTGTTTTTCGAGAACCCTTACTCGCGCTTGATAGGCCACGAGGTTGGTGTATCGAGTTTTCTATATTTGGAGAGCTTGGTTGATGACTAGAGATGAGTCGCAATGTACCCGAAGATATGTGACTCCTAAATCGGGGGCTGCTTGCAACCCGTTGTAGACACCCACATTTTGACCGCCAGGTGTTTATAGCAGTTTTCAAAAAACACCCGATGATGATCGGACGCAAATGTGTTTCTACGCGCTCGGACATGGGCTCAAAACCATTAGTTGCTGGCTTATGCATTTACGGAGTACAAATCTCACAAAATCAACCTCAAATTCAGGCCCAGTGGGTCGTTTCCAAAAAAATAAGACTAATTTAGGTCAAAACCGACACCGAATATAAAACCGACTTTTAGCGATTGGGTCAAACCCCGGTCAAAGCCGCTTCCGAGACACACGAAAACAGCCATTCAAATATCATAAATCAAGTCCAAATACAAAACCCACAAAATATCCAAACCACGGTCCAAAAAACCAGACCCTTGCACTGCGGCTGACCAACTTGATCGAGTGTCAGCCCACTCGATCGAGTGGGCCCTGTAACAATCCCGACTGCACTTTGACTGGACCACTCGGCCGAGTCAGGGGGCTACTCGGTCGAGTAACCCTAGCCGGAGGTACATAGCTTTGCCTATATATACACCTCATGCATACATCTTTTCCATACTTTTGGAACCCTAATCAAACCCCTAGCAATCCTAATCCCATACACTCAAACCCTAACCCTAGTACTTAGGAGACAAACCGAAAACCACCACAACTTAGTCTACGTAAATCTCGAACTCCCGTGCCTAAGCCACAATCAAGCGAGTCCTATCCGAGACAAGAACATGTAGGTTGAGGGTGCAAAAATCCCACTCTTCCCTTCTTTTCTTCCCCACGCGCCGTCTATATCGTCGTCATCGTTTTTTTTTTTTTTTATCGTCATTATCGCGTCATTATATCGTTAATATCACTAGTATAAAACATTAAAATACTTGTGAATTTGTGTCGAGTGCAAGTGATGTCGGGATAAGGAAATCCGAATATTACGAGGGTAACGCACCCGATGTTGACGGTCGTTTATCCCGACACCCCTATCACTTGATTATTGAAACAAGTCAACTTATACAATAACTTTTTATTTCGTTCGCATTATCGTTAATCGCATATTTCATTGATTCTAAAGCTTTTTCGAAATAATTTTTTTTTTCAATTAGGGTCGAAACCCGTTGACGCGGATCCAACATCACATAATCCTTAGGGATTTATTACGATGTCGGGAAGCCGGCCGAGGGAATCAAGTCGAGTTCGTTTTAATTAAAACAACCGCAAAGTGTCAATCTACTAGTTTCGATACCAACTCAATAGTTGGATGTCGGATCTAAACGATTTAGTCAAGTAATTTAACTAACACAGTTTTTCGTTGATGCTAAAATAGTTGTCATATAATTCGTTAGAATTACGAAACTATAAACGCGGAGGAAATCCATACCGTCTTAGTTAATTTAAAATGACTTATATTATTTTCTTCAAGTTTTCTCTCTAATATTCCATATCGATTCAATAATCGAACATGGGATATGATGAGTATCAAATTTAGGATCGAGTATAAATCTCGTAATATTTATACCCGATTCCACGAAATTAACGATTTATCAAAATCCGAATCGAGCATAAATTATACGATATTTATGCCCGATTCGGCTGAATCAGCGACTTATCCAAATCGAAAAGCAATCTCAAATTACGAGGCGAACCCTAGTTCGTACAGGGGCACTCGATCGAGTGCCCAGCACACTCGGTCGAGTGTCACCCAAAAAAACGAGACATAATGCTTTTTCGACCACCACTCGGCCGAGTCTCGCAATGACTCGATCGAGTGGTAGCGTACTCGGTCGAGTTCGTCAATAACTCGATCGAGTAGGGTCTAAAATACGGGACATAAGCTTCTTCCGAGGACCACTCAGTCGAGTCCGTCAGTGACTCGATCGCGTGGCCTTATCACGACAAATATCGTGAGTCCCACATCGCTTTTCTGCTTTCGATAATACTTATTTTATGACCTAGGTCAACACGCGTCAAATCGATCACGTGAAACATCACTTTTCAAAACTTTGCATCATCCTATTTACGCCATTCTATATCATTATATACTTTTGCAAACCGTTATTATCGTTATACCGTTACTAACAAGTTTGTTACTTTTCTTGTTGATTTATCGTTTATTTTATCGTACTAAAATGAACTCGCATGCTAAATATAACTTTGACGTTAGAATTAGTTGCATTAAATCGACATAGAAACTTATTCAACTTTTCGCATGTCTAGGGAAAACAATGTTTGCATATCATTCCATCGTTCAACTAACGCGCGTATTAGAAAGTCACTCGATATCTTAGTAGAGCTGCCAATGTGCGGGCAGGGTTGGGTGTTCTTTGTGAACTTCCCAACACGTATCCTCACCCCTTACTCAGAACCTCGATTTCCGGATGCCCGAAACCGTTGGCGCACGAGAGTCATTCAATACACGGTATCCGATAATGTCGGTATCTGTATCAAATGCAAAGAGACGAGCCCAATAAACTCTGACATCGGAAATGGGCCGTATTTCATACACGGTCCACTACGACATAGAGTGGGTTCGAACGGGCCCGAACTCCCACAAAGTTCGGTGGCGACTCCACCTCGATTTAAATTTCAGTTCGATCCATTCTCATATGGAGATTCATTTGCCTCCCCAAACCCGCGCATGGCCACGTCGGGGTGGACCTATGTCATGTCCCCAATTTGGCGACTCCGCTGGGGATTAACTGATGTGTGACTTACCATCGGCATCCTCAGGGTGAGACTCGAATAGAAATCGTTTGACTAGTACAATACGCATTTTAGTTTTACGGTTCATGCATAACCCTAAATTTTCCCGGGCCGGTACTCGCGACCGACGTCCCACTATACCTTGATGTACTCCAATATGGATATGTCAAAGGTGTCCATAGTCGATTTGAGTGGGTTTCGCGGCATGTACTAAGCTCAACTCGACTTAGAAAGTCCGTCCCGATCAACGTCTAGGCTATGTGCACTGTTAAAGGCCCTTTTTAGACCGACCGAGACTTAGTGTAAAGCATACATGGCGTCGTTATAATTTTTGCGTGACTACATGCTACTTGGTTTCTGTGTCGTTTTCAAAAACCGTCGTTTTCAAAAATTGCATCCTTTTCAAAATATCCAATTTCAAAACCCGGGACATATACCGAACTTAGGACTTATGAATTTACTCAAAATAGCCTATTTCTAGCCGGTATTCTGCCCATTTCAAAACTCGAAAATATTTTCGAATTTTCAAAACCGAGGCCCGATACATTTTCGAAAAATCGGGCCCCCTCCACCATTTTTTTGGATTTTCTAAAAATCCTCTTCCAAAACTTTCCTCTTCTTAGGACTTCCCGTATTTAGCATGTGTCGGGTTGTGTCATAAGTCGTCGAGGTCTTTAGCGTCGAAACTCTGTCCATCTTACATCACGAGTTTCTTCCCTATCCCAGTCCGCCTTATTAGACTAAGGCAAGGCCCACCTACATAGGACATACTCCTACAAAGTAGGGCCCATCTACACACTCGAGTCCAAAGTCTGGGGATGTCTCACGTGGACCTTTCTTCGAACAGGACTCGGTCCACCCGCCGAATCCTAAGGAAGGCCCACTTTTCACAAGTCACCCGTCTAGGTGTCTTATCCGAGTCGTTTCCCTTTTCAGTCTTGCTCGGGATGTACTTTCTATTCCGGGATTTGGGCTAGTTTCTGATTACGCGGTGTTCTTACAAACAGGCCACCCGAAACCAGACAACAGAAAATGTAGTCAACTTTGGATCAACTGACCGCCGCGCTGGCCAAGATTGAGACTCAATTGACTACCATCCAGACTAACCAAGCGACCTTAGCCACCCGTGTGAGCGCCGTAGAGAAGGTGGCCCCTGTTGAAGGATCCGAGCCCACTGGGCCCATAGCTGAACTAATCAGCGTTGTTCGCAAGCTCGAAGAACAGGTTCATCTGTCGATGAACAACTCGATCCATACTGAAAATGCTCGTTCCTACTCACCTTTGAATGACGAGCTACATGCTAACCTCAACCTTACGGGAATTCCGATGTTTGAGGGTACCGAAGACCCGGTCCACCACATCCGGTCTTTCAAGGAATTCATTGCGGTCAAAGGGGTGAAGTCCACCATGTTTAAACACTTATTCGCTTCCTCCCTTGAGAAACACCCCAAGGCCTAGTACTACAGGCTCGATTCCAAGAAGTACAAGACTTGGGACGATGTAGCGACTGAATTTGCTCGGAATTACGCTGATAATACCGAGATCCAGACTACAATGCGTACTCTGGAAGTAATGGCCCAAGAACCCAAAGAAGAGTTCACCAAATATCCCCAAAGATGGCGGGCTGAAAGTGTAAAGATGGTTGAATTGATAAGCTGATGGTGGGATTTGTCGTGGATCCCACCGCCAAATAAATAACCAACTAGCACCTAACGGTAGTTAGGGTAAGTCGGGTCGTGTCCACGGAGACGGTGTTGCAAGGTTTAGACTAGGTTGGCCTAAAACGAGACTATGCTACCAAACAAACACAAAGAGCTACTAATTGGTGAATTATGATGAGAGGAAAAGAAGAAAAGTAGACTAACAATGAACTAGACTATAACAAGGCTAAATGAAATAACTAAACACAAACTAAACAATGAACTAAAGAAATGATGACTAACTAAGAAGATGAATCAAATATGGAAAGAAAGTGTGTTAGGTCGGGTTCATAAGAATAGTAGGGTGATCGGGTTGATCACGGGTATGGGTGCCTCCTAGTGTTAGGGTCGGTCCGGGCTCTCGCTACTTAGACCGATGTCAAGGTGAGTCCGGGCTCTCGCAACTTAGACTCTAATCGAGGTATGTCCGGGCTCTCGCAACTTAGACTATCCTCAACACTATCCTCAACATGACCACAAACAAGACAAACAATGAGTAGAGGAAAACTAGCATGAGAAGCATGGCCACTACAACTCAAACAAGCATTTCAACAAACACATGGTGTGCCAAGTATGTGACTAACAACAAAGATCCATCCTTTACCCCTAATCAAACCCTAATCACCCATATTCTACCCTTAATCCCCCTACTAACCCACAAGAAGACTACTCACACATATTCAAACTAACTACAACAATGAAAAGATAAAACAACACCACAATCCAAACATCCATAATGAAAGAAAACAAGAACAATAACAAGAACACTAAGTAAAGATTCAAACTTGAGTAAATAACAATAAACAAGAGAATAGAAAGATTATACCAACACAAGATGAAGGAAAAGATGAAATCTTGCATAAATAAGAAACCCAAATAATCCCAAGATTGTCAAGCTTGGAGAGATCTTCAAGTGTCTTCTTAATACAAGAACTAATTACAAGGCTAATTAACTAAGATTAACTAATGATTAAAGGAAGATTAAAACTAATGAGAGGAACTAAATCTAGGGTTTATATGATGTAGAGAGGCTTAAGATAGTCTAGGTTAAGGTAAGATCCATAAACAATACAAGAGGGAAGTATATATAGGGTTCCGTAAGTGAGAGGAATAAAAGAAGGAGGCGGAACAGAGACTGGGTCATTCCCGATCGGGAAGAAATGATGGTCCCGATCGGGAATAGGCTATCCCAATCGGGATACTTCCTCTTTCCCGATCGGGAATATGCGATCCCGGTCGGGAATGCTTGACAGTGAGCAGCTATTCTTGCACTTCATTCATGATCGTGTTCACGAATTCCCGATCGGGATTAGCCTTGTTTAGCTCTTCCTCGACTCCTTGTCGATGCTCGGTGCTCGGGGAGTCGCCGAATCATCGTTGCTTCTCTTCTTGGGTTCCATACGTGTCGGAAACGAGTTGAATCGTTCCGTTTCTTCGAGATGACCCCTAGGAACCTGAAATAATCTAGATGAAGCATAAGTCGTCCCTAAAACCGCCCTAAGGAGCGATTTCAGCAGAGAAAACAAGACTAAATACAAGAAATAAACACTACAAAACGCACTTATCAATTCCCCCACACTTAACCCTTACTCGCCCTCGAGTAAGCACATACTAACTACTAAACTAGCCGAGTGGGTATTAGCGCACCCTACGCCCTTTCAACTCACACGAGTGCACTTAGAGGAAAAGTGCACTCCGCAAGGCAAGTGGGGTCTTGCGACAAAACTGCGGATGCAACCGGACACAAGACACAAAAACAAACAAATACACAAACGAACACATAATCGGTTGCACCCAAAGAAAAACAAATACCGCTTCCCTCAAACAAGCGGTTAAAGAAGCACCGGTTTAGGACTCAAGGGAAGTGTCAACGTTCTCAAGCTAGCAATACAAACCAAAATGGACAATACCCTAATAGTATGACGATAAAGCAACAAAAACGTTGGTAACTTACCTAGGTCCTCCTAACTTTCTAAAAACGTACTACGGGACGATCGGCGGAGTGGGAAGTGATGATCCACGGTGTTAGTCGACACTGTAGGTAAGTGAGACCCCGCCCCCTTTAGCGTGAACCAAGAGGGTCGTCCCATGTCCAAAACCGCCTAACTAGTCCAAGTAAAAAGGTGGAAATAATTGCAAAATGAGGGAAGACCGACTAATGCCGCTATCATCCTTCCTCGGGACTCGGTCCTTTGGTAGGCTCTTCGCGGCAAAAGTCGGAAAAAGGCTTATTTTTGTAGGGTTAAGATCTTTTTGTGAGACGATTTTCTTTTGGCATTTTCTCTTTTCTTTTGCATTTTTGTTTTGTTTTGCCATGCCACTTCTTTTTCTTCTTTTCTATTTTCTTTTTGGCTTTTGTGCCTTTTCTTTCTCTTCATTCTTTTCTTTCTTTCATTTTTCTTTCTTTTCTTTTCTTTGCCCTTTTTTTTGGCAAGATTTGGCTTTTTGGCATTTCTTGACAATTAAGAAAGAGAGAAATCAACACTTTGCAATTTATTGTGTGGATATGTGTAGGAGGTTGGGAAATGGGAGAGTCGGGGAGCGTCCTTCCCTTCAAACCCACAAAAAGTGGAGAACTTGGACTAATTAAACAATTCCAAACACGGTCACCTAGGAGACGGGACTCGGTAACCAAGGCCTTTTCACACCGTGGGTGGTCATAATGGTCAAAAGTGCAAATCCCGTAGTAAATCCCTAGTAAGCTAGGTGGACTCAAGGTAAAGGACCAACGAAATCATTGATTAAGGGTCATTCTACTAGATTAAAGTCCAAGACTCGATTTACACTACTAGGAAGGGAAAGTACACACTCACACACTGGCCTCTAAACCGGGTTTTCGAAAACCTATTTACACACAAGACACACAACAAAACACAAAACAAAGACTCAACGAAAACGAAAGAAAAAGAAACAAAAGCAACAAAACAAGAACAACACAAAACGAACACATACATAACACAAACACCACCCCTAGCTTCCAAATGAGCAACCAAATCAACCAAACTCTACAAAGCTCCTCCCGAGCACACAATATCACAATCTCCTCCAAACTCCACAGGAGACAAAGAGGGAAAAAAAGGATAACATGTTACCGGAAGTCTTGAAAGCTTTCCAAAGCCATCGGTGGTTTAAGCAACCTATAAGGAAAAGGGGGGCAAACACACACAACAAAACAAATATACGAGACAATGACACAAAGGAAAACACACAAAAAGAAAATCTTTTTGATTTTTGTGAAATTTTTTCAAATTTTTAGGGTTTTTAAAGATTTTTTTGGAAAAACTACGAAAATAAAACTAACTACGATAGAATATCGCTCCCCCCACACTTAAACCGAGCCATGTCCTCATGCTCGATCGTAGTGTGCGGAGAGACAAAAGAAAAGAAGAGAAACTACGAAAATAAAGCTAAAAATCAAAAATAAAGGTGAAGAAAAGGGTAAAGGGTGTCCGACCGGGGTGTAGTCAAGTCACCATGGGTCGAGACGAGAAAAAGATATGGATGGGGGAAGAAATAAACGAAGGAAATAAAAGGAAATGGGAGGGGAGGGCTAGGTGTAATCAAGTCACCTAGCCCGGATTCCGCCCGATTTCCACTAATTTCTAACGATTAATCCTAAAAAAAAGAAAATAACTTAAATAAATAAATAGAAATAAAAACTAAGGAAAAGAATTACCAATTGTCATTTTGGATTTTGAAGTAACTCTTGACGTAATCACGTCGTCAAGAGCCACCGGGAGCAATCATCAAGGCCCCTATGGCCACCCAATCGCCTCTTCATCATCGAGGCTAGTAATCACCGTCATCATCACCTCCATCACCATCATCATTATCATCACCGTCACCATCATCATCTCCACCATCATCATCGTCACCATCATCATCCTCATCACCCTCGCCCATGTTCACATCCCAAGCGTCCTCCTCCTCGATCTCCTCATCGTTAATCACACCGCCACTAGTGCTAGGGTTACCGTGGCCTTGGAAGTATTCCGGTCTATACCACGATGGGAGGTTCCCTTGCGGGTTTATATACCCTTGCTGAGCTAGGAGGTGGTACCCGGGGTATTGGGCATGGTAGTCATCCCTCCTATGCTCATATTGCCCGAGATGTAGGGCATTAAGCGTAGCGGCCATAGAAAGGTCGACCGGGGGCAAAGGGTAGACAAAGGGAGTGTAAGGTGCATACGGAGAGACGTTAATGAATGACGGGGGGGTGGGATAGTAGTGTTGGGGTAGTGTAGCTTGTTGTTGTTGTTGTTGTGGTCGAGCCGGGAGTTGGGGACGAGCTCGTGGTCGGGGTCCATGGGAGGAGGAGGCACCTTGATCACTTCCGATAAAAGGCAATAAAAGATTTGGTTCTTGAACCGGCACGGCGGACCGTTGCAAAGGCGCAAGGGCCGGAAGTGTATCGCACGGTAGGAGAAAGTGCGTCCGACCCCCCGTGCTCCAAAGGTACTTTCTGATCTAATCCTATTATCATAATTAATCCATCGATGATACCTAGATAAACGGTCCTCATCTAATCTTGTGCCCCCCGGTACGGGGATTAAACCGTCCTCCCTAAATGTCGGACTCACCCTCTTGGCTAGATGAGTAACAAGCCCCCCAATAGCAATTTCTCTCAAATGCTTCCCCCCTTGGCTATCTTCTCGAAATGCTTGGCTAGTGCAAGTGCGACGTCGGGGGTGAATCGTTGTTGCCTCTTTAAATTCAAGTACACCCCGACTAAGGTTAGCTCTTGCCTAGTGTAGGTACCCGTCTCACACCTCCCGAAAATAGTACCCGCTACAAAACGCTGCCATATACGAATGACCGGGTGGTGGACAAGGCGACTAGACAAGTGTCTAAGATCCACAAGTGTGAGACCCGTGATACTACGCCATACGTCGGCCACATTAAAGTCATTGGGTACCCGAGCATCGGTAACCTTCGGAATGCCCAAGAGCTCACCGAAGTCGTCGAGGGTGTACATAAGGGATGTGTTATTGATTCGGAAATAAACTCGGTGCGGTCGGGATCTAATTTCGAGACGAAAGCTACTTAGGAACTCTAACGTGAGTTGCCTATAGGTGAGCTCATGCATGTCGAATAGAACTTCCATACCCATCCCGACAAAGAATTCCCTACATTGGTCTAAAATTCCAAGCTTTCGAAGAATAATTTTGCATATGAATCTAGTTGGTTCGAGGGGCTTACCAAGGAGCTTGATAAATTTTTCCTTTTGCTCGTCCGACTCAAAAATCAGATTGGGAAACTCCGGGAGACGAGCAATTTCCTGCTCCTCAACCTCGACCATGGGCTCAGGCTCGGGCTGGGCTCTCGAACTCGAAGCATCCTTTCTTTTTCTGCTAATCACTGATCCCCCTCTCTTCTTTGGTGCCATATTGGATGATGAAGACTTAGAGTGATAGTATACCAAAAACAAAAATATTTCCTTCCCACAAATAAGAGCTAACACCCACCAAAAATACCTCAAAGAATCTTAATATCGAAGAAATAAGCTACCCAAGTGAAGCTTAGCAAGACAAATCGAGTATTAGAAGAAATACCAATTTTCGGATTTTGAGAAAAATGGGCACAAAAACTCGATTTTTTTCAATTTTTGGGAGTTTTGAAGGTAGAAAATGGGTTTAGGATACTTACGGATGAGATAGAAATCGATTTTGTGAAGTTTTGGAAGTGATTTGGTGAAGTTTGGTGGAGAAATGGAGGATTAATGGTGATTTTGGGGTTAGGTTTTGAAAAAGGGGTTTTTGAAGAGAGGTTGAAGATGAAGATTGGTAGAGTTGTGTTTAGTGATATGGGAATGGGTTGGGTTGGGTTGGGTTAATAGGAAGGTTGTAAGAGGGAAGGGATTGGGGCGGGTCGGGCTGGGCCTCAATCGGGCGAACTGGGCTCGAGGCAACGCCGTCCCGATCGGGAATGAAAAATCTCGATCGGGTTTCCTCACCATCCCGAACGGGAAGGAAAAATCCCGATCGGGATGGGCTCACAGTAGCTAGTCCAACTTGCACCTCCAACCCGAACGGGAAGGAAAAATCCCGATCGGGTTTTCCTACCATCCCGAACGGGAAGGAAAAATCCCGATCGGGATGGGCTCACAGTGGCCGCTCCAAATTGCACCTGCAACCCGAACGGGATGGAATAATCCCGATCGGGATATTTCACCATCCCGAACGGGAAGACTTTTTCCAGAACAGGAGGGGCTCTTCTAGGCCGGGAAGAGTCTCCTAACCCTCTATGGCTCCCAAAAGCTTGTTCCAAGCTTCAAAATCCGACTTCCCAACACACGATCCAAGCTCCAACAATGACCACTCTTCCCTAGGAGGCATTTTCACTTCACACCTATCACGATAAACTCAAATAACACATCAAATTCCCTCCCTCACAACGCTCATCAATCATCCAAATAATCAAGAAATTCACCAAACAAAACAAACTACAAGGGAAAGAGATATATACAAAGAGACGGTTCTTGTGGAACTCCGTCAAACCAAGGTGGTACATTCTTCAATCTTTTTCAACAACCAAAACTAGTTCCATCTCCATCAAGTGCACGAAGGAACAAGTCGAAGGCCCTAGCAAAGTCTTCAATCAAGCTCGAGATATAACCAACCACATACCAAGGCTCTTCATGGCCTTGCCTTGACGTTCCCGGGGCATCCCGATCTTCCAAGTTCAACGACTTGAACTTGTACTTTTGGTCTTTGGGGACATACCCAAACGTCCATCGGTCCTCATGTGGCCCCAAGGGAGGCTCATCTTTCTCCTTGCTTTTCAACTTGTCATCAAGCCCATGAAATGGGCACTCATCCTCTCCACTCTCGGAATCATCATCCTCAAGTACATAAGAGTTCTTGTTCAAGCTTTGTCCCGACTCTTCCCCTAGATCAATGTTTTTCTTGGCTTGGATCATATTGCATGACTCATCATTAGTAGGCGAAGTGTTACCTTGGAGGTCAAACACTAGCTTCTCTTCGCCTAACTCGAAGGTGATCCTACCATTCTTCACATCGATCATAGCACCGGCGTTATGTAGAAATGGGCGCCCAAGAATAATGGGAGTGATTGCATCTTCCCGCATATCGAGCACGATGAAGTCAACCGGAATGAAGAACTTACCGATTCTCACCGGCACATCCTCTAGCATCCCCAATGGTTGGTTGAATGAACTATCGGCCATTTGGAGCGTGATAGAATTACTTTTAAGCTCCTTCATCCCAAGTCGGCAACAAATAGAATAAGGAATGATGCTCACACTCGCACCCAAATCACATAATGCTCTTTTGATCTTGTAGTGGCCTATGGTGCAAGGGATCGAAAATCTACCCGGATCCTTCAACTTTGGAAGCGTAGAACCTTGAATGAGCTCGCTCACCACTCTTGTGAACGCAATGGTCTCTTCCTTGTCGACGGATCTCTTCCTAGCCAATATTTCTCTCATAAATTTTCCATATGCCGGGATTTGGGTAAGTAGCTCGGTAAATGGGATGCTCACATCCAACTTCTTCACAATACTAAGGAACTTGTCATATTGAGAGTCTACCTTGGTCTTCATTTTCCTTGTTGGGAAAGGCAACTTGATTTAGATCTTGTTCTGCTCAATAGGGGAAGACTCTTCAAATGACACTTTCCTTTTACCCTTGTCTTTTGCTTGAAGTGGGGGAAGCTTGTCTTGTTGGGGTTTCTCAATCTCCCATAAGACTTGCTCCTCCATTGGATTATCAAAGCTTGAGCTTTCTTGAATTGGAGATGCCATTTTCTTTGTCGGTTCTTGCATTGGCTCTTGCTCACTAGGGAATGGAGGGGAGTCATAAGATGTACCTCTCCTTGTGGTGATAGCATTTACATGCTCAAATGTCGGTCCTTCACCTTGAGAAGGTAGTTGCCCCTTTTGTCTTGAGGAGCTCCCCGATGCAAGTTGTGATACTTGATTCTCAATCATCTTCATGTGAGTTTTCATTTCCTTGTTATCCATTAGAATTTGAGCAATGATTCCTTGTTGTGACATTTGTGCCTCCAATTGACTCTTTTGCATTTCTTGAGTATTCCTTTGCATATCCATCATTTTCTTTTGTATGTCGAAATCCTGTGGTGGGGATGATGGATTATGCGGAGTATCGGTGAGGGCTAATGGAGTACCATAGTCATGAATAGGAGACCGGCTCCTAGGTTTGCTTTGTTGTTGATTGCCTTGAGTTGCTTGTTGTTGTTGATGGTTCCCTTGGAACCCATGAGAATTGCCTTGATTAAGGCCTTGGTTATTGCCATGGTTGTGGTTTTGTTGTCTTATAAAGTTTTGGTTTCCTTGGAAACTGCCTTGATTGAAGTTCCCTTGTTGGAACCCTTGATTGTTGTTGTGGAAGGTACCATGGTTGTTTTGCTTGAAGTTGTTGAAGGGTCTTGGATTACCCACATAACCTTGGTAACCTTGGTTGTTGTCCCTTAGGGGAGGTGGCACATAGGGACGATGTTGTTGTTGATGTTGAAAGGCTTGTTGTTGAGGGACTTGATTGGAAGCTTGGTATTGATTAGAGTAGGAGGCACCTTGCTTGAATGCTTGAAAGGCATTCACTTGCTCAATACTTCCTCTACAATTCATAGGATCATGACCAACGATTCCACAAGTATCGCACTTCCCATAATAAGGCAAAGGAGGTGCAAATCCCAAAGCATTTACTTCTTGAATTGAGTGATGATTGGAGGAACCAATGCTTTGAACTTGAGTGAGGTGACCTTGGAGCTTCTTGTCAATGGTCTCCATATGGGTCTTCAATTGAGCTCCAAGGTCAATGCTTAGTTGAGTAATAGCATCAACCTCGTGCCTACCTCCTCGATTTGCCTTCCTAGGCCTAGAGTATTGCGAATTATGCACCGCCATTTCTTCAATTCTCGCCCAAGTTTGGTCATCATCGACCTCGGTGAACCTACCATTGGAGCCCATGTTGAGTATAGTTCTTGAGTCCTCATAAAGACCATTCCAAAATTGTTGGACTAAGAACCATTGTGAGAGTCCATGATGAGGGCATGATCTAACCAAAGACTTAAACCGCTCCCAAGCTTCATATAGGCTCTCTTCATCCCTTTGTTGGAAACCGGTGATGGAGGCCCTAAGCAAATTTGTCTTCTCCGGAGGGTAGAATGTTTGGTAGAACGCCAATGCAAGCTTTTTCCAAGTGTTGATTCCCATGGTTGCCCTATCGAGACTCTTGATCCATTGCTTCGCTTTTCCAATTAATGAGAATGGAAATAGTACCCATCGGATTTGATCTTGCGTAACCCCGGGTTGAGAGATAGCGTCACAATAATCGGAGAAAGTCTCCATGTGTTGGTGCGGGTCTTCGGTGGGCAAACCACTAAATTGGTTCCTCTCCACAAGTTGGATGAAGTGAGTCTTGGCCGTAAAATTTCCGGCATAAGCGGCCGGTAGAGCATTAGGTCCCGGCAAGACGTCTTCCGTGAATGTAGAGTGAGAAGAAAACTTAGGCATTCTTGGATATAAGAGAGAAGATGGTGGTGTAGACGGTGTTGATGTAGATGAAGAGGGGGAAATAGGAGAAGAATATCCAAAGGGATTGGTGAAATTCCCTTCGGCCGTCTCTTGAAATGCTTGCTCAAAATCGCTTCCTTGAGTTTGCTCTTGATGAGTATTGCTTGCACTTGGTTGAGAGATCCTAACCCGGTTAATCGTCCGTTGGTGAAAAGCTCGAAAAAGCCTCTCCGGCTCTGGATTAAAGAGAAAGAATTCACCTCCCCGCCTAGGCATACACTACACACTAGAACAAACGTGAGAACACCTAGTGCTTTATGGGCACTAGGTAACAACAATAAACAAGCACAACCAGAGACAAAAAGAAAAGAAAGCTAAGAAAATGGGAAAAACTAGAAAATATGCACAAGAGAAGGTAGAAGGGCACGAAGAAGGGTAACTAAGTCTAGAAATAAGCAAATAAAGTCTAAACAATGCACCGTCCCCGGCAACGGCGTCAAATTGATGGTGGGATTTGTCGTGGATCCCACCGCCAAATAAATAACCAACTAGCACCTAACGGTAGTTAGGGTAAGTCGGGTCGTGTCCACGGAGACGGTGTTGCAAGGTTTAGACTAAGTTGGCCTAAAACGAGACTATGCTACCAAACAAACACAAAGAGCTACTAATTGGTGAATTATGATGAGAGGAGAAGAAGAAAGTAGACTAACAATGAACTAGACTATAACAAGGCTAAATGAAATAACTAAACACAAACTAAACAATGAAGTAAAGAAATGATGACTAACTAAGAAGATGAATCAAATATGGAAAGAAAGTGGGTTAGGTCGGGTTCATAAGAATAGTAGGGTGATCGGGTTGATCACGGGTATGGGTGCCTCCTAGTGCTAGGGTCGGTCCGGGCTCTCGCTACTTAGACCGATGTCAAGGTGAGTCCGGGCTCTCGCAACTTAGACTCTAATCGAGGTATGTCCGGGCTCACGCAACTTAGACTATCCTCAACACTATCCTCAACATGACCACAAACAAGACAAACAATGAGTAGAGGAAAACTAGCATGAGAAGCATGGCCACTACAACTCAAACAAGCATTTCAACAAACACATGGTGTGCCAAGTATGTGACTAACAACAAAGATCCATCCTTTACCCCTAATCAAACCCTAATCACCCATATTCTACCCTTAATCCCCCTACTAACCCACAAGAAGACTACTCACACATATTCAAACTAACTACAACAATGAAAAGATAAAACAACATCACAATCCAAACATTCATAATGAAAGAAAACAAGAACAATAACAAGAACACTAAGTAAAGATTCAAACTTGAGTAAATAACAATAAACAAGAGAAAAGAAAGATTATACCAACACAAGATGAAGGAAAAGATGAAATCTTGCATAAATAAGAAACCCAAATAATCCCAAGGTTGTCAAGCTTGGAGAGATCTTCAAGTGTCTTCTTAATACAAGAACTAATTACAAGGCTAATCAACTAAGATTAACTAATGATTAAAGGAAGATTAAAACTAATGAGAGGAACTAAATCTAGGGTTTATATGATGTAGAGAGGCTTATGATAGTCTAGGTTAAGGTAAGATCCATAAACAATACAAGAGGGAAGTATTTATAGGGTTCCGTAAGTGAGAGGAATAAAAGAAGGAGGCGGAACAGAGACTGGGTCATTCCCGATCGGGAATGGGAAATCCCGATCGGGAAGAAATGATGGTCCCGTTCGGGAATATGCGATCCCGATCGGGATACTTCCTCTTTCCCGATCGGGAATATGCGATCCCGTTCGGGAATGCTTGACAGTGAGCAGCTATTCTTGCACTTCATTCCCGATGGGGTTCACGAATTCCCGATCGGGATTAGCCTTGTTTAGCTCTTCCTCGACTCCTTGTCGATGCTCGGTGCTCGGGGAGTCGCCGAATAATCGTTGCTTCTCCTCTTGGGTTCCATACGCGTCGGAAACGAGTTGAATCGTTCCGTTTCTTCGAGATGAGCCCTAGTAACCTGAAATAATCTAGTAGAATCATAAGTCGTCCCTAAAACCGCCCTAAGGAGCGATTTCATCAGAGAAAACAAGACTAAATACAAGAAATAAACACTACAAAACGCACTTATCATAAGCCCAGCGAGAAAGTGCTAGTGGAGGCTTTTGTCAAGAATCTCCTCCCATCTTACCGGGTCCATCTTCGGTATGCCATCATCCCCAGTTTTGCCACCCTTACTGAAATGGGCACAAGGATCGAGGATGACTTAAGGTTGGAGAGCCTGACTAAGGCCTCTACCAAGGGATATCAAGGGGCCAGTTCATCTGTGAGCAAGCCCACACCTGCAGCTGCAACTCGCAGCATCTTCGATGAGGTTAATCTGCTTGACACCTCATCCAAAAAGAATACTCCAACTCGGGTATTCACGGATATAGGGACTACCTATACCTACGACTTAAAAAGGCTATCTTCGAAGGGCCTTATCCAACCAATAGGCCTAACTCCAGAAGTTCCAGTGGAAAAGAGGTCTAAAAGCTACAATGCTCAAGCCTATTGCCAATACCATCGGGGTAATGGGCATGACACAGAGAAATGCTGGAAGCTGAAGCATCTGATCCAAGATCTGATTGAGAATAGAAAAATACCATTGCCCGGGGACAAGCCGAGTAACAAAGAAAACCTGTTCACTGCCCATGCTATATTCACTGGAGAGGTAATCGACTGCTCTCACCTCATTTCCCCATTTATCCCACAAATCAACGGGATATGGTTCGATGATGAGGACGACATCTACCTAGCCAAAGGGGAAGCTGACCCCATCACCAGTGAAGAGGTCCGAAAAGCTAAGTCCAAAGCCGTAGCCACTAACCACTAATCTACCCTTGAAGAACCAAGCGACGACACGGCCCTGGTCCAAAAATTGAAAAGGGTTCGAGCCGATCTAACCATATGGCAACTTCAGGTTAGCTCGCAAGCACATCGGGAAGCACTGACCAAGGCTCTCGATGAGATCAAGGTCGACTCACAGGCTACCCCTGCTGAAATGGTAGCCACTATCATGCCCTATCTCAAGAAACAAATCCAAAGAAGAAGGCCCACTCATAACCTTCTCTGAGTCCGATCTACCACCATTTGGGGCCGCCCATAACTTGGCCCTCTACATCACGGTCATTTGCCGAGAGAATTACCTCCCGATGACCCTAATTAACGACGGATCTGCCGTGAATGTCCTTCCCCTAAGGACCGCTAAGGCCCTCGGCATCACCGAGGCCGACTATCTCCCGACGGCGCAGACTATCCAGGCTTTCGACGGAAGCCCAAAACCCGTCGCTGGGGCCGTTAAATTGACAATCATAACGGGCCCAATCGAGAAAGAATTGGAGTTTCAGGTGATTGACGTCACCTCGTCCTTCAACTTGCTACTAGGAAGGCCTTGAATCCATGCAGTCAAGGCTGTATCCTCTACCCTCCACAGGAAAGTCAAGATGCCACTTCAGGACGGTGTCATCACACTGGAGGCGACCCCCATTACCGTAGCAAGCTGCAACGCTACGGGTCGGGCCGACCCGCGAGAATTTGATTTCGTGGGTATGATCGAAGAAGAATATCTCTTCAGGCCCTACTTCACTACTAGCATCAACACGATGCTACAAAACTTGGGTTACCTACCGGGGGCCACTTCGAGGCCATATCTCCCGGCTGGGAAGGTTATCGAAGTCTAAACAACCGAGGGTCTCGATTCGGTTTGGGGTACACTACGAGCCCGGAAAATGTGGGTCGGGCAAATATAATCAAGTTTGTCACTCCAGTATTCGGGGCAATCCAAGTGGGCCTTTATCAACCCACTATCACATATCCCGGGACCAAAATGGCTCGGGAATGCAATTTCATCCCCGATGATATATTCACCCTTGTTCAAACTGAGTCTGGGGAAGGTGAAAACAACGCCGAGCCCATGCTAGGGCTCCTATTTAGAGAAGATAAGGTCGTCCCTGCTCCAAAAGAGGATCTGGTCAACCTAATCCTCCGCAGCAACCAGTTTGACCCAACAAAGTTGATCTCCGAAGTGGGTACGGACACCGGAAAAAGGGCCTGGAGGAAGACCATCAAGTGGACCGACAGCCAAGGACGGACCTACAAGCTAACCGCCGGCGAGGGAGACATGCCGGATACGAGTCCGAGTCCGAGTCTGAGTCAGAGTCAGAGTCGGAGTCTGAGTCCAAGTCTAGAGGGTCTGGTGCTAGAGTCCAATCTGTAACCCCTCTTCCCTTAGCCACTGGAGTCTCGGGGACTGTCCCGAGAGCACTCCCTATCCCGCCACTGACCAACGATCAGATGGCCGCTCTATTCGAGCTATTCTCGAAATTTACTATTAATAATAATAACGAAAACCGTTCTGCTTACGACTTGTATTATTTCCAAAATTCTTTCAATTTCAAAAATTTTATATTCAATGACATTCAGAAACCCGACGAAAAGGTACCTCTTCCTCCGCATCTGATCGAGAAGCTAGAACAAAGGGAATCCCGAGATCCGGTAATTGAAGAAACTGAGTCCATTAACGTGGGAACCACTTTTAGAGCCCCAGATGCTTAAGTTGGGCCTATCCTTAGATCCCGAGGAGAGAAAACAATTCACAGACCTCCGCCAAGAGTTCAAAGACGTCTTCGCATGGTCCTACAAGGACATGCCGGGAATAGATCGGGAAATAGCTGAACACCGTATACCCATCAAAGATGGGTGTAAGCCGGTAAAACAGAAACACCGAAGGATGAAGCCCGAATGGTCTCTCAAAGTCAAAGAGGAAGTAGACAAACAATTCAAAGCAGGCTTTATACAAGTGTCTGAATATCCAGACTGGGTCGCAAACATCGTGCCAGTACCCAAGAAGGACGGCAAGGTGCGGGTATGTGTGGACTTCCGAGACCTTAACAAGGCCAGCCCAAAAGACGATTTTCCATTACCACACATCGACATACTGGTGGATAACACGGCCGATCATGCCCTTCTATCATTCATGGACGGGTATGCCGGATATAATCAAATCAAAATGGCAGAAGAGGATATGAGTAAGACCACCTTCATTACACCTTGGGGTACTTAATGTTACACCGTTATGCCATTTGGGCTTATCAACGCCGGGGCCACTTATCAATGGACCACCACTACTTTATTACATGATATGATGCACAAAGAAGTGGAGGTCTACGTGGACGACATGATCGTCAAATCCAAATCGAAGCGGGCACATCATGTAATCCCCTAGAAATTCTAACGCAATACAGTGGCGGAAACACTGTAGAAGTGGGATTATAACACACTGCAGCAATGTCTTGATTAAATAAAAATGGTAAGACAATACATAAGCCATAAAATAAAAATGGCTACAAAATATATAAATAAATAAAATCCATAAAAAGGGTTTTAACAATCCATAATACAGTGATCTGATTAAAACAAGCAGGATCCATAACTGCTCGCTAGCCCACCCGAAGGAAAACACATATACCTGCCATGTTAAAAACATAACAACCACAATCAGTGGGGAGCAACGTCAACGTTCTCCCAGCCGTATAACAGGATTTTAAAACTGTAATTACTATTATAGAAAAATAGTAAAAATGGAAAACAGTAAAACACATTATAATAAAAATAAACTTTCAGTGAAAAACTTCACGTATCAAAACAATATAATAAAAATGAGTTTTCCGAAGAAAACATAAAACATTTGCCAACCTGCAACCAAATTATATCGATAATAATAAAAATATTCAAAATGGCGTTATGGATAGGAGTAGTGTAGACGGCTAGACTTTCACTAGGAGAATACTAAAAACTAGCTTCGAGAACTTAGTTCAAACAAATCAAATTTCGGTCTCTAACTAGGCTACTCAACCATAATAGAGCGGCGACTTATAAATGCGTGGCCCTAGTTTAAGATAATGCACACCCCTCCTGGGATTACCTGTCACCCAGTTCAACTTATGACGGCGACTTACTGCGAGGCCTAAGCTTAAGGTCAAAATGTACACAACTCCCGGGATACCTGTCACCCGGTTCAACAACCAATGTACCGATTCCTGATACACTAGCCTTATAGTTGATGGCAAAACCGTAAACCCTAGAATATATTCCTCTAACCTCACACTTGTCCTTATTCCATAACTCCAAAACAAAGCCATTATCGATATTCAAAAGATATAATCAATATAAATAATATGAGGATAAAAGAAGTATACATTTATATTTTAAAAGAGGAAACTTTCTATTTTAGGAAACTTCTATTTTTAAAAATTTACTAAAAATAGCATTATATCAAAATAGTGAAAATATTAGTTCATACTAATACCATATTTTTAGTAAACGATATAGATTTATAAAACCAATACTTTCGGCTTTAACGATATTAATTATTAAAGTAAGAACATTTGAGTTTATGAAATTATTGAAATATCGTACAAGTGTATAAAATGATTAAAAATGTCTTAAACGTTTTAATGATACTAATCAGGGTGTTTTCAAAATTTACAAAGCTAAAATTCCCTAATTATTATTGGTTACGACAATACAATTACAAATAGGATTTTACGGCAAATGTCAAATTAAATCTTTTAACGTCTTTTATTTAATTAAACCATTGAATATATTT
The DNA here is from genome assembly GCA_958450325.1 of Agrostemma githago. Lineage (NCBI taxonomy): Eukaryota > Viridiplantae > Streptophyta > Magnoliopsida > Caryophyllales > Caryophyllaceae > Agrostemma > Agrostemma githago. The sequence goes on along the minus strand of OY288247.1, from coordinate 58,726,369 downwards.
AGAATATGATAAGAGATGATTTAAATCTTAATGTTTCAGATTTAAATATTTTCAAAATAGCTGGAAAAATAAATCTTTTCGGTAAGACGAAGCATTTTAACGATAAATCGTAATTTGTCCAAAAATCAATACTTATTTATTAAAGACTTTAATAAATAGTACAAAAATTACGTAAAATAGTTAAAATATATTTATGGACATTCTGTCCAGAAAAGAAAATTTTCCAGAATCCTAAAACTCGGTTTTTAAAGCGTTTTCTCGTTAATCGTCTAATCTCGACAATAACGATTAATAAAAATAGTAATTACAAAACGATTTAAGTATTAATATCCAAAATTTATTATTACACTTTAAAATCATGATTTTCCAGAATATAAATTTTTCCAGACTTTACCAAAATTCCAGATTCAACAAATTTCAACAAAACCGTCATTTAAACCCGTTTTCACAATTAACGATTTCATTAATAAACCTATCGTTCCTAACATTTTATTAAGGCACTAAAAATCATAAAAATACATTTTAATATGAAATCATCAGAATCATAATTTTTTTCCAGATTTAAACCAAAGACCAGAAATCGAGAATTTAAACAACAAACACGGTTTTAACAATAAACGATGATTTAAAGTGATTAATTAATTCATCCACTTAACAATTCTGAAAAATTAAGAAATAATTCAGAAAATTCTATTTCACCAGAAAGTTTCACCACGTCAAAAATCAGATTAAAATAAAATGTTTAGGTACTAGAACTAAAAATCGGCTTTTAATCGTTTTTGTCCGAAAACGGTAATAATTCAATAATCGATATTTAAAATATCAGAAAAATCTTAAATTATTATAAATCATCAAAAATATAAATTTTACAGAATATAAACATATATTACATGTTTAGGCCGAATATTATGATTTTACAAATTAATATGACAATTTAATCGTTAATCTCGTAAAAGCGATAAAAATATCGAAACATGCAAATTTTCAACTTTTAAAATTTTTCCAGATTATATGAAATACATATATTGTCAAAAATGAAATATAAAAATTATACATGCAAATACACAATTAAAATCATGAAATACCGAGTAACATCGACGTTACCTTTAGTCCAAATCGGAAACGATAATATACTCGTCGGCCTCGGGATCGTCCACAAATCCTACCATACATGAAAATCATGGCAGAAAAATACCATGAGAAAAACTAAGAAAATCAAGGTGAATAACGATCGAAAACCACATCGCTTATTACCTTAACGGAAGGATCAAAATAACGATTAATTTGACGATGAGAACGAGACGATTATGACTCGATTTGAAGCAAGAATTAGCCTTGAGAGGCTGCTGGAGTCATGGCCAAATGCGAAGAATGAAAGGATTTTTTTGATGTTTAATTGTAAGAATGAATGTTAGGAAATGGATGGGTTTTTTTTCCTAAGCTTGAATGCTACTAAAATTTGATGAAAACAATGCTACTCTACCACATATGGCCAGCCAAAATGAACAAGTAAGGGAGGATGAAAAGTTTGACAATAATGCAAGGAATAAATGGAAGAAAAATAATCATACGTTTACGGTTTAACGTGATAAAATGAAACGTATTAATAAAACGTAATAAAATTCCTGACCAGAGGCTTAGTCGGTCCAAAAAGTGAGAAAATGACCTCAAATTATTTATAAGTTGATAAAAAGTATAATCGTAAAATAGTTAAAAGCATTTCAAAGTAATTCGAGTAAACCTCGCGTAAGAAAATAATTAATCGCGAAGCTTTGTAATAAAATCATTAACGACTAAATTTTTGTAAATAAAAATATTTACTAGTTGAAAATATTAGATAAATGTATTTAAACATTTTTAGGAAAAGGAATGACTTAAATCCGAGCTTAAAAACGTCAATTCGAAGAGAAATAGAATTCTTCGCGGAAAATTAATTAGTTTACGAAGAAAACTAAATAAATGGATTTAATAGAATAAAAATCTTTAAAATATAAATAAATATCATTAAACTCAAACATTAAAATAGAGCTTAGTAAAATGATGAAATATGAGGCCGAAAAGTGACAGAGTTAAGACGGAGTCCCAACGGAAAGAATAAATATGCTAGGAAAAATAGCGGGTGTTACAATCATCCCCACTAAAAGAAAGTTTCGTCCTCGAAACTAAGAATAAGTAGAAAGGAAACAAGATTACCCCCCGAAAAGGTGAGGATACAATTTTTGCATAAAAATTTGCTTTAAAAGAAAATTTTACAACCTTCAAGGTGATACGAAATCGAAGCCAAATATCTATTCCAAGAAGAATTGGGCTAACCAACCCGAAGTTTAAAATCTTTTGATTAATGAAATCGTAAAGTAAATTTATTTGATAAAATAACAACGTTAAATAACATTTGTAAACAAAGTCGTAGAAAATAGAGTAACCAAAACACTTTCAAAACAAAGTAAAACAATTTGATTAAAAATAATCCGATAATATTTCGTTTTATGACAAAACCAAATTTAGTTTGGAAAAATCAAATTTTGTAGTTAGTAAAAATCGAACCAGTCGTCAAACATTTTCAATAACAGATTCAAAAGTCCACCTACAATAAAATGAAAACTAATTTCAAAATATTAAAATTTCGAAAATGTTATCAAAGTAATTATGAAAGTTTTCAAAAATGTTACCAAACTTGAACATAAAATAATTTCGACAATGTTAAAACGTTTTATGTAATAATCATTTAGAAATCGAATATGGAAATATGAAAGTCTTCATAAAAGTCCGATTGCCTGAAAATAAAAATGAAATAATTTAAAATAAATTATTAAGGCATTTTGAAACAGATCTAGATATAATTATCAATCAACGATAAAACAAAAGTGAAGTATAAAGTTCTTAAATTCAAAAATGTTAAATTTCACGATATCTGAAAAGTTTAATTTAGTCAATTTTTTTTTTACAAAACGGGGAGTTTCATAAATAGAAATCATAACTCAAAATGTTAAAATTTCACGATAACCCAAAATGTTAAATTGCTCAAAGTTTTTACAAAATGGGGAGTTTTAAAATTTGAAATTATGCTTCAAAATGTTAAAATTTAACGAAAATCAAAAATTTTAAATTAGTCAAACTTTTCATGAGTTCGGGGAAATAATGAACGGATAAATAGAGTCAAGGATAAACAATAAATTAAAATAAGAGTTTTCAAAATCGATAAAGGTCAAAAGGATTGACAGGAGTTACCGTAACAGAATTCAAGAGAAGCAGAAAGGAAGACGAAGTTAAGAATCAAAAAGAGCTCTCAAGGATTATAGAAGAAATTAACCATCTCGAGATTCCTAGCACGACTCCCACAAACACGGGTTCCTAAGTCCCATCAAATAATGCTAAGTCCAATATCAGTACAGGGTGGTCCTACTCAATCTACAACCTCCAAAATTAAGTCTTACATACTTAAATAATCTTTCAATTGGTAAAGTAAGAAACCACAAATGATTTAGACTAATCCTTTAATTAAGATTCCAACGGTTATCAAAACATACCCAAACTCGTAATCATTAATGTTCATAAACTTAAAGCTCATAAGGTCTGAACTCGAGGTATACCTCAAATTTCTCGAGTAAGGAAGACTAAATAAAATCCACCAATTAACAATGTTCGGACACGAAATCCTCAAAAATGATCACCAACATATTTATAATACCACAAGTACAGAAGTTGGGGAAGTACAATAAATCCTCAAACACGCTCAAACCTATAGGTAATGGCGCAAACACTCACATCTTCAAACACGTCATTCGATTAATGTTTCTGAGAAGTCCATCAAATTTCTAATCGTAATGGTGTAACCACAAAGTATTTAATAACTCAACGAAGCCACAATCTCGTTGGTCTAATGTTCTGAACTATAAATCCATTAAGATGATTCGCATTAAGTATTCCTCAAAACAATGCGATAACTCCAACCTCTAATGGCAATATGTTTCTCTTTTTCAAGGTTAACAACAATTTATCCAATTTTAGATCACTCAACTCCAAAGCTCATAGCTTACAACCTTAAACAACGATCAACGATCTAATCCTTAAGAAACAAGGGTAATCTATGTTAACCAAAATTTCTAACGGTATTAATGAAAACCTTTGATGGTACCACAACATTCAGGTTAACACTTTAACCAACACTCTATGATCCCGAATATTCACGACGCATCCATCAAATAAGCATTAGGTAGGAATCCCAAAATACTATTATTATCTACACTTGGTTCGGTTCTAGGTTAAATTAGGTACTAGGTATCCATCAAATACAATATACTCTTACTACCCCAAAATATATTCAACTCTAAGTCCTCCAAATAATCAAGTAACCTATAACCAAAAGTTCAGTGTGTAAAGTACCAACCTAATTCCATTAATTGACAATTTATCATCCAAATCGATCCTCAAAAGCTTACTAAGATAGATAACAGGGTATAACTCACAACCCTCAAGCCATAGGTAACAAGGGTTTACTAAACCTAAAACATCTATATCCTTTCACGGGGTTCACTGAGACAGAAATCGGTCTAGCCAAAGAATCTCAAGAGAAAGATGGTAGAGTAGAAGAATATAACAAAGATTCACCAAGCGGATGAAGAAGAGAATATAAAAGAGAAGAATTAGAAGAAGTAGAGGAAGGAAGAAAAGAGTCGATGATACTATATTACTAAGTTCTTGAACCAGAGGAGAATCTTCGGGCCTCCAGAGTTCACGCGGGATCCAAAAGGCTTACTTCATCTTCTTGTAGAGGAACGAACACACAAGTATTGGGTCGCTCCATCTGGATCTACTGCGACATCACGGAACAGGAATCGACTCTTGATCATCTGGCTTGTAGCTTAAGTAAACTGAACCGGAGCTAAAAATTACCATCGGCATCTTTCTTGGAGCACCAAGTTGTCCACTCAAGTCAGCAGGCGTTGAGAGTTCTAAGAAGGTCTTGTCCCGATCTGGAGCAGCATCAAGTCAACATCTTGTCCACTCATCGTCTTCTTCTTGGACATATAAAACAAATATTCAATGCAAACCATTGAGTTTCAGGAACAGGAAAGCTAAACAAATAAGTCCTTAATTGTTTCTACTCATATCTAACAATATTTTTATTTACTGTTTAAATAATTTACTGGTATTTTCCCTAATTTCAGGTGTAAGCGTTGGGAGCAGTGATGCTCTGATACCAACTGTAATCCCCTAGAAATTCTAACGCAATACAGTGGCGGAAACACTGTAGAAGTGGGATTATAACACACTGCAGCTTTGTCTTGATTAAATAAAAATGGTAAGTCAATACATAAGCCATAAAATAAAAATGGCTACAAAATATATAAATAAATAAAATCCATAAAAAGGGTTTTAACAATCCATAATACAGTGATCTGATTAAAACAAGCAGGATCCATAACTGCTCGCTAGCCCACCCGAAGGAAAACACATATACCTGCCATGTTAAAAACATAACAACCACAATCAGTGGGGAGCAACGTCAACGTTCTCCCAGCCGTATAACAGGATTTTAAAACTGTAATTACTATTATAGAAAAATAGTAAAAATGGAAAACAGTAAAACACATTATAATAAAAATAAACTTTCAGTGAAAAACTTCACGTATCAAAACAATATAATAAAAATGAGTTTTCCGAAGAAAACATAAAACAATTGCCAACCTGCAACCAAATTATATCGATAATAATAAAAATATTCAAAATGGCGTTATGGATAGGAGTAGTGTATATGGCTAGACTTTCACTAGGAGAATACTAAAAACTAGCTTCGAGAACTTAGTTCAAACAAATCAAACTTCGGTCTCTAACTAGGCTACTCAACCATAATAGAGCGGCGACTTATAAATGCGTGGCCCTAGTTTAAGATAATGCACATCCCTCCTGGGATTACCTGTCACCCAGTTCAACTTATCACGGCGACTTACTGCGAGGCCTAAGCTTAAGGTGAAAATGTACACAACTCCCGGGATACCTGTCACCCGGTTCAACAACCAATGTACCGATTCCTGATACACTAGCCTTATAGTTGATGGCAAAACCGTAAACCCTAGAATATATTACTCTAACCTCACACTTGTCCTTATTCCATAACTCCAAAACAAAGCCATTATCGATATTCAAAAGATATAATCAATATAAATAATATGAGGATAAAAGAAGTAAACATTTATATTCTAAAAGAGGAAACTTTCTATTTTAGGAAACTTCTGTTTTTAAAACTTTACTAAAAATAGCATTATATCAAAATAGTGAAAATATTAGTTCATACAAATACCATATTTTTATTAAACGATATAGATTTATAAAACCAATACTTTCGGCTTTAACGATATTAATTATTAAAGTAAGAACATTTGAGTTTATGAAATTATTGAAATATCGTACAAGTGTATAAAATGATTAAAAATGTCTTAAACGTTTTAATGATACTAATCAGGGTGTTTTCAAAATTTACAAAGCTAAAATTTCCTAATTATTATTGGTTACGACAATACAATTACAAATAGGATTTTACGGCAAATGTCAAATTAAATCTTTTAACGTCTTTTATTTAATTAAACCATTGAATATATTTAGAATATGTTAAGGGATGATTTAAATCTTAATGTTTCAGATTTAAATATTTTCAAAATAGCTGGAAAAATAAATCTTTTCGGTAAGACGAAGCATTTTAACGATAAATCGTAAATTGTCCAAAAATCAATACTTATTTATTAAAGACTTTAATAAATAGTACAAAAATTACGTAAAATAGTTAAAATATATTTATGGACATTCTGTCCAGAAAAGAAAATTTTCCAGAATCCTAAAACTCGGTTTTTAAAGCGTTTTCTCGTTAATCGTCTAATCTCGACAATAACGATTAATAAAAATAGTAATTACAAAGCGATTTAAGTATTAATATCCAAAAATTATTATTACACTTTAAAATCATGATTTTCCAGAATATAAATTTTTCCAGACTCTTCCAAAATTCCAGATTCAACAAATTTCAACAAAACCGTCATTTAAACCCGTTTTCACAATTAACGATTTCATTAATAAACCTATCGTTCCTAACATTTTATTAAGGCACTAAAAATCATAAAAATACATTTTAATATGAAATCATCAGAATCATAATTTTTTTCCAGATTTAAACCAAAGACCAGAAATCGAGAATTTAAACAACAAACACGGTTTTAACGATAAACGATGATTTAAAGTGATTAATTAATTCATCCACTTAACAATTCCGAAAAACTAAGAAATAATTCAGAAAATTCTATTTCACCAGAAAGTTTCACCACGTCAAAAATCAGATTAAAATAAAATGTTTAGGTACTAGAACTAAAAATCGGCTTTTAATCGTTTTTGTCCGAAAACGGTAATAATTCAATAATCGATATTTAAAATATCAGAAAAATCCTAAATTATTATAAATCATCAAAAATATAAATTTTACAGAATATAAACATATATTACATGTTTAGGCCGAATATTATGATTTTACAAATTAATATGACAATTTAATCGTTAATCTCGTAAAAGCGATAAAAATATCGAAACATGCAAATTTTCAACTTTTAAAAATTTTCCAGATTATATGACATAAATAGATTGTCAAAAATGAAATATAAAAATTATACATGCAAATACACAATTAAAATCATGAAATACCGAGTAACATCGATGTTACCTTTAGTCCAAATCGGAAACGATAATATACTCGTCGGCCTCGGGATCGTCCACAAATCCTACCATACATGAAAATCATGGCAGAAAAATACCATGAGAAAAACTAAGAAAATCAAGGTGAATAACGATAAAAAACCACATCGCTTATTACCTTAACGGAAGGATCGGAATAACGATTAATTTGACGATGAGAACGAGTCAATTATGACTCGATTTGAAGCAAGAATTAGCCTTGAGAGGCTGCTGAAGTCATGGCCAAATGCAAAGAAAGAAAGGATTTTTTTGATGTTTAATTGTAAGAATGAATGTTAGGAAATGGATGGGTTTTTTTTCCTAAGCTTGAATGCTATTAAAATTTGATGAAAACAATGCTACTCTACCACATATGGCCAGCCAAAATGAACAAGTAAGGGAGGATGAAAAGTTTGACAATAATGCAAGAAATAAATGGAAGAAAAATAATCATACGTTTACGGTTTAACGTGATAAAATGAAACGTATTAATAAAACGTAATAAAATTCCTGACCAGAGGCTTAGTCGGTCCAAAAAGTGAGAAAATGGCCTCAAATTATTTATAAGTTGATAAAAAGTATAATCGTAAAATAGTTAAAAGCATTTCAAAGTAATTCGAGTAAACCTCGCGTAAGAAAATAATTAATCGCGAAGCTTTGTAATAAAATCATTAACGACTAAATTTTTGTAAATAAAAATATTTACTAGTTGAAAATATTAGATAAATGTATTTAAACATTTTTAGGAAAAGGAATGACTTAAATCCGAGCTTAAAAACGTCAATTCGAAGAGAAATAGAATTCTTCGCGGAAAATTAATTAGTTTACGAAGAAAACTAAATAAATGGATTTAATAGAATAAAAATCTTTAAAATATAAATAAATATCATTAAACTCAAACATTAAAATAGAGCTTAGTAAAATGATGAAATATGAGGCCAAAAAGTGACAGATTTAAGACGGAGTCCCAACGGAAAGAATAAATATGCTAGGAAAAATAGCGGGTGTTACACATCACGGCCCTAAGAAAGTTCTTTACTCGGGTACGTAAATACAACATGAGGTTGAACCCTCAAAAATGCAGTTTCAGGGTAACATCAGGCAAATTACTGGGCCATATCGTTGGCCAACGCGGCATCGTGGTCGACCCAGCTTAAATCAAAGCCATCACCGAGATGCGACCACCCAAGACCGAAAAAGAAGTAAGAGGGTTTCTCGGAAAAGTCCAATATATCAGCCGGTTTATTTCAAAATTAACCATGGTATGTGAGCCTATTTTCAAGAAATTGAAGATAGGAGAACAAACACTGTGGGATGATAAATGTCAAGCGGCTTTTGATAAAATCAAAGAAATTCTGTCTGCTCCGCCGGTATTAATGCCACCTCAACCCGGTTTGCCTTTCTCGTTATACCTAACAACGACCGAGACGGCCATGGGGGCTATGCTGGCCCAGACAATCGATTCGGAAGAACGGGCTATCTACTACATCAGTAAGAAATTCCTCGAGTACGAATGCAAGTACACAATGCTCGAAAAGACGTGCCTAGCTCTGGTTTGAGCCACTAAAAAGCTCCGACACTACACGCCTAGCCACGAAGTACATGTGTTATCCAAAATGGATCCTATCAAGTACTTGTTCGAGAAGCCTATCCTTAACGGCCGGATGTTCAGATGGACATTGATGCTCGCAGAGCTTGACCTCAAATTTGTAACATTAAAAGCCATCAAAGGCCGAGTAGTGGCGGAATTCCTCGCCGATAGTCCGATATCTGAAGAGGGACACACCGATACTTGGGCCTTTCCTGATGAAGACATATTCCATACCGACACCGAAACATGGGATTTGTATTTTGATGGGGCATCCAACTTCCGAGGATTTGGGGTCGGAATTCTGTTAATCTCACCACAGGGGGAGTGAAATACCCCGCATTGAATGAAGAAGTCCTATTTATGAGCCTTGTTTAAAGGGATTTGAAGTACTACTCATATCAACAAAGTGCACGTCAAATATTTATTCCGAGAGGAATTTGGCTAAGCTACCCGGAGTTTAATTTTTTTTTTAATTAGTGAAACCGTAAAGTAAAGTTATTTGGTAAAATAATGACGTCAAATAACATTTGTAAACAAACTCGAAGGAAATAGGATAACCAAAATATTTTGAAAACAAAAGTAAAATATTTTGATTACGAAATTCGATATTATTCCTTTTTTTGATGAAACAAAATTTAGTTTGGAGAAATCTAAGTTTGTAGTTAGTAAAAATCGCACCAGCCGTCAAACATTTTCAATTACAGATTCAAAAGTCCACCAACAATAAAATGAAAATTAATTTTCAAAACGTTAAAATTTCGAAAATGTTATCAAAGTAATTATGAAAGTTTTCAAAAATGTTATCAAACTTGAACATACAAAATCATTTCGACAATGTTAAAACGTTTTACATAACAATCCTATACAAATTGAAGTACATGGAAATATAAAAGTCTTCATAAAATTTTGATCGCTTGAAAATCAAAAATTAAAAATAATTTCGAAATAATTTAAAATAAATTATTAAGGCATTTTGAAATAGATCTAAATATAAATATCAACCAAAGATAAAACAAACTCAAGTATATAGTTCTCAAATTATAAAAAAAATGTTAAATTTCACGATAATCCAAAATGTTAAATTGCTCAAAGTTTTTACAAAATGGGGAGTTTTAAAATTTGAAATTATGCTTAAAAATGTTAAAATTTCATGAAAATAAAAAATTTGAAATTAGTCAAGCTTTTTACAAAACGGGCAAATTCACAATTAGAAATTATAACTAAAAATGTTAAAATTTTACGATAATCCATTTTTTTTAAAGTAGTCAAACTTTTTATAAAATAGGGAGTTCGAAAAATAGTTAACGGGTAAATAGAACAAGGATAAATAAATTAAAAATAAGAGCTTTCGAAATCGACAAAGGTTGAAGGGATTGGCAGGAGTTACCGTAACAGAATTCAAGAGAAGCAGAAAGGAAGACGGAGTTGAGAATCAAAAAGAGCTCTCAAGGATTATGGAAGAAATTAATCATCTCGAGATTCCTAGCACGACTTCCACAAACACGGGTTCCTAATTCCCATCAAATAACGCTAAGTCCAATATCAGTACAGGGTGGTCCTACTCAACCTACAATCTCCAAAATTAAGTCTTACATACTTATACAATCTTTCAATTAGTATACTCAGAATCCACAAATGATTTAGACTAATCCTTTAATTAAGATTCCAACGGTTATCAAAACATACCCTAACTCGTAATCACTAAAGTTCATAAATTTAAAGCTCATAAGGTCTGAACTCGAGGTATACTTCAAATTTCTCGAGTAAGGAAGACTAAATAAAACCCACCAATTAACAAAGTTCGGACACGAAATCCTCAAAAATGATCACCAACATATTAATAATACCACAAGTACAGAAGTTGGGGAAGTACAATAAATTCTCAAACACGCTCAAACCTATAGGTAATTGCGCAAACACTCACATCTTCAAACACATCATTCGATTAATGTTTCTGAGAAGTCCATCAAATTTCTAATCGTAATGGTGCAACCACAAAATAGTTAATAACTCAACGAAGCCACAAGCTCGTTGGTCTAAGGTTCTAAACTATAAATCCATTAAGATGATTGACATCAAAGTGTTCCTCAAAACAACGCGATAAATCCAACCTCTAATGGCAATATGTTTCTCTTTTTCAAGGTTAACAACAATTTATCCAATTTAGATCACTCAACTCCAAAGTTCATAGGTTACAACCTTAACCATAAATTAACGATCTAATCCTTAAGAAACACGGGTAATCTATGTTAACCAAAATTTCTAACGGTATTAATGAAAACCTTCGATGGTACCACAACACTCAGGTTAACAATTTAAACAGTACTCTATGATCCCAAATATTCCCGATGCATCCATCAAATAACATTTAGGTAGGAATCCCAAAATTATATTATTAGCTACACTTAGATCGGTTCTAGGTTAAATTAGGTACTAGGTATCCATCAAATACGATATACTCTTACTACCCCAAAATATATTCAACTCTAAGTCCCCCAAATAATCAAGTAACCTATAACCCAAGGTTCAGTGTCTAAAGTACCAACCTAATTCCATTAATTGACAATTTATCATTCAAATCGATCCTCAAAAGCTTACTAAGATAGATAACAGGGTATAAGTCACATCCCTCAAGCCATAGGTAACAAGGGTTTAATAAACCTCAAACATCTATATCCTTTCACGGGGTTCACTAAGACGGAAATCGGTCTAGCCAAAGAATCTCAAGAGAAAGATGGTAGAGTAGAAGAATATAACAAGGATTCACCAAGCGGTTGAAGAAGAGAATATAAAAGAGAAGAAGTAGAGGAAGGAAGAAAAGAGTCGATGATACTATATTACTAATTTCTTGAACCAGAGGAGAATCTTCGGGCCTCCAGAGTTCACGCGGGATCCAAATGGCTTACTTCATCATCTTGTAGAGGAACGAGCACGTAAGTCTTCGGTCGCTCCATCTCGATCTACTGCGACATCATGGAACATGAATCTACTCTTGATCATTTGGCCTGTAGCTTAAGTAAACTGAACTGGAGCTAAAAATCACCATCGGCATCTTTCTTGGAGCACCAAGTTGTCCACTCGAGTCAGCAGTCGTTGAGAGTTCTAAGCAGGTCTTGTCCCGATCTGGAGCAGCATCCTATCAATATCTTGTTCATTCGTCTTCTTCCCACAAAAGTACAAATATTCAATGCTAATCATTGAGTTCAGGAAACAGATAATCTTAACAGTTAAGTCCTTATTTGTTTCTACCAATCTCTAATAATATTTTTATTTACTGTTTAAATAATCTACTGGTATTTTCCCTAATTTCAGGTGTAAGCGTTGGGAGCAGTGATGCTTTGATACCAACTGTAATCCCCTAGAAATTCTAACGCAATACAGTGGCGGAAACACTGTAGAAGTGGGATTATAACACACTGTTGCTATGTCTTGATTAAATAAAAATGGTAAGTCAATACATAAGCCATAAAATAAAAATGGCTACAAAATAAATAAATAAAATCCATAAAAAGGGTTTTAACAATCCACAATACAATGATCTGATTAAAACAAGCAGGATCCATAACTGCTCGCTAGCCCACCCGAAGGAAAACACATATACCTGCCATGTTAAAAACATAACAGCCACAATCAGTGGGGAGCAACGTCAACGTTCTCCCAGCCGTATAACAGGATTTAAAACTGTAATTACTATTATAGAAAAATAGTAAAAATGGAAAACAGTAAAACACATTATAATAAAAATAAACTTTCAGTGAAAAACTTCACGCGCAAAAATAAATAGTTTACAATGAAAATCAAATAAATAGGTTTACAAGAATTAAAATCTTTTAAAATAAAAATAAATAATATTTGACTCAAAAAAATAATAAGAATTCAGAAAGATGAAGGAAATAGAAGACGAAATTGACATAGAGTCATGACGGAGTCACAACAGAATAATTAACGGCACTAGGAAAATAGTGGGTGTTACAATCCTCCCCACTAAAACAAAGTTTTGTCCTCGAAACTAAGAATAAGCAGAAAGGAAACAAGATTACCCCACTCGAAAAGGTGAGGATACAAATCTCGCATAAAAATTTTGCTGTAAAAGAAAATTTTACAATTTTTAAAGTGATATGAAATGAAATGCAAATATTTATTTCGAGAGGAATTGGGCTAAGCTACCCGGAGTTTATTTTTTTTTAATTAGTGAAATCGTAAAGTAAAGTTATTTGGTAAAATAATGACGTCAAATAACATTTGTAAACAAACTAGAAGGAAATAGGATAACCAAAATATTTTGAAAAGAAAAGTAAAATATTTTGATTAAGAAATTCGATATTATTCCTTTTTTTGATGAAACAATATTTAGTTTGGAGAAATCAAATTTTGTAGTTAGTAAAAATCGCACCAGCCGTCAAACATTTTCAATAACAGATTCAAAAGTCTACCAACAATAAAATGAAAATCAATTTTCAAAACGTTAAAATTTTGAAAATGTTATCAAAGTAATTATGAAAGTTTTCAAAAATGTTATCAAACTTGAACATACAAAATAATTTCGACAATGTTAAAACGTTTTACATAACAATCCTATGCATGACAGCCAAGCCGGGTTGTGCTTCGTCTCCATCAAATCAACCATGGTAAATAGGCGGGCGTTTCCCATGCATGACAATAAATCCATGTGACCTTCAAAAGCATAAACATGGAGCATACAGAAAGAAAAAGCCCTACGGCTGTGAACCGGTCTGACCCGGACATCGTGAGGATTCATAAATTTCTCAGCCAAGTCGATCAGAGAAATATTACCATCCTCCATCATGCGGGATACTTCATTGTGGGAAAGTCCTAAAAATTCCCGTAGCTTTCTTCTTGGGTCATAAACCAAAAAGACGGGACGACAGGACGAAATATCGGATTTCATCCTCCCACCGCAGCAATCTCCTCAGGTAAAGGGCAAACTTCTCCCCGGGGAAAGGCAAAGACATGATATGTATCGTCCCAATAGGACAAACAAGCATCAAGGAAGTAGCGATCAACTTGCATCTGACGGAATGGATACAGCTGAGTAATACCCGTCTAATTGAGAGCCACCCTATCCGTGTCCCTAAAGCGTCGGGACCATTCTTGCAGCATCACGGTCAATCAATCGATTCCCATGGTTAAAATTCTTGAAAGGAATAAAGAAACATTGTTTTAAGGAGGGATGAATTATGAGGAGGTTGTGAAGAAAATCAAAGACAAGGGAGAGCTATATATAGCATCAGCCTTACAACCCTCTTTCCATATCACTTTTCCATGAAAAGTTTCCTAATCCCAACCGGCTTAAACATACAGGCCTAGTCTCAATACTAGCACAGATTTAGTCATCCCGAACTTTCCTAAATTTCTTTGGAGTCAAAAATTTCAAAATTTCAAAAATTTCAAAAATTTCAAAAATTCAAAAATTAAAAAATCATTTTCCCCAGCGCGAGTCATATTTTCTACCTACGTGTTACATGCAAAATTTTATGGGACTTATACAGGTATGACTCAAGGCTTCAAAAGCAAGCTAGTGCAACTCACATATCTCCCCAGCGGAAGGCCCAAGGCGGCATTTTCATGGGATGGGCCCATATACAGGCACACCCGGGACTTACACGACAAGTCCAAATTCCCTACGGAGCTATCATCACCAGCACAGGTATGATTTTTATCTTATGGCTGGCGAGCCCTTCACGCGGGTCTAATGGACTATAAACGATCCGACCGGAAGTCTACCATGTCTTAATTGGCTTGGTAGCTACTCTGACTTTCGCCCTGTCCAAGCCTCAGTCAGAGTGGGGGCTCTGTAGACACCCACATTTGGACCGCCAGGTGTCTATAGGAGTTTCCAAAAAACACCCGATGATGATCGGACGCAAACGTGTTTCTACGCGCTCGGACATGGGCTCAAAACCATTGGTTGCTGGCTTATGCGTTTACAGAGTACAAATCTCACAAAACCAACCTCAAATTCAGGCCCAGTGGGTCGTTTCCAATAAAATAAGACTAATTTGGGTCAAAACCGACACCGGAAATAAAACCGACTTTTAGCAATTGGGTCAAACCCCGGTCAAAGCCGCTTCCGAGACACATAAAAATAGCCATTCAAATATCATAAATCCAGTCCAAATACAAAACCCACAAAATATCCAAACCACGGACCAAAAAACCGGACCCTTGCACTGCGGCTGACCCACTCGATCGAGTGTCAGCCCACTCGATCGAGTGGTCCCTGTAACAAGCCCGACTGCGTTTTGACTGGGCCACTAGGCCGCGTCAGGGGGCTACTCGGTCGAGTAACCCTAGCCGGAGGTACATAGCTTTGCCTATATATATACACCTCATGCATACATCTTTTCCATACTTTTGGAACCCTAATCAAACCCCTAGCAATCCTAATCCCATACACTCAAACCCTAACCCTAGTACTTAGGAGACAAACCGAAAACCACCACAACTTAGTCTACGTAAATCTCGAACTCCCATGCCTAAGCCACAATCAAGCGAGTCCTATCCGAGTCAAGAACATGTAGGTTGAGGGTGCAAAAATCCCTTTCTCTTCCCTTCTTTTCTTCCCCACGCGCCGTCTATATCGTCGTCATCGTCTTTTTTTTATTTTTTATCGTCATTATCGCGTCTATAATATCGTTAATATCACTAGTATAAAACATTAAAATACTTGTGAATTTGTGTCGAGTGCAAGTGATGTCGGGATAAGAAAATCCGAATATTACGAGGGTAACGCACCCGATGTTGACACTCGTTTATCCCGACACCCCTAGCACTTGATTATTGAAACAAGTCAACTTAAACAATAACTTTTTGTTTCGTTAGTATTATCGTTAGTCGCATATTTCATTGATTCTAAAGCTTTTTCAAAATAAATATTTTTTTTTTCAATTAGGGTCGAAACCCGTTGACCCGGATCCAACATCACATAATCCTTAGGAATTTATTACGATGTCGGTAAGCCGAGGGAATCAAGTCGAGTCTGTTTTAATTAAAACAATCGCAAAGTGTCAATCTACTAGATTCGATACCAACTCAATAGTGGGATGTCGGATCTAAACTATTTAGTCAATTAATTTAACTAACACGGTTTTTCATTGATGCTAAAATAGTTGTCATATAATTCGTTAGAATTACAACACTATGAACGCGGAGGAAATCCATACCGTCTTAGTTAATTTAAAACGACTTATATTATTTTCTTCAAGTTTTCGCTCTAATATTCCATATCGATTCAATAATCGAACATGGGATATGACGAGTATCAAATTTAGGATCGAGTATAAATCTCGTAATATTTATACCCGATTTCACGAAATTAACGATTTATCAAAATCCGAATTGAGCATAAATTATACGATATTTATGCCCGATTCGGTTGAATCAGCGACTTATCCAAAATCGAAAAGCAATATCAAATTACGAGGCGAACCTTAGTTCGTACAAGGGGCACTCGATCGAGTTCCCAACACACTCGGTCGAGTGGTACCCCAAAAAAAAACAGACATAATGATTTTTTGACCACCACTCGTCCGAGTCTCGCAATGACTCGATCGAGTGGCAGCGTACTCGGTCGAGTCCGTCAGTGACTCGATCGAGTGACCTTATCACGACAAATATCGTGAGTCCCACATCGCTTTTCTACTTTCGATAATACTTTTTTTTATGACCTAGGTCAACACGCGTCAAATCAATCACAGGAAACATCACTTTTCAAAACTTTGCATCATCCTATATACGTCATTCTATATCATTATATACTCGCAAACCGTTATTATCATTATACCGTTACTAACAAGTTTGTTACTTTTCTTGTTGATTTATCGTTTATTTTATTGTACTAAAATGAACTCGCATGCTAAATATAACTTTGACGTTAGAATTAGTTACATTAAATCGACATAGAAACCCATTCAACTTTTCGCATGTCTAGGGAAAACAATGTTTGCATATCATTTCATCGTTCAACTAACGCGCGTATTAGAAAGTCACTCGATATCTTAGTGGAGGCCGCCAATGTGCGGGCGGGGTTAGGTGTTCTTTGTGAACTTCCCAACACGTACCCTCACCCCTTACTCAGAATCTTGGTTTCCGGATGCCCAAAATCGTTGGCGCACGAGAGTCATTCAATACACGTTATCCGATAATGTCGGTATCGGTATGAAATGCAAAGGGACGAGCCCAATAAACTCTGACATCATAAATTGACCGTATTTCGTACACGGTCCACTACGACATAGAGTGGGTTCGAACGGGCCCGAACTCCCACAAAGTTCTGCGGCGACTCCACTTCGATTTAAATTTCAATTCGATCCGTTCTCATATGGAGATTCATTCGCCTCCCCAAACCTGCGCGTGGCCGCGTCGGGGTGGACCTATGTCATGTCCACACCCGTGAATGCATGCTTCATACTCGGCTGCGTTATTAGTCACGTCAAAATCCAATTTAATGGATATTGGAGTATCTCCCCCCCCCCCTTCGGTGATATTAAGAGAATACCGACTCCGAAGCCTCGGAATTGGATGCCCCGTCGAAATATAAATCTCATGTTTCTGTGTCGTTATGGAATATATCTTCATATGAGAAGGACCAAATGTGGGTGTGTTATTCTTCGATTATGGGGCTATCAGCGAGAAATTCGGCTACTACCCGGCCTTTAATAGCTTTTAACGACACAAATTTGAGATCGAACTCTGCCAACATTAGAGTCCACCTTGACATCCTGCCATTAAGGATGGGCTTATCGAATAGGTACTTGATAGGATCCATTTTGGATAATACCTGTACCTCGTAACTGAGCACGTAGTGGTGGATTTTTTTGGTGGCCCAGACTAGGGCTAGGCACGTTTTCTGGAGCATGGTGTACTTGCATTCATACTCCAAGAATTTTTTGATAAAGTAGTAGATGGCTCGTTCCTCCGAGTCGACTATCTGTGCTAGCATAGCCCCCATGGTTGTCTCGGTCGTTGTTAGGTATAACGACAAAGGCTAACCGAGTTGAGGTGGCATTAAAACCGGTGGAGCAGACACGATTTCCTTGATCTTGTCAAAAGCGGCTTGGCAGTTATCGTCCCATAGCTTTTGTTCACCCACTTTCAGTTTTTTGAAGATCGGTTCACATACCATGGTTAGGTTGGATATGAACCGGTTGTATATTGAACTTTCCCAAGAAATCCCTTATTTCTTTTTCGGTTTTAGGGAGCTTCATCTCGGTGATGGCTTTGATTTTAGCTGGATTGACCTCGATACCACGTTAGCTAACGATATGACCTAGTAATTTGCCAGATGTTACCCCGAAACTGCACTTTTGAGGGTTTAGCCTCATGTTGTATTTGTGCAATCGGGTAAAGAATTTACTTAGGGTAGTGATGTGCCGATCTCGGCTTTTGGATTTGACGATCGTGTCATCTACATAAACTTCCACTTCCTTATGCATAATGTCGTGTAATGAAGTCGTCGTCGTTCGTTGATAAGTGGCCCCGGCATTGATAAGACCGAACGGCATGACAGTATAACAGTAAGTACCCCATGGCGTAGTGAAGGTGGTCTTACTCATGTCTTCTTCTGCCATTTTAATCTGATTGTACCCAGCTTATCCATCCATAAAGGATAGCAGGGCGTGATCAGCGGTATTGTCCACCATTATGTCGATGTGTGGCAATGGAAAGTTGTCTTTCGAACTTGCCTTGTTAAGATCCCGAAAGTCTACGCATACGCGCACCTTACCGTCCTTTTTAGGTACCGGCACGATGTTTGAGACCCAGTCCGGATATTCGGACACTTGTATGAAGTCGCCTTTGAACTGTTTGTCGACCTCTTCTTTGAACTTGGGAGACCATTCGGGTCTCATTCTGCGGAGCTTTTGTTTTACCGGCTTACACCCGTCTTTGATAGGTATACGGTGTTCATCTATTTCCCGATCTGTCCCCGGCATGTCCATGTAGGACCATGCGAAGACGTCTTTGAATTCTTGAAGGAGGTTTGTGAACTGTTGTCTCTCCTCGGGATCTAAAGATAACCCTAACTTAAGCATATGGGACTCTAAAGTGGTTCCCACATTGATGGACTCGAATTCTTCGATTACCGGATCCCGAGATTCCCATTGTTCTAGTTGCTCGATCAGATGCGGAGGTAATGGTACCTGTTTGTCGGGTTTCTCAATGTCATTGCGTATAATATTTTTGAAACCGAAAACATTTTGTAAGTAAGACAAGTCGTAAGCGGAACGGTTATCATTATTATTGATAGAAAACTTGGAAAACAACTCAAAGAGAGCGGCCATCTGATCAATGGTCAGAGGCGGGATTGTGAGTGCTATCGGGACAGACCCCGAGGCCCCAGTGGAAGTGACTACAGGGAGAGGGGTTACCGACTGAACTCTAGCACGAGACCCTTTGGACTCGGCCTCAGACTCTGACTTAGACTCAAACTCATACTCGGAATCGGTGTTCGGCATGTCTCCTTTGCCTGTGATCAGCTTGTAGACCCGACCCTGGTTGTCGGTACACTAGATGGTCTTCCTCCATACCCTATCCCCGATATCGAAGCCGACTTCTGAGATCAGCTTTGTGGGATCGAATCTATTGCTTCGGAGGATCAGGTTCACTAAGTCCTCCTTAGGAGTCGGAACGATCTTATCATCCCCAAATAACAGCCCCAACACGGTCTTCGCATTATCATCACCCTCCTTGGATTCTGACTGGATGAGGGCAAATATGTCATCCGAAATGTAGTTCCATTCCCGGGCCAATTTGGTCCCGGATATGTAAAGGTTTGTTGAAACAGACCAACTCGGACAACCCCGAATACCGGCGTAAAAAAGTAGTCGGTCAACCCCAGGCTATATGGACTCAAGTAGATACCCTTGATGATATTGTAGGCCTTTTCAAGGCCCGCTCGGACAACGTTACCCGGGGTCATAGCGTACCCAAGGCCGAAGTGTTAGTCTTCGCCGTTCAGGACTTCAATAATCTTCCCAGCTGGAAGATATGGCCTTGAGGTAGCCCCCGGAAAGTACCCTAAATTTTGTAGCATCGTATCAATGCTAGTGGTGAAATAAGGCCTGAAGAGGTATTCCTCCTCGATCGTTCCCACAAAATCGAACCCCCGAAGTTTCGTACGGCCCGTGGCGTTGCAGCTAGCCACAGTCATATGGGTTGCCTCCAAAGTAATAACACTATCTTGCAGGGGCAACTTGATTTTTCGGTGGAGGATGGAGGACACTGCTTTAACAGCGTGGATTCAAGGTCTCCCGAGAAGTAAGTTGAAAGAAGAGGTGACGTCGATCATATGGAACTCTAGCTACTTTTCAATTGGACCCGTTATGATTGTCAATTTAATGGCCCCAGCTACCGACTTTGGGCTCCCATCAAAAGCCTGGATGGTTTAAGCAATCGGGATATAGTCAGCCTCGGTGATGCCGAGGGCATTCGCAGTCCTTAGAAAAAGGACGTTCATAGCAGGCCCATCGTCAATTAGGGTCATCGGAAGATATTTTCTCCGACAAATCACCGTGATGTACAGGGCCAAGTTATTGGAGGCCCCGAACGGTGGCAGATCGGACTCATAGAAGGTGATTAATGGACCTTCTTCCTTAGCCTTGCCCAAGTGGGGCATGACAGTGGCTACCATTTTAGCAAGGTAACCAGGGAATCAATCTTAATTTGATCGAGAGCCTTAGTAAGTGCATCTCGATGTTCTTGCGAGCTAACCAGGAGTTGCCATATAGTAAGGTCAACTTGTGTCTTCTTCAGTTGTATCACAAGAGCTGTGTTAGTGCTCGGCTCTTCAGGGGCAACTTCCGTCCTGACAGGTTCAGTGACGATCGCCGGGATGGGGGTGTCCCTAGAGCTGGTAGCTTGATAGGGACGACCAGATTTGAATTGGCGAGGTGGTTACTGGCTAAGACCTCGTACTTAACCTTCCAGATTTCCTCGAGGGTAATGGGGACAGCTTCCCCTTTGACGAGATACACATCATCTTCATTGTCAAACCAGATCCCATTAACTTGTGTGATGAAACGAGAGATGAGGTGAGAACAGTCGACCACCTCCCCGGTAAAGATAGCATGTGAACTGAAAGGATTATCCTTATTACTTGGCTTGTCCCCGGGTAGCGGAATCTTACCGCTCTCGATCTGATCCAGAATCAGATGCTTCAAATTCCATCATTTTTCGGTATCGTGCCCATTGCCTCGGTGATATTGGCAATAGGCTTGGGCATTGTAGCTTTTAGAGCGTCGTCCAACTGGAACTTCAGGAGTTCAGCCTATCGGGTGGATTAAGCCCTTGGAAGATAGCCTTTGTAAGGCATATGTTGTAACACCCCCGATTTCATAAATTATATTAAATTAAATTAAAATTATGTTCGTATTCTTTTATTTTTACGATTTAACTCGTAATTCCTAAATTATTATAAAACGAGTTTATGTTTCAAGCGAATCCTAAAATCTTATTTGCCTCGAAAAATCATTTTACTTTCATTTCGTCCTACTCATTCATTTTATTCCTATTTGAGTTCTTGTTTTGACGGTTTTAACTTCTAAGTTCATTTTCATAAAAACTTGAATTTTATTTTGAACTAGAAGCTCATTCTTTCTATTAAGCCTCGTCAAAACATTTATTATTATTTTTTTCTCGGGAAATATTTTACTAATACGTTGTTTTAATTGGCCCAGTTACTTATCCTTCTTAGTCGATTTTAATCCGATTCCTGGCTTGGGCTGACTTTTACTCGATGTCTACTCATATCGTAATGCTTTATTTATCAAACCCGTTCACCTAGCCCGTCAATTCTTAAACCGAGTAGACAAATCCTATTGTCTTTAACCTAATTTGAGAAACCTCTTTTGTTTTGTTGTATCAACCGCTCTTCCCCATTATTCATTCCCTTCTTCGTTCACCCTAACCTCCATTTTCAACCTATCCTCCGTCTCCTTCTTTCTTCTTCATTTTTCTGTCTACCACCACTGTCTTTGCCCGCTGCTTTGCCTGTCCATCGCCGGCACCCCCTGTTTGGAGCGCGGTGTTGCTGCTACTCGTCACACTGTTGTTCCCCTTTTCTGTGTCTGATTTCGTGAAGGTAGTTAATCGTTCCTTCTTCTTTTCATCCATATTTTGTTCGTTTTCTTCTTCTTCTTGTGCCTCTCGACATCGCTGTTGTTTATCGTGTCGATTTCATCTTCGTCGTTTGTTACTGTCACGCTATGTTGATTCGTGAGTCTTCTGCTATTTCGTCTCATCCTCTTTGACGTTTGCTGTTACTGCTTGATTGACGTTGTGTTCGAGTTGTACCATTTTGTTATGTCGATTCCTTTCATCACTTGTTATTGATGTTTCGTTCTGCTGCTTCTTTCCGTTTCCTCTTCTACCTTTCTTTCTTCTTCTTCTTCGCTGTTTTCTATTCTCGATGCCCTTGCTCGCTCTTATTGTCTTGTTTCTGTTCGATCGACCCCTTCCCTTCATCCTCTTTTCTTTTCTTCTTCGCTGCTGCAACTGTTTGATGCTACTGCTGTTCTGTTACTGTTAGTGCTGTCCGCCGTTGTTTGTGCCGTTCGGTTGTCGATAATCTTCTATTCGTCCTGTTTTAATCTCGTGTACTGTTGCTGCTGCTGGGCGCGTGCTTTTGTTCTCCTTCTTCTTCGTTTTCCTATGTTCATTGATCGTTGTACTGTTCTTTGTTTTCTTTCTTCGTTTCCCTTTCTTCCTCTTGTCTTCTTCATTTGTGCTGCTGCTGTTGTTATTGTTGTCCCTGTTTGTTGTCGGGCTGCTGCATTTGTGGTTAATCGCTCCTAATATTTGATGGTGCTGCTGTTTAGTGTGACCCTCGGTTGCTGTTCGGTCTGCTTCCTTTCCGTTCCCTGTTTTTCTTCTCTTTTCTTCTTCGTCTGCTTTTGTTTTGTTGTCGTGACATTCTGTTTGTCGTCCCGACCTTCGGTTTCCGTGTTTGCTGCTATTTATTACTTGTTGACGCTGTTGTCGGTACGAGTATTGTTCACTACTTATTGAACTCGATTCGATGTCGAATCGGTCAATCTTTGCTCTCTCCTTGTCGATTTGATTCCTTCTCCCTATCGGTTCTACTTGGTCATGTTTTCCATGTTCCTCCGTCCCTTTTTCAATCTTCTTTAATTCCGACTCTTGGTTCCCTTTTCTCATCGTCCCAATCTCGTTCGTTTCCGCTTTGTCAAGGCCTCGAAGTTTTATTGAAGAGCAAGAGAGGAGCATGACTTTCAGCTTGAACTATTATGAAGGACGAGTACATGGTTGTTCCAATATTGACTCAAGGTAACTCTAGGACGTTACTCGATTTTATATCGTATGTTTGAGTAGTAGTATGTAGTAAATATTTTAACTTCGATTTTCTAATTTTAGCTATATTTTATTGCTAATTATATTAATTTTAAATCGTATGCTTTATCAATATTTTTACAACTTTCGATATCGTTTTATAAATCGTTGGTAGTTTAATTATTTACGATCGTTATAATATTTTGTTGGTTGTCGTGACACTAGTAACTAAATAATATCGATTTCATATTTTCGTCGTATTTCGTTAATCTATAATTTTAACTCAAAATTGTATTTTTATATTTTAACCAAAATTTGTATACTTGTTCAATAAATTTATTTCGTTTTACGACTTATATTAATAAATGAGAAAGTAGTCGATTTTGTTTTAAATACATTTTAGTCGAGACTATTTTCCCTAATAATTTCTCATTTGTCTACGATTGATTATTTTTAGTAAAATCAGTGTTATTTATTGATAAAATTTATCTCCTAAAACCAATTTGAAAGTTTTATAAAATCTCGTTTAATTTATAAAACTCGTCAACTCAAATAATTTTGATATCGTTTTTCTTAAACCATCTTTTTCAAACATTTATAGTTTAACTCGATTTTCTAATTATTTATAAAAATACTAAATATTGACTTATTATACTTTATTTATATTTTGGGTAACAAATTTAGAAATATATTAAAGTTACGATAACGACGATAATAATGAAACGCTAACTTCGTTAGAAATGATATTTCTATACATTTCACTAATTTTAATAACTTACGTATTTTCAATAGGACTATTTCTATTTTTAGTAAGTTTCTATTTTTAGAAAGTTTTCCTTTTAATATAAAATGGTTATTCCTTTTATCCATATCATTTATATTGATTATATTTACTTTTGACTATCGATAATGGCTGTTTTGGAGTTATGGAATGAGGACAAGTGTATGGGTAGAGTAATACAGTCTAGGGTATACGTTTTGCCATCAACTTTAAAGCTGGTGTGTCTATGTTGAGACGCATTGGTCGTTGAACTGAGCATGGTTTGTGTTCAGGAGTGTGTATATTTTGACCTTAAACTTAGATATCGCATCATGTAAGTCGCCGTCGGGTTGAACTGGATTACGGTTGGTGTCCAGGAGGGGTGTACATTACTTAAGCCAGGACCTCGCTGCACGAAGTCCTGTTATAGTTTGAGTTGCCTAGTTAGAGACTGAAGTCTAATTTGTTTTGACTAAGTTCTCGAAGCTAGTTTGAGTATTATCCTAGTGAAAGTCTATTCTGTTGCACTGATTGATTTCCATAACGCCATTTTTTTTGAATATTATTATTATCGATTGATATTGACTTGCAGGTTTGCAAATGCTTTAAGTTTCGCTGAAAACTTATTTTTATTATATCGTTTTAATGTTTTCTCATTTTAATTATTTTGATATAGTAATACTATTATTTTTCCATATGATATAATATGGCTGGAAGAACGTCCGAGTTACTCCCCACTGACGTGGCTGTTATGTTTATAACATGACAGGTATTTGCTGCTAGGTTTTGGGTGTGAGCTAGCGAGTGGCGTGGATCCTACTCTTCCTTCATTCATGTTTATTTATGGATTTGTATAAACCCGTTTGGAGATTTACTTTTAGCCCTTTTGTAAAAAGAGGCCTTTGTATTGACTTACCATTTCTTTTAATAAGATATAATTTGTCAGTGTGTTTTAATCCCAACTCTACAGTGTTTCCGCCACTGTATTGCGTTAGAATTTCTAGGGGATTACAGTTGGTATCAGAGCATTGTTGCTCCCGACGCTTACACCTGATTTTAGGAAAAATACCAGTAATGAATTGAATATTAAAGAAATATTAGTGAGAGATGGGTAGAAACCAAAATAAGGACTTAACTGTTAGGTTTATATGTTCTTGTAACTCGATGATTAGCATCGAATATTTGTTGCTTTTGACTGGAAGAAGATGAATGAACAAGATGTTGAAGAGATGTTGCTCCTAATCGGGACAAGACCTGCTTAGAACTCTCAATGCCTGGTGATGCGGGTGGACAACTTTGTGCTACAAGGAAGATACAATGGTGACCTTTCAGCCCAGATTTAGTTTGCTCCAGCTACAGGTTAGATGATCAAGAGTAGATTCCTGTTCCATGATGTTGCAGTAGATCCAGATCGAGCGACCCAAAACTCCCGTGCTCGTTCCTCTGCAAGAAGATGAAGTAATCCATTTAGTTCCCTCGTGAACTCTGGAGGCCCGAAGATTCTCCTCTGGTTCAAGAGCTTAGTATTATAGGATCACGTATTCCTTCCTTCCTTCCTTCCTCTACTTCTTCCAATTCTTCTCTTCTATATTCTCATCTTCTTTCGTTTGGTGAATTCTTATTCTATTCTTCTATTCTACCATCTTTCTCTTGAGATTCTTTGGTTAGACCGGTTTCTGTCTTACTGAACCCCGTGTTATAGATGTTTGAGATTTAGTAAACCCTTGTTACCTAATTTGAAGATTGTGAGTCTACCCTATCTTCTAAGCAAGTGAGAAATTCTGGAGGATTAATTTGAATAGCAAGATGTTGCTTGATGGAATTAGGATGATACCTTAGACTCTGAACCTTGGGTTATAGGTTACTTTAATTATTTTGGAGTACTTAGAGTTGAATATATTTTGGAGTAGTAAGAGCATGTCACTTTTGATGGATACCTAGTACCTAACCTACAACCGAACTAAGTGTAACTGATAATACTACTTTGGGATTTTTACCTAATGCTTATTTGGTGGATGCATCACGAATATTTGGGATCATAGAGTATTGTTTAAGGTGTTAGCCTGAGTGTTGTGCTACCATTAAAGGTTTTCATTAGTATCGTTAGAAATTTTGGTTGACATAGATTACCCGTGTTTCTTAAGGATTAGATCGTTGATCGTTGTTTAAGGTTGTAACCTATGAACTTTGGAGTTGAGTGATCTAACTTGGTTAAATTGTTGTTAACCTTGAAGAAGAGAAACATATTGTACAAATAAAGGTTTGATTTATCGCGTTGATTTAAGGAATACTTAATGCGAATCATCTTGATGGATTTATAGTTCAGAACCCTTGGACCAACGAGATTGTGGCTTCGTTGAGTTAATATTTTGGTGGTTTCGCTGTTACTATATGAAATTTGGTGGAATTCTCAAAAACCTTAGTTGAATGTCATGTTTTGAAGATGTGAGTGTTTGCGTCATTACCTATAGGTTTGAGCGTGTCTGAGGATTTATTGTACCTTTCCCCAACTTCTGTACTTATGGCATTATAAATATGTTGGTGATCATTTTGAGAATTTTGTGCTCGAACATTGTCATATTGGTGGATCTGTTAATGTTCCCTACTCGGGAAATTTGGAGTATACCTCGAGTTCAAACCTTACGTGCTTTGGATTTAGGAACCTTATCGATTGCGAGTTTGGGTGTGTTTTGATGACCGTTGGAATTTTACCGTTGGAATTTTAATCCCCTTTTTTTTATCTAATTCCCATGAACTTCACATAGCCATAATTTGACCTGTTTTGACCTGTTTATTAACTACATGCCATAAATTGCCTACCCTAGTCAAGCTAGTTTGGTTAATTAGACGGAATTGTTTTTTTTCGGGTAAACTTTGGTACTATGTCATGTTGATTGGAGAAGGAGAAAAATGATGAATGATTGAAAAAAAAATCAATGAAAGAAAAGAAAAAGAAAGGAGATAGTTAAAAAGAAAGAAAAAAAAAGTGAAACAAGAAAAGGAATGTGTTTTTGCTATGAGAAAAAGAATTAATTTCTATATTTTCATAGTTATTGGTACGAAGTTGGTAATGAAAAAATTGAAAATAAGAAGGTGCTTGGTACTACATGTAATTCCTTTGATTGAAGATTTGTTAAGAATGGAATGAGTATATTGTTGGTTGCGGTTGTACTAGCTTGACTTTTACCTCCACAATCATCACAAACTATTTCCTGGGTCATAGCATGTACTCGATGCATCCCTTTATCTGAGTTAGATGCTTCATAGGAATCAAACCGCTTAGTCAAAACAGCTAATTGATTAGCGATTTCAGAGTCAGAATCGTTACCATTACCTCGGGTATTACCGTGTGGATTACCCCATCGTGCATGGTGAGATGCCATATCCTCAATAGTCTGCCACGCCTTATCATCATCAACATTGGACTGGAACCTCCCGTTGCAGGCTGAATCAAGAGTATTACGACAATCGTCGTATAGACCGTTGTTAAACTGATTGCAAACGAACCATTCTTCGAATCCATGATGAGGGCATTCTTTGACCAGCTTCTTGAATCTTTCCCATGCCTCATGAATATTCTCATGAGGTGTTTGACGAAAATTAGTGATCTGGCTTCGTAGCATATTCGTCTTCTGGGGGGGATAATAATGTTTGTAGAAAGCCAATGCAAGAGAATTCCAATCGTTGATTCCAGCTGAGACCTTGTCGAGATCGGTGATCCATTCTCTGGCTGCATCACGTAGAGAAAACATGAAAAGCATCTCCATGACTTGCTCCTGAGTAACTCCTGCAGGAAGGGGAATAGTGGAGCAATAGTCAGTAAAAATTCTCATATGTTTAGCGGGATCTTCCCTGGCATCGCCTCCAAATTGGTTCTTCTCGACCAAGGTAATGAACGCGGGATGGATCTCAAAGACGCCATTAGTGGCAGTTGGACGCTTGACCAACTTAGGAAGGGCAGTCTGTTCCGGTTCAGAGTGGCTAGCAAGTTTAGGCATCTTGACTAGCGGGGGTGGTAGTAGAAGGAGAGGTGAAGAGGGATCGGGAGCGGGAGTGTCCTCTTCAAAGGACTGATATTCCGCGATTTCCTTAAAGAAATTTCGTCGCTTACGAAGGGTCTTCTCTGGTTCAGGATCAAACGGATATAATTCTGAACGGGAGCACCTGGGCATAAGCAAGAAATTACAATAAAGAAGTGAGAAACCGTCTCAAGGAATTTGTGGATTCCCTGAGACGAAGAAAAATAATCTAGAATCTAAAACAAATAAAAAGCAATAAAACAAAACCGTCTCCCCGACAACGGCGCCAAAATTGACAAGGCTAAAGTCGTATCATCTTAATCAAAATAAACCTAACTAACGACTAACAAATAGCTAGCAGCAAGTAAGGGTCGAACCACAGAGAGATGGATGAATATTGCAAATTATCTATAATTGATTATAAACTATTTAAATTCTGAATTGTTTGTGTTTGTTTTCTAAACTATTGCAGTAATGTAAATTAAGGGTTCTAACAATATTAAAAGAGATCTAGGGTCTTACGGTTCACTATGCAATTAAATTGGGTAAAGTTAATTAATCATTCAATCAATCAATCAAAGTTATTTAGGGCAAAGACACGGCCTCTCGGATCTTATGTCAATCTTAGGATAGATTCTGACGGGCTCTCGCAACTTACCAGATTATCCTACCCACTTACTTGTAAGTCTACCCTTACCAGGCTTTCGATCTTAGGTTCGGGTTCCTAAATATTCAACTAGTTCAACGTCTCAAACTAATCAAACAACGATACAAGACAAGTAGTAAGGCAATAACATATGAATGATCAATCAAATAAGTAATTAAACTAACATCCCCAATTCAATTAGCATAGATCCCCTTCAACCCTAGAAGAATAAATTAGCTACTCATGGTGAAGCATGAAACAACAAAATAATTGAGCATAATTGAGATTAATATGAAAATAAGAGAAAAGGGAAAAATATCGATTATGAAGAACTGAAAGATTGAATAATAATTAAAAGCTAAAAAGTACCGCTACAAGCTTGCAGAATTCCGATGCTAATAATAAAACTAAAACTAAAGTTTTTGAATGAATAAAAGTTGTCCTTAAACCTAGCCCTCAAAAGGGTATTTATACTTATTACAATGAGTTTAATTAGGAAATAGAAGTCTAAAATAATCCCGTAGGATTCTAATTAGGGTAAAATAAGAATTCTTCGAAAATTAGGAAAGTCTATCTAACGCATCGCGAACCTCTCGGTTCACAAACAAACCGAGCGGTACGAAAACGAACCGACCGGTTTGAAATCAAACCGCTCGGTACAGGATCAAACCGACCGGTTCGACCTTCGTTGTCCGCCTTGCTGCCTTGTTCTTCTTGTTTTCTTCATTTGTAGCTTTTAACTCCGTTATGTTTCCTGCCAAACATAATCCATATACCCGGCATAACAAACTACGGATAAAAGGCTACTAAATTATTCTTAAGGCATGTGAAATCGGTAAAAACGGAGGATAAAGTGAGAATAAATATGCATATGAACTGCGTTCATCAATGACTCGTGTTGGTTGGTTATGCCTTTGACAAATGAGGCGGACTAGGATGGGGAAGAAACCCATGATATAGGATCGACGGAGTTTCGACGCTAAAAACCTTCGACGACTTATAAAAGACCCGACACTACTAAATGCTATAAGGAAGGTTTTTTTTTTGAAAGAGGATTGAATTCAACGTTTGAAAAAAATGCTTGGAGCCGACTTTTGTATACTACTAAACGCTAAAATGCTTTAAACTAAGTATCGGTCGGTCGAAATCGGGTCTATACCAACGACGATGGCTTTCTCGTAATTCAGGACGGACTTCCTAAGCCGAATTGGCCTTAGAACATGCCGTGAAACCCATACGAGTTCGGCCATAGAATTCTTTAGGGCACCCATTTTGTAATATACACCACGGTATAGTGGGCTGTCGGTCACAAATAACTGGCCCGGGAAAGATTTGGGTTATGCATGAACCATCGAATTAAAATGCGTACATTACTAATCGAACGATTTCTTTTCGAGTCTCACCCTAGGAATCCCGACGACTAGTGGTACATCAGGTATCACCAGCGGAGTCGCCAAATTGTGGACATGACATAGGTCCACCCCGAAGCGGCCACGCGCGGGTTTGGGGCGGCGAATGAATCTCATGTGAGATGGATCTCGAATTGAAATTTAAATCTAAATGGAGTCGCCACCAAATTTTGTGGGAGTTCGGACCCGTTCGATACCCACTCTATATTTATGGGGTTCGTCCCTTTGCATTGCGATACCGATACCTGTAACACTCTGGATTTTATAAATTAAACTAAATTAAAATTATGTTCGTATTTTTACGATTTAACTCGTGATTCTTAAAATTATATTAAAATGAATTTATCGTTCAAGCGTTTCAAACTACTGAAATTCTATTTGTCTCGGAGACCCTCCTTATATTTAAAACACATTTTTATTTTTGTTTCGATTAATTTTATACATTTAATTTAACTCTTATCGAAAGTCTATTTCGACAATTTAAATTCTAAATTCTTTTGATTTATTTATATTTAAGCTCGAATTTTCTATTTTTCGGCTCGAAACTCACTTATTTTAAGTTTCGTTAAAATATTTATTTCCTTTCCTCGGGAAATCAATTAATTTCACTTTATCAAAGATCTATTATTTTTCGAGAAATGCTATTTAAACGTCCAACTATCTATTTCTATAGGTTTTTTTTCGTCTCGAATACTTTATTTACTCATTTTATTTGAAGGCCCGATTAGTTACTTAAATTTTATTAATTCGATTTTAGTTCGATTTCGTGGGTCAGTCAACTTATCGTTACGGAATTCGGTTCGTACCCGATTCATTGTATTAAACCGTATTTTCTTACTCGCTTCATTGTGAGCTGTTTCAACCCCTTTTTCTTTTGTTCTTATCCTTTTACTTCGTACTCCCCCCTTGCTATATTATTTTTCCGATTGATTCAACTCCCATTTTCCCCACTACTTTTACATTCATTCCCCTGATCTTTTGTTCTTCCCACTTCTTTTATACCCACCGCCTCTTGGTTTATCCCCTCATCATGTGCCTCTCTTCTTCATTCTTCTTCAGCAATCACCATCACCTGCACCATATTTACCCTCTGTTTTCCTCTATTTTCTTCGTCCTTTTTGCTGCTGCGGCGTACTGTTGCCGTGTTGTTGCCTGAGTTCGTTGCTGCTGTGATGTGATGCTACTGTCATGTTGGTCTTGATTACTGCTGCGTTTGTCCCTTCGGTTTCCTTTCTCGTATTATTGAGGGTAATTCCTTTCCCCTTCTTCTTCTTTTTCATTATTCTTCATGTACGTTTTGTTGCTGCTACGTCTTCCTGCTGTTGATCTGTTGCTGCTGTTTTGTTTCGGTTCAATTATTGATGTCTGTGTGGGCTATTCCTATTTTGAAATAGATAAATTTGCTAAATCGCGTGAAAATATAATATGATTTACACTCGATTCAGTTTTCGATACTCGTTATATTAGATACTTGATTATAGAATCAATATCTAATATTAGAGTGAATTTTGTGAAAGACGTTTATGACTCATTTTAGACGGAATAACTCATCCGTGTCGTAATGTTGTAATTAGTCTTTTCGGACCATGTGACCATTACCTCAGCATCAACGTAATTGCGTTTAATATGGTTTTATTGACTGATTCTTTCAGATTCGATATTGTATCCTAGGAAATAATGCTTTTTGAAAATAGTACGATAATATTGATATTAGAAACAAGAAAAGAAAAATAAGAAGAAAAAAAAACGTGACTAGGACGACGTAGAAGACGAGAAGAATGAGAAAATGAAGAGAAAAAGAGAAAAGACGGGATTTGTAACACCCTCAACCTACATGCTAAATTATCTCGAAAACGGACTCGTAATAGCGGCCTAGGCGCGGGAGCATTAAGATGTATATAGGAGAGTTATGGTGTGTATAATTAGGAAGGGATTTGACGAGTTTTGCTCTCGGGTTTCCTAAAGGATTTCTAGAGGAAAAATCGGGATTGGATGTGTGTATAATCTGCCTAGGATTGCTGAAATTTTGGTTATGTATTGTTGTGAATTGTGTGTATCAAAATATGTGTGTCATAATTGTGTTGTGCAAAGGGGGTGTATTTATAGGAGAGGTTCCCGGCTTTGGCTAGGAACGGTAGTAGTCTTGGATGCAATAGGATTCCGGCTTTGGATGGGAAAAGGTTGCTTGTAGGGGAAGAAAACACCCGGTTTGGATGGAATAAGATTCCTGTTTTAGCTGGAAAAAGGGCCACTCGATCGGGTGCCCGGTCTGACGCCGGTTTTGGGGTGCTTTACGAGCCTACTCGACCGAGTGGGCCTGAGCCGGGTAGGGGTCTCTTTTTGGAGATCGAGTTTTATCTTTAAGGGAGAGTTTTAGTTCCTCTTTGTAGCTGATTTGTGTGGTGTTTGACTTCAAATTGGATTTCCGAAAGCTGCGTGACAGATTTTATGTCTCGGAAACGCCTTTGACCGGGGTTTGACCCGGTCGCTAAAAGAAGGTTTTGCCATTGGTGTCGGTTTTGACCCAAATTAGTCTTATTTGACTGGAAATGACTCACTGGACCTTGATTTGAGGTCTGTTTGGTGAGATTTTACTCCGCTAAAAGCTCGCGCCAAATAGTAACGATTTTGAGCCCATATTCGAGTATATTAAAGCATGTTTGCGTCCGATCATCATCGGGTGTTTGTGTAACACCCTGATTTACCCAAGAGTCTTACCAAGACATTCCTGAGTAAATAAAGGTGTTACCATCTCGGTATAACCCGAGGTAGTAGTTCATTACATTACGATTCAGAAACCAACCATTTAAAACTAAATAATGAATTATTACAATCTCGTATCTACAGAACACGGTTACACAATTATAGCAGCGAAAGCACAACTAGTAAGACAACAGCCTTTAAACGTGGTCAGTGACAGCGCAAACCCACCCCGTACAGTCAACCAGAATACAATCATCATGCATCATCAACCTGCACACTAGCACTGCTCCCCAAAAGACCGAAAACGTCAATTGGATTACCACAGCCACCCAATAAATTAGGGTGACAATTTAGACAGAGAAAACGATTAGAATATGCTAACATCATAACCCATGTACGTTATATAAAACATCTAGTCTCAATCATCTCAGTAGCATCATCGTTACCAATCAATAATATCATCTCCATATTCTCAGTACTTCACGGTATGAATAATTTCCATTATACTACTCGATAGGCTTCAAGCCCACCATGAATCCGCTATACTACTCAATGGGCCTCCCGACCAGGATTTCGCTATACTACTCAATGGGTCTCCCGACCAGGATTTCGCTATACTACTTGATTGGGGTCGGCAGCCTGACACTAATAGCCCGCCAGGCAGGCTCCCAGAGGATTGCCCATTAAGCCCAGAAACCGACCCTGCAAACGGTCGAGGTAAAGCACATAAAAGTGGGAAGTGCTAAGGAAAGCAGCCGACCCCTGGGCCAGCAGGGTGACGCGGCCTGCTAGAGCCTAGCACTCACAGTTCAAAACCCGCCTGCCCCCTAGGGACATCTCCGCGGACAGGGCAGGGATCCCCAGGGGCCCTCTCGTCATTCTGCCTAAGGTAATTGAGAGTGGGTGGATGAGAAGATGCCACTTGTCACCTCCTCATCCACCCATTCTCCTTCTATTTCCCTATCTTGTGGGAAGGTATAAATACCCTTCCATTTCTCACAACAAAGGGGTTGGATTTTCTATCTCTAGAACTCTTACTCTAAAATTGCCGCCCAGTTCCGCACGAGCTGGGTTTCTTAAGGCATTCACGGACTAACTTAGGCATCAGAGAGGGTTTCCTCGGACAACCTCCGAGGCCCTGTGCGTTCTCTGTGCAGGGAGCTTGCCCAATCCGCCGGGAAGGTCCGACTAAAAGAGTAGGAGGAAAGAGAGTGTCAAGATTGATCAGTGAACATTCAGAGCAACACCGAACGATTCAAACCCGAATTCCACGTCAGGTTAATTGATTTGGCGCCGTCTGTGGGGAAGATCTGGTTGTTTCCACGAATTACCCACAAAAATCAACCATTCCCATTTACAAAAACTAAACCAATCAAAGTAATCATGCCGGAAATCGTTGACACCAGTGTAGGGGTAGGTCCGACGGTCCCACCGGTGACCCCCCTATACGGCATGCCGCAGCCAGAGAGGGCTCCTCCCACCACGACCCTGGGGATGGGAGGAACCAGTCTCCTGGGCATGCCAAATGCTGCTGTAGCACCAGAGTTGGGGGCACACCCAGGGCACACTCTGAACCTGACCCCAGCTCAGATGGTACAGACAGCTGCCTTCTTCTCTGCAATGCTAAACCAGGAGTTCACTCCCGAGGACCTGGTAGGCAGGGTCGCAATGACCCCCAGGCAGCCACCCTCAATGAACAGGGATGGAGCTGGGGGCACGAAGCGAACCGCCGCCAGAAACGCCCAGAGGAAAGCAAGAAGGACAGCTCAAGTATACGCGCAGGTGCAGAAGCGTATCACAACAGGCAGCCAAGAGCCACCTGCCCAACAACAGGCGTTCTCCATTCACACAACAGAATCCGCCTCTGGAGAGTAGAGAGGTCTATCCCAGGGATTGCGGGAGCGGATGAGGCACAAGGAACCTGCATCTAAGCTCCTGGGAGAAAAGCAGGGCGGAGTCTTCTGCAGATTAACGCCGGCAGCCAAGGGACAGCCAGCCCCAGGGTTGTCCCAAAGCATGCAGTCTAGGCTTAACCGGGGGCAGCCGCTTGAATCCAGATACCACCAGGATGACAACCTCTGCCAGTCTCAGAGGAAGAGACCCAGACAAATCTCCCCTGAGGTAGAGGACGAAGCAGCGAGCAGGCCGCCACCGAGGCACCGCTCCCCTAGTACTAGGAAACCAATCCCTAGACAATGGGATATCCACGGTAACCAGTCTAGGGAAAGCAGGTCACGAGTGGTACGCAGGCCTACAAAAACCCCTCTTCATCCTGATGTACAAGAATTCCCCATACCAAAAATCAAAATGCCTACCGTCAAGTTCGACGGGACCGCAGACCCAGAGGATCATCTGGCGGCTTTTGAGAGTCATATGGGCATGTATGACGTGGATGACGCAATCTGGTGTAAAATCTTTCCAACCACCCTGGTAGGACTTGCACAAGGATGGTTCAGGGACCTTCGCCAGGGATCGATCAGCTTCTTTATAGAGTTAGCCGAGGCCTTCCTTGAGCAATATGTAGGGAACAAAAGGAGACGCCTCACTCGTTTCGATCTCATGACCCTGAAACAGAAGAAGGGCAAAAGCGTCAGGGAGTACCTGAAGAGGTTTGACTTGTCCTATCAGCAAGTCAGAGAGATCGATGATTCCACCGCTGCTTACACCCTGACAATCTCCCTGCTCCCAGGGGAAATGAAGAATCAGATGATCAGGGCCCAGCCTGAAACCTTGGCCAAGGTCAGGAAAATCGCTGAAGGGTTTATTCTGCAGTAAGAGTTTCACAGCCTGCCAGAAACCCCTGCAGGCCAAGCAAGGCCGCAAGGGGGATCGCAGGGTGGACGTGGCAGAAACGAGCCAGGCAAACAGAGAGAAGAGGGAGACACCCCCAAGAAAGAACGCACAACATAAAAGCCAAGATTTGACAGCTACATGGCCCTCAATAGGCCGAGAGCAGAAATCTTCGAGTTGGAGAAAGAAACAGCAAAATGGACTCGTCCAAACAAGCCGCGCAGCCCAAAGGGGGATCCTAAAAAGTTCTGCACGTTCCACGATTGCATAGGCCATACCACGGAGGAATGCCGACACTTAAAAGATGAAATAGAGAAACTTTTAAGAAACGGCTGGCTGAGTAACTATGCAGCAAGGAACAAACCCCAAAAGGAGGCGGCGGACAAACCTGAAGGCTCAGCCCAAAATCGCATGATCATCCATGTAGTGTCAGGAGATGCAGAGGGGCGAACCAGCAGACGAGGCCAGAAAAGGCAGATCCGCGAATTGCGGAACCAAATTTGCTATGCCGAGAGGGCAGGAAGTCCAAGAGGCACTACCCTAAGCATCACCCCTAAAGATGCAGGGAGAGTCGTGTACCCGCATAGTGACCCTCTGGTCTTAACTCTTGAAATTAGCAATCACATTGTCAAGAGATACATGGTGGACACTGGCGCCTATACAAACCTCTTGTACAAAGACGCTTTTGAGAAAATGAATCTAGAAAAAGGACATCTGAAGCCGGCCCCTGGATCTTTGTATGGGTTCAGTGGGGCAGGTGTGCTACCCATGGGAGTTATCGACCTGCCGGTAACATTCGGGGAGGGGGCCTCGGCCAGAAATATCAGGGCATCATTTGTTGTGGTGGATGCCAA
The DNA here is from genome assembly GCA_958450325.1 of Agrostemma githago. Classification (NCBI taxonomy): domain Eukaryota; kingdom Viridiplantae; phylum Streptophyta; class Magnoliopsida; order Caryophyllales; family Caryophyllaceae; genus Agrostemma; species Agrostemma githago. Next base: position 58,689,574 of record OY288247.1, on the reverse strand, counting down.
GTCTGCGTACAACACCCTGATAGGGCGAGCCACCCTAGATGAAATAGAAGCTGCTGTGTCAATCAGGGCCCTCACCATAGCCTATGTGACAAACTTTGGCATGGAGGGGAAGGTCCATGGGGATCAGGAGTTGGCCAGACACTGTTACTCCGTGGCCCTGCAAGCCCATAAGACAGAAAGGAAAGGAAAGCGAAAAGCCGAAAGCTCTCCCAGCAGGGAGGGCGAAATCCCGGTTGCCCAGCAAGAATCAGCCCACTTAGAGCCTGAAGGGGAGAGCATGCTGGTGGACTTAGAACCAGGAAGGCAGGTCCTCATAGGGGCCGACCTGGAGGAGTCCTACCAAAGGGAGTTAATTGCAGTCCTGAGAGAAAATAGGGACGTATTTGCTTACTCTGCAAATGAGATGCCAGGGGTCGACCCGGCTTTTATTGTTCACAAGCTGAACATTAATCCGGAGGCTCGCCCTGTGAAGCAGAAGAAAAGAAACATGTCCGTAGAAAAAGACGCGGCGATAAAAGAAGAAATAGACAAACTCCTAAAGGCAGATTTCATCGAAGTCTGTGACTACCCTGAATGGTTGGCAAACGTTGTGATGGTAAAAAAGTCGTCAGGTGCATGGAGAATGTGCGTAGACTTTACAAATCTTAACAAAGCCTGCCCAAAGGACTGCTACCCTCTGACCAGGATAGATCAACTGGTGGATGCCACTAGTGGATACACCACGCTAAGTTTTCTGGATGCATTCTCAGGGTACCATCAAGTGTACCTCTGGCAGCCAGACAGGGTGAGGTGCGCCTTCATAACCAGCCATGGCACTTACATGTATAAGATGATGCCATTTGGGCTGAAGAATGCAGGCGCCACCTATCAGCGGTTGGTGGACAAAGTCTTTGAAAATGAAAAAGGAAGAAATTTGGAAGCCTATGTCGATGATGCGATTGTCAAGAGCAAGGGGGACAAGGAGCATATAACAGACCTTCAGGAAACGTTCTCCTCCCTGCGGTCATACAAGATGAAGCTGAATCCGAAGAAATGCACATTCGGGGTCCGATCCGGAAAATTCCAGGGATTCTTAGTCAGCTCCAGGGGGATAGACGCCAATCCCGAAAAAGTTCAGGCGGTCTTAGATCTCCCGGAGCCTAAAACCATCAGGGACATTCAGCGGCTTACAGGCAGGATGGCCGCCCTGGCCCGATTTATCGCCAGGTCGGCAGACAAGTCCACCCCCTTCTTCAAAGTATTAAAGGGCAACAAGCAATTCAAATGGGAGGATGAACAAAAGAAATCCTTCGAACAATTGAAGGAAAACCTGAAGAAACTCCCTACCTTGGCAAGACCAGTGGCCGGAGAAAAACTGTACCTATACATTGCTGTCACCAACACGACAGTAAGTGCAGTCATCCTATGGGAGGAAGCAAACTCACAGCAACCCATCTACTTTGTGAGTCATGCCCTGGGGATAGCCGAAAGAAATTATCCTTTGATAGAAAAGGTCGCCTATGCAGTCATCATCGCAGCCAGAAAACTCAGACCCTACTTTGACGCACATCCCGTTGTGGTCCTCACCGACCAACCGCTGGAAAAGTGTTGGAAAAGTTTGAGAAATCAGGAAGACTTCTGAAATGGGCGATCGAGTTAAGCGGGCTGGGGATATCATACCAGCCAAGGACAGCCATCAAAGCACAAGCCTTGGCTGATTTCCTGGCTGAATGTTCCCATTCAGGGGAAGAGGAGCCCCCCGCCGAAGAATGGATCGTGCACACTGACGGATCCTCAACAGCCAATGGTGCAGGGGCAGGCGTTGTACTGACCAGCCCAGAGGGAGTGGATTTTGAGCACGCGCTCAGATTCACCTTCTCTGCATCAAACAACGAGGCAGAGTACGACGCTGTACTCGCAGGGATTAATCTGGCTAAGGCCGCAGGGGCAGAGCGAGTTATACTAGCTACTGACTCCCAGCTCATTGCTAATCAAATTAACGGAGAATATGAGGCCAGAGACCAGACCATGGCCACCTACCTTGAAAAAGTAAAACAGGAGTTATCAAGCCTGAAGTCCTATGAAATCCAGCAAATACCCCGATCACAGAATAATCGGGCCGACGCTCTGTCAAAGCTGGCCAGCTCTAGCCTGCAAGACATAAGGAGGTCGGTGTGGGTTGATGTTATGCATGAAAAGTCCACCAGCGCCTGTCAGGCAATCAGCACCATTGAAGAGGGACAGGAAACCTGGATGACCCCCCTCATCCAGTTCAAAAAGCATGGCATCCTGCCACCAGATCCGGTATAGAAGAGGAGAATACAGGCCAAAGCAGCCTGGTTCATAATCATTGACGAAGAACTCTATAAGAAATATTTCACTTACCCCTGCTCAGATGCCTAGGGGCAGACCAGGCTGCCGAAGTCCTAGAGGACATCCACTCAGAAATCTGTGGACATCACATCGGAGGAAGGTCATTGGCCCACAAGGCCCTCAGGGCAGGCTACTATTGGCCTACTATGCTAGCAGATGGTAGAAGCCTAACCCAAAAGTGCAGAAAATGCCAACTCTTCGCTTCATCAATCCATGTCCCAGCCCAAGAACTCAGGCCGATTCTATCTCCCATTCCTTTCGCCCAATGGGGAATGGACAAACTGAGTCCATTTACCACGGCTACAGGGGGCCGAAAATTTCTAATTGTAGGGATAGACTACTTCACAAAGTGGGTTGAAGCTGAAGCAGTCCGAAACATCACCGAGCCGACGGTCAGGAAGGTCATTTGGAGGAACATTATAACAAGATTTGGCCTCCCAAAAACATTAGTATTTGATCATGGGAGGCAATTTGATAATGACCCCCTAAGAACCTGGCTAGAGGGGCATGGGATAGCCGTCGCCTATTCCGCCGTCTGCCACCCTCAGACCAATGGACAGGCTGAAGCCGCAAACAAACAGATCTTGAATGGACTCAGAAAAATGGTAGATGACCTCAAAGGAAGATGGACAGATGAGCTGCCGAGTATCCTCTGGTCAATAAGGACCACCCGAAAGGAGTCAACAGGTCAGACACCATTTGGTATGGTATATGGAGCAGAGGCTTTGCTACCCATCAAAGTGCGAGTTCCTACCCTGCGATCTCAGCAATACAACCAGGCTGACAATCACGAAGCAATGGCCGAAGCTCTTGACCTGGTCCAGGAAGTCAGGGAGGAAGCCTGCACCAACATAGCAGCCTACCACCAAAGGATGAGGAAGGCATACAACAAGAGGGTGCATGAGAGAAGATTCCAGGTAGGAGACCTGTAACACCCCGGCCCAATCCTAGGACCGGAAATGTTAACTGCGGTAGCCCGCCAGGCTTTGTACTGGTCCCACAGACCAACACGAGTCCTTTCCAGCACATTTTGTCCTCACTCTTGTGCATCCTGGAAACCTTCCCAGGAGGTCACCCATCCTAAGATTGCTCTCAGTCAAGCACGCTTAACTGCAGAGTTCTTATCATGGGCAAACCAGAAAAGAAAGTGCACTTTGTTGATATGAGTAGTACTTCAAATCCCTTTAAGCAAAACTCATAAATAGGACATCTTCAATCAATGTGGGGTGTTTCAATCACTCCCACTTGAAGAACGCAACGTCCTCGTTGCGCCTGGCAGCATAACCGCTGACCCAGAATCCACCCCCGCTAGGTGCCAAATGCACGGTCGCAGGGTTGCTCTGATACCATTTGTAACACCCCGGCCCAATCCTAGGACCGGAAATGTTAACTGCGGTAGCCCGCCAGGCTTTGTACTGGTCCCACAGACCAACACGAGTCCTTTCCAGCACATTTTGTCCTCACTCTTGTGCATCCTGGAAACCTTCCCAGGAGGTCACCCATCCTAAGATTGCTCTCAGTCAAGCACGCTTAACTGCAGAGTTCTTATCATGGGCAAACCAGAAAAGAAAGTGCACTTTGTTGATATGAGTAGTACTTCAAATCCCTTTAAGCAAAACTCATAAATAGGACATCTTCAATCAATGTGGGGTGTTTCAAGACCTGGTATTAAGGAAAACACAGGCTGTTGGAAAGTCTAGGGAACATGGCAAACTGAGCGCCAACTGGGAAGGCCCATATCAAGTAACCCAGATCTTGGGAACAGGAACATACAAAATCGCCAACCTGACTGGCCAAGAGCTGAACGCACACTGGAATGCCGACACCCTAAAAAAGTACTATGTGTAACTAAGTCTTAAGAGAGTCACGTCTATAGGAAAAGGTACTGGCGGAGAACGATCAAAAAAGAAATGTCGACGGCTCCGACCAATCTTATATTTTTTCTATAAAAGAAATCATACTCGTTGTCTGTACAAGCTTGCACTCACACACACAAACGAGCAGGGGGCAATAGGGGGAGGCCCCCCTGTTGCTCGAACCAAGAAAAATGGACCCCCCAACAAAAATTTAAACAAGGAAAGGAGAGCGAGCCTCACGCGCCAAACTAACAAGGACTGGGGGCAATTGCCCAACCTTGTATAAAAAACGCAAAAGCCCTCCCTGCCTACCCCTGGGCAGGCAGGGGGCAGGCCCCCTGGACTCCGAGCAGGGGCCATGGACAGGCCAGGCTACGCACAACTGACAAGGACTGGGGGCAATTCCCCCAACCTTGTATAAAAAACGCAAAAAGCCCTCCCTGCCTACCCCTTGGGCAGGCATGGGGCAAGCCCCCTGGACCCCGAGCAGAGGCCAGGGACCGGCCAGGCTACGCACAACTAACAAGGACTGGGGGCAATTCCCCCAACCTTGTATAAAAAACGCAAAAGCCCTCCCTGCCTACCTCTGGGCAGGCAGGGGGCAGGCCCCCTAGACTCCGAGCAGGGGCCAAGGACAGGCCAGGCTACGCACAACTGACAAGGACTGGGGGAAATTCCCCCAACCTTGTATAAAAAACGCAAAAAGCCCTCCCTGCCTACCCCTGGGCAGGCAGGGGGCAGGCCCCCTGGACCCCAAGTAGGGGCCAGAGACGGGCCAGGCTACGCGCAACTAACAAGGACTAGGGGCAATTCCCCCAACCTTGTATAAAAAACGCAAAAAGCCCTCCCTGCCTACCCCTGGGCAGGCAGGGGGCAGGCCCCCTAGACCCCAAGCAGGGGCCAGAGACGGGTCAGGCTACGCGCAACTAACAAGGACTAGGGGCAATTCCCCCAACCTTGTATAAAAAAACGCAAAAAAGCCCTCCCTGCCCACCCCACCCCTGGGCAGGCAGGGGGCAGACCCCCTGGACTCCGAGCAGAGGCCAAGACAGGCCAGGCTACAAACAACTGACAAGGACTGGGGGCAGCTCCCCCAACCTTGTATAAAAAAAAAAAACAAAACCAGGAAAAGTATTCCATAAAAGACCCATGAAGGGTGGAAAAGTTTTTACAAAGTAACTAAGGCAAAGATCCAAGAGAGCAGATATTACAGACAGCTAGCCATGACAAAGGCTCAACGCAGAAAATAAGACTATTACAAGAAAAAGCATCATGGAGCATCTTGGCTGGGGCCGGCAGCTGCCTCAGGTGGTCTGGCCGCCCGAGCCTCATTCTTAGCAGAGTAGAGACTCCGGAAGGCTTCTTCATCAAAAGCGGGGAACATTTCCCCAATCATCTCCATCACCAACTCCAGGGAAGAGTTGACACCACTCACGAAGCTGGCATCCACCGCACCCTCGGTCTCCTCTACAAGGATCTCTTTCTCCTTCTTCCACTCTCCTTTGGCCTGTTCAAAGGTCGAGTCAGCTCTGGACAATTACTCCTCCAAGTCAGCTACTTTTCCTTTCAGATGTCCCATCTCAGCCAGAGAGAGGGTAGCCCGCTTCATTGACAAACGGCTATTTCAGATCAGCCTCCAGCTTGGCTACTTCCTTCACAGCTCTCTCTCCCTGAAGTTTCCACTTACCAGCCTGGTTCTTTGCCTCCTCCAGCTCACCCTCCTGCCTTGCCAGCTTATCCTTCAAGTTGTTTATCAAGGTAATGTCCCTCTCCACCATAGCCAGGCGGTCAGGAGAAGGAGCCCCTGGTGTGACAGTAAATTCTTTGTCACTGGCAGTAAATGCACCAGAGTTGAAGTCACGGGCATGCCAAATGCTGCTGTAGCACCAGAGTTGGGGGCACACCCAGGGCACACTCTGAACCTGACCCCAGCTCAGATGGTACAGACAGCTGCCTTCTTCTCTGCAATGCTAAACCAGGAGTTCACTCCTGAGGACCTGGTAGGCAGGGTCGCAACGACCCCCAGGCAGCCACCCTCAATGAACAGGGATGGAGCTGGGGGCACGAAGCGAACCGCCGCCAGAAACGCCCAGAGGAAAGCAAGAAGGACAGCTCAAGTATACGCGCAGGTGCAGAAGCGTATCACAACAGGCAGCCAAGAGCCACCTGCCCAACAACAGGCGTTCTCCATTCACACAACAGAATCCGCGTTTGGAGAGCAGAGAGGTCTATCCCAGGGATTGCGGGAGCGGATGAGGCACAAGGAACCTGCATCTAAGCGCCTGGGAGAAAAGCAGGGCGGAGTCTTCTCCAGATTAACGCCGGCAGCCAAGGGACAGCCAGCCCCAGGGTTGTCCCAAAGCCTGCAGTCTAGGCTTAACCGGGGGCAGCCGCTTGAATCCAGATACCACCAGGATGACAACCTCTGCCAGTCGCAGAGGAAGAGACCCAGACAAATCTCCCCTGAGGTAGAGGACGAAGCAGCGAGCAGGCCGCCACCGAGGCACCGCTCCCCCAGTACTAGGAAACCGATCCCTAGACAATGGGATATCCACGGTAACCAGTCTGGGGAAAGCAGGTCACGAGTGGTAGGCAGGCCTACAAAAACCCCTCTTCATTCTGATGTACAAGAATTCCCCATCCCAAAAATCAAAATGCCTACCGTCAAGTTCGACGGGACCGTAGACCCAGAGGATCATCTGGCGGCATTTGAGAGTCACATGGGCTTGTATGACGTGGATGACGCAATCTGGTGTAAAATCTTCCCAACCACCCTGGTAGGACTTGCACAAGGATGGTTCAGGGACCTTCGCCAGGGATCGATCAGCTTCTTTATAGAGTTAGCCGAGGCCTTCCTTGAGCAATATGCATGGAACAAAAGGAGACGCCTCACTCGTTTCGATCTCATGACCCTGAAACAGAAGAAGGGCGAAAGCGTCAGGGAGTACCTGAAGAGGTTTGACTTGTCCTATCAGCAAGTCAGAGAGATCGATGATTCCACCGCTGCTTACGCCCTGACAATCTCCCTGCTCCCAGGGGAAATGAAGAATCAGATGATCAGGGCCCAGCCTGAAACCTTGGCCAAGGCCAGGAAAATCGCTGAAGGGTTTATTCTGCAGGAAGAGTTTCACAGCCTGCCGGACACCCCTGCAGGCCAAGCAAGGCCGCAAGGGGGACCGCAGGGTGGACGTGGCAGAAACGAGCCAGGCAAACAGAGAGAAGAGGGAGACACCCCCAAGAAAGAACGCACAACATACCAGCCAAGATTTGACAGCTACACGGCCCTCAATAGGCCGAGAGCAGAAATCTTCGAGTTGGAGAAAGAAACAACAAAATGGACTCGTCCAAACAAGCCGCGCAGCCCAAAGGGGGATCCCAAAAAGTTCTGCACGTTCCACGATTGCATAGGCCATACCACGGAGGAATGCCGACACTTAAAAGATGAAATAGAGAAACTTATAAGAAACGGCTGGCTGAGTAACTATGCAGCAAGGAACAAACCCCAAAAGGAGGCGGCGGACAAACCTGAAGGCTCAGCCCAAAATCGCATGATCATCCATGTAGTGTCAGGAGATGCAGAGGGGCAGACCAGCAGACGAGGCCAGAAAAGGCAGATCCGCGAATTGCGGAACCAAATTTGCTACTCCGAGAGGGCAGGAAGTCCAAGAGGCACTACCTTAAGCATCACCCCTGAAGATGCAGGGAGAGTCGTGTACCCGCATAGTGACCCTCTGGTCTTAACTCTTGAAATTAGCAATGACATTGCAAGAGATGCATGGTGGACACTGGCGCCTATACAAACCTCTTGTACAAAGTAGCTTTTTAGAAAATGAATCTAGAAAAAAAACATCTGAAGCCGGCCCCTGGATCTTTGTATGGGTTCAGTGGGGCAGGTGTGCTACCCATGGGAGTTATCGATCTGTCGGTAACATTCGGGGAGGGGGCCTCGGCCAGAAATATCAGGGCATCATTTGTTGTGGTGGATGCCAAGTCTGCGTACAACGCCCTGATAGGGTGAGCCACCCTAGATAAAATAGAAGCTGCTGTGTCAATCAGGGCCCTCACCATAGCCTATGTGACAGACTTTGGCATGGAGGGGAAGGTCCATGGGGATCAGGAGGCGGCCAGACACTGTTACTCCGTGGCCCTGCAAGCCCATGAGACAGAAAGGAAAGGAAAGCGAAAAGCCGAAAGCTCTCCCAGCAGGGAGGGCGAAATCCCGGCTGCCCAGCAAGAATCAGCCCACTTAGAGCCTGAAGGGGAGAGCATGCTGGTGGACTTAGAACCAGGAAGGCAGGTCCTCATAGGGGCCGACCTGGAGGAGTCCTACCAAAGGGAGTTAATTGCAGTCCTGAGAGAAAATAGGGACGTATTTGCTTACTCTGCAGATGAGATGCCAGGGGCCGACCCGACTTTTATTGTTCACAAGCTGAACATTAATCCGGAGGCTCGCCCTGCGAAGCAGAAGAAAAGAAACATGTCCGTAGAAAAAGACGCGGCGATAAAAGAAGAAATAGACAAACTCCTAAAGGCAGATTTCATCGAAGTCTGTGACTACCCTGAATGGTTGGCAAACGTTGTGATGGTAAAAAAGTCGTCAGGTGCATGGAGAATGTGCGTAGACTTTACAAATCTTAACAAAGCCTGCCCAAAGGACTGCTACCCTCTGACCAGGATACACCACGCTAATTTTTCTGGATGCATTCTCAAGGTACCATCAAGTGTACCTCTGGCAGCCAGACAGGGTGAGGTGCGCCTTCATAACCAGCCATGGCACTTACATGTATAAGATGATGCCATTTGGGCTGAAGAATGCAGGCGCCACCTATCAGCGGTTGGTGGACAAAGTCTTTGAAAATCAAAAAGGGAGAAATTTGGAAGCCTATGTCGATGATGCGATTGTCAAGAGAAAGGGGGACAAGGAGCATCTAACAGACCTTCAGGAAACGTTCTCCTCCCTGCGGTCATACAAGATGAAGCTGAATCCGAAGAAATGCACATTCGGGGTCCGATCCGGAAAATTCCTGGGATTCTTAGTCAGCTCCAGGGGGATAGACGCCAATCCCGAAAAAGTTCAGGCGGTCCTAGATCTCCCGGAGCCTAAAACCATCAGGGACATTCAGCGGCTTACAGGCATGATGGCCGCCCTGGCCCGATTTATCGCCAGGTCGGCAGACAAGTCCACCCCCTTCTTCAAAGTATTAAAGGGCAACAAGCAATTCAAATGGGAGGATGAACAAAAGAAATCCTTCGAACAATTGAAGGAACACCTGAAGAAACTCCCTACCTTGGCAAGACCAGTGGCCGGAGAAAAACTGTACCTATACATTGCTGTCACCAACACGACAGTAAGTGCAGTCATCCTAAGGGAGGAAGCAAACTCACAGCAACCCATCTACTTTGTGAGTCACGCCCTGGGGACAGCCGAAAGAAATTATCCTTTGATAGAAAAGGCCGCCTATGCAGTCATCATCGCAGCCAGAAAACTCAGACCCTACTTTGACGCACATCCCGTTGTGGTCCTCACCGACCAGCCGCTGGAAAAAGTGTTGGAAAAGTTTGAGAAATCAGGAAGGTTGCTGAAATGGGCGATCGAGTTAAGCGGGCTGGGGATATCATACCAGCCAAGGACAGCCATCAAAGCACAAGCCATGGCTGATTTCCTGGCTGAATGTTCCCATTCAGGGGAAGAGGAGCCCCCCGCCGAAGAATGGATCGTGCACACTGACAGATCCTCAACAGCCAATGGTGCAGGGGCAGGCGTTGTACTGACCAGCCCAGAGGGAGTGGATTTTGAGCACGCGCTCAGATTCACCTTCCCTGCATCAAACAACGAGGCAGAGTACGAGGTTGTACTCGCAGGGATAAATCTGGCTAAGGCCGCAAGGGCAGAGCGAGTTATACTAGCAACTGACTCCCAGCTCATTGCTAATCAAATTAACGGAGAATATGAGGCCAGAGAACAGACCATGGCCACCTACCTTGAAAAAGTAAAACAGGAGTTATCAAGCCTGAAGTCCTATGAAATCCAGCAAATACCCCGATCACAGAATAATCGGGCCGACGCTCTGTCAAAGCTGACCAGCTCTAGCCTGCAAGACATAAGGAGGTCGGTGTGGGTTGATGTTATGCATGAAAAGTCCACCAGCGCCTGTCAGGCAATCAGCACCATTGAAGAGGGACAGGAAACCTGGTTGACCCCCCTCATCTAGTTAAAAAAGAACGGCATCCTGCCACCAGATGCGGTACAGAAGAGGAGAATACAGGCCAAAGCAGCCTGGTTCATAATCATTGACGAAGAACTCTATAAGAAATCTTTCACTTACCCCCTGCTCAGATGCCTAGAGGCAGACCAGACTGCCGAAGTCCTAGAGGACATCCACTCAGGAATCTGTGGACATCACATCGGAGGAAGTTCATTGGCCCACAAGGCCCTCAGGGCAGGCTACTACTGGCCTACCATGCTAGCAGATGCTAGAAGCCTAACCCAAAAGTGCAGAAAATGCCAACTCTTCGCTCCATCAATCCATGTCCCAGCCCAAGAACTCAGGCCGATTCTATCTCCCATTCCTTTCGCCCAATGGGGAATGGACATACTGGGTCCATTTACCACGGCTACAGGGGGCCGAAAATTTCTAATCGTAGGGATAGACTAATTCACAAAGTGGGTTGAAGCTGAAGCAGTCCCAAACATCACCGAGCCGGCGGTCAGGAAGGTCATTTGGAGGAACATTATAACAAGATTTGGCCTCCCAAAAACATTAGTATTTGATCATGGGAGGCACTTTGATAATGACCCCCTAAGAACCTGGCTAGAGGGGCATGGGATAGCCGTCGCCTATTCCGCCGTCTGCCACCCTCAGACCAATGGACAGGCTGAAGCCGCAAACAAACAGATCTTGAATGGACTCAGAAAAATGGTAGATGACCTCAAAGGAAGATGGACAGATGAGCTGCCGAGTATCCTCTGGTCAATAAGGACCACCCGAAAGGAGTCAATAGGTCAGACACCATTTGGTCTGGTATATGGAGCAGAGGCTTTGCTACCCATCGAAGTGCGAGTTCCTACCCTGCGATCTCAGCAATACAACCAGGCTGACAATCACGAAGCAATGGCCGAAGCTCTTGACCTGGTCCAGGAAGTCAGGGAGGAAGCCTGCACCAACATAGCAGCCTACCAGCAAAGGATGAGGAAGACATACAACAAGAGGGTGCATGAGAGAAGATTCCAGGTAGGAGACCTGGTATTAAGGAAAACACAGGCTGTTGGAAAGTCTAGAGAACATGGCAAACTGAGCGCCAACTGGGAAGGCCCATATCAAGTAACCCAGATCTTGGGAACAGGAACATACAAAATCGCCAACCTGACTGGCCAAGAGCTGAACGCACACTGGAATGCCGACACCCTAAAAAAGTACTATGTGTAACTAAGTCATAAGAGAGTCACGTCAATAGGAAAAAGTACTGGCGGAGAACGATCAAAAAAGAAATGTCGACGGCTCCGACCAATCTTATATGTTTTCTAAAAAAGAAATCATACTCGTTGTCTGTACAAGCTTGCGCTCACACACACAAACGAGCAGGGGGCAATAGGGGGAGTCCCCCTGTTGCCCGAACCAAGAAAAATGGACCCCCCAACAAAAATTTAAACAAGGAAAGGAGAGCGAGCCTCACGCGCCAAACTAACAAGGACTGGGGGCAATTGCCCAACCTTGTATAAAAAACGCAAAAGCCCTCCCTGCCTACCCCTGGGCAGGCAGGGGGCAGGCCCCCTGGACTCCGAGCAGAGGCCAGGGACCGGCCAGGCTACGCACAACTAACAAGGACTGGGGGCAATTCCCCCAACCTTGTATAAAAAACGCAAAAGCCCTCCCTGCCTACCTCCGGGCAGGCAGGGGGCTGGCCCCCTGGACTTCGAGCAAGGGCCAGGGATAGGCCAGGCTACGCACAACTGACAAGGACTGGGGGCAATTCCCCCAACCTTGTATAAAAAACGCAAAAAGCCCTCCCTGCCTACCCCTGGGCAGGCAGGGGGCAGGCCCCCTGGACCCCAAGCAGGGGCCAGAGACGGGCCAGGCTACGCGCAACTAACAATGACTAGGGGCAATTCCCCCAACCTTGTATAAAAAACGCAAAAAAAGCCCTCCCTGCCTGCCCCTGGACTCCGAGCAGAGGCCAGGACAGGCCAGGCTACAAACAACTGACAAGGACTGGGGGCAGCTCCCCCAACCTTGTATAAAAAAAAAAAACAAAACCAGGAAAAGTATTCCATAAAAGACCCATGAAGGGTGGAAAAGTTTTTACAAAGTAACTAAGGCAAAGATCCAAGAGAGCAGATATTATAGACAGCTGGCCATGACAAAGGCTCAGCGCAGAAAATAAGACTATTACAAGAAAAAGCATCATGGAGCATCCTGGCTGGGGCCGGCAGCTGCCTCAGGTGGTCTGGCCGCCCGAGCCTCATTCTTAGCAGAGTAGAGACTCCGGAAGGCTTCTTCATCAAAAGCGGGGAACATTTCCCCAATCACCTCCATCACCAATTCCAGGGAAGAGTTGGCACCACTCACGAAGCTGGCATCCACCGCACCCTCGGTCTCCTGTGCAAGGATCTCTTTCTTCTTCTTCCGCTCTCCCTTGGCCTGTTCAAAGGCCGAGTCAGCTCTGGACAATTGCTCCTCCAAGTCAGCTACTTTTCCTTTCAGATGTCCCATCTCAGCCAGAGAGAGGGTAGCCCGCTCCATTGACAAACGAATCTCCTACAGATCAGCCTCCAGCTTGGCTACTTCCTTCACAGCTTTCTCTCCCTAAAGTTTCCACTGACCAGCCTGGTTCTTTGCCTCCTCCAGCTCACCCTCCTGCCTTGCCAGCTTATCCTTCAAGTTGTTTATCAAGGTAATGTCCCTCTCCACCATAGCCAGGCGGTCAGGAGGAGGAGCCCCTGATATGACAGTCAATTCTTCGTCACTCAGGCGGCTGAGAGCCGCCAGCTCGGTAGACGCCAGCAAAACCTTAGAGGTACGCTGGATGTATTGAAGCACCTGGTGAGAAGTTGAAGTCACGGACTTTGTGAGGCGATCAGCCAAGACAACGCCAGAGTCAGAAAGTAGACCTGATACGTCCACACTATCACCAGCAATATAGTGGAACTCCGTGTTTTCCTCCGGAAAAGGAGTACTCGGAAGTTCGCGAGCAGGACGCTTTGCTTCAGGGGTAGTAACATCCGCCTCCAAATCCACCACATCAGCTCCAGAAGGCTCTCTATCCCTCTTTCTCCTCAGCTCCAAAGGAACACTCTCCCCGGTCTCCTCAGAGTTTACAGGGGGCGCTCCCTGAGAAGTTCGGGGCCCAGCAGAAGAAACACCCTGCTTCTGACCAGGGAAAGGGGTGGCCCCTGAGGTGACCTCAGCCTCCCCCTCATGAATACTGGGAGTAGGGGTCGCCGGCTTTGATGACGGCAGTCGAGGGGGAAGAGGCAGTCTTCGACCAGCAGCGAAATCCTTCACAAGCTTCATTAAGCCTTTGCTCCCTTTCCTAAAATTCGCAGGGAGGGAAGGGCGCTTCGAGAGAACGACAAGTTCCTCGCTCAAGCCTAATCTCCTAACCTGCTTCCTTGTCCAGCACCAAGAGGTGAAAGCTGCAGAAAAGGAGGGGCAGTCAGCTAAAAAATAAAGAGAAATAAAGTCTCTGAAAAATCGCGACAGTAAAAACCCCCTAGAACTACCTTCAAGGCCGGGAATCGGGCCCAAGGGGAGCAAATACTCGTCTGTCGCTATAAGCTCCGCGTGAGGAAGCCAGAAAGCAGGGCCAAAAACGCCGTGTTTATCCGCGACAATTTAAAACTTTTTGATCAAAATCTCCTCCTTCGGACTTAGCTTAACCTCCAGGGCCTTCCCCCCGACGCCTGGGTGGTATTCCTCGCGAGTTTCCATACGGGTGTGAACATGGTTCCTAAAATGCCTAGGAATCCTCCACCCTGACGCGCTATGTACGTACAAAAAATTATTTTTCCAGTCCTTCAGGCTGCTCAAAGCCGGCCAGACCAGGGCGTATTTCTTTTGTCTCTGCAGAGACCAATAACCAGGGGAGCCGTCCCCCCCTGAAGAGGATACCATTTGGAGACCAACCATGAAACGAAGGGCATCAATGTAAGGCCCCTCGCCATGAAAAAGACTGGTCCAAGTGTAAGCTATCAAAGACCTAATAGCTGAAGCAGTCAACTGATCAATAGCAACATTCATCCTCCTGAAGGTCTCCTCCAGGAAGGGATGAAGAGGGAATCGCAGGCCGAATTCTAAAGCCTTGTGGTAGACAGCCACACAACCCTCCGGGGGACAGCATACCGTGTCCTTTTCCCCTGGGACTACGACAGTATATCCTTCCCCAAAATTATAGAACTGTTCGATTGCCCCGGCGGCGTTGCTTTCCAGAATCAAGTCCCTGTTCTTGGCCTCAGGGTAGGTCTTTAAGGGAACCAAGTACTTCTTCTTATCCAAGTAATAGATCTTCCCCCTCTCCCTACGGATGAGGGGGCCGGCAATCCTGGAAGGATCCATCTCCAGGGCCTCATCATCAGAATCAACTACATCAAAGGCAGCAGGTTCGGGTGATTCAGCACCCTCCCCCCTGTAATGGTCATCGTCTCCCCTGGGGCCAACCCCTGAAGAGGAGGCTAGGTCACGCCTATCACCGTCACCATCCCAAGTCCTCTCAAGCAAAGAATTAAAAGAAAGGGGGCGGACTCTCGACATACTGGCTATGATGGGAAATACCAATGAAAGGTAAAGAAGGGGAAAGATTTAAAGAAAAGCTTCTAACCTAGAACGCCGATAGTCGCCGGAAAAAGTGACAGAAGATACTTCTTGTTCCTCACGAAATTTTCAGCAACGAAGGCGGTTTGGGAAGTATGAGGGGAGTTATGAATTTCAAAAAGAGTAAAAAGAAAGAATGGAGGAGGAGAAGGGCTTATATAAAGCCCAGGAAGCCTAAAAGGCTACCTCTCTGACAAGACGCCCCCAACAACCTCCCACGTGTCGCGCGCTGAACACAAACTGTTCACTCCTTCCCAAGAAGGGCCTCAAAAAATGAAAAATGTCAGGGGAAAAGCCGACTGACAACGTCATCCCCGCATTCAAAAAAAAAAAAGAGAGTAGTCAAGTTGCTCAGATCTTTTCATTAGCCTTAATGGAAAAAGGGCAAGTTACATATCGTGCCAGGCAAATAAAGAAAATACATAAAGCCTAAATTTCCGGCTCGACGCGCCTACGCCCTGCTAAGCAGGTCTAATCATCGTCTAAGTCTGGAGAGTGGTCTCCAGGGCTACTTTGACCCCCAAAATCCGATCCCCAATCCCAGTCTGGGGAGTCCTTGAAAGGATCATCAGGGAGTCCATCCTCATCCCCGTCGCTCAAACAGCCTAGACCTTCACTGTCATCGGAGTCTCGGCTACTGTCATTCCAATCCCTGCCATAGGGAACAGCCTGGGATTCATCACAGGCACGACAACCTGTTCTCTTCACAGGAGAAGAGGGGCCTGACCCCAGGGAGGAATCTGCGTCACAGCAGTCAGGGTTAAATTGCTCAGGGTGCAACCACGGGAAGCATTCGTGGCACCCCTGATCAAAGCACCCCCCTCCCTGAGGACAGCGCCTAAATCTGGAGACAGCGAAGGGCAAAGATCTCTTAAAACGCTTGCTCGCCCTGATGGAAGCTTTCCTACCACTCCGATGAGAGTAAGGCCGTGAACGACGGCAGCGGCGAATGGCCCGGTAAGCGCTCCAGCGTACCGGAGTCTCCAAATTCCTTTGAAAAGATAAATGACAGTGCGAACTCCATGGCAAGTCACGATTTTTTTTATCCAAACCATGATTTAACGAAGAGAGTGGAGAAATTGAGGATGAGTTAAGCAAAAATGACAAGGAAAGCTGGGATTTATACAAGTGAAAATGCAACATTAATGGCATACCAACCACCCTGGAAGGGAAAACCACCAATCTCAAACTCTTCACGGTTCCCAAAAATCCATCAAGCAAAAAAGTATAATCATTGCAAGAAACCCCTCAACTCTTTGCATATCTGACACAAACTTTGCTTCATTCCTCGGGAAGGTTCAAAGCATTAAATGCTGCAGCAAAAGTGAAAATAAGTCAACCTCCCTCCAAGCAAGAGTCGCCAGCCGGAGGGGAGAATTACTTCCCTCCCTCCGGCTAGCGAGGGCCAATTGATTGGTGTCGACAGCCTGACACTAATAGCCCGCCAGGCAGGCTCCCAGAGGATTGCCCATTAAGCCCAGAAACCGACCCTGCAAACGGTCAAGGTAAAGCACATAAAAGTGGGAAGTGTTAAGGAAAGCAACCGATCCCTGGGCCAGCAGGGTGACGCGGCCTGGTAGAGCCTAACACTCACAGTTCAAAACCCGCCTGCCCCCTAGGGACATCTCCGCGGACAGGGCAGGGATCCCCAGGGGCCCTCTCGTCATTCTGCCTAAGGTAAATGAGAGTGGGTGGATGAGAAGATGCCACTTGTCACCTCCTCATCCACCCATTCTCCTTCTATTTCCCTCTCTTGTGGGAAGGTATAAATACCCTTCCATTTCCCACAAGAAAGGGGTTGGATTTTCTCTCTCTAGAACTCTTACTATAAAATTGCCGCCCAGTTCCTCAAGAGCTGGGTTTCTTAAGGCATTCACGGACTAACTTAGGCATCGGAGAGGGTTTCCTCGGACAACCTCCGAGGCCCTGTGCGTTCTCTGTGCAGGGGCTTGCCCAATCCGCCGGGAAGGTCCGACTGAAAGAGTAGGAGGAAAGAGAGTGTCAAGATTGATCAGTGAACATTCGGAGCAACACCGAACGATTCAAACCCGAAATCCACGTCGGGTTAATTGATTCCAATAACCGGAACACTACTCAATCTCATCCATATCAATATCATATCACACGTACATATATAGCTCGTACGACATTATAATATTAACGTATGCCAAGTAAGGAAAACCTTACCTAGTGAGCAAGTCATGGCTGCGTCGGTAGTATAGAGTACCACGGAAATTCTACGGAGTCCAATCCTAATAAAATATTATATATTTAAATTAATATCGATCCTAACGTAATTATAATATGAAACTGACATCGACCTAGCTAACTGGACTATAAATGAAACTAACCCGCTATTATAATGAATAATGACCGTGAGTTGTAGCGGTCAATACCGGGGCCGCGGCACCGTGTCTTGGCCAAACCAAGAGCCGTGCACGTCCCATTTCTGACTCCCATCGCCCGACCCCAATACACCATGACAACAACTACACCATGAGAGTAACGTAATAATAACAGGACAACAATCGTACCATAATGACAATAACCCGGGCAACAACAACACACACGACAACCTGACACGGCAACCTCACAACTTTGTCGGAGTCCGTTCAGGCACGAGCAATCACAACTCTGTCGGAGTTAGTTCTGGCACGAGCAATAGGACATCGTCATCATGACATAATCAACGTCACCTCCGGCCAACAGACGACCTCCGGCCAGGGGACTCACGGGCACGCGCGACAATGAAATAGGGCATGGGTGACTCCGACAATTGATGGAGACAATGAAAGGCGGGTGGAAGCATATACTAGTGTAGGAGTGGTGCAGGCCCGGTAATATTAATAATGGATCTTGGTTGCAGATGGATGAAGAAGACGAAGAGGGGTAGGGACGTAGGGTTAATGGAGGTGGAGGCACTAGGAATGAATGATGTACGTGCCCTACTCCTGCTCTTTCTATTATTATTACTAGGAATTATTATTATTATTATTATTATTATATTATTATTATTATTATTATTATTATTATTATTGTTATTTAATAACAATTATTGTTGTACGTCGGCCTCGAGAACGGGTTTGGGTTTGACAATTACATAGAACGTGATACTCGATCACTTTGGCTTGACTCAACTCGGGTTTGACTAAACTTGACTTCATTTTGACTTCTATATAAATTACGAGTATTACAATCTACCTCCTTATAAGGAACTTTGTCTCGAAGTTCACCTCCCACCACGGAACGAGTAACTATACCAACATGACCAACCAACTAATCAATAACTGATCGATCGACCGATCACTAATGTAACATTAGTAACGTAACGTTGATAATTAGGACGGGGTATTACAGTCTACCTTCTTTATAAGGAACTTTGTCCCGAAGTTCAGGATCCAACCAATAACGACACTTCTCGACTTACGACACCCCGCACTAACGACATTAAATAAAATACCTTACATGACTCCTGATGTAATTAACTAGTGTAACTAAATCACGTATTACTGACTAATTATTTACACAGTACACTTAATTATGTCTAACGACAATCATTCCAACTCATTATGCAACAACTAGCATGATCGATCATTAAGCACACGTATCAAAAGAAACAACGGGAACAACGGGTATAACATCCTACCCTCCTTATAAGGAACTTCGTCCCGAAGTTCAGCAATCTTATACTCAGGCTACACAACATATCTAGAATATATATATTCAATAGTATCTTGACAGTAACGAGTTCACTCCTTCTCGATTTATTAGAGCATGCTATTCCTTTATCATAGGACACCACTATAAACATTTCAAACGAATATACTTTGTATCCTTTGCCAGGGGTAAGTAAGTCGGTAATATGTAGAATCAATTCTTGCGTTATCAACAATGTTCCTCAAATCATTTTTTTTATATACATCACATCACTTGGTCATTCATGACCTCCAAATTAATATCTTGGCATTTTAACTAACACAACAAGTCGTTCAAGTTTTAACTAGATTTCCCAACTTACTCACCCATTAAGTACAGTGGTCGCGAGGGGTTCTATCCCCACATTCCTCCACATTTCACAACATAAATTCTATTTTTAGTAACACCTGCAGGAAGCATCACTCAGATTGTCCTTATGGTTCGCCATAAATTTCAACATAATATTTGTATATTCATTCTCATATGTCATACTTCACATAATTTATTAGTACTGCAATGTGTTTATACTTGTTATACTTATCATGGCTCGATTCACATGCTAGCAAGCCACACGTACTAAACTTCTAAGATTACATAATTGTGCGAGCTCTCACTCCGAGTCACTCTGACATATATGAACACCACAATTATCAGGCAAGAAAAAAATTAGTTCACAGAAAGACGATCTGCCCACACTCAGGGTCTGATAACCGGTGACATTCTATTTTACCGCATGGATTAAGGAAAAGGATGTTACTACCCTGTATCATAACACGACCTGATGACAACAAAATATATGTGATGACACGACGAATTAACAGATGTACCTTGGACACCCTTACTATTCGTTATTCTAGATCCTTGCCTCATCCCTGTATCTATTATCTCTCTTTAATGGATCTTAATATTGTGACTCTCCTTTCACCCTGTTGGTATTATTACTTTTTTTATACTGTTAGGCTCATTAACTACCATCTTGTAACATTCTAACAAGAAATTTAAACGACACCGTATCCTCATGACACCAAGCCACCTCATTATATCTCACGACTTTTTATCATTAAGACACGTACACCCAATCTATATTATCATAACTCGTTGACACAGCTTTATGTGATCTTTAGCATGTTCGGACTCATATGCATACCCATATATATATATATGATGGGGGTCGGTTGACTACCTCCGGCCGCCTGCCAGCCAGGCCCCGGGGCGACCAAACCCAGAGAGAGGAAAGGCCTGCCCAGCAGACTTTCCAACAACGTCATTGAAACCCCCAAGTGAGTGGCCTTAATTCCTTGGCCGCCTGGCCCAGCCTGGCCGCCTGCCAAGCAGGGCGAACCAGGTCTACTGCCTGCTTCCAGGACGCCCCCGTCCAAGCAGGACTAGAGGAGGACCGAGGACCCATCCGTCATTTTGCCTAAGGTAAGGGAAAATGAGTGGACCAGGTGAGTCCACGTGTCGCACAAGCATCCACTCATTTCCCTCTTCTTCTTTCTCTTTTCCTCTCTCTTGTGGGAAGGTATAAATACTTTCCCATTTCCCACATGAGAGGGGTTGGATTTTCTCTCTCTAGACCCTTACTCCCAAAAAACGCCACCTAGCTCCTCACGAACTAGGTCTCTCAAGGCATTTCACGGGCTGACTTAGGCATCGGAGAGGGTTCCCTCGGACAACCTCCGAGGCCCTGTGCGTTCATTGTGCAGGGAGCAGGCCAACTCCGCCGGGAAGGTCCGATCCAGGGAGTGAGACGAAGGAGAGGTTCAAAGAAGTCAATCGATCAATTGTTCACCAAGTGATTCAATCATACAGCCCGGATCCAAGGCCGGGTGAATTGTTTCCGTGACCGGAACAATTTGGCGCCGTCTGTGGGGAACTTACGGTTGTGCTCACGAGTTACCCACTAAAATCAACCATTCATAATCACAAAACTAAAACAATCATGCCAGAAATCATTGATGCCAGTGCAGGAACGGGTCCGACGGTCCCACCGGTGACCCCCCTGTATGGTATGCCGCAGTCGGAGAGGGTTCCTCCTGCCACGATCCTAGGGGTAGGGGGAACCAGTCTCCTCGGCGGATCTAACACTGCTGTGACACCTGAGTTGGGGACACACCCAGGACACGCTCTTAATCTGACCCCAGCTCAGATGGCGCAGACAGCCGCGTTCTTCTCTGCGATGCTGAACCAGGAATTCACTCCTGAGGACTTGGTAGGCAGGGTCGCGTCGGCTCCCAGGCAACCATCCCCAATCAGCAGGGATGAGGCCGGGGGCACGAGGCGGACCGCCGCCAGAAATGCTCAGAGGAAAGCGAAAAGGACGACACAAGCGTACGTGCACGTGCAAAGGCGCATTACTACCGGCAATCCAGAGCCACCTGTCCAGCAGGCGTTCTCCATTCACACAACAGAATCAGCGTCTGGAGGGCAGGGAGGCTTATCCCGAGGATTACAGGAGCGAATGAGGCCCAGGGAGCCCATGTCAAAACGCCTGGGAGAGAAACCAGGCGGGGTTTTCTCCAGGCTAACACCGGCAGCCAGAGAGCAGTCATCCCTCGGTTTATCCCAAAGCCTGCAATCAAGGCTCAATCGGGGGCAACCGCTCGAATCTAAGTATCGCCAGGGTGAGAGCTCCTGTCACTCTCAGAGGAAGAGACCCAGACAAGTCTCCTCTGAGACAGAAGATGAAGCGGCGAGCAGGCCGCCCCCAAGGCACCGCTCCCCCAGCACGAGGAAACCAGCCCATAAACAATGGGATACTCATGGTAACCAGTCTGGGGAAAGCAGGTCACGATTGGTGGGCAGACCCACAAAAACCCCACTTCATCCTGAGGTACAAGAGTACCCCATTCCAAAAATTAAAATGCCTACCATCAAATTTGATGGGACAACAGACCCTGAAGACCACCTGGCAGCATTTGAGAGCCACATGGGCATGTATGACGTAGATGATGCCATCTGGTGCAAAGTTTTCCCAACCACCCTGGTAGGGCTCGCACAAGGATGGTTCAGGGACCTCCGCCAGGGGTCAGTCAGATTCTTCATAGAGTTGGCCGAGATCTTCCTCGAGCAGTATGCTGGGAATAAAAGAAGACGCCTCACTCGTTTCGATCTTATGACCCTGAAGCAGAAAAAGGGCGAAAGTGTGAGGGAATATCTGAGAAGGTTTGATCTATCCTACCAGCAGGTCAGGGAGATCGATGATTCCACCGCCGCATATGCCCTGACAATCTCCCTGCTTCCAGGGGAAATGAAAAACCAGATGATCAGGGCCCAGCTGGAAACCTTGGCCATGGCCAGGAAAATTGCGGAAGGGTTCATTCTGCAGGAGGAGTTCCACGGCCTGACGGATACCCCTGCAGGCCAAACAAGGCCTCAAGGGGGACCGCAGGGTGGACGCGGCAGAAGTGAGCCAGGCAAGCAGAGGGAAGAGGGAGACACTCCCAAGAAGGAACGCACTGTCTACCAGCCCCGGTTCGACAGTTACACTGCCCTGAACAAATCCAGGGCAGAGATCTTCGAACTGGAAAAAGAGACTGCTAAGTGGAATCGCCCGAACAAGCCTCGCAGCCCGAAAGGAGACCCCAAGAAATTCTGCACTTTCCACGACTGCATAGGCCATACCACCGAGGAATGCCGTCACCTGAAGGACGAAATCGAGAAGTTAATCAGGAACGGATGGTTAGCCAACTACGCAGCCAAGAATAAGTCTCAAAAGAAAGTATCTGAAAAACCCGAAGGGTCAGTACAGAACCGCATGGTGATCCATGTAATTTCAGGGGGCACTGAGGGCCAGCTCAGTCGAAGAGGCCAAAAAAGACAAATGCGTGAGCTAAGGAACCAGATCTGCTACGCTGAGAAAGCAGGGAGTCCAAGGGGAGTGACATTAAGCATCACCCCTGATGATGCAGGGCGCGTAGTATACCCGCACAGTGATCCTTTGGTGCTGTCCCTAGAAATCAGCAACCACATTGTGCGGAGGTGTATGGTAGACACTGGCGCATACACAAATCTACTGTACAAGGACGCCTTCGAGAAAATGGGCCTGGAAAAAAGGCACCTAGGACCTGCTCCCGGATCGCTGTACGGATTCAGTGGGGCAGGCGTGCTGCCCATGGGAGTCATAGACCTGCCTGTAACCTTTGGGGAAGGCTCTACTGCCAGAAACGTCAGGGCAACCTTTGTTGTTGTGGATGCGAGATCCGCCTACAACGCCCTAATTGGCAGAGCCACCCTGGACGAAATCGAGGCGGCCATCTCCATCAGGGCCCTCACCATAGCATATGTCACCGACTTCGGACTAGAAGGAAAAGTGCGCGGGGACCAAGAGTCAGCCAGACAATGCTACTCTGTGGCCCTGCAAGAACACGAAAAAGAAGGAAAAGGAAAAAGAAAGGCTGACAGTTCCCCCAGCAGGGAAGGCGAAATACCAGCCGAACACCCGGCGTCCGACCACCTGGAGCCAGGGGGCGAAAACATGCTAGTAGACTTGGAACCAGGGAGGCAGGTCCTAATAGGAGCTGACCTGGAGGAGTCCTACCAGGCCGAACTGGTCAAGCTGCTGAAAGAAAACAAAGACGTATTCGCCTACTCGGCAGACGAGATGCCCGGCGTTGACCCATCATGCATCGTTCACAAGCTGAACGTAAGCATGGACGCTCGCCCTGTAAAGCGGAAAAAGAGAAATATGTCCGCGGAAAAAGACGCTGCAATCAAGGAAGAAATTGACAAACTCTTGAAAGCAGATTTTATTGAGGTCTGTGACTATCCAGAATGGCTGGCGAACGTAGTCATGGTTAAAAAATCGTCAGGCGCATGGAGAATGTGCGTGGACTTTACAAACCTCAACAAAGCCTGCCCAAAAGACTGCTATCCGCTCCCCAGAATCGACCAACTGGTAGACGCTACCAGTGGTTATTCCATGCTGAGCTTCCTAGATGCCTTTTCAGGGTATCATCAAGTATTCTTGTGGCAGCCGGACAGGGTGAAGTGCGCGTTCATCACCAGTTCAGACACCTACATGTACAAGATGATGCCGTTCGGGCTTAAAAACGCAGGGGCTACATACCAGCGGTTAGTTGATAAAGTGTTTGAAAAACAAAAGACAGAAACATCGAGGCTTACGTTGATGACGCCATCGTAAAAGGCAAAGAAGACAGAGAGCACCTGATAGACCTGCAGGAGACCTTCTGCTCCCTGCGCGCCTACAAAATGAAACTCAATCCGAAAAAGTGCACGTTTGGGGTCCGCTCCGGAAATTTTCTGGGGTTCCTGGTCAGCTCTCGGGGAATAGACGCCAACCCTGAGAAAATTCAGGCAGTTCTAGACCTTCCTGAGCCTAAGACCATTAGAGACATCCAGCGCCTGACGGGCCGCATGGCCGCCTTGGCGCGGTTCGTCGCCCGATCAGCAGACAATGCCACCCCTTTCTTCAAGATACTGAAAGGAAACAAACAGTTCAAGTGGGAAAACGAGCAGAAAGAGGCCTTTGAGCAGTTGAAGGACCATCTTAAGAGGCTCCCCACCCTGGCAAGACCAGTAGCAGGGGAAAAACTTTTCCTCCACATTGCAGTAACCAATATAACTGTAAGCGCGGTTATCCTACGGGAGGAGGCAGGCACCCAGCAACCTATATACTTCGTAAGTCATGCGCTGGGGGCAGCCGAGAAGAATTACCCGATGGTCGAAAAAGCCGCCTACGCGGTCATAATTGCCGCCGGGAAGCTCAGGCCTTACTTTGACGCGCATCCAGTCGTAGTCCTCACCGACCAACCACTGGAGAAGGTGTTGGAAAACTTTGAAAAATCGGGGAGACTATTGAAGTGGGCGATTGAGCTGAGTGGGCTAGGTATATCTTACCAGCCAAGGACAGCCATCAAGGCCCAAGCCTTAGCAGATTTTCTGGCTGAGTGCTCCCATTCAGGGGAAGAAGAGACCCCTGCCGAGGAATGGGTCGTGCACACTGATGGGTCCTCGACTGCCAATGGCGCAGGCGCAGGCGTCGTACTGACCAGCCCGGGGGGGACTGACTTTGAGCATGCCCTCAGGTTTGTCTTCCCAGCATCAAACAACGAAGCAGAGTACGAAGCAGTACTCGCAGGCGTCAGGCTAGCTAAAGCCGCAGGGGCAGAGCGGATTGTCCTGGCGACAGACTCCCAGCTCATCGCCAACCAGATCAATGGTGAATACGAAGCAAGGGACCAAGCAATGGCCACATACCTGGAAATGGTAAAAGAAGAGTTGTCAGGCCTGAAATCGTATGAGATCAAACAGATCCCCCGCTCCCAGAACAATCGAGCAGACGCCCTGTCAAAACTGGCAAGTTCCAGTCTACAGGACATACGGAGGTCAGTATGGGTCGCCGTCTTGCATGAGAAATCCACAAACCCCTGTCAGGCAATTAACACCGTAGAAGAAGGACCGGAAAGTTGGATGACTCCCTTCATCCAATTCAAGAAACATGGTGCCCTGCCATCAGACGCAGCACAAAAAAGGAAAGTACAGGCTAAAGCAGCCTGGTTCATACTCATCAAGGGGGAACTTTATAAGAAGTCTTTTACTTATCCCCTGCTCAAATGCCTACGGGCAGATCAAGCTGCTGAAGTGTTGGACGACATCCACTCAGGGATTTGTGGGCATCACATCGGGGGGAGATCCCTGGCCCACAAAGCCCTAAGGGCAGGCTACTACTGGCCCACCATGCTGGCAGACGCCAAGAGCCTGACCCAGAAATGCAGAAAATGCCAACTTTTTGCCCCATCAATCCATGCCCCGGCCCAGGAACTCAGGCCAATCCTATCCCCCATCCCTTTCGCTCAATGGGGGATGGACATTCTAGGACCCTTCACGGTGGCCACAGGGGGCAGGAAATTCTTGATTGTCGCCATAGACTACTTCACCAAATGGGTGGAAGCCGAAGCAGTGCCCAACATTACTGAGCCGGCAGTCAGGAAAGTGGTCTGGCGAAATATTATCACCAGGTTCGGTCTGCCAAAGATGTTGGTATTTGACCATGGCAGACAATTTGATAATGATCCTCTAAGAGTCTGGCTGGAAAGCCACAACATCGCAGTCGCCTATTCAGCCGTCTGTCATCCTCAAACCAACGGGCAGGCGGAAGCAGCCAACAAGCAAATCTTGAACGGCCTGAAGAAAATGGTGGATGACTGCAAGGGTAGGTGGGCTGACGAACTTCCCAGTATACTCTGGTCAATCGGAACTACCAGAAAAGAGTCTACAGGCCAGACCCCGTTCGGTCTGGTATATGGAGCAGAGGCATTATTACCAATTGAGGAAAGGATCCCTTCTCTACGCTCCCTGCAGTACGACCGAGCTGAAAACGAAGCTGCAATGGTTGAAGCCTTGGACCTGGTAAATGAGTTAAGGGAGGAAGCTAGCACCAACATCGTTGCCTACCAGCAACGAATGAGGAAGGCCTTCAACGCCAAAGTCCGACAGAGAAACTTTCAGATGGGTGAGCTAGTTCTGAGAAAGACGCGGGCGGTTGGAAAGTCGAGAGAACATGGAAAGCTGAGTGCCAACTGGGAGGGTCCATACCAAGTGACTCGAGTCCTGGGACCAGGCACATACAAAATCGCCAACCTTGAAGGGCAAGAGCTGCATGCTCACTGGAATGCAGACACTTTGAAGAAATATTACGTCTAAACAAAATTCGAGGATAGATTTTGATTTTTTGCTAAAAAACAAATGGCGGAGGACGGTCAAAAGAATGTCGACGGCTCCGACCACCCGAAAATGTTATAGTTTTATAAAGAAATGAAGAATATTCAGATTTATACTCGTTGCCTGTTCACACTCGCGTTCTTCACACACAAACGAGCAGGGGGCAATAGGGGGAGGCCCCCCTGTTGCCAAAATCGGGAAAAATGACCCCCCCAGCAAAAAATCCGAGCGCCACCCTGCTTACCTCTGGGCAGGCAGGGGGCATGCCCCCTGGACTTTGAACAAAAGCCAGGGACAGGTCAGACTAACAAGGACTGGGGGCAGGCCCCCCAACCTTGTATAAAAAACGCAAAAGCCACCCTGCTTACCTCTGGGCAGGCAGGGGGCAGGCCTCCTGGACTTTGAACAAAAGCCAGGGACAGGTCAGACTAACAAGGACTGGGGGCAGGCCCCCCAACCTTGTATAAAAAACGCAAAAGCCACCCTGCTTACCTCTGGGCAGGCAGGGGGCAGGCCCCCTGGACTTTGAACAAAAGCCAGGGACAGGTCAGACTAACAAGGACTGGGGGCAGGCCCCCCAACCTTGTATAAAAAACGCAAAAGCCACCCTGCTTACCTATGGGCAGGCAGGGGGCAGGCCCCCTGGACTTTGAATAAAAGCCAGGGACAGGTCAGACTAACAAGGACTGGGGGCAGGCCCCCCAACCTTGTATAAAAAACGCAAAAGCCACCCTGCTTACCTCTGGGCAGGCAGGGGGCAGGCCCCCTGGACTTTGAACAAAAGCCAGGGACAGGCCAGACTAACAAGGACTGGGGGCAGGCCCCCCAACCTTCTATAAAAAACCCGAAAGCCACCCTGCTTACCTCTGGGCAGGCAGGGGGCAGGCCCCCTGGACTTTGAACAAAAGCCAAGGACAGGCCGGACTAACAAGGACTGGGGGCAGGCCCCCCAACCTTGTATAAAAAACGCATAAACCCCCCTGCTTGCCTCTGGGAAGGCAGGGGGCAAGCCCCCTGGACTTTGAACAAAAGCCAGGGACAGGCCGGATTAACAAAGACTGGAGGCAGGCCCCCAAACTTGTACAAAAAATCATGTAAAACCGAAACAGACAAGCAAACAGAGAGTCTACATAAAAAGGAATAGTGTCAAAGGAACACAGGATAAGAGTTTTTAAAACAAATGATTACAATTAAACACGGCAGCCGGCCACCAAAGGGCTCGGCGCGCAAAGAAGTAAGGAAGATTAAAACGTTGGCACAGGCGCAGCAGGAGACGAGCAAGAACCCTCTGAGGAAGACTGCCCTCCATGTTAAGCAGGGGGAGCGTCTGGGCCGGAAGTAGCAGCCCCTTCAGACAATCTGCGCATTAGAGCTTCATCCTTAGCAGTGTAGAGGGCTTGGAAAGCATCTTCGTCAAAACCAGGGAACATCTCCCTGACGGTCTCCATGACAACCCCTAGGCAAGAATTAGCACCATTAACGAAGCCCGCCGACACAGCCATGTCCACCTCCTGGAGTATTTCGTCCCTCTCCTTCTCCCAATCCTTGGTCTTCGCCGCCAGATCGCCAAGAGCCGCCTGCAGATCAGAATTCACCTTGGAAAGGCGCTCCCCAAGGTCGATGACGCTCTTCTTGGCGTGATCCAGCTCAGCCAAAGCTTTCCTGGCCTGCTCCAATTCCGCAAAGGCCTGCTGAGCTCTCTTTGACTCCTCCCCCAGGCGGGACACCTCCCTGATAGCTTTCTCATTTTCAGACTTCCAGTGGATCGCCTGACCTTTGGCCTCTTCCAGCTCGGTCTCCCTTTTTGCCAACTGATCCTTCAGGCTGGCAATGAGAGCAACGTCCCTCTCGACTGCAGAAAGGCGGTCAGAGTTGGACAGTTCCTCATCACTCAGGTGGTTAAGGGCCGCCAGCTCTGCAGAAGCTTGCATGATCCGGGCAGTGCGCTGGATGTACTGGGTCACTTGGTTTGTGGCAGATTTGACAGTTTTGAGGAGATGATCCGCTAGAACCGCCCCTGAGTCGGAAAGTAGGGCGGAAACATCTTGGCTGTCTCCGGCGGTATAGTGGAATTCAGCGTTCTCCTCGGAGAAGAGGGTGGCAGGAATCCCCTGAGCAAAACGTTTAGGTTCAGGCGTGGAAGTCTCCAGGTCCACCACCTGGTCAGCGTTTGGAGCCTCCCTGCTCCTCTTTCTAAGCAGCGCCCGGGGAGTGCTCTCCCCAGTCTCTTCAGAACCTGCAGCCCGCGGCCCCGGGGGAATCTGGACCCCTGCTGAAAGGCCCTCTTGCCTGCCAACAGGCGAAGGGGTAGCTTCGAAAGCGATCGCCTTCGCAACTGGAGAGGGGGTGGCCTCAGAAACCGCCGTCTTTGCAGGCGTTGCTCTAGGAGGGGGGGAAGCCTTGGCCTGCTGAACGACAGACCCTTCAAATGCTTCATCAGATTCTTCACACCTCTCTTAAAATCAGGGGGAAGAGAAGGGCGACTTTGGACAACAACGAGATTCTCGTCCAAGCCCAGGCGTCTCACCTCCCCTTTCCTCCAAATAAAGGTAGCAAGATCTGCAAGGCAAACACACAAGTTGTCAGGGCACTTTAAAAGGAAAAGAGTAAGAAGGAACCATCAACACTCCTGAAACTACCTTTATCTAGACCCGGGTTCATGCCCAACCGGGTTAAGTATTTATCAGACGCAATAAGCTCCGCATGGGGGAGCCATAATGTAGGGCCGTACACCCACTTATCAGTGTGGGCAGCGAAAAAGCCCGTCAACTCCTTGTCTTTCTCCCCCAGCTTCACCTCCAAGGCTTTTCCACCCACGCCAGGGTGATACTCCTCAGGGGTCTCAAGCCTGGTGTGGACATGATTCCTGAAATGACGGGGAATCCTCCACCCATGGATGCTGTGTACATAAAGGAAGTTGTTCTTCCAATCTCTCAAGCTATCCATGCCAGGCCACACCAAACAATGTCCCTTCTGCCTCAAAAGGGACCAATAACCAGGGGAGCCCGCACTCCCAGAAGAAACCATTTGCAAGCCCACCATAAACCGCAGGGCGTCAATGGAAGGCTCGGTGTGGTGGAACAGACAAGTCCAGACATATGAAATCAACGCCCTGACAGCTGTGGCTGTCAGCTGGGCGATGGCGACGTTCATGCGCCTGAAGATCTCTTCCAAGGAATGATGGAGGGGAAAGCGAAGGCCGAACTCCAAACATTTATGGTAGACCGCTATGCACCCGTCGGGAGGGTTGCATACGGTATCCTTTTCGCCGGGGACAACAACTGTGTACCCCTCCCCGAAGTTGTAAAGCCGCTCAATCGCACCAGCGGCGTCCTTTGCAAGGATCAGCTCCCGATTTTTCGGGTCAGGGAAGGTACTCAAAGGGATGCGGTATTTAACTTTACCTAAATAGTATACCCTACCCTTTTCCCGCCGAACAAGAGGACCAGAGGTTCTTGAAGGGTCAACTTCCAACGCCTCGTCGTCCGAGTCGATGACGTCAAACGAGGGGGGGTCAGGAGAGTTACCGCCCCCGCTGTCCGCCGAGTGCTCTTCCTCAAAACCCACTCCCTAGAGGAGGAAGCAAAATTCGTCCCTTCCCCCCTCTTTGAGGGGTCAGTAAAGGGTAGAATCCGCTCACGTGTTCTAGACATTTTACTCTAGTGGAAGTGGAAAACAGGAAATCAAAAAGGAAAAGCAAGAAATGGAGGGCAAAGGTCTGACCTAAGATCGCCTGCCAGTGCGGTAAAAGCCCGAGGAAGAAATCTCCCGGAGAAAGGGGAGTACAAAGTGAGGAACAATTCTTCAAACACCCAAGGGTTTTGCAGAAAGAGAAAGACAGGAAGATTTCAAGAAAAGAAAGATTGAAGAAGGGAAAAGAAGAGGAATGTGCAACTGATTGCTTTTATAGGAAGAAGGGCAGGTAAAGAGTCGCCAAAATCTCAGGAGGCCACCCAAAGACCACTACCCACGCGTCACTTCCTAAGAAGTCAGCCCTGTGCGGTTTCCCAGGAATAACCTCGAAAGGACCAAAAAGTGTCAAGGGATTAATCACCCTATGACGCCCCATCTCCACTTCAAACAAAAAGTAATAAACACATATTAAAAATACAATACACAAACACATCGCCTGAATTTCATTTCATTAAACCTTAAAAGGGAAAAGTTACATTCAGTGCCCAACAAAGAAAGAAAATATACAAGGGCCCAGAAATTCCGGCCCAACAAGTAAACGCCCTGCTAAGCAGGCCTAATCATCACCCAAGTCTGGAGAAGGGTCCCCAGGGCTGCCTGGACCCTCAAAGTCTGAACCCCAGTCCCAGTCTGGGGAGTCTTGGAAAGGGTCATCAGGGATCCCATCCTCATCCCTGTCACTTAAACAACCAAGACCTCCACTATCGTCAGAATCTTGGCTGCTATCCTCCCAGTCCCTGCCAAAGGGAACGGCCTGGGATTCGTCGCAGGTGCGACAACCTGTCTTCTTCACAGGCGAGGAGGGGCCCGACGCCAAAGAGGAGTCAGTATCAGAGAGGTGGGCATCAAATTGTTCAGGGTGCAGCCACGGAAAGCACTCGTGGCATCCCCTGTCAAAGCAGCCTCCTCCCTGGGGGCAGCGCCTGAATCTAGGCGCAGCAGGGGGTGAGGACCTTTTGGGAAGCTTGTTCGCCCTGGTAGGAGCCTTCTTACCTTTCCGGCGAGAACGAAGCCGTGAACGGCGACTACGGCGAACAGCTCGATAAGCAGCTCGAGCATACTGAAGCCTCCAAAACCCTCTAAAAACAAAAGTAACATATCGAATTCCACGGCGAGTAACGGATTTTCTGATCCAAACCATGACTAAAGACAGAGAGGAAGGTTGGAAATGGATCGTGAAAATAGTGAAGGAGGATACAATTTATACAAAAAGCAGAAGCAGGGCATTAATGGCGCCCCAACCACTTCTGCAAAGAAGAGAGCCAATCATCAAACTGGCACACTGCTCGAAAATCCACTGTGCAAAGAAGAACAATCATAAAAGAAGACGTTTGAACTCCCTGCATACCCAGAGAAATTAAAGCATGTTCCCTCGGGAATACGCGGCGCATTTAATGCAAGAGTGTCCAAGGAGTCAACCTCCCACCGTCCCAAAACAAGACGTCGCCCGCCGAGCAGGAGCCCCGCTCCCACTCAGCCGGCGAGGGCCAATTGATGGGGGTCGGTTGACTACCTCCGGCCGCCTGCCAGCCAGGCCCCGGGGCGACCAAACCCAGAGAGAGGAAAGGCCTGCCCAGCAGACTTTCCATCAACGTCATTGAAACCCCCAAGTGAGTGGCCTTAATTCCTTGGCCGCCTGGCCGCCTGCCAAGCAGGGCGAACCAGGTCTACTGCCTGCTTCCAGGACGCCCCCGTCCAAGCAGGACTAGAGGAGGACCGAGGACCCATCCGTCATTTTGCCTAAGGTAAGGGGAAATGAGTGGACCAGGTGAGTCCACGTGTCGCACAAGCATCCACTCATTTCCCTCTTCTTCTTTCTCTTTTCCTCTCTCTTGTGGGAAGGTATAAATACTTTCCCATTTCCCACATGAGAGGGGTTGGATTTTCTCTCTCTAGACCCTTACTCCCAAAAAACGCCACCTAGCTCCTCACGAACTAGGTCTCTCAAGGCATTTCACGGGCTGACTTAGGCATCGGAGAGGGTTCCCTCGGACAACCTCCGAGGCCCTGTGCGTTCATTGTGCAGGGAGCAGGCCAACTCCGCCGGGAAGGTCCGATCCAGGGAGTGAGACGAAGGAGAGGTCCAAAGAAGTCAATCGATCAATTGTTCACCAAGTGATTCAATCATACAGCCCGGATCCAAGGCCGGGTGAATTGTTTCCGTGACCGGAACAATATATATATATATATATATATATATATATATATATATATATATATATATATATATATATATATATATATATATATATATATATATATATATATACTGAAAGAACGCATAAGCAGACAATATAATCATCACGACAAGACAATAACACAACTTAACACTCTTTGATAACCATCACTACTACAATGAAGGACTATTGCAACGCAGGGAAAATTTTGCATATGACCTCTAAAATGTTGCTTTAGGGTTTATGCAACATTTTTAACTGTGCTGCTTAAAACTCCGTTGCAATAGCCTAATGTAACACATTGTGCAACATTTTCTACTCAAATGCAACATTTTTTAAAAATGTTGCAACGATACCCTATTGCAACATATATCTTAAGAAACTATTGCAACACTCTAAATATAAATGTGCAACACTTTTCCCCCATTCCTACAAAGTTTTGCAACACTTATTTCTATGTTATGCAACATAATTTTGTCTCAATCAAACAGAAAGGCAACATTATTTTGGTGGTAATGCAACATATCCAATATTGTCAAAGGCAACATTATTATAATTCTAATGCAACATTCCTGAATGAAAATGTATAATATACATTTGTTTTAAATTTTTCCCACGCACTATTAATCGTTACAAATAATATCCGCACATACAAGACGTCTAATCCCGAAATGATAATTAAAATGATCCACAAAAGAGATGTCCATTAACAATCCAAAAAAAATCATGTTTTGTATTATATGTTATTGAAAAAAATGTCAAAATGAAAAATAGCTAACAGAAATGAAAACATTTTTTGAATACAAAAACAAATGAACATCGGTCATGTGTAAGTCTTCGTGGATCCAAATTTGCGCGCGCTGCTACGGCTGAATTCATTCGTAACCCAAAAGGTGGTCTGTGACAAGAAAAAAGAGTAAATAACAATAAAAAATACATACCTCTAACATAATTAAACATGAATTTAAACTAGAAACGATTTGCTTTTAGTACGATCAATTACCACTTTCTCGTGAACTACTGTGATGGTTCTTGTTACGCACGCACTGCATCTGCATATACAATTAAATGTATAAATATTCTATTTATATAATGTAGGTTTAATACATTTTGCTTAAACAAAGAGTAATTTGTAAATCGTAAAGAAAACCTGCCCGATTTTCTTTTTCCACTTCACAAGTTGTTTCGTAAAATCATCGCCCGCAACCGGCTTGGACCTTTTTTTCCATCTAGTCTTGTCATCTGTATATATGAGTACCAATGTTTTTTTTAAAGCGGCTTTTGTGAACGCTCCAAGCAGCCCCTATAGACTTTTGTCTTTTG
Source organism: Agrostemma githago (assembly GCA_958450325.1). NCBI lineage: Eukaryota > Viridiplantae > Streptophyta > Magnoliopsida > Caryophyllales > Caryophyllaceae > Agrostemma > Agrostemma githago. Next base: position 58,655,986 of record OY288247.1, on the reverse strand, counting down.
CTTCAATTCTCATCTTTTGCTAGTCCTTCAGGCTAAGACAACTCCCGTCTGAAAAATTGCATTCGGAAAAATAAATGCTGAACCGTTTCAGCTGCCTGAAAGCATAAACTGCATCTATTTACCAAGTATAGTCCCCTTTTATGGATGTTATCGAAGGCGGTGAATTCAAAAATGTTGAGTTGCAGAAAAAGTGTGTCGAGGGATGTTCATACTATCCCAGACTACGTTGCTCCATTGCTGTTTGGTTTTATGCTCACTGAAAAAAATTCATATCCAACTTGGAGGTAAAAAATATTTCCTGTATCCCACAGCTACAACAGTGTACAAGCCTGATAGATCCTTCCTGCTTGCCGAGTGAAATCCTCCCATTTAAGTATATGTCGCCAAATCATACTCCCCTTATGAGTTACGTTATTACCAGCTCCTATCTACCGTATATATAAGCATATGGTACCACTTGTAAGATGGTTAGCTTGATTCCAAAATGTCCAATTTGTAGATTGATGCCCTTCAACTGTCCAAATGCATTTCAGAATAAGAGATTTATTCCAACTCAAAATCTTCCAAATGTGAAACCCATTTCATCCCTAGGTAGACAAAGGACGCTCCAACTTATTCTACCATTATCTTGGATTCCATGGATAAACATAAAATGTGCTTCATAGCTATGTCATTGCTTTAGCAACTGCTTTAGGTAGATGCTTTTATTGCCATTCCCTTTCCGTATATCTCCAGAATAGCCAGCAAGAAATTCATATAAAGAATCGATAATATAAAAACTGAATGGAAACTGGCAACTAACAATAAGATCACTTCTACTTATGGAGTATTACTTATCTCTCATTCCATTTTTATTTTTTTTACCAAAACATTGAAAGCAAAAAATCAACATAACACGATAATGCCAATAAGATTAGTGTACTCAAGCATCGATTCATTTATTGGTTATGTATGCATCAACACTTACTAACTCAAGAAGTCAAGATCGTCCTGTTGCGTTTGGAGTTACTACTACTGGATTTGCTGGTGTTGTGGGGTAGAGCAGAAGAGACACGAACACCTGTTTTTTAGGTCTTGTTATAGCACAGTCTGCTGTCAGTTGTTGCAGGACTGGCTAGGACTCAATGTGCATTAGGCTAAGATCAGTTGTATCACAGTCTATGATCAGTTGTATCAAATACAACATTAGGCTAAGGCTTTAGGCTCCTGGTTTTAGAGCTAGTATTACTAAGTATGAAGTGTGGCTGAAAACATTGTGATCAGGTGTAATGCGTAGATGATTATGATGTCGTAAGATGTTTGTATGGGGTAAATTTTCATGATTATATTAATAAAATCGCATTTCATAAAAAAAAAGAAAAAAAATGCCAATAAGTTCCAGAAATCACACAAACTACAGCCCTACGGTCTAGCCTATCATGAAAATTCTAGAAGTTACAATCCCACTTATCATGAAACAACCACAATTAAACATAAACTGTTATCAGCAGCAATTAACAGCAAAAACAATTAACAACAGGTAGCAATTAGGAGTAATTGGAATGTAACGGATCTGATAGAAAAATCAGGAACATATAAAATAACTGCAGATCGGAGTATATCCGTGTATTCAGCAGCATAAACTACGAAAAAAATATGAAATGATAACAAACCTGTTCTAAGTCTTGGCTTGAGATACAGTACAGAGTTTTGCAATCGGTTTGAGTCTTTGAGATGACTAATTCATGCTAATTGGGGTTGGTGAAGAAGCAAGTGTAGATTGTTGTATTTCTTGGTGGGTTACTGTTGCATTGATGTAGGTTAATTAGGTTAATTAGTGTACTATTGTTCATAATGAGTGGAATTGGCGACCCTTATTTTGTGTTTAGTAATTTGTTATTCTTTTGAAAAATCATTTTAGTGTCATCTCTTAATTAAATGTGTGCAATTGAAAATTTTAATCCCATCAACATGACTCAAACTATTTTTCTAAATCACGATTACGCCCGAGAAAAATAATGTGAAAATGACTCGAATCAGAAATAAGTGAACCCTATTTTCATAGCCCGAAAATAGCCCGACCCAAACCTGACCTCGTTGCTTGGTCATCGCGACTAGTCACGACCAAAATATTTTGACTTGTGACTGTGATTTTGGCGACCCAAGGCGCACATAACTCTAACTCATAAAATTAAATGACTAGTAACAATTTAGTTCAACAAATTAAACAACTCTTATGCCTCGTCTTGTGAGTCTGTGACCAAACCCGTAGGTTCAGCTTCATCCTGTTTCACTTGCGTAACTTGTAAATGAGCGCTTAATTACTACTCCGTACTTATGTAGAATATATATAAAAGACGTTGGTTTCCTCGAATTAAAGATGTAATTGAGTTCATTTTTTACACTAAAAGCTAACTGAACTTTCACATCTAATTTTTTTTATTTAATTGTGGATTACCAATTATCCTAACATTATTGAAATTCAACAAATTAAAAAGTAGTGCTCTATGTTTAACTAAATGCAACAATTACTAAAAAAAATGTTGCTAATTTGTGTTATAATTGCAACGTTTTTACAAAAATGTTGCATTTGTGGACTAAATGCAACATTTTTTAGATAAGTGTAGCATAGTTAATATCACTATTATAAATGGCAACACAACAAGAAAGTGTTGCATTGAAAATGTTGCAATAGACCTTTAATGTAGTAGTGCATGTTCACAACTTCAGACCTTGAGTCGATTAGCAGGTGACATTTATTCCCCGTAATTGCAATAACCGACAAATAGTTCATGTATTACGCTTGCATAAGTTTTAAATGTAGACACTAACATACGACTTAGGGCCAACAATCCAGCTGTAGACATTATAAACATTCATTCCTCTAGGCATACGTTACTCATCGACCAATAAGTACGCGAAACTCATCAAGATGTACAAGATTAATTAAAACCAACATTTGACTTGTTCACCAAACATGTCAAAATTCTATACATTATTACGATCAAAATATGAAAATTGATGTCATGTTTAACTGTACGTAAGTTGAGTACTCGGTTTGTTGTCTAGTGACTCGACCTTTCCTGAATTCTCATTGGGACGACTCTCGCTTCTTAAATCCGTGTACCAATGTTCTTTATCACATAAGCGACTTATGACCATGAAAATTTTGTCAGCCAACAACACATCTGATCCGCAAGATCCACGTTAAGGCAATTATGCAACATGAACCAGTATGACCTCTCGTGACTCGAATTTACTATGAATTCATCATTAAAATATAGGTCTAACTTTATTACATCATACGATGAGGTAGACACGTTCACATTGGTGCATTCACTTGAACAAGGCGAAAGAATGATTATTCAGTGGGTTTAGACACGTTTTCAAAACATTGCAATCATGATTTTTTTTTAAAATCATAATTAAATCATTGTACTCAAAACAGTGTAAAACCGGTGGTATTAGATTTGGAAGACAAGCCTCTAAAACTTCATAGTTAACAATTTTCAAATTCCGAACGTAACGGTGATTTGCAAAATTCACTTTCATGAAATGACAGATTTTGACCTTAAAAATGTTTCGATTCGCAAAATGAGTTTCAATTTTTTTTTTTTTCACTTTTTTTTGCAATCTAAGTTCCAACATTATCCAAACTCTTCAAAGTAACTACTGTAAAAGTTTTCCAAGGATAACGTAATCTCAAGTACGTTTATAATGGAAAATTTGACCATCAGCAAATAGGTTGAAATACTTGGATTTAGATCCCAAAATTTTACATTGGAGAACTTAGACTTAAAATAAATGTGAGTCTCTTTTCAAACTTTTGTGAAATAGACACTATAAACAGGTGGGACAATTCAGTACACGTTGTTCATTTTAACGAGGGTGGTTTAGGTTGATCTGGCATTATCTCGACATGATTAGATAGCGTGTTTGTTTAGACTATCAAACAGAACTCAGTAAACACATTATTCAGGTTAGGTGAACTGCTGCAAATATGTATGTCACTAACTTAACACGGGTTTTTATAATTACACATTTAAACCATCAAGAATAGAAATCAACAATAAGGTACGACTCGGAACCGTCTATCACATTGAGAGGGACCATATAAACCTAGAACGAAACATACATATTCAAGTATCTTTGACAGAAATTGACATTAATGAATACAACACCGCAGATATATCATTTTAATAACACGTTGTACTCAACTTCAAGTAAGTAACAGATTTCGATTTCACATTTTATCTTGTCAATCACACATTTTATTAACCAGGGTGAAATAAAAATGACACATTTTGTATATACATTGTTGCTCCCTATAATATAAACAGATCGACATAATTTCAGATACCACATACGTTTTCAATAACCAATTTATAGACAAGTTCATTACACCATTACGAGAGAAAGATGAGGACCAAGAAGGACATCACTCAGATCAATATAAAGCAAGTAACTCACATTAACTCGAAACGGACCTACCTCACGTATTCTTACATTGTTCGACTATTAGCCTCATTAACTCGTACTTGATTCACATGCGATAAAGTTTCAATATCACATCACGACGCCATTAAACTTCTAGATACTGATCCTAGTTTACATGAAGGTAGCTTGTACATTACGTTGGCAAGGAAACATATTATACTCGAAACAGAATGCAAGTATTCAGGTTCATTACGACACACTTAAGCCATGTAAGTTATCATACCATCACCTAGGTGTAATCATACCATTGCCTATGCGTAAGTTATCATATATACCTTCACCATGAATCAGACCCGCTTGACATATTACTGTAAACATACCACAACAGGTATCAATCTCCTTTACAGTAACGTGAGACGGCTACAGTATATTATTTCTATTGATAGACATAGATTACCACAAATTCGACTAATTAAACTCGTTTTTCGCTTACGACACACTACATACAAACATCGGGGCATTGTATTCAACGTTACTACCACCCTGGCTATGACTGTTCTCCCACTCAAGGATGATCGACGCCTATAGCTACCTTCATACCTTGGCCTCATGTACTGTATCATATAGCTCATGTGGCCTCGTACTAATTAATATACCATGCTAACACCGTAGATACGTACTACTCACACCTTGGCTTATGTTGCCCACTTCATCATATGCATCAAACTGAATAATCAGTTATCACAGACAGTCATCACAAAACATTCATTGCATCACAACGTATCCCTTCCTATTGTACCCCATCTCATTTCTCACACGCGGTTACGGGGTCAAGACCAGGAGGGCCGGAGTTGGTATAAGGACGTCTCGTCAACCGAGTTTTAATGGGGCTCCTGATGGTCATCACCGGGGTTCATTTTTAGTTTTCCTAGGTTTATTTATTTTAGGCTCCAGGATCGTTCGCTCCGATACCACTTTGTAACACCCCGATTTACCCAAGAGCCTTACCAAGACATTCCTTAGTAAATAAAGGTGTTACCATCTCGATATAACCCGAGGTAGTAGTTCATTACATTACGATTTAGAAACCAACCATTTAAAACTAAATAATGAATTATTACAATCTCGTATCTACAGAACACGGTTACACAATTATAGCAGCGAAAGCACAACTAGTAAGACAACAACCTTTAAACGTGGTCAGTGACAGCGCAGACCCGCCTCGTACAGTCAACCAGAATACAATCATCATGCATCATCAACCTGCACACTAGCACTGCTCCCCAAAAGACCAAAAATGTCAATTGGATCACCACAGCCCCCCAATAAAATAGGGTGACAATTTAGACAGAGAAAACGATTAGAATATGCTAACATCATAACCCATGTACGTAATATAAAACATCTAGTCTCAATCATCTCAGTAGCATCATCGTTACCAATCAATAATATCATCTCCATATTCTCAGTACTTCACAGTATGAATAATTTCCATTATACTACTCAATAGGCTTCAAGCCCACCATGAATCCGCTATACTACTCAATGGGCCTCCCGACCATGAATCCGCTATACTACTGAATGGGTCTCCCGACCAGGATTTCGCTATACTACTCAATGGGTCTCCCGACCAAGATTTCGCTATACTACTCAATCTCATCCATATCAATATCATATCACAAGTACATATATAGCTCGTACGACATTATAATATTAACGTACGCCAAGTAAGGAAAACCTTACCTAGTGAGCAAGTCATGACTGCGTCGGTAGTACAGAGTACCACGGAAATTCTACGGAGTCCAATCCTAATAAAATATTATATATTTAAATTAATATCGATCCTAACGTAATTATAATATGAAACTGACATCGACCTAGCTAACTGGACTATAAATGAAACTAACCCGCTATTATAATGAATAATGACCGTGAGTTGTAGCGGTCCAATACCGGGGCCACAGCCCCGTGTCTTGGCCAAACCAAGAGCCGTGCACGTCCCATTTCTGGCTCCCATCACCCGACCCCAAAACACCACGACAACAACTACACTATGAGAGTAACGTAATAATAACAGGACAGCAATCGTACCACAATGACAATAACCCGGGCAACAACAACACACACGACAACCTGACACGGCAGCCTCACAACTTTGTCGGAGTCGGTTCAGGCACGAGCAATAGGACATCGTCATCATGACATAATCAATGTCACCTCCGGCCAACAGACGACCTCCGGCCAGGGGACTCACGGGCACGCGCGACAATGAAATAGGGCGTGGGTGACTCCGACAATTGATGGAGACAATGAAAGGCGGGTAGAAGTATATACTAGTGCAGGAGTGGTGCAGGCCCGGTAATATTAATAATGGATCTGGGTTGCAGATGGATGAAGAAGAAGAAAAGGGGTAGGGATGTAGGGTTAATGGAGGTGGAGGCACTAGGAATGAATGATGTACGTGCCCTACTCCTGCTCTTTCTATTATTAATACTAGGAATTATTATTATTATTATTATTATTATTATTATTATTATTATTATTATTATTATTATTATTATTATTATTATTATTATTATTATTATTATTATTATTATTATTATTATTATTATTATTATTATTATTATTATTATTATTATTATTATTATTATTATTATTATTATTATTATTATTATTATTATTATTATTATTATTATTATTATTATTATTATTATTATTATTATTATTATTATTATTATTATTATTATTATTATTATTATTATTATTATTATTATTATTATTATTGTTTAATAACAATTATTATTGTTGTACGTCGGCCTCGAGAACGGGTTTGGGTTTGACAATTATATAGAACGTGATACTCGATCACTTTGGCTTGACTCAACTCGGGTTTGACTAAACTTGACTCGATTTTGACTTATATATAAATTACGGGTATTACAGTTTGTCAGAAATTGTTATAGACACCTGGCATCCAAATGTGGGTGTCTACAGTCGGGTTGACGAATTCATTCCCGTCGAAATCTGTCAACTTCCCTGCACCTCTTGATGAAACCTTTTCCCCTCAGATCAATTGTTATTAATGCTCAGACGGATTTGAGAACTAAGTCCCCTTCTTCGATATTTTTGGGCCTGACTCTTTTGTTGAAGGCCCGTTGTATTCTTTTTTGATATATTTGAATGTTGTTGAGCGCACGGGACCGTCGTTCGTCTAAAAGAACCATCGAATCGTACCGAGCTTGCACCCAATGAGCTTCGGGTACGGTACTTGGCTTTCTAGTAAAATCATGAGAGACGGTACCTGCAACTCGACAGGTTGAACTGCTTCCATCCCTTACGTCAGATAATATGGGGTCGCACCGGTTGCGGTGCGAATTGACGTTCGATATCCCCATAGGGCAAAAGGTATTTTGTTGGGCCAGTCCCGGTAATTATCAGCCATCTTTTTAAGTATGGAGATAATTGTTTTGTTGGCTGCCTCTGCCGCTCTATTTGTTTGGGGACGGTAAGGCGAATATGTATGCCTTTTGATTTTATGCAGTTAATAGAGTTGTTGTTTCGGCTTGAAAGTGCGTCCCGTGATCACTGATGAATTCGGCGGGATCCCGTACGGACGTATAATTTTGTTCTGGATGAACTTGGCGACGTGAGTGGCATTTAAAATTCGGTATGACTCATCTTCGACCCATTTGGTGAAATAGTCGATAGCTACCAAGATAAAACAGTGACCTCCCGTCCCGGAAGGGTTTACTTTCCCAATTATGTCAGATCCCCGTGTCGAAAATGCCCATGGTGATGTCATGGTGTACAATAGGGATAACGGCATATGATGAACGTTGGCAAAAATTTGGCAGTTATGACAGTGTTTGACATATAATTGGCAGTCAATTTCCATATCATTCCAGTAGTATCCGAGTCTCAGGATTTTCCGGACCAGCATCTGGGCGTTCAGATGTGGACCGCATTCACTGTTGTGCACCTCGGCCATAACTTTCTCAGCCTTTATTTTTTTGACTCATAGGAGGAGAGCCCCCTGTGTTGTCTTTTTGTATAATTGTCCATCGTTCGTGCGAAGGAACTGGGTAGCTAGCCTCCGTAGAGATTTCTTGGCCCAGTTTTTGGTTCCCGGAGAATATTCTCCCGTTGTCATGTAGGTTATAATAGCCCGATACAAAGGTTCCGGATCAGTTATCTCGATGTCTTGAATAACGTGGATGTATGCCGGCTCGGACCGTCTTTCGACACAAATCTGTATGATGGTTAGGTGATCCGGGATATTCAGTAAGGATGCTAATTTCGAAAGTGCATTCGTGAACTGGTTTTCTTCCCGGGGTGGATATATGTATTCTACCTTTCGGAATTGTTTTTCGAGAACCCTTACTCGCGCTTGATAGGCCACGAGGTTGGTGTATCGAGTTTTCTATATTTGGAGAGCTTGGTTGATGACTAGAGATGAGTCGCAATGTACCCGAAGATATGTGACTCCTAAATCGGGGGCTGCTTGCAACCCGTTGTAGACACCCACATTTTGACCGCCAGGTGTCTATAGCAGTTTTCAAAAAACACCCGATGATGATCGGACGCAAATGTGTTTCTACGCGCTCGGACATGGGCTCAAAACCATTAGTTGCTGGCTTATGCATTTACGGAGTACAAATCTCACAAAATCAACCTCAAATTCAGGCCCAGTGGGTCGTTTCCAAAAAAATAAGACTAATTTAGGTCAAAACCGACACCGAATATAAAACCGACTTTTAGCGATTGGGTCAAACCCCGGTCAAAGCCGCTTCCGAGACACACGAAAACAGCCATTCAAATATCATAAATCAAGTCCAAATACAAAACCCACAAAATATCCAAACCACGGTCCAAAAAACCAGACCCTTGCACTGCGGCTGACCCACTTGATCGAGTGTCAGCCCACTCGATCGAGTGGGCCCTGTAACAATCCCGACTGCACTTTGACTGGACCACTCGGCCGAGTCAGGGGGCTACTCGGTCGAGTAACCCTAGCCGGAGGTACATAGCTTTGCCTATATATACACCTCATGCATACATCTTTTCCATACTTTTGGAACCCTAATCAAACCCCTAGCAATCCTAATCCCATACACTCAAACCCTAACCCTAGTACTTAGGAGACAAACCGAAAACCACCACAACTTAGTCTACGTAAATCTCGAACTCCCGTGCCTAAGCCACAATCAAGCGAGTCCTATCCGAGACAAGAACATGTAGGTTGAGGGTACAAAAATCCCACTCTTCCCTTCTTTTCTTCCCCACGCGCCGTCTATATCGTCGTCATCGTCTTTTTTTTTTTATCGTCATTATCGCGTCATTATATCGTTAATATCACTAGTATAAAACATTAAAATACTTGTGAATTTGTGTCGAGTGCAAGTGATGTCGGGATAAGGAAATCCGAATATTACGAGGGTAACGCACCCGATGTTGACGGTCGTTTATCCCGACACCCCTATCACTTGATTATTGAAACAAGTCAACTTATACAATAACTTTTTATTTCGTTCGCATTATCGTTAATCGCATATTTCATTGATTCTAAAGCTTTTTCGAAATAATTTTTTTTTTCAATTAGGGTCGAAACCCGTTGACGCGGATCCAACATCACATAATCCTTAGGGATTTATTACGATGTCGGGAAGCCGGCCGAGGGAATCAAGTCGAGTTCGTTTTAATTAAAACAACCGCAAAGTGTCAATCTACTAGTTTCGATACCAACTCAATAGTTGGATGTCGGATCTAAACGATTTAGTCAAGTAATTTAACTAACACAGTTTTTCGTTGATGCTAAAATAGTTGTCATATAATTCGTTAGAATTACGAAACTATAAACGCGGAGGAAATCCATACCGTCTTAGTTAATTTAAAATGACTTATATTATTTTCTTCAAGTTTTCTCTCTAATATTCCATATCGATTCAATAATCGAACATGGGATATGATGAGTATCAAATTTAGGATCGAGTATAAATCTCGTAATATTTATACCCGATTCCACGAAATTAACGATTTATCAAAATCCGAATCGAGCATAAATTATACGATATTTATGCCCGATTCGGCTGAATCAGCGACTTATCCAAATCGAAAAGCAATCTCAAATTACGAGGCGAACCCTAGTTCGTACAGGGGCACTCGATCGAGTGCCTAGCACACTCGGTCGAGTGTCACCCAAAAAAACGAGACATAATGCTTTTTCGACCACCACTCGGCCGAGTCTCGCAATGACTCGATCGAGTGGTAGCGTACTCGGTCGAGTTCGTCAATAACTCGATCGAGTAGGGTCTAAAATACGGGACATAAGCTTCTTCCGAGGACCACTCAGTCGAGTCCGTCAGTGACTCGATCGCGTGGCCTTATCACGACAAATATCGTGAGTCCCACATCGCTTTTCTACTTTCGATAATACTTATTTTATGACCTAGGTCAACACGCGTCAAATCGATCACGTGAAACATCACTTTTCAAAACTTTGCATCATCCTATTTACGCCATTCTATATCATTATATACTTTTGCAAACCGTTATTATCGTTATACCGTTACTAACAAGTTTGTTACTTTTCTTGTTGATTTATCGTTTATTTTATCGTACTAAAATGAACTCGCATGCTAAATATAACTTTGACGTTAGAATTAGTTGCATTAAATCGACATAGAAACTCATTCAACTTTTTGCATGTCTAGGGAAAACAATGTTTGCATATCATTCCATCGTTCAACTAACGCGCGTATTAGAAAGTCACTCGATATCTTAGTAGAGCTGCCAATGTGCGGGCAGGGTTGGGTGTTCTTTGTGAACTTCCCAACACGTATCCTCACCCCTTACTCAGAACCTCGATTTCCGGATGCCCGAAACCGTTGGCGCACGAGAGTCATTCAATACACGGTATCCGATAATGTCGGTATCTGTATCAAATGCAAAGGGACGAGCCCAATAAACTCTGACATCGGAAATGGGCCGTATTTCATACACGGTCCACTACGACATAGAGTGGGTTCGAACGGGCCCGAACTCCCACAAAGTTCGGTGGCGACTCCACCTCGATTTAAATTTCAGTTCGATCCATTCTCATATGGAGATTCATTTGCCTCCCCAAACCCGCGCATGGCCACGTCGGGGTGGACCTATGTCATGTCCCCAATTTGGCGACTCCGCTGGGGATTAACTGATGTGTGACTTACCATCGGCATCCTCAGGGTGAGACTCGAATAGAAATCGTTTGACTAGTACAATACGCATTTTAGTTTTACGGTTCATGCATAACCCTAAATTTTCCCGGGCCGGTACTCGCGACCGACGTCCCACTATACCTTGATGTACTCCAATATGGATATGTCAAAGGTGTCCATAGTCGATTTGAGTGGGTTTCGCGGCATGTACTAAGCTCAACTCGACTTAGAAAGTCCGTCCCGATCAACGTCTAGGCTATGTGCACTGTTAAAGGCCCTTTTTAGACCGACCGAGACTTAGTGTAAAGCATACATGGCGTCGTTATAATTTTTGCGTGACTACATGCTAGGTTTCTGTGTCGTTTTCAAAAACCGTCGTTTTCAAAAATTGCATCCTTTTCAAAATATCCAATTTCAAAACCCGGGACATATACCGAACTTAGGACTTATGAATTTACTCAAAATAGCCTATTTCTAGCCGGTATTCTGCCCATTTCAAAACTCGAAAATATTTTCGAATTTTCAAAACCGAGGCCCGATACATTTTCGAAAAATCGGGCCCCCTCCACCATTTTTTTGGATTTTCTAAAAATCCTCTTCCAAAACTTTCCTCTTCTTAGGACTTCCCGTATTTAGCATGTGTCGGGTTGTGTCATAAGTCGTCGAGGTCTTTAGCGTCGAAACTCTGTCCATCTTACATCACGAGTTTCTTCCCTATCCCAGTCCGCCTTATTAGACTAAGGCAAGGCCAACCTACGTAGGACATACTCCTACAAAGTAGGGCCCATCTACACACTCGAGTCCAAAGTCTGGGGATGTCTCACGTGGACCTTTCTTCGAACAGGACTCGGTCCACCCGCCGAATCCTAAGGAAGGCCCACTTTTCACAAGTCACCCGTCTAGGTGTCTTATCCGAGTCGTTTCCCTTTTCAGTCTTGCTCGGGATGTACTTTCTATTCCGGGATTTGGGCTAGTTTCTGATTACGCGGTGTTCTTACAAACAGGCCACCCGAAACCAGACAACAGAAAATGTAGTCAACTTTGGATCAACTGACCGCCGCGCTGGCCAAGATTGAGACTCAATTGACTACCATCCAGACTAACCAAGCGACCTTAGCCACCCGTGTGAGCGCCGTAGAGAAGGTGGCCCCTGTTGAAGGATCCGAGCCCACTGGGCCCATAGCTGAACTAATCAGCGTTGTTCACAAGTTCGATGAACAGGTTCATCTGTCGATGAACAACTCGATCCATACTGAAAATGCTCGTTCCTACTCACCTTTGAATGACGAGCTACATGCTAACCTCAACCTTACGGGAATTCCGATGTTTGAGTGTACCGAAGACCCGGTCCACCACATCCGGTCTTTCAAGGAATTCATTGCGGTCAAAGGGGTGAAGTCCACCATGTTTAAACACTTATTCGCTTCCTCCCTTGAGAAACACCCCAAGGCCTAGTACTACAGGCTCGATTCCAAGAAGTACAAGACTTGGGACGATGTAGCGACTGAATTTGCTCGGAATTACGCTGATAATACCGAGATCCAGACTACAATGCGTACTCTGGAAGTAATGGCCCAAGAACCCAAAGAAGAGTTCACCAAATATCCCCAAAGATGGCGGGCTGAAAGTGTAAAGATGGTTGAATTGATAAGCTGATGGTGGGATTTGTCGTGGATCCCACCGCCAAATAAATAACCAACTAGCACCTAACGGTAGTTAGGGTAAGTCGGGTCGTGTCCACGGAGACGGTGTTGCAAGGTTTAGACTAGGTTGGCCTAAAACGAGACTATGCTACCAAACAAACACAAAGAGCTACTAATTGGTGAATTATGATGAGAGGAAAAGAAGAAAAGTAGACTAACAATGAACTAGACTATAACAAGGCTAAATGAAATAACTAAACACAAACTAAACAATGAACTAAAGAAATGATGACTAACTAAGAAGATGAATCAAATATGGAAAGAAAGTGTGTTAGGTCGGGTTCATAAGAATAGTAGGGTGATCGGGTTGATCACGGGTATGGGTGCCTCCTAGTGTTAGGGTCGGTCCGGGCTCTCGCTACTTAGACCGATGTCAAGGTGAGTCCGGGCTCTCGCAACTTAGACTCTAATCGAGGTATGTCCGGGCTCTCGCAACTTAGACTATCCTCAACACTATCCTCAACATGACCACAAACAAGACAAACAATGAGTAGAGGAAAACTAGCATGAGAAGCATGGCCACTACAACTCAAACAAGCATTTCAACAAACACATGGTGTGCCAAGTATGTGACTAACAACAAAGATCCATCCTTTACCCCTAATCAAACCCTAATCACCCATATTCTACCCTTAATCCCCCTACTAACCCACAAGAAGACTACTCACACATATTCAAACTAACTACAACAATGAAAAGATAAAACAACACCACAATCCAAACATCCATAATGAAAGAAAACAAGAACAATAACAAGAACACTAAGTAAAGATTCAAACTTGAGTAAATAACAATAAACAAGAGAAAAGAAAGATTATACCAACACAAGATGAAGGAAAAGATGAAATCTTGCATAAATAAGAAACCCAAATAATCCCAAGATTGTCAAGCTTGGAGAGATCTTCAAGTGTCTTCTTAATACAAGAACTAATTACAAGGCTAATTAACTAAGATTAACTAATGATTAAAGGAAGATTAAAACTAATGAGAGGAACTAAATCTAGGGTTTATATGATGTAGAGAGGCTTAAGATAGTCTAGGTTAAGGTAAGATCCATAAACAATACAAGAGGGAAGTATATATAGGGTTCCGTAAGTGAGAGGAATAAAAGAAGGAGGCGGAACAGAGACTGGGTCATTCCCGATCGGGAAGAAATGATGGTCCCGATCGGGAATAGGCGATCCCAATCGGGATACTTCCTCTTTCCGATCGGGAATATGCGATCCCGGTCGGGAATGCTTGACAGTGAGCAGCTATTCTTGCACTTCATTCATGATCGTGTTCACGAATTCCCGATCGGGATTAGCCTTGTTTAGCTCTTCCTCGACTCCTTGTCGATGCTCGGTGCTCGGGGAGTCGCCGAATCATCGTTGCTTCTCTTCTTGGGTTCCATACGTGTCGGAAACGAGTTGAATCGTTCCGTTTCTTCGAGATGACCCCTAGGAACCTGAAATAATCTAGATGAAGCATAAGTCATCCCTAAAACCGCCCTAAGGAGCGATTTCAGCAGAGAAAACAAGACTAAATACAAGAAATAAACACTACAAAACGCACTTATCAATTCCCCCACACTTAACCCTTACTCGCCCTCGAGTAAGCACATACTAACTACTAAACTAGCCGAGTGGGTATTAGCGCACCCTACGCCCTTTCAACTCACGAGTGCACTTAGAGGAAAAGTGCACTCCGCAAGGCAAGTGGGGTCTTGCGACAAAACTGCGGATGCAACCGGACACAAGACACAAAAACAAACAAATACACAAACGAACACATAATCGGTTGCACCCAAAGAAAAACAAATACCGCTTCCCTCAAACAAGCGGTTAAAGAAGCACCGGTTTAGGACTCAAGGGAAGTGTCAACGTTCTCAAGCTAGCAATACAAACCAAAATGGACAATACCCTAATAGTATGACGATAAAGCAACAAAAACGTTGGTAACTTACCTAGGTCCTCCTAACTTTCTAAAAACGTACTACGGGACGATCGGCGGAGTGGGAAGTGATGATCCACGGTGTTAGTCGACACTGTAGGTAAGTGAGACCCCGCCCCCTTTAGCGTGAACCAAGAGGGTCGTCCCATGTCCAAAACCGCCTAACTAGTCCAAGTAAAAAGGTGGAAATAATTGCAAAATGAGGGAAGACCGACTAATGCCGCTATCATCCTTCCTCGGGACTCGGTCCTTTGGTAGGCTCTTCGCGGCAAAAGTCGGAAAAAGGCTTATTTTTGTAGGGTTAAGATCTTTTTGTGAGACGATTTTCTTTTGGCATTTTCTCTTTTCTTTTGCATTTTTGTTTTGTTTTGCCATGCCACTTCTTTTTCTTCTTTTCTATTTTCTTTTTGGCTTTTGTGCCTTTTCTTTCTCTTCATTCTTTTCTTTCTTTCATTTTTCTTTCTTTTCTTTTCTTTGCCCTTTTTTTTGGCAAGATTTGGCTTTTTGGCATTTCTTGACAATTAAGAAAGAGAGAAATCAACACTTTGCAATTTATTGTGTGGATATGTGTAGGAGGTTGGGAAATGGGAGAGTCGGGGAGCGTCCTTCCCTTCAAACCCACAAAAAGTGGAGAACTTGGACTAATTAAACAATTCCAAACACGGTCACCTAGGAGACGGGACTCGGTAACCAAGGCCTTTTCACACCGTGGGTGGTCATAATGGTCAAAAGTGCAAATCCCGTAGTAAATCCCTAGTAAGCTAGGTGGACTCAAGGTAAAGGACCAACGAAATCATTGATTAAGGGTCATTCTACTAGATTAAAGTCCAAGACTCGATTTACACTACTAGGAAGGGAAAGTACACACTCACACACTGGCCTCTAAACCGGGTTTTCGAAAACCTATTTACACACAAGACACACAACAAAACACAAAACAAAGACTCAACGAAAACGAAAGAAAAAGAAACAAAAGCAACAAAACAAGAACAACACAAAACGAACACATACATAACACAAACACCACCCCTAGCTTCCAAATGAGCAACCAAATCAACCAAACTCTACAAAGCTCCTCCCGAGCACACAACATCACAATCTCCTCCAAACTCCACAGGAGACAAAGAGGGAAAAAAAGGATAACATGTTACCGGAAGTCTTGAAAGCTTTCCAAAGCCATCGGTGGTTTAAGCAACCTATAAGGAAAAGGGGGGCAAACACACACAACAAAACAAATATACGAGACAATGACACAAAGGAAAACACACAAAAAGAAAATCTTTTTGATTTTTGTGAAATTTTTTCAAATTTTTAGGGTTTTTAAAGATTTTTTTGGAAAAACTACGAAAATAAAACTAACTACGATAGAATATCGCTCCCCCCACACTTAAACCAAGCCATGTCCTCATGCTCGATCGTAGTGTGCGGAGAGACAAAAGAAAAGAAGAGAAACTACGAAAATAAAGCTAAAAATCAAAAATAAAGGTGAAGAAAAGGGTAGAGGGTGTCCGACCGGGGTGTAGTCAAGTCACCATGGGTCGAGACGAGAAAAAGATATGGATGGGGGAAGAAATAAACGAAGGAAATAAAAGGAAATGGGAGGGGAGGGCTAGGTGTAATCAAGTCACCTAGCCCGGATTCCGCCCGATTTCCACTAATTTCTAACGATTAATCCTAAAAAAAAGAAAATAACTTAAATAAATAAATAGAAATAAAAACTAAGGAAAAGAATTACCAATTGTCATTTTGGATTTTGAAGTAACTCTTGACGTAATCACGTCGTCAAGAGCCACCGGGAGCAATCATCAAGGCCCCTATGGCCACCCAATCGCCTCTTCATCATCGAGGCTAGTAATCACCGTCATCATCACCTCCATCACCATCATCATTATCATCACCGTCACCATCATCATCTCCACCATCATCATCGTCACCATCATCATCCTCATCACCCTCGCCCATGTTCACATCCCAAGCGTCCTCCTCCTCGATCTCCTCATCGTTAATCACACCGCCACTAGTGCTAGGGTTACCGTGGCCTTGGAAGTATTCCGGTCTATACCACGATGGGAGGTTCCCTTGTGGGTTTATATACCCTTGCTGAGCTAGGAGGTGGTACCCGGGGTATTGGGCATGGTACTCATCCCTCCTATGCTCATATTGCCCGAGATGTAGGGCATTAAGCGTAGCGGCCATAGAAAGGTCGACCGGGGGCAAAGGGTAGACAAAGGGAGTGTAAGGTGCATACGGAGAGACGTTAATGAATGACGGGGGGGTGGGATAGTAGTGTTGGGGTAGTGTAGCTTGTTGTTGTTGTTGTTGTGGTCGAGCCGGGAGTTGGGGACGAGCTCGTGGTCGGGGTCCATGGGAGGAGGAGGCACCTTGATCACTTCCGATAAAAGGCAATAAAAGATTTGGTTCTTGAACCGGCACGGCGGACCGTTGCAAAGGCGCAAGGGCCGGAAGTGTATCGCACGGTAGGAGAAAGTGCGTCCGACCCCCCGTGCTCCAAAGGTACTTTCTGATTTAATCCTATTATCATAATTAATCCATCGATGATACCTAGATAAACGGTCCTCATCTAATCTTGTGCCCCCTGGTACGGGGATTAAACCGTCCTCCCTAAATGTCGGACTCACCCTCTTGGCTAGATGAGTAACAAGCCCCCCAATAGCAATTTCTCTCAAATGCTTCCCCCCTTGGCTATCTTCTCGAAATGCTTGGCTAGTGCAAGTGCGACGTCGGGGGTGAATCGTTGTTGCCTCTTTAAATTCAAGTACACCCCGACTAAGGTTAGCTCTTGCCTAGTGTAGGTACCCGTCTCACACCTCCCGAAAATAGTACCCGCTACAAAACGCTGCCATATACGAATGACCGGGTGGTGGACAAGGCGACTAGACAAGTGTCTAAGATCCACAAGTGTGAGACCCGTGATACTACGCCATACGTCGGCCACATTAAAGTCATTGGGTACCCGAGCATCGGTAACCTTCGGAATGCCCAAGAGCTCACCGAAGTCGTCGAGGGTGTACATAAGGGATGTGTTATTGATTCGGAAATAAACTCGGTGCGGTCGGGATCTAATTTCGAGACGAAAGCTACTTAGGAACTCTAACGTGAGTTGCCTATAGGTGAGCTCATGCATGTCGAATAGAACTTCCATACCCATCCCGACAAAGAATTCCCTACATTGGTCTAAAATTCCAAGCTTTCGAAGAATAATTTTGCATATGAATCTAGTTGGTTCGAGGGGCTTACCAAGGAGCTTGATAAATTTTTCCTTTTGCTCGTCCGACTCAAAAATCAGATTGGGAAACTCCGGGAGACGAGCAATTTCCTGCTCCTCAACCTCGACCATGGGCTCAGGCTCGGGCTGGGCTCTCGAACTCGAAGCATCCTTTCTTTTTCTGCTAATCACTGATCCCCCTCTCTTCTTTGGTGCCATATTGGATGATGAAGACTTAGAGTGATAGTATACCAAAAACAAAAATATTTCCTTCCCACAAATAAGAGCTAACACCCACCAAAAATACCTCAAAGAATCTTAATATCGAAGAAATAAGCTACCCAAGTGAAGCTTAGCAAGACAAATCGAGTATTAGAAGAAATACCAATTTTCGGATTTTGAGAAAAATGGGCACAAAAACTCGATTTTTTTCAATTTTTGGGAGTTTTGAAGGTAGAAAATGGGTTTAGGATACTTATGGATGAGATAGAAATCGATTTTGTGAAGTTTTGGAAGTGATTTGGTGAAGTTTGGTGGAGAAATGGAGGATTAATGGTGATTTTGGGGTTAGGTTTTGAAAAAGGGGTTTTTGAAGAGAGGTTGAAGATGAAGATTGGTAGAGTTGTGTTTAGTGATATGGGAATGGGTTGGGTTGGGTTGGGTTAATAGGAAGGTTGTAAGAGGGAAGGGATTGGGGCGGGTCGGGCTGGGCCTCAATCGGGCGAACTGGGCTCGAGGCAACGCCGTCCCGATCGGGAATGAAAAATCTCGATCGGGTTTCCTCACCATCCCGAACGGGAAGGAAAAATCCCGATCGGGATGGGCTCACAGTAGCTAGTCCAACTTGCACCTCCAACCCGAACGGGAAGGAAAAATCCCGATCGGGTTTTCCTACCATCCCGAACGGGAAGGAAAAATCCCGATCGGGATGGGCTCACAGTGGCCGCTCCAAATTGCACCTGCAACCCGAACGGGATGGAATAATCCCGATCGGGATATTTCACCATCCCGAACGGGAAGACTTTTTCCAGAACAGGAGGGGCTCTTCTAGGCCGGGAAGAGTCTCCTAACCCTCTATGGCTCCCAAAAGCTTGTTCCAAGCTTCAAAATCCGACTTCCCAACACACGATCCAAGCTCCAACAATGACCACTCTTCCCTAGGAGGCATTTTCACTTCACACCTATCACGATAAACTCAAATAACACATCAAATTCCCTCCCTCACAACGCTCATCAATCATCCAAATAATCAAGAAATTCACCAAACAAAACAAACTACAAGGGAAAGAGATATATACAAAGAGACGGTTCTTGTGGAACTCCGTCAAACCAAGGTGGTACATTCTTCAATCTTTTTCAACAACCAAAACTAGTTCCATCTCCATCAAGTGCACGAAGGAACAAGTCGAAGGCCCTAGCAAAGTCTTCAATCAAGCTCGAGATATAACCAACCACATACCAAGGCTCTTCATGGCCTTGCCTTGACGTTCCCGGGGCATCCCGATCTTCCAAGTTCAACGACTTGAACTTGTACTTTTGGTCTTTGGGGACATACCCAAACGTCCATCGGTCCTCATGTGGCCCCAAGGGAGGCTCATCTTTCTCCTTGCTTTTCAACTTGTCATCAAGCCCATGAAATGGGCACTCATCCTCTCCACTCTCGGAATCATCATCCTCAAGTACATAAGAGTTCTTGTTCAAGCTTTGTCCCGACTCTTCCCCTAGATCAATGTTTTTCTTGGCTTGGATCATATTGCATGACTCATCATTAGTAGGCGAAGTGTTACCTTGGAGGTCAAACACTAGCTTCTCTTCGCCTAACTCGAAGGTGATCCTACCATTCTTCACATCGATCATAGCACCGGCGTTATGTAGAAATGGGCGCCCAAGAATAATGGGAGTGATTGCATCTTCCCGCATATCGAGCACGATGAAGTCAACCGGAATGAAGAACTTACCGATTCTCACCGGCACATCCTCTAGCATCCCCAATGGTTGGTTGAATGAACTATCGGCCATTTGGAGCGTGATAGAATTACTTTTAAGCTCCTTCATCCCAAGTCGGCAACAAATAGAATAAGGAATGATGCTCACACTCGCACCCAAATCACATAATGCTCTTTTGATCTTGTAGTGGCCTATGGTGCAAGGGATCGAAAATCTACCCGGATCCTTCAACTTTGGAAGCGTAGAACCTTGAATGAGCTCGCTCACCACTCTTGTGAACGCAATGGTCTCTTCCTTGTCGACGGATCTCTTCCTAGCCAATATTTCTCTCATAAATTTTCCATATGCCGGGATTTGGGTAAGTAGCTCGGTAAATGGGATGCTCACATCCAACTTCTTCACAATACTAAGGAACTTGTCATATTGAGAGTCTACCTTGGTCTTCATTTTCCTTGTTGGGAAAGGCAACTTGATTTAGATCTTGTTCTGCTCAATAGGGGAAGACTCTTCAAATGACACTTTCCTTTTACCCTTGTCTTTTGCTTGAAGTGGGGGAAGCTTGTCTTGTTGGGGTTTCTCAATCTCCCATAAGACTTGCTCCTCCATTGGATTATCAAAGCTTGAGCTTTCTTGAATTGGAGATGCCATTTTCTTTGTCGGTTCTTACATTGGCTCTTGCTCACTAGGGAATGGAGGGGAGTCATAAGATGTACCTCTCCTTGTGGTGATAGCATTTACATGCTCAAATGTCGGTCCTTCACCTTGAGAAGGTAGTTGCACCTTTTGTCTTGAGGAGCTCCCCGATGCAAGTTGTGATACTTGATTCTCAATCATCTTCATGTGAGTTTTCATTTCCTTGTTATCCATTAGAATTTGAGCAATGATTCCTTGTTGTGACATTTGTGCCTCCAATTGACTCTTTTGCATTTCTTGAGTATTCCTTTGCATATCCATCATTTTCTTTTGTATGTCGAAATCCTGTGGTGGGGATGATGGATTATGCGGAGTATCGGTGAGGGCTAATGGAGTACCATAGTCATGAATAGGAGACCGGCTCCTAGGTTTGCTTTGTTGTTGATTGCCTTGAGTTGCTTGTTGTTGTTGATGGTTCCCTTGGAACCCATGAGAATTGCCTTGATTAAGGCCTTGGTTATTGCCATGGTTGTGGTTTTGTTGTCTTATAAAGTTTTGGTTTCCTTGGAAACTGCCTTGATTGAAGTTCCCTTGTTGGAACCCTTGATTGTTGTTGTGGAAGGTACCATGGTTGTTTTGCTTGAAGTTGTTGAAGGGTCTTGGATTACCCACATAACCTTGGTAACCTTGGTTGTTGTCCCTTAGGGGAGGTGGCACATAGGGACGATGTTGTTGTTGATGTTGAAAGGCTTGTTGTTGAGGGACTTGATTGGAAGCTTGGTATTGATTAGAGTAGGAGGCACCTTGCTTGAATGCTTGAAAGGCATTCACTTGCTCAATACTTCCTCTACAATTCATAGGATCATGACCAACGATTCCACAAGTATCGCACTTCCCATAATAAGGCAAAGGAGGTGCAAATCCCAAAGCATTTACTTCTTGAATTGAGTGATGATTGGAGGAACCAATGCTTTGAACTTGAGTGAGGTGACCTTGGAGCTTCTTGTCAATGGTCTCCATATGGGTCTTCAATTGAGCTCCAAGGTCAATGCTTAGTTGAGTAATAGCATCAACCTCGTGCCTACCTCCTCGATTTGCCTTCCTAGGCCTAGAGTATTGCGAATTATGCACCGCCATTTCTTCAATTCTCGCCCAAGTTTGGTCATCATCGACCTCGGTGAACCTACCATTGGAGCCCATGTTGAGTATAGTTCTTGAGTCCTCATAAAGACCATTCCAAAATTGTTGGACTAAGAACCATTGTGAGAGTCCATGATGAGGGCATGATCTAACCAAAGACTTAAACCGCTCCCAAGCTTCATATAGGCTCTCTTCATCCCTTTGTTGGAAACCGGTGATGGAGGCCCTAAGCAAATTTGTCTTCTCCGGAGGGTAGAATGTTTGGTAGAACGCCAATGCAAGCTTTTTCCAAGTGTTGATTCCCATGGTTGCCCTATCGAGACTCTTGATCCATTGCTTCGCTTTTCCAATTAATGAGAATGGAAATAGTACCCATCGGATTTGATCTTGCGTAACCCCGGGTTGAGAGATAGCGTCACAATAATCGGAGAAAGTCTCCATGTGTTGGTGCGGGTCTTCGGTGGGCAAACCACTAAATTGGTTCCTCTCCACAAGTTGGATGAAGTGAGTCTTGGCCGTAAAATTTCCGGCATAAGCGGCCGGTAGAGCATTAGGTCCCGGCAAGACGTCTTCCGTGAATGTAGAGTGAGAAGAAAACTTAGGCATTCTTGGATATAAGAGAGAAGATGGTGGTGTAGACGGTGTTGATGTAGATGAAGAGGGGGAAATAGGAGAAGAATATCCAAAGGGATTGGTGAAATTCCCTTCGGCCGTCTCTTGAAATGCTTGCTCAAAATCGCTTCCTTGAGTTTGCTCTTGATGAGTATTGCTTGCACTTGGTTGAGAGATCCTAACCCGGTTAATCGTCCGTTGGTGAAAAGCTCGAAAAAGCCTCTCCGGCTCTGGATTAAAGAGAAAGAATTCACCTCCCCGCCTAGGCATACACTACACACTAGAACAAACGTGAGAACACCTAGTGCTTTATGGGCACTAGGTAACAACAATAAACAAGCACAACCAGAGACAAAAAGAAAAGAAAGCTAAGAAAATGGGAAAAACTAGAAAATATGCACAAGAGAAGGTAGAAGGGCACGAAGAAGGGTAACTAAGTCTAGAAATAAGCAAATAAAGTCTAAACAATGCACCGTCCCCGGCAACGGCGTCAAATTGATGGTGGGATTTGTCGTGGATCCCACCGCCAAATAAATAACCAACTAGCACCTAACGGTAGTTAGGGTAAGTCGGGTCGTGTCCACGGAGACGGTGTTGCAAGGTTTAGACTAAGTTGGCCTAAAACGAGACTATGCTACCAAACAAACACAAAGAGCTACTAATTGGTGAATTATGATGAGAGGAGAAGAAGAAAGTAGACTAACAATGAACTAGACTA
The DNA here is from genome assembly GCA_958450325.1 of Agrostemma githago. Classification (NCBI taxonomy): domain Eukaryota; kingdom Viridiplantae; phylum Streptophyta; class Magnoliopsida; order Caryophyllales; family Caryophyllaceae; genus Agrostemma; species Agrostemma githago. The sequence goes on along the minus strand of OY288247.1, from coordinate 58,632,463 downwards.
TAACAAGGCTAAATGAAATAACTAAACACAAACTAAACAATGAAGTAAAGAAATGATGACTAACTAAGAAGATGAATCAAATATGGAAAGAAAGTGGGTTAGGTCGGGTTCATAAGAATAGTAGGGTGATCGGGTTGATCACGGGTATGGGTGCCTCCTAGTGCTAGGGTCGGTCCGGGCTCTCGCTACTTAGACCGATGTCAAGGTGAGTCCGGGCTCTCGCAACTTAGACTCTAATCGAGGTATGTCCGGGCTCACGCAACTTAGACTATCCTCAACACTATCCTCAACATGACCACAAACAAGACAAACAATGAGTAGAGGAAAACTAGCATGAGAAGCATGGCCACTACAACTCAAACAAGCATTTCAACAAACACATGGTGTGCCAAGTATGTGACTAACAACAAAGATCCATCCTTTACCCCTAATCAAACCCTAATCACCCATATTCTACCCTTAATCCCCCTACTAACCCACAAGAAGACTACTCACACATATTCAAACTAACTACAACAATGAAAAGATAAAACAACATCACAATCCAAACATTCATAATGAAAGAAAACAAGAACAATAACAAGAACACTAAGTAAAGATTCAAACTTGAGTAAATAACAATAAACAAGAGAAAAGAAAGATTATACCAACACAAGATGAAGGAAAAGATGAAATCTTGCATAAATAAGAAACCCAAATAATCCCAAGGTTGTCAAGCTTGGAGAGATCTTCAAGTGTCTTCTTAATACAAGAACTAATTACAAGGCTAATCAACTAAGATTAACTAATGATTAAAGGAAGATTAAAACTAATGAGAGGAACTAAATCTAGGGTTTATATGATGTAGAGAGGCTTATGATAGTCTAGGTTAAGGTAAGATACATAAACAATACAAGAGGGAAGTATTTATAGGGTTCCGTAAGTGAGAGGAATAAAAGAAGGAGGCGGAACAGAGACTGGGTCATTCCCGATCGGGAATGGGAAATCCCGATCGGGAAGAAATGATGGTCCCGATCGGGAATATGCGATCCCGATCGGGATACTTCCTCTTTCCCGATCGGGAATATGCGATCCCGGTCGGGAATGCTTGACAGTGAGCAGCTATTCTTGCACTTCATTCCCGATGGGGTTCACGAATTCCCGATCGGGATTAGCCTTGTTTAGCTCTTCCTCGACTCCTTGTCGATGCTCGGTGCTCGGGGAGTCGCCGAATAATCGTTGCTTCTCCTCTTGGGTTCCATACGCGTCGGAAACGAGTTGAATCGTTCCGTTTCTTCGAGATGAGCCCTAGGAACCTGAAATAATCTAGTAGAAGCATAAGTCGTCCCTAAAACCGCCCTAAGGAGCGATTTCATCAGAGAAAACAAGACTAAATACAAGAAATAAACACTACAAAACGCACTTATCATAAGCCCAGCGAGAAAGTGCTAGTGGAGGCTTTTGTCAAGAATCTCCTCCCATCTTACCGGGTCCATCTTCGGTATGCCATCATCCCCAGTTTTGCCACCCTTACTGAAATGGGCACAAGGATCGAGGATGACTTAAGGTTGGAGAGCCTGACTAAGGCCTCTACCAAGGGATATCAAGGGGCCAGTTCATCTGTGAGCAAGCCCACACCTGCAGCTGCAACTCGCAGCATCTTCGATGAGGTTAATCTGCTTGACACCTCATCCAAAAAGAATACTCCAACTCGGGTATTCACGGATATAGGGACTACCTATACCTACGACTTAAAAAGGCTATCTTCGAAGGGCCTTATCCAACCAATAGGCCTAACTCCAGAAGTTCCAGTGGAAAAGAGGTCTAAAAGCTACAATGCTCAAGCCTATTGCCAATACCATCGGGGTAATGGGCATGACACAGAGAAATGCTGGAAGCTGAAGCATCTGATCCAAGATCTGATTGAGAATAGAAAAATACCATTGCCCGGGGACAAGCCGAGTAACAAAGAAAACCTGTTCACTGCCCATGCTATATTCACTGGAGAGGTAATCGACTGCTCTCACCTCATTTCCCCATTTATCCCACAAATCAACGGGATATGGTTCGATGATGAGGACGACATCTACCTAGCCAAAGGGGAAGCTGTCCCCATCACCAGTGAAGAGGTCCGAAAAGCTAAGTCCAAAGCCGTAGCCACTAACCACTAATCTACCCTTGAAGAACCAAGCGACGACACGGCCCTGGTCCAAAAATTGAAAAGGGTTCGAGCCGATCTAACCATATGGCAACTTCAGGTTAGCTCGCAAGCACATCGGGAAGCACTGACCAAGGCTCTCGATGAGATCAAGGTCGACTCACAGGCTACCCCTGCTGAAATGGTAGCCACTATCATGCCCTATCTCAAGAAACAAATCCAAAGAAGAAGGCCCACTCATAACCTTCTCTGAGTCCGATCTACCACCATTTGGGGCCGCCCATAACTTGGCCCTCTACATCACGGTCATTTGCCGAGAGAATTACCTCCCGATGACCCTAATTGACGACGGATCTGCCGTGAATGTCCTTCCCCTAAGGACCGCTAAGGCCCTCGGCATCACCGAGGCCGACTATCTCCCGACGGCGCAGACTATCCAGGCTTTCGACGGAAGCCCAAAACCAGTCGCTGGGGCCGTTAAATTGACAATCATAACGGGCCCAATCGAGAAAGAATTGGAGTTTCAGGTGATTGACGTCACCTCGTCCTTCAACTTGCTACTAGGAAGGCCTTGAATCCATGCAGTCAAGGCTGTATCCTCTACCCTCCACAGGAAAGTCAAGATGCCACTTCAGGACGGTGTCATCACACTGGAGGCGACCCCCATTACCGTAGCAAGCTGCAACGCTACGGGTCGGGCCGACCCGCGAGAATTTGATTTCGTGGGTATGATCGAAGAAGAATATCTCTTCAGGCCCTACTTCACTACTAGCATCAACACGATGCTACAAAACTTGGGTTACCTACCGGGGGCCACTTCGAGGCCATATCTCCCGGCTGGGAAGGTTATCGAAGTCTAAACAACCGAGGGTCTCGATTCGGTTTGGGGTACACTACGAGCCCGGAAAATGTGGGTCGGGCAAATATAATCAAGTTTGTCACTCCAGTATTCGGGGCAATCCAAGTGGGCCTTTATCAACCCACTATCACATATCCCGGGACCAAAATGGCTCGGGAATGCAATTTCATCCCCGATGATATATTCACCCTTGTTCAAACTGAGTCTGGGGAAGGTGAAAACAACGCCGAGCCCATGCTAGGGCTCCTATTTAGAGAAGATAAGGTCGTCCCTGCTCCAAAAGAGGATCTGGTCAACCTAATCCTCCGCAGCAACCAGTTTGACCCAACAAAGTTGATCTCCGAAGTGGGTACGGACACCGGAAAAAGGGCCTGGAGGAAGACCATCAAGTGGACCGACAGCCAAGGACGGACCTACAAGCTAACCGCCGGCGAGGGAGACATGCCGGATACGAGTCCGAGTCCGAGTCTGAGTCAGAGTCAGAGTCGGAGTCTGAGTCCAAGTCTAGAGGGTCTGGTGCTAGAGTCCAATCTGTAACCCCTCTTCCCTTAGCCACTGGAGTCTCGGGGACTGTCCCGAGAGCACTCCCTATCCCGCCACTGACCAACGATCAGATGGCCGCTCTATTCGAGCTATTCCCGAAATTTACTATTAATAATAATAACGAAAACCGTTCTGCTTACGACTTGTATTATTTCCAAAATTCTTTCAATTTCAAAAATTTTATATTCAATGACATTCAGAAACCCGACGAAAAGGTACCTCTTCCTCCGCATCTGATCGAGAAGCTAGAACAAAGGGAATCCCGAGATCCGGTAATTGAAGAAACCGAGTCCATTAACGTGGGAACCACTTTTAGAGCCCCAGATGCTTAAGTTGGGCCTATCCTTAGATCCCGAGGAGAGAAAACAATTCACAGACCTCCGCCAAGAGTTCAAAGACGTCTTCGCATGGTCCTACAAGGACATGCCGGGAATAGATCGGGAAATAGCTGAACACCGTATACCCATCAAAGATGGGTGTAAGCCGGTAAAACAGAAACACCGAAGGATGAAGCCCGAATGGTCTCTCAAAGTCAAAGAGGAAGTAGACAAACAATTCAAAGCAGGCTTTATACAAGTGTCTGAATATCCAGACTGGGTCGCAAACATCGTGCCAGTACCCAAGAAGGACGGCAAGGTGCGGGTATGTGTGGACTTCCGAGACCTTAACAAGGCCAGCCCAAAAGACGATTTTCCATTACCACACATCGACATACTGGTGGATAACACGGCCGATCATGCCCTTCTATCATTCATGGACGGGTATGCCGGATATAATCAAATCAAAATGGCAGAAGAGGATATGAGTAAGACCACCTTCATTACACCTTGGGGTACTTAATGTTACACCGTTATGCCATTTGGGCTTATCAACGCCGGGGCCACTTATCAATGGACCACCACTACTTTATTACATGATATGATGCACAAAGAAGTGGAGGTCTACGTGGACGACATGATCGTCAAATCCAAATCGAAGCGGGCACATCATGTAATCCCCTAGAAATTCTAACGCAATACAGTGGCGGAAACACTGTAGAAGTGGGATTATAACACACTGCAGCAATGTCTTGATTAAATAAAAATGGTAAGACAATACATAAGCCATAAAATAAAAATGGCTACAAAATATATAAATAAATAAAATCCATAAAAAGGGTTTTAACAATCCATAATACAGTGATCTGATTAAAACAAGCAGGATCCATAACTGCTCGCTAGCCCACCCGAAGGAAAACACATATACCTGCCATGTTAAAAACATAACAATCACAATCAGTGGGGAGCAACGTCAACGTTCTCCCAGCCGTATAACAGGATTTTAAAACTGTAATTACTATTATAGAAAAATAGTAAAAATGGAAAACAGTAAAACACATTATAATAAAAATAAACTTTCAGTGAAAAACTTCACGTATCAAAACAATATAATAAAAATGAGTTTTCCGAAGAAAACATAAACATTTGCCAACCTGCAACCAAATTATATCGATAATAATAAAAATATTCAAAATGGCGTTATGGATAGGAGTAGTGTAGACGGCTAGACTTTCACTAGGAGAATACTAAAAACTAGCTTCGAGAACTTAGTTCAAACAAATTAAATTTCGGTCTCTAACTAGGCTACTCAACCATAATAGAGCGGCGACTTATAAATGCGTGGCCCTAGTTTAAGATAATGCACACCCCTCCTGGGATTACCTGTCACCCAGTTCAACTTATGACGGCGACTTACTGCGAGGCCTAAGCTTAAGGTCAAAATGTACACAACTCCCGGGATACCTGTCACCCGGTTCAACAACCAATGTACCGATTCCTGATACACTAGCCTTATAGTTGATGGCAAAACCGTAAACCCTAGAATATATTCCTCTAACCTCACACTTGTCCTTATTCCATAACTCCAAAACAAAGCCATTATCGATATTCAAAAGATATAATCAATATAAATAATATGAGGATAAAAGAAGTATACATTTATATTTTAAAACAGGAAACTTTCTATTTTAGGAAACTTCTATTTTTAAAAATTTACTAAAAATAGCATTATATCAAAATAGTGAAAATATTAGTTCATACTAATACCATATTTTTAGTAAACGATATAGATTTATAAAACCAATACTTTCGGCTTTAACGATATTAATTATTAAAGTAAGAACATTTGAGTTTATGAAATTATTGAAATATCGTACAAGTGTATAAAATGATTAAAAATGTCTTAAACGTTTTAATGATACTAATCAGGGTGTTTTCAAAATTTACAAAGCTAAAATTCCCTAATTATTATTGGTTACGACAATACAATTACAAATAGGATTTTACGGCAAATGTCAAATTAAATCTTTTAACGTCTTTTATTTAATTAAACCATTGAATATATTTAGAATATGATAAGAGATGATTTAAATCTTAATGTTTCAGATTTAAATATTTTCAAAATAGCTGGAAAAATAAATCTTTTCGGTAAGACGAAGCATTTTAACGATAAATCGTAATTTGTCCAAAAATCAATACTTATTTATTAAAGACTTTAATAAATAGTACAAAAATTACGTAAAATAGTTAAAATATATTTATGGACATTCTGTCCAGAAAAGAAAATTTTCCAGAATCCTAAAACTCGGTTTTTAAAGCGTTTTCTCGTTAATCGTCTAATCTCGACAATAACGATTAATAAAAATAGTAATTACAAAACGATTTAAGTATTAATATCCAAAATTTATTATTACACTTTAAAATCATGATTTTCCAGAATATAAATTTTTCCAGACTTTACCAAAATTCCAGATTCAACAAATTTCAACAAAACCGTCATTTAAACCCGTTTTCACAATTAACGATTTCATTAATAAACCTATCGTTCCTAACATTTTATTAAGGCACTAAAAATCATAAAAATACATTTTAATATGAAATCATCAGAATCATAATTTTTTTCCAGATTTAAACCAAAGACCAGAAATCGAGAATTTAAACAACAAACACGGTTTTAACAATAAACGATGATTTAAAGTGATTAATTAATTCATCCACTTAACAATTCCGAAAAATTAAGAAATAATTCAGAAAATTCTATTTCACCAGAAAGTTTCACCACGTCAAAAATCAGATTAAAATAAAATGTTTAGGTACTAGAACTAAAAATCGGCTTTTAATCGTTTTTGTCCGAAAACGGTAATAATTCAATAATCGATATTTAAAATATCAGAAAAATCTTAAATTATTATAAATCATCAAAAATATAAATTTTACAGAATATAAACATATATTACATGTTTAGGCCGAATATTATGATTTTACAAATTAATATGACAATTTAATCGTTAATCTCGTAAAAGCGATAAAAATATCGAAACATGCAAATTTTCAACTTTTAAAATTTTTCCAGATTATATGAAATACATATATTGTCAAAAATGAAATATAAAAATTATACATGCAAATACACAATTAAAATCATGAAATACCGAGTAACATCGACGTTACCTTTAGTCCAAATCGGAAACGATAATATACTCGTCGGCCTCGGGATCGTCCACAAATCCTACCATACATGAAAATCATGGCAGAAAAATACCATGAGAAAAACTAAGAAAATCAAGGTGAATAACGATCGAAAACCACATCGCTTATTACCTTAACGGAAGGATCAAAATAACGATTAATTTGACGATGAGAACGAGACGATTATGACTCGATTTGAAGCAAGAATTAGCCTTGAGAGGCTGCTGGAGTCATGGCCAAATGCGAAGAATGAAAGGATTTTTTTGATGTTTAATTGTAAGAATGAATGTTAGGAAATGGATGGGTTTTTTTTCCTAAGCTTGAATGCTACTAAAATTTGATGAAAACAATGCTACTCTACCACATATGGCCAGCCAAAATGAACAAGTAAGGGAGGATGAAAAGTTTGACAATAATGCAAGGAATAAATGGAAGAAAAATAATCATACGTTTACGGTTTAACGTGATAAAATGAAACGTATTAATAAAACGTAATAAAATTCCTGACCAGAGGCTTAGTCGGTCCAAAAAGTGAGAAAATGACCTCAAATTATTTATAAGTTGATAAAAAGTATAATCGTAAAATAGTTAAAAGCATTTCAAAGTAATTCGAGTAAACCTCGCGTAAGAAAATAATTAATCGCGAAGCTTTGTAATAAAATCATTAACGACTAAATTTTTGTAAATAAAAATATTTACTAGTTGAAAATATTAGATAAATGTATTTAAACATTTTTAGGAAAAGGAATGACTTAAATCCGAGCTTAAAAACGTCAATTCGAAGAGAAATAGAATTCTTCGCGGAAAATTAATTAGTTTACGAAGAAAACTAAATAAATGGATTTAATAGAATAAAAATCTTTAAAATATAAATAAATATCATTAAACTCAAACATTAAAATAGAGCTTAGTAAAATGATGAAATATGAGGCCGAAAAGTGACAGAGTTAAGACGGAGTCCCAACGGAAAGAATAAATATGCTAGGAAAAATAGCGGGTGTTACAATCATCCCCACTAAAAGAAAGTTTCGTCCTCGAAACTAAGAATAAGTAGAAAGGAAACAAGATTACCCCCCGAAAAGGTGAGGATACAATTTTTGCATAAAAAATTGCTTTAAAAGAAAATTTTACAACCTTCAAGGTGATACGAAATCGAAGCCAAATATCTATTCCAAGAAGAATTGGGCTAACCAACCCGAAGTTTAAAATCTTTTGATTAATGAAATGGTAAAGTAAATTTATTTGATAAAATAACAACGTTAAATAACATTTGTAAACAAAGTCGTAGAAAATAGAGTAACCAAAACACTTTCAAAACAAAGTAAAACAATTTGATTAAAAATAATCCGATAATATTTCGTTTTATGACAAAACCAAATTTAGTTTGGAAAAATCAAATTTTGTAGTTAGTAAAAATCGAACCAGTCGTCAAACATTTTCAATAACAGATTCAAAAGTCCACCTACAATAAAATGAAAACTAATTTCAAAATATTAAAATTTCGAAAATGTTATCAAAGTAATTATGAAAGTTTTCAAAAATGTTACCAAACTTGAACATAAAATAATTTCAACAATGTTAAAACGTTTTATGTAATAATCATTTAGAAATCGAATATGGAAATATGAAAGTCTTCATAAAAGTCCGATTGCCTGAAAATAAAAATGAAATAATTTAAAATAAATTATTAAGGCATTTTGAAACAGATCTAGATATAATTATCAATCAACGATAAAACAAAAGTGAAGTATAAAGTTCTTAAATTCAAAAATGTTAAATTTCACGATATCTGAAAAGTTTAATTTAGTCAATTTTTTTTTTACAAAACGGGGAGTTTCATAAATAGAAATCATAACTCAAAATGTTAAAATTTCACGATAACCCAAAATGTTAAATTGCTCAAAGTTTTTACAAAATGGGGAGTTTTAAAATTTGAAATTATGCTTCAAAATGTTAAAATTTAACGAAAATCAAAAATTTTAAATTAGTCAAACTTTTCATGAGTTCGGGGAAATAATGAACGGATAAATAGAGTCAAGGATAAACAATAAATTAAAATAAGAGTTTTCAAAATCGATAAAGGTCAAAAGGATTGACAGGAGTTACCGTAACAGAATTCAAGAGAAGCAGAAAGGAAGACGAAGTTAAGAATCAAAAAGAGCTCTCAAGGATTATAGAAGAAATTAACCATCTCGAGATTCCTAGCACGACTCCCACAAACACGGGTTCCTAAGTCCCATCAAATAATGCTAAGTCCAATATCAGTACAGGGTGGTCCTACTCAATCTACAACCTCCAAAATTAAGTCTTACATACTTAAATAATCTTTCAATTGGTAAAGTAAGAAACCACAAATGATTTAGACTAATCCTTTAATTAAGATTCCAACGGTTATCAAAACATACCCAAACTCGTAATCATTAATGTTCATAAACTTAAAGCTCATAAGGTCTGAACTCGAGGTATACCTCAAATTTCTCGAGTAAGGAAGACTAAATAAAATCCACCAATTAACAATGTTCGGACACGAAATCCTCAAAAATGATCACCAACATATTTATAATACCACAAGTACAGAAGTTGGGGAAGTACAATAAATCCTCAAACACGCTCAAACCTATAGGTAATGGAGCAAACACTCACATCTTCAAACACGTCATTCGATTAATGATTCTGAGAAGTCCATCAAATTTCTAATCGTAATGGTGTAACCACAAAGTATTTAATAACTCAACGAAGCCACAATCTCGTTGGTCTAATGTTCTGAACTATAAATCCATTAAGATGATTCGCATTAAGTATTCCTCAAAACAATGCGATAACTCCAACCTCTAATGGCAATATGTTTCTCTTTTTCAAGGTTAACAACAATTTATCCAATTTTAGATCACTCAACTCCAAAGCTCATAGCTTACAACCTTAAACAACGATCAACGATCTAATCCTTAAGAAACAAGGGTAATCTATGTTAACCAAAATTTCTAACGGTATTAATGAAAACCTTTGATGGTACCACAACATTCAGGTTAACACTTTAACCAACACTCTATGATCCCGAATATTCACGACGCATCCATCAAATAAGCATTAGGTAGGAATCCCAAAATACTATTATTATCTACACTTGGTTCGGTTCTAGGTTAAATTAGGTACTAGGTATCCATCAAATACAATATACTCTTACTACCCCAAAATATATTCAACTCTAAGTCCTCCAAATAATCAAGTAACCTATAACCAAAAGTTCAGTGTGTAAAGTACCAACCTAATTCCATTAATTGACAATTTATCATCCAAATCGATCCTCAAAAGCTTACTAAGATAGATAACAGGGTATAACTCACAACCCTCAAGCCATAGGTAACAAGGGTTTACTAAACCTAAAACATCTATATCCTTTCACGGGGTTCACTGAGACAGAAATCGGTCTAGCCAAAGAATCTCAAGAGAAAGATGGTAGAGTAGAAGAATATAACAAAGATTCACCAAGCGGATGAAGAAGAGAATATAAAAGAGAAGAATTAGAAGAAGTAGAGGAAGGAAGAAAAGAGTCGATGATACTATATTACTAAGTTCTTGAACCAGAGGAGAATCTTCGGGCCTCCAGAGTTCACGCGGGATCCAAAAGGCTTACTTCATCTTCTTGTAGAGGAACGAACACACAAGTATTGAGTCGCTCCATCTGGATCTACTGCGACATCACGGAACAGGAATCGACTCTTGATCATCTGGCTTGTAGCTTAAGTAAACTGAACCGGAGCTAAAAATTACCATCGGCATCTTTCTTGGAGCACCAAGTTGTCCACTCAAGTCAGCAGGCGTTGAGAGTTCTAAGAAGGTCTTGTCCCGATCTGGAGCAGCATCAAGTCAACATCTTGTCCACTCATCATCTTCTTCTTGGACATATAAAACAAATATTCAATGCTAACCATTGAGTTTCAGGAACAGGAAAGCTAAACAAATAAGTCCTTAATTGTTTCTACTCATATCTAACAATATTTTTATTTACTGTTTAAATAATTTACTGGTATTTTCCCTAATTTCAGGTGTAAGCGTTGGGAGCAGTGATGCTCTGATACCAACTGTAATCCCCTAGAAATTCTAACGCAATATAGTGGCGGAAACACTGTAGAAGTGGGATTATAACACACTGCAGCTTTGTCTTGATTAAATAAAAATGGTAAGTCAATACATAAGCCATAAAATAAAAATGGCTACAAAATATATAAATAAATAAAATCCATAAAAAGGGTTTTAACAATCCATAATACAGTGATCTGATTAAAACAAGCAGGATCCATAACTGCTCGCTAGCCCACCCGAAGGAAAACACATATACCTGCCATGTTAAAAACATAACAACCACAATCAGTGGGGAGCAACGTCAACGTTCTCCCAGCCGTATAACAGGATTTTAAAACTGTAATTACTATTATAGAAAAATAGTAAAAATGGAAAACAGTAAAACACATTATAATAAAAATAAACTTTCAGTGAAAAACTTCACGTATCAAAACAATATAATAAAAATGAGTTTTCCGAAGAAAACATAAAACAATTGCCAACCTGCAACCAAATTATATCGATAATAATAAAAATATTCAAAATGGCGTTATGGATAGGAGTAGTGTATATGGCTAGACTTTCACTAGGAGAATACTAAAAACTAGCTTCGAGAACTTAGTTCAAACAAATCAAACTTCGGTCTCTAACTAGGCTACTCAACCATAATAGAGCGGCGACTTATAAATGCGTGGCCCTAGTTTAAGATAATGCACACCCCTCCTGGGATTACCTGTCACCCAGTTCAACTTATCACGGCGACTTACTGCGAGGCCTAAGCTTAAGGTCAAAATGTACACAACTCCCGGGATACCTGTCACCCGGTTCAACAACCAATGTACCGATTCCTGATACACTAGCCTTATAGTTGATGGCAAAACCGTAAACCCTAGAATATATTACTCTAACCTCACACTTGTCCTTATTCCATAACTCCAAAACAAAGCCATTATCGATATTCAAAAGATATAATCAATATAAATAATATGAGGATAAAAGAAGTAAACATTTATATTCTAAAAGAGGAAACTTTCTATTTTAGGAAACTTCTGTTTTCTAAAACTTTACTAAAAATAGCATTATATCAAAATAGTGAAAATATTAGTTCATACAAATACCATATTTTTAGTAAACGATATAGATTTATAAAACCAATACTTTCGGCTTTAACGATATTAATTATTAAAGTAAGAACATTTGAGTTTATGAAATTATTGAAATATCGTACAAGTGTATAAAATGATTAAAAATGTCTTAAACGTTTTAATGATACTAATCAGGGTGTTTTCAAAATTTACAAAGCTAAAATTCCCTAATTATTATTGGTTACGACAATACAATTACAAATAGGATTTTACGGCAAATGTCAAATTAAATCTTTTAACGTCTTTTATTTAATTAAACCATTGAATATATTTAGAATATGTTAAGGGATGATTTAAATCTTAATGTTTCAGATTTAAATATTTTCAAAATAGCTGGAAAAATAAATCTTTTCGGTAAGACGAAGCATTTTAACGATAAATCGTAAATTGTCCAAAAATCAATACTTATTTATTAAAGACTTTAATAAATAGTACAAAAATTACGTAAAATAGTTAAAATATATTTATGGACATTCTGTCCAGAAAAGAAAATTTTCCAGAATCCTAAAACTCGGTTTTTAAAGCGTTTTCTCGTTAATCGTCTAATCTCGACAATAACGATTAATAAAAATAGTAATTACAAAGCGATTTAAGTATTAATATCCAAAAATTATTATTACACTTTAAAATCATTATTTTCCAGAATATAAATTTTTCCAGACTCTTCCAAAATTCCAGATTCAACAAATTTCAACAAAACCGTCATTTAAACCCGTTTTCACAATTAACGATTTCATTAATAAACCTATCGTTCCTAACATTTTATTAAGGCACTAAAAATCATAAAAATACATTTTAATATGAAATCATCAGAATCATAATTTTTTTCCAGATTTAAACCAAAGACCAGAAATCGAGAATTTAAACAACAAACACGGTTTTACTGATAAACGATGATTTAAAGTGATTAATTAATTCATCCACTTAACAATTCCGAAAAACTAAGAAATAATTCAGAAAATTCTATTTCACCAGAAAGTTTCACCACGTCAAAAATCAGATTAAAATAAAATGTTTAGGTACTAGAACTAAAAATCGGCTTTTAATCGTTTTTGTCCGAAAACGGTAATAATTCAATAATCGATATTTAAAATATCAGAAAAATCCTAAATTATTATAAATCATCAAAAATATAAATTTTACAGAATATAAACATATATTACATGTTTAGGCCGAATATTATGATTTTACAAATTAATATGACAATTTAATCGTTAATCTCGTAAAAGCGATAAAAATATCGAAACATGCAAATTTTCAACTTTTAAAAATTTTCCAGATTATATGACATAAATAGATTGTCAAAAATGAAATATAAAAATTATACATGCAAATACACAATTAAAATCATGAAATACCGAGTAACATCGATGTTACCTTTAGTCCAAATCGGAAACGATAATATACTCGTCGGCCTCGGGATCGTCCACAAATCCTACCATACATGAAAATCATGGCAGAAAAATACCATGAGAAAAACTAAGAAAATCAAGGTGAATAACGATAAAAAACCACATCGCTTATTACCTTAACGGAAGGATCGGAATAACGATTAATTTGACGATGAGAACGAGTCAATTATGACTCGATTTGAAGCAAGAATTAGCCTTGAGAGGCTGCTGAAGTCATGGCCAAATGCGAAGAAAGAAAGGATTTTTTTGATGTTTAATTGTAAGAATGAATGTTAGGAAATGGATGGGTTTTTTTTCCTAAGCTTGAATGCTATTAAAATTTGATGAAAACAATGCTACTCTACCACATATGGCCAGCCAAAATGAACAAGTAAGGGAGGATGAAAAGTTTGACAATAATGCAAGAAATAAATGGAAGAAAAATAATCATACGTTTACGGTTTAACGTGATAAAATGAAACGTATTAATAAAACGTAATAAAATTCCTGACCAGAGGCTTAGTCGGTCCAAAAAGTGAGAAAATGGCCTCAAATTATTTATAAGTTGATAAAAAGTATAATCGTAAAATAGTTAAAAGCATTTCAAAGTAATTCGAGTAAACCTCGCGTAAGAAAATAATTAATCGCGAAGCTTTGTAATAAAATCATTAACGACTAAATTTTTGTAAATAAAAATATTTACTAGTTGAAAATATTAGATAAATGTATTTAAACATTTTTAGGAAAAGGAATGACTTAAATCCGAGCTTAAAAACGTCAATTCGAAGAGAAATAGAATTCTTCGCGGAAAATTAATTAGTTTACGAAGAAAACTAAATAAATGGATTTAATAGAATAAAAATCTTTAAAATATAAATAAATATCATTAAACTCAAACATTAAAAAAGAGCTTAGTAAAATGATGAAATATGAGGCCAAAAAGTGACAGATTTAAGACGGAGTCCCAACGGAAAGAATAAATATGCTAGGAAAAATAGCGGGTGTTACACATCACGGCCCTAAGAAAGTTCTTTACTCGGGTACGTAAATACAACATGAGGTTGAACCCTCAAAAATGCAGTTTCAGGGTAACATCAGGCAAATTACTGGGCCATATCGTTGGCCAACGCGGCATCGTGGTCGACCCAGCTTAAATCAAAGCCATCACCGAGATGCGACCACCCAAGACCGAAAAAGAAGTAAGAGGGTTTCTCGGAAAAGTCCAATATATCAGCCGGTTTATTTCAAAATTAACCATGGTATGTGAGCCTATTTTCAAGAAATTGAAGATAGGAGAACAAACACTGTGGGATGATAAATGTCAAGCGGCTTTTGATAAAATCAAAGAAATTCTGTCTGCTCCGCCGGTATTAATGCCACCTCAACCCGGTTTGCCTTTCTCGTTATACCTAACAACGACCGAGACGGCCATGGGGGCTATGCTGGCCCAGACAATCGATTCGGAAGAACGGGCTATCTACTACATCAGTAAGAAATTCCTCGAGTACGAATGCAAGTACACAATGCTCGAAAAGACGTGCCTAGCTCTGGTTTGAGCCACTAAAAAGCTCCGACACTACACGCCTAGCCACGAAGTACATGTGTTATCCAAAATGGATCCTATCAAGTACTTGTTCGAGAAGCCTATCCTTAACGGCCGGATGTTCAGATGGACATTGATGCTCGCAGAGCTTGACCTCAAATTTGTAACATTAAAAGCCATCAAAGGCCGAGTAGTGGCGGAATTCCTCGCCGATAGTCCGATATCTGAAGAGGGACACACCGATACTTGGGCCTTTCCTGATGAAGACATATTCCATACCGACACCGAAACATGGGATTTGTATTTTGATGGGGCATCCAACTTCCGAGGATTTGGGGTCGGAATTCTGTTAATCTCACCACAGGGGGAGTGAAATACCCCGCATTGAATGAAGATGTCCTATTTATGAGCCTTGTTTAAAGGGATTTGAAGTACTACTCATATCAACAAAGTGCACGTCAAATATTTATTCCGAGAGGAATTTGGCTAAGCTACCCGGAGTTTAAATTTTTTTTTAATTAGTGAAACCGTAAAGTAAAGTTATTTGGTAAAATAATGACGTCAAATAACATTTGTAAACAAACTCGAAGGAAATAGGATAACCAAAATATTTTGAAAACAAAAGTAAAATATTTTGATTACGAAATTCGATATTATTCCTTTTTTTGATGAAACAAAATTTAGTTAGGAGAAATCTAAGTTTGTAGTTAGTAAAAATCGCACCAGCCGTCAAACATTTTCAATTACAGATTCAAAAGTCCAACAACAATAAAATGAAAATTCATTTTCAAAACGTTAAAATTTCGAAAATGTTATCAAAGTAATTATGAAAGTTTTCAAAAATGTTATCAAACTTGAACATACAAAATCATTTCGACAATGTTAAAACGTTTTACATAACAATCCTATACAAATTGAAGTACATGGAAATATAAAAGTCTTCATAAAATTTTGATCGCTTGAAAATCAAAAATTAAAAATAATTTCGAAATAATTTAAAATAAATTATTAAGGCATTTTGAAATAGATCTAAATATAAATATCAACCAAAGATAAAACAAACTCAAGTATATAGTTCTCAAATTATAAAAAAAATGTTAAATTTCACGATAATCCAAAATGTTAAATTGCTCAAAGTTTTTACAAAATGGGGAGTTTTAAAATTTGAAATTATGCTTAAAAATGTTAAAATTTCATGAAAATAAAAAATTTGAAATTAGTCAAGCTTTTTACAAAACGGGCAAATTCACAATTAGAAATTATAACTAAAAATGTTAAAATTTTACGATAATCCATTTTTTTTTAAAGTAGTCAAACTTTTTATAAAATAGGGAGTTCGAAAAATAGTTAACGGGTAAATAGAACAAGGATAAATAAATTAAAAATAAGAGCTTTCGAAGTCGACAAAGGTTGAAGGGATTGGCAGGAGTTACCGTAACAGAATTCAAGAGAAGCAGAAAGGAAGACGGAGTTGAGAATCAAAAAGAGCTCTCAAGGATTATGGAAGAAATTAATCATCTCGAGATTCCTAGCACGACTTCCACAAACACGGGTTCCTAATTCCCATCAAATAACGCTAAGTCCAATATCAGTACAGGGTGGTCCTACTCAACCTACAATCTCCAAAATTAAGTCTTACATACTTATACAATCTTTCAATTAGTATACTCAGAATCCACAAATGATTTAGACTAATCCTTTAATTAAGATTCCAACGGTTATCAAAACATACCCTAACTCGTAATCACTAAAGTTCATAAATTTAAAGCTCATAAGGTCTGAACTCGAGGTATACTTCAAATTTCTCGAGTAAGGAAGACTAAATAAAACCCACCAATTAACAAAGTTCGGACACGAAATCCTCAAAAATGATCACCAACATATTAATAATACCACAAGTACAGAAGTTGGGGAAGTACAATAAATTCTCAAACACGCTCAAACCTATAGGTAATTGCGCAAACACTCACATCTTCAAACACATCATTCGATTAATGTTTCTGAGAAGTCCATCAAATTTCTAATCGTAATGGTGCAACCACAAAATAGTTAATAACTCAACGAAGCCACAAGCTCGTTGGTCTAAGGTTCTAAACTATAAATCCATTAAGATGATTGACATCAAAGTGTTCCTCAAAACAACGCGATAAATCCAACCTCTAATGGCAATATGTTTCTCTTTTTCAAGGTTAACAACAATTTATCCAATTTAGATCACTCAACTCCAAAGTTCATAGGTTACAACCTTAACCATAAATTAACGATCTAATCCTTAAAAAACACGGGTAATCTATGTTAACCAAAATTTCTAACGGTATTAATGAAAACCTTCGATGGTACCACAACACTCAGGTTAACAATTTAAACAGTACTCTATGATCCCAAATATTCCCGATGCATCCATCAAATAACATTTAGGTAGGAATCCCAAAATTATATTATTAGCTACACTTAGATCGGTTCTAGGTTAAATTAGGTACTAGGTATCCATCAAGTACGATATACTCTTACTACCCCAAAATATATTCAACTCTAAGTCCCCCAAATAATCAAGTAACCTATAACCCAAGGTTCAGTGTCTAAAGTACCAACCTAATTCCATTAATTGACAATTTATCATTCAAATCGATCCTCAAAAGCTTACTAAGATAGATAACAGGGTATAACTCACATCCCTCAAGCCATAGGTAACAAGGGTTTAATAAACCTCAAACATCTATATCCTTTCACGGGGTTCACTAAGACGGAAATCGGTCTAGCCAAAGAATCTCAAGAGAAAGATGGTAGAGTAGAAGAATATAACAAGGATTCACCAAGCGGTTGAAGAAGAGAATATAAAAGAGAAGAAGTAGAGGAAGGAAGAAAAGAGTCGATGATACTATATTACTAATTTCTTGAACCAGAGGAGAATCTTCGGGCCTCCAGAGTTCACGCGGGATCCAAATGGCTTACTTCATCTTCTTGTAGAGGAACGAGCACGTAAGTCTTCGGTCGCTCCATCTCGATCTACTGCGACATCATGGAACATGAATCTACTCTTGATCATTTGGCCTGTAGCTTAAGTAAACTGAACTGGAGCTAAAAATCACCATCGGCATCTTTCTTGGAGCACCAAGTTGTCCACTCGAGTCAGCAGGCGTTGAGAGTTCTAAGCAGGTCTTGTCCCGATCTGGAGCAGCATCCTATCAATATCTTGTTCATTCGTCTTCTTCCCACAAAAGTACAAATATTCAATGCTAATCATTGAGTTCAGGAAACAGATAATCTTAACAGTTAAGTCCTTATTTGTTTCTATCAATTTCTAATAATATTTTTATTTACTGTTTAAATAATCTACTGGTATTTTCCCTAATTTCAGGTGTAAGCGTTGGGAGCAGTGATGCTTTGATACCAACTGTAATCCCCTAGAAATTCTAACACAATACAGTGGCGGAAACACTGTAGAAGTGGGATTATAACACACTGTTGCTATGTCTTGATTAAATAAAAATGGTAAGTCAATACATAAGCCATAAAATAAAAATGGCTACAAAATAAATAAATAAATAAATAAAATCCATAAAAAGGGTTTTAACAATCCACAATACAATGATCTGATTAAAACAAGCAGGATCCATAACTGCTCGCTAGCCCACCCGAAGGAAAACACATATACCTGCCATGTTAAAAACATAACAGCCACAATCAGTGAGGAGCAACGTCAACGTTCTCCCAGCCGTATAACAGGATTTAAAACTGTAATTACTATTATAGAAAAATAGTAAAAATGGAAAACAGTAAAACACATTATAATAAAAATAAACTTTCAGTGAAAAACTTCACGCGCAAAAATAAATAGTTTACAATGAAAATCAAATAAATAGGTTTACAAGAATTAAAATCTTTTAAAATAAAAATAAATAATATTTGACTCAAAAAAATAATAAGAATTCAGAAAGATGAAGGAAATAGAAGACGAAATTGACATAGAGTCATGACGGAGTCACAACAGAATAATTAACGGCACTAGGAAAATAGTGGGTGTTACAATCCTCCCCACTAAAACAAAGTTTTGTCCTCGAAACTAAGAATAAGCAGAAAGGAAACAAGATTACCCCACTCGAAAAGGTGAGGATACAAATCTCGCATAAAAATTTTGCTGTAAAAGAAAATTTTACAATTTTTAAAGTGATATGAAATGAAATGCAAATATTTATTTCGAGAGGAATTGGGCTAAGCTACCCGGAGTTTATTTTTTTTTAATTAGTGAAATCGTAAAGTAAAGTTATTTGGTAAAATAATGACGTCAAATAACATTTGTAAACAAACTAGAAGGAAATAGGATAACCAAAATATTTTGAAAAGAAAAGTAAAATATTTTGATTAAGAAATTCGATATTATTCCTTTTTTTGATGAAACAATATTTAGTTTGGAGAAATCAAATTTTGTAGTTAGTAAAAATCGCACCAGCCGTCAAACATTTTCAATAACAGATTCAAAAGTCTACCAACAATAAAATGAAAATCAATTTTCAAAACGTTAAAATTTTGAAAATGTTATCAAAGTAATTATGAAAGTTTTCAAAAATGTTATCAAACTTGAACATACAAAATAATTTCGCCAATGTTAAAACGTTTTACATAACAATCCTATGCATGACAGCCAAGCCGGGTTGTGCTTCGTCTCCATCAAATCAACCATGGTAAATAGGCGGGCGTTTCCCATGCATGACAATAAATCCATGTGACCTTCAAAAGCATAAACATGGAGCATACAGAAAGAAAAAGCCCTACGGTTGTGAACCGGTCTGACCCGGACATCGTGAGGATTCATAAATTTCTCAGCCAAGTCGATCAGAGAAATATTACCATCCTCCATCATGCGGGATACTTCATTGTGGGAAAGTCCTAAAAATTCCCGTAGCTTTCTTCTTGGGTCATAAACCAAAAAGACGGGACGACAGGACGAAATATCGGATTTCATCCTCCCACCGCAGCAATCTCCTCAGGTAAAGGGCAAACTTCTCCCCGGGGAAAGGCAAAGACATGATATGTATCGTCCCAATAGGACAAACAAGCATCAAGGAAGTAGCGATCAACTTGCATCTGACGGAATGGATACAGCTGAGTAATACCCGTCTAATTGAGAGCCACCCTATCCGTGTCCCTAAAGCGTCGGGACCATTCTTGCAGCATCACGGTCAATCAATCGATTCCCATGGTTAAAATTCTTGAAAGGAATAAAGAAACATTGTTTTAAGGAGGGATGAATTATGAGGAGGTTGTGAAGAAAATCAAAGACAAGGGAGAGCTATATATAGCATCAGCCTTACAACCCTCTTTCCATATCACTTTTCCATGAAAAGTTTCCTAATCCCAACCGGCTTAAACATACAGGCCTAGTCTCAATACTAGCACAGATTTAGTCATCCCGAACTTTCCTAAATTTCTTTGGAGTCAAAAATTTCAAAAATTCAAAAATTTCAAAAATTTCAAAAATTCAAAAATTAAAAAATCATTTTCCCCAGCGCGAGTCATATTTTCTACCTACGTGTTACATGCAAAATTTTATGGGACTTATACAGGTATGACTCAAGGCTTCAAAAGCAAGCTAGTGCAACTCACATATCTCCCCAGCGGAAGGCCCAAGGCGGCATTTTCATGGGATGGGCCCATATACAGGCACACCCGGGACTTACACGACAAGTCCAAATTCCCTACGGAGCTATCATCACCAGCACAGGTATGATTTTTATCTTATGGCTGGCGAGCCCTTCACGCGGGTCTAATGGACTATAAACGATCCGACCGGAAGTCTACCATGTCTTAATTGGCTTGGTAGCTACTCTGACTTTCGCCCTGTCCAAGCCTCAGTCAGAGTGGGGGCTCTGTAGACACCCACATTTGGACCGCCAGGTGTCTATAGGAGTTTCCAAAAAACACCCGATGATGATCGGACGCAAACGTGTTTCTACGCGCTCGGACATGGGCTCAAAACCATTGGTTGCTGGCTTATGCGTTTACAGAGTACAAATCTCACAAAACCAACCTCAAATTCAGGCCCAGTGGGTCGTTTCCAATAAAATAAGACTAATTTGGGTCAAAACCGACACCGGAAATAAAACCGACTTTTAGCAATTGGGTCAAACCCCGGTCAAAGCCGCTTCCGAGACACATAAAAATAGCCATTCAAATATCATAAATCCAGTCCAAATACAAAACCCACAAAATATCCAAACCACGGACCAAAAAACCGGACCCTTGCACTGCGGCTGACCCACTCGATCAAGTGTCAGCCCACTCGATCGAGTGGTCCCTGTAACAAGCCCGACTGCGTTTTGACTGGGCCACTAGGCCGAGTCAGGGGGCTACTCGGTCGAGTAACCCTAGCCGGAGGTACATAGCTTTGCCTATATATATACACCTCATGCATACATCTTTTCCATACTTTTGGAACCCTAATCAAACCCCTAGCAATCCTAATCCCATACACTCAAACCCTAACCCTAGTACTTAGGAGACAAACCGAAAACCACCACAACTTAGTCTACGTAAATCTCGAACTCCCATGCCTAAGCCACAATCAAGCGAGTCCTATCCGAGTCAAGAACATGTAGGTTGAGGGTGCAAAAATCCCTTTCTCTTCCCTTCTTTTCTTCCCCACGCGCCGTCTATATCGTCGTCATCGTCTTTTTTTTATTTTTTATCGTCATTATCGCGTCTATAATATCGTTAATATCACTAGTATAAAACATTAAAATACTTGTGAATTTGTGTCGAGTGCAAGTGATGTCGGGATAAGAAAATCCGAATATTACGAGGGTAACGCACCCGATGTTGACACTCGTTTATCCCGACACCCCTAGCACTTGATTATTGAAACAAGTCAACTTAAACAATAACTTTTTGTTTCGTTAGTATTATCGTTAGTCGCATATTTCATTGATTCTAAAGCTTTTTCAAAATAAATATTTTTTTTTTCAATTAGGGTCGAAACCCGTTGACCCGGATCCAACATCACATAATCCTTAGGAATTTATTACGATGTCGGTAAGCCGAGGGAATCAAGTCGAGTCTGTTTTAATTAAAACAATCGCAAAGTGTCAATCTACTAGATTCGATACCAACTCAATAGTGGGATGTCGGATCTAAACTATTTAGTCAGTTAATTTAACTAACACGGTTTTTCATTGATGCTAAAATAGTTGTCATATAATTCGTTAGAATTACAACACTATGAACGCGGAGGAAATCCATACCGTCTTAGTTAATTTAAAACGACTTATATTATTTTCTTCAAGTTTTCGCTCTAATATTCCATATCGATTCAATAATCGAACATGGGATATGACGAGTATCAAATTTAGGATCGAGTATAAATCTCGTAATATTTATACCCGATTTCACGAAATTAACGATTTATCAAAATCCGAATTGAGCATAAATTATACGATATTTATGCCCGATTCGGTTGAATCAGCGACTTATCCAAAATCGAAAAGCAATATCAAATTACGAGGCGAACCTTAGTTCGTACAAGGGGCACTCGATCGAGTTCCCAACACACTCGGTCGAGTGGTACCCCAAAAAAAAACAGACATAATGATTTTTTGACCACCACTCGTCCG
Organism: Agrostemma githago; assembly: GCA_958450325.1. Lineage (NCBI taxonomy): Eukaryota > Viridiplantae > Streptophyta > Magnoliopsida > Caryophyllales > Caryophyllaceae > Agrostemma > Agrostemma githago. Next base: position 58,609,670 of record OY288247.1, on the reverse strand, counting down.
AGTCTCGCAATGACTCGATCGAGTGGCAGCGTACTCGGTCGAGTCCGTCAGTGACTCGATCGAGTGACCTTATCACGACAAATATCGTGAGTCCCACATCGCTTTTCTACTTTCGATAATACTTTTTTTTATGACCTAGGTCAACACGCGTCAAATCAATCACAGGAAACATCACTTTTCAAAACTTTGCATCATCCTATATACGTCATTCTATATCATTATATACTCGCAAACCGTTATTATCATTATACCGTTACTAACAAGTTTGTTACTTTTCTTGTTGATTTATCGTTTATTTTATTGTACTAAAATGAACTCGCATGCTAAATATAACTTTGACGTTATAATTAGTTACATTAAATCGACATAGAAACCCATTCAACTTTTCGCATGTCTAGGGAAAACAATGTTTGCATATCATTTCATCGTTCAACTAACGCGCGTATTAGAAAGTCACTCGATATCTTAGTGGAGGCCGCCAATGTGCGGGCGGGGTTAGGTGTTCTTTGTGAACTTCCCAACACGTACCCTCACCCCTTACTCAGAACCTCGATTTCCGGATGCCCAAAATCGTTGGCGCACGAGAGTCATTCAATACACGTTATCCGATAATGTCGGTATCGGTATGAAATGCAAAGGGACGAGCCCAATAAACTCTGACATCATAAATTGACCGTATTTCGTACACGGTCCACTACGACATAGAGTGGGTTCGAACGGGCCCGAACTCCCACAAAGTTCGGCGGCGACTCCACTTCGATTTAAATTTCAATTCGATCCGTTCTCATATGGAGATTCATTCGCCTCCCAAAACCTGCGCGTGGCCGCGTCGGGGTGGACCTATGTCATGTCCACACCCGTGAATGCATGCTTCATACTCGGCTGCGTTATTAGTCACGTCAAAATCCAATTTAATGGATATTGGAGTATCTCCCCCCCCCCCTTCGGTGATGTTAAGAGAATACCGACTCCGAAGCCTCGGAATTGGATGCCCCGTCGAAATATAAATCTCATGTTTCTGTGTCGTTATGGAATATATCTTCATATGAGAAGGACCAAATGTGGGTGTGTTATTCTTCGATTATGGGGCTATCAGCGAGAAATTCGGCTACTACCCGGCCTTTAATAGCTTTTAACGACACAAATTTGAGATCGAACTCTGCCAACATTAGAGTCCACCTTGACATCCTGCCATTAAGGATGGGCTTATCGAATAGGTACTTGATAGGATCCATTTTGGATAATACCTGTACCTCGTAACTGAGCACGTAGTGGTGGATTTTTTTGGTCGCCCAGACTAGGGCTTGGCACGTTTTCTGGAGCATGGTGTACTTGCATTCATACTCCAAGAATTTTTTGATAAAGTAGTAGATGGCTCGTTCCTCCGAGTCGACTATCTGTGCTAGCATAGCCCCCATGGTTGTCTCGGTCGTTGTTAGGTATAACGACAAAGGCTAACCGAGTTGAGGTGGCATTAAAACCGGTGGAGCAGACACGATTTCCTTGATCTTGTCAAAAGCGGCTTGGCAGTTATCGTCCCATAGCTTTTGTTCACCCACTTTCAGTTTTTTGAAGATCGGTTCACATACCATGGTTAGGTTGGATACGAACCGGTTGTATATTGAACTTTCCCAAGAAATCCCTTATTTCTTTTTCGGTTTTAGGGAGCTTCATCTCGGTGATGGCTTTGATTTTAGCTGGATTGACCTCGATACCACGTTAGCTAACGATATGACCTAGTAATTTGCCAGATGTTACCCCGAAACTGCACTTTTGAGGGTTTAGCCTCATGTTGTATTTGTGCAATCGGGTAAAGAATTTACTTAGGGTAGTGATGTGCCGATCTCGGCTTTTGGATTTGACGATCGTGTCATCTACATAAACTTCCACTTCCTTATGCATAATGTCGTGTAATGAAGTCGTCGTCGTTCGTTGATAAGTGGCCCCGGCATTGATAAGACCGAACGGCATGACAGTATAACAGTAAGTACCCCATGGCGTAGTGAAGGTGGTCTTACTCATGTCTTCTTCTGCCATTTTAATCTGATTGTACCCAGCTTATCCATCCATAAAGGATAGCAGGGCGTGATCAGCGGTATTGTCCACCATTATGTCGATGTGTGGCAATGGAAAGTTGTCTTTCGAACTTGCCTTGTTAAGATCCCGAAAGTCTACGCATACGCGCACCTTACCGTCCTTTTTAGGTACCGGCACGATGTTTGAGACCCAGTCCGGATATTCGGACACTTGTATGAAGTCGCCTTTGAACTGTTTGTCGACCTCTTCTTTGAACTTGGGAGACCATTCGGGTCTCATTCTGCGGAGCTTTTGTTTTACCGGCTTACACCCGTCTTTGATAGGTATACGGTGTTCATCTATTTCCCGATCTGTCCCCGGCATGTCCATGTAGGACCATGCGAAGACGTCTTTGAATTCTTGAAGGAGGTTTGTGAACTGTTGTCTCTCCTCGGGATCTAAAGATAACCCTAACTTAAGCATATGGGACTCTAAAGTGGTTCCCACATTGATGGACTCGAATTCTTCGATTACCGGATCCCGAGATTCCCATTGTTCTAGTTGCTCGATCAGATGCGGAGGTAATGGTACCTGTTTGTCGGGTTTCTCAATGTCATTGCGTATAATATTTTTGAAACCGAAAACATTTTGTAAGTAAGACAAGTCGTAAGCGGAACGGTTATCATTATTATTGATAGAAAACTTGGAAAACAACTCAAAGAGAGCGGCCATCTGATCAATGGTCAGAGGCGGGATTGTGAGTGCTATCGGGACAGACCCCGAGGCCCCAGTGGAAGTGACTACAGGGAGAGGGGTTACCGACTGAACTCTAGCACGAGACCCTCTGGACTCGGCCTCAGACTCTGACTTAGACTCAAACTCATACTCGGAATCGGTGTTCGGCATGTCTCCTTTGCCTGTGATCAGCTTGTAGACCCGACCCTGGTTGTCGGTACACTAGATGGTCTTCCTCCATACCCTATCCCCGATATCGAAGCCGACTTCTGAGATCAGCTTTGTGGGATCGAATCTATTGCTTCGGAGGATCAGGTTCACTAAGTCCTCCTTAGGAGTCGGAACGATCTTATCTTCCCCAAATAACAGCCCCAACACGGTCTTCGCATTATCATCACCCTCCTTGGATTCTGACTGGATGAGGGCAAATATGTCATCCGAAATGTAGTTCCATTCCCGGGCCAATTTGGTCCCGGATATGTAAAGGTTTGTTGAAACAGACCAACTCGGACAACCCCGAATACCGGCGTAAAAAAGTAGTCGGTCAACCCCAGGCTATATGGACTCAAGTAGATACCCTTGATGATATTGTAGGCCTTTTCAAGGCCCGCTCGGACAACGTTACCCGGGGTCATAGCGTACCCAAGGCCGAAGTGTTAGTCTTCGTCGTTCAGGACTTCAATAATCTTCCCAGCTGGAAGATATGGCCTTGAGGTAGCCCCCGGAAAGTACCCTAAATTTTGTAGCATCGTATCAATGCTAGTGGTGAAATAAGGCCTGAAGAGGTATTCCTCCTCGATCGTTCCCACAAAATCGAACCCCCGAAGTTTCGTACGGCCCGTGGCGTTGCAGCTAGCCACAGTCATATGGGTTGCCTCCAAAGTAATAACACTATCTTGCAGGGGCAACTTGATTTTTCGGTGGAGGATGGAGGACACTGCTTTAACAGCGTGGATTCAAGGTCTCCCGAGAAGTAAGTTGAAAGAAGAGGTGACGTCGATCATATGGAACTCTAGCTACTTTTCAATTGGACCCGTTATGATTGTCAATTTAATGGCCCCAGCTACCGACTTTGGGCTCCCATCAAAAGCCTGGATGGTTTAAGCAATCGGGATATAGTCAGCCTCGGTGATGCCGAGGGCATTCGCAGTCCTTAGAAAAAGGACGTTCATAGCAGGCCTATCGTCAATTAGGGTCATCGGAAGATATTTTCTCCGACAAATCACCGTGATGTACAGGGCCAAGTTATTGGAGGCCCCGAACGGTGGCAGATCGGACTCAGAGAAGGTGATTAATGGACCTTCTTCCTTAGCCTTGCCCAAGTGGGGCATGACAGTGGCTACCATTTTAGCAAGGTAACCAGGGAATCAATCTTAATTTGATCGAGAGCCTTAGTAAGTGCATCTCGATGTTCTTGCGAGCTAACCAGGAGTTGCCATATAGTAAGGTCAACTTGTGTCTTCTTCAGTTGTATCACAAGAGCTGTGTTAGTGCTCGGCTCTTCAGGGGCAACTTCCGTCCTGACAGGTTCAGTGACGATCGCCGGGATGGGGGTGTCCCTAGAGCTGGTAGCTTGATAGGGACGACCAGATTTGAATTGGCGAGGTGGTTACTGGCTAAGACCTCGTACTTAACCTTCCAGATTTCCTCGAGGGTAATGGGGACAGCTTCCCCTTTGACGAGATACACATCATCTTCATTGTCAAACCAGATCCCATTAACTTGTGTGATGAAACGAGAGATGAGGTGAGAACAGTCGACCACCTCCCCGGTAAAGATAGCATGTGAACTGAAAGGATTATCCTTATTACTTGGCTTGTCCCCGGGTAGCGGAATCTTACCGCTCTCGATCTGATCCAGAATCAGATGCTTCAAATTCCATCATTTTTCGGTATCGTGCCCATTGCCTCGGTGATATTGGCAATAGGTTTGGGCATTGTAGCTTTTAGAGCGTCGTCCAACTGGAACTTCAGGAGTTCAGCCTATCGGGTGGATTAAGCCCTTGGAAGATAGCCTTTGTAAGGCATATGTTGTAACACCCCCGATTTCATAAATTATATTAAATTAAATTAAAATTATGTTCGTATTCTTTTATTTTTACGATTTAACTCGTAATTCCTAAATTATTACAAAACGAGTTTATGTTTCAAGCGAATCCTAAAATCTTATTTGCCTCGAAAAATCATTTTACTTTCATTTCGTCCTACTCATTCATTTTATTCCTATTTGAGTTCTTGTTTTGACGGTTTTAACTTCTAAGTTCATTTTCATAAAAACTTGAATTTTATTTTGAACTAGAAGCTCATTCTTTCTATTAAGCCTCGTCAAAACATTTATTATTATTTTTTTCTCGGGAAATATTTTACTAATACGTTGTTTTAATTGGCCCAGTTACTTATCCTTCTTAGTCGATTTTAATCCGATTCCTGGCTTGGGCTGACTTTTACTCGATGTCTACTCATATCGTAATGCTTTATTTATCAAACCCGTTCACCTAGCCCGTCAATTCTTAAACCGAGTAGACAAATCCTATTGTCTTTAACCTAATTTGAAAAACCTCTTTTGTTTTGTTGTATCAACCGCTCTTCCCCATTATTCATTCCCTTCTTCGTTCACCCTAACCTCCATTTTCAACCTATCCTCCGTCTCCTTCTTTCTTCTTCATTTTTCTGTCTACCACCACTGTCTTTGCCCGCTGCTTTGCCTGTCCATCGCCGGCACCCCCTGTTTGGAGCGCGGTGTTGCTGCTACTCGTCACACTGTTGTTCCCCTTTTCTGTGTCTGATTTCGTGAAGGTAGTTAATCGTTCCTTCTTCTTTTCATCCATATTTTGTTCGTTTTCTTCTTCTTCTTGTGCCTCTCGACATCGCTGTTGTTTATCGTGTCGATTTCATCTTCGTCGTTTGTTACTGTCACGCTATGTTGATTCGTGAGTCTTCTGCTATTTCGTCTCATCCTCTTTGACGTTTGCTGTTACTGCTTGATTGACGTTGTGTTCGAGTTGTACCATTTTGTTATGTCGATTCCTTTCATCACTTGTTATTGATGTTTCGTTCTGCTGCTTCTTTCCGTTTCCTCTTCTACCTTTCTTTCTTCTTCTTCTTCGCTGTTTTCTATTCTCGATGCCCTTGCTCGCTCTTATTGTCTTGTTTCTGTTCGATCGACCCCTTCCCTTCATCCTCTTTTCTTTTCTTCTTCGTTGCTGCAACTGTTTGATGCTACTGCTGTTCTGTTACTGTTAGTGCTGTCCGCCGTTGTTTGTGCCGTTCGGTTGTCGATAATCTTCTATTCGTCCTGTTTTAATCTCGTGTATTGTTGCTGCTGCTGGGCGCGTGCTTTTGTTCTCCTTCTTCTTCGTTTTCCTATGTTCATTGATCGTTGTACTGTTCTTTGTTTTCTTTCTTCGTTTCCCTTTCTTCCTCTTGTCTTCTTCATTTGTGCTGCTGCTGTTGTTATTGTTGTCCCTGTTTGTTGTCGGGCTGCTGCATTTGTGGTTAATCGCTCCTAATATTTGATGGTGCTGCTGTTTAGTGTGACCCTCGGTTGCTGTTCGGTCTGCTTCCTTTCCGTTCCCTGTTTTTCTTCTCTTTTCTTCTTCGTCTGCTTTCGTTTTGTTGTCGTGACATTCTGTTTGTCGTCCCGACCTTCGGTTTCCGTGTTTGCTGCTATTTATTACTTGTTGACGCTGTTGTCGGTACGAGTATTGTTCACTACTTATTGAACTCGATTCGATGTCGAATCGGTCAATCTTTGCTCTCTCCTTGTCGATTTGATTCCTTCTCCCTATCGGTTCTACTTGGTCTTGTTTTCCATGTTCCTCCGTCCCTTTTTCAATCTTCTTTAATTCCGACTCTTGGTTCCCTTTTCTCATCGTCCCAATCTCGTTCGTTTCCGCTTTGTCAAGGCCTCAAAGTTTTATTGAAGAGCAAGAGAGGAGCATGACTTTCAAATTCAAAGGTCAAGCTTGAACTATTATGAAGGACGAGTACATGGTTGTTCCAATATTGACTCAAGGTAACTCTAGGACGTTACTCGATTTTATATCGTATGTTTGAGTAGTAGTATGTAGTAAATATTTTAACTTCGATTTTCTAATTTTAGCTATATTTTATTGCTAATTATATTAATTTTAAATCGTATGCTTTATCAATATTTTTACAACTTTCGATATCGTTTTATAAATCGTTGGTAGTTTAATTATTTACGATCGTTATAATATTTTGTTGGTTGTCGTGACACTAGTAACTAAATAATATCGATTTCATATTTTCGTCGTATTTCGTTAATCTATAATTTTAACTCAAAATTGTATTTTTATATTTTAACCAAAATTTGTATACTTGTTCAATAAATTTATTTCGTTTTACGACTTATATTAATAAATGAGAAAGTAGTCGATTTTGTTTTAAATACATTTTAGTCGAGACTATTTTCCCAAATAATTTCTCATTTGTCTACGATTGATTATTTTTAGTAAAATCAGTGTTATTTATTGATAAAATTTATCTCCTAAAACCAATTTGAAAGTTTTATAAAATCTCGTTTAATTTATAAAACTCGTCAACTCAAATAATTTTGATATCGTTTTTCTTAAACCATCTTTTTCAAACATTTATAGTTTAACTCGATTTTCTAATTATTTATAAAAATACTAAATATTGACTTATTATACTTTATTTATATTTTGGGTAACAAATTTAGAAATATATTAAAGTTACGATAACGACGATAATAATGAAACGCTAACTTCGTTAGAAATGATATTTCTATACATTTCACTAATTTTAATAACTTACGTATTTTCAATAGGACTATTTCTATTTTTAGTAAGTTTCTATTTTTAGAAAGTTTTCCTTTTAATATAAAATGGTTATTCCTTTTATCCATATCATTTATATTGATTATATTTACTTTTGACTATCGATAATGGCTGTTTTGGAGTTATGGAATGAGGACAAGTGTATGGGTAGAGTAATACAGTCTAGGGTATACGTTTTGCCATCAACTTTAAAGCTGGTGTGTCTATGTTGAGACGCATTGGTCGTTGAACTGAGCATGGTTTGTGTTCAGGAGTGTGTATATTTTGACCTTAAACTTAGATATCGCATCATGTAAGTCGCCGTCGGGTTGAACTGGATTACGGTTGGTGTCCAGGAGGGGTGTACATTACTTAAGCCAGGACCTCGCTGCACGAAGTCCTGTTATAGTTTGAGTTGCCTAGTTAGAGACTGAAGTCTAATTTGTTTTGACTAAGTTCTCGAAGCTAGTTTGAGTATTATCCTAGTGAAAGTCTATTCTGTTGCACTGATTGATTTCCATAACGCCATTTTTTTTGAATATTATTATTATCGATTGATATTGACTTGCAGGTTTGCAAATGCTTTAAGTTTCGCTGAAAACTTATTTTTATTATATCGTTTTAATGTTTTCTCATTTTAATTATTTTGATATAGTAATACTATTATTTTTCCATATGATATAATATGGCTGGAAGAACGTCCGAGTTACTCCCCACTGACGTGGCTGTTATGTTTATAACATGACAGGTATTTGCTGCTAGGTTTTGGGTGTGAGCTAGCGAGTGGCGTGGATCCTACTCTTCCTTCATTCATGTTTATTTATGGATTTGTATAAACCCGTTTGGAGATTTACTTTTAGCCCTTTTGTAAAAAGAGGCCTTTGTATTGACTTACCATTTCTTTTAATAAGATATAATTTGTCAGTGTGTTTTAATCCCAACTCTACAGTGTTTCCGCCACTGTATTGCGTTAGAATTTCTAGGGGATTACAGTTGGTATCAGAGCATTGTTGCTCCCGACGCTTACACCTGATTTTAGGAAAAATACCAGTAATGAATTGAATATTAAAGAAATATTAGTGAGAGATGGGTAGAAACCAAAATAAGGACTTAACTGTTAGGTTTATATGTTCTTGTAACTCGATGATTAGCATCGAATATTTGTTGCTTTTGACTGGAAGAAGATGAATGAACAAGATGTTGAAGAGATGTTGCTCCTAATCGGGACAAGACCTGCTTAGAACTCTCAATGCCTGGTGATGCGGGTGGACAACTTTGTGCTACAAGGAAGATACAATGGTGACCTTTCAGCCCAGATTTAGTTTGCTCCAGCTACAGGTTAGATGATCAAGAGTAGATTCCTGTTCCATGATGTTGCAGTAGATCCAGATCGAGCGACCCAAAACTCCCGTGCTCGTTCCTCTGCAAGAAGATGAAGTAATCCATTTAGTTCCCTCGTGAACTCTGGAGGCCCGAAGATTCTCCTCTGGTTCAAGAGCTTAGTATTATAGGATCACGTATTCCTTCCTTCCTTCCTTCCTCTACTTCTTCCAATTCTTCTCTTCTATATTCTCATCTTCTTTCGTTTGGTGAATTCTTATTCTATTCTTCTATTCTACCATCTTTCTCTTGAGATTCTTTGGTTAGACCGGTTTCTGTCTTACTGAACCCCGTGTTATAGATGTTTGAGATTTAGTAAACCCTTGTTACCTAATTTGAAGATTGTGAGTCTACCCTATCTTCTAAGCAAGTGAGAAATTCTGGAGGATTAATTTGAATAGCAAGATGTTGCTTGATGGAATTAGGATGATACCTTAGACTCTGAACCTTGGGTTATAGGTTACTTTAATTATTTTGGAGTACTTAGAGTTGAATATATTTTGGAGTAGTAAGAGCATGTCACTTTTGATGGATACCTAGTACCTAACCTACAACCGAACTAAGTGTAATTGATAATACTACTTTGGGATTTTTACCTAATGCTTATTTGGTGGATGCATCACGAATATTTGGGATCATAGAGTATTGTTTAAGGTGTTAGCCTGAGTGTTGTGCTACCATTAAAGGTTTTCATTAGTATCGTTAGAAATTTTGGTTGACATAGATTACCCGTGTTTCTTAAGGATTAGATCGTTGATCGTTGTTTAAGGTTGTAACCTATGAACTTTGGAGTTGAGTGATCTAACTTGGTTAAATTGTTGTTAACCTTGAAGAAGAGAAACATATTGTACAAATAAAGGTTTGATTTATCGCGTTGATTTAAGGAATACTTAATGCGAATCATCTTGATGGATTTATAGTTCAGAACCCTTGGACCAACGAGATTGTGGCTTCGTTGAGTTAATATTTTGGTGGTTTCGCTGTTACTATATGAAATTTGGTGGAATTCTCAAAAACCTTAGTTGAATGTCATGTTTTGAAGATGTGAGTGTTTGCGTCATTACCTATAGGTTTGAGCGTGTCTGAGGATTTATTGTACCTTTCCCCAACTTCTGTACTTATGGCATTATAAATATGTTGGTGATCATTTTGAGAATTTTGTGCTCGAACATTGTCATATTGGTGGATCTGTTAATGTTCCTTACTCGGGAAATTTGGAGTATACCTCGAGTTCAAACCTTACGTGCTTTGGATTTAGGAACCTTATCGATTGCGAGTTTGGGTGTGTTTTGATGACCGTTGGAATTTTACCGTTGGAATTTTAATCCCCTTTTTTTTATCTAATTCCCATGAACTTCACATAGCCATAATTTGACCTGTTTTGACCTGTTTATTAACTACATGCCATAAATTGCCTACCCTAGTCAAGCTAGTTTGGTTAATTAGACGGAATTGTTTTTTTTCGGGTAAAATTTGGTACTATGTCATGTTGATTGGAGAAGGAGAAAAATGATGAATGATTGAAAAAAAAATCAATGAAAGAAAAGAAAAAGAAAGGAGATAGTTAAAAAGAAAGAAAAAAAAAAGTGAAACAAGAAAAGGAATGTGTTTTTGCTATGAGAAAAAGAATTAATTTCTATATTTTCATAGTTATTGGTACGAAGTTGGTAATGAAAAAATTGAAAATAAGAAGGTGCTTGGTACTACTTGTAATTCCTTTGATTGAAGATTTGTTAAGAATGGAATGAGTATATTGTTGGTTGCGGTTGTACTAGCTTGACTTTTACCTCCACAATCATCACAAACTATTTCCTGGGTCATAGCATGTACTCGATGCATCCCTTTATCTGAGTTAGATGCTTCATAGGAATCAAACCGCTTAGTCAAAACAGTTAATTGATTAGCGATTTCAGAGTCAGAATCGTTACCATTACCTCGGGTATTACCGTGTGGATTACCCCATCGTGCATGGTGAGATGCCATATCCTCAATAGTCTGCCACGCCTTATCATCATCAACATTGGACTGGAACCTCCCGTTGCAGGCTGAATCAAGAGTATTACGACAATCGTCGTATAGACCGTTGTTAAACTGATTGCAAACGAACCATTCTTCGAATCCATGATGAGGGCATTCTTTGACCAGCTTCTTGAATCTTTCCCATGCCTCATGAATATTCTCATGAGGTGTTTGACGAAAATTAGTGATCTGGCTTCGTAGCATATTCGTCTTCTGGGGGGGATAATAATGTTTGTAGAAAGCCAATGCAAGAGAATTCCAATCGTTGATTCCAGCTGAGACCTTGTCGAGATCGGTGATCCATTCTCTGGCTGCATCACGTAGAGAAAACATGAAAAGCATCTCCATGACTTGCTCCTGAGTAACTCCTGCAGGAAGGGGAATAGTGGAGCAATAGTCAGTAAAAATTCTCATATGTTTAGCGGGATCTTCCCTGGCATCGCCTCCAAATTGGTTCTTCTCGACCAAGGTAATGAACGCGGGATGGATCTCAAAGACGCCATTAGTGGCAGTTGGACGCTTGACCAACTTAGGAAGGGCAGTCTGTTCCGGTTCAGAGTGGCTAGCAAGTTTAGGCATCTTGACTAGCGGGGGTGGTAGTAGAAGGAGAGGTGAAGAGGGATCGGGAGCGGGAGTGTCCTCTTCAAAGGACTGATATTCCGCGATTTCCTTAAAGAAATTTCGTCGCTTACGAAGGGTCTTCTCTGGTTCAGGATCAAACGGATATAATTCTGAACGGGAGCACCTGCGCATAAGCAAGAAATTACAATAAAGAAGTGAGAAACCGTCTCAAGGAATTTGTGGATTCCCTGAGACGAAGAAAAATAATCTAGAATCTAAAACAAATAAAAAGCAATAAAACAAAACCGTCTCCCCGACAACGGCGCCAAAATTGACAAGGCTAAAGTCGTATCATCTTAATCAAAATAAACCTAACTAACGACTAACAAATAGCTTGCAGCAAGTAAGGGTCGAACCACAGAGAGATGGATGAATATTGCAAATTATCTATAATTGATTATAAACTATTTAAATTCTGAATTGTTTGTGTTTGTTTTCTAAACTATTGCAGTAATGTAAATTAAGGGTTCTAACAATATTAAAAGAGATCTAGGGTCTTACGGTTCACTATGCAATTAAATTGGGTAAAGTTAATTAATCATTCAATCAATCAATCAAAGTTATTTAGGACAAAGACACGGCCTCTCGGATCTTATGTCAATCTTAGGATAGATTCTGACGGGCTCTCGCAACTTACCAGATTATCCTACCCACTTACTTGTAAGTCTACCCTTACCAGGCTTTCGATCTTAGGTTCGGGTTCCTAAATATTCAACTAGTTCAACGTCTCAAACTAATCAAACAACGATACAAGACAAGTAGTAAGGCAATAACATATGAATGATCAATCAAATAAGTAATTAAACTAACATCCCCAATTCAATTAGCATAGATCCCCTTCAACCCTAGAAAAATAAATTAGCTACTCATGGTGAAGCATGAAACAACAAAATAATTGAGCATAATTGAGATTAATATGAAAATAAGAGAAAAGGGAAAAATATCGATTATGAAGAACTGAAAGATTGAATAATAATTAAAAGCTAAAAAGTACCGCTACAAGCTTGCAGAATTCCGATGCTAATAATAAAACTAAAACTAAAGTTTTTGAATGAATAAAAGTTGTCCTTAAACCTAGCCCTCAAAAGGGTATTTATACTTATTACAATGAGTTTAATTAGGAAATAGAATATAGTCTAAAATAATCCCGTAGGATTCTAATTAGGGTAAAATAAGAATTCTTCGAAAATTAGGAAAGTCTATCTAACGCATCGCGAACCGCTCGGTTCACAAACAAACCGAGCGGTACGAAAACGAACCGACCGGTTTGAAATCAAACCGCTCGGTACAGGATCAAACCGACCGGTTCGACCTTCGTTGTCCGCCTTGCTGCCTTGTTCTTCTTGTTTTCTTCATTTGTAGCTTTTAACTCCGTTATGCTTCCTGCCAAACATAATCCATATACCCGGCATAACAAACTACGGATAAAAGGCTACTAAATTATTCTTAAGGCATGTGAAATCGGTAAAAACGGAGGATAAAGTGAGAATAAATATGCATATGAACTGCGTTCATCAATGACTCGTGTTGGTTGGTTATGCCTTTGACAAATGAGGCGGACTAGGATGGGGAAGAAACCCATGATATAGGATCGACGGAGTTTCGACGCTAAAAACCTTCGACGACTTATAAAAGACCCGACACTACTAAATGCTATAAGGAAGGTTTTTTTTTTAAAGAGGATTGAATTCAACGTTTGAAAAAAATGCTTGGAGCCGACTTTTGTATACTACTAAACGCTAAAATGCTTTAAACTAAGTATCGGTCGGTCGAAATCGGGTCTATACCAACGACGATGGCTTTCTCGTAATTCAGGACGGACTTCCTAAGCCGAATTGGCCTTAGAACATGCCGTGAAACCCATACGAGTTCGGCCATAGAATTCTTTAGGGCACCCATTTTGTAATATACACCACGGTATAGTGGGCTGTCGGTCACAAATAACTGGCCCGGGAAAGATTTGGGTTATGCATGAACCATCGAATTAAAATGCGTACATTACTAATCGAACGATTTCTTTTCGAGTCTCACCCTAGGAATCCCGACGACTAGTGGTACATTAGGTATCACCAGCGGAGTCGCCAAATTGTGGACATGACATAGGTCCACCCCGACGCGGCCACGCGCGGGTTTGGGGCGGCGAATGAATCTCATGTGAGATGGATCTCGAATTGAAATTTAAATCTAAATGGAGTCGCCACCAAATTTTGTGGGAGTTCGGACCCGTTCGATACCCACTCTATATTTATGGGGTTCGTCCCTTTGCATTGCGATACCGATACCTGTAACACTCTTGATTTTATAAATTAAACTAAATTAAAATTATGTTCGTATTTTTACGATTTAACTCGTGATTCTTAAAATTATATTAAAATGAATTTATCGTTCAAGCGTTTAAAACTACTGAAATTCTATTTGTCTCGGAGACCCTCCTTATATTTAAAACACATTTTTATTTTTGTTTCGATTAATTTTATACATTTAATTTAACTCTTATCGAAAGTCAATTTCGACAATTTAAATTCTAAATTCTTTTGATTTATTTATATTTAAGCTCGAATTTTCTATTTTTCGGCTCGAAACTCACTTATTTTAAGTTTCGTTAAAATATTTATTTCCTTTCCTCGGGAAATCAATTAATTTCACTTTATCAAAGATCTATTATTTTTCGAGAAATGCTATTTAAACGTCCAACTATCTATTTCTATAGGTTTTTTTTCGTCTCGAATACTTTATTTACTCATTTTATTTGAAGGCCCGATTAGTTACTTAAATTTTATTAATTCGATTTTAGTTCGATTTCGTGGGTCAGTCAACTTATCGTTACGAAATTCGGTTCGTACCCGATTCATTGTATTAAACCGTATTTTCTTACTCGCTTCATTGTGAGCTGTTTCAACCCCTTTTTCTTTTGTTCTTATCCTTTTACTTCGTACTCCCCCCTTGCTATATTATTTTTCCGATTGATTCAACTCCCATTTTCCCCACTACTTTTACATTCATTCCCCTGATCTTTTGTTCTTCCCACTTCTTTTATACCCACCGCCTCTTGGTTTATCCCCTCATCATGTGCCTCTCTTCTTCATTCTTCTTCAGCAATCACCATCACCTGCACCATATTTACCCTCTGTTTTCCTCTATTTTCTTCGTCCTTTTTGCTGCTGCGGCGTACTGTTGCCGTGTTGTTGCCTGAGTTCGTTGCTGCTGTGATGTGATGCTACTGTCCTGTTGGTCTTGATTACTGCTGCGTTTGTCCCTTCGGTTTCCTTTCTCGTATTATTGAGGGTAATTCCTTTCCCCTTCTTCTTCTTTTTCATTATTCTTCATGTACGTTTTGTTGCTGCTACGTCTTCCTGCTGTTGATCTGTTGCTGCTGTTTTGTTACGGTTCAATTATTGATGTCTGTGTGGGCTATTCCTATTTTGAAATAGATAAATTTGCTAAATCGCGTGAAAATATAATATGATTTACACTCGATTCAGTTTTCGATACTCGTTATATTAGATACTTGATTATAGAATCAATATCTAATATTAGAGTGAATTTTGTGAAAGACGTTTATGACTCATTTTAGACGGAATAACTCATCCGTGTCGTAATGTTGTAATTAGTCTTTTCGGACCATGTGACCATTACCTCAGCATCAACGTAATTGCGTTTAATATGGTTTTATTGACTGATTCTTTCAGATTCGATATTGTATCCTAGGAAATAATGCTTTTTGAAAATAGTACGATAATATTGATATTAGAAACAAGAAAAGAAAAATAAGAAGAAAAAAAAACGTGACTAGGACGACGTAGAAGACGAGAAGAATGAGAAAATGAAGAGAAAAAGAGAAAAGACGGGATTTGTAACACCCTCAACCTACATGCTAAATTATCTCGAAAACGGACTCGTAATAGCGGCCTAGGCGCGGGAGCATTAAGATGTATATAGGAGAGTTATGGTGTGTATAATTAGGAAGGGATTTGACGAGTTTTGCTCTCGGGTTTCCTAAAGGATTTCTAGAGGAAAAATCGGGATTGGATGTGTGTATAATCTGCCTAGGATTGCTGAAATTTTGGTTATGTATTGTTGTGAATTGTGTGTATCAAAATATGTGTGTCATAATTGTGTTGTGCAAAGGGGGTGTATTTATAGGAGAGGTTCCCGGCTTTGGCTAGGAACGGTAGTAGTCTTGGATGCAATAGGATTCCGGCTTTGGATGGGAAAAGGTTGCTTGTAGGGGAAGAAAACACCCGGTTTGGATGGAATAGGATTCCTGTTTTAGCTGGAAAAAGGGCCACTCGATCGGGTGCCCGGTCTGACGCCGGTTTTGGGGTGCTTTACGAGCCTACTCGACCGAGTGGGCCTGAGCCGGGTAGGGGTCTCTTTTTGGAGATCGAGTTTTATCTTTAAGGGAGAGTTTTAGTTCCTCTTTGTAGCTGATTTGTGTGGTGTTTGACTTCAAATTGGATTTCCGAAAGCTGCGTGACAGATTTTATGTCTCGGAAACGCCTTTGACCGGGGTTTGACCCGGTCGCTAAAAGAAGGTTTTGCCATTGGTGTCGGTTTTGACCCAAATTAGTCTTATTTGACTGGAAATGACTCACTGGACCTTGATTTGAGGTCTGTTTGGTGAGATTTTACTCCGCTAAAAGCTCGCGCCAAATAGTAACGATTTTGAGCCCATATTCGAGTATATTAAAGCATGTTTGCGTCCGATCATCATCGGGTGTTTGTGTAACACCCTGATTTACCCAAGAGTCTTACCAAGACATTCCTGAGTAAATAAAGGTGTTACCATCTCGGTATAACCCGAGGTAGTAGTTCATTACATTACGATTCAGAAACCAACCATTTAAAACTAAATAATGAATTATTACAATCTCGTATCTACAGAACACGGTTACACAATTATAGCAGCGAAAGCACAACTAGTAAGACAACAGCCTTTAAACGTGGTCAGTGACAGCGCAAACCCACCCCGTACAGTCAACCAGAATACAATCATCATGCATCATCAACCTGCACACTAGCACTGCTCCCCAAAAGACCGAAAACGTCAATTGGATTACCACAGCCACCCAATAAATTAGGGTGACAATTTAGACAGAGAAAACGATTAGAATATGCTAACATCATAACCCATGTACGTTATATAAAACATCTAGTCTCAATCATCTCAGTAGCATCATCGTTACCAATCAATAATATCATCTCCATATTCTCAGTACTTCACGGTATGAATAATTTCCATTATACTACTCGATAGGCTTCAAGCCCACCATGAATCCGCTATACTACTCAATGGGCCTCCCGACCAGGATTTCGCTATACTACTCAATGGGTCTCCCGACCAGGATTTCGCTATACTACTTGATTGGGGTCGGCAGCCTGACACTAATAGCCCGCCAGGCAGGCTCCCAGAGGATTGCCCATTAAGCCCAGAAACCGACCCTGCAAACGGTCGAGGTAAAGCACATAAAAGTGGGAAGTGCTAAGGAAAGCAGCCGACCCCTGGGCCAGCAGGGTGACGCGGCCTGCTAGAGCCTAGCACTCACAGTTCAAAACCCGCCTGCCCCCTAGGGACATCTCCGCGGACAGGGCAGGGATCCCCAGGGGCCCTCTCGTCATTCTGCCTAAGGTAATTGAGAGTGGGTGGATGAGAAGATGCCACTTGTCACCTCCTCATCCACCCATTCTCCTTCTATTTCCCTATCTTGTGGGAAGGTATAAATACCCTTCCATTTCTCACAAGAAAGGGGTTGGATTTTCTGTCTCTAGAACTCTTACTCTAAAATTGCCGCCCAGTTCCGCACGAGCTGGGTTTCTTAAGGCATTCACGGACTAACTTAGGCATCGGAGAGGGTTTCCTCGGACAACCTCCGAGGCCCTGTGCGTTCTCTGTGCAGGGAGCTTGCCCAATCCGCCGGGAAGGTCCGACTAAAAGAGTAGGAGGAAAGAGAGTGTCAAGATTGATCAGTGAACATTCAGAGCAACACCGAACGATTCAAACCCGAATTCCACGTCAGGTTAATTGATTTGGCGCCGTCTGTGGGGAAGATCTGGTTGTTTCCACGAATTACCCACAAAAATCAACCATTCCCATTTACAAAAACTAAACCAATCAAAGTAATCATGCCGGAAATCGTTGACACCAGTGTAGGGGTAGGTCCGACGGTCCCACCGGTGACCCCCCTATACGGCATGCCGCAGCCAGAGAGGGCTCCTCCCACCACGACCCTGGGGATGGGAGGAACTAGTCTCCTGGGCATGCCAAATGCTGCTGTAGCACCAGAGTTGGGGGCACACCCAGGGCACACTCTGAACCTGACCCCAGCTCAGATGGTACAGACAGCTGCCTTCTTCTCTGCAATGCTAAACCAGGAGTTCACTCCCGAGGACCTGGTAGGCAGGGTCGCAATGACCCCCAGGCAGCCACCCTCAATGAACAGGGATGGAGCTGGGGGCACGAAGCGAACCGCCGCCAGAAACGCCCAGAGGAAAGCAAGAAGGACAGCTCAAGTATACGCGCAGGTGCAGAAGCGTATCACAACAGGCAGCCAAGAGCCACCTGCCCAACAACAGGCGTTCTCCATTCACACAACAGAATCCGCCTCTGGAGAGTAGAGAGGTCTATCCCAGGGATTGCGGGAGCGGATGAGGCACAAGGAACCTGCATCTAAGCTCCTGGGAGAAAAGCAGGGCGGAGTCTTCTGCAGATTAACGCCGGCAGCCAAGGGACAGCCAGCCCCAGGGTTGTCCCAAAGCATGCAGTCTAGGCTTAACCGGGGGCAGCCGCTTGAATCCAGATACCACCAGGATGACAACCTCTGCCAGTCTCAGAGGAAGAGACCCAGACAAATCTCCCCTGAGGTAGAGGACGAAGCAACGAGCAGGCCGCCACCGAGGCACCGCTCCCCTAGTACTAGGAAACCAATCCCTAGACAATGGGATATCCAGGGTAACCAGTCTAGGGAAAGCAGGTCACGAGTGGTAGGCAGGCCTACAAAAACCCCTCTTCATCCTGATGTACAAGAATTCCCCATACCAAAAATCAAAATGCCTACCGTCAAGTTCGACGGGACCGCAGACCCAGAGGATCATCTGGCGGCTTTTGAGAGTCATATGGGCATGTATGACGTGGATGACGCAATCTGGTGTAAAATCTTTCCAACCACCCTGGTAGGACTTGCACAAGGATGGTTCAGGGACCTTCGCCAGGGATCGATCAGCTTCTTTATAGAGTTAGCCGAGGCCTTCCTTGAGCAATATGCAGGGAACAAAAGGAGACGCCTCACTCGTTTCGATCTCATGACCCTGAAACAGAAGAAGGGCAAAAGCGTCAGGGAGTACCTGAAGAGGTTTGACTTGTCCTATCAGCAAGTCAGAGAGATCGATGATTCCACCGCTGCTTACACCCTGACAATCTCCCTGCTCCCAGGGGAAATGAAGAATCAGATGATCAGGGCCCAGCCTGAAACCTTGGCCAAGGTCAGGAAAATCGCTGAAGGGTTTATTCTGCAGTAAGAGTTTCACAGCCTGCCAGAAACCCCTGCAGGCCAAGCAAGGCCGCAAGGGGGATCGCAGGGTGGACGTGGCAGAAAAGAGCCAGGCAAACGGAGAGAAGAGGGAGACACCCCCAAGAAAGAACGCACAACATAAAAGCCAAGATTTGACAGCTACACGGCCCTCAATAGGCCGAGAGCAGAAATCTTCGAGTTGGAGAAAGAAACAGCAAAATGGACTCGTCCAAACAAGCCGCGCAGCCCAAAGGGGGATCCTAAAAAGTTCTGCACGTTCCACGATTGCATAGGCCATACCACGGAGGAATGCCGACACTTAAAAGATGAAATAGAGAAACTTTTAAGAAACGGCTGGCTGAGTAACTATGCAGCAAGGAACAAACCCCAAAAGGAGGCGGCGGACAAACCTGAAGGCTCAGCCCAAAATCGCATGATCATCCATGTAGTGTCAGGAGATGCAGAGGGGCGAACCAGCAGACGAGGCCAGAAAAGGCAGATCCGCGAATTGCGGAACCAAATTTGCTATGCCGAGAGGGCAGGAAGTCCAAGAGGCACTACCCTAAGCATCACCCCTAAAGATGCAGGGAGAGTCGTGTACCCGCATAGTGACCCTCTGGTCTTAACTCTTGAAATTAGCAATCACATTGTCAAGAGATACATGGTGGACACTGGCGCCTATACAAACCTCTTGTACAAAGACGCTTTTGAGAAAATGAATCTAGAAAAAGGACATCTGAAGCCGGCCCCTGGATCTTTGTATGGGTTCAGTGGGGCAGGTGTGCTACCCATGGGAGTTATCGACCTGCCGGTAACATTCGGGGAGGGGGCCTCGGCCAGAAATATCAGGGCATCATTTGTTGTGGTGGATGCCAAGTCTGCGTACAACACCCTGATAGGGCGAGCCACCCTAGATGAAATAGAAGCTGCTGTGTCAATCAGGGCCCTCACCATAGCCTATGTGACAGACTTTGGCATGGAGGGGAAGGTCCATGGGGATCAGGAGTTGGACAGACACTGTTACTCCGTGGCCCTGCAAGCCCATAAGACAGAAAGGAAAGGAAAGCGAAAAGCCGAAAGCTCTCCCAGCAGGGAGGGCGAAATCCCGGTTGCCCAGCAAGAATCAGCCCACTTAGAGCCTGAAGGGGAGAGCATGCTGGTGGACTTAGAACCAGGAAGGCAGGTCCTCATAGGGGCCGACCTGGAGGAGTCCTACCAAAGGGAGTTAATTGCAGTCCTGAGAGAAAATAGGGACGTATTTGCTTACTCTGCAAATGAGATGCCAGGGGTCGACCCGGCTTTTATTGTTCACAAGCTGAACATTAATCCGGAGGCTCGCCCTGTGAAGCAGAAGAAAAGAAACATGTCCGTAGAAAAAGACGCGGCGATAAAAGAAGAAATAGACAAACTCCTAAAGGCAGATTTCATCGAAGTCTGTGACTACCCTGAATGGTTGGCAAACGTTGTGATGGTAAAAAAGTCGTCAGGTGCATGGAGAATGTGCGTAGACTTTACAAATCTTAACAAAGCCTGCCCAAAGGACTGCTACCCTCTGACCAGGATAGATCAACTGGTGGATGCCACTAGTGGATACACCACGCTAAGTTTTCTGGATGCATTCTCAGGGTACCATCAAGTGTACCTCTGGCAGCCAGACAGGGTGAGGTGCGCCTTCATAACCAGCCATGGCACTTACATGTATAAGATGATGCCATTTGGGCTGAAGAATGCAGGCGCCACCTATCAGCGGTTGGTGGACAAAGTCTTTGAAAATGAAAAAGGAAGAAATTTGGAAGCCTATGTCGATGATGCGATTGTCAAGAGCAAGGGGGACAAGGAGCATATAACAGACCTTCAGGAAACGTTCTCCTCCCTGCGGTCATACAAGATGAAGCTGAATCCGAAGAAATGCACATTCGGGGTCCGATCCGGAAAATTCCAGGGATTCTTAGTCAGCTCCAGGGGGATAGACGCCAATCCCGAAAAAGTTCAGGCGGTCTTAGATCTCCCGGAGCCTAAAACCATCAGGGACATTCAGCGGCTTACAGGCAGGATGGCCGCCCTGGCCCGATTTATCGCCAGGTCGGCAGACAAGTCCACCCCCTTCTTCAAAGTATTAAAAGGCAACAAGCAATTCAAATGGGAGGATGAACAAAAGAAATCCTTCGAACAATTGAAGGAAAACCTGAAGAAACTCCCTACCTTAGCAAGACCAGTGGCCGGAGAAAAACTGTACCTATACATTGCTGTCACCAACACGACAGTAAGTGCAGTCATCCTAAGGGAGGAAGCAAACTCACAGCAACCCATCTACTTTGTAAGTCATGCCCTGGGGATAGCCGAAAGAAATTATCCTTTGATAGAAAAGGCCGCCTATGCAGTCATCATCGCAGCCAGAAAACTCAGACCCTACTTTGACGCACATCCCGTTGTGGTCCTCACCGACCAACCGCTGGAAAAGTGTTGGAAAAGTTTGAGAAATCAGGAAGACTTCTGAAATGGGCGATCGAGTTAAGCGGGCTGGGGATATCATACCAGCCAAGGACAGCCATCAAAGCACAAGCCTTGGCTGATTTCCTGGCTGAATGTTCCCATTCAGGGGAAGAGGAGCCCCCCGCCGAAGAATGGATCGTGCACACTGACGGATCCTCAACAGCCAATGGTGCAGGGGCAGGCGTTGTACTGACCAGCCCAGAGGGAGTGGATTTTGAGCACGCGCTCAGATTCACCTTCCCTGCATCAAACAACGAGGCAGAGTACGACGCTGTACTCGCAGGGATTAATCTGGCTAAGGCCGCAGGGGCAGAGCGAGTTATACTAGCTACTGACTCCCAGCTCATTGCTAATCAAATTAACGGAGAATATGAGGCCAGAGACCAGACCATGGCCACCTACCTTGAAAAAGTAAAACAGGAGTTATCAAGCCTGAAGTCCTATGAAATCCAGCAAATACCCCGATCACAGAATAATCGGGCCGACGCTCTGTCAAAGCTGGCCAGCTCTAGCCTGCAAGACATAAGGAGGTCGGTGTGGGTTGATGTTATGCATGAAAAGTCCACCAGCGCCTGTCAGGCAATCAGCACCATTGAAGAGGGACAAGAAACCTGGATGACCCCCCTCATCCAGTTCAAAAAGCATGGCATCCTGCCACCAGATCCGGTATAGAAGAGGAGAATACAGGCCAAAGCAGCCTGGTTCATAATCATTGACGAAGAACTCTATAAGAAATATTTCACTTACCCCTGCTCAGATGCGTAGGGGCAGACAAGGCTGCCGAAGTCCTAGAGGACATCCACTCAGAAATCTGTGGACATCACATCGGAGGAAGGTCATTGGCCCACAAGGCCCTCAGGGCAGGCTACTATTGGCCTACTATGCTAGCAGATGGTAGAAGCCTAACCCAAAAGTGCAGAAAATGCCAACTCTTCGCTTCATCAATCCATGTCCCAGCCCAAGAACTCAGGCCGATTCTATCTCCCATTCCTTTCGCCCAATGGGGAATGGACAAACTGAGTCCATTTACCACGGCTACAGGGGGCCGAAAATTTCTAATCGTAGGGATAGACTACTTCACAAAGTGGGTTGAAGCTGAAGCAGTCCGAAACATCACCGAGCCGACGGTCAGGAAGGTCATTTGGAGGAACATTATAACAAGATTTGGCCTCCCAAAAACATTAGTATTTGATCATGGGAGGCAATTTGATAATGACCCCCTAAGAACCTGGCTAGAGGGGCATGGGATAGCCGTCGCCTATTCCGCCGTCTGCCACCCTCAGACCAATGGACAGGCTGAAGCCGCAAACAAACAGATCTTGAATGGACTCAGAAAAATGGTAGATGACCTCAAAGGAAGATGGACAGATGAGCTGCCGAGTATCCTCTGGTCAATAAGGACCACCCGAAAGGAGTCAACAGGTCAGACACCATTTGGTATGGTATATGGAGCAGAGGCTTTGCTACCCATCAAAGTGCGAGTTCCTACCCTGCGATCTCAGCAATACAACCAGGCTGACAATCACGAAGCAATGGCCGAAGCTCTTGACCTGGTCCAGGAAGTCAGGGAGGAAGCCTGCACCAACATAGCAGCCTACCACCAAAGGATGAGGAAGGCATACAACAAGAGGGTGCATGAGAGAAGATTCCAGGTAGGAGACCTGGTATTAAGGAAAACACAGGCTGTTGGAAAGTCTAGGGAACATGGCAAACTGAGCGCCAACTGGGAAGGCCCATATCAAGTAACCCAGATCTTGGGAACAGGAACATACAAAATCGCCAACCTGACTGGCCAAGAGCTGAACGCACACTGGAATGCCGACACCCTAAAAAAGTACTATGTGTAACTAAGTCTTAAGAGAGTCACGTCTATAGGAAAAGGTACTGGCGGAGAACGATCAAAAAAGAAATGTCGACGGCTCCGACCAATCTTATATTTTTTCTATAAAAGAAATCATACTCGTTGTCTGTACAAGCTTGCACTCACACACACAAACGAGCAGGGGGCAATAGGGGGAGGCCCCCCTGTTGCTCGAACCAAGAAAAATGGACCCCCCAACAAAAATTTAAACAAGGAAAGGAGAGCGAGCCTCACGCGCCAAACTAACAAGGACTGGGGGCAATTGCCCAACCTTGTATAAAAAACGCAAAAGCCCTCCCTGCCTACCCCTGGGCAGGCAGGGGGCAGGCCCCCTGGACTCCGAGCAGGGGCCATGGACAGGCCAGGCTACGCACAACTGACAAGGACTGGGGGCAATTCCCCCAACCTTGTATAAAAAACGCAAAAAGCCCTCCCTGCCTACCCCTTGGGCAGGCATGGGGCAAGCCCCCTGGACCCCGAGCAGAGGCCAGGGACCGGCCAGGCTACGCACAACTAACAAGGACTGGGGGCAATTCCCCCAACCTTGTATAAAAAACGCAAAAGCCCTCCCTGCCTACCTCTGGGCAGGCAGGGGGCAGGCCCCCTAGACTCCGAGCAGGGGCCAAGGACAGGCCAGGCTACGCACAACTGACAAGGACTGGGGGAAATTCCCCCAACCTTGTATAAAAAACGCAAAAAGCCCTCCCTGCCTACCCCTGGGCAGGCAGGGGGCAGGCCCCCTGGACCCCAAGTAGGGGCCAGAGACGGGCCAGGCTACGCGCAACTAACAAGGACTAGGGGCAATTCCCCCAACCTTGTATAAAAAACGCAAAAAGCCCTCCCTGCCTACCCCTGGGCAGGCAGGGGGCAGGCCCCCTAGACCCCAAGCAGGGGCCAGAGACGGGCCAGGCTACGCGCAACTAACAAGGACTAGGGGCAATTCCCCCAACCTTGTATAAAAAAACGCAAAAAAGCCCTCCCTGCCCACCCCACCCCTGGGCAGGCAGGGGGCAGACCCCCTGGACTCCGAGCAGAGGCCAAGACAGGCCAGGCTACAAACAACTGACAAGGACTGGGGGCAGCTCCCCCAACCTTGTATAAAAAAAAAAAAAAAAAACCAGGAAAAGTATTCCATAAAAGACCCATGAAGGGTGGAAAAGTTTTTACAAAGTAACTAAGGCAAAGATCCAAGAGAGTAGATATTACAGACAGCTGGCCATGACAAAGGCTCAACGCAGAAAATAAGACTATTACAAGAAAAAGCATCATGGAGCATCTTGGCTGGGGCCGGCAGCTGCCTCAGGTGGTCTGGCCGCCCGAGCCTCATTCTTAGCAGAGTAGAGACTCCGGAAGGCTTCTTCATCAAAAGCGGGGAACATTTCCCCAATCATCTCCATCACCAACTCCAGGGAAGAGTTGACACCACTCACGAAGCTGGCATCCACCGCACCCTCGGTCTCCTCTACAAGGATCTCTTTCTCCTTCTTCCACTCTCCTTTGGCCTGTTCAAAGGTCGAGTCAGCTCTGGACAATTACTCCTCCAAGTCAGCTACTTTTCCTTTCAGATGTCCCATCTCAGCCAGAGAGAGGGTATCCCGCTTCATTGACAAACGGCTATTTCAGATCAGCCTCCAGCTTGGCTACTTCCTTCACAGCTCTCTCTCCCTGAAGTTTCCACTTACCAGCCTGGTTCTTTGCCTCCTCCAGCTCACCCTCCTGCCTTGCCAGCTTATCCTTCAAGTTGTTTATCAAGGTAATGTCCCTCTCCACCATAGCCAGGCGGTCAGGAGAAGGAGCCCTTGGTGTGACAGTAAATTCTTTGTCACTCAGGCGGCTGAGAGCCGCCAGCTCGGCAGACGCCAGCAAAACCTTAGAGGTACGCTGGATGTATTGAAGCACCTGGTGAGAAGTTGAAGTCACGGACTTTGTGAGGCGATCAGCCAAGACAACGCCAGAGTCAAAAAGTAGACCTGATACGTCCACACTATCACCAGCAATATAGTGGAACTCCGTGTTTTCCTCCGGAAAAGGAGTACTCGGAAGTTCGCGAGCAGGACGCTTTGCTTCAGGGGTAGTAACATCCGCCTCCAAATCCACCACATCAGCTCCAGAAGGCTCTCTATCCCTCTTTCTCCTCAGCTCCAAAGGAACACTCTCCCCGGTCTCCTCAGAGTTTACAGGGCGCGCTCCCTGAGAAGTTCGGGGCCCAGCAGAAGAAACACCCTGCTTCTGACCAGGGAAAGGGGTGGCCCCTGAGGTGACCTCAGCCTCCCCCTCATGAATACTGGGAGTAGGGGTCGCCGGCTTTGATGACGGCAGTCGAGGGGGAAGAGGCAGTCTTCGACCAGCAGCGAAATCCTTCACAAGCTTCATTAAGCCTTTGCTCCCTTTCCTGAAATTCGCAGGGAGGGAAGGGCGCTTCGAGAGAACGACAAGTTCCTCGCTCAAGCCTAATCTCCTAACCTGCTTCCTTGTCCAGCACCAAGAGGTGGAAGCTGCAGAAAAGGAGGGGCAGTCAGCTAAAAAACAAAGAGAAATAAAGTCTCTGAAAAATCGCGACAGTAAAAACCCCCTAGAACTACCTTCAAGGCCGGGAATCAGGCCCAAGGGGAGCAAATACTCGTCTGTCGCTATAAGCTCCGCGTGAGGAAGCCAGAAAGCAGGGCCAAAAACGCCGTGTTTATCCGCGACAATTTCAAACTTTTTGATCAAAATCTCCTCCTTCGGACTTAGCTTAACCTCCAGGGCCTTCCCTCCGACGCCTGGGTGGTATTCCTCGCGAGTTTCCATACGGGTGTGAACATGGTTACTAAAATGCCTAGGAATCCTCCACCCTGACGCGCTATGTACGTACAAAAAATTATTTTTCCAGTCCTTCAGGCTGCTCAAAGACGGCCAGACCAGGGCGTATTTCTTTTGTCTCTGCAGAGACCAATAACCAGGGGAGCCGTCCCTCCTGAAGAGGATACCATTTGGAGACCAACCATGAAACGAAGGGCATCAATGTAAGGCCCCTCGCCATGAAAAAGACTGGTCCAAGTGTAAGCTATCAAAGACCTAATAGCTGAAGCAGTCAGCTGAGCAATAGCAACATTCATCCTCCTGAAGGTCTCCTCCAGGAATAGATGAAGAGGGAATCGCAGGCCGAATTCTAAAGCCTTGTGGTAGACAGCCACACAACCCTCCGGGGGACAGCATACCGTGTCCTTTTCCCCTGGGACTACGACTGTATATCCTTCCCCAAAATTATATAACTGTTGGATTGCCCCGGCGGCGTTGCTTTCCAGAATCAAGTCCCTGTTCTTGGCCTCAGGGTAGGTCTTTAAGGGAACCAAGTACTTCTTCTTATCCAAGTAATAGGTCTTCCCCCTCTCCCTACGGATGAGGGGGCCGGCAATCCTGGAAGGATCCACCTCCAAGGCCTCATAATCAGAATCAACTACATCAAAGGAAGCAGGTTCGGGTGATTCAGCACCCTCCCCCCTGTAATGGTCATCGTCTCCCCTGGGGCCAACCCCAGAAGAGAAGGCTAGGTCACGCCTATCACCGTCGCCATCCCCAGTCCTCTCAAGCAAAGAATTAAAAGAAAGGGGGCGGACTCTCGACATACTGGCTATGAAGGGAAATACCAATGAAAGGTAAAGAAGGGGAAAGATTTAAAGAAAAGCTTCTAACCTAGAACGCCGATAGTCGCCGGAAAAAGTGACAGAAGATACTTCTTGTTCCTCACGAAATTTTCAGCAACGAAGGCGGTTTGGGAAGTATGAGGGGAGTTATGAATTTCAAAACGAGTAAAAAGAAAGAATGAAGGAGGAGAAGGGCTTATATAAAGCCCAGGAAGCCTAAAAGGCTACCTCTCTGACAAGACGCCCCCAACAACCTCCCACGTGTCGCGCGCTGAACACAAACTGTTCACTCCTTCCCAAGAAGGGCCTCGAAAAATGAAAAATGTCAGAGGAAAAGCCGACTGACAACGTCATCCTCGCATTCAAAAATAAAAATAAAAGAGAGAGTAGTCAAGTTGCTCAGATCTTTTCATTAGCCTTTATGGAAAAAGGGCAAGTTACATATCGTGCCAGGCAAATAAAGAAAATACATAAAGCCTAAATTTCCGGCTCGACGCGCCTACGCCCTGCTAAGCAGGTCTAATCATCGTCTAAGTCTAGAGAGTGGTCTCCAGGGCTACTTTGACCCCCAAAATCCAATCCCCAATCCCAGTCTGGGGAGTCCTTGAAAGGATCATCAGGGAGTCCATCCTCATCCCTGTCGCTCAAACAGCCTAGACCCTCACTGTCATCGGAGTCTCGGCTACTGTCATCCCAATCCCTGCCATAGGGAACAGACTGGGATTCATCACAGGTACGACAACCTGTTCTCTTCACAGGAGAAGAGGGGCCTGACCCCAGGGAGGAATCAGCGTCACAGCAGTCAGGGTTAAATTGCTCAGGGTGCAACCACGGGAAGCATTCGTGGCACCCCCGATCAAAGCACCCCCTCCCTGAGGACAGCGCCTAAATCTGGAGACAGCGAAGGGCAAAGATCTCTTAAAACGCTTGCTCGCCCTGATGGAAGCTTTCCTACCACTTCGATGAGAGTAAGGCCGTGAACGACGGCAGCGGCGAATGGTCCGGTAAGCGGCTCGAGCGTACCGGAGTCTCCAAATTCCTTTGAAAAGATAAATGACAGTGCGAACTCCATGGCAAGTCACGATTTTTTTGATCCAAACCATGATTTAACGAAGAGAGTGGAGAAATTGAGGATGAGTTAAGCAAAAATGACAAGGAAAGCTGGGATTTATACAAGTGAAAATGCAACATTAATGGCATACCAACCACCCAAGAAGGGAAAACCACCAATCGCAAACTCTTCACGGTTCCCAAAAATCCATCAAGCAAAAAAGTATAATCATTGCAAGAAACCC
This sequence comes from Agrostemma githago, assembly GCA_958450325.1. Classification (NCBI taxonomy): domain Eukaryota; kingdom Viridiplantae; phylum Streptophyta; class Magnoliopsida; order Caryophyllales; family Caryophyllaceae; genus Agrostemma; species Agrostemma githago. Next base: position 58,581,318 of record OY288247.1, on the reverse strand, counting down.
CTCAACTCTTTGCACATCTGACACAAACTGTGCTTCATTCCTCGGGAAGGTTCAAAGCATTAAATGCTGCAGCAAAAGTGAAAATAAGTCAACCTCCCTCCAAGCAAGAGTCGCCAGCCGGAGGGGAGAATTACTTCCCTCCCTCCGGCTAGCGAGGGCCAATTGATTGGTGTCGACAGCCTGACACTAATAGCCCGCCAGGCAGGCTCCCAGAGGATTGCCCATTAAGCCCAGAAACCGACCCTGCAAACGGTCAAGGTAAAGCACATAAAAGTGGGAAGTGTTAAGGAAAGCAACCGATCCCTGGGCCAGCAGGGTGACGCGGCCTGGTAGAGCCTAACACTCACAGTTCAAAACCCGCCTGCCCCCTAGGGACATCTCCGCGGACAGGGCAGGGATCCCCAGGGGCCCTCTCGTCATTCTGCCTAAGGTAAATGAGAGTGGGTGGATGAGAAGATGCCACTTGTCACCTCCTCATCCACCCATTCTCCTTCTATTTCCCTCTCTTGTGGGAAGGTATAAATACCCTTCCATTTCCCACAAGAAAGGGGTTGGATTTTCTCTCTCTAGAACTCTTACTATAAAATTGCCGCCCAGTTCCTCAAGTGCTGGGTTTCTTAAGGCATTCACGGACTAACTTAGGCATCGGAGAGGGTTTCCTCGGACAACCTCCGAGGCCCTGTGCGTTCTCTGTGCAGGGGCTTGCCCAATCCGCCGGGAAGGTCCGACTGAAAGAGTAGGAGGAAAAAAAGTGTCAAGATTGATCAGTGAACATTCGGAGCAACACCGAACGATTCAAATCTGAAATCCACGTCGGGTTAATTGATTCCAATAACCGGAACAATTTGGCGCCGTCTGTGGGGAAGATCTGGTTGTATCCACGAATTACCCACAAAAATCAACCATTCCCAATTACAAAAACTAAACCAATCAAAGTAATCATGCCGGAAATCGTTGACACCAGTGTAGGAGTAGGTCCGACGGTCCCACCGGTGACCCCCCTATACGGCATCCCGCAGCCAGAGAGGGCTCCTCCCACCACGACCCTGGGGATGGGAGGAACCAGTCTCCTGGGCATGCCAAATGCTGCTGTAGCACCAGAGTTGGGGGCACACCCAGGGCACACTCTGAACCTGACCCCAGCTCAGATGGTACAGACAGCTGCCTTCTTCTCTGCAATGCTAAACCAGGAGTTCACTCCTGAGGACCTGGTAGGCAGGGTCGCAACGACCCCCAGGCAGCCACCCTCAATGAACAGGGTTGGAGCTGGGGGCACGAAGCGAACCGCCGCCAGAAACGCCTAGAGGAAAGCAAGAAGGACAGCTCAAGTATACGCGCAGGTGCAGAAGCGTATCACAACAGGCAGCCAAGAGCCACCTGCCCAACAACAGGCGTTCTCCATTCACACAACAGAATCCGCGTTTGGAGAGCAGAGAGGTCTATCCCAGGGATTGCGGGAGCGGATGAGGCACAAGGAACCTGCATCTAAGCGCCTGGGAGAAAAGCAGGGCGGAGTCTTCTCCAGATTAACGCCGGCAGCCAAGGGACAGCCAGCCCCAGGGTTGTCCCAAAGCCTGCAGTCTAGGCTTAACCGGGGGCAGCCGCTTGAATCCAGATACCACCAGGATGACAACCTCTGCCAGTCGCAGAGGAAGAGACCCAGACAAATCTCCCCTGAGGTAGAGGACGAAGCAGCGAGCAGGCCGCCACCGAGGCACCGCTCCCCCAGTACTAGGAAACCGATCCCTAGACAATGGGATATCCACGGTAACCAGTCTGGGGAAAGCAGGTCACGAGTGGTAGGCAGGCCTACAAAAACCCCTCTTCATTCTGATGTACAAGAATTCCCCATCCCAAAAATCAAAATGCCTACCGTCAAGTTCGACGGGACCGTAGACCCAGAGGATCATCTGGCGGCATTTGAGAGTCACATGGGCTTGTATGACGTGGATGACGCAATCTGGTGTAAAATCTTCCCAACCACCCTGGTAGGACTTGCACAAGGATGGTTCAGGGACCTTCGCCAGGGATCGATCAGCTTCTTTATAGAGTTAGCCGAGGCCTTCCTTGAGCAATATGCAGGGAACAAAAGGAGACGCCTCACTCGTTTCGATCTCATGACCCTGAAACAGAAGAAGGGCGAAAGCGTCAGGGAGTACCTGAAGAGGTTTGACTTGTCCTATCAGCAAGTCAGAGAGATCGATGATTCCACCGCTGCTTACGCCCTGACAATCTCCCTGCTCCCAGGGGAAATGAAGAATCAGATGATCAGGGCCCAGCCTGAAACCTTGGCCAAGGCCAGGAAAATCGCTGAAGGGTTTATTCTGCAGGAAGAGTTTCACAGCCTGCCGGACACCCCTGCAGGCCAAGCAAGGCCGCAAGGGGGACCGCAGGGTGGACGTGGCAGAAACGAGCCAGGCAAACAGAGAGAAGAGGGAGACACCCCCAAGAAAGAACGCACAACATACCAGCCAAGATTTGACAGCTACACGGCCCTCAATAGGCCGAGAGCAGAAATCTTCGAGTTGGAGAAAGAAACAACAAAATGGACTCGTCCAAACAAGCCGCGCAGCCCAAAGGGGGATCCAAAAAAGTTCTGCACGTTCCACGATTGCATAGGCCATACCACGGAGGAATCCCGACACTTAAAAGATGAAATAGAGAAACTTATAAGAAACGGCTGGCTGAGTAACTATGCAGCAAGGAACAAACCCCAAAAGGAGGCGGCGGACAAACCTGAAGGCTCAGCCCAAAATCGCATGATCATCCATGTAGTGTCAGGAGATGCAGAGGGGCAGACCAGCAGACGAGGCCAGAAAAGGCAGATCCGCGAATTGCGGAACCAAATTTGCTACTCCGAGAGGGCAGGAAGTCCAAGAGGCACTACCTTAAGCATCACCCCTGAAGATGCAGGGAGAGTCGTGTACCCGCATAGTGACCCTCTGGTCTTAACTCTTGAAATTAGCAATCACATTGCAAGAGATGCATGGTGGACACTGGCGCCTATACAAACCTCTTGTACAAAGTAGCTTTTTAGAAAATGAATCTAGAAAAAAGACATCTGAAGCCGGCCCCTGGATCTTTGTATGGGTTCAGTGGGGCAGGTGTGCTACCCATGGGAGTTATCGATCTGTCGGTAACATTCGGGGAGGGGGCCTCGGCCAGAAATATCAGGGCATCATTTGTTGTGGTGGATGCCAAGTCTGCGTACAACGCCCTGATAGGGTGAGCCACCCTAGATGAAATAGAAGCTGCTGTGTCAATCAGGGCCCTCACCATAGCCTATGTGACAGACTTTGGCATGGAGGGGAAGGTCCATGGGGATCAGGAGTCGGCCAGACACTGTTACTCCGTGGCCCTGCAAGCCCATGAGACAGAAAGGAAAGGAAAGCGAAAAGCCGAAAGCTCTCCCAGCAGGGAGGGCGAAATCCCGGCTGCCCAGCAAGAATCAGCCCACTTAGAGCCTGAAGGGGAGAGCATGCTGGTGGACTTAGAACCAGGAAGGCAGGTCCTCATAGGGGCCGACCTGGAGGAGTCCTACCAAAGGGAGTTAATTGCAGTCCTGAGAGAAAATAGGGACGTATTTGCTTACTCTGCAGATGAGATGCCAGGGGCCGACCCGACTTTTATTGTTCACAAGCTGAACATTAATCCGGAGGCTCGCCCTGTGAAGCAGAAGAAAAGAAACATGTCCGTAGAAAAAGACGCGGCGATAAAAGAAGAAATAGACAAACTCCTAAAGGCAGATTTCATCGAAGTCTGTGACTACCCTGAATGGTTGGCAAACGTTGTGATGGTAAAAAAGTCGTCAGGTGCATGGAGAATGTGCGTAGACTTTACAAATCTTAACAAAGCCTGCCCAAAGGACTGCTACCCTCTGACCAGGATAGATCAACTGGTGGATGCCACTAGTGGATACACCACGCTAAGTTTTCTGGATGCATTCTCAAGGTACCATCAAGTGTACCTCTGGCAGCCAGACAGGGTGAGGTGCGCCTTCATAACCAGCCATGGCACTTACATGTATAAGATGATGCCATTTGGGCTGAAGAATGCAGGCGCCACCTATCAGCGGTTGGTGGACAAAGTCTTTGAAAATCAAAAAGGGAGAAATTTGGAAGCCTATGTCGATGATGCGATTGTCAAGAGAAAGGGGGACAAGGAGCATCTAACAGAACTTCAGGAAACGTTCTCCTCCCTGCGGTCATACAAGATGAAGCTGAATCCGAAGAAATGCACATTCGGGGTCCGATCCGGAAAATTCCTGGGATTCTTAGTCAGCTCCAGGGGGATAGACGCCAATACCGAAAAAGTTCAGGCGGTCCTAGATCTCCCGGAGCCTAAAACCATCAGGGACATTCAGCGGCTTACAGGCATGATGGCCGCCCTGGCCCGATTTATCGCCAGGTCGGCAGACAAGTCCACCCCCTTCTTCAAAGTATTAAAGGGCAACAAGCAATTCAAATGGGAGGATGAACAAAAGAAATCCTTCGAACAATTGAAGGAACACCTGAAGAAACTCCCTACCTTGGCAAGACCAGTGGCCGGAGAAAAACTGTACCTATACATTGCTGTCACCAACACGACAGTAAGTGCAGTCATCCTAAGGGAGGAAGCAAACTCACAGCAACCAATCTACTTTGTGAGTCACGCCCTGGGGACAGCCGAAAGAAATTATCCTTTGATAGAAAAGGCCGCCTATGCAGTCATCATCGCAGCCAGAAAACTCAGACCCTACTTTGACGCACATCCCGTTGTGGTCCTCACCGACCAGCCGCTGGAAAAAGTGTTGGAAAAGTTTGAGAAATCAGGAAGGTTGCTGAAATGGGCGATCGAGTTAAGCGGGCTGGGGATATCATACCAGCCAAGGACAGCCATCAAAGCACAAGCCTTGGCTGATTTCCTGGCTGAATGTTCCCATTCAGGGGAAGAGGAGCCCCCCGCCGAAGAATGGATCGTGCACACTGACAGATCCTCAACAGCCAATGGTGCAGGGGCAGGCGTTGTACTGACCAGCCCAGAGGGAGTGGATTTTGAGCACGCGCTCAGATTCACCTTCCCTGCATCAAACAACGAGGCAGAGTACGAGGCTGTACTCGCAGGGATAAATCTGGCTAAGGCCGCAAGGGCAGAGCGAGTTATACTAGCAACTGACTCCCAGCTCATTGCTAATCAAATTAACGGAGAATATGAGGCCAGAGAACAAACCATGGCCACCTACCTTGAAAAAGTAAAACAGGAGTTATCAAGCCTGAAGTCCTATGAAATCCAGCAAATACCCCGATCACAGAATAATCGGGCCGACGCTCTGTCAAAGCTGACCAGCTCTAGCCTGCAAGACATAAGGAGGTCGGTGTGGGTTGATGTTATGCATGAAAAGTCCACCAGCGCCTGTCAGGCAATCAGCACCACTGAAGAGGGACAGGAAACCTGGTTGACCCCCCTCATCTAGTTCAAAAAGAACGGCATCCTGCCACCAGATGCGGTACAGAAGAGGAGAATACAGGCCAAAGCAGCCTGGTTCATAATCATTGACGAAGAACTCTATAAGAAATCTTTCACTTACCCCCTGCTCAGATGCCTAGAGGCAGACCAGACTGCCGAAGTCCTAGAGGACATCCACTCAGGAATCTGTGGACATCACATCGGAGGAAGTTCATTGGCCCACAAGGCCCTCAGGGCAGGCTACTACTGGCCTACCATGCTAGCAGATGCTAGAAGCCTAACCCAAAAGTGCAGAAAATGCCAACTCTTCGCTCCATTAATCCATGTCCCAGCCCAAGAACTCAGGCCGATTCTATCTCCCATTCCTTTCGCCCAATGGGGAATGGACATACTGGGTCCATTTACCACGGCTACAGGGGGCCGAAAATTTCTAATCGTAGGGATAGACTAATTCACAAAGTGGGTTGAAGCTGAAGCAGTCCCAAACATCACCGAGCCGGCGGTCAGGAAGGTCATTTGGAGGAACATTATAACAAGATTTGGCCTCCCAAAAACATTAGTATTTGATCATGGGAGGCACTTTGATAATGACCCCCTAAGAACCTGGCTAGAGGGGCATGGGATAGCCGTCGCCTATTCCGCCGTCTGCCACCCTCAGACCAATGGACAGGCTGAAGCCGCAAACAAACAGATCTTGAATGGACTCAGAAAAATGGTAGATGACCTCAAAGGAAGATGGACAGATGAGCTGCCGAGTATCTTCTGGTCAATAAGGACCACCCGAAAGGAGTCAATAGGTCAGACACCATTTGGTCTGGTATATGGAGCAGAGGCTTTGCTACCCATCGAAGTGCGAGTTCCTACCCTGCGATCTCAGCAATACAACCTGGCTGACAATCACGAAGCAATGGCCGAAGCTCTTGACCTGGTCCAGGAAGTCAGGGAGGAAGCCTGCACCAACATAGCAGCCTACCAGCAAAGGATGAGGAAGACATACAACAAGAGGGTGCATGAGAGAAGATTCCAGGTAGGAGACCTGGTATTAAGGAAAACACAGGCTGTTGGAAAGTCTAGAGAACATGGCAAACTGAGCGCCAACTGGGAAGGCCCATATCAAGTAACCCAGATCTTGGGAACAGGAACATACAAAATCGCCAACCTGACTGGCCAAGAGCTGAACGCACACTGGAATGCCGACACCCTAAAAAAGTACTATGTGTAACTAAGTCATAAGAGAGTCACGTCAATAGGAAAAAGTACTGGCGGAGAACGATCAAAAAAGAAATGTCGACGGCTCCGACCAATCTTATATGTTTTCTAAAAAAGAAATCATACTCGTTGTCTGTACAAGCTTGCGCTCACACACACAAACGAGCAGGGGGCAATAGGGGGAGGCCCCCTGTTGCCCGAACCAAGAAAAATGGACCCCCCAACAAAAATTTAAACAAGGAAAGGAGAGCGAGCCTCACGCGCCAAACTAACAAGGACTGGGGGCAATTGCCCAACCTTGTATAAAAAACGCAAAAGCCCTCCCTGCCTACCCCTGGGCAGGCAGGGGGCAGGCCCCCTGGACTCCGAGCAGAGGCCAGGGACCGGCCAGGCTACGCACAACTAACAAGGACTGGGGGCAATTCCCCCAACCTTGTATAAAAAACGCAAAAGCCCTCCCTGCCTACCTCCGGGCAGGCAGGGGGCAGGCCCCCTGGACTTCGAGCAAGGGCCAGGGACAGGCCAGGCTACGCACAACTGACAAGGACTGGGGGCAATTCCCCCAACCTTGTATAAAAAACGCAAAAAGCCCTCCCTGCCTACCCCTGGGCAGGCAGGGGGCAGGCCCCCTGGACCCCAAGCAGGGGCCAGAGACGGGCCAGGCTACGCGCAACTAACAATGACTAGGGGCAATTCCCCCAACCTTGTATAAAAAACGCAAAAAAAGCCCTCCCTGCCTACCCCTGGGCAGGCAGGGGGCAGGCCCCCTGGACTCCGAGCAGAGGCCAGGACAGGCCAGGCTACAAACAACTGACAAGGACTGGAGGCAGCTCCCCCAACCTTGTATAAAAAAAAAACAAAACCAGGAAAAGTATTCCATAAAAGACCCATGAAGGGTGGAAAAGTTTTTACAAAGTAACTAAGGCAAAGATCCAAGAGAGCAGATATTATAGACAGCTGGCCATGACAAAGGCTCAGCGCAGAAAATAAGACTATTACAAGAAAAAGCATCATGGAGCATCCTGGCTGGGGCCGGCAGCTGCCTCAGGTGGTCTGGCCGCCCGAGCCTCATTCTTAGCAGAGTAGAGACTCCGGAAGGCTTCTTCATCAAAAGCGGGGAACATTTCCCCAATCACCTCCATCACCAATTCCAGGGAAGAGTTGGCACCACTCACGAAGCTGGCATCCACCGCACCCTCGGTCTCCTGTGCAAGGATCTCTTTCTTCTTTTTCCGCTCTCCCTTGGCCTGTTCAAAGGCCGAGTCAGCTCTGGACAATTGCTCCTCCAAGTCAGCTACTTTTCCTTTCAGATGTCCCATCTCAGCCAGAGAGAGGGTAGCCCGCTCCATTGACAAACGAATCTCCTACAGATCAGCCTCCAGCTTGGCTACTTCCTTCACAGCTTTCTCTCCCTAAAGTTTCCACTGACCAGCCTGGTTCTTTGCCTCCTCCAGCTCACCCTCCTGCCTTGCCAGCTTATCCTTCAAGTTGTTTATCAAGGTAATGTCCCTCTCCACCATAGCCAGGCGGTCAGGAGGAGGAGCCCCTGATATGACAGTCAATTCTTCGTCACTCAGGCGGCTGAGAGCTGCCAGCTCGGTAGACGCCAGCAAAACCTTAGAGGTACGCTGGATGTATTGAAGCACCTGGTGAGAAGTTGAAGTCACGGACTTTGTGAGGCGATCAGCCAAGACAACGCCAGAGTCAGAAAGTAGACCTGATACGTCCACACTATCACCAGCAGTATAGTGGAACTCCGTGTTTTCCTCCGGAAAAGGAGTACTCGGAAGTTCGCGAGCAGGATGCTTTGCTTCAGGGGTAGTATCATCCGCCTCCAAATCCACCACATCAGCTCCAGAAGGCTCTCTATCCCTCTTTCTCCTCAGCTCCAAAGGGAGACTCTCCCCGGTCCCCTCAGAGTTTACAGGGCGCGCTCCCTGAAAAGTTCGGGGCCCAGCTGAAGAAACACCCTGCTTCTGACCAGGGAAAGGGGTGGCCCCTGAGGTGACCTCAGCCTCCCCCTCATGAATACTGGGAGTAGGGGTCGCCGGCTTTGATGACGGCAGTCAAGGGGGAAGAGGCAGTCTTTGACCAGCAGCGAAATCCTTCACAAGCTTCATTAAGCCTTTGCTCCCTTTCCTGAAATTCGCAGGGAGGGAAGGGCGCTTCGAGAGAACGACAAGTTCCTCGCTCAAGCCTAATCTCCTAACCTGCTTCCTTGTCCAGCACCAAGAGGTGAAAGCTGCAGAAAAGGAGGGGCAGTCAGCTAAAAAACAAAGAGAAATAAAGTCTCTGAAAAATCGCGACAGTAAAAACCCCCTAGAACTACCTTCAAGGCCGGGAATCGGGCCCAAGGGGAGCAAATACTCGTCTGTCGCTATAAGCTCCGCGTGAGGAAGCCAGAAAGCAGGGCCAAAAACGCCGTGTTTATCCGCGACAATTTCAAACTTTTTGATCAAAATCTCCTCCTTCGGACTTAGCTTAACCTCCAGGGCCTTCCCCCCGACGCCTGGGTGGTATTCCTCGCGAGTTTCCATACGGGTGTGAACATGGTTCCTAAAATGCCTAGGAATCCTCCACCCTGACGCGCTATGTACGTAAAAAAAATTATTTTTCCAGTCCTTCAGGCTGCTCAAAGCCGGCCAGACCAGGGCGTATTTCTTTTGTCTCTGCAGAGACCAATAACCAGGGGAGCCGTCCCCCCCTGAAGAGGATACCATTTGGAGACCAACCATGAAACGAAGGGCATCAATGAAAGGCCCCTCGCCATGAAAAAGACTGGTCCAAGTGTAAGCTATCAAAGACCTAATAGCTGAAGCAGTCAGCTGATCAATAGCAACATTCATCCTCCTGAAGGTCTCCTCCAGGAAGGGATGAAGAGGGAATCGCAGGCCAAATTCTAAAGCCTTGTGGTAGACAGCCACACAACCCTCCGGGGGACAGCATACCGTGTCCTTTTCCCCTGGGACTACGACAGTATATCCTTCCCCAAAATTATAGAACTGTTCGATTGCCCCGGCGGCGTTGCTTTCCAGAATCAAGTCCCTGTTCTTGGCCTCAGGGTAGGTCTTTAAGGGAACCAAGTACTTCTTCTTATCCAAGTAATAGATCTTCCCCCTCTCCCTACGGATGAGGGGGCCGGCAATCCTGGAAGGATCCATCTCCAGGGCCTCATCATCAGAATCAACTACATCAAAGGCAGCAGGTTCGGGTGATTCAGCACCCTCCCCCCTGTAATGGTCATCGTCTCCCCTGGGGCCAACCCCTGAAGAGGAGGCTAGGTCACGCCTATCACCGTCACCATCCCAAGTCCTCTCAAGCAAAGAATTAAAAGAAAGGGGGCGGACTCTCGACATACTGGCTATGATGGGAAATACCAATGAAAGGGAAAGAAGGGAAAAGATTTAAAGAAAAGCTTCTAACCTAGAACGCCGATAGTCGCCGGAAAAAGTGACAGAAGATACTTCTTGTTCCTCACGAAATTTTCAGCAACGAAGGCGGTTTGGGAAGTATGAGGGGAGTTATGAATTTCAAAAAGAGTAAAAAGAAAGAATGGAGGAGGAGAAGGGCTTATATAAAGCCCAGGAAGCCTAAAAGGCTACCTCTCTGACAAGACGCCCCCAACAACCTCCCACAAGTCGCGCGCTGAACACAAACTGTTCACTCCTTCCCAAGAAGGGCCTCAAAAAATGAAAAATGTCAGGGGAAAAGCCGACTGACAACGTCATCCCCGCATTCAAAAAAAAAAAAGAGAGTAGTCAAGTTGCTCAGATCTTTTCATTAACCTTAATGGAAAAAGGGCAAGTTACATATCGTGCCAGGCAAATAAAGAAAATACATAAAGCCTAAATTTCCGGCTCGACGCGCCTACGCCCTGCTAAGCAGGTCTAATCATCGTCTAAGTCTGGAGAGTGGTCTCCAGGGCTACTTTGACCCCCAAAATCCGATCCCCAATCCCAGTCTGGGGAGTCCTTGAAAGGATCATCAGGGAGTCCATCCTCATCCCCGTCGCTCAAACAGCCTAGACCTTCACTGTCATCGGAGTCTCGGCTACTGTCATTCCAATCCCTGCCATAGGGAACAGCCTGGGATTCATCACAGGCACGACAACCTGTTCTCTTCACAGGAGAAGAGGGGCCTGACCCCAGGGAGGAATCTGCGTCACAGCAGTCAGGGTTAAATTGCTCAGGGTGCAACCACGGGAAGCATTCGTGGCACCCCTGATCAAAGCACCCCCCTCCCTGAGGACAGCGCCTAAATCTGGAGACAGCGAAGGGCAAAGATCTCTTAAAACGCTTGCTCGCCGTGATGGAAGCTTTCCTACCACTCCGATGAGAGTAAGGCCGTGAACGACGGCAGCGGCGAATGGCCCGGTAAGCGGCTCCAGCGTACCGGAGTCTCCAAATTCCTTTGAAAAGAAAAATGACAGTGCGAACTCCATGGCAAGTCACGATTTTTTTTATCCAAACCATGATTTAACGAAGAGAGTGGAGAAATTGAGGATGAGTTAAGCAAAAATGACAAGGAAAGCTGGGATTTATACAAGTGAAAATGCAACATTAATGGCATACCAACCACCCTGGAAGGGAAAGCCACCAATCGCAAACTCTTCACGGTTCCCAAAAATCCATCAAGCAAAGAAGTATAATCATTGCAAGAAACCCCTCAACTCTTTGCATATCTGACACAAACTTTGCTTCATTCCTCGGGAAGGTTCAAAGCATTAAATGCTGCAGCAAAAGTGAAAATAAGTCAACCTCCCTCCAAGCAAGAGTCGCCAGCCGGAGGGGAGAATTACTTCCCTCCCTCCGGCTAGCGAGGGCCAATTGATTGGGGTCGATAGCCTGACACTAATAGCCCGCCAGGCAGGCTCCCAGAGGATTGCCCATTAAGCCCAGAAACCGACCATGCAAACGGTCAAGGTAAAGCACATAAAAGTGGGAAGTGCTAAGGAAAGCAGCCGACCCCTGGGCCAGCAGGGTGACGCGGCCTGCTAGAGCCTAGCACTCACAGTTCAAAACCCGCCTGCCCCCTAGGGACATCTCCGCGGACAGGGCAGGGATCCCCATGGGCCCTCTCGTCATTCTGCCTAAGGTAATTGAGAGTGGGTGGATGAGAAGATGCCACTTGTCACCTCCTCATCCACCCATTCTCCTTCTATTTCCCTCTCTTGTGGGAAGGTATAAATACCCTTCCATTTCCCACAAGAAAGGGGTTGGATTTTCTCTCTCTAGAACTCTTACTCTAAAATTGCCGCCCAGTTCCTCACGAGCTGGGTTTCTTAAGGCACTCACGGACTAACTTAGGCATCGGAGAGGGTTTCCTCGGACAACCTCCGAGGCCCTGTGCGTTCTCTGTGCAGGGAGCTTGCCCAATCCGCCGGGAAGGTCCGACTGAAAGAGTAGGAGGAAAGAGAGTGTCAAGATTGATCAGTGAACATTCAGAGCAACACCAAACGATTCAAACCCGAATTCCACGTCGGGTTAATTGATTCTAAAAACCGGAACACTACTCAATCTCATCCATATCAATATCATATCACACGTACATATATAGCTCGTACGACATTATAATATTAACGTATGCCAAGTAAGGAAAACCTTACCTATTGAGCAAGTCATGGCTGCATCGGTAGTATAGAGTACCACGGAAATTCTACGGAGTCCAATCCTAATAAAATATTATATATTTAAATTAATATCGATCCTAACGTAATTATAATATGAAACTGACATCGACCTAGCTAACTGGACTATAAATGAAACTAACCCGCTATTATAATGAATAATGACCGTGAGTTGTAGCGGTCAATACCGGGGCCGCGGCACCGTGTCTTGGCCAAACCAAGAGCCGTGCACGTCCCATTTCTGACTCCCATCGCCCGACCCCAATACACCATGACAACAACTACACCATGAGAGTAACGTAATAATAACAGGACAACAATCGTACCATAATGACAATAACCCGGGCAACAACAACACACACGACAACCTGACACGGCAACCTCACAACTTTGTCGGAGTCCGTTCAGGCACGAGCAATCACAACTCTGTCGGAGTTAGTTCTGGCACGAGCAATAGGACATCGTCATCATGACATAATCAACGTCACCTCCGGCCAACAGACGACCTCCGGCCAGGGGACTCACGGGCACGCGCGACAATGAAATAGGGCATGGGTGACTCCGACAATTGATGGAGACAATGAAAGGCGGGTGGAAGCATATACTAGTGTAGGAGTGGTGCAGGCCCGGTAATATTAATAATGGATCTTGGTTGCAGATGGATGAAGAAGACGAAGAGGGGTAGGGACGTAGGGTTAATGGAGGTGGAGGCTCTAGGAATGAATGATGTACGTGCCCTACTCCTGCTCTTTCTATTATTATTACTAGGAATTATTATTATTATTATTATATTATTATTATTATTATTATTATTGTTATTTAATAACAATTATTGTTGTACGTCGGCCTCGAGAACGGGTTTGGGTTTGACAATTACATAGAACGTGATACTCGATCACTTTGGCTTGACTCAACTCGGGTTTGACTAAACTTGACTTGATTTTGACTTCTATATAAATTACGAGTATTACAATCTACCTCCTTATAAGGAACTTTGTCTCGAAGTTCACCTCCCACCACGGAACGAGTAACTATACCAACATGACCAACCAACTAATCAATAACTGATCGATCGACCGATCACTAATGTAACATTAGTAACGTAACGTTGATAATTAGGACGGGGTATTACAGTCTACCTTCTTTATAAGGAACTTCGTCCCGAAGTTCAGGATCCAACCAATAACGACACTTCTCGACTTACGACACCCCGCACTAACGACATTAAATAAAATACCTTACATGACTCCTGATGTAATTAACTAGTGTAACTAAATCACGTATTACTGACTAATTATTTACACAGTACACTTAATTATGTCTAACGACAATCATTCCAACTCATTATGCAACAACTAGCATGATCGATCATTAAGCACACGTATCAAAAGAAACAACGGGAACAACGGGTATAACATCCTACCCTCCTTATAAGGAACTTCGTCCCGAAGTTCAGCAATCATATACTCAGGCTACACAACATATCTAGAATATATATATTCAATAGTATCTTGACAGTAACGAGTTCACTCCTTCTCGATTTATTAGAGCATGCTATTCCTTTATCATAGGACACCACTATAAACATTTCAAACGAATATACTTTGTATCCTTTGCCAGGGGTAAGTAAGTCGGTAATATGTAGAATCAATTCTTGCGTTATCAACAATGTTCCTCAAATCATTTTTTTTATATACATCACATCACTTGGTCATTCATGACCTCCAAATTAATATCTTGGCATTTTAACTAACACAACAAGTCGTTCAAGTTTAAACTAGATTTCCCAACTTACTCACCCATTAAGTACAGTGGTCGCGAGGGGTTCTATCCCCACATTCCTCCACATTTCACAACATAAATTCTATTTTTAGTAACACCTGCAGGAAGCATCACTCAGATTGTCCTTATGGTTCGCCATAAATTTCAACATAATATTTGTATATTCATTCTCATATGTCATACTTCACATAATTTATTAGTACTGCAATGTGTTTATACTTGTTATACTTATCATGGCTCGATTCACATGCTAGCAAGCCACACGTACTAAACTTCTAAGATTACATAATTGTGCGAGCTCTCACTCCGAGTCACTCTGACATATATGAACACCACAATTATCAGGCAAGAAAAAAATTAGTTCACAGAAAGACGATCTGCCCACACTCAGGGTCTGATAACCGGTGACATTCTATTTTACCGCATGGATTCAGGAAAAGGATGTTACTACCCTGTATCATAACACGACCTGATGACAACAAAATATATGTGATGACACGACGAATTAACAGATGTACCTTGGACACCCTTACTATTCGTTATTCTAGATCCTTGCCTCATCCCTGTATCTATTATCTCTCTTTAATGGATCTTAATATTGTGACTCTCCTTTCACCCTGTTGGTATTATTACTTTTTTTATACTGTTAGGCTCATTAACTACCATCTTGTAACATTCTAACAAGAAATTTAAACGACACCGTATCCTCATGACACCAAGCCACCTCATTATATCTCACGACTTTTTATCATTAAGACACGTACACCCAATCTATATTATCATAACTCGTTGACACAGCTTTATGTGATCTTTAGCATGTTCGGACTCATATGCATACCCATATATATATATATATGATGGGGGTCGGTTGACTACCTCCGGCCGCCTGCCAGCCAGGCCCCGGGGCGACCAAACCCAGAGAGAGGAAAGGCCTGCCCAGCAGACTTTCCAACAACGTCATTGAAACCCCCAAGTGAGTGGCCTTAATTCCTTGGCCGCCTGGCCCAGCCTGGCCGCCTGCCAAGCAGGGCGAACCAGGTCTACTGCCTGCTTCCAGGACGCCCCCATCCAAGCAGGACTAGAGGAGGACCGAGGACCCATCCGTCATTTTGCCTAATGTAAGGGAAAATGAGTGGACCAGGTGAGTCCACGTGTCGCACAAGCATCCACTCATTTCCCTCTTCTTCTTTCTCTTTTCCTCTCTCTTGTGGGAAGGTATAAATACTTTCCCATTTCCCACATGAGAGGGGTTGGATTTTCTCTCTCTAGACCCTTACTCCCAAAAAACGCCACCTAGCTCCTCACGAACTAGGTCTCTCAAGGCATTTCACGGGCTGACTTAGGCATCGGAGAGGGTTCCCTCGGACAACCTCCGAGGCCCTGTGCGTTCATTGTGCAGGGAGCAGGCCAACTCCGCCGGGAAGGTCCGATCCAGGGAGTGAGACGAAGGAGAGGTTCAAAGAAGTCAATCGATCAATTGTTCACCAAGTGATTCAATCATACAGCCCGGATCCAAGGCCGGGTGAATTGTTTCCGTGACCGGAACAATTTGGCGCCGTCTGTGGGGAACTTACGGTTGTGCTCACGAGTTACCCACTAAAATCAACCATTCATAATCACAAAACTAAAACAATCATGCCAGAAATCATTGATGCCAGTGCAGGAACGGGTCCGACGGTCCCACCGGTGACCCCCCTGTATGGTATGCCGCAGTCGGAGAGGGTTCCTCCTGCCACGATCCTAGGGGTAGGGGGAACCAGTCTCCTCGGCGGATCTAACACTGCTGTGACACCTGAGTTGGGGACACACCCAGGACACGCTCTTAATCTGACCCCAGCTCAGATGGCGCAGACAGCCGCGTTCTTCTCTGCGATGCTGAACCAGGAATTCACTCCTGAGGACTTGGTAGGCAGGGTCGCGTCGGCTCCCAGGCAACCATCCCCAATCAGCAGGGATGAGGCCGGGGGCACGAGGCGGACCGCCGCCAGAAATGCTCAGAGGAAAGCGAAAAGGACGGCACAAGCGTACGTGCACGTGCAAAGGCGCATTACTACCGGCAATCCAGAGCCACCTGTCCAGCAGGCGTTCTCCATTCACACAACAGAATCAGCGTCTGGAGGGCAGGGAGGCTTATCCCGAGGATTACAGGAGCGAATGAGGCCCAGGGAGCCCATGTCAAAACGCTTGGGAGAGAAACCAGGCGGGGTTTTCTCCAGGCTAACACCGGCAGCCAGAGAGCAGTCATCCCTCGGTTTATCCCAAAGCCTGCAATCAAGGCTCAATCGGGGGCAACCGCTCGAATCTAAGTATCGCCAGGGTGAGAGCTCCTGTCACTCTCAGAGGAAGAGACCCAGACAAGTCTCCTCTGAGACAGAAGATGAAGCGGCGAGCAGGCCGCCCCCAAGGCACCGCTCCCCCAGCACGAGGAAACCAGCCCATAAACAATGGGATACTCATGGTAACCAGTCTGGGGAAAGCAGGTCACGATTGGTGGGCAGACCCACAAAAACCCCACTTCATCCTGAGGTACAAGAGTACCCCATTCCAAAAATTAAAATGCCTACCATCAAATTTGATGGGACAACAGACCCTGAAGACCACCTGGCAGCATTTGAGAGCCACATGGGCATGTATGACGTAGATGATGCCATCTGGTGCAATGTTTTCCCAACCACCCTGGTAGGGCTCGCACAAGGATGGTTCAGGGACCTCCGCCAGGGGTCAGTCAGATTCTTCATAGAGTTGGCCGAGATCTTCCTCGAGCAGTATGCTGGGAATAAAAGAAGACGCCTCACTCGTTTCGATCTTATGACCCTGAAGCAGAAAAAGGGCGAAAGTGTGAGGGAATATCTGAGAAGGTTTGATCTATCCTACCAGCAGGTCAGGGAGATCGATGATTCCACCGCCGCATATGCCCTGACAATCTCCCTGCTTCCAGGGGAAATGAAAAACCAGATGATCAGGGCCCAGCTGGAAACCTTGGCCATGGCCAGGAAAATTGCGGAAGGGTTCATTCTGCAGGAGGAGTTCCACGGCCTGACGGATACCCCTGCAAGCCAAACAAGGCCTCAAGGGGGACCGCAGGGTGGACGCGGCAGAAGTGAGCCAGGCAAGCAGAGGGAAGAGGGAGACACTCCCAAGAAGGAACGCACTGTCTACCAGCCCCGGTTCGACAGTTACACTGCCCTGAACAAATCCAGGGCAGAGATCTTCGAACTGGAAAAAGAGACTGCTAAGTGGAATCGCCCGAACAAGCCTCGCAGCCCGAAAGGAGACCCCAAGAAATTCTGCACTTTCCACGACTGCATAGGCCATACCACCGAGGAATGCCGTCACCTGAAGGACGAAATCGAGAAGTTAATCCGGAACGGATGGTTAGCCAACTACGCAGCCAAGAATAAGTCTCAAAAGGAAGTATCTGAAAAACCCGAAGGGTCAGTACAGAACCGCATGGTGATCCATGTAATTTCAGGGGGCACTGAGGGCCAGCTCAGTCGAAGAGGCCAAAAAAGACAAATGCGTGAGCTAAGGAACCAGATCTGCTACGCTGAGAAAGCAGGGAGTCCAAGGGGAGTGACATTAAGCATCACCCCTGATGATGCAGGGCGCGTAGTATACCCGCACAGTGATCCTTTGGTGCTGTCCCTAGAAATCAGCAACCACATTGTGCGGAGGTGTATGGTAGACACTGGCGCATACACAAATCTACTGTACAAGGACGCCTTCGAGAAAATGGGCCTGGAAAAAAGGCACCTACGACCTGCTCCCGGATCGCTGTACGGATTCAGTGGGGCAGGCGTGCTGCCCATGGGAGTCATAGACCTGCCTGTAACCTTTGGGGAAGGCTCTACTGCCAGAAACGTCAGGGCAACCTTTGTTGTTGTGGATGCGAGATCCGCCTACAACGCCCTAATTGGCAGAGCCACCCTGGACGAAATCGAGGCGGCCATCTCCATCAGGGCCCTCACCATAACATATGTCACCGACTTCGGACTAGAAGGAAAAGTGCGCGGGGACCAAGAGTCAGCCAGACAATGCTACTCTGTGGCCCTGCAAGAACACGAAAAAGAAGGAAAAGGAAAAAGAAAGGCTGACAGTTCCCCCAGCAGGGAAGGCGAAATACCAGCCGAACACCCGGCGTCCGACCACCTGGAGCCAGGGGGCGAAAACATGCTAGTAGACTTGGAACCAGGGAGGCAGGTCCTAATAGGAGCTGACCTGGAGGAGTCCTACCAGGCCGAACTGGTCAAGCTGCTGAAAGAAAACAAAGACGTATTCGCCTACTCGGCAGACGAGATGCCCGGCGTTGACCCATCATGCATCGTTCACAAGCTGAACGTAAGCATGGACGCTCGCCCTGTAAAGCGGAAAAAGAGAAATATGTCCGCGGAAAAAGACGCTGCAATCAAGGAAGAAATTGACAAACTCTTGAAAGCAGATTTTATTGAGGTCTGTGACTATCCAGAATGGCTGGCGAATGTAGTCATGGTTAAAAAATCGTCAGGCGCATGGAGAATGTGCGTGGACTTTACAAAATTTAACAAAGCCTGCCCAAAAGACTGCTATCCGCTCCCCAGAATCGACCAACTGGTAGACGCTACCAGTGGTTATTCCATGCTGAGCTTCCTAGATGCCTTTTCAGGGTATCATCAAGTATTCTTGTGGCAGCCGGACAGGGTGAAGTGCGCGTTCATCACCAGTTCAGACACCTACATGTACAAGATGATGCCGTTCGGGCTTAAAAACGCAGGGGCTACATACCAGCGGTTAGTTGATAAAGTGTTTGAAAAACAAAAGACAGAAACATCGAGGCTTACGTTGATGACGCCATCGTAAAAGGCAAAGAAGACAGAGAGCACCTGATAGACCTGCAGGAGACCTTCTGCTCCCTGCGCGCCTACAAAATGAAACTCAATCCGAAAAAGTGCACGTTTGGGGTCCGCTCCGGCAAATTTCTGGGGTTCCTGGTCAGCTCTCGGGGAATAGACGCCAACCCTGAGAAAATTCAGGCAGTTCTAGACCTTCCTGAGCCTAAGACCATTAGAGACATCCAGCGCCTGACGGGCCGCATGGCCGCCTTGGCGCGGTTCGTCGCCCGATCAGCAGACAAGGCCACCCCTTTCTTCAAGATACTGAAAGGAAACAAACAGTTCAAGTGGGAAAACGAGCAGAAAGAGGCCTTTGAGCAGTTGAAGGACCATCTTAAGAGGCTCCCCACCCTGGCAAGACCAGTAGCAGGGGAAAAACTTTTCCTCCACATTGCAGTAACCAATATAACTGTAAGCGCGGTTATCCTACGGGAGGAGGCAGGCACCCAGCAACCTATATACTTCGTAAGTCATGCGCTGGGGGCAGCCGAGAAGAATTACCCGATGGTCGAAAAAGCCGCCTACGCGGTCATAATTGCCGCCGGGAAGCTCAGGCCTTACTTTGACGCGCATCCAGTCGTAGTCCTCACCGACCAACCACTGGAGAAGGTGTTGGAAAACTTTGAAAAATCGGGGAGACTATTGAAGTGGGCGATTGAGCTGAGTGGGCTAGGTATATCTTACCAGCCGAGGACAGCCATCAAGGCCCAAGCCTTAGCAGATTTTCTGGCTGAGTGCTCCCATTCAGGGGAAGAAGAGACCCCTGCCGAGGAATGGGTCGTGCACACTGATGGGTCCTCGACTGCCAATGGCGCAGGCGCAGGCGTCGTACTGACCAGCCCGGGGGGGACTGACTTTGAGCATGCCCTCAGGTTTGTCTTCCCAGCATCAAACAACGAAGCAGAGTACGAAGCAGTACTCGCAGGCGTCAGGCTAGCTAAAGCCGCAGGGGCAGAGCGGATTGTCCTGGCGACAGACTCCCAGCTCATCGCCAACCAGATCAATGGTGAATACGAAGCAAGGGACCAAGCAATGGCCACATACCTGGAAATGGTAAAAGAAGAGTTGTCAGGCCTGAAATCGTATGAGATCAAACAGATCCCCCGCTCCCAGAACAATCGAGCAGACGCCCTGTCAAAACTGGCAAGTTCCAGTCTACAGGACATACGGAGGTCAGTATGGGTCGCCGTCTTGCATGAGAAATCCACAAACCCCTGTCAGGCAATTAACACCGTAGAAGAAGGACCGGAAAGTTGGATGACTCCCTTCATCCAATTCAAGAAACATGGTGCCCTGCCATCAGACGCAGCACAAAAAAGGAAAGTACAGGCTAAAGCAGCCTGGTTCATACTCATCAAGGGGGAACTTTATAAGAAGTCTTTTACTTATCCCCTGCTCAAATGCCTACGGGCAGATCAAGCTGCTGAAGTGTTGGACGACATCCACTCAGGGATTTGTGGGCATCACATCGGGGGGAGATCCCTGGCCCACAAAGCCCTAAGGGCAGGCTACTACTGGCCCACCATGCTGGCAGACGCCAAGAGCCTGACCCAGAAATGCAGAAAATGCCAACTTTTTGCCCCATCAATCCATGCCCCGGCCCAGGAACTCAGGCCAATCCTATCCCCCATCCCTTTCGCTCAATGGGGGATGGACATTCTAGGACCCTTCACGGTGGCCACAGGGGGCAGGAAATTCTTGATTGTCGCCATAGACTACTTCACCAAATGGGTGGAAGCCGAAGCAGTGCCCAACATTACTGAGCCGGCAGTCAGGAAAGTGGTCTGGCGAAATATTATCACCAGGTTCGGTCTGCCAAAGATGTTGGTATTTGACCATGGCAGACAATTTGATAATGATCCTCTAAGAGTCTGGCTGGAAAGCCACAACATCGCAGTCGCCTATTCAGCCGTCTGTCATCCTCAAACCAACGGGCAGGCGGAAGCACCCAACAAGCAAATCTTGAACGGCCTGAAGAAAATGGTGGATGACTGCAAGGGTAGGTGGGCTGACGAACTTCCCAGTATACTCTGGTCAATCGGAACTACCAGAAAAGAGTCTACAGGCCAGACCCCGTTCGGTCTGGTATATGGAGCAGAGGCATTATTACCAATTGAGGAAAGGATCCCTTCTCTACGCTCCCTGCAGTACGACCGAGCTGAAAACGAAGCTGCAATGGTTGAAGCCTTGGACCTGGTAAATGAGTTAAGGGAGGAAGCTAGCACCAACATCGTTGCCTACCAGCAACGAATGAGGAAGGCCTTCAACGCCAAAGTCCGACAGAGAAACTTTCAGATGGGTGAGCTAGTTCTGAGAAAGACGCGGGCGGTTGGAAAGTCGAGAGAACATGGAAAGCTGAGTGCCAACTGGGAGGGTCCATACCAAGTGACTCGAGTCCTGGGACCAGGCACATACAAAATCGCCAACCTTGAAGGGCAAGAGCTGCATGCTCACTGGAATGCAGACACTTTGAAGAAATATTACGTCTAAACAAAATTCGAGGATAGATTTTGATTTTTTGCTAAAAAACAAATGGCGGAGGACGGTCAAAAGAATGTCGACGGCTCCGACCACCCGAAAATGTTATAGTTTTATAAAGAAATGAAGAATATTCAGATTTATACTCGTTGCCTGTTCACACTCGCGTTCTTCACACACAAACGAGCAGGGGGCAATAGGGGGAGGCCCCCCTGTTGCCAAAATCGGGAAAAATGACCCCCCCAGCAAAAAATCCGAGCGCCACCCTGCTTACCTCTGGGCAGGCAGGGGGCATGCCCCCTGGACTTTGAACAAAAGCCAGGGACAGGTCAGACTAACAAGGACTGGGGGCAGGCCCCCCAACCTTGTATAAAAAACGCAAAAGCCACCCTGCTTACCTCTGGGCAGGCAGGGGGCAGGCCTCCTGGACTTTGAATAAAAGTCAGGGACAGGTCAGACTAACAAGGACTGGGGGCAGGCCCCCCAACCTTGTATAAAAAACGCAAAAGCCACCCTGCTTACCTCTGGGCAGGCAGGGGGCAGGCCCCCTGGACTTTGAACAAAAGCCAGGGACAGGCCGGACTAACAAGGACTGGGGGCAGGCCCCCCAACCTTGTATAAAAAACGCAAAAACCCCCCTGCTTGCCTCTGGGAAGGCAGGGGGCAAGCCCCCTGGACTTTGAACAAAAGCCAGGGACAGGCCGGATCAACAAAGACTGGAGGCAGGCCCCCAAACTTGTACAAAAAATCATGTAAAACCGAAACAGACAAGCAAACAGAGAGTCTACATAAAAAGGAATAGTGTCAAAGGAACACAGGATAAGAGTTTTTAAAACAAATGATTACAATTAAACACGGCAGCCGGCCACCAAAGGGCTCGGCGCGCAAAGAAGTAAGGAAGATTAAAACGTTGGCACAGGCGCAGCAGGAGACGAGCAAGAACCCTCTGAGGAAGACTGCCCTCCATGTTAAGCAGGGGGAGCGTCTGGGCCGGAAGTAGCAGCCCCTTCAGACAATCTGCGCATTAGAGCTTCATCCTTAGCAGTGTAGAGGGCTTGGAAAGCATCTTCGTCAAAACCAGGGAACATCTCCCTGACGGTCTCCATGACAACCCCTAGGCAAGAATTAGCACCATTAACGAAGCCCGCCGACACAGCCGTGTCCACCTCCTGGAGAATTTCGTCCCTCTCCTTCTCCCAATCCTTCGTCTTCGCCGCCAGATCGCCAAGAGCCGCCTGCAGATCAGAATTCACCTTGGAAAGGCGCTCCCCAAGGTCGATGACGCTCTTCTTGGCGTGATCCAGCTCAGCCAAAGCTTTCCTGGCCTGCTCCAATTCCGCAAAGGCCTGCTGAGCTCTCTTTGACTCCTCCCCCAGGCGGGACACCTCCCTGATAGCTTTCTCATTTTCAGACTTCCAGTGGATCGCCTGACCTTTGGCCTCTTCCAGCTCGGTCTCCCTTTTTGCCAACTGATCCTTCAGGCTGGCAATGAGAGCAACGTCCCTCTCGACTGCAGAAAGGCGGTCAGAGTTGGACAGTTCCTCATCACTCAGGTGGTTAAGGGCCGCCAGCTCTGCAGAAGCTTGCATGATCCGGGCAGTGCGCTGGATGTACTGGGTCACTTGGTTTGTGGCAGATTTGACAGTTTTGAGGAGATGATCCGCTAGAACCGCCCCTGAGTCGGAAAGTAGGGCGGAAACATCTTGGCTGTCTCCGGCGGTATAGTGGAATTCAGCGTTCTCCTCGGAGAAGAGGGTGGCAGGAATCCCCTGAGCAAAACGTTTAGGTTCAGGCGTGGAAGTCTCCAGGTCCACCACCTGGTCAGCGTTTGGAGCCTCCCTGCTCCTCTTTCTAAGCAGCGCCCGGGGAGTGCTCTCCCCAGTCTCTTCAGAACCTGCAGCCCGCGGCCCCGGGGGAATCTGGACCCCTGCTGAAAGGCCCTCTTGCCTGCCAACAGGCGAAGGGGTAGCCTCGAAAGCGATCGCCTTCGCAACTAGAGAGGGGGTGGCCTCAGAAACCGCCGTCTTTGCAGGCGTTGCTCTAGGAGGGGGGGAAGCCTTGGCCTGCTGAACGACAGACCCTTCAAATGCTTCATCAGATTCTTCACACCTCTCTTAAAATCAGGGGGAAGAGAAGGGCGACTTTGGACAACAACGAGATTCTCGTCCAAGCCCAGGCGTCTCACCTCCCCTTTCCTCCAAATAAAGGTAGCAAGATCTGCAAGGCAAACACACAAGTTGTCAGGGCACTTTAAAAGGAAAAGAGTAAGAAGGAACCATCAACACTCCTGAAACTACCTTTATCTAGACCCGGGTTCATGCCCAACCGGGTCAAGTATTTATCAGACGCAATAAGCTCCGCATGGGGGAGCCATAATGTAGGGCCGTACACCCACTTATCAGTGTGGGCAGCGAAAAAGCCCGTCAACTCCTTGTCTTTCTCGCCCAGCTTCACCTCCAAGGCTTTTCCACCCACGCCAGGGTGATACTCCTCAGGGGGCTCAAGCCTGGTGTGGACATGATTCCTGAAATGACGGGGAATCCTCCACCCATGGATGCTGTGTACATAAAGGAAGTTGTTCTTCCAATCTCTCAAGCTATCCATGTCAGGCCACACCAAACAATGTCCCTTCTGCCTCAAAAGGGACCAATAACCAGGGGAGCCCGCACTCCCAGAAGAAACCATTTGCAAGCCCACCATAAACCGCAGGGCGTCAATGGAAGGCTCGGTGTGGTGGAACAGACAAGTCCAGACATATGAAATCAACGCCCTGACAGCTGTGGCTGTCAGCTGGGCGATGGCGACGTTCATGCGCCTGAAGATCTCTTCCAAGGAATGATGGAGGGGAAAGCGAAGGCCGAACTCCAAACATTTATGGTAGACCGCTATGCACCCGTCGGGAGGGTTGCATACGGTATCCTTTTCGCCGGGGACAACAACTGTGTACCCCTCCCCGAAGTTGTAAAGCCGCTCAATCGCACCAGCGGCGTCCTTTGCAAGGATCAGCTCCCGATTTTTCGGGTCAGGGAAGGTACTCAAAGGGATGCGGTATTTAACTTTATCTAAATAGTATACCCTACCCTTTTCCCGCCGAACAAGAGGACCAGAGGTTCTTGAAGGGTCAACTTCCAACGCCTCGTCGTCCGAGTCGATGACGTCAAACGAGGGGGGGTCAGGAGAGTTACCGCCCCCGCTGTCCGCCGAGTGCTCTTCCTCAAAACCCACTCCCTAGAGGAGGAAGCAAAATTCGTCCCTTCCCCCCTCTTTGAGGGGTCAGTAAAGGGTAGAATCCGCTCACGTGTTCTAGACATTTTACTCTAGTGGAAGTGGAAAACAGGAAATCAAAAAGGAAAAGCAAGAAATGGAGGGCAAAGGTCTGACCTAAGATCGCCTGCCAGTGCGGTAAAAGCCCGAGGAAGAAATCTCCCGGAGAAAGGGGAGTACAAAGTGAGGAACAATTCTTCAAACACCCAAGGGTTTTGCAGAAAGAGAAAGACAGGAAGATTTCAAGAAAAGAAAGATTGAAGAAGGGAAAAGAAGAGGAATGTGCAACTGATTGCTTTTATAGGAAGAAGGGCAGGTAAAGAGTCGCCAAAATCTCAGGAGGCCACCCAAAGACCACTACCCACGCGTCACTTCCTAAGAAGTCAGCCCTGTGCGGTTTCCCAGGAATAACCTCGAAAGGACCAAAAAGTGTCAAGGGATTAATCACCCTATGACGCCCCATCTCCACTTCAAACAAAAAGTAATAAACACATATTAAAAATACAATACACAAACACATCGCCTGAATTTCATTTCATTAAACCTTAAAAGGGAAAAGTTACATTCAGTGCCCAACAAAGAAAGAAAATATACAAGGGCCCAGAAATTCCGGCCCAACAAGCAAACGCCCTGCTAAGCAGGCCTAATCATCACCCAAGTCTGGAGAAGGGTCCCCAGGGCTGCCTGGACCCTCAAAGTCTGAACCCCAGTCCCAGTCTGGGGAGTCTTGGAAAGGGTCATCAGGGATCCCATCCTCATCCCTGTCACTTAAACAACCAAGACCTCCACTATCGTCAGAATCTTGGCTGCTATCCTCCCAGTCCCTGCCAAAGGGAACGGCCTGGGATTCGTCGCAGGTGCGACAACCTGTCTTCTTCACAGGCGAGGAGGGGCCCGACGCCAAAGAGGAGTCAGTATCAGAGAGGTGGGCATCAAATTGTTCAGGGTGCAGCCACGGAAAGCACTCGTGGCATCCCCTGTCAAAGCAGCCTCCTCCCTGGGGGCAGCGCCTGAATCTAGGCGCAGCAGGGGGTGAGGACCTTTTGGGAAGCTTGTTCGCCCTGGTAGGAGCCTTCTTACCTTTCCGGCGAGAACGAAGCCTCCAAAACCCTCTAAAAACAAAAGTAACATATCGAATTCCACGGCGAGTAACGGATTTTCTGATCCAAACCATGACTAAAGACAGAGAGGAAGGTTGGAAATGGATCGTGAAAATAGTGAAGGAGGATACAATTTATACAAAAAGCAGAAGCAGGGCATTAATGGCGCCCCAACCACTTCTGCAAAGAAGAGAGCCTATCATCAAACTGGCACACTGCTCGAAAATCCACTGTGCAAAGAAGAACAATCATAAAAGAAGACGTTTGAACTCCCTGCATACCCAGAGAAATTAAAGCATGTTCCCTCGGGAATACGCGGCGCATTTAATGCAAGAGTGTCCAAGGAGTCAACCTCCCACCGTCCCAAAACAAGACGTCGCCCGCCGAGCAGGAGCCCCGCTCCCACTCAGCCGGCGAGGGCCAATTGATGGGGGTCGGTTGACTACCTCCGGCCGCCTGCCAGCCAGGCCCCGGGGCGACCAAACCCAGAGAGAGGACTTTCCATCAACGTCATCAACGTCATTGAAACCCCCAAGTGAGTGGCCTTAATTCCTTGGCCGCCTGCCAAGCAGGGCGAACCAGGTCTACTGCCTGCTTCCAGGACGCCCCCGTCCAAGCAGGACTAGAGGAGGACCGAGGACCCATCCGTCATTTTGCCTAAGGTAAGGGGAAATGAGTGGACCAGGTGAGTCCACGTGTCGCACAAGCATCCACTCATTTCCCTCTTCTTCTTTCTCTTTTCCTCTCTCTTGTGGGAAGGTATAAATACTTTCCCATTTCCCACATGAGAGGGGTTGGATTTTCTCTCTCTAGACCCTTACTCCCAAAAAACGCCACCTAGCTCCTCACGAACTAGGTCTCTCAAGGCATTTCACGGGCTGACTTAGGCATCGGAGAGGGTTCCCTCGGACAACCTCCGAGGCCCTGTGCGTTCATTGTGCAGGGAGCAGGCCAACTCCGCCGGGAAGGTCCGATCCAGGGAGTGAGACGAAGGAGAGGTTCAAAGAAGTCAATCGATCAATTGTTCACCAAGT
Source organism: Agrostemma githago (assembly GCA_958450325.1). Classification (NCBI taxonomy): domain Eukaryota; kingdom Viridiplantae; phylum Streptophyta; class Magnoliopsida; order Caryophyllales; family Caryophyllaceae; genus Agrostemma; species Agrostemma githago. The sequence continues at coordinate 58,554,512 of OY288247.1, read as the reverse complement.
GATTCAATCATACAGCCCGGATCCAAGGCCGGGTGAATTGTTTCCGTGACCGGAACAATATATACATATATATATATATATATATATATATATATATATATATATATATATATATATATATATATATATATATATATATATATATATATATATACTGAAAGAACGCATAAGCAGACAATATAATCATCACGACAAGACAATAACACAACTTAACACTCTTTGATAACCATCACTACTACAATGAAGGACTATTGCAACGCAGGGAAAATTTTGCATATGACCTCTAAAATGTTGCTTTAGGGTTTATGCAACATTTTTAACTGTGCTGCTTAAAACTCCGTTGCAATAGCCTAATGTAACACATTGTGCAACATTTTCTACTCAAATGCAACATTTTTTAAAAATGTTGCAACGATACCCTATTGCAACATATATCTTAAGAAACTATTGCAACACTCTAAATATAAATGTGCAACACTTTCCCCCCATTCCTACAAAGTTTTGCAACACTTATTTCTATGTTATGCAACATAATTTTGTCTCAATCAAACAGAAAGGCAACATTATTTTGGTGGTAATGCAACATATCCAATATTGTCAAAGGCAACATTATTATAATTCTAATGCAACATTCCTGAATGAAAATGTATAATATACATTTGTTTTAAATTTTTGCCACGCACTATTAATCGTTACAAATAATATCCGCACATACAAGACGTCTAATCCCGAAATGATAATTAAAATGATCCACAAAAGAGATGTCCATTAACAATCCAAAAAAAATCATGTTTTGTATTATATGTTATTGAAAAAATGTCAAAATGAAAAATAGCTAACAGAAATGAAAACATTTTTTGAATACAAAAACAAATGAACATCGGTCATGTGTAAGTCTTCGTGGATCCAAATTTGCGCGCGCTGCTACGGCTGAATTCATTCGTAACCCAAAAGGTGGTCTGTGACAAGAAAAAAGAGTAAATAACAATAAAAAAATACATACCTCTAACATAATTAAACATGAATTTAAACTACAAACGATTTGCTTTTAGTACGATCAATTACCACTTTCTCGTGAACTACTGTGATGGTTCTTGTTACGCACGCACTGCATCTGCATATACAATTAAATGTATAAATATTCTATTTATATAATGTAGGTTTAATACATTTTGCTTAAACAAAGAGTAATTTGTAAATCGTAAAGAAAACCTGCCCGATTTTCTTTTTCCACTTCACAAGTTGTTTCGTAAAATCATCGCCCGCAACCGGCTTGGACCTTTTTTTCCATCTAGTCTTGTCATCTGTATATATGAGTACCAATGTTTTTTTTAAAGCGGCTTTTGTGAACTCTCCAAGCAGCCCCTATAGACTTTTGTCTTTTGCTTCAATTCTCATCTTTTGCTAGTCCTTCAGGCTAAGACAACTCCCGTCTGAAAAATTGCATTCGGAAAAATAAATGCTGAACCGTTTTCAGCTGCCTGAAAGCATAAACTGCATCTATTTACCAAGTATAGTCCCCTTTTATGGATGTTATCGAAGGCGGTGAATTCAAAAATGTTGAGTTGCAGAAAAAGTGTGTCGAGGGATGTTCATACTATCCCAGACTACGTTGCTCCATTGCTGTTTGGTTTTATGCTCACTGAAAAAAATTCATATCCAACTTGGAGGTAAAAAATATTTCCTGTATCCCACAGCTACAACAGTGTACAAGCCTGATAGATCCTTCCTGTTTGCCGAGTGAAATCCTCCCATTTAAGTATATGTCGCCAAATCATACTCCCCTTATGAGTTACGTTATTACCAGCTCCTATCTACCGTATATATAAGCATATGGTACCACTTGTAAGATGGTTAGCTTGATTCCAAAATGTCCAATTTGTAGATTGATGCCCTTCAACTGTCCAAATGCATTTCAGAATAAGAGATTTATTCCAACTCAAAATCTTCCAAATGTGAAACCCATTTCATCCCTAGGTAGACAAAGGACGCTCCAACTTATTCTACCATTATCTTGGATTCCATGGATAAACATAAAATGTGCTTCATAGCTATGTCATTGCTTTAGCAACTGCTTTAGGTAGATGCTTTTATTGCCATTCCCTTTCCGTATATCTCCAGAATAGCCAGCAAGAAATTCATATAAAGAATCGATAATATAAAAACTGAATGGAAACTGGCAACTAACAATAAGATCACTTCTACTTATGGAGTATTACTTATCTCTCATTCCATTTTTATTTTTTTTACCAAAACATTGAAAGCAAAAAATCAACATAACACGATAATGCCAATAAGATTAGTGTACTCAAGCATCGATTCATTTATTGGTTATGTATGCATCAACACTTACTAACTCAAGAAGTCAAGATCGTCCTGTTGCGTTTGGAGTTACTACTACTGGATTTGCTGGTGTTGTGGGGTAGAGCAGAAGAGACACGAACACCTGTTTTTTAGGTCTTGTTATAGCACAGTCTGCTGTCAGTTGTTGCAGGACTGGCTAGGACTCAATGTGCATTAGGCTAAGATCAGTTGTATCACAGTCTATGATCAGTTGTATCAAATACAACATTAGGCTAAGGCTTTAGGCTCCTGGTTTTAGAGCTAGTATTACTAAGTATGAAGTGTGGCTGAAAACATTGTGATCAGGTGTAATGCGTAGATGATTATGATGTCGTAAGATGTTTGTATGGGGTAAATTTTCATGATTATATTAATAAAATCGCATTTCATAAAAAAAAGAAAAAAAATGCCAATAAGTTCCAGAAATCACACAAACTACAGCCCTACGGTCTAGCCTATCATGAAAATTCTAGAAGTTACAATCCCACTTATCATGAAACAACCACAATTAAACATAAACTGTTATCAGCAGCAATTAACAGCAAAAACAATTAACAACAGGTAGCAATTAGGAGTAATTGGAATGTAACAGATCTGATAGAAAAATCAGGAACATATAAAATAACTGCAGATCGGAGTATATCCGTGTATTCAGCAGCATAAACTACGAAAAAAATATGAAATGATAACAAACCTGTTCTAAGTCTTGGCTTGAGATACAGTACAGAGTTTTGCAATCGGTTTGAGTCTTTGAGATGACTAATTCATGCTAATTGGGGTTGGTGAAGAAGCAAGTGTAGATTGTTGTATTTCTTGGTGGGTTACTGTTGCATTGATGTAGGTTAATTAGGTTAATTAGTGTACTATTGTTCATAATGAGTGGAATTGGCGACCCTTATTTTGTGTTTAGTAATTTGTTATTCTTTTGAAAAATCATTTTAGTGTCATCTCTTAATTAAATGTGTGCAATTGAAAATTTTAATCCCATCAACATGACTCAAACTATTTTTCTAAATCACGATTACGCCCGAGAAAAATAATGTGAAAATGACTCGAATCAGAAATAAGTGAACCCTATTTTCATAGCCCGAAAATAGCCCGACCCAAACCTGACCTCGTTGCTTGGTCATCGCGACTAGTCACGACCAAAATATTTTGACTTGTGACTGTGATTTTGGCGACCCAAGGCGCACATAACTCTAACTCATAAAATTAAATGACTAGTAACAATTTAGTTCAACAAATTAAACAACTCTTATGCCTCGTCTTGTGAGTCTGTGACCAAACCCGTAGGTTCAGCTTCATCCTGTTTCACTTGCGTAACTTGTAAATGAGCGCTTAATTACTACTCCGTACTTATGTAGAATATATATAAAAGACGTTGGTTTCCTCGAATTAAAGATGTAATTGAGTTCATTTTTTACACTAAAAGCTATCTGAACTTTCACATCTAATTTTTTTTATTTAATTGTGGATTACCAATTATCCTAACATTATTGAAATTCAACAAATTAAAAAGTAGTGCTCTATGTTTAACTAAATGCAACAATTACTAAAAAAAATGTTGCTAATTTGTGTTATAATTGCAACGTTTTTACAAAAATGTTGCATTTGTGGACTAAATGCAACATTTTTTAGATAAGTGTAGCATAGTTAATATCACTATTATAAATGGCAACACAACAAGAAAGTGTTGCATTGAAAATGTTGCAATAGACCTTTAATGTAGTAGTGCATGTTCACAACTTCAGACCTTGAGTCGATTAGCAGGTGACATTTATTCCCCGTAATTGCAATAACCGACAAATAGTTCATGTATTACGCTTGCATAAGTTTTAAATGTAGACACTAACATACGACTTAGGGCCAACAATCCAGCTGTAGACATTATAAACATTCATTCCTCTAGGCATACGTTACTCATCGACCAATAAGTACGCGAAACTCATCAAGATGTACATGATTAATTAAAACCAACATTTGACTTGTTCACCAAACATGTCAAAATTCTATACATTATTACGATCAAAATATGAAAATTGATGTCATGTTTAACTGTACGTAAGTTGAGTACTCGGTTTGTTGTCTAGTGAATCGACCTTTCCTGAATTCTCATTGGGACGACTCTCGCTTCTTAAATCCGTGTACCAATGTTCTTTATCACATAAGCGACTTATGACCATGAAAATTTTGTCAGCCAACAACACATCCGATCCGCAAGATCCACGTTAAGGCAATTATGCAACATGAACCAGTATGACCTCTCGTGACTCCAATTTACTATGAATTCATCATTAAAATATAGGTCTAACTTTATTACATCATACGATGAGGTAGACACATTCACATTGGTGCATTCACTTGAACAAGGCGAAAGAATGATTATTCAGTGGGTTTAGACACGTTTTCAAAACATTGCAATCATGATTTTTTTTTAAAATCATAATTAAATCATTGTACTCAAAACAGTGTAAAACCGGTGGTATTAGATTTGGAAGACAAGCCTCTAAAACTTCATAGTTAACAATTTTCAAATTCCGAACGTAACGGTGATTTGCAAAAATCACTTTCATGAAATGACATATTTTGACCTTAAAAATGTTTCGATTGGCAAAATGAGTTTCAATTTTTTTTTTTTTCACTTTTTTTTGCAATCTAAGTTCCAACATTATCCAAACTCTTCAAAGTAACTACTGTAAAAGTTTTCCAAGGATAACGTAATCTCAAGTACGTTTATAATGGAAAATTTGACCATCAGCAAATAGGTTGAAATACTTGGATTTAGATCCCAAAATTTTACATTGGAGAACTTAGACTTAAAATAAATGTGAGTCTCTTTTCAAACTTTTGTGAAATAGACACTATAAACAGGTGGGACAATTCAGTACACGTTGTTCATTTTAACGAGGGTGGTTTAGGTTGATCTGGCATTATCTCGACATGATTAGATAGCGTGTTTGTTTAGACTATCAAACAGAACTCAGTAAACACATTATTCAGGTTAGGTGAACTGCTGCAAATATGTATGTCACTAACTTAACACGGGTTTTTATAATTACACATTTAAACCATCAAGAATAGAAATCAACAATAAGGTACGACTCGGAACCGTCTATCACATTGAGAGGGACCATATAAACCTAGAACGAAACATACATATTCAAGTATCTTTGACAGAAATTGACATTAATGAATACAACACCGCAGATATATCATTTTAATAACACGTTGTACTCAACTTCAAGTAAGTAACAGATTTCGATTTCACATTTTATCTTGTCAATCACACATTTTATTAACAAGGGTGAAATAAAAATGACACATTTTGTATATACATTGTTGCTCCCTATAATATAAACAGATCGACATAATTTCAGATACCACATACGTTTTCAATAACCAATTTATAGACAAGTTCATTACACCATTACGAGAGAAAGATGAGGACCAAGAAGGACATCACTCAGATCAATATAAAGCAAGTAACTCACATTAACTCGAAACGGACCTACCTCACGTATTCTTACATTGTTCGACTATTAGCCTCATTAACTCGTACTTGATTCACATGCGATAAAGTTTCAATATCACATCACGACGCCATTAAACTTCTAGATACTGATCCTAGTTTACATGAAGGTAGCTTGTACATTACGTTGGCAAGGAAACATATTATACACGAAACAGAATGCAAGTATTCAGGTTCATTACGACACACTTAAGCCATGTAAGTTATCATACCATCACCTAGGTGTAATCATACCATTGCCTATGCGTAAGTTATCATATATACCTTCACCATGAATCAGACCCGCTTGACATATTACTGTAAACATACCACAACAGGTATCAATCTCCTTTACAGTAACGTGAGACGGCTACAGTATATTATTTCTATTGATAGACATAGATTACCACAAATTCGACTAATTAAACTCGTTTTTCGCTTACGACACACTACATACAAACATCGGGGCATTGTATTCAACGTTACTACCACCCTGGCTATGACTGTTCTCCCACTCAAGGATGATCGACGCCTATAGCTACCTTCATACCTTGGCCTCATGTACTGTATCATATAGCTCATGTGGCCTCGTACTAATTAATATACCATGCTAACACCGTAGATACGTACTACTCACACCTTGGCTTATGTTGCCCACTTCATCATATGCATCAAACTGAATAATCAGTTATCACAGACAGTCATCACAAAACATTCATTGCATCACAACGTATCCCTTCCTATTGTACCCCATCTCATTTCTCACACGCGGTTACGGGGTCAAGACCAGGAGGGCCGGAGTTGGTATAAGGACGTCTCGTCAACCGAGTTTTAAAGGGGCTCCTGATGGTCATCACCGGGGTTCATTTTTAGTTTTCCTAGGTTTATTTATTTTAGGCTCCAGGATCGTTCGCTCCGATACCACTTTGTAACACCCCGATTTACCCAAGAGCCTTACCAAGACATTCCTTAGTAAATAAAGGTGTTACCATCTCGATATAACCCGAGGTAGTAGTTCATTACATTACGATTTAGAAACCAACCATTTAAAACTAAATAATGAATTATTACAATCTCGTATCTACAGAACACGGTTACACAATTATAGCAGCGAAAGCACAACTAGTAAGACAACAACCTTTAAACGTGGTCAGTGACAGCGCAGACCCGCCTCGTACAGTCAACCAGAATACAATCATCATGCATCATCAACCTGCACACTAGCACTGCTCCCCAAAAGACCAAAAATGTCAATTGGATCACCACAGCCCCCCAATAAAATAGGGTGACAATTTAGACAGAGAAAACGATTAGAATATGCTAACATCATAACCCATGTACGTAATATAAAACATCTAGTCTCAATCATCTCAGTAGCATCATCGTTACCAATCAATAATATCATCTCCATATTCTCAGTACTTCACAGTATGAATAATTTCCATTATACTACTCAGTAGGCTTCAAGCCCACCATGAATCCGCTATACTACTCAATGGGCCTCCCGACCATGAATCCGCTATACTACTGAATGGGTCTCCCGACCAGGATTTCGCTATACTACTCAATGGGTCTCCCGACCAAGATTTCGCTATACTACTCAATCTCATCCATATCAATATCATATCACAAGTACATATATAGCTCGTACGACATTATAATATTAACGTACGCCAAGTAAGGAAAACCTTACCTAGTGAGCAAGTCATGACTGCGTCGGTAGTACAGAGTACCACGGAAATTCTACGGAGTCCAATCCTAATAAAATATTATATATTTAAATTAATATCGATCCTAACGTAATTATAATATGAAACTGACATCGACCTAGCTAACTGGACTATAAATGAAACTAACCCGCTATTATAATGAATAATGACCGTGAGTTGTAGCGGTCCAATACCGGGGCCACAGCCCCGTGTCTTGGCCAAACCAAGAGCCGTGCACGTCCCATTTCTGGCTCCCATCACCCGACCCCAAAACACCACGACAACAACTACACTATGAGAGTAACGTAATAATAACAGGACAGCAATCGTACCACAATGACAATAACCCGGGCAACAACAACACACACGACAACCTGATACGGCAGCCTCACAACTTTGTCAGAGTCGGTTCAGGCACGAGCAATAGGACATCGTCATCATGACATAATCAATGTCACCTCTGGCCAACAGACGACCTCCGGCCAGGGGACTCACGGGCACGCGCGACAATGAAATAGGGCGTGGGTGACTCCGACAATTGATGGAGACAATGAAAGGCGGGTAGAAGTATATACTAGTGCAGGAGTGGTGCAGGCCCGGTAATATTAATAATGGATCTGGGTTGCAGATGGATGAAGAAGAAGAAAAGGGGTAGGGATGTAGGGTTAATGGAGGTGGAGGCACTAGGAATGAATGATGTACGTGCCCTACTCCTGCTCTTTCTATTATTAATACTAGGAATTATTATTATTATTATTATTATTATTATTATTATTATTATTATTATTATTATTATTATTATTATTATTATTATTATTATTATTATTATTATTATTATTATTATTATTATTATTATTATTATTATTATTATTATTATTATTATTATTATTATTATTGTTTAATAACAATTATTATTGTTGTACGTCGGCCTCGAGAACGGGTTTGGGTTTGACAATTATATAGAACGTGATACTCGATCACTTTGGCTTGACTCAACTCGGGTTTGACTAAACTTGACTCGATTTTGACTTATATATAAATTACGGGTATTACAGTTTGTCAGAAATTGTTATAGACACCTGGCATCCAAATGTGGGTGTCTACAGTCGGGTTGACGAATTCATTCCCGTCGAAATCTGTCAACTTCACTGCACCTCTTGATGAAACCTTTTCCCCTCAGATCAATTGTTATTAATGCTCAGACGGATTTGAGAACTAAGTCCCCTTCTTCGATATTTTTGGGCCTGACTCTTTTGTTGAAGGCCCGTTGTATTCTTTTTTGATATATTTGAATGTTGTTGAGCGCACGGGACCGTCGTTCGTCTAAAAGAACCATCGAATCGTACCGAGCTTGCACCCAATGAGCTTCGGGTACGGTACTTGGCTTTCTAGTAAAATCATGAGAGACGGTACCTCCAACTCGACAGGTTGAACTGCTTCCATCCCTTACGTCAGATAATATGGGGTCGCACCGGTTGCGGTGCGAATTGACGTTCGATATCCCCATAGGGCAAAAGGTATTTTGTTGGGCCAGTCCCGGTAATTATCAGCCATCTTTTTAAGTATGGAGATAATTGTTTTGTTGGCTGCCTCTGCCGCTCTATTTGTTTGGGGACGGTAAGGCGAATATGTATGCCTTTTGATTTTATGCAGTTAATAGAGTTGTTGTTTCGGCTTGAAAGTGCGTCCCGTGATCACTGATGAATTCGGCGGGATCCCGTACGGACGTATAATTTTGTTCTGGATGAACTTGGCGACGTGAGTGGCATTTAAAATTCGGTATGACTCATCTTCGACCCATTTGGTGAAATAGTCGATAGCTACCAAGATAAAACAGTGACCTCCCGTCCCGGAAGGGTTTACTTTCCCAATTATGTCAGATCCCCGTGTCGAAAATGCCCATGGTGATGTCATGGTGTACAATAGGGATAACGGCATATGATGAACGTTGGCAAAAATTTGGCAGTTATGACAGTGTTTGACATATAATTGGCAGTCAATTTCCATATCATTCCAGTAGTATCCGAGTCTCAGGATTTTCCGGACCAGCATCTGGGCGTTCAGATGTGGACCGCATTCACTGTTGTGCACCTCGGCCATAACTTTCTCAGCCTTTATTTTTTTGACTCATAGGAGGAGAGCCCCCTGTGTTGTCTTTTTGTATAATTGTCCATCGTTCGTGCGAAGGAACTGGGTAGCTAGCCTCCGTAGAGATTTCTTGGCCCAGTTTTTGGTTCCCGGAGAATATTCTCCCGTTGTCATGTAGGTTATAATAGCCTGATACAAAGGTTCCGGATCAGTTATCTCGATGTCTTGAATAACGTGGATGTATGCCGGCTCGGACCGTCTTTCGACACAAATCTGTATGATGGTTAGGTGATCCGGGATATTCAGTAAGGATGCTAATTTCGAAAGTGCATTCGTGAACTGGTTTTCTTCCCGGGGTGGATATATGTATTCTACCTTTCGGAATTGTTTTTCGAGAACCCTTACTCGCGCTTGATAGGCCACGAGGTTGGTGTATCGAGTTTTCTATATTTGGAGAGCTTGGTTGATGACTAGAGATGAGTCGCAATGTACCCGAAGATATGTGACTCCTAAATCGGGGGCTGCTTGCAACCCGTTGTAGACACCCACATTTTGACCGCCAGGTGTCTATAGCAGTTTTCAAAAAACACCCGATGATGATCGGACGCAAATGTGTTTCTACGCGCTCGGACATGGGCTCAAAACCATTAGTTGCTGGCTTATGCATTTACGGAGTACAAATCTCACAAAATCAACCTCAAATTCAGGCCCAGTGGGTCGTTTCCAAAAAAATAAGACTAATTTAGGTCAAAACCGACACCGAATATAAAACCGACTTTTAGCGATTGGGTCAAACCCCGGTCAAAGCCGCTTCCGAGACACACGAAAACAGCCATTCAAATATCATAAATCAAGTCCAAATACAAAACCCACAAAATATCCAAACCACGGTCCAAAAAACCAGACCCTTGCACTGCGGCTGACCCACTTGATCGAGTGTCAGCCCACTCGATCGAGTGGGCCCTGTAACAATCCCGACTGCACTTTGACTGGACCACTCGGCCGAGTCAGGGGGCTACTCAGTCGAGTAACCCTAGCCGGAGGTACATAGCTTTGCCTATATATACACCTCATGCATACATCTTTTCCATACTTTTGGAACCCTAATCAAACCCCTAGCAATCCTAATCCCATACACTCAAACCCTAACCCTAGTACTTAGGAGACAAACCGAAAACCACCACAACTTAGTCTACGTAAATCTCGAACTCCCGTGCCTAAGCCACAATCAAGCGAGTCCTATCCGAGACAAGAACATGTAGGTTGAGGGTGCAAAAATCCCACTCTTCCCTTCTTTTCTTCCCCACGCGCCGTCTATATCGTCGTCATCGTCTTTTTTTTTTTTATCGTCATTATCGCGTCATTATATCGTTAATATCACTAGTATAAAACATTAAAATACTTGTGAATTTGTGTCGAGTGCAAGTGATGTCGGGATAAGGAAATCCGAATATTACGAGGGTAACGCACCCGATGTTGACGGTCGTTTATCCCGACACCCCTATCACTTGATTATTGAAACAAGTCAACTTATACAATAACTTTTTATTTCGTTCGCATTATCGTTAATCGCATATTTCATTGATTCTAAAGCTTTTTCGAAATAATTTTTTTTTTCAATTAGGGTCGAAACCCGTTGACGCGGATCCAACATCACATAATCCTTAGGGATTTATTACGATGTCGGGAAGCCGGCCGAGGGAATCAAGTCGAGTTCGTTTTAATTAAAACAACCGCAAAGTGTCAATCTACTAGTTTCGATACCAACTCAATAGTTGGATGTCGGATCTAAACGATTTAGTCAAGTAATTTAACTAACACAGTTTTTCGTTGATGCTAAAATAGTTGTCATATAATTCGTTAGAATTACGAAACTATAAACGCGGAGGAAATCCATACCGTCTTAGTTAATTTAAAATGACTTATATTATTTTCTTCAAGTTTTCTCTCTAATATTCCATATCGATTCAATAATCGAACATGGGATATGATGAGTATCAAATTTAGGATCGAGTATAAATCTCGTAATATTTATACCCGATTCCACGAAATTAACGATTTATCAAAATCCGAATCGAGCATAAATTATACGATATTTATGCCCGATTCGGCTGAATCAGCGACTTATCCAAATCGAAAAGCAATCTCAAATTACGAGGCGAACCCTAGTTCGTACAGGGGCACTCGATCGAGTGCCCAGCACACTCGGTCGAGTGTCACCCAAAAAAACGAGACATAATGCTTTTTCGACCACCACTCGGCCGAGTCTCGCAATGACTCGATCGAGTGGTAGCGTACTCGGTCGAGTTCGTCAATAACTCGATCGAGTAGGGTCTAAAATACGGGACATAAGCTTCTTCCGAGGACCACTCAGTCGAGTCCGTCAGTGACTCGATCGCGTGGCCTTATCACGACAAATATCGTGAGTCCCACATCGCTTTTCTACTTTCGATAATACTTATTTTATGACCTAGGTCAACACGCGTCAAATCGATCACGTGAAACATCACTTTTCAAAACTTTGCATCATCCTATTTACGCCATTCTATATCATTATATACTTTTGCAAACCGTTATTATCGTTATACCGTTACTAACAAGTTTGTTACTTTTCTTGTTGATTTATCGTTTATTTTATCGTACTAAAATGAACTCGCATGCTAAATATAACTTTGACGTTAGAATTAGTTGCATTAAATCGACATAGAAACTTATTCAACTTTTCGCATGTCTAGGGAAAACAATGTTTGCATATCATTCCATCGTTCAACTAACGCGCGTATTAGAAAGTCACTCGATATCTTAGTAGAGCTGCCAATGTGCGGGCAGGGTTGGGTGTTCTTTGTGAACTTCCCAACACGTATCCTCACCCCTTACTCAGAACCTCGATTTCCGGATGCCCGAAACCGTTGGCGCACGAGAGTCATTCAATACACGGTATCCGATAATGTCGGTATCTGTATCAAATGCAAAGAGACGAGCCCAATAAACTCTGACATCGGAAATGGGCCGTATTTCATACACGGTCCACTACGACATAGAGTGGGTTCGAACGGGCCCGAACTCCCACAAAGTTCGGTGGCGACTCCACCTCGATTTAAATTTCAGTTCGATCCATTCTCATATGGAGATTCATTTGCCTCCCCAAACCCGCGCATGGCCACGTCGGGGTGGACCTATGTCATGTCCCCAATTTGGCGACTCCGCTGGGGATTAACTGATGTGTGACTTACCATCGGCATCCTCAGGTTGAGACTCGAATAGAAATCGTTTGACTAGTACAATACGCATTTTAGTTTTACGGTTCATGCATAACCCTAAATTTTCCCGGGCCGGTACTCGCGACCGACGTCCCACTATACCTTGATGTACTCCAATATGGATATGTCAAAGGTGTCCATAGTCGATTTGAGTGGGTTTCGCGGCATGTACTAAGCTCAACTCGACTTAGAAAGTCCGTCCCGATCAACGTCTAGGCTATGTGCACTGTTAAAGGCCCTTTTTAGACCGACCGAGACTTAGTGTAAAGCATACATGGCGTCGTTATAATTTTTGCGTGACTACATGCTACTTGGTTTCTGTGTCGTTTTCAAAAACCGTCGTTTTCAAAAATTGCATCCTTTTCAAAATATCCAATTTCAAAACCCGGGACATATACCGAACTTAGGACTTATGAATTTACTCAAAATAGCCTATTTCTAGCCGGTATTCTGCCCATTTCAAAACTCGAAAATATTTTCGAATTTTCAAAACCGAGGCCCGATACATTTTCGAAAAATCGGGCCCCCTCCACCATTTTTTTGGATTTTCTAAAAATCCTCTTCCAAAACTTTCCTCTTCTTAGGACTTCCCGTATTTAGCATGTGTCGGGTTGTGTCATAAGTCGTCGAGGTCTTTAGCGTCGAAACTCTGTCCATCTTACATCACGAGTTTCTTCCCTATCCCAGTCCGCCTTATTAGACTAAGGCAAGGCCCACCTACATAGGACATACTCCTACAAAGTAGGGCCCATCTACACACTCGAGTCCAAAGTCTGGGGATGTCTCACGTGGACCTTTCTTCGAACAGGACTCGGTCCACCCGCCGAATCCTAAGGAAGGCCCACTTTTCACAAGTCACCCGTCTAGGTGTCTTATCCGAGTCGTTTCCCTTTTCAGTCTTGCTCGGGATGTACTTTCTATTCCGGGATTTGGGCTAGTTTCTGATTACGCGGTGTTCTTACAAACAGGCCACCCGAAACCAGACAACAGAAAATGTAGTCAACTTTGGATCAACTGACCGCCGCGCTGGCCAAGATTGAGACTCAATTGACTACCATCCAGACTAACCAAGCGACCTTAGCCACCCGTGTGAGCGCCGTAGAGAAGGTGGCCCCTGTTGAAGGATCCGAGCCCACTGGGCCCATAGCTGAACTAATCAGCGTTGTTCGCAAGCTCGAAGAACAGGTTCATCTGTCGACGAACAACTCGATCCATACTGAAAATGCTCGTTCCTACTCACCTTTGAATGACGAGCTACATGCTAACCTGAACCTTACGGGAATTCCGATGTTTGAGGGTACCGAAGACCCGGTCCACCACATCCGGTCTTTCAAGGAATTCATTGCGGTCAAAGGGGTGAAGTCCACCATGTTTAAACACTTATTCGCTTCCTCCCTTGAGAAACACCCCAAGGCCTAGTACTACAGGCTCGATTCCAAGAAGTACAAGACTTGGGACGATGTAGCGACTGAATTTGCTCGGAATTACGCTGATAATACCGAGATCCAGACTACAATGCGTACTCTGGAAGTAATGGCCCAAGAACCCAAAGAAGAGTTCACCAAATATCCCCAAAGATGGCGGGCTGAAAGTGTAAAGATGGTTGAATTGATAAGCTGATGGTGGGATTTGTCGTGGATCCCACAGCCAAATAAATAACCAACTAGCACCTAACGGTAGTTAGGGTAAGTCGGGTTGTGTCCACGGAGACGGTGTTGCAAGGTTTAGACTAGGTTGGCCTAAAACGAGACTATGCTACCAAACAAACACAAAGAGCTACTAATTGGTGAATTATGATGAGAGGAAAAGAAGAAAAGTAGACTAACAATGAACTAGACTATAACAAGGCTAAATGAAATAACTAAACACAAACTAAACAATGAACTAAAGAAATGATGACTAACTAAGAAGATGAATCAAATATGGAAAGAAAGTGTGTTAGGTCGGGTTCATAAGAATAGTAGGGTGATCGGGTTGATCACGGGTATGGGTGCCTCCTAGTGTTAGGGTCGGTCCGGGCTCTCGCTACTTAGACCGATGTCAAGGTGAGTCCGGGCTCTCGCAACTTAGACTCTAATCGAGGTATGTCCGGGCTCTCGCAACTTAGACTATCCTCAACACTATCCTCAACATGACCACAAACAAGACAAACAATGAGTAGAGGAAAACTAGCATGAGAAGCATGGCCACTACAACTCAAACAAGCATTTCAACAAACACATGGTGTGCCAAGTATGTGACTAACAACAAAGATCCATCCTTTACCCCTAATCAAACCCTAATCACCCATATTCTACCCTTAATCCCCCTACTAACCCACAAGAAGACTACTCACACATATTCAAACTAACTACAACAATGAAAAGATAAAACAACACCACAATCCAAACATCCATAATGAAAGAAAACAAGAACAATAACAAGAACACTAAGTAAAGATTCAAACTTGAGTAAATAACAATAAACAAGAGAAAAGAAAGATTATACCAACACAAGATGAAGGAAAAGATGAAATCTTGCATAAATAAGAAACCCAAATAATCCCAAGATTGTCAAGCTTGGAGAGATCTTCAAGTGTCTTCTTAATACAAGAACTAATTACAAGGCTAATTAACTAAGATTAACTAATGATTAAAGGAAGATTAAAACTAATGAGAGGAACTAAATCTAGGGTTTATATGATGTAGAGAGGCTTAAGATAGTCTAGGTTAAGGTAAGATCCATAAACAATACAAGAGGGATGTATTTATAGGGTTCCGTAAGTGAGAGGAATAAAAGAAGGAGGCGGAACAGAGACTGGGTCATTCCCGATCGGGAATGGGAAATCCCGATCGGGAAGAAATGATGGTCCTGATCGGGAATAGGCGATCCCAATCGGGATACTTCCTCTTTCCCGATCGGGAATATGCGATCCCGGTCGGGAATGCTTGACAGTGAGCAGCTATTCTTGCACTTCATTCATGATCGTGTTCACGAATTCCCGATCGGGATTAGCCTTGTTTAGCTCTTCCTCGACTCCTTGTCGATGCTCGGTGCTCGGGGAGTCGCCGAATCATCGTTGCTTCTCTTCTTGGGTTCCATACGTGTCGGAAACGAGTTGAATCGTTCCGTTTCTTCGAGATGACCCCTAGGAACCTGAAATAATCTAGATGAAGCATAAGTCGTCCCTAAAACCGCCCTAAGGAGCGATTTCAGCAGAGAAAACAAGACTAAATACAAGAAATAAACACTACAAAACGCACTTATCAATTCCCCCACACTTAACCCTTACTCGCCCTCGAGTAAGCACATACTAACTACTAAACTAGCCGAGTGGGTATTAGCGCACCCTACGCCCTTTCAACTCACACGAGTGCACTTAGAGGAAAAGTGCACTCCGCAAGGCAAGTGGGGTCTTGCGACAAAACTGCGGATGCAACCGGACACAAGACACAAAAACAAACAAATACACAAACGAACACATAATCGGTTGCACCCAAAGAAAAACAAATACCGCTTCCCTCAAACAAGCGGTTAAAGAAGCACCGGTTTAGGACTCAAGGGAAGTTTCAACGTTCTCAAGCTAGCAATACAAACCAAAATGGACAAAACCCTAATAGTATGACGATAAAGCAACAAAAACGTTGGTAACTTACCTAGGTCCTCCTAACTTTCTAAAAACGTACTACGGGACGATCGGCGGAGTGGGAAGTGATGATCCACGGTGTTAGTCGACACTGTAGGTAAGTGAGACCCCGCCCCCTTTAGCGTGAACCAAGAGGGTCGTCCCATGTCCAAAACCGCCTAACTAGTCCAAGTAAAAAGGTGGAAATAATTGCAAAATGAGGGAAGACCGACTAATGCCGCTATCATCCTTCCTCGGGACTCGGTCCTTTGGTAGGCTCTTCGCGGCAAAAGTCGGAAAAAGGCTTATTTTTGTAGGGTTAAGATCTTTTTGTGAGACGATTTTCTTTTGGCATTTTCTCTTTTCTTTTGCATTTTTGTTTTGTTTTGCCATGCCACTTCTTTTTCTTCTTTTCTATTTTCTTTTTGGCTTTTGTGCCTTTTCTTTCTCTTCATTCTATTCTTTCTTTCATTTTTCTTTCTTTTCTTTTCTTTGCCCTTTTTTTTGGCAAGATTTGGCTTTTTGGCATTTCTTGACAATTAAGAAAGAGAGAAATCAACACTTTGCAATTTATTGTGTGGATATGTGTAGGAGGTTGGGAAATGGGAGAGTCGGGGAGCGTCCTTCCCTTCAAACCCACAAAAAGTGGAGAACTTGGACTAATTAAACAATTCCAAACACGGTCACCTAGGAGACGGGACTCGGTAACCAAGGCCTTTTCACACCGTGGGTGGTCATAATGGTCAAAAGTGCAAATCCCGTAGTAAATCCCTAGTAAGCTAGGTGGACTCAAGGTAAAGGACCAACGAAATCATTGATTAAGGGTCATTCTACTAGATTAAAGTCCAAGACTCGATTTACACTACTAGGAAGGGAAAGTACACACTCACACACTGGCCTCTAAACCGGGTTTTCGAAAACCTATTTACACACAACAAAACACAAAACAAAGACTCAACGAAAACGAAAGAAAAAGAAACAAAAGCAACAAAACAAGAACAACACAAAACGAACACATACATAACACAAACACCACCCCTAGCTTCCAAATGAGCAACCAAATCAACCAAACTCTACAAAGCTCCTCCCGAGCACACAACATCACAATCTCCTCCAAACTCCACAGGAGACAAAGAGGGAAAAAAAGGATAACATGTTACCGGAAGTCTTGAAAGCTTTCCAAAGCCATCGGTGGTTTAAGCAACCTATAAGGAAAAGGGGGGCAAACACACACAACAAAACAAATATACGAGACAATGACACAAAGGAAAACACACAAAAAGAAAATCTTTTTGATTTTTGTGAAATTTTTTCAAATTTTTAGGGTTTTTAAAGATTTTTTTGGAAAAACTACGAAAATAAAACTAACTACGATAGAATATCGCTCCCCCCACACTTAAACCGAGCCATGTCCTCGTGCTCGATCGTAGTGTGCGGAGAGACAAAAGAAAAGAAGAGAAACTACGAAAATAAAGCTAAAAATCAAAAATAAAGGTGAAGAAAAGGGTAGAGGGTGTCCGACCGGGGTGTAGTCAAGTCACCATGGGTCGAGATGAGAAAAAGATATGGATGGGGGAAGAAATAAACGAAGGAAATAAAAGGAAATGGGAGGGGAGGGCTAGGTGTAATCAAGTCACCTAGCCCGGATTCCGCCCGATTTCCACTAATTTCTAACGATTAATCCTAAAAAAAAGAAAATAACTTAAGTAAATAAATAGAAATAAAAACTAAGGAAAAGAATTACCAATTGTCATTTTGGATTTTGAAGTAACTCTTGACGTAATCACGTCGTCAAGAGCCACCGGGAGCAATCATCAAGGCCCCTATGGCCACCCAATCGCCTCTTCATCATCGAGGCTAGTAATCACCGTCATCATCACCTCCATCACCATCATCATTATCATCACCGTCACCATCATCATCTCCACCATCATCATCGTCACCATCATCATCCTCATCACCCTCGCCCATGTTCACATCCCAAGCGTCCTCCTCCTCGATCTCCTCATCGTTAATCACACCGCCACTAGTGCTAGGGTTACCGTGGCCTTGGAAGTATTCCGGTCTATACCACGATGGGAGGTTCCCTTGCGGGTTTATATACCCTTGCTGAGCTAGGAGGTGGTACCCGGGGTATTGGGCATGGTAGTCATCCTTCCTATGCTCATATTGCCCGAGATGTAGGGCATTAAGCGTAGCGGCCATAGAAAGGTCGACCGGGGGCAAAGGGTAGACAAAGGGAGTGTAAGGTGCATACGGAGAGACGTTAATGAATGACGGGGGGGTGGGATAGTAGTGTTGGGGTAGTGTAGCTTGTTGTTGTTGTTGTTGTGGTCGAGCCGGGAGTTGGGGACGAGCTCGTGGTCGGGGTCCATGGGAGGAGGAGGCACCTTGATCACTTCCGATAAAAGGCAATAAAAGATTTGGTTCTTGAACCGGCACGGCGGACCGTTGCAAAGGCGCAAGGGCCGGAAGTGTATCGCACGGTAGGAGAAAGTGCGTCCGACCCCCCGTGCTCCAAAGGTACTTTCTGATCTAATCCTATTATCATAATTAATCCATCGATGATACCTAGATAAACGGTCCTCATCTAATCTTGTGCCCCCCGGTACGGGGATTAAACCGTCCTCCCTAAATGTCGGACTCACCCTCTTGGCTAGATGAGTAACAAGCCCCCCAATAGCAATTTCTCTCAAATGCTTCCCCCCTTGGCTATCTTCTCGAAATGCTTGGCTAGTGCAAGTGCGACGTCGGGGGTGAATCGTTGTTGCCTCTTTAAATTCAAGTACACCCCGACTAAGGTTAGCTCTTGCCTAGTGTAGGTACCCGTCTCACACCTCCCGAAAATAGTACCCGCTACAAAACGCTGCCATATACGAATGACCGGGTGGTGGACAAGGCGACTAGACAAGTGTCTAAGATCCACAAGTGTGAGACCCGTGATACTACGCCATACGTCGGCCACATTAAAGTCATTGGGTACCCGAGCATCGGTAACCTTCGGAATGCCCAAGAGCTCACCGAAGTCGTCGAGGGTGTACATAAGGGATGTGTTATTGATTCGGAAATAAACTCGGTGCGGTCGGGATCTAATTTCGAGACGAAAGCTACTTAGGAACTCTAACGTGAGTTGCCTATAGGTGAGCTCATGCATGTCGAATAGAACTTCCATACCCATCCCGACAAAGAATTCCCTACATTGGTCTAAAATTCCAAGCTTTCGAAGAATAATTTTGCATATGAATCTAGTTGGTTCGAGGGGCTTACCAAGGAGCTTGATAAATTTTTCCTTTTGCTCGTCCGACTCAAAAATCAGATTGGGAAACTCCGGGAGACGAGCAATTTCCTGCTCCTCAACCTCGACCATGGGCTCAGGCTCGGTCTGGGCTCTCGAACTCGAAGCATCCTTTCTTTTTCTGCTAATCACTGATCCCCCTCTCTTCTTTGGTGCCATATTGGATGATGAAGACTTAGAGTGATAGTATACCAAAAACAAAAATATTTCCTTCCCACAAATAAGAGCTAACACCCACCAAAAATACCTCAAAGAATCTTAATATCGAAGAAATAAGCTACCCAAGTGAAGCTTAGCAAGACAAATCGAGTATTAGAAGAAATACCAATTTTCGGATTTTGAGAAAAATGGGCACAAAAACTCGATTTTTTTCAATTTTTGGGAGTTTTGAAGGTAGAAAATGGGTTTAGGATACTTATGGATGAGATAGAAATCGATTTTGTGAAGTTTTGGAAGTGATTTGGTGAAGTTTGGTGGAGAAATGGAGGATTAATGGTGATTTTGGGGTTAGGTTTTGAAAAAGGGGTTTTTGAAGAAAGGTTGAAGATGAAGATTGGTAGAGTTGTGTTTAGTGATATGGGAATGGGTTGGGTTGGGTTGGGTTAATAGGAAGGTTGTAAGAGGGAAGGGATTGGGGCGGGTCGGGCTGGGCCTCAATCGGGCGAACTGGGCTCGAGGCAACGCCGTCCCGATCTGGAATGAAAAATCTCGATCGGGTTTCCTCACCATCCCGAACGGGAAGGAAAAATCCCGATCGGGATGGGCTCACAGTAGCTAGTCCAACTTGCACCTCCAACCCGAACGGGAAGGAAAAATCCCGATCGGGTTTTCCTACCATCCCGAACGGGAAGGAAAAATCCCGATCGGGATGGGCTCACAGTGGCCGCTCCAAATTGCACCTGCAACCCGAACGGGATGGAATAATCCCGATCGGGATATTTCACCATCCCGAACGGGAAGACTTTTTCCAGAACGGGAGGGGCTCTTCTAGGCCGGGAAGAGTCTCCTAACCCTCTATGGCTCCCAAAAGCTTGTTCCAAGCTTCAAAATCCGACTTCCCAACACACGATCCAAGCTCCAACAATGACCACTCTTCCCTAGGAGGCATTTTCACTTCACACCTATCACGATAAACTCAAATAACACATCAAATTCCCTCCCTCACAACGCTCATCAATCATCCAAATAATCAAGAAATTCACCAAACAAAACAAACTACAAGGGAAAGAGATATATACAAAGAGACGGTTCTTGTGGAACTCCGTCAAACCAAGGTGGTACATTCTTCAATCTTTCAACAACCAAAACTAGTTCCATCTCCATCAAGTGCACGAAGGAACAAGTCGAAGGCCCTAGCAAAGTCTTCAATCAAGCTCGAGATATAACCAACCACATACCAAGGCTCTTCATGGCCTTGCCTTGACGTTCCCGGGGCATCCCGATCTTCCAAGTTCAACGACTTGAACTTGTACTTTTGGTCTTTGGGGACATACCCAAACGTCCATCGGTCCTCATGTGGCCCCAAGGGAGGCTCATCTTTCTCCTTGCTTTTCAACTTGTCATCAAGCCCATGAAATGGGCACTCATCCTCTCCACTCTCGGAATCATCATCCTCAAGTACATAAGAGTTCTTGTTCAAGCTTTGTCCCGACTCTTCCCCTAGATCAATGTTTTTCTTGGCTTGGATCATATTGCATGACTCATCATTAGTAGGCGAAGTGTTACCTTGGAGGTCAAACACTAGCTTCTCTTCGCCTAACTCGAAGGTGATCCTACCATTCTTCACATCGATCATAGCACCGGCGTTATGTAGAAATGGGCGCCCAAGAATAATGGGAGTGATTGCATCTTCCCGCATATCGAGCACGATGAAGTCAACCGGAATGAAGAACTTACCGATTCTCACCGGCACATCCTCTAGCATCCCCAATTGTTGGTTGAATGAACTATCGGCCATTTGGAGCGTGATAGAATTACTTTTAAGCTCCTTCATCCCAAGTCGGCAACAAATAGAATAAGGAATGATGCTCACACTCGCACCCAAATCACATAATGCTCTTTTGATCTTGTAGTGGCCTATGGTGCAAGGGATCGAAAATCTACCCGGATCCTTCAACTTTGGAAGCGTAGAACCTTGAATGAGCTCGCTCACCACTCTTGTGAACACAATGGTCTCTTCCTTGTCGACGGATCTCTTCCTAGCCAATATTTCTCTCATAAATTTTCCATATGCCGGGATTTGGGTAAGTAGCTCGGTAAATGGGATGCTCACATCCAACTTCTTCACAATACTAAGGAACTTGTCATATTGAGAGTCTACCTTGGTCTTCATTTTCCTTGTTGGGAAAGGCAACTTGATTTAGATCTTGTTCTGCTCAATAGGGGAAGACTCTTCAAATGACACTTTCCTTTTACCCTTGTCTTTTGCTTGAAGTGGGGGAAGCTTGTCTTGTTGGGGTTTCTCAATCTCCCATAAGACTTGCTCCTCCATTGGATTATCAAAGCTTGAGCTTTCTTGAATTGGAGATGCCATTTTCTTTGTCGGTTCTTGCATTGGCTCTTGCTCACTAGGGAATGGAGGGGAGTCATAAGATGTACCTCTCCTTGTGGTGATAGCATTTACATGCTCAAATGTCGGTCCTTCACCTTGAGAAGGTAGTTGCCCCTTTTGTCTTGAGGAGCTCCCCGATGCAAGTTGTGATACTTGATTCTCAATCATCTTCATGTGAGTTTTCATTTCCTTGTTATACATTAGAATTTGAGCAATGATTCCTTGTTGTGACATTTGTGCCTCCAATTGACTCTTTTGCATTTCTTGAGTATTCCTTTGCATATCCATCATTTTCTTTTGTATGTCGAAATCCTGTGGTGGGGATGATGGATTATGCGGAGTATCGGTGAGGGCTAATGGAGTACCATAGTCATGAATAGGAGACCGGCTCCTAGGTTTGCTTTGTTGTTGATTGCCTTGAGTTGCTTGTTGTTGTTGATGGTTCCCTTGGAACCCATGAGAATTGCCTTGATTAAGGCCTTGGTTATTGCCATGGTTGTGGTTTTGTTGTCTTATAAAGTTTTGGTTTCCTTGGAAACTGCCTTGATTGAAGTTCCCTTGTTGGAACCCTTGATTGTTGTTGTGGAAGGTACCATGGTTGTTTTGCTTGAAGTTGTTGAAGGGTCTTGGATTACCCACATAACCTTGGTAACCTTGGTTGTTGTCCCTTAGGGGAGGTGGCACATAGGGACGATGTTGTTGTTGATGTTGAAAGGCTTGTTGTTGAGGGACTTGATTGGAAGCTTGGTATTGATTAGAGTAGGAGGCACCTTGCTTGAATGCTTGAAAGGCATTCACTTGCTCAATACTTCCTCTACAATTCATAGGATCATGACCAACGATTCCACAAGTATCGCACTTCCCATAATAAGGCAAAGGAGGTGCAAATCCCAAAGCATTTACTTCTTGAATTGAGTGATGATTGGAGGAACCAATGCTTTGAACTTGAGTGAGGTGACCTTGGAGCTTCTTGTCAATGGTCTCCATATGGGTCTTCAATTGAGCTCCAAGGTCAATGCTTAGTTGAGTAATAGCATCAACCTCGTGCCTACCTCCTCGATTTGCCTTCCTAGGCCTAGAGTATTGCGAATTATGCACCGCCATTTCTTCAATTCTCGCCCAAGTTTGGTCATCATCGACCTCGGTGAACCTACCATTGGAGCCCATGTTGAGTATAGTTCTTGAGTCCTCATAAAGACCATTCCAAAATTGTTGGACTAAGAACCATTGTGAGAGTCCATGATGAGGGCATGATCTAACCAAAGACTTAAACCGCTCCCAAGCTTCATATAGGCTCTCTTCATCCCTTTGTTTGAAACCGGTGATGGAGGCCCTAAGCAAATTTGTCTTCTCCAAGTGTCGATTCCCATGGTTGCCCTATCGAGACTCTTGATCCATTGCTTCGCTTTTCCAATTAATGAGAATGGAAATAGTACCCATCGGATTTGATCTTGCGTAACCCCGGGTTGAGAGATAGCGTCACAATAATCGGAGAAAGTCTCCATGTGTTGGTGCGGGTCTTCGGTGGGCAAACCACTAAATTGGTTCCTCTCCACAAGTTGGATGAAGTGAGTCTTGGCCGTAAAATTTCCGGTATAAGCGGCAGGTAGAGCATTAGGTCCCGGCAAGACGTCTTCCGTGAATGTAGAGTGAGAAGAAAACTTAGGCATTCTTGGATATAAGAGAGAAGATGGTGGTGTAGACGGTGTTGATGTAGATGAAGAGGGGGAAATAGGAGAAGAATATCCAAAGGGATTGGTGAAATTCCCTTCGGCCGTCTCTTGAAATGCTTGCTCAAAATCGCTTCCTTGAGTTTGCTCTTGATGAGTATTGCTTGCACTTGGTTGAGAGATCCTAACCCGGTTAATCGTCCGTTGGTGAAAAGCTCGAAAAAGCCTCTCCGGCTCTGGATTAAAGAGAAAGAATTCACCTCCCCGCCTAGGCATACACTACACACTAGAACAAACGTGAGAACACCTAGTGCTTTATGGGCACTAGGTAACAACAATAAACAAGCACAACCAGAGACAAAAAGAAAAGAAAGCTAAGAAAATGGGAAAAACTAGAAAATATGCACAAGAGAAGGTAGAAGGGCACGAAGAAGGGTAACTAAGTCTAGAAATAAGCAAATAAAGTCTAAACAATGCACCGTCCCCGGCAACGGCGTCAAATTGATGGTGGGATTTGTCGTGGATCCCACCGCCAAATAAATAACCAACTAGCACCTAACGGTAGTTAGGGTAAGTCGGGTCGTGTCCACGGAGACGGTGTTGCAAGGTTTAGACTAAGTTGGCCTAAAACGAGACTATGCTACCAAACAAACACAAAGAGCTACTAATTGGTGAATTATGATGAGAGGAGAAGAAGAAAGTAGACTAACAATGAACTAGACTATAACAAGGCTAAATGAAATAACTAAACACAAACTAAACAATGAAGTAAAGAAATGATGACTAACTAAGAAGATGAATCAAATATGGAAAGAAAGTGGGTTAGGTCGGGTTCATAAGAATAGTAGGGTGATCGGGTTGATCACGGGTATGGGTGCCTCCTAGTGCTAGGGTCGGTCCGGGCTCTCGCTACTTAGACCGATGTCAAGGTGAGTCCGGGCTCTCGCAACTTAGACTCTAATCGAGGTATGTCCGGGCTCACGCAACTTAGACTATCCTCAACACTATCCTCAACATGACCACAAACAAGACAAACAATGAGTAGAGGAAAACTAGCATGAGAAGCATGGCCACTACAACTCAAACAAGCATTTCAACAAACACATGGTGTGCCAAGTATGTGACTAACAACAAAGATCCATCCTTTACCCCTAATCAAACCCTAATCACCCATATTCTACCCTTAATCCCCCTACTAACCCACAAGAAGACTACTCACACATATTCAAACTAACTACAACAATGAAAAGATAAAACAACATCACAATCCAAACATTCATAATGAAAGAAAACAAGAACAATAACAAGAACACTAAGTAAAGATTCAAACTTGAGTAAATAACAATAAACAAGAGAAAAGAAAGATTATACCAACACAAGATGAAGGAAAAGATGAAATCTTGCATAAATAAGAAACCCAAATAATCCCAAGGTTGTCAAGCTTGGAGAGATCTTCAAGTGTCTTCTTAATACAAGAACTAATTACAAGGCTAATCAACTAAGATTAACTAATGATTAAAGGAAGATTAAAACTAATGAGAGGAACTAAATCTAGGGTTTATATGATGTAGAGAGGCTTATGATAGTCTAGGTTAAGGTAAGATCCATAAACAATACAAGAGGGAAGTATTTATAGGGTTCCGTAAGTGAGAGGAATAAAAGAAGGAGGCGGAACAGAGACTGGGTCATTCCCGATCGGGAATGGGAAATCCCGATCGGGAAGAAATGATGGTCCCGATCGGGAATATGCGATCCCGATCGGGATACTTCCTCTTTCCCGATCGGGAATATGCGATCCCGGTCGGGAATGCTTGACAGTGAGCAGCTATTCTTGCACTTCATTCCCGATCGGGTTCACGAATTCCCGATCGGGATTAGCCTTGTTTAGCTCTTCCTCGACTCCTTGTCGATGCTCGGTGCTCGGGGAGTCGCCGAATAATCGTTGCTTCTCCTCTTGGGTTCCATACGCGACGGAAACGAGTTGAATCGTTCCGTTTCTTCGAGATGAGCCCTAGGAACCTGAAATAATCTAGTAGAAGCATAAGTCGTCCCTAAAACCGCCCTAAGGAGCGATTTCATCAGAGAAAACAAGACTAAATACAAGAAATAAACACTACAAAACGCACTTATCATAAGCCCAGCGAGAAATTGCTAGTGGAGGCTTTTGTCAAGAATCTCCTCCCATCTTACCGGGTCCATCTTCGGTATGCCATCATCCCCAGTTTTGCCACCCTTACTGAAATGGGCACAAGGATCAAGGATGACTTAAGGTTGGAGAGCCTGACTAAGGCCTCTACCAAGGGATATCAAGGGGCCAGTTCATCTGTGAGCAAGCCCACACCTGCAGCTGCAACTCGCAGCATCTTCGATAAGGTTAATCTGCTTGACACCTCATCCAAAAAGAATACTCCAACTCGGGTATTCACGGATATAGGGACTACCTATACCTACGACTTAAAAAGGCTATCTTCGAAGGGCCTTATCCAACCAATAGGCCTAACTCCAGAAGTTCCAGTGGAAAAGAGGTCTAAAAGCTACAATGCTCAAGCCTATTGCCAATACCATCGGGGTAATGGGCATGACACAGAGAAATGCTGGAAGCTGAAGCATCTGATCCAAGATCTGATTGAGAATAGAAAAATACCGTTGCCCGGGGACAAGCCGAGTAACAAAGAAAACCTGTTCACTGCCCATGCTATATTCACTGGAGAGGTAATCGACTGCTCTCACCTCATTTCCCCATTTATCCCACAAATCAACGGGATATGGTTCGATGATGAGGACGACATCTACCTAGCCAAAGGGGAAGCTGTCCCCATCACCAGTGAAGAGGTCCGAAAAGCTAAGTCCAAAGCCGTAGCCACTAACCACTAATCTACCCTTGAAGAACCAAGCGACGACACGGCCCTGGTCCAAAAATTGAAAAGGGTTCGAGCCGATCTAACCATATGGCAACTTCAGGTTAGCTCGCAAGCACATCGGGAAGCACTGACCAAGGCTCTCGATGAGATCAAGGTCGACTCACAGGCTACCCCTGCTGAAATGGTAGCCACTATCATGCCCTATCTCAAGAAACAAATCCAAAGAAGAAGGCCCACTCATAACCTTCTCTGAGTCCGATCTACCACCATTTGGGGCCGCCCATAACTTGGCCCTCTACATCACGGTCATTTGCCGAGAGAATTACCTCCCGATGACCCTAATTGACGACGGATCTGCCGTGAATGTCCTTCCCCTAAGGACCGCTAAGGCCCTCGGCATCACCGAGGCCGACTATCTCCCGACGGCGCAGACTATCCAGGCTTTCGACGGAAGCCCAAAACCAGTCGCTGGGGCCGTTAAATTGACAATCATAACGGGCCCAATCGAGAAAGAATTGGAGTTTCAGGTGATTGACGTCACCTCGTCCTTCAACTTGCTACTAGGAAGGCCTTGAATCCATGCAGTCAAGGCTGTATCCTCTACCCTCCACAGGAAAGTCAAGATGCCACTTCAGGACGGTGTCATCACACTGGAGGCGACCCCCATTACCGTAGCAAGCTGCAACGCTACGGGTCGGGCCGACCCGCGAGAATTTGATTTCGTGGGTATGATCGAAGAAGAATATCTCTTCAGGCCCTACTTCACTACTAGCATCAACACGATGCTACAAAACTTGGGTTACCTACCGGGGGCCACTTCGAGGCCATATCTCCCGGCTGGGAAGGTTATCGAAGTCTAAACAACCGAGGGTCTCGATTCGGTTTGGGGTACACTACGAGCCCGGAAAATGTGGGTCGGGCAAATATAATCAAGTTTGTCACTCCAGTATTCGGGGCAATCCAAGTGGGCCTTTATCAACCCACTATCACATATCCCGGGACCAAAATGGCTCGGGAATGCAATTTCATCCCCGATGATATATTCACCCTTGTTCAAACTGAGTCTGGGGAAGGTGAAAACAACGCCGAGCCCATGCTAGGGCTCCTATTTAGAGAAGATAAGGTCGTCCCTGCTCCAAAAGAGGATCTGGTCAACCTAATCCTCCGCAGCAACCAGTTTGACCCAACAAAGTTGATCTCCGAAGTGGGTACGGACACCGGAAAAAGGGCCTGGAGGAAGACCATCAAGTGGACCGACAGCCAAGGACGGACCTACAAGCTAACCGCCGGCGAGGGAGACATGCCGGATACGAGTCCGAGTCCGAGTCTGAGTCAGAGTCAGAGTCGGAGTCTGAGTCCAAGTCTAGAGGGTCTGGTGCTAGAGTCCAATCTGTAACCCCTCTTCCCTTAGCCACTGGAGTCTCGGGGACTGTCCCGAGAGCACTCCCTATCCCGCCACTGACCAACGATCAGATGGCCGCTCTATTCGAGCTATTCTCGAAATTTACTATTAATAATAATAACGAAAACCGTTCTGCTTACGACTTGTATTATTTCCAAAATTCTTTCAATTTCAAAAATTTTATATTCAATGACATTCAGAAACCCGACGAAAAGGTACCTCTTCCTCCGCATCTGATCGAGAAGCTAGAACAAAGGGAATCCCGAGATCCGGTAATTGAAGAAACCGAGTCCATTAACGTGGGAACCACTTTTAGAGCCCCAGATGCTTAAGTTGGGCCTATCCTTAGATCCCGAGGAGAGAAAATAATTCACAGACCTCCGCCAAGAGTTCAAAGACGTCTTCGCATGGTCCTACAAGGACATGCCGGGAATAGATCGGGAAATAGCTGAACACCGTATACCCATCAAAGATGGGTGTAAGCCGGTAAAACAGAAACACCGAAGGATGAAGCCCGAATGGTCTCTCAAAGTCAAAGAGGAAGTAGACAAACAATTCAAAGCAGGCTTTATACAAGTGTCTGAATATCCAGACTGGGTCGCAAACATCGTGCCAGTACCCAAGAAGGACGGCAAGGTGCGGGTATGTGTGGACTTCCGAGACCTTAACAAGGCCAGCCCAAAAGACGATTTTCCATTACCACACATCGACATACTGGTGGATAACACGGCCGATCATGCCCTTCTATCATTCATGGACGGGTATGCCGGATATAATCAAATCAAAATGGCAGAAGAGGATATGAGTAAGACCACCTTCATTACACCTTGGGGTACTTAATGTTACACCGTTATGCCATTTGGGCTTATCAACGCCGGGGCCACTTATCAATGGACCACCACTACTTTATTACATGATATGATGCACAAAGAAGTGGAGGTCTACGTGGACGACATGATCGTCAAATCCAAATCGAAGCGGGCACATCATGTAATCCCCTAGAAATTCTAACGCAATACAGTGGCGGAAACACTGTAGAAGTGGGATTATAACACACTGCAGCAATGTCTTGATTAAATAAAAATGGTAAGACAATACATAAGCCATAAAATAAAAATGGCTACAAAATATATAAATAAATAAAATCCATAAAAAGGGTTTTAACAATCCATAATACAGTGATCTGATTAAAACAAGCAGGATCCATAACTGCTCGCTAGCCCACCCGAAGGAAAACACATATACCTGCCATGTTAAAAACATAACAACCACAATCAGTGGGGAGCAACGTCAACGTTCTCCCAGCCGTATAACAGGATTTTAAAACTGTAATTACTATTATAGAAAAATAGTAAAAATGGAAAACAGTAAAACACATTATAATAAAAATAAACTTTCAGTGAAAAACTTCACGTATCAAAACAATATAATAAAAATGAGTTTTCCGAAGAAAACATAAAACATTTGCCAACCTGCAACCAAATTATATCGATAATAATAAAAATATTCAAAATGGCGTTATGGATAGGAGTAGTGTAGACGGCTAGACTTTCACTAGGAGAATACTAAAAACTAGCTTCGAGAACTTAGTTCAAACAAATCAAACTTCGGTCTCTAACTAGGCTACTCAACCATAATAGAGCGGCGACTTATAAATGCGTGGCCCTAGTTTAAGATAATGCACACCCCTCCTGGGATTACCTGTCACCCAGTTCAACTTATGACGAGGCCTAAGCTTAAGGTCAAAATGTACA
The DNA here is from genome assembly GCA_958450325.1 of Agrostemma githago. Lineage (NCBI taxonomy): Eukaryota > Viridiplantae > Streptophyta > Magnoliopsida > Caryophyllales > Caryophyllaceae > Agrostemma > Agrostemma githago. Next base: position 58,524,467 of record OY288247.1, on the reverse strand, counting down.
CAACTCCCGGGATACCTGTCACCCGGTTCAACAACCAATGTACCGATTCCTGATACACTAGCCTTATAGTTGATGGCAAAACCGTAAACCCTAGAATATATTCCTCTAACCTCACACTTGTCCTTATTCCATAACTCCAAAACAAAGTCATTATCGATATTCAAAAGATATAATCAATATAAATAATACGAGGATAAAAGAAGTATACATTTATATTTTAAAAGAGGAAACTTTCTATTTTAGGAAACTTCTATTTTTAAAAATTTACTAAAAATAGCATTATATCAAAATAGTGAAAATATTAGTTCATACTAATACCATATTTTTAGTAAACGATATAGATTTATAAAACCAATACTTTCGGCTTTAACGATATTAATTATTAAAGTAAGAACATTTGAGTTTATGAAATTATTGAAATATCGTACAAGTGTATAAAATGAATAAAATGTCTTAAACGTTTTAATGATACTAATCAGGGTGTTTTCAAAATTTACAAAGCTAAAATTCCCTAATTATTATTGGTTACGACAATACAATTACAAATAGGATTTTACGGCAAATGTCAAATTAAATCTTTTAACGTGTTTTATTTAATTAAACCATTGAATATATTTAGAATATGATAAGAGATGATTTAAATCTTAATGTTTCAGATTTAAATATTTTCAAAATAGCTGGAAAAATAAATCTTTTCGGTAAGACGAAGCATTTTAACGATAAATCGTAATTTGTCCAAAAACCAATACTTATTTATTAAAGACTTTAATAAATAGTACAAAAATTACGTAAAATAGTTAAAATATATTTATGGACATTCTGTCCAGAAAAGAAAATTTTCCAGAATCCTAAAACTCGGTTTTTAAAGCGTTTTCTCGTTAATCGTCTAATCTCGACAATAACTATTAATAAAAATAGTAATTACAAAACGATTTAAGTATTAATATCCAAAATTTATTATTACACTTTAAAATCATGATTTTCCAGAATATAAATTTTTCCAGACTTTACCAAAATTCCAGATTCAACAAATTTCAACAAAACCGTCATTTAAACCCGTTTTCACAATTAACGATTTCATTAATAAACCTATCGTTCCTAACATTTTATTAAGGCACTAAAAATCATAAAAATACATTTTAATATGAAATCATCAGAATCATAATTTTTTTCCAGATTTAAACCAAAGACCAGAAATCGAGAATTTAAACAACAAACACGGTTTTAACAATAAACGATGATTTAAAGTGATTAATTAATTCATCCACTTAACAATTCCGAAAAATTAAGAAATAATTCAGAAAATTCTATTTCACCAGAAAGTTTCACCACGTCAAAAATCAGATTAAAATAAAATGTTTAGGTACTAGAACTAAAAATAGGCTTTTAATCGTTTTTGTCCGAAAACGGTAATAATTCAATAATCGATATTTAAAATATCAGAAAAATCTTAAATTATTATAAATCATCAAAAATATAAATTTTACAGAATATAAACATATATTACATGTTTAGGCCGAATATTATGATTTTACAAATTAATATGACAATTTAATCGTTAATCTCGTAAAAGCGATAAAAATATCGAAACATGCAAATTTTCAACTTTTAAAATTTTTCCAGATTATATGAAATACATATATTGTCAAAAATGAAATATAAAAATTATACATGCAAATACACAATTAAAATCATGAAATACCGAGTAACATCGACGTTACCTTTAGTCCAAATCGGAAACGATAATATACTCGTCGGCCTCGGGATCGTCCACAAATCCTACCATACATGAAAATCATGGCAGAAAAATACCATGAGAAAAACTAAGAAAATCAAGGTGAATAACGATCGAAAACCACATCGCTTATTACCTTAACGGAAGGATCAAAATAACGATTAATTTGACGATGAGAACGAGACGATTATGACTCGATTTGAAGCAAGAATTAGCCTTGAGAGGCTGCTGGAGTCATGGCCAAATGCGAAGAATGAAAGGATTTTTTTGATGTTTAATTGTAAGAATGAATGTTAGGAAATGGATGGGTTTTTTTTCCTAAGCTTGAATGCTACTAAAATTTGATGAAAACAATGCTACTCTACCACATATGGCCAGCCAAAATGAACAAGTAAGGGAGGATGAAAAGTTTGACAATAATGCAAGGAATAAATGGAAGAAAAATAATCATACGTTTACGGTTTAACGTGATAAAATGAAACGTATTAATAAAACGTAATAAAATTCCTGACCAGAGGCTTAGTCGGTCCAAAAAGTGAGAAAATGACCTCAAATTATTTATAAGTTGATAAAAAGTATAATCGTAAAATAGTTAAAAGCATTTCAAAGTAATTCGAGTAAACCTCGCGTAAGAAAATAATTAATCGCGAAGCTTTGTAATAAAATCATTAACGACTAAATTTTTGTAAATAAAAATATTTACTAGTTGAAAATATTAGATAAATGTATTTAAACATTTTTAGGAAAAGGAATGACTTAAATCCGAGCTTAAAAACGTCAATTCGAAGAGAAATAGAATTCTTCGCGGAAAATTAATTAGTTTACGAAGAAAACTAAATAAATGGATTTAATAGAATAAAAATCTTTAAAATATAAATAAATATCATTAAACTCAAACATTAAAATAGAGCTTAGTAAAATGATGAAATATGAGGCCGAAAAGTGACAGAGTTAAGACGGAGTCCCAACGGAAAGAATAAATATGCTAGGAAAAATAGCGGGTGTTACAATCATCCCCACTAAAAGAAAGTTTCGTCCTCGAAACTAAGAATAAGTAGAAAGGAAACAAGATTACCCCCCGAAAAGGTGAGGATACAATTTTTGCATAAAAATTTGCTTTAAAAGAAAATTTTACAACCATCAAGGTGATACGAAATCGAAGCCAAATATCTATTCCAAGAAGAATTGGGCTAACCAACCCGAAGTTTAAAATCATTTGATTAATGAAATCGTAAAGTAAATTTATTTGATAAAATAACAACGTTAAATAACATTTGTAAACAAAGTCGTAGAAAATAGAGTAACCAAAACACTTTCAAAACAAAGTAAAACAATTTGATTAAAAATAATCCGATAATATTTCGTTTTATGACAAAACCAAATTTAGTTTGGAAAAATCAAATTTTGTAGTTAGTAAAAATCGAACCAGTCGTCAAACATTTTCAATAACAGATTCAAAAGTCCACCTACAATAAAATGAAAACTAATTTCAAAATATTAAAATTTCGAAAATGTTATCAAAGTAATTATGAAAGTTTTCAAAAATGTTACCAAACTTGAACATAAAATAATTTCGACAATGTTAAAACGTTTTATGTAATAATCATTTAGAAATCGAATATGGAAATATGAAAGTCTTCATAAAAGTCCGATTGCCTGAAAATAAAAATGAAATAATTTAAAATAAATTATTAAGGCATTTTGAAACAGATCTAGATATAATTATCAATCAACGATAAAACAAAAGTGAAGTATAAAGTTCTTAAATTCAAAAATGTTAAATTTCACGATATCTGAAAAGTTTAATTTAGTCAATTTTTTTTTTACAAAACGGGGAGTTTCATAAATAGAAATCATAACTCAAAATGTTAAAATTTCACGATAACCCAAAATGTTAAATTGCTCAAAGTTTTTACAAAATGGGGAGTTTTAAAATTTGAAATTATGCTTCAAAATGTTAAAATTTAACGAAAATCAAAAATTTTAAATTAGTCAAACTTTTCATGAGTTCGGGGAAATAATGAACGGATAAATAGAGTCAAGGATAAACAATAAATTAAAATAAGAGTTTTCAAAATCGATAAAGGTCAAAAGGATTGACAGGAGTTACCGTAACAGAATTCAAGAGAAGCAGAAAGGAAGACGAAGTTAAGAATCAAAAAGAGCTCTCAAGGATTATAGAAGAAATTAACCATCTCGAGATTCCTAGCACGACTCCCATAAACACGGGTTCCTAAGTCCCATCAAATAATGCTAAGTCCAATATCAGTACAGGGTGGTCCTACTCAATCTACAACCTCCAAAATTAAGTCTTACATACTTAAATAATCTTTCAATTGGTAAAGTAAGAAACCACAAATGATTTAGACTAATCCTTTAATTAAGATTCCAACGGTTATCAAAACATACCCAAACTCGTAATCATTAATGTTCATAAACTTAAAGCTCATAAGGTCTGAACTCGAGGTATACCTCAAATTTCTCGAGTAAGGAAGACTAAATAAAATCCACCAATTAACAATGTTCGGACACGAAATCCTCAAAAATGATCACCAACATATTTATAATACCACAAGTACAGAAGTTGGGGAAGTACAATAAATCCTCAAACACGCTCAAACCTATAGGTAATGGCGCAAACACTCACATCTTCAAACACGTCATTCGATTAATGTTTCTGAGAAGTCCATCAAATTTCTAATCGTAATGGTGTAACCACAAAGTATTTAATAACTCAACGAAGCCACAATCTCGTTGGTCTAATGTTCTGAACTATAAATCCATTAAGATGATTCGCATTAAGTATTCCTCAAAACAATGCGATAACTCCAACCTCTAATGGCAATATGTTTCTCTTTTTCAAGGTTAACAACAATTTATCCAATTTTAGATCACTCAACTCCAAAGCTCATAGCTTACAACCTTAAACAACGATCAACGATCTAATCCTTAAGAAACAAGGGTAATCTATGTTAACCAAAATTTCTAACGGTATTAATGAAAACCTTTGATGGTACCACAACATTCAGGTTAACACTTTAACCAACACTCTATGATCCCGAATATTCACGACGCATCCATCAAATAAGCATTAGGTAGGAATCCCAAAATACTATTATTATCTACACTTGGTTCGGTTCTAGGTTAAATTAGGTACTAGGTATCCATCAAATACAATATACTCTTACTACCCCAAAATATATTCAACTCTAAGTCCTCCAAATAATCAAGTAACCTATAACCAAAAGTTCAGTGTGTAAAGTACCAACCTAATTCCATTAATTGACAATTTATCATCCAAATCGATCCTCAAAAGCTTACTAAGATAGATAACAGGGTATAACTCACAACCCTCAAGCCATAGGTAACAAGGGTTTACTAAACCTAAAACATCTATATCCTTTCACGGGGTTCACTGAGACAGAAATCGGTCTAGCCAAAGAATCTCAAGAGAAAGATGGTAGAGTAGAAGAATATAACAAAGATTCACCAAGCGGATGAAGAAGAGAATATAAAAGAGAAGAATTAGAAGAAGTAGAGGAAGGAAGAAAAGAGTCGATGATACTATATTACTAAGTTCTTGAACCAGAGGAGAATCTTCGAGCCTCCAGAGTTCACGCGGGATCCAAAAGGCTTACTTCATCTTCTTGTAGAGGAACGAACACACAAGTATTGGGTCGCTCCATCTGGATCTACTGCGACATCACGGAACAGGAATCGACTCTTGATCATCTGGCTTGTAGCTTAAGTAAACTGAACCGGAGCTAAAAATTACCATCGGCATCTTTCTTGGAGCACCAAGTTGTCCACTCAAGTCAGCAGGCGTTGAGAGTTCTAAGAAGGTCTTGTCCCGATCTGGAGCAGCATCAAGTCAACATCTTGTCCACTCATCGTCTTCTTCTTGGACATATAAAACAAATATTCAATGCTAACCATTGAGTTTCAGGAACAGGAAAGCTAAACAAATAAGTCCTTAATTGTTTCTACTCATATCTAACAATATTTTTATTTACTGTTTAAATAATTTACTGGTATTTTCCCTAATTTCAGGTGTAAGCGTTGGGAGCAGTGATGCTCTGATACCAACTGTAATCCCCTAGAAATTCTAACGCAATACAGTGGCGGAAACACTGTAGAAGTGGGATTATAACACACTGCAGCTTTGTCTTGATTAAATAAAAATGGTAAGTCAATACATAAGCCATAAAATAAAAATGGCTACAAAATATATAAATAAATAAAATCCATAAAAAGGGTTTTAACAATCCATAATACAGTGATCTGATTAAAACAAGCAGGATCCATAACTGCTCGCTAGCCCACCCGAAGGAAAACACATATACCTGCCATGTTAAAAACATAACAACCACAATCAGTGGGGAGCAACGTCAACGTTCTCCCAGCCGTATAACAGGATTTTAAAACTGTAATTACTATTATAGAAAAATAGTAAAAATGGAAAACAGTAAAACACATTATAATAAAAATAAACTTTCAGTGAAAAACTTCACGTATCAAAACAATATAATAAAAATGAGTTTTCCGAAGAAAACATAAAACAATTGCCAACCTGCAACCAAATTATATCGATAATAATAAAAATATTCAAAATGGCGTTATGGATAGGAGTAGTGTATATGGCTAGACTTTCACTAGGAGAATACTAAAAACTAGCTTCGAGAACTTAGTTCAAACAAATCAAACTTCGGTCTCTAACTAGGCTACTCAACCATAATAGAGCGGCGACTTATAAATGCGTGGCCCTAGTTTAAGATAATGCACACCCCTCCTGGGATTACCTGTCACCCAGTTCAACTTATCACGGCGACTTACTGCGAGGCCTAAGCTTAAGGTCAAAATGTACACAACTCCCGGGATACCTGTCACCCGGTTCAACAACCAATGTACCGATTCCTGATACACTAGCCTTATAGTTGATGGCAAAACCGTAAACCCTAGAATATATTACTCTAACCTCACACTTGTCCTTATTCCATAACTCCAAAACAAAGCCATTATCGATATTCAAAAGATATAATCAATATAAATAATATGAGGATAAAAGAAGTAAACATTTATATTCTAAAAGAGGAAACTTTCTATTTTAGGAAACTTCTGTTTTTAAAACTTTACTAAAAATAGCATTATATCAAAATAGTGAAAATATTAGTTCATACAAATACCATATTTTTAGTAAACGATATAGATTTATAAAACCAATACTTTCGGCTTTAACGATATTAATTATTAAAGTAAGAACATTTGAGTTTATGAAATTATTGAAATATCGTACAAGTGTATAAAATGATTAAAAATGTCTTAAACGTTTTAATGATACTAATCAGGGTGTTTTCAAAATTTACAAAGCTAAAATTCCCTAATTATTATTGGTTACGACAATACAATTACAAATAGGATTTTACGGCAAATGTCAAATTAAATCTTTTAACGTCTTTTATTTAATTAAACCATTGAATATATTTAGAATATGTTAAGGGATGATTTAAATCTTAATGTTTCAGATTTAAATATTTTCAAAATAGCTGGAAAAATAAATCTTTTCGGTAAGACGAAGCATTTTAACGATAAATCGTAAATTGTCCAAAAATCAATACTTATTTATTAAAGACTTTAATAAATAGTACAAAAATTACGTAAAATAGTTAAAATATATTTATGGACATTCTGTCCAGAAAAGAAAATTTTCCAGAATCCTAAAACTCGGTTTTTAAAGCGTTTTCTCGTTAATCGTCTAATCTCGACAATAACGATTAATAAAAATAGTAATTACAAAGCGATTTAAGTATTAATATCCAAAAATTATTATTACACTTTAAAATCATGATTTTCCAGAATATAAATTTTTCCAGACTCTTCCAAAATTCCAGATTCAACAAATTTCAACAAAACCGTCATTTAAACCCGTTTTCACAATTAACGATTTCATTAATAAACCTATCGTTCCTAACATTTTATTAAGGCACTAAAAATCATAAAAATACATTTTAATATGAAATCATCAGAATCATAATTTTTTTCCAGATTTAAACCAAAGACCAGAAATCGAGAATTTAAACAACAAACACGGTTTTAACGATAAACGATGATTTAAAGTGATTAATTAATTCATCCACTTAACAATTCCGAAAAACTAAGAAATAATTCAGAAAATTCTATTTCACCAGAAAGTTTCACCACGTCAAAAATCAGATTAAAATAAAATGTTTAGGTACTAGAACTAAAAATCGGCTTTTAATCGTTTTTGTCCGAAAACGGTAATAATTCAATAATCGATATTTAAAATATCAGAAAAATCCTAAATTATTATAAATCATCAAAAATATAAATTTTACAGAATATAAACATATATTACATGTTTAGGCCGAATATTATGATTTTACAAATTAATATGACAATTTAATCGTTAATCTCGTAAAAGCGATAAAAATATCGAAACATGCAAATTTTCAACTTTTAAAAATTTTCCAGATTATATGACATAAATAGATTGTCAAAAATGAAATATAAAAATTATACATGCAAATACACAATTAAAATCATGAAATACCGAGTAACATCGATGTTACCTTTAGTCCAAATCGGAAACGATAATATACTCGTCGGCCTCGGGATCGTCCACAAATCCTACCATACATGAAAATCATGGCAGAAAAATACCATGAGAAAAACTAAGAAAATCATGGTGAATAACGATCAAAAACCACATCGCTTATTACCTTAACGGAAGGATCGGAATAACGATTAATTTGACGATGAGAACGAGTCAATTATGACTCGATTTGAAGCAAGAATTAGCCTTGAGAGGCTGCTGAAGTCATGGCCAAATGCGAAGAAAGAAAGGATTTTTTTGATGTTTAATTGTAAGAATGAATGTTAGGAAATGGATGGGTTTTTTTTCCTAAGCTTGAATGCTATTAAAATTTGAAGAAAACAATGCTACTCTACCACATATGGCCAGCCAAAATGAACAAGTAAGGGAGGATGAAAAGTTTGACAATAATGCAAGAAATAAATGGAAGAAAAATAATCATACGTTTACGGTTTAACGTGATAAAATGAAACGTATTAATAAAACGTAATAAAATTCCTGACCAGAGGCTTAGTCGGTCCAAAAAGTGAGAAAATGGCCTCAAATTATTTATAAGTTGATAAAAAGTATAATCGTAAAATAGTTAAAAGCATTTCAAAGTAATTCGAGTAAACCTCGCGTAAGAAAATAATTAATCGCGAAGCTTTGTAATAAAATCATTAACGACTAAATTTTTGTAAATAAAAATATTTACTAGTTGAAAATATTAGATAAATGTATTTAAACATTTTTAGGAAAAGGAATGACTTAAATCCGAGCTTAAAAACGTCAATTCGAAGAGAAATAGAATTCTTCGCGGAAAATTAATTAGTTTACGAAGAAAACTAAATAAATGGATTTAATAGAATAAAAATCTTTAAAATATAAATAAATATCATTAAACTCAAACATTAAAATAGAGCTTAGTAAAATGATGAAATATGAGGCCAAAAAGTGACAGATTTAAGACGGAGTCCCAACGGAAAGAATAAATATGCTAGGAAAAATAGCGGGTGTTACACATCACGGCCCTAAGAAAGTTCTTTACTCGGGTACGTAAATACAACATGAGGTTGAACCCTCAAAAATGCAGTTTCAGGGTAACATCAGGCAAATTACTGGGCCATATCGTTGGCCAACGCGGCATCGTGGTCGACCCAGCTTAAATCAAAGCCATCACCGAGATGCGACCACCCAAGACCGAAAAAGAAGTAAGAGGGTTTCTCGGAAAAGTCCAATATATCAGCCGGTTTATTTCAAAATTAACCATGGTATGTGAGCCTATTTTCAAGAAATTGAAGATAGGAGAACAAACACTGTGGGATGATAAATGTCAAGCGGCTTTTGATAAAATCAAAGAAATTCTGTCTGCTCCGCCGGTATTAATGCCACCTCAACCCGGTTTGCCTTTCTCGTTATACCTAACAACGACCGAGACGGCCATGGGGGCTATGCTGGCCCAGACAATCGATTCGGAAGAACGGGCTATCTACTACATCAGTAAGAAATTCCTCGAGTACGAATGCAAGTACACAATGCTCGAAAAGACGTGCCTAGCTCTGGTTTGAGCCACTAAAAAGCTCCGACACTACACGCCTAGCCACGAAGTACATGTGTTATCCAAAATGGATCCTATCAAGTACTTGTTCGAGAAGCCTATCCTTAACGGCCGGATGTTCAGATGGACAGTGATGCTCGCAGAGCTTGACCTAAAATTTGTAACATTAAAAGCCATCAAAGGCCGAGTAGTGGCGGAATTCCTCGCCGATAGTCAGATATCTGAAGAGGGACACACCGATACTTGGGCCTTTCCTGATGAAGACATATTCCATACCGACACCGAAACATGGGATTTGTATTTTGATGGGGCATCCAACTTCCGAGGATTTGGGGTCGGAATTCTGTTAATCTCACCACAGGGGGAGTGAAATACCCCGCATTGAATGAAGATGTCCTATTTATGAGCCTTGTTTAAAGGGATTTGAAGTACTACTCATATCAACAAAGTGCACGTCAAATATTTATTCCGAGAGGAATTTGGCTAAGCTACCCGGAGTTTAAATTTTTTTTTAATTAGTGAAACCGTAAAGTAAAGTTATTTGGTAAAATAATGACGTCAAATAACATTTGTAAACAAACTCGAAGGAAATAGGATAACCAAAATATTTTGAAAACAAAAGTAAAATATTTTGATTACGAAATTCGATATTATTCCTTTTTTTGATGAAACAAAATTTAGTTTGGAGAAATCTAAGTTTGTAGTTAGTAAAAATCGCACCAGCCGTCAAACATTTTCAATTACAGATTCAAAAGTCCACCAACAATAAAATGAAAATTAATTTTCAAAACGTTAAAATTTCGAAAATGTTATCAAAGTAATTATGAAAGTTTTCAAAAATGTTATCAAACTTGAACATACAAAATCATTTCGACAATGTTAAAACGTTTTACATAACAATCCTATACAAATTGAAGTACATGGAAATATAAAAGTCTTCATAAAATTTTGATCGCTTGAAAATCAAAAATTAAAAATAATTTCGAAATAATTTAAAATAAATTATTAAGGCATTTTGAAATAGATCTAAATATAAATATCAACCAAAGATAAAACAAACTCAAGTATATAGTTCTCAAATTATAAAAAAATGTTAAATTTCACGATAATCCAAAATGTTAAATTGCTCAAAGTTTTTACAAAATGAGGAGTTTTAAAATTTGAAATTATGCTTAAAAATGTTAAAATTTCATGAAAATAAAAAATTTGAAATTAGTCAAGCTTTTTACAAAACGGGCAAATTCACAATTAGAAATTATAACTAAAAATGTTAAAATTTTACGATAATCCATTTTTTTTAAAGTAGTCAAACTTTTTATAAAATAGGGAGTTCGAAAAATAGTTAACGGGTAAATAGAACAAGGATAAATAAATTAAAAATATGAGCTTTCGAAATCGACAAAGGTTGAAGGGATTGGCAGGAGTTACCGTAACAGAATTCAAGAGAAGCAGAAAGGAAGACGGAGTTGAGAATCAAAAAGAGCTCTCAAGGATTATGGAAGAAATTAATCATCTCGAGATTCCTAGCACGACTTCCACAAACACGGGTTCCTAATTCCCATCAAATAACGCTAAGTCCAATATCAGTACAGGGTGGTCCTACTCAACCTACAATCTCCAAAATTAAGTCTTACATACTTATACAATCTTTCAATTAGTATACTCAGAATCCACAAATGATTTAGACTAATCCTTTAATTAAGATTCCAACGGTTATCAAAACATACCCTAACTCGTAATCACTAAAGTTCATAAATTTAAAGCTCATAAGGTCTGAACTCGAGGTATACTTCAAATTTCTCGAGTAAGGAAGACTAAATAAAACCCACCAATTAACAAAGTTCGGACACGAAATCCTCAAAAATGATCACCAACATATTAATAATACCACAAGTACAGAAGTTGAGGAAGTACAATAAATTCTCAAACACGCTCAAACCTATAGGTAATTGCGCAAACACTCACATCTTCAAACACATCATTCGATTAATGTTTCTGAGAAGTCCATCAAAATTCTAATCGTAATGGTGCAACCACAAAATAGTTAATAACTCAACGAAGCCACAAGCTCGTTGGTCTAAGGTTCTAAACTATAAATCCATTAAGATGATTGACATCAAAGTGTTCCTCAAAACAACGCGATAAATCCAACCTCTAATGGCAATATGTTTCTCTTTTTCAAGGTTAACAACAATTTATCCAATTTAGATCACTCAACTCCAAAGTTCATAGGTTACAACCTTAACCATAAATTAACGATCTAATCCTTAAGAAACACGGGTAATCTATGTTAACCAAAATTTCTAACGGTATTAATGAAAACCTTCGATGGTACCACAACACTCAGGTTAACAATTTAAACAGTACTCTATGATCCCAAATATTCCCGATGCATCCATCAAATAACATTTAGGTAGGAATCCCAAAATTATATTATTAGCTACACTTAGATCGGTTCTAGGTTAAATTAGGTACTAGGTATCCATCAAATACGATATACTCTTACTACCCCAAAATATATTCAACTCTAAGTCCCCCAAATAATCAAGTAACCTATAACCCAAGGTTCAGTGTCTAAAGTACCAACCTAATTCCATTAATTGACAATTTATCATTCAAATCGATCCTCAAAAGCTTACTAAGATAGATAACAAGGTATAACTCACATCCCTCAAGCCATAGGTAACAAGGGTTTAATAAACCTCAAACATCTATATCCTTTCACGGGGTTCACTAAGACGGAAATCGGTCTAGCCAAAGAATCTCAAGAGAAAGATGGTAGAGTAGAAGAATATAACAAGGATTCACCAAGCGGTTGAAGAAGAGAATATAAAAGAGAAGAAGTAGAGGAAGGAAGAAAAGAGTCGATGATACTATATTACTAATTTCTTGAACCAGAGGAGAATCTTCGGGCCTCCAGAGTTCACGCGGGATCCAAATGGCTTACTTCATCTTCTTGTAGAGGAACGAGCACGTAAGTCTTCGGTCGCTCCATCTCGATCTACTGCGACATCATGGAACATGAATCTACTCTTGATCATTTGGCCTGTAGCTTAAGTAAACTGAACTGGAGCTAAAAATCACCATCGGCATCTTTCTTGGAGCACCAAGTTGTCCACTCGAGTCAGCAGGCGTTGAGAGTTCTAAGCAGGTCTTGTCCCGATCTGGAGCAGCATCCTATCAATATCTTGTTCATTCGTCTTCTTCCCACAAAAGTACAAATATTCAATGCTAATCATTGAGTTCAGGAAACAGATAATCTTAACAGTTAAGTCCTTATTTGTTTCTACCAATCTCTAATAATATTTTTATTTACTGTTTAAATAATGTACTTGTATTTTCCCTAATTTCAGGTGTAAGCGTTGGGAGCAGTGATGCTTTGATACCAACTGTAATCCCCTAGAAATTCTAACGCAATACAGTGGCGGAAACACTGTAGAAGTGGGATTATAACACACTGTTGCTATGTCTTGATTAAATAAAAATGGTAAGTCAATACATAAGCCATAAAATAAAAATGGCTACAAAATAAATAAATAAATAAATAAAATCCATAAAAAGGGTTTTAACAATCCACAATACAATGATCTGATTAAAACAAGCAGGATCCATAACTGCTCGCTAGCCCACCCGAAGGAAAACACATATACCTGCCATGTTAAAAACATAACAGCCACAATCAGTGGGGAGCAACGTCAACGTTCTCCCAGCCGTATAACAGGATTTAAAACTGTAATTACTATTATAGAAAAATAGTAAAAATGGAAAACAGTAAAACACATTATAATAAAAATAAACTTTCAGTGAAAAACTTCACGCGCAAAAATAAATAGTTTACAATGAAAATCAAATAAATAGGTTTACAAGAATTAAAATCTTTTAAAATAAAAATAAATAATATTTGACTCAAAAAAATAATAAGAATTCAGAAAGATGAAGGAAATAGAAGACGAAATTGACATAGAGTCATGACGGAGTCACAACAGAATAATTAACGGCACTAGGAAAATAGTGGGTGTTACAATCCTCCCCACTAAAACAAAGTTTTGTCCTCGAAACTAAGAATAAGCAGAATGGAAACAAGATTACCCCACTCGAAAAGGTGAGGATACAAATCTCGCATAAAAATTTTGCTGTAAAAGAAAATTTTACAATTTTTAAAGTGATATGAAATGAAATGCAAATATTTATTTCGAGAGGAATTGGGCTAAGCTACCCGGAGTTTATTTTTTTTTAATTAGTGAAATCGTAAAGTAAAGTTATTTGGTAAAATAATGACGTCAAATAACATTTGTAAACAAACTAGAAGGAAATAGGATAACCAAAATATTTTGAAAAGAAAAGTAAAATATTTTGATTAAGAAATTCGATATTATTCCTTTTTTTGATGAAACAATATTTAGTTTGGAGAAATCAAATTTTGTAGTTAGTAAAAATCGCACCAGCCGTCAAACATTTTCAATAACAGATTCAAAAGTCTACCAACAATAAAATGAAAATCAATTTTCAAAACGTTAAAATTTTGAAAATGTTATCAAAGTAATTATGAAAGTTTTCAAAAATGTTATCAAACTTGAACATACAAAATAATTTCGACAATGTTAAAACGTTTTACATAACAATCCTATGCATGACAGCCAAGCCGGGTTGTGCTTCGTCTCCATCAAATCAACCATGGTAAATAGGCGGGCGTTTCCCATGCATGACAATAAATCCATGTGACCTTCAAAAGCATAAACATGGAGCATACAGAAAGAAAAAGCCCTACGGCTGTGAACCGGTCTGACCCGGACATCGTGAGGATTCATAAATTTCTCAGCCAAGTCGATCAGAGAAATATTACCATCCTCCATCATGCGGGATACTTCATTGTGGGAAAGTCCTAAAAATTCCCGTAGCTTTCTTCTTGGGTCATAAACCAAAAAGACGGGACGACAGGACGAAATATCGGATTTCATCCTCCCACCGCAGCAATCTCCTCAGGTAAAGGGCAAACTTCTCCCCGGGGAAAGGCAAAGACATGATATGTATCGTCCCAATAGGACAAACAAGCATCAAGGAAGTAGCGATCAACTTGCATCTGACGGAATGGATACAGCTGAGTAATACCCGTCTAATTGAGAGCCACCCTATCCGTGTCCCTAAAGCGTCGGGACCATTCTTGCAGCATCACGGTCAATCAATCGATTCCCATGGTTAAAATTCTTGAAAGGAATAAAGAAACATTGTTTTAAGGAGGGATGAATTATGAGGAGGTTGTGAAGAAAATCAAAGACAAGGGAGAGCTATATATAGCATCAGCCTTACAACCCTCTTTCCATATCACTTTTCCATGAAAAGTTTCCTAATCCCAACCGGCTTAAACATACAGGCCTAGTCTCAATACTAGCACAGATTTAGTCATCCCGAACTTTCCTAAATTTCTTTGGAGTCAAAAATTTCAAAAATTCAAAAATTTCAAAAATTCAAAAATTAAAAAATCATTTTCCCCAGCGCGAGTCATATTTTCTACCTACGTGTTACATGCAAAATTTTATGGGACTTATACAGGTATGACTCAAGGCTTCAAAAGCAAGCTCGTGCAACTCACATATCTCCCCAGCGGAAGGCCCAAGGCGGCATTTTCATGGGATGGGCCCATATACAGGCACACCCGGGACTTACACGACAAGTCCAAATTCCCTACGGAGCTATCATCACCAGCACAGGTATGATTTTTATCTTATGGCTGGCGAGCCCTTCACGCGGGTCTAATGGACTATAAACGATCCGACCGGAAGTCTACCATGTCTTAATTGGCTTGGTAGCTACTCTGACTTTCGCCCTGTCCAAGCCTCAGTCAGAGTGGGGGCTCTGTAGACACCCACATTTGGACCGCCAGGTGTCTATAGGAGTTTCCAAAAAACACCCGATGATGATCGGACGCAAACGTGTTTCTACGCGCTCGGACATGGGCTCAAAACCATTGGTTGCTGGCTTATGCGTTTACAGAGTACAAATCTCACAAAACCAACCTCAAATTCAGGCCCAGTGGGTCGTTTCCAATAAAATAAGACTAATTTGGGTCAAAACCGACACCGGAAATAAAACCGACTTTTAGCAATTGGGTCAAACCCCGGTCAAAGCCGCTTCCGAGACACATAAAAATAGCCATTCAAATATCATAAATCCAGTCCAAATACAAAACCCACAAAATATCCAAACCACGGACCAAAAAACCGGACCCTTGCACTGCGGCTGACCCACTCGATCGAGTGTCAGCCCACTCGATCGAGTGGTCCCTGTAACAAGCCCGACTGCGTTTTGACTGGGCCACTAGGCCGAGTCAGGGGGCTACTCGGTCGAGTAACCCTAGCCGGAGGTACATAGCTTTGCCTATATATATACACCTCATGCATACATCTTTTCCATACTTTTGGAACCCTAATCAAACCCCTAGCAATCCTAATCCCATACACTCAAACCCTAACCCTAGTACTTAGGAGACAAACCGAAAACCACCACAACTTAGTCTACGTAAATCTCGAACTCCCATGCCTAAGCCACAATCAAGCGAGTCCTATCCGAGTCAAGAACATGTAGGTTGAGGGTGCAAAAATCCCTTTCTCTTCCCTTCTTTTCTTCCCCACGCGCCGTCTATATCGTCGTCATCGTCTTTTTTTTATTTTTTATCGTCATTATCGCGTCTATAATATCGTTAATATCACTAGTATAAAACATTAAAATACTTGTGAATTTGTGTCGAGTGCAAGTGATGTCGGGATAAGAAAATCCGAATATTACGAGGGTAACGCACCCGATGTTGACACTCGTTTATCCCGACACCCGTAGCACTTGATTATTGAAACAAGTCAACTTAAACAATAACTTTTTGTTTCGTTAGTATTATCGTTAGTCGCATATTTCATTGATTCTAAAGCTTTTTCAAAATAAATATTTTTTTTTTCAATTAGGGTCGAAACTCGTTGACCCGGATCCAACATCACATAATCCTTAGGAATTTATTACGATGTCGGTAAGCCGAGGGAATCAAGTCGAGTCTGTTTTAATTAAAACAATCGCAAAGTGTCAATCTACTAGATTCGATACCAACTCAATAGTGGGATGTCAGATCTAAACTATTTAGTCAATTAATTTAACTAACACGGTTTTTCATTGATGCTAAAATAGTTGTCATATAATTCGTTAGAATTACAACACTATGAACGCGGAGGAAATCCATACCGTCTTAGTTAATTTAAAACGACTTATATTATTTTCTTCAAGTTTTCGCTCTAATATTCCATATCGATTCAATAATCGAACATGGGATATGACGAGTATCAAATTTAGGATCGAGTATAAATCTCGTAATATTTATACCCGATTTCACGAAATTAACGATTTATCAAAATCCGAATTGAGCATAAATTATACGATATTTATGCCCGATTCGGTTGAATCAGCGACTTATCCAAAATCGAAAAGCAATATCAAATTACGAGGCGAACCTTAGTTCGTACAAGGGGCACTCGATCGAGTTCCCAACACACTCGGTCGAGTGGTACCCCAAAAAAAAACAGACATAATGATTTTTTGACCACCACTCGTCCGAGTCTCGCAATGACTCGATCGAGTGGCAGCGTACTCGGTCGAGTCCGTCAGTGACTCGATCGAGTGACCTTATCACGACAAATATCGTGAGTCCCACATCGCTTTTCTACTTTCGATAATACTTTTTTTTATGACCTAGGTCAACACGCGTCAAATCAATCACAGGAAACATCACTTTTCAAAACTTTGCATCATCCTATATACGTCATTCTATATCATTATATACTCGCAAACCGTTATTATCATTATACCGTTACTAACAAGTTTGTTACTTTTCTTGTTGATTTATCGTTTATTTTATTGTACTAAAATGAACTCGCATGCTAAATATAACTTTGACGTTAGAATTAGTTACATTAAATCGACATAGAAACCCATTCAACTTTTCGCATGTCTAGGGAAAACAATGTTTGCATATCATTTCATCGTTCAACTAACGCGCGTATTAGAAAGTCACTCGATATCTTAGTGGAGGCCGCCAATGTGCGGGCGGGGTTAGGTGTTCTTTGTGAACTTCCCAACACGTACCCTCACCCCTTACTCAGAATCTTGGTTTCCGGATGCCCAAAATCGTTGGCGCACGAGAGTCATTCAATACACGTTATCCGATAATGTCGGTATCGGTATGAAATGCAAAGGGACGAGCCCAATAAACTCTGACATCATAAATTGACCGTATTTCGTACACGGTCCACTACGACATAGAGTGGGTTCGAACGGGCCCGAACTCCCACAAAGTTCGGCGGCGACTCCACTTCGATTTAAATTTCAATTCGATCCGTTCTCATATGGAGATTCATTCGCCTCCCCAAACCTGCGCGTGGCCGCGTCGGGGTGGACCTATGTCATGTCCACACCCGTGAATGCATGCTTCATACTCGGCTGCGTTATTAGTCACGTCAAAATCCAATTTAATGGATATTGGAGTATCTCCCCCCCCCCTTCGGTGATATTAAGAGAATACCGACTCCGAAGCCTCGGAATTGGATGCCCCGTCGAAATATAAATCTCATGTTTCTGTGTCGTTATGGAATATATCTTCATATGAGAAGGACCAAATGTGGGTGTGTTATTCTTCGATTATGGGGCTATCAGCGAGAAATTCGGCTACTACCCGGCCTTTAATAGCTTTTAACGACACAAATTTGAGATCGAACTCTGCCAACATTAGAGTCCACCTTGACATCCTGCCATTAAGGATGGGCTTATCGAATAGGTACTTGATAGGATCCATTTTGGATAATACCTGTACCTCGTAACTGAGCACGTAGTGGTGGATTTTTTTGGTGGCCCAGACTAGGGCTAGGCACGTTTTCTGGAGCATGGTGTACTTGCATTCATACTCCAAGAATTTTTTGATAAAGTAGTAGATGGCCCGTTCCTCCGAGTCGACTATCTGTGCTAGCATAGCCCCCATGGTTGTCTCGGTCGTTGTTAGGTATAACGACAAAGGCTAACCGAGTTGAGGTGGCATTAAAACCGGTGGAGCAGACACGATTTCCTTGATCTTGTCAAAAGCGGCTTGGCAGTTATCGTCCCATAGCTTTTGTTCACCCACTTTCAGTTTTTTGAAGATCGGTTCACATACCATGGTTAGGTTGGATATGAACCGGTTGTATATTGAACTTTCCCAAGAAATCCCTTATTTCTTTTTCGGTTTTAGGGAGCTTCATCTCGGTGATGGCTTTGATTTTAGCTGGATTGACCTCGATACCACGTTAGCTAACGATATGACCTAGTAATTTGCCAGATGTTACCCCGAAACTGCACTTTTGAGGGTTTAGCCTCATGTTGTATTTGTGCAATCGGGTAAAGAATTTACTCAGGGTAGTGATGTGCCGATCTCGGCTTTTGGATTTGACGATCGTGTCATCTACATAAACTTCCACTTCCTTATGCATAATGTCGTGTAATGAAGTCGTCGTCGTTCGTTGATAAGTGGCCCCGGCATTGATAAGACCGAACGGCATGACAGTATAACAGTAAGTACCCCATGGCGTAGTGAAGGTGGTCTTACTCATGTCTTCTTCTGCCATTTTAATCTGATTGTACCCAGCTTATCCATCCATAAAGGATAGCAGGGCGTGATCAGCGGTATTGTCCACCATTATGTCGATGTGTGGCAATGGAAAGTTGTCTTTCGAACTTGCCTTGTTAAGATCCCGAAAGTCTACGCATACGCGCACCTTACCGTCCTTTTTAGGTACCGGCACGATGTTTGAGACCCAGTCCGGATATTCGGACACTTGTATGAAGTCGCCTTTGAACTGTTTGTCGACCTCTTCTTTGAACTTGGGAGACCATTCGGGTCTCATTCTGCGGAGCTTTTGTTTTACCGGCTTACACCCGTCTTTGATAGGTATACGGTGTTCATCTATTTCCCGATCTGTCCCCGGCATGTCCATGTAGGACCATGCGAAGACGTCTTTGAATTCTTGAAGGAGGTTTGTGAACTGTTGTCTCTCCTCGGGATCTAAAGATAACCCTAACTTAAGCATATGGGACTCTAAAGTGGTTCCCACATTGATGGACTCGAATTCTTCGATTACCGGATCCCGAGATTCCCATTGTTCTAGTTGCTCGATCAGATGCGGAGGTAATGGTACCTGTTTGTCGGGTTTCTCAATGTCATTGCGTATAATATTTTTGAAACCGAAAACATTTTGTAAGTAAGACAAGTCGTAAGCGGAACGGTTATCATTATTATTGATAGAAAACTTGGAAAACAACTCAAAGAGAGCGGCCATCTGATCAATGGTCAGAGGCGGGATTGTGAGTGCTATCGGGACAGACCCCGAGGCCCCAGTGGAAGTGACTACAGGGAGAGGGGTTACCGACTGAACTCTAGCACGAGACCCTCTGGACTCGGCCTCAGACTCTGACTTAGACTCAAACTCATACTCGGAATCGGTGTTCGGCATGTCTCCTTTGCCTGTGATCAGCTTGTAGACCCGACCCTGGTTGTCGGTACACTAGATGGTCTTCCTCCATACCCTATCCCCGATATCGAAGCCGACTTCTGAGATCAGCTTTGTGGGATCGAATCTATTGCTTCGGAGGATCAGGTTCACTAAGTCCTCCTTAGGAGTCGGAACGATCTTATCTTCCCCAAATAACAGCCCCAACACGGTCTTCGCATTATCATCACCCTCCTTGGATTCTGACCGGATGAGGGCAAATATGTCATCCGAAATGTAGTTCCATTCCCGGGCCAATTTGGTCCCGGATATGTAAAGGTTTGTTGAAACAGACCAACTCGGACAACCCCGAATACCGGCGTAAAAAAGTAGTCGGTCAACCCCAGGCTATATGGACTCAAGTAGATACCCTTGATGATATTGTAGGCCTTTTAAAGGCCCGCTCGGACAACGTTACCCGGGGTCATAGCGTACCCAAGGCCGAAGTGTTAGTCTTCGTCGTTCAGGACTTCAATAATCTTCCCAGCTGGAAGATATGGCCTTGAGGTAGCCCCCGGAAAGTACCCTAAATTTTGTAGCATCGTATCAATGCTAGTGGTGAAATAAGGCCTGAAGAGGTATTCCTCCTCGATCGTTCCCACAAAATCGAACCCCCGAAGTTTCGTACGGCCCGTGGCGTTGCAGCTAGCCACAGTCATATGGGTTGCCTCCAAAGTAATAACACTATCTTGCAGGGGCAACTTGATTTTTCGGTGGAGGATGGAGGACACCGCTTTAACAGCGTGGATTCAAGGTCTCCCGAGAAGTAAGTTGAAAGAAGAGGTGACGTCGATCATATGGAACTCTAGCTACTTTTCAATTGGACCCGTTATGATTGTCAATTTAATGGCCCCAGCTACCGACTTTGGGCTCCCATCAAAAGCCTGGATGGTTTAAGCAAACGGGATATAGTCAGCCTCGGTGATGCCGAGGGCATTCGCAGTCCTTAGAAAAAGGGCGTTCATAGCAGGCCCATCGTCAATTAGGGTCATCGGAAGATATTTTCTCCGACAAATCACCGTGATGTACAGGGCCAAGTTATTGGAGGCCCCGAACGGTGGCAGATCGGACTCAGAGAAGGTGATTAATGGACCTTCTTCCTTAGCCTTGCCCAAGTGGGGCATGACAGTGGCTACCATTTTAGCAAGGTAACCAGGGAATCAATCTTAATTTGATCGAGAGCCTTAGTAAGTGCATCTCGATGTTCTTGCGAGCTAACCAGGAGTTGCCATATAGTAAGGTCAACTTGTGTCTTCTTCAGTTGTATCACAAGAGCTGTGTTAGTGCTCGGCTCTTCAGGGGCAACTTCCGTCCTGACAGGTTCAGTGACGATCGCCGGGATGGGGGTGTCCCTAGAGCTGGTAGCTTGATAGGGACGACCAGATTTGAATTGGCGAGGTGGTTACTGGCTAAGACCTCGTACTTAACCTTCCAGATTTCCTTGAGGGTAATGGGGACAGCTTCCCCTTTGACGAGATACACATCATCTTCATTGTCAAACCAGATCCCATTAACTTGTGTGATGAAACGAGAGATGAGGTGAGAACAGTCGACCACCTCCCCGGAAAAGATAGCATGTGAACTGAAAGGATTATCCTTATTACTTGGCTTGTCCCCGGGTAGCGGAATCTTACCGCTCTCGATCTGATCCAGAATCAGATGCTTCAAATTCCATCATTTTTCGGTATCGTGCCCATTGCCTCGGTGATATTGGCAATAGGCTTGGGCATTGTAGCTTTTAGAGCGTCGTCCAACTGGAACTTCAGGAGTTCAGCCTATCGGGTGGATTAAGCCCTTGGAAGATAGCCTTTGTAAGGCATATGTTGTAACACCCCCGATTTCATAAATTATATTAAATTAAATTAAAATTATGTTCGTATTCTTTTATTTTTACGATTTAACTCGTAATTCCTAAATTATTATAAAACGAGTTTATGTTTCAAGCAAATCCTAAAATCTTATTTGCCTCGAAAAATCATTTTACTTTCATTTCGTCCTACTCATTCATTTTATTCCTATTTGAGTTCTTGTTTTGACGGTTTTAACTTCTAAGTTCATTTTCATAAAAACTTGAATTTTATTTTGAACTAGAAGCTCATTCTTTCTATTAAGCCTCGTCAAAACATTTATTATTATTTTTTACTCGGGAAATATTTTACTAATACGTTGTTTTAATTGGCCCAGTTACTTATCCTTCTTAGTCGATTTTAATCCGATTCCTGGCTTGGGCTGACTTTTACTCGATGTCTACTCATATCGTAATGCTTTATTTATCAAACCCGTTCACCTAGCCCGTCAATTCTTAAACCGAGTAGACAAATCCTATTGTCTTTAACCTAATTTGAAAAACCTCTTTTGTTTTGTTGTATCAACCGCTCTTCCCCATTATTCATTCCCTTCTTCGTTCACCCTAACCTCCATTTTCAACCTATCCTCCGTCTCCTTCTTTCTTCTTCATTTTTCTGTCTACCACCACTGTCTTTGCCCGCTGCTTTGCCTGTCCATCGCCGGCACCCCCTGTTTGGAGCGCGGTGTTGCTGCTACTCGTCACACTGTTGTTCCCCTTTTCTGTGTCTGATTTCGTGAAGGTAGTTAATCGTTCCTTCTTCTTTTCATCCATATTTTGTTCGTTTTCTTCTTCTTCTTGTGCCTCTCGACATCGCTGTTGTTTATCGTGTCGATTTCATCTTCGTCGTTTGTTACTGTCACGCTATGTTGATTCGTGAGTCTTCTGCTAATTCGTCTCATCCTCTTTGACGTTTGCTGTTACTGCTTGATTGACGTTGTGTTCGAGTTGTACCATTTTGTTATGTCGATTCCTTTCATCACTTGTTATTGATGTTTCGTTCTGCTGCTTCTTTCCGTTTCCTCTTCTACCTTTCTTTCTTCTTCTTCTTCTTCGCTGTTTTCTATTCTCGATGCCCTTGCTCGCTCTTATTGTCTTGTTTCTGTTCGATCGACCCCTTCCCTTCATCCTCTTTTCTTTTCTTCTTCGCTGCTGCAACTGTTTGATGCTACTGCTGTTCTGTTACTGTTAGTGCTGTCCGCCGTTGTTTGTGCCGTTCGGTTGTCGATAATCTTCTATTCGTCCTGTTTTAATCTCGTGTACTGTTGCTGCTGCTGGGCGCGTGCTTTTGTTCTCCTTCTTCTTCGTTTTCCTATGTTCATTGATCGTTGTACTGTTCTTTGTTTTCTTTCTTCGTTTCCCTTTCTTCCTCTTGTCTTCTTCATTTGTGCTGCTGCTGTTGTTATTGTTGTCCCTGTTTGTTGTCGGGCTGCTGCATTTGTGGTTAATCGCTCCTAATATTTGATGGTGCTGCTGTTAAGTGTGACCCTCGGTTGCTGTTCGGTCTGCTTCCTTTCCGTTCCCTGTTTTTCTTCTCTTTTCTTCTTCGTCTGCTTTCGTTTTGTTGTCGTGACATTCTGTTTGTCGTCCCGACCTTCGGTTTCCGTGTTTGCTGCTATTTATTACTTGTTGACGCTGTTGTCGGTACGAGTATTGTTCACTACTTATTGAACTCGATTCGATGTCGAATCGGTCAATCTTTGCTCTCTCCTTGTCGATTTGATTCCTTCTCCCTATCGGTTCTACTTGGTCTTGTTTTCCATGTTCCTCCGTCCCTTTTTCAATCTTCTTTAATTCCGACTCTTGGTTCCCTTTTCTCATCGTCCCAATCTCGTTCGTTTCCGCTTTGTCAAGGCCTCGAAGTTTTATTGAAGAGCAAGAGAGGAGCATGACTTTCAAATTCAAAGGTCAAGCTTGAACTATTATGAAGGACGAGTACATGGTTGTTCCAATATTGACTCAAGGTAACTCTAGGACGTTACTCGATTTTATATCGTATGTTTGAGTAGTAGTATGTAGTAAATATTTTAACTTCGATTTTCTAATTTTAGCTATATTTTATTGCTAATTATATTAATTTTAAATCGTATGCTTTATCAATATTTTTACAACTTTCGATATCGTTTTATAAATCGTTGGTAGTTTAATTATTTACGATCGTTATAATATTTTGTTGGTTGTCGTGACACTAGTAACTAAATAATATCGATTTCATATTTTCGTCGTATTTCGTTAATCTATAATTTTAACTCAAAATTGTATTTTTATATTTTAACCAAAATTTGTATACTTGTTCAATAAATTTATTTCGTTTTACGACTTATATTAATAAATGAGAAAGTAGTCGATTTTGTTTTAAATACATTTTAGTCGAGACTATTTTCCCTAATAATTTATCATTTGTCTACGATTGATTATTTTTAGTAAAATCAGTGTTATTTATTGATAAAATTTATCTCCTAAAACCAATTTGAAAGTTTTATAAAATCTCGTTTAATTTATAAAACTCGTCAACTCAAATAATTTTGATATCGTTTTTCTTAAACCATCTTTTTCAAACATTTATAGTTTAACTCGATTTTCTAATTATTTATAAAAATACTAAATATTGACTTATTATACTTTATTTATATTTTGGGTAACAAATTTAGAAATATATTAAAGTTACGATAACGACGATAATAATGAAACGCTAACTTCGTTAGAAATGATATTTCTATACATTTCACTAATTTTAATAACTTACGTATTTTCAATAGGACTATTTCTATTTTTAGTAAGTTTCTATTTTTAGAAAGTTTTCCTTTTAATATAAAATGGTTATTCCTTTTATCCATATCATTTATATTGATTATATTTACTTTTGACTATCGATAATGGCTGTTTTGGAGTTATGGAATGAGGACAAGTGTATGGGTAGAGTAATACAGTCTAGGGTATACGTTTTGCCATCAACTTTAAAGCTGGTGTGTCTATGTTGAGACGCATTGGTCGTTGAACTGAGCATGGTTTGTGTTCAGGAGTGTGTATATTTTGACCTTAAACTTAGATATCGCATCATGTAAGTCGCCGTCGGGTTGAACTGGATTACGGTTGGTGTCCAGGAGGGGTGTACATTACTTAAGCCAGGACCTCGCTGCACGAAGTCCTGTTATAGTTTGAGTTGCCTAGTTAGAGACTGAAGTCTAATTTGTTTTGACTAAGTTCTCGAAGCTAGTTTGAGTATTATCCTAGTGAAAGTCTATTCTGTTGCACTGATTGATTTCCATAACGCCATTTTTTTTGAATATTATTATTATCGATTGATATTGACTTGCAGGTTTGCAAATGCTTTAAGTTTCGCTGAAAACTTATTTTTATTATATCGTTTTAATGTTTTCTCATTTTAATTATTTTGATATAGTAATACTATTATTTTTCCATATGATATAATATGGCTGGAAGAACGTCCGAGTTACTCCCCACTGACGTGGCTGTTATGTTTATAACATGACAGGTATTTGCTGCTAGGTTTTGGGTGTGAGCTAGCGAGTGGCGTGGATCCTACTCTTCCTTCATTCATGTTTATTTATGGATTTGTATAAACCCGTTTGGAGATTTACTTTTAGCCCTTTTGTAAAAAGAGGCCTTTGTATTGACTTACCATTTCTTTTAATAAGATATAATTTGTCAGTGTGTTTTAATCCCAACTCTACAGTGTTTCCGCCACTGTATTGCGTTAGAATTTCTAGGGGATTACAGTTGGTATCAGAGCATTGTTGCTCCCGACGCTTACACCTGGTTTTAGGAAAAATACCAGTAATGAATTGAATATTAAAGAAATATTAGTGAGAGATGGGTAGAAACCAAAATAAGGACTTAACTGTTAGGTTTATATGTTCTTGTAACTCGATGATTAGCATCGAATATTTGTTGCTTTTGACTGGAAGAAGATGAATGAACAAGATGTTGAAGAGATGTTGCTCCTAATCGGGACAAGACCTGCTTAGAACTCTCAATGCCTGGTGATGCGGGTGGACAACTTTGTGCTACAAGGAAGATACAATGGTGACCTTTCAGCCCAGATTTAGTTTGCTCCAGCTACAGGTTAGATGATCAAGAGTAGATTCCTGTTCCATGATGTTGCAGTAGATCCAGATCGAGCGACCCAAAACTCCCGTGCTCGTTCCTCTACAAGAAGATGAAGTAATCCATTTAGTTCCCTCGTGAACTCTGGAGGCCTGAAGATTCTCCTCTGGTTCAAGAGCTTAGTATTATAGGATCACGTATTCCTTCCTTCCTTCCTTCCTCTACTTCTTCCAATTCTTCTCTTCTATATTCTCATCTTCTTTCGTTTGGTGAATTCTTATTCTATTCTTCTATTCTACCATCTTTCTCTTGAGATTCTTTGGTTAGACCGGTTTCTGTCTTACTGAACCCCGTGTTATAGATGTTTGAGATTTAGTAAACCCTTGTTACCTAATTTGAAGATTGTCAGTCTACCCTATCTTCTAAGCAAGTGAGAAATTCTGGAGGATTAATTTGAATAGCAAGATGTTGCTTGATGGAATTAGGATGATACCTTAGACTCTGAACCTTGGGTTATAGGTTACTTTAATTATTTTGGAGTACTTAGAGTTGAATATATTTTGGAGTAGTAAGAGCATGTCACTTTTGATGGATACCTAGTACCTAACCTACAACCGAACTAAGTGTAACTGATAATACTACTTTGGGATTTTTACCTAATGCTTATTTGGTGGATGCATCACGAATATTTGGGATCATAGAGTATTGTTTAAGGTGTTAGCCTGAGTGTTGTGCTACCATTAAAGGTTTTCATTAGTATCGTTAGAAATTTTGGTTGACATAGATTACCCGTGTTTCTTAAGGATTAGATCGTTGATCGTTGTTTAAGGTTGTAACCTATGAACTTTGGAGTTGAGTGATCTAACTTGGTTAAATTGTTGTTAACCTTGAAGAAGAGAAACATATTGTACAAATAAAGGTTTGATTTATCGCGTTGATTTAAGGAATACTTAATGCGAATCATCTTGATGGATTTATAGTTCAGAACCCTTGGACCAACGAGATTGTGGCTTCGTTGAGTTAATATTTTGGTGGTTTCGCTGTTACTATATGAAATTTGGTGGAATTCTCAAAAACCTTAGTTGAATGTCATGTTTTGAAGATGTGAGTGTTTGCGTCATTACCTATAGGTTTGAGCGTGTCTGAGGATTTATTGTACCTTTCCCCAACTTCTGTACTTATGGCATTATAAATATGTTGGTGATCATTTTGAGAATTTTGTGCTCGAACATTGTCATATTGGTGGATCTGTTAATGTTCCTTACTCGGGAAATTTGGAGTATACCTCGAGTTCAAACCTTACGTGCTTTGGATTTAGGAACCTTATCGATTGCGAGTTTGGGTGTGTTTTGATGACCGTTGGAATTTTAATTGATGAGATTAGATTCTAAAACAATTGTGGATTAGTATCGTGTCGATTGAACGATTGGGTAATCCTGTAAGACATTTGTGGAGATTGTGACTGAGTAGTAACACCTAGCGCCTAATATTGAACTTATCGTATTTAATGGAAATTATTTAATGGAAATTAGGAACCCGTGTTGTGGAAGTCGTACCGGGAATCTTGAGATGGTTAACTTCTTCGATATTTCCTTGAGAGCTCCGTTTGACTCTCTATTTCGTTCCTCCCCTTACCTCTTCTTAATTTCTGCTACTTCTTCTTCGGCCAATACCTTCGACTTCTTTAGCGGGTTTGAAAATTTCTGTTTCGATTTGTCGTTGACTCTGACTCTATTTATCTGTTTACCATTTTTCCGACCCTATGTTGTGAAAAGTTTAACTATTTTAAATTTTGGGCTATCGTGAAATTTTAACATTTGAGTTATAAATTTCAAAACTTCGTTTTCGTTTTCATTTTTGGTTGATAACATATATTTAGTCATGTTTCAAAATGCCTTAATAATTTATTTTAAAGTATTTCAAAATTGTTTCAAATTTCAATTTTGAAGCGTTTGAATTCTACGAAAACTTTCATAAAGCGTTTGTAAACGGTTTAACATTTTCGAAAAACGTCGCATGTCTAAATTTTTGTTTTATTGTCGTTAGACTTTAAATCTGTTATTGAAAATATTTGACGTGTGGTGCGATTTTTATTTAATAACTACAAAGATTGATTTCTCAAATTTTTGTTTGGTCTTAAAACAAAATATTGTCGAATTTCTTAATCAAATGTGTTACTGTCGCTTTGAAAATAGTTGGGTACTCTTTCCCCTCGAGTTCGTTTACAAATATTATTTATCGTCATTATTTTATCAAATAATTTTTAACTTGCGATTTTATTAATTTAAATGTTTTTGAACTTTGGGAATTGAGTCCAACTCTTCTTGAAATAAATTTTGTCTTCGATTTCAATTTCATATCACGTTTGAAGTTGTAAAATTTCTAAACAGAAAAAAAAAACGAGATTGTGATGCGAGCTAAGCATTCTCATTTTGTTCAAGTGTTATAACCTTGTTTTCCATTCTATTATTGTGTTTTTGTTAGTTTCGAGGGCGAAACTTCTTTTAGTGGGGAAGATTGTAACACCCCCGATTTCATAAATTATATTAAATTAAATTAAAATTATGTTCGTATTCTTTTATTTTTACGATTTAACTCGTAATTCCTAAATTATTATAAAACGAGTTTATGTTTCAAGCGAATCCTAAAATCTTATTTGCCTCGAAAAATCATTTTACTTTCATTTCGTCCTACTCATTCATTTTATTCCTATTTGAGTTCTTGTTTTGACGGTTTTAACTTCTAAGTTCATTTTCATAAAAACTTGAATTTTATTTTGAACTAGAAGCTCATTCTTTCTATTAAGCCTCGTCAAAACATTTATTATTATTTTTTTCTCGGGAAATATTTTACTAATACGTTGTTTTAATTGGCCCAGTTACTTATCCTTCTTAGTCGATTTTAATCTGATTCCTGGCTTGGGCTGACTTTTACTCGATGTCTACTCATATCGTAATGCTTTATTTATCAAACCCGTTCACCTAGCCCGTCAATTCTTAAACCGAGTAGACAAATCCTATTGTCTTTAACCTAATTTGAAAAACCTCTTTTGTTTTGTTGTATCAACCGCTCTTCCCCATTATTCATTCCCTTCTTCGTTCACCCTAACCTCCATTTTCAACATATCCTCCGTCTCCTTCTTTCTTCTTCATTTTTCTGTCTACCACCACTGTCTTTGCCCGCTGCTTTGCCTGTCCATCGCCGGCACCCCCTGTTTGGAGCGCGGTGTTGCTGCTACTCGTCACGCTGTTGTTCCCCTTTTCTGTGTCTGATTTCGTGAAGGTAGTTAATCGTTCCTTCTTCTTTTCATCCATATTTTGTTCGTTTTCTTCTTCTTCTTCTTGTGCCTCTCGACATCGCTGTTGTTTATCGTGTCGATTTCATCTTCGTCGTTTGTTACTGTCACGCTATGTTGATTCGTGAGTCTTCTGCTATTTCGTCTCATCCTTTTTGACGTTTGTTGTTACTGCTTGATTGACTTTGTGTTCGAGTTGTACCATTTTGTTATGTCGATTCCTTTCATCACTTGATATTGATGTTTCGTTCTGCTGCTTCTTTCCGTTTCCTCTTCTACCTTTCTTTCTTCTTCTTCTTCGCTGTTTTCTATTCTCGATGCCCTTGCTCGCTCTTATTGTCTTGTTGTTGTTCGATCGGCCCCTTCCCTTCATCATCTTTTCTTTTCTTCTTCGCTGCTGCTACTGTTTGATGCTATTGCTGTTCTGTTAATGTTAGTGTTGTCCGCCGTTGTTTGTGCCGTTCGGTTGTCGATAATCTTCTATTCGTCCTGTTTTAATCTCGTGTACTGTTGCTGCTGCTGGGCGCGTGCTTTTGTTCTCCTTCTTCTTCTTCGTTTTCCTATGTTCATTGATCGCTGTACTGTTCTTTGTTTTCTTTCTTCGTTTCCCTTTCTTCCTCTTGTCTTCTTCATTTGTGCTGCTGCTGTTGTTATTGTTGTCCCTGTTTGTTGTCGGGCTGCTGCATTTGTGGTTAATCGCTCCTAATATTTGATGGTGCTGCTGTTTAGTGTGACCCTCGGTTGCTGTTCGGTCTGCTTCCTTTCCGTTCCCTGTTTTTCTTCTCTTTTCTTCTTCGTCTGCTTTCGTTTTGTTGTCGTGACATTCTGTTTGTCGTCCCGACCTTCGGTTTCCGTGTTTGCTGCTATTTATTACTTGTTGACGCTGTTGTCGGTACGAGTATTGTTCACTACTTATTGAACTCGATTCGATGTCGAATCGGTCAATCTTTGCTCTCTCCTTGTCGATTTGATTCCTTCTCCCTATCGGTTCTACTTGGTCTTGTTTTCCATGTTCCTCCGTCCCTTTTTCAATCTTCTTTAATTCCGACTCTTGGTTCCCTTTTCTCATCGTCCCAATCTCGTTCGTTTCCGCTTTGTCAAGGCCTCGAAGTTTTATTGAAGAGCAAGAGAGGAGCATGACTTTCAAATTCAAAGGTCAAGCTTGAACTATTATGAAGGACGAGTACATGGTTGTTCCAATATTGACTCAAGGTAACTCTAGGACGTTACTCGATTTTATATCGTATGTTTGAGTAGTAGTATGTAGTAAATATTTTAACTTCGATTTTCTAATTTTAGCTATATTTTATTGCTAATTATATTAATTTTAAATCGTATGCTTTATCAATATTTTTACAACTTTCGATATCGTTTTATAAATCGTTGGTAGTTTAATTATTTACGATCGTTATAATATTTTGTTGGTTGTCGTGACACTAGTAACTAAATAATATCGATTTCATATTTTCGTCGTATTTCGTTAATCTATAATTTTAACTCAAAATTGTATTTTTATATTTTAACCAAAATTTGTATACTTGTTCAATAAATTTATTTCGTTTTACGACTTATATTAATAAATGAGAAAGTAGTCGATTTTGTTTTAAATACATTTTAGTCGAGACTATTTTCCCTAATAATTTCTCATTTGTCTACGATTGATTATTTTTGGTAAAATCAGTGTTATTTATTGATAAAATCTATCTCCTAAAACCAATTTGAAAGTTTTATAAAATCTCGTTTAATTTATAAAACTCGTCAACTCAAATAATTTTGATATCGTTTTTCTTAAACCATCTTTTTCAAACATTTATAGTTTAACTCGATTTTCTAATTATTTATAAAAATACTAAATATTGACTTATTATACTTTATTTATATTTTGGGTAACAAATTTAGAAATATATTAAAATTACGATAACGACGATAATAATGAAACGCTAACTTCGTTAGAAATGATATTTCTATACATTTCACTAATTTTAATAACTTACGTATTTTCAATAGGACTATTTCTATTTTTAGTAAGTTTCTATTTTTAGAAAGTTTTCCTTTTAATATAAAATGGTTATTCCTTTTATCCATATCATTTATATTGATTATATTTACTTTTGACTATCGATAATGGCTGTTTTGGAGTTATGGAATGAGGACAAGTGTATGAGTAGAGTAATACAGTCTAGGGTATACGTTTTGCCATCAACTATAAAGCTGGTGTGTCTATGTTGAGACGCATTGGTCGTTGAACTGAGCATGGTTTGTGTTCAGGAGTGTGTATATTTTGACCTTAAACTTAGATATCGCATCATGTAAGTCGCCGTCGGGTTGAACTGGATTATGGTTGGTGTCCAGGAGGGGTGTACATTACTTAAGCCAGGACCTCGCTGCACGCAGTCCTGTTATAGTTTGAGTTGCCTAGTTAGAGACCGAAGTCTAATTTGTTTTGACTAAGTTCTCGAAGCTAGTTTGAGTATTATCCTAGTGAAAGTCTATTCTGTTGCACTGATTGATTTCCATAACGCCATTTTTTTTGAATATTATTATTATCGATTGATATTGACTTGCAGGTTTGCAAATGCTTTAAGTTTCGCTGAAAACTTATTTTTATTATATCGTTTTAATGTTTTCTCATTTTAATTATTTTGATATAGTAATACTATTATTTTTCCATATGATATAATATGGCTGGGAGAACGTCCGAGTTACTCCCCACTGACGTGGCTGTTATGTTTATAACATGACAGGTATTTGCTGCTAGGTTTTGGGTGTGAGCTAGCGAGTGGCGTGGATCCTACTCTTCCTTCATTCATGTTTATTTATGAATTTGTATAAACCCGTTTGGAGATTTACTTTTAGCCCTTTTGTAAAAAGAGGCCTTTGTATTGACTTACCATTTCTTTTAATAAGATATAATTTGTCAGTGTGTTTTAATCCCAACTCTACAGTGTTTCCGCCACTGTATTGCGTTAGAATTTCAAGGGGATTACATATGTATAGGTAGTACTTATATTGGTGAATACCCGAGGTGGGGTATTCTTCTTGGACGAGGCATATAGTAGATTAACCTCGTCGAAAAAGCTGCGGGTTGCAGTTGGGGCCTTAGCAGTGGAAGAGGAAGCCCCTTGGTATCCCTTGCTAGAGGCCTTAGTAAGGCCCTCTACCATCAGATCAGATTGTCTTCAATTCTCATACCCCTTTCAGTAAGAGTGGTGAAATCGGGTATGACAACATACAGGAGATAGACCCGGTAGGAGGGGAGGGGGTTCTTGACAAAGGCATCCACCAAGGTTTTCTCACTGGGCTTATCGACCAGCTTCACACTCTCGGTCTTCCAGCATTGAAGGTATTTGGTAAAACCTTCTTTGGGCTCCTGGGCCATAACTTCCAAGGAGCGTAAAGTGGTTTGGATGTCGGTGTTATCAGCATAGTTCCAAGCAAATTCCGTAGCCACGTCATCCCAAGTTGGGTATTTTTTTGGGTCTAGCTTGTAGTACCAGGCCCGTGGGTGCTTCTTGAGGGAAGCAGCGAACGAGTTCTTGAACATGCTCGATTTCACTCCTTTGATGGCCATGAATTCCTTGAAGGCCCGAATGTGGAGTAATGAGTCCTCGGTCCCCTCGAACATCGGCAGGCCCGTGATGTTCAATTTGGCAGGCAACTCACTATGCAAAGGGGAATAAACCCGGTCATTCTCCATGTGGATGGTATTATTCCCAGACAGGTGGACCTTTTCCTCCAGTCGGCGCACCGCGCTAACCAGTTCGGCGATGGGCCCAGTGTTCTCAGTCTCGACATTAGGAGTCCCTTGCTCCACAACAGTCAGACGGGCATTAACAGCCGCCTGATCGGCCCTCACTTCTGTAAGTTGGGCCTCGATCTCAGTTTGCTTGAAGACCATGGTGTCCATTGAGGTCTTCAAGTTTTTTAGAGCTTGTTCTATTTTGAGTCTGGTTGACGGTGGCTTGTCTATATGAACACCTTGTAATCAGAAACTGAACCCAGACCTTGGAATCAAAATAGTACATCCCGAGCAAGGAAAATACTGAACGAAAAAACGACTCGAGAAAGACACCTAGACGGGTGAATCGTGGGTGGGGTGACTTCCTTAGGATTCGCCTATGTGGGCCGAGTCCTGTTCGAAGGAAGGACCACGTGAGATTTTTCCCAGACTTTCGACTCGAGTGTATGGACAGACCTTCCTTTGTAGGGGTGTGCCCTACGTTGGTTGGTCATGCCTTTGACAAATAAGGCGGACTAGGATAGGGAGGAAACTCGTGATGTAAGATCGATGGAATTTCGACACTAAAGACCTTCGACATACTATGAAAAGACCCGACACACGGATAATGGTAGGTCCTATAATAAGGAAGATTTTTTTTGAAAAAGGTTCGTATTCCGAGAAAAACGTAGGATGGTCCCGACTTTTGAAGTAGGCAAAAATGTCATCGAAACTGAGTTCTTTTTTCAAAAGTTGAGAATTTTTGAGTTTCGAAATGGATAGCATGTCGGCTAAAAATAGGCTGTTTTGAGTCAAATAGTAAGTCTAAATTTCGGCAACATTCCGAGTTTTTGAAAATTGGATATTTTGAAAAGATGCATTTTTTAAATGACGGTTTTTTGAAAACGACACGGAAACCAAGTAGCACATAGTCACGCAAGCATTATGACGATAGCATGTATGCTTTACACTAAGTCTCGATCAGTCGAAATAGGGTCTATACCAGTGCGCATGGCCTTTCCGATAATCGGGACGGACTCCCTTACCAATTTGTATAAGGGCATGCCGCGAAACCCATACGAATTAGCCATGAACACTTTGACGTAAACAATTTCAAATACATCGCGGTATAGTGGGACATCGGTCGCCAGTACTGGCCCGGGTAAAAATGGGGTTATGCATGAACCGTAAAACTAAAACGCGTATTGTACTAACCGAACGATTTCTCCTCGAGTCTCACCCTGAAGATCCCGATGACAAATTGTACATCAGGTATCCCCAGCGAAGTCGCCAAATTAAGGACATGACATAGGTCCACCGCGACGCGGCCACGCGCGCGTTTGGGCGGCGATATGTTTCCCGTGTGAGATTGTTCTCGGGTTGAAATTTAAATCGAAGTTTGGAGTCACCACCGAACTTTGTGGGAGTTCGGGCCCGTTCAAACTCACTCTATATTTTGGTGGACCGTGCACAAAGTACGGCCCACTTTGATACTAGAGCTTGTGGGGTTCGTCCCTTTGCATTAAGATATTGATGCCGAATTATCAGGTATCGTATATCGAATGACTCTCTTGCGCCAACGGTTCCTTGCATCCGGAAACTGAGGTTCTGAGTAAGAGGTGAGGGTACGTGTTGAGAAGCCCACAAAGGACACCCAACCCCGCCCGCACATAACGGCCTCTACTAAGATATCGATCGGTTTTTTAATACGCGTGCTAGTATTTCGATAAAATGAAATGCAAACAGTGTTTTAGCTAAACATGTGAGATATGTTTGAACTACATCATTTTAATGCATCTTAGGTTATTGTCGAAGTTGAATTTAGCATACGATTAGGGGTGTTCACCGGTCCAAACCCGGACCGGACCGGACCGGACCGGACCGGATTGACCCGCGGACCGGAAACCCAAAAAACCCAAACCCGCGGACCGGACCGGTTAACAAAGAAACCCGGACCGGACCGGACCGGACCCTCTTAAGACCGGACCGGACCGGACCGGACAGTAAAAATACAATAAATTTGATATTTTTTTTAAGTGTGGACCGGACCGGACAGGACCGGGGACCGGTTACCAACTTTTTTGGGACCCGAAGACCGGACCGGTACGTGCCCCGGTCTGGACCGACCCGGACCTTACGGTCCGGTCCGGTCCGGGTCAATTTTTGAACACCCCTACATACGATGTTCGTTTAAATGCGATAAATACAAACATCGAAAAAAATGCTCGTAAATAAATACAAATTACACGGGCGGAAATACAATCCGAAATTACAATATAAAATGAGTTAGACGATTAGAATAATAATGCGATGCATGATTTCGAAAAGGAACGAAGGCACATGATTGGATTAACACATGTCGACTAAAAGTGGTAAAAAAATGAGTTGACGGGACTCTATGTTAATTGAAAGCTCACGTTGGAGAGCTTATCTATGAGGGTTACTCGATTGAGTCATTTGAGGGGACTCGATCGAGTACCCTTTACGTAGCCTTCCTGCCCATTTTTGGGGGGTCACTCAATCGAGTGACCTTATGGCACTCGATCGAGTACCCCCTGTATGAGTGGTTTGATCGCTTCGAAAGGGAGGTTGTTTTGAATTTTAATGGTTCAAATTGAGATATAGTCATGCCAAATATGAATATTATTTGATTTATATTAGCTTGACTCTCGAGGACTCACCATATCATATTCGACATTTGGTTACAGAACCAATATCTAATACTTAGAGCGAATTTTGTAAAATCAAATTTTGTCGAACTAGAACGAATGTCTATTCCCTCCGCGTCACGATGTCGTAACTAATTCTTTCGGACCGTGTGACCATCGATTCGGCGTCAACGGGTTTCGTGCCAGTCCAATTTACCGATGATTCTTTTAGACATGATATTTGACTACGGAGTCGATATCACGCCTTTAAAATAATATTTTGAAAAAATTGGCGTCGGACATGTTTGATGACGAATCACCGTGATCACATTACGCTCGTAAGTGTTTAGGACAGCGCACCTCGAAGGGTGCCACCTCTAATACAACTTGTAAAGGGATTAAATGGACTTTGGACGGAATTCGTAATTAAACATATTCGATCTGAAATAGTTTTACTACATAATCATACTCGGTATTATATAAATAACGATAATTAAATGATAGGTGTTAGCGGACAATAAATAAAATGATAGATTACAAAAAATAAAATATTAATAACGGAAATTAAAATGTTAGTGTAAAAAAAAAGGTTAGCGTTATTAGTAACGATTAATAATAGTTAGTGTATATATATATATATATATAAAAGAGTAAGAGAAGGGAGAAAAGAGATGTCGAGATTTGTATTTTTCACCCTCAACCTACATGCTTTAGTCTCTCGGAAACGGGCTCCTCTAGTAGCGGCAAAGGCGCGGGAGCGCCGAGATATGTGCGATGAGTTAGGGTGTGTATGGTTGGAGAGACGGTTTTCGGTTGTCAGGAGGCTAGGTCTCGGGATTTTCTAGTGTATGTGTAGAGAGGATGTCAAGGTTGAAAATGGTGTTGTGTGAAATGTGTAGGATTGTGAAAGTTGTGTAGTGAAGAGAAGGAGGGGTATATTTACAGAGGATACCTAGGTTTAGGGTGATCGAGTAACCCTAGGTGCACTATACGTCCGATCATCATCGGGTGTTTTGTTGAAGACTGCTATAGACACAAGCAGTCAAATGCGGTTGTCTACACTCCATATTTTTTATATTGATTATATCTTTTCTATATCGATAATGACTTGTTTTGGAGTTATGGAATAAGGACAAGTGTGAGGTTTAGAGTAATATATTTCGGGGTTTACGTCTTTGCCATCAACTATAAGACTGGTGTGTCTTTATGGGGCACACTGGTTGTTGAACCGAGCATATATGGTGTTTGGGAGTGTGTGTACATTTTGACCTTAAACTCGTGCCTCGCAGTGTAAGACGCCGTCGGATTGAACTGAGTATTTATGGTGCTCGGGTGGGGTG
This sequence comes from Agrostemma githago, assembly GCA_958450325.1. Taxonomy (NCBI): domain Eukaryota; kingdom Viridiplantae; phylum Streptophyta; class Magnoliopsida; order Caryophyllales; family Caryophyllaceae; genus Agrostemma; species Agrostemma githago. The sequence goes on along the minus strand of OY288247.1, from coordinate 58,487,120 downwards.
TGCATGTAATCATAAACTAGGGCCACACATTTATAAGTCGCCGTCCTATTATGGTTGAGTAGCCTAGTTAGAGATCGAAGTTTTATTTGTTTGAACTAAGCTCTCGAAGCTAGTTTTTAGTATTCTCTTGGTGAAAGTCTAGCCATCAACACTAATCCTTTCCATAATGCCATTTTTGAATATTATTTATTATCGATTGATTTTGACTTGCGGGTTGGCAAGTGCTTTAAGTTTCTCTGAAAACTTCTTTTTATTATATCGTTTTAATGTTTTCCCATTTTAAATATTTTGATATAATAATACTATTATTTTGCATATGATATAATATGGCTGGGAAACGTCCGAGTTACCCCCCCCCCCCCCCCCCGGATGTGGTCGTTATGTTTATAACATGACAAGTATTTGCTACTGCGTTTCGGGTGTTATCTAGCGAGTAGCGTGGATCCTACTCTTTTTTCATTCACGATTATTTGTATTATCCGGTTTGGAGAACTTCCTTTTTAGCCCTTTTATAAAAAGAGGTATTTGTGTTGACTTACCATTTCTTCAATAAGATATAGTTTGTTAGTGTGTTTTAATCTCAACTCTACAGTGTTTCCGCCACTGTATTGCGTTAGAATTTCTAGGGAATTACAGTTGGTATTAGAGCATTGTTGCTCCCGACGCTTACACCTGATTCTAGAAAAAATACTCGTAAATTATTTGAACATTAAAGACACATTAGTGCGAGATGGGTAAAAACAAATAGGGACTTAACTATTAAGTTTATATGTTCTTGTAAGTCAATGACTAGCATTGAATGAATATTTGTTTCTTTTATTGAGAAGATAATGAATGAAGACGATGTTGATATGATGCCGCTCCAGATCGGGACAAGACCTACTTAGAGCTCTCAACGCCTGCTGACTCGAGTGGACAACTTGGTGCTCCAAGAAAGATGTTGATGGTGACTTTTCAGCTCCGGTTCAGTTTGCTTAAGCCACTGGCCAGATGATCAAGGGTAAATTCCAATTCCATGACGGTGCAACAGCCTTAGTTGTGAAATTTCTTTGAATCCGAATGGAGCGACCCACTACTAGTGTGCTCGTATCCGTACGAGATGATGAATATATCCCACGAATTCCTTTTTGGAACCGTAGAGGTCCGAAGATTCCCCTTTCGTTTTAGATCTTAGTTATCTAGATCATTGATCATTTTCTCCCTGCCTCTACTTCTTCCAATCCTTCTCTTATAAATTCTCGTCTTCATTCTTGTGATAAATCTTCTATTAATCCTCCTACTTTACCATCTTTCCACTTGAGGTTCTCTAGTTTGACCCAATTCCATCTCAGTGAATCCCGCGAAATGTTATAAATGTTTGAGGTTTAGTAAACCCTTGTTACTTGGTTTGTGGATTGTGAGTCTACCCTATCTTCTAAGCAAGTAAGAAATTCTTGAGGATTGATTTGAATGGCAAATTGTTGCTTGATGGAATTAGGATGATACCTTAGATACCGTTCAGCCTTAGGATATAGGTTACATGATTATATAGAGTACTTAAAGTTGAATGATATTTTGGAGTAGTAAGAGCATAAAATATCTGATGGATACATAGTACCTAACCTAGAACCGAACAAAGTGTAACTAATAATATAACTTTCAGATTCTTACCTGATTCTTATTTGATGGATGCACCGTGAATATTTGGGACCTTAGAGTATTGTTTAAAGTGTTAGTCTGAGTGTTGTGGTACCATCAAAGGTTTTCATTATTGTCGTTAGTAATTTTGGCCGACATAGATTGCCCTTGTTTCTTGAGGATTAGATCGTTGATCTGTAAGGTTGTAACCTATGAACTTTGGAGTTGAGTTATCTAAACCTGGATTAATTATTCTTGACCTTGAAGAAGAGAAATATCTTGCACAATCGCAGTTTGGTTTTACTATGTTGTTTTGAGAAATACATTGAGGCCAATTATTTTAATGGAATTTACTGTTCAGAACTTTTTGACCAGCGAGATTGTGACTTCGTTGAGTTATTACTCATATTATTGTTGCCTTGTTGTAATTAGACATTTGATGGACTTCTCAGAAACCTTAGTTGAATGACGTTTTCAAAGATGTGAGTGTTTGCGCCATTACATATAGGTTTGAGCGTATTTGAGGATTTGTTGTACCTTCCCAACTTCTGTACTTCTGGCATTCTAGGTTTGTTGGTGATCATTTTTGAGGTTTTCGTACCCGAGCATTGTTAAATTGGTGGACCTTGTTTAGTGTTCTGATCACCGTGGAATCATAACTAATGAGATTAGGTTCTAAAGCATTTGAGGATTAGTATTGTCGTTTGAACAAGTGAATAAACATGTAAGCCTTTTATTGGAGGTTGTAACAGTTGATATTTTCAGACGTTGTAAGACTGAGTAGAACAACCTAATGTCTATATTGGACTTAGTATTATTTGATGGTAATTAGGAACCCGTGTTTGGGGGAGTCGTGCTAGGAATCTCGAGATGGTTAATTTATTCTCCAATCCTCGATGTAGGGTTACAACGCTTAAACCCAAGGACCTGTTACGAGTATTAATCGAAAAGACAAAAGTAGAAGGATAACAATTATACCTTATTTGCAGCGGAACAACGTATTAATAATAAGAAGTATAATAAATCCAGAATAAATAATCTCCACGGACAGAAGAAATAATCTACACGGACAGAATAAATAATTCCCACAGACAGAATAAAGCACACCAAACGTGATGCCTCCTTGGTATCCACACGGGTACAGAACTGCGACGTATATGCTAGTATAAAGGTACGTGAGACCGTCTCACAACTTCTCTTTATCTCTCTTATAACTCTTTATATAAAGAATATATATTATGAGTCAATCCTCTTTATTTCATATATTGGTTCATCATATGAACCTCCCTATATAGAAGATGAGAAGGTAGAATTAGGTCCATAACTCTAATTACCATAATTAGATTATTAGTATAACTCTAATTATCATAACCCGACAACGCAGCTGGGCCCGTATTACTACTGACCCTGGGGGTGTTCACCGGTTCAGAACTGGACCGGACCGAAGACCGGCCACATGCCATCACTAGAACCGAAGTCCGGACCGGATGGGTGGCAGACCGGACCGGGACCGGACCTGTCAGACCGTCTTAACCCGGACCGGACCGGAAGACCCGACTGGCGCGTAAATGTTTGTGAGTTTGTAACTTGAAATGTTGTAAGTTCCAATAACATCTGAGATCGGGTTGGAAAAGCTTGAAACTTTGGGTGCGAAAATGGAGGAAGAAAGTGGATTATTATTATTATTATTATTATTATTATTATTATTATTATTATTATGGGAAGTGCGAGGAATGGAGAGTTTAGTGGGGAAGAGAGTGTGAGTGTTTGAAGGTTTAACAATGGAGGTGAAGAGAAGGTGAGGTTGGCAACAATGGCGGAATTTTAACAATGGCAGAATTTTAACAACACCCGGTGGAATATCACGCTAATTACTCAACTCCGGTCTTCCGGTCTAGACCGGTTTTTTCCGGGTTTTAGCCCGGACCGGACCGAAAACCGGATCATGCGTGGAAGAGGAACCGGAGACCGGACCGGTTAAGGGCAGGTCCGGGTCGGTCTGCACCGGCCGGTCCGGTACGGTCCGGTTGGTCGGTCTGGACCGATTTTTGAACAGCCCTAACTGACCCGATATATTTAATATATCGATATATATTAATAATATCCCGTACACATTGTGTGTGACCCAATGGACCCATTTAAGACTACCAGACACATAACTCATTTACATGTCAATCCGACATCGACCTCTAGCAAGGCATATCGGATACATAGACTTAAGCGGGTTAATTTGTCGGACAGTGGACATCACTCCTTCAGTCTCCCACTTGTACATGTCCTCCCGAGTATGGCGTTAAGTCTCTTTGCGACTATTGTCTCCAATTGAGAATGAGATAAGAAGAAGTGTCATCTTCACATATCTCAATCTTTTACTCGAATCATTGAGTTGAATTGTTAAAAGAGAAGATCGATGACAATCATCCTATCTGAGCGCGGCCACGCATTTGCACAAGTCACACACTTCGAGTAGCCAAGAAACAATAAATTCCCTTCAATAAAGGAAGAGAAAATCCCCTCTTGTCTAACCACATCCTATCACATGATCCATGCATGCCCAATAACCATCCATAGCCCCCTTTCACAGCTGACGAGGAATAGTATCAAAACATACACATCACATGTACAGAATAGTCAAAGACTTAGGTCTAAAGACCATACAAGTTCATAACTTGCAAAGAACTTTACTGACAATTAGCGAAATCTTAGTAAAATCCTTTTCGGCGGGTCTGTCTAATGCATGCTCTTAACATACACCCGTGTGCCTGATTTAGTATCTCAATACCTATGACTCAAGGAACTTAGTCATCAATCAACTCACACACTAGTCATTTAAGGGTATTCAAATGTCCCAACATAATACCCTAACTAGAGACAAAATAATTACATCATCCAAATAGAGTTCCAAGACTAAGTCACGTACATAGTGATCTATTTCATCAATATAAATTATTTATGGACAAAATTCAGTTACATTAACCAAATGACAATATGTCATACATATATCAAATATCGAAATAACTCCCACTAAACCAAACACCTCTAAAATTACTAAGACCACTCGCCCATGCATCTTATACCTAATCATAACAGTATGATCTTTATGTAGAGGAGGTTTCAAGACATACAACATTTGTATCGGTTATTTACAAGCATATGATCAATCTACCTTCTCTCGATTAAGGCAAACTGTTAGTTTCATAAGCAATAATTGCTTCATAAACTTTAAAGTTGAGTGCGTGTTTGATTCGTAACCAAACGTCTATTTGCTTCAAAAGCAAAAGAACACTAACTTTAGTTATAATACTAGTCACAAAGTTGTCCTTTGGAACCGTTCCAACACACAACTTCTCATCCAAAACAAAATATACTGAGATTACAATCTCATGTCAATTTTGTCTATTTAGAAATATGAATCGTTGTAACTTGTTTACAACAATTCGCTTATCACATCATGTTCATGTCTTAAATAATTCCCCTTTTTGCTTCTTAAGTGCAAAGGAACAATTCTTAGATAACATCCTAGTGACACTCACCAGATTAGTATCTATTCATCACACGAGCACATAATAAACACATATCTTGCAAAGTCTCATAGACTAAAACAATCAAATGTCGTTTAGTTAGAGAAGTATGTCACTTACATACCAAATCATAACGATAAATGCACTCCTACTAGCCTCTTGTACACACTTTGTCTCTCTTCGTCTCAAAGGAAAACAAACATCTTTGAATTACCAGATTGAGAATGAAGATACTTGCTTTATGCTCCAATCAAATCGGAATATTCACATTTGCCTAGCAATTTTAATAATATGAAATTTATATGATGTGTCGCACACACATCATATTGCATCACTTTCAAAAAATGTATTTCACATATATATGTCCAAAACTCATCATAATGAGTGATGACATTCAAAATGCAAAATCAATCTTAACAGACTTAAGCATAATGTTGTAAAAAAGGTTTTTCCATAGTCACTACTCTGAGATCAATCCTTAACTACCAACTATGCTTCATAGATACTCTTATATCAATCCATATCATCTTTATATTGAAGACTATTCTTCACTTTAAGATCCATTTAACTAAAGTCTATACTTGGTAGTTATGATATTTAGAATCTATTAGATTTTATGACTTCATGTGACTCTTGGAGTCTTTGCCCATTATTGTTTCATCATAGGTCAAACCTATGTAGGGTATATTTCGCAGGTAAGATGATCTTGACTTTTTATGGATACATCAATGTCCTCTTCAATAATTGTAGAGAATTCCTGTTAATCTTGAACAATTCAAGGTCGATTCTACTCCCACTGTTTCTATTAAAAATTACATATTTTTAAAAGAAACATACCACTCCATGGAACAAAACAGTTTTGTTCTTTGGATGGTTTGTAGAATTAACATAATACCCCTATTAAAACATATGTAATAATTGAGTCTAAGTTCTGGAAAATGATTTTTTCTAAACTTTAAGACTTGAATTTAGAAAAGACTATTTTAGAACATTTTCAATCCATATCTCATATGATGTCTATTCTCCGACTTATATGGACAATCTCATCAACATTGTATAAAGACTTTTATAGTGCATAACTTTCTAAAGCGTCAATAATATCTGCATATGACTCATCATAGACCAAATCATACCAAATATGGTTCGATGTAGTTCGAAACACTTTTCACTACTTCTAAGATGATCACAATCTTTTAATTCAATTCCTCCCTGTTTCAATCATATCGAACGACTCGTACCAACTTATCAAGTTGATCTTGTACTTACATCTGAATTTGCTTGAACAATTCAAAGCATTCATTTTTAAATTCATCAAATGAACAAAACCATACATGTTACCCATTTTGCAACATCGCTAGTTAAAATCACATGTATATGTATATGTGTGATCCAACAAGTTTAAGTACTCTTCCACTACAATTAATAGGAGTTACTTCTAATGTCATTTATCCATGTAAACAAGATCCATTTACCTCAGTTGATCCTTATCAATAAGGTTTATAATTTCATCATTATGAAACTTATTCTTATGTTTCTTGTCTCATGGATTAAGGACAATGTCATAATAGGTAAAACTTAAGTCGAGGGACTTACCTTTTGGTTGTTATGTTACAAATAAAAGCATTCGCTACTAGGAATGTAAAGCTCAACAATCATGTTAGCCTTATTGTACCTCATACTCTTGCAAAATATAGAGCAACAATTGTTCTACTTTTATTAAAACTTTTCATGCCCATACATGAAACATAATCAATTTCCTTGCTTATGACTAGTATAAGAATAACAATTATTCAATTCCAGTATTCAGCTTTATGGTAAAATTAAGTGATTTTCCTTTTATATATGAAACAACGTTTGTTCATTTCATCATAAAACACTTCACTTATATACCATTATTCCACCCTCTTTGAGCCATCACATCCACAATATAATAGTTGCATTTGGTAACTTACACCAAAAAAGTAGAATGAAAGGAACAATTACTCTAGTAACATACACCAGAAGTCAACCTTCAATAATTGATTTGCAGATTTTCTAGACATTTCTAGAAATCTATCTACCAATGTCATATATTTGTCATTACATTAATGACGAATAAAATCGTACCTAATCTAAATTTGGAAACAAGTTTGGGTATGACAACGATTGTCCTTCCCTTACTTTAACCAACGTTTTAGATTCATTAATCATTATCTCAAGCAATTTTCTTAATGAACTCATAGAACATTATTATTATTTGCCCTCTTGATATAATGTTCAATAGTCTTTTAACATCTCATTCTAAAAGGTGAGAAACCTTATTAAGTCACCTGTTTTATTCATAATAAAGTGACCTAAACTTAGGACTAATTGAAATGATTTCAATTCCTAATTCTTTAGAAAGAAGCATCCAAAATTTTCTGATTATCAATATAATCACGTCATCGTATGACATATGGATTAATTAGATCATCTTCAACATTTTTTCACTTAATGGGAACTATACCCTTTTATTAAAACAATTGATTTTGATACTTATAGTAGTCATCTCCATGACTCTAATTATACAGTCCATACTGTACATCAGCACTGGTTATAATTTGTAAAAATTATCCTTCACAAGGACAAAATCCATATCTCTAATTTTGAATACAATTCTCAAGATACCAATCGACAAAGTTGAACAATTCAAACTCATCTCTAATAAATGTGATAAAGGGACTAAATTACAATAACAAGTATATGCAAGTAAAACGATAATTAATATTGATAATCTTAAAAAATTTTAAGATAAAATCATGAAAACTACCCTCAAGTTCGCATAATATTCCAAGATCCTAAATCTTTTGTCGCTCAAGTGAACTTGGGCTCACTGCTCAAGCTCTAAAAGTGAAGGTAGACAACAAACTTGTCAATTACATCTCTATGTAATTCTTGGTTCGTCGGAATTAGTCATCATATGACACCAACTATTTGCCTCAAAGCCCAAATCCGACTTGATAGCATTTTTAAGCAAACCAGACTGAACCTGTGGGTAACCGTTACCCACCTACTCATTCCACACACATTGGCAAAGCATCGCTTAAGCAGTCACTTCAACCAATGATATGAAATTGTCATAGTGGTCAACTCTGGAAAGGCAATACTTAATATTTGTGCGGGGGATTAAATGCATATGGGTCCTAACCATGCCACTAGGTCAACTTACAAGGCGACCTTTTAGTTTTAAGCACACAAGTCACAAGTCTCAAACAATAAAATTCATGCATCGTATGACATAATAATTTAATTGTTACTAGTGATTTGTGCATAAAACTAGTTAAAAGATCCTATATTTTGATTCATAATCATATTACAATTCATAATTGCTATTTGGTTTGAATAATTTCATCAATATCTTTCATTTTTCCAACTACGAGGAACAATTTCCCACCCGGAAAAATTGAACGGATATATAAAACTCGATTCACATTCGATCTACAACTTATAATTGTCATATAGATGAACAATTCATCAAAATCAATTAGGACTCGAGAAACTCTTTTCCCGACCCTTTTATGACAACATGATAATTTAAATGCAAAAAATTATTTAGCCAATTTAGGAAACTAATTTTTCATTGATTCGGAAAAATAAAAGTATAATCCGTGTTTGATTCATAATCAACACAAAAACACGAGAAAACGACTTTTCTTAAAAGCGTCGCCCGACCCGATACCATGTCGTCCGAGTAAATAGTGTGTCGTCTTGGTCAAACCTGTGCATCCGGGTCATCCCGTTCCGACCGGGACACACCCGTGCTTACCGAGTCATACTCGTACCCTCCGAGTCATACCCATGGCAACCGAGTTGGCCTCGTTTCATTCCGTCTCCACCATAGTTAAAACGAGTCTTGTCCTAATCATATTAGGTCTCATCGTCAACGATAAATTCTATTAATTTTACGTTTCCAATTTCAATCGAGTCTTGACTAATCTAATTAGCCTCATCGTCAACAAGGAAATTGAGGATTATAGTGGGTCAATTTAGGGCAATTAAATTAAAAATAGTCAATATTAGATCTTAAATTAATTTTACGAGATTAAATTCACAAATTAAAACAAACCCTAAACTTGATCGAAAACTCCATAGACTAGCCGCAAAGCATATGTAAATTACTCCGTTACCATGAATCAAATAACCCTTATTTACAATACATGTGTACGCACAAACAATATATGTTATACTCATACGGAGTAAACAAAGGCAACATGCAATCAAGTCATGTCTATGTAACACGCATGCATGAGAACCACCAAAACAATATTGCAGCATAATCATCATTCGATTTTCTCATGGCGTGGATAAATATGAGAACAATTCTCGCATGATGGAACATATGATCAAATTAATACGCGGGTAGAATCCCTCATAACAAATTATGAGACATAGATTCATGTCAATCTGATTAATACTACGTAAGAGAGACTCTGATACCACTGTAGGGTTACAACCCTTAAACCCAAGGACCTGTTACGAGTATTAATCGAAAAGACAAAAGTAGAGGGATAACAATTATACCTTATTTGTAGCGGAACAACGTATTAATAAGAAGTATAATAAATCCAGAATAAATAATCTCCACGGACAGAATAAATAATCTCCATGGACAGAATAAAGCACCCCAAACGTGATGTCTTCTTGGTATCCACACGGGTACAGAACTGTGACGTATATGCTAGTATAAAGGTACGTGAGACCGTCTCACAACTTCTCTCTATCTCTCTTATAACTCTTTATATGAAGAATATATATTATGAGTCAATCCTCTTTATTCCATATATTGGTTCATCATATGAACCTCCTTATATAGGAGATGAGAAGGTAGAATTAGGTTATTTCCATACTATAATTACCTTAATTAGATTATTAGTATAACTCTAATTACCATAACCCGACAACGCAGTTGGGTCCGTATTACTACTGACCCGATATATTTAATATATCGATATATATTAATAATATCCTGTACATATTGTGTGTGACCAAATGGGCCCAATTAAGACTACCAGACACGTTACTCATTTACATGTCAATCCGACATCGACCTCTAGCAAGGCATATCGGATACATAAACTTAAGCGGGTTAATCCGTAGGACAGTGGACATAACTCCTTCACTTGAGAGCTCTATTTGACTCCAAATTTCATCCTCTCCTTAGCTTCTCTTTAATTCGGCTTCTTCTTCGACCAATCCCTTCGACTTCTTTTTCGGGTATGAAAACTTTTGTTTCTATTTTTTGTTGACCTTGACTCTAATTATCCGTTTAGCAATTCCCCAAACCTGTGTTACGAAAAGTTTGACTAATTTAAAGTTTTGGGCTATCGTGAAATTTTAACATTTTGAGTTATAAATTTCAAAACTTTGTGCTTCGTTTTAGATTTATTTTTGGTTGACAACATATGTTTAGTCGTGTTCTAAATGCCTTATTAATTTATTTTAAAGTATTTCAAAATTGTTTCAAATTTCGCTTTTCAAGCATGTTTAAATTTTATGGAAACTTTCATGATTGCTAAGACTTGATTTCTATAAGATTATTTTTGGTAAAATGGTTTAAAATTTTCGAAAAAATTCGTATGTCTAAGTTTTTGTTTTATTGTCGTTAGACTTTAAATCTGTTATTGAAAATGTTTGGCGACTGGTTCGATTTTTATTTACTAACTACAAAACTTGATTTCTCAAATTTTTGTTTGGTCTTAGAACAAAATATTGTCGAATTTCTTAATCAAAATGTTTTGCTATTGCTTTGAAAATATTTGGGTACTCTCCCTCTAGAGTCCGTTTACAAATATTATTTATTGTCATTATTTTATCAAATAAGTTTTAACTTATGATTTTATTAATTTAAATGATTTTAAACTTTGGGTAACTGAGCCTAACTCATCTAGAAATAAATTTTGTCTTCAATCGATTTCATATCACGTTTGAAGTTGTAAAAATTTTTAAACTGAGATTTTGATGCGAGTTAAACATTCTCTTTTTGTTCAAGTGATATAACCTTGTTTTCCATTCTATTATTATGTTTTTTTAGTTTCAAGGACGAAACTTTCTTTTAGTGGGGAAGATTGTAACACCCCTGATTTTATAAATTAAATTAAATTAAAATTATGTTCGTATTTTTATTTTGTTTACAATTTAACTTGTAATGCTTAAAATTATTATAAAACGAATTTATCGTTTAATCGTTTCAAACTCCTAAAATTATATTTGTCTCGGAAACTCTTCTTATGTTTAAAACATATTTTTATTTCTGTTTCGATTTATTTTATACATTTAATTTCATTCTTATCGAAAGACTATTTCGGCAATTTAAATTCTAAATTCATTTTATTTATTTATATTTAAGCTCGAATTTCTATTTTTGGCTCGAAGCTCAGTTATTTTAAGTTTCGTCAAAACATCTATTACCTTTCCTCGAGAAATCAGTTTAATTCAATTTATCGAAGATTTATTATTTATCGGGAAATACTATTTCATTGTCTAATTATTTATTTCTATAAACTTCATTTTCGTCTCAAATAATTATTTATATATCGAGAAATGTTTATTTTACTAATTTTATTAGTTGGCGCAATTAATTTTATTAATTCGATTTTAATTCGTTTTCGTGGGCCAGTCAACTTATTGTCTCCGAAAATGTCTTGTACTAACACCTATTCTACTAATCTGTAGTTTTTAACCCACTTTGACCATGTGATTCATTTCCCCTTCCTCCTTTTCTATTCCACCGCTTGAACCTCCTCATCATTCATCCCTCTTGGTTTTTTTTAACATTCACGCACCTATTGCTTTTGGTCTCCCTCCATACCACGTATTCCCTTCACTCATTTCATCTTCATCACCTTCAATCTTCACCTATCGATTTGCCTTGCCCTGCTTATGCGTTCCCCCTCTCGCAACTCTCTTCCCTTGCTGACCTTGCATCCTCCTTCCCCTTGCATCCTACGCTTCACTCGGCTCTTTCTAGCGTTGTTGCCCTTTGTTTTTGGGTCCTACGACGACCTGCGACCTGCTGTTGTTTTTGAAGAAACCGTATGTACATCAAATGTAGCAGCGGAAGATAAAGATACGGTCCGTATGAGACCTATTGTACTTAAAACTTGTAAAGTATGGGGTTGAGCATCATACCTGAGAGCGTATGAGAATACTGACTAACTCCGAAAGGACAGAGTCTCTAGTGTATCCACACCGAGTACTATTATACGCCCTCAACTCTTGAGACAACTTCGGAATCTTGGAGAACTCCTTCTCCAAGTGAGAAAACTATTTTCTCTCTTATATTTGTATGAGAATGCGAAGGGGAAGTTATTTTTGGGATAGATAGAAATGGAGTGACTTGATGCCTATTTATAGGCACAAGTCCTTGGTCTCCAAGCATGATTGCATGCTAACAAATTGCCAAGTGTTGGTCATGAACTACTAGTGAACATGCTTTGGCCATTTGAGGACAACCTAATTGCCAAATGTTGCACATCCACAATTGATGATGAAGTGACATCATCCCGATGATGTCGTTTGTCACATGGAAAAAAAATTCTCATACGAATAAAGACTTTCCGGTATTAAATATACTTCTCGTGTTAGCGGAAAAATACATTAATATGTTATCTAGATTATTTAATTAATTATCTTATAATTAAGAAAATAATCATGAGCGTAAATAGTCGACCCGTAAGTGTGTGACCATCTAGGTTCAACGTTAAGCCAGTAGTAGTTAACGTCCATAACGATTGGGTCTGGGGCATAACTCCAACAATCTCCCACTTGACCTAGAGACAATCGTATTAACTACTAATTGAGGTTGGTGTCTAACAACACTCCACAACGACTGGATAACGTGAGTATCAACATCCAATGCAGAGGAACCTGGTTAAGGGTAATGTATTATTTCCTTCCATCTTTCCAACTCCGGGTCATCCTAGGGTATGGTCTATACTGTCAAACCCTACTAGATAACCACTGTGTTTCATGTCAATCATTATGGTCGGTGAATCGACTTCAAGAAACTCCTTTCCTGAACCATTCGTCTGCCCTGGCCAAGGTCTTAATACAACCAATGTGATATATGACAACACAGAATTCAAACTCGTTACCTCAAGCTGATGGATTCCATCTTGACTCACCACTAATTGCATAGATACTCAATTACACCCAACGACCATTCAACTAGCATTGCTACACACTAGATGTTTAGTCATCAAAGTATAACAAGTAAACTATTAATTACAATGATGGTCTCAGGTCAAAGGAACATGAATTACATTCACACCTCATGAGATTTTTCATATTGACAGTATCAAGGTTGACCATTTGGGAAATCTCCTTTTGGTCAGTTCAATGATCATATCTCTATATGCTCATCTATACGTACAACGTAATGTATGAGATCCATTACTATTCATCCAATGAATACAGTTGCACATATATTGGTCTACTCGGATCATCATTGTCCCCTTTTTGATGATCCTACGACCAAGAACAACTTTAGATCAAACTCTATAATACCCGACTCTCATTATTATAATCTCCATTATAAAGTCAGGCATAACAGTTCAATCAAGGACTCATCACATCTAGTTCACCAACATAATATGATAACGAAAAGTGCCATTTTATTAATCTCAATTAATAACATACAATATGAAATGTGTTCATAACAGTATTACATGATGATTGGTTCCCGAAGCATGATTCACCAATCATCTCCCACTTGACCTAGAGCCAGCCACTCATGAACTTTAATCCTATAGTCCACTTATGCTTGTCAAACTCCTTTGATCCAAGCGCTTTAGTAAATGGGTCTGCAGGATTTTCTTTTCCTTCAATCTTTTGAATATGGACTTCTCCACGTTCAACGATCTCTCTTATCAGATGAAATTTTTGCAGAACATGTTTAGATCATTGATGTGACCTTGGCTCTTTGGCTTGTGCAATAGCTCCACTATTGTCACAAAATAAAGGAATACCATCCTTTATTGAAGGTACCACACCAAGTTCAGTTAAGAACTTACTTATCCAAACAGCTTCCTTAGCAGCATCGCATGCAGCTATATATTCTGCTTCAGTTACTGAATCAGCTACAGTGGCTTGTTTGGAACTTTTCCAACTCACTGGTCCACCATTCAAGGTGAAAACATAACCAGAGGTAGATTTGCTATCATCCTTATCTGATGCAAAACTTGCATCGGTATAACCTAAACAACTTAGGTCATTGCCTCCATAAATGAGGAATTGGTCCTTAGTTCTTCTCAAGTACTTAAGGATGGTTTTCACCACTTTCCAATGTTCCTCGCCTGGATTTCCTTGATACCTACTCGCTACTCCTAGTGCGTAAGCAACGTCAGGCCTTGTACATGTCATGTTATACATGATAGCTCCCACTGCACTGGCATATGGGACTATACTCATGTGTTCTCTTTCCTCCAGGGTTTTTGGACAATCTTCCCTAGATAGAGAAATTTCAGTGCCTATTGGTAAATAGCCTTTCTTGGAATTTTCCATGTGATACCTTCTTAAGATGGTATCTATGTACATAGACTGAGAGAGTCCGAGCAACTTCCTTGATCTATCTCTATAGATCTTTATTCCAAGAATATAAGCCGCCTCTCCCAGATCTTTCATGGAGAACTGTTCAGATAACCAAACCTTTGTCTCTTGCATGGCTGGTACATCATTTCCCATTAGTAAGATGTCATTGACATACAACACTAAGAAAATGACAATGCTCCCACTAACTTTCTTGTACACACATGGCTCCTCTTCACAGCGCACAAAATTGAATTGTTCAATTGTCGTGTGAAAACGGATATTCCAACTTCGAGAAGCTTGTTTCAACCCCTAAATGGATCGATGAAGCTTACATACTTTATCAGAAGAAGATGGTAATGTGAAACCCTCAGGTTGAGTCATATAGACATCTTCCTTGAGCTCTCCATTAAGAAAAGCGGTTTTCACATCCATTTGCCATATTTCAAAATCATAGTATGCAGCAATAGCAAGCTGAATCCGAATAGATTTGAGCATTGCCACAGGGGAGAACGTTTATTCATAATCAATACCTTCCTTTTGATTATACCCCTTGGCAACAAGACGGGCTTTATAGGTTTCAACCTTGCCGTTTGCTCCAATCTTTTTCTTAAACACCCATTTACATCCAATGGGTTTTATGTCCTTAGAGCTATCAACCAAAGTCCATACTTTATTGATTCTCATGGACTCCATTTCAGATTCCATGGCCCTAAGCCACTTCTCCCGGTCAGAACTTGCCATGGCCTCTTTGAAAGTTTTAGGATCATCGTCAATCTGAGAAAAATCATCGATATGATTATTCTCATTATCTTGCACTAATAGATTCATTCTATTTGGTGCACGACGCTCCCTAATAGACTTTCTTAGAGGCTCTTGTACAACTTGATTCTCTTGTTGCCGCAGCTCTTGATTTGACTCGTCAATCACCTGATTCTCCTCAATAATTGAGTCTGGAATCCTTGGTGGCAACTTTAAGACATCAAATAAAGGTTGCTCAACTAGCCTCTCATGCTCATGAGCCAGTGTCGACTCATTGGTATCCTTGATCTCATCAAGATCTATTTCTACACCATGACCTCCTTCATCAAGGAACTCCCTTTCTAAAAAGATTGCATTTCTGGCAACAAACACTTTGTGCTCAGAAGGGTTGTAGAAATAGTATCCCATAGTCTCTTTGAGATAACAGACGAATCTACACTTATCGGACTTAGCTTCAAGCTTATCCGATTGCAGTCGCTTCACATAAGCTGGACAACCCCAAATCCTCAAATGCTTAAGGTTGGGTTTACGTCCTTTCCATATCTCATATGGAGTCTTAGTGACTGCTTTTGTGGGAACTTTGTTTAATAAGTACGCAACAGCTTCCAAAGCATATCCCCATAGGAAAATAGGAAGATCAGTGAACCCCATCATGGATCTCATCATATCTAATAAGGTTCGATTTCTCCTTTCCGAAACACCATTATGTTGTGGTGTTCCAGAAGAACTCCACTGTGACAAGATCCCATCTTGTCTTAAATAATCAATGAACTCATCACTGAGATACTCACCACCACGCTCTGATCTCAGTGCCTTGATATTCTTACCGGTTTGCTTTTCAACTTCACTACGGAATCTCTTGAAAATATCAAATGATTCCGACTTATATCTCATTAGATATACGAATCCAAATCTTGACATATCATCAGTGAAGGTGATAAAGTAAGAATATCTACCTTTAGCTTGAACTTTCATCGGCCCACATACATTCGAATGTATGAGACCTAAAAGTTCATTGGCTCTTTCTCCAGTTCCGTGAACAGGAGATTTGGTCAACTTCCCTTTGAGAAGAGATTCAGAAATGTCATATGATTTATAATCATATTGACCAAGACACCCTTCACGGTGCAATTTATGTACTCTTTTCTCACCAATGTGACCGAGCTTACAATGCCAAAGGTATGTCTGATTCACTTGATTACCTCTCTTCCTCTTTTGGCCAGAAACTGTCATAATAGGACAAGAAACTAACTCAGGTAAAACATAAATACCATACTGTAAATAACCATTCACATATAAATCATCATTATGATAAATAGAGCATTGGTTATTATAGAAAATTGTTCTAAATCCACACTTGTCCAAAGACGAAATGGAAATGATATTCGAAATAAACTTAGGAACATAATAACAATCTTCTAAAGATATGGTCTTGCCATTAGGCATTATTAGAGAAACAGTTCCTACAGCTAGGGCAGCAACATTTGCTCCATTCCCAACCTGCAGGTTAACCTCTCCTTTCTTTAACCATCTGTTGATTTTTAAGCCCTGCAACATATTGCAGATGTTAAAACTATTACCGGTATCCAATACCCATTTGGTAGTATCAACAGTTGTTAAAGAAATCATGAAAACATTTTTCACGAATGTCATCTTACCTTGCTTCTTGTCCTTCAGAGTAGACATATACTCCGGACAATTTCTCTTCCAGTGCCCTTTCTTCTTGCAAAAGAAACATTCAACCTTTGACAAATCAGCCATTGCGTTCTTACCCTTGGGTGCAAGTTGATTTTGCTTAGACTTATTCTTGCCTTTCGACTTTTTTCTAGAAGAACTGCCAACCACATTCACAGATCCAAATACTTCCAACTTCCCACATGTGATTTGATTCTCATAATCAATCAACAAGTTCATCAATTCATGAAGATCACAATCCATCTTATTCATGTTATAATTAACAATGAATGTGTTGTAAGTGTCATCAAGAGATTGCAGGATCAAATCCTGTGACAACTCTTTACCAAGTTTACATCCTTGCTTCTCAAGCTGTTCAATAAGATCAATCATCTTAAGAACATGGAGTCCAACTGGTTCCTTGAGTTTTAACTCAGATTCAAATAGGGACTTAGATATCTGATATCTAGCAGTCCTACTCTGAGACCCATACATCTTCTTGAGATGTTCAATTATCTATGAAGGAGTCATATTTTCATGTTGCCTTTGGAGTTCAGGACTCATGGAAGCTAGAATAATGCATTACGCAGTAGTACACTGTTCAGAGTACTTTGCGTACGCATCCAATGCACTTGCATCACTTTCTCCCTCTGGAGGTGCTACTTTAGTAGGTTTATCGATCACATCGATTAGCTTTTCATGCATGAGAACAATTCTCAGGTTCCGGTACCAATCATCAAAATTGTAACCAGACAACTTGTTAGCATCAAGAATGTTTCGCAGTGAAATACTTGCCATTTTGATAAATCCGATTGTGAAGGAAAAACCGAAAACACAATCATAAATCGTTCAGATATGGACTTTATCAAAACGATAACTATAAACTTTAAAAATGAATGAGCCCCTTGGTCGTCAAGTCGTTTCTCACACATAATTAAAGATATGGTACACTACCAATAATTCATCATATGAAATTAAATCAGACTCTATACTTCATAGTCCCCTGGTAGTCAGATCGTTCCTATTAGTATAGTTGAGTTCATCCATCCTTCTGACAGAAAATTAATTAATCTCATACCCTCTGGGTAGTCCAAAGTATAAGTACATAATTAAGTAACTTTTCTTCACACTCGTATCATATACAATAGACAACGTAATTTATCTCTGAACTACAAGTCCCCTGGCAGTCAGGTCGTCCCTTGTAAACAAAGATGAATCTAATTGACTATTTGGATGGTAAAGTCTTTTGACAAAATATTACACGGAGTATATATATTTTACCAGCCCAAACTCAATAATTTTAACTGGTCAAGTTTTGTAAGTTCTTAAACCGATTTTAATAACATATCCCGTGTATCATCAATAACTATTATTGACAATAAACTAACAATATCGAACAATTTCAATAACCATGAGCCGACAAAGCCCGTAACCGTGGAGAACAACAAAACTCCCTCGTCACATTTTACTAAGGTGACAAGCTAGTATATCATTATCTAATAATGATAAGCATGGATTCAATACCAATGTTTCGTTTGTTACTCCGTAATACAGTACATGAAGAAAGGTGCAATCTTTAATCAATCACTAAACATGACACATGACCTGACATCATCATGATGTCACAAACACACCAACGTATTTGATGCACACAAATCACGTATGACAACATTATGACACCGGGTATGTGCATACCGTATACTCCGTTATAGTCTCTCTGTTTATAACTCCCATTTTATAAACAATTTTAAGTACAAAATTGGCTCTGATACCAATTGAAGGAACCGTATGTACATCAAATGTAGCAGTGGAAGATAAAGATACGGTCCGTATGAGACCTATTGTACTTAAAACTTGTAAAGTATGAGATTGAGCATCATACCTGAGAGCGTATGGGAATAGTGACTAACTCCGAAAGGACGGAGTCTCTAGTGTATCCACACCGAGTACTATTATACGCCCTCAACTCTTGAGACAACTTTGGAATCATGGAGAACTCTTTCTCCAAGTGAGAACTATTTTCTCTCTTATATTTGTATGAGAATGGGAAGGGGAAGTTATTTTTGGGATAGATAGAAATGGAAACAAATTGCATGCTAACAAATTGCCAAGTGTTGGTCATGAACTACTAGTGAACATGCATTGGCCATTTGAGGACAACCTAATTGCCAAATGTTGCACATCCACAATTAATGATGAAGTGACATCATCCCGATGATGTCGTTTGTCACATGGAAAAAAAAATTCTCATACGAATAAAGACTTTCCAGTATTAAATATATACTTCCCGTGTTAGTGGAAAAATACATTAATATGTTATCTAGATTATTTAATTAATTATCTTATAATGAAGAAAATAATCATGAGCGTAAATAGTGGACCCGTAAGTGTGTGACCATCTAGGCTCAACGTTAAGCCAGTAGTAGTTAACGTCCATAACGATTGGGTCTGGGGCATAACTCCAACAGTTCTCTGTCCCCATGTCCCTCCGTTTCTGCTCTGTTTCTGACTCCGACTTTAGTGTCGTAGGGTGGCTATTTCTTTCTCGCCGTTTTATTCTTTTATCTGTTGATTCCTACTGCTCTTCTTCCTCTTCTGATTTTCGTTCATTCGGTTGATGTTGTTGGTTGATTCTGTTGTAGTCATTTTTTGCTCTTATTCTCTACCTTCGTCTTCCATGTTTACCATTCTCTTTGTCGACCTTGTTGTTGATGTACTATTGTGCTGCTACTGCTCAATTGCTGCGATGCATTGTGTGCTACGGTTTTTGTTTCGTTATTGCATCGTTGTCGTCTTGCTATAAGTATTCTTGCTATTGTTCAATGTTGCTGTGTGCTGCCATGTCGTCACTGTTGATGCTCGTTAATGTTACTGTTGTTGTTCTTGTCGTATCGTCGTCGTTGTTTGTTGCTGCTGCTAGACGCCCTATTCTGACAGCTGTAACGTATTGCTCTTCTCCTATCTTCTGCTCGGGTTTATATGATGTGGATCTGATGTTTCGTCTCATTCTTTTGATGTTGTTGTTCATGCTGTTTTGGTCGTCCTTCGTTATTGTTGTCGATGTTCAATGTCATCGTTCGTTCTTCTATTCTTCTTCTTCGTTCCCTTTCTTATTTATGTGTGGCTGTTGTTGTGTATCGACTACTTGCTGCTCCTGATTTCTACTGTCGTTAATTGCTGCTGCCGTCGGATTGTTTCTGTTTCTGGGTCCCCTTCGCCCTCCTCCGCCTCTCATCTGTTTTCCTTTTCACATTTTCGTGAAGCTCTAGTCTTCTCCAACCCTTTAATTTCAATTCCTTTGTTTCCGTGTTTACGCATTGCGGATGCCTATGAGAGCCTTGAAGCTAGCTCGTAGAACAACTATCAGATTGATGAGGGCTTGGACTAATCAAGGGCAAGTACACGATCGTTTCGGATATCGACCCAAGGTAACTTTAAGAGGTTACTCGATTTTATATCTTATGTTTGAGTAGTAGTATGTATTAAATATTTTAACTTCGCTTTTCTAATTTTAGCTATTTATTATATGCTAATTATATTATTTTAAAATTGTGTACCTTATAAATATTTTACAACTTTTGATATCGTTTTATAAATCGTTAGTAATTTTATTATTTATGATCGTTATAATATTTTGTTGGTTATCGTGACACAAGTAACTAAATAATGTCAATTTCATATTTTCGTCATGTTTTGTTAATTTATAATTTTAACTCAATTAGTACTTTAAATATAATAATCGCGATTTATATACACATTTAATAAATTAATTTTCGTTTTACGCTTTATACTAATAAACTAGAAGATAGTCGTTTTGTTTAAAATACATTTTTAGTCTAGACTATTTTCACTAATAACCTCTTATTTGTTTTTGTTTTTTTTTGGTAAAGGGTAAATGTGTGTATATATATATGTGTGTGTGTCTGTGTGTGAGGTCAATATACAAATGTGTGACTACATCAAATTATGTAGCCACCTAGCGTCTTTGACAGAAATAGGATATTTAATCATACACCTTATTCGATTCTTAACATCCGATTTAATCAAATTAGCTATATCCTTCGGCTGACGAACCACATCGTCTACTCTGCAAGTATTCCGATGCCTCCATATATGGTATATAGTCGCATTGATCGTAGCTCGTAAAATGTTGCACTGAAGTTTCGAGCCCCTCACCTTCTTCGCCCAATCCAGCCCTCTATTACTCGGAATTCGTTTCCTCACCCAATCACTCAGCAACCCAATGACACGAGAGCTCCAACAACATCCAAAGAAAAGATGCTCTAAACTCTCCTCCTCAGCTTCACAGATATAGCAACGGTCAGAATCAGCAACCCCAACCCTGAACAGCTTCATCCTCGTATTCAGAGCCCCCCTAAACACTAGCCACGAAATGAAGCTATGTCTCGGGACACTCCAAGCACTCCACACTAATCTCGACCACTGAACTTTCGGATTCTGAAGCCGTAACTCCTGATAAGCTCGCGCAATCGAGTAATGTGAATACGAGCCATGCCAAGCGTCATTCACAAACATATTCTTAATTTTCTCCTTAGCTTGACAGATTTTCCTCCAAGCCCACGTTACATCTGCATGTGGCTGATAATCTCGCCACTCCACCCCCTTCAGATAGATGCCATTAACCC
This sequence comes from Agrostemma githago, assembly GCA_958450325.1. Classification (NCBI taxonomy): domain Eukaryota; kingdom Viridiplantae; phylum Streptophyta; class Magnoliopsida; order Caryophyllales; family Caryophyllaceae; genus Agrostemma; species Agrostemma githago. Next base: position 58,465,357 of record OY288247.1, on the reverse strand, counting down.
ATCGAACCCATAACCGGTCTGGTTGATCAAACATCCACGAGGCCAGCTTCGCCACAGCCGCTTCATTCCAAATATAGAGATCCCTGATTCCCAAACCTCCTTCCTTTGGCCGACAAATTTTCTCCCAACTCACTAAGGCTTGATTATTTCCTTCCACACCTCCTTCCCAAAGGAAATTACGACATAAAGAAACAATACGAGCCATAACAAATTTTGGGATGATAAAAACCATGGCCCAATAATTATGAAGTTGAGATAACACAGATTGAACCAATGTCAGCCTTCCAGCATACGATAGCTTACGGGCTCCAATACTAGACATTCTCGAAATAATACGAGCAATCAATTTTTCACAATCAATCTTCCCAAGCCGAGTACTCTGGATAGGTAATCCAAGATATCGAAAAGGAAACGCACCTTCGACACAGCCCGAGAACTGAAGAATCGAAGCCTTTTGGTCATCATCCACGCCCGCAAAGTATGCATCAGACTTGCCCCTCTTATTTGTTTCTGATTGACTATTTTTAGTAAAATTTGTATTAGTTATTAATAGACGCTATTTGTTAAAAATATTTTGAATTCTCTATAAATCTCATTTTATTTATAAAACTCGTTGACTCAATTAATTTTATATCATTTTTCAAAAAAACATCTCTTTTCTAAAATTTATAGTTTTAACTCGATTTACTAATTATATATAAAATACTATATATTGACTTATTATAGTTTATTTATATTTTGAATAACGAAATTAGAAATATATTAAAGTTACGATAACGACGATAATAATAAAATTTTAATTTCGTTAGAATTGCTATTTTTATACATTTCACTTATTTTAATAACTTACGTAGTTTCTATGAGAATATGTTTATTTTAAGTAAGTTTCTAAGTATCTATTTATCGAAAGTTTCCTCTTTTAAAATATGATGATTACTTCTTTAATCTCCATATTATTTATATTGATTACATCTTTTGTATATCGATAATGGCTTGTTTTGGAGTTATAGAATAAGGACAAGTGTGAGGTTTAGAGTAATATATTCTAGGGTTTACATTTTTGCCATCAACTATAAGGCTGGTGTGTCTTTATAGGGTGTTCGGGAGTGTGTGTACATTTTGACCTTAAACTCGTGCCTCACAGTGTAAGACACTGTCGGGTTGAATCGAGTATTTATGCTGCTTGGGAGGGGTGTGCATATTATCTTAAACTAGGGCCACGCATTTATAAGTCGTCGTCCTATTATGGTTGAGTAGCCTAGTTAGAGATCGAAGTTTGATTTGTTTGAACTAAGTTCTCGTAGCTATTTTTTAGTATTCTTCTAGTGAAAGTCTAGCCCTCAACACTAATCCTTTCCATAACGTCATTTTCGAATATTATTTACTATCGATTGATTTTGATTTGCAGGTTGACAAGTGCTTTAAGTTTCTCTGAAAACTTCTTTTTATAATATCGTTTTAATGTTTTCCCATTTTAAATATTTTGATATAATAATACTATTATTTTTCATATTATATAATATGGCTGGGAGAACGTCCGAGTTACTCGCCCCTGATGTGGTTGTTATGTTTATATCATGACAGGTATTTGCTGATCGGTTTTGGGTGTGAGCTAGCGAGTAGCGTGAATCCTACTCTTTCTTCATTCACGATTTATGGATTTGTATTAACCTGTTTGGAGAATTTCCTTTTTCGCCTTTTTATAAAAAGAGTTCTTTTTATTGACTTACCATTTCATTTAATAAGATATAGTTTGTCAGTGTGTTTTAATTTTAACTCTATAGTGTTTCCGCCACTGTATTGCGTTAGAATTTCTAGGGGATTAATGTTGGTATCAGAGCTTTTTTGCTCCCGACGTTTACACCTGATTCTAGGAAAAAATACTCGTAAATTATTTGAACATTAAATACATATTAGTGAGAGATGGGTAGAAACAAATAAAGACTTAACTGTTAGGTTTATATGTTCTTGTAACTCAATTACTAGCATTGAATATTTGTTTCTTTTATCAGGAAGAAGATGTTGATATGATGCTGCTCGAGATCGGGACAAGACCTGCTTAGAACTTTCAACGCCTCTTGACTCGAGTGGACAATTTGGTGCTCCAGTAAAGATGCTGATGGTGACTTTTCAGCTCCAGTTCAGTTTGCTTAAGCCACTAGCCAGATGATCAAGATTAGATTCCAGTTCCGTGACGGTGCAACAGACTCAGTTGTGAAATCACTTTGGACTCGGATGGAGCAACCCATTACTAGTGTGCTCGTATCCCTACGAGTTGATGAAGATATCCCTTGAATTTCTTTTGTGGAACCGTAGAGGTCCGAAAATTCCCACTCTCCTTTTAGATCTTAATTATCTAGGATCATTGATCCTTTTCTCCCCGCCTCTACTTCTTCCAACCTTTCTCTTATTAATTCTCGTCTTCATTCTTGTGATAAATCTTCGATTAATCCCCCTACTTTACCATATTTCCTCTTCAGATTCTCTAGTTTGACCGAATTTCGTCTTAGTGAACCCCGTGAAAAGTTATAGATGTTTGAGGTTTAGTATACCCTCGTTACCTGATTTGAGGATTGTGAGTCTACCCTATCTTCTAAGCAAGTAAGAAATTTTTGAGGATTGATTTGAATGAAAAATTGTCGCTTGATGGAATTAGGATGATACCTTAGATACCGTTCAGCCTTAGGATATAAGTTACATGATTATATAGAGTACTTAAAGTTGAACGATATTTTGGAGTAGTAAGAGTATATCATATTTGATGGATATCTAGTACCTAACCTAGAACCGAACTAAGTGTACATAACTGATAATATTACTTTGGGATTCTTACCTAATGCTTATTTGATGGATGCACCGTGAATATCTGTGACCTTAGAGTAATGTTTAAAGTGTTAGTCTGAGTGTTGTGGTACCATCAAAGGTTTTCATTATTATCGTTAGTAATTTTGGCCGACATATATTGCCATTGTTTCTTGAGGATTAGATCGTTGATGTGTAAGGTTGTATGTAACCTATTAACTTTGGAGTTGAGTTATCTAAATTTGGATTAATTATTCTTGACCTTGAAGAAGAGAAATATCTTGCATAATCAAATTTTGGTTTTACTATGTTGTTTTGAGGAATACTTTGATGCCAATTATTTTAATGGAATTTACCGTTCAGAACTCTTTGGCCAGAGAGATTGTGACTTTGTTGAGTTGTTAAACATATTATGGTTGCCTTGTTGTAATTAGGCATTTGATGGACTTCTCAGAAACCTTGGTTGAATGACGTGTTCGAAGATGTGAGTGTTTGCGCCATTATCTATAGGTTTGAGCTTGTTTGAGGATTTGTTGTACTTTCCACTACTACAAATAAGATTAAAGAGGATGGTTGGATAAGGAACCGTCCTTTAGGTCGACGTCGTATTAAATCAAATAGCGCGGTTCCAAGAAGGTCAAACCGTCCTATTTAATTGATAACAAAGGATGGTTCAATAGAATAACCGTTCTATTTGTAAACAAAGTAATAGGACGGTTCTGCCTTCAATCGTCCTATTTGTAAACAATTTAATAGAACGGTTCTGCAATTAAATAGGATGGTTTGACCTTCTTGGAACCGGGCTATTTGATTTAATAGAACGTCGACCTAAAGGACGTTTCCTTATCCAACCATCCTCTTTAATCTTATTTGTAGTAGTGTTCCCAACTTCTGTACTTGTGGCATTATAAGTTTTTTAGTGATCATTTTTGAGGTTTTCGTACCCGAGCATTGTTAAATTGGTGGACCTTGTTTAGTGTTATTTACTCGAAAAATTTGGAGTATACTTCGAGTTCAAACCTTGTGAGCTTTGAATTTAGGAGCCTTAGGTTTGGGTGTGTTCTGATGACCGTTGAATCTTAACTAAGGAGATTAGGTTTTAAAGCATTTGAGGATTACTATTGTCATTTGAACAAGTGAATAATCATGCAAGACTTTTATTGGAAGTTGTAACAGTTGATATTTACGGACGTTGTAAGACTGAGTAGGACAACCTAATGTCTATATTGGACTTAGTATTATTTGATGGTAATTAGGAACCCGTTTTTGTGGGAGTCGTGCGAGGAATCTCGAGATGGTTAATTTATACTCCAATCCTTGAGAACTCTATTTGACTCTCAATTTCGTCCTCCCCTTAGCTTCTCTTAAATCCTGCTTCTTCTTCGACCCATCCCTTCGACTTCTTTTTCGGATTAGAAAACTTTTGTTTCGATTTGTCATTGACCTTGACTCTAATTATACGTTTACCAATTCCCCGTACCTATGCTATGAAAAGTTTGACTAATTTAAATTTTTGGGCTATCGTATTTACCAATTCCCCAAACGGAGCATATATGGTGTTCGGGATTGTGTGTACATTTTGACCTTAAACTTGTGCCTCGCAGTGTAAGATGTCATTAGGTTGAACTGAGTATTTATGGTGCTCGGGAGGCGTGTGCATATGATCTTAAACTAGAACCACGCATTGATAAGTGGCCGTTCTATTATGGTTGAGTAGCCTACTTAGAGATCGAAGTTTGACTTGTTTGAACTAAGTTCTCGAAGCTAGTTTTTAGAATTCTCTTGGTGAAAGTCTAGCCATCAACACTAATCATTTCCATAACGTCATTTTTTAATATTATTATTATCGATTACTTTTGACATGCAGGTTGGCAAGTGCCTTAAGTTTCCCTGAAAACTTCTTTTTATTAGATCGTTTTAATGTTTTCCCATTTTAAATATTTTGATATAATTATACTATTATTTTCCATATGATATAATATGGTTGGGAGAATGTCCGAGTTACTCCCCCTGATGTGGTTGTTATGTTTATAACATGACAGGTATTTGCTGCTGGGTTCCGGGTGTGTGCTAGCGAGTAGCGTGGATCCTACTCTTTATTCATTCACGATTTATAGATTTGTATTAATCTGTTTGGAGAATTTCCGTTTTAGCCCTTTTGTAAAAAAGGCATTTGTATTGACTTACCATTTCTTTTAATAAGATATAGTTTGTCAGTGTGTTTTAATCCCAATTCTACAATGTTTCTGTCACTGTATTGCTGATGGTAGGGATTTGTCGTGGATCCCCACCGCAAAATAATAACCGGCTAAGACCTAACTGGGTAGAAAGGGTAAGTCGGGTCGAATCCACGGGGACGGTAAGAGGCGTCTAGACTAAGGTCACCCAAAAACGAGACTAAGTCAACGAGCTAAACTAAACTAGAGTAATGGGAAGGGTGAGAAGGGTAAAGCTATGACTACGGTAACGTATAGAACAAACAAGGAAACGGGCTAGGATTAGGTCGGGGTCAAAGGGGTAACAGAATGGTCGAGGAAGAGCTAGAGTGAAGGAGGTAATAGGGTAATCTAGGTATAGTCCGGGCTCTCGCGACTTAGACTCACCTAGAGGTTCCACCTAAAACCCACCTTGGCGACACAAACGACAAACGGGGCTACTAGCGTGATATCGGGGCCTAGGTCGCGCCCGGGCTCTCGCAACTTAGACCGACCTAGGGGTCGTCCTCACCGGGCTCTCGCAACTTAGTGAGGGAACCAAACCCACAAATAAACTATCACCCACAAGAGAAAGGCAAGAAAAACAAGCATAGGAGCATACTAGTCATTCAAGCATTTCAACAAACATGTGATATGCATCAAACCAAGAGGAAACCCAAATCTTCCACCAACAACTCCAACAATCCCTTAATCTTTCAATTAACACCCTAATCACCTTACTAACCCTAGCAAGAATCTACTCTAACATATCTAATCTAAAACTAACAAAAACAAGATAAACCAACACAAGAACAAGAGGATGCATATATGAAACTAACAAAGATGAAGAACAAAACAATAAACAAGAATTAAATATTCAAACTTGGTTAAAGAACCAAGATTAAGAGAAAGGAAAAGAGATTATACCATACTAGAAGATGAAAAGAAGAAGGAAACTTGCATAAATGGAAGAACCCAAAACAAACATCCAAGGTTGTCAAGCTTGAATGGAGATCTTGAAGAATTCCAAATTACAAGCACTAATCTATAATTAACGATAATCTAAAGAATAATCTACACTAATCTAATCTAATCTAACCTAAAGTAGTCTAGGGTTTTGTGGGAAGTGAAGAACATTTCATAGGAATACAAGAGGAGGGGTATTTATAGGGTTACAATGGAAAGGGAGATGAAACAATGCTTCACGGGCTGTAACTGGGCCATCCCGTCCGGGATGAGTTGGTCCCGGTCGGGATGAGGTGGTCCCAGTCGGGATGGACCCCTTTCCCGGTCGGGATGGACCCAAAACAGCAGCTCCTCTTTTGTGCACTTCATCCCGGACGGGTTGAGGTCATACCCGTCGGGGATGAGTCTTGTAGGCCTCCAATATGATCCTTTTGGCCCCTCCTTGCTTCACATGGACTTCTCATCGATTCTCAGGACTCTGGATCGGGTCTCGGAGGCTCGGGATTGGGTCCCAAGGTCTCGGGATTGGGTCCCAAGGTCTCGGGGTCGAATCCAAGGCATCGAGTGATTGCTCCTTCACTTCGTTGGCTCCGAAAAGTGTATGTATTGAGTCGGAATCGCTCCAACTCTTCATGAATGGTCTCGGGAACCTGAAACGAACTAGAGGAAGCATAAGTAGCCCATAAATCGCTCCCAAGGAGCGATTCTACAAGGAAAATGGGACCAAGACACTACGAAATAGGCACTACAAACTACACTTATCAACTCCCCCACACTTAACCCTTACTCGCCCTCGAGTAAGCACATACTAACTACTAAACTAGCCTAGTGGATATTAGCGCACCCTACGCCCTTTCAACTAACACGAGAGCACCTAGAGGATAAGTGCTCTCCGCAAGGCAAGTGGGGTCTTGCGACAAAACTGTGGATGCAACCGGAGACAAAAACACATAAACAAACAAGCTCACAAACAAACACACAAAAGGTTGCACCCAAAGGAAAAGAAATACCGCTTCCCTCAAAAAAGCGGTGAAAGAAGCACCGGTTTAGGACTCAAGGCAAGTGACAACGTTCCCAAGCTAGCAATACAAACCAAAATGGACTAAACCCTAATAGTATGACGACAAAGCAACAAAAACGTTGGTAACTTACCTCGGTTCCTCCTAACCTTCTAATAACGTACCACGGGACGATCGGCGGGATGGAAAAAGGATGAACCACGGTGTTAGTCGACACTGTAGGTAAGTGAGACCCCGCCCCCTTTAGCAAAGAGCCAAGAGGGTCGTCCCATATCCGAAACCGCCTAACAAGTCCAAGTAAAAAGTGGAAATGATTGCAAAATGAGGGAAGACCGACTAATGCCGCTATCATCCTTCCTAGGGACTCGGTCCTTTGGTAGGCTCTTCACGGCAAAAGTCGGAAAAAGGCTTATTTTGAGAGGTAGGGGTTATTTTTGTGAATCGGGTTTTCTTTTGGCATTTTCTCTTTTCTTTTGCATTTTTGCCTTGTTTTGCCATGCCATTCTTTTTCTTCTTTTCTATTTTCTTTTTGGCTTATGTGCCTTTTCTTTTTCTTCTTTCTTTTCTTTCTTTCATTTTCTTTCTTTTTTCTTTTCTTTGCCCTTTTGGCTTGATTTGGCTTTTTGGCATTTCTTTGTGTAACAAGAAAGAGAGAACTCAACAAATTGCAATTTATTGTGTGGATATGTGTAGGAGGTAGGTGAATGGGAGAGTTGGGAGCGCACTTTCCCTTCAAACCCACAAAAAGGGGAGAACTTGGACTAATCAAACAATTCTAGACACGGTCACCTAAGGGACGAGACTCGGTAACCAAGGCCTTTTCACACCGTGGGTGGTCATAATGGTCAAATGCAAATCCCGTAGTAAATCCCTAGTAAGCTAGGTGGACTCAAGGTAAAGGACCAACGAATTCATTGATTTAGGGTCATTCTACTAGACTAAAGTCCAAGACTCGATTTATACTACTAGAAAGGGAAAGTAAACGCTTGCACACTAGCCTCTAAACCGGGTTTTCGAAAGCCATTTACACAGAAGACACACAACAAAACACAAAACAAAGACTCAACGAAAACGAAAGAAAACGAAACAAAAGCAACAAAACAAGAACAACACAAAACGAACACATACATAACACAAACACCACCCCTAGCTTCCAAATGAGAAACCAACCAACATCAAACTTTACAAAGCTCCTCCCGAGCATACCACATCACATTCTCCTCCAAATTCCACAAGAGATAAAGAAGAAAAAGGGATAAAGATGTTACCGGAAGTCTTGAAAGCTCTCCAAAGCTATCGGTGATTCAAGCAACCTATAAGGAAAAAGGGAGGCAAAACACACACAACACAACAAATACACGATACAACGACATAAAAGGAAAACACACAAAAGGAAAATCTTTTTGATTTTTATGAAAAAATTTCAAATTTTTAGGATTTTTAATGATTTTTTTGGAAAAACTACGAAAATAAAACTAATTATGATAGAATATCGCTCCCCCACACTTAAGCCGAGCCATGTCCTCATGCTCGACCGTAGTGCATGGGAGCACAAAAGAAAAGAAACTACGAAAATAAAGCTAAAAATCAAAAAGTGGAGAAAAGGCTAGAATGTGTCCGGCCGGGGTGTAGTCAAGTCACCGTGGGCCGAGACAAGAAAAAGATATGGATGGGGGAAGAAAATAAAAGGAAGGAAATAAAAGTAAATGGGAGAGGAGGGCTAGGTGTAATCAAGTCACCTAGCCCGGATTCCGCCTAAATCCGACTAAATCCTCAAAAAGAAAGAGTGAAAAACTTGTAAAATTTGGATTTTGAAAATGACTCTCGATGTAGTCACATCATCGAGAGTCGGGAGCAACCACTACCAAGGCCTCGAAGGCCATAAAGATACCATGACTCAAGGGGAAGGGAATAAACAAAGGAAAACAAGCAACAACGAAAACGGAAAAGAAAGGATAGTTGCCGTACCATAGGTTAGCAACTCACTCTCTCCATCGTCTCATAGATCAATATAGGCACTTGCTTGTCTTCATCATTTCTACCCCGCTTCAAGCTTGATAGAACCGCATGGTAGAGGTAGTAATGGTGCGAGGGGGTGGGATTTGATGTGAATATCGGTCTAAAGTGAGGAGGAAATGAGGTTAAGGTATGTAAATGAGGTACATGGGTGGTATGATATGAGAAAGGAAGGTAGGGAGGTTAGGTGGGGGTATACAATGGTTGGGTGGACTTAAATGTCGAAGAAGAAGCACCAAAAAGGAGTTGGGGATCATCCCGATCGGAATGGATGGTCCCGGTCGGGATGACACACCCGTCCCGATCGGGAAGCTCCCATCCCGGTCGGGATGGCACTCCAGTGGACTCGATTTTTGGCACCCTCATCCCGATCGGGACGGCCCCATCCCGATCGGGACGGCCCCATCCCGGTCGGGACGACACACCCTTCCCGGTCGGGAAGGGTCTTCATGACTTCCTCGACCCCAAAAACCGACTCCCTTACTCACGATCCAAGCTCTATCACTAACCACTCCTTTCTAGGAGTCACTTTCACTTCACCTATCATAATAAACTCAAACAAAACATCAAATTCTCTCCCTCACAACGCTCATCAACAATCCAATATTACAAGAATATCACAAAACTAACAAAATCCAAGAAACAAAACACACAAATACAAGCACAAGTACTCTAAAGAAGAGGAAGGGGGAATATACAACATGATGGTTCTTTAGGAACTCCGTCAAACCTAGGATGGTGGACTCTTCTTCAACCATAGCCCTCAAGGGCATGGAGGAGCAAGTCGAACGCACTACCGACATCATAATGAAGGCCCAAGAAGCGCTCGAGCCTAGCTAACCTCAACGGCCTCCAAGGAGGAGGCAAGAAGTAGGAATCCCAAGACCCATCATCATCATTCATGTCATCTCCGGGGTCTATCCATCCTACGAGCCTAACCGACCTCTTCCTCCCTAAGCATCGCCTCCAATCACAAGCAAGCTTCATCTCCAAGAAACAAGGCACAAAAAGCGGTTTTGGCCTCATATCCTCAATGCACACCCCCACACTTTCCTCAAGTTGTGGTTCCCCATCTTCATCACTAGGCCCCACATCATCTTGGAGGAGAGGATTGAAACTTCCACCGGCGGTTTCAATCTCTTCCAAACCATCGCTTGGTGTACTAGTAAGGGGCTCTTGATGCTTATCCACATTCTCGCACAAGGGCAACTCGAGGCTATCAATTTCACCCAACATCCTCACAAATTCCACCAAACCATCCAACTCACTATCCTCCTCCAATTCTTCACCAACGATGCCTTCACCAAGAGTCATATCCTCATTCGTCTCTTTTTGGGTAGACGATTGAGGCTCTTCAAAGCAAGACTCGCTCCTTATAGGGAATTCATTAACGGCCTCTTCATTGGGTTGTTCCCCTTCCCCAAATGAACGTCCCTCATCAAGTTGTGAGGATCGAGTTAAGAGCATTAGGGTTTCAGCCGTTAAAGCATGCAATCTAGCTTTATTTTCCTCCCTTTCCCTAAGGATTTTGGTCAAGAGTTCATTATTCTTTTGCGATTGGATGGCCATTTCTTGTTGCATTTGAAGCATCGATTGAAACACCTCCATGTCGGGCAATTGGTGATCATTGGGGTCTTGTAAAGCTCCTTGAAAATCTTGATGATGCCCAAGGGGTGGGGCATCATATTGTTGGTAGCAAGGTTGGGGTGATTGGTAGTATTGTGGGTCATGGGGTTCATATTGTGGTTGGGGTGGAGGGTAATATGGTGGGTTTTGGGGGTATTGGCTTCCATAAGGTGAATCTTGATTGAACATGGTGGGTTCACATTGATAACTCGAGTAATAGTCACCATGATCGTAGGATTGGTAATCGTTCACTTGTTGGTAGCCGTTTTCATAACCTTGAAGTTCATACCCGTCTTGATTACCCCAAGAAGCTTCACTACTACAAAATTTGTCATAGACATGACCTAATAGACATAGGTTAAAAGAAAAATCCACATCTATTTTTAATAGACATGGGTTATTTAAAAAACCTATGTATATAAAAGAGAATATACATAGGTCGAAATTAAAACCCATGTCTATAAATTTACACATAGGTCAGAGTAGAACCTACGTCTATAATATATAAATAGATGTAGGACATATAAGAAACCCATATATATTGATACAATACTAATAAAGTAATGAACCATGTCTATTCTATTACTCCTAATAATATTTTCTATTACTCCTAATAAACTAATAATATTCTATTACTCCTAAACCCTAAAGCCTTCTTTCATTTTTTTCACCCAGCAACCATACATCTTCGATCCTCAGCGCAGCCATGGAACGAAAATGAAGCTCTGTCACTCTATACCTAATCCTCCGTCACTCTATACAAATCCTTCGATCATCTTCAATCCTAATCCTTCAAGACCGAAGCTCAATCCGGCAGTTAGTTCTTCAATCCGTCAATCCTCCGACAATTTCTTCTTCAATTCCTTCAGTAATCGATCGATCATCCTGTTTCTTCTTCAATTTCTTCTTCAATTCGGCTACTCTTTTTCATCCTAGGTCGCCCTATGCTGTTGCTAAGGTTGCTGCTCATTGGTATACGGATAATTACCGTGAGGCTTATGGTAAGTTTGATTTGATTTATTTCATTCAATGTTAATTATATTGCAATGTGGTTTGTTTTTTATCCGATCTGATGCTGTTACTGTTATTTGATTGAATTTGATTAGTATATAAATCGAAAAAATTACTGTGATTGTCGGTGAATATATAAATTACTGTGATTGTATCGTTTTGTAGATATTAGTATGAATGTTTGAGTAATCAATACCAGATATATGATCGATATGCTTTTGGCGTTGATTTTGTTGTTTTTTTAATTGAGTTGTGTTCTACATATTTAGTGTGAATGTTTGTGTAATCGCTGCAGAAATGTGATCGATTTGTGTTTGTCTGTTCTCATGAATGTTTGATTCATGAATTATGAATTTTTGATGCTCAAAATGGCGGAATTGAAAAGTCTACTGCAAATGTGCATTTTCTTAAAAAGGAAAATTGACAATTGAAAAGCATCGAATTGCGAAGTATATACAATGTTGAAAACATATGTCGTTGATATGTGTTTGTCACTTGTTTACAATGTTTGATTTATCAACTCTGATGGTAGTAGCCTTGCTTCGGAAGAAAATGAATAATTGATAAGTATGTCTTAGGATTAAAGTCGTTTGCAGAAGTTATCGAGTTTTCGTTCATGAATTAGTATCATCTATATCACTCCATAGTGTTTTGTGCATATGCCAGGACACTACAAAACACTTGGACATATCAATTTAGGCGGAATACGTTGTAACTTTTAGTTGTGTTTATCCTTGATAAACGCTCACAAAGTTTAGGAGTAACATTGCATGCATAGTTCATTGCTCCTTAATCGAAGTAGTCTGAAATGAGGTGTGTTGATTACAATCATCGTGCCTCTAAGTCCTTTAAAAGTTATATGCCTTCACATGACGTGATTTTTGGGTATAGAGCTTTTGATTCAGAATAGAGTGACGTGCGTGGAGGAGTTTGTCAGTAGCTGTGAGATAGGGAACTTACTCACGTGAGAGAAGGTGTACGTGAAAGCATATTGTGTCTGTCTGTGTACTATCTAACAATAGACACTTAGAATTTGCCTGTTGGTCTCAAAGTTAAGGTTGAAAGCATTTCACCTTCTAAGAGTATGTATCAAATTCATTGAATCACAGTGCGAACCTTGAAATAGCCTTGAACCTCATATTCATATTGAGCAAGGCCTTTGGGTGGTGGAGGAGGAGATTTGGGTGGTGGGAATGCCGAAATAACACTCCTAAACAAGTCAAGTAAGGAAGGCCGTCTTTCCTTTGGGTAATTCTGTAGATTGTTTGTTACTTCAAATATACAGTAATAAATATAGGGGACTCCTTCACTCCTACAATAACCGCTTCCTACACACTAGCTACCACATCCTAATTTACCTCATTTACATGATCCTACTCATCTCATCAATATATTTCTTTTTTAGATATAAATAAATAAAAACCAATCAAATATTATTACTTATAATAATAAGTAATAATATTTGTAATATCCAGTCAAATAATATTATAATAAGAAATATGGACTTGGCCTTAAGCATTCAGAAATCTCATCTTATCTATCGTGGACATAAGGGTACACAACATAAAAAAAACCTAACTACTTATGTTTGTGATTAGTTAACCAATATAAGAGTAAAATAATTTTCAAAACATTGAATTAGTGGTCTTCTTTTGATAAAATAAAAGAGTAGTTTTTGGTTTGATACAATGCACCAACCGCTTCTTTTCACTTATTTTATTAACTAAGTATGTTATTTCAATAATTATTTTGTATTTTTGGAGTCAAATACTCCAAATATGATGATGTTGTCTTTGAATTTTTCCAAAAAAAATTCAATGTATTTATATTTCATACAGTAGTACATATTATGGGGATTTTTATAATATGCATGATATTCTTACTTTAAATATTAATTATACACATGTTAATTATATCCTAGTTCAGTTGTATATAAACTCACCTTACAACATAAACTCCACCTTGTGCTTAGATATTTTGGTCCGTCTTCAACTTATATCCTAGTCTCCTAATATATTTTTTTTTCCCAATTGCAGAGGAGGTGAAATCTAAGTATCCAAAGATCACATATGCCGACTTGTATCAGGTGAAAATACAGTACATTCTTTATAGTTTCATTGGAGGGTAGTTGTTTTCTCCATTTCTCCTAAAAGGCTAAAACCCCTTTCCCAACAAATAAAGTGGGAAAAGAAATACGTTTGGGAGACTCTTGGTTTTAGTGTTAGTTGTATAGATGTATTGCAGTCATATTATCTAGTTGCCACTAGACCTAGCGAAACTAACTCGATTGAAATAACCTATCTGACCCGACACTGAACTATAGGCCTGAGCTTGACCTGTAACCCGAATGTTTATTGCTATGCCAGCGATGCCCATAAAAAAATGATAATGACTGATCCCCCAGAATGGCCCGAATTCGAAATGACTCGGGCCGACCCAAACTTGGCATGACTCTTACAGGCCCGAAAATGACCCGAAGTTCACCCATCCAGGTCTAGCTTGTCACTACCCAAGAGAGATCTAACTGGATCTGTAATGAAATGAGTCTTCACTTTATATGAGAGGATGCATCACATGTCATGACAGTGCAAGAAAGCCTTAAGTTCCAATATTAATTCTCACTGTCTACATGCACGAGAGAGGCCAATCGGCCACTTATTTCTATCTGATTCCTCCTATCTTTTAAAGTGATTGCTCTCCCCTGCAGATTGCAGTCATGGAGTCGGTTGAAATGTCTAGTGTCTCATGCACTTTGTAGTTTTATGTCGTATCATTTGTTTACTTTTATTGACACCATTCTGGTTTGCAGCTTGCTGGTGTTGTTGCAGTTGAAGTCACAGGAGGCCCCACCGTTGAATTTGTTCCTGGTAGAAAGGTGTGTAAATTATGTTAATACCCGGGGAAACATGTAGAAGTTTAAGAAACCGCTTGTGCTAAATGTTTGTTACCTCATTTCAGGACTCCAAGGTATCTCCCAGAGAAGGGCGACTTCCAGATGCCAAACAAGGTTTGTCTATTATTTCCTTTTAGCTGTTTGGCTTCTTTTGTGAGGCACACCCAGAGAAATGCCAAATTTTATGTTCCTTGCGTACATAAATGTGGAAATCAGAGATGGAATGATGATTGTAAGATTCATGTACCAGGATTGTCCAAATTTTATGTATGATTTTGCTCTGGATTTGTTAATCCCACCTCTACAATTTCAGTATACTAATATACCATATTGTGGCCGTGTTTGTGCTTCCTCTACTGTCAACTCTTTTTCTTTTACTTTTTAGGTGTGTTTGTCACTTGTGATTCTATCTTCTATTGGAATCATATATATGACCGTTACATTCTTCATGGTTCTCTTTTTATTAACTAGACCCAGGAATGCAAGAGGAGATCAATTCATACGTTTGTAGAGGTCAAGCACATTTCGGCGTATTAGTGCTAGTAGGTTTATTGTTATCTTTTCGCTATTCTTTAATTGATACATTTACATGAAACATCAAAGCACTCCGACTACCTCCATCACCACCTTGTAACAAAGATCGACCTGCAAAAATCCATTAAAGGGTAATGAAAATTACGAAAATAAAATCACAAAATAAAACAAATCAGTAATCCACTAACACTCTGAATCTTGTGGATTATTCTGTCGTCCTTTATATACTCGTTACAGCCAAAATTGTTTTGTTGGTCGAATGTTAACTAACAGTCCGTGGGCTCCTTAGGGGTCATTTCGTATCATCAAACATGGTTATTTGTTTGATAGAATGGCACTTATGACTTACCATACTTTTTCATGCAACAGTTTGGGTCGCTGGAGCAATGGGAAGCAGCCATCTTTAGTTTACATCGGTCGGGCTTTCGAGTTAAGAACAACGAGACAGGAGCTATTCTAATTGCTGAGAAATTCTCTGAGAATCTGTTGGTATGTTTGCTAAACCCTCTTTTTCTTCGAAGTCCACTCCCAGTCCTGAAGTGTTAGATGAAATTCGCGTTGGAACCAACAAGTCTAACGGTTTAATGTTGTAAATGGAAAATAAATGTTATACTCCTATATTGACTTCTCGCAAATGACGAGCTCATCCCCCTATCCAATTCTTCAAAAATCTTTTGGTGGCGACTTAGATTGATACCAGTCATCCATGAGTTCATGAACAAAAGGAGAAAACCCATATATTTGGCTCCATTTTACAACAAGTACTTTTTTATTCTAATACATGATTAAGTGAAGTTAATATTTGTTATCGATTAAGTGAAGTTGATTCTTTCGTTATCAGGGATCATTGGGTGCTTATAATATTGGATATTGTTGAGCATAATCATGTGTATTGGTTTGACGCACTAGGAAAGTTTGAGCCTTCGGGATATAAAGCTCTACTTAATACGTGAGTTTGTCCCAACATGTTGTTGTTGATTCTAACAATAATGTTCATAAAAGAGAACTTATGTTATTCTATTAGATTGATTTTATTTTTATTATCTCGTGGTAGGTCGATAAGGGCGTACGGATATAGTGGAGGTACAAGAAAGAGTACTAAAGCACCACAGTGGGTGAGAGTTGATGCAAGTATTGTTTGATTTGAACCAACTCAACTTGATGTATGAGACATGCATGCATGTAGTATTCAATGTATTAGCTAAAAAGATTGGTTGTAGTAGGAAGAAATTTTATTATTGGTACATCGTGTACTTTTGTAGTTTTTTATCTTTTAGCTACTTATTTGTTTTGGATGATGACTACTTTTATGAAATATGGAACGTTTTATCGTCCAATTGGGTATTTATTTATGAGATTTATTTTGGTTCGATTGGATTGCAGTTTCTTATGAAAAATACGGAAAGCTTTAATAATTGATATCATTTTTAGACCGATGTATATACTATGACAATAAACATAGGACCGATGTATATACTATGACAATAAACATAGGGCAAACAATTAGCCCATGTCCGTACTATGACAATAAACATAGGGCGAACAAAAAATCCATGTCTATATTTATAAATAGACATAGGGCGAACAAAACCCATGTCTATTATTTTTATAGACATGGGTTAATTCTGTAAACCTATGTCTAATATAATAATAGACATGGGTTAATAGAAAGACCTATGTCTATGTTTTAGATAGACATAGGTCATATGACCCATGTCTAAGAATTGGATAATAGATGTCACTCAACTTAACATAGGTCGCAAAACCCATGTCTATTAGTTAAAACGACCCATGTCTATGTCATGTTTTGTAGTAGTGCTTGATAGTGATTAGGAGTCATCATGTCATAGCTTTGGTTCATGGAAGGAGAGGGGTAGCTCATATCGGCTTCCATGTGTGGGGAGTTTAGATCAAACCCCATGCTTGCTCGAAAATCGTAGTCCATACCCGGTTGGAAACCTCTCACCCTAGCAACCGTCCGTTTAAGCGGCTCTAAGTTGCAAGGAGAAGATAGTCACCACCTCTAAGCACAAACTGTAGACTAGGAACAAACGTGAGAAGTCTAGTGCTTTTTGGGCACTAGACAAGAGAGAAATAAACCACACACACACACAAGAAGCAAGGTAACAAAAAGAGAAAAGAAAAACACAAACACAAACACAAGGACAAAGTCAAGTAACTAGGAAAACAAAGTCTAAACTAGCACCGTCCCCGACAACGGCGCCAAATTGATGGTAGGGATTTGTCGTGGATCCCCACCGCCAAATAATAACCGGCTAAGACCTAACTGGGTAGAAAGGGTAAGTCGGTTCGAATCCACGGGGACGGTAAGAGGCGTCTAGACTAAGGTCACCCAAAAACGAGACTAAGTCAACGAGCTAAACTAAACTAGAGAAATGCATGGGAAGGGAGAGAAGGCTAAAGCTATGACTACGGTAACGGAGAGAACAAGAAAGGAAACGGGCTAGGATTAGGTCGGGGTCAAAAGGGTAACGGAATGGTCGAGGAAGAGCTAGAGTGAAGGAGGTAATAGGGTAATCTAGGTATAGTCCGGGCTCTCGCGACTTAGACTCACCTAGAGGTTCCACCTAAAACCCACCTTGGCGACACAAACGACAAACGGAGCTACTAGCGTGATATCGGGGCCTAGGTCGCGCCCGGGCTCTCGCAACTTAGACCGACCTAGGGGTCGTCCTCACCGGGCTCTCGCAACTTAGTGAGGGAACCAAACCCACAAACAAACTATCACCCACAAGAGAAAGGCAAGAAAAACAAGCAAGCATAGGAGCATACTAGTCATTCAAGCATTTCAACAAACATGTGATATGCATCAAACCAAGAGGAAACCCAAATCTTCCACCAACAACTCCAACAATCCCTTAATCTTTCAATTAACACCCTAATCACCTTACTAACCCTAGCAAGAATCTACTCTAACATATCTAATCTAAAACTAACAAAAACAAGATAAACCAACACAAGAACAAGAGGATGCATATATGAAACTAACAAAGATGAAGAACAAAACAATAAACAAGAATTAAATATTCAAACTTGGTTAAAGAACCAAGATTAAGAGAAAGGAAAAGAGATTATACCATACTAGAAGATGAAAAGAAGAAGGAAACTTGCATAAATGGAAGAACCCAAAACAAACATCCAAGGTTGTCAAGCTTGAATGGAGATCTTGAAGAATTCCAAATTACAAGCACTAATCTATAATTAACGATAATCTAAAGACTAATCTACACTAATCTAATCTAATCTAACCTAAAGTAGTCTAGGGTTTTGTGGGAAGTGAAGAACATTTCATAGGAATACAAGAGGAGGGGTATTTATAGGGTTACAATGGAAAGGGAGATGAAACAATGCTTCACGGGCTGTAACTGGGCCATCCCGTCCGGGATGAGTTGGTCCCGGTCGGGATGAGGTGGTCCCGGTTGGGATGGACCCCTTCCCGGTCGGGATGGACCCAAAACAGCAGCTCCTCTTTTGAGCACTTCATCCCGGACGGGTTGAGGCCATACCCGTCGGGGATGAGTCTTGTAGGCCTCCAATATGATCCTTTTGGCCCCTCCTTGCTTCACATGGACTTCTCATCGATTCTTGGGACTCGGGATCGGGTCTCGGAGGCTCGGGATTGGGTCCCAAGGTCTCGGGGTCGAATCCAAGGCATCGAGTGATCGTTCCTTCACTTCGTTGGCTCCGAAAAGTGTATGTATTGAGTCGGAATCGCTCCAAGTCTTCATGAATGGTCTCGGAAACCTGAAACGAACTAGAGGAAGCATAAGTAGCCCATAAATCGCTCCCAAGGAGCGATTCCACAAGGAAAATAGGACCAAGACACTACGAAATAGGCACTACAAACTACACTTATCAATTGCATTAGAATTTTTGGGGATTATCGAGCATGAGCAAAGACGTTGATCTCCCGTGTTCTGTATACATAACGACATCAATGACCCGTGGATTACCCCATCAGACATGGGTCGAAGTATCCTCAAACATATATCACACAATATGGCAATACTAAAAGCACGACAGTGTGCTAAAGATGAAAACCCATGGGAGTCTCTATGCGAAAATACCCTCACAAGGAACACCAAATTAATGCCGCCGTCGTCCAGGAAGGCCTCAGCTTCCTCCACCAATAGAATGTCTAAGAAACGACGAAACCGCTCCACAGACACTTCATCAAAAACAGGAACGGAAGGCCAAAGCGAATCTCATCCACCAATAGCATCTAATTCCTTGGGCAACGGACAGATGTCACCCCTTGCAAACCCAAATACATGATGGTCGGGATTCCAGAGACGTGAACATGCGCTTAATAAGCCATCTTGCACCTTGGTTTTTTTAAGCAACAAAATACAAGATAATCCAACACTCAACAACTCTTCAAGATCATCCTTTTAAAAGGAATTCATCCACTTGGTCAAAAGCTCACCAAATGTCGACATGAATTTAATAATCCAAAAGGGAGTATTAAGCACTACTTGAATGCAAATTGTGTCTAAGAAAGACCCCAACCACTCCTATTTATAGCTTCAACAACAACGGAATAAGGAAAGCTCCGTCCAACGAAATTCAGAAAATTTCCATAATCACGCACTAAACCGCGCTGGCTCTCGAGTCTGAGAATCAGGGCGCACGCTGGACCGCGCTTCAACCCTCCGGCATTCATCAACATCGAGCAATAAATTTGATTTCCTAAATCGTTTCTTTCCTATTTCAAGACACGAAGCAACTATGCACGGCCAAGTATCACCACAACAAGAAGAGAAAGTAGCGTTTAGCTACGCCGACTCACCGGACTTAGACGTTATTTTCTTTCATTTTTTCTTTCGGGGGATAAGCTACCCTACCTCGAGGTGTTGTAGACTCGCGCAACGAGTATAAAAAATTGGCCCAACTTTTTTTTCCACAATTTAGCACATTTTCGAGTCAAAGTCAACATTTCAATGTAAAAGTGATCCGACCCTGGTCTGGTTTCAAAGCATTTGAACACATTTGAAGCCGAATCAACAAGTTTTTTCATGCATCCCGAGTCAAAATGCATGTAAAAAACAAACGTTTTATTGGACGTACTACTCGATCCAATTCCCGACTCAAAACACTAAAAAAATGAAAGTCATGTTGCGGGGGAAATATCCGCCGCATTACGTTTTAATCCGATGCAAAACATCGCTTGCGTCGGAATAGCTGATGCGTGACGTCCGCCTTTAAATATCGACACAAAGGAAGGCATGTGCGTTG
Source organism: Agrostemma githago (assembly GCA_958450325.1). Lineage (NCBI taxonomy): Eukaryota > Viridiplantae > Streptophyta > Magnoliopsida > Caryophyllales > Caryophyllaceae > Agrostemma > Agrostemma githago. The sequence goes on along the minus strand of OY288247.1, from coordinate 58,445,039 downwards.
GCTATTCCGACGAAAGGTAGTATGCGGCGGACATGCGTCAGATAACCCGATGCTCAGCCAGTCAAAGGGAACGTGAAAGTCAACCCAGCATGCGTCGGACAGTCCAACGGAAGAAGTAGCATGCGTCGGACCATGCGGCAGATTGGCCGACGCAAGAAGGTGGTTTTGCGTGGGATAATGCGTGGGATAGTCCGACGCATGTTGCCTTCGTGCGATCGTCTCGCATCGGCTAGTCCGACGCTAGCAGCAATTCATGAAGTCACAGCAGCCAGAATGCAGCAAACCCAAATGCTCAAGCGACCTGAAAAAATAAAACCAGCATAACGCACATCATGTGCGACCAAATGTGCTCCTCCCAAACAAATTCTGCATCGAATATTTTACGCAGAAACAGAACATGCTCAATGATACTACTAATGAAACTAATATATTACAATGGTGAAGTAGATGTTTACAATTCAGTTAACAAGTTCGAGAATTAGTATTTCCAAAATCCAATCCAATCCATAAGACCTAGTCTACCTAACGGGTTGGGTCTATCTCCATATTACCAAATCCATGTCCATCGTCGGCGTTGTTGTCGCGTCTCCGGCCATGTGGCGTAGAACTGTAACCTTCGTCGGACATAGCGATCCTCTCTTTCAGCATCTCGATCGTCCTCCTCTGATCCGTAATCTCGCGTTCATGCTGAACCTGACGTTCTTCCATCCTCTTCAAGTTGTCCTTTAGTCTCATGTTATTCATCCGTTGCTGGGTGGCGGCGGTGGGCATGTTACTATCATCCACCGAGGTGCTAGTACGGTTCATGCATGGTTTGAGCAGTACCTTAGCGGCGCTTCCAATCCCGAACTCGCGTTTCCTCTTGTTAAATCCACTCGAGGCGTCATGGTATAACCGAAATTGTTTTATACGTGGTATATCCTCGCCTCCTTGGGACATTGCGTCCTCCACCGCTCGTCCGTAGTTCTCCTGAAATGAAATTTAGATGTCAAATTATTATCTTAACAGGAAATACATGAAACAGAGATAATCTTATATGATTGTAATTAGATCATACGAGAACTTACATTCACCTCCTCTGCTACGGGGTCAACCCAAAGGCCTTTCTTGTTCTTCTTGACCTTATGTAGTAGCTGGATCGTCGTTGCATCCGGTCCCTTGGAAATAAAATGTCAGAACACGTGTCGTGTTATTGATCACAAGAAACTAATTATTTATATTAATTCACAACACATACCATGCTATTGAACATTGTTGTCGCGCTCTTACGCCCTAGGCACTTCATCCCTTTCGCGACCCGGTCTATGTTTCCGCCATGACGATTCGCCATGTCACCTCCACCTTCTTCAGGAAGCTAGGATAGAGCGCCCTACGTTGAAGCTCCTAGTACTTGTGTTCTGGGAACCAAACAGGCCTCTCCTTCGCCTTCATTGCTCTCTTGAAAATCTCGAAGAGACGCTTCTTGATCCTTGCCTCGTACCCGCTACGCAACTCGTACCCCGGATCAACCCTCACTCATTTCTGGTTGGAAAAGACAAACAACTTATTAGAAACTTTAAAACACATTACTGATATATTTTAATTATTAGAAAACAAAGGACACTTACTTCGAAGTGAGTGTGCTCGGCGTCCATCGCCTGTTGGGGCGCCTCAGTCCAGTTCCTATAAACGCCAGGGGCGTTCATGTACGTACCGACTATGGTCTCGCGTAGGTATTTGATAATGTCCTCATCATCCCACCTGCAACGACAATTTCACAAGTTATATTCCACTATCATAACAGAAAAAAATATCTTATGTTAGGAAAACCTTAACACAATAGAAGAATTCTTACCAAATGCCATCATCGTTCCGTGAAAGGTATTTCTTATCTGCATCCGGAATATCGTCCTTGTTACCACCACCTGCCATTATTATATTTCCTCTACGAGAACAACAGTTGAAAAACGTGAAAGCACATTAACACTTTACACTAATGAAGGGAAATACACACTGAAAAATATAATACATTAACCAGTCTATAATACGCACACCTGTTCGATAAATTGTTTTTAATTCCAATGAAAACAAAGTTACAATATTGAAATGAAAACACCTAACAAAAACATTAATTCTTAGTACTATTGCTACTACTAGATTAGTAGTGGTGGTGGTGGTGGTGGTGGCGGTAGTAGATTACTCGTAGTAGTAGTGGTAGTAGTAGTAGATTAGTAGTAGTAGTAGTAGTAGTAGTAGTAGTAGTAGTAGTAGTAGTAGTAGTCGTCGTCGTCATAGTAGATTAGTATTAGTATTTGTAGTAGACTAGTAGTAGATTAGTAGTAGTAGGAGGAGGAGGAGTTGTAGTAGTAGATGTAATACCTCGAATTTAAAGAGTATATATTGGATATGGTGCTCGGAGAAGCGTGTATTGGATATGGTTTAAGAGGCTCAGATGAGTGCTTAAAGGGATTGATAGTACTACTCATGTCAACAAAGTGCACTTTCTTTTCTGGTTTCCCCTTGATAAGAACTCCGCAGTTAAGCGTGCTTGACTGTGAGCAATCTTAGGATGGGTGACCTCCTGAGAAAGGTTCTGGGATGCGCATGAGTGAGGTCAAAATGCGTTGAAAAATACCCGTGTTGATCTGTGGGGCTAGTACACGACCTCTTGAGCGCCATAAGTGATACCACAGTCCACAAGTGGTGGTTGGGGTGTTACAAATGGTATCAGAGCAACCCGGTGACAGTGTGATGATCTTGTGGTTAGGATTGCCATGGTCTTCAACCTAGTTGGGGTGGATCCAGAGGCTTGGCTGCGGTCAGCTTCTGGGAGCAACGAGGACGTTGCTTTCTTAAGTGGGGATGATTGTAATACCCCGATTTTAAAGATTATATATATTGGATATGGAGCTCAGAGGAGCGTGTATTGGATACGGTTTAAGAGGCTCGGATGAGTACTTAAAGGGATTGATAGTACTACTCATGTCAACAAAGTGCACTTTCTTTCCTGGTTTCCCCATAATAAGAACTCCGCAGTTAAGCGTGCTTCACTAGAAGCAATCTTAGGATGGGTGACCTCTTTGGAAGGTTCTGGGATGCGCATGACCGAGGTCAAAATGCGCTGGAAAAAACTCGTGTTGACCTATGAGGCCAGTACATGACCTGTTGAGCACCATAACTGATACCACAGTCCACAAGTGGTGGCTGGGGTGTCATAGTACACTACTACAAAACATGACATAGACATGGGTCGTTTTAACTAATAGACATGGGTTTTGCGACCTATGTTAAGTTGAGTGACATCTATTATCCAATTCTTAGACATGGGTCATATGACCTATGTCTATCTAAAACATAGACATAGGTCTTTCTATTAACCCATGTCTATTGTTATATTAGACATAGGTTTACAGAATTAACCCATGTCTATAAAAATAATAGACATGGGTTTTGTTCGCCCTATGTCTATTTATAAATATAGACATGGATTTTTTGTTCGCCCTATGTTTATTGTCATATTACGGACATGGGCTAATTGTTTGCCCTATGTTTATTGTCATAGTATATACATCGGTCCTATGTTTATTGTCATAGTATATACATCGGTCTAAAAATGATATCAATTATTAAAGCTTTCCGTATTTTTCATAAGAAACTGCAATCCAATCGAACCAAAATAAATCTCATAAATAAATACCCAATTGGACGATAAAACGTTCCATATTTCATAAAAGTAGTCATCATCCAAAACAAATAAGTAGCTAAAAGATAAAAAACTACAAAAGTACACGATGTACGAATAATAAAATTTCTTCCTACTACAACCAATCTTTTTAGCTAATACATTGAATACTACATGCATGCATGTCTCATACATCAAGTTGAGTTGGTTCAAATCAAACAATACTTACATCAACTCTCACCCACTGTGGTGCTTTAGTACTCTTTCTTGTACCTCCACTATATCCGTACGCCCTTATCGACCTACCACGAGATAATAAAAATAAAATCAATAGAATAGAATAACATAAGTTCTCTTTTATGAACATTATTGTTAGAATCAGCAACAACATGTTGGGACAAACTCACGTATTAAGTAGAGCTTTATATCCCGAAGGCTCAAACTTTCCTAGTGCGTCAAACCAATACACATGATTATGCTCAACAATATCCAATATTATAAGCACCCAATGATCCCTGATAACGAAAGAATCAACTTCACTTAATCGATAACAAATATTAACTTCACTTAATCATGTATTAGAATAAAAAAGTACTTGTTGTAAAATGGAGCCAAATATATGGGTTTTCTCCTTTTGTTCATGAACTCATGGATGACTGGTATCAATCTAAGTCGCCACCAAAATATTTTTGAAGAATTGGATAGGGGGATGAGCTCGTCATTTGCGAGAAGTCAATATAGGAGTATAACATTTATTTTCCATTTACAACATTAAACCGTTAGACTTGTTGGTTCCAACGCGAATTTCATCTAACACTTCAGGACTGGGAGTGGACTTCGAAGAAAAAGAGGGTTTAGCAAACATACCAACAGATTCTCAGAGAATTTCTCAGCAATTAGAATAGCTCCTGTCTCGTTGTTCTTAACTCGAAAGCCCGACCGATGTAAACTAAAGATGGCTGCTTCCCATTGCTCCAGCGACCCAAACTGTTGCATGAAAAAGTATGGTAAGTCATAAGTGCCATTCTATCAAACAAATAACCATGTTTGATGATACGAAATGACCCCTAAGGAGCCCACGGACTGTTAGTTAACATTCGACCAACAAAACAATTTTGGCTGTAACGAGTATATAAAGGACGACAGAATAATCCACAAGATTCAGAGTGTTAGTGGATTACTGATTTGTTTTATTTTGTGATTTTATTTTCGTAATTTTCATTACCCTTTAATGGATTTTTGCAGGTCGATCTTTGTTACAAGGTGGTGATGGAGGTAGTCGGAGTGCTTTGATGTTTCATGTAAATGTATCAATTAAAGAATAGCGAAAAGATAACAATAAACCTACTAGCACTAATACGCGGAAATGTGCTTGACCTCTACAAACATATGAATTGATCTCCTCTTGCATTCCTGGGTCTAGTTAAGAAAAAGAGAACCAGGAAGAATGTAACGGTCATATATATGATTCCAATAGAAGATAGAATCACAAGTGACAAACACACCTAAAAAGAAAAAGAAAAAGAGTTGACAGTAGAGGAAGCACAAACACGGCCACAATATGGTATATTAGTATACTGAAATTGTAGAGGTGGGATTAACAAATCCAGAGCAAAATCATACATAAAATTTGGACAATCCTGGTACATGAATCTTACAATCATCATTCCATCTCTGATTTCCACATTTATGTACGGAAGGAACATAAAATTTGGCATTTCTCTTTGTGTGCCTCACAAAAGAAGCCAAACAGCTAAAAGGAAATAATAGACAAACCTTGTTTGGCATCTGGAAGTCGCCCTTCTCTGGGAGATACCTTGGAGTCCTGAAATGAGGTAACAAACATTTAGCACAAGCGGTTTCTTAAACTTCTACATGTTTCCCCGGGTATTAACATAATTTACACACCTTTCTACCAGGAACAAATTCAACGGTGGGGCCTCCTGTGACTTCAACTGCAACAACACCAGCAAGCTGCAAACCAGAATGGTGTCAATAAAAGTAAACAAATGATACGACATAAAACTACAAAGTGCATGAGACACTAGACATTTCAACCGACTCCATGACTGCAATCTGCAGGGGAGAGCAATCACTTTAAAAGATAGGAGGAATCAGATAGAAATAAATGGCCGATTGGCCTCTCTCGTGCATGTAGACAGTGAGAATTAATATTGGAACTTAAGGCTTTCTTGCACTGTCATGACATGTGATGCATCCTCTCATAGAAAGTGAAGACTCATTTCATTACAGATCCAGTTAGATCTCTCTTGGGTAGTGACAAGCTAGACCTGGATGGGTGAACTTCGGGTCATTTTCGGGCCTGTAAGAGTCATGCCAAGTTTGGGCCGGCCCGAGTCATTTCGAATTCGGGCCATTCTGGGGGATCCGTCATTATCATTTTTTTATGGGCATCGCTGGCATAGCAATAAACATTCGGGTTACAGGTCAAGCTCAGGCCTATAGTTCAGTGTCGGGTCAGATAGGTTATTTCAATCGAGTTAGTTTCGCTAGGTCTAGTGGCAACTAGATAATATGACTGCAATACATCTATACAACTAACACTAAAACCAAGAGTCTCCCAAACGTATTTCTTTTCCCACTTTATTTGTTGGGAAAGGGGTTTTAGCCTTTTAGGAGAAAGGGAGAAAACAACTACCCTCCAATGAAACTATAAAGAATGTACTGTATTTTCACCTGATACAAGTCGGCATATGTGATCTTTGGATACTTAGATTTCACCTCCTCTGCAATTGGGAAAAAAAATATATTAGGAGACTAGGATATAAGTTGAAGATGGACCAAAATATCTAAGCACAAGGTGGAGTTTATGTTGTAAGGTGAGTTTATATACAACTAAACTAGGATATAATTAACGTGTATAATTAATATTTAAAGTAAGAATATCATGCATATTATAAAAATCCCCATAATATGTACTACTGTATGAAATATAAATACATTGAATTTTTTTTTGGAAAAATTCAAAGACAACATCATCATATTTGGAGTATTTGACTCCAAAAATACAAAATAATTATTGAAATAACATACTTAATTAATAAAATAAGTGAAAAGAAGCGGTTGGTGCATTGTATCAAACCAAAAACTACTCTTTTATTTTATCAAAAGAAGACCACTAATTCAATGTTTTGAAAATTATTTTACTCTTATATTGGTTAACTAATCACAAACATAAGTAGTTAGGGTTTTTTTATGTTGTGTACCCTTATGTCCACGATAGATAAGATGAGATTTCTGAATGCTTAAGGCCAAGTCCATATTTCTTATTATAATATTATTTGACTGGATATTACAAATATTATTACTTATTATTATAAGTAATAATATTTGATTGGTTTTTATTTATTTATATCTAAAAAAGAAATATATTGATGAGATGAGTAGGATCATGTAAATGAGGTAAATTAGGATGTGGTAGCTAGTGTGTAGGAAGCGGTTATTGTAGGAGTGAAGGAGTCCCCTATATTTATTACTGTATATTTGAAGTAACAAACAATCTACAGAATTACCCAAAGGAAAGACGGCCTTCCTTACTTGACTTGTTTAGGAGTGTTATTTCGGCATTCCCACCACCCAAATCTCCTCCTCCACCACCCAAAGGCCTTGCTCAATAAGAATATGAGGTTCAAGGCTATTTCAAGGTTCGCACTGTGATTCAATGAATTTGATACATACTCTTAGAAGGTGAAATGCTTTCAACCTTAACTTTGAGACCAACAGGCAAATTCTAAGTGTCTATTGTTAGATAGTACACAGACAGACACAATATGCTTTCACGTACACCTTCTCTCACGTGAGTAAGTTCCCTATCTCACAGCTACTGACAAACTCCTCCACGCACGTCACTCTATTCTGAATCAAAAGCTCTATACCCAAAAATCACGTCATGTGAAGGCATCGAACTTTTAAAGGACTTAGAGGCACGATGATTGTAATCAACACACCTCATTTCAGACTACTTCGATTAAGGAGCAATGAACTATGCATGCAATGTTACTCCTAAACTTTGTGAGCGTTTATCAAGGATAGACACAACTAAAAGTTACAACGTATTCCGCCTAAATTGATATGTCCAAGTGTTTTGTAGTGTCCTGGCATATGCACAAAACACTATGGAGTGATATAGATGATACTAATTCACGAACGAAAACTCGATAACTTCTGCAAACGACTTTAATCCTAAGACATACTTATCAATTATTCATTTTCTTCCGAAGCAAGGCTACTACCATCAGAGTTGATAAATAAACATTGTAAACAAGTGACAAACACATATCAACGACATATGTTTTCAACATTGTATATACTTCGCAATTCGATGCTTTTCAATTGTCAATTTTCCTTTTTAAGAAAATGCACATTTGCAGTAGACTTTTCAATTCCGCCATTTTGAGCATCAAAAATTCATAATTCATGAATCAAACATTCATGAGAACAGACAAACACAAATCGATCACATTTCTGCAGCGATTACACAAACATTCACACTAAATATGTAGAACACAACTCAATTAAAAAAACAACAAAATCAACGCCAAAAGCATATCGATCATATATCTGGTATTGATTACTCAAACATTCATACTAATATCTACAAAACGATACAATCACAGTAATTTATATATTCACCGACAATCACAGTAATTTTTTCGATTTATATACTAATCAAATTCAATCAAATAACAGTAACAGCATCAGATCGGATAAAAAACATACCACATTGCAATATAATTAACATTGAATGAAATAAATCAAATCAAACTTACCATAAGCCTCACGGTAATTATCTGTATACCAATGAGCAGCAACCTTAGCAACAGCATAGGGCGACCTAGGATGAAAAAGAGTAGCCGAATTGAAGAAGAAATTGAAGAAGAAACAGGATGATCGATCGATTACTGAAGGAATTGAAGAAGAAATTGTCGGAGGATTGACGGATTGAAGAACTGACTGCCGGATTGAGCTTCGGTCTTGAAGGATTAGGATTGAAGATGATCGAAGATGATCGAAGGATTAGTATAGAGTGACGGAGGATTAGGTATAGAGTGACAGAGCTTCATTTTCGTTCCATGGCTGCGCTGAGGATCGAAGATGTATGGTTGCTGGGTGAAAAAAATGAAAGAAGGCTTTAGGGCTATTATTAGGAGTAATAGAATAGACATGGTTCATTACTTTATTAGTATTGTATCAATATATATGGGTTTCTTATATGTCCTACATCTATTTATATATTATAGACGTAGGTTCTACTCTGACCTATGTGTAAATTTATAGACATGGGTTTTAATTTCGACATTCTCTTTTATATACATAGGTTTTTTAAATAACCCATGTCTATTAAAAATAGATGTGGATTTTTCTTTTAACCTATGTCTATTAGGTCATGTCTATGACAAATTTTGTAGTAGCGGTAGATTAGTAGTATTAGTAGTAGTAATAGATTAGTAGTAGTAGTAGTACTAATAATCATCTACTACTACTAATACTACTACTACAACTAATCTACTACTACCACTACTAATCTACTACTATTAATGTACTACTACTACTACTAATCTACCACTACTCCTAATACTACTAATCTATTATTACTACTAACAAAGTGCACTACTACTAACAAAATTCATAATACTCAATCCACCACTAACAACAACAATAACACTATCACCAACAATAAACCACAACAATAATATCAATAACAATAACAATCATACTTTAATGGAGAAAAGACAGAAAATAAACCGGAAAAGGACACATGACAGGAAGCGCGGCAGGAGGGGTCGTCGGCGGCGTGCGAGGTGGTCGGAGGTGGTGCCGGTGGAGGAGGAGGAGGGGTTAGGATTTCTTCGCGAGAAGGGGTTAGGGTTCGTCACACAAAATCAATTTGGCGGTTTTTGTGTTTTGTGAATTGGACGCGTCTTTTTTTTAAAAAAAAATATCTGAGTATCATGTGGTAGACGATCCGCCGCAAGTCATTTATTATGCGTCGGATTGTCCGCCGCACGCATAAATGATTTTTTTTAAAAGGAGAAAAACGTGCGTCGGTTTCTTATGGTACGCATCGAAAGATCCGCCGCACCGTGAGCTATGCATCGAACATGCGTTGGCAAATCCGACGCAAGTTTTTGTAGGCGCCTTTGACCTGCGTCGCTTGCGTGGACAATTCCGCCACAAGCGTCTTGCGGCGGTCAATCCGCTGCATAACCGACACAACGTCTGACAATGCGATGGATTTGTAGTCCGCCGCAAGACGTCCGCCGCATTCTGCTCTGGTTTTTTGTAATGAAATATACAAAATTCAAACTTCTTAAACGTGTTTTCACCCTCCCGATCAATAACAACTCACCTATGACACCCTAAATCATGGCGTAACACTAATCAAATCAAACTCTGAAGTGCTTATATGATTACTTGTTATTTAAGCTAATATTGCAGGAGATCCAAACAAAAGCAAGAAAGCCAAGCAAAACATCATCGACAAAAAAAATGAAGTTCATACATACAAGCAAGTGAAAGAGTTCAAACTAGGGGCTGCGAGGCCGCCGATACAGCAAGTAAAAAGTTAAGATCAGAGAAAAAATGAAAGTCTAGGCCCTCGACCTGAAAAGAAGCCAACTCCTCCGCGCCGCCTAGTGAGGTATCTAGGCCAGTCAGCAAATCCGCAGTGCTCGACACCCCTCCAGTCACCTCAACCTCCTCAGGAACACCTACAGCCTCCGACTCTGCTCTGTCCTCGACACGCCTCGAGGATTCACCCTGAAACCAGGCCAGTTGTTTGATCAACGCTTATTATATCTATTTCTATCGCTTCTCGACCTGACGATCGTTTTATCGTGTTTTCCCTTCTTAAGTGAGCTTTAATTGTCGATATTTGCTAGGAAGTCGATATTGTTGTATCTCAGGTTATTTTGCAGAATATGTATGTTTTTGGATGCATTTAAATCTTGGCGAACTAAAAGCACTAATCCGAGGACGATAATGGAAATCAAGAAGAAAAAAGACACCAGAGGAGATGAAAGAATGATCGCCCACATAAGGGTCAAATTTAAACGTCCATATCTTTTTTTCTACAAGTTCTATTAGAGTGATTCAAGTGGCGTTGGAAAGAAATTTCTTTTAGCTTTCCAACTATATATTGCACGTCCAATTTGAACAAGCAATGAAGAAATGACAGCCATTTGAAATCGAGTGCGTGATGCTGTGACCTACGACGCTACTCGATCGAGTGGATATCATAATAAGTTTTGGTCAGTTTTTGGGGGGTCACTCGACCGATTCCATTCTTGGCTCGATCGACTGGACCTCTTTCTTGGCCGCGGCTCTTTGGTCGGGAATGATTGGTTTCGGGCCCAATTTTTTATCTTATTAAGCTTGTATTAAGACGGGATTGAGAAACCTTTTCATTATTCAATTTTCTTATTTTAGTCTTAGACCTAGATAGAGAGATTTCTTAGTTTCGTTTTACGTACTTTTGAAGGTCGAATCCTTTGCTACATTCTTAATCATTTGGTATTCAATTTCAATTCCTCTTTCAGTTCATCATCTTTTATTTATTGTTCTTTTCTTATTGTTTTCAATTGATTGTTCTTTAATACCTGTTCGTTTATTATTATTATTTAGTTTAATTCATCTTAATATTCTTAGATTCGATTTATTTCTTTCTTGTCTTAATAGTTTTATTATGCGTAACTAATTTCTCATCTAGGGTTAAGGGGAGGGTCTATGCATGTTAGGAGGGGTTATAATTGATTGACTGATTGTTAATCGCGTGAACTATTGCTTGTTTATTGTCTTAAATCTAATTGATTATTTTCTGCATAATTCAATTGATTTAGTATAACAATTAGAGTTTTTCACCAACCGGGTTAAGAACTAATTAGGCCACGATAATTAGAGTAGACTGACTTAATGCTAGCAACCTCAGGTTAACTTTACATCTAAATGTTATATTGTAACGACCGGTCTTGCACTTTAGGTAGTTCAATTAATGATAAGTTAATTAATTCCCTAATCCCGACTAATATTGATAGTGAACCTATGATCCTAGACCTTCTTCTTATTATTGTCTTCCTTAGTAGTTTTAGTTTATTCTCTACAAACCTAAGAAACTGTGACCCATAATCTATAATCTAACCCTTGGGATAAATAATTGAATGCCCATCTCCACGTGGATCGACCCCTGACTTCGCTATCCACATTAGTTATTGACCTTAGGGTACTTTTGATTAGGGATACGACTTAGCCCTATCATTGTTCCCTCAGCCTCTCATTCTCGCGATCCCGAGAACGAACAACCTGCAGTAAATCGAGCTCAACCTTCTCAAGCTCAGCCACCCGTGCTCCCAACTGAGACACCATGTCCGGAACGTCCTACAGAACAATACAAATCTCAAACACCAAACACTTCATCAAGCATCTACAAAAACAAAACAAAAGCAGCATACCAATCTAGACTCCGCATCATGAGCCGAGGCAGAAGCCCTCTCCGATACGTAGGCCCGGAAATAGTTCACGACCTACCATAACCTCTGATGGGTATTCGAAGATACCAAAACCACATAACTGAGCAAGTTAGCCACAATTGCCTAAAACAGCAAAAACAAGTTCAAAAACAAACCACAGACACTTACCCGATATACCCAGTCAAACCACTCCATCCCGGCGTCCACTTCCTCCACAGAACAAGGAGAAAGAGGCTCAATGTACCTTACGCCAACAACATCCGCCCTGAGCAGCGTAAAGGAAAAGTCTGAGGGCTGAATGACGTCAGTCGGATCGACTAACTAAGAAAGCAAAAAAAAAGTCATTTTAAAGACGACTCTATCCATGTAATCCCTAGAAATTCTAACGCAATACTTTGGCGAAAACACTGTAGAGTTGGGATTAAAACCACTGACAAATTATATTCTAATTAAAAGAAATGGTCAGTCGATACAAAGACCATTTTTTACAAAAGGGCTAAAATAAAAATTCCTTCAAAGGGTTTATATATATCCAAAAGTAACATAAAAAGATGGAATAGGATCCACGCTTCTCGCTAGGTCACACCCAAAACCCAGCAACGAATAACTGTAATGTTATAAACATAACAGCCACATCAGTGGGGAGTAACTCGGACGTTCTCCCAGTCATATTATATCATATGGAAAATAATAGTATTACTATATCAAAAATTTTAAAAGGGAAAACATTAAAACGGTATAATAAAAATATGTTTTCAGAGAAACTTAAAGCACTTGCCAACCAGTAAGTCAAAACAAATAGATGATGACGATGATGATGACGATTTTGAAGTTAGTGAGAGAGGTGCGATCAAGCGATTTACGCCAACCCCTCCCCTGCGGTTAGGGTTTCCGGCCTCCGGCCCTCCTCCATCCACGGCGACCTTCCCTCCGCCTGCCGGTGGTTCCGCCGTTTTACCTGGGTGGTGCGGACGATCTTTCTTCTTCCCCTGCTGCCTTCTCCTTGCGTGGGTTTCTGCCGCCTTCCCCTGCTGCTGTTTTTTCCCCCGTGGTGTCGCCGCTGCTCTGCTGCTCACCCGCTGGTTCACGTCCCTCCTTCTTACTCCTCCGTCGCCTCTGTCTCTTTTCTTCTAGTGTCTTGCCTGAATCTGAGGCTCTTCCACTGTCCCCTGCCGCTGCTGCTGCTCTTTTTCATTTTCTCACCTTCTTTCTCTTGCTGTTGCCCTTCACATCGTCGACCAACCCTCGTCGGCGGTTCTGGTCCGGCTTCCTGGCTGGTGCTTGCTGCTTTTTGGGGTCAGCTTGCTGCTTGGGTTGTTGCCCCCCTCGCTGCTGCTCTCTTGTTTCTCTCCTAATGCCCTTGACGGCGCCGACCAGCTCTTGTCGGTGGTCTCTGGTTCGGCTTCCTGGCTGGCGGTCTTGCCGCTTTCCGGGGTCTTTTTGTTGCTCGTGTGGGTCCATTTACTTATTTTGTTGGCTGCTTTAAGCTGCTGTTTTTTGTTGGCTGTCTTGTTTCCTTTGTTCAGGTGGTTCCGTATTCGGTTCCGTTTTTGTCGGGTCGTTTGGTGCTTGCTGATGTGCTTTGTTGTTCTGCTCTGTTCCATGTTTTGTCGGGTCGTTCCTTGTATTCAGCTTGTTTGCTGCCCATTTGTTGTTGTTTCCTTTTTCTTTTTGTGGTTTCGCGTTTCGGTTTTTGTTGTTTGCTACTCGTCTGCTGCCTGTTCGTCCTTCCTTGTGTGGTCTCAGTTTTTGGGTTTCTTTTCCTTCTTTTGCGCCCTTCTGGTTTGTGGTTTGCCCTCTGCTTTGCTCTTCCATGCCTCCTTTAGCTCGCTTCCATTGTCCTTTCGTGGGTCTTTCTGAGTGTCAGGATGGTTGCGGAAAAGGTCTAACTAAACAATCCTTGCTCGTCCACTTGCGCTACCGCTATTTTTGTGTCGGTGCTCAGGTATTAACGCGACAAACCCTCTCCAGTAGTTTGGCAGTCTACTCTTCGGCTGTGGTCCCCTTTAAGCGTATGAGTATTTGGTTGAGTGGTGTTTGCCTTTCGACTCATTTGCTCACTTTTCGTTGTAGGCATGGGGCGGAGGATTATGTTGAGGCGCCTGATTCTGGGGACGGGTTCGTTCGGTTTATTCTGTATGACCTTCCTTGCCCCGTTCCGTCCCCTATGCCGTTGGTGGGAGATATTGACCAGGACATGGCCTCTTACGTTTCTTTGACTTCTCTTGATCGTTTGCTCTCGAAGGGGTTGCGCACAATTAAATCTATCCCCCCTAGGTGTCGGCTTGGATTCACGCGGTTTTTGAAGGGTGCCCTTGATGATGTCGTTGGCTCGCCTTTTGATATTTCTCACCGGGTTTCCTTGCTTGTATTGAAGATCTTTGCCTCAAGGAGTAGTTTGGAGTGTGGCCGGAACTGCTATTAGACGGCAACGTCAGGAAGAGGCTATTGCCGGAGCTATTCGTACTTGGGAGTGTCGGGGGGGGGGGAGTTGTTGCACTTGCGCGAAGCCCTAGCGGAGGTCTCCCCTTTTTTTGTGCGGAGAAGGAGCTTGACTTAGGTGACCTCAACATCCGTCAGTGTCGTATGAATATTTCTGATGGTCATTACACGGCCGCTGTTCGTGTTCTTTCTTCGTCCGGTGTAGCTCCGTACACCGATGCCACCCTTCGAGCTCTCCAGGATAAGCACCCAACTGCTCTTCCTCCTACCCTTCCGTCTGAGCCTTTTGGCCACTATCATGATGCGCCGGTGTCTGTTGTTTTGGACATGATTTGGAGTTTTCCCCGGGACACGTCTTGTGGGAGGGATGGGTTTCGAGCCCAACATCTGCTGGATTGTTTGAGTGGTGCTGCAATTGTCATTTCTGATGATCTAATTGCCTCTATCGCTAAGGTGGTCAACCTTTTTCTCGATGGGAAGTGTCCGCAGGTTTTAGGTGAGTACATTGCCAGTGCTCCACTCACCCCGCTCGTTAAGCCAGGGGGAGGGGTTCGTCCTATTGTTGTGGGCACCATCTGGAGACGCCTTGTTTCCAAGGTTGGAGCCTACTTGGTTGGCCCATCTTTAGGGGGATATTTTGAGGGCCTTCAATTCAGGGTAGATGTTTCTAGCAGGGGTGAAGCTATTCTGCATTCCTTGAACCGCCTTGTAGAGGATCGTGGCGCTGATATGGGTCACTCTATGTTACTTGTCGATTTTTAGAATGCTTTTAACTTGGTTGACAGGGAGACTATGTTGAGGGAGGTTCCCCGTCAGTGTCCTGCCCTCTCCCATTGGGATGAGTTTTGCTATTCCAGTCCTGCTAGGCTCTACTATGTGGAGCACTGCCTCCGCTCTTGTCAGGGGGTCCAGTAGGGTGACCCCTTAGGCCCCCCTCCTTTTCTCCCTTATTCTGCGTCCCCTGGTTTGTAGGATCAGGGACTCCTTTGACCTTTTCTTCCAGGCTTGGTACCTCGATGATGGTACTATTTTCGGGGATACGCTTTTTGTGGGGAAGGTTCTCCAGACCCTTGGATGGTGTTAAGGTCTTGGGAGGGCCGGTCAGCGTGTGTCCTGCTTTCAGTGGTGCTCTTGTCTCGAAGAGGGTTGTCCGTACTATAGAGCTCATGGACTTGGTTGCTACGATTGAGGATCCCCAGTGTGAGGTACTTCTTCTCCGGGCGTGCACAGGTATTTCTAAGTTATACTTTGCTTTGCGCACTTGTTCTCCCCGTCCTTTTGGGTAGGCCCACCTTTCTTTCGACACTACGCTCCGTTCTAGTCTTGAGCGTATTGTCACGGAGTCTGGACCCGGTTTCGGTGAGTGGCAGTGGCGACTGGACACCCTCCCCTTTTCTCTAGGGGGCTCGGTGTCTTTGCCGCCAATGATGACCTGCACTTTGCCTTCCTTTCTTCTCGCCTCCAGTCAGCCGATTTGCAAGCTAAGCTGCTTCGTCCCTCCAAGATCGCCACCCCTGGGTTTCCCTTTGAGTCTGCCTTGAGTGGGTTTGTTGAGGCTACCGGTTCTGACTTCTTGAGTAACCCCTCTGAGATCGCTGCCCCAAAACTTACGAAGAAATTGGCAGATATATATTTTATAAGAGTTGTTACGTACAACAGCGGAATCTGTTTTCTCTCTAACACCTCGACAGGTTGCCCTGTGGAAATCTCAACAGGGGGGCCATTCTTCTGACTGGTTAAAGGTTGTCCTGGACAAACCATGAACGGTCGGACATATCGCAGTGTGCTTAGCTACCGCCACTACTACACAAATTAGCTATTGCAACATTTTACTTGAACACTTTTACTTTGTGTTGCAGAAATAAGTAATTCGCAACACTTTTAATGAAAATGGTGCTTTTACTAAACCGATGCAACGTTCTTAAAAAAATGTTGCATTAGATTACCAATTGCAACACTCCTTGTAACACTTGTCAAAGTGTTGCTAATAATTAAATAAAATTGATAACATTAGATTAATTTACATTTTATTTTATTTTGAAGAAAAGTAGGGGTGAATCGCGATGCGTATTTTAGTTTACCACTCTCTCGTTAAATATGTAATCCCCTAGAAATTCTAACGCAATACAGTGGCGGAAACACTGTAGAGTGGGATTAAAACACACTGACAAACTATATCTTATTAAAAGAAATGGTAAGTCAATACAAAGGCCTCTTTTTACAAAAGGGCTAAAAGTAAAATCTCCAAACGGGTTTATACAAATCCATAAATAAATATGAATGAAGAAAAAGTAGGATCCACGCTACTCGCTAGCAAATACCTGTCATGTTATAAACATAACAGCCAAGTCAGTGGGGAGTAACTCGGACGTTCTCCCAGCCATATTATATCATATGGAAAAAAATAATAGTATTATTATATCAAAATAATTAAAATGGAAAATATTAAATGACATAATAAAAATAAGCTTTCGGAGAAAACTTAAAATATTGGAACAATAAAATCATACAAGTTTTCAGAAGAAAACTTCAAATATTTGCAAATATGCAAACCTAAATATATCGATAATAATAAAAATATTCAAAATGACGTTATGGATAAGATTAGTGTAGAAGGTCAGACTTTCACCAAGATAATACTAAAATCTAGCTTCGAGAACATAGTTCAAACAAATCAAACTTCGATTTCTAACTAGGCTACTCAACCATAATAGGACGGCGACTTATAAATGTGTGGCCCTAGTTTAAGACAATGCACACCCCTCCTGGTTTACCTGTCACCCAGTTCAACTTATGACGGCGACTTACTGCGAGACCTAAACTTAAGGTCAAAATGTACAAAACTCTCGGGATACCTGTCACCCGGTTCAACAACTAATGTACCGATTCCTGATACACTAGCCTTATAGTTAATGGCAAAACCGTAAACCCTAGATTATTACTCTAACCCCACACTTGACTTTATTCCATAACTCCAAAACAGCCATTAACGATATTCAAAAGATATAATTATTAAGGATAAAAGGAATAAACATTATATATAAAAGGGAAACTTTCTATAAATAGAAACTTACTAATTTTAGAAAATTAAAAAAACTTACTAATTTTAGAAAATTACTTAAAATAGAAAGTCTTATTGAAAATACGTAAGTTATTAAAATAAGTGAAATGTATAAAAATAGCATTTCTAATGAAATTAACATTTTATTATTATCGTCGTTATCGTAACTTTAATATATTTCTAAATCCGTTACTCAAAATATAAATAAAATATTACACGTCAATATATAGTATTTATAAATAATTAAGAAATCGAGTTAAAACTATAAATCTTTAGAAAAGAGATATTTTTCAGAAAAACGATATCAAAATTAATTGAGTCAACGAGTTTTATAAATAAAATTAAAGTTACAAAGATTTCAAATTATTTTTAATAAATAGCTTTTATTAATAAATAATACGGATTTTAATAAAAATAATCAATCGGAAGTAATTAGTGAAAATAGTCTCGACTAAAAATATATTTAAAACTAAATCGACTATTTTCTCATTAATTAGTATAAATCGTAAAACGAAAATTAATTTATTAACAAGTATACAAATTTCGATTAAAATATAAAAATACGATTTTTAAGTGAAAATTATAAATTAACGAAATATGAAATCGACATTATTTAGTTACTAGTGTCACGATAACCAACAAAATATTATAACGATCGTAAATAATTAAATTACCAACGATTTATAAAACGATATCGAAAACTTGTAAAAATATTGATAAGGCATACGATTTTAAAACTAGTAAAATTAGCAATAATATATAGCTAAAATTTGAAAACCAAAGTTAAAATATTTACTACATACTACTACTCAAACATACGATATAAAATCGAGTAACATCCTAAAGTTACCTCTAGCCGAAAACGTACAAGCCGCTTCAAATCCATTTGTCCAAGCTCATCAAACTGGTGACTACGAGCCAGCTTTGAGGCTCACACGGAGATCCGAACACGTAGACACAGAAGTAAATGAGTCGGAATTAGAGAAAGTTGGAAAGGACTGGAGTTGACACAAAAACATGACAAGGGAAAAAGAGAGGAGAAGGGAAAGATATAGGGCAGTGTATTGGTCGATTAAAAGCAAATGAAGGAGATAAGGATGAGAAGAATGAAGAAAACAGACAGTAGTAGTGAGAACAAGAAGTACGACGAAATAGAGCAACAGGATCACGAATCAACACAGACAACAACAGCAAATCAGTAATAATATCGACAACAGCCGCAAGTGCAGAACAAACGGAGAATGACTTACAGCAGCGGGAAGTGCTAACAATGACACAACAGCAGCACCAATATTTAAGAAGAAGAAGAAGAAGAGAAAAGGCAGCATCCCGCAAAATCGATGAAGTAAACAGTAGCATTAGAAAATCAGAACGAAGAGGAAAAAGAAAACAGGGAAGAGGACAGACAGCAACAGGCGGCAATAGCAACAACGTCCAACAACAGAAGGAGCAACGAGAAGAAGAAGAAGAAGAAGAAGAAGAAGAACGAGGCAACAAAGAGACGTAACGAAGGTGCACACGCATCACAAAAGTAGAGGAAGGGGAGGACGAGCAGACGTGGTATCAACAATCAAAGATGACAACCGAAACAAGAATAGCGGTAGCATCAACAGTACAACTAAACGAGAAGAAGAAGCGGAAAAAGAAGAAAAACGAGAAGGAGAACAACAAAACGTGCACAACATGAACCAACAGCAGCAGCAGCGATGCAATGACGACATGGAACTGAACAGAGGTACGAACTAAGTGACAGCAGCGGAAAACAACAAAATAAAAATAAAAAGATGCACCACAACGTGATCAAGACGGAAACACCAACAGGCCTGACGCATGACAACATGAACACGAACAAGAGAGAGGAGGGAGCAGAATCGAAAAACGAACCTGCACTAAACCGAAACAGACCACGAAAACCAGGGAACAAAATATGTCGATCTGGGTGGCTGAGACCGAGGTATGCGACGAGGACGATGAGGCAAGAGAAGGATGAAGGTGAGGCGATGAAAGGATGTGATGATGAATAAAGAGGGGGAGTACGAAGGACAACTACACAAGGAAAAGGGGGGATGGAACGTTAAATAAATAAAAAGAAAAATGAGAGGGTGAGTGAAATAAAGGGAAGCGGTGCAATAAAAAATGAAGGCAAAGGGAGATGAAAGTATTAATAGGTGAGATTGAATTCAAATCACCATAAAAAAAGTACACGGATTACGAGACCAAAAAGTATACGAGGAAAAATGGACTAATTAAATGAATCGGGTAGGGAGATATTTCGTAACGATAAGTTAACTGACCCACGATTCCAATTAAAACGAGTTAACACAATTTAATAAATAATCGGGCCGACAAATAAAATGAGTAAATAAAATATTCAAGACGAAAATGAAGCTTATAGATGTAGATAATTAGACGGTGAAATAGTATTTCCCGATAAATAATAAATCTTCAATAAAGTGAATTAAAGTGATTTCTCGAAGAAAAGTAATAAATGTTTTGACGAAATTTCAAATAAATGAACTTCGAACCGAAAATAGAAATTCGAGCTTAAATATAAATAAATAAAAAGAATTTAGAATTTAAATCATCGGAATAGACTTTCGACAATAAATAAATTAAATGTATCGAAACAGAAATATATTTTTGAATATAAGGGTTTCCGAGTCAAATAGAATTTTAGGAGTTTGAAACGATTAAACGATAAATTCTGATTGGGGTCGGCAGCCTGTCAACGATCACCTGCTGAGCAGGCCCCAGGAGGACCCCTATCAAGCTCAAGCGCCAGTCCCTGGCAAGAAGCCAAAATAGAAGCATAAACGCTAAGGATAGCAATCGACCGCCGGGCTAGCAAGCCAACATAACCTGCTGAAGCCCAGCGACCACGGTTCAAAATCCGCCTGCCCTGGGGAAGTCCCTGATTGACAGGGCCAAAACCCCCAGGGGCCCTCCCGTCATTTCGCCTAAGGTAATTAAGAATGGGTGGATGGGAAGCCGCCACTTGTCACTTCCTTATCCATCCATTCCCCTCCAACTTCTCTCTCTTGTGAGAAGGTATAAATACTCAACCCTTTCCCACAAGAAAATGGTTGGATTTTCTCTCTCTAGACTCTCACTCCTAAAAAAGCCACCTAGTTCCTCTCGAGCTAGGTTCATCAAGGCATTTCACGGACTAACTTAGGCATCGGAGAGGGTTCCCTCGGACAACATCCGAGGCCCTGTGCGTTCATTGTGCAGGGAGCAGGCCAACTCTGCCGGGAAGGTCCGATCAAGGGAGAGGGATAAATGAGAGGTTTAAGGAAATCAGACGATCCGTTACTCACCAACAATCCGATTACTCCACCCGGACCCAGAGCCGGGTTAATTGTTTCCGTGACCGGAACAATTTGGCGCCGTCTGTGGGGAAGAAAACGGTTGTGCTCACGAATTACCCACAAAAATCAACCATTCCTAATCACAAAAAACTAAAACAATCAAAGTAATCATACCAGAAATCGTTGACACCAGTACAGGGGCGGGTCCGACGGTCCCACCGGTGACCCCCCTGTACGGTATGCCACAGCCAGAGAGGATTCCTCCCGCCACGATCCTGGGGGTGGGGGGAGCCAGTCTCCTAGGCGTACCAAGCGCTGTTGTAGCACCTGAGTTGGGGACACACCCAGGGCACGCTCTGAATCTGACCCCAGCTCAGATGGCGCAGACATCCGCCTTCTTCTCTGCGATGCTAAACCAGAAGTTCACTTCTGAGGACCTGGTAGGCAGGGTCGCATCGGCCCCCAGGCAGCCACCCTCAATAAGCAGGGATGGAGCTGGGGGCACGAAGTGGACCGCCGCCAGAAATGCTCAGAGGAAAGCAAGAAGGACGGCACAAGTATACGCGCAGGTGCAAAGGCGTATCACAATAGGCAGCCCAGAGCCACCTACCCAACAGCAGGCATTCTCCATTCACACAACAGAATCCGCGTCTGGAGAACAGAGAGGTTTATCCCGGGAATTGCAGGAGAGAATGAGGCCCAGGGAGCCCATGTCAAAGCGCCTGGGAGAAAAGCAAGGCGGTGTCTTCTCCAGGTTAACACCGGCGGTCAAAGAGCAGTCAGCCCCGGGTTTGTCCCAAAGCCTGCAGTCTAGGCTCAACCGGGGGCAACCGCTTGAATCTAGATACCACCAGGGTGAGAACCTCTGCCACTCTCAGAGAAAGAGACCCAGGCAAATCTCCCCTGAGACAGAAGATGAAGCAGCAAGCAGGCTGCCTCCAAGGCACCGCTCCCCCAGTACGAGGAAACCGACCCATAGACAATGGGATATGCACGGTAACCAGTCTGGGGAAAGCAGGTCAAGAATGGTAGGCAGGCCCACAAAAACCCCACTTCATCCTGAGGTACAAGAATACCCCATCCCGAAAATTAAAATGCCGACCATTAAGTTTGACGGGACAACAGACCCAGAAGACCACTTGGCGGCATTCGAGAGCCACATGGGCATGTACGACGTGGATGACGCCATCTGGTGCAAAGTCTTCCCAACCACTCTGGTAGGGCTCGCACAAGGGTGGTTCAGGGATCTCCGCCAAGGATCAATCAAGTTCTTCATAGAATTGGCCGAGATTTTCCTCGAACAGTATGCTGGGAACAAAAGGAGAGGCCTCACTCGCTTCGATCTTATGACCCTAAAACAGAAAAAGGGTGAAAGCGTAAGGGAGTACCTAAGGAGGTTTGACCTATCCTACCAACAAGTCAGGGAGATCGATGACTCCACCGCTGCTTACGCCTTGACTATCTCCCTGCTCCCGGGAGAAATGAAAAATCAGATGATCAGGGCCCAGCCAGAAACCTTGGCCATGGTCAGGAAAATTGCTGAAGGGTTTATTCTGCAGGAGGAGTTTCACAGCCTACCGGATACCCCTGCAGGCCAAACAAGGCTGCAGGGAGGACCGCAGGGTGGGCGTGGCAGAAATGAGCCAGGCAAGCAAAGAGAAGAGGGAGACACTCCCAAGAAGGAACGTACAACATACCAACCAAGATTTGACAGCTACACGGCCCTCAATAGGCCGAGAGCAGAAATCTTCGAGTTAGAAAAAGAAACAGCAAAGTGGGCTCGTCCAAACAAGCCGCGCAGCCCAAAAGGGATCCCAAAAAATTCTGCACGTTCCATGACTGCATAGGTCATACCACAGAGGAATGCCGCCACTTGAAAGACGAAATAGAGAAACTAATAAGAAATGGCTGGCTGAGTAACTACGCAGCAAGGAACAAACCCCAGAAAGAGGCGGCAGACAAACCTGAGGGCTCAGCCCAAAATCGCATGGTCATCCATGTAGTATCAGGAGATCCAGAGGGGCGGACCAGCAGGCGCAGCCAGAAAAGGCAGATCCGCGAACTGCGTAACCAAATTTGCTACGCCGAGAAGGCAGGCAGCCCAAGGGGCACTACCCTAAGCATCACCCCTGAAGATGCAGGGAGAGTCGTGTACCCACATAGTGATCCTCTGGTCTTAACCCTAGAAATCAACAATCACATTGTCAAGAGGTGTATGGTGGATACTGGCGCCTACACCAATCTCTTATACAAAGATGCTTTTGAAAAGATGAACCTTGAAAAAAGGCACCTGAAGCCAGCCCTCGGATCTTTGTATGGATTCAATGGAGCAGGCATGCTACCCATGGGAGTTATCGATCTGCCTGTTACATTTGGAGAGGGGACCTCAGCAAGAAATATCAGGGCGTCATTTGTTGTGGTGGATGCCAAATCCGCTTACAACGCCCTGATAGGCCGAGCCACCCTAGATGAAATAGAAGTTGCTGTATCAATTAGGGCCCTCACCATAGCCTATGTAACAAATTTTGGCATGGAGGGGAAGGTTCACGGGGATCAGGAGTCGGCCATACACTGTTATTCCGTGGCCCTGCAAGCCCATGAGACAGAGAGAAAAGGGAAGCGAAAAGCCCAATGCTCTCCCAGCAGGGAAGGTGAGATCCCAACTACCCAGCAAGAGTCAGTCCACCTAGAGCCTGAGGGGGAAAGCATGCTAGTAGACTTAGAGCCAGGGAGGCAGGTCCTTATAGGGGCCGACCTGGAGGAGTCCTATCAAAAGGAACTAATTGCAGTCCTAAGAGAGAATAGGGACGTATTCGCCTACTCTGCAGACGAGATGCCAGGGGTCGACCCGGCCTTTATCGTTCAGAAGCTGAACATTAATCCGGAGGCTCGCCCTATGAAGCAGAAGAAAAGGAACATGTCCGTAGAAAAAGATGCGGCAATAAAAGAAGAAATAGACAAACTCCTGAAGGCAGACTTCATCGAAGTCTGTGACTACCCTGAATGGCTGGCAAACGTTGTCATGGTAAAAAAATCATCAGGCGCATGGAGAATGTGCGTAGATTTTACCAATCTCAACAAGGCCTGCCCTAAGGACTGCTACCATCTGCCCAGGATAGATCAACTAGTGGACGCCACTAGTGGATACACCACGCTAAGTTTTCTGGATGCGTTCTCAGGGTACCATCAAGTGTACCTCTGGCAGCCAGACAGAGTAAGGTGCGCCTTCATAACCAGCCATGGCACCTACATGTACAAAATGATGCCATTTGGGCTGAAGAATGTCGGCACCACCTATCAGCGGTTGGTAGACAGAGTCTTCGAAAGTCAGAAGGGAAGAAACTTAGAAGCCTATGTTGACGACTCGATCGTCAAAAGTAAGGGGGACAAGGAGCATCTGACAGACCTTCAAGAGACCTTCTCTTCCCTGCGGTCGTACAAAATGAAGCTGAACCCGAAAAAATGCACGTTCGGGGTCCGGTCCGGAAAATTCCTAGGTTTTTTGGTCAGCTCCAGGGGGATAGACGCCAACCCCGAGAAAATTCAGGCGGTCCTAGACCTCCCGGAGCCTAAAACCATCAGGGACATTCAGAGGCTCACAGGCAGAATGGCCGCCCTGGCTCGGTTTATCGCCAGGTCAGCAGACAAGTCCACCCCCTTCTTCAAAATATTAAAAGGCAACAAACAATTCAAATGGGAAGACGAGCAAAAGAAAGCCTTCGAGCAATTGAAGGAGCACCTGAAGAAACTCCCTACCCTGGCAAGACCGGTAGCCGGAGAAAAATTATACCTGTACCTCGCTGTCACGAACACGACGGTAAGTGCTGTCATCCTGAGGGAGGAAGCAAACTCACAGCAACCCATCTACTTTGTGAGTCACGCCCTGGGAACGGCAGAAAGAAATTACCCCCTGATAGAAAAGGCCGCCTATGCAGTCATCATTGCAACCAGAAAACTCAGACCCTACTTTGACGCACATCCTGTCGTGGTCCTCACCGACCAACCGCTGGAGAAAGTGTTGGAAAAGTTTGAGAAATCAGGGAGACTGCTGAAATGGGCGATCGAGTTAAGTGGGCTGGGGATATCTTACCAGCCAAGAACAGCCATCAAAGCCCAAGCCTTTGCCGATTTTCTGGCCGAATGCTCCCATTCAGGGGAAGAGGAGCCCCCTGCCGAGAAGTGGATCGTGAGGGAGTAGATGGAGTAGATTTTGAGCATGCACTCAGGTTCACCTTCCCGGCGTCAAACAACGAGGCGGAATACGAGGCTGTACTCACAGGGATAAAACTGGCTAAAGCCGCAGGGGCAGAGCGAGTTACACTAGCTACCGATTCTCAGCTCATTGCAAATCAAATTAACGGAGAATATGAGGCCAGAGATCAGACCATGGCCACATACCTTGAAAAAGTAAAGCAAGAGCTGTCGGGCCTGAAGTCCTATGAAATCCAGCAAATACCTCGATCGCAGAACAACCGAGCCGACGCTCTGTCAAAGCTGGCCAGCTCTAGCCTACAAGACATACGGAGGTCGATGTGGGTTGATGTTTTGCATGAAAAATCTACCAGCACCTGTCAGGCGATTAGCACCGTTGAGGAAGGGCCGGAAAGTTGGATGACCCCCTTCATCCAGTTCAAAAAACATGGTATCCTACCATCAGACACGGTGCAAAAGAGGAAGGTACAGGCCAAAGCAGCCTGGTTCATAATCATTGGTGAAGAGCTCTATAAAAAGTCTTTTACTTACCCCAGCTCAAATGCCTAAGGGCAGACCAGGCTGCTGAAGTGCTGGAGGATATCCACTTAGGAATCTGTGGACATCACATCGGAGGAAGATCGCTGGCCCACAAGGCCCTAAGGGCAGGCTACTACTGGCCTACCATGTTAGCAGATGCCAGAAGCCTGACCCAGAAGTGCAGAAAGTGCCAACTCTTCGCCCCGTCAATCCATGTCCCGGCCCAGGAACTCAGGCCAATCCTATCCCCCATTCCCTTCAATCAATGGGGGATGGACATACTAGGACCTTTCACGGTGGCCACTGGGGGCAGGAAGTTCTTGATTGTGGCTATAGACTACTTCACCAAATGGATAGAAGCTGAAGCAGTGCCCAACATTACCGAGCCAGCAGTCAGGAAAGTGATCTGGCGAAATATTATCACTAGATTCGGCCTACAAAAAATGTTGGTGTTTGATCATGGCAGGCAGTTTGACAATGATCCCCTGAGAATCTGGCTAGAAAGCCATAGCATAGCGGTTGCCTACTCGGCTGTCTGCCATCCTCAAACCAATGGACAGGCGGAGCCAGCTAACAAGCAGATCTTAAATGGCCTTAAGAAAATGGTAGATAACCTCAAAGGCAGATGGGCTGACGAGCTTCCCAGCATACTCTGGTCAATTCAGACCACCCAAAAGGAGTCTAAAGGCCAGACCCCGTTCGGCCTAGTATATGGAGCAGAGGCTCTGCTACCAATTGAGGCCAGAATCCCATCTCTGCGCTCCCTGCAATACGACCGAACTGAGAATGAAGCTGCAATGGTCGAGGCCTTAGATCTGGTCAATGAGATAAGGGAGGAGGCCAGTACCAACATCGTTGCCTACCAGCAACGAATGAGGAAAGCCTACAACAGAAGAGTACACCAGAGAAATTTCCAGATGGGTGATCTGGTTCTCAGAAAAACGTAGGCTGTTGGAAAATCAAGGGAGCATGGAAAGCTAAGTGCCAACTGGGAAGGTCCATACCAAGTAACTCAAATCCTGGGACCAAGCACATACAAAATCGCCAACCTTGAAGGACAAGAGTTGAATGCTCACTGGAACGCGGACACCCTGAAGAAATATTATTTTTAAACCAAGTCTAAGGATAGTTTTTATTTTTGCTGAAAACAAAGGCGGAGGACGGTCAAAGAATGTCGACGGCTCCGACCACCCTTATGTCAAAAAAGTTTTATAAAGAAATAAGAAAGCTTCATATTTATACTCGTTGCCTGTTCAAACTTGCGCTCTCACACACAAACGAGCAGGGGGCAATAGGGGGAGGCCCCCCTGTTTCCAAATCTAGGGAAAATGAACCCCCCAACAAAAATTCCGAGCCCCTCTGCTTACCTCTGGGCAGGCAGGGGGCAGGCCCCCTGGACTTTGAACAAAAGCCAGGGACAAGCCGGATCAACAAGGACTGGGGGCAGGCCCTCCAACCTTGTATAAAAAACGCAAAAGAGCCCCCCCTGCTTACCTCTGGACAGGCAGGGGGCAGGCCCCCTGGACTTTGAACAAAAGCCAGGGACAGGCCGAATCGACAAGGACTGGGGGCAAGCCCCCCAACCTTGTATAAAAAACGCAAACAGCCCCCCTGCTTACCTCTGGGCAGGCAGGGGGCAGGCCCCCTGGACTTTGAGCAAAAGCCAGGGACAGCCCGAATCGACAAGGACTGGGGGCAAGCCCCCCAACCTTGTATAAAAAATGCAAACAGCCCCCCTGCTTACCTCTGGGCAGGCAGGGGGCAGGCCCCCTGGACTTTGAGCAAAAGCCAGGGACAGGCCGAATCGACAAGGACTGGGGGCAAGCCCCCCAACCTTGTATAAAAAACGCAAACAGCCCCCCTGCTTACCTTTGGGCAGGCAGGGGGCAGGCCCCCTGGACTTTGAACAAAAGCCAGGGACAGGCCGGATCAACAAGGAATGGGGGCAGGCCCTCCAACCTTGTATAAAAAACGCAAAAGAGCCCCCCTGCTTACCTCTGGGCAGGCAGGGGGCAGGCCCCCTGGACTTTGAACAAAAGCCAGGGACAGGCCGAATCGACAAGGACTGGGGGCAAGCCCCCCAGCCTTGTATAAAAAACACAAACAACCCCCCTGCTTACCTCTAGGCAGGCAGGGGGCAGACCTCCTGGACTCTGAACAAAATCCAAGGACAAGCTGTGCCAGGCACAACCAACGTCAAGGGAAGATTCCCCGAGTTCTAAATCAAAACTTACCATAAAAAAGCAAAGAAAAATATTCCACAGCAAAACCCGTGAAGGGTAGAAGGTCTTTATAAAGTTAAGGCGAAGAAACCAAAGTGACAAATATTACAAGCAAGCTGGCTATAACACAAGCTCAGCACAAAAAAGCAAGACTATTACAGGAAAAGAGCGTCACAGAGCATCTTGGCGAGGGCCGGCATCTGCCTCAGGCTGACTGGCCGCCCGAGCTTCATTCTTGGCGGTATAAAGATTCTGGAAGGTTTCCTCATCAAAGGTAGGAAACATCTCCCCTATCACCTCCATCACCAACTCTAAAGAAGAGTTGGCACCGCTCGCGAAGCTGGCATCCATCGCAGCTTCAGTCTCCTCTGCCAGGGTCTCTTTCTCCTTCGTCCATTCCCCTTTAGCCTGTTCAAAGGTTGACTTAGCTCTTGACAGTTGCTCCTCCAAGTCAGCCACTCTCCCCTTTAAGTGCCCCATCTCAGCCAAAGAGAGGTTAGCTCGGTCCAACGACAGGCGGCTCTCCTTCAGATCAGCCTCCAGCTTGGCTACTTCCTTCACAGCCATCTCTCCCTGCAGCCTCCACTGACCAGCCTGTTTCTTTGCCTCCTCTAGCTCGCCCTCTTGTCTTGCCAGCTTATCCTTCAAAGAGCTTATCAAGGAGATATCCCTCTCTACCATGGCCAGGCGGTCAGGAGGAGGAGCCCCGGGTGTGATCGTCAGCTCTTCATCACTCAGGCGGCTGAGAGCCGCCAGCTCGGCAGACGCCAGCAGAACCTTAGAGGTACGCTGGATGTACTGAAGCACTTGATGAGAAGTTGAAGTCACAGTTTTGGTGAGGCGGTCAGCCAAGACGGCTCCAGAATCAGAAAGCAGGCCTGACACGTCCACGCTGTCACCAGCAGTGTAGTGGAACTCTGCATTTTCCTCCGGGAAGGGGGTACTGGGAGGCTCACGGGCAGGGCGCTTCGCCTCAGGGGTGGTAACATCCGCCTCCAGATCCACCACATCAGCACTAGGAGGTTCCCTGTCTCTTTTCCTCCTCAACTCCAAGGGAACACTTTCCCCAGTTCCCTCGGAATTCCCAGGCTGCGTTCCCTGCGAAGCCCGAGGTCCAGCCGGAGAAGCACCCTGCTTCTGACCAGGGGAGGGGGTAGCTCCAGCGGTAACCTCGGCCTCCCCCTCATGGATACTGGGGGTGGGAGTCGCCGGCTTCGACGAAGGCAGCCGGAGAGGGAGAGGCAATCTTTGACCAGCAGCAAAGTCTTTTACCAGCTTCATTAAGGCTTTGCTCCCTTTCCTGAAATTCGCAGGGAGAGAAGGACGCTTTGAAAGAACGACTAATTCCTCACTCATGCCCAGTCTCCTGACTTGCTTCTTTGTCCAGCGCCAAGTGTAGGAATCTGCAGAAAGGGAAAGGCGGTCATCTAAAAAGCAGGCAGAAATAAAGTCTCTGGAAAATCGTAACAGCAAAAACTCCCTAGAACTACCTTCAAGGCCAGGAATCAGACCCAAGGGAAGCAAGTACTCGTCTGTCGTAATAAGCTCCGCGTGAGGGAGCCAGAAGGCAGGGCCAAAGTTCCCATGTTTGTCCGCAACAATCTCAAACTTTTTTATCAAAATCTCCTCCTTCTCGCTCAGCTTGACCTCCAGGGCCTTCCCCCCGACGCCCGGATGGTACTCCTCGCGCGTCTCCATACGGGTGTAGACATGATTCCTAAAATGTCTAGGAATCTTCCACCCTGACGCGCTATGGATGTATATAAAGTTATTCTTCCAGTCTTTCAGGCTGCTCAGAGCCGGCCAGACCAAGGCATACTTTTTCTGCCTCTGCAGAGACCAATAACCAGGGGAGCCATCCCCCCGGACGAGGACACCATTTGAAGACCGACCATAAAACGAAGGGCGTCAATATAAGGCCCCTCGCCATGGAAAAGGCAGGTCCAGATGTAAGCTACTAAGGATCTAATGGCAGTTGCAGTCAGCTGGGCGATAGCGACGTTCATCCTCCTGAAGGTTTCCTCCAGGAAAGGATGTAGTGGGAATCGCAGGCCAAATTCCAAGGCCTTGTGATAGACGGCCACACACCCTTCCGGAGGACAGCATACTGTGTCCCTTTCCCCCGGAATTATAACTGTGTACCCTTCCCCGAAGTTATAAAATTGTTCAATGGCCCTAGCAGCATTACTCTCCAAGATCAGGTCCCTGTTCTTGGCCTCAGGGTAGGTCTTTAGGGGGATCAAATACTTTTTCTTGTCCAAGTAATAGGTCCTCCCCCTCTCCCTGCGGATGAGGGGCCCCGCAACCCTGGAAGGGTCCACCTTCAGGGCCTCGTCATCGGAGTCGACTACATCAAAGGGGGCCGGTTCGGGTGATTCAGCACCCTCCCCCCTGTGATGATCATCCTCTTCCCTAGGGCCGACCCCGGAGGAAGAAGCTATGTCACGCCGGCCACCGTCGCCGCCCCCAGTTCCCCCGAGCAAAGAATTAAAAGAAAGGGGACGAACTCGCGACATAATGGCTATGGAAGGGAAAAAAGAGGGGGAAAAAGGTTTAAAGAAGTTCTAACCTAAAGACGCCGATAAAGTCGCCGGAAACAGTGACAGAGGGTACTCCTTGCTCCTCGAAGAGTGCTCAGCAACAAAAGTAATTCGAGAGTGTAAGGAGTTTGAAGTCTCAGGAAAAGTAAAAGAAGAAAATGAAGGGGGAGAAGGGTTTATATAAAGCCCAAGAGGCGACTTCCCTGACAAGACCCCCAACAGTCATCCACGTGTCGCGCACTGAACACGGGCTGTTCACCCCTTCCCAAGAAGGGCCTCGAAAGACTAAAGTGGCAGAGGGAAGGATCGACCGACGACGTCATCCCCGCATTCAAAAAAAAAGAAAAAAAAAACGAGCGAAGCTGATTAATTTTCATTTCATTAGCCTTAAAAGGGGAAAATTACATCTTGTGCCGAATAAGGAAAGAAAATACATAAGGCCCAAAAATTCCGGCCCGACAAAGTAAACACCCTGCTACGCAGGCCTAATCATCATCCAGATCTGGGGAATGGTCCCCAGGGCTGCCTGGGCTCCCAAAATCCGAGCCCCAGTCCCAGTCTGGGGAATCCTTGAAAGGATCATCGGGGAGTCCATCCCCATCCTTGTCACTCAAGCAACCAAGGCCCTCACTATCATCAGAGTCTCGGCTACTGTCCTCCCAGTCCCTGCCAAAGGGAACAGCCTGGGACTCGTCGCAGGTGCGACAGCCTGTTCTCCTCACAGGGGAGGAGGGGCCTGACGCCAGGGAGGAGTCAGCATCAGAAAAGTTAGGGTCAAACTGTTCAGGATGCAGCCACGGAAAGCATTCGTGGCACCCCCGGTCAAAGCAACCCCCTCCCTGAAGGCAACGCCTGAATCCGGGAGCAGCAGGGGTCGAGGATCTCCTGAGACGCTTGCCCAACCTGGTGGGGAGTTTCCTACCGCCCCGACGAGAATGAAGCCGTGAACGACGGCTACGACGAATGGCTCGATAAGCAGCTCGAGCATACCTGAGCCTCCAGAACCCTCTAAAAAAGAAAGTAACATGGCGAACTCCACGGCGAGTCACGAATTTTTTGATCCAAACCATGATTAAGACAAAGAAAGTGGAAAGATTGAAGATGCGCTAAAGCAGAAATGACGAAGAAAGCTAGGATTTTATACAGGAGAAAGCACGGCATTAATGATTTTCCAACCACCCTGGAAGGAGAACCACCAATCAAGAATTCTTCACGGTTCCCAAAAATCCACCTAGAGGAGAAGTGTAATCATTGCAAAAGCATTCTCAACTCTTAGTATACCTGACGTGAGCTGCGCTTCGTTCCTTGGGAAGGCGCAAGGCATTAAATGCGGTAGCATACATGGAAATAAGTCAACCTCCCTCCAAGCAAGAGTCGCCAGCAGAAGGAAAGCCTCACTTTCCTCCTACTGACGAGGGCCAATTGATTGGGGTCGGCAGCCTGTCAACGATCACCTGCTGAGCAGGCCCCAGGAGGACCCCTATCAAGCTCAAGGGCCAGTCCCTGGCAAGAAGCCAAAATAGAAGCATAAACGCTAAGGATAGCAATCGACTGCCGGGCTAGCAAGCCAACACAGCCTGCTGAAGCCCAGCGACCACGGTTCAAAATCCGCCTGCCCTGGGGAAGTCCCTGATTGACAGGGCCAAAACCCCCAGGGGCCCTCCCGTCATTTCGCCTAAGGTAATTAAGAATGGGTGGATGGGAAGCCGCCACAGTCACTTCCTTATCCATCCATTCCCCTCCAACTTCTCTCTCTTGTGAGAAGGTATAAATACTCAACCCTTTCCCACAAGAAAATGGTTGGATTTTCTCTCTCTAGACTCTCACTCCTAAAAAAGCCACCTAGTTCCTCTCGAGCTAGGTTCATCAAGGCATTTCACGGACTAACTTAGGCATCGGAGAGGGTTCCCTCGGACAACCTCCGAGGCCCTGTGTGTTCATTGTGCAGGGAGCAGGCCAACTCTGCCGGGAAGGTCCGATCAAGGGAGAGGGATAAAGGAGAGGTTTAAGGAAATCAGACGATCCGTTACTCACCAACAATCTGATTACTCCACCCGGACCCAGAGCCGGGTTAATTGTTTTCGTGACCAGAACAAATTCGTTTTAGAATAATTTTAAGAATTGTGAGTTAAATCGTAAATAAAATAAAAATACGAATATAACTTTAATTTTATTTATTTTATAAAAATCAGGGGTGTTACAAAATATAATTAATTAACCATCCATCAATGCCTCTATCAACCCTGTGTCGAGTTTGTTTGGTATCTAATCTATTCGATTTGTGTTGGGTTTTGGCCTTTTGGGTCATCACTGTACTATACTTCAATATTGGGTCGAGTCGAATCAAGTTTACTTGTTTTTCGTATTGGATCATGCAGGTCAGATGGTGCTTACCTAGACCAGACAAATAGGTCAAGCGGGTAAACGTGGCTGCACTCCAGTCTGCCGAAGCACATTTTAAACTGTCTCAAATTTAAATTATTGGTTGAAATTTGGGACCACGCTTAATATTTGAGACCAACATTGTAATCCCCTAGAAAATATAACGCAATACAGTGGCGGAAACACTGTAGAGTTGGGATTAAAACACACTGACAAACTATATCTTATTAAAAGAAATGGTAAGTCAATACAAAGGCCTCTTTTTACAAAGGGCTAAAAGAAAAAACTCCAAACAGGTTAATACAAAACCATAAATTACATAATGAAGAAAGAGTAGGATCCACGCTACTCGCTAGCTCACACCCAAAA
Source organism: Agrostemma githago (assembly GCA_958450325.1). Taxonomy (NCBI): domain Eukaryota; kingdom Viridiplantae; phylum Streptophyta; class Magnoliopsida; order Caryophyllales; family Caryophyllaceae; genus Agrostemma; species Agrostemma githago. The sequence goes on along the minus strand of OY288247.1, from coordinate 58,411,837 downwards.
CCCAGCAGCAAATACCTGTCATGTTATAAACATAACAGCCACGTCAGTGGGGAGTAACTCGGATGTTCTCCCAGCCATATTATACCATATGGAAAAATAATAGTATTACTATATCAAAATAATTAAAAGGGAAAACATTAAAATGATATAATAAAAATAAGCTTTCGGAGAAACTGAAAATATTGGAATAATAAAATCAGAACAAGTTTTCCGAAGAAAACATCAAATATTTACCAACCTGCAAAAACGTATTGATAAAAATAAAAATATTCAAAAAGGCGTTATGGAAATATTCAGTGTAGAAGGCTAGACTTTCACTAGGAGAATACTAAAACTAGCTTCGAGAACTTAATTCAAACAAATCAAACTTCGGTCTCTAACTAGGCTACTCAACCATAATAGAGCGGCAACTTATAAATGCGTGGCCCTAGTTTAAGACAATGGACACCCCTCCTGGGATTACCTGTCACCCAGTTCAACTTATGACGGCGACTTACTGCGAGGCCTAAGCTTAAGGACAAAATGTACACAACTCCCGGGATACCTGTCACCCGGTTCAACAACCAATGTACCGATTCCTGATACACTAGCCTTATAGTTGATGGCAAAATCGTAAACCCTAGAATATATTACTCTAACCTCACACTTTTCCTTATTCCATAACTCCAAAACAAGCCATTATCGATAAATACAAAAGATATAATCAATAAAAATAGTATGAGGATAAAAGGAATAAGCATTTTATACAAAAAGGAAAACTTTCTATAAATAGAAACGTACTAATTTTAGAAACTTACTTAAAAATAGAAATTTCGTTATAGAAAATACGTAAGTTATTAAAAATACGTGAAATGTATTAAAAATAGCATTTCTAACGAAATTAACATTTTATTATTATCGTCGTTATCGTAACTTTAATATATTTCTAAATTCGTTACTCAAAATATAAATAAAATATAATAAGTCGTTATATACGGATGATTATTTTATAAATAATTAGGAAATCGAGTTAAAACTATAAATTTTAGAAAAGAGATAGTTTAAGAAAAACGATATCAAAATTAATCGAGTCCACGAGTTTTATAAATTAAGCGAGATTTTATAAAGCTTTCGAATTAAATTTTATAAAATATATTTTATCAACAAAAGTACTAATTTACTAAAAATAATCAAACGTAGACAAATGAGAAATTATTAGGGAAAGTGGTCTCGACTAAAAATGTATTTAAAACAAAATCGACTATTTTCTCATTTATTAATATAAGTCGTAAAATGAAATTAATTTATTGGATAAGTATAAAAATCTCGATTATAATATAAAAATACGATTTTGAGTTAAAATTATAAATTAACGAAATATGACGAAAATATGAAATCGATATTATTTAGTTACTAATGTCACGATAACCAACAAAATATTATAACGATCATAAATAATAAAATTACCAACGATTTATAAAACGATATCCAAAGTTGTAAAATATTTATAAGGTACACAATTGAAAATAATATTTGTAGCAAATAATAAATAGCTAAAATTAGAAAACCGAAATTAAAATATTTACTACATACTACTACTCAAACATACGATATAAAATCGAGTCACGTCCTAAAGTTACCTTAAGACGACGGCGAATCGATCACGTGCTTATCCTTGTCGGGTACTCACGAATATCACAATAGAATAGGACACCGAGCATCAGTCAGAATGGGAACCACACGTCGACAATAGCAACAAAGAAAGATGGATCAACAAACAAAACGTGCCAAAACTGGAAGCAATAACGAATAACAGTGGTTAGAACATCGCACTAAAAGCAGCATAGTCGGCACTGACCAGTAGCAGCAAAACGAGTGGATATCGACAAAACAACGGCAGTGAAATTGATTTAGATAATAGACAAGAAACGAAGGGATAGAGGATGAATAAAGAGCACATACAGAACGATCAGACAAGCAATCGAACAGAACAACGGCGAGACGACACTAGAACTGACATCGACGACCGTAAAAATTGGATGAATAAGCATCTGAACCAAGGAGGAAGGGGGTCACCAATTGACGGAATTAGTCGACCACAGAGAGCAGGAAATAGATACAACAGAAAAGCGATAGTAACAGCAAGAACAACAGCGACAACCATAAATAGTAGTAGCGAAGAAACAGTACACAAAAGATGGAGAAGAAGACGGACAGAGGAATGGAAATCGACAAGCGAACAGCATAAACAACCGCAGACTGCAGCGGCAACAGTAACACCAACAATAGGTGCACAAAACGAAGAAGAAGGAGTAAAACAAAGAGACAAACAACAGCGAGAAAACAGGACGAAGAAGAAGAGAAGTGGCAGCAGGCCAACAAACGAAATCGGAAAAAGAGGAAGAAGAAAAGAAGCAGCAGCAGCACAAACGCAAAAGGAGACGAAGAGAACGAAGGAGAATAGAGGGAGAAGCGGAACACAAATACGACAACAAAAACGAAGGATCACAGCAAGTAACAAGACGCAACAGCAGCAGCGGAGTAAAACAGACGATAGTAATAGTAGCATTAGAACGCAGCAACAGCAACATTAGAACGCAGGAGCAGCAACATTAGAACGCAGGAACAGCAGTAAAATGCAGCGAAGAGGAAGAAGAAGAAGAAGAAGAAGAAGAAGAGGGAGGAGAAGAACAGGGTGCTACCTCGACAAATAGCATCACAAAGGTAACAGAACAGCATACGACATTGGCAGCAGCAGCCAGCATAGCAGCGGCAGCGGCAGCGGCAGAGGGGGTCAATTGTTTGAAGAGAAACAAGAAGACGAAGGGAAAAGGGTGAAGGATGAAGGCAGAATGAAGAAGATAGAGTAACGGTGGAGAGAAAGCGAAAGGAAAAGGGGGTAGAACGGACTTAAAGAGAGAGATGAAAAAAGAGTACAATGAAGCGGTGGAACGTAATAGTGGAATAAATAAGTAGTAAATGGGGGATGAATCACCTTGGTCCACCAATTAAACAAAAGTTAGGAAAAGGGAATTAGAAATACGGATAAGTTAAACGAATTGGTAGGTGATGAATTCCGTAACGGTAAGTTGACTGACCCATGAATCGAGTTAAAACAAGTTAATAAAATTAATAAATAAACGGGCCGTAAAATAAAATGAGTAAACAAATTATTCGAGACGAAAACGAAGTTGATAGAAATAAATAATTAAACGATCAAATACTATTTTCTGATAAATAATAAATCTTTGATAAAGTGAATTAAATTGATTTCTCGAGGAAAGAAAGTAAATATTTTGACGAAACTTAAATTAAATGAACTTCTAGCTGAAAATAGAAATTCGAGCTTAAATATAAATAAATAAAAGAATTTAGAATTTAAATCGTGAAAATGGATTTTCGATAAGAATTAAATAAATGTATAAAATGAATCGAAATAGAAATAAAAATATGTTTTATATATAAAAAGTGTTTCCGAGTCAAATAGAATTTTAAGAGTTTGAATCGATTAAACGATAAATTCGTTTTATAATAATTTTAAGAATTACGAGTTAAACCGTAAAAGTATAAATACGAACATAATTTTAATTTATAAAATCAGGGGTGTTACAAACATCCATCTTTACACTTTTTTTTAAAATTTGGGACCACTTGTTTTTATCAAATTTTATTCCCACTTCATTCATTTGTTCATTTCTCAAACAAATGAAATTAATAGATTTTATAAGAGAATTTTCGTAATCCTACTTATATCTTAATCATATTAGAAAAACACCAATTTAATACCCGTGATAAAATCACGGGGTTGAATAAGTAGAGCCATTAGAGTACTTGTTTTTGATCCTATTACGCAAAGTAGGAATGTCAAGGAAATCAATCTTAGTGCCTGACATAGTCATTATTGAACACTTAATTTGTCGATGACTAATGTCAAATGTGCAATATACGAAATGACGTAGATATTATCGACTAAAGTTGCGAATGATGGAACTCGTACTAAAATGGCGTACAAATAATAATGGAAATAATCGAGTTGTCGAATTTTATAAGTACAATAATAAAATGAAAAAATACGTGAAATAATGAGTTAGATATTCGAAATGTCACAAAAACCAATATTAGTGATTGACGGAGTTATTATAGACTAAAGATATAAATGACTGTAGACACCCACATTTTGACCGCCAGGTGTCTATAGCACTTTCCAAAAAACACCCAATGATGATCGGACGCAAACGTGTTTCTACGCGCTCGGATATGGGCTCAAAACCATTAGTTGATGACTTAGGCATTTACGGAGTACAAATCTCACAAAACAACCTCAAATTCAGGCCCAGCGGTTCGTTTCCAATCAAATAAGACTAATTTGGGTCAAAACCGACACCAGAAGTAAAACCGACTTTTAGCGATTGGGTCAAATCCCGGTCAAAGCCGTTCCGAGACTTAAAATCAGCCACACAAACACCAAAAATCCAGTCCAAATACAAAGCCCACAAAATGCCTAACCAGAGGTCCAAAAAACTGGACCCGTGCGCTTCAGCTGACCCACTCGATCGAGTGTCAGCCCACTCGATCGAGTGGACCCTTAAACAAGCCCGACTGCAGTCGCACTGGGCCACTCGACCGAGTAAGCCAGTTACTCGGTCGAGTAACCCTAGAGGGGGGTGCATAGCTTGGCCTATATATACACCCTCATGCATGCAAGATTGAGACATCTTTTTCAACCCTATTCAACCCTAATCAATCCCTAATCTACACTAATCCTATACACTCAAACCCTAACCCTAACATCTAGGAATCCGAACCCTAATCACCATAACTTAACTTACATCTCGATACTCCCGTGCTAGCCACAACTAACGAGTCCCGTCCGAGAACAAGAACATGTAGGTTGAGGGTGCAACATTCCCGATTCTTCTTCTCTCTTTCTCTTCCTCGCATGTCGTCCGTGTCGCCGTCCGTCATCGCTGTTTTTTTTGCTTTATTTGCGTCTATATTATCGTTAATAATTACTAGTATAAAAACATTAAAATACTTGTGAATTTGTGTCGAGTGCGAATGATATCGGGATAAGAAAAGCCGAATATACAAGGGTGTCCACCCAATGTTGCTGGTCGTTTATCCCGACACCCCTAGCGCTTGATTATTGAAGCAAGTCAACGTAAACAATAGTTTTTTTTACTTTCGTTCGCATTGTCGTCAATCGCATAATTCATCGATTTTCAAAACTATTTTCGAATTAAACTTTTTTTTTAGTTAAGGTCGAAACCCGTTGACGCGGATCCGACATCACATAATCCCTAGGGATTTATTACAATGTCAGGAAGCCGAGGGAATCAAATCGGGTCCGTTTTAATAATCGCAAAGTGTCAATCTATTAGATTCGATACCAACTCAATAATTGGATGTTGAATCAACACGATTTAGTCAATAAATTAAACTAACACGATTTTCGTTGATGCTAAAATAGATGTCATCTAATTTGATAAGAATTAATTACGACACTATAAACGCAGAGAAAATCAATATCGTTTTAGTTAATTTAAACGACTTATAGCAACTTTTTTTAGTTTCGCTCCAATATTTGATATCGATTCAACAAACGAATCAAGCATAAATTATACAATATTTATGCCCAATTCAAAAAAATCATCGAATTATCAAAATCAAAAAGCAATTTCGAAATCGATAACAAATTGCAAAGCGAACCCTAGTTCGTACTGGGGGCACTCGATCGAGTGGCACCCCAAAAAATGAGACAGAAGCTATTTTGACAACCACTCGGTCGAGTCTCGTCATGACTCGATCGAGTGGTCGTGCACTCGGTCGAGTTCCCTCATAACTCGGTCGAGTGACGTCTCGACATCCGGATAGAAACCTTTCCAGAGGCCCACTCGGTCGAGTCCCTCAATGACTCGGTCGAGTGGCCCTTTATCACGTCAAGCCGTGAGTCCTAAAATATCATTCGAGTCTCGTTAACCTTTTTTTTTACGACTTAGGTCAATACGTGTCAAATCTATCACGTGAAATATTACTTTTCCGAAAACATGCATCTTTCCATTTACATCTTTCCATATTATTCTATATTTTTCGCAAATCGTTATTATCGTTATACCGTTACTAACAAGTTTGTTATTTTCTTGTTGATTTATTTTTATTGTTTATTTTATTGTACTAAAATGAATTCGCATGCTAAATTTAACTTCGACGTTAGTTTCAGTTGCATTAAATCGACATAGAAACCCATTCAATTTTTCGCATGTCTAGGGAACATATTGTTTGCATAACATTTTCATCGTTCTACTAACGCGCGTATTAGAAAGTCATTCGATATCTTAGTAGAGGCCGCTAATGTGCGGGCGGAGTCGGGTTTTCTTTGTGAAGTTCCCAACACGTACCCTCACCCCTTACTCAGAACCTCGGTTTCCGGATGTCCGAAACCGTTGGCGCACGAGAGTCTTTCAATACACGGTATCCGATAATGTCGGTATCGGTATCAAATGCAAAGGGACGAGCCCAATAAACTCTGACATCGGAAATGGGCCATACTTGGTGCATGGCCCACTACGACATAGAGTGGGTTCGAACGGGCCTGAACTCCCACAAAGTTCGGTGGCGACTCCACTTCGATTTAGATTTCAATTCGATCCATTCTCATACGGAGATTCATTCGCCTCCCCAAACCCGCGCGTGGCCGCGTCGGGGTGGACCTATGTCATGTCCACAATTTGGCGACTCCGCTGGGGATTAACTGATGTGTGACTTACCTTCGGCATCCTCAGGGTGAGATTCGAATGGAAATCGTTTGACTAGTACAATACGCGTTTTAGTTTTACGGTTCATGCATAACCCTAAATTTTCCCGGGCCGGTTCTCGCGACCGACGTCTCACTATACCGTGATGTACTCCAATATGGATATGTCAAAGGTGTCCATAGCAGATTCGTATGGGTTTCACGGCATGTTCTAAGCTCAACTCGACTTAGAGAATCCGTCCCGGACGTATACCGAATTTAGGACTTACGATTTTACTCAAAATAGTCTATTTCTAGCCGGTATTCTGCCCATTTCAAAACTCGAAGATATTTTCGATTTTTCAAAATCGTGGCCCGATATGTTTTCCGATTTTTTTTTTCAAAAAATCGGGCCCCTCCACCGTTTTTTCGGATTTTCTAAAAATCCTCTTCCAAAACTTTCCTCTTCTTAGGACTTCCCGCATTTAGCATGTGTCGGGTCGTGTCATAAGTCGTCGAAGTCTTTAGCATTGAAACTCTGTCGATCTTACATCATGAGGTTTCTCCCTATCCCAGTCCGCCTTATTAGACAAAGGCATGGCCCACCTACGTAGGACATACTCCTACAAAAGAGGGCCCGTCTACGCATTCGAGTCCAAAGTCTGGGGATGTCTCACGTGGACCTTTCTTCGAACAGGACTCGGCCCACCCGGCGAATCCTAAGGAAGGCCCACCTTTCACAAGTCGCCCGTCTAGGTGTCTTTTCCGAGTCATTTCCCTTTTCAGTCTTGTTCAGGATGTACTTTCTGTTCCGGGATTTGGGCTAGTTTCTGATTACGCGGTGTTCTTACAGATGGGCCACCCAAAACCAGACGCCAAAAAATGCAAGGAACTTTGAATCAACTGACCGCCGCACTGGCCAAGATCGATACTCAATTGACTGCCATCCAGACTGACCAAATGACCTAGGCCACCCGTTTGAGTGTCGTGGAGAAGGCGGCCCCTGTTGAAGGATCTGAGCCCACCGGGCCCATAGCTGAACTAATCAGTGTTGTCTGCAAGCTGGAAGAACAGGTCCACTTGTCAACAAGCAACTCAATCCATACTGAAAATGCTCGCTCTTACTCGCCTCTGAATGACGAGCTACCTCCCAACCTCAACCTCACAGGAATACCGATGTTTGAGGGTACTGAAGACCCGGTCCACCACATCCGGGCTTTCAAAGAATTTATGGCTGTCAAGGGGGTAAAATCTACCATGTTCAAACACTTGTTCGCTTCCTCTCTTGAAAAACACCCCAAAGACTGGTACTACAGGCTCGATTCCAAGAAATACAAGACTTGGGACGATGTGGCGACTGAATTTGCTCGAAATTACGCTGATAATACCGAGATCCAGACTACAATGCGTACTCTGGAAGTGATGGCCCAAGACCCCAAAGAAGGGTTCACCAAATATCTCCAAAGATGGCGGGCCGAAAGTGTGAAGCTGGTTGATAAGCCCAGCGAGAAAGTGCTAGTGGAGGCTTTTGTCAAGAATCTCCTCTCATCCTACCGGGTCCATCTCCGGTATGCCATCATCCCCAGTTTTGCCACCCTTACTGAAATGGGCACAAGGATCAAGGATGACTTAAGGTTAGAGAGCCAGACTAAGGACTTTACCAAGGGATATCAAGGGGCCAGTTCATCTGTGAGCAAGCCCACACCTGCAGCTGCAACTCGCAGCATCTTCGATGAGGTTAATCTGCTTGACACCTCATCCAAAAAGAATACTCCAACTCGGGTATTCATGGATATAGGGACTACCTATACCTACGCCTTACAAAGGCTATCTTCGAAGGTCCTTATCCAACCAATAGGCCCAACTCCAGAAGTTCCAGTGGAAAAGAGGTCCAAAAGCTACAATGTTCAGGCCTATTGCCAATACCATCGGAGTAATGGGCATGATACGGAGAAATGCTGGAAACTGAAGCATCTGATCTAAGATCTGATTGAGAATGGGAAAATACCGTTGCCCGGAGACAAGCCGAGTAACAAGGAAAACCCGTTCAGTGCCCATGCTATATTCACTGGAGAGGTAATCGACTGCTCTCACCTCATTTCCCCTTTTATCCCACAAATCAACGGGATATGGTTCGATGATGAGGACGACATCTACCTAGCCAAAGGGGAAGCTGTCCCCATCACCAGTGAAGACGTCCGAAAAGCTAAGTCCAAAGCCTTAGCCACTAAACACCTCGCTACAGCCGGGCACTCTACTCCAACAACCGTCACTGAACCTGCCAGGACAGGTCCTACCCCCGCAGAACCAAGCAGTGACACGGCTTTGGTCCAGCAATTGAAGAAGGTTCGAGCTGATCTAACCATATGACAACTTCTGGTTAGCTCGCAAGCACATTGGGAAGCACTGACCAAGGCTCTTGATGAAATCAAGGTCGACTCACAGGTTACCCCCGCTGAAATGATAGCCACTATCATGCCCTATCTCAAGGGCAAGTCCAAGGAAGAAGGCTAACTCATCACCTTCGTTCTCCGAGTCCGATCTACCACCGTTTGGGGCCGCCCATAACTTGGCCCTCTACATCACGGTCATTGCCGAGGGAAATACCTCCCAATGACCCTTATCGACGATGGGTCCGCTGTAAATGTCCTTCCCCTAAGGACCGCTAAAGCCCTCGGCCTCACCGAAGCCGACTACCTCCCGACGACACAAACTATCCAGACCTTCGACGGAAGCCCAAAACCAGTTGCCGGGGCCGTTAAATTGACAACCATAACGGGCCCAATCGAGAAAGATTTGGAGTTTCAGGTGATTGACGTCACCTCGTCCTTCAACTTGTGTAGACACCCGCATTTTGAGTGCCAGGTGTCTATAGCAGTTTCCAAAAAACACCCGATGATGATCGGACGTATCTACGCGCTCGGATATGGGCTCAAAACCATTAGTTATTGGATTAAGCACTTATGGAGTACAAATCTCACAAAACGGACCTCAAATCCAGGCCTAGCGGACCGTTCCGAGTCAAACAAGACTAATTTGGGCAAAAACCAACACCGGAAATAAAACTGACTTTTTACGATTGGGTCAACCCCGGTCCAAGTCGTTTCCGAGACACACACAAAATAGCATTTTAAACATCAAAAGTTCAAGTCAAACACAAACCCATCAAAAACTCATGTCACGGCCCAAAACAATGGACCCGCGCGACCCAGTTGGGCCACTCGATCGAGTGCCCCACCCACTCGATTGAGTGGGCCCTTTTTCAGGCCCGACTGCAGGCACAATGGGCCACTCGACCAAGTCAGCTGGTTACTCGGTCGAGTAACCCTAACCGGGGTCCTAGGCCATGCCTATATAAACACCCCCATGCACAACCTTTCAACACACTTTTCGAAACCCTAGTTTCACATTCATTCAACCCTAATTCTACAATACTCAAACCCTAAACCTAGCTTTAGGAATCGACACCTTACCACCACAACTTAGCCGACGTACTCGAAACTCCCGTGCAAGCCGTCACTACGAGTCCATACCGAGCATAAGAAACATGTAGGTTGAGGGTGCCAATTCCCGTTCTTCCCTTTTCTCCTTTTCCTCTTCTCGCGTCGCGTCGTCCATATCGTCGTCGTTGTCTCGTTCTTCTTTATTTTATCGCATCATAATATCGTTAATATCGTTAGCACTCAAAGATACTAAAATACTTGTCGATTTGTGTCGAGTATGAGGGATGTCGGAATAAGGAAACCCGAATATACAAGTGTACCGCACACAGCGTTGTCGGTCGCTTATTCCGACACCACAGTTACTTGATTATTGATACAAGTTAACTTAAACAATAATCTTCATCTCGTTCGCGTTGTTATTATTAGTCGCATATCGCATTAATTTCAAAACTTTCTTTCAAATTGAGCATCTTTCAATAAGGGTCGAAACCTGTTGATGCGGATCCGACGTCAAACAATTCGCAAGACTTAACTATGACGTCGGGATGCGGAGGGAATCACGTCTTTCAATTTAAGCAAAGTGTCGATCTATTAAATTCGATACCAATTCCTTAATTGGATGTGAAATCCAACGATCTAGTCAAACAAGTTAACCAATTCGATTTTTCGTTGAAGCTAACGTAGATGTCGTTAAATTCGTTAGAATTATGACACTATGAACGCGGAGGAAAACTCATATCGTTTTGGTCGACTTTAAACGACTCATAGCAACTTCTCTTTATCTCGCTCCAATATTCCATATCGATTCAATAATCGAATATGGGATACAACGAGTATTCAAGTTTAGAATCGAGTATAAATTCCGTAATATTTATATCCGATTCGGCAAGCTCATCGAATTATCAAAAATCAAAAAGCAATTTCGAAATCGATAACAAAATTGCAAACGAACCTGGTTCGTACAGGTGCCACTCGACCGAGTGCCTATGCCGCTCGATCGAGTGACATCACAAAAACCGAAACAGAATGTCTTTTCGACCTCCACTCGGTCGAGTCTCACAGTGACTCGGTCGAGTGGCAACGTACTCGGTCGAGTTGGTCAATAACTCGATCGAGTAGGGTCCCAAAGCCTGGACAGAACGCTTTTCAGAGGCCCACTTGGTCGAGTCCCTCAATGACTCGATCGAGTGGCTCCTTGTCACGACAAGACCGTGAGTCCTACAATCGCATTCGAGTCTCATTAATCGTTTTTCGTGACTTAAGTCAGCACGTGTCTAATTAATTACGTGGAACATCACCTTTTCAAAAACCATGCATTATCATATTTACATCTTTCCATAATTCGTAAACCGTTATATCATTACTAACGCGTTTGTTGTTTCTCTTGTCAATTTTGGTTGTTTATTTTATTGTACTAAAATGAACCCACGTGCTAAAATTCAACCTTGACGTAAGAATTAATAGCATTAAATTGACGTAGAAACCTTTTCAATTTCATTCACATGCTTAGGAAAAATATTGTTTGCATAAGCATTTTCACCGTCTAACTAACGCGCGTATTAGAGAGTCTTTCGATATCTTAGTAGAGGCCGCTAATGTGCGGGCGGGGTTGGGTGTCCTTTGTGGGCTTCCCAACACGTACCCTCACCCCTTACTCAGAACCTCGGTTTCCGGATGCCCGAAACCGTTGGCGCACGAGAGTCATTTAATACACGATATCCGATAATGTCGGTATCGGTATCAAATGCAAAGGGACGAGCCCAATAAACTCTTGACATCGGAAATGGACCGTATTTTGTATACGGCCCACTACGACATAGAGTGGGTTCGAATGGGCCCGAACTCCCACAAAGTTCGGTGGCGACTCCACATAGATTTAAATTCCAATTCGATCCATTCTCATATGGAGATTCATTCGCCTAACCAAACCCGCGCGTGGCCGCGTCGGGGTGGACCTATGTCATGTCCACAATTTGGCGACTCCGCTGGGGATTAACTGATGCGTGACTTACCATCGGCATCCTCAGGGTGAGACTCAAATAGAAATCGTTTGACTAGTACAATAAGCATCTTAGTTTCACGGTTCATGCATAACCCATATTTTCCCGAGCCGGTACTAGTGACCGACGTCCCACTATACCATTGATGTACTCCAATATGGATATGTCAGAAGGTGTCCGTTGTCGATTCGAGTGGGTTTCGCGGCATGTTCTAAGCTCAACTCGACTTAGAGAGTCCGTCCCGATCAACGTCTAGACTATGTACACTGGTATAGACCCTCTTAGTCTGACCGAGACTTAGTGTAAAGCATACATGGCGTCGTTATAATGCTTGCCTGACTACATGCTACTTGGTTTCTGTGTCGTTTTCAAAAAAACCGTCAACTTTTTCAAAAAATGCATCTTTTTTTTCAAGATATTCGATTTTAAAACCCGGGACACATACCGAATTTAGGACTTATGATTTTACTCAAAAAAGCCTATTTTCTAGCCGGTATGCTGCCCATTTCAAAACTCGAAATTTTCAAACCTTCAAAACCCGCGGCCCAATACTCTTTTCATTTTTTCCGAAAATCGAGCCCTTCACCGAGTTTTCTCGGACTTTTTCAGAAACAATCCATTTTCAAAACCTTCCTCTTCTTAGGACTTTCCGTATTTAGCAGTGTCGGGTCGTGTCTTGAGTCGTCGAAGTCTGTAGCGTCGAAACTCCGTCGATCCTACATCACGAGTTTGTTCCCCATCCCAGTCCGCCTTATTAGACTAAGGCAAGGCCCACCTACGTAGGACATACTCCTACTAAGGAGGGCCCGTCAACACAATCGAGTCCAAAGTCTGGGGATGTCTCACGTGAGCCTTCCTTCGAACAGGACTAGGCCCACTCGCCGAATCCTAAGAAAGGCCCAACACTTCATAAGTCACCCGTCTAGGTGTCTTTTCCAAGTCATTTCCCTTTTCAGTCTTGTTCGGGATGTACTTTATTTTCCGGGATTTGGGCTAGTTTATGATTACGCGGTGTTCTTACAGACAGGCCACCCGAAACCAGATAACAACGCAAAATGGACGCATTGAAGGATGCCCTAGAGAAGATTGAAGCCCAACTGACTGCTATCCAAAAGGATCAAACGGCACTCGCCGCCCGTGTGGGCACAATGGAGAAGCGAAATCCTCCCCCTGGATCTGAGCCCACTGGGCCCATAGCTGAACTAGTCAGCGCTGTTCGCAGGCTCGAGGAACAAGTTCACCTGTCAACGAACAACTCGATCCACACCGAAATTATATTGCTCGTTCCTATTCGCCATTGAATGACGAGCTACCCGCTAACCTCAACCTTACGGAAATCCCAATGTTTCAGGGTACCGAAGACCCGGTCCACCACATCCGAGCTTTCAAAGATTTTATGGCGGTAAAAGGGGTGAAGTCCACCATGTTTACCCACTTATTCCCTTCCTCCCTGGAGAAGCATCCCAAAGCCTGGTACTACAGGCTTGATTCCAAGAAATATAAAACTTGGGATGATGTGGCGACCGAATTTGCCCGGAACTACGCCGACAACACCGAGATCCAGACTACAATGTGTACTCTCGAGGTAATGGCCCAGGAACCCAAAGAAGGGTTCACCAAATATCTACAAAGATGGCGGCCCGAGAGTGTTAAGCTGGTCGATAAGCCCAGCGAGAAAGTGCTAGTAGAAGCATTTGTCAAGAACCTCCTCCCTTCCTACCGGGTCCACCTCCGATATGCTGTTATTCCTAATTTTGCTACCCTAACTGAAATGGGTACAAGGATCGAGGACGACTTAAGGTTACAGAGCCTGACTAAGGCCTCTACCAAGGGCTACCAAGGGGCAAGCTCATCCACGAGCAAGCCCACACCTGCAGCTGCAACTCGCAGCATCTTTGATGAGGTAAATCTGCTTGACACCTCATCCAAAAAGAATACACCAAATCGGGTATTCACAGATATAGGGACTGCCTATACTTATGCCTTACAAAGGCTATCTTCAAAGGGTCTGATCCAACCAATAGGCCCGATGCCCGAGCTTCCAGTGGAGAAGAGGCCCAAAAGTTATAACGCCCAAGCCTACTGCCAATATCATCGTGGTAATGGGCATGATACTGAAAAGTGCTGGAAACTGAAGCATCTAATCCAGGACCTGATCGAGAGCGGGAAGATCCCGTTGCCCGGAGTCAAGCCAAGCAACAAAAAAACTTGTTCAGTACTCATGCTATATTCACCGGTGAGGTAATCGACTGCTCACACCTTATCTCCCCTCATGTCCCACAAATCAATGGGATATGGTTCGATGACGATATGGTTCTAAGACCCCATAGCGCATTCAGGAACAAAGTGAAGCTCCATTCCCTTATTTTGCTGTAATTTTGCAGCCCAAGTCGACATTCCCTGTGGCTTGTGCCAGGCTGGACGATCAATCTGCTCAGTTGATGGAATATCCGCCCCTTTTTTAAGTATTGGATCTCCAACAACTGGTTCCCCATCAGTACATGGTTTAGCACCCGCCTCTTTTTTAAGGCTTGGGTCCATGCCATGTACGAGGATATTCGGTGGAGATGAACTCTCCCCTTTTTTAAGTCTTGAGTCATCTCCACCCTTAATAGCCTCCATTTCAGAATTGGAAGTCTGCTGCAAATTCTGACCTGGAGCTCCAAAGAAGTACTCTGCATATTCCTGAACAACTTCCTCAATCACCCCTTCCTCAGTGGGAATTGGAGGAATCTCCATATTTTTAAGCCTTGAAACCTCCAATTCCTCCTGATTCGATCGATTAGGGATTCTTGATCCACTATAATTCGGTAAATGAACAGCACTATCCAGAAAATCATTCAAAACAATTCTAGATGGTGTATGTAAATTAGAGTTTTCGCAAGATTCATCAGCGTGCATTTGTGACCTACCTGCAGAATGCTTGGACTGTGAAGAATTCGGTGTTGGTTTTTTTCGTGGACGACCTGGCCGCTTGCCCATGGCGGCAAGATCAATGGCGGTTAGCGTTTCTTCAGAGCTTCTCTCAGCAGCTCAAACAGTCCTTATTTTACTCTCCTTTGTAATTACTATTTTCATTAATCGTTATTGTCGAAATTGGACGATTAACGAGAAAACGCTTTAAAAACCGAGTTTTAGGATTCTGGAAAATTTTCTTTTCTGGACAGAATGTCCATAAATATATTTTAACTATTTTACGTAATTTTTGTACTATTTATTAAAGTCTTTAATTAATAAGTATTGATTTTTGGACAAATTACGATTTATCGTTAAAATGCTTCGTCTTACCTAAAAGATTTATTTTTCCAGCAATTTTGAAAATATTTAAATCTGAAACTTTAAGAGTTAAATCATCCCTTAACATACTCTAAATATATTTGTTGGTTTAATTAAATATAGACGTTCAAATATTTAATTTGATGTTTGCCGTAAAATCTTATTTATAACTTTATTGTCGAAACTAATAATAATTAGGGAATTTTAGCATTTTAACTTTTGAAAATACCCTAATTAGTAATATTAAAATGTTTAAGACATTTTTAATCATTTTATAACGCTTATACGATATTTTAATAATTTCATAAAATCAAATGATCTTACTTTAATAATTAATATCGTTAAGGCCGAAAGTATTAGTTTTATAAATCTATATCGTTTACTAAAAATGTTGTATTAGTATAAACTAATATTTTTGCTATTTTGATATGATGCTATTTTTAGTAAAGTTTCCTAAAATTGAAGTTTCCTAAAATAGAAAGTTTCCTCTTTTGGAAAGTGGTCATTTTTTCTTTTGTTCTCTTGAATATCGATAATGGCTTTGTTTTGGAGTTATGGAATAAGGATAGGTGTGCGGTTAGAGTAATACAGTCTAGGATGTACGTTTTTGCCATCAACTATAAAGCCGGTGTGCCCATTTGGGGCACATTTGGTCGTTGAACTGGGCGTAGTTTCGCCCAGGAGAGTGTGCATTGTGCCCTTAAGCTAGATATCGCATCGTGTTAGTCGCCGTCAGTTGAACTGGATACATTTGGTTTCCAGGAGGGGTGTATACTACTTAAACCAGGACCTCGCTGCACGCAGTCCTGTTATGGTTGAGTTGCCTAGTTAGAGACCTTGGATCTTCGCTGCGTGTGAAGTTGGTGTCTGAGTTCTCGAAGCTAGTTTTTAATATATCCCTAGTGAAAGTCTAGCCTTGTGCACACTAACCGAATATCCATAACGCCATTTTGATTATTTTATTTATTATCGATATAAATTGGTTTGCAGGTTGGCAATTATTTTTATGTTTCTTCGGAAACCCTTTTGATTAATTTGTTTTATGCTAAAGCTTATTTTAATATGCTGTTTTACTGTTTTCCTTTTTTTACTATTTTTCCTATATTAGTAATTACTATTTTAAAATCCTGTTATACGGCTAGGAGAACGTTGACGTTGCTCCCCACTGATTGTGGCTGTTATGTTTTAACATGGCAGGTATATGTGTTTTCCTTCGGGTGGGCTAGCGAGCAGTTATGGATCCTGCTTGTTTTAATCAAATCACTGTATTATGGATTGTTAAAACCCTTTTTATGGATTTTATTTATTTATTTATTTTGTAGCCATTTTTATTTTATGGCTTATGTATTGACTTACCATTTTTATTTAATCATGACATAGCTACAGTGTGTTATAATCCCACTTCTACAGTGTTTCCGCCACTGTATTGCGTTAGAATTTCTAGGGGATTACAAATACGCGTTCGCGTATGGGACCTAAGCGTGATGCTAGCTTGATCCCGAATCTCGATGCCTTGTCCCGACTTATCACATCGAAAAAATGGTGTCTCGATTATTCATGTGTCGGATACGACTAAGGAGTCGTCGACACAAAACTAATCGTAAAAGACATTAATCAAAATCGTGAAAGTAAAATAAAATGCATGAGTTTTGAAAAAAAGAATCACGTGATTGACTTTACACGTGACGACAAAAGTCGTAAAAAAAATGACGAGGCTCGGATGATGCTTGAAGCTCTCGGTTTATTTAAACAAAGGAACCCACTCGATCGAGTCATGGCAAGGACTCGATCGAGTGGACCTTTGAAGGACCTATTGCCCGGTTTTTGTAGTGCTACTCGATCGAGTAGCCTATGACACTCGATCGAGTGCCCCTGTATGAGCTACTGCTCACTTCGAAAATATGATGGTTTCGTTTTATTTATTCAAAGAATCGATGGTTGGCCGAGTTGCGTAAAAATATTGCGTGATTTAAACTCAACTCGGTTTTCGGTACTATAATCGTGTACTATACTATTAGAGAACCGTCATCGGAATTTTATAGAGAATGTTGTTATTGGATTGTATTGGATTGAAAATTTGATTAGTGACGAGATTGTCTCCCTCCGCGTCACAACACCGATATTAATCCTTACGGATTATGTGATGTCGATCTTCGCATCAACGGGGCCCGTACTAATCTCGGAAATGGCATCGGACGCGTTCAACTACGAACGACCACGATCACGTTACGCCCTTTAGTACTTAGGGCGGCGCTCCTTGAAAGGACGCCACCTCCGTCGTGACTCGTAAAGGGATTAAACGGACTTGGAGCGGTGATCGTAGTTAAACGTGTCCGATCCAAACTTTTTACTACTATGTATATATACGCGGTATATAAATTGACAATAAAAAGAACGAAAATTAAAATGCCATGATTATAAAAAGGTTAGTGTTAGCATACTAATATAACTTATAATAATATATAGTACAATATATATATATATATATATATGTATGTATGTATGTATGTCGAGATAGAGATGAAGAGAAAAGAGAGAAAAGGGGTTGATGACACCCTCAACATACATGCTTAAAATGGCCTCCGAACGGACTCGTAAATAGCGATGGGGGCGCGGGAGTATCGAGGATGTAGGTTGAGTTATGGTATGTGTGTGTGTATGTGTAATGATGATTTATCGGTTTTTCGAGGGATAAAGACTCGGTTTTTGCTTAGGATTGCTTAGGGTTGTAGTGTAGAGAGGATGTGTGTAGGAGTTGCAAAATGTAAGTTGTAAAGCATGGAAAACACTTCTTTTTCTGAAGGGTTTGAGGGAGTATTTATAGAGTAAACCCCTCGACCTAGGGTCACTCGATCCAAAAATTAAAATAAGTCAACCATTTCCTAAAATGGCTCGCCAGCCTGATCCACTCGATCGAGTGGATTGACCTCACTCGATCGAGTGGAGCCACAAAAACCGAGCATACCTTCTTTTTTAGGGCACTCGATCGAGTACGTTAGGGCCACTCGATCGAATGTCCTAAAAAAGAGGGTCTACTCGGTTTTTGTGGCTCCACTCGATCGAGTGAGGTCAATCCACTCGATCGAGTGGATCAGGCTGGCGAGCCATTTTAGGAAATGGTTGACTTTTTTGAATTTTTGAAAAAGAAGATTGGGCGCAAGTTTCTAGAAGCGTACTTGGCTGATTTATGTGACGGATTCGTCTTTGACCGGGTTTTGACCCGGTCGCCAAAAGGCGATTTTTGTTTTTGGTGTCGGTTTTGGCCCAAATTAGTCTCATTTTATTGAAAACGACTTACTGGGCCTGAATTTGGGGTCGGTTTTGAGAGATTTGTACTCCGCTAAACGCTCACGTCGGATATTATTGATTCCGAGTCCGTATTCGAGTGTATTAAGTCACGTTTGCATCCGATCATCATCGGGTGTTTTGTCGGGAACTGCTATAGACACTAGCAGGCAAAATGCGGGTGTCTACATAGTGATATAATGGTTTTGAAAAAGAGTAACGATTTCCTTGCTATTAAGATGAAAAAATTGAGGAACTTAAAAATAATAATGATCTCCTTGCAAATTTGCAATAGACATACAAGCATTGAGAAAAAAATAACGTTCTCCTTGCTATAGGGATCGAAGGATCGAGAGAAATTTAAAATTAAAATAAGATATCTCTTTGCTATAAAAATACAAGGATTGAGAAAAAGAATAACGATCTCCATGCAATAGACGTGCAAGGATTGAGAACATCTTGCTTCTTGTTATAGAAATACAAAGATTGAGAAAAAAAATATAATGAACTCCTTGTCATAATGATAGAAGAATCGAGAAAAAAAATATCTCTCCTTCAATAGTTTTTCGCTCAGTTATTAGAGTATAGTGTTGATAACGTGTTACTCCTTCCGTTTCATTCAATTGTTTGTCTTTGATTAAAATACACTTCACATTGAATATAAAAGGGAAACAGTTGAATAGAACGGACGGAGTATATAATAAGAGAAAAGGAAAATAGATAGAAAATAGAGGGAGAAAGATGTGAGATAGTTATTTTATTCGTTTCATGTAGAGGGTTACATAAAGTAAAACAAGAGTATATAATACCTATTTGTAATGATAAGATGTTAGATATTGGACCGTAAGCCTAATGAACATTTCATAACAATAATCAAGTTTATATGCATACAAATAATGTATCTTATTTAAATGATGTTGTAATACTAATATCCATGTCGATTGTTACACAGTACATGTTTCTACAAGGAGTACACCAAAACTAGTTTATCAACTTATACTCCGTAGTGTTTAATTATATTATATGGGTTTGCCAAGCTCTATAATGTTACCCGAAGCATCGACTTTAACAAAATCATACCTTAAGAAAAAATAAGCCAGAAACAAGCAGGCCGTATGAGCAACATAGTCCTTTGCCGCACATTGCTTATTTGATAAGTGAGGATTACTAGTTTGTGGCCCATTTGACCAGTACAAATAATCCAACATTTTAAGACCCTTCTCTCCAACAAATCTATCCGCCACAAAAGTTTCCGGGTCATCGAACACTTTCGGGTCTCTCATTACAAGCTTTTGGAAGCCACAAAGCAACTCGCCTTTCTGTACCTCGAAACTCAAGTCGTGGGACTCCAACACAAAATCCTTCCTGGCCCGTCCATACTGAAGTGGTACAGGCGGATTTAAGCGAAGTGCTTCGTACACAAATGATTGAACATACGGCATTTCCTTCACAGAACTGAAGCTTAACAATGTACTTGATTTACACTTGTCCCTCACTTCTTTCATTAATGTCTCTTGAACCCCGCCTTCATTTTTTGCTAAGATCTTAAATAACGTGGGGAAGAAGACGGAAAATCCCCCAAAAGCGTTGAACCCTAAGATGAAAATCAGATTATGAATAGCTTCTTGTTCCGTAAGCCCGAATTCGGTTTGACCCTTGCGTACCATTTCTTTTCCTTGTTTGGAAACAAAGCTAGCAAGTTTATTATAGTCTCCTTTAACCAACAAAAATGGATATGAAAATGAATGAAGAAAAATCTCCTCCAATGGTTGTAAAACACCTATGTTGACTGTTGGCAAGAGTTGAACGGCCAGCCATTTATCAAGCATGATATGACCATTTTCGCTCATTTCCGGTGAATAATCGGCCGGGTCTGCTCCGATGATGCTTTTCGATAGGAAATTGAAGAGGCATTTTTGTAGGGGCATCAATAGGCTTGCTTTACCATCCTTTGAGACTGACCCATCAATCGTACCCCACATTGTATCTAAACTAGATAACAGGGATGACACCCATATGCCTGAACTTTTCTTTAGGATCTCCATTGCAAACCCTTTTACCTGCAAAATTAAATGAATAAACAATTACTCCTATGGATCTCATTATTATATTGCCCATTTAATCAAAGCTTTATATTCACTTTTTAGTAGAATATTTAACTATATAATCGTCAGATCCTTCGTCTATTTACATACATATCATTACTTTTTAGTCACTATATTGTCTAAAGACAATGAAGATACAAGATGACACATAAAAAAGGTATGGTACAAGTGATCTCAACTAGGGTGTTAAATTATAGGTCGAATTTTAAGTTATGATTTATAGCTTGATTCAATTATTACGAGCTCTAAGCTTATTTTCATCTTAAACTAGTCTAAACAACATTTTGCCCATCTTTAATCTTTAATTATCAATACTGAATAATTTGTTTTGTCTCAGAAAAAATATACTTAAAATGAATGATAATGTATCTGCTTAACGAATTTTGTGTCCTCCTACCGTCAAAATCTTGTGTCCACCCTTAAATCCTAGACCCTTATTAATTGAAAAAACAGAAGCTACAGATACAAAATACTCCGTATTTGATTGTTAATAATTTTTAAGGCTTAAAACATTAATGTTTTTTAGTTTTGGTTGTTAGGTATTATACTTTTGTCAAATGAGTCACATATTTTACTAAAACTACCTTCTGCATCTCAGTTATCTTTTTATCATTGGTTAAAATATTCTCACAATTAATATTAAAGGTAAATAAGACTGAAACGAAAAGAATACATTTTAGGTTAACAATCATTGGAATTATGAGTCTACAAATGCCCCTCACGTTGGGTAAGGGCCAAAAATTTTTAGACCCTCACCAAGAGTGATAAGTTTGAGTTGAGTTGAGGTTCTATAGTAAATGAGGTAAAATAAAGAGTGACCCAATTTTTATTTATTTATTTTTTCAACGAAGTATTCACTTAGTTGAATTACAATATAAGGAGATTCGATCTATTGTCTAAAGTATCTAGCTTTAATCACTAGACTAAGACATTATTTTCGGTTAAGAGTGACCCAATTAAGATGACTAGAAGATGACTCTTGCATTGGGAGGAAAAAAGTGGGGAATTATTATTAGTATTAGTATACCTTAGCATGATGTTCCTCAGTAGGATCAAGATAAGCACAAACCCTCATATTTCCTGTGAACTTAACACTAGGCATGAAATCACCCACAAGAACATCCTTTTTCTCAATGATATCCATGTCAAACATATGAGAAAAAGACAGACAATCAAGGACCGCGATGACGTTGGGATTTACTCCCAAAAAAAATGGAAAACAAGGAGGAACATTTGTCCTAAAAACACTACTACTGTGTTTCTCCATCCGAGTCCTGAAGAATTTCTCTTGCCCTTGAAACCACGCATAGTCTAGACGATCCCTTAACGGTCCAATCACCGGCCATCCGTAGCTTCCCGGGAGTTTCTTTAACGGTGGTCGGCTACCTGTTGACGGTGGCGACGTGGGATTTAATAAGGTGGTTGTAGGGGTAGGGGTTGGCATTTTGGCTGTCACGCTTACCATCATAGTGTGTAAGTGTAGGATTCGGGTGAGTGTTTGTTATGTTTTTGCTCTTTTTGTTCATGTAGTGTAAAGAGTGAATATGATATGTCGTTGTTATATGTAGAAGAAATAATGAAGTTGGGCATAGTCATACATGTATGTTCAGCTTTGTCGTGTGATGTTAGGAGATAAGTTAATAGAGTATGTGAATGGACGAGCTTCGTGCTTAATGGCCCTACCGAGCTTGTTGGATACTTGGACGAAATAATGCATACCTTACCTTGGTGTGTTTCACGTCCGTATGGAGGAACACAGTACCATACTCACGTGTTTCACTGTTCCACCTGTTTCATATAAAAAATAGTGCCACTACTTACATGTTTTATTCAAGTTTCCTTATTTTGGACTTATATTCAGATATTCTCAATTAAGTTAGTTTCAGTCTAAAAGAATACGACGAGTCTTAATTTTTTTGTTTTTTAAATCTTTAATTTTTTTTCGTTATTTTAGTTTTCGTTTAATGTGGGGAGTGAAGACTCGAGATTGGTTTTATGCTCTTTATAATAACTTTTATTTATAGCAATCTCGTATTGTGTTTTTATGATTACAAGTGGCATGTAACGGGGTTGTTTGTCTAGTCGCATATGTCAAGTCGTGCAGATTTGAATCGGATAGAGAAAAGGAGTCAAGTATCAAGATGGATAGAAGACTCAATCGTGATAAAGTACGCATGAAGAGAAAACAAGCATAAGATAATATGTGAAAACTTGTAAAAGAGGAGAAGGAGAAGAAGATATTCAACATGGAGCTATAATCACTTCATATGGTTGGAAGAAGACACGTAACATGGAGCTATAATCACTTCATTCTTGGAAGGACAAGGAAAAGGCGGAATGAATAAGGAGTCTATCGATCTAGTTCATTAACTTGACGTCATGAATCGAGTTTACGAACAAGATTGATTGGGTGAGTCAAATTTGAAGAGACTTAGTAACTTGTTACAGTCGGAGTTGGAATTGTTCCAATCTGAAATTAGATGTTACAGTCTGATTCTAAATGTTACAGTCTTGTTCACAGATATTACAGTCTGTGAAGTTCCGTGATAGAATTTGTGTCAAAAAGATTTTGTGTCGCGCGCCAGATTTGCTTTGAAAGTATTTCCTAAAAGTATTTTTCTAAAATATCTTCTATAATAAGTTTTATGGAAATAATATTCCGATCCATTAGATTTTGAAAATATTTTATCGTGTTTTATTTAAGCCAAAACTTTTTCCACAATGTGTTTAGGAAAGTAATTTCTACTGCACGTGAGATCTTGAGAATTTACCAAAGATAAGAGTCTTATCTTATTTGCTTATCTTTCATAATATATTTAATATATAGTTTCTTAATCTTTGTTGTATTCTACTACTCGTAATCTAGGCGCACGTTTGGAAATATTAGTATATAAGACAACTCGATCTTTTATATTACTCACACAATTCTTCCATTGAGTTTTAGAGTCTAAGGTAAAAATATTTTCTAGCTAAAAAAGTTTTTGCGTATTTCTTTAAGGTTAGAATTCGTCACGGAAAAGTCACTTCTTGTTTGATTGCTGTGTTACATTGCTCTAAGTACTTGTCGGTTGAAGAACGATGCTCCTACATCCGTCTTACGAAAAAGACAACTCATAGGAGATCTTTTAGCTAAACCTTTGTGTATCAATTGGTTTAGGATACAATAGTTAGTGTTATTCTAGCACCGCGGCTGAGTAGCCATTGGGTGGGGTACGTATCGCGGCTTAGTAGCTATTGAGTAGAGATTAATATTTTGTAATCCTAGGGACCGATGCTGAAATATTAATGAAAGAATAATGGACGTAGGTCTCAGAGTGTGAGATTGAACCATTTCAAAAAGTTCAGAGTCATCTTTATTTATCGCTCTTATAAATACCCACAACCGACATAGATTTTGTTTATAAGAAAAAAATAGAAAAATCAATATACTCAATTCACCCCCTCCCCCTCCCCGCTCTTGAGTATAACTTTCACGTATTAAACTCTTCAATTGGTATCAGAGCGGGTATTCGAGTCTTGCCTAACAACATTGAGTTATCCTAATACGTGTTTTCTCATTTTCTTAAGGTACAATGGAGCAAAAGAACGAGAAGTGTTCTGTCTTCAACGAACAAGACTATGGTGTGCAGAAAAAACAGGATGATGTATCATATCAAGGGAATTGACTAGGAATGCTGGAACATTATCAAGAATGGACCTGTTTCCATTCTCATTACTGGAACTGAGGAAGAAAAGAATGAAGACGACTACACTACTCTTGAGTGTAGTGAAGCCTAGGTTGCACGGACACTCCTCCAAACCGTCATGTCGTGTCGGACACACGACAATACGTCTCGGACACCTTAAAAACCGTGTCCGGTTTTTTAAATTTATTTAGAGATGTGTCGGACACGTTTCATGTTATTTTGAGACGTGTCGGCCACTATTCATACTATTTGGAGACTCATCGGACACACCTAGCATTGTTTACGAATTTGTGGATTTCAATAAAACAACAATATTATATGTTTATAGGGTTTACTTGATACTATAAACATTCTACTTAAGACTAAATAATTAATTAATTATTATAGTATTATAACTGTTTGAGCTTTTTAATATTTCATTTTAACTTTGAGTTTATAAGACTTTAATTTTTGTTTTCTTATTTTACGATAATTGCGATAGTTTAATTAACCAAACCTATCTTTTAGGTATAAAAATCTTCAAATTTTCTTTGTTTAAATATGTATATTGATTTTTTTATGCTATGTCTGTGTCCTATAAATTTTCAAATGCCGTGTCCTGTGTCCGATATGTCTCTGTGTCCGTGTCCGTGTTTGTACAACCTAGAGTAAAGCTGAAAAGAATTCAAAGGTGATATCCCTTCTTCAGAGAGGAATTGGACCACGTCTTCAAAGTCGCATCTCTGCAAAGGAAATCTGGGATAACTTATCATTGGCTTATGAAGAAATCACTCAAGTAAAAAGAACATGATCAACTTACTAACTCACAAATATGAGACCTTCATCATGCTGAAAGACGAGTCCATTGATTAGATGTCCACAAGGTTCATAACTCTCACTAATGAGTTAAGGAATCTTGGGAAGAAGTTAGAAGAAGAAGACATTGTGATCCCCCAGAAATTCTATCGCAATACAGTGACAGTAACACTGTAGATATGGAATTATAACACATTGTAACTATGTCTTGATTAAATAAACATGGTAAGTTAATATATAAGCCAAAAAATAAAAAAATGGCTACAAAATAAAAATAAAATAAAATCCATAAAAAAGGTTATAACAATCCATAGTTCAAATTTATTAATTAATGAGCGAAGCATGATCCGTAGCTACTCGCTAGCCCACCCGAAAGGAAATCACAAATGTTTGTCATGTTAAAAACATAACAACCACAATCAGTGAGAAACAACGTCGACGTTCTCCCAGCCATATTACAAGATTTTAAAACTGTAATTACTATTATATGAAAATAGTAAAAACGGAAAACATTGAAACATCATAATTAAAATAAGATTTCAGTGAAAAACTTCACACATCGAAACAATATAATAAAAATGAGTTTTCCGGAGAAAACATAAAACATTTGCCAACCTGCAAATCAAATTATATCGATAATAATAAAATATTCAAAATGGCGTTATGGATAGAAGTAGTGTAGAATCTAGACTTTCACTAGGATAATACTAAAACCAGCTACGAGAATTGTAGTCTTAAGTCTTAACACATAACAGACTCCAGTCTCTAGCTAGACAATTCAACTATAAGAGGACTGCATGTAGCGAGGTCCTGGTTTAAGCAGTGCACACCCCTCCTAGACAATAATTATGTCTAATTCAGATGACGGCGACTAAGACGATGAGATATCCAGCTTAAGATCTAAACATACACTCTCATGTGCGAAACTTGTAGACACCCGCATTTTGCCTGCTAGTGTCTGTAGCAGTTCCCGACAAACACCCGATGATGATCGGACGCAAACGTGACTTAGCATACTCGGATTTGGACCCGAAATCAATAATATCTGACATGGACTTTAAGCGGAGTAATAATCTCACAAAACAGACCTCAAATTCAGGCCCAGTGGGTCGTTCCGAGCAAAATAAGACTAATTTGGGCCAAAACCGACACCAAAAATAAATCCCGTCTTTTGGCGACCAGGTCAAAACCCGGTCAAAGACGAATCCGTCACAAAGACAGCCCAAGTACACCTTCTAGAAGCTGGCGCCCATTCCTAAATTCAAAAAAGATCACATAATCAACCAAGTCAACCCTTTCCTTTTTTATCTCGGATTACCTGATCCACTCGATCGAGTGGATTGACCCACTCGGTCGAGTGGAGCGTCAAAAACCGGATCAGACCCATTTTCTAGGGCACTCGACCGAGTGCACTAGGGCCACTCGATCGAGTGACCCTAGGTCGTGGGGTAAACTCTATAAATACCCCATGACCCTCACTCATTTCACAACTTTTCACCAACTTTTACCCATCCACTTTTACCTACATTCACTTCACATTTCAGCCACATTCTCTACCCTACAACCCCAAACAAACGCACATAAAAAACCGAGTCCCTTGTCCCTCGAAAAACCGACAGTTCATCCACACACACACATACACCATAACTTACATACATCCTCGATACTCTATAGTCCCGTCACTATTCGCGAGTCCATTTCCGAGGTTCCTACTAAGCATGTATGTTGAGGGTGTCCTAAACCCCATTTCAATCTTTGTTACTTTTGTTTATGTTTTGTATCGTTGATTTTATACCTATATTGTAATCCTAACACTAACTCTAACATCCTAACACTTTACATTTTCGCATACTAACTTTTTATTCACGTTGTTGCTAACATTTTATTATCATACCGCGTATATATATATATTAGTATCAAAATTTGGTTTCGGATTCGCTTGACTATAATTGTCGCCCAAAATCCGTCTAATCCCTTTACGAGCAACGACGGAGGTGGAGCCCTTTCGAGGAGCCCCGCCCCAATGTACTCAAGGGCGTGACGTGATCGCGACTAATCATAGTTGAACGCATTCGATCCCATTTTAATTAGTGCGGAACCCGTTGACACGAAAACCGACATCACATAACCCGAAAGGGTTAGTTTCGATGTCGTGACGTAGAGGGAGGCATTCCGTCGCTAATTCAAACTTTCTTACGTAAACGTTTTCATAAAACCCCGACAACGGTATTATAATCGTACATGTACACGATTATAGTACCGGAGGTCGAGTTAAATCCAAATCATGCGATATTTGTATTTAATTTGACCGACCGTCGATTTTACAACTCAAAAACGAGACGAGTTAACACTCGTACAGGGGCTACTCGACCGAGTGCATAGGCTACTCGATCGAGTAGCGTCCACAAAACTGGGCAGACTACACTCCGAGGACACACTCGACCGAGTCAGACCATGACTCGACCGAGTGGGTCCTGTAACCCAGAAAACCGAGAGCTTAAATGCAACATTTAAGCCTCGTCCTTTTTACGGCTTTTTAGTCGACACGTGTAAAGCCAATCACGTGAATCCATTTTCCAAAACTCACGTTTATCGTGACAACTCCTCTTACAAAAATCCGACAACGGTACTATAATCATATAAGACATGATCATAGTACCGGAAAGCCGAACTAAATCTAAATTCGTCAATATTTCTATTTAATTCGGCCAACTCTCGATTTAAAACGCATAAAATCACGAGTCATGACTCGTACAGGTGCCACTCGGCCGAGTACACCTGCTACTCGACCGAGTAACACCCCAAATCGTGGGCAGAAACCTTTTTTAGGACACACTCGACCGAGTCAGCCCCGACTCGATCGAGTGGGTCCTGTAGCCCAGAAACCCGAGGGCTCTTTTTGTAGCATTCGAGCCTCGTCTTTTTAAAAGCGACTTAGTCGACACGTGTAAAGTCAATCACGTGATCTCCTTTTCAAAACACATGCATTTCGTCGCGGGTAAACAACTTTGATCGATTTTTCGATGTGATAGGTTGGGACAAGGCATCGAGGCATGGGGTCGGGCTAGCATCACGCCTAGGTTCTATATCTCCGTCCTTCGTTTGATGTGCAACATAATGTGCATTTAAACGGGGTTAGTCCGCTTACACGTTTTGCGGTCAAGTTTATATACGGGTCCGTTCCTAACATTTCATTATTTATTATTCCATTTCTATATCGCTTACGTAATTTTTGTTTTGGCCGGGTTGTATTTCCGCCCGTGTAATCTGTACGTTATTTACGTCTGAGTTTCATTTATTTACTTGCTTATCGCTTTATAAATGAACCTCGCATGCTAAACCACTTTGACCATAATTAAGATGCATTAAATGACGTAGTTCACATACTATTCATATGTTTAGCCCGAAAACGCTGTTTGCATATCATTTAATCGTTTTACTAGCGCGCTCACACGAACACGAACGATGTCTTAGTAGAGGCCGCCATGTGCGGGCGGGGTTGGGTGTCCTTAGTGGGCTTCCCAACACGTACCCTCACCCCTTACTTAGAACCTTTGGTTTCCGGATGTCCGAAACCCTTGGCGCACGAGAGTCATTCTATATACGAAAGCCGGTTTAGACGGTATCGATATTGCAATGCAAAGGGACGAGCCCAATAAACTCTGAAATCGAAGTGGGCTTACTTTGTGTATAGCCCATGACGACATAGAGTGGGCTCGTATGGTTCCGAATAACCACAAAATTCGGTGGCGACTCCATTTTGACTTAAATTTCGAACCCGAGAACAATCTCACCACGAGATTCATTCGCCTACCCAAACCCGCGCGTGGCCGCGTCGGGGTGGACCTACGTCATGTCCACAATTTGGCGACTCCGCTGGGGATACCTGATGTACCACATGTCATCGGGGTTCCTAGGGTGAGACTCGAAGAGAAATCGTTCGAATATTAGTGTGCGCGCATTAGTTTAATGATTCATGCATAACCCAAATTTTGCCCGGGTCGGTTACTTGTGACCGACGTCCCACTATACCACGGTGCATTCCTACATGGGTGCACTAAAGACTTCGATGGCGGAACTCACCGGGGTTTTACGGCAGGTCCTAGTTCCAAATCGGCTAGGAAGTCCGTCCTGTTTCGTGAGAATGCGATCGTTGTTGGTATAGACCCTACTTTAACCGACCGAGACTTAGTGTAAAGCATACATAAGCGTCGTTATAATGCTTGTTTGACTACGTGCTACTTGGTTTCCGTGTCATTTTTTTTCAAAAAAACCGTCATTTCGAAAAATGCATCTTTCCAAAATACCAAATTTTCGAAAACCCGAAATGCTGTCCATTTCGGGACCCGTCTTTTCAAAATATCCAATTTCAAAATTCGGAATGCCGCCGGAATTTAGGATCAAACGATTCGACTCAAAATATCCTTTTTCTCTAGTCGGCATGCTGCCCGTTTTAATTCTCGAATTTCCAACACCATCTCGATTTTCTGAATTTTTTTCAAAATTCTAATCTCGGTTTTCAAAATTCCGTGTTCAATTTTCGAACTCTCGGAAATTCATCCACTTAATATTCAAAATTCCAACCTCCAACTTTCCTAGTAAACCTTCCTTATTATAGGACCTACCGTCTAGCCGTGTGTCGGGTCTTTGCTTAGTATGTCGAAGGTCTATAGTGTCGAAACTCTGCCGATCCTATATCGCAAGTTTCCCCCCTTTTCCCGAGTCCGCCTTATCAGTCAAGGCACGACCGACCCGCGTAGGGCATTCCCCTACAAAGGAAAGTCCGTCCATACACTCGAGTCAAAAGTCTGGGGAAAAGTCTCACGTGGACCTTCCTTCGAACGGGATTGGGCCCACAAGGCCAAAATCCTAAGGAAGCTATACCACCCATCGAGTCATCCGTCTAGATGTCTTTCTCGAGTCTTTGGTCTTTTTTCTTAGCGTCGCTCGGGATGTACTTTTCCTTTCTTTTTTCGAAGATCTGGGTTCGGTTTCTGATTACGCGGTGTTCTTACAGACAGGCCGCCGGCAACTAGACACGCTCGAAGGATGGCTACTTTGAACAGCCTACAAACCGCTTTGGACGCCATGGTCGCAAAGCAGACTGACATCGAAGCCCAACTGACCGAAATGAGGGCTGGCCAAGTGGCCATTGTTGCTCGCCTAGCTACGGTGGAACAAAGGGCTTCTAATGTCGAGACTACCGGGCCCATAACTGAACTGGTTAGCGCAGTGCGTCGACTAGAAGAACAAGTCCATTTGACTGGGAATAACAATATCCACCGGGAGAATAGCCGAGAATACTCCACGGTGAGTGACAAGCTGCCCGCAAACCTGAACCTCACAGGTTTGCCCATGTTTGAGGGAACTGAGGACCCGTTACTACATGTGCGGGCCTTCAAGGAATTCATGGCCATCAAGGGAGTGGATTCATCCATGTTCAAGAACCTCTTTGCTGCATCTCTTGAGAAGCACCCACGGGCCTGGTACTAAAGGCTAGACCCGAAGAAGTTCCCTACCTGGGATGATGTGGCCACCGAGTTCGCTCGGAACTATGCTGACAACACCGAGATCCAAACCACAATGCGATCTCTGGAGGTTATGGCCCAAGAGCCGAAGGAAGGTTTTACTAAATACCTTCAACGCTGGAGGGCCGAGAGCGTGAAATTGGTCGATAAGCCCAATGAGAAGACTTTGGTGGAGGCTTTTGTCAAGAACCTCCTCCCCTCCTACCGGGTTCACCTCCGGTACGCTGTCATACCCAATTTCACCACCCTTACTGAAATGGGTATGAGGATCGAAGACGACCTAAGACTAGAAGGCCTCACTAAGGCCGCTAGCAAAGGGTACCAAGGGGCCTCTTCCTCCACCACTAAGCCCCAGGCTGCAACTCGCAGCATTTTTGATGCGGTTAATCTACTAGATGCCCCGTCCAAGAAGAACACCCCACCTCGGGTCTTCACTGATATAGGTACCACCTATACCTATGCCTTACAAAGGCTGTCCTCCAAGGGCCTAATCCAACTGATAGGCCCAACTCCTGAAGTTCCGGTCGAGCGACGCTCCAAGAACTACAATGCTCAGGCCTATTGCCAATACCACCGGGGCAATGGGCATGACACCGAAAAATGTTGGAAGCTAAAGCACTTGATCCAGGACCTGATTGAAAGCGGTAAAATCCCGCTACCCGGAGATAAGCCAAGCAACAAGGAGAATCCTTTCAGCTCCCATGCCATCTTTGCCGGGGAGGTGATTGACTGTTCTCACCTTATCTCTCCTTTTATCCCGCAAGTGAACGGGATCTGGTTCGACGACGAGGATGATATCTACCTCGCTAAGGGGGAAACCGTTCCCATCACCCCTGAACAGATTCGCGAGGCCAAGACTCGAGTCCTAGCCAGCAACAACCTTGGTCGTTCCTATTTAGCCACAAGCACTAGGGACACCCCCATCCCGACAACCATCACCGATCCACTCGGGATGGAAGTCGCCCCCGAAGAGCCGACCGCTGAAACGGCTATTGTGAAGCAACTGAAGAGAACCCGAGTTGACCTCACTATATGGCAACTCCTTGTTAGCTCACAGTAACATCGAGAAGCACTTACAAAGGCTCTCGATCAAGTCAAGATCGACTCTCTGGCTACCCCTGCTGAAATGGTAGCCGCGGTCCTACCCCACCTAAAGGGTAAGGCCAAAGAAGAAGGCCCAATGATCACC
Organism: Agrostemma githago; assembly: GCA_958450325.1. Lineage (NCBI taxonomy): Eukaryota > Viridiplantae > Streptophyta > Magnoliopsida > Caryophyllales > Caryophyllaceae > Agrostemma > Agrostemma githago. Next base: position 58,379,818 of record OY288247.1, on the reverse strand, counting down.
TTTTCCGAAGCCGATCTACCGCCATTTGGGGCCTCCCACAACCTGGCCCTTTACATCACGGTGATTTACCGGGGCAAATACCTCCCGATGACCCTAGTCGATGACGGGTCAGCCATGAATGTCCTTCCTCCAAGGACCGCCAAAGCCCTCGGCATTACCGAGGCTGACTATATCCCGACTGTTCAAACCATCCAAGCCTTTGATGGGAGTCCAAAGTCGGTAGCTGGGGCCATAAAGCTGACCATCATCACGGGCCCAATAGAAAAGGAGCTTGAATTCCAGGTGATTGATGTCACCTCATCATTCAACTTGCTCCTAAGAAGGTCGTGGATCCACGCGGTCAAAGCCGTGTCCTCCACCCTCCACCGTAAGATCAAGATGCCTCTGCTTAACGATGTTATTACTTTAGAGGCAACCCCGATGACCGTGGCTAGCTGTAACGCCACGGGCCGCACGGACCTCTGGGGGTTCGACTTTGTGGGGATGATCGAGGAAGAGTACCTTTTCCGACCTTACTTCACCACGAGCATTGACACAATGCTCCAGAACTTAGGGTACCTTCCGGGGGCTACCTCCCGACCCGACCTTCCAGCTGGGAAGATCATTGAGGTTCTCAAGGACGAAGACTCTCACTTCGGCCTTGGCTATGCCATCACTCCGGACAACGTTGTCCGAGCTGGAATCGAAAAGGCCTGCAACATCATGAAGGGTATCCACTTGAGCCCTTATAGCCCACGGTTGTCTGACTACTTTGTCACACCCGTATTCGGGGCTGTCCAGGTTGGACTATACCAACCCAGTGCCACGCACCTCGGGACCCACTTGGCCCGGGACTGCAACTACATCCCGGATGAGGTGTTCGCCCTCATCCAGTCCGATGGAGCGGATGATGCCGAGCCCGCGCTGGGGCTACTCTTCGTGGAAGACACCATAGCCCCGACTCCAAAAGAAGACCTGGTCAACCTGATCCTCCGCAGCAACAGGTTTGACCCGACCAAGCTGATCTCGGATGTTGGCTCCGAGACGGGAAAAAGGGCCTGGAGGAAGACTGTCAAGTGGACTGACAGTCAAGGAAGGATCTATAAGCTGGTCGCCGGAGAGGGAGACATGCCTGAGTCTGAGTCCGAGTCTGAGTCGGAGTCTGAGTCAGAATCTGAGGTCGAGTCTAGAGAAGTCGGTGCTAGAGTCACTCCTGTAACCCCCCTCCCTTCTATCATTCCTGCTGCTGGCACTTCGGGGTCTGTCCCGAGTGCTTTACCAATTCCGCCACTGACCAATGATCAGATGGCTGCTCTCTTTGAGCTGTTTTCCAAGTTTTCAATCAATAATAACAACCGTTCTGCTTACGACTTGTCTCTTTTAAATTCTGCTTTCAAAAATGATTTATGCTATGACATTGAGAAATCCGACGAACAGGTACCCTTACCTCCACATCTGATTGAGCAACTAGAGCAAAGGGAATCCCGGAATCCGGTAATTGAAGAGACCGAGTCCATAAACGTGGGAACAACCTTAGAGCCTCAGATACTCAAGATAGGGTTATCCTTAGATCCCGAGGAGAAACAACAGTTCATAAACCTCCTCCAAGAGTTCAAAGATGTCTTCGCATGGTCCTACAAGGACATGCCGGGGATAGACCGGGAAATAGCCGAGCACCGCATACCTATCAAAGACGGGTGCAAACCGGTCAAACAGAAGCTTCGCCGAATGAGGCCCGAGTGGTCTCTCAAAGTAAAAGAAGAAGTCGACAAACAGTTCAAAGCCGGCTTCATACAAGTGTCCGAGTATCCGGACTGGGTTGCAAACATCGTGCCGGTTCCTAAAAAGGACGGTAAGGTGCGGGTATGCGTAGATTTTCGGGACCTTAACAAAGCAAGCCCGAAGGATGATTTTCTGTTACCACACATCGATATACTGGTGGATAACACGGCCGATCATGCCCTTCTATCATTCATGGACGGGTATGCCGGATATAATCAAATCAAGATGGCGGAAGAAGACATGAGTAAGACTACCTTCACTACACCTTGGGGTACTTATTGTTACACCGTCATGCCATTTGGTCTAATTAATGCCGGGGCCACATACCAAAGGACCGCTACCACCTTACTACACGACATGATGCATAAAGAGGTGGAGGTTTATGTAGACGACATGATCGTCAAATCCAAAGAACGGGACTGTCACATCACCGCCCTAAGGAAATTTTTCACCCGATTGCGCAAATACAACATGAGGCTAAACCCTCAAAAGTGCAGTTTTGGGGTAACGTCAGGTAAATTACTGGGTCATATCGTTAGCCAACGAGGTATCGAGGTCGACCCAGCTAAAATCAAAGCCATTACCGAGATGCAAGCTCCTAAAACCGAAAAAGAAATAAGGGGATTTCTCGGGAAAGTCCAGTATATTAGTCGATTCATTTCCAAGCTAACCATGGTGTGTGAACCAATTTTCAAGAAACTGAAAATAGGGGAACGGATACTGTGGGATGATAAATGCCAAGCTGCCTTCGACAAAATCAAAGAAATTCTGTCTGCTCCGCCAGTTTTGATGCCACCTCAACCTGGTTTGCCTCTGTCGTTATACCTAACAACGACCGAGACAGCCATGGGGGCTATGCTGGCCCAGACAGTTGACTCCGAAGAACGAGCCATCTATTACATCAGCAAGAAGTTTTTAGAGTATGAGTGCAAATATACCATGCTCGAAAAGACGTGCTTGGCTCTAGTCTGGGCCACTAAGAAGCTCCGACACTATATGCTCAGCTATGAGGTCCATGTCCTATCCAAGATGGACCCGATAAAGTACCTCTTCGAAAAGCCGATCCTTAACGGCCGGATTTCCAGATGGACTCTAATGCTGGGAGAGTTCGACCTGAAATTTGTACCGCTAAAAGCTATTAAGGGGCGAATAGTAGCTGAATTCCTCGCTGACAGCCCGATAACCGAAGAAGGACACACCGACACTTGGTCCTTCCCAGACGAAGATATTTTCCATACTGATGCCGAAACATGGGACTTATACTTCGATGGGGCATCTAATTTTCGAGGGTTCGGAGTCGGGATCCTCCTAATTTCACCAAGAGGGGAGCATACTCCCATCTCCATCAAACTGGACTTTGATGTTACCAATAATGCAGCAGAGTACGAAGCATGCATTTATGGGCTACAAGCCGCCGCCAACCTCGGGATCACAAATCTCCGGGTACATGGCAACTCATCCTTGGTCATTAACCAAGCACTCCAAAAATGGAAGACTCGAAATGCTAATCTCGTGGCCTACCAGGCACGAGTAAGGGATCTCGAGAAACAATTCCAGAAGGTAGAGTACATATACCTGCCTCGGGAAGAAAATCAATTTGAAGATGCACTTTCAAAATTGGCATCCTTACTGAATATTCCCGACCACGTGACTAGTATGCCAATTTGTGTCGAAAGACGGTCTGAGCCGGCATACATCCATGACATCGAGGACATCGAGATCACTGATCCCGAACCTTGGTATCAGGCTGTGTTAACATACCTGACCAATGGAGAATATCCTCCCGGGATTGAGGGTCGAGCCAAGAAAGCCTTACGGAGGCTAGCCAGCCAGTTCATCCGTACCGATGATGGACAACTATACAAAAAGACGGCGCAGGGGGCTCTTCTCCTTTGTGTTGACAAATATAAGGGCGAGAAAGTAATGGCCATCTCTGCTCTATACCATGACGTCACCTTGGCCATTCTCGACATGGGGTATCGACATAATCGGGAAGGTGAATCCCTCCGGTACTGGTGGACATTGTTTCATCCTGGTAGCTATCGACTACTTCACCAAGTGGGTCGAAGCTGAATCATATCGCATCCTCAATGCTAAACATGTCGCCAAATTTATCCAGAACAAGATAATATGTCGGTATGGAATCCCACATGAATTTATCAGTGATCACGGGACTCATTTCCAAGCTGAGACCGCGGCCCTACTGGCTAAATACAAAACTCAAAGGCACACGTCCTCGCCCTACCGTCCCCAAACGAATGGAGCAGTAGAGGCGGCCAATAAAACAATTGTCACCATACTAAAAAAGATGGCTGATAATTATCGGGACTGGCCCGACAAAATCCCTTTTGCCCTATGGGGGTACCGGACATCAATTCGCACCGCAACCGGAGCGACACCATATTACCTAACCTATGGGATGGAGGCAGTCCAACCAGTTGAGCTAGAGGTACCGTCCCTCAGAATTCTGCTAGAAAGCCAAGTACCCGAAGCTGACTGGGTTCGAGCACGGTACGATTCGTTGGTTCTACTAGACGAACGACGGTCCCGCGCTCTCAACAACATCCAAATCTACCAGAAACGGATCCAACGGGCCTTCAACAAGCGACTAAGGCCCAGAAACATTAAAGAAGGGGATCTAGTCCTTAAGTCTGTTCGAGCTCTACTACCAGTGGACCCAAGGGGAAAATTCAAACCCAACTGGGCTGGGCCATACCTGGTGAAGAAGATCCTATCAGGGGGAGCAGTAATGCTGACGGACCTGGACGGGAATGAGTTCGTCAACCCGACCAACCTGGACCAGCTGAAGCGTTACTACCCTTAGCCATTTCTCAATGTCATTAGCAATTTTTATCAAAATCGTATTTTACAAAAAGCAAGTCAACGAGCTAGATTCTACTGTCACAAAACATCTTGAACCACTAGTCTTGGTGTAATTCGAGATTGCAATTTCCTAAGCCCGAACTACGTTTGGTTTGATTCTGCTAATTGCGGATACGTAGGCAGCCCCTCAAAAGGGCACAACCAATGCAATCAAGAAAAGACAGGAACGGTTTAATAATAAACTTTCTTTTATTTATCACAAAAAAAAAGGCCCCAATAAACTTGGGAAAATTACAAGTGCAGGAATTCAAAAAAAAAAACAAAAAACACACGACAAAATAGTAATAATATTTAAATAATAAAACTAAGGACTCGGTATTTAGGGCATCTTGCCCTTCCCCTTGTCCTTGGCCTCCTTAACCGTCCACTGACGACGACGCGGAGGAGACCGTTCCCGAATCACCACAGGAACCTCTTTAGCCCGGACTCGTTTCTTGGAACTCAAGTCCTCATCCACCTCGATAGGCCCAAGTCGGGCCCTCACGGGCTCAGGGAGCCGGTCGCACGGACCTAGTCGGTCCCGGGCCGCCAGTCTTGTCCCAAGTCGCCTCTCCAAGTCACTCTGGGGGCTTTGCCGCCCCCGAGTGCCACTAGCACCGGCATCTTTCGCTCGAGTCTTAGTATGTGACTTAAGACCCGATTCTAATCGGACCAAGGTAGCAGGGGTCTCTCCCTCATCGTAGAATCCCCTATTGTCCTTTGCCGTCTCCCGACGGACCAGTTCGAAGGCCTCATCGACCTTCAGAGCTTTGCGAGCCTCCTCGGACTCCTCAGAAGTCCATTTCTCATAGGCTCGAGAAACCCAAGCGGATTGGCAAGGGTTGGGAATAGTCCATGTAGGACGGGTAAACCATCTCTGCAACCAGGTGTCGCACATAGCGTCCGTCAGTTGGAGCGAGACGCTAATAATGGCTTCAATCTCAGGGATGCGCTGAGACGAACCGAACTGCCTCAGGATGCGGTCCGGGTAAATGTGAACTGTCCAGTCAAGGGACAGGATCACAAGATAACGAGCTTGGTCCCTCTTGGCCAACCCCGACAGCTTAGAAAGGAACCACCAAGCGACCGTCCACCTAATCAATGGGCCACCGTGGAACACCAATTCCTCGTCCCAGTAAGCTCGATTTATATGGTGATTCGAGCTTATTCGGCGCCCTCTTGAACTAATCTGGCTGCTGCGGTAGTTGGGAACGCTCGGAGGAGGCTCTATGATTGCCAAGCGTTCCGACAACCAAACCTGCGAGAAGTATACACGAAATTCATGAGCAACGGAATGGTTCGCTACAGCCCACTCGATCGAGTATACCATCTGACTCGATCGAGTAAAGCACCCTAAGAACAACCAGAAGCTCGTCAGGTGTGACACTCGGTCGAGTAGAGCATCCCACTCGATCGAGTAAGCCCTTCACAGATGGGCAGAAGCACTTTGCAGGCATCACTCGATCGAGTGACAGGTCCACTCGATCGAGTGACTTACGGACCTCAAGAAACCGCGAAACGCAAAAAAAAAAGAGAGAAAAGAAAGATTGAAAAATCGCGAGACGTATACCTGCAGAATGAGGGTGCTACCCGTCAGTTGCCGGGTTGGGTCAAGTTGCCTAGCATCCAGACCCATGATGAGTTCCCCAGTGGCTAGCCAAGCAGGGCTATGACCAGTCTCCATCTGGTCAACCACTCCAATCAGCCTAATTTGACCCACGCATGAGTCAGCATCCATCAACCCCTCGAAGACGTAACGGTGCAGCATGCAGAACGCAAAAGCCCTACGCCTGTGAGAAGGCGTAGCCCTTACATCCTGGCTGTTCATGAACTTGTCAGCCAAGTCGAAGAGGGAAACCGTATCTCCCCGCACCATTCGATCTGTCTCAGCATGAGACAGACCCAAGAAATCCCTCAGCCTTCTCCTCGGGTCCGGGTAGAACGGAGGGATAGCAGGACGAGCCACAGGGCTCCAATCTCCGATGGCTGCAATCTCCTCGGGAAGAGGGCATATCTCTCCCCGCGGGAATGCGAAGACGTGATGGGTAGTATCCCAAAACGCCATACAAGCGTCCAAGAAGTGTGAATCAGGCACTAGACGCCGAAGAGGAAACAGGCTGATAATCCCCATTTGGGTCAGCTGAATTCTGTCCTCATCCCGAAAGTGTTGGGACCAGGCGAAAAGCATTGAAGTGAGATGCTCAACACCCATGGCAGGAACTTGATTTCTCTTGAAAGACTGAGAGATTTTTGTTAAGAGAAGAGGAGTTTTTGATTTGAGATACAGTAAACTGAAGCAGAGAGACCTGTATTTATAATAGGGAAGCCTGGTTGTAACCTAACTAACCCTGCCTCCTCAGCAAACTGGGCCCCAACATGTGCAGGCCTGACTTCAACCCAAAATAGGAATCAAGTTGTCCCGAGCTTTCCTAGATTTTTTTCTAAAAAAAAAAAAAAAAATCTTTCAAATTTTCAAAAAAGAAGAATTTTCAGCACTTTTCCCCAGCACGAGTCGGTGTTTTGCCTATGTGTTACATGCAATCTATCATGTGTCAGCATACAGGTACACCCCAAGACTTCAGAAGCAAGTCCCCGCGCAACTACTTCACTCCCCAACGTGAGCCAATATTTATCCCAGCATGCTACAATCAGAGCCATGATGTATCAGTATACGGGTACTCCTACACCTCCAAAAACAAGTTTCACTCCCCACGGAGCTATCATCGGCAGGACAGGTATGACCCTCTGCTTATGGCTGGCGAGCCCTTCACGCTAGTCTACTGGACTATAAACGACCCGACCAGAAGGCTGCCAGGTCGTAATCTGCGATTGGCCTGGTAGCTACTCTGACTTTTGCCTTGTCCAAGCCTCAGTCAGAGTGGGGGCTCTGTAGACACCCGCATTTTGCCTGCTAGTGTCTCTAGCAGTTCCCGACAAACACCCGATGATGATCGGACGCAAACGTGACTTAGCATACTCGGATTTGGACCCGAAATCAATAATATCTGACATGGACTTTTAGCGGAGTAATAATCTCACAAAACAGACCTCAAATTCAGGCCCAGTGGGTCGTTCCGAGCAAAATAAGACTAATTTGGGCCAAAACCGACACCAAAAATAAATCCCGTCTTTTGGCGACCGGGTCAAAACCCGGTCAAAGACGAATCCGTCACAAAGACAGCCCAAGTACACCTTCTAGAAGCTGGCGCCCATTCCTAAATTCAAAAAAGATCACATAATCAACCAAGTCAACCCTTTCCTTTTTTATCTCGGATTACCTAATCCACTCGATCGAGTGGATTGACCCACTCGGTCGAGTGGAGCGTCAAAAACCGGATCAGGCCCATTTTCTAGGCCACTCGACCGAGTGCACTAGGGCCACTCGATCGAGTGACCCTAGGTCGTGGGGTAAACTCTATAAATACCCCATGACCCTCACTCATTTCACAACTTTTCACCAACTTTTACCCATCCACTTTTACCTACATTCACTTCACATTTCAGCCATATTCTCTACCCTACAACCCCAAACAAACGCACATAAAAAACCGAGTCCCTTGTCCCTCGAAAAACCGACAATTCATCCACACACACACACATACACCATAACTTACATACATCCTCGATACTCTATAGTCCCGTCACTATTCGCGAGTCCATTTCCGAGGTTCCTACTAAGCATGTATGTTGAGGGTGTCCTAAACCCCATTTCAATCTTTGTTACTTTTGTTTATGTTTTGTATCGTTGATTTTATACCTATATTGTAATCCTAACACTAACTCTAACATCCTAACACTTTATATTTTCGCATACTAACTTTTTATTCACGTTGTTGCTAACATTTTATTATCATACCGCGTATATATATATTAGTATCAAAATTCGGTTTCGGATTCGCTTGACTATAATTGTCGCCCAAAATCCGTCTAATCCCTTTACGAGCAACGACGGAGGTGGAGCCCTTTCGAGGAGCCCCGCCCCAATGTACTCAAGGGCGTGACGTGATCGCGACTAATCATAGTTGAACGCATTCGATCCCATTTTAATTAGTGCGGAACCCGTTGACACGAAAACCGACATCACATAACCCGAAAGGGTTAGTTTCGATGTCGTGACGTAGAGGGAGGCATTCCGTCGCTAATTCAAACTTTCTTACGTAAACGTTTTCATAAAACCCCGACAACGGTATTATAATCGTACATGTACACGATTATAGTACCGGAGGTCGAGTTAAATCCAAATCATGCGATATTTGTATTTAATTTGACCGACCGTCGATTTTACAACTCAAAAACGAGACGAGTTAACACTCGTACAGGGGCTACTCGACCGAGTGCATAGGCTACTCGATCGAGTAGCGTCCACAAAACTGGGCAGACTACACTCCGAGGACACACTCGACCGAGTCAGACCATGACTCGACCGAGTGGGTCCTGTAACCCAGAAAACCGAGAGCTTAAATGCAACATTTAAGCCTCGTCCTTTTTACGACTTTTTAGTCGACACGTGTAAAGCCAATCACGTGAATCCATTTTCCAAAACTCACGTTTATCGTGACAACTCCTCTTACAAAAATCCGACAACGGTACTATAATCATATAAGACATGATCATAGTACCGGAAAGCCGAACTAAATCTAAATTCGTCAATATTTCTATTTAATTCGGCCAACTCTCGATTTAAAACGCATAAAATCACGAGTCATGACTCGTACAGGTGCCACTCGGCCGAGTACACCTGCTACTCGACCGAGTAACACCCCAAATCGTGGGCAGAAACCTTTTTTAGGACACACTCGACCGAGTCAGCCCCGACTCGATCGAGTGGGTCCTGTAGCCCAGAAACCCGAGGGCTCTTTTTGTAGCATTCGAGCCTCGTCTTTTTAAAAGCGACTTAGTCGACACGTGTAAAGTCAATCACGTGATCTCCTTTTCAAAACACATGCATTTCGTCGCGGGTAAACAACTTTGATCGATTTTTCGATGTGATAGGTTGGGACAAGGCATCGAGGCATGGGGTCGGGCTAGCATCACGCCTAGGTCCTATGTCTCCGTCCTTCGTTTGATGTGCAACATAATGTGCATTTAAACGGGGTTAGTCCGCTTACACGTTTTGCGGTCAAGTTTATATACGGGTCCGTTCCTAACATTTCATTATTTATTATTCCATTTCTATATCGCTTACGTAATTTTTGTTTTGGCCGGGTTGTATTTCCGCCCATGTAATCTGTACGTTATTTACGTCTGAGTTTCATTTGTTTACTTGCTTATCGCTTTATAAATGAACCTCGCATGCTAAACCACTTTGACCATAATTAAGATGCATTAAATGACGTAGTTCACATACTATTCATATGTTTAGCCCGAAAACGCTGTTTGCATATCATTTAATCGTTTTACTAGCGCGCTCACACGAACACGAACGATGTCTTAGTAGAGGCCGCCATGTGCGGGCGGGGTTGGGTGTCCTTAGTGGGCTTCCCAACACGTACCCTCACCCCTTACTCAGAACCTTTGGTTTCCGGATGTCCGAAACCCTTGGCGCACGAGAGTCATTCTATATACGAAAGCCGGTTTAGACGGTATCGATATTGCAATGCAAAGGGACGAGCCCAATAAACTCTGAAATCGAAGTGGGCTTACTTTGTGTATAGCCCATGACGACATAGAGTGGGCTCGTATGGTTCCGAATAACCACAAAATTCGGTGGCGACTCCATTTTGACTTAAATTTCGAACCCGAGAACAATCTCACCACGAGATTCATTCGCCTACCCAAACCCGCGCGTGGCCGCGTCGGGGTGGACCTACGTCATGTCCACAAAACTACGCCCAGTTCAACGACCAAATGTTCCCCAATTCAAATAGACACACCGACTTTATAATTGATGGCAAAAACGTATATCCCAGACTATATTTTACTCTAAACCCCACACTTATCCTTATTCCATAACTCCAAAATAAAGTCATTATCGATATATACAAAAGATATAATTATTATAATAATAAGAGAACAAAAGGAAAAAAAGATCACCTTCCATAAGAAGAAACCGTTTATTTTAGGAAACTTCTATATTTACAAACTTTTATTTTTAGAAACTTTACAAAAATAGCATTATATCAAATTTAAAAAAATATTAGTTCATACTAATAAAACATTTTTAGTAAACGATATAGATTATAAAACTAATACTTTCGGCCTTAACGATATTAATTTCTAAAACGAGAACAATTGAGTTTATGAAATTATTGAAATATCATACAACTGTTCATAAAATGATTAAAAATGTATTAAAAATTTTAATACTACTAATTAGGGTGTTTCCAAAATTTATAAAACTAAAATTCCCTAACTATTAATAGTTTCGACAAAACAAGCGTAAATAGGATTTTACAGAAATATCAAAATAATGTCTTTTATTTCATTACACAATTAAAAAAAATTAAAATATGATAAGAGGTGATTTAACTTATAAAGTTTTAGATTTCAATATTTTCAAAATTGCTGAAAAAATAATTCCTTTAGCTGAAACGGAGTACTTTAATGATAAATCGTAATTTTGTCAAAAAATGAATACTATCATTTAAAGGCTTCAATAAATAGTACAAAAATTATGTAAAATAGATAAAATACATTTCCACATTCTTCCCAGAAAAATAAATTTTCCATATTCTTTAAACTCGGTTTTTAAAGGGTTTTCTCGTTAATCGTCTAATCCTGACAATAACGATTAACAAAAATAGTAAGTACAAAATGATTTAAGTATTAATATCCAAAAATTATATTAAACCTAAAAATTATGAATTTCAGAAACTATCAATTTTTCAAGATTTCCAAAATTCCAGATTTCACAAATTTCAATAAAACCGTCTTTTAAAACCCGTTTCCACAATTAACGATTCTCTTAATAAAACTTGTCGTTCCTAATGTTTTTTTATTAAAACATTAAAAATCATAAGAATACATTTTTATCAAGAAACCATCAGGAACATTTTTTTCAAGATTCAAAACAAAAACCAAAAACTCAGAAATCAAAAAGACAAACAAGGTTTTAACGATAAACGACGATTTAAATTGATTAATTAATTCACCCACTTAAAAATTCTAAAAAATTATGAAAAAAATCAAAAAAATTCGTTTTCACCAAAATAGTCATCCACGACAAATTTCAGATTAAAATAAAATGGTTAAGTTTAAGAACAATAACACGTTTTTACGAAACAAAAAAGTTTCTTAAATATTTCTTAGCTGAAAATATCGTATAAATGTGTTTAGACATTTTTAGAAAAAGAAATAACTTAAATCCGAGCTTAAAACGTTAATTCGTAGAGAAATAGAATTCGTCGCGGAAAAATAAATAGTTTAAGATGAAAATCTAATAAATAGGTTTAAACGAATTAAAATCTTTTAAAATAAAAGTAAATATTATTTGACTCGAAAATAAAAATAAAGCTTGGAAAAAAGATGAAACAGAAGGGCAAAACGTGATAGAGTTATGACGAAGTCGTCATAACAGAAAATAAAAAAAGCGTTAGGAAAATAGTGGGTGTTACATACATGGTGCGGAAAATTCTCAGAAGTCTAACCGAAAGGTGGCAACCCAAGGTTATGCAATCGAAGAAGCCAAGGATCTAGACACTCTATCTTTGGAGCAGCTCTTAGGATCCTTAATGACTCACAAGATGACCATGAATGCTCGACATCTCAGTGAAACAAGCAAGGGGAAGGGAATATCGTTGAAAGCTGCTGAAGAAAGTGATAATGATGATGCTGAAGATGAGATGTCTCTCTTTGTCAGAAGGTTCTCCAAAGTCTTCCGTGGGAAATTTGGATCAAAGAAACCCATGTCAAACAAGAGGCAGACATTCACCAAATCCTTCGGTGGCAGTTGCTTCAAGTGTGGAGAAAAAGGGCACATATTGAAGGAGTGTCCTTTATGGAGTGATATTAAGTCAAAGGACAAGAGAGAATCAAGCAAGAAGAAGTTAAAAAAGGCTATGGTTGCATCTATGTAGGGAGAACCCGACTCAGAAGAAGATAATGACCACGAAGAAGACAAGGAAGAAGATAATGTTTGTATGACTGCCCTTACCCTCAAATCTCCCAGGGAACATGTACTCCCGTTGGTAAAATCTGATGAATCCTATTCTGAGGAAGATGAGGACAAGTAGGTATGTTTCGATCTTTCTCATTTCCAGACTCAAACATTCTCTAAGGAGAGACTAATTCCTATCTTTGAAGAAATTCTAGATGACTACTATGCTTAGTGTCTAGAACTTGAGAAATTAAAAAAACAAATGGATAAACTTACCAAAAAGAATGTTTGTTTTAATGAAATTTGGAAATTTGATGAAACAGTTGCATCAACTGTAACATCTTATGTTAGGGCACCTGTGACTGTAACATCTGATTTCATATTGTATGCTAGACTTGCTTGTCTTGAAAAAGCAACTGTAACATCTGATGTTGCAGTTTCTGATTCTGCTTCCTTTGATCTTTGGGCAGCTAAATCAAGTGACGTGACAACTTGATTCTTGACTCATCCTCACCCCTAGAGGATGAATTAAGTAAAGTAGTCATATCAGAAGATAAGGTTGTCAACTCTCATGCTGACACTTCTACTTATCATCCCTCTATGTTTGCTAAGTACATTCACTCTGAGTTAATGAATGAACTTACCAATACTCGTAATGAGCTTGAGAAACATAAGACTGACTTTGGAATTGAGCGGATAAATCTCATAGGTCAATATGACTTGATCAGGGCAAAACATGATAAACTTGAGATGGACCCACTACTACAATTTTGATTATACAAGACGCCTCAAATAAAATGCTTATATAAGGAACCGTCCTCTATATAATGATAAATTTTGGCGCTCCATGACCTTAGCTAAATAACACAGTTCAGTAAAAGTAAGAACCATCCTTTTATTTATATTATTAGCGCGGTACCGGTTGGTCCATAGAATCGTCCTCGTTAATATAAAAGCGCAGTTATAACTTAAACCCGTCCTATTAAAACAATTTAAAAGCGCGGTTACATACTAAAGCCATCCTATTAAAACATACGACAAATCCTATTCAATCCTGAGTAATCCTATAGTGTTTTAATCCTATTAAAACATTTTCTATTCAATCAAAAATTTCCAAACCTCCTAACACTTCGCCTTCGTCTTCAACCCTAGCTTCATCTTCAACCTCCAAAACCAACGCCGATTGCCGACGCATCATCCAACTTCACGCATCTCCGTCGGCGCCGTCTCAACACTCGGCACTTCAATTACACTCAATCTTCTTCATCAAACCCGTTTGTTTCTAAATCGTAAAGATCTTGCTTGACACTGTTACAATCATTCATACAGGTAATTTGTTTTCCGATTATTTTCTCGGGTTTGATTTTTTGATTATGTTTCTCTTGTTCTGTTTGATTTTCATTCTGATTCTCGTCGTATTTTTCTGAGTGAAATTGCAATTTTCTTGTTAATTTGACTGATATTTGAGGTATACATTGTATGATTTGCTTAAAAGGATTCTTGATTTACGACTTTGCCAGAGGTTGAAGAGGAGTTACCGTAGGGCGACCAGCATGCGGGTCGAGTCTTGAACGGAAGCGTAGTGAGCGGACTCGCGGCGACAATAACAGACTCATGCATCTACTCTCTGTTCTCATTTCCGCCATTGTCGACAGGGCCGGCCCTGGGCCTTGTTTGGTGGGGCGACGACCCAGGGCCCATTCTTGGAAGGGGCCCATAGGAGAGGAAAAAGCTTGATCTGTACACGTATAATAAATTTTTAGCTACTAATATACACGGTTGATTTACTTGGGTGTAGTTGGTGAGCAAGCAGCGCTAAGTTGCAGTAAATAGGTGGAGGTCATGGGTTCGATGCCTGTCGGAAGCAATTTTTTGTTTTCTCTTATTACTATTTATTTCTCCTTATTTAATGGGGGCCCAATCAATTATCTTACACGGAATAATTTTTCGGAGTTACTCTTCGCAGTACCAATTTTACTCGACGCAGTACTTTTTGTACCTATTTTTCCATTATATGCCCTTCATCAGGAAAAAAAAATATTGCTCTTACTCTATAACCTCTATACTGTAACCAGGGTATTGAATATCGGCCGAGTTGTCTCGTCTCGGCTGAGATATCCCGGTATCGGCGCCTGCCGATACGCGAAACAGCGAGTTGTACCGGGGTGAAATAAAATGGGCATAACTCGGCCGAGATTCCCGAGTTGAATCGGGTATCGCCCGTGTCGGTCCGATTTGAGGCGATTTGACCGAGATCTGTGATGATTTGATGGGCTGATTTGGAAGCTCTGTTGGTTTGATAATGAAGTTTAAAAAAAAAAACAAATAGGTTTAATTAAGATGAAGTTGTAGGGGGGAAGATGGGGGAGGAAGATGAAGTTGTAGGGGGAGGAAGATGAAGATGTACATGAAGATGGTAGAAGAAGATAGAAAGAAGGCGGTAGTTTTAACTTTTACGGGGGATGGAGAATAATTTAAGGGAGAGAGTGCGTCATGGGAAGGAAATGGTTTAATTAATTTGTTTATATGGGGAAAGGGTGAGAGTGGGCCAACATGGAAAGGAAAGGGTTTAATTTGTTTATATGGGGAAAGGCTGAGAGTGGGCCAACGGTATATTGAGATCAACTTTTTACCTACTACAAAAGTACTCCCTCCCATTCACTGGAAAAGCACACTATTCCTTATTTGGCTCATTCACTGGAAAAACACACTTTCCTTAAATGAAAAGTTTCACCCAAGCAAAAGACATAAATACCCTTATTACTTACCTTAATATTTGTTCTAAAAGTAAACTGGGCTTTTCCAGTGAATGGGAGGGAGTATTTTTTTAACACTAATATACAAAATATGACTAATTTACCCACTTAAATCAAAATTGATCGATACGATCGATAAAATAACCGAGAAGTTACCGAGATATTATAAATAGTAAATAAAAAAGTTGTGGTAGATATATTTGAACATAGTTTAATGTAAATATCTATAAAAACAAAAAACATTGCAATAAAACCTTCTTAAATAAAAGTTGACTGATATAGCCGATACTACTCCGCGACAAGCAAGTTTAAGGCGATTCCGCGACCGAAACCGAAATCGCAACCGATAACGAGATTTAAAACCTTGACTGTAACCCTAAAAATCATTCAATTTTTTCAATTAGCATCGATTCATTTCAATACTAACTATACCGCTCATTCAATTTATCAAATTTCTAAGATTATGGATACAAGTTTGATCGAAAAATAGGTATGAATGGTTATTTATCCCTAATTATTGAAATTAGGGTCATAGATATCGTTCAATTTTTTCAATTATCTCAGATCCCTAATTATTGAAATTAGGGTTACAGAAATCGTCCAATTTTCCAATATCGTCGATTTCCCCAATTCTAATTATACAAATCATTCAATTTATTAATTCATACGGTATGGATACGAGTTAATTGAAAAGCAATTATAAAATAATTATTGAAATTAGTTTTTTTTTTCTTAATTTTTTGTCCTACCTTATTTTTTACTTACGTAGTACGGTCGTAATTGTTTTTACAAAAGAATGTTACAAATCGAACCAAATGTACTCAATCAAAGTTTAAAAAAAATATTGGAAACAAATGTACTACGTCTTATAAGAATCGTATTGCGTAAGCAAAGTTAAAAAAATGTTGCGTCAAAGATTAAAAAAACATGGAGTGCACGAAAGTAAAACAAAATGTACTGCGTAAAAGTAAAAAAAGATGTACTGTATTTAGGGGTGTTCACCGGTCCAAACCCGGACCGGACCGGCTTGACCCGCGGACCGAAAACCCATAAAATCTAAACCCGCGGACCGGACCGGTTAACAAAAAACCCGGACCGGACCGGACCGGACCCTCTTAAGACCGGACCGGACCGGACCGGACCGACAAAATACACTAAATTTGATTAATTTTTTTATGTGTGGACCGGACCGGGGACCGGCATCCAAGTTTTTGGAGAACCGGGGACCGGACCGGACCGTACGGTCCGGTTCGGTCGGGTTTGCCGGTCCGGGTCACTTTTTGAACACCCCTAACTGTATTGAGTTAAATAGATTAGGAGGAAGAAGAGAAGAAATGAGGGAAAGAGAGGAAAAAAGAAAAGATGAATTTGAGGGGAGGGGAAATGAGGGGGTATAATTGGAAATGTCGTACTGTGTCGAGTAAAACGCGTACTGCGAAAAGCAACACCCTACTTTTTTGACGACTCTTTTATTTTTCCTTATTTAATGGGTCTTTATTATCTTCGTTTTCTTTATTGGGATGATTTTTTGCCATATACAAAGTATGATTTAAAGTAAGGAATTTTTTTGAATTCTAAACTAAGGATTATTGTTGCTATCATTTTATTTATACCAATAAATCAATGACAATATTTCATTTTTATTTTTATGAAAAACTATTTTTTTTAAAAAAAGTATCGAATAATAATGTACAGTATTATGAGCCATTAGGTTCAAGGATTGTAAATTTATACACTATACTCATACTCACAATATCGTTTTTTTATCAATAGAAGAGCGCACTAAGTCGCAAATGATGAGAATCAAATCCCCGACCTCTCGATCAGAGTAAGAGAGCTCTTACCAGTTACCACTTGAAGTTCACCCCTTCTTCTCATACTCACAATATCATTTGATGGCTTTTTTTTCTAATCATTTGTAAAATTGTGTAATATTCCCTCCCATTCTTTAGGTTTCCAAAGAATAGGAGGAAGTACCATGCTAGAAATGCATTGGAATGTACGGAGTAGTAAATTTAATAAAATCATACTAATAACAAGATGTAATTGAAATATTTGTTGTTAGAAATATAGTTAATGAAAATTATGCCCAAATGAGGATGATATCAATAAAAATAGTGAAAACAACGATTACAATTATTTTTAAAGGGGTCCCGTTCTATTTTTTCGCCCAGGGCCTCTAAATAGTCATAACCGGGCCTGATTGTCGACAAACCTAAGGTATTTTTTCCTCTTCATCAAGCTTCTTAGATTGAACTCTTTTTAATTTTTGCATGGAAATTCAGTTATTGATTGATATGGCAAAATGTGAGCGATTACTTGACACTACGTTGAATATGTGACTCTCAAAAGGAATCACTGATTCTAGATGATGGTGTCATTGAACCGTCATCTGGTCTGATATTCTATGTTTTGTTATTACCTGTTCTGGAAGGACCGTTTAGAGCGAGCTTTCAGGAATCTTCGTCAAATGAACTCTAGTTTTGTGTTGAAAGGAGTCAGTTTCATCTGTCAAGCTGTTGATAATTCTTGCATTATGCATACGATCGTTAATTGGATATTGGAGTTTTAAGGGCCACATAATTTTCGATGTATATTTTTTAATTTGATGATTATTTAAGGTATTTGGTGGGATGATTTGGTAGATCCATAATTCTATGTACGATAGGAGTATCAAAGATGATAAGAGATGATTAATATTTAGTGTATTACATATTATCCATGTGTAAGAGCCTGAGAGCCAAGAGGGCATGACCTCCATAGCTCAGAATACTTGGACAATTAGTCAATTCCATAGATTTATATCGTCTACCTCTGCTTGTGTGCTGAATGCATTGACAGTAAATGTTCCATTATGTTCACTTTGCCTTCTCCTTGTTGCCTTTACAGGATGTATCTACCGGACCTAATCCAGAGTGGAATGAAAGCTTTACCTGGTCTTTTGAGAGTCCGCCTAAGGGCCAAAAACTACATATTTCTTGCAAGAATAAGAGTAAAGTTGGGAAGGTAAGGATTAAGGAGCCATACTACTATAAAAGCCTTGGCTAATCTGTATTTACCTCGCCCACCCGTGTCCTATACTCGACACTGGAGCATGCATATAAGACCGAGATACTTCTCTTTCAGCAAATAACAACAATATATTTCACAAAATATGCATACCTAATACTCCTGACACATACACCCAAGACTTCGCATTAGCCCAAATCCACCTCCACCATGATCCCGCTTTGCCTTTTCCGTTATCTCTAATTTTCTTTTATTTTCTTTGGCAGAGCTCATTTGGTAAGGTGACTATCCAGATTGACAGAGTAGTGATATTGGGAGCAGTTGCTGGCGAGTATACACTGTTGCCGGAAAGCAAGAGTGGCGCATCGAGAAATCTATATTCTTATTGTATTTGTACAATCATTATTGACCATGACTCGACCCACCTCCGTAAAAAAAAATACCAGCTTCCAAAATAAACCCCAATATCACATATTTTCATAAACCCAATTCAGTACGAGTATAAAAGATTTACTTACAAGATTGATACATTGTTCTGTGGATGATTTAAGGTCCGTACAGATTCCCTTTTTCTTTATTTTGATCCATTTTATTAGTTTCATATGTATGCTCAAGTTTCAATTACTTATTGTTTTAATTGAGCTAATTATGTATGTATGTACGTGATTGAATCAAATTGTTGTGGATTTTGGTTTGTTTTTGAATTCTTGTTTGATGGGAAATTGCAAATACAAAAGAAAGTGTCAAAAGGTGAAGACTTTTTTTTGTTTACAGTTTCAGCATTGACAGAAATGCTTAATCTTCACTGGTCTTATTCAGTTTTCTTCAACTATGGAGTATATATAATCCGTTGATAAAACTATCTACAATACTTTTTCCGCCGTATCGTTCGTTTGTTTAACTTTTATATTATTTGTCAGGAGAGGAGATACTGAGGGAGTAGTTGATTAATTAATTAAGTTCAGAAAAAAATAGTCGTAGTCAATAAAGGGTCAAATGCTAGTAGTCTGTTATGTTTGGAATGCATGGCTTGGATTGTTTTGCCCGAAATGTGTGATTTTTGCTGAATTAATTTCAAGAATATGGTTATAAATAGTGTAAAGATTCTTTCCCAAATGCTTGGGGTGTTGTCTCATAGTGTTGGGTGTATTATAATGGCGGTTTGGATTCATGTTTACCATCGTCAAGTACGCGTTGGTTATGCTAATAATGCATTCTTAGGATTAGGATGTTTAGATATAATCCAAAAGTTATCACTTGGATTGGCTTGCTTCGTCTTAGCTATGAATACGAGGTTAAACCTTGGTACCGGATTGGCTCAACTCCATATATCAAAGACTATAATAAGGAGTACATACTGCATATAGGAGGTTTCCTATGCATATTTAACTAGGCAACATTGGGGTCTTGAGGAATGATGAAAGCATATGGGCACCATGAAATATTGGAGGGAGAATTTAATTTATAGGCTCTTTTGTTGTTATTACTTCATTTTTCTCCGAATCATGATTCATTACTATGATCATTTTCCAGTGTTGCAAGTTGTCTGGCGCAAACATACGGTAATAATCAGACAGCATTCTGTCAAGCTGTTGATACAATATCTCTTGAGTAGTCTTGATCGATATTTTCATCTCGTTTTCTTTGCTTTCCACATGTAGATGAGTCATTTACGTGGATTTTGTGTTTTAGTTTTAAGGTCGGATACCTAGTGGCCTCCATATGATCGGTCGCAGATGTTAGGGTTGGTGATACGATCACTCACTTCGGGAGGAAAGTCGACGGCCCTCTACCTGGATATCGAGAGGCAACTCCCATGGTCTTCATCGATGCTGATCAATAATAACCTTTCTTGTTTAGAAAAGATTACTTAATTTTGTCTTTTAGTTCCCAAATTCTTGTATGAGACCTTTAACTAAGTGTATAGAATTTTAAAATTTTGTAATTCATGAATGTTGGTCGGTTTATTGTGCTTGAATATATATATATATATATATATATATATATATATATATATATATAGAGAGAGAGAGAGAGAGATTCAAATAAGGTCTACAATTTTTTAAGTCTATATTAAAGTTACAGATGACATACGATAAAGTTGCATTTGTTCAAAATTGATATGTAACTATAACATTCAGCACTTTGATCACTTCAAGTGATAAAGTGCAACTTTATCACTCATCTCATGTAACTTTAAGCACTTTTTGTATAACTTTAACACTGGAACTTAGAAACTTAAAAAAGTTGTTGACCATATATATATATATATATATATATATATATATATATATAGCAGTAGGATCGTTTACCTCCACCTTTTTTTGGTACAATCTACCTTCTTTTCTAAACCATTAGATTGACTAAATCAATGGATGAGATTAAAACTTGAGAACATACAAAAAACCCTAAATATTCTCACTGTTCCTCTTCTTTTATTGTCTGCTACTTTACGTTCTTTCTTTAAGAATTAATATACACACAATTCTCCAATTTATCATCCAATTTGTTTTTTCAATCAAGATTAATCTTTCAAGTTCATCTAGTTTTGCTCTCCAACTCTTCAATTTTGTTCATTTTCATATTCCTTTTGTTGATTTTGAGTTCCTATTTTTTCGATTTCAATCATATAATTTTGTTCGATTTCTGAAGATATCTGTTTAATGTCGTTGATGTTCTTTTAAGTATCATGTTTTTGTTTGATTCTTTTGGTAATTTTTAGAGTTTTTCTGTGTTATTCTACGTGTTTTGATATATTGTTTGAGTAATTTCTGAATTTTTACAAGATTAGAATTCAAAATTATGAATATTGTAATACTTGAATATAAATAACGAAATACTTGAATATGAACAATAAACTAACTACGAATTATTTTAGAGCATGGATTTTCTGTTTTTTGCTACATTATTATGGCTATGAAATTATCAGTTATTTTATTATGTTGTTCCAGTTACTCCAATATATATACATGATTATTTTATTTCAATTGGGGCAATTTGTATAATCTATAATTTCTAGGTTTTTTTATTAAGATTTTGGGTTGATTCTGAATTGCCCATTATATAATTCTACACTATATATTGTTACAGTTATTTCAATTCTTACATTATATTATTTGAGTAAGTGTATATTAAAGTTGCAGATAACATACGATAAAGTTGCATTTGTTCAAAATTGACATGTAACTATAACATTCAGCTCTTTTATCACTTCAAGTGATAAAGTGCAACTTTATCTGTAACACCCGCTATTTTTCCTAGCATATTTATTCTTTCCGTTGGGACTCCGTCTTAACTCTGTCACTTTTCGGCCTCATATTTCATCATTTTACTAAGCTCTATTTTAATGTTTGAGTTTAATGATATTTATTTATATTTTAAAGATTTTTATTCTATTAAATCCATTTAGTTAGTTTTCTTTGTAAACTAATTAATTTTCCGCGAAGAATTCTATTTCTCTTCGAATTGACGTTTTTAAGCTCGGATTTAAGTCATTCCTTTTCCTAAAAATGTTTAAATACATTTATCTAATATTTTCAACTAGTAAATATTTTTATTTACAAAAATTTAGTCGTTAATGATTTTATTACAAAGCTTCGCGATTAATTATTTTCTTACGCGAGGTTTACTCGAATTACTTTGAAATGCTTTTAACTATTTTACGATTATACTTTTTATCAACTTATAAATAATTTGAGGCCATTTTCTCACTTTTTGGACCGACTAAGCCTCTGGTCAGGAATTTTATTACGTTTTATTAATACGTTTCATTTTATCACGTTAAACCGTAAACGTATGATTATTTTTCTTCCATTTATTCCTTGCATTATTTTCAAACTTTTCATCCTCCCTTGCTTGTTCATTTTGGCTGGCCATATGTGGTAGAGTAGCATTGTTTTCATCAAATTTTAATAGCATTCAAGCTTAGGAAAAAAAAACCATCCATTTCCTAACATTCATTCTTACAATTAAACATCAAAAAAATCCTTTCTTTCTTCTCATTTGGCCATGACTCCAGCAGCCTCTCAAGGCTAATTCCTGCTTCAAATCGAGTCATAATCGTCTCGTTTTCATCGTCAAATTAATCGTTATTCCGATCCTTCCGTTAAGGTAATAAGCGATGTGGTTTTCGATCGTTATTCACCTTGATTTTCTTAGTTTTTCTCATGGTATTTTTCTGCCAAGATTTTCATGTATGGTAGGATTTGTGGACGATCCCGAGGCCGACGAGTATATTATCGTTTCCGATTTGGACTAAAGGTAACGTCGATGTTACTCGGTATTTCATGATTTTAATTGTGTATTTGCATGTATAATTTTTATATTTCATTTTTGACAATATATGTATGTCATATAATCTGGAAAATTTTTAAAAGTTGAAAATTTGCATGTTTCGATATTTTTATCGCTTTTACGAGATTAACGATTAAATTGTCATATTAATTTGTAAAATCATAATATTCGGCCTAAACTTGTAATATATGTTTATATTCTGTAAAATTTATATTTTTGATGATTTATAATAATTTAGGATTTTTCTGATAGTTTAAATATCGTTATTGAATTATTACCGTTTTCGGACAAAAACGATTAAAAGCCGATTTTTAGTTCTAGTACCTAAACATTTTATTTTAATCTGATTTTTGACGTGGTGAAACTTTCTGGTGAAATAGAATTTTCTGAATTATTTCATAATTTTTCGGAATTGTTAAGTGGATGAATTAATTAATCACTTTAAATCATCGTTTATCGTTAAAACCGTGTTTGTTGTTTAAATTCTCGATTTCTGGTCTTTGGTTTAAATCCGGAAAAAATTATGATTATGATGATTTCATATTAAAATGTATTTTTATGATTTTTAGTGCCTTAAATAAAATGTTAGGAACGATAGGTTTATTAATGAAATCGTTAATTGCGAAAACGGGTTTGTTGAAATTTGTTGAATCTGGAATTTTAGAAAAAATCTGGAAAAATTTATATTCTGGAAAATCAGGATTTTAAAGTGTAATAATAATTTTTGGATATTAATACTTAAATCGTTTTGTAATTACTATTTTTATTAATCGTTATTGTCGAGATTATACGATTAACGGGAAAATGCTTTAAAAACCGAGTTTTAGGATTCTGGAAAATTTTATTTTCTGGACAGAATGTCCATAAATATATTTTAACTATTTTACGTAATTTTTGTACTATCTATTAAAGTCTTTAATTAATAAGTATTGATTTTCGGACAAATTGTGATTTATCGTTAAAATGCTTCATCTTACCTAAAAGAATTATTTTTTTCAGCAATTTTGAAAGTATTTAAATCTGATACTTTAAGAGTTAAATCATCCCTTAACATTTTCTAAATATATTCAATGGTTTAATTAAATAAAAGACGTTAAAAGATTTAATTTGACATTTGCCGTAAAATCCTATTTGTAATCGTATTGTCGTAACTAATAATAATTAGGGAATTTTAGCTTTGTAAATTTTGAAAACACCCTGATTAGTATTATTAAAATGTTTAAGATATTTTTAATCATTTTATACACTTGTACGATATTTCAATAATTTCGTAAACTCAAATGTTCTTCCTTTAATAATTAATATCGTTAAAGCCGAAAGTATTAGTTTTATAAATGTATATCGTTTACTAAAAATATGGTATTAGTATGAACTAATATTTTCACTATTTTGATATAATGCTATTTTTAGTAAAGTTCTAAAAATAGAAGTTTCCTAAAATAGAAAGTTTCCTCTTTTAGAATATAAATGTTTACTTCTTTTATCCTCATATTATTTATATTGATTATATCTTTTGAATATCGATAATGGCTTTGTTTTGGAGTTATGGAATAAGGACAAGTGTGAGGTTAGAGTAATATATTCTAGGGTTTACGGTTTTGCCATCAACTATAAGGCTAGTGTATCAGGAATCGGTACATTGGTTGTTGAACCGGGTGACAGGTATCCCGGGAGTTGTGTACATTTTGACCTTAAGCTTAAGCCTCGCAGTAAGTCGCCGTCATAAGTTGAACTGGGTGACAGGTAATCCCAGGAGGGGTGTGCATTATCTTAAACTAGGGCCACGCATTTATAAGTCGCCGCTCTATTATGGTTGAGTAGCCTAGTTAGAGACCGAAGTTTGATTTGTTTGAACTAAGTTCTCGAAGCTAGTTTTTAGTATTCTCCTAGTGAAAGTCTAGCCGTCTACACTACTCCTATCCATAACGCCATTTTGAATATTTTTTATTATTATCGATATAATTTGGTTGCAGGTTGGCAAATGTTTTATGTTTTCTTCGGAAAACTCATTTTTATTATATTGTTTTGATACGTGAAGTTTTTCACTGAAAGTTTATTTTTATTATAATGTGTTTTACTGTTTTCCATTTTTACTATTTTTCTATAATAGTAATTATAGTTTTAAAATCCTGTTATACGGCTGAGAGAACGTTGACGTTGCTCCCCACTGATTGTGGCTGTTATGTTTTTAACATGGCAGGTATATGTGTTTTCCTTCGGGTGGGCTAGCGAGCAGTTATGGATCCTGCTTGTTTTAATCAGATCACTGTATTATGGATTGTTAAAACCCTTTTTATGGATTTTATTTATTTATATATTTTGTAGCCATTTTTATTTTATGGCTTATGTATTGACTTATCATTTTTATTTAATCAAGACATAGCTACAGTGTGTTATAATCCCACTTCTACAGTGTTTCCGCCACTGAATTGCGTTAGAATTTCTAGGGGATTACATTATCACTCATCTCGTGTAACTTTAAGCACTTTTTGTGTAACTTTAACACTGGAACTTATGAACTTAAAAGAGTTGTTGACCTTATTGGATGATAATACAATGGATGGATGAGATGGATTGAAATTTTGTATTAAAAAAAAGAAGATATTGTTTCTTAATTTGAAGGAGTGTAACATCCAACAAAATAAGAAACACAATCAGTATTTCAATAATCATGTGTAAGGCGTATTTATTAGAGTAACACGTTTGTAACATTGGAGTAACACAAAGTATCTATTGGAGTAACACATTTGTAACATAGTAACACAAAGTATCTATTAGAGTAACACGTTTCTAACGTTGGAGTAACACAAAGTATCTATTAGAGTAACACGTCTGTAACATAGTAACACAAATTATCTATTAGAGTAATACACTTCTAACGTCGCAGTAACACAAAATACCTATTGGAGTTACATTATTATTCATATGTTAAGGTAATAATTATGTTCATTGTTGGGGGTGAAATCAATGTAAGCATATTTTCATGATGTTCGTTAGAGTAACACCAAACTTTAGCCAGAGTAACAGTTCTATACAATAAGAGTAACACAAAATAAATTAAGGAGAGGAGAAGATATGCGGTAAATTATTATTTTTAGTTCTATATAATAACAATTTTTTTAAAATGAAAATCTTAATTGTGAAGGAATGTGTGTGTGAGAGACGGTAATTATTTTTTATAGGAGAGATATTAAATGATGAGTAAATTAAGGAGAGAGAGATATTTACCAAATATAGTCACTTGCTTTAATTACTCAAACAAATCACAATCATTAATCTCTCTTTAATCCAAGAGATGTGGTGAGGAGTCACGGACTCAATTTTAAAAGGTGGACTCACCCGATCCCTCTTCCATATATATATATATAAATTTTATTTATTTATGAATTTTATCAAATAGCACGGTTCAAAATAATAATCGTCTTGTTTGTAATTATATCAAACAGCGCGCACATAAGCGGAACTGTGCTGTTTGTAAAGAGTTAAATAGGACGGTTCCGCCTTCAACCATCCTATCTGTAATCAATTAAAGAGCGTGGGTTGACCTTCTTTGAACCATTCTATTTTATTTAATAGGACGTCGACCTTAAGGACGGTTCCTTTTATATTATAGGATGGTTAAGAACTGTCCTATTTAATCATATATGTAGTAGTGACCTTTCTGTTATGGAACTAGAGAACTTAGAACTTAATGAGATGAACTATAATAACCTGTCTGACCAAATCCAGAATGAGGTTAGAATCTTTGACAAATGGGATGGGGGTCATAAAATCACTGAAATTTTGGGAAACCAATGTGTTAATACCCTTA
Organism: Agrostemma githago; assembly: GCA_958450325.1. NCBI lineage: Eukaryota > Viridiplantae > Streptophyta > Magnoliopsida > Caryophyllales > Caryophyllaceae > Agrostemma > Agrostemma githago. The sequence continues at coordinate 58,353,291 of OY288247.1, read as the reverse complement.
AGGAAGGTCTAGGGTATCCTGACTACCCCATGCATCCCAGGTTTATTGTGAAGCCCAATCTTGAGGACATTGACTTTCGTAAAAGAAAGTACGCTAAGAGACCTGAGCATGTTTTCTGTACTTTCTATGGAGGAAACAACCATGAGTGGAATGAGTGTTCTAGATTGGTAGATTGTGTGAGAACTAAAGTTGAGTAAAGAGCTAACCTTGTTTATGGAGGGACCTTGGAAGGTGAGGAGCTTAGACAAGAACCTGTTGACCGAAATCTTCTTCCTAGTGAGAAACAGTGAGTTGAGAAGGTAGTCAGACCCACTTCCATTGTTGAGCGTGAACTACCTCCTAGAAATAAGAGTCACAACAAACCTTCTTTACACTGTTCTTATTGCAAAAAGAAAGGTCATATCTACAATGACTATTTTGAGAGATTAAGAAGTCTCAAGATTTCCAAACATGTTTTTGACTGCATTCCTTCCTCTAGCAATACACCTGTTGATAAACATGTTGAAAAGATATTTGTGCCTCTTATTTCTAACAAGGGACCCAAGTCTGTTTGGGTTCCTAAATCAAGAACTGATTTTATAGGTCAAGGTGAAAGAAAGCAACTGCTGGTATCTGAACAGTGGTTGTTCGAGGCATATGACTGGAATCAAATCATTATTTTTTTCATTGGAGGCCTACAATGGTAGAACAATTGTCTTTGGAGATAACAAGCGAGACAAGATCATCGCCATTAGTAAAGTAGGCCTATCTCCAACATATTCCATCAACAATGTATTCCTGGTAAAAGATTTAAGGCACAATCTGCTGAGTATTTCTCAGTTATGTGACAAAGATGATAAGGTTGTATTTCATTCTAGTGTGTGTTGCATTGTGCAAGAAGGAACGAACTCTATTCTACTTGAAGGTAAGTGGCATGAAAATTTTTGTAAGATTGACATTGTTAAGATTGATACTAACTCTATTTCATGCATGAGTAGCACTCTGGAAGATCCTCTATTGTGGCACAAGAGGTTTGGTCATGTTCATATGGGTCTTATTCAACAATTGTCCAATTGTGAACTTGTAGAAAATCTTCCAAATATTAAATTCAAGATTGGTAAAATTTGTGATACTTGTGCAAGGTGCAAGCATGTTAGAACTTCTTTTAAACCTAAGAAACATGTTAGCACCATTCGTTCCTTGGAACTCATACATATGGATCTTTGTGATCCAATGAAAGTAATGAGTAGAGGAGGATACAGATATGTCTTTGTTATAGTATATGATTACTCTAGATATGTCTAGCCTATCTTTTTGAGTACCAACGATGAGACCTTTACTGCCTTTGAAGTACTAACTAAGAAAAGCCGAAACAAACTCGGTAGTAGCTTAGTATCTATTAGGACTGATCATGGGACTGAATTTGAGAACTCATCATTCATTGACTTTTCTAGGGAACATGAAATTGATCATAAATTTTCAGCCCCCCGGACACCTAAAAAAATGGAGTTGTTGAGCGCATGAACAAAACACTTGAAGATATGTCTAGAACGATGCTGCTATGTAGTGGACTACCAAAGAATTTTTGGGCTGAAGCTGTCAACACAACCTGCTACGTACACAACCGTGCTACAATCATAAGTGTCCTAAAGAAAACACCATATGAATTACTTCGTGGTAGAAATAGGGCCTTTTAAAGGTCCAAACCTGGACCGACCCGCGATGGACCGCGGACCGGTTGATCACAGATCCGAGACCCGCAGACCGGACCTCCACCTACCAGACCCAAACCTGGACCGACCCTTAGGTCCGGTCTAACCCGTTGGACCGACCCTTTAGACCGGTTGGGCTATTTCGTGCATTTGGGATTTAGCCATTTGGGTTGTTCAATTGTTAGTTAAAGGTTGGGCCATGTTTTTCAGTATTTGTTAGGGGACTTAAACCAAGTAACCAGCTAACCAAGCAATAAATAAAATAAAGAACAATGACGATTTAACTTAGAAATTAAAAATCCCAAAAGTTATAAACTTATACAAGTCCGAATTTTTTTTACGAAAGTTTTAAAGTAATAATGTATTATTGTCTTAAACCAAGCAACACATAAAAAAAAATCCAAAATCTTCTCCACTGCTCCACATCAATGATTTGCAACATCCTCGGAATCGTCGTTGAGTATCATTGTATTCTCCACCTCTAATAATAAAAAATATAAAACAAGTAAAATACGCAAAGTAGCAAACAAGTTATTAAAAAATTATGGTAGTTTGATCTTTATACCTTCTTCAAGTTTTTCTAGCTCTTCCAATTTTTCCCCCACATCAAGTCCGCTATCCTTTCTTGCACGAATCCAGTCTTGAGTGCATATTAGTGCTTCGACAAGCTTTTAGTAGCAAAACCACATGAAATACAAAATTATAAATCACTAATGTCAAGAGTTCAAGACCTAAGAATAATAATACAAAAATATGCTACAAAATAATAATTAATAAATATATAACTTTTAAAGAGTACCTTAGGAGTTAACGAACTTCTAAATGGTGTAAGGTGATGTCGACCGACATTAAATGTCGATTCCGAGGCCACGGTAGAAATAGGCATTCCTAAAACATCACGAGCCAAACATGATAATATAGGATATCTGTGACCATTCAATTTCCACCATGTCAATACATCACAATTTCTCTCATGTTCACCGAGCACCTCATTCAAATACCTATCAAACTCGAACCTGGCATAACCACCATCACCTCTTCGCAATTGAACTTGCATTTCAATAGATTTTTTGAAATCTAAATAGTCTCCTTGTTCCAGGGTAGAACTAATATCATGTGTAGAATCTTCATTTGAAGAAGTTAAAGACCTACACAACCTTCTATACTCATCAAAAAGATCATTTGCCTTATTGTACACTTGCTCTTTTAACTCTTCATCCTTAGGTGCCCCTTATATACGAGTAAAAGCAAATTTTAACCCCATTAACTTCACCTTTGGATCAAGAATAACACCCATGTAGATTAACACATTCAGTTTATCCACATCCCCCTAATACTTGTCAAATTTCTTTCTCATGGCCTCCGCCATTTTCTTAAAATCCTCATCACTACTCTTACTCCATTTATTCAATTGTTCAAGCACACAAGCAGTAAAGAAGAAACTAGAATTAATTGTAACATACAACGAACCAGAAACTTGTTCCGTCAATGTTTCAAACTCTCTAAGAAACAAAACCAATGATTCCACAATAGTCCAATCATAGTCAGTAGGAGCACCAGAATTTTCAATTTCACTCGATCTGAATAAGATTACCATATTCATCTACAAACTTAACAGTTGGATCAACCTCATCACCTTGCGGGTTAACAGGAACATCAATATCACCAAACACATCTTTATATTTCAAAGCAGTTTCCAACATTGTAAATGTTGAATTCCATCTAGTGGGGCAATCAAGACTTAAGGACAACTGACATTGTGTATGCTTTTTAGCACATTGTTTGAAGTAACGTAGTCTATTTGGAGAACTGTTGGCAAACTTAACAGCATATCTAACCTTACTTATAGACTTCTTGTTCATTTTCAATCCATCCCATACAATAAGGTTAATTATGTGAGCAACACATCTCATATGCAAGTAATCTCCCCTACCAATCAAGTTTCCCTTCTTTTGAAGAAGTTTTTTCAATCTTACACAAGTCGTGTCATTAGAACTGACATTGTCCACTGTCAAGGTGAATACATTATCCTCCAACCCCCATGTTTTAAAGCAGTCATCAAGCATATTAGCGATATCTTTAACTTTATGACTATAGATTGGACAAAAGACAATTATCTTCTTATGCAAGTTCTAGTCATTATCCACAAAATGGGCTGTTAAACACATATAATTGATTTTTTGGATGCTTGTCCATGTGTCAGTCGTAAATGACACTCTTTGGGATGACTCAAGAAGAAACTCTATTAATTTCTTCTTTTCATTCAGGTGAAGTTTATACACATCACGAGAAATAGTAATGCGAGATGGAATATGAAACGAAGGACAAGTAGTAGACATTAGGTACCTAAATCCATGATGATAAAATAAACCACAGCCTCCCTAACCATATTTAGGTCCAAAGTCCAACCCTTCAATATACCTTCCCCGTCATTAGCTGTTCGGTCAAATACTAGCTCAGTTTGTTTGCTTTTGGAGTTATTTATTGGGGCATCTGGACTAGACGGACAAACATTCCAATGACTTTTAATGTTTTTTGAGCCATTTCTCATCCCGTCGGCCGCAAAATTTTTATCAACACAGTAAATGCACTCAGACCTACGCTTACCATATTATATGTAATCTCGAAAATGGACCCAATAAGTTGCTTTCCTTTTGACATAGACATAGTCACGACCTTCAACTGGAGGCTGAGGTGGTAACAAAGCTTATGTTTGTTTCTCTTGGATTTCATCGTCACTTATTATAGATGTTGCATCATTTTCTTCTTCTACATTGGTGCGAATTCGCTTCCTTTTATGTACGGTAGGGGTGAGCAAAAATATATGATACGGTTTTATTATACATATACGATACGGTATACGCTTTCAATTATACGAATTTCCAGATATTCGATACGAATAACCGGATATACGATACGGTTTTCCTTAAAACCGTAGCGGATACATATGGGGAAAATTGAAATCGGATATCCGGTTTCCGATCCGGTTTTTTAAAAACAATAAAAAAATATGAAAAATATAATCCTAATATGCATTATACAATAAAGAATTAAAAACTCACCAATTATTCTCAAAGGTAAAAAAACAAAACCATTAGTGAATTTATGGTATTATGTAATGAAACGTATGATTTTGTTAGAATAATGGTACCGTAAGACATATATACCATTTTTTTGAATTTTTTTTAATGTATTTTTATTATATCAACTTATACAATTTGTAATGTTCCTTAAACATGAAAAATTCTTTTAAAAAATAAGAAAAATATAAAACTGGATACCAAATATCCGAAAAAACCGGATATCCGGAAAAAACCGGATCGGATACGGATTGAATTTTTTTTGTTTTTAAAACCGGATATCCGATACGGTTTACAAAACCGGATCGGATATATATCCAGTTTTCCTCACCCCTAATGTACGGTGCTAACTATCTAAGAATCTACAATAGATAAATATATATATACTTATATTAGATTATCAAATACTACAACTTAGTAGTTAATTATAAGGTAGTATGATATCAAAAAAAAAATCAAGAATAGTGAACTGCTTAATACAGGATTACTAAATTACTAATATCATAGTAGTATCTATCAAGTCGCAACTAGTAACAATTGATGAGTAATTAAACCAATCAACAATGCAGCATAACACTACTCGTACATTTCTACGTAAAGTCAATTAATCATACTAGACTACTAGAGTACATGCCAATTTGCATGTCCTCTGCCACATGTAGACATCACCAAACAAGAAGGGTTACAAATTGCATTTGATTTGTTGATGATAGATAATTGTCGTCCATTTATTAAAAAAATTAGCTAGAGCAGTAGAGCCTAGAGTCTTTATTACTCCTATACGCATAGTCTGACAGAAGTCAGTAAATTACAGAAAAAAGAGGATAAATAGAAAAATAAAACATACTGTACTCTACATAGTCTACAAGACTTGAAGACAAAGCATTCAAATTCATCATTTTTTTTTCCGAAAATTTCCCATGGTACCCCCGAACTATGTCACATTACACATGGTACACTCGATTTTAAGTTTGTTCTCATGGAACCCTTAAGTATTATAGTTTGCTTCCCAATTTGTCCTTACACCATTTTCCGTCATAACGCCGTGTGATTACCAATTAATCACTGACACACTTACTCACTCATTCAGTCACTCAAGCATTAATCACCTATTCTAAACCTTTTCACCTTCATCTTTCACCTTCTTCAGTTTTTGAAAAAATGGCAAAATCAATCTTCATCCCTATAACCTAGCTCGATCATCCTTCAACATCAACCTAATCCAATAAGCAAGTTCTATCCCAAGTGATTAAAATCTTTTCTTCCAATAAGCAAGGTAAATACTACTAACTCTCTATATTTTTTCATATTTATGTGATTAAAGCTTCGTACATCTTCTTCTATGCTATTAGGTGATTGTAATATGGTTTATATCCGTACATCTTATAGGTTTAGTCTATAAATTTTGATTTCAAATTTTGATTAAATTAGGGTTTCAGATTATATGTTTGAATTAAGGTTTTGTATGAGTAAAAAAATTTCAATTCTCAATCTAATGCTATGTTCAGCTGAAACTGGAATGAATGTTAATCTAATATTGTTCATTAAAATGGGGGGGGGGGGGGGGTAAACTTGATATTATACTTTGTGAGAAGTTGAGATATAGAGCAGAGTTGAGATCAAATGGATGATTCATTGATGGAAGAAGCAAAACAAACACTTTTTGCGAAACTGGATATGATACTCTGGTCTATACGAAATTAGGGTTTATGTTCAATTACAAATGTTTCTGAAATTTTCTTGGTTTGCATTTAAATCACTTTGTTTATGTTCAATCACTTTGTTTAGTTGTCAATTTTCCTATATGCATCATGACTATTGAATATTTCTGTTGTGTTATACATTTCAATGGTGTTATATTTCAATGTGTTATGTTCTTATTATCGTTGTGTTCACTGAATTCTCATTTATTGTTGATGTTTTCGTACATCCAGAATGGCAGCTAAAATATGGATTGAATTTCAATATGACGGGAAGTGTTTGGATTATCCTGTGTACGACGTTGACTTAATGCAATTACTGGACGTAATTGGCGACCTTGATGGGGTGTCTTCGAAGCAAAATGTTCTTATACCCGAGGTTTATAATCTGTACTAAAAAGGTGCAAGGGGTAAGAAGATGTACATAAAGAGTGATGAAGACCTGATGGGGATGTTTGCATATTTTGATGGTATCGAAACCATCAAGGTTTGGCTGGAGAGGACAAACAAACCCATGAAAGTGTTCCAAATGGCTGCTCAACTAAAGAAATCATGGCTAGAGGAAGAAAAGAACAGAAAAAGGCAAGAAGAGGAAATGAGAAGACAAAAAGAAGAACAAGCAAAAATGGACAAAGGGCTGAACATATTGAACCGTTGAGTATTGGAGTGCCTGTGTTTGACATAGACACTAATGACACACAATGGGTGAGAACCTACACCTCACAAGATTGTTCAGAGGAAATAGTGGTGGAGGAGGAGCAGCAGGCTTATGAGCTTCCAAAACACCAAGGTGAGCAACCTGAAGAGCAGCCAACTGAGCGAAGTGAAGTGCCTACTGAACAACAGAATGAATAGGCTACTGAGATCCCTGAAGAAGAGTTCGAACAACCCAATGATCCACTTTGTGGACAACCTTATAAGCAGCCAACTGAACAACCTGATCAGCAGGCTACTGAAGAACATGATCAGCATCCCAGTGAAGAACCTGTTGATCATCAAGCTACTGAAGAAGATGCTGATCATCAGGGTGAAGAACCTGAACCACCCTCCCAACCCAATGAGGAGACAGTACAACAACCCTCTCAAAACACCTCACAAATGCGTTCACAATGTCCCACTTCTAACAGATTTTCAACATAATCTTCTGAAACTGTTTCACCCAAGAGCAACTCAAAATCAGACAACTGCCCCACTATCCCAGAAAAAACTACCAAAAACCAGTGCCATGAGAAAGGGAGTCTATATTCCCAAGAAAGACAAGAACATGGGGGCTGAAGGGGATGTTGGTTTGGACAGGCCTAAAAGAAACATATGAAGGCTTGTTGTTGAGACTCTTGAGAGTGAGGAGGAAGAAAGCACGAATGAGGATTTTGTTTGCAGTGGGGAGGAGGACAGTGATGCTGATGAAGATGAGTCGATGGCCGGTTCTGACAGTGAGAAGGACGAGGATGACAGTGATGGAACTCATCCATTTGATATTGAAGCTAACCTGGGTGATGAGGGATGCAATGAAAGTGTACAACAAATGAAGAAGATGTACAAGAATGGGAAAATGTATACACCTAAGCGTTGGGGTGAGATCGTACTCAGACCATGGTTGTTGTTCATGTCCAAGGCGGACTTCTTACTTGTCCTAGCTGACTACTGTGTGCAAGAGGGGTTCAGTGTGCTTGTTCTGAAATCCGAGAAGACAAGGTATAGAGTGGAGTGTAGTGGTAAGGACTGCACTTGGACGATTCATGCATCATGTTTGCCCGATCAGATTACGTGGGCTATTAAGACAATTTCAGGGGTTCATAAGGAATGTTTCAATTTGAGAAAAAATCCCATGGCCACCGTACCTTGGATGGCTGAAAAATTGGAGATAGAGTTGATGGCACAACCTAATATGCCTGTGAAGTCTATGGTGCAGCTGTTAATGACAAATACGGCATTGAGGCGTGTAAGAGGATGATGTACAAGGTCAGAATAGCTGTGAAAGATCTCGTAACTGGAGGTGATGAGGAGAGCTACAATCGGTTGGAAGCATATGGTGAAATGATTAAGTCCACGAATCCAGATTCTTGGACTTTAATAACTTGGAATAATCCTTCAACTGGTTCAGGAGTCCACTTTAAAGCGATGTTTGTGAGTTTTAAGGCGTGGGTAGTTGGGTTTCTCAAAGGCTGCAGACCAATCATCGGGGTTGATGGCTGTCACCTTAAGGGAAGACACAAGGGGATATTGCTTGGCTTTGTCATTGGATGCAAACAATAACCTGTTCTTGATAGGTTATGCTATAGTGGCGAAGGAGAGCACTGAAACATGGAGCTACTTCTTTAGGAATCTCAAAATTGCTTTCCAGAAATATGGCTGCGTGAAATGGGACTGGACTTTCATTAGCGATTGAATGAAGGGGGTAGAGGCAGCACTAGATAAAGAGTTCCCACAATCAGTGAAGAGGATATGTGCACAACATCTGTACACGAACTTCAAGCAGAAAAGGGGCGGACCGGCTTTTCATGACTTATTTTGGAAGGCAGCAAACTCCACTTCTGTCCACATGTATAATAAAGCTCTTGATAAGATAAGTAAGCTATCAACAGCAGCCCTCGGGTACCTTTTAAAAGTTCTTCAACAATGGGCTAAACACCAATTTGATAGTGAAATAGCATGTGACCATAACACCTCTAACTTTGTGGAGTCTTTTAATGCCTTGATTAATGATTTGAGGGAGAAAGACGTGCTGAATTTAATGGAAGGTATAAGGACACATTTCATGGACAAGTTTGCTGAGAGGATTGATTTGGCTGCAAGATTGCAAGATGACGAGGCTACACTGTATGCTAAGGAGGTCCTAGAGGCTAATTGTGTATAGAGTAGACAATGTTTGGTGATCAATGCAGGAGGTGGGGAATTTGAGGTCCATGATGGTTATAAAAGTTTCCCTGTCGATATTCTTAAGGGAACTTGCTTGTGTGGTGGTTGGCAGATAACCGGTATTCCGTGTAAGCATGCTTGTAGAGCTATATACAAGAACAATGAAGAACCAGTGCATTATGTGAATGGATTTTTTAGTGGGCAATGTTACAAGCTGACATATGGAGACCGTATGCACCCCATGCCTGATAAGGAAGCTTGGTCAACATTTCAATTTCCTAAAGTCTTACCACCTATACCAGAGAGAAGCATAGGAAGACCGGCTCGACAAAGAAAAAGGAAAGCGGATGAGCCTAAGAAGGGAAAGAGAACAACTTTCCTGACATGCTCGATATGCAAGACAGTTGGGCATAATTCAAGGAGCTGCAAAGGTGGGCCAACTGCAAGGGAAAGGCAAGCTTCTCGAGGTGGTAGTCAGAATAAGAAGGCAAGAACTGATGGAGCATCAACGAGCAACACAAGGGCTGATGGAGCCTCAACAACCAACACATAGCAAAGTCCCTTTTAATTTTGAATGTTAAATTTGTCATGTTATTTACGGTTGAATGTTATATGGGCAGAATATCATTAGTTTCATATCTTCTTTCAGTTTCAGAGTCAAGCTAAGGAAAGAAAGGAGAAGACCTGTTTATCTTTTGTGTAGGCTTTAGCTAGGGGTATATATTTTGCATAGGTCTCTTATTATACCACCAATCCACCATACTTGGTCTTAGAATACGAATTATCTCGTATGTGGTACGTATATTTTGCACATGTGTTGCTCCTATATTTTGGGTAATTTGGTACGTAAACTCTCTTTTGGAGATTTGCATATCACACAAACAATTATTTCGTCGATGTGGTTCCCTTTTTAGTTCGTTTGTTTAACGAGCATATCAATGTGATGGTGGAAATATATTAGTAGTAATCTTATTTCATTGCATTAGATTTGTTTTCCATACATATTACATTTTGTGTAATCCCCTAGAAAATCTAACGCAATACAGTGGCGGAAACACTGTAGAGTCGGGATTAAAACACACTGTAACTATGTCTTAGTAAAATTAAAATGGTAAAGTCAAACTATAGGCCTTAAATAAAATGGCCAAAATTTAAAACAATCCACAAAAGATGTTTGAACAATCCATAATACATAATTATCAAAATAAACAAGCAGGATCCACACTGCTCACTAGCCCACACCCGTAACACGTATACCTGCCATGTTAAAACATAACAGCCACAATCAGTGGGGAGCAACGTCAACGTTCTCCCAGCCGTATAACAGGATTTTAAAACTATAATTGCTATTATAGAAATATAGTAAAAACGGAAAATAGTAAAAAAGTATAATAAAAATAAGCTTTCAGTGAAGAATTTCACGTATCGAAACAATATAATAAAAAAAAGAGTTTTCCGGAGAAAATAGAAAACATTTGCCAACCTGCAAACCAAATTATATCGATAATAATAAAATATTCAAAATGGTGTTATGGATAGGATTAGTGTAGCCGGCTAGACTTTCACTAGGAGAATACTAAAACTAGCTTCGAGAACTTAGTTCAAACAAATCAAACCTCGATCTCTAACTAGGCTACTCAACTATAATAGGACGGCGACTTATAAATGCGTGGCCCTAGTTTAAGATAATATGCACACCCCTCCCGAGCACTATAAATACTCAGTTCAACCCGACGGCGTCTTACACTGCGAGGCACGAGTTTAAGGTCAAAATGCACACACACTCCCGAACACCATATATGCTCGGTTCAACAACCAGTGTGCCCCATAAAGACACACCAACCTTATAGTTGATGGCAAAAACGTAAAGCCCAGAATATATTACTCTAACTTCACACTTGTCCTTATTCCATAACTCCAAAACAAAGCCGTTATCGATATATTTAAGAGATATAATCGTTATAAACAATAAGAGAACAAAAGGAGTAACCATCATATTCCAAAAGAGGAAAATTTCTATTTTAGGAAACTTATATTTTTAGAAACTTTACTAAAATTAGCATCATATCAAAATATCGAAAATATTAGTTTATACTAATACAACATTTTTAGTAAACAATATAGATTTATAAAACTAATACTTTCGGCCTTAACGATATTAATTATCAAAGTGAGAGCATTTGGGTTTATGAAATTATTAAAATATCTTCTAAGTGTTTATAAAATGAATAAAAATGTCTTAAACATTTTAATACTACTAATCAGGGTGTTTTCAAAGTTTATAAAATTAAAATTCCCTAATTATTAATAGTTTCGACAAAACGAACATAAATAGGATTTTACGGCAAATGCCAAATTAAATACTTTAACGTCTTTTATTTAATTAAACCAATGAACATATTTAGAGTATGTTAAGGGATAATTTAATTCTTAAAGTTTCAGATTTAAATATTTTCAAAATTGCTGGAAAAATAATTCTTTTTGGTAAGACGAAGCATTTTAACGACAAATCGTAATTTTGTTCAAAAACCATTACTGTTAATTTAAGACTTTAATAAATAGCACAAAAATTACGTAAAATAGCAAAAATATATTTTTGGATATTCTGTTCTGAAAAGAAAATTTTCCAGAATTCTTAAACTCGGTTTTTAAAGAGGTTTTCTCGTTAATCGTCTAATCTCGACAATAACGATTAATAAAAATAGTAATTACAAAACGATTTAAGTATTAATATCCAAAAATTATTATTAAACTTAAAAATCATGATTTTCCAGAATCTACCATTTTTCCAGATTTCCAAAAATTCCAGATTTAATAAATCCCGTCAAAACCGTCTTTAAAACCCGTTTTCACAATTAACGATTCCATTAATAAAACTTATCGTTCCTAACATTTATTAAGGCACTAAAAATCATAAAATTACATTTTAATATGAAATCATCAGGATCAGAATTTTTTCCAGATTTAAACCAAAGACCAGAAATCGAGAATTTAAACGACAAACACGGTTTTAACGATAAACGATCATTTAAAGTGATTAATTAATTCATCCACTTAACAATTCCGAAAAATTATGAAACAATTCATGAAATTCTATTTCATCAGAACGTTTCACCACGTAAAAAATCAGATTAAAATAAAATGTTTAAGTACTCGAACTAAAAATCGGCTTTTAATCGTTTTTGTCCGTAAACGGTAATAATTCAATAATCGATAACTAAAATATCAGGAAAATACTAAATTATTAAAAATCATTAAAAACATCATTTTTACAGAATATAAACATATATTACATGTTTAGGCCGAATATTACGATTTTACAAATTAATATGACGATTTAATCGTTAATCTCGTAAAAGCGATAAAAATACCGAAACATACAAATTTTCAACTTTTAAAAATTTTCCAGATTATATGACATATATATCATCAAAAACAAAAATATAAAAATATACATCCAATTACACAAATAAAATCATGCAATACCGAGTAACATCGACGTTACCTCTAACCCAAATCCGAGTTGATTATAAATTCATCGGCTTCGGGATCAACCAAGAATCCTAATTCACATGACATACATGGTACAAAAATCCATGAGAAAACTAAAAGAATCAAGGTAAATAACGATCGAAAATAACATCGATTATTACCTTAACGAAGGGAAAAGAAAATCGATAATTTAGAAGATGAAAATACGAAGATCAAAGCTTGATTATGGATGAAAATGGCTGCTGAAAATGGGCAGGAACACCAGCCAAAAAGAGGGAGAAAGAAGAGGTTTTTGTTAAAATAAAATTGATGTAAAAACGAATAAGAAAAATATGAAAGGATGGTGGATGAATGAAGCCTTAAAATTGATAAAAACAATGTGAATGTAGTCTTAAAATTTCAGCCAAAATGAATGTGATGGTAGCATGAAAGGTTTGTAATTTAAGCATGTAAATCAATTAAAGAGAAAAATATCTTTTTACTTAAAGTTTAAACATAAAGTGTTATGTAAATAAAAGTTGTAATCAAATGTTTTCCTACATGGTGTCACGGTCCAAAAAGGTCTCTTTTTAGTTGTAGGTTGATAAAAATACCGATCATAAAATTATTAAAAGCATTTCAAAGCAATTCGAGTAAACCGCGCGTTCGAAAATAATTATTTACGAAACTTCGTAATAAAATCATTAAAGGCTAAATTTTCGTAAATAAAATATTTCTTAGTTGAAAATAATATATAAATATATCTAGACATTTGTAGGAAAATGAATAGCTTAAATCAGAGTTTAAAAACGTTAATTCGTAGAGAAGTAGAATTCCTCGCAGAAAAATAATTAGTTTACGAAGAAAATCAAATAAATAGATTAAAAGAATTAAAATCTTTCAAAATAAAAATAAATACCATTAGACTCAAAAATGAAAATAGAGCTTGGAATAATGATGAAATATAAGGCCGAAATGTGACAGAGTTATGACGAAGTCATAACGGAAATGATAAAAATGCTAGAAAAATAGCGGGTGTTACATTTTGTTCATAACAACATAAAGTAGACTAAAGTACATGACCGAACCAATTACGATGCTTAGATTTAGCAACTTCGACATAGAATCAATCTTTCTATTGATGTCACAAATTATTTCCATTTGTTTCTTCATCTTTTTCTTCAAATCTTGTTGAATGGACACTTGATCAGCTACATCCATTGTGTTGATATTTGTAACTTCTTCCGTTCTTCCTTTGCACCATTGAAACCATCCACATTCATCACATTTATAGTATAGCTTAAATGGATTTGCAGCAGTTGATCCGGATGCTCGAATATTTGCTCTTCTATTGCATCTTACGCATGTTTTGTTTTCCACTTGAATTCCTCTTAGAGTTGAACTTGAATGTGAAACCGACATTGTTGGAAGTTTGATTTGTGTGAATTTTTTTGTTCATATTCTGTCAAAATAGAAAGAGGTGTGCATTTATAAGCATTTGTGTAAGGCTAGTTCAATAATCTAGCCGTTACTTTGCTTCAAAAAGTCGCCCCTGTGCTTTCAGGGGTACCATGTGAACAAAAATGTAACCTTAGGGGTACCATGGGAACGACCATCAAACTTTAGGGGTACCATGGGAACGCCTCTCTTTATGCTAAGGATTCTGAAAAGTAGCCGTTGAGGGATGTAATTAATTTTCCCTCCCAAAATTAATTAGCACTTAATGATGTAGCTCTTAAGCATAATTCAACGACGTGATGACAGAAAATGGGATGTGGGCAAATCGGGAAATAAATTATAAAACTCAAGTTTACTGTGTGAACAAACTTAAAAGCGAGTGTACCATGTGTAATGTGACATAGTTCGGGGGTACCATGAGACTTTTCCTTTTTTTTTCAATTACTCCATTTTGATAATTCACAGGTATCACAACTCACAGCATACATTCAATACTTATACACATCACTATTTTATACTAGAACTACATCAGAAATTCACAACTCACAAGTGCGTCAAAAAAGATAGAAATACTCAACTGCATCAAAACTAAACTCATCACAGTCATCAGTTTAATCTGCTTCTGCCTTCCAAATTTTTGAAACAAATTACTCTACAAAATAAAAACGAAATAAAATCCAGAAGACGAGGGGATTATTTACCTTTAAATCTGCAGTTTCGTCAAGACTTTTGATGAAGCTTTTATGGAATAAATGAAGATTGGAGATTAGAAAAGAAAAAATTATGGAGTTTGAATGAAGTTTGGACTTTGGAGTCTGGAGATGGGAATTTATATTAGCAGCCTAGCAGGGACAGTGTAACTGGGTAAGTCCTAGAGGCTAAAGAGTAAAGAATTAAAGATACTTAATTTATAATTGTAATATTTCAGTTGATATCAATTACTATTAAATTTTTAAGTTTAGAGGTAGTTTAAGAAGATCTTTCAATAATTTGTAATTATTATCCATGTTTAGGATATTCCATGTATCTTTTTTTTCATTCAAATATTAGAATAATTAGAATATTTGATATCTAAATAGAAAGTTGTGAATATCTTTTGTGCAAACTGCAAAGCATTTTTTTAGGTTTAGCCGTTTAACACTTAACATAAATACTAAAATTTGATTCCGTAACTATCCTACCGGTCTGCACCGGTTCTTGCCGGGTCACCCGAGGGTTTGGACCGGTTGGGACCGGTGACACCTGATTACATAACCAAAGACCGGACCTGTAGGGGATCGGTCCGGTCCGGTCCGTTCCGGGTTCGGGGTCCGGGTTGATTTCTGAACAACCCTAGGTAGAAAGACAAATATTTCCCATCTGAGATGCTTTGGAAGCAACTGCTTTGTGCACAATAATGGTAAAAACAGGTTGGAAAAGTTTGATCCACGAAGTGGCGAGGCTGTATTCTTGGGTTACTCAAATCACAGTAAGGCATACAAAGTACTAAAAAAGGACTCTTTGTGTAGAGGAAAGACAACATGTTAAATTTGATGAAACTGATACTTATGATCATGTGTCACAGGATGATGATGAGGACTTTGAGATTGGATTAGTCTGACACGAAGAGCCACCAGAATTAAGTGAAGAAGATGAGAAAATAGAGGGAAAAGACGATGAAGCACAAAGAAGACATCAAGAAAAAAAGACTGGAAGAGCAGATGGAATAGTCCATCAGACTGTAACATCTAATACCACCACTGATGGAACAAATTGATCAAACTGTGACATTTGAAGCTGAAGCAAATGGCACAGTTGGTACAATTGTGACATCTGGCAACAACTCAGGGGGAACAAGTGGTATAACTCATCAGCCTCAATATATAGAAGAAGAACAGGAGAATCACCCATTATTTATAAAGAAATGGAAACACCAAAGTTCACACCCCTTTGACAAAGTGTTATCTGATCTAAGAATGAGAATTCAGACTTGATAATCTCTGAATTTTTTTTGTGGTTACCATTCGTTTTTTTTTTAGTATTTAACCTGTCAACATAGATGAAGCCTTAACTGACTCTGATTGGATTATTGTTATGCAAGATGAGTTGAACCAGTTTGAGAGGAATAAGATGTGGCACCTAGAGCCAAGACCAAAGCAATGGTCTGTAATTGGCACAAGATGGGTGTTCGAAAATAAACACGATGAGCAAGGAGTCACTACAACAAAACCCTTACTTTCTGGACACTTCAATATTGATGCTTCTATAAGCGTCCATCCTCTTTTGTATCTCAAATCTACTCTTGTCAGTTTTGTGCGTCAAAATTTGAATAAGTATATTTTTTTGGAGAATATATATTTTTCTTATTAATAACTCATTAATCCACATGAAAGAAATCAAAACTGCCGCTTAAATTTTCGTTCTTAAATTTCATATTGCGCCTCCTGTAACTTAATTGTCCCTCAAACTTCTTAAACTGAAAATCTAGTTTCTTTACTCCATCATTATCGCCTCTTCACTATTACTACTCCGTATGAATCAAGAAATTAAACACTATAATCAAGTCTTGCTTCTCTGAAACACAACCCTGTTCGCGTGCCTCGCTCGTCTTCTTCTTCACTGTTTTGGTAAAAATTTACCGGATCTACGATTTCGGTTGCGGGTTAAAGCGATCGTCCTATAACTACGGGTTGGCAAAGCGATATCGAATCTAATAAACGGAGAACAACGAAAGAAAGAAAATGACGCACAAAGTTTTGGTGACGCGGAAACCCGATGTGGGAGAAACCGCGGGGGGAGTCAGAATCCCACCAAGTTTCTATTATGGACGAAAAAGAGTAGGAAAGAGATACAAGTTTGAGTATTGGGACTACAATTGTCTATGAGTATTTTGTCGTGAAGTTTTGCTCAGAGTTGCTGTGTGTTGGTTGTGGGTTGAATGACCTTCTTCTTCCCTCTCCTTCCCTTTTATAGTTGCTAACCCTAAGAGTCGTTACCTTCTTTATTGTTGGGAATCTTGGCCTTCAATCCCCTTTATTGCTTGATATCTTGGCATTTAATCCTCTCCCCAGCAGTTACATTCTCCTCCTCTTTTCTCTCCTGGTCTGCAGGAGGGTTTCCCCCAATGTAGGGATTCCCTCTTTGACCCTTTCTCCTTTGTTTGTGTGGGCTGAGGGTGCTATAGCTAGACTATGTTTGCTGGGCTTATTTGGTTGTGCGGCCCATTGCTTCACTTAGTACATGCCTTGTCCGGCCCATCATCGTATATTATTCTGGATTTTGGTTGACTTGACGACTTTTGATTATTTTGACTTCCGTCTTTGACCTTCCGACCTTTGACCTTTGACCCTCGACATTTTGACCTTTGACTTCTGACTTTTTGATCGTCCACTCGTAGTATGCCACGTTGTATTCCGAAGGTGCAAATTTTTGGTCCGAACAAATGCCCCCAAATTTCTGACTAAGCTCATATTAGGCGGGAATTTCCGTTCGCTTGGATTGTAGATGGTTTACGTGATGATTGATTCTTTGACTCGACCATTCGGCCTAAACCCGGAGCAGATGACATTTCGCAATTTGCTCTATCCTTCCACAAGTGATCCTTTCTCTCTCTCCTCCCCCAGAAGAAGAAAAAAAAGAAGAGTCTGGTGAGAACATGTCTTCGGGCAAGATACGTTCATGCTTGGCTAGGTTTACTTAACCTCAGATCTTCATGGTACTCATTTTTGCTTGCTTCCTTCTTCAGGATTCGCTAAACCTCGTGTGACCCTAGAACAAGTTGTGGCTGCTAGAGGATGGGTCGTTGCTACTGGGGTGGCCTCCAAGTGGAAAGTTGGTTCTGCTCCTGCTGGCTTTGCTGGTTCTAGGAGAAGACGTAACTCGTCCCCTCTTTCAGAAATTACTCCTGCAGAAAGTGGACCCCCTGTGGTAGATCTTTCTGAGCCTCACTATTATTCTGCCCCCAGATTCGTTGAGGGTGTTCCTGTTGGAGTGGTGCTCAAATTTCCTGAAGGCTTTGGTTTGTCCATGTCTGCAGAGAACATGGCTCGCTCTTCTGGACCAGATGCTACGTCCTGGTCCCAGGTCTGTGCTAGAGAACAGTTCTCTGGAGGAGTTGGATTTGGTTCGCGGATTGCTGGCGGAGGAATCTGGCAAAAAGCTTAGTGCAGATCTGGTGGAGGCAAGGAGTGAGCTTGCCCAGGCCTTGGATGCCAATTCTTCTCTGTAGGGGGAGAATGCTGAGGTGAAGAAGACTCTGAGGGATGCTCTTGCTTGGTCGGACCAGTATACCAAGGTTGAGATGATCAAGGAATATCTCAGCGGAGAAGCACAAAGATTGGGACCTGGTTGTAGAGAAGAAGTGACTGTATGAGGAATTTCCTGTGGCGCCTATCTCGGATGCTCTCTCTAACGTGGAGGCGGAGGATCTGGAGAGGTCAGTTGGTTCTCCTATTGCTGACCAGGAGGCTGATGGGCAAGAGAGTATGGACCAGGAGGATGTCGCTGATGATCCTGGGAGAGGTTCTGCTGCTGTTCATCAGAGACCCAGGTTCCAGCAGGAGGATCTGCTACAGTTCCGCTTCCACCAGAGGAGAATGTTCAGGCTGTGGACCAAGTTCTGCTGGAGTGATGCTACTCTTCTTTTGTTGTACTCTGTTTTCGGCTGATGAACCCTGCGTGGCGTGAACTTCTGTTAGTGTTTGCAAAATATTTTCTATAGTGACTTTGCCTTTGCTCAGGGGAGCGAAGTGTGTTAGTATTTTGTGGCACTTCGTGCCTTAACTTTCGTTGTGTGAAATCGAAGTAGCTTTTGTAATGTCGTTTTTTCGATGTGCGGCTGTATGTTATGCCTGTATTCGATCGTAATCGGTTGTTGTAGTTTTGTCTTACTACCTTCTATTGTATGCACGCCTTATGTTTGTATGGTCGACCTTTGATATAGTGATGGCCAGGAATTTTGTTTACCCACTCAGTCAGAGGTGCCACGCTTTGCGTGGGTGCTAAGTGGCGCGGGAGACTGTAATGTCCCGGTTGTAGGCACTTAGTCACAAGACGCACGCCTTCTGTAGAAATTATACACTCCACCAGATTAGTTACCAACTTCCCGAATTTTTGAAAAAACTGATGACACTTGACGAAAATGGGAGATGCGATATTTGAAGACATATGTTAAAGGAAAGTAAAAAAATTTTAAGATAAATTATCTGGTTTTTAAATTTTGTAAGAAATAAAGACAAAGGAAGATTACGATGGAAAAGAAAGAAAGAAATGCGAAAGAAAATTACGATGGAAAAGAAAGAAAGAAAGACGAAAGAAAATTACGATGGAAAAGAAAGAAAGACAGGAAAATTACGATGGAAAAGAAAGAAAAAAAGACAGAGGAAAATTACGATGGAAAAGAAAGCAAGAAAGACAAAGGAAAATTACGATGTAAAAGAAAGAAAGATAGAAAGAAAGAAAGATGAAAGAAAGTTATGATGGAAAACACATGTTTGAAATGTTGGGTAAGATTAAACCCGGGTTCTGGTGGAGGTGCATCTGGCAGAATAGATGCCACGTTTATGGCGGCAGTGGTCCATGTTTCTGGCAACGTTGGCCCATGTTTCTGGCGACCTTGGCCCATTTAAAAGAAGTATTTTTTTCAAGTGTATGATGTTCCATGGTTTTTTGATGATTTTCCCCTCCATTGTCATAAGTCGGTAGGCTCCGTTCCCAACCACCTTCTCCACTTGGTATGGTCCTTCCCAACTGTAGGCGAACTTCCCTGCCTGCTGATTTCTGGTATTTTGGAAGAATTTCCTGAGAACTAGGTCTCCTTCCTGCAGGATTCTGATTTTGACATTCTCGTTTTAGCTTCTGGCGACTGTCTGTTTTTCATTCATAACAACAACAACAACAATAATAATATTGTCTGACTTATATTTTTGATTCTGATATAAGGCGAGTAGTAGACATACTTTATGATCATTGCAATTTTTAATTATAATTAACATGTGGGGTTCCTGAGCACTTAGCTTGATTGACTTGTTTTGTTTTTGGTGGGATGTTCTCGCTCATTAATTCAGTTAGTGTTTATGCCAACCTACCACCTATTCCTTTCTATAATTCATACTACTACTAATTTCCAGATTTTTGAGCTTCAGTAATATAATATTGCTATCAAAGGGAGTTGTTACTGATGATGGTTGCGCTGCGGAGTATTACAAGTTTGTTTCTTGCTTTAATTTACCCTGTCTTCTTCCACTATGATTAGCTTTCTGGATGCAACATCTTTGCTTTAATATTTTCTAATCACTGCATTTATAGCACTGCAACTGCTTTACATGCTCAATTTGCTCTTACAGGAACTCATACTAATTAAAAACCACAATTCAATTTCAAGTTAAGCTAACTACACAGTTGATGTGTGCTAAATTTAGACCATTTTTCCTCCCATTTATACTCGTTTTTCCCCCGTTTTGTGAAACTAGTGTGCAATTATCGCCCTATTTTAAGTCTTTCTCGCATTAGCGTCCCTCTTCTGCGTTTTACGTGTTTTTGGTAGTTTTTCTATCTATTTTGATAGGATTTGACGCCGAATGCATGATCGAACTTCCGCGAGCACAAGAGAAGGGAACACCGTCTGAATAGCAAAGCACAAAACTTAAACTTCAAAGCCATATAATCATACGACGAAGAATGAGACAAGAAATGAGGTTAGGAAACCATCGGGTGAAATTTCACCCGATGAGATATCACCGGGCGAAGTTTCGCCCGACGGTAATTTCACTTCCTCGAAGTTCTTTAGAAAGCTTTCTCCACCGGGCAAAATGACCAGGCGAAACTTTCACCCATCGGGTCAAGTTTCGCCCGACGGTAAAGATGTCCAAAAACGCAATTCTGGAAGAAAGTTCACTAGGTGAAATCACCGGGTGAAGTTTCACACGGTGGTATTGGCTCGTGATGGGTTGATTTCACAGGGTGAAGTTTCTCCATATGAAGACTCAAAGGGCAAAAGTCTCACTAATGGAGAAAAAAAGTTGGATTTGGGCTTGGGTTTAAAGATCCATTAAGACTTTACTATATATATATATATATATATATATATATATATATATATATATATATATAGATATAGATATCCTAGTTAGTTTCATATGATCATCTCATTAATCTTCCATTAGTCTACAAATACACTCCATTAGAATTAGATCATTTCCATTAGCTTAGATAGAAAGTTAGAGTTCTTCATAGTTTTCATCGATTTCTTCATCATTCCTCTAGATTTACATTCAACCTTTGTAAGAATTAAAGTTTTATTGAAGATTCTTGGAGATTATCAAAGGATTAGTGACAAATCTCTTGTCCTCTTCATGAAGCTTCATCTCATTTATTTATGCAATCTTCTTCTTTATTGTTGATTTTCCTCCATAGTTGGTATATTTCTATTCCTCTCCCTAATCTCTAGTCTAGATTTAATATCGTTATTTCATTATTGCGCCATTTTTATTGATTTTCCTGATATCATTGTTAGATCGTCTTGTAGTTTATTTTGTCGATTGCAATTTCCTTCTTTGTCTTGTTATTTTGTTGATTTCATTTGTATTGTTCTTAGTTTGTTTTCTAGTTTATTTTGTTGATCGTAATTCTCTTTATTGTATTGTTATTAGTTTCTCTAGATTTAATCATTATGTATGTCATTGTTGTTTTCTCGTATGTTATTGTTTTATTAGTTTCCATTATAGTGTGAGCTGAGTAGATTTCTTGTTGGGGGGTTTAGGGAGGAGGATCTTGGGTTATTTGAATTGAGGGATTTGGTTTGGTTGCTTGCTTGTTGGTTTATCTTGTTTAAGGTTGTTGTGTCATTGTTGTTTTAGTCCGACCAACTAGATTGACTTTGACTTATTTCTACCAATATGGGGAAACTCGGGGTAGAAATTATCTTTACTTGAGACTTACCCTTCTTCGCCGCGAAAGCGAGATTTTAGGTGAGTTGGGTGAAGAAACCGAAAAGTGGCACTCTCCCTCCACCGATGTTGTGACCGACCCGATTCCGAGATTCCTAGACCCCAATTTCTGAATCCCGACTTCCCCCTAACACCCTTTTCCTATTTGATCATCTCTTGTTATTTATTGCATTTTAGCTTAGACTCGACCTTTAAACCCCCCCCATTTAGAACCCTTGCACATTTCTTTTACTCAATTCCGTACGTGGACCGAACTTACCACGAATAAACTAGCTGTTTTTGTGTTATTACGTGTCTTGCAAGTATTGTTTGATCCCCCATCCTTCGCTAAACGATGATCCGATTGGGCGGCGATCAAAATGGCGCCGTTGCCGGGGACACGACGAGTAATTGAGTTTTAGTTATTGTGCTAGGTGACTTACCGTTTAATTGAGTTTATGCCCAGGATAACATCATTGCCCTTGTGGTTCGATCTGGAGCCGGAGAGGACATTTAGAGCTTTGGAATTTCGGGGTAATAACTCAACCACTATTATTCCACCTCCTTCATTATCACATCCTAGTCTTAATCCCATTTTACCACATACATCTTCTCCAAATAACCCTTCTACATTATCTACTTCACAAAATTCACCACCAACCCCACCATCACCAAGAACTCCACCACAAAATCAAAATCAAATCCCTCCAAATTTACCACCACCACCAATCCAACCAATGGCGACCTTATGTTCCCATTCTCAACTTACACATGAAGAAACACCTTCACCAGTTAATTTCGGGGAAATTTCTGAAAATTATGAATTGAAAGCTTCTTTAACAAATGCGGTTCAACAAGACACCTTTCATGGTTTTTCCCAAGAAGATGCCCAAGAGCATATTGCATCATTCAAAGAGAAATTAGTTGGGGCCCATCTTAATGGGCTAACATCATATCAATTACACCAATTATTATTTCCTAAGACATTGAGAGATGGAGCTCGTAGATGGCTTCATGGCCATCCCGATAATACATTCACCACATGGGCTCAATTATCCAATGCCTTCTTGGAGAATTACTATCCACCTTCGAAGACCAATCAATATCGCATGGAAATACAAACATTCAAGCAAGATGAATTTGAAAGCCTAAGTGAGGCTTGGGAGAGATTTAGAGATTTATTACGCAAGTGCCCTCACCATGGAATACCCAATTGGCTAACAACCCAAACATTTTATAACACCCTTTCATCAAGAACCAAGAAAAACCTCAACTCGACCATCGGAGGATATTTCTCTTCCCTTACCGACGAGGCATCTAAAGGTCCTATTGAGAAGATGGCAAAGAGTGATTCTAGAGTTGGTCAATCAAGGAATTCTAGAAAGAAAGTTGAAGTGAACTCATCTTAGAGTTCTAATGAATTGAAACTTGAAGCAAAGGTTCAAGAATTAACAAAGAGAATGGATGCCATGAATTCCAAACCAACTCCTAGAGGTATGTACCAAATTCAAGGGAGTGTTCCAACAAGGCAACCATCACCTTCCAAACAAGAATTAACATGGAAAATTCAATGTGATGTACACACCCAGATTTGGACCTGCTGGCTGCAGGAGTGCCCAACAAACACCCGATGACGATCAGACTGTAACGCGACGCGAGCTCGCGATGTTTTAGATAGTTTTTCTATAAAACGGATCAAATAATTACTCGGAAAAAATAAATTAACATCAAGGCAGCCTTAGTCGTGTCATTATGGTCGCATAGACACTAATTAGAGTCAATTCTGACATTGGTACCCCGAGTCAGTCCCAAAATACGAACCTAGTCAGCACCGCGCCAAGCGAACATCGGAATGCGCACTCAAGGCCCACTCGGTGCAATGGCGCTAGGTCAAGGGGGGAAAGCTTAGTTCTCAAGTCACGAATAATACGCACAACTCTCAGTTTTGGAAAATATCACAATTGTATCTTCAAAATCCCGAGCGCCTCACTTGGCGCGCCTCAGTCTTCACACGCCTAAACCCAGGTGCCTGAGTTCTAGTGCGGCTGGACTCAGGCATCCATCCAGTTGACAAGAGCCGAAAACAACTATAAATACCCCTCTCTACCCCCTTCATTTGACACACAACATCTTCTCTTCTCTCTTTACTCGTTAAGAGTTTCTCGCTTAGGGCTCGCACTCCGACACCCGAGGCAAACGATCCACTCGATCGTAGTTCCGATAAGCGAAATCAACGATACTCCTCACCTTCGAGCACTCCACTCGATCCTGAGGTGCCTGTGTTCGACTAGTCACTCCGAGTTTAGCAACGGAGTTCTGCCGGATTAGCCGCAGGATCAGCAAATAGTACCCGGCGAAATTAGGAGGATCCGCCTTTTGAAGTCGAATTGTGACTAGGTTGTCATCTAAACGAAACTTTACATTCTTGTACTCTTATATAATATGCACTATGATAATGTCAAATGTGGACGCTAGGTCCATAACACGTACTAAAATACGTAACATCCCAACTTCAATCATAAACACTAAAAAACTCTAAATAGACCCGGGTAGTTCCAAGATCCGTTCTCAACTATCTATGCATCGTGTCCCGTTTAGCGTATACTCCGAAGGTGCAACTCCTCCCTATGTGATTTACTTACATTCGCATTCACAGCTTTCGTATGATTTATTGCTTTTATGACCTTACAATCGCATGCTAAATCACCTAACACGAAATTCAAAATATAAAGAAGCTAAAACTGAAAAAAGCGAAGATCTGGTTCCGTATTAGTCTCGGTGCTCACCTTGCATGGTTCGACGCATCTCTATTAATACTAAATCAACGCATCTTAACCAGAATACCGGGTAAGGTATATCATGAGAACGACTAATATCCGTATTACCGCGTTAAAACTGATTTGCTAATACGTATAATACGAGTACTCTCTACTCTCCTATGTGCATCTTTTCATGACCTGTTTGTGAAGTGAAATCGCATGCAAAGAATGTAAATACTACTACTTCGACGACAAAACTTACTTGTCCTTGAACAACCGACATAACAAAAGTCATAGGGTTAAAACAATGGATGTTACCGTACTTTCGCCACAACAAAGGAACGAAGTTATCAGCCCATCGATTGATTAGTAGAGGCCACTACGTGCGGGCGGGATTGGGTGTTGATGTCTAACGGATGTTGGCTTCCCAATACGCACCCTTACCTCTTACGGATTGGCAATGAGAGTCATTCCAGGCATGGAGTGCTTAAGGGTACAAGTCTTTATCTTTAGGTCCCGTGCTCCTCAACTTTGAGCCGGCTAAGGATCAAAGTTGACTTGAAAGGTTTCCGAGTCTCCATAATTGACTCGGTGGCGACTCCACAAATCGGCAACGAATTCGGTTCACTAAAAAGGTCGCCTTACCAAACATATTGGCCTTTAAACATTTACAACCACGACTCGATCGATTACAATGGAAACACGGGCGCCTACACCCGTCTAGTACAAGTCCGAATCGTCATCCGAATCGAGGCCCGACACGTTGCCTCAAACGCGAAATCGGACCGGCCCCCGACCGGGAGGGGGCCGCGTGGGTGGCTGTCGCGATTGGAAACCGGGTTGGTCCCGCGCGGGCGCGTGCAGGGCGCCGGGCGGTGCGGACGGACGTCCACAGTTTGGCGACTCCGCTGAGGTTTTGGAAACAAGTTTCCAGCGGTGGTGTAACTCGAACGAGGTCAGTGAAGCTCATTTCCTAGTTTCTAGTTGTGGTCACTACAGGTTTTGGTCCTAAAAAGCCCACTCTAACCGATATCAGGACCAATCGACCTCCTCGCGGTAAGATCCTTATGGACACGCGAAGAGATCCTCAGTTGACGCTCCGGCCGCCTAACTCGTATCCCGCGGATATACTAAATGAGTAGTTCTGAACGGACGGTACGACACTCATCTCCCCAGATGACCTGTCGACACCTAAGCAAAGGCTATTCGTGGGCAGTAGCCTACCCTAACCTACCCGTGTCTGCATCCTGCATGAGTGTATGCATTCCTAGTTATGTGTAGCGTGTTTGAACAACCCAAATAAAACACTAAAATCTGGATTCAACCACGACAACATATTCAACTGCACCCAACTCCGTTTTCGAAAAAAAATCTCTCTCTTGAACACCGATACTCCGGTCAAATCATGGTTATTTTCGAAAAAAAAACATTTCAAATGCTGTCATCATGGCAAATTTTGCATTCACTAATTTCTAAAAAAAAAAAAAACTTTTTGAGCGCCATCACCTTGGCCAAAGCAAAACTCGTAGTTTTCCAACAACAACGAGAATCACTAATAAATGCCAGATTCCCAATCAATGAGACCGAGGCACCTAAAGCGGTTACATTTTATTTTTGCACATACCGTTAACACGACCAAAGCTTCAATTAATGAAGTCAAGGAATCCGAAACGGTTACATTCACAAAACAATTTTTTATGCGCCGTCAACACCATCGAAATTGTAATTAATAAGATGGACAAATATGGCCACACATTTTAAAAATCTTTCTAAAAACACTTTCACTGCCTAAACTTTGCAAAAAAGATTTAGTGACATTTTCAAAAGCACCGCCACAAGACTTCGCGTTCCTTCACGAACGCCGTCTACACCACAATTATCGAACTAACTGATTAATAGTAGTCTCGATAAAAGCACAATGTCACGGTTTCAAAACCGGTTCCTTTAAAAGAATCGTGCTTCTTTTGAAAAACCATCATTTACACTTTTGCTATCGTCGGATTCCCGATGCACACGTAGCAACACATTTTCACACCGCACCATCGTCACACCGAATTTACAAACCCTTTTTTTCGGAAGAAAAGGTTTTCTTTTCAAAAACTGAATCATTTTAAAAAAAACGCATCAAAACTCCTTGATCCTGAGCCGGGATCGCGATCAACTTCTTACGTCGTACAACCGTGTGATCAACTGTCTGTGTTAGTTACTAGGGTTGCCTCTACTCGAGGTCTTACCTTTTGGGTCGTCTCATCTCGAGAAAGTCTTTTTTAAATCTCACCTCCGAGATTTGTGTCAAATCGTCTCGTTCTAGAGACATAGATTCACTAGGCATTCCGCCAGATACACTGGGAGTCTAAAGCACCTGAGTCCCTAATCCGATGGCCGCAAACACGCGCGAATCAAGGGTCTCATTTCCACGTCGCTCGGTCAAGAGCATTCCTCGAACCTCTAAGTCATCTGATGGATCTTTTCTGACCTCCGACGTTATCTTGCAGAGATCATCCTCCATCATGACTACCATCCCAAACTTTAGCGTCAAAGATTTAACTCATATGGTTTACAACCTGGTCACCTCCATAACCTCCATCGAGGCCTCTATCCATAACCTTAACGAGCGAATGGACTCCCTTGCGGTCAAAACCCGAAACTCTCCATCAATCCAAGTGAATAAGAATAGGGCTTCCCAAAAGAAGAAAACCCTTAGAGAGTTTGCCAACTTAGACATCCCATATGACGAGGCTCTAGCCCTCGCCATTCGACATGGTCTACTATCCCCTCTAGAGCCAACACCCGAGACCCCTTTAGGACAAAGAAGCAAATTGTGAGATCCCAAAGCCTTCTGCTCCTTTCACCAAGGACCTGGACATAAGACCCAATCCTGCACCAAGCTAAGACATGCCATCCAAAACCTGATCGAGGAAGGAGCCTTTCCCCCTCTCAAAAACCCACCACACATCCTATTCGGCACAATCAACTATGAACAATACCAATGCAATCACGCCATCCACGGGGTATGGGTGGATGATGACGACGATGTCTATATCCACGAGCCAATAGTCACGGTCCCTCCAACTGTCACCCAAACCAAAGACGTAAGTCACGTCACTAGATTTAGGCGACTTTACCAAAATGTCACAGTTGACATACCAATCACCGACCGCACTCCTGAAAACACCTCTACAGCCGACGAAGTCCCTATTACCACCCCCGAAGTACTAATAGTCAAACAACTACAAAATGCTAAAACCGACCTTTCCATATGGCAACTCATAGCTAGCTCCTACAACTATTGTATGACCCTAGTCCAAGCGTTAGGGAGGATGAACATATCCCCAACCATTACACCTGAGGATATGATAGGACATGTTCTTCAAGAAACAAAAGAGTTAAAGGACCCTATAACCTTCTTTGATGAAGATCTCCCACCCTTTGGACCAAAACACAACCTAGCCCTTTACGTCTCAGTAACCTGTTTAGGCAAAAAAAGCACCCACGACCCTTCTGGATGACGGTTCTACCGTAAACGTAATCCCTCATAAAACCGCCCGCGCCCGAGGAATGTCAGACACCGACTTCATACCCACTGAATCCGGAGTACGCGCCTATGATGGCACACGATGGGGTTGCGACTGTTAATACCATCGTGGGACCCATAGAAAGGAAGATGGACTTTCAAATCTTACATGTCAAAACCGGGTCCTAAAACATGATCCTAGGACGCCCTTGGATTCACGCCCTTAAAGCCGTACCATCCACCTTGCACCAAAAGGTTAAGGTTCCCCTCAACGGTGAAATAATCACCATCCATGCCTCTCCCATGAGAGCCTTCGTAGCGAAAGCCACTACCTTGCAAGTTACGGAAGATGCCGATACCGAGTTAAGGGGGTTCCATGTAGTAAACCTATTAGAACAAGACTTAGCCCCATTCGACTTAGATCAGTACTCAAATCTAGCCATTAACTTCATAATGAAGCAACAAGGGCATTTCCCAGGGTTATCACTAGAAAAGAACCCCGACACCGCAAGCAAACTCCAAGATCCCATTGGACAAACCGACACAATAGGTTTCGGGTACCCCGCAACTGAAAACAAAATTCGTGAGCACATGGCTATCATGCGCACGCGTAAAACTGAGGGCATCCAAATTTCGCCATATGACCTCACCCCAAATGGATGTTTCATAAAGGAGGGTGACAACAAACCTTATATGGGATTTTCCAAACCAACCTACATCAAAGGTGTACGACATCCCGGAATAAAAATATTCCAAGAATGTTACTTCATCCTGGAAACCACACCAAACTCCCCAAAACCCAAACCCACACCTTGTGTGGATGGCGTAGCCAACAATATGTCATTCGGGGAAGAACGCTTCGTCCCCGTAAATCCCAGCGAGCTAGTCATTATGGTCATGATTGACAAGCAATTTGACCCCATCTCCGTTATCATCGATACCGACAAAAACCAAGAAGGTAGGGGGTGGAGGAAATCTATCACGTGGGTCAACGAGAATGGTAAGAGGTTCAAGCTGACTATAAGAGAAGGGAGGATGTTCGAGGAGTCCGAGTTCGAATCCGAAACAGAGTCTGAGTCTAAGTCCGAATCTGAGTCTTAAACGGACCAAGAGTCTAGTATTGTTTGTCTCCCATCTACATCCGTGTCTGTTCAGGATGAATCGGGGCCTGTCCCGGAAATCCCAATAATGTTATCTCTGTCAAACGAACAGAGAGTCTCCTTATCAAAAGTCCACGACATGCTCGATTTAACTAATAATAAAAGTACTTTCGTTTATGACTCGTCGCACTTAACATGCAATGCCATTATCGATAGCGAACAAAACAAAAACAATCAGGATGATTCTTACAACACTTATCTCTCACCAGAAACCTTGAGAGAATTAACCAGGCAAGAGTTGGGGCCCCCAGTAATCGAGGACACCGAATCCATAAACATTGGAACCCCCTAGAAGCCCAAATCCTCAAAATAGGAACCTCTTTAGATCCTGCCGAAAGGGAACAACTCATGAGCTTACTCACACAATACAAAGACATCTTCGCCTGGTCCTACAAGGACATGCCAGGCATAGACCGAGACATCGAATCCCAATCAAACCCGGGTTTAAACCAGTAAAACAAAAGTTGCGCCGAATGCGACCCGAATAGGCCCTTAAGGTCAAAGAAGAGGTAGATAAACAGTTTAAAGCCAGATTCATACACGTTTTTGAGTACTCCGACTGGGTAGCCAACATAGTCCTCGTCCTCAAAAAGGACGGGAGGATTCGAGTCTGTGTAGATTTCTGAGATCATAACAAAGCCAGCCCAAAGGATGACTTTCATTTACCCCACATAGATATCCTGGTAGATAGTACCGCCGACCATGACCTACTCTCCCTCATGGACGGGTACGCCGGGTACAACCAAATAAAAATGGCCAACGAGAAAATGTCTAAAACGGCCTTCACCATGCCTTGGGGAACCTATTGTTACTCAGTAATGCCTTTCGGACTTAAGAATGCCGGGGCAACCTACCAAAGAATCGCAACCACACTTTTACATGACATGATGCACAGAGAAGTCGAAGTGTATGTAGACGATATGATAGTCAAATCCCAAAACTGAGAAGGGCATGTCCCTGCCCTCGAAAAATTCTTCAAACGCCTACGCCAATATAATATGATGTTTAACCCACAAAAATGCGCCTTTGGGGTTATATTTGGGAAACTTTTAGGTCACGTTGTGAGCCAATGAGGAATCAAAATAGACCCATCCAAAATAAAAGCCTTGCTAGACATGGCTAGATAGACTCTCATGCTAGCAGAGTTTGACTTAACCTATACACCCCTTAAGGTCATTAAAGGAAAAGCTGTAGCCGATTTCCTAGCCGAAAACCCGATAGAGGAAACATCCACAACCGACACCTGCTCCTTCCCTGACGAGGACATTCTGTTCACCGAGAGCGAGTCATGGGACCTATATTTCGATGGCGCCTCGAGCGTGTGGGGTATGGCGTAGGAATCCTTTTGATATCCCCAATAGGCGACCACATACCCATATCAGTCAAACTAAACTTCCCCGTTACCAACGCAGACGAATACGAAGCTTGCTTAATAGGACTAAAAGTCGCCGTAACTCTAGGAGTTAAGAACCTTAGAGTACACGGAGATTCATCTCTAGTAGTCAACCAAGCCATGGGCACCTGGAAGGTTTATAGCGAAAGCCTAATTCCGTACCAAACCGAAGTAGAAACAATATCCCGGGAATTCACCAAAATTGACTTCATACACATACCTCGTGAAGAAAATCAATTCGCTGACACCCTATCCAAGCTAGCCTCACTAATAAACATGTCTGACCATCATTTCTCTATGCCTATCTGTGTAGAGAGAAGCAAACAACCGGCCTACATCCATAACCTCAAAACCGACGATACCCTCAAAGAACCCTGGTACAAAGCGATCGTAGACTTTAAAGCCAACAGATCATACCCACCCGATGCAAACACCAAAAACAAAAGAGCCTTAAGATACAAGCCGCCCATTACGTCCTAAACCAAGGACTATTATACAAACGAACCCCACAAGAAATTTTCCTTAGATGCATAAATAAAACCCAATCCGAGAGAGTCATAGAGGAAGTACATGAAGGAGAGTGCGGACCCCACATGAGCGTACACCTATTAGCCTGAAAAATAATGAGACTAGGCTACTACTGGATTATCCTAGAGGCAGACTGTCGACGTCACGTCCGTCACTGCCACAACTGCCAAATATCCGCCAACATCCAACATCTACCGCCATATCCTCTCCATACTATAGCCACACCCTTGCCCTTCTCTACTTGGGGAATTGACATCATAGGAAAGGTGCACCCATCCGGAACCGGCGACACTGTTCGAGATGTAATTATACAAAATATAAATATTGTTCGATTTATATTAGTTTAACTCTCGGAGGGCTCACTATACTCAACGTTCGGTTATAGAACCGACATCTAGTATTTAGAGCGAATTTTGCAAAATCAAATTTGACCGGACTAGAACGAATTCCCTCCGCGTCATAATGTCGTAATCAATCTTTTCGAATCATGTGACAATTAATTCGCCGTCCAACGGGTTTCGTTCCAAACCAAAAATGGCATCGGACATGTTTAACTATGTCTTACCACGATGGCGTTATGCCCTTAAGTGTTTAGGGCGGCGCTCCTCGAAAGGGTGTCACCACTGTTACAACTTGTAAAGGGATTAAACAGACTTGAAACGGAAACTGTAGTTATTCGAGTTCGATCTGAAAGCGATTTAAATATTATATAATTATACGCGGTATTAGTGTTATGAAGATATGTAAATAAACAAAAATTAAAATGTTATTTGTTAGAGTACATAAATAAAATGTTAGAATGCAAAAATATAAAATGTTAGCAACAAAATTAAAGTGTTAGTAACAAAACTAAAAGGGATATTTCCCACGGTAACCTCGAACTTTGACACATTACACATGGTACCCCTCATTTTAAGTTTGTTCCTATGATAACCTTGTGTTTCGCGTTTAGTGCCCATGGTACCCCTGATCAATTTTTCGTCATAACGGCGTTAAAAGTTAGTTTAGTTAAAGTGATTAATTTTAATTTTTTTGGGTGAAATTAGTTAAAAAATTAATGAAATTCAAATTAAAATAGTTGAAAATTGAGAAAATATTCATGGTACCCTCGTGTTTTCAATATTTTGACCATGGTACTATTGTATTTTCAATTTTTTGTCCATGGTACCCCTGTGGTTTCAATTATTTGTCCATGGTACCCCTGACTGAATTGTAACCACAAGGGTATCATGGGCAAAGAATTTAAAATATGAGGGTATCATGGCTAAAACATTGAAAGCGCAGGGGTACCATGGACATTCCCTCAATTTTCAATTATTTTAATTAGAAGTTAGTTAATTGTTCTAACTAATTTGTCATCTGAAACAAATTAATCAATTTAACTAAACTAACTTTTAACGTCGTTATGACAGAAAATTGATCAGGGGGTACCATAGGCACAAAACACAAAACACAAGGTTACCATAGGAACAAACTTAAAATGAGGGGTACCATGTGTAATGTGTCAAAGTTCGAGGGTACCGTGGGAAATATCCGAAATTAAAATGTTGGTATGCATAAATTAGGAGTTAATATGTTAGTAATTAGTTAATATAAATAGTATATACACATATATAAAAAAATGACGAGAAAGAGAGGGAAGAAGAAGAGAAATCGGGATTTGAATTTACACCATCAACCTACATGCTTTAGTCTCTCAGAAACGGGCTCGTCTAGTAGTGGTTTAGGCACATGAGCGTCGAGAAATGTAGGCAAGTTATGGTGTGTATGATTGGGGAGAGGATTTGACGAGTTTTGCTCTCGGTCTTTGACGAGTTTTAATCTCGGGATTGATCATATGTGTATGTGTGTGTGAGTTTGAAACCAAGTTCATAGTTGTAAGGGTTGAATGATGTATTGTGTATAAATGATGGATGATTGAATGAATTTAGTGTGAATGTGGTGTGAAATGTGTAGGGTGATAAGTTGTTCTAGACACCCACATTTTGACCGCCAGGTGCCTATAGCAGTTTCCGAAAAACACCTGATGATGATCGGACGTAAACATGACTTAATACACTCGATTTTGGACTCGGAATCAATAGTAGTTGACACGAGCTTTTAGCGGAGTAAAAATCTCACCAAATCGACCTCAAATTCAGGCCCAGTGGGTCGTTCCCAGTCAAATGAGACTAATTTGGGTCAAAACCGTCACCAAGGGCAAAACCATCTTTTAGCGACCGGGTCAAACCCCGGTCAAAGGCATTTTCGAGCCATAAATATCGAACGCAACATTTGAGAATCCAATTCATAATCAAATACCACAAAAGTCAGCCATGGAGAAGAATTAAGCAACTAGAACTCTTCCTCAAAGATAAAAGTCGATCTCCAAATGGAGACTTCTACCCGGCTCAGACCCACTCGATCGAGTGGACCGGTCACTCGGTCGAGTGAGCTCACAAAAACAGACAAATCTAGCATCAGACCGGGCACTCGATCGAGTGCTGTGCACTACTCGATCGAGTGGCCCTTGTTCCAGCTGAAAACCGGGTGTTTCTTCCCCTACAAATAACCTTTTTCCTATCCAAAGACGGAATCCCACTTCACCCCAACCGGTTGTTTTCTTCCTTTGCAAGCCATCAATCTCCTATCCCAAGTCGGGTATTTCATCCTATAAATACCCCACCCCCGCAACATAATTTGATCAATCAATTATTCACCATTCACAGCAATTCACAACACAACAATTCCAATCCCGACCATTCACAACCCGAAATTCCAGCAATACTAGGCATATTATATTCCGATCTTTCCTCTAGAAATCCTATAGGATTCCCGACCATTCACAACCTGAAATTCTAGGCAATTTTAGGCAAACCATATACAAACCCGAGAGCAAAACTCGCCAAATCCCCTCCCTAACCATACACGCCATAACTCACCTATATACATCTTAACGCTCCCGCGCCTAGGCCGCTACTACGAGTCCGTTTTCAAGATAATTAAGCATGTAGGTTGAGGGTGTTACAAATCCCGTCTTCTCTCTTTCTCTCCTTCTTCTTCTCATTTTTTTTTGTGTCGTCAAGCGTCATCGTCGTTTTTTTTATCGTTTCTAATATTATTATTACTACTATCGTAATTAGCAATAACGAGTCGTCCCTAAGGATTAGATATCAACTCTATAGTCGAATATCGGATCTAAAGGAATCAATCAAACAAACCGTTTTCAAAAACTATTCTCGTTGATGCCGAAATAATCGTCACATAGTGAGGGATTTATTTCGATTAAAAACAATTTCTAAAAACGTTTTTTTTCTAACAATCACTCTAAGTATTGGATCTCGATTTCGTAGTCGGGTATCAAATATTTACGAGTTTTGAAAATTTTAAGTCGGGTATAAATTGTGCCATATTTTACACGACTTAGCGAAATTATCGGTTTTCAAAAATTAAAAGCAATTTCGCAACTTGCAAAACGAGTCACAACTCGAACAGGGGGCACTCGATCGAGTGCCATAGCCACTCGATCGAGTGACACCCCAAATCAGAGAAAGAACACTTTTCTCGAGGACCACTCGATGGAGTGTAATGCCTAACTTGATCGAGTGGCACCTCAAAATCGAAGCTGGAAGGTTTCTCAAGAGGCACTCGACCGAGTCCCTCCATGACTCGATCGAGTGACCTTTGTCACGACAAATCCGTGAGCCTTCAACATATTTCGAGCCTCGATAACTTTTTTTTAACGACTTCGGTCAACACGTATCAAGTCTATCACGTGAATCTAGTCCTTTCAAAACCGCATCGTGTCATGATTACATCTTCTAATTCGTTCTTTTCGCTATTATCGCAATTATTGTATCTCTTGTTGCATTGTATTCCCGAGTGGTATGCCGCTCGTATATTGTAACCTGTTCTTGCTTTCATTGTTTGTTTTATTGTACTAAAATGAACATCACATGCTAAAACAACTTCGACATAATTCAAAGATGCATTAAAGGACGTAGTCAAACATAATTCATATGTTTAGTCAAAAAGCTCTTTGCATATCATTCAATCGTCAAACTAACACGCGTACACAAACAACGAACGATATCTTAGTAAAGGCCGCTAAGTGCGGGCGGGGTTGGGTGTTCTTTGTGAACTTCCCAACACGTACCGTCACCCCTTACTTAGAACCATGGTTTCCGGATGTCCGAAACCGTTGGCATACGAGAGTCATTCAATACACGATTACCGATAATGTCGGTATCGGTATCGCAATGCAATGGGACGAACCCAATAAACTCTGAAATCGGAATGGGCCGTACTCTGTGCACGGCTCACTACGACATAGAGTGGGTTCGAACGGGCCCGAAATCCCAGAAGGTTCGGTGGCGACTCCAACTATGATTTAAATTTCAACTCGAGATCCATCTAACACGAGATTCATTCGCCTCCCCAAACCCGCGCGTGACCGCGTCGGGATGGACCTATGTCATGTTCACAATTTGGCGACTCCGCTGGGGATACCTGATGTACCACTTGTCATCGGGATTCTTAGGGTGAGACTCGAAAAGAAATCGTTCGATTACTAATGTACGCATTTTAGTTCGATGGTTCATGCATAACCCAAATCTTTCCCGGGCCGGTTACTTGTGACCGACGTCCCACTATTCCACGGTGCATTCCTAAATGGGTGCGCTAAAGACTCCGATGGCAGAACTCGTATGGGTTTCACGGCATGTTCTAAGTCCAATTCGGCTTTGGAAGTCCGTCCTGATTTACGAGAAAGCCGTCGTTGTTGGTATAGACCCTATTTCGACCGACCGAGACTTAGTTTAAAGCATACATGCTGTCGTCATATTTCTTACGTGACTATGTGCTACTTGGTTTCCATGTCATTCTTCAAAAGTCGTCATTTAAAAAAAATGCATCTTTTCAAAATATCCATTTTCAAAAAAATCGGGACGCTGCCGAAATTTTTAGACTTAAGATTTGACTCAAAACAAGCCTATTTTCTAGACGACATGCTGTCCATTTCAATATTCGAATTCCGATCCTCATTCGATTTTCGAATTTTCAAAATTCCACTTCAATTTTCAAATCTTCGTGATCACTATTCTAATTTTCGAATTTTCAAAATTCTATTTCAATTTTCAAATCTTCAAGGTTCCATATCAATGTTCAAATCTCCGAGATGCCGTTTTCGATTTTCAAATCTTCGGGATTCCATTTTCGATTTTTCAAAATTTCGGAAATTTATTTTCGATATTCAAATTTTCAAGTATTCAAATTTTCAAAAAGCCCGGTCCTATTGGCCCACTACCAATTTCGGGACCGTTCTCTCAATTTTCAAATTTCAATCTTTTCAAAACCTTCCTAATTATAGGAACTACCGTTATCCGGGCGTCGGGTCTTTTCATAATTTGTTGAAGGTCTATAGGGTCGAAACTCCGTCGATCCTACATCACGAGTTTCTTCCCTATCCTAGTCCGCCTTGTTCTATAGGCATAACCAACCAACACGAGTCATACACTCGTAAATGGAAGGTTCGTCTAACCACTCGAGTCCTAACTAGAAAGTCCCACGCGACCTTTCCCTCTAGCAGGACGGTCCCCACGACCTTTCCTAAGGGAATTTCGCCCATCTTTCAATTCGTTAGTCGAGTCATCCAAATTCAACACTCCTTTATCTTAAAGGTCTACCCTAATCACAAGGTCCATCCTTATTCAAGTCAAGTCAAGGGTCTCTAGCGTCGAAACTCTGCCAATCTTACATCGCAAGTTTCTTCCCTTACCCCGTCTACCTTTCCTCGAGGCCGAGTCAACCTTTTACAAGGCATAGCCCTATAACCAAAGGTTCGTGGTCCTTACATCTAAGGGTCACTCGTCCGACATTTGAGTCTTAACAAAACCTTCGATCACACTCGGGGGCTACCCTTCAGCAGAGCGATCAATCACGGTTGCTCTAAGGGTCGTGTCTTACACGTGTTGTCTCACGTACCCCACTATTGAGTCACTCAGATGCCACACCATCTGAGTCCAATCAGAGTCTTTAGTCTCACTTGGGGGCTGTCCCCCACCCGAGCATTCGACCACAATCACCTTAAGGAGTACCCTACGTCCATCATTCACCGGCGTCCTTATGATGCCTTCTTCGAGTCGTACCTATGCTGCGAACACTCGAGTCACCTAAGAATAGGTCACCACGGTTGGTCCGAGCACGCGATGCGATCAAACACGGTCGCCCCATTTTCGGACTCTCCCTCGTGCAGCATGAGTCTCATCGTCGAGTCCAAGCCAGGGTCGTTACCTTATCTAGGTCAACGTTCGAGTATCCCGGTCTAAGAGTCTTTGTCGACCCGTCACCCCGGGTCGTGTCTAGTTTGACTCCATCTCTTGCATTTGCGCAAAGTCGAGTTTAGGCGAGTCGTGGCACCTGTCATTTTCTCCAATCAAAGACCTTATCAAAAAAGAAACAACCAACCGTGCGTCCAAGAGTCCGGATTTGATTTAAGTCCGAGTCTGAGTCCGAATCTAAGATGCTCTATTTCTTTCAATTTCAAAGTCAGAGTCGGAGTCAACTGTATTCTGTCCCCTTTTCAAAATTCAATAAAATCAGCTTTTCTATTCCCCATATATACTTTCCTTATGTGTTTCCAAGAACATGATAAACACCGTCATACACTGTGAGCACATGCACGTGACTATTGTACACACATCTATAATGACTGCAGGAAATTGAGACCCGTGTTTTCCCTTTTACCTGTTCCATGTCTGACATAGAAAGCCACATAACTACCCCTAGCAGGAGCGGTATCGAATCCTATGACAAATCTAGGTAGTCTCCTAGTTTGGGTTCAATATGGGAGGCAAGCCAATTTCCCGCAATAAACACCCCTCCAATAAGACTGACCAATCCCTACCTTAGGCGTTAGTCTATCCAAAAAAAAAGCATCGTAACTCTATAGATGTGATGCCAAAAATACCCAACTCGGGACGATGCTCCCAGCAAGCCTGCTCGGAATTATGATGACAATACAGAGATCCAAATCGCCATGCTTACACCTTACAAAAGCTTAGCTCCGATCCAAAAGCCTAATCCAACTGATAGGCCCAGCTCCAGATCCACCCACAAATGGATGCCACAGATCCGGGAATACCCGTACCTATTGCCAACACCATAGGGGGATAGCAAAAAACAAAAAAAAAACAAAAAAAAAACAAAAAAGAAAAAAAAGGTACACGAAAAAAATCAAAAGTTCAAGGAAAAAGCAAAAGGCCAAAATAAAAGAGCTGGTCATGATCAAAAAGAATTCTCAGCATCCCCCGACCAGATACGGTCAATCCCATGACCGGGCCTAAGAGGTCAACCAAAAAAAAAATTTCAAATACCCATGACCGGGGTCAACGGTCGAACCAAGTTAAAGTCCCTTGACCGGGGTACAGTCAATTCAAAAATTATCAATGCCCATACCATCAAACAGGGGAGAATCAATCAAGTTGGTCAGCTAACACCACATTTCGCCTTCCCCCATTACAACCCTCAAGACCTTCTCTAGACCTAGGCTAAGAGACAACCCAGAATTTTTGAGGATTCAAGCTCCATAGGATACCCCTAACCATTAGGGCCAGACATGGAAACCAGATCCCGCATTATCAAACCTGCCCGATCGAAGTCCGAGTCATTATTACTGGACTTCCCCCTTTCCTACCACATTGCAATTGCTTACCCTCGAAGCCTTAGCTCCACAAAATCGAGCTCCATATGTCAAATCATCCAAGACACTTACACCTAGCACCACATTTTCAAAATTATCCAAACCAGTTACCAGTCCCAAACACGGGAACTCAACTTGCAGTCGGCATAGAACATGCCCAAATAGTTCACACCACCTCTGGGGACTACCCTGGAGAATGCTCACAGTCACAGAATCAACATCCTAGCTATTCTAGCCCTTTGATCAGGACATCACTGGGAACGCACCTAGCCTACACCATCGCTATGGCTGGTTACACACAAAGCCCTAATAAACTAGGCATCATAACATATCTTTCAACACTGAACTACGGCTTGGTTTGATTTCACTACACGTGAATACGTAGGCAACCTTTCAACAGAGGCACAGCCACCCACATCGACACAAATTCAAAGAGCACCATCATTCCGGTGACGACACAGTCATGTTCTCAACAGCTAGCTTTGTCGTCCTTGGGGCTTCTCCTAGGCAGAAGTTCTCCTTCCACTCACATAATCCAAAGACTTTCAAAAACTAGCCTCCCTTCTATAAAGCATCCTAGTACTCGGCTTAGTCGAAGGCGAGAATCTTTCAGGGACTCAAAGAAGCACCTACCTTGAGAATATAACCTGAAACAAAAAAGATCCAAAAGAACGCTAGACTACAACATTGTTACTGCTGAGTCTTGCAGAAACAGTCTCATTACAAACTATTGCAATCCCCCTATAACAGATCTTTCCCATTTCGATGTTCGACCGTGTTGCCACTCGCCTAGGCTACAGAATACAGCAACTTAAGAGTCTTGTCTTCTTAGGTGGCCCACCCCATACCGATTCACGGTCCAATCCCTCGAGAGTCCAGTCGTGTCCACTACGAGAAAAACAGTCCCGGGCGTCCACCTCTTGGGCACCGACAGTGGACGCTATAAAGGAATGGGCGTCAATAAACATACGCCAGAAAGCGGATGCCACGATCGGTCGCCCATTTTTAAAACGGGCGTCCTTTATTGGACGCCAAGGTAATT
Organism: Agrostemma githago; assembly: GCA_958450325.1. Classification (NCBI taxonomy): domain Eukaryota; kingdom Viridiplantae; phylum Streptophyta; class Magnoliopsida; order Caryophyllales; family Caryophyllaceae; genus Agrostemma; species Agrostemma githago. The sequence goes on along the minus strand of OY288247.1, from coordinate 58,313,054 downwards.
GACGACCGACAGTGGACGTCATGGTCCTGTAGTTGGCGTCTGACTGTGGACGCCATCCAGGGGCACCTGGCGTCCACAGTCGGACGTAATTTTAGCTTTCCCTGGCGTCCGTCACGGCGTCCGTTATTGGACGTTATTTACGCTGTCGCATGACCGTAAACATACGTTCAATGTCTAGCCAAAACCTGCAATGTAAACCACATCCACAACTCTCAACCAACCACAAATGTCGACTATCCAGAATACCTCAACCTCATTCACTCTCAGTCAACCAAAACACTTAATCTCTCGTACCATTTATGCTGAAAAAACTTATATAAAAAAGATTTAACATACGGTTTGAAGGTACACAAATCTAAACTAGTCAGAAGATACATAATTCGTAAATAAAGTTACAAAAAAAAAAAAACATTCAGCTAACTAAGAAGCTAGCTGAAGCACCAGAGTTACCGCCATCCCCGCTAAAGGGGTCTCTGTCGTTTGGAGGGGATGGGGGACGACCTTGGTTGCATTTGTTGAACATGGCCTGAAACATGGCCATCTGTTCCTGCATCTTCTTTATGTTCTCAGCCTGGTCCTTCAGTTGTTGCTGCTGCGCCGTCAGCTGTTCCTTCATGGCGTCCTTCTCCGGGTCGGGTTGCTGAGATCCGGCCGGCGTGTACTCCATTTGTGTACATGTGCTGAGACGCGGTGTGGGAGGTGTGAAGTACATACCGTGTGCATTTCCTACACCGTACACGCTTCCTTTCTTGTAACCCTTGGCGACCTTGAACCAAGTCTCATTCGGGTCGACTTCCTCAGCATCTGGATCAGCCTCGAGTCTCGCTAGCTCTTCTTGGTAGGCGTCCTGCGTACAGAAAAACGATTTCAATTCAAGTTATTATTAGATGAAATCATTGAAGATAGTTATCTACCAACTAAAGTCGATTTATTTGAAATAGTTAGTACTCACCCAGATCGCATGATCCTTGTTCGTCTTAAAGCTAGTCCCTTTGTCATCGGTCTTGCCATGCATGTCGAAGAATATCTCCGCCGCAGTTGGCGCCCTCCCGAGCTCATCATGCAGCTAAAAATGAGTACGAACGTTAGGCGAATTTAAATTATGCGAACATAGTTTACGATTATTCAAGAAAGAGTACTGTATTAATTAGTAGAAATCATACCCTCTTGGCACGACTGACAGAAGACTGAGAACCCCGATGATGTATCGGGTTTGCGTGGCCCTCATGCTCACAGTTCAACAGCTTGTTCTTCTGGGCCCTTTCAGACCTGACCTTAAAGTCCTTCTTGTCGTGGTAGGCGACCCATCTCTCCAACGTCTCCCCTAAAATATGACGACCCAATATATTATTTAATACAGTGAAAGATTGAAGTTAGATTGTTTGTTAAAATTGATTACCAAAAAAAACAACACCTTTAAGGTCCTTTAGCAGAGTCCCCCGCGTGCGTCGTTTATTCATCACACAAGAGAAACGTCATGTGCACGTCTCATTGTATCCGTCCCAGACCCTTCCATCTCACTCGGATTTCCAACTGAACTTGAGCTACACAATAAAGGCGGATTAATAATTAGTAGCAAAAAACATTATAAACTAAAAACTCGGTAGCAAAAACAATCCACGTACCCGAAATTGGTTGAACCATCACTCTCGTACCTCCGCCGGCACCTGAGTCCAACACGCGTACCCCTGTCCTTTGTCGACCATGAAGCTGGTAGTACAGCCTCTGACGACCTGTTTATGGAGAAACCTGCACCGAGTCGAGAAGCACATATATGTACAAAATCATACACGATGTAGTCCAAAAATAAATATGTTACAAAAGAATAATCAACATGTTAGATTATATTACCATGTGCCTGTAAGTTCGAGAATCACCCGACCGTGTTCGTCCTTCTTCAGCTCCTCCTCCTACCCCTGTTGCCGCTGCTGCTCCTCCTGCTCATCGGTCTGCTCCGGTATCGTCTCGGGGACCATTTCCTCCTCCTCCTTCTGTGTGGCGGACGTCTGAACAGACCTACTACCCCTACCACGTTTCCTGGTCGATCTAGCGCCTGCCATTATCTTAACCTTGCAACAAATTAAACAATGTTAACAACAATTGGCAATTACATTCTAACTTGATTGAAATAATGTAACAAATAAGTAGCACATTCACCTAAGCATGTTGATGAGGGTCGGCAGCCTGCTCCGGACCGCCTGCTAAGCAGGCCCTCAGAAGACTCCACCCAAGGAGCCCGGGAACCAACTCGGCAGACAATCAGAGCAAAGTCACTAAAAAGAGAACCCACTGGGGACAACTTCAGACGACCGCCTGCCCAGCAGGGCGATGCGGCCTGCTGAAACTTAGCCTTCACAACCCCTACCCGCCTGTCCTCTGGGGGAAATCTCCACAGGCAGGGCAGGGACCATCAAGGGACCACCTCGTCATTTCGCCTAAGGTAAATGAAAATGGGTGGATGAGGTGAAGCCACTTGTCACCTCCTCATCCACCCATCCTCCTTCTACTTCCCTCTCTTGTGGGAAGGTATAAATACTCTTCCATTTCCCACAAGAGAGGGGTTGGATTTTCTCTCTCTAGACTCTCACTCTAAAAAAACGCCATCTAGTTCCTCACGAGCTAGGTTCATTAAGGCATTCACGGACTAACTTAGGCATCGGAGAGGGTTTCCTCGGACAACCTCCGAGGCCCTGTGCGTACTGTGTGCAGGGAGCAGGCCCATTCCGCCGGAAAGGTCCGATTAGTGGAGTAAGAGGAAAGAGAGGCGGACAAGATTGTCCGATCATCATTCAAAGTAACATTGAACTTCACAGACCCGAATTCCGAGTCGGGTTAATTGATTCCAATACCGGAACAATTTGGCGCCATCTTTGGGGAAGATCTGGTGGTATCCACGAATTACCCACAAAAAATCAACCATTCCCAAATACAAAAAACTAACCCATTGAAGCAATCATGCCTGAGATTGTGGATACTAGTGTAGGGGTAGGTCCGACGGTCCCACCAGTGACTCCCCTATAAGGCATGCCGCAGCCGGAGAGAGCTCCTACCGCCACGATCCTGGGAGTGGGGGAGCCAGTCTCCTGGGCATGCCAAATACAGCTGTGGCACCAGGGCAGGGGGCACATCCATGTCACACCCTGAACTTAACCCCAGCTCATATGGTACATACAGCAGCCTTCTTCTCCGCAATGCTCAACCAGGAATTCACCCCCGAAGACCTGGTAGGCAGGGTCGCAACGACCCCCAGACAGCCCCGCTCAGTAAGCAGAGAGGGGGCTGGGGGTACGAAGCGAACCTCCGCCAGAAACGCCCAGAGGAAGGCAAGAAGAATAGCTCAAGTATACGCACAGGTACAGAGGCGTATCACAACAGGCAGCCAGGAAACGCCAGCTCAACAAAAGGCGTTCTCTATACACACCAAGGAGTCCGCGTCCAGGGAGAAAAGGGATCTGTCTTAGGGACTGCAGGATCGAATGAGGCACAGGGAGCCTGCGTCTAAACGCCTGGGAGAAAAGCAGGGCAGAGTCTTCTCCAGGTTAACGCCAGCGGTGAAGGGACAGCCAGCTCCAGGGCTGACCTAGAGCCTGCAATCTAGGCTTAACCGGGGGCAGCCGCTCGAATCAAGGTATCACCAGGGTGATAATCTCGGTCAGTCCCGGAGAAAGCGGTCCAGGCAACCCTCCCCTGACACGGAGGACGAGGCAACGAGCAGGCAACCACCAAAGCACCGCTCCCCCAGTACGAGGAAACCGGCCCCTAGACAATGGGATGTTCACGGTAACCAGTCTGGGGAAAGCAGGTCACGGATGGTAGGCAGGCCCACGAAGACTCCTCTCCATCCTGACGTACAAGAGTATCCCATTCCGAAGATCAAGATGCCCACCGTCAATTTTGATGGGACTACAGATCCAGAGGACCATATGGCGGCATTTGAAAGCCACATGGGCATGTATGATGTGGATGATGCAATATGGTGCAAAATTTTCCCAACCACCCTTGTAGGACTTGCACAGGGATGGTTCAGGGACCTCCGCCAGGGGTCGATCAGCTTCTTTATAGAGTTAGCCGAGGCATTCCTCGAACAATACGCAGGGAACAAAAGGAGACGGCTCACTTGTTTTGACCTCATGACCCTGAAGCAGAACAAGGGCGAGAGCGTCAGGGAGTACCTAAAGAGATTTGACTTATCCTACCAACAAGTCAGGGAGATTGATGATTCAACCGCTGCCTACGCCCTGACAATCTCCCTACTCCCAGGGGAGATGAAGAACTAGATGATCAGGGCCCAACCAGAAACCTTGGCAAAAGCCAGAAAAATTGTCGAAGGGTTCATTCTACAGGAAGAGTTTCACAGCCTGCCGGACACCCCTGCAGGGTGGACGTGGCAGGAACGAGCCAGGCAAGCAGAAAGAGGAGGGGGATACCCCCAAGAAAGAGCGCACAGCTTACCAGCCAAGGTTTGACAGCTACACGGCCCTCAACAGGCCGAGGGCAGAGATCTTTGAGCTGGAGAAGGAAACAGAAAAATGGAATTGCCCAAATAAGCCGCGCAGCCCAAAGGGGGACCCTAAAAAATTCTGCACGTTCCATGATTGCATAGGCCACACCACTGAAGAATGCCGACACTTAAAAGACGAGATAGAAAAACTCATAAGAAACGGCTTGCTGGGTAACTATGCAGCGAGGATCAAATCCCAAAAGGAGGCGGCAGACAAGCCTGAAGGTTCAGCCCAAAATCGCATGATAATTCATGTAGTGTCAGGGGATGCAGAGGGACGAACAAGCAGACGAAGCCAGAAAAGGCAGATCCGCGAATTGCAAAATCAGATTTGCTACGCCGAGAAGGTAGGAAGCCCAAGGGGCAAGACCCTGAGCATCACCCCTGAGGACGCAGGGAGAGTAATATACCCACACAGTGATCCTTTAGTCCTAACTCTTGAAATTAGCAATCACATTGTCAAGAGGTGCATGGTGGACACTAGCGCCTACACAAACCTCTTGTACAAGGACGCCTTTGAAAGAATGAACTTAGAAAAAAGACACCTTAAGCCGGCTCCTGGATCTCTGTATGGGTTCGGTGGGGCAGGCGTACTTCCCATGGGGATTATCGATTTACCAGTAACATTCGGAGAAGGGGCCTCTTCCAGGAATGTCAGGGCGTCATTTGTTGTGGTGGATGCCAAGTCTGCATACAACGCCCAGATAGGGAGGGCCACCCTGGACGAAATCGAAGCCGCCGTATCAATCAGGGCCCTCACCATAGCCTATGTGACAGACTTTGGCATGGAAGGAAAGGTTCACGGGGATCAGGAGTCAGCCAGACATTGCTATTCCGTGGCCCTGCAAGCCCATGAAACAGAAAGAAATGGAAAACGAAAAGCCGAAATTCCCCCAGCAGGGAGGGTAAAATCCCGGCTGTTCAGCAAACAGCAGCCCACCTGGAACCTGAAAGGGAAAGCATGCTGGTAGACTTAGAACCAGGGAGGCAGGTCCTCATAGGGCCCGACCTAGAGGAGTCCTACCAGAAGGAGTTGATCGCAGTCTTGAGAGAAAACAAGGACGTATTTGCCTACTCAGCAGATGAGATGCCAGGGGTCGACCCAGCATTTATTGTCCACAAGCTGAACGTTAATCCGGAGGCCCGCCCTGTAAAGCAGAAAAAAAGAAATATGTCCTCAGAAAAAGACGCGGCGATAAAAGAAGAAATAGAAAAACTCTTGAAAGCATATTTCATCGAAGTCTGTGATTATCCTGAATGGTTGGCGAACGTTGTGATGGTGAAGAAGTCATCAGGCGCATGGAGAATGTGTGTAGACTTCACGAATCTTAACAAAGCCTGCCCAAAGGACTGCTACCCTCTGCCCAGGATAGACCAACTGGTAGATGCCACTAGTGGATATACCACGTTGAGTTTTCTGGATGCATTCTCAGGGTACCATCAAGTGTACCTCTGGCAGCCTGACAGGGTGAGGTGTGCCTTCATAACCAGCCACGGAACGTACATGTATAAAATGATGCCGTTTGGACTGAAGTATGCAGGCGCCACCTATCAGCGATTGGTAGACAAGGTCTTTGAAAATCAAAAGGGGAGAAACTTGGAAGCCTATGTCGATGATGCAATTGTCAAAAGCAAAGAAGACAGGGAGCACCTGGCGGACCTGCAAGAAACATTCTCCTCCCTGCGCTCATATAAAATGAAGTTGAATCCAAAAAAGTGCACGTTCGGAGTCCGATCTGGCAAATTCTTAAGATTCTTAGTCAGCTTCAGGGGGATAGACGCCAATCCCGAAAAGATTCAGGCGGTTCTGGACCTCCCAGAGCCTAAGACCATAAGAGACATTCAACGGCTCACAGGCAGGATGGCTGCCCTGGCTCGCTTCATCGCCAGATCAGCAGACAAGTCGACCCTTTCTTCAAAATATTGAAAGGCAATAAACAATTCAAATGGGAGGATGAGCAAAAGAAAGCTTTCGAACAATTGAAATAACATCTGAAAAAGCTCCCTACCCTGGCAAGACCAGTATCCGGAGAAAAACTATACCTATACATTGCTGTCACCAATTCAACGGTAAGTGCAGTCATCCTGAAAGAAGAAGCAGGCTCACAGCAGCCCATCTACTTTGTAAGCCACGCCCTAGGGGCAGCTGAAAGAAACTACCCTTTGGTAGAAAAAGCCGCCTACGCAGTCGTCATAGCAGCCAGAAAACTCAGGCCCTACTTCGACGCACACCCTGTTGTGGTCCTCCCCGACCAGCCACTAGAAAAGATATTGGAAAATTTTGAAAAATCAGGGAGGCTGCTAAAATGGGCAATTGAGCTAAGCGGACTAGGGATATCATACCAACCTAGGACAACCATCAAGGCACAGGCCCTGGCAGACTTCCTGGCTGAATGTTCTCATTCAGGGGAAGAGGAACCCGCCGTCGGAGAATGGATAGTATACACTGACGGGTCCTCAACGGCCAATGGTGCAGGGGCGGGTGTCGTACTGACCAGCCCTGAAGGAGTGGATTTTGAGCATGCGCTCAGGTTCACCTTCCTTGCACCGAACAACGAGGCGGAATATGAGGCCGTACTTGCAGGGATAAACCTAACTAAGGCAGCAGGAGCAGAGCGGATTATACTAGCGACTGACTCCCAGCTCATTGCCAATCAAATCAACGGAGAGTATGAAGCTAGGGATCAGGCCATGGCCGCCTACCTAGAAAAGGTGAAGCAGGGACTGTCAAGCCTAAAATCCTACAAAGTCAGGCAAATACCCCGATCACAGAATAATCGGGCCGACGCCCTGTCAAAACTGGCCAGCTCCAGCCTACAGGACATAAGGAGGTCAGTTTGGGTTGATGTTGTGCATGAGAAATCCACTGCTACCTGTCAGACAGTCAACATCATCGAAGAGGAACAGGAAAACTGGATGACCCCCCTCATTCAGTTCAAAAAATACGGCACCCTACCGTCTGATCCACTGCAAAAAGGAAAGTACAGACCAAAGGAGCATGGTTCGTAATAATTGACGAAGAGCTATACAAGAAATCCTTTACTTTCCCCCTGCTCAGATGCCTGAGGACAGAGCAGGCTGCTGAAGTTTTGGATGACATCCACTCAGGAATCTGCGGGCATCACATTGGAGGAAGGTCGTTGGCCCACAAAGCCCTAAGGGCAGGCTACTATTGGCCTACCATGTTAGCAGATGCAAGGAACTTAACCCAGAAATGCAAAAAATGCCAACTCTTCGCCCCATCAATTCATGCCCAAGCCCAAGAGCTCAGGCCAATTCTGTCTCCCATTCCTTTCGCTCAATGGGGGATGGACATACTGGGTCCCTTTACTACAGCCACAGGGGGACGAAAGTTTCTGATCGTGGGGATTGACTACTTTACAAAGTGGGTTGAGGCCGAGGCAGTCCCAAACATCACTGAACCCGCAGTCAGAAAGGTCATCTGAAGAAACATCATAACCAGATTCGGCCTGCCAAAAATGCTAGTATTTGATCATGGGAGGCAGTTTGATAATGACCCCCTAAGAACCTGGCTGGAAGGGCATGGAATAACAGTCGCCTATTCTGCCGTCTGCCACCCACAAACAAATGGGCAAGCCGAGGCCGCCAAGAAGCAGATCCTAAATGGGCTCAAAAAGATGGTGGATGATCTCAAAGGAAGGTGGGCAGACGAGCTATCAAGTATACTCTGGTCAATAAGGACCACTAGAAAGGAATCAACAGGTCAGACACCGTTTGGCCTGGTGTATGGAGCAGAAGCTTTATTACCCATCGATGTGCGAATTCCTACCCTACGGTCTCAGCAGTACAATAGAGCTGACAATGATGCAGCAATGACCGAAGCCCTAGACCTGGTCCATGAAGTCAGGGAAGAGGCCAGCATCAACATAGCCGCCTATCAGCAAAGGATGAGAAAGGCATACAACAAAAGGGTACATGAGAGAAGGTTCCAAATAGGCGACCTAGTACTGAGGAAGACACAGGCTGTAGGAAAATCCAGGGAGCATGGCAAACTAAGTGCCAATTGGGAAGGCCCATATCAGGTGACCCAGATTTTGGGAACAGGCACATACAAAATCGCCAACCCAGAAGGTCATGAGCTGAGTGCACATTGGAACGCCGACACCCTGAAAAGATACTATGTTTAGCCGAGTCTAAGGAAAATCTCGTCTTTAGAAAAGTACTGGCGGAGAACGATCAGAATGGAATGTCGACGGCTCCGACCACCCTTATGTTTAAACAAGTTTTTATATATAAAACTCAAGAATTCATACTCGTTGTCTGTTTAAACTTGCGCTCTCACACACAAACGAGCAGGGGGCAATAGGGGGAGGCCCCCTGTTGCCAGAACCAAGGAAAATGGACCCCCCAACAAAATTCTAAACCCTCTACCTACCTCTGGGCAGGAGGGGAGCAGGCCTCACACGCCGAACTAGCAAGGACAGGGGACAACTCCCCCAACCTTGTATAAAAAACGCAAAAGCCCTCCCTACCTACCTCTGGGCAGGCAGGGGGCAGGCCCCCTGGACTCCGAGCAGAGGCCAGGGACAGGCCAGGCTACGCACAACTAACAAGGAGTGGGGGCAATTTCCCCAACCTTGTATAAAAAACGCAAAAGCCCTCCCTACCTACCTCTGGGCAGGCAGGGGGCAGGCCCCCTGGACTCCGAGCAGAGGCTAGGGACAGGCCAGGCTACGCACAGCTAACAAGGACTGGGGGCAATTCCCCCAACCTTGTATAAAAAATGCAAAAGCCCTCCCTGCCTACCTCTGGGCAGGCAGGGGGCAGGCCCCCTGGACTCCGAGCAGAGGCCAGGGACAGGCCAGGCTACGCACAGCTAACAAGGACTGGGGGCAATTCCCCCAACCTTGTATAAAAAACGCAAAAGCCCTCCCTGCCTACCTCTGGGCAGGCAGGGGGCAGCCCCCCTGGACTCCGAGCAGAGGCCAGGGACAGTCCAGGCTACGCACGGCTAACAAGGACTGGGGGCAATTCCCCCAACCTTGTATAAAAAACGCAAAAACCCTCCCTGCCTACCTCTGGGCAGGCGGGGGAAAGGCCCCCTGGACTCCGAGCAGACGCTAGGGACAGGCCAGGCTACGCGCAACTAGCAAGGACTGGGGGCAATTCTCCCAACCTTGGATCAGGCCATACCTTAAGGAAGAAAGAAAAAAGCAGACCGAAACAAGAAAAAGCATTCCATAACAAACCCTTGAAGAGTAAAATGTTTTCACAAAGTAACAAGGCAAAGATCCGAAAAACTAAATATTACAAACAGCTGGCCATAGCAAGGCTCAGCACAGAGAACAGGGCTATTTCAAGAAAAGATAAACATTATGAAGCATCCTGGCTTGGGCCGGCAGCCGCCTCAGGAGGTTTGGCCGCCCGAGCCTTGTTTTTAGCAGAGTAAAGACTTCGGAAGGCCTCTTCATCAAACACAGGGAACATCTCCCCAATCACCTCCATCACCAGCTCCAGGGAAGAGTTGGCCCCGCTCACAAAACTTGCGTCCATCGCAGCATCGGTCTCCTCCACGAGGGCATCCTTTTCCTTCTTCCATTCACTCTTGGCCTGCTCAAGGGTTGAGTCAGCTTTGGACAGACGTTCCTCTAAATTAGCTGTCTTCCTTTTGAGATGCTCCATCTCGGCCAGAGAAAGGGTAGCTTGCTCCATCGCCAAGCGACTCTCCTTCAGCTCAGCTTCAAACTTGGATGCTTCCCTCACAGCCTTCTCCCCTTGAAGCTTCCACTGGCCTGCCTGATTGTTCGCCTCCTCTAGCTCGCCCTCCTACTTCGCCAGCTTATCTTTCAAATTATTTATCAAAGTTATGTCCCTTTCCACCATAGCCAGACGGTCAGGAGGGGGAGCCCCGGGTGTGACAGTCAGCTCTTCATCGCTCAGGCGGCTAAGAGCCGCCAGCTCAGCGGATGCCAGCAACACCTTGAAGGTACGCTGGATATATTGAATTACTTGGTGAGAGGTTGAAGTTACCGACTTAGTAAGACGGTCGGCCAAAACGGCGCCAGAATCGGAGAGCAGGCCCGACACGTCTACACTATCGTCGACAGTATAGTGAAACTTCGTGTTTTCCTCCGGAAAAAGGGTGCTCGGAATGTCACGAGCAGGGCGTTTTGCCTCAGGAGTATCAACATTAGCCTCCAAATCCACCACAGGAGTAGTCCTTGAGGGCTCCCTATCCCTTTTCCTTCTCAGCTCCAGGGGAACACTCTCCCCAGTCCCCTCGGAATTCGCGGGACGCGATCCCTGGGAAACACGAGTCCCAGCTGGAGAGTCACCTTGCCTACATCCAGGGGAAGGAGTGGCCCCTGAGGTAACCTCAGCCTCCCCATCCTGGATACTGGGGGAAGGAGTCGCCGGCTTTGCCGACGGCAATCGTGGAGGAAGAGGGAGCCTCCGGCCAGCAGAGAGATCCTTTACAAACCTCATTAAACTTTTTTCCCCTTTCTTGAAGTTTGAAGGAAGGGAAGGACGCTTCGAAACGATGACAAACTCTTCGCTCAAACCTAGCCTCTTGACCTGCTTCCTTGTCCAACGACGAGAAGCGGAATCTGCAGGAAAAAAGGACAGTCAGCTAAAAAAGCGAAGAGATGAAAGTCTCAGGGAAAGTGCGCCGGTGAAAGCCCCCGAAAAACTACCTTCGAGGCTAGGGATCAGGCCCAATGGGAGCAAGTACTCGTCTGTGGCTATGAGCTCCGCGTGAGGGAGCCAGAAAGCAGGGCCAGAAACGCCTGATTTATCCACAACAATCTCGAACTTCTTAACTAGTAACTCTTCCTTCTCACTCAGCTTCACCTCCAGGGCCTTCCCTCCGACGCCCGGATGATACTCTTCGCGAGTCTCCATGCGAGTATGGACATGATTCCTAAAATGCCTAGGAATCCGCCACCCGGAAACGCTATGTACATACAAAATATTGTTCTTCCAGTCTTTCAGGCTACTTAAAGCCGGCCAGACTAGAGCATACTTTTTCTGTCTCTGGAGGGACCAGTACCCAGGGGAACCATCTCCCCCTGACGAAGACACCATTTGCAGCCCAACCATATAACGAAGGGCGTCAATATAAGGCCCCTCACCATGGAAAAGGCAGGTCCAGGTGTAGGCTATCAGGGACCTGATGGCTGAAGCAGTCAGTTGGGCTATGGCCACATTCATCCTCCTGAAAGTCTCCTCCAGGAAAGGATGAAGAGGGAATCACAGTCCGAATTCCAGGCTTTTATGGTAAACAGCCACACAACCTTCAGGAGGGCAGCATACTATGTCTCTCTCTCCTGGAACTATGACCGTATATCCCTCCCCAAAATTGTAAAACTTCTCAATCTCCCCAGAAGCATTACTTTCTAAAATTAGGTCTCGGTTCTTACCTTCGGGGTAGGTTTTCAGAGGGACCAAGTACTTTCTCTTGTCCAGATAATAAGTTCTCCCTTTCTCCATGGGAATGAGGGGGCCGGCAATCGTGGAGGGGTCCACTTCCAGTGCCTCGTCGTCAGAATCGATGACGTCGAAGGGAGCAGGTTCGGGGGATTCAGCACCTCCCCCTCTTTCAAGACGGTCTTCCTCACTGGGCCCAACCCCAGAGGAGGAGGCTAGGTCACGTCTACTCCCATCTCTACCCTCAGTCCTCTCAGGCAGTGGACCAAAAGAGAGAGCACGAACACGAGACATGATGGTTTATGAAGAAAAAGTATTGAGGAAAAGGAAAAAAGGCGAGGATTTAAAGAGAGATTCTAACCTAGATCGGTGGTCGTCGCCGGAAAATGTGATAGTAGGCGCTCCTTGATCGCACAAAGTTCTCAGCAGCAAAGATGGTTTGGAAGTATGAGAGGGGATTCAAATTTTGAAAAATGCAAAAGAAAGAAATGAAGGAGGAGAAGGGCTTATATAAAGCCCAGGAAGCCAACAAGGCCGCCTCTCTGACAGTACATCCCCAACAAAATACCCCACGTGTCGTGCTTTGAACACGAGCCACTCACCCCTTCCCAAGAAGGGCCTCAAAGAAACAAAAAGGTGTCAGAGGGATAGTCACCTAACGACGTCATCCCCGCATTCAAAAAAAAAAAAAGAGGCACAACAAACAACAAGTAACAAAGCCGCTCGGATTTTTCATTAACTTCAAAGGAAAATAGACGGGTTACATGTCATACTTAACAAGGAAAGAAAATGCAAAAGAAGCCTGGATTTCCGGCTCCACACGCTTGCGCCTTGCAAGCAGACCTAGTCATCACCTAAGTCTGGGGAGTAGTCCCCAGGGCTGCCTTGGTCTCCTAGGTCAGATCCCCAATCCCAGTCAGAGGAGTCCTTGAAGGAATCGTCATGGAGTCCGTCCTCGTCCCTGTCACTCGAGCAGCCCAGACCCTCACTGTCTCTAGAGTCCCGGCTGCTGACGTCCCAGTCCCTGCCATAGGGAACTATCTGGAAGTCGTCACAAGTACCGCAGCCCGTTTTCTTCACTGGTGAGGAAGGGCCTGACCCCTGAGAAGAGTCTGCGTCAGAACAGTCGGGGTCGAACTGTTCAGGGTGCAGCCATGGGAAACACTCATGGCAACCCCGATCGAAACACCCTCCTCCTTGAAGGCAGCGCTTGAACCTGGGAGCAGCAAGGGGCGAGATCTTCTAGGGCGCTTGCCTGCCCTAATAGGAGCCTTCTGGACGTTCCGGCGGGGATGTGGCCGTGGATGTCGGCTGCGGCGAAGGGCCCGAAAAGCCGCCCGAGCATACCTTAGCCTCCAGAACCCCTTAAAGAGGAAGGTAACTGTGCGAACTCCACGGCGAGTAACAGATTTCTTGATCCAAGCCATGATTTAACAAAGAAAAGTGAAGGAACTGAGGATGAATTGTCAAAATGGCAAAGAGAGCTGGAATTTATACAAGGGAAATGGAGCATTAAATGGCATCCCAACCATCCTGGCAGGGAATGCCACCAATCATGAAGTCCTCACATTGCCCGAAAATCCACCAAGCATAAGGGGTAATCATTGCAAAAGACCTCTCAACCCTTTGCATACCTGATGCAATTAACACTTCCTTCCTCCGGAAAGTACAAACGCATTAAATGCCGCAGTGAAGCCAAAAAACAAGTCAACCTCCCCTCATCTGAGCAAAAGTCGCCAGCCAGAGGGAAGCCTTGCTCCCCCCAGCTTGCGAGGGCCAATTGATGAGGGTCGGCAGCCTGCTCCGGACCGCCTGCTAAGAAGGCCCCCAGAAGACTCCACCCAAGGAGCCCGGGAACCAACCCGGCAGACAATCAGAGCAAAGTCACTAAAAAGAGAACCCACCGGGGACAACTTCAGACGACCGTCTGCCTAGCAGGGCGATGCGGCCTGCTGAAACCAAGCCTTCACAACCCCTACCCACCTGTCCTCTGGGGGAAATCTCCACAGGCAGGGCAGGGACCATCAAGGGACCTCCTCGTCATTTCGCCTAAGGTAAATGAGAATGGGTGGATGTGGTGAAGTCACTTGTCACCTCCTCATCCACCCATCCTCCTTCTACTTCCCTCTCTTGTGGGAAGGTATAAATACTCTTCCATTTCCCACAAGAGAGGGGTTGGATTTTCTCTCTCTAGACTCTCACTCTAAAAAAAACGTCATCTAGTTCCTCACGAGCTAGGTTCGTTAAGGCATTTACGGACTAACTTAGGCATCGGAGAGAGTTTCCTCGGACAACCTCCGAGGCCTTGTGCGTTCTGTGTGCAGGGAGCAGGCCTATTCCGCCGGGAAGGTCCAATTAGTGGAGTAAGAGGAAAGAGAGGCGGACAAGATTGTCCGATCATCATTGAAAGTAACATTGAACTTCACAGACCCGAATTCCGAGTCGGGTTAATTGATTCCAATACCGGAACACATGTAATCAGCAATGTAACCAACTACAACTCTAGTAGTCATCTTCGCTGTTGTTATTGTCTTCAACCTCATCCTCCTCAGTCTGATCCTCGTCGCCGTCCACTATATCATCCTCCAAATTCTCTTCATTGTGTCCGTCATCCTCCTCAGCAAGGATCTCCGGGACATTCCTAACCATGTATTCTCCTTGTCCATCATCATCATCATCATCCTCAAAATCTTCCTCTGCCCCTTCATTCTGATCTTCTTCGGAGAATATGGTCTCTCCAATAGAAGATAAGCTTGTACCACTTGAAGTGACATCTTCCTGGAACAAAGAACTGTCTATTTGTCCCCGTGGTTTAGTCGTAAAGACTGCCCACCATTGACTTTGATTTCTGTCATTTTTCGTGTAAGGAGAAGGAGCACAGTAGACTTGCTTCGCCTGATGCGCGAGTATGAAAGGATCGTACGTAGGATATTTCCTTGTGTGATTAACTTCCACAATCTTGTAACGTTCTTGCACTCGGGTCCCGTTCACGGAGCTGTCTTTCCACTCACATTTGAATACCACAGCTCTATACCCTCGTTCTTTGCCAGCATAAAACAACTCAAAAATATCCTCCAAAATACCATAGTACTCATCACCATCAAGAGATGAAACACTCACACCAAAATTGCATCTAGCCTTGTTCTTCCCGTAGTTGAATGTGTGAAAATTGAACCCATTCACCGAGTACCAGTTCCAGGTTTTAACCGCTCACACTGGACCAAATGCCAAACTTCTAACCAAATCATCATGTATGTCTAAGGCAACTACGTGATCCTTGAGCCACTTAGGAAAATGTTCGTCCTGCTTACTCCAAATGTCGTCAGGGTTCACGTCGGGGTTCGCAGCGACATATTCAGGTACAAATTGCTTCTCATAAGGCTGTAAGATCTCACAATTAGAGAGTAGGTAAAGGTGCGCTCGGCTGTACTCTTTCTCATCTAGCGTCCTAGAACCCTCAATGGATGAAGTTCCTTCATCGTCCTTCTTTTGAAAAAACTCGGGTATAGTGGGGTCAATGGACACCGAATGTCCTAGGTTCAGGTTCTTGGTTTTTGTTTGGACATCTTTATCGAAGTAGAGGGAGCAGAAGTTTGCAATCTCTTCTGTCAAATATGCATTACAAATAGAAGCCTCTACCCTAGCCTTGTTACCAATTTTCTTCTTCAAATGATTGAGGAACCTAAATAAACAAGTTATATATTTCAATCAATACAAATTTGTTAAGCTAATTTTTTTTAAAATGAAGTTACAAACAGTTACGTACCTTTCAAATGGGTACATCCATCTATACTGGACAGGTCCTCCAACCTTAGCCTCGTAGGGCAAGTGGACAGGTAGATGCTCCATGGAATTAAAGAATGACGGTGGGAAGATCATCTCAAGTTTGCATAGTATCTGTGGAATTTGATCCTCGAGCCGAGACATGTCCTCAATTGATACTGTAGAAGAACACAAATCTCTGAAGAACTGAGATATCTCAGTTATAGAATTCCACATCGTCAGTGGCAAAAGGTGCTTTAGTGATACCGGAAGCAACCTCTCCATGAAGACGTGACAGTCATGACTCTTTAACCCTTGCAGCTTCAGGTTCTTAAGATCAACACAACGTTTGAAGTCGGAGGCGTACCCATCAGGGAACTTCAACTTCTCTACCCACTCCAACAACGCCTTTCTCTGAGCCTTGTCAAGTGTGAACAAGGCTCTAGGTTTCGACCCATCCCGTTTTATGTGCAGTTGAGGACGGTCACAAAAATTCTTTACTTCTTGCTGGGAGCCTATAGTGTCACAACTCTTCCCCTCCACATCCATCACTGTGTGAATCAACTGCTCAAAGAAGTTTTTCTCTATGTGCATCACATCTAAATTGTGACGAATTAACAAAGTCCTCCAATATGGTAGGTCGAAAAATGTGCTACGTTTAAACCAACCATTTTTCAACTTCTTGAGGTCTTTGAACTCCTGCTCTATTCCGTCGATAGTGGACGGGTAATCGGAAATCAACTCCCATACTTCATCTCCGGGGAGTCGATCAGGTGCGTCATCAAGCACAACCTCACCCTTCTTGAATGCCTTCTTATTCTTTCTATATGGGTGACCTTCTGGTAGGAACTGCCGATGACAGTCAAACCAACTTATTTTACTACAATTTGGAAGATAAAAAGGTTTGCTCTCATCCATACAACACAGACATGCTTTCTGACCCGCAGTAGACCATCTCGAGAGCATACCGTACGCGGGAAAGTCGTTTTTAGTCCACAACAAAGCTGCTTTCAACTGAAAGTTTTGTCTCAGAGAGACATCATAAGTTTCCACCCCTACCTCCCACAGTTATTTCAGTTCCTCAATAACAGGTTGCAAGTAAACATCCAAATGATTTTTCGGGTTTTTGGGTCCGGGCACAATAAGAGATAGGAAGATGAAAGGCTGCTTCAAACACAACCAAGGAGGTAGGTTATAAGGTGTGATCATCACTGGCCAGCAAGAGTACGATTTACCAAATTGGCCGAACGGTGCAAATCCATCAGTGCACAACCCAAGCCTTAAATTTCGGGGTTCTAACGCAAAGTGGGGATGTAGTCTATCGAAACGCTTCCACTCCTCACCATCACTCGGATGACACATCTTCCCTAGTACCCTAATGTCCTCCTTGTGCCACCTCATTTGCCCCGCTATGGTTTTTGTGGCATACAAATTTTGAAGCCTAGGTGCAATAGGGAAGTACGTAAGCTGACTTATTGGGATTGGTTTCTTACCCCTGACACCGCTTTTCCCTTTTCTACCTCTCAAAACAATATCCCCCTCAACCGTCTTATACCTACCCTTACCACATCTCCTACATTCATCAAGCATCGCATCATCCTTCCAAAATAACATGCATCCATCTGGACAAGCGTCAATCTTTTGATGCGGGAGTTGAAGTCCCTTCACAACCTTCTTGGTTGTGTAGAATGTTCGGGTCATGATATTGTCTTTTGGGATAACTCTCGAGCAAGGCAGCAATACCATCGACACAGGCAAAGGGTAGGTTGAACTCACATTTAAGGCTGACTACCATAGATGCGACTTCTAACAAAGTCACATCGCACCCTCCGTATAACGGTTTCTCCGAAGAGTCCAACATGTCAAAGAATGCCTTCGCTCGTGGGTTAGGCTGTTGTGGGTTAGGTGAGTCTTGTGGGTTGGGTGAGTCTCGTGGGTTGGGGGTTAGGTGAGTCGTCATTCCCATATGTGTTCTCGTTATTAAACAAGTTGCACTCCACAACGTCAACTATCATACCTCTCAATCCCCCCTCATTTTGATGGTTTTCGGGTTCCTCAAACTGAGATGGCTCACCATGACAAATCCAATTATAATAATCGGGTGAAAAACCACTATAGATGACATGTTCCTTAACTGCAAGGACCTCAAGAAATTTTAGGTTCTTGCATTTAGTACACGGACACCTAACCTCTCCCCTCGATGCATAATCTACTGACTTTTTAGCCACCTCGACAAATGATTCAACACCCCTCAAAAATTCGACGGTGGGACATCTCTTCTTATCGAGTCTTCCCTTATACATCCATTTTCGTTCAATTCTCTTCGTTTTCTATGTTCAAAAAATATATATAACAAATTAAAGTTTAATTTCCCTAACTTAATTTATAACTTACTAAACGAAAATTTAATCACCATTTAACTTAAACTTAATTTCTCTAACTAAGTTTCCTCAATTTAATCACTAATACGTCAAAGTAAACCCAAATGTCTTATTAATCTAGAATTGACTTAAATAAATCAGTCACCGATTTTAATCACAAATGTAATCACAATTTCATCGCAATTTACGAAAACCCTAACTCATTTTTCAATTTAATCCCAAATTAACCGAACAAAACACAAAAATTCATGGCCTAGGTCCGACAAAAACAGCTACAACAGGTCAAATAAGGTCAAATTTTTGGTTACAGATATCAAAACTCCGAAAGCACCGCTAACACCTAATTACAACCCCGATCAAGATAGAAGTCGTTTCTGGAAAATCCGGTATTATTACGACATCTTTTGGTCCGTCCTAAGTCACACAAAACCTCACGAAAGGCCCTAGAGGTCATTGTAGCTCAATTCAACCAAATTGATCAAACCCTAATCAAAATTGTGATGGGCAAAACTAATCAACCTAATCGAATTTGGCATAAACTAATCAACCTAATCGAATTTGGCCTAAACTAATCGACCTAATCAAAATTTAGACCTAAATAATATTTACTAGCAAACTATCAATAAATAACGATAACAATAAAAAACAAGAACTAATTATAATGAATAAGAACTAAGTAAGTAAGAATACATACCAAAGATTAATAAGAAGGAGGAAAAATGGAGGAGAGGAAGGAGGAATAGGCTCGACAAGGAGAGGAAGAGAGGGGTTAGAGAGTATTTTTTTTTAGAGAGTGAAGGGGGAGAGGGGGGTGGGCGTGTATTTGTCGCCAAAACCAACTGACGGGCGTCCACTGTCGGACGCCATGGGTGGACGCCCGCTACTCCTCTTTTGGCGTCCGACAGTGGACGTCATTTGTGGTATATGGCGTCCGCCTGTGGGCTTGAATTTCGTCCTTCCCAAATTCAGTCGGACGCCAAGTTTGGCGTCTGACTGTGGACGCCCGTCGGTTTTTTCAGACGCCATGTAGGCGTCCATATGCCCAGGACGCTAACCAAGCGGACGCCCGGGACTGTTTTTCTTGTAGTGGTCTATCAACTCCTTCTGTCGCGTCTAGAGTCGAGTCTGTCGGTAGGCCTCTATCTTCAAATTCTTATTTTAAGATTTGCAAAAGTCAACCATTTGATAAAATCCTTTTCGACAAGGTCAAATTTCGGTCTGTTTAAACTGCAAATTTCTTTTCTATCCTCTTTCAATTTTGAAAACTTATCTTCTATCACGTGAGTTGCTTTCAAGATTTCGATTTCAAAATAAAGCAAAAATCATTTTCCCCAGCGCAAGTCAGTCTATAGATGCTAACTGCATTTCCTGTATGTTATCTTGCCATCTGCTATATTTGCTATTTCTGCCTATATATCTAATATTTCAGGTACTAGCTGGTGCTTCCCAAAGGAACATCAAGTTTTTACTTCCCCAGCGTGAGTCGGTGTTTCGCCTAAATATTACATACGAATTGGTATCTATCGACATCATACAGGTACACCCAGACTCGAGAAGGAAGTCTCCTCGCAAAAACTCCCCAGTGGAAAGCCCAGGTGACGTTTCTACTAAAGAATCGGGATGTGTCTGCAAACGGACACACCCATAGCTTCCTATGCAAGCTCCCGCGTAATTCTGAATCGGGATGTGTCTGCGAACGGACACACCCATAGCTTCCTATGCAAGCTCCCGCGTAATTCTGAATCGGGATGTGTCTGCAAACGGACACACTCATAGCTTCCTATGCAAGCTCCCGCGTAATTCTGAATCGGGATGTGACTGCGGACGGACACACCCATAGCTTCCTATGCAAGCTCCCGCGCAGCTCCAAGATGGGATGTGTCTGCAAACGGGCACACCCAAGGCTTCTTAGACAAGTCCCACGGAGCTATTCCTACAATAGAACTCAGGTATGATTTCTATCCTATGGCTAGCGAGCCCTTCTACGCAAGTCTAACGGACTATATATAAATGACCCGATCAGAAGTCTGCCAGGTCTTAATCCTCGATTGGTCTGGTAGCTACTCTGACTTTCGCCTTGTCCAAGCCTCAGTCAGGGTGGGGGCTCTGTAGACACCCACATTTTGACCGCCAGGTGCCTTTAGCAGTTTCCAAAAAAACACCCGATGATGATCGGACGTAAACATGACTTAATACACTCGATTTTGGACTCGGAATCAATAGTAGTTGGCACGAGGTTTTAGCGGAATAAAAATCTCACCAAATCGACAACAAATTCAGGCCCAGTGGTTTGTTCCCAGTCAAATGAGACTAATTTGGGTCAAAACCGTCACCAAGGGCAAAACCGTCGTTTAGCGACCGGGTCAAACCCCGGTCAAAGGCATTTCCAAGCCAAAAATATCTGACGCAACATTCGAGAATCCAATTCATAATCAAATACCACAAATGTCAACCATGGAGAAGAATTAAGCAACTAGAAATCTCCCTCAAAGATAAAAGTCGATCTCCAAAAGGAGACTTCTACCCGGCTCAGACCCACACGATCGAGTGGACCGGTCACTCGGTCGAGTGAGCCCATAAAAACCGCCAAATCTAGTATCAGACCGGGCACTCGATCGAGTGCTGTGCACTACTCAATCGAGTGACCCTTGTTCCAGCTGAAAACCGGGTGTTTCTTCCCCAACAAGTAACCTTTTCCTATCCAAAGACGGAATCCCACTTCACCCCAACCAGTTTTTTTCTTCCTTTGCAAGCCATCTATCTCCTATCCCAAGTCGGGTATGTTATCCTATAAATACCCCACCTCCGCAACACAATTTGATCAATTAATTATTCACCATTCACATCAATTCACAACACAACAATTCCAATCCCGACCATTCACAACCCGGAATTCCAGCAATACTAGGCATATTATATTCCGATCTTTCCTCTATAAATCCTATAGGATTCCCGACCATTCACAACCCGAAATTCTAGGCAATTTTAGGCAAATCATATACAAACCTGAGAGAAAAACTCGCCAAATCCTCTCCCTAACCATACACACCATAACTCACCTATATACATCTTAACGCTCCCGCGCCTAGGCCGCTACTACGAGTTCGTTTTCGAGATAATTAAGCATGTAGGTTGAGGGTGTTACAAATCCCATCTTCTCTCTTTCTCTCCTTCTTCTTCTCGTTTTTTTTGTTGTCAAGCGTCATCGTCGTTTTTTTTATTTTATTTTTTATCGTTTCTAATATTATTACTACTACTATCGTAATTAGCAATAACGAGTCGTCCCTAAGGATTCGATATCGACTCTATAGTCGAATATCGGATCTAAAGGAATCAATCAAACAAACCGTTTTCAAAAACTATTCTCGTTGATGCCGAAATAATCATCACATAGTCCTAAAAAGACTAATACGACATTACAATGCGGAGGGATTTATTTCGATTCAAAACAATTTCTAAAAACGCTTTTTTTCTAACAATCACTCTAAGTATTGGATCTCGATTTCGTAGTCGGGTATCAAATATTTACGAGTTTTGAAAATTTTAAGTCGGGTATAAATTGTGCCATATTTTTACACGACTTAGCGAAATTATCGGTTTTCAAAAATTAAAAGCAATTTCGCAACTTGCAAATCGAGTCACAACTCGAACAGGGGGCACTCGATCGAGTGATACCCCAAATCAGAGACAGAACACTTTTCTCGAGGACCACTCGATCGAGTGTCATGCCTGACTCGATCGAGTGGCATGCACCTCAAAATCAAAGCAGGAGGGTTTCTCAAGAGGCACTCGACCGAGTCCCTCCATGACTCGATCGAGTGACCTTTGTCACGACAAATCCGTGAGCCTTCAACATATTTCGAGCTTCGATAACTTTTTTTTAACGACTTCGGTCAACACGTGTCAAGTCTATCACGTGAATCTAGTCCTTTCAAAACCGCATTGTGTCATGCTTACATCTTCTAACTCGTTCTTTTCGCTATTATCGCAATTATTGTATCGCTTGTTGCATTGTATTCCCGGGTGGTATGCTGCTCGTATATTGTAACCTGTTCTTGCTTTCATTGTTTGTTTTATTGTACTAAAATGAACATCACATGCTAAAACAACTTCGACATAATTCAAAGATGCATTAAAGGACGTAGTCAAACATAATTCACATGTTTAGTCAAAAAGCTCTTTGCATATCATTCAATCGTCAAACTAACACGCGTACACGAACAACGAACGATATCTTAGTAAAGGCCGCTAAATACGGGTGGGGTTGGGTATTCTTTGTGAACTTCCCAACACGTACCCTCACCCCTTACTCAGAACCATGGTTTCTGGATGTCCGAAACCGTTGGCAGACGAGAGTCATTCAATACACGATTACCGATAATGTCGGTATCGGTATCGCAATGCAAAGGGACGAACCCAATAAACTCTGAAATCGGAATGGGCTGTACTCTGTGCATGGCCCACTACGACATAGAGTGGGTTCAAACGGGCCCGAACTCCCACAAAGTTCGGTGGCGACTCCAACTATGATTTAAATTTCAACTCGAGATCCATCTCACACGAGATTCATTCGCCTCCCTAAACCAATGCGTGGCCGCGTCGGGGTGGACCTATGTCATGTCCACAGTTGTGTAAAAGTTGTAAATGTGATGGGTGAAAAAGTGGTAGTGAATGAATGAATAAGGGGGATTATATATATAAAACTCACCCCGATTCAGGGTCACTCGATCGAGTGGTGTAAGTGCACTCGATTGAGTGCTCGGTTCAGAGGTGGTCTAACCGGTTCGCAGGCATACTCGATCGTGTAGGCCTAAGCCACTCGATCGAGTGGGTCAAACCGGGTGTCAAAGGACCGGATTTGATATGGTAAGTTGGGATTTGATTTGCTATGATTGATTTGCTTTGACTTGGCTGATTTGACTTTGTATTTAGACACATGCATGGCTGGTTTCGTCTCGGGATTCGACTTTGACCGGGTTTTGACTCGGTCGCTAAAAGACGGTTTTTTTTCCGGTGATGGTTTTGGCTTAAATTAGTCTTATTTTATTGGAAACGACCCACTGGGCCTGAATTTGAGGTTGGTTTTGTGAGATTTGTACTCCGCTAAAAGCCCATGCCAGATACTATCAATTTCGAGCCCATATTCGAGCGCATTAAAGCATGTTTACGTCCGATCCTCATCGGGTATTTTGTCGGAAACTGCTATAGACACTAGCAGGCAAAATAAGGGTGTCTACAGAGCCCCCACTCTGACTGAGGCTTAGATAAGGCGAAAGTCAGAGTAGCTACAAGGCCAATCGAGGATTACGACCTGGCAGCCTTTTGGTCGGGTCGTTTATAGTCCATTAGACTCGCGTGAAGGGCTCGCCAACCATAAGATAGAAATCATACCTGTGTTCTGTTATTTGGGATAACTCCGTGGGGACTTGCTTCTGAAGCCCTGGGTGTACCTGTATGCAGACACATCCCATCTAGGAGCTGCGCGGGGACTTGGTTCTGAAGCCCTGGGTGTACCTGTTTGCAGATACATCATATCTTGGATGCGCGGTGACTTACTTCTGAAG
Organism: Agrostemma githago; assembly: GCA_958450325.1. Classification (NCBI taxonomy): domain Eukaryota; kingdom Viridiplantae; phylum Streptophyta; class Magnoliopsida; order Caryophyllales; family Caryophyllaceae; genus Agrostemma; species Agrostemma githago. The sequence continues at coordinate 58,289,457 of OY288247.1, read as the reverse complement.
CCCTGAGTGTACCTGTATGCAGACACATCCCATCTTGGATGTAATATTCCAGGAGAAACACAGTCTTTGACGTTCCATTGGGAAGCACAAGCTGGTACCTGAAATGTTTGATATATAGGCAAAAATAACAGATATAGCAGATAGCACATAAGAAATGCAGTTAGCATCTATAGACTGGCTTGCTCAGGGGAAAATGAATTTTGTTTCATTTTGAAATCGAAGTCCTGAAAGCAACTCACGTGCTAGGAGATAGGTTTTCAAAATTGAAAGGGTAGAAAAGAAATTTGTAGTTTAAATAGACCGAAATTTGACCTTATCAAAAAGGATTTTCTCAAATGGCTAAGTTCTGCAAATTTTAAAGCGGGAACTTGAAGAGGGAGACATACCGACAGACTCCACTCTAGACGCGACAGGACGAGTTAACAGACACAACTTCGACTCTTGAGGGGTTGGACTGTGACACGGTAGGGACGTGGGCCACCTAAGATGACAAGACTCTTAAGTTGTGCTATTCCGTAGCTTAGGCGAGTGGCAACGCGGTCGAACATCGAAATGGGAAAGATACGTTATAGGGGGATTCCAGTAGTCTGTAATGAGACAGTTTTTGCATGACAGGACTTAACAGTGGCAATGCTGTAGTGTAGTGCTCTTTTGAATTTTTTTTTGGGGTACATTCCCAAAGTGGTGTTGCTTCGAGTCCCTGACAGATTCTCGTCTTCGACTGAGCCGAGTACTAGGACACACTATAGAAAGGTGACTAGATTTTTGAAAGTCTTTTGGATTTTGTGAGTGAAAGGAGTACTTCTGCCTAAGAGAAGCCCCCCAGGACGACAAAGCTAACTGTTGAGAACATGACAGTGTCGTGATAGGAATGATGATGCTTTTTGAATGTGTGTCAATGTGGGTGGTTGTGCTCTCGTTGAAAGGCTGCCTCCGTATTCACGTGTAGTGAAATCAAACCAAGCCGTAGTTTAGGGGATTGAAAGATATATTATGCGGCCTAGTTTATTAGGGCTTTGTATGTAACTAGCCATAGCTAGCGATGGTGTAGTCTTGTTGCATTCCCAATGATGTCTTGAACAAAGGGCTAGAATGGTTAGGATGTTGATCCTGTGACTGTGAGCATTCTTCGGGGTAGCCCCCAGAGGTGGTGTGAACTATTTGAGCATGTTCTATGCTGACCGCAAGTTGAGTTACCGTGTTTGGGGCTGGTAACTGGTTTGGATGTTATGTTTTGAGTTACCGCAAGGGACTTTCACATGGGTTGACCGTTGATCATGGTCATGGGTTTTTGATTTTTTTTTCTGACCTTTAGCCCCGGTCATGGGATTTGAGTTGACTGTGCCCTGGTAAGGGATTGACCGTATCCGGTCGGGGGATGCTGAGAGTTCTTTTTGATCATGGCCGACTCTTTTATTTAGGCCATTTGCTTTTTCCTTGGAATTTTGATTTTTTTGTCCTGTTTTTTTTTCCTATCCCCTCTACGGTGTTGACAATAGGCACGGGTATTCCCGGATCTGTGGCATTCATTTGTGGGTGGATCTAGGGTTGGGCCTATCAGTTGGATTAGCCCTTTGGAGCTAAACCTTTGTAAGGAGTAGGCCTAGTTGGTGTTCATGTGAGTGAAAACTCGCGGTGGAGTACTCTACAGTAAGCATGGTGGTTTGGATCTCGGTATTGTCAGCATAATTCCGAGCAAGCTTGGTGGAAACATCGTCCCAATTTTGGTATTTCCTAGCATTGAGCGTATAGAATAACGATACTTCCCTTTTTTTTCTTTTTGGTCAGACTAACGCCTAAGGTAGGGATTGGTTAGTCTTATTGGAGGGGTGTTTATTGTGGGAAATGGGCTTGCCATCCGTCTTGAACCAAAACTAGGAGACTACTTAGATTTGTCATAGGTTTCGATACCGCTCATTCTAATGGTAGTTATGTGGCTTTCCATACCAGACATGGAACATGTAAAGGAAAACACGAGTCTCGGTTACCTGCAGTCATTATATATGTATGTGCCTATAATAGTCACGTGCATGTGCTCATAGTGTATGATGGTGTTCATCATGTTCTCGGAAACACATAAGGAAAACATATAGTAGAGATAGAATATTGAAAGCTGATTTTATTGAATTTTGAAAAGAGGATAGAATACAAATGACTCTGACTCTGATTTGGAAATGAGGATGTAGAGCATCCTAGACTCGGACTTAGACTTAGACTCGAATCAAATCCGGACTTTTGGATGCTCGGTTGGTATATGTTCTTTTTTGGTAAGGACCTTGATTGGAGAAAACGACAGGTGCCACAACTCACCTAAACTCGACTTTGCGCAAATGCAAGTGAGGGAGTCAAACTAGACACGGCCCGGGGTGACGGGACGACAAAGACTCTTGGACCCGGATACTCGAACGTTGACCTAGACAAGGTAACGACCCTGGCTTGGACTCGACGATGATACTCAAGCTGCACGAGGGTGAATCCAAAAATGGGCGACCGTGTTTGACCGCATCGTGTGCTTGGACCAACCATGGCGATCTAAACCTTTAGGAGTCTTGAGTGTTCGTAGCATATGTACGACCCGAAGAAAAGCATCATAAGGACGCTGGTATATGATGAATATAAGGTACCCCTTAAGGTGACCGTGGTCGAATGCTCGGGTGGAGGACAGCCCCCATGTGAGACTAAAGACTCAAATAGGACTCAGATGGTGTGGCATTTGAATGACTCGAAAGTGACACACGTGAGACACCATGTGTAGAACATGACCCTTAGAGCAACCGTGATTGATCGCTCTACTGAAGAGTAGCCCCCGAGTGAGACCGAGGACTCTGATAGGACTCAGATGGTGTGACATCTAAGTTATTCAAAAGTGGGGTACGTGAGACAACACCTGTAAAACATGACCCTTAGAGCAACCGTGAATGACCGCTCTGCTGAAGGGTAGCCCCCGAGTGAGACCGAGGATTCTGATAGGACTCAGATGGTGTAACATCTAAGTGATTCAAAAGTGGGGTACGTGAGACAACATGTGTAAGACATGACCCATAAAGCAACCGTGATTGACCGCTCTGCTGAAGGGCAGCCCCCGAGTGTGATCGAAGGTTTTGTTAAGACTCGAATGTCGGATGATTAGCCCTTAGATATAAGGATCACGAACGTTTTGTTATAGGGCTATGCCTTGTAAAAGGTTGACTCGGCTTCGAGGAAAGATAGACGGGGTAGGGGAAGAAACTTGCGATGTATGATCGGCATAGTTTTGACGCTAGAGACCCTCGACATGACTTGAATAGGGATGGCCCTATGATTAGGGTAGACCCTTAAGTTAAAGGAATCTTGAATTGGTGTGACTCGACTAACAGATTGAAAGATTGGCGAAATTCCCTTAGGAAAGGTCGTGGGGACCGCCCTGTTAGAGGGAAAGAACGAGTGAGACTTTCTAGTTAGGACTCGAGTACTTTGACGACCCTTCCATTTACGAGTGTATGACTCGTGTTGGTTGGTTATGTCTTTAGAATAAGGCGGACTGGAATGGGGAAGAAACCCGTGATATAGAATCGACGGAGTTTCGACGTTGGTAGACCTTCGACAAATTATGAAAAAGACCCGACACACGGATTACGGTAGGCCCTATAAGAAGGAAGATTTTTGAAAAAAGATTGAATTTTTAAAATTGAGAGGACGGTTCTGCCTTTTGAAATTGGCAGCATGCCGACAGGACCGAGCATTTGAAATGTTTGAAAGGTTGCGAATAAATTCGCGTTTTGAAAAATTGGGAGACGGTCCCGTCTTTTGAAATGGCCGCATGCCGACAGGGCCGGGTTTTTGAAAAGTTGAATATTTGGAATTTCCAAAAATTGAATATCGAAAATGAATTTCCAAAAAATTTGAAAATCGTAAACGGGATCCCGAAGATTTGAAAATCGAAAACGGCATCTCGAAGAATTGAAAATTGAAATGGAATCTCGATGATTTGAAAATCGAAATGGAATTTTGAAGATTTGAAAATCGAAATGGAATTTTGAAAATTCGAAAATCGAATGAGGATCGGAAATTTGAATATTTAAATGGACAGCATGCTGGCTAGAAAATAAGCTTGTTTGAGTCAAATCGTAAGTCTAATTTTCGGCAGCATTTTGATTTTTTGAAAATTGAATATTTTTGAAAAGATGCATTTTTTTTGAAAAGACGGTTTTCGAAAAATGACACGGAAACCAAGTAGCACATAGTCACGCAAGCATTATAACAACGTCATGTATGCTTTACACTAAGTCTTGGTCGGTCAAAATAGGGTATATACCAGTGCGCATGGCCTTTTTGAGAATCGGGACGGACTCCCTTACCAATTTGTATAGGGACATGCCGCGAAACCCATACGAATTAGCCATGAACACCTTGACATGACCAATTTGGAATATATCGCGGTATATTGGGACGACGGTCACAAGTAACCGGCCTGGGTAAAATTGGGGTTATGCATGAACCGTAAATCTAACGCGCATATTGTTCTAACCGAACGATTTCTCCTCAAGTCTCACCCTGAGGATCCCGATGACAAGTTGTACATCAGTTTTCCCCAACGGAGTCGCCAAATTGTGGACATGACATAGGTCCACCCCGATGTGGCCACGCGCGGGTTTGGGCGGCGAAATGTTTCCCATGTGAGATGGTTCACGGGTTGAAATTTAAATCGAATTAAGAGTCGCCACCGAACTTTGTGGGAGTTCGGGCCCATTCGAACCCACTCTATATTTCGGTGGGCCATGCACAAAGTACGACCCACTTTGATACTAGAGCTTGTAGGGTTCGTCCCTTTGCATTACGATACCGATACCGATGCCGAGTTTTCGGGTATTATATATCGAATCAATCTCGTGCGTCAATGGTTTCGGGCATCAAGAAACCGAGGTTCTAAGTAAGGGGTGAAGGTACGTGTTGGGAAGCCCACAAAAGACACCCAACCCCGCCCGCACATAGCAGCCTCTACTAAGATATCGATCAATTTTTGAATACGCGCGCTAGTGATTCGATAAATTGTTATGCAAACAACGTTTTACGATGTATGAATATAGAATTGGTTGCTACGTCATTTTAATGCATCTTGGTTCACGTCGAAGTGATTTAGCACGTGATGTTCATTTAAATGCTATAAATGGCAAACATCAAAATAGAAAGCTCGTAAATAAATTACAAAGTACACGGGCGGAAATACAACCCAGAATTCACAATACAACTAGCGGATATAAATAGGGATTAGAAACGGTAAACATCGACTATAAACGGACCTGTAAATAGTAAATATATGCTAGACCGTAAATTGAAGAAATAGACGAACTACGATCAAGTACACATTGTATTGTTTATTAATCGGAGAACGGAGACTTTTAATAGGCGTTTAGCGTATGGGACCCAAGCGTGAAGCTCGCTCGATCCCAAGTCTCTTAGTCTTGTCCCGACTTATCACCGTGGATTAGGAATGTGTCGACTTATCGAGTATCGGATACGACTAAAGAGTCGTCAATACTAGATTAGTTGCACGAGACACCACTCAAAGTCGTAAGAATGATGAAAATAAAATGAAATGTGATGTATGGACTTTGGAAGCATAAGCACGTGATGACTAAAAAGTCGTAAAAAGAATTTGATTAGGCTAGCCATATGTAAAGGGCTCACGTAGGAAGGTGAGGAAGGCTACTTGAAGGAGTCTTGGAGGGGACTCGATCGAGTACCTTCACCATGAGTCGTTGCCTGTTTCTTGGGGGGTCACTCGATCGAGTTAGAGTGCCCCCTGTAATCGAGATGTAATTATACTAAATATAAATATTGTTCGATTTATATTAGTTTAACTCTCGGAGGGCTCACTATACTCGACGTTCGGTTGTAGAACCGACATCTAGTATTTAGAGCGAATTTTGCAAAATCGAATTTGACCGGACTAGAACGAATATCGATTCCCTCCACGTCATAATGTCGTAATCAATCCTTTCGGATCGCGTGACAATTAATTCGGCATCAACGGGTTTCGTTCTAGTCCCAAAAATGGCATCGGACATGTTTAACTACGTCTTACCACGATGGCGTTACGCCCTTAAGTGTTTAGGGCGGCGCACCTCGAAAGGGTGCCACCACTGTTACAACTTGTAAAAGGATTAAACGGACTTGAAGCGAAAACCATAGTTAAACGTGTTCGATCCGAAAGCTGTTTAAATATTATATAATTATACGCGGTATTAGTGTTATGACGATATGTAAATAAACAAAAATTAAAATGTTAGAATGCAAAAATATAAAATGTTAGTAACAAAATTAATGTGTTAGTAACAAAATTAAAATGTTAGTACATAAATTAAGAGTTAATATGTTAGTAATTAGTTAATATAAATAGTATATACATACATACATACATATATATATATATACATACATACATACATATATATATATATAGAGTAAGGCTCTTATGAGTCCTTTACTCTAGATGAGTCCCTAAGTCCTCATCTCATCCATTGGATGGGATGAGATGGATGGACAAGATTCATCCTAGTATTTGCATTAAAAAAAAAAAGATTTACGTTCCTAAAATAGCTCCCATGAATTTAGGAAACAATAACTCCCTTAATCACATTCATTCATCATTCACGTTCATTCATCATTCACGTTCATTCAAACCTGAAAAAAAAACTCTTTCTTCATCACGTTCATTCATTCATTCAATCAATCAATTTTGTGCTTGAAATCGCGTTACAATGGATTCAATGACCGCGTCATCTTCTTCAACTGTTGATAATCAATTGATCGAGTATAACAATGGTGAGTTTCAATATTTCTTTCACGTTTTGATTCAATTTTTATCCATGGATACATCGTGCGTCAATTTGCGTTCTTTTTTTACGTCAATTTTCATGTTGATATTGCTTTCATTGTCATTTCATTCATCATAGTTTCGTATCAATGGTTAATTGCTCTCTCGATCTGTATAGATTTTAGGGTTTTATGTTTGTTATTTAGATTTTTCATTATATCCACTGATACTATTGTTTTGATTTCTATTAACGCAGAAACGTCGTTGAAATAACATACCTTCTGAGTTAAAGTAACACTTAATTTTAATCACAGTAACACAAATGAACGTTGAGAAAAGGGTTTTGATGATGATGTTAAAGTAACGTATTGTACTCGTTAGAGTAACACAACTTAGGAATTGAAGTAACACATTATTTGCATGGGTGTAACGCTGTTCAATTTTGTGCAGGTGGTATTGGCAAAGATGCGAACGCACGGGACAACACTGGAAAAGGTGGAATTTTATTCATTTGATTAATCATGGATTAATAACAATGGTTCATTGCTCTCGTTTTAGTATAGATTCCAGGTTTAACGTATTCTTCACTGATATTATTGTTTTGTTTTATGTTGAAGCAGATAGGAAACTGAAGAAGACACTGATTTTATTGTTTTGTTTTATGTTGACGAAGATGAGGAAACTGAAGAAAACACTGAGGAAGATGAGGAGGAGAAACAAGTGTTTTGAGAATAGTTGTGTTTTTGGTCATTCTAAGGATTTTTTTTTTGGTTTACATGAATAACTGATTTTGTACACATTTTTTTTACACATATCGCTGTGCTACGTTGCAATTAACTCTATATTTTATTTAATACATGTGTATTTGGTTAGAGTAACATCTCATATCTATTGGAGTAACACCTTTCTTGAGTTACAGTAACAGACATAATCCATGAAAGTAACATCTCATATCTATTGGAGTAACACCTTTCTTGAGTTACAGTAACAGACATAATCCAAAATTAACTCTATTTTATTTAATACATGTGTATTTGGTTAGAGTAACATCCCATATCTATTGGAGTAACACCTTTCTTGAGTTACAGTAAGAGACATAATCCATGAAAGTAACTGAGCACATCAGCGTTGTTTAAACAAATGATTTCCAAAGTAACTGAGGATAACTTGGATTAGAATCATTCATTAGGAAATTAACAACTTTCGTTCTTTAAAGAACCATATATAATGCGTCATAGTGATTGATGATAATATCAATGAAAGTGATTATGAGACCACACCATTAATATCAATGAAACTTAATCATGAGACGTAGAATAACATCATTAATCAATTAGAGTAACATCATTTGTTCATTAAAGTAACAGTTACAATGCGTCAGTGTAATACACTGATTATGAGACCACATTTGTATCTTGGGTAAACTCCATTCATTCCCATAGTAACATCAGTCGTTACTTAGAGTAACAGGTACAGTCAATCACTGTAACAGAATGAACAAATTCGTAACCAGAAGAAGAAGGTGACATAATTCATAATATTTCATAGCCAGAAGAAGGTGACATAATTCATTAGACATAATTCATTAGACACGTCATTTTTTCCGACCCTTTGTTGGCTTGGTCTTGGGACCGTCGATGATCTGTCTCGCGTCTGGGACCGTCTGTTCTTGTCTGCCAATACTAATATGAAGATTACTTTTGCTTGAGTTGAAGATGAAGTTGAAGAGTTTTTGTTAGGCGGGTGTGTTTGAATGAAAAAATTGAATGGGATGAAAGAGAACGTTTATTATTAGTTGGAGGTAATTAAGGGAGGAGAGAAGATTTTATTATATTTTTTCCAAGATATGGTAGTTATTACCTTAATTACAACACTCAATCACCACCATCCATCTCTTTTAGATCAATGGCTCTAAATAGGACTTATGGACTCAAAAAAAAAGGGGACTCACATGATCTTCACTCTATATATATATATATATATATATATATATATATATATATATATATATATATAATGACGAGAAAGAGAGGGAAGAAGAAGATAAATCGGGATTTGAATTTACACCTTCAACCTACATGCTTTAGTCTCTCAGAAACGGGCTCGTCTAGTAGTGGCTTAGGCACGGGAGCATCGAGATATGTAGGGAAGTTATAGTGTGTATGATTGGGGGAGGATTTGACGAGTTTTGATCTCGGGATTGATCATATGTGTATGTGTGTGTGAGTTTGAAGCCAAGTTCAAAGTTGTAAGGGTTGAATGATGTATTGTGTATAAAAGATGGATGATTGAATGAATGTAGTGTGAATGTGGTATGAAATGTGTAGGGTGATAAGTTGTGTAAAAGTTGTAAATGTGATGGGTGAAAAAGTGGTAGTGAATGAATGAATATGGGGGAGTATATATAGAACTCATCCCGGTCAGGGTCACTCGATCGAGTGGTGTAAGTGCACTCGATTGAGTGCCTGGTTCGGAGGAGGTCTGACCGGTTTGCAGGCATACTCGATCGAGTAGGCCTAAGCCACTCGATCGAGTGGGTCAAACCGGGTGTGAAAGGACCCGGATTTGTTATGATAAGTTGGGATTTGATTTGCTTTGACTTGGCTGATTTGACGTTGTATTTAGACACATGCATGGCTGGTTTCATCTCAGGATTCGACTTTGACTGGGTTTTGACTCGGTCGCTGAAAGACGGTTTTATTTCCGGTGACGATTTTGGCTCAAATTAGTCTTATTTTATTGAAAACGACCCACTGGGCCTGAATTTGAGGTTAGTGTTGTGAGATTTGTACTCCGCTAAACGCCCATGCCAGATACTATCAATTTTTAGCCCATATTCGAGCGCATTAAAGCACGTTTACGTCCGATCATCATCGGGTGTTTTGTCGGAAACTGCTATAGACACTAGTAGGCAAAATGCGGGTATCTACAATCGGTTGCATATTTGTTGATCAATCTTGTTCAAGGTTTTTGTATCTTTGTTGACTTAGTTTGGCAAACTAGATCGACCTTGACTCACTGTTATCAATATGGGAAAACTCGGGGTAGGAGTTACCTTGACTTGAGACTTATCATTTTCGTCGCGAAAGCGGGATTTTGCTAAGTTGGGTGAAGAAATCAAAAGGTGGCTTTCTCCCTTTATCATCCTTGTGACCGACCCCGTAATCCCTTGATTTGTAAAACCTAATTTTTGAATCCCCGACTCCGCCTAATGCTTTTTCCTTATTTATTACTTCTTGTCATTAATCGCATCATTAGTCTAGTCCCAACTCAAACCCCCCTTAAAAAGATCTCAATCACTAGTAGACTTACACTCATTAGCTTTAGCGTTCATACCTTGGATCGATCCCGCCCTACCACTACTGCATTAATTTGTTTTGTGATTAGCCGGTGTTATAAATATTGTTTGCATGTGGGCTCGTGATGGTCCGCACTAAATACCTATGTAATCATTATCAGTTAAGTCATCATCACTTGAGGACAATTCATCGTGAATGGTTGTCTCATTATGATCGTGTTGGGGTCGGATTAACATTATTTGTTGTCGGTAGTCCACCATTTGGGCTGAAATAATTCAAATCCATTTGATCATTCTCCTGTTCAATGTTCCTAGTTACGGAAGAAATTATTCTCCATCTTTGAATCGTATATTTTCTGATGTTAAAGGTGAGTGACTAGAGTGTCCACACTGCACTGGAGTTTATAAGTGTGTATTTTATGATTAATATCTCCTTATTATATAAAATTGGATTCTTAGTAAACGTTACTCCTTTTGATTTTTATTTATAATTATTTGCCATGAATACATGTGAATCGTATCTTACTGCAGTTAAGGTTAAATAGAAATTGACAGAGATTAAAACAAAAGCACTAAACACCAATTTATTATCTTTATAAATTTTAAAAGAAATATTAGTGGTTGGTCCCCTAAAAAAAGTATTATTAGATGGTGGTTGAGGTAAGGAAAAAAAATGAACAAAGTATCTAAAAATGTATTATTTTAATAACTTACTCGCAGATATATGAGAGGTTACTCAATAATCATATTGTGAGAAAATCAAAACATGTACATAGCTATCAAAACCGATAATATCAATGTTTATATTATATGGCTAAAAACCACAATTCATGGTTGGTTCATATTATCTAACAACACAAAATTAAAATACCTGATTTAGATCGGGTAATAATTTTTAAGGGTAAAAAAACAGGAAAAAAAATTACAAAAGGCAAAACACCTCCCACTAGCAGACACTCAAACCTTTATCAAACAATTCCCCCAAAATTTAATCATCTACTCTAATTTTCAATCAAACAATCCACCGGGATTCTTACTTAATTAATGCTTTCATTTTCAATCTAGATAGGCTGTTAGCGATTGATGGTGGAGAATTACTCGTTCCTGGTTGGAATTGGGAATGCATTTCTCGTGGCCGGTAATTGTTATTATTAATTTTTTAAAATCACCGTATAAACCACAGATTGCTTTATATATATATATACTAGTGTTATGCCCGTGAAAAATTTCACGGGTTGTGGTTCTTTAATTGATGTTTCCAAATAAAGTAAGGCAAGATTGATCTTCAATTATGCGGAAAAATGTGATCATCCATACGCGTGTTAATAGTATGATACCCGTGAAAAATTTCAATAATGAAGGAAAGCAAGATTGGTCTTCAATTATGCGAAAAAATGTGATCATCCATACGCGTAATAGATGTACGGACCGAACAATGTAGAATACATTTAAGTACTATGATACCTGTGAAAATTCACGGGGTTGCTACATTTTTTTTATTAGTATGATACCCGTGAAAAATCATGGGGTTGAAACATTTTTTTTATCCAAAAGACAAATCACAATCCATATGAGGGTGAACAGAAAGACGATATTGGTTTAAAATTAATGTAAAAGAAGTGAATATTGACGCATATGATAATCACAGTGTTCAACGATATTTTAATAAATGATTAAGAAATTAAGAATAAAATTGTATTTATAATAAAAAATTAATAACAAACAAAAGTTTTTAATGGTATGCGAGTAATCTGTATTTGACAATTCGACTCATGGTAATAGTCTCATACTATTAGTTTTTGTGTTAAACATAATAATTGAAACAAATAGTCTCATGTAATAAGACGATCTCACAATACGATTATGGTGAGACCTCTCACGAAGGGAGTATTTTATTATTTTAATAACTTTCTCCCATGTGAGAGGTGTCACGATAATCATAATGTGTAACCGATAATACGTGTCTCTCATGTGAGAAGTCTCACGATAATCGTATTATAAGATCGTCTCATGAGAATTTATAAAATTGGAATGTGATGTACTCCGTACTTGCTTAAGACGGTGTCAACTTAATCGACATAACTGATAGAGTCACAGTTATGTTGCAAGGGGTAAGAAATTATCCCAGAAAGCGGTAATCTTTATCAAACGAAATAGAAAACCTAACTGATAGAGTCACAGCCATGTTGCACGTTCTCACGGTAATCTTTAGCCTCATTTGATGATTATATGCGAGGAGTATTATATTGAAAAGAGACAAAAAATTAAAAAACGGAGGGAGTATTACTAAAATAAAAAAACGGAGGGAGTTTTTTAATAACTTGGTACTACTTCATTTAAATTAGCGGTTGACCTGATCCAAGAGCAACAAAGCGGATTGTTCTACATTTCCACCCCGTAAAAGTTCACGGGATTATACTGTTTTATTGTCATACGGGGCTCTATGTTAACGGTAAATATGTACGGAGTAATAAACGGTGGACCAAAATCCAAATATATGACGGGATATTCAAGACATAAACACAAACTGAAAAATAAACAAATACTTAAACCTGGAAAAGGGGGAGGAGAACCCTAATTCCCAAATTTGGGTTAATCAATATCAATACACGATTGATCATGAAACAAACACAAACCATTAAATCGACTCTACCATGACTGTTGAAATCAAGTTTATGGGTAAATACTTTTCAAGTAATTGCATCGATTTAGTGTTCTTGAAGAATGTGGGAAAAGGAGCGGATTAGATCGAAAATGGGTGAAGGTAATAAAGATCTATTGTTATTAAGTAAATGCTTGTTGATTTCAGTTAAAGATTTTGAGTTTTAATTGTTTGTTGATGTTCATACTTTGATTTATGATGAATTGGTTATTACTTTGATCGAAATACTTTACATTGTGATCTTATAAACAAAAATGGCAATAGAAGCATTGTTCTCAGATAAATTAAGAAAGTTGATGAACATGCTTTTCGGTTAAGTTGTAACTTTAAGTGGATTTAAAATTGTAAAACAAAATGGTAATAATAGAGTACCCAAATATTACACTAAAATTTAATTTTCAAAGTTCTTCCCCAAATCAAGCTAAAAAGTCGTTGAACACCAACATCATCGGTCCATGATGAATTGTGAATCTCTGATCTGCAATTATCCAAATATTTCAGGTGTGAAAAAATTGACTTTTTTCATATGCAATGTTGTTATGCAAATTATTGATTTATCAAAAGCTGATATATTGGAGTAACATCTTCCACTTGCAATGTTAATACACGATTTGAGGGGGAGCAACTACACAACTTTGTATTCATGTTGATTTTAGTATCATAGATTTTTATTAAATAATAAATTGAAGTAATCAGTGACAGTTGATAATTGAATTTTGACTATACATTAGTGTTTACTGACCAATCTGCCAAAATTTGGGTTACAAACATAAAATTTTAAATTATAACCTTCAGAAATAATGGTTGGTTGTTACAGATGAAGGTACATCAAGTTGTTCTTGGCTTCTTGGACATCAATATCGTGGACAGATGCTATGTTTGTATGGATTGTTCCAACACCTGCAAAACATGAGAATCAAAGGATTAAAAACATATAAAGATTGATATAAGATGAGAATTGCATAGATAAACATGTTCCAACACCTAGCTACACAGTCCGAATTGTGCAGAATAAATGAAGATGAAGACAATTGCATGATGAATTGAAGTATATATATAAGGATTCAAATAAGATGAGAGCATTAAAAACATAGATAAATCAAAGGATTGATATGAGTATTTTCAATGTCTTTGTAATTGCATAATAGAGTTAATGCATATGAGGGTTAATGCGTCCCTTCTCAATGAGCAATGTAATTTTCAATGTACATATTACTTGCACCCAAAGTCGATTTTAGCTTAGTTTTTTATTTAATTATTTTGAGTGAGATGATGAAGGGAGGAATGAGTTTTCGAGGGTCAATTGGTGATTACCCAACTCTCATTTGCTGCACTTCATTAATTGTTGATGTTCATTTGAATTACACACTCCTAAATACTAATTTATTGATTGATTTCAATGTTGCTCTGTTCTACGTGAGCATTAATTGCAGGAATTCAATTGAATTATACACTCCTAATACCCTCTTAATACACTCCTTAAACTAATTGAAAACAAAACTTGAAAAAAGTGACTTATTCTCAAATGGGGGATAAAGAAGAGTGCCACCTAAGGATTTTTGGTCCTTGCTTTAATATAAAGAAGATATATATATATATATATATATATATATATATATATATATATATATATATATATATATATATATAAGAGATCAGACAAGTCCACTTATCATAATTGAGTCCGTGAGTTCTCATCTCCACCCTTAAATAAGAGATAGATGAATAATTATAATTTGTTTTGTCAATTAAGGAAATAACTGACAAAGTCTTTATAAATATTTCATTTTCTCTCTCTTCTCTCTAATTAACTACTCAAATCTTCTCTCTTCTATTAATTTATTTTCACTAACCTTCTTTCTCTCACACAACACATTTCTTCAAAAAAAAAATTTCAATTCACAAATCCTCCCGCATAACTTACTCTCCGTTTTGACGCATCATAATTTTTATTTTAACTCATAGATTGTGTTACTTTGACTCATACAATGTGTAATTCATGACCTGTGTCTAACTCGTAAAATCTGTTCCGTTGCATAATAGTCTCTTGCAAACACAAGAGTTGTATGTTCCAATTAACCAAAAGAATTTTATTAAGGATACTCCAAGACAAAAATTGGTACATGAGTTCCAACTGAATCAACTTCATTACAATTCCAATGTTTCACACCTGTTACTCATATCGTTGTGTACCTCCTCACATCGAATCCACAGCCAATGCGTAGATTTTATAGAATTTTAGTGACTCATCCACGTCCTTGAAGATCTGTCCTATGTATGGAGGAAACTCTCACCCACATCTCTACACCATTCATGTGCTTTTGCGTCTATTGTAAAATAATAACAGTGCCAATAAACGTGACGAAAAAGAAACAATCAGAACTTGAAATATGGATTAAAGTAACAGATGAAGTGCATTGAAATAACACTGGATTCAATTAATAGAGAATGCTTATACACCAGGTATAAAGTAACAGAGGTCAGACATTAAAGTAACATATAGTCTGAATTAAAGTAACAGATAATGTTCATTTAAATAACACCAGGTATAGGTTAGTGCAAAAAATTCATATAATGATCATAAATGTAATAATATGCAGTTTCCATACCATAAACGTGTTATTCAGTGTGTTGATTGAACGTGTATGCTTTGATTGAAGATGGTTCAAAGTGATGAATGAGAGTATGATGCAGTATCTTTCTTTGGATGAGGGCGATACTCTTTGATATTGTTTCCTATTTTGAAGTCAATCACATCCCGTAATTATAGGAAGCAATATCTTTCTTTTTTCTTTTTTCTTTTTTTATATGGCGGTATTCTAAATCCTTTTTGCACTCCAATGGATTACAGTAACAAATGAAAAGAACTAAAATAACTGATGAAGTGCGTTAAAGTAACACGAGATTCAATTAACATTATGTGCATTAAAATAACATGGGTTAGCCATTAAAATAACAGATTGTGTATATTAAAGTAACACATTATGTGCATTACAATATCTCTATATATTTGTTCATGCGTAAAATTCATATAATGATTAGACCTTCAATAATATGCAGTTTCCATACTGTAAACTTAAAATCTAATAATATGGAGCATCCTAAAGACTTACATGACGTTTCCAATATAAATTAGAAACCAAATACTCACCGTCTGTATATTCAACGATTTTCATATCCGCCATCAAATGAGAAATTTCAGTGTCACGAGGAAGAAGATGAATGATTGAACGTGTTATTGAGTGGGTTGATTGAACGTAAGTTGCAGCCGCGCGAAAAAGAAGATGAATGATTGAATGTGATGAAATGAAATGAATAAAATTGACAAAAAAATCTGTAAGCAATATCGAAAACACGCCATTGTTGTACTCTACGATTTGCTTATCGACAGTTGATGAAAATGTCGCGATCATTGAATACATAGAACGGGATGTCGAGCACAGATTGATGGGAAGCGTATTTTTTTTAGCTTTGATTATGATGAACGTGATAATGTGAATGAATGAACGAACGTGATATATTGTTTCCTAAAATTATGGGAGTTATTTTAAGAAGCAGTATCTCCTTTTTTAAAAAATAAAATGCAAATCATTAGGATGAATCTTGTCCATCCTTCTCTCATTCAATGGATGAGATGAGGACTTAGGGACTCAATATATATGAGAGGGACTCATAAGAACCCATATATATATATATATTTGTCTGTGTGTGTGTATGTATGTATGTATAGAGGCGGGTTCCGGAGAGGCAGGGTAACTCCTTACACCCATTGAGGCACAATCTAGACCATTAGATTAAGATGGAACATACATCCAAATAAGTGTTATATACACTAAAAAAACTCATTATATACGTTATTAAACTCACTATATATATATATACACACACTTAAGAACTCAATATATATACAGTAAAATAATTGTTATATATACACTCAAATAGTTTTTTATGTACACCAATTAATCAACAATGGAACATACATCAAAATAACTGTTATATACACTAAAAAAACTTAATATATACGCTATTAAACTCTCTGCATATATACACTTAAGAACTCAATACATACAGTAAAATAATTGTTATATACACTCAAATAATTAATATGTACATAAGTTAATCAACAATGGAACATAAATCAAAATAACTGTTATATATACACTAAAAAACTCATTATATACGCTATTAAACTCAGTACATATATATACACTTAAGAACTCAATATATACAGTAAAATAGTTATTGTTATATACACTCAAATGATTACTATGTACACCAATTAATCATCATATATACACTGAAATAATTGTCATATGTACTTAATTATTTGATATAATAGAATTTTATATACCCTAAAACAGTTATTATGTACACTGAAATTGTTTATATATACACCAATTTTATTTTAATATTAAAAAAAAATTGAATTTTTTTTCTTTTGGGAAAAAAAATGTTCTTTTTGGGGAAAAAATGTGTTTATTTTTTCGGAAAAAAAAAGTGTTTTTTTTCCAATAAAAAAATAAATTTTTTGAAAAAAAAATCCGAACTTTTTTTTTCGGAAACAAAATTCAGAAATTTTTTTTTCCTGAAAAATATTGATTTTTTCCCGGGAAAAAAAATTGGGGAAATTTTTGTTATGTATGAGTTTTTTTTTTATCTTAGCCTTTAATTTGATTTTAATCAAATGCTTGAGATTGTGCCTCAATGGGTGCGGCGAGTTGAGCGCCTCAAAGGATCCTAGATCTATATGTGTGTGTATGTATGTGTATATATATATATATTAATATTATTCCAAAAAATATGAACGTATATAAATCATGAAGACTGTTTTATTACTTAAGATAGATTCACGCATTGAAATGTGGACTGCATGTACTTTTTTATTATTTAATAACTATGTATAACACAAGCCTCGTGAAACCGACTAATAGCGGAATATGTCGGTTGTTTATTTTTCACTTAATTAATAATAGTCAACATGGTTTTAACTTTTTTATCCGAACACCCGAGTCGCCTTTTTGATGGTTGACAGTTGATCAATCATTGCACCACCATCTTGACTATCATTCTCCAAGGAACTTCCAGTGGAACTCAGGAATGACTGCTGTATTTGTTGTGCCTCGTGTTCTAAAGTTGGCGCACCATAACCCTCATTATCTTTGGCAGTTTGTATACCGGAGTTTGCTGCATCTTTTATCATACGGGCTCTACGATACGAAATTTAAATGTAAACAATTAATAGTCACTTACCAAACAAAAAAATAAATGATCATTTTATTTCATATAATATACTTCCTTACGTAAAAAGGGAATAAACAGATACCTTGCGTGAAACTCTTCAACTTCTGGGATAGCATAATTTAAAATTATACGAGTAGGATATTTGTTGGTATGAATACTAACCTCAGCTGTTGAACAGAAAAATGTACATATATACGTTTAATAGAAAAGTAATCAACCATCCAAAAAAATTGTGTGACCCAATTGAACAATCTTCTCTAATAAAATAATGATATATATATATATATATATATATATATATATATATATATAGAGAGAGAGAGAGAGAGAGAGAGGTTCACATAAGGGCACCCCTCTTTATAACTACGTAAGTCCTTTTTTAATCCATTGGATGAGTTGAGATGAAGGGTTGAGATTTATTAGGACTCCTAACCTCAAACAATTAAATCTTCTAAAGCAGTAAAACCCTCAGTAAATACCTAGGCAACATTAATGACGCTCTCTCTCTCCCACCCATTTTAATTGTCATAGAACAATTCAATCAGTTGTCATTTTTTTTCTCTCTCTCCTACCCAATTTAATTGTCATTTTCTCTACCAATTCAATCTGACTACTTTAATCAGAGCATAGATTTGTTAATCAATTCTTTCATTGAGAGAAACTACTTTGATTTTTATGGAATTTTTTGAGTGCGGTAAATCGGAGTGTGATTGTTTTTTAATTGAAGTTTTGATCTGAGATGGAACAACATCAGTTAAACGAAGTGTTTCTTGGTAAGTGTCTCTTTAATTCAAGTTTTGGATTTTTTTTTAGGAATCTGGTTTTAATTTGCTCAAATATTAATTTTTGATAATTTTTAATGAAATGTTAATCTTTGAATCTGGTTTGAATCTGATTGATGTTTGTTAATCTTATTTGAAATTGAAGATAGGAATATGAGTTATAAATCGTGAGTCGATGAAATATTAATTTTTGTTCAAGTTAAGAAATATATGAATTTGAAGTTGATACAAATGCAAGTAGAGTATTGATTAAGGTTTACAGGCACCTGTAGATTCATGAATGTAAGTTGAAGTGATAAATGAAATTAAAATACACGTAGATTCATGAACGTCGATTGAAGTGTTAAATAAATAATGTTAAAGTTACAAATTAAGTGAACTAAAGTTATAAAATGTACAATTTCAACTGGAATTTTTATTCACCATATTCGATGTTTGGAGTATTGTAGAGTTGTTGAAAATTTACTTTGAAGTTACGAAACATATTATTTGAAGTTACATTTTGTGGCCTAAATAAATTATTTGAGAAGATTAATTTGGCGGTGCAGTGGTAAGAGGCTTTGTAGGCTGCTGAGGGTGTTCAGTGCGTGAATATTGTATGGTTGTTGAAGAAGAGTTGACACCATGTCGGGCAACAATTCAATGACGTCGAGGAGACAAAGAAATTGCTCTAACCCTTTTGTAGAACATCCACCGTCAAAAGATGCAGCCCTTTTGTAGAACATCGACCGTCAAAAGATGAAACTGCACAATTTGTTGATGATGCCGACACAAAGGAGGAGACTGATGAGAGTTTGTGATTTTAACTACTCAGATCAAGCATTTGACAATTGTAATGAAGAGAAGAATTTTTTTTATATATGTACAGTTTTGAGTGAGATGTACAAATATTAAAGTTACAAAATATGATTTAAAGTTACAAAATGTATCAACTAAAGTTACGAAATATATGAACTGATTCGAAATAAAGTTACAAAACATGACTGAAATTTCAATATATGATCTGAAGTTACAAAATATATGAACTGAAGTTACATAATTTATAAACTGAAGTTACAAAAATATATGAACTGATTAGAATTAAAGTTACAAAAAATGGACTGGAGTTACAATATATGATCTGAAGTTACAAAACATATGAACTGAAGTTACAATATATGTGAAGTTACCAATGTTATGGAGATGAAGTTACAAATTTATCAGTTAAAGTGACGTTATAAAGTAATTGAAGTTGCATGTTGACCAATTAAAATGAAGTTACAAACTGAAACAATTGAAGTGACAGATCAATACAGTTGAAGTTCCTCTACATACATCTAGAGTTACGGATGCTGAAGTTTTGAAACCATTGAGTTGAAGTTATAAAACAAATGTACTGAAGTTTCAATACATACAGTTGAATGTTTACAACAGTACGAAAGTAAATGTTTATTAAAGTTATGTTGTTATAGAGATGAAGTTACAAATGTAGCAGTTAAAGTTATACTATTATTTCTCCACCATTACTATCTCTAAGTCAATTATAATTTACCCTCGTTCCAATTGAATATTGTTGAAGTTACATTTGTTGGTAGCTGAAGTTTTATATATATTGACCAATTAAAGTGACGTTAAGCTTCATTAAGCTTCGAAATCAGCTTCACAAGTCTTCGTCCCACAAGGACATTACCGACATCTTCCTCCGCTACCGGTTTATTTTCCGCAACTCCAACAATTTGACCTTTGGACGACATCTCGGTTAACACATATGCAATGAAGAACAAAAAGCACAATATCACATAAACATCATAAAAATGACATAAAACACACAACAATAAGCTTATAAGACAAACCAATGGAGATTATTGACGGATAGTGTAGTATGAATGAACAAAAGTACTCGAAATTGATCAATTTAGTTGAGATTATCAATTGTGAATTGACTCATTATGATCTGAGAATTGATGAAGATCGAGAAAAGGAGGAGTTTAAGCTGGTTGACATTATGTTCGAACATCATCGTTTAATCAATATCCCTAGATTATTGTACATTGTGTCGAATTTTAATCAACATCGAAACAAGAATATTTTTAAAAAAAACCGCATTTGAATGATCATTTCTTGATTATAACACATTAAGACTGAAACTTTGGATTAATATTTGAGTAATCAAAAACATACATTCATACTATGAAGTTAAATCAATAAACACCAAAAAACTAAATCAGTAGACAGAAACGAATTTTCTTCACCAGGTTTCTTTACAATCAGTAGACGGAAACCAAAAAATTAAATCAATAAACACCAAAAATTAATTTCGAACAATATTACCACGTTCGAAAAATTATTAACACGCAATGAAACACCAAATCCCCAAGATCCCCAATTTAACAAGAAACTCGCAATTAAACCTGAAAATCACGAGTAAACGAAAAAACCCCCAAATTGTAAACAAACCCTAATTTTGCTGAAACCTCCAAAACTCGTGAAATTAAAAAACGAATCCCCAAATTATACTAAATATAAGAAGAAAATGATACTACAAAACTTTGATTAGAGAACAGAACATTACCTGCGAAAAGAGACGAAATCGACAGAGAACGGGGTACCTGAACCGTATGATGAATAAGGAAGATCGAACGTACGCTGATTAATAAGGAAGAGAAAAAATCGACCAAGAATAGGGTAATGACGATAGGAGTAATGGAGTGGGAATAGAGTGAAGTAATGGTTTGAAATAATGGAGTAATGGAGTGGGAATAAAGTGTAGTAATGGTTATGTTGGGAAAGAGTAATGATGGTGGGAATATTGAGGATGGAAAAAAAGAGGAGCTTGGGATACGTAAAACTTTTTTTTTTCAAATGAAATGTCAAGCAAGATCTCAGCCGTCTATATTATCTTGATCAAATGGCTGATAATAAGCCTTACGGACTTATAAGAAGGTAAGAGACTTATATGATCCTTTCTCTCTCTCTCTCTCTCTCTCTCTCTCTCTATATATATATATATATATATATCCTTCGAACTATGCATTAATAAAAATACTAATTTGTAAATGTTTCTAATATTATTGGTTCTACCTTCGTGTCATTGTCGTCAAAGAATGTAAATTGATCTCTATAGTCTGCCCACACGTCACAACTTAAGACTTTTTTTCCCTGTCAAATACGTATGTAACTTATTAATTAAAATTTCTGATATATCTATAAAAAGATAGAAAGATAGTGCAATTCCATAAACATACTCTTTATCAGTATCTTACTTGTGAAGAACTTGACACCTTTAAACATTTTTGTTGGACCCTTACTTTTGAGCTTTCCAACGACATCTATATTGTAATTTTTGTAATTAATTTTGATTAATATATATATTTATAGGTGGGATCCGGTGAGAATGGTGAGAATGCTTCTCAATCATTAAATTAGTAGCAAATTAACGGTCAAGATTTGATTTTAATTGTCCGCTCGACGCTCGTACATACAACATCCGACATTCTCAATCGTTAAATTAGTAGCAAATTAACGGTCAAGATTTGATTTTAATTGTCCGCTCGACGCTCGTACATAAAACATCCGACATTCTCAATCGTTAAATTAGTAGCAAATTAACGGTCAAGATTTGATTTTAATTGTCCGCTCGACGCTCGTACATACAACATCCGACAACCCCAAAAGCATACCTACTCACTCTGCCTCTCTCATCCATTACAACATCAAATTGAAATTTTGAAAGTTGTATAAAGATTTAATTACTCCATAGTGTTAGACGTGAAGACGTCTTTCCAATTAATCTAGTGACCAATTTTGCATAGCATTATTGTGAGCATGTAATAATAACATAAATAAAATTAAATAGGTACACAACTTACCCGTAAGACACACAAGATAATGCACTAAATATAAAAAAACCGTCAGATACATAACATAATTCATTAGATAAGCAAGTTATCTATCTTGTGTATCTAGTGGGTCATCTTGTGTATCTGACGGAGTACTTGAGTATCTAGTGAGTTATCTTATATACTCCTTCTGTTCCAATGAATTGTTTGCCTATTCCATATTAGGGCGTCTCAATGAATTGTTTGCCTTTCTATTTTAGGAATGTTTTTTATATGCAATTTGATCTTCTCGTGAATTTTGCTCCACATGTCACCTCCTCATTGGATCCCTTACCCTTGGTGTCAAAAGAAAAGACAAACAATTCATTGGAACGGAGGGAGTATATGGCAAGTTAACTTGTGTATCTCACATGTTATGTTGTATCTAGTACTCCCTTGTTCAAGTTGAACCTATCCTTTCACTTTATGCACAAGTTTTAAAAATGTATTTGTTTATTATTAAAGGTACAAATAAGTATTTGTTTAATATTAAATGCACAAAATAACTTACTCCCTTTGTTCAACTTGAATCTTCCCTTATTCCTCTTTGGGACGTTCAAGTCCAGCCTTCCCATTTTCATTTTACTCATTGTTTTAATATTAAACAAATACTTTAAACCTTACATATTTACTATCTACCCTACATTTAGGGGGCGTTTGGTAAATGGCATATCCGCCAGAAAACAGCATATTGGAAGCCTTTGGCATGTTTGACCAAAAAATATGCTGATCATGGTGTTTGGTAAATGACATTTTGTAATGGCATATTGGGGTGTAATATGCCGTTTTGCAATATGCTGCTAGGAGCAGCATATTGAGTTAGCGGATTGATTTTTTTTTTTTACTTCTTTACCCTTCGCAAATCTTTTAACCATATATTATTTATTATAACTCTTTCATAAAATACCCTTTCTAATTAGTTGAAATGTATGCTTTCGTCTTCCCCTTGATTTTTTATGTCATCAATTTGTACAACGACTTTATGCACTCTTTAATTCATGTTTGGTTATTTCGTTTGAATCAATTTATAATCTCCGGCCGAGATTTCATAAAATAAAAAAATATCAACTCTTCGTGATAATATTTGTTCAGCTTTAATTGCTACATTGGCTAGTAGAATAGATCAGAAGTATTTTTAAAGTTGTTCGTGTGATGTATATATGTTGACGTATATTTAATCAAATATTTATTGATGTCTTTTTCAGTCATTTTACAAAGCAATTAAACAATCATCTACTTTAAAACTGCTAATTACCAAACAGTACAAAAATAGTCTACTAATTAAATCTGCTAGTCAAAACTACCAATTGATTCTGCTAGTCAAATCTGCTTTCATAATTTGCTTCTGCCAATATTAATCTACTGCTTACCAAACATGGCCAAAATAAAGAAATATATCACAAGATGAAAAACTTCAGAAGACATTAATATACCATATATATGTACTAGATCAGAATTAGATAGAAATCAGTGTACAAACAAACTAATCAATTAAATAGGGATGTTAGTTGATTATCATACGTGTACCATGTATATTCATAAAGTACCGTGTATATTTTTACGGAGTTACTCTTCGCAGTACACATTTTACTCGACGCAGTACTTTTTTACCATATTTTTCCATTGGATGCCCTTATCAGAAAATACCCTAATTTCATTCTTCTCTCATCCTCTCTACCCTAACCCTAAAATCATCTCTTTCTTTTTCAATTATTATTGACTACCTCTAAATTTAAGTCTACATTCATTCAACTTATCAAATTTAAAAGATCATGGATACGATTTTGATTGAAGAACAGGTATCAATCATTAATTATCGAATTAGGGTTTTTTTGTTTCAAAGTTCAAAATAATCAATTTTTTTTGTTTATTGTTATATATCATTAATTACAATTTTTGTTTTTTTTGTTTATCGTTAATTATTGAAAGATTTTGATTCAAGAACATGAATCAATCATTAATTATTGAAATTAGGGTTAAAGCTCAATATAATCGATTTTTTTGTTTATTGTTATATATCAAAATTAACAATTTTTTTGGTTTAGAAACTCAATTCTTGGATTTAATACTTTAATATTGGGTATTAAATCAATCATTAATTATTGAAATTAGGGTTAAAGTTCAAAATAATCGATTTTTTTTGTTTATTGTTATATATCAAAATTATCAATTTTTTTGGTTTAGAAACTCAATTCTTGGATTTAATACTTTAAGATTGGGTATTAAATTGGAAGTATGCAATCGAATAGTGTATTACAGAACTGAGTATATAGTGTTACTTTTTCATTGTTTTGTACAGAGACTGATTTTTTTCTTATTTCTGTACTGCTTGTTGTTATTCTTCAGAATAGTTATTTTTTTCAATATTTTAACCAACGTAGTACGGTCGATAAGTATATACTCCACAACAAAGTACTTCACTATGGCTGAAAACCGACCATACGGTTAACACACAGACACACAAACCTTCTGATTTCAAAGATTAAAGTAAATGTACTGCATGAAATTTTAAAATAAATGTACTGCAACAAAATGTACTACGTAGGAGTAAAAAAAATAAATGTACTGCATGAAATTTTAAAATAAATGTACTGCAACAAAATATACTACGTAGGACAAAATATACGGTACCCCAATGCAAGGTGGTCACAATTCCACAAATTTCAGAATCCACAAAATCAGTACAAATAACAGTACGCATTATGAGAAAGTGGCAACGTACATCCAAAAAACCAGATACCGATCCACAACAAATAGGCAAAAAACCAATAATTTACGGAATTGAGCTCATCTTGGTGGACAGCACAGTAAGTACTACAACCCAGTTAGTTTTAAACTTTATTTAAGTTACAGTTACAGATGCATTATTTTTCTTCTCTCAGGTAATATTGTCAAACTTCAACATGAATGAATAGGTATTTTATCCATCTTTCACAAAAAGTCGAGTAGACATTGTAACGCTACAATTAGAGGATCGACAAATGAGTCCTGTATCCTTCTAAGAGCATATTATAGTCAGACTCAACCATGCAAAATGACGGATGTACACACTAATCATTCATATTTCAGAAATTTAAAAACGTATTGCTCATCATCGAGAAGTATGACCGAAAGTGCTCCATTGCCCTCCATCACACTAAGAGCATATTACATTATACAATACATATACTATAAACGCTGCAATTAGGAGGGAAGGATTGAACTTGGGCACAGTTCCTTCACTCATTGTTTTCTGTTATAGTACACTCCTGCAATCAGAAACAATCGCAATAATCATTGTTATTGTGCATTTTCTAACAAAACCGGCATATCTTCGTACATAATCAGGGAACCACAGTTCAAGCATCAATCAAACAGAGATTAGTAAAAGCGTTCAACAACGGGATCAAGGAAGGATATATCTACAATATTTCGAAGTTCTCGGTTTCATCAAATATTGGGACAGAAAAATCAACCGCTCATACAAGCAGAATATGGTTCGAATTCAGCACTAAGGTGATGGAATTGCATCCGGACCCAAACATCCCAACGTGTGTGTACAAGTTCAAGGACTATGGTGATATTATATCTGGAAACGTACCCGATGACTTATATATGGGTGAGTACTAAATATTCTACCAAAGTATTCAATTACATGTTGCAACAAATTTTTATGATTCTATTTCTTTTTATTAACATTGCAGATGTGATTGGTAAATTCATTCATTACACTTCAATTCAAACATCAGCAAAGGGCTACAATTGGACATCAATTGTCCTAGAGAATACACAGTTAGTAACAATCATAATATCGACATTATTTATCAATACTTTGAAACATTCTGACAATAGTTATTGCATGCAGGAAAGAACAAATATCATGCTCAGTCTTCAGAGAACATATAGCAGACATAATTCAAATTGTCAACCACTTCATGCAGAAAGATAGACCGGTTATAGTACTAATGCATGTCAAACGCAATGTGTGGAAGGGTTTGAACAACATATCTTCCATTTGACTCTAACATATTGATGTCTTCTTTTAATTAGAAAAGAACAATTAATAATATGCAAATGTTATTTTACATCAGGTGAAGTCAGTGTTACGACCCGTGATGCATCAAAGATTTTGGCCAACCCAAAAATTGAAGAGGTGTTAGAATTCCAGAGAACGTAAGTGCTTATGTACCTTAACTTAATATTGTTCATTCTCATGCAACAGTATAGATTAACGAGCCTTCGTTACTTCAGCTACCCACCCTCAGATGGACCCGACTGATGGAAAACAAGCCTGCCAACCAAATGCGACTCTCGCAGCATACTCACGGGAGCGAACTGCAAGACCCTGACAGAAATAAAAAATAGCGTAAAGGTAAATAACTGTACAAACAAAAAAAATTAAAACATTTAAATAATTGTAGCTAAAAACAAACTTACGCAGGCTGGGGTATTTGTCACACTGGGTACCATTTACGAGATGGACACATCAAAAGATTGGTGTTATCCTTCATGTAGCGAGTGTAGGTTTAAGACGTCACAAATGGAGGACGGAATGTGGTACTGTCAAACAGTAGACTGCCAAATTAATGGTCAAGGGATGAAGGAGCCCATGATGAGGTACAATAAATTATATTTATTCTGAACATCAGTTTCTAACCTACACTGATAGGAGCCCATGATGAGGTACAATAAATTATATCACAACCAATTATTTTAAACAGATACAAGGCCAAATTCACCGTATTTGATGATGTATGTGAATTTGCCGAAGTTATCATTTGAACGAACAAATGGCAAAACTCATAGGAAAGACGGCAGATGACCTACTACAAGAGAGAACGGTAAGAGTATATCCCATCTTAAAGTTTAGCATTACCTAAAAGAAACAACCCAACTAACATATCAAATGAATGTAGGACTCAAGCCCAAACGGTTTACCTCCAAAAGAATTCAGTTCTATTATAGAGAAAGAATATCTTCTCAAAATAAGAATCACACAAGATTTCAACATCAAACAAAATTCAAAGTGCTATGGAGTCATAGATATTTGTGAAGCTGAAGCACAAAAGATGCAATGGAGGAACCTAATGTCTACACAATCAATAACACACACGGTATTAAACTAATAAATATTATCATAAAGAATATTCATATGACAATTTTGTGTTTGTACGTAATAAAAATATGTGTAGGCAGTGGAGATGGTAGACAATGATGGTTCAGCAAGTACTACGTCGGCGTCAGTGCCATCAAAGAACCGTGTTGTGGAAACGGTAAATTACAATTTCACTACTCATTATTTGTTAGGTGCTGTCAATTGAGTTAATTGTAAATGCAATATAATAATTTTACCGACTGCGTGTCAATTATTGACATAAATATTTTCCGTAAATATATATAACACTATAAATATTATCCCTAATAATCTTAAGGTTCATTGAATATTATTATTATTTTCCAAAAGTAGGAATTATCTCCATAAATATGTAGATCTGATGCCATAAATCCAAAATTTTAGAAATAGAGAACAAAAAACAGTACAACATGGAAAAAGGATTAGTGATGAAAATATACTAACGCTTTTGAAATTTGTAAAAAAAAAATGTAGACCTGGAATTCAAAAATATGGACAATACAAAAAACAGATCAGTGACGAAATAAAAATTGACATACAAAAGATTTCTAAATTATAAAAAAAATCTCACCAGATTCATGTTCAGCAAAGTGGATT
Source organism: Agrostemma githago (assembly GCA_958450325.1). NCBI lineage: Eukaryota > Viridiplantae > Streptophyta > Magnoliopsida > Caryophyllales > Caryophyllaceae > Agrostemma > Agrostemma githago. The sequence goes on along the minus strand of OY288247.1, from coordinate 58,261,111 downwards.
GGAATTCGGCTTCGGATAGGAAATATGCATGAAGTAATGGGCAGAAATATGTACAACACAGAAAAAAGAAAGGATCAGTGATGAAAATTTATTAATGGACCATATATTTCGAAACTAAAAAAAAAAGAGAAAAAAAATCACCATTGCCACGTTCAGCATGAAAATCACCATTTCAAAATTAAATAGAAAATAGATCTGACGCCATAAACCCCTGATTTCAACGAATCTTCAACGACGAAAATCTGTACAACAATGAAAAAAATGATCAAACATACAATATTAAGCAAAACCTTATCACAAACAATATTCACAAGGCAATTTTGTGTGTACGTAATAAAAATGTGTGCAGGCAGTGGAGTTAGTGGGCGACGATGGTGTAGGAAGTACTGGGTCTGTGTCGGTGCCATCAAATAATCGTGTTGCAGAAACGGTAAACTACGATTTCACTACTCATTATTTGTTAGGTGCTGAATAACAATATCTTATTATCTTTTATTATAAGTTAAAAGCTCATTTGAGTTAATTCAAAATGCAATATAATAATATTACCGATTGTGTGTCAATTATTGACATAAATATTATCCCTAGATATATTTAAGACTATAAATATTATTCTTAATAATCTTAATTAGGTTCGCTGTATATTATTATTATTATCCAAAAATAGGAATTATATCCATGAAGATCTGATGCCATAAATCCAAAATTCTAGAAATAATGGACAAAAAACTGTACAACACATGGAAAAAGGATTAGTGACGAAAATATATTAACATAATTAAGATTTTGAAAATAGTAAAAAAAATGAAGATCTGGAATTCAAGAAGATGGACAATACAAAAAACAGATTAGTGACGAAAAAAAATTGACATACTAAGGATTTCTAAATAATCAAAAAAATCTCACCAGTTTTCGTGTACAGCAAAGTGGATTGAAATTTGGCTTTGCATAGGAAATATGCATGAAATAATGGGCAGAAAACACAGAAAAAAGAAGGATCAGTGATGAAAATTTATTGACGAACCATATATTTCGATTTAAAAAAAAACAAGACAAAAAAGAAACAAAAAAAACCACTATTTCCGTGTTCAGCATGCAAATCACCATTTCAAAATAATAAAAAAAATAGATCTGATGCCATAAACCCCTGATTTTAGCAAAATCTTCACGGCCGAAAATCTGTACAACAAGGAAAAAAACGATCAGACATACGGTATTCAGCTAAACATTATCATAATCAATATTCATATGACAATTTTATGTGTACGTAATAAAAATGTTTGCAGGCAGTGGAGGTGGTAGACAACGATGGTGCAGGAATTACTGTGTCGGTGTCAGTGCCATCAAAGAATCGTGTTGTGGAAACGGTAAACTACGATTTCACTACTCATTATTTGTTAGGTGCTAAGGAACAATATCTTATTATTATAAGTTAGACGCTCAATTAAGTTAATTCAAAATGCAATATATTAATATTACCGATTGCGTGTCAATTATTGACATAAATATTATCCACAGATATATTTAAGACTATAAATATTATCCATAATAATCTTAATTAGGTTCATTGTATATTATTATTATTATCCAAAAGTAGGAATTATATTCATAAACATGTAGACCTGATGCCATAAATCCAAAATTATAGAAATAATGAACAAAAATCGCTACAACATAGGGAAAAAGGATTAGTGATGAAAATATATTAATATAATTAAGATTTTGAAATTAGAAAAAGAAAATGTAGATCTGGAATTCAAGAATATGAACCATACAAAAAAAATCAGTGATAGAAAAAAATTTGACGTACCAGTTTTCGTGTTCAGCAAATTAGATAGGAATTTGGCTTCGGATAGGAGATATGCATGAAATAATGGACAAATATTTGTGCAACACAGACAAAAGAAGGGATCGGTAATGAAAATATATTGACATACTTTAGATTTCTAAATTTTAAAAAAAAAAAAATCACTATTTCCGTGTTCAGCATGCAAATCACCATTTCGAAATTAAATAAAAAATAGATCTGATGCCATAAACCCCAGACTTTAGCGAACTTCATGGACAAAAATCTGCACAACAAGGAAAAAAAAGATCAGACATACATTATTAAGCTAAACATTATCATAAACAATATTCAAATGACAATTGTGTGTGGACGTTATACAAACGTGTGCAGGCAGTGGAGTTGGTGGGTGATGACGGTGCAGGAAGTACTGCGTTGGTGTCAGTGCCATCAAAGAATCGTGTTGTGGAAACGGTAAACAACAACTTAACTAATCATTATTAGTTAGGTGCTGAATAACCGTATCTCATTATTATAAGTTAGACGCTAAGTTGAGTTAATTCGAAATGCAGTATAATAATATTACTGATTGTGTGTCAATTATTGACTCGAACATAACTTTAATGTAGGAATGTACTTCCAATAACACCCGGCCACTCGAACGTACCACCGCAAATGAGGCAGCCATGGGAAAACCAAACATACAAGTACAAGAAGACATCAAAGCTGCTGCCAATGCCGCAGAAAAACCACTGGCAGGTGCATCATTCCAGAAGACCAACGATATGATGCATCAGAGCGTGTAGAACCAAGACCCAAACAGCTGAAAAAAAGACATGGGAAAGATCATATAGACCACATACAGTCAAACTCAGATAATCAAGTACCCAACACAAGGAAGGAGACTGCCAGTCTAATAATCACAGGTTAAGGGTTTAATCTATCACAATCCAGCATCATAAATTAAGGTTCCTGACGTTTTTCAGTTTCGGTCTTTTTAATCCGGCAGATGATTTTACATTTTGTTGAACCTCATTTGCATGTTTCTAGACAAGTTTTAATATTAGTATTAAACACCTATTTATCTACAATTTATCTAATAAGTAGTCACTTCAATTAGATAAATTGTATCGAACCACACCACCCCAATTAATAAAACCATCACTTTTCCAATAAAAAATCAGATATGCAGGCACACCATCCTTACCATCGACTTTCGGTTATTGCTCATCATTGAGTGATATACGAAAATTTGCAACCATCAGACACGTTAACACCATTAATATGGTAATCAGAAACACCAAATGTCAATAGATAGATGGCTGATAGTATGAAGAGGAGCAGTACTGACAAGAAAGCAGACTAATAAATAAATACCAACTTCAGTACAAAGATACTTGCAACGATGTACTCCAAAACCAACTTCAAATTAGACGTAATCTTATGATCCCTCAGGCAACTTCAATTTTAACCATAAAGAATTAATGCATACCCCTACCGGTCACACTAACATCAGGCATCAAAGTAAGCACTTCAACCAAAGAACTAATAATTAACATTATTGTATTCCTGTGGGAGCATCTAACTTTGAACCTCCAATTTCAGAATGACAGCAAGGGCGCTTTCAATTTCTTATAGTTGACTTACGTTTGTTGCTCATCATTGAGATCGTTCCTTACTTATATTATAATTGCTCAGTTAACCACAAAGAACCAATGCATACAACACATGATTGGCTTGGTCAGCTCACTGATGAATACTTCAACAAATCATCTGCATTAACATCATATTACAACATTAATAACGTAACAAAAGAATATATGGTACTCTCTTTTATATATATATACATATATAGTATATATTAGAATACTATAACACATGTAATCGAACATTAAAGTCTATTGTTCCATTAGTTTAAGTTGGCTATGTACAAATCCAAAACCAGTTATAAGATAAGTACGGTCAATCAGAAACAATATATTCACTTAATGCAATTTTATTAATTTTTAGCCAATATCGACACTATATAAACAACTGTGTATATAGATGGCAGATGATATGTAGAGGAGCAGTATTGACAAGTGTTCCGGTTACGGAAACAATTAGCCCGGTTCTAGATCCAGGTGGTATAATCGAGTTACTTGGTGAATAATTGATTACTCGACCTCCTTGAACCTCTCTTTCGTCTCACTCCCTGGATCGGACCTTCCCGGCGGAGTCGTCCTGCTCCCTGCACAATGAACGCACAGGGCCTCGGAGGTTGTCCGAGGGAACCCTCTCCGATGCCTAAGTCAGCCCGTGAATTGCCTTGATGAACCTAGTTCGTGAGGAGCTAGGTGGCGTTTTTTGGAGTAAGAGTCTAGAGAGAGAAAATCCAAACCCCCCCCCTCATGTGGGAAATGGGGAAGTAATTATACCTTCCCACAAGAGAGAGAAGTGGGGGAGGGATGGTTGGACAAAGAAGTGACAAGTGGCGTCCTCTCATCCACCCATCCCTAATTACCTAAGGCGAAATGACGGGAGGGCCCCTGGGGGTACCGACCCTGTCGACCAGGGACTTCCCCAGGGCAGGCGGACTTCGGACAGTGGCTGCTAGGTTCCGGCAGGCTGGGATGGCTTATGGTCCCAGCAGCCGGCGGCCATTCTTAGCGTTTAATGCTTCTGCTTCAATTTCTTGCTAGAGACTGGTCCTTCGAGCTTTGACTGGAATCATCCCAGGGCCTGCCCAGCAGGCGGTTACTTGACAGGCGGCCGACCCCAATCAATTGGCCTTCGTCAGTAGGAGGGAAGTAAGGCTTTTCTTCTGCTGGCGATTCTTGCTTGGAGGGAGGTTGACTTCCATGTCTGCCACAGCATTTAATGTTTCACATTTTCCCAAGGGGTGTTATGCTGCTCACGTCAAGTATGCAAAGAGTTGAGAGTGCCTTTTGCAATGATTACACTTCTCCTCTAGGTGGATTTTTGGGAACCGTGAAGAGTTCCCGATTGGTGGCTCTCCTTCCAGGGTGGTTGGAGTGTCATTAATGCCGTGCTTTCTCTTGTATAAAACCCCAGCTTCCTCCACTTTTCTGCTTAGCTTATCTTCAATCCTTCCACTTTCCTTGTCTTTAATCATGGTTTGGATTAAAAAGTTTGCAATCCGTCGTGGAGTTAGATATGTTACTTTTATCTTTAGAGGGTTTTGGAGGCTCCGATATGCTCGTGCTGCGTATCGAGCTGTCCGCCGTAGTAGCCGTTCACGGCTTTATTCCCGCCGGACGGGCAAGAAGGCTTCTGCTAGGAGGGGCAAGCGCCTCAAGAGGTCCTCACCTCCAGGCTGTCGCACCTGCGACGAATCCCGGGCCGTTCCCTTTGGCAGGGACTGGGAGGACAGCAGCCATGACTCCGATGACAGTGAGGGTCTTGGTTGCCTGAGCGACAAGGATGAAGACGGAGCTCCTGATGACCCTTTCCAGGGTTCCCCAGACTGGGATTGGGGCTCGGATCTCGGGAGTCCAGGCAGTCCTGGGGATTATTCCCCAGATTTGGACGACGACTAGGCCTGCGTAGCAGGGTGCTTGGTTTCTGTCAGGCCGAAATTTTTGGGCCTTATCTATTTTTCTTTTCGTATCTGTCTCAAGATGTAACTTTCCCCTTCTTGGCTAATGAAATGAAAGTTAATCAGTTTTTTTTTTTTTTTTGAATGCTAGAATGACGTCGTCGGTTGGCTTTTTTTTCTACCGTTTTTAATTTCTCGAGGCCCTTCTTGGGAAGGGCGAACCGTTTCCAGTGTGCGACACGTGGGTGACTGTTGAGGCTCTTGTCAGGGGATCTCCTTTTTGGGCTTCTTGGGCTTTATATAAGCCCTTCTCCCCTTCATTCTCTTCTTTTACCTTTCTTGACATCTCAAACTCCTTATACTTCCTGAGTTTTCTTCGTTTTGCCGAGCATTTCTTCGAGGAGCAAGGAATACTTTTTATCACTGTCTTTGGCGACTTTATCGGCGTCTTTAGGTTAGAACTTCTTTAAACCTCTCTTCTTTTTTCCCTTCCATAGCCAATATGTCGCGAGTTCGTCCCCTTTCTTCTAATTCTTTGCTCGGGGGAACTAGTGGCGGCGACGGGGGCCGACGTGACATAGCTTCTTCCTCCGGGGTCGGCCCCAGGGAGGAGGACGATTATCATAGGGAGGAGGGTGCTGAGTCACCCGAGCCAGCTCCCTTTGATGTGGTTGACTCCGACGACGAGGCCTTGGAGGTGGATCCTTCCAGGGTCGCCGGCCCCCTCATCCGCAGGGAGAGGGGGAAGACCTACTTCTTGGACAAGGAAAAGTATGTGGTTCCCCTAAAGACCTACCCTGAGGCCAAAAACAGGGACCTGATTTTGGAGAGTAACGCTGCTAAGGCCATTGAACAATTTTACAATTTCGGGGAAAGGTATACGGTTGTAATCCCTGGGGAAAGGGACACAGTGTGTTGTCCCCCAGAAGGGTGTGTGGCCGTCTACCACAAGGCCTTGGAATTTGGCCTGCGATTCCCGCTGCACCCCTTCCTGGAGGAAACCTTCAGGAGGATGAATGTTGCTATCGCCCAGCTGACTGCGACTGCCATTAGATCCTTAGTAGCTTACACCTGGACCTGCCTTTTCCATGGTGAGGGGCCTTATATTGACGCCCTTCGCTTCATGGTCGGTCTTCAAATGGTGTCCTCATCTGGGGGGGATGGCTCCCCTGGTTATTGGTCTCTGCTGAGGCAGAAAAAGTACGCCTTGGTCTGGCCGGCTATGAGCAGCCTTAAAGACTGGAAAAATAACTTTATATATGTCCATAGCGCGTCAGGGTGGAAAATTCCTAGACATTTTAGGAACCATGTCCACACCCGCATGGAGACGCGCGAGGAGTATCACCCACGTGTTGGGGGGAAGGCTCTGGAAGTCAAGCTGAGTGCGAAGGAGGAGATTTTGATAAAAAAAGTTTGAGATTGTGGTGGATAAACATGGGAACTTTGGCCCTGCTTTCTGGCTCCCCCATGCGGAGCTCATCATGACAGACGAGTATTTGCTTCCCCTGGGCCTGATTCCTGGCCTTGAAGGTAGTTCTAGGGATTTTTTGTTGTCACGATTTTCCAGGGATTTTATCTCTCCCTGCTTTTTAGATGACCGCCTTTCCCTTTCTGCAGATTCCTATACTTGGCGCTGGACCAAGAAGCAGGTCAGGAAGTTGGGCCTGAGCGAGGAATTGGACATTCTTTCAAGGCGTCCTCCCCTTCCTGCAAATTTTAGGAAAGGAAGCAAAGCCCTCATGAAGCTCGTGAAAGATTTAGCCGCTGGTCGAAGATTACCTCTCCCACCTCGGCTGCCTTCGTCAAACCGGCGACCCCTACCCCTAGCATCCATGAGGGGGAGGCAGAGGTTACTTCAGGAGCTACTCCTCCTAGTCAAAAACAGGGTGCCTCTCCGGCTGGCCCTCGGATTTCGCAGGGGACGCAGCCTGGAAATTCCGAGGGGACTGGGGAGAGTGTTCCTTTGGATTTGAGGAGGAAGAGAGGGAGGGAGGCTCCTAGTGCTGACGTGGTGGACCTGGAGGCGGATGTTGCCACCCCTGAGGCGAAGCGCCCTGCACGTGAGCCTTCAAGCACTCCCTTCCCAGAGGAAAATGCAGAGTTCCACTATACGGCTGGTGACAGTGTGGATGTGTCAGGCTTGCTTTCTGACTCCGGAGCCGTCTTGGACGATCGCCTTACAAAAATGGTGACCTCAACTTCTCATCAAGTGCTCCAATATATCCAGTGTACCTCCAAGGTTATGCTGGCGTCTGCGGAACTGGCGGCTCTCATCCGCCTGAGTGATGAGGAACTGACAGTTACTCCTGGGGCTCCTCCTCCTGACCGCCTGGCCATGGTAGAAAGGGATGTCTCCTTGATAAGCTCCTTGAAAGATAAGATGGCAAGGCAAGAGGGAGAGTTAGAGGAGGCCAAGAAGCAGGCTGGTCAATGGAGGCTGCAGGGGGAAATGGCTGTGAAGGAGGTTGCCAAGCTAGAGGCTGATCTGAAGGAGAGCCGGCAGTCGTTGGACCGAGCCAATCTATCCTTGGCCGAGATGGAGCGCCTAAAGGGAAGAGTGACTGACTTGGAGGAGCAGCTGTCAAAGGCCTAGTCGACTTTTGAACAGGCTAAGGGGGAATGGACGAAGGAAAAAGAGACCCTGGCCGAGGAGACTGAGGCTGCAGTGGATGCCAGCTTCGTGAGCGGTGCCAACTCCTCTCTGGAGCTGGTAATGGAGGTGATAGGGGAGATGTTCCCTTCCTTTGATGAGGACTCCTTCCGGAGTCTCTATACCGCTAAGAATGAAGCTCGGGCTGCCAGGCAGCCTGAGGCAGATGCCGGCGCTCACCAGGATGCTACATGACGCCCCTTCTCTATTTTTATAAGAGCTTTTATCTTTCCGTGCTAAGCCAGTGCTTATGGCGATCTTGTTTGTAATATTTGCCACTTTGTCTTTTCTTCAACTTTGTAAAGACCTTTCCACCCTTCATGGGTTTTGTTTGTGGAATATTTCTCTTTGCTTTTTATGGCAAACTCTTTTAAAATTCAGGGATCCTTTCCTTGTTTGTTTAATCGCGCCTGTCACAGCATGTTTCTGGCTTCGTTCACAGTCCAGGGGGCCTGCCCCCTGCCTACCCAGAGGTAAGCAGGGTGGTTTTTGCGTTTTTTATACAAGGTTAGGGGGCCTGCTCCCAGTCCTTGTCAGTCTGGTCTGTCCCTGGCTTTTGTTCAAAGTCCAGGGGGCCTGCCCCCTGCCTGCCCAGAGGTAAGCAGGGTGGCCTTTTCGTTTTTTATACAAGGTTGGGGGGCCTGCCCCCAGTCCTTGTTAATCTGGCCTGTCCCTGGCTTTTCGTTCAAAGTCCAGGGGGCCTGCCCCCTGCGTGCCGAGAGGTAAGCAGGGTAGCTTTTGCGTTTTTTATACAAGGTTGGGGGGCCTGCCCCCAGTCCTTGTTAATCTGGCCTGTCCCTGGCTTTTGTTCAAAGTCCAGGGGGCCTGCCCCCTGCCTGCCCAGAGGTAAGCAGGGTGGCCTTTTCGTTTTTTATACAAGGTTGGGGGGCCTGCCCTCAGTCCTTGTTAGTCTGGCCTGTCCCTGGCTTTTGTTCAAAGTCCAGGGGGCCTGCCCCCTGCCTCCCCAGAGGTAAGCAGGGTGGCCTTTGCATTTTTTATACAAGGTTGGGGGGCCTGCCCCCAGTCCTTGTTAATCTGGCCTGTCCCTGGCTTTTCGTTCAAAGTCCAGGGGGCCTGCCCCCTGCCTGCCCAGAGGTATGAAGGGTGGTTTTTTTGTTGGTGGGTTCGTTTTTCCTGATTTTGGCAACAGGGGGGCCTCCCCCTATTGCCCCCTGCTCGTTTGTGTGTGAATGCGCAAGTTTTGAACAGGCAACGAGTATAAATCTGGATCTTTCTCATTTCTTTATAAGATTTGCGACATTTTTGGGTGGTCGGAGCCGTCGACATTTTTTTGACCGTCCTCCGCCTTTTGTTTCTTAGCAAAAAATCAAAACCTATCCTCGAATTTTGTTTAGACGTAATATTTCTTCAAAGTGTCTGCATTCCAGTGAGCATGCAGCTCTTGACCTTCAAGGTTGGCGATTTTGTATGTGCCTGGTCCCAGGATTCGAGTCACTTGGTATGGACCCTCCCAGTTGGCACTCAACTTTCCATGTTCTCTTGACTTTCCAACCGCCTGTGTCTTTCTTAGAACCAGCTCACCCATTTGGAAGTTCCTCTGTCAGACTTTGGTGTTGAAGGCTTTCCTCATTCGTTGCTGGTAGGCAACGATGTTGGTGCTAGCTTCCTCCCTTAACTCATTTACCAGGTCCAGGGCCTCGACCATTGCAGCTTCGTTTTCAGCTCGGTCGTACTGCAGTGAGCGCTGAGAAGGGATCCTTGCCTCAATTGGTAATAATGCCTCTGCTCCATATACCAGACCAAACGGGGTTTGGCTTGTAGACTCTTTCCTGGTAGTTCGGATTGACCAGAGTATACTGGGAAGCTCGTCAGCCCACCTACCCTTGCAGTCATCCACCATTTTCTTCAGGCCGTTCAAGATTTGTTTGTTGGCCGCTTCTGCCTGTCCGTTGGTTTGCGGGTGACAGACGGCTGAATAGGCGACTGCGACGTTGTGGCTTTCCAGCCAGATTCTTAGAGGATCATTATCAAATTGTCTGCCATGGTCAAATACCAACATCTTTGGCAGACCGAACCTGGTGATAATATTTCGCCAGACCACGTTCCTGACCGCCGGCTCAGTAATGCTGGGTACTGCTTCGGCTTCCACCCATTTGGTGAAGTAGTCTATTGCGACAATCAAGAATTTCTTGCCCCCTGTGGCCACCGTGAAGGGTCCTAGAATGTCCATCCCCCATTGAGCGAAGGTGATGGGGGATAGGATTGGCCTGAGTTCCTGGGCCGGGGCATGGATTGATGGGGCAAAGAGTTGGCATTTTCTGCATTTCTGGGTCAGGCTTTTGGCGTCCGCCAGCATGGTGGGCCAGTAGTAGCCTGCCCTTAGGGCTTTGTGGGCCAGGGATCTCCCCCCGATGTGATGCCCGCAAATCCCTGAGTGGATATCTTCCAACACTTCATCAGCTTGATCTGCCCGTAGGCATTTGAGCAGGGGGTAAGTAAAAGATTTCTTATAAAGTTCCCCCCCAATGAGTATGAACCAGGCTGCTCTAGCCTGTATTTTCCTTTTTTGTGCTGCGTCTGATGGCAGGACACCATGTTTCTTGAATTGGATGAAGGGAGTCATCCAACTTTCCGGTCCTTCTTCCACGGTGTTAATTGCCTGACAGGGGTTTTTGGATTTCTCATGCAAGACGTCGACCCATACTGACCTCCGTATGTCTTGTAGACTGGAACTTGCCAGTTTCGACAGGGCATCTGCTCGATTGTTCTGGGAGCGGGGGATCTGTTTGATTTCATATGATTTCAGGCCTGACAACTCTTCTTTTACCATTTCCAGGTATGTGGCCATTGCTTGGTCCCTTGCTTCGTATTCACCATTGATCTGGTTGGCGATGAGCTGGGAGTCTGTCGCCAGGACAATCCGCTCTGCCCCTGCGGCTTTAGCTAGCCTGACGCCTGCGAGTACTGCCTCATACTCTGCTTCGTTATTAGATGCCGGGAAGACAAACCTGAGCGCATGCTCAAAGTCCGTCCCCCCCGGGTTGGTCAGTACGACGCCCGCGCCTGCGCCATTGGCTGTCGAGGATCCGTCCGTATGCACGATCCACTCCTCGGCAGGGGTCTCTTCTTCCCCTGAATGGGAGCACTCAGCCAGGAAATCTGCTAAGGCTTGGGCCTTGATGGCTGTTCTTGGCTGGTAAGATATACCTAGCCCACTCAGCTCGATCGCCCACTTCAGTAATCTCCCTGATTTTTCCAATTTTTCCAACACCTTCTCCAGTGGTTAGTCAGTGAGGACCACGACTGGATGCGCGTCAAAGTAAGGTCTGAGTTTCCTGGCAGCAATTATGACTGCGTAGGCGGCTTTTTCGACCATCGGGTAATTTTTCTCGGCTGCCCCCAGCGCATGACTTACGAAGTATATAGGTTGCTGGGTGCCTACCTCTTCCCGTAAGATAACCGCGCTGACAGTTATATTGGTCACTGCAATGTAGAGGAAAAGTTTTTCTCCTGCTACTGGTCTTGCCAGGGTGGGGAGCCTCTTAAGATGGTCCTTCAACTGCTCAAAGGCCTCTTTCTGCTCGTTTTCCCACTTGAACTGTTTTTTTCCTTTCATTATCTTGAAGAAAGGAGTGGCCTTGTCTGCTGATCGGGCGACGAACCGTGCTAAGGCGGCCATGCGGCCCGTCAGGCGCTGGATGTCTCTAATGGTCTTGGGCTCAGGAAGGTCTAGAACTGCCTGAATTTTCTCAGGGTTGGCGTCTATCCCCCTAGAGCTGACCAAGAACCCCAGGAATTTGCCGGAGCGGACCCCAAATGTACACTTCTTTGGATTGAGTTTCATTTTGTAGGTGCGCAGGGAGCAGAAGGTTTCCTGCAGGTCTATCAGGTGTTCTCTGTCTTCTTTGCTTTTTACGATGGCGTCATCAACGTAAGCCTCGATGTTTCTGCCTTTTTGTTTCTCAAACACTTTATCAACTAAACGCTGGTAAGTGGCCCCTGCATTTTTAAGCCCGAATGGCATCATCTTGTACATGTAGGTGCCTGAACTGGTGATGAACGCACACTTCACCCTGTCCGGCTGCCACAAGTATACTTGATGATACCCTGAAAAGGCGTCTAGGAAGCTCAGCATGGTGTAACCACTGGTGGCGTCTACCAGTTGGTCGATTCTGGGGAGCGGATAGCAGTCTTTCGGGCAGGCCTCGTTGAGGTTTGTAAAGTCCACGCACATTCTCCATGCGCCCGACGATTTCTTGACCATGACCACATTCGCCAGCCATTCTGGGTAGTCACAGACCTCAATAAAATCTGCTTTCAAGAGCTTGTCAATCTCTTCCTTGATTGCCGCGTCTTTTTCTGCGGACATATTTCGCTTTTTCTGTTTTACAGGGCGAGCGTCCATATTTACGTTCAGCCTGTGAACGATGCATGATGGATCAACGCCGGGCATCTCATCTGCCGAGTAGGCGAATACGTCTTTGTTTTCTTTCAGCAGCTTGATCAGTTCAGCCTGGTAGGACTCCTCCAGGTCAGCTCCTATTAGGACCTGCCTCCCTGGCTCTAGGTCTACCAGCATGCTTTCGCCCCCTGGCTCCAGGTGGTCGGACGCCTGATGCTCGGCTGGGATTTCGCCTTCCCTGCTGGGGGAACTGTCAGCCTTTCTTTTTCCTTTTCTTTCTTTTTCGTGTTCTTGCAGGGCCACGGAGTAGCATTGTCTAGCTGACTCTTGGTCCCCGCGCACTTTTCCTTCTAGTCCGAAATCGGTGACATATGCTATGGTGAGGGCCCTGATGGAGATGGTCGCCTCGATTTCGTCCAGGGTGGCTCTGCCAATTAGGGCGTTGTAGGCGGATCTTGCATCCACAACAACAAAGGTTGCTCTGACGTTTCTGGCAGTAGAGCCTTCCCCAAAGGTTACGGGTAGGTCTATGACTCCCATGGGCAGCACGCCTGCTCCGCTGAACCCGTATAACGATCCGGGGGCAGGTCGTAAGTGCCTTTTTTCGAGGCCCATTTTCTCGAAGGCATCTTTGTACAGTAGATTTGTGTATGCGCCAGTGTCTACCATACACCTCCGCACAATGTGGTTGCTAATCTCTAGGGACAGCACCAAAGGGTCACTGTGCGGGTATACTACGCGCCCTGCATCATCAGGGGTGATGCTTAATGTCACTCCCCTTGGACTCCCTGCTTTCTCAGCATAGCAGATCTGGTTCCTTAGTTCACGCATTTCTCTTTTTTGGCTTCTTCGACTGAGCTGGCCCTCGGTGCCCCCTGAAATCACGTGGATCACCATGCGGTTCTGCACTGACCCCTCGGGTTTTTCAGATACTTCCTTCTGAGACTTATTCTTGGCTGCGTAGTTGGCTAACCACCCGTTCTTGATTAACGTTTCGATCTCGTCTTTCAGGTGACGGCATTCCTCGGTGGTGTGGCCTATGCAGTCGTGGAAAGTGCAGAATTTCTTGGGGTCTCCTTTCGGGCTACGAGGCTTGTTCGGGCGATTCCACTTAGCAGTTTCTTTTTCCAGTTCGAAGATCTCCGCCCTGGATTTGTTCAGGGCAGTGTAGCTGTCGAACCTGGGCTGGTAGACAGTGCGCTCCTTCTTGGGAGTGTCTCCCTCTTCCCTTTGCTTGCCCGGCTCACTTCTGCCCCGTCCACCCTGCGGTCCCCCTTGAGGCCTTGTTTGGCCTGCAGGGGTATCCGTCAGGCCGTGGAACTCCTCCTGCAGGATGAACCCTTCCGCAATTTTCCTGGCCATGGCCAAAGTTTCTGGCTGGGCCCTGATCATCTGGTTTTTCATTTCCCCTGGAAGCAGGGAGATTGTCAGGGCGTAGGCGGCGGTGGAATCATCGATCTCCTTGACCTGCTGGTAGGACAGATCAAACCTTCTCAGGTACTCCCTCACACTTTCACCTTTTTTCTGCTTCAGGGTCATAAGATCGAAACGTGTGAGGCGTCTTCTTTTATTCCCAGCATATTGTTCGAGGAAGATCTCGGCCAGCTCTATGAAGAACCTGACTGACCCCTGACGGAGGTCTCTGAACCATCCCTGTGCGAGCCCTACCAGGGTGGTTGGGAAAACTTTGCACCAGATGGCAGGTGGTCGTACATGCCCATGTGGCTCTCAAACGCTGCCAGGTGGTCTTCTGGGTCTGTTGTCCCATTAAACTTAATGGTGGGCATTTTAATTTTTGGAATGGGGTATTCTTGTACCTCAGGATGAAGTGGGGTTTTTGTGGGCCTGCCTACCAATCGTGACCTGCTTTCCCCAGATTGGTTACCGTGAGTATCCCATTGTTTATGGGTCGGTTTCCTCATACTGGGGGAGCGGTGCCTTGGAGGCGGCCTGCTTGCTGCTTCATCTTCTGTCTCAGGGGTGACTTGCCTGGGTCTTTTCCTCTGAGAGTGAGAGAAGCTCTCACCCTGGTGGTACTTAGACTCGAGCGGTTGCCCCCGGTTGAGCCTTGACTGTAGGCTTTGGGATAAACCAGGGGCTGACTGTTCCCTGGCCGCCGGTGTCAGCCTAGAGAAAACTCCGCCTGGCTTTTCTCCCAAGCGTTTTGACATGGGCTCCCTGGGCCTCATTCGCTCCTGTAACCCTCGGGATAAGCCTCCCTGCTCTCCAGACGCTGATTCTGTCGTGTGAATGGAGAACGCCTGCTGGACAGGTGGCTCTGGGTTGCCGGTGGTAATGCGCCTTTGCACATGCGCATACGCTTGTGCCGTCCTTCTTGCTTTCCTCTGAGCATTCCTGGTGGCGGTCCGCCTCGTGCCCCCAGCTTCATCCCTGCTGATTGGGGATGGTTGCCTGGGAGCCGATGCGACCCTGCCTACCAAGTCCTCAGGAGTGAACTCCTGGTTCAGCATCGCAGAGAAGAAAGCGGCTGTCTGTGCCATCTGAGCTGGGGTCAGATTAAGAGCGTGTCTTGGGTGTGCTCCCAGCTCAGGTGTCACAGCAGTGTTAGATCCGCTGAGGAGACTGGTTCCCCCTACCCCTAGGATCGTGGCAGGAGGAACCCTCTCCGACTGCGGCATACCATATAGGGGGGTCACCGGTGGGACCGTCGGACCCGTTCCTGCACTGGCATCAATGACTTCCGGCATGGTTGTTTTAGTTTTGTGATTATGAGTGGTTGATTTTAGTGGGTAACTCGTGAGCACAACCGTAAGTTCCCCACAGACGGCGCCAAATTGTTCCGGTTACGGAAATAATTAGCCCGGTTCTAGATCCGGGTGGTATAATCGAGTTACTTGGTGAATAATTGATTACTCGACCTCCTTGAACCTCTCTTTCGTCTCACTTCCTGGATCGGACCTTCCCGGCGGAGTCGTCCTGCTCCCTGCACAATGAACGCACAGGGCCTCGGAGGTTGTCCGAGGGAACCCTCTCCGATGCCTAAGTCAGCCCGTGAATTGCCTTGATGAACCTAGTTCGTGAGGAGCTAGGTGGCGTTTTTAGGAGTAAGAGTCTAGAGAGAGAAAATCCAACCCCCCCCTCATGTGGGAAATGGGGAAGTATTTATACCTTCCCACAAGAGAGAGAAGTGGGGGAGGGATGGTTGGACAAAGAAGTGACAAGTGGCGTCTTCTCATCCACCCATCCCTAATTACCTTAGGCGAAATGACGGGAGGGCCCCTGGGGGTACCGACCCTGTCGACCAGGGACTTCCCCAGGGCAGGCGGACTTCGGACAGTGGCTGCTAGGTTCCGGCAGGCTGGGATGGCTTATGGTCCCAGCAGCCGGCGGCCATTCTTAGCGTTTAATGCTTCTGCTTCAATTTCTTGCTAGAGACTGGTCCTTCGAGCTTTGACTGGAATCATCCCAGGGCCTGCCCAGCAGGCGGTTACTTGACAGGCGGCCGACCCCAATCAATAAGAAAGCAGAATCAATACCAATTTCAGAAAAAAGATCCTTGCAGCGATGTACACCAAAACTGACTTCAAAGTAGATGTAATCTTATGATCCCTCAGGCAACTTCAATTTTAACCATAAAGATCAATGCATACTCCTACCGATCACACTAACATCAGGCATCAAAGTAAACACTTCAACCAAAGAACTAATAATTAACATTATTGTAGTCCTGTGGGAGCATCTAACTTTGAAACTCGGATTTAGTAATGACAGCAAGGGCACTTTCAATTTCTTACGGTTAACACACGTGCTGCGTTGCTCATCATTGAGATCTTTGCTTACTTATCAGTATTATTGCTCAGTTAACAATAAAGAATCAATGCATACCCCTACGAATCACACTAAAATCCAGTCTCAAAGTAAACACTTCAACCAAAGGACTAACATTATTGTAGTCCTCTAGGAGCATCTTACTTTGATCCTTGGATTTAGGAATGACAGCAAGGGCGCATCCAATTACTTATTGTTGACTCAAGTTTGTTGCTTATACACATGATTGGCTGGGTCAGCTTACTATCAGCACTGCTCACTGATGAAAACTTCAACAAATCATCTGCAACTTCATCATATTACACCATTAATTAAGTAAGAAAATATATATGGTAATCTCTTTTATATATATACATATATAGTATACATTAGAATACTATAACACATAAAGTCGTATATTAAAGTCGAACGTTCCATCAGTTTAAGTTGGCTATGTACAAATCCAAAATCAGATCACATATAAGATCAGTACTGTCAATCAGAAATAATATTTTCACTTATAGCAATTTTATTAATTTTTAGTCATTATTGACACTGCATAAATAACGTTGTATATTTAGAAGTATTATATAAATGAGAATTTAAGTCTTGCATGAATATAAATTTAAATAAAAGGTAATTAATTCAAACTAAAATTCTGAATTCTAATGAAACAAGAAAACCAACCCAAAATTATAGTAAATCAACTGAAATCTTCAAGTAAAACCAGCCCACTACCATCAGTTTTTACTCCATGAAATCACAACCACTAATAACTTCCAACTACTGAGATAAACTGCCCACAAATTGCATAAAAACAGCAGTAAACTACCAACAAAACATAACTAAAACCTAATTCTTCACACTATATATATAACATAGTACATACCAAAAAATCTACCAACATAACGAAAAAAAGAAGCCAACATGGAAAACGAAAACAACCGATTAATTCAGCCATACATTGAGGGTCGAGTCGTTCGAATATGGAGAGGAGATCCAATCCGTTTAGAAAATCAGCAATCTGCAACCCTAGAAATTTTAATGGTAGATAAAAATGTAAGTCATTTATAGGTCTCATTTACTGCATTATATCTTCATAATGTAATTATATTCTAACTTAATTTCAAATTATAGGGATCAATGATGCAAGCATCAATCCTGTATGCAACCACACAACCACATGGAAGGAGCTTCAATGAAGGAAAAGTCTATCGAGTGAAGAATTCCAAGTTAGTACCCAATTACATAAGGGAGGCTGCAACACCTCACAGATGGCGATTTCTGATTCGTCCAACGACAATTATAGAAGAAATTCAAAACGAAGAAATTCCAACTTTAGGTTACAATTTTGAATCCTTTCAAAATTTGATTAACAGTAACTTCAGTGGACGACCTTATATAGGTACGCTACCAAATTTTTGTTGTATACAATATTGAGGTTATAAATTTAGTTTTTAACAAAAGTGTTCTAAGAAATAAATTTCTACAGATGTTGTTGCTCAAGTTGTGGAGTACAGAGTGATATTCAACGGTTCTTGCTCAGTTTTAGAGCTCCAAGACATTCATGGGACATACATGTCAATGTGGGTATGGAGAAATCATGCTGAAGGTATCAAGATAATGGTTGAAGATGCAAAATTTTACACTGAAAAGCCGATCATAGTGTGCCAATGTGTGCAAAGGATTCCATATCACGGTACATAACTACTTAAATTACAGTCCATTAGATTCCAAGATTAGTAGTAGTTATATTATATCTTTAAACGTGTAGGTGAAATACGACTAACAACAAAAGATGCAACGAAGATATACTTCCAACCAGATGTACCAGAAGTTAATGAATTAATCGCTAGGTAATATTTATTCAAATACAAAAATTAAAATTATCGATCAACTCATGTTATATTATTGTAACAAAATTATATTATAACTATAAAAACATAAATGCAAGTCGTGGAGCAGCTCTCAGGGACATCACAAGGGCAACATGGAAGGACATAATAGAAAATGAAGAATATGAGGAAGTTAGAAACATGGGAAGAAAAAGGATAAGGGTTGAGACTATCAACATCGATGAAAATGAAGAAAATCAGGGGAATGCAGACTGAGGATGTGGCAAAATTAACATGTTTACTGTTTTTAATGCTAGACTTAACAGACCTTTTTATGTTGTTTTTACTCTAATTTCAGACCTTTTTTAATGCTGTTTTAATTTGTTTAATGCTAGAACTAACATCGTTATTTTTTTTAATGCTAGAATTAACAAACTTTTTAATGCTGTTTTACTGTAATTTCAGACCTTTCTGTCTGATGTTTT
Organism: Agrostemma githago; assembly: GCA_958450325.1. Lineage (NCBI taxonomy): Eukaryota > Viridiplantae > Streptophyta > Magnoliopsida > Caryophyllales > Caryophyllaceae > Agrostemma > Agrostemma githago. The sequence goes on along the minus strand of OY288247.1, from coordinate 58,242,686 downwards.
AATTTGGTTTTTTAAAAATAGTACTGACAATTACTGCGTTAGTATATACTTGCATTATTATCATGTTCAACAGGTTTTGCAGCTAAATGAAACACAGAAAATGATTCAGATGGCACAAATACAAGATAAAAGAAAGTTCAGATGAGAAGGTAGCGTTCAAGGAATCAGAAGACAATATTCAGCAACGACTCACATAATTTCTGAAGTAAACAATCAGATTTTAAGAGAGTACTAGGCTATTTTATGGTCCAATGTCGTATTTGTATTACAAACTTCAATGTTTAGAATTTCTATTTTCATATCGTATTACTACACTATCAACTAAGAATCATCATTTATTATAATAAACTTAGCCACTTATTATTATTTTTGTTCTATTTCTGAAAGATACAGCTGCTTTTTAGGCATAAGTGCTCACTTGGTATCAAGAATATAAAATGTACCAATCTACAGTAATATCCAGTAATATAAAGGAGCCGTTAGTTTTATTTTAAACAAAGTACAAAGAAGATAGAAATCAGTACATACATATCCCATAAAATAACAAAAGTGATCAATAATTTGTCAAGTAGAATAATTATAGAATAAAGTCAATATTAAGATACATTAACTTAGACTACGAGACAATCAATTTTAATTATGATAAAAAAATTCAAGTTTACGACAATTCAATGGTACATGTTAATTTAAGTTAACATAAAATTCATATCATACGTCTTCCAAAAAAACGAAGCGATTAAATCCAAAAATGAATCCGTCTTTCATATAATTAAATTTAAATCATATATCAAAATCATACACTTATTCTAAATTATATGCTTTTTAGCGTGGTAATTTTAGGGAAAATTATTCAATTATCAATTAATAAAATTCTTAGTAGCATTATTGAAAGGTTAAGAAGCAGAAATATATACAAGATTAGAAAGCAATTAAAATTAACTTATCTTGAGAACATGTATCAAACCCATTATTTTGGTAACTTCCCATGTCTCCCACCATCTCAATAACCATAGCCCTCAACATCCATAACAACACATGAAATATATATAAAGCAATGGTTAGTTGTGTATTTTAATTAAATCAATAGAAAATTCATACATGCATGAACAAAGAAATCATCATGGCAAGTGAAACCAATAGCAACCGAAAATCCATCCCTTCAGATTTTAATTCATCCATTGAAATTGATTCGAAGTTAGCAAGCATTTCAGAATTACTTGATGTGCACAAGATACATCATATTACTTCAATTTCAGCATTTATTGTTTACTTACATTAACTATGCCTAATCAATATTCCATTATAGGCCGGAATATATTCAATAATAGCCAAAATTAAAGGAATTGACAATACAAAACACTGGTATCGGAATAAATGCAAGACGTGTCAAACAATAACAGGAAAGAAAAAGGATGGTAGGTGGTATTGTGCGATGGATTTCTGTGACGCATCAGAAGTTGGGGCTGCTGAAAGAGACTTAATGTAAGTTCCAAAATTGTACTTATTATTTACATAACATACTAAAAGTATTCAACATTTCAATGGTTAATTTATTTGTCAATTTTTTAGTTACAAGGTTAAGTTCTTAGTTGAGGATCAAAACGACAATCAGATTCATGTAATTGCCAACAATAGGCAAGTTGAAGATGGAACTGGATTTAATGCATATGAGTCGTATGACATGCTTATGGAGGTACAATTAATAAAATTTCCAATGAATAATGCTCTTAAGATCTATATTTGTTGTGAAACAAATACCTAATTTTTTTAGAAACTTAAAACAGAAACATGCTGCTTCAAAAGAGATACCATTCATATTAACGACAATGATAGACAAAGAATACATTATGGAGTTGTACGTTTGTAGTCATTTCAATGTCGTGATGAATTCAAGGTGCTACAAGGTGGTTAATCTAAGTGATGACAAAGAAGAAATTCATAAATTGAGGAGCATGTTGACACAACAGGTAAAAAAGTACCCTAATGCATTCATTGTTTTGATGATGTGTTGTTACTTGATTGCATATTTTAATTGTAGGAACAAAGCAGCACAATAACTACAGGTTCTGCTATTTCAGCAACTGATTAATTGGTGAGAAACCATTTTTAGCACATTTATATTTACCAATCATTTTAATATTTAGTATGAAACATTTATATTGTATTTTTAGTAATATTACTAATGAGGTTCAATTGTTTGTATTAAGTAGAATGTCACGCCTATAAGCAAAAATCCACGAAAAAGGCCGTATTCTGAAATAGAACATTCAAGTGGATCCAACACAGACAGTCAAGATCAGCAATCAGCAACAAAGACAACTTTCAAATTGCAAAAGAAATAAACAGTGTCTTAGAATAGCATATACTATTTATGTTTTAAGTCAAATTTAACTAACTTTTAGTTAGTTCGTTCTTTATATCATTAAAGAACAATTGTTAAAAATTTTAGGTATTCAAGTATATTATCCCGATGTTGTAATCGGATTTATTGTTATATTATCGTATTTGTTATTACATTATCTAGATGACATAATTCACTTTAGTTCATTACTTCATTTAGAAGTCAATTTCAATCATGAACATATTGTGACAAATAAATGATACTTCCACATAAACAACAATTACGTTATTCATGTCTAATGCAATGATATAGCATATTAGGATATTACAAAAAGAAAGCACCAGATATTTTCATTTTCTAATTTATGTATTTAGTTCATTTAAATATCCACCAGAGCCGTGAACAATTTTTAATAAACCTATACAAGTACAAATCAGTCGTATAAATAACACTTCAACACAAAAAGCAGTTTATCTCAAACAATTTTAGTGGAGGTTATGAATAAGTTATGTCCACCACCTTCTTCAGTTCTAATCAATAACTTACAGCAGTTTTTACTTATCCAGCAACTTACAGCAGTTACATACCATTTTTACTTAGTATTCTCACTATATAAGACTCTATCATCTAACCAAATAACATAGTATTCTAAAGCTCACATTATCTTTATTATTCAATCAAAAACTTCCTTTCCGTTACAATAAAAGGTATTTACCAAAAAAATATATTCTTGATTATTATTTCGACAAGGTCTATTATGGAATATTGTAGTGCTTCAGGGAAGACGAACGAAAACACAACGACGGGTTCAAATCAGCACAGGACAGAACGTGAGTGCTGCTATATTTCATTTTACTTTATTCATACATTTTCAATTTAAATTTGGTCAACCTATTTGTGTAAACAATAGATACTTAAACTCAACATCATGTAACATTTCAGTCAACAAATCAGATTTATATGTAATATCATGACAACCAGATTATACAAAAAGACCTTTTTTAATAAATTATAAACAAAGCATAATTCTTAATACTCAGATTAATAGATGGAAATAATCAAAAAAATTGAAAACAAAATATTTCATTCCTCAAATTTAAGATCTAAAACATATGAAATGTAAAATTAGAAAACATGTCAGGCTAAGCATAGGTTCGAAATGTAAGGAAATATAAAGGTCAGAATTATGTCCACAATTTGTAATTAAAACAACATTTTAATACACATTATCCTTAAAATCAGATATTTTTCAGGTTGAATTTAGGAACAGTTTCTATGATAATTTACAATTTACAAATTTTCTTTCATTAATAGATTTAAGCATTAATTTCAAAAGTTAATTGACACCTAAAAAGTTTACAGAATACTCTTTAAATCATTTAGGAATATTATAGATAATCATTAATCCAATTAGATTTAATTAATTGGATTAATGACCCAATATCTTATTAATCATAATTTGACCCATATCTTAGTAATCACAATTCGATATTTTAGAAACACTTTAATTTAGTAAAACATATTTTGGAAACACTTTAATTCGATATCTTAGTACTCATATCATACTTCGATCCATATCTTGGACTATATCAGAATGAACCACAATCTAATAACTTAGTAATTAGAATACTCATATTTTGACCCACTTTATCCTTAAAATCATATATTTTTATAGTCAATAACTTAGTAATCATAACATTTTTATACACTGTTCGGGTCAAAAATTTGCACTTTCGGAATGCAACGTGGCATGCTACGAGTGGACGGTCAAAGGGTCATAAGTCAAAGGTCAATAACAAAAAGGTCCACGGTCTACGGATGAAAGCCAAGATCGAAGACTAAAATACGGAAGTCAAAAATAGTCAAAGACCGTCAAGTCAAGCAAACCTGGGGTAATATAAGATGACGGGTTGAACAAAATATAAGAGTAAACAAACCATGGGCCACTTAAATCAAACAAGCCCAACGAACAAGAAAAGGGACTCAGCCCATATAAAGAGGAGGAAGCAACAGTTGTTGCACCTACAGAGGAGGAAACCCTCCTGAAGACCAGGAGATAAATGAGGAGAAGAATGTAACTGCTGAGGAGGATGCAACGGCTAGGGGAGGATTAACTACCAAGATCTTAAGCAATAAAAGAGAGGATTAAATACCAAAATCCTGAGCAATAAAATAGAGGTTAAATGCCAAGATTCTCAACCATAAAGAAGATAACGGCCATTAAGAGAGAATTAAAGGAGGAAGATTCTGAGGAGGAAAAGCAACGGATGGGAGCACTATAAAAGGGACAAGGCAGAAAGAGAAAGGGATCATCCAAGAGCACTCAACAAAAAGCAAGCATCATAAGAAATATACACCATAAGCCATAAGTCGTGATAAAATTCTTTGTATTAGTATTCCTATTTTACTCTTCTCCATTGATAGTAGAAACTTTGGTGGGATTCCGACTCCCCCCGCGGTTTTTCCCACATTGGGTTTTCCGCGTCACCAAAACTTTGTGTGTGTTCTTTTTCTTCTTCGTTTTCGCTCGCTAAATTCATCCCGATTCCGTTGACTCATAGTTATAGGAAGGTCGCTTTAACCCACAACTTAAATCGTAGACCCGATATATTTTTTACCAAAACATACACCATATCATTTTGATAAGAATCCAATCAGAATCTGACCATGCATCAAATCATTAATTTTTTAAATAATATAATAATATACTCTGAAATTATGAAGAAAAAAAATTCATGCTTCAGTTATTTGAAATTGTATATATGCAAGGACACAGTTAACACAAGAACAGAACACAGTGACAAATAATGGAAAAAAAAAGAACACAGTTAACACAAGAACAGAGTAATATATTTACATTAATAACATTAATAGATGAAATTAATCAAAAAGAAAATAGCAACATGTTCAAAAAAAATAGAATGTTAAACCTTCCTTTTAAAAAGGAGTAGATCTGATGCCATAAACTCGAAATTTTAGGGAAACTTCACGGAGAAAAATCTGTACGACAACCAAAAAAATCAGCAATCAAAAAAAATTGAAATAAATAAAAGATTTCGAGATCATGCACCCAAAAAAACCTTTACCATTTTGGATCTTGAATTCGGACCAGGTAGGAGACATGCATGAACCAATGGACCAAAATATGTACAACACGGAAAAAAAAGGATTAGTGACGAAAAAAATTGACATACTAAAGATTTCGAAATTTGAATAAATAAAAACTTAAAAAAAAAAAAAAAAAAAAACTCACCATTTTTCGGAATCGGATAGCAAAGTAGATCTTGACTTCGATTTCGGATATGAAATATGCACGAAATAATGGCAAAAACATGTACACCACAGAAAAAAAAAACGAGATCAGTGATGATTTCGGAAAAAAAAAGGATCAACAACATAATAAATATTTCGAAATTTAAAACAAGAAAAAAAAACTCGCCATCTATTAATGAAGGTCTTCATTTCTGATCTTCATTTTTGATCGAAACACGCTGATTTTTCTTTAATTTTGTTCGTCGGATTAAACAACGTTGCAAGTTGATAAAAAATTTACAGATTTGTGACTGTCAAAGTGAGAGAAAGTGAGAGAGAGTGTTGACTGATGAGAGAGAGAGAGCTGAGATGAAAGGAGGCGGTTGAATTTTTAGGGTTAGAATATTGAGTCTGTAATGAAGGGTTTGTAATGTGGGAATTTAGGGTAAGTCTTATATACCTCCTTTCCAATACATCAATCCATTTAGGGTTTCAGTTATTTGGGCCTTTTCAATATCTCAGTTCGTTTTGGGGTGTAATGGGTTAGTGGATTGGTGGTATTGATTATGAGAGTGGGTTTAATTACGGGCGTCAATTTTGGCCCAACCTACGGTGCCCATCTTTTTCCTTTACGTTTCTATACTCGGTTTTTTAAAATAACGTGTTTATTTTTTCCGGGATTAGTATGTAGCTATCAATTTTACAAAAACATTGTTTGAAGAGCTGGGCCGTCTATACAATTTTGTAGGTGGATGGATTTTGTTCTATACAATTTTAAGTCTATCGAAACGTCTTGCAAACCAGTGTCGGGCCGATGGATGATGAGCTGGTGGCTAATAATGTAGGTGGTCAATGAACGTGTAGTCCAGATAGGCCCATCTCAATAAATAGTGTCGTAATTTTTTTAGACATTTGGGGACGAGAGTGAGATGACTATAACAAAGCGGATAGAGTATACGATAATAAAATACTTTAGTTGCCTTAATTGACCCGAACTCAACTCGATTTCAATAACCCTAGAGTTGCCTTAATTGACCCGAACTCAATCCATTGACCTGTTTTGACAGGTCTAACTGGGCCATTTAGATATTTTTTTAGAAATATTTTGATTTCCCGTTCTGTTTTGTTTTGGTTTCCCGTCCTGTGTTGGTTTTACGTAGAAATTTTTAAAAAAGTTTAGACAAGTTTATGTGCCCACATTTGATAAGATAGTTTCGCATATATTGTTATTATTACTATTATTATTGTTAATGTAAATATCATTAGTAATTCTTCTTCTTATTGTTGTTGTTGTTGTTGTTGTTGTTATCATCGTTGTTGTTGTTAACCATAAAATTAATTGTTTTTCTATGTACTCAGCCATAAAATTAATTGCAATACAGAGTATTAATATTCAGTCCAATTCGCTTTCTACCCTTTAAGTTCCGTTCAACTTAGACACTTTCAGTTCAGTTAGTCCACTTACACTTTAAGCCTAATTAGTTACCACTATTTCTTAACATGTTTTCATTTTGCTTTTACTACTAAGTGTATGTGTACGTAAGATTTTTTTACTGTTTAAAAAATTTTATGTGTGAACCTGTGATAATATTCCTTAGTTTTGAGGCCTGAATTGACCCGAACTTGACCCATTAACCTGTTTTGCCAGGACTAACCGGGCCATTTAGTTATTCCTTAAGAAGTGTTTTGATTTCCCGTTCTGTTTTGCTTTGGTTTTCACGTAAGATTTTTCAAAGATTTAGTTATTCCTTTGTGTTGGTTTCACGTAAGATTTTTCAAAGATGTTTAGCCAAGTTTATGTAACCACATTTGATAAGATTTTGTTGGTTTGATAATATGTTGTATTAGGTGATGTTAACTTTATGAATTTGGTATTATTATTCAGGTGGTGAGAGCAGTAGAAATGCAAATGAAGATATTGAACCAAATCAGCAGCATGTGCGAGGTGTCCGTACTCCCCTAAGAGATATAACCAATGGTACTTCTTACTCACCTCTTACACAAATATATGTTTGTGTGCCTCTACATGCCTCCATAATTTGACTACTAAATATATTTATCAAATATTCGCTTAAATATATTTAATAAATATAAATCTGACTAAATACAATCTAAAAATATAACTTACCATACTATTATTATTATTATTATTACTATTATTATTGTTATTATTGTTAATGTTAATATTATTATTATTATTATTATTACTATTATTACTATTATTATTATTATTATTATTATTATTATTATTATTATTATTATTCTTTTGAATATATTTTAATATTGCGTGTTCTGATAGGGTGGTCAAATCCATCAACCTATACGACGACTGGCCTCACGTCGTCACCGTGCGTCGCCTCATTGTCCTTCAACTCCTGCTTCTTTTAGTGCAACCCCTTCCTCCGTTCTTTCATTTGAACCTGTCATTCTTTCACCGGCAAAACACGATGCAAAACTTAAAAGAGCCCGTAGAAAAGAACTCAATGCAGAAAAAAAAAGAAGGCGCACCTCCTCAGTTCTTCGTACTCAGCCAGGTGATTTGCGTGTATTTTTGTCTACGATTTTTATTTGTTCTGCAATGACGCTTTCAGTTCTCACGATTCATTATATTAGTTATGATTCCCCACGTTTTATTTTGTGTTTTAAAGAATGGTGCCTTTGAACAAATTATCTATGCAATATGTTCACTTATTACAGAGTGTGACGATTCGGACGCCTAACTGACTACTGATTCAGTACCAAGCTTACGTTTTGAGTTTAATGAGGCCAGTACTTCATCAATTCAACTTATTAATCCTTCATCTGATAGTACGTTCACTGATAACGATTCTCAACATCACCAATTCGAAGAAGGATTAACCAACAATACCGCTGGTGGAGTTCCAGATATTGGTGCAGGTTTCCCTTACCCCTCTCTTGAACTGTCCTGTTCTATATAAAATTTATTAGAATCATGTTTATATAAATAGTGCATATTCCATTATTGTTATAATTTTTTTTCATAATCTATTGTCAAAGGTTCAGTTTATTGGGATATTGGTGACCCGGAGTATGAATGTCAAATGTGCAAAGCCCAGATATGGTACGAGGAAAGGATTGGTAAAGGAAAAGGCACAACAAATCCAAAATTTTCCCTATGTTGCTCAAATGGGAAGGTAACCTTGCCATTTCTAAGTCAACCACATGAATTGTTGAAGTCACTATTGACAAGACAACACCGTCTAAGTTCTACGTTCATTAGTAATATTCGCGGCTACAATTGCGGGTATGCTTGGTCGTCCACTGGTGGCATTATTGATAAAACAGTCAACCTTGGTCGAGGTCCATACACATTTAGGATGGGAGGACAGAATGTTCATCGAATTGGCAGTTTGCTTCCTACTGACGGATCAATTCCAAAGTTTTGCCAATTATACATCTACGATACGGAGGAAGAGGTTAACAACCGAATAAATGCCGTAACGTAAGTGCCTTCTGTATGCTCATTTTGTGAATTTGATTGATCATATTTACGCATTCTTGAAGCCTAATTGCTTTGTACATTTTCTTTTCGTACAACCAGTGGTGGTGGGCATAGCAGATTCAATGAGGAACTTATGTCGTTACTAAAGGAAATGATCGATGAACATAATCCTCTTGCAAAGACCTTTCGTAGGGCCAGGGACAGATTGTCGTCGGATGTTGAAGGGGATGTCAGTATTAGACTGATTGCACGAAGATGCACCGATGGGAGAACTTATAACCGTCCAACCGCTTCAGAAGTTGCCGCTGTGATTGAAGGTGACATAGGTCCCGACATGGAGCATCGGGACATTATTGTTCAAAAATCGTGTGGACAATTGCAGCGTATTTCTGAGCTGCATCCATCATATCTTGCCCTACAATATCCTCTTTTGCTCCCATATGGGGAGGATGGATTCCGCTTACATATTCCGCACAGTGAAGCGTCTATTGGTGTAAGCAATAGCCTTAAACCGCGTGAGGAGCTCACTTTACGTGAGTTCTTTGCCTTCCGGTTTCTGGATAGACCAATGGAAATTGAGTTCCCCACGTGGTCACAAGCTTGCAACTTATTCCAACAGATTTGCGTTGACGGTTACATGATGGTTGAGTCGCAGAGATTATCATTCTTACGGTTCAACCAAGATTTACTGAGGGTTGACAAGTACAAGAATGTTGTTGATGCAGTTGAAGGAGGTAATGTTGATCCATCGTCCACCGGTAGTCGCTACATCGTACCGTCCTCCTACACATCCGGTGATGCTTTTATGAGGTCAAAGTATCTGGACACTATGGCTATTTGTAGGTGGTGTGGCTATCCAGACCTGTTCATTACATTTACCTGCAATCCTAAATGGCCAGAGGTCACCCGCTTTGTTACTAGAAGGGGTCTTCGCTTTGAAGATCGTCCGGATATTTTGTCGCGAATTTTTCAGGTGAAGCTATACGAGTTAATACAGGACTTGAAAGTTCGCGAAATTTTCGGGAGGACTAAAGCAGGTATGTATTTTCATATCTTTTTTCAACCCAATCTTACTTCACCCGTGCTTTCTAAAATTGTTTCCCTTTGTACTCATTTTTAAATTCAAATCGTTTGTAGTTGTGTACACAGTCGAATTCCAAAAGAGAGGACTCCCCCATGCACACATCCTGTTGTTCCTCCATCGAGATGACAAATTCCCGGAGGTGGCAGACGTAGATAGAATCATTTCGGCCGAGATTCCCGACGAAAGGCAGAATCCCATATTACACGCTGGAGTATCGGAGTTAATGATCCATGGTCCCTGCGGTGCAGCAAATCCTCAATCACCGTGCATGGTAAAGGGTGCATGCATTCGAAAGTTTCCAAAGCAATTCAACCCTAGAACCACGGTTGACAAGAATGGTTTTCCTATTTACCAGAGAAGAGATAATGGTCGTACAATCCTGAAAAACGGTGTGCCCATTGATAATCGGTATGTTGTTCCCTACAATCCTTACCTCATTGATAAATATCGTGCTCACATAAATGTGGAGTGGTGCAATCAAGCCAGGTCGATTAAATATCTCTTCAAGTATATCAATAAAGGGCCTGATCGTGTTACAATGGAATCATCCTATAGTCGTCGCAATAACCAAAATCAACTCGACCAGATTCAGAAGTTGTACGATTGTCGATATGTATCTGCATGTGAAGCTGTTTGCAGGATATTTTCTTTTGACATCCATTATAGGACTCCTAGTGTTGAAAAACTTCAGTTCCACCTCCCGGGGGAGCAGTCTGTCATCTTCGAAGATGATGACCCAATTGATGAGGTTCTTGATAACTCAAGCGTTGCCACGTCAAAATTCATCGATTGGTTTGCGTTGAATGCAAGGGACCCTGATGCACGTGTGTAGACACCCACATTTTGACCGCCAGGTGTCTATAGTAGTTTCCGACAAACACCCGATGATGATCGGACGCTAACGTGCTTTAACGTACTCGGAAATGGGCTCGTAATGATGGACATTTGGCCTAGGCATTTTAAAGGAGTACAAATCTCACAAAACCAACCTCAAAATCAGGCCCAGTGGGTCGTTTCGAGTCAAATGACACTAATTTGGGTCGAATCCGTCACCAGGGGTAAAACCGTCTTTTAGCGACCGAGTCAAAACCCGGTCAAAGACATTTCTCGAAACCCGTGAGTCCACCGTGACCTCTCACACGGTTGGTTCACACTCCAACTCCACAAAAATCAGCTTCACAAAATAATAAACAATTCCGTTTAAGGTAGAATTCGATCCCGAGTAGGAATCCTATCCGAGAACCGACTCAAACACTCAACCGAGTTGAAACACTCGGCCAAGTACCCAAACCAGCCGGTTTTTTTCCTCTTTTCTTCCTACACAAGAAAATGGAATTCTCGTTCTCCTCAGCTTCTTACTCAAGCGGTAATTCTAGCTCAAACAGGAGTCCTATTCAAAAACCGATTCGAGTATCCGACCGAGTGTAAAACACTCGGCCGAGACAGCCCAAAACAAGAGCAAATCCACCGGTTTGCCTTTCTTCCTCCACAAGAAAATGGAATTCTTATTTCCCTCAAATTCCTACGTTTCCAATCCTAAGCGGTAGTCAAACTCTCCTAAGTCAAGGTCGGGAATTTCCTATAAATAGCCCCTTGCATCCAACACAAAAAACACAATTAATCAATACGATTTTTACCAACAATTCATACACAAAAACACAATTTATTAGGAATATACACATCAACTTTCTATCATCCCGACACACACAAAATTCCTTTAGCATCGAGAAACCAATAATACATCCAAAACCCGAAGGAAACCGGTCCGAAACCCGACACCCTTCACCCGTCAAAACCGTACCACCCTAACCCAACCGACGTTGCCTCGACACTCCCGTGCCTAGCCACATTCCGACGAGTCCCGATCCGAGTCAACAAGAGCATGTAGGTTGAGGGTGTAATCAAACCCGATTTCTTCCTTTCTCTCCCTTTCTCCTCTTCGTCCGTTTTTTTACGGGTCTAGAGTCGTTTTTTTAATATCGTTATTAACGAAAAACTATTTTCATAACGAATATTCTTAAACATACGATATCGATTTTTCTATAATCGAATATCGTATCAAAAAGAGTTATATTAAGATTTCGACGACTTTAGAAATCGTTACATCGTTTTCATCAAAATTCTTTTCTTTTATTTCTCGTTCAAAATAACAAATTTTCGAACAAAAATAAGAACGGACAGACCCGCACGCGAGTCGCGCCATGCCCAGGCGACTCGCGCGCAGGCCTGGAATCCGGGACTTCTTTTTCTACGTTTTCGTTCGTTTTATTATTTATTCTTCGATCGATTTCTAAAATTACATCTTTTCTAAAAACTATTCCAAGTATTTGATATTGATTTCGTAGTCAACTATCGAATATAAAGAATATCGAAAATATTAAGTCGAGCACGAATCATGCAATATTCGTACGCGATTTAATACGAACTTCGAGTTTTCGAAAATCGGCACCGAAACAGGTCACCACGCGACCCGCCGGCATCCCGGGCGAGTCGCGCGGTAGGCTGTCATGCCGCGCCCTTTTCTTTTTTTATTATTTTTCGAACTTCGTTTTTTATACAAAACAACGTTCTTTTCAACAATATTTTTCAGATTTCGATTAATATTTATTTTTTTCGATTTCGCATATTTTATTTGCTATATTATTATTTACAAATCGATACTAACTCGTTTGTTTATCTTGTAGCAAATTCATTCTTTTTCATCATTTGCTTTATTATACTAAAACGAATCTCACATGTTAAATTTGACTTTGACATTAATCAATTTTCATGCATTAAACCACTTAGCAACCCATTCAATTTCCTCACATGCTTAGGGAAAACAATGTTTGCATAATCATTCATCGTTCAACTAACGCGCGCATTAAAACGTCATTCGATATCCTAGTAGAGGCCGCTAATGTGCGGGCGGGGTTGGGTGTTCTTAGTGAACTTCCCAACACGTACCCTCACCCCTTACTCAGAACCGTGGTTTCCGGATGTCCGAAACCATTGGCAACGAGAGTCATTCAATATACGATTAACCGCTCCAGTCGGCATCTATATCGATATGCAAAAGGGACGAGCCAAATAAACTCTGACATCGGAAATGGGCCGTATTTGTACACGGCCCACTACGACATAGAGTGGGCTCGAACGGTTCCGAATAACCATAAAATTCGGTGGCGACTCCGACTTCGATTTAAATTTCCATTTGACCATCTCATGGAGATTCATTCGCCTCCCCAAAACCCGCGCGTGGCCGCGTCGGGGTGGACCTATGTCATGTCCACAATTTGGCGACTCCGCTGGGGATTTTCTGATGAGTTAATAACCTTCAGTGTCCTCAGGGTGAGACTCGAATAGAAATCGTTTGACTAGTACAATGCGCGTTTTAGTTTTACGGTTCATGCATAAACCCCACTTTCCCGGGCCGGTACTCGCGACCGACGTCCCACTATACCGTTGATATAGTCCAAACTGGTTATGTCAAAGTTGTCCATTAGCCGATTCATATGGGTTTTACGGCATGTCCTAATCTCAACTCGAGTTAGGGAGTCCGCCCCGATTCTTGATAGGCTGTGTACACTGGTATAGACCCTTACAGACTGACCGAGACTTAGGTTAAGAGCATACATGGCGTCGTTATACTGTTTCCATGACTACGTGCTACTTGATCCATATCTTTTTCAAAAACCGTCATCTTTTCAAAATTTGCATCCTTTTTCAAAATATCCAATTTACGAAACCCGGGTCATATACCGAACTTAGGACTTATGATTTTACTCAAAACAGCCTTTTTCTAGCCGGTATAATGCCCAATTCAAAACTCGAAAATATTTTCGAAACTTTCAAAACGCGTCATCCGGCCCACTCCTTTTCTTTTTTCGAAAAAGGGCCGAATTTCTCCACCCGATTCATTTCGAGCTTTTCAAAAAAAATCATATTTTAAAACTTCCTCTTCTTAGGACTTCCCGTATTTAGCAGTGTCGGGTCGTGTCATAAGTCGTTGAAGTCTCTAGCGTCGAAACTCCGTCGATCCTACATCGCGGGTTCCCCCCCCCCCATCCTAGTCCGCCTTACCTAACTAAGGCAATGCCCACCTACGTAGGACATACTCCTACAAAGGTCGGCCCGTTTACACAATCGAGTCTAAAAGTCTGGGAATGTCTCACGTGAACCTTCCTTCGGACAGGGCCCAACCCACAGCGTTGGATCCTGAGGAAGGCCCACATTTTCACAAGTCGCCCGTCTAGGTGTCTTTCCCGAGTCATTTCCGTTTTAGTCTTCTTTCTTTTTCCCTTGCCCGGGATGTACATTCCTTAGGATTCGGGTTAAGTTGCTAATTACGTGGTGCTCTTACAGACAGGCCACCCTTCACTCGAACCATGACGCAAAAAGCCATCGACGAGTTGACCACCACGTTGGCCCAAATCCAGACCCAATTGAGGCAAATGCGGGAGGATCAGATCGCCATTGTCACTCGGGTTAGTGTCGTAGAACAGGGAACCCCCAATGCCTCGATCGAAGATAACGGACCCCTGGCCGCACTAGCCGGCGCAGTCCAAAAGTTGCAGGAACAGGTCCACTCGACCACCAGAAACACCATTCTCACAGAAAATGCCCGTACCTATTCGACCCTAACTGATGAATTGCCCGCTAACCTTAAGTTAACGGGCTTACCAATGTTCGATGGGACTGAAGATCCGGTACTTCACATTCGGGCTTTCAAAGACTTCATGGCTGTCAAGGGGGTCAAATCGACCATGTTCAAGCACCTCTTTGCTTCCTCTCTCGAGAAGCACCCAAAAGCCTGGGACTACAGGCTTGACCCCAAGAAATTCAAAACTTGGGACGATGTTGCCATGGAATTCGCACGGAACTACGCGGATCCAGACTACCATGCGTACTCTGGAAGTTATGGCCCAAGAACCAAAGGAGGGTTTCACCAAATACCTCCAAAGGTGGCGGACCGAAAGTGTTAAGCTGGTTGACAAGCCCGGCGAAAAAGTTCTAGTGGAGGCCTTTGTCTAAAATCTCCTCCCTGCTTACCGAGTCCATCTCAGGTACGCCATCATACCCGACTTCGCCACTTTGACCGAAATGGGTACTAGAATCGAAGACGATCTAAGGTTAGAGAGCCTTACTAAGGCCTCTACCAAAGGGTATCAAGGATCCAGTTCCTCCTCCAGCAAGCCCGCCACCACAACGACGGCCCGAAGCATTTTTGACGAGGTAAACTCACTTGACACCTCAACCAAGAAGAATACTCCAAATCGGGTATTCACTGACATTGGGACAACTTATGCTAATGCCTTACAAAGGCTATCTTCGAAAGGCCTTATCCAACCGATAGGCCCAACTCCGGAAGTTCCCGTGGAAAAACGATCCAAAAGCTACAACATCCAGGCCTATTGCCACTATCACCAAGGCAATGGGCATGACACGGAGAAATGCTGGAAGTTGAAGCATCTTATTCAAGATCTGATCGAAAATGGGAAGATACCGCTGCCCAGTGACAAGCCAAGCAACAAAAACAATCCTCTTGCTACTCACGCCATTTTTACTGGAGAGATAGTTGACTGCACTCATCTCATTTCACCCTTCATTTCCCAAATCAACGGGATATGGAACGACGATGAAGATGATATCTACCTGGCTAAAGGGGAAGCCATCCCCGTCACTATCGAGGAAGTCCGGAGGGCTAAAGCCAAGGCTCTGGCCGGTACACACACCATCACAGCCACCCCGGAAACCGTCACTGAACCTTCCAGGACGGAACTCACTTCTGAAGAGCCAAACGCCGACACAGCCCTAGTCAGACAATTGAAGAGGGTCCGAACTGATATCACTATATGGCAGCTTTTAGTTAGTTCACAGGAGCATCGAGCGGCACTTACTAAGGCCCTCGATGAAATCAAATTCGACTCATCGGTTACCCCCACCGAAATGGTAGCCACGATCATGCCATATCTCAAGGACAAGCCCAAAGGAGAAGGCCCACTTATCACCTTCTCCGAATCCGACCTTCCACCACTCGGGACCACTCATAACTTGGCCCTATACATTACGGTGATTTGTCGAAACAAATATCTCCCGATGACCCTAATTGATGACGGGTCCGCAGTTAACGTCCTTCCTTTAAGGACAGCCAAGGCCCTCGGCGTTACCGAGGCTGACTACCTTCCGACCGCAAAGACTATCCAGGCTTTTGATGGAAGCCCAAAATCAGTGGCTGGGGCCGTTAAACTAACCATCATAACAGGCCCGATCGAGAAGGAGTTAGAATTCCAAGTGATCGATGTTACTTCATCTTTCAATCTGCTACTTGGAAGACCATGGATTCATGCGGTCAAAGCTGTATCTTCCACTCTTCACAGGAAGGTCAAACTACCTCTACAGGACGGGATCATCACTCTCGAAGCCACTCCCATAACCGTGTCAAGCTGTAACACGACGGGCTCAGCCGACCCACGAGGGTTCAACTTTGTGGGAATGATCGAAGAAGAGTACCTTTTTCAGCCATACTTCACCGTTAGCATCTATACGATGCTACAAAACCTGGGTTGCCTACCGGGAGTCACATCAAGGCCATATCTTCCACCGGGAAAGATCATCGAAACCCTGAACAATGGGCAATCTCACCTTGTTCTAGGCTATACTATGGCATCCGGCTACACGAACCAAACCAAGGCGGTCACGTTCGTCACCCCGGTATTCGAAACTGTTCAAACGGGCCTTTATCGGCCCACCATCTCATATCCCGGGACCAAACTGGCTCGGGAATGCAATTTCATCCCGGATGACATATTCGCCCTTATCCAGGCCGAATCAAAGGAGGGCCCAACCAACACTGAGCCCATTCTAGGACTACTCTTCGGGGAGGACAAGGTCATCCCGACCCCTAAGCAAGAGCTAGTCAGCTTGATCCTTCGTAGCAGCAGGTTCGATCCAACTAAGCTGATCTCTGAAGTTGGTGCCGACACTGGGAAGAGAGCTTGGAGGAAGACAACTAAGTGGACCGACAGTCAAGGCCGGGTCTACAAGCTAACCACCGGAGAAGGAGATATGCATGCTATCGAGTCTGAATCTGAGTCCGAGTCCGAGTCAGAGCCAGAGTCGGAGTCTGAGTCAAAGTCTAGAGGGTCCAGTACTAGGATCGAGTCTGTAACCCCTCTCCCTTCCTTAGCCTCACCATCGAGAGCCCCGGAGTCTGTCCCGAGGGCTCTCCCTATCCCGCCTCTGACCAACGATCAGATGGCAGCTCTCTTCGAGCTCTTTTCAAAATTTACTATCAATAATAACGATAACCGTTCTGCTTATGACTTGGCTTATTTTCAAAATGTTTTCAAAAATCTTACTTGCAATGACATTGAGAAACCCGAAGAACAGGTACCATTGCCTCCGCATCTAATCGAGCAACTTGAACAAAGGGAGTCCCGAAATCCGGTAATCGAAGAAACCGATTCCATCAACGTAGGAACCCCTTTAGATCCTCAGATACTTAGGTTGGGCCTATCTTTAGATCCCGAGGAGAAACAACAATTCACGGACCTCCTCCAGGAATTCAAAGATGTCTTTGCATGGTCCTACAAAGACATGCCGGGAATAGACCGGGAGATAGCTGAACACCGAATACCCATCAAAGACGGGTACAAGCCGGTAAAACAGAAACTCCGAAGAATGAGGCCCGAATGGTCTCTCAAAGTCAAAGAAGAAGTTGATAAACAATTCAAAGCGGGCTTTATCCAAGTGTCTGAATATCCAGACTGGGTTGCAAACATAGTACCAGTACCCAAAAAGGATGGCAAAGTCCGAGTATGTGTAGATTTCCGAGACCTTAATAAGGCCAGCCCAAAAGACGATTTCCCGTTGCCACATATCGACATACTGGTGGATAACACGTCCGATCATGCCCTTCTATCATTTTTGGACGGGTATGCCGGATACAATCAGATCAAAATGGCGGAAGAAGACATGAGTAAGACCACCTTCATCACACCTTGGGGGACTTACTGCTATACCGTGATGCCATTTGGGCTTATTAACGCTGGTGCCACTTATCAACGGACCGCTACTACTTTATTACATGACATGATGCATAAGGAGGTAGAGGTCTACGTCGACGATATGATTGTCAAGTCCAAGGACCGAAACAGGCACATTGCAGCCCTAAGGAAGTTCTTTACCAGACTACGCAAGTACAACATGAGGTTAAACCCTCAAAAATGCAGTTTCGGGGTAACATCGGGCAAGTTACTGGGCCACATTGTCAGCCAACGTGGCATCGAAGTTGACCCAGCAAAGATCAAGGCCATTACCAAGATTCAACCGCCTAAAACCGAAAAGGAGATAAGGGGGTTTCTCGGAAAAGTCCAATATATAAGCCGATTCATTTCAAAGCTAACCATGGTATGTGAACCCATTTTCAAGAAACTGAAGATAGGAGAACGAACACTATGGGACGACAAATGTCAAATGGCTTTTGACAAGATCAAGGAGATTCTATCCTCTCCACCGGTGTTAATGCCACCTCAGCATGGTTTGCCTCTATCACTATACTTGACAACAACCGAGACTGCCATGGGCGCTATGCTGGCCCAGACGGTCGATTCTGAAGAACGGGCCATTTACTACATCAGTAAGAAGTTCTTAGAATACGAATGCAAATACACTATGCTCGAGAAGACGTGTCTAGCATTAGTATGGGCCACTAAAAAGCTCCGACACTACATGCTTAGTCACGAAGTACATGTGCTATCCAAGATGGATCCAATCAAATATCTATTCGAGAAGCCCATCCTTAACGGTCGTATATCCAGGTGGACTTTAATGCTAGCTGAGTTTGACCTCAAGTTCGTACCTTTAAAAGCCATCAAGAGCCGGGTAGTAGCAGAATTCCTCGCCGATAGTCCGGTATCCGAGGAAGATCACACCGATACTTGGGCCTTCCCAGACGAAGACATATTCCATACCGACACCGACACATGGGATCTGTATTTTGACGGAGCGTCCAACTTTCGAGGATTTGGTGTCGGGATTTTGCTAATCTCACCACAAGGTGAACATACCCCGTTATCCATCAAGCTAGATTTTGACGTGACTAATAACGCAGCCGAATACGAAGCGTGCATTCACGGGTTGCAAGCCGCCGTCGATTTAGGAGTAACAAACCTCCGGGTCCACGGTGACTCATCATTAGTCATAAACCAAACCCTACAAAAATGGAAGACTCGGAACGCGAATCTCGTGGCTTACCAAGCACGAGTAAGGGTTCTCGAAAAACAATTCCAAAAGGTGGAGTACATTTATCTGCCTCGGGAAGAAAACCAGATTGCAGATGCTCTGTCAAAATTAGCATCTTTACTAGTATGCCCATTTGTGTCGAAAGACGATCTGAGCCAGCATATATCAACGCTATCCAAGATATCGAAATAACTGATCCAGAACCTTGGTACCAGGCTATTCTAACCTACTTGACGTCAGGGGAATATCCTCCGGGAGCTGAAAACCGGGCCAAGAAAGCTCTACGAAGATGGGCAACCCAGTTCATCTGCACAGACGATGGACAGTTATATAAGAAGACAGCACAGGGGGCTTTGCTTCTATGCATTGACAAAACTCGAGCCGAAAGAGTTATGGCCGAGGTGCACGATGGCGAAAACGGACCACACATGAACGCCCATATGTTGGCCCGGAAAATCGCAAGACTCGGTTACTATTGGAATAGCATGGAAACTGACTGTCAGCTGTATGTCAAACACTGTCACAACTGTCAGATTTTCGCTAACGTTCAGCATATGCCTTCATCCCTACTATATAAAATGACATCACCATGGCCATTCTCAACATGGGGAATTGATATAATCGGGAAAGTGAATCCTTCCGGGACAGGAGGTCACTGTTTCATCCTAGTGGCTATCGACTATTTTACTAAATGGGTCGAAGCCGAATCATACCGGATCTTGAATGCCAAACATGTGGCTAAGTTCATCCAAAACAAAATTATATGCCGATACGGGATTCCACACGAGTTCATCAGCGATCACGGAACCCATTTCCAAGCTGAAACTGCCACTCTACTGGAAAAGTACAAGATCCAAAGGCATACATCGTCACCTTACCGTCCTCAGACAAATGGAGCGGTGGAGGCAGCCAATAAGACAATTGTCACCATTCTTAAAAAGATGGCTGAGAATTACCGAGACTGGCCCGACAAGATACCCTTTGCCTTATGGGGATATCGAACATCAATTCGAACTGCAACTGGAGCAACTCCATACTATCTGACATATGGAATGGAAGCAGTCCAGCCGGTCGAACTAGAAGTACCATCCCTTAGGATTCTGCTCGAAAGTCAGGTACCTGAGGCGGACTGGGTCCAAGCCCGATATGACTCGCTAATCCTCTTAGACGAACGGCGATCCCGGGCTCTGAATAATATTCAGATATATCAGAAAAGGATCCAACGGGCTTTTAACAAAAGGGTTAGGCCCAGGAATATCAAAAAGGGCGATCTAGTCCTAAAATCTGTTCGAGCTTTGCTACCAGTTGACCCAAGGGGAAAATTCAAACCTAATTGGGCTGGGCCATATTTAGTGAAGAAGATTCTTTCAGGAGGGGCGGTAATGCTAACTGACTTGGACGGGAACGAGTTCGTCAATCCAACAAACTTGGACCAACTGAAGCGTTACTACCCATAAACCCTGTCTCAATGTCATTTGCAAAAGTTTATAAAAATGTCTTTTTTATGAATTTTCAAAATTTTAACCAAGTCAATAAGTTAGGATCATTTATCCTACCGTTGCACATCTCGAATTAATAATCTTGATGTATTTCGAAAATTGCAAAAATGCTTCTGAACTACGGAAGGTTTGATTCCATTGATTTTGGATACGTAGGCAACCCCTCAAAAGGGTACAACCATTGCAATAACGAAAAGACGGGAACGGTATTCACTAATATGTCTTTTTATTATTTCAAAAATACATCACAAAAAAAAGCAACAAAATCACACCACAAAAAATAGTAGTAATACTTAAATAATAAATTTAGGAGACTACTCGTACATTTTACCCTTTCCCTTATCTTTCGGGTCACGTGGAGCCCAAGGCCGACGGGGCGGGGGCGAACGTTCCCTAATCACAAGGGGAACTTCCTTTGCTCGAACCCGCTTCTTCGATTTTGGGTTTTCCATCTGTTGCACCGGCCCAAGCCGAGCCCTGACCTACTCGGGAAGCCTGTCTCGAGGACCAAGTCGGTCCTTAGCAGCCAGTCTTGGCCCTAGTCTCCTTTCTAAGTCCATCTGGGGGCTCACCCTCCCCCGTGCACCCTTGTTACTGGACCCTTCAGTCTGGGTCCTAGATCTTCTTTTCTGACCTGTCGAAGTAGCTCCCTCAGTAAAGAAGCTCCTATTGTCCTTAGCATGCTCCCGGCGTAATAGGTCATAGGCCTCGTCAATTTTCAGGGCAGCTCGAGTTTTAGCTGAATCAGCTCGGGTCCATCTTGCATAAGAATCGGTTACCCAGATCGAATGAGAGTTCTTGAGAACAGGCCAAGTAGCTCGTGTATACCACCTTTGCATCCAGGTGTCACACATCACATCCGTCAGCTGAGTAGATTCACTCACAACGGCCTCGATTTCTGGGATTCTTTGTGCCCGGCCATATTGCCTAAGTATGCGATCGGGAAAAAGGTGAATTGTTTGCATAAAAGATAGGATTACCTGATATCTAGCCCTATCTCGAGATTCTAGACCAGTCCAAAGGTAAATTGGCCACCATGGCACGGCCCAACGGATCAACAGGCCTCCATGGAAAGATAGCACCTCATCCCAATATTGTTGGGTATTGAAGCGAGAAAAGGCAATAGCTCGTCTCCTCGACATAACTTGCCTGGGTTGATATCGGCTTACATTTAAGGGAGGATCCAAGATCGATAACCTCTCGAATAACCACAGCTGAAAAAATCTGGAAAAATTAAAATCATCAAAATCACGAAAAAAAAAAACGTGAAAAGGCGTGAAAACCGAGAAAACCGCAGAAGCCGGGAAATCGGGAAAACCGCGCAGAAAACCGGAAAAATGGGAGAAGCCGGAAAATCAAAAAAATTCAAAAAATCAGCATACCTGTAGAAGCCGAGTACTCCCAGTTAGCCGAATTGACGGATCTCTTTTACGATTATCCAAACCCTGGATAATCTCCCCTGTAATCAGCCAAGCCGGGCTGTGCTCCGTCTCCATTAGGTCAGCCACAGTGAAAAGTCTAACATGACCCATGCAAGATAATAAGTCCATATGTCCTTCAAAGGCGTAAACATGGAGCATGCAAAAAGTAAAGGCCCCACGGCTATGAACCGGCCTGACCCGGACATCATCTGGGTTCATGAATTTTTCAGCCAGGTCGATCAGGGAAACGGTATCTCCTTCTAGCATACGGGATACCTCCATATGGGAAAGCCCTAAAAATTCCCTTAACTTCCTCCTTGGGTCAGAAACTGAAAAAGGGATAGCAGGGCGAAGTATAGGATTCCATCCTCCTGCAGCAGCAATTTCCTCAGGAATAGGGCAAATCTCTCCTCGAGGAAAACTAAATACATGATAGGTATCATCCCAATAGGATAAGCAAGCATCCAAGAAGTGGCAGTCTACTTGCATCTGACGGATCACGGACAATTGGGTAACGCCGTTCTGATTTAGGATAGCCCTATCGGGATCCCTAAAATATTTGGACCACTCGTGCAACATTCCGACTAATCGGTCGATTCCCATATTTATTTTAAGAAAGAATAAATTTTTCAGGGCTTATTCCTTTCTTTGGGTAATTAAGGAAGTGGGGAATTATGGGAATTAATTAAGCAAGAAGGGGTATTTATAGCATGAAAATGAGTTCTCCTCCTCACCTTAGGACTCCTAATCCTAGAGCATCTAGCATACAAGCCATTGTCCTAAGGCTTAGCTAAGTCCTCCCGAGCATTCCTATTCCTTTTCAAAGTCAAAACAAAAATTCCCTAATTTTTTAAAGACTTTTGCAAACTCAAAACTCAAACCTTTTCTCAAAATTCCTATTCCCCAGCACGAGTCATTTTTCCTACAAATGTTACATGCAAAATTTTGCAGCTTGGCATAAATATGTACAGGACGACTCGAGCAGGACCATGCGATTTGCATAACTCCCCAGCGGCATTTAACAAGATGAGCCGACATACAGGCCCATTTTAAGTCTCATGCGACGAATTCCCCCACGGAGTAATCATCAATTCAGGTACATTTCTAGCCCATGGCCGGCGGGTCCTCCACGCAGGTCTAATGGACCTTAAACGACCCGACCGGAAGCTGGCAAGTTTTAATCCTTGATTGACCTGGTGGCTACTCTGACTTTCGCCCTGTCCAAGCCTCAGTCAGAGTGGGGGCTCTGTAGACACCCACATTTTGACCGCCAGGTGTCTATAGTAGTTTCCGACAAACACCCGATGATGATCGGACGCTAACGTGCTTTAACGTACTCGGAAATGGGCTCGTAATGATGGACATTTGGTCTAGGCATTTTAAAGGAGTACAAATCTCACAATACCAACCTCAAAATCAGGCCCAGTGGGTCGTTTCGAGTCAAATGACACTAATTTGGGTCGAATCCGTCACCAGGGGTAAAACCGTCTTTTAGCGACCGAGTCAAAACCCGGTCAAAGACATTTCTCGAAACCCGTGAGTCCACCGTGACCTCTCACACGGTTGGTTCACACTCCAACTCCACAAAAATCAGCTTCACAAAATAATAAACAATTCCGTTTAAGGTAGAATTCGATCCCGAGTAGGAATCCTATCCGAGAACCGACTCAAACACTCAACCGAGTTGAAACACTCGGCCAAGTACCCAAACCAGCCGGTTTTTTTCCTCTTTTCTTCCTACACAAGAAAATGGAATTCTCGTTCTCCTCAGCTTCTTACTCAAGCGGTAATTCTAGCTCAAACAGGAGTCCTATTCAAAAACCGATTCGAGTATCCGACCGAGTGTAAAACACTCGGCCGAGACAGCCCAAAACAAGAGCAAATCCACCGGTTTGCCTTTCTTCCTCCACAAGAAAACGGAATTCTTATTTCCCTCAAATTTCTACGTTTCCTATCCTAAGCGGTAGTCAAACTCTCCTAAGTCAAGGTCGGGAATTTCCTATAAATAGCCCCTTGCATCCAACACAAAAAACACAGTTAATCAATACGATTTTTACCAACAATTCATACACAAAAACACAATTTATTAGGAATATACACATCAACTTTCTATCATCCCGACACACACAAAATTCCTTTAGCATCGAGAAACCAATAATACATCCAAAACCCGAAGGAAACCGGTCCGAAACCCGACACCCTTCACCCGTCAAAACCGTACCACCCTAACCCAACCGACGTTGCCTCGACGCTCCCGTGCCTAGCCACATTCCGACGAGTCCCGATCCGAGTCAACAAGAGCATGTAGGTTGAGGGTTTAATCAAACCCGATTTCTTCCTTTCTCTCCCTTTCTCCTCTTCGTCCGTTTTTTTACGGGTCTAGAGTCGTTTTTTTAATATCGTTATTAACGAAAAACTATTTTCATAACGAATATTCTTAAACATACGATATCGATTTTTCTATAATCGAATATCGTATCAAAAAGAATTATATTAAGATTTCGACGACTTTAGAAATCGTTACATCGTTTTCATCAAAATTCTTTTCTTTTATTTCTCGTTCAAAAAAACAAATTTTCGAACAAAAATAAGAACGGACAGACCCGCACGCGAGTCGAGCCATGCCCAGGCGACTCGCGCGCAGGCCTGGAATCCGGGGCTTCTTTTTCTATGTTTTCGTTCGTTTTATTATTTATACTTCGATCGATTTCTAAAATTACATCTTTTCTAAAAACTATTCCAAGTATTTGATATTGATTTCGTAGTCAACTATCGAATATAAAGAATATCGAAAATATTAAGTCGAGCACGAATCATGCAATATTCGTACGCGATTTAATACGAACTTCGAGTTTTCGAAAATCGGCACCGAAACAGGTCACCACGCGACCCGCCGGCATCCCGGGCGAGTCGCGCGGTAGGCTGTCATGCCGCGCCCTTTTCTTTTTTTATTATTTTTCGAACTTCGTTTTTTATACAAAACAACGTTCTTTTCAACAATATTTTTCAGATTTCGATTAATATTTATTTTTTTCGATTTCGCATATTTTATTTGCTATATTATTATTTACAAATCGATACTAACTCGTTTGTTTATCTTGTAGCAAATTCATTCTTTTTCATCATTTGCTTTATTATACTAAAACGAATCTCACATGTTAAATTTAACTTTGACATTAATCAATTTTCATGCATTAAACCACTTAGCAACCCATTCAATTTCCTCACATGCTTAGGGAAAACAATGTTTGCATAATCATTCATCGTTCAACTAACGCGCGCATTAAAACGTCATTCGATATCTTAGTAGAGGCCGCTAATGTGCGGGCGGGGTTGGGTGTTCTTAGTGAACTTCCCAACACGTACCCTCACCCCTTACTCAGAATCGTGGTTTCCGGATGTCCGAAACCATTGGCAACGAGAGTCATTCAATATACGATTAACCGCTCCAGTCGGCATCTATATCGATATGCAAAAGGGACGAGCCCAATAAACTCTGACATCAGAAATGGGCCGTATTTGTACACGGCCCACTACGACATAGAGTGGGCTCGAACGGTTCCGAATAACCATAAAATTCGGTGGCGACTCCGTCTTCGATTTAAATTTCCATTTGACCATCTCATGGAGATTCATTCGCCTCCCCAAAACCCGCGCGTGGCCGCGTCGGGGTGGACCTATGTCATGTCCACAACGTGATCTACTTCTATCCGAGATTCCTCGAAGGTACGTATGGGATAAGACTAAAAAGCAGTGGAAGCGTAGGCAAAAGTTTTTTGCAATTGGTAGGTTGCACCACGTTCCCCCAAAATGTGGTGAACTCTACTACATGAGAACGATGCTGAACCATTCTAAGGGAGCAATGTATTATGAAGACATTCGAACTGTGAATGGTATATGTTATCAGACTTTCCGAGAAGCGTGCTTTGCTCTTGGCTTGATTGGTGACGATTATGAGTATGTCGATGCGATTAAGGAAGCACACGATTGGAATTCAGCGACTTATCTTAGGCATCTGTTCGTGTCATTGTTGTTATCCAATTCTATGTCGATGCCTTATACTGTGTGGGATGAGACGTGGGAATTGTTATCCGATGACATCCTCTTCAGGGAACGGAGGCTTCTATCGAACCCCGGTAAGTGTAGCTGTTATCTTCTTATGATGTAGTATATATTTTTAGTACTCCCGGTTACAAATTGTATTCTCATTAAACATTACTTTGAATGCATTTTCATGTTGGTTGCGTTTTGTCTTAGATTTGGAGTTGACTGAGGAAGAGATTCATAACTTAGCCCTACTCGATATTGAGGTTTTGCTGCAAAGTAATGGTAGTAGTTTAGCTAGATTTGAAGACATGCCCATTCCTGATTCATCAGTTGTTTCTGGCTTATGTAACACGTTGGTCCGAGATGAATTATCGTATGATAGGGATGCTTTGCGTCGTGAATTCGAAGTTGCCTTGCCTATGCTCACTACCGACCAACGTTCTGTATACGATGAAATTACTGTTGCCGTTACAGCGCAACGAAGTTCCGTTTTCTTTGTGTATGGCTTTGGAGGTACAGGGAAAACATTTATATGGCCAACATTATGTGCCGATTTACGCAGCAAGAGACAGATTGTGCTCCCTGTTGCGTCCAGTGGAATTGCGGCCACTTTACTTCCGGGAGGTAGGACAACCCATTCCAGATTCAGCATTCCAATCAATGTTGACGAGACTTCCACTTGCTCCAATACCAAGCCTGGAACGGATTTGACTGAGCTTATAATGAAGACAAGTCTCATTATATGAGATGAGGCACCCATGATCCATAGGCATGCATTTGAGGCTCTTGATCGCAGTTTGAAAGATGTTATGCGTGCTGTGAGCCCACGGAATGCGGACCTGCCTTTCGGGGGTAAAATTGTTGTATTAGGAGGTGACTTTCGACAAATACTCCCAGTTGTACCTAAAGGGAGTAGTTCTGACATTGTGCATGCATCTTTATTCTCATCTTATTTATGGTCATCATGCAAGGTAACTTTTATTGTATTTCCTATGAGTGATTTCGTTGTCTGTCGTGTCATCTACTTTTCAGTTTGTATCTATTTTTTCCATGACTATGAATCATTCCACCTTTTGTTTACTTTATTTATACAGGTGCTCACACTCACCCAGAACATGCGCCTTCAAGTTGGTGCCTCTTCTCATAATGCACAAGAAATACGAGACTTCTCAGATTGGATCCTTAGAGTTGGTGATGGTGTGGAAGGTGGGCACAACGATGGCGAGGTTGATGTTAAATTTTCGAATGAACTTCTTATCCACAATGTCAACGAACCTATTGCATCAATTGTGTCCAGCACATATCCCGGCCTGCGAGATCGACTGTGGCATGAGGATTATCTGCAGGAACGAGCGATTTTGGCCCCTACACACGAATTTGTTGAGTTGATTAACGACTATGTGTTATCTCTTCTTGACGGTGTAGAGCAGGTCTATCTAAGCTCTTATGAGGTATGTATGGACGAGATAGTTCCGGGCCAGCCTAATATGCACTCCACTGAATTCTTGAACAACATTAAGTGCTCCGGCATTCCTAATCATGAGTTACGATTTAAAGTGGGTTCTATGGTTATGCTTATCTGGAACATTGATCAATTTCGTGGGTTGTGTAATGGTACGCGCATAATTGTGACTCACCTGGCCAATCGAGTCATTCGGTGCAAGGTGTTAAGAGATAGTCATGCAAATGATATAGTTTATATCCCGCGTTTGACCCTTTCTCCGTCCGACTCAAGCAAGTTTCCCGTTTGGTTTACTCGGCGGCAATTTCCCATTTCTATATGCTTTGCCATGACGATCAACAAAAGTCAGGGGCAATTGTTGTCGCATGTTGGTCTGTATCTCCCCAATCCTGTGTTCACACATGGTCAATTATATGTTGCTTTATCGAGGGTCACCAACAAAAATGGATTAAAAATCCTTATTTTTGATAGTGGTAATCGCACTTCTGACATTACTACTAATTTGGTGTATCATGAAGTTTTTCAATATTTGTAATTAAATTTGTATACTCGCGTAGATATCGACTTTTGTCTTTTCTTACTACTTACTTTTATATTTTAATGTGTATGCCATTTTAAACAAAGAAAATCATTATCTTTGTTTAATTTTTTTTTGTTAGTCCGATGTTTTGCTATTAATTGATGCAAACTATTAAATATTTAGCCATATCTTTGTCATGACGTGTTTAATGAAAATTTATACAATTTTTGAAAATACAACCGCGCAATTTGCGCGGGTACAAAACTAGTTTACATTGTTTCCAAAGTTTAATTTATCATTGTCTTTTCATTTGAATTTGTGACATCAGTTCAAAATGAACATTGGTTTCCTCATTACCCTCGTCAAAGACATCACTATTCCTGAACTGTATTTGAAATATGTCAATGTTCGTACAAAGGTAACAAGTAAATGGGACCAACTAGATCCTTATAGCCATACAAGGTGTGTCGCTGCAGTTTACTTCATATTCAATGAGGATTTCCTGTCCCATTTTGTGTCCCATTTTGTGTCCCACTCTGTGTGCCACACCATACACTGGATGACACATCAACAAGTGTATGATATTTGTATGGTGTGGCACACGGAATGAGACACAAAAATGGGACGGGAGATCCGCTCTGCTTCATATTGGTTGATGAAGTGGTAATACAGAGCAATGTTTATTTATTTTTAAAAAAGGATTAAAGCATAATCAATGATTTCTATTATCAACCCTTTTTTTTAGATTTTACATAAGAGTATGATACAAGCCACTGTACCTAAAAATATGTTAAAGCCGTATGGGCACCGCATTAGGGTCGTGAATACATTTCACAATGCAAACATGATGTTATTTGTAAACGAGGGACCTGATGTGTCTAATGTATCTGTTTGTCATTACTATCGGTTATTCATGAAATACGCTATAGGTATATACGAGGTGGGTGACCCTACAAGTTCAATAAGCCCATAAAATTTCAAAACTTTCTCGGATATATTGGACAGGAAGGTTTCAGAAAAACATTTCATAGGTACTTCATCGTGATGTAATAATAATAAAATAAGACATGATGTAATATTATTATTACATCACGATGAAGTACCTATGAAATGTTTTTCTGAAACCTTTCCTGTCCAGTGTATCCGAGAAAGTTTTGAAATATAGATTTAGGATCCGTTAGGAACAAACACTCGGTAAGAACGGTGAGAACAACATAAAATCGTAGGATTAAAATTGTATTGAACGGATCAGATTAGTACCTTGAAAAACAAAATTCACGCAACAAATTTTTCTCACTCACCATTCACCACCACTCTCCTATATCTTACTTTTTCTTTCCCCCATTCATCCCCAATTTTTCTTTTATGACTTATTTGTTTTCTCCGCAATTTTTACTCAACTTCTGTGATTTTTGATATTTTCACTCTGTTGCATCCCAAAATTTAGTTAAACTTGAAGTTGATAGTTGATTTATGTGGAGTATGATGATTCACTCGATACACAATACAAACCACTAGATACACAAAATAACCCGTCAAATACACAAGATAACTCACTTTTATGTGGAGTCTCATATAAGTTATATACAAAATCTTGGTTATACGTAACCAAAAATAAACCAATATTTTAGATCATACTAATTAATCGAAATATCTGTCCAAATTACATAATATCTTTCAAATAAAATACTCATCACTAATAGTAATAATAAATAATACCGATTTTCTAACGTGTGTCCACTGGGCACACGTTAATAAGCTCAATAAAGCAAGTTTTACCAAAATATTATCATTAGAAATGGAAATATTAAGATATATTTAGGAAGTCGATACACTTACACGGCGTGTATGAGATTTCTCATACACGACCAATCACATTGCGCCACATATTTAACTTTGTTTAACCTAAGGTGGTTAGTGTAGGGGTAGATTAGTAATTTTACCTGATTAGTTAGTTCTTAATCTTAGGTTAGTTAGCCAAATTAGAAAAAAAAAATATTTTGGTATTTTTTTGCGTATTCCGTTTTATGAATTAATTAGATAATATTATTAATATATTTTAGATTTATTTAAAAAGAAAAATAATTTATATAATTATAATTTATATTTTTTTAAAATCATTGTTATATATATATATATATATGTATGTATGTATGTATATGTATGTATGTATGGAGGAAGGATCAAGTGAGTCCTCCTATATATATTGAGTCCATGAGTCTAATCTTGGACAATTGATCAAGTGGAAGATGGATGGTTGTGATTGTTTGAAGTGAAATAAGGAAATAACTAACAAATCTTGGTAAATATATCATTTCTCTCCCTTCCTTAATTATCCCAATGCAAATCTTTTCTCTCATATCAATCTTTTAATTGCCTCTTTCTCTCACACAACAAGTTTCTTCAAAAATTAAGTTTTTTTTCATTTTCACCAAAAAATCATCATTTTTCTACTGTCATTGTACGTATGTTACTATGTTACTGCCATAATCCATAAACTATGCTACTTTAACTCATACAATGTGTTACTTTAATTCATGAACTGTGTTACTTTAACTCATAAAACTATGTTACTTTAACTCATAAAATCTGTTACGTTGTATAATAGTCTCTTGCAAAAACTGTTACTTTAACTCATATAATGTGTTACTCTAATTCATGAACTGTGTTACTTTAACTAATAAAATCTGTTACGTTGCATAATAGTCTTTTGCAAAAACATGACTTCCAATCAACCAAAAGAATAATGTATGTTTCTATTAAGGATACTCCAAAACAAAAATTATAAAACTCCATTATAATTTCAATGTTTCACACCTGTTACTCTAAGAACTGGATATTGGAAATCAAATTACACTCATAAACTATGTTACTGTAACTCATTAAGTATGTTACTATAACGCATAATGTGTATTATTCTAACTCATTTTACTCCAATAAAGGATGTTACTCTAAGGACTAGATATTGGAAAATCAATCAAACTCATAAACTGTATTACTGTAACTTATTTAGTATGTTACTCTAAAGAATAATGTATGTTACTCTAACAATATATTGTCCTACTCAAAATTGTGCTTCTTCTTCCTCTTCTTCCTCCTCTTCTTCTTCTTCTTCTTCTTCTTCTTATTCTTCTTCTTCATCGTCAAACGATGACTTACATGACGTTTCCTAATGATTCTTTCTTCTTCTTCTTCTTCTTCTTATTATCATCTACATCTTTGAAGATCTGCTCTATGTATGGAGTGAAACTCTCACCCATATCCTTGCACCATTCCTCTGCTTTTACGTCTACTACAAAAACTTGAAGAATGTCAATAAACGTGGCGACAAACAAACAATCAGAACTCGAAATATGGCGGTATTCTAACCAAAACATTAATAACTAAATCCGATGACATGTTACTCTAATGCTTCAAACGTGTTACTGTAATACATTAGGTATAAATGAGAGTATGAATGACAGTATAAACATGTATACTGCTATGAATAAGAGTATGAATGAGAACGTTATACTTTGATACTGTTTCCTATTTTGATGACAATCACGTTCCATCATTATAGGAAGCAATATTTTTTTAATATGGCAGTATTTTAAATCCTTTGTTACTTCAATGCATTACAGTAACGGATGATAAGAATTAAAGTAACAGATGAAGTGCATTAAAGTAACACGAGATTCAATTAACAGAAGATGTCTATACACAGGGTTAGACATTAAAATAACAGATGGTCTATATTAAAGTAACACGTTATGTGCATTACAATAACTCCATCTATATGTTTGTGCGAAAAAATCATATAATGATCAGATCTTTAAAAAATCATACTATGAACGTAAAATCTAATAATATGGAGCATCTTAATGACTTCCATGGCAATGAAAGCATAACAATTGATGAAGATTATGAAAAACCTAAATAATAATCAGTGAAGATTATGAAAAAACCCTAAATAATAAACCTAACAATCTGCAATCTATACTAACACAAGAGCAATGAATCGTTTATATGAATATATGATGAATGAAATGAATAAAATTGACGCAAAACATGAAAGTAATATCGAAACTCACCATTGTTGTACTCCACGAATTGCTTATCAACCGTTGATGATGATCTCGCGATCATTGAATCCATAGTAACGTGATGTCGAGCACAGATTTTGAATGAATGGATGGATGAACGTGATGATGTTGGAAGCGTTTTTTTTAGGTTTGATGAATGTGGTAACGTGAATGAATGAATGGGTGAATGAATGTGATATTATTGTTTCCTAAAATTATGGGAGTTATTTTAGGAAGCAGTATCTCCCTTCTTTTTCTTTTTTTCTTTTTTTTAATGCAAATTGTAGAATGAATCCTGTTCATCCATCCTCATCTCATCCAATGGATGGGATAAGGACTTATGGACTTATATATAGAGAAGGACTCATAAGAGCCTTACTCTGTATGTATGTATGTATGTATGTATGTGTGTGTGTGTGTGTGTGTGTGTGTGTGTGTGTGTATATGTGTATATGTGTGTGTGTGTGTGTGTGTGTGTGTGTGTGTGTGTGTGTATATATGTATATGTATGTATGTATGTATATATTTATATTTATATAAAATAAATCAATTTAAAAAATATTATATTTTTCGAAAATAATATATTAAAAAAATTATAACTTTCGAAAATTTTAAAGTAAATTTTGATAATTAATAAATTAATACTCCGTAATATCTTATTTTTTCTATTAATAAATTAAATTTAAAATGAAAAATGACTTAAAAGGAAAAAAAATGTATAATGGTTTGAAATTTTTAAAAAGTAATAAGACTAATATTTTTAAAACAAATTCGTAAATGGTAACCATATACATATATATGTGTGTGTGTGTGTGTGTGTGTGTGTGTGTATGTATATGTATATATATATATATATATATACATATATGTATATGTACATATATATATATATGTATATACATATATATATATACATATATATATATATGTACATATACATATACATATATATATATATATACATTATTTTTCGAAAATAATATATTAAAAAAATTATAACTTTCGAAAATTTTAAAGTAAATTTTGATAATTAATAAATTAATACTCCGTAATATCTTATTTTTTCTATTAATAAATTAAATTTAAAATGAAAAATGACTTAAAAGGAAAAAAAATGTATAATGGTTTGAAATTTTTAAAAAGTAATAAGACTAATATTTTTAAAACAAATTCGTAAATGGTAACCATATACATATATATGTGTGTGTGTGTGTGTGTGTGTGTGTATATGTATATGTATATATATATATATATATATATACATATATGTATATGTACATATATATATATATATGTATATACATATATATATATACATATATATATATGTACATATACATATATATATATATACATAGAGTAAAGATCAAGTGAGTCCTTTTTTTCTTTTTGAGTCCATAAGTCCTATTTAGAGCCATTGATTTAGATGAGATGGATGGTGGTGATTGAATCTAGTAATTAAGGTAATATATAACATATTTTGGAAAAAATATAATAAAATTCTCTCTCCTCCCTTAATTATCTCCAACCACCATTATGTTTCATCACATTCAATTTTTTCATTCAAACTCACCCGCCTCACTAAAACTCTTCATCTTCATCATCCCAAACTCAATCTCTCGACTTCTAATTTCTTTCAAAACACACACTCGCTCATTCTTTCATCTTCAACTCAAGCAAGGCTACACACCCGTGTTACATTGACGTATTATAAATGTTACTTTAATGAACAAATAATGTTACTCCAAGTAATTAATGGTGTTATTCTTTGTCTCATGGTTAAACAATGTTATTATCATTAATTACTCTGACGCATTATATATCGTTCTTTAAAGAACGACAATCGTTAATTTGGTAATGAATGGTTCCAATCCAAGTTATCATCAATTACTTTGGTAATCATTTGTTTAAACGCTGCTGTCCTCAGTTACTTTAATGCATTATGTCTGTTACTCTAACTGACGAAAGGTGTTACTCCAATAGAACAAAGATGTTACTCTAACCAAATGCACATGTATTAAATAAAATATAGAGTTAATTGCTACGTAGCACAACGCTACTTGTAAAAAATGTGTACAAAATCAGTTATTCTTGTAAACAAAAAAAGAAAAATATTTTTATCATGACCAAAAACACAAGTATTCTCAAAACACATGTTCCTCCTTATTTTCTTCAGTGTGTTCCTCAGTTTCCTCATTTTCGTCGTCGTCATCCACTTCATCCTCCTCATCCTCATCCACCTTTATCAGTGTTGTCTTGTGCATTCGCATCACTTCCAATATCACCTGCACAAAATTAAACAACGTGTTACTCCCATGCAGCCAATGTGTTACTTCAACTCTTACGTTGTGTTACTCTAACTGGTAAAGTACGTTACTCTAACATCATCATCAAAAACTGTTTCTCAACGTTCAGTGTGTTACTGTAATTGCAATTAAGTGTTACTGTAACGTTAATACATATGTGTTACGCCCATGCAGCCAATGTGTTACTTCAGCTCTTACATTGTGTTACTCTAACTGGTAAAGTACGTTACTCTAACATCATCATCAAAAACTGTTTCGTAACGTTCAGTGTGTTACTGTAATTGCAATGGAGTGTTACTGTAATGTAGAGCGTATGTTACTTCAACATCGTGACTGCGTTCATAGAAAACAAAACAATATTATCAGTGGACCTCATTGAAAACCCAAATAACAAACATAAAACTATGGAATCAATATCAATTAACCATCACTATGAATCTATGATGAATGAAAAAACAATATCAACATAAAAATTGATGTAAAAATGGAAGCCAAATCGACATGAATATCAATTAACCATCAATATGAATCTATGATGAATGAGATGACAATGAAAACAATATTAACATGAAAATTGACATAAAAAACGAAGCCAAAGCGACGTGAAAGAAATTTAATTTTTGTTAGTCGATCGCCGAATTATAATTGAAGCAAAACGTGAAAGAAATATCAAAACTCACCATTGTTATACTCGATCAATTGCTTTTCAACAGCTGATGATGATGTCGCGCTCATTGAATCCATAGTAACGGGATTTTGAACCCAGATTTGATTGAATGAATGACGGAACGTGATGATGGAAGTTTTTTTTTTTTTTTTTTAGGTTTTGATGAATTTTGCAAGGTGAATGACTGAATGATGAATGAACGTAATCATGGGGTTATTGTTTCCTAAAATCATGGGAGCTATTTTAGGAACGTAATCTTTTTTTTTTAATGCAAATAATTGGAAGCATCTCGTCCATCCATTCTCATCTCATCCAATGGATGAGATGAGGACTTAGGGACTCATATAGAGTAAAGGACTCATAAGAGCCTTACTCTATATACATATATATATATATACATATGTATATGTATATATATGTACATATACATATACAGAGTACTCTACATATACATATGTATATGTATATGTACATATATATATACACACACACACACACACACACACACATATATATATATATATATGTTTACCATTTACGTATTTGTTTTAAAAATAAATATATGAGTAATATTTTAAAAAGAATTTTTTTTGCAACAGTATAATTTTGCTTATATATTAAAAAATATATTACTATAATCTTGTATATGTATAATATTTTTTTTTCAAGACCCGTTTAAATTAATATAAAAAAATATTTTAAAAGTAAATTACTCTAGAAGTAAATATAATTTAAAAGCAATTTAATATTTACGAAAATTTTAAAGTGAATAATATTGGATTGCAAATATTTAGGAAATCTTTTTTGTTACTGGAAAATATATTTTAGTAGTTGTGATGAACCTAAAAAATATGAACGTACATCATATCCTAATAACACTATTGTTGATTAATCAAAAATCTTGAAAAAAAAAATGGCAAAAACTTTCGATTTTGATCTTAATAAGGATTGGGAAGAAGAATTGGATGATTACATTGAAGACAACGACGTAAACAACGAAACAACTATTAATGAAGTTTTTAACGACGATGTCGACGAGGATGCTCCTCCAATTATCAAAGACGGGTTTGTTGAGAAGGTGGTTAAGAGCAAGTCCAATAGTGAATAAAAAGGACTTGCTTGCACTTTAGAAAAAATCTCAAGCTACAAGCTCACTATTGGACATGAATGTTTTCTTTGTAGCTTAAAAGCATTGTAGCTCTACAAGCTACAATGGCTTGCATAAAAAAAAAATCATTGGATAAAAATAATAAAGTGGGACCAAGCAAGCTACAACATGTTACAAACCACTATTGGAAGGATATGTAGCCGAAAAGTGAAGTAGCTAAAGAAATCGATATGATAATGCAAACTACAAGCACTTGTAGCTTGCTATTGGACTTGCTCTAACATGTTAAACATGGGAAACATCGATTCTATTGAAGTAAATCCTCCAACTATAGGAATGACTTTTGTGAATGGAGACGAATTTGCTGCATTATGCTAAATGTATGCTTATAAATCTGGGTTTCAACTTTATATTAGGGCTAATGAAATAATGACTAAGTACAAGAACAAAGGTGTGAAGCGGAATGCTACCGGGAAGAAAGAGCCTCGTTTTTACATGATGAATCGAATTAGATTGTGTTGTAAAATGGGGGGGGAAAATGGGAATCAAAACAATGAAAATCATGAATTATGCAAGGTCGTCATAGAAGCATATTTGAAAGATGATTTCATCGTCATCAGTCAGTGTCGGTTGGAGCACAATCATAAGATAGATCCTGCAAATAGTCGTCACATGGTTGGTTATAGGTTATTTGGTGAATATTTCAAAAGACGAGCTTTGTTGAACGACTCCACCGGTATTCCCATATCTAAAAATTTCCACACTTTGGTTAGAGAAGTTGGTGGACATGCGAATTTGTCATTCAATGATCGTGATATCAGGAACATGATTAATCTTGAACGACGACGTAGTCGAATTGATGGTGATGCAGTAGCGTTGGAAGGACGGTTTCTAAAGCTTAAAGAAATTGATCCTGAATTTTACTATGCAATCGAGAAGGATGATGAAGGCAAGCTAATGAACGTATTTTGGGCCGATGGACGTTGTAGAGGAATGGCCAAATCATTTGGTGACGCCATATCATATGATGCTACGTTCCTTTGCAATAGGTATTTTATTTTCGTCAATTAATTCAGTTATTTATTTATTTTCTATTTTATTAGTCCGGTTTTCTTATCTCAGTATATTGATTGCAGGACACATTAAGTAGCTAAAATCACCCACTGTTGATAAATAAATGCTTTGCTAAACCGCAATTAGTTTGTGAAGGAGTTATGTCCACTGTCCTACGGATTAACCCGCTTAAGTCTATGTATCCGATATGCCTTGTTAGAGGTCGATGTCGGATTGACATGTAAATGAGTTACGTGTCTGGTAGTCTTAAGTGGGCCTATTGGGTCACACACAATGTGTACGGGATATTATTAATATATATCGATATATTAAATATACCGGGTCAGTAGTAATACGGACCCAGCTGCGTTGACAGGTTATGGTAATTAGAGTTATACTAATAATCTAATTATGGTAATTGAGGTTATGGAAGTAACCTAATTCCACCTTCTCATCTCTCCTATATAAGGAGGTTCATATGATGAATCAATATAGGGAATAAAAGTATTGACTCATAATATATTCATCTTATAAAGAGTTATAAGAGAGATATAGAGAGAAGTTGTGAGACGGTCTCACGTACCTTTATACTAGCATATACGTCGCAGTTCCGTACCCGTGTGGATACCAAAGGAGGCATCACGTTTGGGGTGCTTTATTCTGTCCGTGGGAATTATTTATTCTTGTCCGTGGAGATTATTTATTCTTGTCCGTGAAGATTATTTATTCTTTCCGTGGAGATGATATATATTTCTGGGTTATTATATTTCTTATTAATATGCTATTCCACTGCAGATAAGGTATAATTGTTATCCCTCTTCTTTTGTCTTTTCGGTTAATACTCGTAACAGGTCCTTGGGTTTAAGGGTTGTAACCCTTCAGTGGTATCAAAGCCTCTGTTACGTAGTATTAATCGAATCGACTTGAATCCATGGCTCATAATTGGTTATGAGGGATTCAATCCGCATATTAATCTGATTATATGATCCACTGTTCGGAATTGAGTCTGACTGTTGTTGTGTGATGAAAGAATTGTTGTTTATTTTTCATATATTTACATGCCTGAAAGTTGTTTTGTGAACGTGGTAGGTGGAGTTTGGGGTTTTACTGTTGATATGATATTGAGTAATGATTAACATCATTATTGGCGGTTTATCAATTTTTTTTTTTGCAAACTAGTTGCCTCACATCAGTATTTCACCCGATAATTTATCTCTTCATATGCGACTACTCATAATTATTGATTATGTTTAAGGGTATTTAATTTGTGAATTTAATTTGTTAAATTCTAAAATTGACTCGTAAAACTAATTTAAGATCTAATATTGATTATTTTTAATTTAATTTTGCCCTAAATTGACCCACTATAATCCCAAATTACCTTGTTAACGATGAGACTAATTTGATTAGTCAAGATTCGATTGAAATTTGGAACGTAAAATTACGAGAATTTATCGATGACGATGAGACCTAATAAGATTAGGACAAGACTCGTTTTAATTATGGTGGAGACGGAACGAAACAAGGTCAACCCGGTCGACACGAGTGTGACTCGATCGGAACGGGTGTGACTCGGTAGGCACGAGTATGACTCGGTAGGCACGGGTGTGTCCCGGTCGGAACGGGATGACACGGGTGGCAAAGGTTTGACCAAGACGACACAATATTTACTCGGACGACATGGTGTCGGATCGAGCGACGCTTTTAAGAAAAGTCGTTTTCTCGCGTTTGTGTGTTGTTTATGAATCAAACACGGATTATACTTTTATTTTTCCGAATCAATGAAAAATTAGTTTTCTAAATCGGCTAAATAGTTTTGTGCATTTTAATTATCATGTTATCATAAATGACGATAAATAATACTTTGAAACGAACTCGAGGGGAAAGAGTACCCAAATATTTTCAAAACATCAGTAAAATGTTTTAATTTAAGAAAATCGACAATATTTTGCTTTAAGACCAAACAAAGATCTGAGAAATCAAATTTTGTAGTTAGTAAATAAAAATTGAACCAGTCGTCAAACTATTTTTTTTTTTCCGAAAAAGTTAAACCGTTTTACATTATAATCCATAGAAATCAAAAATTTTGCAATTATAAAAGTTCAATAAAATTTTGATGGTTTGAAAAACGAAATTTTAAAACAACTTCGAAACATTATAAAATAAATCGTTAAGGCAGTTTGAGACAGAATTAAATATAGGTTATCAACCAAAAATGAAAACAAAAACAATGCACAAAGTTTGAAATTTATAACTCAAAATGTTAAAATTTCACGATAATCAAAATTTTTAAATTAGTCAAACTTTTCATAACATAAGTTCGGGGAAAAGGTAAACGGATAAATATAGTCAGAGTCAACGAAAAATCGATACCGAAAGTTTTCAAACCTGAAAAAGAAGTCAAAGGGATTGGCCGAAGAAGAAGCAGGATTAAGAGAAGCTAAGGGAGGAACGAAGTTGAGATCGAGTCAAATAAAGTTCTCAGAATTAGAGAAGAAGTTAACCATCTCGCGATTCCCGGTACGACTCCCACAACGCGGGTTCCTAAATTCCATCGAATAACGTTAAGTCCAATTTTAGGTGCTAGGTGGTACTACTCAGTCACAATCTCCAAAAATGTCTTACGTGATTATCCAATCGTTCAAACGACACGAGACGATTCCACAAATTGTTTTACAATCTAATCTCATCAATTAAAATTCCACTGGTCATCAAAACACACCCAAACACGTGATCGATAAGGCTCCTAAATCCCAAGCTCGTAAGGTTTGAACTCGAGGTATACTTCAGACTCTCGAGTAAGGAACACTAAACAAGATCCACCAATTTAACAATGTTCGGGTACAAAATCCTCAAAAATAATCACCAACATATTTAATAATGCCACAAGTACAGAAGTTGGGGAAAGTATAACAAATCCTCAAACACGCTCAAACCTATAGGTACTGGCGCAAACACTCACATCTTCAAACACGTCATACAACTAAGGTTTTTGAGAATTCCACCAAATTTCATATCGTAACAGCGAAACCACCAAAGTATTAACTCAACGAAGCCACAATCTCGTTGGTCAAAGAGTTCTGAACTATAAGTCCATCAAGATGACTCGCACTAAGTATTCCTCAAAACAACGCGATAAATCAAATCTTTAATTGTACAATATGTTTCTCTTCTTCAAGGTTAACAACAATTTATCCAAGTTAGATCACTCAACTCCAAAGTTTATAGGTTACAACCTTAAACAACGATCAACGATCTAATCATTAAGAAACACGGGTAATCTATGTCAACCAAAATTTCTAACGATATTAATGAAAACCTTCGATGGTACCACAACTCTCAGGTTAACACTTTAAACAGTACTCTATGATCCCAAATATTTGCGATGCATCCATCCAATAAGCATCAGGTAAGAATCCCAAAGTAGTATTATCAGTTACACTTAGTTCGGTTCTAGGTTAGGTACTAGGTATCCATAAAAAATGACATACTCTTACTACAAAATATATTCAACTCTAAGTACTCCAAAATAATTAAAGTAACCTATAACCCAAGGTTCAGAGTCTAACGTATCATCCTAATTCCATCAAGCAACATCTTGCTATTCAAATTAATCCTCAAGAATTTCTCACTTGCTTAGAAGATAGGGTAGACTCACAATCCTCAAATTAGGTAACAAGGGTTTACTAAATCTCAAACATCTATAACACGGGGTTCAGTAAGACAGAAACCGGTCTAACCAAAGAATCTCAAGAGAAAGATGGTAGAATAGAAGAATAGAATAAGAATTCACCAAACGGAAGAAGATCAGAATATAGAAGAGAAGAATTGAAAAAGGCAGAAGCAGTAAGAAAAGAATCAATGATTCTAGATTATAAAGGCCTAAGACGAGAAGGGAAAGGTTAGACCTCTAAGGTTCACGAAGGAACCAAAAGGATTACTTCATCTTCTTATAGGGGAACGAGCACACAAGTCTTGGGTCGCTCCATCTGAATCTACTGCAACATCATGGAACAAGAATCTACTCTTGATCATCTAATAACCTGTAGCTTAAGCAAACTGAACTGGAGCTGAAAAGTCACCATCGACATCTTTCTTGGAGCACCAAGTTGTCCACTCGAGTCAGCAGGCGTTGAGAGTCGAAGCAGGTCTTGTCCCGATCTGGAGCAGCATCATATCAACATCTTGTTCATCCATCTTCTCCAGACAAAAGCAACAAATATTCAATGCTAATCATTGAGTTACAAGAACATATAAACCTAACAGTTAAGTCCTTACTTTGTTTCTACCCATCTCTCACTAATATTTCTTTAATGTTCAAATCATTTACGAGTATTTTTCATAGAATCAGGTGTAAGCGTCGGGAGCAACAATGCTCTGATACCAACTGTAATCCCCTAGAAAATCTAACACGATACAGTGGCGGAAACACTGTAGAGTCGGGATTAAAACACACTGACAAACACTACATCTCATTAAAAAAATGGTAAGTCAATACAAAGGCCTCTTTTTACAAAAGGGCTAAAAGGAAATTCTCCAAACAGGGTTATACAAATCCATAAATAAACATGAATGAAGAAAGAGTAGGATCCACGCTACTCGCTAGCTCACACCCAAAACCCAGCAGCAAATACCTGTCATGTTGTAAACATAACAGCCACGTCAGTGGGGAGTAACTCGGATGTTCTCCCAGCCATATTATATCATATGGAAAAATAAATAGTATTATTATATCAAAGTAGTTAAAATGAAAAACATTGAAAGATATAATAAAAATAAGCTTTCGTAGAAAACTTAAAATATTGGAACAATAAAATCAGAACAAGTTTTCAGAGAAAAACTTCAAATATTTGCCAACCTGCAAATCAAAACGTATCGATAATAATAAAAATATTCAAAATGGCGTTATGGATATATTCAGTGTAGAAGGTCAGACTTTCACCAGGAGAATACTAAAAACTAGCTTCGAGAACTTAGTTCAAACAAATCAAACTTCGGTCTCTAACTAGGCTACTCAACCATAATAGAGCGGCGACTTATAAATGCGTGGCCCTAGTTTAAGACAATGCACACCCCTCCTGGGATTACCTGTCACCCAGTTCAACTTATGACGGCAACTTACTGCGAGGCCTAAGCTTAAGGTCAAAATGTACACAACTCCCGGGATACCTGTCACCCGGTTCAACAACCAATGTACCGATTCCTGATACACT
Source organism: Agrostemma githago (assembly GCA_958450325.1). Lineage (NCBI taxonomy): Eukaryota > Viridiplantae > Streptophyta > Magnoliopsida > Caryophyllales > Caryophyllaceae > Agrostemma > Agrostemma githago. Next base: position 58,199,961 of record OY288247.1, on the reverse strand, counting down.
AGCCTTATAGCTGATGGCAAAACCGTAAACCCTAGATTATATTACTCTAACCCCACACTTGTCTTTATTCCATAACTCCAAAACAAGTCATTATCGACATTGAGAATAAATAATCATTATAATAATATGAAGATAAAAGGAATAAACATTTAATGTGAAAAGGGAAAACTTTCTATAAATAGAAACTTACTAATTTTAGAAACTTACTTAAAATATAAAGATTCTTATAGAAAATACGTAAGTGATTAAAATGAGTGAAATGTATAAAAATAGCATTTCTAACAAAATTGACATTTTATTATTATCGTCGTTATCGTAACTTTATTATATTTCTAAATTCGTTACTCAAAATAAAATATAATAAGTCAATATATAGTATTTTATAAATAATTAGGAAATTGAGTTAAAACTGTAATTTTTGGAAAAGATATGTTTTAAGAAAAACGATATCCAAATTTATCGAGTCAATGAGTTTTATAAATGAAATAGATTTTATAAAGGTTTCAAATTATTTTTAAGAAATAGCTTTGATTTATAAAAATACAAATTTTAATAAAAATAGTCAATCGGAAACAAATAGGAAATTATTAGTGAAAATAATATCGACTAAAATGTTTTTAAAACTAAATCGACTATTCTCCATTTATTAGTATAAATCATAGAACGAAATTAATTTATTGAACAAGTATACAAATCTCGATTATAATATAAAAATTTGATTCTGAGTTAAAATCATAAAATTAACGAAATATGAAGAAAAAAAATGAAATAGTTATTATTTAGTTACTAATGTCACGATAACCAACAAAATATTACAACAATCGTAAATAATTAACTTATTAACGATTTATAAAACGATATCGAAAACTTATAAAAATATTTATAAGACATACGATTAAAAAAAAGTATTTTTAGCAAATAATAAATAGCTAAAATTAGAAAATCGGAGTTAAAAATATTTACTACATACTACTACTCAAACATACGATATAAAATCGAGTAACGTCCTAAAGTTACCTCTCTAGAAGCTTCCGACAAACATGACCTTGTAGTCCCAGCTGCGATCCTTCCGACACTCGTTCTATCGAATAGCTTGAGACTCCAACGAAAAATCAAAACCCAAAGACACGGAAACCAAGGAGTCGGTATGAGAGAAAATTGGAAAAGAATAAAGTGACAAAGAAAATGTAGCACAAATCACGAACAAATAAGAGAACAATGAATATAAGTCGATAGAATCAGGCAACGACGTTGATGTTAATAGAAATCAGAACACGTAGAGGGATGGACGAAGGGAAGAAACGAACGAGTACACATTAGAAAGGAGTAGCATTAGACAGCAAAAGCGACATCAACACTTGAAGGAAAGACGGAACAACGGTGCGAAAACCATAGAATGAACAGAAGAGTAATAAATCGATGACACATACGACATTGGTGAGAACTGCGGGAAATAATGACAGAACAACAGCAGCGCAGCAGCAACTAGGACAGAAGAAAAGCCGACAGCAACAGTAACACGGCAGCAGCAGCAAGGCAGCGAGGAAAAAGAAGAAGAAGAAGAAGAAACGGAAACCTAGCAGCATACTGAGTAACGCAGCAGCATCAAAACAGGTGAATAAGAAGAAATGGGTCGGCACACAGACCAAGAACAAAAGACAACACGAGGAGATGAACCAGCAGAAGAAAGCACGGAACAGCAACAGCACAAGGACGAGAAGGAAAAAAAAACGAAGAAGAAGAAGAAAGTAAAACAGAGCAGCAGCAGCACAAAATCGACACCCAAAAACGCATCAAAAGATACACAAAGATCAACGACAAAAGAGTTAGATCGTCACCTTCAAATAATGGATAATAGCGGACTGAAATGAACCCAACCATCCACAAATCAAGCCACAAGAATGACAGTTGCAGCAGGTGCAAAACCACGGCACGAACAACAATATCTCGAGGGTAACTGGCATATCCAGGTTGCCGGAACAGGGGAAACGCGCGACGAAGGCAGGGGAAAAGAGAGGGAGCGAATAGGGAGCAAAGGAGATGGCTGAAGGAGGCAGACGGAGGTAGAAGACGCAGCAGCAGCAGAAAGGGCGAAATAGGTGAAGAAGAAGGAGAAGAGGGAAAGGTGGAATGAAGAGGTGGAATGAATCAGTGAATGTGGGAAATAGATAAGTGAAGCGGTGGATGTTTATGTGGGAAGGCAAAGGGGATGAATAAATAAAGACAAATAATGACAGGCACACGTATAAAATGAAATGGAAAAGGGGTTGAACTAGTTCAATTAAATGAATCGGGTTAGAAAAAGAACTCAAACAATTCCCGAAACGATAAGTTGACTGACCCACGAATCGAATTAAAACGAGTTAATAAAATTAATAAATAATCGGGCCGTCAAATAAAATGAGTAAATAAAGTATTCGAGACGAAAACTAAACCTATAGAAATAAATAATTAGACGACGAAATAGTAGTTCCCGAAAAATAATATTTTCGATGAAGTGAATCAAATTGATTTCTCGAGGAAATAAAATAAATATTTTGACGAAACTTAAAATAAATGAGCTTCGAGCCGAAAAATAGAAAAATCTGGGCTTAAATATAAGAAGAATTTATAAATCGTCGAATTAGACTTTCGATAAGAATTAAATTAAATGTATAAAATTAATCGAAACAAAATAAAATATGTTTTTAAATATAAGAAGAGTCTCCGAGACAGATAGAATTTTAGGAGTTTGAAACGATTAAACGATAAATTCGTTTTATAATAATTTTAAAAATTACGAGTTAAATCGTAAAAATAAAAATACGAACATAATTTTAATTAAACTTAAATTTATAAAAATCAGGGGTGTTACAACATTGGTAGATAGTTTCTAGAAGTGTCTAGAAAATCTGCAAATCAATTGAAGTATGACTTCTGGTGTGTATGTTATTAAAGTAATAGTTACTTTCATTCCATTGTTTTGGTATAAGATACTAAATGCAACTATTACATTGTGGATGTAATGACTCAAAGAGGGTGGAATAATGGTATATAAGTGAAGTATTTTATGATGAAATGGACAAACGTTGTTGTTTCATATATAAAAGGAAAATCACTTAATTTACCATGAAGTTGAATACTGGAAATGAATAATTGTTATTCTTGTACTAGTCATAAGTAAGAATATTGATTCTGTTTCATGTATGGGCATGAAAAGTTTTAATAAAATTAGAACAATTGTTGCTCTATATTTTGCAAGAGTATGAGGTACAATAAGGCTAACATGATTGTTGAGTTCTACATTCCTAGTAGTGAATGCTTTTATTTGTAACATAACAACCAAAAGGTTCAAGTCCCTTGACTCAAATTTTACCTATTATGACATTGTCCTTAATCCATGAGACAGGAAACATAAGAATAAGCTTCATAATGATGAAATTATAAACTTTATTGATAAGGATCAAATGAGGTAAATGGATCTTGTTTAGATGGATAAATGACATTAGAAGTGTCTCCTATTATTTGTAGTGGAAGGGTACTTAGACTTGTTGGATCACACATATACAGATACGTGTGAGTTTAACTAGTGATGTTGCAAAAAATGGGTAACGCATATGATTTTGTTCATTTGATGAAATTTGAAACTGAATGCTTTGAATTGTTCAAAGTACAAGATCAACTTGATAAGTTGGTACGAGTTGTTCGATATGATTGAAACAGGGAGGAATTGAACTAAAAGATTGTGATCATCTTAGAAGTAGTAAAAAGTGTTTCAAACTACATCGAACCATATTTGATATGATTTGGTCTATGATGAGTCATGCATATTTTATTGACGCTTTAGAAGCTTATGCACTATAAAAGTTTTTGTACAAATGTTGATGAGATTGTCCATGTAAGTCGGAAAATAGACACCACATGAGATATGGATTGAAATGTTCTTAAAAGTCTTTTCTTAATTATCAAGTCAAGTTTAAAGAAAATTGTTTTCTAGAACTTAGACTCAATTATGGCATGTGTTTTTTTAGGGGTATTATATTAATTTTACAAACCATCCAAAGAGCAAAACTGTTTTGTTGCATGGAGTGGTATGTTTCTTTTAAAAATATGTGATTTCTAATAGAAACAGTGGGAGTAGAATCGACCTTGAAATTGTTCAAGATTAACAGGATTTCTCTTCAACAGTTGTAGAGAATATTGATGCATCCATGAAAAGTCATGATCATCTTAGCTGTAAAATATTACCCTACATAGGTTTGACCTGTAATGAAACAATAATGAGCAAAGACTCCAAAAGTCACATAAAATCTAATAGATTCTATATACCATAACTACCAGGTATAGACTTTGGTTAAATGGGTCTTATAGTGAAGAATAGTCTTCAATATAAAGACGATGTAGATTGATATAAGAGTATCTATGAAGCATATAGTTGGTAGTTAAGAATTGATCTCATAGTAATGACTATGAAAAACCCTTTTTACAACATTATGCTTAAGTCTATTAAGATTGTTTTAGCATTTTGAATGTCATCACTCATTATGATGAGTTTTGGACATATATATGTGAAATACATTTATTGATAGGGATGCAATATGATGTGTGCGACACTTCGTATGAATTTCATATTATTAAAATTGTTAGACAAATGTGAATGATCCAATTTGATTGGAGCAAGTATTATGGAGTAGTATCTTTGTTCTTAATGTGGTAATTCAAAGATGTTTGTTTTCCTTTGAGACGAAGAAAGACAATGTGTACAAGAGGCTAGTGGGAGTGCATTTATCGTTATGATTTGGTATGTAAGTGACATACTTCTCTAACTAAACGACGACATTTGATTGCTTTCGTTTATGAGACTTTGCAAGAAATGTGTTTATTGTGTGCTCGTATGACGAGTAGATACTAATCTAGTGAGTGTCACTAAATTGCTATCTAAGAATTGTTCCTTTGCGCTTAAGAAGCAAAAGAGGAATTATTTAAGAGATGCGCATGATGTGATAAGCGAATTATTGTAAACAAGTTACAACGATTCATATTTCCAAATAGACAAAGATGACGTGAGATTGTAATCTCAGTAAATTTTGTTTTGGATAAGAAGTTGTGTGTTGGAACGGTTCCAAAGGACAACTTTATGACTAATATTATAACTAAAGTTAGTGTTCTATTGCTTTTGAAGCAAATAGACGTTTGATTACGAATTAAGCACACACTCAACTACTTTAAAGTTTATGAAGCAATTGTTGCTTATGAAACTAACAGTTTGCCTTAATTGAGATAAGGTAGATTGGTCATATGCTTGTAAATAACCGATACAAATGTTGTATGTCCTGAAACCTTCTCTACATAAAGATCATATTGGTTATGATCGGTATAAGACGCATGGGCGAGTGGTCTTAGTACTTTTAGAGGTGTTTGGTTTAGTGGGAGTTATTTCGATAATTGATATATTTATGACATATTGTCATTTGGTTAATGTAACCGAGTTTTGTCCCTAAATAATTTACATTAATGAAATAGATCACTAAGTACGTGACTTAGTCTTGGAACTCTATTTGGATGATGTAATTATTTTGTCTCTAGTCATGGTATTGTGTTGGGACATTTGAATACCCTTAAATGACTGGTGTGCGTGTTGGTTGATGACTAAGTTCCTTGAGTCATAGGTATTGAGATACTAAACCAAGCACACGGGTGTATGTTAAGAATATGCATTAGACAGACCCGCCGAAAAAGATTTTACTAAGATTTCGCTTAGTGTCAGTAAAGTTCTTTGCAAGTTATGAACTTGTACGGTCTTTAGACCTGAGTCTTTGACTATTCTGTACATGTGATGTGTATGCTTTGATACTATTCCACGTCAGCTGTGAAAGGGGGCTATGGATGGTTATTGGGCTTGCATGGATCATGTGATAGGATGTGGTTAGACAAGAGGGGATTTGCTCTTCCTTTATTGAAGGGAATTTATTGTTTCTTGGCCACTCGAAGAGTGTGACTTGTGCAAATGCGTGGCCGCGCTCAGATAGGATGATTGTCTTCTATCCGCTCTTTTAACAAGTCAACTCAAAGATTCGAGTAAAAGATTGAGATATGTGAGGATGACACTTCTTCTTACCTCATTCTCAATTGGAGACAATAGTAGCAAAGAGACTTAACGCCGTTCTTGAGAGGACATGTACAAGTGGGAGACTGAAGGAGTTATGTCCACTGTCCTACGGATTAACCCGCTTAAGTCCATGTATCCGATATGCCTTGCTAGAGGTCGATGTCGGATTGACATGTAAATGAGTTACGTGTCTGGTAGTCTTAAGTGGGTCCATTGGGTCACACACAATGTGTACGGGATATTATTAATATATATCGATATATTAAATATATCGGGTCAGTAGTAATACGGACCCAGCTGCGCAGGTTATGGTAATTAGAGTTATACTAATAATCTAATTATGGTAATTGAGGTTATGGAAGTAACCTAATTCCACCTTCTCATCTCTCCTATATAAAGAGGTTCATATGATGAATCAATATAGGGAATAAAAGTATTGACTCATAATATATTCATCTTATAAAGAGTTATAAGAGAGATATAGAGAGAAGTTGTGAGACGGTCTCACGTACCTTTATACTAGCATATACGTCGCAGTTCCGTACTCGTGTGGATACCAAAGGAGGCATCACGTTTGGGGTGCTTTATTTTGTCCGTGGGAATTATTTATTCTTGTCCGTGGAGATTATTTATTCTTGTCCGTGAAGATTATTTATTCTTTCCGTGGAGATTATATATATTTCTGGGTTATTATATTTCTTATTAATATGCTGTTCCGCTGCAGATAAGGTATAATTGTTATCCCTCTTCTTTTGTCTTTTCGGTTAATACTCGTAACAGGTCCTTGGGATTAAGGGTTGTAACCCTTCAGTTTGGCCTACCTAAATCATTAAGAAGCTGAATTACGTAAATGATCCCTCTACTTAGAATTCCTTCGTTGTTAATTTGTGTTAATTATACATATATAATTAGAATCCCGTTCGAACCTTTAGTTCGATACAAACCGTCCGAACTATATAAGGCCAAAAAAAGACGTTGATAATTTAAAAAAAATTGATTCAAAAATATTAATTATTATTTCTTAGCTATGCATTCTTCAATCTCCTTCAATCACCGAGATTCTATAATTAAAAAAATTGATTCAAGAAAATAAAAAACGAAAGAAGTTGAAATTTAGGGGTGCGAGATCAGAATTTGTTAGTTTGTATCTATCATTGTAAATTCAGAAACACGGACCAATATTTGTTCATCAGATCTCATAATACAATTCAATAATAATAAGTAAAAAAAAAGGAGAAATCATCATAGACTTAAATACATGGAATCATAGAGAATAATCAAAAAATTAATCTCCATCATTTTGTTGCAGTTTATCTTCCTCATTTGATTAAGTAAATAGTAGTAGGTCGAATTGATCACATTTTGTTTAAAAAATGGTGAGGATTAAATTTTGTTTAAAAAAAAAGAGTAAAACTAAGATTAGAAGAGGAATGAATATTGAATTGTGTGGGTCACGTGGGTATTTCAGCTTGTTTTTTTTTCCAGCGTTTTTTTCTTTTTTCAGCAGCTTGTTTTTTTTGGTTAATTCGGATCGAACTAAGGTTCGCACCGGATCACAACCCTATATATATATATATATTTACGTATTTTGTTTTTACAATATAGTCATTCTCATGTGAGACCATAAGACATATTAATAGAAAATAACTACTTTAAATGTCAGAGGTCTGACAATAAACTAACGGTAAAATCGTGTCATACAAGAATTTGTGTTTAAAATAATAGTAAAGCATTATAAAATTTTTCCTCTTTAGTAATATTTCGTTTTAAAGTTAAATTTATTAATAGAGAAAATTAGATTTTATTTTTTGAAACTACTTTTTCTTAACTTTAACAAAATTAGTTAAATTAGGCCTAAAATTGTGACATATATTATTATTATTATTAGGATGATGATAGGGCGCCACCGGGTGGCGTCGAAATTCGGCGCCACCTTAATTAAAAAATAAAAAAAATAATAAAAAACTAAAACTTGTATTTTGTTTTTGCGCCAAAGACAAAAGGGTATACATGTAATTCTTTGTTTGTTCAAAGTTATTTCATTAATATAATATTCTAAATAAATTAACATTTATCTTTTAGATTTTAGGTAAATTAAATATTCAATTGTTTGGACCACTTAAATACAACAAAACTATACTGTTTCGACAAATTATGAATTTATTCTTAACATACGAATTCGTTCATAGCTCGGCATGAGCTCGCTCAACAATCGCAAGAGCTCGTTAAAATTTTAGTCGTAAAATCGATCCCGAGATCAACAATGCTAGACTTGAAAGCTCGTTTGGACTCGTTTTAATCATTTTATATATTTGTAATTTTGATACTCCGTAATTATAAATTCTAATAATTCTAAATTATACTTTACTATGATACTTTATAATAATACTATAATTATCATGTTTATAACTTTATATATATACACACATATAAGATATTCTTTTTAAATGCTAATTTTACTACATAGTTATAAAGAAATAATTAAAATAATGAACATAATAACTAACCGGGAACTGATTCGAGCTCAAACTTTTTCAGAACCGAGTTTAAATTTCAATTTTTTTTAAATTTCAACAAGTTTCGAGCCAACCCTGAGATGGAGCTCAAAATTACGACTCAATTCATAGCCAATCAAAGCTCGAGCTCAGATTGACTCGTTGCACCCAAAATATGTACTACGTAAAAGAATTAACTTTTTCTATTAAAGTTATTTGGATTTTTCAATGACAATAAACGGTACAATAAAAATGTTGGTTTAAACTATTAAAAGAGACAGCCGGGTGGCGTCGAGTTTGTGCGCCACCCGGGGTATTATGGTAATTTATTAGGATAATCTTATTTATCTCATTTAAAATTTGAACTCAAAACAAATTAGTATTAAAGGGTATATTTGGAAGTGATTTTGTAAATATCCAATTTTTTTTTAAAAAAAAAACAATCAAACAAAGTATAGGAGTGTTTGTTAGTTTGTTACTCTCCGTATTTGTGAGGATTTTGTTGAAGATTTGAAGTATTTTAATATTGAAAAACGTTCATATATATACACACACTACAATTATCCATAGATATATGGATTTGCTATACACAATATTTTGGAGGTCAAAATTAGGCGTGTGTTGTGGCTGTGCTGCTTGGGTTCAAGTCTCACTAAAGACATTTTACTATTTTTTCATTTTGTTTTTATCTCTCGTTTTCCTCCCTAAAATTTTATTATTTCTCCTACGATCACTCTTATGTTTATGTGTACAGAATATATATATTGCTTACCCAAAATAATTAAAACTGTCTCTTTTAATAGTTTAAACCAACATTTTTATTGTACCGTTTATTGTCATTGAAAAATCCAAATAACTTTAATAGAAAAAGTTAATTCTTTTACGTAGTACATATTTTGGGTGCAACAAGTCAATCTGAGCTCGAGTTTTGATTGGCTATGGATTGAGTCGTAATTTTGAGCTCCATCTCGGGGTTGGCTCGAAACTCGTTGAAATTTTAAAAAAAAATTGAAATTTAAACTCGGTTCTGAAAAAGTTTGAGCTCGAATCAGTTCCCGGTTAGTTATTATGTTCATTATTTTAATTATTTCTTTATAACTATGTAGTAAAATTAGCATTTAAAAAGAATATCTTATATGTGTGTATATATATAAAGTTATAAACATGATAATTATAGTATTATTATAAAATATCATAGTAAAGTATAATTTAGAATTATTAGAATTTATAATTACGGAGTATCAAAATTACAAATATATAAAATGATTAAAACGAGTCCAAACGAGCTTTCAAGTCTAGCATTGTTGATCTCGGGATCGATTTTGAAACACCCCACATTGATTGAAGATGTCCTATTTATGAGCTTTGCTTAAAGGGATTTGAAGTACTACTCATATCAACAAAGTGCACTTTCTTTTCTGATTTGCCCATGATAAGAACTCGACCTCCTGGGAAGGTTTCCGGGATGCGCATGAGTGAGAACAAAATGTGCTGGAAAGGACTCGTGTTGGTCTGTGGGACCAGTACAAAGCCTGGCGGGCTACCACAGTTAACATTTCCGGTCCTAGGATTGGGCCGGGGTGTTACAGATTTTACGACTAAAATTTTAACGAGCTCTTGCGATTGTTGAGCGAGCTCATGCCGAGCTATGAACGAATTCGTATGTTAAGAATAAATTCATAATTTGTCGAAACAGTATAGTTTTGTTGTATTTAAGTGGTCCAAACAATTGAATATTTAATTTACCTAAAATCTTAAAGATAAATGTTAATTTATTTAGAATATTATATTAATGAAATAACTTTGAACAAATAAAGAATTACATGTATACCCTTTTGTCTTTGGCGCAAAAATAAAATACAAGTTTTAGTTTTTTATTATTTTTTAATTTTTTAATTAAGGTGGCGTCGAATTTCGACGCCACTCGGTGGCGCCCTATCATCATCCTTATTATTATTATTATTATTATTATTATTATTATTATAAAAACCAGAGCTTACAAAAAATGCCCTTTACGCCATTTGTTTATTATTATTATTATTATTATTTAAGATGAAATTTTAATAATTTATGGTTACAGGTACAAAATGCCCTTTACGCCATTTGTTGGCGTAAATCATCACAGTAGTACAATTGTATTTGCTGCTGCTTTGATTTCACATGAAGATGCGATAAGCTTAACTTGGGTGTTTAAGAAATGGTTAGATTGTATGGGCAAACCTCCCTCAGTTATAATCACCGATCAGTGCAAGGGGATTGGTAATGCTGTTAGTGACATTTTTCTTACTACTCCTCACCGTTTGTGTCTTTGGCACATGTTATGAAACACAGCAAAGAATTTGGGGGCTTGTACCGAGTGGAAAAATATTGACAATGCTCTTAGGAGAGCCATTCATGAAAGTTTAGATCCGGATGAATTTGAGAAGGCGTGGTTCGAGTTCGTTGATAAATATCAAATTCAAGACAATAGTTGGATCAAAGACGCATATATAAAGCGAGAATCGTGGGTTCCATTGTATTGGAGAGACAATTTTTGTGCAAGTATGTCATCCACGCAAAGAAGTGAACAAACAAACAGTAAGTACGTCAATCCTGAGACAACTTTGTTCGTTTTCCTTGAAAATGCCTTAAAAACCAAGGTGGAGGAAGAATTAAAGTTGAACTTTGCTACTCTTGATAGACCATGTCAGTATGATAAGAGCATCATAGTCGAAGAAGTCTTTCATAGAGTTTATACAAATAAAATGTTCACAGTCGTCAAGGAGGAGGTGCAAGGACTACTATACACCAATGTCGAGGTTGACATGAACATCGGGAGTTTCTCCTCGATCGTTGCAACAGAAGAGGTGACACAACCATTTTCGATTCGACGAGATAAAAATTACAATGTCACCATTGACATGGAAATAGGTGACTTTTCTTGTACTTGTAAACTCTTCGAATTTAAAGGAATATTGTGCGGGCATATTATTCTTGTAATATTGTTGAAGAAAATTCAATATATCCCCGAGAAGTACATTTTAAGTCGTTGGCGAAAAAATTTGGTTGGGAGTTACGAGCATCTTCGTGTTGGGTACTACACACCTAATGAGTCTGGCCGACTTCAGCGATCAATTGCGTTGACATTAAAAAACGACTACATATACAGGTTGGCATTGCAAGATGATGAGTCTTACGCCATATATGAGCGAGGTGTAGCTACGCTAGTGAAGGAATTAGAGGATTATGTGGGTATTGAAACTCTCAACTCTATGGGAGCAGGTTATGATATTACGAGGGTCTGGGGTCATAGAAGACTACAAAGGAGGGAAAATAATCGACGTCACATGCTAAGGAATTCAACTCCAGCTAGACAAGGCAACTTAAAGGACCCTGTCGACAAGAGAGGCACGGGTAGAGCTCCTAGACCTAGACAAAAGACGGTTCAGAGAGTTTTACCCATTGACGAAGCAGGTTCTTCACAACCAACACCTCAAAGAAGAAGAGGAGAAGTTAGGGACACACCTAACACACAGTAGAATTGATAACGGTGTTCGAACTTTGTTTATTTCTTATGTGATTGTTTATTAGGAAATTATATGCACAATTTTAATTTATCCATTTGAATTTACTTGCTTTGGTGTACTTAGACGATACTTTGTTGGATTTCAGTCAAGACATTTGATCGTACGATTTTTTTATGAAAATAATGTTATTAAATAAATTTATTATGGTTTCGGGTCGAATTGAAAACTAATTATCAAAAAGCGACTCTGGGAGGTTCGGGTTGAGGTTCGTGTTTAGGCGGAGCAAACCCTGAGAATGGCGGATCTGTGAAGTAAAAAAATCACGAAAAAAATTATTTTTTTGCCTATAACGCGCCATTGGGAGTGGTGGGTTTATTCTCATTAAGCCGTAACTCTCAATAGCAGGTTTAGATGTTTTACCTTCTACTGTTAAGTTGAATTAATATCACATTATTAATCCAATGTGGACATTATCTTTATATCTTGTTTTAAGGATATTTAGGAGGACCGTTAACCCCATGTTATTTTTTTCATTGAAGCACCCGATTCTGAACTTTTTGAATGGCCTGGGTCGTGACAGCAACGCTCAGTGGCGGATCTAGACCAAGGTGGTACGGGCTATAGCCCAAGTAACTTTCCAGAATAATTACAATTTATGTATGAAGTTTATCATTGCATTAGAGTAGAGCAGTTGGTAACGTGAGAGTGTTTGGTGTATTGATGGGGAGGAGGTTAGGGGTTTAAAATGTAGTCAGTTCAATTTTTGAGTATGATCTTTTTGTTTTTTCTTCTTGTCAACTTTTCAATAGTTCAGTAAATACGTAATTAAATTGTACTCCTCCGTATCTCTTATTTTTTGACGTCCCATCTCTTATTTTTGAGTGCTGTTTTTCGTCGTCGGCATTTCAACCACGTCGTCGGCGCTTTTTAATGCTGAAAGACGATCTTGCCCTTGACTTTTTTAGATTACGTAACTAATGTAATTGAGTTAGATTAGTTAGATTAGATAATGAAACTCGTTAACAAAGCGGTTTTTAAATTTTAAAACTCGTTAACAAACCCTTTTACTTACCCTCGCACTTACCCTTAGTTATTTACTTTACTCACTTACCCTCAGTTACCCACTTACCCACTCACACTCCTCTAACACTCCACCCAACATTTGAAATTTAAAAAAACCGTCTTTTTTTTTTGAGAAATCCGATTTTTCTAGAGACCCGATTCCGCCTTTAAATGGATCGACATGCGGTTAGTACATTTTTTCCGTCATTTTTTGTACATTTATTGTTTATATTAGCCCCGATCCGATTTTTTGTTTAAAACTTGTAAGAAATGTGTGTTAGTTTATTAAAGATATTGCATTTTGTTTTATAACATGTCGTTTATGTGCTGGATTTGTTGTGAAAATCATAGTTGAAAATAGGAATCGAGGGTAGGAACTGTTTACCCAGAAAAACGCGAACAGGGGCCCAGACGCTTGAATATCGCGTCTGGGGGGCCACATAGACGCGAAATTCATGCGTCTAAGTGGCCTCACAAACGCGATATTCATGCGTCTGAGAGGCCTCTTAGACGCGATGTTCATGCGTCTAGGGGGTCTCTCAGACGCATGAATTCCGCGTCTAGGAGGCCTCTCAGACGCATGAATATCGCGTCTAGGAGGCCTCCCAGACGCGAAACTCATGCGTCTGGGCCCCTGTTCTCGTTTTTTTTTTGTTATTGTTCGACGTTATGCGTTAAAATATCGTGACTCGGGTCTCGTTATTTGTAATTTATATGATTAGAATTATTATTATGAATATTATTAGTTCGAAATATGAATAGAATTATTATGAATATCGTGACTCGGTTATTTATTTTTAGTTGAAAATATACGAGATGTTTATATGATTAGAATTACTATGAATATTATTAGAATTATTAATATTAAATTATACGAGATGTTTTATTTTGTAACTAATGAGTAATTTTTTATCGGTGTATCAGGAGGAGTCAGATGGCGACGGTATTGACTATCGCATTTGTTTTATTTTTGGGCCAGCGTTCCGTAGTTCGGATGAGGCATTCAACTACGCTAGTGAGATAGGTTTGGCTCTTGGGTTCACCTTGGTGAAAGCGAGAACAAAACGCAGAGTAACGTGAACCCGATGTCAAGATTACTTGGTCAAAATTACTTTAAGTGCAACCGTAACGGGAAACCGGGAAAAAATACCAAGAGTTCTCAGAAGATCGGGTGTAAGTTTTGGGTGAAGGCGTGCGAGAGCGTTGACAGAGAACGATGGATTTTAGGCATCGGTCCATGTGGCATGCACAACCACAAGTTGGAGGTTTACACTGACGGGCACAGACGCCTAGCCGCCCTAGACGAGGCCGAGAAACAGATTGTTCGGGACGGTATTCGGGACCACTTCACACCGGCCCAAATACACGACTCCCTTCATCGGAGAAATCCGGGGAAACCACGCCCATCGATCGAGACAATATACAATATCGGGGGGAAGTTGAGGGCGGAAGCAAGGGAAGGTCGTAATGCCATTGAGCAGATGATGGTACTAGCGCGCCGGGCTGAATACATCCACTTCTTCTACGAGCACGAGTTTACGAGTGTCGTGGAACGTATTTTCATGGCTCACCCTGAGTCCGTGAAACTGTTTCGTACTTGGCCTTACGTAGTCACTATGGATGCGACGTACAAGACGAACACCTACGACATGAAGTTAGTGGAGATGGTCGGGGTGACACCTGTCGGGAAACCTTATCTGATAGCGTACGCCCTACTTCGACACGAGGACACGGTGTCCTACACTTGGGTGCTCGATAAGTTGAAGCTGCTAATTGGGGACCGGGCACCGAACGTGATTGTGACGGATAAGGACCAGGCTTTGACGGCGGCAGTATCGAGTGTCTTTCCGACCCCGCAGACCCAGAATCTACTCTGCACGTGGCACATATCCAACTGTGTGGAAAAACGTGCCTTGTCTTACTTTCAAAAACAGAAAGACCGAGTAGCGACCTTCATGCACGCAGTATGGTACCCCCTTCTGTATTCCACAAGTAGGGTGGACCTTGAAACAAAATGGGACAAGATGAAGACGACGTGGAGGGTCTCGGGAATTCCTGTTTACATTCATGACGTTTGGGGTAATTTCAAACAATGGAATCACGCGTACACTAACCGATACCTCCACTTTGGCAACACCACCACGTCCATCGTCGAATCTGCGCATGCGGCTTTGAAGAAGGCTCTTGGCACGTCGACAGTGTCCTTGGATCGGTTGTTCGATAGAATTGACAGGCTAATCGGTCGTCAGCAGTCTAAACTGCGAAAGAAGCTGGAGACATCCCGAAGGAAGCAATCAACTTTTCTACCACCCATTTTGAAGAACTTGAGACTCCGGGTAAGTCGTAAGGCGTTGGACTTGCTGACCGGGGAACTGTCTAGGATGCAAGAGTTGGGAGATCGGGTTTTTCACGAGTGCGGGTGTGTATTGAGGACGTCGAAGGGTTTGCCTTGCGCATGTCGACTTGCCGGGATGATGATGCGGAATTCAGTAGTGCAGTTGGCCGACGTTCATGTGTTTTGGAGGACGCTTGACTATGCCGGGGAGCAAGAGATGCCCGTCAGCGACAAATTTCAGCTTGACAGGTTGATTGAGGAAATACGTGAGAGCGATCCGAGTATGTGGCGACATTACATTGATGTCCTGAATTCCGCATTACGTCCGGAGGAATCTGGGCTACTTGATCCTACCCCGAATCCAAACCCCAGAAAATCTAAGGGGACAGGGAGGTTGCTTATCGGAGTCGAACACGCCAGGAGGAGGTACGGGACCACCGACACGAGAGCGACCCCGAGTAAGTCGGCCAGGACTACGCACGCGTCAACGCCAGGGAGTAGTCAGTCGACCGAACCACCCACACCGACCGCCTCCCAGTCCACCACGGGCACACGGCAGGGGCAACCGAACGCCCCCCTTGAGGTGAACTACATGGGGGGGCCCTTCCCGGACATAGACAAACTTGTTTGTTTCATGTGTCCGTATCTCGTGAACTGGATAGATGTTATTGGAGACGGTCACTGCGGATTCCGTGTCATGGCTCATGCAGTGTACGGTGACCAGAGCAGTTATACTCGCCAGAGAATGGCGTTGTGGGAGCACATCCATTCCCCCATGTACGACAAGGTGTACATCTTTGACGCCGACGGTCGTGAAGGCGCCATGACCCGTGTAGGTACGACGGTCCCGTACCCGGTTGGGGCGGAGCATTATCTCGACGACTGCGATTTATTCGGTTTTGCCACAATTAACAACTGGGTTATATGTCGAGTGTCCGAGAACCTCACCTGCAGTACCTACTACCCGTTGCGAGAGATGCCAGGTAACCACCTCCCATTCGGCGTTATGTGGATAATGCACGTTGAACGCGGGGGAGCAGGTCACTGGATGAGGTTGCGATTGTCTGAGGACTGCCCGATGCCTCCTACACACATACTTTGGCGAGGCGCGCATGATGGTACTACAGTGCATTATCCGGAGTTTTACCTAGCACGTCAGGATAGGTGGGTCGAGGAGTGGAATTCGTACTTTCCGAGTTATCAGATTGATCAGAACGACCCAGGTGGTCGGAACAACCCCTTCCATCTTTAGTGTAGTGTAAATATTAGACCAGCATTTGTATTATATTCATATTTCAGACCAGTGTTGTATTCATTTGTAAATTTTAGAAATCGGTAAATCACACTATTAAGAAACAAACGAACATAAAAAACATCCGAATTGAAAAAAAAAACGAGTACCCAACGTGAACATATTACAAGTCATCCGAAAATCATCCGAAATAAAACATGATAGTCTTAACTGTTAAGACATATAGAAATTACAAATAAAATGGGAACGAGTTCTCGACATAAAAGAAGTACAAATACGCAAGCATGAAATCCGAAACACAGAAGACATAACCAAATGAGGCATAAAATCCAAAGCAGTCAACGGCGACCTCGTTTCCCCTGGGATCGGGGTGGCCGTTCACCCGGGTGGGGAAGGACGGGCTGGAACGACGCCATCAGCTCATCAAAATACGCAAGGCGGGCTTCCGGATCGTCTCTAAAGTGTTTCCCTGCAGAAAAGCGCTCGAACAACGAGAGAGCGGCCTGAAACAAGGTGGCATCGGTTAGTATAAATGTACATGCAAATAATTATTGTTACACACCAAAATACAAATTGATTACCTGTTGCGATCCCCCTGCGAGCGTCGCCTGCTCCTGCACCTCGGCGGCGGATGGTGGTATGATCCTCGGGTGGGAGACTCTCGAGTACCAAGCATAGTAATCCGGAGTCGCTTCCCCCGGGTAGTCCACTTGCCGCGAGAGCCTCCTCGGGTCAGCGCGCATGACATATACAGTCCTCCACGGGTGGTCGGAGTATACCGGCCCGAAGTCAAGAAGGTAGTTCCCACCCCCATGCCTCGGTTGATGCACCCTAAACGGCACGGGCATCGACTCGGGTATAGTCTGGACGTAGCCTAACTGTCTGATGACCCGGTCTCCCTGGTAAGGCTCAACGATGTCCATAAAGCGCAGTGTCCCGAAGTAGGTAGTGGTACGGTGCACCGTGTGATCGTTCCGCACGAAGGGATCCCAACAGACCCGATCCGCTGTCAATAAGTCAAGTGATCGTCGGTAGGCCAGAAGGTTGTCTCCACGCGACGATGGTTTCCCGACGCCTACCCACGCAGTCGCGCGTGGCGAAGTTGGGGAAATCAGGATCGGTGCCGCTGGCCTAAAGTCAGGGAAGTACTCATATATCCACACCTGAAGCAAAGTCAAACACCCGGCCAAAGTGGTGAACCCCTCCCTCGAAGCCATCCCTAAATTCCTGTACAGCCACGCCAACGTACCAGCACCCCACGCAAAACCAGGAATCGAATCCAAGCTGTTCGTCAGTGGGAAGACTGACGGACGAATACGATCGCTCGACCTATCCACAAAGAGGAACTCTCCCAACAACGTGATCAGGTAACCCTGCACAGTCTGCTCATGGGTCCCAGTGCTCATCTTCTCACGCACAGCCCTCGCTAGTACCGACCCGCTCCTCAAAATGGGAGGGCCCGCATCCCCCCTGGGTGCCCTCAACTGCAAATCATTCATCCCGAAGAAGTTCCCCACAGCGGTCTTCCCATCAGCCAGACCCCCAGTCTCGTTAAGAACAGCGCATGGCTCAACCTCTATAGACAGCCCTAAGATCCTGGCGACGTCGTGCAACATGATAGTCATCTCGCCGAACGGCATGTGGAATGTGTTCGTATCCGGCTGCCACCTCTCGACGAATGCTGTAAGGAGCGGTATGTCCAAGTTGCGTAGAATGCACGCCCGTAGGTGAATCAGCCCCGACTGTTGGACAGCATCCACTACCTGAGGAAAGCGGTTGAACGACTCCAACTCCCTAACAATCCGAGGACGGTTGTAGGTCGTCAGCAGACTCCGCTCGTGACCTGGCTCTGACCAAAGCCGACGCGCAATATGACCCCCAAAGCTCGGGATCACCGACGGATCGATGGGACCTCCGGGACTAGGTCCATGCAGAATCCACGTAGTGTCGGTCCGTGTACGCCGGGGGACGCTCGAGGCCGAAGTACCCACACTCCCGACGAAAGTGCCTCCAGGCCCCTTCCTGTAGACAACAGCCTTACCCTGCTGTGATGTCCCCGCGTCCGTCTCCTCCTCCTGCTCCTCCGCCTTCTGTTCCGAGAAGTTCTCCGGAAAAGCGTGTCGCCTCTCCTCCTCATCGAACTCCATGTTCAGGTCGGCAAACTGCAACGACCTGGACGCCTGGCGGAATTCGCCGCTCGCAGTTCCCTCCGAACAACCGTCGTGTGTACCGCTCGTGGTGCGGGAAGGTGGAACAGGAATGTCTAGTGTACCCCCATGAGAGGAAGACGATGGCTCTGGTGGGCCGGTAGGTGGGGGCCTCGGCCTACCCCTAGCACGAGTGGACGCAGTTACGACCCTACCGTCTACCCGGCTACTCTTCCCCTTATCAGCCATCTAATTTTACAAATTCCACACGTTGTTAAAACAAAACTATGTCACTTGTTAATAATATTAAGAAATAAATTTAACGTTCTCGTACTATTCTTATTACTTGAAAAATCAATTCGATATGTAATAGTCAAAAAAAATCTACTACTGATATAATAAGATATTACTATTCTTATTACTTTCAACGTTGTCGCTTGATATAAAATTTAATTTAAAGAACAAATTACTGATAACGTATATTATTCTCAAATTAATTATTTTCATATAAGACTATTTTTTAAGTAAACACTACTAACCTTAAAATTAGTACTCATCGTTATCTCAATTGGGTGTCCGATTTTAGGAAGAGATAACGATTACAGGTTTTTCACCTAAATTCAACTTTTTATTTATTATTTTTCACGATAAATTGATATTTTCAACCTAGAGATCCCTATATTTTTTTGATTACAATTTTTCAAAAATATTTCAAAACCTAAACTTATCAACAATTAATCCTGAATTTCATTATAATAATTCTAATAATATTCCTAAACATATAAACATTTCGTATAATTTCCTAATAATAATTCAAACAACCAACACATCAGCAACGATACGAACATCTAACAAATAATAAACGAACTTTACGGATATCGTAACCCTAAACCCTAAACAAAAAAAATAAACAAAAAAACGAAAACAGACCAAGACGCCGGAAAACCGCGTCTGGGAGGCCTATTCGACGCCGGAAAACCGCGTCTGGGAGGCCTCTCAGACGCATGAATATCGCGTCTTGGAGACCTCTCAGACGCATGAATGTCGCGTCTTGGAGGTCTCTGCGACGCATGAATGTCGCGTCTTGGAGGTCTCCGCGACGCATGAATATCGCATCTGAGAGGCCTCTCAGACGCATGAATCTCGCGTCTTGGAGACCTCTTCGACGCCAGATTCATGCGTCTGAGAGGCCTCTGAAACGCGATATTCATGCGTCGCGGTCTGTTTCCAGACCGAATTCTGGAAAAAACGACGCCCAATTCGCAAAAATCGATCCCCACCATCAGTCAAACCGATACCAAAATCGAATATAGAAAACAATAACTACTCAATTGAGGTATATATCACACACAAAAGCTATGTGCAACCTAAACTATCAATCTAATATTAATTATACTCGAACTAATCGATCCAAAATAATCAAATACAAGCTAAAAGGTAATACAAAATAGATAGATCTACTTACTTGAGTACGGATTTGGAGTTGGAGTGGAAGCGGTTTTATATTTGAAAAACGATTTTTTAAGAAATTGTTTAAGAGAGAGAAAGAAGTGAAAATGAATTGTAAGGAGAAGGGGGTTTATATATAAATTTCCTAAACATATTCCAGGGATACATTGAGACACGTGTCTCGGAGACCGTTCAATAGTCCAAAAACCGACATTTCATATTAGTCGGGAATATATTTGTTACGTTAGTTAAGAAACTTAATTAAATTCATTAGAATATATTACATAAGGATAAATGAGTTACGTTGAGACACGTGCCTCAAAAACCGTTCAAGAGTACAAAAACCGTAATTTTAATATACTCGGAAATATTAATTACATTAATTAACAAACTTATTTAATATCATTAATCATAATTAGGGGAAGGGTAAAAGAGTAAATTCACGTATAAAGCGCCGACGACGTGGCTGAAATGTCGACGACGAAATGTAGTAGTGTTATTTTTTCGGAGAAAGTAACATTTTAGATGGGCGTAACCCATAATAATTTCATATTTTTTGAAAAATTATTTTAATACAGCTGAACTACTGATTAGGTTGTGTTTAAAAACACGTTTCCAATTGTTAAGATGAAAATCTTCTTTTATTTACTATAATGAATGATTTTTAAGTACTATGGAACTTGTACCATTATTAAATTGTAATTATCATTCTTCATATATAAGAATAAGAGTATTTTTTTTAATATTCACTCTTGTATTTTTAGAAAATGGTCACGACTCGCAAGTCACGACCAATTACATTTTCCATCTCGATTGTTTGTTTACTTTTATATTATTTGTGAAAATTATTTTAATAAAGGTAAACAAATAACCGAGAGACAGAGGGAGTATAATTCACTCGGAAAAAAAATCATTTCGTACGATAAAACCACAAATGTTAATATAGTCTTGATTCCTGGATCCGCTCCTGGCTTCGCTACATGGTTTGACAAGTGAAATGGTGGATGTAACGTTTAGAAGCATGTTGCATACTACATAGTACATACGACTCCTAGATTGAATGAAATGCACTTCAAGCATATTCAGTGCGAACCCTTAGTGTCGTATGAGCATGCATAAGCTGAATTGTTATTCGTGAATGTTACCAAAAATACATCATTATATTAAGAAAATTATTCTTAGTATTTCTTACTCTGGCATTGTTCTGTGAACGGGTTATTCTGTACACTTTTTCCTGCAATTTCATGCGACATGACACGCCGTTGATCAATGATCACGTTAGTCTGAGGATCTGCGTTACAACACTTCCTACTTGGATGTTTATCCAAGAAAATAAAGCAAATTTACAACACGCAAACTATCACATACTCTATCCGAATGAAATGCACATTGAACAGATGACATTGTTCTCACTTTCTCCCTGTCGAATGAAATGCACATTTAGTCATCAAAGTAGCCCAATACTCTCAATCATAGACTGATGATGATTGAATATAACTGTCACGGTCCTCTTAGTAAAAAGAATGTTTACACACCTAAACACGATGGCTTATAACACAAATTATTTATAAATAATATAGTTACACACTTAAATTCTAAGATGATTATAATAAAAACCTAAAACATAACAATAAGATGATTAGGTTGAATTTCCCTCTAATTTCCTATTAGCTTCTTCTTTCTAAGAACGGTTTGCGCCTCCAACCATCCATGTGCCCAAGCTTTACAAACTTGAACCATTATCTTCTTCGTCGATCCTTCGGCCCGAGGGAATATGCAAAATGACACTACATCATTGCAAGAAGCGACTCTTAAAGCACTACTGCTATCGTCAGTTCCGTGTATCGCCACAGGTCTTTGTAGATTGTTTATGAACTCGGGGACACCTCCTACAAAACAAAAACTTAATTAGTTACGTATGGAATTTATAAGACCTAAACTGATAATATAATCATTAAAAAATAAAAGTGATTGAATATGTTGAAAAATGGCGTAATTCTTCAAAATGCAATATTGTGCGTCACGGTATTACCTCCATAGCGATATCGAGGCCTTTTCCTCCATCGATCATTTGTAGGTGGAGGAGTTGTAGGGGTTTCAATGTACGCTTGACCTTCAACCCTAACAATAATTGCGGGGTCGACTATTGGCATCAGTAGATATTCGAAATCACCGACTTGACGCCATATTAATTGTTCGTCGCATACATAGTGACGTAAAAAATGATTATATTCTTCTTCGTATATATACATTAGACTATTATGTGAATTGCGAGGTATACCGTTTAACACTTTCTCGACCTTTTGGGGACCAAACTCTTTCAAAAAATTTCTAATAAAAAATCTAGCTTCTAAAAGGTTGGAAGCATTTTTTTTTGGTCTACCAACTCTTTCATTGTCGTTGCTAATATTGTATTATTAGCCATTTAACGATATGTTGGTGTATTTTCTTTAAACCAAAGTAACAAAAAAATGAAGTTATAAGTAATTGTGTAGATGAGTTAATTTAAATGTGCTTATATAGTATTTCAAGCGTTTCAATTAATTAGGTAATAAATGAATTGATTTATCCCCAAAACTTGATTTTCCCTCCAACTTTACAATTTTCCCTCCAATTTTCCTACAATATATTTTAAATATCCAAATATCTTATAAATTATTTAATAAATTAATATATACATATATCATTTAAATATATATAAATTAATATAGATTTAATATACATAAATTTCTATTATAAATATATCATTTAAATATATATATATATATATATCATTTAAATATTTATTTTAAATATACATTAATATATAAATATATATAAATTTCTAATATACAATAAACGTATAAATTAATATGTAAATATAAATTATTTAAATATTCGAGTTTTTTTATTTTAATTAATATGTTGCGCTGCACTAAGCTAGCGTCTTTATTTATTGGCTTTCTACTGTCTATTAACAAAACTCTTGTAGTCACCATGCGATTAACTGGTTACACAGACCATCTCTAATCTCTACTCCTCTAGCTATCGATTAGGTTAAACCCTATAAAAATCCACGGGTCTTCCATACAATTTAGGAAACTAATTTGAATGTGAACATAATTTGTATATATATTTATATATTAATTAATATGTATAGAGTAACAAACTTAGGAAACCAATTGAATGTGAATAATGAGTGTTGTAGTTATTTTGGTAAACTCTAACTTCTAAATATTGTAGTTGTTTTATTAAACTCAAACTTCTAAATATCGTAGTTGTTTTAGTAAACTCTATCTTCTAACAGAGACGGATCTAGGATTCCCGATAGGGGGGCATTTTGAAAATTTTACGGTATGTATTTTTAAAAAAACAAATATAAGTAAATGTATACAATAAAAATAATTGGTTGAAAACTAAGTTTTATTTTATAAATTGATGTTAGTTTCGAATTTTTTTTGCTTTGTTTAAGAAAACATACAAAAAAAATACTCCGTATATATTAGGCAGTTGAGTAACTAGTAAATATATGCTCCCTCCGTCTAACTCATTTATTTGTGTTTGATTAAAAAATCTACTCCAGTCTCCACAATTATCTGAAAGGTAAACAAATGAACGAAATGAAAGAAGTAGTGGAAGACTTAAACTTATATCAAGTACTCCCTCCGAGTTCTTATGATTGCCTCATTTGGTTTTGGGGTGAAAAATAAGGAATGAAAAATGAGTGGTTAAAAAAGAGAGGGGAAGAGAGAGAAATGGATGAGTAAATATGAACCACACATTTATGTTCTAAAATGAAAAGTGGGTAAAAGATCAAACTCAGCCCAAAAAGATATATGGGTAAATGATAGAAACTCGGAGGGAGTATAATATTTCAACAAAATAATACATCAGATTCACGTTGCTCATTGGTTCACTTGTGTAGTTATAGTCATTTTGACATGAGAGGTTATGAGTTTGATTCCTGTTAAAGAGCTGCAATCTGTCCCGTCGTCTAAATATTGTAATTTTTTAATCGTGCATATAAAATACGGAGTATATATATATGTACACACACCCAGAGAATAAATAATTTTCTTATAAAGAATAATTGTTTATATAAAAAAATATTAAATAAAAGATAACATTAAACGCCATAATTTTTTTTCGTTATATAAATATGTATATTTATAATTTTAGTGTCTTCAATAATATAAGCATGTTAGTGATGTAGGTTTATCGGTAGTTTCCGTTGAGTAATGTGTTGTGCGTAGGCATGTTGTTTTGGGTTCGATCCTCACAATTGATGTTTTGAAAGAAATGGAAAAAAATTAAATTAATTGAGATGGCAAGAGGATTTGATACCAACACCTCACACATTGAATACCAATATCTTAACCATTACACCACGTTGAAAATTGTTGTTAACAAATGAACTCATATATATATATATTAGACAATAGAAATGTGGGTGCTTCAAAGGAGCCGCTACTTTAACAAGCGGCCATGTGCCCTATATTAAAAAAAATTAATAAATAAATAAAAGCATTAAAACTGTAAAAATAAAAATAGTTTATTAAATACTCCGTATATAGTTTATTAAAAAGCATTAAAACAGTAAAAAAAATCTTAAATAAAACTGACAAAATGAGTCCTTAGCAAAAGCCAAACTATTTTTTTTCAATAAATAAAACGATTTAAAAATTACTAAAAAAATATTAACCAAATTACAATGTACGAAAATGATTAATTTACATAAAGTATTTGAATATATGTCGGATCGGCATAATATACTACAACGTACACTTTATCATAATATAACATACTCGTATTATATTACTCTACTTCTTTTTACATGAAATAAGCACCTTTGTCATTGATCCTTGAACTTAAAAAATATTTTACACTAAATATCAATTTTTTTCAATAATCGGTGGTACGTATTTTAAATAAATATCAAATTTTTACGATGGTCGGTACAACTTGGTACGCAAAAACGTCTTATCAATCGGTGTACATTGCTATGTATTATACATAAAATATCGAGCTCAAACAATGATCGGTAGTAATGCGTACGTTAAAACTTTTTTATACACGTATTGTCTGATCGGTTACAATTTTTTTTTTACATCCCCTTTCCACTAATCAAATAACAATCTCCAAATAACAATCTCCAATATCATCTGTTATGTGATATATACATGTGTTATTTGAGTCTATACTAGAAGATATTATTATAATTTCAATATATTGTTATGATATGTCATATTATTATGATATGCACAATCTTATTCCATATCATATACTCCGTACAATATTATTCTATATATCATGCTAATTGATTGATTGATAAATTGTGCAATTAATTGATTGATTGATGTGATATCCTACCGTCTAATATCGTTGAATCAATTCCACTAACCAAATAACAATCCTCCAAAATTTTCCCAACTACTACCATATGGTCCTATTTTTGGGTTAATCCTTCTCCGTTATTAAGGCTAAATATATGCTAAATATAAGTTATATATATGCTAAATATATCATATCATAATCATAATATCATATATACCGTGCATCATTAAAAATATATGCTAAATATATGGTCAATATAGCCTCATGACGGATATGACAAGTATATTTTACAATCTCTAAGATTTGTGTCAGTGTATACTAAATATCGAGAATGTATATATAATAGCGGAAATACATTTTATTTTTGTAATAATCATGACTGATATAAGATTGTAATTTAATATTATAATTGTAATCCCCTATTACCTAAAAGAATAAAAATTCTCAAAACTTTTTTCGCCTAAATTTTAAGCTCTCAATTTGGATAAAATCAATATAACAAATAAGGAAAAATTCACACTCAATTATCAATCATATCATATAAAGAATACTTACGGGTTAAATATTTAAAAAATAATAATGAGTGTATTGATGAAAACAAATTGTAGAAATATAGTTGCTTAAATTTCTAACAACAATTATGAACTATTTTTATGAACAAATGATATATATACTAAAATTATAAAGAATAACTTCATCTAAACATCAAGAGTATAGAATTATACTCTATTTAAAAATAAATTTAAAGTGAATATACATTTCACAATTTACACAAATTATTCTTATATTAAAAAAAAATTAAAAGAGAAATGATTATCTCGAGAAATATGAATAACAAATAAAACACTGAGGTAGTAATTTTTTGGACTACATATTTCATTATATTAGTTGAGGTCGTCATCTTGATTAATTATGTAATTTTAAATTATTTTTTTATATCCAAATAAAATGATAAAAATCATGAAAAATTATCAAGTTTCTAATTAAAATTTTGTTTGTATAAATAATTAACTAAAATAAATAAATTTCTACAAATACCGTGCATACATGCACGGGGTCTGTACTAGTTAAATATCAATTTTGTGAGTGGTCGTTGAACTTAACACTTATTGACACTAAATATCGAATTTCAACAACCATCGGTATAAACTGGTACGTAAAAACGTCTGGTATATATGATCGAACAAAATTGTTACGTAATTTACGTAAAATATCAAGCTTAAGTAGCAATTATCGATGAAAATTGTTACATATTTGGCATGTTTTGTCAATGATCGATGTAACTTGTAACGTATTTTTCAAAAAATATAGAATTTTAACAATGATCGGTACAACTTCGTATATTAAAACTTATTATGTTATATTATACAATTCGTTTAATTTTATTTTCGTATTTTACATGACATATCAAGTTTTGTAACAGATTGTTGAATTTAAAAGATATTTGACACTAAATATCGTACTTCATCAATGATTCGTACAACTTGGTACGTAAAAATGTGTGATATATATGATTGATGTAAATTGCTACATAATTTACGTAAAATATCGAGTTTCACTAGTGATTGGTGTAAATGGTTTCTGCATGTTTGTCCGTGATCGGTGTAACATAAGTCTGTACGTATTTTACATGAAAATTCGTTTCTCATAAATGATCACTTGGTACGTAAAAACATATTTTGTTACAAACATGAAATATTAACTACAAGCTATATGACCGGTGTAACATTGTTACGTATTTTACATGAAACATTGTATTTCATATTTTCATCAATGATCGACAACGTAAGAACGTATGTTTTATACTCCGTACAATCGATGTAAATTGATACACATTTAAAATAAAATGTTGTGCTTAAGTAGTGGTCAGTGTAAATTGATGCATATTTTATGTAAAATATCGTGCGGAAGAAATCAGTGGCGGATCTTCAACAATTTTCTTAGGGGGGCCATAGGCCCATAGTGCTAGGTCACTTATCTAGATTTAACGTTTGTTTACGGAGTAATGGTTAATCCGGTGGTAATAAATCTCAGTGCAATCTGATAGTATAGAATAGCATTTTCGAAAATTGTAAGTCTTATGAGTACGAGATCTCTCCAAATATGATATAGAAAGCTTTTATGAAATAATAGTTTTGAAGATAAACGTAGATACTCTTTCCGTATTTTTTTATATGACGTTTTGTTTTTTTGAGGTGAGTATTTGACTTTAATTATTACTCCGTATTTTTTTTTTGCCAGCAAAGAAAAAGCATCAGATTACATGCTGTTTGGGTTCTCAGAACCCATATTACATCCTTTATTGAATTTAAAAGCGACATCATAAACCATAACTAATAAAACATAAACAGTAAAGGAAAGGCGCCGGGTGGTAGAGACGAGTTGTTGTTGAACGGATCCTTGAACATGAGTGTCATCATCCACACTATCAACACAACTGGCTCCCAGATACCATCCACACATATGAACCGTAAAGTGACGAGGCCAAGACGTACTTACGCACTTCCGAAAAAGGCGTAGAAATAAACGGGTGAGAGCAAAGCGGTGAGGCCTGCCTCTAATGGAGAAAAAACTCCTACATCTTGAAGTTCGAACCCTACAATCATATGGCAATAGAACAAAAAAGCCGAGCAACATGCATAGAATCGAGGATAAGGACAACCCGAAAACCAAATCTCTAATAGAAAATTTGATCCAAGACCAATCAATTGTCCTAACAAGTCTCATTTTCCGGCGTCGACCATCGTTTTAGGTTAGAATCTCTCCTTAAATTCTCGCCTTTTTTCCTTTTTCTCAATACTTTCTTTTACAAACCAGCATGTCTCGCGTTCGTGTTTTTTCTTTTGGTCCCTTGCCTGAGAGGACTGAGGGTAGAGATGGGAGTAGACGCGACCAAGCCTCCTCTTCTGGGGTTGGGCCCAGTGAGGAGGATCGCCTTGAAAGAGGGGAAGGTGAGAATCCCCCGAACCCGCTCCCTTTGACGTCGTCGACTCTGACGATGAGGCACTGGAGGTGGACCCCTCCACGATTGTCGGCCCCCTCATTCCCAGGGAAAAAGGGAAAACTTATTATTTGAACAAGAGAAAATACTTGATTCCTCTGAAAACCTACCCCGAAGCCAAGAACAGAGATTTGATCTTAGAAAGTAATGCTGCTGGGGAGATTGAGAAGTTTTATAATTTCGGGGAGGGATACGCGGTCATAGTTCCAGGGGAAAGGGACACGATATGTTGTCCCCCTGAAGGCTGTGTGGCTGTTTATCAAAAAAGCCTGGAATTCGGCCTGGGATTCCCTCTCCACCCCTTCCTGGAGGAGACCTTCAGGAGGATGAATGTGGCCATAGCCCAATTGACTGCCACAACCATTAGGTCCCTGATAGCTTATACTTGGACCTGTCTTTTCCATGGTGAGGGGCCTTATATTGACGCCCTTCGCTTTATGGTTGGGCTGCAAATGGTATCTTTGTCGGGGGGTATGGCTCCCCTGGGTACTGGTCCCTCCAGCGACAGAAAAAGTATGCTCTGGTCTGGCCGGCTTTAAGCAGCCTGAAAGACTGGAAGAACAATTTTTTGTATGTACATAGTGCTTCTGGGTGGCGGATTCCTAGGCACTTTAGGAATCATGTTCATACTCGCATGGAGACTCGCGAAGAGTATCACCCAGGCGTCGGAGGAAAGGCCTTGGAGGTAAAGCTGAGTGAAAAAGAAGAGATACTAGTTAAGAAGTTCGAGATTGTTGCGGATAAATCAGGCGTTTGTGGCCCTGCTTTCTGGCTCCCTTACGCGGAGCTCATAGTCACAGACGAATACTTGCTTCCATTGGGCCTGATCCCTAGCCTCGAAGGTAGTTTTAGGGGGCTTTCGCCGATGCAATTTTTCCCGAGACTTTCTTTTCTTTTGCTTGTTTAGCTGATTCCCCTTTCTTCCCTGCAGATTCTGCTTCTCGTCGTTGGACAAGGAAGCAGGTTAAGAGGCTAGGTTTGAGCGAGGAGTTTGTCATTATTTCAAAGCATCCTTCCCTTCCTTCAAATTTCAAGAAAGTGGAAAAAAGTTTAATGAGGCTCGTAAAGGATCTAGCTGCTGGCCGGAGGCTCCCTCTGCCCCCACGACAACCGTCGTCAAAGCCGGCGACTCCTTCTCCCAGTATCCAGGATGTGGAGGCGGAGGTTACCTCAGGGGCCACTCCTTCCCCTGGACGTAGGCAAGGCGACTCTTCAGTCGGGGCTCGTGTTCCCCAGAGATCGCGTCCCGCGAACTCTGAGGGGACTGGGGAGAGCGTTCCCCTGGAGCTGAGAAGGAAAAGGGATAGGGAGCCCTCAGGGACTACTCCTGTGGTGGACTTGGAGGCTGACGTTTGTACTCCTGAGGCAAAACGCCCTGCTCGTGATATTCCGAGCACCCTTTTTCAGGAGGAGAATACGGAGTTTCACTATACTGCTGACGACAGTGTAGACGTGTCGGGCCTGCTCTCCGACTCTGGCGCCGTTTTGGCCGACCGTCTCACCAAGTCTGTAACTTCAACATCTCACCAAGTGATTCAATATATCCAGCGTACCTCCAAGGTGTTGCTGGCATCTGCTGAGCTGGCGGCTCTCAGCCGCTTGAGCGATGAGGAGCTGACTATCACACCCGGGGCTCCCCCTCCTGATCGTCTGGCTATGGTGGAGAGGGACATAACTTTGATAAATAATTTGAAAGATAAGTTGGCGAAGCAGGAGGGCGAGCTAGAGGAGGCGAAGAGTCAGGCAGACCAGTGGAAGCTTCAAGGGGAGAAGGCTGTGAGGGAAGCAGCCAAGTTTGAAGCTGAGCTGAAGGAGAGTCGCTTGGCGATGGAGCAGGCTACCCTTTCTCTGGCTGAGATGGAGCACTTTAAAAGGAAGACAGCTGATTTGGAGGAACGTCTGTCCAAAGCTGACTCAACCCTTGAGCAGGCCAAGAGAGAATGGGAGAAGGAAAAGGATGTCCTCGCGGAGGAGACCGATGCTGCGGTGGACGCAAGTTTTGTGAGCGGGGTCAATTCTTCCCAGGAGCTGGTGATGGAGGTGATTGGGGAGATGTTCCCTGTATTTGACGAAGAGGCTTTCCGAAGTGTTTACTCTACTAAAAACGAGGCTCGGGCGGCCAAACCTTCTGAGGCGGCTGCCGACCCAAGCCAGGGTGCCTCATAATGTTTAACTTTTTTTTGTTGAAATTGCTCTTCTCTCTGTGTTGAGTCTTGCTATGGCCAGCTGTTTGTAATATTTGGATTTTTACCTTGTAACTTTGTGAAGACATTTTACTCTTCGTGGGTTTGTTATGGAATATTTTTTCTTGTTTCGGTCTGCTTTTTCCTTCTTTCCTTAAGTTATGGCCTGATCCAAGGTTGGGGGAATCGCCCCCAGTCTTTATTAGTTGTGCGTAGCCTAGTCTGTCCCTGGCCTCTGCTCGGAGCCCAGGGACCCTGCCCCTGCCTGCCCAGAGGTAGGCAGGGAGGACTTTTGCGTTTTTTATACAAGGTTGGGGGGAGTTGCCCCCAGTCCTTGTTAGCTGTGCGTAGCCTGGCCTGTCCCTGGCCTCTGCTCGGAGCCCAGGGGGCCTGCCCCCTGCCTGCCCAGAGGTAGGCAGGGAGGACTTTTGCGTTTTTTATACAAGGTTGGGGGGAGTTGCCCCTAGTCCTTGTTAGCTGTTCGTAGCCTGGCCTGTCCCTGACTCTGCTCGGAGCCCAGGGGGCCTGCCCCCTTCCTGCCCAGAGGTAGGCAGGGAGGACTTTTGCGTTTTTTTATACAAGGTTAGGGGAAGTTACCCCCAGTCCTTGTTAGCTGTGCGTAGCCTGGCCAGTCCTTGACTCTGCTCAGAGCCCAGGGGGCCTGCCTCCTGCCTGCCCAGAGGTAGGCAGGGAGGACTTTTGCGTTTTTTATACAAGGTTGGGGGGAGTTGCCCCCAGTCCTTGTTAGCTGTGCGTAGCCTGGCCTGTCCCTGACTCTGCTCGGAGCCCAGGGGGCCTGCCCCCTGCCTGCCCAGAGGTAGGCGGGGAGGGCTTTTGCGTTTTTTATACAAGGTTGGGGGGAGTTGCCCCCAATCCTTGTTAGCTGGGCGTGTGAGGCCTGTTCCCTTCCTGCCTAGAGGTAGGTAGAGGGTTTAGAAAATTGTTGGGGGGTCCATTTTCCTTGGTTCTGGCAACAGGGGGCCTCCCTCTATTGCCCCCTGCTCGTTTGTGTGTGAGAGCGCAAGTTTAAACAGACAACGAGTATGAATTCTTGAGTGCCATATATAAAGATTTGTTTAAACATAAGGGTGGTCGGAGCCGTCGACATTCCATTCTGTCCGTTCTCCGCCAGTACTTTTCCTAAAGACGAGATTTTCCTAAGACTCGGCTAAACGTAATATTTCATCAGGGTGTCGGCGTTCCAATGTGCGCTCAGCTCCTGACCATCTGGGTTGGCGATTTTGTATGTGCCTGTTCCCAAAATCTGGGTCACCTGATACGGGCCTTCCCAGTTGGCACTTAGTTTGCCATGTTCCTTGGACTTTCCTACAGCCTGTGTCTTCCTTAGTACTAGGTCGCCTATCTGGAATCTTCTTTCATGTACCCTTTTGTTGTATGCCTTTCTCATCCTTTGCTGATAGGCGGCTATGTTGATGTTGGCCTCTTCCCTGACTTCATGGACCAGGTCTAGGGCTTCGGCCATTGCTGTATTATTGTCAGCTCTATTGTATTGCTGAGACCGTAGGGTAGGAATTCGCACTTCGATGGGTAATAAAGCTTCTGCTCCATACACCAGGCCAAACGGTGTCTGACCTGTTGATTCCTTTCTGGTGGTCCTTATTGACCAGAGTATACTCGGTAGCTCGTCTGCCCACCTTCCATTGAGATCATCCACCATCTTTTTGAGCCCATTTAGGATCTGCTTGTTGGCGGCCTCAGCTTGCCCATTGGTTTGTGGGTGGCAGACGGCAGAATAGGCGACTGTTATCCCATGCCCTTCCAGCTAGGCTCTTAGGGGGTCATTATCAAACTGCCTCCCATGATCAAATACTAGCATTTTTGGCAGGCCGAATCTGGTTATGATGTTTCTCCAGATGACCTTTCTGACTGCGGGTTCAGTGATGTTCGGGACTGCCTCGACTTCAACCCACTTTGTGAAGTAGTCAATCCCTACGATCAAAAACTTTCGTCCCCCTGTGGCTGTAGTGAAGGGACCCAGTATGTCCATCCC
Organism: Agrostemma githago; assembly: GCA_958450325.1. Taxonomy (NCBI): domain Eukaryota; kingdom Viridiplantae; phylum Streptophyta; class Magnoliopsida; order Caryophyllales; family Caryophyllaceae; genus Agrostemma; species Agrostemma githago. The sequence continues at coordinate 58,167,119 of OY288247.1, read as the reverse complement.
CCATTGAGCGAAAGGAATGGGAGATAGAATTGGCCTGAGCTCTTGGGCTGGGGCATGAATCGATAGGGCGAAGAGTTGGCATTTTCTGCATTTCCAGGTTAAGTTCCTTGCATCCGCTAACATGGTAGGCCAATAACTGCCTGCCCTTAGGCCTTTGTGGGCCAACGATCTTCCTCCAATGTGATGCCCGCATATTCCTGAGTGGATGTCGTCCAAAACTTCAGTGGTCTGCTCTGCCTTCAGGCAGCTGAGAAGGGGGAAAGTGAAGGATTTTTTGTATAGTTCTTCATCAATTATTACGAACCATGCTGCTATGGTCTGTATTTTCCTTCTTTGTACTGGATCAGAAGGTAGGGTGCCATATTTTTTGAACTGAATGAGGGGGGTCATCCAATTTTCCTGTTCCTCCTCAATGACGTTGACTGTCTGACAGGTAGCTGTGGATTTCTCCTGCAAAACATCCACCCAAACTGACCTCCTTATGTGCTGTAGGCTGGAGCTGGCCAGTTTTGACAGGGCGTTGGCCCGATTATTCTGTGATCAGGGTATTTGCCTGATTTCGTAGGATTTTAGGTTTGACAGTCCCTGCTTCACCTTTTCTAGGTAGGCGGCCATGGCCTGATCCCTAGCCTCATACTCTCTGTTGATTTGATTGGCAATGTGCTGGGAGTCAGTTGCTAGTATAATCCGCTCTGCACCTGCAGCCTTAGTTAGATTTATCCCTGCAAGTACGGCCTCATATTCCGCCTCGTTGTTTGACGCAAGGAAGGTGAATCTGAGCGCATGCTCAAAATCCACTCCTTCAGGGCTGGTCAGTACGACACCTCCTCCTGCACCATTGGCCGTTGAGGACCCGTCGGTGTATACTATCCATTCTTTAGCGGGGAGTTCCTCTTCCCCTGAATGAGAACATTCAGCCAGGAAGTCCGCCAGCGCCTGTGCCTTGATGGCTGTCCTAGGTTGGTATGATATCCCCAGTCCGCTTAACTCAATTGCCCATTTTAGCAGCCTCCCTGATTTTTCAAATTTTTCCAATATCTTTTCTAGTGGCTGGTCGGTGTGGACCACAACAGGGTGTGCGTCAAAGTAGGGCCTGAGTTTTCTGGCTGCTATGACGACTGCATAGGCGGCTTTTTCTACCAAAGGATAGTTTCTTTCAGCTGCCCCCAGGGCGTGACTTACAAAGTAGATGGGCTGCTGTGAGCCTGCTTCTTCTTTCAGGATGACTGCACTCACCGTTGAGTTGGTGGCAGCAATGTATAGGTATAGTTTTTCTCCGACCACTGGTCTCGCCAAGGTAGGGAGCTTTTTCAGATGTTCCTTCAATTGTTCGAAGGCTTTCTTTTGCTCATCCTCCCATTTGAATTGTTTATTGCCTTTCAATACTTTGAAGAAAGGGGTCGATTTGTCTGCTGATCTGGCGATGAAGCGAGCCAGGGCAGCCATCCTGCATGTGAGCCTTTGAATGTCTCTTACTTAGGCTCTGGGAGATCCAGGACTGCCAGAATCTTCTTCGGATTGGCGTCTATCCCCCTGGAGCTGACTAAGAATCCTAAGAATTTGCCAGATCGAACTCCGAACGTGCACTTTTTTGGATTCAACTTCATTTTGTATGAGCGCAGGGAGGAGAATGTCTCCTGCAGGTCCGCCAGGTGCTCCCTGTCTCCTTTGCTTTTTACAATAGCGTCATCCACATAGGCTTCCAAGTTTCTCCCCTTTTGATTTTCAAAGACCTTGTCCACCAATCGCTGATAGGTAGCGCCTGCATTCTTCAGTCCAAAGGGCATCATTTTATACATGTATGTTCCATGGCTGGTTATGAAGGCACACTTCACCCTGTCAGGCTGCCAGAGGTACACTTGATGGTACCCTGAGAATGCATCCAGAAAACTTAACGTGGTATATCCACTTGTGGCATCCACCAGTTGGTCTATCCTGGGCAGGGGGTAGCAGTCCTTTGGGCAGGCTTTGTTAAGATTTGTGAAGTCTACGCACATTCTCCATGCGCCTGATGACTTCTTTACCATCACAACGTTCGCCAACCACTCAGGGTAATCAGAGACTTCAACGAAATCTGCTTTCAAGAGTTTTTCTATCTCCTCTTTTATCGCCGCGACTTTTTCTGGGGACATATTTCTTTTCTTCTGCTTTATAGGGCGGGCCTCCGGGTTAACGTTCAGCTTGTGAACAATAAAAGCCGGGTCGACCCCTGGCATCTCATCTGCAGAGTAAGCAAATACGTCCCTGTTTTCTCTCAAGACTGCGATCAACTCTTTCTGGTAGGATTCCTCTAGGTCGGCCCCTATGAGGACCTGCCTCCCTGGTACTAAGTCCACCAGCATGTAGAGCCGTCAAAAAATGACACGACACGAAAACACGACACGAACCTGACACGAAATAAATGGGTTTGGGTTGAGGGTTGATGACCCATTTATGTAAGTGGGTCGACACGAACACGACACGAGATTTAATTGGGTCGGGTTTGGGTTGAGGTCCCAAAACACGAACTTGACACGAATAACCTGTTTATTAAATTAGTCTAAATATTTTTAATTATTTTTAACATAAATAACTTAATACTTTCCAAATATGGACATGACACGAAAATACGACACGAACCCGACACGAAATAAATGGGTTTGGGTTGAGGCTTAATGACCCATTTATGTAAGTGGGTCAACACGAACACGACACGAAACTTAAATGGGTCGGGTTTGGGTTGAGGGGTTCGTGACCCGTTTACCAATGACACGAACACGAACACGACACGACCCGATCTGTTTGCCAGGTCTACCAGCATGCTTTCCCCTTCAGGCTCCAGGTGGGCTGCTTTTTGCTGAACAGCCGGGATTTCACCCTCCCTGCTGGGGGAACTTTCGGCTTTGCGTTTTCCTTTTCTTTCTGTTTCATGGGCTTGCAGGGCCACAGAATAGCAATGTCTGGCTGACTCCTGATTCCCGTGAACCTTTCCTTCCATGCCAAAGTCTGTCACATAGGCTATGGTGAGGCTCCTGATTGATACGGCGGCTTCGATTTCGTCCAGGGTGGCCCGCCCTATCAGGGCGTTGTATGCAGACTTGGCATCCACCACTACGAATGACGCCCTGACATTCCTGGCAGAGGCCCCTTCCCCGAATGTTACCGGTAAATCGATAATCCCCATGGGAAGTACGCCTGCCCCACTGAACCCATAACGAGGGGAGCCGGCTTAAGGTGTCTTTTTTCTAAGTTCATTCTTTCAAAGGCGTCTTTGTACAAGAGGTTTGTGTAGGCGCCGGTGTCCACCATGCACCTCTTGACAATGTGATTGCTAATCTCAAGAGTTAGGACCAAAGGATCACTGTGTGGGTATATTACTCTCCCTGCGTCCTCAGGGGTGATGCTCAGGGTCGTGCCCCTCGGGCTTCCTGCCTTCTCGGTGTAGCAAATCTGGTTTCGTAATTCGCGGATCTGCCTTTTCTGGCTTCGTCTGCTTGTCCGTCCCTCTGCATCCCCAGACACTACATGAATTATCATGCGATTTTGGGCTGAACCTTCAGGCTTGTCTGCTGCCTCCTTCTGGGATTTGTTCCTCGTTGCATAGTTACTCAGCCTGCCGTTTCTTATGAGTTTCTATCTCGTCTTTTAAGTGTCGGCATTCTTCAGTGGTGTGGCCTATGCAATCATGGAACGTGCAGAATTTTTTAGGGTCCCCCTTTGGGCTGCGCGGCTTATTTGGGCGATTCCATTTTGCTGTCTCCTTCTCCAGCTCAAAGATTTCCGCCCTAGGCCTGTTGAGGGCCGTGTAGCTGTCAAATCTTGGCTGGTAGGCCGTGCGCTCTTTCTTGGGGGTATCCCCCTCCTCTTTCTGCTTGCCTGGCTCGTTCCTGCTCCGCCCACCCTGCGGTCCCCCGTGCGGCCTTGCTTGGCCTGCAGGGGTGTCCGGCAGGCTGTGAAACTCTTCCTGCAGAATGAACCCTTCAGCAATTTTTCTGGCTTTTGCCAAGGTTTCAGGCTGGGCCCTGATCATCTGGTTCTTCATCTCCCATGGGAGCAGGGAGATTGTCAGGGCGTAGGCAGCGGTTGAATCGTCAATCTCCCTGACTTGTTGGTAGGACAAGTCGAATCTCTTTAAATACTCCCTGACGCTCTCGCCCTTGTTATGCTTCAGGGTCATAAGATCAAAACGAGTGAGTCGTCTTCTCTTGTTCCCTGCATATTGTTCAAGGAATGCCTCGGCTAACTCTATAAAGAAACTGATTAACCCTTGGCGAAGGTCCCTGAACCATCCTTGTGCAAGCCCTACAAGGGTGGTTGGGAAGATTTTGCACCAGATCGCATCATCCACATCATACATGCCCATGTGACTTTCAAATGTCGCCAGATGGTCCTCTGGATCTGTAGTCCCGTCAAACTTGACTGTGGGCATTTTGATCTTTGGGATGGGATACTCTTGTACGTCAGGATGGAGAGGGGTCTTCGTGGGCCTGCCTACCACCCGTGACCTGCTTTCCCCAGACTGATTACCGTGCACATCCCATTGTCTAGGGGCCGGTTTCCTCGTACTGGGGGAGCGGTGCTTTGGTGGTTGTTCGCTGGTTGCCTCGTCCTCTGTGTCAAGGGAGGGTTGCCTGGATCGCTTTCTCCGGGATTGACCGAGGTTGTCACCCCGGTGATACCTTGACTCGAGCGGCTGCCCTCGGTTAAGCCTAGACTGCAGGCTTTGGGACAGCCCTGGAGCTGGTTGTCCTTTTGCTGCCGGCGTTAACCTGGAAAAGACTTTGTCCTGCCTTTCTCCCAGGCGTTTAGACGCAGGCTCCCTGTGCCTCATTCGATCCTGCAGTCCCTGGGACAGGCCCATTTTCTCTCGGGACGTGGACTCCGTGGTGTGTATAGAGAATGCATGTTGCTGAGCAGGCGGTTCCTGGCTGCCTGCTGTGATACGCCTCTGCGCCTGTGCGTACACTTGAGCTGTTCTCCTCGCCTTTCTCTGGGCGTTTCTGGCGGCGGTTCGCTTCGTACCTCCAGCCCCTTCTCTGCTTACTGAGCGGGGCTGTCTGGGGGTCGTTGCGACCCTGCCTACCAGGTCTTCAGGAGTGAACTCCTGGTTGAGCATTGCGGAGAAGAAGGCAGCTGTCTGGACCATCTGAGCTGGGGTTAGGTTCAGGGTGTGACCTGAATGTGCCCCCTGCCCTGGTGCCACAGCTGTGTTTGGCATGCCCAGGAGACTGGCTCCCCCCACTCCCAGGATCGTGGCGGCAGGAGCTCTCTCAGGCTGCGGCATGCCGTATAGGGGAGTCACCGGTGGGACCGTCGGACCTACCCCTACACTAGTATCCACAATCTCAGGCATGATTGCTTCAATGGGTTAGTTTTTTGTATTTGGGAATTGTTGATTTTTTGTGGGTAATTCGTGGATACAACCAGATCTTCTCCACAGACGGCGCCAAATTGTTCCGGTATTGGAATCAATCAACCCGACTTGGGATTCGGGTTCGTGAAGTTCAATATTGCTCTTGAATAATGATCGGACAATCTTGTCAGCCTCTCTTTCCCTTTGCTCCACTAATCGGACCTTCCCGGCGGAATGGGCCTGCTCCCTGCACACAAAACGCACAGGGCCTCGGAGGTTGTCCGAGGGAACCCTCTCCGATGCCTAAGTCAGTCCGTGAATGCCTTAATGAACCTAGTTCGTGAGGAACTAGGTGGCCTTTTAGAGTAAGAGTCTAGAGAGAAAATCCAACCCCCCTCTTGTGGGAAATGGGAGAGTAATTATACCTTCCCACAAGAGAGGGAAGTTGAAGAAGGATGGGTGGATGAGGTGTTGACAAGTGGCTTCACCTCATCCACCCATTCTCATTTACCTTAGGCGAAATGACGAGGAGGTCCCTTGGGGGTCCCTGCCCTGCCTGCGGAGATTTCCCTAGAGGGCAGGCGGGTAGGGGTTGTGAAGGCAGGGCTTGAGCAGTCCGCGTCGCCCCTGCTGGGCAGGCGGTCGTCTGAGGCCCCCAGTGGGCTCTCTTTAGTGACTTTGCTCTGATTGTCTGCCGAGTCGGTTCCCGGGCTCCTTGGGTGGAGCCTTCTGGGGGCCTGCTTAGCAGGCGGTCCGAAGCAGGCTGCCGACCCTCATCAATATATATATATAGAGTGAAGATCAAGTGAGTCCTTTTTTTTTGAGTCCATGAGTCCTTTTCTTAGCCATTGATCTAAAGATGATGAATGGTTGAGATTGCATGTAGTAATTAAGGTAGTAACTACCATATTTTGGAAATAATATGAGAAAATCCTCTCTCCTCCCTAAATTACTGCCAACTGATATCTTCTTCTCTCTCATCTCATTCATTTTTTTCATTCAAACACCCGCCTAACACAAAAACCCTTCACCTTCATCATCTCTCATCTCATTCAATTTTTTCACTCAACTCAAGCACACCCGAGCACTCAATCGCACAACTCAACTCAATCGCTCAACTCAACTCAGTCGCTCACCTTCAACTCGAGCAAGGTTATATTGAAGCAGCTTTCTAACTTTAGCAAACATAATGAACAAGGTGCGATCGCGATTGTTGGAAAACGTAGACAAGTATGCGGACGCTAGACAAAAGATCTTCGACGCTCCCAAGAGCAAGCCAACAAAGGGCCGAAAAAAATAACGTGTTTACTGAATCATGTCATCTCTTTTCTAACTACGAATTAATGGTTTGTATTCTTTAGTTACCTGTCTAATTACATTGGTATTTTGACTATCACCAATGCATTGAACCTGTTAAACTCTGTTACACTGACTAGTTGTACCTGTTACTCTAATTTACTGCTGGTGTTACTATGGGGATTACTGAAGTTAACCCAATTTTCTTTGGTCTCACAATCTGTGTGTTACACCGAAGCATTGTAAATGCTACTTTAATGAACAATTTATGTTACTTTAAGTTATTAATGGTGTTTGCACAATGATATTGCAATTAATTCCTCTGACGCATTATATATTGTTTTTTGAAGAACAAATGTTGGTACTTTGTCAATGAATGGAACCAATCCAAGTTATCCCCAGTTACTTTGGCAATGATTTTGTCTAACTTCAATGCATTGTTTCTGTTACTGTAACAGACGAATAGTGTGACTTTAACACACATGAGATGTTACTCTAACAAAAAAACACATGTATTAAATAAATATAGTGTTAAATGCACCGTAACACAGCGCTATGTGTAAAAAAATTGTACAAAATTAGTTTTTCGTGTAAGCCAGAAAAAAAGAAAAAATTATTATAATGACAAAAAAACACGAGTATTCTCAAAACACTTGTTCATCCTCCTCGTCTTCCTTGGTGTCTTCTTCAGTTTCCTCTCCTTCGATGTCTTCATCTACTTCATCCTCGTCATCCTCATCATTGGTTGGCTTAGTAGGTTGTTTAGGCGGTCGTGCTGCGTACGGATTTGGACAGTTTCGTTTGGTTGGCTTAGTATACTTTCTCACATCAAATCCGCAAGCCATCGCGTAGATTTTGTAAAATTCCACTGCCTCATCAATTGTTCCGAATACTTGCTCCATGTACGGAGTGAAAACCTCACCCACATCTCTGCACCATTCCTGTGCATTCGGTTCTTTGCCAATGCTTCGTGCAAGAAATTAAAAAATGTCACGCCCATGGACATAAGTGTTACTTCAACTCATAAGTTGTGTTACTTTAACCCTTAAAGGATGTTACTCCAACGTCAGCGCCAAAAACACTTTTCAGTGTTACGTGTTTGTGTTACTCTAATTAGAATTAGATATTACTGTAATTCATAACTTGTGTTACTTCAACGCCATGACTGCTTCAACATAAAGCAAACAATAATATCAGTGAAACAATAATATCAATGAACCATTGTTATTAATCCATGATTGATCAAATGAATCAAATTCTACCTTTTCCAGTGTTGTCATGTGCGTTCGCATCTTTCGCAAAACCACCTGCACAAAATCAAACAGCGTTACACCCATGCAAATAATGTGTTACTATAATTCCTAAGTGGTGTTACTCTAACGTGTACAATACGTTACTTTAACATCATCATCAAAATCTTTTTTCTGAAAATTCATTTGTGTTACAGTAATTGCAATTGTTACTTTAATGCAGAAGGCATGTTACTTCAACGACGTTTATGCGTTAATTGAAATCAAAACAATAGTATCAATGGATATCATGGAAAATCTGAATAAAAAGCATAAAGCCCTGTAATCTATAAAGATCGAGAGAGGAAATAACCATTGATACGAAACTGTGATATCAAAACGCAACGACATAAAAAAAAACGCAAATTGATACGAAACTGTGATACTAAATGACAATGAAAGCACTATAAACATGAAAATCGACGTAAAAAAAAAACGCAATTTGACGCGATAAACCATTGATATTAAAACGCACATTGAAAGCAATATGACCATCGAAATCCATGAATAAAAATTGAATCAAAACGTGAATAAAATACTGAAACTCACCATTGTTATACTCGATCAGTTGCTTATCAACCGTTGAAGACGATGATGCGGTCATTAAATCCATTGTAACAGAATTCCGAGTACAAAATCGATGACTGAGCGTGAATGAAGAAAGGGTTTTTTTTGTGTTTGAATGAACGTGATATGATGAATGAATGTGAATGATGAATGAATGTGATAGGGAGTTATTGTTTCCTAAATTCATGGGAGCTATTTTAGGAACCTAAATCTTTTTTATTTATTTTAATGGATGCATCTTGTCCATCCATCCTCATCCAATCCAATGGATGAGATGAGGACTTAGGGACTCACAAAGAGTAAAGGACTCATAAGAGCCTTACTCTCTCTCTCTATATATATATATATATATTATTATTATTATTATTATGATACATATATATATATTTATTATGATACATTCACCTTATATATAATAGTAGTAGTAGTAGTAGTATCACCTTATATATAGTAGTAGTAGTAGTAGTAGTAGTAGTATATTAATTAGTTTTACATTTTAAATGGATCGTAAAAAACTTAACAATATTATATGATTATTTCAAAAAAATATAAATATAAATATAAAATATAAAAGTTTATAAATTTCACTTAACTAGATTAAGGTTAAAAATTAACCAAAGGTGTAAAATGACTAAACTAACCCTAAACTAATTACTCTAGGTTAATTAAAACTTGACACATGGAGCGATATAATTGGTTGTGTATGACATTGTCATACACGCCGTGTATGTGTAGCTTTTTTAATATATTTACCATACTTAAACCATATCCATTTTAATCTTACTTTATTTAACTTATTAACGTGTGCCCACTGGGCACACGTTAGAAAAACCGTAATTAATATCATATTAGGTTAAGATATATTGTAATTCTATTACTTGACTAAAACTAACAAACAAAATCTTTGTTAAATGTATACAAAAATATTTTACCTATATTTTAGGTCAAACCAAATAACCAAATTATGTGGGCATAAAATACTACAACATATTTTTATCATACTCATATTAGTAATAGGGGACTACTTAACGTCGTCCGTCTATTTATTTAGTGTCGTCCATAATTTATGAGTAAATTACTGATTTGCCCTTTTTAAATTTACTAACCTAATTTAACTCAACTACTTATTAACCTAATTTACCCTACTATTTAAACGCTTATATTTTGAATTTTTGATTATTCGTCGATTAACCCGGACATGTCGAACGCGGAAAATAGTTTTCGTTTTGATTTGAATTTGCCCTATAACGAAAATAATTCGGACGACAACGTTATCGAGGTTAGTCTCGTTATTTTTGTCATCGTGAACGCAATTATGATTTGTATTATTTTTCTTACTAGACATGACAAAAGAATTCGGCCCAGGTATTAATCGTAAAAGCTCGTACCCGGAATAACTAGCGAAATTACGAGACCGGGTTGAGTTTTAGAATTTCTAAGTCTCGGCCTGAGGACAGTCATAGAACAGTTAAGACTGAGCCCAGGTTGAGTCTTAGAATTTTTAAGTCTCAGCCTGGTAACAGTCTTAGAACAGCTAAGACTGAGCCCAGGTTGAGTCTTAGAATTTCTATGTCTCAGCCTGGGGACAGTCTTAGAACAGCTAAGACTGAGCCCAGGTTGAGTCTTAGAATTTCTATGTCTCAGCCTAAGGGCAGTCTTAGAACAGCTAAGACTGAGTCCAGGTTAAGTTTTATAATTTCTAAGTCTCAGCCTGGGGACCGTCGTAGATATATCAAGTCTCTTGTATTTTGGTTTGTTTATTAGTATTTTCCGTAAGTATATTGAATTGCTTTGTCAAACATGCACATTTGGAATTATAATTGATATTGTGGTATCGTAATTTAAGTTACTAATATTTTAGTTTACCGATTCGGATGATGTTGTTTGTTTACTAATAACGAATTCTTGAATCTAAGTTTTTAGATCAAACGATCTCATTATATGACAAGATTGAATTAATTGGAGTCGGATTGAGCATAAGCGATTTAATTGTAGTTCAATTATTGAAATATGATAGAAGTTGATGAGTTAAATGTTGGAATGTAATTTTATTTGAATGAGTTAAAGAGGATGTGGGTAAAAAGAGTTAAACAAATTAAGGGTAAAACGGGTATATTAGGTAAAATACGGACGACGCTAAGTAAAATTACGGACGACGAGAAGCGAAAGTGTAGTAATAATAATTAATAACATACAATTTCTCTTTTTGTCGTCCATAATTTTACTTAGCGTCGTCCGTATTTTACCCAATATACCCATTTTATCCTTACCTTGTTTAACTCTTTTTAAACACATTCTCTTTAACTCAATCAAATAAAATTACATTCCAACATTCAACTCATCAACTTCCATCATATTTCAATTGCAATTGAACTACAATTAAACCGCTTATGCTCAATCCGGCTCCAATTAATTCAATCTTGACATACTAATTTCGAGTTCAAGGTATCGTTTTTAATTTTTGTACATAAGTTGGTTTCAGTTTGAAGTAAAAACTTAGATTCAAGAATTCGTTATTTGTAAACAAACAACATCATCCGAATCGTTAAACTAAAATATTAGTAACTCAAATTACGATACCACAATATCGATTATAATTCCTAATGTGCATGTTTGACAAAGCAGTTCAATATACTTACGAAAAATACTACGGAGTAATAAACAAACAAAAATACACATAAAACCGAATAAAAAACTCAGAGACTTGAGATATCTACGACTGTCCCTAGGAACGGATTTAGAAACTCTAAGACTCAACCTGGGCTCAGTCTTAGCTGATCTAAGACTGTCCTCAGGCCGAGACAGAGAAATTCTAAGACTCAACCCGGGCTCAGTCTTAGCTGTTCTAAGACTGTCCCCAGGCCGAGACATAAAAATTCTAAAACTCAACCCGGTCTCGTAATTTCAGTAGTTATTCCGGCTACGAGCTTTTACGATTAATACCTGGGCCGAATTCTTTTGTCACGTCTAATACGAAAAATAATACAAATCATAATTGCGTTCACGATGACAAAAATAACGAGACTAATCTCGATAACGTCGTCGTCCAAATTATTTTCGTTATAGGGCAAATTCAAATCAAAAGGAAAACTATTTTCCGCGTTCGACATCTCCGGGTTAATCAACGAATAATCAAAAATTCAAAATATAAGCGTTTTATTAATTCGACAATAAAGTGTTGTTGTTGTCCAAGTTGTAATTAGAATGATGTTGATAAATAGTAGGATAAATTAGGTTAATAAGTAGTTGAGTTAAATTAGGTTAATAAATTTAAAAAAGGGCAAATCAGTAATTTACTCATAAATTATGGACGACACTAAGTAAATAGACGAATGACATTAAGTAGCTCCCAAGATCTATTATAATCCTATTATATTCATCCAAAAAGATTTTACCTATATTTTAGGTCAAACCAAATTACCAAAATATGTGGCGCAACATTATCTAATATACTACAGTATATTTTACTATCATATATCATATACCCATATTAATCATATTAATAATTTAGGGTGTTGCTCTTCGCAGTACGCATTTTACTCGACGCAGTACCGTTTTTCCTATTTTGCCCCTCTCATTTTCCCTCCCTCAAATTCATCCTTTTGTTTTTCCTCTCTTTTCTTTCTCTCTTCTCCTTGTCTACTTTACTTAACGCAGTACATTATTTTTTACTTTTACGCAGTACATTTATTTTTTTTACTTTTACGCAATACATTTTTCGTAGTACATTTATTTTAAAATTTCATGAAGTACATTTACTTTAATCTTTGAATAAAATATTTTTTAAAAATTTGTACGTTTCTTTTATCACGAAATACACATATTTTTTTCAATTTTGACACAGTACATTTTTTTCAACTTTGACGCAGTATATACTCAGTTCATAACTGTACTACACTATTCGATTGCATACTTCCAATTTAATACCCAATATTAAAGTATTAAATCCAAGAATTGAGTTTCTAAACCAAAAAAATTGAAAATATAATGTTTGCTAGAAAAATTCATTTTTATTCGGCCACAACTTTAAATTTATGTTTAAAGTCATGCGAGACATCCGAACCAAAATAAAAAAGACTCCGTAAAAAAGAGGAACAAGGTCGTACGTAAGGTAATTAATGGTTGAAAATCGATAATTGAAACCAATAATTACTGATAAACAAAAAACAAAAATCATAATTAAGGATATATAACCATAAACAAAAAAAATCGATTATTTTGAACTTTGAAACAAAAACCCTAATTTCAATAATCAATGATAACTGATGATTGATTCCTGTTCTTCAATCAAAATCTTTCAATAATTAATGATAAACAAAAAACAATAATCATAATTAATGATATATAACAATAAACAAAAAAATCAATTATTTTGAATTTTCAAACAAAAAATTCCAATTTCAATATAATGATTGATACCTGTTCTTCAATCAAAATTGTATTCATAATCTATTAAATTTAATAAATTGAATGAATGTATAGTTAGATTTGGAGGTAGTTAATAATAATTGAAAAAGAAGAAGATGATTTTTTAGGTTAGGGTAGAGAGGGTGGGAGAGAAATAAAATTAGGTTTTTTTTTGGATAAGGGCATGCAATGGAAAAATATGGATAAAAAGTACTGCGTCGAGTAAAATGTGTACTGCGAAGAGTAACTCCGATAATTTATTAACGTATTAGGTTAGATCTATTACAATCTTATTACTCAACTAAAGTTAACAAACAAAATCTTTATTATACACACCCAGAAATATTTTACCTATATTTTAGGTCAAACCAAATAATCGATATAACTTGCTGATTTACATAATATACTGCAGTAGATTTTATTATACTCATAGTAATCATATTATGTTAATATGTAGTACTCCCTATTATGTTTTATCAATTATTAATAGTATTAGTCGCTGTTAACATTATATTTTATGGTATTAGAGAATGACTATTGAACAATCATATTTTTAATAGTCACCAGCCAAATTGTGTGAGTAGGGGAACGGGGTCACTCAAATTATTAATTCATCCATTCAGTTGACAATTATGAACCGTTTAATGTCTAATAAACCAAGTGAATTAATAGGAAAATTCTTCAAGTGTAGATAAAAAGTTGACTAATCCAAAACGAACTCAAACTATATCTAACTACAAATCCAACATTTCATGCAGTGGTTCGGAAATGCAATTGTGAAAATAATCAATCACTTATTCAATAGATTTAAAAATAACTAAGCATCATTTTCCTCTTTCACTTGAATCTTTGGCTTGATAGCAGAACTTTGACCTTCCTCCGTCTGCATATAAACTTCTCCCGCGACAACTTCTTCGATTCCCCTTTTAGTTGGTGTTATGTTGCACGTTTCACTTGATTTCATCTCACTATTTTCCGCAACGTTAGAAGCTTATAGTTGAGGAAAGATGATGCGACAGAGTTTCCACCAGATTGAGTTTCGAACTCTATTCCTACATGGTTAAATCAGGACGCAAAAAATATTTTAATATACAATCACATGGAATTATATTAAAATTGGTCATAAACCGTATAATTGAGTGTAAACGTCAGACCTCATCGATCTTCAAAAGGGCATAGTGTGCACTCAGCAATTCTGCATCATCAGTTGCGCGTGTAATAGTGAAAACTTTGTAGTTATTTGTTATATTGCAATTGGTGATATGAAGCTTGAAGAGAAATTGTTTATTCAGAAGGTTGTCAAACTCCATTGAAAAAAGGTCATCCTCGCCATTCTAGCATTGTTTGATATAAAGATATTAATCGTAGTGTTGTAGACACCCACATTTTGACCGCCAGGTGTCTATAGTAGTTCCCGCCAAACACCCGATGATGATAGGACGCAAACGTGCTTTGACAGACTCGGATATGGGCTTGTAATCATGGACATTTGGCTTAGACATTTTAAGGAGTACAAATCTCACAAAACGGACCTCAAATCCAGGCCCAGTGGGTCGTTTCGAGTCAAATAACACTAATTTGGGTCGAAACCGTCACCAGGGGTAAAACCGTCTTTTAGCGACCGAGTCAAACCCGGTCAAAGATATTTTTTCCCGAGTCACACGAGCTGGCCGTGACACTACACGGTTTGATTCGGACTCAAACACCAAAAAAATCAGCCTTCACAAATATTAAACAAATCTGTTCAAGGATAGAATTCGATCTCAAGTAGGAATTCTATCCAGAAACCGAAACAAATACCACCCGAGCTCAGATACTCGGCTGAAACAGCCGAGATATCACCCCCAACCAGCCGAGTTTTTGGCTTTTCCACCAAGAAACGAGAAGTCTATTCCCTCACGAACTCTCGTATTTCCTATCCAAACCGGTGTTTCTTGTCACACAAGCAAGACCACCTCGGTTCCTATAAATAGGACCCTCCCTTCAACATCCAAAACACGAATAATACACAGATAAGACACGAAAAATCAGACTGAAAAATACCGAGAAAGTCAGCCAAAAAGCAACATCCAAAATCCCGACGTAATCCCGAAGTAATTCCAAAATCCGACGAAACCGATCCTGTCCGAATCGGCCGAGTCCCCACGCCACACACATACTCCAAACCGACACCTTAACTCATCCACATCATCTCGACGCTCCCGTGTCTAAGCCACCGTCCGACGAGCTCTATACCGAGAACACAAAGCATGTAGGTTGAGGGTGTAAATCAAACCCGTCTCTTCCTTTTTCTCTCTCCTTCGTCTCGTTTTTATTATGGGTCTTGTGTCGGTCCTCTTTTTTTTATTTTCTAATATCGATATTACTAAAACTATTTTCATATGTCGAATATTTTTAAAATATGATATCGATTCTATATAATCGAATATCATATCAAAAAGAATTATATTAAGTTTTCGACGAAATCGTTACATCTTTTCGTTCAAAAATAAACTTTTTTTCAAAACTTTTTCTAAAGTCATTCCGAATATTCGATATCGATTTTATAATCGAATATCGAATACGACGAATATCGAAAATATAAACCGGGTATAAATTAATCCATATTTGTACGCGATTTATAACAATTTTCGACAAAAAAATAAAAAAGGACAGACTCGCGTGCGAGTCGCGCCCGGTCCAGGCGACTCGCGCCCGAGTCTGACCCGATTCTTTTTTTTTAAGTTTTCGTTCGTTTATTTTTATTATTTTACGAAACGATTTCTAAATTTACATCTTTTCTAAAACTATTCCAAATATTTGATATTGATTTCATAATCAACTATCGAATATAACGAATATCGAGAATATTAAGTCGAGTACGAATTATGCAATATTCGTACGCGATTTAATCAAAATTTTCCGAAAAACGTTGTCGATTCAGGCCACCACGCGACCCGCATGAGTCTCGGGCGAGTCGCGCGGTTCTCGGCCGAGACACACCCTTTTTTTATTTTCTTTCTCGAACATCGTTTTATACAAAACAACGTTTTTAACGATATTTTTCAGATTTCGATTATTTCTTATTTTCTCGATTTCAATTTTATTTATTATTATTTCAATCGTTACTAACTCGTTTTCTCGTTTTTGTAGCAATTCATTCTCTCATATTCTTTTTATCGTTTTATTAGACTAAAACGAACTCACATGCTAAAATAACTTTGACGTTATTAGTTTAACATGCATTAAACGACTTAGCGACCCATTTTATTTTTCCTCACATGTCTTAGGAAAATAATCTCTGCATATCATTTCATCGTCGAACTAACGCGTGTACACCAAAATCGAACGATATCTTAGTAAAGGCCGCTAAGTGCGGGCGGGGTTGGGTGTTCTCGTTGAACTTCCCAACACGTACCCTCACCCCTTACTCAGAACCGTGGTTTCCGGATGTCCGAAACCATTGGCAACGAGAGTCATTCAATATACGATTAACCGCCCAGTCGGCATCGGTATCGATATGCTAAGGGACGAACCCGATAAACTCTCACATCGGAAATGGGCCAGGCTTTAAGTATGGCCCACTACGACATAGAGTGGGTTCTAATGGTTCCGAATAACCATAAAATTCGGTGGCGACTCCTACTTCGATTTAAAATTCTATTCGATCCATCTCATATGGAAATTCTACGCCTCCCCAAAACCCGCGCTTCGCCGCGTCGGGGTGGACCTATGTCATGTCCACAATTTGGCGACTCCGCTGGGGATTAACTGATGTGTCACTTACCATCGGCATCCTCAGGGTGAGACTCGAAAAGAAATCGTTCGATTAGTAATGTACACGTTTTAGTTCAATGGTTCATGCATAACCCCGTTCTATCCCGGGCCGGTTACTTGTGACCGACGTCCCACTATACCACGGTGCATTCCCACTAGGGTGCACTAAAGACTTCGATGGCGGAACTCGTTTAGACTTTGCGGCATGTCCTAAGACCAACTCGGCTTAGGGAGTCCGTCCTCAGTACGAGAATGCGATCGTTGTTGGTATAGACCCTCTTAGACCGACCGAGACTTAGACTAAGAGCATACATGGCGTCGTTATACTGATTCTATGACTACATGCTACTTGATCCTTTGGTCTTTTCAAAAACCGTCATTTTTTCAAAAAATTACATCTTTTCAAAACCCATTCCTTTTTCAAAACCCGGAAAGCTGCCGAATTTAGGACTTATGATTTTGACTCAAAATAACCTATTTTTAGCCGGTATGCTGTCCAAACCTTTTCAAAAAAAAAAACCCGAAATCTCGGCCCGATAACCCTCTTTCTCGGTTTTCAAAAAAAAATCGGGCTTTCCAATCCGACTTTGCTCGGTTTTCAAATTCAAATTCCCTTTTCAAAATCCTCTTCTTCTTAGGACTTCCCGTATTTAGCAGTGTCGGGTCTTGTCATAAGTTAGTTTCTATAGCGTCGAAACTCCGTCGATCTTATATCACGGGTTTCCACCCCATCCCAGTCCGCCTTACTTGTCAAGGCACGGCCCACCTTCGTAGGACTAACTCCTACAAAGGGAAGCCCGTTTACACACTCGAGTCTAAAGTCTGGGGATTTCTCACGTAGACCTTCCTTCGAACAGGACTAGGCCCACTCTGCCGAATCCTAAGGAAGGCCCACCACTCACGTGTCATCCATTTAGAAGTCAGTCTCCGGTCTTCTCTCTAGTCTAGTCTTTTTCTTGCTCGGGATGTACTTTTGATTCCAAGATCTGGGTCAGTTACTGATTACGCGGTGCCCTTACAGACAGGTCACCCCACACTCGAGCCATGACGCAAAAAGCTATAGATGAATTGACCACCTCATTGGCCCAAATCCAAGACCAACTAAGGAAAATACGGGAGGATCAGATCGCCATCGTCACGCGGGTTAGCGCCGTAGAACAGGGAACCCCCAATGCTTCAATCGATGATGACGGGCCTCTAGCCGCATTGGCTAGTGCAGTCCTCAAACTGCAAGAACAGGTCCACTTGACAACCCAAAGCTCCATCCATACGGAGAATGCTAGGATTTATACCCCACTGACCGATGAACTACCCACCAATCTCAATCTAACGGGTTTGCCGATGTTCGAGGGTACTGAAGATCCGGTCCACCATATCCGGGCTTTCAAGGAGTTCATGGCCCTTAAAGGGGTTAAGTCCAACATGTTCAAGCACCTATTCGCTTCTTCTCTCGAGAAGCACCCAAGAGCCTGGTACTACCGGCTCGACCCCAAGAAATACAAAACTTGGGATGACGTGGCAACGGAATTCGCTCGGAACTACGCCGACAATACGGAAATCCAAACCACTATGCGCACCCTGGAGGTAATGGCCCAGGAACCTAAGGAAGGATTCACCAAATATCTTCAACGCTGGAGGGCTGAAAGCGTCAAAATGGTCGATAAGCCCAGTGAAAAGGTGCTGGTTGAGGCCTTCGTCAAGAACCTACTTCCAGCTTACCGGGTCCATCTCCGGTACGCCATCATACCTAGCTTCGCGGTCCTGACTGAAATGGGAACAAGAATCGAGGATGATCTAAGATTGGAAAGCCTCACTAAGGCCTCCACTAAGGGATACCAAGGGGCTAGTTCATCAACGAGCAAGCCCGCTACTACTCCTGCCACTCGTAGCATTTTCGATGAGGTAAACGCACTCGATACCTCATCCCAGAAGACTACTACTCCCCGGGTATTCACTGACATAGGTACCCCCTATGAAAACGCCCTTCAAAGACTATCATCAAAAGGCCTGATCACCCCGATAGGCCCGACACCAGATATCCCGGTTGAACGTCGCTCTAAGGCCTACAACCTTCAGGCCTACTGTCACTATCATCGTGGTAAGGGGCACGATACCGAGAAATGTTGGAAACTGAAGCACCTTATTCAGGATCTCATTGAAAGCGGGAAAATCCCTTTACCCGGGGGTAAGCCCAACAACAAAGACAACCCATTGGCCACTCATGCCATCTTTTCCGGAGAAGTAGTGGATTGCTCACACCTCATTTCCCCATTTATCCCACAAATAAACGGGATCTGGTGCGATGATGAAGATGATGTCTACCTCACCAAAGGGGAAGCTGTCCCCATCACACCTGAGGAGATTCAGAAGGTTAAGTCCAAAGCCTTAGCCACTAGTCAAGCCCTCATCATTGCTGAACCACTTAAAGTAGAGTCCGCTCCGGAAGAACCAACTCCTGAAAAGGCTCTTGTGAAGCAGCTAAGCAAAACTCGAGTTGACCTCTCTATATGGCAACTCCTAGTTAGCTCCCAAGAACATCGAGAGGCACTCACTAAGGCCCTCGATC
The DNA here is from genome assembly GCA_958450325.1 of Agrostemma githago. NCBI lineage: Eukaryota > Viridiplantae > Streptophyta > Magnoliopsida > Caryophyllales > Caryophyllaceae > Agrostemma > Agrostemma githago. The sequence goes on along the minus strand of OY288247.1, from coordinate 58,147,906 downwards.
AAGTTAAAATCGACTCTATGGCTACTCCAGCCGAAATGGTAGCCACAGTCCTACCCCACCTAAAAAGCAGATCCATAGAAGAAGGCCCACTGATCACCTTCTCCAATGCTGATCTACCACCATTCGGGCCGGCCCACAACATGGCCCTCTACATCACAGTTATCTGCCGTGGAAAGTACCTACCCATGACCCTAATTGACGACGGGTCAGCAGTCAACGTCCTTCCCTTGAGGACCGCCAAAGCCCTCGGCATTACCGAGGCCGACTACATTCCAACAGCTCAAACCATTCAGGCTTTTGACGGAAGTCCAAAGTCAGTAGCCGGGGCCACAAAACTCACTATCATAACCGGCCCGATAGAGAAAGAGCTGGAATTTCAAGTGATCGACGTGACTTCTTCCTTTAACCTCCTTCTAGGAAGACCTTGGATCCATGCGACCAGGGCCGTGTCCTCCACTTTGCATCGGAAAATCAAGCTGCCTTTGCGTGACACCGTCATCACTATAGAAGCCACACCTATGACTGTGGCTAATTGCAACACCTCGGGCCGCACCGATCTATGGGGGTTCGATTTCATAGGAGCCATCGAAGAAGATCATCTCTTCCGTCCTTATTTTACCGTCCCCCTAGACCGAATGTTACAGAATCTGGGCTTTCTACCAGGGGTTACCTCAAGGCCCGATCTCCCCGCAGGAAAAATTCTCGAAGTTCTGGACAATGGGAGGACTCAAACGGGCTTGGGCTACACCCTAACTCCAGAAAACATGGGCCAGACTGAAACCAGTAAGGTCACCTTCGTCACTCCAATATTCGAGACTGCTCAGACCGGCCTATATCGGCCCACACGCCCTGGGGCCCACTTGGCCCAGGACTGCAACTACATACCAGACGATATCTTCGCTCTCATCCAATCCAAAGATGCTAAGAATGCCGAGCCCGCGCTAGGGTTACTTTTTGGAGAAGAACTCGCAGTTCCAACGCCGAAGGAAGAGCTAGTTAGCCTCATACTCCGCAGTCGCACCTTTGATCCGTCCAAGCTAATCTCGGAGGTCGGATCCGGAACCAGAGCTTGGAGGAAGACTGTCAAATGGACTGACAGTCAAGGAAAAACTTACAAGCTGATCACAGGAGAAGGAGAGATGCCAGAATCTGAGTCTGAGTCTGAGTCAGAGTCCAAGTCAGAGTCTAAGATTGAGTCTAGTGAGTCTGGTGCTAGGGTCAATCCTGTAACTCCTCCTTTTCCTTTAGCCATTCCTGGTGCCTCGGGGTCTGTCCCGGGCACCCTACCTATCCCGCCACTGACTAGTGATCAGATGGCCGCTCTTTTCGAGCTCTTTTCTCAATTTATGATCAATAATAACAACCGTTCTGCTTACGACTTGTCTCATTTTCAAAATTTCAAAAATTTTATGTGCAATGACATTGGGAAACCCGACGAACAGGTATCCTTGCCTCCACATCTGATCGAGCAACTAGAGCAAAGGGAATCCCGCAATCCGGTAATCGAAGACACCGAATCCATCAACGTGGGAACAACCTTAGAGCCTCAGATGCTTAAGATAGGACTATCCTTAGATCCCGAGGAGAAACAACAATTCACAGTTCTCCTTCAAGAATTCAAAGATGTCTTCGCATGGTCCTACAAGGACATGCCGGGGATTGACCGCGAAATAGCCGAACACCATATACCAATCAAGGAAGGGTTCAAGCCGGTTAAACAAAAACTCCGACGCATGAGGCCCGAATGGTCCCTCAAAGTCAAGGAGGAAGTCGACAAACAATTCAAAGCTGGGTTTATACGAGTCTCTGAGTATCCAGATTGGGTTGCAAACATAGTACCAGTCCCTAAAAAGGATGGTAAGGTTCGAGTCTGTGTAGACTTCCGGGATCTTAACAAAGCAAGCCTGAAAGACGATTTCCCGTTGCCACACATCGATATACTGGTGGACAACACAGGAGATCATGCCCTTCTATCATTTATGGACGGGTATGCGGGATATAATCAGATAAAAATGGCAGAAGAAGATACGGATAAGACCACCTTCATTACACCTTGGGGTACTTATTGCTATACAGTTATGCCATTTGGTCTCATCAATGCCGGGGCCACCTACCAACGAACCGCCACAACCTTATTGCATGACATGATGCATAAAGAAGTGGAAGTCTATGTGGACGACATGATCGTCAAATCCAAAGACAGGGACGGTCACATCACCGCCCTGAGAAAGTTCTTCACCCGACTTCGCAAATACAACATGAGGCTAAACCCTCAGAAATGCAGTTTCGGGGTAACATCTGGCAAATTACTGGGTCATATCGTTAGCCAACGAGGTATCGAAGTCGATCCAGCCAAAATCAAGGCCATCACCGAGATGCAGCCTCCTAAAACCGAAAAAGAGATAAGAGGATTTCTCGGAAAAGTCCAATACATTAGCAGGTTCATCTCAAAGCTAACCATGGTGTGTGAACCGATCTTCAAGAAACTGAAAATAGGAGAACGGTTACTATGGGATGACAAATGTCAAGCAGCCTTTGATAGAATCAAGGAAATTTTGGCCTCACCACCGGTCCTAATGCCACCTCAACACGGTTTGCCTTTGTCGCTATACCTAACTACGACAGAGACAGCCATGGGGGCTATGCTAGCTCAAACGGTCAACTCCGAAGAACGGGCCATTTACTACATCAGCAAGAAGTTTTTAGAGTACGAGTGTAAGTACACTATGCTCGAAAAGACGTGTTTAGCCTTGGTCTGGGCCACTAAGAAGCTCCGGCATTACATGCTTAGTCACGAGGTGCAGGTATTATCCAGAATGGATCCAATCAAATACCTCTTCGAAAAGCCCATCCTCAATGGCAGGATATCAAGATGGACCCTGATGTTGGCAGAATTCGATCTAAAATTCGTACCACTAAAAGCCATTAAAGGACGAGTAGTAGCCGAATTTCTCGCTGACAGTCCCATAACCGAGGAAGGACACATCGACACTTGGTCCTTCCCAGACGAAGACATTTTCCACACTGATACCGAAGCATGGGACTTGTACTTTGACGGGGTATCCAATTTCCGAGGATTTGGAGTCGGGATCCTCCTAATCTCACCAAAAGGGGAACATACTCCCGTATCCATCAAACTAGACTTTGACGTCACTAACAACGCCGCTGAGTATGAAGCATGTATTCACGGGCTACAAGCCGCCGCCGACTTAGGGGTCACAAACCTCCGAGTGCACGGTGATTCATCTCTGGTCATTAATCAAGCACTTCAAAAATGGAAAACTCGAAATGCTAATCTCGTGGCCTACCAAGCACGAGTACGGGATCTTGAGAAGCAATTCCACAAGGTAGAATACATATACCTACCTCGGGAAGAAAACCAGTTCGCAGATGCACTCTCAAAACTGGCATCTTTGCTAAACATTCCCGACCATATGACCAGTATGTCAATCTGTGTCGAAAGACGGTCCGAGCCAGCATATATCCACGACATCGAGGAAGTCGAGATACCCAATCCCGAGCCGTGGTATCAAGCTGTACTGACATACCTAGCAACCGGGGAATATCCACCCGGAGCTGACAACCGAGCCAAAAAGGCCCTGCGAAGACTGGCAACCCAGTTCATCCGCACCGACGACGGGCAACTCTACAAAAAGACAGCACAGGGGGCTCTCCTCCGATGTGTCGACAAAACCAACGCCGAAAAAGTTATGGCTGAAGTACACGATGGCGAATGCGGTCCACACATGAATGCCCAAATGTTGGTCCGAAAAATCATGAGGCTCGGTTACTACTGGAATAGCATGGAAACCGATTGTCAACAATATGTTAGACATTGTCACAATTGTCAAATTTTTGCCAATGTACAACATATGCCTCCATCCTTGCTATACACCATGACATCACCATGGCCATTTTCAACATGGGGAATCGATATAATTGGGAAGATAAACCCCTCAGGAACCGGAGGACACTGCTTCATTTTGGTAGCAATCGACTATTTCACCAAGTGGGTCGAAGCTGAATCCTACCGTATTCTCAACGCTAGCCATGTTGCCAAATTCATTCAAAATAAGATAATATGCCGGTATGGGATCCCCCATGAGTTCATTAGTGACCATGGGACCCATTTTCAAGCCGAAACGGCAGCCTTGCTAACCAAGTACAAGATTCAAAGGCATACATCTTCACCTTATCGGCCCCAAACCAATGGAGCGGTAGAAGCGGCTAACAAAACAATTGTCACCATACTCAAAAAGATGGCTGATAATTATCAAGACTGGCCCGACAAAATACCATTTGCTCTTTGGGGATATCGAACCTCAATTCTTACCGCAACCGGGGCAACACCGTATTACCTTACATACGGCATGGAAGCAGTCCAACCTGTTGAGTTAGAAGTACCATCACTCAGAATCCTACTTGAAAGCCAAGTACCTGAAGCTGATTGGGTTCGAGCACGATATGACTCGCTAGTCCTCTTAGACGAACGACGATCTCGTGCCCTCAATAAAATTCAAATCTATCAAAAGAGAATCCAACGGGCTTTCAACAAAAGGGTGAGGCCCAGAAACATCAAAGAAGGAGATCTGGTCCTCAAATCAGTTCGAGCCTTATTACCGGTGGACCCAAGGGGAAAATTCAAACCTAACTGGGCTGGGCCATATCTGGTAAAGAAGATTTTATCAGGTGGAGCGGTAACGCTAACGGATCTGGACGGGAACGAGTTTGTCAACCCAACTAACCTGGACCAGCTGAAGCGCTATTACCCTTAACCCACCTTTCTCAATGTCATTTGCAAAAGTTTATTAAAAAGACATTTTTTTTCGAACTTTTAAAGACAAGTCAAAAGCTAGAATTATTCATTCTACTGTTCCAAACATCTTGAACCAATAGTCTTGATGTATTTCGAAATTGCAAATCAATTCAGTCTGAACTACGTTTGGTTTGATTCCATTTATTGTGGATACGTAGGCAGCCCCTCAAAAGGGCACAACCACTGCAATCGAAAAAACAGGAACGGTTCTTTAATAAGCCTTTCTTTATTCAAAATAATAAAATTACAAAAAAATCAATAAAAAAAAACATCACAAAAAATAATACTAATACTTAAATAATAAAAAAAACTAAGGCATTTTTCCCTTTCCTCTGCCTTTAGCTTCTTTTTCGGTCCATCGGCGTCGAGGTGAGGGTGAACGCTCCCTGATCACCAAGGGAACCTCCTTAGCCCGGGCTCGTTTCTTCAAACTCGACTCCCCGGTCACCTTGTTATCACGTGGACCTAGCCTATCTCGGACCGCCGTCCTCGGTCCGAGTCTTCCCTCCAAATCACTAGCACCAGTCTCATTAGTCTGAGTCTTAGGTTTTGACTTGGAATCCGACCCAGATTCAGCAAAGGTAATGGGAGTCTCCTCGAAGAACCGCCTATTATTTTTGGCCGATTCTCGACGGGCCAAATCAAGAGCTTCCTCGGTTTTCAAAGCTTTACGGGCCTCCTCGGATTCTTCAGAAGTCCATTTGCGATATGATTCAGAAACCCAAGTGGTTTGACAAGGGCGAGGTATAGTCCATATGACACGGGTGAACCAGCGTTGTAGCCACGTGTCACACATAGCGTCCGTCAGTTGGATCGAAACGCTAATTATTGCCTCAGTCTCAGGGATCTCCTGAAACGAACCGAACTGTCTTAAGATACGGTCCGGATAAATATGGACAGTCCAGTCCAAAGACAAAATCACCAGGTAACGGGCTTTGTCTCTCCTAGCTAATCCCGTCAGTCTCGAAAGGAACCACCAAATGACGTTCCACCTGATCAAAGGCCCGCCATGGAATGTTAGCTCTTCATCCCAATATTTTTGAGTTACGGGATGACTTGGTCTTATTCGGCGAGACCTGGAACCGATTTGATTACTGCGATATTTGGATATATTCACCGGGGGCTCCATAATCGACAGACGCTCGAATAACCAGGTCTGCAAAATTTTCGAAAAGTCAAAAAACTTTCGAAAAATCAAAAAATTCGAAAAAACCGAAAAATTAAGAATTTTCGTAAAATTCAGAAAATTCAAAAAAATTCAAAAAAAAATTCAAAAATTAAGAATTTTCATAAAATTTCAAAAAATTCGGCAAAATCGGAAATTTCGAAAAAAACCGGAAAATGAAAAAAAAAAACGAGAAATTCCGGATTACTGTAAAAAAAATTCAGGAAAATCGGGCAATTATTCGAGGAAAAAGATTAAATACCTGCAAAAGACGGATACTCCCTGTCAATGGTTGATTTGGTTCAAGCCTCCTAGCATCAAGACCCATGATAATTTCCCCAGTTATCAGCCAAGCTGGGCTGTGACCTGTCTCCATCTGATCAACTATGCTAATCAGCCTGATCTCACCTAAGCATGAGTCAGCATCCATTCGACCTTCGAAGGCGTACCTATGCAGCATACAAAAGGCAAAGGCCCTACGCCTATGGGTAGGGGTAATTCTTTCACCCACTGGGTTCATAAATTTATCAGCCAAGTCAAATAAGGAAACTGAATTTCCTTTCACCATACGGGCTGTCTCAGCATGTGACAACCCTAGAAAATCCCTCAGCCTCCTCCTTGGATCGGGATAAAATGAGGGAATAGCAGGACGAGCATTAGGGCACCACCCTCCAATAGCTGCTATCTCTTCAGGAAGAGGACATATTTCTCCTCGAGGAAATGCAAAAACATGAAAGGTAGTATCCCAAAAAGCTAAACAAGCATCAAGAAAATGCGAATCTACCCTAAGTCGCTGGAGTGGGAATAAAGCCACAATTCCCATTTGAGTTAATTGGACTCTATCTTCATCTCGAAAATCCTGGGCCCACGCATGAAGCATTGCGGTCAAATGGTCAATACCCATCGCAAGAATAGTTTCTTTTATTTTATCCTAAAAAGTCTAAGGGATTTTGAGATAAAAGAAAGGATTTGGGTGGGAATATGAAAAATAAAGGAGTCAAAGCTCTCTATTTATAATAGAGAATATCCCTCTTCCTAGTCATCGCAGGAATAGGATTTTACCAATTTTCCTCCCTCGCCTAGGCATACAAGGAAATCCTAGGAATCCGTGTCAGAATCCGATTAGGAATCAAAGCCATCCCAAGCATCCTTATTTCCAAACTTTTCAAAAAAAAAAAAATTTCAGCCTTTTTATTTTCAAAATTTTCGGAAAATCGTCTTTTTCCCCAGCACGAGTCAGTGTTTCGCCTAAATGTTACATACAAATTATGTCAGCATACAGGTACACTCAAGACTCCCCGAGAATTCTAAGTTCCCTAGTGGAAAAGCTCCTGCGCAATTCTAAGATAGGATATATCTGCAAACAGGTATATCCATGGCTTCCTAGGCAAGCTCCCGCGACATTATCACCATCAACCCAGGTATGATTTCTATTCTATGGCTGGCGAGCCCTTCACGCAGGTCTAATGGACCCTAAACGACCCGATCGGAAGTCTGCCAGGTTTTAATCCTTGATTGACCTGGTAGCTACTCTGACTTTTGCCTTGTCCAAGCCTCAGTCAGAGTGGGGGCTCTGTAGACACCCACATTTTGACCGCCAGGTGTCTATAGTAGTTCCCGCCAAACACCCGATGATGATAGGACGCAAACGTGCTTTGACAGACTCGGATATGGGCTTGTAATCATGGACATTTGGCTTAGACATTTTAAGGAGTACAAATCTCACAAAACGGACCTCAAATCCAGGCCCAGTGGGTCGTTTCGAGTCAAATAACACTAATTTGGGTCGAAACCGTCACCAGGGGTAAAACCGTCTTTTAGCGACCGAGTCAAACCCGGTCAAAGATATTTTTTCCCGAGTCACACGAGCTGGCCGTGACACTACACGGTTTGATTCGGACTCAAACACCAAAAAAATCAGCCTTCACAAATATTAAACAAATCTGTTCAAGGATAGAATTCGATCTCAAGTAGGAATTCTATCCAGAAACCGAAACAAATACCACCCGAGCTCAGATACTCGGCTGAAACAGCCGAGATATCACCCCCAACCAGCCGAGTTTTTGGCTTTTCCACCAAGAAACGAGAAGTCTATTCCCTCACGAACTCTCGTATTTCCTATCCAAACCGGTGTTTCTTGTCACACAAGCAAGACCACCTCGGTTCCTATAAATAGGACCCTCCCTTCAACATCCAAAACACGAATAATACACAGATAAGACACGAAAAATCAGACTGAAAAATACCGAGAAAGTCAGCCAAAAAGCAACATCCAAAATCCCGACGTAATCCCGAAGTAATTCCAAAATCCGACGAAACCGATCCTGTCCGAATCGGCCGAGTCCCCACGCCACACACATACTCCAAACCGACACCTTAACTCATCCACATCATCTCGACGCTCCCGTGTCTAAGCCACCGTCCGACGAGCTCTATACCGAGAACACAAAGCATGTAGGTTGAGGGTGTAAATCAAACCCGTCTCTTCCTTTTTCTCTCTCCTTCGTCTCGTTTTTATTATGGGTCTTGTGTCGGTCCTCTTTTTTTTATTTTCTAATATCGATATTACTAAAACTATTTTCATATGTCGAATATTTTTAAAATATGATATCGATTCTATATAATCGAATATCATATCAAAAAGAATTATATTAAGTTTTCGACGAAATCGTTACATCTTTTCGTTCAAAAATAAACTTTTTTTCAAAACTTTTTCTAAAGTCATTCCGAATATTCGATATCGATTTTATAATCGAATATCGAATACGACGAATATCGAAAATATAAACCGGGTATAAATTAATCCATATTTGTACGCGATTTATAACAATTTTCGACAAAAAAATAAAAAAGGACAGACTCGCGTGCGAGTCGCGCCCGGTCCAGGCGACTCGCGCCCGAGTCTGACCCGATTCTTTTTTTTTAAGTTTTCGTTCGTTTATTTTTATTATTTTACGAAACGATTTCTAAATTTACATCTTTTCTAAAACTATTCCAAATATTTGATATTGATTTCATGATCAACTATCGAATATAACGAATATCGAGAATATTAAGTCGAGTACGAATTATGCAATATTCGTACGCGATTTAATCAAAATTTTCCGAAAAACGTTGTCGATTCAGGCCACCACGCGACCCGCATGAGTCTCGGGCGAGTCGCGCGGTTCTCGGCCGAGACACACCCTTTTTTTATTTTCTTTCTCGAACATCGTTTTATACAAAACAACGTTTTTAACGATATTTTTCAGATTTCGATTATTTCTTATTTTCTCGATTTCAATTTTATTTATTATTATTTCAATCGTTACTAACTCGTTTTCTCGTGTTTGTAGCAATTCATTCTCTCATATTCTTTTTATCGTTTTATTAGACTAAAACGAACTCACATGCTAAAATAACTTTGACGTTATTAGTTTAACATGCATTAAACGACTTAGCGACCCATTTTATTTTTCCTCACATGTCTTAGGAAAATAATCTCTGCATATCATTTCATCGTCGAACTAACGCGTGTACACCAAAATCGAACGATATCTTAGTAAAGGCCGCTAAGTGCGGGCGGGGTTGGGTGTTCTCGTTGAACTTCCCAACACGTACCCTCACCCCTTACTCAGAACCGTGGTTTCCGGATGTCCGAAACCATTGGCAACGAGAGTCATTCAATATACGATTAACCGCCCAGTCGGCATCGGTATCGATATGCTAAGGGACGAACCCGATAAACTCTCACATCGGAAATGGGCCAGGCTTTAAGTATGGCCCACTACGACATAGAGTGGGTTCGAATGGTTCCGAATAACCATAAAATTCGGTGGCGACTCCTACTTCGATTTAAAATTCTATTCGATCCATCTCATATGGAAATTCTACGCCTCCCCAAAACCCGCGCTTCGCCGCGTCGGGGTGGACCTATGTCATGTCCACAAGTGTCATATAATAATATTTGAGATTGTGGTTTATGCGGGGTAGAAGTTATTAAAAATTTTAAATGTGGTGTTTATACAACGATAAATTTGTAAAGGAGCCTCAAATAACCTTAGCTTTCTCAAGGATTCTCGCAATTCTTTGGTCGTTTTTTTGTAAAAGTTGTACCATTTCACGACCAAACATCAAGAACGATGATGTACCAGTTTCATCTTCCACTTTGAAGACAACTTTGTAGCTACAATGCGTCATAAAAAAAGTAATATTAATAATAGTAGTAATAGCCATGATAAAGTATGTTATTATACAGAATGAAAGGGTGTCTTAAAACCTTCCGGTAACATCCTTTACATTCCTTTTGCATTTTTGACTGTAGAATCCCCATTTTGCAGCTTGATAACCTTTGTTACACATGTTTCACAAGATGAGTGAAACCAATCATGTTGTGTCTCTACTTGTTTAAGTGTTCCAGCAACGGTACAACAGCAAGACTACAAAGAAAATTTTGTCAGATCATACGCATTCATTAACACAGAGATTAAAATAATAATTGTAATACGCTCCAATCCTCCCACAGAAGCATGTCACCTCTGTTATTTTCATGATATCTGCTATGTATTTCTGGGCAGAGACGGTTGAGAATTCATCCTTAATGGACAATGGACGCCAGACTTCCAGATCTTCTAAAGAGTGCTCATCGTTACTATCCATATGCTCAATACTGGTAGTAAAGATATATGTAAGTTTCTATTAGCCTGATACGTGTATAAGTAATATTTTAAGTTTTGTCGTATAGTGAAGAGAAATACCTTGATAAGAAAGAAGCAACAACATTGTAATCAACATCGAACAATATTTTTGATGTGTAGAAGGAATTTGATACTAACGAATGTCCTACAACATTAATAGATGATATAGTATAACATGGATGTAAGTGAAAAATAATTCCTTGAGTTAAACTGAGGCTGAGAAGAAAGGAATAGTGACATAAAATGAGCTTCACCGTACAGATAGTAAGAGTTAAGTGAAGTACTATACCATTGAAGTATTTTAGTTTGATAAATTGCAAGATGGCAACAACCCGGCGGGATGGGATTCCAGGTAGTTGTTCACAACATCTACATACTCGTCCCACAAGTGAACTTCCAATGTATGTGATCTAAATTAGACCAAATAAATATTTCTTATAGTCATCGGGTCTATATGATACTCGATATTTAGTACGTATATTTTTCTTTCTAATCAATTGTACTTCGCATCATTATCTATTATGATAGTAAATATTATCTTATTGAAAAATTTACCGTTCCTTCTCAAGCTTAATTTTCATTTTTTTGGTTTTTGTTGCTCCATCGCCTACCATCTCGGCGACACTCTTGCCTTTCAGGATACAAATGATATCGAAAAAAAATTAGGAAAGAGTCACAAGATGATAATATATTCAAAACTTATACGAATTATTTAGGTATGAGAAAAATAATGTATGTGTACAAAATTAGAAACAATGCCTACGAATACATTTGAGGGTTGTTTTTGCTCATAGATTTCCTCAAATGTGACGATATCAGGACCAAACTTTGGTATCTCGATCCCTACACAATTTTTTATAGAGGTGTTTTTATGGAAATTTATTTTCCATTTGTGATTGCATGGTTTGTGTTTGTCATTGTTCTCTAATACCACAATTTGAAATTAGATAAATTTCTCCTTTTATCAAAGGTTTAATTTTTTTTTTCTCATTTTGTCTTTGATAGACGCATGAATCTTCTTCATCTGTCAAAAAGAGAAATTTCAATGGATAAATAGTCTTTTTTTTAGAACCATAAATCAAATTTGTTAGAGATATATTACCTTTTCATTCATAAAAATCATTTCAATCCGACTTTTCTCCTTCGGATTATTCCATGCTGGTACAGACTAGAGGCGTATAACTCTAACACGTAATCTCCACGTTTCCTTAATATTACTGACATTGTTTATGAAGTTTAAACAACGGGATTGATTTGAGGCCATTAGATAGAATAATACTTCCTCCAACTTTCTAAGATATTGTATATTCATTTGAGTGAGATTAAAATAATCAAACGGAAAGATCTTTGAAAGTTAGAGAAAGTAATTGTTTTAGTAGTATATAAACTGTATTGAAGAATGTTTCCGTGTACAAATGTTTATAAGTCGTTGATCGTTAATTATATAAGCATCGTTTATAATAGGTAATAATTTTGTGTGGGAAAGAATCATCAGTTTTTTTAGGTATACATATTTGGTTTCTATAATTATTACTCTTTATTTATAACATAGAATTTCATCATCATATTATAATTTGTCGATGTGGGATAGTTTTAAAACTGTTATATGTCATAAATTCATCAAATAATATGGAACAAATGATATGAAATTTATACTCTAATGAAAGCATTTTTTACCACGAATCTAATTATTTCATTTTTATAATTTATTTTACGATAATGTTTTAAAAAAATGAACTCTAAAGGTTTTTACGTCAGAATTGTAAAACATCACATTAATATAATAGATTAAATATATATTGTAATAATCAAAAGATTCTCTAATTGATTTTTTATTTATTTATCATACTTTCCTAATTTGAGGTTTGATGGAACAGACCAATGAGATCGCTCGAAAAAAGCCTAATATATATATATTTTAGGTCAATTTGAGGTTTCCCATCTTCCTATATATTTTTCTAGGCCAATTCAATCATTCTTCATATGTTACTACTGACTACAGTAGTATACATTTTCATCAACATTTATCTATACAATTATTGTTAGCTACTGCATTTATTAAACTGTTTAACTCAACTAAAGTGAGCAGAAGGGAAGAATGGGGCTGAAAATGATAGTGGGATATGCATCAAGGGATCTACTAAAGACGATCATACTAGCTAAATGGCACAGCAACCCACACCCATTGTAGCACTTCACCACAGCTGCAAGTTCTCCTATGAAAAGTCTTGGATGAGTAAAAAAAAGTGCATGAAATGTCACAATTGTACTACATATGACATATGGATAGATATGCCACTGCACACTACACACAAAACCCAATTCTCCTCACAGGGAACGATTAAAGAAACAAATGGTCAGTTCGAGTAGGAGGAAGTAGCAAGAACACAAAGCTCAATAGCAACACAGAGTGCATTAAAAATGATGCTCATACTCATAGTAAGAATCATAAAAATCTTGGATTATAAGTTATAACAGCAGAAATGATAGCATTACTTTGTAAAACAGCAATAACAAAACCAGTGATTCGGTACTGGAAAAGTAATGGAGAACACCTGAGGACTGTTACATCAAAAATACCTTTAAAAATGAGGAGACAATCAATCAATCAATGAATCAGTCAATTGATTTTCTCTTTAACGGAATCTCTACTCTTTCACCAAAGTAAATGTAAATTTCAATTAATTTGTCTTTTATTAACGTAAATTTCAGGGTAAAAGCATACTAAGGACTAACATTCACTAACATTAATACCCACGCTTGGAGCTCCAAATCTAATTTTCTTCATTTAGTATATAATGCACATATATACATGTACTCCTTTGCTTCCTATGCCACATATATCCAAACATACTAATGAACATGAAAATTACCGGAATAACATGAAACTAGTCGATTATACAATGCATTCGAAACTGAAATTCATATTATATAATATATATATATATATATATATATATATATATATATATATATATATATATATATATATATATATATATATATATATTCTTAACCATACACCTCAATATTATCAATGATAACAATAAGGATCGAACCTGAGAACAAAACAACTGAACTGAGATTTCAGGTCTAACTAATACGTGTTAAATCTGATAAAGACATAAAGCTAAGCATACTGATCACAGATATCATGGAGCGCAAAATCTAGCGAGATACAATATACAACGGAAGGTACAAGTTGAGGAGAGATATCATACTGATGACAGATACGACATACAGCGGAAGGTTAGAAAGCATACTGATCACAGATATCATACAGCGGAAGGTTAGTATGATCTTAAGTCACCAAGACTTCTCCGACAATGGACTCACATCAACATTTTCTTCGAGACTTTTTAGGGACACATCAATCAGCTTACAAATTAAATCAAATTAATAGAAGCAGCAGATTCTCAATTGATCGAAGAGTAACGCAACACCATTAAAACTAAAGAGGAATCTAGCCTAATGCAAAGCAGAATCAACAAAATTATCGCAACCGATTAAAAACGAACTGATTAAAAATGCAACATAATTGAGAATCAATTCTCAATTGACGTTTGAAGTTTGAATAAGTAATAGAACTCGATTAAAAATGAACTGATTTGAATGCAAACACGATACCTTTCGCTGGAGTTTGAACTGATTTGGAATTTGTTCGATTGGAACAAATTGATTTGAATTTTTTCACTGGTTTGAACTCTTCGATCGATTGCTGGAGTTTAAGATGATTTGAATGATTTGAATTGCTGGAGTTTGAAATGATTTGAATGAAACTTCTTCTTCAAGCTTTCTTGTTCTTCGATGCCATAGCGGTGAAGTTTCCAGAGCAAGTAAACGTCATTTGCCTCTTTTGTTTGAGTTTAGTAGTTTGGGAAAAAAATCTTTGCACCTTTTTTTTAATGTAAGGGCGACAATGGTGTTTGTTGTGGTCCAAATAATAACGAAAGTACAACAAATAACAGTATTCGTTGCCCAAAAGTTTTTTTGCAATGAAATATGTGTTTTGTTGCACAAAGTTTATCGTAAGGCAACAAATTAATTTTTATCGCCCATAGTGACATAATTGTGCAACAGTAAACTATTTTGTTGCCCTACTGATTTTTTTTTTGCGGTAATTTTTTTCAATTGTGCGCCATTTTTTTAATGCAAGGGCGGCAATAATTGTTTGGTGCCGTCCAAAAAATAGAGCTTGTACTACGAATAATAGCATTTGTTGCCCAAAAGATGTTTGGGCAACGAAATATGAGCTTTGCCGCACAAAGTCCAACGTAAGGCAACAAAAAGATGTTTGTCGTCCTTATTAATGTAATTGTGCGACGAAAATATATTTTGTTGCCCGTGTTAGTCCATTTTGTCGCACAAGATCATTTTTCTTGTAGTGTAGGTATGGTTTCTCCCTCTTGTCCCATAACGTAATAAGTGTTGTTTGACCTTAATAATACGCATTCATGCATTAGTATTACGTTTTCATTCATCATATGAGTTTCTGATGGGGAAGACTCCATTATATAGACAGAGTTAGTACCGGTTTCCTATTAGGGTTTTAGATTACGGTAATCTCGACCTTCCATCAAGGTTGAGGAAAATATGGAAAAACTCCTTATTTAGTCCGATATTATTGTGATAACATATCTCTTAAAGATTCGAATTCAATAAGACCATAATTATGAGAAAGAAATATTATCATAATAATAGGGAATATATATTACATATCCCATAATATTATTATATCATAAAATATTCTTACAGTCTCCCACTTGGTCGATTGGAACATCTGTAATGTTCTTTAGAGAATATATAAGTTGCGCTTAAGTGCTAAAACATTTATTTTAAATCGGTGTTCATAAGCACCTTGACTGATGCAATCGTTAAAGAGAGTCATGGCGTGCACATGTCAATCTGCAACATGCTTACTTCCATGTACCACTACATTAACGACTTGAACGGTTCGGCCATAAGTGGAGTTCTACGTAATGGTCCACATAATGTCTTAAAAAGACTATATATCTGTTATCATTCATCCAATAATAAATGTGTACACATTGGAAAACAGAAATAATATTATATAGTAAGTGTAGAATCGTTAAAGAGATCTCATTAATTTTGTGATCTAACATCTTGCTTCGGTAAAAGATATTTAAGGTTCATGTGCTTTGATCCCTTAGATATCGTATCATTCTTGGAGAAAAGGATTGCAATTTCATTATTATCACGGTAATTATGCAATCATGCTCCTATTAAAGCCTCATAATAAGTCACATATTCAGCTTCAATGGTGAAGATATAAAGCAACTGCGAGTACAATGCCTTATGTACTTACATCCTCCAAAATCTGAATCAGGATAACCAGTCACCTGTGGGTGATCTGATTTTCTATATGTGAACATCAATAATGTCAAGTTTACCTGAGCGTACATTAAGTTCCCAACCAGAGATGCATAAGGATATTCTTTATTTAGCCATTTCAATACATAAGTCTTGGTTCTATGTAATAAACCAAGATCGTTTCTGGTTAATAAAATATTCATATAGAATCAAATATATGAACTTACTCCCACTGATCTTGAGATTTATACAAGGATCACGATAAGTTCTTTAAAAATCAGTAATGATTTTATCGAACTTTAGGATCATTGTCTCAATGTTTGTTTCAGTCCATACAATGAATTCTTAAGTCTTAGTGTTGGTTACAATTATCCAACATAAGAATAAAATGAATAATCTATCAGATCTCTACCAAGATTCATGGATAGATATTCAATTTGAGCATTACTTTCAGAAGTTAAGTCAGTCGGCTTGTCTTTGCGAAGACAAGTATCCAGTTTCATCAACTTCGAGGTGAACTTAAATTACTCTTTCATTCAGAGTAGTTTGTTTGTTCCATTAAGCTCAACAACAGAGTTATCATAAGATTTTACTTGGTTAGGTAACTTTAGTTGTGATAAAATAAGACAACATAAATAATAAAGCTTCAATATGTGAAACAACACATCTTTAATAATAGTGCTCCTGTGGGTAGTCACTAAAATATTTAAATAAATAGAATGTTACACATGGTAATATAATCTACCTGCGGGTAAATATATATATATATATTTTATATGTGAACGATATAATGAATGATATGTTACACATGTCAATATAATCTACCTGTGGGTAAATATATATTTTTATATGTGTGAACGATATAATGACAATATTATGTCAAAATTGAACTTTAGTTGTAAATTCACTGTGGTGAAATTTAACCATAAGAATTTCATATTATCATTATCTAAAACCGAAATATGAAATTATAACTTAATAAATCATTATTCTTTATCAAACGATTGAATTATATCGAACGATCATAAATAATAAGGTGAAACCATGTTTCAGCAAAATCAATATCATACGGAGTATATCATAATCATATATTGTCATGGGATCACATCTCAAGTAATAATACAATTTTAAGTCATAATATCATGCTCATCAAAGTTTCTGTACATCATAACAACAACAATAATAATGACAAAGATAACCGTAAATTGACAACAATTCATCATTATCATGCTCGTTAACTAAGTCCAAATTATTATCAATACGAAAAATTTAAACTTTTATCCAATATAATTAGTGCGTAAAAATAAAATTTAAGCAACATGATTTATGGATGCAGTACTATAATTCGTTAAGTATCTCATGTTCATTCTTAACATTAATACATCATATTAAAAAAAATCAAGCAATCAACTTGAATAACAAATCAAGTAATCAACCAATCATGGGACTAATTTAACTAATAAGTGCATAGTGGAGAGATAACATTATATACTTGATTATAATTGTTACAAACTAATTGCATGAGAGTATGATTTACTCATAGTTATGTGTAAACAAAATATATACCCTTATTGTTGATTTACACAATCACACGCATACAACATTCACACCGCTAACATATGTACTTAATGGACATATACGTTTATAATACGGACTAATAATATGACGTATAATCTTAATCTTAATTAATGGACAATCATGAGTTCAATAACCTAAGCTCTGATACCACATGTTAGCATATTATTAACATGACATAAATAAAATATAATTCCCATAAATCTTTGAACAACATGAAGGTCACAAAAGATTAATTAAGACGAGATTAATACATACCTCCGTTACGGAATAAGTCGAAATCTAATACGAACGATATTAGATCTCTATAGAATGACTTCATAAATAATAAGACGACTTCAAATAATAATAATAATAATACGTCTTCATATGATCTTCAAATAATAATACGTCATACTAATACGCCATCTTCAAATAATAAGTCATCTTCAAATAATAATAACAGTTACGGTTTCATAATTAATAGGTATGGTTTCTCCCTCTTGTCCCATAACGTAATAAGTGTTGTTTGACCTTAATAATACGCATTCATGCATTAGTATTACGTTTTCATTCATCATATGTGTTTCTGATGGGGAAGACTCCATTATATAGGCAGAGAGAGGACCAGTTTCCTATTAGGGTTTTAGATTACGGTAATCTCGACCTTCCATCAAGGTTGAACAAAATATGGAAAAACTCCTTATTTAGTCCGATATTATTGTGATAACATATCTCTTAAAGATTCGATTTCCAATAAGACCATAATTATGAGAAAGAAATATTATCATGATAATAGGGAATATATATTACATATCCCATAATATTATTATATCATAAAATATTCTTACATATACTCCAATAAGATGATCAAATTCGATTATATAAATAAAGAATAATCGTTTATCATTTAACTTAGATATAAAAACAAACTCTTTTAAGTCTTCAAAATAGCTCTTAAAACTATAAACTTAATTAAGTAATTAAATTATACCACATCGAAAAATTATGATGAGGAGATGGACTTTATATCATAAATGAGTAATTTTTCACTTTTAAATATCAACAACAATCTTTTGAGTCTTAAAAAGTTTTTTAAAAAGACTACAAACCTGAAATTATCCCATATTGAAAAAATTAAAATAAGGTGATAGATTCTATATTATAAATAAGAGTAATTATGCATTTTTTCTGGATCTTAAAAGCATATCTTAAAACTATAAATCTTGAGTAAATTATCCTATATCGAAAAATTATGATGAGGCAATAGAATTTTATATTATATATCAATCAAAAAATTTATTCGCATGTATTCTTTCGAGTTTTAAAATAAGCTCTTAAGACTATAAACTTAGTTGAAATTAAGTTTGATTATTAAAGTCATGTGATCATCTTATTTATTATAATGATATAGATTGATCAAGTTTCTTATTTAACGAATATACATCATCAATGTAATTAAGTCAATTAACCCGAAGCCAATTAACCCGTGCATCGCACGGGCTTTAATCTAGTATGTATAATTTATATATTGAATACATAAGTAATATTTGTATTGTATAATGTATAATATGGCAAAAATATTATACATAGTATTAAGTCCCAAAAATCATGCCTCTTTAAATACTCATTCCCGAAAATATGATATTTATTCCCAAAGATTAGTCTCAAGATATATTAGGGAATAAGTATCAATACCATATAAAATATTGAGGTGGAGGTGGAGGATTATTTATAGTATCAATACCGTATACTATAGGATCAATATATACTATAGGATCAATACCATAAAAAATATTTAAAGTGCAAATAAATGTATAATATGACATCAGTTAACCATATAAAATAATGTAGTATCCGGATATATTTTATCATATCCCTCCATATGTATCTTTTATCATATCTACTGTGATATAATATTGGGATTGGTAGTATTCGGAGGTTATTTTCATAATAATTCGTCACGTTACCAGATTTGGAAAAGCCCACTCTGTAGTAGTATGTTGCCAGATTAGGGTGAAGCCCCAATCTGTAGGCTTGATATGTGAACGGGAAAACATTTAATGAGGAACTGCCACGTATGATTTTTTCTAACATCTCCTATCCTTTTAATAGAAAGGGGATTGACTTAGTAATTTTACTCTCCGAGGATTTGGTACCGCTTTGTCTCGTTTCTGTTTTGTAGGTACCATCCCGAGAATAACCGAGTAAAGACATGTCAAGACGAGTTAAAACACAACAAAATACAAGTGTTGGACCGGTCCAAAACAGTCAACATTGATTAATTCTTAGACCCACGTACTTGATGATTGACCCATGGTCTTCATTAAACATGACGGGTGCAGGAGATTTAAATGGAAAATAAAAAATAAACCCCGCACACACGAGGAGACAATTGGTAGCACATATAGAAGACAATAGGAATAGAAAAAACTCTTCCTTTTTGATTTAGATAAAATATTATTCCGTATTGTTGTTAGTTCTTCGGATTAATTTCAGATTTCCACAAGTTGGGTATAATTCCTTCTCCTTTCTCCATATTGTTATTATTTGAAGTTCATCGTTTGATTTATTTTAGTTGTCGAATTTATCAAAGTTTGCATCTTATCGTTTAACTATGTTTATTATGTTATTAGTTATAGGTAGTTTAATTAGATTAATATCAATCATGTCTGAGTAATTTAATTTCTAGGGTTAGGGTTAGCTCGGTTCGTCTAAATTAGGGTTTTGTCGCTATTTAATTAAATTATTGGTTAATTGTTCGTAATCTCTTTTTGAACATTATAATTGTATGATTCACTTGTCTTGGTCAGATTAGTTAATTAGTTCAGTTAATAATCTAGACTTCAGATCGAGAGCCGAGTTTAGGTTAGACTGACGTTCATTGGGATGGGTCGATCAAGTAAGTAGCGAGAGTCCGCTAGGACAGTCCTATGGTTGATAGAGACTCAAGAGAGTTTATCGTATGGCTATTACCAACCTTAGTCGACTATTTTATCAACTCTGACGACGACCCTGAGACTACCTTGTTAACCTAGACGCTAGTCCCTTTTATTATATTGGGAAATTCCCATTTGTACCCTCTAAGTTTTCACTTTTTCCAGTTGTACCCCTGCGTATAAGCAATTCCCAACTGTACCCCTGAACTCTGTTAATTACTCTCAACCGTGACTAAACTAGAATTAGCCGTTAAGTATGGCTGTTAAGTGTCAACTTGCAGTCCTAATCTAATGACATGGCGAATGACATGACGGTCTAGTAGCCTTTTGGCCTTCGTTAATCCCTAATTACTCCTTCATTCTAATTTCAGACTATAAACACTTCCTCTTCCTTCCTTTCTTCCCTTGTTCGAATTCACTAATCATCACCATATCATCTGCCATTCTTCCTCTATGTACTATCATCATCATCATCATCATCATCATCATAACTTTTCTCACTTATTATTACATTTTGTTGTTGATTTCAAAGAGGCAAAAACTCGAAATTAGAATGAAGGGGTAATTAGGGATTAGCGAAGGCAAAAACCTACTAGACCGACATGTCACTCGTCATGTCATTAGATTAGGACTGCAAGTTGGCACTTAACAGCCATACTTAACGGCTAATTCTAGTTTATAATTCTAGTTTAGTCACGGTTGAGAGTAATTAACAGAGTTCAGGGATACAGTTGGGAATTGTTTATACGCAGGGGTACAACTGGGAATTTCCCTATTATATTTGTTACCATTTTTCTTTATCGTTAGTTTAGTTAATTAGTTTAGATATCTCAACTAAACCCGAATTTCTCTGACTACAATATTTTTTTTTATGACGGGGAACCCGCAGCCGCTACCTTTGGTGCGCTCTGGGTAAACCCTCGGGTATACGCAATAGCCTGCAAACCACGCACACCATGTAAGCCACCCTTAGAGGCGACATGCTCGAAGTCTAGAACGCATAGCCTCAAGCCATACAACTCCCACAAGATCGATCTTGCAGAGCAGGAGACTTTTTATTTAACGCATTGTCCCTGTGGATTCGATACCCAACTTACCCTAGCTACCCAGTTAGTAAAGTTAGGTTCTTGTTTGATTAGTGGAGATTCGCGACAAATCCTTACGTCAATATCTGAAGCAATCAAACCATTCAAAGGCAATCAATGGCGATCAAGGGCAATTAATATGCCCACGGGAATGATAGTAAAAGCGAATAAGAGAGCATATTCTGTAACGACAAGAGTATGATGCAACGCTTTAAAAGCACAGACGACTCGATCAAGAAGAAAACACATGGCAATCAGCTCCTTTACTTGCTTAGATATACAACTGCGTAAACTTTTAGGGCTCAATAGCGAAATCCTCTACCTGGCTTGGTGTCTATGGTTTGTTCCTTTCTTTCAAAGGGTTTTTCCAGGTATAAATCTTGTATTCCTTTTCCTTTACGCTTTACTTCATTTACCTTGCTAAGTTTCACATACCTTGATACTAGATAACCCACTACCCCTCATAGTTACGATCACCTTTAGGTAAAATTTACCGAAACAGATATAGAGTAATATTGTAGGTAGAGGGAGAGATGTGTAATTCTTGTGTGTTCTTTTGAATTTTGGGGTATTGATTTATGTATGGTGAATCAAGCATGGTAAATCATGAAATCAGCATAGAAAATGATGTATGTGGGAGTCGATTTAGACAATTAATAATGTGAGACCGCATGAGTTAAGAATGAAAAACGCACAATTAGTTTGGAACTATGTTCCAAGATTAATTCCTAATATTCGCTACTTTTGAAGAATCAACTCCAGCAATCGGACACATGACTCAAAAGAAGATTTTTAGGAGAATAGAAGAAAGTTGCTAGCAACGATGGTTTAGCTTTAAGACGTCAATGTCTTTCAGACTTGAAACGGGACCCAGTGAATACAAATTTTCTCAAACCGTCATCTTTGGTGGAATCTTTCACCTTAAACCATAGATGAAGTTGGTGAAAGGTTGTTGTTCACTTACTTAACCCCAAATCAAGTCAAGTGTTCGCGACTTTGTTCATTTATCTATGAACACAAATTAACTATTTTTGTTTTACTCCGACTTGTCCAAGTACCCCCACATTTTCCAAGTACTTCATGAGTCTCTAGAAATCCTAAGCCAAAAGGCCCCTCATATATAGAGGGGTGGACAACGCCTCCCACGTTCACATAGGCAAGTTCATTAAGTTTGAATGTAACGCAAACCACCTATGAATAGACTGTGAAGTGTGAACTTGTTAAGAGTCATTGGTACAACCTTCCACATGCGACAATCACAAAAAAAATCGAAGCCAGTTTATGGCGGATTTGTCCGACGCAAGCACGCAAAATCCGAGGCAAACTCGATCTTGCGTCGGACTATCCGACGCAAAAATCCGCCGTGTTTTTTTGACACAAAGCGAGTTTTTGCGTCGATAAATCTGACGCAAATGCATTTGCGTCTCCACAGCGTCGGATAATCCGACACACCATTGGAGGTCAAATGGTCCAGTCAACCCCTATTGCGTCAGATTATTCGACGTAATGGAAACGATATTTGGCCAGTGCGTCGGATAATCCGACGCAAAAGGCGTTGACTGGATTTCCTCTGCGTCGGGTTATCCGACGCAAAGGTGATGCCTTCCCCAGTATGCGTCAGATAAGCCGACGCATTCGTCGACAGGGGACGTGTGTTAGCGTCGGTTAATCCCACGCGATTCCGACGCTCGTGTTTGGTTTGCGTCGGATAAACCGACGCACACTTCGTGTATGTGCTCCTCATTTGCGTCGGATATTCTGACGCAATTTTCATTTAAATAAAAGCTGTTCCGTTTGTTTTTAGCTCCCCAAATGCGCAACAAAGATACAACTTGCAATACATATATAGAACTCCCACAAACAACCACAGTAGCAGCACCTCCGCCACAAAACTCACCCAAAACTCCAATCAAAGCTTACATATATAATCTATTCACAAAACTCCACAAAAATCAACAAATCTTAACCACAATACTAATATAGAAAATGAAAATATATTACAAAGAACGTGTGCTGGGTTCATAATTCCATCTAGCAGTTGGTGACTTAGGAATATATACATAACCATAACATAAAAAAGTACCAAAGAGAAGACGGACTTCCTAACCAATGGGCTAAAGCTGCGAAGACCCTAAAGGATGACCATCGTTGCTCTTGTCATCGTGCCCGCTAGTAGGTGGTCTACCGCTGCGTCTTTCATTCTCCATAGCCCACCTTTTCCTCATCATCTCTATGAACTTGTCCTTGTCCTCCAATCTCTTCTGTTGTGATCCTATTATCTATTCTAATGTATGTAGGCGCTCTTCTTGTTTCTTCAAGTTCTCCTCAATGCACTCGTTAGCTGTACGTTCTTGGGAGGCACCGGTGGGGGAAGTAAGTGTCGGCGGATGGGCCTTTACACCACGACTCAAGCATGGGCGAAAGAGCTCTTTCGTCGTGTTGCCTATCACCCAGAAGCGTCGCTTCTGGTTGTAGCCGCCCGCTACATCGTGGAAGATCCGTAAGGTGTTCAGTGCCTCATCATACGTACGCTCGTGCCTCCTTCACTGCTTTGTCAAAGTTCTCCTAAAACAGCAATAGGAAACATGATTGTTACCACATAAAACAATCATATACTTTGACATCATAATTTTTGATAGGAGTATTAATTTTTGAAAAAGTGTAGTACAAGTACTCATAATCAGCTCCGGCACTCGGGTGTCTATCCACTTTCTGTCCTTCCCCTTCTTTGTCTTCTCGAGAAGCTGGACGAGGGTTGCGGTTGGGTCCTTCAAAAAATAGTGTTAGAACTTTCAGCAATTATTTAGATAAAATATATTGAACTATAATTAAATTGATTGCTTATCTTCTAAACACTTACCATTTGTTTGAAAATAGTTATTGCGCTCCTACTACCAAGGCAGCTGGTGGGTTTGACCACTCTGTCCGCTTGCCCGCGTCGACGGTTCTCCTTCTTCACTACCACATTCTTCTTGAATTCAGGGTCGTCGGCCTTCCGTTTGAGCTCTGTCCATTTCTCTTCCGGAATCCATTCTGGCCTCTGAGCCATAGGAACCACTCTCTGGAATATATCCATTATTCGCTTCTTTATCCGACTCTCGTAGTCGGATCTTAGGTCGTACCCCAGGTCTACACACACTCTCCTCTGTTCGTCCAAAATAAAATTTGTTATAATTTAATATATAAGTCGTAGGATGTACAATTTTGAATGACAAATGTGGCAAGTACCGCAAAGTGCGTGTACATGCCATCCCTCGCTCGATGGTCCAGCTTCGGTATGCGCCCGGAGTAGATATGTACGGCATGATGATAGAATCACGCAAGTACTGGGAGTATTGTTTCTCCTCCCACCTGTATTAGTAATTTTGGATGTTAAGCAAACAAATGAATGAAATAGAATAAAACACTTCATTATAACAATAGAAACTCACCAAGTCGCGCCCAGAACATGTAGCTGTAAAAGGTACGACTTCGAAGCCATTGAAACGTAATGCGTTGCTCCAACTTCCTGTATAGCGTCCACTCCATGGACGGGCTCGTCTTCTTTCATAGAGGTCGCGTTACTACGGCTACCACTACCCGTAACCCAAACGACTCCGGTCACTATTACCTATCATACTAACTTCTACGAGAAACATGTTTGCGAATAGTTAAAATATAAAGTCAATTAGTTTAGCATAATCTAGAAATTTCATTGATTAACAAAATAGTTTCAAATTACAATGAACTAAATTACAACTTGTACTAAATAAGTTACAAAGAACTATAGATACTCTAATTATAATCACTATAACTCTCCGCATCGAGGTGCGCTTCAATGAAGCCTTCTTCCCCGTACTCATCGTCATCCCAGTCACTATTAACCTCATCCCCATCATTTTCATCAACGATCAACTCTTCCTCGTCACCCTCTCCTTCAGGAGCAATTCAATCTTTAAATTCCTCATCCTCCCCTTCAGCACCAGCAACGTGAACATCATATTCATCCTTATTGATGCCATTGTCTTTGACCAAAATAGATGATATTGGTTGATTATTATCAACTACATCCTCTAGGTAGACGTCATCATCGATGATAGGATTCTCAAAAATAGTGATCTTGCCTTGATCTTAAACACCGCTGATTAATTCGTATTCTTTTTTCCCTTCGGGTAAGGAGCTTAGCAAACTTGATCGACTTGATACGCCAACACAAAGGATTGTGTCCTCGCCGTTTTCTCGTCAGATCGACATCCACAAGTTTTTACAACTCATGAACATTGATTCCATGTGCAAAGTTGCTGATCCAACCACATTTGAACAGTACGACCTTACAACTTTGGTTGTTGTCGTAGTAATCAAGCTCCATCACCCCAACAAGGGTTCCATAATATTCGGACCCATCTGTAGAACTCACAAAGACGCCGTTACTTATTGTCGATTTTGGAACGTCGATACCCTCTTTAAAAGCATGAAATTTGTACCCGTTAATTGAATATCGCTTCCAAGTCTTGACTCGTGAAAAAGGCCCAGTCTCTAGAGGTTTTACAAGGGGATCCTCCAACGCTTCAGGCTTTTGTAAAGGTAAATTAGTTCAATAAACATTTTAATTTAATGTGAGACCTATACCAAAATCAGAGACAATTTCTTTAGTTAATTAAAATATCATTTCAACATACTTGATTACGTAGCCACGTGGGAAACAATGACACATATTTGACCCAAACATCGGCAGATGTTTTCACTTCCGTGTGTTCGCTCATGATAAAAGCCCCGAATTTCCTGAATTAGTTACAAGTTGTAGTTAATTCAACATAATATCAATTATTAGGAGGGTATTGTACGTGAGTTACTTACTTCTCGTACGGCCAGATGATAGTGCCACAGTTTCTTAGAACGTAGGAGTGTGCCTGCTTATACTCAACATCAGTCAGCCATTTCTCCTTGCATTTT
This sequence comes from Agrostemma githago, assembly GCA_958450325.1. Lineage (NCBI taxonomy): Eukaryota > Viridiplantae > Streptophyta > Magnoliopsida > Caryophyllales > Caryophyllaceae > Agrostemma > Agrostemma githago. The sequence continues at coordinate 58,121,408 of OY288247.1, read as the reverse complement.
CTTGTGTTGTTGCCCATGTCATCTCTCCTTTCATTTTCTTGTGCTTCCACCAACCTTCCTTCTTATCCTTCAACTTCTTCAACTGTTGGTGGGTAGCGTGTACAATTGTAGGATACTTTTGAACATCTTCCCATATCTCATCGCCTGATAACCTATTACATGCGATCCTACTTTCATTGGGTTTTTTCTTTAGGAAACTCTTACAGTTATGTCTAAATGGATGTTCAGAAGGTAGAAACTGTCTGTGACAGTCAAACCAACATACCTTGCAACTATTTTTTACCCAAAACAAAATTTAATCCTTCGCTTGACAGTAAGGACAAGCACGGTAACCTGTTGTACTCCAACCAGACAACATCCCGTAAGCTAGGAAGTCGTTGATGGTCCACATTAATGCTGCCCTTAAATTCAAACTACTCTTCTTGGACACATCGTACGTGTAAACACCATTATCCCACAAACTTTTTAACTCCTCAATTAGAGGTTGGAGATACACGTCCATATTGGCTTTTGGGTTCCTAGGACTAGGAATAATTAGAGACAATAACATAAATTGTCTTCTATTGCATAACCATGGAGGAAGGTCGTAGGGTGTCACAATCACCAGCCAACAGGAGTACGATTTACCGAACTACCCGTATGGTGAGAAACCATTTGTGCACAAACTCAAACGTACGTTGCGGGGCTCTTTTGAGAACTCCGGATGTTTAATATCAAATGTCTTCCACGTTGCACCATGCTAGGGTGTGTCATCGTACCACTAACCCTTATTTGTGAGTTTCTATGGTGCCAACTCGTTTCCACCGCAATTTTCTTTGTCGCATATAGTCGTTAGTTGTAGTCTAGGACCTACTTCGAAGTAAGTCAAAACCTTAGTTGGTACTCTCTTCCCCCTAGTATTTAGCGTTGGACTCTTATACCTCTCCGAACCACATTTTCTACACTTGTCAAGGTCCGAATCTCCCTTCCAGAACAACATGCATCCGTTCGAACAAGAGTCTATCTTTTGATGGGGGAGTTGAAGGTCCTTCAACACATTTTTCACCTCGTAGAATTTATCCTTTCTTGGTAGAAGTTCAGCATCAACTTGATCCAACCATCTAAAGATCTAAGAGGCATGTTGCTCTCGCACTTCAATGTTAACATCCTTGAAGCGACTTGTAGCAAAGTCATTTCGCATCCGTCATATACTAGGAGCTCAACATTTTTGAGCATTTCGAAAAATGAAAGGACTTATGGGTCGGGTTCGTGATGCACTTCTTTGTCGCTTATGTGGTATGGGTTATGCTCCTCCTCCATTATGTCCTCAACTGTCGTACCTAGTGCGTCCTCCGCAAAGTCCCGATACGGATTTTCACGCACAGCTTCTTGCAGGCGACTGGTGATATTTTCATCTTCACCATGATACGTCCACACATAGTAGTTTTCAACAAAACCGTGCTTGTATAGATGAGTTCTAACATCGTCCTCATGTTTTAACGCACGATTTTTGCATTTTTTACATGGGCACCTAAGCTGCTTGCTCGTGTAGAGGGGGTTATTAGTTAACGAGAACTTGATAATCCTCCACTCCGTCTCTAAATTCAATTTTCGACCACATACTATGGTCTAATCTCTCGTACATCCACCTTCTTTCTACTTAATTCATTCTATGTGAATTGAAATATAAATGTTCATGGTACGCACATATGAAAAAAATAGCGTGGGGGAAAGCATCCAACAACATCTAATAGTCTCATATAATTTGAAGTAAGATACAATAACATGGAAAATGCACAGTAAAGAGAAACGACGACTTTGTCCCTCAGTTTGGACTCTCATAACCATCAATTCTAAAACGATTCATCACCGGGACCTTATAACTCCAACCTAAACTCATCCTTGTACGTTCCATGTCACTGATAAACACAAAATTATGTTATGTCGATAAGAAAAAAATTCAGCAACAATTCGCCTTAGTTCTCCAAAAGCACAATGTGGAATACGCGAATACTCCGCATGTGCAGTCGAAGAACATTGAGGGAATTGTCACCAAACTTTTCTCTTATCAACACAACACAATTTCATGTTTACCACCTAACCGACATGAAAAGTACAAGAACAGTCACTAAACGGGGACTGTCCAAGAATTACTCCTAATGAGTAATTCTTGAACGGGTATTAGGTAGGTCTGAGTAGATATCCAACATTCTTTATTAACAATACGTAACAAAAATGAAAAACAACAATAATCATATATCAACACTCATCAAAAACATTAGTACTTAGTATTATTACCACCACTAACTACGAAAATATAAAAGAACAACGAAATACCCCTTTTTTTGGTAGCTAATTCATTATTTTCACCTCAATTCATTTAATAGTATTAGATTACTGTAATAGTGAAGTATTAGTAGTAGTAAATGTGTTAGTGTAGTAGTAGTAGATTATTAGTATTAGTGGTAGCAGTAGTATTAGTAAAGTAGTAGTAGTAGTAGAAGATTAGTAGTATTAGTAGTAGATTACTAATACTACTACCACTACTAATCTACTAATACTACTACTAATATACTACTACTAATCTACTTCTACTATTAATACTACTACTAATCTACTACTACTACTAATCTACTTCTACTACTAATACTACTACTAATATACTACTACTAATCTACTTCTACTACTAATCTACTACTACTACTACTACACTAACACAATTACTACTCCTAATACTCCATTATTATTTCACTACTACTTCTCTATTACACTAATCTACTACTACTACTACTACTACTACTACTACTACTACTACTACTCCTACCACTACTACTCACTACTACTAATACTGCTACTAATCTCCTACTACTATACTACGAATCTCCTACTATTACACTAACACAATTTCTATTACTAATACTCCACCATAATAAACCAAATATCAACTACTATAATCTCTATATTATTAAAAGAAGGTTTTTTTTAGCCTCCACAATTAACCTCACACTTGATTGATGAGGTGGCAGTCCCACAATTATTTGGGGAATAAAATATTCCATCTAAGAGAGAACCCAACCTAAACTCATGTTAGTTAGTTATTTAACTTAAGTTACATGCTCTTAATAATCCAACTTTATTAATTTAAATCACTCAAATTTATACATTATTAATTTATCAAAGTAATACTTTATTAAATTATCTTTATTTATTTATACATTATCAAATTTAAATACATCAGAAATGATTTAAGAACATATTAAATGACTAAATACATTTTTATGTGATGATTTAAATGGAATGATTTTCATTTTCTATTATTAAATTGATTAGCAGTCTTAAATACATTACCAAGTCAAATTTAAATACATCGGAAATTAAAGTACAAAATTTCTAATAGAATAGAATTACAGAGTACAAAGGCAAATTTAAATATGACTAAATATTAAAACTAAGTAAATTAATTCTCGCAGATCTGTAAAAAAATCAATCATCATCGAGAATTTAAAATTGTTAAATTATAACTCGGCAATAATTACGGCTACCACGTTTTTGACCTTATTAGGGGGGTAAGACGTAAGCTACCAAAAGTTTTAACTTAACAAAAATTTTTTTTGATTATGAAGTGTCGTCGTTCTGATTTTATTAGGGTTATACTAAGGTATTATTAATCTAACACTAAATAAAAATAACATAAAAAAACCACTACCCAAATAATAATGTCATTATGAAACCACTACTAAGTTGGATAAAAAAACTACCCATGATCCCCCACTAAACTTAACTTCTCAATTTTAACAAACAAAAAAACCGTTTTTCTCAAATGTAACCAGCAAAAAAACTCATCTTTCTCAAAGGTTAAGTACCACATTTAACGAAGAAATTTCAATTCAAAACGTTACTCATATAAGGAAAATTACTATCAAATGTTAGAAAAACCAAAAAAAATCAAATTAACTAAATAACGGAGTATTTGTTGTCCATTTGAAAGAAAGAATTGTTTGAAAATGAACTAAGAAGAACTTTAAGCCACAAGGGACTAGAAGACTATCTATCTTTAGAGATATTGTTGGTTGATGAAAAGGTAACTACATGAATTAACAACAAAAAAACTTTTTAAGTGCATGTTATGCATTTTACTATATATCATAATCATAGATTAATGTAACTACTTATCGTAAATACTTACCTTAAAACGTTCTTATTTGCGGGGATGAAAGGGGTGCATCGAACATTACGACAAAAGTAGTGTACAAGAAAATATTTCAAATTTTTTGATATATTAGATCTTCTCGGACTTAAACATCACTTGTACAAAAAGCACTTGTGGCTTCGATTAAAAAGGACATATGGCTACGGTTAAATGGGTGTAGTAAATCAAGGTGTAGCAATATGTGTACCAGTTGTGGCTTCGGTTATGTGGCGTAGCAAAAATTATTTATGGCAACGGTTATTTATAAGAACCGAAGCCATAAACACAGTAAAGGCTTTGGTTGTTATGTTGAAACGTAGCCAAAAGTGTGTAAAGACATTGGTTAATAGTGACAACCGAAGCCAAAAGGTACTAAATCGCTTCGGTCATTAATAAGAACCGCAGCCAAATATTTATAAAATGCTTCGGTTGATGATTGTAACCGAAGCAAAATCTAAGTTAAAAAAACAAAAAAAAATCCAATAACAAAACATGTAAGTAATATTAGCAAGTACCGAAAGAATTTTTACATGCATTATCTAATACAATACTCCGTAGTACAATACCACCTACAAATAACTAGCTATTGAAACCAACATACAAAAATAAACAAAATCCATTGGACATCCATTCAAGCTTAGAGTCAATCAATCGTAATTACATTTTTTTTAAAATGCCAAAAGAAATACGGAGTATTAGATACATCAATTAATCTTTTGAGAGACGGACTTATTATTAAGAGACATTCCAAGACCTGCACAATATGCATATACATTAGATACAAGTCATATAACTTAATTGACTTGCACAACAGAATGATAATTATGACGATGAAAAAGAAGTTACTTTCAAGCAAGTATGCAAATCATTTGTCCTCTTACTGCATGCAATCTGTAAGGATGTCAAATTCATAAGCCATGGGAAAACAAAGATAAAACCACATAGTTATAATTTTGACAAAATAAATGATGATTTGGGGATCTCACTAGGTTGAAATCTAATGAGAAACAAAGCTACGATTATAATTTTCATTTTTTTCCCCCTTAAATTTCAGTCTCTAATGCCAACTGAATCCCCAACGTATTTGCACGCGCGACATTATTACATCACATATTTTTCACATATACTCCACATTTGCACAAACGCCCATGGTTGAATACTTCCAACCGATCATGAGTAACTTAAATGTAGTGGGTGACCACACTTATCAGCCTATGCCATTAATAGGAGGTACATACACGAACATTTAATCAGTTAATATATGTTGGACAAGGCTTACTCGTTCATTTCAGGTTTTTATTGACTCGATTTGACAGACACAAGTTTACTTTTACTACTACTAGAAAGACATCCTTTTGGACGACCTAATATTAAAATGGCAAAATGAAAAGCAATTAGAAGAAAGTAACTTGTTACGTCTAATAGGCAGCCTATATAATCTGCCATAGAACTCCCAGACTTGCAAAATCAACCTGGTAATCTAAATAACAAAGCGCATATTATTATATAATGAAAACACTGAAGTATTGATCCCATCTTCTTCAATCTGTTAGATTTACTAATTACAAAAATGGAAATAAATAAACAAAGTAGAAGGAACAAGTAATCCCTTGAAAAGGTCTTTAGTGTCTTCATTTTACTTAAACTAAGAAATTTCAAATCCTATTGAAATTGGTTTTCTTATATTGGAAAGCAACAGTACAGTTAAGTGGCTAACAAAGCAAATAACTGCACAACACCTACGAAAATTTGCAAATACCTGTTTTGTTTTTCCATGACAACATTTCCCTTTGTATATAAGTTGTAACTTACTGTGCATGACTGTCACGCTATAACACCGTGAAACCTGAATGTTCAACCTGCTATCACACAAAATTAAATAGCTCAAGCCACGAGTCATTTAAGGGTGCCAGTTTTTGGAGGTGAAATAAAGGTAACTCATTTAACTTCAATTTAAAGTAAAAGGCCCTAAATTTCTATGGAACTAGGAGTACGTTATTGCATATGCCAGGCAACCAGAATAAAACTTTATGAAAAGAAAAGGTTTCGCCACAACAATAAAAATAGAGACAACCTACGTGGGGTTTGCTCTTCCCACTAAGCTAATCAGCTTTGTAAATACCTTGATTGATTTGTTAAAAGATTTGGCACACATAAGAAAGTTACTGAAAGATAAATTTATGGGCAACATATTCAAGTAGCATAATGATTCAACCAAAGTTTATATTCATCCATAATCTGTGTAAACTTGTACTTATCAATGAAATTGCATTAACCTTTAAATATCACCAATATGTGTCAACAATTCAAAAGCATATGACATCAAATAAGGATGAACACAAGTATCTCAAAACCTAGTTGAAAGTTTACAAAGAACTTCATTCTTTTGTGGATATATATCGGTTTCGAGTCAGATAACCAAGCATACACTTTACTATAGTATATTCACAATATGGAAAATTCTTTGTATGACTCAAATAACTAATCACATAAGAAAATAGCTCGCTAGAATGCAACCTAAAGACCTTGGCCTTCCAGATGCATCCAAGACATACACGATTCTAAGTCAGTATAAAACTTGAAGAACAAGGTCCAATAGCAAAGCGATTCTGCAAACATATTGACTCAAAAAGTAAACTCATCAATAATAAGTATAATTAACATAACGTTAGCAAATTAACTACATCAATAAAAACTTGTCCAAGTTCTAGCAAATATCCAACAAACTATTTCAAATTCACCTTTAAGATTCTTGGAATCTTTAGGAGAAGAGGAACTTAATACTGAGCGAGTCACCTCCTTCCTTGCCTTAGGATAAATTTATTTTCGCAATATGGTTCTGAAAAAAAAATGATTACAAATTTCAGAAAGTTCTAACGATGTTATGAAATTAGGGTTTCAATATTTGGGGAAAAATGAAATAATTGAACACAAATGAAAATTTAACAAAGAAATACAATTGAGTAATTCACTGTGACAAAAGAATTGAAAGAATATTTGTCATTTGAGGATGAATTTAAAAGACAAGCTCAAGATCTTAAACGAGAAGACTAAAAGAAGAGTGAGCAACAAGAAACGAGAAAGATTTTAACCTAGCACCACAACTAGCCCCTGAAGTAAAAATCACATCGTTGAATCACTACTATAGCTCCTCATCTCACGACCACCATCATTGACCGTATCCACAACCACCAATGTTCACCGCATACGCCACCCACTTGCACAAATCATGAACCAACGCAATCCAGTCATCGCTCAACTCTTAACCAACGAGACCCTAGCCTGACCTTCGCATACACCGCGATGCACCTCCACGAGCACATCCACACACACACCATAACCAACAGACACACACACACATACACACACACACACAGATATATATATATATATATATATATATCTTTTTTTAAACTTTGTGATTTTAATTGTAGATCAACGAAAAATAAAGGAGATGATTTTTTCAAAATTAACTACAATAATGAGGATATCGAAAAGTTTTGAGTCAAATAGACTTATTTGATGATGAAAGTGAGTAGTGTTGGCGATGAGGTTAGATACCTGACGACGGCAAAGGGCTAATAGTAGAAGCCATGTTAGCAATGGAAAAGAGTAGAGAAAATCGATGCTTCCAAAGGACGATCGTTGATTCGCCAGCGAAATGACGTTAGAGTTCCTGTGGTGGCAGCCGACATCAGTTGGGGTTGTGATTGAGGTTAGAGAGCCTGGAGAAGGATGACAAGAAGTTTGGATCTATGTGTTATGTTCTTGCGTATATGGTTTATGTCAGGACTCGAGAGTACTAAGGTTTTTGCGTGCCTGGGTTGGGGACGGAGTATGGTTCTGCAGTTATTATATGGTCGATGGCAAGCAGACAATCTTAGGGTTATAATTATTACTTAGGATTATTATTATTACTCATATATTTAAGGACTTTTATAAATTATGATTATGTAGTCATTAGGAAATCGTGCTTTGATGAAGGTCTTTAAAAAAAATTAGCGATTTTTTATTTATTTGGTATGAATAGGAAATTATAATAAAATTTGGATAATAAAAAATCGCAACTTTTCTATATACAAATTATTTTATTTATGTTAACCTAAATGGTTATGGCTCTTTAATTACAAATGTTGTCATTTAGAATCACTTCTGTCTACGGTTAAAAACTCAATCGAAGACTTTTATATGTGGCTACAATTTCTTATTAAAACTGTTACCCTTTATAAACACTTTTGGCTACGGTTCATACACTCAACCGAATCATTTTATATTTGGCTACGGTTTTTTTAATACAACCGTAACCATTTATAAATCTTATTCCTATAGAAGGTTGTAGTTACGGTTATTATATGGAACCGTAACCTTTTCTACAGGCCAAATGTGCTTTTTGTACTAGTGCATGTATGTTATTTCTTTTACAATTATTTCGACGATAATCAATGCACCATTTTTTTTTGTACGAGTGTTTATTGAAAATACACAACTGTGATGATATCTAAAACATAAATTCCAAAACATTTTTTAGCGGTCGCCTGTGCATGCTATGCACAGGGTTAATACTAGTACTCAAAATACTATCCTCATTACTCCACTAATATTCCAAATATCCACTAATACTCCACTAATATTCCAAATATCCACCAAATAATAGACCAAATATCCACTAATCCCCTTTCCACTAACCAAATAACAATTCTCCAAAAAAATTCCGCCTACTACCATATGGGCCTACATTTGGGTTATTTAATAAAAATTTGGTTGGGCTTATATCTAAATTACCCATGCTTATTAATCGTAATCATATGCTATGATATTGTTGGGCTTATTATAATTATTTCTATATATTGTTATGATGTGTCATGCTATTGTGATATGCACAATCTTATCCCATATATCATATACAATCTTATTCTATATATTATACTAATTAATTGATTGATTAGATTATTTACAGTATATTTGATTGATTAGATTATTTACAGTATACTTCGTATTTGATTAGTATAATTAGTATATATTGTTAATTGATTGATTAACAGTATATTTGATTAGTATAATTAACAGAGAAGAGGTGATCATTTTCAAATAAATTTCCTATATACCAAAAGGATAGGAGGAGCTAGAAGTATGATGACGTGTCACAACCTCCTTCATCCGTTTTCCCGCCTAATGTTACTCCTACTCCATAATGGGCTACCTAAACAATGAATGAAACTGTAAATCTCATAAATCTCATATAGGACCCAATGTAAATCCCTAATCACATTAACTTACGTTATGGCAAAAATACATAAATTAAATCAAATACATATACTCAGTGTACAAATTGTATAGTAAATTTATTTTTAAGAATTAAAAACAACGTGACTAATTAAATTATATTGAGATGTAATAAAAAAAATATTCATCATCATCCGGTGAGTGTCAATTGAAAATTTATTTCAAAATGACATTACAGTTATATGATAACTATAAAAATTTTTAACATAAATTGACATGCCAATTTAAATAAAATTTATTATTAATTTATTTAATAAATTTATTTCTAATGTAAGCCGTGCATTTTGCATGGGGCTTGAACTAGTACTCCACTACTACTATAACAAATCAAATCTAACACAATTAACAACAAAATTAACAATTAACAATTATCCTCTAACATAATTAACAACTTAAATCTAAACTAATTAACAATTATCCTCAAATCTAAACCAATTAATAAAGATCACTCAATATCAACAACACAAACCAAAACCTAATACCGAAATTCATACCTGAGAGTAAAGGAGGATTCGGCGGCGGTTCACCGGCAGTGAGGCGACGGCAGACCGGAAATGGGGAGGGGAGGGGGAAACCAAGGGTTTAGGTTTCGATTTAGGGCTTGGGTTTCGGTCGCCGGAGGGGGTGGGGGGGAGGGAGGGGGGTGGGCGTTCGCCGGAGGGGGGGGGGGGGTAGGGTTTTAGGTCTGAGTCGCGCGATCGCCTGAGGGTTTGGGGGGTTTGTTGGGGTTTGGGGATGGAGTATACTGATTTGGGAAGTAGGAGTCACGTCTTTCTTTTTTATTATTTGACAACTTTGCGAAGGATTAGCCGTCACAAAGTCCATCGTAGATTTCAATTTTGTGACGGCTAATCCGACGCAACATACGCAACTGACGCGTTGACTCGACAGCTTAGCGTCGAATTAACCGACGCAACATTTAGCTTTTGGGTTGAGTTTGCGTCGGCTAACCCGCCGCAATTAAATTACATACTAGCGCCAACGTGAAATTATTGGCGCCTGTCCATGGTGTCGGATTGCGTCGGTTAGTCCGAAACAAAAAAATTGCGTCGGGTTATCCGACACAATCCGCCGCATTATAAATACTTGCGTAGGGTATTTTTTTCGACGCAATTTGTCCGCACACAATCAATCAATGCTATGATAAGAAACAAATTTCTTAATGGGAGTTGTTTGTAGCATTACACTTTGAGATCTCTGTGACTTCGTTTGACGCATTGAACTTAGTGGTAGTGAAGTTGGGTATCCATCACACTTCACTCTTAACTGATTTTTTAATCCTTTTTCTGATGCTGCCACCAGCACAACTCAAATAATGGCCATTGATGAGAAGATCTCAACATCCTCTCGATTTAACATGTTCTCGAGAAACCATATAGTCTTGTAGTACCACACACACATAGATAATCATCATTGCACAATGCCTCAATATTTGGAAATTTGTTACATCACCATAGCTTTACTAATTATTACTATTTTGATACAAACAATCAATGAGTGTCGGCCTCGTTTGGTTGACGGCTTTCTTTTCACTTCTTTCAAGTAGGCTAGTCGGCCTAGGCTCCGGCACAAGGAGCAAACAAGGGCCTTGTCGAAGGGTGTCCGTGGTTGCCTCTTCGATGACTAAGTTAGGCGCTGTTCTTTACGGCTTAATTTTAGTCCTTTTCAGACCTGCTCAGCTTCTATCAGCTCAGCTCAGCTTCTATCAGCTAAGCCCAGCTTCTATTAGCTCAACCCACCTCTTATCAACTCAGCTCAGCTCAGCTCCAATATTTTCAGCTCCTAAAATAATATTTCAACAACAAAAACAACAATAAAATCTTGAAATTTGTTTTGAGCATAATACAAGTTTCGTTTTTTTATAAATAATAATAATAATATTAATACTGTTATTGTTGTTGTTGTTGTTGTTGTTGTTGTTGTTGTTGTTGTTCTTATTATTATTGTTGTTGTTGTTGTTACTGTTTTTATTACTATTATTATTACTGTTATTATTGTTGCTATTATTTTTGCAATTATTATTATTGTTATTGTTGTTGTTGTTGTTGTTGTTGTTGTTGTTGTCGTCGTCGTCGTCGTCGTTATTGTCGTTGTTGTTGTTGTTGTTGTTATTGTTATTGTTATTGCTATTGCTATTGCTCTTATTATAACCCATAACCAATCTTTGTGCACAAATCTTCATACTTGCCGCACTTACGCTGAGTAGCATCAACGACGACCACGCGACCAGGCAGATAATCAGACATCGCTGACTGTGTCAGAGGGGACAACCTTGTCAGAACGATACACACATCACGCCCCCTATCCCAGGAATAAAGAAGCAAATCCGCCGGGTGTAGGGGCTTGTCATGCCCATCCATCAAACCGACATCCACCTCCATACCGGCAGAAATACCGATCGGAAGCAGATGTCCAAAAGAGTGTCACGAACCAGGTTATGTTGATGCTTAATACCAACGGTAACAGCACACGACACCGCATCATCTCCAAAAATGTCGCCAACAAAGACTCGGGAACATGCGGGACAAGGTTTAGGGACTGGGAACAAAGGGACCCCCAACCGATAGCTAATCATAGAGCGATAAGTCCTCCCATTCATTGTCTGGCCTAGCCCAGAAATAGGAATTGCACACAACCAATCGACGTTCGGGCCGGGAGCTAAGACAACGAAAGGTCGAAGGAGCATAGCTTGCAACTCAAAGGACTGCAGGCGAGAAGCTAAAAAGGCATAGTGCAGAAAATCTCTAGCACTTTACACACCAAGCCCTCTAAAATTAAAGAGTAGTGTGGAAATACGCTACTGCAAGTCTCCAAACCCGGGGCCGGACGCGGTGACAATGTGCTCTAAGCTAGACCACAGTGCCCCACCGAAGGTCTTAGCCGACTCGAAAATCGAAGGGAGGCACGTGCATAGGGCAAAGGAAAGCTTAGAAATACTAGTACATGCACGAAGTAACAATAGCTCGCACTATGGATCCTCAATTCTGGCAATAAAGTCCATAAGCTCGATGGTCGTTCTAGTAAATCTCTTCGCCACGAACTCGCTGCTGAAAACACGGCAAACACTTACGGGGCCACCAAGAACTTTGACACCACGCATCGGTCCAGAAATATCGGGGGGGGGGGGGGGGACACCAGGAAGACGACACCTAAGATCTTCCTTAGGCCAAAAGACCTCAAGTTTACCGGCATTAAGGTAAAGACCCAAGAGAGGACCGTCCTCCATAATCAGCTCCAAAACCTTCCCCATGATCAAACTATCTCCAACAATGGTGTCATCGTCTAAGTATCAAGTCTGCAAACTCAAGGCAAAAGAGTCCCGGATCCTACTAATCAAAGGATGTAAGACTAAAGCGAAAACAAGAGGACCCAAAGGGTCACCTTGCTGGACTCCCTGATAAGACCAAAGACTGTGCTCCCTGTAAAAAATTCTAGCTGGCCTAGAGTAACAAAACTCGACCCAGCAGAAAAGAACGGGGCAACAACGACGAACCTCGCGCAACATGATCTCCCGGACGACCAAGTTAAAGGCATTCTGGAAGTCGACCAAAAGCATGGAAAGGTCTACATCGCCACCACGATCCTTAATAAAATGATTCAAGGCATGCAAAATAGCCTCTCCTCCACCAGAACCCCGACCCCAAACTGGAGACCTGCAAAATAACCACATAGCGATGGACCAGTTAGAACAGCCCCAACCTTAATGACAAGGCGTCTCCAAACCGTGCCCACATACAGTAGTAGGACGACTCCCACCACCTGGTTTAACAAGCGGGGTGAGCGGAGCACTAGCGATGTACTCACCGAGAACCTGCGGACATCTGCCCTCAAGAAAAAAATTAACCACCTTAGTGATAGAAGTGATCAAATCATCCTAGATAGCTACCGCGGTTCTGCTCAAACAATCTAGAAGATGTTGGGCACGAAAACCGTCTCACCCACAAGAAGGGCCACGCGGAAAACTCCTGATCATATCCAACACAACGGTCGTGGACGCAATGAGGTGAAGGTGAGCAGCAGGCAAAGACGGCAAGGAAGGGGGCGGAACAGTGGCGTGCTTATCTTTCAAAGCCTGCAGAGTATCAGTAGTGCAAGGAGAAACATCGAACAAAGAAAGCACCCGAACAACAGCAGCGTAATGACCATAACAAATCTTCCACCGACACTGCCAAAAGTTAACCTCATTAGAGTCAATGTCCTCCTCCAAGCGAAAAGGAGGACTCTCCTTAGTTAAGGTCTTCTACAAAAGCTGACTAATACCACCCGAGGCACCCCAAGTACGAATAGCGCTGGTAATACACTTTACCTGACGTTGGCGCTTCACAACGGCTCTATACTCAAGGTTACTCCTGGGAAAAACGTCTTAAGAATATAGAGAGGAAAAATAAGCAGGCAAACCCAGCGGGAAGAATCACCAGGGGAGTCAGCCACCGCATCGAGAGCCCCTCTGAACAACCGAGAAAACCAAAGACGACATTTGGGAGGGATAAATTTCAAAGTGCGCACCCCCATAGACAACAACCTATCAAGAGAAGCCTCGTCAAGACACCCCAATCCAGCAGACCCCACAACATTGCAAGGAGACGAAGATGAAGTGGACGGTCTGGGGATGCCAAAGATAAAAAAGCGAGCAACTCCATCACCGTAATCAGGGGGTGCAACAAAATCAGACCTCAGTCCGTGCCGACAATTGGCACAAAGAGAATGTGAAGTAAAGAAAACCCCACAAAGCCAAAGACTCATACGCTTAAGCGTAACCTCCACCTCAGAAAAACAGACAAACTAGAAGAAAGAGCCTGACGCGTAATAGCCTGCACATCTCCAAGATAATGCCGATCTCGGAGGTGGACAATCATGGCGGTTTTAACAAGACCCTTGCCATTATTGTCACGACACTCAGAAAGACCAACAAAGGGGCCATGGAAATGCGCAATTCTAGACATGAAGAACCGGCAACTCGAGGAAGAGAAAACAGACAAACGAGCAATTAAACACAAGAAGCGCACAAAAACCACCTCGTAACAACAGAAAAAGCACACAAAAAACCACAATGCCCACACCACACACCCAAACCAAGACCACCCAACAACCGGCAGAAGTGGCTGTGTCGGCGGGACAGGGGCTAACCACAAAACAGAATCACAAAAAAAATAGGGGCTAGCAAGGAAACCGATGCCCAAAACACAAACGCAGAGAAGGAAAACGAAGGGAAGACAAAGCCCAAAACCCACAAGAAGGGGCACCAAAAACGCACACCAGCAGCAACCAAACTCGACAGCAGAGATATACAAAGTCGGAGACAGAAACACCCACCGAAAAATGAGCAAAAACAAAAACAAAACAGGGGACGCAAAAAAAACTCGACAAACTTGCAAAACCTAACAAACAGCAGTCAGAAGGCCGAAGAAGGAGTGCCTGAAGACAAAGGAGGCCGGAGACGGGAACAACAGAAGGAAACTCACAGGAAAACAGCAGCTGCAGTTGAATTTTGGTGAGAAAAACGCAGGGGCCAAAACCACGACAGAACCAAATAGACCTCCAGCATAAACGACAGAAGAATGACGGGAAGGGAAGGTAGAGGCAGAAATGGGAGGCGGAAATGGGAGCAGCGACAACAGACAGAGGCGGCCGCAGCAGCAACGTCACCTGAGAAAATGCCAGACGATAGAACACTTCAAAACCGGTGCAGAAGAAGGGAAGAACGCTAGAGGAGGAGGAGGTAGGATCAACGGTAGGAACCCGGGGGAGCGGCGACGTCGTTCGGTGGGAAGACCGCCGCGGGCGGCAGAAAATCCTAGGGGCTGGGTGCTAATCATACAAACGACTGCCTCTCTAAAACAGTTTTCGAAATGTTATTATTATTGTTATTGTTATTGTTATTGTTTTATTTATTGTTATTTTACTTTTGTTGTTGTCGTTATTATTATTATTATTATTATTATTATTATTATTATTATATATGTGTGTGTGTGTGTGTGTATTTTAACGAACTTGTATTACCAACGAAAAAAATTACATGAAATTAGCGGGAAGCTGTGATGCTATCTGGGCCCCCACTCCCTGAACTATCGCAAAACTAATTCTAGTGAAAATGTGAGTTGCTGCACGCGCTCCGGCATCCTGTGATATAGGAAATTTCTAAATCCACTGGAGCAGAGAGACAGCATCTGTGTCGAGCTCACCGAGGGAGGAGAAGGAGAAAGGTGAAAAACCATACCCAATCGTCGTACAACGTGCCTGATACTTAGCACACTTACGACGAGTGATGGTAGGGTTTCGCCGCGTCCCCCAGTCAAGTAGAGTCCAACTAATCCTAACGGTAGCTAGGGTAAGTCGGGTCGTGTCCACGGAGACGGTTATAGGTGTCTAGACAAGGTCTACCTAAAAACGAGGCTAAGTCACACAAACAAACACAAAGAGACTAGAATTGACAAACTATGATGGTTGAAGGTGATGAAGGTGGACTAACAATGTACTAAGTATGACATGAACTAATCGAAACAACTAAAGATTAACTAAGCAAATAAACTAGAGAGGACGATCGACTAAAGGGATAGATAAATCAAATATGGGAAAGAGTAGGGTTAGGTCGGGTTCATAAGTGTAGTAGGATAGTTGGGAGATCGATGGTGCCAGGTTCACCTAGTTACTAAGGTTTGCCCGCGCTCTCTCGTCTAAGACTAAACCCGAATACTTATGCAAGGTCGGTCCGCGCTCTCGCGTCAAAACCAATGTCTGCACTCTCGTGTCAAAAACTAAATCCGAATACACAAGAATTCAATCACAAATTGGTCAAACAATGAGAAGAGGAATGCAAGTATAAGAAGCATTGGCCACTACTACCCACACAAACAATACAACAAACACATAGTGTGCCCAATAAGTGACTAGCAACAAAGGAATCACCTTTACCCACAATCAAACCCTAATCACCCATAATCCACACTTAATCCCCCTCCTAACCCCACAAGGAGTCTACTCACTCATTATCAAACTAATAATAACATAAACAAGAGAAATCAACATAATAATCCAAACATCCATAATGAACAAACAAGAACAATAAACAATATGTAAAGATTAAAACTTGAAAGATTAATAAAGATTAAGAGAAAAGAAATTATACCAACTAACAAGGAGATAAAAAGATGAGAACTTGCATTAATAAGAAACCCAAAATAATCTCCAAGGTTGTCAATCTTGGATGAGTCTTCAAGAATCTATTTAATACAAGACAAATAAACTAGATTAATCTAAGATTAACAAGAGTTTAAAGAGGGATTAAGCTAATGAGAGTAGGCACTCTATCTAGGGTTTTTTCTAATGAAGAGAGGTCTAAGATAGTCTAATGTAATATAAGATGGTTAAACAATACAAGGGAGGAGTATTTATAAGGTTACAAGAGTGAAGGAGAATAAAAAGATGAGTTTCGTGCTGGCAGATGCTCATCCCGTCCAGGATGAAGCGGTCCCGTCCGGGACGAAGTGGTCTCGTCCGGGATGAAATGGTCCCGTCGGGGACGACCCCAAAACAGGCGCAGCTTCATTTGTGCACTCCTTCGCGGTCGGGAAGGCTACTATCCCGCCCGGGAAGGGTTTAGTAGGCCTCCAATATGATCTTTAAGGTCCGTCCTTGCCTCTCATGGGCTTCTCATCGATTCTCGGGTCTCGGGATCGAGTCTAAGGGGCTCGGGAATGGGTCCCAAGGTCTCAGGATCGAATCCAAGGCACCGAGTGATCCTTCATTCTCTTCGTTGTCTCCAAAAGTGTATGAAACGAGTCGGAATCGTCCCAAATGGTCTTGGGAACCTAAAACGAACTAGAAGAAGCATAAGTAGCCCAGAAACCGCTCCCAAGGAGCGATTCCACAAGAGAAACTGGGACCAAACACAACAAATTAGGCACTACAAACTACACTTATCAACTCCCCTATACTTAACCCTTACTCGCCCTCGAGTAAGCACAAACTAACTAAAGACTAAAAGAAACTAGACTACTAGCCGAGTGGGTATTAGCGCACCCTACGCCCTTTCATCTCACGCGAGTACACCTAGAGGAAAAGTGCACTCCGCAAGGCAAGTGAGGTCTTGCGACAAAACTGTGGATGCAACCGGACACAAAAACACACAAACAAACAAACATACAAACAAACAAGCAATCGGTTGCATCCAAGAAGAAATAAATATCGCTTCCCTCTACAAAGCGGTGAAAGAAGCATCGGTGTAGGACTCAAGGCAAGTAACAACGTTCCCAAGCTAATCATACATATCGAAATGAACAAAACCCTAATAGTATGACAACAAAGCAATAAAAACGTTGGTAACTTACCTAGATTCCTCCTAACCTTCTAATAACGTACTACGGGACGATCGGCGGGATGGGAAAAGGATAAACCGCGGTGTTAGTCGACACTGTAGGTAAGTGAGACCCCGCCCCCTTTAGCGATGAGCCAAGAGGGTCGTCCCATGTTCAAGAACCGCCTAACTAGTCCAAGTAAAAAGGTGGATAAGGTTTGCGAAATGAGGGAAGACCGACCGTTACCGCTATCATCCTTCCTAGGGACTCGGTCCTTTGGTAGGCTCTTCACGGTAACGATCGGAAAAAGGCTTATTTTAAGAGGGTGAGAATCATTTTGTGAGACGGTTTTCTTTGGCATTTTCTTTCTTTTGCATTTTTGCCTTGTGTGTTGCTATGCCATTTCTTTTTCATCTTTCGTATTTTCTTTTTGGCTTTTTGTGCCTTTTCTTTTTCTTCATTATTTTCTTTCTTTCATTTTCTTTTTTTTCTTTCTTTTGACTTGGCTTGCCTTTTTGATGAATCATGTTTTGTAGGCATTTCTTGCAACCAAGTAAGAACTTCAACAAATTGCAACTTATTTGTGGAAATGTGTAGGAGGTAGGGAAATGAGTAAGTCGGGGGTCGTGATTTCCCTTCAAACCCACAAAAAGGTGGAAAACTTGGACTAATCAAACAATTTCGAACACGGTCACCTAAGGGACGGGACTCGGCAACCAAGGCATTTTCACACCGTGGGTGGTCAAAATGGTCAAAATGCAAATCCCGTAGTAAATCCCTAGTAAGCTAGGTGGACTCAAGGTAAAGGACCAACGAAACCATTGATTTAGGGTCATTGTACTAGACTAACGTCCAAGACTCGATTCATACTACTAGAAAGGAAAAGTAAACACTTGCACACTAGCCTCTAAACCGGGTTTTCGAAAATATATTTACACACTAGACACAACTACACACCACAAAACAAAGACACGACAAAAACGAAAGAAAAAGAGACAAAAGGCAACAAAACAAAACAAAACAAAACAAAAAAAAACATACAAAGAGAACAAACACCACCCTGAATTTTCAAATAAGCAACCAATCAACCACAAATCTTCACAAAGCTCCACCCGAGCACACATCATCACAAATCTCCTCCAAAATCACAAGAGATAAAGAGGAAAAAGGGATAGAAAGGCGTTACCGGATGTCTTGAAAGCCTTCCAAAGTCAACGGTGATTAGGCGACCTACAAGGAAAAAAGGAGGCAAACACGCACAACACAACAAAAGTACGACACAACGACACAAAAAGAGAAAGACACAAAAGAAAATCTTCTTGATTTTTGTGAATTTTTTTCAAATTTTTATGGTTTTTTAAGATTTTTCGAAAAACAATGAAAATAAAATTAAGCTATACAAGAATATCACTTCCCCACACTTAAACCGAGCAATGTCCTCATGCTCGGTCGTAGTGTATGGAGACACTAAAAAGAAAAGAAACTACGAAAATAAATCTAAAAATCAAAAAGAAAAGCGGAGAAAAGGGTAGAATGTGTCCGGCCGAGGTGTAGTCAAGTCACCATAGGCCGAGAGAAGAAAAGATATGGATGGGGGAAGAAATAAAAAGAAAGAAATAAAAGGAAATGGGAGGGGAGGACTAGGTGTAATCAAGTCACCTAGCCCGGATTCCGCCCAAATCCGACTAAGTCCTACAAAAAGGGTGAAAATCTTGCAAATTTGGATTTTTCAAATGACTCTCGATGTAGTCACGTCATCGAAAGTCGGGAGCAACAATTACCAAGGCCCCGAAGGCCACCATGACAAGGGGAAGGGGAGTAACCAAAGGGAGACAAGCAATAAAAGACGGAAAAGAAATTAGAGTGGCCTTACCGATAGGTTAGCAACTCACGAACTCCATCGTCTCAATGATCAATATAGGGACTTTTTCTTGTCTTCGTCAATGCTATTCCTCTTCGATCTTGATAATAACGCATGGCTGAAGTATTAAGCTCGCAAAGGTATAAGGAGGTGGGTTTTGATGTGAAACACGGTGTAAAGTGAAGAGAAAATGAGGTGAATGTGTGTATATGAAGTATATGGGTTATGTGATATGAACAAGAATATGTAGGGAGGTTGGGAGGGGGTATAAAATGGTTGGGTGGGCTCAAATGACAAAGAAGAGGCCAAAGGAAGAGCAGGGGACCATCCCGGTCGGGATGGATGGTCCTGGTCGGGATGACATGCCCGTCCCGGTGGGAAGCTCCCTTCCCGGTCGGGAAGCTCTCATTAGGAGACCCGATTTTTGGTATCCTCATCCCGATCGGGATGGCTCCTTCCCGGTTGGGATGGGTCATCCTTCCCGGTCGGGACGCACTCTTCTCGGCCGGGAAGAGTCTTCTAACCCTCTATAACCCCAAAAGGTTGTCCAAAGCTTCAAAAACCGACTCCCTTGCTCACAATCCAAGCTCTAACAATAACCACCCCTCTCTAGGATTCATCTTCACTTCACACCTATCAAATAAGCTCAAAACATTCATCAAAGTCCCTCCCTCACATCGCTCATCAAAATACCCAATCACAAGAATTTCACAAAACCTAAAAGTATTACAAAAAAGAGATATATACAATAAGACGGTTCTTTTGGAACTCCATCAAACGAAGGATGGTGCTTTCTTCAATCATTTTTCAACAATCATCATGGCCAATTCCATCGCCATCAAGGGCACGAAGCAACAAATCGAAGGCTCTCGAGAAATCTTCGATCAAGCTAGTGGAATACCAACCTCCACTCCAAGGATCATCACATCCTAACCTCGACGTTCCCGGGGCATCCCGATCTACTAAGTTCAAGGGCTTAAACTTGTACTTTCGATTCTTCGGTATATACCCAAACGTCCATCTATCTTCATGTGGCCCCAAGGGAGGCTCATCTTTGTTCTTGCCTTGCAACTTGTCCTCAATATCATGATATGGGCATTCATCCGCCCCAAGCTCGGAATCATCATCCTCAAACTGATAGAAGTCATTCTTCAAGTTTCCACCGGACTCATTCCCTATATCGATGTCTCTCATGGCGTGGATCATATTACAAGACTCATTATTAGTAGGCGAAGTGTTGCCTCGGAGGTCGAACACGAGCTTCTCGTCACCTAGCTCAAATGTGATCCAACCTTTCTTTACATCAATCATAGCACCGGCGGTATGTAGAAATGGGCGCCCAAGGATAATGGGAGTGATAGCATCTTCCGGCATATCAAGCACGAGGAAGTCGACCGGCATGAAGAACTTCCCGATTCTTAGTGGCACATGTTCTAGCATTCCCAATGGTCGGTTGAGTGAACGATCGGCCATTTGGAGTGTAATAGAAGTACACTTGAGCTCCTTCATTCCAAGTCGCTCACAAATAGAGTAGGGAATGATGCTTACACTCGCACCCAAATCACATAATGCTCTATCAATCTCCACTACTACAAACATCAAATGGACATGGGTCGTTTTCGCTAATAGACATGGGGTTTCCGACCCATGTTAAGTTGAGTGACATCTATTGTCAAATACTTAGACATAGGTCGTAGGACCTATGTCTATCTAAAACATAGACATAGGTTTTTCTAATAACCCATGTCTATTTTTATATTAGACATGGGTTTTTTGTACGCCCTATGTCTATTTTTAAATATAGACATGGGTTATTTGTTTGCCCTATGTTTATTGTCATAGTATAGACATGGGTTATTTTGTACGCCCTATGTCTATTGAACTGCTAAATTACAAAAAAAAAATACGAAATAGGCGCGCCAATAATTAAATTTTATGAATAACAAAACAATTAATTACAGGCACAAGACATTATCTCTCTTCCTTCCGATACTTAACTACAAATCTAAAATGGATATCCGGTCAGGAAACCTAATAAACAAGCTAATAAAGCGACTAAAATCAATAAAGCGACTAAAATCAAGACACTGCTCATGATGTTCTTCTTAACCTTTCTCTGAACTATCTCCTGTCAATCAAACAAGGTTTACAACATTAAAGAGTTTCCAAGTAAATTGCAAGCAAGTACAAATACCCAACTCAATCAAATTTTGACACAGCCAATTCAAGTGATTGCTCTAAGAAAATACTACTCGTATTAATAATAATGGTGGAAAAACAAGTACGCGGCAAATCAGATACAGATAAATAATAAAGTAATCATAAAGAAAGGTAGTATAAAAGACATACGTTTAAAATTGGTAACGAACGTTAGATGAGAGGTAGGGAGTAGTATATAAAAGAAAAGCAAGAGGTTGCTACGATTGGCATGCATGCATATTTGAGGGGATAAATGAAGGAAAGTGACCTGACTTGTGATAATACCTTCTCTTTCTCTATTGAGTCTGGTCCTCACAATTCCATGATGGACACAATTCACTGTACCATTAGCTTTCATTTCCTGGATCCATCATTATCATTATATATATTAAATTAATTAATACTTGGATGCCAAAGATTACCCAAACATAGCAGGTATAACAAACATGAATAACAATCAATAGTGAGGTCTCGAATGAAACTGATTCACGTGTGAGACCAATCTGTGCATACATTTCTCGTTTAGTTATTGGGTGGCTGGTCTGACATTGTAAGACCACCTAGTGCAAGCTTTTGTGACAGTTCAATGACACTTACCGTGCTTATATGGTGTGGGACATCAAGATGTCATGTCCTTTGAAGCCAAGAAGAGCATAATGCCACGGCAAGGCTGGCATTGACTAATTGGTGGTCGCCTCTGAGACCAAGTCGAAAATTATTTAGCAACTTGGGGTCCAGTGGTGAAGTTACTTGAAGATTAACCTGCAATACTTTTTGTTGGTCATGTAAGTAAGTCTACAAAAAGTTCTGCAGCCCAAACGTTGACAAGAACAAGTATTATAAGTAAGAAAAAAATCTCTTCTGGTTGCTTTAGGAAATATAAAAGAAAAAAAACACATTAACGTGAACTCACATTCAGTGTAGAGGCATTCTGCTTGAGTACACACATTGCTTCCTCAGGTTGTGGGACAGTAAATGAAGGAATACCCTCCTGAAAAAAAATTATCACTTAAAAAAATGACCCTAACGAGATAAAAAATAACTGACAATTTCAGCAAGAACACAAATTTTTACCTTAAAAATCCCAGCTTTCTCTCCAGCAATTTGACCAAGAGTGTTTCCTACAACAATATCAAATGAAAAGAGCTAGTAAACAGCAAAATTCTTGATCCTGTTAAACATCCGAAGTATGTGGCCTCGGTATCAAAATATACAGTACGCCTTTCCATTGAGAATTTTAGATCACTACTCCATAGAACTCCTTCCCCAGTGTATACATGTACACTACCACTGATAGTTAATCCTGAACCTCTTCACTACCTCAAGATACGAGACGCTTAGATCTCCATGCTGCTTATTTTTCCATATTTCCTTATTATATATGGATTAAAACATATCAAGGTAGTGATAAAATGACAATGACGGCCCCGCGGAAACATCATCAAATAAAAGATGATCAATGATATAAAAACATTATGAAAAAAATATGAAAACAACAATAGCAGCTATGTGCTGTCAATGTCGGAAGCAGTGCATAGGAAAATTTTCACGACCAGAGAAAAGAATGCCACCCTGAGGTAAAGTGAAAAATGAAACAAATTGTGTTATGAACTTAAAAATCACTCGAATATTTTGAAGATGTAAGCCAAACACAGGGAAACACTTAGGTTCTACGCAACAGTATTCTTTCAGTACATTTGAATATTGTCGTTTTGTGTTCGTAACATATGGGAAGATTTACGGAGTATTTAAAGTAACAGCAGATACCTTTTATTTCTAAAAATGGTTGAGAGGGGATTGTGTACTCCTGATGCCACATATTTCTGCAAATTCTGAAGCCCGTACTCCTGCAGTGATTTTCACATATGATAAAGTGTATGGGTCAGAAAGGAATAGGTTGACAGCAAATTAGTATTTTTGAACTTTATTTCTGAGTGACAGTAACTGGCAATAGCCATGGAACCACTAAGAGAAAGGAGAAACAAACGACCATCAGTTTGATTGATTTACAGAGGCATTTTCCATCCTCCTAAGTTCAAACTAAGTAGTAAGACAAGCCCATATGCAGTCATGCCAATCAACGAAAGAGGAACACCTAGCAAATGCAAACAAAAATGATCATGAATTCTTCTTTGACGAGAAATATAATGGATTTGTCGTCAAAGAGCAACAGAAAAGCACCTCAGGCATGATATAGCAGGAACAGTAGAATTGAGCATTTCAGCGTGAATGATAAAAACAAAAACATCACAAACCACTATCCTCAACAAGTAAACTAAGACAGGGTGACAACCAGTCGATCTAGGACCAATTTATAAGCCAAAACTTTTTCTGCCCTTAGGCACGGCCGCGCAGCCTAGAAAATAAAACTGAAGTCATGCCAAAGCTGATATATTACACTAATACTTTGCATAATCATGCTAGCGACATTTTAAGGAATATTAGAGCTCCAAAAGACGTAATACTGTCACAAGTCCATAACTATCTTATTAACTCCAACACACAGGCTTTAGCAGTGAAGTTACATGGACTAATGCATGTGCTGAGTTCTGTGAAGTAGGTTGTGCTGAGTTAAAACTACAATGAGATCAAAAATGCAAAATCGAGACTAATAAAATGCGCAAGAACTACGGTAGTGAACGAAAATAGGTATAAATGTGACGAAACAAAGTCGAAATTCCAAATTCCGTAACACAGATGAATGTATAATAGAAAGGCGAAGAAGCAATAATGAATCTGAACAAAATTAGGTTTAAATCAGGGGAAATTCAACTTACGCTCAACTCTTGTCTGATCTTCTTCTCCACTTCAACTAACTTCAGTTTCTCAATGTTGAACTCCTGCAATTATACAAAAATCACGATCATCAATCAATCAATCGGATAAACTAAAGTAGAAACTGAAATAAACTAGAGTAAACTGGGTTGTGACGGAAACAAGAGCGTGAGCCGTTAATTTGTGACGAACAGTAAAAGTAAGTCGAATAGCACGAGCGATACGACGAGACTTCTTATTGTGTGAGCAAGTCTCCAGTAATGTCGCAATCTCCTTCAAATCTAAAACCAAATCAAACGAACAAAAAGAAGGAAGTTTAACACCTAAAATCTAAAAATCAGGTCAAAACCCTAGAAATCAGGGAAGAAGGAGATAAAGGCATACGCTTGAAAGTAGGAGGATCTGCGAGCTTGAGTCATCTCCACATCTTGAGTCATCATTTATCGTGTTCGTCTAATGTACTGTTGCAGAAGAAAATCAGGATTAAATAAAAAGACGATTTGTTATTAGACGATTTGGTTAATTGTGACGAGGAAATGGGGGATTGACGAAGAAAGTGAGTTTACTTGTGAATGTATATTATATACGAGTATTTTGTTAATAATATTGGGTTGTTCAGTTCATTTATCTTTTGAGTTTATTTTAATATATATGGTTTTCACGTGCCTACTTCTATTCATATATTATATACATAGGTCTTACTTTGACCTATGTCTATAATTTAAAGACATGGATTTTAATTTTGACCTATGTATATTCTCTTTTATATACATAGGTTTTTTAAATAACCTATGTCTATTAAAAATAGATGTGAATTTTATTATCGACCTATGTCTATTAGGTCATGTCTATGACTAATTTTGTAGTAGTGCTCTAAGTTGCCTATGGTGCACGGGATCGAGAAACTACCCGGATCCTTCAACTTGGGAAGCGTAGAACCTTGAATGAGCTCGCTCACCTCTCTTGTGAATGCTATGGTCTCTTCCTTGTCGACGGATCTCTTCCTAGCCAAGATTTCTTTCATGAATCTTCCATATGCCGGGATTTGGGTAAGTAGCTCGGTAAACGGGACACTCACATCTAATTTCTTCACAATGTCTAGGAACTTGTCATATTGAACATCCACCTTAGTCTTCATTTGCCTTGTTGGGAAAGGCAACTTGATATGTACCTTGTCTTGCTCATTAGGGTTGGACTTTTCAAATAACATTTTCCCTTTTCCTTTGTCTTTACCTTGAAGTGGGGGAAGTTTGTCTTCATGGGGTTTCTCAATCTCCCACAAAACTTGTTCCTCCATTGGATTTCCCAAGCTTGAATTTTCTTGAGTTGGAGACACAACTTCTTTCATTGCTTCTTGCTCATTAGGGAATAAGGGGGAGTCATAAGATGCACCACTCCTCAAGGTTATAGCATTCACACGTTCAAATTTTGCCGTTTCACCTTGAGGAGGTAGTTGTCCCTTTTGCCTTGAAGAGCTACCCGAAGCAATTTGAGCTATTTGGGTTTCGAGCATCTTCATGTGAGCATCTATTGCCAAGTTATCTCTTTGAAGTTGGGCAATAATTTCTTGTTGGGATCTTTGTGTCTCCAATTGACTTCTTTGCATTTCCAACATTTGCTTTTGTATACCTAAATCCCGAGGTGGAGATTGTTGGTTATGAGTGTTGGTGATGGCTAGAGGAATGCCATAATCATGGATAGGAGACCGACTTCTTTGCTTGCTTTCATGTTGAGTACCTTGTGATCCTTGTTGTTGTTGATGGTTCCCTTGGAACCCTTGAGAGTTTACTTGATTAAGGCCTTGAGTATTGCCATGGTTGTAGTTTTGATGTCCTTGGTTGTGTTGGTTTCCTTGGAAACCACCTTGATTGAAGTTCCCTTGTTGGAACCCTTGATTGTTGTTGAAGGTACCTTGGTTATGTTGCTTGAAGTTGTTGAATGGCCTTGGGTTGCCTTGATAACCTTGGAAACCTTGGTTGTTGTCCCTTAAGGGAGGAGGAACATAAGGACGGTGTTGTAGAGATTGTTGTTGGGAAGCTTGATGGGAAGCTTGGGGTATATGAGGATAGGGGGCATCTTGCTTGAACGCTTGAAAGGCGTTCACTTGCTCAATGTTACTTCGACAATATGAAGGCTCATGTCCATATATTCCACAAATCTTGCATATCCCATAATAAGATGATGGTGTAACCGTTCCCAAAGCATTAATTTGATGGATCAATTGTTGATTAGAGGAACTAGTGCTTTGACCTTGATTAAAGTGGTGTTGGAGCTTCTTGTCAATAGTATCCATGTGTGTCTTCAATTGTGCTCCAAGGTCGGCACTTAATTGTGTGATGGCATCAATTTCATGCCTTCCTCCTCTACTTTCTTTCCTTGGCCTAGAGTATTGAGAGTTATGAACTGCCATTTCTTCAATTCTTGACCAAGTTTGGTCATCATCCACTTCGGTGAACCTTCCATTGGACCCCATATTGAGTATGGCTCTCGAATCTTTATACAAACCATTCCAAAATTGTTGGACTAAGAACCATTGTGAAAGTCCATGGTGGGGACACGATCTAACCAAAGTCTTGAACCGCTCCCATGCTTCATAGAGGCTCTCTTCATCCCGTTGTTGGAAACCGGTGATGGAGGCCCTTAATAAATTGGTCTTTTTCGGAGGGTAAAACTTTTGGTAGAACGCCAATGTAAGTTTCTTCCAAGTATCAATCCCCATGGTTGCCCTATCGAGACTCTTGATCCATTGCTTTGCCTTACCAATAAGAGAGAACGGGAAAAGTACCCAACGAATTTGATCTTGAGTAATCCCGGTTTGAGAAATAGCATCACAATAATCGGAGAAGGTCTCCATGTGTTGGTGCAGGTCTTCGGTGGGCAAGCCACTAAATTGATTTATCTCCACTAGTTGAATAAATTGGGTCTTTGCCTCAAAATTTCCGGTATATGTATCCGGTAAGGTGCTCGGTCCCGGCAAGACATCCTCGGTAAAAGTGGAGTGAGATGAGAACTTCGGCATAATTGGATAAGCGGGAGATGATGGTGTAGATGGTGTTGATGTAGAACTAGGTTGAGAAGAGTGGTTGGAAGAAGTACCAAAGGGATTGATGAAATTCCCTTCGGCCGTCTCTCGAGGTGATTCGTTTAAGTCGGATCCTAGAGCTTGCTCTTCAATGATATTGCTAGTACCCGGTTGAGAGTGTCTAACCCGATCAATCGTCCGTTGGCAAAAGGCTCTGAAGAGTCTCTCCAGCTCTGGATTGAAGAGAAAGAAGTCGCTTCCCCTCCTAGGCATGCACTACACACTTGAACAAACGTGAGAACACCTTGTGCTTTATGGGCACTAGGCAAAGACAATAAACGAACACAACGGGAGACAAAGAGAAAAGAAAGCTAAGAAAACAAGAACAACCTACAAAATATGGACAAGAGATAGAAGAAGAGCACAAGAGGGGTAACTAAGTCTAGCTAATAAGGAAACTAAGTCTAAACATGCACCGTCCCCGGCAACGGCGCCAAATTGATGGTAGGGTTTTGCCGCGTCCCCCACCGGTCAAGTAGAGTCTAACTAATCCTAACGGTAGCTAGGGTAAGTCGGGTCGTGTCCACGGAGACGGTTATAGGTGTCTAGACTAGGTCTACCTAAAAACGAGGCTAAGTCACACAAACAAACACAAAGAGACTAGAATTGACAAACTATGATGGTTGAAGGTGATGAAGGTGGACTAACAATGTACTAAGTATGACATGAACTAATCGAAACAACTAAAGATTAACTAAGCAAATAAACTAGAGAAGACGATCGACTAAAGGGATAGATAAATCAAATATGGGAAAGAGTAGGGTTAGGTTGGGTTCATAAGTGTAGTAGGATAGTTGGGAGATCGGTGGTGCAAGGTTCACCTAGTTACTAAGGTCTGCCCGCGCTCTCGCGTCAAAGACTAAACCCGAATACTTATGCAAGGTCGATCCCCGCTCTCGCGTCAAAACCAAAGTCCGCACTCTCGTGTCAAAGACTAAACTCGAATACACAAGAATTCAATCACAAATTGGTCAAACAATGAGAACAGGAATGCAAGTATAAGAAGCATTGACCACTACTACCCACACAAGCAATACAACAAACACATAGTGTGCCCAATAAGTGACTAGCAACAAAGGAATCACCTTTACCCACAATCAAACCCTAATCACCCATAATCCACACTTAATCCCCCTCCTAACCCCACAAGGAGTCAACTCACTCATTATCAAACTAATAATAACATAAACAAGAGAAATCAACATAATAATTCAAACATCCATAATGAACAAACAAGAACAATAAACAATATGTAAAGATTAAAACTTGAAAGATTAATAAAGATTAAGAGAAAAGAAATTATACCAACTAACAAGGAGATAAAAAGATGAGAACTTGCATTAATAAGAAACCCAAAATAATGTCCAAGGTTGTCAATCTTGGATGAGTCTTCAAGAATCTCTTTAATACAAGACTAATAAACTAGATTAATCTAAGATTAACAAGAGTTTAAAGAGAGATTAAGCTAATGAGAGGAGGCACTCTATCTAGGGTTTTTTCTAATGAAGAGAGGTCTAACATAGTCTAATGTAATGTAAGATGCTTAAACAATACAAGGGAGGAGTATTTATAAGGTTACAAGAGTGAAGGAGAATAAAAAGATGAGTTTCGTGCTGGCAGATGCTCATCCCGTCTGGGATGAAGCGGTCCCGTCCGGGACGAAGTGGTCCCGTCCGGGACGAAATGGTCCCGTCGGGGACGACCCCAAAACAGGCGCAGCTTCATTCGTGCACTCCTTCCCGGTCGGGAAGGCTACTATCTCGCCCGGGAAGGGTGTTGTAGGCCTCCAATATGATCTTTAAGGTCCCTCCTTGCCTCTCATGGGCTTCTCATCGATTCTCGGGGTCTCGGGATCGAGTCTAAGGGGCTCGGGAATGGGTCCCAAGGTCTCGGGATCGAATCCAAGGCACCGAGTGATCGTTCCTTCTCTTCTTTGGCTCCAAAAGTGTATGAAACGAGTCGGAATCGTTCCAATTCTCCATGCATGAATGGTCTGGGAACCTAAAACGAACTAGAAGAAGCATAAGTAGCCCAGAAACCGCTCCCAAGGAGCGATTCCACAAGAGAAACCAGGACCAAACACAACAAATTAGGCACTACAAACTACACTTATCAACGAGCAACATCGACAACGACCCAGTCCATGCTCAAAAGCAGTCAGACCAGACTAGGTTAAGCGAGAGGACCCAATCATGTCAACACAAACATGACGCCTCTTGTCCCACGAGTAGAACAGAAGGTCGGCGGGTCGTAAGGGCTTGTCGTTATCGTCACAGAGGCCAATATCCACCTTCTTACCCGCGGAGATCCTATCCTAAAGCAAATGTCCAACAGCGTGTCACGGACAAGGTTATGTCGATGCTTGATCCCCACTGTCCCAGCACATGACACCATGTGATCGCCGAAAATATCCTCCTTGAGGACCCTTGAGCAGAAAGAGCAGGGACCAGAACGCGGGAACAAAGGAACTCCCAAGCGATAACAAAGCACACTGCGGTAGGTCTGACCATTCATGGTTTGTCCGAGCCCAGTAATAGGGACGACCCTTAACCACTCAAAAGAATAGTCACCTCTGTTGAGATTTCCAGAAGGCAACCTGTCAAGGGGTTAAGGAGAAAATAGATTCCAGAAAGCAATCTCAGAGGGGTTACTCAAGAAGTCAGAACCGGTAACCACGTTAAACACACCCAAGGCAGAATCGAAGGTAAATCCAGGAGCGACGATCCCGGAAGGACCAGCTTAGCTTGCAACTCGGTAGACTGGATGCGGGAAGCAATAAAAGCAAAGTGTAGGGCATCAGAAGCACCAAAGACAACAAGCCCCTTATGGAAAAGAGGAGGGTGGCCAGCCGCCACTGCCACTCCCCAAAACCGGGCCCGACCACAGTAACAATATGCTCTAGATTAGATAGGAGCGCAGTGTCGAAAGAAAGATAGGTCGAACCAAAAGCACTAAGGGAGCAAGTGCACAACGCAAAGTATAACTTAGAAATACCAGTGCACGCCCGAAGAAGAAGTAGCTCGCATTGCGAATCCTCGATCTTAGCAACCAAGTCCATGAGCTCAATAATACGGGCAACCCTCTTTGAGACAAGAGATTATTATTATTATTTTTAATTTTTTTAAATAGAAACGGAGCTTGCATTAATAACGAAACAAATTACAAGAAGTTAGTGGGTAGCCGAGATATTATTATTATTATTTTTTTTATTTTTTTTATAAAAACCAGAACTTGTATTAAGATCGAAACAAATTACAAGAAGATATTATTATTATTATTATTAATTTTTTTTATATTATTTTTTAAAGCAGAACTTTCATTAACACCAGAACAAATTACAAGAAGTTAGTGTGTAGCCGAGATACTATCTGGGAACCCACTCCCTTAGTATGAGCAAAGCTAAGTCTAGTGAAAATAAAGGTAGCTACACGAGCCCCCGCATCCTGAGAGATGGAGAATTTCTGAATCTGCTTCAGCAATGCA
This sequence comes from Agrostemma githago, assembly GCA_958450325.1. Lineage (NCBI taxonomy): Eukaryota > Viridiplantae > Streptophyta > Magnoliopsida > Caryophyllales > Caryophyllaceae > Agrostemma > Agrostemma githago. The sequence continues at coordinate 58,090,263 of OY288247.1, read as the reverse complement.
ACAGCCTCAGCGTCAAGCTCCCCCAAAGATGAGAAGGAGAAAGGCAGGAACACATACCCAATCTTGGTGCACAAATCTCCATACTTGGCGCACTTACGTTGAGCTGCATCAACGACCACGCGACCAGGCAGGAAATCAGCCATCGCAGACTGGGTCAAAGGAGACGACCCTGTCAGATCGACACACACATCACACCCCCTATCCCAGGAATAAAGAAGAAAATCCGTCGGGCGTAGGTGGTTGTCGTGCCCATCCACCAAACCGACATCCACTTCCTTACCGGCAGAAATACCAGATCGGAAACAGATATCCAAAAGGGTGTCGCGAACCAGGTTATGTCTATGCTTAATACCAACGGTACCAGCACACGACACAGCATGGTCTCCAAAAATATCGCCAGCAGACACTCGGGAACAGGCGGGACAAGGTCTAGGTATCGAGAATAAAGGGAACCTAGCCGATAGCTAAGCACAGAGCGGTAAGTCCTCCCATTCATGGTCTGCCCCAAACCGGAGATAGGTACTGCGCAAAGCCAATCAGATGTATGAGCACCCTGCAAAGACTTCTATAAAACAACCTGTCGCTGAGTCAGTGAGAAATCCGATTCTACCGACGCAGCAATCTTCGTGAAATCTATATCTGCCAATTTCTTCATGAATTTGGGGGCAGCGATCTTACTAGGATCACGGGGAAGGTCGGAACCGGTGGACTCATTAAACAGAGCCAAGGCCGCATCGAAGGTCGGCCCAGGAGCTAAGACAGCTGAAGGCCGAAGGAGCATAGCCTCCAACTCGGAGGACTGGAGGCGAGAAGCCAAAAAGGCATAATGAAGAACATCCCTAGCACAATACACACCAAGCCCTCCAAAGTGGAAGGGTAGTGTGGAAATACAGACTTATTATTATCCCCAACACAATATAGACTTATTATTATTATTATTATCATTTTTATTTATTTATTTTATAATTATAAAAACCGGAGTTTGCATTAAAAACGAAACAAATTACAAGAAGTTAGTGGGTAGCCGATATACTATCTGGGTACCCACTCCCTTAGCAATAACAAAGCTAAGTCTAGTGAAAATAAAAGCAGCTGCGTGAGCCCCCGCATCCTGAGAGATAGAGAATTTCTGAATCCGCTTCAGCAATGCAACAGCCTCAGCATCAAGCTCCCCCAAAGACGAGAAGGATAAAGGCAGGAACCCGTACCCAATCTTGGTGCACAAATCTCCATACTTCGCGCACTTACGTTGAGCAGCATCAACGACCACGCGAATAGGCAAGAAATCAGCCATCGCAGACTGGGTCAAAGGGGACGACCTTATCAAATCGACACACACATCACCCCCCTATCCCAGGAATATTACTATTATTATCATTAGTGTTAGTGTTAGTGTTAGTGTTAGTGTACTATTACTATTACTATTATTAGTGTTAGTGTTAGTGTTAGTGTTAGTGTTAGTGTTAGTGTTAGTGTTGTTGTTGTTGTTATTGTTATTATTATGATTTTTTTTTAAAACGGAGCTTGCATTAACACCAGAACAAATTACAAGAAGTTAGAGGGGAGCCTAGATACTATCTGGGCCTCCACTCCTTTAGCAATCGCTAAACTAATACTAGTTGTTATTATTATTGTTGTTGTTGTTGTTGTTATTGTATTTGTTATTGTTATTGATATTATTATTGTTATTGTTATTGGTATTGTTATTGTTTTTATTATTGTTATTGTTGTTGTTGTTGTTGTTGTTGTTGTTGTTGTTGTTGTTATTATTATTATCATTGTTATTATTGTCATTTTTATCATTATTATTATTATTATTGTTGTTATTATTATTATTATTATTATTATTATTATTGACATTATTATTATTATTATTGTTATTATTATTATTATTGTTATTATTATTGTTATTGTTATTGTTTTTATTATTATTGTTGTTATTCATATTATTGTTATTGTTATTGTTATTGTTATTGTTATTGTTATTGTTATTGTTATTGTTATTGTTATTGTTATTGTTATTGTTGTTGTTATTGTTGTTGTTATTGTTGTTGTTATTGTTGTTGTTATTGTTATTGTTATTGTTGTTGTTATTATTATTGTTTTTTTTATTTTTATTGTTATTGTTGTTGTTATTGTTGTTGTTGTTATTATTATTATTATTATTATAATTATTATTATTATTATTATTATTATTATTATTATTATTATTATTATTATTATTAAAAACCGGGACTTGTATTAATAACGAAACAAATTACAAGAACTTAGTGGGTAGCCGAGATACTATCTGGGCACCCACTCCCTTAGCAATAGCGAAACTAAGTCTAGTGAAAATAAAAGCAGCTGCGCGAGCTCCCGCATCCTGAGCGATAGAAAATTTCTGAATCCGCTTGAGCAACGCAACAGTCTCTGCATCAAGCTCCCCCAAAGACGAGAAGGAGAAAGGCAGGAACCCGTACCCAATCTTGGTGCACAAATCTCCATACTTGGCGCGCTTACGTTGAGCAGCATCAACGACCACGCGGCCAGGTAGGAAATCAGCCATCGCAGACTGGGTCAAAGGGGACGACCCTGTCAGATCGACACATACATCACGCCCCCTATCCCAGGAATAAAGAAGCAAATCCGCCGGGCGTAGGTGGTTGTCGTGCCCATCCACCAAACCGACATCTACTTCCTTACCGGCAGAAAGACCAGATCGGAAACAGATATCCAAAAGGGTGTCGCGAACCAGGTTATGTCTATGCTTGATACCAACGGTACCAGCACACGACACAGCATGGTCAAAAAATATCGCCAACAGACACTCGGGAACGGGCAGGACAAGGTCTAGGTATCGAGAACAAAGGTATACCTAGCGGATAGCTAAGCACAGAGCGGTAAGTCCTCCCATTCATGGTCTGCCCCAAACCGGAGATAGGTACTGCGCGAAGCCAATCGGACGTATGAGCACCCTGCAGAGACTTCCAAAGCACAACCTATCGCTGAGTCAATGAGAAATCCGATTCTACCGAAGCAGCAATCTTCGTGAAATATATATCTGCCAGTTTCTTCATGAGTTTGGGGGCAGCGATCTCACTAGGATCACGGGGAAGGTCAGAACCGGTGGACTCATTAAACAGAGTCAAGGCCGCATCGAAGGTCGGCCGAGGAGCTAAGATAGCTGAAGGCCGAAGGAGCATAGCCTGCAACTCAGAGGACTGGAGGCGAGAAGCCAAAAAGGCATAATGCAGAACATCCCCAGCACAATACACACCAAGCCCTCCAAAGTGGAAGGGTAGTGTGGAGAGACGCCACTACCAGTCCCCAAACCCGGGGCCGGACGCGGTGACAATGCGTTCCAAGCTAGACCGCAGAGCAGCATCAAAGGAAATCTTAGCCGAACCAAAAACCGAAGGGGGCAAGTGCGTAGAGCAAAAGAAAGCTTGGAAACACCCGTACAAGCACGAAGCACCAACAACTCGCACTGAGGATCCTCAATCCTGGCAACAGAATCCATAAGCTCAATGGTCCTAGTTACTCTCTTCCCCACAAGCTCACTGCTGAAATCACGACAAACACTGACGGGGCCACCAAGAACTTTGACACCACGCGACGGTCGAGAAATGTCGGGGGTGGGGAAACACCAGGAAGTCGACTCCTAGGATCCTCCTTAGGCCAAAAAACCTCAGTTTTGCCGATATTAAGGTGAAGTCCTAAGCGAGGACCGTCCTCCATAATCAGCTCCAAAACTTTCCCCACCACCAAAGTATCTCCAACGATGGTGCCGTCGTCCAAGTACCAAGCCTGCAAGCTCAAGGCGAAAGAGTCTCGGATCTTACGAATCAAAGGATGTAAGACCAAAGCGAAAAGAAGAGGGCCTAGAGGGTCACCCTGCTGGACCCCCTGGCAAGACCGTAGGCTGTGCTCCCCGTAATAAAGTCTGGCAGGCCTCGAGTAACAAAACTCGACCCAGCGGGACAGAACAGGGCAACAACGACGAACCTCGCGCAACATGATTTCTCGGTCAACCAAATTAAAGGCGTTCTGGAAGTCGACCAAAAGCATGGAAAGGACCACATCGCCACCACGATCCTCAATAAACCGGTTCAAGGCATGCAAAATAGCCTCTCCTCCACCGGAGACCCCGACCCCAAACTGGAGACCCTTAAAATACTCACACAGCGACGGACCAATCAGAACAGCCCCAACTTTAGAGACAAGGCGTCTCCAAACCGTGCCCACAGCAATAGGACGAATCCCACCGCCTGGTTTAACAAGCGGGGTGAGCGGAGCACTAGCAATGTACTCACCGAGAACCTGCGGGCACCTGCCCTCAAGAAAAGATTGACCACCTTAGTGATAGAGGTGATCAAATCATCCGAGATAGCAACTGCGGCTCCGCTCAAACAATCCAAAAGATGTTGGGCACGAAAACCGTCCCGCCCACAAGAAGTGCCACGCGGAAAACTCCTGATCATATCCAACAAAACGGACGCAGACGCGACGAGCTGAGGGTGGGCAGGAGGCAAAGGTGGCAAGGAAGGGGGCGGAAAAGCGGGGTGCTTATCTTTCAAAGCCTGCAGAGTATCGGCGGTGTAAGGAGCAACGCCAGACGAAGAGAGCACCCGAACGGCGGCCGCATAATGGCCATCACATATCTTCCGCCGGCACTGCCGAACGTTAACCTCACTAGAGTCAACGTCCTCCTCTAAAAGAAAAGAAGGACCCTCCTCAGCTAAAATCTCCTGCAAAAGCTGAACAATACCACCAGGGGCACCCCAAGTAGGAATGGCGCTGGTAATACACTCCTCCTGACGCTGGCGCTTCACAACAGATCTGCACTCAAGGTTACTCCTGGGGGAAAACATCTTAAGTATACAGAGAGGCAAAATAAACAAGCTAACCCAGCGAGAAAGGTCACCAGGGGAGTCAGCCACAGAATCGAGGGCTCCCCTGAGGACCCTAGAAAAACCAAGGCGACATCTGGGAAGGATAGATTTCACAGTGCGCACCCTTAAAGACAGCAAGCGATCCAGAGAAGCCACATCAAGACAATCCAATCCCATAGGCCCCACAACATCGCTAGGGGACGAAGATGGAGCGGGCGGTCTGGGATGCCAAAGATAAAAAAACGAGCAACTCCATCACCACAGTCGGGGGATGCAACAAAATCAGACCCCGGCCCGTGCCGACACTTGGTAGCAAGAGTATGCGAAGTAAAGCAAACCCCACAAAGCCAAAGACCCATAAGCTTAAGCGTAGCCTCTGCCGTAGAAAAAACAGATAAACTAGAAGAAAGAGCTTGACGCGTAATTACCTGATCCTTTCCAAGGCCATGTCGATCTCGGAGGTGGAAGATCATGGAGGTTCTAACAAGACCCTTCCCATTATTGTCACGACACTCAGAAAGACCAACAAAGGGGCAATGGAAACGCGCTACTCTCGACATGGAGAAAACCGAGCACAGAGAAACAGCCACCAAGAATCCCGATGACACAAACACCCAAAGCAAAAACAAACGATGGAAGGAAAACAGAACAAACAGAAGAAACACAACAAGCCAAAAACCGACACCGCGGACCCACTCAAAAGAGGCTGGCGAGCAGCGGCAGAGACCCACGAGGAAGGACGAGAAACCAGCAGCAGCAACAGAACAGAGGGACGGCAGCAGTTGGAACCTATACCCAGTCTTGGTGCACAAATCTCCATACTTGGCGCACTTGCGCTAAGCAGCATCAGCGACTGCGCGGCCAGGTAGAAAATCAGACATCGCAGACTAGGTCAAAGGGGACGACCCCGTCAAATCGACACACACATCACGGCCCCTATCCTAGGAATAAAGAAGCAAATCCGCGGGGCGTAGGGGCCTGTCGTGCCCATCAATCAAACCGACATCTACCTCCTTACCGGCCGAAATACCAGATCGGAAACAGATATCCAAATGGGTGTCACGAACCAAGTTATGTCTATGCTTAATACCAACGGTACCAGCACACGACACAGCATGATCTCCAAAAATGTCCCCCTCAAAAACTCGGAAACAAGCAGAACAGGGCTTGGGTACCGGGAACAAAGGGACACCCAACCGATAGCTAAGGACAGATCGATAAGTCCTCCCATTCATGGTCTGTCCCAACCCGGAGATAGGAACTACGCGCAACCAGTCAGACGTGTGAGCACCCTGTAGAGACTTCCACAAAGCCACTTGTCGTCGAGTCAAGGAGAAAACCGATTCTAAAGAAGTAGCAACCTTCGTGAAGTATATATCTGCCAATTTCTTCATGAGTTTGGGGGCAGCGACTTCACTAGGATTACGGAAAAGGTCGGAACCGGTGGTCTCGCTAAACAGAGTCAAGGCCGCATCGAAGGTCGGCCCGGGAGTAGAGACAGCTGAAGGCCGAAGGAGCGTAGCCTGCAACTTAGAGGTCTGAAGGCGAGAAGCCAAAAAGGCATAGTGCATGACATCCCCGGCGCTATACACACCCAACCCCCCGAGATTAAAAGGCAGTGTGGAAAGACGCCACTGCCAGTCCCCGAACCCGGGGCCAGACGCGGTGACAATGCGTTCCAGGATAGACCGCAATGCCGCATCAAAGGTCTTAGCCGATTCGAAGACCGTAGAGGGATAGGTTCGTAGAGAGAAAGAGAGCTTAGAAATACCGGCACAAGCACGAAGTAACAACAGCTCGCACTGTGGGTCCTCAATCCTGGCAACCGAATCCATAAGCTCAATGGTTCTCGTAACTCTCTTCGCCACAAGCTCACTGCTGAAAGTACGGCAGATACTGACGGGACCACGAAGGACTTTGACACCACGAACCGGTCGAGAAATATCCGGGGGGAAAACACCTGGAAGTCGACTCCTAAGGTCTTCCTTAGGCCAAAAAATCTCGGTTTTTCCGACATTAAAGTGAAGACCCAAGCGAGGACCATCCTCCATAATCCGCTCCAAAACCTTCCCCACGACCAAAGTATCTCCAACGATGGTGCCGTCGTCCAAGTACCAAGCCTGCAAGCTCAAGGGAAAAGAGTCTCGGATCTTACAAATCAAGGGATGCAAGACCAAAGCGAAAAGAAGAGGGCCCAAAGGGTCACCTTGATGGACCCCCTGACAAGACCAAAGGCTATGCTCCCCGTAGAAGCGTCTGGCGGGCCGAGAGTAGCAAAACTCGACCCAGCGGGAAAGAACAGGGCAACAACAACGAACCTCACGCAACATGATCTCCCGGTCGACCAAATTAAAGGCATTCTGGAAGTCGACCAAAAGCATGGAAAGGCCCACATCACCACCACGATCCTCAATAAACCGATTCAAGGCATGAAGAATGGCCTCTCCTCCACCAGAAACCCCGACCCCAAACTGGAGGCCCTCAAAGTAACCGCAAAGTGACAGACCAATCAGAATAGCCCCAACCTTAGAGACAAGGCGTCTCCAAACCGTGCCCACATCAATAGGACGGACCCCACCACCTGGTTTAACAAGCGGGGTGAGCGGAGCACTGGCGATGTACTCACTGAGAACCTGCGGGCATCTACCCTCGAGAAACAGGTTAACCACCCTAGTGATAGAGGTGATCAAATCATCCGAGATAGCCGCGGCCCCGCTCAAACAATCCAAAAGATGTTGGGCACGAAAACCGTCCCGTCCACAAGAAGTGCCACGCGGAAAACTCCTGATCATATCCAACACGACGGTCGTGGACGCGATGAGCTGTGGGTGAGCGGCAGGCAAAGGCGGCAAGGAAGGGGGCGGAATAGTGAGGTGCTTATCTTTCAAAGCCTGCAGGGTATCGGCCGTGTAAGGGGCAACGTAGGACGAAGAAAGCACTCGGACAGCGGCAGCGTAATGACCATCACAAATCTTTCGCCGACACTGCCGCAAGTTAACCTCACTAGAGTTAAGGTCCTCCTCCAAACGAAGAGAAGGACCCTCCTCAGCTAAGGTTTCCTGCAGAAGCAGAGCAATACCACCAGGGGCACCCCAAGTACGAATGGCACTAGTAATACACTCCTTCTGACGCTGACGCTTCACGACAGCTCTACACTCAAGGTTACTCCTGGGGGAAAAAGACTTAAGAACACAGAGAGGTAAAATAAGCAGGCTAACCCAGCGAGAAAGATCACCAGGGGAGTCAGCCACAGCATCAAGGGCCCCCCTGAAGATCCTAGAAAACCCAAGGCGACATCTGGGAGGGATAAATTTCACAGTGCGCACCTGATAAGTGTAGTTTGTAGTGCCTATTTCGTAGTGTTTTGGTCCCATTTTCCTTGTGGAATCGCTCCTTGGGAGCGATTTATGGGCTACTTATCCTTCCTCTAGTTCGTTTCGGGTTCCCGAGACCATTCATGAAGAGTTGGAGCGATTCCGACTCAATATATACACTTTTCGGAGCCAACGAAGTGAAGGAACGATCACTCGATGCCTTGGATTCGACCCCGAGACCTTGGGACCCAATCCCGATCCTCCGAGACCCGATCCCGAGTCCCGAGAATTGATGAGAAGTCCATGTGAAGCAAGGAGGAACCAAAAAGATCATATTGGAGGCCTACAAGACTCATCCCCGACGGGTATGACCTCATCCCGTCCGGGATGAAGGAGCAAAACAAGGAGCTGCTGTTTTGGGTCCATCCCGACCGGGACCAGCTCCTCCCGGACGGGACCGACCTCATCCCGACCGGGACCACCTCATCCCGGCCGGGAAGAGCCACCTGGCAGCCCGCATCCTTTCTTTCATCTTCCTTCCACTTGTAACCCTATATATACTCTTCCCTTGTTATCTTAGGTTATGTACTTCATTACCCACTAAACCCTAGACTACTTTAGGTTAGATTAGCATAGATTAGTGTAGATTAGTCCTTAGTTTATCGTTAATCTTAGTAATTAGTCTTGTATTAAGGGAATTCTTGAAGATTCAACCATGATTGACAACCTTGGGAGATTGTTTTGGGTTTTTCTTATTAATACAAGTTTCAATCTTTCATCCTCTTGTTAGTAGGTATAATCTTCCTTCTTATTTACTCTTATCTTGTTTATTCATTCAAGTTTTAATCTTTGTCCATTGTATTGTTCATAGTTCATAGTTTACACTAGTTTGTTTATGTATGTTTTGTTGTTTGTGTTGATTTCTCTTGTTTATGTTAATATTTGTTTAGATATGTGTGAATAGACTTTTTGTAGGGTTAGTAGGGTGATTAAGGGTTGATTATGGATGATTAGGGTTTGATTGAGGGTAAAGGTTGATCCTTTGTTGCTAGTCACATGTTGGGGACACCATGTGTTTGTTGAATTGCTTGTTAGAGTTGTAGTTGCAAATACTTCTCTTGCTAGTCTTCCTCTACTCATTGTTTGTCTAATATGTGATCATGTTGAGAATAGTCGTAGTCACGAGAGTGCGGACTAGGGTCTAAGTAGCGAGAGCCTGGACCTACCTCGACTTAGGCCTTGACGCGAGAGCGCGGACCATCTTTAGTAACTAGGTGAACCTTGCACAATCGATCTCCTAACTATCCTACTACACTTATGAACCCGACCTAACCCTATTCTTTCCTTATTTGTTTTATTTGTCATCTTAGTTAGTCATTGTTCCTTAGTTGACCTAGTCTTGTACTTGGGTGACCTTGGTCTAGACACCTCATTACCGTCCCCGTGGATTCGACCCGACTTGCCCTTTCTACCCAGTTAGGATTAGTTGGTTTTTAATTGATCGGTGGGGATCCACGATAAATCCCTCCCATCAATTTGGCGCCGTTGCCGGGGACGGTGCTAGTTTAGACGTTGTTTGCCTATTTACTTGACTTTGTCTTGTGTTTTTGTGTTTTCTTTTTTTTCTTTTTGTTTCTTTGCTTCTTGTGTGTGTGAGGTTTATTTCTCTCTTGTCTAGTGCCCAAAAAGCACTAGACTTCTCACGTTTGCTCCTAGTCCATAGTTTTTGCCTAGAGGTGGTCACCATCTTCTTCTTACGACTCAGAGCCGCATAAACGGACGGTTGCTAGATTGAGAGGTTTCCAACCGGGTACAAGCCAAGATTTCGAGCGAGCATGAGGTTTGATCTAAACTCCGCACCCATGGAAGCCACCACAAGCCACTCCTCTTCCTCCATGAATCGGGACTATGCCATGATGTCTCCGAACTACCACCAAGCTTCATTTGGTAATCAAGAAACCCGTGGGTATGAACTTCAAGGATATGGAAGCCAATTTCCCCAAAACCCACCGTATCACTAACCACCTCAACTTCACTACCAAGTAGTACTCCAAAACCCCAATGACCACCGAACGCCCAACTTGGAGTTATATCAATCATTTCTCCAATTTCAAAGGAGCCAACAAGAAATGGCCATTCAAATGCAAGAATTCTTGGCCCAATATCGAAGGGAAACCGAGGCGATAGATGCTCGACTAGATGCGTTATCGGTGAAAACCGTAATGCTTTTATCCCGTACATCGCAACTCGATGAAGGGTGCTCACTTGAGCAAAGGGAGAAACCTAATCACGAAGCCGCCGATGATGGTCCTTTTGGTAGCAAAATTTCTTTGGAAGAGGAGAAAGAGGAGATAATCCTCGATGGAGGAGTTTTTGGTGAAGAATTGGGTGAGGATAGTGGGAATTTGAAGAGTTCCATTGATGAAAACACCGATATAATAGAGGAGAGTCAAGAGTCTACTCCCTCTATACTTGTTGAACCTTCAATTCCTACCGCTTGCCCTCCTCTTGAGCTTCATGCCGCTTCTTGCGAGACTATTGTGGAGGATTTTGAACTTTGGGATGAGTTGAGTGAGGTGATAAGTGTTGTGAAGTCATGGGACATGAATGAAGAAATCAAGTCGCCCATATGTGACAATCCAATGAAACATTGTGAACCCCTTGTATGTAATTTGGATCTTGGTTTATAGGAGGTTGAAACCGCTTGCTTGAGTTTCAAATCTCTTCTTATTGATGATGTGGGGAAGAACGATGCTTTAGGATTGGAAGATAATGGGCCGGAACTTGTTGATGACTTGGGTTTGCTTGATGATAAGAAGAGGGTTAAGCTCTCTTTCGTCACTTGTGCTAGAATTTTAAGCTTTGGTTGTGCTAGGAGACGATGCTTAGGGAGGAAGAGATCGGTAAGGTTTGTAGGATGGATAGACCCCGGAGACGACATGCAAGATGACGTTGGGTCGTTGGATTACTACTTCTTGCCTCCACCTTGGAGGCCGTGGAGGATCGCTTGGCTCGAGCACTCTTTGGGCCGTCTCTATGATGTCGGTAGTGCGTTCGACTTGCTCCTCCATGCCCTTGAGGGCTATGGTTGAAGAATGAGAGTCCACCATCCTCGGTTTGACGGAGTTCCTTAAGAACCGTCATGTTGTACATTCTCCTACCTCTCTTCTCTTTAGCTTTATGTTTGTAATTATGTTTATTGTGATTTTGTTCCTAGGACTCTTTGTTTTGTGGTATTCTTGTTATTTGGATTGTTGATGAGCGATGTGAGAGAGGAAATTTGATGTTGTATTTGAGCTTATTGTGATAGGTGTGAAGTGAAGGTAATTCCTAGAGAGGAATGGTTATCGATAGAGCATGGATTGTGAGCAAAGGAACGGGTTTTTGAAGCTTTGAATAGCTTTTGGGGTTTTGGAAGCCACGAAGAGAGCGTCTCGACCGGGAAGAAGTCATCCCGACCGGGAAGGCTGAATCATCCCGACCGGGAAGGATCCATCCCGATCGGGATGAGGGTACCATATTTTGGGTTCATTGGAGTGCCATCCCGATCGAGACGGGAGCTTCCCAACCGGGATGAGTATGTCATCCCGACAGGGACCACCCATCCCGACCGGGATGGCCCCCTACTCCCCCTTGTGCCTCTTCTTCGTCATTTGAGTCCACCCAACCATTGTACACCCCCTCCCAACCTCCCTTCTTCTCCTTGTTCCTATCATACGACCCTTACATGCCATCACTTCATTTCCTCTTCACTTTACACCAAGCCCCACATCAAATCTCACCCCCTCACACCATTACTACCTAAACCATGCGATACTTTCAAGTTTGGAGCGGGATGACAATGATGACGACAAGCAAAGTGCTTATATTGACCATTGAGACGATGGAGCGAGTGAGTTGCTAACCGATGGGTACGACAACTATCCTTTCTTTTCCGTTTATTATTGCTTGTTTTCTCTTGTTTGCCCCCCTTTCCCTTGAGTCATGGTGTCTTGGTGGCCTTCGAGGCCTTAGTATGGTTGCTCCCGATTCTCGATGACGTGACTACGTCGAGAGTCATTTCAAAATCCAAATTTGCATGATTTTCACCCTTTTTGGTAGAAATTAGTCGGATTTGAGCGGAATCCGGGCTAGGTGACTTGATTACACCTAGTCCTCCCCTCCCATTTCCTTTTATTTCTTTCTTTTTATTTCTTCCCCCATCCATATCTTTTCTTGTCTCGGCCCATGGTGACTTGAATACACCCCGGCCGGACACATTCTACCATTTTCTCCACTTTATTTTTGACTTTTAGCTTTATTTTCGTAGTTTCTTTTCTTTTCTTTTGTGCTCCCATGCACTACGGTCGAGCATGAGGACATTGCTCGGCTTAAGTGTGGGGGAGCGATATTCTATCATAGCTAGTTTTATTTTCTTAGTTTTTCGAAAAAATCTTTAAAAACCCTAAAAATTTGAAAAAATTTCACAAAAATCAAAAAGATTTTCTTTTGTGTGTTTTCCTTTTGTGTCGTTGTGTCGTGTATTTGTTGTGTTGTGCGTGTTTTGCCTCCCTTTTTCCTTATAGGTTGCTTGAATCACCAATAGCTTTGGAGAGCTTTCAAGACTTCTGGTAACATCTTTATCCCTTTTTCTTCTTTATTTCTTGTGAAGTTTGGAGAAGGTTTGTGATGTGGTGTGCTCGGGTGGAGCTTTGTAATGCTTGTGGTTGATTTGGTGACTTGTTTGGAAGCTCAGGGTGGTGTTTGTGTTGTTTGTTGGTTTGTTTTATTTGTTTTTGTTTTGTGGCCTTTTATCTCTTCTTCTTTCGTTTTCGTCGTGTCTTCGTTTTGTGTTGTGTTAGTGTGTCTTGTGTGTTTAAAAAGGTTTTCGAAAACCCGGTTTAGAGGCTAGTGTGCGAGTGTTTACTTTCCTTCCCTAGTGGTATAAATCGAGTCTTGGACTTTAGTCTAGTAGAATGACCCTAAATCAATGATTTCGTTGGTCCTTTACCTTGAGTCCACCTAGCTTACTAGGGATTTACTACGGGATTTGCACCTTTGACCATTATGACCACCCACGGTGTGAAAAGGCCTTGGTTACCGAGTCTCGTCCCTTAGGTGACCGTGTCTAGGATCGTTTGATTAGTCCAAGTTCTCCACCTTTTTGTGGGTTTGAAGGGAAGGCGCCGTCCCGACTCACCCATTACCCTACCTCCTACACATATCCACACAATAAATTGCAATTTGTTGAATTCTCTCTTTGTTGTTACACAATGAAATGCCAAAAAGCAAAACCAAGCCAAAAGGGCAAAGAAAGGAAAAAGAAAGAAAAAGAAAGAAAGAAAAGAATGAAGAAAAAGAAAAGGCACAAAAGCCAAAAAGAAAATAGAAAAGAAGAAAAAGAAATGGCATGGCAAAATACAAAGCAAAAATGCAAAAGAAAAGAGAAAATGCCAAAAGAAAATCGTCTCACAAAAAGATCCTAACCCCACAAAAATAAACCTTTTTCCGACTTTTGCCGTGAAGAGCCTACCAAAGGACCGAGTCCCTAGGAAGGATGATAGCGGCAAAGGTCGGTCTTCCCTCACTTTGCAACTATTTCCACTTTTTACTTGGACTAGTTAGGCGGTTTTGGGCATGGGACGACCCTCTTGGCTCTTTGCTACAGGGGGGCGTGGTCTCACTTACCTACAGTGTCGACTAACACTGTGGTCATCACTTTCCATCCCGCCGATCGTCTCGTAGTACGTTCTTAGAAGGTTAGGAGGAATCTAGGTAAGTTACCAACGTTTTTTGTTGCTATGTCGTCATACTATTAGGGTTTTGTCCATTTTGGTTTGTATTGCTAGCTTGGGAACGTTGTCACTTGCTTCGAGTCCTAAACCGGTGCTTCTTTCACCGCTTTTTAGAGGGAAGCGGTATTTGTTTTCTTTTGGGTGCAACCGATTTTTGTTTGTTTGTTTGTGTGTTTGTTGTTTATGTGTTTTGTGTCCGGTTGCATCCACAGTTTTGTTGCAAGACCCCACTTGCCTTGCGGATAGCACTTGTCCTCTAAGTGTTATCGCGTGAGTTGAAAGGGCGTAGGGTGCGCTAATACCCGCTCGTCTAGTTTAGTAGATAGTATGTGCTTACTCGAGGGCGAGTAAGGGTTAAGTGTGGGGGAGTTGATAAGTGTAGTTTGTAGTGCCTATTTCGTAGTGTTTTGGTCCCATTTTCCTTGTGGAATCGCTCCTTGGGAGCAATTTATGAGCTACTTATGCTTCCTCTAGTTCGTTTCAGGTTCCCGAGACCATTCATGAAGAGTTGGAGCGATTCCGACTCAATACATACACTTTTCGGAGCCAACGAAGTGAAGGAACGATCACTCGATGCCTTGAATTCGACCCCGAGACCTTGGGACCCAATCCCGAGCCTCCGAGACCCGATCCCGAGTCCCGAGAATCGATGAGAAGTCCATGTGAAGCAAGGAGGAACCAAAAAGATCATATTGGAGGCCTACAAGACTCATCCCCGACGGGTATGACCTTATCCCGTCTGGGATGAAGGAGCAAAACAAGGAGCTGCTGTTTTGGGTTCATCCCGACCGGGACCAGCTCCTCCCGGCCGGGACCGACCTCATCCCGACCGGGACCACCTCATCCCGGCCGGGAAGAGCCACCTGGCAGCCCGCATCCTTTCTTTCATCTTCCTTCCACTTGTAACCCTATATATACTCTTCCCTTGTTATCTTAGGTTATGTTCTTCATTACCCACTAAACCCTAGACTACTTTAGGTTAGATTAGCATAGATTAGTCCTTAGTTTATCGTTAATCTTAGTAATTAGTCTTGTATTAAGGGAATTCTTGAAGATTCAACCAAGATTGACAACCTTGGGAGATTGTTTTGGGTTTTTCTTATTAATACAAGTTTCAATCTTTCATCCTCTTGTTAGTAGGTATAATCTTCCTTCTTCTTTACTCTTATCTTGTTTATTCATTCAAGTTTTAATCTTTGTCCATTGTATTGTTCATAGTTCATAGTTTACACTAGTTTGTTTATGTATGTTTTGTTGTTTGTGTTGATTTCTCTTGTTTATGTTAATATTTGTTTAGATATGTGTGAGTAGACTTTTTGTAGGGTTAGTAGGGTGATTAAGGGTTGATTATGGATGATTAGGGTTTGATTGAGGGTAAAGGTTTATCCTTTGTTGCTAGTCACATGTTGGGCACACCATGTGTTTGTTGAATTGCTTGTTAGAGTTGTAGTTGCAAATACTTCTCTTGCTAGTCTTCCTCTACTCATTGTTTGTCTAATATGTGATCTTGTTGAGAATAGTCGTAGTCACGAGAGTGCGGACTAGGGTCTAACTAGCGAGAGCCCGGACCTACCTCGACTTAGGCCTTGATGCGAGAGCGCGGACCATATTTAGTAACTAGGTGAACCTTGCACCATCGATCTCCTAACCATCCTACTACACTTATGAACCCGACCTAACCCTATTCTTTCCTTATTTGTTTTATTCGTCATCTTAGTTAGTCATTGTTCCCTAGTTGACCTAGTCTTGTACTTGGGTGACCTTGGTCTAGACACCTCATTACCGTCCCCGTGGATTCGACCCGACTTGCCCTTTCTACCCAGTTAGGATTAGTTGGTTTTTTATTGATCGGTGGGGATCCACGACAAATCCCTCCCATCAGCACCCCTAACGACAACAAGCGATCTAGAGAAGCCACGTCAAGACAACCCAACCCAACAGGCCCCACAACATCGCCAGGAGACGAAGATGGAGCGAGCGGCCGAGGGATGCCATAGACAAAGAAACGAGCAACTCCGTCACCACATTCAGGGGGTGCAACAAAATCAGACCTCGGCCCGTGCCGACACTTGGCAGAAAGAGAATGCATGGTAAAGCAAACACCACAAAGCCAAAGACTCATACGCTTAAGGGTAACCTCCGCCTCAGAAAAAATAGATAAACTAGAAGAAAGGGCTTGACGCGTAATTACCTGAGCATTCCCGAGGCCATGTCGCTTTCGGAGGTGGAAGATCATGGAGGTTATAACAAGACCCTTCCCATTATTGTCACAACACTCAGAAAGACCAACGAAGGGGCAATGGAAACGCGCGAGTCCCGGCATTATGAATAGGCAAGACACGAAAGGAGAGACGCGGGGAAAAACAGAAAATCAACCCCAAAGCTCACAAACTGCCACCAAGCAAACCGACAAGGCCCGAAACCAAAAAAAACGACCAAAAGAAAATAGAACAAACAACAAGAAACGCAGCGAGCAACCAACAGCCACCAAGCAACACCTCGACACCTGAGTAAAAAAAAACAGCAGAAGAAAAAACAGAACAACCAACAAAAGGAACCCGCAAGAGGAACAATCAACAAGAAGAGCAGCAGCGAGCAAAAGCAAACCCGGAAAACATCAAAAAACGCCAGCTAAGCACACAGGTGGCTGAGAAGAGGAACCCGCTGACTGGTCGGCAACGAGAAAGACAGCAGCAACGGCGTATGTGAGGGAGTACTTAAGAAACAGCAGCAGCGACACACGGAAGAGAACGGCAGCAGGTGAACTCAGACCGACGATGCACAGAGACAACAGCAACTCCGGCAAGCAGAAATCGGGAAATCCGGCAGAAGAAAACAGAGGAACACAGCAGCAGCTCCAGCGGGAATTCCGGCAAGCAGAGGACAGCATTCAGGGAGAATTTCGGCAAGAGGAAGGGGAAGGAACAGCAGGAGGGTGACGTAGGAAGAAGGGAAGGCAGCCGGCAAGAAGGTCGGCGTCAGGGCAACGACAGACAAACGGCGACAGAAGAAAACAGAAAACAAAGATGGACGGAAGGACCCACAAAGGAAGTGGAGACGACAAGGGGGGGGGGAAGAAAGGGTCGGCCGGTGGCGGAAGGACAGCCGGTGAAGGGAGGAAATCCGCCGTGGACAGCGGCTGCCGGCGGCAGAAACCCTAGGTGCAGGGGTGACGCTCGCAGATCGCACTCCTTCTCTACCTGATTTTGAAATTATTATTATTATTATTATTATTATTATTATTATTATTATTATTATTATTATACATATATATATATATATATATATATATATATATTTTTATGAAACGGAACTTGCATTAAACACCAGAACAAATTACAAGAAGTTAGAGGGAAGCAGAGATACTATCTGGGCTCCCACTCCCTTAGCGATAGAAAAACTAAGACGAGTAAAAATAAATGCAGCTGCCCGAGCTCCCGCGTCCTGAGAGATAGAGAATTACTGAATCCGCTTGAGTAAAGCAGCGGCTTCCGCGTCGAGCTCCCCTAGAGAAGAGAAAGAGAAAGGTAGGAACCCATACCCAGTCTTGGTGCACAAATCTCCATACTTGGTGCACTTGCGCTGAGCAGCATCAGCGATTGCGCGGCCAGGTAGAAAATCAGACATCGCAGACTGGGTCAAAGGGGACGACCCCGTCAAATCGACACACACATCACGACCCTTATCCCAGGAATAAAGAAGCAAATCCGTCGGGCGTAGGGGTCTGTCGTGCCCATCAATCAAACCGACATCTACCTCCTTACCGGTCGAAATACCAGATCGGAAACAGATATCCAAAAGGGTGTCGCGAACCAAGTTATGTCTATGCTTAATACCAACGGTACCAGCACATGACACAGCATGATCTCCAAAAATGTCCCCCTCAAAAACTCTGGAACAATCAGAACAGGGCTTGGGTACCGGGAGCAAAGGGACACCCAACCGATAGCTAAGGACAGAGCGATAAGTCCTCCCTTTCATGGTTTGTCCCAGCCCGGAGATAGGAACTGCGCGCAACCGGTTAGACGTGTGAGCACCCTGCAGAGACTTCCACAAAGCCACCGGTCGTCGAGTCAAGGAGAAAACCGATTCTAAAGAAGCAGCAACCTTCGTGAAATATATATCTGCCAATTTCTTCATGAGTTTGGGGGCAGCGACTTCACTAGGATTACGGAAAAGGTCGGAACCGGTGGTCTCGCTAAACAGAGTCAAGGCCGCATCGAAGGTCGGCCCGGGAGTAGAGACAGCTGAAGGCCGAAGGAGCGTAGCCTGCAACTCAGAGGTCTGAAGGCGAGAAGCCAAAAAGGCATAGTGCATGACATCCCCGGCGCTATACACACCCAATCCCCCGAAATTAAAGGGCAGTGTGGAAAGACGCCACTGCCAGTCCCCGAACCCGAGGCCAGACGCGGTGACAATGCGTTCCAAGCTAGACCGCAATGCCGCATCAAAGGTCTTAGCCGAGTCGAAGACCGTAGGAGGACAGGTTCGCAGAGAGAAAGAAAGCTTAGAAATACCAGCACAAGCACGAAGTAACAACAGCTCGCACTGTGGGTCCTCAATCCTGGCAACCGAGTCCATAAGCTCAATGGTTCTCGAAACCCTCTTCGCCACAAGCTCACTGCTGAAAGTACGGGAGATACTGACGGGGCCACCATGAACTTTGACACCACGCAGCGGTCGAGAAATATCAAGGGGGAAAACACCCGGAAGTCGACTCCTAGGGTCTTCCTTAGGCCAAAAAACCTCGGTTTTTCCGACATTAAGATGAAGACCCAAGCGAGGGCCATCTTTCATAATCAGCTCCAAAACCTTCCCCACGACTAAGGTATCTCCAACGATGGTGCCGTCGTCCAAGTACCAAGCCTGCAAGCTCAAGGGAAAAGAGTCCCGGATCTTGCAAGTCAAGGGATGCAAGACCAAGTACCAAGCCGTCGTCCAAGTACCAAGCCTGCAAACTCTTTATTATTATTATTATTATTATTATTATTATTATTATTATTATTATTATTATTATTTTAATTTTATTTTAATTTTTTTGCAAGAATGTTAGAACTCTTTATTCCTCCATCAAGGGTAAAAACAAAGAGAACAAGCTTACAAAGTATAGCTAGGACTTGCCAAGGCAAAAAAAAACGGAAAAACCAATCAACTAGCCACTAAGTACAGAATTGATGTAAAAGAGGGTATCTGTGTTGCATTCTAGTGCTAACTACCAATTTGAGGCTAGCAAAACACTGCTCAGCAAGCTGTTCTTTGCCAAGAAAAATACGAGTATTTCTCTCCTTCCATGCATAGTAGATAAGAGCATTTAGTTAGGTCTTCCTCCAAGCAAGCAGCCATTTAATCATAGATGGTGCAAAACAAAGGCTTCTAGCAGTAGCCTGTAAATCAGTACAGTTCCACGGTTTACCCAGCCAACATCGTACCATTGCAACCATAGCGGTAGAAAATGGGCATTCAAAGAAAAGGTGTTGATGACTTTCACACTCTTGTTTACAAAGATTGCATCTGTTGGGTATAAAAAATCCCCGTTTCTGCATCACATCTACCGTTGGGAGCCTGCCCTGCAAAGCTAAAGAAATGATAACTCTGTGCTTAGGTAGGATTGCAGGGTTGGTAATCACCTTGTGCCATGGCATCACAGGAAGCTTCCCTCTGAACCAGTTGTACGCCTTAGTAGTATCAAATTTGCCACCGCTACTCCAACTCAGAATCAAACGCATACCATTCTCAGAACTACCCTCCCGATTAATTAATTCATTCTTAACTCGTATGATGCTGCGGATAGTATCAGAAAATGCATCTCTTGTCTGCAAGTCCCACACAGATCCGCCTTGCAAAACATAGGACCTAACCCAAGTAATCCGGAGGCTAGGGTGTCGGTGAATGATTTGCCATATCCATTTAGCTAGAAGCGTTTTATTCCAAGCCAATAGTTCTATGATATTGAAACCTCCCTCAGACCAAGGGGAACATATACTCAGCCAACTTTTATAAACCATTCTCTTATTAGTAGAAGATGAAGACCAAAAGAAATTCTTACATATTTTCCGAATGATTTTATAACTTCCTGTGGCAAAAGGGCAATTGCACACCAGTAGTTAGCCATACCAAAGATAGTGGAGTTTATGAGTTGAGCTCTACCAGCATAAGATAGCAGGCTATTAGACCAGTGCATCACCGAGTTTTGCAGTTTAGTGATCAAATAGCTAAATTGCTCAATACTATTCCTGGTATCATTCAAAGGCATTCCTAAGTACCTGCAATGGAAAACGTTCTCAATGAAACCAGATTCAGCAATAATTTGAGCCTTAACCGCTGGTTTTATCCCACCAAAATAAATGTCAGACTTGTCATTATTCACCCTCAAACCGGAGTAGACAGCAAACTGATTCAGACAATCCTTAACAGCAAGTACAGAGGGCAAATCGCCTCTCATAAAAATCATGATGTCGTCAGCAAAGACCAAATGGTTTAGAGCCAACTTCGCACATTTGGGATGAGTAGAGACAGCTGGTAGAGTCTTAAGCTTCCTCAAGTATCTAGACAATACTTCCATACTAAGAACAAAGAGGTAAGAGGAGATGGGGTCTCCTTGCCTAATGCCACCATGTCATTTAAAAAATCCAACACCACCACCATTAAATTTAAGAGAATACCCAGCACCGGAGACACAACTCATAATCCAGTTCACAAAAGTAGGGGGGAAATTCAGAGATAGTAACATGTCTTTAATGAAGCTCCAGTGGAGGGAATCGAACTCCTTCCGAATCTCTATCTTCATGAGACATCTAGGAGTGATGAGCTTCCTCCTACACCCTTTTATTAAAGCTTGAGAAAGTGCGATGTTATCATGAATGTTCCTACCGGAGACGAAAGCAGCTTGTTCAGGTCCTGCCACAGAAGGGAGTACAGTCTTCAGTCTATTTTCTAGGATTTTACTAATGGTCTTTGCTAACACTATCCATGAGGTATCAGGTTATACCCGGGTATGTTGTCAAGTCAAATGGGTGTTAGACCTTCCATTCCCAAGGATGCTAAGGTTATTTCCAGTTCTGACACATGGACCGAGGATTTGTTTAGGGAATTTAGGATGTCTTGGGAGCAAAGGTTCTTGCGTCCCGTTGTTCGACCGGCCGACAATGCTTCCGTCCGGCGGAGGGTTCGTGAACACCCATCAGGAGAGAGAAACTTAAAAGTTAGGAAGATGGCACCACTAAGAGGTGAGAAGGTAACTCGAAGGACTGCAACTAAGTGCCTGACCAAAGACAGCATTACCGATCCCAGTTCTGTCAGTTCATCTAAGCGGGCCAAGACTAACAAGACCCATATCAAAAACGTGGAAGAGGAAGGAAAGTGGGATTGGCTGGGCTCGCCTTTGGCTAGGGTGGTAGAAGCTTGTATTCAGAGGCTCGAAGATGAGAAACACAAGCGGGCTCACCTGAATGGCAAGGGGAAGAAAAGGTTGGATCGGTAGAGCCCAACCGTTTGTATTATGTATTATTAGTTGATATTATGTGGCGTATTAGTACTAGTTTTGTGGAGTTTTGACACGTTGTTGATTTCGGGGATGTCCGGGTTTCAGACGCTTGATGTAAATGCCTCGACAAAGGCTCGATTTAACCGAATTTTGTTATTAATGAGAAGCACGTATATTTTTTTTCATTTTTTTTTGTGTTGGCTTGCAACTCGATTCTTCATTTTGCCCAGGGAGCTTTTTCAGGTTTTCACCCCGTCCTCGACTCACCTTTTTTTCTTTCTTTTTTTTCTTTTTTTTGACGGCTCGCAACTCGTTTCTTCATTTTGCCCGGGGTGCCCTTTCGGGTTTTCACCCCGTCCTCGGCTCGTCGTTTGTGCTTCATCATTGGAATCACTCGTTAACCGGAGCGTGGAAAAAGGTTCTGGTTTGCATGTGAATCGAATAATCAATTCTGTTATTTGGTTGGTTGTACCCGAAGAAGGGTTGCCTACGTATCCGTGTTTAAACGGAATCAGACCATGTTCGTAGTTCTTTATAGATGTGAGTGATTTTGCTTTAGACCCGTTATGCCAATTATCGATGTGAGATGTTTAGAGTGTTTCGCATGGGTTTTCACCCTAGCTAAAAATTAATGTGAAATGGTCGGGTGTGACCCCTTGAAAGTGACAATTACCGAGATACCGCGTTTGGGTCAGGGCGACTGGATTGGATGGTTTTGGAATGTGGAGCTAGGTAGTTAGTGGCTCTGATGAACTAAGATCTGGAGCTTGATTTTTGTGGAGTTAAGGCTATGGGGTTACGGTTTCGTAATGTGGTAGGAAAGGGGAAGCTGAGTAAAAATGACTCAGACTTCAATCGGGTGGGTTGTAAATTACATGGGATCTGATTTCCATGTCTGGCCCTAACGGTTGGGATTATCCTATTGAGCTTGAATCCTCAAAATTCCGGACTGTCTCCTAACAAGTGTCTCGGGAAGGTCTTAAGGGTTGTAATGTAGAGAGGCTAGTATTTGGGTGCTAGCTGACTGGCCTGTTCATTTTTTTCTCTCTTTTTTTTGGCTTTTTTTCGGACTTTGCACTTAAAGTCGAATTGGATGATTGGGGGTTTCATTTGACCATTGATTTTGGTCTTGATCATTGAATTGGGCCGGTTTAATTTGGCCTTGGTTTCATTCTTTCTTTGGCTCCTTTTGGCCATTTCAGACCCTTCTTTTTTTTTGGTCAGACTAGCACCTATGATAGGAATTGGTCGGTCTTCATTTGAGGGATGTTTATTGTGGGAAATGGGTTTGCCTTCCGTCTTTAATCAGAAGCTAAGAGACTATCTAGGTTTGTCATCGGATTCGGGGATGCTCGTTCTAAGGGATAGTTTGTGGTTTTCTACACCAGGCATGGAATAGGTAAAAAAGGAACACGGGATCTCGGTTCTTGTAACTCCTCGTTGTTTTGAGGTTTATTTGGTTGTTATCGATAAATGGCATAGTATCGAGTCGTAAGCAAGAAATGTATGTTTTAAATCAAGCGATTGTCGAGGCGCATTATAAAGGAAGAAAAGTTTATTTCTTTTTATTGATAGTAATAAGTGGGCTATGTGCCCGAGGTATTATTTTCGGGGAGATGGTGGACAAATCCCCTCGCACCTCCTGACTCGATGCGAAACAAAATACATTTGTTGTACTATTAGGTCTAGGCCCTAAGATGAACTAGACTCTAACTCAGACACAGATTTACTCGTCTCGGCAGATGCCCTTGGGTTGTCAGGATCTTCCTTAATATTCCGGACATTCTCCTCTATAGGGTCGAGGTGGGAACAATCGATGGTGTCGTCAAAGATGGCATGGACACTAAAGGGGTTTGTGGTATTGTTTGGTTTCTCGGGCGGAGGGAGAGGAATCGTCCCGTTTTCTATCATATCTTGTATGACGTGTTTAAGTCGAAGACAAGATTCAGTATTATGGCCATTGCCACGATGGAAATGGCAATATTTATTAGCATCCCATGACTTTGCCCTTTTGTCTGCGGGTGGATCCGCAGTAGGACCTACGGGCTCGAGCTTCCCTTGATCGACCAGATGCTCGAGAACTTTGGTGTAGGAAGAATTGATTGGGGTGAATTCCCTTAGTGACCTTTCTACTTTGTTGGATGCGGTTTTATAAGGTCTTGAGGTTTTTCTCGTATCGATTTTAGAAAGTTTCGATCGGGCGGAGCATTGGGATGCTCTGCCCTCGGTACGTTCTTGGGCATGGTAATCGCTCGGATTAGCGTTTGTTTCGCTTTCTGTGTCTCTACTCTCAAGGAAATTGAGGCGGTTATCGATGTAACGAACGGAGAAAGTCAAACGGGTTACCGAAGTTGGAGGTTGCGAACCAATTTGGTTAGGGTATTGACATCGTTGCGGATGCTTTCGATGGCGCTTGAATCTACCGACATGTTGGGGAGTGACTCTAAAGGGAAAGGATCAAGAGGTCAGATCGGATCCACCGGACGACTTAGAGACTTGAGGAATGCTCGTAACTGAGCGACACGAAAATGAGACCCTTGACTCGCGCGTGCGTGCGGTCGTCGTTTAGGGACTCAGGTGCTTTAGACTCTCGGTGTATTCGGCAGAACGCCTTATGGAGTCACGTCTCTAAAGCGAGACGATTTGACACTAATCTCGGGATGAGATTTAAAGAGGACTTCTCGGGATAAGACGACCCAAAATATAAGACCTCGAGCAAAGGCGACCCTAGTAACTAACACAGACAGTTAATCACACGGTTGTACGATGTAAGAAGTTGATCGCGATCCCGGCTCAGGATCAAGGGATTTGATATATGTTTTTTTTTTAAAACGACCAATCTTTACAGAGGAGAATTTTTTATTTTTTTCGAAAAGGACGACTTGTAAAAATGGGATGATGATGGCGTGTTAACATTGTTTGTGACGTTAAAGTGTGTTGCTATATGTGTGCATCGGGAATCCGACGATAGCTAAAGTGCAAATGGTGCTTTTTTTCTCTCACAAGAAGCACGGATCTTAAGGGAACCGGTTGTGAAAATGATAACGTGGCATTTTTATCGAAACTACTATTATTTAGCTAGTTCGATACTTGTGGTGTACGTGATGCTCGTGGTAGAGCGTGAAGTCTAATGACAGTGTTCTTAAAAGTGTGACCAAATCCTTAGTGAGGGATTTAGGTGGTGAATAGTATTTTAGAAAACTTTCATTCCTTTTTAGAAGAACTCTTAAAACTAGTTACCCACGTTCGTTGGTTGCGTTAACTAGCATTTAACGGTGGGAGGGTGCATTGTAAAAAAATATTTTGAAAGTGTGACCGTTTTTTGAGTTCCTTGACTTCATTAATTGAAGTTTTGGTTGTGTTAACGGTATGTGTGTAAAAACATATTTTTTTGAAAATAAAAATGTAACTGTTTGGTATACCTTGATTCCACTTATCGGGAGTCTCGGTGGTATTAACAGTATTTGTTGTTGATGGGTTTTGCTTTGGCCAAGGTGATGGCATTGAAAATATTATATTTTTTTTGAAGGTAGTGAGTGTAAAATTTGCCATAATGACGGCATCTAAAAATATTTTTTGCCCTTTTAGAAAATCATGACTTGACCGAAGAATCGGTGTTTAAAAGAACGTTTTGAAAAGATGAGGTATTTTTCGAAAACGGAATTGGGTGTGGTTGAATATGTTGGCGTGGTTGAGTCCAGATTTTTTAGTGTCTTATTTGGGTTGTTTGCAAACACGCTACACATAACTAGGAATGCATACACTCATGCAGGATGTAGACACGGGTAGGTTAGGGTAGGCTACCGCCCACGAATAGTCTTTACTTAGGCATTGACAGATCATCGGGAGACGAGTGCCAGGCCGTCCGTTCGGAGCCATCCGCTTATTAATCCCGCGGGTTACGCGTTAGGCAGCCGGAGCGTCAACCGAGGATCTCCCCGCGTGTTCCTAAAGATCTTACAGCGAAGAGGTCGATTGGTCCTGATATCGGTTAGGGTGGGCTTTTTAGGGCCAAAACCTGTAGTGACCCTAACTAGGAACTAAGAAATGAGCTTCACCGACCTCGTTCAAGTTACACCACCGCTGGAAACTTGTTTCCAAATCCCCAGCGGAGTCACCAAACTGTGGACGTTCGTCCGCACCGCCCAGCACCCCGCGCGCGCCCGCGCGGGACCGACCCGGTTTTTCATCGTGTGGCGACGGCCACCCATGCGGCCCCCTCCCGGTCGGGGGCCGGTCCGATCTCGCATACGGGGCGATGTGTCGGACCTTGATTCGGATGATGATCCAGACTTGTACTAGACGGGTGCGGGCACCCGTGTTTTCGTTTGGGAATCGATCGAGTCGTGGTTGTAAATGTTTGAAGGCCAATTTGTTTGGTAAGGCGACCTTTTTAGTGAACTGAATTCGTTGCCGATTTGTGGAGTCGCCACCGAGTCAATTATGGGGATTCAGAAACCGTTCAAGTCAACTTTGATCCCTTGCCGGCTCAAAGTTGAGTGGCACGGGACCTAAAGAGAAAGACTTGTACCCTTAAGCACTCCATGCCTGGAATGACTCTCATTGCCAATGGTTTCGGACATCCGGAAACCGCCGATTCTGAGTAAGGAGTGAGGCTACGTATTGGGAAGCCAACATCCGGTAGACGTCAACACCCAATCCCGCCCGCACTATAGTGGCCTCTACTAATCAATCGGTGGGCTGATAACCTAGTTCTTTTGTTGTGGCGGAAATGCTGTAACATCAGTTGTTTTAACCCTATGCCTTTTACTACGTCGGTTGTTTAAGGACAAGTAAGTACTGTTGTCGAAGTAGTTATGTTTACATTCTTTGCATGCGATTTCACGTGACAAGCAGGCCATGAAAAGATGCACGTAGGAGAGTAGAGAGTACTAGTATTATACGTATTAGCAAGCCAGTTTTAACGCGATAATACGGATATTAGTCGTTCTCGTGGTATACCTTACCTGGTATTCTGCTTAAGATGCGTCGGTTCGATATTAATTGAGATGCGTCGAACCTAGTAAGGCGAGCACCTGGACTAATACGGAACCCGACCATCACTTTGCTCAGTTTTAGTTATTTTACGTTTTGAATTCTGTGTTAGGTGATTTAGCATGCGATTATAAGGTCATAAAGGCAATAAATCATACGAAAAACTGTAAATGCGAATGTAAGTAAATCACATTGTGAGGAGTTGCACCCTCGGACTAAACGGGACTCGATGCATAGATAGTTGAGGACGGATCTCGAAATTACTCGGGTCTATTTAGTGTGTTTTAGTATTTGTGATTGAAGTTGGGACGTTACGTGTTTTAGTAGATATTTGTGGACCTAGTGTCCACATCCAATGTTATCGTGGTGCATAATAAAAGAAATTACGAATATGGAAAGTTTTGTTTAGATGACAACCTAGCGACTCGACTTCAATAGGCGGATCCTCCTAGCTTGACCAGTGACTCCGTCAGAGCTCCGTTACCGTTGACCCTTCCTACGGCTACTGCGGCAGAGCTTCGTTACTATGGACTAGTTCTGCGGCTAATCCGGCAGAGCTTCGCTACTAGACTTGAGCTAGTCGATCACAGGCACCTCGGTATCGTGTGGGGTCTTCGAAGGTGAGGAGTAGCGTCGATGTCGCTTTTATCGGAACTGCAATCGAGTGGATCGTTTGCCTCGGGTGTCGGAGTGCGAGCCCTTAGCGAGAGAGTAAAGGGAGAAGAGAAGATGAGAATGTGTCGAATGAATGAGGCGAAGGGGGGTATTTATAGGTGTTTTCGGCCCTCGTCGCCCATATGGACGCCCGAGTTGGGGCGCACCAAGACCCCGGCGCCTAGGCTAAGGCGCGGGGGGACTAAGACGCGTGAGGTGGGGCGGTCGGGATTTTGAAGATACGATTTTGATACTTTCCAAAACCGAGAGAGGAGTGTGATACTTAGCTTGGAGCCTAAGAATTCCCGCGGCTTGACCTAGCGTCGTGGGTTTAGTGGGCCTCGGGTGTGCGTCCCGAGGTTCTCTTGGCACGGTGCTGACTCAGTTCGAGTTTCGGGACCGACTCGGAGTCCCGGTGTCAGAATTGACTCTAATTAGTGTCTATGTGACCGTAACGACACGACTAAGGCTGCCATCATGTTAGTTTTAATTCTTTCAAGTAATTATTTGATCCGTTCTATAGAAAAACTACCCACGACATTGCGAACCCACGTCGCGTTGCAGTCCTATCGTCATCGGGTGTTTGTTGGGCACTTCTGCAGCCACCAGGCCAAATCTGGGTGTCTAAAATATGAGGAGGTAAAAGCCAAGCTAGTATTCCCTGCATCCATCAATAATGAATATTTCGTTCTCACCAAACTCCAGTCGAAGAAATTTGGCATAGCAACAAGCGCCTTATCAAAATCGCTTCCCACTAATAACTATGAAATTAGAGAGATCAATTCTTTTCTCATAGCAAAAACACATTCTTCTTCTAGTTTCACTTCATTTTTTTTTCTTTTCTTCTTCTTTCCTTTCTTTTCTTTTTTTTCCTTCAATTTTTTCTTTCATTGATTTTTTTCTTTTCATTTTTTTTCTCAATTCCCCTTTTTTTCAGTCATCATGGTACCAGAATTAACCCGGAAAAAACAATTTCGTCCAACTAATCTACTAGCTTGACTAGGGTAGGCAATATATGGCATGTAGTTAATAAACGGATCAAACAGGTCAATTTGGCTATGTGAGGCTCATGGGAATTAATTAAAAGAAAGGATTTGCCTTTTTCACACATGTCAAAACCACGAGTCAAAAACGTACAAGTACCTAAGAGACGAATGTCATGCTTATGCAATTTGATGTTACATGTCTCATAAGGAGTACTACTCTCAACCTAAATGAAACTGATCATGAATGTCATCAGTTTAAGGCTCTAATTCCTTACAATTCTGAGTAGTTTGCCAACAATGAGTCAAGTTTATTCGTTCAGTAAAGTTAACCAAAGATGCAAGAATATCGCATGTGACTGCGGACAAAAACTCTATCGGCGCACGAGCTTAAGCAACTAAACGAAGACATAGAAGCATTATCATCATTGCTACATAGCATTCCGACTCAACTAAGACTCAACTAAATGCAAAAACATATTTTTGGATTTTTTTTATGCATGCATAAATGCAAGAAATATGCAGATGGATGAAAACAGACAGATGCATACCCTCCCCAAACCAAATCACACAATGCCCTCATTGTGTACAGCATACAATAAGAGGCAACAATAAAATGGGGAAGAAATGCAAAACAATGGAAGTGCAAAAAGAAAAAGAAATAACTACTTACAAGATGTATACAAATGGAGATCTCCCCAAACCGTCCTAATCGGAGCTCTCGTCACCGCTTTCCTCGCGACTACCACTTCCACTACCGTCTTCGTCATCCTCATCATCATCCTCGTCGTCATCCTCTCCATTGTCACCGACCATATCCTCGTTTCGCTCATTATTATCATAACCTCCCTCGGGATAGGTGTAGTAAGTCGGGTGCCAAGCTGTAGGAGAGGTCGGACCAAATTCCACGGAATTGTCATAAATTGGAAAGTCGTAAAGTGCCTGATTAAGCTGTATCGTATCTACCCGGTGGCACAACTCGTTAAGCATTCTAGGGACCGCCGCTTGGTCGATGACGGGAGGTGGTACATATGGTGGAGGAGGCACGAAGTGGGTCAGAAATGCAGGCACGTTAGAATAATCAGTATATGAAAATGCATAAAGAGGTCGAGGTGGGCCCGAAGGTCCAGCCGCAAAAGATGGTGTATGTGATGCACGGCTAGTCGGTCGGCCACCACCCCCTCGAGATTGTTAAGAAGGTCGAGACGGTCCGCCCGTCTCGGGTGTGAAGTGTGTAGCGGTCTGAAGATCCTTCCTAAGTGGTAGCAAATAGGAGGGATACGGTGGAGGGTCCATGTCAGGACTAAGAGGGAGCTGGGGGAAGGGATGAGAGGTGGTAGATTATACGGGAGGATAATCGAGTCATCTTTTGCTATGCGCCAACTGTTGTGTGCCAAACTTGGACCGTTTTTCCTCCCATTTAGACCCATTTTTCCTCCGTTTTGCGAGAATAGAGTGCGATTATCGCCGTATTTTGCGTAATTCTTGCATTAGTGTCTCTCTTTTGCATTTTACGTGTTTTTGGTAGTTTTCTGTCTATTTTGATAGGATTTTTGACCGAAAACATGTTTGAGCTTCTACGAGCATGAGAGAGATACGGTCCAAGAGCAAAGCACACAATCGAAAGTTCAAGTAATCCAATTGATCGACGAAGAAAGAGACCGGAAAAGAGGAGAAACTCCACCGGGTGAAATTTCACCCGGTGAGTCATCACCGGGCGAAGTTTCGCCCGACGACATTTTCCACCTCCCCGAAGATTTTCATGGCACTCACGACCGGGCGAAATTTCGTCTACCGGGTGAAATTTTGCTCGATGGAGAGAACGGGCCGAAATCGTATTTTGAGAATAAAATCTCACCGGGTGAAATTTCACCCGGTGAGATTATTATGTCGAGCCGCAGGGTGAAGTTTCACCCTATGAAGATGCAAAGGATGATGGTCTAGCTAAAATGAAGAGAAATTGGATTTGGACCTTGAAATTTGTGCAACCCATTAAGATTTCTATAATTACTCCTCCTAGGATTTTGTGCCTCCTTGAGCCTTGAGTGTGCCTTGGGTGAGCCTTTAGGAGTAGAAGTAATGTAGAGAACTCTCTAGTAATAGTATTAGTAGTTTGTAGTAAGCTCTCTAGTTAAAAATCTCAAAACCATTAGTAGATCTACTTAGTATTAGTATAATTACTCGATAATTAGTAAACAAGTCTCCATCTTTGTTGAAGATTGTGTTTTATGTTGAAGATTCAAGGGCTTTTGCAAGGGTTTATGTGACAAAATTCTTGTATTATCTCTTGAAGATTTATATTGCTTTTATTGAAGATTGAAGAATTTTGCATGGATTGG
The DNA here is from genome assembly GCA_958450325.1 of Agrostemma githago. Taxonomy (NCBI): domain Eukaryota; kingdom Viridiplantae; phylum Streptophyta; class Magnoliopsida; order Caryophyllales; family Caryophyllaceae; genus Agrostemma; species Agrostemma githago. The sequence continues at coordinate 58,059,847 of OY288247.1, read as the reverse complement.
TGACAAATTCTTGCATTATTTCTTGAAGATTCAATCTTTTATATTAATCTTCATCTTCCACATTAGTTTTCTTCATAGTTGGTAAATTCTTTCCTCTCCCTTTTCTCCATTAGTTTATGATTTTTTCTCCATTGTTAGCTTCTCTTTAGATTGTGTGTTAGTTAATCTCTCTCCTTAGTGTTAATTGTTAGTGTAGTTGTTATGCATGCTTTAGTTAAATTTTCCTTAGTTAGTGTTTTGTTGTTAATCATTATGACTAGTGAGTAGATTTTCTTGTTGGGGAATTAGGGAGGAGGATTTGGATTATTTGATTCAAGGGATGTTGGTGGGTTGTTTACTTGTTGATTATCAATTTTAAGGTTTTTGTGTCTTTGTTAACCTAGACTGCAGCTAGATTGACCTTGACTCTTTTCTATCAATATGGGGAAACTCGGGGTAGAAATTACCTTAATTTGAGACTTACCCTTTCGTCGCGAAAGCGGGTTTAGGTAGGTTGGGTGAAGAAACCGAAAGGTGGCACTCTCCCTTTTCGAGGTTGTAACTAAAACTCGATCCCGAGACTCTAAGACCCCATTTCCGAATCCCGGCTCTCCCCAACACCTTTCCTATTTATTGCCCTTAGCCTTAGTAGTGTAGTTCGCTAGCCTTAGTTCGACTACTCTCATCCCAAAACCCCCATCTCAATCCCAATCACGATTAAACTCTAGACTTGACCAATATCGCTTAATCCTCTCCCTATGGATCGATCCCGACCTACCACTACTACACTAGTTAGGTTAGTCGGTGTTAAAAATATTGTTTGCATGCGTGTCGACGACCCCTAAGAAGACCCCCAAATCTGGACCTATCCAAAGAAGACCCCTAAGGACAGAAAAGTTAAGAAGGCGACTATCGAGTCGCGCGTTAGGTGGTAAGTCATGTCCTATAGGTTCTTTCCCGCATGGGAAGTCCTGAAATAACTGACGACCGATGAGGGAAACGAGACCCCCATAATGAATGACAGCTAAAAGCCCATTCCCGATATGTTGGAAATGGTGGGCAACGAGGGCGGCCACGTTCATGACATATGGTCGTCCGCTATCGATGTTAAGATAGCCTGCTAGACTCTCTAACTCATCGGCATTAACGTTATTCGGCTCTGTACGTCCGTAAATGGTGCACCCTAAAAGACGAAGCCAGTATCAGATGGACGGGTGGCGGACTTCGTTGCCCCGCTTACGACCCGTATTACGGTCAGAAATGCAAGACCAGATTTCGTTGGCTAGACAGCGAGGGGGATGTATTGAGTCCCCTTCGCTAGTGACACCCAAAAGCTGACCGAACCCGAACGGTCCTAGAAAAACTCTGATTAAAAAGTCTAAAAAAATACAAGGTGTGTCCCAATTCGCGTCACTAAAGAAGTTAAAACTACTAAAAAACTCTAGAGTCAGACTCTTATATGTGAATTCAAGCATGTAAATAAGTCCGCTCATACCAGTACCATTCAATAAGTCAACAACAGCCGGATAAATTCCCAACATGTTTAAGACCTCACGGTCTAGAAACCGTATCGGGACTACCTTAGTAGCTGCCAACCGTACGAAGCGCTCCCTCTGATCTTCCGAGGTAAACCAAATGTCAGGGTATTCCGGTACACCTTGCACAGAATATGGAACGAGATCCTGAGTCGGTGCTGACTCCCGGCTATGATCGACCCGGCGCCTAGTACTTCCTCTACGTTGTCTTTTTCCTTGCATCCATTTCAACCTGAAACAGCATAAAATCATACTAGTGTACTACACAAACAAAAAACCCCAAATTGATTGAAATCAAAACCCTAATTTCATAACAAAAATTTGGGTAAAAACATGATAATGTGAAAGAATCAATTAATTTGGGTAAAGAAATTGTGCAATAGCAGAAATCTGACACAAACTAAGTCATAATCGGTAATCAAAGTCTGAAAACAACCCCTGAAAATCGCGACAGAAACCCAGAAAATCGCGAAAAATTGCCCGACAGAAACGATAGTCGTCCGACTATTCTGATGGTCGGCAACTTCCGACGGACAGCAGACAGCGCAGGCGGAAATAGAGAAACACAAGTAAACTTACTTGAATGGCTGGAAAGTAGTTGCAACTTCAATAAAGACAAGAAAATAGCAAAGAATGACAAGGTTAGAGAATAGGGATGGAGAAAAGGAGTTGGGTAAGGGTTGAAGATGAAGATTGATGGGTAGAAGATGAAGTTAAGAATGAAGGTAGGTGGGAGAAGTGAGAGAGAGAATAGGGTTTAAGGGTTTTTTTTTTCAAAATAATGAACTGAAGTAGTAGAGTAAGGAGAGAAAAATATGACTTATGCAACGGAAATAGGCAGCCAAGGTGCGCGATTTTTGCCAGAATTGTCGACCGACTATAACAATAGTCGTCCGACAGTAAAAATAGTCGGCCGACTATAAAAATAATCCATCGACTATTGTTGACCCATTCCAGTTTTCCGTCAGCAGCCTATTTCTCTACAAAACTTAATTTCAGCCTTTAGACCCTCGTTCTCACCCGCACAAAATCAACAATGCAGAAAATTAAATATGCTCTAACTAACTGAATGCAAGTACAAATGTTTTACAACCCGGGTTGCCTCCCGGTCAGCGTTGGTTTAAGGTCCCGCACGACCGTAGTCACCTTGCTCAGTTGGTGACTGTATCGAGGTATAAAACCTTGACTTTTCCTCTTTTCTCATCCTTAACATGGTGATGTTGGTCATTCACCTTGAAACGATTCCTCGCGGTGGACTTCTTCTTGTCTACTTTATTACTTATGATGACGGGATAAGACTTAGAATCGTCTAGAAATACATGATTCGGTATATATAGTGTATATCCTAACATATCCCACACAGCATCATCATTAAGCTCATCACCTGCACAAGTGTCTAAACACATCAAAGCCTCGAGTGGGTCCCTACTCAAGGAACCCATACAAACATCATAAACAGCATCATCAATGATATCGAGCGCATAACACGTGTCCTTTATCATAGGTTTAGCTAATGTGTTAACCAAGTTAAAGGTCACCTTATTGTCCCCCACCTCTAGAGTCAAGCGTCCATGCTTGACATCTATAATGGCCCCCGCTGTATGTAGAAAAGGCCTACCCAAAATTATAGGAATCTGGGTATCCTCAGCCATATCTAGAACAATGAAATCGACAGGTATAAAGAATTTACCTATTCTAACGGGGACATCCTCTAAGACTCCTAGGGGACGTTTGACTAACCTGTCACCCATCTGAAGAGTCACACTTGTGAGTTTAAGCTGACCCATATTCATTTTCTCGCAAACTGAATTGGGCATAACACTGACACTTGCACCCAAATCACATAAAGCTTTATCAATCACATGGGTGCCTATGGTGCATGGTATGGAAAAACTACCCGGGTCTTTAAGTTGGGGTGGAGACTTACTTTGAATTAGAGCGCTACACTCAGCAGTAAAAGCAATGGTCTCATGTTCATTAAAGTTCCTCTTACGGGTCAAAATAACTTTCATAAATTTCGCATAAGAGGGTACCTGGGTAATTAATTCCGTGAAGGGAACGGTTACCTGGAGATTTTTGACGACCTCCATAAACTTACTGAACTGGTTCTCGATATTCTTATTCGTCAACCGGCTAGGAAAAGGAACTTGAATTTTGAGCTGTTCAGCAGCTTTGTCCTGGACAACACCTGTTTCTACTTCAGCAGCAGACGTCTTTTCAGCAGCGACCGTCTCGGATCTGGATTCCGTCTCTGGAATAGTCAGTCGACTATCAGGAATAGTTGGTCGACTATTATTAATAGTTGGTCGACCATTATCAATAGTCGGCCGACTATTTTTCTCCTCACCTGCAGTATTCGATAATGCGTCAGTGATAGTCGGTCGACTATTATTGACCAGTTCGTCATTCACAACAGTTACAGCGGTTTTTAACGATACATCATCAATTACATCCTCCACAATAACAGAATTATCATAACTAGGCATCCTAGACTCATCATAAGTAAGGCCGCTACGAAGCTGAATCGCGTTGGCCGTGTCATACGGTTTTTCCGACTGTGACAGTAGTGTGCCCGGTTGCCTAGTAAACTGATTTGTGGCAAGCTGCGGTACCTGCATCTCTAGCATCTTGATCTGTGCATCTTTAGAATGGTCACTTTTCTGCATCTGGATCATAAGAGATTGCATCATACTCTTCAATTCCTGATATTCGCTAGGAACTGGAGCTGGAGTCACAGGTGGTGGAGGAAGGATAGCAAGAGGCTGAGTCGGTGGTGGAAGAGCAAGAGGCTTTTGGAAGCCTTGTTGTTGTCCGCGATGAGGCGGAACATACGATTGTTGCTTCGGCTGAGGAATAGGGTTCAACACATTTTGACTCGTCCAACTGAAGTTCGGATGCTCCCTAGTCCTCTCATTATAATAATTAGAATAGGGATTACCTTGCTTGTAATGTTGAAAAGCTAGAACTTGCTCCATCTCAGCTCGGTCATACATTCCCCCGCGCTATGGCCTTCGGTACCACATCACTCACACATGGCCTCCTGTTTGATCATAGCATGAACAGTTTGCTGATTTGACTCGTTTCTATAAGGTGGATTCGGAATTTTATCGAGACGAGCATGAAGATGATCAAATTGAGCCATAATCTCACTGGTTTCATCTGCGGCTACCCGAATACTACCCCTCGGATTTCCGTACTCGGCTCGATGTGTGGCCATCTCCTCGATCAATTTCCAACTCTTATCATCATCAACATTGTTTTGGGAACGTTTGTTAGTTGCACCATCAAGAATAGCATGATTATCATCAAATAAACTGTTATAAAATTGATTACATAAGAACCATGGCTGGAATCCGTGGTGAGAAATAAAACGGAGTAGATCCTTAAATCTAGTCCATGTTTTGTTTAGATCTTCCAACGGTCCTTGCTTAAAACTGGTTATTTGACTCCGTATCTGATTGGTGCGCTGAGGAGGGTAGTAATGCTTATAAAAAGCAAGCGCCAACGAGTTCCAGTCATTAATTCCGACAGCTTCTTTATCCAAGTCTCGATACCATCTACGGGCTGGACCTGCAAGAGAAAATGGAAATAAGGACTCCATTACTTGTTTCTGAGTTACCCTGGGAGCAACTGGAATCAAACAGCAATAATCAGTGAATATTTCCATATGTTGTCCGGGGTCTTCGTCTTTCTTGCCCGAGAAGGTATTTCGCTCCACTAAATTGATATAAGTGGGACGAATCTTGAAAGAGCCGGTGGTAGGAGTCGGTAGCTTCCATCCTTTCAGGATGTTAGCCTGAGTCGGCTCGGAGTGAGTAGAAAGCTTCGGCGGCATGATCGGAACTGAGATATCTGACTCGGCATCTGACTTGGTGCTTGAATCGTCGTCTTCGTGGGACGAATATTTCACTTCTAGGTTAGTGGAAACTGGGTCAAGCGAATTAGATTTTTCCGCTTGACGTACTTCCCTCGTAAAGTCTTCTCGGGTTCGGGATCAAATGGATGAATCTCGGACCTGTTAGACCTGGGCATACACAGAACTAAGAAGGAAAGCATGAGAACCGTCTAAAGGAACAAAAGTTCCCTGAGACAAAAGATAAACTAAAATGACAAGTGAAATTAAACGTCTCCCCGGCAATGGCGCCAAAATTTGATAAGCTAATCGTATACCTATCAAAGATAACCAACTTAGGTCTAACTAAAAATATAGCTAGGGAAGTCAGGATCGTATCCACAAGAAGACAAATAAATTCTACTCGTAATTAAAGTCTATCTAAGTAACCAAATCGGGGGTTTGTAATTGGGTTAACTAAACTAAAGTAGTGAAGGAAAGAAAATTAAAAGAGAAGAAATAACTAAAATATATAGGATGAATTAAGACGAATTTATATGGAGAGAAAACTAGGATTGTCGGTTCACTATGAATCTCATATGGTCACGGTCTAAGTCACAGGTCTATCGCAGAAATAAGTCTAAGGGGTAATGAAAAGGTCATTTCGGTCCGCTATTCACCCTAGCATGCATCTAAAGGCTTCCGATCTTATTAGGGCAAACTAATGTGTTGTAGCAGGTCTAAATTTTACGAGGCTTCCGATTTTAGGTTCAAGTTTACCAATTCAATTAATCAATTACGTCGACTTAATCAATTAATCTCAATTAAATGCTACAATTAACAACTCAGACACAATATCATTGACAGATCTATAAATTATTTAGCGACCACATTCAATTCGCAGATCTCCTAAATCCTAGCGAAATTAGTTACTCATGATTAAATCAAGAACAACAATATTAATAAACAATTTTACTAGATTAAACATGATGAATAATAATAAAATTACGACAAGCATAAGAAGAACAATCAAAGATTAAGAACAATCAAGAACAAAGAAGAAGAAAGAAGGATTAGATTAAATTACCAAGAAGAATGAAGGCGATTAGAATGTTGCAATCTTACAATAACCGAGTTTTAAAGAAGGAAATTAAACTAGAATTAATTCTAAGAGAATAAGGAGAAGAGATCTAAAGAGGAGTTTTAAGGAGGAGTCTAGAAGTAAAAAGTAGAAAAGTGAATTCTAATGTGGCTGAAAAGCCCTATTTATACACTTTTAGAAAGAGTTAAAACTGATTAGGAAATGCTTTCTGAACACGAAATCCGTCTGCGGCCCAGAAAATAGTCGGCCGAATATTTTAATAGTCGGTCGACTAATATTAACTCATTTGAACTTTTGCTGTCACCCAAATAGTCGGCCGACTAAAACAACAGTCGGTCGACTATCCTCATTGTCGGTCGACTATTATGCCCAGTTCAGCGATCAGCTCTTTCCAGCTTCATTTTGCCTCAGTTTTGGTTCGTTTTAGCTCTTGTGGCTTCCGTTTCTGGAAAAAGACAAGACACACTGTAGACACCCGTATTTTGCCTGCTAGTGTCTATAGCAGTTCCCGACAAGCACCCGATGATGATCGGACGCAAACGTGACTTGGTATACTCGAATATGGACTCGAAATCAATAATATCTGACATGGACTTTTAGCGGAGTAATAATCCCACAAAACAGACCTCAAATCCAGGCCCAGTGGGTCGTTCCGAGCAAAATGAGACTAATTTGGGCCAAAACCGACACCAAAAATAAATCCCGTCTTTTAGCGACCGGGTCAAAACCCGGTCAAAGACGAAACCGTCTCATAAATCAGCCAGGTTCAGCTGGCGCACAAATCCAAATTCAAAAAATCAATCAAAACAACAAAATCAATTCCTTCCTATTTTGTCTCGATTTGCTTGACCCACTCGATCGAGTGGATTGACCCACTCGGTCGAGTGGAGCGTCATTTACCGGATCAGGCCCATTTTCTAGGGCACTCGCCCGAGTGCACTAGGGCCACTCGATCGAGTGACCCTAGGTCGTGGGGTAAACTCTATAAATACCCCCACGACTCCCACACATTTGACAAGTTTTTCCCAAGGCTTTTACTAATGCACAATTACCCTCATTCTACCTACATTTTACCCTACATTCACCTACATTACAAGCCTTAGTAAGCCTAAGCACGATACACAAAAAACCGAGCCCTTCGTCCCTCGAAAACCGACGAATCATCCACACACAAACACACACCATAACTCGCGTACATCCTCGATACTCCGGCGTCCCGTCGCTATTTACGAGTCCATTTCCGAGGTCCTTACTAAGCATGTATGTTGAGGGTGTCCTAAACCCCATTTCAATCCTTGTTACTTCATTTTTTATTTACGTTTTTCTATCGTTTATATTATATCTATACTAGTATTATAATTCTAACTTCTAACATAATACTAACATTTTAATTTTTTGTATACTAACTCTTTTACATTCTCGTTACTAACACTATTATACCGCGTATATATAAACTAGTATCAAAATTCGGTTTTGAATACGTTTAACTATAATTGTCGCCTAAAGTCCGTCTAATCCCTTTACGAGCAACGACGGAGGTGGAGCCCTTTCGAGGAGCCCCGCCCCAATGTACTCAAGGGCGTGACGTGATCGCCATCGGTCGTAGTTGAACGTATTCAATTCCATTTCTATAATTGGTACGGAACCCGTTGACACGAAAACCGACATCACGTAACCCGAAAGGGTTAGTTTCGATGTCGTGACGTAGAGGGATGCATCCCGTTGCTAATTCAAAATTTCTAACGTTTTCATAAAATCCCGACGACGGTATTATAATCGTATATATACACGATTATAGTACCGGAGGTCAAGTTAAATTCAATCGTGCGATATTTGTATTTAATTTGACCGACCGTCGATTTTAAACCCAAAAAAACGAGACGAGTTGACACTCGTACAGGGGCTACTCGACCGAGTACGTAGGCTACTCGATCGAGTAGCGCCCATAAACCTGGGCAGAACCTTTTTCGAGGACACACTCGACCGAGTCAGACCATGACTCGACCGAGTGGGTCCTGTAACCCAGAAAACCGAGAGCTTAAATGCAACATTTAAGCCTCGTCTTTTTTACGACTCTTAGTCGACACGTGTAAAGCCAATCACGTGAATCCATTTTTCAAAACTCACGCTTATCACGACACTATAACAACTTTGATCGATTTTTCGACGTGATAAGTTGGGACAAGGCATCGAGGCATGGGATCGGGCTAGCGCCACGTCTAGGTCCTATATCTCCGTCCTTCGTTTAATACACAACGCAATGTGTATTTAACCGGAGTTCGTCCACTCACACGGTTCACGGTCTAGTTTGTATACGGGTCCGTTCCTAACTTTTTATTATTTATTATTCCATTTCTATATCGTTTGCAATTTTTGTATCGGCCGGGTTGTATTTCCACCCGTGTAACTTGTACGTTATTTATTCTTGAGTTTTATTTATTTACTTGCTTATCGCTTTATAAATGAACCTCGCATGCTAAATCATTTCGGCCATAATTAAGATGCATTAAATGACGTAGTTCACATACTATTCATATGCTTAGCCCGAAAACGCTGTTTGCATATCATTTAATCGTTTTACTAGCGCGCACACGAACACGAACGATGTCTTAGTAGAGGCCGCCATGTGCGTGCGGGGTTGGGTGTCCTTAGTGGGCTTCCCAACACGTACCCTCACCCCTTACTCAGAACCTTTGGTTTCCGGATGTCCGAAATCCTTGGCGCACGAGAGTCATTCTATATACGAAAGCTGGTTTAAACGGTATCGATATTGCAATGCAAAGGGACGAGCCCCATAAACTCTGAAATCGAAGTGGGCTTACTTTGTGCATAGCCCATGACGACATAGAGTGGGCTCGTATGGTTCCGAATAACCACAAAATTCGGTGGCGACTCCATTTTGACTTAAATTTCGAACTCGAGAACAATCTCACCACGAGATTCATTCGCCTACCCAAACCCGCGCGTGGCCGCGTCGGGGTGGACCTATGTCATGTCCACAATATGGCGACTCCGGTGGGGATACCTGATGTACCACTTGTCATCGGGGTTCCTAGGGTGAGACTCGAAGAGAAATCGTTCGAACATTAGTGTGCGCGCATTAGTTTAATGATTCATGCATAACCCAAACTTTGCCCGGGCTGGTTACTTGTGACCGACGTCCCACTATACCACGGTGCATTCCTACATGGGTGCACTAAAGTCTTCGATGGCGGAACTCACCGGGGTTTTACGGCAGGTCCTAAGCCCAAATCGGCTAGGGAGTCCGTCCCGTTTCGTGAGAATGCTATCGTTGTTGGTATAGACCCTACTTTGACCGACCGAGACTTAGTGTAAAGCATACATAAGCGTCGTTATAATGCATGTCTGACTGCGTGCTGCTTGGTTTCCGTGTCATTTTTCAAAAACCGTCATTTCAAAAAATGCATCTTTCCAAAAACACCAAATTTCGAAAAATCCCGAAATACTGTCCGTTTCGGGACCCGTCTTTTCAAAATATCCAACTTTCAAAAATCGGAATGCCGCTGAAACTTAGGATCAATGATTTGACTCAAAATATACTTTTTCTCTAGTCGGTATGCTGCCCATTTTAATTCGTGAATTTCCAACACCATTCCGATTTTCTGAATTTTCAAAATTCTAATCTTGGTTCTCGAAATCCCGTTTTCAATTCTCAAACCCTCGAAAATTCACCCGTTTTATATTCGAATTTCAAACATCCAACTTTCCTAGTAAACCTTCCTTATTATAGGACCTACCGTCTAGCCGTGTGTCGGGTCTTTGCATAGTATGTCGAAGGTCTATAGCGTCGAAACTCTGCCGATCCTATATCGCAAGTTTCCCCCCTTTCCCGAGTCCGCCTTATCTGTCAAGGCACGACCAACCCGCGTAGGGCATACCCCTACAAAGGAAAGTCCGTCCATACACTCGAGTCAAAAGTCTGGGGAAAAGTCTCACGTGGACCTTCCTTCGAACGGGATTAGGCCCACAAAGCCAAAATCCTAAGGAAGTTATACCACCCATCGAGTCATCCGTCTAGATGTCTTTCTCGAGTCTTTAGTCTTCCTTTCTAGTGTCGCTCGGGATGTACTTTTCCTTTCTTTTTCCAAGATCTAGGTTCAGCTTCTGATTACGCGGTGTTCTTACAGACAGGCCGCCGGCAACTAGACACGCTCGAAGGATGGCTACTTTGAACAGCCTGCAAACCTCTCTGGACGCCATGGTCGCGAAGCAGACCGACATCGAAGCCCAACTGACCGAAATGAGGGCTGGCCAAGTGGCCATTGTTGCTCGCCTAGCTACAGTGGAGCAAAGGGCTCCTAATGCCGAGGCTACTGAGCCTCTAGCTGAACTAGTCAGCGCGGTACGCCGACTAGAGGAACAAGTCCATTTGGCTGGGAGTAACAACATCCATCGGGAGAATAGTCGAGAGTACAACCCGTTGAGTGACAAGCTGCCCGCAAACCTGAGCCTCACAGGTTTGCCCATGTTTGAGGGAACCGAAGACCCGTTACTACATGTGCGGGCCTTCAAGGAATTCATGGCCATCAAGGGAGTGGATTCGTCCATGTTCAAGAACCTCTTTGCTGCATCTCTTGAGAAGCACCCACGGGCCTGGTACTACAGGCTAGACCCGAAAAAATACCCTACATGGGATGATGTGGCCACCGAGTTCGCTCGGAACTATGCTGACAACACCGAGATCCAAACCACAATGCGATCTCTGGAGGTTATGGCCCAAGAGCCGAAGGAAGGTTTTACTAAATACCTTCAACGTTGGAGGGCCGAGAGCGTGAAACTGGTTGATAAGCCCAATGAGAAGACTTTAGTGGAGGCCTTTGTCAAGAACCTCCTCCCTTCCTACCGGGTTCACCTCCGATACGCTGTCATACCCAATTTCACCACCCTTACTGAAATGGGTATGAGGATCGAAGACGATCTCAGACTAGAAGGCCTCACTAAGGCCGCTAGCAAAGGATACCAAGGGGCTTCTTCCTCCACCACTAAGCCCCAGGCTGCAAATCGTAGCATTTTTGACGCGGTTAATCTACTAGATGCCCCGTCCAAGAAGAACACCCCACCTCGGGTTTTCACTGATATAGGTACCACCTATACCTATGCCTTACAAAGGCTATCCTCCAAAGGCCTAATCCAACCGATAGGCCCAACTCCTGAAGTTCCGGTCGAGCGACGCTCCAAGAACTACAATGCTCAGGCCTATTGCCAATACCACCGGGGCAATGGGCATGATACCGAAAAGTGCTGGAAGCTGAAGCACCTGATCCAGGACTTGATCGAAAGCGGCAAAATCCCGCTACCCGGAGATAAACCAAGCAACAAGGAGAACCCTTTCAGCTCCCATGCCATCTTTGCTGGGGAGGTGATTGACTGCTCTCACCTTATCTCTCCATTTATCCCGCAAGTGAACGGGATCTGGTTCGACGACGAGGATGATGTCTACCTCGCTAAAGGGGAAACCGTTCCCATCACCCCTGAACAGATTCGCGAGGCCAAAACTCGAGTCCTAGCCAGCAACAACCTTGGTCGTCCCTATTTAGCCACAAGCACTAGGGACACCCCTTTCCCGGCAACCATCACCGATCCACTCGGGATGGAAGTCGCCCCTGAGGAGCCGACCGCTGAAACGGCTATCGTGAAGCAACTGAAGAAGACCCGAGTTGACCTCACTATATGGCAACTCTTGGTCAGCTCACAAGAACATCGAGAGGCACTTACAAAGGCTCTCGATCAAGTCAAGATCGACTCTTTGGCTACCCCTGCTGAAATGGTAGCCACGATCCTACCCCACCTAAAGGGTAAGGCCAAGGAAGGAGGCCCAATGATCACCTTTTCTGAAGCCGACCTGCCGCCATTTGGGACCTCCCACAACCTGGCCCTCTACATCACGGTGATTTTCCGAGGAAAATACCTCCCTATGACCTTGGTTGATGATGGGTCAGCCGTGAACGTCCTTCCCTTAAGGACCGCCAAAGCCCTCGGGATCACCGAGGCAGATTACGTCCCGACGGCTCAAAACATCCAAGCCTTTGATGGGAGCCCGAAGACGGTATCTGGGGCCGTGAAGCTGACCATCATCACAGGCCCGATAGAAAAAGAGCTTGAATTCCAGGTGATCGATGTCACCTCATTCTTCAACTTGCTCCTAGGAAGGCCATGGATCCACGCGGTCAAAGTTGTGTCTTCCACCCTCCACCGTAAGATCAAGGTGCCTTTGCTCAACAATGTTATTACTTTAGAGGCAACCCCAATGACCGTGGCTAGCTGTAACGCCACAGGCCGCACGGACCTCTGGGGGTTCGACTTTGTGGGGATGATCTAGGAAGAGTACCTCTTTAGGCCTTACTTCACCACGAGCATTGACACAATGCTCCAAAACCTAGGGTACCTTCCAGGGGCTACCTCTCGACCCGACCTTCCAGCTGGGAAGATCATCGAGGTCCTTAAGGACGAAGACTCCCACTTCGGCCTTGGTTATGCCACCACTCCGGGCAACGTTGTCCGAGCAGGAATCGAAAAGGCCTGCAACATCATGAAGGGTATCCATTTGAGCCCTTACAGCCCACGGTTGTCTGACTACTTTGTCACACCGGTATTTGGGGCTATTCAGGTTGGACTGTACCAACCCAATGCTACGCACCTCGGGACCCACTTGGCCCGGAACTGCAACTACATCCCGGATGAGGTGTTTGCCCTCATCCAGTCTAATGAAGCTGACGATACTGAGCCCGCGATGGGGCTGCTCTTCGAGGAAGACACCATAGCCCCGACTCCAAAAGAAGACCTGGTCAACCTGATTCTCCGCAGCAACAGGTTTGACCCGACCAAGCTGATCTCGGATGTTGGCTCCGAGACGGGAAACAGGGCCTGGAGGAAGACTGTCAAGTGGACTGACAGTCAAGGAAAGATCTACAAGCTGGTCACCGGAGAGGGAGACATGCCTGAGTCTGAGTCCGAGTCTGAGTCGGAGTCTGAGTCAGAGTCTGAGGTTGAGTCTAGGGAAGTCGGTGCTAGAGTCACTCCTGTAACCCCTCTCCCTTCTATCATTCCTGTTGCTGGCACTTCGGGGTCTGTCCCGAGTGCCTTACCAATTCCGCCACTGACCAATGATCAGATGGCTGCTCTCTTTGAACTGTTTTCCAAATTTTCAATCAATAATAACAACCGTTCTGCTTACAACTTGTCTCTTTTAAATTCTGCTTTCAAAAATGTTTTATGCTATGACATTGAGAAATTCGACGAACAGGTACCCTTACCTCCACATCTGATCGAGCAACTAGAGCAAAGGGAATCCCGGAATCCGGTAATCGAAGAGACCGAGTCCATAAACTTGGGAACAACCTTAGAGCCTCAGATACTTAAGATAGGGTTATCCTTAGATCCCGAGGAGAAACAACAATTCATAAACCTCCTTCAAGAATTCAAAGATGTCTTCGCGTGGTCCTACAAGGACATGCCGGGGATAGACCGGGAAATAGCTGAGCACCGCATACCTATCAAAGACGGGTGCAAACCGGTCAAGCAGAAGCTTGGTCGAATGAGGCCCGAATGGTCCCTCAAAGTAAAAGAAGAAGTCGACAAACAGTTCAAAGCCGGCTTCATACAAGTGTCCGAGTATCCGGACTGGGTTGCAAACATCGTGCCGGTTCCTAAAAAGGACGGTAAGGTGCGGGTGTGCGTAGATTTTCAGGATCTTAACAAAGCAAGCCCGAAGGATGATTTTCCTTTACCACACATCGATATACTGGTGGATAATACGGCCGATCATGCCCTTCTATCATTCATGGACGGGTATGCCGGGTATAATCAGATCAAGATGGCGGAAGAAGACATGAGTAAGACTACCTTCACTACACCTTGGGGTACTTACTGCTATACCGTCATGCCATTTGGCCTCATTAATGCCGGGGCCACATACCAAAGGACCGCTACCACTCTACTACATGACATGATGCATAAAGAGGTAGAGGTCTATGTAGACGACATGATCATCAAATCCAAAGAACGGGACGGTCACATCACCGCCCTAAGGAAATTTTTCACCCGATTGCGCAAATACAACATGAGGCTAAACCCTCAAAAGTGCAGTTTCGGGGTAACATCAGGCAAATTACTGGGTCATATCGTTAGCCAACGAGGTATCGAGGTCGACCCAGCTAAAATCAAAGTCATTACCGAGATGCAAGCTCCTAAAACCGAAAAAGAAATAAGGGGATTTCTCGGGAAAGTCCAGTATATTAGTCGATTCATTTCCAAACTAACCATGGTATGCGAACCAATTTTCAAGAAACTGAAAATAGGGGAACGGATACTATGGGATGACAAGTGCCAAGCAGCTTTCGACAAGATTAAGGAAATTCTGTCTGCTCCGCCGGTTTTGATGCCACCTCAACCCGGCTTGCCTCTGTCATTATACCTAACAACGACCGAGACAGCCATGGGGGCTATGCTGGCTCAGACAGTTGACTCCGAAGAACGAGCCATTTATTACATTAACAAGAAGTTTTTAGAGTATGAGTGCAAATATACCATGCTCGAAAAGACGTGTTTGGCTCTAGTCTGGGCCACTAAGAAGCTCCGACACTATATGCTCAGCTACGAGGTCCACGTTCTATCAAGGATGGATCCGATCAAATACCTATTCGAAAAGCCCATTCTCAATGGCCGGATTTCGAGATGGACTCTGATGCTGGCAGAGTTCGACCTGAAATTTGTACCGTTAAAGGCTATTAAGGGGCGAATAGTAGCTAAATTCCTCGCCGACAGCCCGGTGACCGAAGAAGGGCACACCGACACCTGGTCCTTCCCAGACGAAGATATTTTCCATACCGATGCCGAAACATGGGATTTATACTTCGATGGAGCATCTAATTTTCGAGGGTTCGGAGTCGGGATCCTTCTAATTTCACCAAAAGGGGAGCATACCCCCGTCTCCATTAAACTGGACTTCGATGTTACCAATAATGCAGCAGAGTACGAAGCGTGCATTTACGGGCTACAAGCCGCCGCCAACCTGGGGATCGCAAATCTCCGGGTACATGGCGACTCATCCTTGGTCATTAACCAAGTACTCCAAAAATGGAAGACTCGGAATGCTAACCTCGTGGCCTACCAGGCACGAGTAAGGGATCTCGATAAGCAATTCCAAAAGGTAGAGTATATATACCTGCCTCGAGAAGAAAATCAGTTTGCAGATGCACTCTCAAAATTGGCATCTTTACTGAACATTCCCGACCACGTGACCAGTATGCCAATTAGTGTCGAAAGACGGTCCGAGCCGGCAAACATCCATGACATCGAAGACATCGAGATAATTGACCCCGAACCTTGGTACCAGACTGTATTAACGTACCTGACAAACGGAGAATATCCTCCCGGGACCGAGGGTCGAGCCAAGAAAGCCTTACGAAGGCTAGCCACTCAGTTCATCCGTACCGATGACGGACAACTGTACAAAAAGACAGCACAGGGGGCTCTTCTCCTTTGTGTTGATAAATATAAGGCTGAGAAAGTAATGGCCGAAGTACATGATGGTGAAAACGGCCCACATATGAATGCTCACATGTTGGTCCGAAAAATTATGAGGCTCGGGTATTACTGGAATACTATGGAAGCTGATTGCCAGTTATATGTCAAACGGTGTCACAACTGTCAAATCTTCGGCAATGTGCAACATATGCCGTCATCTCTGCTTTACACCATGACGTCACCCTGGCCGTTCTCGACATGGGGTATCGACATAATCGGGAAGATAAATCCCTCCGGTACAGGCGGACACTGTTTCATCTTAGTGGCTATCGACTACTTCACCAAATGGGTCGAAGCTGAATCGTATCGCATCCTCAATGCTAAACATGTCGCCAAATTTATCCAAAACAAGATAATATGTCAGTATGGAATCCCGCATGAGTTCATCAGTGATCACGGGACTCATTTCCAAGCCGAGACCGCGGCCCTACTGGCTAAATACAAAATTCAAAGGCACACGTCCTCGCCCTACCGTCCCCAAACAAATGGAGCGGTAGAAGCGGCAATAAAACAATTGTCACCATACTCAAAAAGATGGTTGATAATTATCGGGACTGACCCGACAAAATACCTTTTGCCCTATGGGGGTACCGGACGTCAATTCGCACCGCAACCGGGGCGACACCGTATTACCTAACTTATGGGATGGAGGCAGTCCAACCAGTTGAATTAGAGGTACCGTCCCTCAGAATCCTGTTAGAAAGTCAAGTACCCGAAGCTGACTGGGTTCGAGCACGGTACGACTCGTTGGTTCTACTAGACGAACGACGATACCGCGCTCTCAACAACATCCAAATCTACCAGAAACGAATCCAACGGGCCTTCAACAAGCGGGTAAGGCCCAGAAACATTAAAGAAGGGGATTTAGTCCTTAAGTCTGTCCGAGCCTTACTACCAGTTGACCCAAGGGGAAAATTCAAACCCAACTGGGCTGGGCCATATCTGGTGAAGAAGATCCTATCAGGGGGAGCATTAATGCTGACGGGCCTGGATGGGAATGAGTTCGTCAACCCAACCAACCTGGACCAGCTGAAGCGCTACTACCCTTAGCCATTTCTCAATGTCATTAGCAATTTTTTATCAAAATCATTTATTTTACAAAAAAAACAAGTCAATGAGCTAGAATCATTTATTCTACTGTCGCAAAACATCTTGAACCACTAGTCTTGGTGTAATTCGAGATTGCAAATTTACTGAACTTGAACTACGTTTGGTTTGATTATGCTAATTGCGGATACGTAGGCAGCCCCTCAAAAGGGCACAACCAGTGCAATCAAGAAAAGACAGGAACGGTTTAATAATAAACTCCTTTTATTAATTATCACAAAAAAAGAGCCCCGATAAACTCGGGAAACTTACAAAAATGCAGGAATTCAAAAATTACAAAAAAACAAAAAAAACACACGACACTCCAAAAAAAAAATAATAATAATATTTAAATAATAAAAAAAGCTAAGGACTCGGTATTTAAGGCATCCTGCCCTTCCCCTTGTCCTTGGCCTCCTTGGCCGTCCACTGACGACGACGCGGAGGAGATCGTTCCCGAATCACCACAGGAACCTTCTTAGCCCGGACTCGTTTCTTGGAGCTCGAGTCCTCATCCACCTCGATAGGCCCGAGTCGGACCCTCACGGGCTCAGGGAGCCGGTCACGCGGACCTAGTCGGTCCCGGGCCGCCAGCCTTGGCCCAAGTCGCCGTTCCAAATCAGTCTGGGGGCTTAGCCGCCCCCGCGTGCCGCTAGCACCGGCATCTTTAGCTCGAGTCTTAGTATGTGACTTAAGACCCGGTTCTAATCGGACTAAGGTAGCAGGGGTCTCTCCCTCATCGAAGAACCCCCTATTATCCTTTGCCGTCTCCCGACGCACCAGTTCGAAGGCCTCATCGACCTTCAGAGCTTTGGGAGCTTCCTCGGACTCCTCGGAAGTCCATTTCTCATAAGCCCGAGAAACGCAAGCGGATTGGCAAGGGTTGGGAATAGTCCATGTGGGACGAGTGAACCATCTCTGCAACCAGGTGTCGCACATAGCGTCTGTCAGTTGGAGTGAGACGCTAATAATGGCTTCAGTCTCAGGAATGCGCTGAGACGAACCGAACTGCCTCAGAATGCGGTCCGGGTAAATGTGAACCGTCCAATCAAGAGACAGGATCACCAAATAGCGGGCTTGGTCCCTCTTGGCCAACCCCGTCAGCTTAGAAAGGAACCACCAAGCGACAGTCCACCTAATTAAAGGGCCACCATGGAACACCAACTCCTCATCCCAGTAAGCTCGATTTATATGGTGATTTGAGCTTATCCGGCGCCCTCTTGAACTGATTTGGCTGCTACGGTAGTTGGGAACGCTCGGAGGAGGCTCTATGATCGATAGACGTTCCGACAACCAAACCTGCAAAAAGTATATACAAAATTCATAAGCAATGGAATGGTCCGCTACAGCCCACTCGATCGAGTACACCATCTGACTCGATCGAGTAAGGCTCCCTAAAGGTGAACAGTATCTCGTTAAGAGTTCTACTCGATCGAGTAAAGCACCACTCGATCGAGTAAGCCCTCCACAGATGGGCAGAAGCACTTTGCAGACATCACTCGGTCGAGTGACAGGTCCACTCGATCGAGTGACTTACGGACCTCAAGAAATCGCAGAAAAAAAAAATCGAAATTGCGAGACATATACCTGCAGAATAAGGGTACTCCCCGTCAGTTGCCGGGTTGGGTCGAGTCGCCTAGCATCCAGACCCATGATGATTTCTCCAGTGGCTAGCCAAGCAGGGCTATGACCAGTCTCCATCTGGTCAACCACTCCGATCAGCCTAATTTGACCCACGCATGAGTCAACATCCATCATCCCCTCAAAAGCGTAGCGGTGCAGCATGCAGGAGGCGAAAGCCCTACGCCTATGAGAAGGGGTAGCCCTTACATCTTGACTGTTCATAAACTTGTCAGCCAAGTCGAAGAGGGAAACAGTATCTCCCCGCACCATTCGATCCGTCTCAGCATGAGACAGACCCAGGAAATCCCCCAACCTTCTCCTCGGGTCCGGGTAGAACGGAGGGATGGCAGAACGAGCAACAGGGCTCCAACCCCAGATGGCTGCAATCTCCTCGGGAAGAGGGCATATCTCCCCCCGCGGGAACGCAAAGACGTGATGGGTGGTATCCCAAAACGACAGACAAGCGTCCAAGAAATGCAAATCAGGTATTAGGCGCCAAAGAGGAAACAGGCTGACAATCCCCATTTGGGTCAGTTGAATTTTGTCCTCATCCCGGAAGAGCTGGGACCAGGCAAAAAGCATTGAAGTAAGATGCTCGATACCCATGGCAGGAATTTGAATCCTCTTGAGAGGCTAAGAAATTTTTGAGGAAAAGAAGGGGTTTTGATTTGTGATGCAGTAAACTGAAGCAGGGAGACCTATATTTATAATAGGAAACTCTAACTGCAACCCTAACTACCCTGCCTCCTCAGCAAACCTGGGCCCCAGCATGTGCAGGCCTGACTTCAGACAAAACCCAGAATAGGAATCAAGTTGTCCCGGGCATTCCTAAGAAATTCTAAAATTCTAAAAATTTTCCAAAATTTTCGGCTTTTCAAAATCCAGTTTTTCCCCAGCACGAGTCGATGTTTTGCCTATGTGTTACATGCAATTTGTTATGTGCCAGCATACAGGTACACCCCAGACTTCAGAAGCAAGTCTCCGCGCAATTAATTCACTCCCCAACGTGAGTCAATATTTATCCCAAAATGCTACAATCAGAGCTATGATGTATCAGCATACGGGTGCACCTATACCTTCAAAAGCAAGTTTCACTCCCCACGAAGCTATCATCCGCAGGACAGGTATGACCCTCTGCTTATGGCTGGCGAGCCCTCCACGCTAGTCTACTGGACTATAAACGACCCGACCGGAAGGCTGCCAGGTCGTAATCCTCGATTGGCCCGGTAGCTACTCTTACTTTCGCCTTGTCCAAGCCTCAGTCAGAGTGGGGGCTCAGTAGACACCCGCATTTTGCCTGCTAGTGTCTATAGCAGTTCCCGACAAGCACCCGATGATGATCGGACGCAAACGTGACTTGGTATACTCGAATATGGACTCGAAATCAATAATATCTGACATGGACTTTTAGCGGAGTAATAATACCACAAAACAGACCTCAAATCCAGGCCCAGTGGGTCGTTCCGAGCAAAATGAGACTAATTTGGGCCAAAACCGACACCAAAAATAAATCTCGTCTTTTAGCGACCGGGTCAAAACCCGGTCAAAGACGAAACCGTCTCATAAATCAGCCAGGTTCAGCTGGCGCACAAATCCAAATTCAAAAAATCAATCAAAACAACAAAATCAATTCCTTCCTATTTTGTCTCGATTTGCTTGACCCACTCGATCGAGTGGATTGACCCACTCGGTCGAGTGGAGCGTCATTTACCGGATCAGGCCCATTTTCTAGGGCACTCGCCCGAGTGCACTAGGGCCACTCGATCGAGTGACCCTAGGTCGTGGGGTAAACTCTATAAATACCCCACGACTCCCACACATTTGACAAGTTTTTCCCAAGGCTTTTACTAATGCACATTTACCCTCATTCTACCTACATTTTACCCTACATTCACCTACATTACAAGCCTTAGTAAGCCGAAGCACGATACACAAAAAACCGAGCCCTTCGTCCCTCGAAAACCGACGAATCATCCACACACACACACACCATAACTCGCGTACATCCTCGATACTCCGGCGTCCCGTCGCTATTTACGAGTCCATTTCCGAGGTCCTTACTAAGCATGTATGTTGAGGGTGTCCTAAACCCCATTTCAATCCTTGTTACTTCATTTTTTAATTACGTTTTTCTATCGTTTATATTATATCTATACTAGTATTATAATTCTAACTTCTAACATAATACTAACATTTTAATTTTTCGTATACTACCTCTTTTACATTCTCGTTACTAACACTATTATACCGCGTATATATAAACTAGTATCAAAATTCGGTTTTGAATACGTTTAACTATAATTGTCGCCTAAAGTCCGTCTAATCCCTTTACGAGCAACGACGGTAGTGGAGCCCTTTCGAGGAGCCCCGCCCCAATGTACTCAAGGGCGTGACGTGATCGCCATCGGTCGTAGTTGAACGTATTCAATTCCATTTCTATAATTGGTACGGAACCCGTTGACACGAAAACCAACATCACGTAACCCGAAAGGGTTAGTTTCGATGTCGTGACGTAGAGGGATGCATCCCGTTGCTAATTCAAAATTTCTAACATTTTCATAAAATCCCGACGACGGTATTATAATCGTATATATACACGATTATAGTACCGGAAGTCAAGTTAAATTCAAATCGTGCGATATTTGTATTTAATTTGACCGACCGCCGATTTTAAACCCAAAAAAACGAGACGAGTTGACACTCGTACAGGGGCTACTCGACCGAGTACGTAGGCTACTCGATCGAGTAGCGCCCATAAACCTGGGCAGAACCTTTTTCGAGGACACACTCGACCGAGTCAGACCATGACTCGACCGAGTGGGTCCTGTAACCCAGAAAACCTAAAGCTTAAATGCAACATTTAAGCCTCGTCTTTTTTACGACTCTTAGTCGACACGTGTAAAGCCAATCACGTGAATCCATTTTTCAAAACTCACGCTTATCACGACACCATAACAACTTTGATCGATTTTTCGACGTGATAAGTTGGGACAAGGCATCGAGGCATGGGATCGGGCTAGCGCCACGTCTAGGTCCTATGTCTCCGTCCTTCGTTTAATACACAACGCAATGTGTATTTAACCGGAGTTCGTCCACTCACACAGTTCACGGTCTAGTTTGTATACGGGTCCGTTCCTAACTTTTTATTATTTATTATTCCATTTCTATATCGTTTGTAATTTTTGTATCGGCCGGGTTGTATTTCCGCCCGTGTAACTTGTACGTTATTTATTTTTGAGTTTTATTTATTTACTTGCTTATCGCTTTATAAATAAACCTCGCATGCTAAATCATTTCGGCCATAATTAAGATGCATTAAATGACGTAGTTCACATACTATTCATATGCTTAGCCCGAAAATGCTGTTTGCATATCATTTAATCGTTTTACTAGCGCGCGCATGACAGGGTTAGTCGTATCCCTAATCAAAGATATCCTAAGGTCACTAACTAATGTAGATAGCGAAGTCAGGGGTCGAACCACAAGGAGATGGGAATTCAATTATTTATCCTAAGAATTAGATTCTAGATTATAGGTCACAATTTTGGTTGGTTTGGTAAACTAATAACTAATTACTGATAAATAAATCAATAAGGAAAAAAAAGTCTAGGGTCTCAGGTTCACAATGAATATTACTCGGGTCAGGGAGTCAACTAACAGGTCAATAATCGAACTACCTAAGGTGTAGGTCCGGTCGGTACACTACAACCTTTAGATCTAAACTTAACCTGCGGTCGCTAGCATTAAGTCAGTCTACCCAAACTATCGTGGCCTAATTAGTTCTTAACCCGGTCGGCGAAAAGTCCTAATTTGCGATACTAATTAATTGAATTATGCATCAAACAATTAATCAGAGTTTAAACGATATTCAAGCAATAGTTCATACGATTAGAAACAGGTCAATTGACTATCACCCTAATAATACGCATCGATCCCCTTAAACCCTAGATGAAATCTAGCTACGCATATTAATTATAATCGGACTAACAAAAGACGAATTGCAATTATACATGACGAAAACGATACGAATTAATCTACGGAAGCAATAATAAATCTACACTATAAAACAATACAAAGAATAAATTAAGACGGAAATTAAAGTAGAAACTGAAATTGAAATTAAAATTAAGAATAATAATACCGGAGAATTCAAGATCTGAGACGGAGAACTAGGTTCAATGTATCTCGCAAAGTAAACTAGACTAAGAAAACTAAGATAATAAAAAGTGTGTAGAAGAAGGTAAAAGAAAAGATAAAAGATAAAGATGTCCCAAACAAGAGTCAAACAACTGATATATAAAGAGTATCAGTTGGACTCAAAAGCAGGCCCAAATTCTAAGTCGAAATAAGAATGACGCATGGCCCGGATTGGGTGCACTCGATCGAGTGCCTGACGGCACTCTATCGAGTGACACACCCAAATATGGGCAGGAGCTTCACGAAGTAGCACTCGATCGAGTGCAGTAGGGGCACTCGATCGAGTAGCGCTGTAGGTCACAGCATCGCGCGCTCGACTTCAAACGGCTTTCATTTCTTCGTTACTTGTTCAAATTGGACGTGTAATATACCGTTGGAAAGATAAGAGAAAGAGCTTTCCAACGCCACCAAAATCATCTTGATTGGAGTTGTAGAACTCAAGATATGAACGTTTGAAGTTGACCCTTGTGTAGGCGATCATTCTCTCATCTCGTTTTGTGTCTTTTCCTTCTTGGGTCTTTGTTTCTTCGTATATTCCGCATCTTCTTCCTTCGATTCCACGCTTAGATGTGCAATTATCGATTCCGTAATGCTCTTATTAGCTCCAAATGCATCCAAATCTACAAAATACACACAAATACGGAAGTATCGACATTCAAAGCATATTGCATCATTATTAACGAGTTAAGCACGAAAACCGAGATAAAACTAACAATTAAGAGGATCCAAATATGTATATAAATAACGCTTATCAAACTCCCCCAAACCAAACCTTTGCTTGTCCTCAAGCAAACCAAAAATATAATATAAGAGAGGACAAGTGATGCGAAGCACGACTAAGAGCAAGCTTACAATCATTCTACTAAAAATCGGCTCAAGTCGGTTAGAAAACACACAATGTCAAAAATATAACTAAATCAATAATCATGCCTTAAATGAACAATTGTTTGCCAACCTTTCAATCTTGCAAGACCATCAATGTCGGACTTCCTCGCGGTTATCGCTCAACACTCATAAGAACGGGTGAGTATATAAATGTGAAGATAAGAAAGAATAAGAACACTCACTCGACTTATGAAACATGCATGCAATCGAACATGAAATCAATCTCCTCAATCAAATACGTGTTCCACCAATCAGGACCATAGTACATGCCAAGGACTTACAAAGGGTGGCTAAATGAGTAAGGGAAGAAAATGGATTGTGCCTAAGCACGTATGGGAATGTGGAGCAAAAACCGGGCCCAAACGCAGCTACACAATAAAAATTATCCATAAAAAACCCCAGCAAATAACGTTGAACCACCAACTAGAGGTATAAATTCAAGATTAGGTGTAAGAGGGAATTTTGTCCATCCTCTCAATTAATCTCTAGTTTCAATCTTTTCGACCATTCCCCGAAATATTACAAGAAGCATATTTTTCATTTTTCATTTTTTTTCATTTTCAATTTCTTTCCTTTTCTTTTCTTCACTTTTTTCTTTCATGCTTCTATTTTTTTTTCAATTTGGATAGGGGGAAGGCGAGTACAAAGTCGCACCAACGATATTACACACTAAAGTCCAAAAGATGTAAAAATCTCGAAATATGACCGATTAGTGAAGTAATTCCCAACTAAGTTCACTGCGACTGTCCCGACAGGGTAGGCTATTCTGGGTTATAGTTAAATAATATAGGCAATAAAAACAGGCTTACAACGGCTGAAATGGGCTAAACAAAGGAAAACGACCTAAATCTACAAGGTAGTAAAAATGGGTCATTTTTTGCTATGTGGAGCTCATCAAAAACAAAATTGCCTTTCCTCATGTACCTCCTCCTCAAACCAAACACGTATTCAATATCAAGAGACGGATGTCATATTTATGCAAATTGATGCTACATATTCCACAAGGAGAAAATCACTCAATTCCTAAATAATAATGAGACCAGTTATGGATGTTACTGGCCTAGGAAGCTCTAAAATCCTCAGAATTTTGTGGCTTGCCGACAAGTGGTCAAATTTACTCATTTGGCAATTAAAAGTTCAAATAGGCATATCATATCAATTTAATCAAATCTCAAGACAAAACACGTTTTCAGGCACGAAGTAAGCTGAAAATTAGGAGAAATCATGTTAAGAGCATTATCATCATCGCCTTTTTGCATGCTTCTACATCAGACACACCACATAAAAAATAAAATATTTTTGGAATTTTATGATTTTTTCAATTTTTTTGGATTTTTATATTTTTTGAAAGCAGTAAAACACACGACGGAAAATGAAACACACAAAAGCACACAAACTCTCCCCCAAACCTAAATGTCACAGTGTCCTCAATGTGACTCTAAAGCAGATAAGACTGAAAATCCACAGCCAATCCTAAGGACAACTTGACCTAAAGGGAAGGAAAAACCTAAGAAAACATGAAAAACAAAAATGAAAAGGAAAGAAATTACCGTATACAAGGGCAGCTCCCCCAAACCAGCTGCAAAGTGGGGGTTCGTCTTATAGATCAGTTGTCCACAGATGACTGTGATCAAAACAGCTTAAGGCTCTCAAGAGTCGATCAAACATCTGCGCATGTGCTACACAAAAGCATAAGTAGCACCAGGATATATAGAAGACAAACAGAGACAAAGTCAATGATCGTCTTAGCCTATCAGACGAGCTAGACCAATCCTCAGCATGGTGGTCATAGTGCATAAGAAGAGTAAGAATGTTAATAGGCGGCTCGTAAGACAAGACATACACATCAAATATCTCAGATTCACCCCAAGGCTTATCATCGGGTATAGATTGCATAAAAGAAGAGTTAGAACTCCTAAGACTACTCAAAGGATCAATCTTACCGATCTTCGTGAAAGAATTATCACAATCCTCCCCACTAATCATAAGCTCAAACAAAGGGTCAAGAGAAATATAATCAAGACAATTAATAGGTGGAAGTGGGTCGTCCTCAATATAAGGAAAAAACTCAAATGTCTCTAAAATTGGTGTTTCAAAGAAATCATTCTCGCTATCCCATGTAGCCACACCTCTTCCACTCAAGGAATCGTCAAAAAGTGTATTCTTCTCTTCTTTTTCATTTTTCCTCTCAAGCTTAAGATCCTCTCTTTTGTTCAATTCTGTCTCCAAAACCTCATAATTGACATCAAATGACACTCTCTCAAAATCACACAAATCAAAATTCTTAATGTTATCCTCAATTAAAAGAGCATCATTCAGAGCATCCAAACACACGTTTTCCTCAAAAAACACACATTCTAGCTCACAGTCATTCATGATGGTTTGGTGATCTTGAATATATTGAACATTATACCCATCATCATCATCATCATCAATTATGTTCACAAGAGATGGAGATAGAACACTTACCTGGAGGTTCTTCACTACTTCCATAGGCGTACCCGATTGATTTTGTTGCTTTTGGCTTGCTAATTGGGCAATTTGATTGTTCAAGATTTCATAATGATCTAGCAATTGGCCTATTTGAGTATCTTGCTTTTGTTGAGCTTGCACGAATTGCAGCAACAAAGCCTCAATTTCCGCCTTGTCATTTTTCCGCCTCAACTCTAATTCAGCACTATTACGGGCTAAATATTTAAGGATTTCCAATCGTTCCTCGTAAGAGATATAATTAAACATCCCTTCGCAATTTTCCTCAATTCTAGCCCGTGACTCATCATCAACACCATTATATATCATATGACACATATCCCGTATATCAACATTAAAGCCGTTTTGAATAATGAAAGACTCAAGTCTATCCCAATAATTATGTAGTGACTCATGTTTGAATTGTGGGAAGTAAAAATTGGTCATAATGGTGAATGATAAAAAAAATATATACAAAATAAAATAAAAAAATTATATACAAAAAAATAACCTAGAACCTAAAAAAGATAAACAACTAAATAACACCGTCTCCCCGGCAACGGCGCCAAAATTTGACAGGGTTAGTCGTATCCCAAATCAAAGATACCCTAAGGTCACTAACTAATGTAGATAGCGAAGTCAGGGGTCGAACCACAAGGAGATGGGAATTCAATTATTTATCCTAAGAATTAGATTCTAGATTATAGGTCACAGTTTTGGTTGGTTTGGTAAACTAATAACTAATTACTGATAAATAAATCAATAAGGAAAAAAAAGTCTAGGGTCTCAGGTTCACAATGAATATTACTCGGGTCAGGGAGTCAACTAACAGGTCAATAATCGAACTACCTAAGGTGTAGGTCCGGTCGGTACACTACAACCTTTAGATCTAAACTTAACCTGCGGTCGCTAGCATTAAGTCAGTCTACCCAAACTATCGTGGCCTAATTAGTTCTTAACCCGGTCGGCGAAAAGTCCTAATTTGCGATACTAATTAATTGAATTATGCATCAAACAATTAATCAGAGTTTAAACGATATTCAGGCAATAGTTCATACGATTAGAAACAGGTCAATTGACTATCACCCTAATAATACGCATCGATCCCCTTAAACCCTAGATGAAATCTAGCTACGCATATTAATTATAATCGGACTAACAAAAGACAAATTGCAATTAAACATGACGAAAACGATACGAATTAATCTACGGAAGCAATAATAAATCTACACTATAAAACAATACAAAGAATAAATTAAGACGGAAATTAAAGTAGAAACTGAAATTAAAAATTAAAATTAAGAATAATAATACCGGAGAATTCAAGATCTGAGACGGAGAACTAGGTTCAATGTATCTCGCAAAGTAAACTAGACTAAGAAAACTAAGATAATAAAATGTGGGTAGAAGAAGGTAAAAGAAAAGATAAATGATAAAGATGTCCCAAACAAGAGTCAAACAACTGATATATAAAGAGTATCAGTTCGACTCAAAAGCAGGCCCAAATTCTAAGTCGAAATAAGAATGACGCATGGCCCGGATTGGGTGCACTCGATCGAGTGCCTGACGGCACTCTATCGAGTGACACACCCAAATATGGGCAGGAGCTTCACGAAGTAGCACTCGATCGAGTGCAGTAGGGGCACTCGATCGAGTAGCGCTGTAGGTCACAGCATCGCGCGCTCGACTTCGAACGGCTTTCATTTCTTCGTTACTTGTTCAAATTGGACGTGTAATATACCGTTGGAAAGATAAGAGAAAGAGCTTTCCAACGCCGCAAAAATCACTTTGATTGGAGTTGTAGAACTCAAGATATGAACGTTTGAAATTGACCCTTGTGTAGGCGATCATTCTCTCATCTCGTTTTGTGTCTTTTCCTTCTTGGGTCTTTGTTTCTTCGTATATTCCGCATCTTCTTCCTTCGATTCCACGCTTAGATGTGAATTCTTCAATTATCGATTCCGTAATGCTCTTATTAGCTCCAAATGCATCCAAATCTACAAAATACACACAAATACGGAAGTATCGACATTCAAAGCATATTGCATCATTATTAACGAGTTAAGCACGAAAACCGAGATAAAACTAACAATTAAGAGGATCCAAATATGTATATAAATAACGCTTATCAGCGCACACGAACACGAACGATGTCTTAGTAGAGGCCGCCATGTGCGGGCGGGGTTGGGTGTCCTTAGTGGGCTTTCCAACACGTACCCTCACCCCTTACTCAGAACCTTTGGTTTCCGGATGTCCGAAACCCTTGGCGCACGAGATTCATTCTATATACGAAAGGCGGTTTAAACGGTATCGATATTGCAATGCAAAGGGACGAGCCCCATAAACTCTGAAATCGAAGTGGGCTTACTTTGTGCATAGTCCATGACGACATAGAGTGGGCTCGTATGGTACCGAATAACCACAAAATTCGGTGGCGACTCCATTTTGACTTAAATTTCGAACCCGAGAACAATCTCACCACGAGATTCATTCGCCTACCCAGACCCGCGCGTGGCTGCGTCGGGGTGGACCTACGTCATGTCCACACACACCACAAAGTAGCCAATTCGGGGGCAAAATAGTAGCTTACACTACTCAATAAACACAGGAATGCGCGTATAAAAGGCATAAAAAGTGTATATAAAATACGCGCATCAAAAACGATTACGAACATAACAAGAAGACAAAAGGGTCTCACCCCACATATTATCTAGTATACCTGAACTGATAAGCATTGCATTCTTCATATTTTTCAACGTCCTATTTTTCCTCTCAATAATTCCATTTTGTTGAGGCGTGTAAGGAGCGGTGAATTCATGAATTATGCCCTTTTCCTTGCAGATTTTGTGTAGGATTCCAACATCATATTCTCCTCCTCTATCAGATCTGACACGTTTTATTTTGAGATCTAAATGATTCTCAACTTCACAAATTTTTCCTCCGCTTCATCTTCAAAACATAAAAGATATTCTTTAGTAAATCAAGAAAAATCATCTACGAAAGTAATATAATAATGTTTACCTCCTCTACTTGTACAACTTTTATAATCACCCAAATTAGAATGAATTAACTCAAGTAGTGTAGATGATCGTTGCACGGATTTGTTAAACGATTTCTTAACATGCTTAGCTTCAACGCATATCTCACATTTATCAAACTCGGTGCTACTAAACTCAGAGATTAGACTCATTTGTTTCAGTTTTCTAACCGAAGCAATATTAGTATGCCCTAGTCTAGCATGCCATAATGAAACAGATTCAGCGCTATAAACGAAAGCAGGCAGATTTTTGTTCATTGTTTCAATATCAAGTACAAAAAGTCCATTATTACAAAAAACTTTACCAACTAAATTACCATTTCTAGTAATAACTAATTTATCATATTCAAAGGTAAGTTTTATACCTGCTTTGTTTAAAAGACCACCCGGAATGAGATTTCTACGAATTTCAGGCACATGAAGAACGTTGTTAAGTTCGAGAGTTTTACTTGAAATGAGCTTGAGAACTATTTACCTTTCCCTTGGACAACAATTGTGGGGGAATTACCCATAAAGACACAATCACCATTGTTGACGATGTCGTACTCCTTGAACATTTCTTTGCTGGAACAGATATACCTTGTATCACTCGTATTAAGCACCCACTCGGACAAATTGCTTACCAAATTTACTTCGAACACAACAGCAACTATAACCTCGTCATCTTCGTCTAGTTCGGTTAAATGAGCTTGAGGTTTGTGAGATTTTTTATTTCTCTTTTTGTTGTTGTGTGAAGAAGAACTCGTAGGAAAGTGTCTTGAAGTATGACCATATTTACCACAAGAGTAGCATTCACCCTTAAATTCTTTTTTCCCGCCCTTGTTGACGTCAGGATTCCTAACCCCGTGAAGTTGATTAGCACCTTTTTACTTATTATTACCCTTGGATTGGTGTTTCCTAGTCTCAACAAGATTAGCATTATAGGATGAATGTTCTATGGTTTTTATCCTAGTTTGTATACGGTTTAGCTCTTCAACCTTTATGTGGGATACTAGCTCTTAAAGTGTAAAATCCTTACATTTATGTTTCATGGAATGAGCATAATTTTGCCATGAAGGAGGGAGTTTATCAATAAGATAATAAGCTTGAAAAAGTTCACAGATATTCATCCTTTCCGCAAGAATTTCAGAACAATGATTTTCATACTCATGTACTTGATCTAAAACAGGTTTTCTATCATTCATACGAAAATCCAACCAACGACTACATGCATACTTCTTAGTTCCAAAATCACTCATTCCATACTTTGTTTGTAAAACACTCCAAATTTCTTTAGCCGTCTTATACTTACAACAAATAGAAAATAAAATAGTAGTCATGTAATGTAAATGCATTCCTCTACATGTCTAGTATCCTTTTCATAATCTTTACTGGAAAGAAGAGGTGCTTCATCTTCAGTTAAAGTATAATCAACACTAATTTGACTAAGAAAAAACTCCATCTTATCAGACCATATGCGATAATTTTTCCCATTAAACGGATCCATTTTATACATATCAGGAACATAAGGAGCAAGCAACATAACAGTAGAGAAAGGAGCAGAAGATATCGAAATACCAGCCATATTGCTAAAAGATACAAAAACAGTAGAAGAAAAATTCGACTTTAGATTGTTAGCAATAATAGTAGAAAGAAGGAACGAGCTTAGCTGTTGTGGCGTGACAAAGTCACTGTCTTAAAGTCGAATTTGTCCCGTACACTACACACGGTTTTCCCGACAATCAACCCCCGGGAGTACACAACCTTTGCAGCTTCGGTGTAGACGGAATTGCAAACTGAACACCACCAAGAACGTTGCCAAGTAACTTTGAATATATAAGAGCAGAAATATTGAAGAGATCAGAAAGCTAAAGAGAGAGGAGAGAAGATGATTGTTGTGTGTTGTGACTGAATGTAGAAGGGGGTTTATATAGCAATGTTGAGGGAGAAAACAAAGAATCAATTAATGGTGAGAACAAAAAATGAGATGGTAGGTGCATGGTACTTAGCAGATGCATCCTCCCACATTGACAGATTAGGAAGAATCAGGAAGACTCTAGAATTGCTTGGGAGTTGTGCCAGGAATTCTTTTGTACAACAAAAAATAAGACTTGTACGTAAAAGTGGGCCGAAGCCCGAACCCAAGGCGAGGCAAGCAAGCACGCGCACGTGTGGTTCAAGGCTAAACCCACACACCTCCATAAAATGTTCACCTTACTACAAGTGATAACATTAGGAAGAAGGAAGCTTATCAACATCAAGTCTTCCTCTTATTTTTCCAATGTGGGATAACATCCACAATGGAAGCTAAAAACAAACCAACTTTGGTCAATGTGGGATGAATTTCAATTTCTTATTTTCTGAATGTGGGCAACAAGCAAAGAAGCTTCTTTTGAAGCATATAGCGAAGCCACTAAATGACAATGTGGGATAATTATCCAACAAACTTTGTGTTTACGACCTATGTTTATGGTGGTTGGTATGCCAACTCTATATTTCCAACACTTAGCATGTTGATTTGAAGTTAGAAGAACTTTTGAAATAAAATTCAAAAGAAAATACTCCCTCCATTTTTTATGCTAATTTATGTTTCTTAAGATTTGTGAGGAGTATTTTATGAAAACATGAAGAAACATAAAAATGGAGGGAGTATTATTTAGTGATGAAAAAATTCATCAAAAACACTTTTTTATATTTTCTTTTATTATTATACGTACAAAATTGCTTTTGGAAAAAAAACATTTTAGTATGGTGGGTAGTTTATTGGATGATAATAAAATGGTGCCCACCCTTTACTAATTCAAAATCTTGCATCCACTGACCACTCCTAAGTAAATTATATAATTATTTTGAACGTAATTTTCAAACCACCCTAATTACCTAAGGAATATGATAAACATGGATATCTACCCTAATTCATCTCACTTGACATGTCTATATAATTCTGTGACATGCAAAGGTCAATCAAGTATACTCCTTCACGTAAAACACAGGAAACAATTGCTTAATTGAGAGTGATGATAATCAACACTTAGTCCTTTCATGTCCGGTCCGAATCCGCATTTGATCACCTCTAGTACAAAGCACATAAAGTACTGATTTTTTTTTCTCCTCTAAGTTGTGGATTTCGATGGTTGGTTATGATTGTATTACATATGAATGTATGATATGTACAACATCTTTGAATTACTTAAAAGCTTGAATAAAAGAATAAATAGAAACAGTTGATGCAGAGGACATATCAAATTTATTTTGATTTTAGATGTCTATATGTAGTTTGTAGTAGTAATATTGATCAACTCCCGTGATTTTATCACAAGTATTACACTAGTAAGTAGTACTTCCTTCGTTTAAATCCAAAGGGTACACTACTTCCCTTTTGGATACTATTCACAACTCAAGAGAATCGTTAATATTTCCGACAATCTAGAAGAGAAAATATAATCGTGTGAGATCTTGTTTAAGAATATCATCTGATTAGATTCCCGACAATTCTATGGACAATCTTGTTTGATTCGTCTTCATGAGTAGATTAAGAATATCGAATTTTTATAATTTTTGTTAATGTAACGAAAGATATTGATATTGTAAACGTATCTCGACAAATATGAAAAAAAATAAACTTAGAATTTGAATTTGAACGAGGACACCATTAAATTCAAAGGCTCAAAACCCTTGCTCCGTACCACTAAAATCTTTCCACTTTTATTTATTTGTGAAGGATATAAGATTTAAGTGGGGAGATCTTAGTGTTACGGTACTGAGTACATTACATTGCATCAAAGACTCAAATATCCCGGGCTCCTTTAACATTTCTTGTCTGAATAGTTAATACTCGAGTTGATTAAACCCCGGCACCCGCTCTCGCTCTCGCTCTCTCTCCATCCCCACTTCTTCTCCGAGTTTGCTTCAGTTCACAGTTGCTGCACCACACATGGATCCCCAATGCTTTCCTGTCATTAGATCTATTGCTCGCTCTTGTCTTCTTCACATTTGAACCTCACCCTCACCCTCAACCTCTTTGTTTCATTTGGTAATTCCTTGAACAATTTTCTTAATTGTTTATGTTTCTATTTCTATTTTCTGTCGTACTTTCCATCATAACTGATTGAATGTTTACTGGGATTCTGATCTATCTGGGATTACTTTAGCTTTCAGTTGAAATGATAATATGGCTATTTTATCCTCTATTGTTTCCTTTTTTAGCTTCATATTCATATTCTTGTCAATATGGAGTAATCTGTACGAGTAGGTTTCACCCTTGATTTGAGTGGCGGATCTGATTCCTTTGATTTCATTCCATGGCTACATCTTTTTGTTACACTTGAATAGACAGTTTCATGAAAACTCTAGTTATGTCAAGTGCTTGAATATCTCATGGTTGTTTTAAGACCTTTTTGACTTGAGTAGCTCATGGTTGTTTAAGTAGTGTACAGTTAGTGCCATAATATTTGATGTTGGTGACACTCTGTTAAGATTGTTGAATTTTTGTTTCTTGTTTCGATTCTATGGACCAATACTGTAAATAGCACTGTACTAAGCTACTCAACCCGGGCTGTCTAAATTCTATAAATAGAAGTTCTTCTCTTTAAGAGGTGGTGCAAGTGCAAGTGCCTTCTGAGTGATAGCATAAATCGGCCTGATGGGTTCTCGATTCCCATCCCATAAACTCAGCAATGGCCTTTATGTGTCTGGACGGCCGGAGCAGCCGAAAGAACGACAGCCTACCATGAGTGTTGTAGCCTCGCCTTATACCGGAGGTGATATTAAAAAGTCTGGGGAACTCGGGAAAATGTTTGATATACCTGTGGATGGCTCTAGGTCAAGAAAATCTGGACCTATCAGCAATGTCCCTACAAGGACGGGATCATTTGGCGGGGCTGCTTCTCACTCTGGGCCAATCAACCCAAATTCCACTAGTAGGGTTAACTCTGGCTCTGGCGCTGGCGCTGCCCCTACCTCCTCGAAGAAGTCCAATTCTGGCCCACTTAACAAACATGGTGAGCCCGTAAGAAAGTCATCTGGGCCTCAGGGTGGAGGTGTATCTCGGCAAAATTCTGGCCCACTAGCACCGGTACTTCCTGCCACAGGGTTAATTGTTTCTGGTCCTATCTCCTCAGGCCCCTTGAATTCATCTGGCGCTCCCCAAAAGTCTTCTGGTCCCTTGAATTCTTCTGTCTCAATGAAGCATCATACCCCGGCAATTGTACACAATCAGGCCGTGACTAAGCTCAACCAAGATGATGAGTACTCATTCCACAAGAGCTTCCCAAAGCTGATTTTGTGGGCCATGGGCCTGCTGTTTGTTATGGCTTTCATTGCTGGTTGTTTCATTCTTGGAGCTGTGCATAGTCCTATCCTTCTCATTGTTGTAGTGATTCTATTTAGTGCTGTTGCCACTGTTTTCACATGGAATACTTATTGGGGAAGAAGAGCTATGACTGGCTTCATCGCTAGATATCCGGACGCAGAGCTTCGTACTGCGAGGGATGGTCAATTTGTGAAGGT
Source organism: Agrostemma githago (assembly GCA_958450325.1). Classification (NCBI taxonomy): domain Eukaryota; kingdom Viridiplantae; phylum Streptophyta; class Magnoliopsida; order Caryophyllales; family Caryophyllaceae; genus Agrostemma; species Agrostemma githago. The sequence goes on along the minus strand of OY288247.1, from coordinate 58,025,069 downwards.
TTCTGGGGTATGTTACCGTTTTCTCGATATTTTCACTTTATTTCTATATTCAGTTAAGTAAGAAAAATAATTATGCCATTTTTTACATTCTGAATTACATGACTTGTGACAACACTCCTGCTTTGCACAACGAGTCCCTTTTATATTTGTTTTGTGCGGATAATTAGTAATTTTGATCAGTAGAGCTTATTGAATTAGATGGTGAGTAATCACTTTTAAGAACATTGTTATTTGTATATTCTTACTTCTCAGTTCTCACATGCGCAAAATGTTCTTGAAGTGACCTATGCATTCCGTTAGATACTTTCTGCTACACATTTTAATCTGTATCATTGTATTTATAATTGTTTCACACGTCATAATACCAATTGCGGGTGATTCTCTTGTCATTAAGCTATGTGACAATGGGTTTCTTTTTTGTTTTATCGGGTCGGTGTAAGTCTTGTGTTCTAGTATTTTGACTGATTCCTCACTTTCTGGAGTGTTGATATTTATGTATTTTGTACTTTAAGTGGGAGTTTCTTTAAATGCATTTGGATGATGATGTTTATAATTGTATCATTGTATTTATAATTGTTTCACACGTCATAATACCAATTGCGGGTGATTCTCTTGTCATTAAGCTATGTGACAATGAGTTTCTTTTTTGTTTTATCGGGTCGATGTAAGTCTTGTGTTCTAGTATTTTGACTGATTCCTCACTTTCTGGAGTGTTGATATTTATGTATTTTGTACTTTAAGTGGGAGTTTCTTTAAATGCATTTGGATGATGATGTTTATAATTGTATCATTGTATTTATAATTGTTTCACACGTCATAATACCAATAGCGGGTGATTCTCTTGTCATTAAGCTATGTGACAATGAGTTTCTTTTTTGTTTTATCGGGTCGGTGTAAGTCTTATGTTCTAGTATTTTGACTGATTCCTCACTTTCTGGAGTGTTGATATTTATGTACTTTGTACTTTAAGTGGGAGTTTCTTTAAATGCATTTGGATGATGATGTTGACTGAGTGTTGATATGCTTGACAGTCACTGAATTTATTTTTGTACTAGAGAACTATGAAAAAGTGATGTATTGAGTAGTGTCTGAATGAGTTTCTTTTTGTATTTATAATTGTAGTGGTAAAATGTTTTCTTTTTAATGATTGGTGCATCACGTCACACCTTGGCATTGTTGTTATGATGTAATTGATGGCTATAAGTTGAAAAATCCCTGATATAACATTTTACTTGTATAGCCTTTACTTTAAGATGTAGTTCTCCGTCACATGGATCTTCTTTAGTTTTTCCTCCATTTTTATGAATCCACTTTTGTAAATCTTTTGGCCTCACATATTCACATGTCCACGCTTTACGACAAAGATCACATCATAACTGTAATTGGGTTTACATTTTCAGGTAGTGACATGTGGTAATGTTCCTCTTGAGTCATCTTTTCAGAAGGTTCCTCGATGCGTTTATACATCTACTAGCTTATATGAATATAGAGGATGGGACTCAAAAGCTGCTAATCCTAGTCATCGTCGTTTTACTTGGGGACGCAGATCAGTTGAGGTGAGCTGATGCATTTCCTGCTGATATTTTCGAGATTTAGAAATCTTCCCTACATCTGCAGTTTATCCCTTTTTGATATTTGATACTCCCTCCTTGAATAAGCCCCATATGGGTTTGACACAAAGTTTAAGAAAATGTGAAAAAGTAAGGGTATAGTGTTGATATGATGCATGTGATGAGAGAGAAATAGAGATGAAAATATTTCCTTAAGAGGAAATGGGGCTAACTCAAAAAAAATCCATAAAAGGAATATTGGGGTTATTCAAGGAGAGAGTATTTGATATAGTCATGTGTGCTTTTACTTTGTTCAATGCCTGACGTTGTATAATTGTTTGACTGTTGTTTGGACACATTGTATGCAAATTGTGTTCAACGAGCTGATTGAACTGGCATTATATAAAAAGGTTCAATATCTAGGTATATGATACTCTCTCCACACCTTTTATGCTGTCCTCGTTTGTCTCTGATGGTCAAGGAATGTCAACTTGACCAAAATTCCTCACTATATACACCTGTTACAACATTTTTGAATGATAATATGAAAATGTCTGTTTCTATAAATCAATTATTACCATTTATGTATCACTACAAATATTTGGAAATCAAATTAATCATTAAAGTTGACATTTATTGTCGATCAATGTCAAATGGGGATAGGAATAGTAATGTTTTATCCTAGCATACTTCAGTGGATGTTTTGCACATTCCTGTTCAGTTTTCTTGAAGTGATAAGTACACTTAAACACCTAGTTTTTGAAGGTGTGAGACTGTGAGGTGTTGAGGTTAAGAGACACAGGGCACAAGGCGTGAGTCAAAGGTGCAAGTCTCCTAGAGATGATATTTTTTGCACATATACTTGTATTTAAAAAATAAGAGTAATGTGCAATGTGGCAATTTAATAAAAGACAAAAGAATATAATTTCGAAAATTACATGTTAGTGTGCCTTGCTAGATAAGTAGATAGTCATCATGTACAAGACGGACTTAAGGCGCATTGAAGTGTTGGTTAGTGCCTGACTATGCTTGAGTTTAAGTGCACCTGAGACGTGCGTTTTCAGAGTAACATCATTGAACTTTAATTTGATTTTATCGTCATAGCATAGATTGATTATACCTTGATTTTGAGAATTAACCTTCTTTGGTTTTCATTTGTCCGTCAACCTTCTATTTTGGTTCCTTTTGGTTGGCCTTTTGTTATGGACTTATTGCAGTTATTTTAGGGCAATCGAAACAACGATCTACTTATTTTCTTGCGCTCTGTTTTAGCTAGGTAAAGGTAATTTATCTTCATTGAGTTTTTTAACTTCCAGTTTGTTTTCAGCTAATTGATTTGAGAGCTTCAGTGTGACATCTTGTATGGGGATAGTGAAAGTACTTTGTTGTGATTGGACGACCACCTTTTGTAAAGACACTTGATGGATTTTGTATACATGAAACTGATTTCCGTTTAGTGAATTACACAGTTCTTACATGGTTGAGTGATGTTGGTTTGGACGACAGCTGTAATATAAAAAGTGTACTTCCGGCATCCTTAAGCACAAGGCAGTAGCCAGTATGCTTTGGGACGTCTTTAAGGTGCCTTTTACATAAGGTGCAATTAACTAGGTGTACAACACTACAACTATACAATTTTGATATTTCCTTTTAGGTGTTTTATTATGTGCTTTCAGTATCGTGCCCCTCAGTCATCTTTTAGCTACAAGGCTTATTGGGACACCAGCCACAATGCACCGAGGCACCAGATACGCCCTTTGCATAAGGTGCAGCTAACGAGGCACACACTTGTGGAAATTTGATATGTCTTTTCTTCTGGTTCTTTTATGGTTTTTTTTAGATGGTCTTAGTTTGAGAAGGTGCGATGCACAGTGAGGCGATGGGATTCTAGGGCGATGAGGCACACTAGGTTTTCAAACAAACATGCATATTTTACATTCAGGTTTTGTGCGAGAATAGTCCCTTTTCTGTTTTAAAGGGGCTTAACATGCATTTATAAGTGAAAATTAAGGATGAGGAAAGGATAAGGGTAACATAGAACGATTCGGAGAAAAATATATGGAATTACATAGTAACGCGCCTCACTAGTTGGCTGTTGCGCGTCATGCACCTTAGGTGCTCCTTTTGTATTTTTTTTGCGCCTTAAGCAGCCTGATGCGATTTGGCTAGCGCCTTGCGCCTAGGCACGCTTTTAAAACTAAGTACATGGTACCTGTGCTTTTCGTTTTTTTACATGGTGCCTGACTGTCCGTTCACTCTTAAAAACCTGTGGTAGTAGTAACCTTATTAACAACTAACCTTGACCCTCATACTATTTCCGTAAAGTGGGTCCTTTAGTTGATGTTGTGGCTGCATTTCTGGGTTTCCTTAAGTGTAAGCACATAATTGACGACAATCTTATTCTAGTCTCCACCCACCACCCACCCACCTCTAACCCTCACATCCAACCTAACCTCACCAACATATCTTCTCGCACCTTAACCTCACATACTCCAACTGTCCCACTTTAACCCCACCTACATCCTTGTTCCCCACCAGCCACCCCCACCAAATATGGGCAGTGGGCTACTTTTATTTACCTTATTAACCCCAAACCTTTGTTTCCACCATTGACAACACCCCATCTAGCTACCAACACCAATGGCCAGCCACTCCTTAATCAACCGCTATTTTTTTTTTCAGTACAGCCACTATCAGCAAAATTCATAATGGCAGAGTGGGTGAAGGAGGCGAGAGCCAAATCGAGGATAAAGCTTAACACAGAAGTTCTGTGGTTGGGGCTAAGGGTGGAATGGAGAAGGTCTGACTAATGAGCTCATGGTCCTCCATTGATGTTTCTCAAATGCTCAACTATGGCACAAATCCCATCAATTTTATTGCAATTAAACCTTGGAATAATTCTTCTCTCTCACCATAAAAGTACAATCTGCCTTTATTTATCCCTAACTTAGCAGGAGTGGGGTATGATTTGGGTGGCTGGTGTAGTAGAAGGGTTAGGGTTGAGTGTCAAGTCGATACTGATGCGAGATATGGTGGGTTGTGGGATAAATATAGGTTAATTAGTGGGTTTATCGTGGGGCTCAATGAAAAGGGGAGTGGACTTTGATGAGGATCCTTATCAACCGTTACTCATCGCTATGTACTTAAACAATAAAACAAGCTATTAAGCAGCCAAGTCTGGAAATAACTAAACAATTAGATGTAATAAAGAGCGAGGGTCATGGTTAGTTTTAAATAAGAAAGGCTAGGGGTATCACAAAGGTTTTTTAAAAGTGAAGGGGTACCATGTGGAAAACCCAAAACGTGGGGGTACTTGGTGGAAAACCCTTCTCTTATTAAATTTTCCCTTCAATCCATTCCTTGCTTTTATTTATTTACATGTTACCCACTATGAAGCCAAAAGGATAGTATTCTCAAAGGCACTGCCTCATGTTTGCATGAGGCACATCCCTTTACCTTATGTGTTGATCTTTCTCGTCTCTTTTCTTATAAAAGAAAGATTATAATTGGGAACTGCCTATTCTGTTTCACACCAACGAAATATTTTTGTATCTGATCTTTTGTTTTCCATGAGTAAGCGTAGACTTAAGAAGAATCTTGAACGGAAGCAATGCAGTAACAATCATTGGTTAAAGCACTTTGGACTTTCCTTACATCTTATCACTGATTGCAGAGACATGTGGTTGATTTTTACATCTCTGATTTTCAATCTGGGCTTCGAGCACTGGTCAAGACTGGCTATGGAGCTAGAGTGACTCCTTATGTAGATGAATCTGTAGTTATTGACATTAATCCGTCAAACAAGGACATGTCACCAGATTTTGTTCGGTGGTTATCTGACAGAAATCTCTCTAGTGATGAACGTGTCATGCGCTTGAAAGAAGGGTGAGCATCGCATTTACTAATCCTTTTTGTTATTACTTCATCTTTTGCTGCTTTTTTTGGAGGTGTTACTAGTTTACCATGGCTTTTGATGATTCTCTTGAAGCTGTTACCACTTACCAGACCATTGGATTACTTGTTTTTACATTTCCTTGCTGTGAAGATGTTTTAATTTCTAAAGACTCCATCACCTGAAGAACATCCTCATATTTAATATATCCCCATTCCATACAATCTATACCTCTGACTCTAGAATACCTTACATTGCTTTGTTAACTCATGGGTCCACAGTCCACTTTTTGGTTAGTTAATGCTTGTACCGCTACAGCTTGAATTCCTTTGTCTACAGCTGTAATTGATTCAGCTGAATTTGCTATAACTTCTAATATTGTCCCCATTTAAATGACTATATAATCTATTGATCGTTATGATGTTGTACTCTAAATTAGTTGATATGATCAAATTAGCCATTTGTTAGGTTGGTTCTAGCACTTTAGTAAACTGGGTCATGAGTCTCATGATGTTGGATTGCATACTCTCGTTTGTCGTTTTAACGGCCAGTGCTGTGGTATTAAACACTCCCTCATATTTCCTATTCTTCTTTGGCAATTTTTGTTTCTTTTCTTCCTCATCCTATGTCTTTACATTTTGGAGAAGTTTTTGCGTATTTTTTTTTATTTTAGCTTAAGTTACCAAATCACCTTTCCTTATAACTCATTAATTGCAACCGTACTCTGATCTCCTAACACTCTCTATGCCACATTGACACCTATACATTGTTGTTGTGGTAGTGGGAGTGGTTGTGGTAGTGAGGGTGTTCTCGATGTAGTTGGGAATGGTGTGGGTGGTTGTGGTGATTGTTGTTGATGGTGCGATGGGTGCAGAATAAACCCTTGGACGGTGATAAGTTCAGGTTGTGGCTATAGCTAGTGTTCAGGTGGTGTTATTGGTGGTTGTATGGTTTAATGATTCATGTTAACCGGCCTCAAATATTTTTGGGACCAAGGCTTTGATTATGTATATTTTTGGTATGTATGGCCAAAGCTTGTTAACATTGACCTCGAAAAAGCCAATGGGAGGAAGAAAAGGCACCAGAGGGAGTAATTTATGCTGTAGTGTCTGATTAGTAATGTAATGTTGTTTTTTTCTACGTGGTAGGTACATCAGAGAAGGAAGCACGGTGAGCATCATGGGTGTTGTTGAACGGAATGACAACGTACTCATGATTGTTCCTCCGTCCGAGCCATTGCCAACAGGTTGCCAGTGGTCAAAATGTGTACTTCCTGGCAGCCTAGATGGTATTGTTTTGAGATTCGAAGACACCTCAAAGATTGACGTCATTCCTGTGTGATTGCGATAAGCAAAATGAATGTCGCAATCATGTAGGTTTATCTTCTCGAGGCTTTGGTTTGTTTAGTAATGGTTGTGATGTTTGTGGGCTCCTTAACCTTAACCTTTACCTGTATTTTTTTGGGTTAATGTTGGGTGTATAGCTTTAGATAGTTCCTTTTTGTGTCAAATTAGGAGTAGATATGTTTGTAATTGGAATGGCTACGGCATGGTTGTTATAATGCAAAGGAAACGATACGTGAGAGAACAGCTAGCCATATGGTGCTCTGCTAATTAAACGTTGAAGGTGAGCGATGTTGCTTTCCATTGAAGAGTCTTACACTCGTACTTTGTAGCAGTAGCTTATGTAAATTTCAGTTACCTGTATGAGTGGTAGACTATAAAGGTGGCGCAATTATGTTTTATGCAACCATCTGACTGTTTATTGGTAGGTGAAGCAATGGCGGCACAATTATGTGTGTCCTAATTTGTGGTCAGTTACTGTAACTCATAGACTATGTTTATTGCTACTTTGGTAGGTGAAGTAAACTTTGGTCTAACAATTAATATTAGGATGAAGTAGCTGAAGAGATGGGGGAAAGAAGGCCTTGTTTAAGAAAATACAAGGGTGGAGTGACTTCTTATTTGGTGATTACAGAGTACTACTCGTAGTATATTTTAGTTTGTGTAATAGCTTTGATATTGTCATCTGATGGTTTGTAGGTGAAAAAAATATACTCCGTACTAGTAGAAGTAAACATGAAATTAGCTCTTACTCCGTATTTAGTTATTGGGGGTGTGTACAAGTATACGATAATACTCCGTATGATTTTATTATATGTATGCGATACGGTATATGGTTTTTATTATGATACAAATTTTCTGATATTCGATACGTTTTTTCGTAAAACGGTGTTGGATACCTATCCAAGATATACAGTTTTTGATCTGGTTTTTCAAAAAAAAAAGGTTACTTTATCCCATCTATTCAATTCTTTATGTGGGGTCGTTTTTGTGAGAAGAAATGGAGGTCTATGTAAAGAATTGAATGGATAGAAGAGAGTATTAAAAAAACAACCAATTATTTACACAAAATAAACAATTTGACCATTATTTTGCGTTCATGTATTCCTACATGGTAATTCCAATCTTAAAAAAAATGCAAATTTAAACTTAATAACTAGATTAACCATTTTAAATGTTCTTTTTAGATTTTGGATGCAAATCGAGTGAAAAAAAAAGAGAAAAAAATGATGTAAAAAAACTCTTTGTGCCTTATTATTATTCGAATCAATACGATAATCACCAATTAAAACAAAATGATATGAATCCATTGAGTGAATGACTTGATATAAACAATACTCGCATTAGTTAAATAGTTAAGTAATTAGCATAAGATTGCAAAAAAAATATATAATTTTTTTTTGAAGTTTTCTGCTTCTGCTTCTTAAGTTAACTGCTTGTCTAATTACATAATTCACATAAAGCATATACTCCTAATTTCTATGATCTTCCTCTTTTATTAAAATAATAAATCACATATATTAAAGAGAGAAAAATCATAGAAACTAGGAGGGAGTACTATACAATTAAATGTTACTCCTTCCATCCATTTTTATTCTTTATGAGTTGGATAACACAAAAATTAAGATGTAGTCGTGCTATAAGAATATGGGATAGAAATGAAAGTTGGCAGATGTGGGGGCGAAATTCATATTGGCCACAAAAAACAGACAAAGGAAGAAAGATTATGAGTAAGAGCAATTCATTTGGTAAGAGCAAGTTCAATAGTGCTTTTTAGCAGAGCGGATCGCCCGTCCCATTTTTGTGTCCCACTCCGTGTGCCACACCATACACCGGTTGATACCTCGCCTATTGAATAAATAAAATAAGCAACAAATATGATACACTTGTTGATGTGTCATCCAGTGTATGGTGTGGCACACAGAACTTTTTAGGGACTTGCTTGTAATATTTGCAAAATAGTAAGCATGTAGCTTACTATTGGAGATTGACTTTTGGTTGTAGCTTGGTAGAGCTACATTAGCTTGCATTTAAAAAAAAAAAGAAAAATTTATCGTTAGATGAAATTATTGATGTGGGACCAAGCAAGTTACAAGATGTTACGGTCCACCATTAGAGCGGTATGTAGCCGAAAAACAAAGTAGCTACAAAAGTCGATGTGGCAAGACAAACTACAAGCATTTGTAGTTTAACATTGGACTTACTCTAAGCTACAAATGCTTGTAGTTTGTCTTGTCACGTCACTTTCTGTAGTTACTTTTTTTTGGCTACATATTGCTCCAATGGTGGATCATTTTTTGGTCCCACTTCAATATTTTCATCCAATGAGAATTTTTTCTTTTATGTTTTAGATTTAGATACAAGCTAATGTAACTCTACCAAGCTACAATGGCTTAGAAGCTACAACCAAAACTTCTATCTCCAATAGCAAGCTACATGCTTACTATTTTCCATATATTGCAAGCAAGTCCCTAAAATGTACTATTGTACTTGCTCTAAGAAGATTAAGGATGGACAAACAAATAAGGAAAGTAGGAAGAATAAAATTGGATGGAGGAAGTGGTACATTGTAATCGGGTTTATAACGACCAAATGGAGTTACAAATTGACGTTAGTGAGGAAGGGGAAGAAAAATTGACCAAACGAACAGATATTGTCACGAGGTGAAATCAAAGAGCAACGAATTGCTATGCTCCAGCAAACATCCCATGAGAGAAGCGGCCAACGGATTGCTACACCCAGCAAAGCGCCACAAAGACATCATCAGTTTCGCCCCATGAAGCATGAACGATTCAATAGAACGTCCCTGCCTTCATTGCTAAGCACAAAGCCACAAACAACATTTTTTTTTTGCCAACGAAGTCAAACCACCCTACAACAAGTTTAGAGACACACCTATAAAGTGTGCTCTTTTGTTAAGGGATCGGATAATAACATAATACAATACGAACGTAATAAAACTTAAATAAAGTCTAAACATGATGAAACTACGTTGTCCAAGGGCCAAATCATGCTGACAGGGAGCAATAGAGAGATCACGAGCTTTAGCATTCACCGCATCATCATCCAAGGTGTAGAGTCCACAAGACCGCTGATGGGACGATTGACACAAACAAAATGCACTTACGCCATAAAGACGTAGAAAGAAAGGGTGAATAACAGGTGACCTGTCATCAATGGAGTAAAAACTCCTGCATTTTGGTGATTGAACACACCTAGAACAAGGCCAGCAAATCAACGAGCAAACCGAGATGACGATAAGGAGGCTGCGCCACTTCTCAATCTTTCTATTGACCACTCTAGAATCAGATTCTAGAGTAGAACCAACACATCCAAGACCCCCGAACACCAAATTCATCGGACTCCTAAAGGAGATTATTGTGAAAAACAAACATGACCTCAAATAAAAAAGAAGCGTCATTGAAGACAACCCCGGGACAAAACAAGTAGAAAAAACAACAACTCAACAACTTACTAGAGATGGGGGAAGGGGGCGAGGGGAGGGGGGAACATCTCTAGAAATTGAAGAGAAACACTACTTAGATCATAAGTAGTGAGGAAAGACCCTAAACATACAACATACCACACCGGCAACCTCCCCAGCAACGATCGGACAAAGGCCAAAGAGATCGACCGACAGGCGAGGAGAGGGAGGACGTACGTCCAGGAGAGGGAGGCGGAGCATGATCGGAAGAAAGAGTCGGCGATCGGAGTCGATCGGACACGACAAAACTCAGACCGACATGAAACCAAAAACAAATGACGAGCAAGTGACGGACCCTATGTGCATAAACAGTAGGAATGTGGTGTGAGAACCATCAATCATAGAAGTGGAATGATCGGGAGGCCGGAGATGGGGCTGAAAAACCCCATCTCCGACAAGGATGGAAGATAGGAAGGTAGATGGTGGTGGCGGCTGTGAAGGTGGTCACTTAGGGTTTTGGTTTTGGGTTTTTTTTTAGAGAGAAGGAGGAGAAAATTTTTTAGTGAGAGAAACTCTCCTCTTGGGTGATGTTAGTTGTGTACTTAGCCACAAACAACATGGAGTACCATTTTTGGCAACCTGATGTAGACAATTTATAAAGACCAGAAAAGTCTTACAAAATAACATCCGAGGTGTATAACTCAAGTATCCTTAATTATTACTACTATTCATTTATTCATCCTTCAAATCAAGAAAATTTCGATATGATGACAGAAGTATACCAAAGCATATATACCTTGGAGGGTCTCAGACGTTTCGTTGATAACCCCTAATCTCTTGTAAAGCCTGAAAAGTTCCATGGAAGACGGTCGGTGTCAGATTGTCAGCATATGTCCGAGATCAAACATCGGAGAAGTTTTCATTGATACTAAGACTGCGTTGTAGATATTGTTAGCAATATAGTAGTATAAAGAAGGAACGAGCTTATCTGGTTGTGGCGTGACAAGTCACTGTCCTAAAGTCGAATTTGTCCCGTACACTACACACGGCTTTCCTCGACAATCGACCCCCAGGATTACACAACCTTTGCAGCTTCGGTGTAGACGGAACTGCAAATTGAACACTACCAAGAACGTTGCCAAGTAACCTCGGAAATATTTGAGAGTAGAAATATTGAAGAGAGAAAGTAAAGAGAGAAGAGAAGAGATGAGTTGTGTGTTGTAAGTGAATGAAGAAGGGGGTTTATATAGCAAGCTTGGAGGAGAAACCAAAGCTTGAATTAATGATGGTAACAAAAAACAAGAAGGGTAGGTACATGAACAAACCTAGATACATCTCCCACATTGACAGAATAATCAAGAAGGCTCTAGAATTTATTTACTTGGGACTTTTGCCAAAAATCTGTAGCAATCAAAAACGTAAAAATGGGCCTGATCACGCAGCATAAACACGACCCAAGGCTAGCGTGTTTGTAGTCCAAGTCCAAACCCACACATCCCACATTTCACCACAAGTGATAACATTAGGAAGGAGGAAGATTATAAACATCAACTCTTCCTCCTATTATTCCAATGTGGGATAACACTACAAAGGAAGCTAAAAAATAACCAAGCTCTGTCAATGTGAGATAAGTCTCTTTTTCTCCTTATTTTCTCAATGTGGTACAACAAGTAAGAGAGCTTCTTTTGAAGCATATAACCGAGCCACTAAATGGCGATGTGGGATACCTATCCAACAATCCCCCACATGCTACAAAAGAAGATTTCAAAGGATAAAGAAGATAGTTGGCAACGGGGGTTTAGCGTTAAGATGTTAATGTCTTTCGGACTTGAATTAACACCCAGTGAATACAATTTCCCTCAAACCGTCATCTTAGGTGGAATCTTTCACCTTGAACCATAGATGAAGTAGGTGAGAGGTTGTTGCTCACTTACTTAACCCCAAATCAAGGTAAGTGTTCGCGACTACGCTCATTTCTCTATGAACGCAAATTGATTATTATCTTTTACTTGGACTTGTCCAAGTGCCCCCACATTTCCTGGTACTTCATGAGTGCTCTAGAGGTCCCAAGCCAAAGGCCCCTCATAGGGGGGTGGGCAAAACCCCCCACACTCACATAGGGAAGTTCATCAAGTTTGACTGTCACGCAAACCACCCACGAATGGACTATGAACTTGTTAAGAGCTATGAGCTCAACCTTACACATGTGACAGTACATACAAACACACAATGCTACGAAAAACAACAATTTTATTCATAGGAATGGTTCGTAGCATTACAATTCGAGATCCATGTGACTTCGTTTGACCACATTGAACTTAGCGGTACTAAGTTGGGTATCCATCACATTTCACTCTTTCACTGGCTTTAAACCCATTCCTTGTGCCGTTTCCAGCACCATCTTTCTACCAAGGCCTTTCGTGAGAGGATCCGCAATGTTCCTCTCACTACGTACGTATTCTACTGATATCACATTTCCAGTGATCATATTTCTCACACTTCTGTGCCTCAAACGGATGTGCCTTTTCTTGCCATTGTAAGCTTGACTTTGGGCCACACTGATTGCCGATTGATTATCACAATGCATGGACACGGAAGGAGTTGGCTTTCCCCATAATGGAATATCAGTGATAAGTGTAGTTTGTAGTGCCTATTTTCATAGTGTTTTGGTCCCATTTTCCTTGTAGAATCGCTCCTTGGGAGCGGTTTAGGGGCTTCTTATGCTTCCTTTAGTTCGTTTCAGGTTCCCGAGACCGATTTGGAAGAGTTGGAGCGATTCCGACTCTATACATACACATTTTGGAGCCAACGGAGTAAAGGAACGATGATTCGATGCCTTAGAATCGACCCCGAGACCTTGGGACCCAATCCCGAGCCTCCGAGACCCGTTCCCGAGTCCCGAGAATCGATGGGAAGCCCATGAGAAGCAAGGAGGGACCAAAAAGTTCATATTGGAGGCCTACAAGACCCATCCCGATCGGGAAGGCCTAAAACCCGATCGGGATGAAGTGCACAAAGGAGACGGTCACTGGAGAGAGTTCCCGACCGGGTCCCAGATTTCCCGATCGGGATGGTGAGGTTTCCCGATCGGGATTGCCCATTCCCGATCGGGATTGTCCGCTGCTGCCCGCGTGGCTTTTGTCTTCTCTTCCTTCCATTTGTAACCCTATAAATACCCTTCCTCTTGTAATCTTATGGATGTTAGACATTACCCATAAACCCTAGCCTAGTTTTAGCATAGATTAGATTAGATTAGTGTAGATTAGTCTTTAGATTATCGTTAATCCTAGTTTAATGCTTGTAATTTGGGAATTCTTCAAGATCTTCACCAAGCTTGACAAACTTGGATGTTTGTTTTAGGTTTTTCTCATCTATGCAAGTTTTCTTCTTCCTTTCATCTTCTAGTATGGTATAATCTTCTCCTTTTACTCTTAATCCTTTATTGTTCATCAAGTTTTAATCTTTAGTTCTTGTTTATTGTTTTGTTCATCATATTTGGTAGTTTCATTATGTATGTTTTGTTGTTTGTGTTGATTCCTCTTGTTAGTGTTAGTTTTAGTTTAGATATGTTAGAGTAGTGTTCTTGCTAGGGTTAGTAGGGTGATTAGGGTGTTAATTGGGTGATTAAGGGTTTGTTGGAGATGTGGGTGGAAGATTTGGGTTTCTTCTTGGTTGATGCATATGACATGTTTGATGAATTGCTTGAATGACTAAGTAAGTTAGATTGCTTGTTTTTCTTGCCTTTCCCTTGTGGGTGTTAGTTGTTATGGGTTCGGTTCCCTCATTAAGTTGCGAGAGCCCGGTGAGGACGACCCCTAGGTTAGTCTAAGTTGCGACCGCCCGGATGCGATCTAGGCCATAACACGCTAGAACCCCGTTTGTCATATGTGTCGCCAAAATGGGTTCCATGAGGAACCTCTAGGTCGGTTTAAGTTGCGACCGCCCGGACCGACCTAGATTACCCTACTACCTCCTTCACTCTAGCTCTCCCTTGACCATTCCGTTACCCCTTTGACCCCGACCTAATCCTAGCCCGTTTTCCTTGTTTGTTCTCTTGCTTTAGACCTAGCTTAGTCCTAGTCTCCCCCTCCTTAGATTAGCTCGTCTCGAACCTAGTCCTAGACCGTAGCATACCTTAGTCCGACCTCCCGTCCCTGTGGATGCGACCCGACTTACCCTAGCTACCCTAGTTAGGTTAGTTGGTTTTTATTTGATGGTTGGGATCCACGACAAATCCTCACCATCAATCAGCTAGCAGACTTCTTAGCCACTCGGCTTCTTGTCCTGCCAGTTCTAGAGCAATAAATTCAGATTCCATAGTGGATTGAGCCAAACATGTTTGCTTACTAGATTTCCATGATATAGCAGCATTAGCAAGAGTAAAAACATAACCACTGGTTGAATTGATTTCATCATTACCCGATATCCAGTTGGCATCAGTATACCCTTCTAAAACACAAGGCGTTCTACAAAAATGTAGACCCCAATCAGCCGTTCCTTTTAGGTATTTAAAAACCCTTAATAAAGCATTCCAATGATCATCATTTGGATTGTGAGTGTAACGACTCAAACGGCTTACAGCATAAGCTATATCAGGTCTAGTATAATTCATCAAATACATCAAACTACCAAGTATTTTTGCATATCTTTCTTGTGACACACTCTTACCGAGATGTTTACACAAATGTATACTTGCATCATATGGTGTACTTACAGGATTACAGTCAAACATGTCAAATTTCTTTAAAATCTTTTCAACATAGTGAGACTGATTTAAACACATGCCATTTTTAGTCCTAATAATCTTAATCCCAAGGATTACGTCGGCTTCTCCAAGATCTTTCATGTCAAAACGTGAATTAAGAAACCTTTTAGTGTCATTTACCACTTTCATATTAGTACCAAAAATGAGCATGTCATCAACATAAAGACATATAATTACACACCCATGATCATCAACTTTTGAGTAAACACAAGCATCTGAATCATTTACATAAAAACCGTAAGAGATAATAGTCTGATTAAACTTGTCATACCATTGTTTTGGAGCTTGCTTCAGACCGTACAAAGAACGAACAAGTTTACATACCTTGTCTTCTTGACCCTGGACTATACATCCCTCAGGTTGTTTCATGTAAATTTCTTCATTCAAATCGCCATTCAAGAAAGCTGTCTTAACATCCATTTGATGCACGATGAGATCATGTATAGATGCTAAAGCAATAAGAGCCCTGATAGTAGCTATTTTTGTGACAGGAGAATAGGTATCGAAAAAATCCAAACCCTTTGTTTGTCTATTCCCACACACCACAAGTCTAACCTTATATTTATCAACAAAACCGTCAGTTTTGAGTTTCTTTTTAAACACCCATTTGTTACTAAGAGGTTTACACCCTCTCGGCAAATCACTCAAAATCCAGGTGTTATTACTCATAATTGACTCAATTTCGTTGTTGATAGCTTCTAACCAAAAATTAGAATCGATGGAACTCATGGCCTCTTTGTAATTTCTAGGGTCTTCTTCTAGAATAAATGCATACACAGTTTCTTCATTAAGTCTATCGACTTCACTTAAGAACGTCGTAATAAAATCAGGTCCGAAACTGGTTTCTGTTCTAGCCCTTTTACTCCTTCTAATTTCAACAATTTCGTCACGTGAATCAATGTTAGAGGGAGTCGAAATGAGTGGTGTAGGGGTCGCGCAAATATGACTCTCCTTTTTCATAGGAAAAATGTGTTCAAAGAACTCAACATCTCTAGACTCTTTAATAGGACCAAAACCAGATGAATTCTTTACGATTAAACGATAAGCCGCACTGTTAGACGCATAACCTATAAAAATTGCATCAATTGTCTTAGGTCCAATTTTAGGTCTCCGATGATCGGGAAGACCAATTTTACCCAAACACCCCCACACTTTCAAATAACCCAAATTTGGAGGAAAGCCCCTCCAAAGTTCAAAAGGTGTCTTATCTATTCGTTTGTGAGGAACACGGTTAAGAACATAACAAGAAGATAGAAGAGCCTCACCCCACATGTTATCTGGCATACCTGAACTAATGAGCATTGCATTCATCATATTTTTCAACGTCCTATTTTTCCTCTCAGCAATTCCATTTTGTTGAGGCGCGTAAGGAGCGGTGAATTCATGAATTATGCCCTTTTCCTTGCAGATTTTATGTAGGGTTCCAACATCGTACTCTCCTCCTCTATCAGATCTGACACGTTTTATTTTGAGATCTAACTGGTTCTCAACTTCGGCTTTATACTCCACAAATTTTTCCTCTGCCTCATCTTTAGAGCTTAAAAGATATACTTTAGTAAATCGAGAAAAATCATCTACGAAAGTAATGTAATAATTTTTACCTCCTCTACTTGTACAACTTTTAAAATCTCCCAAATCAGAATGAATTAACTCAAGTAGTGTAGAGGTCCGTTGCACGGATTTGTTAAACGATTTCTTAGCATGCTTAGCTTCAACGCATATTTCGCATTTGTCAAACTCGGTGCTACTAAACTCAGGGATTAAACTCATTTGTTTCAGTTTTATCACCGAAGCAATATTAGTATGCCCTAGTCTAGCATGCCATAAAGAAACAGATTCAGCGATATACACGGAAGCAGACGGATTATTATTCATTGTTTCAATATCAAGTACAAAAAGTCCATTATTACAAAAACCTTTACCGACAAAATTACCATTTCTAGTAAGTACTAATTTATCGGATTCAAAAGAAAGTTTTATACCTGCTTTGTTTAAAAGACCACCCGAAATAAGATTTCTACGAATTTCAGGAACATGAAGGACATTGTTAAGTTCAAGAGTTTTACCTGAAGTGAGTTTAAGAATGATTTTACCTTTCCCTTGGACAGCAACTGTGGAGGAATTACCCATAAAGACACAATCACCATTGTTGACGATGTCGTACTCCTTGAACATATCTTTGCTGGAACAGATATGTCTTGTAGCACCCGTATCAACCACCCACTCGGACAGATTGTTTACCAAATTTACCTCGGACACAACGGCAACTATTACCTCGTCATCCTCGTCTGGTTCGGTCAAGTGAGCTTGAGGTTTGTGAGATTTTTGGTTTCTCCTTTTGTTGTTGTGTGACGATGAACCCGTAGGACAATCTCTTGAAGTGTGACCATATTTTCCACAAGAGTAGCATTCACCCTTAAATTCCCTTTTCCCGCCTTTGTTGATGTCAGAACTCCTAACCCCGTGAAGTTGATTAGCACCCTTTTGCTTATTACCCTTGGATTGGTGTTTCCTAGTCTCAACAAGATTAGCATTAGAGGATGAATGTTTTATAGTTTTTATCCTAGTTTGGATACGGTTTTGCTCTTCAACCTTTATGTGGGATATTAACTCTTGAAGTGTAAAATCCTTACGTTTATGTTTCATGGAATGAGCATAATTTTGCCATGAAGGAGGGAGTTTATCAATAAGACAATTGGCTTGAAAAAGTTCACATATATTCATCCCTTCCGCAAGAATTTCAGAGCAAAGATTTTCATACTCATGTACTTGATCTAAAACAGGTTTACTATCATTCATACGGAAATCCAACCAACGACTACATGCATACTTTTTAGTTCCAAAATCATCCGTTCCATACTTGGTTTGTAAAGCACCCCAAATTTCTTTAGCCGTCTTATACTTACAATAAATAGAAAATAAAGCGGCAGTCATGTAATGCAATAACATTCCTCTACATGTCTTAGTATCCTTTTCATAATCTTTACCGGAAAGAAGAGGTGCTTCATCTTCAGTTAAAGTGTAGTCGACACCAATTTGACTAAGAAAAAAATTCCATTTTATCGGACCACATGCGATAATTTTTTCCATTAAACGGATCCATTTTTGACATGTCAGGAACGTAAGGTGCAGGCATCATAATAGATGAAAAAGGAGTAGAAGAAATCGGAATACCAGCCATATTGCTAAATGATACGTAGATAATATAAGAAAAAATTCGACTTTAGATTGTTAGCAATATAGTAGTATAAAGAAGGAACGAGCTTATCTGGTTGTGGCGTGACAAGTCACTGTCCTAAAGTCGAATTTGTCCCGTACACTACACACGGCTTTCCTCGACAATCGACCCCCAGGATTACACAACCTTTGCAGCTTCGGTGTAGACGGAACTGCAAATTGAACACTACCAAGAACGTTGCCAAGTAACCTCGGAAATATTTGAGAGTAGAAATATTGAAGAGAGAAAGTAAAGAGAGAAGAGAAGAGATGAGTTGTGTGTTGTAAGTGAATGAAGAAGGGGGTTTATATAGCAAGCTTGGAGGAGAAACCAAAGCTTGAATTAATGATGGTAACAAAAAACAAGAAGGGTAGGTACATGAACAAACCTAGATACATCTCCCACATTGACAGAATAATCAAGAAGGCTCTAGAATTTATTTACTTGGGACTTGTGCCAAAAATCTGTAGCAATCAAAAACGTAAAAATGGGCCTGATCACACAGCATAAACACGACCCAAGGCTAGCGTGTTTGTAGTCCAAGTCCAAACCCACACATCCCCATTTTACCACAAGTGATAACATTAGGAAGGAGGAAGATTATAAACATCAACTCTTCCTCCTATTATTCCAATGTGGGATAACACTACAAAGGAAGCTAAAAAATAACCAAGCTCTGTCAATGTGAGATAAGTCTTATTTTCTCCTTATTTTCTCAATGTGGTACAACAAGTAAGAGAGCTTCTTTTGAAGCATATAACCGAGCCACTAAATGGCGATGTGGGATACCTATCCAACAGATATGTATTAGAATACAGTATGACAGCGCAATCAATCAAGTTCTTTGAGGCAAACACGAGCATACTAAAGTCGCTCTTGACTCGTTCATCATCTAGTCACTTTTTCCATGCCCCGGGCATAGCAGATACAAGATGAAATGAAATTACACCCATCATGCTATTAATGAATGTACAACAACACGTGATGACTATACATGGAAAATGACCATGCAAGTTATAAAGGCAATAAGGCATGCTAAGAGCCTAAGATCATCCACATCCATTTCATCTTCTTCTTTTTCATCTTTACCTTCTCTCCTCATTTCAATCATCCACCTCATATTTCCACTCACCATCTTCTTATTTTTCATCTTACAAAAAAACACTCACATCCATTTCATCTTCTACTTTCATTATCTCTTCTATTTTATTATATCCCACACATTTACACATCAAATTTACCTTAACTCAATCATTAATTTTCATACTATTAACGAAAATATCAATTTTAACCGATCGATTAACTTTTTTCCAATCGTTGCCACGATTAATTCTTAGCATCGATTAATTTTTTAACTATTAAATTATTTTTTTTAACGATCAATCGGTGCCACGATTAAATATTTTTTTAACCAAATCGTCATTTCGGCACCACTTTTTTTACCTACTTGGCACCGGCGACATTTTTATAATATCGGTCAATAGGTTGGGTTCGGTTCATTTTGCAAAAGTTTTGGGTAGGATCGGTTTCGGGTTACAAAATGTTCGGGTTAAATTGTAAATGTTAAACTGAAAATATAAGTACGGTCCGAGTTAATGAGAATTTTTTTATATAAAAAATTAACCGAAAAAAATATACGTTCGGAAATATAATTTCCGAGAAAGAGTAAATACGGACGTTGGAACCGAAAGAAATTAAGAAATAACAAAAATAAATCATATTGGCCCACTTGGGCGTGCCTTCCCATTTGCATCAGTACAATTTATTTGTGCAATCCACCCTCTCTCTCTTCATTTGTAGAATTTCATCTACATGAAAACCATTCATCTTTTCAACTTCATCTTCTTCTTTTTCAACAAATGCAGCAAGTTTTTCATCTTCATCTTCATCCCTCTCTCCATTTCCATTATTTCATCTTCTTGTTTTTCATCTGATGCAGATGGTCTAAGAAACTGATACTTGACGGACCATCTATTGATAACACATCATCCTCATACACACGATAGACTTCACACACCAATATGTAGGTCTACAATATAAGCAAATCCATCCTTTATTTTCATATTTTATATAAAACTGCTATGTCAAAATTAAGAATCATTTCTCCAAATAGACATGAAAGTACAATGTCAAATTTGATTTACAAAACACAATTATTTTTCATATTATCTTTAGTGAGCGATGACAATTGTTTACTCAGAGAAAGGACAAGTAAAACATGAATATCAAAGACAGAGTGGAAAAAATCACGTGTTTAAATAATGTCATATTCTTTTTGGTTCAGTTAAGCTCGGCTCACTTCATATAAATACAGTTCAGCTATAATAAAATTAACTCAACTACAACTCAACTTTAATAAGCTTAATTCACTCCTATAAGCTATGCTCAATTATAATAAGCTTAATTCGCTCCTATAAGCTCTGCACAACTCTTATACATACAGTTTTATAAGCCCACCACTACCACTACCACTATTAGTCTACTACTACTATTAGGGGGCGTTGGGATGGTGAAGAGGTAATGGAATGAAATCAACAAAGGGTATAAATAGGAAAGAAAAATGTTACTTCCACCGTACCACTGAGATCTTTCCATTTATATTCAACTGTGAGGATTATAATAATCAAATGGGAAGATCCTTTTGGTACGGAGGGAGTACTATTTGATGTTCCTTCTTGTTTGCTACAAAATATAAAGGAATGAGAAACAAATCAATTAAACCCAACAACCAAAACCACCACCAGCCACCTTCATCCAACACGAACCACTAATGCCTACCTCACTGACACCCTTACCCTATAAGTGGCCGACCACAGGCAACCTCACCAGTAGTTTCAGATTCACTTTTGCCGGCCACTATTCACCGTGCTTACCCAAACCCATACCCTCCTTCCCACACCAGGTTTGGTGTTTGCATGCGAAGGTGGAGTACCATTTTTCTAGGTTTCAAGTGGTGGTTATGGCGGTGGTTGATAAGTAATATTTTAGTAGTGATTTACCCCTACTTTTATCCGTTATTTAGTCTGATTTTGTGTTCAATAATTATTATATAACTCATTATTTGTCATTAAGTGTGAATTAGGGTCCGTTAGTTGTTTTAATTATACTTGTAGTAATAATTGTTATTTTCCGAGAATTTGGTACTGCTATGTCTCGTATCTATTTTATAGGTACCATTTCGGGAATAGACAAGTCAAGACGAGTGTTGGCCTGGACCAACTTGAATTCATTCTCAAACCCACCCAGGATTCCTGACCAACGATCGAGATGAACATCACGGACCACGCGCAAGCAAAACAGAGGAAATAGAGCAGCTCTTAGTTAAAAAGAGAAAAATGCAAATAATATTCATGCCCTTCATTTAGCTGAGTTATGCGTTTTGTGTGTTTGTAATTGTCATTTCCTTCAACTCTAGTGGAATATAAAAAAAGGGGAGGAAGGAGGAGGATACGGGGGGATAGCCACATAGGAATTAGATGAGCCTCTCTTTTGGTTTGATCCTTTGATAGTTTTATGTTCTATTTTATTTGTCCTCTTTAGAATTCCTTTAATTAGTTTCATGCATACCATTTCTTTTATGTTCTTATTTTCTTTATCCTTCTTCTCTTCGATTCTTGTTATTTATTAAAATTCATTGTATGTTGTTTTGACTGTCGATTTTATTAAAGTTTGCATCTTTATCACTTAATTAGATTTATTATGATGTTATTAGTAGTGGGTAATTTAGTTAGTTTAGCTCGGTTCGTCTTAATTGGGATTTTGTGTTGAGTCAATTTAATTGTTGATTAATCGTTCTTAATCTCTTTTTGAACGTTATATTTGTATGATTCACTTGTCTTAGTTAACCTGAACTTAAGATCGAGAACTAGCAAGTAGCGAGAGCCCACTGGGATCATCCTATGGTTGACTCGAGAGAGCCTATCTTATGCTTATTACTGACCTTAATCGACTATTTTATCAACTCCGACAACTACCCTGAGACGGCCTTGTTGACCTTGACCCTAGTCACTTTAATCATATTTTTTGTTATCGTCAGCTTAGTTTCTTTTAGTTTAGATATCTCACTTTTGACTGAGACTTCAACTAGACTGAGACTTTTCATTTAGCCCACCGTCCCTGTGAATTGGATACCCGACTTACCCTAGCTACCTAGTTAGGTTCTTGTTTGATCGTGGGGATTCGTGGCAAATCTCTGCTATCAGTGTTGTGAGGGGACGCGACGAGAGCTGTGAATATATGAAAGGGTGGCAGATAAGGAGATTGAGGGTGGTCGTCTGTGTGTCCAAAACCAAAACATTAGGAGATTTAGTATTAGTATTGGTATTAGTATATACTCCGTACATAATTACTGTTTCAACTCCAATACTTTAATTTCAGCTCAATTCAAAAAAGTTAAAATCCGCTCAGCTTAGCTTAGTTCCGCTTGCTCAGTTTTGATAGGAATGAACAAGGCATAAGCTATGTTGGACGAAAATGGAGAGGTGGAAGAATTAATTCACCGACGAGACAAATTAGAGACAAAGTATTTGTAAGAAACATTGTTGAAACATTACCCCTTCCTCTACCAACTATACCGATAGAAGCGATAAAAGAAAGGCCGGCAATTAGAAGAGAAGGAAAATCTGGGAATCAGTAACACACTTGCACAAAGAAGATAATTACTTGCCATTTATTTCATCTTGTGTACTAGAAACACACTAGCAATCTAGCATGGTGGAGAAACTACCATCTGTATGAAACATTTCATTTCTTGAAACAAGGTTAATTTAAAAGAAAGGTGTCAGAGCAGGACTTAACACTAACCACAAAATAAGATTATCGGAAGGGATCTCAGCGCCTGAACTTACAAATACCACGACGCTGTTCTTTGAAGGAGTCACGAATAGACTTGACCAGGGAACTTATGACATGAACTTGGCCCAATTCATCATGCTGCTCCTGAGATAATGTTACAGCTTAACAAAAACTATCAATTAATAGATTTATCGGAAACAAGGTTAGAAATAATACCACTTCCATTAGACGATCATAGAAACTCCCACATTCAGCATTAAGAGGCATGAAAATCTTGCGGTAAGCTGCTCTCAAGCTCTTGATCTAAGCTATTGCAAAGAATTGGATGATTAATATCTAAACAAATACTCCCACCTTATTTATGAATAAGACCCATAGCACAATGGCACAAATTTAAAGAAGCCACATAACCCCTCTAGCTCACATGAGCTCATTTGACATCCCCCGTCTTCCCCCACCATTTAACAGCCACCACTCTTCACTACCTTTTGCGGGAACAATAATCCCCTCTCCCCTGACATTAACGATCACTAGGAGTGAGCAAAAATATATGATGCGGTTTTATCATACATATACAATACGGTATATGATTCAATTATACGAATTTCCACACATATGATGCGAATTTTCATATATTCAATACGGATTTTATAAAAACTTACCGACAAAATTTCAAACCGGATATACGGTTTCTTTTAGAAGAAAGAAAATCACAAACGTAGTCAATTCTTTATTTATAAAGTTGATACGAAAACCTAAATTATTATTAAAAATACAAAATCATTAATTTGAATGACATCGCAATAAATTTAATGGAGAAAACTACCCAACACCAAATTTCACTTAAAAAAAATCAATTACTCATATAGCTTTTTCTTTTAAAATAGTGCTCTAAAATACAAATATTATCAAAATAGGGTTCGTATGAAAATATTTATCGAAAATGAGGGGATGTGGGAGTCGAACCCCTAAAAAATAAGACACAAAATTCCATTTCACAACTACACCAAGTCAATTAGATGATAATTATGAGGTTGTTGTAGATTATTTATTGTCATAAGTGCTACAATAAATATAAATGAATATACATTTAGATCAGAATGGTGGCTTGGGTGCAGTGGTATTGTTGAATTTGTTGAGTTTCTCTCACAATATGGTTGTGGGTTCATATCCCAAACTCAAGTTTTAACTCCTTTTTCCTTTCATTTTTTATGTTGGTACCAAACCGCTATCTAAGATAGTGGTTTCCTACTTTCTTCACTCAACCGCTATCTGAGATACCGGTTTAGATATCGAGGCACAACTCAACCATACCCAATCCTATGTAGACCCATTTTTTATAATTAGTTTGACACAAGCCCCATTTCGATAATTATTAACTCTAAATTTATCCACCACCAAAAATTGAAGGCCATAAAAAAAAGGTGAAATGAGCTTTGCCCACAAGTGTGCGGATCATTCTTCTCTACCTCTACACTCTAACATCTTATTGATTCAAGTATCACTAAATCACACCTAAAACTATACACCACTAAAATCCTCTATATATTAAGAGATTAATTTCACACAATTATTTTACCTCCAAAATGCTCAATCTAAATGTGAAAACAAATGTTAAAAGTAATTTTTTCTTATTATATAACAACCTTAGCCATTTATATGCAAATCAATCGAAAAAGATATTATTATAAAACTTTAAAAATTAAATGGAAATAAGTTTTAAAAAAAAATTAAATTGAGTGTTTTATAAACACTTTCGCTTCTCCCTTTATAAAACCTTAAATCAAAAATATTTTAATATAATAGAAAGTGTAACCTATTAAGAGTATTATTAGCTTCATGACAATTAGAGTATAAGTGTATAATTATTTTCTTACTTATTTAAGCAATGCGTGAAAAATTGTAAATTTATATTATGCTATCTAGGGTGACAAATAAAGATTACTAAATACACATCTAATAACATAGTAAATTCTTTTAATTAATTTTTTAATTGTATATTTTTCAAATAAAAAAGTTAGGATAAGAAATGCGAAAAGTAATAGGTTATCACGAAAAATCCCCTATATAATAAAAGAATAACAACTTTCCAAAATTTTCCCTTCACAATGCATTATTTCTAAAGATGGAAGTTAAACAAAGAGTACTTTAAAATAAATTGGTAACCCATTACATTTCATGGATGATGATAGAATCATCAAAATGGTAAATTTATAGTATAGTCATTCTTTGCTTCACACCAGAAAAATATATTCGGCTTTTTTTTCTTCTAAATAACGTTTTTGTTTTTCGAGTTGAATCTCTAAACATTAATTTTTATAAAAAGGTGGAAATAGTCCAATTTCTATTTCATAAAATATATATATATATATATATATATATATATATATATATATATATATATATATATATATATATATATATATATATATATATATATATATATATATGAGGGAATTAAGTGTTTCGAAATATGAGAATAACATAAATAAAAATATACTTTGTAGATATAATATTTACATCTAAACATACATTTATTAATCTAAACATACTTATTATTTTCTCAAAATTGAGGAATGTAAACATTAATATACCTCCAATTTAAAATCTTTAATTAGTATGCTACAAAGTAAACTTTATGTATACCGTGCATTTATGCACGGGGCCTACACTAGTAGGTAAATAACACATTAAAAAGTAATCGTCTATGAATTTCGTGCAAGAGTGCACGGGTCTATACTAGTCAGTTATCAAAAGTCAAAACCCTGTAATTTTTATGGCTTCAGTACTCAGTAGTGTATTTTTGTTCAAGGTTTGAGAGAGTTATTTGAAAGTTCTAAGCATGATAAAGAGCTTAAAGCAGACAGTCACCTCTGTAGCTGAGAACCCACAACGCCTAAGGCCTACTAAGTTCAAACCTCGAATTTCAGTTCTTTCACCAGAAACCATCATGAACATTGGCACATCTTGAGAAACCTTGAAATTTCAGAGCAACACGAAATTATCCAATCTATCATATTTTGTCCAAGGGATCACATAACATACTTCATGCACATGATAGGAGTAGTACATACCACCGACCCACCACCGATGAAACAAAATGAGCCAAGGTGGCAGTGCTGATGAACAACCACAGCACCAGCCGTGTGAACGTAGTCCTATTTCCATTTTTATGATGAATCAAAATGTGTTAATTGGAAGTATCCAGATAGATGAAAATGAAGAACAAATGATATGATTAAATGGATAGACAATAAACTCACTTCAACTTCAACATGGCCGGCCAACAAGGTATTATTTACTAAAATATTATTGCTTCCAATTTTACAGTCGTGAGCAATATGGCATGATCCCATGATAAGATTCCTGTCACCAATGACCTACAAAAGTGTGAAAATAGTGAATACATGCAGCAAGTTGGCAAGAAGAAGAAATCTAAAAATAGCTTAAAACAACATAGCATCAATGTTTCATTTTGATCTAAATCAAAACTGTATACCGTCTTATCATCTGGTTTAGACGATCTATGGATTGAGCAGTATTCTCTTATGTCATTGTTGTCACCAACATAAAGAAAACATTCGTCCCCAATCTGAAATCAAGAGAAAGAGAAAGAGAAAGAGAAAGTGAGCAACTTTAAGAACCCATCTAGTTAAACTTTCAGTTTAAGACAAATGTGGCCATTTTAATGAGAAAGCAATGAAATAAAGCACCTTATATTTCAAGTCTTGGCACTTGACCCCCACAACAGCATGATGCCCAATCACATTATTCGAGCCGATGACAATCTTCCCTGGCAACTCATCACCAACAACAGCACCACTGCCCTCATCGCCAAACATTAACACAAAACACTCGAGGTTACGAAGATGAAAGAAGCACCAAACCCCCAAAAAAGAAGGAGAAGCAGAAGATGACTAACGTCATAAGCGTGCAGAAATCACCCAATTGTGTATTCCCAAAAACGTGACTGCCAGGATACAATTTACAAGCATTTCCCAATT
Source organism: Agrostemma githago (assembly GCA_958450325.1). Taxonomy (NCBI): domain Eukaryota; kingdom Viridiplantae; phylum Streptophyta; class Magnoliopsida; order Caryophyllales; family Caryophyllaceae; genus Agrostemma; species Agrostemma githago. The sequence continues at coordinate 57,998,080 of OY288247.1, read as the reverse complement.
TTGCTGATGATCCAACAGTACAAAATGGCCCAATTGACACACCCTACATACGTATAAAACCGAGAAACTATAAAGTAATATACTTAGACAATATCATCACCATATCATAATTCATGAATTGCCTTCACTCTTATACCAAAAACACACAAAATAAAATGAATGCAGAAGTTAGGGAAACCCACCAACCTGGCCGAGGATGGCATTTGGATGTACAATGGCAGTTGGATGAATGAGATTCGAAATCCAACCTTCTTCATCAGCTGCTACACCTAATCAATTCATAAAACCAATCAAATTGAATCCAATTCTTAATAGTATTTCAATATGTATTGTATTGTACGGAGTAATTAGAAATCATAATAATAATAATTTGAGGAATGAATTTGGATGAGAGGGATACGAGAGTGAAATCTGAGGAACGCCAAAGGTGAGAGTCGGGAAAGTTGCTTCACGTTGTGCGCTTTTACCGGCAACTTCATTTTCCAAGTCACTCCCTCAAGCACCTCCTCAGCTTTCTCCAACACACTTCAACTAGAGGTGGCACTTAGTCGTGCCGGGTCGGGCTTCGTGCCGTGCCCGGTGGGCTTCGTGCCTGGGTGGGCCGGCCGGGTCGTCCCTAGACCCGGGCTCGTGCCGTGCCCGGCACGGAGCTCCGCCCAACCTCGCCGCCGAGGCACGGGCCCGGTCGTGCCGTGCTCGGGCCCGGTCGTGCCGTGCTCGGGCCGGGTCTCGTGCCCGATCGTGCCCGGCCCGTCGTGCTTGTTTTGTGCTCGTGCCCGTGCTTCGGTTTTCGTGCCAGTTTTCGGGTTTCGGGTCGTGCCTCGATCTATTTCATATTTTTTTCCCCCGGAAAAACGATGCGCGGTTGTATGCGATCCGAATATTTGCAGATAATTAGATATCATTAATATCCAGGAAAAAAATGATTTAGGTCCTTAAGTGTTTGCAGATAATATAATAAAGAATTATAGTTTTTGATGATTATTTGTATAAAAAAAATACTCTTTAGAAATGTAGAGTATTGAGATTTTAGAAGATTAGTATGAATAATTATAAGATTAGAAGAAGAATAGAATGATTTGCGTGAATTGAAGATGATGAAAGTGGGTATTTATAAGGAAAAAATGAAAAAAATAAAATAAAAAAAATAAAGGAAAAGAGATTAAGAGACGTTGGGGTCTGCTTGGGACTTGGGGAGTAAAATAAAATAGAGGAAAAGAGATTAAGAGAGTAAAGAGACATTGGAGAGTATGGGGACTTGGGGAGTTGGCTGTTGGGCTTAGGAAGAAGTGAAAGCACAGCAGGCAGCAGCAGACAACACATGCACAGCAGGTCAGCCGCATGCAGGGAGCCGGGCCGGGCTGGGCCATGCCGTGCCTTGGGCCCGCCGTGCCCGGACCAGTCGGGCCTGGTCGGGCCAGCCCGCGTGCCTGTCAGCGGGCCGGACCGTGCCGGACCCGGTCGTGCCCGTGCCTGGCACGGGCTTTTCGCTCACTTCTTCGCCGCGGCCCGACCCGAGGCCCGACGGGCCGTGCCCGTGCCAGGCCCGATTTTGCATTCGTGCCGGGCCGGTCGTGCCAAATTTCGTGCTGGACCGGGCCGGCAGCGGCGGCCCGGCCCGAACTACCACCTCTAACTTCAACTACCCTTAATTAATTCCCTTTAATTTAACTTGCGCACAAAATGTACTCCGTACCATTTTTTTTAATTCCCAAAGCGAGACTTAATGTATTTCATTCAAATCGACCCTATCCAAAAGGTTAAAGTTTGGGGGTAAATCATCCTTCGACACACATCTAGCACGTATAGTATCAAAATCAAAATGAGCAACAACATGAGCAAAATAATTACCGAATCGTTTCAATAAAATCCATTTACCACCCTCAAAGTGTTCCATCTGTTTCCGTATAACAGCGCAAATGGCAAAGACCTCGCTTCTCCCTTTGGGCTCGCTTTGCAGCATATCAATAATAAGCTTGCAATCCGTCTCAACCTCAATCAATGGGTGTCCACGTCTACGTGCTTCCGGGACCACTTCAAGAATAGCAATAGTCTCCGCCTCCCTTGCTTCCACCTCCTCCCGCTCCCTCAACGCCAACACTCAAACCACACTCCCCTTCGCATCTTGGCATACAACCCGGATCCCCATACCCCATCCTTCCTTCACCCCAGCATCGCAATTCATTTTCACCCACCTCGGGCTTGGTTTCGCCCATCTCCCCCTGCTCTGCACCCTCTCGTCAATACCCCCTCCCCTCTTGTTGTTCGCTTACTCTGTACCACCTCGGCCTAAACTAGGACCGGAAATGTTAGTTGCGGTAACTCACCAGGCTCTATACTAGTCCCACAAACCAACACGACTCCTTTCTAGCGCATTTTGACCTCAATCATGCGCATCCTGGAAACCTTCCCAGGAGGTCACCCATCCTAAGATTACTCCCACTCAAGAACTTTCAATCCCTTTAAGCACTAGTTATTTAAGCTCATAAATAGGACATCTTCAATCAATGTTGGGTGTTTCATACTCTCCGCCACCTGCCTTTCCAATTCCTCTACTCTCCTTCTCACCACATCTCCTCTAACTGGCCTTTACTAAAAAAACCCACTTATTCCGAGCCTCCCAAATTGCCCAACAAGATGACATAAACCAACCCATCCCACAAACCTCCTAACCACCCACACCCTTTGACAAGATGGAGACAAATTTCCATCCCGCACAAACACACCGGGCAACCAACATCGAAAGAGTGAATACGAGAAGATAGATTATCTTTTGTTGGTAGAGCTTCGCTGCAGAGTTACCAAAAGAATATCTCCACTCGTGGCAAGACGTCGTCCCTTCAAATTCTGCTCCATGACCATTTCTCGTTATCATGATGAGACGGTCCAACATCATCAACCCACCTTCCCATAAGCTCCCGATATGCGGATCTCACCGGGTGCGTACTATACAGACCATTCTTCTCAAGATCCCAACACCATATGTCACGTTCATTTCGGGTATTCACGCACATATTCATAATAATCTCTCGGTCCACAGGCAAAAGGATTGAATCAAGTTTCCCCACATCCCACCTCGTCCGCTAAGGGCTAAACAAATCCCCTACTCTCAGTCCCTCCCCTGCAGCATTAGACGGAGTAATGACAAAGCAACTATTCCCCCTCTTCACCCACGGATCACCCCACACACGGGTCTCCATGCCATTCACAATCCTCTTTCGAGCTCCTTTCAGCACCACCCCTCTATGTAACACTTCGAGTTTAACAAACATAATTAAAAATTTCGAATCTTTTGTTAAACCAAGTTTGAAACTCGAAAATATTTTTTGTGTGACCTGTCGTTCTGACAAATTAAAATATTTTCTCGTCTCGCATAAAAAAAATTATTGAAGTTTTAAAATAATGTTTTAAAATGCCGTTACACGAAGACGTGAACAAGAACAGAACGACACTTGTAAACATTTCATAAAGGTGAGTTAAGATAATTACAACCGAATAATGATTACTCGTATCATGTATTTGCATTTCCGCGGGGTGACGTGTGCCCTTTGCCCGAGTAGATAGACGCAATTGGCGGGTGGCATTCGTTTCACCCTTCTATCCCGGTTCAAGGTGATGTTCCCGTGGAGCGATTTCATCGATTTTTAGATATTTTTTTGCCAGAAGAGGCGGAGCGTTTTCTTGGTGAAGGTGGCATTAACTTGGAATATCTTGTCATGATGGAGTTCTCGCGAAAGGATGTTCATGGTATTTCACCCCTAGCTCGCACGCATGCTCTTAACATTGCGATAATGTGCTACTATTTGTTCGAGGATGCATCGGTGCAAGCTGGTTGGTTGGGGTAACCCTCGTGTTATTGACGTTATGATGGACATGTAGCACGGGCGATCACTCTCTTGGCTTATTTTGGGTGAGATTATAATGGGTCTTGACACGTGTGCACGCATTCATCGTAGGTATATATGTTTATGGTATGGTGTAACTTTTTTACTTTATTTGAAGCTGTCCTAGCTCGAAGTTGTGACATTTGTATTATATTGTGTTCATGAAGGTATGGCTACAGGAGTGACTACGTCTAATCGAGTCACCTCGGTTCATCGAAGGTTACAACTGCAAGAGACTTGCCATGCGGAGCATAGTACACCTTCAAGATTTTAATGGCACCGAAGATGAATGATTTTCTCATTTGCATACCGATGGAGGGATCGTTATTAGATGGATTGTCCTGTGGTAGCATGTTAAGAGATATATTGGCCTTCTGCTCTTATCGTCGGCCCGTACTATGCAAATTTTGTCCTTGTGTGCATGTGTTTACGTTTACCCAGACAAGTTGATGCGCCAAATGGGCGAGGCACAAACCATTCCCGAGGTTGACACTATTGTCATTGATTCCCATTCGTGGGGAATTGATGCCTTATTGGTAATTCGAAATGACTTGGAGACGGAGGACTATAGATGCCGTCCCCGAAGTAAACACTCTTTGGACATCTCCCTCTTATGGTCGGTGGAGGGTTTGTGAAGATCCGAAGGAGCGGGAGCGGGTAAGGAACGTTGGGATTACAGAGCTACAGAATAAGGAAGCTATGTGAGCTAACGTTGCTAAGCGCCCGACCGAAGACAATATTACCGATCCTAGTACCGTCAACTCGTCAAAGCGAGTCAAGACGTAGAAGACCCATATTAAAGACGCAAATGTTGAAGACACGTGGGATTAGCTGGTCCCACAATTGGCTAAGAAGGTGACCGGTTGATTCGAGAGGCCCGTGATGAGAGGCCTAAGAAAGCGCACCCGAAGGGCAATGGGAAAGAAAAGATGGACCAATAGGGCCCAACCAATAGTATTATGTAATATTATGTGGTGTATTAATACTAGTATTTTGTGGAATTTATTAATACGTTGTCTTTTACTTCCCGGGTGTCCGGATGGTGGATGTTGATGTAAGGGCCTTGACAAAGGCTCGATTTTGCTTGATTTGCATTGATGAGAAGCATATGTTGTTTTTGTTTATTGTGGTGGCTTGCAACTCGATTCTTCATTTTGCCCGAAGCGTCCTTTCGGGTTTTCACTCCGTCCTTGGCTCGTCAATTTTTTTATGACCGGAGCGCCCTTTCGGGTTTTCACTCCGTCCTCGGGCTCGTCTTTTTTTTTTTTTTTGTTTTGTTTTTGTCATTGTAATCACTTTGTTAATCGGAGCATATGATGAGTTTCGACTTTTTGCACGAATCGACCGTAGTCAATTTTTTTATTTCGCTTGTGCCCTCGAGAGGGTTGCCTACGTATCCGTGGTTGATTCTGTGTTCGTAGTTCGTCGAGTGTGAGTGATTTTGTGCTTTAGACTCGCTATGCCAATGATCAATGCAGGATGTTTAGAGTGTTTTTGCATTGGTTTTCACCATAGTTTAGTGATCAGGATGAGATGTTAGGAAGCTAAGGGTAATAGCGTTTAAGTTGCTCCACGTTGGTAGGGGTTGAGAATTCTTGTCTGTCTAAGTCGGTGATTATCAGGGCGCCTCTCGTGAGTATTTTCTTGACAAGGTAAGGGCCTGCTCAGTTAGGTTTGAACTTTCCCCTAGAATCGACATGAAGTGGGGCTCTAATGGACTTAACCACTAAATATCTCTCGTATATGTTTTGAGACTTGACTCGTTTGTTGAAGACTCGTTGTATTCTTTGTTGGTAGGCTTAGCTTGCACATTGGATAGTGCGTGTATTTTGCGCTCATCTAAAAGGACTAGCTCATCGTAACGTTTTTGGTTCCATTTCTTTTCGGGAATGCCACTTTCGGCTAAACCCGGTTTTCAATCGCGGCGGCCATCCACGCGACAACCTCCCGGTCGGGGGCTGGTCCGAGCTCATGTTCGGGGTGATCTGTCAGACCTCGATTCGTATGACGATTCAGACTTGTACTAGACGGGCGCAGACGCCCGTGTTTCCGTTAGAATCGATCGAGTCGTGGTTGTAAATGTTTAAAGACCGATATGTTTGGTAAGGCGACCTCTTTAGTGAACCAAATTCGTTGCCGATTGTGGAGTCGTCACCGAGTCAATTATGGGGACTCGAAAACCGTTCAAGTCAACTTTGATCCTTAGCCGGCTCAAAGCTGAGGGGCACGGGACCTAAAGATAAAAATTTGTACCCTTAAGCACTCCATGATCGGAATGACTCTCATTGCCAATGATTTCGGACATCCGAAAACCGTCGATTCTGAGTAAGAGGTGAAGGTACATATTGGGAAGCCAACGTCTGCTAGACATTGACACCTAATCCCGCCCGCACGTAGCGGCCTTTACTAATCAATCGAAGGGATGATAACTTTGTTCCTTTGTTGTGACGGAATTACGGTAACATCCATTGTTTTAACCCTGTACCTTTTGCTATGTCGATTGTTTAAGGACAAGTAAGCTTTGTCGTCGAAGTAGTAGTGTTTACATTCTTTGCATGCGATTTCACGAGACAAGAAGGCCATGAAAAGATGCACATAAGAGAGTAGAGAGTACTAATATTATACGTATTAGTAAATCAGTTTTAACGTGATAATACGGATATTAGTCATTCTCGTGGTATACCTTACCCGGTATTCTGCTTAAGATGCGTCGGCTCGGTATTAATAGGGATGCGTCGAACCATGTAAGGTGAGCTTCGGGACTAATATGGAAACCGAGCATCGCTTTGTTCGGTTTTAGCTTGTTTACGTTTTGAATTCCGTGTTTGGTGATTTAGCATGCGATTATAAGGTCATAAAAGCAATAAATCATATGAAAGTTGTAAATACAAATGTAAGTAAATCACATAGTGAGGAGTTTCACCCTCGGAGTATACGCTAAACGGGACACGATGCATAGATAGTTGAGAACGGATCTCGAAACTACTCGGGTCTATTTATGGTGTTTTAATGTTTATGGTTGAAGTTGGGACGTTACGTGTTTTAGTACGTGTAATGGACCTAGTGTCCACATTTGACATTATCGTAGTGCATAATGAAAGTACAAGAATGTAAAGTTTTGTTTAGATGACAATCTAGTGACGATTCGACTTCGAAAGGCGGATACTCCTAGCTCGCCTGGTGATTTCGGCAGAGTTTCGTTACCGTTGGCTCTTCCTGTGGCTAATCCGGCAGAACTCCGTTACTATTTGCTGGTTCTGCGGCTAATCCGGCAGAACTCCGTTGCTAGACTTAGAGTAGCTATTCGAACACAGGCACCTCGGGATCTAGTGGGGTGCTCGAAGGTGAGGAGTATCATCGATTTTGCTTATCGGGACTACGATTGAGTGGATCGTTTGCTTCGGGTGTCGGAGTGCGAGCCCTAAGCGAGAAACTCTTAATGAGTAAAGAGAGAAGGGAAGATGTTGTGTGTCGAATGAAGGGGGTGGAGGGGGTATTTATAATTGTTTTCGGCTCTCGTCACCCGGATGGACGCCTGAGTCCAGGCGCACCAGAACTCAGGCGCCCGGGCTTAGGCGTGTGAAGGCTGAGACGCGCGAAGTGAGGCGCTCGGAAATTTGAAGATACGATTTTGATATTTTCCAAAACCGAGAGTTGTGCGTATCATTTGTGACTTGGAGACTAAGCTTCCCCCTCTTTGACCTAGCGCCGTTGCGCCGAGTGGGCCTCGGGTGCGCATCCCGAGGTTCGCTTGGCACGATTGTGGACATGACATAGGTCCACCCCGACGCGGCCACGCGCGGGTTTGGGTAGGCGAATGAATCTCCCTATGAAACGGATCGAATTGAAATTTAGGTCTATGTGGAGTCGCCACCGAATTTTGTGGTTATTCGGAACCATTCGAGCCCACTCTATGTCGTAGTGGCCCGTATACAAAATACGGCCCATTTCCGATGTCAGAGTTTATTGGGCTCGTCCCTTTGCATTTGATACCAATACCGACATTATCGGATATTGTGTATTGAATGACTCTCGTGCGCCAACGGTTTCGGGCATCCGGAAACCGAGGTTCTGAGTAAGGGGTGAGGGTACGTGTTGGGAAGCCCACAAAGGACACCTAACCCCGCCCGCACATTAGCGGCCTCTACTAAGAATTCGGATGACTTACAATACGCGCGCTAGTTAAACGGGAAAAGTGATATGCAAAGAGTATTTTCCCTAAACATGTGAATTGAATTTGAAGAGGGTTTCTAAGTCGATTTAATGCAATTAATTCTAACGTCGAAGTCGAATTTTAGCATACGGGTTCATTTAGTACAATAAACGAACAAGAATTAAATTGACAAAAGAAATAACAAACGCGTTAGTAACGATGTAGTGATATAACGAATAATAACGGCTTGTGCAAATAATGAATCGAATTGAAGGATGCAAATATGAGGATGCACGGTTTGAAAAGATAGTATACACGTGATTAATTATGCACGTGTTGACCTAAGTCGTAAAATACTATCGAGTTTGAAAAATAGGATAATGTACGACTCGTGTTTGAGTCGTTATGAGGCCACTCGATCGAGTAGTTGATAGACTCGATCGAGTAGGCTCTGAAAAGATGTTTCTGTTTCGTGGTACAGACCGTACTCAGCCGAGTTATGGACCAACTCGGTTGGGTACATGGCCACTCGACCGAGTCATTATGAGACTCGATCGAGTGGGTGTCGTGACAGACATTCTGGTCCGATTTCGGGGTGCCACTCGACCGAGTGGGTTAGGCACTCGGTCGAGTGCCCCCTGTACGAATGGTAATTCGTTTGTAATTTTGATGTTGATTTTGAAATTGCTTTTGATTTTTGGGAATTTGACGATTTTACCGAATCGGACGTAAATATTGCACAATCTACGCTCGACGTGGTTTCTTATGTAAATCGCAAATTTTGTTGAACCGAGTATAAATATTGTTGAATTTATACTCGACTCTAACTTTGAATACTCATTATATTCCACACTCGATTATTTGAATCGACATGGAATATTTGAGTGAAATAAAAAAGTTAAATGAATTGATTTTAGTCGTTTTGAATTAATTATCGCGATACGGACAAATCACACTAATTAATTCATACGACTTGATTACTAGATTCGATATCCAATTATGGGATTAGTATCGAATCCAAAATCGACGCTTTAATTGAATACGTAAAAAAACTTGATTCCCTCGACTTCTCCGACATCGGAATAAATCCCTAGGGATTGTGATGTCGGGTCCGTGTCAACGGGATTTGACCCTTATAGAAATACAATGTTTGCTTTTGAGAAATCGATGAGATATGCGAACAATAACAATAATGATACAAACGATACGAAAATTATTGTTGAAGTTGACCTATCTCAATAATCGAGTAATCGGGATATCGGAATAAGCGACCGTCAACTCGTGTGCAGTACACTCGTATATTCGGATTTCCTTATTCCAATATCACTCATACTCGACACAAATTGATAGGTATTTTAATGTTTTGATACTAGTATTATTGATATTAATGATGCGATAATAAGAATAAAAAAAAACAAAACGCGACCCGTAAAAAAGGACGACGCGACGCGAGGAGGAAGAAAGGAGAAGAAGCGGGGTTTTGACACCCTCAACCTACATGTTCTTGTCTCGGAATAAGGCTCGTAAACGTGGCTACAACACGGGAGTCTTCGAGGTGTATGAAGGCTAAGTTATGGTGGCTCGGGTTTGACGAATCCTAAAGCTAGTTTAGGGTTTGCTAGGGTATTGCTAGGGTTGAATTTGAGGTAGTAGAAATTCTGAAAAAGGTGTCTTGAAGTGTGTGCAAAGGGTTGCTTATATAGGAAAAGCTAGGGTTCCGGTTTAGGGTTACTCGACCGAGTAGGCAGTTGACTCGGTCGAGTAGGCTTGTGCGTCAGCCGTCGGGCTTGAATAAGGGCCCACTCGATCGAGTGGGTGGGTCACTCGATCGAGTGGCCCAGTCGGGTGCACGGGTCCATTGTTTTGGACCTTGACTTTGAGTGTTTGATGGGTTCTGTGTTTGACTTGGACTTTTGATGGTTGTATGGCTGTTTTTGTGTGTCTCGGAAACGATTTTGACCGGGGTTGACCCAATCGCAAAAAGTCGGTTTTAAATCCGGTGTCGGTTTTGGCCCAAATTAGCCTTATTTGATTGGAAACGGCCCGCTGGGCCTGGATTTGAGGTTGATTTTGTGAGATTTGTACTCTGTAAGTGTGTTAGCCAGCGATTAATGGATTTGAGCCCGTATCCGAGCGCACAGAAGCATGTTAGCGTCCGATCATCATTGGGTGTTTTTTGGGAAACTACCATAGACACCTGGCAGTCAAAATGCGGGTGTCTACAGAGCCCCCACTCTGACTGAGGCTTGGACAGGGCGAAAGTCAGAGTATCCACCAGGCCAATCCAGGATTGCAACCTGGCGGACTTCCGGCCGGGTCGTTTATAGTCCATTAGACTTGCGTGAAGGGCTCGCCAGCCGCAAGCTAGAAGTCATACCTGAGCCGATAACTCCGTGGGGAATTGGACTTGTCTCGTAAGTCCTGGGTGCGCCTGTATGTAGACTCATCCCTTGAAATGCCGTCGTTGGCTTCCGCTGGGGAGATATCGTGGGTTGCACGTCCCTGTTTGAGTCGTACCTGTATGAGTCACATAAAATGCGTGCAACACGTAGGCAGTAAAATGACTCGCGCTGGGGGAAAATGATTTTTGAAAATTTGGATTTTTTGAAATTTCGAAATTTGAAATCCTTGAGTTTTGGAAACTTTGAGATTCTTGACTCCTAAGAAAGATTAGGAAAGTTTGGGATGGAAATTCCCGTGCTAGTATTGAGACTAGGATTGTGGTTTGATTCTTATTGAGATTAGGAAATTTTCCTAAATAGTTTGCAAGGCCAATGCTATATATAGACCCTTCTTGCTCTTGATTTTCTTCACAAGTCACAAAACAAAACCTTCTTAAGAGAAAGTCTCTCTAGTTCTCTTGAGAAAGACACTTCATCTTCTTTAAGAAGTTTTAGCCATGGGGATCGATAGGTTGAGTGTGATGTTGCAGGAGTGGTCCCGTCGCTTTAGGGATGCAGATAGGGTGGCTTTGAATCAGACGGGGATAACCCAATTGTACCCGTTCCGTCAGATGGTGGTTGACCGCTATTTTCTGGATGCTTGCTTGGCTTATTGGGATGACATATATCATGTCTTTGCTTTCCCTCGGGGCGAAGTCTTCCCTTTGCCTGAGGAGATTGCAGCTATAGGAGGATGGAACCCGATACTCCGTCCCGCCGTCCCGTACTCGATCTATGATCCGAGGAGGAAGTTGAGAGAATTTCTAGGGCTTTCTCACAACGAGGTGTCCCGTATGAGGTGATAAAATTTCTCTGATCGACTTGGCTGAGAAATTTATGAACTCTCTCGATGTTCGGGTTAGGCCGGCTTATAGCCGTAGAGATTTCTCCTTTTGCATGCTCCATGTATACGCTTTCGAGGGTCATATGGACTTGTTATCCTGCATGGGAAGTACCCGTCTTCTGACTGTAGTGGATCTGATGGAGACTGAGCACAGCCCGGCTTGGTTGATCACGGGCGAGATTATCCAAGGATTGGACGATCGCAAAAGGGACTCATCCATTCGTCTCACTGGGAGCACCCGTTTGTTGCAAGTATGTCACTTGACCTCTTTTTTCAATTTTTCGTTTTTTTGATTTTTTTGCAAATTTTTTTTTTTACTGCAGGGGGGTACTCGATCGAGTCACCCAGGCACTCGGTCGAGTACCCTCGATGAAACTCTCCTGATCTGTCTTCGGAGGTGCCACTCGATCGAGTCACCCTGGCCCTCGATCGAGTGCCCTCGTAAAGAGCCTCCTGTTTACGTTCAGGGGTATCACTCGACCGAGTGTCCCGAGCACTCGACCGAGTGGCCTTAGGCGAGCGCCTATTTTGCCTTGGAATCTCATGCTTTTGTTTCCTTTTGCAGATTTGGCTATATGAGAGGCTATCAGTGATAGATCCTCCACTTGATGCGGGCAACTATCGTCATAACCAGGTGATGACGAGAAGGCGGGCCATTGACTTTTCTCGTCAGATTACGCAGAAGTACTGGGACGAGGTTTTGTCTTTTCATGGCGGCCCGTTAATTCGATGGGTAGTTCCATGGTGGCCCATCTACCTTTGGAGTGGCTTGGACCCGAGGGACGGAGCCCGCTATCAGGTGATCCTTTCTTTTAAGCAGACGGTTCATCTCTATCCAGATCGCATACTAAGGCAGTATGGATGGACCCAGCGAATCCCCGAAGTTGAAGCAGTTGTGAGTGACCCTACCCAACTGACTGATGTAATGTGTGATACCTGGATGCAAAGATGGCACACACGGCATACTTGGCCCGTTGTCAAATCTCGCCACTCAATCTGGGTTTCAGATTCTTATATGAAGTGGACCAAAGCAGGAGACGCTAAGGCCCGAGCCGCTTTGAAAGTCGACGAAGCCTTCGACCTGCTGAGAAGGGAGCAAGCTAAAGACAACAGGGGGTTCTTTGATGAGGGAGACACTCCAGCTACCCTAGTCCGCCTAATGTCAAGGCGAAAGAAGAAGTCTAAGACTCAAGCTGAAGGGTCTAGTGCTAAAGGTGCTTGGGGGAAAGTGAGCCCCCAGATGGACTTGGAAGGGAGACTGGGCCCAAGACTACCCGTGCAGGACCGACTTGGCCCACGGGATAGGCTACCTGAGCATGTGCGGGCCCGACTTGGGCCGAAGACCGTGATTGAAGACCCGTCGCCAAAGAAACGGGCTCGGGCTAAGGAGGTTCCACTTGTAATTCGGGAACGCTCGCCACCACCCCGAAGACCTCAGGCTCCACGCGACCCAAAGGACAAGGGGAAGGGGAAGATGCCCGGATACTAGTCTCCTTGCTTTATTATTTGAATATTACTATTATTTTTGTTGGTGTGATTTTTTTTGTGAATGCCGTTTTTTTTTGTAATCCCGAGTTTATCGAGATATTAATAAAAGACATATTATTGAACACCGTTCCCGTCTTTTGTTTATTGCAGTGGTTGTACCCTTTCGAGGGGTTGCCTACATATCCGCAAACGGCGGAATCAAACCTAACGTAGTTCAAAATTGATTTGATTGATTTTTTTTCAATTTTCGAAATACATCAGGATTATTAATTCAAGATGTGCGACAGTAGAATAATTAATTCTAGCTTATTGGCTTGTCTATAATTTTTGAAAATTTATAAAAAGACAAATTTTTATAATTTTTTTTGCAAATGACATTGAGATGGGGTTTAGGGGTAGTAGCGCTTCAGTTGGTCTAAGTTGGTTGGGTTGACTAACTCGTTCCCGTCCAAATCTGTCAGCATCACCGCTCCTCCTGATAGGACCTTCTTGACTAAGTATGGCCCAGCCCAGTTGGGTTTGAATTTACCCCTTGGGTCAACCGGTAGTAAGGCACGAACCGATTTTAGGACCAGATCCCCTTCCTTGATGTTCCTGGGCCTAACCCGTTTGTTGAAAGCCCGTTGGATCCTTTTTTGATATATTTGAATGTTGTTGAGAGCCCGGGATCGCCGTTCGTCCAAAAGGACTAGCGAATCGTATCGGGCTTGGACCCAATCTGCCTCAGGTACTTGGCTTTCAAGTAGGATCCTAAGGGATGGCACCTCTAGCTCGACTGGTTGGACCGCCTCCATTCCGTATGTCAAGTAATACGGGGTTGCCCCGGTCGCGGTGCGGATTGAGGTTCGATAACCCCATAGGGCAAAAGGTATTTTGTCGGGCCAGTCCCGATAATTTTCAGCCATCTTTTTAAGTATGGTGACAATTGTTTTATTGGCCGCTTCTACCGCTCCATTTGTTTGAGGTCGGTAAGGCGAAGATGTATGCCTTTGAATTTTGTATTTTGCCAGCAATGCGGCAGTTTCAGCTTGAAAGTGGGTCCCGTGATCGCTGATGAACTCGTGAGGGATCCCATACCGACATATTATTTTATTTTGGATAAATTTGGCCACGTGCTTGGCGTTCAAGACACGGTATGACTCGGCTTCGACCCATTTGGTGAAGTAGTCGATGGCCACCAAGATGAAGCAATGACCTCCCGTTCCGGAAGGATGCACCTTTCCAATTATGTCAATACCCCATGTCGAAAATGGCCATGGTGATGTCATGGTATATAATAGGGAAGATGGCATATGCTGTACATTGGCGAATATCTGACAGTTATGGCAGTGTTTGACATACAACTGACAGTCTGCTTCCATGGTGTTCCAATAGTACCCGAGCCTCATGATTTTTCGGGCTAGCATATGGGCGTTCATATGCGGGCCGTTTTCACCATCATGGACCTCGGCCATGACCTTTTCGGCTTGTATTTTGTCGATGCATAGGAGCAGAGCCCCCTGTGCCGTCTTTTTGTACAATTGCCCGTCATCAGTTCGAACAAATTGGGTTGCTAATCTTCGTAGGGCCTTCTTGGCCCGATTTTCAGCTTCTGGGGGATACTCTCCCGTTGTCAGGTAGGTTAGGACAGCTTGATACCAAGGCTCCGGGTCAGTTATCTCAATATCCTGAATGGCGTGGATGTAGGCTGGCTCGGACCGTCTTTCGACACAGATTGGCATGCTGGTCAGGTGATCCGGGATGTTCAGTAAAGATGCTAATTTGGAAAGTGCATCTGCAAACTGATTCTCTTCCCGGGGCAGATAAATGTATTCTACCTTTTGAAATTGCTTCTCTAGAACCCTTACCCGTGCTTGGTAAGCCACGAGATTGGCGTTCCGAGTTTTCCATTTCTGGAGTGCTTGATTGATGACTAATGATGAATCACCGTGGACCCGGAGGTTTGTTACCCCTAAATCAGCGGCGGCTTGCAACCCGTGAATGCATGCTTCGTATTCGGCTGCGTTGTTGGTCACGTCGAAGTCCAGCTTGATGGATAAGGGAGTGTGTTCCCCTCGGGGTGAAATTAACAGGATTCCGACCCCAAATCCTCGGAAGTTGGATGCCCCATCGAAATATAAATCCCACACTTCCGTATCGGTGTGGAATATGTCTTCATCAGGAAAGGCCCATGTATCGGTGTGGCCTTCTTCGGATATTGGGCCGTCAGCGAGGAACTCGGCAACTACCCGACCTTTGATGGCTTTTAATGGTACAAACTTGAGGTCGAACTCGGATAACATTAAAGTCCATCTTGACATCCTGCCGTTGAGGATGGGCTTCTCAAATAAGTACTTGATAGGATCCATCTTGGATAACACATGTACCTCGTGACTGAGCATGTAATGTCGGAGCTTTTTAGTGGCCCAAACCAATGCTAGGCACGTCTTTTCGAGCATTGTATATTTGCACTCATATTCGAGGAACTTTTTACTGATGTAGTAAATAGCCCGTTCTTCTGAATCGACTGTCTGGGCCAGCATAGCCCCCATGGCCGTCTCCGTCGTCGTTAGGTATAACGACAAAGGTAGACCGTGTTGAGGTGGCATTAGTACCGGCGGAGCAGACAACACCTCCTTGATTTTGTCAAAAGCCGCTTGACATTTGCCGTCCCGTAGCACCCGTTCTCCGATTTTTAGCTTCTTGAAGATGGGTTCGCATACCATGGTTAGTTTCGAAATGAACCGGCTGATGTATTGGACTTTTCCGAGAAACCCCCTTATTTCCTTTTCGGTTTTGGGTGGTTGCATCTCGGTGATGGCCTTGATTTTAGCTGGGTCGACCTCGATGCCGCGTTGGCTAACGATATGGCCCAATAATTTGCCCGACGTTACCCCAAAACTGCATTTTTGTGGGTTCAGTCTCATGTTGTATTTACGTAGCCGGGTGAAGAATTTTCTTAGGGCTGAAATGTGCCCGCTTCGGTCCTTGGATTTGACGATCATGTCATCCACATAGACCTCCACTTCCTTATGCATCATGTCGTGGAGTAAGGTAGTGGCGGTCCGTTGATAAGTGGCCCCGGCGTTGATAAGCCCAAATGGCATGACGGTGTAACAGTAAGTACCCCAAGGTGTAATGAAGGTGGTCTTACCCATATCCTCTTCTGCCATTTTAATCTGATTGTACCCGGCATACCCGTCCATGAACGATAGAAGGGCATGATCGGCCGTGTTATCCACCAGTATGTCGATGTGTGGTAACGGAAAATCGTCTTTTGGGCTTGCCTTGTTAAGATCCCGGAAGTCCACACAAACCCGCACCTTGCCGTCCTTCTTGGGTACCGGCACGATGTTTGCAACCCAGTCTGGATATTCAGACACTTGTATAAAGCCTCCTTTAAATTGTTTATCGACCTCTTCCTTGACTTTAAGAGACCACTCGGGCTTCATTCTTCTGAGTTTTTGCTTTACCGGCTTGCACCCATCTTTGATGGGTATTCGGTGTTCGGCTATCTCCCGGTCTATACCCGGCATGTCCTTGTAGGACCATGCAAAGACGTCCTTGAATTCCTGGAGGAGGTCTGTGAATTGTTTTCTCTCCTCTGGATCTAAAGATAGGCCCAACTTAAGCATCTGGGGCTCTAAAGTGGTTCCCACATTGATGGACTCGGTTTCTTCGATTACCGGATCTCGGGATTCCCTTTGCTCGAGCTGCTCGACCAGATGCTGAGGTAGGGGTACCTGTTCGTCGGGTTTCTCAATGTCATTGCATATAAAATTTTTGAAATTGAGAAGATTTTGGAAATAAGACAAGTCGTAAGCAGAACAGTGTTCGTTATTATTATTGATGGTAAATTTTGAAAATAGCTCGAATAGAGCTGCCATCTGATCATTGGTCAGTGGCGGGATAGGGAGAGGTCTTGGGACAGGCCCCGAGACCTCAGTGGATAAAGGAAGAGGGGTTACAGACTCGACTTTAGCACCAGACCCTCTAGACTCGGACTCAGACTCCGACTCCGACTCTGACTCAGACTCGATATCCGGCATGTCTCCCTCGCCGGTGGTCAGCTTGTAGACCCGTCCTTGACCGTCGGTCCACTTTATAGTCTTCCTCCAGGCCCTTGTCTCGGTGTTGGTACCGACCTCGGTGATTAGCTTGGTTGGGTCGAACCGATCGCTGCGAAGGATCAGGTTGACCAAGTCGCTCTTTGGAGCAGGGACGACTTTGTCCTCTCCGAATAAGAGCCCCAGCACGGGCTCGGAGTCGTTTTCGCCTTCCTTTGTTTCGGTCTGGACGATGGTAAATATATCATCAGGGATGAAATTGCATTCCCGAGCCTTTTTGGTCTCAGGACACATGCTGGTGGGTTGGTAAAGGCCCACTTGGATAGCTCCGAAGACTGGGGTGACGAAGTAATCCGTTAGCTTCAGGCTATAAGGGCTTATGTAAGTACCCTTGATAATGTCGATGGCCTTGTGTATACCGGCCCGAACCACATTTTTCGGAGTTATAGCATACCCCAATTCGAAATGTGACTCGCCATCGTTTAGAACTTCGATGATCTTCCCAGCTGGAAGATATGGTCTTGAGGTTATTCCGGGTAAGTAACCCAGATTTTGTAGCATCGTGTCGATGCTAGTTGTGAAGTAGGGCCTAAAGAGATATTCTTCTTCGATCATGCCCACGAAATCAAATCCTCGTGGGTCGGCCCGGCCTGTAGCGTTGCAGCTTGCTACGGTAATTGGGGTCGCCTCCAGCGTGATGATACCGTCTTTGAGGGGCATCTTGACTTTTCGGTGGAGGGTAGATGACACGGCCTTAACTG
The DNA here is from genome assembly GCA_958450325.1 of Agrostemma githago. Classification (NCBI taxonomy): domain Eukaryota; kingdom Viridiplantae; phylum Streptophyta; class Magnoliopsida; order Caryophyllales; family Caryophyllaceae; genus Agrostemma; species Agrostemma githago. The sequence continues at coordinate 57,980,463 of OY288247.1, read as the reverse complement.
CGTGGATCCAAGGCCTTCCCAGCAAGAGATTGAATGATGAGGTGACATCTATCACCTGAAATTCCAATTCCTTTTCGATTGGGCCCGTTATGATCTTTAATTTCACGGCCCCGGCGACAGGTTTTGGGCTTCCGTCGAAAGCCTGGATAGTCTGCGCCGTTGGAAGGTAATCGGCATCAGTGATACCGAGTGCTTTTGCGGTCCTTAGGGGAAGGACATTCACGGCTGATCCATCATTGATAAGGGTCATCGGGAGATATTTACCCTTGCAGATGACCGTGATGTACAGGGCCAGATTGTGATTGGGCCCAAATGGTGGCAGATCAGCTTCAGAGAAGGTTATGAGTGGGCCTTCTTCTTTGGATTTGCCCTTAAGGTAGGGCATGATGGTGGCTACCATTTCAGCAGGGGTAGCCTCTGAATCGACCTTGATTTCATCGAGAGCCTTAGTCAGTGCTTCCCGATGAGCTTGCGAGCTAACCAATAGTTGCCATATAGTTAGATCGGCTCGGACCCTCTTCATTTGTTGGACCAGAGCCGTGTCTGGGCTTGGTTCTTCGAGGGTAGGCTCCGTCCTGGCGGGTTCAGTGACGGATATAGGGATGGAACGCCCAGCCGCGGGGAGATGATTGGTGGCTAAAGCTTTGGACTTTGCCTTTCGGACCTCTTCAAGGGTGATGGGGACAGCTTCTCCTTTGGTTAAGTACACATCATCCTCGTCGTCGAACCATATCCCGTTGATTTGTGGGATATAGGGAGAGATGAGGTGAGAACAGTCAATTACCTCACCGGTGAAGATAGCGTGGGCGCTGAACGGGTTTTCTTTTTGCTCGGCTTGTCTCCGGGCAACGGGATTTTCCCGCTCTCGATAAGGTCCTGGATTAGATGTTTTAACCTCCAACATTTTTCAGTATCATGTCCGTTGCCCCGGTGATACTGACAGTAGGCTTGGGCATTGTAAGTTTTGGGCCTCTTTTCCACTGGAGGTTCTGCAGTTGGGCCTATCGGTTGGATTAGGCCCTTTGAGGATAGCCTCTGTAAGGCATAAGTATAGGTAGTCCCTATATCTGTGAATACCCGATTTGGTGTATTCTTTTTAGATGAGGTGTCGAGCAGGTTTACCTCGTCGAAGATGCTGCGAGTTGCAGCTGCGGGTGTGGGCTTGACTGTGGATGAACTTGCCCCTTGATACCCTTTGGTAGAGGCCTTAGTCAGGCTCTCCAACCTCAAATCATCTTCGATCCTTGTGCCCATTTCAGTAAGGACAGCAAAGTTTGGGATAATAGCATACCGGAGATGGACCCGGTAGGATGGGAGTAGATTTTTGACGAAGGCTTCCACTAGGGCCTTCTCGCCGGGCTTGTCGACCAGCTTCACACTCTCAGCCCTCCACCTTTGCAGATATTTTGTGAACCCTTCTTTGGGCTCTTGGGCCATTACTTCCAGGGTACGCATTGTAGTCTGGATTTCATTGTTATCGGCGTAGTTCCGAGCAAATTCGGTCGCCACGTCATCCCAAGTCTTGTATTTCTTGGGGTCGAGCCTGTAGAACCAGGCCCTGGGATGCTTCTCCAAGGAGGAAGGGAATAAGTGCTTGAACATGGTGGACTTTACCCCTTTGACCGCCATGAAGTCTTTGAAGGCCCGGATATGATGGACCGGGTCTTCGGTACCCTCAAACATAGGAATTCCCGTCAAGTTGAGGTTGGCCGGTAGCTCGTCATTCAAAGGTGAATAAATGCGAGCATTTTCGGAGTGGATCGAGTTGCTTGTTGACAAGTGGACTTGCTCCTCGAGCCTGCGAACGACACTGACCAATTCGGCTATGGGCCCAGCGGAATCAGCTCCTTCAACCGGGACCGTCTTCTCCACAGTGCTCAGGCGGGTGTCCAAAGTTGCTTGGTTAGCGAGGATGGAGGTCAGTTGAGTCTCGATCTTGGTTAGGGCATTTTTCAAATCTTCCATCTTGCGTTGATGTCGGGTTGTGGCTGGCCTGTCTGTAAGAACACCACGTAATCAGAGACTAGCCCAGAAATCCCGGAATAGAAAGTACATCCCAAACGAGACTAAAAGGGAAATGACTCAAAGAAGACACTTAGACGGGTGACTTGTGAAGTGTGGGCCTTCCTTAGGATTCGGCAAGTGGGCCTAGTCCTGTTCGAAGGAAGGTTCACGCGAGACATCCCCAGACTTTTGACTCGATCGTGTTGACGGGCCCTCCTTCGTAGGAGTATGTCCTACTTAGGTGGGCCTTGCCTTAGTCTAATAAGGCGGACTGGGATAGGGAAGAAACTCGTAATGTAAGATCGACAGAGTTTCGACGCTAGAAACCTTGACAACTTAAGACTCGACCCGACACTGCTAAATATGGGAAGTCCTAAGAGGAGGGAAGTTTTGGAAATTGATTGATTTTTGAAAAAGGACCGAGTGGACTCGGTGAATGGCCCAAATTTCCGGAAAAAGTCATTGGGCCATGAGTTTTGAAAGTTTGAGTTTTGATTTGGGCAGCATACCGGCTAGAAAATAGGCTATTTTGAGTAAAATCATAAGTCCTAAATTCGGCATGTCCCGGGTTTTGAAAATCGAATATCTTGAAAAGGAGGATGTAATTTTTGAAAAGGTGATATTTTTGAAAATGACTCGGAAACCAAGTAGCACGTAGTCACACAAGCATTATAACGACGCCATGTATGCTCTACACTAAGTCTCGGTCGGTCTGAAAGGGTCTATACCAGTGTACATAGTCTAGACGTTGATCGGGACGGACTCTCTAAGTCGAATTGAGCTTAGAACATGCCGCGAAACCCACTCGAATCGACTATGGACACCTTTTGACATATTCATGTTGGAGTACATCAATGGTATAGTGGGACGTCGGTCACCAGTACCGGCCCGGGAAAATATGGGTTATGCATGAACCGTAAAACTAACACGCGCATTGTATTTGTCAAACGATTTCTATTCGAGTCTCACCCTGAGGATGCCGATGGTAAGTCACGCATCAGTTAATCCCCAGCGGAGTCGCCAAATTGTGGACATGACATAGGTCCACCCCGACGCGGCCACGCGCGGGTTTGGGTAGGCGAATGAATCTCCCTATGAAACGGATCGAATTGAAATTTAGGTCTATGTGGAGTCGCCACCGAATTTTGTGGTTATTCGGAACCATTCGAGCCCACTCTATGTCGTAGTGGCCCGTATACAAAATACGGCCCATTTCCGATGTCAGAGTTTATTGGGCTCGTCCCTTTGCATTTGATACCAATACCGACATTATCGGATATTGTGTATTGAATGACTCTCGTGCGCCAACGGTTTCGGGCATCCGGAAACCGAGGTTCTGAGTAAGGGGTGAGGGTACGTGTTGGGAAGCCCACAAAGGACACCCAACCCCGCCCGCACATTAGCGGCCTCTACTAAGAATTCGGATGACTTACAATACGCGCGCTAGTTAAACGGGAAAAGTGATATGCAAAGAGTATTTTCCCTAAACATGTGAATTGAATTTGAAGAGGGTTTCTAAGTCGATTTAATGCAATTAATTCTAACGTCGAAGTCGAATTTTAGCATACGGGTTCATTTAGTACAATAAACGAACAAGAATTAAATTGACAAAAGAAATAACAAACGCGTTAGTAACGATGTAGTGATATAACGAATAATAACGACTTGTGCAAATAATGAATCGAATTGAAGGATGCAAATATGAGGATGCACGGTTTGAAAAGATAGTATACACGTGATTAATTATGCACGTGTTGACCTAAGTCGTAAAATACTATCGAGTTTGAAAAATAGGATAATGTACGACTCGTGTTTGAGTCGTTATGAGGCCACTCGATCGAGTAGTTGATAGACTCGATCGAGTAGGCTCTGAAAAGATGTTTCTGTTTCGTGGTACAGACCGTACTCGGCCGAGTTATGGACCAACTCGGTCGGGTACATGGCCACTCGACCGAGTCATTATGAGACTCGATCGAGTGGGTGTCGTGACAGACATTCTGGTCCGATTTCGGGGTGCCACTCGACCGAGTGGGTTAGGCACTCGGTCGAGTGCCCCCTGTACGAATGGTAATTCGTTTGTAATTTTGATGTTGATTTTGAAATTGCTTTTGATTTTTGGGAATTTGACGATTTTACCGAATCGGACGTAAATATTGCACAATCTACGCTCGACGTGGTTTCTTATGTAAATCGCAAATTTTGTTGAACCGAGTATAAATATTGTTGAATTTATACTCGACTCTAACTTTGAATACTCATTATATTCCACACTCGATTATTTGAATCGACATGGAATATTTGAGTGAAATAAAAAAGTTAAATGAATTGATTTTAGTCGTTTTGAATTAATTATCGCGATACGGACAAATCACACTAATTAATTCATACGACTTGATTACTAGATTCGATATCCAATTATGGGATTAGTATCGAATCCAAAATCGACGCTTTAATTGAATACGTAAAAAAACTTGATTCCCTCGACTTCTCCGACATCGGAATAAATCCCTAGGGATTGTGATGTCGGGTCCGTGTCAACGGGATTTGACCCTTATAGAAATACAATGTTTGCTTTTGAGAAATCGATGAGATATGCGAACAATAACAATAATGATACAAACGATACGAAAATTATTGTTGAAGTTGACCTATCTCAATAATCGAGTAATCGGGATATCGGAATAAGCGACCGTCAACTCGTGTGCAGTACACTCGTATATTCGGATTTCCTTATTCCAATATCACTCATACTCGACACAAATTGATAGGTATTTTAATGTTTTGATACTAGTATTATTGATATTAATGATGCGATAATAAGAATAAAAAAAAACAAAACGCGACCCGTAAAAAAGGACGACGCGACGTGAGGAGGAAGAAAGGAGAAGAAGCGGGGTTTTGACACCCTCAACCTACATGTTCTTGTCTCGGAATAAGGCTCGTAAACGTGGCTACAACACGGGAGTCTTCGAGGTGTATGAAGGCTAAGTTATGGTGGCTCGGGTTTGACGAATCCTAAAGCTAGTTTAGGGTTTGCTAGGGTTGAATTTGAGGTAGTAGAAATTCTGAAAAAGGTGTCTTGAAGTGTGTGCAAAGGGTTGCTTATATAGGAAAAGCTAGGGTTCCGGTTTAGGGTTACTCGACCGAGTAGGCAGTTGACTCGGTCGAGTAGGCTTGTGCGTCAGCCGTCGGGCTTGAATAAGGGCCCACTCGATCGAGTGGGTGGGTCACTCGATCGAGTGGCCCAGTCGGGTGCACGAGTCCATTGTTTTGGACCTTGACTTTGAGTGTTTGATGGGTTCTGTGTTTGACTTGGACTTTTGATGGTTGTATGACTGTTTTTGTGTGTCTCGGAAACGATTTTGACCGGGGTTGACCCAATCGCAAAAAGTCGGTTTTAAATCCGGTGTCGGTTTTGGCCCAAATTAGCCTTATTTGATTGGAAACGGCCCGCTGGGCCTGGATTTGAGGTTGATTTTGTGAGATTTGTACTCTGTAAGTGTGTTAGCCAGCGATTAATGGATTTGAGCCCGTATCCGAGCGCACAGAAGCATGTTAGCGTCCGATCATCATTGGGTGTTTTTTGGGAAACTACCATAGACACCTGGCAGTCAAAATGCGGGTGTCTACAACGATGCTGACTCGGTTCGTATTTCGGGACTGTCTCGGGGTCCCGGTGTCATAATTGACTCTAATTAGTGTCTATGAGACCGTAATGACACGACTAAGGCTGCCTTGATGTTAATTTAATTTTTCTGAGTAATTATTTGATCCGTTCTATAGAAAAACTATCTAAAACATCGCAAGCTCGCGTCGCGTTGCAGTCTGATCGTTATCGGGTGTTTGTTGGGCACTCCTGCAGCCACCAAGTCCAAAATCTGGGTTTCTACAGAAGCCCCCACTTTGACTGAGGCTTGGACAAGGCGATAGTCAAAGTATAGCCACCCAGGTCAATCGAGGATTACGACTTGGTGGCTGTCCGGTCGGGTCGTTTTAAGTCCGTTGGACTACGTGTTGAGGCTCGCCAGCCAAGGCTTAGAAATCATACCTGACGTCCTTGCCTGTGGTCGCCTATCGGGGCCCGGGCCCGTGCTTGTCATCTCGTTCTAGGTTCTTCATGCTCATGTGTTTCGCCTTTTCGGATGTTCAAGAATCCGTTCGAATTTGGATTACCTTTCGAGTGCGTATGACGGGTCAAGCGTGATCTGGAAGAAAAATGTTCGTATGTATCATCTTTCATTCAAACAATTGCCTTCGGGATGCCTATGACCCCTCGGGCTTGATAAAATAATTAAAATGCCTTCGGGATGCTTATGACCCCTCGGGCTCAGGAATAAAAAATAAAATGCTCGAGTGTGTCAGTATCCTCTCGAACTATTGCCTTCAGGATGCCTATGACCCCTCGGACTTGATAAAATAAAATGCCTTTGGGATGCTTATGACCCCTCGGGCTCAAGAATAGAAAATAAAATGCTTGAGTATGTAAGTACCCACTCGAACAATTGCCTTCGGGATGCCTATGACCCCTCAGGTAAAATACGTTTGAGCGTGTCAGTATCTGCTCAAACTTAAATTGTTGTTTGCTGTGCCTCCGAGATGCCTATAACCTCTCGGGCAAAATTCGTTTGAGTGTGTCAGTATCCGCTCAAACTAAATTGTTGTTGCTGTGCCCTTAGGATAACTAAGACCCTTCGGGCAAAATTCGTTTGAGCGTGTCAGTATCCGCTCAAACTTAAATTGTTGTTGCTGTGCCTCCGGGATGCCTATGACCCCTTGGGCAAAATTCGTTTGAGCGTGTTAGTATCCGCTCAAACTTAAATTGCTGTTGATGTGTCCTTAGGATAACTAAGACCCTTCGGGCAAAATTCGATTGAGTGTGTCAGTATCCGCTCAAACCCAAATTGTTGTTTGCTGTTGCCTTCAGGATAACTAAGACCCGTTAGGCTCGAAAATGTTTGAGCGTGTCAGTATCCGCTCAAACCCAAATTGCTGTTTGTTGTTGCCTTCAGGATAACTAAGACCCGTTAGGCTCGAAAGTGTTTGAGCGTGTCAGTATCCGCTCAAATCCAAATTGCTGTTTGCTGTTGCCTTCAGGATAACTAAGACCCGTTAGGCTCGAAAGTGTTTGAGCGTGTCAGTATCTACTCAAACCCAAATTGTTGGGGAGGTATAAGACTCCAAAATGTTCGAACGTGTCAGTATCCGCTCGAACTTAAATTGCCCTCCGGATAACTAAGACCCGTTGGGTTCGAAGACGTTTGCTGGCATTTATTTATTTTGGCTAAGTTAAATTTGTTTTGCGGACTTGTCTTATTTTTTTCAGATTTGCTTTGCTTTGTTCTGATTTGTTATACGCTTGGATTCGTTCGGAATTTGTTTAGATTGGCTTTGTTTTGTTTGTTTTATCACGTGCTCGTGCGCGAGCATTCTTGTTAGTTGTGGTTCCTATGCTTGTTTTTATTATTGTTCTTTGTTCGGGGTTAGTTTATAGGCGTGTGTGGACATGACGTAGGTCCACCCCGACGCGGCCACGCGCGGGTTTGGGTAGGCGAATGAATCTCGTGGTGAGATTGTTCTCGGGTTCGAAATTTAAGTCAAAATGGAGTCGCCACCGAATTTTGTGGTTATTCGGAACCATACGAGCCCACTCTATGTCGTCATGGGCTATGCACAAAGTACGGCCCACTTCGATTTCAGAGTTCATGGGGCTCGTCCCTTTGCATTGCAATATCGATACCGTTTAAACCGGCTTTCGTATATAGAATGACTCTCGTGCGCCAAGGGTTTCGGACATCCGGAAACCAAAGGTTCTGAGTAAGGGGTGAGGGTACGTGTTGGGAAGCTCACTAAGGACACCCAACCCCGCCCGCATATGGCGGCCTCTACTAAGACATCGTTCGTGTTCGTGTGAGCGCGCTAGTAAAACGATTAAATGATATGCAAACAGCGTTTTCGGGCTAAGCATATGAATAGTATATGAACTACGTCATTTAATGCATCTTAATTATGGTCGAAGTGGTTTAGCATGCGAGGTTCATTTATAAAGCGATAAGCAAGTAAATAAATGAAACTCAAACATAAATAACATACAAGTTACACGGGCGGAAATACAACCCGGCCAATATGAAAATTACGTAAGCGATATAGAAATGGAATAAATGAATAAGAAAGTTAGGAACGGACCTGTATACAAGCTAGACCGTGAAATGTGTAGGTGGACTAACCCCGATTAAATACACATCGCATTGTGTACTAAACGAAGGACGGAGACATAGGGCCTAAGCGTGATGCTAGCCCGATCGTATGCCTCGATGCCTTGTCCCGACTTATCACGTCGAAAAATCGATCAAAGTCGTTAAGGTGTCGTGATAAGCGTGAGTTTTGGAAAAGGGATCCACGTGATTGGCTTTACACGTGTCGACTAGGAGTCGTAAAAAAGGACGAGGCTTAAATGTTGCATTTAAGCTCTCGGTTTTCTGGGTTACAGGTCCCACTCGGTCGAGTCATGGTCTGACTCGGTCGAGTACGTCCTCGAAAAAGGTTCTGCTCAGTTTTATGGACGCTACTCGATCGAGTAGCCTATGCACTCGGTCGAGTAGCCCCTGTACGAGTGTTAACTCGCTTCGTTTTTGGGTGCAAAATCGATGGTTGGCCAAATCAAATACAAATATCGCACGATTTGTATTTAACTTGGCTTCCGGTGCCACAATCGCGTGTGCATGCGATTATAATACCGTTATCGGAGAGTTGTGAAAGCGTTTATATTAGAAATTTTGAACTAGCGACGGAGTGCATCCCTCTACGTCACGACATCGAAACTAACCCTTTCGGGTTATGTGTTGTCGGTTTTCGTGTCAACGGGTTCCGCACTAATTAAAATGGGATCGAATGCGTTCAACTATGATTAGTCGCGATCACATCACGCCCTTGAGTACATTGGGGCGGGGCTCCTCGAAAGGGCTCCACCTCCGTCGTTGCTCGTAAAAGGATTAGACAGATTTTAGGGGACAATTATAGTCAAACGTATCCGAAACCGAATTTTGCTACTAGTTTATACATATACGCGGTATGATAGTAATATGTTAGTAACGCGAATAAAAAGTTAGTATGCGAAAATGTAAAGTGTTAGGATGTTAGAATTACAATACTAGTATAGGTATAATATTAACGATACAAAAATGTAAATAAAAGTAACAAACATCGAACTGGGGTTTAGGACACCCTCAACATACATGCTTAGTAAGGACCTCAGAAATGGACTCGCGAATAGTGACGGGACGTCGGAGTATCGAGGATGTATGCAAGTTATGGTGTGTGTGTGTGAGTGGATGAATTTTCGGTTTTTCGAGGGACAAGGAACTCGGTTTTTGGTGTGTTTGCTTAGGGTTGTAGGGTAGAGAGTATGGCTGAAATGTGGGTTGAATGAGGGTAAAATTGCATTAGTCAAAACTTGTGAAATGAGTGAGGGTCATGGGGTATTTATAGAGTTTACCCCACGACCTAGGGTCACTCGATCGAGTGGCCCTAGTGCACTCGGTCGAGTGCCCTAGAAAATGGGCCAGATCCGGTTTTTGACGCTCCACTCGACCGAGTGGGTCAATCCACTCGATCGAGTGATCAGGTAAACCGAGATAAATTAGGAAAGGGTTGACTTTGTTGATTGTGTTATCTTTTTTGAATTTGAGATTGGGCGCCAGCTTCTAGAAGATGCATTTGGGCTGTTTTTGTGACGGGTTCGTCTCTGACCGGGTTTTGACCCGGTCGCCAAAAGACGGGATTTATTTTTGGTGTTGGTTTTGGCCCAAATTAGTCTTATTTTGCTCGGAACGACCCACTGGGCCTGAATTTGAGGTCTGTTTTGTGAGATTATTACTCCGCTAAAAGTCCATGTCAGATATTATTGATTTCGGGTCCAAATCCGAGTATACCAAGTCACGTTTGCGTCCGATCATCATCGGGTGTTTTTCGGGAACTGCTATAGACACTAGCAGGCAAAATGCGGGTGTCTACAGAGCCCCCACTCTGACTGAGGCTTGGACAAGGCGAAAGTCAGAGTAGCTACCAGGCCAATCGCAGATTACGACCTGGCAGCCTTCCGGCCGGGTCGTTATTTATAGTCCAGTAGACTAGCGTGAAGGGCTCGCCAGCCATAAGTAGAGGGTCATACCTGTCCTGCCGGTGGTAGCTCCGTGGGGAGTGAAACTCGCTTTTGAAGGTATAGGTGCACCCGTATGCTGATACATCATGGCTTTGGCTGTAGCATTCTGGGATAAATATTGGCTCACGTTGGGGAGTGAAGTTGAAACACCTCACATTGATTGAAGATGTCCTATTTATGAGCTTTGCTTAAAGGGATTTGAAGTACTACTCATATCAACAAAGTGCACTTTGTTGATATGAGTAGTACTTCAAATCCCTTTAAGCAAAGCTCATAAATAGGACATCTTCAATCAATGTGAGGTGTTTCAATCACTCCCACTTGAAGAACGCAACGTCCTCGTTGCGCCTGGTAGCATAACCGCTGACCCAGAATCCACCCCCGCTAGGTGCCAAATGCACGGTCGCAGGGTTGCTCTGATACCATTTGTAACACCCCGGCCCAATCCTAGGACCGGAAATGTTAACTGCGGTAGCCCGCCAGGCTTTGTACTGGTCCCACAGACCATTGAAACACCTCACATTGATTGAAGATGTCCTATTTATGAGCTTTGCTTAAAGGGATTTGAAGTACTACTCATATCAACAAAGTGCACTTTCTTTTCTGGTTTGCCCATGATAAGAACTCTGCAGTTAAGCGTGCTTGACTGGGAGCAATCTTAGGATGGGTGACCTCCTGGGAAGGTTTCCAGGATGCACATGAGTGAGGACAAAATGCGCTGGAAAGGACTCGTGTTGGTCTGTGGGACCAGTACAAAGCCTGGCGGGCTACCGCGGTTAACATTTCCGGTCCTAGGATTGGGCCGGGGTGTTACAAATGGTATCAGAGCAACCCTGCGACCGTGCATTTGGCACCTAGCGGGGGTGGATTCTGGGTCAGCGGTTATGCTGCCAGGCGCAACGAGGACGTTGCGTTCTTCAAGTGGGAGTGATTGAAACACCTCACATTGATTGAAGATGTCCTATTTATGAGCTTTGCTTAAAGGGATTTGAAGTACTACTCATATCAACAAAGTGCACTTTCTTTTCTGGTTTGCCCATGATAAGAACTCTGCAGTTAAGCGTGCTTGACTGGGAGCAATCTTAGGATGGGTGACCTCCTGGGAAGGTTTCCAGGATGCACATGAGTGAGGACAAAATGCGCTGGAAAGGACTCGTGTTGGTCTGTGGGACCAGTACAAAGCCTGGCGGGCTACCGCAGTTAACATTTCCGGTCCTAGGATTGGGCCGGGGTGTTACAGAAGTAGTTGCGCGGGGACTTGCTTCTGAAGTCTTGGGGTGTACCTGTATGCTGACACATGATAAATTGCATGTAACACATAGGCTAAACACCGACTCGCGCTGGGGAAAAAGTACTGGATTTTGAAAAAAAGTTGAAGTTTTCGAAAACTTTTTTTTTTTTAGAATTTTTTTAGGAATTTTTAGGAAAGCTCGGGTCAACTTGATTCCTATTCTGGGTTGAAGTCAGGCCTGCACATGCTGGGGCCCAGGTTTGCTGAGGAGGCAGGGTAGTTAGGGTTGCAGTTAGGATTCCCTATTATAAATATAGGTCTCCCCGCTTCAGTTTACTGCATCTCAAATCAAAACTCCTCCTTCTCTTAAAAAAATCTCTCAGTCTCTTAAGAGAATTCAAATTCCTGCCATGGGTATCGAGCATCTCACTTCAATGCTTTTTGCCTGGTCCCAGCACTTTCGGGACGAGGACAAAATTCAGTTGACCCAAATGGGGATTGTCAGCCTGTTTCCTCTTCGGCGTCTAGTGACTGATTCACACTTTTTGGACGCCTGTTTGTCGTTTTGGGATACCACCCATCATGTCTTTGCGTTCCCGCGGGGAGAGATATGCCCTCTTCCCGAGGAGATCGCAGCCATCGGGGGTTGGAGCCCCGTGGCTCGTCCTGCCATCCCTCCGTTCTACCCGGACCCGAGGAGAAGACTGAGGGACTTCCTGGGTCTGTCTCATGCTGAGACAGATCGAATGGTGCGGGGAGATACTGTTTCCCTCTTCGACTTGGCTGACAAGTCTATGAACAGTCAAGATGTAAGGGCTACGCCTTCTCATAGGCGTAGGGCTTTCGCGTTCTGCATGCTGCACCGCTATGTTTTCGAGGGGATGATGGATGCTGACTCATGCGTGGGTCAAATTAGGCTGATTGGAGTGGTTGACCAGATGGAGACTGGTCATAGCCCTGCTTGGCTAGCCACTGGGGAACTCATCATGGGTCTGGATGTTAGGCGACTTGACCCAACCCGGTAACTGACGGGGAGCACCCTTATTCTGCAGGTATATGCCCTGCGAATTTCAATTTTTCTTTTCTCTTTTTTTTGTGTTTTGCGATTTCTTGAGGTCCGTAAATCACTCGATCGAGTGGACCTGTCACTCGACCGAGTGATGTCTGTAAAGTGCTTCTGCCCATCTGTGAAGGGCTTACTCGATCGAGTGGGATGCTTTACTCGATCGAGTGTCACACCTGACGAGATTCTGGTTGTCTTCAGAGAGCCTTACTCGATCGAGTCAGATGGTGTACTCGATCGAGTGGGCTGTAGCGGACCATTCTTTTGCTTATGAATTTTGTATATACTCTTTGCAGGTTTGGCTGTCGGAACGCTTGTCGATCATAGAGCCTCCTCCGAGCGTTCCCAACTACCGTAGTAGCCAAATCAGTTTGAGAGGGCGTCGGATAAGCTCGAATCACCATATAAATCGAGCTTACTGGGATGAGGAGTTGGTGTTCCATGGTGGCCCATTGATCAGGTGGACGGTCGCTTGGTGGTTCCTTTCTAAGCTGACGGGGTTGGCCAAGAGGGACCAAGCTCGTTACCTTGTGATCCTGTCCCTTGACTGGACAGTTCACATTTACCCGGACTGCATCCTGAGGCAGTTCGGTTCGTCTCAGCGCATTCCTGAGACTGAAGCCATTATTAGCGTCTCGCTCCAACTGACGGACGCTATGTGCGACACCTGGTTGCAGAGATGGTTTACTCGTCCTACATGGACCATTCCCAACCCTTGCCAATCCGCTTGGGTTTCTCGGGCTTACGAGAAATGGACCTCCGAGGAGTCTGAGGAAGCTCGCAAAGCTCTGAAGGTCGATGAGGCCTTCGAACTGGTCCGTCGGGAGACGGCAAAGGACAATAGGGGATTTTTCGATGAGGGAGAGACCCCTGTTACCTTAGTCCGATTAGAATCGGGTCTTAAGTCACATACTAAGACTCGAGCTAAAGATGCCGGTGCTAGTGGCACACGGGGGCGGCAAAGCCCCCAGACTGACTTGGAGCGGCGACTTGGGCCAAGGTTGGCGGCCCGGGACCGATTAGGTCCGCGTGACCGGCTCCCAGAGCCCGTGAGGGCCCGACTCGGGCCTATCGAGGTGGATGAGGACTCGAGTTCCAAGAAACGAGTCCGGGCTAAAGAGGTTCCTGTGGTGATTCGGGAACGCTCTCCTCCGCGTCGTCGTCAGTGGACGGCCAAGGAGGCCAAGGACAAGGGGAAGGGCAAGATGCCCTAAATACCGAGTCCTTAGTTTTTTATTATTTAAATATTATTATTATTTTGTTGTGTGCTTTTTTTTTTGTAATTTTTGAATTCCTGCATTTTGTAATTTTCCCAAGTTTTATTGGGGCTCTTTTTGTGATAATTAATAAAAGAAAGCTTATTATTTAAACCGTTCCTGTCTTTTCTCGATTGCATTGGTTGTGCCCTTTTGAGGGGCTGCCTACGTATCCGCGACTAGCAGAATCAAACCAAACGTAGTTCAGGCTCAGTAAATTTGCAATCTCGAATTACACCAAGACTAATGGTTCAAGATGTTTTGTGACAGTAGAATAAATAATTCTAGCTCATTGACTTGCTTGTTTGTAAAATAAATGATTTTGATAAAATTTGCTAATGACATTGAGAAATGGCTAAGGGTAGTAACGCTTCAGCTGGTCCAGGTTGGTTGGGTTGACGAACTCATTCCCGTCCAGGTCCGTCAGCATTACTGCTCCCCCTGATAGGATCTTTTTCACCAGATATGGCCCAGCCCAGTTGGGTTTGAATTTTCCCCTTGGGTCAACTGGTAGTAAAGCCCGAACAGACTTAAGGACTAAGTCCCCTTCTTTAATGTTTCTGGGCCTTACTCGCTTGTTGAAGGCCCGTTGGATTCGTTTTTGGTAGATTTGGATGTTGTTGAGAGCGCGGGACCGTCGTTCGTCTAGTAGAACCAACGAATCGTACCGTGCTCGAACCCAGTCAGCTTCGGGAACTTGACTTTCTAGCAGAATTCTGAGGGACGGTACCTCTAGTTCAACTGGTTGGACTGCCTCCATCCCATAGGTTAGGTAATATGGTGTTGCTCCGGTTGCGGTGCGAATTGATGTCCGGTACCCCCATAGGGCAAAAGGTATTTTGTCGGGCCAGTCCCGATAATTATCAGCCATCTTTTTGAGTATGGTGACAATTGTTTTATTAGCCGCCTCTACTGCTCCATTCGTTTGGGGACGGTAGGGCGAGGACGTGTGCCTTTGAATCTTGTATTTAGCCAGTAGGGTTGCGGTCTCAGCTTGAAAATGAGTCCCGTGATCACTGATGAATTCATGCGGGATTCCATACCGACATATTATCTTGTTTTGGATAAATCTGGCGACATGCTTGGCATTGAGGATGCGATATGATTCAGCTTCGACCCATTTGGTGAAATAGTCGATAGCTACTAAAATGAAGCAGTGTCCGCCAGTACCGGAGGGATTTACCTTCCCGATTATGTCGATACCCCACGTCGAGAACGGCCAAGGCGACGTCATGGTATAAAGCAGAGACGACGGCATATGTTGCACATTGCCGAAGATTTGACAGTTATGACAATGTTTGACGTATAACTGGCAATCAGCTTCCATAGTGTTCCAGTAATACCCGAGCCTCATGATTTTTCGGACCAACATGTGAGCATTCATATGTGGGCCGTTTTCACCATCATGTACTTCAGCCATTACTTTCTCGGCCTTATATTTTTCGACACAAAGGAGAAGAGCCCCCTGTGCTGTTTTTTTGTACAGTTGCCCATCATCAGTACGGATGAACTGGCTGGCTAGCCTCCGTAAGGCTTTCTTGGCTCGACCCTCAGTCCCGGGAGGGTATTCTCCATTTGTCAGGTATTTTAATACGGCCTGGTACCAAGGTTCGGGATCAGTGATCTCGATGTCTTCGATGTCATGGATGTACGCCGGCTCGGACCGTCTTTCGACGTAAATTGGCATACTGGTCACGTGGTCGGGAATATTCAGTAAAGATGCCAATTTTTGAGAGTGCATCTGCAAACTGATTTTCTTCCCGAGGCAGATATATATACTCTACCTTTTGGAATTGTTTCTCGAGATCCCTTACTCGTGGCTGGTAGGCCACGAGATTAGCATTCCGAGTCTTCCATTTTTGGAGTGCTTGGTTAATGACCAAGGATGAGTCGCCATGTACCCGGAGATTCGTGATTCCCAGGTTGGCGGCGGCTTGTAGCCCATAAATGCATGCTTCGTACTCTGCTGCATTATTGGTAACATCAAAGTCCAGTTTGATGGAGACGGGTGTATGCTCCCCTCTTGGTGAAATTAGGAGGATCCCGACTCCGAACCCTCGAAAATTAGATGCTCCATCGAAGTATAAATCCCATGTTTCGGCATCGGTATGGAAAATATCTTCGTCTGGGAAGGACCAGGTGTCGGTGTGTCCTTCTTCGGTTATCGGGCTGTCGGCGAGGAATTCAGCTACCACTCGTCCCTTAATTGCCTTTAGCGGTACAAATTTCAGGTCGAACTCTGCCAGCATTAGAGTCCATCTTGAAATTCGACCATTGAGAATGGGCTTTTCGAAGAGGTATTTTATCGGATCCATCTTTGATAGAACATGGACCTCGTAGCTGAGCATATAGTGTCGGAGCTTTTTAGTGGCCCAGACTAGAGCCAAACACGTCTTTTCGAGCATGGTATATTTGCACTCATACTCTAAAAACTTCTTGCTGATGTAATAAATGGCTCGTTCTTCGGAGTCGACCGTCTGAGCCAGCATAGCCCCCATGGCTGTCTCGGTCGTTGTTAGGTATAACGACAGAGGCAAACCGGGTTGAGGTGGCATCAAAACTGGCGGAGCAGACATAATTTCCTTGATTTTGTCGAAAGCAGCTTGGCACTTGTCGTCCCATAGTATCCGTTCCCCTATTTTCAGTTTCTTGAAAATAGGTTCGCACACCATGGTTAGTTTGGAAATGAATCGACTAATATACTGGACTTTCCCGAGAAATCCCCTTATTTCTTTTTCGGTTTTAGGAGCTTGCATCTCGGTTATGGCTTTGATTTTAGCTGGGTCGACCTTGATACCTCGTTGGCTAACGATATGACCCAGTAATTTGCCTGACGTTACCCCGAAACTGCACTTTTGAGGGTTTAGCCTCATGTTGTATTTGCGCAATCGGGTGAAAATTTTTCTTAGGGCGGTGATGTGACCGTCCCGTTCTTTGAATTTGACGATCATGTCGTCTACATAGACCTCTACCTCTTTATGCATCATGTCATGTAGTAGAGTGGTAGCGGTCCTTTGGTATGTGGCCCCGACATTAATGAGACCAAACGGCATGACAGTATAGCAGTAAGTACCCCAAGGTGTAGTGAAGGTAGTCTTACTCATATCTTCTTCCGCCATCTTGATTTGATTATATCCGACATACCCGTCCATGAATGACAGAAGGGCATGATCGGCCGTGTTATCCACCAGTATATCGATGTGTGGTAACGGAAAATCATCCTTCGGGCTTGCCACTAGTAGAAAAAAGGTCATTTGCGGCTCCAAAAAATCCCATATATGAGGCGTTTTTCATGATGGCGCATATGGCGGGGCCGCAAATGGCATATTATGGTGCTGCGTCTTTGAAACGCCTCAAATAGTCATATTATTTGCGTCATCATTTTTGAATAAACGCCTCAAATAGTCACATAATTTATGGCATTTTCTAAGGTCGACGCCTCAAATAGTAATTATTCAAATTAAAAAAAAGAAGAATTGCTTCACAAAAAAAAAAAAATCAAAATATAAAAGTTATGAAGTCAAATCCAACGTATTACATAATCCATTCCAATCGGCAACTACAACATCAAGTTCGGATATGTTTCAATGTTCATACAATAAATAAAATCTTAAAAGGGGTTAGAATTAGCTAGTCTAATTCATGTACATCGACGACTAGTAAAGTATGAAGTCCACAATTCATGCATCTCATTTTCATCGAAGTTGTAGGAGTTCTCTGTGTGAGATCCAAACCTACAAAATGAAGGGCAAATACAAATACATCTCCTAAATTAAAAATATTCAAAATTTATGAAATGAACTCCTAATGAGAACATCCTTCCAACTAAACCACCACAAATTTTGACATTGTATATGCATGAATCACAAAAAAGTTGGCTAGACGATGTGCGAATAAACCGACCAGCAAATCTAATTTTAATGGATAACAATTAAACAACCACTACTTTTGACAGCAATTCTAATCTATATTCATTTTAATCCACTTAGTTGTTTTACATGTTGGTAAATTTGAAACTCTGTAGTGACCCAATGCGTAATCTCGTAGCTAAAATTGAGTTCTAAAAGGGACATGTGGGGATAGTAATGCATGATATAAATACAGCTAAGTCTGTCAATAAAGTCCAATTTAACCATATCAAAAGTCACCGATCATTTTGATAAGCTGCCCAACTCTTCTTTCTTCCTAATTTTGATGATAGCAGGACATATTCCATTTTGTTGGCCTTGTCTTGACAATATAAGAGGTCCTTTAGAAGTTTAAATACCAAACAACTAAGATCATTTTAAAAAGAAATCATCAGAACATAATGTTGCAAATTACATAAGTCGAACACTTCTCTCAACCACAACATCCATTTTCCATTGGAAAACTCAAAAGCTTTTGACAAACGCACAACCAACAACAAATTAATATAATTAATTATTCTCAACCTATGCAAAAAGGAGCTTAAATGGAAACTAATTAGCACTTGCATCCTAAACAACAAATTACGCGCCAAATTGACACATACAAGCATTGATTATAAAGAAATG
The DNA here is from genome assembly GCA_958450325.1 of Agrostemma githago. Lineage (NCBI taxonomy): Eukaryota > Viridiplantae > Streptophyta > Magnoliopsida > Caryophyllales > Caryophyllaceae > Agrostemma > Agrostemma githago. Next base: position 57,962,216 of record OY288247.1, on the reverse strand, counting down.
AGGTCCATTATCGGGTTTACTTGAGGCATACGAGACAGTAGCAGGGACCCACTTAGGGCGAGCTTTAATTCCATTGATAGTTCCAACTTCAATTCAATCTCGACAAAGTATCCTTGCAGAGTAGAATCATAGTTAGAAGACGAAATACGACAACATAACTAGCAGATTACATATGGCAGGCAAGAAGACGAAATATGACAACATAACTAGCAGATTACATATGGCAGGCAGCGGAGTTTTAATCTCTGGTAAAGGAAAGCAAAAATGGTGACAGATGAGAGGGTTAGCTGTAGAAAAGGTACAAAATAGAAGAGGGCGAGAGGTGTGTCATGTCTGTATCCAAACAAGGAGGACAAAAATACGGATATGTGCCTAGAAATAATCGCCCACAGGACACAGTTTTATTGTTCCTAAGAACCAGTTAAATATATGCAAGTTAAATACCAAGTTAGCAGACCAGTATTTCTAAAACAATACTGAGATAGCCAACAGATATGCGATAGCCATATATTTCTAATAGAGAACCAAAACTTGAAAATAATCATTTTGTACATTCCTTCACCTCGGACTTCACCTTGTCACATGCTGCTATCAAGGGAGCATCATCATCCTCAGTTAGCAAGTACTCAAGTTGCTCTTGTGCTGAAGTTTTGAGATCCCCCAAGGATTGAGATGGCGGTGACATGGCCAACCGGAGAGCAGGTAAAAAGATCCTGAAAACAGCCTTTGGATCAACAGGCTGCAGTCAGGAAAGAATGAGGTTCACAGCAGGCCCCATCGTTGGAATGGCTTGAAGAATTTCTTCCTCCTCGGCTTCTTCCCAAGGAACCGATTCCAGGAAGTCCACACAAGAAGAAATGATAAGTGACAGTCTAGGTGAATAGCTACACGTAAAATGCCGAGGGCATTTCTTACTCCATACCTATATTCAGAAATCAAACTGTCAGAAACAAGATAGAGGAGGCGCACAATGGTGATATTGTAGTCAAAGTTAGATTATTGGCAGTGAAGCTCGACGCAACTGCATGCATCGAGGATCTGACAAGTTGGCCAAGTATCAGAAAGACGGTCAGGAAAATACTTACATTTGTTAATGAGTATGGAAGTATGGGAATATAGCTACTCATCACGACCTTCAGGAGTCCGCAGCCTAACAACCACATCACTTGTTGATCGATCACCTAATTTCAATGAACATCCTTTCCTATCTACTGCCTGCCATAAATGAACCAATTCAAAATGTATGAGACGCAAAACTCAGGTGCTTGCAAATACTCACAGGATTTTCCATTCAACTGGGCAGACAGAAAGGATTATTTGAAAAAAAAACATAAGAAAATATCACAAGAACGCACACAGATGGCCGTTTGTCGCCATCGAGTAATCTTTCTGACTAAATCATATGCATTCCAAACAAGCGTTAACGTGTGCATATTGGTCGATAATTTCATAGTTTCATACAATATGATTTACTTATCTTCTTCGCTTCATCGACATATCTTTTACCAAAAATCAAAGAATGGTTGAAAATTAGAACCTGCTGACCCAAGAACGGATTATTACTGTCACCACCAATTGCAATTTGGCCGATTTTCTTCCTGAATCCGAGTCTCTCAACCATCTGCCGCGCCACTCGTGAAACTTGCATGAAGTCATTTGATGCCACTGTTGTTACATTGTCTTCACCAAATATTACCTCTTCAGCGACCTGTGATATCAAAGCGAGTGTTAAATATAGGACAACATTACTAAATATTGATTACATCCGCTAAGCAGCTTACTAGTCAGTCATTCTATACAATTCTGGACATACTTTCATTTGCATATATAGGACAATAGCCAGGAGCAAGGCCGTATACAGTAGCGGATGCAGAGAAACTAGGAACATGTTTACTGTGTCCTGAAAACTCTTGTCATTTTCATATAGTAGAAATCATGCGCATGTTAGAAATTTTAGGATCAAAATTGAGCAAAATACATCTGCCACCCCATTGAATTACCAATGGTTAATACATACAAGTATAGAACCCCCTTACCCTTTTTGGTATAGTTGTACTACCGTATTGTTAATAAGTGACTCTCCAAAGAACACAAGTACTTTGAAAAACTACATACCGACCACCAAAAGCAACAACCATCTAACTCTCGAGATAGCTTCTATAGAATAGATAGGACTTCAAAAATATTTTACTTTAATTGGTAAGATGAACGAACTAAATAACAAAACATATGATAGCTGAAAATCTTATAACTACGATAAGGAAAGAAGAAGATTGACTAGAAGCACAATTCAGCCACATAAGTTCTTAAAGCACGTCCTCAAAAGACAAAATCCCAGCTGTGAACTAGACGCCATTTATCTAAAAACTAATCCATAAACACATTATTTTCAAATCACATGTTCGCCCAAATTTAATCTCAGGCAATGAACTTCGTAAGTGAGAACGTCATCAAAGAATGCCAATTTAATCAACGAAATCATATAAAACTCATAAAATGACGACAAAATTACTGTAATCAGTCCAAACTACAGAGAATTTCAATAAGGCACCAACAATCGCAGCAATAAAAGGATGGTTTTATCAATTTAACATATTAATCAGGTAATATATGGTAAACCCAGGTCAAATTATCCAAAACCCATCTCAAAATATCTGTGACCGGCTGTCTATTGCTAATTTTACAGTGTTTGGGGGCTTATGATCGACTTACTGCCGTAGAACAAAAACTGGTAAAGTAGCAACAAAATCCTAAATAAGAAATCTACAAACAAAAATCATATATTACGAAATCTACAAACAAAAACCCTAAATTAGTAACACTATCTAGCAAAGTTGAAAAATTGCTTGAACTCGAGTAACCACCCTCCGTTTTATAATCTGCATAAGTTGAAAAAAGAGAGTAAATGATGACAAATCTGTCTAACATTAAACTTTTGGAGAGCTACAGTGGAATCTAAAGTGGATAGCATATGATGAGTGTGGTCAACATATTGACTTTGAAAGATAACCTATTGACTAATACTTCATCAATTCTGTTGATTAGGGTAAGCAAGAGTTAAGACTTATAATCACCCCATATTAGATAAAGTATTTGACTAGAATAACCATAAGCATGTCCACTCTTCTTCTTCTTGAAGGGCGGTCTTAACTCTTAAGTCTTGATAAAATCAATGAGCTTAGGGGAAACAGAGGCTGTAAGAACACGAGACATTAATATACAATACAAATACAGAAGAATCGCTTATATTATTCGTATAAAACCATTTATGTACGCTGGGAAAAATAAATTGCCTGTTCGAGAAGTAGTTCCGTGAGAACACAACCAGCAGACGAAATGTTGATAGCCGTGGTGTACTCAGGTGCTCCAAATATTAGCTCTACCATAGGTGGCTACTGGCCTCTCTACCTCTTCCTACTCGCCGTCCCTTGGTCAAAAGATCCTCGTCTACTTCATTAAACACGATGTATATCAACTAAAAACTGATTGAATATAAAGAGTAGGGCAAGTAAGGGACAAACTCCGTATGTACTACTTCCAGACTTTGATTTGGAAGGTGTTCGTCCAAAAAAAGAGGTGTTAAGGATAACATAGTCAGCAGCCTTCAACTGATAGCATACTTCCAAATAAAGGACAAACTCACCAAAATCCCAATTTCTCCAATTTCTCTCAATCCTAACCTTACAATCGACATTACAAGAGCAATAACAATACTAAATCAGTTACAATTACCAATTCTAAAAATAGTCTAATCATTCTAAACATAATAGTTAAAATTTAAGGATGTGTACTAACGTGTTACTGTGTTCCTCCGGAAATGGCATCAACAACGAGGACTTAAAACCCTATGAAATTATAGTAAACCCTAAGTTTCAATCCGTTTTTCAGCTTGTAACAAATTTCAAACCCATAATTAGTAACAAAACCCCTAAATTAGTGACAAAAACACGTAAACCTCAAATCCAGCAAATAATTAATAACATAATGAAGAAATTCCATTGCAATGAGTAAAGTTTCGATCTTTCTCGAGAACTCTACATATTAATATCTCTAAATTAGTGACCTAAGGAACTGAAATGAAATTGGGTTGAAATTAAGCGAGGGAACAACAACCTGAGCAAGGACCAACGAGATTTCGTGGGGAATAGGAAGGAGGCACGAAAACAGGAGGAGCGAACACAGGTAAAACAGACGGAAGGAAGAGCAGTGAGCGAAAGAGGAACTGAAGGAGGTGGAAGGAGAAGCGAACTGCGCTGGCTGGAGATCCCAACTGTTGAGGCGTGTACCATGTTTCAGTTCGGAGATCAAAATAGACGGGGACGGGGACGGGGACGGAGATGAAGTGTGTCCTGTGTTCTGTGTAGGGCGCGAATAAAGAGATCGGAGGTGTATTGGGGTTTTGGCTCATTTAATTGATTATAAATAATAAATTAACATTGCAAGATTGGTGCGGCGTTGGTTTTAGGAGAGAGACGCCGCACCACCATTATTTATGATTTTTTTTTTTAAAAACTGACTCATTCAACTAATTTGACTTCAAAAAAGGAAAATTATTTGCTACTATTCACCTAAAACGCCTCAAATAAGGAGCAGCAATTTGACTTTTTTCTACTAGTGTGCTTTGTTAAGATCCCGAAAATCTACGCATACCCGCACCTTACCGTCCTTTTTAGGAACCGGCACGATGTTTGCAACCCAGTCCGGATACTCGGACACTTGTATGAAGCCGGCATTGAACTGTTTGTCGACTTCTTCTTTTACCTTGAGAGACCATTCGGGCCTCATTCGACGAAGCTTCTGCTTGACCGGTTTGCACCCGTCTTTAATAGGTATGCGGTGCTCGGCTATTTCCCGGTCTATCTCCGGCATGTCCTTGTAGGACCACGCGAAGACATCCTTGAATTCTTGGAGGAGGTTTATGAACTGTTGTTTCTCATCGAGATCTAAAGATAACCCTATCTTAAGTATCTGAGGCTCTAAGGTTGTTCCCACGTTTATGGACTCGGTCTCTTCAATTACCGGATTCCGGGACTCCCTTTGCTCTAGTTGCTCGATCAGATGTGGAGGTAAGGGTACCTGTTCGTCGGATTTCTCAATGTCATAGCACAAAACATTTTTGAAAGCAGAATTTAAAAGAGACAAGTCGTAAGCAGAACCGTTGTTATTATTGATTGAAAACTTGGAAAACAGCTCAAAGAGAGCAGCCATCTGATCATTGGTCAGTGGCGAGATTGGTAAAGCACTCGGGACAGACCCCGAAGTGCTAGCAGCAGGAATGATAGAAGGGAGAGGGGTTACAGGAGTGACTCTAGCACCGACTTCTTTAGACTCGACCTCAGACTCAGACTCAGACTCTGACTCGGACTCGGACTCAGACTCAGGCATGTCGCCCTCTCCGGTGACCAGCTTGTAGATCTTTCCTTGACTGTCAGTCCACTTGACAGTCTTCCTCCAGGCCCTGCTTCCCGTCTCGGAGCCAACATCCGAGATCAGCTTGGTCGGGTCAAACCTATTGCTGCGGAGGATCAGGTTGACCAGGTCTTCTTTTGGAGTCGGGGCTATGGTGTCTTCCCCGAAGAGTAGCCCCAGCGCGGGCTCGGCATCATCCGCTCCATCGGACTGGATGAGGGCGAACACCTCATCCGGGATGTAGTTGCAGTCCCGGGCCGAGTGGGTCCCGAGGTGCGTAGCATTGGGTTGGTATAGTCCAACCTGGATAGCCCCGAATACGGGTGTGACAAAGTAGTCAGACAACCGTGGGCTGTAAGGGCTCAAGTGGATACCCTTCATGATGTTGTAGGCCTTTTCGATTCCTGCTCGGACAACGTTGCCCGGAGTGGTGGCATAGCCAAGGCCGAAGTGAGAGTCTTCGTCCTTAAGGACCTCGATGATCTTCCCAGCTGGAAGGTCGGGTCGAGAGGTAGCCCCTGGAAGGTACCCTAGGTTCTGGAGCATCGTGTCAATGCTCGTGGTGAAGTAAGGCCTAAAAAGGTACTCTTCCTCGATCATCCCCACAAAGTCGAACCCCCAGAGGTCCGTGCGGCCCGTGGCGTTACAGCTAGCCACGGTCATTGGGGTTGCCTCCAAAGTAATAACATCGTTAAGAAAAGGCATCTTGATCTTACGGTGGAGGGTGGAGGACACAGCTTTCACCGCGTGAATCCACGGCCTTCCTAGGAGCAAGTTGAATGATGAGGTGACATCAATCACCTGGAATTCAAGCTCTTTTTTTATCGGGCCCGTTATGATGGTCAGTTTTATGGCCCCAGCTACCGACTTTGGACTCCCATCAAAGGCTTGGATGGTTTGAGCAGTCGGGATATAGTCAGCCTCGGTAATGCCGAGGGCTTTGGCGGTCCTTAGAGGAAGGACATTCACGGCTGACCCGTCATCGACTAGGGTCATCGGGAGGTATTTTCCCCGGCAAATCACCGTGATGTAAAGGGCCAGGTTGTGGGAGGCCCCGAATGGCGGCAGATCGGCTTCGGAAAAGGTGATCATTGGGCCTCCTTCTTTGGCCTTACCCTTTAGGTGGGGTAGGACCGTGGCTACCATTTCAGCAGGGGTAGCCAAAGAGTCGATCTTAACTTGATCGAGAGCCTTTGTAAGTGCTTCTCGATGTTCTTGTGAGCTGACTAAGAGTTGCCATATAGTGAGGTCAACTCGGGTTCTCTTCAGTTGCTTCACAATAGCCATTTCAGCGGTCGGCTCTTCAGGGGCGACTTCCATCCCGAGTGAATCGGTGATGGTTGCCGGGATAGGGGTGTCTCTAGTGCTTGTGGCTAAGTAGGGACGACCAAGGTTGTTGCTGGCTAAGACTCAAGTTTTGGCCTCTCGAATCTGTTCAGGGGTGATGGGAACGGTTTCCCCTTTAGCGAGGTAGACATCATCCTCGTCGTCGAACCAGATCCCGTTCACTTGCGGGATGAATGAAGAGATAAGGTGAGAGCAGTCAATCACCTCCCCGGCAAAGATGGCATGGGAGCTGAAAGGGTTCTCCTTGTTGCTTGGCTTATCTCCGGGTAACGGGATTTTACCGCTTTCAATTAGGTCCTGGATCAAGTGTTTCAGCTTCCAACATTTTTCGGTGTCATGCCCATTGCCCCGGTGGTATTGGCAATAGGCCTGAGCATTGTAGTTCTTGGAGCGCCGCTCGACTGGAACTTCAGGAGTTGGGCCTATCGGTTGGATTAGGCCTTTGGAGGATAGCCTTTGTAAGGCATAGGTATAGGTAGTACCTATATCAGTGAAGACCCAAGGTGGGGTGTTCTTCTTGGACGGGGCATCTAGTAGATTAACCGCGTCAAAAATGCAGCGAGTTGCAGCCTGGGGCTTAGTGGTGGAGGAAGAGGCCCCTTGGTACCCTTTGCTAGCGGCCTTAGTGAGGCCTTCTAGTCTCAGGTCGTCTTCGATCCTCATACCCATTTCAGTAAGGGTGGTGAAATTGGGTATGACGGCATATCGGAGGTGAACCCGGTAGGAAGGGAGGAGGTTCTTGACAAAAGCCTCCACCAAAGTCTTCTCATTGGGCTTATCAACCAGTTTTACGCTCTCGGCCCTCCAGCGTTGAAGGTATTTAGTAAAACCTTCCTTCGGCTCTTGGGCCATAACATCCAGAGATCGCATTGTGGTTTGGATCTCGGTGTTGTCGGCATAGTTCCGAGCGAACTCGGTAGCCACATCATCCCATGTAGGGTATTTTTTCGGGTCTAGCCTATAGTACCAGGCCCGTGGGTGCTTCTCAAGAGATGCAGCAAAGAGGTTCTTGAACATGGTCGAATCCACTCCTTTGATGGCCATGAATTCCTTGAAGACCCGCACATGTAGTAACGGGTCCTCAGTTCCCTCAAACATGGGCAAACCCGTAAGGTTCAGGTTTGCGGGCAGCTTGTCACTCACCGTGGAGTACTCTCGGCTATTCTCCCGGTGGATATTGTTACTCCCAGTCAAATGGACTTGTTCTTCTAGTCGGCGTACTGCGCTAACCAGTTCAGTTATGGGCCCGGTAGTCTCGACATTAGGAGCCCTTTGCTTCACCGTAGCTAGGCGAGCAACAATGGCCACTTGGCCAGCCCTCATTTCGGTCAGTTGGGCTTCGATGTTGGTTTGCTTCGCGACCATGGCGTCCAAAGCGGTTTGTAGGCTGTTCAAAGTAGCCATCCTTCGAGCGTGTCTAGTTGCCGGCGGCCTGTCTGTAAGAACACCGCGTAATCAGAAACCGAACGCAGATCTTGGAAAAAGAAAGGAAAAGGTACATCCCGAGCGACACTAGAAAGGAAGGCTAAAGACTCGAGAAAGACATCTAGACGGATGACTCGATGGGTGGTATAACTTCCTTAGGATTTTGGCTTTGTGGGCCTAATCCTGTTCGAAGGAAGGTCCACGTGAAAATTTTCCCCAGACTTTTGACTCGAGTGTATGGACGGACTTTCCTTTGTAGGGGTATGCCCTACGCGGGTTGGTCGTGCCTTGACAGATAAGGCGGACTCGGGAAAGGGGGGAAACTCGCGATATAGGATCGGCAGAGTTTCGACGCTATAGACCTTCAACATACTATGCAAAGACCCGACACACGGCTAGACGGCAGGTCTTATAATAAGGAAGATTTACTAGGAAAGTTGGATGTTTGAATTTTGAGTATAAAATGAGTGAACTTCCGAGAGTTTGGAAATTGGACACGGGATTTCGAAAACCAAGATTAGAATTTTGAAAATTCAGAAAATCGGAATGGTGTTAGAAATCCAAGAATTAAAATGGGCAGCATGCCGACTAGAGAAAAGGGATATTTTGAGTCAAATCATTGATCCTAAATTTCGGCAGCATTCCGAGTTTTAAAAATTGGATATTTTGAAAAGACGGGTCCCGAAACGGACAGCATTTCGGGTTTTTCAAAATTTGGGTGTTTTTGGAAAGATGCATTTTTTGAAATGACGGTTTTTTGAAAAATGACACGGAAACCAAGTAGCACGTAGTCAAACAAGCATTATAACGACGCTTATGTATGCTTTACACTAAGTCTCGGTCGGTCAAAGTAGGGTCTATACCAACAACGATAGCATTCTCACGAAACGGGACGGACTTCCTAGCCGATTTGGAACTAGGACCTGCCGTAAAACCCCGGTGAGTTCCGCCATCGAAGTCTTTAGTGCACCCATGTAGGAATGCACCGTGGTATAGTGGGACGTCGGTCACAAGTAACCGGCCCGGGCAAAATTTGGGTTATGCATTAATCATTAAACTAATGCGCGCACACTAATATACAAACGATTTCTCTTCGAGTCTCACCCTAGGAACCCCGATGACATGTGGTACATCAGGTATCCCCAGCGGAGTCGCCAAATTGTGGACATGACGTAGGTCCACCCCGACGCGGCCACGCGCGGGATTGGGTAGGCGAATGAATCTCGTGGTGAGATTGTTCTCGGGTTCGAAATTTAAGTCAAAATGGAGTCGCCACCGAATTTTGTGGTTATTCGGAACCATACGAGCCCACTCTATGTCGTCATGGGCTATGCACAAAGTACGGCCCACTTCGATTTCAGAGTTCATGGGGCTCGTCCCTTTGCATTGCAATATCGATACCGTTTAAACCGGCTTTCGTATATAGAATGACTTTCGTGCGCCAAGGGTTTCGGACACCCGGAAACCAAAGGTTCTGAGTAAGGGGTGAGGGTACGTGTTGGGAAGCCCACTAAGGACACCCAACCCCGCCCGCACATGGCGGCCTCTACTAAGACATCGTTCGTGTTTGTGTGAGCGCGCTAGTAAAACGATTAAATGATATGCAAACAGCGTTTTCGGGCTAAGCATATGAATAGTATATGAACTACGTCATTTAATGCATCTTAATTATGGTCGATGTGGTTTAGCATGCGAGGTTCATTTATAAAGCGATAATCAAGTAAATAAATGAAACTCAAACATAAATAACGTACAAGTTACACGGGCGGAAATACAACCCGGCCAATATGAAAATTACGTAAGCGATATAGAAATGGAATAAATGAATAAGAAAGTTAGGAACGGACCCGTATACAAGCTAGACCGTGAAATGTGTAGGTGGACTAACCCCGATTAAATACACATCGCATTGTGTACTAAACGAAGGACGGAGACATAGGGCCTAAGCGTGATGCTAGCCCGATCCTATGCCTCGATGCCTTGTCCCGACTTATCACGTCGAAAAATCGATCAAAGTCGTTAAGGTGTCGTGATAAGCGTGAGTTTTGGAAAAGGGATCCACGTGATTGGCTTTACACGTGTCGACTAGGAGTCGTAAAAAAGGACGAGGCTTAAATGTTGCATTTAAGCTCTCGGTTTTCTGGGTTACAGGTCCCACTCGGTCGAGTCATGGTCTGACTCGGTCGAGTACGTCCTCGAAAAAGGTTCTGCCCAGTTTTATGGACGCTACTCGATCGAGTAGCCTATGCACTCGGTCGAGTAGCCCCTATACGAGTGTTAACTCGCTTCGTTTTTGGGTGCAAAATCGATGTTGGCCAAATCAAATATAAATATCGCATGATTTGTATTTAACTTGGCTTCCGGTGCCACAATCACGTGTGCATGCGATTATAATACCGTTATCGGAGAGTTGTGAAAGAGTTTATATTAGAAATTTTGAACTAGCGACGGAGTGCATCCCTCTACGTCACGACATCGAAACTAACCCTTTCGGGTTATGTGATGTCGGTTTTCGTGTCAACGGGTTCCGCACTAATTAAAATGGGATCGAATGCGTTCAACTATGATTAGTCGCGATCACATCACGCCCTTGAGTACATTGGGGCGGGGCTCCTCGAAAGGGCTCCACCTCCGTCGTTGCTCGTAAAGGGATTAGACGGATTTTAGGCGACAATTATAGTCAAACGTATCCGAAACCGAATTTTGCTACTAGTTTATACATATACACGGTATGATAGTAATATGTTAGTAACGCGAATAAAAAGTTAGTATGCGAAAATGTAAAGTGTTAGGATGTTAGAATAACAATACTAGTATAGGTATAATATTAACGATACAAAAATGTAAATAAAAGTAACAAAGATCGAAATGGGGTTTAGGACACCCTCAACATACATGCTTAGTAAGGACCTCGGAAATGGACTCGCGAATAGTGACGGGACGTCGGAGTATCGAGGATGTATGCAAGTTATGGTGTGTGTGTGTGTGTGGATGAATTGTCGGTTTTTCGAGGGACAAGGAACTCGGTTTTTAGTGTGTTTGCTTAGGGTTGTAGGGTAGAGAGTATGGCTGAAATGTGGGTTGAATGAGGGTAAAATTGCATTAGTCAAAACTTGTGAAATGAGTGAGGGTCATGGGGTATTTATAGAGTTTACCCCACGACCTAGGGTCACTCGATCGAGTGGCCCTAGTGCACTCAGTCGAGTGCCCTAGAAAATGGGCCTGATCCGGTTTTTGACGCTCCACTCGACCGAGTGGGTCAATCCACTCGATCGAGTGGATCAATCCACTCGATCGAGTGGATCAATCCACTCGATCGAGTGGATCAGGTAAACCGAGATAAATTAGGAAAGGGTTGACTTTGTTGATTGTGTTATCTTTTTTGAATTTGGGATTGGGCGCCAGCTTCTAGAAGATGCATTTGGGCTGTTTTTGTGACGGGTTCGTCTCTGACCGGGTTTTGACCCGGTCGCCAAAAGAAGGGATTTATTTTTGGTGTCGGTTTTGGCCCAAATTAGTCTTATTTTGCTCGGAACGACCCACTGGGCCTGAATTTGAGGTCTGTTTTGTGAGATTATTACTCCGCTAAAAGTCCATGTCAGATATTATTGATTTCGGGTCCAAATCCGAGTATACCAAGTCACGTTTGCGTCCGATCATCATCGGGTGTTTGTCGGGAACTGCTATAGACACTAGCAGGCAAAATGCGGGTGTCTACAGCGTGCTTTGTCGGTATCGACTGGTAATTATCTTGTTGTTGCTTATTTGCTTGTTCTATGAATGCGTGTTATGAAGACATTAGATATTGGGCCTCGTTTGTTCTTGTTTTTAGTCTTGTGCTGGGTTAGTTAGACGCGTACTCTTCTGCGCCCCAATTTTCAGGTGCCTAGCTCCCTGCGGTCTGAGATAAAGACGCTCCACCTGGGGCACCCGAATTCTCGTGGGTCAGATCCACTTAAATCAGCGAAGATTGGGGTGAACAATTCATTCGTCCCAAATTTTAAACGCGCGCCCCTCTTTGCCTCAATCTTGTTCCTTCGACCTATTCAACTGATTTCCATCTCAATTTTTGCCATACACGAAAATGTCGACTCCGGGTAAGTGTTCCTTACTCGTCTATTATCGATTTTGCTTAATTTGGTTGATTGTGGGTCGATTTTGTTAGAACCCTAGAAAATCGATTTGGATATTTTGAATTTGCTAAGTTTTGATGCTTGTGCTTAATCCCATTGTTAAATTAGGGTAGAATAGAGCTTGTTAGGGTAGTTATAAGCTTGATAGGAGACTTTGAGGTACGACAATGGCCTCCTATGGGGATAGGTTCGAAATGCAAGGGTTAGGGACCATTCTCCCAGTTATTCCCATACTTGTCCTACGTAATCTTGCTCGATTAGTGTTTGTGATGATGTGGGTGACTCCTTTGTCGATTTTTGTGAGTTAGGATGACCTCTAGGGCCTTCCTTGAGGTTTTGTGTAAGTTACGATGGACCAAAAGGTGTCGTTACAATGTCGGATTTTCCTGAAATCACTTCTATTGTGATCGGGGATGAAAATAGATGTTAGTGGGCCTTTCGGAATTTTGATATCACTTTCCGAAATTTTGACTTTATTTTGACCCGTTTGAGCTGTTTTAGCCAGACCTGAGGCATGGATTTTTGTATTTTGCTTGGTTTTGCAGCTAGAGTTGATACCGAGCGTACCTAGGGAGCTTCTACGGTTGATACTAGTGGCGAGGCCGCCGAGACGAGCTCACTGACTCCCCTCGGGATTTGTAGAAGACGACGAAGCGTTCCATCGCAGCGTCGTGATCCAGAGGCCACAAATGAGGTCGACTTCGATAGAGTAAGGAAGCGCAGGCTTCTCGTGACGGTTGCTAGGAGGGCTCATGTCCTGATTCCCGTGACAAATAACGAGGAGATCGGCTATGAGGAGCCTGAGTGGGCCCGGGACTGGGACGACCACCAGTTGTTGTTTCGTCTTGACTTGCACATCTCTCATCGCATTGTGCAAGGTTTGGTGAGTAACTCGATTCATGCTTATTAGGTTTAGGCATTAAATTTTGGTTTCGGTTGGGTTTGGTTTGTTTTGTTTATACTTGTATTGCTTCGGTGTGCAGCCCCGGGGTCCGGTGAGGACCTTCTCGGGTTTTACGACATGCCTTGAGATCTATTCTCAAAAGCTGACTCTCGCGTCAAAGGAGATTATTGCGATGATGGCTTTGGGCCCCGTGGTTGGGCACTGGGTTAGGTTAGTGGGTTTCAAGACCAAATGCAACCTTATGGTAATTAGAGCGATGATAGATCGCTTTCACGACACTACCTCGACCTTCCATATATCTTTTGAGGAGGTCGGGATGACTTTAGAGAACTTCAGGGTTATTACGGGTTTACCCTGGGGTCCGGAGAGGATTAGATGGGCTGCCGAGGGCCCTAGGTTAGATAATGATGAGATCCGGGGATGGATCGAGAATTGTTTGGAACGTGAGGCTTACAGTACGTCTCATGCTCTGGTGAGTTTGTACATTACCGACTACTTTGAGAGGGTGGCGGTATTAGAGGGTTGAGTACCCAACACATTGGAGCAGAATGCCCGTCTGTGGTTGTGGTATTTCATAGGATCGACCCACTTCTCGGATAAGGGCGAGAGGTTTAGTACTAGAATATATTAATTTTGCCTTTCCTAGCTGTTCTAGATCAGCTGGGACGTTTTGATTGTGTAACCACGACTTTTGCGGAGATGACTCGCTGCTTGCAAGTCATGGTGAGGCCGTTGCAGGTGGAATCGGCCTCGACTTTGCCCAACGTGGGCCCAGGTCTCGTGCTGGAGGTTAGTAATTGCCTCTGCATTCGCTTTTTGGGTTTTGTTTAGTTTGGTTTGGTTTTGCTAATGATGTTTTCCTTTGGGTTTGGTAGGCTTGGATTTACTCTTACTTCCCTCGATTGGCACCCAAGACGGTCCGGGCTCGTCCGGTTAGGTTCCCGGTGGGGATCGAGTGGAGACTGGCTCAAGCTAAGAGCACGACGAGCCACTCCCCGACGGAAAATGTGCTAGTGAACCAGCTGGTCCTAGAGGATGTAAGTCTCCTTCTTACAATTGCTTTACTTAATAGTTTCCTAGATTTAGGGTTGTTAAAGTATCGGTTATGTTTGTGTAGTTTGTGGCCCGTCCTTGAGCCGATTACGAGGACGTGCCTGGGTATGTGACAGCGGAGCTAAGGCCTCAGAGCTACAGGTGGATGCTCCTTCTTGCGTTGTTTCGCCCAATTTGGTATCTGGGTTAACGGTTGGTGCGTCAGTGCTTGTATGACGACTTTATGGTGCCGGTTGATCCTCCTTGGACCATGTTCAGACCACCGACCGCCGCAGAGGTCCTTGAGGGCAGGGATGGAGAAGGAGGCGATGGACTCCTAGTGTCTGGTGCTTCCTATCTGTCTCATATCAGCCAGCGGCTAGCTTGCCACCGCCTCGTAGTGAGTACTCTACTTTTGTTTTTAGGGCCTGTTTTGTTCAATGGCTTAGTGTTTACTTGCTCCTTAACCGGTTCGCTTTTCCTTTAGCTGGCCGACCCGGTGTTTGTGTCAAATTTAGACCATCTTTCCACCCATTTAGACCTGTTTTCCTATCGCATTTGTGAGATTTGTGTGCGATTATCGCCGTTTTTGAGTATTTCTCACTCTAGCGACCTCTCTTTTACATTTTACGTGTTTTTTTTGTAGTTTTCTATCTATTTTGATAGGATTTTCGACCAAAAGCGTGTTCGAGCTTACATGGGCACAATAGAGTGGAATATCGCCCTAAAGCATGATTAAAATCCAAAGTCCAAACCAAAGAGGTGAAACCTTGAGCAAAAGGGCAAAAGGGCAAAAGGGCAAAAGGCAATGACATGGTAAAACTCAAGTCCAATGGGCAACCTCACAAGGCAAGGTCGAACTTCAAATGCATATATCTAGAGTGCTAGACCTCGGATTGAAGCGATTGTAGTTGGAGGTGAAAGCTTATCTTCTTAGCTTTCCAACAACATATCATACGCGCCAATCGGAGATCAAACAAAAGAGTTATGGCTCTCCGAAGTCACAGGGTGAAGTTTCACCCGATGATATCTGACCGGGCGAAATTTCACCCTACGAGATTTTTGGGTTTTTGGTCAGATTTTTTATCGGGCAAAACTTCACCCGATGAGATTTTGACCGGGCAAAAATTCACCCCACAGGGCGAAACTTCGCCCGACGGTGTTTCCTCCCCAGATTATCATTTTGGACAAAAAAGATCACCAGGCGAAACTTCACCCCACAGGACGAAACTTCACCCGACGGTATTTCGGCGAGATTGGAAGGAATCCGCAGGGCAAAACTTCACAATATGAAGATCCATAGGGCAAAGTTTCATTTCAAGGGCAAAAATCAGTTTTGGGCTTTGTTTTAATGATCCATTAATGCTTTGTATATATAGTTAACCCTAGATTTCTACCACCACACTACAACATACACTCCATCTTCTTATGTTTTAGTAGTGTAGTTTTAGATCTAATTAGGGAGATTGAAGAGCTTTTGCAAGAATTAGTGACAAGTTCTTGTATTTTCTTCTTCAAGCTTCATCTTTTTATGTTAATCTTCCTCTTCTTTATTGAGTTTTTCCTCCATTGTTGGTACTTTCTTCTCCTATCCCTCCTCTCTAATTAGTTTCTTCTCTAGTTTTTCCTCTAGTTTATTGTTTTTCTATGTTTTTCTTACTTTGTTATTATTTTTCCTAGTAGATCTTGTTCTTGGTCTTATTTTTCTCTCACTTGTGTTAGATTAATTTCCCCTCTTTTTGTTAGTATGAATTGTTTTTGCCTAATTCCTTTGTTACTTATTCTTGTTAGTTTTACCATGATTAGTAAGTAGCTTTTTGTTAGGGGGTTAGGGGAGGATGGATTTGGGTAACATGGATTAAGGAATTTTGTGATTGAATGCACTTGGTTTGATTTGTCTATTTTGGAATTGTTGTATGCTTGTTGACTTTACTTGATTAATTTAGTTGACTCGTATTCACCCTCGTCAATGGGAAAATCGGGGCTTGGGTAATTCCAACTTAGTGACCTAGCATCTTCGTCGCGAAAACGAGTCTTAGTGAGGTCGGGTGTAGAGACTGAAAGGTGACCCATCCCTTATCGATCGTGTGTCATTCACTTGATTCTTTGTTTTATGTATCTCGTTTCCGATTTCCCGACTCCCCCTAACACTTTTCCTATATTGATTTTCGTGTTAGCTATTTGACTGACCATCATAGTTTAGTTCTAATCCTGCTCAAACCCACCTTAGATCCCAAACACTTATCGACTAGACTTGACCGACTTTACGTAGACCGTCCCTTGGATCGATCCCGACCTACCACTACTACATTAGTTAGGTTAGTCGGTGTTACAAATATTGTTTGATCGTGCGGGTCGCGACACCCGCGCATCAAAATGGCGCCGTTGCCGGGGACGGCGATTAGTTGATTGAGTTTTTGTCTATATGTGTTTGGTTAATTGTCTTCATTTTATTTCTCTCTACCCTAGTACCACTTGGTGCTAGGAGATTCACCTTCTATTTGAGTGTATTTTCAGGGAGATAGTATCACTTCTTTGGTTTAATCCGAGCCAAAGAAGACATTTCAAGCCTTGAGATTCTCGGTAAATATCTAAACTAGAGTGATTCCACATCCGTACCTCATACCACCAAACATTCATCCTATCCTTCCACCTCCTCCAAATCCATTCACATCACCAACTATTATCACTCCCACCATTAATAATCCACCTACACATTTTACTCCACAAAATTCCCCGTCTACATCACCTCTTATCACTCCACAAAAAAATTCTCCACCTTCTAAACCTCCCATTTCACCACCACCCCCAAGAAACTTCCAAGAACCCATCATGGCACCTCTTGATTCATATTCCCAACCCTTGGAAAGCACTTCCATGAACAATAAATCAAAGCTCAAATTAAAATTGGAAGAACTAACCAAGAGGTTTAAGGCTATAACTTCTAGTTCTAACTCAAGGGATGTGCACCAAGTTCAATCAAGGCCACCAAGACGACCTCCACTACCAAAAACCCCTTGTGAGTGTTGTGAAAACTATGGTCATGAGTCCAACAGTTGTCCTTCTTATGAAGGAATGTGCTATCAAGAATGCAATCAAGTACAAGTATTTCAAAACTTCAATCCAAGGCCTCAAAATGACCATTTTTCGAACACATACAATCCCGAACCATGGAACCATGTGCACCAATACAACTCTTATACAAATCATGATGTGCACAATCTGGGACCAATATATCAAGGGGGACAACAACAAATGCCCTTCGATTCAAACAATCAACAAAGGTCTTTCATTCAAGGGCCTCCCAAAGCAACTCCATTCTTGCCACCTCATCATGAGGTAAACTTCAACAATCAAGGAGGAAATTATTTCCAAAACCAAGGCGACTTCCATAATCAAAACATGAACCAAGGAAATTATTACCAAAATCATGAAGGTAATTTTTGTATTCAAGGGAATAGCCACGATTTTCAAGGTTATAATAAAGGTATTCAAAGCTTCAATCAAGGGGATTATATCCAGGGTATCATCCTAACTTCAACCAAAGTTCCCAAGGATACAATCCCGAATATAACCAACCTCCACCTTTCCATGGCGATTACCAACAAGGTCAATGGAATA
Source organism: Agrostemma githago (assembly GCA_958450325.1). Lineage (NCBI taxonomy): Eukaryota > Viridiplantae > Streptophyta > Magnoliopsida > Caryophyllales > Caryophyllaceae > Agrostemma > Agrostemma githago. The sequence continues at coordinate 57,944,345 of OY288247.1, read as the reverse complement.
GCCAACGTGAGCATCCTATACAATTCATGCAAAAGGCGATAACATTCTTGGCTTACGAGATTGCGGATATAAAAAAGGAACTCAAAGCTAGGAAATCACAAGAAGCCACCAAGGCTCCTACCTTTCCAGTACATCCACCACAAGGACTACCCGGACAACCTCAAAATCCTAATTACCCACAACATCAAGTATATGCCAATGCTGCCACATGGAATGAAAGAAAACAACTAGTAGGCCCTCACAAAATCATGGGTCTAGATCAAGTGGAAAAAACGAAGATAAAACATGTTGAAAATCAAAGTGCCCCTCATTCTAGCAAGTTGAAAACGCACCCACCAAGAACAACTTGTTGTGAGGAAGATCATTATGTGACCGATGAAACAAAACTTGAAAGAAGGGACCCTTCTAAGTATATCACAGGAGATAAGGGGTATATGATAGAGGAAATTCAAAAAGAGAAAAGCATGCCACCTCCTAAGCCACATGTGCCACCTTTGCCATTTCCATCTCAAGCTACGATCAATAGGAAGGACATCAAGTCACCCTCATTCTCCGACTTGCTAAAGAAGGATAAGGTAACTCCCCCTCTCACCGAGATAGTTGGCCGATGTGATAATACAATTATGGTTGCACTCACCGAAGAGTGTAATTCGGCCTCATCGAGCAAGATCCCCACCAAAATGGGTGATGCCGGGAGTTTCTCAATACCTTGCACAATAGGGAATGTTGAAATCGATTGTGCTCTATGTGATCTTGGAGTGGCCGTGAGCATTATCCCTCTATCAATCGTGAATGATCTCAATATCAACAACATGAATCAAACACCGATCAAAGATCGACTAGCCGACGGTTCCATCAAGACCCCGGTTGGTATGATTGAAGATGTGTTAGTTTGAGTTAAAAATCTCTCGATCCCTACCGACTTTCTGGTAATGGACGTGAAAGTGAACAAGCATGCCCCCATAATCCTAGGCAGGCCACTTTTGGCCACCGGCGGAGCGATCATAGATGTTAAAAACGGGAAGCTTTCGTTTAATGTCGGTGAAGAGATCGTGCAATTCAAATTACCTATCACGTTAGAAAACCCAATGGTGAGTGATGTCTTCGGAAATGAAATGTTTGAATACCTTCTTGATGCCGAGTTCCTTGTGATAGAAAAGGAGAATGAAGCTAAGTCGAGTAATTTACTCGATAATGTTGAAACAAAGGTGAAGCTTGGGTATAACATTCAATGAGGTTTGGTGGTATCCTTAATAACCATCTTTTATATATTGTATCATAATTTTTGGTTTGTTAGTTAGTCTTTGTATGAATGAATGAGTTTGGATTGCTTGGAGCTTGAAAGCTTGGGTATTTTGATCGAGGCTTGATGTCGATTTGGAGAGTTTTTGTGGTGTTGTTGGTGATTGTTGAAGAAGTTTTTGCTCACATCTTGAATTTTGTGAGTTGGGATTGTTGTTTGAGAAAATGTGAGACTTGTAAAGGCGTTTGGAAGGGCAAAAGCCAAGAAGAAGAGGCACAAATGGCGCCGGGCAAAACTTTGCCCGGTGGGTTTATTAGCCATTACTGCCGGGCGAAACTTCGCCCGGTGGAGTTATTGTCGCCATTTGCAGATTTTACCGTTGGGCGAAACTTCGCCCGATAGAGTCCGACCGGGCGAAATTTCGCCCTACGGAAAAAGTTGCCAAAAAATGATCAGTTACCGTCGGGCGAAACTTCGCCCGATGAGAGTTCACCGGGTGAAACTTCATCCGGTGGAATTAGCCGGCTCCTTCACTTTTTCCCACACTTTTTCTCCTTCACTTTCCAATATCTCTCCACTACACTAAACACCATTTTCCTCCATTAAAACCCCAAATACCAAAAACACCATTAACACCACGCCCAACTTTACTTTTCTCCTCAAAACTTTTATCATCAGTCCACTCTTTTCTTACACACCATTCTCCCCTTTCTCTTTTTACCATCCACATTCACTATTATACCCCCATTCCACCCAAATCTATCACACTCCACTTCATATATCTTCACTTCCCTTTTCTTCTTCCTTCTTCATTTGGTGATTATAGTTTTGGGTTTGTGGTGTTATCAGGACCTTTTTGATGAGAAAGTTGGTGTGGCCTTGAATGGTCGAGTATTTTTAGCTCCCGGTCTTTGGTGACGTGATTACATCATTGACTCTTTTTGAAAATCCAAATAAATTCATATTTATCCTTTTTAATTTTTCGAAATCGTGCGAAATCTAGGCTAGGTGACGTGATTACTCATACGCCATTTTCTCACCTTTCATTTCTCTTTTATTTTTATTTATTTTTCATTTTACCATCTTTTGGCGAGGACCTAGGTGACATGATTACACCTAGGCCCGACCCTTCCTTTTTATTTTCTTTTCTTTCACAATTTTTTTGAAAAATCTCAAAAACATTCAAAAAATCATTAAAATCCAAAAATATTTTCATTATTTTTCTCTTTCTATTTTTTTTCGATTTTTCCCTACTTGTGTATTGAGGACAATGCACAGTTTTGGTGTGGGGGAGAGGTCTACTATCCTTTGATTTTTCCTTTTTACTTTTCAAAAAAATCATAAAAATTTGAAAAATTCATAAAAATACAAAAAGATTTTTCCTTCTTTTTCTCTTCTTATTTTATTTTTGTCGTGTCTTAGTGTCCCTTGTATAGTCTTGTTCTCCACTCTTGCAGGATCGCCACGAACCTTATAGCACGAGATGAAAGGTTATGGAAGCATAAGACCACTTGGTAACCCAAAACAAGGGCAAACAAAGAAAAGAGAAAAAGGCACAAACAAATAAAACCAAAAGAGAAAAGAAGAAAAATCAAGAAAACCCAAACCATCAAAATATCAAAAATAAGCCTTTGCCAACTTATTGCCGTGAAGTGCCTACCAAAGGACCGAGTCCCTAGGAAGGAAGATATCGGTGACTAGTCGGCCATTTTCATTTTGTAAACACTTTTCCACTTTTTGTTTGGACTACTTCGGTTAATTTGAGTTTGGAACGACCCTCTTAGCCTTAGCTAAAGAGAGCGGGATTGCATTTACCTCTAGTGTCGAATAGCTCCATGGCTCACTCATTTCCATTCCGTTTTAACACCCCGTTGTACATCTTTAGAAGATTAGGAGGACCTAGATAAATTTTCAACACTTTTAGTGCTTTAATGTCATACTATTAGATTTTGGCCCACTTCTATTTGGGTGATCGATTTTGGAATATTTATGATTGTTTTGAGTGAGTAATCGGTGTCTTTCTTGCCGTCTCGATGAGGGATTCAGTGTTTTCTTCTTTGTATGCAACAATTCTTATTTGTTTGTTTGTTTGTGTTTCGTGTGAGTTTAGTTGTGTCCACAATTTTGAGCAAGACCCAACTTTCCTTTCATGAAATTACCTTACCTCATGGGTATTTTGATGTGAGTTGACGGGACGGAGCGGACCCGTTAATTGCCTCGTATCGGCTTAGCATAGTCTAGCTTAGTAGTAGTAGTACTTAGTTACTTTTTGGGTCTTTGCTCGAGGATGAGCAACAGTTTAGTGTAGGGGAATTGTTGTGTGTCAAATTTGGACCGTTATTCCACCTATTTAGACCCGTTTTCCTATCGCTTTTGTGAGATTTGTGTGCGTTTATCGCCTTTTTTGAGTATTTCTCACTCTAGCGAACTTTCTTTTACATTTTACGTGTTTTTGGTAGTTTTCTATCTATTTTGATATGAACTTTGACCAAAAGCGTGTTCGATCTTACATGGGCACAAGAGAGTGGAATATCATCCCAAAGCATGATTAAAGTCCAAATTCCAAACCAAAGAGGTGAAACCTTGAGCAAAAGGGCAAAAGGGCAAAAGGCAATGACATGGCAAAACTCAAGTCCAATGGGCAACTTCACAAGGCAAGGTCGAACTTCAAATGCATATATCTAGAGTTATAGACCTCGAATTGAAGCGATTCTAGATGGAGGGGAAAGCTTATCTTCTTAGCTTTCCAACGACATATCATACGCCCCAATAGGAGATCAAACAAGAGAGTTATGGCCCTCTGAAGTCACAGGGTGAAGTTTCACCCGATGATATCTGACCGGGCGAAATTTCACCCTACGAGATTTTTGGGTTTTTGGTCAGATTTTTCATCGGGCGAAACTTCGCCCGATGAGATTTTGACCGGGCGAAAATTCACCCCACAGGGCGAAACTTCCCCCGACGGTGTTTCCTCCCCAGATTATCATTTTGGACAAAAAAAGGTCACCAGGCGAAACTTCACCCCACAGGACGAAACTTCACCCGACGATATTTCGGCGAGATTGGAAGGAATCCGCAAGGCAAACTTCACCTTATGAAGATCCATAGGGCAAAGTTTCATTTCAAGGGCAAAAATCAGTTTTGGGCTTTGTTTTAATGATCCATTAATGCTTTGTATATATAGTTAACCCTAGATTTCTACCACCACACTACAACATACACTCCATCTTCTTATGTTTTAGTAGTGTAGTTTTAGATCTAATTAGGGAGATTGAAGAGCTTTTGCAAGGATTAGTGACAAGTTCTTGTATTTTCTTCTTCAAGCTTCATCTTTTTATGTTAATCTTCATCTTCTTCATTGAGTTTTTCCTCCATTGTTGGTACTTTCTTCTCCTCTCCCTCCTCTCTAATTAGTTTCTTCTCTAGTTTTTCTTCTAGTTTATTGTTTTTCTATGTTTTTTATGATTTGTTATTGTTTTTCCTAGTAAATCTTGTTCTTGGTCTTATTTTTCTCTCACTCGTGTTAAATTAATTTCCCCTCTTTTTGTTAGTATGGATTGTTTTTGCCTAATTCCTTTGTTACTTATTCTTGTTAGTTTTACCATGATTAGTAAGTAGCTTTTTGTTAGGAGGTTAGGGGAGGATGGATTTGGGTAACATGGATTAAGGAATTTTGTGATTGAATGCACTTGGTTTGTTTTGTCTATTTTGGAATTGTTGTATGCTTGTTGACTTTACTTGATCAATTTAGTTGACTCGTATTCACCCTCGTCAATATGGGGAAACTCGGGGCTTGGGTAATTTCAACTTAGTGACCTAGCTTCTTCGTCGCGAAAACGAGTCTTAGTGAGGACGGGTGTAGATTCACTTGATTCTTTGTTTTATGTATCTCGTTTCCGATTCCCCGACCCCCTATCACTTTTCCTATATTGATTTTCATGCTAGCTATTAGACTGACCATCTTAGTTTAGTTCTAATCCTACTCAAACCCCCCTTAGATCCCAAACACTTATCGACTAGACTTGATCGACTTTACGTAGACCGTCCCTTGGATCGATCCCAACCTACCACTACTACATTAGTTAGGTCAGTCGGTGTTACAAATATTGTTTGATCGTGCGGGTCGCGACGCCCGCGCACTACCGGCTGATGCTGTCCAACCCCCAGGCTTCCCCTTGACGTTGCTTAGGGTAGACGCAGCTGGGGTAGCTTTTACTGAGCCTCTCCCCCCGTGTTCTGCCGAGGAGCTGGACGTTGAGATAGAGTGGCACGACCGGGTACACCGGGTAAGTTTCGGTTTCTGTTTTGGATTTGGGTTCTAAGGGTTAAGTTTTGTTTGGCTAACTTGTGCGGTTTCATCTTTCAGGTTTCGTCAGCTCGCCATCAACGGTTGTGTCCGGGCCTATGATTCGAGGGTTTCCCATGACACTTCGGGACCTCGATCGGTAAGTGCGTGTACCTAAGGTTGGCTTTTTAGGTTGTTTGTATGTTTTCCTAAAGTGTGGGTTGCATTTGCAGAATACCTGACAGGGGTAGTCGTATCCCTAATCAAAGATACCCTAAGGTCCACTAACTAATGTAGATAGTGAAGTAGGGGTCGAACCACCAGGATACGAGACTTAAACACTTGTTCTAAGGTCTAGACTTAAGACTACAGGTCACTATTTTTCTTGTTTGTTTAAGTGGACTGACAACTAATTACTAAAAGGTAAATCAATAATAAAAGGGTCTAGGGTCTCAGGTTCACAATGAATATCAATCGGGTCAGGGAGTCAACTAACAGGTCAATAATCGAACTGTCTAAGGTGTAGGTCCGGTCGGTACTACTACAACTTTAGAACTAAACTTAACCTGCGGTCGCTAGAATTAAGCTAGTCTACCCAAAATATCGTGACCTAATTAGTCCTTAACCCGGTCGGCGAAAAGTCCTAATTGTGATACTAACTAATTAATCCTAGCCAGTAATTAATCAATCAGAATTAAAACAACATTCTGGCGACAGTTCATATGATCAGAGACAGGTCAATTTTCTATAACCCAATTAATACCCATTGATCCCCTTAAACCCTAGATAAAACTTAGCTACTCATGATGATTGTAATTAAACTAACGTAATATGAATTGCAGATAAACATGATGAGTACGTATTGAATTAAATTAAGCAAACGATAATAATTCTATACTAATAATTAATAAGCAAAACTGAAATCAAAATTACTACGAAAACAAACAAAGGATTAAGACGAGAATTAAACTATGAAATTGGAATTTAAATTAAAAGTATCGATATCGAACAATTTGAGATCTGAAAAGGGAAGAACATACTTCGATGTATCTTGCAAAGAAAAACGGGAAAACCTTAATACTTCGAGACTAAGCAAAACTAACATAATGTTTTTAGAGTATGATATGAGATAAGATGAAGTGTGTCTGACAATGTAGTCAGAGTCTTATTTAAAACAATCTAGTTGGACTTCGAGACAAGCCCAAAATCCAAGCATCTCGAAATTTAATATGCAGCCCGGGGTAAGACGCACTCGATCGAGTCCATGCAATGCCACTCGATCGAGTGGACCCGTAATTGCTCCAATCTTCGTTCGTTTTTGGGCTAGAAAGATGAATAGGCCCAAATTCTGATGCAGTCCAGCTGGGCTTTGAATATGAGGCACTCGATCGAGTGCTTAACACTACTCGATTGAGTGGGTGCTACTGGAACTCGTATCTGAGTTCTTCATTTGCTTCTCGGCCTTTTGTTTTCTTCCTCGTCTCGGCTATCTGGGCTATTACTCCTAAATATGCTCAAAATTGCACTTAACCTGCAAAATAGCACGAGAACCGACAATATCAACTTTCTAATAGAAATCGACTTTAAATATATAAATATGGAAGAAGAAAAGCTCAAAAATAGGTATCGGAGGACTACAAAATACGATATAAAATACGTTGATCAAACTCCCCCAAACCAAACCTTTGCTTGTCCTCAAGCAAACAACTAAAATATATACATATGAGGACAAGTGATGTGAAACACGACTCAGAGCTGAATTAAAATCATTCTCCTAAAATCGACTCAAACCGACGAGAAAACATGTAATGCTCAAGAATGCAACGAGATCAATAATCATGCCATAATCAAACAATTGCTTGCCAAATTTTCAATCTTGCAAGACCGATAATGTCGGACTTCCTTACGGTTGTCGCTCGACACTCATAACTACGGGTAAGTATAAATGTGAAGATAAGGAAGAATAAAGACACTCACTCGACTTATGAAATATGCATGCAATCGAATATGAAATCAATCTCCCCAATTAAACACGTATTCCACCAATCAGGACCATAGTACATGCCAAGGACTTACAAAGGTGACTTATATGTGAGGGAATAAAATGGATTGTGCTTAAAGCACGTATGGAAATGTGGGGCTAAGACCAGTAGTCGCAGCTATACAATAAAAGCTATCCATCCAAAAACCTCATCTATAAAGTCCGGCCATTAACTAGAAATACAACTCAAAAGAGCTTAAGAGGGAATTTTGTCATCCTCTAAATTATGATTCAATTCTAGTTATAACATCTCGACCGTTCCCCGAAAATTACAAGAAGCATATATATATTTTTTCTTTTCTTTTTTTTTCTTGGAATTTTTCTTCTTTTTCTAATTCCGTTTCTTTTTTTTCATGCTTCTATATTTTTTTTCAATTCAGATAAGGGGAAAGCGAATATAAAGTCACATAACAATATTACACACTAAGATCCAAAAGATATAAAAACCCAAATTATGATCTATCAGTGAAGTAATTCCAATTATGTTCACTGCGACTGTCCTGGTAAGGTAGGCTATTCTGGGTTGTAGCTGATTGATATATATGCTAAAAACAGGCATACAACAGCTGAAATGGGCTAAACAGAGGAAAAATGACCTAAATCTACAGGGTTGTAAAAATGGGTCGTTTTGGCTATGTGGAACTCATCAAAAACAGAAATGCCTTTCCTCATGTACCTCCTCCTCAAACCAAACACGTATTCAATATCAAGAGACAGACATCATATTTATGCAAATTTATGTTATACATTCCATAAGAAGAAATCACTCAATTCCTAATTACAAATGAGACCAGTTATGGATGTTACTGGCCTAAGAAGCTCTAAATCCTCAGAATTTATGTGGTTTGCCGACAAAATGGTCAAATTTACTTATTTGGCAATTAACAGTTTAATAGGCAATCATATCAAAATCATCTCATCTCAAGTATTACATGCATTCAGGTACGGAGTCAGCTGTCAATTAGGAGAAGTCATGTAAAACACAATGTCATCATCGCCGTTTTGCATGTTTCACATCAGACACAAGACAGACACAAAATAAAAATCTTTTTGAATTTTCAATTTTTTTTGAATTTTTTGAATTTTTGAAGGCACGTAACAGAAAATAAAAGCACACAAACTCTCCCCCAAACCTAAATGTCACAGTGTCCTCAATGTGACTCTACATCATATAAGACAAAAAATTCCACAGCCAATCCTAAAGGCAACTCGACCTAAGGGGAAGAAAAAAAATCTAAGAAAGCAATAAAAACAGAAATAAAAAGGAAAGAAAGTACCGTATATACAATGGTAGCTCCCCCAAACTGGCTAATCATCCATATCATCATCTCCACCGGTCCCAGATGGACCGGCTACAGTATCGCCCTGGCCTGAGCCGTTAGTGCCACCCTGCTGACCTGGCTGTCTCAAAACTGTGCTCCTAGGCCGCCGTAGGTGTGCCCGTAGTCCGGACCCCAAGCAGCTGGATGAACCCCATAATCGTGGAATATACCACTAGTGTCTCCCGGACCTTGCCAGTAAGTCGGGTGGTGAGGGGTCGAGATTCCAAGAGTAGTCATGTACTTGTGAATCTCGCGGTTGACGAGGCTATGATTAATCCCCTCATGTATCCGTCTCTAGTGCTCATAAACTGGATCATACATAAACGGATACGGGTGCGTAAACTCGACACCCGGAGTGTGGAACGGGAAGGTCGGGGTGGGTGTAGGTGTGGCCCTAGGTGGCTCGGTCTCGTTGGTTTCGGTCTCTACACGAACCCTACGCCGAGGGGGTTGAACGCCCTCGTCAAAAATGAAGAGCTCCTCTGGAATGAGGTAGCTCGGTGGGTCGGGTGTGTCCTCGCCTGCGAGAGTGGGTTGCAAGGCACGGAGTGGCAGCAGGATTGTCCCTTCGGCAACCGGAGCTTCATCCAAACCTTGTCTCGAACGCGCCACAGAAAGTGCGGGGGACTGCCCCGAATCCACTTCAAAGTGGAGAAGAGGTAGCTACGGTCTAGCAAAGGTACTCGGTCGGTGAGACTCTCAAAAGTGACTGTTTCCCCAAAACCCATAATATAGCGCTTTGCTAGCGCAGTGACAATGGCTCCACAACTGAGCGGTCCAGATCCACAAATCTGCCACTCGATACTTACACAGATCATACCCGTTGCACTGAACGCCTTCAGGAATCGCCTAAAGGGGTTCAGGTAGTGTCCTAAAATCAACACCTCCAATGAGTGAAGTTTACTCATGTCGGAGCGTGGAAAAACCACATGACTTAAAATCCGCAAAAAGAGGCGGATAGTAGGGTGTGGGATGGCGTTGAGTGCCATCACAGTGACACTAGTGATGCGACCCGAAAATAACTTAAAATAGGGAGGGGCTTTCGAGCTATCGGGTATGTCGAGGATGTCTTCATCCTGGTCAGAGGTAAGTCTTAGACACTCGGACAGGGTGCTCACTACTAAAAACAGCGGAAATAGCGTCGGATAAGTTGCGTCGGATTTACAATCCAACGCAACTGGCGCAACTGTGTCGTATTGCGTCGGCTAATCCGATGCAATTACATTGCGTGGGACTAGCCGACGCTATCCGACTCCATAATACAGGCGCCAATGATTTTGGGTTGGCGCCACTATGTCAAAGGTTTTGCGTGGGATTAGCCGACGCAATATTAAAATTTGCGTCGGCTAATCCGATGCAGCCTGCGTCAAAATAAAAAAATTTAGTCAACAGAATTAATAGCTTTGCATCGGATTAGCCGACGCAACTTTTAATATTGCGTCTGATTGCGTCGGCTAATCCGATGCAGAGTGTGTCAAAATGTAAAAAATTTAGTCAACAGAATTAATAGCGTTGCATCGGATTAGCCGACGCAACTTCTAATATTGCGTCTGATTGCGTCGGCTAATCCGATGCAGAGTGTGTCAAAATTTTAAAAATTTAGTCAACAGAATTAATTGCGTTGCATCGGATTAGCCGACGCAACTTTTAATATTGCGTCTGATTGCGTCGGCTAATCCGATGCAGAGTGTGTCAAAATTTTAAAATTTTAGTCAACAGAATTAATTGCGTTGCATCGGATTAGCCGACGCAATCTTTAATATTGCGTCTACTTGCGTCGGCTAATCCGATGCAACATGTGTTTAAATAAAAAAACACAATTAAACGTTTTGCATCGGATTAGCCGACGCCGACTTGAAAATTGCGTTTGATTGCGTCGGCTAATCCGATGCAGTATGTGTTAAAAAAAAAAAAACCAGAATTAGGTGTGTTGCATCGGATTAGCCGACGCAAAGTTGAAAATTGCGTCTGATTGCGTCGGCTAATCCGATGCAGTATGTGTTAAAAAAAAAAAAACCCAGAATTAGGTGCGTTGCATCGGATTAGCCGACGCAAATTGGAATATTGCGTCTACTTGCGTCGGCTAATCCCACGCAATGTATGTTAAAATAAAAAAAAACCGCGACAAACAGACACAATAACCCAACCCTCCTATCTCTCTAAAATCGAGCGACCCAATCCCCAACCCCGAACCCGTACAACCCTTTACCCACCTTCGGCGACCTTACTCCGGCGACGTTAGTCCGACGACCTTACCCCGGCGACCAACACAACACCAAGATCCGGCGACCACCAAGGTTAAATCGACCCCAACAACCAAACCCTAGGTCTCCCTCCTACCCATTTCCGGCGACCTCCTCCGCCCTACCCTTTTCCGGCGACCTCCTCCTCTTCCGGCAACTCCAGAAACCCCACTAACCCTACCCTTTCCGGCACGCCCAAACCCGTCCCCGAACCAACCCGGCGACCCGAAACCCCCGGCGTACTCTAACCCGACCTAGCCCCGAAAAACCCTAACCCGACCCCCAAATCTCAGGTATGGTGATTACTGTTTATGTGTTTTGATTAGTTTAATTTTTACTTAATTAGTTCAATTAGTTTACTGTTAATTGTTAGTTTACTGTTTAATTTTAATTTTTACTCAATTAGTTTAGGGTGATTATGTTAATTTTTACTTAATTAGTTTAATTTTTACTCAATTAGTCTAGGGTGATTATGTTAATTAGGTTAGTTAGGGTGATTATTACTGTTTACTGTTTATTTTTTTACTCAATTAGTTTAATTTTGATTGTAGGGTGATTATGTTAATTAGGTTAGTTAGTTTACTAATTAGGTTAATTAGTATATTAATTAGGTTAATTAGTATGTGAATAAGGTTAATTAGTATGTGAATTAGGCTAGATTTCGTTTTAGAATTAGGTTAGTTAGTATGTTAATTAGGTATTAGTGATTAGTAGATGGGTAGTAGTATTAGTAGTAGATTAATTAGTAGTGCTAGTAGTAGTATTACTAATCTACTACTAGTATTACATTAAAATACTTCATTACTACTACTAATGCTATTACTAATATTACTAATACTAATAACCTACTACTAATACTATGTACTACTAATACTTCTACTAATCTAGTACAACAAATCTACTAACACTACTACTACTAATCTTGCTAATACTTTACTAATTTACTACTTGTACTTTTACTACTACTACTAATATTCTACTACCACTACTACGAATTTCCTACTTCTACTTTTACTACTACTAGTACTAATTTTCCACTACTACTACTAATTTTCTACTACTACTACTAACTTACTACTTGTACTTTTACTTCTACTACTAATTTTGCACTACTACTATACTACTACTACTAATTTTCTACTACTACTACTGCTACTAATTTACTACTTGTACTTTTACTACTACTACTACTACTACTAATCTATTACTAATACTAATTTTCTACTACTACTACTAATTTTCTACTACTACTACTACTACTAATTTTCTACTAATACTACTACTAATTTTCTACTTCTACTTTTAATACTACCACTACTACTAATTTTCTACTACTACCACTACTACTAATTTTCGACTACTACTACTACTAATTTTCTACTACTACTACTAATTTTCCACTAATACTACTACCAATTTTTCTACTACTACTAATTTACTACTTGTACTACTACTACTACTACTACTACTAATTTTCTACTACTACTAATTTTCCACTAATACTACTACCAATTTTTATACTACTACTACTTTTCTACTACTACTACTACTACTACTAATTTTCTACTACTACTACTACTACTACTACTACTACTACTACTACTACTACTACTACTACTACTACTACTACTACTACTAATTTACTACTTGTACTTTTACTACTACTACTAATCTATTACTACTACTAATTTTCTACTACTACTACTACTACTACTACTAATTTACTACTTGTACTTTTACTACTACTACTAATCTATTACTAATACTCTTCTACTACTACTACTACTACTAATTTCCTACTTCTACTTTTACAATTTTTCCACTACTACTAATTTTCTACTACTACCACTACTACTAATTTTCTACTACTACCACTACTACTAATTTTCTACTACTACTACTACTAATTTTCTACTAATACTACTACTAATTTTCTACTTCTACTTTTAATACTACCACTACTACTAATTTTCTACTACTACCACTACTACTAATTTTCTACTACTACTACTACTACTACTAATTTTCTACTACTACTACTACTAATTTTCCACTAATACTACTACCAATTTTTATACTACTACTAATTTTCTACTACTACTACTACTACTACTACTACTACTACTAATTTTCTACTACTACTACTACTACTAATTTACTACTTGTACTTGTAATTTGTTGTCATTGTGTACTGTGCATGAGCATTGTTTGAAATCTACTCAGACCTACCTAGTGCCCGTTCAAGAGTTACTCATTAGGAGTAACTCTTGGACAGTCCCCGTTTTGGGACTGTTCTTGTGCCTTCCATGTCACTTAGGTGGTAAACATGAAATTGTGTTGTGTTGGTAAGAGGAAAATTTGGTGTCAATTCCCTCAATGTTCTTCGATTGCATATGTGGAGTTTTCATATATTCCACATTGTGCTTTTGGAGAACTGAGGCGAATTGCTGCCGAATTTTTCTCTTATCGACATTACACAATTTCGTGTTTACCAGTGACATGAAACGCACAAGAATGGGTTTAGGTTGGAGTGATAAGGTCCCCGGTGATGAATCGTTTTTAAATTGATGGTTGTGAGAGTTCCAACTTATGGTGAAATTCGCGAAATTTTCTTCAAATTCCATGTTGTTGACTTCTTTCCCCACGCCAATTTGTTCATGTGTACATACCCTAATCATTCATAGTTCAATCCATATAGAATGAATAGAGTAGAACGGAGTTGGATGTACGAGAGACTGGCCGACAATAAGCGACCGAAAATAGAATTTAGAGACGGTGTGGAGGAGTTCATCAAGTTTTCCTTAGATAATAACCCCCACTACACCAGCGAGCAGCTTAGGTGCCCATGTAGAAAATGTCAAAACCGTGCCTTAAAACATGAAGTAGATGTCAAACAGCATCTATACAAGCACGGTTTTGTTGAGAACTACTACGTGTGGACGTATCATGGTGAAAATGAAAGTACTCGCCTGCAAGAACCTGTTCGCGGAAATCCGTACCGGGACTTCGTAGAGGACGCACTGCGTACAACGGTTGAGGACATCATGGAGGAGGAACGTAACCCAGACAACTTAAGCGACGAAGAAGTACAACATGAACCTAACCCCCAAGTCCTTTCCTTTTTCGAAATGCTAAAAAATGCTGAACTCCCAGTTTTCAGCGGGTGCGATATGAGTCTGTTGCAAGTCGCTTCAAGGATGCTTACTTTGAAGTGCGAAAGCAACATGGCCTTAAGACATTTAGACGGTTGGATCCAATTGCTAATTGACCTTCTACGAGGCACTAAGGAGAATGTCATGGCAAATAATTTCTACGAGGTTAAAAATTTGTTGAAGGGCCTCCAACTCCCCCATGAAAAGATAGACTCGTGTCCGAATGGATGCATGCTGTTCTGGAAGGGAGATTCGGACCTCGACGCGTGCAGGAAATGTGGATCCGGGAGGTACAAGAGTCGAACAAAAAATACTAGGGGGAAGAGAGTACCAACTAAGGTCTTGACTTACTTTCCAGTTGGTCCGAGGCTGGAAAGACTGTATGCGACAAAGAAAATTGCGGGCGAGATGAGTTGGCACCATAGTAACTCCAAAATCAGAGTTAGTGGTATGATGACACACCCTAGCGATGGTGAAGCTTGGAAGACATTTGATATCAAACATCCCGACTTCGCGAAAGAGCCGCGCAACGTACGTTTGGGTTTGTGCACAGATGGTTTCTCACCCTACGGGCAGTTCGGCAAGTCGTACTCATCTTGGCCGGTTATTTTGACACCGTACAACCTACCGCCGTAGTTATGCAATAAGAGACAATTTATGCTCCTGTCACTTATTGTTCCTGGCCCTAAGAACCCGAAAGCCAATATGGACGTGTATCTCCAACCACTCGTTGAAGAGTTAAAAAGTTTGTGGGATAATGGGATTTACACGTACGATGTGTCAAGGAAAACTAGTTTCAATTTACGAGCTGCACTAATGTGGACCATCAACGACTTCCCAGCTTACGGGATGTTGTCTGGTTGGAGTACAACGGGTTACCGTGCTTGTCCTTACTGTCAAGCGAAGGATCAAAAATCATTTTGGCTTAAAAATAGCGGAAAGGTATCTTGGTTTGACTGTCATAGACAATTTCCACCTTCCGACCATCCATTTAGGCATAACTGTAAGAGTTTCCTGAAGAAACAACCCAATGAAACTAGGATCGCATGTAAACGGTTAACAGGCGATGAGATATGGACAGATGTGCAGAAGTACCCTACAATAGTACACACTACCCACCAACAGTTGAAAAAATTGAAGGACAAGAAGGAAGGTTGGTGGAAGCAGAGCATATTCTGGGAACTTCCATACTGGCACACTCTGCTTATCAGACACAACCTTGATGTTATGCATATCGAGAAGAATTTCTTTGAGCAGATTATCAACACCGTGATGGATGTACCGAACAAGACAGCCTTCGGACCAAAAGGCAAAGCAGATTTCAAGGAACTGTGTCTTGGGCGACCCAAATCGTCGTCCTTTGTTATGGACAAAAATGATAGGAAGGCTTTGTGCGATTGGGTGAGTGGTTTGAAGTTTCCGGATGGTTACGCATCCGACTTATCCCGGTGTGTGGACCAGTCCAAGTTAATTTTGCATGGCATGAAAAGCCACGACTGTCACGTGTTTATGTCGCGCTTGATGCCAGTAGCTTTGAAGCTGCTGCCAATGAACACGTGGAATGCATTGACAGAGATCAGTCAGTTCTTCCGAAATTTGTGTTCCACTATGGTGTCAGTCGACTCCATGAATCGACTTGAGAACAGTATTCCCGAGATCCTTTGCAAGTTGGAGAAAATATTCCCTCCGTCATTCTTCAACTCGATGGAGCATCTCCCACTTCATTTGCCGTATGAGGCAAGGGTTGGCGGTCCTGTTCAGTACAGGTGGATGTACCCATTTGAAAGGTAACGTCCTCAACTCTCCTGGGTGTGACTTCCCGTGCATTGATTACCAATTAAGTCTTACATGAGAGCTAATATTTTAATTTGCAGGTTCTTAAACCATCTGAAAAAAAAAATTGGTAACAAAGCACGTGTTGAGGGTTCAATATGCAACGCGTATTTGTTAGAGGAGACATCAAACTTCTGCTCCTTCTACTTTGAAGAGCACGTTGACACAAAAGCCAAAGACCTAGACGTGGGTACGCATCAGACTGAAGACCACCAAATAGAGGTGGAATCCTTTCAGTCTGATGTTGGAAGTACCACTGGAAAATGTAAGGAGAGGTGGTTGACCGATGTTGAGTACAAGCAGGCACACTCCTACGTTCTGAAAAACTGTGGCCCTGTAATCAGACCGTACGAGGAGTAAGTAACTCACGTACAACATACCCTCCTCATAATTGGTAGTATGTGTGATTAAGTACAACTGCTGACCATTTCAGGAAATTCGAGGCTTTCATTATGGCAGAACATGCGGGAGTGACAACATCTGAAGATGTTTGGGTGGCATATGAGTCACTGTTTCCCTCGTGGCTACGTACTCAAGTATGTTGAAATGCTATTTGCTTGATCATTATAAATTGTGTATGTGTTTGGTACAAAATTTAATTGCATTGTTTTTCGACGAATTTTATGTTGACCATAGCCTGAAGCGCTGGAGGATCCCATTGTAAGACCTCTAGTCACTGGGCCGTCTTCACGAGTCAGAACTTGGAGGCGATATACAATTAACAGGTACAAGTTCCGTGCGTTTGTCGAGGGTGTTGATGTTCCAAAACTGACCAAAAGTAACGGCGTATGTGTGTTGTCCACCGAAGGGTCAGATTACTATGGAACACTAATCGAGGTGATCGAGCTAGACTACTACGACAGCCACAAAAACTGCAAGGCCATACTGTTCAAATGTGATTGGATCGACAACTCCCCGCACGGAGTCACTGTTCATGAGAACTACAATCTTGTGGATGTCGACCTGACGAGAAAACTGCGAGGGCACAACCCTTTTGTGTTGGCGTATCAAGTCGATCAAGTCTGCTATGCACCTTACCCAAAGGGAAAAAAGAGTACGAATTGGTCTGCGGTTTTCAAAATCAAGGCAAGATCACAAGTTGATAATCCTATCATCGACGATGATGTCTACCAAGAGAGTATGGTTGGTAATAATCAGCCGATGTTATCAACTCTGCTCGAAGACACTGACGTCAATGAAGAAGAATATGTAGTTGAAGTTGCTGGTGCTGTAGGGGAGGACGACGAGTTTGCCGACTGGATTGTTCCTGAGGGAGAGGGTGATGAGGATGACGACTTGGTCATCGACGATGAAGATGACGGTGATGAGGTGAATACTGACTGAGACGATGATGATGAAGACGGGGACGAGGGGTTCATTGAACCACACACTGACGCGGACAGTGACGGTGACAGTGACGATAATTAGCAATTATATAGTTGTTTGTATCTTATTCGCATAAGTTGTAATTTATTTATTTGTAATTGAATACTATTTTGGTACTTAATGAAATTCCTGCTTTACCCTAAACGAACTGACTCTACAGTTTAACTTTGCGCAAACATATTTTGTAGACGTGATTATGGCAGGTAGCAGTGAGATGCTGACGGGGGCCACCAGCCATGGTGACCATATGGAGGAGGACACACCTAGGACTCCTGTCATCCTAGGTGTGGACGCTGTCCAGGAAGTCGGGGCGACGGTCTACGTTGCCACGCCTGGGAAAGCGTACCTATCACGGCAGAAAGTGCCTTCTGCTACTTGGTGAGTTTTAGTTGTTGTAACCAGTTCTTTTCTAAATTTTCACTCATTTATTTGCTTCACATTATCATAATTGACTTGTGTAGGTGGGACGACAAGAAGTACTCTGAGTATATGCGGGATTCCGTAGTCATGACGTATGCGTCCACCCCTGGCGCCTACCGTAGCTGGACGGAGGCGCCCCCGGAAGCTCGGGAAGCGATGTATATGCACTTCGCGGTAATTACCTCGTCTTTGTTTCTAAGGTTTTCGTTGCACGATTTATACATTCAATTGTAACTAACGAATCCTTTTTTTGACAAACAGAAAAGAGTGCGTATAGACCTGGGGTACGACCTCAGGTCGGATTATGAGAGTCGGATTAAGAAGAGGATAACCGACTTATTCCAGCGAGCTGTCCCGAGGGTCGAGAAGGCGGAATGGATTCCGCAAGAGAAGTGGGAGATATTGAAGAAGAACGCTGCCGACCCAAGCTTCAAGAAGAAATCGGCGATTAAGTCGTCGAACAGGAGAGGTGGGCAGGTGGACGGGGTGGCCAAACCCACGAGCTGCCTTGGAAGTAGGAGTGCAGCAACAACCTTCGCGCAGTTGGTAAGTGCTTACAACACAAGTAAAAAATTTGAGTATAATTCAATATATACTATTGGTAAATAAATGCTGAAAATTTTAACACTGTTAATTGAAGGGCCCATCTGCAACCCCGGTCCAGCTCTTGGAGAAGACGAAGAAGGGGAAAGACGGCAAGTGGATTGACCCTAGAGGACCGGAGATCGTGGTGAGTAGTAGTAATGTTTTTAAAAAATATACTAGTCATGAAAATTACGATGTGATAGTATGTGTTCCTAAAGTTATAACACTGTTTCATGTTGCTGTTTCAGGAGAGTTACGAGAAAGCGGTGGAGGAGGCACGCGCCTCTGATCAAGCACCCAACACCCTCAAGATCTTCCACGATGTGTCAGGTGGCTACAACTCGAAGAAGAGGTTTTGGGGGATAGGTAACGTGGCGAAAGAGCTCTTTCGCCCATGCTTGAACCGTGGTAAGGAGGTATCTGCGGACACATACCTCCCCACCGCCACCTCGGAGGAACGCACACTCAACGACCGTATGGAAGATAAATTCGAAAGGCAAGAAGAGCGCCTGAAGACATTGGAGAAGAGGTGCAAAGAGCAGGACCAGTTTATTCAGTTCATGAGGGAACGGTTCGCCATGGGGAACGACGGATGCAGTGGAGGACCACGCATGACCAGGCGCGACGATGACGACAACAACGATGGTCATCCCTTTGGGTCAGAGCAGATTGAGTCCCTTTCGTAGGTAGTTCCGCTCTCTTATGTTACTTGTTTAGATTCTGGTTGCATTGTGTGTATATATTTTACCAACTCCTAGATAGAATTCTGAACCTAGCGCTGGTTGTCTTTGTAATATTTTCATTTTCTATAACAGTATACTAGTTTATGTTTGTTTCGTTTTGTGGAGTTTTGTGAAGAAGACATGTACGAGAGCTTTGATTGGAGTTATTGATGGACTTTTGTTTGGGATGTGGTGCTGTTGTTGTATGTTGTAGGAGTGGGTTGGTTAATTGCGGCTTGTTACATTTCGCGCATACGGGGAGCTGAAAACAAAGGAACGGTTTTTTTGTTAATAAGCTTTGCGTGGGATTAGCCGACGCAAAGTCAACAGAATGTTTGACTTTGCGTCGGCTAATCCCACGCAAAGCCTCTCAGCCAATGGGTTTGCGTGGGATTAGCCGACGCAAAGTCAGCAGATTATTTGACTTTGCGTCGGCTAATCCCACGCAAAGCCTCTCAGTCAGATCTCAGTCAATGGGCTTTGCGTGGGATTAGCCGACGCAAAGTCAAACAATCTGCTGACTTTGCGTCGGCTAATCCCACGCAAACCCATTGATTGAGATCTGACTGAGAGGCTTTGCGTGGGATTAGCCGACGCAAAGTCAGCAGATTGTTTGACTTTGCGTCGGCTAATCCCACGCAAAGCCCATTGACAGGGTGTTGACCTCCATTTCTTCGTGTCGTAATAGCCGACGCAAAATGCATGCGTCGGATTAGCCGATGCAAAATAAAAAATTTACGTCAAATTATAACGGCGGCCGATTGCGTCGGTTAATCCCACGCAATCTTCGATTTGCGTCGGATTTTGTTCATTTGCGTCGGATTTTTCCGACGCAATTCGGGCTCGTTTTTTGTAGTGGCTAAGGGCAATGGATTGCTCAACATTGTTCAACCAAAAGGATATCATGCTATCTTGTCTATCAAACTCAAACGAACTAAGGAATTCTAAAGTGAGTATTCGGTACGATAACTCACGGAATGTCCATAGTCCACCAAATCCGGTCATGGACAAGAGCTGCAGCAGTTGCTCGTTCAGACCAAGCTCGATCGCGAACTGCGATGAGCAACACCAGTGGCCTCCATTGTCCTTGGTATCAAGGCTAGTAAACGAGCTCTCTGGGCCTCGTCCCTGCAAACAATTTCTTCATAGCCCGGTACAGGCTGAACAGCCGGGACAGTTGGCTGCCTTGCGTTCCTGTTCCTATTGTTGTTTCGGGGTGGATTCCTTCTTCCTGCCATGACTATAGCATAATAGCAAAACAGAATAACACAAAAATCCCACAAAAAATACATAAATTTAGGCCAACTTCAGTCTCCATACACAAAAATTGATTTTTGAGCATAAAATGGTGAAATTAACACAAAATCAAGGATGCAATGGGATTAGTATATAACTAGGGATGAAATTAAACTATAAAACCAAGGAAAGAAGCAAGAAAATCAAAAACCCAAATGGTACCTTAAGGGGGCACGAAAATTCCGAAACTAGGGGAAGAGGGGCGAAAAATTTCAGAAATCAAAACCAAGAAACACAAATAAACACTCCCAATTGCAATTTAGAAGCAAAAATTGTGAAATTTGGTGAAGGATTGATGAAATAGGGGTGATTAGAGTGATTTGGGGGTTAGGGTTCTTAAGACTAGTAAGCGGAGAGGGATTTTAATTTGAAAAACTGATTTAGAATAAGGAATGAGAACTACTAAAAGAGGACGAAAAACCGGCATTGAGCCCGGTTCAGGAGCACTCGACCGAGTGCGTCAGGGCACTCGATCGGGTAACCCCTCGAAAAACAGGCAGACCCTCCTTCATCAGGGCACTCGATCGAGTGCTGGGGTTACTCGATCGAGTGACCTCTGCACCTGCTACTTCACGCTTTTTCTCCTTTAAGTTGCCTCAAAATCCTGAAATTAAATCAATTAAACTGTAAAATTCCCTTGTCCTCACTCGATAATTAATACTAACTCCCAATTAGAGCTACCAAGCAAAAAAGAAAAAAAATAAATAAGTAAAAATGTGGAAAGGGGAAATTACAAATATATACAAGTGGTGCCGGGTTGCCTCCCGGTTAGCACTGGTTTTTACGGTCCCGCTCGACCGGTTTACCTCAATAAAGTTAGGCCGACTCGAGAGTGTCATTGAGGTCCATGGCGTTGACCGTTCACCTTGAATATTTCGCCTTTGTCGGTTGTGAGTGTAACCGACCCGAATTTGTTCACTTCAGTTACCGTGAACGGTCCAGACCATCGGGATTTAAGTTTCCTGGGAAAGAGTCGAAGTTGGGAATTAAATAAAAGTACCTTATCACCAACATTGAACTCTCGGGGGATAATGCGCTTGTCATGTCATATTTTGGTCCGCTCCTTATAAATTCTCGCGTTATCATAAGCATGGAGACGAAATTCATCTAATTCGTTCAATTGCATGAGGCGCTTCTCTCCGGCTAGCTTTGGATCAAGATTGAGCTCCTTTAAGGCACACATTGCCTTAAACTCGAGCTCCACCGGTAAATGGCAAGCTTTGCCATAAACGAGCCTATACGGGGATGTCCCGATAGGAGTCTTGAATGCGGTCCGGTAAGCCCAAAGAGAATCATTGAGCTTCGAACTCCAATCTTTTCTCGAAGTATGTACAACCTTCTCGAGAATAGATTTGATCTCACGGTTTGAGATCTCGACTTGTCCACTAGTTTGTGGATGATAAGCTAGCCCGGTACGGTGGTGAACACCGTATTTCTTCAATAATTTAGTGAGTTGGCGTTCATGAAAATGTGAACCGTCATCACTAATAATAGCCCGTGGGACTCCGAAACGAGGAAATATTGTCTTCTTAAAGAGCCGGATCACCATGTTAGCATCATTAGTTGGTGAAGCGATAATGGCTTCCACCCACTTTGAAACATAGTCGACGACAACTAAAATATACCGATTCCCGTAAGAAGAAGGGAACGGTCCTTGGTAATCGATACCCCAAACGTCAAATATTTCTACTTCAAGAATCCCGGTTTGAGGCATTTCATGGCGTCGAGAAATGTTTCCCGTTCGTTGGCATGCGTCGCAGGAACGGATGAAAGTGGTGGCATCTCTTGGAATAATGGGCCAATAAAAACCCGATTGCATTACCTTCGCGAATGTCTTCGAAGGACCGTGATGTCCACCATAACGGGAGGAGTGGCATCTAGTGAGGATAGAATGTACCTCACCCTCGGGAATACACCTCCTAAATAAGACATCTACACCTTCTCGGAAAAGATACGGGTCGTCCCAGAAATATCGCTTCACCTCGTGCAGAAATCGCTTCTTTTGCTGATATTGAAGGTTGGGAGGTAAAGTACCTTCAACTAGGAAGTTAGCATAATCAGCGAACCATGGAGTATCCATGGTGATAGCGAGCAAATGGTCATCCGAGAACGAATCGTCAATTGGGGCAAGATCCCCACCATCATATCTTAGCCGGGATAGGTGATCGGCTACGACATTCTCGGCCCTGGACTTATCACGGATCTCCAAATAAAATTCCTTCAGTAATAGGATCCATCTAATAAGTCTCGGTTTGGCCTCCTTCTTCGCTAGAAGGTACTTCAAGGCTGCATGATCCGTATATGCTATCACCTTCGAGCCAATGAGATAGGCTCGAAACTTGTCTAGAGCATGGATGATGGCCAATAACTCCTTCTCCGTGGTAGCATAATTTATCTCCACCATATCTAATGTCCGACTAGCATAGTAGATCGCGTGTAAAGCCTTGTCTTTTCTTTGTCCCAATACAGCTCCTATAGCGTAATCGCTAGAATCACACAAAACCTCGAAAGGCAAATCCCAATCGGGAGATCGGATAATAGGTGTGGAAACAAGAGCCTGTTTAATCCTGTCAAAAGCTCGAGCACACTCATTAGTAAATACGAACGGGGCATCTTTGAGGAGCAGCTGAGTCAGAGGTTTGACAATCTTGGAGAAATCTTGGATGAAACGGCGGTAAAATCCCGCGTGACCAAGAAAACTCCGCACACCCTTAACATTAACGGGGTATGGTAATTGCTCAATTACCTCGACTTTCGCTTTATCCACTTGGATGCCACGTTCGGACAATAAATGACCCAAGATGACTCCCTCGGTCACCATGATGTGACACTTTTCCCAGTTTAAGACCAAATTGGTCTCCTCACAACGTTGCAAGACCCGTGAAAGATTAAGTAAACATGCATTATAATCAGTGCCATATACACTGAAGTCATCCATGAAAACTTCCATGACAGACTCGATAAGGTCCGAAAATATGGACATCATACAACGTTGAAAAGTGGCCGGGGCATTACAAAGGCCAAATGGCATCCTTCGGTATGCGAAGGTGCCGTAGGGACAGGTGAATGTTGTTTTCTCCTGGTCGTCCGGGTGAATTGGGATTTGGAAAAATCCCAAGTAGCCATCTAAGTAGCAAAAGTACTTATGGCAAGCGAGACGCTCTAGCATCTGTTCAATGAACGGGAGTGGGAAATGGTCTTTCCTAGTAGCTACGTTCAGCTTACGGTAGTCAATACACATTCTCCATCCAGTCACTAATCGAGTAGAAATAAGTTCATTCTTCTCGTTCGTGATAACCGTGGTCCCTCCCTTCTTAGGGAACACTTGGACTGGGCTAACCCATTTAGAGTCGAAAATGGGATAGACAATGCCAACATCGAGGAGTTTCATAACTTCCTTCCTAACCACATCCTGCATGTTCAGGTTCAACCTACGTTGTCCCTGAATGGATGGTCTATGGTCTCCCTCTAAATGAATGCGGTGCATGCAAAATTCGAGACTAATGCCACGTAAGTCATCAATACTGTACCCAATAGCCTTTTTATGTCGTCGTAAGATGACTAACAACTCCGAAAGTTGGCTATCTGGGAGTGCAGCGTTGACAATTACGGGGTTTAGACCCTTATCATCAGGGAATGCATATTTCAGATTAGAGGGAAGGGGTTTTAGTTCAGGTTTACTTACCTCGAACTCCTTTTTAGGGGTGCCGAGACTGTATACCTTCTCGATAGTGCCCTCCTTCCCATTTGGCATGCGTTCTAGCTCATCCATTTCCGCGCTTCATGATCTCTTCTCGGCATCAGCATCGCCGGATGTCAACAATTTCTCCAAAGGGTCCCTGCCAAGATAATCGTCAATATAGTTTTCAATTTCCAAGTCAATGACATCTATACTATAGCAGGACTCTTCTATCATGGGCTTCTTAAGAGCGTGATCGAGACTAAAAGTCATGGTATCATCTCCTACAGAGAGTGTGAGCTTCCCATTTTTGACATCGATGATTGCCCCTGCCGTGTGTAAGAAAGGGCGACCAAGGATGATAGGAATTATGGCATCCTCAGCCATGCCTAAGACTACAAAGTCAACGGGAATGAAAAACTTCCCTACTTGGACCGGAACATCCTCTAAGACACCTAGAGGATATTTGACCGATCGGTCAGCCATCTGCAGAGTCATATTAGTACATTTCAAAGCACCCATATTCAACTTCTGACAAATAGAATACGACACAACACTGACGCTAGCTCCTAAGTCACAAATGGCTTTATCTATAGCTAATGTCCCTATAGTACAAGGGATAGAAAAACTCCCTGGATCCTTGAGCTTGGGCGGAGTACGACTCTGTAGTAGCGCGCTGCATTCCTCGGTGAAAGCATCTGTCTCAGTTTTACTAAAAGATCGCTTACGAGTGAATATTTCTTTCATAAATTTTGCGTAAGCAGGAACTTGAGTGATCAAATCGGTAAAAGGAACACTTACCTGCAGATTCTTAACGACTTCCATAAACTTACCGAACTGTTGATCAAGTTTTTTCTTACGTTGTCGGTGGGGAAATGGAAGTATGATCGGAATTGCAGGCTCCTTTGCTTGAGACGGGGGTGCTTGAGAAGAATTAACATCCTTAGTTGAAGACTGGGGACAAAAAACAGCTAAATTAGGCATTATGGTCTCCACTCGATCGAGTCCAGGCCGACTCGGTCGAGTGCCATCGTACTCGATCGAGTCACCTAGAGGCACTCGATCGAGTGGTATCACTGGGGAGCTACTGGTCGGTTTTGGAGGGTCTACTCGATCGAGTGGGCTGACACCACTCGGTCGAGTAACCTCCAACTCGATCGAGTCCGGCGTGACTCGGTCGAGTGGACTACGTGAGAGCACTCTGCCACTTTTTAGGGGGTCTAATCGATTGAGTGACGTTATGTTACTCGATCGAGTAGCCTCAATTTGTGGCCTACTCAACACTTCCTCGGCGAGCTCTTGCTTCTCCAACTCGGTCTCATCAACCACAACATACTTCTCGGGCATTTTCAGACCTTCATAATGAGTTCCGCTTCTCAATGTAATTGCATTGGCTTGCTCGTGTGATTGTTCGCCTTGAGGAGGTAGAGTACCCTGTGGCCTAGCTTGCTTTTGGGCGGCAAGTTGTGCTACTTGGGTATCTAGGATCTTGTTATGGGCAAGTATTTGGTTGATTTGGGTTTCTTGCTTTTGGTGAGCTTGAATACCTTGCATTAATAATGCTTTGATCTCCGCATACTCGGTATTGGTTGGAGCTTGAGCTTGGGTTTGGTTTTGCGGGATCGGTTGGAATTGTTGTTGGTCCCCCCACCCTTGTTGGTTACCTCAAGGTTGGTTATTACCCCACTGTTGGTTACCCCAATTTTGTTGGTTACCCCAGTTTTGTTGCCCTCCTTGGAATTCTTGTCGGTTATTGTTTTGGAAGGGTCGGTTATGGGGTGCTACATATGTGACGGTTTTGTTACTACCGGGTGGTGGTGGGTTAAGCACGTTCTGGCTCCTATAGGACAACAAGGACTTGTCATAGCCCGGTTGGTTCATCTATGGGAGGAGTGGTCTCATGGATTGGAATGCATTCGCCGTTTCTAAACTCACGCACTCTTGTGCACAATGACCCATATTCCCACAATTCTCACAAACAACCTCGGACATTGCATTAACTTGGTACATACCGCCTTGTTGTTGTTGTTGGTTTTGGGTTCTAGGAAGCTCCATGGTATCAATTCGCTTAGTTAAAGCGGCTAAGTGGCTAACTATGGCCTTTGATGACTTGGAGTCACCACTATTCCCTCGGGTATTACCTCGTGGATTTCCCCAACGTGAGTGATGAGTGGCCATATCTTCAATCAACTTCCATCCTTTATCATCATCAATGTTGTTTTGAAACCTGCCATTAGCTGCAGAATCGAGCGTAGCTCGGCAATCGTCATATAAACCATTATAAAATTGATTGCACAAAAACCATACCTCGAATCCGTGATGTGGGCACTCCTTGACTAACTTTTTAAACCTTACCCATGCCTCGTAGATATTCTCGTGAGATGTCTGTCGGAAGTTTGTAATCTGACTCCTCAACATGTCGGTCTTCTGTGGCGTGTAGTAGTGCTTGTAAAAAGCTAAGGCTTGGGAGTTCCAGTCAGTGATTCCCTCATAAACGCGGTCTAGATCCGTGATCTAGTCTCTCGTGGTATCGCGTAAGGAGAACATGAATAACATCTCCATCAGCTCTTCTTGTGTTACTCCCGCGGGGAGTGGAATAGTAGAGCAATAGTCGGTGAAGAGCTTCATGTGTTTCGCCGGGTCTTCATCGGGACCTCCACCGAATTGATTTCGCTCCACCAATGTGATAAAGGCGGGACGAATCTCAAATGTACCTGTAGTGGCCGTGGGCCTCTTCAATGGTTTCGGTAGGGTACTTTGCTCCGGCTCGGAATGGCTAGCAAGTTTGGGAGGCATCTTGACTAGCGGTGGCTCGGGGGCAGTAGTGGAATTATCCTCTTGAAAGGACTGTGACTCGGATAAGTGCTCGTCGTCCGAATGTTCCACTGATTCTGATCTTTCTGTCTCAGCAATCTCCTTGTAAGATTTCCTAGACCTGCGGAGAGTTCTCTCTGGTTCAGGATCGTATGGTGGTACGTAGCCTGAAATTCGAGAGAACCTGGGCATACGAGGAAACTACAGAAAAAATGAGAGAAACGGTCTCACGGAACTAAAGTTCCTCGAGACAAGCAATCAAAAGGCTAAAACACAAAACAAGTAAATAAAGAACACCGTCTCCCCGGCAACGGCACCAAAATTTGACAGGGGTAGTCGTATCCCCAATCAAAGATACCCTAAGGTCCACTAACTAATGTAGATAGTGAAGTAGGGGTCGAACCACCAGGAGACGGGACTTAAACACTTGTTCTAAGGTCTAGACTTAAGACTACAGGTCACTATTTTTCTTGTTTGTTTAAGTAGACTGACAACTAATTACTAAATGGTAAATCAATAATAAAAGGGTCTAGGGTCTCAGGTTCACAATGAATATCAATCGGGTCAGGGAGTCAAATAACAGGTCAATAATCGAACTGTCTAAGGTGTAGGTCCGGTCGGTACTACTACAACTTTAGAACTAAACTTAACCTGCAGTCGCTAGAATTAAGCTAGTCTACCCAAAATGTCGTGACCTAATTAGTCCTTAACCCGGTCGGCGAAAAGTCCTAATTGTGATACTAACTAATTAATCCCGGACAGTAATTAATCAATCAGAATTAAAACAACATTCAGGCGACAATTCATATGATCAGAGACAGGTCAATTATCTACAACCCAATTAATACCCATCGATCCCCTTAAACCCTAGATAAAATTTAGCTACTCATGATGATTGTAATTAAACTAACGAAATATGAATTGCTAGATAAACATGATGAGTACATATTGAATTAAATTAAGCGAACGAAAATAATTCTATACTAATAATTAATAAGCAAAACTGAAATCAAAATTACTACGAAAACAAACAAAGGATTAAGAAGAAAATTAAACTATGAAATTGGAATTAAAATTAAAAGTATCGATACTGACGGAAAATGTGCTAGTGAACCAGTTGGTCCTAGAGGATGTAAGTCTCCTTCTTACAATTGCTTTACTTAATAGTTTCCTAGATTTAGGGTTGTTAAAGTATCGGTTATGTTTGTGTAGTTTGTGGCCCGTCCTTGAGCCGATTACGAGGGCGTGCCTGGGTATGTGACAGTGGAGCTAAGGCCTCAGAGCTACAGGTGGATGCTCCTTCTTGCGTTGTTTCGCCCAATTTGGTATCTGGGCTAACGGTTGGTGCGTTAGTGCTTGTATGACGACTTTATGGTGCCGGTTGATCCTCCTTGGACCATGTTCAGACCACCGACCGCCGCAGAGGTCCTTGAGGGCAGGGATGGAGAAGGAGGCGATGGACTCCTAGTGCCTGGTGCTTCCTATCTGTCTCATATCAGCCAGCGGCTAGCTTGCCACCGCCTCGTAGTGAGTACTCTACTTTTGTTTTTAGGGCCTGTTTTGTTCAATGGCTTAGTGTTTACTTGCTCCTTAACCGGTTCGCTTTACCTTTAGCTGGCCGACCCGGTGTTTGTGTCAAATTTAGACCATCTTTCCACCCATTTGGACCTGTTTTCCTATCGCTTTTTTGAGATTTGTGTGCGATTATCGCCGTTTTTGAGTATTTCTCACTCTAGCGACCTCTCTTTTACATTTTACGTGTTTTTTTGCAGTTTTCTATCTATTTTGATAGGATTTTCGACCAAAAGCATGTTCAAGCTTACATGGGCACAAGAGAGTGGAATATCGCCCTAAAGCATGATTAAAATCCAAAGTCCAAACCAAAGAGGTGAAACCTTGAGCAAAAGGGCAAAAGGGCAAAAGGCAATGACATGGTAAAACTCAAGTCCAATGGGCAACCTCACAAGGCAAGGTCGAACTTCGAATGCATATATCTAGAGTTCTAGACCTCCGATTGAAGCGATTGTAGTTGGAGGTGAAAGATTATCTTCTTAGCTTTCCAACGACATATCATACGCGCCAATCGGAGATCAAACAAAAGAGTTATGGCTCTCCGAAGTCACAGGGTGAAGTTTCACCCGATGATATCTGACCGGGCGAAATTTCACACTACGAGATTTTTGGGTTTTTGGTCAGATTTTTTATCGGGCAAAACTTCGCCCGATGAGATTTTGACCGGGCGAAAATTCACCCCGCAGGGCGAAACTTCGCCCGACGGTGTTTCCTCCCCAGATTATCATTTTGGACAAAAAAAATCACCAGGCGAAACTTCACCCCACAGGACGAAACTTCACCCGACGGTATTTCGGCGAGATTGGAAGGAATCCGCAGGGCAAAACTTCACAATATGAAGATCCATAGGGCAAAGTTTCATTTCAAGGGCAAAAATCAGTTTTGGGCTTTGTTTTAATGATCCATTAATGCTTTGTATATATAGTTAACCCTAGATTTCTACCACCACACTACAACATACACTCCATCTTCTTATGTTTTAGTAGTGTAGTTTTAGATCTAATTAGGGAGATTGAAGAGCTTTTGCAAGGATTAGTGACAAGTTCTTGTATTTTCTTCTTCAAGCTTCATCTTTTTATGTTAATCTTCTTCTTCTTTATTGAGTTTTTCCTCCATTATTGGTACTTTCTTCTCCTATTCCTCCTCTCTAATTAGTTTCTTCACTAGTTTTTCCTCTAGTTTATTGTTTTTCTATGTTTTTCTTACTTTGTTATTATTTTTCCTAGTAGATCTTGTTCTTGGTCTTATTTTTCTCTCACTTGTGTTAGATTAATTTCCCCTCTTTTGGTTAGTATGGATTGTTTTTGCCTAATTCCTTTGTTACTTATTCTTTTTATTTTACCATGATTAGTAAGTAGCTTTTTGTTAGGGGGTTAGGGGAGGATGGATTTGGGTAACATGGATTAAGGAATTTTGTGATTGAATGCACTTGGTTTGATTTGTTTATTTTGGAATTGTTGTATGCTTGTTGACTTTACTTGATTAATTTAGTTTACTCGTATTCACCCTCGTCAATGGGAAAATCGGGGCTTGGGTAATTCCGACTTAGTGACCTAGCTTCTTCGTCGCGAAAACGAGTCTTAGTGAGGTCGGGTGTAGAGACTAAAAGGTGACCCATCCCTTATCGATCGTGTGTCATTCACTTGATTCTTTGTTTTATGTATCTCGTTTCCGATTTCCCGACTCCCCCTAACACTTTTCCTATATTGATTTTCGTGTTAGCTATTTGACTGACCATCATAGTTTAGTTCTAATCCTGCTCAAACCCCCCTTAGATCCCAAACACTTATCGACTAGACTTGACCGACTTTACGTAGACCGTCCCTTGGATCGATCCCGACCTACCACTACTACATTAGTTAGGTTAGTCGGTGTTACAAATATTGTTTGATCGTGCGGGTCGCGACGCCCGCGCATCAAAATGGCGCCGTTGCCGGGGACGGCGATTAGTTGATTGAGTTTTTGTCTATATGTGTTTGGTTAATTGTTTTCATTTTATTTCTCTCTACACTAGTACCACTTGGTCTTATGATCAGAGACAGTTCAATTTTCTACAACCCAATTAATACCCATCGATCCCCTTAAACCCTAGATAAAATTTAGCTACTCATGATGATTGTAATTAAACTAACGAAATATGAATTGTAGATAAACATGATGAGTACATATTGAATTAAATTAAGCAAACGATAATAATTCTATACTAATAATTAATAAGCAAAACTGAAATCAAAATTACTACGAAAACAAACAAAGGATTAAAAAGAAAATTAAACTATGAAATTGGAATTAAAATTAAAAGTATCGATACTGAACAATTTGAGATCTGAAAAGGGAAGAACAGACTTCGATGTATCTTGTAAAGAAAAACGGGAAAAGCTTAATACTTCGAGACTAAGCAAAACTAACGTAATGTTTTTAGAGTATGTTATGAGATAAGATGAAGTGTGTCTGACAATGTAGTCAGAGTCTTATTTAAAACAATCTAGTTGGACTTCGAGACAAGCCCAAAATCCAAGCATCTCGAAATTTAATATGCGGCCTGGGGTAAGACGCACTCGATCGAGTGCACGCAATGGCACTCGATCGAGTGGACCCGTAGTTGCTCCAATCTTCGTTCGTTTTTGGGCTAGAAAGATGAATCGGCCCAAGTTCTGATGCAGTCCATATGGGCTTAGAATATGAGGCACTACTCGATCGAGTGGGTTCTGCTGGAACTCGTAGCTGAGTTCTTCATTTGCTTCTCGGCTTTTCATTTTCTTCCTCGTCCTTCGTCCTCTTCTTGGCTATCTAGGATATTACTCCTAAATATGCTCGAAATGGCACTTAACCTGCAAAATAGCACGAGAACCGACAGTATCGACTTTCTAATAGAAATCGACATTAAATATATAAATATGGAAGAAGAAAAGCTCAAAAATAGGTATCGGGGGACTACAAAATACGATATAAAATACGTTGATCAATACCTCTGATATGGTGGGGCAGCTGGAGACTCGGGTGACCAAGCTCGAGGCGGAAGTGGCTGATGCGCAACAGCTCCTGCAATCACGGGATGACGATATTGCCCAACTTAAGGAGCGGCTAGCTCGGTCTCAGGGCGAGACCTCTGCGCAAGGCGATGCTAGGCGAGGGATTGAAATGGAGAGGGAGGCTGAGGCTGAAGGCCATGCTACGGGCGTCACCGAGGAGGTTGGAGGGGTTCCCGAGACAGTCACTCTAGATATGCTATTGGGGATGGACGGTAGCGAGTCTCCTACCTTTGTTTTGGAGGACTTAGGTCTGGATGACAACATTTGTGAGTTCGTGATAGCTATCGGCGCGGCTTCTAGGGGTCTTCCCTAGTCTTATGAACTCGATTTGTGTATGGATTTGTATGTTTTTTATATTTTCAAGACTTTTAGTGTTCGAATCGATTAGTTTAGTCTCGTGTTTTCATTTTGTAAAATGTTGACTTAGATTGACAAGTAATCACTTCGCGTTCGTTTTATTTATGATTTCATTGTAGTTTAGGACGTTTTAAATGCGTTAGGATTGCATGAGAGTACGAAAACGGTTTTTCAAACTTTTGAAAGGCGTTAGTTTGAGCCGAGAATTGGATCATATAGTACGTCGATTAAAATGTTTGACTCGACATGTGAGAATCGTAAAAAGTCGACAAGTTTTGACCGAGTGTGTTAGGAGGCAGGTGTAGTTGTCTCGACATTCATATTTAGGATGAGGCAAAAACCAAAAAGAGCTAGACTACTTTCTTTTAAAAAAAGTTAGACTACTTTTTGTGTATTCATGACAATGCCATATTTGGCTACAGACGTGACTTGACAATAACCGTTAAAGGTTACAACACGCCTAGGTGGGGTAGCTTGTCCTCCTTTTAAAAAAAAATGAAAAGACGTCTAAGTCCGATGGGTCCGACGGATGAAATGTGTTGTCCGCGTGATCTCGCAACTCTTGCGTGGATGTTTTTGTCTCCGGAGAGGGTTTTAGTTACTTCGGGAAGTCATTCCCGACGTTCGAGATGTCAGGTGGTAGCTTTGGTGATAACGCGGGGTTGATGCCTCATTTTTTGGGCTGCTTGGGAGGCTGATGAGTCAGGAACAGACGCCTGGACTGAGGCAGTCGAGTACCGGGTCGCTTGGGCTCAGGCGGTTGGAGATTTGGGCGCTTGGGCTTGAGCGGCCCAGATCCCGTTTGTGGAAATTTTCGTAGTTTACTAATTGTTGTGGGATTAGGGCGATATATACGGGTTACAGGTGCTTGTTTTAGACACACTAAAAATACCAAGAGTGTGTCTATAGCTTCCTTGTATTGTCTCGAGTCATGTCGGGTTTCGGGAATCTCCTGACCGAGTGGGCGGGTTGTTTTAAGAAATCTGACCTTGAGGTTTGTCCAAGTGACGGCTTGTCAATGGTCATTGTGTTAAGCCGAGTTAAGGTGTAAAATGACTTCTTGCTAGCATGCTCTAAATTTTGGGACTCAAAAAGTCATGTTTTTGCTTTTCTCGGGGGTAAGGTTTGTTCTCTTCCCGAGGAGCTAGACGTCATAGGTTGGTGGAGTTTGGTTCGACCTTGTGTGCCTTTGGGAGATGATGCTTTTGTGGAACGGTTTTGTCATTTTTTAGACCTTTCTTCGTTAGAGGAGGCTAAAGTTTTCTTTGGGAAAGATGGCATTGATGACATTCTCACAGGCTGGTTCCTATGATATTTCAACTCTAGCATGTAAACGGGCTTTTAATATCCCGGTGACTTGTTACTATCTCTTAGAGGATGCGTCAGTGCGTGAGGGTTGGGATAATCCTCGGGTTTTGGATGTCGTAATGGGGATGGAGCATGGACGATCACCCTCTCTGCTCATTTTGGGTGAGCTCATTCTAGGTCTTGACGCTCGTGTCCGGCTGCATCGGGCTCCTTTTCAGGGTTCTAGAATCATTTTGCAGGTGCTTAGGGTGTTGTATTTCTTTGTTGCTTTGTTTTTTCGAGGTTGCTTTAGTCTGAAGGCATGACGTTTTGTTGTGGTTTGTGCAGGTTTGGCTACAGAAGCGGCTTGGTTTGGTCGACCCTCCCCGGGGCTTCAAAGGTTATAACTATAGGGGTTTCACGGGTTGGAAGATGGTGCGGGCGTGGAGTGAGGGTCACACTAAAGAGGGGTGACTTTCCTACTTGGCTAAACGGCGAGTGGTTATCAGGTGGACTGTCCCGTGGTGGAACATTAACGGGCATACCGGGTTTCCCTTCTCGTCTTCGACCAAGGCTATGCTGATATTATCCTTGAGGGATCCGGTTTATATTTATCTGAGCGAGTTGTCGAATCGAATGGGTTTAAGGCCTACCACCTCAGATTTTACTAAGGGTGTTCTTAGGTTCGACTCGTGGATGGAGAATTTGTTCAGGGACTTTAATTAGGGTGTCTTGGGAACAGAAATTTTCACGTCCCGTTGTCATAGAGAGTGTTAGACCGACCGACATTACTTCCACCCGGCGGGGGGTTCATGAACACTCGTCAGGACAGAGCAGCTCAAAAGTTAGGAAGACAGCGACGCTAGAGGATAAGGAGGCGACTCGAGGAAATGTCACTAAGTGCCTGACCAAAGACAGCGTTACTGATCCTAGTACCGTCAGTTCATCTATACGGGCCAAGACTGATGAGACTCATATTGAAAGTGCTAGTGATGAGAAGAAACATGGTTGACTGAGCTTGCCTTTGGCTAAGGCGGTGGAAGCTTGTATTATGAAGGGCCAATGGTGAAAGACCCGAACAAGATCGCCCAAATGGCGATGGGAGCAGGAAGTTGGACCGGTAGAGCCCATCCGTTTCGTATTATGTTCTATTATTTGATTTTATGTGGCATATTAGTACTAGTTTTTGTAGTGCTTTGGCGTGTTGTCATTTTTCGAGATAATCGGTTTTCATGTGCTTGATGTAAAGGGGCCCCGACAAAGGCTCAACTTAACCGATTTTTATTGTTAAAGAAGCACATTTATTTTTCATTACATTTTTTTGGTGGCTCGCGACTCGATTCTCCATTTTACCCGGAGCGCCGTTTCGGGTTTTCACTCCGTCCTCGGCTCACCTTTTATTCTTATTTTTTTTGCTCTTTTTTTTACGGCTTGCACCTCGATTCTTCATTTTGTCCGGAGCGCCGTTTCGGGTTTTCACTCCATCCACGGCTCGTCATTTTTTTTAACAACGGCTCGCAACTCGTTTCTTCATTTTGCCCGAAGCCCCCTTTCGGGTTTTCACTCTGTCATCGGCTCGTCGTTTGCTTCATCATTGGAATCACTCGTTAACTGGAACGCGGAAAAAGGTTCTGGTTTGCATATGAATCGAGTAATCAATTTTGTTATTTTGTTGGTTGTACCAGAAGAAGGGTTGCCTACGTATCCGTGTTTAGACGGAATCAAACCATGTTCATAGTTCTTTTAGATCTGAGTGATTTTGCTTTAGACTCGTTATGCCAATTATCGATGCGAATTTATTTTTTGTTTTTTTTGCTTCGCGCTGGTTTTCGCCTTAATTCGGAGATCAGAACAGGGTTGTTAGGATGTTTATGGGTAGTATCGCTTGATTTGGTCCATGTTGGTTGGGGTTGAGAACTCTTGGCCGTCTAGGTCGGTAAGGATTACGGTGCCCCCCGAGAGTATTTTCTTGACGAGGTAGGGGACTGCCTAGTTTGGTTTGAACTTCCCTCTAGGGTCGACGGGAAGTGGTGCTTCCAATGGATTTGACTACTAATCCCTCATGTATGTTTCGGGATTTTACCCGTTTGTTAAAGGCTCGTTGTATACGTTGTTGGTAGGCTTGCACGTTGGACAGTGCATGTATTCTACGCTCGTCTAAGAGCACTAACTCATCGTATCATTTTTGGTTCCATTCTTATTCAGCAATGCCGCTTTCGGTTAGTATCCTTAGTGCGGGTATTTCTAGTTCTACGGGTTGCACGGCTTCAGAGCCGTAGGTTAAATAGTATGGTGTGGCTCCGGTGGGTGTTCGGTAGAATGTTCGGTATCCCCATAACGCGAAGGGTAGTTTGCTTGGCCAATCCCGATAGTTGTCTATCATTTTCTTAAGAATCGTAGTGATGGTTTTGTTTGCTGCCTCCACGGCCCCGTTTGTCTGAGGTCTGTAGGGTGAGGATTTGTGTCTTTGTATTTTGTATTTGTCTAAGATTTTTTTGGTATCGGCTCTGAAATGAGCCCCCTGATCGCTGATAATTTCATGAGGTACGCCGTAGCGGTAGATGATGTTATTTTGTAGGAATTTGACTACTTGTTTGGAGGTTAGTACGGTCTAAGAGGCGGCTTATACCCACTTGGTGAAGTAATCGATGGCCACTAGTATAAAACAGTGTCCGCCGGTTCCGGATGGGTGCACCTTTCCTATGATGTCAATTTCCCAAGTAGATAAGGGTCAGGGTGTGGCTTTGGTATGGAGAGGATATGGCGGTAGGTGTTGGATGTTGGCGAATATTTGGCAGTTGTGGCAGTGACGGACGTGACATCGACAGTCTGCCTCTAGGGTAATCCAGTAGTAGCCTAGTCTCATTATTTTTCGGGCTAATAGGTGTGCGCTCATGTGGGGTCCGCACTCTCCGTCATGTACTTCCTCCATGAATCTCTCGGATTAGGTTTTATTTATGCATCTAAGGAGGACTCCTTGTGGGGTTCGCTTGTATAGTAGTCCTTGGTTTTGGACGTAATGGGCAGCTTGTATTCCTAAAGCTCTCTTGTTTTTGGTATTTGTGTCGGGTGGGTATGATCCGTTGGCTTTAAAGTCTAGGATTGTTTAGTACCATGGTTCTTCGGGGGTATCGTCGGTTTCGAGGTTATGAATGTAGGCCGGTTGTTCGCTTCTCTCTACGCAGATAGGCATAGAGAAAAGATGGTCAGGCATGTTTATTAATGATCAGGCTAGCTTGGATAGGGCGTCAGCGAATTAGTTCTCTTCGCGAGGTATGTGTATGAAGTTAATTTTGGTGAACTCCCGGGATATTGTTTCTACTTCGGTTTGGTACGGAGCTAGGCTTTCGCTATAAACCTTCCAGGTGCCCATGGCTTGGTTGACTACTAAGGATGAATCTACGTGTACTCTAAGGTTCTTAACTCCTAGAGTTACGGCGGCTTTTAGCCCTATTAGGCAAGCTTTGTATTTGGCTGCGTTGTTGGTAACGGGGGAAGTCCAGCTTGTATGATCACTTATTAGTTATAGGCGTATTGCTGTTTGGTTAGGGGGGTCAGTTGTGCGTTGAACTTAGGGTAGTTGTTCCTAGTCTCCTTTTAGGGTGAAGATATAGTGGGCCGTTTGTTGTAGCCCTTGCGCTTTAGTTAATTGTTATTGATAAATGGCATAGTATCGAGTTTCAAACGATAAAATAAGTTATTAAAAGGAATCGAGCGATTGTCGAGGCATGTTTGTAGTATAAGAATTGTTTTATTGATAAAGTAGTAAATGGGCTAGATGCCCGTGATTTTGTTTGATGGGGGAGGTGGAGGACATGCCCCTTCTCACCTCCCTGACTCGGTGCGTAAAAAGAAAATACTTATTACTATTTTAGGTCTAGGCCCTAAGATGAACTAGACTCTGACTCGGGTATGGATTTGCTGGCCTCGGTAGGTGCCTGCGTGCCCTCGTATTCTGGGTACGCCCCAAATTTTTCCTCTTGGATGAGGTGACGAACTTGCTGTCGGAATTCACGACATTCACTAATGTCATGACCTCGACCTTGGTGATATCGACACTACTTACTACCATTCAATGTATTGACCTTTTATCGGCGGGTGGATCGGGCGTCGGAGTTAAGGGGTACAGGAGCCCATCGGATATTAGCATCGTTAAAGCCTGGTCGTGGGATAGCCCAAAGTGTTCGAGGATTCGGAGACCCCTTTCGTCGGAGGTATCCGTTAAGAAGCGGGTGGGTCTTTTTGTCAGCAGGGCGATTTTCACGACCCCTGTTTTTATTAACCCTTCGATTTTATCTTTCAGCAGTGTGCAAGACTCTGTGTTGTGGCCATTACCTCTATGGTAATGGCAGTACTTTCCTTTGGACCAATGACGAGATCTATGTTTTAGTGGGGGGTCAGCCATTGGTCCTATGGGCCGTAGAAGGCGAAGGGATGCTAATCTTCGGAGCGCAGATGCATAGCTAACCCCGATTTGGGTGTGCTTTTTCTTTGGTTCCATAGTCTCGGGTGAACCTATGCTATCCCATTTGATTGACCCATTACACTCAGAGGTTGGAAGCCTGGGAGACTCCTCGAGCTTTTCCTCAATATGAGCTACCCTAGCCTCGATTCTTAATAGTAGAGGGTGTATTTGTGAGACTAGGCGAATTAGGCTTTCAATAGTTGTCACATGTTATGCAGGGTTGATGGGTGTGGGTTCTGGATGACTGTCTGGTTCATCCTCAATATTTAGGATATCCTCTCCCAGAGGGACAAGGTGGGAACAGTCGATGGTGTCGTCAAAGATGGCATGGACACTAAAGGGATTTGTGGTGTTGTTGGGTTTTTCGGGTGGACCGAGAGGGATCGTCCCATTTTCTATCATATCTTGTATGGTATGTTTGAGCCGAAAACAAGATTCGGTATCGTGGCCATTGCCACGATGGAAATGGCAATACTTATTTGCATCCCATGTCTTCGCTCTTTTGTCTGCAGGTGGGTCCTTAGTAGGACCTATGGGCTCGAGCTTTCCTTGCTCAGTTAGCCTTTTTAAGGCTTCGGTGTACGTGATGCCTAACTTGGAGAATGTTCTAGGGGTGAAGTTTGTCCTCCCTCTAGCGGTTGGTTCAACCAGGTGTACTTCCTCGGTTTTGTTATTTCCAGATGATCTGTAAGATCGGGTCCCTGTGAAAGTGGTTGGCCCCTGATAGCCTTTCCCCATTATCTTGGAAAATACTCCCTTTTTCATATCGTCCTCAAGGCGTAATCCTAAGGTAGATAGCTCCTTGAAGGTATGGATATTTTGGTACCTAAGGTGGGAGGCGTAAGCGGGTCTAAGGTTATTGACGAATTTTTCTACCAAGGTGGCTTCATCCTGACGGTTTATTAGTTAGGTACTGACCTTTCTCCACCTAGTCAGAAATTCCGAGAAGCCATCCTTCTTATTTTGGAAGAGGACTTCAAGGCTTCTGATAGTGACTTGTGTTTCGGCATTATCCACATATTGTTTTGCGAATTCTATGGAGATATCGTCCCAAGTGGATATCTTTTTGGGATCGAGCGAATAAAATCAAGATCGTGGTGTGTCTCCTAGGGATGAAGGGAATATCCTAGTGAAAAGGCTGGGTTTGACCCCCTTAATGGCCATGTAATCCTTAAAGGCATGGATGTGGTTGAGGGGATCCTCGGTTCCTTTGAATTTGGGTATGTCGGTTAAGGAAAAAAATTCTGGTAATTGGTCATTTACCATTTCAAATTTTTTATGGTTTTCGAGATGGACATTGTTCCCCTAGTTTAGGCGCATTTGACTTTCGAGGAAATCTAAGTGATTCATAGCGGATTGTAGGGTGTCGTCTTGAGGCTGGGTAATGGGGTCATTAGGGATGACACCGGCAGGTGCTCCGCCTAGCGGAGTGGAATTTAAAAGGACCTCGTTGAGGATCCGGTTGTGGTGTTCATCAGAGGCCTTATCTTCCAAGTGGCCTAGACGAGAGTCTATACTGTTTACAGATGCATTCACGGTGATGATAGTGGCCTCGAGGTCTCGGCTTAGGTTAGTTAAAGTTCCTATGGTGTTATCTGCGGATTGTTCGGCGTCGTCCCCACTGTGGTTACTCGCATCCACGCTTGAATCTCCCGACATGACTGCGGAAAAGGTGGAATTGATGAGGGTGGATTTATCAGATGACCTAGAGACTCGAGGAATGCTTGTAATCGAACGACTCGGAAGGGAGACCCTTGATTTGTGCGTGTTTGCGGTCATCAGATTAGGGACTCAGATGCTTCGGACTCTCGGCGTATTCGGCGAAACGCCGAGTGGATCTATGTCTCTAAAACGAGACGATTTGACACACATCTCGGAGGTGAGATTTAAAGAGGACTTCTCGGGATGAGACGACCCAAAATTTAAGACCTCGAGTGGAGGTGACCCTAGTAACTAACACAGACAGGTAATCACACGGTTGTACGACGTAAGAAGTTGATCGCGATCCCGGCACAGGATCAAGGAGTTTTGATCCATTTTTTTATAAAACAATTGAGCTTTTGAAAATAAAACCTTTTCTTTTGAAAGGGAGGGGTTTGTAAAATCGGTGTGACGATGGTGCGGTGTGACGTGAAAATGTGTTGCTACGTGTGTGCCAGGAAACCGACGTTAGCAAAAGCGCAAAAGATGGTTTTTCAAAAGAAGCATGGTTCTTAAGGGAACCAGTTTTGAAAATGTGACATTGTGCTTTTATCAAGACTACTATTGATCAGCTAGTTCGATATTTGTGGTGTAGACGGTGCTCGTGAAAGAACGTGATGTCTCGTGATGGTGCTTTTGAAAACGTGACTAAATCTTTGTTACAGAATTTAGGTAGTGAAAGTGTTTTTAGAAAACTTTTAAAATGTGTGACCATATTTGTCCATCTTATTGATTAGAATTTCGATGGTGGTGACGGCGTGTAAAAATGTTTTGTGAATATAACCGTATCGGATTCCTTGACTTCATTAATTGAAGGTTTGGTCGTGTTACGGTATGTGCAAAAATAAAATGTAATCACTTTTGGTGCCTCAGTCTCATTGATTGGGAATTTGGCATTTATTAGCGGTTCTCGCTGTTGTTGGAAAACTACGAGTTTTGCTTTGGCCAAGGTGATGGTGCTCAAAAAGTTTTTTTTGAAAGTAGTGAGTCTAAAATTTGCCATGATGACAGCATTTAAAACATTTTTTTTTCCGAAAGTAACAATGATTTGACCGGAGTATCGGTACTCAAAAGATCGTTTTGAAGAGAAGAGATTTTTTCGAAAACGGAGTTGGGTGCGGTTGAATATGTTGTCGTGGTTGAATCAAGATTTTAGTGTTTTATTTGGGTTGTTCAAACACGCTACACATAACTAGGAATGCGTACACTCATGCAGCATGCAGACACGGGTAGGTTAGGGTAGGCTACCGCCCACGATTAACCTTTGCTTAGGTGTCGACAGGTCATCTGGGGAGATGAGTAGTGTCGTACCGTCCGCTTAGAACCACTCGTTTAGTATATCCGTGGGATACGCGTTGGACGGCCGAAGCGTCAACCGAGGATCTCTCTTCGTGTCCATAAGGATCTTACCGCGAAGAGGTCGATTGGTCCTGATATCGGTTAGGGTGGGCTTTTTAGGGCCAAAACCTTTTGTGACCACAACTAGGAACTAGGAAATGAGCTTCACCGACCTCGTTCGAGTTACATCACCGCTGAAAACTTGTTTCCAAATCCCCAGCCGTCGCCAAACTGTGGGCGTCCGTCCGCACCGCCCAGCGCCCCGAGCGCGCCCGCGCGGGACCGACCCGGTTTTATCGCGGAGGCCACCCACGCGGCCTCCTTCTGGTCGGGGGCCGGTCCGATCTCGCATTCGGGGCGATGTTTCGGACCTCGATTCGGACATTTACTAGACGGATGCGGGCACCT
This sequence comes from Agrostemma githago, assembly GCA_958450325.1. Taxonomy (NCBI): domain Eukaryota; kingdom Viridiplantae; phylum Streptophyta; class Magnoliopsida; order Caryophyllales; family Caryophyllaceae; genus Agrostemma; species Agrostemma githago. The sequence continues at coordinate 57,903,164 of OY288247.1, read as the reverse complement.
GTGTTTCCGTTGGAATCGATCGAGTTGTGGTTGTAAATGTTCAAAGGCTGATATGTTTGGTAAGGCGACCTTTTTAATGAACCGAATTCGTTGCCGATTTTTGGAGTCGCCACCAAGTCAATTATGGGGACTCGGAAACCGTTCAAGTCAACTTTGATCCTTAGCCGGCTCAAAGCTGAGAGGCACGGGACCTAAAGATAAAGACTTGTACCCTTAAGCAATCTATGCCTTGAATGACTCTCATTGCCAATGGTTTCGGACATCCAAAAACCGTCGATTCTGAGTAAGGGGCGAGGGTACGTATTGGGAAGCCAACGTCCGTTAGGCATCGACACCCAATCCCGCCCGCGCGTAGTGGCCTTTACTAATCAATCGGTGGGCTGATAACTTTGTTCCTTTGTTGTGGTGGAAGTACGGTAACATCCATTGTTTTGACCCTATACCTTTTGCTAAGTCGGTTGTTTAAGGACAAGTAAGTTTTGTCGTTGAAGTAGTTGCATTTACATTCTTTGCATGCGATTTCACGTGACAAGCAGGCCATGAAAAGATGCACATAGGAGAGTAGAGAGTATTAATATTATACATATTAGCAAATCAGTTTTAACGTGATAATACGGATATTAGTCATTCTCGTGGTATACCTTACCCGGTATTCTGCTTAAGATGCGTCGGCTCGGTATTAATAGGGATGCGTCGAACCATGTAAGGTGAGCTTCAGGACTAATACGGAACCCGACCATTGCTTTGTTTAGTTTTAGCTTATTTACGTTTTGAATTCCGTGTAAGGTGATTTAGCATGCGATTATAAGGTCATAAAAGCAATAAATCATACGAAAGCTGTTAATACGAATGTAAGTAAATCACATAGTAAGGAGTTCCACCCTCGAAGTATACGCTAAATGGGACACTATGCATAGATAGTTGAGAACGAATCTTGAAACTACTCGGGTCTATTTATGGTGTTTTAGTGTTTATGGTTGAAGTTGGGACGTTACGTGTTTTAGTACGTGTAATGGACCTAGTTTCCACATTTGACATTATCGTAGTGTATAATGAAAGTACAAGAATGTAATGTTTTGTTTCGATGACAACCTAGTGACGATTGGACTTCGAAAGGTGAATCCTCCTACCTCGCCAGGTGATTTTGGCTGAGTTTCGTTACCACTCGCTCTTCCTGCGGCTAATCCGGCAGAACTCCGTTACTATTTGCTGGTTCTGCGGCTAATCCGGCAGAACTCCGTTGCTAGACTCGAAGTAGCAAGTCGAACACAGGCACCTCGGGATTGAGTGGGGTGCTCGAAGGTGAGGAGTAGCATCGATTTCAATTATCGGGACTACGATTGAGTGGATCATTTGCTTCGGGTGTCGGAGTGCGAGTCCTAAGCGAGAAACTCTTAACGAGTAAAGAGAGAAGGGAAGATGTTGTGTGTCGAATGAAGGGGGTGGAGTGGGGTATTTATAGTTGTTTTCGGCTCTCGTCATCCGGATAGACGCTTGAGTCCAGGCGCACCAGAACTCAGGCGCCTGGGTTTAGGCGTGTGAAGGCTGAGACGCGCGAAATGAGGCGTTCAGAAATTTGAAGATACGATTTTGATACTTTCCAAAACCGAGAGTTGTGCGTATTATTTGTGACCTGGAGACTAAGCTTCCCCCTCTTTAACCTAGCGCCGTTGCGCCGAGTGGGCCTCGGGTGCGCATCCTGAGGTTTGCTTGGCGCGATGCTGACTCGGTTCGTATATCGGGACTGACTCGGGGTCTCGGTATCAGAATTGACTCTAATTAGTGTCTATGCAACCGTAATGACACGACTAAGGCTGCCTTGATGTTAATTTAATTTTTCCGAGTAATTATTTAATCCGTTCTATAGAAAAACTATCTAAAACATCGCAAGCTCGCGTCGCGTTGCAGTCCGATCATCATCGGGTGTTTGTTGGGCACTCCTGCAGCCACCAGGTCCAAATCTGGGTGTCTACACTAATATCCTTAGAGAAGGGATATCTAGCTCTATTGTTTGCTTGTACTGCTTCTGAATCGTAGGTTAGGTAATATGGTGTGGCTTCGGTGGGAGTTCGGTAGGATGTTCGGTATCCCCATAATGCGAATGGTATTTTGTTGGGGCAATCCCGATAGTTATCTATCATCTTCTTAAGGATGATGATGATGGTTTTGTTTGCTACCTCGACCACTCCGTTTGTTTGAGGCCTGTAGGGTGATGACTTGTGTCATTGGATTTTGTATTTGTCTAGGAGTACTTAGGTATCGCCTCTAAAATGAGCTCCCTAATCACTGATGATTTCGTGTGGTATGCTGTAGCGGTAAATGATGTTGTTTTGTAGGAATTTGACTACTTGTTTAGTGGTTAGTGTCATGTAAGAAGTTGCTTCAACCCATTTGGTAAAGTAATCGACGGCTACTACTATGAAACAACGCCCCCCTGTTCCGGATGGGTGTACTTTTCCTATGATGTGGATTCCCTATGTGAAGAAGGCCAGAGTGTTGTTTTAGTGTGGAGTGGATACAGTGGTATATGTTGAATGTTGGTAAATATTTGGCAGTTGTGACAGTGGCGGACATGATGCCGGCAGTTGTGGACGTCCGTCCGCACCGCCCAGCGCCCCGCGCGGGACCGACCCGGTTTCATCGCGGCGGCCACCCATGCGGCCTCCTCCTGGTCGGGGGCCGGTCCGATCTCGCGTTTGGGGTGATGTTTCAGACCTCGATTCGGATGACGATTCAGACTTGTACTAGACAGATGCGGGCACACGTGTTTCCGTTGGAATCGATCGAGTTGTGGTTTTAAATGTTCAAAGGCCGATATGTTTGGTAAGGCGACCTTTTTAGTGAACCGAATTCGTTGCCGATTTTTGGAGTCGCCACTGAGTCAATTATGGGGATTCGGAAACCGTTCAAGTCAACTTTGATCCTTAGCTGGCTCAATGTTGAGTGGCACGAGACCTAAAGATAAAGACTTGTACCCTTAAGCACTCCATGCCTGGAATGACTCTCATTGCCAATGGTTTCGGACATCCGGAAACCGTCGATTCTGAGTAAGGGGTGAGGGTACGTATTAGGAAGCTAACGTCCGCTAGACATCGACACCCAATCCCGCTCGCACATAGCGGCCTCTACTAATCAATCGGTGGGCTTATAACTTTGTTCCTTTGTTGTGGCGGAAGTACTGTAACATCCGTTGTTTTAACCCTATGTCTTTGCTATGTTGGTTGTTTTAAGGACAAATAAGATTATTATCGTCGAAGTAATTGTTTTTACATTCTTTGCATGCGATTTCACGTGACAGGCAGACCATGTAAAGATGCACGTAGGAGAGTAGAGGGTACTAATATTATACATATTAGCAAATCAGTTTTAACGTGATAATACGAATATTAGTCATTCTCGTGGTATACCTTACCTGGTATTTTGCTTAAGATGCGTTTGCTCGGTATTAGTAGGGATGCATCGAACCGTGTAAGGTGAGCACCAGGACTAATACGGAACCCAACCATCACGTTGTTCAGTTTTAGGTTGATTACATTTTGAATTTTGTGTTAGGTGATTTAGCATGCGATTATAAGGTCATAAAAGCAATAAATCATACGAAAGTGGTAAATGCGAATGTAAGTAAATGACGTAGTGAGGAGTTATACCCTCGGAGTATACGCTAAACGGGACACGATGCATAGATAGTTGAGAACGGATCTCGAAACTACTCGGGTCTATTTATGGTGTTTTAGTGTTTACGGTTGAAGTTGGGACGTTACGTATGTTTTTAACGTGCCATGGACCTAGTGTCCACGTTTGACATTATCGTAGTGCATAATAGAAAGTACATAAATGTAAAGTTTTGTTTAGATGATAACCTAGTGACAGTTTGACTACGAGGGCTGATCCTCCTAGCTTGCCTTGTGGTGATTTCGGCAGAGTTTCGTTACCACGGATAGTTCTACGGTTAATCTGGCAGAAACAACTAGACTCGGGGTAGCTAGTCGAATACAGGCACCCCGAGATCGAGTGGAGTGCTTGAAGGTGAGGAGTAGCGTCGATTCGCTTATCGGGACTACGATCGAGTGGATCGTTGGCTTGGGTGTCGGAGTGCGAGCCCAAGTTAGAAGAAACTCGTAAAGAGTAAGAGGGAGAAGAGAAGAATGATTTGTGTCGAATGAATGAGGTGGGGGGGTATTTATAGGTGCTCGCGCAGTTCACATCGCCCAGAAGGACGCCTGAGTCCAGGCGCACCAGAATTCAGGTGCCTGGGGTCGTGCGCATGAGGTGTAGGACGCCCGGGGTAAGGCGCCTGGGATTTTGAAGATACGATTTCGAAACTTTCCAAAACCGAGAAGATGCGTATAACTCATAACTTGGGGATTAAGTCTCCTCTTTTACCCTAGCGTACCGTTGAGCCGGGTGGGCTTCGGGTGTGCACCCGGAGGTTCGCTCGGCCCAATGTGCTGACTCTGGTATGACTTTGCGTATTTTGGGACCGATTCGGAGTCCCGGTGTCGGAATTGACTCTAATTAGTGTCGACGCGACCGTAATGACACGAATAAGGCTGCCTTGATGTCAACTGAATTTTTCCGAATAATTATCTGATTTGTTTTATAGAAAAACTATCTAAAACATCGCAATCTCGCTTCGTGTTGCAATCCGATCGTTATTCGGTGTTTGTTGGGCACTCCTGCAGCCACCAGGTCCAAATCTGGGTGTCTACCGAATCCCCCACATTGACTGAGGCTTGGACAAGACAAAAGTCAAAGTATAGCTGCCCAGGTCAATCGAGGATTACAACCTGGTGGCTGTCCGGTCAGGTTGTTTTAAGTGCGTTGGACTACGTATTGAGGCTCGCCAGCCAAGGCTTAGAAATCATACCTGACGTCCTTGCATGTGGTCGCTTATCGGAGCTCGGGTCCGTGTTTGTTATCTCGTCTTGGGTTTGTTACGTTCATGGGTTTCGATTTTCGGATGTGTGAGAATCCGCCTAACTTTGGACTGCCCTTCGAATGCTTATGACTCACTAGGCATGAAAATGTTTGATTTGCCTTTAGAATGCTCATGACTTGTTGGGCTCAAGGATAAAAGAAAAATGTTCTGGTGTGTAAGTATCCACTCGAACTTAAATTACCTTCGGGATGCCTATGACCCGTCAGGCTCGAGGATAAGAGAAGAAAATGCTCGAGTGTGTAAGTATCCGCTTGAACAATTGCCTTCGGGATGCCTATGTTCCATCGGGCTCAAAAATTGAAAACAAATTTGCCTTCAGGATGCTTATGACCCGTCGGGCTCGAAATTTTTTAAAAAGTTTGCCTTCAGGATGCCTATGACCCGTTAGACTAGAAAATTTAAAGAAGTTTGCCTTAAGGATGCCTATGACCCATTAGGCTCGAAAATGAAGAAAAGTTTGCCTTCAGGATGCCTATGACCCGTTAGGCTCGAAAATTAAAAAGTATTGGTTTAGCCTTAAGGATGCCTATGACCCGTCAGGCTTAAATTGAAAAAAAGATTTGCCTTCAGGATGCCTATGGCCCGTTAGGCTTGAATTACCTTCAGAGCGCTTAGCAACTCGTTAGGCTTAAACTGCCTTTAGGATGCCTATGACCCGTTAGGCTCGAATTACCTTCAGAGCGCTTAGCGACTCGTCATGCTTAAATTGCTTGGGATGTATAAGAATCCATTGTCTTTAGAGCGCCTAACGACTCGTTAGACTTAAAAAATGCCTGGGATGTATAAGAATCCATGCCTTCAGAGCGCCTAGCGACTCGTTAGACTTAGAAAATGCTAGGGATGTATAAGAATCCATGCCCTCAGAGCGCTTAGCGACTCATCAGACTTAAAAAATGCTTGGGATGTATAAGAATCCATGCCCTCAGAGCGCTTAGCGACTCGTCGGACTTAAAAAAATGCTTGCGATGTATAAGAATCCATGCCCCCAGAGTGCTTAGCGACTCGTCAGACTTAAAAAAGTGCTTGGGATGCATTGGGGTCCATTCATGTTTATATTGCCTTCAGAGCGCTTAGCAACTTGTTAGGCTTAAAGATCCGCAATCGTTTATTTGTTTTGGTTAGATTAATCTTGCTTTGCGGATTTGTCTTGCTTTGCTCGGATTTGTTTTCCATTGCTCGGATTCATTTTGCTTTATCAAGTGCTACAGTGTGAGTATTCTTGCTAGTCGAGGTTTTTATGCTTGTTGTTGTTGTTTTATTTTATTGTCTGGGCAGATTTCGGTTAAAGGGTGTTTATAAGCTTGATTTGCCGGTATCGGTTAGTAAATTGTCTTGTCGTTGTGTATTTTGCCTGGTTTATGAGTGCGTGTGTTGCGGGTGTCGGATACTATGCGTCATTTGCTCTCATTTTAGTCTTGTGCCGAGTAGTAAGACGTGTGTAACACTGCGCCTTAATATTCAGGCGCCTAGCCCCCAGCGGTCCAGAAGAAGGACGCTCGAACCGGGGCACCTAGAATTTTGTGGGTTGGACCCCTTTAAAATCTGCGAAGGGAGGGAGAACGAGTTATTCGTTCGAAAAGTTAGACGCGGGCACCCCTCCGACTTAATCTCGCTTTCTCGATTAGTTCAACCGGTTTTCGTCTCGATTTTTGCCATACACGATTATGTCGACGTCGGGTAAGCGTTCCTTACTCGGCTATTGTCGATTTTGCTTAATTTGGTTGAATGTGAGTCGATTTTGTTAAAACCCTAGAAAATCGATTTGGGCATTTTGAATTTGCTAGGTTTCGATGTTTGTGCTTGGTCCCATTGTTAAATTAGGGTTGAATAGAGTTTGTTAGAGTAGTTATAACCTTGATAGGAGGTCTTGAGGTGTATTAATGGCCTCCCATGGGGGTAAATTCGAAATGCTAGGGTTTAGGGACCGCTTTCCCGGTTATTCCCGTACTTGCATTTTGTAATCTTGCTTGATTAGTATTTGTGACATTATAGATGACTTCCATGTCGACCTTTGTGAGTTAGAATGCCCTCTAGGGCACTCCGTGAGGTTTTGTGTGACTTACGATGGACAAAAAGGTACCGCAATGATGTCGGATTTTCTCGAAACCACTTCTATTGTGACCGGGATCGAAAATGGGTGGTAGTGGGCTTTTCAGAATTCTGAAACCTTTATCTAAAATTTTGACCTTATTTTGACCCGTTTGAGGTGTTTTAGCGTGACTTGAGGCATGTATTTTTGTATTTGTTCGCTTGATTTTGCAGCCAGGGATGATACTGAGCATCCCGAGGGAGCTCCTATGACCGACACTAGCGGTGAGACCGCCGGGACAAGCTCACTGACTCACCGCGGGATTCGTAGGAGACGACGAAGCGTTCCATCGCAGCATCGTGATCCAGGGACCATAAATGAGCCGATTTCGATAGAGTTAGGAAGCGTAAGCTGCCTGATACGGTTGCTAGGAGGGTTCACGTCCCGGATCCCGCGCAAGGGAACGAGGAGATTGATTAAGATTATCCTCTGTGGGCTCATAACTGGGACGACCATCAGTTGTTGTTCCGTCCTGATTTGCACATCTCTCACCGTATTGTGAAAGGCATGGTGAGTATCTCTACTCGTTCTTATTAGTTTAGGCTTTGAATTTTGGTTTTGGTCAGTTTGGTTTGGTTTGTTTATGCTTGTATTATCTCGGTTTGCAGCCCCCAGGTCCGATGAAGACCTTCTCGGGTTTTACGACATGCTTAGAGATATATTCTCAGAAGCTTAGTCCTGCGGCAAAGGAGACTATCGCGAGGATGACTTTGGGTCCCGTGGTCGGGCATTGGGTCTGGTTGGTGGGTTGCAAGACCAAGTGCAACCTTATGGTGAATAGAGCGATGATAGATTGCTTTCACGACACTACCTCGACCTTCCACATGTCTTTCGGGGAGATCGGGATGACTTCGGGGTTATTACGGGTTTACCCTGGGGTCCGGAGGTGATTAGATGGGCTACCGAGGGCCCTAAGTTAGATAGCGATGAGGTCTGTTGATGGATCGGGGATTGTTTGGAGCGTGAGGCTTATAGTACGCCTCATGCTCTGGTGAGTTCGTAAATCACCGACCACTTCGAGAGGGTGGCGGTATAAGAGGGTCGAGCACCCAACACGCCGGTGCAAGATGCCCAGCTGTGGTTGTGGTATTTCCTAGAATCGACCCACTTCTCGGATAAGGGCGAGAGGTTTAGTACTAGGATTTTGCCTTTCCTAGCTGATTTAGATCAGCTGGGACATTTTGATTGGGCAACCGTGGCTTTCGCGGAGATGACCCACTGTAGACACCCAGATTTGGACTTGTTGGCTGCGGAGGTGCCCGACAAACACCCGATGACGATAGGACTGCAACGCGACGCGGGTTCGCGGTGCTTTAGGTAGTTTTTCTATAGAACGGATCAAATAATTACTCGGAAAAATTAAAACTAACATGATGGCAGCCTTAGTTGTGTCGTTACGGTCACATAGACACTAATTAGTGTCAATTCTGACACCGGGACCCCGAGTCGCTCCCGAAACTCGAACCGAGTCAGCACTGCGCCAAGCGAACCTCGGGATGAACACCCAAGGCCCACTAAACCCACGGCGCTAGGTCAAATCCAGGGAAGATTTAACCCCCAAGATTCATATCACACTCCTCCCTCTCGGTTTTGGAAAGTATCAAAATCGTATCTTCAAAACTCCAACCGCCCCACCTCACGCGCTTTGGTCTCCCCACGCCTGAGCCCAGGCGCCTGAGTCTCAGTGCGCCTCAACTCAGGCGCCCATATGGGCGATAGGGCCGAAAACACCTATAAATACCCCCCTTCACGCCCTCATTCAAGACACATCTCATTCTTCTCTTCCCCCTCTAAACTCTCGCTAAGGGCTCGCACTCCGACACCCGAGGCAAACAATCCACTCGATCGTAGTTCCGATAAAAAAAGCGACATCGACGCTACTCCGCACCTTCGAGCATGCCACTCGATACCGAGGTGCCTATGTTCGACTAGCTCAAGTCTAGTATCGAAGGTCTACCGGATTAGCCGCAGAACCGGTCCATAGTAACGAAGCTCTGCCGGAGTAGCTGCAGGAAAGTGTCAAACGGTAACAGAGCTCTGCCGGAATCACTGGTCAAGCTAGAAGGATCCGCCTGTTGATCGAGTCGTCACTAGGTTGCCATCTAAACAAAACTTTCCATACTCGCACTTTCTATTATTATACAATACGACAACATTAGATGTGGGCACTAGGCCCACAAACATCTACTAAAATACGTAACGTCCCAACTTCAACCACAAACACTAAAACACACTAAATAGACCCGAGTAATTCCGAGATCCGTTCTCAAAATTATCCATGCATCGCGTCTCGTTTAGTGTATACTCCGAGGGTGCAACTCCTCACTATGTGATCTACTTATATTCGCATTTACAGTTTTTCGTATGATTTATTACTTTTATGACCTTATAATCGCATGCTAAATCACCCAACACGGAATTCAAAACGTAAAACAACTAAAACTGAATAAAGCGATGGTCGGGTTCCGTATTAGTCCCGGTGCTCGCCAAGCATGGTTCGACGCATCTCTATTAATACTGAACCGACGCATCTTAAGCAGAATACCAAGTAAGGTATACCACGAGAATGACTAATATCCGTATTATCGCGTTAAAACTGACTTGCTAATACGTATAATATTAATACTCTATACTCTCCTATGTGCATCTTTTCATGGCCTGCTTGTCACGTGAAATCGCATGCAAAGAATGTAAATACAACTACTTTGACGACAAAACTTTCTTGTCCCTAAACAACCGACGTAGCAAAAGGCGTAGGGTTAAAACAACGGATGTTACAGTACTTCCGCCACAACAAAAGAACTAGGATATCAGCCCACCGATTGATTAGTAGAGGCCGCTATAGTGCGGGCGGGATTGGGTGTTGACATCTATCGGATGTTGACTTCCCAATACGTACCCTCACTCCTTACTCAGAATCGACGGTTTTCAGATGTCCGAAACCATTGGCAATGAGAGTCATTCCAGGCATGGAGTGCTTAATGGTACAAGTCTTTATCTTTAGGTCTCGTGCCACTCTACTTTGAGCCGGTAAGGGATCAAAGTTGACATGAACGGTTTACGAGTCCCCATAATTGACTCGGTGGCGACTCCACAAATTGGCAACGAATTCAGTTCACTAAAAAGGTCGCCTTACCAAACAAATCGGCCTTTAAACATTTACAACAACGACTCGATCGATTCTCAAACGGAAACACTGGTGCACCCACCCGTCTAGTACAGGTCCGGATAGTCATCCAAATCGAAGTCCAAAACATCTCCCCGTACACGAGATTGGACCGGCCCCCGGCAGGGAGGGGGCCGCGTGGGTGGCCGCCGCCACACGTTGAAAACCGGGTCGGTCCCGCACAGGCGCACGCGGGGCGCCGGGCGGTGCGGACGGACGTCCACAGTTTGGCGACTCCTCTGGGGATTTGGAAACAAGTTTCCAGGGGTGGTGTAACTTGAACGAGGTCGGTGAAGCTCATTTCTTAGTTCCTAGTTGTAGTCACTAATGGTTTTGGCCCTAAAAAGCCCACCCTAACCGATATCAGGACCAATCGACCTCTTCGCGGTAAGATGTTTAGGGACACGCGGAGAGATCCTTGGTTGCCGCTCGGCCGCCTAACGCGTACCCCGCGGAATAATAAGCGGATAGTTCCGAACGGACGGTATGACACTCGTCTCCCCAGATTATTGTCAATACCTAAGTAAAGACTATTCGTGGGTGGTAGCCTACCCTAACCTACCTGAGTCTGCATCCTGCATGAGTGTATGCATTCCTAGTTATGTGTAGCGTGTTTTGAGCAATCTAACCCAAATAAGACACTAAAAACCGGATTCAACCACGCCAACATATTCAACCACACCCAATTCCGTTTTCAAAAAATACCTCATCTTTTCAAAACGACCTTTTAAACACCGATACTCCAGGCAAGTCATGATTTCTTAAAAGAAAAAAAAACATTTTCAAACGCCGTCACCATGGCAACTTTCACACTCAACATTTTCGAACAAAATGAATTCTCAAACGCCGGCACGAGGATAAAGTAAAACCCGTCAACAACAAATACCGTTAATGCCACCGAAACTCCCAATTAATGGGATCGAGGTACACCAAGCAGTTACATACTTGTTTTCAAAAAAATAAAAAAATAAATTTTTTTCACATTCCGTTAACACGACCAAAGCTTCAATTAATGAAGCCAAGGAATCCAAAAAACGGTTACATTCTCGAAACACATTTCACAATACGTCACTCTCCACCGTCAGATACCAATTAATGCAACCGACGAACGTGGGTCACTAGTTTTAAAAGCTCTTTCTAAAAGCATTATTCATCACCTAAGTTCTTCGATAAGGATTTAGTCACGCCTTTTAAACACCGTCATTAGGCTTCACGCTCTACCACGAGCATTACTTACACCGCAAATATCGAACTAGCTAATTAATAGTAGTCTCGATAAAAGCGTCACTTCATTATTTTCAAAACCGGTTCGCCTAAGGGCCGTGTTCCTTTCAAAAAAAGAAGAGAACATTTACATTTTTGCTATTGTCGGATTCCCGACGCGCACATAGCAGCGCATTTTTGGCATCACAAATGATGTCACCACACCATCGTCACCCTAGTTTTGCAAAATCGTTTTCAAAAAGTAAACTCTCCTCACAAGTATCGGTTGTTTTCAAAAAAAACGTCAAAATTCTTTGATCTTGAGCCGGGATCGCGATCATCTTCTTACGTCATACAACCGTGTGTTTAACTGTCTGTGTTAGCCACTAGGATCACCTTTACTCGAGGTTTTACATTTTGGGTCGTCTCTTTTCGAGAAGTCCTCTTTAAGCCTCACCTCCGAGGTTTGTGTCAAATCATCTCATTACAGAGATTTAAAATTCATTAGGCGTTTCACCGAATACACTAAGAGTCTAAAGCACTCGAGTCCTTAAACCCACGACCGCACACACACGCGAGTCAAGAGTCTTGTTCCCGCATCACTCAGATGTGAGCATTCCTCGAGTCTCTAAGTCATCCGGTGGATCCGAGCTGACCTTTTAATCCTTCCCCACTAGGATCACCCCCAACATGTCGGTAGATTCAAGCGCCATCGAAAGCATCCGCAACGATATCAATACCCTAACCAAATTGGTTCGCAACATCCATACTTCAGTAACCCGTTTGACTTTCTCCGTTCATTACATCGACAACCGCCTCAATTTCCTTGATAGTAGGGACACGGAAAGTGAAACGAACACCAATCCGGGCAATCAACACACCCAAGAGCCTACCCAGGATAGATTATCCCAACACTCCGCCCGATCAAAATTTACCAAAATAGATACGGAAAGAACACCAAGACCTTATAGGACCACATCCAACAAAGTAGAAAGATCACCGAGGGAGTTTACCCCAATCAATTCATCTTACACAGAAGCTCTTGATAACCTAGTCGATCAAGGGTTACTCTTGCCCATGGGTTCCACTCCGGACCCACCAATCGGCAGACGAGGCAAAAGCTGGACCCCTAATGCTTATTGCCTATATCACCAAGGTAACGGGCACGATACCGAATCCTGCTATTGACACAAACATATCATACAAGGCATGATCGAAAATGGGAGGATTCCTCTCCTTCAACTCGAGAAACCAAGCAATACCACAAACCCCTTTAACGTTGACACTGTCCTTGACGACACCTTCGGTTGTTCCCACCGTGACCCTGTAAAGGAGAATGTCCAGAATATCGTGGAAAATCCTGACAACCCACGGGCATCCACCAAGATGAGTAAATCTGTGTCCGAGTCAGAGTCTAGTTTGTCTTAGGGCCTAGACCTAATAGTATAACAAAAGTCTTTTGTTTTTACATCGAGTCAGGAGGTGCGAGGGGATCCGTCCTCCACCTCCCCAAAAATAATATCTTGGGCGCATAGCCCACTTATTACTATCAATAAAAAGATATGAACTTTTCTTCCTTTATGATGCGCCTCGACAATCGCTTGATTTAAAACATGTATTTCTCGCTTACGACTCGGTACTATGCCATTTATCGATAACAATCAAACATACCCCAAAACAACGAGGAATTACAAGAACTGAGATCTCGTGTTCTTTTCTTTTACCTATTCCATGTCTGGTATAGAAAGCCACAAACTATCCCTTAGAACGAGCATTCCCGAATCCTATGACAAATCTAGATAATCTCTTAGCTTCTGATCAAAGACGGATGGCAAACCTATTTCCCACAATAAATATCCCTCGAATAAAGACTGACCAATTCCCACCATAGGTGCTAGTCTGACAAAAAGAAAAAAAAGAGTCTGAAATGGCCAAAAGGAGCCAAAGAAAAAATGAAACCAAGGCCAAACTAAACCGGCCCAATTCAATGATCAAGACCAAACTCAACGGTCAAAATGAAATACCCAATCATTCAACACGACTTTAAGTGCGAAGTCCGAACGAAAAGCAAAAAAAAAAAGAGAGAAAGAAAAAAAAAACAGGCCAGTCAGCTAGCACCCAAAAACTAGCCTCCCTACATTACAACCTTTAAGACCTTCCCGGGACACTTTTTAGGAGACAGTCCGGAATTTTGAGGATTCAAGCTCAATAGGATAATCCCGACCGTTAGGGCCAGACATGAAAATCAAATCCCACGTAATTTACAACCCACCCGATTGAAGTCTGAGTCATTTTCACTCAGCTTCCCCTTTCCTACCACATTACGAAACCTTAGCCCATAGCCCTAACTCCACAAAAATCAAGCTCTAGATTTTGATCTATCGAAACCACTTACTACCTAGCTCCACATTCCAAAACCATCCAAGCCAGTTACCCTGACCCAAACACGGTATCTCAGTAATTGTCACTTTCAAGTGGTCACACCCGACCATTTCACATTAATTTTTAGCTAGGGTGAAAACCCATGCGAAACACTCTAAACGTCTCCCATCGATAATTGGCATGACGAGTCTAAAGCAAATTCACTCACATCTATAAAGAACTATGAACATGGTTTGATTCCGTTTAAAAGCGGATACGTAGGCAACCCTCATTTGGGTACAACCAAACAAATAAACAAAAAACAAAAAAATCGATTACTCGATTCACGTACAAACCAGGACTCTTTCCACGTTCTGGCTAATGAGTGATTTAAGTGACGAAGCACAAACGACGAGCCGAGGACGGGGTGAAAACCCGAAATGGCGTCCCGGGCACAATGAAGAAACGAGTTGCGAGCCGTCGTCGAAAAAAAAAGCAAAAATAAAAAGAGTGAAAAAAAAGACAAAACAAAAGGTGAGCCGAGGACGGGGTGAAAACCCGAAAGGGCGCCCCGGGCAAAATGAAGAATCGAGTTGCGAGCCACCACAAAAAAAAATATACTTCCTCCGGTTTTTAATTTTTGCCCCATTGCCTTTTTCACACAAATCAATAAAAGTATAAAAATAATGATAAAGAGAGCAATGATGTTGCAAATGAGGTGACTAGACATGTGTGTGTCATAAAGTTAGGATATAAATGATATATTTAATTATTTTTTGATGGCAAATGGTGTAAAAAGGTGAATACATAAGGACATTTTGGTAAAATGTACAACACAAATATGGAAAGTGGAGAGGTGGGGCAAAAAATAAAAACCTGCCATATAAGGAATACGGGGCAATAATTAAAAACTGGAGGGAGTAATAAATAACAAAAAAAAATATATGCTTCTCATTAATAAGAAAATTAGTTAAATCAAGCCTTTGTCGAGGCCCATTACATTCAACATCCAAAATCCAGCTACCCGGGAAAACGACAACGTGTCAAGCAAAACCCTACAAAAAACTAGTACTAATACGCCACATAATATCAATTAATACAACATAGTACTAAACGGCTGGGCTCTACCGGTCCAACTTTTTCTTTCCCTTGCCATTCGGGTATTCTTGCTTGGGTCTCTCACCATTGACCCTCCTAACGCAAGCTTTCACCTCCCTAGCCAAAAGCGAGCCCAGCCAATCTCACTTCCCCTCCTCACTCACATTTTCAATATGGGTCTTGTCGGTCTTGGCCCGTGTAGATGAACTGACAAACACTAGGATCGGTAACGCCGTCTTCGGTCAGGCACTTAGCGACATTTGCCTGCATAGCTTCCTTATTCTGTAGTACGGTCATCTCCACAATCCTAAACCTTTCTTTCACACTCGACAAACCCAAACGTCAGGAACGACCTCCTGAAGTCGCTAAACCCCTTTCCAACAGCCGAAATGCCCGCGCAAGAGTGTCAGGTCCACACGGACGGTACATTTCGTCCATCGAATCCACCAGACTTAGATGTCTTTTCATTTTTCCTTTTAGGGGGATAAGCTACCCCACATAGGCGTTGTATACACTCACATTTTGACCGCCAGGTGTCTATAGTAGTTTCCAAAAAACACCCAATGATGATCGGACGCAAACGTATTTCTACGCGCTCGGATATTGGCTCGAAACCTTTAGTTGCTGGCTTGGGCTTTTTACGGAGTACAAATCTCACAAAAATGGCCTCAAATTCAGGCCCAGTGGGTCGTTTCCAATAAAACAAGACTAATTTGGGTCAAAACCGACACCGGAAATAAAATCGTCTTTTAGCGACCGAGTCAAACCCTGGTCAAAGCCGTTTCCGAGAGCAAACCCGCGGTCCTCTTTCAGGTGGGCCACTCGATCAAGTCCATCAGGGCACTCGATCGAGTAACCCTAGACGGGGTATGTGAGCCATGCCTATATATACTGCCCTTTGCATGAACTTTTCTACAACTTTACACACTTTTAAGAAACCCTAATCTTCACCCATCACAGCTCATCCTCTTCAACCTTAAACCCTAGCATCTAGGAACCCTAAACCACCATAACTTAACTTACATCAACCTCGATTCTCCCGTGCTAAAGCCACAACTAACGAGATCTATTCGAGACTAAGAAACATGTAGGTTAAGGGTGCAAAATCCCGTTCTTCTCTCTTCTCCTCCTCTCTTCTTCTCGCGTCATCGTCGTCTTTTTTTTTCATTTTTTTATTTTGTCGTCGCGTCTCTAATATCGATAATATTATTAGTATAAGACATTAAATTACTCGTCGATTCGTGTCGAGTGTGAGTGATGACGGGATAAGGAAATCCGAATATACGAGGGTACCTCACCCGATGTTGACAGTCGCTTATCCCGACACCCCGATCGCTTGATTGTTGAGGCGAGTTAACATCAACAATAGTTTTCTTATTTTATCATTCATCGCATTTTCATCAATTTTCCTAACTATTTCAAGTAAAATATCTTTTTTTATTTAGAGTCGAAACCCGTTGACGCGGATCCGACATCACACAATCCGTAAGGATTTATTATGATGTCGGGATGCGGAGGGAATCAAGTCAAGTTTTTTTTATTACTCGAGTGTCGATCTATTAGATTCGATACCAACTCAATAGTTGGAGGTCGAATTTAAATGACTTAGTCAATAAATCCAACTAATACGATTTTCGTTGATGCTAAAATAGTTGTCACCTAATTTTTTTTAGCATTAATACGACACTATAAACGCGGAGATTATTTATATCGTTTTAGTCCGATTTAAAGCGACTCACAAAATCTTTTCTTAAAACGTTAACCGGGTACAATGAGTAATGCGAAATCGGGACCGAGAACAGTCCGCCACGTGAGTCGCACGTACCTCGTGCGAGTCGTGTGGCTGCGCGAGTCGCGCCTCTTTCGCGTGGGTCGCGTGGTTCTCTGAAAACCGTGACACAAAATTGAATTATTTCGTCTTAATAACAATTCTTCAGACATTTTTTTAAGGCACTCTAAGTATTCGATACCGATATCATAATCGGGCATGGAATATTACGAGTATCAATATTTAAGACGAGTAAAAACTGCATCATATTTTTACGCGATTTAATCAAATTGTCAATTTTCAAAACCGTAAGTTTTTAGCATCTCCAAGCCCCGATAAAATATATTTTATGACTTCGGTCAACACGTGTCAAGTCTATCACATGCAAAACCACTTTCCAAAATCATGCATCATATTGTTCACATTATTCTAATAGCATGTTACATTTCTTGCAAACCGTTATTATCGTTATTATCATTACTAACACGTTTGCTTCTATTTTGGTCAATTTATTTTTGTTATTTCATTTTATTGTACTAAAATGAACTCGCATGCTAAATACAACTTTGACGTTAAATTTAGATGCATTAAATCGACTTAGCAACCCATTCAATTATTCACATGTTTAGTGATAGGTGGGATTTGTCGTGGATCCCGCCAACAAATAATAACCAACTAACCTAACTGGGTAGCTAGGGCAAGTCAGGTCGAATCCACAGGGACGGGGTGTCGGACTAGGGTGTACTACGGTCGAAGACTCGGTTCAAGACAAGCTAATCTAGGGGATAGGCTAATGACTAGGCTAAGTCTAAAACGCGGAAAAGGAAGGCAAAACAACTAACTAGTGACTAAGGGAAGCAAAGATGACAATAAGGAAGAAACTAGGGATAGGTCGGGTTCATGGGTGCAACGAAGACAAAAAGGGGAAAACAGGGTTACTAGCGTGCTTACGTAGCCTAGGTAACGCCGATCGGGCTCTCGCTACGTAATCGGCCTAGGGGTCATCCTCACCGGGCTCTCGCTACTAATAAGGAAACCAAACCAACCAACCAAACACACACATACAAGAGAATATGCAAGAAAAACAAGGATTGATCGTCTCTAGTCTCACAAGCAATTCATCAAACATGTGGAGTGCAAGGTAAATGGGAAACAACAAAAATAACATCTAATACCACCCATCTCACCCTAATCATCCACAATCACAACCAATCACCCTAATAAACCTAGCAAGAGTCTACTCAAACATATCTAATGCTAAAACTAACAAGAACAAGATGAATCAACACAAACAACAAAACTTGCATAAAGAAACTAGTGAAAACAATGAACAATGAACCTAACAATGAACAAAGATTGAAACTTGGATGAATAAACAAGAATAACAGAAGGGAAAAGAAGGTTATACCTACTAATAAGATGAATGGAAGAATGAAAACTTGCATAAAAGAGAAAACCCAAATACATCACCCAAGGTTGTCAATCTTGGTTGGATTCTTCAAGAATTCCCTTAATACAAGGATTAACTAACTAGATTAAGGACTAATTACCGACTAATCTACTCTAATCTATGCTAATCAATGCTAAAGTAGTCTAGGGTTTAGTGGGTAATCAAGAACATAACACAAGATTACAAGAGGGGGGGTATTTATAGGGTTACAAGAGGAAATGAGAAGAAACAATGAAGCGCGGGTCTGATCTTGGCTCATCCCGGTCGGGAGGAGTTGGTCCCGGTCGGGATGAGGTGGTCCCGTTCGGGATGAGCTCATCCCGGTCGGGATGGACCCAAAACAGAAGGTGTGCTTTTAGTACACCTCATCCCGGACGGGATGAGGTCCTTCCCGTCGGGGATGAGTCTTGTAGGCCTCCAATAAGCTCCTTTTGGTCCCTTCTTGCTTCTCATGGGTTTCTCATCGATTCTCGAGACTCGGGCTGGGGTCTTGGAGGCTCGGGATTGGGTCCCAAGGTCTCGGGGTCGAATCCAAGGCATCGAGTGATCGTTCCTTCGCTTCGTTGGCTCCGAAAAGTGTATGTATTGAGTCGGAATCGCTCCAACTCTTCATGAATGATCTCGGGAACCTAAAACGAACTAAAGGAAGCATAAGTAACCCATAAACCGCTCCCAAGGAGCGGTTCCACAAGGAAAATGGGACCAAAATACAACAAATTGGGCACTACAAACTACACTTATCAACTCCCCCACACTTAACCCTTACTCGCCCTCGAGTAAGCACATGCTAACTACTAAACTAGCCGAGCGGGTATTAGCGCACCCTACGCCCTTTCAACTCACGCGAGTACACTTAGAGGAAAAGTGAACTCCTCAAGGCAAGTGGGGTCTTGCGATAAAACCGTGGATGCAACCGGACACAAAAACACAAAAACAAACAAACACACACACAAACAAACACCAAGCGGTTGCACCCAAGACAAAACAAATACCGCTCCCCTCAACAAAGCGGCGAAAGAAGCACCGGTTTAGGACTCAAGGCAAGTAACAACGTTCCCAAGCTAGCAATACAAACCAAGATGGACAAAACCCTAATAGTATGAGGACAAAGCAATAAAAACGTTGATAACTTACCTAGGTCCTCCTAACTTTCTAAGAACGTACCACGGGACGATCGGCGGGATGGAAAAGGGATGAACCACGGTGTTAGTCGACACTGTAGGTAAGTGAGACCCCGCCCCCTTTAGCAATGAGCCAAGAGGGTCGTCCCATGCCCAAAACCGCCCAACTAGTCCAAGTAAAAAGGTGGATATGATTGCAAAATGAAGGAAGACCGATCATTACCGCTATCATCTTTCCTAGGGACTCGGTCCTTTGGTAGGCTCTTCACGGTAACGATCGGAAAAAGGCTTATTTTGAGATGTGGGGATTCTTTTTGTGAGACGGGTTTTCTTTTGGCATTTTTCTTTCTTTTCCATTTTCGCTTTGTGTGTTGCTATGCCAATTCTTTTTCATCTTTTGTATTTTGTTTTTGGCTTTTTGTGCCTTTTCTTTTTCTTCAATTCTTTCTTTCTTTCATTTTCTTTCATTTTCTTCTCTTTGCCCTTTTTGGCTTGATTTGATTGATAGGCATTTCTTGGCAATTAAGAAAGAGGAACTTCAACAAATTGCAATTTATTGTGTGGATATGTGTAGGAGGTAGGGGAATGGGTAAGTCGGGGGTCGCGATTTCCCTTCAAACCCACAAAAAGGGGAGAACTTGGACTAATCAAACAACCTCAAACACGGTCACCTAAGGGACGGGACTCGGCCACCAAGGCCTTTTCACACCGTGGGTGGTCATAATGGTCAAAATGCAAATCCCGTAGTAAATCCCTAGTAGGCTAGGTGGACTCAAGGTAAGAAACCAACGAAATCATTGATTTAGGGTCATTCTACTAGACTAAAGTCCAAGACTCGATTTATACTACTAGAGAGGGAAAGTAAACACTCGCATACTAGTCACTAAACCGGGTTTTCAAAAACTGTTTACACACTAGACACAAGCACACATCACAAAACAAAGACACGACAAAAACGAAAGAAAAAGAGGCAAAAGCAACAAAACAAAACGAACACATAAACAACACAAACACCACCCCGAGCTTCCAAACAAGTCACCAAATCAACCACAAGTATGCACAAAGCTCCACTCGAGCACACCACATCACAATCTCCTCCAAACTCCTCAAGAGACAAGGGGGGAAAGGGATAAAAGATGTTATCGGATGTCTTGAAAGCTCTCCAAAGCTATCGGTGATTCAAGCAACCTAAAAGGAAAAAGGGAGGCAAAACACGCACAACACAACAAATATATGACATAACGACACAAAAGGAAAACACACAAAAAAAAGAAAATCTTTTTGATTTTTGTGAAAATTCTTCAAATTTTTAGGATTTTTAAAGATTTTTCGAAAAACAACGAAAATAAAACTAACTGTGATAGAATATCGCTCCCCCACACTTAAGCCGAGCAATGTCCTCATGCTCGATCGTAGTGTATGGATACACTAAAGAAAAGAAAAGAAACTACGAAAATAAAGCTAAAAATCAAAAAGAAAAGTGGAGAAAAGAGTAGAATGCGTCCGGCCGGGGTGTAGTCAAGTCACCATGGGCCGAGACAAGAAAAGATATGGATGGGGGAAGAAATAAAGAGAAAGAAAAGAAAAGGAAATGGGAGGGGAGGACTAGGTGTAATCAAGTTACCTAGCCCGGATTCCGCCCAAATCCGGCTAAATCCTACAAAAAGGGGAAAATCTTGTAAATTTGGATTTTTCAAACAACTCTCGATGTAGTCACGTCATCGAGAGTCGGGAGCAATAATTACCAAGGCCCCGAGGGCCACCATGACACAAATGATAAGGGGAAGGGGAACTTAACAAAAGAAGACAAGCAATAAAAGACGGAAAAGAAAGGATAGTTGCCGTACCATGCGGTTAGCAACTCACTCGCTCCATCATCTCATAGGTCGATAATGGCACATAGCTTGTCTTTGCCATTGCTATTCCTCTTCCTTCTCAATAAGGCCGCATGGTTAAAGTACAAAGGTATAAGGAGGTGGGATTTGATGTGAAAGTCAGTGTAAAGTGAAGAGAAAAATGTGGTGAATATGTGTATATGAAGTGTAGGGGTCACATGATAAGGGCAAGTATAGGTAGGGAGGTTGGGAGGGGGTATAAAATGGTTGGGTGGGCTCGAATGACAAAGAAGAGGCCAAAAGAACGAGCACGACATCATCCCGGTCGGGATGGATGGTCCCGGTCGGGATGACACACCTGTCCCGGTCGGGAAGCTCCCATCCCGGTCGGGACGACACAACAGTAAACCCAAATTTTGGCACCCTCATCCCAATCGGGATGACATCCTTCCCGGTCGGGACGGCTCATCCTTCCCGGTCGGGATGCACTCTTCTCGGCCGTGAAGAGTCCTCAAACCCTCTATAACCCCAAAAGCTTGTCCAAAGCTTCAAAAACCGACTCTCATGCTCACAATCCAAGCTCTATCAATAACCACTCCTCTCTAAGATTCATCTTCACTTCACACCTACAAGTAAGCTCAAACACATTCATCAAAATCTCTCCCTCACATCGCTCATCAAAATACCAAATTACTAGTGATTGGGGTGGGCCGCCTGTCAATTAGCCGCCTGCTAGGCAGGCCCCGAGACGGTTCCTGCCGAGGAGTCGAAAGACCAGCCCCCGGCAAGAACTTAGAATAAAGCATAAAACGCTAAAGGTTGGCCGTCAGCTGCTGAGAGCACGGGCCAACCCAGCCTGTCGAAGCTTGGCAGCCCCCTGCCTGAAGACTGTCTGCCCTGGAAAAATCCCTGGCTGACAGGGTCAGGACCCCCAGGGGCCCTCTCGTCATTTTGCCTAAGGTAATTGGGAATGGATGGATGAGAAGCCGCCACTTGTCACTTCTCTATCCAACCATTCCTCTTCCTCTTCTCTCTCTTGTGGGAAGGTATAAATACCTCCCCATTTCCCACATGAGGGGGGTTGGATTTTCTCTCTCTAGACCCTTACTCCCAAAAAACGCCACCTAGCTCCTCACGAACTAGGTTTCTCAAGGCATTCCACGGATTGACTTAGGCATCGGAGAGGGTTCCCTCGGAAAACCTCCGAGGCCCTGTGCGTTCACTGTGCAGGGAGCAGGCCGACTCCGCCGGGAAGGTCCGACTCTGGGAGCGAGGTGAAGGAGAGGTTCAAGGAAGTCAAACGTCCAATTGTCCACTATTAATTCAGTTAAACAACCCGGATCCAAGGCCGGGCGAATTGTTTCCGTCACCGGAACAATTTGGCGCCGTCTGTGGGGAACTTACGGTTGTGCTCACGAGTTACCCACTAAAATCAACCACTCATAACCACAAAATTAAACATAATCATGCCAGAAATCGTTGATGCCAGTGTAGGAGCGGGTCCGACGGTCCCTCCGGTGACCCCCCTGTACGGTATGCCGCTGTCGGAGAGGGTTCCTCCTGCCACAATCCTGGGGGTAGGGGGAACCAATCCCCTCGGTGGATCTAACAATGCTGTGACACCTGAGCTGGGGGCACGCCCAGGACGTGCTCTCAATCTGACCCCAGCTCAGATGGCACAGGCGGCCGCGTTCTTCTCTGCGATGCTGGATCAGGAATTCACACCTGAGGACTTGGTGGGCAGGGTCGCATCGGCTCCCAGGCAACCGTCCCCAGTCAGCAGGGACGAGGCCGGGGGCACGAGGCGGACCGCCGCCAGAAATGCTCAGAGAAAAGCGAGAAGAACAGCTCAAATGTATACGCATGTGCAGAGGCGCATTACCACCGGCAATCCAGAGCCACCTGTCCAGCAGGCGTTCTCTATTCACACAACAGAATCGGCGTCTGGAGGACAGGGAGGCTTATCTCAAGGATTACAGGAGCGCATGAGGCCCAGGGAGCCTGTGTCAAAACGCTTAGGAGAGAGGCCAGGCGGAGTTTTCTCCAGACTAACACCTGCGGCCAAGGAATAGTCAGCCCCCGGCTTATCCCAAAGCCTGCAATCCAGACTCAACCGGGGACAACCGCTCGAGTCCAGGTACCATCAGGGTGAAAACCTCTGCCACTCCCAGAGGAAGTGGCCCAGGCAGGCCTCCTCGGGAACAGAGGATGAGGCAGCTAGCAGACCGCCACCGAGGCACCGCTCCCCCAGTACGAGGAAACCGACCCATAAACAATGGGAATCTCACGGTAACCAGTCTGGGGAAAGCAGGTCACGATTGGTAGGCAGGCCCACGAAAACCCCGTTGCACCCTGAGGTACAAGAGTACCCCATTCCAAAAATCAAAATGCCCACCATCAAATTTGACGGGACGACAGACCCTGAAGACCACCTGGCAGCCTTTGAGAGCCACATGGGCATGTATGACGTAGATGATGCCATCTGGTGCAAAGTCTTCCCTACCACCCTGGTGGGACTTGCGCAGGGGTGGTTCAGAGACCTCCGCCAGGGGTCAATCAGGTTCTTCATGGAGTTGGCTAAAATTTTCCTTGAACAGTATGCCGGAAATAAGAGAAGACGCCTTACCCGTTTCGATCTCATGACCCTGAAACAGAAAAAGGGTGAGAGTGTGAGAGAATACATGAGAAGGTTCGATCTATCCTACCAGCAGGTTAGGGAGATCGACGATTCCACCGCCGCCTATGCCCTGACAATCTCCCTACTTCCGGGGGAAATGAAAAACCAGATGATCAGGGCCCAGCCAGAAACCCTAGCCATGGCCAGGAAGATTGCTGAAGGGTTCATTCTGCAGGAGGAGTTCCACGGCCTGACGGACACCCCTGCAGGCCAAACAAAGCCTCAAGGGGGACCGCAGGGTGGAAGGGGCAGAAGTGAACCAGGCAAGCAAAGGGAAGAGGGAGACACTCCCAAGAAGGAACGCCCAGTCTACCAACCCAGATTCGACAGTTACACCGCTCTGAACAAATCCAGGGCGGAAATCTTCGAACTGGAAAAAGAAACTGCCAAATGGAACCGTCCAAACAAACCTCGCAGCCCAAAAGGCGACCCAAAGAAATTCTGCACTTTCCACGACTGTATAGGCCATACCACCGAAGAGTGCCGTCACCTGAAGGATGAAATTGAGAAATTAATCAGGAACGGATGGTTGGCCAACTACGCAGCTAAAAGTAAGTCTCAGAAGGAAGTGTCTGAAAAACCCGAAGGGTCAGTGCAAAACCGCATGGTGATCCATGTAATTTCAGGGGGCACCGAAGGCCAGCTCAGTCGAAGAGGCCAAAAAAGACAGATGCGCGAACTAAGGAACCAGATCTGCTATGCTGAGAAAGCAAGGAGTCCAAGGGGAGTGACATTAAGTATCACCCCTGATGATGCAGGACGGGTGATATATCCGCACAGTGATCCTCTGGTGCTGTCCCTAGAGATCAGCAACCATATTGTGCGAAGATGTATGGTGGATACAGGCGCATACACAAATCTATTGTACAAGGATGCTTTCGAAAAAATGGGCCTGGAAAAAAGGCACCTGCGACCTGCTCCCGGATCGCTGTATGGATTCAGTGGGGCAGGCGTGTTGCCCATGGGAGTCATTGACTTGCCTGTAACCTTCGGGGAAGGCTCTACAGCCAGGAACGTCAGGGAAACCTTTGTTGTCGTGGATGCAAGATCTGCCTACAACGCCCTGATTGGCAGGGCCATTCTGGACGAAATCGAGCCGGCCATCTCCATCAGGGCTCTCACCATCGCGTATGTCACTGACTTCGGGCAGGAAGGAAAGGTACGTGGGGACCAGGAGTCAGCCAGACAATGCTACTCCGTGGCCCTACAAGAACACGAGAGAGACAGAAAAGGAAAAAGAAAAGCCGACAATTCCCCCTGCAGAAAAGGTGAAGTCCCAGTCGAACACCCGGTGTCCGACCGCCTGGAGCCAGGGGGCGAGAGTATGTTGATAGATTTGGAGCCAGGAAGACAGGTCCTGGTAGGAGCAGGCCTAGAGGAATCCTACCAGGCCGAACTGGTCAAACTACTGAGGGAGAACAAAGACGTATTTGCCTATTCTGCAGACGAGATGCCCGGCGTTGATCCCTCATGCATCGTTCACAAGCTGAATGTAAGCATGGATGCTCGCCCTGTAAAACAGAAGAAACAAAACATGTCTGCAGAAAAAGACGCAGCAATCAAGGAAGAAATTGACAAACTCTTGAAAGCAGACTTTATTGAAGTCTGCGACTACCCAGAATGGCTGGCAAATGTTGTTATGGTCAAGAAGTCGTCAGGCGCATGGAGAATGTGCGTCGACTTTACAAACCTGAACAAGGCCTGCCCAAAAGACTGCTATCCGCTCCCCCGAATCGATCAGCTGGTGGACGCCACCAGTGGCTACACCATGCTGAGCTTCCTGGACGCCTTTTCAGGGTATCATCAAGTATACTTGTGGCAGCCGGACAGGGTGAAGTGTGCGTTCATCACTAGTTCGGGTACTTACATGTACAAGATGATGCCCTTCGGGCTCAAAAATGCAGGGGCCACGTACCAGCGGTTGGTTGATAAAGTGTTTGAGAAACAAAAAGGCAGAAACATCGAGGCTTACGTTGATGACGCCATCGTGAAAAGCAGGGAAGACAGAGAACACCTGACAGACTTGCAGGAAACCTTCAACTCCCTGCGCGCCTACAAAATGAAACTTAATCCGAAAAAGTGTACATTTGGAGTCCGCTCCGGCAAATTCCTGGGGTTCTTGGTCAGTTCTCGGGGGTTAGACGCCAACCCTGAAAAAATTCAGGCAGTTCTAGATCTTCCCGAGCCTAAAACCATTAGAGACATCCAGCGCCTAACAGGTCGAATGGCCGCCTTAGCACGATTCGTCGCCCGATCAGCAGACAAAGCCACTCCTTTTTTCAAGATACTGAAAGGGAGCAAACAGTTCAAGTGGGAGAACGAGCAGAAAGAGGCCTTTGAGCAATTGAAGGACCATCTTAAGAGACTCCCTACCCTGGCAAGACCAGTAGCAGGAGAGAAACTTTTTCTCTACATTGCAGTAACCAATATAACTGTCAGCGCAGTCATCCTACGAGAGGAGGCAGGCACCCAGCAACCGATATACTTTGTGAGTCATGCGCTGGGGGCAGCTGAGAAGAATTATCCGATGGTCGAAAAAGCCGCCTACGCAGTCATAGTTGCTGTCAGGAAGCTCAGACCCTACTTTGACGCGCATCCAGTCGTAGTCCTCACCGACCAACCCCTGGAAAAGGTGTTGGAAAAATTTGAAAAATCAGGGAGATTATTGAAGTGGGCAATTGAGCTGAGTGGGCTAGGTATATCTTACCAGCCTAGAACAGCCATCAAGGCCCAAGCTTTGGCAGACTTTTTGGCTGAGTGCTCCCATTCAGGGGAGGAAGAAGCCCCTGCCCAGGAATGGATCGTGTATACTGACGGGTCCTCGACAGCCAATGGCGCAGGCGAAGGCGTCGTACTAACCAGCCCAGAAGGGACTGACTGTGAGCATGCTCTCAGATTTATTTTCCCAGCATCAAACAATGAAGCAGAGTACGAAGCAGTACTCGCAGGCGTCAGGCTAGATAAAGCCGCAGGAGCAGAACGGATTGTCTTGGCGACAGACTCCCAGCTCATCGCCAACCAAATCAATGGAGAATACGAAGCAAGAGACCAAGCAATGGCCGCATACCTGGAGATGGTAAAGGGAGAGTTGTCCGGCCTAAAATCATATGAGGTCAAACAAATCCCCCGATCCCAGAACAACAGAGCAGATGCCCTGTCAAAACTGGCAAGCTCCAGTCTGCAGGACATCCGGAGATCAGTATGGGTCGACGTTTTACACGAGAAGTCTACTAATCCCTGTCAAACGATTAATGCCGTGGAAGAAGAGCTGGAAAGCGGGATGACTCCCTTCGTCCAGTACAAGAGGCATGGTATCTTACCATCAGACTCATTACAAAAGAGGAAGGTACAGGCTAAAGCAGCCTGGTTCATATTCATTAATGGAGAACTCTACAAAAAATCTTTTACTTATCCCCTACTTAAATGTCTACGGGCGGATCAGGCCGCTGAGGTATTGGATGATATCCACTCAGGGATTTGTGGACATCACATTGGTGGGAGGTCGCTGGCCCACAAGGCCCTCAGGGCAGGCTACTACTGGCCTACCATGCTGGCAGATGCCAAGAGCCTGACCCAGAAATGCAGAAAATGCCAACTCTTTGCCCCATCGATCCATGCCCCGGCCCAGGAGCTCAGGCCAATCCTATCTCTCATCCCCTTTGCTCAATGGGGGATGGACATTCTAGGACCCTTCACGGTGGCCACAGGGGGCAGAAAATTCTTAATTGTCGCCATAGACTACTTCACCAAATGGGTGGAGGCTGAAGCAGTGCCCAACATCATTGAGCCGGCGGTCAGGAAGGTGATCTGGCGAAATGTCATCACCCGGTTCGGTGTACCAAAGATGCTGGTATTTGACCACGGCAGGCAGTTCGATAATGATCCACTAAGAATCTGGCTGGAAAGCCACAACGTCTCAGTCGCCTACTCAGCTGTCTGTCATCCTCAAACCAATGGATAGGCGGAAGCAGCCAACAAACAAATCCTGAACGGCCTAAAGAAAATGGTGGATGACTGCAAAGGTAGGTGGGCTGATGAACTCCCCAGTATACTCTGGTCCATCCGAACTACCAAAAAGGAGTCTACAGGCCAGACCCCATTTGGCCTGGTATATGGAGCAGAGGCTTTATTGCCAATTGAGACAAGAATCCCCTCTCTGCGCTCCCTGCAGTACGACCAAGCTGAAAACGAAGCTGCAATGGTTGAAGCCTTAGACCTGGTGAATGAACTAAGGGAGGAAGCCAGTACCAACATCGCTGCCTACCAGCAGCGAATGAGGAAAGCTTTCAACAGCAAGGTGCGGCAAAGGAACTTCCAGACGGGCGAACTGGTTCTGAGAAAGACGCAGGCGGTTGGGAAGTCAAGAGAACATGGAAAGCTGAGTGCCAATTGGGAGGGCCCATACCAAGTAACTCAGGTTCTGGGACCAGGCACGTACAAGATAGCCAACCTGGAGGGACAAGAGCTACACGCTCACTGGAATGCAGATACACTAAAGAAATATTACGTCTGAACAAGAATATAGGCAGTTTTTTACTTTCACTAAAGTAAAAAGGCGGAGGACGATAAGAAATGTCGACGGCTCCGACCACCCCAATGTCAAAAAGAATTTTAAGAGAAATGAGAAGATACAGATTTATACTCGTTGCCTGTTCACACTCGCGTCTTTCACACACAAACGAGCAGGGGGCAATAGGGGGAAGCCCCCCTGTTGCCAAAATTAGGTAAAATGAACCCCCCAACGCAAAATCAGAGGCTACCCTGCTTACCTCTGGGCAAAGCAGGGGGAAGGCCCCCTGGACTTTGAACAAAAGCCAGGGACAGGCCAGGCTAACAAGGACTGGGGGCAAGCCCCCCAACCTTGTATAAAAAACACAAGAGCCACCCTGCTCACCTCTGGGCAAGCAGGGGGCAGGCCCCCTGGACTTTGAACGAAAAGCCAGGGACAGGCCAAGCTAACAAGGACTGGGGGCAGGCCCCCCAACCTTGTATAAAAAATACAAAAGCCACCCTGCTCACCTCTGGGCAAGCAGGGGGCAGGCCCCCTGGACTTTGAACAAAAGCCAGGGACAGGTCAGACTATCAAGGACTGGGGGCAGGCCCCCCAACCTTGTATAAAAAACACAAAAGCCACCCTGCTCACCTCTGGGCAAGCAGGGGGCAGGCCCCCTGGACTTTGAACAAAAGCCAGGGACAGGTCAGACTAACAAGGAATGGGGGCAGGCCCCCCAACCTTGTATAAAAAACGCAAAAGCCACCCTGCTCACCTCTGGGCAAGCAGGGGGCAGGCCCCCTGGACTTTGAACAAAAGCCAGGGACAGGTCAGACTAACAAGGACTGGGGGCAGGCCCCCCAACCTTGTATAAAAAACGCAAAAGCCACTCTGCTTACCTCTGGGCAGGCAGAGGGCAGGCCCCCTGGACTTTGAACAAAAGCCAGGGACAAGCCAGACTAACAAGGACTGGGGGCAGGCCTCCCAACCTTGTATAAAAAACGCAAAAACCGCCCTGCTTACCTCCGGGCAGGCAGGGGGCAGGCCCCCTGGACTTTGAACAAAAGCCAGGAACAGGCTATGACAGGCGCGATCAAACAAACGAGAAAAGGATCCCTGAATTTTAAAACAGTTATGCCATAGAAAGCAAAGAGAAATATTCCACAAACAAAACCCATGAAGGGTAGAAAGGTCTTTACAAAGTTGAAAATAAAAACCGAGTAGCAAAATATTACAGAATAACCATGAACACCGGTTCAGTACGAGAAAATAAAAAGAGAAGTGGCGTCACGCAGCATCCTGGTGGGCGTTGGCGTCTGCCTCAGGCTGCCTGCTCACCCGGGCTTCGTCCTTGGCGGAATAGAGGCTCCGGAAAGCGTCCTCGTCAAAAGTGGGGAACATCTCCCCTATCACTTCCATCACCAATTCCAGAGAGGAGTTGGCACCGCTCGCGAAACTAGCTCCCACCGCTTCCTCAGTCTCCGCAGCCAGGGCCTCTTTCTCCTTCGTCCATTCCCCCTTGGCCTGTTCAAAAGCCGACTTTGCCTGTGACAGCTGCTCCTCCAGGACAGTCACTCTCCCCTTCAAATGCCCCATCTCGGCCAAAGATAGATTGGCACGATCCAACGATTGCCGGCTCTCCTTCAGTTCGGCCTCTAACTTGGAAACCTCCTTCACAGCCATTTCCCCCTGCAACCTCCACCGATCAGCCTGCTTCTTGGCCTCTTCCAACTCCCCCTCTTGCCTCGTCATTTTGTCTTTCAAAGAGCTTATCAGGGAGACGTCCCTCTCTATCATGGCCAGGCGGTCGGGAGGAGGAGCCCCAGGGGCAACTGTTAGCTCCTCATCACTCAGGCGGCTGAGAGCCGCCAGTTCCGCAGATGCCAACATGACCTTTGAGGTACGCTGTATATATTGAAGCACTTGATGAGAGGTGGACGTCACCATCTTTGTAAGACGGTCGGCCAAGACAGCCCCGGAGTCAGAAAGCAGGCCCGATACATCCACACTATCACCTGCCGTGTAGTGGAACTCCACATTTTCCTCTGGGAAGGGAATGCTAGAGGGCTCACGTGCAGGACGTTTCGCCTCAGGGGTGGAGACATCCGCCTCCAGGTCCACCACCTCAGCGCTAGGAGGCTCCCTCTCCCTCTTCCTCCTCGTTTCCAAGGGAACACTCTCCCCAGTCCCCTCAGAATCTCCAAGCTGCGTTCCCTGCGAGATCCGAGGGCCAGCCGGAGAAGCACCCTGTTTTTGACCAGGGGAAGGAGTAGCCCCTGAAGTAACATCCGCTTCCCCCTCATGAGTACTGGGAGTAGGAGTCGCCGGCTTCGACGAAGGCAGCCGGGGAGGGAGAGGTAACCTTCGACCAGCGGCGAAGTCTTTCACAAGCTTCATGAGGGCCTTGCTTCCTTTTCTAAAATTTGGTGGAAGAGAGGGACGCTTTGAAAGAACGTGCAATTCCTCGCTCAAGCCTAACCTTCTGACCTGCTTCTTGGTCCAGCTCCAAGAGTAGGAATCTGCAGGAAAGGAAAGGCGGTCATCTAAAAAGCAGGGAGAAATAAAATCCCTGGAAAATCGTGACAACAGGAAAACCCTAGAACTACCTTCAAGGCCACGAATCAGGCCCAGGGGAAGCAGGTACTCGTCTGTCGTGATGAGCTCCGCATGAGGGAGCCAGAAAATAGGGCAAAAGTTCCCATGTTTGTCCGTCACGATCTCAAACTTTTTTATCAAAATCTTCTCCTTATCGCTCAGCCTGACTTCCAGAGCCTTCCCCCCAACACGAGGATGATACTCCTCACGCGTCTTCATGCGGGTATGGACATGGTTCCTAAAATGTCTAGGAATTTTCCACCCCGACGCACTATGGACATATATGAAATTGTTTTTCCAGTCTTTGAGACTGCTCATGGCTGGCCAGACCAAGGCATACTTTTTTTGTCTCAGCAGAGACCAGTAGCCGGGGGAGCCATCCCCCCAGATGAAGACACCATTTGGAGGCCAACCATAAAACGAAGGGCGTCGATGTAAGGCCCCTCGCCATGGAACAGGCAGGTCCAAGTATAGGCCACTAATGCCCTAATGGCCGTTGCAGTTAACTGAGCGATGGCGACGTTCATCCTCCTGAAAGTTTCCTCCAGGAAGGGATGTAACGGGAATCGCAGGCCGAATTCTAGGGCCTTATGGAAGACGGCTACACACCCTTCTGGGGGACAGCATACTGTGTCTTTTTCCCCAGGGATCACCACTGTGTACCCCTCCCCAAAATTATAAAACTGCTCGATGGCCTCAGCCGCGTTACATTCCAAGATCAGGTCCCTATTCTTAGCCTCGGGATAGGTCTGTAAGGGAACCACGTATTTTTCTTTGTCCAGAAAATAGGTCCTCCCTCTCTCCCTGCGGATGAGAGGACCGGCCACCCTGGCAGGATCCACCTCCAGGGCTTCGTCATCAGAATCAATCACATCGAAGGGAGCTGGGTCGGGTGACTCAGCACCCTCTCCCCTGTGATCGTCTTCCTCCCTGGGGCCAACCCCGGAGGAAGAAGCAACGTCATGACGACTACCGTCACCGCCGCCAGTTCTTCCGAGCAAAGAATCAAAGGAAAGGGGGCGGACTCGCGACATTTAGGCTATAGAAGGGAAGAAAAGAAGCGAAAGATTCGAAAGTTCTAACCTAAAAAACGCCGGTGGAGTTGCCAGAGACGGCGACAAGAAGTGATCCTTGCTCCTCAAAGAGAAAACGCTCGGTCAATGAAGGAGATTCAAGAAGTGTTATGGGGAGTAAAGGTATCGAGAAGAGTAAAAGAAGAGAATGAAGGGGGAGAAGGGTTTATATAAAGCCCAAAGAAGTTCGAAAGGCGAAATCCCTGACAAAACCTTCGAGGACCATCCACGTGTCACATACTGAACACCAACTGCTCACCTTTTTCAAGAAGAGCCTCGGTAAACAGAAACGTCAGAGAGAAAGGTCAATCAACGACCTCATTCAAAAAAAAAAAAAAAATATATATATATATATATAATATAATAATAATAATAAAATAATAACTCATCAAAAATTCAAATGCACAAAATATTCATTTCATTGAAAACCCTGCAAGGGAAAGCTACATCGTGAGACGGAAATGAAAGAAAATTACATAAGGCTCAAAAAGTTCCAGCCTGACAGAAATCAAAAGCCCTGCCACGCAGGCCTAGTCGTCCCCCAAATCTGGGGAATAGTCCCCAGGACTGCCTGGACTCCCGAGAGCCGAGCCCCAGTCCCAACTTGGGGAACCCTGAAAGGGGTCATCAAAAGCCCCGTCTCCGTCCCTGTCGCTCAGGCAGCCAAGACCTTCGCTGTCATCAGAGTCGTGGCTGCTGTCTTCCCAGTCCCTTCCAAAGGGAACAGCTCGGGACTCGTCGCAGGCGCGACAGCCTGTCTTCTTTACAGGCGAAGAGGGATCCGACTCCAGGGAGGAATCGGTGTCAGAGTTGGGGCCGAATTGTCCAGGGTGCAGCCATGGAAAACATTCATGACATCCCCTATCATAACAGCCCCCTCCCTGGGAGCAACGCCTAAACCTAGGCGCAGCAGGAGGCGAGGACCTCCTAGGGCGTTTGCCCATCCTAATGGAGGCCTTCCGACCCCTCCGGCGAAGGCGAAGTCGTGAACAGCGACTCCGGCGAACAGCTAAACAAGCAGCCCGTGCATATCTGAGCCTCCAAAACCCTCTGAAGATGAAGGAAACATGTTTGACCCCACGGCGAATTACACTTTTCTTGATCCAAGTCATGTTTAAAATAAAGAAAATGGAAAGATTGAAGGTGGGATGAAACACAAATGATAAAGGAAGCTAAAGATTTTATACCAAGGAAAACACAGTATTAATGAACGCTCCAACCACCCTGGGAGGAGAGCCACCAATCAGGAACTCTTCACGGTTCCCCAAAATCCGCCCAGAAGAAAAGGGCAATCATTACAAAAGTGCTCTCACCTCTTTGCATTCCTGACAAGAGCAGTGCAAAGTTCCTTGGGAAAGTGCGAAACATTAAATGCTGCAACAGACATAGAAGTCAACCCCCCTCCAAGCAAGAATCGCCAGCAGAGGAGAAGTCTCACTTCCCTCCTACTGACGAAGGCCAATTGATTGGGGTGGGCCGCCTGTCAATTAGCCGCCTGCTAGACAGGCCCCGAGACGGTTCCTGCCGAGGAGTCGAAAGACCAGCCCCCGGCAAGAACTTAGAATAAAGCATAAAACGCTAAAGGTTGGCCGTCTGCTGCTGAGAGCACGGGCCAACCCAGCCTGTCGAAGCTTGGGA
This sequence comes from Agrostemma githago, assembly GCA_958450325.1. Taxonomy (NCBI): domain Eukaryota; kingdom Viridiplantae; phylum Streptophyta; class Magnoliopsida; order Caryophyllales; family Caryophyllaceae; genus Agrostemma; species Agrostemma githago. Next base: position 57,869,659 of record OY288247.1, on the reverse strand, counting down.
GCCCCCTGCCTGAAGACTGTCTGCCCTCGAAAAATCCCTGGCTGACAGGGTCAGGACCCCCAGGGGCCCTCTCGTCATTTTGCCTAAGGTAATTGGGAATGGATGGATGAGAAGCCGCCACTTATCACTTCTCTATCCAACCATTCCTCTTCCTCTTCTCTCTCTTGTGGGAAGGTATAAATACCTCCCCATTTCCCACATGAGGGGGGTTGGATTTTCTCTCTCTAGACCCTTACTCCCAAAAAACGCCACCTAGCTCCTCACGAACTAGGTCTCTCAAGGCATTCCACGGACTGACTTAGGCATCGGAGAGGGTTCCCTCGGACAACCTCCGAGGCCCTGTGCGTTCACTGTGCAGGGAGCAGGCCGACTCCGCCGGGAAGGTCCGACTCTGGGAGCGAGGTGAAGGAGAGGTTCAAGGAAGTCAAACGTCCAATTGTCCACTATTAATTCAGTTAAACAACCCGGATCCAAGGCCGGGCGAATTGTTTCCGTCACCGGAACAACTAGATTTCCACAAAAACTAACAATCCTAAAAACCAAATGATCCAAACAAACATATACACAAACAAAAGCTCAAAAAAATATATTTACAATAGGATACTCTCACCATCTACACCTCCATAAGCATCAAGAGCTCGAAGGAGTAAGTCAAATGCTCTAGCAACATCTTCATTGAGGCTCACATGGCCGAGCCTAGCCACTTTCAAGAGCTTCCAAGTCGGAGGCAAGAAGCAATCATCTTCATTATGCTCGGGGTTCTCGTGATCTTCCGGGTCTTCCGAACCATGATAGCAACAACTCTTATGACCATCCGGTAGGTATAGTGGTCTAGAGTCATGCTCGGTGTTATGAGTTCGGAGATCACACCCTAAGGGGGTTGCTTCTTCTACGGAGTCGAGAGTAGAGTTCTCTTCCACCGCCCGATAAGGATCCTCTCCATCAACCGTCTCACAAGACAAGGGACTAGAAATCGAGTGCAATAGAGGAGGTGAAGGCATCAAGTTTTCTTCATTGGAGGCTTTAGGATCCTCCAATTTCCCATTCAAGGCGAGTTCTAAGGCATCTACCTCTTTTTCCCAAGTATTGCGCTCCTTTTCACTCACCTTGTCTACATGGCCTGGAGGAGTCTTGTCTTCACTTGGCTTTGGATTGTCAAGATCCGGTTCATCACGAAGAAAATCGAACAAATCCAATTTGATAGCCAATACATCGGCTCCCCAAGAGTTATCTTGAGAATCATGTTCACATCCCTCCTCATTGTCGGCCCTTGAAGCTTCAACTTCCTCTATTCTTCCCATATCTTTACCACCCAAGCAACACTCAACAATGGTCTCTTGATTGACCCTCTCTTCTTCATTCATGGCTTCATGATCGGGTTGACTTTCTTGTGGAAACACCCGACCTTCTTGCCCAAATGAACCTTCCTCAACAAGTCGTGGAGCTCGAGTGGCCGACATCGTGATACGAGCCATGAGTGCATTGATGCGAGCATCTTGCACCCCTATTTGGGCCTTGAGCTCCTCTTCAACCCCTTGTGTGTGAGTCATCATCACTTGTTGACTCTTTTGCATTAAAATCATTATCTCATGTTGACCCTTTTGCAATAGCATTATCGCCTCTTGTTGACTCTTTTGCATTTGGACCAACATTTGACAATTCTCGAAGTTGGGGATTATTGGTTGTGGGTTATGTGAGGGTGTTTGGTAGTTGTTAGGATGTTGTGATGATCCTTGACAACTTTCATGGTAACCATACGGAGGGCGTTCGTAAGATTGTTGATGAGGTTGATATGGTTGGTGAAATTTTGGGGCTTGGCCATTTGCCCCGTAGTTTTCCCGTGACGATTGATGGAAGCTAGGACGTGCCATTTCCATAACGTTGCTTTGATACTTAGGATGAACTAGAAGCACTTGAGCAAACGTTGGTAGCCTAGTGCTCTTGAGGCACTAGGAGGAGAGAATAGCACACAAGAAGAGAAAACGGAGATACACAAGGAGAAGAAAACACAAAAATCAAGAACAAAGTCTAAAACTAAGCACTCAAAAGTCAAAACTACGTCGTCCCCGGCAACGGCGCCAATTTGATGGGTGGGATTTGTTGTGGATCCCGCCAAAAAATAATAACCAACTAACCTAACTGGGTAGCTAGGGCAAGTCAGGTCGAATCCACAGGGACAGGGTGTCGGACTAGGGTGTACTACGGTCGAAGACTCAGTTCAAGACAAGCTAATCTAGGGGATAGGCTAATGACTAGGCTAAGTCTAAAACGCGGAAAAGGAAGGCAAAACAACTAACTAGTGACTAAGGGAAGAAAAGATGACAATAAGGAAGAAACTAGGATTAGGTCGGGTTCATGGGTGCAACGAAGACAAAAAGGGGAAAAACGGGGTTACTAACGTGCTTACGTAGCCTAGGTAACGCCGATCGGGCTCTCGCTACGTAATCGGCCTAGGGGTCATCCTCACCGGGCTCTCGCTACTAATAAGGAAACCAAACCAACTAACCAAACACACACATACAAGAGAATATGCAAGAAAAACAAGGATTGATCGTCTCTAGTCTCACAAGCAATTCATCAAACATGTGGAGTGCAAGGTAAATGGGAAACAACAAAAACAACATCTAATACCACCCATCTCACCCTAATCATCCACAATCACAACCAATCACCCTAATAACCCTAGCAAGAGTCTACTCAAACATATCTAATGCTAAAACTAACAAGAACAAGATGAATCAACACAAACAACAAAACTTGCATAAAGAAACTAGTGAAAACAATGAACAATGAACCTAACAATGAACAAAGATTGAAACTTGGATGAATAAACAAGAATAAGAGAAGGGAAAAGAAGGTTATACCTACTAACAAGATGAATGGAAGAATGAAAACTTGCATAAAAGAGAAAACCCAAATACATCACCCAAGGTTGTCAATCTTGGTTGGATTCTTCAAGAATTCCCTTAATACAAGGATTAACTAACTAGATTAAGGACTAATTACCGACTAATCTACTCTAAACTATGCTAATCTATGCTAAAGTAGTCTAGGGTTTAGTGGGTAATCAAGAACATAACATAAGATTACAAGAGGGGGGTATTTATAGGGTTACAAGAGGAAAGGAGAAGAAACAATGAAGCGCGGGTCTGATCTGGGCTCATCCCAGTCGGGAGGAGTTGGTCCCGGTCGGGATGAGGTGGTCCCGGTCGGGATGAGCTCATCCCGGTCGGGATGGACCCAAAACAGAAGGTGTGCTTTTAGTACACCTCATCCCGGACAGGATGAGGTCCTTCCCTTCGGGGATGAGTCTTGTAGGCCTCCAATAAGCTCCTTTTGGTCCCTCCTTGCTTCTCACGGGTTTCTCATCGATTCTTGGGACTCGGGCTGGGGTCTCGGAGGCTCGGGATTGGGTCCCAAGGTCTCGGGGTCGAATCCAAGGCATCAAGTGATCGTTCCTTCGCTTTGTTGGCTCCGAAAATTGTATGTATTGAGTCGGAATCGCTCCAACTCTTCATGAATGATCTCGGGAACCTAAAACGAACTAAAGGAAGCATAAGTAACCCATAAACCGCTCCCAAGTAGCGGTTCCACAAGGAAAATGGGACCAAAACACAACAAATTAGGCACTATAAACTACACTTATCATTTAGGCAAAATATTGTTTGCATAACATTTTCATCGTTCTACTAACACGCGTATTAAAACGTCATTTGATATCTTAGTAGAGGCCGCTAATGTACGGGCGGGGTTGGATGTTCTTTGTGAAATTCCCAACACATACCCTCACCCCTTACTCAGAACCATGGTTTCCGGATATCCGAATCCATTGGCACACGAGAGTCATTCAATACACGGTATCCGATAACGTCGGTATCGGTGTCAAATGCAAAGGGACAAGCCCAATAAACTCTGACATCCGAATGGGCCATACTTTGTGCATGGCCCACTAAGATATAGAGTGGGTTCGAACGGGCCCGAACTCCCAGAAAGTTCGGTGGCGACTCCACTTCGATTTAAATTTCAATTCGACCCATCTCATATGGAGATTCATTCGCCTCCCCAAACCCGCGCGTGGCCGCGTCGGGGTGGACCTATGTCATGTCCACAATTTGGCGACTTCGTTGGGAATTAACTGATGCGTGACTTACCATCGGCATCCTCAGGGTGATACTCGAATAGAAATTGTTTGGCTAGTACAATACGCTATTTAGTTTTACGGTTCATGCATAACCCTATTTTTACCCGGGCCGGTACTGGTGACCGGCGTCCCACTATATCCTGATGTACTCCAACATGGATATGTCAAAGGTGTTCATAGTCGATTTGTATCGGTTTCGCGGCATGTTCTAAGCTCAACTCGACTTAGAAAGTCCGTCCCGATTCTCGGATAGGCTATGTGTAATGGTATAGACACTATATAGACCGACCGAGACTTAGTGTAAAGCATACATGGCGTCGTTATAATGCTTGCGTGACTATGTGCTGCCTGGTTTCCGTGTCGTTTTCAAAAACCATCATTCCAAAAATGCATCTTTTCAAAAAATATCCAATTTTCAAAAAATTCGGAAAGCTGTCAAAAATTAGACTTAGGATTTGACTCAAAACAAGCCTATTTTTTATCCGACATGCCGCCCATTTCAAAATTCGAACTTCCGATCCACCATTCAATTTTCGAATTTTCAAAATTCAATTTCGATTTTCAAATCCTCGTGATGTCATTTGCGATTTTCAAATTTTCGAGATGTCAGTTTCGATTTTCAAAATCTTCGAGATGCCATTTTCAATTTTCAAATCTTCGAGATGCCGTTTTCGATTTTCAAATCTTTGGGATCTCATCTTCAATTTTCAAATTGTCGGAAATTCTTTTTTTCGATATTCAAATTTCAAAATTCCAACTATTCAACTTTTCAAAAACCCGAAAAGCTACCGAATTTAGGACTTATGATTTTACTCAAAATAGCCTATTTCTAGCCGATATGCTGCCCGTTTCAAAATTCAAAAGTGTTTTCAAACCTTCGAAATTGCGGCCCGATGGCACTTTTCCGATTTTCGAAAAATCGGGTCATCGACCGGTTTTCTCGGATTTTCTAAAAAATATCCCTTTTCAAAAAAAAAACTTTCCTCTTCTTAGGACTTCCCGTATTTAGCAGTGTCGGGTCTTGTCATAAGTCGTCGAAGGTTTTTAGCGTCGAAACTCCGTCGATCTTACATCACGAGCGAGTTTCCTCCCTATCCCAGTTCGCCTTATTCGACTAAGGCATGGTCCACCTACGTAGGACATACTCCTACAAAGGAAGGCCTGTTTACACACTCGAGCCCAAAAGTATGGGGAATATCTCATGTGGACCTTCCTTCGAACAAGACTCGGTCCACCCGCCGAATCCTAAGGGAGGCCTACCTTTCACGAGTCACCCGTCTAGGTGTCCTTTCCGAGTCATTTCCTTTTCAGGCTTTTCCTCACTCGGGGGCTACCCTTCAGCAAAGCGATCAATCACGGTCGCTCTAAGGGTCATCTCATACACGTGTTGTCTCACATACCCCACTTTTGAGTCACTCAAGTGCCACACCATCTGAGTCCAATCATAGTCTTTAGTCTCACTTGGGGGCTATCCTCCACCCGAACAGTCAGCCACGGTCACCTTAAGGGAGTACCCTACGTTCATCATACACCGGCGTCCTTATGATACCTTCTTCGAGTCGTACCTATGCTGCGAGCGCTCGAGTTACCAAGGGTTAGGTCACCACGGTCGGTACGAGAACGCGACGCGGTCAAACACGGTCGCCCCATTTTCGGGCTCACCCTTCTGCAGCTCGAGTCTAATCCACGGTCGTTACTTTGTCGAGGTCAACGTTCGGATATCCCGATCCAAGAATTATAGTCTTTCCCGCCCCCGGGCCGTACCTAGTTTGACTCTCTCTCTTGCATTTGCGCAAAACCGAGCTTAGGCGAGTTCTAACACCTGTCGTTTCTTCCGATCAGGGACCCTATGAATGAGGCGTTACCAAACCACAACAAATCTCGCGCCGTCGAGAAAGGAGATATTCAGGGGAGTATGCTTATGCTGTCTTGCTCCATTAACAATATCTTCTCAAAAATCAATACCGCTATAGATAACCTAAATGCCAGGGTGACCACCATCGAAGAAGACCTTGTAAGAACCCAATCCCGTCTAACACAACTAGAGCGGGTAAGGCAGCCAATCACCCAACCGAGCCATTTGAAAGGTGAACACTCTTATGAAATTGTCCGATACCCTCAAGATGGCAAGACCGAGAGAGGTAACCCTCAAGTCACCTCTCCGAAAGTCAAGAATCAGTCAAAAGTAAGGACATTTACCCACTTGGATATGTCCTACACCGTCGCTTTCCAAAGGTTGGTTTCGAAAGGGCTAATACTACCCATAGGCCCAACAGCCGACGTACATTTGGAAAAATGCTCCAAAGCATTGAACGCTGAGCATTACTGCAAATTCCACAGAGGAAGGGGGCACGATACAGAGCAGTGCTGCAAACTGAAACACCTCATTCAAGACTTCCTCGATGCCGGGAAAACTCCCGTTTTGGAAACATTGTCACTTGCAAAGCCCCTCATGGACTATACAGAGCCCGATGACCAAAGCATCCAATCTACCTCTCATGCATCCAAGAGTCAGGATTTGATTTAAGTCCATGTCTGAGTTTGAGTCCAGGATATACTATTTATTTCAATTTCAAAGTCAGAGTCAGAGTCAATTGTATTCTGTCCTCTTTTCAAATCCAATAAAATCTTTTCTATTTCTCATATATACTTTCTTTATGTGTTTCCAAGAACATGATGAACACCATCATACACTGTGAGCACATGCACGTGACTATTACAGGCACATCTATACCCACCGCAGAAAATGAGACTCGTGTTTTCCTTTACCTGTTCCATGTCTGACATAGAAAGCCATAAAACTACACTTAGCGGGAGCGGTATCGAATCCTATGACGAATCTAGGTAGTCTCCTAGTTTGGGTTCAAGACGGGAGGCAAGCCCATTTCCCACAATAAACACCCCTCCAATAAGACTGACCATCCCTACCTTAGGTGTTAGCCTGACCAACCGAAAAAAAAAACTGGAAAAAAAACAAAAGTCCAAGCTAAGAAAAAGCAAAAGCCGAAATAAAAAGCAGGCAAAAGAAGCACCCATGACCGGGACTAAAAGGCCAAAAAAAAGAGAAAAAAGCAAAAGGCCCAAAACAAAAGAGCTGGCCATGATCAAAAAGAACTTTCAAAAACCCATGACCACGATCAACGGTCAATTCAAGCGAAAGTCCCATGACCAGGGTACGGTCAAAATTCATACCATCAAATAAGGGAGAGATAATCAAGCTGGTCAGCTACCACCACATCTAGCCTTCCCACATTGCAACCCTCAAGACCTTCTCGAGACCTAGGCTAGAGGCAGCCCAGAATTTCGAGGATTCAAGCTCCATAGGATACCCCTAACCATTAGGGCCGGACATGGAGACCAGATCCCGCATCATCAAACCTACCCCGATCAAAGTTCGAGCCATTTTTACTCGACTTCCCCCTTGCACAACAACTACAACACAACACAACACAACAGAATTCACAATCACCATACGCAAACCCGAGATCAAAACTCGTCAAAGACCAGAGATCAAAACTCGTCAAAGACCTGAGATCAAAACTCGTCAAAGACCCGAGATCAAAACTCGTCAAATACCCGAGATCAAAACTCGTCAAATACCCGAGATCAAAACTCGTCAAATCCCATCCCAATTCTTCTCATCCAAACCAGTTACCAACCCCAAACACGGGAACTCATCCTGCGGTCGGCATAGAACATGCCCAAATAGATCACACCACCTCTAGGGGCTACCCCGGAGAATGCTCACAGTCACAGGATCAACATCCTAACCATTCTAGCCCTTTGATCAAGACACCATTGGGAATCAGCTAGCCTACACCGTCAATATGGCTAGTTACACACAAAGTCCTATTAGACTAGGCACCATAATATATCTTTCAATTCACTAAACTACGACATGGTTTGATTTCACCACACGTGAATACGTAGGCAGCCTTTCAACAGAGGCACAACCACCCACATTGACACACATTCAAAAAGCGCCATCATTCCGGTCACGACACTGTCATGTTCTCAACAGCTAGCTTTGTCGTCATGGGGGCTTCTCTTAAACAGAAGGTCTCCATCCACTCACAAAATCCAGATAAATTAAAAAAAAAAATCTAGCCTCCCTTCTCTTGATGGAATCAAGTTGAAGGTGGGGAGCAAATAAGATTCTTCAAAAGGGCACTTGGCAGTTTCATGTTCATTATGTATGGCACCCTTCATACACCTAGTGTAACTCTAGCAACTTCCATAATTGAGAGACGTTATTGTAGGTGATTGGCATTAATTAAAACAATCATGCATATCGAAAGACGAGAAAAGCATAATCAAAATAGGGTTAGGGTTTTAGTATAGAAGGAAGCTTAATGGATGAAGGTCTCGTTGAGAAAGACGGGGCCATAATTTCATCCCTTAAGTGATGATTTCATCCTATATTGATCACATGATTGCAAACTTTATAAATTAAAGTGCACCCATGATTATTCATGTCTATCAATACTCATTAGGGCAGAGCACGGATTGGACATCCGATCCGAATCAGATTTTCGGATCGGATATCCGATCCGAAAATCCGAAAATTTTAATATCCGATATCCGATATCCGATCCGAATCACTCCGGATATCCGATTTTTGATATCCGAAAATTTCAGACCGGATATCCGAAATATCCGATATCCGATTTGGTTGAGATTTTTGGTCAAATAAAATTCTAAATGAAATTCAATTTAACTAGAAAAATCCAAGTTTTAATTAATCTAGTATTATACGGAGTATACTATTCTATATTTTAAAGCAATACAAAAATGTCACCACGGCTTAATGTAAAATGAAATAAATTGTAACCTACTTACATTAGAATGCACTAACCCAATATAAAAATTATAAAAAGTACAAAAATATCTCATTTTTCGGATCGGATCGGATATCCGAAAAAATTATTTTGGATATCCGAATCCGATCCGATATCCGAAATTTTCGGATCGGATATCCGATCCAAAATCATTTTTCCGATCGAATATCCGGTTTTTCGGATCGAATACGAATCGGTTAACGAATCGGATTCGGATAGCCGGATAATTTGCTCAGCCCTAATACTCATGAGAACAAGCCTAGCATGCAAGTTCATGAATACAAAGTACTTTAAGATCAACAGAATATTAATAAATCATGTGGAAAATTCAAGTGGAGTGTAATCCACACACCGTCAAGATAAATCTAGTATAACCTCAAGTGTTATGCTACGGTTACATCGTCAACAATAGTAAGTGCTGATAACGTGTTGTACAAGAAAGAGAGGAGTCATAAGAGAGGGACGAGAATGTAGATTATTCGTCCCAATGAGGGGTATATATATTAGAAAGTACATCAAAATGGACAAAAAAATGAAAATTATATAATTATAAAAAAATTAAGAAAAAAGATAATGATTATAGAGGGTGGCTTGAGTGCATAATGAGAAGAATGAATAGATTATGGATTATTTTGAGATTATATAAAGTTGAGAGTAGTATGAGAAGACACCTATAATCATATCATATATCATCATATATTATATTAAAACAAAAATCAAAAACCCCATCAAGTGCCACGTGTCATCCTTATAAAAATTTACCATTATTATAAAATAATTAATTAATCAATATGAATGTTTTACATGTTTATAACATCTCCAATTTTTATTATGTTAAATAACCAATGTTAATATTGCTCAATATATAGGCTATATTCAAACCAATAATATATGATTACAATTATCATTATGATATTATCTAAGACCTTACATATGTTTGAGTATTCATTTTATATAACTCAAAAAGGTCAAATTCTTATCGCTCAACCGCTCAAGTAAATGATAGTTTAAGTTAGCTGACTTTTATTGTAAATTACGTTTATTAATCCATATTAGGGTTTTCAGTGGTTATTATATGAGGCGGTTTATATGAAACATTTACTAATTTATCCATAATATATTAATTATCAGTATCTTTTTAAAAAATAAGATCGTGTCACGCATGAGACTGCCTTACCCTACATTTTTATGTTGGGTTTTTTACCATTAAAAACAATTAATAATCATTTTGGGAAAATATAAGTCGAGTGGTTTATAGCTCTAATCATTTATAGATCTAAAATAATATCTCTGATGGTAAATGATTTTATATTTTTACGATTATATTATACTCATGATAATCAGCCTTATATTTAACAGTTAAAAATATAACTTACTCTAATTGTTAAATGATACGAGTATAAAAGTTATACGAGTATGAAATAATTCAATATTTGATTGTATGTATGTGTATATGAAGTAATCCATATCTACACATATTTTTCAATTAACATTAAATCAGTGAGCATCAAAATAATTGTACGATTTTATTAATGGTATGATGTTATCAACTTTCTAACTGATGTTATCTACAATTCTATAAAATTGGATGAAAGTTGTTCATATGGTATAATAAGTTTGATTCAATTTTGAAATTTACTATGGTGTTAGCCTAACAGAGGGGATTGATTTTCGCATCAATTAGTCGGTCAAATAAGTATATTTAACTATATTTATTCATCATGAATCGTGATATATTCAAGATGGGATATATAAGAGTGAATAAATTGACCTTTTTTCTTCAAAAATACTACGTACTTTTTCTGTCTCAGTTATTTGAATTCTTTTATATTATTTTTAATAAATATTTTAATCAAAGGTAAACAAATGACTAAGACAAAAAGAGTAAAAAGGATGATGAGTATAAAAAGTGGTTCATTTGGTATCGATTGATTAGATTTTATAGTTTAGTTTTAGTCTAATAGAGGAGACTATTTTTACATAGTTAGTCGGACAAATAAGTATATTAGCTATATTTCATCATTTTATGATAGAGATAAAATAATTGTGGATAGATTGATCTATTTTTTTACAAAATGACCGGACAATCTAACTTAATTTTTTTCAAAAACAAAAAAACAAAAAAAAATATATTAACTCTAACTTTAACTATTACTAACTTAAAAATTCGTTTTTGTATATGCATTTATTTTTCCTCCCGATTAGACTTGGATTAATTAATTTAGTAATAGACGGTATTTTAAGTCTATTTTAAATTTAAGTTACAAATAAATTATCAAGAATACCACTTGTTTTAGCTACCTTAACAATTTTTTTCGTTGACTCCGGAGGTACGAGCGGTAAGCCGGTCTTGTTTCAATTAATTTACTTTCGTAGGTGACTCCTAATTAGGGCTATAAGGAAGATTAAATGCCTCAAAGGTGAGTGAGTAGGTCTCGTGACTCGAGTTAGTAAATCCGAGGGGAACCTAGTCCTAACAGGACTGGGAGAATGCCTAATGCCTTGTCCGGAAGAGCGGGAGTCATTGGTTGAAAGCTCGCTACATGGGTCACTCGATCTTGGAAAAAAAATGATGAAAAAAATCATAAGAAGAAAAAGAAAAATAAATGAAGAAAAAAAAAAGCAAACGAAGAAGAAGAAAAAAAAGAGGAAAAAAAAAGAATAAGAGCGGAAAAAGAGAGACGAGGTGTCTAGTTTGCCTTATGTGCTCGGGAGAACGTTCCTCGTACTGAACTGGTAATAAGAATGTACCGAAAGTAGATCCCCTTCCCCTAAGACCTTAAACTGCTGAAACCATCTTCCTGAGTCAATTCTTACGCAATTTTTCAAAGGTAGTTAGATAAGTGGGAAGGATAATGAGTTTATTTATACTTTTGATTTAGGAGCGGTTTAAAATATTATATGTTGTTAAATTAATTAATTGAATAGTTTATAGTGGAGGAGAAATTTATGTATATATAACTTGCTAATCTAACTCATAATTTGTTTCGTTAACTTTACTAATTTACTAACTTATAAAATATTTTTAGTTTGTCGTCGATCGTACCCAGTTTGGTTAGTCTAAAATGATTTTAAGGGTAATGTTTTGGTTCTTTGCTTTAACTCTTGAGTTCTCATTGTCGAGGACGACAATGGACTAAGTGTGGGGGAATTTGATAACTCGCTATTTACTCATATTTTCACCCCGTTTTATGTGTCGGTAAAATTATTTATAGTATTATTCGGGCTATATAGTATACTTTTTAGTAAATTGGTTAATTATTCAAGTTAATATTATTTTAGAATAAAACTGACTAAATTCTATTAATTATGAATTATAGGTACGAGATGATCGGTATACAATTGGACCGGTTGAAGGATGACCAAAGAGGAAACAATGCATAATCAATTAGCCCACTTGCAATTGAAAGGAACTCAATATCTCACACTTCACAGAGAAAGGAAAAGAATGAAATATCAAGGAAAAATATATTAGATGAAGATACTAAAAACATCACGGGATGCACGAAGAAGATACTTTCATCAGGGTATAGAAATTTATATCTCTTATTATTCCAATCTCATCAAACTTTCCATATTTCTATCCAGAAATTATACCCCAAATCTTTCCAAAATTCGACCCAAGAAAACTATAAATACAATCCTCAATCATGAATCAAGAAGAGAGAAAGAGAGGAATGAGCCACAAAACACACACATAGGAATAGGGCAAAAGGCCTTGGCCTTTACGGCAAAGGTAGGTTAGGATGCAATCAAATTTTAAAGTGGGACGCGATCAATTCAACTCCTTACTTACCTAACGGTTGTATCTATCTATCTATCTTATTTAGTTTATTTATCGTTTAATTAGTTATTTAGTTTAATCTTTCAGTTATTCGAACATGTAATGTATTGATTATTGTTAATGGGGTATGAGATTACGTTATTGTTTTAACGTTCAATTCGTACTTTGATATTCGTATGAAATTCACGATTTGACTGTTGTTTTCATGTTTATTAATTTAGCATGATTACCTAGATTATTTACATGAGTTGATTTTTAAATTAATAGGGTTTTAAATTAGGTTGCATCTTACTTGTCTAATTTGTTTAACTACTAGAATTTTGTATGATAATTGAGTTATATTTACTTGCAGCTTTCTAGTTCTATATAATTCAATTGATTGGTGTTCTTAACGCGATTAAAAATACTGACTTGATTGGTGCTTACATGGTTGAGTCAATCTAATTTAGTTAGGATTAAACTTGCGTGGTTAACGGAGTTTAACGAGTAAGAAAGATAAAACTGTTAATTTACTTGCTTACAAAGGATTAAATAGTTATCGATCTATTTGAGTCTAATTAATTGATTCGATGATTAACCCGACTATATCATATATTGCATGTCTCGAATATTGTTATGATTAATTACTTATTTATTGTTATGTTTTTACTTTATTAGTTTTATTTCCAAAACAAGCAAACCCCCCCTTTTTTTATATATCTATACTATTAAATAATAAATCGTCTTAGATAATAACGTCCGTCTCTGTGGGATCGACCTCTACTTACCCTATCTACCGTAGAGTTAGTAGCGTTTATAAATTTAATTTTGACTGCGGAAACGACACGCATCAACTTCCAATCAACCAAAAGAATAATGTATGTTTCTATTAAGGATACTCCAAAACAAAAATTATAAAACTCCGTTATAATTCCAATGTTTCACACCTGTTACTCTAAGAACTGGATAATGGAAATCAAATTATACTCATAAACTTTGTTACTGTAACTCATTAATTATGTTACTCTAACGCATAATGTGTGTTACTCTAACAATATATTGTCCTACTCAGAATTGTGCTTCTTCTTCTTCATCATTCTCTTCTTCTTCTTCTTCTTCTTCTTCTTCTCCTCCTCCTCCTCCTCCTCCTCCTCCTCCTCCTCCTCCTCCTCCTCCTCCTCCTCCTCCTCCTCCTCCTCCTCCTCCTCCTCCTCCTCCTCCTCCTCCTCCTCCTCCTCCTCCTCCTCCTCCTCCTCCTCCTCCTCCTCCTCCTCCTCCTCCTCCTCCTCCTCCTCCTCCTCCTCCTCCTCCTCCTGATTCTTCTTCTTCATCATCAGACGATGATTTACATGGCGTTTTCTAATGATTCTTCTTCTTCTTCTTCTTCTCCTCCTCCTCCTCCTCCTCCTCCTCCTCCTCCTCCTCCTCCTCCTCCTCCTCCTCATTCTTCTTCTTCTTCATCAGGCGATGACTTACATGGCGTTTCCTAATGATTCTTCTTCTTCTTCTTCTTCTTCTTATTATTATTATTATTATTATTATTACTTTTTATTATTATTATTATCATTATTATCATCATCTACATCTTTGAAGATTTTCTCTATGTATAGTGTGAAACTCTCACCCACATCCCTACACCATTTCTGTGCTTTTGCGTCTACTACAAAAACAAAAACAATGCCAATAAACGTGGCGACAAACAAACAATTAGAACTTGAAATATGGCGGTATTCTAACCAAAACATTATTAACTATATCCGATGACATGTTTTCCAATGCTTCAAACATGTTACTGTAATACATAAGGTATGTTATTGTAATGATGATGACTCGTTACTCCAATCAGAACTTTAATAAAATACAGTTTCTAATAGAAAGCATTAATTTTTTTTTTAATATGGCGGTATTCTAAATCCTTTGTTACTCCAATGCATTACAGTAACAAATGACAAGAACTAAAGTAACAGACGAAGTGCATTAAAGTAACATGATATTCAATTAACAGAAGATGCCTATACACAGGGGTTAGACGTTAAAATAACAGATGATCTATATTAAAGTAACATATTGTGTGCGTTACAATAACTTCATATATATATGTTTGTGCGAAAAAAATCATATAATGATCAGATCTTTAATAATATGCAGTTTCCATACTATAAACATAAAATCTAATAATATGGAGCATCTTAATGACTTCCATGGCAATGAAAGCACAATAATTGATAAAGATGATGAAAAACCTAAATAATAATCCGTGAAGATTATGAAAAATATAAATAATAAATATAATAATCTGGAATCTATACTAACACGAGAGCAATGAACCATTGATATGAATCTATGATGAATGAAATGAATAAAATTGACGTAAAACATGAAAGCAATATCGAAACTCACCATAGTAACGAGTTATCGAGCATATATTTGAACGAATAAATGAACGTGATATCAGAAGCGTTTTTTTAGGTTTGATGAACGTGAATGAATGAGTGAATGAATGTGATATTATTGTTTCCTAAAATTATGGGAGTTATTTTAGGATGCAGTATCTCCCTTTTTTTTTAAATGCAAATATTAGGATGAATCTTGTCCATACATCCTCATCCCATTCAATGGATGAGTTGAGGACTTAGGGACTCATATATAGAGAAGAACTCATAAGAGCCTTACTCTCTCTCTCTCTCTCTCTCTCTACACACACACACACACATCTATAGGATCCTTACCGACTTAAAAACATAATAAGAAAGGTAGTATTACAAGTGATTGAGATTTTACCACAAAATATATTAAGTTTGAACTGTGAATAGGCAAATTAAACCAATCGGGGACAGCAAAAGTCGGCGCCTACGCCTACTAGGCATATGGCAAAGGTGCCTCCCTCAAAGGTCCCTAACGCCAGTTTAAACTTAACACAATATGTACTCTTACTAAACCCTCTTCATTTATGTTCATAAGTAATAAAAACCAGTTAGTTGAAAACCTAACCATGGTCCAATAGTTAGTTTAGTCAAGTCAAGACATAATTCAACAAAGGATTTAGCCTATAAGGCTCATCCTAACAATAAATAAAATAAAAATAAAGTTAAAATAAAAATTAAAATAACTTACAAACTTAATTTGTAGTTAGAAGATGAAGAACGCTTAGTAAACTTTTATTGATAATAGGAGATTTTTTACAACTGAAAGAGAGACTAAGAAGGCTAGGAAAGAGTCTGCCTTCAAAACATAAAAACGCATCCTTTTATAAGCAAGGAGCGGAGGAAATCAACAAAATAAAAACAGTACAACGAATATTTAACAGTACAACTACGAATATAAAACAGTGCATGTACTTATTAATACACTGAAAGCTTTTTGAAAGCCAATCCTTTAAAGGAAAGAACAAGTGTGCCATAGAATACACTAAAATTTGGAAAGCATCTTTACGTAACATCTTCACCAATGCTTCCAAATAATTGCATCCTTTTTCAAAGTTCTTCATAATTGTGTTTTTGAAACACAAAATGCATGAATGTGCATGTGCCATAGAATACACTAAAATTGGAAAAGCATCTTTACGTAACATCTTCACCAATGCTTCCAAATAATTGCATCCTTTTTCAAAGTTCTTCATAATTGTGTTTTTGAAACACAAAATGCATGAATGTGCATTATCCCATAATAACTTCAATTTGATGAATTTAGTGCACCTAATCATAATTTTAATAGCTCTTATTATCACTTGGAACTATTTGCCAAGTCCTGAATAATCTGAGTATCTTTCTCGATATTATCCTCTGGGCCTTGAGCGTCTTGCAAAATATTAAATTTATTTTTGCTGGTTGATGTCATAAACATTGCCATAGAAGTATCACTCTTTTGTGATTTAGCATCATTATAATCGGCTTTTTAATTTGGGCTATAGCTTTATGAGCTAAAGCTAAATAGTATTGGACAATGTCTTCATCAGTTTTGTCCTGGACATCCATGGACTCATAACGAGTACTATCTGAATGATTATCTTCATCATTGAGGTAGAGGATAGTATAACTATCAATTTTTTCTTGGATAAGGTCAAGGGTAGAGCTACAATTTAGTTTCTTGGTGTCTTTATTTTCTCTGAGCATAGTATCCCAGAAGCGAGAATATGATTCTCTTTTTAGACAGAACAAATTTTCCTGGGTATAACCCGTTTTTGGACAGAATTTCCATATCCAAGGAATAGAAAACTCAATAAAAAATTGCATTTGAATAAGTCCAGGAATATTATCCTCCGGAGCCTTTGGTATAATTTCTTTCCATTCATTATAAAGATCTCTAAATATTGGAGGTAATATTTCCTCTGAAGTTCCATAAAATTGCCACCATTTTATTAACCATGGCGGTATAACTTCGGTTATAACCTCTTGGCTAATTTTTATAAACCAAGTATGGCTTCTTTTATCATTCTCGTAATGAAAAGCCTTATCGAAAGCTTGGATATAATCCCAATAATTGTAGTCAATACGAGATCCTTTGTTAATTAAGGATTTCGTGGTAAAAGGAGTGATTCCCCATTCTTCAATAGTAATAACCTCTCTAATAATAATTTTTGAAAAGTTATAAATTTCTGCGTCATTACACGTGAATTGATTGATTTCACAACCATTTGATGAAAGTATATTTTCATAAAAAGTTCTATTTTTATATGATTCCATCATAAAATTATTTTTCATGAGATATTTCTCACATAGACTCTAGGGCAGATTTTCCCGTTTTTTATCGGACATGTTAAGAATGAGTATAATCCTTTCTTCTTGGTTTTTAACCAATTTTTCTTTTTCGTCCATCGATTCTTTAACTATCTTTCTAAATGAATGAGAGATTTTATCTTGTCCCTTTCGTTTCCAAAGTTGGAATTCTTCAAAATCTTCTTTCTTAATGATTTCATCATTAATATTTTTAGCTATAAGCTTTTTACTTCCATGCTGGATTAAGATATTACATGGCCCAGATTCTGAATTGCCTTCCTTTTTAGGAGAATATTTTACTCTTCCTCTATTAGAGGAATAAGTGCCACGACCATTGCCAAGATACATTCCTGAAAAATGTAATATTTAAATAGATAAATACTCCCTTGTTAAAAAATCTGGGAGATGATTTTCAGTACCCTGTTTATAAAAAATATCAAAATCAAAAAGGGCTAAATGTGCTTGCCATCTGGCAAACATTTTTTTCGAAACATCATGCTTAAAATCTTTTTGAAACATGAATTTTGCAGAGCTGTAATCAGTTCTGATTATAAATTTTTGATTATATAAATCATTTTGAAATTTTAACACGCATCTAACTATTACAAGAACTTCCTTTGCAACAGTCGCATAATTAGATTGAGCATAATTCCATTTTCTGGAATAGAATATGACCAAATATTCCTTTTTATCCGTGGGACTAACTTGTTTAAGAATTCCTCCATAACCAATGTCTGAAGCATCAGTTTCAACAATTTTATCCCAAAATGGATTTGCTAGGATAAGTGTAGACACCCGCATTTGACTGCCAGGTGTCTATGGTAGTTTCCAAAAAACACCCGATGATGATCGGACGCTAACATGCTTCTATGCGCTCGGATACGGGCTCAAATCCGTTAATCGCTGGCTAACACACTTACAGAGTACAAATCTAACAAAATCAATCTCAAATCCAGGCCCAGCGGGCCGTTTCCAATCAAACAAGGCTAATTTGGGCCGAAACCGACACCGGAATTAAAACTGACTCGTCACGATTGGGTCAATCCCGGTCAAAGTCGTTTCCGAGACATACCAAACAACCCCTCAAACATCAAAAGCCCAATTCAAACTCAAACTCATCAAATATCCATGGTCACGGTCCAAAGCGAGTGACCCGCGCGACCCAGCTGGGCCACTCGATCGAGTGCCTCACCCACTCGATCGAGTGGGCCCTTATTCAAGCCCGACGGCTGGCGTAACGGGCCACTCGACCGAGTTAGCCACCTACTCGGTCAAGTAACCCTAAACCGAAGCCCTAACTTTTCCTCTATAAGGAACCCCCATGCACACATCTTCAACAACTTTTTCCACAACTTTACAACCCTAATCACAACTTTTACACACATCTTTACACCCCAAGCAAACCCTAAGCAAACATCCTAGTAAACCCTAAACTAGTTTTAGGAATCACACCCCAAGCCACCATAACTTAACCTCCATAAACCTCGAAGACTCTAGTGTTAAAGCCACGTTCAGGAGCTCTAATCCGAGACAAGAACATGTAGGTTGAGGGTGTCAAAACCCCGCTTCTTCTCCTTTCTTCCTCCTTCTCGCGTCATGTCGTCTTCTTACGAGTCGCGTTTTCTTTTTATCGTTATTATCGCATAGTTAATATCGATAGTATAATACTAGTATCAAAACATGAAAATACCTATCAATTTGTGTCGAGTATGAGTGATATTGGAATAAGGAAATCCGAATATACAAGTGTACTGCACACGCGTTGACGGTCGCTTGTTCAGATATCCCGATTACTCGATTATTGAGATAGGTCAATTTCAATAATAATTTTCTTATCGTTTGTATTATTATTGTTATTCGCATATCACATCGATTTTCAAAAATAAGCATTATATTTCAATAAGGGTCGAAACACGTTGACACGGATCCGACATCACAATCCCTAGGGATTTATTCCGATGTCGGAGAAGTCGAGGGAATCAAGTTCTTTTTTTTATTTATTCAAATAAAGCGTCGATTTCAGATTCGATACTAATCCCATAATTGGATATCGAATCTAGTAATCAAGTCATATGAATTAATTAATGTGATTTGTTCATATCGCGATAATTAACTCAAAACGGCTAAAATCAATTTATTTATTTTCTATTTCACTCTAATATTCCATATTGATTCAAATAATTGAATGTGGGATACAACGAGTATTCAAAGTTAGAGTCGAGTATAAATTCAACAATATTTATACTCGGTTCAACAAAATTTGCGATTTATAAAAAACCAAGTCGAGCGTAAATTGTGCAATATTTATGTCCGATTCGGTAAAATCGTCAAACTCTCAAAAATCAAAAGCAATTTCGAAATCAACAATTAAATTTGCAAACGAATTACAATTCGTACAGGGGGCACTCGACCGAGTGCCTAACCCACTCGGTCGAGTGGTACCCCAAAAATCGGATCAGAATGTTTTTCACGACCTCCACTCGATCGAGTCTCACAGTGACTCGGTCGAGT
The DNA here is from genome assembly GCA_958450325.1 of Agrostemma githago. Classification (NCBI taxonomy): domain Eukaryota; kingdom Viridiplantae; phylum Streptophyta; class Magnoliopsida; order Caryophyllales; family Caryophyllaceae; genus Agrostemma; species Agrostemma githago. The sequence continues at coordinate 57,849,691 of OY288247.1, read as the reverse complement.
GGCCATGTACTCGACTGAGTTGGTCCATAACTCGGCCGAGTATGGTCTATAACCCGGAACAGAAACCTCTTTTCGGGATCTACTCGATCGAGTAACCTCATAACGATTAACACAATAAATCGTACATTATTCTATTTTCAAAACCCGATAGTATTTCACGACTTAGGTCAACACGTGCATAATTAATCACGTGTATACTATCTTTTCAAACCATGCATCATCTTGTACATCATTCAATTCAATTCATTATTTGCATAAACCGTTAATATCGATTTACCGTTACTAACCGTTTGCTTGTCTCTTTTGTCAATTTAATTTGTGTTCGTTTATTATACTAAATGAACGCGCATGCTAAATTCCACTTTGACGTAGAATTAACTGCATTAAATCGACTTAGAAACCCATTCAATTCAATTCACATGCCTAGGAAAACAATGTTTGCATAAGCATTTCCCCGTTTAACTAGCGCGCGTATTGTAAGTCATTCGAATTCTTAGTAGAGGCCGCTAATGTGCGGGTGGGGATGGGTGTCCTTTGTGGGCTTCCCAACACGTACCCTCACCCCTTACTCAGAACCTCGGTTTCCGGATGCCCGAAACCGTTGGCGCACGAGAGTCATTCAATACACAATATCCGATAATGTCGGTATTGGTATCAAATGCAAAGGGACGAGCCCAATAAACTCTGACATCGGAAATGGGCCGTATTTTGTATACGGACCACTACGACATAGAGTGGGCTCGAATGGTTCCGAATAACCACAAAATTCGGTGGCGACTCCACATAGACCTAAATTTCAATTCGATCCGTTTCATATGGAGATTCATTCGCCTACCCAAACCCGCGCGTGGCCGCGTCGGGGTGGACCTATGTCATGTCCACAATTTGGCGACTCCGCTGGGGATTAACTGATGCGTGACTTACCATCGGCGTCCTCAGGGTGAGACTCGAATAGAAATCGTTTGACAAATACAATGCGCGTGTTAGTTTTACGGTTCATGCATAACCCATATTTTCCCGGGCCGGTACTGGTGACCGACGTCCCACTATACCATTGATGTACTCCTACATGGATATGTCAAAAGGTGTCCATAGTCGATTCGAGTGGGTTTCGCGGCATGTTCTAAGCTCAACTCGACTTAGAGAGTCCGTACCGATCAACGTCTAGACTATGTACACTGGTATAGACCCTTTCAGACCGACCGAGACTTAGTGTAGAGCATACATGGCGTCGTTATAATGCTTGTGTGACTACGTGCTACTTGGTTTCCGAGTCATTTTCAAAAATATCAACTTTTCAAAAATTACATCCTCCTTTTCAAGATATTCAATTTTCAAAACCTGGGACATACCGAATTTAGGACTTATGATTTTACTCAAAATAGCCTATTTTCTAGCCGGTATGCTGCCCAAATTGAAACTCGAACTTTCAAAACTCATGGCCCAATGACTTTTCGTCCTTTTTTTCGGAAATTTGGGCCATTCACCGAGTCCACTCGGTCCTTTTTCAAAAATCAATCAATTTTCAAAACTTCCGTCCTCTTAGGACTTCCCATATTTAGCAGTGTCGGGTCATGTCTTAAGTTGTCAAGTTTCTCTAGCGTCGAAGCTCTGTCGATCTTACATCACGAGCTTCTTCCCTATCCTGGTCCGCCTTATTAGACTAAGGCAAGGCCCACCTAAGTAGGACATACTCTTACGAAGGAGGGCCTGTCAACACAATCGAGTCAAAAGTCTGGGGATGTCCCACGTGAACCTTCCTTCGAATAGGACTAGGCCCACTAGCCGAATCCTAAGGAAGGCCCACACTTCACAAGTCACCCGTCTAGGTGTCTTCCTCGAGTCATTTCCCTTTTAGTCTCGTTCGGGATGTACTTTCTATTCCGGGATTTCTGGACTAGTTTCTGATTACGCGGTGTTCTTACAGACAGGCCAGCCACAACCCGACATCAACACAAGATGGACGAATTAAAAAATGCCCTAACCAAAATCGAGACTCAACTGACCTCCATCCTTGCTAACCAAGCAACTTTGGACACTCGCCTGAGCACTGTAGAGAAGACGGTCCCAGTTGAAGAAGCTGAGTCCACTAGGCCTATAGCCGAATTGGTCACTGTTGTTCGCAGGCTCGAGGAGCAAGTCCACTTGTCAACAAGCAACTCAATCCACTCTGAAAATGCTCGCATTTATTCACCTTTGAATGACGAGCTACCGGTCAACCTCAAATTAACGGGAATTCCTATGTTTGAGGGTACCGAAGATCCGGTCCATCATATCCGGGCTTTCAAGGACTTCATGGCAGTCAAAGGAGTAAAGTCCACCATGTTCAAGCACCTATTCCTTTCCTCTTTGGAGAAGCATCCCAGGGCCTGGTTCTACAGGCTCGACCCCAAGAAATACAAGACTTGGGATGATGTGGCGACCGAATTTGCTCGGAACTACGCCGATAACACTGAAATCCAGACTACAATGCGTACTCTGGAGGTAATGGCCCAAGAGCCCAAAGAAGGGTTCACAAAATATCTGCAAAGGTGGAGGGCTGAGAGTGTGAAGTTGGTCGACAAGCCCGGCGAGAAGGCCCTAGTGGAAGCCTTCGTCAAAAATCTACTCCCATCCTACCGGGTCCACCTCCGGTATGCCATCATCCCAAACTTTGCTGTCCTTACTGAAATGGGCACGAGAATCGAGGATGACTTGAGGCTAGAGAGCCTGACTAAGGCCTCTACCAAAGGCTATCAAGGGGCAAGTTCATCCACAATCAAGCCCACACCCGCAGCTGCAACTCGCAGCATCTTCGACGAGGTAAACCTGCTCGACACCTCATCTAAAAAGAATACACCAAATCGGGTATTCACAGATATAGGGACTACCTATACTTATGCCCTACAGAGGCTATCCTCAAAGGGCCTAATCCAACCGATAGGCCCAACTGCAAAACCTCCAGTGGAAAAGAGGCCCAAAACTTACAATGCCCAGGCCTATTGTCAGTATCACCGGGGTAACGGGCATGATACTGAAAAATGTTGGAGGTTAAAACACCTGATCCAGGACCTTATCGAGAGCGGGAAAATCCCGTTGCCCGGAGACAAGCCGAGCAACAAAGAAAACCCATTCAGCGCTCATGCTATCTTCACCAGTGAGGTAATTGACTGTTCTCACCTCATCTCTCCCTATATCCCACAAGTCAACGGGATATGGTTCGACGACGAGGATGATGTGTACTTAACCAAGGGGGAAGCTGTCCCCATCACCCTCGAAGATGTCCGACAGGCTAAGTCCAAGGCCTTAGCCACCAATCATCTCGCCGCAGCTGGGCGTTCCATTCCTATATCCGTCACTGAACCCGCCAGGACGGAGCCTACCCTCGAAGAACCAAGCCCAGACACGGCTCTGGTCCAACAAATGAAGAGGGTCCGAGCCGATCTAACCATATGGCAACTATTGGTTAGCTCGCAAGCTCATCGGGAAGCACTGACTAAGGCTCTCGATGAAATCAAGGTTGATTCAGAGGCTACCCCTGCTGAAATGGTAGCCACCATCATGCCCTACCTTAAGGGCAAATCCAAAGAAGAAGGCCCACTCATAACCTTCTCTGAAGCTGATCTGCCACCATTTGGGCCCAATCACAATCTAGCCCTATACATCACGGTCATCTGCAAAGGTAAATATCTCTCGATGACCCTTATCGACGATGGATCAGCCGTGAATGTCCTTCCTCTAAGGACCGCAAAAGCACTCGGCATCACCGATGCCGATTACCTTCCAACGGCGCAGACTATCCAGGCCTTCGACGGAAGCCCAAAACCTGTCACCGGGGCCGTGAAATTGAAGATCATAACGGGCCCAATCGAAAAGGAATTGGATTTTCAGGTGATAGATGTCACCTCATCATTCAATCTCTTGTTGGGAAGGTCTTGGATCCACGCAGTCAAGGCCGTGTCATCTACCCTCCATTGAAAAGTCAAGATGCCCCTCAAAGACGCTATCATCACGTTGGAGGCGACCCCAATTACCGTAGCAAGCTGCAACGCTACGGGCCGGACCGACCCGCGAGGATTTGATTTCGTTGGCATGATCGAAGAAGAATATCTCTTTAGGCCCTACTTCACAACTAGCATCGACACGATGCTACAAAATCTGGGTTACCTACCCGGAATAACCTCAAGGCTATATCTTCCAGCTGGAAAGATTATCGAGGTCCTAAATGATGGCGAGTCACATTTCGGGTTGGGGTATGCTATAACCCCGGAAAACGTGGTTCGGGCCGGTATTCACAAGGCCGTCGACATTATCAAGGGTACTTACATAAGCCCTTATCGCCTGAAGTTAACGGATTACTTCGTTACTCCAGTCTTCGGAACCGTCCAAGTGGGCCTCTACCAACCCACCGTCACATATCCCGAGACCAAAAAGGCCCGGGAATGCAATTTCATCCCTGATGATATATTCACCATCGTCCAGGCCGAATCAAAGGAAAGCGAAAGCAACTCCGAGCCCGTGCTGGGGCTCTTATTCGGAGAAGACAAAGTCGTCCCCGCTCCAAAGAACGACTTGGTCAACCTGATCCTTCGCAGCGATCGGTTCGACCCAACCAAGATAATCACCGAGGTCGGTGCCAACACCGAAACGAGGGCTTGGAGGAAGACCATAAAATGGGCCGACGGTCAAGGACGGGTCTACAAGCTGACCACCGGCGAGGGAGACATGCCGGATACCGAGACTAAGTCAGAGTCAGAGTTGGAGTATGAGTCCGAGTTTAGAGGGTCTGGTGCTAAAGTCGAGTCTGTAAACCCTCTTCCCTTATCCACTGAGGTCTCGGGGCCTGTCCCAAGACCTCTCCCTATACCGCCACTGACCAACGATCAGATGGCAGCTCTATTCGAGCTATTTTCAAAATTTACCATCAATAATAATAACGAACACCGTTCTGCTTACGACTTGTCTTATTTCCAAAATTTTCTCAATTTCAAAAATTTTATATGCAATGACATTGAGAAACCCGACGAACAGGTACCCCTACCTCAACATCTGGTCGAGCAGCTCGAGCAAAGGGAATCCCGAGATCCGGTAATCGAACAAACCGAGTCCATCAACGTGGGAACCACTTTAGAGCCCCAGATGCTTAAGTTGGGCCTATCTTTAGATCCAGAGGAGAGAAAACAATTCACAAACCTCCTCCAGGAATTCAAAGATGTCTTCGCATGGTCCTACAAGGACATGCCGGGTATAGACCGGGAGATAGCCGAACACCGAATACCCATCAAAGATGGGTGCAAGCCGGTAAAGCAAAAACTCAGAAGAATGAAGCCCGAGTGGTCTCTTAAAGTCAAGGAAGAGGTCGATAAACAATTTAAAGCAGGCTTTATGCAAGTGTCTGAATATCCAGACTGGGTTGCGAACATCGTGCCGGTACCCAAGAAGGACGGCAAGGTGCGGGTTTGCGTGGACTTCCGGGATCTTAACAAGGCAAGCCCAAAAGACGATTTTCCGTTACCACACATCGACATACTGGTGGATAACACGGCCGATCATGCCCTTCTATCGTTCATGGACGGGTATGCCAGGTACAATCAGATTAAAATGGCAGAAGAGGACATGGGTAAGACCGCCTTCATTACACCTTGGGGTACTTACTGTTACACCGTCATGCCATTTGGGCTTATCAACGCCGGGGCCACTTATCAACGGACCACCACTACCTTGCTCCACGACATGATGCAAAAGGAAGTGGAGGTCTATGTGGACGACATGATCGTCAAATCCAAGGACCGAAGCGGGCACATTTCAGCCCTAAGAAAGTTCTTCACCCGGCTACGTAAATACAACATGAGACTGAACCCACAAAAATGCAGTTTTGGGGTAACGTCGGGCAAATTACTGGGCCATATCGTTAGCCAACGCGGCATCGAGGTCGACCCAGCTAAAATCAAAGCTATCACCGAGATGCAACCACCCAAGACCGAAAAGGAAATAAGGGGGTTTCTCGGAAAAGTCCAATACATCAGCCGGTTCATTTCGAAACTAACCATGGTATGCGAACCCATCTTCAAAAAGCTAAAAATCGGAGAACGGGTGCTATGGGACGGAAAATGTCAAGCGGCTTTCGACAAAATCAAGGAGATGCTATCTGCTCCGCCGGTACTAATGCCACCTCAACACGGTCTGCCTTTATCGTTATACCTAACGACGACGGAGACGGCCATGGGGGCTATGCTGGCCCAGACAGTCGATTCAGAAGAACGGGCTATTTACTACATCAGTAAAAAGTTCCTCGAATATGAGTGCAAATATACAATGCTCGAAAAGACGTGCCTAGCATTGGTTTGGGCCACTAAAAAGCTCCGACATTACATGCTCAGTCATGAGGTACATGTGTTATCCAAAATGGATCCTATCAAGTACTTATTTGAGAAGCCCATCCTCAACGGCAGGATGTCAAGATGGACTTTAATGTTATCCGAGTTCGACCTCAAATTTGTACCATTAAAAGCCATCAAAGGCCGGGTAGTTGCCGAGTTCCTCGCTGACGGCCCAATATCCGAAGAAGGCCACACCGATACATGGGCCTTTCCTGATGAAGACATATTCCATACCGATACGGAAGTGTGGGATTTATATTTCGATGGGGCATCCAACTTCCGAGGATTTGTGGTCGGAATCCTGTTAATTTCACCCCGAGGGGAACACACTCCCTTATCCATCAAGTTGGACTTCGACGTGACCAACAACGCAGCCGAATACGAAGCATGCATTCACGGGTTGCAAGCCGCCGCTGATTTAGGGGTAACAAACCTCCGGGTCCACGGTGATTCATCATTAGTCATCAATCAAGCACTCCAAAAATGGAAAACTCGGAACGCCAATCTCGTGGCTTACCAAGCACGGGTAAGGGTTCTAGAAAAACAATTTCAAAAGGTAGAATACATTTATCTGCCCCGGGAAGAGAATCAGTTCGCAGATGCACTTTCCAAATTAGCATCTTTACTGAACATCCCGGATCACCTGACCAGCATGCCAATCTGTGTCGAAAGACGGTCCGAGCCAGCCTACATCCACGCTATTCAGGATATCGAGATAACTGACCCGGAGCCTTGGTATCAAGCTGTCCTAACCTACCTGACAACGGGAGAGTACCCCCCGGAAGCTGAAAATCGGGCCAAAAAGGCCCTACGAAGATTAGCAACCCAATTTGTTCGAACTGATGACGGGCAATTGTACAAAAAGACGGCACAGGGGGCTCTACTCCTATGCATCGACAAAATACAGGCCGAAAAGGTCATGGCCGAGGTCCATGATGGTGAAAACGGCCCGCATATGAACGCCCATATGCTAGCCCGAAAAATCATGAGGCTCGGGAACTATTGGAACACCATGGAAACAGACTGTCAGTTGTATGTCAAACACTGCCATAACTGTCAGATCTTCGCTAATGTACAGCATATGCCATCTTCCCTATTATATACCATGACATCACCATGGCCATTTTCGACATGGGGTATTGACATAATCGGAAAGGTGCATCCTTCCGGGACGGGAGGTCATTGCTTCATCTTGGTGGCCATCGACTACTTCACCAAATGGGTCGAAGCCGAGTCATACTGTGTCTTGAACGCCAAGCACGTGGCCAAATTTATCCAAAATAAAATAATATGCCGGTATGGGATCCCTCACGAGTTCATCAGCGATCACGGGACCCACTTTCAAGCTGAAACTGCCGCATTGCTGGCAAAATACAAAATTCAAAGGCATACATCTTCGCCTTACCGACCTCAAACAAATGGAGCGGTAGAAGCGTCCAATAAAACAATTGTCACCATACTTAAAAAGATGGCTGAAAATTACCGGGACTGGCCCGACATAATACCTTTTGCCCTATGGGGATATCGAACCTCAATCCGCACCGCGACCGGGGCAACCCCGTATTACTTGACATACGGAATGGAAGCGGTCCAACCAGTCGAGCTAGAGGTGCCATCCCTTAGGATCCTACTTGAAAGCCAAGTACCTGAGGCAGATTGGGTCCAAGCCCGATAGGATTCGCTAGTCCTTTTAGACGAACGGCGATCCCGGGCTCTCAACAACATTCAAATATATCAAAAAAGGATCCAACGGGCTTTCAACAAACGGGTTAGGCTCAGGAACATCAAGGAAGGGGATCTGGTCCTAAAATCGGTTCGTGCCTTACTGCCGGTTGACCCAAGGGGTAAATTCAAACCCAACTGGGCTGGGCCATACTTAGTCAAGAAGGTCCTATCAAGAGGAGCGGTGATGCTGACAGACTTGGACGGGAACGAATTCGTCAACCCAACCAACTTGGACCAGCTGAAGCGCTACTACCCATAAACCCCCATCTCAATGTCATTTGCAAAAATTTATAAAAATTTGTCCTTTTTATAAATTTTCAAAATTTTAGACAAGTCAATAAGCTAGAACTAATATATTCTACTGTCGCACATCTTGAATTAATAATCCCGATGTATTTCGAAAATTGCAAAAAAAAATCAATCAAATCAAATTTTGAACTACGTTAGGTTTGATTCCGCCATTTGCGGATACGTAGGCAACCCTTCAAAAGGGTACAACCACTGCAATAAACGAAAGACGGGATCGGTGTTCAATAATATGTCCTTTATTAATATCTTGATAAACTCGGGATTACAAAAAAAAAAACGGCATTCACAAAAAAATCACACCACAAAAATAATAATAATATTCAAATAATAGAATAAAGAGACTAGTATCCGGGCATCTTCCCCTTCCCCTTGTCCTTCGGGTCGCGTGGAGCCCGAGGTCTTCGGGGTGGTGGCGAGCGTTCCCGAATCACAAGTGGAACCTCTTTAGCCCGAGCTCGTTTCTTTGACGACGAGTCTTCAATCACGGTCTTCGGCCCAAGTCGGGCCCACACATGCTCAGGCAGACTATCCCGTGGGCCAAGTCGGTCCTGCACGGGTAGTCTTGGGCCCAGTCTCCTTTCCAAGTCCATCTGGGGGCTCACTTTCCCCCAAGCACCTTTAGCACTAGACCCTTCAGCTTGAGTCTTAGTCTTCTTCTTGTGACCAGACATTAGACGAACTAGGGTAGCTGGAGTGTCTCCTTCATCGAAGAACCCCCTGTTGTCTTTGGCTTGCTCCCTTCTCAGCAGGTCGAAGGCTTCATCGACTTTCAAAGCGGCTCGGGCTTTAGCATCTCCTGCTTTGGTCCACTTCTTATAAGAATCCGAAACCCAGATTGAGTGGCGAGATTTGACAATGGGCCAAGTATGCCGTGTGTACCACCTTTGCATCCAGGTATCACACATTACATCAGTCAACTGGGTAGGGTCACTCACAACCGCTTCAACTTCAGGGATTCGCTGGGTCCATCCATACTGCCTTAGTATGCGATCCGGATAGAGATGAACCGTCTGCTTGAAAGAAAAGATCACCTGATAGCGGGCTCTGTCCCTCGGGTCCAAGCCACTCCAAAGGTAGATGGGCCACCATGGAACTACCCATCGAATTAACGGGCCGCCATGAAAAGACAAAACCTCGTCCCAGTACTTCTGCGTAATCTGACGAGAAAAGTCAATGGCCCGCCTCCTCATCATCACCTGGTTATGACGGTAGTTGCCCGCATCGAGAGGAGGATCTATCACTGATAGTCTCTCATATAGCCAAATCTGCAAAAGGAAACAAAAGCATGAGATTCCAAGGCAAGATAGGCGTTCGCCTAAAGGCCACTCGGTCGAGTGCTTGGGACACTCGATCGAGCGGTACCCCTGAACGCAAACAGGAGGCTCTTTACGAGGGCACTCGATCGAGTGGCACCTCCGAAGACAGATCAGAAGAGTTTCATCGAGGGTAGTCGACCGAGTGCCTGGGTGACTCGATCAAGTACCCCCTGCAGTAAAAAAAAATATTTTTCGCAAAAAAATCAAAAATTGAAAGAAGAGGTCAAGTGACATACTTGCAACAAACGGGTGCTCCCGGTAAGACGAATGGATGAGTCCCTTTTGCGATCGTCCAATCCTTGGATAATCTCGCCCGTGATCAACCAAGCCGGGCTGTGCTCAGTCTCCATCAGATCCACTACGGTCAGGAGACGGGTACTTCCCATACAGGATAACAAGTCCATATGACCCTCGAAAGCATATACATGGAGCATGCAAAAAGAGAAAGCCCTACGGCTGTAAGCCGGTCTAACCCGAACATCGAGAGAGTTCATAAATTTCTCAGCCAAGTCGATCAGAGAAATTTTATCACCATCCATCATACGGGACACCTCGTTGTGAGAGAGCCCTATAAATTCTCTCAGCTTCCTCCTCGGGTCATAAATCGAGTACGGGACGGCGGGACGGAGTATCGGGTTCCATCCTCCTATAGCCGCAATCTCCTCAGGTAAAGGGCAGACTTTGCCCCGAGGGAAAGCAAAGACATGATATATGTCATCCCAATAAGCCAAGCAAGCATCCAGAAAGTAGCGGTCAACCACCATCTGATGGAACGGGTACAATTGGGTTATCCCCGTCTGATTCAAAGCCACCCTATCTGCATCCCTAAAGCGACGGGACCACTCCTGCAACATCACGCTCAACCTATCAATCCCCATGGCTAACCTTCTCAAGAAGATGGAGAGACTTTCTTCTAAGAAGAGCTTGTTGGTGGTGGGACTTATGAAGAAAATCAAGAGCAAGGAGGGGCTATATATAGCATTAGCCTTGCAAACTATTTAGGAAAATTTCCTAATCTCAATAGGAATCGAACCACAATCCTAGTCTCAATACTAGCACGGAGATCTCCATCCCGAACTTTCCTAATCTTTGTTAGGAGTCAAAATATCAAAGTTTCCAAAATTCAAAAATCTCAAGATTTCAAATTTCAAAATTTCAAAATTTTCAAAATTTAAAAAAATTGTTTCTCCCCAGCGCGAGTCATTTTACTACCTATGTGTTGCATGCATTTTATGTAACTCGTACAGGCACAACTCAAACAGGGACGTGCAACCCACGATAGTTCCCCGGCGGAAGCCAACGGCGGCATTTCAAGGGATGAGTCTACATACAGGCGCACCCAGGGCTTATGCGACAAGTCCAATTCCCCACGGAGTTATCGACTCAGGTATGACTTCTAGCTTACGGCTGGCGAGCCCTTCACGCAAGTCTAATGGACTATAAACGACCCGACCGGAAGTCCGCCAGGTTTCAATCCTCGATTGGCCGGGTGGATACTCTGACTTTCGCCCTGTCCAAGCCTCAGTTAGAGTGGGGGCTATGTAGACACCCGCATTTGACTGCCAGGTGTCAATGGTAGTTTCCAAAAAAACCCGATGATGATCGGACGCTAACATGCTTCTATGCGCTCGGATACGGGCTCAAATCCATTAATCACTGGCTAACACACTTACAGAGTACAAATCTCACAAAATCAACCTCAAATCCAGGCCCAGCGGGCCGTTTCCAATCAAACAAGGCTAATTTGGGCCGAAACCGACACCGGAATTAAAATCGACTCGTCACGATTGGGTCAATCCCGGTCAAAGTCGTTTCCGAGACATACCAAACAACCCCTCAAACATCAAAAGCCCAATTCAAACTCAAACTCATCAAATATCAATGGTCACGGTCCAAAGCGAGTGACCCGCGCGACCCAGCTGGGCCACTCGATCGAGTGCCTCACCCACTCGATCGAGTGGGCCCTTATTCAAGCCCGACGGCTGGCGTAACGGGCCACTCGACCGAGTTAGCCACCTACTCGGTCGAGTAACCCTAAACCGAAGCCCTAACTTTTCCTATATAAGGAACCCCCATGCACACGTCTTCAACAACTTTTTCCACAACTTTACAACCCTAATCACAACTTTTACACACATCTTTACACCCCAAGCAAACCCTAAGCAAACATCCTAGCAAACCCTAAACTAGTTTTAGGAATCACACCCCAAGCCACCATAACTTAACCTCCATAAACCTCGAAGACTCTAGTGTTAAAGCCACGTTCACGAGCTCTAATCCGAGACAAGAACATGTAGGTTGAGGGTGTCAAAACCCCGCTTCTTCTCCTTTCTTCCTCCTTCTCGCGTCATGTCGTCTTCTTACGAGTCGCGTTTTCTTTTTATCGTTATTATCGCATCATTAATATTGATAGTATAATACTAGTATCAAAACATTAAAATACCTATCAATTTGTGTCGAGTATGAGTGATATTGGAATAAGGAAATCCGAATATACAAGTGTACTGCACACGCGTTGACGGTCGCTTGTTCCGATATCCCGATTACTCGATTATTGAGATAGGTCAATTTCAATAATAATTTTCTTATCGTTTGTATTATTATTGTTATTCGCATATCACATCGATTTTCAAAAATAAGCATTATATTTCAATAAGGGTCAAAACCCGTTGACACGGATCCGACATCACAATCCCTAGGGATTTATTCCGATGTCGGAGAAGTCGAGGGAATCAAGTTCTTTTTTTTATTTATTCAAATAAAGCGTCGATTTCAGATTCGATACTAATCCCATAATTGGATATCGAATCTAGTAATCAAGTCATATGAATTAATTAATGTGATTTGTTCATATCGCGATAATTAACTCAAAACGGCTAAAATCAATTTATTTATTTTCTATTTCACTCTAATATTACATATCGATTCAAATAATTGAATGTGGGATACAACGAGTATTCAAAGTTAGAGTCGAGTATAAATTCGACAATATTTATACTCGGTTCAACAAAATTTGCGATTTATAAAAAACCAAGTCGAGCGTAAATTGTGCAATATTTATGTCCGATTCGGTAAAATCGTCAAACTCTCAAAAATCAAAAGCAATTTCGAAATCAACAATTAAATTTGCAAACGAATTACAATTCGTACAGGGGGCACTCGACCGAGTGCCTAACCCACTCGGTCGAGTGGTACCCCAAAAATCGGATCAGAATGTTTTTCACGACCTCCACTCGATCGAGTCTCACAGTGACTCGGTCGAATGGCCATGTACTCGACCGAGTTGGTCCATAACTCGGCCGAGTATGGTCTATAACGCGGAACAGAAACCTCTTTTCAGGATCTACTCGATCGAGTCTATCGACCACTCGATCGAGTAACCTCATAACGATTAACACAATAAATCGTACATTATTCTATTTTCAAAACCCGATAGTATTTCACGACTTAGGTCAACACGTGCATAATTAATCACGTGTATACTATCTTTTCAAACCATGCATCATCTTGTACATCATTCAATTCAATTCATTATTTGCATAAACCATTAATATCGATTTACCGTTACTAACCGTTTGCTTGTCTCTTTTGTCAATTTAATTTGTGTTCGTTTATTATACTAAATGAACCCGCATGCTAAATTCCACTTTGACGCAGAATTAACTGCATTAAATCGACTTAGAAACCCATTCAATTCAATTCACATGCCTAGGAAAACAATGTTTGCATAAGCATTTCCCCGTTTAACTAGCGCGCGTATTGTAAGTCATTCGAATTCTTAGTAGAGGCCGCTAATGTGCGGGCGGGGTTGGGTGTCCTTTGTGGGCTTCCCAACACGTACCCTCATCCCTTACTCAGAACCTCGGTTTCCGGATGCCCGAAACCGTTGGCGCACGAGAGTCATTCAATACACAATATCCGATAATGTCGGTATTGGTATCAAATGCAAAGGGACGAGCCCAATAAACTCTGACATCGGAAATGTGCCATATTTTGTATACGGACCACTACGACATAGATTGGGCTCGAATGGTTCCGAATAACCACAAAATTCGGTGGCGACTCCACATAGACCTAAATTTCAATTCGATCCGTTTCATATGGAGATTCATTCGCCTACCCAAACCCGCGCATGGCCGCGTCGGGGTGGACCTATGTCATGTCCACAATAAGACATGGCAAAGATATTACTTTGTTTTAATCTTTCTGACAGCAATAGTATGATCTTTAGACCAAGCACTGGGATTTTTTTTAATCTATCATAAAGGATGGCTGTATCTTTTGCTAGATCAGCATAATAGGGGGAAATATAGTTCAAGCTTCCTAAAAATCTTTGAAGTTGAGTTTTATCCGTAATCTCGTCTGGAAATTTTGACCCAAACTCAATACTTCTATTTATAGGAATGATCTTTCCTTTTTCAATGTTATGACCCGAAAACCTAATTTTGGTTTGGAATAAATTCATTTTTGGCTTGGATATAACTAAACCGTTTGAAATTACAATTTTTTTTAAAAAAATGTGAAGGTGCTTAAAATGTTCTTCTATGGTTTTAGAAAATACTAGAATATCATCAATATAGACAATAATAAAATTGCTATAGTCATTAAAAATATCGTTCATAATTTTTTGAAATTCTGAAGGGGCATTTGTTAATCCAAATGGCATAACATGCCATTCATATTGACCAAATGGAACATTATAAGCAGTTTTATATCTATCTGCTGGGATAATTTGAATCTGCCAATAACCAGATTTTAAATCAAATTTAGAAAATATGATTGCATCATATAAACGATCCAGTAAATCTTTTTTATTAGGTATAGGATGCCTAATCCATTTTAAAACTTTGTTTAGAGGTTTATAGTTAATGACTAATCTAGGAACTCCTCGTTCCTTCTCAGCATTTTTATTGACATAAAAAGTTGTACAAGACCATGGGGATTTAAATGGTCCTATAAGTTTTTTCTCTATAAGAGAATTTGTTTCTTTTTTGCAAAAAGTCAAATATTCAGAATTCATTTGACAAGGTCTTGCCTTTGTAGGAATATTTTCATCCTTAAAACCTTCTTCATAAAGAAGGTCAACAATATGTTTTTTCCTACTCCAAAAAGCATTTGGGTGGTCATTACAAATATCTAATGAAAATTGATTTTCAATTTCTGAAATCTTTGTTTTAAGCTTCGGATTACTAAGTTTTTCATTCATAGTTAAAATATTAACTTCGTGCTTTAAAAACTCTAATTGATTTTCTTTTAAAGATATTTGGTTATACATTTCATGTATAGTTTTAACAAAAGGTTTCATTATAAAATTGAAAATAATAGTTTTGTCTTTATAAGTTGCTATTAACCTATTTCTATCTACACTTTGAAAATGATAAATTTTATTAATAAAGGGTGTTCCAAGTATGATCGGAGTTGAAAGTTTATTTTTAACAAGTAAGAAACTCAAGGGGATACAAGTATCATTAACACAAATGTACGCTTTTGGAAGATTAAACTGGATATCAAGTTTATCTCCACCTGCTTGAGATAAAGTGTGAGTAGTTTTTTCAAAATATCAGGTAGGAATTAATCCTTCTTGTATAACTTTTAAATCAGCTCCAATATCAATTAAAGCGGTAAATTCTTTAAAATATCGATCATCAATTCTAAGTAAGACTTTTACATACCATTTTGGCCTGTAACAATTTCCAATGTTTGAAGAAATTTATTAGTCGTATTAGATTCATTAGGTAATTTATCCTCCCTTATATTAATGGGTTGATTATTATCCATGGTTTGACAATTTTTTAGAAAAGAAACATCATCATCATTATTAATGATGTTATTATTTTTAGAAAGTTCTTCTTGGAAAATAACTAGAGTTTCTAAATTGGAAATTCTTGTGTCATTATGTTTATTTTGAAATTTTAGATCTTTTATCTCAGATTTTAAAATCTCCATTTCTTTTAAAATATCATGTAAAGAAGTAGGATTTGAGTGTTTCCTCTTATTTAGGAGAAATTTATAAACTTCGGACATGGTATAAGGATTTTTATCAGTGACGATATCATCGTTTTTGTATTTATTCGTACTTTTGGAAGTACTAGAAATATTTTCAATAACTTTAGACCATATTTCGGGGTCTTGGATTATTTTTAACAAATCTATCCATTGATCATTATCAAGGACATTAATATGATTCTCTGGGAATTGAAATATTAAATTATAAAATTCATCCTCATTAGGATTCTTACAAGATTTTCACATACCACATGGTGTGCATTCTGAACTGGAAGATTCAGAATAAGTATCTGAATCATTATCAATGATTTTGATATTATCATTACTAGAATTACTTAGACTTCCTTCAGTTTCACTATTAGAATCAGTATTGTCTAAAAATAATTTTGACAACTTATGTTTAAGATCATCATCAATCTCCAAATTATTAATTTGTTTTTGAGTCCAGCAATTATTTGTCATGTGAACCTTTTTATTGCACTTAAAGCATCTTATTTGCTTAGAAGCGGTATAACCTTTCCTTTTGTAATTCTTTTTATACTGTTGCATCTGAAACTTTCTTCGGGATTTCCCCTTTAGATTTTTTCTAGAATACTTCCTTTTTTTGTATCTATGATAACTTTCATTTATATCATTATTCTTCTTTTTAGGAGAAGAAGTCATATCCATACCAAATTGTTCACAAAATTCACCTAGTTGATGTTTTTCAACTAAATTCTGACTTTTTATTTGTTAGTTAAGTTTAATCTCATTACAAAGGTTTAATCCTTCTTGGGTACAAACTTTTATTAGTTGACCATAATTATATTTATCATAGTCAATAGAGACTCTATCTCCTCTAAGAGATTTTCTAATCCTTTCGGCAAATAAATGAGGTAAACCGTCAATAAATTTGGCTTTCCAATGAGAACTATTAGTCTCAGGTAATAGCATAACTCTACTAAGAAATGTGTCTTTATACCACCTAAATTCAGTCAAAGTTTTACATCTTTGATTTTGCAATAGAGTCCTAGTAGACTCTTGATTATTAGCATATTGACCTGTAAAATGATCAACAATATTTATAACTAAAGTATAAACAGTTTGGTGAGAAGTAACACCATTTTCAATTTTAACAGTAGTATAAATACCAAGTTTCTCTTCTTCAGATAAGTAATTGTCCCACCAACCTTTCAATTGGCCAGTGAAACCTGCTACTATCATTTTAGCAACAGTGACATCATCATTATTAGCATTCTTAAAAATAGTAGAATACATAAGCATCCTATGAACGTGATTGTGAATTTGTTTTACAGAATAACAATCTATATTCCATTCATAAATATGAGTTCCACCGTAACTGTTATTAATATTATATTCTTGTTCTTCATGAAGAAGATTCATTGTTGAAGGTCTAGTGTTATAATAAAGAGTATTGTTTGGCTTATCAAACCATTTATTCTTTTTGATAACATTAATATTGTCACCATTTTCTGGATTTAACTCATCATCCAGGGTCTTAATACTGAGACTAGCAACTTTATCAGCCAAAGTACTGATTAATTTTTCAGTCAATTCTTTTTCTTGATCTTTTTTGAATTTAAAATTCTTAATTTCAGGTGGATCTTGAATATTAGTCTGAATATTTGGAATTCTTGAAGATGAAGGTTTAAATTTTTCTATTTTATCCTGAACAAGGTTATTAATTAGATTAATGACTTTGTCAATTTTTTTATGTAAATCCGCAATATGGTCACCAAGAATTTTTAAGTATAGATTGGCATTCTGTTGAATCAAGCTATTAAGATGACTAGTAGTAATTATAGCAGCATCGTTTTCAAATATTTTTGAAAGAGCTATATAGCCGCATCCATCAAGTTTAAAGGATTGTAAAGGAGGGTAAACTTCTTTAAGGTCTTCACCATTTAAAAGTTTGAAATTTCTTTCAAGAACTGATAAATAATTAGATAAATAAGTAGCACAATACCAAGGAACAAAATGTATGATTTCATTTTTTAAAATACAAAAATCATAAAATTCGTCTTGAAGAATTTGTTGTTGGCTATTATTAAAATTATCAAAAAACCAATCTCTAACTTTTTCCCATATAGGAGAATTGAATTCATTACTAATTATTTTTCTGGCTTCTGAACCAGAAGTAAAGTCCAATAAAGGTGTATTAATCATTAAAATTAAAACTCATTTGAGACATAGTTTCTGACTCCCTTTTGGGTTGTCTTTTTAATATTTTGTCTGGATGAAGTCATAAAATGTCTTCATCAGTTTCTATTACTTCATCATCTCTTATTTGAGAAGTTGAGAATCCAGATGGGGTAGGAATATCTAGATCATGGTCTAGAGCTGAAATAAAAGTGCTATTAGAAATAGATCTGGTCAGTCTAGAAGTACTACTTCTTGGTCTGAAATGGTTGTCACCAAAATTTAAAGTCACAACTCCTTCTGGAGTTTGTATAACATCAAATAAATTGGTTTGCATAATAGGTTGTGGGGGCATTGCCTTAGTAATCGTCCAGTTTTCAGGAAAAGATATTTCTTCCCATTTAATAGATTGTCTAGTAGTAATATTAGATCTATTACAATTAGTTTCGATAACAATATATATATATATATATATATATATATATATATATATATTTGAAACTCTTTTCGAGCGATCTCATAGGTCCGTTTCATCAAGCCTCAAATTAGGAAAATATCATAAATAATAAAAAAAATCAACTAGAGAATCTTTTAATTATTATAATACATATTTAATCTATTATATTAATGTGATGTTTTAAAAATTTTAGGTAAAATGTTTAAAGTTCATAATTTAAAAAATTATCGTAAAAAAAATTATAAAAATGAAATAAGTAGATTCATGATAGAAAATGCTTTCATTAGAGTATAGATTTCATATTATTTGCTTGAAAAAAATGTGATGAATTTATTACATATAGCAGTTGTAAAAGTATCCCACATCGACAATTTATAATATGGTTATGAAATTCTGTATTATAAATAAGAGTAATCATTCGTTCTTAGATATCTATCAAAAATCTTTTGAATCTCATCTCTTAAGACTATAAACTTTAAGTAAATTATCCTACATCGAAAATTATGATGAGGTGATGAGATTTTATATTATAAATTAGAGAAATCATTTGGTTTAAATATCGACCAAGAAAAACTTTTAAATTATCCGACATGGAAAAATTATGATGGGGTGATGAAATTCTATATTATAACTAAGAGTAATCGTTCGGTTTTAAATATTGACCAAAAAACTTCTGAGTCTTAAAAAAATTAATATATAAGACTACAAAGTTAAAATCATCTCACATCGAAAAATTATAATAAGGTGATGAAATTCTATATCATAAATTAGAGTAAGCATGTACTTCATATTTTTTTTAGTCTTAAAAAGAGTTCTTAAGACTATAAACTTAAGTAATTATCCCACATCGAAAAATTATGACAAGGTGATAGGAGACTTAAACTTAAATAAATTATCCTACATCGAAAAAGTATGATAAGTTGATGAATTTCATATTATAAATAAAGACTAATCATTCATTCTGAAATATCAATTAAAAAACTTTTAAGTCTTAAAAAGTCTCATAATAAGACTACAAACTTAAGTAAAAATAATCTTACATCGAAAAATTATAATAAGGTAATGAAATTTTATATTATAAATAAGAGAAATCATGTACTCTTATATAATACTCTGTATTACCGAAGATGGCTTAGCCTAGTGGTTAAGACTAGGTGCTCTAGGACAGTAGGTTCCAGGTTCGAATCTCCCCTCCCCTATATTGTAATGCGACTAAGTGCGCTCTTTGATGAAGCAAATTAAATATATATATATATATATATATATATATATATATATATATATATATATATATATATATATATATATATATATAGATAGATAGATAGAGAGAGAGAGAGAGAGAGAGAGAGAGAGAGAGAGAAAAGGGATCAAATAAGTTCACCATATGTAATTAAGTCTATATTAAAGTTACAGATGACATACGTTAAAGTTGCATTTTTTCAAAATTGATATGTAACTCTAACATTCAACTCTTTTATCACTTCAAGTGATAAAGTTCAACTTTAACACTCATCTCGTGTAACTTAAGCACATTTTGTGTAACTTTAACACTAGAACTTATGAACTTATAAGAGTTGTTGGCCTTATGTGAACCTATCTCTCTCTATATATATACATATATATACACACACACACACACACACACACACATATATATGTACACATATACACATATATATATACATACACATATATTGAAGTAGGATCAGGTGAGTCAACTTATATATGTTGAGTCCGTGAGTCCCCATCTTAGCCTTTGATTCAATGTTAGATTAATGGACAAGATTTGATCTCATAATTAAGGTAATAACTAACAAATCTGGGTAAATATATCAATTCTCTCTCTCCTCCTTAATTATCTCAATGCAAATCTTTTCTCTCTCTATATACATATATATATAGAGGAAGGATCAAGTGAGTCCTTTTATTTTTTTTGAGTCCATGAGTCCTATCTACAACCATTGATCTAGAGTGGGATGGATGGTGGTGATTGATTCCAGTAATTAAGGCAATAAATAACATATTTTGGTAAAAATAAAATAAAATCCTCTCTCCTCCCTTAATTATCTCCAACCAATACACGTTACTTTCTCATATTCAATTTTTTCCTCACATTCAATTTTTTCATTCACATCCTAACTGAAACCCTTTACCTTCATCATCCCAAACACAATCGCTCGACTTCTGTTTCTTTTCAAAACACACCCGCGCATCCTCCCGTCTTCAACTCAAGCAAGGCTACATTGAAGCAACTCTCTAACTTCAGCAAAGATAATCTTCAGGCGGCATAATACAAGGTAACTCGCTAATTAATACTCGATTGTTGTACTAAAGAACTAGGTTTAGTTTATATTTGTATCTGATTTCATTAATTTTCTCGCTAATTATTGATTGATTTACTTTGCTGCGTTTGTGCCCTATAATTAATTGGTTTCACTAAAGATTGTTGCGGTATCTGGGTATGAATCTGTAGACTTTAATTGAATTCACCTACTTCATATTATGCTTCTACTATGCTTCTACTCTTCATACTTAGTCTAACATATATTGAATGTTACTCTAATGCTCTTATGAGTTACTGTAATAAACTTGAGGTGTTACTGTAAGGGGTTGTTCAGTTAGTGTTACACATGATTGATGTTATTTTAAAGACGACCATGTGTTACTGTAATGTACAAGACATGTTACTTTTACTCCCATCTCTGCGTTACTTTGAATGCTAGTAATCTGGTACATTTAATTGTGTAGACGTGTTACTCTAATTTGCACTCTATGTTACTCTAACACTTTCTTTGTGTTACTTTAACGCGTATCAGCTTTACATATGGTATTTCTTTCACTCGTATCAGTTGTACTTTAATTTTATATACCAGATTAAACTGTAACAATAGTTGTACATAATTATTGTACTTTTCAGATGGCAAAAGGAGGAGACAAATCAAGGTGCGATCGCGGTTGTTGGATAATGTAGATAAGTATGTGGACACTAGGCAAAAGATCATCGATGGTCCCAAGAGCAAGCCAACAAAGGGTCGAAAAAAATAACGTGTCTAACGAATTATGTCATCTTTTTCTAATTACGAATAATGCTTTGTATCGTTTTCGAAACTTGTTATGTACATTAGTTTTTTTATTATCACCAATGGAACAACGCTGTTAAACTCTGTTACCCTGACTAATTGTTCCTGTCACTCTAATTAACGACCGGTGTTACTATGGGAATGAATGAAGTTTACCCAATATACAAATGTGGTCTCATAATCATTGTGTTACATTGACGCATTATAACTGTTACTTTAATGAACAAATGATGTTACTCTAAGTCATTAATGATGTTATTCTTTGTCTCATAGTTAAACAATGTTATTATCAATGACGCATTATATATGGTTCTTTAAAAAGTGAATGTTGTTACTTTGGTAATGAATGGTTCTAATCCAAGTTATCCTCAGTTACTTTGGTAATGAATTGTTTAAACAACGTTGCTGTCCTCAGTTACCTTCATGCATTATGTCTGTTACTGTAACTAACGAATGGTGTTACTTCAATAGACATGAGATGTTACTCTAACCAAATACACATGTATTAAATAAATATATATAGTTAATTGCAACGTAGCACAGCGCTATGTGTAAAAAAATGTGTACAAAATCCAGTTCCTGTGTTTTGCCAAACACCCGCCCCCCCAGAAACGGACTGTCTCTGCAACCTGAACTCCCGAATTAATCCGCACAAGCTTTTCAACATGAAAATTAATCCGCACAAGCTTTTCACATTTGCCTTGTCTTTTGCCCTTAGAAGTCTGTATCAATGAGGCTTTAGTGCCGTGTCTGCTTCAACAAAAAACAAAACAATAATATCAGTGAAGATTACGTTACTGTAACTCAGGAGGTATGTTACTTCAATGACGTTTCTGCGTTAACATAAAACAAAACAATAGTATCAGTGTATATTATGGAAAACCTAAATAAGAAACATAAAACCCTGGAATCTATAAAGATCGATAGAGCAACTAACCATTGATAGGAAACTATGATGGATGAAATAACAATGAAAGCAATATCAACATTAAAAATTGACGGTTATATCAATTCATAAGTTGTGTTACTCTAACTATTACACTATGTTACTTTAACATCATCATCATCAAACCCTTTTTTCTAAACGTTCAGTGTGTTACTGTAATTGCAATTAAGTGTTACTGTAACTCAGAAGGTATGTTACTTCAATGACGTTTCTGCATATCATCAAACAACGTTACATCAATGCAAATAATGTGTTACTGTAATTCATAAGTGGTGTTACCCTAACGTGTACAATACGTTACTCTAGCATATCAAAAAACCCTTTTCCTGAACGTTCATTTGTGTTACTGTAATTGCAATGAAGTGTTACTTTAACTCAGAAGGCATGTTACTTCAACGACGAATCTGCGTTAACTGAAATCAAAAAAATAGAATCAATGGATATCAGGGAAAATCTTAATAAAAAGCATAAAGACCTGTAATCTATAGAGATCGAGATATCAAAATACCATTGATACGAAACTGTGATATCAAAACGCAATGACATCAAAACAACGCAAATTGATACGAACTGTGATACGGAATGACAATGAAAGCACTATAAACATGAAGATCGACGTAAAAAAAACGCAATTCGACGCGATAAAACAGAATATGAAAACGCAAATTGAAAGCCATATGACTATTGAAATCCATGAAGAAAAAACGAATAAAAACGTGAATGAAATACTAAAAATCACCATTGTTATACTCGATTAGTTGCATATCAACCGTTGAAGACGATGATGCGGTCATTGAATCCATTGTAGCAGATTTTCGAGTTCAAAATCGATGAATGAGCGTGAATGAATCAGAGTTTTTTTTTTTTAGGTGTGAATGAACGTGGAATGAAAATTGTGATAATGAACGTGAATGATAGGAAGTTATTGTTTCCTAAATTCTTGTGAGTTATTTTAGGAACGTAAATCTTCCTTCTTTTTTTTTTAATGCAACGCATCTTGTCCATCCATCCTCATCTCATCCAATGGATGAGATGAGGACTCATGGACTCATATATAGAGAAGGACTCATAAGAGCCTTACTCTATATATATATATATATATATATATATATATATATATAGAAGTAGGATCAGGTGAGTCCACTTATATATGTTGAGTCCGTGAGTCCCCATCTTAGCCTTTGATTCAATGTTCGATTAATGGACAAGATTTGATCTCATAATTAAGGTAATAACTAACAAATCTAGGTAAATATATCAATTCTCTCTCTCCTCCTTAATTATCTCAATGCAAATCTTTTCTCTCTCTTATTAATCTTTTAACTGCTCTTTCTCTCACACAACAAGTTTCTTCAAAATTAATTTTTTTTCATCTTCACCAAAAAATATCATTTTCCTACTACCATTGTACGTATGTTACTATGTTACTGCCATAATCCATAAACTATGTTACTTTAACTCATATAACGTGTTACTTTAATTCATGAACTGTGTTACTTTAACTCATAAAATCTGTTACGTTGTATAATATTCTCTTGCAAAAACTATTACTATAACTCATATATTGTGTTACTCTAATTCATGAACTGCGTTACTTTAACTCATAAAATCTATTATGTTGCATAATAATCTTTTGCAAAAACAAGACCTTCAATCAACCAAAAGAAATATGTTTCTATTAAGGATACTCCAAAACAAAAATTATAAAACTCCATTATAATTCCAATGTTTCACACCTGTAACTATAAGAACTGGATATTTGAAATCAAATTATAATCATAAACTGTGTTACTGTAACACTTTAAAACTGTGTTACTGTAACTCATTAAGTATGTTACTCTAACGCATAATGTATGTTATTCTAACTCACTTTACTCCAATCAAGGATGTTACTCTAACGAATAATGTATGTTACTCTAACAATATATTGTCCTACTCAGAATTGTGCTTCTTCATCATCATCTTCTTCTTCTGATTCTTCTTCATAGTCAGACGATGATTTACATGACGTTTCCTTCTTCTTCTTCTTCTCATCTACATCTTTGAAGATCTGCCCTATGTATGGAGAAATTATCACCCACATCTCTTCATCATTCATGTGCTTTTGCGTCAACTGAAAAAATAATAACAATGCCAATAAACGTGGCGAAAAAAAACAATCAAAACTTGAAATATGGATTAAAGTAACAGATAACAAGAATTAAAATAACAGATGAAGTGCATTGAAATAACATTGAATTAAATTAACAGAGGATGCTTATACACCAGGTATAAAGTAACAGAGGTCAGACATTAAAGTAACAGATAGTGTGAATTAAAGTAACAGATAATGTTCATTAAAATAACACTAGATATAGGTTAATGCAAAAAATTCATATAACGATAAAAAATGAGAGTATGACGCAGTATCTTACTCTTTGGTATTGTTTTCTATTTTGAAGTCATCATGTCCCATAATTATAGGAAGCAATATTTTTTTTCTTTTTTTTTTATATGGCGTTATTCTTTGATATTGTTTCCTATTTTGGTGGCAATCACGTCCCATTATTATAGGAAACAATATTTTTTTTTAATATGGCAGTTTCGTAAACTCTTAGGACACTCCAATGCACTACAATAACAGATGAAAATAACTAAAGTAACGTCTGGAGTGTATTAAAGTAACACGACATATAAAGTAACGATTTTTTTGTCACTCTAATGCATTAGAGTAACAGATGAAAAGAACTAAAGTAACAGATGAAGTGCGTTAAAGTAGCATTAGATTCAATTAACATTATGTGCATTAAAATAACAGGGGTTAGCCATTAAAATAACAGATTATGTATATTAAAGTAACACAGTATATTTGTTTGTGCGTAAAATTCATATAATGATTAGACCTTTAATAATATGCAGTTTCCATACTGTAAACTTTAAAATCTAATAATATGGAGCATCCTAATAACGCATTTTCAGTATAAATTAGAAACCAAATACTCACCGTTTGTGTATTCGACGATTTGCGTATCCGCCATCGAATGAGAAATTTCAGCGTCGCGAGGAAGAAGATAAATGATTGAACGTGTTATTGAGTGGGTAGATTGAACGTAAGTTGCAACCGCACGAAGAAGAAGATGAATGATTGAACGTGATAAAAAGAAATGAATAAAATTAACAAAAAATCTGTAAGCAATATCGAAAACTCACCATTGTTGTACTCTACGTTTTGCTTATCAACAGTTGATGAAGATGTCGTGACCATTGAATCCATATAACGAGATGTCGAGCACAGATTGATGGGAAGCGGTTTTTTTTTAAGTTTGATGATGATGAACGTAATAATGTGAATGAATGAATGAATTAATTAATTTCCTGTTTCCTAAAATTATGGGAGTTATTTCAGGAAGCAGTATATCTCTCTTTTTTTTAATGCAAATCTTAGAACGAATCTTGTCCATCCATCCATCTCCCATCCAATGGATGGGATGAGGACTTAGGGACTCAATATATGAGAGGGACTCATAAGAACCCATCTCTCTCTCTCTCTCTCTCTCTCTCTATATATATATATATATATATATTACTTTGTATTAACCAAACATCTTTTGTAAAGTTTCATCAACAAAAAATCTTTTGAGTCTTAAAAAAACTCTTAAGACTATACATTAAGTATTAATAATAAGGTGATATCAACCAATAATTATAAAAAGATGATGAATTTCTATTACGGAGTATATAGATAAGAGTAACCACCTTCAATACAAATAATAGTAAAATTATCCCACATCGACAGTTTATTAATAAGGTGATGAAATTTTATATTATAAATAAAAGTAATCATTCATTATCCACTAAAAATCTTTTGAGTCTTAAAAGCTTTTAAGATTATAAATCTTAAATAATTATCCCACATCAAAAAATTGTGATGAGGTTATGAAATTCTACATTACAAATAGAGTAAATAAAAAATTACTTCCTTTTGAAATTTTTGTTAAAAATAACTCCCAAAATCTATCAAAAGTTCAAAAATTACTCCAAAAAATAATTTTTGGACGAAAATGCCCCAAACTTTTTTATGTCATATTACTTCACCTCACCCTCTAGCCAAGGGCATTTTCGTCTTAAAAATAAATTTGGGAGCAATTTTTGAAATTTTGATAGATTTTGGGGGTTAATTTTAACAAAAATTTCAAAAGAGAGTAAATTAAAATTTTGGTATTTTAAAAGGGAGTAATTTTTTTGTTTACTCTTATAAATAAGAGTAATCATTGTTTTTGAATATCGATTAAAAACTTTTGAGTCTTAAAAAACTCTTAATAAGACTACAAATATAAAATTATCCCACATTGAAAAAATTAAAATAAGAAGATGATTCTATATTATAAATAAGAGTAATCATGTGTTTTTCTAGGTCTTAAAAAGAGCTCTTAAAACAGTAAATTATCTCAAATCGAAAAATTGTAAATAAGAAATTCTATATTATAAACAAGAGTAATCATTCATCATTAACCAAAACTCTTTTGAGTCTTAAAAAAAGTTCTTAAGACTATAAAATTAAGTAAAATTATCCCACATCAAAAAATTATGATGCGTCGATGAAATTCTATATTATAAATATGACTAATCAATCATTATTGTTGGATATCTCCCAAATCTCTTTAAGACTATCAACTCAAGTAAAAGTATCCCAAGAGTTATTGGGACTACATCTAAACTTAAGTCAAAATTATTATACATCGAAAATATGATGAGGTGATGAAATTTTATATTTCGTATTTTAAATAAGATAAAATTAATCATTTGTTCTTAGATATCATTCAAAAATCTTTTGATTCTTAAAAAAATACTTGAGAACTTACATAAGATTATCCCACTTTGAAAAATTATAATAAGTGATGAAATTCTATTATATAAATAAGAGTAATCATTTGTCCAAAATTATAATAAGGTGATCGAATTCTATTATATAAATAAGAATAATCGTTCGCCCTTAATAACTTCGATGGAGAAAAACTTTTTTTTTGTGTTAAAAAGAACTCTTAAAACCATAAACTTAATTAAGTGAAATATTAACGCAATTTTGAGTCTTAATTAAGTTTTTAAGACTATAAACTTGAGTAAAATTATCCCACATCGAAAAATTATGATGACTTGATTAAGTTCTATATTATAAATAAGAGTAATTATTCGTCCATAATATCAGCCAAACATCTTTTAAGTTTTAGAATAACTCTTAAGAGTATAATAAACTTAATTAAAATTATCCCACATCGAAAAATTATATAATAGGGCGATGAATTTCATTATATAATTAAAAGTAATCATTGGTCTTTAGATCTCAACAAAAAAATAAAGAGTTTTTAAGACTAAAAAATTAAGTAAAATTATTTCACATTAAAAGAATAATGTCATTGAAATAATGTCATTAAAAGATGTTGTGGTTTTTAGTAGGTGATTTGTCCCACGTTGAAAGAATAATGTCAATGTTTGAAAGGCAGACAAAAATAGAATATGGAAGAAGATAGAAAAAAAAGAAGGAAGTACTCACTACAAGAATAAAGGTCAAGGGCGTCCATGATTGTTTTGCGTTAATGGACGTTATTTTAAGACGGGCGTCCTCTGTCAAACGTCAGAATGTGGTAGCCAAGGCCGGTCGCCTATGTTTGGATCGGGCGTCCACTGTTGAACGCCAAAAACCGGGCATCCACGTTGGCCTGACAATGGACGCCAGGCTGGCGTGCGACATTAGACGTCATCTGCCCAAGGATGGCTTCCACTGTCGCTCGCCATTTGCCTCATATGGCGTCTGACAGTGGTCGCCATTTGTCGTCCATTCTCAGACGCCAGTTAGCAGAATATCTGACTTTTTGGTCAATATTATGCTTATCCTGGCTGACATGGCGTTATTTAGTGGACGCCATGTATGCTGCTACAAGACCGTAAACATGCATTTGACGTCTAGCCAAAATCTGCAAAATAAACAAAATCCACAACACTTCAACTGTCAACTGTCAACCGTAAACTGTCAACTGTCAACACAAAATTCACAATACCTCAACTCCCAACACAAAATTCACACGCGTTGAACTCTCAACACATTTCTGACCGAAAAAACATTCATATAAATAAGTTTTAAGATACGGTAGTCACATACATCCAAATTAGTTTGAAGATACATTAACCATAAATCTGTTTACAACAACTACAATCTACCAGCGAACTTGGAAGCTAGCTGAAGCCCCCGAGTTCCCACTATCCGCGTTAAAGGAGTCTATATCGTCCGGAGGGCGGTAGTTAGGACCTTAGTTGCAACTGGCAAAAATGGTCCTAAACAGTTGCATTTCTTCCCTCATCTTCCTGATTTCCTCCGCTTGATGTGCCCACTGTTCCTTCATCTGCTCCTTCTCCGGGTCCTGCTGAGATCTCCGTATACTCCATTTGCGAAGCGGTACCAAGACACGGTGGTGGAGGTGTGAAGAAAATGGGGTGCGCATTCTGATTAGGAATAGGGAAAGATGAGGGGAAGAGAGGGGGTTGGGTAATAGAATTGATTTTTGATTTTTTTTTTGATTTTTTTTAAATAAAAAAATAGACTTGTGTGAGTAGGGAATGCGTGAGTCGCATAGGGTCCGCGCGACTCGCGCGGATGCCTGTAAATCCGCTCCTTTTTTCTTCAATTTTTGCTCAGATTTTGAGGGATCTCCATGCTAGTCGCCCAGGACCCATGCCAGTCGCACCATCCCCTAGAAAATCGACGCTCTTCTCCTATTAAAACATCAAAAGTTAGTAATAAAAACTAAGTTTAAGAAAAACAACGGTTAAGAAAAACAACGAAATTAAAATCACGACCTATGACCTGTAAAATAAAATTTTACAAAAATCTACAAAGCGGGTTGCCTCCCGGAAGCGCCTTTGTTTAAAGTCGTTCGCTCGACTGAGATGGATGTTAATTTTCGTGGATCGGGTCGTAGAGGGCCATCGACTCCACTACGTTAGCTTCAAATCCTTCATAATACGGCTTAAGACGTTGTCCGTTGACCTTCAAAATCTTGTTTGTCTCGGGATTTTGTACTTCAACTACACCATGAGGGTAAACATGAGTTATAATGAATGGACCAAGCCAACGGGATTTCAACTTACCGGGAAAAAGACGAAAATGGGATTGAAATAAGAGGACTTTTTGCCCAACTTGAAAATCTCGTCTAAAGACCATCTTATCATGCCAAGCCTTCGTTTTCTCCTTATAAGTTGCCGCGTTCTCATATGACTCGAGACGTAGCTCCTCCAACTCTTTTAATTGTAGCTTACGATGCATTCCCGATTCATCTAAATTCATATTGAAGCTTTTTATCGACCAATATGCCTTATGCTCTAGCTCCACGGGAATATGACACGCCTTCCCGAACACCAATCGATATGGAGACATGCGGATCGGGGTCTTCTAGGTCGTTCGATAGGCCCACAATGCATCGTCCAACCATCCACTCCAATTCTTCCGATTTGGATTGACCGTCTTTTCTAGGATGGATTTAACCTCTCGATTGGACTCTTCAGCTTGTCCATTCATTAGCGGATGGTAGGCCGTGGATACTTTATGAGTGACACAATACTTTTTGAGCAAAGCACTAATCGTTGTATTCACGAAATGAGTACCACGATCACTAATCAAGGCCTTGGGAATTCCAAATCGAACAAATATGTTAGTTAGCCTTGATAAAATCCGCCACCACCTTAGAATCATCGGTCTTAGTGGGGATAGCTTCCACCCACTTGGACACATAATCGACTGCAAGTAAAATGTAGAGATTACCGTTCGAGTTTGGAAACGGCCCCATGAAATCGATCCCCCATACATCGAATATCTCGCAATTAAGCATATAACTTTGAGGCATCTCATTTTTCGGGGAAATATTCCCCACCCTTTGATAATTGTCGCAAGCTTGACAAAAGACTTGGGCATCTCGAAAGTAGGTGGTCCAATAAAAACCACAATCTAACACCTTCCTTGCCGTCCTTCGTGCACCAAAGTGACCTCCGCACGCTTGAGAGTGACAAAACATGAGAATTTAAGGCATATCACTCTCCGGGATACATCTTCTAATAACACCATCGGAGCAATGTTTCCATAGGTATGGCTCATCCCACACATAGTATTTCGCATCACTACGAAGCTTGTCTTTTTGAGATTTTGAGAAAACCAAAGGAAATTTAGATGAGCAAAGAAATTTTACCAAATTTGCATACCAAGGTTGAACCGAGTTAAGCGCAAATAAACTTTCATCGAGAACCACACCCTTGACCGTGTAACACCCGCTATTTTTCTAGCTTTTTTATTCTTTCCGTTATGACATCGTCATAACTCTATCACATTT
The DNA here is from genome assembly GCA_958450325.1 of Agrostemma githago. NCBI lineage: Eukaryota > Viridiplantae > Streptophyta > Magnoliopsida > Caryophyllales > Caryophyllaceae > Agrostemma > Agrostemma githago. The sequence continues at coordinate 57,818,997 of OY288247.1, read as the reverse complement.
CGGCCTCATATTTCATCATTTTACCAAGCTTTATTTTTAGTTTTAAGTTTAATAATATTTATTTTTAATGTTAAAGATTTTAACTCTCTTAAATCCATTTATTTGGTTTTCTTCGTAAACTAATTAATTTTCCGTGAGGAATTCTATTTCTCTTTGAATTGACGTTTTTAAGCTCGGATTTAAGTTATTCATTTTCCCAAAATGTCTAAACCCATTTATATAATACTAGTTTAGAACCCGCACAAATGTGCGGTATATACCGCTTATCATCATTTATAAGAGGAATTTTTTATTTGATAATGGTATGAAATAATAAATTTTTTTATAATGTTTATAAAAAATATACTTAAATTTAATATTAGTTTGTTATAAAATGATATATCAATTATTGTAATTACACATGAAAACTTGGGAGTACAAATGATACTCCTTGAAGAAAATATAAACATGAATGTATTTGCATGGTTTTTAAATAATTGTATTATTCATAATTAAAAAAAATTAAAATTAAAATATTGTTGTAATGATGTGTTAAACCTGAAATATATGTTATTAATATTAGTACTAAATAAAGAGGTTAATAAAGAGAAAAACTTACTCTTTTAGTTAATATAATTGATTAATTACCATTTTAATTAAATTAAGTCAAATAATAGTCTAAATAAATATTTTCAGTTTTTATTCTATATTTTTCTTTTTTTTTTTATTTATCATAAAAGTTAATTTGTATAAATGGAAATTTTGTAAATATGATTTAATTGTTGATTTGTTTCATTAATTATTTGTTCCCATAATTAAAAATTAATGGTTTTGGAGGGAAAACTTTTAATGTGAGCTCGCCACCTAAGCAACTTCCATTCTCTTAGTAGTAAAGAGGATTTCCAACTAAGAAATATTTTTTTTATTTACGGAAATTTAGCCTTTAATGATTTTATTACGAAGTTTCGTAAATAATTATTTTCTAACGCGAGGTTTACTCGAATTGCTTTGAAATACCTTTAACAATTTTACGATTTTCTTTTTATCAACTTACAAATTATTTTGGGACATTTTCCCACATTTTGGACCGTGACCCCCCTTGGCTCACCCCTACTAAATTTTTTTTATACACTTCATTTTATTATGTTAAACATTAGATATTTATTTCTTTCTTCATTCATTTTGGTGGATTAATACAAACTCTTCACACTCCTCTCACATTCACTCTTGGATGAAATTTTTGAGGTGAATGTACCTAGTTTTCATCAACTTTTAAGTCACCATTCATTCCATATCTCTTCACATTTTCCTCTTTATTCATTCTTCCATTTTATTTTAGCAAAAACCTTTTTTTTTCTCCCTCTTTTTGGCTGGTGTTCCTGCCCATTTTCAGCAACCATTTTTGTCCATAATCAAGCTTTGATCGTCCTATTTTCGCCTTCTAAATTATCGTCTTTCTTTCCCCTTCGTTAAGGTAATAATCGATGTTATTTCCGATTGTTATTTACCTTGATTCTTTTAGTTTTCTCATGGTATTTTTGTACCATGTATGTCATGTGATTTAGGATTCTTGGTCGACCCCGAAGCCGACGAATTTATCGTAGACTCGGATTTGGATTGAAGGTAACGTCGTTGTTAGTCGGTATTGCATGATTTTATTTATGTGATTGCATGTATATTTTTATATTTTCCTTTTGACAATATATGTATGTCATATAATCTGGAAAATTTTTAAAAACTTGAAAATCTGCATGTTTCGGTATTTTTATCGCTTTTACGAGATTAACGATTAAATCGTCATATTAATTTGTATAATCGTAATATTCGGCCTAAACATGTAATATATGTTTATATTCTGTAAAAATGATGTTTTTGATGATTTTTAATAATTTAGTATTTTTCCTGATATTTTAGTTATCGATTATTGAATTATTACCGTTTACGGACAAAAACGATTAAAAGCCGATTTTTAGTTCTAGTACTTAAACATTTTATTTTAATCTGATTCTTGACGTGGTGAAACTTTCTGATGAAATAGAATTTTCTGAATATTTTCATAATTTTTTGGAATTGTTAAGGGGATGAATTGATTAATCACTTTAAATGATCGTTTATCGTTAAAACCGCGTTTGTCGTTTAAATTCTCGATTTTTGGTCCTATGATTAAATCTGGAAAAATTATGATTCTGATGATTTCATAATAAAATGTAATTTTATAATTTTTAGTGCTTTAATAAAATGTTTGGGACGGTAAGTTTTATTAATGGAATCGTTAATTGTGAAAACGGGTTTTAAAGACGGTATTGACGGGATTTATTAAATCTGGAATTTTTGGAAATCTGGAAAAATGGTAGATTCTGGAAAATCATGATTTTTAGGTTTAATAATAATTTTTGGATATTAATACTTAAATCGTTTTGTAATTACTATTTTTATTAATCGTTATTGTCGAGATTGGACGATTAACGAGAAAACGATTTAAAAACCGAGTTTTACGATTCTGGAAAATTTTCTTTTCTGGACAGAATGTCCATAAATATATTTTAACTATTTTACGTAATTTTTTTACTATTTATTAAAGTCTTTAATTAATAAGTATTGATTTTCGGAAAAATTGTGATTTATCGTTAAAATGCTTCGTCTTACTTAAAAGAATTATTTTTCCAGCAATTTTGAAAGTATTTAAATCTGAAACTTTAAGAGTTAAATCATCCCTTAACATACTCTAAATGTATTTGTTGGTTTAATTAAATAAAGACGTTCAAATATTTAATTTGATGTTTGCCGTAAAATCCTATTTATAATTTTATTGTCGAAACTAATAATAATTAGGGAATTTTAGCTTTTCAACTTTTGAAAGCACCATAATTAGTAATATTAAAATGTTTAAGATGTTTTTTTATCATTTTATAGCGCTTATACGATATTTTAATAATTTCATAAAATTAAATGTTCACTTTGGTAATTAATATCGTTAAGGCCGAAAGTATTAGTTTTATAAATCTATATCGTTTACTAAAAATGTGATGTTAGTATAAACTAATATCTTCGCTATTTTGATAAGATGCTATTTTTGGTAAAGTTTCTAAAAATAGAAGTTTCCTAAAATAGAAAGTTTACTCTTTTGGAAAGTGATTCCTTTTCTTTTTATCTCATATTGTTTGTATTGAATACATCTTTTAAATATCGATAATGGATTGTTTTGGAGTTATGAAATAAGGAAAAGTGTGGATTTAGAGTAATATAGTCTGGGATGTACGTTTTGCCATCAACTATAAAGTTGGTGTGTCTATGTTGAGACACATTGGTCGTTGAACTGAGCATGGTTTGTGTTCAGGAGTGTGTATATTTTGACCTTAAACTTAGATATCGCATCGTGTAAGTCGCCGTCGGGTTGAACTGGATTACGGTTGGTGTCCAGGAGGGGTGTACATTACTTAAACCAAGACCTCGCTGCACGCAGTCCTGTTATAGTTGAGTTGCCTAGTTAGAGACCGAAGTCTGATTTGTTTTGACTAAGTTCTCGAAGCTAGTTTAGTATTGTCCTAGTGAAATTCTAGATTCTACATTACTCCTATCCATAACGCCATTCTGAATATTTTTGTTAATATCGATATAATTTTGATTTGCAGGTTGGCAAATGTTTTATGTTTTCTTCGAAAAACTCATTTTTATTATATTGTTTTGATACGTGAAGTTTTTCACTGAAAGTTTATTTTTATTATAATGTGTTTTACTATTTTCCATTTTTACTATTTTTCTATAATAGTAATTACAGTTTTAAAATCCTGTTATACGGCTGGGAGAACATTGACGTTGCTCCCCACTGATTGTGGTTGTTATGTTTTTAACATGGTAGGTATATATGTGTTTTCTTTCGGGTGGGCTAGCGAGCAGTTATGGATCCTGCTTGTTTTAATCAGATCACTGTATTATGGATTTTTAAAACCCTTTTTATGGATTTTATTTATTTATTTATTTATTTTGTAGCCATTTTTATTTTATGGCTTATGTATTGACTTACCATTTTTATTTAATCAAGATATAGCTACAGTGTGTTATAATCCCACTTCTACAGTGTTTCCGCCACTGTATTGCGTTAGAATTTCTAGGGGATTACAGACCGACTTTTTCTAATGCGACCCGGAATCAACTACAATCAACCGACTCAAATGATCGGATACCACATTCTCGGCTCCCTTTTTGTTTTTCACCTCAAGATCGAACTCGCTAAGTAAAAGGATCCACCGGATCAATCTCGTCTTAGCTTCTTTCTTAGACATCAAATAGCGCAATGTCGCATGGTCAGAAAACACAATCACCTTCGTTCCTAACAAGTAGGATCAAAATTTCTCCAACACATACACGACCGCTAGGAGCTTCTTTTCTGTGGTGGTGTAGTTCCTTTGAGCTTCATTAAGGGTCATGGAGGCATAATGAATGACATGAGCTATCTTTCCAACCCTTTGACCCAACACTGCTCCTAATGCATATTCACTCACATCGCACATGATCTCGAAGGAGAGAGACCAATCCGGAGCTTGAATAATTGAACCCGACGTAAGCCTACGTTTCAACTCATCAAAAGCCTCCTTACAAGCTTTATCAAATATAAAATCTATCTCCTTTTGAAGCAATTTGCACAACGGTGTGACTATCTTGGAAAAGTCTTTAATAAATCTTCTATAAAAACCTGCATGACCAAGAAAAGACCGCACTTCCCGAACATCAGTAGGGTAAGGTAGAGAAGAAATGGTATCAATTTTCGCTTTGTCTACCTTTATACCCTTTGATGAGACCACATGCCCGAGAACTATACCTTGCTCCACCATAAAGTGACACTTCTCTGAATTCAAGACAAGGTTAGTTTCAATGCAACGTTTAAGCACAAGAGATAGATGATGTAAACAAGAATCAAAAGAGTCACCATGCACCGTAAAGTCATCCATGAACACTTCAATGAAACGTTCAACATACTCCGAGAATATACTTATCATACATCGTTGAAATGTCGCGGGTGCATTACAAAGACCAAAAGGCATGCGTCTATACGCGAACGTGCCAAAAGGACAAGTGAATGTGGTTTTCTCTTGATCCTCGGGGGCAATAGCTATTTGGAAATTGCCTGAATACCCATCTAAAAAGCAATAGTAGGCTTTCCCCGCTAATCTTTCTAGCATTTTGTCAGTGGGGAAGTGGTCTTTCCTAGTTACCGCATTTAATCTACGGTAATCAATACACACCCTCCACCCGTTTTGAATCCTAGTGGGGACAAGCTCACCATCTTTGTTCTCAACTACGGTCACCCCCGATTTTTTAGGGACTACTTGCTTAGGACTTACCCATTTACTATCAGAAATAAGAAAAATCATACCGACTTGTAGTAGCTTGAGAACCTCTTTCTTCACCACCTCCATCATAGGAGGATTTAATCGACGTTGTGGTTGCCTCCCCGGTTTAGCCTCATCTTCAAGTAAAATCCGGTGCATACAAGTACTTGGACTAATACCTTTGATGTCGGCAATTGTCCATCAAATGGCTTGCTTGTTCTCCACAAGAACGTCCTTCAACTTCCTCTCTTGTTCCTTGGTGATCTTACTAGAGATGATAACCGGTAGTATTTCTCCCTCACCAAGGAACACATACTTCAAGTGCTTCGGTAGAGCTTTAAGCTCCACCACAGGTGCATGCACAATAGAAGGCAACAATTTCTCCCTAGGAACAGTTAGTGGTAATGGGTTCTGAAAACTAGATAGTGGTCTCCTCAAATCATGCAATTCCGCCACAACCTCCTTCAGATTAGCAGAAAAAGCATATTCTACCTCCTCATTACTCAAATTGTTCTCCAAAGCTACCTGCAACTCATCAGAACCATTCAGGTCAAAGAATTCCTGTGCTAATGGATCAACGATATCAATAAAATTGACAGAATGGTGATCTATGGGGTATTTCATGGCATCATAGATGTTGAAAGTTACTAATTGGCCATTGGAATCCATAGTCATAGATCCATTAGAGACATCAATCTTCGTGCTTGCCATTTTCAAAAACGGCCTTCCTAGCAAAATCGGAGCTACATGATGATCATGTTCCATGTCTAGCATATAAAAATCAGCAGGAAAGATTAGATTGTCAACTAAAACAAGAACATCCTCGATAACACCTTTCAGGTAGACATTCGATCTATCCGCCAACTGAATCACAACACTAGTATTACTCAAAGGACCAAGTTGCATAGATTTATACACAGAATAAGGCATCACATTTATAAAAGCTCCTAAATCTTGCGTGGCCTTATCAAACTTAGTGTTACCAATGGTGCAAGGAATTGTGAACATACCCGGATCACTACATTTAGGTGGTAATTTTCGTTGAAAAACAGCGGACACATGTTCAATAACCTTAACTTTCTTTACCCCTTTAAGCTTGTTATTCCTTTTAATAGTGCACAATTCTTTTAAAATTTTTGCATATTTAGGAATACTTTTCAAAAGATTAAGAAGGGGAATATTTACCTCGCACTTTTCAAATACCTCATAAATGTCTTTATCGTGCTCAAAGTGGTGAGTTCTCTTGAGTGCATCGGGGAAGGTTACCTCCGGTTCCACTACCGGTGTAGTAGTAATGAGCTCCTTTGCTTTGACAATAGGGGTTTGCTTCTCCTCCTCGATCACCATCTCTTCTTCTTCCTCTCGAACAACCAAACGCTTTGCTACCTTCTTCACCTTCTTGACCTCCTCTAACTGTCTTCCGTTACTCAATGAAACGACACTCACATTCTTGGAAGGCATCACCGTTTGGGACGGAAGTCCCGTAGAATCTCGAGCTTCCAAACGACTAATAGAGGTTGCCATTTGTCCCAATTGAGTTTCCACGTTTTGGATACTAGCTTTGTTCTTCGTTTGATGTTGACAAACCGTAGCTTGAAGATTGGACGTTTGGGTGGTTACCGTAGCTTGACTAGCAACCAAAGCGCGTATCATGTCCTTGGTGGACATTTGACCACTAGGTGGGGGTGGAGTAGGAACCGTGTTAGGAACTTGTTGTTTAGCAAAGAATTGTTGCTTCGCTTGACCAACTTGATTCCCTTGATTAAACTGTTGATCCCCTTGACGAGTTCTCCACCTCATGTTGGGATGATCTCTCCATCCGGGATTAAAGGTATTAGAGTAGGGATCCCATTTCTTCTTTTCCCCGGTTTCCCGTATTCCATTCACCTCCTCTTGATCTGCTTCATACATGTGAGGATAATGCTCACTTGGATGTCCCTCGGTAGAACAAATACAGCACATTATAACTTGATTTGTTTTCCCCGACATCATATTTTGGACAAGAGTCGTTAAGCTATCGACTTTATGTTCAAGACTCGAGGATGATGAATTACCTACGGCATGCACTCCCTGTTTGGAATATTTTCGAGAAAAATCCCGAGAGCTTTCAGCTAGCTCCTGGATAACCTCTATAGCAGCATCTGGACTCTTGTTCACGATCGATCCTCCACATGCCGCATTCACAGTGCGGGCATCCTCCACACAAAGACCTCCACAAAAGTACATCACAAGGTCTTGAGGATTGTAGCCATGATATGGGCATGTAGCACATAGTTTCTAAAAGCGTTCCCAATACTCGTACATAGTTTCACCATCTCGTTGCTCCGCATTACTAATCTGCTTCTTCAATTGGGAGGCTCGAGACGCCGGAAAATACTTTTCGAGGAATGCCTTTTTCATCTTTACCCACGTATCAATACTTGCCGGTGGCAAGTAATACAACCAATCCCTAGCATAATCCTTCAACGAAAAGGGAAAGGCCCTTAGCTTAAGCTGCTCCCCGACAACGATGCCAAAGTTTAATAGGCTAAAGTCGTATGCCACAATCTAGAATTTATAAACACTTAAATCTAGATACTAAAACGCAGTATAGTAGAAATAAGGGTCGAACCCAAGGGAATCAGAATAACGAAATTATGCTAACTAAAGTGTAGATAAAATTGACCTCTAACGTAATTAAAGACCGTTGTAACCAAGGAGGGATTTTATGTATGAAATTCTAATAAACTAAAGCGAAAAGCTAATAAATCGAGATATCGAATGATGAAATAGAACTTAGACACAAGCACAAATTCACAGTTAATAGCGATTGATCATCGTAAGACGGTTTCAAATAATAACCTCGATTACTCTATCGTGAACATAAAATTCCAATTTTCTTAAGAATAGTTAACTAAAACGAATCCCATTCTTAATTAAACCTAACCATAAAACAACCTAAACAATCCAGTTCTAGGTTCACTTAGACGGAAGCAATATAGATCTGAGAATTCGATAGAGAATAAATACCACGTACAATCCAGTCGCGCCTTAGATATTTATATACCACGTACAATCCAATTGCTTCAAAGTACTAATACCAACGTATCCCGTTCAATATTAATTCCTAGTTGTTACTAATGTAAAGTTAATCAGTAAATCCTACTCAATTAACGATACTAACGGTAGAACGATGCAATTAAATACTGGTTGTACACCTAGCAATCAACAACAACATTCATGAAATCAATAACGAAGCAATTCATAATAATCAAGGTTAATAATCAAAACATTCAAACTCACAAACGTTTCTTGAGCATTTCAAAGGCCTGAATCTAAGTAGAGAAGATTAGTTACACATACTTGCGATGGAAAATTAGGGTTCTTCAAAAGTTCTCCCTTTTCTTCTCTAATTACGTTCAACTAGTAGTTTATGATTGATGTGAATGAATAATAATATCCAACTACGCTTAACCTAATACTCCATAATAGTTTACTACTAATAATAAAATAATAAAATATCCTAGTGATACTAATAATACTAATAATAAAAACTAGTAATAAAGTTTCCTAAATAAAACCAAAGTCTTTAGCAAAAATCACGAGATAGGGACAGAACGTGCAAAGAGTTCCAGGCCTCCAGGCGACCCGCATGAGTGTGGCGCGACTCGCGGGAGCGCGCGACTCGCATGGCTTCTGGGCGACTCGCCTGGGCAGCTGTTACTGTTTCGTGCGGTCCTTCGATTCTGTCGTTCTGGGTCTTCAAGTGGGCTTTCTTATTCTTCTTCATGTTTCATTCGTTCTTGGCCCAAATCGACGGTGCAATGATTAGCATCCTCAAAATAGCCTATATAACATTTATACCAAACTGACACAAATGCGATACAAGACAACCCATTTAGCTCACAAACTACACCAAAACCGTCGTAATAAATACGACTAAATACGGCCCATCACATTCCCTATGTCGTTCTGTAACACCCTAGCCTAAACTAAGACTGGGAATGTTAGTCGTGGTAGCTCGCCATGCTCTGTACTGGTCCCACAGACCAACACGAGTCCTTTCCAGCGTATTTTGACCTCACATATGCGCATCCTGGAAACCTTCCCAGAAGGTCACCCATCCTTAGACTACTCTTAGCCAAGCATGCTTAATTACAGAGTTCTTTTGCATGGATGAGCAGAAAAGAAAGTGCACTTTGTCGATATGAGAATTCTTCAAATCCCTTTAAGCAAAGCTCATAAATAGAATATCTTCAATCAATGTGGGGTGTTTCACGTACACAGTCCCTTTCCTGTACCCGTCGACGACCTGAAAAAATGTTGCATTTGGGTCGTGTTGGGTATGTTGATTAGAAGCGGTGTCCGTGGTGTCACTACAAAGATCAGGTCGAATTGCGGCGGACAAATATTCCGACGTATAAAAGGAATTTGCGTCGACTTATGTCGGATCCCCCGACGTAAAGACAATTGCGTCGGTTTCCCCGACGTCATGTCGACGGTGGTACCGGCGCGGTGGTAAAATTTGGCGCCAAAAAGCTTTGCGGCGGACTGCGACGCGTACTCCGTCGCAATTAAAGTCTATGCGGTGGACATCCCGCCGCATTGTGTGTCGAAAGCCGACGAACAGACAGCCTGAAGATTAGTAATTCGACTTATTTTTTTAAAATGAAGCAACGGATATTACGACGGAGACTCCATCATAGAACGACGGAGACTCCATCATAGAAGACTATGTGCGACGGACTAGCCGTCGTATCGCTACAAAACGCGATGCAGATACAGGCTGGAACCCACTTTCTAATGGCTAAAAAAAATTGACTCCGACAGGCCGTGCGACGGAGAGTTCGTCGAAAAAAACCAGATTAGCGACAGAATTTGCGACAGGATATCCATCGCATATCCTTAAAAAAATAAAAATAAAAGAGTTTTTAGCCCAGCCTTTTACCCGACCCCCGTCATTCATTCAGTCATTCCCCAAATCAAACCCTAATTTCACACCAAACCCCAAATAATAACCCTAATCCCCAATTTCAAAACCCAACCACCTCACCACCGGTGACCGGGGACTCCACCGGCGGTCGTCCCTACCAGCGTCCTCCGCGCGCGCTCCCTGGCGTCGCAATCTTTCGTCGTTCGTCCGCTCTGCCGGCACTGGTGCTCTCGCTGCCGGCGTTCTCTCAGCCGGCGTTCGTCCTCCCTGCCGGCGTACTCTCAGCCGGCGTTCTCCCTGGCGGCGTCCTCCGCGCGCCTGTCTTCTCTCTTTCGTTCTCTTGTCGGCGTGCTCCTCGTCGGTGTCCTCCCTGCCGGCGCTCGTCTTCCGTAGTCGATTTCCAGCGAGTTTCCGTCACCTGTATGTGTTATTGTTTTAGTATTGTTATTGTTGTTATATTTATTGTTATTGTGTTATTATTGTTGGGTTAATTGTTGAGTTGAATGATTATTGAGTTATTATTGTGGTGTTATTGAGTTAATGTAGGTGGGTTAATTGTTGTGCAATAAATTGAAAATGTGGGCTTGATTGGAGAAATTGAATGATTTAGGGTTTAGTTTAATTTTGAGAGAAATTGAATGATTTGATAAATTAGGTTAATTTTGGGTGATTGAATGACTTAGGTTAATTTAGGGGGAAAGGTGAATAAATTTTTTGATATACGTCACTTGAATGATTAAATTTGGTGTGGATGTGAATAAAAAAAATTAGAGAGGAACATTGTCAAAATGTTATAGATCTAGGTATAAATTATGGTATACATTACCAAAAAGTACAGAAGTATGAGTTTATGACGACGTACCTATAAATTAAACGTATAAGTAGATATAAATTAAGTTATAAAAAAATAATTTTTTGACGAATGGTGATAAATAAAATGGTATAATTCATCTTGGATCGATGGTTGTATATATTAATCTACTACTAATTTACTACTACTATTAATCTACTACTAATACTCCTACCACCACTACTACTAATACTACTTAATTACTACTAATAATACTACTAATCTACTATTACTACTAGTAATCTAGTACTACTAATACTACTTAACTACTACTAATAATACTACTAATCTACTACTACTAATAATACTACTAATCTACTGTTACTACTAATCTACTACTAGTACCACTACTACTCCAACAACTAATCTACTACTACTAACAAAATTACTCATTAGAAGTAATTCGTTGGGTGTTGATAAATGATTTTGTTGTTTACAGTTTTCGTTACGTATTGTTGGTAAGACATGTTATACATCTACTTAGACCTACCTAGTACCCGTTAAAAATTACTCATTAGGAGTAATTCTTGAATAGTCCCCGATTTAGGACTGTCTTTGTACGGTTCATGTCACTTAGGTGGTAAACGCGAAATTTGTGCTGTTGATAAGAACAAAAGTTTGGTGGCAATTCCCTCATTGTTCTCCGAATGCAGATGTGGAGTATTCATATACTCCACATTGTGCATTTGGGGAACTGAGGCGAATTGCTGCTGATTTTTTTTCTTATCAATAGAACAAATTTCGTGTTTATCAGTGACATGGAACGTACAAGGACGGGTTTAGGTTGGAGTGATAAGGTCCTAACGTGGCGCATATGTCCAGAAATGGTTCCAATGACGATAGTCCTAAATTTAAATGACACGTAGTTGAAATCATTGTTTATGTGTGCTTCATGTTGTCGTATCTCTTATAATGACTCTTTGATGTTGTTGAAATAATCCCCCACGCTGATTATAAATATCTATGTACATGGTGTGTGTGTGTGTGTGTGTGTGTGTGTGTGTGTGTGTGTGTATAGAAGGAAGAGAGTAGAAAGGAAGTGGATGTACGAGAGATTAGATGAGCGAAAGTAGGCAAAGAGAGAATATAGAGACGGTGTGAAGGAGTTTATACGGTTTGCCTTAGATAATAATCCCCTCTACATGGGAGAAGAACTTAGGTGTCCATGTAAGAAATTCAAAAATTTTGCCGCAATCCATGTGGACGATGTGAGAGATCATCTTTACAATTACGGGTTTACTGCTGACTACTACGTCTGGACGTATCACGGCGAGAATATCGGTACTGCAGCCCAAGGTGGGGTGAGCGAGAACCCATATCGGGAGTTCGTAGAGGACGCATTACTACCCAGAGTTGAAGACATAATGGAGGAGGAGCGTAACCCAGATGACATAAGCGATGAAGAAGTTCAGCATGAACCCAACCCAGGAGTCACTTCTTTTTTCAAAATGCTGAAAAAGGCTGAGCTCCCGTGTTTACGACGGATATGACATGGGTTTGCTGCAAACTGTTTCGAGGATGTTGACGTTGAAGTGCGAGAGTAGCATAAATCTAGATGTCTAGATATATGGATAGCTTTGATTGCTGACCTTCTCCCCAAAAAAGACAATGTCATGTCTCGTAACTTCTACGATGTGAAAGACGTTTTGAAGGGCCTTCAACTACCTCTTCAGAAGATCGATTCATGTCCTAATGGGTGCATGTTGTTTTGGAAGGCAGACTCCGACCTAGCCAACTGCACGAAGTGTGGTACCAAGAGATACAAAAGTGCGACGACTAATTTGAGGGGAAAGAGAGTAGCAAGTAAGGTGTTGACCTATTTCCCGCAAGGGCCCAGACTACAAAGACTGTACGCGACGAAGAAAATAACAGAGCAGATGAGTTGGCACCACAAAAACTCTAGAGTAAGGGCAAGTGGTACCATGGCACACCCAAGTGACGGTGAGGCTTAGAAATCGTTCGACCGTAAACATCCGAAGTTCTCTAAAGTGTCGCGCAACGTTAGACTGGGTTTGCGCACCGATGGGTTTTCCCCGTACGGGCATTTCGGCAAATCTTACTCATGTTGGCCAGTGATACTGACCCCCTACAACCTTCCACCGTGGTTGTGTAATAAGAGACAGTTCATGTTGCTGTCTCTGATCGTACCTGGACCTAGGAATCCAAAGTCCAATATGGACGTGTACCTCCAACCATTGATTGAGGAATTAAAAAGTCTGTGGGATGCTGGTGTTTACACGTACGACGTGTCAAAGAAGAAGAGCTTCAATCTAAGGGCAGCACTAATGTGGACAATCAATGACTTCCCCGCTTACGGGATGCTCTCGGGTTGGAGTACAACTGGTTACCGTGCATGCCCGTACTGTCGTTCAAAGGACACAAGTTCTTTTTGGTTGACTAATAGTGGTAAGGTGTGTTGGTATGACTGTCACAGACAATTTCTTCCTTCCGATCATCAATTCAGAAGCAATTGTAGAAATTTTCTAAAGAAGACACTCAATGTGACCAGGACTGCCGCCAACCGGTTATCCGGGGTTGAGTTATGGGAAGAAGTAAATAAAATTCCTACAATCGTGAACGCTAGCTCCCACGAGTTGAAGAAACTGAAAGATAAGAAAGAGGGTTGGTGGAAACAAAGTATATTTTGGGAACTTCCGTACTGGAAAACATTGCTGATTAGACACAATCTTAATGTCATGCACATTGAGAAGAATTTTTTTGAGCAGCTTATAAACACTATCATGGATGTACCTAACAAGACATCCTTCGGCCCCAAAGGTAAAGCTGACGTCAAACAACTGTGTTTTAGCCGACCTAAATCATTGGAGTTCGTTCTAGATAAATTAACGAAGAAGGCTTTATGTGACTGGGTATCTGGTTTGAAGTTTCCGGATGGTTATGCGTCCGACTTGTCTAGGTGTGTAGACCACTCCAAAATGATATTGCATGGCATGAAAAGTCACGAGTGTCATGTGTTCATGGAGCGGTTGTTGCCAATAGCATTAAAGGAGCTTGTCCCTACGAACACATGGAATGCAATTACGGAGATTAGCCAGTTTTTCCACGACTTGTGTTCGTATACCATTTCGGTTGACTCGATGAACCGTCTGGAAAATAACATCGCTGAAATCATTTGCAAGTTGGAGAGAATATTTCCTCCGTCATTCTTCAATTCAATTGAACATTTACCAGTGCACCTGCCTTATGAAGCAAAGGTTGGGGGCCCCTTCCAATATCGTTGGATGTACCCATTTGAAAGGTACAATCATAACTATCATGAATTATCAAACTTAAATAGTAGACATAATTACCCAAACTCATACTGTTTTGCAGGTTCCTTAATCATTTGAAGAAAACAATTGGGAATAAAGCAAGAGTAGTTGAAGGATCAATATGCAATGCGTACTTGTTAGAGGAGAGATCGAACTTCTTCTCCTTCTACTGTGAGGATCATATCGACACTAAAACCAAGGATCTTGATGTAGCTGCGTTTGAAAATCAAGAAAGTAATAAGAATCTAGAACCTCTTCAGAATGACCTAGGCAGTACCATAGGTAAATGAAAGGATAGATGGCTAACTGATCTTGAGTACAATCAAGCGCACACCTACGTTCTTAGAAATTGTAGCGATATCATCAAGCCTTACGAGGAGTAAGTGATTGACAGTCCCTCACGTTGTTGAAATTTTATTTCTCAAGAATAATGCTATATAACTAAAACTCGATACTAATTTAGTAAATTCGAGGCGCACATCATGAGGGAACACGCAGAAGTAAACACAAGTGACGCCGTATGGAACAAATATGAGTCCATGTTCTGCATTTTGTTGCGGGATCAAGTACGGTGAATTTTCTTTTTCTTGTATCAAAATACTGAATTTTCTTCCATTAATATTCATTTGTATTAATTTGTTCTATTAATATGTAAGCCTGAAGCGTTGAGAGATCCCCTCGTCAAAACTCTAGTGACTTGCCCTTCCTCATGAGGACTTGGAAGCGATATTCAGTTAATGGGTACAAGTTTCGAGCTTTCAAGGAGATCGTCGACGTTCAGAAGACAACAATAAGTAATGGCGTCTGCGTGAGTTCAATCGATGGGTCAAATTATTATGGGACCCTAGATGAGGTGATAGAGCTGAACTACTTTGACAGCCAGACTTGTTGTAGGGCCATATTATTCAAATGTGATTGGATTGACAACTCCGCAGCTGCCGTCAATGTTCATAAGTTATATAAACTAATGGATTTGGATCGGTCAAAAATATTGCGAGGTCACAATCCTTTTGTGCTTGCATACCAAGTGGATCAAGTATGCTACGCCCCTTACCCAAATGGGAAAAAGGGTACCAACCGGTCGGCGGTGTTTAATATAAAAGCGAGATCAATGGTCGACGCTCCAATCAACGAAGAAATTGTGTACCAGGAAGATATAGCTACTAATAGTCAACCAATCTCATCTTGTGTTGTGATTGAAGACACAAATGTCGGTGGAGAAGAACCAGGAGTGAACGTTGGTGTCGACGATGAGGACTCGGAATTTGAGGATTGGATTGCCCCTGAAGGAGATGTCGAGGAAGAGGTTATCGCTGAAGAAGCGGGATGGGAAGAGGTGGATACTAACTCAGATGACGACGACGATGATGATGACGAGGGCTTCATTGAGGAAGACACAAATAGAAAAGATGATACTGATGATGATTAGTTACGTAGCACATTTTGTTTTCTTTGTAGTTTCAAACAATTTATGTAATCATGGAATTGTTCAATTTAATTTTAATGTACGGATCCTAGTTGCAAACAATTTATACCACTTGTCATTTTGTTTCTCATAGAACACTTGTAATGGCAGGTAAAACAGGAACATGTAGAGGAGATTATCGAAGAGATGGAACATGAGCATGTTGGAAATGTAGGTGGAAACACAGGTGTAGGTGGAAACGCAGATGCAGGCAGAGTGCAGAGGATATACTTGTCTCGGCTTCCCGGAGGTGTATGGTAGGTGATTTTTGTAACTGAATTATAGTATCCAACTTTAACATGTACAATTGCTTAAATGTGACATTGTCAATAAAGGTGGGAGGATAAGCCAATTTTGGACACCTTACGCGATTTAGTGGTTGGCCCTTCCGTGGCCATCACCAGCACCTATAGGAGTTGGACCGAGGCTCCCCAACGGGATAGGAACGCTATGTACGCCCACTTTGAGGTAAAGTGTAAATCCAACTTCCAAATCTACAGTTTTTACTATTTACTTTGTAATTTCTAACTACATGATTTTTCTGTGTTAGGACAAAGTCATGATTGACGCCGGGTATGATCTACGGACTCAGTGCGAGAAGAGGATCAAGAAACGCGTGTCCGATATCTTCTACAATGCCTTGAAAGCAAGTAACATGCATCTATGGATACCGCTGGGTAAGTGGACGGAGTTACAGAGGAGGAGAAGTGATCCAGAATTCAAAAGTCAGAAGTGAAGAAAGCAAACCGGCGATGCGGAGATAGGGACGGTGTCGCAAAACCGATGAGCTGCCTCGGGAGTAAGACACAGTGGCCCATTACAGAGTGATGGTATGCCTTTTCAAGTTCAATTATTAAATGGTCATTTGTTTTGAATAAATTAATCCACTCAACTAAAGGCATTTTGCATGTTTTAATTAAGTAGCCTGACGCTACCCTAATCCAGGTGTTGGAAAAGACAAAGAAGACCAAGAAGGGAACCTGGATTGGACCGAGGGCGGAGGTGGTGCATGTGAATCTTCTTACCATATAATCGTATTAGTACGTTATGGTTGTTATCTAAGTACATTTCTAAGCTTTGTTGTTTCCCTAATAATATATTTTCTTATTGTAGGAGAAGTATGACAAAGCGAAGGAGGCGGCGTTGGCGTCAAATCCAGAGGAAATTGATGAGGCTGAGCTATACCACAAGGCTACAGGTGGGTACGACGCGAAGAAACGAGTTTACGGAATAGGCAGCCTAACTAGGGAGTTGTTCCGCCCCTGCACCGGCAAGAGCAGTGCCGCCATCGAGGAGGACCCATACATGCCTACTCTCGCCACACAACAGCATGTGAAGACCGACCATCTGACCAAAAAGCTGGAGACATTAGCGGAACTTCAGCAGCTGGCGAAGAAGAAAATTGAGGATTAGCAGAAGACGATACAGCTGTTGTAGGAGAAGTTGGCCATGTCAGATGAAGGCTGTAACATGGGGCAACATTCACAGCGCCGGAACGACAATGCTGATGACGGTCATGGGTTCGGCTCCAAAACTGTTGAGCCATTGTCTTAGGTAGATTTCTGTTGTCTTGATAATCTTAAATCCCTACTCATCCAACTACTAAACCGAATAAATTACTCTCTTATTGTAATATAATCCTAACTCCCTGCTGATCCAACTTCTAAAACAACCTACTCTCTTCTTGTAATATAATTTTATTTTCTCTGAAAATCACGTTGTTTGTCTTCTACGGGATGCGGAAATGGATTGCGGAGTATGATGTACGTTGCCTTGCACAGAATGTGCTTTTTTAATGGTACTGGTTTGTTTGTGCGATGATATGCGACGTTGTTGTGTTTGTTTGAGCGTATTTGGCAAGTAGTAAAATTGGCAGTTGCTGGAAAAATCCAGGTTCATATGCGTCGGACACTCCCTCGCAAAGACCAATGTTCCGTTGCAATTTTTTGGGTCATGCGATGGACTGCCCGCCACAATTTCCGTCGTAGGCTGTCAGCTGCCTCAAGCTCCTCGACGTCAAATCCGTCGTAAATCTCAGTCGTGTGACAGATAATCCGACGCATAACAAATTTGATTTTGGTTTTGACCGCCTACGTGGGCGTCGGTTTATTCGACGCAAGGTCCGATGTAAATGCATCTGTGTCGGACTAGGTGCCACACTATGAACCATTTGTGACGAATATCCACTGCGGATGAGATTATGAAATAAAAAAAAAAGTAAAAGTGACCCTCACCTTCCTCCGGCTTATTACCGGCAGTCTGTTCAGGGTTCCAAACTCAACGTTGGCTGAATAAGACTCTTAAAGAGTGATCTTGGGTTAGAGTTAGCTAGACTTTGGGAAAAATAGACTTTCCCGACGTAAACAACAGTTTGCGTCGGAATATTGAGTTTTTGCGGCAGAAATTTCCGACGCAATTCGACCTGTTTTTTTGTAGTGTGTGGTCAACGTAGGCATCCTAAATACACAACAATGATTTCAGTTTTAGTTATTAGATGAAACCATCGGTATAGTTATTTAACCACATATACTAAGACAAAGTTGATTTATTCGAATTAGGTAGTACTGACCCAAATCTCTCGATCCCTCCTTGTGACAAAGGTCGACTCCTCTTTGCCATTGGTCTTTCCGTGCATGTCCAGGAACAACTTTGGAGCGGTTGGCATTTTCCCGGTATCTGCTTGTATCTAATAAATGTAGATGAACGTTAGGTGAATAGTATGAAAATATAATTTATGAGAATTTAAGTAATATTATATTAATAAAAATAATACCTTTAGAACACGACGGTAGGACGACTGAGAACCCCGGTGATGTGTAGTGTTCGCCTTCCCTTCCCTTTCCGCATTCTTCATCTTATTCTTTTTTCCGCGTTGCAATCTTGCCTTGAACTCTGGACTGTTGTGATATGCGACCCACCTCTCTAATGCATCACCTAAAATTTGAATTACTAACATATTAGTTAAGAAAATATTGAAAGTAGATTATTTGTTAAAACTGAGTATTATTAAAAACTACACCTGTAAGGTCTCTTAGCGCAGTCCCTCGGTCATGTCGTTTGTACATGACGTCTGCAAAATGTCATGTACAGGTCTCGTTGTACCAATCCCAGGCCCTTCCTTCCAGCTCCCGCCTCCATGCGAACTTTAACTACAAAACTGATGCGGATTATTAGTAGCGAAAATATTTACAAAGTATATATTCTAAAATAATAACAACGTGAGTAAAAAAACCAATGTACCCTAAAGTTGTTGAACCACTGCTGAGGTTGGTCTAGTGGCACTAGAGTCCAACAAGCGTACCCCTAGCCTTTATCGAACATGTAACTGTTAGTACACCCTTTAATCACATCTTCATGCAAAAACCTACACCAGGTTGAGAATCACATATATATGAAATCTTAAAAAATTATTCGAACAGTTGATATGTTAGAAATTTTTTGATACGTTAGGTTATATTACCATATCTTATTAGGGTCATCCTTAACCGCACCTCATCGTCAAACTGTTGTGCCCACTGCCCCTACTGCTGCGCTTGCTCCTGGTTCTGCTGCTGCTCCGGTCCCGTTTCGGGGACCACTTCCTCCTCCGCTTCCTGCTCGTGGAACGTCTGAACCGACCGACTCCTCCCACCGCGTCTCCTAGTGCCTCTGTCTGCCATCTTAACCTTGCAATAAACAATATCAACAGTAATTAGCAATTAAAATTAGAAATAAAACAGTAAACCAAATAATTAAAACAAGGATAAATAAAACCTATTAATATCGTTCTAATAATCATCTTTGCTATCCTCGTCGCCATGACCCTCATCCTCCTCATATTGATCTTCCTCCTCCGTCTCCTCGTCATCCACATCATCGGCCTCCAAATTCTCTTGGTCTTATCTGTCATCCTCCCCAAGGATCTCCCGAACATCCGTAACGATGTCATCGTTATCACCATCGTCATTATCATCCTCTAAATCTTCCTCTACCTCTTCATTATGATTTTCATTGGAGAATATGCTTTTGTCACTTGGAGATAAGCTTCTACCACTTGAAATAGTATCTTCCTGGAAAAGAGAACCGGTTCCACGTTTTAACCACTCGCAAAGGACCGTATGCCAAACTTCTAACCAAATCATCTTGTATGTCGAAGGCAATTAAATGATCCTTAACCCACTTAGGAAATTGTTCCTCATGCTTACTCTAAACATCATCAGCAATGACATCTGGGTTTGCAGCAACAAATTCGGTTACAAATTGCTTCTCATAAGGCTCCAAAATCTCACAATTGGAAAGTAGATAAAGGTGAGCTTGATTGTATTCTTTCTCATCTAAAATCCTAGAACCCTTAACTGATGAAGTTCCTTCCTCATCCTTAATTTGAAAGAACTCGGGTATCGTAGGGTCAATTGACACCGACTGCTCTAGGTTAAGATTCTTGGTTTTAGTTTGGACATCTTTCTCAAAGTAGAGGGAGCAAAAGTTCGCAATCTCTTCTGTCAAATATGCATTACAAATAGAACCCTCTACCCTAGCCTTCAAATGGTTAAGGAACCTATATACAAAAGTTAAGCAATTCAATTTATAAAAATTAACTATGTTTTAATTAGAATTAAAAATTAAGTTAATGAAAGTTTTGTACCTTTCAAAGGGGTACATCCATCTATATTGGACAGGTCCTCCAACCTTAGCTTCATAGGCCAAGTGGACCAGTAGATGCTCCATGGAATTAAAGAACGATGGTGGGAAGATCATCTCAAGTTTGTAGAGTATTTGTGGAATTTGATCCTCCAGCCGAGTGATGTCCTCAATTGACACTGTAGAAGAACACAAATCTCGGAAAAACTGAGATATCTCAGTTATAGAATTCCACACCGTCAGTGGCAGAAGCTGCTTTAATGATACTGGTAGTAACCTCTCCGTGAACACATGGCAATCATGACTCTTTAAACCTTGCAGCTTTAGATTCTTATGATCAGCACATCGCTTAAAGTCAGAGGCATACCCATCAGGGAATTTCAACTTCTCTACCCACTCCAACAATGCCTTTCTCTGAGCCTTGTCAAGGCTATACACGACTCTCGGTTTGGATCCATCTCGTTTTATGTGCAATTGAGGACGGTTACAAAAGTTTTTAACATCTCACCGGGAGCCTTTAGTGTCACAAATCTTACCATCCACATCCATCACATTGTTAATCAACTGCTCAAAACAGTGTTTCTCTAGGTGCATCACATCTAAATTATGACGAAGTAACAAAGTACTCCAATATGGAAGGTCAAAGAAAATGCTTCGTTTAAACCAACCATTTTTCAACTTCTTCAGATCTTTGAACTCCTAATCGGTTTCATCAACAGTTGACGGGAACTCGGAAGTCAACTCTCATATTTCATCTCCTGGGAGTCGAATAGGTGCATCATCAAGCACCACCTCACCCTTTTTGAATGCCTTCTTGTTCTTCCTATATGGGTGACCCTCTGGTAAAAACTATCTATGACAATCAAACCAACTAATTTTACTAGAATTTGGAAGATAAAAAGTTTTGCTTTCATCCATGCAACAAGGACAAGCTTTCTGACCAGTAGTAAACCATCCCGAGAGCATACCGTATGCGGGGAAGTCGTCGTTTATAGTACACAACAAAGCTGCATTCAGCTGAAAGTTTTGTCTCAAAGATACATCATATGTTTCAACCTCTACTTCCCACTGTTGTATCAATTCCTCAATGACAGGTTGTAAGTAAACATCAAAATGATTTTCCGGGTTTTTTGGTCCGGGAACAATAAGAGATAGAAAGATGAAAGGCTGCTTCTCTAACACCCTCTATTTTCCTAGCATTTTTTTCCTTTCCGTTATGACTTCGTCATAACTCTGTCACATTTCGGCCATATGTTTCATCATTTTTGAGTCTAATGGTATTTATTTTTATTTTAAAATATTTTAATTATTTTAAATCTATTTATTTGATTTTCTTTGTAAACTAATTATTTTTCCGCGAGGAATTCTACTTCTCTACGAATTAACAATTTTAAGCTCGGATTTAAGTTATTTCTTTGCCTACAAATGTTTAAATATATTTATATAACATTTTCAACTAAGAAATATTTTTATTTACGAAAATGTAGCCATCGATGATTTTATTACGAAGTGTCATAAATAATTATTTTTAACGCGAGGTCTACTCAAATGGCTTTGAAATACCTTTAACTATTTTACGATTCTTTTTTTTATCAACTCACAAATTATTTGAGACCTTTTCCCCATGTTTTGGACCGACACATCTCTTTTTCACACCCTTACTACGTTTTCTTTATACGTTTCATTTTATAAACGTAAAGCAATGTTGTCAGGATCGCGATCCGGATCGTAGGATCTTACGATCCTACGACTCAGGAATAGATAATCGATCCGGATTGCCAGTAGGATCGTCCCGACATAGGATCGCCATAGGATCGTTCAGGATCGAGTGGGATCGGTGGGATCGCGATTTTTGTTAGGATCGTACGATCCTTTCTTTTAATATCAACAAAGAGCTAAATCACTTACCTAACTCAATTGTGTGGCCCATTTAACTAAACTAACTATGACCCATTACTAACTATGACCCACTAACTAAACTACATTAAAAAAAATAAAGCAAATCAAGTAATCAACATTCATTATCAACATTCAACAATTCATGCGTGATGCTTCTTTCTCGAATCTCAACGATGGAACCCTAAACCCCAATTGTTTTATCAATTATCACTGATCAACTCACTAATCGACAATCATCATCTTTCATAAGTAATTTAGAATACCTGGACATAAGTGACGATGATATTGAAGATGTCACGGCCACTATGGTTGGTTCAAATGAGTTCAATCAAGTCAATGATTTTGATATGGTGTCTAGTGTGCCTGAATTTGATGAAGATGCGCACGTCTGAAGCGATGAAGTAGATGATAGGAACTTAGGTTATGATGACTAGTGCTTATGTGTATGGAAATAGTTCAACCATTCATCATTTTGATGAAAATTACATTATTTTGCTACTTAATTTTAGTAATAGAAACATTATCGGTTGAATTATCGCTTCTTTTGTTCCAAAACGTTATTGTCGCTTGTGTATTTATATAATTATTACTTTGATTATATTTTTTTTTATAGTTGAATTACTTATTTGTTAGATTTTTTCCTCAATCGTAGCTAAACTAGCTAAAACGTAGGATCGTACGATCCTACGATCCGATCCCACGGGCTCTGGCCGATCCAAAGTAGAATCCCGATCCTGACAACATTGACGTAAAGATATAATTCTTTTCTTTTCATTTATTTGGTACATAATGAAAAAACTCTTCATCCTCCCATGCATCACCTTTTGGCTGGTTTATGAAGTGTGTTGGAGCATAGTTTTCATCTAAATTTTATTATCATTCATGCTTAAAATCATCCATTTCCTAAAACATTAATTTTTCTATTAAACAAAAAAACTCCTTCCTTTTTTCCTCAAAACCATGACATCCATCAGCATTCCAAGGCTGATTCTTGCTTCAATTAGAGTCATAATCGTCTCATTTTCATCATCAAATTAATCCTTATTCCGACCCTTACGTTAAGGTAATAATCAATGTTGTTTTCGATCGTTATTCACCTTGATTTTCTTAGTTTTTATCATGATATTAGTCTGCCATGATTTTCGTATGTTGTAGGATTTGTGGACGATCCCGAGGCTGACAAATATATTATTGATTCAGATTTGGATTAGAGGTAACGTCGATGTTACTCGGTATTACTTGATTTTATTTTTGTAATTGTATGTATATTTTTATATTTCATTTTTGACAATATATGTATGTCATATAATTTGGAAAAATTTTAAAATTTGAAAATTTGCATGTTTCGGTATTTTTATCGCTTTTACGAGATTAACGATTAAATCGTCATATTAAATTGTAAGATCGTAATATTCGGCCTAAACTTGTAATATATGATTATGTTATGTAAAAATGAGTTTTTTGATTATTTTTAATAATTTTTTATTTTCCTGATATTTTTGATATAGATTATTGAATTACTACCGTTTACGGAAAAAAATGATTAAAAGCTGATTTTTAGTTCTAATACTTAAACATTTTATTTTAATCTGAAATTTGACATGGGTAATATTTATGGTGAAATAGAATTTTATGATTCGTTTCTTAATTTTTCTGGATTTTTAAGTGGGTGAATTAATTAATCACTTTAAATCATCGTTTACCGTTAAAACCGTGTTGGTCGTTTTAATTTCCAATTTCTGGTTTGTGTTTTAAATCTGTAGAAAATGTGTTCCAGATGATTCTTGGAAAAAATTGTGTTTTTATGATTTTGGTACTTTAATAAATTATTAGGAACGACAAGTTTTATTTAGAGAATCGTTAATTGTGAAAACGGGTTTTAAAAGACGGTTTTAATGGAATTTATGAAATCTGGAATTTTGAAAATCTGGAAAAATTAGTAGATTATGGAAAATCATGATTTTTAGGTTTAATAATAATTTTTGGATATTAGTACTTAAATTGTTTTGTAATTACTATTTTTATTGATCGTTGTTGTCGAAATTGGACGATTAACGAGAAAACCCTTTCAAAACCGAGTTTATGGATTCTGGAAAAAATATTTTCCTGGCCAGAATGTACAAAAATGTATTTTAGCTATTTTATGTAATTTTTTTACTATTTATCAAAGTCTTTAATTAATAGTAATGACTTTTGGACAAAATTACGATTTATCGTTAAAATGCTCCGTTTCACCTAAATGAATGGTTTTTCCAGCAATTTTGAAAATACTAGAATCTGAAACTTTAATATTCTAAATTTTTTTAATGGCTTAATTAAATAAATGACGTTAAATGATTTATTTTGACGTGCCGTAAAATCTTATTTATGCTTGTTTTTTCGAAACTATTAATAATTAGGGATTTTAGTTTTATAAATTTTGAAAACACCCTAATCAGTAGTATAAAAATGTTTAAGACATTTTTAATCATTTTATAAACACTTGTATGATATTATAATAATTTCATAAACCCAATTGTTCTCGTTTTAGAAATTAATATCGTTATGGCCGAAAGTATTAGTTTTATAAATCTATATCATTTACTAAAAATGTTTTATCAGCATGAACTAATAATTTTGATATTTTAATATGATGCTATTTTTAGTAAAGTTCCTAAAAATAGAAGTTTCCTAAAATAGAAAGTTTTCTCTTTTAGAATATAATGATTACTCTTTTTGTTCTCTTATTATTATAATGATTATATCTTTTGAATATCGATAATGACTTGTTTTAGAGTTATGGAATAAAGGCAAGTGTGGGGTTAGAGTAATATAGTCTGGGATGTATGTTTTTGCCATCAACTGTAAAGGAGGTGTGTCTTTATGGGGCTCATTGGTTGTTGAATTGAGCATTGTTTGTGTTCAGGAGTGTGTACATTGTGCCCTTAAGCTAGATATCGCATCGTGTTAGTCGCCGTCAGTTGAACTGGATACATTTGGTATCTAGGAGGGGTGTATACTACTTAAATCAGAACCTCGCAGCACGCAATCCTGTTATAGTTGAGGTTCCTAGTTAGAGACTGGATTCTGTTATGAGTTAAGTCTATAGTTCTTGAAGCTAGTTTTTGGTATTATCCTAGTGAAAGTCTAGCCTTGTGCACACTGATCGAATTTCCATAACGCCATTTTGACTATTTTTATTATTATCGATATAATTTGGTTTGCAGGTTGGCAAATGTTTTATGTTTTCTTCGGAAACTCTTTTTTTATTATATTGTTTCGACACGTGAAGATTTTCAATGAAAGTTTATTTTATTATAATGTTTTACTCCCTCTGTTTTTTATGTTTCTTCCCGATTTATAAGATTTGTGAGGAGTACTTAATTGAAATGGGAAGAAACATAAAAAACGGAGGGAGTACTATTTTCCATTTTTACTTTTTTCATATAATAGTAATTACAGTTTTAAAATCTTGTTGTACGGCTGGAAGAAAGTTGACGTTGCTCCCCACTGATTGTGGCTATTATGTTTTTAACATGGCAGGTATATGTGTTTCCCTTCGGGTGGGCTGCTCGCTAAGACTTATTAGAGATGGGTAAAAAAAGTAATTAAGGACTTATTTGTTTAGCTTTCCTGTTCCTGAAACTCGATGATTAGCATTGAATATTTGTTTTATATGTCCAAGAAGAAGATAAGTGGACAAGATGCTGACATGATGCTGCTCCAAATCGGGACAAGACCTACTTAGAATTCTCAACGCTTGCTGACTCGAGTGGACAACTAGGTGCTCCAAGAAAGATGACGATGGTGACTTTTCAGCTCCGGTTTAGTTTACTTAAGCTATAGGCCAGATGATCAAGAGTAGATTCAAGTTCCATGATCGTGCAGTAGAGTTAGATGCGACTTCACTTCACTTTGGATCTAGACGAAGCAACACAAGACTAGTGTGCTCGTGTCCCTACGAGATGAAGAAGATATCCCCCGAATTCCTTTGTGGAACCATAGAGGTCCGAAGATTCCCCTCTCGTTTTGGATCTTAATCATCTTGAACCATTGATTCTTTTCTCCTTGCCTCTACTTCTTCCAACCCTTCTTATAAATTCTCCTCTTCATTCTTGTGATAAATCTTTGATTAATTCTCCTACTTTACCATCTTTCCTCTTGAGATTCTTTACTTTGACCGAATTCCGTCTCAGTGAACCTCGTGGAAAGTTATAGAGGTTGAGGTTTAGTAAACCCTTGTTACCTGCTTTGAGGATTCTGAGTCTGCCCTATCTTCTAAGCAAGTAAGAAATTCTTGAGGATTGATTTAAATGGCAAATTGTTGATTGATGGAATTGTGGACGTCCATCTACACCGCCCGGCGTCCCGCGCGCGCCGGCTTGGGACTGACCCGGATTTTCAACGTGTGGCGGCGGCCACCAACGCGGCCCCCTTCCTGTCGGGGGCCGGTCCGATCTCGCATACGGGGCGAAGTGTCGGACCTCGATTTGGATGGCGATCCGGACTTGTACTAGACGGGTGGGGGCACCCGTGTTTCTGTTTGGGAATCGATCGAGTCGTGGTTGTAAATGTTTAAAGGCCGTATTGTTTGGTAAGGCGACCTTTTTAGTGAATTGAAGTTGTTGCCAATTTGTGGAGTCGCCACCGAGTCGATTATGGGGACTCAGAAACCATTTAAAGGGATCAAAGTTGAGTGGCACGGGACCTAAAGACAAAGACTTGTACCCTTAAGCACTCCATGCCTGGAATGACTCTCATTGCCAATGGTTTCGGACATCCGGAAACCGTCGATTCTGAGTAAGGGGTGAGGGTACGTATTGGGAAGCCAACATTCGATAGATGTCAACACCCAATCCTTCCCGCACTATAGCGGCCTCTACTAATCAATCGGTGGACTGACATCCGTTGTTTTAACCCTATACTTTTTTCTACGTCGGTTGTTTTAAGGACAAGTAGGTTTTGTCGTCAAAGTAGTTGTGTTTACGTTCTTTGCATGCGATTTCAGGTGACAAGCAGGCCATGAAAAGATGCACGTAGAAGAGTAGAGAGTATTAGTATTATACGTATTAGCAAATCAGTTTTAACGCGATAATACGTATATTAGTCATTCTCGTGGTATAACTTACCTGGTATTCTGCTTAAGATGTGTCAATTCGGTATTAATAGAGATGCATCGAACCATGTGTGGCGAGCACCGGGACTAATACGTAAACCGACCATCGCTTTGTTCAGTTTTAGTTACTTTATGTTTTGATTTCCGTGTTAGGTGATTTAGCATGCGATTATAAGGTCATAAAAGCAATAAATCATACGAAAAAACTGTAAATGCGAATGTAAGTAAATCACATAATGAGGAGTTGCACCCATGGAGTATACACTAAACGGGACTCGATGCATAGATAGTTTGAGAACGGATCTCGGAATTACTCGGGTCTATTTAGTGTGTTTTAGTGTTTGTGGTTGAAGTTCGGACGTTACGTATTTTAGTAGATGTTGTGGACCTAATGTCCATATCTGGTGTTATCGTAGTGCATAATTATAGAAAGTACGAATATGGAAAGTTTTGTTTAGATGACAACCTAGTGAGGACTCGGCTTCAACAGGCGAATCCTCCTAGCTTGACTAGTGACTCCGACAGAGCTCCGTTACTGTTTGACTCTTTCTACGGCTATTCCGGCAGAGCTTTGTTGCTAAGGACTAGTTCTGCGGCTAATCCGGCAGAGCTTCGCTACTAGTTTTGAGCTAGTCGATCACAGGCACCTCGGTATCGAGTGGGGTGCTCGAAGGTGAGGAGTAGCGTCGATGTCGCTTTTTTATCGGAACTACGATCGAGTGGATCGTTTGCTTCGGGCGTCGGAGTGCGAGCCCTTAGCGAGAGTTTTATAGGGGGAAGAGAAGAAGGTGAATTGTCAAAATAAGGGAGTGAAGGGGGGTATTTATAGGTGTTTTCGGCCCTCGTCGCCCATATGGACGCCTGAGCTGGGGCGCATTGGGACTCAGGCGCCTGGGCTAAGGCGTGGGGAGACCAAGGCGCGTAGGGCGGGGCGGTTGGGATTTTGAGGATACGGTTTTGATACTTTCCAAAACCGCAAGACGGGTGTATAATACATATCTTGGGTGTTAAGGTTTCCCGTGGCTTGACCTAGCGCCGTGATCAATAGTGGGCCTCGGGTGTGCATCCCGAGGTTCGCTTGGCGTGGTGCTGACTCGATTCGGGTTTCAGGACCGACTCGGGGTCCCGGTGTCAGAATTGACTCTAATTAGTGTCTATGCGACCGTAACGACACGACTAAGACTGCCATCATGTTAGTTTTAATTTTTCCGAGTAATTATTTGATCCGTTCTATAGAAAAACTATCTAAAACATCGCGAACCCGCGTCGCGTTGCAGTCCTATCGTCATCGGGTGTTTGCTGGACACTTCTACAGCCACCAGGTCCAAATCTGGGTGTCTACAAAAGCCCTCACTTTGACTGAGGCTTGGACAAGGCAAAAGTCAAAGTATAGTCGCCCAGGTCAATCGAAGATTACGACCTGGTGGCTGTCCGGTCAGGTCGCTTTATGTCCAGTGGACTACGTGTTGAGGCTCGCCTGCCATACCTTAGAAATCATACATGACGTCTTCGCTTGCGGTTGCCTGCTTGGGCCCAGGCCGTTGCTTGTCATCTTGTTCTTGATTCCTTGTGCGCGCGCGCTTTGTCTTCTTCGGTTTATTTTAAAGGTTTTGTTTAATTTTAAGTGTTTTTGTGCGCTAGCGACGCATTAAGTGTAAGCGCAAAGGATGCTTATTTGTGTTGGCTTTTATTTGCACAAGTATATTTTGTGATGCTTGTGAACCCTTGATGAAACAAAACGTTCGAGGGCGTCGGTCTCCACTCGAGCGGTCGTCTTTGGGATGCTTATGACCCCTATGACAAAAACAAAGTGATATAAAACCATTCTAGGGCGTCAGTCTCCACTCAAATAGCTGTCTTTCGGGATGCTTTTGACCCCTAGGACTAAAATTGTTGTGCCTCCGGGATCTTAGATCCCTCGGGCAAAATTGTTGTGCCTCCGGGATAACTCTGACTGTCGGGCAAAATTGCTGTTGCTGTGCTTCCGGGATAACTCTGACCCTCGGGCAAAATTGCTGTTGCTGTGCTTCCGGGATCATAGATCCCTCCGGCAAAATTTTTGTGCCTCCGAGATAACTCTGACCCTCGGTCAAAATTGCTATGCCTCCGGGATCTTAGATCCCTCAGGAAAAATTGTTGTGCCTCCGGGATAACTCTGACCTTCGGGCAAAATTGCGCTTGATGTGCCTCCGGGATAACTCTGACCCTCGGGCAAAATTGCTGTGCCTCCAGGATAACTCTGACCCTTGGGCAAAATTGTTGTGCCTCCGGGATCTTAGATCCCTCGGGCGAAATTGTTGTGCCTCCGGGATCTTAGATCCCTCGGGCAAAATTGTTGTGTCTCCGGGATCTTAGATCCCTCGGGCGAAATTGCTGTGCCTCCGGGATAACTCAGACCCTCGGGCAAAATTGTTGTGCCTCCGGGATCTTAGATCCATCGGGCGAAGTTGTTGTTTGTTTATTCGTTTTAGTTAAAAGTTTTTGTTTTGCAGGTTTGTCTTGTTTGGGCTAGCTTTTGCTTTTGTCTTGGTTTGTTTATGCGTTTGAGATTTGTTTAGAGTTTATTTCGATTTGTTCGAATCGCTTTATTATGTGCTTGGGTGCAGCGTTTAGGTTAAGTGCGGTTCTCATGTTTGTTTCGTTATCGAGAGTGTATTATTGTCATTAATTAGTAATTATTTCACTCATTGTGATTTTGTTCATTTTAAAGGTTGCATGTTTTATGTGTACTGTATCGAATTGGGAGTTTGTTTGCTTTGTTTTAATCTGTACCGAGCCACTTAGACGTGCATCCGTCTGCGCACTAAGACTCGGGCGCCTAGCCCCCAGCTAGCCATGACTCAGGCGCGTCCCTTGGGGCGGTCGGGATTTTGTGGTCCGGGTCTGTTTAAGTAATCGAAGATTGGGGCGATCGTTCATTCGTCCTCAACCACAAACGCGTCGCCCCTTTCGCCCCAAACTCGGCTTCTCGACTTTTCGTGCCAAATTTTGTTTCAATTTCCGCTATTTACGACAATGTCGACTCTGGGTTAGTGTTCATTACTTGTTTAATGTCGGTTTAGCTTGATTTGATTGATTATGAGTTGGTTTTGTTGAAAACCCTAAAAAATCGATTTGGGTGTTTTTTATTTACTAATTTTGGATGCTTGTGCTTAGTCTCATTGTTAAATTAAGGTTGATTAGAGCTCGTTGAAGTAGTTATAACCTTAATAAGGATGTTCGAGGTGCGACAATGGCTTGCTATGGAGATGTGTTTGGAATGCTAGGGTTAAGGACCGTTTCCCGATTATTCCCGTGTTTAGTTTTCCTAACTTTGTTCAAATAGCGTTTGTGAGGGTGTGGGTAGCTCTCTTGTCGATTCTTATGGGTTAGGATGACTTTTAGGACCTTCCGTAAGGTCTTGTGTGTCTTAAGACGGACCAAAAGGTGTCGTAACGATGCCGGATTTTCCCGAAACCACTTCCATTGTGATCGGGATCGAAAATGTGTACTAGTGGCCTTTTCGGAATTTTGATATCCCTATCCAAAATATTAACCCTATTTTGACTTTTTTGAGCTGTTTTAGCCTGACTAGGGTTATGTTTTTGGTTTTGTGTTTGATTTTACAGTTAGAGGTGATACCGAGCGTCCCGAGGGAACTTTCTCGGTTGGTGCTAGTGCTAGTGCTAGTGAGGAGGTTGCCGAGGCTAGTTCACAGACTCCCCGAGGAATTCGCAAGAGACATCGGAATATCTCGTCTCAGCGTCGCGACCCCGAGACTATTAACGAGGTCATGTTTGATAGAGTGAAGAAGCATAAGCTTCCGGAGACAGTGGCTAGGAGGGCTCATGTTCCGGTTCCTGTAGCGAAGGATGTGGAGATTATCTACGAGGATCCTGAGTGGGCTCGGGATTGGGATGGTCATCAGCTGCTATTTCACCTTGACCGTCACATTTCTTACCGCATCGTGCGGGGCCTGGTGAGTGTCCTATTCATGTTTATTAGTTATGTCTCAGACTTTATTATTGTTATTTTTTGCTCGGGTTAGGCTAGATTTGTTTGGTTTATCCCAGCATTGTCTTGGTTTGCAGTCCCCAGGTCCGATGAGGACTTTCTTGGGTTTTACTATGTGCCTCGACATCTATTTCCAGAAGTTGACTCCCACGGTAAAGGGGATTATCGAGAGGACCGCTCTAGGTCCCGTGGTCGGTCAGTGGGTTAGGTTGGTGGGTTGCAAGACTAAATGCAACCTTATGGTGATTAAGGCGATGATAGATCGCTTCCATGATACTACCTCGACCTTCCACATGGCTTTTGGGGAGGTCGGGATGACCCTAGAGGATTTTGGGATGATTAGCGGTCTGCCCTGGGGATCGGATAGGATTAGGTGGGCCGCCGAGGGCCCAAGTCTAGACAGCGATGAGGTGCGAGGCCTCATCGGGGATTGTTTGCCGCGTGAGGCATATAGTACGCCTCATGCTTTGGTGAGTTCTTACATCACCGATCACTTCGAGCGAGTGGCGGTGTTAGAGGGTCGAGAACCCAACTCACCGGAGCAGGATGCCCGGCTGTGGTTGTGGTACTTCCTAGGGTCGACCCACTTCTCGGACAAGGGCGAGAGGTTCAGCACTAGGATTTTGCCCTTCCTAGCTGAGCTGACTCAGCTAGGACGCTGCGATTGGGTGACCGCGACTTTTGCGGAGATGACTCCCTGCCTGCAAGTCATGGTGCGGCCGTTGGTGATAGGGTCGGCCTCAGCTTTGCCCATTGCGGGTCCGGGCCTCATATTGGAGGTTAGTTACTACTCTCACTCTTGGATTTTGAATTTCTACTTAGTTTTCGGCATTGGTTTTGCTAAAGTTTGCTTTGGGATTCTACAGGCTTGGATTTACTCCTACTTCCCGTGCTTGGCACCCAAGATGGTGCGGGGGCACCCGAAGATATTCCTGGCAGGAATCGAGTGGAGGCCGGCTCAGCCTAAGAGCACGATCAGCCACTACCCGACGAAGAATGCGCTGGTTAACAAGCTACGCCTCGAAGATGTAAGTTTTTTTTATAGCCTATTTTGTTCAATAGGCCCCAAGGTTCGGGATTTATTAGGATATTGGTTCTATTTGTGTAGTTTATGGCCCGCCCCTGGGCTGATTACGAGGGCGTGCCCGGGTATGTAACTGCGGAGCTGAGGCCTCGGAGTTATAAGAAGATGCTTTTTCCTGCGTTGTTTCGCCCGATATGGTATCTGGGCGAGCGGTTGGTGCGTCAGTGTCTGTATGACGATTTTAGGGTACCGGTTGATCCTCCCCGGAAAATGTTCAGACCACCGACCGCCGCAGAGATCCTCGAAGATAGGGACGGAGAAGAGGGCGATACACTCTTGGTGCCTGGTGCCTCCTACCTATCTCACGTCACCCAACGGTTAGGTTGGTATCGCCTCGTGGTAATGCTCTAACATTGGTTCTAAGGTATGTTTTGTGGTTTATTGTTTCCTTCCCTTCTGACCGGCCATTCTGTTGTCTTTTCAGCTGGCCGATCCGGCCGATGAAATCCAGCCCCCAGATTTTCCCCTGACGCTGCTTAGGGTGGACGCGTCTGGGATTCCTTTCACTGAGCCCCTCCCCCCGTGTTCTGCTGAGGAGATGGACGCCGGGATAGAGTGGCGTGACCGGGTGTACCGGGTGAGTTTTGTTTTTATTGTTCTTCGTTTGAGCTCTAAGAATTAGGGTCGGTTTGCCTAACTTCTGTGGTTTTACCTCTCAGGTTTCCTCGGCTTGCCATCAGCGGTTGTGGCAAGCCGCCAACTGCTTTCAAGCCTATGCCTCGAGAGTTTTCCGAGACACTTCGGGGTCTCGATCAGTGAGTTTATGTGATTGGGGGGGTTTTCTAGGCTGTTTGCACGTGTTATCCTAATGTTTGGGTGTATTCGCAGGATGTCTCGGATATGGTGGCACAACTAGAGACTCGGGTGACCGAGCTCGAGGCGAGAGAGGTTGAGTCACAATGGCTCCTGCAATCTTGGGCAGACGAGATCGCCTTCCTAAAGGAGCAATTGGCTCGGTCTCGGCCGGGGTGAGACCTCCACGCAGGGTGAGGCTAGGCAATGGGTTGAGAGAGAGGATGAGGCTGATGGTGCTGCTGAGGAAGTTGGAGGGATTCCCGAGACAGCTCCCTAGACATGCTGTCGGGGATAGACGGTAGTGAGTCCCCTCTTATAGACTTGGAGGATCTAAACTTGGATGACAGCCTTTGTGAGATTGTGATGGCCATCGGCGCGGCTTCTAGGGGTCCTTCTTAGTCTCGACTCGTGTATGAATTTATACATTTTGTATATTTGCTTTTAAATTTTAGTATTTTGAATTAGTAGGATTAGTCTTGTGTTGTCGTTTGGCAAATTGTTTTCCTAGATTGACAAGTAGTCACTCTTTCGTTTGTTTGCTTTGCGATTTCACCTAGTTTAGGGCGTGCTTGTGTTGCATGAGAGTATAAAACCGTTTCTTTTGGATGTTTTGAAATGCGTTAGTTTGAGACGGAAATCAGATCAGGTAGTACGTCGATTAAAAGGTTTTGACTAGAGATGCAAAATATTAACTTGCTTTGCCCAAATGTGTTAGGAGGCCGAAGTTAAAACTCGGGCGACTTTTGAAAAAAAAAAAAAAAAAAAGTTAGACCACTTTTTATACATTCATAACATTGGGTGGGGTAGCTTATCCCTCCTAAAAGAAAATGAAAAGGCGTCTAAGTACGGTGGACCCAATGGACGTAATGTATTGTCCACGTGGAACTGACACTCTTGCGCGGGCAATTCGGCCGTTGGAAATGGGTTTAGCGACTTCAGGAGGTCGTTCCTGACGTCTAGGGTTGTCGGGTGAGAGAGAAAGGTTAAGAATTGTGGAGATAATCGTACTACAGAATAAGGAATCTATGTGGGCAAATGTCACTAAGTGCCCGATCGAAGACGGCGTTACCGATCCTAGTATTCGTCAGTTCATATAAACGGGCCATGACCGACAAGACCCTTATTGAGAATGTGAGTGAGGACGGGAAATGGTATTGGCTGGGCTCGCATTTAGCTAGGGTGGCGGAAGCCTGTGTTCGGAGGGGCCGATGGTGAGAGACCTGAACAAGCACACCCGAATGGCGAGAAAGGGGGAAAGTTAGACCGGTAGAGCCCAGCCATTTAGTACTATGTTCTATTAATTGATATTATGTGGCGTATTAGTACTAGTTTTTCATGAAGCTTGCTTGACATGTTGTCATTTTCTGGGGTGGCCGGATGTTAGATGCTAGATGTAAAGGGCCTCGACAAAGGCCTGATTTAAGTGATTTTGCATTAATGAGAAGCACATTGTTTATTATATATTTTTTATTTGATGGTGGCTCGCGACTTGATTCTTCATTTTACCCGGAACGCCCTTTCGGGTTTTCACTCCGTCCTCGGCTCACCCTTTTTGTTTTTTTTGTTTGTTTTTTTTTCGACGGATTGCAACTCGATTCTTCATTTTGCCCGGAGAGCCCTTTTGGGTTTTCACCCCCATCCTCGGCTCGTCGTTTGTGCTTCGTCATTTTAAAATCACTCATTGGCCGGGTCGTGGAAGGAGTCCCGGTTTGTACATGAATCGATTAATCAATTTTTGTTTGTTCGTTTGGTTGGTTGTACCCGGGGTCGGGTTGCCTACGTATTCGCTTTTAGACGGAATCAAACCATGTTCGTAGTTCTTTATAGATGTGAGTGATTTGCTTTAGACTCGTTATGCCAATTATCGATGTGAGACGTTTAGAGTGTATTCACCCTAGTTATAGAACTAAGGTGGAGTGATTGGGTGTGACCTCTTGAAAGTGGCAATTACCGGGATACCGTGTTTGGGTCAGGGTGACTGGCTTGGATGGTTTTGGAATGTGGAGCTAGGTAGTAAGTGGTTTTGATATATCAAAATCTGGAGCTCGATTTTTGTGGAGTTAGGGCTATGGGCTAAGGTTTCGTGATGTGGTAGGAAAGGGGAAGTTGAGTAAAAATGACTCAGACTTCAATCGGGCGGGACGTAAATTACGTGGGATCTGATTTCCATGTCTGGCCCTAACGGTTGGGATTATCCTATTGAGCTTGAATCCTCAAAATTTCGGACTGTCTCCTAACAAGTGTCTTGGGAAGGTCTTAAAGGTTGTAATGTAGGGAGGCTAGTATTTGGGTGCTAGTTGACTAGTTTTTTCATTTTTCCGGTTTCTTCTTCTTTTTTTTTTTTGCTTTTTTGTTTGGACCGTGCATTTAAAGTCGAGCTGAATAATTGGGGGTTTTGTTTTGATCGTTGGGTTTGGTTTTGATCATCGAATTGGGCCAGTTTAGTTTGGCCTTGGTTATATTTTATCTTTGGCCCCTTTTGGCCATTTCAGACTTCTTTTTCCTTTTGTCAGACTAGCACCTATGGTAAGAATTGGTCGGTCTTTAGTTGAGGGATATTTATTGTGGGAAATGTGTTTGCCTTCCGTCTTTGATCACAAGCTAAAAGACTATCTAGATTTGTCATAGGATTCGGGAATGCTCGTTCTAAGGGATAGTTTCTGGCTTTCTATACCAGGCATGGAATAGGTAAAAGAAAAGAACACGGGATCTCATTTCTTGTAATTCCTCGTTGTTTCGAGGTATGTTTGATTGTTATCGATAAATGGCATAGTACCGAGTTGTAAGCAAGAAATATATGTTTTAAATCAAGCGATTGTCGAGGCGCATTATAAAGGAAGAAAAGTTTATTTCTTTTTATTGATAGTAATAAGCGGGCTATGCGCCCGAGATATTGTTTTCGGGAAGGTGGAGGACAGATCCCCTCGCACCTCCCGACTCGATGTAAAAACAAAAGACATTAGTTATACTATTAGGTCTAGGCCCTAAGACGAACTGGACTCTGACTCGGACTCAGATTTACTCATCTTGGTGGATGCCCGTGGGTTGTCAGGATCTTCCTCGATATTCCGGACATTCTCCTCTATGTGGTCGAGGTGGGAACAATTGATGGCGTCGTCGAAGACTACACGAATGCTAAAGGGGTTTGTGATATTGTTTGGTTTCTCGGGTGGAGGGAGAGGGATAGTCCCATTTTCTATCATATCTTGTATGGTATGCTTGAGCCGAAAACAAGATTCGGTATCGTTGCCCTTGCCACGGTGGAAGTGGCAATGCTTATCAGCATCCCATGCCTTCGATCTCTTGTCTGTGGGTGGGTCTGTAGTGGGACTTATTGGCGAGAGCAACCCATGATTGACTAGGTGCTTAAGAGCTTCGGTGTAAGATTAATTGATTGGGGTAAACTCTCTCGGTGATCTTTCTACTTTGTTGGATGTGGTCTTATAAGGTCTTGGTGTTCTCTCTGTATCGAATTTGGTAAGCTTTGATCGGGCGGAGCGTTGGGATAATCTATCCTGGGTAGGCTCTTGGGTATGGTAATCGCTCGCGTTGGCGTTTGTTTCGCTTTCTCTGTCTCTACTCTCAAGGAAATTGAGGCGGCTATCAATGTAACGGACGGAGAAAGTCAGACGGGTTACCGAGGTATGGATGTTGCGAACCAATTTGGTTAGGGCATTAACATTGTTGCGGATGTTTTCGACGGAGTTTGGATCTACTGACATGTTGGGGAGTGGTTCTGTGGGAAAGGATCAAAAGGTCAAATCGGATCCACCAGATGACTTAGAGACTCGAGGAATGCTCGTGATCGAGCGACGCGAGAATGAGACCCTTGACCCGTATGTGTGGTCATTGGCTTAGGGACTCAGGTGCTTTAGACTCTTGGTGTGTTCGACGAGACTCCTAACGAATTTTAAAATCTCTGTGATGAGACGATTTGACACAAACCTCGAAGGTGAGGCTTAAAGAGGACTTCTCGAAATGACACGACCCGAAATGTGGAACCTTGGGTAGAGGCGACCTTAGTAACTAACACAGACAGTTAATCACACGGTCGTACGACGTAAGAGATTGATCGCGATCCCGGCTCAGGAATTTTGTTTTTTTTTAAAACGACCAATACTCGCAGAAGAAAGTCTTCCTTTGAAAAAATGATTTTGTAAAATTAGGGTGACGATGGTGTGGTGACATCGTTTGTGATGTGAAAATGTGTTGCTATGTGTGTGTCGGGAGTCCGATGATAGCCAAATGTAAAAATGTTTGAAAGGAACACGGTTCTTAGGGAAACCAGTTTTGGAAATGATTGCATTATGCTTTTATCGAGACTACTATTAATTAGCTAGTTCGATATTTGTGATGTGCGTGATGCTCGTGGTAAAGCGCGAAGTCTAATGACGGTGTTTTAAAGGTGTGACTAAATCCTTATTAAAGAACTTAGGTGATGAATAGTGTTTTTAGAAAAAGATTTTAAAACTAGTGACCCACGTTCGTCAGTTGCATTAACTAGCATTTGACGGTGGAGAGTGACATATTGTGAAAAGTGTTTCGAGAATGCAACCGTTTTGGATTCCTCGACTTCATTAATTGAAGCTTCGGTTGTGTTGACGGTGTGTGTGTAAAAACAATTTTTTTTGAAAATAAAAATGTAACCGTTTGATGTACCTTGATCCCATTAATTGGGAGTTTCGGTGGTATTAACGGTATTTGTTGTTGATGGTTTTTACTTTGGCCAAGGTGATGGTGCTAAAAAAACATTTTATTTTAAAGTGGTGAGTGTAAAATTTGTCGTGATAACGGCATCCAAAAAAGTTTTTCCCTTTTTAGAAATCATGGTTTGACCGGAGTATCGGCGTTTAACAGGTCGTTTTGAAAAGATGAGGTATTTTTCGAAAACGGAATTGGGTGCGGTTGAATATGTTGGTGTGGTTGAATCCAGGTTTTTAATGTTTTATTTGGGTTGGATTGTTCAAACACGCTACACATAACTAGGAATGCGTACACTCATGCAGGATGCAGACACAGTTAGGTTAGGGTAGGCTACCGCCCACGAATAGTCTTTACTTAGGCATTGACAATTATCTGGGGAGATGGATGTCATACCATTCGTTCGGAACTATCCGCTTATTAATCCCGCGGGTTACGCGTTAGGCGGCCGGAGCGTCAACCGAGGATCTCTCCGCGTGTCCCTAAAGATCTTACCGCGAAGAGGTCGATTGGTCCAGATATCGGTTAGGTTGGCTTTTTAGGGCCAAAAACTGTAGTGACCACAACTAGAAACTAAGAAATGAGCTTCACCGACCTCGTTCAAGTTACACCAATACTGGAAACCTGTTTCCAAATCCCCAGCGGAGTCGCCCCACTGTGGACGTCCGTCCGCACCGCCCGGTGCCCCGCGCGCGCCCGCTCGGGCCGACCCGGTTTTTCAACGT
Organism: Agrostemma githago; assembly: GCA_958450325.1. Taxonomy (NCBI): domain Eukaryota; kingdom Viridiplantae; phylum Streptophyta; class Magnoliopsida; order Caryophyllales; family Caryophyllaceae; genus Agrostemma; species Agrostemma githago. The sequence continues at coordinate 57,780,277 of OY288247.1, read as the reverse complement.
GTGGCGGCGGCCACCCACGCGGCCCCCTCCCTACCAGGGGCCGATCTGATCTTGCATACGGGGCGAAGTGTCGTACCTCGATTTGGATGACGATCCAGACTTGTACTAGACGGGTGGGGGCACCCGTGTTTCCGTTTGGGAATCGATCGAGTCGTGGTTGTAAATGTTTAAAGACTGTTTTGTTTGGTAAGGCGACCTTTTTAGTGAACTGAAGTTGTTGCCAATTTGTGGATTCGCCACCGAGTCGATTATGGGGACTCGGAAACCGTTCAAGTCAACTTTGATCCCTTACCGGCTCAAACTTGAGTGGCACGGGACCTAAAGATAATAACTTGTACCCTTAAGCACTCCATGCCTAGAATGACTCTCATTGCCAATGGTTTCGGACATCCGGAAACTGTCGTTTCTGAGTAAGGGGTGAGGGTACGTATTGGGAAGCCAACATCCGATAGATGTCAACACCCAATCCCGCCCGCACTATAGCGGCCTCTACTAATCAATCGGTGGGCTGATATCCTAGTTCTTTTGTTGTGGTGGAAGTACTCTAACATCCGTTGTTTTAACCCTATGCTTTTTTCTACGTCGGTTGTTTTAAGGACAAGTAAGTTTTGTCGTCAAAGTAGTTGTGTTTACGTTCTTTGCATGCGATTTCACGTGACAAGCAGGCCATGAAAAGATGCACGTAGAAGAGTAGAGAGTATTAGTATTATACGGATTAGCAAATCAGTTTTAACGCGATAATACGGATATTAGTCATTCTCGTGGTATACCTTACCCGGTATTCTTCTTAAGATGTGTCAGTTCTGTAACACCCGCTAATTTTCTAGGCGTTGTTATCTATTCTGTTATGACTCCGTCATGACTCTGTGATTTTTTTCCTGCCTTCAGTATCCTTCATTTTCAAAATTCATAATATTTTCGAGTCAAATATTATTTATTTTCATTAAAATATTTTAAATATTTTATTTTCCTATAATAAATCAATTTATTAAATTTTCGTCGCAAACTATTTATTTAATTCACAAAGAATCTCATTTTTATACGAACTATCATTTTAAGCTTGGATTTGGGTTAATTATTTTTCTAAAAGGGCCCAAATACGTTTATATAATATTTCTAACTAAGAAAATATTTTTATTTACGAAAATCTATCATTTAATGATTTTATTACGAAGTTTCGTAATTAATTGATTTCTTACGCGAGATTTACTCAAATTGCTTTGAAATGCCTTTAATAATTTTACGATCCTTATTTATATCGACTTACGACTTATTTTGGACTCACCTTGAATCATTTGGACCGTGACCCTTGTCACACACCACCATTACACTTTCTTTTATAAACATTTCATTTTATAAAATGATTAAAGGATTAAGATATTTTCTTCTCATCCATTAAATTTGATGACTCATGCGTAAACTTTTCACTCTCTTATTCATCCATTTTGGCCATGTGTTTTAGTGGTACATCCATCTTGTTTTTATCATTTTTTATAAGTCACATTCATTCATAAACTCTTTATTAGTTTCATTCATTCAACCACTAAATAATATTCAAGGCAAAAACTCTCTCTTTTCCTCTCATTTTCTCATCTTGGCTGATATTTTCCAGCACCCTTTCCAGCCAGATTTAGTCTCTAATCGAGTCTCGATCGTCTCGTTTTCATCTCCTAAATAATCGTCATTCTGATCCCTTCGTTAAGGTAATAATCGATGTTGTTTTCGATCGTTATTTGCCTTGATTTTCTTAGTTTTCTCGTGGTATTTTTCCACCATGTTTTTCTTGTGTTGAAGGATTTTTGAATGATCCCGAAGCCGACGAATTTATAATCGACTCGAATTTGGGTTAGAGATAACGTCGATGTTACTCGGTATTTCATGATTTTAATTGTGTATTTGCATGTATAATTTTTATATTTCATTTTTGACAATATATATATGTCATATAATCTGGAAAATTTTTAAAATTTGAAAATTTGCATGTTTCGATATTTTTATCGCTTTTACGAGAATAACGATTAAATCGTCATATTAATTTGTAAAATCGTAATATTCGGCCTAAACATGTAATATATATTTATATTCTGTAAAAATGATTTTTTTCGATGATTTTTAATAATTTAGTATTTTTCTGATATTTTAGTTATCGATTATTGAATTATTTCCGTTTACGGACAAAAATGATTAAAAGCCGATTTTTAGTTCTAATACTTAAAAATTTTATTTTAATATGATTTTTGACGTGGTGAAACTTTCTGATGAAATAGAATTTTCTGAAATTTTTCGTAAATTTTTGGAATTGTTAAGTGGATGAATTAATTAATCACTTTAAATCATCGTTTACCGTTAAAACCGCGTTTGTCGGTTAAATTCTCGATTTTGGTCTTTTGATTTAATCTGGAAAAAATTATGATTCTGATGATTTCATGATAAAATGTAATTTTATGATTTTTAGTGCTTTAATAAAATGTTAGGAACGATAAGTTTTATTAATGGAATCGTTAATTGTGAAAACGGGTTTAAAAGACTGTTTTAACGGGGTTTATTAAATCTGGAATTTTTGAAAATCTGGAAAAATAGTATTTTCTGAAAAATCATGATTTTTATGTTTAATAATAATTTTTGGATGTTAATACTTAAATCGTTTTGTAATTACTATTTTTATTAATCGTTATTGTCGAGATTAGACGATTAACGAGAAAACGCTTTAAAAACCGAGTTTTAGGATTCTGGAAAATTTTCTTTTCTGGATAGAATGTGCATAAATATATTTTAACTATTTTACATAGTTTTTTTTACTATTTATTAAAGTCTTTAATTAATAAGTATTGATTTTTGGACAAATTACGATTTATCGTTAAAATGCTTCGTCTTACCGAAAAGATTTATTTTTCCAGCTATTTTGAAAATATTTAAATCTTAAACTATAAGAGTTAAATCATCCGTTAACATATTCTAAATATATTCAATGGTTTAATTAAATAAAAGACGTTAAAAGATTTAATTTGACATTTGCCGTAAAATCCTATTTGTAATCGTATTGTCGTAACTAATAATAATTAGGGAATTTTAACTTTGTAAATTTTGAAAACACATATTCTTTAATTAAATAAAAGACGTTAAAAGATTTAATTTGACATTTGCCGTAAAATCCTATTTGTAATCGTATTGTCGTAACTAATAATAATTAAGAAATTTTAACTATGTAAATTTTGAAAACACCCTGATTAGTATTATTAAAATGTTTAAGACATTTTTAATCATTTTATACACTTGTACGATATTTCAATAATTTCATAAACTCAAATGTTCTTACTTTAATAATTAATATCGTTAAGGCCGAAAGTATTAGTTTTATAAATCTATATCGTTTACTAAAAATGTGGTATTAGTATGAACTAATATTTTCACTATTTTGATATAATGCTATTCTTAGTAAAGTTTCTAAAAATAGAAGTTTCCTAAAATAGAAACTTTCCTCTTTTAGAATATAAATGTTTACTTCTTTTATCCTCATATTATTTGTATTGATTATATCTTTTGAATATCGATAATGGCTTTGTTTTGGAGTTATGGAATAAGGACAAGTGTGAGGTTAGAGTAATATATTCTAGGGTTTACGGTTTTGCCATCAACTATAAGGCTAGTGTATCAGGAATCGGTACATTAGTTGTTGAACCGGGTGACAGGTATCCCGGGAGTTGTGTACATTTTGACCTTAAGCTTAGGCCTCGCAGTAAGTCGCCGTCATAAGTTGAACTGGGTGACAGGTAATCCCAGGAGGGGTGTGCATTATCTTAAACTAGGGTCACGCATTTATAAGTCGCTGCTCTATTATGGTTGAGCAGCCTAGTTAGAGACCGAAGTTTAATTTGTTTAGACTAAGTTCTCGAAGCTAGTTTTTAGTATTCTCCTAGTGAAAGTCTAGCCGTCTACACTACTCCTATCCATAACGCCATTTTGAATATTTTTATTTTTATCGATATAACTTGGTTGCAGGTTGGCAAATGTTTTATGTTTTCTTCGGAAAACTCATTTTTATTATATTGTTTTGATACGTGAAGTTTTTCACTGAAAGTTTATTTTTATTGTAATGTGTTTTACTGTTTTCCATTTTTACTATTTTTCTATAATAGTAATTAAAGTTTTAAAATCATGTTATACGGCTAAGAGAACGTTGACGTTGCTCCCCACTGATTGTGGCTGTTATGTTTTTAACATGGCAGGCATATGTGTTTTCCTTCGGGTGGACTAGCGAGCAGTTATGGATCCTGCTTGTTTTAATCAGATCACTTTATAATGGATTGTTAAAACCCTTTTTATGGATTTTTTTTTGTAGCCATTTTTTTATTTTATGGCTTATGTATTGACTTACCATTTTTATTTAATCAAGACATAGCTACAGTGTGTTATAATCCCACTTCTACAGTGTTTGCGCCATTGTATTGCGTTAGAATTTCTAGGGTTACAAGTTCGGTATTAATAGAGATGCGTCGAACCATGTGTGGCGAGCACCGGGACTAATACGGAACCCGCCCATCACTTTGTTCAGTTTTAGTTACTTTACGTTTTGATTTCCGTGTTAGGTGATTTATGCGATTATAAGGTCATAAAAGCAATAAATCATACGAAAAAAATGTAAATGCGAATGTAAGTAAATCACATAATGAGGAGTTGCACCCTCGGAGTATACACTAAACGGGACTCGATGCATACATAGTTTAAGAACGGATCTCGGAAGTACTCGGGTCTATTTAGTGTGTTTTAGTGTTTGCGGTTGAAGTTGGGACGTTACGTATTTTAGTAGATGTTATGGACCTAGTGTCCATATCAGGTATTATCGTAGTGCATAATTATAGAAAGTACGAATATGGAAAGTTTTGTTTAGATGACAACTGATGGTGAGGATTGTCGTCTATCCTACCGATCAATATATAACCAACCAATCCTAACGGTAGCTAGGGTAAGTCGGGTCGTGTCCACGGAGACGGTATTGTAGTGTCTATACTAGGTCTACTCACAAACAAGGCTAAGTCACACAAACAAACACAAAGAGATGATGATTGACAAATTATGATGGGAGAAGAGGTGTGAACAAGACTAACAATGAATAAGCTATAACCAAAAACTAATGAACAACTAAAGATTAACTAAACAAATAACTAGAGAAGATGATCGACTAAAGAGATAGGGAATTGAAATATGGAAAAGAGTAGGGTTAGATCGGGTTCATAAGCATGGTAGGATGATTGGGTAATCAAGGGTGTAGGTGTCACTTAGTCACTAAGGTCGGTTTGCGCTCTCGCGCCAAAGCCAAAGTCCGCACTCTCGTGTCTAAGACTAGACCCGAACATTCATGCAAGATGCTACTCAAAACACAAACATTCAACCACAAATTGAATACACAATGAGAAGGAGAGAACAAGCATGAGAAGCATTGGCCACTACTACCCATACAAGCAATACAACAAACACATAGTGTGCCCAATAAGTGACTAGCAACAAATGAATCACCTTTACCCACAATCAAGCCCTAATCACCCATTATCCACACTTAATCCCCCTACTAACCCCACAAGCAATCTACTCACTCATTATCAAACTAACAATAACATAAACAAGAGGAAACATCACAAACATCAAAATATCCATAAAGAACAAACAAGAACAATAAACAATAATCAAAGATTAAGTGTAAAGAGAATGGAAGATTATACCTACTAACAAGTGGATGAAAGATTGAAACTTGTATTAATAAGAAAAACCCAAAACAACCTCCCAAGGTTGTCAATCTTGGTTGAATCTTGAAGAATTCACTTAATACAAGACTAATTACTAAGATTAACGATTAACTAAAGACTAATCTACATTAATCTATGCTAAACTATGCTAAAGTAGTCTAGGGTTTAGTGGGTAATGTCTCATAACAAAGGAATACAAGAGGAAGGGTATATATAGGGTTACAATGAGTAAGGAGATGAAAAGAAGTGACCCGGGCCTGTAGCTGTGCCATCCCGCCCGGGACGAGATGGTCCCACCCGGGACGGAGTGGTCCCAACCGGGACGGATTGGTCCCGCCCGGGACGGACCCAAAACAGGAGCAGTGCTTTTAGTACACCTCATCCCGGACGGGATGAGGTCCTTCCCGTCAGGGATGACTCTTGTAGGCCTCCAATATGATCTTTAAGGTTCCTCCTTGCTTCACATGGGCTTCTCATCGACTTTCGGGTCTCGGAATTGAGTCTAAGGGGCTCGGGATCGGGTCCCAAGGTCTCGGGGTCGAATCCAAGGCATCGAGTGATCGTTCATTCGCTTCGTTGGCTCCGAAAAGTGTATGTATTGAGTCAGAATCACTCCAACTCTTCATGAATGATCTCGGGAACCTAAAACGAACTAAAGGAAGCATAAGTAACCCATAAACCGCTCCCAAGGAGCGATTCCACAAGGAAAATGGGACCAAAACACAACAAAATAGGCACTACAAACTACACTTATCAACTCCTCCACACTTAACCCTTACTCGCCCTCGTGTAAGTTCAAACTAACTACTAAACTAGCCGAGCGCGTATTAGCGCACCCTACGCCCTTTCAACTCACGCGAGAACACCTAGAGGATAAGTGCTCTCCGCAAGGCAAGTGAGGTCTTGCGACAAAACCGTGGATGCAACCGGACACAAAAACACATAAACAAACAAATAAACAAAAGGTTGCACCCAAAAAGAAACAAATACCGCTTCCCTCTAAAAAGCGGTGAAAGAAGCACCGGTTTAGGACTCAAGGCAAGTGACAAAGTTCCCAAGCTAGCAATACAAACCAAAATGGACCAAACCCTAATAGTATGACGACAAAGCAATAAGAACGTTGGTAACTTACCTAGGTTCCTCCTAATCTTCTAAGAACGTACTTCGGGACGATCGGCGGGATGGAAAAAGGAATGAACCACGGTGTTAGTCGACACTGTAGGTAAGTGAGACCCCGCCCCCTTTAGCAATGAGCCAAGAGGGTCGTCCCATGCCCAAAACCGGCCAACTAGTCCAAGTAAAAAGTGGATATGATTGCAAAATGAGGGAAGACCGACCATTACCGCTATCATCCTTCCTAGGGACTCGGTCCTTTGGTAGGCTCTTCACGGTATTGATTGGAAAAAGGCTTATTTTGGAGATGTGGGGATTATTTTTGTGAGACGGTTTTCTTTTGGCATTTTTCTTTCTTTTGCATTTTTGCTTCTTGCGTTGCTATGCCATTTCTTTATCATCTTTTGTATTTTCTTTTTGGTTTTTTGTGACTTTTCTTTTTCTTCAATCTTTTCTTTCTTTCATTTTCTTTCTTTTTGTTTTCTTTGCCCTTTTTGTTGTAGGCATTTCTTTTTGCAACTAAGAAAGAGAGATTTCAACAAATCGCAAATTTATTTTGTGGATGTGTGTAGGAGGTAGGGGAATGGGAGAGTCGGGAGCGCGCTTTCCCTTCAAACCCACAAAAAGGGGAGTACTTGGACTAATCAAACAATTCCGAACACGGTCACCTAGGGGACGGGACTCGGCAACCAAGGCCTTTTCACACCATGGGTGGTCAAAAGGTCAAAATGCATATCCCGTAGTAAATCCCTAGTAGACTAGGTGGACTCAAGGGAAGAAACCAACGAAATCATTGATTTAGGGTCATTCTACTAGACTAAAGTCCAAAACTCGATTTATACTACTAGAGAGGGAAAGTAAACACTGGCACACTAGCCTCTAAACCGGGTTTTCGAAAACCGTTTACACACTAGACACAAGTACACACCACAAAATAAGGACTCAACAAATAACGAAAGAAAAAGAAGCAAAAGCAACAAAATAAAATAAAACAAAACAAAACGAACACATAAACAACACAAACACCACCCCGAGCTTCCAAACAAGTCACCAAATCAACCACAAGTATGCACGAAGCTCCACCCGAGCACACCACATCACAATCTCCTCCAAACTCCTCAAGAGACAATGGGGAAAAAGGGATAAAAGATGTTACCGGATGTCTTGAAAGCTCTCCAAAGCTATCGGTGATTCAAGCAACCTATAAAGAAAAAGGGAGACAAAACACGCACAACACAACAAATATACGACATAACGACACAAAAGGAAAACACACAAAAGAAAATCTTTTTGATTTTTGCGAAAAAATTTCAAATTTAGGGTTTTTACGGATTTTTCGAAAAACTAAGAGAATAAAACTAACTATGATAGAATATCGCTCCCCCACACTTAAGCCGAGCAATGTCCTCATGCTCGACCGTAGTGTATGGAGACGAAAAAAGAAAAGAAAAGAAATTACGAAAATAAAGCTAAAAATCAAAAAGAAAAGTGGAGAAAAGGGTAGAATGTGTCCGGCCGGGGTGTAGTCACGTCACCATGGGCCGAGACAAGAAAAGATATGGATGGGAGAAGAAATAAAAAGAAAGAAATAAAAGGAAATGGGAGGGGATGACTAGGTGTAATCAAGTCACCTAGCCCGGATTCCGCCTAAATCCGACTAAATCCTACAAAAAGTGTGAAAATCTTGTAAATTTGGATTTTGAAATGACTCTCGATGTAGTCACATCATCGAGAGTCGGGAGCAACAATTACCAAGGCCCCGAGGGCCACCATGACACAAAAGTGTATAAGTGGAGGGGAACAAACAAAGGAAAACAAGCTATAAAAGACGGAAAAGAAAGGATAGTTGTCATACCATGCGGTTAGAAACTCACTCGCTCCATCGTCTCATAAGTCAATATCGGCACGTAGCTAGTCATCGTCGTTGTTATTCCCCTCCAATCACGATAAGGATCCATGGTTGGAGCACGAAGGTATAAGGGGATGGGTTTTGATGTGAAAGTCGGTGTGAAGTGAAGAGAAAATGAGGTGAACATGTGTATATGAAGTGTAGGGGTTATATGATAAGGGCAAGGATAGGTAGGGAGGTGGGGAGGGGGTATAAAGTGGTAGGGTGGGCTCAAACGACAAAGAAAAGGCCAAAGGAGGAACAAGGCCTCATCCTGGTCGGGATGGATGGTCCCGGTCGGGATGACATACCCGTCCCGGTCGGGAAGCCCTCGTCCCGGTCGGGATGACACTCCAGTAGACTCAATTTTTGGCACACACATCCCGTATGGGATGACATCCTTCCCGGTCGGGATGCACTCTTCTCGGCCGGGAGGAGTCTTCTAACCCTTTATAACTCCCAAAGGTCGTCCCAAGCTTCAAAAACCGACTCCCTTTTCACAATCCATGCTCTAACAATAACCACTCCTCATAGGATTCATCTTCACTTTGCACCTACCAAATAAGCTCAAACACAATCATCAAAGTCCCTCCCTCTCATCGCTCATCAAAATACCAAATCACAAGAATCTCACAAAACAAAGAGTCCTAGAAACAAAATCAAAAGTAACACAAATACAAACACAAAAACTAAAGAGAAGAGAGAAAGGGGAATGTACAACATGACGGTTCTTATGGAACTCCGTCAAACCGAGGATGGTGGACTCTTCATCCCTAGCCATAGCCATCAGGGGCTCGGAGGAGCAAGTCAAATGCTCGAGCCACATTGTAACGAGGGCTCAAGCAACCGAGCCAAGCTATCCTCCAAGACATCCAAGTCGGAAGCACGAAGTAGCCACACAAAGACCCAATATCATCCTTCATGTTATCTCAGGGGTCTATCCATTCTACAAGCTTTACCGACCTCTTCCTCCCTAAGCATCGTCTCCAATCACTAGCAAGCTTCAAGTCTTCATCATGAGGCACAAAAAATGGCTTTGGCCTCATTTCCTCGTTGCACACCCCCATACCTTCCTCAAGTCGTGGTTCCCTATCTTCAGGTCCCGGAATAACACTTGTCCCCACATCATCTTGGAGGAGAGAATTGAAACTTCTACCGGCGGTTTCAATCTCTTCCAAGTCATTGTTTCGCTTACTCATAAGGGGCTCTTGATATTTTTCCATATTATCGCACAAGGGCAACTTGAGGTTGTCATTTTCACCCAAAAACTTCACAAATTCCACCAACTCATCCAACTCATTAACCTCCTCAAATTCTTCACTAACATTGCCTTCAACAAGGGTTATTTCCTCATTCGCCTCCTCTTGGGTGGACAATTGAGGTTCTTCAAAGCAAGCCTCGCTTCTCAAAGAGGATTCATTAGCGGCTTCGCCATTGGGTTGTTCCCCTTCCCCAAATGAACATCCCTCATCAACTTGTGAAGATCGAGTTAAAAACATGAGGGTTTTAGCCGTTAAAGCATTCAATCTAGCATTACGTTCCTCACTTCCCCTTCGGAGTTCGGCCAAGATTTCATTGTCTTTTTGCAATTGTAAGGTCATTTCTCGTTGCATTTGAAGAATCAATTGATTTAACTCCAAGTTAGGCATTTGGTGGCCATTGGGGTTTTGGAGTGTTACTTGTGAACCTTGATGATGCCCAAGGGGTGGGGCATCATAAGGTTGGTAGTGAGGTGGATATGATTGGTAGTATTGTGGGTTTTGGGGCTCATATTGTGGTTGAGGTGAAGGGTAATGTGGTGGGTTTTGGGGAAATTGGCTTCCATAAGGTGAATCATGATGAAACATGGTGGGTTCACATTGATAGCTTGAGTAATAGTCACCATGATTATAGGAGTGATATGCATTCACTTGTTGGTAGCCGATTCCATTTCCTTGCAATTCATACCCACGAGTGTCTTGATTATCCCAAGGAGCTTGATAGTGGTAAGGAGATGTTATGTCATACCCTTGATTCATAGAGGGAGAGGAGTAGCTCATGGTAGCTTCTAGGTGTGGGGAATTTAGATCAAACCTCGCGCTTTGCTCGAAAACTAGGCTCCTACCCGGTTGGAAACCTCTTAAACTAACAACCGTCCGTTTATGCGGCTCTGAGTCGTAAGGAAGAGGGTGCTCACCACCTCTAGGCAAAAACTGTAGACTAGGAGCAAACGTGAGAAGTCTAGTGCTTTTAGGGCACTAGACAAGAAGGAAATAAACTTCACACACAAAAGAAGCAAAAAAAACAAAAAAAAAAACTACAAAAACGAAGACAAAATCAAGTAAAAAGGCAAACAAAGTCTAAACTAGCACCGTCCCCGGCATCGGCGCCAAATTGATGGTGAGGACGTCTATCCTACCGATCAATATATAACCAACTAATCCTAACGGTAGCTAGGGTAAGTCGGGTCGTGTCCACGGAGATGGTATTGTAGTGTCTAGACTAGGTCTACTCACAAACAAGGCTAAGTCACACAAACAAACACAAAGAGATGATGATTGACAAATTATGATGGGAGAAGAGGTGTGAACAAGACTAACAATGAATAAGCTATAACCAAAAACTAATGAACAACTAAAAATTAACTAAACAAATAACTAGAAAAGATGATCGACTAAAGAGATAGGGAATTCAAATATGGAAAAGATTAGGGTTAGGTCGGGTTCATAAGCATGGTAGGATGATTGGGTAATCAAGGGTGTAGGTGTCACTTAGTCACTAAGGTCGGTTTGCGCTCTCGCGCCAAAGCCAAAGTCCGCACTCTCGGGTCTAAGACTAGACCCGAACATTCATGCAAGATGCTACTCAAAACACAAACATTCAACCACAAATTGAATACACAATGAGAAGGAGAGAACAAGCATGAGAAGCATTGGCCACTACTACCCATACAAGCAATACAACAAACACATAGTGTTCCCAATAAGTGACTAGCAACAAATGAATCACCTTTACCCACAATCAAGCCCTAATCACCCATAATCCATACTTAATCCCCCTACTAACCCCACAAGGAATCTACTCACTCATTATCAAACTAACAATAACATAAACAAGAGGAAACATCACAAACATCAAAACGTCCATAAAGAACAAACAAGAACAATAAATATTAATCAAAGATTAAAACTTTAAGGATTAAACAAAGATTAAGAGTAAAGAGAATGGAAGATTATACCTACTAACAAGAGGATGAAAGATTGAAACTTGTATTAATAAGAAAAACCCAAAACAATCTCCCAAGGTTGTCAATCTTGGTTGAATCTTGAAGAATTCCCTTAATACAAGACTAATTACGAAGATTAACGATTAACTAAAGACTAATCTACACTAATCTATGCTAAACTATGCTAAAGTAGTCTAGGGTTTAGTGGGTAATGTCTCATAACATAGGAATACAAGAGGAAGGGTATATATAGGGTTACAATGAGTAAGGAGATGAAAAGAAGTGACGCGGGCCTGATAAGGCTAAAGTCGTATCACCTTAATCAAAATAAACCTAACTAACAACTAACAAATAGCTAGCAGCAAGTAAGGGTCGAACCACAGAGAGATGGATGAATATTGCAAATTATCTATAATTGATTCTAAACTATTTAAATTCCGATTTGTTTTGATTTGTTTTCTAAACTATTGCAGTAATGTAAATAAAGGGTTCTAACAATATTAAAAGAGATCTAGGGTCTTACGGTTCACTATGCAATTAAATTGGGTAAAGTTAATTAATCATTCAATCAATCAATCAAAGTTATTTAGGGCAAAGACACGGCCTCTCGGATCTTATGTCAACCTTAGGATGGATTCTGACGGGCTCTCGCAACTTACCAGATTATCCAACCCACTTACTTGTAAGTCTACCCTTACCAGGCTTTCGATCTTAGGTTCGGGTTCCTAAACATTCAACTAGTTCAACGTCTCAAACTAATCAAACGATAATACAAAACAAGTAGTAAGGCAATAACATATGAACGATTAATCAAATAAGTAATTAAACTAACATCCCCAATTTAATTAACATAGATCCCCTTCAACCCTAGAAGAATAAATTAGCTACTCATGGTAATGGATGAAACGACAAAATAATTGAGCATAATTGAGAATAATATGTAAATAAGAGAAAAAAATACCGATTATGAAGAACTGAAAGATTGAGTAATAATAAAAAGCTAAAAAGTACCGCTACAAGCTTGCAGAATTCCGATGCTAATAATAAAACTAAAACTAGAGTTTTCGAATGAATAAAAGTTGTCCTTAAACCTAGCCCTTAAACGGGTATTTATACTTATTACAACCAATTTAATTAGGAAATAGAATATAGTCTAAAATAATCCCGTAGGATTCTAATTAGGACGAAATAAAAAATTCTTCGGAAATTAGGAAAGACCAGCTAACGCATCGTGAACCGCTCGGTTCACAAACAAACCGAGCGGTACAAAATCAAACCGACCGGCTTGAAATCAAACCGCTCGGTACAAATTCAAACCGAACGGTTCTAAATCAAACCGCTCGGTACGAGATCAAACCGACCGGTTCGGCATCATACCGACCGGTTCGGCCTTCGTTGTCCGCCTTTATGCCTTTTTCTTCTTGTTTTCTTCATTTGTAACTCTTAACTTCGTCTTTTGCTATGTTTCCTGTCAAAACATAAACCATATACCCGGCATAACAAACTACGGATAAAAGGCTACTAAAGTATTCTTAAGGCATGTGAAATCGGTAAAAACGGAGGATAAAACGAGAATAAATATGCACATGAACTGCGTTCATCAAAATCCCCCAAACCGAACCTTTGCTTGTCCCCAAGCAAACTCACACAGGACAACATAAAATGGCTCAGAGCAAACTTTGTCAACATGCACCATCTCAAATCTAAAACTCTCGCAAGCAAATGACACCAAAGCTAAAGAAACAAATTCTAAGGCAAAGATGAAGAGTATAAGAATTCCAAAAACCAAGCCCCAATTAATATTCAAATGCCAAACTTTCAATTTTGCATAACCATCTATGTCAAGATTTCTCGCAGTTTACACTCAGCACTCAAATAAGGGCAAAATTGTGAGTTTATGTAAAATCGGAAAGACAAAACACTCACCTAACTGCGACTTATAAGAACATGCATGCAATCTAACATGATATTAATCTCTACCAACCGTACATATACATTCAATCGGACCAAAACACACGCCGAGGACTTACATATGGGTAAAGTGAGGCTAATTGGGTAAGAAGGGGCAAAATGATTTGGAGATGTGGAGGTAAAAGCCAAGCTAGTCCAACCGTAACCAAACTAAACTCATTCCATTCTTAACCAACTTCAATCAAAGGAATTACAAATAGTACCAAGCACCTTATTTTCAGCCGTTTCATTACCGACTCCGTACCAATAACTACGAAAATATAGAAATCTATTTTCTCATAGCAAAAACACATTCCTTTTCTTGTTTCACTCTTTTTTTTTCTTCTTTTCAAGTACCTCCTTTCTTTTTTCTTTTCTTTTATTTTTCTTCAATTCATCATCTTTTTTTTTTTCTTTTTTTTTTTCTTTTTTCCTTCTCCAATCAACAAGACATAGTACCAAATTTCACTCGAAAAAAAAAACAATTTCGTCTAATTAACCAAACTAGCTTGACTAGGGTAGGCAAATATGGCATGTAGTTAATAAACGGGTCAAAACAGGTCAAATTATGGCTATGTGAAGTTCATGGGAATTAGATAAAAGGAAGGGGATTGCCTCTTTTGCATATGTCTCAATCATAAACCGAATGCATACAGGTATTTAAGAGACGAATGTCATGCTTATGCAATTTGATGTTACATGTCTCATAAGGAGTACTACTCTCAACCTATAAGAAACTGATCATGGATGTCATCAGTTTAGGCTCTACGTCTCACAATATAAGTAGCTTACTTGACAACAAGTCAATTGACTCATTTGGCATTCGAAACATAATCGACGACAAGATTCAAGAAATACTAAACTCAAATAACGGGAAATAAGTGTCATTCACAAGAAAGAGCAAAAGAACTAGGGAAAAGCATGCGACAAACGCAATGTCATCATCGCCGACACGACTCTATACTAAAACACACAAAAAAATCGAATAAAATAAATAAAAAACATTTTTTTTTTAAGAATAAAATAAACACACAAAACATCTAAAACATCCCTCCAAACCAAATCACACAATGTCCTCATTGTGAACCAATAAAAATTAGGACAAAAAGTATAATAAAGAATGGAGAGGGACAAAAAGAGTAAGAGAAGGTACCGACAAAATATGTACAGCGGATGCGTCCCCCAAACCAGCAACTAACCGGGACTAAGAATCAGACCCATACCCATCAATGTCATAATCATCCTCCGGACTAGACACAAGGTCCACGAATTCTCGCCCACCATGCCGGGTTTCATCAGCAAAAGTATTACCTCCATGTAAGGAAGCATCATGGCAGGAATATACATCGTCGTGTCCATAGTAGCTGACACCGCGATCATAGTCATACTGCACCCCGAAGTTGGACTGACCAAGAGGAGGTGGACCGGTAGGTCCTCGAAACGAACCGTCAGGACCGAACCAGGAGGGTAAATGATCAGTCGGCTGTAGCTGACCCTGCTGCTGTAGCTGTCGGAGATGAGGATAATAGGCTCGCTGTTGGTCGACATACATCGACCTCATCAAATGGAGCATCTCCGTATAACCCGGCGGAGGCGGATAGAAAGTACCTGTGGGTGGGACAAATGGCCTTTGAAAGGGCGGAGAAGGAGGCTGTGGACGAGGTGTCTGAAACTGAGGAGCCTGACGAGAACCTGAACCTTCACCTTGCTCAAAAGTAGTGCGACCTCTGTTACCCTGTGGAGCAGCACTGGGGGTAACGGTAAGTAAGTAACTAGGTGCGGCAGGCGGTGGAATATCGTCATCGACTGGTGGGTTCTGCCATAGCTCTGGTAGGGAAGGATCAGGAAGAAGGCGAGATTGACCCGGAGCAAAGTGCCACAAATATTTATTATCAGCATTCACGGAAAACCAACCTGCAGGGAAATCACTAGCAGTATACACAGTTTCCATAGAAATAGGCACCCGGTTATTCTCGTCAAAAGTTCCTCGTAATAGAGTCCGAGCAAGCTGAGTCTCCAATCCCCCACCATTAATCGATTTTAATCGTCCCACTTTAGTAACAATTAAACCAAAATGTTTCATGATAAGAGAAGAAATATCTAAATAAAATAAAGGTTGGGATTGGACATTAAGAGCCATCCCTATCAATTCAATCTCGGTTTTGGTCACAGCTCCATGTTCATGACGACCAAAAATTGACCCAGAAACAAATCTTTGCCAAATCCTAATTATAGGATGCTGAATAGCATGACACGGGACACGCTTAAATCTAGCCGGTAAAGTTTGACCCGTAATATAATACCAAAGCTGCTGATGGCTAAAACAATCAAGGGCACTCAAAATATTACCAGGATCCAAGCCAAAAGTATCCCTAAACAGTCTAAGGGGGATGGTATGAGTCTGATTCATCATCCTAAATGTCATCGTAGCAGTAGATTCATTGTACTGAAAACTGCTAAAGAATTCTAGGGTTAAGTCTTTGTAAGTGGGTAAATTCATACTAAACAGACCACCCATACCAGCACTATCAAAAAACTGTTCCATAGACTCATTGATTCCACAGCGACGTAATAAAGCATGACTAAGAAAACGGGTAGGGGTTACCGGTTTGGAAGCCATGATCAGGAAAAGTTGCGCTGTCTTTCGGACTCGAAAATAACTTGTTCATACCCAGCTACTGGTGGTGGTGATGATGGTGCTTCCGATGATTCCGTTGCATGTGATGATTCTGGTGGAGAATCTGACCTACGTGTGACGTTCCTTCTTTTCCTTCCGAAAACCATTGTTGAAGATGAAGAGGAGTGATGGTATGGGTGAAGGGAAGGTGGAGAGGAGATCTAATATGGTGGAGGAATTTTTATGGGGATTTTTTTTTTGTAGAGAGGGGTGGGAAGGGTTTAGTGAGAGAGAGTGAAATGAGGGAATTGGGGATGGGTGAAGGGATAGAGGTGTATAAGTAACTTCGGAAAAGAGTCCCGCCGCGCGAACCGATCGGTTCAAAATCGAACCGCTCGGTTCGATTACGTACCGACCGGTTCGTTTTCGTACCGCCCGGTTCATCTTCGTACCGCTCGGTTTAATTCTGTACCGAGCGGTTCACCTGTCGTACCTGCTTTATCTTTTTGCAACGAATGTCAGTACCCTCCCTTAACTTCACTCAAAAAATAAAAAATAAAAATAAAAATAAAATAAAATAAAATAAAAATAAAACACACGACATAAAAGAAAAATTACAGAAGTTATACACACGGGTTGCCTCCCGAGAAGCGCTGGTTTTTACGGTCCCGCTCGACCGAAATTACCTCAAGAGGAAGGGGTTTGTAGGTAAATCATGTCGATATTACCTACAACTGCATCTTCATGATATAACTTTAATCGGTGTCCATTAGCCATAAAGACTTCTCCCGAGTCATTCTGCACTTTGATTGCTCCAGATTTTCTGACATCGGTAACGGTGTAGGGACCGGACCATCTAGATCTCAACTTACCCGGGAATATGCGAAGCCGAGATTTGTATAGCAAAACTTTGTCACCCTCCTTGAACTGCTTCGGGAGAATACGCTTATCATGCCACTTTTTCGTGCGCTCCTTATAGACTCGGGAACTTTCATAAGCACTTAGACGGAATTCGTCCAATTCATTCAGTTGGAGCAATCGCTTCTCCCCACTCAGAGTCGGGTCAAAATTAAGCTCTTTTACTGCCCAAAAAGCTTTGTATTCTAACTCGACGGGAAGATGACATGCCTTACCATAGACTAATCGATAGGGAGATGTACCAATGGGTGTCTTATATGCGGTGCGATAGGCCCATAATGCATCGTCTAGTTTGGTACTCCAGTCCTTTCTCGATCTAGAAACCACCTTTTCGAGAATTGATTTAATTTCTCGATTAGATACTTCCACTTGGCCGCTTGTTTGAGGATGATAAGCCAAACCGGTACGTTGCATAACACCGTATTTGCGTAGCAAAGTGTCTAATCTCTTCTCGTGGAAGTGTGAACCTCCATCACTAATAATAGCTCGAGGAACCCCGAACCTAGGGAAAATTATTTTCTTGAAGAGATTTATAACTACCTTAGCATCGTTTGTAGGACATGCTATCGCCTCGACCCATTTGGATACATAATCCACTGCAACGAGAATATACCGGTTACCAAAAGAAGAAGGAAACAGACCTTGATAATCGATTCCCCATACGTCGAAAACCTCGACCTCTAATATGCCGGTTTGTGGCATATCATGTCGTCTAGAAATATTTCCGGATCGTTGGCACGCATCACAAGTAAGGACAAATTTTTGTGCATCTTTGAATAAAGTCGGCCAATAAAATCCGGATTGTAATACCTTAGCAACGGTGCGAGACGGACCATGATGACCACCATAAGGAGAAGAATGACATCCTTCTAAGACACCTCTTACTTCCCAATCGGGTACGCACTTCCGAAAAATTCCGTCTGCGCATTCTCGAAATAGGTAAGGATCATCCCAATAATACCTCTTCACATCGGATAAGAATTTCTTCTTCTGTTGATAAGTACAATTACGAGGGAAATAACCACCAACCAAAAAGTTAGCATAGTCCGCATACCATGGCTCGTTGGTAGTTAGCTCGGCAAGGGTGATCGCAAGTAAGGAATCGTCGGGAAAGGAATCATCAATTAATCTGTCTTCATCGAATCTAAGCCGTGATAGATGATCAGCTACAACATTCTCGGCTCCCTTCTTATCCCGAATCTCTAGATCAAATTCTTGGAGTAGTAGGATCCAACGAATTAATCTGGGCTTTGCTTCCTTCTTTGCCAAGAGGTATTTTAGCGCGGCATGGTCTGTATAAACAATCACCTTAAAACCTATGAGATAAGTTCGAAATTTATCGAGGGCATATATAATGGCTAACAACTCCTTTTCCGTCGTTGCATAATTGACATGAGCTTCATCTAAAGTCTTACTAGCGTAGTAAATAGCATGTAAAACTTTATCTTTTCTCTGACCCAAAACTGCTCCTACGGCATAGTCGCTTGCATCACACATAATCTCGAAAGGTAGATTCCAATCTGGCGATCGAATAATGGGTGCTGAGATTAATGCCTCCTTAATCCTGTCAAAAGATTCACGACAAGCATCAGTAAAGCAAAAAGGAGCATCTTTAAGAAGGAGTTGGGTAAGTGGTTTAGCAATTTTTGAGAAGTCCTTGATAAAGCGGCGATAAAATCCTGCATGACCAAGGAAACTCCTAACCCCCTTAACATTAGTAGGAGGAGGCAATTGCTCTATCACTTGAATTTTAGCCCGGTCTACTTGAATGCCTTTATCAGAAATTAAGTGACCAAGCACCACTCTCTCGTTGACCATAAAGTGACATTTTTCCCAATTAAGTACCAAGTCAACTTCCTCACAGCGACCTAAAACTTTAGACAGATTCAGCAAACAAGAGTCAAAGTCAGAACCATACACACTGAAATCGTCCATAAATACTTCCATAATTGATTCAATGTAATTAGAAAAGATACTAATCATGCATCTCTGAAAAGTGGCTGGGGCGTTACATAATCCAAAAGGCATCCTACGATAAGCGAAGGTACCATAAGGACAAGTAAAGGTGGTCTTTTCTTGGTCCTCGGGGTGAATGGGAATTTGAAAAAAACCAGAGTAACCATCTAGATAACAGAAATACTTATGACGAGCTAATCTTTCTAACATTTGATCAATGAATGGAAGTAGGTAATGGTCTTTCTTAGTGGCGACATTCAATTTCCTATAATCAATGCACATGCGCCATCCTGTAACAATTCGAGTAGGAATTAGTTCATTCCTATCGTTTTTTATTACCGTGGTGCCTCCTTTCTTAGGCACTACCTGAACCGGACTGACCCATTTAGAATCAGATATAGCATATATAATACCGGCATCTAGGAGTTTCATAACTTCAGTTTTAACAACTTCCTGCATATTCGGGTTCAGTCGACGCTGACCCTGGATAGACGGTCTATGACCGTCTTCAAGATGAATGCGATGCATGCAAAAGTCGAGAGAAATACCTTTTAAGTCACTTAAACTATACCCTAATGCCTTCTTATGTTTCCTCAATACAGTTAATAAATCAGTCAACTGAGATTCAGTTAAAGAATTACTTACTATAACCGGGTTTAGCTCACCCTCATCGAGAAAAGCATACCTGAGATTCGTGGGTAACGGTTTAAGTTCAGGTTTTTGTACCTCGACCGAACAAGAATAAGGCAAATCAGAGTTGACGGTCTCGGCCGTCTCAGCTTCCTTCAGATCTCCTGCATATAGAAGTGCCTCTATCTCGTCTACCTCAGCTTTCCAAATTCCTCCATCACCTGTATAACTCGATTCACACATTAGTAACTCCAAGGGATCCTTTGTCAAGGATCCGAGTAAAGTGGACTCAATAATGTCATCGACTGAATCAAAGGTGTCTAGACAATAGCATGACTCATCAGTTATAAGGGCTTTTAAAGTTATATTTAGGTTAAATGTGACTTTATCTTCCCCGACCTCAAGTGTCAAACTACCGTTTTTGACATCAATAATTGCGCCCGCAGTGTGAAGGAATGGACGACCTAGAATAATGGGGATGTGTGTATCCTCGGCGATATCTAAGACAACAAATTCGACGGGAAAAAAGAATTTCCCTACCTTGACTGGAATGTCTTCTAAGACACCTAAAGGTCTTCGGACCGATCGATCGGCCATTTGCAGTGTAATACTGGTGCACTTCAATCCCCCCATGTCTAGCTTCTCACAGATGGAATAGGGCATGACACTAACACTAGCCCCAAGATCACATAGTGCATTATCGACAATATGGGTACCTATAGTGCATGGGATAGAGAAACTACGAGGATCCTTAAGTTTCGGAGGTGATTTATTTTGAAGGAGTGCACTGCACTCCCCTGTGAAAGCTATCGTCTCAACCTCATTAAAGGAACGTTTCCTAGTAAGTATGTCTTTCATAAATTTAGCATATGCAGGTACTTGGGTAATTAGTTCAGTAAATGGAACGGTTACATGAAGATTCTTCACAACGTCCATAAACTTACTAAACTGGCCATCGATCTTGCTATTGCGTTGACGACCTGGGAATGGGAGCTTCACTTGCTGGGCTGGAGTAGAAGAAGTCAGCTCCGATGGACGAACCGATCGGTTTGATTTCGAACCGGTCGGTTCGTCTTTGTCCCGCTCGGTATGATCTTGAACCGATCGGTTCGTTTCTGTACCGGTCGGTTCGTTTTTGTCCCGACCGGTATGATCTTCGTCCTCTGCTTCCTTTTCAACTTCATCTCTTGTTTCCTTTACAACTTTGTCTTCTGGTTCCGGCATCATTGGACCATCGTAAACTGTTCCACTCCTTAAAGTAATAGCGTTGATATGTTCAGTCCCATGTGGTTGATTACCTTGAGGAGGATTTTCCTGAGGCGGCAAGGTTCCTGGCTGACGTGCAGCTTGAGAATTAGCTAACTGAGTAACTTGTTTCTCGAGCATCTTATGACTTGTCTGAAATTGAGTCATCATATTCATCATCATGTTTCTCAGTTCCGCTATTTCAACGGAGTGTTGGTGAGCGTGAGCCTCAAATGGAGGAAGTGGTGGAAACTGCTGTTGATTATTCTGAATTATGTTCTGTCCTTGAGGTCTTGGATTTGATTGATTTCCTTGCATTCGACCATGAGGAGGCACATATGGTGGATTGCGGGGTGGAGGTGTTGTAGGATTCAACACATTCTGACTTGCATAAGATAATAGAGCACGGTTATAGCCAGGTTGATTCATATAAGGCAAGTTTTGATTCCGTTGGAATGATTGATAAGCATTAACTTGTTCCTGTGTTCCCATGCATTCATGAGCATGATGTCCTGACACTCCACAATCATCACAAACTATTTCCTGGGTCATAGCATGTACTCGATGCATCCCTTTATCTGAGTTAGATGCTTCATAGGAATCAAACCGCTTAGTCAAAACAGCTAATTGATTAGCGATTTCAGAGTCAGAATCGTTACCATTACCTCGGGTATTACCGTGTGGATTACCCCATCGTGCATGGTGAGATGCCATATCCTCAATAGTCTGCCATGCCTTATCATCATCAACATTAGACTGGAATCTCCCGTTGCAGGCTGAATCAAGAGTATTACGACAATCGTCGTATAGACCGTTATAGAACTGATTGCAAAGGAACCATTCTTCGAATCCATGATGAGGGCATTCTTTGACTAGCTTCTTGAATCTCTCCCATGCCTCATGAATATTCTCATGAGGTGTCTGACGAAAATTAGTGATCTGACTTCGTAGCATATTCGTCTTCTGAGGGGGATAATAATGTTTGTAGAAAGCCAATGCAAGAGAATTCCAATCGTTGATTCCAGCTGAGACCTTGTCGAGATCGGTGATCCATTCTCTAGCTGCATCACGTAGAGAAAACATAAAAAGCATCTCCATGACTTGCTTCTGAGTAACTCCTGCAGGAAGGGGAATAGTGGAGCAATAGTCAGTAAAAATTCTCATATGTTTAGCGGGATCTTCCTTAGCATCGCCTCCAAATTGGTTCTTCTCGACCAAGGTAATGAACGCGGGGCGAATCTCAAAGACGCCATTAGTGGCAGTTGGACGCTTGACCAACTTAGGAAGAGCAGTCTGTTCCGGTTCGGAGTGGCTAGCAAGTTTAGGCATCTTGACTAGCGGGGGTGGTAGTAGAAGGAGAGGTGAAGAGGGATCGGGAGCGGGAGTGTCCTCTTCAAAGGACTGATATTCCGCGATAAACTCCTGGTGTAGATCTTCCAAAACTGAAAGATCTGTGGTTTCCGCGATTTCCTTAAAGAAATTTCGTCGCTTACGAAGGGTCTTCTCTGGTTCAGGATCAAACGGATATAATTCTGAACGGGAGCACCTGGGCATAAGCAAGAAACTACAATAAAGAAGTGAGAAACCGTCTCAAGGAATTTGCGAATTCCCTGAGACGAAGAAAAATAATCTAGAATCTAAAACAAATAAAATCCAATAAAACAAAACCGTCTCCCCGGCAACGGCGCCAAAATTGATAAGGCTAAAGTCGTATCACCTTAATCAAAATAAACCTAACTAACAACTAACAAATAGCTAGCAGCAAGTAAGGGTCGAACCACAGAGAGATGGATGAATATTGCAAATTATCTATAATTGATTCTAAACTATTTAAATTCCGATTTGTTTTGATTTGTTTTCTAAACTATTGCAGTAATGTAAATAAAGGGTTCTAACAATATTAAAAGAGATCTAGGGTCTTACGGTTCACTATGCAATTAAATTGGGTTAATCATTCAATCAATCAATCAAAGTTATTTAGGGCAAAGACACGGCCTCTCGGATCTTATGTCAACCTTAGGATGGATTCTGACGGGCTCTCGCAACTTACCAGATTATCCTACCCACTTACTTGTAAGTCTACCCTTACCAGGCTTTCGATCTTAGGTTCGGGTTCCTAAACATTCAACTAGTTCAACGTCTCAAACTAATCTAACGATAATACAAAACAAGTAGTAAGGCAATAACATATGAACGATTAATCAAATAAGTAATTAAACTAACATCCCCAATTTAATTAACATAGATCCCCTTCAACCCTAGAAGAATAAATTAGCTACTCATGGTAATGGATGAAACGACAAAATAATTGAGCATAATTGAGAATAATATGTAAATAAGAGAAAAAAATACCGATTATGAAGAACTGAAAGATTGAGTAATAATAAAAAGCTAAAAAGTACCGCTACAAGCTTGCAGAATTCCGATGCTAATAATAAAACTAAAACTAGAGTTTTCGAATGAATAAAAGTTGTCCTTAAACCTAGCCCTTAAACGGGTATTTATACTTATTACAACCAATTTAATTAGGAAATAGAATATAGTCTAAAATAATCCCGTAGGATTCTAATTAGGACGAAATAAAAAATTCTTCGGAAATTAGGAAAGACCAGCTAACGCATCGTGAACCGCTCGGTTCACAAACAAACCGAGCGGTACAAAATCAAACCGGCCGGTTTGAAATCAAACCGCTCGGTACAAATTCAAACCGAACGGTTCTAAATCAAACCGCTCGGTACGAGATCAAACCGACCGGTTCGGCATTATACCGACCGGTTCGGCCTTCGTTGTCCGCCTTTATGCCTTTTTCCTTTTGTTTTCTTCATTTGTAACTCTTAACTTCGTCTTTTGCTATGTTTCCTGTCAAAACATAAACCATATACCCGGCATAACAAACTACGGATAAAAGGCTACTAAAGTATTCTTAAGGCATGTGAAATCGGTAAAAACGGAGGATAAAACGAGAATAAATATGCACATGAACTGCGTTCATCAGGGCCTGTAGTTGGGCCATCCCGCCCGGGATGAGATGGTCCCGCCCGGGACGGAGTGGTCCCGACCGGGACGGATTGGTCCTGCCCGGGACGGACCCAAAACAGGAGCAGTGCTTTTAGTACACCTCATCCCGGACGGGATGAGGTCCTTCCCGTCGGGGAAGAGTCTTGTAGGCCTCCAAAATTATCTTTAAGGTTCTACCTTGCTTCACATGGGCTTCTCATTGACTCTCGGGTCTCGGGATCGAGTCTAAGGGGCTCGGGATCGGGTCCCAAGGTCTCGGGGTCGAATCCAAGGCATCGAGTGATCGTTCCTTCGCTTCGTTGGCTCCGAAAAGTGTATGTATTGAGTCGGAATCGCTCCAACTCTTCATGAATGATCTCGGGAACCTAAAACGAACTAAAGGAAGCATAAGTAACCCATAAACCGCTCCCAAGGAGCGATTCCACAAGGAAAATGGGACCAAAACACAACAAAATAGGCACTACAAACTACACTTATCAACAACCTAGTGACGACTCGGTTTCAACAGGCGGATCCTCCTAGCTTGACCAGTGACTCCGGCAAAGCTCCGTTACCATTTGACTCTTCCTGCGGCTACTCCGGCAGAGCTTCGTTGCTAAGGACTAGTTTTGCGGCTAATCCGGCAGAGATTCGCTACTAGTTTTGAACTAGTCGATCACAAGCACCTCGATATCGAGTGGGGTGCTCGAAGGTGAGGAGTAGCGTCGATGTCGCTTTTTTATCGGAACTACGATTGAGTGGATCGTTTGCCTCGGGCGTCGGATTGCGAGCCCTTAGCGAGAGTTTTGGAGGGGGAAGAGAAGATGATGAATTGTCAAAATGAGGGCGTGAAGGGGGTATTTATAGGTGTTTTCGGCCTTCGTCGCCCATATGGATGCCTGAGCTGAGGCACACCAGGACTCAGGCGCCTGAGCTAAGGCGTTGGGAGACCAAGGCGCGTAGGGCTAGGCGGTTGGGATTTTGAGGATACGGTTTTGATACTTTCCAAAACCGTGAGACGGGTGTATAATACATAACTTGGGTGTTAAGGTTTCCCGCGGCTTGACCTAGCGCCGTGATCATTAGTGGGCTCTGGGTGTGCATCCTGAGGTTCGCTTGGCGCGGTGCTAACTCGGTTCGGGTTTCGGGGCCGACTCGGGGTCCCGGTGTCAGAATTGACTCTAATTAGTGTCTATGCGACCGTAACGACACGACTAAGCCTGCCATCACGTTAGTTTTAATTTTTCCGAGTAATTATTTGATCCGTTCTATAGAAAAACTATCTAAAACATCGCGAACCCGCGTCGCGTTGCAGTCCTATCATCATCGGGTGTTTGCTGGGAACTTCTGCAGCCACCAGATCCAAATCTGGGTGTCTACAGGAATTAGGATGATACTTTATACACTGAACCTTGGGTTATAGGTTACTTTGATTATTTTGGAGTAGTAAGAGTATATCATATTTGATGGATACCTAGTACCTACCCTAGAACCGAACTAAGTGTAACTGATAATATCACTTTGGGATTCTTATCTAATGCTTATTTGGTGGATGCACCGTGAATATTTGGGATCTTAGAGTATCGTTTAAAATGTTAGCCTAAGTGTTGTGGTACCATTAAAGGTTTTCATTAATGTCGTTAGAAATTTTGGTGGACATAGATTTCCCGTGTTTCTTAAGGATTAGATCATGGATCGTTCATGTAAGGTTGTAACCTTTGGATAGATCATTGTTAACCTTGAAGAAGAGAAACATATTGCACAATTAGTGGTTGGATTTATCATATTGTTTTGAGACATGCATTTATGCCAATCATCTTGATGGATTTAAAGTTCAGAACCCTTAGACCAACGAGATCGTGGATTCGTTGAGTTAACAAATATTTTAGTAGTTTCACTGTTACGATATGAAATTTTATGGAATTCTCATAAACCTTAGTCGAATGACGTGTTTGAAAATGTGAGTATCTGTCGTTACATGTCGGCTGAGTGTGTTTAAGGTTCGACCTACTTTCCAAACCTCGGTTTATTGATGATGTTAAGAATATGTTGGTGATCATTTTTGAAGATTTCGTGTCCGAACATTGTTATTGGGGGATTTTGTTTTGTGTTCCTTACTCGAGAAATTTGAAGTATACCTCGAGTTCAGACTTTATGAGCTTTGAATTTATGAGCCTTAGTGATTACGAGTTTGGTTACGTTTTGATGACCGTTGGAATCTTAATTAATGGATTAGTCTAAATCATTTGTGGATTCTTACCATACTAATTGAAAATTTATATAAGTATGTAAGACTTATTTTTGGAGGCGGTGACAGTCAATAATTTTGGAGGTGGTAGATTGAGTAGGACCACCGTGTACCGATATTGGACTTAGCGTTATTTGATGGGCCAATTACGAACCCGTGTTTGTGAGGGTCGTGCTAGGAATCTCGAGATGGTTAATTTCTTCTATAGTCCTTGAGAACTCTTTTTTACTCTCAACTCCGTCCACCTTTCTGCTTCTCTTGTATTCTATTACCGCTGCTACTAATTCCTTCGACCTTTATCGATTTTGAAAGCTCTTATTTTTAATTTATTTATCCCTGTTCTATTTACCTGTTAACCATTTTTCGAACTCCCTATTTTATAAAAAGTTTGACTAGTTTAAAAAAAAGATTATCGTAAAATTTTAACATTTTGAGTTATAGTTTCTAATTGTGAAATCACCCGTTTTCTAAAAAGTTTAACTAACTTAAACTTTTCGGATATCGTGAAATTTAGCATTTTGGATTTATAAATTAGAACTTCATACTTCAGTACTTTTGTTTTATTTTTGATTGATATTTATATTTAGATCTATTTCAAAATGCCTTAATAATTCATTCTAAATTATTTCGAAATTATTTCAATTTTTTATTTTCAAGCGATCGGAATTTTATGAATATTTCATATTTCCAAATACTTCAATTTCTATAGGATTATTATATACAATATTTTAACATTGTTGAAATTATTTTGTATGTTCAAGTTTGATAACATTTTAGAAAACTTTCATAATTATTTTGATAACATTTTCGACATTTTAACATTTTGGAATTAGTTTTCGTTTTATTGTTGGTGGACATTTAAATCTATTATCGAAAATGTTTGACGTTTGGTTCGATTTTCATTTACTGCAAAATTTGATTTCTCAAAACTAAATTTTGTTTCTTCATAAAAAAATAAACATTATCGAATTTCTTAATCAAATTGTTTTACTTCTGTTTTGAAAATGTATGATTACCCTTTTTCCTTCGAGTTCATTTACAAATGTTATTTAACGACGTTATTTTATCAAATAACTTTACTTTACGATTTCATTAATTTATAAGATTTTAAACTTTGGGTAGCTTAGGCCAATTCCTTTTGGAATAAATATTTGCGTTCGATTTTGTATCACTTTGAAAGTTGTAAAATTTTCTTTTAAAACAAAATTTTTATACAAATTTGTATCCCCATCTTTTCGAGTGGGGTAGTCTTGATTTCCTTTCTGCTTATTCTCAGTTTCGAGGACGAAACTTTCTTTTAGTGGGGAGGATTGTAACACCCGCTATTTTTCTAGCATTTTTATCCTTTCCGTTATGATTTCGTCATAGCTCTGTCACATTTTGGCCATATGTTTCGATCATTATTCCTAGCTCTATTTTCATTTTTGAGTCTAATGGTATTTATTTTTATTTTAAAAGATTTTAATTCTTTTAAATCTATTTATTTGATTTTCTTCGTAAACTAATTATTTTTCCGCGAAGAATTCTACTTCTCTACGAATTAACGTTTTTAAGCTCGGATTTAACTTATTTCTTTTCCTACAAATGTCTAAATATATTTATATAAAATTTTCAACTAAGAAATATTTTTATTTACGAAAATTTAGTCATCGATGATTTTATTACGAAGTGTCGTAAATAAATATTTTCCAACGCGAGGTTTACTCTAATTGCTTTGAAATACCTTTAACTATTGTACGATTGTTTTTTTTATCAACTCACAAATTATTTGAGACCTCTTCCCCATGTTTTGGACCGACACATCTTCTTTTCACACCCTTACTTCGTTTTCTTTATATGTTTCATTTTATAAACGTAAAGTTATAATTCTTTTCTTTTCATTTATTTGGTACATAATGAACAAACTCTTCATTCTCCCATGCATCATCTTTTGGATGGTTTATGAAGTGTGTTGGAGCATAGTTTTCATCTAAATTTTATTATCATTCATATGCTTTAAACTATCCATTTCCTAAAACATTCGTTTTTCTATTAAACAAAAAAAAACTCCTTCCTTTTTTCCCTCAAAACCATGACATCCATCAGCATTCCAAGGCTAATTCTTGCTTCAATTCGAGTCATAATCGTCTCATTTTCATCGTCAAATTAATCCTTATTAAGACCCTTTCGTTAAGGTAATAATCGATGTTGTTTTCGATCGTTTTTCACCTTGATTTTCTTAGTTTTTCTCATGGTATTATTCTGCCATGATTTTCGTATGTTGTAGGTTTTGTGGACGATCCCGAGGCCAACGAATATATTATCAATTCAAATTTGGATTAGAGGTAACGTCGATGTTACTCGGTATTACTTGATTTTATTTGTGTAATTGCATGTATATTTTTATATTTCTTTTTTTACAATATATGTATGTCATATAATCTGGAAAAATTTTAAAAGTTGAAAATTTGCATGTTTCGGTATTTTTATCGCTTTTACGAGATTAATGATTAAATCGTCATATTAAATTGTAAAATCGTAATATTCGGCCTAAACTTGTAATATATAATTATATTCTGTAACAATGAGGTTTTTGATTATTTTTAATAATTTGGTATTTTTCTGATATTTTTGATACCGATTATTGAATTATTACCGTTTACGGACAAAAATGATTAAAAGCTGATTTTTAGTTCTAGTATTTAAACATTTTATTTTAATCTGAAATTTAACGTGGGTAATAATTGTGGTGAAATAGAATTTTATTTTATTTTTGATAATTGTTCAGGATTGTTAAGTGGGTGAATTAATTAATCACTTTAAATCATCGTTTATCGTTAAAACCGTGTTTGTCGTTTTAATTTCCTATTTCTGGTTTGTGTTTTAAATCTGGAGAAAATGTGTTCCTGATGATTCTTGGAAAAAATGTGTTTTTATGATTTTGTTACTTTAATAAATTATTAGGAACGACAAGTTTTATTTAGAGAATCGTTAAACGGGTTTTAAAAGACGGTTTCTATGGAATTTGTGAAATCTGGAATTTTGAAAATCTGGAAAAATTAGAATTTTCTGGAAAATCATGATTTTTAGGTTTAATATGATTTTTTGGATATTAGTACTTAAATTGATTAGATATTAGTACTTAAATTGATTTTTGGATATTTGTAGTTACTATTTTTATTAATCGTTGTTGTCGAGATTAGACGATTAACGAGAAAACCCTTTAAAAACCAAGTTTATGGATTCTGGGAAAAAAAAATTCTGCCCAGAATGTAAAAAAATGTATTTTAGCTATTTTATGTAATTTTTGTACTATTTATCAAAGTCTTTGATTAATAGTAATGACTTTTGGACAAAATTACAATTTATCGTTAAAATGCTCTGTTTCACCTAAATGAATTGTTTTTCCAACAACTTTGAAAATACTTGAATCTGAAACTTTAAGAGTAAATCACCTCTTATCATATTCTAAATTTGTTTAATGGTTTAATTAAATAAACGACGTTAAATGATTTATTTTGTCAAAACTATTAATAATTAGGGATTTTAGTTTTATAAATTTTGAAAACACCTTAATTAGTAGTATTAAAATGTTTAAGATATTTTCAATTATTTTATAACACTTGTATGATATTATAATAATTTCGTAAACCCAATTGTTCTCGTTTTAGAAATTAATATCGTTAAGGCCGAAAGTATTAGTTTTATAAATATATCGTTTACTAAAATGTTTTATCATTGTGAACTAATATTTTTGATATTTTGATAAGGTGCTATTTTTAGTAAAGTTTCAAAAAATAGAAGCAAGTTTCCTCTTTTAGAATATAATGATTACTCCTTTTGTTCTCTTATTATTATAATGATTATATCTTTTCAATATCGATAATGACTTGTTTTGGAGTTATGGAATAAAGGCAAGTGTGGGGTTAGAGTAATATAGTCTGGGATGTATGTTTTTGCCATCAACTGTAAGTCTGGTGTGTCTTTATGGGGCACATTGGTTGTTGAACTGAGCATGGTTTGTGTTCAGGAGTGTGTGTGCATTGTGCCCTTAAGCTAGATATCGCATCGTGTTAATCGTCGTTAGTTGAACTGGATACATTTGGTATCCAGGAGGGGTGTATACTACTTAAACCAGGACCTCGCTGCACGCAGTCCTGTTATAGTTGAGTTGCCTAGTTAGGGACTGAATTCTGTTATGATTTAAGTCTACAGTTCTCGAAGCTAGTTTCCGGTATTATCCAAGTGAAAGTCTAGCCTTGTGCACACTGAATGAATTTG
This sequence comes from Agrostemma githago, assembly GCA_958450325.1. Lineage (NCBI taxonomy): Eukaryota > Viridiplantae > Streptophyta > Magnoliopsida > Caryophyllales > Caryophyllaceae > Agrostemma > Agrostemma githago. Next base: position 57,749,509 of record OY288247.1, on the reverse strand, counting down.
TAATACACACATTTTATAGTGAGTTTAACCGAGTCATTATTTTATACTAAGTCAAACCCGGATAAAACATGTTAATTAATACAACCTGAACTTATATCGAACCTGGGCTCAAATTGGGGGTAAGTGATAGCAACCTAGTATAGCTTGACGTGTGTACGTACCTAACCCACTTTCCACCCATTATAAAACCTAACCTAGCAGCTTTATATATATATATACATATACCCACAATACCGTAAACTGCACACCATCAATTCCTTGTGCGTCTTCTATCCCACCGTCCGCATTTCTTTTACCTCCGCAACCTCCTCTACCCTCTCGTATATTAAGCCTACGGAATAAGGGGAGATCGAGTCGAGTCATCGCTCACACCGTTCAACCTAGGTATGCCGCACCGTTTCTCCTATTTTCGTAGCATTACATTGTTAAAGTATATTAGTGTTAAATAGTGGTAGTCAAGGGTGGTGTAGTGTCGGGATTTATCGTTGTTGTCGTCGGACTGTTGTTAGTACATGATTACTGTTGCCGATAAACTATTCATTCTGACGGTTCGATATTGTGGGTTTTTCTTTGTCGTTGTTACGGTATTTGGTGGGATCGCTATTATTATTATCTTTTTAGTTGAGAAGCTTTGCGGTTATCATTGGGCTGCCGAGGAGGAGTTGAAACATTTGTTGGGGTCGGCGTATTTTGGTTATTGTCGGGCTAGGGTGTCCAACGATTTAGAGTACTCGGGTCAGCGGGTTCTAGATGGTGCGTGTCTTATAGGTCGGGTTCGCTGTAGTAGTGTAAGTTGCAGAGAAGGAGTGCTGTTGTTTGTAGTTAGCGTATGTATAAATATCTAATAATATCTAATAATAAAAAATTAAAATTAGTGTGCTGTAATAGGGGTATAACTTACACTTATGTTAATGTGTAATGTGTGCGTGATCTAGTTAGTATAGTGTGGGAGTATATTGTACGTAGCTGTAGAATAATTAGATAATAACAGTTGTTGTAATTCACGTTATTTAGACGGTATCGGTTCGTTTCATAAATCGGTGTGGACATGACATAGGTCCACCCCGACGCGGCCACGCGCGGGTTTGGGTAGGCGAATGAATCTCCCTATGAAACGGATCGAATTGAAATTTAGGTCTATGTGGAGTCGCCACCGAATTTTGTGGTTATTCGGAACCATTCGAGCCCACTTTATGTCGTAGTGGCCCGTATACAAAATACGGCCCATTTCCGATGTCAGAGTTTATTGGGCTCATCCCTTTGCATTTGATACCAATACCGACATTATCAGATATTGTGTATTGAATGACTCTCGTGCGCCAACGGTTTCGGGCATCCGGAAACCGAGGTTCTGAGTAAGGGGTGAGGGTACGTGTTGGGAAGCCCACAAAGGACACCCAACCCCGCCCGCACATTAGCGGCCTCTACTAAGAATTCGGATGACTTACAATACGCGCGCTAGTTAAACGGGAAAAGTGATATGCAAAGAGTATTTTCCCTAAACATGTGAATTGAATTTGAAGAGGGTTTCTAAGTCGATTTAATGCAATTAATTCTAACGTCGAAGTCGAATTTTAGCATACGGGTTCATTTAGTACAATAAACGAACAAGAATTAAATTGACAAAAGAAATAACAAACGCGTTAGTAACGATGTAGTGATATAACGAATAATAACGGCTTGTGCAAATAATGAATCGAATTGAAGGATGCAAATATGAGGATGCACGGTTTGAAAAGATAGTATACACGTGATTAATTATGCACGTGTTGACCTAAGTCGTAAAATACTATCGAGTTTGAAAAATAGGATAATGTACGACTCGTGTTTGAGTCGTTATGAGGCCACTCGATCGAGTAGTTGATAGACTCGATCGAGTAGGCTCTGAAAAGATGTTTCTGTTTCGTGGTACAGACCGTACTCGGCCGAGTTATGGACCAACTCGGTCGGGTACATGGCCACTCGACCGAGTCATTATGAGACTCGATCGAGTGGGTGTCGTGACAGACATTCTGGTCCGATTTCGGGGTGCCACTCGACCGAGTGGGTTAGGCACTCGGTCGAGTGCCCCCTGTACGAATGGTAATTCGTTTGTAATTTTGATGTTGATTTTGAAATTGCTTTTGATTTTTGGGAATTTGACGATTTTACCGAATCGGACGTAAATATTGCACAATCTACGCTCGACGTGGTTTCTTATGTAAATCGCAAATTTTGTTGAACCGAGTATAAATATTGTTGAATTTATACTCGACTCTAACTTTGAATACTCATTATATTCCACACTCGATTATTTGAATCGACATGGAATATTTGAGTGAAATAAAAAAGTTAAATGAATTGATTTTAGTCGTTTTGAATTAATTATCGCGATACGGACAAATCACACTAATTAATTCATACGACTTGATTACTAGATTCGATATCCAATTATGGGATTAGTATCGAATCCAAAATCGACGCTTTAATTGAATACGTAAAAAAACTTGATTCCCTCGACTTCTCCGACATCGGAATAAATCCCTAGGGATTGTGTTGTCGGGTCCGTGTCAACGGGATTTGACCCTTATAGAAATACAATGTTTGCTTTTGAGAAATCGATGAGATATGCGAACAATAACAATAATGATACAAACGATACGAAAATTATTGTTGAAGTTGACCTATCTCAATAATCGAGTAATCGGGATATCGGAATAAGCGACCGTCAACTCGTGTGCAGTACACTCGTATATTCGGATTTCCTTATTCCAATATCACTCATACTCGACACAAATTGATAGGTATTTTAATGTTTTGATACTAGTATTATTGATATTAATGATGCGATAATAAGAATAAAAAAAAACAAAACGCGACCCGTAAAAAAGGACGACGCGACGCGAGGAGGAAGAAAGGAGAAGAAGCGGGGTTTTGACACCCTCAACCTACATGTTCTTGTCTCGGAATAAGGCTCGTAAACGTGGCTACAACACGGGAGTCTTCGAGGTGTATGAAGGCTAAGTTATGGTGGCTCGGGTTTGACGAATCCTAAAGCTAGTTTAGGGTTTGCTAGGGTATTGCTAGGGTTGAATTTGAGGTAGTAGAAATTCTGAAAAAGGTGTCTTGAAGTGTGTGCAAAGGGTTGCTTATATAGGAAAAGCTAGGGTTCCGGTTTAGGGTTACTCGACCGAGTAGGCAGTTGACTCGGTCGAGTAGGCTTGTGCGTCAGCCGTCGGGCTTGAATAAGGGCCCACTCGATCGAGTGGGTGGGTCACTCGATCGAGTGGCCCAGTCGGGTGCACGGGTCCATTGTTTTGGACCTTGACTTTGAGTGTTTGATGGGTTCTGTGTTTGACTTGGACTTTTGATGGTTGTATGGCTGTTTTTGTGTGTCTCGGAAACGATTTTGACCGGGGTTGACCCAATCGCAAAAAGTCGGTTTTAAATCCGGTGTCGGTTTTGGCCCAAATTAGCCTTATTTGATTGGAAACGGCCCGCTGGGCCTGGATTTGAGGTTGATTTTGTGAGATTTGTACTCTGTAAGTGTGTTAGCCAGCGATTAATGGATTTGAGCCCGTATCCGAGCGCACAGAAGCATGTTAGCGTCCGATCATCATTGGGTGTTTTTTGGGAAACTACCATAGACACCTGGCAGTCAAAATGCGGGTGTCTACAGAGCCCCCACTCTGACTGAGGCTTGGACAGGGCGAAAGTCAGAGTATCCACCAGGCCAATCCAGGATTGCAACCTGGCGGACTTCCGGCCGGGTCGTTTATAGTCCATTAGACTTGCGTGAAGGGCTCGCCAGCCGCAAGCTAGAAGTCATACCTGAGCCGATAACTCCGTGGGGAATTGGACTTGTCTCGTAAGTCCTGGGTGCGCCTGTATGTAGACTCATCCCTTGAAATGCCGTCGTTGGCTTCCGCTGGGGAGATATCGTGGGTTGCAGGTCCCTGTTTGAGTCGTACCTGTATGAGTCACATAAATTGCGTGCAACACGTAGGCAGTAAAATGACTCGCGCTGGGGGAAAATGATTTTTGAAAATTTGGATTTTTTGAAATTTCGAAATTCGAAATCCTTGAGTTTTGGAAACTTTGAGATTCTTGACTCCTAAGAAAGATTAGGAAAGTTTGGGATGGAAATTCCCGTGCTAGTATTGAGACTAGGATTGTGGTTTGATTCTTATTGAGATTAGGAAATTTTCCTAAATAGTTTGCAAGGCCAATGCTATATATAGACCCTTCTTGCTCTTGATTTTCTTCACAAGTCACAAAACAAAACCTTCTTAAGAGAAAGTCTCTCTAGTTCTCTTGAGAAAGACACTTCATCTTCTTTAAGAAGTTTTAGCCATGGGGATCGATAGGTTGAGTGTGATGTTGCAGGAGTGGTCCCGTCGCTTTAGGGATGCAGATAGGGTGGCTTTGAATCAGACGGGGATAACCCAATTGTACCCGTTCCGTCAGATGGTGGTTGACCGCTATTTTCTGGATGCTTGCTTGGCTTATTGGGATGACATATATCATGTCTTTGCTTTCCCTCGGGGCGAAGTCTGCCCTTTGCCTGAGGAGATTGCAGCTATAGGAGGATGGAACCCGATACTCCGTCCCGCCGTCCCGTACTCGATCTATGATCCGAGGAGGAAGTTGAGAGAATTTCTAGGGCTTTCTCACAACGAGGTGTCCCGTATGATGGATGGTGATAAAATTTCTCTGATCGACTTGGCTGAGAAATTTATGAACTCTCTCGATGTTCGGGTTAGGCCGGCTTATAGCCGTAGAGCTTTCTCCTTTTGCATGCTCCATGTATACGCTTTCGAGGGTCATATGGACTTGTTATCCTGCATGGGAAGTACCCGTCTTCTGACTGTAGTGGATCTGATGGAGACTGAGCACAGCCCGGCTTGGTTGATCACGGGCGAGATTATCCAAGGATTGGACGATCGCAAAAGGGACTCATCCATTCGTCTCACTGGGAGCACCCGTTTGTTGCAAGTATGTCACTTGACCTCTTTTTTCAATTTTTCGTTTTTTTGATTTTTTTGCAAAAAAATTTTTTTACTGCAGGGGGGTACTCGATCGAGTCACCCAGGCACTCGGTCGAGTACCCTCGATGAAACTCTCCTGATCTGTCTTCGGAGGTGCCACTCGATCGAGTCACCCTGGCACTCGATCGAGTGCCCTCGTAAAGAGCCTCCTGTTTACGTTCAGGGGTATCACTCGACCGAGTGTCCCGAGCACTCGACCGAGTGGCCTTAGGCGAGCGCCTATTTTGCCTTGGAATCTCATGCTTTTGTTTCCTTTTGCAGATTTGGCTATATGAGAGGCTATCAGTGATAGATCCTCCACTTGATGCGGGCAACTATCGTCATAACCAGGTGATGACGAGAAGGCGGGCCATTGACTTTTCTCGTCAGATTACGCAGAAGTACTGGGACGAGGTTTTGTCTTTTCATGGCGGCCCGTTAATTCGATGGGTAGTTCCATGGTGGCCCATCTACCTTTGGAGTGGCTTGGACCCGAGGGACAGAGCCCGCTATCAGGTGATCCTTTCTTTTAAGCAGACGGTTCATCTCTATCCAGATCGCATACTAAGGCAGTATGGATGGACCCAGCGAATCCCCGAAGTTGAAGCAGTTGTGAGTGACCCTACCCAACTGACTGATGTAATGTGTGATACCTGGATGCAAAGATGGTACACACGGCATACTTGGCCCGTTGTCAAATATCGCCACTCAATCTGGGTTTCAGATTCTTATACGAAGTGGACCAAAGCAGGAGACGCTAAGGCCCGAGCCGCTTTGAAAGTCGACGAAGCCTTCGACCTGCTGAGAAGGGAGCAAGCTAAAGACAACAGGGGGTTCTTTGATGAGGGAGACACTCCAGCTACCCTAGTCCGCCTAATGTCAAGGCGAAAGAAGAAGACTAAGACTCAAGCTGAAGGGTCTAGTGCTAAAGGTGCTTGGGGGAAAGTGAGCCCCCAGATGGACTTGGAAGGGAGACTGGGCCCAAGACTACCCGTGCAGGACCGACTTGGCCCACGGGATAGGCTACCTGAGCATGTGCGGGCCCGACTTGGGCCGAAGACCGTGATTGAAGACCCGTCGCCAAAGAAACGGGCTCGGGCTAAGGAGGTTCCACTTGTAATTCGGGAACGCTCGCCACCACCCCGAAGACCTCAGGCTCCACGCGACCCAAAGGACAAGGGGAAGGGGAAGATGCCCGGATACTAGTCTCCTTGCTTTATTATTTGAATATTACTATTATTTTTGTTGGTGTGATTTTTTTTGTGAATGCCGTTTTTTTTGTAATCCCGAGTTTATCGAGATATTAATAAAAGACATATTATTGAACACCGTTCCCGTCTTTTGTTTATTGCAGTGGTTGTACCCTTTCGAGGGGTTGCCTACGTATCCGCAAACGGCGGAATCAAACCTAACGTAGTTCAAAATTTGATTTGATTGATTTTTTTTCAATTTTCGAAATACATCAGGATTGTTAATTCAAGATGTGCGACAGTAGAATAATTAATTCTAGCTTATTGGCTTGTCTATAATTTTTGAAAATTTATAAAAAGACAAATTTTTATAAATTTTTTTGCAAATGACATTGAGATGGGGTTTAGGGGTAGTAGCGCTTCAGCTGGTCTAAGTTGGTTGGGTTGACAAACTCGTTCCCGTCCAAATCTGTCAGCATCACCGCTCCTCCTGATAGGACCTTCTTGACTAAGTATGGCCCAGCCCAGTTGGGTTTGAATTTACCCCTTGGGTCAACCGGTAGTAAGGCACGAACCGATTTTAGGACCAGATCCCCTTCCTTGATGTTCCTGGGCCTAACCCGTTTGTTGAAAGCCCGTTGGATCCTTTTTTGATATATTTGAATGTTGTTGAGAGCCCGGGATCGCCGTTCGTCCAAAAGGACTAGCGAATCGTATCGGGCTTGGACCCAATCTGCCTCAGGTACTTGGCTTTCAAGTAGGATCCTAAGGGATGGCACCTCTAGCTCGACTGGTTGGACCGCCTCCATTCCGTATGTCAAGTAATACGGGGTTGCCCCGGTCGCGGTGCGGATTGAGGTTCGATAACCCCATAGGGCAAAAGGTATTTTGTCGGGCCAGTCCCGATAATTTTCAGCCATCTTTTTAAGTATGGTGACAATTGTTTTATTGGCCGCTTCTACCGCTCCATATGTTTGAGGTCGGTAAGGCGAAGATGTATGCCTTTGAATTTTGTATTTTGCCAGCAATGCGGCAGTTTCAGCTTGAAAGTGGGTCCCGTGATCGCTGATGAACTCGTGAGGGATCCCATACCGGCATATTATTTTATTTTGGATAAATTTGGCCACGTGCCTGGCGTTCAAGACACGGTATGACTCGGCTTCGACCCATTTGGTGAAGTAGTCGATGGCCACCAAGATGAAGCAATGACCTCCCGTTCCGGAAGGATGCACCTTTCCAATTATGTCAATACCCCATGTCGAAAATGGCCATGGTGATGTCATGGTATATAATAGGGAAGATGGCATATGCTGTACATTGGCGAATATCTGACAGTTATGGCAGTGTTTGACATACAACTGACAGTCTGCTTCCATGGTGTTCCAATAGTACCCGAGCCTCATGATTTTTCGGGCTAGCATATGGGCGTTCATATGCGGGCCGTTTTCACCATCATGGACCTCGGCCATGACCTTTTCGGCTTGTATTTTGTCGATGCATAGGAGCAGAGCCCCCTGTGCCGTCTTTTTGTACAATTGCCCGTCATCAGTTCGAACAAATTGGGTTGCTAATCTTCGTAGGGCCTTCTTGGCCCGATTTTCAGCTTCCGGGGGATACTCTCCCGTTGTCAGGTAGGTTAGGACAGCTTGATACCAAGGCTCCGGGTCAGTTATCTCAATATCCTGAATGGCGTGGATGTAGGCTGGCTCGGACCGTCTTTCGACACAGATTGGCATGCTGGTCAGGTGATCCGGGATGTTCAGTAAAGATGCTAATTTGGAAAGTGCATCTGCAAACTGATTCTCTTCCCGGGGCAGATAAATGTATTCTACCTTTTGAAATTGCTTCTCTAGAACCCTTACCCGTGCTTGGTAAGCCACGAGATTGGCGTTCCGAGTTTTCCATTTCTGGAGTGCTTGATTGATGACTAATGATGAATCACCGTGGACCCGGAGGTTTGTTACCCCTAAATCAGCGGCGGCTTGCAACCCGTGAATGCATGCTTCGTATTCGGCTGCGTTGTTGGTCACGTCGAAGTCCAGCTTGATGGATAAGGGAGTGTGTTCCCCTCGGGGTGAAATTAACAGGATTCCGACCCCAAATCCTCGGAAGTTGGATGCCCCATCGAAATATAAATCCCACACTTCCGTATCGGTGGGGAATATGTCTTCATCAGGAAAGGCCCATGTATCGGTGTGGCCTTCTTCGGATATTGGGCCGTCAGCGAGGAACTCGGCAACTACCCAACCTTTGATGGCTTTTAATGGTACAAACTTGAGGTCGAACTCGGATAACATTAAAGTCCATCTTGACATCCTGCCGTTGAGGATGGGCTTCTCAAATAAGTACTTGATAGGATCCATCTTGGATAACACATGTACCTCGTGACTGAGCATGTAATGTCGGAGCTTTTTAGTGGCCCAAACCAATGCTAGGCACGTCTTTTCGACCATTGTATATTTGCACTCATATTCGAGGAACTTTTTACTGATGTAGTAAATAGCCCGTTCTTCTGAATCGACTGTCTGGGCCAGCATAGCCCCCATGGCCGTCTCCGTCGTCGTTAGGTATAACGACAAAGGTAGACCGTGTTGAGGTGGCATTAGTACCGGCGGAGCAGACAACACCTCCTTGATTTTGTCAAAAGCCGCTTGACATTTGTCGTCCCATAGCACCCGTTCTCCGATTTTTAGCTTCTTGAAGATGGGTTCGCATACCATGGTTAGTTTCGAAATGAACCGGCTGATGTATTGGACTTTTCCGAGAAACCCCCTTATTTCCTTTTCGGTTTTGGGTGGTTGCATCTCGGTGATGGCCTTGATTTTAGCTGGGTCGACCTCGATGCCGCGTTGGCTAACGATATGGCCCAGTAATTTGCCCGACGTTACCCCAAAACTGCATTTTTGTGGGTTCAGTCTCATGTTGTATTTACGTAGCCGGGTGAAGAATTTTCTTAGGGCTGAAATGTGCCCGCTTCGGTCCTTGGATTTGACGATCATGTCATCCACATAGACCTCCACTTCCTTATGCATCATGTCGTGGAGTAAGGTAGTGGCGGTCCGTTGATAAGTGGCCCCGGCGTTGATAAGCCCAAATGGCATGACGGTGTAACAGTAAGTACCCCAAGGTGTAATGAAGGTGGTCTTACCCATATCCTCTTCTGCCATTTTAATCTGATTGTACCCGGCATACCCGTCCATGAACGATAGAAGGGCATGATCGGCCGTGTTATCCACCAGTATGTCGATGTGTGGTAACGGAAAATCGTCTTTTGGGCTTGCCTTGTTAAGATCCCGGAAGTCCACACAAACCCGCACCTTGTCGTCCTTCTTGGGTACCGGCACGATGTTTGCAACCCAGTCTGGATATTCAGACACTTGTATAAAGCCTCCTTTAAATTGTTTATCGACCTCTTCCTTGACTTTAAGAGACCACTCGGGCTTCATTCTTCTGAGTTTTTGCTTTACCGGCTTGCACCCATCTTTGATGGGTATTCGGTGTTCGGCTATCTCCCGGTCTATACCCGGCATGTCCTTGTAGGACCATGCAAAGACGTCCTTGAATTCCTGGAGGAGGTCTGTGAATTGTTTTCTCTCCTATGGATCTAAAGATAGGCCCAACTTAAGCATCTGGGGCTCTAAAGTGGTTCCCACATTGATGGACTCGGTTTCTTCGATTACCGGATCTCGGGATTCCCTTTGCTCGAGCTGCTCGACCAGATGTTGAGGTAGGGGTACCTGTTCGTCGGGTTTCTCAATGTCATTGCATATAAAATTTTTGAAATTGAGAAGATTTTGGAATTAAGACAAGTCGTAAGCAGAACGGTGTTCGTTATTATTATTGATGGTAAATTTTGAAAATAGCTCGAATAGAGCTGCCATCTGATCATTGGTCAGTGGCGGGATAGGGAGAGGTCTTGGGACAGGCCCCGAGACCTCAGTGGATAAAGGAAGAGGGGTTACAGACTCGACTTTAGCACCAGACCCTCTAGACTCGGACTCAGACTCCGACTCCGACTCTGACTCAGACTCGATATCCGGCATGTCTCCCTCGCCGGTGGTCAGCTTGTAGACCCGTCCTTGACCGTCGGTCCACTTTATAGTCTTCCTCCAGGCCCTTGTCTCGGTGTTGGTACCGACCTCGGTGATTAGCTTGGTTGGGTCGAACCGATCGCTGCGAAGGATCAGGTTGACCAAGTCGCTCTTTGGAGCAGGGACGACTTTGTCCTCTCCGAATAAGAGCCCCAGCACGGGCTCGGAGTCGTTTTCGCCTTCCTTTGTATCGGTCTGGACGATGGTAAATATATCATCAGGGATGAAATTGCATTCCAGAGCCTTTTTGGTCTCAGGACACATGCTGGTGGGTTGGTAAAGGCCCACTTGGATAGCTCCGAAGACTGGGGTGACGAAGTAATCCGTTAGCTTCAGGCTATAAGGGCTTATGTAAGTACCCTTGATAATGTCGATGGCCTTGTGTATACCGGCCCGAACCACATTTTCCGGAGTTATAGCATACCCCAATCCGAAATGTGACTCGCCATCGTTTAGAACTTCGATGATCTTCCCAGCTGGAAGATATGGTCTTGAGGTTATTCCGGGTAAGTAACCCAGATTTTGTAGCATCGTGTCGATGCTAGTTGTGAAGTAGGGCCTAAAGAGATATTCTTCTTCGATCATGCCCACGAAATCAAATCCTCGTGGGTCGGCCCGGCCTGTAGCGTTGCAGCTTGCTACGGTAATTGGGGTCGCCTCCAGCGTGATGATACCGTCTTTGAGGGGCATCTTGACTTTTCGGTGGAGGGTAGATGACACGGCCTTAACTGCGTGGATCCAAGGCCTTCCCAGCAAGAGATTGAATGATGAGGTGACATCTATCACCTGAAATTCCAATTCCTTTTCGATTGGGCCCGTTATGATCTTTAATTTCACGGCCCTGGCGACAGGTTTTGGGCTTCCGTCGAAAGCCTGGATAGTCTGCGCCGTTGGAAGGTAATCGGCATCAGTGATACCGAGTGCTTTTGCGGTCCTTAGGGGAAGGACATTCACGGCTGATCCATCATCGATAAGGGTCATCGGGAGATATTTACCCTTGCAGATGACCGTGATGTACAGGGCCAGATTGTGATTGGGCCCAAATGGTGGCAGATCAGCTTCAGAGAAGGTTATGAGTGGGCCTTCTTCTTTGGATTTGCCCTTAAGGTAGGGCATGATGGTGGCTACCATTTCAGCAGGGGTAGCCTCTGAATCGACCTTGATTTCATCGAGAGCCTTAGTCAGTGCTTCCCGATGAGCTTGCGAGCTAACCAATAGTTGCCATATAGTTAGATCGGCTCGGACCCTCTTCATTTGTTGGACCAGAGCCGTGTCTGGGCTTGGTTCTTCGAGGGTAGGCTCCGTCCTGGCGGGTTCAGTGACGGATATAGGGATGGAACGCCCAGCCGCGGCGAGATGATTGGTGGCTAAAGCTTTGGACTTTGCCTTTCGGACCTCTTCAAGGGTGATGGGGACAGCTTCTCCTTTGGTTAAGTACATATCATCCTCGTCGTCGAACCATATCCCGTTGATTTGTGGGATATAGGGAGAGATGAGGTGAGAACAGTCAATTACCTCACCGGTGAAGATAGCGTGGGCGCTGAACGGGTTTTCTTTGTTGCTCGGCTTGTCTCCGGGCAACGGGATTTTCCCGCTCTCGATAAGGTCCTGGATTAGATGTTTTAACCTCCAACATTTTTCAGTATCATGTCCGTTGCCCCGGTGATACTGACAGTAGGCTTGGGCATTGTAAGTTTTGGGCCTCTTTTCCACTGGAGGTTCTGCAGTTGGGCCTATCGGTTGGATTAGGCCCTTTGAGGATAGCCTCTGTAAGGCATAAGTATAGGTAGTCCCTATATCTGTGAATACCCGATTTGGTGTATTCTTTTTAGATGAGGTGTCGAGCAGGTTTACCTCGTCGAAGATGCTGCGAGTTGCAGCTGCGGGTGTGGGCTTGACTGTGGATGAACTTGCCCCTTGATACCCTTTGGTAGAGGCCTTAGTCAGGCTCTCCAACCTCAAATCATCTTCGATCCTTGTGCCCATTTCAGTAAGGACGGCAAAGTTTGGGATAATAGCATACCGGAGATGGACCCGGTAGGATGGGAGTAGATTTTTGACGAAGGCTTCCACTAGGGCCTTCTCGCCGGGCTTGTCGACCAGGTTCACACTCTCAGCCCTCCACCTTTGCAGATATTTTGTGAACCCTTCTTTGGGCTCTTGGGCCATTACTTCCAGGGTACGCATTGTAGTCTGGATTTCAGTGTTATCGGCGTAGTTCCGAGCAAATTCGGTCGCCACGTCATCCCAAGTCTTGTATTTCTTGGGGTCGAGCCTGTAGAACCAGGCCCTGGGATGCTTCTCCAAGGAGGAAGGGAATAAGTGCTTGAACATGGTGGACTTTACCCCTTTGACCGCCATGAAGTCTTTGAAGGCTTGGATATGATGGACCGGGTCTTCGGTACCCTCAAACATAGGAATTCCCGTCAAGTTGAGGTTGGCCGGTAGCTCGTCATTCAAAGGTGAATAAATGCGAGCATTTTCGGAGTGGATCGAGTTGCTTGTTGACAAGTGGACTTGCTCCTCGAGCCTGCGAACGACACTGACCAATTCGGCTATGGGCCCAGCGGAATCAGCTCCTTCAACCGGGACCGTCTTCTCCACAGTGCTCAGGCGGGTGTCCAAAGTTGCTTGGTTAGCGAGGATGGAGGTCAGTTGAGTCTCGATCTTGGTTAGGGCATTTTTCAAATCTTCCATCTTGCGTTGATGTCGGGTTGTGGCTGGCCTGTCTGTAAGAACACCACGTAATCAGAGACTAGCCCAGAAATCCCGGAATAGAAAGTACATCCCAAACGAGACTAAAAGGGAAATGACTCAAAGAAGACACTTAGACGGGTGACTTGTGAAGTGTGGGCCTTCCTTAGGATTCGGCAAGTGGGCCTAGTCCTGTTCGAAGGAAGGTTCACGCGAGACATCCCCAGACTTTTGACTCGATCGTGTTGACGGGCCCTCCATCGTAGAAGTATGTCCTACTTAGGTGGGCCTTGCCTTAGTCTAATAAGGCGGACTGGGATAGGGAAGAAACTCGTGATGTAAGATCGACAGAGTTTCGACGCTAGAAACCTTGACAACTTAAGACTCGACCCGACACTGCTAAATATGGGAAGTCCTAAGAGGAGGGAAGTTTTGGAAATTGATTGATTTTTGAAAAAGGACCGAGTGGACTCGGTGAATGGCCCAAATTTCCGGAAAAAGTCATTGGGCCATGAGTTTTGAAAGTTTGAGTTTTGATTTGGGCAGCATACCGGCTAGAAAATAGGCTATTTTGAGTAAAATCATAAGTCCTAAATTCGGTATGTCCCGGGTTTTGAAAATCGAATATCTTGAAAAGGAGGATGTAAATTTTGAAAAGGTGATATTTTTGAAAATGACTCGGAAACCAAGTAGCACGTAGTCACACAAGCATTATAACGACGCCATGTATGCTCTACACTAAGTCTCGGTCGGTCTGAAAGGGTCTATACCAGTGTACATAGTCTAGACGTTGATCGGGACGGACTCTCTAAGTCGAATTGAGCTTAGAACATGCCGCGAAACCCACTCGAATCGACTATGGACACCTTTTGACATATCCATGTTGGAGTACATCAATGGTATAGTGGGACGTCGGTCACCAGTACCGGCCCGGGAAAATATGGGTTATGCATGAACCGTAAAACTAACACGCGCATTGTATTTGTCAAACGATTTCTATTCGAGTCTCACCCTGAGGATGCCGATGGTAAGTCACGCATCAGTTAATCCCCAGCGGAGTCGCCAAATTGTGGACATGACATAGGTCCACCCCGACGCGGCCACGCGCGGGTTTGGGTAGGCGAATGAATCTCCCTATGAAACGGATCGAATTGAAATTTAGGTCTATGTGGAGTCGCCACCGAATTTTGTGGTTATTCGGAACCATTCGAGCCCACTCTATGTCGTAGTGGCCCGTATACAAAATACGGCCCATTTCCGATGTCAGAGTTTATTGGGCTCGTCCCTTTGCATTTGATACCAATACCGACATTATCGGATATTGTGTATTGAATGACTCTCGTGCGCCAACGGTTTCGGGCATCCGGAAACCGAGGTTCTGAGTAAGGGGTGAGGGTACGTGTTGGGAAGCCCACAAAGGACACCCAACCCCGCCCGCACATTAGCGGCCTCTACTAAGAATTCGGATGACTTACAATACGCGCGCTAGTTAAACGGGAAAAGTGATATGCAAAGAGTATTTTCCCTAAACATGTGAATTGAATTTGAAGAGGGTTTCTAAGTCGATTTAATGCAATTAATTCTAACGTCGAAGTCGAATTTTAGCATACGGGTTCATTTAGTACAATAAACGAACAAGAATTAAATTGACAAAAGAAATAACAAACGCGTTAGTAACGATGTAGTGATATAACGAATAATAACGGCTTGTGCAAATAATGAATCGAATTGAAGGATGCAAATATGAGGATGCACGGTTTGAAAAGATAGTATACACGTGATTAATTATGCACGTGTTGACCTAAGTCGTAAAATACTATCGAGTTTGAAAAATAGGATAATGTACGACTCGTGTTTGAGTCGTTATGAGGCCACTCGATCGAGTAGTTGATAGACTCGATCGAGTAGGCTCTGAAAAGATGTTTCTATCTCGTGGTACAGACCGTACTCGGCCGAGTTATGGACCAACTCGGTCGGGTACATGGCCACTCGACCGAGTCATTATGAGACTCGATCGAGTGGGTGTCGTGACAGACATTCTGGTCCGATTTCGGGGTGCCACTCGACCGAGTGGGTTAGGCACTCGGTCGAGTGCCCCCTGTACGAATGGTAATTCGTTTGTAATTTTGATGTTGATTTTGAAATTGCTTTTGATTTTTGGGAATTTGACGATTTTATCGAATCGGACGTAAATATTGCACAATCTACGCTCGACGTGGTTTCTTATGTAAATCGCAAATTTTGTTGAACCGAGTATAAATATTGTTGAATTTATACTCGACTCTAACTTTGAATACTCATTATATTCCACACTCGATTATTTGAATCGACATGGAATATTTGAGTGAAATAAAAAAGTTAAATGAATTGATTTTAGTCGTTTTGAATTAATTATCGCGATACGGACAAATCACACTAATTAATTCATACGACTTGATTACTAGATTCGATATCCAATTATGGGATTAGTATCGAATCCTAAATCGACGCTTTAATTGAATACGTAAAAAAACTTGATTCCCTCGACTTCTCCGACATCGGAATAAATCCCTAGGGATTGTGATGTCGGGTCCGTGTCAACGGGATTTGACCCTTATAAAAATACAATGTTTGCTTTTGAGAAATCGATGAGATATGCGAACAATAACAATAATGATACAAACGATACGAAAATTATTGTTGAAGTTGACCTATCTCAATAATCCAGTAATCGGGATATCGGAATAAGCGACCGTCAACTCGTGTGCAGTACACTCGTATATTCGGATTTCCTTATTCCAATATCACTCATACTCGACACAAATTGATAGGTATTTTAATGTTTTGATACTAGTATTATTGATATTAATGATGCGATAATAAGAATAAAAAAAAAACAAAACGCGACCCGTAAAAAAGGACGACGCGACGCGAGGAGGAAGAAAGGAGAAGAAGCGGGGTTTTGACACCCTCAACCTACATGTTCTTGTCTCGGAATAAGGCTCGTAAACGTGGCTACAACACGGGAGTCTTCGAGGTGTATGAAGGCTAAGTTATGGTGGCTCGGGTTTGACGAATCCTAAAGCTAGTTTAGGGTTTGCTAGGGTATTGCTAGGGTTGAATTTGAGGTAGTAGAAATTCTGAAAAAGGTGTCTTGAAGTGTGTGCAAAGGGTTGCTTATATAGGAAAAGCTAGGGTTCCGGTTTAGGGTTACTCGACCGAGTAGGCAGTTGACTCGGTCGAGTAGGCTTGTGCGTCAGCCGTCGGGCTTGAATAAGGGCCCACTCGATCGAGTGGGTGGGTCACTCGATCGAGTGGCCCAGTCGGGTGCACGGGTCCATTGTTTTGGACCTTGACTTTGAGTGTTTGATGGGTTCTGTGTTTGACTTGGACTTTTGATGGTTGTATGGCTGTTTTTGTGTGTCTCGGAAACGATTTTGACCGGGGTTGACCCAATCGCAAAAAGTCGGTTTTAAATCCGGTGTCGGTTTTGGCCCAAATTAGCCTTATTTGATTGGAAACGGCCCGCTGGGCCTGGATTTGAGGTTGATTTTGTGAGATTTGTACTCTGTAAGTGTGTTAGCCAGCGATTAATGGATTTGAGCCCGTATCCGAGCGCACAGAAGCATGTTAGCATCCGATCATCATTGGGTGTTTTTTGGGAAACTACCATAGACACCTGGCAGTCAAAATGCGGGTGTCTACAATCGGATACGTTACTACCGATATTAACATAAGTATAACATAATTTAATAGGATCAGACTTCATTGAGATCCCATGGTGAATTGTACTAACGACGTGGTGGTGACCTACTAATTTAGGTAAGGTTTTCCTTACTTAGAATACGTTAATATTATTATGCATGTATGAGTTATGAGTACGATGTGATATTGTGATAATAAGAATAATGTGGAATATTGATGGGATAATGATGGTTGAATATTGATACATTGGAGTTGGTGAGGCTAGCTTTAGACCTAGCCAGGGCCTTTGATCACGGTCCCCTCCCAGATTTCTCCTCGCGGGTTGTTGAAACTGCGGGGGGTATGCACACTCAAAATGAAAGGGCCTACCAGAAGAGTTGAGATGAGATTATGGATTGGTACCGATGTTGGTACTGAAAATGTTGAGATGATATTGTTAATTAGTATCGTTGATGGTACTAAGATTATTGGTACTTGATGTTTTATATTTCGTATTTGTATATAAATGTTGGCATGTTCTAACCGCGTGTTCATTGTCTAAATTATCAACCTATTTTAGTGGGGGCCTGCGATGATCCAATTGACATTCTGATCTTTTGGGGAGCAGAGTATTGATGCAGATATGGACCATTGATGTGTGCTTAACTGAAGCGAATTGCTGTTCGGGAAGGGAGTGTGGCCATCGTTGTTATACCCTTAGCATGTTTCCATTGTTATTACATAATAGACCGTTTAATTCATGTAGTCGTTTTGGATTTTGTAACCACACTTAGTTCTCGAATTTGGTTTGCATCCATTGAATAATCTATTAAACTCGATTGTGTTTCAGTATTGTCTTGTGATGGGATTACTGCCTCGGTTAACCCGAGATGATAACACTTCCATTTATCTAGGAAGGCCTCGTTAAGGCTCTTGGATAAACGGGGGTGTTACAAAGTGGTATCAGAGCAATCGATTCTGGAGCCTGAATAAATGAACATAGGAATTAAAATGAACCCCGGTGATAGACCATAAGGAGCCCACTTAAAATCTCTGGTTGAGGAGACGTCCTCATACCAACCTCCGGCCCTTTTGGTTTGGACCCGGTAACTACGTGTGAGATTGAGAGGGGGTAGAATACAATGGGTCTGCGATGATGATATGAATTTCCTTTGAATTGCATAACTGTACGAGTAGTTACAAGTGTGATGTTTACAATGATATGATTAATTACAACGTTAATAGTAATGTATTGTTATGATGTATGAGCATTTAAGGCTCATGTGTATGCTATTGTTGTTTTGAAGTAATCATGTCAAAGGACGCAGCTACCAGTTCTACCCCAGCCACTTTGAGTGCCGAAGAAATGGTGCGCTTAAAGGCAACTAACGATGCACTTTTGGAAGCTTTGAGAAACATCAACGCCCCGAAACCACCGGCGACAGACGCGGCCACCATCAGCGCTGCGATAGCACGTCTTCGTCCCAGTAAATATGACGGGACTGGTGGGCCGTCGCAGCTAGAGAACTGGGTGAGGGAAATGTAGAAGCTGTTTCAGACCGTAAAGTGTCCAGGGCATTTGGAGCTTAATCAAGCTGCATTCTATTTGAGTGGCAAGGCCGATTTATGGTGGCACCTTAACTATGACAAGCTTATTGTAGAGCATGAGTAAGGGGATTATGGAGAGTATGCCTTTAGGTGGAAGAGTCACGCAGAAGCGCTGAGGGCGGAGTTCTTTCCGGAACATATCCGTAGTACAAAAAGAGCTGAATTTGATCGTTTCACCATGACAGACGACATGACTGTCGAGGACTATTACGACAAGTTTATGGAGGTGGCCACTTATTCTGCTGACCTCAATTTGAGTTCTGAACTATTGGCTTCCCGCTTCGAGAGGGGCTTGTCTATTAGAATCCTGGAAAGGCTACCCATGGGGAATAATGCTGATGTGAAAGAGGTATACTTGAGAGCCGGGCACGTCGAGCGAATAGCTGATCGCATTAAGGAGCTGAGCGGTCAGAAGAGTGAAAAGAGGAAAGTCGAGTCTGAGGGAACTGTGCAGGGGGATGCGAAAAGACATGAGAATAATCGATCTCAGGGACCTAGGCATCAATATTCTGGGGGGTACAGTAATGGGGGTGGTAGTTACAACACGGGTAGGAGAGATGTAAAGAGCTATAACTGCAAGACTTGCAACTACAACCACCCATGGACGGACTGCAATGGACAACCAGTTAAGTGCTTCGCCTGTAGAAAATCAGGGCACCGTGCTTACGAATGTCGAGTGAAGAAGAGTAACTCTAATTCCATTCTGGTGTCGGGATCTGAGAGTATTAATCAAGGAAATCGATACCAGGGGAACTGGAACAGATCACAGGGGAACTGGAACCGATCACAGGGGAACTGGAACCGGCCACAAGGGAGTTACAATCAACGATCTGGAGCACTAATCAGTCAACTGCAGCCACTAAACCATCTACGTTTGTTAATGGGGCACCTGAAGGAAGTAAAAACACTGGGAAGCTCTTTGCTATGGGGAAGCAGGCTGCTGAGGAGGACACACAAGTTATCACGGGTACCTTTCTCGTTAACTCGAAACCTTCTTTTGCTCTATTCGATTCTGGGGCAACCCATTCTTTTGTAGCTTGTAATCATGTACCGAGTCAAGGGTTAGTAGATTTTGAAAACATAGCTGATGATATAATCACACCCTCGGGGAAACCGGTTAGGTGTACAAGAGTCTTCCGTAATGTGTCCTTGATAGTTGCGGGGGTTGATTTGCCAGTTAATTTAATAGAGTTTCCCTTAGATGACTTTGACATTATCCTGGGAATGGATTGGTTGGGACGATTTAGAGCCCAGATTGATTGTAACCTCAAGAAAGTGTCATTAAGGGGTCCGAAGGGAGTTAGAGTGTCTTATAGAGAATTTGCGGTAAAGCCAACTGTGAAGATCATAGCAGCCATTACCCTGAAGACCCACCTGAAGAAAGGAAGTCCGTTATTCTTGTGCCATGTTCGGGATACTCGGGCCGAGGAGTTGTCTTCTGATTCAATCCCTGTAGTGAGTGAGTTTGGGAACGTATTTCCGGAGGAGATCCCAGGTTTACCACCAAGGCGAGAGGTCGATTTCGGTGTTGAGCTGAAGCCAGGGACGAGACCGATCTCTAAGGCACCATACCGTATGGGGCCTAAGGAGTTGAGCGAGTTAAAGAAGTAGTTGGAAGAATTGATGGATAAGGGGTATATTCGACCTAGTGTATCACCGTGGGGTACTCCTGTTTTGTTTGTGCGGAAGAAGGATGGGAGCATGAGGCTGTGCATCGATTACAAGGAGCTGAACAATGTCACGGTGAAGAATCGATACCCTTTGCCTCGTATTGATGATTTATTCGATCAATTGAGCGGGGCTGGTATCTTTTCAAAGATTGATTTGAGATCTGGTTATCACCAGTTAAGGGTCAAGAACGAAGATATTCCTAAGACCGCATTCAGAACTCGGTATGGCCACTATGAATTTGTGGTGATGTCGTTTGGTCTAACAAACGCTCCTGCTGTTTTCAAGGATTTGATGAACCAAGTTTTTCGACCCTACTTGGACAAGTTCGTTGTGGTGTTTATCGATGATATTCTAGTATATTCAAGGAACCGGGAAGAGCATGCAGAACATTTGAGGATCGTATTGCAATTACTCCGGGACAACCAGTTGTACACTAAGTTATCAAAGTGTGAGTTCTGGTTGGAGAAGGTCGCATTTTTGGGACATGTGATTTCGAAAGAGGGTGTATCTGTAGACCCAAGCAAGATCGAAGCTGTCTCAAAGTGGCAGGCGCCAAAGAATGTGGCAGAGATTAAGAGTTTCTTGGGGTTAGCCGGATACTATCGAAGGTTCGTGAAGGACTTCTCAAAAATAGCAAGACCGATGACTAACCTTATAAGGAAGAAGATTCGGTACAGGTGGGATGACAGCTGTGAGAGGGCATTCCAAACCTTGAAGGAGCGTCTTACTACGACACCAATCCTAGCCTTACCCGAGGGGAGCGAAAATTTCGAGGGGTGCACTGATGCATCGAAAAATGGGTTGGGATGTGTACTGATGGAGAATGGCAAAGTCATCGCGTATGCTTCACGTCAGCTGAAGACTTACGAAGAGAACTACCCAACTCATGACCTAGAACTTGGGGCAGTGGTGTTTGCTCTGAAAATATGGAGACATTATTTGTATGGGGCAACATTCAAGGTGTTTTCAGACCACAAGAGTTTGAAGTACATCTATAACCAGAAGGAGTTGAATATGCGGCAGAGGCGATGGATAGAGCTGATCGGAGATTATGATATGGAGATTTTGTATCACGAGGGAAAGGCAAACGTGGTGGTCGATGCTCTAAGCAGGAAATCTGTGCATTCTCTGTGTTTGGATATGTCCAGATTAAGGCTAAGGAATGAAGTGCAACAGACGGGGATTCATGTGATAAGAAAAGGGGAAGCAATGTCAGACTTGGCGATTCAACCCGAGTTGTACGCCGAAATTCGAGAAGAGCAGTTTTTGGATCAGAAGTATGTAATGTGGTGAGCCCATATTGAGAGTGGCGAACCCTCAAATCTCACTCTTCACTCAGACGGGAGCCTCAGGTTTAATAACAGGTGGTGGGTGCCGGTAGGAGGAGATTTAAGGAGGAAAATCATGAATGAGGCGCATTGTAGTCCTTACTCGGTACATCTGGGTGGGGACAAACTGTATAAGAATCTGAAGAAGACATTCTGGTGGGAGAACATGAAGAGAGAGGTGGCCGAGTTTGTGTCCAGATGTCTGACTTGCCAGAAGGTCAAGAGTGAACACAAACGACCATAGGGTAAGCTGCAACCCTTAGAGGTACCTGAGTGGAAGTGGGACTCCATTTCCATGGATTTCATTGTAGGTTTGCCGAGAACCCCAAAGGGGAATAATATGATTTGGGTGATAGTAGATCGGCTCACCAAGTCGGCTCACCAAGTCGGCTCACTTCGTGCCAATGAAGGATACGTGGAGTAAGGCTGAGCTTGCAATGGCTTATAGGAGGCAGGTTCTGAAATTACATGGAGTACCTATGGACATTGTGTCAGATCGTGATTCAAGGTTCATATCAAAATTTTGGCAGGAGCTGCAGAAATCCTTGGGTACACAATTGAAGATGAGTACAGCCTTTCACCCTGCGATTGACGGTCAGACAAAACGAACCATACAGACTCTAGAAGACATGTTGCGGGCCTGTGCCTTGGAATTTTGGGATTCGTGGGAGGACCGACTGGATTTGATTGAGTTCTCTTACAACAACAGCTACCATGCTAGCATCCAAATGGCACCGTTTGAAGCTTTGTATGGGAGGAAGTGTAGGAGCCCGGTATGTTGGGATGAGAAGGCCGACGCAGTGGTGCTGGGACCTCACATGATTCAAGAGATGATCGAGCAGGTACATGTAATCCGACAGAAGATTCGAGCAGCACAGGATCGTCAGAAGAGTTATGCTGATCTCCACCGACGAGAGGTTGAGTTCGCCGTAGGTGATAAGGTCTTGCTGAAAGTGTCACCTATGAGAGGGGTCATGAGGTTCGGGAAAAAAAGGGCAAGTTGAGTCAAAAGTTTATTGGACCGTATGAAATTTTGGATAGGATAGGGGAGGTGGCGTATCGGTTAGCACTTCCACCAGCTCTCTATAAGGTCCATAATGTGTTTCATGTTTCCCAATTGAGGAAATACTTGAGTGACCCGTCTCACATCCTTGAACCCGAGACAATCCAGTTAGATGATTCCCTCACTTATGAGTAGGTGCCAAAGGAAATTTTAGATCGGAAAGTTCGAAAAACTCGGAGAGGAGAAACAGCTCTTGTCAAAGTTTTGTGGTCTAATCACAACGTCGAGGAGGCCACTTGGGAAACAGAAGCATCGATGCAAAAACGTTTTCCTCACCTCTTTGATCAGGTAATTATTTCTGTTACGGGGACGTATCCTTGTCTTTAAGGAGGGTAGAATGTTACAGCCTGATTTATGCTATAGCCTGATTTATGCTACATTTAAACTATTATCGTTATCATTTTATTTACTTCATCATAGAGTGGCTCCTTAATGGTATTGGAGGTTGTGTCGGGGAGCGAACTTTGGGGACAAAGTTCCTCATAAGGAGGGTAGACTGTAATACCCCGTCCCGGTCACTCATGTTAGTTCGGTGATTATTGTTTAGTTGGCTGGTCAGGAAGTCTAGTTAGTCGTTCTGTGGTGAAAGGTGAACTTCGGGGACGAAGTTCGTTATAAAAAGGGTAGATTGTAATACCCACATTTTATAGTGAGTTTAACTGAGTCATTTTTTTATACTAAGTCAAACCCGGATAAACATGTTAATTAATACAACCGGAACTTATATCGAACCTGGGCTCAAATTGGGGGTAAGTGATAGCAACCTAGTATAGCTTGACGTGTGTACGTACCTAACCCACTTTCCACCCATTATAAAACCTAACCTAGCAGCCTTATATATGTAAATATATACATATACCCACAATACCGTAAACTGCACACCATCAATTCCATGTGCATCTTCTATCCCGCCGTCCGCTTTTCTTTTACCTCCGCAACCTCCTCTACCCTCTCGTATATTCAGCCTACGGAGTAAGGGGAGATCGAATCGAGTCATTGCTCACACCGTTCACCCTAGGTATGCCGCACCGTTTCCCTTATTTTCGTAGCAGTACATTGTTAAAGTATATTAGTGTTAAATAGTGGTAGTCAGGGGAGGTGTAGTGTCGGGATGTTATCGTTGTTGTCGTCGGATTGTTGTTAGTACATGATTACTGTTGGCGGTAAACTATTCATTCTGACGGTTTGATATTGTGCATTTTTCTTTGTCGTTGTTACGGTATTTGGTGGGATCGCTATTGTTATTATCTTTTTAGTCGAGAAGCTTTGCGGTTATCGTTGGGCTGCCGAGGAGGAGTTGAAACATTTGTTGGGGTCGGCGTATTTTGGTTATTGTCAGGCTAGGGTGTCCATCGATTTAGAGTACTCGGGTCAGCGAGTTCTTGATGGTGTGTGTCTTATAGGTCAGGTTCGCTGTAGTAGCGTAAGTTGCAGAGAAGGAGTGTTGTTGTTTGTAGTTAACGTATGTATAAATATATAATAATATATAATAATAAAAAATAAAATTAGTGTGCTGTAATAGGGGTATAACTTACACTTATGTTAATGTGTCATGTGTGCGTGATATAGTTAGTATAGTGTGGGAGTATATTGTACGTAGCTGTAGAATAATTAGATAATAATAGTTGTTGTAATTCACGTTATTTAGACGGTGTCGGTTTGTTTCATAAATCGGATACGTTACTACCGATATTAACATAAGTATAACATAATTTAATAGGATCGGACTTCATAAAGATCCTGTGGTGAATTGAACTAACGACGTGGTGGTGACCTGCTAATTTAGGTAAGGTTTTCCTTACTTGGAATACGTTAATATTATTATGCATGTATGAGTTACGAGTACGATGTGATATTGTGATAATAAGAATAATGTGGAATATTGATGGGATAATGATGGTTGAATATTGATACATTGGAGTTGGTGAGGCTAGCTTTAGACCTAGTCGGGGCCTTTGATCACGGTCCCTTCCCGTATTTCTCCTCGCAGGTTGTTGAACCTGCGGGGGGGTGTGCACACTCGGAATGAAAGGGCCTGCCACACTACTACAAAACATCAAATAGACAACTGTTTTTTTTCGGAATAGACAACTGACTTACAACAGTTGAGTAGTTTGGAGTTGTATATTACTCTGAGTATAGACATCTGTTTTAGAACAGTTGTCTATTGGTTAATAAACGACTGTTTTTGCAAAACAACAATTGTCTATTACGTATATAGACAACTGTTTTTCTAAAACAACAGTTGTTTATATACATAATAAACAACTGTTTCCTGAATATACATATTCATATTTTATGTTTTTTAATAATTCTGAAATACGTACATATTAACAAACCATAAAAAAGGAATACCATAGCGAATAATTGAACAAAAGAAGTTACATTTTTATAAAATCCAACACCCAAAATCCAAAAGATACATAAAATCATTATCCAATATCCAATATCCAAAAGTTACACATAAAATCATTATCCAATGTCCAAAAGTACCTAAAACCATAATCCAACTAAGACCTTGTCCACATAAGGTAATCCGATGCATCATATACGACTTATTATTAAGAAAATAATCCACCCATAATCCACGAACCTCGTCAATATCTTCTTGAGAATATGGCATCATATCGTTGAAATGCTACAAAATCAATAATATAAATGAACTAATTATTTTTGTTTCAATTATGTGCATAAAACAAATGATTGAAAAAAGAGAAAGTGTGAACCCAAGTCTTACCTCATTGACGGTTCTCTTCAAATCAGAACGAGTGATAATTTCAATCATATATCTCATCACGTAATAACCGCACTCTATTTTCCGAGCACGAGGAGCCGACTACATTGCAACAAGTATAACAAAGTGTAAGAGTCGTACAAATGAAAATGTTCCAAAATCACCTCATTCTTATGTCCCGTCACCAAAACACTCTCATTCATAAAAGTTGATATATACGAAAGCATAGCATTAACAAGGGATTCACAGGATGTGTAGAACTCAACCAAAACATCACCATTTCTGGTCTAGGGATTCACAGTACCCGCACGAAAACCAATTGTCATTGTTTCAGATTCTGGTACCACAAAAACAAGATCAAACCCAACTGTTGAAAAGCAGCAGCAGTTAGGACCCAAAAAGAGTTCAAACGAAGACATGCACACCAAAGTAGAAAGAAGAGGTAGAAGGATTAGGTGGAGGAGGAGAATGGAGATATGCACTCGTAAAAGTAAAAAGGCAGTAAATATGATGTTACAAAACTAATGTCATGATCCAAAAGTTTAATACTCTATTAATTAGGATCCAAAGTTTAATTATTACCGTATTACGAGTATGATTTAGGTGGAGCAAGATACAATGAATTTTAATCAAGTTTAATTATAAGATGATTAAGATATAGAAAAAGAAGAGGATAATCTGTGATAGAAAATTACCCCGCCTAAAATAAAAAGAGTATATAACAAAAGTCAGCCAGATGCATCTATCTACCTCAGCATATATGAAGTATAATACTACTAGTACTGTACTTGAAAGAGAAAAAGAATAATATCTACTCAAACAAGACAGGCACTCCAATTTGGGGCATCATATGAACTTTGCTCCAATTATAGTTGCAAATAATCATAATAAACAATGATCAACAGCAAGAGCAATAATCTAACATAATAACACCAATAATCCAACATAATAACACCATGTCCGTATAACTTTATCGGATATATCATATATATACGGCTAATTATTAAAACTTAGTCTTCCCATAATTCACGAACCTTGTCAATATCTTCTTGAGAATATTGTTTAGACTTAAAAGAGAATCGATCCCAGTAGAACATCGGCGTGTTAATGTTAGCAATCACATTATGAGGGAAAAAGCACTGAACACGAAAAACAAGACGTGAATTAGGAAATATGCAACGTCCATGTGTACAAACTTTAGCATTTACAAAGCTGATTTTTGTGGTAACTCTATATGTACAATGAGTTGAGAATTTACCGAAGTTGAGCCTAGGTGATCGGTGAATGAAGTGGGTAAGTTCTTCGCAACACCCTGCATGTCGAAAGAACCAGAAAAATCTACCAATTAAAAAAAAGTAATTGCATGCCGACTTAGGTAACTGAAATTAGGGCTAGTACCAGGTAAGTGACGACTCCACTGAAGAATTTCCTCAAAGTGCGACCTCCAGCAACGTCTGCTCTGGAAACCCAAAGATTAATGTCAATAGCCCATATCTTAGAGTCGTAATTAAAATAATGAGGGTAAAAAAAGTCGTTAGGAGTATAAAAGTTACTTACACGTCAAGGAATAACCCTGCGTCACTAAGACACTTCACTTTTGTGTCTCCTGAAAATAACGCTATGAATTCATCAGTGTAGTATAGAAGCAAGACCACCAGCATATCATCCAGAAAGAAGAGCCCTGTCTGAAGTACGCATTCCCTTGGCCATCAATTCTTCCATTGCAGCCGACCATATCCGCTGCCCTATAAAATACAAATTGTTTACCTAAAAGCAGTTTCGTCAAACAATGATTAATACACACAATAAAACCATACGAAAAGTTTGGAAAAAGTTGATTTGTGTTTGGTTACTGACCACATCATGGCCTTCACTGACAAAGGATGCACCATCACAATATCCAACCTTCACCCTATTCTAGTTACAGAAATTTGCATATTAAACAGTGACGATATCAGATTAGGAAGAAAGTCGTTAATGCATTAAACGCTCTGAACATAACGGGGAAAAGGATGGGATGTGATGATAGAGACCAGGGTTTTCCTCGGGCTTATTGCTCAATATTCCCGTAAATGCAAGTTCCTTTTCCATATAATTTGACGAGCCACGCCGAGTTGTTTTTCGGTAAAGGCATGTTCTACGATTGTTACACCATCCTCCTCCCTGGATAATAAGAAACATAAGCCATGAAAACGAGTCAATCAAAATGAAAGCAAAAATCGAGAGTTGCTGTTATGAAAGTAATTTGTGCTAGTCTTCATCGGTGTCATCAAAGTAAGGGAAAATAAATAAAATCCACAAACCTCTAATTGAATAAGCCAACTGTTGGCTCCCGACCCATATCCACGATGCAAATGGTATCCAGGCAATAACCCATCTATGCAAACTGCACAAACAAAAGATGGATATAAAACTGACACGAGTATTTCTGAAGTTTAATGATTATGCGCCTGATTAAATCATTACAGGAAAGAGACGTCAGAAGAAATTACAGATCGTGCATGCATTTAGAATGTAACCAAGACGACATTTGTGCCCAAAAGAGGGTCATGAATTATGAGCATACATCAACAATGATCTACAAATATTGGCACACCCACAATCACACCTCAGATAAGCGACCAACAAATTTGTTACAACTATATCCACGCGACCACGCCGAACAATCCAAGGATACAGCATCTGTTAGTTATATTTAAATCGATCATTACTTGCACACAATCAGCTCAAATAGTACAAGTAGACAAAACCCTAAATTTGTCGGTCTCAATTCACTACGATCAAAAGCAGCATTTAGCATATGGTAGAACAAATTAGTGGCATAAGCTCACAAACAACCATCAAAAGATCAAAAGCTTACAGAAAAACTCACAGAAACATCAAAAGTAAAGAAAATACCTGAAGTAGCCAGCTGCTTGAGCAGCTACCATGCCCTTGTCTCGCGCCAAACCTCAAAACAACCTTTAGCCTACAACCTATTAAGAACATCCCTAAGCTTGCGCTGAAAGTGATCAAACAAAGTGGGATAATGAGCACAAGCCTTGAGACAAACAACTTCCAGACAAGCAGGCATGGGAACCGCACTCAAGTAAGGTTGAGCCTCAATAACGAGAGTCAGCCCCGACCTCATTTTCTACTCTATCTCACTCAAATCACCTCTTAACTCGGCTGCACCAAATTCAATCGCCATAGCCTGCGTCCCCTGGCTTATCCACTTCACAACCGCCTTTCCCAGATCCCGTTTTCCCAACATCAAATTTAGCACAACTCAGCTTATCTAAAAACGATGATAAAAAATCAATAAGTTAGATCTAAGGAAGAGAAAAGGAAATGTAAACCTTCCTTTTGCTCCAGCTGTTAGCAAGCTTGAACAGAACACGGAACATGAAAAAAGCAGAACAAAGAGACTGAAATAAGAACAGCAACGGTGAAATAAGGAGGCTGAAATAAGAAGAAGGAGAAGAAGAAGGAAGGGAATACCTAGACGGAATGAATAGAGAGAACGGCGAACGGTGGAGATTCACTGAACGGCAAGCGGCGAGCGGGAATGAACAGAGAACGACGAACAATAACTAACATAGAATGAAATTAGGGAACGAAATTAGAAGTAGATGAAGTTGGTGAACGAAATCAAGGATAAGAAAAGAAGGATAATTAGAAGCTGCTGATACTAATAGATTAAAGAAGGAACGACGAACGACGAGCAAAGAACGATATGATATAAAAATTCATTTGATGACTCACTGCCTATTATCTTCCGAACCGCAACTACTCGTTGGAATGCCCTCTCAGACTCCAACGCCCTAACACGAAGCTTCAGGTCTCCCTTTTCCTGTCAGATTATTATTGCCACGACAGTGGTAAGGTACGGAAGCGACATGAAATACTAGTCGTTTGGTTATAAAGTCGGAATGGGAGGAATTGATTTAAAACTCTATATCACTCTAAACTTGTTTCGTTTGATCATTTCGTTTGATCAAAAGAGGAATACGTGTCAATGATAGGAACTCGGAGGGAGTACTCCATACATAAACATCGATTCGAACTTAGTAGTAATAAGTAATCCCAAACATAGATTCAAACATCGATTTTCGATAAATCTTGAAACATAGAAGCTACTGCAATCTGATGCAATTCAACTATAATCATAAACATGAATTCAACGCAAATCATCGAAGCTTTGGTAAAATTACTGTGATGTAATCATGTTCATAGTTCATAGTTCAGCAAAAATCATCCAAACTTCAGTAAAATCAAACATCAATAAAATATGAATTCAGACATCGCTATAATTGACGAACAAATTCAACGAAACAAAGGTCAATAACTTCAAATTCGAACAAATCAGTGCGATTACAGAAAGGAAAAACTACTCAAATTCAAGAGTCAATTCGATAAATCTAATGCTATCAAAATCATAACAAATGAATTTAACACAAATCATCAAAACTTCAGTAAAATCGAACAATAATACTATGCAAATCCAAACATCAATTCGGAAAATCAATACAATCACAAATTCAACAAATCAACGCGATTACAGAAAGGAAAAACTACCCAGAAACGTAGGATTTTCCAAAAAGGTGATCTTCAAGAGACTTGAGACCAGATTCAGTGTGAAGATCCTTGAAAATTACAGCCATTTGCTTTGATTGATTTGACAAATTTGAAAGGAAATCGAGGGTTCGAGATTTTGAGAGACTGGGATTTCGAGGCAAAGCAAAATAAAAGGGGGATTTTACGGGGATTCTACACGAATCGACTTGTTTCGTTTGTAAAGTCGGAATAGGATGAACGGATTTAAAGAAGATGGAGAAGAAGGAGACTGAAATAATACCAGAGGGAAAGAATACAGAGAACAACGAATGATAGAATTGAAGAGAAGGACACAACGACAGAGGCAATGCTTCTACTGGGAACGAAATCATGGATAAGAGAAGAAGTTGATGAAATCATGGATAAGAGAAGAAGTTGAAGCTGCTGATAGTGATCGACTGAACCAACAGTGGCGGTCGGGATGAAGGTGCTGGTATAGTCGGGAATGAAGGATTAGAAATTTTAGGGTTTAGATAGTAGAAGCTGCTGGTGTTGTTCCTCATACTATGGGTTATTGGGTTATTAGATTAGATACTAAAAAAAAGTTGATATGGGTTATTAGGTAACAACCAATTTTTAGTGGTCCTGAAAACTAGAATAGACAACTGAGTTTAAAAAAACAGTTGTATATTATATAGACAATTGTTCTTATAAAACTCAGTTGTCTATTATCCTATAAAGACATCTGTTTCTCAAACAAAACAGATGTATAAATATTATACATCAGTTGTTAACAAAATCTGATGTCTATTAGGAGTTGTCTATTTGATGTTTTGTAGTAGTGCAAAAGAGTTGAGATGAGATTATGGATTGGTACCGATGTTGGTACAGAAAATGTTGAGATGATATTGTTAATTAGTATCGTTGATGGTACTAAGATTATTGGTACTTGATGTTTTATATTTCGTATTTGTATATAAATGTTGGCATGTTCTAACCGCGTGTTCATTGTCTAAACTGTCACCCTATTTTATTGGGGGCCTGCGACGATCCAATTGACATTCTGGTCTTTTGGGGAGCAGAGTATTGATGCAGATATGGACCATTGATGTGTGCTTAACTTAAGGGAATTGTTGTTCGGGAAGGGAGTGTGTGGCCATCGTTGTTATACTCTTAGCATGTTTCCATTGTTAGTACTTAATAGACTGTTTAATTCATGTAGTCGTTTTGGATTTTGTAACCATACTTAGTTCTCGAATTTGGTTTGCATCCATTCAATAATCTATTAAACTCGGCTGTGTTTCAGTATTGTCTTGTGATGGGACTACTGCCTCGGTTAACCCGAGATGGTAACACTTCCATTTATCCGGGAAGGCCTCATTAAGGCTCTTGGATAAACGGGGGTGTTACAGAATTTCCATAACGCCATTTTGACTATTTTTATTATTATCGATATAATTTAGTTTGCAGGTTGGCAAATGTTTTACGTTTTCTTCGGAAAACTCTTTTTTTATTATATTGTTTTGACATGTGAAGATTTTCAATGAAAGTTTATTTTATTATAACGTTTTACTATTTTCCGTTTTTACTATTTTCATATAATAGTAATTACAGTTTTAAAATCCTGTTATATGCACGGCTGGGAGAACGTTGACGTTGCTCCCCACTTATTGTGGTTGTTATGTTTTAAACATGGAAGGTATATGTGTTCCCCTTCGGGTGGGATAGCGAGCAGTATGGATCCTGCTTGTTTTAATAAGATCACTGTATTATGGATTGTTAAAACCCTATTTATGGATTCTATTTTATTTTTTTATTTTGTAGCCATTTTTATTTTATGGCTTATGTATTGACTTACAATTTTTATTTAATCAAGACATAGCTACAGTGTGTTATAATCCCACTTCTACAGTATTTTCGCCACTGTATTGCGTTAGAATTTCTAGGGGATTACAGTTGGTATCAGAGCATCCCTGCTCCAATGCGTACACCTAAAATTAGGGAAAGTACCAGTAAATTATTTAAACGGTAAATAAAAATAATATTACAGATGGGTAGAAACAAGTAATTAAGGACTTATTTTTTTAGTTTTCCTGTTCCTGAAACTGGATGATTAGCATTGAATATTTGTTTTATATGTCCAAGAAGAAGATAAGTTGACAAGATGCTGACATGATGTAGCTCCAGATCGGGACAAGACCTACTTAGCACTCTCAACGCCTGCTGACTCGAGTGGACAACTAGGTGCTCCAAGAAAGATGCCGATGGTGACTTTTCAGCTCTGGTTTAGTTTACTTAAGCTTTAGGCCAGATGATCTAGAGTAGATTCAAGTTCCATGATCGTGCAGTAGAGTTAGATGCGACTTCACTTCAATTTGGATCTAGACGAAGCAACACAAGACTAGTGTGCTCGTGTCCCTACGAGATGAAGAAGATATCCCCCGAATTCCTTTGTGGAACCATAGAGGTCCGAAGATTACCCTCTCGTTTTAGATCTTAATCATCTAGAACCATTGATTCTTTTCTCCTTGCCTCTACTTCTTCCAACCCTTCTTATAAATTCTCATCTTCATTTTTGAGATAAATATTTGATTAATTCTCCTAATTTACCATCTTTCCTCTTGAGATTCTTTGGTTTGACAGAATTCTGTCTCAGTGAACCTCGTGGAAAGTTATAGAGGTTGAGGTTTAGTAAACCCTTGTTACCTGGTTTGAGGATTGTGAGTCTACCCTATCTTCTAAGCAAGTAAGAAATTCTTGAGAATTGATTTGAATGGCAAATTGTTGATTGATGGAATTAAGAAGATACTTTAGACACTGAAACTTGGGTTATAGGTTACTTAGATTATTTTGGAGTACTTAGAGTTGAATATATTTTGGAGTAGTAAGAGTATATCATATTTCATGGATACCTAGTACCTACCCTAGAACCGAACTAAGTGTAACTGATAATATCACTTTGGGATTCTTATCTAATGCTTATTTGGTGGATGCATCGTGAATATTTGGGATCTGGAGTATCGTTTAAAATGTTAGCCTGAGTGTTGTTGTACCATTAAAGGTTTTCATTAAAAACGTCGTTAGAAATTTTAGTGGACATAGATTTCCCGTGTTTCTTAAGGATTAGATCGTGGATCGTTGATGTAAGGTTGTAACCTACGAACTTTGGAGTTGAATGACCTAAATTTTGGATAGATCATTGTTAACCTTGAAGAAGAGAAACATATTAGTGGTTGGATTTATCATATTGTTTTGAGACATGCATTTATGTCAATCATCTTGATGGATTTATAGTTCAGAACCCTTAGACCAACGATATCGTGGTTTCTTTGAGTTAACAAATATTTTAGTGGTTTCACTGTTACGATATGAAATTTGATGGAATTCTCAGAAACCTTAGTCGAATGACGTGTTTGAAAATGTGAGTATCTGTCGTTACATGTCGGCTGAGTGTGTTTAAGGTTCGACGTACTTTCCAAACCTCGGTTTGTTGATGTTGTTAAGAATATGTTGGTGATCATTTTTGAAGAATTCGTGTCCGAACATTGGTGGATTTTGTTTCGTGTTCCTTACTCGAGAAATTTGAAGTATACCTCAAGTTTAGACCTTATGAGCTTTGAATTTATGAGCCTTAGTGATTACGATTTTGGTTACGTTTTGATGACCGTTGGAATCTTAATTAATGGATTAGTCTAAATCATTTGTGGATTCTTACCATACTAATTGAAAAATTATATAAGTATGTAAGACTTATTTTTGGAGGCGGTGACAGTCAATAATTTTGGAGGTGGTAGATTGAGTAGGACCACCCTGTACCGATATTGGACTTAACGTTATTTGATGGGCCAATTACGAACCCGTGTTTGTGAGAGTCGTGCTAGGAATCTCGAGATGGTTAATTTCTTCTATAGTCCTTGAGAGCTCTTTTTGACTCTCAACTCCGTCCACCTTTCTGCTTCTCTTGAATTCTGTTACCGCTGCTGGTAATCCCTTCGACCTTTATCGATTTTGAAAGCTCTTATTTTTAATTTATTTATCCCTGTTCTATTTACCTGTTAACCATTTTTCAAACTCCTTATTTTATAAAAAGTTTGACTAGTTTAAAAAAAATTATCGTAAAATTTTAACATTTTGAGTTATAGTTTCTAATTGTGAAATTACCCGTTTTGTAAAAAGTTTGACAAACTTCAACTTTTCGGATATCGTGAAATTTAGCATTTTGGATTTATAAGTTAGAACTTCATACTTCAGTACTTTTGTTTTATTTTTGGTTGATATTTATATTTAGATCTATTTAAAAATGCCTTAATAATTTTTTCGAAATTATTTCAATTTTTGATTTTCAAGCGATCGGAATTTTATGAATACTTTCATATTTCCAAATACTTCAATTTCTATAGGATTATTATGTACAATATCTTAACATTGTCGAAATTATTTTGTATGTTCAAGTTTGATAACATTTTTGAATACTTTCATAATTACTTTGATAACATTTTCGAAATTTTAACATTTTGGAATTAGTTTTCGTTTTATTGTTGGTGGACATTTAAATCTATTATTGAAAATGTTTGACGTTTGGTTCGATTTTCATTTACTGCAAAATTTGATTTCTCAAAACTAAATTTTGTTTCTTCATAAAAAATTAAACATTATCGAATTTCTTAATCAAAATGTTTTACTTTTGTTTTGAAAATGTATGATTACCCTTTTTCCTTCGAGTTCATTTACAAATGTTATTTAACGACGTTATTTTATCAAATAACTTTACTTTACGATTTCATTAATTTATAAGATTTTAAACTTCGGGTAGCTTAGCCCAATTCCTCTTGGAATAAATATTTGCGTTCGATTTTGTATCACTTTGAAAGTTGTAAAATTTTCTTTAAAAACAAAATTTTTATACAAATTTGTATCCCCATCTTTTCGAGTGGGGTAGTCTCGATTTCCTTTCTGCTTATTCTCAGTTTCGAGGACGAAACTTTCTTTTAGTGGGGAGGATTGTAACACACGTTATTTTCCTAGCATTTTTATCCTTTCCGTTATGACTTCGTCATAACTCTGTCACATTTCGGCCTTATGTTTCATCATTATTCCTAGCTCTATTTTCATTTTTGAGTCTAATGGTATTTATTTTTATTTTAAAAGATTTTAATTCTTTTAAACCTATTTATTTGATTTTCTTCCTAAACTAATTATTTTTCCGCGAAGAATTCTACTTCTCTACGAATTAACGTTTTTAAGCTCAGATTTAACTTATTTCTTTTCCTACAAATGTCTAAATATATTTATATAAAATTTTCAACTAAGAAATATTTTTATTTACGAAAATTTAGTCATCGATGATTTTATTACGAAGTGTCGTAAATAAATATTTTCCAACGCGAGGTTTACTCTAATGGCTTTGAAATACCTTTATGTTATGTTTGGGAACTTGAATTTGGATTTGAAATTTGGATTTGAAATATTTCAAGCGTTTGGAAACCCCTTGGATTTGGATTTGAAATTTAGACCAAATCCAACCTAGTTCAAATTTGGTTTCCTCAAATTCCTAGTATATGGTAGTCATTTCAAATCCTCACTTATTTTTTTTTCCGTATAATCTTGTTAGAATATATTTTTTTTCTTCATTTTTTCCCCGTAATTTATATTTTTCTAATGATAATTTTTTTAAAAAAAATTGATGACCTTGACCCGACTCTACCCGCCCAAATTCCAAATCCAAATCCAAGGGTACCCAAACACAACCTTAACTATTTTACGATTGTTTTTTTTATCAACTCACAAATTATTTGAGACCTTTTCCCCATGTTTTGGACCGACACATCTCCTTTTCACACTCTTACTTCGTTTTCTTTATATGTTTCATTTTATAAACGTAAAGTTATAATTATTTTCTTTTCATTTATTTGGTACATAATGAACAAACTCTTCATTCTCCCATGCATCACCTTTTGGCTGGTTTATGAAGTGTTTTGAAGCATAGTTTTCATCTAAATTTTATTATCATTCATGCTTTAAACCATCAATTTCCTAAAACATTTGTGTTTCTATTAAACAAAAAAAACTCCTTCCTTTTTTTCCTCAAAACCATGACTTCCATCAGCATTCCAAGGCTGATTCTTGCTTCAATTCGAGCCATAATCGTCTCGTTTTCATCGTCAAATTAATCCTTATTCAGACCCTTTCGTTAAGGTAATAATCGATGTTGTTTTCGATCGTTATTCACCTTGATTTTCTTAGTTTTTCTCATGGTATTATTCTGCCATGATTTTCGTATGTTGTAGGTTTTGTGGATGATCCCGAGGCCGATGAATATATTATCGATTCAGATTTGGATTAGAGGTAACGTCGATGTTACTCGGTATTACTTGATTTTATTTGTGTAATTGCATGTATATTTTTATATTTCATTTTTGACAATATATGTATGTCATATAATCTGAAATTTTTTTAAAAGTTGAACATTTGCATGTTTCGGTATTTTTATCCCTTTTACGAGATTAACGATTAAATTGTCATATTAAATTGTAAAATCGTAATATTCGGCCTAAACTTGTAATATATGATTATATTCCGTAAAAATGAGGTTTTTGATTATTTCTAATAATTTGGTATTTTTCTGATATTTTTGATACCAATTATTGAATTATTACCGTTTACGGACAAAAATGATTAAAAGCTGATTTTTAGTTCTAGTACTTAAACATTTTATTTTAATCTGAGATTTGACGTGGGTAATATTTATGGTGAAATGGAATTTTATTATTTTTTTGATAATTGTTCAGGATTGTAAAGTGGGTGAATTAATTAATCACTTTAAATCATCGTTTATCGTTAAAACCGTGTTTGTCGTTTTAATTTCCGATTTCTGGTTTGTGTTTTAAATCTGGAGAAAATGTGTTCCTGATGATTCTTGGAAAAAAAAATGTGTTTTTATGATTTTGGTACTTTAATAACCTATTAGGAACGACAAGTTTTATTTAGAGAATCGTTAATTGTGAAAACGGGTATTAAAAGACGGTTTCAATGGAATTTGTGAAATCTGAAATTTTGAAAATCTGGAAAAATTACTAGTTTCTGGAAAATCATGATATTTAGGTTTAATAAGAAGTTTTGGATATTAGTACTTAAATTGATTAGATATTAGTACTTAAATTGATTTTTAGATATTTGTAATTACTATTTTTGTTAATCGTTGTTATCGAGATTAGACGATTAACGATAAATCCCTTTAAAAACCAAGTTTATGGATTCTGGAAAAAAAAAAATTATGGCCAGAATGTACAAAAATGTATTTTAGATATTTTATGTAATTTTTGTACTATTTATCAAAGTCTTTAATTAATAGTAATGACTTTTGGACAAAATTACGATTTATCGTTAAAATGCTTCGTTTCACCTAAATGAATTGTTTTTCCAACAATTTTGAAAATACTTGAATCTGAAACTTTAAGAGTTAAATCACCTCTTATCATATTCTAAATTTTTTTAATCATTTAATTAAATAAACGACGTTAAATGATTTATTTTAACGTTTGCCGTAAAATCTTATTTATGCTTGTTTTGTCGAAACTATTAATAATTAGGGATTTTAGTTTTATAAATTTTGAAAACACCCTAATTAGTAGTATTAAAATGTTTAAGACATTTTTAATCATTTTATAAACAGTTGTATGATATTATAATAATTTCATAAACCCAATTGTTCTCGTTTTAGAAATTAATATCGTTAAGGCCGAAAGTATTAGTTTTATAAATCTATATCGTTTACTAAAAATGTTTTATCAGTGTGAACTAATATTTTTGATATTTTGATATGGTGCTATTTTTAGTAAAGTTTCTAAAAAATAGAAGTTTCCTCTTTTAGAATATAATGATTACTCCTTTTGTTTTCTTATAATTATAATATTTTTTGAATATCGATAATGGCTTGTTTTGGAGTTATGGAATAAAGGCAAGTGTGGGGTTAGAGTAATATAGTCTGGGATGTACGTTTTTGCCATCAACTGTAAGGCTGGTGTGTCTTTATGGGGCACATTGGTTGTTGAACTGAGCATGGTTTGTGTTCAGAAGTGTGTGCATTATGCCTTTAAGCTAGATATTGCATCGTGTTAGTCGCCGTCAGTTGAACTGGATACATTTGGTATCCAGGAGGGGTGTATACTACTTAAACCAGGACTTCGCTGCACGCAGTCCTGTTATAGTTGAGTTACGTAGTTAGAGACTGGATTATGTTACGAGTTAAGTCTACAGTTCTCGAAGCTAGTTTCCGGTATTATCCTAGTGAAAGTCTAGCCTTGTGCACACTGATCGAATTTCCATAACGCCATTTTGACTATTTTTATTATTATCGATATAATTTGGTTTGCA
The DNA here is from genome assembly GCA_958450325.1 of Agrostemma githago. Taxonomy (NCBI): domain Eukaryota; kingdom Viridiplantae; phylum Streptophyta; class Magnoliopsida; order Caryophyllales; family Caryophyllaceae; genus Agrostemma; species Agrostemma githago. Next base: position 57,711,552 of record OY288247.1, on the reverse strand, counting down.
AGTTGACAAATATTTTATGTTTTCTTCGGAAAACTCATTTTTTATTATATTGTTTTGACATGTGAAGATTTTCAATGAAAGTTTATTTTATTATAATGTTCTATTATTTTCCGTGTTTTTACTATTTTTATATAATAGTAATTACAGTTTTAAAATCCTGTTATACGGCTGGGAGAACGTTGACGTTGCTCCCCACTGATTGTGGCTGTTATGTTTTTAACATGTCAGGTATATGTGTTTCCCTTCGGGTGGACTAGCGAGCAGTATGGATCCTGCTTTGTTTAATAAGATCACTGTATTCCGGATTGTTAAAACCCTATTTATGGATTCTATTTTATTTTTTTACTTTGTAGCCATTTTTATTTTATGGCTTATGTATTGACTTACCTTTTTATTTAATCAAAACATGGCTACAGTGTGTTATAATCTCACTTCTACAGTGTTTCCGCCACTGTATTGCGTTAGAATTTCTAGGGGATTACAGCTTCAAACACAACCAGGGAGGTAGGTTATAAGGTGTGATCATCACAGGCCAACAAGAGTACGACTTACCAAATTGGCTGAAAGGTGCAAATCTATCAGTAGAAAACCCAAGCCTTACATTTCCTGGTTCTGCTGCAAATTGACGGTAAATTTCCACTCCTCACCGTCATTCGGATGACACATCTTGCCTGGTACCTTAATTTTCTCCTCGTGTCACCTCATTTGCTCGGCTATGGTTCTTGTTGCATATAATTTTTGAAGTCTAGGTGTAACGGGGAAGTAAGTAAGCTAGCTAATTGGGATCGGTTTCTTATCCCTATCACCACTTTTTCCTTTTCTACACCTCAAAACAATATCCCCTCAACCATTTTATACCTACCCTTACCACATCTCTTACAATTCATCAAGCATGACATCATCCTTCCAAAATAACATGCATCCATCAGGACAAGCATCAACCTTTTGATGCGGGAGTTGAAGACCTTTCACACTTTTTTGGTTGTATAGAATGTTCGGGTCGTGATATTATCTTTTGGGATGACTCTCTCAAGCAAGGCAGTAAAGCCATCGATACAAGCGAATGGTAGGTTAAACTCACATTTAAGGCTAATTATCATAAATGCGACTTCTACCAAAATCACATCGCACCCTCCATATAACGGCTTTTCCGAAGCATTTAACATGTCAAAAAATGTTTTTGCTCATGGGTTAGGCTCTTGTGAGTTAGACTCTTGTGGGTTAGGTGAGTCGTCATTCCTATATGTGTTATCGTGGCTAAACAAGTTACACTCCACAGCATCAACTATCATTCCTCTCAACCCCCCCCCCCCTTTTATTTTGTTGGATGTCAGGTTCCTCGGCTAGAGAGCGCTCACCATGACAAATCCAACGATAATAATTGGGCGAGACACCATTACAGATGTGTAACACCCACTATTTCTCCTAGCGCTTTTATCTTTTCCGTTATGACTTCGTCATAACTCTATCACGTTTCGGCCTTCTGTTTCATCATTTTTCCGAGCTTTATTTTTATTTACGAGTCAAATAATATTTATTTTTATTTTAAAAGATTTTAATTCTATTGAACCTATTTATTTGATTTTTATCGTAAACTATTTATATTTCCGCAATAAATTCTATTTTTCTACGAACTAGCGTTTTAAGCCTGGAATTGCGTTATTTATTTTTCCTAAAAATATCCAAACATGTTTATATAATATTTCCAAGTGAGAAATGTTTTTATTTACAAAAATTTAGCCTTTAATGATTTTATTACGAAGTTTCGTAAATAATTATTTTCCAACGTGAGGTTTACTCGAATTGCTTTGAAATACCTTAACTATTTTACGATTCTTCTTTTTATCAACTTACAAATTATTTGAGACCTTTTTTCCATTTTTGGACCAACACACCTCCCTGTCACACCCTTACTACGTTTTTCTTTATACATTTCATTTTATTATGTTAAAACGTAAAGATGTAATTCTTTTCTTACCCGTTTATTTGATGCTTAATGAGCAACCTTTTTATTCTCCCATTCCTCTCCTTTTGGCCGGTTTATGTAAGGTGTGGTAGCATTGTTCTCATCAAAAAAATTCTTAACATTCATGCTTAGAAAACCATCCATCTCCTAAACATTCATTTTTTGCAAATTAAACAACAAAAAAAATATCTTCCTTCCTCTCTCTTAGTCGTGATATCCAGCAGCCTTTCAAGGTAAGTTCTTGTCTCAAATCGAATCTTAATCGTTTCGTTTTCATCATCAAATTAATCGTTATTTCGATCCTTTCGTTAAGGTAATAATCGATGTTGTTTTCGATCGTTATTTACCTTTATTTTCTTAGTGTTCTCATGGTATTTTTCTACCATGCTTGTCGAGTATTGTAGGATTTGTGGACAATCTCAAAGCCGACGAATTTATAATCGACTCGGATTTGGATTAGAGGAAACGTCGATGTTACTCGGTATTGCATGATTTTATTTGTGTAACTGCATGTATATTTTTATATTTTATTTTTGACAATATTTTTATGTCACAAAGTTGTTGTCCAGAATTTTTAAAAGTTGAAAATTTGCATGTTTCTGTATTTTTATCGCTTTTACGAGATTAACGATTAAATCGTCATATTAATTTGTAAAATCGTAATATAAACTTGTAATATATGAATATATTCTGTTAAAAAAATGAGGTTTTTGATGATTTTTGATAATTTAGTATTTTTCTGATATTTTATGTATCAATTATTGAATTATTACCATTTTCGGACAAAAATGATTAAAAGCCATATTTAGTTCTAGCACTTAAACATTTTATTTTAATCTGAAATTTGGCATGGTTAACCAATTTTATGAATTTTTTCATAATTTTTCGGAATTGTAAAGTCGGTGAATTAATTAATCACTTTAAATCATCGTTTATCGTTAAAATCGCGTTTGTCATTTTAATTTCCGATTTCTGGTTTTTGTTTCAAATCTGGGAAAAAAAATGTTTCTGGTGGTTTCATGATAAAATGTATTTTTATGATTTTAGTGCTTTAATAAAATGTTAGGAACGACAAGTTTTATTAAAAGAATCAATAATTGTAGAAACGGGTTTAAAAAGACGGTCTTAACGGAATTTGTTAAATCTGGAATTTTGAAAGTCTGGAAAAATTGGTAGTTTCTAGAAAATCAGGATTTTTAAGTTTAATAATAATTTTTGAATAGTAACACTTAAATCGTTTTGTAATTACTATTTTTATTAATCGTTATTGTCAAGATTTGACGATTAACGAGAAAACCCTTTAAAAAAACCAAGTTTAAGGACTCTGGAATTTTTTTTTCTGAACAGAATGTCCAAAAATGTGTTTTAGCTATTTTACGTAATTGTTTTACTATTTATCGAAGTCTTTAATTATTAGTAATGATTTTTGGACAAAATTACGATTTATCGTTAAAATACTCCGTTTCAGCTAAATGAATTATTTTTCCAGCAATTTTGAAAATATTTAAATCTGAAACTTTAAGAGTTAAATCCCCCCTTAACATACTCTAAATATGTTCGATGGTTTAATTAAATAAAAGACGTTAAAAGATTTATTTTGACATTTGCCGTTAAATCCTACTATTTATGATCGTATTGTCGAAACTAATAATAATTGGAGAATTTTAGTTTTATAAATTTTAAAAACACCGTGATTAGTAGTATAAAAATGATTGAGACATTTTAAATCATTTTATAAACACTCGTATGATATTTCAATAATTTCATAAACCCAATTGTTCTCATTTTAACAATTAATATCGTTAAAGCCGAAAATATTAGTTTTATAAATCTGTATCGTTTACTAAAATTGGTTTATTAGTATGAACTACTATTTTTGATAATTTAATATAGTGCTATTTTTGTAAAGTTTTTAGATATAGAAGTTTCCTAAAATAGAAAGTTTCCTCTTTTAGAGAGTGACCCTTTTTCTCTTTTGTTCTCTTATTATTATCGCAAGAAAATGATATCATTTCATTCAAGAAGAGTGAAATTACAAGATTTTTGTTGCAAAAAGAACTATCACACTAAAATGCCAAAGCATTTAAAGTACCAATACTCTCCAAAATTCTACTATACTTAGGGTGATAAGCCTTTTGAAAACCAATAGTTACATGAAATTTTATCCTAACTATCATGCTATCAATAGGAGACTCTTTTCCCGCAAAAAATTTTTTGTTCCTTTCTTTCCATATAGCATTCACAGCAGCTGCAACAGTAGCTTGGATCCAAGCAATCTTCCAATGCTTCCTCTTTCGAGCTAGATTCATCCACCTCACAGTGGCCTTTAATGAATAAACTCGAAGATTAATCTTCAACCAATCCACCATAGCATCCCAGATCTGCCTAGAAATAGGGCAAGCAAAGAATAGATGCGAATGATTTTCCTGATCAAGGAGGCACATACTACATCTGTTAGCCAGCTGGAATCCACGCTTACAGAACTGATCAACTGTAGCTAATTGACCCTGAACTGCCATAGATAATGTCACCCTATGACTAGGGATTATGTTACTAGACTCCAGACATCTTGTCCATCTTAGTTTGCCAGGATTGTGGAATAACTGATACGCTTTGGATACATGAAACTTCATCCCACTTGAGCAGTTAGAGATCATCACCTGAGCTGACTGAATGGAACCAGTTAACTGTACTATCCTGTCTCTGACTGCCAAAATACCCTTGAACCCTGCAGAATGATACTCTTTAGGAGTGATTGTCCAGATACTGTCACCATCCAAAACATAGGCCTGACACCATCTCACCCAAATGCTGCTGCAAGGGAGAGAAAATTGCCAAAGCCATTTGGATAACAGAGTTGCATTCCAGTCTGCAACATCCTTAATGTTGAAGCCACCTGCAGGCCAAGGGGAGCAGATATCTTTCCATTTTTTGAAGACCAGACGACGAGCTCCATCAGCAATCCCCCAGAAGAAATCCTTACTCAACTTATTAATAGCCTTAACTACAGTCTTAGGTAACAGGACACTAGAACACCAAAAGTTCTCAATTCCAAAGATTACAGAATTTAATAGTTGAGCTTTACCAGCAGCAGATAGGAGATTAGTAGACCAATGATGCATATGGTGTTGAATTTTCAGAATAAGGGAGTCAAACATACTCACTTTAATCCTAGCTTCAGTCAAGGGTATCCCCAGATACCTGAAAGGGAAAGAACCTGCAGAGAATCCAGTGACAGAAGAGATAGCATCCTGTATACTAGTTGTAACTCCTCCATAGTAAATGCATGTCTTATCAGTATTAGCATTCAACCCTGATAGTAGAGCAAAGGATTTGAGCACCATCTTAACTGCAGACACAGAAGGAACATCCCCTCTGGTGAAGATCATTAAATCATCAGCAAAAGAAAGGTGAGTAAGTTTAATTTTGCAACATTTAGGATGGAAAGACACTTGTTCCTTTGAATTGATAATCCTAAGAGACTTAGATAAGATTTCCATACTCATCACAAATAAGTAGGGTGATAAAGGATCACCCTGCCTTATACCACTTTTTCCTTGCAAAAATCCAGTAACCTCCCCATTAATCTTGAAAGAGTACTAAGGTGAGGAGATGCAACCCATGATCCAATTGATAAAGACTGTAGGAAAACCAAAACTTAACAACATCTTTTCAATGAAAACCCATTGCAATGAGTCAAAAGCTTTCCTAATATCCACCTTAATCATACATCTAGGAGTAAGATATTTTCTTCCATAGCCCTTAACAAGAGCCTGAGAAAGAAGAGTATTATCAAAAATATTTCTCCCTACCACAAAAGCTGCCTGCTCCTCCCCTATCAAAGAAGGAAGGACCAATTTCAATCTGTTGGACAAAATTTTTGACACAGCCTTATAAAAAACTGTACAACATGATATGGGGCGAAAATCCAACACAGAACTAGCATTCTTCTTCTTTGGGATGAGAGAAACAACTGTTGAGTTGGCTTGCTTAGGCATTTTATTAGATTTGAAGAAGCTATGAATAGCTTTGCAAAAATCATGCTCAATAATACTCCAAGAGGACTTATAGAACCCAGCAGAGAAGCCATCCATTCCAGGGCTATTGTTGGAATCCAAAGAGAAAATGGCAGATTTGATTTCATCTACCATGATAGGACTAATGAGCATCTGAATAACATCCACAGGAAGACTACCCTGACTTGGAAAAGAGCCAGAAGTACTACAAGACTTACCCAACAAGGTTTCATAATAATCATGAAAAGCTTTTGAGACCTCCTTAACCCCAGTTTTCAACTCTCCATTATGAGATGTTATAGATCCCAACATTTGTTGGTGCTTCCTTTCAGTAATTTTGGAGTAAAAATACTTAGAAGAGCAGTCAGACAGTTGGAGGTGTTGTATTTTTGCCCTCTGTTGGAGCATACTTAATTCAGCCTTTTTAAGAGAACAATAGTCATCTAAAAGATCTTTTTCTTGATCAATATCCTCCAGAGATAAAGGATTATCAATAAGCCTTTTTCGACAAACCAGCAAATTCTGCTTAGCAGCAGAAACTCGACCAGACAGATCAGAAAAATTCATTTTATGTAAATGAGCAAGAGCTTTCTTAACTAGTTTAAGCTTTTGAAAGAACTTGAAAATAGGAGATCCACTTACAGACTGAGCCCAGGCCTTCTGCACAATATGCTTATAATTAGGATGAGAAGTCCAAGTATTCAGGAAGCTAAATCTTTTCTTAGCTCTCTTCTCATGAGAGATTTTGACCAGGATAGGTGAGTGGTCAGAGATACCAGGCTCACAGAACATGGCTACATAAGAAGGGAAACTATTAAACCAATCAGTATTACCCAGGACTCGATCAAGTTTTGACCAGACCCTGGAAGAAGGAGCTTGTTTATTAGACCAAGTTAGAGAGTGCCCAGAGCTTTGTAAATCCTCCAAACCACAACTCAGAATACATTGATTAAAGTCCCACATATCCTTAAGAGCAGGAGGTGTGGAGCCTATTTTTTCATCAGGATTTCTTACAATATTAAAATCACCAAGCAGAAGCCAAGCAGATGAGGAAGACATTTGTAAAAGATCATCCCAGAGAGCCAACCTCATATTGCCATCATTGTGAGCATAGACCACAGATAGAAGAAAGATTTTGTTGGTTTGAAAATGGTGAATAAAGCCGGTAATATGCTGGTCTGATTTCTTAGTGACTTGAAAAGAAACAGTAGAAGGATTAAAAAGAGCCCAAATTCTACCATTATAATGGAATTCATAATTTGTAACCACCCCCCAAGATCTAAAGGATCTCTGGAGAATTTTATTAGCTTTATTCTTCTTCACTCTAGTTTCTAGAACTGACAACAAATCAAGACTATGAGTATATAGAAAGTCTTTTATCTCACTATGCTTAAGAGGATCATTGAATCCCCTAACATTCCAAGAAGCTACTTTCATGGGAAGGAATATCAGATGGAACTTTCTCCCTAGCCTCACCCAATTCAGTAGCCTCACCCTTTGGACATCCTGAGTGCTTTACAGCATCCTCCTTTGGGGGACTTCCATCTGAATGAATCAATTCAGTGTACTTGTCCAAACCTAAGGGTTCTGAGGTACCACCTAGTCCAACTACAATCTGAGTTGCATCTGGATCATCCCCATGGAACAAATGGAACTTATTCCTCAAAATCATAGGTTCCACCATAGGACCAGACTATTGCTTCTTAGAAGAAGAGTTCTTCTTAGGCACAGGATGAAAGATGTCATCCTGATAGAAGTCTTTTGAGCATTCTGAGTGCTTTACAGCAACCACATTAGGGAGCTTTCCATCATAGGGGACTCATTCCCCCCCCCCCCCCCCCCCTGAGAACTCACCTTCCCCTAAGGTTTTTGAGGTACCACCTAGCTCATTAGGAGAAACAACCACTGCCCCCATTTGAGGTTTCGAGAACCTCAACTGGATATGGAAGCCTCAAGATAGCCTCTTCCAGTTTTTTAGCAGCCTCTACTTTCTTCTTCTCCCATTTACAGTTAGAGATTGTATGTCCTAACTTTCCACATCCCTTACAATGGGGTATTAATGACTACCTGATCAGGGAGCTCCTGAGAAATATCATCTTCAACAAGAACCCTAGCAAATGACAGTTTGTATTTGGCTGTAGTAGCCAAATCTGCACATAAGGGTTTACCAATCTTACTTGCTATTTTCCCCAAAACCACATCTGACCAAAGGAAGGGGTCAAGATCAGGAAAAAGAACCCAGATGGGAACACAAGACACCTTATCCATGGTTTCAGATAAGGATGGAGTCCATTCCTTAAGAACTAAAGAGTATATTCCTAAGGACCAAGGGCCTCCCCCTAAAACCCTCTCCATGGCAGCTTTTGAATCAAATCGAAAGGAAAACCATCCTTTTTTAAAATACTGTACCGCAGGAGTAGCTAGATTTCCCCATTTATCAGAAACAAATTTTTTGACCTGCTGCAATGAAGGCTTTGAACCAATAACATTGCCCATAAGAGTAAATTCCCAGATTTTCAATTCATCCTCAAAATCTCCCAAATCAATACAAATCTCATTACTATCAGCAACATCTTTAAAGTATTGCAAATTCATATCCATGGGTTGCTGTTTAGCAGCAATTTTAGACCATTTAGGACCCGAATCAATAACAGGAACAGAGGGTTTGTCAACATTATTAACATTTTCATTAATACCAGGCACTACAACATTCGGAACAATAGGAGGATTAGAAATGGAGTTTTTACCAGCCATGGTCATGGCATCAAGAATCACATCATTGAGCGAACATTGGCGCGAAGAATTCTGAGCATCACTCTGGTTCTGCAATTCAACCTCTTCCTGCCCTGCACCTCCACCTGGGTGAAGAGGAGGGAGGGAGTTCTTCTTTGGCGGACGTCCAGGCCCTCTCTTAACCGGCACGGAAGCCATGGGAGAAAAGCTTGAAAACCCGCGTAACAGAATTTCAGAGAGAATTCTAGAGAGAGAAACTTTCTCTCACTTCGCTATTATTATTATTATTGTATTATTATTTTATTTTATTTTATTATTATTATTATTATTATATATTTGAATATCGATAATGACTTTGCTTTGAAGTTATGGAATAAGGACAAGTGTGGGTTTAGAGTAATATAGTCTGGGATGTATGTTTTTTCCATCAGTTATAAAGTCGGTGTGTCTATTTGGGACACATTTGGTCGTTGAACTGGACATAGTTTCACCCAGGAGAGTGTATGTTTTGACCTTAAGCTAGATATCGCATCGTGTTAGTCGTCGTCAACTGAACTAGACATAATTGTTGTCTAGGAAGGGTGCGCACTACATAAGCCAGGACCTCGCTGCACGCAATACTGTTATAGTTAAGTTGCCTAGTTAGAGACTGGAGTCAGTTATGAGTTAAGGCTACAGTTCTCGAAGCTAGTTTCTCTTTTCCTTTGTGTTCTGTGGAGTATTTGGATTGTAAGGAATGCACGTGTCTTCCAGGGAATTATGCCTAATGGGGTCTTCACTATGAACCTGATTAAATCACAATTAGAGGTTTGCCTTCAAGCCACTAGGAAAAGGTTGGAAGACCCTGGTCTTGGCTCTTCTCCTAGGCAAAGACAGCTTGGTGACTGTCATGGCTTTAATTCTCGTGTCAACCTCTCCGCCATCATTATTGGCCCTTCCTCATCATGCTGCCCTCTTAAGATTATGATTGATGCGTCTTGGAATGATCTTGATTTGGCTTAGCTTCTACATTACTCCTATCCATAACGCCATTTTGAATATTTTATTATTATCGATATAATTTGGTTTGCAGGTTGACAAATGTTTTCTGTTTTCTCCGGAAAACTCATTTTTATTATATTGTTTCGATATGTGAAATTTTTCACTGAAAGCTTATTTTTATGAATAATGTTTTACTGTTTTCCGTTTTTACTATTTTTCTATAATAGTAATTATAGTTTTAAAATCCCGTTGTACGGCTGGGAGAACGCTGATGTTGCTCCTCACTGATTGTGGTTGTTATGTTTTTAACATGGCAGGTATACGTGTTTTCGCTGGGTGTGGGCCAACGAGCAGTTGTGGATCCTGCTTGTTTATTATAATAACACTGTCTTATGGATTGTTCAAACCCATTTATGGATTGTTTTAAATTTTGGTCATTTTTATTTGTGGCCACTATTTGACTTTACCCTTTTATATTGTTATGACATAGTTACAGTGTGTTTTTATTTCCGACTCTACAGTGTTTCCGCCACTGTATCGCGTTAGATTTTCTAGGGGGTTACAAGATGACATGTTCCTTAACCACAATGATCTCAAAAAATTTCAGGTTTTTGCATTTAGTAAATGGACACCTAACTACCCCATTCGATGCATAGTCAAGTGATTTTTTAGCAACCTCCACAAATGATTCTAACACCTTTCAGAAATTCGACGGTGGGATTTTTTTCTTATCAAGTGATAAGTGTGTTATGTAGTGCTTATTTCTTGTGTTTGGTCCCGGTTTCTCATGTGGAATCGCTCTTCGGAGCAGTTTTTGAGGCTACTTACGCTTCTTCTAGCTTGTTTTAGGTTCCTGGAGCCTATCTTGGAGAAACTGAATGATTCTGACTCGTTTCCGATGCATATGGAGCCAACGAAGAGAAGTGACGATGACTCGGTGACATAGACTCGATCCCGAGTCCCTTGGCCCATTCCAGAGCACCGAGAGTTGATAAGAAGCCTAAGAAGAGCAAGTAGGGACCTATGTGACCATATTTGAAGCCTACATGACCCATCCCGGTCGGGACCGTCATCCATCACGACCGGGATAAGATGCAAGGAAAGACACACTTCTGACAGCCATCCCGGTCGGGACCGACATCATCCCGACCGGGAAGAGCATAACACCGCCCGGTATTATGCATAACACTGCCCGGTGTTATGCACCATCCCGACCGGGCCCGGCCGGGAAGGGCCCAGTTCAGCTCGATTTTCATTGTTTCGCCCCCCTTGCTTATGTAACCCTATACATACCCCCCTCTTGTATTGTTTTAAGTACCATTCATTACCCACTAAACCCTAGACTAGTTTAGGTTAGATTAGCCTAGATTAGTGTAGATTAGTTTAATCTCTCTTTAATTACTCCTTAATCTTAGTTTAATCCTAGTTAGTTCTTGTGTAATTGAAGATCTATTGAAGAATTCTTCTCTATTGACAACATTGAAGATACTTCTTGGGTTGATTTTATACAAGATTCAATCTTTTGCCTTTCATTTATGTTTGGTATAATTTCTCCTCTTTAATCTTCTTTACTTTAGTTTTCTCTTGTTTATGTTCTTGTTTGATAATACTCAATCTAATATCTTGAACCTCCATTGTTATGCTTGTTTTGTGATGTGTGTTGTGGTTGTCATCTTGAATATGAGTGAGTAGATTCCCCTAGGGTTAGTAGGGGGATTGGGTGTAGTTAGGGATGATTAGGGTGAGACGGGTGGTACTAGTTGTTGTTTTTGTTGTTTCCTATTTGCCTTGCACTCTTCATGTTTGATGAAATGCTTGTGAGACTTGAGATTATCATTCCTTGTTTTTCTTGCCTCTTCACTTGCATGTTCTTGTTTGGATGGTAGGTTTGGTTCCCCATTAGTAGCGAGAGCGTGGTAAGGATGACCCCTAGACCGTTTAAGTAGCGAGAGCCCGAACGTAACCTAGGCTACGAAAGCACGCTAGTAACCCCCGTTTCCTTCTTTTGATCTCCTTGACATCCATGAACCCGACCTAGCCCTAGTTTCTTCTTATTGATTTATTTGCTTTCATTTATCATTAGTTACTTGTTTAGCTTAGTCATTAGTCAACCTTAGACATCATCCTAGTTTAGTTAGCCTTGAACGTAGTCTTAGACCATAGCACCCTCTTGTTTTGAACTCTCGTCCCTGAGGATCAACTCGACTTACCCTAGCTACCTAGCTTAGGTTCGTTGGTTATTATTTGATCGGTGGAATCCACGACAAATCCCTCCCGTCATAAAGTCTTCCCTCATACGTCCATTTCCGTTCTATTCTCTTAATTTTCTATGTAAAAAAAATATATAACAACAAATTAAAGTTGAATTTCCCTAACTTAATTTACTACTAACTAAAATAAATATATTTACTAAGAGTAAACAACTAACCTAAACTTAATATTATAATTTAGAATTCATCTTAACATATTTATACTAACAAATTAGTCAAACTAAACCCAATTTATTCACATTCTCACCGAATTCATCACAATATCAATACCACAGACCCTAAGATTATACCAACAATCTACCTAATCAAAATTGGGCTAAACTAATTGGCAAACAAATAATGCAACTCAATTGAGACCTACACAACATTAAGTACCAAACTAACAATAATAACTGAAAAAAATTTGAAATAAATCAAAAATAACAAACATTAAACTGAATAAGTAGTAATTATAGTAAGAAAACATACTGTAGAATTAGGAAAAAGAAGGAAAATTAGAGAGGAACTGCGCGGGTGAGGTTTAGAGAGAAGGTAGAGAGTGTTTTTTTAAAGAATGACGAGGGCGAAGTGGGTCGGCGAGTATTTGTGGCGAATTGGAAAAGCGGGCACCCTACAATGGACGCCCGTTTTTTCCTGAAATAGTATATGACGTCCGCTAGTGGACGCCCATCTCCCCATTATGGCGTTTGCTTGTGAACGCCTGTTTACCCAAATTTTTCCCACTCAAATCCTCGTTGAACGCCATCTTTGGAGTTCGATAGTGGATGCCCGTGATTTTAAGTAGGCGCCATATAGGCGTCCGTATGCCCAGGACGCCCATCAGATAGACACCCGGGGCCATAATTCTTGTAGTGACTCCATAGTATAATTGTATCACATTGAATTGAAAGATTATCATAAAGGCTGATTCTATGATTATAAATTGAAGTCATTATTGGTTCTTAGATATCAACTATTAACCCAAATATTTACCAAGTATTATGTTAAAGAGAGATATTATGAGTTTTAATTATTATCTCCATAATAGTGAAATTTGTTAGAAGAAAGTTTAAATTTATATTATTAAATATATTTGTCTTAATCTATTAAATACTGAGTATTAATTTAGGGTCGTGCTTTTTCCTAACGAGTTTTTACTCAATCCTAACGACAATTTACCACTTTACCCTCGTCATTTCATCCCATCAAAACTTAGGTCATTGTTTTTCTCTCTAAAAAAATCCCAAAATTCAACCACATGTATACATGAACCACCATAAACATCGGAACCATCCGGGATCGGTGGCAGAGGGATTGCCAGGGTTGAGGGTGGTGGCTGGATGACTGGGGTCGGGGGGTGCGACAGCGAGTTGGCGTCGATCGGGGCGGTGGGTGAATGATGGGTGAGGTCGGTGGGTAGGGTCGAATCCGGTTGGCAGTTGGGTCACTGGGTGGATGAGGGTGGGTGGCCAGGTGGGGGTCGGGGGAGGGAGGGGAAAGCCTGGAAGTTGGGGTTTTTTGTTTTAATTTTGTTTTATTTAAATTTTCTTTTTTTTTTAAAGTTTTTTTGTTTTCCTTTTTCTTCTTTAATATTTTTATATTTTCTTTGTTTCTATGTAAATCCTTTTGCTTCCTATTACATACATATATAAAAAAATTAATTCAATTGATTGTAATTTCATATGACGTAATGCGTAAACTAATTTATTATACATATAAAAAAATGATACAATAAACAAAATAATTGATGGAAAAATAAACAAACAACAATAATACAATAAACAAAATAATTAAGTCTATAAATAATTGACATTACGGTAATTGAATTAGAATTCATAATCAAATCGGAGGTGTCTATTGATTACTTAAATTGATGAAGTAAATCCAAGAGAAGTTTAATTGAATGGTGTAAAAGAGTTTATAGAAGGGTAGAATGAAAAAATTTTAGAAAAATTCGTTAGGATTGAGTAAACGCTCATTATGAAAAAACAATTTCGTTAATTTATTCAACGTATAAAGTTTTATTTCTATATAACCTTTTTATCAATGTAATTAAGTCATAACCCGTGCAGCGCACGGGCTTTAATCTAGTATATTTTACTCTACACTAATATTTTTGAGCAAGGTTTTATGAGATATATTATTCCGTAATGTACATTCAAGGGGGAATTTTATGAAATCATAATAGATGAATGTACAGTGGACTTTCGACCCATATGTAAACTTTCTTATATTACTGATGTACTATATATACCCTCTCAATAACATGAATAATACAACTCGATCACATATTTCTCTCTCTATCTTCTCTCTAGTTTTCTCTTCTCTTAGTTTATAACAAATACCAATATTGTTACCTTAAAACTAATTATTACTCATACTGTCTTTTATATATTAAAGTAGAAACTTTTAAATCCTCAATATTCACCCACCTCTGCAATCTACTTGACAATGATATGTCACTTACGTTGCGCTTATGTGGACAACCTACATTTCTTCCGCAATATACTAAAGAAAATATAACTGTCATCCTTAAGACCTTAACTCCCCACTACCACATAAACCATTTTTTTGAAAACTACCCCATTATATATCAATTAAAAAAAATAACTGCATCCCATCTTTTAATTGATGTCAACTTCTCTTTTTCTCCCCATCTCACCGGAAAAAAGTATTATACACCTGGTTGTATAGTAGGATCGTACAACCAGGTGGTTATATTACTTATATATATATAATTTAAACTCCTCCTTTTTCCTCTCTAACTTCAATCACATTTAAAGTCCTCCTTTTCCTTTTTTCTCCCTTGTAGTCTTTTGCTTCCTTAAAAACATTCTCTCTTCAGTTTCTCGTATGTATCAATTAAAATTTCATTTTTTTAAACCAAACTTTGCCCATAAACATTTCGAATTGTTTACATGAGCTAACAAGTAAAGTTCTTGAGTTTTCAAAATACTTTTTCGAGTATCAGTTTCTGTGACAAACATTTCAAACTTTTCGAGCTTCATATTAATTTTTACGAGCTTTTAATTTTTGTATCCGAGCTTCGTATGATATGAGGGTACTTTAATATGAGGTTCCACTAACTTGTAATCGATAAATATATTTTCGTGATGTCAAAATACATTCGCTAAAAATTCTGAGTATGTGTGCAAGAATTATGAGCTAACAAAGTAAAGTTCTTGAGCTTTCAAAATAATTTTTCGTGTATGAGTTTCTGTGACAAACATTTCAAACTTTTTGAGCTTCATATTTTATTTTACGAGCTTTTAATTCTTGTATCCGAGCTTAGTACGAACTAGTGCATTTTCCATCTTTCGTAGAGGTGCAACATATACTTTAAGACGATGCAAACTATCAATTCTAAAAAAAATTGAGCTATAATGAAATCAACTCGAGCCATGAATTGATTATAATGTAATATTTAAAATTCGAGCTAACTATTATACTCGTAAGAAATTATTGACCATATAAATAAACTTTGTCTTCAAACCTTTTACGAGTACAATATTTTTTTAAGCTTCGTATTATGAGATTTTTTGAGTTTTTAATTAAATTTTACGAGTGTCGTATGTATCAATTAAAACATCATTTTTTTTAACCAAATGTAGCCCATAAACATTCCAAATTGTTTACAGTATATTTTCGTTATGTCAAAATACGTTCACTAAAAATTCCGAGTATGTGTGCAAAAATTATGAGCTAACAAGTAAAGTTCTCAAGCTTTCAAAATACTTTTTCGAGTATGAGTTTCTGTGACAAACATTTCAAACTTTTCGAGCTTCATATTAATTTTTACGAGCTTTTAATTTTTGTATCCGAGCTTCGTATGATATGAAGGTCCTTTAATACGAGGGTCCACTAACTTGTAATCAATAAATATATTTTCGTGATGTCAAAATACATTCACTAAAAATTCCGAGTATGTGTGCAAAAATTATGAGCTAACAGGTAAAGTTCTCGAGCTTTCAAAATAATTTTTCGAGTATGAGTTTCTGTGACAAACATTTCAAACTTTTCGAGCTTCATATTATTTTTACGAGCTTTTAATTCGTGTATCCGAGCTTAGTACGAACTAGTGCATTTTCCATCTTTCGTAGAGGTGCAACATACTTTAAGATGATGCAAACTTTTTGAGCTATAATGAAATCAACTCGAGCCATGAATTGATTATAATGTAAGATTTAAAATCCGAGCTAACTATAATACTCGTAAGAAATTATTGACCATATAAATAAACTTTCTCAGTTATCATGACTATAATACGAGCTGTAAATAAAATGCAATATTATATTTAAAATTCAAGGTACTTGCAATCCTTCTTGAGCTAATAAATATACTTACTACTCCTTTAATATGAAGGTCCACTAACGGAAAAAAAATGACAAACTATAAATTAAAAAATGACTCCAACTACAGACAATCTGGTGCAAACTATGTCATTACTAAAAACTCGATAAATATGAAATTACATCATAACTGATAATCCTCCGACGTTCGTCGTCGTGAGAATTTCACGAAGACCTACGTGACTATCACCAAGATTATTAATAGTAGACGTAGTTCGTGCAGTATCCGACACCTTTTCTACATTACTCGATGCCCGTTTACGTGCCCAAGTCTCGGCAACCTTAAATCTCCCACGAGCTCGACTACTTTCAATATCCATCAAACTCCTCTTCCTAGTCAATTTTCAAGTATTCAATTAAAAAAAATTGAGCTACAAGGAAAATAAACAACTCAAGCTAGGAATAAATTACGAGTACAATTTAATATCTAAAATTCGGGATAATTGTAATACTCGTTAGAAATTATTGAGCTAGTGAATAAACATTTTGAGCTATCATGTCCATAATTCGAGCTAACATTAAAACATAATGTAATATTTAAAATCCGAGCTAATTGTTAATTTGTTATACTTTTGAGTTAGTAAATAAAATTACTTTTCATGCATATTTTTAATATGAGATATCACTAATATTTCTAGAGTTTCAGTACCAAATTTTAGTAACATGAAAAATTAGTGATACTATTGACAATTACCTTCACAGCGAGATGCATCCTCTACTTCTTGTCCCGGAGCCAATGATAATGCTTTCGAAGTTACAATTTCCAAAGAAATTTCATTTTCCCTCGTCACCAAAAAAAAATCATTTTCCTTAGGAATTTCATTATCCGTTGGCAATGATAAATTAATAGTTCCCTTTGCAATTGAATCTTCACAACACCATTGGTAGTTTAAGATAAAATATAAAAACATTATCCGACAAATTACACGATCTTTTTAAGTCGAGATACAATTAATTTTTAGGTCCATTATCAATTCTTAAACGTTTTGAGCTATTATGAAAATAACTCGAGCCAGAAATTGATTGGAATGTAGTATTGAAAATCTGAGCTAACTGTAGAAATTGTTGAGCATATGAATAAATTTATTGAGCTATCATGGCTATAATACGAGCTATAATTAAAATGTAATATAATAGTTAAATTTCGAGCTAATTGTCATACTTTTTGAGCATATCAATATAACTACTACCCTTTTAATATAATGGTCCAAATTTTCTCATTAAATAGTTAATCGAATATAACTTTTTGAGTTTCGTCGTAAATAAATTGAGCTATGCTATCGTAAAAAACTTTTCATTCCGTAATTAACATTCGACAATATTAAATCAATCTATGAAAAAAATTACGTTTACTTATTGCATATCATAAAATACAACCAATTAACCATGAAAATTTACAATATGCAAAATAAATTCTAGAAATATGTACGGAGTAATAATATCAACAGTTCATACTAATATTACCTTGACAAGGAGAATTAACTTGTTGTTGTCTTCTAGAATTGATCCTTTCCAAGTTGAATTCTTCAATATCCATTGAAAAATGGATTTACTATACTGATTTAATGGAGAAACATGAGAAAAAGAGAAAAATATGTTGGCAGTTACACAGTTAGAAAAAGAATGGGGAAGAACTGAACGTACATTAGTATTTGGTTAGGTTAATTAAAATATAGCAGTGAAATGACATAACTAACCCTGGTTGTATATAAGCATTATACAACCAGGTGTATAATCCTCTTACTGCATCTCACCAATACATCAATTAAAAAAATTATCTTCCCTTTCTCTCCCCATCTGTTGTCGTCTGCCCATCAGGAAAAAAAAATAGTCCTTCATTTTTGAATTTTGGAGGTATCCTCTTCAGATTGATTTCTTCGATATGGTCCTAGCTTGGTGGGATCTTGGAGGTTTGTTTCCCCATCCATTTTCTTTCCTTTGTTATTTTGTCCTCAAGTTTCAACTTTTTGTTTGATTTATTCTTTTGGCTATGCAATTATTACTTTGATATCATGCACAGTTTTGAAATTTATATTGTTTGTGTTTGATTTGTAACACAATGTAACTAAAATCCATCGTTGAACGGCAGTTTATGTATTCAATTTCGGATTGTATTGCTCACTTCTTTGTTTATGATGCTGTGTTTTTGGTATTCTAATTAGGAGTTGAATTTTGACAGTCTAGTTTCATGTCCTTGGACCTCACCCACATACAGCACCTCCGTATTACCATTGTATGCAGTGGAGGAAGACGAGGTAGCGGAGGAGACGTTGTCGGAGTCCGTTTCTTCTTGGTTATTGAATCCCGTTAGTTGATGTTCGTAAATGATTCTTTGTTGGAGCTTAAAGTTTAGAATTTCGCAGTCAAATTGTGCTTCATTTTGGATTTTAGTTTTTGATTTTTTTCTCTTCATATTTATATAGTTTTAGATTTACTTGATAATATGATGTTTATTGAATTTGATTTGTTGATGTTGCGTAATTGATTCGTTGTAGCTTAAAGTTTATGATTTCACAATCAGGTTATGGTTAATTTTCGATTTTAGTTTTTGATGTGTGATTTGATTTGGTTTTTAAAGTATGTTTTAACCATTTGATTTTTTGTTCGTTAGATACTTCAATTAATTTAGTATTTAGCTACTTCTTAATATTTTTGGTTATTTGTTTCAACAATCGTAGAATTGAGGATGTAAGTCACTGAAGATAGGCAAAGCGGTGGAGAAAGAAGGTTCGATGTTATTTCGATCCTCTTCTCCCCAGTAATATACGGTATTCCTTTAAGTTTTTGTCAATTTTGACAACCTGTGAATTTCAATCACCATCTTTGTTTCGATAGAAATTACTTAGTTGATGAATATGTTCATTTGTCAATTGCTTGCCAATTTCATATTTGGGGCTTCTTTTAGAGCTCGAATGATTTTTTTGCTAAATACACGTTGCGTACTACTTGCTTCCTATAACAAAAAGGGTTAAGAAGTGTCCACATTGCAACTCTGAAACAAGTACTTTTTTAGCTCACTAATTTAGATTATACCCCCTCTATTTCATTGATTTCTTCCACCTTAAAAGTGACACATTTCTTAAGAAAAATAATAAAATAAGTAAAAGTATGGAGTTGGTAAATGAAGTGGACTACCTGAGTAAGAGAGAAATGTGATAGAAAAAAAGAAAGTGGAAAAAATCAAAGAAATTATTGAAGATATCAATGAAACAGATGGAGTACCTAATTTGATTGTTTTGATTTCTTATATTATAAATACTAAACTATATGTTCATAAGCAATGATATATGTTTCCTCACAACCTGGGGTAACTTTTGTTTATCTCATAAGGCAACATGTTAGAGGTAGAAATAAAACGATAAAATCTCCCTCCATTTTTTTATTTCCTTCCCACTTCAATAAATATTCCTCATATATATTAGAGAAGTGGAGAAGAAGAAAAAATGGAGGTAGTATCAATGTATCATGCTAAAGCCAAATACAATGAAGTCTAAGACAAATTTATGTCACGTAGCAGTTTGTTCTTAGACCAAGCATAATTTAAATATACATATTGTCCGTTTTTTTTTTGTCGGCGGTCCTTTTTTTCAAACTTACTATTAGGTGAAAATTTGAATATTAGTTTAGTGGTTTGGTACTATAACATTTGCTTGAATAAGAGCTAAGTTAAAACTATTATAGCATATAGAATACTTGCATTGTTGAGCTAAGTTCAGACTTTTGGAGCCACTCAAATTTGCTATAAACAACTTTACCCCCATGTTTCAAACTTGCTAAACTTTGACACTACCGAGTACCCACATGCAGTTGTTAGGGTATTTTAATTAGTTTGATTTATTATCGTACAGAAATAGGATATTCTAAGTTTAATCTTAAAGATAAAATAGTTATATGAGTACTCTGTATGCTGTTACGTTCCAAATTGAATTTGAAGATAATGTTCGTCTTAGATAGGGCGAAATTGTATATTCGATGAAGGTTGACGACTTGAGGCTGAAGAAAAACTAGCAGATTCTATGTTCGTCAGATAAAGATGAATTGAAGAACGTTATCTCCCTCTATCTCAGGGTCAAATTCATAGAACAAATTACACTTCTGCCATTGGTTATTAGATTGTACTCTATTTGGAATAATTGTTTTTTCTATGGAATAAATAGCGATCCGTAAGGAAAGATTATTTTTATACATAAGATGTGGTCATGACAATGTGAATTACAGGCATTTATCATAAACTATGTGAATCAAATGAAGTCGGTATTGTCATATCATGTTTTCCCGTAGAATCTTCTTCATTTATCCATTTCATTAATCCTCTATCACAGTCATATACTCCGTATGTTTTTGCTTTGTAAGTAAAAAATGTAATTATATGTGTATTACGTTAGACTTCAAGCCAAATATATAATTGCAAAAAAAAATTATCACACTTAAACAAATGTGATAGTTTAAGGTTTATTACTCCCTCCGTCCCAATGAATTGTTGGCCTATTCCATATTGGAGCGTCTCAATGAATTGTTTGTCTTTCTATTTTAGGAATATTTTTTATATGTAATTTGACCCTTGGCTTCACATGTCATTTTTCATTGGTTCTCTTTCCCTTGATGCCAAAAGCAAAGGCAAACAATTCATCCGTATATAATAAGGGTGAAAGTACCTTATTGTGTTTAGAATTAGTTAACGTACAATGTCTATTTGTTCGTTGAATTCTTTCGAGTGATCTTTGGCAGTTTGCTTATCGCAAAATCTTGCAACGATCCAGGGATAAAATGAATTACTCAAGAGTACACGACTATATATAATAGGGTTTACTTCATATATTTTCACATTATTTGATAACTATTAATAACTTATTTGATTACTTTAAAATATATAATTGAGAAAAATATCGTTCAACTTATTTTATAAATTATTTGAAATATCAACCTTCAATCAGTTACGGAGTACTATTTTGTTCAGTATAATGTTCAGATATAAGACTATATTAAAATGAATTTTAAGTTCTAACAATATTTTTCCATTTCACATTTTCTCAAAATCCGTGAGAAAAATTAATATTTGTATTACGGGTTTTTTTACTTTGTATAAAAACACAATTTTTAGAGAAGTTTTCATGTGAGACAGTCTCACAATAACCGTCTCACATTAAAATTTGTACAATTTTTTAAGGACAACTGCGCAATTTGCGTGGGATTAAAGCTAGTATGTATAATTACCAAAAGAAATAAAAACAAAACTAATTAAAATTGAATTTCCCACCATATACGGAGTTAATTTGCCTCAGAACATTATCAGAGGAAATCACCTTTCTACTTAAATACAAACACATAGAACTAGTTTGCATTACATCTAAAACAACACTAACAAGACGATTCCGTTATGTGTGGTAACAGCATTCGGAAATTAACTCCTTTGAGTTCTCCTTCCTGGTGAAACACCCTTCTAATGTCAAGGCAATAGGCTACCTGTAGCCTGTAGATCAGTGTAAAAGCAAAGTAAATCATCAGTTTTCTATAGAGTTGAATTATTAAGACAAATAAAATGGCTCACCAAATAATACTCCGTATTTACTTGTATTATTGCAGGGTTTAGGGTCGTCTCACAAGGGATTGGACGCAGAGATTATTACAAGTGACCCAGGATAGACTCAGTACGCATATACTATTATATTATCATGACATTAAATATGGGCTGAATGCGAGATTTCAACGGTTAAGTAAACCGCCAATATTTTCAGATATAGAAAAGGTTTCAAAAAATGACAGAAATTTGGTCGATCTTTGGAACATGGCTGATAGCCTGATAGTCTGATACTACGCAGACAGAAGATTAATGCCTACTAGACCAACAAAAAAACGTGATAATTGGCGTCCAACCAAGATACCGAATCATGGTATACAAACGCATACACTGACCGTAACCACGATTGTGAGAAATACTCCCTCCGGTCACTAATTTTGCCCCATTTCATTAAAATATTCTTCACAAATATTGATGAAATGGGACGAAATACAATGACCGGAGGTAGTACCACACATCAAAATCATCATAATTAGTACTCCCTCCGTTCCGTTTATTTGTTTGTCTTTTATATTCATTGTGAGGAGTATTTTAATCAAAAGCAAACAAATGAACAAGACGGAGGGAGTACCTTAATGAGCATTTGCCCTGACATGTACACTTGTATAGAGTTGAAGTACCACTATATCACATATAGATAACACTTCAAATCTTGGTCCCCTTATTCTGTTCTGTGACATACATATGTCACTAGTTTTCCGCTACCAATCAGTGTCTTCTTAAACAGGATACGCAACTCACATACACTCCTAATTATCCTGCCATAGGCGTGAAACCTTTCAGGTTAAGGGTGATGTTGTTGTCGTCATTGCCATTGAGGTACATAAGCTAATTGTTAATCTGGGATGGTATCTGATGGTAGTAATGTAGTATGTGAAATTAATACTTAACATTAAGAGCTTGCTTGGGATGGTGGTAAATTTTTAAGTGGTAATGGAAATCAAAATGTGAAGAAAATGTAGGATAGGAGTGAATAGTGGTGGTGTTTTATAATGTAAAGGGAATGTGATAGAGTAACAATTACCCCCATATGGGGGTAATGCATTACTTAGAGGGAGAACTGGAGAAGTAATGCTTTACCCCATATGGGGGTAATTGTTACTCCCTCACTTTCACTTTACACTATAAAACACCAATCACAATCCAACCTTATCCTCAATTTTATTGACATTTTGACCTCCATTACCCCTTAATAATGTACCCCATCCCAAGCATACCCTAAAGATCTTTCACACCCCTTCCTCAGTCCCTCTAATAAATTGTGATTTTAGGTTATAACAAGAATAATATAATATCAACCTCACATTTCCACCTCTTTTTCTTACATACTCTCATCCCACAAAACACCATCTAGCCAAAATTGATGAAAGATTGGTTGGGTGATGGTAGGTGTAGGTGTGTAACAATCTAGGTCCAGTAGACAAAATGTAGTCAGCCAAGTGTAGTCTGGGTGCTAAAGGCGTGGTAGTGGGTTGAGTGAAAGTGTGGTAGTCCATCGAACGGAGTGTGGTGGTGAAGGATGGTAACGTAGTGGTCTGTGTGGAGGCGGGTATTGGGTAGAGTGGAGGGGTGGTTGTTTAAGTGGTGGTGGCTGGTGGTGTGGGTAGAGATTGGCGGTAGAAATACCCCCTGGATTCTATAGGGGATTGAAGTGGGAGTAGTAGAGTCATTTGTAATGCAAAGGTATGAATCAGCCTAAAAAGGAAGAAATGGAAGCTTTTAGAGATCAATTTGGAGTACAAAATATTACGGAGTGCAACAAGAAAATGTGTATCCTCATGAAAAAGCCTATTTAAGGTCATTATAACTTATAAATATTCTCTCAACAGTAAAAGAAAAGAGGAAGGCCGGTTGAGCTATCATGAACTTTTTGAAGACAAACTGGTAAATCAAATCTTCTAATGTTATTCAAATATCGAGAGAAAAAAGGTGCACCAAACTAACAAAATAGTTCTCATGATAAGGTAAAATGGTACAATAACTCCCGTTCTCATGATAAGGTAAAATGGTACAGTAACTCCTGTTGATGGGAAGCCAAGCAGAAGAAAAGGGTTAATTTCACAGGTTTAGATAAACTTTGCAGCATCCAGAGAAAAGAACTTAATCCATTCATAACCAGGGTAAAAGGATATTCAAGATCATATTCCATTTTTACAGCAACAACTCAACATTACAAGATAAGCACATCAGAAAAGTACAGTGGTCCACCCTAGCAAAATCTTAGCAAACAAAACAAGGTGACAACAAAAGAATACCGTGTCACTAATGGTTGAGGCCGTTGAATAAGGGCATAACCAAGAGATAGCAACGCCAAGAGAACTGTAAATAGATTGAAAAAAATCATCAAACCAGATATATCAACTTTCTAACAGATGAAATTAAGCAAGCTGCATAGTGTAAGGTTACGTGACATTTTAGGGTATATGCATGCTTATGACACATTAATCCTTGTAATATCTGTGACATGGATTTTTGGTGTTACCTCTTGCAAAAGAGAGCTACAACAGGCACCATTATGCTGAATAAAAATGGCCCCAACGATTTGATTAAAAACCAGGTCAAGGCAGCAAGTATTATATCTGGTCAGGCTAAGGAGTTCAATTACAAAAATACTACAGATTTTAAGTAAATAGTAGCGAGCAAATGGACACAATTTTAACACAATAACTAATTTCAGCTCAGCAACGATACACATAGAGGATACTGATAAGGTAACGCTCCCACCAATCTAGCATATAGAGTCCAATAGTGACATTGTAAAGAAAAATCTTGCGTTCAAGCCAATTCATTTTTCTCCAAAAGACAAACCTGCCAAAAATCACCAACCCAAGTAATGTTATAGCAGACAACATTTTCCTTCACTATGCCCCAAACCAAACGTTATCCACATTTATAGGCATACAGCTAGCACAAGGGATTTACAGAAGAAATCGAGTACTCTTATCATATTACTGAACGGTGCTCCTTTACAAGATGTGAATTAATGCAATTGTTAGGACCTACTTTCTAAGTTCTACTATATCTCCTTCTTAGTGATTTTCCGTCTTCCTCTTCTTCTCCCGCCCACGTCCCGCATGCCACAGTTGAACTGACTAACTTAATCTCATTTGTGAGACAAACTCAAATTCTCAATAACCCTATCATCTATAAAGGGATAGAGAGAGATTAATCCTGTATTTCCACGGGACGGATTGCTAAAGCTCGCCAATAAAAGAACCCAACAACAAAATATCATTTGGAACACATTGTAGACATTAGTGATGCATCTAAGCCTTAACTAGCATCAACTGAGACCACCCGAATTTGGGCCATACAGCCTAATCTCTAAGGAGTATTACCTAGCAGAAGAGAAGATGAACATCTCAGTAATTACCATGATAATCCCCAATAAAACCATTAATCATGGCATCTCAATCACAAATCTCAAATCAATATAAACCCAGTAAGATTGGATACATAACCTCATGTTATAGTCCCTCCATCACTTTCCTTTTCTAGGTGTCGTGTCTCAATCCAAATATTTCTGTGTTAGATATAATCTATCTCACCACCATGTTAAAAGGAATTCTCCTGTCTCTCAAGGGATTCGTGTATAAAGCAAGTGTTAGATATATACTCTTTAAACTGATCATCAAACAAAAAAGTCATAAGCTTTTATTTATAATTAACAAACTTTTATAAATTAGCATAAGAACGGACAATTCCTCAAAAGGTTAAACAATATGCTCCAAAATTTCGAGCTGGAAGCAAACACCTCAAACTTATATATGTACATTGTTTAAATCGTTACACTCAAAACACGAATAAAGGAATTCGAATATAAGAAAAATTTACCGCGAACACTAAATTTGAATCATAAAACAACCGTAGAAAATAAAATTTAAGGAACCTTGAAAAGGGCGGATTAGAGAGTTAGAGGAGGAAGTGAGATCAGCGAAATGGTTGAATTTGCCGATGCTCGTCAAATTAGGGTTCAATAAGATCGACGCCCCCCAAATAAAGATCGATCACACCAGAATCAATATCAATGTGTATATATATAGATCAACAAAGTTGGCGGTAGGGCTCAGCAAATTATCCGACTATCCGAATCCGATCCGCTATTCGATTCGTATTCGATCCGAAAAATGATTTCGGATCGGATATCCGATCCGAAAATTTCGGATATCGGATCGGATTCGGATATCCAAAATAATTTTTTCGGATATCCGATCCGATCCGAACAATGAATTTTTTTTGTAATTTTTATATTGGGTTAGTGTATTCTAATGTAAGTAGGTTATAATTTAATTCATTTTACATTAAGCCTTGGTGACATTTTTGTATTGCTTTAAAATATAGAATAGTATACTCCGTATAATACTAGATTAATTAAGATTAGGATTTTTCGAGTTGAATTGAACTTCATTTAGAATTTTATTTGACCAAAAATCTCAACCAAATCGGATATCGGATATTTCGGATATCCGGTCCGAAATTTTCGGATATCAAAAATCGGATATCCGAAGTGATTCGGATCGGATATCGGATATTAAAATTTTCGGATTTTCGGATCGGATATCCGATCCGAAAATCTGATTCGGATCGGATATCCGATCCGTGCTCTGCCCTAGTTGGCGGTGGATTGGGAAGTTGAGAGGTTAAGTTGTTGGCCCTAATCAACAAACATCACTTCATTCACGTTCATTGTATCCGACGGGATTTGTAACGATTTTTGCGATCAACATTCGTGGAACGATCAATATTTTTGCGAAATAATCGGTTTGTGTTCAATTGATTTGCGTAATCACATCGTTAATACTTTAATGTCACCGAGTACAAATCATAATACGTGTGATGTCACCAAGTAGAAATCATAATACGTGTGCTACAAAGACGTAATAATTTTGTTTAGTGTTTCTAGTGTTTAACATTTTTAGCGAGTATGTTAATGAGTTTGTATATGTTTGGGCTATCACGTGGCGAATTAAATCTCTCTTTAACAAAATCGTATAAATCGTGTATTATGGCATTGTATTTTTTTTAGAGTTTGATAATAAATTTGTCCTCATATTCTTTGATATGTGGATTAACATACTCGATTTGTATATATTTAGGAATCATATAAATTGAACGAAATGAATTGTCGTATATTTAGAGTTACTTTGTCGAAATGAATTGTCGTATAATTGTGTTGTCAGTCAAGACTCTGCAGACTTTGGTTGTGATTCTGACTAAGAAGTGGCGTGATTGTATCACCTCAAGCATGCGACTCTGTCCAAGTAAAGTCACTGGCCAAATCATAAATCCAAATAAATTGAGTTGTCATTCATATGATAATCCAAAGATACTTCAACATGAGATTTTTCGATACTGAAATAATTGATTCCTTTAAAGATTTTCAAAATTCATTCGTACACTAGTTGCTACATATTCAGGCGTTACGGTATCTACTTGGTGAACTTTTTTACTAACTTACGCCTAGCCTTGAGGTTGCTCCGTATTTCCGGCTTGTCCTCTATGAAAGCTTTAATTTTTCACAACGCGTCCCCACGAGCCTCATTCATGTCAGCAAGGACGATGGATGCTGCAATCTCGAACGACAAATAACGCCTCCCGACCTTAGGCCCAATATCGTCGTGGCCAAACGGCGCACCATCGTACAGGCACATGTGCATCAAGTAGAAAATGCCGGATTCCGTGTCGTTCTTCTTGGCGCTCTGTCATTCCAATTTTATCTGGCGATGTGTAAACTTCGACATGTGAACGCCCTTCATCAGTCCCTTATCGTCCATGTAGTCGGCCACTGCGTACGACTGTTGCAATATTATGTAAAAGTAAACGTCAACACCTACAGAAGAAGCAGAATAATTGATGCGGCGAATTAAATCCTACTCATGCAACTTACTATTCTGCGTGACACCCCGAACATATACGAGCCCGAGCCGTGTGCTTGGTGATCGAGGATGTCCATGGTGCGGTCTCTAAAGTTGATGCAGATGCACGCGTAGTACCCCCTAGCATGTACCGGGACAAACAGTAGTTCAACGTCCATGTCGAATGCTCCGTTGCAGTCTCGTACGAATCTGTCCCACGCTGCGTACACGCCGTCATAGTCTTCGTCTGCGGGGGTACTTGATTCGGCCGGCTCCAGTATACGGGCAAGTGAGTCCTAACGGGGGCAGGGGGTGAATATTAGTTGTCATAAGTCACATGGTACGTCGTCATAATTTTCACCCAGAACTATATCAAGTGTGTGGCTGTACACCACAAAGTGTGTGACTATTGATGGTGGGATTTGTCGTGGATCCCGTCGATCAAATAAATAACCAACTAATCCTAGTGGGTAGCTAGGGCAAGTCGGGTCGAATCCACGGGGACGGTAAGAGGCGTCTAGACTAAGGTCGCCCAAATACGAGACTAAGTCAACGAGCTAAACTAAACTAGAGTAATAAGAAGGGGAGAAGGCTAAGGCTATGACTACGGTAACGGAGAGAACAACTAAGGAAAACGGGCTAGGATTAGGTCGGGTTCAAAGGGGCAACGGAATGGTCAAGGAAGAGCTAGGGTGAAGGGGTAGTCGGGTAATCTAGGTGTGGTCCGGGCTCTCGCTACTTAGACCAACCTAGAGGTTCCACCTAAAACCCATTTTGGCGACACACATGACAAACGGGGTTACTAGCGTGTTATTGTGGCCTAGATCGCATCCGGGCTCTCGCAACTTAGACCGACCTAGGGGTCGTCCTCACCGGGCTCTCGCTACTTAGTGAGGGAACCGAACCCACAAGCAAACTATTACCCACAAGAGAAAAGCAAGAAAAACAAGCATATGCACATACTAGTCATTCAAGCATTTCAACAAACATGTGATATGCATCAAACCAAGAGAAAACCCCAAATCTTCCACCAACATCTCCAACAATCCCTTAATCATCCATCAACACCCAAATCACCTTACTAACCCTAGCAACAATCTACTCAAACATATCTAATACTAAAACCAACATAAACAAGAAGAATCAAAACAAGAATCAAAACAAGCATAAACAAACTAGTGAAAAAGATGAACTAAGAACAATAAGATGAACAAAGGTTAAAACTTGGATGAATAAACAAGATAAAGAGTAAAAAGGAATAGAGGATTATACCATACTAACAAGAGAATGAAAAGGAGAACACTTTCATAGAAGATAACCCAAATTCATCCACCAAGGTTGTCAATCTTGGATGGATTCTTCAAGAGATCCAATAATACAAGAGTAACTAAGATTAACTACTAATTACCGACTAATCTACTCTAATCTAAACTAATCTAACCTAAAATAGTCTAGGGTTTAGTGGGAAGTGAAGAACATAAGCTAAGATTACAAGAGGGGGTATTTATAAGGTTACAAGAGCAAGGGAATTGAAAGGAAGTCACGCGGTGCTGTATTGGGCTCATCCCGGTCGGGATGGATGGTCCCGTCCGGGATGGCTTCATGGTCCCGTCCGGGATGGCTCCATGGTCCCGTCCGGGATGGCTCATCCCGTCCCGGTTGACTCAGCAGAAGAGCTTCTTTGTTTGCACTTCATCCCGGACGGGATGAGGTCATACCCGTCGGGGATGAGTCTTGTAGGCCTCCAATATGATCCTTTTGGTCCCTCCTTGCTTCACATGGACTTCTCATCGATTCTCGGGACTCGGGATCGGGTCTCGGAGGCTCGGGAATGGGTCCCAAGGTCTCGGGGTCGAATCCAAGGCATCGAGTGATCGTTCCTTCACTTCGTTGGCTCCGAAAAGTGTATGTATTGAGTCGGAATCGCTCTAACTCTTCACGAATGGTCTCGGGAACCTGAAACAAACTAGAGGAAGCATAAGTAGCCCATAAATCGCTCCCAAGGAGCGATTCCACAAGGAAAATGGGACCAAAACACTGCGAAATAGGCACTACAAACTACATTTATCAACTCCCCCACACTTAACCCTTACTCGCCCTCGAGTAAGCACATACTAACTACTAAACTAGCCGAGTGGGTATTAGCGCACCCTACGCCCTTTCAACTCACGCGAGAACACCTAGAGGATAAGTGCTCTCCGCAAGGCAAGTGGGGTCTTGCGACAAAACTGTGGTTGCAACCGGACACAAAACACATAAGCAACAAACACACAAACAAACAAACAAAAATCGGTTGCACCCAAAAGAAAACAAATACCGCTTCCCTCTAAAAAGCGGTGAAAGAAGCACCGGTTTAGGACTCGAGGCAAGTGACAACGTTCCCAAGCTAGCAATACAAACCAAGATGAACTAAACCCTAATAGTATGACGATAAAGCGACAAAGACGTTGGTAACTTACCTAGGTCCTCCTAACTTTCTAAAAACGTACTACGGGACGATCGGCGGAGTGAGAAGTGAAGAACCACGGTGTTAGTCGACACTGTAGGTAAGTGAGACCCCGACCCCTTCAGCGTGAGCCAAGAGGGTCGTCCCATGTCTAAAACCGCCTAACTAGTCCAAGTAAAAAGATGGAAATATGCAAAATGAGGGAAGACCGACTAATGCTGCTATCATCCTTCCTAGGGACTCGGTCCTTTGGTAGGCTCTTCACGGAAAAAGTCGGAAAAAGGCTTATTTTGAGAGGTAGGGGTTATTTTTGTGAATCGGGTTTTCTTTTGGCATTTTCTTCTTCTTTTGCATTTTTGCTTTGTTTTGCCATGCCATTTCTTTTTCTTCTTTTATATTTTCTTTTTGGCTTTTGTGCCTTTTCTTTTTCTTCATTCTTTTCTTTCTTTCATTTTTTTTTCTTTTCTTTGCCCTTTTTGGCAAAATTTGGCTTTTTGGCATTTCTTTGTATGACAAGAAAGAGAGGAATCAACAAGTTGCAAGTTATTGTGTGGATATGTGTAGGAGGTAGGGTAACGGGTATGTCGGGGTTGCGCATCCCCTTTCAAACCCACAAAAAGGTGGAGAACTTGGACTAATCAAACAATTTCAAACACGGTCACCTAAGGGACGGGACTCGGTAACCAAGGCCTTTTCACACCGTGGGTGGTCAAAATGGTCAAAATGCAAATCCCGTAGTAAATCCCTAGTAAGCTAGGTGGACTCAAGGTAAAGGACCAACGAAATCATTGATTTAGGTTCATTCTACTAGACTAAAGTCCAAGACTCGATTTATACAACTAGGAGGGGAAAATAGACGCTCGCACACTAGCCTCTAAACCGGGTTTTCGAAAACGGTTTGCACACAAGACACACAACACAACACAAAACAAAGACATGACGAAGATGAAAGAAAAAGAAACAAAGGCAACAAAACAAAACAAAATAAAACAAACACAAAAACAAAACAAACACCACCCCGAACTTCCAAATGAGCAACCAATCATCCACAAACTTTACAAAGCTCCACCCGAGCACACCACAACACATATCTCCTCCAAACTCCACAAGAAACAAAGAGGAAAAAGGGTGAAAAGATGTTACCGGGTGTCTTGAAAGCTCTCCAAAGCTAGCGGTGATTAAGCGACCTATAAGGAAAAAGGGAGGCAAAACACGCACAACAAAACAACAATACGACACAACGACACAAAAGAAAAACACACAAAAAGAAAATCTTTTTGATTTTTGTGAAAAGTTTTCAAATTTTTAGGGTTTTTTAAAGATTTTTCGAAAAACTACGAAAATAAATTAAGCTACACTAGAATATCTCTCCCCCACACTTAAACCGAGCCATGTCCTCATGCTCGATCGTAGTGTGCGGAGAGACAAAAGAAAAAGAAAAGAAATTACGAAAATAAAGCTAAAAATAAAAAAGAAAAGTGAAGAAAGGGTAGAATGTGTCCGGCCGGGGTGTAGTCAAGTCACCGTGGGCCGAGACAAGAAAAGATATGGAAGGGGGAAGAAAAATAAAAAGAAGGAAATAAAAGGAAATGGGAGGGGAGGGCTAGGTGTAATCAAGTCACCTAGCCCGGATTCCGCCCAAATCCGACTAATTCCTACAAAAGGGGTGAAAATCTTGTGAATTTGGATTTTGAAATGACTCTCGATGTAGTCACGTCATTGAGAGTCGGGAGCAAGGAATACCGAGGCCTCGAAGGCCACCAAGACACCATGACTCAAGGGAAAGGGGATAAACGAAGGAAAAAAAGCAACAACAAAAACGGAAAAGAAAGGATAGTTGCCGTACCATAGGTTAGCAACTCACTCTCTCCATCGTCTCATAGATCAATATAGGCACTTGCTTGTCTTCATCATTGCTATCCCGCTTCAAGCTCGATAGAACCGCATGGTAGAGGTAGTAATGGTGCGAGGGGGTGGGATTTGATGTGAATATCGGTCTAAAGTGAGGAGGAAATGAGGTTAAGGTATGTAAATGAGGTACATGGGTGGTATAATATGAGAAAGGAAGGTAGGGAGGTTAGGTGGGGGTATACAATGGTTGGGTGGGCTTAAATGTCGAAGAAGAAGCACCAAAAAGGAGTAGGGGATCATCCCGGTCGGGATGGATGATCCCGATCGGGATGACACCCCCGTCCCGATCGGGAAGCTCCCATCCCGGTCGGGATGGCACTCCAGTGGACTCGATTTTTGGCACCCTCATCCCGATCGGGACGGCCCCATCCCGGTCGGGACGACACACCCTGCCCGGTCGGGTAGGGTCTTCATGACTCCCAGGACCCCAAAAACCGACTTCCTTACTCACGATCCAAGCTCTATCACTAACCACTCCTTTCTAGGAGTCACTTTCACTTCACCTATCACAATAAACTCAAACAAAACATCAAATTCTCTCCCTCACAACGCTCATCAACAATCCAATATTACAAGAATACCACAAAACTAACAAAATCAGGAGATAAAACACACAAATACAAGCACAAGTACTCTAAAGAAGAGGAAGGGGGAATATACAACATGACGGTTCTTTAGGAACTCCGTCAAACCTAGGATGGTGGACTCTTCTTCAACCGTAGCCCTCAAGGGCATGGAGGAGCAAGTCGAACGCGCTACCGACATTATAATGAAGGCCCAAGAAGCGCTTGAGCCTAGCCAACCTCCACGGCCTCCAAGGAGGAGGCAAGAAGTAGGAATCCCAAGACCCATCGTCATCATTCATGTCATCTCCGGGGTCTATCCATCCTACGAGCCTAACCGACCTCTTCCTCCCTAAGCATCGCCTCCAATCACAAGCAAGCTTCATCTCCGAGAAACAAGGCACAAAAAGCGGTTTTGGCCTCATCTCCTCAATGCACACCCCCACACTTTCCTCAAGTTGTGGTTCCCCATCTTCATCACTAGGCCCCACCTCATCTTAGAGGAGAGGATTGAAACTTCCACCGGCGGTTTCAATCTCTTCCAAACCATCGCTTGGTGTACTAGTAAGGGGCTCTTGATGCTTATCCACATTCTCGCACAAGGGCAACTGGAGGCTATCAATTTCACCCCAAAACTTCACAAATTCTACCAACTCATCCAACTCACTAACTTCCTCCAATTCCTCACCAACGATGCCTTCACCAAGAGTCATATCCTCATTCGTCTCTTTTTGGGTAGACGATTGAGGCTCTTCAAAGCAAGAGTCGCTCCTTATAGGGAATTCATTAACGGCCTCGTCATTGGGTTGTTCCCCTTCCCCAAATGAACATCCCTCATCAAGTTGTGAGGATCGAGTTAAGAGCATTAGGGTTTGAGCCGTTAAAGCATGCAATCTAGCTTTAGTTTCCTCCCTTTCCCTAAGGATTTCGGCCAAGAGTTCATTATTCTTTTGCGATTGGATGGCCATTCCTTGTTGCATTTGAAGCATCGATTGAAACACCTCCATGTCGGGCAATTGGTGATCATTGGGGTCTTGTAAAGCTCCTTGAAAATCTTGATGATGCCCAAAGGGTGGGGCATCATATTGTTGGTAGCAAGGTTGGGGTGATTGGTAGTATTGTGGGTCATGGGGTTCATATTGTGGTTGGGGTGGAGGGTAATATGGTGGGTTTTGGGGGTATTGGCTTCCATAAGGTGAATCTTGATTGAACATGGTGGGTTCACATTGATAACTCGAGTAATAGTCACCATGATCGTAGGATTGGTAATCGTTCACTTGTTGGTAGCCGTTTTCATAACCTTGAAGTTCATACCCGTCTTGATTACCCCAAGAAGCTTGATAGTGATTAGGAGTCATCATGTCATAGCTTTGGTTCATGAAAGGAAAGGGGTAGCTCATATCGGCTTCCATGTGTGGGGAGTTTAGATCAAACCCCATGCTTGCTCGAAAATCGTAGTCCATACCCGGTTGGAAACCTCTCACCCTAGCAACCGTCCGTTTAAGCGGCTCTAAGTTGCAAGAAGAAGATAGTCACCACCTCTAAGCACAAACTGTAGACTAGGAACAAACGTGAGAAGTCTAGTGCTTTTTGGGCACTAGACAAGAGAGAAATAAACCACACACACACAAGAAGCAAGGTAACAAAAAGAGAAAAGAAAAACACAAACACAAG
This sequence comes from Agrostemma githago, assembly GCA_958450325.1. Lineage (NCBI taxonomy): Eukaryota > Viridiplantae > Streptophyta > Magnoliopsida > Caryophyllales > Caryophyllaceae > Agrostemma > Agrostemma githago. The sequence goes on along the minus strand of OY288247.1, from coordinate 57,677,231 downwards.
GACAAAGTCAAGTAACTAGGAAAACAAAGTCTAAACTAGCACCGTCCCCGGCAACGGCGCCAAATTGATGGTGGGATTTGTCGTGGATCCCGCCGATCAAATAAATAACCAACTAATCCTAGTGGGTAGCTAGGGCAAGTCGGGTCGAATCCACGGGGACGGTAAGAGGCGTCTAGACTAAGGTCGCCCAAATACGAGACTAAGTCAACGAGCTAAACTAAACTAGAGTAATAAGAAGGGGAGAAGGCTAAGGCTATGACTACGGTAACAGAGAGAACAACTAAGGAAAACGGGCTAGGATTAGGTCGGGTTCAAAGGGACAACGGAATGGTCAAGGAAGAGCTAGGGTGAAGGGGTAGTCGGGTAATCTAGGTGTGGTCCGGGCTCTCTCTACTTAGACCAACCTAGAGGTTCCACCTAAAACCCATTTTGGCGACCCACACGACAAACGGGGTTACTAGCGTGTTATTGTGGCCTAGATCGCATCCGGGCTCTCGCAACTTAGACCGACCTAGGGGTCGTCCTCACCGGGCTCTCGCTACTTAGTGAGGGAACCGAACCCACAAGCAAACTATTACCCACAAGAGAAAAGCAAGAAAAACAAGCATATGCACATACTAGTCATTCAAGCATTTCAACAAACATGTGATATGCATCAAACCAAGAGAAAACCCCAAATCTTCCACCAACATCTCCAACAATCCCTTAATCATCCATCAACACCCAAATCACCTTAATAACCCTAGCAACAATCTACTCAAACATATCTAATACTAAAACCAACATAAAAAAGAAGAATCAAAACAAGAATCAAAACAAGCATAAACAAACTAGTGAAAAAGATGAACTAAGAACAATAAGATGAACAAAGGTTAAAACTTGGATGAATAAACAAGATAAAGAGTAAAAAGGAAGAGAGGATTATACCATACTAACAAGAGAATGAAAAGGAGAACACTTTCATAGAAGATAACCCAAATTCATCCACCAAGGTTGTCAATCTTGGATGGATTCTTCAAGAGATCCAATAATACAAGAGTAACTAAGATTAACTACTAATTACCGACTAATCTACTCTAATCTAAACTAATCTAACCTAAAATAGTCTAGGGTTTAGTGGGAAGTGAAGAACATAAGCTAAGATTACAAGAGGGGGGTATTTATAAGGTTACAAGAGCAAGGGAATTGAAAGGAAGTCACGCGGTGCTGTATTGGGCTCATCCCGGTCGGGATGGATGGTCCCGTCCGGGATGGCTTCATGGTCCCGTTCGGGATGGTGATCCCGTCCGGGATGGCTCCATGGTTCCGTCCGGGATGGCTCATCCCGTCCCGGTTGACTCAGCAGAAGAGCTTCTTTGTTTGCACTTCATCCCGGACGGGATGAGGTCATACCCGTCGGAGATGAGTCTTGTAGGCCTCCAATATGATCCTTTTGGTCCCTCCTTGCTTCACATGGACTTATCATCGATTCTCGGGACTCGGGATCGGGTCTCGGAGGCTCGGGAATGGGTCCCAAGGTCTCGGGGTCGAATCCAAGGCATCGAGTGATCGTTCCTTCACTTCGTTGGCTCCGAAAAGTGTATGTATTGAGTCGGAATCACTCCAACTCTTCACGAATGGTCTCGGGAACCTGAAACGAACTAGAGGAAGCATAAGTAGCCCATAAATCGCTCCCAAGGAGCGATTCCACAAGGAAAATGGGACCAAAACATTGCGAAATAGGCACTACAAACTACACTTATCAACTATACACCACAAAGTGTGTGATTGTACAACCTAAGCTGTGTTACTATGCAACCTACAGCCTGTGACTTTAGACCTTAAAGTGTGTGAGTGTACAAAGTGAAGTCTGTGATTATACACCATAAAGTGTGTGACTATACAGCCTAAAGCATGCAAACATGCAAAGTCAGCGTAAAGTGTGTTACTGTAAAAACATGATTATCCAGCCTTACAGTTGATGTGTCTGAAGTCATTTTACCATTCAATATAATAGGTGGGGGAGGAGGGCATACCATGTGAAAGAATACCGAACCACGCCATCGTCACTCCAGATGGGGAGGGTATTCCACGCTGTTTGTCGTCCGCTTCCAACCAGTTCATCAGGTGCGACCAACACTCCAGCACCGCCTTGCTCATTCTATCTCCGGACAAGAGCGTTTGAATCTCACACCTCTCCAGCTGCGCACGAGCACTGTAGTACCTCAATTGCTCCCTGCGTTACGTATTGGTTAGAATGTTTAATATGCAACACGAACTAGGGGCGTAAACGGTTACATACCTGTCTTCGTATCCATTATCATCAAGGAAGCAGTAGTCGGCGGCGTGTTTTCGAAGGTGGAGCATCCTACTCGTTAACGGCCAGTTCATGCGAAACAAGTTCGACATGACGATGGCGCCGGGGTCCGGTTCCTCTTGATTTAAAGAGCAACCCAACCCATCCCCACCGCCCCGTGATCGAGACTTGATTGCTGACCGACATTCTTCTGGGACTGATTGGGGTTTGGGTTCAGGTGTCTTCGTGGTTCCACTCGAACGCTTCCGCTTCTGGGAGGCATCTTCATCGGAGTTCTTTCGTTCGCACGGGTTGACAACAACGATTCCTTGTACTTTCCTAAGGTTTCTACGCTCTCTAAAATAACGTCCCTCACCTTGTTCACATCACTCAATATAAGGGTCGCCGTGATCTCCGCCCTGCACAGATTCATGGTCGCCATTGTCCCCAAAGGGCAGTGAAATGGCAACCCGGCGTACAAAATCATGTGCATCATCAAGTACACTCCACAGTCATTGGCAGAGTAGCCTACCCCCGCCAAAATAAGGGAATGTTCACCATCCTAAACGCACAGACTTTCTCACCCTTCCTCACCCCTCGTTGTACCATGTACTCTCCCATTTTATCAGCCTACAAAACAAATTGAACCAGGATAAGTTGTTGAATACAGTCGCTGTCACAAAATTGATTTAATAGTCACACATGTCACGTAAAAGAGTCTTACCGCTATTCGAGCAATGCCACAGTAAGGCAACGTAGAAAAATCGTCATCATACCACTTGTTGTCGAGATACTCTACTTGTTCCGATTTGAAGTTTATGCAGGCACAACTGTAGTGGTCCTTGTCCCTGGATAAAACCGGGACGAACACCTGCAACCAATGCGTCAAAAAATTGTGTTGATAACCACTATTAACGAACATTATGTTAGAATAATACCATGTCTGAGTCCAAAGCAAATTCGGAGAAACTGTTTTGCCTCCACTGGTCCCACACTTAGAATATCTGTTTGTCCAGATTCAGGCCCTTGTCTTTTTTGTTCCACAATTCCAGCATGGGCTCCTTCTCAGATGCACCGATGTTAATAAATGTAGTTAGTGATTACACACCTTAAAGTGGCTGACTGTACATCACAAAGTGCGTGACTATACAACTTATAGTGTGTGATTATGCACTTTAAAGTCCTTGACTGTACATCACAAAGTGTGTGAGTATACATCCGGTATTGTGTGACTATACAGCTTATAGTGTGTGGTTATGCACCTTAAAGTCTGTGACTGTACGTCACAAATTGTGTGACTATACATCCGTTTGTGTGTGACTATACAGCTTATAGTGTGTGATTATACACGTTAAAGTCTGTGACTGTACATCCATTTGTGTGTAACTATACAGCTTATAGTGTATGATTATGCACCTTTAAGTGTGTGACGGTACAACATAAAGTGTGTGACTTTTTAAAAAAACATTTGGAGCTGCAGACTTTTGAAGGGTGGACGTACCGTATGTCCAAGAGAGAAGAAACATCTACTGGTTACTCTTGCTGCGGATTTGTCGTACATCAGCTGGTTCAGTAGCCTACACCAGCAGTCAACGACGTTATTTGTCACCTTCAGGCTGGGCTCGAGCGACTGCATGTCGTCCCTCGGTATACAGTCGTACTCTGTGTACTCGACCAATGCTTCGCTGTAGATTAAACAAAGTCTCAATGAACACATGTATATGAAACGACATGTATTCCAAAATACATGAACATCACAACTACTACGTACCCTGCCGGACGGTCAGTTGATCGGTCGAAGACGTAGTCTATATAACTATCACATCCTTCCGCACGCTGAGGACATCCGAGAAGATGACTATATTGGAGCACATGAATCGAGATACCACAAGCTGCCCCCTTATCGTAGACCCACAGTCCAATAAACACCCTAGATTTTTCGGCAGGTTACCCATGCACTCAAATGCCACGTCGGAGTGGAAAATGTACGGATGATGTACACCTGCAGCAGTGTGCACGTCGGCTCCGGTAATCTCGCCTGCTTGCTGATCATCCTCCATGACGACGTCCGCTGTTGCGGACGTAACGATCACAGCGTCCGCTACATCTCACCCCGCCCTGTGCAGCGCCACCTCAAGGCTAGCATTGACCTCTCCGACCGCATTGGTTGTCGTCGGGTCCACGGTTTTTGTCTCATCGAGCAGAGCCAGTACTACCTTACGCCTCCCCTGGTCCGACGTCCCATCGTTGTGAACGGTGGCTGGCAAGACAGATTCTGTAGCCAGCTCGTCCACAGCCATCCGTGCGTTCGCGGTCGCCCACCCTGCTTGCCGTAGAGCTACCACTACGGTCGGACTCATACCAACCGATGCCTGCACCTCGCAGCCTGTGTTGAGTTCTTCAGTATCGGACAGAGTACCTTTGATGTGCGGCTCGTCCGCAACAGGCTTCGGCGTACCATCGACAACCTCCTCGAGATCCTCTCCCTCACAGAAACCTGGTGACACGAAGCCACCTTCAAAAGTACCCTCATCCTCGTACCCTTCTATACTCTCAGCACGAGGTCTCCCACTAAGACCCTCGCCCCCTACACCAGCATTCTCAATTTCGTCATCCAAGTAACCAGCATCACGTAAGTCTTCCATGCACAATCGTGTGTACCTGCTTGAAGACACTAGTATTGCGTTGTCCCTCGCCCTCAATGACAAGGGCGTTCTGGGTAGTCTGCCTCAACTGGTCGACCAACGAAACAACTTCGTCGATATACTCGAGGACAACTGGATCCTCCCAGAATTGTTGAGAGGACGAGTTTTGACTTGGAACTGCAAGGTTCCTCGTCACTATTTCCTTTACAGTTGAGGCAACCTTCTCACAGCACTTGCAAAGGCAAGCGCACTCCTCCAGAACTTCAGGGAAAACTCATGGTCGGCCTATAAGTCAGTCAAAGTCAAATTATTAATGTAAAGCTCAATGGTGTAAAACTCATGGTCAGACTCACATGTACGTAAAGTCGAATCATTAGTTAGACAACGAGTGTAAAGCTGCGTGATCATAAAACATAATTACTATGACTGTACAACACAATGAGTGTGGCTATATATCTTCAAGTGTCTGACTATACAGCTCAATGGTTGTACAAGCCGCATGATTCTACAGGACAATCAGTGTGACTATACATCATACTAAGTGTAACTATACATCTTCAAGTGTGTGACTATACAACATAATGAGTGTGACTATATATCTTCAAGTGTCTAACTATACAGCTCAATGGTTGTACAAGCCGCGTGATTCTACAGGACAATCAGTGTGATTATACAACATACTGAGTGTGAGTAAGCATCTTAATGTGTGTGACTACACATCATAATAAATGTACTAAATGTGTGTGACTATACAACATAATGACCGTGACTATTCAACTTCAACTGTGTGACACTGGTTTATAAACATAAGTAGACAGTCACACTAAATGGTTTATAAACACAGGTACGCAGTCACACAAAATGGTTTATAAACAATTGAAAATAGTAACCCGCCTTGATCGATGGTATAAAGAGTGGCTGCGAGATAACTTACGTCCACGGCTCTGGCCTTCAGTTGATCATCGTTCTCGATCCTCGACGTTAGAGGGACCACTTCGCATGTAATATTACCCGTACACGCTATTCTTTTGGGACTAGAACACTGTCTGTCAGAGTGCAGAGTTATAGCGTGCATCCCCTCGTCGCCCGTCACCTCACATGTACGTGGGTACGATACCTTGGAGCACAACTGATTCTCCAGTGACCCCGTCTCCAGTTCCTCATCCAGACGATCGCTTATCCTCTGCGCATCCCAATGGCCGATAAACGGAAGGTCGTATTTGCAAGACTCGCTACAAAAATCATAGCGTTGGAAGTAGGAAATCATCAGAACTGGAATGCACCCCCGGAGGTAATTAGGTTGTCTACTGGAGTCACGCGTCTCCTTACCCGCCTGCACCAGCTCTTGCAGCACCAAATTGCACCACTTTTGTTCTCGAATTAATCCCACGTCCTCCACCGCGGCCAGTAGGCTAAGGTCGAGTGAGTTGTTTGTAGTAGGCGTGCGGAACGACGACAATGCGAACAAGACAAACCTACGTACAAAGTCGTCGTTCGCGGAATCGGTTCCCATTAACTTTCTGTACACGCACCCTAAACCAATTGGTCCGCCGGCTTTCACCATGCCAAATTGCTCCCTCCAACTATTCTTTAACCTGATCACGTCAGGCAAATCTGCCCCTTTTTGGTTTTTCGTTGGGATTACGTTCACCAGCTGAGGCCCAAAAGGTATTTGAATGCAACCGTGCACGTCGTACTTTGACACCATGAATGCCTCCCGGCGTGAGGCGCGAAAAATATGGGATCCGTCAAAGAATACACGAAGGAACATAAGCATGTGGTATAAGGGGGAACGAATCGAACCTCAACTCCAACAGCCCACTGAACCCCACATCACGTAGCCTTTCTTTCTAATCAGCCGTCAATTTTAAAATAACCTTGTACAACCGCCTGGGCTTACAATGAACATCCGGCGGACCTCCCTGTTCTCTTTTCACTACTGGTTTATCTTGTGGTTGTTCTCTTTTCCTCTTACCCCAAAAATTTTGAGCGGTTGTATCCGGTACGCACACAACAATGTGTTGTCCAGTGACGTGGTCGGCCGCTGTATCAAACTTGACCTTCTGCTTCTTCGCACTGCCTTTCTCAACAATTTTTGTCTTCCCCACATCCATCTCGTCAACGATGTGGTCGCCCGCTGTATCTTTCACAAATTTCTTCTTCCCCCTGTCGTTCTTACCAAATTTTTCTCCCCCACCACCTTCTTGCCAATGACAGGGTCGCCCGATGTATCAAACACGACCTTCTTCTTCCCACTTCCCTTCTCACGAACGACGTGGTCGGCTGCTGTCTCTTTCATGACTTTCTTCTTACCGCCCTTCTTACCAACAATTTTCTCCCCACCAACCATTTTGCTGCAATAACAACATGCGTAATGAGTGTGACTGTACAACTGAGTATGCGATTAACATGAGTGTACAACATAAAGCGTGACTATACAACTTCAACTGTGTGATTCTACAACAAAATGTTTGTGACTATATACTTTCAACTGTGTGACTCAACAACATAACGATTGTGACTACACAACCTCAACTGTGTGACTCTACAACATAACGAGTGCAACTATACAGCTTCAACCGTGTGACTCTACAATCTACTCTGTCTGACTATATAACTTCAACTGTGTGACTATACAAGCTAATTTGTGCGACTATACAACTTCAACCGTGTGACTATAGAACATAATCTATGTGACTATACACCTACAATATCACTTGTGACTACAGCAAGAATGAGTGCGACTTTACAACATAATGACTGTGACTATACAATGTCACCAGTGTGACTATACAACTAAAACCGCATTAGCGTAATCACATGCATAATTAGAAAGATGATTATGGGAACTTGAACATGAAAAAAATCAGATGACTGTACAGATTACATGAACTTCAACAGGGAAATATCAAGTCATTACATAATTTATTTTGGGGTTAGGGCGAGATTCAGATTACATCTGCTAAAACAAAGAAATAAAAACTCAAGGAAATCTTTGACTGTACAGATTACATGACTATACAACTACAACCACATAGTTAACTTGAACATGAGAAAATCTTATGACTGTACACACTTATTGGCACAAAAAAAATGCATTATATGAATTTGAACAGGAAATATCAGGTTATTAATGCATTATATGAATTTGAACAAAAAAAATACATTATTAATCTTAGGGTTATCAGAATGGAAAATAATTTTAGGGTTTAACCACTAAAACGACAATGGAAGTTTATTCATGAACATACCTTCGTATGATGATCGGAGTTAAAAACGGAGTATGATCGGAGTTGTTGACGGAGTATGATCGGAGTGACTGATGGAGCTTACGATGGGTTTTCTTAGAGAGAGATTTTAGATAGAGTGGGAGCGTGGTTGATGAAATAAATTCAAGGTGGTTGGGAAGTGTAATAGGCAATAGACGAGAGAGTAGATGAGGGAAGTAATGACAGTAGAGGAGGGTGAAGGAGGGAAGTGATTGATTTGGATAAGGGGTGACGCGCGACGTTTGCAGGCAAAATGCCAGTCTTCCTTTTTTTTTATAAACTTGAAGCCCATCCAACCACCCATCTTAAGATGGATGGAAGATCAAGATCAACACTAAGGGACTTCAAGGAAGTTACTAACTTCCTTGATCCCCCCCCTCTCTCTCTCTATATATATATGTATGTATGTATGTACACACACACACATATGTACACACACACACACACACATATATATATATATATATACACACACACACACACACACACATACATATATAGAGGAGGATTCCGGTGAGGCAGGGTAACTTCTTACACCCATAGAGGTACAATCTGGACCATTAGATTAAGATCTGATCTAATGATCCAGATTGAAAGACTCAAAAAACACGCGCTACTCCTCTCCACCTTCTAAAACCTTGTCATTTGAACCCTACTACTTTCTCTCTCTAGTCTAAAAACCTCTGAAATTCATTGGCTAGTAATTCTACACCTTCAATGGCGAGTAATCCTGCACCTTCAATGGGGACTGATTCTTCATCAAAGCGTCAAAAATTAGATACAAATGAAAATCCTTCAATTTCACCTTCAACTACTTCAGATTTAGGTCAGAAAAATTCAATTTATTCTAAAATTCAATTTCAGATTTTAAGTCTGATTCTTAATTTATTTACGCCATTCGTTTTTTGAATGCAGTGAATAGTCAAGAAACAACTGTAACATGTTCGATGATGGGCGATTCTAATATTTTAGGTAAAATATTTCATTAATTCATCTGTTTTTCTATTTTAGTTTATATTACTTCATCAATTCAATTGCTTCAAGTTTTCATAGAAACGTATCTTATATTGTTTAGTTCATAGTTAAAGCACTGCCTGTTTTGATGTATATAAGTTTCAATTTATTGTATATACATAATACAACAGATATACATATGTAAAGCACCATCTGTTTTGATGTAGATAACTTAATATCTGTTGTACATGTTGAAAATTGTTCATAGTTAAAGCAGTTTCTGTTTTGATGTAGATAACTTAATATATGTTGTACATGTTGAAAATTGTTCATAGTTAAAGCATCATCTGTTTTGATGTAGATAACTTAATATCTGTTGTACATGTTGAAAATTGTTCATAGTTAAAACAGTTGCTGTTTAGAATGTAGATAACTTAATATCTGTTGTACATGTTGCAAATTTTTAATATATAAAGCAATTTCTATTTTGATGTAGATAACTTAATATCTGTTGTACATGTTGAAAATTGTTCTTAGTTAAAGCAGTGTCTGTTTTAATGTAGATAACTTAATATCTATTGTATATATTGAAAATTGTTCATAGTTTTGATGTAGAATTTAATATTACGTGTTAAATTTACATAGATACTCCCGAACCTAATTCTGACAATGATTTGAAGATACCAAGTTGTTCTAAAGAATTGAAACCTTATGTGGGTCAAATTTATCCGGGATTGGAAAAAGTTGGACTGCAACAAGCATTTGAATTTTATTCCAAGTATACAACTGCCGGTGGCTTCATTGCTAGGAAGAGCACTGGACGCACTAGTCGTGGTATCGTTAAAAAAAAGTACATTGTGTGCAATAAAGAAGCTGAATATGAACATAAGGGACAACAACAAAGAAGGGAGATAACAAGAATTTGTTGTATGGCCAGAATCATCTTACAAAGAAGATCTGATGGGCGATATGAAATCAAATAATTTAATGAAGGACATAACATTTTTTGAACACACCTTCCACAACGATGCACCTTAAAAAGTCAAGGAAACTCACAATTTTGCACAAAAAGATGATCATTGACAACTCCATGGTGAACCAAGATGCTGTTAGAACTTTCAGAATGTTCAAACAGTTCGTAAAGGGTTATAAATATGTAGGTGCATCAAAGGTTGATTTTAAAATTTTTGGTAGAGATATAAAGAAGTTTATCAAGGACTCTGATGGACAGATGTTCATTGAGATCCTTATGAAAAAGAAATCCCTCTGTGACTGTTTTTGTTTTGACTTTGATGTTGATGATAAACAAAGGATCACTCGTTTATTTTGGGCTGACCTTATAATGATAAAGAACTACATGTTATTTGGTGATATGGTGTCTTTTGATACTACATATAACATGAATAAGTACAAGATGGTCTTTGCTCCCTTCACGGGTATAGATCATCACAAGAAATGTGTCACATTTGCTGCTGGCCTTGTTGGGAGAGGGAATGGTAAGAGCTTTTCTTATTGCTATCTTTGTCATTTTTTGTGTTCTAAAGATAACATGTGTTGCACATAAGGAATTTTATTATACTGTGTTCTCAATGCATGATGCATGTAATGGCTTTGTTTGGCTGTTTAAAAACTTTATAAAGGCAATGGGAGGTACTTTTCCTTCCTTCATTATCACTGATCAGGATTTGGGAATCAAAGCTGGGGTGAAGGAGGTTTTTGGAAGCCACACATTTCACAGATTGTGCATGTGGCACATCATGAAGAAAGTAGCAGATAAAGTGGGTTCTAAAAATATGCACTGAAACAAATTTTCTTAAGGATCTAAATGCTGCTGTTTGGGGTGAGGATGTAAACCCGACTTAGTTTGAACAAGTGTGGCAGAATCTTATTATTAAGTACAATCTTGAGGATAATGAGTGGCTTCAGAAGATATTTGAGATGCGAGAGAAGTGGATACCAGCTTACCACCGTGACCTGTTTCTTTCAGGGTTGATGAGGACAACTTCAAGGTCTGAGTCTGAGAATAACTTCTTCAACAACTTCACGAACCCTCATCTGGCACTTGTTGAATTTTACATGAGGTTTGACAGTGCCATTGATGCTCAAATATGGGAGCAGTCCAAGCTGATTGCTGACTCTAAGAGCACTTCCGCTTATTTGATCAGTCCATTTTCACTTGAAAAACATGCTTCTAAAATCTACACACGAACTGTTTTCTATGAGTTGCAAGAAGAGTTAAAAGCATCCATGTACAATTGTGGTGTTGATGAGATTATAAAGGAGGATGGTGTTGAACATATCTCTATACTGGACAACTTCAGGAACAAGGTATATGTAGTTGACTATACACCTGCAGAAGAGAAAATTGTCTATGCCTGCAAGATGTTCCAGCAGCGTGGACTGTTGTGTCGTCATGCTCTTTGGGTCCTGAAAGAAAGAGGTGCCAAGAGGATACCTAATTCATATCTACTTCCTCATTGGAACAAGTTTGCAACATCCAGGAAAATGTTTGATGCAAATGGCACACTTCTTTCTGATTGTCTGTCATTTGATGGAATAAAAACAAAGGTTGTAGAATTATGGTCTGAAATTTTTGATTGTCTGATTGTGGTTGAGAACAAGGAAGAGAAGGTGGATGAGCTCTTACAAGTAGTGAGAGGATTCAAGGAGAAGGTTGTGGAAGAAGGAACAAACCTGCGAAATGACAAGAGGTCTGAGATCGAGTTTTTGATGGGTGCCACTATTCCCATTGACATTAAGATCTTGCCTCCAAACCAGTCTAAAACTAAAGGCTCTGGAAGGCGACTTATTTCGTCTGAAGAAATGGCCACGAAAGAACATAAGAAGCCTCCTCGGAAGTGCAATGCTTGTGGAGAGATGGGATACCATGATTCAAGGAATTGTCCTGGCAAAGTTTAATCATCATACATTCTCTTAATTTTACTTAATTTTAATATATTTTAAATATAATAAATTCTCTAGAGATACATTAAGTACATTATACTTTTATCAAATACACTTGATTTTCAATTGAAAATTATTCATATGAACATCTCTATTTGAATTCATGTGCAGCAATTCTACTTATTTCTTCTTTTGATGTAGATAATTTACTATTTATTGTATATGTGTGAAGTTTGTACATAGTTAAAACAGTGTTGTACTTACGTAGATAACTTACAACTTATTTTAAATAACTCATACAACAGATATACATAGTTAAAGCAGTGTCTATTTTAATGTACATAAGTTAATACCTGTTGTACATTTCGAAAAGTTTACATATTTAAAGCACTGTCTGTTTTGATGTACATAAGTTACTATGTGTTGCATATGTTCAAAATTTGTACATTGTCAAAGCACTGAATGTTTTGATGTACATAAGTTAATATCTGTTGTACATGTTCAAAATTTGTACATAGTTAAAACAGTGTCTGTTTTGATGTACATAACTTAATATCCGTTGTACATGTTGATATTTTTACATATTTAATGCACTGTCTATATTGATGTACATAAGTTACTATGTGTTACACACATGCTCAAAATTTATGCATAGTTAAAACAATGTCTGTTTTGATGTATGTACATAACATAATATCTGTTACACATGTTCAAATTTGTACATTATCAAAGCACTGTCTATTTTGATGTACATAAGTTAATATCTGTTGTGCATGTTGAAAATTTGTACAATAATCAAAGCACTGCATGTTTTACACGTGCCAAATTTACTCGAATTGAAGAATAAATAAATGAGTAGTACAATAAATGAAGTAGTTTAATTTCACCTTTATCATCTACTTATTCACATCCATCTCACTCAATCTATTTTCTTTTCGTTAATTAAATTTACATTATGAAAATTTTATGCAAGGGGTGGTTGATAAATAATGAGGTTGAAGATAGATAAATAACTATAAACAACTCAAGGCAGCAGAAGATGCATAATCTTTCGTTCATTTTCAATTAGTCTCATCAGTTTAAGACATATGATAAACGATCTTCGTCAACAACCGAAGTTATGTGCAACGAAGATTGCATGGGAACATTTTTTGAAAAACTTCCATCTTATGTTGATAAGGCTAACACGGCGATTGTCTGTAAAAGATGGGCACATATGTTTCTATTACACTCCGATGCACCTCGTTGGATTGTGGATTACAATAGAAGCTTGATAACATTGATCCGTGATGGAATGAATATTGTACTTAGGGGTGGAATTATTGTTTCAAAGAGATGCAGATGCTATCTGACAGATAATGTACATGCAAAAACAGTATTGCACAATTATCATTTGGTAACTATTGATTGCAAGGAAATAAACACTTGGAAACTATTGAGTCTGCCAAAGAAGAAAGTAATCTATATAGATTGAAATTAATTACATTAGAAGAGTGGAAAGAGGTGGATGAATTATGTAAAATGTTGCGCAGTGGAAATGAATTTTAATGAAAATGAAATTTTAATTCTAATGTATATTAATTACCTTAATTTGTTTATTAATTTGTATGTTTTGGTATACATAAGTTACTTTATAATGAACATAAGGCATGCAACTATACGATAAATGGGTGTATATAAGTTGATAAACGGATGTATATAAGTACATAGAGACCATAGTTCAAATAAACGGGTGAAGATAATAATGATTTTTTGTGAATATATTACTCCGTACAATAGATCATTCAATCATGAAAATTTCTTCCTGGCTGTAGAGCATTTTACATAATCTACATCCTTTTAAATAATCTTCTAATAAAACATGTGATCTGTAATCTTCCTCTTCCGTAGATTCAATAATCTTCAAATGTTTATTTTCTTCAGATCCAAGTTGAAAAATGTGCAATAATCTTCTATCATGCATATTGTTCGTTAAATAACATCTGCATCTCTCGGAAACTTTAATTTCATCCCTATGAACAGTAGTCATTCCTTGAATATGAGTTGTTCCCAATCTTCTACTATAACCTATATTCCATCTAGGTGTATCGGACCGTAATAGAAACATTTGGGACCACCTTTTGCAAACAATAGCCATGTTAGCTTTGTCATAATCAGAGGAAGCTTTTGAAAGATTTTTTCCATACAATCTTCATTGCACATTACTTTGGTTGTTGATGAAAAACGTCTTCCATATATTTCAACTTCATGATGATGATTATAAATGAAAGATAGATGATCAATCTTCTGTTCCTTGCTCTTATTAATGGTTGTTACTGTATATTCAATTTCATTATTCTTCACCCATCTTTTACACAATATTTTCATAGTTTTAATAATGAAGTGAAGTGAAAAAGGTGAACAATATATATATATATATATATATATATATATATATATATATATATATATATATATATATATATTAGTATACCCTTTTCAACAAACAGAAGAAACTGAACCATAGAAAAAGATGGGTAATAATCCAACCCTAAACCCTTTTCCTTATTCAAGGTCACAAATCCCGCAAGTAACTGAACCCTTAGAGGGTATTGGTGAACCCTGTCGTGGATGTGATTCAAAGATGGGGTACTGCATAAGACGGGACGGAAAAGGGTTTAGGGTTGGATTAGGCGTACCCGCTTCGCGGCTCCACCTAATCCAACCCTAAACCCTTTTCTTTATTCAAGGTCACTAATCCCGCAAGTAACTGAACCCTAAAAGGGTATTAGTGAACCCTGTCGCGGATGTGATTCAAAGATGGGGTACTGCATAAGACGGGACGGAAAAGAGTTTAGGGTTTGATTAGGCGTACCTGCTTCGCGGCTTCGCTTAATCCAATCCTAAACCCTTTTCCTTATTCAAGGACGGAAAAGGGTTTAGGGTTGGATTAGGCGTACCCGCTTCGCGGCTCCGCCTAATACAACCCTAAACCCTTTTCCTTATTCAAGGTCACTAATCCCGCAAGTAACTGAACCCTAAGAGGGTATTGGTGAACCCTGTCGTGGATGTGATTCAAAGATGGGGCACCGCATAAGACAGGACGGAAAAGGGTTTTGGGTTGGATTAGGGGTACCCGCTTTGTGGCTCCGCCTAATCCAACCCTAAACCCTTTTCCTTATTTAAGGTCACTAATACCGCAAGTAACTGAACCCTAAGAGGGTATTGGTCAACCCTGTTGTGGATGTGATTCAAAGATGGGGTACTGCATAAGACGAGACGAAAAAGGGTTTAGGATTGGATTAGGCGTACCCGCTTCGCGGCTCCGCCTAATCCAACCTTAAACCCATTTCCTTATTCAAGGACGGAAAAGGGTTTACGGCTGGATTAGGCGTACCCGCTTTGTGGCTCCGCCTAATCCAACCCTAAACCCTTTTCCTTATTCAAGGTCACTAATCCCGCAAGTAACTGAACCCTAAGAGGGTATTGGTCAACCCTGTCGTGGCTGTCATTCAAAGACGGGGTACTGCATAAGACGGGACAGAAAAGGGTTTAGGGTTGGATTAGGCGTACCCGCTTCGCGGCTCCGCCTAATCCAACCCTAAACCCTTTTCCTTATTCAAGGTCACTAATCCCACAAGTAACTGAACCCTAAGAGGGTATTGGTGAACCCTGTCGTGGATCTGATTCAAAGATGGGGTACTGCATAAGACGGTACGGAAAAGGATTTAGGGTTGAATTAGGCGTATCCGCTTCGCGGCTCCGCCTAATCCAACCCTAAACCCTTTTCCTTATTCAAGGTCACTAATCCCGCAAGTAACTGAACCCTAAGAGGGTATTGGTGAACCCTTTCGTGGATGTGATTCAAAGATGGGGTACTGCATAAGACGGGACGGAAAAGGGTTTAGGGTTGGATTAGGCGTACCCGCTTCGCGACTTCGCCTAATCCAACCCTAAACCCTTTTCCTTATTCAAGGTCACTAATTCCGCAAGTAACTGAACCCTAAGAGGGTATTGGTGAACCCTGTCGTGGATGTGATTCAAATATGAGTTACTGCATAAGACGGAACGGAAAAGGGTTTAGGGTTGTATTAGATGTTTTTGAATGATTATGTACATCTCGTATTTATATATGTACTTTATATATTGACCTATACATCAAAGCTACACATATACTGACTTTGAATATAATATAATTTGAGTCCGTATTAAATGCCTATACCTACCCTAGCTTGGTTTTTGACGCGCGGAGATACATTATTTTACCTGTCCAAACTTATACCTACCCCAGTTATACCTACGCCAGTTATACCTTTCCCACCTAGACCTTTATGATGTCTTTAGATAGAATATGAATAGGTGATATTTACATATATATACATTACATGGTGAAAATATGTACATAAAGAATTATTAATGTAATTCAGCTCACTTTAATATGTCCTTGAATGATTATGTACATTTGGTATTTATATATACACTTTACTTATTGACCTATATACAGTATAGCTACACAATATATTAAATTTGTATAGATGACTTATGTACAACTAATATAGAAATATGTACACTAATGTTCTCAGTTTTATTATGTACAGTTGTTCTTTAAATATGTACATCAGAAAGCGCTGAATTCGGAGTGTTTTTCTGACATCGAGAATCGGTGCCTACAAGATGAAATGCGACTCGAGCAGCTGCAGGTTCAATTGCGCACGGATAACAGCGTTTCTATGTTGCAGGCTGAGGGTGTTTTGAACGAACAGGTCAGGGGCCTCCAGGCTGCCAGGTCTGATTTCTGGTCCCAAAAGTCGAAACAGAAATGGGTACGAGAGGGAGATGTTAATTCAGCCTTTTTTCACGGACTGCTTAGAGCTCATCATGCTCGGAATGCAGTCGTGAAGCTGGTGGATGCTGATGGCGCTGAATGCGGAACTGCATTGGAGATTCAGGCTGCCTTTTGCGTTATTACAAGATGCTTTTGGGCGAGTCACATGCAGTCGATCAGGTTAATATCGGTGTTGTTAGACGTGGGATAATATGCAATGACGAGATGAAAATGCTGCTGGAAGAGCCGGTTTTAGCTGCTGAAATCAAGTCCGCCTTGTTTAGTATTCCTCGAGACAAAGCTCCGGGTCCGGATGGATATTCGAGCCAATTTTTCATGGATACGTGGGATATTATCGGTGAAGAATTTTCTAAGGCTATTCAAGACTTCTTTGTTTCGGGTAAGCTACTTAAACAAGTTAATTGTGCCAATATTGTTCTAATCCCGAAAGTCAATCGACCTTCTAGTGTCAAAGAATTTCGCCCAATTGCTTGTTGCAACGTCTTATACAAATGCATTTGCTAAAATTATTTGTGTGAGGTTGTCTCGGGTTTTGCCTAATTTGGTTAGTCCCACGCAAGGGGGCTTCATCAAGGGCAGGAGTATTGTGGAGAACATTCTTATTTGCCAAGATCTAGTTAGAATGTATAATAGGGGACGCACATCCCCTCGATGCCTTTTTAAGGTTGATATCCATAAGGCATATGATAGTGTGGAATGGGGTTTTGTGGAACAAATGTTGCGAGCCTTAGATTTTCCGGATCATTTTCGTAATTTGATTATGGAGTGTGTGAAGACCGTTTCATATTCTTTAGGCGTGAATGGGGATAATTTTGGGTTCTTCCAAGGGAAAAGGGGGTTGAGGCAAGGGGATCTTATGTCACCGTTGCTTTTCACGATTTGTATGGAGTATTTTACTCGGATTATGGACTTTGTGTCGTTGGAGAGAAACTTCAAGTTTCACCCGAAATGTGGAGGAATGAAGCTAAGTCATTTACTCTTCGTTGATGATCTCCTTATTTTTTGTAAGGGGGATACGAAGTCGATGGAGATTTTACGGCGGGCTTTCGCGACCTTTAGTAAGGCCTCGGGCTTGAGCATTAGTGTGGTAATCCCCTAGAAAATCTAACGCAATACAGTGACGGAAACACTGTAGAGTTGGGATTAAAACACACTGACAAACTATATCTTATTAAAAGAAATGGTAAGTCAATACAAAGGCCTCTTTTTACAAAAGGGCTAAAGATAAAATTCACCAAACGGGTTATACAAATCCATAAATTACATGAATAAAGAAAGAGTAGGATCCATGCTACTCGCTAGCTCACACCCAAAACCCAGCAGCAAATACCTGTCATGTTATAAACATAACAGCCACGCCAGTGGGGAGTAACTCAGACGTTCTCCCAGCCAAATTATATCATATGGAAAAATAATAGTATTATTATATCAAAATACTTAAAATGAGAAAACATTAAAAACGATATAATAAAATAAGTTCTCGGAGGAAACTTAAAACATTTGCCAACCTGCAAATCAAACCAATCGATAATAATAATCATATTAAAAAAAATGGCGTTATGGATAGGATTAGTGTCGACGGTTAGACTTTCACTAGGAGAATACTAAAACTAGCTTCGAGAACTTAGTTCAAACAAATCAAACTTAGGTCTCTAACTAGGCTACTCAACCATAATAGGACGTCGACTTATAAATGCGTGACCCTAGTTTAAGATAATATGCACACCCCTCTCGAGCACCATAAATACTCAGTTCAACCCGACGACGTCTTACACTGCGAGGCACGTGTTTAAGGTCAAAATGTACACACACTCCCGAACACCATATATGCTCGGTTCAACAACCAGTGTGCCCCATAAAGACACACCAGCCTTATAGTTGATGGCAAAAACGTAAACCCCAGAATATATTACTCTAAACCTCACACTTGTCCTTATTCCATAACTCCAAAACAGCCATTATCGATATATACAAGAGATATAATCATTATGAATAATATGAAGATAAAAGGGATAAACATTTTATATAAAAAGGAAACTTTCTATAAATAGAAACTTACTAATTTTAGAAACTTGCTTAAAATAGAAATATTATTATAGAAAATACGTAAGTGATTAAAATGAGTGAAATGTATAAAAGTAGCATTTCTAACGAAATTAACATTTTATTATTATCATCGTTATCGTAACTTTAATATATTTCTAAATTCGTTACTCAAAATATAAATAAAATATAATAAGTCAATATATAGTATTTTACAAATAATTAGGAAATCGAGTTAAAACTATAATTTTTATAAAAGAGATGTTTTAAGAAAAACGATATCAAAATTAATTGAGTCAACGAGTTTTACAAATGAAATGAATTTACAAAGATTTCAAATTATTTTTAGCAAACAGCTTTTATTAATAAATAATACGGATTTTACTAAAAATAGTCAATTGTAAACAAATAAGAAGTTATTAGAAAATAGTCTCGACTAAACAAAAAAATATATTTAAAACAAAATCGACTACATACTTCCTCAATTGTTATTATAAGTCGTAAAACGAAATTAATTTATTAAAAAAAAAGTATACAAACCTCGATTATAATATAAAAATACAAATTTTGAGTTAAAATTATAAATTAACGAAATATGAAGAAAATTTGAAATCGTTATTATTTAGTTACTAGTGTCACGATAACCAACAAAATATTATAACGATCATAAATAATAAAATTATTAACGATTTATAAAACGATATCGAAAGTTATAAAAATATAGATAAGGCATACGATTTAAAATTAATATAATTAGCAATAATATATAGCTAAAATAGAAAACCGAAGTTAAAATATTTACTACATACTACTACTCAAACATAATATATAAAATCGAGTAACGTCCTAAAGTTACCTCAAGTCGAATCAACAACTTCAAAGCAAATGTCCATCTAATTAGTCCAGGCTCCACTCCTGAGTCTAAAGGTCATCTCAGGCGCAAAATCTTCTCGACTCAGCAGGCTCCAACAGAAACCGGAACACAGAAACGGGAACAAAGAAGCCGGTATTAAAGAAGTTGGAAAAGGCTAGAGTTGACACAGAAACGCGACAAGGAAAACAGATTAGGGGAGGGGGTATCAATTACAAATCAAGACGGGAAAAGAAAGTAAGTAATTTACCCTCGAGTTGGACGAGCAAGAAGCGAAACGACATACAAAATAAGATGAAGAAAGGCTTAAAAGA
Source organism: Agrostemma githago (assembly GCA_958450325.1). NCBI lineage: Eukaryota > Viridiplantae > Streptophyta > Magnoliopsida > Caryophyllales > Caryophyllaceae > Agrostemma > Agrostemma githago. The sequence goes on along the minus strand of OY288247.1, from coordinate 57,657,131 downwards.
CACACAAAACAGAACTTGCAGTACATGACATCAGAACCATTACGACCACAACAGCATAACAGAACTAGCGGCGACACTAGGGGTGAACCAGCAACCTGCAGCAAGCATCGATACTAGTGACGATCAGCTAGCAACCACCTAATGCTAAACAAACCAGCGGGGACGACGATCCAACAATGACGGTAACAATTAACGCACCAAAACGGACCCGATCAATGATAATAACAACAACGAGCAGTAGAAATGAAGAGCAACAGTAGTTCGAGTAACATAACAGGAGACAGCAGACAGCAGCGGCAACAGCAACAACAACCACAGATGACAGTAGCAATCGGCAAAGAAAAGAAGGAGAAGAAGAAGGAAAACAAAAGAACGTACAGTAGCAGCAGCAAATACGCACCAGCAGCAAAAAGGACGACAAAAATCAGACATAGTGAAGAAGAAGACCAAACAGAACCAACAGTAACAGCAACAACAAACGACAGCCGAAATCAAAACAGGACGGAAAGGATGGAACGGAAATCGACAAAGAACGGCAGCAACACAACGCAGAAGAAGGAAAACAGAAGAATAAACGGACTTAGAGTAGATAAATGCAGCAGCAGAAACACCGGTACAACAGAGATGAAAAACACAGGAGAAGAGGAAGAAAAGAAGAACGGAAAAGAACAGATAACTCACCGAAAACCGACGACGAAGAGAACAAGGGCAAGAACCGGCTGGACGAATGAAACGCAGTAGCAGCTCATCACAGCAACAACAATATCGGGCAGCACAGGAGCAAAGTACAGCAGCAGGACCGATTTCCCCCGAAAAGAATGAAGAAGACGGTGGATAGAGAAGATGATGGTAGAAGATGAAGGGGGGAGAATAAATGGGAAAACGAAAAGGAGCCGAGGAACAGGGGAAGGAAAGATGAAAAAATAAACGGTGGGAAGGAAAAGTGAAGAGGTGGGCTGATTAAATCAACAGTAAGGGGACACGTAAAATATATAGAAGGGAAAGGGGATGAACGTATAGTGGGAAAACAAGGAGTTAAATGAATCGGGCGAGAAACGAATTCCGTAACTAAGTTGACTGATCCACGAGTTGAATCAAAAACGAGTTAATAAAATTAAATAAATAATCGGTCCGACAAATAAAATGAGTAAATAAAGTATTCGGGACGAAAACGGGCTTATAAATAATTAGACAATGAAATAGTATTTCACGATGAACTTGATTTCTCGAGGAAAGGAAATAAATGTTTTGACGAAACTTAATATAAATGAACTTCGAGTCAAAAATAGAAATTTGAGCCTAAATATAAATAAATAAATAAATAAAAATAGTTTAGAATTTAAATCGTCAAAATAGAATTTTGATAAGAATTAAATTAAATGTATAAAATGAATCGAACCATAAATAAAAATATGTTTTAAATATAAAAGAGTTTTCGAGACAAATAAAATTTTAGGAGTTTCAACGATTAAACAATAAATTCGTTTTATAAAATTTTTAAGAATTACGAGTTAAATCGTAAAAATAAAAAATACGAACAAAATTTTAATCCAATTTAAATTTATAAAAATCAGAGGTTTTACAAGTGTGGGAAAATCCCATGCCTATTTTGCAGGAGTTGATGAGGACAGGAAAGCTGCAATTCTGCAGTTCTCGGGTTGTGTAGAAGGTTCCTTGCCGTTTTGATATCTTGGACTTCCTATTCAAAGTACCAGGCTGGGTAAGAATGATTGTGTTAAGCTGTTGGCACTTATTACTGCGAGAATTGCAGGTATAGGTGCTCGGAAATTATCTTATGCGGGTAGATTGACCTTAGTTCAGTCTGTGCTATCTCAATTACACAATTACTGGGCCATGGTCTTTATTATCCCAAAATCTGTTATGGCTCGTATTGGGTCCCTTTGCTGGAACTTTTTATGAGATGGCGGGGTGGAAGGCACTAATCGAGCGTTAGTGAGCTGGGAGAAAATTTGTTACCCCAAGAATGGGGGAGGGTTAGGTTTACGGGATTTGACAGTGTGGAATGAGGCAGCTGTGGCTAAACTGGCGTCATGGGTCTTTGATCAGCCGGATAGGTTGTGGGTTCGATGGGTAAGTAATGTCTATCTGAAAGGCTCCTCATGGCGTGACTTTCAGCCTCATGCGGACGTCACGTGGGCGTGGAGGAAGATCTGTCAGGCTAAGGACAAGATTAAGCATATGTTTGGAAATGGAAGTGGCATGGGTTGGATAACTTGTATTCGATCTCGAAGGGCTACGAGGAGTTACGCAATAAAAAACCGAGAGTTTCGTGGTGGAGGATTGTTTGGAGTAATTGGAGTATCCCGAAACATAGCTTTATCTCTTGGCTAGTGTTTAGGGGTGCGCTTAATACGAGACTGAAGCTCTACATGATTGGGGTTGCTGAATCTGATCGATGTTATTTGTGCGAGGCGCAGCCAGAGAGTTTGGATCATCTGTTTTTTGGGTATGCTTGGAGCTCGAGAGTTGTGAACATTGTGGGCGACTGGTTGATGAAGAGGATTCCGATAAATGGGAGCTTGACATGGGCAAAAAAATTAGGGGGTCGAAGCTTCGATGCAACATCATTTGTGATCAATGCGTTGATTTATCATATCTGGAGACATCGGAATGCATGCAGATTGGATGGAACTGTACCACAGCCAAAATTCACGGCTAAACTGATTATTTTGGAAGTGAAAAATAGAATAATGTGTAAGATCAAATACCCGATTCCTACCAAAGATGCTAGATGGCTACATAATTTGATGTAGTCATTTGCTTGCAAATTGACGTTTCACACACACACATATATATACTTACACTTTACCAAAAAAAAAAACTTATGATTTGACACTAGTAAAATTACCACTCTAATATGGATAACTAGTTGAAATATGTGCATCTAATATGGAATTATGTATAATGATGTCCTTAGATGGATTATGTATAGGTGATATTTACATATATACATTACATCAAAAATTATTAACGTAATTCAGCCCACGGTAATATGTTCTTGAATGATTATGTACATCTGGTATTTATATACTATATACTTTACATATATACAATTGATTCAAAATGATTCAACCACTGTAAGATATAATGTACAGTGAAGATACAGTATATAGTGTACTTGGGCAACTTTGTCATTATGGGAAATGATGCTTTTAACGCGTGGAACATTTAAGAAAATACCTTCCCCAATTATACCCTTTTTGTTTCAAATTAATGACAGTTTTCACATTGACAGTATAAAAACACACTCACACACACGCAAACACCTACACCCACATCCACAATCCCTCCATCTATGCGTTAAAAAGTATTTATTATTTAATTTAATGAGAAATAAAGTATTCATGGAGTTATTTCATCACGCACTATTCAAATAAAATCTTTAGTTGATTCGTCTTTAGTACCTCAGATGAATTGTGCAAGTTCAAGTTTTGTGTTGATCTGTTATCAACACAGGGGTATGTGATACCGTTATAATCCCTTGAATGGTACAAAGCCATGAGGGTATAACGTGTCGAATATACCCGGGATGAGTTCCACAGAGGAAAAGGTTCCTCGTTAATTCCTTTATCGAGGGTGCAAAAATGTGGCAGGGGAATGCAACTGAAATAAACAAATACTTTGACAGGCCTATAATGATTTTTGTTTTCATCTATCTTCTAAGGATGAAACATAGAGTCAGTGATCTTGTTCGTGTGTTCCCAATTGTGTCGTATTGGATACAAGAAACAATGACAAAGAGGATAAAGGAGGAAGCTAAACTCTCTGGAGCGTTTGGGAAGGGTTATATGATACCGTTACAGACATATTACAGTGGTTCAGTTGTACTTGTAATCTTTTGTCTTTGTTTTGGATGCTGAAAAGGGTTATGTGCAAGTAATATAGAAATATGTACAATGAACCACTGTAATATGTCCTTTAGTCAAAAACTTAAAATGTACGGAGTAGTACTTTAGATGGGTTAGGTTCAACTTTTATAGAAATATGTACAATGATGTCCTCAGATGTATTATGCACAGTTGTTATTTGAATATGTACATCACCTAATGACCTATATACTGTACTTTTTGTTTTTTAATTAAAAATATGATAATGCATAATTAAGAATATAGTGTATACTCTATATAAGTTATGATTTGACACTAGTAAAATGTCCACTCGAATATGTATAACTAGTTGAGATATGTATATCTAATATGGAATTATGTATACTGATGTCCTTAGATGGATTATGTACATGTGATATTTGCATATATACATTACGTAGTGCAAATTTGTTCATCAACAATTATTAACGTAATTCAGCAAGAAGTATGATTCAATCACTGTAAGTTGTCCTTGAATGATTACATACATATGGTATTTATATATGTACTTTACATAATAGAGATATATATTTAGTAAATTTGTATATTAGGTAATTATTCAAAAACATAAAATGTACGTAGTACTCCCTCCGTCCCAATGAATTGTTTGCCTATTCCATATTGGGACGTCTCAATGAATTGTTTGCCTTTCTATTTTAGAAATGTTTTTTATATATACAATTTGATCATTCTCAAGAGTTTTGCTCCACGTGTCACTTGCTCATTGGATCCCTTGCCCTTGGTGCCAAAACGAAAGGCAAACAATTCATTGGAACGGAGGGAGTAATGCTTTAGATGGTATGAACATGTAATATTTACATATATACATTACGTAGTAGAAATATGTACATCAAGAATTATTAACGCAATTTAGTAGAAAAATATGATTCAATCACTGTATGTACAGTAAACCTACAAATGTATTAAATTTGTACAGATGGGTTATGTACAACTAATATAGAAATATATACAATGATGTCCTCAGTTGTATTATGTACAACTATTATTTAAATATGTACATCACCTAGTGACTTATCATAATATAGTGTATATAACTTATCATTTGACACTAGTAAAATGATATACATAATTAATAATGTAGTATATATAACTTATCATTTGACACTAGTAAAATGTCCACTCTAATATGTAACTAAATGAGGTATGTACAACTAATATGAGATTATGTATAATGATGTCCTTAGATTGATTATGTATAGATGATATGTAAATATAGAAATTCGTAATGTCAAATTTGGGATATAAATCATGAATTTTAATGTAATTCAACAGTACAAATTTGGGATACAATGATTCAAAATGATTCAACCATTATAAGATACAATGTACAGTGGAGATACATTGTACAGTGTACTTGGACAAGTTTGTCATTTTGGGAAAGGATACTTTTGACACGTGGAGATACATCAGCATTTATATTCTTCCATATATACCTACCCCACTTATACCTTCCCCCATGTATACCTTCTTTTTTTCTAATTAATGACTTTTCCGATTTACAGTATAAATTGATGAAAGCACACCCACACCCACACCCATACCCACAACCACAATCCATTCCTTTTTGCATTATTTAATTAGAAATAATGATAATTATTCATCAAGTACCATGCAAATAAATTATTTAGTTGATTTGTCTTTAGTACCTTAGATGAATTAGTGCAACTTAATGAACACATAATTTGCACCAATTCATCGGAGATACTAAGGACAAATTTGCTAAAGATTTTATTGAAATGAAGTTGGGGTATTAAATACTCACAAAGGAAGTTTAGTCTTCTATGTTTAATAGTCATTAAATATGGAGGACATTAATATTACTTCTCGTGTCTGTATTTTAAAATTGTTTTGTTGTTGACGTAACTTATGTGTATTAAACCAGAGTCTTTTTTACTGTACATAATAGGTATAGCACTGTCGAAATATAGAGTACGAGTATTATTTTACCCATAAAAAATTATATTTAATATTATAAAATAATACTGACTGCAAAGTAATGATGACTTTTTCATACTCAAGTATCCCAACCAACTTTTCATTTCAAAGTATTGATGATTTTTGCATTTAGAGACATCACTTGCTTATGTCATACCTTATGGGACTTGATTATGGTATAGTCTATTAAGTTGTAGTACATATTAAACCAAAGTAGTGTTACATAACTTACGATGTGTTGTACATAAGTTGTACCGCACATATTTAAAGGTATAGCACTGTCGATTCTATATTTAAACTACTCTTAATGGTGTATTTTAAATTTTTTTTAATGTTAATGTAATTTATGTATATTAAAACAGTGTCCGATTAAATGTAAATAAAGTTACACTGTGTTGTACATAATTTATACTACAACATAAATAAAGCACTGTCTGTTTTGGTGTACATAAGTAAATATGCGTTGCACATGATACATATCTCATGTCTCATTTAAATGAAAGCAATGTCTCATTTAATGCATGTGCCTAACTTCTAAATTACGCACCAACCAAAGTGAAGGATTGTATGTCATTTAATATCCCACTTTCCTCTATTTAATTCTCGTAGTATTTCAAATCTTTCTCTATCATCTATTTTTTGTTTTTCATTTTTCATTTTCCTCTAATATAACAAAAAGGTAATGTTATACTCAATCTTCTCATCTGAAAAGAAATTTCTATGCTTTAATTTATACACTTGAATTCTATTTTAATTTACATTTTCTTATGCATTGTGCACATTTTTCATTCAGGTGTATTGACATCATGAAATGCTTGGGGGTGGGTGACGAACAATGAGGTTGAAGATAGAACAACCACTATCAACAACTCGAGGCAACAGAAAATAAATAATCTGTCTTTCATTTACAATCAGTCTCACACCATTAATATACGTTCTAGGCGTTCCTCAGCAGCACGAAAGGTTTTGTGTAACACCCGCTATTTTTTCCTAGCATTTTTATCCTTACCGTTATGACTTCGTCATAATTCTGTCACTTTTCGGCCCTATGTTTAATCATTTTTTTCCCCAAGCTTTATTTTTATTTTTGAGTCTAATGATACTTATTTTTATTTTTGAAGATTTTAATTCTTTTAAATCTATTTAATTGATTTTCTTCGTAAACTAATTATTTTTCCGCGAGGAATTCTACTTCTCCACGAATTAACGTTTCAAAGCTCGGATTTAAGTTATTTCTTTTCCTACAAATGTATAAATATATTTATAAAATATTTTCAACTAATAATTATTTTTATTTACGGAAATTTAGCCATTAAAGATTTTATTACGAAGTTTCGTAAATAATTGTTTTCTAACGCGAGGTTTACTCGAATTGCTTTAAAATACCTTTAACGATTTTACGATTCTTTTTTTTTTTATCAACTTTGCAAATTATTTGGGACCTTTTCCTCTTGTGTTGGACCGACACGCCTCCTTGTCACACCCTTACTACGTTTTTCTTTATACGTTTCGTTTTATTATGTTAAAACGTAAAGATAATGCTTTTCTTACACATTTATTTGACAAATTATTGAACAAACTTTTCATACTGCCCTTCCTCTCTTTTGGCCAGCTCTATGAAGGGAGCGTAGCATAGTTTTCATCAAAAGTTTTATTAAAATTCATGCTTAAAACCATCCATTTCCCATTTATTCATTTTGCTAATTAAACAACAAAAAAATTCCTTCATTCTTCTCTCTTAGCCATGGCTTGCAGCAGCCTCTCAAGGCTAATTCTTGTCTCAAATCGAGTAATAATCATCTCGTTTTCATCATCAAATTAATCGTTATTCCGATCCCTTTGTTAAGGTAATAATCGATGTTATTTTCGATCGTTATTTACCTTAATTCTTTTAGTTTTTCTTATGGTATTTTTTTTTGCACCATGCTTTTCTTGTGTTGAAGGATTTTTGAATGATCCCGAAGCCGACGAATTTATAATCGACTCGAATTTGGGTTAGAGGTAACGTCGATGTTACTAGGTATTTCATGATTTTAATTGTGTATTTGCATGTATAATTTTTATATTTCATTTTTGACAATATATGTATGTCTTATAATCTGGAAAATTTTTAAAAGTTGAAAATTTGCATGTTTCGATATTTTTATCGCTTTTACGAGATTAACGATTAAATTGTTATATTAATTTGTAAAATCGTAATAATCGGCCTAAACATATAATATATGTTTATATTCTGGAAAAATGTTGTTTTTGATGATTTTTAATAATTTATTATTTTTCTGATATTTTTGATATCGATTATTGAATTATTACCGTTATCGGACAAAAACGATTAAAAGCCAATTTTTAGTTCTAGTACCTAAACATTTTTTTTTAATCTGATTTCTGACGTGGTGAAACTTTCTGATGAAATAGAATTTTCTGAATATTTTCATAATTTTTCGGAATTGTTAAGTGGATGAATTAATTAATCACTTTAAATCATCGTTTATCTTTAAAACCGTGTTTGTCGTTTAAATTCTCGATTTATGGTCTTTGGTTTAAATCTGGAAAAATTATGATTCTGATGGTTTCTTAATAAAATGTATTTTTATGGTTTTTAGTGCTTTAATTATGTAATACCCCGTATTTTTCAAAGTGTATTAAAATTTTAAACATTTATTTAAACCAAGTTTAACGGTTGAAAAAATTATTTTCGTAAATAAAATAATTTATTTTCGTTAAATTAAAAATTATTCCGTTATAAAAATATGAAAATTTATTTATCGTATTATTAAAATTTTTATCTTTTGTTAAATAAAGTTTAAAACTCGAAAATATTTTAAATATTGACTTGTCGTTTTAACATTTTCTCGTCTCGTAAAAATTTAAAAATGATTTATCGAATTCTTAAAATAATGATTTCTTATAACTATTGTCCCTTAAAACTATTTACCGTCTGTTTTACATACCGTCTCACAAATTTCTTTTTAAAAATAAATTTTACGGTTTTTATTATTTTAGTTCCGTAATCTTATATTTCAATTTTTTTAAGAAAGAAAGAAAAATGTTTGTACGAAAAACAGACCGACATTCGAGCTCCTAATTGAATCCTACGTCCTACCCTACGTTTTCTCTACAACACCTAACCTACGTACACTAATCTAATCTACTTCTACTATTATCTTACACCTACACCCCTATTCTCATTACATACCAACACCTACCTAACATATTGTATCTCCACTACACACTACATATACACACTTACTACCATCTACTCCATACTACAACTATAAATACTAAGGAGAACTAATAAGTATATTCTTCCTACTACTCCTACGTACTATTACTACTACTTCCTCATCATACTACTTATATATATATACTACTCTACTTACTACTTATATTAAATACTCTCGTATTATATTACGTACTACTTCTACTTACTATACTATATACTCCGTACTATATATATATATATATATATATATATATATATATATATATATATATATATTATATTTACTCCCTCGTCCTTTTCTATAATTGGAGCATCGGGAATGAGGAGCTGCCCAATAATTGACGGAATAACATTTCTAGAACCATATTTGGGTCAAATCATTTCGACCCGAAAATTTCTTTAAAGGAGGAAAAAGACGTCTTTTCTTACGTAAACGATATTATCGACCTGTCGACTTTTTATTCTTAATAACGTTAATAAATATTCCGAAATAGCTATTAAGGTAACCAAACTTTTCTTCTAACAACATTTTTTATATATAAGTATATTATGTTAATAATTTAATAAATTGCTTACTTAAATATTTAGGCTTATTTGTATGACTAAATTACTTTTATATATAAAAATGTTAAGTGATATTTTATTTGTGTTATATACGACTAAATTTAACTCGACTAAATTATCACTTGTTTAATTTATTTATTTATCACCTTTACATTTCTGTTTATATGAAAAATGAGAGAATGAATAAAAGAACTTAAAATGATAAAATTTATTTATATCATATTTCATATGTATGTTTAATTCTATTTGTTATGTATGTTTACTCTATGTACTTTATAATTTGTATGTATTTCATATAATTGTAATTTCGGTCATATTTAATTTTCATTAGTACTTTTACATTTGTTTATATATTATAATATAAAGTAAATTAGTAACTTGTAAAATGTTTTATTTTAATAAAACTTCACTTATTATTTTTATATAGGTAGAAATTTATAAATTTCATTTTCTAAAATTAATGAATTTATTTTATTTCGAAACTTTTACACGACATTTATATATATTTAAAAATGATTTTTCGTCAAATTTTGTAAATTGATTAAGAACGACATAAATTATATTTTTCTGAAAATATAAATTTTAAAATAATATTTTATTATTATTATTATACCTTAAATTTTAATTTTATATAAAACTTCATTTAAAAGATTTACTATTTTAAAAATATTATACGATATTTGGGATATAATGTTTCGGGTGACACTTGAGGATTAAAGTATAACGTTGTCACACTGAAAGTAAGTATTTGAGGATTTGACTGTTTCAAATGAGTCCGACCAATTATTGAAGGTCACCAAATAAAGTACTACTTGTTCACGGGCGACTTTTATATAAAGTTTACGATGCGAGTCTGGGAAGAATAACTTGTGTTGGATCCTACCATGCGTGGTGTTTCGACTGCACTTGTAATGAAAAGCAGACTCGGAGGCTGCGGTCCGAGAGTCGACCTAATGTTTAAGGTAGTCGTCCTACGGCAGTGAGTTCTGCGGTTCAAGAGTCTGCGTAGGGTATGTGGCGCACATATAGATAAGTACTTGATCAGTATTACCACCTAGGTAGCGGGGGCAGAACATGATTATGAAAACTGCGGGTTCCCTCTTGGTGATGCAGAGAATGTAATCATCAGCTTTCATTTCAGCCCAGAGCCCCGTTTGAATAAACGTATAATATAATAGAAGTTCGGGCCCAATTGAGCCTTGTGGGTGAGATGTAAACCTCATAAGATCGGTTCGGTCTACGAGTCGGTACTACGGTTACTTCTATTGGTGAGATGCAAGCCAATATGGAGTAGCGGTGTTACTAGGAGCCACGACTCGTGTGTTTATTCTCTGTTTACGTGAAAAATGATTTTTAAAAAAAAATCAAATGGCTGCCAATGTACCATCTTTTAAACCTTATCGTTTTCATCACCTGATCACATGTTGATTAATTGAAGTAAAGGAAACTATCTGTCACGTGATATCCTTTAATATTTTTATAAGCATATTATTTGTTATTCACATGGTTGTCTTATGTGTTCGAGGTGATGTTAGATGAACGGCTTGGTTGCTGTCCCGCTCAGCGTCCACTGTATTATTTTTTTTTGAAGGTCTAAGGCATTGGGGAATCGAGCGAGAGAGATTTAATAATATGTTTAGTAGTTTAAAAATGAAATTTATATTCTGTACTAAGTGAATCAAGACTATGTAATTAATAGTCGTTTGTTGTAAGGATCCGTAGCGATCCAGATTTATTTACACTCTGATATAATTTTAATTAAATGACTTAGATAACTTTCCGCATTATCTATTATTTTAAGTCATCGAAAATCCGGGTTGTTACAAATTAAATGTTAGGAACGATAAGTTTTTTTAATGGAATCGTTAATTGTGAAAACGGGTTTTAAAGACGGTTTTGATGGGATTTATTAAAGCTGGAATTTTTAGAAATCTGGAAAAATAGTATTTTCTGGAAAATCATGATTTTTAATCTTAATAATAATTTTTGGATATTAATACTTAAATCGTTTTGTAATTACAATTTTTATTAATCGTTATTGTCGAGATTAGACGATTAACGAGAAAACGCATTAAAAACCGAGTTTTAGGATTCTGGAAAATTTTCTTTTCTGGACAGAATGTCCATAAATATCTTTTAGCTATTTTACGTAAATTTTGTACTATTTAATAAAGTGTTTAATTAATAAGTATTGATTTTTGGACAAATTATGATTTATCGTTAAAATGCTTCGTCTTACCTAAAAGAATTATTTTTTTTCCAGCTATTTTGAAAATATTTAAATCTGAAAAATTAAGAGTTAAATCATCCCTTAACATATTCTAAATATATTCAATGGTTTAATTAAATAAAGGACGTTAAAAGATTTAATTTGACATTTGCCGTAAAATCCTATTTGTAATTGTATTGTCGTAACTAATAATAATTAGGGAATTTTAGCTTTGTAAATTTTGAAAACACCCTGATTAGTATTATTAAAAATTTTAAGACATTTTTAATCATTTTATACACATGTACGACATTTCAATAACTTCATAAACTCAAATGTTCTTACTTTAATAATTAATATCGTTAAGGCCGAAAGTATTAGTTTTATAAATCTATATCGTTTACTAAAAATGTGGTATTAGTATGAACTAATATTTTCGCTATTTTAATATAATGCTATTTTTAGTAAAGTTTCTAAAAATATAAGTTTCCTAAAATGGAAAGTTTCCTCTTTTGGAATATGATGGTTACTCCTTTTGTTCTCTTATTGTTTATAACGATTATATCACTTAAATATATCGATAACTGCTTTGTTTTGGAGTTATGGAATAAGGACAAGTGTGAGGTTAGAGTAATATATTCTGGGGTTTACGTTTTTGCCATCAACTATAAGGCTAGTGTGTCTTTATGGGGCATACTGGTTGTTGAACCGAGCATATATGGTGTTCGGGAGTGTGTGTACATTTTGACCTTAAACTCGTGCCTCGTAGTGTAAGACGCCGTCGGGTTGAACTGAGTATTTATGGTGCTCGGGAGGGGTGTGCATATTATCTTAAACTAGGGCCATGCATTTATAAGTCGCCGTCCTATTATGGTTGAGTAGCCTAGTTAGGGATCGAAGTTTGATTTGTTTGAACTAAGTTCTCGAAACTAGTTTTTAGTATTCTCCTAGTGAAAATCTAGTCTTCATCACTAATCCTATTCATAACGCCATTTTGACTATTTTTATTATTATCGATATAATTTGGTTGCAGGTTGGCAAATGTTTTATGTTTTCTTCGGAAAACTCATTTTTATTATATTGTTTCGATACGTGAAGTTTTTCACTGAAAGTTTATTTTTATTATAATGTGTTTGGTTGTTTTCCATTTTTACTATTTTTCTATAATAGTAATTACAGTTTTAATATTCTGTTATACGGCTGGGAGAACGTTGACGTTGCTCCCCACTGATTGTGGCTGTTATGTTTTAAACATGGCAGGTATATGTGTTTTCCTTCGGGTGGGCTAGCGAGCAGTTATGGATCCTGCTTATTTTAATCAGATCACTGTGTTATGGATTGTTAAAACCCTTTTTATGGATTTTATTTATTTATTTATTTATTTTGTAGCCATTTTTATTTTATGGCTTATGTATTGGCTTACCATTTTTATTTAATCAAAACATAGCTACAGTGTGTTATAATCCCACTTCTACAGTGTTTCCGCCACTGTATTGCGTTAGAATTTCTAGGGGATTACAGTTGGTATCAGAGCATCACTGCTCCCAACGCTTACACTTGAAATTAGGGAAAATACCAGTAAATTATTTAAACAGTAAATAAAAATATTATTAGAGATGGGTAGAAACAAATAAGGACTTAACTGTTAAGATTATCTGTTTCTGAACTCAATGATTAGCATTGAATATTTGTTGCTTTTGTGGGAAGAAGACGAATGAACAAGATATTGATAGGATGCTGCTCCATATCAGGACAAGAACTACTTAGAACTCTCAACGCCTCCTGACTCGAGTGGACAACTTGGTGCTCCAAGAAAGATGCCGATGGTGATTTTTAGCTCCAGTTCAGTTTACTTAAGCTACAGGCCAGATGATCAAGAGTAGATTCCTGTTCCATGATGTCGCAGTAGATCGAGATGGAGCGACCGAAGACTTACGTGCTCGTTCCTCTACAAGAAGATGAAGTAATCCATTTGGATCCCGCGTGAACTCTGGAGGCCCGAAGATTCTCCTCTAGTTCAAGAAATTAGTAATATAGTATCATCGACTCTTTTCTTCCTTCCTCTACTTCTTCTACTTCTTCTCTTTTATATTCTCTTCTTCAACCGCTTGGTGAATTCTTGTTATATTCTTCTACTCTACCATCTTTCTCTTGAGATTCTTTGGCTAGACCGATTTCCGTCTCAGTGAACCCCGTGAAAGGATATAGATGTTTGAGGTTTAGTAAACCCTTGTTACCTATGACTTGAGGGTTGTGAGTTATACCTTGTTATCTATCTTAGTAAGCTTTTGAGGATCGATTTGAATGATAAATTGTCGATTAATGGAATTAGGTTGGTACTTAAGATTTTGAACCTTGGGTTATAGGTTACTTGATTATTTGGAGGACTTAAAGTTGAATAATCTATTGAAGTAGCAAGAGTATATCATATTTGATGGATACCTAGTACCTAACCTAGAACCGAACTAAGTGTAACTGATAATATTACTTGGGATTCTTACCTAATGCTTATTTGATGGATGAATCATGAATATTTGGGATCATAGAGTACTGTTTAAAGTGTTAACCTGAGTGTTGTGGTACCATTGAAGGTTTTCATTAATATCGTTAGAAATTTTGGTTGACATAGATTACCCGTGTTTCTTAAGGATTAGATTGTTGATCGTTGTTTAAGGTAGTAACCTACGAACTTTGGAGTTGAGTGATCTAAATTAAATAAATTGTTGTTAACCTTGAAAAGGAGAAACATATTGCCATTAGAGGTTGGATTTATCGCGTTGTTTTGAGGAACACTTTGATGTCAATCATCTTAATGGATTTATAGTTAAGAACCTTAGACCAACGAGATTGTGGCTTCGTTGAGTTATTAAATATTTTGTGGTTGCACCATTACGATTAGAAATTTGATGGACTTCTTAGAAACATTAATCGAATGATGTGTTTGAAGATGTGAGTGTTTGCGCCATTACCTATAGGTTTGAGCGTGTTTGAGGATTTATTGTACTTCCCCAACTTCTGTACTTGTGGTATTATAAATATGTTGGTGATCATTTTTGAGGATTTTGTGTCCGAACTTTGTTAATTGGTGGGTTTTATTTAGTCTTCCTTACTCGAGAAATTTGAAGTATACCTCGAGTTCAGACCTTATGAGCTTTAAATTTATGAACCTTAGTGATTACGAGTTAGGGTATGTTTTGATAGCCTTTGGAATCTTAATTAAAGGATTAGTCTAAATCATTTGTGGATTCTTACTATACTAATTGAAAGATTGTATAAGTATGTAAGACTTAATTTTGGAGGTTGTAGACTGAGTAGGACCACCCTGTACTGATATTGGACTTAGCGTTATTTGATGGGAATTAGGAACCCGTGTTTGTGGAAGTCGTGCTAGGAATCTCGAGATGATTAATTTCTTCCATAATCCTTGAGAGCTCTTTTTGATTCTCAACTCCGTCTTCCTTTCTGCTTCTCTTGAATTCTGTTACGGTAACTCCTGCCAATCCCTTCAACATTTGTCGTTTTTGTAAGCTCTTATTTTTAATTTATTTATCATTGTTCTATTTACCCGTTAACTATTTTTCGAACTCCCTATATTTTTATAAAAAGTTTGACTAGCGTAAAATTTTAACATTTTGAGTTAATTGCCTGTTTTGTAAAAAGTTTGACTAACTTAAACTTTTCGGATATCGTTAAATTTAACATTTTTGAATTATAATTTCAGAACTTTATACTTCACTTTTGTTTAATCTTTGGTTGATATTTATTTTTAGATATGTTCAAAAATGCCCTAATAATTTATTTTAAATTATTTCGAAATTAATTCAATTTTTGATTTTTAAGCAATCAAAATTTTATGAAGACTTTCATATTTCCAAATATTTCAATTTCCATAGGATTATTATGTAAAACATTTTAACATTGTCGAAATTATTTTGTGTGTTCAAGTTTGGTAACATTTTTGAAAACTTTCATAATTACTTTGATAACATTTTCGAAATTTTAACATTTTGAAATTAGTTTTCGTTTTATTGTTGGACTTTTGAATCAGTTATTGAAAATGTTTGACAACTTGTTCTATTTTTACTAACTACAAAATTTGATTTCTCAAAACTAAAATTTTGTTTCTTTATAAAACGAAATATTATCGAATTTCTCAATCAAATTGTTTTACTTTTATTTCGAAAATGTTTTGGTTACCTTGTTTCCTTCGAGTTTGTTTACAAATGTTATTTAACGTCGTTATTTTATCAAATAAACTTTACTTTACGATTTCTTTAATTAAGAGATTTTAAACTTCGGGTAGCTTAGCCCTATTTCCTCTTGGAATAAATATTTTCATTCAATTTCGTGTCACTTTGGAAGTTGTAAAATTTTCTTTTAGAGCAAAATTTTTATTAGAAATTGGTATCCTCATGTTTTCGAGTGGGGTAATCTTGAGTCCTTTCTGCTTATTCTTAGTTTCGAGGACGAAACTTTCTTTTAGTGGGGAGGATTGTAACACCCGCTATTTTTCCTAACATTTTTATCCTTACCGTTATGACTTCGTCATAACTCTGTCACTTTTCGGCCCTATGTTTCATCATTTTTTTCCCAAGCTTTATTTTCATTTTTGAGTCTAATGATACTTATTTTTATTTTTGTAGATTTTAATTCTTTTAAATCTATTTAATTGATTTTCTTCGTAAACTAATTATTTTTCCGCGAGGAATTCTACTTCTCCACGAATTAACGTTTCAAAGCTCGGATTTAAGTTATTTCTTTTCTTACAAATGTATAAATATATTTATAAAATATTTTCAACTAATAATTATTTTTATTTACGGAAATTTAGCCATTAAAGATTTTATTACGAAGTTTCGTAAATAATTGTTTTCTAACGCGAGGTTTACTCGAATTGCTTTAAAATACCTTTAACGATTTTACGATTCTTTTTTTTTTATCAACTTACAAATTATTTGGGACCTTTTCCTCTTGTGTTGGACCGACACGCCTCCTTGTCACACCCTTACTACGTTTTTCTTTATACGTTTCGTTTTATTATGTTAAAACGTAAAGATAATGCTTTTCTTACCCATTTATTTGACAAATTATTGAACAAACTTTTCATACTCCCCTTCCTCTCTTTTGGCCAGCTTTATGAAGGGAGTGTAGCATAGTTTTCATCAAAAGTTTTATTAAAATTCATGCTTAAAACCATCCATTTCCCATTCATTCACTTTGCTAATTAAACAACAAAAAAATTCTTTCATTCTTCTCTCTTAGCCATGGCTTGCAGCAGCCTCTCAAGGCTAATTCTTGTCTCAAATCGAGTCATTATCATCTCGTTTTCATCATCAAATTAATCGTTATTCCGATCCATTCGTTAAGGTAATAATCGATGTTATTTTCGATCGTTATTTACCTTAATTCTTTTAGTTTTCTTATGGTATTTTTTTCACCATGCTTTTCTTGTGTTGAAGGATTTTTGAATGATCCCGAAGCCGACGAATTTATAATCGACTCGAATTTGGGTTAGAGGTAACGTCGATGTTACTCGGTATTTCATGATTTTAATTGTGTATTTGCATGTATAATTTTTATATTTCATTTTTGACAATATATGTATGTCTTATAATCTGGAAAATTTTTAAAAGTTGAAAATTTGCATGTTTCGATATTTTTATCGCTTTTACGAGATTAACGATTAAATTGTTATATTAATTTGTAAAATCGTAATAATCGGCCTAAACATATAATATATGTTTATATTCTGGAAAAATGTTGTTTTTGATGATTTTTAATAATTTAGTATTTTTCTGATATTTTTGATATCGATTATTGAATTATTACCGTTATCGGACAAAAACGATTAAAAGCCGATTTTTAGTTCTAGTACCTTAACATTTTATTTTAATCTGATTTTTGACGTGGTGAAACTTTCTGATGAAATAGAATTTTCTGAATATTTTCATAATATTTCGGAATTGTTAAGTGGATGAATGAATTAATCACTTTAAATCATCGTTTATCGTTAAAACCGTGTTTGTCGTTTAAATTCTCGATTTCTGGTCTTTGGTTTAAATCTGGAAAAATTATGATTCTGATGGTTTCTTAATAAAATGTATTTTTATGGTTTTTAGTGCTTTAATTAAATGTTAGGAACGATAAGTTTTTTTAATGGAATCGTTAATTGTGAAAACGGGTTTTAAAGACGGTTTTGATGGGATTTATTAAAGCTGGAATTTTTAGAAATCTGGAAAAATAGTATTTTCTGGAAAATCGTGATTTTTAATCTTAATAATAATTTTTGGATATTAATACTTAAATCGTTTTGTAATTACTATTTTTATTAATCGTTATTGTCGAGATTAGACGATTAACGAGAAAACGCTTTAAAAACCGAGTTTTAGGATTCTGGAAAATTTTCTTTTCTGGACAGAATGTCCATAAATATCTTTTAGCTATTTTATGTAATTTTTGTACTATTTAATAAAGTGTTTAATTAATAAGTATTGATTTTTGGACAAATTATGATTTATCGTTAAAATGCTTCGTCTTTCCTAAAAGAATTATTTTTTTTCCAGCTATTTTGAAAATATTTAAATCTGAAAAATTAAGAGTTAAATCATCCCTTAACATATTATAAATATATTCAACGGTTTAATTAAATAAAGGACGTTAAAAGATTTAATTTGACATTTGCCGTAAAATCCTATTTGTAATTGTATTGTCGTAACTAATAATAATTAGGGAATTTTAGCTTTGTAAATTTTGAAAACACCCTGATTAGTATTATTAAAAATTTTAAGACATTTTTAATCATTTTATACACATGTACGATATTTCAATAACTTCATAAACTCAAATGTTCTTACTTTAATAATTAATATCGTTAAGGCCGAAAGTATTAGTTTTATAAATCTATATCGTTTACTAAAAATGTGATATTAGTATGAACTAATATTTTTGCTATTTTAATATAATGCTATTTTTAGTAAAGTTTCTAAAAATATAAGTTTCCTAAAATGGAAAGTTTCCTCTTTTGGAATATGATGGTTACTCCTTTTGTTCTCTTATTGTTTATAACGATTATATCTCTTAAATATATCGATAACGGCTTTGTTTTGGAGTTATGGAATAAGGACAAGTGTGAGGTTAGAGTAATATATTCTGGGGTTTACGTTTTTGCCATCAACTATAAGGCTGGTGTGTCTTTATGGGGCATACTGGTTGTTGAACCGAGCATATATGGTGTTCGGGAGTGTGTGTGTACATTTTGACCTTAAACTCGTGCCTCGCAGTGTAAGACGCCGTCGGGTTGAACTGAGTATTTATGGTGCTCGGGAGGGGTGTGCATATTATCTTAAACTAGGGCCACGCATTTGTAAGTCGCTGTCCTATTATGGTTGAGTAGCCTAGTTAGGGATCGAAGTTTGATTTGTTTGAACTAAGTTCTCGAAACTAGTTTTTAGTATTCTCCTAGTGAAAGTCTAGTCTTCATCACTAATCCTATCCATAACGCCATTTCGACTATTTTTATTATTATCGATATAATTTGGTTGCAGGTTGTCAAATGTTTTATGTTTTCTTCGGAAAACTCATTTTTATTATATTGTTTTGATACGTGAAGTTTTTCACTGAAAGTTTATTTTTATTATAATGTGTTTGACTGTTTTCCATTTTTACTATTTTTCTATAATAGTAATTACAGTTTTAATATCCTGTTATACGGCTGGGAGAACGTTGACGTTGCTCCCCACTGATTGTGGCTGTTATGTTTTAAACATGGCAGGTATATGTGTTTTCCTTCGGGTGGGCTAGCAAGGAGTTATGGATTCTGCTTGTTTTAATCAGATCACTGTATTATGGATTGTTAAAACCCTTTTTATGGGTTTTATTTATTTATTTATTTTGTAGCCATTTTTATTTTATGGTTTATGTATTGACTTACCATTTTTATTTAATCAAAACATAGCTACAATGTGTTATAATCCCACTTCTACAGTGTTTCCGCCACTGTATTGCGTTAGAATTTCTAGGGGATTACATTTTGTGGAACCAGGATTATATGGGAAATATCTTTGAAAAACTTTCCTCTGATAATGACAAGGCCAATGTGGCAGTTGTTTGCAAGAGGTGAGCTCAAATGTTTCTATTAAGAAACGATGGACCTAGGTGGAATGTCGATTATAATAGAAGCTTGCAAATATTGCATGGTAATGGAATGACGGTTGTTTCTAGGGGTCGTGTTGTATTTTCAAGCAGGTGTAGATGCTATTTGACTTATAATATTCATGCTAGAATATTATTGCATGCTCTTCAATCTGACGAAGACGAAGCTGATGATTATTTTTCTAATTTCCCATATGACTATAGGTCAAAAGTGTACGAAATAGCTTTAATATTGCGTAGCCAAAATGAATTTGTAATAATTGATTAATTTTTTATGTTCCTATAATATTATGTATGCTTAAAATAGTTATGTTTTATGTTTTTGTATAATATTTAAATGAACTTGATATTTTGGTATTTCATAAATCTTGGCATTCAATTGTGTTCAATTGTAAAATTACGTTATGTCCTATGATACCCAATGAACTTATGTACAACATATAATACCCTATATACTTACAATTTGATATTTAAATGAACTTGATATTTTGGTATTTCATAAATCTTGGCGTTCAATTTGATATACTTACAACACATAATACCCTATATACTTATAATAATTTGATATTCAATTGTGTTCAACTGCACCTTATGTACACTAAAAATTACGTTATGTACACTTAAAGTACTTATGTCCTATGATACCCAATGAACTTATGTACAACATATAATACCCTATATACTTACAATTTGATATTTAAGTAATTAATTTAAAATATAAACCGAAATGAAATTATATTCATTAATTTCTTTTTATATTTGCTTTTTTTATGTTTTGAGTGTGTAGTTACCTACGGTTGAAGTTATGTGCATTATATAATGTCTTATGTATTACATTTAAGGCATTTTATACATTGGTAAATCACTGTCTTATACATTGGACGATGTGATTTGTTTTTTGAATGCAGTGAATAGTCAAGAAACAACTGCAACATGTTCGATGATGGGCGATTCTAATATTTTAGGTAAAATATTTCATTAATTCATCTATTTTTCTATTTTAGTTTATATTACTTCATCAATTCAATTGCTTCAAGTTTTCATAGAAACGTATCTTATATTGTTTAGTTCATAGTTAAAGCACTGTCTTATACTACATTGGTAAATCACTATCTTTGTGGTGTACATAACTTACTTTAAAGCGCACATAATGCATGGTTAATATAAGCCAACAAACTACGAACATTCTGTTTTGGTGCACATAACCTATCTTAGAAGATTAAAAGGTTATTATCAGGTTATTTAAAACTTGTGCTATAAAAACTTGTGCACATAATCCCATATTATAAAAACTTGTGCTATAGTAAGTTGTGTTATTAATCAGGTTATTAAAGGGCTTAATTAAATTAAATTTGAAACACATTCAACATAATTAATTTTTTTTATTATAAAAACTTGTGCTATAAAATCCCATATTCTCAACAAATTCTCTCTCTCTCTCTCTCTCTCTGTATGTCTCTCTCTGTATATCTTTTTCTCTCTTCCTTTCTCAACATAAGATGAATGTTACATGATGGATGGATATACAATATTAGGCAACAACATAAATTGTGGTTTGTTTCTCAAAAGATGGAGAAGTTGCCTTTTATATTTACCGATTTTTATGGACCTATTTCAAGTCCATATGTTGAATCACTTGAAAACATTTTTGCAAATGAAAATATAATGGAAATAATTTTCAAAAAGTTCAACCCTACTTTTCGAAAGGAAGAGTTTGCAAAATTGACTCTTGTTTGCAAGAGGTGGGGTCAAATACTTTTGGCACATCTTCATTCTCTTCTTTTTGAAATAGAGTACAATATGAGTGTCCATGAAACCATTGAGAATAGATTACTTTATCTTCATAGGAATGGTATCTTGTTGTTAAAGCAATGCAGATGCTATTGGGCTAATGATCTACTTTGTAGAAATATACTACATAACATGCAACTTCGACTTGCATCTCCAGAAGATGTAGTTCATCTTCATGGTTCTTCTCGTGAAGAAGCAGAAAGAGAAAATTTTGAAGGTGTTCCACAACAAGTGTTTCGTCGAGCATCTTTGCTAAATATCTGTTTGAGCCAAGAAATTTTTATCTAGATGTATAACTATATTTTGTTTTTTCCTTATATATGTAATGTTTGTTACTATATAAAAGAAGATTCTCAAGTTAATTTGAACTTATGTACACTTGTTATAAACTTAGATACTAATCAGGCGTTTGTATATGTATGTGTACATAAGGGTATGTTTGACGGATTATGAATGCTTCAGTAAAATTAACCAATCTAATGTATATAGCTAGATGTTTTATTTTGTACTTCATAAATCTAGTTTAAAGATTATCAAGGCATTCAATTGTGTTGAACCGCCCCTATATCGCTAAAGTCTATGTTATGTACATAGTTAAGAATACAGTGTATATAACTTATGATTGTGACATTATTCCAGTAATATGTAACTAGATGAGTTATGTACAACAATTATAGAAATATGTACAACCATGTTCTCAGATGAATATATACAGCTGATATGTAAATATGTACATTATGTATTGATCTATATACTATGACAAAACTACCCGTATAAAAGCTTTTAAACGATTTCTTTTTCGATGCATGTACGTGTTTATTACATATAAATAAGGTAGAGGTTGATTATTACTTTCTGTTTTTTAATTAAAAAAAATGATATACATAATTAAGAATACAGTGTATATAACTTATGATATATTCTAATAAATTGAACCAATCTAATATGTAAGTAGATGTGTTATGTACAACTATTACAGAACTATGTACATTCATGTCCTAGGATGGATTATATACAGGTGATATGTAAATCTGTACAGTATGTATTAATCTATGTACGACAAAACTACCCGTATAAAAGCTTTGTATATGATTTCTTATTCAACGCATGTAAGTGTTTATTACACATACAATGTGTATAATATGATGTACATAGTTTAGAAGACAGTGTATATAACTTATGATTTGTTCTAGTAAAATGAACCACTATAAGATGGGTTATGTACAAGTTATATATGAATATGTACTTGATGTCCTCAAATGGATTATGTACAACAAAATTAATAACCTCCATATGTACATGCGTATTTATATAGAAAAACCATTTTATATCTTTTAATAAGTAAGTTACTACGTATCAGCAAATTTTTTGATGTAGATAATTTACTATGTATTGTAAATGTGTGAAATACGTACATAGTTAAAAGAGTGTCGTACTGATGTAGATAACTTACAACTTATTGTATATAACTCATACAACAAATATACGAGTACTTTCTGTTTTTTAAGTAAGCAAACGATATACATTATTAAGAATACAGTGTATATAACTTATGATATATTCTAATAAATTGAACCAATCTAATATGTAAGTAGATGTATTATGTACAACTATTACAGAAATATGTACAATCATTTTCTCGGATGTATTATATACAATTGACATGTAAATATATACAGTATGTACTGATCTGTATACTATGACAAAACTACCCGTATAAAAGCTATATAATTTCTTATTCAATGCATGTAAGTGTTTATTACACATACAGTGTATATAATAGATATGATATACATAGTTTAGAATACAGTGTATATAAATTATGATATAATCTCCATATGTACATGCATATTTATATAGAAAAATCGTTTAATATCTTAGGATTTAAAATATTAATAATAATAAAGTAATAAGTACTCCGTATTAGACACATTATTTTGAAATATAGTAATTACTCAGTATTCCACTACCCTAGGTGAATTTTATGACGTATTAAGACTTTTTTTGTTTTTTTAAGCTATGACGTATTAAGACTTTGGAAATAAGTACTGAAAACTCCTATAGTAACTTCAACAGTCACTTCACAACTATTGCATGAGTATAGAAACCTAGGAAGTTTGAAAAATCAAGTACGGAGTAATTTCTGAAGTAATTTCTGTCGATCATCTTCAACAATTCTTTGGTGAGTGATATGTTCTTGATTCTGTGCATGCCATAACTACTGGTTTTTCGAGCGATTTTGTGAAATTTACAGTAAAGTAAAATTGCAATCTTTTATTCTTTTCACTCTACATTTTCCGGCAACTAGTAAAATAGATATTAGGTTTAGTATTATATAAATAATATTTACAGTCTGAAGTTATTATTATATATTTATGTTTATTCACGTTATTTATAATGTATATATGCTTGAGCCGTGTTCATTTTCTCCAACTATCTTCAACATTGCATTATTCTGTGTTATATTTGTGATTTTTAGAGTGATTTTGTTGAAAATTAGGGTTAAGTAATTCATGACACAAGATGAATTCAAATCAGGAGAAGACTGCACTAAAGAGGAAAGTTGATAAGAAGGAGAAAGGTATAAGAATCTTACACTGAATTTAAATTATGTACAATTTAAGGTATTAGTGTATAGCTATTAAAACAAGGATAAAATTATATTGATTTGGTGTTCTTTATTCGTAGTTGAATGTAAAAAGAGGCGAATTGAAGAAAAAGATGCAGATTCTGATAATTATGAAGAAACATTAGACAAAAAATTATGTTTGATAACAGATGCAGATAGAGGTATATTCATTAAGTAGACTACTATATGTTTCAAAATTGTTTAAAAATAACTTTTTTATTTAATATAGCTTTAAAAATTACTTATGTTGACTCTGTGTTTGAAGTTATGTGCATCATGTAATTCCTTATGAACAATAAATAAATCCTTATAACTTTAATAGGGACTATGTCTTATGAATGCCTTATGTCTAAAACATACAATCTTATGTACTTTAAAATATGACATGCATTAAGGTAAAAGTAGTCATTTAAATTCTTTCTGTTCATTTTAATTTACAGCTATTCCTGGTAAGACTACAAAGACTAGAAGGAAGAGATTTGTACATGCCATGAATGAACTGCCATCATTGAAAACACGCATGTCCCCTGATGGTTTGGTTAAACTTCTAAATGATATGTCAGAGAAGTAGATTGCAGATATTAAGGAATTAGGGTTTGGGGATTTAATTGATTAAAAGTAAAAGAAGTCCCATCCAAGCTTGTTCATTGGCTTGTTTTAAATTTCAACCCTGATTCAGCAACATTTAAGGATAGTACATTTGATGTGACAAATTTAGATGTACATATTGCAACTGGGTTTCCTATGGGATCAAACGAGATTGTCCTCGCATCATATGACGACCAATCCCTGGAATACATACATCTTGTTAATGAATATAAGAATCAATTTGAAGGTTCCAAGGTTATGGCTTCTACATTGAAATCCATCCTAGCTAATCAAAAGGATGGAGGTGATCTATTCAAACGGAACTTTATAGTTTATCTTTACTCTTATTTTATAGAAGGTACCTGTTCTGCAACTCCAAGTTTTAAGATAATGAAGTCTTTAGTCGACTTGTCATTGGCACCTACATTTAATTGGTGCCAATTTTGCCTTGATGCCTTCATTGAGGCTGTTGATTTGTGGAAAATGAATACAACAGAGAAAGACAAGTATTTTGATGGACCTATAACGGTCTTTGTTTTTATATATCTACAACGAATGTGTTACAGAAACAGTCAACCTATTCGTGCATTCCCAACAATGTGTTTTTGGACACAAGACTCCATTTCAAAGAGAATATTGGACGAAGCAAAGAAATCTGGTACATTTGGTAATGTTTTAGTTCTCCCATTACAGTCTCTTGATTGGTACAAGGGGAAAGAAGTAAAGGACAATGTGAAGAAGGGGTTGAAAGATGGGAAGGGGAAGGAAAAGAACAAAGTTAACAAAGAGGGGAAGAAAGAAGGGGATTGGTTACGAAATTTAGTGCTGAATTCACAAAATCTTTCAAGGGGTTGAAAGATGCTATAAAAGTTGCAATGTTTGCCTTCCCTCAATGCAAACCAATAACAAAATTGGAAAATTTGACCAGTGACTTTGTTGCAAGACTTGTAACAATAAGAAAAGATGAAGAATCAAGAGAATTTGGTAAGAATTTTTCTTCAATTTATTTTATCCCATTCATTTATTATAATATGTTGAATATAGTACTTATGTTTCATCTTTTGCTTCAAAATAGGTGAGAAGGAAGAAAATGAGCTGAATCCACACATAGTGGATATGATAGATAAGATGGCAAAAGATCTTACTTATTCGAGAAAGACTGATCTTGAAAAGAAGAAGAAGGTGAAAAGGCAGACAGATCGAATGAAGCCAAAAAAGCAGACAGATCGAAAGAAGCCAAATACAATCAAATTATTTCTGTGCAAAATGAAGAAGTGATGAATGTTCACAGTGTGGAAAATATCAATGTGGAAAATAATCTACTACTTCTGCAAAATGTTAATACTGTAGAAGACATCAATATTCATACTCCTATTTCTACTCCTGTCAAGAATGTCAGTGAAATTATTTTTGAGGAAAATGAAGATGTTTTGAATGTGGACACTGTGGAAAATGTTGATGTGCAAAATAATCTACTACTTCTGCAAAATGTCGATGCTGCAGAAGACATCAATATAGCTAGATGCTCCTATTTCTGCTGAAAATGTGGATTTGGAAACTTCTGCTGATGTTGTAAATGTGCATTTGGGAACTCTTACAAAGCAAAACAAGGAAATTGATATACTTGAAAAAAAGAAATTGAAGCACAACACAAGAGAAAACAAGGAAATGTACTAGTTTTCAAATCTTCTTTTATTAATCGGAACATCAGCTGTTTGACCTCTCTCAAACCTGAGTAGAAATATGTGTCAGACTATGCATTTGCATCAGATAAGTCTTTGGGGTAAGTCTAATTAATCTTTTAGTATGTCACAAATGTTATTATTAGTTCCTGTTTTGATGTACATAAGTTAATATATTTTGTACATGTTGAAAATTATTCATATTGAAAGCAGTTTCTGTTTTGATGTAGATAAGTTAATATTTGTTCTACATGTTGGAATTTTTACATATTTAAAGTAGTTTCTGTTTTGATGTAGATAAGTTACTATCTTTTGTATATGTTGAAATTTGTACATGGTTATAGCAGTGTCTGTTTTGATGTACATAAGTTAATATATTTTGTACATAAGTTTCATACCAGCCATAGCAAAACTAATACACTAAATAATTTAATTTTACATTGATCCTCTGTTTAAGTTTGAAAACATTCTGCTTTCAAGGGGGGACCTATCGATGATGACAACTTGTGATACCAGAATCAATGTGTCAATTTTAAATTTTTGGTACCTATTGATTAATGATTTGGAAAATCTATCACCTACATCATCTATCAAACGTGTTTATATGTCTCCCTATGAAGAATATCAGGTAATGTTATGTATTCCATTCACATATGAGTAAAAATGTTTTCACTCATGAATCTGTTCTAAACAATTACTATAATGTTTCAGGTTCCTACAAGTGAAATGGACCTTGATTATGTGCAACTGGTAATCAAAAAGATATTCTTTATAACTCTTATTTATTTATTATTTAATCATTCATTCATTATGAGAACTAATAATATGATTTTCTTCAAGGTGTTTTTCTGCTCTAGAATACCACAAGGTTATGTTGTTTACTGTGTTCTCAATCTCGAAGAAACTTGAGATGATTTATTTTGGATTTCCTGAAGGTTTTGACAGCAAAGTGATTGGTGTTGCAGCTAAAGGTTTTTATGTGAGCATACTCTAGTCATTAACATACAGATTATATGTTTGTGTTTTTTCGTTCATTAAAATTTTAGGCATTTATATATGTGTTTGTGCTCTTTTGTACATTAAAATTTATGTTATTTGCCTGAATACTTGGTTATATTTTCAGAGTGGTTATTTGAAGGAAAATTTCCAACATACGATCAAATGGATGAATGAGTTTAATACCTATGACTTGATCGAATATATTCTAGATTTCTCTAAAGATTTGGAAAGTAACAATGACATTCTTTCAATGAGAATCATGGAAACATATAAAGGGAACAAAGACAATTATGGCAAAGAGTTCAAACCAATAAGTTGACAATTACAAACATTCATCCTGATATTAATCTATATCTGATTATTTTCAAATATACTAATGTTATCATGTGTAATGCATTATATCCCTTTGACTGTTGATGTATATGTGCATTCCACCATTTCATACGATAATTATGTAAAGATGATGACGGTGTGTGTTATGTGCTAAATTTAGACCGTTTTTCCTCCCATTTAGACCCGTTTTTCCCTCGCTTTGCGAGTCTTGAGTGCGATTATCGCCATATTTTGAGTAAATCTCGCATTAGCGTCCCTCTTGTGCATTTTACGTGTTTTTGGTAGTTTTCCATCAATTTTGATAGGATTTGGCACTGAAATCACGATCGAGCTTCCACGAGCACAAGAGAAGGGAATACCGTCCAAAGAGTAAAGCACACAACTTAAAGTTTAAAGCCATCCAATCAATCAACGAAGAACGAGACAAGAGAAGAGGCAAAAAAATGACCGGGTGAAATTTTGCCCGGTGAGACACCACCGGGCGAAATTTCACCCGACGGTAAAAATGCCTCCCCGAAGATTTTCCGAGACTTCCCACCGGGCAAAACTGACCGGGTGAAATTTCGCCCGATGGAAAGATGTGCCGGAAATCGCAAAAAGGAAGAAAATCTGACCGGGTGAAATTTCACCCGGTGGGATTAATCGTCATGACCGCAGGGCGAAGTTTCACCCCATGAAGATGCTAAGGGAGATTGTCTCACTAATGGAGCATAAAGCGGATTTGGGCTTTAGGTTAAATACTCATTAAGAGATTACTATATATATGTTACCCTAGTTTGTTGCCTAAGGCATCCCACCATTAGTGTAGTAAGGCTTTCATTAGTGTAGTCATCCACCACAATACACCATCTCCTTAGCAGAACAATCTAGTAGTATTCTTAGTAATTTCTCTATAATTCTAGTAGTAATTTAGTAGTAGATCTACTTAGTTTACATCAACAACTCTCTAGATTTCAAGTTTGTGGAAGATTATTCAAGTTTTATTTGAAGATTTGTGGGTTTATTGAAGAATTAGTAACAAGTTCTTCACTATCTCCATCAAAGATTCAACCTTTATTAGTACAATCTTCTTATTTCTTGTAGATCTTCATAGTTGGTATATTTCTTTTCCACTCTTTAATCTCTAGTTTAGATTGAATTTAGTTTTCTCATTATTTTCTTGTTTAGATCATCTTAGTATTGTTAGTTTCTCTAGATTTTATTCATGTTGTTCTAGATTATTCTCTAGTTACTTTGTTAGATCTTGTCCTTTCCATAGTTTAGTGGGTAGTTGTTAGATCATAGTTTTCTCATCATTTTGTTGTTAGTTTCTTTAGATCTAGTTATTATGTATGTTGTAGTTAATTTCTCCCTAGTTAATGTTTTGTTGTCTTTCAATATGATTAGTGAGTAGATTTCTTGTTGGGGGGTTTAGGGATGAGGACTTGGATTATTTGAATTTAGGGGTATTGGTGGGTTGCTTGCTTGTTGGTTTATCTTGCTTGTGGTTGTTGTGTCATTGTTGTTTTAGTCCGGCAAACTAGACCGACCTTGACTAATTTATATCAATATGGGGAAACTCAGGGTAGAAATTACCATAGCTAGAGATTTACCCTTCTTCGCCGTGAAAGCGGGTTTTTAGGTGGGTTGGGTGAAGAAACCGAAAGGTGGCATTCTCCCTTTATCAATGTTGCAACAAAAACTCGATCCCGACCTTCTTAGACTCCAAGTAACGAATCCCGACTTCCCCCTAACACCTCTTCCTAGATTGATCACCGCTAGCTATTTCTCTAGTTACTTCTCTAGTATAGACTCGATCCTTAGAAAACCCCCCCTCTAGACATCAAACACGACACTTTAAACCTATTGTTATCACACCGTTCCCTATGGACCGACCTCGACTTACCACGATTACTCTAGTAGTTTTTGTGTTATTCCGAGTCAATAAATATCGTTTGATCCCCCGTCCTTCGTTAACGACCGATCCGATTGGGAGGCGATCAAAATGGCGCCGTTGCCGGGGAACGGCAAGTAGATATTGCGTTTTTAGTTGTTGTGTTTGATTCTTTTCCCTTCTCTCTTTTCCCTAGTACCGTTAGGTGCTATGAGTCTTACCGTTTAATTGAGTTTTATGCCCAGGAACACGTCATTGCCCTTGTGGTTCGATCCGGAGTCGGAAAGGACTTTTAGAGCATTGCGTTTTCGGGGAAATAACTCAACCACCATCATTCCACATCCTTCATTATCACCTCCTAACCTTAATCCCATCCTACTACCTTCACCTCCTACACCTTCTACACCTTCCATACCTTCCACTTCACAAAATTCACTACCACCACCATCACCGAAAACTCTATCACCAAATCAAAATCCATCCCCTCCAAATTCACCAAATTCAAATCCACCATCACCACCAATCCAACAAATGGCGACCCTAGTCTCTCATTCCCAACTCACACATGAAGAAACACCTTCTCCCGTTGATTTCGGAGAGATTCCCGAGAATTATGAATTAAAAGCCTCTTTGACTAATGCGGTCCAACAAGATACTTTTCACTGTTTTTCTCAAGAAGATGCTCAAGAGCACATTGCTTCATTCAAAGAGAAATTAGTAGGAGCCCGTCTCAATGGATTAACCTCATGCCAATTGCATCGTTTATTATTTCCAAAGACCTTGAGAGATGGAGCTCGTAGATGGCTTCAAGGCCATCCCGCTAATACTTTCACAACATGGGCTCAACTATCCAATGTCTTCTTGGAGAAATATTTCCCGCCGTCAAAGACTAACCAATATCGCATGGAGATACAAACCTTTAAGCAAGATGAGTTTGAAATCCTAAGTGAGGCTTGGGAAAGATTTAGAGATTTGTTGCGCAAATGTCCACACCATGGAATACCCGATTGGCTAACTACCCAAACATTTTATAACACCCTTTCATCGAGAACCAAGGAAAACCTCAATTCGGCCGCCGGGGGAGACTTCTCTTCTCTCACCGATGAGGCATCTAAAAGTCTTATTAAGAAGATGGCAAGGAGTGACTCTAGAATGGGTCAATCGAGGGATTCTAGAAAGAAAGTTGAAGTGAACTCATCTAAGAGTTCTAATGAATTGAAATTTCAAACGGAACTTGAAGAATTGAAAAAGAGAATGTATGCCATGAGTTCAAAGCCTACTCCTAGAAGTATGTACCAAATTCAAGGGAGTGTTCCACCAAAGCAACCATCTCCTCCAAAACAATTAACATGGGAAGTTCAATGTGATCATTGTGGCAATTATTGCCATGATTCTAGCTCTTGCATTCCTAATGAAGAAGTTTATATTGAAGAGCCAAATGAAGTCCAAGTGTAGACACCCGCATTTTGACTGCCAGGTGTCTATGGTAGTTTCCAAAAAACACCCGATGATGATCGGATGCTAACGTGCTTCTATGCGCTCGGATACGGGCTCAAATCTATTAATCGCTGGCTAACACACTTACAGAGTACAAATCTCACAAAATCAACCTCGAATCCAGGTCCAGTGGGCCGTTTCCAATCAAATAAGGCTAATTTGGGCCAAAACCGACACCAGAATTAAAACCGACTTGTCGCGATTCGGTCAATCCCGGTCAAAGTCGTTTCCGAGACATACAAAACAAACCCTCAAACATCAAAAGTCCAGTTCAAACACAAACCCATCAAAAATCCATGATCACGGTCCAAAATAATAGACCCGCGCAACTCAGCTGGGCTACTCGATCGAGTGACCCACCCACTCGATTGAGGGGGACCTTATTCAAGCCCGACGGCTGACCCACAAGGCCACTCGACCGAGTCAGCTGGCTACTCGGTCGAGTAACCCTAAACCAGTGCCCTAGATTTTCCTATATAAACAATCCTTTGCACACACTTCAAGACATCTTTTTTCACACTTTTACAACCCTAATACACCCTAAGCAAACCCTAAGCAAATCCTAAGCAATACACTATCAAAAACCCTAAACCTTCTTTAGGAATCAACAACCCGAGCCACCATAACTTAACCTCCATAAAACCTCGAAGACTCTTGTGTTATAGCCACGGTTACGAGTCCGTTCCGAGACAAGAACATGTAGGTTGAGGGTGTCAAAACCCCGTTTCTTCTCTTCTCTTCCTCCTTCTCGCGTCATGTCGTCATTATACGGGTCACGTTTATTTATTTATTACGTTCTATCGTTAATATCGCATCATTAATATCGATAGTACTAATATCAAAACATTAAAATACTTATCAATTTGTGTCGAGTATGAGTGATATCGGAATAAGGAAACACGAATATACAAGTGTACTGCACACAGCGTTGACGGTCGCTTGTTCCGATATCCCGATTACTTGATTATTGAGATAGGTTAACTTCAACAATAATTTTCATATCGTTTGTATCATTATTGTTATTCGCATGTCACATCGATTTTTCAAAAAGCAAACATCGTATTTCAATAAGGGTCGAAACCCGTTGACGTGGATCTGACACCACAATCCTTAGGGATTTATTTCGATGCCGGAGAAGCCGAGGGAATCAAGTCCTTTTTTTTATCCATGTAAAGCGTCGATTTTGTAGATTCGATACCAATTCCATAATTGGATGTCGAATCTAACAATCTAGTCAATTAATTCAATCAATTCGATTTTCTTGTTGATGCTAACGTAGATGTCACGTTATAATTATGACATTACAAACGCGGAGAGAAATTCATGTCGTTTTGATTGACTTAAAATGACTCAAATCAATTTTCTTTATTTTTTCCGCTCTAGTATTCCATATCGATTCAATAATCGAATATTGGGTACGACGAGCATTCAAATTTAGAATCGGGTATAAATTCAAACAATATTTATATTCGGTTCAATCAAATCTATGATTTACGAAAAACCCGAATCGAGCATAAGTCATGCAATATTTATGCTCAATTCGGTAAAACCATCGAATCATCAAAAATCAAAAGCAATCTCTAAATCGACACAAAATTGCAAACGAATTATGATTCGTACAGGGGGCACTCGACCGAGTGCCTAGCCCACTCGGTCGAGTGGTACCCCAAAAATCAGATCAGAATGTCTATTACGACCTCCACTCGATCGAGTCTCACAATGACTCGGTCGAGTGGCCACGTACTCGACCGAGTTGATCAATAACTCGGCCGAGTACGGCCTGTAATGCGAAACAGAACCATCTTTTACAGGTCCACTCGATCGAGTCTATCGACCACTCGATCGAGTGACCTCGTAACGACCAAAACACGAGTCGTACATCCTTCTTTTCAAATTCGATAGTATTTTATGATTTAGGTCAACACGTGTCTAATTAATCACGTGTATACTATCTTTTCAAACCATGCATCATCATATTTGCATCTTCTCATCTCATTCAATATTTGCACAAACCGTTATTATTCGTTCTACCATTACTAACAATTTGTTTGTTCCTTTTGTCAACTTAATGTTTGTTCGTTTATTGTACTAAATGAACCCGCATGCTAAATTCCACTTTGACGTAGAATTAATTGCATTAAATTGACTTAGAAACCCTTTTCAATTTCTATTCACATGCCTAGGAAAACAATGTTTGCATAAGCATTTTCCCGTTCTACTAGCAAGCGTATTAGAAAGTCACTCGAATTCTTAGTAGAGGCCGCTAATGTGCGGGCGGGGTTGGGTGTCCTTCGTGGGCTTCCCAACACGTACCCTCACCCCTTACTCAGAACCTCGGTTTCCGGATGCCCGAAACCGTTGGCGCACGAGAGTCATTCAATACACAATATCCGATAATGTCGGTATTGGTATCAAATGCAAAGGGACGAGCCCAATAAACTCTGACATCGGAAATGGGCCGTATTTTGTATACGGACCACGACGACATAGAGTGGGCTCGAATGGTTCCGAATAACCACAAAATTCGGTGACGACTCCACTTCGACCTAAATTTCAATTTGATCCGTTTCATATGGAGATTCATTCGCCTACCCAAACCCGCGCTTGGCCGTGTCGGGGTGGACCTATGTCATGTCCACAATTTGGCGACTCCGCTGGGGATTAACTGATGTGTGACTTACCATCGGCATTCTCAGGGTGAGACTCGAATAGAAATCGTTTGACAAATACAATACGCGTGTTAGTTTTACGGTTCATGTATAACCCATATTTTCCCGGGCCGGTACTGGTGACCGACGTCCCACTATACCATTGATGTACTCCAATATGGATATGTCAAAAGGTGTCCATAGTCGATTCGAGTGGGTTTCGCGGCATGTTCTAAGCTCAATTCGACTTAGAGAGTCCGTCCCGATCAACGTCTAGACTATGTACACTGGTATAGACCCTCTCAGACCGACCGAGACTTAGTGTAGAGCATACATGGCGTCGTTATAATGCTTGTGTGACTACGTGCTACTTGGTTTCCGAGTCGTTTCCAAAAATATCAACTTTTCAAAAATTTCATCCTCCTTTTCAAGTTATTCAATTTTCAAAACCCGGGACATGCCGAATTTAGGACTTATGATTTTACTCAAAATAGCCTATTTCTTTAGACGGTATGCTGGCCAATTCAAAACTCGAAAAGCATTTCGAACTTTCAAAACCCTCGGCCCAATACCGTTTTCGTTTTCTCGAGAATTGGGCCCTCAACCGATTTTTCTCGGACTTTTTCAAAAACAATCAATTTTCAAAACTTCCCTCTTCTTAGGACTTCCCATATTTAGCATTGTCGGGTCATGTCTTAAGTTGTCAAGTTTCTCTAGCGTCGAAACTCTGTCGATCTTACATCACGAGTTTCTTCCCTATCCCAGTCCGCCTTATTAGACTAAGGCAAGGCCCACCTAAGTAGGACATACTCTTAAGAAGGTGGGCCCGTCAACACAATCGAGTCAAAAGTCTGGGGATGTCCCACGTGAACCTTCCTTCGAACAGGACTAGGCCCACTTGCCAAATCCTAAGGAAGGCCCACACTTCGCAAGTCACCCGTCTAGGTGTCTTTTCTCGAGTCATTTCCCTCTTAGTCTCGTTCGGGATGTACTTTCTATTCTGGGATTTCTGGGCTAGTTTCTAATTACGCGGTGTTCTTACAGACAGGCCACCCGCAACCCGACATCAACGCAAAATGGAAGAATTGAAGAATGCCCTGACCAAAATCGAGACTCAACTAACCTCCATCCTTGTTAACCAAGCAACATTGGACACTCGCCTGAGCACTGTAGAGAAGACGGTCCCAGTTGAAGGAGCTGAGTCCACTGGGCCCATAGCCGAATTGGTCAGTGTTGTTCACAGGCTCGAAGAACAAGTTCACTTATCAACAAGCAACTCAATCCACTCCGAAAATGCTCGCATTTATTCACCTTTGAGTGACGAGCTACCCGCCAACCTCAACTTGACGGGAATTCCTATGTTTGAAGGTACCGAAGACCCGGTCCAACATATCAGGGCCTTCAAGGACTTCATGGCGGTCAAAGGGGTAAAGTCCGCCATGTTCAAGCACCTATTCCCTTCTTCCTTGGAGAAGCATCCCAAGGCCTGGTTCTACAGGCACGATCCCAAGAAATACAAGACTTGGGACGATGTGGCGACCGAATTTGCTCGGAACTACGCCAATAACAGTGAAATCCAGACTACAATGCGTACTCTGGAGGTCATGGCCCAAGAGCCCAAAGAAGGGTTCAGAAAATACTTGCAAAGATGGAGGGCCGAGAGTGTAAAGCTGGTCGACAAGCCTGGCGAGAAGGCCCTAGTGGAAGCCTTCGTCAAAAATCTACTCCCATCCTACCGGGTCCATCTCCGGTATGCCATCATCCCCAACTTCACTGTCCTTACTGAAATGGGCACGAGAATCGAGGATGACTTGAGACTAGAGAGCCTGACTAAGGCCTCTACCAAAGGCTATCAAGGGGCAAGTTCATCTACGATCAAGCCCACACCCGCAGTTGCAACTCGCAGCATCTTTGACGAGGTAAACCTGCTCGACACCTCATCTAAAAAGAATACACCAAATCGGGTATTCACAGATATAGGGACTACCTATACTTACGCTTTACAAAGGCTATCATCAAAGGGCCTGATCCAGCCGATATGCCCAACCGCAGAACCTCCAGTAGAGAAGAGGCCCAAAACTTACATTGCCCAAGCCTACTGTCAGTATCACCGGGGTAACAGGCATGATACTGAAAAGTGTTGGAGATTAAAACATATGATCCAAGATCTTATCGAGAGCGGGAAAATCCCGTTGCCCGGAGATAAACCGAGCAACAAAGAAAACCCGTTCAGCGCCCATGCTATATTTTCGGGTGAGGTAATTGACTGTTCTCACCTCATCTCTCCTTTTATCCCACAAATCAATGGGATATGGTTCGATGATGAGGACGATGTCTACTTAACCAAAGGGGAAGCTGTCCCCATCACCCTTGAAGAGGTCCGAAAGGCTAAGTCCAAAGCCTTAGCCACCAAACACCTCGCCACAGCCGGGCGCTCTGCTCCTATATCCGTCGCTGAACCTGCCAGGACGGAACCTACCCCTGAAGAACCAAGCCCGGACACGGCACTGGTTCAACAACTGAAGAGGGTTCGAGCTGACTTAACCATATGGCAACTACTGGTTAGCTCACAGGCACATCGAGAAGCACTAACTAAGGCTCTCGATGAAATCAAGGTCGATTCACAAGCTACCCCTTCTGAAATGGTAGCCACCATTATGCCTTTTCTGAAGGGCAAGTCAAAGGAAGAAGGTCCACTCATAACCTTCTCTGAAGCTGACCTGCCACCATTGGGGCCCAATCACAACCTGGCCCTATACATCACGGTCATCTGCAAGGGTAAATACCTCCAGATGACCCTTATCGACGATGGATCAGCCGTGAATGTCCTTCCTCTGAGGACCGCAAAAAGCACTCGGCATCACCGATGCCGATTACCTTCCGACGGCGCAGACTATCCAGGCTTTCGACGGAAGCCCAAGACCTGTCGCCGGGGCCGTGAAATTGAAGATCATAACAGGCCCAATCGAAAAGGAGTTGGAGTTTCAGGTGATAGATGTCACCTCATCATTCAATTTCTTACTAGGAAGGCCTTGGATCCACGCAGTCAAGGCCGTGTCATCTACCCTCCATCGAAAAGTCAAGATGCCTCTCAAAGACGGTATCATCACGCTGGAGGCGACCCCAATTACCGTAGCAAGCTGCAACGCTATGGGCCGGGCCGACCCACGAGGATTTGATTTCGTGGGCATGATCGAAGAAGAATATCTCTTTAGGCCCTACTTCACAACTAGCATCGACACGATGCTACAAAATCTGGGTTACCTACCCGAAATAACCTCAAGGCCATATCTTCCAGCTGGGAAGATTATCGAGGTCCTAAATGATGGCGAATCACATTTCGGATTGGGGTATGCTATAACCCCGGAAAACGTGGTTCGGGCCGGTATTCACAAGGCCATCGACATTTTCAAGGGTACTTACATAAGCCCTTATAGCCCGAAGTTAACGGATTACTTCGTCACTCCGGTCTTCGGAACCATCCAAGTGGGCCTCTACCGACCCACCGTCACATATCCCGAGACCAAAAGGGCTCGGGAATGCAATTTCATCCCTAATGATATATTCACCATCGTCCGGGCCGAATCAAAGGAGGGCGAAAACAACTCCGAGCCCGTGCTGGGGCTCTTATTCGGAGAAGACAAGGTCGTCCCCGCTCCAAA
The DNA here is from genome assembly GCA_958450325.1 of Agrostemma githago. Lineage (NCBI taxonomy): Eukaryota > Viridiplantae > Streptophyta > Magnoliopsida > Caryophyllales > Caryophyllaceae > Agrostemma > Agrostemma githago. Next base: position 57,619,439 of record OY288247.1, on the reverse strand, counting down.
AGACGACTTGGTCAACCTGATCCTTCGCAGCGATCGGTTTGACCCAACCAAGCTATTCTCCGAGGTCGATACCAACACCGAGACGAGGGCTTGGAGGAAGACCATAAAATGGACCGACGTTCAAGGACGGGTCTACAAGCTGACCACCGGCGAGGGAGACATGCCGGATACCGAGTCTGAGTCAGAGTCAGAGTCGGAGTTTGAGTCCGAGTCTAGAGGGTCTGGTGCTAAAGTCGAGTCTGTAACCCCTCTTCCCTTATCCACTGAGGTCTCGGGGCCTGTCCCAAGACCTCTCCCTATCCCGCCACTGACCAATGATAAGATGGCAACTCTATTCGAGCTATTTTCAAAATTTACCATCAATAATAATAACGAACACCGTTCTACTTACGACTTGTCTTATTTCCAAAATTTTCTCAGTTTCAAAAATTTTATATGCAATGACATTGAGAAACCCGATGAACAGGTACCCCTACCTCAACATCTGGTCGAGCAGCTCGAGCAAAGGGAATCCCGAGATCCGGTAATCGAAGAAACCGAGTCCATCAATGTGGGAACCACTTTAGAGCCCCAGATGCTTAAGTTGGGCCTATCTTTAGATCCAGAGAAGAGAAAACAATTCGCAGACCTCCTCCAGGAATTCAAAGATGTCTTTGCATGGTCCTACAAGGACATGCCGGGTATAGACCGGGAGATAGCCGAACACCGAATACCCATCAAAGATGGGTGCAAGCCGGTAAAGCAAAAACTCAGAAGAATGAAGCCCGAGTGGTCTCTTAAAGTCAAGGAAGAGGTCGATAAACATTTAAAGCAGGCTTTATACAAGTGTCTGAATATCCAGACTGGGTTGCAAACATCGTGCCAGTACCCAAGAAGGACGGTAAGGTGCGGGTTTGCGTGGACTTCCGGGACCTTAACAAGGCAAGCCCAAAAGACGATTTTCCGTTACCACACATCCACATACTGGTGGATAACACGGCCGATCATGCCCTTCTACCATTCATGGACGGGTATGCCGGGTACAATCAGATTAAAATGGCAGAAGAGGACATGGGTAAGACCACCTTCATTACACCTTGGGGTACTTACTGTTACACCATCATGCTATTTGGGCTTATCAACGCCGGGGCCACTTATCAACGGACCGCCACTACTTTGCTCCACGACATGATGCATAAGGAAGTGGAAGTCTATGTGGACGACATGATCGTCAAGTCCAAGTACCGAAGCGGGCACATTTCAGCCCTAAGAAAGTTCTTCACCCGGCTACGTAAATACAACATGAGACTGAACCCACAAAAATGCAGTTTTGGGGTAACGTCGGGCAAATTACTGGGCCATATCGTTAGACAACGCGGCATCGAGGTCGACCCAGCTAAAATCAAAGCCATCACCGAGATGCAACCACCCAAGACCGAAAAGGAAATAAGGGGGTTTCTCGGGAAAGTCCAATACATCAGCCGGTTCATTTCGAAACTAACCATGGTATGCGAACTCATCTTCAAAAAGCTGAAAATCGGAGAACGGGTGCTATGGGACGACAAATGTCAAGCGGCTTTCGACAAAATCAAGGAGATTCTGTCTGCTCCGCCGGTACTAATGCCACCTCAACACGGTCTGCCTTTGTCGTTATACCTAACGACGACTGAGACAGCCATGGGGGCCATGCTGGCCCAGACAGTTGATTCAGAAGAATGGGCTATTTACTACATCAGTAAAAAGTTCCTCGAGTATGAGTGCAAATATACAATGCTCGAAAAGACGTGCTAGCATTGGTTTGGGCCACTAAAAAGCTCCAACATTACATGCTCAGTCACGAGGTACATGTTTTATCCAAAATGGATCCTATCAAGTACTTATTCGAGAAGCCCATCCTCAACGGCAGGATGTCAAGATGGACTTTAATGTTATCCGAGTTCGACCTCAAATTTGTACCATTAAAAGCCATCAAAGGCCGGGTAGTTGCCGAATTCCTCGCTGACAGCCCAATATCTAAAGAAGGCCACACTGATACATGGGCCTTTCCTGATGAAGACATATTCCATACTGATACGGAGGTGTGGGATCTATATTTCGATGGGGCATCCAACTTCCGAGGATTTGGGGTCGGAATCCTGTTAATTTCACCCCGAGGGGAACACACTCCCTTATCCATCAAGTTGGACTTCGACGTGACCAACAACGCAGCCGAATACGAAGCATGCATTCACGGGTTGCAAGCCGCCGCTGATTTAGGGGTAACAAACCTCCGGGTCCACGGTGATTCATCATTGTTTATCAATCAAGCACTCCAAAAATGGAAAACTCGGAACGCCAATCTCGTGGCTTACCAAGCACGGGTAAGGGTTCTAGAGAAACAATTCCAAAAGGTAGAATACGTTTATCTGCCCCGGGAAGAGAATCAGTTCGCAGATGCACTTTCCAAATTAGCATCTTTACTGAACATTCCGGATCACCTGACCAGCATGCCAATCTGTGTCGAAAGACGGTCCGAGCCAGCCTACATCCACGCCATTCAGGATATCGAGATAACTGACCCGGAACCATGGTATCAAATTGTCCTAACCTACTTGGCAACGGGAGAATATCCCCCGGGAATTGAAAACCGGGCCAAGAAAGCCCTGCAGAGATTGGCAACCCAATTCGTTCGCACAGACGACGGGCAACTGTACAAAAAGACGGCACAGAGGGCTCTACTCCTATGCATCGATAAAATACAGGCCGAAAAGGTAATGGCCGAAGTACACGACGGTGAAAACGGCCCACATATGAACGCCCATATGCTAGCCCGAAAAATCATGAGGCTCGGGTACTATTGGAACACCATGGAAACAGACTGTCAGGTGTATGTCAAACACTGCCATAACTGTCAGATGTTTGCCAATGTACAGCATATGCCATCTTCCCTCTTATATACCATGACATCACCATGGCCATTTTCGACATGGGGTATAGACATAATTTGAAAGGTCCATCCTTCCGGGACGGGAGGTCATTGCTTCATTTTAGTGGCCATCGACTACTTTACCAAATGGGTCGAAGCCGAGTCATACCGTGTCTTGAACGACAAGCACGTGACCAAATTTATCCAAAACAAAATAATATGCCGATACGGGATCCCTCACGAGTTCATCAGTGATCACGAGACCCACTTTCAAGCCGAAACTGCCGCATTGCTGGCAAAATATAAAATTCAAAGGCATACATCTTCGCCTTACCGACCTCAAACAAATGAGCGGTAGAAGCGGCCAATAAAACAATTGTCACCATACTTAAAAAGATGGCTGAGAATTAGCGGGACTGGCCCGACAAAATACCTTTTGCCCTGTGGGGATATCGAACCTCAATCCGCACCGCGACCGGGGCAACCCCGTATTACTTGACATACGGAATGGAAGCGGTCCAACTAGTCGAGCTAGAAGTGCCATCCCTCAGGATTTTACTTGAAAGCCAAGTACCTGAAGCAGATTGGGTCCAAGCCCGATACGATTCGCTGGTCCTTTTAGACGAACGGCGATCACGGGCCCTCAACAATATCCAAATATATCAAAAGAGGATCCAACGGGCTTTCAACAAAAGGGTTAGGCCCCGAAACATCAAAGAAGGGGATCTGGTCCTAAAATCGGTTCGTGCCTTACTACCGGTTGACCCAAGGGGTAAATTCAAACCCAACTGGGCTGGGCCATACTTAGTCAAGAAGGTCCTATCAGGAGGAGCGGTGATGCTGACAGACTTGGACGAGAACAAATTTGTCAACCCAACCAACTTGGACCAACTGAAGCGCTACTACCCATAAACCCCATCTCAATGTCATTTGCAAAAATTTACAAAAATTTGTCTTTTTATAAATTTGCAAAAATTATAGACAAGTCAATAAGCTAGAATTAATTATTCTACTGTCGCACATCTTGAATCAATAATCTTGATATATTTCGAAAATTGCAAAAATCAATCGAATCAATTCTGAACTACGTTTGGTTTGATTCCGCTATTTGTGGATACGTAGGCAACCCCTCAAAAGGGTACAACCACTGCAATAAACGAAAAGATGGGAACGGTGTTCAATAATATGTCTTTTATTAATATCTCGATAAACTCAGGATTACAAAAAAAAAAAAAAACGCCAAAACGGCATACACACAAAAAAATCACACCACAAAAATAATAATAATATTCAAATAATAAAATAAGAAGACTAATATCCGGGCATCTTCCCCTTTCCCTTGTCCTTCGGATCACGTGGAGCCCGAGGTCGCCGAGGTGAAGGTGAGCGTTCCCTAATCACAAGGGGAATCTCCTTAGCCCGAACCCGTTTCTTTGACGACGGGTCTTCAATCACGGTCTTCGGCCCAAGCCGGGCCCGCACATGCTCGGGTAGCCTATCCCGTGGGCCAAGTCGGTCCTGCACGGCTAGTCTAGGGCCTAGTCTTCTTTCCAAGTCCGCCTGGGGGCTCACTTTCCCCCAAGCACCTTTAGCACTAGACCCTTCAGCTTGAGTCTTAGTCTTCTTCTTGTGACCTGACATTAGACGAACTAGGGTAGCTGGAGTGTCTCCTTCATCAAAGAACCCCCTGTTGTCTTTGGCTTGCTCTCTTCTCAGCAGGTCGAAGGCTTCATCGACTTTCAAAGCGGCTCGGGCTTTAGCATCTCCTGCTTTGGTCCACTTCGTGTAGGAATCTGAAACCCAGATTGAGCGGCGAGATTTGACAATGGGCCAAGTATGCCGTGTGTACCATCTTTGCATCCAGGTATCACACATCACATTAGTCAGTTGGGTAGGGTCACTCATAACTGCTTCAACTTCGGGGATGCGCTGGGTCCATCCGTACTGCCTGAGTATGCGATCCGGGTAGAGATGAACCATCTGCTTGAAAGAAAGGATCACCTGATAGCGGGCTCTGTCCCTCGGGTCCAAGCCACTCCAAAGGTAGATGGGCGACCACGGAACTACCCATCGAATTAACGGGCCACCATGGAAAGACAAAACCTCGTCCCAGTACTTTTGCGTAATCTGACGAGAAAAGTCAATGGCCCGCCTCCTCGTCATCACCTGGTTGTGACGGTAGTTGCCCGCATCAAGAGGAGGATCTATCACTGATAGCCTCTCGTATAGCCAAATCTGCAAAAGGAAACAAAAGCATGAGCTTCCAAGGCAAAATAGGCGTTCGCCTAAGGCCACTCGGTCGAGTTCTTGGGACACTCGATCGAGTGGTACCCCTGAACGGAAATAGGGGACTTTTTACGAGGGCACTCGACACTCGATCGAGTGCCAGGGTTACTCGATCGAGTGGCACCTCCGAAGACAGATCAGGAGGGTTTCATCGAGGGTACTCGACCGAGTGCCTGGGTGACTCGATCGAATACCCCCTGCAGTAAAAAAAATTTTTTCGCAAAAAAATCAAAAAATCGAAAAATTGAAAAAAAAAGGCCAAGTGACATACTTGCAACAAACGGGTGCTCCCGGTAAGACGAATTGATGAGTCCCTCTTACGATTGTCCAATCCTTGGATAATCTCGCCCGTGATCAGCCAAGCCGTGCTGTGTTCAGTCTCCATCAAATCTACTACGGTCAAAAGACGGGTGCTTCCCATGCAAGATAGCAAATCCATGTGACCCTCGAATGCATATACATGGAGCATGCAAAAAGAGAAAGCCCTATGACTGTAAGCCGGTCTAACCCGAACATCAAGAGGATTCATAAATTTCTCAGCCAAGTCGATCAGAGAAATATTATTACCCTCCATCATACGGGACACCTCATTGTGGGAGAGCCCCAAAAATTCCCGCAGCTTCCTCCTCGGGTCATAGATCGAGTACGGGACGGCAGGACGGAGTATCGGGTTCCATCCTCCTATAGCTGCAATCTCCTCAGGTAAAGGGCAGACTTCGCCCCGAGGGAAAGCAAAGACATGATATATGTCATCCCAATAAGCCAAGCAAACGTCCAGAAAATAGCGGTCAACCACTATCTGACGGAACGGGTACAATTGGGTTATCCCCGTCTGATTCAAAGCCACCCTATCCGTGTCCCTAAAGCGACGGGACCACTCCTGCAACATCACACTCAACCTATCGATTCCCAAGGCTAAAATTCTTAAGAAGATAGAGAGACTTTCTTTTTGCCTTGAGGGAAATAAAGAGACTTTCTTTAAAGAAGGGATTGATTTGTGATGGGATTTATGAAGAAATCAAGAGCAAGAAGGGGCTATATATAGCATTAGCCTTGCAAACCGTTTAGGAAAATTTCCTTATCTTAATTGGAATCAAACCGCAAGCCTAGTCTCGATACTAGCATGGAAATCTCCATCCCGAACTTTCCTAATCTTTGTTAGGAATCGAAAATCTCAAAGTTTCCAAAATTCAAAAATCTCAAATTTTCAAAGATTTCAAAAATTCAAATTTTCAAAAAGAAACCAATTTTCCCCAGCGCGAGTCATTTTAGCACCTACGTGTTGCATGCATTTTATGTAACTCATACAGGTACGACTCAAACAGGGACGTGCAGCCCACGATATCTCCCCAGCGGAAGCCAACGACGGTATTTCATGGGATGGGCCTACATACAGGCGCACCCAGGACTTATGCGACAAGTCCAATTCCCCACGGAGTTATCGGTTCAGGTATGACTTCTAGCTTACGGCTGGCGAGCCCTTCACGCGAATCTAATGGACAATAAACGACCCGGCCGGAAGACCGCCAGGTTTCAATCCTTGATTGGCCTGGTGGCTACTCTAACTTTCGCCTTGTCCAAGCCTCAGTCAGAGTGGGGTCTCTGTAGACACCCGCATTTTGACTGCCAGGTGTCTATGGTAGTTTCCAAAAAACACCCGATGATGATCGGACGCTAACGTGCTTCTATGCGCTCGGATACGGGCTCAAATCTATTAATCGCTGGCTAACACACTTACAGAGTACAAATCTCACAAAATCAACCTCAAATCCAGGTCTAGTGGGCCGTTTCCAATCAAATAAGGCTAATTTGGGCCGAAATCGACACCAGAATTAAAACCGACTTGTCGCGATTGGGTCAATCCCGGTCAAAGTCATTTCCGAGTCATACAAAACAAACCCTCAAACATCAAAAGTCCAGTTCAAACACAAACCCATCAAAAATCCATGATCACGGTCCAAAATAATAGACCCGCGCAACTCAGCTGGGCCACTCGATCGAGTGACCCACCCACTCGATCGAGTGGGCCCTTATTCAAGCCCGACGGCTGACGCACAAGGCCACTCGACCGAGTAAGCTGGCTACTCGGTCGAGTAACCCTAAACCGGTGCCCTAGCTTTTCCTATATAAACAACCCATTGCACACACTTCAAGACATCATTTTTCACACCTTTTTTCACACTTTTACAACCCTAATACACCCTAAGCAAACCCTAAGCAAATCCTAAGCAATACACTATCAAAAACCCTAAACCTAGTTTAGAAAGCAACAACCCGAGCCACCATAACTTAACCTCCATAAAACCTCGAAGACTCTTGTGTTATAGCCACGGTTACGAGTCCGTTCCGAGACAAGAACATGTTAGTTGAGGGTGTCAAATTCCCGTTTCGTCTCTTCTCTTCCTCCTTCCAGCGTCATGTCGTCATTATACGGGTCGCGTTTTTTTATTTATTTCGTTCTATCGTTATTATCGCATCATTAATATCGATAGTACTAATATCAAAACATTAAAATACTTATCAATTTGTGTCGAGTATGAGTGATATCGGAATAAGGAAACACGAATATACAAGTGTACTGCACACAGCGTTGACGGTCGCTTGTTCCGATATCCCGATTACTTGATTATTGAGATAGGTTAACTTCAACAATAATTTTCATATCGTTTGTATCATTATTGTTATTCGCATGTCACATCGATTTTTCAAAAAGCAAACACCGTATTTCAATAAGGGTCGAAACCCGTTGACGTGGATCCGACATCACAATCCTTAGGGATTTATTTCGATGCCGGAGAAGCCGAGGGAATCAAGTCCTTTTTTTTATCCATGTAAAGCGTCGATTTTGTAGATTCGATACCAATTCCATAATTGGATGTCGAATCTAACAATCTTGTCAATTAATTCAATCAATTCAATTTTCTTGTTGATGCTAACGTAGATGTCACGTTATAATTATGACATTACAAACGCGGATAGAAATTCATGTCATTTTGATTGACTTAAAACGACTCAAATCAATTTTCTTTATTTTTTCCGCTCTAGTATTCCATATCGATTCAATAATCGAATATGGGGTACGACGAGCATTCAAATTTAGAATCGGGTATAAATTCAAACAATATTTATATTCGGTTCAATCAAATCTATGATTTACGAAAAACCCGAATCGAGCATAAGTCATGCAATATTTATGCTCAATTCGGTAAAACCATCGAATCATCAAAAATCAAAAGCAATCTCTAAATCGACACAAAATTGCAAACGAATTATGATTCGTACAGGGGGCACTCGACCGAGTGCCTAGCCCACTCGGTCGAGTGGTACCCCAAAAATCAGATCAAAATGTCTATTACGACCTCCACTCGATGGGGTCTCACTATGACTCGGTCGAGTGGCCACGTACTCGACCGAGTGGATCAATAACTCGGCCGAGTACGGCCCGTAATGCGAAACAGAACCATCTTTTACAGGTCCACTCGATCGAGTCAATCGACCACTCGATCGAGTGACCTCGTAACGACCAAAACACGAGTCGTACATCCTTCTTTTCAAATTCGATAGTATTTTATGATTTAGGTCAACACGTGTCTAATTAATCACGTGTATACTATCTTTTCAAACCATGCATCATCATATTTGCATCTTCTCATCTCATTCAATATTTGCACAAACCGTTATTATTCGTTCTACCGTTACTAACAGTTTGTTTGTTCCTTTTGTCAACTTAATGTTTGTTCGTTTATTGTACTAAATGAACCCGCATGCTAAATTCCACTTTGAGGTAGAATTAATTGCATTAAATTGACTTAGAAACCCTTTTCAATTTCTATTCACATGCCTAGGAAAACAATGTTTGCATAAGCATTTTCCCGTTCTACTAGCATGCGTATTAGAAAGTCACTCGAATTCTTAGTAGAGGCCGCTAATGTGCGGGCGGGGTTGGGTGTCCTTCGTGGGCTTCCCAACACGTACCCTCACCCCTTACTCAGAACCTCGGTTTCCGGATGCCCGAAACCGTTGGCGCACGAGAGTCATTCAATACACAATATTCGATAATGTCGGTATTGGTATCAAATGCAAAGGGACGAGCCCAATAAACTCTGACATCGGAAATGGGCCGTATTTTGTATGCGGACCACTACGACATAGAGTGGGCTTGAATGGTTCCGAATAACCACAAAATTCGGTGGCGACTCCACTTCGACCTAAATTTCAATTCAATCCGTTTCATATGGAGATTCATTCGCCTACCCAAACCCGCGCTTGGCCGCGTCGGGGTGGACCAATGTCATGTCCACACCAAGCTATACAAGTGTATGGGCAAAGACCTCAATTTGATCCCTTTTCCAATACTTACAATGCCGGCACAAGATTTCATCCAAATTTCTCTTAGGAAATCAAAATGTTCAAAACCTGATGCCACGTGCCCAAGGGAATCAAATGAGGCCATTTAATCAAAGTCAACAAAGGCCATTTAATCAAGGTCCTCCAAGAATGACCCCATATATGCCTCATCAAAGGAGCAACTTCAATCAACAAGGTAGCAACTTCCATGTCCCTAACAATTACAACAATTACCAAAATCAACATGGTAATCATTTCAATCATGGATACAATCAAGGGTTCTAAGGCAATTTTCAAGGAAATCAAGGTTACAATCAACAACCATTTAATCAACCCTCTCAATCTTATGGCCAACCAAACAATTCTCAATTTGGTCAACGAGGAGTCCCATGGGAAAACTATAATGATTTGCAAAGAACCGTTGGGCAACTATGGAATGAACATCAAGATACCAAGGCAAGGCTAAAGGTTTAGGAATCACAAGAAGCAACAAAAGCCTTAGCCGCACCAATTCATCCACCCCATGGTTTGCCCGGGCAACCCCAAAACCCAAGAGACCCTTCACACCAAGCAAATGCCGTCATTTTGAGAGGTGGCAAGGAACTTGAGGACCCATACAAGAACTTGCACTTGAATACCAAGAGTACCCCATCCAAAGTCAATCAACCCAGTGCACCACAAGAATCATCTCCCACTTCCCCCAAACAAAACCGGGGAATACAATCGGAGTTTGATATCCTCCAAAAAGCGGAGACTGAACAAAGAGAAAAAAGAAAGAAGAAAGAAGAAAGAGAAAATGGAAGCGGAAGAAGCAAAGACCAAAGGGGTGGAGCGATTAGCCGAAGAACAAGAAGAATCCAATGTTCCACCGCCCCCACTTTTGTCCTTCCATTGGCTTTTCCCGAACGAGCTAAGCCATACAAGGAGAATGCTCAATTTAGCCGTTTTGTGGATATGTTGAAGAAAGTAGAGGTAACTTTACCCTTCACCGTGGTAATTTCTCAAATGCCCCTATATTCTAAGTTTTTGAAAGATGTCTTGACTAAAAAGAGAACAATAAAGGATAAAGAATGTATCCCTCTCACGGGTCAATGTAGTGCCATTCTTATGAACCAAATGCCAAAGAAACTAGAGGATCCCGGTAGTTTTTCTATCCCTTGTCGGGTTGGAAATGTTGTTATTAATCAAGCTTTATGTGACCTTGGGGTTAGTGTTAGTTTGTTACCTTATTCTATTGCCAAAAGTGTGGGGGGAGATGAGACCCACTAGTATGTCCATTCAACTTGCGGATAGGTCCGTCAAATACCCACTTGGGATACTTGAGGATGTACCCGTTCAAGTTGGTAGGTTCTTCATCCCCTCCGATTTTGTTGTCATGGATATGCCCGAAGACACTATTACCCCCATTATCTTAGGTCGACCTTTTATGGCTACCGGAGGTGCTATAGTTGATGTTAAGAATGGAAAGTTGTCTTTTAACATAGGGAACGAGTCGGTAGAGTTTTCCCTTTCTCAAGCTCTTAAATAACCAATGATTGAACAAATGCATTCCATTGAAGTTATTGATAGTTTGGTTGAGTATAGCTTGATAGATGATAAGCAAGAAGATGAACCATTTGACTCTCCACCTCTTGAAGAAGAATGCTTGCATGAAGAAAAGGTAGAACCACTACTGGTGGGTAAGAGTATGGTATCTTCTCCTCCTAATCTTGAACTTAAACCACTCCCCTCTTCCCTTAAATATGCTTTTCTTTAAGGAACTAATTATCCCGTTATCGTCAATGCTACCCTTGATGGACCTCAATTGGAAAAACTTCTGCTTGTTTTGAGAAAGCACAAAAAGGCCATCGGGTATAGCATTGCCGACCTCCAAGGCATAAGTCCAAATGTTTTTAAGCATAGGATCATCCTTGATGATGACCATCGTCCTTCGGTTGAGGGTCAACGTAGGTTGAACCCCGCCATGAAAGAGGTTGTCATGAAGGAAGTCCTCAAATTGTATGAGGCTAAAATTATATACCCAATAACCGGAAGTAAATGGGTTAGCCCCGTACAAGTTGTGCCGAAAAAAAGAGGAATGGCGGTTGTTTAAGGAGAAAAGGGTGAGTCAATTTCTACTAGGACTATTACTGGTTGGCGCATGTGTATAGACTATCGAAAATTGAACACGACCACCATAAAAGGCCATTTCCCCCTTCCCTTTATTGATCAAATGCTTGAAAGATTGGCGCATCATTCTTATTTTTGTTTCCTTGATGGTCATTCCGGATTTCTTTAAATTCCCATTCATCCCGATGACCAAAAGAAAACTACTTTCACATGTCCCTATGACACCTATGCTTATAGAAGGATGCCATTTGGATTGTGCAATGCGCCGGGAACGTTTCAAAGATGTATGATGGCTATTTTCTCCGATTTTATTGAAAAATCCAGTGAAGTTTTTATGGATGACTTTAATGTCCATGGTACATCTTTTGATTCTTGTCTTGAAAATCTAGATCAAGTGTTAGCTCGATGTGAAGAGTATAGACTTGTTTTGAATTGGGAGAAATGTCATTTCATGGTTGAACAAGGTGTTGTCCTAGGTCATATTGTTTTTAATAGAGGAGTCGAAGTTGATATGGCGAAAGTCTCCTTGATCGAGAACTTGCCACCACCTACAAATGTCAAAGGGGTGAGGAGTTTTCTAGGTCACGCCGGTTTTTATAGACGATTTATTAAAGACTTTTCCAAAATTGCTAAGCCGTTGACTTCTTTGCTTATGAAAGATTCACCTTTTGTTTTCGATGACTCGTGTCTTGAGGCCTTTTGCAGGATAAAGACCGCTCTTACTACCACTCCAATTATCAAAGCTCCCGATTGGAATCTTCCGTTTGAGATCATGTGCGATGCATCCGATTTTACCGTTGGTGCCGTTCTAGGACAACGGGTTGACAAGAAGCTACATGTGATATACTACGCAAGAAAGACCTTAGATGAAGCCCAATCGAGTTACACCACAACCGAGAAAGAAATGCTTGTCGTTGTCTATGCCATGGAGAAATTCAGAAATTATGTTACCGGTTCCAAAGTCATAATTCACACCGATCATGCGGCGATTCGTTACATCATGTCCAAGAAGGAGACCAAGTCCTGACTCTTTCGGTGGGTCCTTCTTTTACAAGAATTTGATATCGAGATTAAAGACAAAGCCGGATCGGAGAACTTGGTAGCGGATCATCTTAGTAGACTAACGGTTAGTAGAGAGAGCAATGAAGAAGATGGTATCCCCATCAATGAAGCTATGAGAAATGAGGCCTTGATGGCCATTGATACTATTACACCTTGGTATGCCGATATCGTCAATTTCTTAGTGTCTCACTTTATTCCGGACGATTATTCTAAGCAAGAGAGGAAGAAATTACGTTATGAAGCCCGACGCTATTATGGGACGAACCATATTTGTTTCGCCGTTGTGTAGATGGAATTTACCGACGATGTGTTACCGCCGAAGAAGGATATAATATTGTGAAGCACCTTCACTCAACATCTTATGGTGGACACTTGGGCAATCAAAAGACAATTGCCAAGGTTCTCCAAAGCGGGTTTTGGTTGCCTTCCATGTTCAAGGACATTCGAGCTTTTATTCTCACATGTGATGCATGCCAAAGAAGTGAGAATATTACAAGAAGAAATGAGATGCCCCTTCAACCCATCTTGGAGATTGAATTGTTCGATGTTTGGGGCATTGATTTCACGGGGTCCGTTCACTTCCTCTTTTGGTAACAAGTACATTCTAGTCGCGGTTGATTATGTCTCAAAATGGATCGAGGCCGTAGCTTCCCCCACCAATGACTCCAAGGTTGTAATCAAGCTTTTCAAGAATGTAATTTTCCCGAGATTCGGTATGCCTAGAGCCATAATTAGTGATGGAGGCTCTCATTTTAGGAAAGATACCTTTGAACACCTTCTTAGAAAATATGGTATCACTCACACGATGTCCTTAGCCTACCACCCTCAAGCAAATGGGTAAGCCGAGATCTCCAACCGTCAAATCAAAGGAATTTTAGAGAAAGTTGTAAATACACATCGAAAGGATTGGTCATTAAAATTAAATGACGCCCTTTGGGCATTGAGAACGGCTTACAAAGCACCAATTGGAACCACTCCTTATCGTCTTGTGTATGGTAAAGCTTGTCATTTACCGGTGGAATTGGAACACAAAGCCGAATGGGCAATCAAAGAGCTAAACTTCGATGAGAGTGTTGTAGGAAATAACCGCCTTCTCCAACTACAAGAATTGGAAGAACTAAGACTTGAAGCCTACGAAAATGCGAAGATTTATAAAGAACGAACTCGCCAATGGCACGATTCTTGAATACTTCGTAAGGACTTCTTCATTGGTGATAAGGTATTACTCTTCAACTCTCGCTTTAAGCTCTTCCCCGGTAAGTTGAAATCAAAATGGTCGGGTCCGTTCGAAGTGACCAAGGTGCAACCATATGGATCAATAGAGATATCTAGCCCAGAAACCGGGAAATTTATGGTTAATGGGCAACGATTGAAGATTTACCATCCCAGTCACGTTCGTGAGACCTTTGCTACCGAGAATATTGGCGAGCTCCCATTGGTGAGCGTTGTTTAACCCCCTCTTGAAATTGATGTAGGTTTGGTGGTATCCTCAACAACCACCTTGTATATATGTATCATATTTCTTTGAGTTTATTAGCTTTTATTTCCCTCCTCAACCACTAAACTTAAAAACTTTTCATTTCCCTCCTCAACCACCCTTATTTATATCACCTTTTACCTCATTCATCATTTCACCCTTTTACCCATCATAAACACATCAAACAACCTTCCATACCCAATCACATACAAACCTCCATCCATAGTTCCATCTCCATCCTAGGTGATTATTATTTTGGGTTCTTGAAGAAAGGAAGCTAAAGTTTCAGGATTTTTCTTGCAGATTATTATCATGGAGACAAGAGCTCAACGAGCCGCGCGAAAACAAGGTATGACTTCGACTTCCAAATGTTCATCTTCTAGTAAGTTTTCCAAGCCCAAACTTGTCCTAATACACCCTTAGCTCAAACCTTTTCTGAAAAAGCTTTTCAGAGTACAAGGTGGCCTTGTCCATTCACAACAGAACTTCTAAGAATTGAGGACGATATTAGAGAGTTATCGTCTAGAATTGGTACTAGTAAACTCCTTGATTTTGTGCCTTTCACAAATAAAGACTTGACTTGTGATTTCCTAGGTACCTTTACCATCGATAACCCGACCACACCAAGAAAGTTTAAATTTAGATTATTTGGTAGAAATCACTGTTTAAATATTTCCGACTTTAGCTTACCTCTAGGTTTACCTTCAACGGGTACCGGACTAAGTAGACCCCTAAGTGATTGGCAAAGTAGTTCGACTAGGAGAGACTTGTGAAGGCGCATAGCGTCGGGTCAACGTGATTTTGAACCCAATTCTAGCTTTAGAGCCGAAATCTGTAACCCTGCCATCCGTTATTTCGCTGAAATTCTTTCCCACTGTCTTTTGCCATCTATCGATAACATTATCAACCTCAATGTGTGCCATCTTACAATTGATTTGTGACTCTTTGATCGGTAAACCTAACCCCCTTGACCTATCTATCGTCGTGGCGTTACACTTTCATCAAATTATAGCTACCCAACGCCCCTCTGTCGACTGTGGTGGTCTTCTGACTGTAATAGCAAGAAATTTGGGTCACGCGACCGACCATCTTATCCCACTTGATAACCGTGTCTGGCTTGACGAGGCCTACTTCCCTACTTGGATTTTTCATGTGCCTGACCACCGCCTCGTCTCTCTTGGCCACGGTCGTGCCTTAATTGTCCCCAACATTTACCGAACTAATATTTACAACCATCGTAATTGGGACCTACCTCCAGGTCCCGATGAATTTCGACTGACCGAATCGGGGGAAATGGGAGTATGCCGGTGAGGGAACTCTGATGGCTTCTTTTGCGTCAAATGACTATTCGACCTAGACACCCCTACAAGAGTCGGTAGATAATATGGTTTGTGTATGTTGGTGGGTATTTGTGTGGATTGTGTCGGTGAGTCTCTAATTATCTACAATTGTATGTCTTTGATTTGATATTGTTCTTTGTTCCTTGTACCATCATTATAACCATTGTGATTGTTTTATCTCAAATCAAAATTGCAAGCTGTGCCATTGTCCCATCGATTTTTGCGGCCGTCGCGGCCTTGGTATTACTCCCGGTCTTTAGGCGATGTGGTTACGCCATTGACCCTTTGAAAAATCCAAATTTAAATCAATCTTTCTCAATTTTTCTTAATCCGGGCTAGGTGACGTGACTACACCTATGCCCATTTAATTTTCACCCTTTCATTTTAATTTCTTTTCTTCTATTTCATTTTTATTTTCTTAGCCACTTGGCTAGGGTCTAGGTGAGGTGATTGCACCTAGGCCCGCCACTATTTTATAGCTTTCTTTATTTTTCATTTTCTTTTCTTTTCTCAAAAATTTCAAAAACCCAACAACATTTGAAAAATTATAAAAATCCAAGAAGATTTTTTTTATTTCTGTTTTCCGTCTTTTTCTTTCTTCTCCTACTTGTCTATTGAGGACAATGTACAGTTTTAGTGTGGGGGGAGGAGTCTACTATCTTTTTTTTTCAAAAATCTTTTCAAAAAACAATAAAAATTCGAAAACTCGAAAAATAAAAAAACATTTTTTCTTTCTTTTTCTTTTCTTTTCTTGTTTCTCGTTATGTTTTCGTGTCTCGTGTATGGTCTTGTTTTCTACTCTTAAAGGTAACCACCACCTCGATAGCATGTTCTGAAGAGAATATGAAAGCATCCGCTTGGTAACTTCCTTCCTTCTTTCTTCTTTATCTTTGTAGAGGAGTTAGGTTGTTGCTAATTGGAGGATCTCGAAGTTGAGCATTTTGGGTATTGTGGTTGATTGTGCGCATTAATGTTGACGGAGTATGGAGTACATGACCTTACTTGTGTTTTCTTTTATTTGCTTTTTCCTTTTTGTGTGTTTCTTTTGTTTTAAATAGTGTGTCTATGACTAAAATTTTCGAAAACCCGATTACAAACCTTTTACAAGAGTTTATATTCCATGGTAAATAACTCATTGTAGATTTTGGACCTTAATCTAGTAGAATGACTCTTAGGCAATGAATTTGTTGATCCTTTAGCTTGAGTCCACCTTTGATACTAGAGGTTTACTTCGGGGTTTGCATTTGACCACCTTGACCACCCATGGAGGAGTTAGGCCTTTATTCCCGCATCCCGTTTTCTAGGTGACCTTGCTCGAATGACCAATGCACCTTTAGTCCAAATTCTTTCTGCCTTTTTGTGGGTTATCCGGGAATGGCACGCGTTCTCAATTACCTATTTTTCCTCCACCTATACATCACCACAATAAGTTTACACTAAAATAACCTCCAAGCTTGGTTTCAAACCACATCAAAAAGCCAAAAAAGGGCAAACCAAAGCAAGAGAAAAAGGGCACAAAAACATGAAATATGAAAAACAAAGGAGAAAGAAAAGGAGCTTCAAATGAAAAATCATATCATCAAAAACATCTCCTTCGAAAGAAAAAAAAAGAAAAAAAGAAAAAAAAAAGCCCTTTGATTGATTCGTTACCGTGAAGTGCCAACTAGAGGACTGAGTCCCGAGGTAGGAAGATAGCGGTGATTAGTCGATCCACCCCAATAGTTGTAAACACTCCACCTTTTTATTTGGGCTAATTTAGGAAATTCGAGTTTTGGAACGACCCTCTTGGCTTAGCCAAAGAGAGCGGGACTGCACCTACCTACAGTGTCGAACGAATCCATGGTTCACTTTTTTCACTCCGTTATACGCCCCGTAGTACCCCTTTAGAAGACTAGGAGGATCTAGGCTAAGTTATCAACATCTATATTGCTTAATTGTCATAGTATTAGGCTTTGGTCCTTGTTTACGTGGGTCATTTATCTTGGAAGTTTATTGCTGTTTTAGGTAAGTAATCGGTGTCTTTCCCCGCCGTCTCGATGAGGGATTCGGTGTTTTATTTTTGCTTTGGATGCGTCTATTCTTTCGTGTTATGTGTTTTTGTGTGTTTAATCGCATCCACTGTTTTGAGCAAGCCCCAACTTGCCTTTCATGGGAGTACTCTACCTCATGGGTATTTCGATGTGAGTTGAAGGGACGGAGCAGGCCCGTTAATAGCCCCGTATCGGCTTAGCATAGTCTAGCTAGTAGTAGTAGTTTGTAATTTCTTTTTGGGTCTTTGCTCTAGGATGAGCAACGGTTTAGTGTGGGGGAATTGTTGTGTGCTAAATTTAGACCGTCTTTCCTCCCATTTAGACCCGTTTTCCCCTCGTTTTGCGAGTCTTGAGTGCGATTATCGCCATATTTTGAGTCGCTCTTGTGCGTTTTACGTGTTTTTGGTAGTTTTTCCATTAATTTTGATAGGATTTCGCACCGAAATCACGATCGAGCTTCCACGAGCACAAGAGAAGGGAATACCGTCCAAAGAGTAAAGCACACAACTTAAAGTTTAAAGTCATCCAATCAATCAACGAAGAACGAGACAAGAGAAGAGGCCAAAAAATGACCGGGTGAAATTTCGCCCTGTGAGACACCACCGGGCAAAATTTCATCCGACGGTAAAAATGCCTCCCCGAAGATTTTCCGAAACTTCCCACCGGGCAAAATTTCGCCCACCGGGTGAAATTTCGCCCGATGAAAAGATGTGCCGGAAATCGCGAAAAGGAAGAAAATCTGACCGGGTGAAATTTCACCTGGTGGGATTAATCGTCATGACCGCAGGGCGAAGTTTCACCCCATGAAGATGCTAAGGGAGATTGTCTCACTAATGGAGCATAAAGTGGATTTGGGCTTTAAGTTAAATACCCATTAAGAGATTACTATATATATGTTACCCTTGTTTGTTGCCTAAGGCATCCCACCATTAGTGTAGTAAGGCTTTCATTAGTGTAGTCATCCACCACAATACACCATCTCCTTAGTAGAACAATCTAGTAATTTCTCTATAATTCTAGTAGTAATTTAGTAGTAGATCTACTTAGTTTACATCAACAACTCTCTAGATTTCAAGTTTGTAGAAGATTATTCAAGTTTTATTTGAAGATTTGTGGGTTTATTGAAGAATTAGTGACAATTCTTCACTATCTCAATCAAAGATTCAACCTTTATTAGTGCAATCTTCTTATTTCTTGTAGATCTTCATAGTTGGTATATTTCTTTTCCACTCTCTAATCTCTAGTTTAGATTCAATTTAGTTTTCTCATTATTTTCTAGTTTAGATCATCTTAGTATTGTTAGTTTCTCTAGATTTTATTCATGTTGTTCTAGATTATTCTCTAGTTACTTTTTTAGATCTTGTCCTTTCCATAGTTTAGTGGGTAGTTGTTAGATCATAGTTTTCTCATCATTTTGTTGTTAGTTTCTTTAGATCTAGTTATTATGTATACTGTAGTTATTTTCTCCCTAGTTAATGTTTTGTTGTCTTTCAATATGATTAGTGAGTAGATTTCTTGTTGGGGGGTTTAGGGATGAGGACTTGGATTATTTGAATTTAGGGGTATTGGTGGGTTGCTTGCTTGTTGGTTTATCTTGCTTGTGGTTGTTGTGTCATTGTTGTTTTAGTCCGGCCAACTAGACCGACCTTGACTCATTTCTATCAATATAGGGAAACTCGGGGTAAAAATTACCATAGCTAGAGACTTACCCTTCTTTGCCGCGAAAGCGGGTTTTTAGGTGGGTTGGGTGAAGAAACCGAAAGGTGGCATTCTCCCTTTATCAATGTTGCAACAAAAACTCGATCCCGACCTTCTTAGACTCCAAGTACCGAATCCCGACTTTCCTCTAACACCTCTTCCTAGATTGATCACCCCTAGCTATTTCTCTAGTTACTTCTCTAGTATAGACTCGATCCTTAGAAAACCCCCCTCTAGACATCAAACACGACACTTTAAACCTATTGTTATCACACCGTTCCCTGTGGACCGACCTCGACTTACCATGATTACTCTAGTAGTTTTTGTGTTACTCCGAGTCTATAAATATCGTTTGATCCCCCGTCTTTCGTTAACGACCGATCCGATTGGGAGGCGATCAGTGTGCTGTTGCTACAAAATACTAACTTCAGAAAGGAATGAGCTGAAGAATACTGTGTTGAAGGAGGCAAGAATAATGTCAACGAATAACTTTTAATGTTGGTAAGTCATAATTTATTTGACATACATAAATTATTATATATTGTTTCGATTACAAAGTCATATTCTGTTCTATAACTTTTATCAGCAGGGAAGTGGACCTCTTTACACCGAAAAAATACAGTGATGCTCATATAGTTCAAAAATTCTTGAAAAAAGTAACAATAAAGACTTTTGTTGCAGAGGGATTAGAGAGCCAGCAGAAAAAATACAATGCCATGCTACAATCGCATAATAAGTAATACATTCTACCCTTTCCACTATTTTTGGATTAATTCATCATAATTAATTAATTTTAAGATTATTACTCGTGTGTTCTGTGTTATCTTACAGTGAAGACATTTTAGAAACTGAATGGATGAACGTAAGCCGCAGCGAAATACAAACGTTGTTATCACCAGATGAGGAATTATATGATATGGTAAACAAATCTCTAACAAGTTTTAATCTTATAAATTCAAATGCTTCTAAATAAATCTAACAAGTTCCGTTTTAATAGCCGATCGATTTATATGGAATTTATACTACATTAGGAATGAAGGATATCATATTCATTCCAACAAAGTCAGGGGTAAGTATATCAAATTGGTGTACTTATTTTTGGTATGTAAGGTTACAGTTGTTTATTTGATGTTTATCTTTTGTTTCAGGAATTAGACCCCAAGATAAATCATTCTCTGAAAACAGCGTACTGTAATGTAACATACTTGCCTGATGATGCAGAATTTGTGAGAAAGGTACACCCAATGATTTTTATAGTATTAAAAGTTGACAATAATTAACTACTCCCTCCGTCCCAATGAATTGTTTGCCTATTCTATATTGGGACGTCTCAATGAATTGTTTGCCTTTCTATTTTAGGAAAGTTTTTTGTATGTAATTTTACCATTCTCATGAGTTTTGTTCTACGTGTCACTTCCTCATTGGATCCCTTACCCTTGGTGCAAAAGGAAAGGCAAACAATTCATTGGAACGGAGGGAGTATAAAAAAACTCTGTTTATGACTGTCAAATGTGTAATTTTTCAGATCTTTATTCTAGTTCACACCAAAGATCCGTTCTATTGGATTTTACTTGTCTGTTATCTAGAATATAGAAGAAATTACATTCTTGATTCATGCAAGAAGAAGTTTTACAAAGGAAGGATAAAGAATGTTGAAAAAGTAGTGTATAATGTTTCAAACATTTTACAATACTACTCTGGCTATCAACAAATTTCCAAGAAAATGGGAGAATTTCCGGTGGAAATTGTAAATAAAGTAGCAAAGCAAAGCCATGGAAGTGATTGTGGTGTCTTTGTTATGAAATGGATAAAGGCATTACATGACAAGGAGAAATGGGGAAGAAAAACATACTTTCGTGATATCGTAAAATTTAGGCGTCAAACATGCTTAGATCTTTCGAAGTAGGATAAGAACTATGTGATGAATTTCAG
This sequence comes from Agrostemma githago, assembly GCA_958450325.1. NCBI lineage: Eukaryota > Viridiplantae > Streptophyta > Magnoliopsida > Caryophyllales > Caryophyllaceae > Agrostemma > Agrostemma githago. Next base: position 57,598,274 of record OY288247.1, on the reverse strand, counting down.
TGTTAAGAAAGAGTATGAGATCTTATTTTAATTGTACGTAGACTTAGTTATATTACTGTAATAGACAAGATCTATTAATACGAAAATGGCAATCAATAGATTATCTGTTTATCATTGGATATGTTATGTACGCATCGAAATACAAATATGTACAATGAACATCTCTAAGATAACTGTTCCGGTAACGGAAACAATTCACCCGGCCTTAGATCCGGGTTGTGTAATTGGATTAACGGTGAACAATTGGACGTTTGACTCCCTTGAACCTCTCCTTCACCTCGCTCCCAGAGTCGAACCTTCCCGGCGGAGTCGGCCTGCTCCCTGCACAGTGAACGCACAGGGCCTCGGAGGTTGTCCGAGGGAACCCTCTCCGATGCCTAAGTCAGTCCGTGAAATGCCTTGAGAGACCTAGTTCGTGAGGAGCTCGGTGGCGTTTTTTGGGAGTAAGGGTCTAGAGAGAGAAAATCCAACCCTCTTTATGTGGGAGATGGGTAAGTATTTATACCTTCCCACAAGAGAGAGGAAAAGAGAAAGAAGAGGAGGGAAATGGGTGGATGTCGGCGCGACACGTGGACTTACCTTGTTCACCCATTTCCCCTTACCTTAGGCAAAATGACGGACGGGTCCTCGGTTCTCCTTCGGCTCCATTCAGGCGGGAACGCCCTGGAAGCAGGCGGCAGGCCTGGTTTGCTCCGTTTGGCGGGCGACCCAAGGGATTGGGGCCACACTTGGAGATTCCAGCGACTGATGGAAAAGCTGCTGGACAGACCTTCCATCCCTCTGAGACTGGTTGCCTTGGGGCCTAATTGACAGGCGGCCAATGGCAGGCAACTGACCCCCATCAATTGGCCCTCGCCGGCTGAGGAGGAACGGGGTTCCAGCTTGGCAGGCGATGTCTTGCTCAGGGACAGCGGGAGGTTGCCTCTTTGGACACTTGCATTTAATGCGTCGCATGTTCCCGAGGGAACATGCTTTAATTTCTCTGGGCACGCAGGGAGTTCAAACGTCCTTCGTTATGATTACCCTCCTTTGTGTAGAGAATTTTCGGGCAGTGTGCCAGCTCGGTGATTGGCTTTCTTCCTTGCAGAGGTGGTTGGGGCACCATTAATGCCCTGCTTCCGGTTTTCGTATAAATTGCATCCTCCTTCACTGTCCTTATGACCCATTTCCAATCTTTGTTTTGTCTTTAATCATGGCTTGGGTCAAGAAAAGTGTGATTCGTCGTGGAGTTAGGCATGTTACTTTCATCTTCAGAGGTTTTTGGAGGCTCCGGTATGCTCGTGCCTCCTACCTAGCTGTTCGCCGGAGTCGCCGTTCACAACTTCACTTTCGCCGGAGAAGTCAGAATGCTTCTGTTAGGATGGGCAAACGCCCTAGGAGGTCCTCGCCTCCTGCTGCGCCGAGGTTTAGGCGCTGCTCCCTGGGAGGGGGCTGTCATGATAGGGGATGTCATGAGTGCTTTCCATGGCTGCACCCTGAACAATTTGGCCCCAACTCTGACACCGATTCCTCCTTGGCGTCGGGTCCCTCCTCGCCTGTGAAGAAGACAGGCTGTCGCACCTGCGAGGAGTCCCGAGCTGTTCCCTTTGGAAGGGACTGGGAAGACAGCAGCCATGACTCTGATGACAGCGAGGGTCTGGGCTGCCTGAGCGACAGGGATGGAGATAATGCTTCTGATGACCCCTTCCAGGGCTCCCCAGACTGGGACTGGGGCTCGGCTCTAGGGAGCCCAGGCAGCCCTGGAGATTGTTCCCCAGATTTGGGCGATGACTAGGCCTGCGAGGCGTTTGATTTCTGCCAGGCCGGAACTTTGGGCCTTAATGTATTTTTTCTCCCTGTACCTGTTCTAAGATGTAACTTTCTTTTGTAAGGTTTTAATGAAATGAGGATCAGGCGGTGCGTTTATGTGTTGCAATTTTTTTTTTTTTTTTTTTTTTTTTTAGGGGGGACGTCACAGGGTGACCAACCTTCTGACATCCTTTGGTCTTCCCGAGGTTTTTCTTGGGAAGCTGCCTAGAGCAAGTCCCCCTAGGGGCGACACGTGGGCCGCAGCCCTTGGGTGAGCTTCCGAGGGTTGGGCGACTCTTGGCATGCCTTCCTCTCTATAAAAGCGCTCGGTTGTTCATTCTTTCATTCTTTTCCAATCTTTCTTTTCTTTCGACATTCTCTCATTCTTTTTCTTGTCAAAAACCCTGGAGTACTGACGAATCGTATCCTACCTTGCACCCTCATTTCCCTGAGACTTCTTTCTTCGGGCTTGCGGCGTGCTGTCAGGCGATCTTAGGTCAGATTTTCATCCTCCACTCTTTTTCTCTCTTCGATTTCCTTTATTCCGTATCTTTTTTAGAGTAATCATGTCCGGAACCCGTGAAAGGATTTTGCCCTTTATCGACCCATCAAAGAGGGGAGAAGGGATGGACTTTGCCTCCTCCTCTAAGGAGGTTGATTTTGAGGAGGAACACTCGGCGGACAGTGGGGGCGGTAATTCCCCTGAACCCCCTTCGTTCGATGCTATCGATTCGGACGATGAGGCGTTGGAAATTAACCCTTCCCGAACTTCCGGTCCCCTCGTTCGTCGGGAAAAGGGTAGGGTTTATTACTTGGACAGGGCTAAATACCGCATCCCTCTGAGTACTTTCCCTGACCCGAAAAACCGGGAGGTAATCCTTGCCAAGAACGCTGCCGTCGTGATTGAGCGGCTTTATAACTTCGGGGAGGGGTATACAGTTGTTATCCCCGATGAAAAGGATACTGTGTGCAACCCTCCAGACGGGTGCATAGCGGTTTACCATAGATGTTTAGAGTTTGGCCTTCGCTTTCCCCTTCATCCTGCTTTAGAGGAGATCTTCAGGCGCATGAACGTCGCCGTCGCCCAGCTGACAGCCACAGCTGTCAGGGCGCTGATCTCATATGTCTGGACCTGTCTCTTTCACCGCATGGAGCCTTCCATCGACGCCCTGCGGTTTATGGTGGGATTACAGATGGTTTCTTCTGGGAGTGCGGGCTCCCCTGGTTATTGGTCCCTCTTGAGGCAGAAGGGACATTGTTTGGTGTGGCCTGGTATGGACAGCTTGAGGGATTGGAAGAACAACTTCATTTACATACACAGCACCCATGGGTGGAGGATTCCTCGTCACTTCAGGAATCATATCCATACCAGGATGGAGACCCCTGAGGAGTACCACCCTGGCGTGGGTGGGAAGGCTTTGGAATTTAAGCTAAGTGAGAAGGAGAAGGAGTTGACGGCCTACTTTGCAGGCCATACTAACAAGTACGGGGTGTATGGCCCCACCTTATGGCTCCCTCATGCGGAGCTTATAGCAACTGACAATTATTTGACCCGGTTGGGCATGAATCCGGGTCTAGATAAAGGTAGTTCAGGAGTGCTGGTGATTCCTTCTTACTCTTTTTTCTTTTGAAAATGCCTTGACAGCCTGTTTGTTCGTCTTGCAGCTCTTGCCACTTTTATCTGGAAAAAAGGGGAGGTGAGACGCCTGGGCCTGGACGAGAACCTTACTGTTATCCAAAGTCGTCCTTCTCTTCCCCCTGGTTTTAAGAGAGGCGAAAAGAATCTGATGAAGCATTTGAAGGGCCTGTCATTCAGTAGGCCAAGGCTTCCCCCTCCTCCTCGAGTTACGCCTGCCAAGACGGCGGTTTCTGAGGCTACCCCTTCGCCAGCTGCGAGGGCGATTGCTTTCGAGGCTACTCCTTCGCCTGTTGGCAGGCAAGAGGGCCTTTCAGCAGGGATTCAGGTTCCTCCGCAGTCGCGGGCCGTAGGTTCTGAGGAGACTGGGGAGAGTACCCCCCGGGCACTGACCAGAAAGAGGAGTCGGGAGGCCCCTAACGTTGACCAGGTGGTGGATTTGGAGACTGCCACGCCTGAACCCAAGCGTCTTGCTCCGGAGATTCCCGCCACCCTTCTCACTGAGGAGAATGTTGAATTCCACTATAATGCAGGTGACAGCCAGGACATTTCTGCCCTACTCTCCGACTCAGGGGCGGTTTTAACTGACCATCTTCTCAAGACCGTCAAGTCTGCTGCCAGTCAAGTGACCCAGTATATTAAGCGCACCTCCTGAATTATGCAGGCTTCCGCGGAGCTGGCTGCCCTTGGTCGCCTGAGTGATGAGGAACTAGCCAACCCCGACCGCCTTTCTGCAGTTGAGAGGGATGTTGCTCTCATTGCTAGCCTGAAGGATCAGCTGGCAAAAAAGGAGACTGAGCTAGAAGAGGCCAGGGGTCGGGCTATCCACTGGAAGTCTGAGAGCGAGAAAGCTACACGGGAAGTGTCTCGCCTGGGGGAGGAGTCCAAGAGAGCACAGCAGGCCTTTGCTGAACTGGAGCGGGCCAGAAAGGCTTTGGCTGAACTGGACCACGCCAAGAAGAGCGTTGTTACCTTGGTGAGCGCCTTTACAAGGCAAACTCTGATCTGCAGACGGCCCTCGGCGATCTGGCGGCGAAGACCGAGGATCTGGCGGCGAAGACCGAGGATTGGGAGAAAGAGAGGGGTGAAATTCTTCAGGAGGTGGAAGTGGCGGTGTCGGCGGGCTTTGTTAATGGTGCTAATTCCTGCCTGAAGGTTGTCATGGAGGCTGTCAGGGAGATGTTCCCTGGTTTTGACGAAGATGCCTTCCGGGCCCTCTACACTGCCAAGGATGAAGCTCAAATGCGTAGGCTGTCTGAGGGAGATGCTTCCGGTCCAGACGCTCCCCCTGCTTAACATGGAGGGCAGTCTTCCTCAGAGGGCTCTTGCTCGTCCCCTGCTGCGCCTGTGCCAACGCTTTAATTTCCTTACTTCTTTGCGCGCCGAGCCCTTTGATGGCCGGCTGCCGTACTCTTGGTTGTAACTATTTGTTTTGAAAACTTAAAAACTTTTGTCTTGTATTTCCTTGACACTACTTTTTCTTTTATATGTGAATTTTCTGTTTGCTTTTGTGTATTTTGATTCTTCATGAGTTTGATCCGCAGCCTGCCTGCCTGTAGGTAGGAGGGTTCTTGTTTGCTTGGCCTGCCCCTGGCGTTTGTTTAAAATCCAGGGGGCCTGCTCCCTGCCTGCCCAGAGGTAAGCAGGGTGGTTCCTTTGCGTTTTTTATACAAGGTTGGGGGGCCTGCCCCCAGTCCTTGTTGGTGCGGCCTGCTCCTGGCTTTTGTCCAAAGTCCAGGGGGCCTGCCCCCTGCCTGCCCAGAGGTAAGCAGGGTAGCTTTCGCGTTTTTTATACAAGGTTGGGAGGCCTGCCCCCAGTCCTTGTTGGTACGGCCTGCTCCTGGCTTTTCGTTCAAAGTCCAGGGGGCCTGCCCCCTGCCTGCTCAGAGGTAAGCAGGGTAGCTTTTGCGTTTTTTATACAAGGTTGGGGGGCCTGCCCCCAGTCCTTGTTGGTACGGCCTGCTCCTGGCTTTTCGTTCAAAGTCCAGGGGGCCTGCCCCCTGCCTGCCCAGAGGTAAGCAGGGTAGCTTTTGCGTTTTTTATACAAGGTTGGGGGGCCTGCCCCCAGTCCTTGTTGGTACGGCCTGCTCCTGGCTTTTCGTTCAAAGTCCAGGGGGCCTGCCCCCTGCCTGCCCAGAGGTAAGCAGGGTAGCCTTTTGGTTTGCGTTGGGGGGTTCACTTTTCCCAATTTTGGCAACAGGGGGGCCTCCCCCTATTGCCCCCTGCTCGTTTGTGTGTGAAAAATGCGAGTGTGAACAGGCAACGAGTATAAATCTGTATCTTCTCATTTCTCTTAAAATTTTCTTTTAGACATTGGGGTGGTCGGAGCCGTCGACATTTTTGACCGTCCTCCGCCTTTTTTAGTAAAAGTAAAAACTGCCTGTGTTCTCGTTCAGACGTAATATTTCTTTAGCGTGTCTGCATTCCAGTGAGCATGTAGCTCTTGTCCTTCGAGGTTGGCTATTTTGTACGTGCCTGGTCCCAGAACCTGAGTTACTTGGTATGGGCCCTCCCAATTGGCACTCAGCTTTCCATGTTCTCTTGACTTCCCAACCGCCTGCGTCTTTCTTAGAACCAGTTCGCCCGCCTGGAAGTTCCTCTGTCGTACTTTGCTGTTGAAAGCTTTCCTCATTCGCTGCTGGTAGGCAGCGATGTTGGTACTGGCTTCCTCCCTTAGTTCATTCACCAGGTCTAAGGCTTCAACCATTGCAGCTTCGTTTTCAGCCTGGTCGTACTGCAGGGAGCGCAGAGAGGGGATTCTTGTCTCAATTGGCAATAAAGCCTCTGCTCCATATACCAGGCCAAATGGGGTCTGGCCTGTAGACTCCTTTCTGGTAGTTCGGATGGACCAGAGTATACTGGGGAGTTCATCAGCCCACCTACCTTTGCAGTCATCCACCATTTTCTTCAGGCCGTTCAGGATTTGTTTGTTGGCTGCTTCTGCCTGTCCATTGGTTTGAGGATGACAGACAGCTGAGTAGGCGACTGAGATGTTGTGGCTTTCCAGCCAGATTCTTAGCGGATCATTATCGAACTGCCTGCCGTGGTCAAATACCAACATCTTTGGTACACCGAACCTAGTGATGACATTTCGCCAGATCACCTTCCTGACCGCCGGCTCAGTGATGTTGGGCACTGCTTCAGCCTCCACCCACTTGGTGAAGTAGTCTATGGCGACAATCAAAAATTTTCTGCCCCCTGTGGCCATTGTGAAGGGTCCTAGAATGTCCATCCCCCATTGAGCAAAGGGGATGGGAGATAGGATTGGCCTGAGCTCCTGGGCCGGGGCATGGATCGATGGGGCAAAGAGTTGGCATTTTCTGCATTTCTGGGTCAGGCTCTTGGCATCTGCCAGCATGGTAGGCCAGTAGTAGCCTGCCCTGAGGGCCTTGTGGGCCAGTGATCTCCCACCAATGTGATGTCCACAAATCCCTGAGTGGATATCATCCAATACCTCAGCGGCCTGATCCGCCCGTAGACATTTAAGCAGGGGATAAGTAAAAGATTTTTTGTAAAGCTCTCCGTTGATGAGTATGAACCAGGCTGCTTTAGCCTGTATCTTCCTTTTTTGTAATGAGTCTGATGGTAAGATACCATGCCTTTTGTACTGGATGAAGGGAGTCATCCAGCTTTCCGGCTCTTCTTCCACGGCATTAACCGTTTGACTGGGGTTAGTAGACTTCTCGTGTAAAACGTCGACCCATACTGATCTCCGGATGTCCTGCAGACTGGAGCTTGCCAGTTTTGACAGGGCATCTGCTCTGTTGTTCTGGGATCGGGGGATTTGTTTGACCTCATATGACTTTAGGCCGGACAACTCTCCCTTCACCATCTCCAGGTATGTGGCCATTGCTTGGTCTCTTGCTTCGTATTCTCCATTGATTTGGTTGGCGATGGGCTGGGAGTCTGTTGCCAAGACAATTCGTACTGCTCCTGCGGCTTTAGCTAGCCTGACGCCTGCGAGTACTGCTTCGTACTCTGCCTCATTGTTTGATGCTGGGAAAACAAATCTGAGAGCATGCTCAAAGTCGGTCCCTTCTGGGCTGGTTAGTACGACGCCTGCGCCTGCGCCATTGGCTGTCGAGGACCCGTCAGTATACACGATCCATTCCTGGGCAGGGGCTTCTTCCTCCCCTGAATGGGAGCACTCAGCCAGAAAGTCTGCCAAAGCTTGGGCCTTGATGGCTGTTCTCGGCTGGTAAGATATACCTAGCCCACTCAGCTCAATTGCCCACTTCAACAATCTCCCTGATTTTTCAAATTTTTCCAACATCTTTTCCAGGGGTTGGTCGGTGAGGACTACGACTGGATGCGCGTCAAAGTAAGGTCTGAGCTTCCTGGCAGCAACTATGACCGCGTAGGCGGCTTTTTCAACCATCGGATAATTCTTCTCAGCTGCCCCCAGCGCATGACTAACAAAGTATATAGGTTGCTGGGCGCCTGCCTCTTCTCTCAGGATGACTGCGCTGACAGTTATATTGGTCACTGCAATGTAGAGGAAAAGCTTCTCTCCTGCTACTGGTCTTGCCAGGGTAGGGAGCTTCTTAAGATGGTCCTTCAATTGCTCAAAGGCCTCTTTCTGCTCGTTCTCCCACTTGAACTGTTTGTTCCCTTTCAGTATTTTGAAGAAAGGAGTGGCCTTGTCTGCTGATCGGGCAACGAATCGTGCTAAGGCGGCCATTCGACCCGTCAGGCGCTGGATGTCTCTAATGGTTTTGGGCTCAGGAAGGTCTAAAACTGCCTGAACTTTTTCAGGATTGGCGTCTATCCCCCGTGAGCTGACCAAGAACCCTAGGAATTTGCCGGAACGGACTCCAAATGTACACTTTTTCGGATTAAGTTTCATTTTGTAGGCGTGCAGGGAGCAGAAGGTCTCCTGCAAGTCTATCAGGTGCTCTCTGTCCTCCCTGCTTTTCACGATGGCGTCATCAACGTAAGCCTCGATGTTTCTGCCCTTTTGTTTCTCAAACACTTTATCAACCAACCGCTGGTACGTAGCCCCTGCATTTTTGAGCCCGAATGGCATCATCTTGTACATGTAGGTACCCGAACTAGTGATGAACGCACACTTCACCCTGTCCGGCTGCCACAAGTATACTTGATGATACCCTGAAAAGGCGTCTAGGAAGCTCAGCATGGTGTAGCCACTGGTGGCGTCCACCAGTTGATCGATTCGGGGGAGCGGATAGCAGTCTTTCGGGCAGGCCTTATTCAGGTTTGTAAAGTCGACGCACATCCTCCATGCGCCTGACGATTTCTTGACCATGACAACATTTGCCAGCCATTCTGGGTAGTCGCAGACTTCAATAAAGTCTGCTTTCAAGAGTTTGTCAATTTCTTCCTTGATTGCTGCGTCTTTTTCTGCAGACATGTTTCGTTTCTTCTGTTTTACTGGGCGAGCATCCATGCTTACATTCAGCTTGTGAACGATGCATGAGGGATCAACGCCGGGCATCTCGTCTGCAGAATAGGCAAATACGTCTTTGTTTTCCTTCAGCAGTTTGACCAGTTCGGCCTGGTAGGATTCCTCTAGGCCTGCTCCTACCAGGACCTGTCTTCCTGGCTCCAAATCCACCAGCATACTTTCGCCCCCTGGTTCCAGGCGGTCGGGCGTCGGGTGCTCGCCTGGGACTTCGCCTTCTCTGCAGGGGGAACTGTCAACTTCTCTTTTTCCTTTTCTGTCTCTCTCGTGCTCTTGCAGGGCCACAGAGTAGCATTGTCTGGCTGACTCCTGGTCCCCACGTACCTTTCCTTCCAGTCCGAAGTCAGTGACATACGCGATGGTAAGAGCCCTGATGGAGATGGCCGCCTCGATTTCGTCCAGAGTGGCCCTGCCAATCAGGGCGTTGTAGGCGGATCTTGCGTCCACGACAACAAAGGTTGCCCTGACATTCCTGGCTGTAGGGCCTTCCCCGAAGGTTACAGGCAAGTCAATGACTCCCATGGGCAACACGCCTGCCCCACTGAATCCATACAGCGATCCGGGAGCAGGTCGTAGGTGCCTTTTTTCCAGGCCCAGTTTTTCGAAGGCGTCCTTGTACAATAGATTTGTGTACGCGCCTGTGTCCACCATGCACCTTCGCACAATATGGTTGCTGATCTCTAGGGACAGCACCAAAGGATCACTGTGCGGATATACCACGCGTCTCGCATCATCAGGGGTGATGCTTAATGTCACTCCCCTTGGACTCCCTGCTTTCTCAGCATAGCAGATCTGGTTCCTTAGCTCGCGCATTTGTCTTTTTTGGCCCCTTCGACTGAGCTGGCCTTCGGTGCCCCCTGAAATTACATGGATCACCATGCGGTTTTGCACTGACCCTTCGGGTTTTTCAGACGCCTCCTTCTGAGACTTATTCTTAGCTGCGTAGTTGGCCAACCATCCGTTCCTGATTAATTTCTCAATTTCGTCCTTCAGGTGACGGCATTCTTCGGTGGTGTGGCCTATGCAGTCGTGGAAAGTGCAGAATTTCTTGGGGTCGCCTTTCGGGCTGCGAGGTTTGTTTGGGCGGTTCCATTTGGCGGTTTCTTTTTCCAGTTCAAAAATTTCCGCCCTGGATTTGTTCAGAGCGGTGTAACTGTCGAATCTGGGTTGGTAGACTGGGCGCTCCTTCTTGGGAGTGTCTCCCTCTTCCCTTTGCTTACCTGGCTCACTTCTGCCCCTTCCACCCTGCGGTCCCCCTTGAGGCTTTGTTTGGCCTGCTGGGGTGTCCGTCAGGCCGTGGAACTCCTCCTGCAGAATGAACCCTTCAGCAATCTTTCTGGCCATGGCCAAGGTTTCTGGCTGGGCCCTGATCATCTGGTTTTTCATTTCCCCTGGAAGTAGGGAGATTGTCAGGGCGTAGGCGGCAGTGGAATCGTCGATCTCCCTGACTTGCTGGTAGGATAGATCGAACCTTCTCATGTATTCTCTCACACTCTCACCCTTTTCTGTTTCAGGGTCATGAGATCGAAACGGGTTAGGCGTCTTCTCTTATTTCCGGCATACTGTTCGAGGAAAATTTCAGCCAACTCTATGAAGAACCTGACTGACCCCTGGCGGAGGTCTCTGAACCACCCTTGCGCAAGCCCCACCAGGGTGGTAGGGAAAACTTTGCACCAGATGGCATCATCTACGTCATACATGCCCATGTGGCTCTCAAAGGCTGCCAGGTGGTCCTCAGGGTCTGTCGTCCCATCAAATTTGATGGTGGGCATTTTGATTTTTGGAATGGGGTACTCTTGTACCTCAGGGTGCAACGGGGTTTTCGTGGGCCTGCCTACCAGTCGTGACCTGCTTTCCCCAGACTGGTTACCGTGAGATTCCCATTGTTTATGGGTCGGTTTCCTCGTACTGGGGGAGCGGTGCCTCGGTGGCGGTCTGCTAGCTGCCTCATCCTCTGTTCCCGAGGAGGCCTGCCTGGGCCTCTTCCTCTGAGAGTGGCAGAGGTTCTCACCCTGATGGTACCTGGACTCGAGCGGTTGTCCCCGGTTGAGTCTGGATTGCAGGCTTTGGGATAAGCCGGGGGCTGACTGTTCCTTGGCCGCAGGTGTTAGTCTGGAGAAAACTCCGCCTGGCCTCTCTCCTAAGCGTTTTGACACAGGCTCCCTGGGCCTCATGCGCTCCTGCAATCCTTGAGATAAGCCTCCCTGCCCTCCAGACGCCGATTCTGTTGTGTGAATGGAGAACGCCTGCTGGACAGGTGGCTCTGGATTGCCAGTGGTAATGCGCCTCTGCACATGCGTATACATTTGAGCTGTTCTTCTCGCTTTTCTCTGAGCATTTATGGCGGCGGTCCGCCTCGTGCCCCCGGCCTCGTCCCTGCTGACTGGGGACGGTTGCCTGGGAGCCGATGCGACCCTGCCCACCAAGTCCTCAGGTGTGAATTCTTGATCCAGCATTGCAGAGAAGAACGCGGCCGCCTGCGCCATCTGAGCTGGGGTCAGATTGAGAGCACGTCCTGGGCGTGTCCCCAACTCAGGTGTCACAGCAGTGTTAGGTCCACCGAGGGGATTGGTCCCCCCTACCCCAAGGATCGTGGCAGGAGGAACCTTCTCCGACTGCGGCATACCGTACAGGGGGGCCACCGGAGGGACCGTCGGACCCGCTCCTGCACTGGCATCAACGATTTCTGGCATGATTGTGTTTAATTTTGTGATTATGAGGGGTTGATTTTAGTGGGTAACTCGTGAGCACAACCGTAAGCTCCCCACAGACGGCGCCAAATTGTTCCGGTAACGGAAACAATTCACCTGGCCTTAGATCCGGGTTGTGTAATTGGATTAACGGTGAACAATTGGACGTTTGACTCCCTTGAACCTCTCCTTCACCTCGCTCCCAGAGTCGAACCTTCTCGGCGGAGTCGGCCTGCTCCCTGCACAGTGAACGCACAGGGCCTCGGAGGTTGTCCGAGGGAACCCTCTCCGATGCCTAAGTCAGTCCGTGAAATGCCTTGAGAGACCTAGTTCGTGAGGAGCTAGGTGGCGTTTTTTGGGAGTAAGGGTCTAGAGAGAGAAAATCCAACCCTCTTTATGTGGGAGATGGGTAAGTATTTATACCTTCCCACAAGAGAGAGGAAAAGAGAAAGAAGAGGAGGGAAATGGGTGGATGTCGGCGCGACACGTGGACTTACCTTGTCCACCCATTTCCCCTTACCTTAGGCAAAATGACGGACGGGTCCTCGGTTCTCCTTCGGCTCCATTCAGGCGGGAACGCCCTGGAAGCAGGCGGCAGGCCTGGTTTGCTCCGTTTGGCGGGCGGCCCAAGGGATTGGGGCCACACTTGGAGATTCCAGCGACTGATGGAAAAGCTGCTGGACAGACCTTCCATCCCTCTGAGACTGGTTGCCTTGGGGCCTAATTGACAGGCGGCCAATGGCAAGCAACTGACCCCCATCAATAACCTTGGACAAAATATGTACAGCTGATATATAAATATGTGTTGTAGATAGTAACCTTCACACAAGAACACATAAGTGTATAGTCGATGTATATAAACACAGATTCAAATATTTATGAATGAATTAAATATACTCGAGTTAATATTGATTTGTTTAATACCAACTTTAAAAAATAAAAAGCTGTGAATAATCAATGCCAATGTTTTTTCAATATTCAATGCTCAAAGCTGATCATTAAATTTTCCTATATCTTCCTCTTCAATTTGCCTTACTTGTTAAATTAACATCTCCAAATCTCCCTTTTTTTTCTACTTCTGCTTCTGTGAACTTGGGTATGCTTTACGCATCACTCATATCCATTTATGACTGAAGTTCCTTTTATATACAATGTATGATATATATATGTATATGTATATGTATATGTATATGTATATGTATATGTATATGTATATGTATATGTATATGTATATGTATATGTATATGTATATGTATATGTATATGTATATGTATATGTATATGTAAATATGTGTATGTGTATATGTGTATATGTGTATATGTGTGTGTGTGTGAGTATTTTCTGATATATTTTTCATTCAGGTATATTAACAAGATGAGATATTTGTGCAATGAGTGGTCGATAAACAATGAGGCTGAAGATAGAGAAACAATGGTCAACAATTCAAGGCAACAGAAGCTACACAATCTGTCCTTCCTTTACAATCAGTTTCATGAGGTTGAGGCTGATGGTAGATGTTTCTCACCAATAACAGAAGTTATGCGTGATGAAGATTATATGGAAAAAATCTTTATAAAACTTCCCTCTTATAATGACAAGGCTAACATGGCAATTGTGTGCAAGAGCTGGACACAAATGTTTCTGTTACATCATGATGCACCTCGGTGGAATCTCGATTACAATAGAAGCTTAGAAACAAGACATGTTAATGGAGTGACGATTCTTCGTAGAGGTGGAATTGAAATTTCAAAGAGATGTAGATGCTATTTCACTGATAATATACATGCTAAACAAATTTTGCACGATTTCCAACAAGGCAAAGATGTTGCACACTTGACGGCTGTTGAAGAAAAGGAAATGGATAAACAACTTGCACTAGAAGAGTTTGTAGAAGCATACAAAATAGCTAAAAGGTTGTTCGCAGGAAGGAATGTTTACTTGTTTAGATAAAGTTGATCTTTGCCTTATTTTGTGCTTCATAAATCTAGTTTAAAGATCATCAAAGCAGCCAATTAAGTTGAACTGTCCTCAATGTATGCTGATGTTTATGTTATGTACGTTTAAACTACTCATGTCTTATTTTTTATTATAATATTATGTATGCAGTATGCTTAAACTAGTCATGTCTTATGTTTTCGTGTAATGTTTAAATAAGCTTGATATTTGGCTTTATTTTGTACTTCATAAATATAGTTTAAAGATTATCAAGCCATTCAATTGTGTTCAACTGCCAAATCTACGTTATGTACACTTAAAGTAGTCATGTTTTACGATAAACTTATGTACAACATATAATATCTTATATACTTAGAATTTGATATTTAAGTAATTAATTTATGTACGCTAAAATCTACATTATGTACACTAAAAGTACTTAACTCTTATGTTTTCCAATAAACTTATGTATAACATATAATATCTTATATACTTAGAATTTGTCCTATTTTCAATGAACATAACTCGATTATAAATCGAATACTCGAACATAGTACTCCGTATCTTAACAAGAGCCCGTTTATTTAATTAAAGCCCACAAAAGAATACTCAAAATTGGTATCTGACCTACTTCATAACAACAAAAAAACAAAAAAGAAAAAGAAAAGAAAGTGGTCTCTTATGATCTTTCCGAATTATATTCAACAATTCAGTACTGTAAGTTTGTTCTATCTTATCTTTTCTGATTATCTTCAACATTGCGGTACTGTGTGTTATATTGTTGCTTTTTGAAACGATTTTTTGAAGATTGGTGTAAAATAATACTAGCAGTATCCAATTATTTTTGATCTAGGTTTAAATACGGTTTTACTGCATTAGGATTCGAGTATCAATGATTAATCAACTTATGCAAATTAGGTACTCAATTTTCTCTGTTCTTATTTTTATTTGATGTTAATCAGGTTAACAAACAAGATGAAAACAAATCAGGAGAAAACTAGAGTAAAGAGGGAAGCTGCTCATCAGAACGAAGATATATAAACTCATATAGTACTCCATAGTGAACCCCATACTTTTAATGTAAATGATGCATATTGATTTTTCGTTATTTATGTATAGTTTCATGTAAAAGGAGACGAGTAGAACTAAATGATGCTCCCAATTCTGATGATTCTAAGGATGGTAGTTTTCAGACACCGAAATCGCAGTTACACTTACTGTCAGATGCAGTTGTAGGTATGTACATTAGTTGTTTTAATTATCTGTTCATAGAACTTGAAGTTATTAGATATGCCCTCTATACATATCATTTAAATCTGTTTTGCTCACTCAAATTTACAGCTTTCCTTAATAAGCCTACAAAACCTACAAAAACTAGAAGGAAGATAGTTGTACATGCAGTGAATGAACTCCTATCATTGACCACAAGGATATCCCTTGAAAGTTTGTTTAAATTTGTAAGAAATCTGTTAGAGAAACAAATTGCAGATATTAAGGAATTGGGGTTTTGGGATATAATTTTTCTAAATGTAAGGGAAGTCCCAGTCAAGCTTGCTCATTGGCTTGTTTCCAATTTTGACCCTGATTCATCAACATATAGAGGTAGGACACTTCAGGTTACGAATTTGGATGTACACATAGCAACCGGGCTTCCTATGGGACCGAATGATATTGTACTAGCATCATATGATGACAAGGACGTTGAATATAATCGATTAGTTGATGAGTTCAAGCAACAGTTTAAAGGTTCCAAGATAACAAACAGTGTGTTACAATTCATGCTAACAACACAGACGGATGGAGGGGGGATCAATTCAAGAGGAACTTCATCGTTTATCTATGCTCTATTTTTATAGAAGGTACCTGTTCCGTAACCCCAAGCTTAAAGATATTGAAATCTTTAATCGACTTGTCATTGGTACCTACATTTAATTGGTGCAAATTTTGCCTTGATGCTTTCATTGAGGCTGTTGATTTGAGGAAAATGAATACAGCAGAGAGAAACAAGTGCTTTGATGGACTATAATGGTCTTTGTGTTTATATATATGCAAAGAACGTGTTACAGAAACAGCAAACCTATTTGTTCTTTCCCAAAAATGTTGTTCTGGACACAAGACTCCATTTCAAAGAGTATTGGACGAAGCAAAGAAATCGGGTACATTTGGTAATGGCTTTGTGTGGCCATTACAGCCCCTTGATTGGTACAAGGTGGATAACTCTAAAACCTGCACTGCAAAGGTTTCTTCCGTAATGGAAAAAGAGAAGCTAGTGAAAGTGGAGGAGGAAATAAAAGATGATAATGAGGAGGCAAAGGAAGCAATGCATTGAGTGCAAAATTTGATCAACAAATCTTGTCAATTCTCAAAGTCTTTCAAGGGTTTGAAAGATGCAATAAAAGTTGCAAAGGTTGCCTTCCCCAATGCAAACCACTACTAGACTTGTAAATTTGGTAAATGAATTTATAAACAAACTTGTAGAAACGAAAAGAGAATAGTCAAGAGAGAATGGTAATATTTTTTTATTTTTCTAATGCTATATACACTACAGTAGCATTTATATCCATTCATAGAATTTAAACACAGTATTGTTTATAATTATAACTTGTATACAGTACTTATTTTTCATCTTTTACTGCTTTGAATCGGAAGATAACAAATGGAAGGATGTTGCTTATATCGCATCACAAGTTGTCAATGATAACAACACAAAAGGATAAGAAAAAATAAGTACCATACCTTCTACATGTCAAAGGGAATTCCCTACCTTTTCAGATACAGACTTCGGTCTAGATGATCTGACTCCACATGTACTAGAAATAATAGATCAGATGGTAGAGGAGCTCGTTCTGCCAAAAAAATTGAGTTACCAAAGAAGAAGAAGAAGAAGGAGAGAGACCCAATGATGCCAAGATACAGTTTGTTGAACTTGTAGACACCCAAATTTGGACCTTGTGGCTGCAGAAGTGCCCAACAAACACCCGATGACGATAGGACTGCAACGCGACGCGAGTTCGCGATGTTTTGGGTAATTTTTCTATAGGACGGATCAAATAATTACTCGGAAAAATTAAAACTAACATGATGGCAGCCTTAGTCGTGTCGTTACGATCACATAGTGATAAGTGTGTTTTGTAGTGCTTATTTGTTGTGTTTGGTCCCGGTTTCTCTTGTGAAATCGCTCTTTGGAGCGGTTTCTAGGCTACTTATGCTTCTTTTAGTTTGTTTTAGGTTCTTAGGGCTTATCTTGAAGTAACGGAACGATTCTGATTCATTTCCAACACATTTGGAGCCAACGAAGAGAAGCGACGATCACTCGGTGGCTTAGACTCGATCCCGAGATCTTGGGACCCATTCTCGAGCCCCTTGCACTCGATCCCAGCACCGAGAATCGATGAGAAGCCCATGAGAAGCAAGTAGGGACCCTTGAGATTGTATTTGAGGCCTACAAGATCCCGGCCGAGATAAGGGCCATCTCGCCCGAGAGGAAGAGTACAAGCAAAGACGGGCCACTGATGCTCAATCTCGCCCGAGATCCTCTCATCTCGCCCGAGACCATCTCATCTTGCCCGAGATTGGCCACCTGAAGCCCCGTGTCACTTCTTTTCAATTCCTTTGCTCGTGAACCCTTATAAATACCCTTTGTATTGTTTAAGCACTTTAGACTCCTCTACATTATTCTAAACCCTATTAGACTCTCTTGATCCTTAGATTAGTTTAGATTAATCATTCCTTAATCCTTGTTAATCCTAGCTTGATCTAGATAGTTAATCTTGTATTAAGGATCTTTTCAAGAATCCATCAATCCTTGACAACTTTTGGTGGAGATTTTTGGGTGCTCTTTTAATACAAGTACTCATCTTTTTCATACTCTTATTAGTTGGTATAATCTTCTTAATCTCTTGTTCTTTGTTTAATTCTTCAAGCTTTAATATTTACTTATTGTTCATTGTTTTTGTTAGTTCATAATGAATGTTTTGATGTTTGTGTTGAAGTCTCTTGTTTATGTTAATGTTAGTTTAAATATGGTTGAGTAGACTCTTGTGGGGTTAGTAGGGGGATTAAGTGTGGATTATGGATGATTAGGGCTTGATTGAGGGTAAAGGTGGATTCTTTGTTACTAGTCACATGTTGAGCACTCTATGTGTTTGTTGTATTGCTTGTTTGAGTAGAATTGGCCATCCTTCTCATGCTAGTCTTGTTCTTCTAATTTTCTGGTTGATTTGTGATTGAATTCTTGTGTATTCGGATTTAGTCTTTGACACGAGAGTGTGGACTTTGTCTTTGACGCGAGAGCGCGGACCGACCTTAGTAACTAGGCGACGCTTGAACCCTCGATTTCCTAACTATCCTACTATACTTATGAACCCAAACTAACCCTACCTTTTCACAATTTGATTTTCTCCATCTTGCTAGCTATTGTTTCTCTAGTTTACTTGCTTCATTTAGCTCTAGTGTTCCAATTAGTTCTTGTTTTACATAGTTCATTGTTAGTCCACTTTCATCCCCTCTAATCATCTTAGTTAAGCAATTCTTGTCATTTCTATTTCTCTTTGTGTTGTTTTGGTAACCTAGCCTTGTATTTAGGTAGACCATAGTCCAGACACCTACTACCGTCCCCGTGGACTCGACCCGACTTACCCTAGCTACCCGTTAGGTTTAGTTGGACTCTACTTGTTGGTGGGGACCCACGGCAAATTCCTACCATAAATTTGGCGCCGTTTTCAGGGACGGTGCATGTTTAGACTTAGTTTGCTTATTAGCTTGACCTAGTTACCCCTCTTGTTTTCTTCTTCTATCCATTGTGCATATTTTGTCATTGTTTTTGTCCTAGTTTCTATTTATTGTTCTTCTTCTTCTTCTTAGTTTTTCCTTGCTTCTATTGTGTGTGTGTGAGTTTATTTCTCTTTTATCTAGTGCTCAAAAGGCACTAGACTTCTCACATTTGCTCCTAGTATACAGTTTATCCAAGAGGTGGTAACCATCCTCTTCTCTACAACTCAGAGCCGGAAAGGTTATTCCGAAACCTTCGCCAACGGACGGTTGCAAGATTGAGAGGTTCCCAACCGGGTACAAGCCGAGATTTCGAACACAACTCAAAGATTGATCTAAACTCCCCATCTATAGAAGCCACTGAAGAGAGTTTCCTAAACCCCTTCGGCACCTCCATATCTACTTCATCTCAAGCAACATCATCTCCTTCGTCTCCCGCAAGTCCAAATTCCTCTATTACAAGTTCAATACCTTCATCACCAATCTACCGCACAATGCCTAAGTTCTCTTCTCATTCAACCTTTACGGAAGATGTTTTGCCCGGTCCCACCGCTTTACCAGAAGCATATGCCGGGATTTTTGTGGCTAAAACGCATTTTATCCAATTGGTTGAAAGAAGTCAATTTAGTGGGTTACCAACAGAAGATCCTCATCAACACATGGAAACCTTCTCGGACTATTGCGATGCCATTACTCAACCGAGAATAACCCAAGACCAAATTCGGTGGGTACTATTTCCGTTCTCTTTGATTGTCAAGGCAAATCAATGGCTCAAAGGTCTAGATAAGACGGCTCTAGGTATAGACACTTGGAAGAAGCTAGCTCTAGCATTCTACCAAAAGTTTTATCCACCGGAGAAGACTAATCTATTGAGAGCATCAATCACGGGGTTTCAACAACGTGACGAAGAAAGTCTTTATGAGTCTTGGGAAAGGTTTAAGGCCTTGATCCGTTCTTGCCCCCATTATTGTTTATCACAATGGTTCCTTGTACAACAATTTTGGAATGGTTTATATGAAGACTCAAGGGCCATACTCAATATGGGGTCTAATGGAAGGTTTGCCGAGGTCGATGATGATCAAACATGGGCAAGAATTGAAGAAATGGCGGTCCACAATTCCCAATATAGTAGGCCTAGGAAGGCGAATCGAGGGGGAAGGCACGAGATTGATGCCATCACACAACTTAGTGTCGATCTTGGAGCACAATTGAAGACCCACATGGATACTATTGATAAGAAGCTCCAAAGTCATTTTGATCAAGGTGAAAGCACTAGTTCTTCCCACCAACATTCATTTCATCAAGTTAATGCTATGGGAGTGGTTCCTCTTACTTCTTATTATGGGATATGTGAGATTTGTGGGATATTTGGACATGAACCTCAACATTGTCGAGGTAGTATTGAGCAAGTGAATGCTTTTCAAGCATACAAGCAAGGAGTTCCATATTTCCCACACAAGCCTCAAAATGTGCCAAATCAACATATGTTCCAAGCTTCCCAACAACAAGCCCAACAACAACACCGTCCACTCTATGTTCCTCCTCCCTTAAGGGACAACAACCAAGGCTACCAAGGTCATCAAGACAATCAAAGGCCTTTCAACAACTTCCAACAACATAACCAAGGTGCCTTCAACAAGAATCAAGGGTTCCATAATCAAGGGAACTTCAATCATCAAGGTGGTTTCCAAGGAAACCAACATTCTCAAGGATTTCATAACAACAACCAAGGTTACCAAGGTCACAATCATGGTAACTCTCAAGGCCTAAATCAAGGCAATACTCAAGGTTTCCAAGGGAACTTTCAACAACAACAAGAGTCCCAAAATCAACAACAAGAGAACAAGCAAAGGAGCCGGTCTCCTACTCATGACTATGGCTTTCCCTTAGGCATCCCCAATACTCCTCATAACCAACAATCTCCCCCTCGGGATTTTGACATGCAAAAATCAACGTTAGATATTCAAAGGAGTAACCAAGAAATGCAAAGAAGCAAAATGGAGATGCAAAGAAACCAACAAGAATTCTTTGCTCAACTTCAAAGGGAGAACATGGCAAGAGATTCACATGTGAAGATGCTCGAAACCCAACTAGCTCAAGTTGCTTCGGGTAGTTTTTCTAGGCAAAAGGGTTAGTTACCTCCTCAAGGCGTACAATCAAAATTTGAGACCGTGAACGCTATCACCTTGAGGAGCGGTGCATCCTATGATTCCCCCTTAGTCCATAATGAGCAAGAAGCCATGAAAGAAGTTGTATCTCCATCTCAAGACAATGCTAGTTGGGGAAATCTCATGGAGGAGCAAGTCTTGTGGGAGGTTGAGAAACCTATTAAAGACAAGCTTCCCCCACCCCAAGAAGAAGACAAAAGAAAGAAGAAAATGTCAATTGAAAAGTCCAATCCTAATGACCAAGACAAGATACACATCAAGTTGCCTTTCCCAACAAGGCAAATGAAGACTAAGGTGGATGTTCAATTTGACAAGTTTGTCGACATTTTGAAGAAATTGGATGTGAGCGTTCCTTTCATCGAGCTAATTACCCAAGTCCCGGCATATGGCAAGTTCATGAAAGAAGTATTGGCTAGGAAGAGATCCTTCGACAAGGAAGAGACCATAGCGTTCACAAGAGAGGTGAGCGAGCTCATACAAGGCTCTACGCTTCCTAAGTTGAAGGATCCGGGTAGTTTCTCAATCCCGTGCACCATAGGAAACTTGAAGATTGAAAGGGCATTATGTGATTTGGGAGCGAGTGTGAGCATTCTTCCTTATTCTAT
The DNA here is from genome assembly GCA_958450325.1 of Agrostemma githago. Classification (NCBI taxonomy): domain Eukaryota; kingdom Viridiplantae; phylum Streptophyta; class Magnoliopsida; order Caryophyllales; family Caryophyllaceae; genus Agrostemma; species Agrostemma githago. The sequence continues at coordinate 57,577,260 of OY288247.1, read as the reverse complement.
TTGTGAGCGACTTGGGATGAAAGAGATTAAATGTACCTCGATCATACTCCAAATGGCCGATCGTTCGCTTAATCGAGCACTATGAATGTTAGAGGATGTGCCATTAAGAATAGGGAAATTCTTCATTTCGGTCGACTTTCTCGTGCTTGATATGCCGGAGGATGCTATCACTCCTATTATCCTAGGGCGCCCATTTCTACATACCGCCGGTGCAATGATTGATGTAAAGAATGGTAGGATCACCTTTGAGCTAGGCGACGAGAAGCTCGTGTTTGACCTCAAAGGCAACACCTCGCCTACAAATGAAGAATTGTGTAATATGATCTACGCCATGAAAGACATCGATCTAGGGGATGAGTCGGATGAAAACTTGGAAGTCGACAACAATTTGTGTGAACTTGACAATGATGCTATTGAGCTTGGGGTGAATGAATACCCTTGTTGTGTAAATGAGGACATGTTGCAAGGAAGGAAGAAAGTTGAGCCTCCCTTGGGGCCACATGAAGATAGGTGGACGTTTGGGTATATACCGAAGGATCGCAACTACAAGTTCAAGCCGTTGAACTTAGTAGATCGGGATGCCCCGGAAACGTCAAGGCTAGGTTGTGAAGACCCTTGGAATGGAGGTTGGTATTCCACAAGCTTGATTGAAGACTTCTCTCGAGCCTTTGATTTGTTACTCCGTGCTCTTGAAGGCGATGGAGTTGTATGTCGTGTTGATGAAAAATGATTGAAGAAACCACCATCCTAGGTTTGACGGAGTTCCTCAAGAACCGTCGAGTTGTATATATCTTTTCCCTCTCTTTTGTGTTTTGTAGTTGTATTTGTAAGCTTGATTTTTGGTTTTGTGTGCTAGTGGAATTCTTGTCGTTTGGTTATTTGATGAGCGATGTGAGGGAGGGATTTTGATGGATGTTTTGAACCTATTTGATAGGTGTGAAGTGAAGATGAAGTTTAAAGAGGAGTGGTTGTGATAAAGCTCGGTTCTTGAGCAAGGAAGTCGGGTTTTTGAGCTTTTGACAAGCTTTTGGGGACGGGATTCTAAATTCCAATGTTTTAGTTGACTTGTGGGTGAAGTTTTCAAGAGGATTGAAGGGCAAGAAGAGTCATCCCGACCGGGAAGGGTTCCATCCCGACCGGGATTATGTGTGCACGAAAGAGAGAGTTACTGCCTGTCCATCCCGACCGGGATCATGGTCATCCCGACCGGGAAGGAACCATCCCGACCGAGATGAAGTCTGTCACGATCGGGATGGTCCCCTGCAGCCCCATTCGACTTTGTTCCTTCATTTAAACCCCATCCCACCGCTTTGTACCCCCTCCCAACCTCCCTACCTACCCTTGCAACTATCATATGACCCCTACACTTCATGTATACACCTTTATCATCACTACACATCGAGTTTCACCTCGAATCCCACCTCATTTACACCAATGCAAGCCTAGAACTTTAACCGTGCGACCATTTCGAGAAAGAAGAGGAATAACAATGATGAACACAAGCGACGTGCCGTTATCGATCATTGAGACGATGGAGTTAGTGAGTTGCTAACCGTTTGGTAGACGACTCTCATTTCTTTTCTGTCTTTTATTTCTTGTCTCCCTTTGTATGTTCCCCTATCATTTTTGTGTCCTGGTGGCCCTCGGGGCCTTGGTAGTCATTGCTCCCGACTCTTGATGACGTGACTACATCGAGAGTCATTTCAAAAATCCAAATTGGCAAGTAATTTTAACTTTTTCTTTTTTTTAGTAGGAATTAGTCGGATTTAGGCGGAATCCGGGCTAGGTGACTTGATTACACCTAGCCCTCCCCTCCCATTTCCTTTTATTTTCTTCTTTTTATTTCTTCCCCCATCCATATCTTTTCTTGTCTCGGCCCTTGTTGACTTGACTACACCCCGGCCGGACACCTTCTACCCTTTCTTCACTTTCATTTTTCATTTTTAGCTTTATTTTCCCTTGTTCTTTTTTTAGTGTCTCCGCACACACTACCGATCGAGCATGAGGACATTGCTCGGTTTAGGTGTGGGGGAGCGATATCTTAGGCTAGTTTAGTTTTATATTCGTAGTTTTTTTTGAAAAAAATCTTTAAAACCCCTAAAAATTTGAAAATTTTCATAAAAAACCAAAAAAGATTTTCCTTTGTGTCGTTGTGTCGTATTTTTGTTGTATTGTGTGTTTTGCCTCCTCATTTCCTTGTAGGTTCCTTGATCGCCATGAGTTTCGAAAGGCTCAAGACATCCGGTAATACCCTTTCAATTCTTTCTCCTTTTTTTCCCTTTTTGTGGAGTTTGGAGGAGATTTGTGATGGTGTGCTCGGGTGGAGCTTTGTGAAGTTTGTGGTTTATGTGGTGACTTGTTTGGAAGTTTCGGGGTGGTGTTTGTTTTCTTTATGTTTATGTTCTTGTTCTCTTTTCTCTTGTTTAGTTTTGTTGTGTTTGTCTCTTTTCCTTTCGTTTTGTTGTGTCTTTGTGTTGTCTTGTTTAGTTGTGTCTAGTGTGTAATAAAAGGTTTTCGAAAATCCGGTTTTGAGACTAGTGCGCAAGTGTTTACTTTCCCTTCTTAGCAATATGAGTAGAGTCTTGGACTTTAGTCTAGTAGAATGACTTTAAATCAATGATTTCGTTGGTTTCTTACCTTGAGTCCACCTAGTCTACTAGGGATTTACTACGGGATTTGGATTTTGACCATTATGACCACCCACGGAGTGAAAAGGCCTTGGTTGCAGAGTCCCGTCCCTTAGGTGACCATGTTCGGAATTGTGTGATTAGTCCAAGTTTTCCACTTTTTTACGGGTTTGAAGGGAAAGCGTGCTCCCGACTCACCCATTTTTCCTACCTCCTACACATTTGCACAAATAAGTTGCAAGAAAGAAAAAGAAAGAAAAAGAAAAAAAAAGAGAAAGAAAAGAAAGAAGAAAAAGAAAAGGCACAACAAAAGAAAAAAAAACAAAACAAAATACAAAAGAAAAAAAAAAGTGGCATAGCAACTCAAAAGCCAAATGCAAAAGAAAAGAATGCCAAAGAAAATCATCTCACAAAAAGAACTCTCACCCTCAAGAATAAGCCTTTTTCCAACTATTACCGTGAAGAGCCTACCAAAGGAGCGAGTCCCTAGGAAGGATGATAGCGGTATATTGTTGGTATTCCCTCACTTTGCAACCTTATCCCCTTTCTACTTGGACTAGTTGCGCGGTTTTTGAGCATGGGATGACCCTCTTGGCTCATCGCTAAAGGGGGCGAGGCTTCACCTACCTACAGTGTTGACTAACTACGTGGTTCACCCTTTTTCCATCCCGCCTATCGTCCCGTGGTACGTTCTTAGAAGGTTAGGAGGAACCTAGGTAAGTTACCAACGTTTTTATTGATTTGTCGTCATACTATTAAGGTTTTGTCCATTTCGATTTGTGTTTTAGTTTGGGAACGTTGTCACTTGCCTTGAGTCCCTAACCGGTGTTTCTTTCACCGCTTTGTAGAGGGAAGCGGTATTTGTTTCTTCTTGGATGCAACCGTTTGGTGTTTGCTTGTTTGTTTGTTTGTGTGATGTTTGTGTGTTTTCGTGCTCAGTTGCATCCACAGTTTTGTCGTAAGACCTCACTTGCCTTGCGGAGAGCACTTTTCCTCTAAGTGTTCTCGCATGAGTTGAAAGGGCGTAGGGTGCGCTAATACCCGCTCGGTTAGTAGTTTAGTTTCTTTTAGCTTTTAGTTAGTTTGTGCTTACTCGAGGGCGAGTAAGGGTTAAGTGTGGGGGAGTTGATAAGTGTGTTTTGTAGTACTTATTTGTTGTGTTTGGTCCCGGTTTCTCTTGTGAAATCGCTCTTTGGAGCGGTTTCTAGGCTACTTATGCTGCTTCTAGTTTATTTTAGGTTCCTAGGGCTTATCTTGAAGTAACAGAACGATTCCGACTCGTTTCCGACACATTTGGAGCCAACGAAGAGAAGCGACGATCACTCGGTGGCTTAGACTCGATCCCGAGACCTTGGGACCCATTCCCGAGCCCCTTAGACTCGATCCTGAGCACCGAGAATCGATGAGAAGCCCAAGAGAAGCAAGTAGGGACCCTTGAGATCATATTTGAGGCCTACAAGACCCATCCCGGCCGAGATAAGGGCCATCTCGCCCGAGGTGAAGAGTACAAGCAAAGACGGGCCACTGATGCTCAATCTCGCCCGAGATCATCTCATCTCGCCCGAGACCATCTCATCTTGCCCGAGATTGGCCACCTGAAGCCCCGCGTCACTTCTTTTCAATTCCTTTGCTCGTGAACCCTTATAAATATCCTTCCTTTGTATTGTTTAAGCACTTTAGACTCCTCTCCATTATTCTAAACCCTAGTTAGACCCTCTTGATCCTTAGCTTAGTTTAGATTAATCTTTCCTAAATCCTTGTTAATCCTAGCTTGATCTAGATAGTTAATCTTGTATTAAGGATCTCTTAAAGAATCCTTCAATCCTTGACAACTTTTGGTGGAGATTTTTGGGTGCTCTTTTAATACAAGTTCTCATCTTTTTCATACTCTTATTAGTTGGTATAATCTTCTTAATCTCTTTTCTCTTGTTCTTTGTTTAATTCTTCAAGCTTTAATCTTTACTTATTGTTCATTGTTCTTGTTAGTTCATAATGAATGTTTTTGATGTTTGTGTTGAAGTCTCTTGTTTATGTTAATGTTAGTTTAAATATGGTTGAGTAGACTCTTGTGGGGTTAGTAGGGGATTAAGTGTAGATTATGGATGATTAGGGTTTGATTGAGGGTAAAGGTGGATTCTTTGTTACTAGTCACATGTTGAGCACTCTATGTGTTTGTTGAATTGCTTGTTTGAGTAGAATTGGCCATCCTTCTCATGCTAGTCTTCTTCTTCTCATTTTGTGGTTGATTTGTGATTGAATTCTTGTGTATTCGGGTTTAGTCTTTGACACGAGAGTGCGGACTTTGTCTTTGACGCGAGAGCGCGGACCGACCTTAGTAACTAGGCGACGCTTGCACCCTCGATTTCCTAACTATCCTACTATACTTATGAACCCAAACTAACCCTACCTTTTCACAATTTGATTTTCTCCATCTTGCTAGCTATTGTTTCTCTAGTTTACTTATTTCATTTAGCTCTAGTGTTCCAATTAGTTCTTGTTTTACATAGTTCATTTTTAGTCCACTTTCATCCCCTCTAATCATCTTAGTTAATCTATTCTTGTCATTTCTATTTCTCTTTGTGTTGTTTTGGTAACCTAGCCTTGTATTTAGGTAGACCATAGTCTAGACACCTATTACCATCCCCGTGGACTCGACCTGACTTACCCTAGCTACCCGTTAGGTTTAGTTGGACTCTACTTGTTGGTGGGGACCCACGGCAAATTCCTCTCATCACATAGACACTAATTAGAGTTAATTCTGACACCGGGACCCCAAGTCGGTCCCAAAACTCGATCCAAGTCAACACCGTGTCAAGCGAACCTCGGGATGAACACCCGAGGCCCACTAAACCCACGGTGCTAGGTCAAACCCGGGGAAGACTTAATCACCAAGATTCATATCACACACCTCCCTCTCGGTTTTGGAAAGTATCAAAATCGTATCTTCAAAACTCCAACCGCCCCACATCACGCGTTTTGGTCTCCCCACACCTAAGCCCAGGTCCCTGAGTCTCAGTGCGCCTCAACTCAGGCGCCCATATGGGCGACGAGGGCCGAAAAAACCTATAAATACCCCCCTTCACGCCCTCATTTCGACACAATTATCATTCTTCTCTTCTCCCTCTAAACTCTCGCTAAGGGCTCGCACTCCGACACCCGAAGCAAACGATCCACTCGATCGTAGTTCCGATAAAAAAGCGACATTGATGCTACTCCTCACCTTCGAGCACCCCACTCGGTACCAAGGTGCCTGTGATCGACTAACTCAAATCAAGTAGCGAAGCTCTGCCGGATTAGCCGCAGAACTAGTGCTTAGTAACGAAGCTCTGCCGGAGTAGCCGCAGGAAGGGCAAACAGTAACAGAGCTCTGCCGGTGTCACTGGTCAAGCTAGGAGAATCCGCCTATTGAAGTCGTATCATCACTAGGTTGCCATCTAAAAAAAACTTTCCATATTCGTACTTTCTATTATTATGCACTATGACAACAGTAGATGTGGGCGCTAGACCCACAAACATCTACTAAAATACGTAACGTCCCAACTTCAACCACAAACACTAAAACACACTAAATAGACCCGAGTAATTCCGAGATCCGTTCTCAAAATTATCCATACATCGTGTCTCGTTTAGTGTATACTCCGAGGGTGCAACTCCTCACTATGTGATCTACTTACATTCGCATTTACAGTTTTTCGTACGATTTATTGCTTTTATGACCTTATAATCGCATGCTAAATCACCTAACAAGGAATTCAAAACGTAAAACAACTAAAACTGAACAAAGCGATGGTTGAGTTCCGTATTAGTCCCGGTGCTCGCCATGCATGGTTTGACGCATCTCTATTAATACTGAACCGACGCATCTTAGGCAGAATACCAGGTAAGGTATACCACGAGAATGACTAATATCCGTATTATCGCGTTAAAACTGACTTGCTAATATGTATAATAGTAGTACTCTCTACTCTCTTACGTGCATCTTTTCATGGCCTGCTTGTCACGTGAAATCGTATGCTAAGAATGTAAACACAACTACTTTGACGACAAAACTTACTTGTCCCTAAACAACCAACGTAGCAAAAGGCGTAGGGTTAAAACAACGGATGTTACAGTACTTACGCCACAACAAAAGAACTAGGATATCAGCCCACCGATTGATTAGTAGAGGCCGCTATAGTGTGGGCGGGATTGGGTGTTGACATCTATCGGATGTTGACTTCCCAATACGTACCCTCACCCCTTACTCAGAATCGACGGTTTCCGCATGTCTGAAACTATTGGCAATGAGAGTCAATCCAGGCATGGAGTGCTTAAGGGTACAAGTCTTTATCTTTAGGTCCCGTGCCACTCAACTTTGAGCCGGCAAGGGATCAAAGTTGACTTGAACGGTTTCAGAGTCCCCATAATTGACTCGGTGGCAACTCCACAAATCGGCAACGAATATAGTTCACTAAAAAGGTCGCTTTACCAAATAAATCGACCTTTAAACATTTACAACCACGACGCGATCGATTCCCAAATGGAAACACGGGTACCCCCACCCGTCTAGTACAAGTCCGGATGGTCATCCAAATCGAGGTCCGACACATCGCCCCGTATGCGAGATCGGACCGGCCCCCGGCAAGGAGGGGGCCGCGTGGGTGGCCGCCGCCACACTTTGAAAACCGGGTCGGTCCCGCGCGAGCGCGCGCGGGGTGCCGGGCGGTGCGGACGTACGTCCACAGTTTGGCGACTCCGCTGGGGAATTGGAAATAAGTTTCCAGCGGTGGTGTAACTTGAACGAGTCGGTGAAGCTCATTTCTTAGTTCCTAGTTGTGGTCCCTACAGGTTTTGGCCCTAAAAAGCCCACCCTAACCGATATCAGGACCAATCGACCTCTTCGCGGTAAGATCTTTAGAGACATGTGGAGAGATCCTCGGTTGGCGCTCCGGTCGCCTAATGCGTACCCCGCGGGAATAATAAGCGGATAGTTCCAAACGAATGGTATGACACTCGTATCCCCTGGTCATTGTCAATGCCTAAGTAAAGACTATTCGTGGGCGGTAGCCTACCCTAACCTACCCGAGTCTGGATCCTGCATGAGTGTATGCATTCCTAGTTATGTGTAGCGTGTTTGAACGATCAACCCAAATATGACACTAAAAATCGGATTCAACCACGCCAACATATTCAACCGCACCCAATTCCGTTTTCGAAAAATATCTCATCTTTTCAAAATGACCTTTTAAACACCCATAGTCCGGGCAAGTCATGATTTCGAAAAAAAAAACATTTTCAAACGCCGTCACCATGGCAACTTTCATACTCAACATTTTCGAACAAAATGAATTCTCAAATGCTGGCACGAGGATAAAGTAAAACTCGTCAACAACAAATACCGTTAATGCCGCCGAGACTCCCAATTAATGGGATCGAGGTACACCAAACGGTTACATTCTTGTTTTCAAAAAAATATAATATTTTTTTTACACGTACCGTTAACACGATCGAAGCTTCAATTAATGAAGCCAAGGAATCCAAAAAAATGGTTACATTCTCGAAACACATTTCACAATACGTCACTCTCCACCGTCAAATGCCAATTAATGCAATCGACGAACGGGAGACATTATTTTTTAAAAGTTTTTTTTTCTAAAGAGCATTATTCCTCACCTAAGTTCTTTGATAAGGATTTAGTCACGCGTTTTAAACACCGTCATTAGGCTTCACGCTCTACCACGAGCGTCACTTACACCGCAAATATCGAACTAGCTAATTAATAGTAGTCTCGATAAAAGCGTCACTTCGTTATTTTCAAAACCGATTCCCCTAAGGGCGTTCCTTTCAAGAAAAAAAGAGAGAAAACGTTTACATTTTCGCTATCGTTGGATTCCCGACACACACGCATAGCGACACATCTTTCACATCTTTCAAACGATGTCACCACACCATCGTCTCCCTAATTTTACAAAATCATCTTTGTCAAAGCCCTCCCTGCAAGTATCGGTTGTTTTCAAAGAGAAATATCAAAATTCTTTGATCCTGAGCCGGGATCGCGATCAACTTCTTACGTCGTGCAACCGTGTGATTAACTGTCTGTGTTAGTTACTAGGATCACCTCTACTCGAGATCTTACATTTTGGGTCGTCTCATTTGAGAAGTCCTCTTTAAACGTCATCTCCGAGGTTTGTGTCAAATCATCTCGCCACAGAGATCTAAGAATTCGTCAGGCGTTTCGCCGAATACACCAAGAGTCTAAAGCACCCGAGTCCCTAAATCAATGACCACGCACACCCGCGAGTCAAGGGTCTCATTTCCGCGTCGCTCTGTCGCGAGCTTCCTTCGAGTCTCTGAGGTGTCCGACGAAGCCTTCCTGATTACCGGTGTTGTCTTGCAGAGATCATCCTCCACCATGACTACTCTCCCAAATTTCAGTGTCAAGGATCTAACCCACATGGTTTACAACCTCGTCACCTCCATAACCTCCATTGAAGCCTCCATTCGTAACCTTAACAAGCGGATGGACTCCCTCGCAATCAAAACCCAAAACCACTCGCCAATTCAGGTGAACAAGGGTGGTGTTCCCCAAAAGAAGAAAACCCCTAGGAAATTTGCCCACTTAGGCATCCCCTATGACAAAGCTTTCGTCATCGCCATCCAACATGGTTTGTTGTCCCCTCTAGAACCCGTACCCGAGGTCCCTTTAGGGCAAAGAAGCAAATCGTGGGATCCCAAAACCTTCTGCTCCTTTCACCAGGGGCCAGGGCATGAAACCCAATCCTGCACCAAACTAAGACATGCCATCCAAAACTTGATTGAAGAAGGAGCCTTTCCCCCTCCCGAAAAACCATCACACATTCAATTTGGCATGATCAATTATGAGCAATACCAAGGTGATCACATCGTCCATGCGGTATGGGGGGATGATGACGACGATGTCTATATCCACGAGCCAATAGTCACGATCCCCCCAACCACCCAAACCAAGGAGATAAGCCACGTCACTAGATCTGGGCGACCCTACCAAAACGTCACGATCGACATACCAAACACCGATCACGCTCCTGAAAGCACCCCAACCACCGACGAAATACCGGTTACCACTCCTGAGGTACAAATAGTCAAACAACTACAAAAGGCCAAAACCAACCTTTCCATATGGCAACTCATAGCTAGCTCTTATAATCACCGTATGGCTCTAGTCCAAGCCTTAGGAAGAATAAACATATCCTCAACCGTTACACCCGAAGACATGATAGGACATGTTCTTCAAGAAGCCAGTGGACTAAAGGATCCCATAACCTTCTCCGACGAAGATCTCCCATCCTTTGGACCAAAACACAATCTGGCCCTTTACGTCACGGTAACCTGTTTAGGCAAGAAGGTGCCCATGACCCTTGTGGATGATGGTTCTGCCGTAAACGTAATCCCCCTCAAAACCGCCCGCGCCTTAGGAACGTCAGACACCGACTTTATACCCACCGAGTCTGGAGTGCGTGCCTATGACGGCACGAGGCGTCCAGTCGCAGGAATTGCCACCCTTAACACCATTGTAGGGCCCATAGAGAGAAAAACGGACTTCCAGGTCTTAGATGTCAAAACCGGATCTTACAACATGATCCTAGGGCGCCCTTGGATCCATGCCTTAAGGCTGTACCATCCACCCTACACCAAAAGGTGAAAGTTCCCATCAACGGTGAAATAGTCACCATCCACGCTTCCCCCATAAGAGCCTTAGTAGAAAAAGCCACTACCTCGCAAGTCACAGAAGATGTCGATACCGAGTTAAGAGGGTTTCATGTAGTAAACCTATTAGAACAAGACCTAGCCCCGTTCGACTTCGATCAGAACTCAAACCTGGCTATCAATTTCATGATGAGGTAGCAGGGACACTTTCCGGGACTGTCACTAGGAAAAAACCCCAGCACTGCAAGTGAACTCCGGGATCCCATCGGACAAACACACACGATAGGTTTCGGGTAACCGCAAACAAAGACGAAATCAGTGAACGCATGGCTATCATGCGCGCACGTAAAATCGAGGGCATCCAAATCCCGCCGCATGACCTTACCTTAAATGGATGTTTCGTAAAGGAAGGTGACCACGAACCTTAAATGGGATTTCCCGAACCTATCTACATTAAGGGCATTCGACATCTTGGAATAGAAATATTCCAAGATTGCCACTTCATCCCGGAAACCATACCTAACACCTCAAAACCCAAACACACGTCTTGTATGAATGGCCTGTCCAACAGTCTCTTATTCGGGGAAGAACGCTTCGTCCCCATAAATCCGAGTGAGCTAGTCAACACAGCCATGACTGACAAGCAATTTGACCCGATCTCTCTTATTGTTAATACTGACAAAAACCAAGAAGGTAGAGAGTGGAGGAAGTCCGTCACATGGGTCAACGGGAATGGTAGGAGGTTCAAGCTGACCACAGGAGAGGGAAGGATGTTCGAAGAGTCCGAATCTGACTCTGAAACGGGCCAAGAGTCTAGTATCGTTTGTCTTCCACCTACGCTTGTGTTTGTCCAGGATGAACCGGGGCCTGTCCTGGAAATCCCAGTAATGTCGTCTCTGTCAAATGAACAGAGGGTCTCCTTGTCCAAAGTCCTCGACATGCTTGATTTGACTAATAATAAAGATACTTTCGCTTTTGATTCGTCTCGCTTAACATGCAATGCCATTATCGATAGCGAACAAGAAAAAAACGACCAAAGCAACTCTTACGACACTTACCTCCCACCAGAGACCTTGAGAGAATTAGCCAGACAAGAGTTAGGTGTCCCGATAATAGAAGACACCGAATCCCTAAATGTCGGACCCCCCTTGGAAGCCCAAATCATGAAAATTGGAACCTCCTTAGATCCTACCGAGAGGGAGCAACTGATGAATCTACTCACACAATACAAAGACGTCTTCGCCTAGTCTTACAAAGACATGCCAAGCATAGACAGAGATATAGCTGAACAACGAATCCCAATCAAACCCGGATTTAAACCAGTAAAACAAAAGCTACGCCGGATGTGGCCCGAGTGGCCCCTTAAGGTCAAGGAGGAGGTAGACAAACAATTTAAAGCCGGTTTCATACAAGTTTCCGAATACTTCGACTGGGTAGCCAACATAGTCCCCGTCCCTAAAAAGGACGGGGGGATCCGAGTCTGTGTAGATTTCAGAGACCTTAACAAAGCCAGCCTAAAGGATGACTTCCCTTTACCTCGCATAGATATCCTAGTAGATAACACCGCCGATCATGCCCTAATCTCTTTCATGGACGGGTACGCTGGGTATAACCAAATAATAATGGCGAAAGACGACATGTCCAAAACAGCCTTCACCACACCTTGGGGAACCTATTGCTACTCGGTGATGCCTTTCGGACTTAAAAATGCCGGGGCAACTTACCAAAGAACCGCAACCACACTTTTACACGATATGATGCACAAAGAGGTCGAGATGTATGTAGATGACATGATAGTCAAATCCCGAAACCGAGAAGGGCACATCCCGGCCCTCGAAAAATTCTTCAAACGCCTACGCCAGTATAATATGAGGCTTAACCCACAAAAATGCGCCTTTGGGGTCACATCGGGGAAACTTTTAGGACACGTAGTAAGCCAGCGAGGAATCGAGACCGACCCCTCCAAGATAAAAGCCTTGTTAGATATGCCCGCACCCTCGAACGAAAAGGAGATTAGAGGGTTTCTGGGTAAGGTTCAATACATCAGCCGCTTCATCGCTAAACTAACCATGGTTTGTGAACCCATTTTCAAAAAACACAAAATAACCGAACCCACCGTCTGGGATGATAAATGCCAAAGAGCCTTTGACAAGGTAAAAGAAATACTAGCACAACCCCCGGTTTTAATGCCTCCCAAAAAGGGACTACCACTTTCCCTCTACCTTACCGTAACCAAAACCGCCATGGGAGCCATGCTAGCGCAAACCGTTGACAAAGAAGAGAGAGCTATTTACTACATTAGCAAGAAATTCCTCGAGTACGAAACAAAATACGCACCCCTAGAGAGAACCTGCCTTGCCCTAGTATGGTCAACCAAACAACTTCGGCTCTACATGCTTAGCCACACCGTGCACGTATACTCCAAAATGGACCCAATCAAATACATCTTTGAGAAACCTGTCCTCAACGGACGACTAGCCCGATGGACACTTATGTTGGCGGAATTTTACTTGACATACATACCCCTTAAGATCGTTAGAGGAAGGGTCGTAGCCGACTTATTAGCTGAAAACCCAATAGAAGAAAAAACCATAGGCGCTACCTGATCCTTCCCTGACGAGGACATTTTGTTCGCCGAAAGCGAGTCATGGGACTTATACTTCGACGGTGCCTCTAGCATGAGTGGGTACGGCGTAGGAGTCCTCTTGATATCCCCAATAGGCGACCATATACCCATATCAGTCAAACTAGACTTTCCCGTTACCAACAACGCGGCCGAATACGAAGCCTGCCTAATAGGTCTAAAAGCAGCTATATCTCTAGGAATTAAAAACCTTAGGGTACATGGAGATTCATCCTTAGTAGTCAACCAAGCCACGGGTACTTGGAAGGTTTATAGCGAAAGCCTAACCCCATACCAAACCAAAGCGGAAACAATATCCCGGGAATTCACCGAGATCGACTTCATACACACCCTGCGAAGAAAATCAATTCGCCGATGCGTTATCCAAACTAGCCTCACTAATAAACATGCCCGATCACCTTTTCTCTATGCCCATTTGCGTAAAGAGAAGCGAACAACTGCCCTACATCCATAGCCTTGAAAACGATGACACTCCCGAAGAACCCTGGTACCAAACAATCGTAGAGTTTAAAACCCATGGGTCGTATCCTCCTAACACTAACACCAAGAACAAAAGAGCCCTACGAGGCTACGAATGCAAGCCACCCACTACGTTCTGAATCAAGGACTACTATACAAACGAACCCCACAAGGAGTCCTCCTTAGGTGCATAAATAAAAACCAATCCGAGAGAGTCATGGAAGAGGTACATGACGGGGAATGCGGGCCCCACATTAGTGCACACTTATTAGCCCGAAAAATAATGAGACTGGGCTATTAATGGATTACCTTAGAAGCAGACTGTCGACATCATGTCCGACACTGCCACAATTGCCAAATATTTGCCAACATCCAACACCTACCTCCTTATCCTTTACACACCATAGCCACACCCTGGCCCCTCTCTACTTGGGGAATAGACTTCATTGAAAAAGTCAACCCATCAGGAACCAGCGGGCACTGCTTTATTTTAGTAGCCGTCGATTATTTCACCAAATGGGTAGAAGCCGCCTCTTACACCATACTAACCTCAAAACAAGTAGTCAAATTCCTACAAAATAACATCATCTGCCGATACGGCATACCTCATGAAATCATCAGCGACTAGGGGGCTCACTTTAAGGCCGACACCCAGAAACTCCAAGACAAATACAAAATTCAAAGACACAAGTTATCAACCTATAGACCACAGACAAAGTCGTAGAAGCAGCCAACAAAACCATAACGACAATCCTTAAGAAAATGATAGACAACTACCGGGATTGGCCAAACAAAATCCCCTTCGCCTTATGGGGATACCGAACATCCTATAGAACACCCACCGGAGCCACACCATATTATATTACCTAACCTACGGTTCCGAAGCCATCCAACTGATAGAGCTAGAAATACTGTCACCAAGGATATTAGCCGAAAGCGGTATTCCCGAAGAAGAGTGGAACCAAAAACGATATGACGAACTAGTACTCCTGGACGAGTGTAGGATACATGCCTTGTCCAACGTACAAGCCTACCAACAACGCATCCAACGAGCCTTTAACAAACGAATGAAATCCCGAAACATACACGAGGGAAATTTGGTAATCAAATCCATTAGAGCACCCCTTAGCTTCCCGTCGACCCTAGAGGGAAATTCAACACAAACTGGGCTGCCCCCTACCTCGTTAAGAAAATACTCTCAGGGGGCGCAGTAATCCTAACCGACCTAGATGGTCAAGAGTTCTCAACCCCGACCAATATGGATCAACTCAAACGGTACTACCCATAGGCAATCTGGTAACCACATCCCGACCTCCGACCTAGGGGAAAGCAAAAAATAAACAAACACCAAAAAAAAAAAAATCGAGTTCGCATCGATAATTGGCATAACGAGTCTAACGCACAATCACTCACATTCTTTAAAGAACTACGAACATGGTTTGATTCCGTTTAAGCACGGATATGTAAGCAACCCGTCCCCGGGTACAACCAAACGACCAAACAAACAAAATTGATTTATCGATTCATGTACAAACCGGGACTCTCCCCACGACCCGGTCAATGAGTGATTTTAAAATGACGAAGCACAAACGACGAGCCGAGGACGGGGTGAAAACCCGAAAGGGCGCCCCGGGCAAAATGAAGAAACGAGTTGCGAGGCGTCGTAAAAAAAAAAATGAAATGATGACGAGCCGAGGACGGGGTAAAAACCCGAAAGGGCGCCCCGGGCAAAAGGAAGAATCGAGTTGCGAGCCATAAAAAAAAAACACAGAAAAACAGAAAAAACAAAAAAGGTGAGCCGAGGACAGAGTGAAAACCCGAAAGGGCGCTCCGAGCAAAATGAAGAATCGAGTTGCGAGCCACCACAAAAAAAAATAATGTACTTCTCATTAACAAATGAAATCGGGTTAAATCGAGCCTTTGTCGAGGCATCTACATCAAGCATCCAAAACCCGGACATCTCGGAAGTTAACAACGTGTCAAATCTCCACAAAAACTAGTACTAATACGCCGCATAATATCAACTAATAAGAAATAATACACAACAGCTGGGCTCTACCGGTCCAACTTTTCCTTCCCTTCGCCACTCGGGTATTCCTGCTTGCGTTTCTCATCCTCGATCCGCTGAAGGCAAGCTTCGAACGCCCTAGCCAAACGCGAGCCCAGCCAATCCCATCTTCCTTCCTCTTCCACATTTTCAATATAGGTCTCGTAGTCTTGGCACGCTTAGATGAACTGACGGAACTAAGATCGGTAACGCTGTCTTTGGTTAATCACTTAGTGACAATCTCTCGAGTAACCTCCCCGCCCCTTAGCGGCGCTGTCTTCCTAACTTTTGAGTCGATCTGTGCTGACGGGTGTTCACGAACCCTTCGCCGGACGGAAACGTTGTCAGTCGGACGAACACTCTCAATAATAACGGGATGCAAGAATTTCTCCTCCCAAGATACCCTGAACCCCCTAAGCGAATCCTCTGTCCATGGATCAGAACTTGAAACAACCTTAGCGTCATTTGGAATAGAGAGTTTAACACCCATTTGATTTGACAACATGCTCGGGTAAATATAAACTTGATCCCTCATAGATAGTAGTAGCAAAGCCCAGGTCGAAGACGAAAATGGAAACCCAACACGCCCACTAATCTTCCACCACGGGATAGACCACCTGATGACAACATCCCCTTTGACCAAATAGGAAAGCCAATCTTCTTCCTTAAAACTTTTGCTCCACGCACGCACCATCTTCCGGCCCGTGAAACCCCTGTAGTTATAATTTTTGATACATTTGCGACGGTCGACTAAACCAAGCTGCTCTTGCAACCAAACCTGTACAAAACACGACGAAACATCACACCTCTAAAGCCAAAGCAACCACAAAACATAGCAAAACAAAAAAAACAAAAAAAAACAAACACACCTGTAAGATGATCCTAGAACCTCGAGATGGTGTCCTCTGCAACCGGGCACTAGCATCAAGACCCAGAACAAACTCACCCAAAATAAGCAAAGAGGTGACCATCCATCTTCCATTGCCATCACCACATCCAAAACCCGAGGATTACCCCAGCCTTCACGTGACCTCGCATCCTCAAAAAGATAATAGCAGGCAATAGCAATGTTAAAAGCACGCCTGCATGCTAGGACCGAAACATGACGAGAGCCAACTTGTGAGAATGTCCTAGAAAGCAGCTCTAAGTTAAGACCATCCGTACCAAAGTAGCCTTTAGCCTCCTCCAACGAAAAACGGTCCAAAAAGTGGTGAAACCGCTCCACATAAGCATCATCTCCATAAGGCACACAAGGCTAAACCGAGCTCCACCCGCCTATCTCTTCGGCCAAAGGACAAATTTTACCCCCGGGGAAAGCAAAAACATGGTATTTTGGGTCCCAAAACCTAGAACATGCCCGTAAGAAGTTATCTTGTACCTTGACTCGACTTAGCACGACAACCGTAGACAAACCGTCACTTGAACTAACCCTGGGGTCACATCTCTTAAAGGAACCCGACCACTCGGTTTGGATATCCCCGAAACCCGACATGACCCTAGATATGGTTCTATACCCTACGGATATCCTGGTATGTCTAAAGCATGCACCCACAACCTGTATATATAGCCCTATTCCCACAAGAATTAGGAAACAACGAAAAATTTCCATAACCCGGGGCCCCCAACCGCACAGGCCCACGCGCCCGAATTTCCGGCCGCCCAAGCCCAAGCGGCCTGGAATCCAGTTGCCTCAGCCCAAGCGCCTATAGCCATACAGGCGACATCTCGAGCAACCCAAGGATAGAAGTTCGAACCTTCACAGCTATCATCCTATACCCCGGACATTGGGAACGACCTCTCGAAGTCACTAAAACCCGCCCAGAAAGCCGAAATTCCAAGGCAGGAGCTACAGGAACGCGAGTTCACTCGTCGGACGCACGAGACTTAGACGTTCTTTTTAGGGGGATAAGCTACCCCACCTAGGCGTGTCATAGCCTTTTAATGGTTATCGTCAGGTCACTTCTGTAGCCTAACAAGGCAATATTATGAATATATAAAAGTGGTCTAACTTTTTTTCACAAGCCGCCCGAATTTCAACTTCGGCCTCGTTCTGAATGTCAAATAACCACGCTCATTTCTTAACGCATTTGGTCAATGCACGTTAACATTTTACATCTTAAGCCAAATGTTTTAATCGACGTACTACCTGATCCAATTCCCGGCTCAAACTAACACACTTCAAAACATCCAAAAGGAACTGTTTTCATACTCTCATGCAATGCCAACGCACCCTAAACTAGGTTAAAATGCAAAGCAAACAAACGGAAAAAGTGATTACCTGTTAATCTAGGTGAACAATTCGTCAAACAAAAAACGCAAGACTGATTCGACCAATTCACATACTAAGAATCTAAAACGAATGTACTAAATATGCAAATCCTTATACAAATCGAGGCTGGGAAGGATCCCTAGAAGCCGCGCCGATGGCTATCACAATCTCACAAAGTTTGTCATCCAAACCTAGATCATCCAAGTCTATAAGAGGAGACTCACTACCATCCATCCCCGATAGCATGTCTAACGTAGCCGTCTCGGAGATTCCTCCAACCTCTTCGGTAGCACCCGTAGCCTCAGCCTCGGCCTCAGTTTCCCTCTCAATGTGACGCCTAGCCTCACCCTGCGTTGAGGTCTCACCCCGAGACTGAGCCAGCTGCTCCTTTAGGAAGGCGATCTCGTCAGCTCGAGATTGCAAGAGCCGTTGCGACTCAACCTCTTTTCCCTCGAGCTCTGTCACTCGAGTCTCTAGTTGCCATATACGGGACGTCCTGCAAATACACTTAAACGTCAGGAGGGTACACCAACAGCCTAGAAAATCACCCTAGTCACGTAAACTCACCGATCGAGGCCCCGAAGTGTCATGGGAAACCCTCGAGGCATAGGCCCGGAAGCAGTTGGCAGCCTGCCACAACCGCTGATGGCAAGCCGAGGAAACCTGAGAGTGTAACCATAAAAGTTAGGCAAACCGACCCTAATTCTTAGAGCCCAAACGAGGAACAAAAAACAAAACTCACCCGGTACACCCGGTCACGCCACTCTATCCCGGCATCCATCTCCTCAGCAGAACACGGGATGAGGGGCTCAGTAAAGGGTATCCCAGCCGCATCCACCCTAAGCAGCGTCAGGGGAAAATCTGGGGGCTGGATTTCATAAACCGGGTCGGCCAGCTGAGAAGACAACAGATTGGTCGGTCGGAGGGTAAAGAAATAATAAACCGCAAAGCAAACCTTAAAACCAAAATTAAAACCTTACCACGAGGCGATACCAAGCTAACCGTCGGGTGACGTGAGATAGATAGGAGGCACCAAGCACCAATAGTGTATCGCCTCCTTCTCCGTCCCTATCCTTGAGGACCTCCGCGGCGGTCGGTGGTCTGAACATGGTCCGGGGAGGATGAACCGGCACCCTGAAATCGTCATATAGGCACTGACGCACCAACCGCTCACCCAGATACCAAACCGGGTGAAACAACGCAGGGAGAAGCATCCTCCTGTAACTCCGAGGCCTCAGCTCCGCGGCCAAATACTTCGGCACGCCTTCATAATCGGCCCAAGGACAGGCCACAAACTACACAAACAAAACCAACATCCTAATGAATCCGGAACCTTTGGGGTTATTGAACAAAATAGACTAGCTACAAAAAGAAAAAAAACTTACATCCTCACGGCATAGCTTGTTAACCAACGCATTCTCCGACGGGTAATGGCTGATTGTGCTCTTAGGCTGAGCAAGCCTCCACTCGATCCCCGCCGGAAATCTCTTTGGGTGCACCCGCACTGTCTTTGGTGCCAAACACGGGAAGTAGGAATAGATCCAAGCCTGAAAAATCCCAAAATAACTTTAGCAAAATCAAGCCGAAATTAAGTAAAACTTCAAGTACAAGAGTGAGAATAGCGACTAGCCTCTAGTATAAGGCCCGGACCCACAATGAGCACAACCGAAGCCAACTCTATCACCAACGACCTCACCATGACTTGCAGGCAGCGACTCATCTTCGCAAAAGCCGTGGTCACCCAATCATAGCGTCCCAGCTGAGTCAGGTCGGCTAGGAAGGGTAGAATCCGAGTGCTGAACCTCTCGCCTTTATCCGAGAAGTGGGTCAACCCTAGGAAGTACCACAACCATAACCGGGCATCCTGCTCCGGTGTGTTGTCCTCTCGATCCTCTAACACCGCCACTCGCTCGAAGTGGTCGGTGATGTACGAACTCACCAAAGCATGAGGCGCGCTATATTCCTCATGTGGTAAACAATCCCCGATGAGGCCCCGCATGTAATCCCCTAGAAATTCAAACGCGATACAGTGACGGAAACACTGTAGAGTCGGGATTAAAACACGCTGTAACTACGTCTTAGAAAAATTAAAATGGGAAAGTCAAACAATAGGCCTTAAATAAAATGGCCAAAATTTAAAACAATCCACAAAAGGGGTTTGAACAATCCATAAGACATAATTATTAAAATAAATAAGCAGGATCCACACTGCTCGCTAGCCCACACCCGGAACATGTATACCTGCCATGTTAAAACATAACAGACACAATCGGTGGGGAGCAACGTCAACGTTCTCCCAGCCGTATGACAGGATTTTAAAAACTGTAATTACTACTATAGAAAAAAAATAGTAAAAATGAAAACAGTAAAACATTATAATGAAAATAAGATTTCAGTGAAAAACTTCACGTATCGAAATAATATAATAAAAATGAGTTTTCCGAAGAAAACATAAAACATTTGCCAACCTACAACCAAATTATATCGATAATAATAAAAATATTCAAAATGGCGTTATGGATAGCATTAATGTAGAATCTAGACTTTCACTAGGATAATACTAGAAACTAGCTTCGAGAACTGTAGACTTAACTCATAACAGAATCCAGTCTCTAACTAGGCAACTCAACTATAACAGGACCGCGTGCAGCGAGGTCCTGGTTTAAGTAGTGCGCACCCCCCTAGACAACAAATATTCTAGTTCAGCTGGCGGCGACTAACACGATGCGATATCTAGCTTAAGGTCAAAACATACACTCTCCTGGGCGAAACTACGCCCAGTTCAACGACCAAATGTGTTCCAAATAGACACACCGACTTTATAGCTGATGGCAAAAACGTACATCTCATACTATATTACTCTAAACCCACACTTGTCCTTATTCCATAACTCCAAAACAAGTCATTATCGATATTCAAAAGATATAATCATTATAAACAATATGAGGATAAAAGAAGTAAACTTTTATATTCTAAAAGAAGGAACTTTCTATTTTAGGAAACTTCTATGTTTAGAAACTTTACTAAAATAGCATTTTATCAAAATAATAAAAATATTAGTTCATACTAATACCACATTTTTAGTAAATGATATAGATTTATAAAACTAATACTTTCGGCCATAACGATATTAATTACCAAAATGAACATTTAAATTTTATGAAATTATTAAAAAATCGTATAAGCGTTATAAAATGATTAAAAATGTCTTAAACATTTTAATATTACTAATTAGGGTGTTTTCAAAAGTTATTGATGGGGGTCGGTTGCCTACCTCCGGCCGCCTGCCAGCCAGGCCCCGGGGCGACCAATCCCAGAAAGAGGAAAGGCCTGCCCAGCAGACTTTCCACCAACATCATTGAAACCCCCAAGTGAGTGGCCTTAATCCCTTGGCCGCCTGGCCCAGCCTGGCCGCCTGCCAAGCAGGGCGAACCAGTTCTACTGCCTGCTTCCAGGACGCCCCCGTCCAAGCAGGACCAGAGGAGGACCGAGGACCCATCCGTCATCTTGCCTAAGGTAAGGGGAAATGAGTGGACAAGGTGAGTCCACGTGTCGCACAAGCATCCACTCATTTCCCTCTTCTTCTTTCTCTTTTCCTCTCTCTTGTGGGAAGGTATAAATACTTTCCCATTTCCCACATGAGAGGGGTTGAATTTTCTCTCTCTAGACCCTTACTCCTAAAGAACGCCACCTAGCTCCTCACGAACTAGGTCTCTCAAGGCATTTCACGGGCTGACTTAGGCATCGGAGAGGGTTCCCTCGGACAACCTCCGAGGCCCTGTGCGTTCATTGTGCAGGGAGCAGGCCAACTCCGCCGGGAAGGTCCGATCCTAGGAGTGAGACGAAAGAGAGGTTCGGAGAAGTCAATCGATCAATTGTTCACCAGTGATTCAGTCATACAGCCCGGATCCAAGGCCGGGTGAATTGTTTCCGTGACCGGAAGAATTTGGCGCCGTCTGTGGGGAACTTACGGTTGTGCTCACGAGTTACCCACTAAAATCAACCACTCATAATCACAAAACTAAAACAGTCATGCCAGAAATCATTGATGCCAGTGCAGGGACGGGTCCGACGGTCCCATCGGTGGCCCCTCTATATGGTATGCCGCAGTCGGAGAGGGTTCCTCCTGCCACGATCCTAGGGGTAAGGGGAACCAGTCTCCTCGGCGGATCTAACACTGCTGTGACACCTGAGTTGGGGACACACACAGGACACGCTCTTAATCTGACCCCAGCTCAGATGGCGCAGACAGCCGCGTTCTTCTCTGCGATGCTGAACCAGGAGTTCACTCCTGAGGACTTGGTAGGCAGGGTCGCATCGGCTCTCAGGCAACCATCCCCAATCAGCAGGGATGAAGCCGGGGGCACGAGGCGGACCGCCGCCAGAAATGCTCAGAGGAAAGCAAGGAGGACGGCACAAGCGTATGCGCATGTGCAAAGGTGCATTACTACCGGCAATCCAGAGCCACCTGTCCAGCAGGCGTTCTCCATTCACACAACAGAATCAGCGTCTGTTGGGCAGGGAGGCTTATCCCGAGGATTACAGGAGCGGATGAGGCCCAGGGAGCCCATGTCAAAACGCTTGGGAGAGAAACCAGGCGGGGTTTTCTCCAGGCTAATACCGGCAGCCAGAGAGCAGTCAGCCCCCGGTTTATCCCAAAGCCTGCAATCAAGGCTCAATCGGGGGCAACCGCTCGAGTCTAAGTACCACCAGGGTGAGAGCTTCTGTCACTCTCAGAGGAAGAGACCCAGACAAGTCTCCCCTGAGACAGAAGATGAAGCGGCGAGCAGGCCGCCCCCAAGGCACCGCTCCCCCAGCACGAGGAAACCAGCCCATAAACAATGGGATACTCATGGTAACCAGTCTGGGGAAAGCAGGTCACGATTGGTGGGCAGGCCCACAAAAACCCCACTTCATCCTGAGGTACAAGAGTACCCCATTCCAAAAATTAAAATGCCTACCATTAAATTTGATGGGACAACAGACCCTGAAGACCACCTGGCAGCATTTGAGAGCCACATGGGCATGTATGACGTAGATGATGCCATATGGTGCAAAGTTTTCCCAACCACCCTGGTAGGGCTCGCACAAGGATGGTTCAGGGATCTCCGCCAGGGGTCAGTCAGGTTCTTCATAGAGTTGGCCGAGATCTTCCTCGAACAGTATGCTGGGAATAAAAGAAGACGCCTCACTCGTTTCGATCTTATGACCCTGAAGCAGAAAAAGGGTGAAAGTGTGAGGGAATATCTGAGAAGATTTGATCTATCCTACCAGCAGGTCAGGGAGATCGATGATCCCACCGCCGCCTATGCCCTGACAATCTCCCTGCTTCCAGGGGAAATGAAAAACCAGATGATCAGGGCCCAGCCAGAAACCTTAGCCATGGCCAGGAAAATTGCAGAAGGGTTCATTCTGCAGGAGGAGTTCCACGGCCTGACGGATACCCCTGCAGGCCAAACAAGGCCTCAAGGGGGACCGCGGGGTGGACGGGGCAGAAGTGAGCCAGGCAAGCAAAAGGAAGAAGGAGACACTCCCAAGAAGGAGCGCACTGTCTACCAGCCCAGGTTCGACAGTTACGCTGCCCTGAACAAATCCAGGGCAGAGATCTTCGAACTGGAAAAAGAAACTGCTAAGTGGAATCGCCCGAACAAGCCTCGCAGCCCGAAAGGAGACCCCAAGAAATTCTGCACTTTCCACGACTGCATAGGCCATACCACCGAGGAATGCCGTCACCTGAAGGGCGAAATCGAGAAGTTAATCAGGAATGGATGGTTAGCCAACTACGCAGCCAAGAATAAGTCTCAAAAGGAAGTATCTGAGAAACCCGAGGGGTCAGTGCAGAACCGCATGGTGATCCACGTAATTTCAGGAGGGACTGAGGGCCAGCTCAGTCGAAGAGGCCAAAAAAGACAAATGCGTGAGCTAAGAAACCAGATCTGCTGCGCTGAGAAAGCAGGGAGTCCAAGGGGAGTGACATTAAGCATCACCCCTGATGATGCAGGGCGCGTGGTGTACCCGCACAGTGACCCTTTGGTGCTGTCCCTAGAGATCAGCAACCACATTGTGCGGAGGTGTATGGTAGACACGGGCGCGTACACAAATCTACTGTACAAGGACGCCTTCGAGAAAATGGGCCTGGAAAAAAGGCACCTACGACCTGCTCCCGGATCGCTGTACGGATTCAGTGGGGCAGGCGTGCTGCCCATGGGAGTCATAGACCTGCCCGTAACCTTTGGGAAAGGCTCTACTGCCAGAAACGTCAGGGCAACCTTTGTTGTTGTGGATGCAAGATCCGCCTACAACGCCCTAATTGGCAGAGCCACCCTGGACGAAATCGAGGCGACCATCTCCATCAGGGCCCTCACCATAGCATATGTCACCGATTTCGGACTAGAAGGAAAAGTGCGCGGGGACCAAGAGTCAGCCAGACAATGCTACTCCGTGGCCCTGAAAGAACACGAAAAAGAAAGAAAAGGAAAAAGAAAGGCTGACAGTTCCCCCAGCAGGAAAGGCGAAATACCAGCCGAGCACCCGGCGTCCGACCACCTGGAGCCAGGAGGTGAAAGCATGCTAGTAGACTTGGAACCAGGGAGGCAGGTCCTAATAGGAGCTGACCTGGAGGAGACCTACCAGGCTGAACTGGTCAAGCTGCTAAAAGAAAACAAAGACGTATTCGCCTACTCGGCGGACGAGATGCCCGGCGTTGATCCATCATGCATCGTTCACAAGCTGAACGTAAGCATGGACGCTCGCCCTGTAAAGCAGAAAAAGCGAAATATGTCCGCGGAAAAAGACGCCGCAATCAAGGAAGAAATTGACAAACTCTTGAAAGCATATTTTATCGAGGTCTGTGACTACCCAGAGTGGCTGGCGAATGTAGTCATGGTTAAGAAATCGTCAGGCGCATGGAGAATGTGCGTGGATTTTACAAACCTCAACAAGGCCTGCCCGAAAGACTGCTATCCGCTCCCCAGAATCGACCAACTGGTACACGCAACCAGTGGTTATTCCATGCTGAGCTTCCTGGATGCCTTTTCAGGGTATCATCAAGTATACTTGTGGCAGCCGGACAGGGTGAAGTGCGCGTTCATCACCAGTTCAGGCACCTACATGTACTAGATGATGCCGTTCGGGCTTAAAAACGCAGGGGCTACATACCAGCGGTTAGTTGATAAAGTGTTTGAAAAACAAAAAGGCAGAAACATCGAGGCTTACGTTGATGACGCCATCGTAAAAAGCAAAGAAGACAGAGAGCACCTGATAGACCTGCAGGAGACCTTCTGCTCCCTGCGCGCCTACAAAATGAAACTCAATCCGAAAAAGTGCACGTTTGGGGTCCGCTCCGGCAAATTTCTGGGGTTCCTGGTCAGCTCTCGAGGAATAGACGCCAACCCTGAGAAAATTCAGGCAGTTCTAGACCTTCCTGAGCCCAAGACCATTAGAGACATCCAGCGCCTGACGGGCCGCATGGCCGCCTTAGCACAGTTCGTCGCCCGATCAGCAGACAAGGCCACTCCTTTCTTCAAGATACTGAAAGGAAACAAACAGTTCAAGTGGGAAAACAAGCAGAAAGAGGCCTTTGAGCAGTTGAAGGACCATCTTAAGAGGCTCCCCACCCTGGCAAGACCAGTAGCAGGGGAAAAACTTTTCCTCTACATTGCAGTAACCAATATAACTGTCAGCGCGGTTATCCTACGGGAGGAGGCAGGCACCCAACAACCTATATACTTCGTAAGTCATGCGCTGGGGGCAGCCGAGAAAAATTACCCGATGGTCGAAAAAGCCGCCTACGCGGTCATAATTGCCGCCAGGAAGCTCAGGCCTTACTTTGACGCGCATCCAGTCATAGTCCTCACCGACCAGCCACTGGAGAAGGTGTTGGAAAAATTTGAAAAATCAGGGAGACTATTGAAGTGGGCGATTGAGCTAAGTGGGCTAGGTATATCTTACCAGCCGAGAACAGCCATCAAGGCCCAAGCCTTAGCAGATTTTCTGGCTGAGTGCTCCCATTCAGGGAAAGAAGAGACCCCTGCCGAGGAATGGGTCGTGTATACTGATGGGTCGTCGACTGCCAATGGCGCAGGCGCAGGCGTCGTACTGACCAGCCCGGGGGGGGGGGCTGACTTTGAGCATGCCCTCAGGTTTATCTTCCCAGCGTCAAACAACGAAGCAGAGTACGAAGCAGTACTCGCAGGCGTCAGGCTAGTTAAAGCCGCAGGGGCAGAGCGGATTGTCCTGGCGACAGACTCCCAGCTCATCGCCAACCAGATCAATGGTGAATATGAAGCAAGGGACCAAGCAATGGCCACATACCTGGAAATGGTGAAAGGAGAGTTATCAGGCCTGAAATCATATGAGATCAAGCAAATCCCCCGCTCCCAGAATAGTCGAGCAGATGCCCTGTCAAAACTGGTAAGTTCCAGTCTACAGGACATACGAAGATCAGTGTGGGTTGATGTTCTGCATGAAAAATCGACCAGCCCCCGTCAGACAATTAACACCATGGAAGAAGGTCCGGAAATCTGGATGACTCCCTTCATCCAATTCAAGAGACACGGTGTCCTACCATCAGACGCAGCACAAAAAAGGAAAGTACAGACTAAAGCAGCCTGGTTCATACTCATCGAGGGGGAACTTTATAAGAAGTCTTTTACTTATCCCCTGCTCAAATGCCTACGGGCAGATCAAGCTGTTGAAGTGTTGGAAGACATCCACTCAGGGATTTGTGGGCATCACATCGGGGGGAGATCTCTGTCCCACAAAGCCCTAAGGGCAGGCTACTACTGGCCCACCATGCTGGCGGACGCCAAGAGTCTGACCCAGAAATGCAGAAAATGGCAACTCTTTGCCCCATCAATCCATGCCCCGGCCCAGGAACTCAGGCCAATCCTATCCCCTATCCCTTTCGCTCAATGGGGGATGGACATTCTAGGACCCTTCACGGTGGCCACAGGGGGCAGGAAATTCTTGATTGTCGCCATAGACTACTTCACCAAATGGGTGGAAGCCGAAGCAGTACCCAACATTACTGAGCCGGCGGTCAGGAAAGTGGTCTGGCGAAATATTATCACCAGGCTCGGTCTGCCAAAGATGTTGGTATTTGACCACGGCAGACAATTTGATAATGATCCTCTGAGAATCTGGCTGGAAAGCCACAACATCGCAGTCGCCTATTCAGCCGTCTGTCACCCGCAAACCAACGGACAGGCAGAAGCGGCCAACAAACAAATCTTGAATGGCCTGAAGAAAATGGTGGATGACTGCAAGGGTAGGTGGGCTGACGAGCTTCCTAGTATACTCTGGTCAATTCGAACCACCAGGAAAGAGTCAACAGGCCAGACCCCGTTTGGTCTGGTATACGGAGCAGAGGCATTGTTACCAATCGAGGCAAGGATCCCTTCTCTGCGCTCCTTGCAATACGACCGGGCTGAAAACGAAGTTGCAATGGTCGAAGCCTTGGACCTGGTAAATGAGTTAAGAGAGGAAGCTAGCACCAACATCGTTGCCTACCAGCAACGAATGAGGAAAGCCTTTAACACCAAAGTCCGACAGAGAAACTTTCAGATGGGAGAGCTAGTTCTGAGAAAGACGCAGGCGATTGGAAAGTCAAGAGAACATGGAAAGCTTAGTGCCAACTGGGAGGGTCCATACCAAGTGACTCGAGTCCTGGGACCAGGCACATACAAAATCGCCAACCTTGAAGGGCAAGAGCTGCATGCTCACTGGAATGCGGACACTTTGAAAAAATACTACGTCTGAACAAAATCCAAAGATAGTTTTTATTTTTGCTAAAAACAAATGGCGGAGGACGGTCAAAAGAATGTCGACGGCTCCGACCACCCGAAAATGTCACAGTTTTATAAAGAAATGAAGGATATTCAGATTTATACTCGTTGCCTGTTCACACTCGCGTTCTTCACACACAAACGAGCAGGGGGCAATAGGGGGAGGCCCCCCTGTTGCCAAAATCGGGAAAAATGCCCCCCCAGCAAAAAATACGAGCGCCACCCTGCTTACCTCTGGGCAGGCAGGGGGCAGGCCCCCTGGACTTTGAACAAAAACCAGGGACAGGCTAGACTAACAAGGACTGGGGGCAAGCCCCCCAACCTTGTATAAAAAACGCAGAAGCCACCCTGCTTACCTCTGGGCAGGCAGGGGGCAGGCCCCCTGGACTTTGAACAAAAGCCAGGGACAGGCCAGACTAACAAGGACTGGGGGCAAGCCCCCCAACCTTGTATAAAAAAAACGCAAAAGCCACCCTCCTTACCTCTGGGCAGGCAGGGGGCAGGCCCCCTGGACTTTGAACAAAAGCCAGGGACAGGCCAGACTAACAAGGACTGGGGGCAGGCCCCCCAACCTTGTATAAAAAATGCAAAGGCTCCCCTGCTTGCCTCTGGGAAGGCAGGGGGCAAGCCCCATGGACTTTGAACAAAAGCCAGGGACAGGCCGGATCAACAAGGACAGGGGGCCGGCCCCCCAACCTTGTATAAAAACTACAAAATCCACCCTGCTCACCTCTGGGCAGGCAGGGGGCAGGCCCCCTGGACTTTGAATAAAAGCCAGGGACAGGCCGGATCTACAAGGATTGAGGGGCAGGCCCCCAAGCTCGTATAAAAAACGATAAGGAACCCCCCTGCTTACAGGAAGGCAGGGACAAGCTGCGCATCAAACTCATGAAAAACCGAAACAGACAAAAGCAAACAGAAAATCTACATAAAAAGGAATAGTGTCAAAGGAACACAGGATAAGCAAGTTTTTAAAACAAATGATTACAATTAAACACGGCAGCAAAGGGCTCGGCGCGCAAAGAAGTAAGGAAGATTAGAACGTTGGCACAGGCGCAGCAGGAGACGAGCAAGAGCCCTCTGAGGAAGACTGCCCTCCATGTTAAGCAGGGGGAGCGTCTGGGCCAGAAGTAGCAGCTCCTTCAGACAGTCTGCGCATTAAAGCTTCGTCCTTAGCAGTGTAGAGGGCTCGGAAAGCATCTTCGTCAAAACCAGGGAACATCTCCCTGACAGTTTCCATGACAACCCCTAGGCAAGAGTTAGCGCCATTAACGAAGCCCGCCGACACAGCCGTGTCCACCTCCTGGAGTATTTCGTCCCTCTCCTTCTCCCAATCCTTGGTCTTCGCCGCCAGATCGCCAAGAGCCGCCTGCAGATCAGAATTCACCTTGGAAAGGCGCTCCCCAAGGTCGATGACGCTCTTCTTGGCGTGATCCAGCTCAGCCAAAGCTTTTCTGGCCTGCTCCAACTCCGCAAAGGGCTGCTGAGCTCTCTTTGACTCCTCCCCCAGGCGGGACACCTCCCTGATAGCTTTCTCATTCTCAGACTTCCAGTGGATCGCCTGACCTTTGGCCTCTTCCAGCTCGGTCTCCCTTTTCGCCAACTGATCCTTCAGGCTGGCAATGAGAGCAACGTCCCTCTCGACTGCAGAAAGGCGGTCAGAGTTGGATAGTTCCTCATCACTCAGGCGGTTAAGAGCCGCCAGCTCTGCAGAAGCTTGCATGATTCGGGCAGTGCGCTGGATGTACTGGGTCACTTGGTTTGTAGCAGATTTGACAGTCTTAAGGAGATGGTCCGCTAGAACTGCCCCTGAGTCGGAAAGTAGGGCGGAAACATCTTGGCTATCTCCAGCGGTATAGTGGAATTCAGCGTTCTCCTCGGAAAAGAGGGAGGCAGGAATCCCCTGAGCAAAACGTTTAGGTTCAGGCGTGGAAGTCTCCAGGTCCACCACCTGGTCAGCACTTGGAGCCTCCCTACTCCTCTTTCTAAGCAGCGCCCGGGGAGTGTTCTCCCCAGTCTCTTCGGAACCTGCAGCCCGTGGCCCCGGGGGAATCTGGACCCCTGCTGAAAGGCCCTCTCGCCTGCCAACAGGCGAAGGGGTAGCCTCGTAGGCAATCGCCTTCGCAACTGGAGAGGGGGTGGCCTCAGAAACCGCCGTCTTTGCAGGCGTTGCTCTAGGAGGGGGGGGGGGGAAGCCTTGGCCTACTGAACGACAGACCCTTCAAATGCTTCATCAGATTCTTCACACCTCTCTTAAAATCAGGGGGAAGAGAAGGGCGACTTTGGACAACAATGAGATTCTCGTCCAAGCCCAGGCGTCTCACCTCCCCTTTCCTCCAAATAAAGGTAGCAAGATCTGCAAGGCAAACATACAAGTTGTCAGGGCACTTTAAAAGGAAAAGAGTAAGAAGGAACCATCAACACTCCTGAACTACCTTTATCTAGACCCGGGTTCATGCCCAACCGGGTCAAGAATTTATCAGACGCAATAAGCTCCGCATGGGGGAGCCATAATGTAGGGCCATACACCCCATACTTATCAGTGTGGGCAGCAAAAAAGCCTGTCAACTCCTTGTCTTTCTCGCCCAGCTTCACCTACAAGGCTTTTCCACCCACGCCAGGGTGATACTCCTCAGGGGTCTCAAGCCTGGTGTGGACATGATTCCTGAAATGACGGGGAATCCTCCACCCATGGATGCTGTGTACATAAAGGAAGTTGTTCTTCCAATCTCTCAAACTATCCATGCCAGGCCACACCAAACAATGTCCCTTCTG
The DNA here is from genome assembly GCA_958450325.1 of Agrostemma githago. Lineage (NCBI taxonomy): Eukaryota > Viridiplantae > Streptophyta > Magnoliopsida > Caryophyllales > Caryophyllaceae > Agrostemma > Agrostemma githago. The sequence goes on along the minus strand of OY288247.1, from coordinate 57,546,989 downwards.
CCTCAAAAGGGACCAATAACCAGGGGAGCCCGCACTCCCAGAAGAAACCATTTGCAAGCCCACCATAAACCGCAGGGCGTCAATGGAAGGCTCGGTGTGGTGGAACAGGCAAGTCCAGACATAGGAAATCAACGCCCTGACAGCTGTGGCTGTCAGCTGGGCGATGGCGACGTTCATGCGCCTGAAGATCTCTTCCAAGGAATGATGGAGGGGAAAGCGAAGGCCGAACTCCAAACATTTATGGTAGACCGCTATGCACCCGTCGGGAGGGTTGCATACGGTATCCTTTTCGCCGGGGACAACAACTGTGTACCCCTCCCCGAAGTTGTAAAGCCGCTCAATCGCACCAGCGGCGTCCTTTGCAAGGATCAGCTCCCGATTTTTCGGGTCAGGGAAGGTACTCAAAGGGATGCGGTATTTAACTTTATCTAAATAGTATACCCTACCCCTTTCCCGCCGAACAAAAGGACCAGAGGTTCTAGAAGGGTCAACTTCCAACGCCTCGTCGTCTGAGTCGATGGCGTCAAACGAGGGGGGGTCAGGAGAGTTACCGCCCCCGCTGTCCGCCGAGTGCTCTTCCTCAAAACCCACCTCCCAAGAGGAGGAAGCAAAATTCGTCCCTTCCCCCCTCTTTGAGGGGTCAGTAAAGGGTAGAATCCGCTCACGTGTTCTAGACATTTTACTGTAGCGGAAGTGGAAAACGGGAAATCAAAAAGGAAAAGAAAGAAATGGAAGGCAAAGGTCTGACCTAAGATCGCCTGTCAGTGCGGTAAAAGCCCGAAGAAGAAATCTCCCAGAGAAAGGGGAGTACAAAGTGAGGAACGATTCTTCAAACACCCAAGGGTTTTGCAGAAAGAGAGGACAGGAAGATTTCAAGAAAAGAATGATTGAAGAAGGGAAAAGAAGAGGAATGTGCAACTGATTGCTTTTATAGGAAGAAGGGCAGGTAAAGAGTCGCCAAAATCTCAGGAGGCCACCCAAAGACCACTACCCACGCGTCACTTCCTAAGAAGTCAGCCCTGTGCGGTTTCCCAAGAATAACCTCGAAAGGACCAAAAAGTGTCAAGGGATTAATCACCCTATGACGCCCCCTCTCCACTTCAAACAAAAAGTAATAAACACATATTAAAAATACAATACACAAACACATCGCCTGAATTTCATTTCATTAAACCTTAAAAGGGAAAAGTCACATTCAGTGCCCAACAAAGAAAGAAAATATACAAGGGACCAGAAATTCCAGCCCAACAAGCAAACGCCCTGCTAAGCAGGCCTAATCATCACCCAAGTCAGGAGAAGGGTCCCCAGGGCTGCCTGGACCCTCAAAGTCCGAACCCCAGTCCCAGTCTGGGGAGTCTTGGAAAGGGTCATCAGGGATCCCATCCTCATCCCTGTCACTTAAACAACCAAGACCTCCACTATCGTCAGAATCTTGGCTGCTATCCTCCCAGTCCCTGCCAAAGGGAACGGCCTGGGATTCGTCGCAGGTGCGACAGCCTGTCTTCTTCACAGGCGAGGAGGGGCCCGACGCCAAAGAGGAGTCTGTATCAGAGAGGTTGGGATCAAATTGTTCAGGGTGCAGCCACGGAAAGCACCCGTGGCATCCCCTGTCAAAGCAGCCTCCTCCCTGGGGGCAACGCCTGAATCTAGGCGCAGCAGGGGGTGAGGACCTTTTGAGACGCTTGTTCGCCCTGGTAGGAGCCTTCTTACCTTTCCGGCGAGAACGAAGCCGTGAACGGCGACCACGGCGAACAGCTCGATAAGCAGCTCGAGCATACTGAAGCCTCCAAAAGCCTCTAAAAACAAAAGTAACATATCGAACTCCACGGCGAGTAACGGATTTTCTGATCCAAACCATGACTAAAGACAAAGAAAGGAAGGTTGGAAATGGATCGTGAAAATAGTGAAGGAGGATACAATTTATACAAAAAGCAGAAGCAGGGCATTAATGGCACCCCAACCACTTCTGCAAAGAAGAGAGCCAATCATCAAACTGGCACACTGCTCGAAAATCCACTGTGCAAAGAAGAATAATCATAAAAGAAGACGTTTGAACTCCCTGCATACCCAGAGAAATTAAAGCATGTTCCCTCGGGAATACGCGGCGCATTTAATGCAAGAGTGTCCGAGGAGTCAACCTCCCACCGTCCCAAAACAAGACGTCGCCCGCCGAGCAGGAGCCCCGCTCCCACTCAGCCGGCGAGGGCCAATTGATGGGGGTCGGTTGCCTACCTCCGGCCGCCTGCCAGCCAGGCCCCGGGGCGACCAATCCCAGAAAGAGGAAAGGCCTGCCCAGCAGACTTTCCACCAACATCATTGAAACCCCCAAGTGAGTGGCCTTAATCCCATTGCCGCCTGGCCCAACCCGGCCGCCTGCCAAGCAGGGCGAACCAGGTCTACTGCCTGCTTCCAGGACGCCCCCGTCCAAGCAGGACCAGAGGAGGACCGAGGACCCATCCGTCATCTTGCCTAAGGTAAGGGGAAATGAGTGGACAAGGTGAGTCCACGTGTCGCACAAGCATCCACTCATTTCCCTCTTCTTCTTTCTCTTTTCCTCTCTCTTGTGGGAAGGTATAAATACTTTCCCATTTCCCACATGAGAGGGGTTGGATTTTCTCTCTCTAGACCCTTACTCCTAAAAAACGCCACCTAGCTCCTCACGAACTAGGTCTCTCAAGGCATTTCACGGGCTGACTTAGGCATCGGAGAGGGTTCCCTCGGACAACCTCCGAGGCCCTGTGCGTTCATTGTGCAGGGAGCAGGCCAACTCCGCCGGGAAGGTCCGATCCTAGGAGTGAGACGAAAGAGAGGTTCGGAGAAGTCAATCGATCAATTGTTCACCAGTGATTCAGTCATACAGCCTGGATCCAAGGCCGGGTGAATTGTTTCCGTGACCGGAACAGTTATAAAGCTAAAATTCCCTAATTATTATTAGTTTCGACAATACGATTATAAATAGGATTTTACGGCAAATGTAAAATTAAATCTTTTAATGTCTTTTATTTAATTAAACCATTGGATATATTTAGAATATGTTAAGGGATGATTTAAATCTTAAAGTTTTAGATTTAAATACTTTCAAAATTGTTGGAAAAATAATTCTTTTAGGTAAGACGAAGCATTTTAACGATAAATCACAATTTGTCCGAAAACCAATACTTATTAATTAAAGACTTTACTAAATAGTACAAAAATTACGTAAAATAGTTAAAATATATTTATGGACATTCTGTCCAGAAATAATTTTTTTTACAGAATCCTAAAACTCGGTTTTTAAAGCGTTTTCTCGTTAATCGTCCAATCTCGACAATAACGATTAATAAAAATAGTAATTACAAAATGATTTAAGTATTAATGTCTAAAACAATTATTATTAAACCTAAAAATCATCATTTTCCAGAATATACTAATTTTCCAGATTTTCCAAAGTTCCAGATTTACCAACTTCCGTCAAAACCATCTTTAAAACCCGTTTTCACAATTAACGATTCCATTAATAAAACTTATCGTTCCTTACATTTTATTAAGGCACTAAAAATCATAAAATTACATTTTAATATGAAATTATCAGAATCATAATTTTTTCAGATTTAAACCAAAGACCAGAAATCGAGAATTTAAACGACAAACACGGTTTTAATGATAAACGATGATTTAAAGTGATTAATTAATTCATCCACTAAAAAATTCCGAAAAATTATGAAAAAAATCCGAAAATTCTATTTCATTAGATAGTTTCACCACGCCAAAAATCAGATAAAAATAAAATGTTTAAGTACTAGAACTAAAAATCGGCTTTTAATCGTTTTTGTCCGATAACGGTAATAATTCAATAATCGATATTTAAAATATCAAAAAAATACTAAATTATTAAAAATCATCAAAAACATAATTTTTACAGAATATAAAAAAATATTATATGTTTAGGCCGAATATTACGATTTTACAAATTAATATGACGATTTAATCGTTAATCTCGTAAAAGCGATAAAAATACCGAAACATGCAAATTTTCAACTTTTAAAAATTTTCCAGATTATATGACATACATATATTGTCAAAAATAAAATATAAAAATATACATGCAATCACATAAATAAAATCATGCAATACCGAGTAACAACGACGTTACCTTCAATCCAAATCCGAGTCTACGATAAATTCGTCGGCTTCGGGGTCGACCAAGAATCCTAAATCACATGACATACATGGTACAAAAATACCATGAGAAAACTAGAAGAATCATGATAAATAACAATCGGAAATAACATCGATTATTACCTTAACGAAGGGGAAAGAAGGACGATAATTTAGAAGGCGAAAATACACTACTACAATAATAGTCTATTGCAACATTTTCAATGCAACACTTTATTATTGTGTTGCAATTTCTTATAGTGATATTAGCTATGCAACACTTATCTAAAAAATGTTGCATTTAATAAAAAAAATGCAACATTTTTACGAAAGTGTTGCATTTAATGTTGCAATTATAACCTAAATTAGCAACACTTTTTAAGAATTGTTGCATTTAGCGAAATATTTAACAATAATTTTTTAATTTGTTGTAATATTATTGTTAGGATAATTATTACAATAAAATAAAAAATTTTTAAAAAAATGATATTGTGAAAGTTCGGTTAGATTTTAAGTAAAAAACTAAAAGAAAATCTCAATTCCGATTTATAATTCTTAGGAAACCAACTTCTCCTATATATTCTTAAGTAACTTTATTTAATTATGAGTAATTAGTACATACACATGTGAAACGGAATTGGACGTGCGGGTTTGGTCACAGACTCACAGGTTGGGTCATATGAGTTGTCTAATCACAATCTCAATTATTTTAGGGATTTTTTAATTAATTTGAAGACTTAAGTGCGCATTGGATCGTCATAGCTCAAAATATTTTGCATGAGCTAAGTCAATAAGGTCGGGTCGGACCATTTTCGATTGAAACATGAAAATAAAGTTCACTTATTTAATTATGGTTCGAGTCATTTTTGGATATATTTTTCTTAAGTTGGATCAAGTCATGAAAATTGGTGCAGGTCATTTCAAGTTGAGTTGAAATTTAACAAGGACGCAAATTCACTTTTGGAATACCGCTTAAGCAAAATTTTAAAAAATAAAAAACAAAGACTAATGTAAAAAAGTTGACGCTCCCCCTAATTATACAAACAAAAACCCAGCTAATCCCTATCCAGAATACCTAATTATACAAAGATACAGACTACTCAATAGAACAATATACAAGACACGGACAACTCTTCAGCAACCCTAATCTCCCTAAATTAATTGTCCCAAGAACTATCAGATCACTCCTGCACTACATCTCGAAGGAAGATTAGAACAACCAGGTTTGTTTTTATTCCATAATGCTTTGTATAATTGATACTGATTACAGTCTTATACGGAGTATAGTTCACGTTTTTCGTAGTTCATGCTTTTGATTATGTATAATTAGTACGGTAATTGTAAATTTATATGTGCTAATTACTGTAATATATACATATATTACTTATTGGAGTCACCTTTAAGGTCTATTAGTGTTACTGTAACATTATAGGTTGTGGGTGATTAGGCAAATTAATAAAACATGGAGTTCTCTGATTGTTTTGGATTAGAAGATATAAGCATTTGAGTTAAGATTAGGCCAATTGATGTTGTTACTACGTCTTTGAAGTTCCTATACTACTGTTTGTAATTCGGATTGGGATGACACTATATGAGATTGGATGAAAGCGGATGAAGATCATGTTGACGAGGAATGAGGAGTGGTGTAGCAAATGGAGTGGTGAAGGTCAAATAGGAAGAAACAGCAGTTGTAGACAGCTGTGCCTGCTGTCATCTACGAGATATGGACTGTATTAAAGACTGAATGAACGAGGAACAACGGGCATTGATGCGAATGTTCAAATGAAGAAGGGAAAATGAATGGTATGTGACAAGTTTATATAATTGTTGTTAATTGCTGCTGATAACATTTGTTAGTTGATGCTGCTGTTGTTAATTGCTGTTGTTCGACTGACTTGAAGACTGAAGTTAGTAGATAAAAAAGGAAGGCTGAAGACAGCAGACGGAAGACTGTCGCAGCTGTGCTGAATTGAAGACTGAATCTCTATTGTAGGGCTGTAATTCGAGTTATGGTGGGTTGCACCTGTCTGTTTAGGTTGCAGATTGCAATTGGTGCGAGGGTGCATATGAAGACGGGAAAATGACGGATCAAAGCACAAATAGGTTGTTTGTTATACCCAATGCAATATCATAATATGCACCTCTTTATAACGTAATTTTGAGATGCATGTTTCTAACTTGATTTAGGCTGTTTGTTTATAACGTAATATGGTCATAATAGGCTGTTTGTTTCTAATTTGGAAATCTTAGTGGTCAATCTTTTATATACAAGTGACTATATCAAATGAATGCAACTGTCAAATTTTCAAAAAACTATGTTATAGTCACCAAAAAGCTATGATATAAGGAGTATGTTTTATACATATTTGTAAGTATTTAACTAATTTTATTCTTATGCTTATAGATTCAAATAAGAGGAATGTCAGATAAGAGACATGGTATCAATGAGTACAAAAGACTCCGAAATGAGAGGATCGCAAAAAATAAGACAAGACTTCAGGAGTCTGGAGTACTTAACTTCGCTAGAAAAGTGACAAGTATGGTGAACACTAACAAAAACTACAAGAGGAAAGCAAAAGACAAATGTAAGGGTGCTGAAAAAGACATTAATTACACTCCAAATTATAATAGCGACGGTGACGATGAGGAACTTGATGCTTTAAATTTCGAGATTATTTCTAAAAAGGTTATGCTATATTTTCTATCTTTTTATTATCTTATCATAATAATTTTTTTGGAAATATGTTTGAATATATATATATATATATATATATATATATATATATATATATATATATATATATATATATACAAAGTTCACATTGTTAATGAAACACAACTCTAACTAAATGCATAGTTTTTTGGTGACGATACAGGTAATCTACTCCGATGGTCGATGAAAAGCGTGATGTAGTCCACTTAAATCAATGAAAAATAGCTCTAACTAAACCACACAAAGCCAACGACGGTCTCATTTTGAGAGATTGCTCGATGGAGATGTGGAGAGAGTAAGTATGGTTGACATTCTCTTGCGTAAGAAACAACCACATGGAGGTGACTGAGAGATAAGCGTTGTTACGAGATCATACTCTACAAGGTCAGAAGGTTCGTATATGATACTGTTTTGAAATTTTAAATATTTCTCAACTAGTTTGACATTATATTAATCCACTTTTATTAAATTTTCTTGTCGAAGTACTTGAAGATGATCACAATGTCATTGATTACTTAAAAGAGTGTGGATTAGTGGATGACAACGATGACATGGCCGGAACTGATGACGAGAATCCAGATGGATATGGTGACCAAGAAACTTTTGATAAGGAGGATGAACAAGTGAACTTACATAGCCGAGATCTCGAACTACAAGGTATTAGTGTGATTCCTTCATAGTTGCTTCTTTGTCTAATTACAAGATTCTAGTACACAACTACATAATTAATTTTTTCCCGCAGACCAAGTGTATAGTCTCGCCCGAAGGTAAGGAGTGAGTGATGAAGACTATAGGATCTTGAGATTTCACAAAAGCCACTTCAAAAAAAAAATAGTACAACTCATATACAGATGACAAGACTAGTTGGAAAAACAGGTCGAAGACGGTTCCGGAATAAGATTTTACCAAACTGCTTGTCAAGTGGAAAATGAAAACTGACCAGGTTTTGTTTACGATTTTAAACTTACTCTTTGTTTAAGCGAAAAGTATTAAACCTACATTATGCACACCGTTGGTGCAAAGAACTTCGCAGTAGTTCACGAGAAAATGGTAATTGGTCGTACAAAAACAAATCATTTGTAGTTTAAATTCATGTTTAATTACTCTCTCCGTCCACTATTTATCGCCCCACTCCATGAATATATGTGAGGAATATTTTAATGGAGTAAGGCGATAAATAATGGACGGAGGGAGTATGATTCATCAAACAAGTTACTATCATCTTATTATTATGTATTTGGTATGACAAACAAATGAGCATCCAAATAAGTAAGTGTCTTCTTTAGTTCAAATGTTTTGAGAAAACTCGTAAAAGGACCGAGGAGAGGCAATATAATGATTCATATATTGATACTGCAAAAAAAAAATTGTAAGTTATTTGAGATTTCTAAAAATATTTACTTCAATATTTTTTCATAACAGTTATAATGTCTTTTTTTTAGTCTTTATTGTAGAAGGATATGAGGAACTATGTCTCATCAGATGATGGAAGTGGCCCTACAAATGCTTATGTAGGAGTTATGGTAAGTGGTATGATCGGTCTTGTAGGTTATAGGGTAGGGGTGTCACTAATAAAAAGATGAAAGCAATAAATGGAGACACGACGTCTTTTGTGGTGCCTGGACAGATTATGGAGTCACTCAAAGCTAGTTTAATTGAGGACTTAAAGAAAAGATATGGATTCTGAAATTGTTGTTAGACTAAATGAGGCGCAAAGACAGATGGAGGAAGAACATTTTAAAAAGAACTCAGAATTAGAAAACAGTCAAAGAGAGCTTGATGTCGAAAGAGATAACTTGACTAACAATATTTTGCGTAAAATTCTTGGAAGAAATTGCAAAGAAATACTTATGTTAGAGATATGTATTTTTTATCCCTTTTTTTATGTTTAATTTTTTTTGACATCATGACTATTGTTATTTACTCTTTTTTCTTGTCACAGACCATCTTTTGGGCTACATATGAATTCAATGGTAGCAGCACAAATTTGGATCTACTGGAGACTTATACATGCTTTACGTTTATTTGTTTTTGTATTCAAACAATCTTTTGATTTCTGTTAGTTCTTTTTCATGTTAACATATTTTTCAAAAAGATGTAGTACGAAACGTGAATATTGATTTTTTGATTAAAAATGGGCATCTCTTTTGTGGATCAATTAATTAGATTTTTTGGATTAGGCGTTTTGTATGTGTGAATACTATTTGTTACAATTAATAGCGTGCGGAAAAAAATTAAAACAAATGTTTATCCTACATTTGCATTCAGGAATGTTGGATTACAATTAGAATAATATTGTCTTTGACAATATTGGATATGTTGCATTAGGACCAAAATAATGTTGAATTTATGTTTCATTTAGACAAAAAAATGTTGCATAACATTGAAATAAGTGTTGCAAAATTGTGAATGGAAGGGGAAAAAGTGTTGCATATTTATATTTAAGGTGTTGCAATTGTTAGTCAAGACATGTGTTGCATTAGGGTATCATTGCAACATTTTTTAAAAATATTGCATTTGAATAGAAAATGTTGCACAAAGTGTTACATTAGGCTATTGCAACGGAGTTTTAAGCAGCACAGTTAAAAATGTTGCATAAACCATAAAGCAACATTTTAAAGGTCATATGCAACATTTTCCCTCCGTTGCAATAGGCCTTTATTGTAGTAGTGATAGGACGATCAAAGCTTGATTATGGACGAAAATGGCTGCTGAAAATGGGCAGGAACACCAGCCAAAAAGAGGGAGAAAGAAAAGGTTTTGCTAAAATAAAATGGAAGAATGAATAAAGAGAAAAATGTGAAGAGATATGGAATGAATGGTGACTTAAAAGTTGATGAAAAGTAGGTACATTCACCTCAAAAGTTTCAGCCAAAAGTGAATGTGAGAGGAGTGTGAAGAGTTTGTATTAATCCACCAAAATGAATGAAGAAAGAAATGAATATATATATATATATATATATATATATATATATATATATTGTAGACACCCGCATTTTGCCTGCTAGTGTCTATAGCAGTTCCCGACAAACACCCGATGATGATCGGACGCAAACGTGACTTGGTATACTTGGATTTGGTCCCGAAATCAATAATATCTAACATGGACTTTTAGCGGGGTAATAATCTCACAAAACAGACCTCAAATCCAGGCCCAGTGGGTCGTTCCGAGCGAAATAAGACTAATTTGGGCCGAAACCGACACCAAAAATTAATCCCGTCTTTTGGCGACCGGGTCAAAACCCGGTCAAAGACGAACCGTCACAAAAACCAGCCCAAGTGCACCTTCTAGAAGCTGGCGTTCAATCCAAATTCAAAAAAGATAACAAAAATCAATCAAAACAACAATATCAATTCCTTCCTATTTTATCTCGGTTTACCTGATCCACTCGATCGAGTGGATTGACCCACTCGGTCGAGTGGATTGACCCACTCGGTCGAGTGGAGCGTCAAAAACCGGATCAGGCCCATTTTCTAGGGCACTCGACCGAGTGCACTAGGGCCACTCGATCGAGTGACCCTAGGTCGTGGGGTAATGTCTATAAATACCCCCTCAAACCCTTTGCATTTTGAGCTTTCACTAATGCAAAATTACCCTAAACTTTTACTCTAATTCACCTACACTACAAGCCTTAGTAACCCTAAGCACCACACACATAAACCAAGTCCCTTGTCCCTCGAAAAACCAACAATTCATCCACACACACACACATACACCATAACTTGCATACATCCTCGATACTCCGACGTCCTGTCACTATTCGCGAGTCCATTTCCGAGGTTCCTACTAAGCATGTATGCTGAGGGTGTCCTAAACCCCATTTCGATCCCTATTACTTTGTTTTTTCTATTTACGTTTTCGTATTATTATCCTAACACTAACTTTAACATTAACTCTAACATTTCATTTTTCGTATGCTAACTTTTACATTCTCGTTGGTAATATTACTATACCGCGTATGTATATAAACTAGTATCAAAAATCCGGTTCTAAATCCGTTTGACTACGATGTTTGCCTAAAGTCCGTCTAATCCCTTTACGAGCAACGACGGAGGTGGAGCCCTTTCGAGGAGCCTGATGGTAGGGATTTGTCGTGGAATCCCAACCGCCAAATAAAACCGGCTAACCTAACTAGGGTAGATAGGGTAAGTCGGGTCGAATCCACGGGGACGGTAAGAGACGTCTAGACTAGGTCGACCTAAATACGAGACTAAGTCAACGGGCTAAACTATAGAATGATAGAGGGAGAGAAGGCTAGACTATGACTAGGAAGAACAACAAGGAAAACGGGCTAGGATTAGGTCGGGGTCAAAGGGGTAACGAAATGGTCAAGGGAGAGCTAGAATGAAGGAGGTAGTAGGGTAATCTAGGTCGGTCCGGGCGGTCGCAACTTAAACCGACCTAGAGGTTCCTCATGGAACCCATTTTGGTGACACACATGACAAACGGGGTTCTAGCTCGCTATGGCCTAGATCAAATCCGGGCGGTCGCAACTTAGACCGACCTAGGGGTCGTCCTCACCGGGCTCTCGCAACTTAATGAGGGAACCGAACCCATAACAACTAACACCCACAAGGGAAAGGCAAGAAAAACAAGCAATCTAACTTACTTAGTCATTCAAGCAATTCATCAAACATGTCATATGCATCAACCAAGAGGAAACCCAAAATCTTCCACCCACATCTCCAACAAACCCTTAATCACCCAATTAACACCCTAATCACCTTACTAACCCTAGCAAGAACACTACTCTAACATCATCAAACTAATTCTAACACTAACAAGATGAACCAACACAAACAACAAAACATCCATAATGAAACTAGTGAAAACAATGAAATATGAACAATAAAATGAACAAAGATTAAAACTTGGATGAACAAACAAGGATTAAGAGTAAAAGGAGAAGAAGATTATACCAAACTAGTGAAGGATGCAAAGATGAACACTTGTATATAAGAAAACCCAAATAATTCCTCCAAGGTTGTCAATCTTGGATGGATTCTTCAAGAGATCCAATAATACAAGATTAAACTAAGATTAACTACTAATTACCGACTAATCTACACTAATCTAATCTAATCTAACCTAAAGTAGTCTAGGGTTTAAGGAGAGGTGAAGAACATAAGCTAAGATGGTGCCTTAATACAAGAGGGGGGGGGGGGTATTTATAGGGTTACAAATGGAAGGGAGAAGAGAAGAAGCAAACACGGGGTAGCAGCGGCCCTTCCCGGCCGGGAGGAGGTGGTCCCGGTCGGGAGGGTGTCGGTCCCGGCCGGGAGGAGATGGTCCCGGTCGGGACGGCCCAAAACAGGAGCCCTCTCTTTTGTACACCTCATCCCGGTCGGGATGGCATCCTTCCCGGTCGGGATGGGTCTTGTAGGCCTCCAATATGATCTTTAGGGTTCCTCCTTGCCTCACATGGACTTCTCATCGATTCTCGGGACTCGGGATCGGGTCTCGGAGGCTCGGGATTGGGTCCCAAGGTCTCGGGGTCGATTCCAAAGCATCGAGTCATCGTTCCTTTATCTCGTTGGCTCCAAAATGTGTATGTATCGAGTCGGAATCGCTCCAACTCTTCCAAATCGGTCTCGGGAACCTGAAACGAACTAAAGGAAGCATAAGAAGCCCCTAAACCGCTCCCAAGGAGCGATTCTACAAGGAAAATGGGACCAAAACACTACAAAATAGGCACTACAAACCACACTTATCAACTCCCCCACACTTAACCCTTACTCGCCCTCGAGTAAGCACAAACTAACTACTATACTAGCCGAATGGGTATTAGCGCACCCTACGCCCTTTCAACTCACGCGAGTGCACTTAGAGGTAAAGTGCACCCCGCAAGGCAAGTGGGGTCTTGCGACAAAACTGTGGATGCAACCGGACACAAAACACATAAACAAACAAACACACAAAAGGTTGCATCCAAAAGAAGAGAAATACCGCTTCCCTCTAAAAGCGGTGAAAGAAGCGCCGGTTCAGGACTCGAGGTAAGTGACAACGTTCCCAAGCTAGCAGTACAAACCAAGATGGACTAAACCCTAATAGTATGACGACAAAGCAATAAAAACGTTGGTAACTTACCTAGGTTCCTCCTAACCTTCTAAGAACGTACTACGGGACGATCGGCGGAGTGGGAAGTGAAGAACCACGGTGTTAGTCGACACTGTAGGTAAGTGAGACCCCGCCCCCCTTTAGCGTGAGCCAAGAGGGTCGTCCTGTGTCCGAAACCGCCTAACTAGTCCAAGTAAAAAGGTGGAAATATGCAAAATGAGGGAAGACCGACTAATGCCGCTATCATCCTTCCTCGGGACTCGGTCCTTTGGTAGGCTCTTCACGGCAAAAGTCGGAAAAAGGCTTATTTTTGTGGGGATATAATCTTTTTGTGAGACGATTTTCTTTTGGCATTTTCTCTTTTCTTTTGCATTTTTGTTTTGCTTTGCCATGCCATTTCTTTTTCTTCTTTTCTATTTTCTTTTTGGCTTTTGTGCCTTTTCTTTTTCTTCATTCTTTTCTTTCTTTCATTTTCTTTTCTTTGCCCTTTTTGGCAAGATTTGGCTTTTTGGCATTCCTTTGTATGACAAGAAAGAGAGGAATCTACAAGTTGCAATTTATTGTGTGGATATGTGTAGGAGATAGGGAAATGGGAGAGTCGGGGAGCGTCCTTCCCTTCAAACCCACAAAAAGTGGAGAACTTGGACTAATTAAACAATCCCAAACACGGTCACCTAAGGGACGGGACTCGGTAACCAAGGCCTTTTCACACCGTGGGTGGTCATAATGGTCAAAATGCAAATCCCGTAGTAAATCCCTAGTAAGCTAGGTGGACTCCAGGTAAAGGACCAACGAATTCATTGATTTAGGGTCATTCTACTAGACTAAAGTCCAAGACTCGATTTATACTACTAAGAAGAGAAAGTAAACACTCGCACACTAGCCTCTAAACCGGGTTTTCGAAAACCATTTACACACAGGACACACAACAAAACACAAAACAAAGACTCGACAAAAACAAAAGAAAACAAGAAGCAAAAGCAACAAAACAAGAACAACACAAAACAAACACATAAAGAACACAAACACCACCCCTATCATCAAACAAGTCTCCAAATCCACCACAATCTTTACAAAGCTCCTCCCGAGCACACTTCATCACAAAACTCCTCCAAACTCCGCGAGAGATAAAGAAGAAAAAGGGATAAAGATGATACCGGAAGTCTTGAAAGCTCTCCAAAGCTAATGGCGATTAGGCAACCTATAAGGAAAAGAGGGGCAAAACACGCATACAAAACAAATATACGACACAAAAGAAAAACACACAAAAGAGAATCTTTTTGATTTTTTTGTGAAATTTTTTCAAATTTTTAGGGTTTTTAAAGATTTTTTTGGAAAAACTACGAAAATAAAACTAACTATGCTAGAATATCGCTCCCCCACACTTAAGTCGAGCCATGTCCTCATGCTCGACCGTAGTGCATGGAGCACAAAAGAAAAAGAAAATAAACTACGAAAATAAAGCTAAAAATCAAAAATAAGGGTGAAGAAAATGGTAGAAGGTGTCCGGCCGGGGTGTAGTCAAGTCACCATGGGCCGAGACAAGAAAAAGATATGGAAGGGGGAAGAAAATAAAAAGAAGGAAATAAAAGGAAATGGGAGGGGAGGACTAGGTGTAATCAAGTCACCTAGCCCGGATTCCGCCTAAATCCGACTAAATCCGACAAAAAGGGGTGAAAAACTTGTAAAATTTGGATTTTGAAAATGACACTCGATGTAGTCACATCATCGAGAGTCGGGAGCAACCAAGACTAAGGCCTCGAAGGCCACCATGACAAAGGGGAAGGGGATAAACAAGGGGAAAACAAGCAATAAAAACGGAAAAGAGAGGATAGTTGCCTTACCGACCGGTTAGCAACTCACTCGCTCCATCGTCTCAATGATCAATATAGGTGCTTGCTTGTCTTCATCATTGTCATCCTTCTTCAAGCTTATAAAAACCACATGGCTAAGGTAGTAATGGTGTGAGGGGGTAGGATTTGATGTGAATATCGGTCTAAAGTGGATAGAGGATGAAGTGAGGATATGAAAATGGAGTATGTGGGTGGTATGATGTTAGCAAGGAAGGTAGGGAGGTTGGGTGGGGGTATACAATGGTTGGGTGGGCTTAAATGTCGAAGAAGAGGCACCAAAAAGGAGTAGGGGGGTCATCCCGGTCGGGATGGGTGGTCCCGGTCGGGATGACATACCCGTCCCGGTCGGGAAGCCTCCTTCCCGATCGGGATGACACTCCAGTGGTCTCGATTTTTAGCACCCTCATCCCGATCGGGACGGCCCCATCCCGGTCGGGACGACACACCCTTCCCGGTCGGGAAGGGTCTTCACGACTCCCAAGACCCCAAAAACCGATTCCCTTGCTCACAATCCAAGCTCTATCACTAACCACTCCTTTCTAGGAGTCACCTTCACTTCACCTATCACAATAAACTCAAAGTACACATCAAATTCACTCCCTCACATCGCTCATCAAAAATCCAATATTACAAGAATATCACAAAACTAACAAAATCTAGAGATAGAACACACAAATACAAGCACAAGTACTCTAAAGAAGAGAGGAGGGGAATATACAACATGACGGTTCTTTAGGAACTCCGTCAAACCTAGGATGGTGGACTCTTCTTCAACCGTAGCCCTCAAGGGCATGGAGGAGCAAGTCGAACGCGCTACCGACATCAAAATGTAGGCCCAAGAAGCGCTCGAGCCTAGCTAACCTCCACGGCCTCCAAGGTGGAGGCAAGAAGTAGGATTTCCAAGACCCAAAATCATCATTCGTGTCATATTCGGGGTCTATCCATCCTATGAGCTTCACCGGCCTCTTCCTCCCTGGGCATCGCCTCCAATCATTAGCAAGCTTCATCTCCAAGAAACAAGGCACAAAAAGCGGTTTTGGCCTCATCTCCTCGATGCATACCCCCACACTTTCCTCAAGTTGTGGTTCCCCATCTTCATCACTAGGCCCCATATCATCTTGGAGAATAGGATCGAAACTTCTACCGGCGGTTTCAATCTCCTCCAAGTCATCTTTCGGTGTACTAGCAAGGGGCTCTTGATGCTTGTCCAAACTATCGCACAAGGGCAACTCGAGGCTAACAACTTCACCCAACATCCTCACAAATTCTACCAAACCATCCAACTCACCATCCTCCTCCAATTCCTCACCAATGTTGTCTTCACTGAGGGTCATCTCCTCATTCGTCTCTTTTTGGGTAGACGATTGAGGCTCTTCAAAGCAAGACTTGCTCCTTATAGGGAATTCATTAACGGCCTCGTCATTGGGTTGTTCCCCTTCCCCAAATGAACATCCCTCATCAAGTTGTGAGGATTGAGTTAAGAGCATTAGGGTTTGAGCCGTTAAAGCATGCAATCTAGCTTTAGTTTCCTCCCTATCCCTAAGGAATTCGGCCAAGAGTTAATTATTCTTTTGCGTTTGGATGGCCATTTCTTGTTGCATTTGAAGCATCGATTGATTCTCCTCCATGTCGGGCAATTGGTGATCATTGGGGTCTTGATAATCTCCATGATAATCTTGATAATCTTGATGATAACCTTGATGATAATCTTGATAATCTTGATTAAACATGGTGTCTTGATGATGCCCAAGGGGTGGGGCATCATATTGTTGGTAGCAAGGTTGGTGTGGTTGGTAGTATTGTGGGTCATGGGGTTCATATTGTGGTTGGGGTGGAGGGTAATATGGTGGGTCTTGATGGTATTGGCTTCCATAAGGTGAATCTTGATTGAACATGGTGGGTTCACATTGATAACTCGAGTAATAGTCACCATGATCGTAGGATTGGTAATCGTTCACTTGTTGGTAGCCATTTTCATAACCTTGAGGTTCATACCCACTAGAGTCTTGATCACCCCAAGAAGCTTGATTATGGTAGGGGGACGTCATGTCATACCCTTGGTTCATGGAAGAAGAGGAGTAGCTCATATCGGCTCCCGAGTGTGTGGAGTTTAGATCAAACCCCATGCTTGCTCGAAAATCGTAGTCCATACCCGGTTGGAAACCACTCATCCTAGCAACCGTCCGTTAAAGCGGCTCTTAATCGCAAGAAGAAGATAGTCACCACCTCTAAGCATAAACTGTAGACTAGGAACAAACGTGAGAAGTCTAGTGCTTTTTGGGCACTAGACAAGAGAGAAATAAACCACACACACACAAGAAGCAAGGTAGCCAAAAAGAAAAAGAAAAAAACAAACACAAAGACAAAGTCAAGTAACTAGGAAAACGAAGTCTAAACTAGCACCGTCCCCGGCAACGGCGCCAATTTGATGGTAGGGATTTGTCGTGGAATCCCAACCGCCAAATAAAACCGGCTAACCTAACTAGGGTAGATAGGGTAAGTCGGGTCGAATCCACGGGGACGGTAAGAGACGTCTAGACTAGGTCGACCTAAATACGAGACTAAGTCAACGGGCTAAACTATAGAATGATAGAGGGAGAGAAGGCTAGACTATGACTAGGAAGAACAACAAGGAAAACGGGCTAGGATTAGGTCGGGGTCAAAGGGGTAACGAAATGGTCAAGGGAGAGCTAGAATGAAGGAGGTAGTAGGGTAATCTAGGTCGGTCCGGGCGGTCGCAACTTAAACCGACCTAGAGGTTCCTCATGGAACCCATTTTGGTGACACACATGACAAACGGGGTTCTAGCTCGCTATGGCCTAGATCAAATCCGGGCGGTCGCAACTTAGACCGACCTAGGGGTCGTCCTCACCGGGCTCTCGCAACTTAATGAGGGAACCGAACCCATAACAACTAACACCCACAAGGGAAAGGCAAGAAAAACAAGCAATCTAACTTACTTAGTCATTCAAGCAATTCATCAAACATGTCATATGCATCAACCAAGAGGAAACCCAAAATCTTCCACCCACATCTCCAACAAACCCTTAATCACCCAATTAACACCCTAATCACCTTACTAACCCTAGCAAGAACACTACTCTAACATCATCAAACTAATTCTAACATTAACAAGATGAACCAACACAAACAACAAAACATCCATAATGAAACTAGTGAAAACAATGAAATATGAACAATAAAATGAACAAAGATTAAAACTTGGATGAACAAACAAGGATTAAGAGTAAAAGGAGAAGAAGATTATACCAAACTAGTGAAGGATGCAAAGATGAACACTTGTATATAAGAAAACCCAAATAATTCCTCCAAGGTTGTCAATCTTGGATGGATTCTTCAAGAGATCCAATAATACAAGATTAAACTAAGATTAACTACTAATTACCGACTAATCTACACTAATCTAATCTAATCTAACCTAAAGTAGTATAGGGTTTAAGGAGAGGTGAAGAACATAAGCTAAGATGGTGCCTTAATACAAGAGGGGGGGGGGGTATTTATAGGGTTACAAATGGAAGGGAGAAGAGAAGAAGCAAACACGGGGTAGCAGCGGCCCTTCCCGGCCGGGAGGAGGTGGTCCCGGTCGGGAGGGTGTCGGTCCCGGCCGGGAGGAGATGGTCCCGGTCGGGACGGTCCAAAACAGGAGCCCTCTCTTTTGTACACCTCATCCCGGTCGGGATGGCATCCTTCCCGGTCGGGATGGGTCTTGTAGGCCTCCAATATGATCTTTAGGGTTCCTCCTTGCCTCACATGGACTTCTCATCGATTCTCGGGACTCAGGATCGGGTCTCGGAGGCTCGGGATTGGGTCCCAAGGTCTCGGGGTCGATTCCAAAGCATCGAGTCATCGTTCCTTTATCTCGTTGGCTCCAAAATGTGTATGTATCGAGTCGGAATCGCTCCAACTCTTCCAAATCGGTCTCGGGAACCTGAAACGAACTAAAGGAAGCATAAGAAGCCCCTAAACCGCTCCCAAGGAGCGATTCTACAAGGAAAATGGGACCAAAACACTACAAAATAGGCACTACAAACCACACTTATCAGAGCCCCGCCCCAATGTACTCAAGGGCGTGACGTGATCGCAATCGGTCGTAGTTGAACGTATTTAATTCCATTTCTATAATTAGTTTGGAACCCGTTAACACGAAAACCGACATCACATAACCCGAAAGGGTTAGTTTCGATGTCGTGATGTAGAGGGATGCATTCCGTTGCTAACTCAAAGTTTCTAACGTAAGTGTTTCCATAAAATCCCGACAACGGTATTATAATCGTACATGTACACGATTATAGTACCGGAGGTCAAGTTAAATTCAAATCGTGCGATATTTTTATTTAATTTGACCGACCGTCGATTTTAAACCCCAAAAACAAAACGAGTTGACACTCGTACAGGGGCTACTCGACCGAGTACGTAGGCTACTCGATCGAGTAGCGTCCATAAAACTGGGCAGACTACTTTTCGAGGACACACTCGATCGAGTCAGGCCATGACTCGATCGAGTGGGTCCTGTAACCCAGAAAACCGAGAGCTTAAATGCAACATTTAAGCCTAGTCCTTTTTACGACTTTTAGTCGACACGTGTAAAGCCAATCACGTGAATCCATTTTCCAAAACTCACGCTCATCACGACACCTTAACGACTTTGATCGATTTTTCGACGTGATAAGTCGGGACAAGGCATGGAGGCATAGGATCGGGCTAGCATCACGCTTAGGCCCTATGTCTCCGTCCTCCGTTTAATACACAACGCAATGTGTATTGAATCGGGGTTAGTCCATCTACACGGTTCACGATCTAGTGCATATACGGGTCCGTTCCTAACATTTTATTATTTATTGTTCCATTTCTATATCGCTTACGTAATTTTCGTATTGACCGGGTTGTATTTCCGCCCGTGTAACTTGTACGTTATTTTTCGAGTTTTATTTATTTACTTGCTTATCGCTTTGTAAATGAACCTCGCATGCTAAATCACTTTGACCATAACTAGATGCATTAAATGACGTAGTTCACATACTATTCATATGCTTAGCCCGAAAACGCTGTTTGCATATCATTTAATCGTTTTACTAGCGCGCTCACACGAACACGAACGATGTCTTAGTAGAGGCCGCCATGTGCGGGCGGGGTTGGGTGTCCTTAGTGGTCTTCCCAACACGTACCCTCACCCCTTACTCAGAACCTTTGGTTTCCGGATGTCCGAAACCCTTGGCGCACGAGAGTCATTCTATATACGAAAGCCGGTTTAAACGGTATCGATATTGCAATGCAAAGGGACGAGCCCAATGAACTCTGAAATCGAAATGGGCTTACTTTGTGTATAGCCCATGACGACATAGAGTGGCCTCGTATGGTTCCGAATAACCACAAAATTCGGTGGCGACTCCATTTTGACTTAAATTTCGAACCCGAGAACAATCTCACCACGAGATTCATTCGCCTGCCCAAACCCGCGCGTGGCCGCGTCGGGGTGGACCTACGTCATGTCCACATATATATATATATATATATATATATATATATATATATATATATATATATATATATATATATATATATATATATATATATATTTTAGGCTTTTTTTCGAGCGATCTTATTGGTCCGTTTCAGAAACCTCAAATTAGTAAAGTATCATAAAAAAATAAAAAAAATCAATTAGAGAATCTTTTAATATTATAATATATATTTAATTTATTATATTAATGTAATGTTTTACAATTTTGACGTAAAAACCTTTAGACTTCATTTTTTTAAAAACATTATCGTAAAATAAATTATAAAAATGAAATAATTAGATTCGTGGTAAAAAATGCTTTCATTAGAGTATAAATTTCATATTATTTGTTTCACATTATATGATGAATTTATTACATATAACAGTTGTAAAATTATCCCACATCGATAAATTATAATTTGATGATGAAATTCTATATTATAAATAGGAGTAATCATTTGTTTTTCGATATCTAACAAAAGTCTTTTGAATCTCAAAAAGAGTTATTAAGACTATAAACCTAAATTAGTTAACTTATATATTAAAAAATTATGAAATTTTATCAATGAAAGATTATAGTGAGGTGATGAAATTCTATATTATAAATAAGAGTAAAGATGTATTTTTTTAGTCTTAAAAAGAGCTAATGGTTGACTATAAACTTAAATAAATTATCTCACATCAAAAAATTATAATAAGTTGATGAATCAATATATATTAAGAACTAAGATTTTTAAGACTAAATTTGTTTAACATTATTTGTTTATGTGATGTGGGATAATTTATTTATTTTTTGTTTACATCATTATTATTTGTTTCATATTTTAAATCATTATTAGAGTATAGATTTCATATTATTTGTTTCACATTATGTGATAAATTTAGTGCATATAACAGTTGTAAAATTATCCCACATCGATAATCTATAATATGGTTATGAAATTCTATATTATAAATAAGAGTAATTATTCGTTTTTAGGTATCTACCAAAAATCTTTTGAATTACAAAAACAGCTCTTAAGACTATAAGTAAATTATCTTACATCGAAAAATTATGATGAGGTGATGAAATTTTATATTATACACAAGAGTAACCATTTGGTTTTAAATATCGACCAAGAAGTTTAAATAAGAGTAATTAATATGTATTTTTTTAGTCTTAAAAATAGCACTTAAGACTATAAACTTAAATAATTATCCCACATCAAAAAATTATGAATGAGGTGATAAGAGACTAAAACTTAAATAAATTATCCCACATTGAAAAATTATAACAGGTTGATGAATTTTATATTATGAATAAATAGTAATCATTCGTTCTTAAATATCAATAAAAAAAATTTAGTTCTTTAAAAGTCTCTTAATAAAACTACAAACTTATTTAAAATAAATCTCACATCGAGTAATCATGTACTTATATATTAACCAAAAATCTATAAACATAAGTAAAATTATCTCACCTTAGAAAAATTATAAAGTTTCATCAACTAAACAATCTTTTGAGTCTTAAAAAAACTGTTAACACTATACATTAAGTAAACAAATTATAATAAGGTGATGAAATTCTATACATGATAAATAAGACTATTAATAATTCGTCCATAGACATCAACAAATAACCTTCTGGCTCTTCAAAAAAAAAACTTCCAAGTAAGGTGACACCAACCAATAATTATCCCACATTGATAAATTATAATAAGGTGATAAATTTGTACTACGGAGTATATAAATAAGAGTAATCATCTTCAATACAAATAATAGTAAAATTATCCCACATCGACAATTTATTAATAAGTTTATGAAACTCTATATTATAAATATGAGTAATCATTGGTTATTCCACCAAACATCTTTTGTGTCTTAAAGAGCTCTTAAGATTATAAATTTTAAGTAATTATCTCACAAGTAAAATTATCACACATCGACAATTTATTAATGAAGTGTTGAAATTCTATATTATAAGTATGAGTAATCATTGGTTTTCCATCAAAAATCTTTTGAGTCTTAAAGTGCTCTTAAGATTATAAATCTTAAGTAATTATCTCACATCGAAAAAAGATTATAAATCTTAAGTAATTATCTCACATCGAAAAATTGTGATGAGGTTATGAAATTCTACATTATAAATAAGAGTAATAATAATTGTTTTTAAATATCGACCAAAAAAACTTTTTGAGTCTTAAAATGACTCTTAATAAGGCTACAAATATAAAATTATCCCACATCGAAAAAATTAAAATAAGATGATGATTCTATATTAAAATTTAAAATAAGAGGATGATTCTATATTTATAAATAAGAGTAATCATGTGTTCTTTTGATCTTAAAAAGAGCTCTTAAGACGGTAAATTATCCCACATCGAAAAATTATAAATAAAAAATTCTATATTATAAATAAGAGAATCATCCATCATTAGATATCAACCAAAACTTCTTAGGGTCTTAAGACGGTAAACTCAAGTAAAATTATCCCACATCGAAAAATTACGATGAGTTGATGAAATTTTATATTATAAATACGACTAATCATGAAATTTTATACGAGTAGTATTATAAATATGACTAATCAATCGATTTCTTAAGATGAGGAGATAAAATTTTATATTTCGTATTATAAATAAGATAAGATTAATCATTCGTTCTTGGATATTAATAAAAAAAATCTTTTGAGTCTTAACAAAACACTTGAGAACTTAGGTAATATTATCCCACATCGAAAAATTATAATAAGGTAATGAAATTCTATTATATAAATAAGAGTAATCATTTGTCCAAAATTTTAATAACATAATCGAATTCTATTATGTAAATAAGAGTAATCGTTCGTCCTTAATAATTTCGATAGAAAAAAACACTTTTTTAGTCTTAAAAAGAGCTCTTAAAACTATAAAATTAATCATGTAAAATTATCCCACACTTTTTGAGTCTTAAAAAAAAGTTCTTTAAGACTATAAACTTGAGTAAAATCATTCAACATCGAAAAATTATGATGACTTGATTAAGTTCTACTATATTATAAATAAGAGTAATCATTCGTCCATTATTATCATAAAATTATCTCACTTCGAAAAATTATATAATAGGGCGATGGAATTTCATTACATATTAAATGTAATCATTCGTCCTTAAGTCTCAACAAAAAATAAATAAAGAGTTTTTAAGAGTACTATAAAATTAAGTAAAATTATTTCATATTGAAAGAGTAATGTCATTGAAAGATGTTATTTTTTTAGTAGATGATTTGTCCCACATTGAAAGAATAATGTCACTGTGGGAAGTAAGGAGTTGGACTAAATAAGAAATATTTACGATGGAAAGAAGATAGAAAGACAGACGAAAATAGAACATGGAAGAAGATAGACGGAAGGATGAAATACTCCGTAGTATAATTGTACCACGCACACTGAATGATTATTATGAGGGGGTGATCATATGATTATAAATTGAAGAGGTGATTTTATGATTATAAATTGAAGTCATTGTTGATTCTTAATGAAATTTGTTAGAAGAAAGTTTAAATTTGTGTCATTAAGTATTAATTTGTCTTAATAATCTATTAAATACGGAGTATTAATGGTATAAAATATCATTTTAACCTTTTTTTTTAAAAAAAAATTTCATATGAGATATTTTATTTTTATATAATTTTTTTACAATGTAATTAAGCCAACTAACCCGTGCAACGCACGGGCTTTAATCTAGTAAATATCTAATGTTTAACATAATAAAATGAAGTGTATAAAAAAAATGTAGTAGGGGTGAGCCAAGGGGGGTCACGGTCCAAAATGTGGGAAAATGTCCCAAAATAATTTGTAAGTTGATAAAAAGAAAATCGTAAAATTGTTAAAGGTATTTCAAAGCAATTCGAGTAAACCTCGCGTTAGAAAATAATTATTTACGAAACTTCGTAATAAAATCATTAAAGGCTAAATTTTCGTAAATAAAAAAAAATATTTCTTAGTTGGAAATATTATATAAATGGGTTTAGACATTTTAGGAAAAGGAATAACTTAAATCCGAGCTTAAAAACGCCAATTCAAAGAGAAATAGAATTCCTCACGGAAAATTAATTAGTTTACGAAGAAAACCAAATAAATGGAGAGTTAAAATCTTTAACATTTAAAATAAATATCATTAAACTTAAAACTAAAAATAAAGCTTGGTAAAATGATGAAATATGAGGCCGAAATGTGAGAGTTATGACGATGTCATAACGGAAAGAATAAAAAGCTAGAAAAATAGCGGGTGTTACACCGCACCTCATCGCTATCTAGACTAGGGCCTTCGGCGGCCCACCAAATCCTATCCGGCCCCCAGAGCAGACCACTAATCATCCTGAAATCCTCTAGGGTCATCCGGACCTCGCCAAAGGCCATGTGGAAGGTCGAGGTAGTATCGTGGAAGCGATCTATCATCGCTCTAATCACCATAAGGTTGCATTTAGTCTTGCAGCCCACCAACCTAACCCAGTGTCCGACCACGAGTCCTAGAGCAGTCCTCGCAATAATCCCCTTTACCGCGGGGGTCAACTTCTGAAAATAGATATCGAGACACGTAGTAAAGCCCGAGAAAGTCCTAATCGGACCTGGGGCTGCAAACCAAAACAATGCGAGGATAAACAAAAACGAACCTAGCCTAACCCGAGCCAAAAAATATATGATAGAATTTGGGGGCATAAATAACAAACACGAATAGGACACTCACCAGGCCCCGCACGATGCGGTTAGAAATGTGAAGGTCAAGATGAAACATCAGCTGATGACCGTCCCAGTCCCGAGCCCACTCGGGATCTTCGTAAACAACCTTCTCGTTCTCCGGTACAGGAACCGGAACGTGAACCTTCCTAGTCACCGTCTCCGGAAGCTTACACTTCTTCACTCTATCGAAATCAGCCGCATTAATAGTCTCGGGATCGCGACGCTGAGACGAAATACTCCGATGTCTTCTGCGAATCCCTCGGGGAGTTTGTGAACTTTCCCCAACAACCTCCTCACTAGCACCAACCGAAGAAGTCTCCTCGGGACGCTCGGTACCATCTCTAGCTGCAAAACCCAACAAAAAAAATATATGTCTCTAATCAGGCTAAAGCAGCTTAAGCGGGTCAAAATAAGGTCAAAATCTCGGGTAAGAATATCAAAATTCCAAAAAAGCCGCTCGCACCCACTTTCAATCCCGCTCACGATGGAAGTGGTTTCGGGAAAATCTGGCATCGTTAGGACACCTTTTGGTCCGTCTTAAGACACACAAAACCTTACGGAGAGCCCTAAAGGTAATCCTAGCCCATAAGAATTGACAAGGGAGCTACCCACATCCTCATAAACACTATTTAAACAAAATTGCGCAAAATAAATACGTGAATAATCGCGAAAATGGTCCTTCGCCCTAGGTTTCAAACACATTCCCATAACGAGCCATTGTCGCACCACGAAAGTCCTTATCAAGCTTATAACTACTTTAACAAGCTCTAATCTGAAGGAGTTATGTCCACTGTCCTACGGATTACCCACTTAAGTCTATGTATCCGATATGCCTTGCTAGAGGTCGATGTCGGGTTGACATATAAATGGGTTATATGTCTGGTAGTTTAAGTGGGCTCATTGGATCACACACAATGTGTACAGGATATTATTAATATAACGGTATATTAATATATCGAGTCAGTAGTAATACGACTCAGCTGTGCTGTCGGTTATGGTAATTAGAGTTATAGTAATAATCTAGTTATGGTAACTAGAGTTATTATGATAATCTAATTATATCAATTAGAGTTATGGAATAACTTCTAGGTTAAGTATCCTAGCTGTCTAGCTCTCCTATATAAGGAGGTTCATATGATGAACCAAATCATACAATTCAGAGTATTGATTCATATATTATTAGAGAGAGAATTTTGTGAGATCGTCTCACAAAACCCTTATAGTAGCATATATACACCGCAGTTCCGTACCTGTGTGGATACCAACGGAGGCATCACATCTGGGTTGCTTTATTTTGTCTGTGGGGAATTATATATAATTCTGGGTTATTATATTTCTTATTATTCTTATTAATACGCTCTTCCGCAACTAATAAGGTATAATCGTTATCCCTCTACTTTTGTCTTTTTGGTTAACACTTATAACAGGTCCTTGGCTTAAAGGGTTGTAACCTTACAGTGGTATCAGAGCCTCTGTTATATAGTATTAATCAAATCGACATGAATCTTTGTCTCATAATTGGTTATGAGGGATTCTATTGCGTATTAATTTGATTATTTATTTTGCGAGAATTGTTCTCATCTGTTTGCATTCTATCCGCTGATATGTCTCGTATAAGTTGATACATGTTGACACTTGCTGTTTTTGCTTAACATGATGTTATTGCTGATGTCATCGTAATGTAATATGAACGTAACTAGGTAAGAGATATATTACATGCTGCTAGTTGTTGACTTATTTCCAACCCCTTCGTATATGTTATATTTAATATAATATTTGTGCAAGAGAGATAATATGCATGGTGGTAGTTGTTCTGTCCAATGTCAGAGATATTTTATTTATAAGGCTGAAAAGTTATTATTTGCATGTTGAAGAGTATATTGATGTTGATTATTGTCTTTTATCGATGCTTATAAGTTGCTTCTCAGTTTATTCACTGATATCGTATCACATCATGTATGATTAGTCTAGTAATTACCGATTATGTTTAGGGTATCTTAATTTGTGAATTTAAATTGTTAAATTATGAAATTAATCTTTAATTTTGAGATATAATATAGATTATGTTTTACTTTTATTGACCCAACATAATCCTCGATTTCCTTGATGACGATGAGACTAATAAGATGGGTCAAGATTCGATTGAAATTGAGAAATTTAAATTACTAGATTTTTATTTACGATGAGTCCTAATATGATTAGGACAAGACTCGATTTTTTGTAAAATAGACATATTAATGGAATTTGGTCACTTTTACATATTGTATATTAATTTCATTCGGGTTCCTTATAAAACCTTGTTCTATACATGATTATAATTGAATATTATGTCATATGATGCACGAATGTTTATTTTATGAGACTTGTGTGTTTAGAACTAATAGGTCGCCTTGTTAGATGACCTAGAAACATGGTTAGGACCCATAATGCAATTATTCCTTCACAAATATTTAACTATTGCCTTTCCAGAACTAACCACTACAATAATTTCATATCATTGGTTAAAGTGACTGCCTAAGCGGTGCTTTGTCGATGTGTGTGGACTGAATAGGTGGGTAACGGTTACCCACAGGTTTAGTTTGGTTTTCTTAAACATCGCTATCAAGTCGGACTTGGGCTTTGAGGCAAATAGTTGGTTTCATATGATGACTTATACCGACAAACCAAATTACATGGTATGTAATCGACAAATAGTTGTCTACCTTTACTTTTGGAGTTTGAGTAGTGAGCCCAAGTTCACTTAAGCAACAAAAGGTTTAGGATCTTGGAATATTATGAGAATTTTAGGGTAGTTTTCATAATTTGTCTTAAAATTGTTTCAGATTTTATTGCATTTTTCAGCATATTACTTAGTCTGCATTTATTTATTTATTGTAGATATGTCGTCGTCAAACAATTTTTCGCTCCGTCCAATGCTTGAGAAAGAAAAATTGAAAGGTTCAAATTTTCTGGAATGGTATCGCTCTTTGAGAATTGTTCTCAAACAGGAGAGAAAGGAATATGTCCTCGAGAAGGAACTTCCTTTAGAACCAGATTCTGATGCTCCGGATGATATAAAGATATCATACCTCACTCATGAGAAAGACAATACTGACGTCTGCTGTCTCATACTTGCGACTATGAATTCTGAGCTTCAGAAGCAATATGAAAATACTGAGTCGGCATATGAGATTATAGAGAACCTGAAATCAATGTTTCAGGAGCAGGCTAGGATCGAGAGGTATAATGTCATTGCACTATTTAACTACAAAATGGGTGACAAAGACCCGGTCAGCCCGCATATGATGAAAATGATGGGTTATTTTGTTAACCTTGATCGTCTTAGTGCAGGGTTTGCATACCATATGCAGACAAATATTTTACTTCAATCCTTATCATCTATCTGGAAGGATTTTGTGCTGAACTTTAACATGCATGATCTAAAGAGATCGATGCAAGAGTTGCACGGAATGCTTAAGACGGCTAAACCAAACGTCAGGAAGGGTCTAACCCCTGAAGTACTTATGGTACAAAAGGGAAAGGGTTTCAAAGGCAAAAACAAAGGAAAGGCGGCTAAGGCAAATGTTGCTAAAGCCAAGCCGAAGTCTAAGAATTCGCGTAAGAAATCTGATGAGGACCTTTGTCACTACTGTAGTGAAAAGGGGCATTGGAAGAGGAACTGTCCAAAATATCTGGAAGATAAGAAGAATGAGAATGTTGCTTCCACCTCTACATGTATTAATGTTATATTAGTAAATGTTACTACTAGATGCTCTACATCATGGGTATTTGATACTGGATGTGGTTATCATATTTGCTGTAATGTACAGGGATTGAGAGACATGAGGGCTCTGGCAAAAGGTGAAGTGGACCTGCGCGTAGGCAATGGAGAACGAGTTGCTGCTTTAGCTGTAGGAACATTTCATTTAGAGTTGCCAAGTGGCCTAATTTTAGAACTAAATAATTGTTATCATGTACCTGCCATTAGCAGGAATATTATTTCCATTTATTGTTTGGACATGAAAGGCTTTGATATTTCAATAAAGAACAAATGTTTTTCCATTTCGCGTAATGGTATTGTGTATTGTCAACCATTCATTTTTGATGGCTTATATGTTCTTGATTCACCTAAGCAGCTATATAATAATAATAATGCAAAGCGGTTGAAATCTATGGATTCTAATCCTACTTACTTGTGGCATTGTTGTTTGGGTCATATAAATGAGAAACGCATACAAAAGCTCCATAAGGATGGACTTTTAGATCATTTTGATTATGAATCATATGATATATGTGAATCTTGTTTGCTTGGCAAGATGACAAAGACGCCTTTCACTGGATACAATGAAAGGGCGTCTGACTTATTGGGACTAATACATTCGGATGTATGTGGTCCAATGAGTACCACAGCTAGGGGAGAGTTTTCATACTTCATTACATTTACTGATGATTTCAGTAGATATGGTTATGTGTACCTGATGTGGCACAAATCGGAATCATTTGAAAAGTTCAAAGAATTCCAAAATGAAGTACAGAATCAACTAGGCAAGACAATCAAAGCCTTTCGATCGGATCGAGGTGGTGAATATTTGAGTCAAGATTTCAATGATCATCTTAGGAGCTGTGGAATTGTTTCCCAACTCACTTCACCTGGAACACCACAATGGAATGGTGTGTCTGAGAGGAGAAATCGAACCTTACTAGATATGGTTCGATCTATAATGAGGCATGCAGACCTTCCTATATACTTCTGGATCTATGCGCTCGAAACGTCTACTTTTACACTTAATAGGTGTCCATCTAAGTCAGTTGAAAAGACACCACATGAGATGTGGACAAGAAAGGTTCCTAGTTTGTCTTTCATGAAAATTTGGGGTTGCGAAGCTTATGTTAGGAAATTGATTCCTGAAAAGCTAGGACCTAAATCTGACAATGCGTTTTTGTTGGTTATCCAAAGGAAACTAGAGGCTATCACTTCTACAATCCTACTGAGAACAAAGTGTTTGTTGCTCAGACTGGAGTCTTCTTGAAAAAAGAGTTCATTTCCAAAAGGAGTAGTGGGAGTAAGGTTGATCTTGAAGAAATTCGGGATATTCGGGCATCCACAATTCCTAATGAGGAAGTTGAGGATGAGGAGGCGAATGTGCAAGATGTTGCGATCTCACCTCTTGAAGAAGAACCTATGCCTGTTTCCAATGATTTTGTCCCTCGTAAGTCTGTAAGATCTAACCTTGGGAATACTCCGGCTAGGTATCGTCATGATTTATACTTGATAGAAAATGATGAACCTAAACCTACAAAGAGGCACTGACGGGACCAGACTCTGAAAAATGGCTTGAGGCCATGAAGTTTGAAATGGATTCCATGTACCATAACAAAGTATGGACTTTGATAGACGCACCCGAAGGTGTCAAAACCATCGAGTGCAAATGGGTCTTTAAGAATAAGATTGACATGGAAGGACATGTAGATGTCTATAAAGCTCGCTTGGTGGCTAAAGGTTTCAAGCAAACTCATGGTATCGACTATGATGAAACTTACTCACCAGTAGCGATGCTTAAATCCATTAGGATTCTCTTAGCAATTGCAGCTTTTCATGATTATGAAATTTGGCAAATGGATGTGAAAACAACTTTCCTTAACAGGAATCTGCAAGAGGATGTGTACATGACAAAACCCGAGGGTTTCATATCAAAGGATGCTAAGAAAATATGCAAACTTTAGCATTCCATTTATGGACTGAAGCAAGCATCTCGGAGTTGGAATCTTCGTTTTGATGAGGCAATTAAAGCCTTTGGGTTCTGTAAAAACGAAGTTGAGCCTTGTGTGTATAAGAAATTTAGTGGGAGTGAAATAGCAATTTTGGTTCTATATGTCGATGACATACTCCTAATTGGAAATAACGTTCCATTGTTGCAATCCGTAAAAGGTTGGCTTGGAAGTTGTTTTTCCGTGAAAGACATGGGTGAAGCAGCCTACATCTTAGGAACAAGAATCTATAGAGATAGATCAAAGAGGTTTATTGGACTTAGTCAAGGAACTTATATTGATAAGATCCTTAAACGGTTCAATATGACGGATTCCAAAAGAGGGTTCTTACCAATGTCACATGGTGTCAATCTAAGCAAGAGTCGGTGTCCCTCGACACCTCATGAGCTAGAGCGCATGAGTAAGGTTCCCTATGCGTCGGCCATAGGATCCATCATGTATGCCATGTTGTGTACTCGTCTTGATGTAGCTTGTGCTCTAAGCATGACGAGTAGATACCAGTCGAATCCGGGTGAAAGTCACTGGATAGCAGCCAAGAATATTCTAAAGTACTTAAGAAGGACTAAAGACTTATTCTTGGTGTATGGAGGTGAAGAGCATCTCGTTGTAAGTGGTTACACCGATGCTAGCTTCAAGACAGACAAGGATGATTCCAAATCACAGTCCGGTTTTGTCTTTTGTTTGAACGGTGGTGCTGTAAGTTGGAAAGTTCCAAACAGAGCACAGTGGCAGATTCTGCAACAGAAGCTAAGTATATTGCTGCTTCGGAAGCATCAAAAGAAGCTGTTCGGATTAGGCAGTTCATTGAGGAGCTGGGAGTCGTCCCTAGCATTTGAAGCCCCTTGGACCTTTATTGTGATAATAATGGTGCCATAGCGCAAGCTAAGGAGCCTAGGTCTCATCAGAAATCCAAACACATACTCAGATGATTTCACCTAATCAGGGAGTTCATTGAGAGAAGTAATGTCAAGATATGCAGAGTACCAACGGAAGCAAATGTTGTCGATCGCTTGACAAAGCCCCTCTCGCAGCCTAAGCATGAGAGTCATAGAGCCGCGATAGGCATTAGACCCATGAGCGAATGGTCTTAAGTCCTATTTAGGAGATCCTTGTTTTAGTGGGAGTATTAATTTTATGCTGAACTTTGTAATTTTCACTATTGCTTTTATTTAATAAAGTGCAATTTTCATTCAATTCTTGTATGGATTGTTTGTCCCTAAATAATATACATTGATGAAATAGACCACTAAGTGCATGACTTAGTCTTGAACTCTATTTGGATGATGTAATTATTTTGTCTCTAGTCAGGGTATTATGTTGGGAAATTTGAATACCCTTAAATGACTAGTGTGTGAGTTCGTTGATGACTAAGTTCCTTGAGGCATAGGTATCGAGATACTAAACCAGACACACGGGTGTATGTTAAGAACATGCATTAGACAGACCCACCGAAAAGGATTTTACTAAGATTTCGTTTAGTGTCAGTAAAGTTCTTTGCAAGTTATGAACTTGTACGGTCTTTAGTCCTGAGTCTTTGACTATTCTGTACATGTGATGTGTATGTGATGCGTGTCGTTCCTATTCGATTTTTCACCTATTTTGGCACGCATTTCTGTGTCGATTTATTATTTTAGGAGTCAGATTACGCTATTTTCTCCCATATTTTCTACTCGGGTATTCTTTTGTTATTTTGCAGATAATCGAGACCGAGTAGTTAAAAGAGCTAAAAATTGCATCAAAAATAATAAAGCTCTGAAACCAATTCATTGTAGACCAAGAAGAAGGAAGCAAGTCTATAGACTAGGCTGTGAGTCTATAGACTGAGAGGAAGGAAGTAAGAAAGTTGGAGACTAAAGCACAAGTCTATAGACTGGGAAACAAGTCTATAGACTGAGAAAGTGCAGCAGACAGTCCGTAGACTGAGTAGAAGTCCGTTGGAAGCCTAGATTAAACTCAGTCTGCAGACTTGGATCTCAAGTCTACCAACCTAAAATCCAAGTCTGCAAGATGGGATACCACTCCAAGACTAATTCAGTTGACGTTACCCACTACTCCCCCTATTACGCTCTTCTTCTTCCCACTACTTAATTAATAGGATTGAAGATAGGAGGAAAAAAAAGGACAGTTATTGAGGGCTTAAGCAGTTTAAATACAGCTTTAATTTTATGATCTAAACATCCTTCCATTAACATATTCTCTGCTTCATCTTCTTCCTTGTTATCTCTGTAATCAAAACACAATTAGTTTTTATTTTGAAGCTTTTTGTAATCAGTCTTCAGTAATTAATTCAAGCATTTTGGGAATTATTCAGTATTATTATTTTCGGGTTTCTTCTTATTCTATTTCTTTATCTCTGCAGTCTCTCCGTTGGGTAAATTTCTCCTTCTTCCCTATCTCCCTCTTCCAGTAGTATTAGATTTTATTTTCTGTCTCCTTTTAGAATTCATTAGTTTAACATCAGTTTGGTTCCTTTTTCTTTTTTATTAATTCTTATTTATCTCTTTTCCAGTAGTTTTGTAATCCTGTTAATTTTGTATTTTTTCCATAGTTCTCAATTCATACTGTTATCATGTCATATCCCATTTTTGTCATCATTATTAGTATACTAATTGTCACTGTAAATATGAGTAGCTAAATTCGTTTTCACTAGAGTTATAGGTAACTTATAAACCAATTTTTGTATTTATGCAGTAGTTAAATAAATCGGTTTTTATGAACTTTATCGCTCTTGCAATATCTCAATGACGAATAATTAATTATAGGCCTTAATTGATTGTTTGTATCCTGTAAATCCCGACCTAAGATCGAAAGCCTGGAACGGATTAGACTCGTTGTAATCGTTGGAATTTCCTAATAAGATGCGAGAGCCCGTTAGGTAAATTCTAGGGCGACTAGTGATCCGAGAGGACCGTGTCTACACCCTTTAGTTCATATTAATCGATTGTTTGATTACTGTATTTATGCTTATTTTGGTTTATGACGATCTTGTAACTCTGGTATTTTTCTTCCATTAATTTTATTATCTTCATACTAGTTTACTGTTTTAATTTTAGCATCATAGTTTATTGTCTGCTGTAGTCTGTTAGTTTATAAACTCAACTAAATCGCACTTCGTGAATTGGACCTTCTAATCGACCGACTTATAAATTCAATTTGCCTCCCTGTGGAATCGACCCTATTTATCACTATCTATCGGTTAGTTGTATTTAGGTTATTTTGATTACGGTAACGTGACTAGACCGTGTCAATTTTGGCGCCGCTGCCGGGGAGGCAACGCAATTTTATTAGTTAGTAGATAATTTTTCTCTCGTCTTAGGGAACGACAGTTCCTTGAGACTGATCTAATTGTTTACTTGTAGCTGTTTATATGCCCAGATCTTCTCGCTCAGAGCTACATCCTTTTGATCCCGAGCCAGAACGTACTTTGCGACGACAGTTACGGTTCCTTAAAGAAAGCAGTCGGGCTGAATCTATCGAAGAGCTTGATAGTCTATACGAGGACCTTCAATCCGACTTAGAGAGTGTCAACAACGAAGTCCCGCCTCCCGAGGAAACTATTATCTCTATTCCTAATATTCCTCCGATGGCGGAAAAATTGTCTGATCAGTCTAGGCCCAATGCTGACGTGCTACCCACTCTCTCTACTCCAACGGTAGCAGCAACAAATTTTGAGATCAAGCCAGCTTTCATCAGCTTGATTGAACGGAGTACGTTTGGTGGTACCCCCGGTGAAGATGCCTATCAGCATATAAGGAAATTCCTTGCTTATTGTTCCACAATTAAGTAGTATGGGGTAACACAAGACCAGATCAGGCAAATGATGTTTCCATTTTCCTTAACGGGCAAGGCCAAAAGATGGATCAACAACTTAAACAGGGTGGCCGAGGGGATTGCCGATTGGAACACCTTAGCTCTCGCATTTTATCGGAAATATTTTCCACCTGAGCGTACCGCAATGCTACGAAGCCAAATTACTAGCTTCCGGATGCGCTCAGATGAGACTTTATATGAAGCATGGGAGCGATATAAGGAGCTTCAACAAGAATGTCCCCACCACGGGCTTGATATTTGGTTCCTGGCTATTACATTCTACAATGGATGTACCTCCGAAGCTCGTCGTATATTGGATGCCGCCAACAATGGCCGATTCGATGAGATCAATGTCAATGTTGCATTGGAGACAATCGAATCTATGGCTATCCATGACATCCAGTATAGTCAGCCCCGCCAATATCACCCTAAAGGGAAATAAACTGCCGATGAGTCAATTGCTGTGCTATCATCTCAAATAGCTAGCCTCACCGCAAAGATCGAGGATCTCCGCAGTCCTAGCAGCTCACAGCTCCAGCCCGTCTATGCCATGCAGCAGCAGCTAGGTCCGGTATGTCATACTTGTGGCTCTCCAGATCACGTCGATTGTATGAGTACGATGGAGTCAGTGAATGCATTTGGCTCTTACAAAGGCAATCCGTTCTCCAACCACTATAACGAGGCTACCCGACAGCATCCGTATTTATCTTACCGGAGCCAGAGTGTGTTGAATCCAATCACACCGCCACCACCGAAACCACATCCTTATGTTCCTCCTCCGAAGAATTCTTTCCAGCAGCATGGTAATCATTCCTTCAATCAAGCCGGTTTTCAAAACCCGGCTCAGCAGAACCAGGCTTCTCTTCAGCATCAGCAGTCTCTAGAGATGGCCGAGATAAGAAACATGATGATGAATTTTATGACGACCGTCAGAAGAGTGATCAGAATCATGCCACTGCTATTAAGATGCTCGAGAAACAGGTCGCTCAATCAGCATCGTCTCAAGCTTAGAGGCAGCCGGGTACTCTTCCGTCCCAGCCACAGCAGCCTCACGACACCGCTAATGCCATTTCGTTACGAAGTGGTACTAGCTACGAGGGTCCGAAGATGCCGTCTGATGACCAACTGGTTGAGATTGAAGATGTAACTAAAGCTGAGTCTAGTGAATTAGTCCAGACTGGTGATGCCAGTCTACAGACTGGCAAGAAGGAGCAAGAAAAGATGACTGTGTCTGGGCAGGTCAGTCTACAGACTGGGGGCAAAAGCCCAGAACACTAACGCCAGTCTACAGACTGACGAAGAGCGAGGAACAACCCACAATGCCAGTCTACAAACCGGTAAGAAGAAGGATGCTAGTCTACAGACTGAACACGCCAGTCTACAGACTAAGAACATCAGTCCACAGACTGAGCTTTCAGTCGGCAACAGTTCAGTACAAGACTCAGGTTCACCTATCAGCAAGCAGGCCCCAGTTCAGATTAAGTTCCCGTTCCCGGGTCGGTTACGTAACACAAAGACGGAACAACAATTTGGGAGATTTATGGAGGTAGTGAAGAATCTTCAGGTCACGGTTCCGTTCACCGAGTTCATCACTCAGGTACCTTCTTACGCTAAATTTATGAAAGATATTTTGAGTCGTAAGAAAAGTATTAGTGAAACCGAGACCATAGCTTTTACTACGGAGTGTAGCGCACTCTTACAGAAGAAATATCCTCCTAAACTAAAAGACCCGGGTAACTTTTCTATTCCCTGCACCATAGGCACCGTGACCATAGATAAAGCATTATGCGAAGTGTCAGTGTCATGCCTTATTCAGTTTGCGAGAAATTGAATATGGGCGACCTCAAAGTCACTAACGTGACTCTTCAGATGGCTGACCGATCGGTCAAACAGCCCTTAGGTATACTAGAGGACGTGCCAGTTAGGATAGGTAAATTTTTTATACCTGTCGATTTTATTGTGCTCGATATGGCTGAAGACGTCCAAATCCCGATTATCTTAGGCCGACCGTTCTTACACATTGCGGGGGCGGTAATAGATGTCAAGCAAGGTCATTTGACATTAGAGGTAGGGGATGACAGGGTCACATTTAACCTTGCCCAGACCATGGCTAAGCCTATGATAGAGGACACATGCTATACTATTGATATAATTGAAGAGTCAGTGTCAGATTTTTTATCGGGTGCCCTATTAAGGGACCCGTTAGAGGCTTTAATGTGCTTAGAAGCATGTGCAGAGGAAGCAGGAAAGAACGAGGCTATCGTTGATATGTTAGCAGCAACATTGGAAGAGCGTGAACTAACTGAGATGGAAAGTGAGAAGGTCCACAATTTGGTAAATACCTCATATGTTGTCGAGGTATCGAAACCTGAACTTAAACCTCTCCCTCCTAATCTCAAGTATGCATTTTTAGATGATACCGAGAAGTATCCAGTCATAGTTAATTCCACTCTTACCAACGACCAATTATCTGCTTTATTGGTCGTGCTGAAAAAGAACTAGAAGGCCCTAGGCTATACCCTTGATGACCTGAAAGGTCTTAGTCCGGATTTCTGTATGCACCGGATTAACCTTGAGGAAGGTCATAGACCACGCATTCAGGGTCAACGTAGATTGAACCCGAACATGCAAGAAGTAGTTAAGAAGGAGGTCATGAAACTCCTAGACGCCGGCATAATCTATCCCATTTCCGATTCTAAATGGGTTAGTCCAGTTCAGGTGGTCCCTAAGAAAGGAGGGACCACGGTCGTAAAAAATGAAAAAAAATGAACTGATACCCACTAGAATAGTCACAGGCTGGCGCATGTGCATCGATTACAGGAAGCTGAATACAGCTACCA
Source organism: Agrostemma githago (assembly GCA_958450325.1). Classification (NCBI taxonomy): domain Eukaryota; kingdom Viridiplantae; phylum Streptophyta; class Magnoliopsida; order Caryophyllales; family Caryophyllaceae; genus Agrostemma; species Agrostemma githago. The sequence goes on along the minus strand of OY288247.1, from coordinate 57,509,612 downwards.
GTAAAGACCACTTCCCCCTCTCATTCATCGATCAAATGCTAGAGCGTCTAGCATCCCGTAAATTTTTCTGTTTTCTAAATGGTTATTTCGGGTTCTTTCAGATACCCATTCATCCTGACGATCAGGAAAAGACCACCTTTACATGTCCATATGGCACTTTCGCATATCGCAGGATGCCATTCGGGTTATGTAATGCCCCCGCTACATTTCAGAGATGTATGATGGGCATTTTTTCAGAATATATAGAGTCAATCATGGAAGTATTCATGGACGACTTTAGTGTTTACGGGTCTGATTATTCCGATTGCCTCACTAACTTGGATAAGATTTTGCAGAGATGTATAGAGGTGAATCTGGTATTGAACTGGGAAAAGTGCCATTTCGTGGTCACTCAGAGAGTTGTTCTCGGTCACATTATTTCTGATAAAGGCATCGAGGTTGACAAGGAGAAAGTGCAAGTGATTAAGCAATTACCACCCCTGTCAATGTTAAGGGAATTAGAAGTTTCCTTGGTCACGCCGGATTTTATCGCCGGTTTATCAAGGATTTTTCTAAAATTGCGAAACCACTTACACACCTTCTTCTTAAAGATGCGCCTTTTCAGTTTACTGATGATTGTCTTGATGCATTTAACAGATTGAAGACAGCGCTGATCACGACACCGATCATTCAGGCCCCAGATTGGGACCTCCCGTTCGAGATTATGTGCGATGCCAGTGATTATGCTGTCGGTGCAGTATTAGGGCAAAGAAAAGACAAGAAGCTGAGTGCCATCTACTATGCTAGTAGAACGCTCGATGAGGCCCAGATGAAGTATGTCACGATCGAGAAGGAGCTTCTAGCAGTGGTTTTCGCGCTAGAAAAATTCAGAACTTATTTGCTCGGGTCCAAGGTCATTATCTTCACCGATCATGCCGCACTGAAATATCTGTTAGCCAAGAGTGACGTAGCCAAACCCCGGCTCCTCCGATGGATACTCCTACTCCAGGAGTTCGATTTAGATATACGGGACAAGAAAGGAGCTGAGAATGTAGTAGCCGATCATCTATCCCGGCTACAGGTCGTAGATGAAGGGAATACTCTCCCTATCGATGACTCCTTTCCTGACGATTCCCTCATGGCGATTTCTACTACAGAGAATCCTTGGCTTGCCGATTATGCCAATTATTTAGTTGGCAATATTCTACCACCAGATTTCTCATATCATCAGAGGAAGAAATTCCTCCATGATGTCCGCCAATATTTTTGGGATGACCCGTATTTATTTAAGGAGTGTGCTGACGGGCTATTTCGAAGATGTATACCTCAGTGGGAGGTACCGGGTATTTTACAACACTGTCACTCTTCAGCTTACGGAGGTCACCACGGCCCATCCAGAACTACTGCTAAGGTTCTGCAATCCGGGTTTTTCTGGCCCACCTTATTTAAAGACGCTCATGCTTTTATTCTAGCATGTGATGCCTTCCAGAGAACCGGGAATATCTCCAGGAGGCACAAGATGCCTCAAACCGGAATTTTAGAAGTCGAGCTGTTCGATGTTTGGGGAATTGACTATCAAGGTCCTTTTCCCTCCTCCAAGGGAAACCTGTATATTCTTGTTGCTGTGGACTACGTGTCCAAATGGGTTGAAGCTGTTGCATCGTCAGTCAATGATGCAAAGACTGTTATCTCATTATTTAAGAAGGTGATTTTCCCAAGGTTTGGTGTTCCCCGAGCCATCATTAGTGATGGGGGAACTCATTTTCATGAGCGGCAGCTAGATTCCCTTCTAGATAAATATAGAGTAACACATCGAACCGGCTTGGCTTATCATCCACAGACAAGCGGCCAAGTTGAATTATCCAACCGAGACCTCAACTCTATACTTGAGAAAGTGGTGTCGAAAGCACGAAAAGATTGGAGTTTGAAGCTTGAAGACACTCTTTGGGCTTACCGAACCGCTTTTAAGACCCCGATCGGAACTTCCCCTTATCGACTTGTCTATGGCAAGGCTTGCCATTTACCAGTCGAATTAGAATATAAGGCATTTTGGGCTATCAAAGAGCTCAATTTCGATACATCATTATGTGGGGAAAAGAGGAAATTAAAGCTAGCCGAGCTTGAGGAATTTCGATATCATGCTTACGAGGATGCTAAGCTTTATAAGGAACGAACGAAAACGTGGCACGACAAGCATATTCTTTCTCGAGAATTCCATATTGTAGACACCCGCATTTTGACTGCCAGGTGTCTATAGCAGTTTCCAAAAAACACCCGATGATGATTGAACGCTAACATGCTTCTATGCGCTCGGATACGGGCTCAAATCCATTAATCGCTGGCTAACACACTTACAGAGTACAAATCTCACAAAATCAACCTCAAATCCAGGTCCAGTGGGCCCTTTCCAATCAAATAAGGCTAATTTGGGCCGAAACCGACACCGGAATTAAAAACGACTTTTAGCGATTGGGTCAACCCTGGTCAAAGTCGTTTCCGAGACACATCAAAGCAGCCACTCAAATACAAAAAGTCCAAATCAAGAAGAAAAACCAACAGTCCACTTTCAGACGGGCCATCAGGTCAAGTCCGTCAGGGCACAAAACCCTAAACACCAAAATACATGGAAAATGCCTATATAAGCAACCCCATGCACACTCAATTTCACAACTTTACAACCCTAATCACAACTACACGCAACCTTTTTACACAATTTTTTCACAATACAACTTTTTAGCAACCCTAATACATCTTTTACACATCAAATTCAACCCTAATTCAACTTTTACCACTTCAAAAAGAACCCTAATCTTATACATGCAACCCTAATCAAACCCTAGCAATTCTACACTAGCAAAAACACCCTAAACCTAGTTTTAGGAATCAATCCCGAGCCACCATAACTTAACCTCCATAAAACCTCGAAGACTCTTGTGTTAAAGCCACGGTTACGAGTTCGATCCGAGACAAGAACATGTAGGTTGAGGGTGTCAAAACCCCGTTCTCTCCTTCTTCTCTTCCTCTCGTCATCTTCTTCGCTTTTTCTTACTTTTTTTTTTTTTTTTTTTTTTTTTTTTTCTCTTTATTGCATCATAATATCGATAATAACTAATACAAAACATTAAAATACTTATCGATTTGTGTAGAATAAGAGGGGTATCGGAATAAGGAAACACGAATATACAAGTCTACTGCACACAGCGTTGACGGTCGCTTGTTCCAATACCCCGATTATTTGATTATTGAGATAAGTTAACTTAAACAATATATTTAATAGGGGTCTAAACCCGTTATTTTGTTTAATTTTTGTATTTTGTTTGCATCATTATCATTAGTCGCATATTTACATTAATTTTCAAAAAATAAGCATTATATTTAATAGGGGTCGAAACCCGTTGGCGCGGATCTGACATCCTAATCCTTAGGGATTTATTTTGATGTCGGAAAAGCCGAGGGAATCAAGTTTTCATTCAAGCAAAGTGTCGATACGTTAGATCCGATGCCAATTCCATAATTGGATGTCGAGTCTAATAATCTAATCAAACAATTTAGCCAATTCAATTTTTCGTTGATGCCAACGTAGATGTTATTTAATTCGTTCGAATCATGACACTACAAACGCGGAGGAATATCTATATCTTCTTGGTTATTTTAAACGATTCAAATCTATTTATTTTTTTTCACTCTAAGTATTCCATATCGATTCCATAATCGAATATGGGATATGACGAGCATCAAAATTAAAATCGAGTATAAATTATTCCAAGTATTTAATACCGATTTCATAATCGAATATTGAATACGACGAATATCGAAAATATTAAGTCGAGTTCAAATTACGCAATATTTGTACGCGATTTAATAAAATCATCAATTTTCCGAAGAAAACAATTTCGCTCTTTTTTATTATTATTCTTCGAACATCATTTTTTTTAGACAAAACATTTTTTTTTAGATCTCGATATATTTTTTTCCTTGACCTCGGTCAACACGTGTTAATCCATCACGTGACCTACTATTATTTTCAAAACCATGCATCATAATACATTATTCGTAAACTGTTATTATCGTTATACCGTTACTAACAAGTTTGTTATTTTCTTGTCAATTTATTTTTGTTTATTTTATTGTACTAAAATGAACTCACATGCTAAATTTAACTTCGACGTTAGAATTAGTTGCATTAAATTGACATAGAAACCCTTTTAATTTCTCGCATGCTTAGGGAAAACAATGTTTGCATAACATTTTCCCGTTCAACTAACGCGCGTATTAGAAAGTCACTCGAATTCTTAGTAGAGGCCGCTAATGTGCGGGCGGGGTTGGGTGTCCTTCGTGGGCTTCCCAACACGTACCCTCACCCCTTACTAAGAACCTCGGTTTCCGGATGCCCGAAACCGTTGGCGCACGAGAGTCATTCAATACACAATATCCGATAACGTCGGTATTGGTATCAAATGCAAAGGGACGAGCCCAATAAACTCTGACATCGGAAATGGGCCGTATTTTGTATCTGGACCACTACGACATAGAGTGGGCTCGAATGGTTCCGAATAACCACAAAATTCGGTGGCGACTCCACTTCGACCTAAATTCCAATTCGATCTGTTTCATATGGAGATTCATTCGCCTACCCAAACCCGCGCGTGGCCGCGTCGGGGTGGACCTATGTCATGTCCACAATTTGGCGACTCCGCTGGGGATTAACTGATGCGTGACTTACCATCGGCATCCTCAGGGTGAGACTCGAATAGAAATTGTTTGACTAGTACAATACGCGTCTTAGTTTTACGGTTCATGCATAACCCATATTTTCCCGGGCCGGTACTCGCGACCGACGTCCCACTATACCGTTGATGTACTCCAATATGGATATGTCAAAAGGTGTCCATAGTCGATTCGAGTGGGTTTCGCGGCATGTTCTAAGCTCAACTCGACTTAGAAAGTCCTTCCCGATCAACGTCTAGACTATGTACACTGGTATAGACCCTCTATAGACCGGCCGAGACTTAGTGTAGAGCATACATGGCGTTGTTATAATGCTTGTGTGACTACGTGCTACTTGGTTTCTGTGTCGTTTTCAAAAACCGTCAACTTTTTCAAAAATGCATCTTTTCAAAAATATTCAACTTTCAAAAACTCGGAAAGCTGCCGAAATTTAGGACTTATGATTTTACTCAAAATAGCCTATTTTCTAGACGGTATGCTGCCCAATTCAAAACTTGAAGCATCTTCGAACTTTCAAAACCGAGGCCCGATACGCTTTCCGATATTTCTCGAAAAATCGGGCCTCTTCACTGAGTTATCTCGGAATTTTCAAAACAATCAATTTTCAAAACCTTCCTCTTCTTAGGACTTCCCGTATTTAGCAGTGTCGGGTCATGTCGTAAGTCGTCAAGGTTTTTAGCGTCGAAACTCCGCTGATCTTACATCACGAGTTTCTTCCCTATCCCAGTCCGCCTTATTAGACTAAGGCAAGGCCCACCTACGTAGGATATACTCCTACAAGGATGGCCCGTCTACACATTCGAGTCTAAAAGTCTGGTAACATCTCACGTGGACCTTCCTTCGAACAGGACTCGGCCCACATAGCCGCATCCTAAGGAAGGCCCACCTTTCACGAGTCACCCGTCTAGGTGTCTTTTCCGAGTCAACCTTTTACAAGGCATAGCCCTATAACAAATGGTTCGCAGTCCTTACGTCTAAGGGTCAATCGTTCAACAATCGAGTCTTAACAAAATCTTCAATCCCATTAGGGGGCTACCCCTTAGCAGGGCGATCAATCACGGTTGCCCTAAGGGTCGTGTCTTACACGTGTTTCACGCACCCCACCTTTGAGTCACTTAGATGCCACACCATCTGAGTCCTTAGTCTCACTTGGGGGGCCATTCTCCGACGGAGCGATTAATCACGGTCACTCCGAGAATCACACCCTACACATTTTTCTTAGGAGGGTCTAATCCGAGTCAAACATGGTCGCCCCATTTTCGGACTCACCCTTCTGCAGCTCGAGTCTAATTTGCGGTCGTTACCTCGTCTAGGTCAACATTCAAGTATCCCGGTCCTAGAGTCTTTGTCGACCCGTCACCCCGGGCCATGTCTGGTTTGACTCTCTCTCTTGCGCAAAGCCGAGTTTAGGCGAGTTCTAACACCTGTTGTTTCTTCAGAACATGGACCATATGAACGAGACACTACCAAACCACGACAAATCCCATGCCGTCAAGAAAGGGGATATCCAGGGGAGTATGCTTATGCTATCTTGCTCCATTAACAACATCTTCTCGAAAGTCAATATTGCCCTAGATAACCTAAGTTCCAGGGTAACCATCATCGAAGAAGACCTTGTAAGAACCCGATCCCGTCTAACACAACTAGAGCGGGTAAGGCATCCAATCACCCAACCGAGTCATTTGAAGGGTGAACACTCTTGCGAAACTGTCTGATACCCTCAAGATGGCAAGGCCGAGAGAAGTAACCCTCAAGTCACCTCTCCAAAAATCAAGAATCAGTCAAAGGAAAGGACATTTCCCCACTTGGATATGTCCTACACCATCGCTTTCCAGAGGTTGGTTCCGAAGGGCCTAGTGCTACCTATAGGCCCAACAGCCGACCCACCTGTGGAGAAACGTTCCAAAGCATGGAACGCCGAGCATTACTGCAAATTCCACAGAGGGAGGGGACACGATACAGAACAATGCTGGAAGCTGAAACATCTCATTCAAGACTTCCTCGATGCCGGGAAGACTCCCGTTTTGGAAACATTGTCACTTGCAAAGCCCCTCGTGGACTACACAGGGCCCGATGACCGAAGCATCCAGTCTACCTCTCATGCATCCAAGAGTCCGGATTTGATTTAAGTCCGAGTCCGAGTCTGAGTCTAGGATGTTCTATTCCAAAGTCAAAGTCAAAGTCAAAGTCAATTGTATTCTGTCCTCTTTTCCAAAGTTCAATAAAATCAGCTTTCCTGTTTCTCATATATACTTTCCTTATGTGTTTCCGAGAACGTGATGAACACCATCATACACTGTGAGCACACGCACGTGACTATTATAGGCACATCTGTAATGACTGCAGGAAACCGAGCCCGTGTTTTCTTTTTACCTATTCCATGTCTGGTATAGAAAAGCCACACGACTACCCGTAGCAGGAGCGGTATCGAATCCTATGACAAATCTAGGTAATCTCCTAGTTCGGGTTCAAGACGGGAGGCAAGCCCATTTCCCACAATAAAACACCCATCCGATAAGACTGACCAATCCCTACCTTAGGTGTTAGTCTGACCGACAAAAAAACAAAAAAGACTCAAAAAAAAAAAAACTGGACAAAAAAAAAAAATCAAAAGTCCATGAGAAAAAAGCAAAAGGCCAAAAAAAAAAAGCAGGCCATCATCAAAAAAATTCAGAATACCCATGACCACGGTCAACAGTCAATTCAAGTGAAAGCCCCACGACCAGGGTACGGTCAAAATTATCAAAAACCCATGACCGGGGCTAAGAGGTCAATCATCAAAAAATTCAGAATACCCATGACCATGGTCAACGGTCAATTCAAGTGAAAGCCCCATGACCAGCGTACGGTCAAAATTATCAAAACTCATGACCGCGGCTAAGAGGTCAATCAAAAAAATCAAATACTCATAACCTTGGTCAACGGTCAACACAAGTGAAAATCCTTTGACCGTCGTACGGTTAAATTCAAAATTATCAATACATACCATCCAATAGTTGAGTAACAATCAAGCTGGTTAGCTAACACCACATTTAGCCTTCCCACATTACAACCCTCAAGACCTCCTCGAGACCTAGGCCAGAGACAGCCCGGAATTTCGAGTATTCAAGCTCCATAGGATACCCTTAACCATTAGGGCCAGACATGGAAACCATATCCCGCATTATCAAACCAGCCCAATTGAAGTTCGAGCCATTTTTACTCGACTTCCCCCTTTCCTACCACATTACAATACCTTACACCCGAAGCCTCAGCTCCACAAAATCGAGCTCCAGATTTCGGATCATCAAAGCCACTTACTTCTTAGCACCACATTTTCAAAAACATCAAATTCCCCGAGAGCAGAACTCGTTAAAAATCCCGAGAACAAAACTCGTTAAAATTCCCCGAGAGCAGAACTCGTTAAAAATCCCGAGAACAAAACTCGTTAAAATTCCCCGAGAGCAGAACTCGTTAAAAATCCCGAGAACAAAACTCGTTAAAATTCCCCGAGAGCAGAACTCGTTAAAAATCCCGAGAACAAAACTCGTTAAAATCCCCGAGAGCAGAACTCGTTAAAAATCCCGAGAACAAAACTCGTTAAAATCCCATCCCAACTCTTCTCATCCAAACCAGTTACCAACCCCGAACACGGGAACTCAACTTGCAGTCGGCATAGAACATGCCCAAATAGTTCACACCACCTCTGGGGGCTACCCCGGAGAACGCTCACAGTCACAGGATTAACATCCTAACCATTCTAGCCCTTTGATCAAGACATCACTGGGAATGCACCTAGCCTACACCGTCATTATGGCTAGTTACACACAAAGTCCTATTAGAATAGGCACCATAATACATATTCCGACACTGAACTACGGCTTGGTTTGATTTCACTACACGTGAATACGTAGGCAGCCTTTCAACAGAGGCACAACCACCCACATTGAAACACATTCAAAAAGCGCCATCATTCCGGTCACGACACCATCATGTTCTCAACAGCTAGCTTTGTTGTCCCGGGGGCTTCTCCTAGGCAGATGTTCTCCATCCACTCACAAAATCCAGATCTAGCCTCCTTTCTGTAGTGTGTCCTAATACTCGGCTCAGTCGAAGACAAGAATCTGTCAGGACTCGAGGCAATACCCACTTTGGAAATGTACCCTAGAATCAGAAATCCAGAAGGGCACCAGACTAAAACAGTCACATTACAGACTACTGCAAGTCCCCTATAGCATATCTATCCCATTTCGATGTTCGACCGTGTTGCCACTCGCCTGGGCTACGGAATAGCGCAACTTTAGAGCCTCATCATCTTAGGTGGCCCATCCCCCTACTGAGTCACGTCCAACCCCTCGAGAGTCCAGTCGTGTCAGTCAACTCGTCCGGTCACGTCCAGAGTCGAGTCTGTCGGTAGGCCTCTCTCTTCAAATTCCACTTTGAAATTTGCAAAATCTAGCCATTTTAAAAAAAGATCCTTTTCGACAAGGTCAAATTTCGGTCTATTTAAACTGCAAATTTCTTTCCTAAAATGCTTTAGGAGTCAAAAATTTCAAAAAGTCAACTTTCAAAAATTCAAAAATCATTTTCCCCAGCACGAGTCATTTTACTACCTGCGTGTTGCATGCATTTTATGTGACTTATACAGGTACGACTCAAACAGGGACATGCAAACCACTACACCTCCCCAGCATTTTCACGGGATGGGCCAACACACAGGCGCACCCAGGACTTATGCGACAAGTCCAAATCCCCACGGAGTTATCGTTATCAGCTCAGGTATGACTTCTAGCTTATGGCTGGCGAGCCCTTCACGCGAGTCTAATGGACTATAAATGACCCGACCGGAAGTCCGCCAGGTTTCAATCCGCGATTGGCCTGGTGGCTACTCTGATTTTCGCCTTGTCCAAGCCTCAGTCAGAGTGGGGGCTCTGTAGACACCCGCATTTTGACTGCCAGGTGTTTATAGCAGTTTCCAAAAAATACCCGATGATGATCGGACGCTAACATACTTCTATGCGCTCGGATACGGGCTCAAATCCATTAATCGCTGGCTAACACACTTACAGAGTACAAATCTCACAAAATCAACCTCAAATCCAGGTCCAGTGGGCCCTTTCCAATCAAGTAAGGCTAATTTGGGCCGAAACCGACACCGGAATTAAAACCGACTTTTACCGATTGGGTCAACCCTGGTCAAAGTCGTTTCCGAGACACATCAAAGCAGTCACTCAAATACAAAAAGTCCAACTCAAGAAGCAAAACCAACAGTCCACCTTCAGACGGGCCATCAGGTCAAGTCCGTTAGGGCACAAAACCCTAGACACCAAAATACATGGAAAATGCCTATATAAGCAACTCCATGCACACTCAATTTCACAACTTTACAACCCTAATCACAACTACACGCAACCTTTTTACACAATTTTTTCACAATACAACTTTTTAGCAACCCTAATACATCTTTTACACATCAAATTCAACCCTAATTCAACTTTTACCACTTCAAAAAGAACCCTAATCTTATACATGCAACCCTATTCAAACCCTAGCAATTCTACACTAGCAAAAAAACCCTAAACCTAGTTTTAGGAATCAATCCCAAGCCACCATAACTTAACCTCCATAAAACCTCGAAGACTCTTGTGTTAAAGCCACAGTTACGAGTTCGATCCGAGACAAGAACATGTAGGTTGAGGGTGTCAAAACCCCGTTCTCTCCTTCTTCTCTTCCTCTCGTCATCTTCTTCTCTTTTTATTACTTTTTTATTTTTTTTTCTTTTTTTTTTTTCTTTACTGCATCATAATATCGATAATAACTAATACAAAACATTAAAATACTTATCGATTTGTGTCGAATAAGAGGGGTATCAGAATAAGGAAACACGAATATACAAGTCTACTGCACACAGCGTTGACGGTCGCTTGTTCCAATACCCCGATTATTTGATTATTGAGATAAGTTAACTTAAACAATATTTTTTTTATTTTGTTTGCACCATTATCATTAGTCGCATATTTACATTAATTTTCAAAAAATAAGCATTATATTCAATAAGGGTCGAAACCCGTTGACGCGGATCTGACATCCTAATCCTTAGGGATTTATTTCGATGTTGGAAAAGCCGAGGGAATCAAGTTTTCATTCAAGCAAAGTGTCGATACGTTAGATCCGATGCCAATTCCATAATTGGATGTCGAGTCTAATAATCTAATCAAACAATTTAGCCAATTCAATTTTTCGTTGATGCTAACGTAGATGTTATTTAATTCGTTCGAATCATGACACTACGAACGCGGAGGAATATCTATATCGTCTTGGTTATTTTAAACGATTCAAATCTCTTTATTTTTTTTCACTCTAAGTATTCCATATCGATTCCATAATCGAATATGTGATATGACGAGCATCAAAATTAAAATCGAGTATAAATTATTCCAAGTATTTAATACCGATTTCATAATCGAATATTGAATACGGCGAATATCGAAAATATTAAGTCGAGTGCAAATTACGCAATATTTGTACGCGATTTAATAAAATCATCAATTTTCCGAAGAAAACAGTTTCGCTCTTTTTTATTATTATTCTTCGAACATCATTTTTTTTAGACAAAACATTTTTTTTAGATCTCGATATATTTTTTTCCTTGACCTCGGTCAACACGTGTTAATCCATCACGTGACCTAATATTATTTTCAAAACCATGCATCATACTACATTATTCGTAAACTGTTATTATCGTTATACCGTTACTAACAAGTTTGTTATTTTCTTGTCAATTTATTTTTGTTTATTTTATTGTACTAAAATGAACTCACATGCTAAATTTAACTTCGACGTTAGAATTAGTTGCATTAAATTGACATAGAAACCCTTTCAATTTCTCGCATGCTTGGGAAAACAATGTTTGCATAACATTTTCCCGTTCAACTAACGCGCGTATTAGAAAGTCACTCGAATTCTTAGTAGAGGCCGCTAATGTGCGGGCGGGGTTGGGTGTCCTTCGTGGGCTTCCCAACACGTACCCTCACCCCTTACTAAGAACCTCGGTTTCCGGATGCCCGAAACCGTTGGCGCACGAGAGTCATTCAATACACAATATCCGATAACGTCGGTATTGGTATCAAATGCAAAGGGACGAGCCCAATAAACTCTGACGTCGGAAATGGGCCGTATTTTGTATACGGACCACTACGACATAGAGTGGGCTCGAATGGTTCCGAATAACAACAAAATTCGGTGGCGACTCCACTTCGACCTAAATTTCAATTCGATCTGTTTCATATGGAGATTCATTCGCCTACCCAAACCCGCGCGTGGCCGCGTCGGGGTGGACCTATGTCATGTCCACACATATTGGCGACAAAGTCTTGTTATTTTACTCACGTTTACGTTTGTTTCCAGGGAAGCTGAAATCAAGGTGGAGCGGTCCCTATACCGTCACTTCCGTAAGCAAGAGTGGAGCCATCGAAATCAGAACCGAGGCAGGAGAAGTTTTCAAAGTTAATGGGCAATGATTGTAGTTGTACCATGAAGATGTCAGTGTTGGAGCCATCGAGGAGGTTTTTCTAAAGCCCAAATCTTAACGCAGTCACTGAATCACGGTCGTGCTGGACCGTAAAAACCAGCGCTGGCCGGGAGGCAACCCGTGTATTTTTATTTTTCGTATTTTTTCCAATTTTTGTAAATAAATAATATAATTTGCATTTATTGAGTGAGAACAAGGATACTTATATTTATCTCAAGTTAGTGTACAAGGATTATTGAGTTATACAATAAGAGTCTGAGTCTAGTGAAGTATGCCAGGCTGAAGATCATCCCAGTCTACAGACTCAACCCCATCTACCCATTCTTTAGACTGGACATCCCAGTCTTCAGACTCATCCCAGACCTAATCCCAGTTCTACCCAACTCACCACAAACCCTAACCTCCTTCCACCACCGCGTTGCCTTCGTTTGCCCTCTTCTACTCCGTTCACCCTTCCGCCATCACCCATCACCGTTCGCCGACCACCTCTGCTTATTCTCACCTTATTCTCGCCAGTCCTCCGCGCGACTATCCATCACCGCCCGTCTTTTTCCTTCTCTGCCGTCCGCTACTCTGTCTCGTCGGCCTGTTTGTGAGTCCGGGGTTTCACGCCTGGGTTCCCTGAATTCCGAGTTCAAACTTCCAATTCTGGAATTTCAAACTTCGAATTTCTTGGATTTTCCTTCTGTTCATTGTGTTTTGATTGGTTTTACTTCTGTTCTTTTTTTGTTTTTCGAGTTTCTGCTATTTCTCTGGGTTCTGTGTTCGTTGCTATTCTGCAGGTATCATGGAACACAACAACCCGCCAAGGAAACACGTGCGAACGAAGAAAAGAACTTCAAAGTCAAGACAGCACGTACACACGGAAACTGAGGCTGAAATCAGGACAACATTAGAGTTGGAGCAACCAGCTGGCACGGAAACCGAGGCCGTGATTCTGCAGCCACCACCCGCCATTCCTTCGGTCCCGGGTTTCGAAACCGTCGAGTTCGTATCCGCCACCCAACGCGAGAAGTTCCTTTCTTTTTCTACTGATAAAAAGATAGTAGCTTCTCGTTTTATTTGTGCGGAAATGTTACGTGAATTGGGCCTTTGGGATAGTATGTGTGCACTTTTAGTCGGTACGGGTATGCATGGACTACGGGATATGGGAGACCTCACTTACCCCGCATTAGTTACTGAATTTTTTACCTCATTTGAGTGTGTCATTCACGACGAGAGGTCGAGCCTTAGTTTTAGGTTCTGTAACTCACATTATAACCTCCCACTTTCCCAGTTCGCTACCATACTTGGTCTTCGAGACTCAGGTAGTTTACCCGGCAGTCTCACCGACTATAGTAAGTTGTGGGAGTCCATCACAGGTCAGACACGACACCCGATGGACCATTTTTGAGGATCTCTCGTGCATCATCCAGTACTTCGGTACTGGTTTAGGCTGCTCGCCTCTTCACTTTTTGGCCGCAACGAGACCCATATAATCAACAAGTACGAGCTTGGCCTCTTAGATGCACACCTCAATTTTGCCCAAGCCACCCCTCATACTCTTAATGTGTCCCACTTAGTGGTCATTCACCTCGCCGGTGTCGGAAAGGGGAAGCAAAACACGATCGCATGTGGCGGTCTCATCACCCACTTAGCACGGCGATTAGCCTCTGGCTACCCCATTGAGACCCTTACACCCACCGACTCAGTCAACATTGACACACTCGACGACGACTACTTGAGGCACCTCAAGTGGCTGGCAGGCACGCCGCACACTTGGCTTCTCGGGATAGCAGAGTCTGTTACACTCCCTTGTCCCACCCTCCCTTCACTCACCCCTCTCCCTGAGTCGACTTCGGCAGGTTCAAACCATTCTTACCCCTCACTATTACTCACTGCCCCCTCATCCGGTGTTACACCGGATGTCGGGCAATCTTCTGTGGCTAGACCATCGACTTCAGCACCCACTCAACCATCCACTACCCCGTCACCAGGACCCGTAACAGGTTCCCCGACAACCGACCGCCCCACCTCCACCGCGACCCTACCCTCGACTGACGATAGACTGAGTCAGCTGACCGATTCTCTCACACTAGTCCGTGAGGAGTACACACAACTCCGTGAAGAGCTCACGCGACACCACACGGAGGCGGCAGCAGACCGTAATCGGCTTCGGGCCGAGCACAACACCACCCTCAACCATCTCTTCACTGAGCTTCGGCAACTCCGAACCGCTATTGTAAACTCAGGATCTCGGGTACCATCGTTGGGTCGTGGCACCATCACGATAAATAACCCGCTAGACCCGAGACCTGCACCCGATGCTTGGAAACCACGATCGCCCACAGTTGCGTCAGACTCCGACCATGACTAGAGTTCGGTTTGGGGAACTCCCTGTATATATTAGGTACTACTCTCCTCCTCACTCTTTAGTTTTGCATTTTTAGTTACTTTCCACTTCTCTTCGGTGGTTCAATTTGTGTATACAATGAGGACATTGTATTGTTTGGTTTGGGGAGGGTAACTAATTTGGATTAGTTGCATATTTTCTGCATTTTCGCATGCATTTTTTATTTTAGTTTTTAGGCATTTTAAGAGTCTTTAGGAGTCGGGACGGGTTAAGCAACAATGATGAAAATGCTTTTGCCTCTTCTTTTCTCGTTTCATTAACTTTCTCATTCTAGCGTTAGTTTAGTTTACTTGATCGAGTCTTAGGTTATGGCAATATCTCGATTGTTATTTCAGTGAAAGAATAAACTTGGCTTAAATTGTTGGCAAGCTACTTAAATTCTGAGGATTAGAGCCTTATGAAACCGATGACATCCATGATCGGTCTATTTAGGAATGAGAGTACTTCTCCCTATTTCGCATGTAACATCAAATTGCATAAGTGTGAAGTCAGTCTCTTAAGTCTTTGTGCATTCGGGTTGTAACTGTAGCATGTATTGAGGCTTTTCCTTCTCGCTTTTTATTTCCCTTTCTTGTTTTCATTAAAAAAAATCGAATTATCCCTTCACTACAAAATTAACCACAAGCCTAAATTGCCTACCCTAGTCGACCTAGTCATGGTTATATTGATGTTTTGTCGAGATAAGTCGGTTTGCTGTAGTTATGCTTTGATTTTGTATGTATATGTTTCCAAACAAAAAAAAAAGTGGAAAAAGAATTTAGTTGTGAACTCCGATACTTCGTTGTGATAATATTGTAGAGTTGAGTTTGGTGAAATGAGCGAGATATGGAGAATGCCGTCGTTAATCGGCTTGATTTTATCTGTTTTGTGATTTGGGGCTTTTGGCAGTATAATTTGGAAGTTTGGAATTGACTAGCTTGACTATTACCTCCACATTCCCATTTTTATAATCCTTTCTTACCCGTCGCTTAACTCATATTCCATTTCACCATTTTATGCCTCGATATATGTTTTGGTCTCGATTAGTTTGAATGTGCAAATGATAGGTAGAGATTGTCATCACATTAGATTGCATGCATGTGTATAGGTCGTAGATTAGGCGAGCGTCTTTCTTTCTCTCTACCTCACATTCATATTCCATATCCCCTTCATGAGAGTAGAGTGTAACCGCGAGAGTCCGACAATGATAAGCCTAGCAAGGTTGACGGTTCACTGTTATTCTTTTGATAATGCCACAGCTCGAGTCAGTTCATATTTTCTACGTGTCGCTAGCTTGAGTTAGTTTTTGTAGCGAGTGTAGTTGGTGTAAATAGCTTTGAGTTGTATACCGTTCCCATAGGTCTTGTGTTTGATTGCTTGAGGACAAGCAATGGTTCGGTTTGGGGAGATTTGATGCGTGTCGTTCCTATTCGATTTTTTACCTATTTTGGCACGCATTTCTGTGTCGATTTATTATTTTAGGAGTCGGATTACGCTATTTTCTCCCATATTTGCTACTCGGGTATTCTTTTGTTATTTTGCAAATAATCGAGACCGATTAGTTAAAAGAGCTAAAAATTGCATCAAAAATATTAAAGCCTCTGAAACCGATTCATTGTAGACCAAGAAGAAGGAAGCAAGTCTATAGACTAGGCTGTGAGTCTATAGACTGAGAGGAAGGAAGTAAGAAAGCTGGAGACTAAAGCACAAGTCTATAGACTGGGAAACAAGTCTATAGACTGAGAAAGTGCAACAGACAGTCCGTAGACTGAGGAGAAGTCCGTTGGAAGCCTAGATTGAACTCAGTCTGCAGACTTGGATCTCAAGTCTACCAACCTAAAATCCAAGTCTGCAGGATGGGATACCACTCCAAGACTAATTCAGTTGACGTTACCCACTACTCCCCCTATTACGCTCTTCTTCTTCCCACTACTTAGTTAATGGGATTGAAGATAGGAGGAAAAAAAAGGACAGTTATTGAGGGCTTAAGCAGTTTAAATACAGCTTTAATTTTATGATCTAAACATCCTTCCATTAACATATTCTCTGCTTCATCTTCTTCCTTGTTCTCTCTGTAATCAAAACACAATTAGTTTTTATTTTGAAGCTTTCAATAATCAGTCTTCAGTAATTAATTCAAGCATTTTGGGAATTATTCAGTATTATTATTTTCGGGTTTCTTCTTATTCTATTTCTTTATCTCTGCAATCTCTCCGTTGGGTAAATTTCTCCTTCTTCCCTATCTCCCTCTTCCAGTAGTATTAGATTTTATTTTCTGTCTCCTTTTAGAATTCATTAGTTTAACATAAGTTTAGTTCCTTTTTCTTTTTTTTTCTTTTTTATTAATTCTTATTTCTCTCTTTTCCAGTAGTTTTTTAATCCTGTTAATTTTGTATTTTTTCCATAGTTCTCAATTCATACTGTTATCATGTCATATCCCATTTTTGTCATCATTATTAGTATACTAATTGTCACTGTAAATATGAGTAGCTAAATTCGTTTTCACTAGAGTTATAGGTGACTTATAAACCAATTTTTGTATTTATGCAGTAGTTAAATAAATCGGTTTTATGAACTTTATCGCTCTTGCAACATCTCAATGACGAATAATTAATTATAGGCCTTAATTGATTGTTTGTATCCTGTAAATCCCGACCTAAGATCGAAAGCCTGGAACGGATTAGACTCGTTGTAATCGTTGGAATTTCCTAATAAGATGCGAGAGCCCATTAGGTAAATTCTAGGGCGACTAGTGATCCGAGAGGACCGTGTCTACACCCTTTAGTTCATATTAATCGATTGTTTGATTACTGAATTTATGCTTATTTTGGTTTATGACGATCCTGTAACTCTGGTGTTTTTCTTCCATTAATTTTATTATCTTCATACTAGTTTACTGTTTTAATTTTAGCATCATAGTTTATTGTCTGCTGTAGTCTGTTAGTTTATAAACTCAACTAAATCGCACCTCGTGAATTAGACCTTCTAATCGACCGACTTATAAATTCAATTTGCCTCCCCGTGGAATCGACCCTATTTATCACTATCTATCGGTTAGTTGTATTTAGGTTATTTTTATTACGGTAACGCGACTAGACCGTGTCAGTATGCTTTGATACAGTTCCTCGTATGCTGTGAAAGGGGGCTATGGATGGTTATTGGCCATGCATGAATCATGTGATAGGATGTGGTTAGACAAGAAGGGATTTGCTCTTCCTTTATTGAAAGGAATTTATTGTTTCTTGGTCACTCGAAGAGTGTGACTTGTGCAAATGCGTGGCCGCGCTCAGATAGGATGATTGTCATCTATCTGCTCTTTTAACAAGTCAACTCAAAGATTCGAGTAAAACATTGAGACATGCGAGGATGACACTTTTTCTTACCTCATTCACATTTGGAGACAATAGTAGCAAAGAGACTTAACGTCGTTCTTGAGAGGACATGTACAAGTGGGAGACTGAAGGAGTTATGTCCACTGTCCTACGGATTTACCCGCTTAAGTCTATGTATCCGATATGCCTTGTTAGAGGTTGATGTCGGGTTGACATATAAATGGGTTATATGTCAGGTAGTCTTAAGTGGGTCATTGGGTCACACACAATGTGTACGGGATATTATTAATATAACGGTATATTAATATATTGAGTTAGTAGTAATACGACTCAGCTGTGCTGTCGGGTTATGGTAATTAGAGTTACAGTAATAATCAAGTTATGGTAACTAGAGTTATTGTGATAATCCAATTATACCAATTAGAGTTATGGAATAACTTCTAGGTTAAGTAACCTAGCTCTCTAGCTCTCCTATATAAGGAGGTTCATATGATGAACCAAATCATACATTTCAGAGTATTGATTCATATATTATTAGAGAGAGAATTTTGTGAGATCCTCTCACAAAACTCTTATACTTGCATATACACCGCAGTTCCGTACCTGTGTGGATACCAACGGAGGCATCACATCTGGGTTGCTTTATTATGTCCGTGGGGAATTATATATAAATCTGGGTTATTATATATCTTATTATTTTTATTAATACGCTCTTCCGCTGCTAATAAGGTATAATCGTTATCCCTCTAATTTTGTCTTTTTGGTTAACACTTATAACAGGTCATTGGCTTAAAGGGTTGTAACCCTACATAATCAACCTCAATTTAACAATGGGATCAAACACAAGCATCGAAACCTAGTAAAACAAAAACATCCAAATCGATTTTCTAGGGTTTTCAACAAAACTAATTCACAATCAATCGAATCAAGCAAAACCGACAATAAACAAGCAAAAAACACTTACCCGGAATCGACATCGTCGTAAATAGCGAAAATCAAAATGAAATTTGGCTAGAAAAGTCGAGAAAGCAATCTTGGGGCGAAGGGGACGACGCGTTTGAATATTGTGAAATAAAACAATCGCCCCAATTTTCGTTTACTTAAACAGACCCGGACCACGAAAACCCGACCGCACCAGCTGACGCGTCCGAGTCCTGGCACGCCGAGGGCTAGCCGCCTGAAGATCAGGGCGCAGACGGATGCGCGTCTAAACAGCCCAGTGCAGACCAAAAACATAACAAACAAGTTCGATACACATAAAAACACGCACCTTTAAGACAAGCAAAATAAGATTAACAGAGCAATCACTAATCAACATCGATAACGCACTCTATAACACCCGTGAATTTTATAAATTAAATTACATTAAAATTTTGTTCGTATTATTATTTTTACGATTTAACTCGTAATTCTTAAAATTATTATAAAACGAATTTGTTGTTTAATCTTCCAAACTCCTAAAATTCTATTTGACTCGGAAACTCTTCTTATATTTAAAACATATTTTTATTTTTGTTTCGAATCATTTTATACATTTAATTTAATTCTTATCGAAAATCTATTTCAACGATTTAAATTCTAATTTTTATTTATTTATTTATATTTAAGCTCGAATTTCTATTTTCGGCTCGAAATTCATTTTTTTTAAGTTTTGTCAAAATATTTATTTCATTTCCTCGAAAAATAAATTTAATTCACTTTATCGAAAATTTATTATTTATCGGGAAATACTATTTCATCGTCTAATTATTTATTTCCATAAACTTCATTTTCGTCTCGAATAATTATTTGTATCTCTAGAAATGTTTGTTTACTCATTTTTATTTAGCCGACCCAATTATTTTATTTATTCAATTTTAATTCGGTTCATGAGTCGGTCATCTTATCGTCACGGAATAATTCGTATTTTCTAAACCGATTCAATTAATCGGTTTCCTAATCCTCATTCAACCCACTTGACCAAATTGTTACATTCCCCCTTCCCTTGTTTTAACTCTCCACCGCTTCACTTCTTTTTCTCTTCCCACATTCACTTAATCACTTCATTCTTCTCACCTTCACCCCCCTGCAAACCTCTTCGTTCCTCATCTTATTCAGCCGTCCTCCTTTTCATCTTCATTTCTCTTCTTCACTTACTCCACCATCATTTAGCATTTCCCCTTGTCTTTACTTCTTCGTTCCCCTTGTCTTCTCTGCTTTCTTCTTCATTATATGCATTTGTTTGCTGCTGCTTCTGCTGCGTACTGCCGCTGCTGCTTCTGCTGCGTACTGCCGCTGCTGCTATTGGGCGTGACTCAGTGCTGCTGCTCTTTGCTTTCCCGATTCGTGAAGGTATTTCGTCTGTGTTGCTACTGTCTGTTCTGTTGTTGATCGTTTCTGCTGTTGTCTCTTTGTCTTTTCATTTTCAACTTGATTCGGCCCTGTTTCGGTCTGGTTCGGTCATCTTCCTACCGCTGTTTGTTTCAGTTCAGATCATAAATTGTCGTACTGTCACCCAGTTTTGTTGTTGCTGCCTGTTGCCGCTGCTGTCTGCTGTTGTGACCATGCTCGTTTTTCTTCTTCTTCTTCTTCTTCTTCTTCTTCTTCTTCTTCGTACTGTCGTGATTGCTGCTGCTTGGTCGTTCTGCTGCTACTGTCCACGAGTTTCTGTCGTGATGCTGACTCGTTCTAGCTGTTTGTATGTTCTCCTTCTCGTCCTCTTCTCCTTCTGTCTTCATTTTGTTCGTTGCTGCGGATTATGTTGGTTTTGCTGCTGTTTATTGTATCACGATTGTTGTGCGTTGTTTTCTCTTCCTCCACTTCATTCGTTGATTCTGTTTCTGCTGTCTCTTGCTGTTTTTACGTTCTGCTGCTGCCCTTGGCTGTCTATTCTTTCTTTTCTTCTCCTTCTTCTAACTGTTGTACTTAGGGATGGCAACGGGGCGGGTATGGGTCGGGTCCGGACCCGACCCATACCCGTCCTTAAAAAGTTGGAACCGGACCCGACCCGGACCCTTAAGGGTCCGGAAATGTTAGACCCTTACCCGGACCCGATGGGTACAGGTAGGGTCCGGGTCCGTCACGGGTCCACTGTGCGACAATTTAATATGTATAGTATTTTTAACGTATACGATTTATAACCCGATATTTCAAAAGCCAAATTAAAAGACAATAAAGTTAAGGACGGAACTGTATGAGACACGACGAAAGGAGGAGTAGTATGTGAGTATTAGGCCTAATTAAGTGAGCCAGTAGTGAATAAATTAAGGGGAAGAGCTGGATAAAGGGAGGAGGGTTCATGGAAGCAAGAAGTAATGGGAGTTGGAGGTTTGGTATTGCACTACTGCGGCATAAAATGAAGAGAAGAGTGGATATTAAGGTTTTGCGGATTAGTCATTAGTAGTTATATATATACTCTCTCTATATATATATTTTTTAATTTATTTTTTTTATACGGGTCCAAGGGTCGGGTCCGGGTATGACTTTTAGGACCCGGACCCGGAATATTTTTTATGGACCCGTACTCGACCCATACCCGCAGGGTCTGAAAAAATTTGACCCGTACCCGACCCGTTAGGGTAAGACCCAATGGGTCTGGGCAGGGTCCCGGACCCGTTGCCATCCCTAGTTGTACTACTTCATCGATACTACCATTTCTTTTTCTGGCTGAATATATCGTGCTATTGCTCTCGCTGCTACTTCTTGGATCAATCTGTGTTCCGTTGATTGCTCTTCTACTCATTGCGAATGTTGTTGTTCGTTACTATGTGTTACCGTCTTCGCTCTTGCTGCTACTTATTATTCCTTCTGAGGCTCGTTTTTGTCCTATGAATGTCCTTTGTTTCTGTCTCCTTCATCGGTTCTTTTCAGTCCCTTATCTTCCCTTCATCTCTGCCCTGATAAATCGACCATAAACCCAATCTATTTTGTTTCCGTCTTATGTCAATTACACTAGAGTGATTCTTTTGTTTTGTTTTCTCGATTTCCGTGGTGGATCATGCTTAGAAGACTAATGACACTATAAAAGACAACATTTCTACTGGATTGATCAAGAAGGACGAGTACGAGTTCGTTTCGGTTATCGACTTAAGGTAACTTTAGGAAGTTACTCGATTTTATATCGTATGTTTGAGTAGTAGTATGTAGTAAATATTTTAACTTTGGTTTTCTAATTTAGCTATTTATTATTTGCTAAAAGTATATCTTTAAACCGTGCGTTTTATAAATATTTTACGAGTTTCGATATCGTTTATAAATTGTTAGTAATTTTATTATTTATGATTGCTTATAATATTTTGTTGGGTATCGTGACACTAGTAAATTAAATAATAACGATTTCATATTTTTCATATTTCGTTAATTTATAATTTTTAACTCAAAATCATATTTTTGTATTATAATCGAGATTTGTATACTTGTTCAATAAATTAATTTTCGTTTTACGATTTATAATAATAAATGAGAAAATAGTCGATTTAGTTTTAAATATATTTTTAGTCGAGACTATTTTCACTAATGATTTCCGATTGACTATTTTTATTAAAATCCGTATTATCTATTAATATAAGCTATTTATTAAAAATAATTTGAAATCTTTGTAACTCTCATTCATTTATAAAACTCGTTGACTCAATTAATTTTTATATTGTTTTTCATAAAATATCTCCTTTTTGAAAATTTATAGTTTTAACTCGATTTCTTAATTATTTATAATATACTATATATTGACGTGTTATTTATATTTATATATTGAGTAACAAATTTAGAAATATATTAAAGTTACCATAACAACGATAATAGTAAAATGTTAATTTCGTTGGAAATGCTATTTTTATACATTTCACTTATTTTAATAACTTACGTATTTTCTATAAGACTTTCTATTTAAAGTAAATTTCTAAAATTAGTAAGTTTCTATTTATAGAAAGTTTCTCTTTTATATAAAATGTTTATTTCTTTTATCTTCATATTATTTATATTGATTTTATCTTTTGTATATCGATAAATGGCTTGTTTTGGAGTTATGGAATAAAGACAAGTGTGGGGTTAGAGTAATATAATCCGGGGTTTACTGTTTTGCCATCAACTATAAGGCTAGTGTATCAGGAATCGGTACATTGGTTGTTGAACCGGGTGACAGGTATCCCGGGAGCTATGTACATTTTGACCTTAAGCTTAGGCCTCGCAGTAAGTCGCCGTCATAAGTTGAACTGAGTGACAGGTAATCCCAGGAGGGGTGTGCATTGTCTTAAACTAGGGCCACGCATTTATAAGTTGTCGTCCTATTATGGTTGAGTAGCCTAGTTAGAGACCGAACTTTGATTTGTTTGAGCTAAGTTCTCGAAGCTAGTTTTTAGTATTCTCCTGGTGAAAGTCTAACCTTCTACACTGAATATTTCCATAACGCCGTTTTAAATATTATATTATTATCGATACATTTTGGTTTGCAGGTTGACAAATATTTGAAGTTTTCTTCTGAAATCTTGTTCTTATTTTATTGTTCCAATATTTTAAGTTTTCTCCGAAAGCTTATTTTTTTATATATCTTTTAATGTTTTCAATTTTAACTATTTTGATATAATAATACTATTATGTTTCCATATAATATAAGATGGTTGGGAGAACGTCTGAGTTACTCCCCACTGACGTGGCTGTTATGTTTATAACTTGACATGTATTTGTTGCTGGGTTTGGGTGTGAGCTGGCGAGTAGCGTGGATCCTACTTTTCTTCATTCATGTTTATTTATGGATTTTTGTAACCCTGTTTGGAGAATTTTTATTTTAGCCCTTTTGTAAAAAGTGGCCTCTGTATTGACTGACCATTCTTTTATTAAAATATAGAACATCAATGTGTTTTAATCCCAAATCTACAGTGTTTCCGCCACTGTATTGCGTTAGAATTCTAGAGGATTACACACTCTCCATAATGAAACAAGCATAAGAAACACACTTAACCTAAACGCTGCACCCGGACACGTAACAAAGCAAATCTAAACCAAACTAAACTAAATGAACTCTAAACAAATCTCAAATGCATAAACAAACTAAAACAAAGCAAGAACAAACCCGAACGGAATAAAACAAACTCACAAAGCAAAATTTAACTTAAACGAATAAACAAACAGCAATTTTGCCCGAGGGTCAGAGTTATCCCGGAGGCACAACAATTTTGCCAGAGGGTCAGAGTTATCCCGGAGGCACAGCAATTTTGCCCGAGGGATTTAAGATCCCGGAGGCAGAGTAACAACAACTTTGCCCGAGGGTCAGAGTTATCCCGGACGCACAACAATTTTGCCCGAGGGTCAGAATTATCCCGGAGATACAACAATTTTGCCCGAGGGTCAGAGTTATCCCGGAGACACAGCAATTTTGCCTGAGGGATCTAACATCCCGGAGGCACAACAACCACAATTTTGCCCGAGGGTCAGAGTTATCCCGAAGGCACAGCAATTTTGCCCGAGGGTCAGAGTTATCCCGGAGGCACAACAATTTTAGTCCTAGGGGTCAGAAGCATCCCAAAAGATGGCTATTCGAGTGGAGACTGACGCCCTCGAATAGTTTTTATCATCTTGTTTTGTCCCAGGGGTCAGAACCATCTCGAAAGACAGCTATCCGAGTGGAGACTGACGCCCTCGAATGGTTTTATATCACTTTATTTTTGTCCTAGGGGTCATAAGCATCCCAAAGACGACCGCTTGAGTGGAGATTGATGCCCTCGAACGTTTCATTTCATCAAGGGTTCACAAGCATCCCAAAAATACTTGTGCAAATAAAAGCCAACACAAATAAGCATCCTTTGCGTCACTAACGCGCGATGATAAGTGTGGTTTGAAGTGCCTATTTCTTGTGTTTGGTCCCGGTTTCTCTTGTGGAATCACTCTTTTGAGCAGTTTTCGAGGCTACTTACGCTTTTTCTTACTTGTTTTAGATTCCTAAGACCAATATTGGAGAGATGGAACGATTCCGACTCGTTTCCGACACTTTTGGAGCCATCGAAGAGAAGCAACGATCACTCGGTGGCTTAGACTCGATCCCGAGACCTTGGGACCCATTCCCGAGGCCCTTAGACTCAATCCCGAGCACCGAGAATCGATGAGAAGCCTATGAAGAGCAAATAGGGACCTTTAGGATCATATTGGAGGCCTACAAGACCCTTCCCGGGCGGGAAGAGTATCCTTCTCGGTCGGGAAGGAGTGCAAGAAAGAAGCGTCTTCTGATGGGCCGTCCCGACCGGGAAGGAAGCTTTCCGATCGGGAAGAGCATAACACCGCCCGGTGTTATGCATGATCCCGGTCGGGACCAAATCCTTCCCGGTCGGGACCACCACCTTCCCGGCCGGGAAGGAGCAGTTGTAGACGTGGCTCTTTCTTTTCTTCTCTTTCACTCTTGTAACCCTATATATACCCCCCCCCCTCTTGTATTGTTAGACTATCTTATGTAACCCTAGACTACTTTAGGTTAGATTAGCTTAGATTAGTGGTAGATTAACTTAATCCCCCTTTAATTAGTTCTTAATCTTAGTTTAATCTAGTTAGATTACTCTTGTAATATTGGGATTCTTGAAGACTCTACCAATCTTTACAACATTGGTGGAGGTTTTGGGTGTTCTTTATATGCAAGTTCTCATCTTTTCATCCTTTGTAGTTTGGAATAATCTTTTTCTCTTCTCTTTTCTCTTAATCTTTCATTGTTAATCAAGTTTGAATCTTTTTTTATTGTTTGTTGTTCATCTTGTTTATGTATTGTCTTGTTCTTATATTGTGGGTTTCTCTAGTTTGTGTTGTTATTCCTTTAGATATGTGTGAATAGTTATCCCCTAGGGTTAGTAGGGGGATTGGGTGTGATTAGGGATGATTAGGGTGAGATGGGTGGTACTAGATGTTGTTTTTGTTGTTTCCTATCAACCTTGCACTCCACATGTTTGATGAAATGCTTGTGAGACTAGAGACGATCAATCCTTGATTTTCTTGCTTGTTCTCTTGCATGTGTTTGTTTGGTTGATAGGTTTGGTTCCCTCATTAGTAGCGAGAGCGTGGTGAGGGCGACCCCTAGGCCGTTTAAGTAGCGAGAGCCCGACCGGAACCTATGCTACGAAGACATGCTAGTTACCCCGTTTTTCTCCTTTTGATCCCCTTGGCACCCATGAATCCGACCTAGCCCTAGTTTTCCTTCTTGTTTTATTTGCTTCCATTAGTAATTAGTTGCTTGTTTTGTCTTCGTTTTTCGTGTTTTAGACCTAGGATAGTTAGTCATTAGCCCGTCAAATTGGCGCCGTTGCCGGCGACGGCGTAGTTTAGACTTTTGTGTGTTTAGTTTTAGACTTTCTTCTTGATTTTTGTGTTTTCTTCTCCTTGTGTATCTCCGTTCTACTTCGTGTGTGCTATTTCTCTCATCCTAGTGCCTCAAAAGCACTAGGCTACTAATGTTTGCTCAAGTGCTTCTAGTGCATTCAATGTATCAAGGCAACGTTACGACAATGTGGCATCCAAGCTACCATCAATCATCATGGGACAATCATGGGGCTAATTGCCAAGACCCACAACTTTATCAACCATACCAATCTCATCAACAATCTTACGAACCCTCTTCATATGGTTACCATGAAAGTTGTCAAGGATCATTCCAAAATCCTAACAACTACCAAATACCCTCACATAACTCACAACCAAAAATCCCCAACTTTGAGCTTTGTCAAATGATGATTCAAATGCGAAAGACTCAACAAGGGATGATGGTTCAATTGCAAAAGAGTCAACATGAGATGATGGTTCAAATGCAAAGGGATAAAGAGGAGTTCATGGCCCAAATAGAGGTGCAAGATGCTCGAATTAATGCACTCATGGCTCGTTTCACGATATTGGCCAGTTGAGCTCCACAACTTGTTGAGGAAGGTTCATTTGGGCATGAAGATCGGTTGTCTCCACATGGAAATCAACTCGATCATGAAGCCACGAATGAAGAAGAGAGGGTAAATCAAGAGATCATTGTTGAGTGTTTCTTGGATGGTGAAGATATGGGAAGAATGGAGAAAGTTGAAGCTTCAAAGGTCGACAATAAGGAGGGATTTGAACGTGATTATCAAGGTAACTCTTGGGTAGCCAATGTATTGGCTATTAAATTGGATTTGTATGATTTTCTTCGTGATGAACCGGATGTTGACAATCCAAACCCAAGTGAAGAGATGACCCCTCAAGACCAAATTGACAAGGTGAGTGAAAAGGAACGTAATATTTGGGAAAAATAGGTAGATGCCCTAGAACTCGCCTTGAATGGGAAATTGGAGGAGCCAATTGCCTCCAATGAAGAAAACTTGATGCCTTCTCCTCCTCTATCGCACTCGATTTCTAGTCCCTTGTCTTGTAAGACAGTTGATGAAGAGGATCCTTGTCGGGCGGTGGAAAAGAGTGCCACTCTTGACCCCGTAGAAGAAGCAACCCCCTTAGGGTGTGATCTCCCAAATCACAACGCCAAGCATGACTTTAGACCACAATACCTACCGGATGGTCATAAGAGTCGTTGTTATCATGGTTGGGAAGACCCGGAAGATCACAAGAAACCCGAGCGTAATGGATTAGATGATTGCTTCTCGACTCCGACGTGGAAACTCTTGTTGATGGCTAGGATCGGCCACATGAGCGTTAATGAAGATGTTGCTAGAGCATTGGACTTACTACTCCGAGCTCTTGATGGCTATGGAGGCGTAGATGGTGAGAGTATCTTATTGTAAATATCTTTTCCTTTTCTTTTTAGCTTTTGTCTTTGTATATGTTTGGTTGGATAGTTTAGTTTCTAGGATTTGTTAGTTTTTGTGAAATCCTGTAATTGGGTATTTTGATGAGCGATGATGTGAGGGAGGGATTTGATGGTGTTTATTGAGTTTATTTGATAGGTCATAGTGAGGATGAAGCTTTGAGAGAAGTAGTTGATGATAGAAGCTTGGAGTTTGGTGGAGGAAGTCGGTTTTTGAGCTATTGACAGGCTTTTGGGGACTAGATTTTAGATCTCGATGTATTGGTCGATGTATTGGTGGCCTTGTGGGTGATGCTATCAAGAAAATGAAGGGCTAAAAGACTCATCCCGACCGGGAAGGATGTCATCTCGATCGGGACGAGTGTGCTGAAAAGTGGGTTCCCTGATGTGTCGTCCCGACCGGGATCAAGTCCATCCCGACCGGGAAGGAACCGTCCCGACCGGGAAGAAGTCCATCCCGACCGGGATGGTGCCCAGCTCCTTCTTTTGTCTCTTCTTCGACATTTGAGCCCACCCAACCACTTTATACCCCCTCCCAACCTCCCTACCTACCCTTGCAACTATCTATGACCCATATACTTCATCTATATACCTTCTACTCATCTTCTCTTCACTACACACCGAGTTTCACCTCAAATCCCACCTCATTTACAACAATGCAAGCCTAGTACTTTAACCATGCGACCATATTGAGAACGAGGGGGATTAACAATGAAGAAGACAAGCAAAGTGCCAATATCGAACATTCAGACGATGGATACTTGTGAGTTGCTAACCGGTTGGTAAGGTGACTCTCGTTTATTTTCCGCCTTTTATTACTTGTCTCCCTTTATATGTTCCCCTTCCCTTTATCCTTTTTGTGTCATGGTGGCCCTCGGGGCCTTGGTAGTCACTGCTCCCGATTCTCGATGACATGACTACATCGAGAATCATTTCAAATCCTAATTTACAAGCCTTTTCACTTTTTATTTATTTTTCACTTTTTGGTAGAATTTAATCGGATTTAGGTGGAATCCGGGCTAGGTGACTTGATTACACCTAGCCCTCCCCTCCCATTTCCTTTGATTTTCTTCTTTTTATTTCTTCCCCCATCCATATATTTTCTTGTCTCGGCCCTTGGTGACTTGATTACACCCCGGTCGGACACATTCGACCCTTTCTTCACTTTCTTTTTTCCTTTTTAGCTTTATTTTCCCTTTTTCTTTTCTTTTTAGTGTCTCCGCACGCACTACCGATCAAGCATTAGGACATTGCTCGGTTTAAGTGTGGGGGAGCGACATCTTACTCTAGTTTTATTTTCGTAGTTTTTTTCGAAAAAATCTTAAAAACCCCTAAAAATTTGAAAATTTTCATAAAAATCAAAAAGATTTTCTATTGTGTCTTTTCCTTTTGTGTCGTTGTGTCGTATATTTGTTGTGTTGTGTGTGTTTTGCCTCCCTTTTCCTTGTAGGTAGCTTAGTCACCGTTAACTTTGGAGGGCTTTCAAGACATCCGGTAACATCTTTTTATCCCTTTTTCCTCTTTGTCTCTTGTGGAGTTTTGGAGGAGATTGTGTGATGACGTGCGCTCGGGTGGAGCTTTGTAGAGTTTGTGGTTGATTTGGTTGCTTATGTGGATGTTTTGGGGTGGTGTTTGTTTTCCTTGTGTGCTTTCTTTCCTTTCTTTCATTTCATTTTGTTTTGTCTTGTTTCGTTTCATTTTCTTTTGTCTTTGTTTTGTGTTATGTGGTTTGTGTCTAGTGTAGAAAAAAAAAGGTTTTTGAAAACCCGGTTTTGAGGCTAGTGAGCAAGTGTTTACTTTCCCTTTCTAGTAGTGTGAATCGAGTCTTGGACTTTAGTCTAGTAGAATGACTTTAAATCAATAGTTTCGTTGGTTTCTTACCTTGAGTCCACCTAGTCTACTAGTGATTTACTACGGGATTTGCATTTTGACCCTTTTGACCACCCATGGAGTGAAAAGGCCTTGGTTGCCAAGTCCCGTCCCTTAGGTGACCGTGTTCGAAATTGCTTTGATTAGTCCAAGTTTCCCCCTTTTTGTGGGTTTGAAGGGAAGACGTTGTCCCGACTCACCTATTTCCCTACCTCCTACACATTTCCACAAATAAGTTGCAAATTGTCTAAGTTCTCACTTGGTTGCAAGAAATGCCTACAATACAAGATTTATCCAAAAGGCAAGCCAAGAAAAGAAAGAAAAAGAAAAGAAAAGAAAGAAAGAAAAAGAAAAGGCACAACAAATGAAAAACAAAATACAAAAGAAGAAAAAGAAGTGGTATAGCAACTCAAAAGCCAAATACAAAAGAAAAATGCCAAAGAAAATCATCTCACAAAAAGAATTCTCACCCCTCAAAATAAGCCTTTTACCGACTATTACCGTGAAGAGCCTACCAAAGGACCGAGTCCCTAGGAAGGATGATAGCGGTAAATAGTCGGTCTTCCCTTACTTTGCAACCTTATCCACCTTTTTACTTGGACTAGATGGGCGATTTTGGACATGGGACGACCCTCTTGGCTTATTGCTAAAGGGGGCGGGGCTTCACTTACCTACAGTGTCGACTAACTCCGTGGTTCATCCTTTTTCCATCCCGCCTATCGTCCCGTAGTATGTTCTTAGAAGGTTAGGAGGAACCTATGTAAGTTACCAACGTTTTTGTTGCTTTATCGTCATACTATTAGGGTTTTGTCCATTTCGGTTTGTATTGCTAGCTTGGGAACGTTGTCACTTGCCTTGAGTCCTTAACCGGTGTCTTTTCACCGCTTTGTTGAGGAAAGCGGTATTTGTTTTGTCTTGGATGCAACCGATTGTTTGTTTGTTTGTGTGTTTGTTTGGGTATGTGTTTTCGTGTTCGGTTGTATCCACAATTTTTTCGCAAGACCTCACTTGCCTTGCGGAGAGCACTTGTCCTCTAAGTGTTCTCGCGCGAGTTGAAAGGGCATAGGGTGCGCTAATACCCGCTCGGCTAGTAGTTTAGTTTTTATTAGTTTGGTAGTTAGTCTGTGCTTACTCGAGGGTGAGTAAGGGTTAAGTGTGGGGGAGTTGATAAGTGTGGTTTGTAGTGCCTATTTCTTGTGTTTGGTCCCGGTTTCTCTTGTGGAATCGCTCTTTTGAGCAGTTTTTGAGGCTACTTACGCTTCTTCTAGCTTGTTTTAGGTTCCCAAGACCAATATTGGAGAGATGGAACGATTCCGACTCGTTTTCGACACTTTTGGAACCATCGAAGAGAAGCGACGATCACTCGGTGGTTTAGACTCGATCCCGAGACCTTGGGACCCATTCCCGAGGCCCTTATTCTCGATCCCGAGCACCAAGAATCGATGAGAAGCCTATGAAGAGCAAATAGGGACCTTTAGGATCATATTGGAGGCCTACAAGACCCTTCCCGGGAGGGAAGAGTATCCTTCTCGGTCGGGAAGGAGTGCAAGAAAGAAGCGTCTTCTGATGGGCCGTCCCGACCGGGAAGGAAGCTTTCCGATCGGGAAGAGCATAACACCGCCCGGTGTTATGCATGATCCCGGTCGGGACCAAATCCTTCCCGGTCGGGACCACCACCTTCCCGGCCGGGAAGGAGCAGTTGTATACGTGGCTCTTTCTTTTCTTCTCTTTCACTCTTGTAACCCTATATATACCCCCCCTCTTGTATTGTTAGACTATCTTATGTAACCCTAGACTACTTTAGGTTAGATTAGCTTAGATTAGTGGTAGATTAGCTTAATCCCCCTTTAATTAGTTCTTTATCTTAGTTTAATCTAGTTAGATTACTCTTGTAATATTGGGATTCTTGAAGACTCTACCAATCTTGACAACATTGGTGGAGGTTTTGGGTGTTATTTATATGCAAGTTCTCATCTTTTCATCCTTTGTAGTTTGGTATAATCCTTTTCTCTTAATCTTTCATTGTTAGTCAAGTTTGAATCTTTATTTATTGTTTGTTGTTCATCTTGTTTATGTATTGTCTTGTTCTTATGTTGTGGGTTTCTCTAGTTTGTGTTGATATTCCTTTAGATATGTGTGAATAGTTATCCCCTAGGGTTACTAGGGTGATTGGGTGAGATGGGTGAGATGGGTGGTACTAGATGTTGTTTTTGTTGTTTCCTATCAACCTTGCACTCCATATGTTTGATGAAATGCTTGTGAAACTAGAGACGATCAATCCTTGTTTTTCTTGCTTGTTCTCTTGCATGTGTTTATTTGGTTGATAGGTTTGGTTCCCTCATTAGTAGCGAGAGCGTGGTGAGATCGACCTCTAGGTCATTTAAGTAGCGGGAGCCCGACGGGAACCTACGCTACGAAGACATGCTAGTAACCCTGTTTTTCTCCTTTTGATCCCCTTGGCACCCATGAATCCGACCTTGCCCTAGCTTTCCTTCTTGTTTTATTTGCTTCCATTAGTCATTAGTTGCTTGTTTAGCCTTTTTATTTGTTGTTTTAGACTCTAGCTTAGTCATTAGCCTACCTTAGCCATCGCCTAGTTTAGCTTGTCTCGGACCTAGTCTAGGATCGTAGCACACCTTAGTCCGACACCCCGTCCCTGTGGATCGACCCGACTTCCCTAGCTACCCAGTTAGGTTAGTTGGTTTTATTTGATCGGCGGGATCCACGGAAAATCCTACCGTCACGCGAAAACACTTAAAATTAAACAAAACCTTTAAATAAACCGAAGAAGACAAAGCGCGCGCACAAAGAATCCAGAACAAGATGACAAGCAACGGCCCGGGCCCAAGCAAGCAACCGCAAGCAAAGACGTTAGGTATGACTTCTAAGCCTTAGCTGGCGAGCCTCAACACGTAGTCCAACGGACTTAAAAAGACCCGACCGAACAGCCACCAGGTCGTAATCTTCGATTGACCTGGGCGGCTATAGTTTGACTTTCGCCTTGTCCAAGCCTCAGTCAAAGTGGGGGCTTCTGTAGACACCCAGATTTGGACCTGGTGGCTGCAAAAGTGCCCAACAAACACCCGATGACGATAGGGCTGCAACGCGACGCGAGTTCGCGATGTTTTGGGTAGTTTTTCTATAGAACGGATCAAATAATTACTCGAAAAAATTAAAACTAACATGATGACAGCCTTAGTCATGTCGTTATGATCACATAGACACTAATTAGATTTAATTCCGACACCGGGACCCCGAGCCGGTCCCGAAACTCGAACCGAGTCAACACTGTGTCAAGCAAACCTTGGGATGAACACCCGAGGCCAACTAAACCCACGGCGCTAGGTCAAACCCGGGGAAGACTTAACCCCCAAGATTCATATCACGCACCTAGCTCCCTCTCGGTTTTGGAAAGTATCAAAATCGTATCTTCAAAACTCCAAACGCCCCACCTCACGCGCTTTGGTCTCCCCACGCCTAAGCCCAGGCTCCTGAGTCTCAGTGCGCCTCAACTCAGGCGCCCATATGGGCGACGAGGGCCGAAAACACCTATAAATACCCCCTTCACGCCCTCATTTCGTCACAATTATTATTCTTCTCTTCTCCCTCTAAACTCTCGCTAAGGGCTAGCACTCGGACAGCCGAGGCAAACGATCCACTCGATCGTAGTTCGACAAAAAAGTGACATCGACGCTACTCTCACCTTCAAGCACCCCACTTGATACCGAGGTGCCTGTGATCGACTACCTCAAATCAAGTAGCGAAGCTCTGCCGGATTAGCCGCAGAACTAGTCCTTAGTAACGAAGCTCTGTCGGAGTAGCCGCAGGAAGGGCAAACGGTAACGGAGCTCTGACGGAGTCACTGGTCAAGCTAGGAGGATCCGCCTATTGAAGTCGTATCGTCACTAGGTTGCCATCTAAACAAAACTTTCCATATTCATACTTTCTATTATTATGCACTACGACAACACTAGATGTGGGCGCTAGACCTACAAACATCTACTAAAATACGTAACGTCCCAACTTCAACCACAAACACTAAAACACACTAAATTGACCCGAGTAATTCCGAGATCCGTTCTCAAAATTATCCATATATCGTGTCTCGTTTAGTGTATACTCCGAGGGTGCAACTTCTCACTATGTGATCTACTTACATTCGCATTTACAGTTTTTCGTATGATTTATTGTTTTTATGACCTTATAATCGCATGCTAAATCACCTAACACGGAATACAAAACGTAAAACAACTAAAATTGAACAAAGCGATGGTCGGGTTCCGTATTAGTCCCGGTGCTCGCCATGCATGGTTCGACGCATCTCTATTAATATTGAACCGACACATCTTAAGCAGAATACCAAGTAAGGTATACCACGAGAATGACTAATATCTGTATTATCGCGTTAAAACTGACTTGCTAATACGTATAATAGTAGTACTCTATACTCTCCTACGTGCATCTTTTTATGGCCTGCTTGTCACGTGAAATCGCATGCAAAGAATGTAAACACAACTACTTTGACGACAAAACTTACTTGTCCCTAAACAACCGTCGTAGCAAAAGGCGTAGGGTTAAAACAACGAATGTTATAGTACTTCCATCACAACAAAAGAACTAGGATATCAGCCCACCGATTGATTAGTAGAGGCTGCTATAGTGCGGGCGGGATTGGATGTTGACATCTATCGGATGTTGACTTCCCAATACGTACCCTCCCCCCTTACTCAGAATCGACGGTTTCCGGATATCCGAAACCATTGGCAATGAGAGTCATTCCAGGCATGGAATGCTTAAGGGTACAAGTCTTTATCTTTAGCTCCCGTGCCACTCAACTTTGAGCCGGTAAGGGATCAAAGTTGATTTGAATGGTTTCCGAGTCCCCATAATTGACTCGGTGGCGACTCCACAAATCGACAACGAATTCAGTTCACTAAAAAGGTTGCCTTACCAAACAAATCGGCCTTTAAACATTTCCAACCACGACTCGATCGATTCCCAAACGGAAACACGGGTGCCCCCACCCATCTAGTACAAGTCCGAATCGTCATACAAATCGAGGTCTGACACATCGCCCCGTATGCGAGATCGGACCGCCCCCCGGCAGGGAGGGGGCCGCGTGGGTGGCCGCCGCCACACGTTGAAAACCGAGTCAGTCCCGCGCGGGCGCGCGCAGAGCGCCGGGCGGTGCGGACGGACGTCCACAGAACTCAGATGAGAGCTTTCAACTCAGTCAGGATATTGACCTTGTCATGTATTCTAACACTCAAGTTACTCCTCCAGTAAATGAAGATGTGGAAAATGTGGATATAGAAAAACTCCTATGGTAAATGAAGAAATGGAAAATGTGGATAAAGAAAAAACTCCTATCGTAAATGAACAAGTATTCAATTACAAGAGTGTGGAAATTGTGGATATGGGGAATGTGGTTGTGAAAGTTACTACTGTTAGGAATGAACAAGTGTTCAATAACAAGCTTGTGGAATATGTGGAAAATATGGAATCTACTCCTGCGCATGCAATAGAAAATGTTAACTTAGAAACTCTTTATGCTGTGAAAAATGTCATTTTGGAGAGTCTGGATATTGTTGAAAACTTGGTCACTCGATCAATAGTAGGAAAAGCATCTCAGAAAGATGTTGAAATGAATGAAAAAGACATTAAAGTACAATACAAGAGGAAACATGCAATACCAGCTATTTTCAAATCTCCTTTCATACAAAGGAACATCAGCTTTTTAACTAGTCTGAGCGCCGAGGAGAAATATGTGACAGACTATGCATTTGCGTTAGATATGTCTCCAAGGTAAACAACTGATTACATAGTTAAAGCACTGTCTGTTTTGATGTACGTAAGATACTATGTGATGCACATGTGTGAAATTTGTACATAGTTAAACCAGTGTCTGTTTTAGTGTACACAAGTTACAACTTATTGTATATAACTCATACAACAAATATACATATGTAAAGCAGTGTCTGTTTTGATGTAGATAAGATACTATGTGTTGCGCATGTTTGAAATTTGTATATAGTTAATGCAGTGTCTGTTATGATGTAGATAAGTTAAAACTTATTGTATATAACTCATACAACAGATATACATATGTAAAGCACTGTCTGTTATGATGTACATAACTTATCATGTGCTGCACGTGTTGGAAATTGTTCACATGTTGGAAATTGTTCATATGCTAATAGTTACTTGCACATCTTTAAGTTTAAATGTGTTTAAATGCTAATAGTTTGAAAGTCATAGTTAAAATTGTTTCATATGAGTGATTATTATACCAAAACTAATACACTAAATATTTTTTAATTTTACAGTGAACGTCTCTTTAAGTTTGAAAACATTCAGATTTCAAGGGGGCAGCTGTTGATGATGACACAGTCTGAAAGTAAACTTGAGCAACCAATTTTAAGTCTTTGGGGGCTATTGATGAATGATTTGGAAAAGCTATCATCTCCATCATCTGTCAAGCGTGTTTACATGTCTCCATTTGATAAATATGTGGTAATGTAATATATTCCATTAACAATGTCAACAGTGTAAATATATTTTTGCTCATGAATCTCTTCTAAACACTTCTTTAATGTTTCAGATTCCTACAAGTGAAATGCAGTTTGATGATGTGCAATAGGTAAACAAATAGATACTCCTTATAACCTTCATTCATTCATTCATTCATTCATTCATTCATTCATTCAATCATTCATTCATTCATTGATTCATTGATTCATTCATTCATTGTGAGAACTAATAGTGCGATCTTCTTCAAGGTCTTTTTTTGGACAACAGAATTACCAGTTGTTGTTGTTGTTTACTGTGTAAACTCAATCTCAAAGTCATCTGAAATTATTCACTTTGGATTTCCTCAAGAATTTGAAAGCCAACTGAACAGTTCTGAAGCTAAAGATCGACTCCCTCCGTCCACTATTTATCGCCCCACTCCATTAAAATACTCTCCACATATATTCATGAAGTGGGGTAATAAATAGTGGACGGAGGGAGTATATGTGAGGACACTGATTTATTGTTTTTACTTTTATGTACATTGAAATTTATGTTATCTTTGTTGAATACTTTGTTATATTTACAGTGTAATTATCTCTCTGAAAATTTCAAGAATAAGATCAAATGGGTCAATGAAGTGACAGACTATGACATACTGGAATATATACCAGATTTTTGTCGTCATCTGGAAGTTGACAATGATATTTTTTCAATGAGAGTCCTGGAAACATATATTGGGAATAAAAATACTTTTAGCCAAGTGTTCAAACCGGTAAACTTAATTATTCTACTTACATCATTGATACTATTTTATGTTTGATTATACTTCCATATTTAAATGTTATTGATGTATATGTCTACAGCAATGTTTCATATGATAAGTATGTAAGGATGATGAAGGTGCGGTATTGTCACAATATACTAACCTCAAACAGGAATCAGATGAAAGATATTATTCTGAAAGATGCAAAAAGAATGTCAAGGAAACTTCTGTATGTTATAGACTTGCACTATGCTATCATATGGTTACATATATTGCACATAAAGCATAAATCATTAACATATATTCATCATAAATAATAATCTAATAAATTCTGTTCTATAACTTTTCTCAGTAGGAAAGCAGAACTCTATGTGGAAAAAAAATTCAGTGATGAAGATATTATTCAAAATTTCTTAAAACAAACAAAGATAAAGACCTTTGCTTGAAAGGTAGATGAGAAAAAGAAGGATTTATATGACACCATTGCAAACTCATATCACGTGTAATACATTCTATCCTTTCCAATGTTTTTTTAATTCATTCATCATAACTAATTTTAAAATTGCTGATTATTTGTACTATGTAATCTTGTATGGAAGATGTTATAGAAACACAATGGATGAATGTAAGCCGAAAGGCGATG
This sequence comes from Agrostemma githago, assembly GCA_958450325.1. Classification (NCBI taxonomy): domain Eukaryota; kingdom Viridiplantae; phylum Streptophyta; class Magnoliopsida; order Caryophyllales; family Caryophyllaceae; genus Agrostemma; species Agrostemma githago. The sequence goes on along the minus strand of OY288247.1, from coordinate 57,472,174 downwards.
CAAACCTTGTTATTACCAAATGAGGAAGTATATGATATGGTAAATGTTACATTAACATTATCATTAACATGTTTTAATGTTATAAATTCAAATGCTACTAAATAAATCTAACAAGTGTTCTTTTAATAGGCAATCGATATGGGGGGAATATATGCAACATTCGGGATGAGGGATATACTATTCATTCCAACAAAATCAGGGGTAAGTATATCATAATTCCTGTACTTAAGTACTTTTTTGGCACATAATCTTACAGTTGTTTACCTATTGTGTATCCTTTGTTACAGGAATTAAACCCAAACTTATATTCTTCTCTGACAACGCCATACTATAATGTATCATACCTGCCAGAAGATGGTAAATTCTTTAGAAAGGTACAAACATCTAACCTATATACTCCTATAACATTAACAGTAAAAGTGAAATGCACATGTTGGAATTTGTACATGGTTATAGAAGTGTCTGTTTTGATGTACATAAGTTACTATGTGTTGCACATGTTGGAATTTTTACATGGTTATAGAAGTGTCTGCTTTGATGTAGATAAGTTAATGTGTTGTTGACCATGTTCAAAATTTGTACATTAGTTAAAGCAGTGTCACAACCGGTCCGGTCCCCGGTTCCTCTTCCATTCACTTTCCGGTTTCCGGTCCGGTCCGGGCTAAAACCCAGAAAAACCCGGAGTAGACCGGAAGACCGGAATTGATCCTCAAGTTCCCAATATTCCCAATTTCCCATTGATCTCAAATACTAAAATTCCCAATATTCTGTCAAATTCAAATCCTAACTTTGTAAATTGTAATATTACCAAATCATCTTCCCATAATTCCTATTTCCTATATAATTTTTAATCTATAAATAATTCAAAATACTATACTAATTACTAAATTACTAAGTTATAAATATACTAAATACTAATATTTTACATGTTTACGTAATACATTCAAATATTCAATTATTCAAATTCACATATGCCCAGACTCCCCTGAGGGTAAATGGAGTTCTTATGCCCTGAATATTCCTCGGCTCCTCGCTGGCTGCCTGGCTCGCTATCATCATTCATCATCAATACATCACTACTTCGAAACGGCAAAATAGGGAGCAACCGAACAGGTATTTTTATATTTTGTTCATAAATCATAACTCGTATTCTCGATTTCTCGTAAGCAGTGTTGAACGGTTCATTGTTGATTGTTGATTGTTTGATTTTATATTATCGTAAATACTCGTCGTAAAGTCGTAAGCATCGGACGGTGAAAAGTGTTGATTGTTGGACGGTGATAAGTATAAGCATCTACTATGTTTGATTTTATAAAATTAAATATACATGGGCAGATGGCAGTGTGTTGTTGTGGTGTTGTTGTCAAAAAAAATATACATGGCACTGATGGAGTGATGGCAGTGTTATGGACTTAATTGTCGTGAATCGTGATAGTGTTGAACTGCTGATATACACTATTTGTAAACTATATGAACAACCCTATATATCAGACTATCACGAAAGCTATATGATGGTGTATATTATGGTGTATAGGCTTAATGCTTTATAGACTTGTAATTTGTAAAGTACTTTAATGATTATTTGTAAACTTTTTACTTTAAATTGTAGTATGAGTTTACTTTTTTAATAGTTTTAATTTGTAATTATTCTGTGGACGTTCGTCCGCACCGCCCGGCGCCCCGCGCGTGCCCGAGCGGAACCGACCCGGTTTTCAACGTGCGGCGGCTGCCACCCATGCTGGTCCGATCTCGCATAGGGGGCGAAGTGTCGGACCTCGATTTGGATGCGATCCGGACTTGTACTAGACGGGTGAGACACCCGTGTTTCCGTTTGGGAATCGATCGAGTCGTGGTTGTAAATATTTAAAGGCCGTTTCATTTGGTAAAGCGACCTTTTTTAGTGAACTGAAGTTGTTGCCGATTTGTGGAGTCACCACCGAGTCAATTATGGGGACTCGGAAACCATTCAAGTCAACTTTGATCCCTTGCCGGCTCAAAGTTGAGTGGCACGGGACCTAAAGATAAAGACTTGTACCCTTAAGCACTCTATGCCTGGAATGACTCTCATTGCCAATGGTTTCGGACATCCGGAAACCGTCGATTCTGAGTAAGGGGTGAGGATATGTATTGGGAAGCCAACATCCGATGGATGTCAACACCCAATCCCGCCTGCACTATAGCGGCCTCTACTAATCAATCGGTGGGCTGATATCCTAGTTCTTTTGTTGTGGCGGAATTACTGTAACATCCGTTGTTTTAACCCTATGCTTTTTGCTACGTCGGTTGTTTTAAGGACAGGGAAGTTTTGTCGTCAAAGTAGTTGTGTTTACATTCTTTGCATGCGATTTCACGTGACAAGCAGGCCATGAAAAGATGCACATAGGAGAATAGAGAGTACTAGTATTATACGTATTAACAAATCAGTTTTAATGTGATAATACGGATATTAGTCATTCTCGTGATATACTTTACCTGGTATTCTGCTTAAGATGCGTTGGTTCGGTATTAATAGAGATGCGTCGAACCATGTACGGCGAGCACCAGGACTAATACGAAACCCGACCATCGCTTTGTTCAATTTTAGTTGTTTTATGTTTTGAATTCTGTGTTAGGTGATTTAGCATGCGATTATAAGGTCATAAAAGCGATAAATCATACAAAAAACTGTAAATGCGAATGTAAGTAAATCACATGGTGAGGAGTTGCACTCTCGGAATATACACTAAACAGGACTCGATGCATAGATAGTCTTGAGAACAGATCTCGGAATTACTCGGGTCTATTTAGTGTGTTTTAGTGTTTGAGGTTGAAGTTGGGACATTACGTATATTAGAAGATGTTTGTGGGCCTAGTGCCCACATCTAGTGTTGTCGTAGTGCATAATAATAGAAAGTGCAAATATGGAAAGTTTTGTTTAGATGACAACCTAGTGACGACTTGATCAACATGCGGATCCTCCTAGCTTGACCAGTGATTTCGGCAGAACTCCGTTATTGCTTGACCCTCCTGCGGCTACTCCGGCAGAACTTTGTTACTAAGGACTAGTTCTGCGGCTAATCCGACATAACCAGGGTACTAGTTTTGAGCTAGTCGATCATAGGCACCTCGGTATCGAGTGGGGTGCTCGAAGGTGAGGAGTAGCGTTGATGTCGTTTTTTATCGGAGCTACGATCGAGTGGATCGTTTGCCTCGGGTGTCGGAGTGCGAGCCCTTACTGAGAGTTTAGAGGGAGAAGAGAGAATTGAATTGTGTGTTGAAATGAGGGCGTGAAGGGGGATATTTATAGGTGTTTTCGGCCCTCATAACCCATATAGGCGCCCGAGCTGGGGCGTACTAACACTCAGGCGCCTGGGACCGGGCGTGGGGAGGCCCAAGCGCGTGAGGTGGGGCGGTTGGAGTTTTGAAGATACGATTTTGATACTTTCCAAACCGTGAGACGAGTGTATAATATGTATCTTCGGGGTTAAGGTTTCCCTTTCTTGACCTAGCGCCGTGAACTTGGTGGGCCTCGGGTGTGCATCCGAGGTTTACTTCGCTCGGTGTTGACTTGGTTTGAGTTTTGGGACCGACTCGGGGTTCCGGTGTCAGAATTGACTTTAATTAGTGTCTATGCGACCGTAACGACACGACTAAGGCTGCCATCATGTTAGTTTAATTTGCCCGAGTAATTTATTTGATCCGTTCTATAGAAAAACTACCTAAAACATTGCGAACCCGCGTCGCGTTGCAGTCCTATCGTCATCGGGTGTTTCTTGGGCACTTCTGCAGCCACCAGGTCCAAATCTGGGTGTCCACAGAAGCCCCCACTTTGACTGAGGCTTGGACAAGGCGAAAGTCAAAGTATAGTCGCCCAGGTCAATCGAAGATTACGACCTGGTGGCTGTCTGATCGGGTCGTTTTAAGTCCGTTAGACTGTGCGTTAAGGCTCGCCAGCCAAGGTTTAGAAGTCATACCTGACGTCTTTGCTTGCGGTTGCTTGCTTGGGTTAGGACCGTTGCTTGTCATCTTGTTCTTGATTCTTTGTGCGCGCGCGCTTTGTCTTCTTCGGTTTATTTAAGGTTTTGTTTAATTTTAAGCGCTTTTGTGTGTTAAGTGTAAATATATTTGCTTTTACTTGGGATGCTTATGAACCCTTGATGACATAAAACGTTCGAGGGCGTTAGTCTCCACTCGAGCAATCGTGTTTGGGATGCTTATGATCCATAGGACAAGGTAAAATGATATAAAACTATTCGAGGGTGTCAGTCTCCACTCGAATTTAAGTTGCTGTGGAGGTATAAGACTCCATCGAGGGCGTTAGTCTCCTCTCGAATTAGAATTGTTGTGGAGGTATAAGACTCCTTCGAGGGCGTTAGTCTCCTCTCGAATGAAAATTGTTGTGGAGGTATAAGACTCCTTCGAGGGCGTTAGTCTCCTCTCGAATTAAAATTGTTGTGGAGGTATAAGACTCCTTCGAGGGCGTTAGTCTCCTCTCGAATTAAAATTGTTGTGGAGGTATAAGACTCCTTCGAGGGCGTTAGTCTCCTCTCGAATTAAAATTGTTGTGGAGGTATAAGACTCCAATGCCTCTCGGATAACCAAGACCCGTTAGGCAAAAATTGTTGCTGCTGTGCCTTCGGGATCTTTGATCCCTCGGGCAAGATTGTTGTTTGTTTATTTGTTTTAGTAAAATTCTGGTTTTGTGAGTTTGTCTTAATTTCGTTTTGCAGGCTTGTCTTATTTTGTTTGGGTTTATTCTTGCTGTTTTAGTAGTTTCGGACCCTTTGCTTAAGCATTTATTGGTGTCTTAGTTTTGATTTGATCCCTTGTGGGTGGTTGCATTAGGTTAGATTTATCCCTCCCGGGTGGCTGCGTTAAGTTAGATTTATCCCTCTTGGGTAGCTACGTTGGATTTAGTGATTGTTTTGCACTTAAAATACTAGCGTTGGTGTGTAAGCTCTTTGCATTAGTTCTTGGGCTTGCATGCATCTGCTTAGTGAATTATTCCGGAAATGTGCTAATAGTAATCCTCCTGGGATGTAAATTGAGGGTGCTTAGGGACTTGCTAGGATAACAGATTGCTTCAAATGCTTTTGAGTTCTTTTTTAGACTAACAGATTGCCCCGAGTGCTTTGGGATTGTAAATTTGTTTTGTTCATTTTATCAGGTGGTCAGGCGCGAACTTAACCATGGTTGTCGTGCTCGTTTATCGCGGGGGGGGGGGGGGGGGGGGGGGGTCGATTTCGACTAGAGGAGGTTTTAAGGCTTGCTTTATGAGTTTGCATTTACTCCTAACTCCCTTGATTGCACCTAAGGCAGTGTGTGCTCGTCCGGTTAGATTTCCGACGGGGATTGAGTGGATGATGGCTCGGGCTGGGAGCACGATCGGTCACTGCTCATCGGAGAATGTGCTGGTGAACTAGCTATGCCTTGCAGATGTAGGTTTCTTTCTTATAGTTTGTTTAGTTTCCCCTGGGGTTTAGGATTATTGAAGTGTCGGTTTTTGTTTTACCGCTTGTTTTGTCCTATGGTCTATTGTTTGCTTTTATTTTGAACGGTTTGCTTTTCTTTTAGCTGGGCGATTGGGCTAATGTTGTCCAGCCCCCAGACTTCCCCTTGACACCGCTCAGGGTCGATGTAGCTGGGGTAGCCTTTACACAGCCCCTTTCCCCGCGTTCTGCCGAGGAGATGGAGGCTGGGATGGAGCGGCGCGATCGGGCACATACCGGGTGAGTTTTGGTTTCCTTCTTGGATTCTAAGGGTTAGGTTTGGACGAGAAGAATTGTGAGCTTGTGATAGCCATAGGCGCAGCTTCTAGGGGTACTCCCCGGTTTGTAAACTCGATTTAACTTTTTAGTATTTGAGTCGTTTTAGTTTTGTCTTTGTGTGTTTGCTTTGTGAAATGTTGACCAAAATGAACAAGTAATTTTAAAAATGCGTTGGGGTTGCATGAAAGTGCGAAAGCGGTTTTTTTTTTGAGCCGGGAATTGGATCAGGTAATACGTTGATTAAAATGTTTTGACTTAAGATGTTGATGTGTTAAGAAGCGAGCGTGGTTATCTTGATATTCAGAACAAGGCCGAAGTTGAAATTCGGACGACTTTTGAAAAAAATGTTGGACTATTTTTATACATTCATGATATTGCCTTGTTAGGCTACAGACGTGACTTGAGGGTAAAAGGCTACGACACGCCTAGGTGGGGTAGCTTATCCCCCTAAAAAAAATTTAAAAAAATAAAAGATAAAAAAATGTCTAACTTCGCGCGTCTGACGGGTCAACTCGAGTTCCTATAGCTCTTGTACGGGCATCTCGGTTTTCAGGCGGGCTTTAGTGACTCCGGGAAGTCGTTCTCGATGTCTGAGGTGCAGGATGATTGTCACGGTGATAACGGGGGATCAGATTTCTATCCTTGGGTCGCTCCGGTTGAGTCATGTCTGGCTTCAGGCGCTTGGACTGATGCAATTGGGTTCTTGGCCGTTTGGGCTTGGGCGGTCTTAACTTAGAGTTGCTTTTTAGGGCATTCTCACGGGTTGGCTCTCGTCATGTTTTGGTCCTAGCGTGCAAACGTGCTTTTAATATTGCTATCGGTTGCCATTTTCTTTTTTTGAGGATGCGGGGTAATGCGAAGGCTGGGGGTAATCTTCGGGTTTTGGTTGTGGTGATGGCAATGGAACATGGACGGTCACTCTTTATGCTTATATTGGGTGAGCTTGTTCTGGGTCTTGATGCTAGTATTCCGGTACAGGGGATACCTTCTCAGGATTCTAGGACCATTTCACAGGTGTGTGTTTTTTGTTCTGTTCTTACAACTTGGTTATATTTGTTTTGTGGTTGATTTGACTTTGGAGGTGCGATGTTTCGCCGTGTTTTGTGCAGGTTTGGTTAAAAGAGCGGCTCGGTTTAGTCGATCCTCCCCGGTGTTTCAAAGATTGCAACTACCGGGGTTTCACGGGCCGGAAAATGGTGTTGGTGTGGAATAAAAGTCCCTAAGAGGGGCATTGGTTTTCCTACTTGGTTAGGAGAGAGGTTGTCATTAGGTGGTCTATCCCGTGGTGGAATATTAGTGGGCGCGTTGGGTTTCCATTTTCGTCTTCGACCTGGGCTTTGTTGCTACTATCCATGAGGGATCGAGTTTATATTTACCAGAGCATGTTGTCAAATCAGATGGGTGTCCGACCTCCTATTCCAGATGATGCTAAGGTCATTTCTAATTCTAATCCGTGGACCGAGGGTTTGCTTAGGGGGTTTGGGGTGTCTTGTGAGCAGAAGTTTTTTGCATCCCGTCGATCAGCCGAACGACAATACTTTCGTCTGGAACAGAGTTTGTGGATATCCGTCAGGACAGACCGACTCAAAAGTTAGGAAGACAGTGCCGTTAAGAGGCGAAGAGGAGACTCGAGAGACTATGTCCCTAACCAGAGACAGTGAGACCGATCCTAGTCAGTTCATCCGAACGGGCCAAGACCGACAAGACCCATATTAAAGCTGCGAATGAGTAGAAGAAGCGGGATTTGCTGGATTCACGTTTGGATAGGGCGTTAGAAGCTGGCTTTCGAAAAATCGAGAAGGAAGAACGAAAGGAATCACACCCGAATGGTAAGGGTAGGGAGAGGTTGGACCGGTAGAGCCCAGCCGTTTAGTACTATGTTGTATTAGTTGATATTATATGGTGTATTAGTACTAGTTTATGTGGAGTTTGGACACGTAGTTAATTTCCCGGGACGTCCGGATTTTGGATGTAAATGCCTCAACGAAGGCTCGATTTAACCAGTTTTGTTTTTAATGAGAAGCACATTTATTTTTATTTTTCTTTTTTTGTGGTGGCTCGCAACTCGATTCTTCATTTTACCCAGAGCGCCCTTTCGGGTTTTCACTACGTCCTCGGCTCACCTTCTTTTTTTGTTTTTTTTGCTCTTCTTTTTATTTTATTTTTTTGCTCTCTTTTTCTGACGGCTCGCAACTCGTTTCTTCATTTTGCCCGGAGTGCCCTTTCGGGTTTTCACCCCGTCCTTGGCTCGTCATTTTTTTTTTCGACGGCTCGCAACTCGTTTCTTCATTTTGCTCGGGGCACCCTTTTGGGTTTTCACCCCGTCCTCGGCTCATCGTTTGGACTTCGTCATTTTAACTCACTCATTGACCGGGTTGTGGGAGGAATCCCGGTTTACTCATGAATCGATTGGTCGACTATTTTGTTTTAGTTGTTTGGTTGTACCCGGAGAAGGGTTGCCTACGTATCCGCTTTCGGGCGGAATCAAACCATGTTCGTAGTTCTTTTAAAAAAATGTGAGTGAGTTTGCTTTAGACTCGTCTATGCAAATTATCGATGCGAACTTGATTAATTATTATTTTTTCGTTTGTTTCTTTTTGCTTCCCCCCTAAGTCGGAGGTTGGGATATGGTCGCTAGGGTGTCTACAAGTAGTATCGTTTGAGTTGATCCATGTTGGTTGGGGTTGAGAACTCTTGACCGTCCAGGTCGGTAAGGATCACGACGCCTCCTGAGAATATTTTCTTAACGTGGTAGGGGTCTGCCCAGTTTGGCTTGAACTTCCCTCTTGGATCAACGGGAAGGGGTGCTCTAATGGACTTGATTGCTAAATCTCCCTCGTGTATGTTTTGGGATTTTACTCGCTTATTAAAGGCTCGCTAGACGCGTTGTTGATAGGCTTGTACGTTGGATAAGGCATGTATCCTACGCTCGTCTAGGAGTACTAGCTCGTCATATCGTTTTTGGTTTCATTCCTCTTCGGGAATACCACTCTCGGCTAATATCCTTAGGGACGGTATTTCTAGCTCTATGGGTTGTATGGCTTCGGAACCGTAGGTTAGGTAATATGGTGTGGCCCCAGTGGGTGTTCTATAGGATGTTCAGTATCCCCATAAGGCAAAGGGGATCTTCTTTGGCCAATCTCGATAGTTGTCTATCATCTTCTTAAGGATTGTGGTTATGGTTTTGTTGGCTGCTTCTACGGCCCCGTTTGTTTGTGGTCTATAGGGTGATGACTTGTGTCTTTGGATTTTGTATTTGTCGAGGAGTTTAATTTCTGGATGTCGGCCCTGAAGTGAGCCCCCTGGTCGCTAATGATCTCGTGAGGTATGCCGTAGCGGCAGATGATGTTATTTTGTAAGAATTTGACTACTTGTTTTGAGGTTAGTACGGTGTAAGAGGTGGCTTCTACCCATTTGGTGAAATAATCGACGGACACCAGTATAAAACAGTGCCCACCGGTCCCGGATGGGTGCACTTTTCCTATGATGTCTATTCCCCAGGTAGAGAAAGGCCAGGGTGTGGTTATGGTGTGCAGAGGATATGGAGGTAGGTGTTGGACGTTAGCAAAGATTTGACAATTGTGGCAATGTCGGACATGACGTTGGCAGTCTGCCTCTAAGGTAACCCAGTAATATCCTAGTCTCATTATTTTTCGGACTAGTAGGTGTGCACTCATGTGGGGTCCACATTCTCCGTCATGTACCTCTTCCATGACTCTCTCGGATTGGTTTTTGTTTATGCACCTAAGGAAGACTCCTTGTGGGGTTCGTTTGTATAGTAGTCTTTGATTTAGGACATAATTTGTGGCTTGTATTCGTAAGGCTCTTTTGTTCTTGGTGTTAGCGTTGGGCGGATATGACCCGTGGGTTTTAAAGTTTAGGATCGCTTTGTACCAAGGTTCCTCGGGGTTATTGTCGATTTCGAGGTTATGGATGTAGGCCGGTTGTTCGCTTCTCTCTATGCAGATAGGCATGGAAAAAAGGTGATTAGGTATGTTTGTTAGTAAGGCTAGTTTGGATAATGCATCAGCGAATTGGTTTTCCTCGCGGGGGATGTGTATGAAGTCAATTTTGGTGAATTCCCAAGACATTGTTTCTATTTTGGTTTGGTATGGGGTTAGGTTTTCACTATAAACTTTCCAGGTTCCCGTGGCTTGGTTGACCACCAGGGATGAATCTCCATGTACCCTAAGGTTTTTGACTCCTAGGGATATGGCTGCTTTTAGACCTATTAGGCAGGCTTCATACTCGGCTGCGTTTGATCGCCACCCAATCGGATCGATCGTTAACGAAGGACGAGGGATCAAACGATATTTGTAGACTCGAGGTTACACAAAAACTACTAGAGTAATCGTGGCAAGTCGAGGTCGGTCCACAGGGAACGGTGTATTGACAACGGGTTTAAAGTGTCGTGTTTGATGTCTAGAGGGGGGTTTTCTAGGGTCGAGTCTAAACTAGGGAAATATCTAGAGAAATAGCTAGAGCTGGTCAATCTAGGGAAAAGGTGTTAGGGAGAAGTCGGGATTCGGTACTTGGAGTCTAAGAAGGTCGGGATCAAGTTTTTGTCGCAATATTGATAAACTCACCTAAAAACACGCTTTCGCGGTGAATGAGGGTATGTCCCTAGTCATGGTAATTTCTACCCCGAGTTTCCCCATATTGATAGAAATTAGTCAAGGTCGGTCTAGTTGACCGGACTAAAACAACAATGACACAACACCATAAATAAGATAAACCAACATGCAAGCAACCCACCATTAGCCCTATATTCAAATATTCCAAGTCCTCATCCCTAAACTCCCCAACAAGAAATCTACTCACTAATCATTATGGAAAACATCAAAACATTAACTAGGGAAAAATCTCTACAACATGCACATTAAATGGATCCAATGAAACTAACAACACTAATATAATCTAAACAAGATAATGATGAGAAAATAACATTAAAACTAGACTGGAGATAAGAGAGTGGAACACTACTACAAAATCACTAAATTCTCGACGCTTTAAGTTGGACACTTTTATAAGTGTCTACCCTTACCTTTATCAAATTTTCTTTGTCTACTCTTTAATGTGTCGAGAATTATATATTTAATATAATAATTCATAAAGAAATTAAAACATATTAGATAGAAACATATTATGTGCGCGGTGAATGAAATATATCAAAACATATTATTTCATAATTAAACAAATTAAAACACACTGAGTGCGGTTATGAGTATAATACAGCGAGCATAATACAAAAATCAAAATATCCCAAATTCTATCCCTTGATAGAACTGATGAGCGCGGTTACTAAAACATAAAAACCAAATTGAAACCAAATTACCGCCCTAATCAATCAAACGAAATCCCAAAAATATATTGCGCTGCTTTTCCTCCTTTATGAATCACCTTCGTTCCTTATTTGTCAATCACGATTATCATCTCTATTGGTAATTGGTCACCGTTCTTCTGATTTAACTTCCCATCACCGTTATTATCAAACGATTATCATTGCTGATTAACATCAGGTAACAAATTCATCTATTAATTTCCTAAATTAGTTGTTCAATTTATCAACTTTAAATTTCGTTGTTTATCGTCAGATTATCATCGCTGTTTTGAATCAATTTCGCGCTCAATCGCTATTGAATCTGCTATTGATTTCCCGCTCAATTGATTGTACTGTTCTGCTAATGATTTCTGCTATTGTCGTCAGATTATCATCGCTGTTTTGAATCAATTTCGTGCTCAATCGCTATTGAATCTGCTATTGATTTCACGCTCAATTGATAGTACTGTTCACGCTCAATGTATTGATTTCTGCTATTGAATCTGCTATTGATTTCTGCTATTGTATTAATCGATTACTGATATTGTACAGAACATGATATTGTACAGAGATGAAATTTGGTCATCAGGCAATTATTCTTTATTTGTGAACTGACCCTGCTCTTCTAGAAACCCTAATAATTTGCTTGTTATATTTTTTTGCTCAGATCAATCTTGGAATTTTTATGAAAGATGAAAACACAGAACTTTCAGTGTTGGTAGATCGTGCAGTTGGGGGGTCTAGCATAATTGATGGTGAGGTAGAATTAATGCTTCATAGGTATTCTCTCGAGTTACCGTTCTCTAAAACTACTGTATCTTAGTCAACCTAGTTGCATTGACTAACATCACAGGTGTATTGTGGAAAATATCTTTGCCACAATTTTTGTTACCAGGAGGCTACTCCGTGATGATGCTAGAGGCGTTGGTGAGGTACTGAATGAAACAATTTGCAGTCAAGATTAGTGTAAAGGCTTGATGGTAAGCTATGTTCTACTTCTGTAGATCCATGTTTATGTTCATCAACTTGTGTCGCTCCACTGTTTGATGCTAGCTTTATAAAATACACCCTTGTCCGTAGATGATGTCAATCTCTGTTGAGTGTCGACTCAATTACACGTGATATGATGCTTCATAATTTAATATTACTGTACCACAGAGTATATAACAGCTAGACAACAAAAGGGTTAGGAGTGCATAGCAGCTAGACCTCTGGGATATGTTATACTGGGAAAAACTTCTCCCAGCTACTAACATATTTTGCTCAATTTCTTCTCTTTTTTCATTATTTGGGAAAATTTATCTAATTCTTTGAAAATTCACACTCAGTACTTTGGGTTGAGAGCATTTCACATTCCACTTATAATCACGGGACACTGTAAGTTCAAATTCACACTCTTTACCATTCAGTTTTGATGTAAACTGTGACTTATTTTCTGTCATCTTCTATAACTTTTTTACATCATGTCAATTTGTATGTGCCTCGAGATAAATAGGATCCTATTTAGAAGGGAGCAGCAATTAAACTAATGCAGACTGCATTTTGAGGCAAATCAGGATGGAATGGGAACCAGACTATATTTAACTTGGTTCGGGTTCAATTTCAGTAACTTCAGGTTGCATCTTAGAATTTTAATGGGTTACAGGTGATACAAGTTCAGGATTCACTTTATTTCCGCTGTATTTTATTGCAAATGCAGGCCACATTTTCGCATCACGTGAATAGCTGCATATCAGTTTGTGTAAAAAAAATAGGGTTGCGTTCAAAAGCGTTTTGACCCAAAAACATGGTTATGTTATTCTTCAATCGAGTTGTATTTTCATGTTAATGTTGGATGCATTTCTTTCTTCAACCAGGTTGCGTAATACTGAATTAATCATGTTCACAAGCTGTGCTTTTATGTCGATGCGAATGCTGCAATTCCTACATGCTTCGGTTTGTTTTTAGCCATAAATTGAATGCCCATTTGTTCCTGCTTTATTGTGAGAACCAGGTTGCATATCTATGCGCGAATCAGGTCGCACTAGTAGAGTACAAGTCTGAAATGCGAATGCATCTAGAACCTACACATGAGCTACGATTTACCTCAAGTTAAAGCAAGTTGTAATCTAGAGCCTACACATGAGCATCAGTTTGTAGCTCTAATTCGAGTATATTTTAGTATTTGTATGATGAGGGTGGTTTGACCGTTTGAGCTAGGTTACTCAGATTCTTCATAATACATTGCATTTGTGTATGAAACTCAGAAAAATGAATACATTTTATGAAATAGATGTGTCCTACACTGAAACATTCCCGTGAGAGGTATTTCTGATCGAGTCTAAGTGACAATGAGGGCAACAATCGTACTGTCATGTATGATTTCTGTAATGAAATCTAGGAAGCATCACAAGTGCAATCATCAAGAGCCGAAGGTTTCATCTTCAATGAAACTGAGGAGAGCAGCAAAAAAGAATTTTTAATTTAGAATGTTTGAATTCATACCTTTATTTTTATTTTTTTGGATGACGATTTCAGATATTGATTCATGTTAGTCGATCCCAACTCTTGTTGAGATTAAGCCTCTGATGTCGTTGTTTGAATTCATACATTTCACGACTGTGGCAAAGTGGCAGCTGGCTGTAACATATTCTTGGTTGTAATTACAAGGTCGCAAAGTTGTTATTGAAAGGGAACATAAAGGTCCCAAGGTTACTAAGGACGCTGTCACGGTTGTGGAAAGTATCAAGTTCAATGACAGGACTAAGAATCTCGGTGCTGCTTTTATATTTAACTTCTTAATTATGTTAAAACCTCACATTATACCATGATCGACTCAGTTTCGAATCTTGTATCTGAGGTGTTGTTTGTATACTTTAGGTACAACTTGTGCCACAGTCTTAACACAGACAATTCTAGTGGAAGGATGCAAGTCTATAGCAACTGGTGTCAATGCAATGGACTTGCGCACTGGAATAAATATGGCAGTCGCTGCTGTAGTAGCTAATGTGAACAGCAGGGCTGTGATGATAAGCACGCTAGAGGAGATCACCCAGGTAAACGTACTTAATTGTGGGGTTGTTTGTAATGCTACACTGTAGTGTAATTCACTGTTTGTATACGACAAGCTATTTATGGGAACATTGGTCCGTGAACTGATGATATTTGTTGTCAACAGGTGACTACTATTTCTGCTAATGATGAGCGTAAAATAGGTGAACTTATCGCTAGGGTGATGGAGAAAGTTGGCCAGGAAGGTGTTATTACTATTTCTGTAAGTTACTATTCAAATCGTTCAAATCTGTAACTAGTCCTGTCAGATTCCTTTGGGAAAGTTAATAAAAAATAATAAGTCGTTAATGATCAGGATGATAACACGTTGGATAGCGAGTTGGAAGTGGTGGAAGGCATGCAGCTTGCGAGGGGTCATATTTCTCCTTATTTCATTACTGGCGAGAAGACTTAGAAATGCGTAAGCAACCTTCAGTAGAAACACAAATTTATTTTCTTCCATTTTTGACTGATATTTATATTTCTCGACTTACCCCTTAAGAATCGCTTTGACAGAACTGGAAAATCCGCTTGTGCTCGTCTATGAAAAGAAAATTTCGAGTGCAGAATCACTTATCAGATCATTGGAGTTGTCCATTCAGGTTATTTCTTTCCCATGTCGTCCGACTTAAATATTTGGAATAGTTTGTGGCCAATCTTCTCATATACTTACACATATGTTGAAATGGGTTCTCAACAAACAAGTAGGCCTTTATTGATAGTGCAAATATGACGAAGACAATCTTGCATAGCATGACTGATCCGCAGGCATACTATTTTATTTCTCTAATATGCCTTTATATTTTCCACCTATTTATGGTTCATTATATAGTCTATTTAGTATTCCTTATCATACTTTTTTACCATTGCAGGATGTTCTATAACACAAAAAGGAAGATGGTGGAATTGATGGATGACAAAATTGGCTCACTTTTTTGAACTTGGACTTTTTAAATTGAATGTTTTTTCGGACGAAGACACGTACCCTTTTAAATAATAATTGTATAGAATTTTTTTATTGCTACTTTGGATTGCGAAATACTCGTATATGATTGGATGGAGATTATTCTAGGTGTTCGTCTTATGAAACTTTACTTGATTGAGAAATGTATGTTTGGAGATTATTCTAATTAAGTGTTTGTTTTATGAACCTTTGTTAATTTAATTTGTATGTAGTTATTGTTATACGGAGTAATTATTAACAATAAGGTCATATCGATATGCAATCGCAAGGAGTAGTCAGATGTTGGATCGAAATTTATTATTAATATATTATTTGTGTAAAGATTCTCGACGCTTTTACGATGTCAAAGTGTCGATAAGTGATTTTTATATTACTATTTCTCGACTCTTTAAACAGTAGAAAGTCCTGCGCTTGGAAAAATATTTGGCCGGGAAAAAAAATTGCGACATAGAAAAGCGTCGAGGTTGAATTTTTTATGGTACATGTGGTGACGCTTAAAGGCGTAATGAATAAAATATTCAACGCTTTAATGTGTCAATAATGCCGACACAAAAATGCGACAAGAATTCCCGACGCCCAAAATCTCCACGCTTTATGAAAGCGTCGAGAATTAAATTTACGACACTTTAAAGCGTCGAGAACCTACCTTTTAAGCGTCGAGAAACCAAGGGATTTGTAGTAGTGGAAGAGAAGTATACCAACTATGGAGATTTACAAGAAATAAGAAGGTATCATGAATAAAGATTGAATCTTTGATGAATAAAAAGGAGAACTTGTCACTAATCCTCCAATAAACCCAACAAATCTTCAAATAAAACTTGAATAATCTTCTACAAACTTGTAATCTAGAGAATTGTTGATGTAAACTATGTAGATCTACTACTAATTACTATGTAAACTACTAGAATTATGGAGGATTTTCTACTAGAATACTACTACTAAGATGGTGTAATAGGATGGTGGAATGGTGTAATGTCTTCCCTCCTTAGCATAATGGAGAGGTAATAGGCAACTAAGTAGGGTAGACATATATATAGTAGTCTCTTAATGGGTATTTAACCTAAAGCCCAAATCCAATTTTATGCTCCATTAGTGAGACAATCTCCCTTAGCATCTTCATAGGGTGAAACTTCGCCCTGCGGACTTGACGATAATTCCCACCGGGTGAAATTTCACCCGGCAGATTTTCTTCCATTTTTGCGTTTTTCGGCTCTTCTCTCCATCGGGCGAAATTTCACCCGACCAGTTTCGCCCGGTGGGGAGGTCTCGGAAAATCTTCGGAAGGCACTTTCACCGTCGGGTGAAATTTCGTCCGGTGGTGTCTCACCTGGTGAAATTTCGCCCGGTCATTTTTCTTGGCCAATTTCTTGTCTCATTCTTCGTCGATTGATTGGATGGCTTTAAACTTTAAGTTGTGTGCTTCACTCTTTGGACGGTATTCCCTTCTCTTGTGCTCGTGGAAGCTCGATCGTGATTTCGGTGCAAAATCCTATCAAAATGATAGAAAAACTACCAAAAACACGTAAAACGCACAAGAGGGACGCTAATGCGAGATTTACTCAAAATATGGCGATAATCGCACTCAAGACTCGCAAAACAAGGGAAAACCGGTCTAAATGAGTGGAAAAACGGTCTAAGTTTAGCACACAACAATTCCCCCACACTAAACCGTTGCTCGTCCTCGAGCAAAGACCCAAAAAGAAATTACAACTACTACTACTAGCTAGACTATGCTAAGCCGATACGGGGCAATTAACGGGCCCGCTCCGTCCCTTCAACTCACATCGTAATACTCATGAGGTAGAGTACTTCCATGCAAGGCAAGTTGGGCTTGCTCAAAATGGTGGATGCGACTAAACATAACAAAAACACATAACACGAAAGAATAGACGCATCCAAAGCAAAAATAAAACACCGAATCCCTCATCGAGATGGCGGGGAAGACACCGATTACTTACCTAAAACAACAATAGACTTCCAAGATAAATGACCCACGTAAACAAGGACCAAAGCCTAATACTATGGCAATTAAGCAATATAGATGTTGATAACTTAGCCTAGGTCCTCCTAGTCTTCTAAAGGGGTACGACGGGGCGTATAACGGAGTGGAAAAAGTGAACCATGGATTCGTTTGACACTGTAGGTAGGTGCAGTCCCGCTCTATTTGGCTAAGCCAAGAGGGTCTTTCCAAACTCGAATTTCCTAAATTAGCCCAAATAAAAAGGTGGAGTGTTTACAATTATTGGGGTAGATCGACTCATCACCGCTATCTTCCGACCTCGGAACTCGGTCCTCTAGTTGGCACTTCACGACGATGAATCAATCAAAGGGCTTTTTTTTTCAAGGAGATGTTTTTGATGATACGATGTTTCATTAGAAGCTCCTTTTCTTTCTCCTTTGTTTTTCTTTTTCATGTTTTTGTCTTGTTTTTGTGCCATTTTTCTCTCGCTTTGGTTTGCCCTTTTTTGGCTCTTTTTGATGTGGTTTGCAACCAAGCTTGGAGGATATTTTTGTGTAAACTTATTGTGGTGATGTATAGGTGGAGGAAAATAGGTAATCGAGAACGCGCGCCATTCCCGGATAACTCACAAAAGGCGGAGGAAATTTTGACTAAAGGTGCAATGGTCATTCGAGCAAGGTCACCTAGAAAACGGGATGCGGGAACCAAGGCCTAACTCCTCCATGGGTGGTCAAGGTGGTCAAATGCAAACCCCGAAGTAAACCTCTAGTAGAAAAGGTGGACTCAAAGCTAAAGGATCATTAAATTCATTGCCTAAGAGTCATTCTACTAGATCAAGGTCCAAAATCTACAATGGGTTATCTACAATGGAATGTAAACTCTTGTAATAAGTTTGTAATCGGGTTTTCGAAAAGTTTAGTCCTAGACACACTATACAAAACAAAATGAAACACACAAAAATGAGAAAAGCAAATAAAGGAAAACACAAGTAAGGTCATGTACTCCATACTCCATCAACATTAATGTACACAATCAACCACAACACCCAAAATGCTCAACTTTGAGATCCTCCAATAGCAACAACCTAACTCCTCTACAAAAATAAAGAAGAAAGAAGGAAGGAAGTTACCAAGCGGATGCTTTCATATTCTCTTCAAAACGCACAATCAAGGTGGTGGTTACCTGTAAGATTAGAAAATAAGACCATACACGGGAAACGAAAACATAACGAGAAACAAGAAAAGAAAAGAAAAAGAAAAAGAAAAGTTTTTTGATTTTTCAAATTTTTATGGATTTTAAAAGATTTTTGAGAAAGTAAAAGATATTAGACTCCTCCCCCACACTAAAACTGTACATTGTTCTCAATGGACAAGTAGGGGACGATCGAAAAAGACGAAAAGGAAAATAAGAAAAATATTTTTGGATTTTTAAGATTTTTCAAATGTTTTTGGATTTTTCAAATTTTTTGAATGTTTTTGGATTTTTGAAATTTTTTGAGAGAAGAAAATAAAGAAAACGAAAAGATAGTGGCGGGCCTAGGTGCAATCAAAGCACCTAGACCCTAGCCAAGTGGCTAAGAAAATGAAAAATGAAATAGAAGAATAGAAATTAAAATGAAAGGGTGAAAAATAAAATGGACATAGGTGTAGTCACATCACCTAGCCCGGATTAAGAAAAATTTGAGAGGGATTAAAATTTGGATTTTTCAAATGGTAAATGGCGTAATCGCATCGCCAAGAGACCGGGAGCAATACCAAGGCCACGATGGCCGCAAAAATCATTCAATGGGACGGTGGGATAGCTTGCAAATTTTGATTCGAGATAAAACGATCACAAAGATTATAATGATGGGACAGAGAACAAGGAACAATATTAATTCAAGGACATACAATTGTAAATGATTGAGACTCACCGACACAAACCACATAAATACCCACAACATACACAAACCAAATTATCTACCGACTCTTGTAGGGGTGCTTAGGTCGAATAGTCATTTGACGCATAGGAAGTCGTCGGAGTTCCCTCTCCGGCATACTCCCAAACTCCTATTTCCCCCGATTTGGTCAGTCGGAATTCACAGGGACCTGGATGTAGGTCCCAATTACGATGGGTATAAATATTGGTTAGTTTTTGTTGGGGACAATTAAGGCACGGTCGTGGCCAAGAGAGACGAGGCCGTGGTCAGGCACATGAAAAATCCAAGAAGGAAAGTAGGCCTCGTCAAGCCAGACACGGGGGTCATGTGGTTTAAGGTGGTCGGTCGCGTAACCCAAATTTTTAGCTATTAAAGTCACAAGACCACCATAGTCGACGGAGGGGCGTTGGTCAATTACAATTTGATGAAAGTGTAACGCCATGACAATGGGTAGGTCAAGGGGATTAGGGTTACCGAGTAAAGAGTCACATAACAATTGTAAGACACACACATTGAGGTTGATAATGTTATCGGTAGACGACAACTGACAGTGGGAAAGGATTTCAGCAAAATAACGAATAGCAGGGTTACGGATTTCAGCGGTAAAACTAGAATTGGGTTCGAAATCACGTTGACCCGACGCTATGCGCCTCCACAAGTCTCTCCTAGTCGCACTACTTTGCGAATCACTTAGGGGTCTACTTAGTCCGGTACCCGATGAGGGTAAACCTAGAGCTAAACCGAATTCGGAAACATTTAAACAGTGATTCCTACCGAACAAGCGAAATTTAAACTCTCTTGGTGTGGTCGGGTTATCGATGGTAAAGGTACCTAGGAACTCACATGTAAGGTCTTTATTTGTGCAAGGCACAAAATCAAGGAGTTTACTAATACCAATCCTAGACGATAACTCTTTTATATCGTCCTTAATTCCTAAAATTATCTTTGTGAATGGACAAGGCCACCTTGTACTCTCGAAAACTTTTTCGGAGAAGGTTTGAGCTAGAGGTGTATTAGGACAAGGTAAAAGTTTAGGCCTAGTAGACTTACTAGAAGATGAATGCTTAGAAGGATTAGAAGTCGAAGCCATACCTTGTTTACGCGCGGCTCGTTGGGCTCTTGTCTCCATAATAATGATTTGCAAGAAAAATCCCGAAACTTTAGCTTCCTTTCTTCAAAAACCCAAAATAATCATCAAGTTGAAGATGAAATATGGATGGAGGTTTAGATGTAGTATGGAAGGTGATGTAGTTATTTATGATGGGTGAAAGGGTGAAATGATGAGTGAGGTGAAAAGGTGATATAAATAAGGGTATTTGAGGACGGAAAGTGAAAGTTTAAAGTTGGTGGTAAAAATTTGGTGTAAAAATTATTGGAGGGAAAGTTATACGGTGTAAATTGTTGGAGGGAGATGAAAATGAAGTGAGTATATAGAAGGTATAGGTGATCCGGCCAAGTCACACCGCCGGGTGAAATTTCACCCGGTCGGGTCTTATCGGGTGAAATTTCACCCGACGACTTTTCGTCGTGAAAATCGATTTGCCAACTTTTTCTCCACCGGGTGAAATTTCACCTGGTGAAAATCTCACCGGGCGAAATTTCGCCCGGTGGTATTTTCTTCGTTCCTGGCATTTCTGGCAACTTTCCGTAGGGCGAAGTTTCGCCCGGTCGAGTCTCACCGGACGAAGTTTCGCCCGGCGGTCTTCTTTTCTGCGTTTTTCCGCCTTGCCATTTCATGGCTCTTCAATAATCACCTAAAGATTCAAATATATGACTCGACTCACATTACATAATCAATTTCTCCCACAAACATGCTTGTGGTCTTCATTTGAGCTCCATAACTTCTCCAAAAGCTTGGTCTTCATCCAAATTTACGCTCCATTGCGAAATTCAATTTCAATCATTCTTCTCAAACTAACCAAACTAACAAACCCAAAGAAAATATGATACATATATACAAGGTAGTGGTTGTTGAGGATACCACCAAACCTAATACATCAACTTCAAGAGGGGGTTAAACAACGCTCCCCAACGGGAGCTTACCAAACTTCACGGTAGCAAGGGTCTCACGAACATGACCGGGGTGGTAGATCTTCAATCGTTGGCCATTAACCATAAATTTCCCGGTGTACGGGCTAGATATCTCTATTGAACCATATGGTTGCACCTTAGTCACTTCGAACGGACCCGACCATTTAGATTTCAACTTACCGGGGAAGAGCTTAAAATGAGAGTTGAAGAGCAATACCTTATCACCAGCGGAAAAGTCCTTACGAAGTATTCGAGAGTCGTGCCATTGACGAGTTCGTTCTTTGTATATCTTCGAATTTTCGTAGGCTTCGAGTCTTAGTTCTTCCAATTCTTGTAGTTGGAGAAGGCGGTTGTTTCCTACAACACTCTCATCGAAGTTTAGCTCTTTGATTGCCCATTTGGCTTTGTGTTCCAATTCCACCGGTAAATGACAAGCTTTACCATACACAAGACGATAAGGAGTGGTTCCACTCGGCGCTTTGTAAGCCGTTCATAATGCCCAAAGGGCGTCATTGAACTTCAATAACCAATCCTTTCGGTGTGTATTTACATCTTTCTCTAAAATTCCCCTGATTTGACGGGTGGAGATCTCGGCTTGCCCATTTTATTGAGGGTGGTAGGATAGGGACATCTTGTGAGTGATACCGTATTTCCTTAAAAGGTGCTCAAAGGTATCCTTCCTAAAATGAGAGCCTTCATCACTAATTATGGCTCTAGGCATACCGAATCTCGGGAAAATCACGTTCTTGAAAAGCTTGATTACAACCTTGGAATCATTGGTGGGGGAAGCTACGGCCTCGATCCATTTTGAGACATAATCAACCGCGACTAGAATGTACTTGTTACCAAAAGAGGATGTGAACGGACCCATGAAATCAATCCCCCAAACATCGAACAATTCAATCTCCAAGATGGGTTCAAGGGGCATCTCATTTCTTCTTGTAATATTCCCACTTCTTTGGCATGCATCACATGTGAGAATGAAAGCTCAAATGTCCTTGAATATGGAAGGCCACCAAAACCCGCTTTGGAGAACCTTGGTAATTGTCTTTTGATTGCCCAAGTGTCCACCATAAGATGTTGAGTGAAGGTGCTTCACAATATTATGTCCTTCTTTGGCCGTAACACATCGTCGGTAAATTCCATCTACACAACGACGAAACAAATACGGTTCGTCCCAATAATAGCGTCGGGCTTCATAACGTAGTTTCTTCCTCTCTTGCTTGGAATAATCGTCCGGAATATAATGAGATACTAAGAAATTGACGATATCGGCATACCAAGGTGTAATAATATCAATGGCCATCAAGGCCTCATCTCTCATAGCTTCATTGATAGGGATACCATCTTCTTCATTGTTCTCTTTACTAACCGTTAGTCTACTAAGATGATCCGCTACCAAGTTCTCCGATCCGGCTTTGTCTTTAATCTCAATATCAAATTCTAGTAAAAGGAGCACCCACCAAAAGAGTCGGGACTTGGTCTCCTTTTTGGAAATGATATAACGAATTGCCGCATGATCGGTATGAATTATGACTTTGGAACCGGTAACATAATTTCGGAATTTCTCCATGGCATAGACAACGGCAAGCATCTCTTTCTCGGTTGTTGTATACCTCGATTGGGCTTCATCTAAGGTCTTGCTTGCATAGTATATCACATGTAGCTTCTTATCAACCGGTTGACCTAGAACGGCGCCAACGGCAAAATCGGATGCATCGCACATGATCTCAAATGGAAGATTCCAATCGGGAGCTTTGATAATCGGAGTAGTAGTGAGAGCGGTCTTTATCCTGCAAAAGGCCTCAAGACACGAATCATCAAAAACAAAAGGTGCATCTTTCATAAGCAAAGAAGTCAAAGGCTTAGCAATCTTAGAAAAGTCTTTAATAAATCGTCTATAAAAACCGGCGTGACCTAGAAAACTCCTCACCCCTTTAACATTTGTAGGTGGTGGCAACTTCTCAATCACGGAGACTTTCGCCTTATCAACTTCAACTCCTCTATTAGACACAATATGACCTAGGATAACACCTTGTTCAACCATAAATGACACTTTTCCCAATTTAAAACAAGTCTATACTCTTCACATCGAGCTAACACTTTATCAAGATTTTCAAGGCAAGAATCAAAAGATGTACCATGGACACTAAAATCATCCATAAAAACTTCCATGGATTTTTCAATAAAATCAGAAAAAATAGCCATCATACATCTTTGAAACGTTCCCGGCGCATTACACAATCCAAATGGCATCCTTCTATAAGCATAGGTGCCATAGGGACATGTGAAAGTGGTTTTCTCTTGGTCATCGGGATGAATGGGAATTTGAAGAAATCCGGAATGACCATCAAGGAAACAAAAATAAGAATGATGCGCCAATCTTTCAAGCATTTGATCAATAAAGGGAAGGGGGAAATGGTCTTTTATGGTGGCCGTGTTCAATTTTCGATAGTCTATACACATGCGCCAACCGGTAATAGTCCTAGTAGAAATTGACTCACCCTTTTCTCCTTTGACAACCGTCATCCCTCCTTTTTCGGCACAAATTGTACGGGGCTAACCCATTTACTTCCGGTTATTGGGTATATAATATTAGCCTCATACAACTTGAGGACTTCCTTCATGACAACCTCTTTCATGGCGGGGTTCAACCTACGTTGACCCTCAACCGAAGGACGGTGGTCATCATCAAGGATGATCCTATGCATGCAAACATTTGGACTTATGCCTTGGAGGTCGGCAATGCTATACCCGATGGCCTTTTTGTGCTTTCTCAAAACAATCAAAAGTTTTTCTAATTGAGGTCCATCAAGGGTAGCATTGGCGATAACGGGATAATTAGTTCCTTCAAGAAAAGCATATTTGAGGGAAGAGGGGATTGGTTTAAGTTCAAGATTAGGAGGAGAAGATACCGTACTCTTACCCACCGGTAGTGGTTCTACCTTTTCATCATGCAAGCATTCTTCTTCAAGAGGTGGAGAGTCAAATGGTTCATCTTCTTGCTTATCATCATCTATCAAGCTATACTCAACCAAACTATCAATAACTTTAATGGAATTCATTTGTTCAATCATTGGTTGTTTAAGAGCTTGAGAAAGGGAAAACTCTACCGACTCGTTCCCTATGTTAAATGACAACTTTCCATTCTTAACATCAACTATAGCACCTCCGGTAGCCATAAAAGGTCGACCTAAGATAATGGGGGTGATAGTGTCTTCGGGCATATCTATGACAACAAAATCGGAGGAGATGAAGAACCTACCAACTTGAACGGGTACATCCTCAAGTATCCCAAGTGGGTATTTGACGGACCTATCCGCAAGTTGAATTGACATACTAGTGGGTCTCATCTCCCCCACACTAAGTCTCTTAGCAATGGAATAGGGTAACAAACTAACAATAGCCCCAAGGTCGCATAAATCTTGATTAACAACAACGTTTCCAACCCGACAAGGGATAGAAAAATTACCGGGATCCTCTAGTTTCTTAGGCATTTCGTTCATAAGAATGGCACTAAAATGACCCGTGAGATGGATACATTCTTTATCCTCTATTGTTCTCTTTTTAGACAAGACATCTTTCAAAAATTTAGAGTAAAGGGGCATTTGAGAGATTACCTCGATGAAGGGTAAAGATACCTCTACTTTCTTCAACATATCCACGAAACGACTAAATTGAGCATTCTCTTTGTGTGGCTTAGCTCGCTCGGGAAAAGGCAATGGAGGGACAAAAGTGGGAGGCGGTGGAACATTGGATTCTTCTTCTTCTTCTTTGGCTAATCGCTCCGTCTCTTTTCTTTTCGCTTCTTCCGCTTCCATTTGCTCTTTCTTCTTTCTTTGTTCTCTTTGTTCTTTCTCCGCATTTTGGAGGATATCAAACTCTGCTTGTATTCCCCGGTTTTGTTTGGGGGAAGTGGGAGATGATTCTTGTGGTGCACTTGATTGATTGACTTTGGATGGGGTACTTTTGGTGTTCAAATTCAAATTCAAGTTCTTATACGGGTCCTCAAGTTCTTTGCCATCTCTCAAAATGACGGCATTTTCTTGGTGCGAAGGATCTCTTGGGTTTTGGGGTTGGCCGGGCAAACCATGGGGTGGATGAATTGGTGCGGCTAAGGCTTTTGTTGCTTCTTGTGATTCCCAAACTTTTAGCCTTGCCTTAGTATCTTGATGTTCATTCCATAGCTGCCCAACGGTTCTTTGCAAATCATTATAGCTCTCCCATGAAGGTCCCCCTTGACCAATTTGAGAATTGTTTGGTTGGCCATAAGATTGAGAGGGTTGATTGAATGGTTGTTGATTGTAACCTTGGTTACCATGGAAATTTCCTTGGGACCCTTGATTGTATCCATGATTGAAATGATTACCATGTTGATTTTGGTAATTGTTGTAGTTGTTAGGAACATGGAAATTTCTAGCTTGTTGATTGAAGTTGCTCCTTTGATGAGGAGGCATATATGGGGGCATCTTTAGAGGACCTTGATTAAAGGGCCTTTGTTGACTTTGATTGAATGGCCTCATTTGACTCCCTTGGGCACGCGGCATTGGATTTTGAACATTTTGATTTCCATAAGAGAAATTAGGATGAAACCTTGTGCCGGCATTGTAAGTATTAGAAAAAGGATCAAATTGAGGCCTTTGCCCATATGCTTGTATAGCTTGAACTTCATTTGGCTCTTCAATATAAACTTCTTCATTTGGAATACAAAAGCTAGAATCATGACCATGATTGCCACAATGATCACATTGAACTTCCCGTGTTAATTGCTTTGGAGGTGATGGTTGCCTTGGGGGAACACTCCCTTGAATTTGGTGCATACCTCTAGGAGTAGGCTTTGAACTCATGGCATCCATTCTCTTTTTCAATTCTTCAAGTTCTGTTTGAAATTTCAATTCGTTATAACTCGTAGATGAGTTCACTTCAACTTTCTTTCTAGAATCCCTTGATTGACCCATTCTTGAATCACTCCTTGCCATCTTCTCGATAAGATTTTTAGATGCCTCATCGGTGAGAGAAGAAAAGTCTCCTCCGACGGCCGAATTGAGGTTTTCCATGGTTCTAGATGAAAGGGTGTTGTAAAATGTTTGGATAGTTAGCCAATCGGGTATTCCATGATGTGGACATTTGCGCAACAAATCTCTAAATCTTTCCCAAGCCACACTTAGGCTTTCAAATTCATCTTGCTTGAATGTTTGTATCTCCATGCGATATTGATTAGCCTTTGACGGCGGGAAATATTTCTCCAAGAAGGCATTAGATAGTTGAGCCCATGTTGTGAAAGTATTAGCGGGATGGCCTTGAAGCCATCTACGAGCTCCATCTCTCAAGGTCTTTGGAAATAATAAACGATGCAATTGGCATGAGGTTAATCAATTGAGACGGGCTCCTACTAATTTCTCTTTAAATGAAGCAATGTGCTCTTGAGCATCTTCTTGAGAAAAACCGTGAAAAGTATCTTGTTGGACCGCATTAGTCAAAGAAGCTTTTAATTCATAATTCTCGGGAATCTCCCTGAAATCGACGGGAGAAGGTGTTTCTTCATGTGTGAGTTGGGAATGAGAGGCTAAGGTCGCCATTTGTTGGATTGGTGGTGATGGTGGATTTGAATTTGGTGAATTTGGAGGGGATGGATTTGGTGGTGGAGTTTTCGGTGATGGTGGTGGTGGTGAATTTTGTGAAATGGAAGGTATGGAAGGATTGTTTGGAGTGGATTGATGTGATGTAGAAGGTGTATGTGGTAGGATGGGATTAAGGTTAGGAGGTGATAATGAAGGATGTGGATGATGGTGGTTGAGTTATTTCCCCGAAAACGCAATGCTCTAAAAGTCCTTTCCGGCTCCGGATCGAACCACAAGGGCGCTGACGTGTTCCTGGGCATAAAACTCAATTAAACGATGAGACACCTAGCACCTCACGGTACTAGGGAAAAGAGAGAAGGGAAAAGAATCAAACACAACAACTAAAAACTCAATAAATACTAGCCGTTCCCCGGCAACGGTGCCATTTTGATCGCCACCCAATCGGATCGGTCGTTAACGAAGGACAGGGGATCAAACGATATTTGTAGACTCGAGGTTACACAAAAACTACTAGAGTAATCGTGGAAAGTCGAGGTCGGTCCACAGGGAACGGTGTATTGACAACGGGTTTAAAGTGTCGTGTTTGATGTCTAGAGGGGGGTTTTCTAGGGTCGAGTCTAAACTAGGCAAATATCTAGAGGAATAGCTAGAGGTGGTCAATCTAGGGAAAAGGTGTTAGGGAGAAGTCGGGATTCGGTACTTGGAGTCTAAGAAGGTCGGGATCGAGTTTTTGTCGCAATATTGATAAACTCACCTAAAAACCCGCTTTCGCGGTGAATTAGGGTAAGTCCCTAGTCATGGTAATTTCTACCCCGAGTTTCCCCATATTGATATAAATTAGTCAAGGTCGGTCTAGTTGGCCGGACTAAAACAACAATGACACAACACCATAAATAAGATAAACCAACATTCAAGCAACCCACCATTACCCCTATATTCAAATATTCCAAGTCCTCATCCCTAAACTCCCCAACAAGAAATCTACTCCCTAATCATTATGGAAAACATCAAAACATTAACTAGGAGAAAATCTCTACAACATGCACATTAAATAGATCTAATGAAACTAACAACACTAATATAATCTAAACAAGATAATGATGAAAAAATAACATTAAAACTAGACTAGAGATAAGAGAGTGGAAGAGAAGTATACCAACTATGGAGATCTACAAAAAATAAGAAGGTATCATGAATAAAGATTGAATCAATCTTTGATGAATAAAATGGAGAACTTGTCACTAATCCTCCAATAAACCCAACAAATCTTCAAATAAAACTTGAATAATCTTCTACAAACTTTTAATCTAGAGAATTGTCGATGTAAACTATGTAGATCTACTACTAATTACTATGTAAACTACTAGAATTATGGAGGATTTTCTACTAAAATACTACTACTAAGATGGTGTAATAGGATGGTGGAATGGTGTAATGTCTTCCCTCCTTATCATAATGGAGAGGTAATAGGCAACTAAGTAGGGTAGACATATATATAGTAGTCTCTTAATGGGTATTTAACCTAAAGCCCAAATCCAACTTTATGCTCCATTAGTGAGACAATCTCCCTTAGCATCTTCATAGGGTGAAACTTCGCCCTGCGGACTTGACGATAATTCCCACCGGGTGAAATTTCACCCGGTCAGATTTTCTTCCATTTTTGCGTTTTCCAGCTCTTCTCTCCATCGGGCGAAATTTCACCCGGTGGGCGAAATTTCGCCCGGTCAGTTTCGCCCGGTGGGGAGGTCTCGGAAAATCTTCGGGAGGCACTTTCACCGTCGGGTGAAATTTCGCCTGGTGGTGTCTCACAGGGTGAAATTTCGCCCGGTCATTTTTCTTGGCCTCTTTCTTGTCTAATTCTTCGTCGATTGATTGGATGGCTTTAAACTTTAAGTTGTGTGCTTCACTCTTTGGACGGTATTCCCTTCTCTTGTGCTCGTGGAAGCTCGATCGTGATTTCGGTGCAAAATCCTATCAAAATGATAGAAAAACTACCAAAAACACTTAAAACGCACAAGAGGGACGTTAATGCGAGATTTACTCAAAATATGGTGATAATCGCACTCAAGACTTGCAAAACCAGGGAAAAACGGGTCTAAATGAGGGGAAAAATGGTCTAAGTTTAGAACACAACACGGCTGCGTTGTTGGTAACGGGGAAGTCTAGCTTGACTGATATGGGTATATGGTCATCTATTGGGGATATCAGTAAGATTCCTACGCCGAACCCTCTCATGTTTGAGGCGCCATCGAAGTATAAGTCCCATGATTCACTCTCAGGGAACAGAATGTCCTCGTCGGGGAATGACCAGGTGTCGGTTGTTGATTTTTCCTCTATTGGGTTTTCGGCTAGGAAGTCGGCTACGGCTTTTCCTTTGATGACCTTAAGGGGTATGTATGTTAAGTCAAATTCTGCCAACATAAGTGTCCATCGGGCTAGTCGTCCGTTGAGGACAAGTTTCTCGAAGATGTATTTGATGGGGTATATTTTTTAGTATACATGTACGGTATGGCTAAGCATGTAGTGTCGGAGTTTTTTGGTTGACCATACGAGGGCAAGGCAGCTCCACTCTAGGGGTGTGTATTTTGTTTCGTACTCGAGGAATTTTTTGCTAACGTAGTAAATAGCCCTCTCTTCTTTGTTAACTGTTTGTGCTAACATGGCCCCCATCGCAGTTTCGGTTACGGTAAGGTAGAGGGAAAGTGGCTGCCCCTTCTTGGGAGGCATTAACACCGGGGGTTGTGCTAGTATTTCTTTTACCTTATCGAAGGCTCTTTGGCATTTGTCGTCCCAGACGGTGGGTTCGGTTATTTTGAGTTTTTTGAAGATGGGTTCACAAACCATGGTTAGTTTGGCAATGAAGCGGCTGATGTATTGAACCTTACCCAGAAACCCCCTAATCTCCTTTTCGTTTGAGGGTGCGGGCATGTCTAACAAGGCTTTTATTTTGGAGGGGTCTATCTCGATTCCTCGCTGGCTTACCACATGACCTAAAAGCTTCCCCGATGTGACCCCAAAGGCGCATTTTTGTGGGTTAAGCCTCATATTATACTGGCGTAGGCGTTTGAAGAATTTTTCGAGGGCCGGGACATGCCCCTCTCGGTCTTGGGATTTGACAATCATGTCATCTACATACACCTCGACTTCTTTGTGCATCATATCGTGTAAAAGGGTGGTTGCGGTTCTTTGATAGGTTGCGCCGGCATTTTTAAGTCCGAAGAGCATCACTGAGTAATAATAGGTTCCCCAGGGGGGTGGTGAAGGCTGTTTTAGACATGTCCTCCTTGGCCATTTTTATTTGATTATACCCAGCATACCCATCCATGAAAGAGAGTAGCGTGTGATCGGCGGTATTGTCTACCAGGATATCTATATGAGGTAAGGGGAAGTCATCCTTCGGGCTGACTTTGTTAAGGTCTCGGAAATCTACACAGACCCGGATTCTCCCGTCCTTCTTGGGGACGGGGACTATGTTGGCTACCTAGTCGGAGTATTCGGAAACGTGTATGAACCCGGCCCTAAATTGTTTATCTACCTCTTCCTTGACCTTAAGGGCCCATTCGGGTTGCATGCGGCGTAGCTTTTGTTTTACTGGCTTAAACCCGGGTTTGATTGGGATCCGATGCTCGGCTATATCTCTGTCGATACCTGGCATGTCTTTGTAAGACCAGGCAAAGACATCTTTGTATTGTATGAGTAGGTTCATGAGTTGCTCCCCCTCGACGGGATCTAAGGAGGTCCCTATATTTAGGATTTGGGCTTCCAAAGGGGTTCCTATGTTTAGAGATTCGGTGTCTTCGATTATCGAGGTGCCTAACTCTTGTCTAGCTAATTCTCTCAGGGTTTCGGGTGGGAGGTAAGTTTCGTAAGAGTCATTTTGGTTATTCTTGTCTTGTTCACTATCGATAATGGCATAGCATATTGAGTGCGACGAGTCGTAAGCGGAAGTATTTTTATTATTAGTTAAATCGAGTATGTCGAGGGCTCTGGACAAGGAGACCCTCTATTCATCTGATAGAGGTGACATTATTGGGACTTCCGGGACAGGCCCCGGTTCGTCCCGGACAAACACAGATATAGTTGGGAGACAAACAATACTAAATTCTTGGCCTGTTTCAGACTCAGACTCGGACTCTGTTTCGGACTCAGACTCGGACTCCTCGAACATCCTCCCTTCTCCTGTGGTTAACTTGAACTTCCTACCATTCTCGTTGGTCCACGTGATGGATCTCTTCCACCCCCTACTTTCTTGATCTTTGTTGGTACTAACAATGAGGGAGACGGGGTTGAACTGCTTGTCGGTCATGACTATATTGACTAGCTCACTGGGACTCACGGGAAGGAAACGCTCTTCCCCGAATAAGAGACTGTTGGCCAAGCCATCCATACAAGGTATGGGTTTGGGTTTTAAGGTGCTTGGTGTGGTTTTGGGGATGAAGTAACAGTCTTGGAATATCTCTATTCCAGGATGTCGGACGCCTTTGATGTGGGCTGGTTCGGAAAATCCCATATAAGGTTTGTTGTCACTCTCTTTTATGAAGTATCCGTTCAGTGTGAGGTCGTTGGACGGGATTTGGATACCCTTAGTTTTACGTGCGCGCATGACAATTACGTGCTCGCGGATCTCACTTTCTGTTGCGGGGTATCCGAGACCTATTGTGTGGGTTTGTCCGATGGGATCTCGGAGTTCAGTTGCAATGTCGGGATTTTTTCCTAGTGATAAACCCGGGAAGTGACCTTGTTGTTTCATCATGAAGTTTATGGCTAGGTTCGAGTATTGGTCAAAGTCGAATGGGGCTAGGTCTTGTTCCAAGAGGTTTACTATGTGAAATCCCCTTAACTCAATGTCGGTATCTTCCGTAACTTGCGAGGTGGTGTCGTTTTCTACAAAGGCTCTCATAGGGGAAGCATGGATGGTAATTATTTCACCGTTGATGGGAATTTTCACCTTTTGGTGTAGGGTAGATGGTACAACTCTAAGGGCATGGATCCAAGGGCGCCCTAGGATCATGTTGTATGATCCGGTTTTGACGTCTAAGACCTGAAAGTCCATTTTTCTCTCTATGGGCCCCACGATGCTGTTAAGGGTGGCGACCCCCGCAACCGGGCGCCTCGTACCATTATAGGCGCGTACTCCCGACTCGGTGGGTATGAAGTTGGTGTTTGACATTCCTAGGGCGCGGGCGGTTTTGAGGGGGATTACGTTTACGGCAGAACCGTCATCCACAAGGGTCATGGGCACCTTTTTGCCTAAACAGGTTGCCGTGACGTAGAGGGCTAGATTGTGTTTTGGTCCGAAGGGCGATAGGTCTTCGTCAGAGAAGGTTATAGGATCCTTTAACCCATTGGCTTCTTGGAGAACGTGTCCTATCATGTCTTATGGTGTAACGGTTGAGAATATGTTCATTCTTCCTAAAGCTTGGACCAGAGTCATGCGGTGATTATAGGAGCTGGCTATGAGTTGCCATATGGAAAGGTCGGTTTTGGCTTTTTTGTAGTTGTTTGACTATTTGCACCTCAAGGGTGCTAATTGGGATTTCGTCGGTAGTTGAGGTGTTTTCAGGAGCGGGATTGGTGTTTGGTATGTCGATTATGATGTTTTGGTAGGGTCACCCAGATCTAGTGACGTGACTCACATCCTTGGTATTGGTGATTGTTGGGGGGATTGAGACTATTGGTTCGTGGATATAGACATCATCATCGTCGTCCGCCCATACCCCATGTATGGTGTGATCGCGTTGGTATTGTTCATAATTGATCGTGCCAAATTGAATGTGCGACGGTTCTTTTGGAGGGGGAGAGGTTCCTTCTTCGATTAGATTTTGGATGGCATGCCTTAGTTTGGTGCAGGATTGAGTATCATGTCCTGGCCCCTAGTGAAAGGAGCAGAAGGCTTTAGGGTCCCATGTTTTACTTCTTTGTCCTAGAGGGATTTCGGGTACAGGATCTAGAAGGGATAGTAGACCATGCTGAATGGCGGTGGCTAAGGCTTCGTCGTAGGGGATGTCTAAGTTGGTGAACTTTCTAGGGGTTTTCTTCTTTTGGGGAGGATCGCCCTTGTTTACCTGGATTGAAAGGTGGTTTTGGGTTTTGACTGCGAGGGAGTCCATCCGCTCGTGAAGGTTACGAATAGAGGTCACCGAGGTGGCAAGGGTGTAAACCATATGGGTTAGATCTTTGATACTGAAATTCGGGACTGTGGTCATGGTGGAGGACGATCTCTGCAAGATAATATCGGGAGTCAGGGGAGTTTCGTTGGTCGCCTTAGAGACTTGAAGGATGCTCATGATTGATCGACAAGGAACTGAGACCCTTGACCCGTGTGTGTGGCCATTGATCTAGGGACTCAGGTGCTTTTCTAGACTCTTGGTGTATTCGGCGGGACGCCTAATGAATTTTTTGTCTCTTTAACAAGACGATGTGACACAAACCTCGCAGGTGAGGTTTAAAGAGGACTTCTCGGAACGAGACGACCCAAAAAGGTAAAATCTCGAGTATAGATGATCCTATTAGTTAACATAGACAGTTAAACACACAGTTGTATGACGTAAGGAATTGATCGCGATCTCGGCACAGGATCAAAGAATTTTGATATATTTTTGAAAACGACCGATACTTGCAGAGGAAAGTCTTTTTCTTCGAAAGATGATTTTGTAAAATTAGGATGACGGTGGCGTGGTGACATCGTTAGTGATGCGAAATGTGCGTTGCTATGTGTGTATCGGGAATCCGGCGATGGCAAAAGTGTAAACTTTTTTTTTTTGAAAGGCACACGGCCGTTAGGTGGACTGGTTTTAAAAATGACAAAGTGACCTTTTTTTATCGAGACTACTATTGATTAGCTAGTTCGATAGTGGATGTGCGTGGTGCTTTAAAGGTGTGACTAAATCCTTGTCAAGGGTTTAGGTAGTGAATAGTGTTTTTTGAAAAAGTTGTTGTTTTTCTTTAAAATGAATGATCCACGTTTGTCGGTTGCAATAACATTCGACAATGGGTGGTGTGTTGTGAAAGAGTGTTTTGAGAATGTAACCGTTTTGGGTTCCTTGACTTCATTAATTGAAGCTTCAGTTGTGTTAACGGCATGTGCGTAAAAAAAACTTTTTCCTTTTTTTTTGAAAATGGAGTGTAACTGCTCGGTGTACCTTGATCCCATTAATTGGGAGTCTTGGTAGTATTAACGGTATTTGTCGTTTGGCGGATTTTACTTTAGCCATGTGAAGACGCTTGAAAATTGATTTTGTTTGAGAATATCAAGTGTAAAATTAGCCATGACGATGGCATTTGAAAACTTTTTTTTCTTAGAAATCATGTTTCGACCGGAGTATCGGTGTTTCAGAAATCGTTTTGGAAAGATGAGATTTTTTTTTGGAAAACAAAATTGGGTGCGGTTGAATATGTTGGCGTGGTTGGATCCGGATCTTTAGTGTTTTATTTGGGTTGGATTGTTCAAACACGCTACACATAACTAGGAATGCATACACTCATGCAGGATGCAGACTCGGGTAGGTTTAGGGTAGGCTACCGCCCACGAATAGTCTTTACTTAGGCATTGACAATGATCTGGGGAGACGAGTGTCATGCCATCCATTCCGAACTATCCGCTTATTATTCCTGCGGGGTACGCGTTAGGCGGCCGGAGCGTCAATCGAGGATCTCTCCGCATGTCCCTAAAGATCTTACCGCGAAGAGGTCGATTGGTCCTGATATCGGTTAGAGTGGACTTTTTAGGACCAAAACCTGTAGTGACCACAACTAGGAACTAAGAAATGAGCTTCACCGACCTCGTTCAAGTTACACCACCACTGGAAACTTGTTTCCAAATCCCCAGCGGAGTCGCCAAACTGTGGACGTCCGTCCGCACCGCCCGGCGCCCCGCGGGTGCCCGCGCAGGACCGACCTGGTTTTCAACGTGTGGCGGCGGCCACCCACGCGGCCCCCTCCCTGCCAGGGGCCGGTCCGATCTCACATACGGGGCGAAGTGTCGGACCTCTATTTGGATGAGGATCCGGACTTGTACTAGACGGGTGAGACACCCGTGTTTCCGTTTGGGAATCGATCGAGTCGTGGTTGTAAATATTTAAAGGTCGTTTCGTTTACTCCAAGAGGAGGTCGTGCCTTGCGCTGCTAAGCAGGGGTTGTGATGTTTTTAGGTCCCGAGTCGCATCATTTGGCCACAAAGGCAAACCAAAACACAAAAAGAAGAAAAAATAAAAGACACAACAAATCAAAAAAAAAACAAAATATAAAAGAAGAAAAATGCCAAGAAAATCACACAAAACTATCTTACCCTTGAAAAATAAGTATTTTACCGAATGTTATCGTGAAGAGCCTACCGAAGGACCGAGTCCCTAGAAAGGATGATAGCGGTAATGGTCGATTTTCCCTCACTTTGCACCCTTATTCACCTTGTTACTTGGACTAGTTGGGCTTTTTGAGCATGGGACAACTCTCTTGGCTTATCGCTAACTCCGGGGTTCATCCCCTTTCCATCCCGCTTATCGTTCCGTAGTACGTTCTTAGAAGGTTAGGAGGACCTAGGTAAGTTGCCAATGTTTTTATTGCTTTGTTGTCATACTATTAGGATTTTGTCCATTTCAGTTTGTGTTATTCGCTTGGGACGTTGTCACCTGCCTCGAGTCCTTAACCGGTGTTTCTTCCACCGCTTTGTTGAGGGAAGCGGTATTTGTTTTTCTTCTTGGATGCAACCGATTGTTTGTTTGTTTGTGTGTGTGTTTTCGTGTTGGGCTGTGTCCGCAGTTTTGTCGCAAGACCTCACTTGCCTCGCGGGGAGCACTTAGCACTTTTCCTCTAAGTGCTCTCGCGTGAGTTGAAAGGGGCGTAGGGTGCGCTAATACCCGCTCGGCTAGTAGTCTAGTTTTTATTAGTTAGTTAGTTAATTCGTGCTTACTCGAGGGCGAGTAAGGGTTAAGTGTGGGGGAGTTGATATGCTTAATTTATACCATCTTTCCTTCTTGCTTTACTTGTATTTCCTTAGTTTAATCGCTTTTAGAAGCGGTTTTTGTGCTACTAATGTCTTCTCTAGAGATATTTTGTGTTTCTAGGTTCGTATGGCAAGATCTCGGCTTTTGGAGTCCATTAGTCTTAAAGTTTGAATCTTTGTTTATGTTTATTGTTGTTCCTAGTTTAGAATCCATTATGAATGCTTTCATTCTTTTGTTGGTTTCTTTGGTTTATGTTTTTGTGTTCATAATGATGTGTGAGTAGTCTCCTTACTAGGGTTAATAGGAGAAATGGGTGTCATTAATGGATGGTTAGGGAGGAACTAACGGTGTTTGATGTCATTTACTTTGCCTCCTTTCATTGTGCACGTAACATGTTTGATGAATTTTCTAGTAGACTTGTCATTGAGAAATGCATGTTTCCTAGTTTCCTCTTGTGTGTTATTGTATATTGATTTGTTGGCTCTCTTCATTGTTAGCGTAAACGTAGCAAGAGATCCTTAGACCGTCTAAGTGCGAGAGCTCGGACTTAATTTAGTCAAGTAGATCGTGTCTTCACCCTTGTTCTTCCTTGTTCACCTAGACACCCATGAACCCGACTTAACCCCAGTCTTTTCTCCTATTATCTAATCCTCGCTTTTCATCACCGCTTTTGTTTATTTTGCATTGTTGTAGACTTTAGATTCTAGTTTAGGCATTACCCAATCCAATCATTTCTGTTACCCTAGGACTCAGTCTCGAACCGTATCATTCTCTTGTCTATACTTACCGTCCCCGAGGATTCGACCCGACTTACCATTTGCTATCAAGCTTACGTTAGTTGGTTTACTTGATCGGTGGGATTCACGACAAATCCCTCCATCACTGAGCTAGGGTGAAGACCCGTACATAAACACTCTAATACACTTCACATCGATAATTGGCATGACGAGTCTAAAGCAAAATCACTCACATTTTTATGAACTACGAACATGGTTTGATTCCGTCTCAACACGGGTACGTAGGAAACCCCTCAGCGGGTACAACCAAAAATAACAAAATCGATCATTCGATTCATATGCAAATTGGAACCACCCCATGTCCCGATTAACGAGTGATTTAAATGACGAAGCACAAACGATGAGCCGAGGACGGAGTGAGAACCCGAAAGGGCTCTCCGAGCAAAATGAGGAATCGAGTTGCGAGCCATCTTAAAAAAAAAAAAAAGACGAGCGGAGGATGGAGTGAAAACCCGAAAGGTTGCTCCAGGCAAAATGAAGAATCGAGTTGCGAGCCGTAAAAAAGAATAAAAGGGAAGTGAGCCGAGGACGGAGTGAAAATCCGAAAGGGTGCTCCGGGCAAAATAAAGATTCGAGTTGCGAGCCACTACAAAAAAAAAGAAGAAAAAAAATGTGCTTCTCATTAATGCAAAAATTAACTAAATCAAGCCTTTGTTTAGGCCCTTTACATCTTACATCCATCACCCGGCTACTCCGGAAACAGGACAACGTGTCAAACAAAACCCCACAAAAAACTAGTGCTAATAAGCCACATAATATCAATTAATACAACATAGTACTAACGACTGGGCCCTACCAGTCTAATTTTTCTTTCCCCTTACCATTTGGGTGTACTTCTTCGGGTCTCTCACCACAGACCCTCTGAACGCAGGCGTCTACCCTACCAGTCCATCATGGGCCCAGCCAGTCCCATTTCCCCTCTTCATCCACATTTTCAATATGGGTCTTGTCGATCTTGGCCCGTTTAGATGAATTGACGATACTAGGATTGGTAACACTGTCTTTGGTCGAGCGCTTAGTGATATTAACTTGTGACACCTCCTTATCTTTTGGCATCGCGGTCTTCTTGACATTTGACTTGTCCTGCCCTGTCGAATATCCGTGAACCCCCCCGCTGGGTATGAGTGGGGATTGTTAGTCGAACATTTTCTATATGAATGGGGTGAAAAGTCCTCTGTCTCCAAGATATTTCGAACTTCCTAAGGGAATCTTCCTTCCACGGATTAGAGTCTATAACACCAGTAATCGCCTTTGATACAACTTGCCCCCCGCCCATCTGACGCATTAACCTGTCCGGGTGAACATAAACACACCCGCTTAAGGACAGTAGTTGCATAGAACGAGCCTGTGATGAGGACGGGAACTCGATATACCCTTTGATATGTCACCACGGGATTGTCCACCTAATAGTGACCCCTTCGTTGCCCTGCAAGTAAGAGAACCAACCCTCTTCGGTATAACCGGCATTCCAGGGCTGCACCACCATCCGAGTAGCAAAGCCTTTATAGCTGTAACCCTTAATAAGCCGAGGACGCTCGATTAAACCTAGCCTCTCTTGTAGCCAAACCCGCAAAATACAACATAGTGTCAAAATTTTCGAACTACGGCAAGTTTCGAATAAGGAAAGTAGTGCCTCGAGATACCTTCAAAATGATCCTAAACCAAAAGGAGCACGATGTATCCATGCACGAGTATCAAGACCCATGATAAGCTCACCCGAAATAAGCCAAGAGGGCGACCGCCCATGCTCCATACCCATTACAATATCCAAAACCCGAGGATTACCCCAATCTTCATGCACCGACGCATCCTCAAATAAATAGTAACATGCCACCGCAATACTAAGAGCACGGTTA
Organism: Agrostemma githago; assembly: GCA_958450325.1. Taxonomy (NCBI): domain Eukaryota; kingdom Viridiplantae; phylum Streptophyta; class Magnoliopsida; order Caryophyllales; family Caryophyllaceae; genus Agrostemma; species Agrostemma githago. Next base: position 57,434,027 of record OY288247.1, on the reverse strand, counting down.
CGGGCTAAGGGCGAAATGTCACGAGAGTCTTTCCATGAGAATACCCTAACAAGTAACTTTAAGTCTGGTTATTGTGGAAACATGATAAGGCGGATTTGACGATTTTGGAGTATAGTGATCAAAGTATCCATGTTGGGGTGTCCATGAACTCGGGGAAAAATTATTTGCTTACTTTTGTGTATGCATTTAACTCTGCAGCTGGGAGAGTGGACCTTTGGCGACGTCTTGAATCCTATGCTTTGAGAGGCCCGTGGTTAATTGTTGGAGATTTTAACTGTGTTATTGATGCTAGAGAACGTCTGGGGGGTCCTTCCTCGGATGATGCGATGACACAGTTTCGTGACTGTATGTCAAATTGTGAGGTTGGTGATCTCAAATCGAGTGGATCCTGGTTCACTTGGAATAACAAACATAAAGTGGCGGAAACTCGTGTTTATAGCCGCATAGATCGTTGTTTCTCTAATGATGGTTTTTTGGGGTTGTTTCCGAATGGCTTTGCTAATTTCTTACCTGAAGGTACCTTCGATCATTGTCCGTGTGTGATCCAATTGGAGTAACCTTCGGGAAGGAAAAATCGGAGCTTTAAATACATGAACATGTGGAGCAAAGCCCCGAATTTTGGGAGTTGCGTCGATTCTGTTTGGAGAGAGACAGTCCGGGGGACGAGGCAATTTCAGGTCGTTAGTAAGCTGAGGAGATTAAAGAGACCGTTGAAAGATCTGAATTCGTCGTGCTTTTCAGATATTGAGAATCGATGTGCTCAGGCTGAACTGAAACTCCAGCAAGTTCAGGTCGGGCTGAGAGCTGATCGATCTAGTGCTAATCTGCAGGAAGAGACGGACCTTAATGCGTTGGTTCGTGACTTACAGTCTGCACGGGCTGATTTCTGGTGTCAAAAGGCAAAACAAAAATGGGTGAAAGAGGGAGATATTAATTCGGCTTATTTTCATGGGATTTTGCGAGCCCGTAGAGCTCACAATGCTGTGAGTAAGGTGAATGACGTTGAGGGGCTTACTTGTGAGTCCAAGGACGCAATTGAAGATGCTTTTAATCGTTATTATTTGTCCCTTCTTGGTGAGACACATGACACGGAGGATGTAGATGTGGAGTTGGTAAGAAGAGGCAATATTTGTTCCGCAGCTCATAAAGCTGAGCTGGAGGCGAGGGTGTCAACAGACGAGATCAAGCGAGCGATGTTTAGCATTCCTCGTGATAAGGCCCCTGGGCCGGATGGGTTCTCGAGTCAATTTTTTATTGATTTGTGGGACATTATCGGTAATGATATTGTGGAAGCTATCCAAGACTTCTTCGTCACAGGTAAGCTTCTGAAACAGCTGAATTGTGCCATTATCACCTTGATTCCTGAAGTGAAAATGCCTCAATCTGTGAAAGATTTTCGGCCGATTGCATGTTGTAATGTTCTGTACAAATGTATTGCTAAGATTATTTGTGCTCGGCTTGGCCGTATTTTGCCTCATATAATATCACCTACTCAAGGTGGTTTTATTGAGGGGAGAAGTATTGTGGAGAATGTTCTTATATGCCAGGACTTAGTCCGGATGTATAAAAGGGGCGGTATTTCGCCTAGATGCCTTTTTAAAGTAGATATTCATAAGGCTTATGATAGCGTCGAATGGAGGTTTGTGGATCAAATGCTATGTGCCTTGGATTTTCCGGACCATTTCCGGAGGCTGATTATGGAGTGTGTTACGTCGGTCTCGTATTCCTTATCGGCTAATGGGTATACTTTCGGTTTTTTCCGGGGGCAACGAGGGCTTAGACAAGGTGACCCTATGTCTCCGCTTTTATTCACTATTTGTATGGAGTATTTTTCCCGTATCATGACACTGGGAATGATAGGGAGGAACTTTAAATACCACCCGAAATGTGGAGCGTTAAAACTTTGCCACTTGCTCTTCGCGGATGACCTTCTTCTGTTTTGTAAAGGGGAGAAGGAATCTATGGAGTTATTGTGGAGGGCCTTCGCTACTTTTAGTAGGTCGTCTGGGCTGTGTATTAGTGTGGGTAAATCCCATGCTTTTTTTGCTGGTGTGGATGATGATAGGAAAGCGGCTATTCTGCAGTTCTCAGGGTGTATAGAAGGTACCTTGCCTTTTAAATACCTTGGGTTGCCTATTCAGAGTACTCGCCTAGGTAAGAATGATTGTGAAAATTTGTTAGCTCGAATTATTTCAAGAATCTCTAGTATTGGAGCTCGTAAGCTTTCTTATGCGGGAAGATTGACCTTGGTTCGGGCTGTGCTGTCCCAGTTACACAATTATTGGGCTATGGTTTTTGTCATACCAAAGTATGTTATGGCTCGTATTGGGTCTTTATGCCGTAACTTCCTTTGGGAAGGAGGTGTGGAGGGTACCAATCGAGCTCTTGTGAGCTGGGAAAAAATTTGCCATCCAAAAAATGAGGGTGGATTAGGGGTTCGAGACTTGTCGATTTGGAACGAGGCTGCGGTGGCAAAATTGGCTTCGTGGGTTTTTTATCAACCCGATAGACTTTGGGTCCGTTGGGTGAATAGCATTTATTTGAAGGGTACGTCATGGCGCGATTATCAACCTCAGGCTGATGTTACGTGGGCATGGAGGAAAATCTGTCAAGCGAAGGAAAAAGTCAAGGACATGTTTGAGAATGATTTATGGCATGGCTCTTGTGCTACGTACTCGATCTCCAGGGCTTATGAGATACTTCGTGATCGAGTCCCGAAGGTTGCTTGGAGCCGGCTTGTTTGGAGTGATTGGAGCTTTCCGAAACACAGCTTTATTTCTTGGCTTGTTTTTTGTAGGGCTCTAAACACGAGATCGAAGCTTCTGAGGTTTGGGGTGGCTGATACAGACCTTTGTTATTTTTGTGAAGCGCAGGTTGAGACTCTTGATCATCTTTTCTTTGGATGCTGTTGGAGCATGTGAATTATTGATATCTTGAGTGCCTGGACGAGGAAGAGGATTCCGAGTACTAGAAGCTTGGATTGGGCGACTAAAATAAGGGGTTCCAAACTACAATGTAATGTTCTCCGTGCTGTGGCTAATGCGACTATTTACCACATATGGAGGCAACGGAATGTGTGTCGTGTAGAAGGTCTGGTCCAACAACCAGAGAACATTGCTAGGTTGATTAAATTAGACGTTAGAAGTAGAATTTTTTGTAAGATTAAATATCCATTAAGTCCTAGAGACGATCGTTGGCTGGATAATTTGATGTAGCCTGTCCTTTTGTAAGGTTTCCACTTTTTATTCTTTCTTACCCTTTATCAAAAAAAAACTTTAAGTTAATACCATCTTCCCCGAAGAAAACATTATCCTCCCCTAACAAAGGAATGTCCAAAAATTGACGAAATCTTTCCACACGAACGTCACCCTCGATGGGTATATAAGGATGAACCGAGTGCCATCCTCCTATAGCATTTAGCTCCTCGGGGAGAGGAAAAACATCACCCCTCGGGAATGCAAAAACATGTTTCTTGGAATCCCAGAAGCGAGAACATGGCAACAAAAAGTCGTCTTGCACTTTAACTTGCCTTAAAACCATAATAATAGACAAACCATCACCTACCAAAACCTCCAGATCACCCTTCTTAAGACGACCGATCCACCCGGTCAACAGATTCCCAAAACCCGACATGACTCCAAGTAAAGTAAGGAACTAAAGACACTATGGGTACTTAATTGTGTCTAAAACTAGCACCCATAACCTGCATATATAGCCTTAATCGCACCACAATTAGGAAATTGCAGAAAATTTCAATAACCGAGAAATGGGCCGCCTGAGCTGCCCAAACCCAGGCGCCTCAGGACCAGGCCGCTCAAGCCCATGTGTCTGTACTCTGGACCATCAGCCTTCTGGCGCCTGAATCCCGGACTGTCAGCCACGCTTCATCCCATCAACTATCATCCGCCAACCCCGGCCATTAGGAACGACCTCCTAAAGTCAGTCGACCCTTTTCCAAAAATCAAAATGCACATTGCAAGCACAGCGCAAGAATGAAAAGTCCCCACGGACAAACGGACGACCCGTTTTCGTCAACAAGATCTGCCGGACTTACACGTTTTTTTTTATCTTTTTTTTAGAGGGATAAGCTACCCCACCTTGGCGTGTCATATCCCCGAGTGACATTGTCAATATGCGTCTGTAGCCATACATGGCGTTATTAATGAAGCATTAAAAGTGGTCTAACTTTTTTTCTTCTTTTTACATCGCTTTGAACATGAGCGTCGATACGATTACATTCGTCTCCCAGCACCGGACACACAGTCGGTCAAAACATTTTAGTCACAAAATGCTTTACGAATGTTTCGCACAACATCGAGTCAAACATTTTAATCGCCGTACTACTTGATCCAACTCCCGGCTCAAACTAACCTATTTAAAAGCATCCCGAAAAGCATTTTCGCGCTCCTATGCAATCCTAACGCATTTAAAACATCTTAAATCATGACTGAACCATGGGCAAGCAAAACTTGAAGTGATTACCTATCATCTAAGTTACAATTTCAAAAACACAAGCATAAGTGAGCCGATCAAAGTACCAAGGTTTAAAATGTACAAAATATACAAAATCCAAACACAAATCGGGTTTACAAACTAGGAAGGACCCCTAAAGGCTGCAACTACAGCCAGTACAAGCTCACCGAGGTTATCATCCAAGCCTAGATCCTCTAGATCAAAAGTAGGAGACTCGGTACTACCTATACCCGCCAGCATATCCACGATAGCCGTCTCCGTATCGAGAACCCCTCCGGAAGGACCAACTTCCTCGGTAACACCGGTAGCCTGAACCTCAACCTCAGCCTCTCTCTCCACCTCAGCCCCGAACCTAGCTTGACCCTGCGCCGAGGTCTCACCTCGAGATCGAGCCAACTGCTCCTTAAGTTTAGCAATCTCTACGTCCCGGGTTTGCAAAGACTGCAACAGGCTAACCTCAGCCTCCTCGAGCTCGGTCACCCGAGTCTCCAGTTGCCACCATGACCGGGACATCCCGCAAACACAACTACCCCTTAGGGAAAGAAACAACCAGCCTAGAAGACCATCCCTAGGAAGACACTACTTACCTATCGAGGCCCCGATGTATCGCGGGAGGAGGCAGCAACCATCCTCGACGCATAAGCTCGAAAGTAGTTGGCAGCCTTCCACAACCGCTGGTGGGAAGGCGACGAAACCTGAACAACAAAACTAAACAAGTTAGCCAAAAAAGTCTAACCTTCAAAGCCAAGTTCAAGGCGAGATCCCGAAACCTACTCGGTACAGCCGGTCACGCCAATCCATTCTGGCCTCCATCTCCTCCGCAGAACAAAGAGGAAGAGGCTCTGTAAAGGCTACCCCAGGTGCGTCGACCCTGAGCAGTGTCAAAGGGAAGTCTGGGAGATGAACAGCATCAGCCGGGTCGGCCAGCTAATGGAAAGCAAGCCGATCAGGGCACAAACGAACATAAAACCATGAAACAAAAACCAAAAAACGAATACTCACTACGATGCGGTGGCGAACTAGCCGCTGGCAGACATGAGACACGTAGGAGGCCTCAGTCACCAATAACACCTTACCTCCCTCTCCATCCCTGTCCTCGCGAGCCTCTGCAGTAGTCGGCGGCCTAAACATGGTCCGGGGAGGATCACCAGCACCATAAACTCATCATATAAGCACTGCCGCACCAACCTCTCGCTCAGGTACCACATCGGGCGGAACAGTGCAGGAAGGAGTATCCTCCTGTAGCTCCTAGGCCGCAACTCTGCCCTCACGTACCCAGGCAGACCCTCATAGTTGGCCTAAGGACGGGCCACGAACTGCATAAACAAACCTACATCTTAAACTCCTAACCTTGGGGGCTACTTAAGAAAGAAAACAGTACAAAGGAAACACTTACATCCTCAAGGCACAGTTGGTTCACCAGCACGTTCTCTGTCGAGTAGTGGCTCGTCATACTGTTAGTCTGAGCCAACCGCCACTCGATCCCAGCCGGAAACCTAGCCGGGCGAATTGGCACCGTCTTGGGCACCAAGTGTGGGAAATAGGAGTAGATCCAAGCCTGTAAAACCCAAAATATCGTATGCAAAACCAATCCAAAGTAAACAAAATTCTGAAACCAAATACAAAGTCAACGACTTATCTCCAGTACGAGACCTGGACCCACGATGGGTATAGCAGAGCCAGAGTCCACCCTCTACGGCCTCACCATGACCTGTAGGTAGCGGGTCATCTCCGCAAAATCCACGATCACTCAGTCAAAACATCCTAGCTGACTCAAGTCAGCCAGTAAAGGCAAAATCCTAGTGCTAAACCTCTCGCCTTTATCCGAGAAGTGGGTCGACCCTAGGAAGTACCACAACCACAGACAGGCGTCCTGCGCCGCCATATTGGGCACTCGACCCTCTAAAACCGCCACCCCCTCGAAGTGGTCGGTGATGTATGAGCTCACTAAAGCATGGGGCGTACTATAAGCCGAGGGCTCTAAACAATCCCCGATCCAACCTCTAACCTCATCACTATCTAACCTAGGGCCCTTCGGAGCCCACTTAATCATCTCGGAACCCCAAGGAAAATCCGTAATGACCCCAAAATCCTAAAAAGGGTCATGTCGACCTCGCTAAAAGACATGTGGAATGTCGAGGTCGTATCCTGAAAGCAATCCACCATCGCCCTAATCACCATTAGGTTGCACTTGGTCTTGCAACCTACCAAACGGACCCAATGTCCGACCAAAGGGCCCAAAGCTATCCCCATAATTATCTACTTAGCCTCGGGACTAAGCTTCTGCGCATAGATCTCTAAGCACGTCGTAAAGCCCGAGAAAGTCCCCATCGGACCTGGGGGGTGCAAACCTTGACAATACAAGCGTAAATGAGCCAAAACTAGCGCAAATCAAAGCCGACCGTTCCAATTCCGAGCCTAAACGGGATCTTCATAGACGGCCTCCTCACCCTCATCGATAGGTCTAGGGACATGCGTTCTCCTAGCAACCGTCAGGGGCAGTCTACGCCTCGTGACGCTATCAAAATTAGCCTCATTCACGGCCCCAGGCTCAAGACTCTGCGAAGGAACGCTTCATCGCCTCTTACAAGCCACCCGGGGAGTCAGGGAGCTCGACCCGGTAGCCTCACCGCTAGTACCAGCTCTAGGGACTCCCTCGGGACGTCCCGTACCATCTCTAGCTGCAAAACAAAACAAAAGACGCACCTCGGCTCAGGTCAAGATAACCCAAACAGGTTAAAATAAGCTCAAAATTTTGGATAGTGATATCAAAATTCCGAAAGACCCACTAGCTCTCGATTTCGACCCCGGTCACAATGAAAGTGGTTTCTGGAAAATCCGGCATCGTTACAGTATCATTTGGTCCGTCGTAAGCTTCACAAACTCACACGGAATGACCAGAGTGCATTCTGACTCACAAAAATTGACATATAAGCTACCCATAACACCACAAGCGATAATCGAGGGAGGTTACATGAGTCAAGTACGGGAACAAACGGGAAATCGAACCCTAAACCCTAGCATTTCAACTTTTGCCCATAAGGAGCCATTAAAACACCTCCAAGCTTTCACTTCAAGCAAATGTCTACACTATCGAGCTCTTTGTTACCCTAATTCAACGAGGGGAGCAAGATTAACCATCGAAACTTAGCAAAAACAAAATACCCAAATCGATTCTAGGGTTTAAGCAAAATCGACCCACTACTACACCAATTAAGCACAAATCGACAATAAAGGAGTAAGGAACGCTTACCCGGAGTCGACATGATTGAATGTGACAAAAATTGAGTCGGAAATCGGTTGAACAAAGTCGAAAGAGCGAGGTTGAGATGATAGGGGGCGCGCATTCGATTTTTTGGACGAATGAATCGCCTTTCCTTCCCTTTGCAGCCTTTAAACAAATTAGGCAATCAAAACCCGAAACGCCTCAGAGTGGGTGTAATCCCCTAGGAATTCTAACGCAATACAGTGGCGGAAACACTGTAGAAGTGGGATTATAACACACTGTAGCTATGTCTTGATTAAATAAAAATGGTAAGTCAATACATAAGCCATAAAATAAAAATGGCTACAAAATAAACAAAATCCATAAAAAGGGTTTTAACAATCCATAATACAGTGATCTGATTAAAACAAGCAGGATCCATAACTGCTCGCTAGCCCACCCGAAGGAAAACACATATACCTGCCATGTTAAAAACATAACAACCACAATCAGTGAGGAGCAACGTCAACGTTCTCCCAGCCGTATAACAGGATTTTAAAACTGTAATTACTATTATAGAAAAATAGTAAAAAGGAAAACAGTAAAACATCATATTAAAATAAGCTTTAGCGTAAAACAAAATAATCAAAAGGGTTTCCGAAGAAACATAAAAATATTTGCCAACCTGCAAACCAATTTATATCGATAATAAATAAAATAATCAAAATGGCGTTATGGGTATTCGGTTAGTGTGCACAAGGCTAGACTTTCACTAGGAATAATACTGGAAACTAGCTTCGAGAACTGTAAACTTAACTCATAACAGAATCCAGTCTCTAACTAGGCAACTCAACTATAACAGGACTGCGTGCAGCGAGGTCATGGTTTAAGTAGTATACACCCCTCCTGGATACCAAATGTATCCAGTTCAACTGACGGCGACTAACACGATGCGATATCTAGCTTAAGGGCACAATTCACACTCTCCTGGGCGAAACTACGCCCAGTTCAACGACCAAATGTGCCCCAAATGGGCACACCGGCTTTATAGTTGATGGCAAAAACGTACTTCCCAGACTGTATTACTCTAATCCCACACTTATCATTATTCCATAACTCCAAAATAAAGCCATTATCGATATTCAAAAGATATAATCATTATAATAATAAGAGGAAAAAAGGGAAAAAGGATCGCCTTCCAAAAGAGGAAACTTTTATTTTTAGAAACTTTACTAAAAATAGCATCATATCAAAATATCAAAAATATTAGTTTATACTAATACAACATTTTTAGTAAACAATATAGATTTATAAAACTAATACTTTCGGCCTTAACGATATTAATTATCAAAGTGAGAGCATTTAGGTTTATGAAATTATTAAAATATCTTCCAAGTGTTTATAAAATGAATAAAAATGTCTTAAACATTTTAACACTACTAATCAGGGTGTTTTCAAAGTTTATAAAATTAAAATTCCCTAATTATTAATAGTTTCGACAAAACGAACATAAATAGGATTTTACGGCAAATGTCAAATTAAATCTTTTAACGTCTTTTATTTAATTAAACCATTGAATATATTTAGAGTATGTTAAGGGATGATTTAACTCTTAAAGTTTCAGATTTAAATACTTTCAAAATAGCTGGAAAAAAAATCTTTCAGGTAAGACGAAGCATTTTAACGATAAATCACAATTTGTCCGAAAATCAATACTTATTAATTATAAACTTTAATAAATAGTACAAAAATTACGTAAAATAGTTAAATTATATTTATGGATATTCTGTCCAGAAAATTAAATTTTCCAGAATCCTAAAACTCGGTTTTTAAAACGTTTTCTCGTTAATCGTCTAATCTCGACAATAACGATTATTAAAAATAGTAATTACAATAAAAACGATCAGGACTGTTTTACTAAAAGGGACTGTTTGAGCTGCTAAGAGAAGCTCTGAAGAAACGCTAACCGCCATTGATCTTGCCGCCATGGGCAAGCGGCCAGGTCGTCCACGAAAAAAACCAACACAGAATTCTTCACAGTCCAAGCATTCTGCAGGTAGGTCACAAATGCACGCTGATGAATCTTGCGAAAACTCTAATTTACGTACACCACCTAGAATTGTTTTGAATGATTTTTTGGATAGTGCTGTTCATTTACCGAATTATAGTGGATCAAGAATCCCTAATCGATCGAATCAGGAGGAATTGGAGGTTTCAAGGCTTAAAAAAGTGGAGATTCCTCCAATTCCCACTGAGGAAGGGGTGATTGAGGAAGTTGTTCAGGAATATGCAGAGTACTTCTTTGGAGCTCCAGGTCATAATTTGCAGCAGACTTCCAATTCTGAAATGGAGGCTATTAAGGGTGGAGATGACTCAAGACTTACAAAAGGGGAGAGTTCATCTCCACTGAATATCCTCGTACATGGCACGGACCCAAGCCTTAAAAAAGGGGCGGGTGCTAAACCATGTACTGATGGGGAACCAGTTGTTGGAGATCCAAGACTTAAAAAAGGGGCGGATATTCCATCAACTGAGCAGATTGATCGTCCAGCCTGGCACAAGCCACAGGGAATGTCGACTTGGGCTGCAAAATTACAGCAAAATAAGGGAATGGAGCTTCACTTTGTTCCTGAATGCGCTATGGGTGATTCCATTACTATTGAGGCTGATGATATTGCTGATGAACTGCAATTATGGTGCAACACACTTGTTGGTCATGTCTTGGGTACTAGAATTACACAGAAACAACTGGAAGATTTTGTGCTACACAAATGGAAGGATATAGGGAACCCAAAAGTACTGTATTATCGGAAGGGCTGGTTTTGTTTTCGATTCAAGAACTCAGCTGATATGCACACCATTCTTAAGGAAGGACCATGGGAAATTGGAAAATCAATTCTCCTTTTAAAGCAATGGACTCCGGATTTTCATAAGGAGATGGATCACCTATCCGTACTCCCCATTTGGGTGACTTTTCCACAGCTTGATCCATTCTTTTGGTCAGCTAAAGCGCTTAGTAAACTAGCAAGTCGGGTGGGCAAACCTATTTGTGCTGACAATGTCACGACCCAACAAGAAAGGATATCATTTGCCAGGGTATTGATTGAGGTGGACGTAGCAAAAGATTTACCAGACGAGGTGGTACTGAACACTCCGTATGGGCAATCATTGCAGCAAATTAAATATGAATGGATTCCCTACTTTTGCAAAGGATGTAAGAAGTTGGGCCATTTAGCAGAGCAATGTAGGCACACAAAGAAAATTTATAAGCCAAAAGAACAACCTAGCCTCGTACCTGAAACGAAAGACGTAATAGAGCAGCCAAACCCGGATTCTGAAGGATTCAAATCAGTGGTGAATAAGAAGCACAGTGGGAAGGGTAACGATAAACCGATTTCGGAGAACAACTCCCAATCTTTCATTGGACTAAATCCTTTCTCCCCTTTGGTGATAGAACAGGAAGATGCTACTCCATTACTAGATGATGAACAAGTTGGTCTGCTAGGTGAGGAACCACCTGGTAATGAATCAGTTTATGAAGATAATTACCTGGAATATTAGGGGCCTCAATGAGCCTCTAAAGCAACATGAGGTATTAAACCTTATGTTAGCTAATAAAGCTGATATTACAGCTATCATAGAGACAAGAGTAAAGGAGAAGAACTACAATAACATTTGCCTTAAAAGATTTCGTAATTACGCTGTTTATGCAAACTATAATAAGCATCGTAATGGTAGAATTTGGATTTTGTGGAAGACTCAAACAGTTACTCTGGAGATCCTTCAAACTGAGGCGCAATTCATACACTGTAAATTTAAACATTACTCTAATATCGAAGGGTTGTTTACTGCAGTTTATGCTCATAATGATGCAGTCAGTAGACATTTCCTCTGGAATTTTCTCAGAAATAATAATTCTTTACTGCCTTGGATCTGTGGTGGTGATTTTAATGTTACTTTGGAGCCTGCTGAGAGGATCACACGAGGTGTGATTAACATGGCTGATATTAATGATTTTCGCAATTGTGTTGATGATGCTAATCTTAGAGATGTCCCTTGAACAGGTGCTAGTTTTACCTGGTGTAATAAGCAACAGGCTGACGATGTTGGTTGGGCTAGATTGGAACCCACAATGGTTCCTGACCTATAATAGCCATGTTGTAGTTTTAGAACCAGGAGTCTCTGATCACTCTCCCTTGCTAATCTCCATACCCACTGCTGACTTTTCTCCCCCTCGCTCATTCAGATTTTTGAACTGTTGGACTTCTCATCCACAATTCAAGGATCTTGTCTCTCATCATTGGCGCACTCCTACTGCAAGTGTACCTATGTTTGGTTTAATACAGAAATTGAAACGATTGAAACCGCTTCTGAAATCTCTCCACAGGCAATACTTCACTCAGTTAACTCACAAAGTTGCTGCTCTAAAATCTGGTCTGCTCACTTGCCAAGTACATCTTGCTCTCTCTCCTAGATGCGCTGCTCTTCAAGAAGAAGAGAAAAGGTTAAGGGAATCTTATATTGCTTTCAGGAAAGCTGAACTATCAGCCCTCTCACAGCGAGCTAAAGTTCATCACCTTAAGCTGAATGATGAAAATACGACTTATTTCTATGCTCATCTGGCTTCTCGGCAGCAATATAGCTCAATTGGCTCCATAAAGGATACTGCAGGTCATCTGCACTTGACTCAAGACGGGGTGAAAACAGCTTTTATTGATTATTATACATATCTCCTGGGTACTACGACAAGTGTGCAGGATCTTGACACAGAATGCATAACAAAAGGTGCTACCATCTCCTCTGAAGATGCTGCTCTATTAATCAAAGAAGTCACTTCTGAAGAGATAAAAACTGCGCTGTTCTCCATTGATGATAATAAAAGTCTGGGTCCTGACGGATACTCCTCGGGTTTTTTCAAGCAAGCCTGGGAGATCATTCAAGAAGACTTCATTCATGCTATAAAAGATTTCTTCAAACATGGTAGAATGCTTGGAGAAGTAAATTCAACTCTTATCACCCTTATTCCTAAGAAAGAAATACCTGATTCTGTGATCGATTTCCGCCCCATTTCCTGCTGTTCAACCATTTATAAGACCATTAGCAAAGTGATATCCAATAGGATCAGCTCTATATTGTCCTCCATCATAGGCCTGGAACAATCAGCATTTGTCAAAGAGCGGAATATCTTTGACAATGTTCTTATGGCCCATGAATTGGTAAAAAATTATAGCCGAACTCACTTATCTCCTCGATGTACTATTAAAGTGGACATTAGGAAAGCTTTCGATTCTGTAAATTGGAAGTTTCTAAAGACAGTTATGCTTGCTTTTGGATTCCCTCCTCGTATGGTAGAATGGATAATGACCTGCCTCGACTCTACTAGATTCTCCCTTAAGATTAATGGGGCATCGCATGGCTATTTTGCTGGTAAGAGAGGGTTGCGACAAGGTGACCCCCTCTCCCCTCTCTTGTTTATTGTGTGTTTGGAGACTCTTTCCAGGATACTCAGATCTTGTATCAAGGATAAAAACTTCTCATTCCATCCTCGATGTTCCCGAATTACTTTGAATCACTTGATATTTGCAGATGATCTACTCATCTTTACTAGAGGCGATGTACCAGCAGTGTTGACTGTGAAAAAGTGCCTGGATCTTTTTGCTGAAGTCTCAGGACTTACTCTGAATCCTCAGAAAACGGCTATATACTTTGGGGGTATCCAGCAGAATATTCGTCAACAAATTCTAGCTGTCAGCGGCTATACTGAAGGCCAATTCCCTTTCAAATATCTTGGAATGCCTCTTAACACTTCTCGACTTACAACGAGCATGTATGAACTTCTGCTCATTAAAATTCGATCAAAGCTTACAGGATATGCTATGAAAATGCTATCTTATGCTGGCAAAGTACAAGTTATAAACTCCATTATTTTTGGAATGCAACAATATTGGGCATCTTGCCTCCTCTTGCCTAAATCTATTGTCAAAGCTATTAAAAGACTTTGTAGAGAATTTTTATGGGGTAAAACAGGTAGAGGGATGATAAGGAAGAAATGGACTTCCTGTTGTTTACCAAAGTCGGAAGGAGGCTTCGATATCAAAGAAATTCTAAGTTGGAATAAATGCCTCTTAATGAAGTGGATTTGGAAATTGCAAAACTGTAAAACATCTGTTTGGGGTGTGTGGATTGGAAAATACATTCTCAAAGGTGTCTCTATTTGGGATATTCAGGAGCAGCGAGGGGATAGCCTCTACTGGAAGAATATACTCAGAACCCGAGACACTTTTGTTGTTGCTGTAGGTAGTAAACAAACAGCTACTGCATTGTTAAACACCAATACGAGAGGAGGGAAGCTTCATCTACTGGCACTCAATAACCTATTGAGGCCACATGAGGGGAAGGTTAAATGGGTCCGTCTTGTATGGGATAATATTAATGCTCCCAAGCATTCTTTTGTCGCAGCTTTGGCTGTTGAGGATGCACTTGCTACGGTGGAAAAATTGCAACACAGAGGTATAATTTGTGCTAATCGATGTACTCTATGTGAAATGGCTGCTGAAAATCAGATTCATTTGTTCTTCGAATGCTCTTTTGCCCAGCTTATTTGGAGTAGAATCAAATGTTGGCTTCACATGAACGCCCCCGATGCCCTTCCTGCACTACTGAGATGGTATACCCATTGCAATCAAGGTAAAAGTATAATTAAAAGGCAGAGAAGGTGCGCCCTCGTCATATGTATCTATGAAATATGGAGGGAAAGAAATTCGCGGATTTTCCAAAACATACGAAGAAATCCTGAAGCTATAATACGGATCATCCAAATGCAATTATGTATTCGATCGTTTCATGTTGCTAATAGAGCCGAGATCCAACAAATTCTAAGCTTAGCTTAATCAACACTATGGCTCTATATTTGTACTTTTGGAATTTTATTGAATGAGAATCAATGACTTTTCCAAAAAAAAAAAATATAGTAATTACAAAACGATTTACGTATTAATATCCATAAATTATAATTAAACTTAAAAATTATCATTTTCCAGAAACTTAAAATTTTCCCAAGGTGTCAAAATTCCAGATTTAACAAAATTAGGTAAAACCGTCTTTTAAGCCCGTTTTCACCATTAACGATTCCATTAATAAAACTTACCGTTCCTAATATTTTATTAAAGCACTAAAAATCGTAGAATTAAATTTTATTATGAAATCATCAGAATCATATTTTTTTTCCAGATTTAAACCAAAGACCAGAAATTGAGAATTTAAACGACAAACACGGTTTTAACGATAAACGATGATTTAAAGTGATTAATTAATTCATCCACTTAACAATTCCGAATAATTATGAAAAATTTCAGAAACTTTTATTTCATCAGAAAGTTTCACCACGTCAAAAATAAGAGTAAAATAAAATGTTTAGGTACTAGAACTAAAAATCGGCTTTTAATCATTTTGTCCGTAAACGGTAATAATTCAATAATCGATAACTAAAATATCAGAAAAATACTAAATTATTAAAAATCATCAAAAACATCATTTTTATAGAATATAAACATATATTACATGTTTAGGCCGAATATTACGATTTTACAAATTAATATGACGATTTAATCGTTAATCTCGTAAAAGCGATAAAAATATCGAAACATACAAATTTTCAACTTTTAAAAATTTTCCAGATTTTATGACATACATATATTGCCAAAATAAAACATAAAAATATATACATGCAAATACTCAATTACAATCATGAAATACCGAGTAACATCGACGTTACCTTCAATCCAAATCCGAGTCTACGATAAATTCGTCGGCTTCGGGGTCGACCAAGAATCCTAAATCACATGACATACATGGTACAAAAATACCATGAGAAAACTAAAAGAATCAAGGTAAATAACAATCGGAAATAACATCGATTATTACCTTAACGAAGGGGAAAGAAAGACGATAATTTAGAAGGCGAAAATAGGACGATCAAAGCTTTATTATGGACGAAAATGGCTGCTGAAAATGGGCAGGAATACCAGCCAAAAAGAGGGAGAAAGAAAAGGTTTTTGCTAAAATAAAATGGAAGAATGAATAAAGAGGAAAATGTGAAGAGATATGGAATGAATGGTGACTTAAAAGTCGATGAAAACTAGGTACATTCACCTCAAAAATTCAGCCAAGAGTGAATGTGAGAGGAGTGTGAAGAGTTTGTATTAATCCACCAAAATGAATGAAGAAAGAAATAAATATCTAATGTTTAACATAATAAAATGAAGTGTATAAAAAAAATGTAGTAGGGGTGAGCCAAGGGGGGTCACGGTCCAAAATGTGGGAAAATGTCCCAAAATAATTTGTAAGTTGATAAAAAGAAAATCGTAAAATTGTTAAAGGTATTTCAAAGCAATTCGAGTAAACCTCGCGTAAGAAAATAATTATTCGCGAAACTTCGTATTAAAATCATAATGGCTTCTCTTTAGTAAACAAAAATATTTCTTAGTTGAAAATATTATACAAATGTATTTAAACATTTTTAGGAAGAGGATTAACTTAAATCCGAGCTTAAAAACGTTAATTCGTAGAGAAATAGAATTCCTCGCGGAAAATTAATAGTTTACGAGGAAAATCAAATAAATGGATTTAAAAGAATTAAAAATCTTTTTAAAATATAAATAAATATCATTAAACTCAACAATGAAAATAGAGCTTAGTAAAATGATGAAATATGAGGCCGAAAAGTGACAGAGTTAAGACGGAGTCCTAACGGAAAGAATAAAAATGCTTAGGAAAAATAGTGGGTGTTACAGTGGGCGTTCGATTTCTAAGGCGCAAAGGCGTGAGCGACCGAGTTTCAAGGTGCCCCAAGACCCGCGACTGATCCCACAGTCTAAAGCGAAAGCCAAAGTGACCCAAAGACAATGACCGATACCCACGAGACGCACCTTCACGTGCTAAACAAAACAAACGATGATGGTGCAATTTACTTCTCCCCAGCGGACTAAGCAAACCTTAATACCCCTCCTGACTGAATAATTGAAGTCAATCTGCCCCTCCCCAAGCGGAATATACACGAAATCCCCAACTAGTACGACAACTCGCACTAAAACCCACGACAATCCAAATAAGCTATCTCAGCAGAACATCCCACTAACCGGTGCAGCCCGTCATGCATACCCATGAAAATCCCCAATGACACCCATTAACTCGAATCGACAAAAATTCAAGCCTAAACCAATTATCCTAGCAAGCCCCTAAGCACCCAATTCACATCCCCATAGAAGTCCCCAAAGCAAGCACAAATCCAAGAACCAATGCGAAAACCTTTATGCACTCATCACCAAGAGTTTATGCGACAATCTTAACGAGAATCCAAAGCAAAACTATCATTAAGCCTAAACAATCACTCACCTAAGCAATAGTTCAGGGATAGTTAGAAACTATCCCAAAGAAAGCAATAGGCCAGAGATAATCGAAAACTATCTCGAAGAAAGCAAAAGCCCAGGGATAGTCGAAAATTATCTCAAAGAAAGCAAAAATCTGGGGATAGTCGGAAACTATCCCAAAGAAAGCAAAAGACCAGGAATAAAGATCTGTTCCAAAGAATAGACCAGAGGTAGTCGGAAACTATCTCAAAGAAATACCAGGAATAGACAGGATTCTGTTCCAAAGAATTTGAACCCAAAACCCATGCAACCACTCGAGAAGGATAAATCTAAAACTTAATGCAACCACCCGCAAGGGATTAAATAAGAACGAATCACCCATAAAAGACTTAAGCAAAAGGTCCATATCAAAGACCGAAACACTAATCAACTATAACAACCAACCCAAAGAAAGATAAGTAGGCACCAGACTAGAGACGATTGCAGGCAAGGAGATCATGTATGATTTTTAAGCCTTGGCTGACGAGCCTTATTACGTAATCTAACAGACATAAAACGACTCGAGCGGACAGCCACCAGGTCATAATCCTCGATTGACCTGGGCAACTATACTTTGACTTTGGCCTTGTCCAAGCCTCAGTCAAAATGGAGGCTTCTGTAGACACCTTGATTCTCACCTGGTGGCTGTGGGAGTGCCCGACAAACACCCGATGACGATCGGACTACAACACGACACGATTTTACAATGTTTTAGATGTTTTTTTCTATACAATGGATCAATTTATCACACGAAAAAATTAAATCAAAATCAAGACGGTCTTAGTCGTATCATTACGGTCGCGTCGACACTAATTAGAGTCAATTCCGACACCGGGGCCCGAGGCCCATCGGCGCAACGCGCTAGGTCACGATGGAAACTGTAACACTCCTGATTTTATAAATTAAATTAAAATTAAAATTTTGTTCATATTTTTATTTTTACGATTTAAATCGTAATTTTTAAAATTATTATAAAACGAATTTGTTGTTTAATTGTGTCAAATCCCTAAAATTTTATTTGTCTCGAAAACTCTTCTTATATTTATTACATATTTTATTTCTGTTTCGATTCATTTTATATATTTAATTTAATTCATATCGAAAGTCTATTACGACGATTTAAATTCTTTTTATTTATCGAAATTTATTTATTTATTTATTTTTAAGCTTAAATTTTCTATTTTATGGCTCAAAACTCATTTATTCTAAGTTTCGTCAAAAAATTTATTATATTTTCTCGAAAAATCAATTTAATTCACTTCATCGAATATTTATTATTTAAGGGGAATATTATTTCATCGTCTAATTATTTATTTCCATAAACTTCATTTTCGACCTGAATAATTATTTATATCTCGTGAAACGTTTATTCTACTCATTTTATTAGTCGACCCAATTATTTATTAATTTTCTTCTTGATTCGATTCTCAATTCGTTTTCGTGGATCAGTCAACCTATCATTACGAAACTCATTTAATCCGTAATATTTAACTCTTTTGACCAAATGATTCATCCCACTTCTTTGTTAATTTAAGTACACCTCCCCCTTTCATTTCTCTCCACCGTTTCATCCCCCTTACTCCTTGTTTTTATGAGTCCACCGCTTCATTCTTCATTTCATCTCCCCTTCCTATTTTTTATGTATTCACGCCTTACCAGCCTTTACCCTCTTCCTTCTTGTTTTCTCCGTTTGCAGCCACCATTTTTGGCACCTTATCATCCTCCCCCTTATCCGTTTGTCGTCGTCGTCCCCAGTTCTTCTTTGCGTTTGCTCTAGTCCTTGGTAATCTTCTTTCTTCTTCTTCTTTTCTTATTCATCTTTTGTGTTGGGTTGTGTTGCTGCGTTTTACTGTTCCTGCGTTGTGCTGCGTGCTGCTGCTTCTTTTTCTTCTTCCTTTATTCTTTTCTTTTTCTTTTTCTTCGTTGCTTTGCTTGTTTTGTTGTCCGGGTTCTAGGCTGCTGCTGTTGCTGTCGTTTTTGTGGTCGTAATGTTGCTGTATTTTGTGCTGCTGTCTGTCGTTTTTGTGGTCGGATACGCTACTGCTACCATGGTTTTACTGCTGCTTTCCGTTGATTCTCTGTCCTGTTTCGTGTTGTCTGTTGTGTGTCGTATTTGCTGCCTCTTCGACCCCCTTTTTCTCTCGCCCTTCCTCTCTTCCTCTTCGCTGCCGTTGCTTGACGCTGCTTTGTCGTAGTCGTTCTCTTGATCGGATTTTTGTTCCTCCTCTGTTTGTATTCCGTTGTCGTAGTTGTTGTCAATCGTGTTCGCTGCTTCTACTGTTGTTGATCTGCTGCCGCTTCCCCTGTTTTCCTTCTTCTTCATTCTTCGCATTCCTGTAGCTACTGTCGTTTTCCTTGTCCCTATGTCTCCTCGTCCCGGGTTGAATATCGATTTATTCCATTCCAATCGTGTTGGTTTAGTTTTCCTCATTATTTGAGTTTTTCGTGTTACTCGAATCCAACCTTGTCTCACTAACTTGTTTTGTCGACTCGATTCTCTCGGTGGAGCATCCGTTGAAGACTAAAGATTCTACAACTTGGAGCTTAAGGCGTATTATTAAAGTTTTGGACCCGGACTTTACAAGAAGGAGACGTATATCGGGGGTTTAACAAGGTAACTTTAGGACGTTACTCGATTTTATATCGTATGTTTGAGTAGTAGTATGTAGTAAATATTTTAACTTTGGTTTTCTAAATTTAGCTATTTATTATTTGCTATACATTATTTTAAAATTGTATACCTTATAAATATCTTACAAATTTTCGATATCGTTTTATAAATCGTTTGTGATTTAATTATTTACGACCGTTGTAATATTTTGTTGGTTATCGTAACACTAGTAACTAAATGATAACGATTTCATATTTTCCTCTTATTTCGTTAATTTATAATTTTATCTCAAAATCGTATTTTTATATTATAATCGAGATTTGTGTACTCATTTAATAAATTAATTTTCGTTTTACGACTTGTATTAATAAATGAGAAAATAGTCGCTTTTGTTTTAAATATATTTTTAGTCGAGAATATTTTCACCAATAATTTCTTATTGCTTTACAATTAACTATTGTTAGTAAGATCCGTATTATTTATTAATAAATACTGTTTGCTAAAAATAATTTGAAATCTTTGTAAAATTCATTTCATTTATAAAACTCGTTGACTCAATTAATTTTGATATCGTTTTTCTTAAAACATCTATTTTCTAAAATTTATAGTTTGAACTCGATTTTCTAATTATTTATAAAATACTATATATATTGACTTATTATATTTTATTTATATTTTGGGTAACGAATTTAGAAAAATATTAAAGTTACGATAACGACGATAATAATTAAATGATAATTTCGTTAGAAATGCTATTATTATACATTTCACTTATATTTAATCACTTACGTATTTTCTATAACAATATTTCTATTTTTAGTAAGTTTCTGAAATTATTAAGTTTCTATTTATAGAAAGTTTTCCTTTTTATATAAAATGTTTATTTCTTTATCCTCATAATGATTATATCTTTTGAATATCGATAATGGTTGTTTTGGAATTATGGAATAAAGTCAAGTGTGGGGTTAGAGTAATATAGTCTGGGATGTACATTTTTGCCATCAACAATAAAGCCGGTGTGCCCATTTGGGGCACATTTGATCGTTGAACTAGGCGTAGTTTCGCCCAGGAGAGTGTGCATTGTGCCCTTAAGCTAGATATCGCATCGTGTTAGTCGCCGTCAGTTGAACTGGATACATTTGGTATCCAGGAGGGGTGTATACTACTTAAACAGGACCTCGCTGCACGCAGTCCTGTTATAGTTGAATTGCCTAGTTAGAGACTGGATTCTGTTATGAGTTAAGTCTACAGTTCTCGAAGCTAGGTTTCAGTATTATCCTAGTGAAAGTCTAGTCTTGTGCACACTAATCGAATTTCCATAACGCCATTTTTTTAATATTATTATTATCGATTGATTTTTGACTTGCAGGTTGACAAGTGCTTTAAGTTTTCTCCGAAAACTTATTTTATTATATCATTTTAATGATTTCTCATTTTAAAATATTTTGATATAGTAATACTATTATTTTTCCATATGATATAATATGGTTGGGAGAACATCCAAGTTACTCCCCACTGACGGGGCTGTTATGTTTATAACATGACAGATATTTGCTGCTGGGTTTTGGGTGTGAGGTAGCGAGTAGCGTGGATCCTACTCTTTCTTCATTCATGTTTATTTATGGATTTGTATAACCCTGTTTGGAGAATTTCCTTTTAGCTCTTTTGTAAAAAGAGGCCTTTGTGTTGACTTACCATTTCTTTTAATAAGATATAATTTGTCAGTGTGTTTTTAATCCCGACTCTACAGTGTTTCCGCCACTGTATCGCGTTAGAATTTCTAGGGGATTACAGTTGGTATCAGCGCATTGTTGCTCCCGACGCTTACACCTGATTCTAGGAAAAATACTCGTAAATGATTTGAACATTAAAGAAATATTAGTGAGAGATGGGTAGAAATCGAAATAAGGACTTAACTGTTAGGTTTATATGTTATAGTAACTCAATGATTAGCATTGAATATTTGTTGCTTTTGTCTGGAAGAAGATGAATGAACAAGATGCTAATATGATGCTGCTCCAGATCGGGACAAGACCTGCTTAGAACTCTCAACGCCTGCTGACTCGGGTGGACAACTTGGTGCTCCAAGAAAGATGCAGATGGTGACTCTTCAGCTCCGGTTCAGTTCACTTAAGCTACAAGCCAGATGATCAAGAGTAGATTCCAGTTCCATGACGGTGCAACAGACTCAAACGTGAAATCACTTTGGATCGAGACGAAGCAACACAAGACTAGTGTGCTCGTGTCCCTACGAGATGATGAAGATATCCTGCGAATTCCTTGTGCAACCTTGGAGGTCCTAAGTTTCCCCTCTCGTTTTAGATCTTAGTTATCTAGTTACATCGATTCTTTTCCTTCTTCCTCTACTTCTTCCAACTCTTCTTTTACAAATTTTTGTCTTCATTCATGAGGCAAATCTTCGATTAATTTTCCTACTTTACCGTCTTTCCTCTTGAGATTCTTGGTTTGACCAAATTCCGTCTCAGTGAACCCCGTAAGAGTTAAGTTATAGATGTTTGAGGTTTAGTAAACCCTTGTTACCTGGTTGGAGGATTGTGAGTCTACCCTGTCTTCCAAGCAAGTAAGAATTTGTGAGGATTGATTTGAATGGTATTATATAGATTAATGGAATTAGGTTGATAATTTAGTCACTGAACCTTGGGTTATAGGTTACTTTGATTATTTTGGAGTACTTAGAGTTGAATATATTTTGGAGTACTAAGAGTGTGTCATATTTGATGGATACCTAGTACCTAACCTAGAACCGAACTAAGTGTAATTGACAATATTACTTTGGGATTCCTACCTAATACTTATTTGATGAATGCATCGTGAATATTTGGGATCATAGATTATTGTTTAAAGTGTTAGCCTGAGAGTTGTGGTACCATTAAAGGTTTTTCATTATCATCGTTAGTAATTTTGGCTGACATAGATTGCCTTTATTTCTTGAGGATTAGATCGTTGAGGTGTGAGGTTGTAACTTATGAACTTTGGAGCTGAGTTATCTGAACTCGGATGAGTTATTCTTAACCTTGAAGAAAAGAACTAGCTTGCACAATCATAATTTGAACTTATTGTGTTGTTTTGGGGAATACTATAATACAGATCATCTTATTGTGACTTTCAGTTTAGAACCTTAGACCAACATTATTATGACTCCGTGAAATTATTTTAGGAATTGTGGTGACACCGTCGCAATTTGAAATTTGATGGACTTCTGAGGAACCATAGTCGAATGACTGTCTGAAGATGTGAGTGTCTGTCTTTGCATATAAGGTTGAGTGTGCGCGAGATTTGTTGTACTTTCCCAACTTCTGTACTTGTGGCATCATGAATATGTTGGTGATCATTTTTGAGGATTTCGTGCCCGAGCATTGTTATATTGGTGGACCTTGTTTAATGTTCCTTACTCGAGGAATTTGGAAGTATACCTCGAGCTCAAACATTATAAGCTTTGAATTTAGGAGCCTTATCGATCAAGTGTTTGGGTGTGTTCGGTTGACCGTGGAATCTTAACTGATGAGATTAGATTCTAAAGCATTGTGAATTAGTATCGTGTCGTTTGAATGATTAAATAGTCACGTAAGACATTTTTGGAGATTGTGACTGAGTAATGCAACCTAACGCCTAATATTAGACTTAATGTATTTGATGGAAATTAGGAACCCGTGTTGTGGGAGTCGTACCGAGGATCTCGAGATGGTTAACTTCTTCTGTAATTCCTTGAGAGCTCCGTTTGACTCTCAATTACGTTCCTCCCCTTAGCTTTTATTAAATCCTTCTACTTCTTCTTCAGCCAATCCCTTGGACTTCTTTATCGGGTTTGAAAATTTATGTTTCGATTTGTCGTTGACTCTGACTCTATTTATCCGTTTATCATTTCCCCGAACCTATCTTATGAAAAGTGACTCATTTAAAATTTTGGGCTATGAAATTTCAAAACTTTTAACATTTTGAGTTATAAAATTCAAAACTTTATACTTCGTTTCTGTTTTATTTTTGGTTGATAACCTATATTTAACTCTGTTTCAAAATACCATAACAATAAATTTTAAAGTATTTCGAAATTGCTTCAAATTTCAATTTTCAAGCGTGTTTAAATTTTGCAAAAACTTTCATAATTGCTAATATTTTGATTTCTATAAGATTATTATGTAAAATGGTTTAACATTTTTGAAAAACTTCGTATGTCTAAGTTTTGTTTCATTGTCGATAGACTTTAAATCTGTTATTGAAAATGTTTGATAACCAATTCGATTGTGATTTACAAATAAACTACAAAATTTGATTTCTCAAATTTTTGGTTTTAAAACAAAATATTGTTGAATTTCTTAATCAAAACGTTTTATTGTTGCTTTGAAAATATTTGCGTGCTCTCCCCTCGAGGTTGTTTACAAATATTATTTATCGTCATTATACTATCCCATAATTTTAACTTACGATTTTATTAATTTAAATGATTTTAAACTTCGGGTAGCTGAGCCCAACTTATCTTGAAATAAATTTGTCTTTGATTTCGAGTTCATATCACGTTTGAAGTGGTAAAAGTTTTTAAACCGAGATTGTGATACGAGTTAAGCATTCTTCTTTTGTTCAAGTGATATAACCTTGTTTTCCATTCTATTATTTTATTTTGATAGTTTCGAGGACGAAACTTCTTTTAGTGGGGAAGATTGTAACACCCCTGATTTTATAAATTAAATTAAATTAAATTAAAATTTTGTTCATATTTTTATTTTTACGATTTAACTCGTAATTCTTAAAATTATTATAAAACGAATTTGTCGTTTAATCGTGTCAAATCCCTAAAATTTTATTTGTCTCGAAAACACTTCTTATATTTATTACATATTTTAATACTGTTTCGATTCATTTTATACATTTAATTTAATTCTTATCGAAAGTCTATTTCGACGATTTAAATTCTGAATTCTTTTTATTTATTTTTTTAAGCTTGAATTTTCTATTTTACGGCTCGAAGCTCATTTATTTTAAGTTTCGTTAAAACATTTATTACCTTTCCTCAAAAAATCAATTTAATTCACTTTGTCGAATATTTATTATTTAACGGGAAATATTATTTCATCGTCTAATTATTTATTTCAATAAACTTCATTTTTGACCCGGATACTTATTTATATATCGAGAAACATTTATTCTACTCATTTTATTTGTCGACCCAATTATTTATTAATTTTCTTCTTGATTCGATTCTTAATTCATTTTCGTGGGTCAGTCAACCTCTCATTACGAAATTTGTTTAATCCGTAATATTCTTTTGACCAAATGATTCATCCCACTTCTTTGTTAATTTAAGTACACCTCCCCCTTTCATTTCTCTCCACCGTTTCATCCCCCTTACTCCATTTTTTTATGTGTCCACCGCTTCATTCTTCATTTCATCTCTCCTTCCTTTTTTTTTATGTATTTACGCCTTACCAGCCTTTCCCCTCTTCCTTCTTGTTTCCTCCGTTTGCAGCCACCATTTTTGGCACCTTATCATCCTCCCCTTATCCGTTCGTCGTCGTCCCTCGTTCTTCTCTGCGTTTGCTCTGGTCCTTGGTAATCTTCTTCTTTCTTCTTCTTCTTCTTCTTCTTCTTCTTATTCATCTTTTGTGTTGGGTTGTGTTGCTGCGTTTTACTGCTGCTGCGTTGTGTTGCGTGCTGCTGCTGCTTCTTCTTCTTCCTTTATTCTTTTCTTTTTCTTCTTTTTCTTTTTCTTCTTCGTTGCTTTGCTTGTTTTGCTGTCCGGGTTCTAGGCTGCTGCTGTTGCTATCGTTTTTGTGGTCGTAATGCTGTTGTATTTTGTGCTGCTGTCTGTCGTTTTTGTGGTCGGATACGCTACTGCTACCATGGTTTTACTGCTGCTTTCCGTTGATTCTCTGTCCTGTTTCGTGTTGTCTGTTGTGTGTCGTATTTGCTGCCTCTTCGACCCCCTTTTTCTCTCGCCCTTCCTCTCTTCCTCTTCGCTGCCGTTGCTTGACGCTGCTTTGTCGTAGTCGTTCTCTTGCTCGGATTTTTGTTCGTCCTCTGTTTGTATTTCGTTGTCGTAGTTGTTGTCAATCGTGTTCACTGTGTAACACCCGCTATTTTCCAAGCGCTTTTATATTTTCCGTTATGACTTCGTCATAACTCTGTCACATTTCGGCCGTGTGTTTCATCATTTTCCAAACTTTATTTTCATTTTTGTGTCAATTGATATTTATTTTTACTTTTAAAGATTTTAATTCTTTTAAATCTATTTATTTGATTTTCTTCGTAAACTAATTATTTTTTCGCGAGGAATTCTATTTCTCTACGAGTTAACGTTTTTAAGCTCGGATTTAGGTTATTTCTTTTCGTACAAATGTCTAAACATATTTATATAATATTTCCAACTTAGAAATATTTTTATTTACGAAAATTTAGCCATTAATGATTTTATTACGAAGGTTCGTAAATAATTATTTTCTATCGCGAGGTTTACTCGAATTGCTTTGAAATAACTTTAACTATTTTACGATTCTTGTTTTCATCAACTTGCAAATTATTTGAGACCTTTTTCCC
This sequence comes from Agrostemma githago, assembly GCA_958450325.1. Classification (NCBI taxonomy): domain Eukaryota; kingdom Viridiplantae; phylum Streptophyta; class Magnoliopsida; order Caryophyllales; family Caryophyllaceae; genus Agrostemma; species Agrostemma githago. The sequence continues at coordinate 57,407,782 of OY288247.1, read as the reverse complement.
ATGTTTTGGACCGCCACACCTCCTTGTCACACCCTTATGTTTTTCTTTATACGTTTACTTTTATTATTTAAACAATTAGATATTATTCTTTTTCCTCCCATTTATTTGATACATAATGAACAAACTTTTCATTCTCTCATTCATCACCTTGTGGCTGGTTTATGAGGTGTGTTGGAGCATAGGTTTCATCTAAATTTTAATAAAACTCATGCATTAAAAACCATCCATTTCCTATTCATTTATTTTTCAATTAAACAACAAAAAATCCTTTCTTTCTCTCTTTTTGGCTGTGACTTCTGCAGCCTCTCAAGGCTAATTCTTGCTTCAAATCGAGTCATAGTCGTCTCGTTTTTATCGTCGAATTAATCCTTATTCCGATCCTTTCGTTAAGGTAATAATTGATGTTGTTTTCGATCGTTATTAACCTTAATTTTCTTAGTTTTTCTCATGGTATTTTCCTGCCATAATTTTCATGTGTTAAGGATTTGTGGACGATCCCGAAGCCGACGAATATATTATCGACTTGGATTTGGATTAAAGGTAACGTCGGTGTTACTCGGTATTACTTGATTTTAATTGTGTAATTGCATGTATATTTTTATATTTTTTTTTTGTCAATATATTTATGTCATATAATCTGAACAATTTTTAAAATTTGAAATTTTGTATGTTTCGGTATTTTTATCGCTTTTACGAGATTAACGATTAAATCGTCATATTAATTTGTAAAATCGTAATATTCGGCCTAAACTTTTAATATATGAAAATATTCTGTAAAAATGATTTTTTTGATAATTTTTGATAATTTACTATTTTTCTGATATTTTAAATATCGATTATTGAATTACTACCGTTTACGGACAAAAACAATTAAAAGTTGATTTTTTGTTCTATCCCTTAAACATTTTATTTTAATCTGAAATTTTACTTGGATAATATTTCTGATGAAAAAGAATTTTCTGATTTATTTCATAATTTTTCAGAATTGTTAAGTGGGTGAATTAATTAATCATTTTAAATCATCGTTTATCGTTAAAACCGTGTTTGTCGTTTTAATTTCCGATTTCTGGTTTTTGTTTTAAATCTTGAGAAAATGAGTTCCTGATGTTTCTTGAAAAATAATGAATTTTTATGATTTTAGTGTTGATTGGGGTGGGCCGCCTGTCAATCAACTGCCTGCTGGGCAGGCCCCGGGACGGATCCCGTCAGGGAATCGAAAGACCAGCCTCCCAGCAAGGACCTGGAACAAAGCATGACACTTAAGGATAGCCGTCAGCCGCCGAGGGCACGGGCTAACCCAGCCTGTCGGAGCTTGGCAGCCCCCTGCCTGGAGACTGTCTGCCCTGGGAGAATCCCTGGCCAGTAGGGTCAGGACCCCCAGGGGCCCTCTCGTCATTTTGCCTAAGGTAATTGGGAATGGATGGATGAGAGGCCGCCACTTGTCACTCCTCTATCCAACCATTCCTCCTTCTCTTCTCTCTCTTGTGGGAAGGTATAAATACCTCTCCATTTCCCACATGAGAGGGGTTGGATTTTCTCTCTCTAGACTTTTACTCCTAAAACGCCGCCTAGTTCCTCACGAGCTAGGTTCGTAAAGGCATTTCACGGACTGACTTAGGCATCGGAGAGGGTTTCCTCGGACAACCTCCGAGGCCCTGTGCGTTCATTGTGCAGGGAGCAGGCCGTTTTCCGCCGGGAAAGTCCGATTCAGGGAGTAAGAGGAAGGGGGGACCAAGGGAATTAAGCAATCAGTTGTTCACCATTAAATCAATTATACTGTCCGGATCCTAGACCGGGCAAATTGTTTCCGTGACCGGAACAATTTGGCGCCGTCTGTGGGGAGTTTACGGTTGTGCTCACGAGTTACCCACTAAAATCAACCACTCATAATCACAAAATTAAACACAATCATGCCAGAAATCGTGGATGCCATTACAGGAGCGGGTCCGACGGTCCCTCCGGTGGCCCCCCTGTACGGTATGCCGCTGTCGGAGAGGGTCCCTCCTGCCACAATCCTGGGGGTAGGGGGAACCAATCCCCTCGGTGGATCTAACACTGCTGTGACACCCGAGCTGGGGGCACGCCCTGGACGTGCTCTCAATCTGACCCCAGCTCAGATGGCACAGGCAGCCGCGTTCTTCTCTGCGATGCTAGATCAGGAGTTCACGCCTGAGGACTTGGTGGGCAGGGTCGCATCGGCTCCCAGGCAACCGTCCCCAGTCAGCAGGGACGAGGCCGGGGGCACGAGGCGGACCGCCGCCAGAAATGCTCAGAGAAAAGCAAGAAGAACAGCCCAAATGTATACGCATGTGCAGAGGCGCATTACCACTGGCAAACCAGAGCCACCTGTCCAGCAGGCGTTCTCTATTCACACGACAGAATCGGCGTCTGGAGGGCAGGGAGGCTTATCTCAAGGATTACAGGAGCGCATGAGGCCCAGGGAGCCTGTGTCGAAACGCTTAGGGGAGAGGCCAGGCGGAGTTTTCTCCAGACTAACACCTGCGGCCAAGGAACAGTCAACCCCCGGCTTATCCCAAAGCCTGCAATCCAGACTCAACCGAGGACAACCGCTCGAGTCCAGGTACCATCAGGGTGAAAACCTCTGCCACTCCCAGAGGAAGAGGCCCAGGCAAGCCTCCTCGGGAACAGAGGATGAGGCAGCTAGCAGACCGCCACCGAGGAACCGCTCCCCCAGTACGAGGAAACCGACCCATAAACAATGGGAATCTCACGGTAACCAGTCTGGGGAAAGCAGGTCACGACTGGTAGGCAGGCCCACGAAAACCCCGTTGCACCCTGAGGTACAAGAGTACCCCATTCCAAAAATCAAAATGCCCACCATCAAATTTGACGGAACGACAGACCCTGAGGACCACCTGGCAGCCTTTGAGAGCCACATGGGCATGTATGACGTAGATGATGCCATCTGGTGCAAAGTCTTCCCTACCACCCTGGTGGGACTTGCGCAGGGGTGGTTCAGAGACCTCCGCCAGGGGTCAATCAGGTTCTTCATAGAGTTGGCTGAAATTTTCCTTGAACAGTATGCCGGAAATAAGAGAAGACGCCTTACCCGTTTCGATCTCATGACCCTGAAACAGAAAAAGGGTGAGAGTGTAAGAGAGTACATGAGAAGGTTCGATCTATCCTACCAGCAGGTTAGGGAGATCGATGATTCCACCGCTGCCTACGCCCTGACAATCTCCCTACTTCCAGGGGAAATGAAAAACCAGATGATCAGGGCCCAGCCGGAAACCCTGGCCATGGCCAGAAAGATTGCTGAGGGGTTCATTCTGCAGGAGGAGTTCCACGGCCTGACGGACACCCCTGCAGGCCAAACAAAATCTCAAGGGGGACCGCAGGGTGGAAGGGGCAGAAGTGAACCAGGTAAGCAAAAGAAGGAGGGAGACACTCCCAAGAAAGAACGCCCAGTCTACCAACCCAGATTTGATAGTTACACCGCTCTGAACAAATCCAGGGCGGAAATCTTCGAACTGGAAAAAGAAACTGCCAAATGGAACCGTCCAAACAAACCTCGCAGCCCAAAAGGCGACCCAAAGAAATTCTGCACTTTCCACGACTGTATAGGCCATACCACCGAAGAGTGCCGTCACCTGAAGGATGAAATTGAGAAATTAATCAGGAACGGATGGCTGGCCAACTACGCAGCCAAAAAAAGTCTCAGAAGGATGTGTCTTGAGAAACCCGAGGGGTCAGTGCAGAACCGGATGGTAATCCATGTAATTTCAGGGAGCACTGAGGGTCAGCTCAGTCGAAGAGGCCAAAAAAGGCAAATGCGCGAGCTGAGGAACCAGATCTGCTACGCTGAGAAAGAAGGGAGTCCAAGGGGAGTGACATTAAGTATCACCCCTGACGACGCAGGACGGGTGATATATCCGCACAGTGATCCTCGGGTGCTGTCCTTAGAGATCAGCAACCATATTGTGCGACGATGTATGGTAGACACGGGCGCATATACAAATCTTTTGTACAAGGATGCTTTCGAAAAAATGGGCCTGGAGAAAAGGCACCTGCGGCCTGCTCCCGGATCGCTGTATGGATTCAGTGTAGCAGGCGTGCTGCCCATGGGCGTCATCGACTTGCCTGTAACCTTCGGGGAAGGTTCCACAGCCAGGAATGTCAGGGCAACCTTTGTTGTTGTGGACGCAAGATCTGCCTATAATGCCCTGATTGGCAGGGCCACGCTGGATGAAATCGAGGCAGCAATCTCCATCAGGGCTCTCACCATTGCGTATGTCACAGACTTCGGGCTGGAAGGAAAAATACGTGGGGACCAGGAGTCAGCCAGACAATGCTACTCCGTGGCCCTACAAGAACACGAAAAGGACAGAAGAGGAAAAAGAAAAGCTGACGGCTCCCCCTGCAGGGAAGGCGAAGTCCCAATCGAGCACCCGGTGTCCGATCGCCTGGAACCAGGGGGCGAAAGTATGCTGGTGGACTTAGAACCAGGAAGACAGGTCCTGGTAGGAACAGGCCTGGAGGAATCCTACCAGGCCGAACTGGTCAGACTACTGAGGGAGAACAAAGACGTATTTGCTTATTCTACAGACGAAATGCCCGGCGTTGATCCCTCATGCATCGTTCACAAGCTGAACGTAAGCATGGATGCTCGCCCTGTAAAACAGAAAAAACGAAACATGTCTGCAGAAAAGGACGCAGCGATCAAGGAAGAAATTGACAAACTCTTGAAAGCAGACTTTATTGAAGCCTGTGACTACCCAGAATGGCTGGCAAATGTTGTTATGGTCAAGAAGTCGTCAGGCGCATGGAGAATGTGCGTCGACTTTACAAACCTGAACAAGGCCTGCCCGAAAGACTGCTATCCGCTCCCTCGGATCGATCAATTGGTAGACGCCACCAGTGGCTACACCATGCTAAGCTTCTTAGACGCCTTTTCAGGCTACCACCAAGTATACTTGTGGCAACCGGACAGGGTGAAGTGTGCGTTCATCACTAGTTCGGGCACTTACATGTATAAGATGATGCCCTTCGGGCTCAAAAATGCAGGGGCCACGTACCAGCGGTTGGTTGATAAAGTGTTTGAGAAACAAAAAGGTAGAAACATCGAGGCTTACGTTGACGATGCCATTGTAAAAAGCAAGGAAGACAGGGAACACCTGACAGACTTGCAGGAAACCTTCAGTTCTTTGCGCGCTTACAAAATGAAACTAAATCCGAAAAAGTGCACGTTTGGAGTCCGCTCCGGAAAATTCCTAGGGTTCTTGGTCAGTTCTCGGGGTATAGATGCCAACCCTGAAAAAATTCAGGCAGTCCTAGACCTCCCTGAGCCCAAGACCATCAGAGACATCCAGCGCCTGACGGGTCGAATGGCCGCCTTGGCCCGATTCATTGCCCGATCAGCAGACAGAGCCACTCCTTTTTTCAAAATACTGAAAGGAAACAAATAGTTCAAATGGGAAAGCGAGCAGAAAGAGGCCTTCGAGCAACTGAAGGACCATCTTAAGAGGCTCCCTACCCTGGCAAGACCAGTAGCAGGAGAAAAACTTTTCCTCTACATTGCAGTAACCAATATAACTGTCAGCGCAGTCATCCTACGAGAAGAGGCAGGCACCCAGCAACCTATATACTTTGTGAGTCACGCGCTGGGGGCAGCTGAGAAGAATTATCCGATGGTTGAAAAAGCCGCCTACGCGGTCATAATTGCAGCCAGGAAGCTCAAACCTTACTTTGACGCGCATCCAGTCATAGTCCTCACCGACCAACCCCTGGAAAAGGTGTTGGAAAAATTTGAAAAATCAGGGAGATTGTTGAAATGGGCAATTGAGCTGAGTGGGCTTGGTATATCTTATCAGTCAAGAACAGCCATCAAAGCCCAAGCTTTGGCGGACTTTTTGGCTGAGTGCTCCCACTCAGGGGAGGAGGAAGCCCCTGCCCAGGAATGGACCGTATATACTGACGGGTCCTCGACGGCCAACGGCGCGGGTGCAGGCGTCGTGCTAACCATCCCAGAAGGGACCGACTTTGAGCACGCTCTCAGGTTCGTTTTCCCAGCATCAAACAATGAAGCAGAGTATGAAGCAGTACTCGCAGGCGTCAGGCTGGCTAAAGCCGCAGGGGCAGAACGAATTGTTTTAGCAACAGACTCCCAGCTCATCGCCAACCAAATCAATGGAGAATACGAAGCAAGAGACCAAGCAATGGCCGCATATCTGGAGATGGTAAAGGGAGAATTGTCCGGCCTGAAATCATATGAGGTCAAACAAATTCCTCGATCCCAGAACAACAGAGCAGATGCCCTGTCAAAACTGGCAAGCTCCGGTCTGCAGGACATCCGGAGATCAGTATGGGTTGACGTTTTACACGAGAAGTCTACTGATCCCTGTCAAACGATTAATGCCGTAGAAAAAGAGCTGGAAAGCTGGATGACCCCTTTCGTCCAGTACAAGAGGCACGGTATCTTACCGTCAGACTCATTACAAAAGAGGAAGGTACAGGCTAAAGCAGCCTGGTTCATATTCATTAATGGAGAACTCTACAAAAAGTCCTTTACTTATCCCCTGCTTAAATGCCTACGGGCGGATCAAGCCGCTGAGGTATTGGATGATATCCACTCAGGGATTTGTGGACATCACATTGGCGGGAGGTCGCTGGCCCACAAAGCCCTCAGGGCAGGCTATTACTGGCCTACCATGCTGGCAGATGCCAAGAGCCTGACCCAGAAATGCAGAAAATGCCAACTCTTTGCCCCATCGATCCATGCCCCGGCCCAGGAGCTCAGGCCAATCCTATCTCCCATCCCCTTTGCTCAATGGGGGATGGACATCCTCGGACCCTTCACAGTGGCCACGGGGCAGAAAATTCTTAATTGTCGCCATAGACTACTTCACCAAATGGGTGGAGGCTGAAGCAGTGCCCAACATCACTGAGCCGGCGGTCCGAAAGGTGATCTGGCGAAATATCATCACCCGGTTCGGTGTACCAAAGATGCTGGTATTTGACCACGGCAGGCAGTTCGATAATGACCCACTAAGAATCTGGCTGGAAAGCCACAACATCTCAGTCGCCTACTCAGCTGTCTGCCATCCTCAAACCAATGGACAGGCGGAAGCAGCCAACAAACAAATTCTGAACGGCCTGAAGAAAATGGTGGATGATTGCAAAGGTAGGTGGGTTGATGAACTCCCCAGTATACTCTGGTCCATCCGAACTACCAGAAAGGAGTCTACGGGCCAGACCCCATTTGGCCTGGTATATGGAGCAGAGGCTCTATTGCCAATCGAGACAAGAATCCCCTCTCTGCGTTCCCTGCAGTACGACCAAGCTGAAAACGAAGCTGCTATGGTTGAAGCCTTAGACCTGGTGAATGAACTAAGGGAGGAAGCCAGTACCAACATCGCTGCCTACCAGCAGCGAATGAGGAAAAATTTCAACAGCAAGGTCCGTCAGAGGAGTTTTCAGATGGGCGAGTTAGTTCTGAGAAAGACGCAGGCGATTGGGAAGTCAAAAGAGCATGGAAAGCTGAGTGCCAATTGGGAGGGCCCATACCAAGTAACTCAGGTTTTGGGGCCAGGCACGTACAAGATAGCCAATCTAGAAGGACAAGAGCTAAGCGCTCACTGGAACGCAGACACGCTAAAGAAATATTACGTCTGAACAAAAAATGTAGGAAGTTTTCACTTTTACTAAAGTAAAAAAGGCGGAGGACGATCAGAAATGTCGACGGCTCCGACCACCCCAATGTCAAAAAGAATTTTAAGAGAAATGAGAAGATACAGATTCATACTCGTTGCCTGTTCACACTCGCGTCTCTCACACACAAACGAGCAGGGGGCAATAGGGGGAGGCCCCCCTGTTGCCAAAATTGGGAAAAGTGAACCCCCCAACGCAAACCAAAAAAGCCACCCTGCTTACCTCTGGGCAGGCAGGGGGCAGGCCCCCTGGACTTTGAACGAAAAGCCAGGAACAGGCCAGGCTAACAAGGACTGGGGGCAGGCCCCCCAACCTTGTATAAAAAACGCAAAAGTTACCCTGCCTGCCTTTGGGCAGGCAGGGGGCAGGCCCCCTGGACTTTGAACGAAAAGCCAGGAACAGGCCAGGCTAACAAGGACTGGGGGCAGGCCCCCCAACCTTGTATAAAAAACGCAAAAGCTACCCTGCCTGCCTCTGGGCAGGCAGGGGGCAGGCCCCCTGGACTTTGAACGAAAAGCCAGGAACAGGCCAGGCTAACAAGGACTGGGGGCAGGCCCCCCAAACCTTGTATAAAAGACACAAAAGCCACCCTGCCTACCTCTGGGCAGGCCGGGGGCAAGCCCCCTGGACTTTGAACGAAAAGCCAGGAGCAGGCTAGGCTAACAAGGACTGGGGGCAGGCCCCCCAACCTTGTATGAAAAATACAAGGAACCACCCTGCTTACCTCCAGGCAGGCAGGGGGCAGGCCCCCTGGACTCTGAACAAGAGCCAGGGACAGGCTATAACAAACGCGATCAAACAGACAACAAAAAGATCCCTAAAATCTTAAAAGCAGTTATGTCATATAAAGCCAAAAGAGGTATTCCACAAACAAAACCCATGAAGGGTGGAAAGGTCTCTACAAAGTTGAAGAAAAAACCGAGTAGCAAAAATTACAGAAAAACCATGAACCCTGGTTCAACACAAGAGAATAAAAGCCTTCGTAAAAGAGAAGGGGCGTCACGGAGCATCCTGGCGAGCGTTGGCGTCTGCTTCAGGCTGCCTGGTCACCCGGGCTTCATCCTTGGCAGAGTAAAGGCTCCGGAAAGCGTCCTCGTCAAAAGTAGGGAACATCTCCCCTATCACCTCCATAACCAATTCCAGAGAGGAATTGGCGCCACTCACAAAGCTGGCACCCACCGCTTCCTCAGTCTCCGCAGCCAGGGTCTCTTTCTCTTTCGCCCATTCCCCCTTAGCCTGGTCAAAAGCCGACTTTCCCTGCGACAACTGCTCCTCCAGGACCGTCACTCTCCCCTTCAAATGTCCCATCTCGGCCAGAGATATGTTAGCACGATCAAACGATTGCCGGTTCTCCTTCAGTTCGGCCTCTAACTTGGAAACCTCCTCCACAGCCATTTCCCCCTGTTTCCTGGCCTCCTCCAACTCCCCCTCTAGCCTTGTCATTTTATCTTTCAAGGAGCTTATCAAGGAGACGTCCCTCTCTATCATGGCCAGGCGGTCGGGAGGAGGAGCCCCAGGGGCAACTGTTAGCTCCTCATCACTCAGGCGGCTGAGAGCTGCCAGTTCCGCAGATGCCAACATGACCTTGGAAGTACGTTGAATGTATTGAAGCACCTGATGAGAAGTAGAAGTCACCATCTTTGTGAGGCGGTCGGCCAAGACAGCCCCAGAGTCAGAAAGTAGGCCCAAAACGTCCACGCTATCCCCAGCCGTGTAGTGGAACTCCACATTTTCCTCTTGGAAAGGAATGCTAGAGGGCTCACGGGCAGGGCGCTTCGCATCAGGGGTAGAAACGTCCGCCTCCAAATCGACCACATCAGCACTAGGAGGCTCCCTCTCCCTTTTCCTCCTTGTTTCCAAGGGAACGCTCTCCCCCGTCCCCTCGGAATCACCAGGCTGCGTTCCCTGCGAGATCCGAGGGCCAGCCGGAGAAGCACCCTGCTTTTGACCAGGGGAAGGAGTAGCTCCTGAAGTGACCTCCGCTTCCCCCTGCTCATGAACGCTGGGAGTAGGAGTCGCCGGCTTCGACGAAGGCAGCCGAGGGGGGAGAGGTAATCTTCGACCAGCGGCAAAATCCTTCACAAGCTTCATGAGGGCCTTGCTTCCTTTTCTGAAATTTGGTGGAAGAGAAGGACGCTTTGAAAGAACGTGCAATTCCTCGCTCAAGCCTATCCTTCTGACCTGCTTCTTGGTCCAGGTCCAAGAGTAGGAATCTGCAGGAAAGGAAAGGCGGTCATTTAAAAAACAGGGAGAAATAAAATCCCTGGAAAATCGTGACAACAAGAAAACCCTAGAACTACCTTCAAGGCCACGAATCAGGCCCATGGGAAGCAGGTACTCGTCTGTCGTGATGAGCTCCGCATGAGGGAGCCAGAAAACAGGGCAAAAGTTCCCATGTTTATCCGTCACGATCTCAAACTTCTTTATCAAAATCTTCTCCTTATCGCTCAGCCTGACTTCCAGAGCCTTCCTCCCAACACGAGGATGATACTCCTCACGTGTCTCCATGCGGGTATGGACATGATTCCTAAAATGTCTAGGAATTTTCCACCCCGACGCACTGTGGACATATATGAAATTGTTTTTCCAGTCCTTGAGACTGCTCATGGCCGGCCAGACCAAGGCGTACTTTTTCTGTCTCAGCAGAGACCAATAACCAGGGGAGCCATCCCCCCCAGATGAAGACACCATTTGGAGGCCAACCATAAAGCGAAGGGCGTCAATGTAGGGCCCCTCGCCATGGAACAGGCAGGTCCAAGTGTAGGCCACTAATGCCCTAATGGCCGTTGCGGTTAACTGAGCGATGGCGACGTTCATCCTCCTGAAAGTTTCTTCCAGGAAGGGATGCAACGGGAATCGCAGGCCGAATTCTAGAGCCTTATGAAAGACGGCTACACACCCCTCTGGGGGACAGCATACTGTGTCTTTTTCCCCAGGGATCACCACTGTGTACCCCTCCCCAAAGTTATAAAACTGCTCGATGGCCTCAGCCGCATTACATTCCAAAATCAGATCCCTATTCTTAGCTTCGGGATAGGTCTGTAAGGGAATCACGTATTTTTCTTTGTCCAAAAAGTAGGTCCTCCCTCTCTCCCTGCGGATGAGAGGACCGGCCACCCTGGCAGGATCCACCTCCAGGGCCTCGTCATCGGAATCAATCACATCGAAGGGAGCTGGGTCGGGTGACTCAGCACCCTCTCCCCTGTGATCGTCTTCCTCCCTGGGGCCAACCCCGGAGGAAGAGGCAACGTCACGACGACCACCGTCGCCGCCGCCAGTTCTTCCGAGCAAAGAATCAAAGGAAAGGGGGTGGACTCGCGACATTTAGGCTACAGAAGGGAAGTAAAGAAGCGAAAGATTTGAAAAATTCTAACCTAAGGAACGCCGGTGAAGTTGTCAGAGACGGGGACAAGAGGTGATCCTTGCTCCTCAAAGAAAAAGCGCTCGGTCAATGAAGGAGATTCAAGAAGTGTTAGGGGGAGTAAAGGTATCAAGAAGAGTAAAAAGAAGAGAATGAAGGGAGAGAAGGGTTTATATAAAAAGCCCAAAGAAGTTCGAAAGGCGGAACCCCTGACAAAACCCTCGAAGACCATCCACGTGTCACATACTAAACACCAACTGCTCACCTTTTTCAAAAAGAGCCTCGGTAAAACGTCAGAGAGAAAGGTCAATCAACGACCTCATTAAAAAAAAAACAAAAAAAAAAAAAAAAAACGCAAAACATTCATTTCATTGAAAACCCCGCAAGGGAAAGATACATCGTGGGACGGGCATGAAAGAAAATTACATAAGGCTCAAAAAATTTCCAGCCTGACAGAAATCAAAGGCCCTGCCACGCAGGCCTAGTCGTCTCCCAAGTCTGGGGAATAATCTCCAGGACTGCCTGGACTCCCGAGAGCCGAACCCCAATCCCAACTGGGGGAACCCTGAAAGGGGTCATCTGAAGCCCCGTGTTCGTCCCTGTCGCTCAGGCAGCCAAGACCTTCGCTGTCGTCAGAGTCATGGCTGCTGTCTTCCCAGTCCCTTCCAAAAGGGACAGCTCGGGACTCGTCGCAAGTGCGACAGCCTGTCTTCTTTACAGGCGAAGAAGGACCCGATTCCAGGGAGGAATCAGTGTCAGAATTGAGGCCGAATTGTTCAGGGTGCAGCCATGGAAAACACTCATGACACCCCCTATCATAACAGCCCCCTCCCTGGGGGCAACGCCTAAACCTAGGCACAGCAGGAGGAGAGGACCTCCTAGGGCGTTTGCCCATCCTAATGGAGGCCTTCCGACCCCTCCGGCGAAGGCGAAGCCGTGAACAGCGACTCCGACGAACAGCTAAATAAGCAGTCCGCGCATATCTAAGCCTCCAAAACCCTCTAAAGATGAAGGAAACATGTTTGACTCCGCGACGAACTACGCTTTTCTTGATCCAAGTCATGTTCAAAATGAGGAAAAGGGAAAGATTGAAGGTGGAATGAAGCACAAATGATCAAGGAAGCTGAGGATTTTATACCAAGGAAAACACCGCATTAATGAACGCTCCAACCACCCTGGGAGGGGAGCCACCAATCAGGAACTCTTCACGGTTCCCCAAAATCCGCCCAGAAGAAAAGAACAATCATTACAAAAAGTGCTCTCGCCTCTTTGCATTCCTGACAGGAGCAGTACAAAGCTCCATTGGGAAGGCGCGAAGCATTAAATGCTACAACAAGACATGGAAGTCAACCCCCCTCCAAGCAAGAGTCGCCAGCAGAAGAGAAGCCTCGCTTCCCTCCTACTGACGAAGGCCAATTGATTGGGGTGGGCCGCCTGTCAATCAACTGCCTGCTGGGCAGGCCCCGGGACGGATCCCGTCAGGGAATCGAAAGACCAGCCTCCCAGCAAGGACCTGGAACAAAGCATGACACTTAAGGATAGCCGTCAGCCGCCGAGGGCACGGGCTAACCCAGCCTGTCGGAGCTTGGCAGCCCCCTGCCTGGAGACTGTCTGCCCTGGGAGAATCCCTGGCCAGCAGGGTCAGGACCCCCAGGGGCCCTCTCGTCATTTTGCCTAAGGTAATTGGGAATGGATGGATGAGAGGCCGCCACTTGTCACTCCTCTATCCAACCATTCCTCCTTCTCTTCTCTCTCTTGTGGGAAGGTATAAATACCTCTCCATTTCCCACATGAGAGGGGTTGGATTTTCTCTCTCTAGACTTTTACTCCTAAAACGCCGCCTAGTTCCTCACGAGCTAGGTTCGTAAAGGCATTTCACGGACTGACTTAGGCATCGGAGAGGGTTTCCTCGGACAACCTCCGAGGCCCTGTGCGTTCATTGTGCAGGGAGCAGGCCGTTTTCCGCCGGGAAAGTCCGATTCAGGGAGTAAGAGGAAGGGGAGACCGAGGGAATTAAGCAATCAGTTGTTCACCATTAAATCAATTATACTGTCCGGATCCTAGACCGGGCAAATTGTTTCCGTGACCGGAACAAGTGTTTTAATAAAATGTTAGGAACGATCAGTTTTATTTAGAGAATCATTAATTGTGAAAACGGGTTTTAAAAGACGGTTTTAACGGAATTTGCTAAATCTGGAATTTTGGAAATCTGAAAAAAATTATTAATTTCTGGAAAATCATGATTTTAAGTTTAATAATAATTTTTGGATATTAATACTTAAATCGTTTTGTAATTATTATTTTCATTAATCGTTATTGTCGAGATTAAACGATTAACGAGAAAACCCTTTAAAAACCGAGTTTAAGGATTCTGGAAAAATTATTTTTCTGGACAAAATGTCCAGAAATGTGTTTTAAATATTTTACGTAATTTTTGTACTATTTATTAAAGTCTTTAAAATAGTAATGATTTTTGGATAAAATTACGATTTATCGTTAAAATGATATGTTTCATCTAAAAGAATTATTTTTCCAGCCATTTTAAAAATATTTAAATCTGAAATTTTAAGAATTAAATCATCCTTTAACCTACTCCAAATAAATTCAATGGTTTAATTAAATAAAAAGACGTTAAAAGATTTAATTTGACATTTGCCGTAAAATTCTATTTTTAATCGTATTGTCGAAACTAATAATAATTAAGGAATTTTAGTTTTGTAAATTTTGAAATCATCCTAATTAGTAGTATTAAAGCGTTTAAGACATTTTAAATAACTTTATAAACACTCGTGTGATATTTCAATAATTTCATAAACCTAAATGTTTCCAGTTTATCGATTAATATCGTTAAGGCCGAAAGTATTAGTTTTATAAATCTATATTGTTTACTGAAATGTTGCATTAGTATAAACTAATATTTTCGATATTTTGATATGATGCTATTTTTAGTAAAGTTTCTAAAAATAGAAGTTTCTAAAATCGAAAGTTCTCTTTTGGAAAATGATCCTTTTTCCTTTTGTTCTCTTATTGTTTATAATGATTCTATCTTTTGAATATTGATATTGGCTTGTTTTGGAGTTATGAAATAAGGACAATTGTGGGTTTAGAGTAATATAGTCTGAGATGTATGTTTTTGCCATCAGCTATACAGTCGGTGTGTCTATTGGGGCACATTTGGTCGTTGAACTAGGCGTAGTTTCGCCTATGAGAGTGTATGTTTTGACCTTAAGCTAGATATCGCATCGTGTTAGTCGCCGTCAGCTGAACTAGACATATTTGTTGTCTAGGAGGGGTGTGCACTACTTAAACCAGGACCTCGCTGCACGCAGTTCTATTATAGTTGAGTTGCCTAGCTAGTTAGAGACTGGATTCTGTTATGAGCTAAGTCTACAGTTCTCGAAGTTAGTTTCTAGTATTATCCTAGTGAAAGTCTAGATTCTACATTAATCCTATCCATAACGCCATTTTGGACTATTTTTATTATTATCGATATAATTTTGATTTGCAGGTTGACAAATGTTTTATGTTTTCTTTGGATAACTCATTTTTATTATATTATTTCGATACATGAAGTTTTTCACTGAAAGCTTATTTTTATTATGATGTTTTACTGTTTTCCGCTTTTACTATTTTTCTATAGTAGTAACTACAGTTTTAAAATCCTGTTATACGGCTGGGAGAACGTTGACGTTGCTCCCCACTGATTGTGGCTGTTATGTTTTAACATGGCAGGTATACGTGTTACCGGGTGTGGGCTAGCGAGCAGTGTGGATCCTGCTTGTTATTTTTATAATTATGTCTTATGGATTGTTCAAACCCCTTTTATGGATTATTTTAAATTTTGGCCATTTTATTTAAGACCTAATGTTTGACTTTACCATTTTAATTTTACTAATACATAGTTATAGTGTGTTTTAATCCCGCCTCTATAGTGTTTCCGCCACTGTATCGCGTTAGATTTTCTAGGGGATTACTGTTGGTATCAGAGCATCACTGCTCCCAACGCTTACACCTGAAATTAGGGAAAATACCAGTAAATTATTTAAACAGTGAATAAAAATATTATTAGAAATGGGTAGAAACAAGTAAGGACTTGTTTGTTTCGCTTTTCTTGTTTCCTGAAACTCAATGATTATCATTGAATATTTGTTTTATATGTTCAAGAACAAGATGATGAGTGGACAAGATGTTGACATGATGCTGCTCCAGATCGAGACAAGACTTACTTAACACTCTCAACGCCTGCTGACTCGAGTGGACAACTTGGTGCTCCAAGAAAGATGCCAATGGTGACTTTTCAGCCCCGATTCAGTTTGCTTAAGCTATAGGCCAGATGATCAAGAGTAGATTTCAGTTCCGTGATGGTGAAACCGACTCAAATGTGAAATTACTTTGGATCCAGATGGAGTGATCTAATACTAGTGTGCTCGTTCCTCTACAAGAAGATGAAGAAATCCAATGAGATTCCTTTGTGAACTCTGGAGGCCGGAAGATACTCCTCTAGTTTAAGATCTTAATTATCTAGGATCATTGATTCTTTTCTTTCATCTTCCACTCTCTACTTAACCACAATTATACTAAATAATCGTAGGTTCTTGCATTTAAGACACGGACACCTGATTTCACCTCTCGACGCGTAGTCGGGTGAGTTTTGTTTAGCGAATTCCAAAAACGAGTTAACCCCCTTAACAAATTCCACAGTAGGACGTCTTTTCTTATCAACTCGTCCCTCATACATCCATTTCCGTTCAACTCTCTTCATTTTCTATGTAAAAATAAATTACACAACAACTAATTAAACTAGAATTTATTTGACTTAATTTATTTTTAAATAAAAAAAATATTTTTCCTAAAAATAAACTACGCTCCGAAACTTAGTACTATTAATTTAGAATTCAAGTAAACCTATTAACATATTTATAATTCCCACCCAACAAATTCACATACTAATAACCCAATTTCTCGCGTAATCATCCCAAATTTTCAAAGGTCATCCAATATATATATATATATACTCACATACTAACCCAATTCCTCACATAATCAAATAATCATCCCAAAACTTCAAAGGTCGTCCAATATATATACTCACATAATAACCCAATTCCTCACATAATCAAATAATCATCCCAAAACTTCAAAGGTCATCCAATATATATACTCACATGATAACCCAATTCCTCACCTAATCAAATAATCATCCCAAAACTTCAAAGGTCATCCAATATATATTTCCAGATACTAACCCAATTCCTCACATAATCAAATAATCATCCCAAAACTTCAAAGGTCATCCAACATATATATTCACATAATAACCCAAATCCTCACATAATCAATGTAAAAATTTTGAAAGTCAGTACAACAGTCTACCTAACTAAAATTGGGCGAAAGAACTTGGGCAAAGAATAACTCAATTGAAACAGTAAGATGACTAAATTTCAAATCCACAATAATAATTAAGTAAATTCAAATTAACTATTCAACCTTACTGAAATTAAACATTCAATTAAATAAGTAGTATAAGAAAAAACTGAAATCGTACCGTAGAAATAGGAAGAAAAACAGGAAGGCGGGATGATGCTGGCTGGCGCGCGGTTTTTAGAGAGAAGTAGAGGGAGGAAATTTTTTTAAAGAATAAATGAATGGAGAGGGGGTGGGCGTATGTTTATGGCTGAAACCAGGCGACGAACATCTACTTTTGGACGCCCGAATTTTTAACCTGGCGTTTACTTTTGGACGCCACTTTTTCGCCATATGGCGTCTACTTTTGGACGCTAGTCCCACTTTTGGCATCTGGAAGTAGACGCCCGTGTGACTTTTAGGGCGTCTATTTTTGGACGCCCGTCTTCTTACTTCCAACTCTTTCAACTTTGAGTTGGACGCCCAACTAGGCATCCAAGTATAGACGCCCGTTTTTTCTACAGACGCCTTTACGGCATTTGTCTTGTCCGGACGCCCGTAAGTTGGACGCCCGAAGTCCCATTTCTTGTAGTGTTCGAGAACTTAGTTCAAACAAATCAAACTTCGATCTCTAATCTACGCAACTCAACCATAATAGGACGACGACTTATAAATGCGAGGTCATAGCTTAAGTAAATATACACACCCCTCGTAGAACACCAAATGTGCTAGTTCAACCCGACGGTGTCTTACAATGTGAGATACGAGCATAAGTAAATATGTATACACTTCTGAACACCAAGTGTGTCCAGTTCAACAACCAATGCCTCCCAAATGGATACATCAGCCTTATAGTTGATGGCAAAACGTAAACCCCAGAATATATTATTCTAAACCCCATACTTATCCTTATTTCATAACTCAAAAACCAAACCATTATCGATATTCAAAAATATTTAATCATTATAAATAATATAGAGATAAAAGAAAAAATCATTACCTTCTAAAAGAGAAAACATTCTATTTTAGGAAACTTCTATCTTCTATTTTTAGAAACTTTACTAAAATATTAGCATCATATGAAAATATTGAAAATATTAGCTCATACTACTTCAACATTTTTGTTAAACTATATAGATTTATAAAACTAATACTTTCGGCTTTAACGATATTAATTACTACAACGAGAATGAATGGGTTTATGAAATTATTGAAATATCACACGAGTGCTATTTAAATTATTAAAATGATTTAAATAATTTATTACTACTAATTAGGGTGTTTCCAAAGTTTATAAAACTAAAATTCCCTAATTATTACTAACTTTGAAGAAACAAGCGTAAATAGGATTTTGCGGCAAATACTAAAACAAATCATTTAACGTCTTTTATTTATTAAACATTTAATGAATGATTCATTAATAAAGCATAACCTTTTCGAGCGATATGATTGGTCCATGTTTTAATATATATTTTAATTTAAATAAAGAATATATAAAATTGCATAGGAAAAAAAACAATCCTACTCTACTTACGACTCAGACGATATTGAATTTGTATAAAAAAAACAATCCTAGTACTCTCTGACTGAAAGAAATGAACACTATATAAGTAATCAATTATCATCTCAAAACAAAACAAAAAATTGAGCAAAGACTGCATGGAACATATTGTCAATTCTGTTTCATTTTTTTTTTAATATTTATCACCCTCTAAAAATATTAGAAATTTTAAAAATATAAAATTAAAAGTTTTAAAAAATTTAAATAATTAATAACAAAAAGAAAATTGTTAGTTTAAGTTCTAAAAAGAGTTCTTTTGAGTTCTAAAAAGAGTTTTTAAGAATATAAACTTAAGTAGAATTATCACACATCGAAAACTTATTTTGAGGTAATGAAATTCTATATCATCAATAACAAACAAAAATTCATCTTTAGATTTCAATCAAAAAACTTTTGAGTCTTATAATAGCTCTTAAGACTTTAAATTGAAGAAACTTATCCACATTGAGAAATTCAAATAAGGCGATGAACTTTTATTATATACTCCGTACTAATTATAAGAGTAATAATTCGTCTTTAGATATCAACCTGAAATCTTTTGAGTTCTAAAAAGAGTTCTTAAGACTATAAACTCAAGTTGAATCATCTCATATCAAAAAAATTAAAAATTGACCTTGATGACATATTTAATGCACGGGCCGCTTGTTAGTGACGTTGATAAGGATACAAATTTGGATGATTGCATAAATTGATGAGACTGCACAACAGTAGAGAGTCAATCAAAGATAAGAGTATGCCTAATAGTACATAAATCAATATTATTCACATACGTGAATGTGTTTCAAGGGAACATAGATAATATATGCGGTAAACGTCAAATTAAATTATAGGCATTGTATATGGTGCATTATAATTAGAATGAAAGACTAATTAAAGTAACTTGCACATAAATATAGGTAGATATAAATATTCACTGGGTAAAATGGAAACATATTTCAATTAACAACGATAAAACATGTGATAAAAAAAACAAATTTGTCATCATCAGTGCACAAGTTATAATAATGAATGTTGTCGATTAAAGTAATAATGCATACCCTTGCTTATTTATAGTAGTACAATCATGAACGCATTTGAAATGATAGTAAAGTTGAAAATTAGGACTTCGTATTTATAATTGTAGATACTCACCACATTAGAGTCTTAGGACCATGCGATGTGGTTGATAATCTTACTTTCTTAAAGTTTTGGTTGATATCTAAGGACGAACGGTTACTCTTATTCATAATATAATATTCCACCATATTCATGTAATTTTTTAATGTGGGTTTTTTGTTTGATATCTACGGATGAACGATTACTCTTATTTAAAATGAAATGAAAATAATAATTTTATTTTTATCATAATAAAAATGAAAGAAAATAAAATATATCTTCTTGTATAAGGATAATAATAATAATAATTTTATTATTATTATTAATTATTTTAAAATTTTAATTTTATATTTTTAGAATTTCTTAAGAATTAAACTGTTTTTGGTTTATAATCATTAAAATTCCTTTTAAATTCATTTTATGACTCAAAAGACTTTTGGTTAATATTTAATAACGAATTAGATTTCATGGGACCATTCACTTCTTCGTTCGGCAACAAGTACATCCTTTTCGCGGTCGATTATGTCTCAAAATGGATCGAGGCCGTAGCTTCTCCTACAAATGATTCCAAGGTTGTAATTAAACTCTTCAAAAATGTGATATTCCCTAGGTTCGGAATGCCTAGAGCCATAATTAGTGATGGAGGCTCTCACTTTAGGAAGGACACATTTGAACATCTACTACGCAAATATGGAATTACGCACAAGATGTCCCTTGGCCTATCATCCGCAATCAAACGGCAAGCCGAGATTTAAATCGACAATTCAAGGGAATATTGAAGAAAGTAGTAAATACACATCGTAATGATTGGTCACTAAAGTCCTTGGCCTATCATCCGCAATCGTGACACCCTTTGGGCATTGCGAACGGCTTACAAAGCGCCAATTGGAACCACTCCTTATAAACTCGTGTATGGCAAAGCATGTCACTTGCCAGTGGAACTAGAGCACAAAGCGAAATGGGCAATCAAAGAGCTAAGATTCGACGAGAAGATTGTTGGTGACAACCGCCTTCTCCAATTACAAGAGCTAGAAGAGTTAATACTTGAAGCTTACGAAAACTCAAAAA
Source organism: Agrostemma githago (assembly GCA_958450325.1). Classification (NCBI taxonomy): domain Eukaryota; kingdom Viridiplantae; phylum Streptophyta; class Magnoliopsida; order Caryophyllales; family Caryophyllaceae; genus Agrostemma; species Agrostemma githago. The sequence goes on along the minus strand of OY288247.1, from coordinate 57,387,626 downwards.
TCTACAAGGAGCGGACACGCAAATGACATGACGCTAGGATCTTTCGTAAAGACTTCTCTGTAGGCAAAAAGGTACTTCTCTATAACTCTCGTTTCAAGATTTCCCCTGGTAAGTTGAAGTCAAAATGGTCAGGTCCATTCGAAGTGACCAAGGTACAACCATATGGATCAATTGAGATCTCTAGCCCGGAAACCGGAAAGTTAATGGTTAATGAACAACGCTTGAAAACATATCATGACGATCACGTTCGTGAGACCTTTTCTATCATCAAAGTTGGTGAGCTCCCGGTTGGGAGCATTGATTAACCCTCTCTTCAAATGAAGTTGGGAGCATTGATTACCCCTCTCTTCAAATGAAGTAGGTTTGGTGGTATCCTCAATAACCACCTTGTAAATATATATCATAAACTTTGTTTTAATTAGCTTTGTTAGCCTTTGAGTTGATGGATGCACATGGATTTCAACTCAGAGCATCTATTTGGATGATTATCAAGCTTTTGGATGAAGTTATGGAGCTACTTTGAAGATCACAAGTATGTTTGTGGGAAAATTTAATAATGTAATGTGAGTCGGGTCATTTTTGAACTTTAGATGATCCTTGAAAGGCCTTGAATTGGCAAGACAAAAAGATGGAGTGCACAAGACCGCTGGGCGAAACTTCGCCTGGTGAGAATTTTGGAGCCAAACCGTCGGGTGAAACTTCACCCGTTGGGAATCTGCTAAGCCATTGGGATATTTGCTAAAAACTTTCCGTCGGGTGAAACTTCACCCGATGAGATTTGACTGGGCGAAACTTCGCCCTACGGAAAATCTTAGGATTTGTCAGACTCTGCCAGAATTGTTGTAATACCCCAGATTTTTATAAATTAAATTGTATTTAACTTTTATTCTATTTACGATTTAATTCATAAATCTTAAAATTATAAAAAGAATTTATCATTTAATCGTTTCAAACTCCTAAAATTCCATTTGTCTCGAAAACTCTTCTTATATTTAAAACATAATTTTTATTTCTGTTTCGATTTATTTTATACATTTAATTTAATTCTTATTGAACTTCTGTTTCGACGATTTGAATTCTAAACTCTTTCGATCTAAGCTTGAATTTATATTATTTTAAACCTGAACTCGTTTTAATAAGCTTCGTTAAATAATTTATTATTTTTCCTCAAGAAATCAACTTAATTCATTTTCGTCGTACCTTCGTTAATTTTCTCAAGAAACATTTTTTTCGTAAACGTTTGTTTTACTTTTTAGATACATTTTATAACTACTCTCGAACTAATTAATTATTCTTTCTATAAACTTCGTTTTCGTCTCGAATAATTATTTATATCTCGAGAAACGTTTATTTTACTCATTTTATTAGTCGGCCCAATTATTTCATTAACTCAATTTTAATTCGATTTGATGAGTCAGTCAACTTATGTTCTTCGAACCCGTGTCCTAGTGACACCTATTCGATGGCCCCGTTTTCCTATCACCCTTTTTATTTAGTGGACTACTTGATTCATTTCCCCTTCCTCTTGTTTCCCACTTGTATTCAACGTACTTACCCCCTTTGCCTTTCTTTCTTCTCCACCGCTTCCCCTTTACGTACTATCCTATTCGTTCTTCCTTCCTCTTCATCTTCACCAAATCATTCCATCACCTTAACCGCTCACCCATCTTCATCATCATCAATCTCCCTTCTTCTGCTGCTGCCTTCTCCCTCCTCTCTCCTTCTCCTCCAGCCTTTTTCTTGAACCCCTGCTCGTTTTCCGCCCTCTGTTTTTAGTGCTTCTCCTTGAGCTGCTATTGTCATCGTTCTACGTCGCCTGAACTCGGTAAGTGCCCTTTTATTCCTCTTTTCAGCCTGCACCGTTCCTATACTTCCTTCATTTTGTTCTTCGTTCCTACGTTGACATTGTTGCTGTGTGAAGTTGCTGATCATTTTGCTGTTGTCGTGCTTTATGCTGCTATCAACCTCGTAAAGCTTCTCTTATCTTTCTTTCCTTAATATTCTTCGTTTCTCCTCCTTCTTCTGATGTTCTTTGCGTTTCTGTTGGCTGTACGCTGTTGTTGTCGCTTCTGTTTCGTTCTTGTTATCGTGTTGATTGCGTCGTTGTCATCCTGTAGAGTCTAGCGATACTAGGAAATACTCTAGAGGGGGGGGTGAATAGAGTATTTAGGTACTTTTAAAATTTTAAACGATATATTACACCAAAATCTTATTGGGAAAGATATAATGTAATATTGCGTTAGTTGAATGGCTAAAAAAATGAAGTACAAAAAATGTTTTCTACTATACTTACTACTAAAAAGTATAAGTATAAGAAATAGCAAAGCACGATAAAACGTAAAGTAAATAACACGAGTAGTTTTAACGTGGTTCGGCTCAATTGAAAAGCCTACGTCCACCGATGTCTTTATTTATAAGTGTACCTTCTCCGGATTACCTTACAAATAAGACGATCACGATTAACTCTAATCGTGATGGTGTGAGTGATGTGAAGCACTCGGTGTGTGGGATGTTAAGCCCACGACAATGAAGGATGTTAAGCCTTCGGTGTGAGGGATTGAAGCCCTCGGTTTTTGAACGATGTGAAGCGTTCCAGGTGTGAACGATATATGTCGTTCGATTGAGTAACCACTACTCGACTCGTGTATATATACTATTCAAGTTTACAAAATTTCTCTAGCTATGAATACACTTCAATTGTCTAGAGAGAATAATGAAACTATATGACTTCCAAGCGTAAACAATTAAAACACGATTTTATATAGCCAAGACTTAAACCGAAAAGTATTGCAAAAAGCCTTTTGAAAAGAAATGTGATTTTGTTTTTGCAAAGAGAAAAATGTGTATCAAAGTCGTATCTAATAGTGAGGAAGAACATGGTATTTATAGGTGAATCCATCCTCTTTAACAAGGGAAAGGAGATCACCTTAATTGATGTACTTCCTCACATAATGAAGATATGGTAGGTGAAATATCAATCAATCAAGATAATATATTTAGTTTCCTTTGTTAATGATTATCTAATATCTTTGAGAGATCAAGATATTTTGAGAATCATTTATTTTGAAAACTATTATTCTCTTGATAGATAACTTCCTTCTTTGACCTATCTTCATTCAACCGACCAAAGATTTCGAGATAACAAAAAAACTATTTCAGATTTAGATCTTGGCGGATTGTGTGTGGTTGTTTACTAAGGTTACTATAACCTTGTTCAAGGTTATACTATCCTTGTCATACAATTTCTTCATTCTCTTTAGATTTATGATCCTATGCCGCCGTCCTTCCTTGAACTTTTTGTCCGGGTGCTTTCTTGAGTTTTTGCTCCTCTTATTCCTGTAATAAACCACCTGATCTTCCACAATGATCACGTTACTTTGAAACAATTAAAGCATTGATATAATCAAAACATATAAGGCATTCAACCCAAGGTTCAAAACATATAAGGCATTCAACCCAAGGTTCAACAATTTCCCCCTTTTTGATTATGTCAAAAGTTTTCTTAATGTGTTTCTAAGTGACGTGACAGCATACTCGACCAAACCCAAGAGGTAGACAAGAATCCTTGGCTAAACATGGTTTTCTAAAACAAAGACTTAATTAGTCGTAGGTAAACCCCTTTCCCCCTCTTGATATCATCGAAAAGGGTCGATCAGCTGGGAAAAAATCACACAAGAAAGCATAACAGATAAGCAAAGTTAATGTAAATAACCAGAAAGATAAGTGTCAGGCATACATCAACCAAGATGATAAGAGTATCCGGACATTAGACAAAAGATATAGTCAATCATTTGAGAACAGACCTTACAACTATACTATGAGCTGATTTTATTTAAAGGATGAGATAAAGGCTGCTAGAGAAGTGACTCTTTATCCCCGGTTCTGTCCTCGCAGATGGTGCACCACTTGGCAAGTTGCTTCATAAATCCGACGAAGCCTATCCATGACAGTGTCATGCCTTGCAAGTAATGTCCTGTTTGGAAACTTTACTTCATTGACGGCATCATTAATTCCCTCCCCAATCCCATGACCTGCTTTCTTGAACCCGATAATGTCATTCCCCATCACTAGTACACGAGCTCTAATATGGGACATATGACCCTCCAGCTTAGCCAACCCTGCACCAAACTCAGTTCGAGATCCAGTAAGGATTGAGGTTAGATTATCCACCTTTTGTTCAAGACGAGCAAGCGCGTCTGAGGATGGATTAACCTCAGGTGGAGGAGGATGGGTTGTGATCAGGGCAGCTATCTCATTCAATTTACTGAGAATGTCATTGCTGAAATTTTCAGGAACCATTGACACCACTTCTTTTCCTTTATCAGGTACCATAGACGAGCATTCCCCTTTAACCATAGGTGAATATTCACCCTTGACCTTAAGATTACCACTTTCATCCAGGACAGACATTTATTTTAAAAAGGCCGTGGTCATGATATCACAGGGAATTTCGAATAGAGCAGACTTGCTTATAACCCCCCTAATTTTAAGAGCCTTTGATATCCACATCCCATAAGGAATGCAGATGGATCCATTTGTTTGTGATGATTTTAGCTCAGACAGCACATGTTCTATGTGGCTAATCATTAAAAAGGGGAGGTTCACTTTGTTTCCCTTAAGAAGGTGGTGAAGCAAGATTATTTCATGAATGTGTAACTTATTGGTCCCAGGTTTTCTTGGTAACAAGGATGAGTAGGAGGTATTAAAAGCCAGCTTAGCAATGGGGTTCAGATTTACTCCAGACATTACCGAAATCTCCGTGGCCTTAGGATCGAGGGTTTTCCTGATTTCAAGGATCTTTTCAGAACTAAAACCCCTCCAACCAGCCCATGGATGTATCTCTACTCCCACACACGGTACCCCTAGAATGTCACCAAAATCTTCCATTGATATTTTAATGTATTTGTCACCAAAGTTTGCATATAACACCCTATTCTCTATTTTCAGTGTTGCCCAAAATTGAGCAATCTGAACAGGGTAAACATGATGACCCATATCTAGAAGATTTTCCCACTCTTGTAGGGCTAGTAGGTCACGGAGTTGCGAGACACAAGGGTTTTCGTCAAACCAAGCAGACAAATACTGACGACCAGAGACGAAAGAGTAGTTTAGGATTTTCTTTACCTGATCGTTCTCAAGTCTGGTCATGCGGACATTCTCGATTTCGGCCAAGATCACTTCTTTTCCAATAACGGCCCATTTCTCTTCATCATCATGCATTTTTCCTTTCATGCACCTCTTCCGTTTACCTACTGCAACAACTTCCTCGATTACTTCAACTTCTCCCGGCTCCTCTGTTTCGGCAGCCCGAGTATCCAGAGTCAAGTCTCTATTAGCCGAACGAAGGTTCTTTTTGTGAGGAATAAAAGATGCAGCCTTTTTTGGTGCCATGGGAGAGTTTGAGAAGAAAGGAAATTTTGAATATGGAGAAGAAGTTGGGTGAAAAGTGTGAGTAATGACGGTGGATGGGTAAAAGTGGGTGAAAAAGGAGGGTTAATAAAAGAAGTGTATTTGATGAGAAATTATGGAAAGAATAAAGAGATGAGGATTTTTAGGAAGAAGAAAATATTTGGAAGATTTTTATCTATTAAATGAAGTATTTGTATAGGAGTAGGTACGGAAAGAATATTGTAATAAATATTTTGTACAGCCAATATACCATAAATAATGTATGGGATATAATTTTACAAAGTAAATAATTTCAATTTGAAATTACCCAGAATATTCAAGATTTTTCTTGAATATAAGGAAGTAAAATTATATGTCATATGGTATATAAGATAATGTCCGAAAATATCATAGCATCAATGAGCACAACAAAATCTTAGGCAGATTCACAAGATACAATACGAACCTGTACATGAATCTAGGCAATATAGACACGGACTAACATCACCCCAGTCTTCGTCAAGTAAATAGGAAAAAAAAAATCACCTAATGACGTTTTCCGTTTTCTTTTATCAAACCAAGTTCTAACCGTAATTCCTCGAACCGTTCCCTGGGAAGCGGTTTTGTAAGAATGTCAGCCTTTTGTAAATCGGAGGGACAAAATTCAAGGTCGATATTACCCTTTTCAACATGGTCTCTCAAAAAATGATGTCGGATGTCAATATGTTTTGTACGAGAGTGATGAGCAGGATTTTTAGAGATGGTGATGGTACTAATATTATCACAAAGTTTTTCATTTGTTGAGCCGAAAATAATGTCATCCACGTAAATTTGAACAATTAACGTGTCTTTCTCGACATTCTTTATGAAGAGCGTTTTATCAACTGACCCTCTCTTGAACTCATTTAAGAGAAAAAACTGAGACAATCTATCATACCAGGCCCTTGGTGCTTGTTTTAGCCCGTAGAGTGCCTTATCTAGTTTAAAAACATGGCTCGGCAACTCCGTACTTTCAAATCCTGGGGGTTGTTTTACAAAGACTTCTTCCTTTAAGTATCCATTCAGAAAAGCTGTTTTAACGTCCATTTGAAACAACTTGAATCCTTTATGTGCAGCACATGCAATTAGTAGCCGAATGGCTTCCAATCTTGCCACCGGAGCAAAGGTTTCGTCAAAATCTATTCCTTCCTGTTGATTGTATCCTTGTACCACCAACCTTGCTTTGTTTCTAACAATGGTTCCGGAATCATCCAGTTTGTTTCTGAATACCCAACGGGTCCCTATCACTTTTCTATCTAACGGTTTGGGAACCAGATGCCAGACTTTGTTTCGTTCGAATTGCCCCAACTCTTCTTGCATGGCTACGATACAGTCGGAATCGGTAAGCGCTTCTTTGATATTTTTGGGTTCAATTGTAGATAGAAAGGAATTTAGTACACAATAATTTCTTAAGGACCTTCTGGTTTGGATTCCCTTATGATAATCACTCAGAATTGCGTCTGTAGTATGTGAGCTCTGGTGTTTCCACTTTTTGAGATTTTTGGGAACGTTATTGCTCTTCTTTGATTGTTCTTCTGAGTTGTTACCAGAGGTTACATTATCTTTTCCCGTAGTTCCCCCTGAACTGGTGCCTGTGGTTATATCAACCTTAGAGAGGTTGTCATTGATTCCCCCTGAACTCATGTCAGGAGTTATATTATCAGTGGTTATATTATCTTGAGAAGAAGCATCCTTTGTTCCCCCTGAATTTATGTCCAAGGTTACATTATCTTTAGTGATATTTGGAACTAATGTTGATACCATCTTATCTTTAGTTTCTGAAGAACTTTTACTTGGTTCTTCATTTACTAGTGATACATTTGGATCAACATTAATACGTTCCTCACTTGACTCAGCATTGGATCATTCTATTTCTTTTTCTTCTTCATTAAGTTCAGGTGCGTCCTTCCTAGTGAGCCAAAAATCTGGATCGTCATCGTCTTCTTCTTCAATGTCGTTTTGACTTATGGAATTAGTCTTATCAAAGATTACGTGGATGCTTTCTTCAACACGTAAAGTTCTTTTGTTATATACTTTGTAGGCCTTGCTATGATCTGAGTATCCTAAGAAAACAGCCTCATCACTTCGAGGATCGAATTTACCCAAATTGTTCTTCCCATTGTTGTGGACAAAACATTTGCTTCCAAAACATCTGAGATGATAAATCTTTGGTTTCCTTCCTCTTAGAAGTTCATAGGGTGTTTTCTTCAATACTGGTCTGATCATTGCTCGATTGTGAATATAACATGCTGTATTGACAGCCTCGGCCCAGAAATTTATGGGCAAACCACTACATAGCAACATAGTACGAGCCATTTCTTCAAGCGTTCGATTCATTCGTTCGACTACTCCATTTTGTTGTGGAGTCCGTGGGGCAGAAAAATTATGCCCTACTCCATGTTCTCTACAAAAACTTATGAAGGATTCGTTGTCGAATTCGGTTCCATGATCCGTTCTTATAGATACAAGATTACAACTATACTTGTTTTGGACTAGCTTCATTAGGCATTCGAATTCATCAAAAGTTTGATCTTTCGAGCTAAGGAAGACTGGCCAAACAAATCTAGAGAAATCATCTACAAGAACAAATACGTACCGACTACCGCCTCTACTTCTTATTCTCATAGGCCCGCAAAGATCCATATGAATAAGTTCTAGAGGCTTTGTAGTGCTTACGAACTTTTTCGGATTGAATGAGGATCTTACATGTTTACAGCGTATGCAGGTACCACAAGCCTTGGTAGTGTCAAAAGTTATGGAAGGTAATCCTTCAACAAGATCCAGAGATCTAAGTTTATTAAGACTAAAAGGACTTATGTGCCCAAATCTTTTGTGCCAAAGCAATGGATCAGCGATGGTAACGCTCATGCAGGTGACAGCATTGTCAGGTGACAGCATTTGAGGAACCTTCTTGAATAATTCGGCACTTATTATTATGAAACACCACTTTGTTTCCTCGGTCACATAGTTGAGATATGCTTAAGAGACTATGCCTTAGTCCTCTTACAAGCAATACATTCTCAATACAATGTGAATCAGATAAGCCGACTTGCCAATACCGATTATCCTTCCTTTCTTATTATCTCCGAAGGTTACACTGCCTCCGTCATAATCCTCTAATGACAGAAATTTCTTCTTGTCACCCGTCATGTGTCTTGAACACCCACTGTCTAAGTACCATCTGTGAACCTGCGATAGTCATTTTTGTTTCTTAGGTACCCAAATGGATTTGGGTCCTTTTACATTAGGCAAAGAATCTTTACGCAACCATATTTTTTTGTGTCTATCACAGTGTTTATTTGTTTTACTTTCAGATTTCTTTTTCCACTTTCTTTTGGCATATTTTCTTTTACTAGTTTCCTTTTCCTTAGTCTCTTTACCTTCCGATGTTCTTAGGAACACTCATCCAACTTCTCCTGCATTATTCCTTTTTCTTTTATCAATTCTACGATTTTTGAAGTCAGAGAATTTTTTATTTTATCATGATTTATTTTCTCAACATTGATTTCATTGTTTAGTATGGATATAGTTCTTTTTAGTTCCGCATTTTCTTCATTCAATTTCTTAACACTAGCACTAACTTTTTCATGATTATTGTCCCTTTTTAGTTTCTCTCTATTAATGTTTATACTTGAACACGTTGTTGAATCATCTGATACATCAACCTTTGTTTTTGATATTTCAGAGGATTTCTTTTTATTTGTTCGAGTATTTTCACATTTCTTTAGAGTAATATTTTCAAAGGCTATCTCATTTATTTGTTTTAGTAACTAATTTATTTCTTCCTTTTGTTGCTCGCATGTTTCTAATACCTTATCAAAATGTAAAAGAAGTTTCTCTTTGGTAAGTTTCCTAAGTCTTTTCTTAAACATTGTAAAATTTACCTCATTACTTTCTTCATCTGAGTCAGAGCTTGATCCATGCGTTTTTGCCATCAGGCACATGTCTTTGTGCGTCCGTGTCTTAGGCCTAGTCGTGTTGCTGTGTTGAGCACTTAGGCAAAAGTTTGCCTCATCTTCATCTTCAGATTCTTCTTCTTCGTCTGAGTCCAGCTCTCCCCATCCACACGAAGCCAGCATGGCTTGTTTGTGTTGAAACTTTGATCGTTCTCTTTCTCCTTTAGATTTGATATTTTTCCATGTCGGACAATCTTTGATTAGATGCCCTGTTTCTCCACACTTAAAGCATCCTTTACTATTTTGTTTTGTATTAGAGTTGTTACCTCTTTCTCTAAATGAGTTTTTCGGTCCAAATTTTAAATTCTTTCGAAAGCGTTTGACAAAAAGGGCTAGGTCATCGCTCATGGTTTCCTCATCGTCACTAGTAGAACTTTTTAAGGCTATCCCTCTACTCTTAGATGATTAACTCTGACGTTGGTTTAGAGAGAGCTCATGAGCCATGAGGTTACCTAACAATTCTTGATAACTAAGTGAGGTAAGATCTTTTGATTCCTCAATAGCGGTGACTTTTGGTTGCCATTTATCAGTGAGGCTTCTTAAGATTTTTCTAACAAGATCTTCAGTATCAAATTTTTTACCAAGGTTTCTTAGTTCATTAGTGATGTTGGTGAATCTTGCGGACATTTCAACAATGCTTTCATCTTTATCCATTTTAAACAATTCGTATTGTTGAGTTAATAAATCAATCCTGAACTTTTTGACTTGCGTAGTTCCCTTGTACGCAAGTTCTAAACTGTCCTAGATTTCTTTTGCGGAAACACAAGAAATGAGTCGATTATACTCTTTGGACGAAATTCCTTGTTGCAATAGTGACATTGCTCGAGAGTTCTTTTCGGCCTTTTTATAATCGTTCTCATCGTAGTTCTCTTCATCCTTTATGGTGATGTTCCCGAGAACATCAACAGATTGGATGACAATTGGACCCTTGACTATAATTTTCCAGCATTCAAAATCTGTTCCTTTTATATAATGCATCATTTTGTTTTTCCACAACCCATAGTCTACACCATCTAAATTGGGAAACTTTGAGTTCTTGGAGTCCATTTGATCAAAATGGATTAATATAGAATCGCTAGTTTAGGATCTACTCTTTTGATGTGAATCAATCAAGAGAACCTTGCTCTGATACCAATTGTAGAGTCTAGCGATACTAGGAAATACTCTAGAGGGGGGGTGAATAGAGTATTTAGGTACTTTTAAAATTTTAAACGATATATTACACCAAAATCTTATTGGGAAAGATATAGTGTAATATTGCGTTAGTTGAATGGCTAAATAAAACGAAGTACAAAAAATGTTTGCTACTATACTTACTACTAAAAACTATAAGTATAAGAAATAGCAAAGCACGATAAAACGTAAAGTAAATAACACGAGTAGTTTTAACGTGGTTCGGCCCAATTGAAAAGCCTACGTCCACCGGTGTCTTTATTTATAAGTGTACCTTCTTCGGATTACCTTACAAATAAGACGATCACGATTAACTCTAATCGTGATGGTGTGAGTGATGTGAAGCACTCGGTGTGTGGGATGTTAAGCCCACGACAATGAAGGATGTTAAGCCTTCGGTGTGAGGGATGTGAAGCCCTCGGTTTTTGAACGATGTGAAGCATTCAAGGTGTGAACGATATATGTCGTTCGATTGAGTAACCACTACTCGACTCGTGTATCTATACTATTCAAGTTTACAAAATTTCTCTAGCTATGAATACACTTCAATTGTCTAGAGAGAATAATGAAACTATATGACTTCCAAGCGTAAACAATTAAAACGCGATTTTATATAGCCAAGAGTTAAACTAAAAAGTATTGCAGAAAGCCTTTTGAAAGAAATGTGATTTTGTTTTTGCAAAGAGAAAAATGTGTATCAAAGTCGTATCTAATAGTGAGGAAGAACATGGTATTTATAGGTGAACCCATCCTCTTTAACAAGGGAAAGGAGATCACCTTAATTGATGTACTTCCTCACATAATGAAGATATGGTGGGTGAAATATCAATCAATCAAGATAATATATTTAGTTTTCTTTGTTAATGATTATCTAATATCTTTGAGAGATCAAGATATTTTGAGAATCATTTATTTTGAAAACTATTATTCTCTTGATAGATAACTTCCTTCTTTGACCTATCTTCATTCAACCGACCAAAGATTTCGAGATAACAAAATAACTATTTCAGATTTAGATCTTGGCGGATTGTGTGTGGTTGTTTACTAAGGTTACTATAACCTTGTTCAAGGTTATACTATCCTTGTCATACAATTTCTTCATTCTCTTTACATTTATGATCCTATGCCGCCGTCCTTCCTTGAACTTTTTGTCCGGGTGCTTTCTTGAGTTTTTGCTCCTCTTATTCCTGTAATAAACCACCTGATCTTCCACAATGATCACGTTACTTTGAAACAATTAAAGCATTGATATAATCAAAACATATAAGGCATTCAACCCAAGGTTCAAAACATATAAGGCATTCAACCCAAGGTTCAACACATCCTTTAAGGTCGTTGTTGCCGCTGATGTTGTTTGGTGCGTCTGGTTGCTTTGTTCGTTTTCCTCGCTACTTGATTTTCGTAGCTTGGTTCTGATGTTCGTGCCTACTGCTTTTATTCTCGTTTTTATCGTGTTTCGAGGCCTGTCCTTCGTTCCTCTACTCTTAGAGTCTTGTTTCCCTTGTTCGATTCATCTGTTGCTGCTAATGTCAACTTGTTGCTGCTGTTTCGTATTGTTCGGATCTCTGGTTCAGTTTGTGCGTGGATGTCATTATCATGGCTACTTATCTTCATTCTCGTTCTTTTTATTTCTCGTTCTTCTTCTCCCTTTCTTTTCTTCTCGTGTTTTCTTGTTCATTGCGTGGTCGTGTTACCTTAGTTGTTGTCCATGGTTTTCTGTCGTGTTGCTGATTCGTTTTTGCTGTTATTGATGTCGTGTTGTGCGCTGCAACTGCTGTTCGTGTCTTCTTGCTCCTCTTTTCTTCCTTCACCTTCCTTGTTCCCGTTTCAATTGTTCTATTGGTGCTCTTACTGATGTGCATCGTTGTTGTTGTTGTTGTTTTATCGCTACCACTACTGCTCGATTTTATTTGCGGTGTGTTTGGTTTCTTTTGCTACTGTTTCTATCACTGCTGCTGGTTCTCGTCTTATTCGGGTTGTGGGTCGTGGTCCCTTCTTATCATCGTTCTCTTCTCCCTCTTTCTTTATTTTTATCTTCGGATTTCGCTCTTTTAGTTGTGTACTACCTGCCCTTGTCATCCCGTTTCAAACCAATTTTGAATCAATTTTGTAGAAGTATCAAGGGTCGGAGCTTGGTTCTAAGGGCAAATACATTGACGATTTACTCAAGGTAACTTTAGGATGTTACTCGATTTTATATCGTATGTTTGAGTAGTATGCAGTAAATATTTTAACTTCGGTTTTCTAATTTTAAATATTTATTATTTGCTAATAATTTTTTTTTAAAATTGTGTACCTTACAAATATTTTACAACTTTCGATATCGTTTTATAAATCGTTAGTAACTTTATTATTCATGATCGTTATAATATTTTGTTGGTTATCGTGACAGTGGCAACTAAAAAATGTCGATTTCATATTTTCGTCGTATTTCGTTAATTTATAATTTCAAATCAAATAGTACTTTAAATATAATAATCGCGGTTTCTGTACTCATTTAATAAATTAGTTTTCGTTTTACGCTTTATACTAATAAACTAGAAGATAGTCGTTTTGTTTGAAATACATTTTTAGTTGAGACTATTTTCACTAATAATCTCTTATTTGTTTCAGATTGACTATTTTTAGTAAAATCCGTATTATTTATTAATAAAAGCTATTTGTTAAAAATAATTTGAAATCGTTGTAAATCATATTTCATTTATAAAACTCGTTGACTCAATTAATTTTATATCATTTTTCTTAAAACATCTCTTTTCTAAAATTTATAGTTTTAACTCGATTTCCTAATTATTTATTAAATACTATATATTGAATTATTATATTTTATTTATATTTTGAGTAACGAATTTAGAAATATATTAAGTTATGATAACAGCGATAATAATAAATTATTAATTCCATTAGTAATGCTATTTTTAATACATTTCACTTATTTTAATAACTTACGTATTTTCTATAAGACTATTTCTATTTTAAGTAAGTTTGTAAAATTAGTAAATTTCTATTTATAGAAAGTTTCCCTTTTATATAAAATGTTTATTTCTTTTATTTTCATATTATTTACAATGGTTTTTTTTTTCAATATCGATAATGGTTGTTTAGGAATTATGGAATAAGGACGAGTGTGGGGTTAAAGTAATACAGTCTAGGATGTACTATTTTGCCATCAACTATAAGGCTGTTGTATCTATTTGGGATGCATTGGTTGTTGAACTGGATACATTTGGTGTCCAGGAGGGGTGTATATTACTTAAGCTAGGACCTCGCATTGATAATTCGCCGTCCTACTATGGTTGAGTTGCCTAGATTAGAGATTGAAGCCCAATATGTGTTAAGACTGAAGTTCTCGAAGCTAGTTTTAGTATATCCCTAGTGAAAGTCTAGCCTTGTGCACACTGATCGAATTTCCATAATGCCATTTTGTATATTATTATTATCGATTGATATTTGACTTGCAGGTTGACAAGTGTTTTAAGTTTCTCTAAAAACTTATTTTTATAATATCATTTTAATGCTTTTCCATTTTAAATATTTTGATATAATAATACTATTATTTTCCATATGATATAATATGGCTGGGAGAACGTCTGAGTTACTCCCCACTGATGTAGTTGTTATGTTTATAACATGAGAGGTATTTCATGCTAGTTTTTGGGTGTGAGCTAGCGAGTAGCGTGGATCCTACTCTTTCTTCATTTATGTAATTTATGAATTTGTATAAGCCCATTTGGAGAATTTTCTTTTTAGCTCTTTTGTAAAAAGTGGTCTTTGTACTGACTTACCGTTTCTTTTAATAAGAAATAATGTCAGTGTGTTTTAATCCCAACTCTACAGTGTTCACACCACTGTATTGCGTTAGAATTTCTAGGGGATTACAATTGTCCAAAAACAGTCAGGCGAAACTTCGCCCTGCGGTGAAAAGTTTTGCAGACGAATTTTAATGAAAGAAACCATCTGGTGAAATTTCACCCGATGGTATCTGATTGGGTGAAACTTCACCGTTGACTTGGCCGGATCACCATCTCATCCTCTCATTACAAGAATCATTTCCCTCATTTGCCAAAAATACACACATAACTTTCCCTCCCAATCAAAACCACCAAATATTTCTCTAAAACAAAATCCAAACATTTGAAACTTTACTTTCCCTCCACCAAACCTTTATATATATCACCTCCACTCTATTCCCTTTTCACCTCATCACTTCTCATTTCATTTATCACATTCACATAACACCTTCCAAATGCCAACCATCTCCATATCTCCATTCCATTCAATTGTGTGATTAACTCGGGTTTCGTAGAAGTGAAGCAAAGTTTATTCCGGAACAATTTTGCAAGTTCTTCATTATGGAAACAAGGTCAAGGCGAGCTTCTCAGAAACAAGGTATGTCTTCCACTTCTAATTCTACCAATTTACCTTATCTAAGTTCCCCATTATCTCGCGCTTTCTCTGAAAAGATCTTTCAGAGTACTCGTTGGCCTTGTCCTCACACAATGACTAACTTGGGTATCATTGACGATATTAAAGGTTTATCGTCTCGAACCGACACTAGTGAACTCTTTAGTCTTGCGACTTTCACATATAAGAATTTAACATGTGAGTTCCTAGGGACCTTTACACTTGACCACCCGACCACACCTAGAGTAATCAAATTCCAATTATTCGGCAAATCTCACAGTTTAACCATTCTCGAGTTCGGCCTCGCACTAGGCCTACCCTCTTTGGGTACTGGACTCGATGCACCATCGGGCAATATTCAAGCATGTGTTATAGGAGAGATTTCTCGAAACGAATCTCACGTTGTAAAGGGGGTTACTCGGCCGAATTATCTTCTGCCTTCGAGATACGTAACTGTAACACCTGCTATTTTCCTAGCGCTTTTATCTTTTCTGTTATGACTCTGTCATGACTCGGTGTCAATTCTGCCTTTTGTTTCCCTCATTCTTCTAAAATCTTATTAGGGTTTTTCCTATGGGGTGCCCCTCAACTATTGGCTTTTCCAAGTGGTACCCCCGCTTTTTTCGAATTACAAGGTGTACCCCTAAACTTTACTTATCACTCCATATCATAACCAAGTGATAAGTGCATTACAATTGTTTTTAAAAAAATAAATAATTAACATATTAATCAATCCAATTTGATGCTCAAACCACCTCTTTTTCTTTACCATTCACCAAGCCACCAAATGCTCATCACAACGCACCTCTGTTGTCGGCCGACGTCGACCTATCTCCCTCACTCTTTTAAATCCTTCAACCTCAATCTCTTCGTCACCCCTATGTCGTAGTGTATGTAGTGGAATGAAGTTTTTCGAGAAAATGATGCAAATTGAAGGAATATATCATGGTTGATGAAAGTTAAATAGGGAATAATTGCTATTTATATCATCAATTGAGAAATTTTTGTTGGAAAATTTTAACTTTGGTTACAATATAGAGTAATTTACAAAGTTTAGGGGGTACACTTTGTATTTCGAAAAAGGCGGGGATACCACTTGGAAAAGCCGATAGTTGAGGGGTAGCCCATAGAAAAACCCATCTTATTATTTTTGAGTCAAACACTATTCATTTTCTTCAAGGGATTTTAGTCATTTTATTTTTCTACAAATTCATTTACTTAAATTTTTATCGCGAACTATTTATTTATTCGCGGAGAATTATACTTTTCAACGAACCAACGTTTTGATCCCCGGTTTGACTTATTTATCTTTTCTAGATATGTCCGAACATATTTATATAATATTTCCAACTAAGAAATGTTTTTTAATTACGAAAATTTAGCCTTTCATGATTTTATTACAAAGTTTCGTAAATAATTAATTTCTAACGCAAGGTTTACTCAAATTGGTTTGAAATGCTTTTAATAACTTTACGATTCTTATTTTTTAGCAACCTACAATTAAAAGAGGCCCTTCTGACTCCTTTTTGGACCGTGACACCCTTGGTCACACACCTTCACATTTTTTTTACACACTTAGTTTTATTATATGATAAAGCCTTAGATTTTTTTTCCTTTTCTTACAATCAATTTGGTGACTTATTGCAAGACTCTTCACACTCCCTCCTTAACCTTTGGCCATTTGTTTTATGTGATAAAAGCATGGTTTTTATCAATTTTAAAGACCACATTCATTCTCACATTTCATCACTTTTTCATTTATTTCATTCTACTACATTAAACAAAAAAATGCTCTTCATTTCCTCTCCTTTGGCCGTGAGTTTCAGCAGCTTTTCCAGCCAAGTTTTGTCTCTAAATCGAGTACATCTTGATCGTCACATTTTCATCTCCAAATTAATCGTTATTTCATTTCCTTCGTTAAGGTAATAATTGATGTTATTTCTGATCGATATTTACCTTGAATCTTTTAGTTTTCTCATGGTATTTTTGTACCATGTATGTCGTGTGATATAGGATTCTTGGACGACCCCGAAACCGACGAATTTATCGTAGACTCGGATTTGGATTGAAGGTAACGTCAATGTTACTTGGTATTGCTTGATTTTATTTGTGTAATTGCATGTATATTATTATAATTTTATTTTTGACAATATATGTATGTCATATAATCAAGAAATGTTAAAAGTCGTAAAAATTTCCATGTATCGGTATTTTTATCTTTTTTACGAGATTAACGATTAAATTGTTATATTATTTTGTAAATCGTAATATTCGGCCTAAACATGTAAGATATGAATATATTTTGTAAAAATGATGTTTTTGATTATTTTGGATAATTTTTTATTTTTCTGATATTTTAAGTATCGATTATTGAATTATTAGTGCTTTCGGACAAAAACGATTAAAAGTCGATTTTTAGTTCTAGCATTTGAACATTTTATTTTAATCAGAAATTTGTCATGGATAACCTTTCTGATGAAAAACAAATTTTGGAATTTTTTCATAATTTTTCAGAAGTGTTAAGTGGGTGAATTAATTAATCACTTTAAATCGTCGTTTATCGTTAAAACCGTGTTTGTCATTTTAATTCCTGATTTATGATTTTTGTTTTGAGTATGGAAAAAAATTTCATGATACTTTCTTGATAAAAACACATTTTTATTATTTTTAGTGCTTTATTAAAATATCAGGAACGACAAGTTTTATTAAGAGAATCGTTAATTGTGGAAACGGGTTTTAAAAGACGGTTTTTTTGAAATTTAGGAAATCTGGAAAATTGATAGTTTCTGGAAAATTATAGTAATTGCTATTTTTATTAATCATTATTGTCGAGATTATTTAAAAAAACCGAGTTTGCAGATTCTGGAAAAAAAAATTCTTGACAGAATTCCAAAATATATTTTAGCTATTTTACATAAGTTTTTTACTATTTATCGAAGTCTTTAAATGATAGTATTGATTTTTGGACAAAATTATGATTTATCGTTAAAATGCTCTATTTCAGTTAAATGAATTATTTTTCCAGCAATTTTGAAAATATTGAAATCTGAAACTTTATGAGTTAAATCACCCCTTATCATATTCGAACATTTTTTTAATTGTTTAATGAAATTAAAGTTGTTAAATGATTTATTTTGAAATTTGCCGTAAAATTCTATTTACGTTTGTTTTGTCGAAATTATTAATAATTACGGAATTTTAGTTTTATATGTTTTGGAAAACACCCTAATTAGTAGTAATAAGGCATTTAATATATTAATAATTTAACAAACACTTGTATGATATTCAATAATTTCATATACCCATTTATCCTTATTTTAGAGACTAGTATCGTTAAGGCCGAAAGTATTAGTTTTATAAATCTATATTGTTTACAAAAAAAATGTTGTATTAGTATGAACTAAAATTTTTGATATTTTGATATGAGGCTATTTTTAGTAAAGTTTCTAAAAATATAAGTTTCCTAAAATTGTAACACCCGTTATTTTCCTAACGCTTTTATCTTTTCCGTTATGACTTTGTCATAACTCTATCACGTTTCGTCCTTCTGTTTTATCATTTTTCCAAGCATTATTTTTATTTTCAAGTCAAATAATATTTATCTTTATTTTAAAAGATTTTAATTTTTTTAAACCCATTTATTTGATTTTTACCGTAAAGTATGTATTTTTCCGCGAGAAATTCTATTTCTTTCTACGAACTAGCGTTTTAAGCTTGGAATTGAGTTATTTATTTTCTCTAAAATTATCCAAACACGCTTATATGATATTTCCATCTAAGAAATATTTTTATTTACAAAAATTTTACGATCTTTAATTTTACAAAAAGTTTCGTAAATAATTGTTTTCCAACGCGAGGTTTACTCGAATTGCTTTAAAACAACTTTAATAATTTTACGATCTTTCTTTTTATCAACCTACAAATAATTTTGGCTCATATTTTCCTTGTGTGGAT
The DNA here is from genome assembly GCA_958450325.1 of Agrostemma githago. Taxonomy (NCBI): domain Eukaryota; kingdom Viridiplantae; phylum Streptophyta; class Magnoliopsida; order Caryophyllales; family Caryophyllaceae; genus Agrostemma; species Agrostemma githago. The sequence continues at coordinate 57,368,712 of OY288247.1, read as the reverse complement.
CGTGACCCCCATGTCACACAGTGCATTACATTTTTACTACATTTTATTTTATAACACGGATTAAGCTTTTAGATATTTTCTTTCTTCTCATTTCTTTTGGCTGAATTAAGAATAAACTTTTCATACTCCATACACACTTCATTTGGCTGGTTTTATCAAGTTAGTGTAGTCTTGTTTTCATCAATTTTAAAGTCTCATTTATGCATAAACCTTGCATACTCTTTTATTAATTCATTCACCAATTTATTCAAGGCAAATACTCTTCCCTTTCCTCTCAATTTGCTTGACAATAACAGAAAAATATAACACTTTTCTGCTCAAAATCGAGTCCTTGATCGTCCATTTCCATCTCTTATTTTTCTCTTGTTTCGATCCTCTTTCCGTCTCCTTCGTTAAGGTATTAATCGATTTCATTTCCAATCGTTGTCACCTTGATTTTTCAACGATCTTATGGTATTTTCATACCATGGAATTAATATATTTTTAGGCTTCCAAAGCAATCCCGAAGAAGGCGAATACATCGTAGATTCGGACTTGGATTAGAGGTAACGTTGATGTTACTCGATATTGCTTGATTTTATTTGTGTAATTGCATGTATATAATTAAAATTTTATTTTTGACAATATATGTATGCCTCATATTTTGGAAAACTTTTAAAAGTCGTAAATTTGCATGTTTCGGTATTTTTATCGCTTTTACGAGATTAACGTTAAATTGTTATATTATTTTTTAAAATCGTAATATTTGGCCTAAACATGTAAAATATGAATATATTCTCTAAAAATGATGTTTTTGATGATTTTTGATAATTTTGTATTTTTATGATATTTTAAGTATCAATTATTGAATTATTACTGTTTTCGGACAAAAACAATTAAAAGCCAATTTTTAGTTCTTATACTTAAACATTTTATTTTAATCTGAAATTTGGCGCGGATAACCTTTCTGATGAAATTTTTTTTTATGAATGTTTTAAAAAAATTTGGGGATCCTTAAGTGGGTGAATTAATTAATCACTTGATATTCTCGTTTATCGTGAAAACCGTATTTGTCATTTTAATTCCCGATTTCTGATTTTGTTTTTGAATCTGAAAAAAATGTCCCTGATATTTTCTTGTGAAATATGTATTTTAATGATTTTATTGTTTTAATAAAAAAATTAGGAACGGCAATTTTATTAAAAAGATCGTTAATTGTGAAAACGAGCTTTAAATGATGGTTTTACTAAATTTTACGAATTCTGGAATTTTAACATTTTGGGAAAATTTTAAGTTTCTAGAAATTCACAATTTTTAGGTTGAATAATAATTTTTGGATATTAATACTTAAATCGTTTTGTAGTTACTATTTTTATTAATCATTATTGTCGAGATTAGACGATTAACGAGAAAACCCTTTAAAAACCGAGTTTACAGATTCTGGAAAATTTATTTTTCTGGACAGAATGTCCAAAAATGTATTTTACCTATTTTATATATTTTTTGTACCATTTATCGAAGCCTTTAAATGATAGTATTGATATTTGAACAAAATTACGATTTATCGCTAAAATGCTTCGTTTCAGTTAAATGAACCATTTTTCCAGCAATTTTGAAAATGTTGAAATATGACACTTTAAAAATTAAATCACCCCTTATCATATTCTAAAATTTTTTAATTGTTTAATGAAATAAAAGACGTTAAATGATTTATTGTGATATTTGTCGTAAAATCCTATTTATGCTTGTTTTGTCAAAACTATTAATAATTAGGGAATTTTAGTTTTATAAATTTCGGAAACACCCTAATTAGTAGTATTAAAATGTTTAAGACATTTTTAATCATTTTATATACACTTGAATAATATTTTAATAATTTCGTAAACCCAATTGTTCTCGTTTTAGAAATTAATATCGTTAAGGCCGAAAGTATTAGTTTTTAAATCTGTATCGTTTACTAAAAATGTTTTATTAGTATGAACTAATATTTTTGATAATTTTATATAATGCTATTTTTGTAAATTTTCTAAATATAGAAGTTCTCTAAAATAGAAAGTTTCCTCTTTTAGAATATATTGATTATTTTCTTTTCTCCATATTATTTATAATGATTATCTATTTGAATATCGATAATGACTTTTTTTTTGAGTTATGGAATAAGAACAAGTGTGGGGTTTACATTTTTGCCGTCAACTATAAGGATAGTGTATCAGGAATCGGTACATTAGTTGTTGAACCGGGTGACAGGTATCCCGAAGTTGTGTATATTTTGACCTTAAGCTTAGACCTCGCTGTAAGTCGCCGTCATAAGTTGAACTGGGTGACAGATAATCCCAGGAGGGGTGTGCATTGTCTTAAACTAGGGCCACGCATTTATAAGTCGTCGTCCTATTATGGTTGAGTAGCCTAGTTAGAGATCGAATTTGATTTGTTTGAACTAAGTTCTCAAAGCTAATTTTTAGTATTCTCCTAGTGAAAGTCTAGCCTTCAACACTAATTATATCCATAACGCCGCCATTCTGAATATTTTATTATTATCGATATATTTTGGTTTGCAGGTTGGCAAATATTTTATGTTTTCTCCAGAAAACTCATTTTTATTATATTGTTTCGATGTGCGAAGTTTTTCACTGAAAGCTTATTTTTATTATGATGTTTCAATGTTTTCTGTTTTTACTATTTTCATATAATATTAATTACAGTTTTAAAATCTTGTAATATGGCCGGGAGAACGTCGTCGTTGCTCCTCACTGATTGTGGTTGTTATGTTTTTAACATGGCAGGTATATGTGTTTTCCTTCGGGTGGGCTAGCGAGTAGTTACGGATCCTGCTTCACTGATTACTAAGTTTTGTACTTTGGATTGTTAAACCTTTTTTATGGATTGTTTTTATTTAAGCCATTTTTATTCAATGGCTTATGCATTGACTTACCGTTTTCATTTAATCAAGACTTAGTTACAGTGTGTTATAATCCCACATCTACAGTGTTTCCGCCACTATATTGCGTTGAATTTCTAGGGGATTACAAAAATAGAAAGTTTGCTCTTTTAGAATGTAATGATTTTTCCTTTTATCTCCATATCATTTACAATGATTGTCTCATTTGAATATCGATAATGGCTTGTTTTGGAGTTATAAAATAAGGACAAGTGTGAGGTTAGAGTGATACGGTCCAAGATATACGTTTTGCCATCAACTGTAAGGCTGGTGTGTCATTATGAGGCACATTGGTTGTTGAACTGAGCGTGGTTTGTGTTCAGGAGAGTGTATGTTGACCTTAAACTTAGATATCACATCGTGTAAGTCGCGTCGGGTTAAACTGGACATGGTTTGTGTCCAGGAGGGATGTACACTACATAAACCAGGACCTCGTTGCACGCAGTCCTGTTATGGTTGAGTTTCCTAGTTAGAGACTTAAGTCCGATATGCATTAAGACTAAAGTTCTCGAATCTAGTTTCAAGTATTATCCTGGTGAAAGTCTAGCCGTCTACACTAATTCTATCCATAACGCCATTTTGAATATTTTATTATTATCGATATATTTTGGTTTGCAGGTTGGCAAATATTTTATGTTTTCTTCGGAAAACTCATTTTTATTATATAGTTTCGATGTGTGAAGTTTTTCACTGTAAGCTTATTTTTATTACAATGTTTTACTGTTTCCGTTTCTACTATTTTTCTATAATAGTAATTACAGTTTTAAAATACTGTAATTCGGCTGAGAGAACGTTGACGTTGCTCCTCACTGATCGTGGCTGTTAAGTTTTTAACATGGCAGGTGTTTGTGTTTTCCTTCTGGTGGGCTAGCGGGTAGTTGGATCCTACTTATTTACTAATAATTTTGCGTACTATAGATTGTTAAACCCTTTTTGTGGATTGTTTTAATTTAGCCATTTTTAATTAATGGCTTAAGTATCGACTTTACCATTTAATTAATTAACACATAGCTACAGTATGCTTTAATCCCAACTCTATAGTGATTCCGCCACAATATTGCGTTAGAATTTTCATGGGGATTACAGTAACCCCGCCATTCGCTACTTCTGTGAAATCCTCTCACATAGCTTAGTGCCCTCTGTCGATAATATCTACTCTCTTAATGTGTGTGTCTTGCAATTAATTCTAGACTCTTTGATCGGTAATTCGATTCCTATAGACCTACCCATCGTCGTGGCATTGCATTTTCAACAAATTATCAATACCCAATGCCCCTTCTTAGATTTTGTAGGTCTAGTTACGGTTATTGCAAACAAATTGGGCTACTCGACCGATCACTTTACCTAGCTTGACAATTCCATTTGGCTCGACGAGGCCTACTTCCCTACTTGGATATTCCATGTTCCTCATCATCGCCTCATCTATATTAGCCGTGAACGTGCCATAATTGTACCCAACATACCCCGTACCACCATCCTCATTCACCACAATTGGGACCTCCGTTTAGGTCCCAGTGAGTATAGACTGACAAAAACAGAGTCGGGGGGAAGGGGAGTCTGGGAGTATGCTCATTATACATTACCCGAGGGTCGTACGATCTATAACCTCTACGAGATTGAGCTAGACTATGCCCTCTCATTGAGTGACGGCCCTGATGAATTCTCTCCCTAGGCGTCATCCGAGGGTATGCCATATTTCTCTGGGTCTCCTAGTCCATCGTACGGTGATGATTCTTCGAACTAGTCCCTCTCCCTGAGTCGGTGGCGGTGTCATGGGTAATAGAGCATGGGTTGGGTAGGTGTGTCTATAAGAGTATAATTACATATATTAGGGTGTGTCCAATTCCTAATCTATTGTTATCGTTGGGATGATTATTCACTTTTAACTAAACTTTGCAAGTTTGTTCCCTTAAATGGTGTCGCCGTTTCGGCCTTGGTATTGCTCCTGGTCCTTGGTGATGTGATTACGTCATTGACCAATTTGAAAATCCAAATCTTTTCATCTCTCTCAATTTTTCCAATTTGTATAAAATCCGGGCTAGGTGACATGATTACACCTACGCCCATTTTTTGCCCTTTTCGCTTATTTTCTTTGGTTATTTAACAACAATAATACCAACTATAGGGCGTCTTCCCAAAATGATATCAATTTTAATAAATCAGAGAATAATACGTATTATTGGAGTAGTTAAACCAGAGTAGTATACGTGACCAGTTACCTGTAGAACCCTTCCACCTTTCTTTTTCACCTTTAATTTTTTTTAACGGCAATAATACCAACCATAGAGCGTCTTCCAAAAAAATTCAATTTTAATAAATTAGAAAATAATATGTATTTTTTGGAGTAGTTAAACCAGAGTAATATAGATGACCAGTTAGCGGTAGAACTCGTTAACCTTCCTTTTTCGTCTTTAATTTATTTCTTAACTTCACTCATTTTCACTTACTCAGTGTATGGGGCATTAAACGCCATTAATGTCCTCCGTCTTCCTCTTCCTTCAACCCCACCAAATCTAGCTAACAACGAAATCCTACACCAAAATCAACACGTTAATGTAAACGAAACGTATAGAAAAAAAAACTGAAGAAGGATGAAGGGTAATGGAGAGAGAGAGGATGAAGGAGAGAAGTAAGGAGGAGTAGACCTGACAAAACTGACCCGACCCAAGTAAGCAAAATTGAACCGACTTGACACCCGAATTGAAGACCCGATTTTGACCCGTAATCCAAAATGACCCAGACTAACCCGAATCTGACCCGACTATTATTATAGAAAACGAATCGATATCCCTAAAAAAGTTGAAAACAACAAACCCGAGAATGATCTGAACTCGACCCGACCCGAAGTTAAGCCGATTGTTATAACCCAAAAGTGGCCCGATCCGAAGCTGATCCGACACGGTTCACCAGCTATCCAGGTCTAAGGAGGAGGATGAAGGATAAGTAGCAGGTTAAATATTAATTAGGTGACCTGGTGTAGCAGGTTATAAATATTACTAAACTACTCTTGTTTAACTGCTTCAATAACAAGTATTATTCTCAGATTTGTTGAAATTGTTATTATTTGGAGAAGACGCACTATGATTGGTATTATTATCGTTAAATAACCTTATTTTATTTTATTTTATTTTAATTTTCTTCCCCACTTGGCTAGGGTCTAGGTGATGTGATTACACCTAGGCCCGCCATCCTTTTATCTTTTCTTTTCTTTTCCCAAAATTTTGAAAAAATCTTTAAAACATTAGAAAAATCACAAAAAACCAAAAAGATTTTTCTTATTTTTCTTTTCCCATGTTTTTTGATCTTTCCCCTACTTGCTCATTGAGAACAATGCACAGTTTTAGTGTGAGGGAGGGATTTACTATCTTTTGTTTTTCAAAAATCTTTCCAAAAACCATAAAAAAATTTAAAAATTCTAAAAACCCAAAAATATTTTCCTTTTCTCTTTCTTGTTTTCGTTATGTTTTCGTGTCCTTTGTATAGTATTGTCCTCCACTCTTATAGGATAACCACCACCTCAATAGCACAAGATGAGGAGATCATGGAAGCAATCCGCTAGGTAACTTCTTTCCTCTTCGTTTTTTCTTTACTCTCATATAGGAGTTGGGTCATTGCTATTAGGAAGCGCTCGAAGAGATGAGCATTTTGGGAATTGTGGTTGATTGTGTGCTGTATGTCGATGGAGACTAGAGTGCATGACTTTACTTTTGTTATCCTTTTGTTTAGTATCTCTCTTTCTTGTGTTCTTCTTGATTTGTATAGTGTGTCTAGGATTAATTTTTTTTGAAAACCCGAGTACAAGCTTATTGCGAGAACTTACATTCCATTGTAGATAAGCCATTTTATCTTTTGGACCTTAATCTAGTAGAATGACACTCTAAATCAATGAATATGTTGATCTCTTGACTTGAGTCCGCCTATTCTACTAGAGGTTTACTTCGGGGTTTGCACTTGACCACCTTGACCACCCATGAAGGAGTTAGGCATTGGTTACCGCCTCCTGTTTTCTTAGTGACCTTGCTCGAATGTCCATTGCACCTTTAGTCCAAATTCTTCTCATCTTTTTGTGAGTTATCCTGGAATGGCGCGTTACCTATTTTCCTTACCACCTATACATCGTCACAATAAGTTTACAAAAATAAACCTCCATGCTTGGTTTTAAACCACATCAAAAAGCTAAAAAGGGCAAACTGAAGCAAAAGAAAAGGGCACAAACTAATGAAAATCAAAGGAGAGAAAAGGAGCATTCATGGAAATAATATCATCAAAAACATCTTCTCTTCAAAAAAAGCCCTTTTACCGACTTTTCGCCTTGAAGTGCCTACTAGAGGATCGAGTCCCGAGGAAGGAAGATAGCGGTGATTAGTCGATCCACCACATATTGTAAACATTTCATCACTTTTTGTTTGGACTAACTCGGATAATTTGAGTTTTGAACGACCCTCTTAGCCTTAGCCAAAGAGAGGGGGATTGCACCTACCTACAGTGTCGAACGACTCCAAGGTTCACTCATTTCCACTTTGTTTAACACCTCGTCGTACCCCTTTAGAAGATTACGAGGACCTAGCTAATTCATCAACACTTTTATTGCTTTAATGTCATACTATTAGACTTTGGTCTATTTCCACTTGGGTGATCTAGTTTGGAATGTTTATGATCGTTTGAGTACGTAATTGGAGTCTTTCCTACCATCTCGGTGAGGAATTCGGTGTTTTATCTTCTCTTTGGATGCGCCTATTCTTTTGTGCTTATGTGTTTTTGTGTTTTTAGTCGCATCCACCATTTTGAGCAAGACCCAACTTGCCTTGCATTGGAGTACCTTACCTAATAGGTATTCCAATGTGAGTTGAAGGGACGGAGCGGGCCCGTTAATTGCCCCGTATCGGCTTAGCATAGTCTAGCTTAGTAGTATTAGTACTTAATTTCTTTTTGGGTCTTTGCTCGAGGACGAGCAATAGTCTAGTGTGGGGGATTTGATGTGTGCTAAATTTAGCCCATTTTCCCTCTCATTTTCTCGTTTTCCTCCATTTTTTGAGATTAGAATATGATTATCGCTCTATCCTTAGTCTTTCTCGCATTAGCGTCTCCCTTGTGCATTTCAGGTGTTTTGGGTAGTTTTCCTATTTATTTTGATAGGATCCGTCTCCAAGAGAATGTCTAAGTTTCCACGAGCACAAGAGAGTGGAATACCGTCCAGAAGCATCGCACGAAGACAAAAGTCCAACAACCAAACGACAAAGAGCGAAAAGAGAAAAGAGGTCAAAGAACCCATCGGGTGAAAAGAGGAATCACCAGGCGAAGTTTCGCTCGACGACATATCTGCCTCCCTGAAGATCTTCAGGAAATTGAACCCACCGGGCAAAACTTTCACTCACCTGGTGAAGTTTCACCCAACGGTATGGGTTCCCCCTAATGCAAAATTTGGAAGAAAAGTCCACCGGGTAAAACCACAGGGGTAATGTTTCACCCAACGGAAATGACTCGTGAAGATCAGTAATCCGCAGGGTGAAGTTTCACCCTTTGAAGATCCATAGGGCAAAATTTTCACTCAATGTACAAAAATCGGATTTGAGCTTGGTTTAGTGATCCATAAGCAACTACTATATATAGTTTAACCTAAATTAGATAGAGAGACATTAGGCAACATTCATTAGGAGGCTTCATAGTTTTTATCAATCTTCATCTCTTTCCTCTAGCTTTAGATCAAAAATTATCGTAATCAATCCTAAGTTTAATCAAATTTTTGGGAGATCATAAAAGGATTAGTGATTAATCCATTGTTTTCTTATTCAAGGTTTCACCTTTATTTTTATGCACCTTCATCTTCTTCATCTTTATTTTCCTCCATTGTTGGTATACTTCTCTTCCTCGCCTATTTACTAGTTTAGTTTTTACTCTTACTCCTTCTCTATTCCATCTTTTCCTTTGATTTTTCTTGCATTGTTTGTGGATTTTTGGTAGTTTCATTTGTTGATCTTGGTTTTTTTCATTGCGTTAGAGTAAATTTCTCTAGCTTTCATCATCAAGCATGTTGTTAATATGATCACCTAAGTTATTGTTCTTGGTATTTCATCCATGAATTGTGAGTAAACTCTTGTTAGGGGGTTAAGGGAGGAGGATTTTGGGTAGTATGAATTGAGGAATTGTGGATTGGTTGCATATTTGTTGATCTATCTTGTTCAAGGTTATTGTGTCTTTGTTAACTTAGTTTGGCCAACTAAATTGACCTTGACTCACTCCTATCAATATGGGGAAACTCGGGGTAGGAGTTACATTGACCCGAGACTTATCCTTTTCGCCGCGAAAGTGGGATTTAGCTAAGTTGGGTGAAGAAATCGAAAGGTGGCTTCCTCCCTTTAGCGACCTTGTGACCGACCCCATAATTCCTTGACTTGTAGAACCCAATTTCCGATTCCCCGACTCCCCCCTAACGCCTTTTCCTTATTGATTACTTCTTGTCATTAATCATCCTTAGTCTAGTCCATACTCGAAACGCCCTAGAAGATCCCAATCACTAGTAGACTTAGACTCATTAGCTTAAGACTTTCATCCCTTAGATTGATCCCGACCTACCATTAGTGCATTAATTTGTTTTGTGATTTGTCGATGTTAAAAATATTTTCTGCATGTGGGCTCGTGACGGCCCGTGTCAACATCCATGAGTTAACTCATCACCATCCCCAGCAAAGACCTTCCGAATATGGCAGACATCGACCATCTTACGAGATCCGAGCGCCCTTACCAAAATGTTAACACTAAAATCCCCGCTACTACAAACACTCCTGAAGAAACTACTACCAATGAAGCAACAATTTCGACCTCGGAAGTACAGATAGTCAAACAACTTCAGAAGATCAAGGCCGACCTCACCATATGGCAACTTGTGGACGTCCGTCCGCACCGCCAGGCGCCCCGCGCGCGCCCATGCTTGACCGACCCGGTTTCATCGTGGCGGCCACCCACGCGGCCCCCTCCCGGTCGGGGGCCGGTCCAAACTCGCGTTCGGGGCGATGTTTCGGACCTCGATTCGGATGACGACTCGGACTTGTACTAGATGGATGCGGGGACCCGTGTTTCCGTTAGAATTGATCGAGTCGTGGTAGTAAATGTTTAAAGGGCGATATGTTTGGTAAGGCGACCTTTTTAGTGAACCAAATTTGTTGCCGATTTGTGGAGTCGCCACCGAGTCAATTATGGGGACTCGGAAACCGTTCAAGCCAACTTTGATCCTTAGCCGGCTCAAAGTTGAGTGGCATGAGACCTAAATATAAAGACTTGTACTCTTAAGCACTCCATGCCTGGAATGACTCTCATTGCCAATGGTTTCAGACATCCGGAAACCGTCGATTCTGAGTAAGGGGTGAGGGTGCGTATTGGGAAGCCAACGTCCGCTAGCCGTCGACACCCATTCCCGCCTGCACATAGCGGCCTCTACTAATCAATCGGTGGGCTGATAACTTTGTTCCTTCAATGTAGGGGAAGTACTGTAACATCCGTTGCTTTAACCCTATGTCTTTGCTATGTCGCCTTTTTTAAGGACAAATAAGCTTATTGTCGTCGAAGTAATTATTTTTACATTCTTTGCATGCGATTTCACGTGACAAGCAGACCATGTAAAGATGAACGTAGGAGAGTAGAGGGTACTAATATTATACGTATTAGCAAATCAGTTTTAACGTGGTAATACAGATATTAGTCGTTCTCGTGGTATACCTTACCTGGTATTCTGCTTAGGATGCGTCTGCTCAGTATTAATAGGGATGCGTCGAACCGTGTAAGGTGAGCAACGGGACTAATACGGAACCCACCATCACTTTCTTCAGTTTTAGTTTGTTTACGTTTTGAATCTTGTGTTAGGTGATTTAACATGCGATTATAAGGTTATAAAAGCAGTAAATCATACGAAAGATGTAAATGCGAATGTGAGTAAATCACTAGTGAGGAGTTGCACCCTCGGAGTATACGCTAAATGGGACACGATGCATAGATAGTTGAGAATGAATCTCGGAACTACTCTGGCCTATTTAAGGTGTTTTACTGTTTATGGTTGAATTTGGGACGTTACAAATGTTTATAACGTGCCGTGGACCTAGCGTCCACGTTTGACGTTATCGTAATGCATAATAAAAAGTACAGAAATTTAAAGTTTTGTTTAGATGACAACCTAGTGACGGTTCGAATTCTAGGGCTGATCCTCTTAGCTTGCCTTGTGGTGATTTCGGTAGAGTTCCGTTACCACAAATGGTTCTGCGGTTAATCTGGCAGAGCTTCCGCTGCTAGACTCGGGGTAGCTAGTCGAGCGCAGGCACCTCGGGATCAAGTGAAGTGCTCGAAGGTGAAGAGTAGCGTTGATTCGCTTATCGGGACTACGATCAAGTGGATCGTTGGCTTGGGTGTCGGAGTGCGAGTCCAAGTTATAAGAAGCTCATAAAGAGTAAGAGGGAGAACAGAAGAATGAATTGTTGTGTCGAATGACTGAGGTGGGGGGGGGGGTATTCACCTCGCCCAGATGGACGCCTGAGTCTAAGCGCACCAGAATTCAGGGGCCTGGGGTCGTGCGAACAAGGAGTAAGACGCCCGGGGTGAGGCGCTTGCGATTTTGAAGATACGATTTCGAAACATTCCAAAATCGAGAAGATGCGTATAATATCATAGATATGGTATTAAGTCTCCTCCTATACCCTAGTGTGCCGTTGTGCCGAGGGGCTTCGGGTGTGCATCCCAAGGTTCGCTCGGCCTAATGTGCTGACTCAGGTTTGACTTTGCGTGTTTCGGGACCAATGCGGAGTCCCGGTGTCGGAATTGACTCTAATTAGTGTCGAGACGACCGTAATGACATGACTAAGGCTTCCTTGATGTCAAATTAATCTTTCCGAGTAATTATTTGATCCGTTCTAAAGAAAAAATATCTAAATTATCGTAATCTCACATCGCGTTGTAGTCCGATCGTCATTGTGTGTTTGTCGGGCACTTTTGCAGCCACCAGGTCCAAATCTGGGTGTCTACAGAAGCCCCCACTTTGACTGAGTCTTGGACAAGGCAAAAGTCAAAGTATAGTCGCCCAGGTCAATCGAGGATTACGACCTGATGGCTGTCCGGTCGGGTCATTTTAACTCCATTGAACTACGTATTGAGGCTCGCCGGCCAAGAATTAGAAATCATACCTGACGTCCTTGCCTGCAGTCGCTTATCGGGGCTCGAGTCCGTGCTTTCTATCTCTTCATGTGTTTGCTACGTTCATGGGTTTTGATTTCCGGACGCGTGAGAATCCGCTCAAATTTGGACTGCCCTTCGAATACTTATGACTCGCTGGGCATGAAAATGCTTACTTACTTTGCCTTCAGAATGCCTATGATTCATTAGGCTCGAGAATACTCACTTATTTCGCCTTCGAAATGCCTATGATTCGTTAGGCTCGAGATTGAAAGAAAATGTTCGAGTGTGTAAGTATCCACTCGAACAATTGTCATTGGGATGCCTACGACCTGTCTGGCTCGAAAATTAAAAAAAGTTTGCCTTCAGGATGCCTACGACCCGTTAGGCTCGAAAAATTAGAAAAAGTTTGCCTTCAGGATGCCTATGACCCGTTAGGCTCGAGGATTAAAAGGATGTTCAAATGTGTATGTATCCATCCGAACTTAAATTGCCTTCAGGATGCCTACGACCCGTTAGGCTCGAGGATAAAAATGTTCGAGCGTGTCAGTATCCGCTCAAACCTGAGTTGCCTTAGGATGCCTGTGACCCGTTAGGCTCGAAAAAAAATGCTTGGGATGTATAAGAATCCATGCCTTCAAAGCGCCTAGCGACTCGTTAGAATTAAAAATGCTTGAGATGTATAAGAATCCATGCCTTCAGAGCGCCTAGTGACTCGTTAGACTTAAAAATGCTTGGGATGTATAAGAATCCATGCCATCAGAGCGCCTAGCGACTCGTTAGACTTAAAAATGCTTGGGATGTATAAGAATCCATGCCTTCAGAGTGCCTAGCGACTCGTTAGACTTAAAAATGCTTGGGATGTATAAGAATTCATACCTTCAGAGCGCCTAGCGACTCGTTTGACTTAAAAATGCTTGGGATGTATAAGAATCCATTTATATTTACATTGCCTTCAAAGCTCTTAGCGACTCGTTAGGCTTAATGATTTGCGGATATTCATTTATTTTGGTTAGATTAGTCTTGCTTTGCGGATTTATTTTGCTTTGCTCGGATTTGTTCGGACTTTGCTTGAATTTGTTTTGCTTTACCATACGCTCGAGTGTGAGTACTCTTGTTAGTCAAGGCTTTTATGCTTGTTGTTGTTTTATTTTCTCGTCTGGGCATATTTCGGTTAAAGGGTGTTTATAAGCTTGCTTTGTCGTTATTGGTTAGTAAATTGCTTTGTCATTGTTTATTTTGCTTGGTTTACGAGTGCGGGTTGTGCGGATATTGGATACCATGTCTCGTTTGCTCTTGTTTTAGTCTTGAGTCGAGTAGTCAGACGCGCATCCTGCTGCGCCTTAATATTCAGGTGCCTAGCTCCTAGCGATTCGTAAAACGGACGCCCGACCCGGGGAGCCCGGGGTTTTGTGGGTCACACCCATTTAAAATCAGCAAAGGAAGGAAGAACGAGTTATTCGTTCTAAAACTCAGACGCGTGCACCTCTCCGCCTCAATCTTGCTTTCTTGATTTGTTCAACCGATTTCCTTCTTGATTTTTGCCATACACGAATATGTCGATGTCGGGTAAACGTTCCTTACTCGCATATTGTCAATTTTGCTTAATTTGGTTGAATGTGAGTCGATTTTGTTAAAATCCTAAAAAATCGATTTGGGCATTTTGAATTTGCTAGGTTTCGATGTTTGTGCTTGTCCCATTGTTAAATTAGGGTTGAATAGAGCTTGTTAGGGTAGTCATAAGCTTGATTGGAGGTCTTGAGGTGTATTAATGGCCTCCCATGGGGTAAACTCGAAATACTAGGGTTTAGGAATCGCTTTCCCGGTTATTCCCGTACTTGCCTTTCGTAATCTTGCCCGATTAGTGTTTGTGACATTACGGGTGACTTCCATATCAACTGTTGTGAGTTGGAGTGCCCTCTATGGCACTCTGTGAGGTTTTGTGTGACTTTAAGACAGACCAAAAAGTGTTGTAACGATGTCAAATTTTCCCGAAACCACTTTTATTGTGACCGGGTTCGAAAATGAGTGCTAGCGGGCTTTTCGGAATTTTGATATCTCTATCCGAAATTTTGACCTTATTCTGACCCGTTTGAGCTGCTTTAGGCTGACCTGAGGCATGTATTTTTGCGTTTTTGCTTGGTTTTTCAGCCAGAGATGATACCGAGCGTCCCGAGGGATCTCTTTTGACTGGCACTAAAGGTGAGGCCGCTGGGACGAGCTCACACTGACTCCCCGTGGGATTCATAGGAGACGACGAAGCGTTCCTTTGCAGTGTCGTGATCCAGAGGCCAAAAATGAGGCCGAATTCGATAGAGTAAGGAAGTGTAAGCTGCGTGAGACGATTTCTAGGAGGACTCACGTCCCGGATCCCGCGCAAGGGAACGAGGAGATTGGTAACGAGGATCATCAGTGGGCTCGGGATTGGGACGACCATCAGTTGTTGTTTCGTCCTGACTTGCTTATCTCTCACCGTATTGTGCGCGGCCTGGTGAGTATCTCGACTCATGCTTATTTGCTTAGGCTTTGAATTAGGTTTTGGTTGTTTGGTTTGGTTTGTTTATGCTTGTACTGTCTCGCAGCCCCCAAGTCTGATGAGGACCTTCTTGGGTTTTACGACATGCCTAGAGATCTATTCTCAGAAGCTTAGTCCCGCGGCAAAGGGGATTATCGCGAGGACGGCTCTGGGCCCTGTAGTCGGACACTAGCCCGGTTGGTGGGTTGTAAGACCAACTGCAACCTTATGGTGATCAGAGCGATGGTAGATCGCTTTCACGACACTACCTCGACCTTCCACATGCCTTTTGGGGAGGTCGGGATGACCTTGGAGGACTTTGGGGTTATCACAAGCCTACCCTGAGGTCCGGAGTTGATTAGATGGGCTGCCGAGGGCCCTAAATTAGATAGCGATAAGGTCCGGGGATGGATCGGGGATTGTTTGGAGCGTGAGGCTTATAATACGCCTCTTGCTCGGGTGAGTTCTTACATCACCGACCACTTGAAGAGGGTGGCGGCATTAGAGGGTCGAGCACCCAACACGCTGGTGCAGGATGCCCGGCTGTGGTTGTGGTATTTCCTAGGATCGACCCACTTCTCGGATAAGGGCAAGAGGTTTAGTACTATGATTTTGCTATCATCTGGGACGTTTTGATTAGGTAACTGTGGCTTTCTTGGAGATGACCCGTTGCTTGCAAGTCATGGTGAGGCCCCCGCAAGTAGAATCGGCCTCTGCTTTGCCTATCGTGGGCCCAGGTCTCGTGCTGGAGGTTAGTCATTGCCCCTATATTCGTTTTTCGGGTTTTGTTTAGTTTGGTCTAGTTTTGCTAATGATGTTTTCCTTTGGGTTTTTCCAGGCTTGGATCTATTCCTACTTCCCTAAATTAGCACCCGAGATGGTGTGAGCTCGTCCGGTTAGGTTCCTGGCGGGGATCGAGTGGAGACTGGCCTAGGCCAAGAGTACAACGAGTCACTACTCGTCGGAGAACGTGCTGGTGAACCAATTGGGCCTCGAGGACGTAAGTTTCCTTCTTATGGCTTGTTTTATTTATTAGCCCCCTAGGGTTAGGATTATCGAGGCGTCAATTTTGTTTGTATAGTTTGTGGCCCGTCCTTAGGCCGATTACGAGGGTGTGACTGCGTACATGGCAGCAGAGCTGAGGCCTAGGAGCTACAGGAGGACGCTCCTTCCTGCGCTGTTTCGCCCGGTTTGGTATCTGGGCGAAGGGTTGGTGCATCAGTGCTTGTATGACGATTTCAGGGTGCCGGTTGATCCTCCCCGGACCATGTTTAGACCACCGACCGCCGCAGAGGTCCTCGAGGGTAGGGGTGGAGAAGGAGATAATGCGTTACTAGTACCTGGCGCCTTCTATCTGTCTCACATCAGCTAGCGACTAGCTTGCCACCGCCTCGTGGTGAGTACTCGACTTTTGTTTTAAGGCTCGTTTTGTTCTATGGTTTATTGTTTATTTGCTCCTTGACCGGTTCACTTTTCCTTTAGATGGCCGATTCGGCTGATGCTATCCAGCCCCCAGACTTCCCTTTTACGCTGCTTAGGGTCGACACAGTCAGGGTAGCCTTCACTGAGCCTCTCCCCTGTGGTCCGCCAAGGAGATGGATGCTGGGATAGAGTGGCGTGACCGGGTATACCAGGTAAGTTTCGGTTTTTGTCTTGGATTTGGGTTCTAAGGGTCATGTTTTGTTTGGCTAACTCGTATGGTTTTTTGCCTCTTAGGTTTCGTCGGCTTGTCATCCGCGGTTGTGGCAGGCCGCCAACTGCTTTCAGGCCTATGCATCGAGGGTCTCCCGTGATACTTCGGGATCTCGATCGGTGAGTTTCTGTACCTAGGGTTAGCTTTTTGGTTATTTGCATGTTTTCCTAAAGTACGGATATATTTGCAGGATACCTCGGACATGGTGGGGCAGCTGGAGACTCGGATGACCGAGCTTAAGGCGGAAGATACTAGGCTGTGATAGCTCCTGCAATCCCAGGACGACGAGATTGCCTAACTTAAGAAGCGGTTAGCTCTGTCTCAGGGCGAGACCTCAGCGCAGGGCGAAGCTGGGCTAGGGGTTGAGACGGAGAGGGAGGTTGAGGCTAAGGCTGAAGGTCTTGTCACGGGCACCACCGAGGATGTTGGAGGGATTCTCGAGACGGCTACTCTCGATATGTTGTAGGGGATGGAGGGTAGTGAGTCTCCTAAATTTGTTTTGGAGGACTTAGGTTTGGATGACAACATCGGTGAGTTCGTGATAACTATAGGCGCAACTTCTAGGGGTCCTCCCTAGTTTATGAACTCGATTTGTGTCTGGTTTTGTATATTTTGTATATTTTTAACTTTTAACAATTTATTGACTGATTTAGTCTTGCGTTTTTGTTTTGTGAAATGTTGACAAGTAAACACTTTAGGTTTAGTTTGTTTGCGATTCCGTCGTAATTTTGGGATGTTTTAAATGCGTTAAGGTTGCGTAAGAGTACGAAAAAGGTTTTTTGGACTTTTGAAATGCGTTAGTTTGAGCCGGGAGTTGGATCAAGTAGTACGTCGATTAAAATTGTTTGACTCGAGGCGTGCGAAACGTAAGAAATTAACGTGTTTTGACTAAGCGGGTTGGGAGACATGTGTAGTTGCTTCGACATTCATGTTTAGAATGAGGCAAAACAAAAGGGGTTAGACCAATTTTGAAAAAAAAAAGAAAAAAAAAAAGTTAGGCCACTTTTTGTATATTCATGGCAATGCCGTACTGGGCTACAGATGCGAACTGACGATGCCGTTAAAGGCTACGACACGCCTAGGTAGGGTAGCTTGTCCCCAAAATAGAAAAATGAAAAGACGTCTAAGTCTGGTGGATCCGACGGGTGAAATTTGTTGTCCGTATGACCTCGTTGCTCTTGCGTGGGTATTTGGCTTTCGGGAAGAGTTTTAGTGACCTTGAGAGGTTGATCCCGATATCCGGGGTTGTGAAGCGGTAATTGTTGGGGTAAAGCGGGGTCGATGTTATGGCTTTTGGGTGCTGGGGAGGCTAATGACATAGGGTTCAAGCGCTCGGGCTGGGGCGATTTGGTTTCGGGTCGCCTGGGTTCGGATGACCTGGTATTTGGGCGCCTCGGCTCGGGCGGCTCAACTCTCGTTTATGGAAAATTTTGTAGTTTCCTAATTTTCGTGGGACTAGGGCTATATATGGGGGTCGTGGGTGCCTGTTTTAGACATACTAAAACACCCATAGTGTGTCTGTAGCTTCCTTGTATTATTTCGAGTCATGTCGGGTTTCGGGGATTTTTTAACTGAGTGGGCGAGCCGTTTTAAGAAATGGGACCTCGAGGTTTGTCCAATTGATGGTTTGTCCATGGTTATTGCATTAAGTCGAGTTAAGGTACAAGATGACTTTTTGTTAGAATGCTCTAATTTTTGGGATGCGAAAAGTCATGTTTTTGCTTTTCCCGGAGGTAAGGTTTGTCCTTTTCCCGAGGGGCTAGACGTTATAGGCGGGTGGTGTTCGGTTCGACCTTGTGTGCCTATGGGAGATGATGCTTTTGTGGAACGGTTTCGTCACTTTTTGGACCTTTCTTCGCTAGAGGAGGCTAAGCTTTTATTCGGGAAAAACGGTATTGACCTAGAGTTACTTTTTAGGACATTCTCACAGATGGGTTCCTGTGATATTTCTCCCCTAGCTTGTAGACGGGCTTTTAATATTACGGTGGCTTGTTATTATCTCTTTGAGGATGCGTTAGTGCATGAGGGTTAGGGTAACCCTTTGGTTTTGGATGTTGTAATGAGGATGGAACACGGGCGAACATCCTATTTACTCATTTTGGGTGAGCTTATCCTAGGTCTTGATGCTCGTGCCCGACTGCATCAGGCTCCTTTTCGTGGTTCTAGGATCATTTTGCAGGTATGCGGGGTGTTATTATTTTTTGTTGCTTTGTTTTTTTTGAGGCTGCCTTAATTCGAAAGTGTGACATTGTGTTGTGGTACGTGCAGGTTTGGCTACAAGAGAGGCTTGGTTTGGTTGACCATCCCCGGTCAGTCAAGGGTTATAGCTATAAGGGCCTTACCGGTCGCAAAATGGTGCAGGCATGGAATGATGGTCATGTCGAAGGAGGATGGCATTCCTACTTGGCTAATGGGCGAGTGGTTATCAGGTGGACAGTCCCGTGGTCACATATTAGTCTGTGGTGGCATATTAGTGGACAGACCGGGTTTCCCTTCTCATCTTCGACTCAGGCTATGCAGATATTATCCTTAATGGATCTGGTTTATATTTATCCGAGCGAGCTGTCGGGCCAAATGGGGGTGAGGCCTACCATCTCGGAGGTTGCTAAGGGTGTTCCTAAGTTTGACCCGTGGACGGAAAGTTCTTTCCGGGAATTCAAGATATCTTGGGGACAGAAGTTTTCACGTCCCATCGTTATAGAGAGTGCTCGACCGACCGACATTACTTCTTTCCGGCGGGGGGTTTATGAACACCCGTCAGGACAGAACAAGTCAAAGGTTAGGAAGACCGCGATGCTAGAAGATAAGGAGGCGACGCAAGGCAACGTCACTAAATGCCTGACCAAAGACAGCGTTACCGATCCTAGTGCCGTCAGTTCATCTATACGGGCTAAGACCGAAGAGACCCATATTGAAAATGTGAGTGATGAGAAGAAGTATGATTGGCTGGGCTCGCCTTTGGCTAGGGTAGTAGAAGCTTGCGTTAGGAGGGGTCGATGGTGAAGGACCCGAACAAGCACACCCGGATGGCGATGGGAGAAAAAAGTTGGACTGGTAGAGACCAGCCGTTTTGTACTATGCTCTATTAATTGAAATTATGTGGCGTATTAGTACTAGTTTTTTTGTTGGGTTTTGACACGTTGTCATTTTCCGGGATAGCCGGATTTCCGATGCTTGATGTAAAGGGCCTCGACAAAGGGTCGATTTATCTGATTTTTTTTATTAATGAGAAGCACGTTTTTTATTTATTTGTCATTTTTTTTTGTGGCTCGCAACTCGATTCTTCATTTTGCTCGGAGCACCCTTTTGGGTTCTCACCCCATCCTCGGCTCGTCATTTTTTTTTTAAATTTTTTTTTACGCCGGCTCGCAACTCGTTTCTTCATTTTGCCCGGGGCGCCCTTTCGCGTTTTCACCTCGTCCTTGGCTCGTCGTTTGTGCTTCGTCATTGAAATCACTCGTTAAACAGAACGCGGGAAAAGGTTTCGATTTCCATGTAAATCGAGTAGTCAATTTTGTTATTTTTGTCGGTTGTACCCTTGGAAGGGTTGTCTGCGTATCCGTGTTTAGACGGAATCAAACCATGTTCGTAGTTCTTTTAGATGTGAGTGATTTTTCTTCAGACTCGTTATGCCAATTATCGATGTGAGATGCTTACGGTGTATTACATGGGTTTTCACCCTATTTTAAGAACTCAGATTAAGTGATCAGGTGTGACCCCTTGAAAGTGACAATTATCGAGATACCGTGTTTAGGTCAGGGCGACTGGTTTGGGTGGTTTTGGAATGTGGAGCTAAGTAGTAAGTTGTTCTGATGGATCAAAATCCGGAGTTTGATTTTTGTGGAGTTAGGGCTATGGGCTAAGGTTTCGGAATGTGGTAGGAAAGGGGAAGCAGAGTAAAAATAACTCAGACTTCAATCGGGTGGGATGTAAATTACGTGAGATCTAATTTCCATGTCTGGCCCTTACGGTTGGGATTATACTATTGAGTTTGAATCCACAAATTCCGGACTGTCTCCTAACAAGTGTCTCGGGAAGGTCTTAAGGGTTGTAATGCAGGGAGGCTAGTATTTGAGTGCTAGTTGACTGGTCTGTTCATTTTTTTTCTTTTTGTTCGGACTTTGCATTCAAGTCGAGTTGAATGATTGGGGGTTTCATTTGGACCGTTGAGTTCGGTCTTGATCTTTGAATAGGGCCGGTTTGATTTGGCCTTGGTTTCACTTTTTCCTTTGGCTCCTTTCGGCCATTTCAGACTCTCTTTTTCTTTCTTCTTTTTTTTGTCAGACTAGCACCTATGGTGGGGATTGGCCGGTCTTTATTCGAGGGATGTTTATTGTGGGAAATGGGTTTGCCTTCCGTCTTAAATTACAAGCTAAGAGACTATCTAGATTCGTCATAGGATTCAGTAATGCTCGTTCTAAGGGATAACTATATGGCTTCCCAGACACGGAATAGGTAAAAGAGAACACGGAATCTCGGCTCTTGTGATTCCTCGTTGTTTTGAGGTTTGTCTGATTGTTATCGATAAATGGCATAGTATCGAGTTTTAAGCGAGAAAGTGCGTTATTATAAATCAAGCGATTGTCGAGGCGCATTGTAAAAAAAGTTGATTTCTTTATTGATAGTAGGAAATGTGGGCTAGGTGCCCGAGGACATTATTTTTGGGGAGGTGGAGGACAAATCCCCTCACACTTCCTGACTTGATGTGAAAAACAAAAAGACACTTATTATTATAATTAAGTCTATGTCCTACGACGAACTAGAATCTGACTCGGACACGGATTTACTCGTCTTGGCAGGTGCCCGTGGGTTGTCGGGATCTTCCTCGATATTCAGGACATTCTCCTCTATAGGGTCGAGGTGGGAACAATCGATGGTGTCGTCAAAGATAGCATGAACGCTAAAGGGGTTTGTGGTATTGATGATAACGGATCTACCAGACGGCTTAGAGACTTGACGAATGCTCGCAATTGAACAACACGGAAAGGAGACCCTTGATTCGCGCGTGTGTTGTGGTCATCGGATTAGGGACTCGGGTGCTTTAGACTTTTAGTGTACTCGGCGAAGCGCCTAACAGACTTATGCCTCTGGAACGAGACGATTTGACACAAATCTCCTGAGTGAGATTTAAGACAGAGGACTTCTCGAGGTGAGACGACCCAAAATGTAAAACCTTGAATAAAGGTGACCCTAGTAACTAACATAGACATTTAATCACACGGTTGTACGACGTAAGGAATTGATCTCGATCCCGGCTCGAAATCAAAGAGTTTTGATCCTTTTGAAAACGTATGGGTTTTGAAAATAAAACCTCTTTTTTTAAAGTGAGAGTTCATAAAAATGGTATTACGATGGTGTAGTGACATCGTTTGTGTTGTGAAAAGGTGTTGTTACGTGCGCGTCGAGGACTCGACGATATCAAAAGTGTAAATGGTGGTTTTACAAATGAAGCGCGGTTGTGAAAGAACCATTTTTGAAAAGTTATGACATTGTGTTTTTATCGAGACCACTATTAATTATAGTTCAAAATTCGCGGTGTAGACGATGTTCGTAAGAGAACGTGATGTCTGTGACGGTGCTTTGAAGGTGTGACTAAATCTTTATTACAGAATTTAGGTGGTGAAAATGTTTTTTGGAAAACTTTTAAGATGGGCGACCCATACTTGTTGATTCCATTAATTGGCATTTCGACGGTCATGGCGGTGCGTTGTGAAAAATATTTTGAAGGTATAACCGTTTTGGGTTCCTTGGCTTCATTAATTGAAGTTTCGGTTCTGTTAACGGTATGTGCGAAAAGATGTTTTGAAAATAAAATGTAACCGCTTTAGGTGCCTTGTCCAATTGATTGGCAAGGTTAACGGTCCTCATCGTTGATTGTAGATAACGAGTTTCACTTTGGCCAAAGTGATGGCGCTCAAAAGGGTCTTTTGAAAATGTGGAGTGTAAAATCCGTCATGATGACGGTGCTAAAATGTTTTTTTGAAAATAATTTTAATTTGGCCGGAGCATCGGCGCTTGCAAGTCGGTTTTGAAAAGATGTTTTTTTTGAAAAGGGAGTTGGGTGCAGTTGAATATGTTGTCGTGGTTGAATCCAGATTTTAATGTTTTATTTGGGTTGTTCAAACACGCTACACATAACTAGGAATGCGTACACTCATGCAGGATGCAGACACGGGTAGGTTAGGGTAGGCTACCGCCCACGGATAGTCTTTGCTTACGTGACGACAGGTCACCTAGGGAGGTGAGTGTCAGAACGTCTGCTCGGAACCACTCGTTTGATATATCCACGGAATACGCGGCTACCTTGGACGGCTGGAGCGTCAACCAAGGGTCTCTCCGAGTGTCCAAAAGGATCTTACCGCGAAGAGATCGATTGGTCCTAATATCGGTTAGGGCGGGCTTTTTAGGGCCAAAACCTGTAGTGACCACAACAGCGAACTAGGAAATGAGCTTCACCAACATCGTTCGAGTTATACCACCATTAGAAACTTGTTTCCAAATCCCCAGCGGAGTCGCCAAACTGTGGACATCAATCCGCACCGCCCGGTACCCCACGCGCGCCCGCGCGGGACCGACCCGGTTTCATCACGGCGGCCACCCACACGGCCCCTTCTCGGTCGACGGCCGGTCTGATCTCGTGTTCAAGGCGATGTTTCGGACCTTGATTCGGATGACGATTCGGACTTGTACTAGACAGATGCGGGCACCCGTGTTTCCGTTGGAATCGATCTAGTCGTGGTTGTAAATGTTTAAAGGCCGATATGTTTGGTAAGGCAACCTTTTTAGTGAACCGAATTTGTTGTTAATTTGTGGAGTCGCCACCGAGTCAATTATGGGGACTCGGAAACCGTTCAAGCCAACTTTGATCCTTAGCCGACTCAAAGTTGAGTGGCACGAGACCTAAAGATAAAGACTTGTACCCTTAAGCACTCCATGCCTTGAATGACTCTCATTGCCAATGGTTTCGGAAATCCGGAAACCATCAATTCTGAGTAAGGGGTAAGGGTACGTATTGGGAAGCCAATGTCCGCTAGACATCGACACCCAATCCCGCCCGCACATAGCGGCCTCTACTAATCAATCGGTGGGCTAGCTGATAACTTTGTTCCTTCGTTGTGGCGGAAGTACTGTAACATCCGTTGTTTTAACCCTATGTCTTTGCTATGTCGGTTGTTTTAAGGCACTACTACAAAACCCTTGGTTTCTTGACGCTTGAAAGGTAGGTTCTCGACGCTTTAAAGTGTCGCAAATTTAATTCTCGACGCTTCCCGAAAGCGTGGAGATTTTGGGCGTCAGGAATTCTCGACGCATTTTTGTGTCGTCATCCTCGACGCATTAAAACGTTGAATATTATATTTACGACACTTTTTTACGTCACCACATGCTACACTAAAATGTGCAACCTCGACGCTTTTCTATGTCGCAATTTTTTTTCCAACCAAAACTTTTTTTAATGACGAGACTTTCTACTACTGAAAGTGTCGAGAGATAATAATATAAAATTCAATTACCAACACTGTTAAATGATAAAAGCGTCGAGAATCTGATCATAAAGAATATATTAATGATATATTTTGATCAAACATCTAACTCCTTACAATTGCACATATATGTTTGTCTAGTAAGCACGACTCTACATTTACTGAATTTATATCAGTAATACACAGATCGAGTTGTAACAAACTTCACACGCATGTTTATTACAATATTGTACTAACATACATACAGTGCTACAACATATCATATGCACAACATTATCATCTGGTTTTTCTCAGGAAATTTCTCTAGCAACTCTGGTATGATCTCGAAAAGATCCTCAACAAGTCTGTAATCTGCCACCTGCAATAATAACAAGTCAATTACCTAACTTATTACTCCACCTCTCCCACTACGATTGTTAACTTTGATCTACATCAACTTTTAACAACGACAAAATTGATATAGTTTATGTTGAAGTTGCATTTCTTGATCACCAAAATAAACCAAAGATTTTGTTTTTAATAGCCTGTGGTAAAAAAAAAAGACAAAAAACTGGGGCAGAAGGCATAACCTACTAAAATAGACGCATCTGGAATCCTTACTTACAACAGCAATGACTTTGGAATCTCGCACACCTGCTATGTGTTGTATAACAATAATTAGGATTAGGATTATCATACTACTTCGTATCTACGACAATCATATCCGGTCAAACCATCACCGATTTATGACGCAGAAACTAACCCTACTGGAGTAGTGGAGTAGAAAACAATGGGAGGCAAATTAGATGGTGGTATTACAAATTACAATGAATGAGATCAAGTAGAAGTGGAGTGGACTTGAAAGACATAAACAACATACGGAGTACGATGGAGTGAGTATATATGATCCTAAATACAAAAGCAGCAATTTCACCAGATATCAATCAATCAATCCTACTGATCAGCATCATCATCATCATTGAGTGAATCCATCAAACAAGAAATTAAGATCAACATGTTCCTCTTAAAAAATGACTGGCTACACAAATGAGGTGTAATAACAAGATTTAGCGAGATTAGTGAGGACGGATGGAGGGAGTAGATGACCTCATATAATTAATTAATTAATTAATTAAGGGCGTACTGGTGTTAAGTTCTAAGAGACAGCAAGGAAGGAATGACACTCAAATCAGTGGTCTTACTAGTATCCTTGTTTGTACTACCAGTCGTCTTACTTTTAGTATTAGTCTTAGTGTTAGCAGCGGTAGCAGAAGGAGGTGCTCCTCTTCTCGGACTGGCGAAAGCCCACCCCCAGCTAGTCTTGGGCCTTCCTCCTCCTTTGGCAGTGGGGTTGGTGTCAAGCCAATGGGTGTTGGATGAAGAGGTGGTGGAAATGGATGAGGAAGATGGAGTGATGATCATGAAGCCACAGTAGAAGTGAAGTTAATAATACTGTAATTAAATACGAGTAGAGTTTTAGAGAAGAAAGGAAATTACCAGGAGAGTAGGAAAGGAACATCAAGACTGTTGTATACATTGATTATAAGATTATCATTAGTCACTGAGTGAATATCCGGACCTGGCATGCAAATTGCCCATTTATCAAAATACCCTGCATTTTAAATAAATAAAAACATGATTACCACAAGTTTAATTCATTCCCACGTCAAACAATCTAGTGAAATTAATTAATACCAATGCTTGTCATAATTGATAACTAACTGATTATGACTTTATTCTTAAAATAACAAATGAGTGAGCATTTCACTTTCACGTCAACTAGTATAAAACCGTGTCACGAGAGATTAATTGGAGTATAATCAAAGGAGATCGAGATTTGACCTTATCAAACATAAAACCGTGTCACAAAAGACCAATTGTATGTATAATCAAATAAAGGCGATTGAGCGAGAATAAATGGAGATGGAGGCACTACTACCTGTTGAGGAAGACCAAGAGGGTAAATGACACCATAAGTGACATTCCAGTCAAAAAATCTGTATGGATCTTCTGCAACAACAATGGAGAAAATGTAGAATACAAGGCATAGCAATGCCTGCATTATTCTTCCTCCACTCCCCATCATTATCTTTTAACTTTTGACGATTTGTCTATAAACATGTGTAGTTATTCAAGTCATAATTTCAATAAATAATTCAACTGTAATATACCGATACGTGCAAATGTGTTGCACAAACATGATCAAAATCAATCGAAATCCAGTACATGCATAGATCGATAATTGCTAATCTGCTGTAGGGTCTTACCAAACTAACGATAGGATAAATCATTTCAATTATTAGCATATCTACACGTCATTTCCTTCTCATCCTCTTAGCATACTTATATTATAAATTATGGATGTGTTCCGGTATTTATACCCACACAACATAAAAACGCTATTATACACTCGCTTCAATAACCACCACAACAGAGAAAATAAATTAAAAGTCGTGAGTGCGAAAATGGCGGCAACAATTCGGGCCGATTTATTAGAAATTAAAATGCACGTATATCACATAACTAGCACAATTTTAAGCAAGAAATCGAGAAGAAAGATCATTCATTAAAGATGTTGTCCAAACAACTGACCAAAATCAACCTCTCCACATGGGGTAAAACTTTTCGACCTTTAAGCATATCAGCTACATCTATTAACACACTAAACGCTATTAACACACAGGGGGAGGTTTTAATGCCTTGTAAATGTCACACACTATTAATACACTAACCGCTACAGCTATCTGCCTAAGCATCAGCAGAGTTAGAAACTAAAAATGAAATCCCTGCCTCATCTAGAAAGGATGGTTGAAATTTCACAAGCACAAGAAAATTGATCAAACGAGGGATAAACCAGAAGTTCATCAAGCATGAAGAAAGTGTACAGCGTGTGAGAAAGACTTCTTATGTCTTCATAAGAAGACAGTGAACAGAGTCCAGCTTAACAAGTGAATGAATGAAAGTGAATATTGTACATCTAGGTAGGTCTTGTTAAGTTACATAAATCCAACGAAGCTCGGCTCAAATTCTACATATCCCCAAAACCATCAAATCATACCTACATTTCTAGTCACAGTTAACACTTTTATCTCGCCTCGGTCATGGCCGAGTTGGTCTTTGCATAGCTTTAATTCAGTCAAATATATATTTCAGCCAAACATTAATATCAAGAATAAATGTATACCTGAAATTTAACCAAAAGCCAGCAAGTTTATTTTGTGTATACACATTCTCCACTGTTAGGATCAGAAGCATATTTTCTTCAAAATAAGGAGGACGAGTAAAATGTCCCTGAGTTACTGCATCAAATGAAGAGAGTAATCAATCAATAAGGGTTACTATTACAAAATATTAGCATAATAAGAAAAGTTCTCGACATAAGAGAGGCATTGTTAAGCATGTGATTAAGGACGCATATTCCAGCCCCATCTTTAGTCAGCTGGACATCACACTACAAATCCAAGTCCGGTACATTAGTCATCTTTGAAAAGTTGTATGCGAGAGAGCTAGAGTCCGGAAACAAGCCCGAGAATCCACCATGTGACTATCGGTGGTGAGCTTGTACAAACCAATTTTGCATTCATTAGAACTAAAATCTTGCTGAACATATGCTTATGAATTACGAAATTGGAAATTATCATGAAGAGTCTGTCATTTGGAGGTAGGTGTCTGAGTAGAAGTAAATGCAAAAAGCTGAAATGAAAGAATGAGAAGAATAATTGGAGAAATGAATAAGAATGCAGAAGTAAATGAAGAATGACATACTACACTGTAGAAAGAGTCATATTAGTGCTAGAAAGGGTCATTTAACAATCTAAAGACAATTTTCAAAGATGTGAAACAATAACTAGACAGTTAGTAGTAATGTTAGTGCCCTAAGAATCATTAATATAGTAGCTATAGAGTGATAAGATGCCATTTCTCGGTTTATAAAGCACTCAGGTGTCATATTTTACACATCTTAGCAAACACCTAATATCCTTAGGATGAGGTAGTTCTTCCCCTGGCAACAAAAAGTGAATAAGAGGATAGTCACCAATTAATTAATCTATCAAGAAAACGAAGTTGGGACCTTTTAAGTTATATGAGAAGGATGTTAACCTACAATTCAATTATCTGGTAATGTAAAAACCCAAAATACATTTGGTTCTTACAATGCCAAAAGATGAATAAAATGAAAAACCATAAAAGAAATAAGTAACAGTTTCACATAAAAAAAATATACTGTAACAAATTCAACTCATAAGAAGGATAAGATATGAATAAAACAACATGATATAATACCAAAAAGCAAAATAACTTATGTCGGAGTGAATAAAATCAGCCTCTTAACTTTCTGTACAACAATATGAGAGAAGAAATAGAAGGAGAGAACTATAACGAATTGCATACCTGGAAATCGTCAAATGTCTTGGAATATTGTTATTGAACATTGGCATAGCATCTTAAGGTTCATCTATTACGTAAAACCAAAACGATTGAAAGCGGATGAGGTATGATAACAATGTCACAGGATAATAAATTAATCTCACACAAATTCAATCAATCTCACACGAATTAAAAAATTACTTAATTCACCTAATTTGGGACTAACTTAATCTATCAAATAACAAAACAACAATCCAAAAAACTCCTAAAATTTTTGAAGTAGATTACGAAATATAGAAGGAAGAACTTCTAGCTTCGAATTGAATGATATTTCCAACAAGCTGAGTCGATCCAGGGGAAGGATGGTGGGTAAAGGGACTTGATCAGGAGACACTCCGGTAGAAGGGATAGGATCGATGGAAAAAGATGGATGTTTTATTTTCTAACAGAGAAGATGAAGAGGGATTTCAGAGAATAGAGTTAGGGTATGTTTGGGGGAAGTTAATTTCGCGCAACCGCAAGCAACAAGGGTTTCTAAATTTTTAATTTTTCATATACGCGCTAAGCTTTGCAAAAGATTTAATAGAGTGGTTTTCTATCACCATAAATATATTAAAATATAATGAAAAGGTATTAAAAATAACATGGAGGGTAGGATTTGAGGTGGACACTTATAAAAGCGTCGACATTGAAGTGTCATAAAAGTAAGGGATTTGTAGTAGTGAGGACAAATAAGCTTATTGTCGTCAAAGTAATTGTTTTTACATTCTTTGCATGCGATTTCACGTGACAAGCAGGCCATGTAAAGATGAACGTAGGAGAGTAGAGGGTACTAATATTATACGTATTACCAAATCAGTTTTAACGTGGTAATACGGATATTAGTCATTCTCGTGGTATACCTTACGTGGTATTCTGCTTAGGATGCGTCTGCTTAGTATTAATAGGGATGCGTAGAACCGTGTAAGGTGAGCACCGGGACTAATACGGAACCCGACCATCACTTTGTTCTGTTTTAGTTTGTTTACGTTTTGAATCTCGTGTTAGGTGATTTAGCATGCGATTATAAGGTCATAAAAGCGGTAAATCATACAAAATATGTAAATGCGAATGTAAGTAAATTACGTAGTGATGAGTTTCACCCTCGGAGTATACGCTAAACGGGACACGATGCATAGATAGTTGAGAACAAATCTCGGAACTACTCGGGTCTATTTATGGTGTTTTAGTGTTTATGGTTGAAGTTGGGATGTTACGTATGTTTATAACGTGTCGTGGACCTAGCGTCGACGTTTGACATTATCGTAGTGCATAATAAAAAGTACAAAAATGTAAAGTTTTATTTAGATGACAACCTAGTGACAGTTCGACTTCGAGGGCGGATCCTCCTAGCTTGCCTTGTGGTGATTTCACCACGGCTGGTTCTACGGTTAATCCGGTAGAGCTTCCGCTGCTAGACTTAGGGTAACTAGTCGAGCACAGGTACCTTGGGATTGAGTGGAGTGCTCGAAGGTGAGGAGTTGCATCAATTTGCTTATTGGGACAACGATCGAGTGAATTGTTGGCTTGGGTGTCGGAGTGCGAGCCCAAGTTATAAGAAACTCGTAAAGAGTAAGAGGGAGAAGAGAAGAATGAATTGTTCTGTCGAATGAAAGAGGTGGGAGGGTATTTATAGGTGCTCGCACGGTTCACTTTGCCCAGATGGACGCCTGAGTCCAGGCGCACCAGAACTCAGGCGCCTGGGGTTGTTCGCACAAGGAGTAAGACGCCCGGGGTGAGGCGCCTGCGATTTTGAAGATACGATTTTGAAACTTTCCAAAACCGAGAAGATGCGTATAATATCATAGCTTGGGGATTAAGTCTCCTCCTATACCCTAGCGCGCCGTTGTGCTGGGTAGGCCTCGGGTGTGCATCCCGAGGTTCGCTCGGCCCGATGTGCTGACTCGGGTTTGACTTTGCGTATTTCAGGAACGATTCGGAGTCCCGGTGTCGGAATTGACTCTAATTAGTGTCGACGCGACCGTAATGACACGACTAAGGTTGCCTTGATGTCAAATTAATCTTTCCGAGTAATTATTTGATCCGTTCTATGTAAAAACTATCTAAAACATCGTAATCTCGCATCGCGTTGCAGTCCGATCGTCATCGGGTGTTTGTCGGGCACTTCTACAGCCATCAGGTCCAAATCTGGGTGTCTACACAACTTAAAGCCAGTTCCTACAACACTCGTATGACCCTAACCCAGGCCCTAGGAAGAATGAATGTGGCATCCTCAATCACCCCCAAAGACTTGGTAGAACACGTGATTCAAGACACAGTCGAGCTAAAGGACCCCGTCACCTTCTCCGACAAAGATCTCTATCCGTTTGGAGCCAAGCACAATCTAGCCCTTTACGTAACCGTGACATGTCTAGGCAAAAACATACCATTGGCTCTTATAGACGACGGGTCCGTAGTAAATGTAATCCCACTTAGAACCACTCGAGCATTAGGCATGAAGGATACTGACTTCGTTCCCACTGAATCAGGTGTGCGCACTTATTATGGCACGCGGCGGCCAGTGACCGGAATCGCCACCGTCAACATTATCGTAAGGCTCATTGAAAGAAAAATGTAATTTCAAGTCCTAAACGTCGAAACGAATTCCATGGATCCACACAATGAAGGTCGTTACGTCCACGTTACATCAAAAGGTTAAGGTCCCGCTAAATGAAAAGATAGTCACAATTCATGCCTCGCCAATGAAGGCCTTCGTGGACAAGGCAACAACCTTACAAGTCACACAAGATGCCGATACAGAATTAAGAGGATTTCACATGGTAGGCCTACTCAAACATGAGCTAGCACCTTTCGATTTTGATCCACACTATCCTTATTGTCCATTACATGATGAAACAACAAGGGCATTTCCCGGGACTGTCGTTAGGACGCGCTCCAAGGACCTCATACAAACTCAAAGACTTTACGGGCCAAACACACACCGTGGACTTCACTAAAGATGAGATCCGTAAACGAATGGCAATCATGCGCACCCGCAAAACTAAGGGCATAATAATCCCTCCTTACAATCCAACCCTAAACGGATACTTCGTAAGGGAAGGATAGCTCAAACCATACACAGGATTCCATGAGCCGGTTTTTAAAAATGGCATTCGCCACCAAGGAATAGAAATTTTCCAAGATTTCTATTTCATCCCTGAAGAGCCACAGGCCAAGACAAAAATGGAGCAAACGTCGTGCCTAGATAGTTTAGCCAACAACTTGTTATTCGAGGAGGAACGCTTCGTTCCCGCCAGTCAAGACGAGCTAGTCAACTTGGTAATATCCGACGAGAAATTCGATCACACCGCTCTAATCATAAACATAAGCGACGTCGAAGAAAGCCGCGTCTGGAGAAAATCTATCACCTGGGTGAATTAGCAGTAAAGGAAATTCAAGCTAACAACAGGAGAGGGGAAAATATTCGAAGAATCTAAGTCCGAAGCAGAGTTTGAGTTAGTGTCCGAATCTGAATCTAAGTCGGGTCCAGAGTCGAGTATTGTCTGTCTTCCATCAACATCTGTATCTTTCGGGGACCAGTCAGGGCATGTCCCGTAAATTCCCCTGCTTTGTTTTTATCAAAGGAACAAAGGGCCTCCTTGTCTAAATGGCTCGATATGCTTGATTTGAACAATAATACAAATAGATTCGCTTATGACCCGTCACGCTTAACATGCAATGCCATTATTGATAACGATCAAAACATAAATGATCGAGATAATACTTCCCTCTCGCCAGAAACCATGAGAGAAGTAGAAAAGACAAGAGTTGGGGGCAACGGTAATCGAGAACACCAAATCCGTAAACATAGGAACCCCTCTAGAGATACAGAACCTCAAAATTGGGACTCCCTTAGATCCCACTGAGAGAAAACAATTCATTGACCTCCTTATGCAATACACAAACGTATTCGCATGGTCCTACAAAGACATGTTCGACATAGCCGAACACCGAATCCCGATTAAACCGGGATTTAAACCGGTAAAACAAAAACTACGCCGTACGCGGCCTGAGTGGGCCCTCAAGGTTAAAGAAGAGGTAGACAAACAATTCAACGTTGGATTCATTCAAGTTTCCGAGTACTCTGACTGGGTGGCTAACATAGTCCCGTTCCCAGAAAGGATGGGATAATCCGGGTTTATGTTGATTTCTGAGATCTCAAAAAGGCAAGTGCGAAAGACGATTTCCCTTTACCACATATCGACATCCTAGTAGACAACACCGCAGATCATGCGCTGCTCTCCTTCTCTCCTTCATGGACGGGTATGCCCGATATAACCAGATAAAAATGACTGAAGAAGACATGTTCAAAACTGCCTTCATAACACCGTGGGGAACATATTGCTACTCTGTCATGTCCTTCGGACTCAAAAACTCAAGGGCAACCTACTAACGAACCGCAACTACACTTCTACACGACATGATGCACAAAGAAGTCAAAGTCTACATAGACGACATGATAGTCAAATCAAAAAGCCAAGAAGGACATATCAACGCTCTTGAAAAATTCTTCAAACGCTTACGCCGATACATGAGACTAAACCCTCAAAAATGCGTCTTCAGAGTCACATCTGAAAAACTCCTGGGCCATGTCGTGAGCCAAAGAGGAATAGAAATAGACCCATCAAAAATCAAGGCCACAATCGGCATGCCAACGCCCCAAAAGCGAAAAGGAAATCCAAGAATTCCTAGGCAAAATACAATACATTAGTTGATTCATCACCAAATTATCCATGATCTGTGAATCCATCTTCAAGAAACTTAAAATTTTTGAACCAGTAATCTGGGACGACAAATGCCAAAGAGTCTTCGATAAGGTAAAAGAGATGCTAGCCAAACCACCAGTGTTAATACCTCTTAAGAAAGGGATACCCTTGTCTCTCTATCTCACTGTAACCGAGACCGCAATGGACCCATGTTAGCACAAACCATCGAAGAAGAGAGGGCAATTTACTATATTAGTAAAAAGTTCCTCGAATACGAGACAAAGTACACACCCCTAGAGAAAACATGTCTCGCTATAATATGGTCCACCAAGAAGCTATGACACTACATGCTTAACCATACTGTACTCGTACACTCCAAAATGGACCCTATCAAGTACATCTTCGAGAAACTTGTTCTCAATGGGCGACTGTCAAGGTGGACGCTAATGCTCGTTGAATTTGACCTAAGCTACATACCTCTTAAGGTCATCAAAGGAAATGTCGTCTCCGACTTCCTAGCAGAAAACCCGGTAGAAGAAATCCAATTGACCGATACATGGTCATTCCTCGATGAAGACATACAATTCGCAAATGACAAATCATTGGACCTATACTTCGATGGCGCCTCAAATATGAGAGGCTACGGTGTAGGAATCCTCCTAATTACCCCGCAAGGCAACCATACACCCATATTCGTAAAACTGGACTTTACAGTAATCAACTATGCAGTCGAATAGGAAGCCCGTCTAATAGGATTGCAAGCCGAGGTAACGCTAGGAGTCAAAAACCTTAGGGTCCACGGAGACTCATCCTTAGTAGTAAACCAAGCCATGGGAATTTGGAAAATCTACAGCGAAAGCTTAGCTCCATACAAAGCAAAAATTGAAGAGATATCCCAGCACTTCAAAGAAATTGACTTCGTGCACATCCCGCGCGAAGAAAACCAATTCGTAAAGGCACTATCCAAACTAGCCTCACTAATCAACATGTCTGATGACCTATTAACCAAGCCAATCCGTGTAGAAAGAAGGGAACAACCATCCTACATCAATGACATTGAAACTGATAGCCACGACACCGACAAAAAACCCTGGTACAAAACAATCCTAGATTTCAAGACGGATGGATCGTATCGGCCCAATTCAAACGCTAAAAGCAAACGCGCTTTTATAGTGCTCGCCGCTCATTACGTGTTAAGCCAAGGACTTCTGTACAAACGTACCCCGTAAGGATTACTGCTCAGGTGCATCAATAAAAACCGAAGTCAAGAAAGTCATGGAAGAAGTACATGACGAGGAATGCGGACCACGCATGAGCGCTCACACACTAACCCGCAAAATAATGAGACTAGGATATTACTGGACAACTATCCGCCACTGCCACAATTGTCAAATATTCACCAACGTTTAGCATGTGCGACCATACCTGTTACACGCCATAACGACACCATGGCCCTTCTCAACCTAAGGAATCGACATCATAAGAAAAGTACAACCTGCCGGGACAGGAGAACACTATTTCATACTAGTAGCCGTAGAATACTTTACAAAGTGGGTCGAAGCAGCATCCTACGCAACGCTGACCTCGAAGGAAGTAGTAAAATTCCTACAAAACAACATCATCTGTCGCTACGGGATACCGCACGAGATCGTTAGTGATCAGGGGGCTCCTTTCAGGACAGATACCCAGGTACTCCTAGACAAATACAAAATCAAACGACATAGGTCGTCACCTTATAGGCCTCAAACCAACGGGGCCATAGAAGCAGCAAACAAAACTATCGTCACCATCCTTAAGAAGATGATAGACAACTATCAAGACTGGCCTAACAAAATACCATTCGCTTTGTGGAGATACCGTACATTCTATCGAACGCGCACATGGTCTACTCCATACTATCTAACCTACGGCTCGGAAGCCGTGAAATCAGTAGAACTAGAGGTCACATCCTTAAGGATACTAGCCGAGAGTGGCATTCCCGAGGAGGAATTGAACCAAAAGCGTTACAACGAGTTAGTCCTCCTAGACAAACGCAGGATACACGCGTTATCAAATGTGCAAGCATACCAACAACGATAACAACGTCCATTTAACAAGTGAGTCAAATCTCGAAACATACATGAAGAAGATTTGGTGGTTAATTCCGTTAGAGCTCCGCTCCTTATAGATCCCATAGGGAAATTCAAACCCAACTAGGCAGGACCGTACATCGTTAAGAAAATCCTCACCGGAAGTGCCGTTATAATCGCTGATTTGGACGGACAAGAGTTCTGAACACCTACTAACATTTATCAACTCAAGTGGTACTACCCTTAGATTACCGCCCTAGCAAACACACCCTAAATTCCTAAATCGATAATTAGCATGACGAGTTTAAAGCATCAAAATCACTTGCACTATCCTAACTACGATCATGGTTTGATTCCATTTCACGGCAGATACGTAGACAACCCCTTTCGAGGCGGAACCAAAACAACAAAATTGACTACGGTCGAATCATGCAAAGTTGGGATCCCCCATACATCCCGACAAGCAAAGTGACCAAAATGACGAAGAACACTAAAAAAGAAGCAAAATGAAAACAAAAAGAATGGCGAGCCGAGGACGGTGTGAAAACACGAAAGGGTGCTCCGGGCAAAATGAAGAATTGAGTTGTGAGCCGCCAAAAAAAAGGCAAAATGGCGAGCCGATGATAGAGTGAAAACCTGAAAGGGCGCTCCAGGTAAAATGAAGAATCGAGTTGCGAGCCGCCAAAAAAAAAACAAAAACAAAAAAACCGATGAGCCGAGGACGGAGTGAAAATCTGAAAGGACGCTCCATGCAAAATGAAGAATTGAGTAGCGAGCCACCACAAAAACAAAAGGTGTGCTTCTCATTACAATCAAGTCAAGCAAAATCGAGCCTTTGTTGAGGCCCTTACATCCATATCCCTCATCGGGGTACATCGAAAGAAAATCAACATAAAAAAACAAACACTACAAAAACTAGTACTAGTACGCCACATAATATCACGTAATATTACATAATACTAAACAGTTGGGCCCTATTCGTCCATCTTTTCTTTTCCTTTGCTCTTCGGGTGTGCCTTCTTTCGGCCTCTCATCTCGAGGCTCTTGAATGCAAACAGGCAACTGCTTAGCCAATCGTGGGCCCAGCTGATCCCACACATATTCTATGTCTGTGTCTTTAATATGGGTCTCGTCTGTTTTGACCCGCTTTGATAAATTGACGGTACTCGAACAAATTCCATTATCTTCGGCCGGACGGTTGTCTATGTTTGCCCAGAAGATGTCCTAATTCTTAAGCTCCAACGATCCCGCACTCCTTAGCTTTCCCCGTTCCGCCGATCCTTTCAAATTCGCCACTGGTTAAAGGAAGGGGACACCCATCGAGTGCGCGTTCCTCGAACGGTAAATATTTTTCCATTGTCTCCAATTCAGCTAAAAAACTATTAGCACGTCCCCAACCTAGGGACAAGAATCAATAGCAATAGTATCATCGGCTTTAGGCAGAATTGGCATAGTACGGGATGACAATGACATCGGAAGACCGATATATCTCTTGAAATGCCACCATGGAACGATCCATATGATAATAATCTCGTTGTCAGCCCGCAGACGAGCATCCCATTCCTCCTCAGTGCCTTCAAATTCCGGCACGCGAAACAAAGAGCGCATAGTAAACCTCCGACAAGTGTAACCTTCCATTGCCGGTGGAGGTTTGACAAGCCGAAATCTCTCTTACAGCCACACTAACAACAAAGTAGCAAAGTCAAACGCCGGAAGGCCCGCACCTGAAACCCTCAAGCCCAAACGATTTCAAAACTCGGCTAATTCCCCAACAAGATAAAACATGCCACACGATGCAAAAGCATACCTGTAAGAATCGACTAGAGCCGCGGCACGGAGAAAGACGAACTCGTGCACGCATGTCTAGTTCTATGATAATCTCGCCAAGCGTGAGCCAAGACGGAGACTTCCCATGCTCCATATCCATGATAACGTCAATAATGCAAGGGTTATCCCATCTGGCATGGGCCGAAGCATCCTCAAACAACTATTGACACAATATAGGAATACTAAAGGCACGTCTGTGCGCTAAAGATGAAAACACATGGGCATCTCTTTGCGAAAATACGTACCAAGATACTCCAAATTAATATCACCTTCGCCAAGGAAGGCCGCGGCTTCCTTTGTCAGTGGGATGCCTAGGAAACGACGGAACCTCTCCACAGATACTTCGTCAGGGGAAGGGCAAAGGGAATCCCATCCACCGATAGCATCTATCTCCTTGAGCAAAGGACAAATGTCACCCAGCGCGAACGCAAATACATGATGGTCGGGATTCCAGAAACGTGAACATGCGCATTATAAACCGTCTTGCACCTTGGTTTTCTTTAGCGACATGTTAGCCGAAAAACAGACGCTTAATAATTCTTCAATCTCACCTTTTTTGAAAGAATTCATTCATTTGGTCAAAAGCTCGCCAAAGATCGACATGACTTAATAATTTGGAAGCAAAGTATTATGTACTACATGGATGTCAAGTATGTCTAAGAAAGACCCCAGGCACCTCTGTTTATAGTTACAATAACAACGGAATAAGGAAAGCTCCGTTCGGCAAAATTTGGAAAAATTCCATAATCACACGCTCAACCGCGCCACTTCTCACACCTGAGAATCGGGGCGAAAGAGCCTCTGTGCCTCGTCTTCAGGGCGCACGGGTGGTCGCGCCTCAACTCTCCGGCATTCATCAAAATCGAGTGATTAGATTCGATTTCCTAAATCGTTTCTTTATTATTTCAAAACACACAGCAGCTATACACGGCCAAGGATTGCCACCTCCACAAGCGAAAGCAGCGTTAAGCTACTCCAACTCACCGGACTTACACTTTTTTTATTTTTTATTTCGGGGATAAGCTACCCCACCCCGAGGTGTCGTAGCCTTGCGCAACATGTATACAAAGTGGTCCAACTTTTTTTCCGCATTTTAGCACATTTCGAATCAAAATCGACATCCTAATGTAAAAATGATCCGACTCTTGTTTGATTTCAAAGCATTTTAACACATTTCGAGTCAAAACCGACACTTCAAGTCGAGTCAGCAAGTCTTTTATGCATCTCGAGTCAAAACACATTTGAAAAAAATGTTTTAATAGATGTCCTACTTGATCTAATTCCCGACTCAAAATTTTACAAATTTCAAACGTCCTAAACACGTTTTCATACTCTCGATCAATCACAACTCACCTAAAAGACCTTAAAGCATGGTGCAATACTAAACAAATCAAACTCTAAAGTGCTTAATTGATTACTGTTATTTAAGCTATAGCTGCAGGAGTTTTAAATAAAAAGCGAGGAAGCCAAGCACAACATCATCGACAAAAGCAAAGTTCAAGTCATACATACAAGCAAATCCAAGAGTTCAAACTGGGGGCTTCGAGGCCGCCGATACAGCAAGTAACAAGCTGAAGTTAGAGGAGAGGTCGAAATCTAGATCCTCGACCAGGAAAGGAATCGACTCCACCACTCCGCCTAGTGAAGTACCCAGGCTGGTCAATAAATCCGTAGTGCTCGGCACCATTCCGGTCACCTCGACCTCCTCGGAAATGCCTGCAGCCTTAGACTCAACTCTACCCTCGCCACGCCTCGAGGATTCACCCTGGAATCGGGCTAGTTGTTCCCTCAACCCCTCGTTCACGCGATATTGGGAACGAACTGCCTGGAGAAAATCAAGCTGAACCCTCTCGAGCGCAGAACACGCGCTCCGAGCTGGGACACCATGCCTGGGACATCCTATAAGACAATACAAAGCCTCAAACACCAAACACTTAAAAAGCAACAACCAACCATCCACAAAACAAAGAAGAAGCAACATACTGATCTAGACTCTGCATCGCGTGCCGAGGCCGGAGCCCAACTCGACACGTAGACTTGGAAATGGTCCGCGCCCTGCCACAACCTCAGACGGATAGTCGAGAATACCTGAACCACAGAGCCGAAGAAGTTAGCCACAAGTTAACCAGAAAAACAAATTCAAAACGAACTACCATGCTTACCCGGTATACCCGGTTGCGCCACTCCATCTCGGCTTCCAACTCCTCCACAGAACAAGGAGGAAGAGGCCCGGTCTACCTCACGCCCGATGCATCCATCCTAAGCACTGTCAGGGGAAAGTCTGGGGGCTGAACGACATCGCTCGGATCCGCTAACTAAACAAACAAAACAAAGTCATTTGAAGAACATCCATATCCGAACAAGCAAGAAACAAAAATAAGCAAAACCAAAAACCTACCACGATGCGATGGCAAGCCAATCACTGACAAACGTGAGACACGTACTAGAATACCCCACATTGATCGAAGATGTCCTATTTATGAGCTTTTCTTAAAGGGATTTTAAATACTACTCATATCAACAAAGGGCACTTTCTTTTCTGGTCATCCATGCAAAAGAACTCCGCAGTTAAGCGTGCTTGAGTGGGAGTAATCTTAGGATGGGTGACCTCCTGGGAAGGTCTCCAGGATGCGCATGAGTGAGGTCAAAATGTGCTGGATAGGACTCGTGTTGGTCTGTGGGACCAGTACAAAGCCTGGTTAGCTACCGCGACTAACATTTTTGGTCCTAGTTTGGGCCGGGGTATTACAAATGGTATCAGAGCAACCCTGCAACCGTGTAATTGGCACCTAACGGGGGTGGATTCTGGGTCAGCGGTTATGCAGCCAGGCGCAACGAGGACGTTGCGTTCTTCAGGTGGGAGTGATTGAAACACTCCACATTGATTGAAGATGTCCTAGTTATGAGCTTTTCTTTAAGGGATTTGAAGTACTACTCATATCAATAAAGTGCACTTTCTTTTCTAGTCATCTATGCAAAAGAACTCTGCAGTTAAGCGTGCTTGAGTGGGAGTAATCTTAGGATGGGTGACCTCCTAAAAAGGTCTCTAGGATGCGCATTAGTAAGGTCGAAATGCACAAGAAAGGACTCGTGTTGGTCTGTGGGATCAGTACAAAGCCTGGCGAGCTACCGCGACTAACATTTCCGGTCCTAGTTTGGACCGGGTTGTTACACGTACGAGGCGTCAGGCACCAGCAGCATATAGCCTCACTCGCCATCCTTATCCTCACGAGCCTCGGCCAGAGTAGGTGGCCTAAACATCGTCCTCGGAAGATAAACCGGAACTCGCCGTAGAGGCACTGACGAACTAGTGTCTCCCCCCAGATACCACACCGAGCGGATCAAGGCATTAAGAAGCATCCTCCGATAGCTCCTCGGCCTCAGTTCTGCCACCACATACTCAGGTAAACCCGAGTACTTGGCCCAGGGACGGGCTACGAACTACAAAAACAAAACACGACATGTCAAAACTCTTCACTTGGGGGCTACCTAATCAAACAATTCAAAAGGACAAAAGGCACTCATATCCTCAAAGCGCAGCTTGTTCACCAGGACGTTCTTAGCTGCACTTCGGCTTAGCCAACCTCCACACAATCCAGGCAGAGAGCTTAGCCGGGTGAACACGCACCGTCTTGGGTGCCAGACACGGAAAATAGGAATATATCCAAGCCTGCAAAGCCCCGAAGCATGCGTCAATAAACATAAAAGAACGAAATAACACTACACTACCAATCACTATTAACGAAATAACGTACCTCCAGCACGAGACCTGGACCCACAATGGGTATCGCCGATCCGATGGCCACCTTCTGCGGTCTCACCATCTTTTGCAAGCAGCGGGTCATCTCAGTAAAAGTCGATGTCTGAAACACCCCACATTTATTGAAGATGTCCTATTTATGAGCTTAAATGACTAGTGCTTAAAGGGATTGAAAATACTACTCATATAAACAAAGTGCATTTTTTTTCTGGTTGTCCATGCAAAAAAAACTCCGCAGTTAAGCGTGCTTGACTGGGAGTAATTTTAGGATGGGTGACCTCCTGGGAAGTTTTCTGGAATGTGCATGAGTGAGGAAAAAATGCGCTAGAAAGGACTCGTGTTGATCTGTGGGACAAGTATAAAGCCTGGTGGGCTACCTTGATAAACATTTCCGATCCTAGGATTGGGTCGGGGTGTTACAATGTCACCCAGTCAAAATGCCCCAGCTGGCCCAAATCAGCTAGGAGCGGCAAAATCTTGGTGATAAACCTCTCGCCCTTATCGTAAAAATGGGTGGAGCCCAAAAAGTACCACAACCACAAACGGGTATCCTACACTGGTGTCTTAGGCATCCGACCCTCCAATGCTCGCACCCTCTCAAAATGATTAGTGATATACGAACTCGCCAAGGAGTGAGGAGAGCCGTACACCAT
The DNA here is from genome assembly GCA_958450325.1 of Agrostemma githago. Lineage (NCBI taxonomy): Eukaryota > Viridiplantae > Streptophyta > Magnoliopsida > Caryophyllales > Caryophyllaceae > Agrostemma > Agrostemma githago. The sequence goes on along the minus strand of OY288247.1, from coordinate 57,327,552 downwards.
AGGCTCCAGGCAAACACCGATCCAACCCCTAACCTCATCACTATCTAACCTTAGCCCTTCTGTGGCCCACCTAATCGTCTCGGGACCCAAAGGCGATCTCGTGATCATGTCGAAGTCCTCCAAAGTCATCCTGACTTCCCCAAACGACATACGGAAAGTCGAGGTAATATCGTGAAAGCGATCTACCATCGCCCTAATTACCATCAGGTTACTCTGAACCTGACAACTAACTTAGCTCAGTGATCGACTAAAGGGCCCAAAGTTGTCCCCCTGATAACTTCCTTAGCCTCGGGGCTTAGCTTCTGCGAAAATATCTCAAGGCACATCGTGTACCCCGAGACGTCCGCATCTAGCCTTGGGGCTGCCGAAAGAGATAGCGAAACAAAACAAATCCCGTTTAAACAAACCAAAGCAAATTTATGAACTCGAATAATACCAAAGTAATCTAGAAAGAGCATACCGTGCCGATAATAGTGCGAACAAACATGTGCAGATCCGAGTGAAACACCAGCTGACGCCCATTCCAATCCTTCGCTCAAGCGGGATCGACGTAAGCGATCTTGACCGCAGGCACCACCTGAGGACCCTAGTGTCTGTTGTGAGCTATAACTAGAAGCTTCTTCCTCCGAACACGATCATAATCCTCCTCATTAATCGTGCCAGGCTCAAGCCTAGGCTGATGCACGCTCTGCCTCCTCCTACGAACGGTCCTCGAAGTCGACGCACCCGCCTCGAGAACCTCCTGCTCACTACCAAATAAAGGAATAGGACACCCCGCATAATCTGCAGATGAAAACAAGGCAAAACAAACCATTTCAGATCGAATCAAACATCTTGAAACAAGTCAAATCAGTTCCAAAATTTGCAATCAAGCTAGCAAAATTCCGAAAAGCTCCCCAGTACACATTTTCGATCATGGTCACAATAAAGGCAGTTTCGTGAAAATCAGGTATCGTTACGACCTCATTCGGTCCGTCGTAAGCCTCATGGTCTCACACAAAATGACCTAGAGTGCATTCCGGGTCAAGAAAATTGACATACAAGTTACCCACAACCCCCTAAGTAAGGAATCAACAAGTTTACGAGAATCAAGTGTGGGGACGATTGGGAATTCGACCCTAAACCCTAGCCAATTTGAATTTTGGCCATGGGAAGCCATTAAAGGACCTTCAAGCTCCTAATTCAAGCTAATAACTACTTTTAAAAACTCTATACCACCCTAATTCGTGAATGGGAGCAAAAACAAGCAAAATCGAAACTCCCAAATCAATTTCTAGGGTTATGTAATTTCAACCTAAATCAAACACAAATCAAGCATAAAATCGACATGGGTGAGTAAGGAACACTTACTTGGGGTCGACATTGTCGAGAGTGGTAAAGAATCAAGCTCGAAAGCAAGGAAAATGGCGAAATGACAAGTTGGGGCGAAAGGGGTGTCGCGATTGTGTTTTGAGCGAATGAACCAAACGCCCCCAATTCGCGTTCTTATTTCAGGTCTATGAAACAAAAGTTAAACCGCATCAGGCCTCACGCCTTAGAATCAAGCCGCAAGGACCGCGCGCCCGAGAATCGAGTCGCAAGAGGGCTCGTGTCTATCCTGCTAGCCCAAAGCAAATCCTAACGCGTTCAGCAAATTCCGTGGAATCCGAAGACACGTATTTCGAATTTCACAAGCAAAAATGATATCACAGTCATTCTCTAAATCCCCGGTGGACCCCCATACAGGGCAGACCTCCGTGCAACACAATCCTTTAAGCAAAACAAAAATTCCCAACGGTACCCATCAACTCAAGCGAAGTTACTCCCATACCAAATACGAACATCTACACCCTAGCAAAACACGAGACACAAATCCATTTCCTCAGCAAATACAAATCCACACAACCAAGCTGTATCCTCAGTGGAGAGGCCATAAACTTAAGATCCAAACTCATCATCAACACAAAAACAAGCAAAAGCAAACGCGAAACAAAGAAGCACTTCAAATACAAGCACGCACTCGTCGAGAGTAAGCATTCTTCTAGAGTTTATGCAATGATCCAAGGAAGGATCGAGACGCAAATATAATTCAGCAATGCAGCCACCCCTAAGGGATTAATACAATTTCAGCAATGCAGCCACCCGCAAAGGATTCATACTATTCAGCAATGCAGCCACCCACGAGGGATTAATCCATATGCAAAGACCAGAGACATGCAAGTTCCATCTCAAAGAATACGACTATGCAAAGACCAGGAATAGACAGGATTTGTTCCAAAGAATACAATTATGCAAAGACAAGGAATGGATAGGATCTATTCCGAAGAATACAATCATGCAAAGTCCCAGGATAGACATGATCTATTCCAATGAATACAATTATGCAAAGGCCAGGGGATAGACAGGATCTATTCCAAAAAAAATACAATTTTGCAAAGATCAAGAATAGATAGGATCAGTTCCAAAGAATACAGTTACGCGAAGGTCATGGATAGACATGATCTATTCCAAAGAGTACAATTATGGAAAGATCAGGAATAGACAAGATATGTTCCAAAAGAATACGATTATGCCAAGGCCATGGATAGACATAATATATTCCAAAGAATACAATTATGCAAAGTCCGGGAACAGGCATGATCTGTTTAAAAGAATACAATTAAGAGAAGGCAAGGGGCAGACCCGAGCATGGGGTTTATTCCGAAGATCAAGATACAAAACAACCACAGCAACTCTTCAAGTCAAACCAAAAGTAATAAGCAAGTCCAGATCGAAACCGCAACAGTAATTGCAAACGAAAAGGTTAAGTATGATTTCTAGCCTTGACTAACGAGCCCAACACGTAGTCTAACGAACTTAAAACGACTCTAGCGGATAGACACCAGGTTGTAATCCTCGATTGACCTAGGCGTCTATACTTTCACTTTTGCCTTGTCCTAGCCTCAGTAAAAGTGAGGGCTTCTGTAGACACCCGGATTTGTACCGAGTGACTACTGGAGCGTTTGACAAACACCCAATGATGATCGGACTGCAACACGACACGATTTTACGATGTTTTGGATGATTTTTCTATAGAACGGAACAAATAATTACTTAGAAAAATTAATTCAACCTCTAGACGGTCTTAGTCAAGTTGTTCTGGTCGCGTCAACACTAATTAGAGTCAATTTAGACTCTGGGGCCCCAAATAGGTCCTGAAACGCAAGGTCAAACCCGAGTCGAACCTCAAAAACCAATCCGAGCCAAAGGCAAGCCCATGCGCGCACCTACAATCCTTAGGAGGCAAGAAACCTGGTCAAAATATCCTAAGATCTCGTATCTTTTTGTTTTGGAAAGTTTTCCAAATCTCGACCACAAAAACTCAACCGCGGGAAGTGTCGTGCCTCAGAACCGAGTCACTAGGTCCCCCGCGCCTCAATATCAAGGCGCACAAGCTGTCGCACCCGTGGGCTCAAATCCAACCTCGAGAAAACTATATATACCCCCTCCCCTCGACCATGCGAATAACATTCAACGATCTCAGAATTCTTTAATTCAACTGATCCGCGAATAAATCTTTCCCTTCGATTTGTCCTTAGTTCATAATTCGTACGAGATTGAAAAGGGCTTCGAACAAACAAAGAATTCATATTCTTTGTAGTCAAATCTTTCCCGAGCATACCACTAAAAGCCTCGTCGAAATTATTGCATACCACGATATGCAAGACAAACGGGTCTAATTAATCTGATTCCTATCAGAATTAGTTCAAGCGTTCCTACGCTCGTCGAGTTTACCTATGCTGAAACAATTGTCCACTCGGTCCAATTAGCTCAAACATGCGTCTTATTGTCGCCTGATGAGGATTCATAATCCGCCCAATCGACATGTACACCTGCAATTCGCATTCCACGTATGGTGTACAAACCTTGCTCCTGCTTGGTTCCCATCGCAGTGCATGTCTAACCGACCCCCTAGACCAAACTGTCCAAAATACGTAACGTCTACAACTTCAACCCAAAATTACTAAGACAACTAAATCCGAGTTTTCGTTATAGATCCTTTCTTTATCATCTACACATCATATTTCGTTTAATGTACATTCAGAGGGTGCAAACCTCCTAACATGATTTACTTACGTTCTTAACCTTTACCGCTTTCTTCGCATGATTTACCGCTTTTATGACCTTAATCGCATGCTAAATCACCTAATTCGAAGCTAAAATGTAATCAACCAACACTAATCAAACACCCAAACAAACCCAGATTCACTACTACAAAACCCTTGGTTTCTTGTCGCTTTAAAGGTGAGTTCTCGATGTTTTAAAGTGTCGCAAATTTAATTCTTGACGCTTCCAGAAAGCGTGGAGATTTTGGGCGTCAGGAATTCTTGACGCATTAAAACGTTGAATATTTTATTCAAGACGCTTTTTGCGTCACTACGTAGTACACTAAAATATGCAACCTCGACGCATTTCTATGTCGCGATTTTTTTTCCCGGCCAAATTTTTTTCAAAGCGCGAGACTTTCTACTCCTAAAAGAGTCGAGAAATAATAATATAAAGTTCAGTTATCGACACTTTCACATCGCAAAAGCGTCGAGAATCTTATCATAAAGAATATAATAATAATTATATATTTCAACAACTGACTACCGCTTGCGATTACATATTTATGTTGTCTAAAAATCACGACTAAACATTTACTGAATTGATATCAATAATACAGAAAGATCGAGTTCGTCGTTTAGAAAACAAACTGTGGACGTCCGTCCGCACCGCCCGGAGCCCAGCGCGCGCCCGTGCGGGACCGACCCAGTTTTTCAATGTATGACGGCGGCCACCCACGCGGCTCCCTCCCGGTCGGGAGTCGGTCCGATCTCGCGTACGGAGTGATGTTTTGGACCTCGATTCGGATCACGATCCGGACTTGAACTAGACGGGTGCGGGCACCCGTGTTTCCGTTTGGAATCGATCGAGTCGTGGTTGTAAATGTTTAAAGGCCGATTCGTTTGGTAAGGCGACCTTTTTGGTGAACTGAATTCGTTGCCGATTTGTGGAGTCGCCACCGAGTCAATTATGGGGACTCGGAAACCTTTCAAGTCAACTTTGATCCTTAGCCGGCTCAAAGCTGAAGGGCACGGGACCTAAAGATAAAGACTTGTACCGTTAAGCACTCCATGTCTGGAATGACTCTTATTATCAACGGTTTCGGACATCCGAAAAACGTCGATTCTGAGTAAGTGGTGAGGATACGTATTGGGAAGCCAACATCCGATAGATCTCAACACCCAATCCCGCTCGCACTATAGCGGCCTCTACTAATCAATCGGTGGGCTGATAACTTTGTTTTCACCAAATACTGTTGTGGCGGAAGTACTGTAACATCCATTGTTTTCACCCTATACCTTTAGCTACCTCGGTTGTTTAAAGACAAGTAAGTTTTGGCGTCGAAGTAGTTGTGTTTACATTCTTTGCATGCGATTTCACGTGACAAGCAGGCCATGAAAAGATGCGCATAGGAGAGTAGAGAATACTATTATTATACGTATTAGCAAGTCAGTTTAACGCGATAATACGGATATTAGTCGTTCTCGTGATATACTTTACCTGGTATTCTGCTTAAGATGCGTCGGTTCGGCATTAATAGGGATGCGTCGAACCTAGTAAGGCGAGCACCCAGACTAATACGGAACCCGACCATCACTTTGTTCAGTGTTAGGTAATTTAGCATGCGATTATAAGGTCATAAAAGCAATAAATCATAAAAAAAATTGTAAATGCGAATGTAAGTAAATCACATAGTGAGCAGTTGCACCCTCGGAGTATACGCTAAACGGGACGCGATGCATAGATAGTTGAGAACGGATCTCGGAACTACCTAGTGACGATTCGACTTCAAAGGCGGATCCTCCTAGCTCACCTGGTGATTTCGGCAGAGTTCCGTTACCGTTGGACCCTCCTGCGGCTAATCCGGCAGAGCTCCGCTACTATTTGCTAGTTCTGCGGCTAATCCGGCAAAACTTCGTTGCTAAACTCGGTAGCTAGTCGAACACAGGCACCTCGGGATCGAGTCGAATGCTCGAAGATGAGAAGTAGCGTCGATTTCGCTAATCGGAACTACGATCGAGTGGATCTTTTGCCTCGGGTGTCGGAGTGCGAGCCCTTAGCGAGAAAAGAGAGGGAAGAACGAGTTGTGTAGAAGTAGGCACGAACTCGTGATTGTGTGTCGAATGAATGAGGTAAGGGGGAGTACTTATAGGTATTTTCGGTCCCCATCACCCATATAGACGCCCGGGGTCATGCGACTCGGTCTTCAGATGCCTGGTGTGAGACAGTTCAGTCTTTAGGCGCCAGAGCTTAGGCTGTCGAAGTTTTGAAGATCCGATATCAGAACTTTCCAAAACGGAGAAGATGCATATCTTTCTTGAAGTTTAAGGCTTCCCTATAACCCTAGAGCGTCGAGCGCCGGGTGGGCCTTGGGCGCGTGTCTCGAGGTTTGCTCGGCCCGACGCATTGACTCAGGTTTGACTTTGCATATTTCGGGACCGATTCGATGCCCCGGTGTCAGAATTGACTCTAATTAGTGTCGACGCGACTGTAATGACACGACTAAGCCTGCCTTGATGTTAATTTAATATTTCCGAGTAATTATTTGATCCGTTCTATAGAAAAACTATCTAAAACATCGCGAATCCGCGTCATGTTGCAGTCCGATCGTCATCGGGTGTCTGTTGGGCACTTCTGTAGCCACCAGATCCAAATTTGGGTGTCTACAGAAGCCCCCACTTTGACTGAGGCTTGGACAAGGCGAAAATCAAAGTATAGCCACCCAGGTCAATCGAGGATTACGACCTGGTGGCTGTCCGGTCGGGTCGTTTTAAGTCCGTTGGACTACGTATTTGAGGCTCGTCGGCCAAGGCTTAGAAATCATACCTGATATCCTTGCCTGCGGTTGCTTATTGGAGCTCGGGTCCAGTTTTTCTAGCTTGTCTTGGGTTTGTTGCTTTGGTAGTTTTGGTTTTTTTTTTACACGGGCCTTTTTCTTAATTCTTTATTGGTGTCTTAGTTCTGCTTTGATATCCTTGGTGGATGGTTGTATTGATTTTGATTCTGCTTTAGGTATTCCTTACGGGGAGTGAATTGAATGCTTATTGACTCGTTTCGGGTTGATTTGATTGTTCTGAGTGCTACTAGGGACTCATTTAAAATTGAGTTGAATTGAGCGCTACTAGGGGCTTATTGACTTGAATTGAAATTGGATTGAGTGCTACCATGGACTCATTCAAAATCGAATTTTGAGCGCTACCAAGGGCTCGTTGAATTAATCTGAGTGCTACTAGGGACTCATTTAAAATCGGATTTTGAGCGCTACCAAGGGCTCGTTGAATAAAACTGAGTGCTACTAGGGACTCATTTAAAATTGAATCGAGTGCTACCACGGACTCGTCAAAAATTGGTTTTGAGCGCTACAAGGAGCTCGTTTAAAATTGAATCGATTCTGAGTGCTACCAGGGACTCGTCCAAAATTGGTTTTGAGCGCTACAAGGGGCTCGTTTAAATTAAATTGAGTGCTACTAGGGACTCGTTTAAAATTGTTTTGATTGAATTGAGTGCTACTAGGGACTCATTTAAAATTGTTTTGACTGAATTGAGTGCTACTAGGGACTCATTTAAAATTGTTTTGAGCGCTGCAAGGGGCTCTTTTAAAACGGTTTTGAGTGCTACGAGGGGCTCGTTTAAAATGGTTTTGAGCGCTACAAGGGGCTCGTTTAAAATGGTTTTTGATTCTGAGTGCTACCAGGGACTCATTGATTTTGAATTAACTTGAATTACTTTTAGAATGCTTTGGGATTCAATTAAGTTTGCAGGTTTAAAATTTACTTGGGATTCGTTAGGTTCGCGGGTTTTGAATTCGTTTTTCGAACGCTTCAGGATTCATTCAAATTTGCTTTGTTCAGATTCGTTTTTTTTTTTAAATGGTTCAGGATTTGATCGAATTTGCTTTGGTCAGATTCATTACTTGGGTTGTTATGTGCTTTGGTATGAGTGGTCTTGTTAGCTAGTGGTTCTTGTGTTCGTTTATTGCTGGGGGTCGATTTCGACTAGAGGAGGTTTTAAGGCTTGCTTTACGGGTTTGAATTTACTCCTAATTCCCTCAATTGGCACCTAACACGATGCGTGCTCGTCCGGTTAGGTTTTCGGTGGGGATTAAATGGAGGTTGGCTTAGGCTAAGAGCACGATGAGTCACTACTCGTCGGAGAATGTGCTGGTGAACTAGCTGCGCCTTGAAGATGCAAGTTTCCTTCTTACAGTTTGTTTTATTTAGTAGCCCCCAAGGTTTAGGATTATTGAATTGTCGGTTTTGGTTTTGTCGTTTGTTTTGTCCTATGGTTTAGTGTTCACTTTCATTTTGAACGGTTCGCTTTTCTTTTAGTTGGCCGATTCGGCTGATGCTGTTCAGCCCCAAGACTTCCCTTTGACACTGCTCAGGGTCGATGTGGCTGGGGTAGCCTTTACAGAGCTTCTTTCCCCGTGTTGCGCTGAGGAGATGGAGGCTGGGAGGAGTGGCGTGACCGGGTATACCGGGCAAGTTTCGGGGTTTCCCTTGAGCTCGGCTCTTGAGGGTTAGGTTTTGTGTGACTAGTTTGCTCGGTTTTGTTTTTCAGGTTTCTCGGTAACCTATGCGACGAGGGTGGCTGCTGCCTCTTCCCGTTCTACTTCGGGACCTCAATCGGTAAGTATGTTTCCCAGGGTCGGTTTTTTAAGGTTGATCGTGCTTTTTCCCTAAAGCATAGGTGTATTCGCAGAACATTTCAGATATGGTGAGGTAGCTGGAGATTCGGGTGACCGAGCTCGAGGTGGAAGCGGCTGAGGCGCGACAGCTCCTGCAATCTCGCGCCGACAAGATTGCTCAACTTAAGGAGCGGCTGGCTCGGTCTCAGGGTGAGGCTAGGCATCGGGGCAACGGGTCGTGCTACAAGTCGTGCTCGGCATAGTGAGAGAGAGGCTGAGGCTGAGGCTACGGGTCGTGCTATGAGTGCTACTGAGGAGGTTGGAGAAGTTCCCGAGATAGTTACCCTAGACATGTTGTCGGGAATGGTCGGTAGCGAGTCCCCTGTTTTTGAGCTGGAGGATCTAGGCTTGGATGACGATATTGGCGATTTTGTGATAGCTATAGGCGTAGCTTCTAGGGGTCCTTCCTAGTTCGTAAACATGGTTCGTGTTTGGATTTGTATAGTTTGTATATTTTAGACTTTTAGTATTTCGATTGATTTGTTAGCCTTGCATTTTTTTTTGCTTTTGAAATGTTGACTTAGATGACAAGTAATCACTTCGAGTTTGTTTTGTTTGTGATTTCATCGTAATTTAGAACGTTTTAGATGCGTTAGGATTGCACGAGAGCACGAAAATGATTTTCGGAATTTTTGAAATTCGTTAGTTTGAGCCGGGAGTTGGATCAAGTGGTACGTCGATTAAAATGTTTGACTCAAGACGCATAGAAACGTAAAGAGTGCTTTGCAGCTAAAGTGTATCGACCGAGTGCGTGTCCGGTGTTAAGTTAGACCACTTTTGAAAAAAAGTTAGACCACTTTTTATATCTTAGTGACAATGCCGTACTGGGCTACAGACGCGAATTAACGATGTCATTTGGGGCTACAACACGCCTAGGTGGGGTAGCTTATCCCCCTAAAAATAAAATAAAAAAAACGTCTAAGTTTGGTGGATCCAATGGACGTAATGTATTGTCCGCGTGGACCAGTCACCCTTGCGCGGGCATTTTTGGCTTTCGGGAAAGGTTTAGAATAATCTCCAATCATATATATATTTCGCAATCAAATAGAGTTTCATAAGACGAACACCTAAAATAATCTCCATCCAATCATATATTTCACAATCCAAAGTAAATAAAAAATTACCAAAAAACTACAGTATTATTTAAAAAGGTACGTGTTTTCTTCCGAAAAAACATTGAATTTAATGTCCAAGCTCAAAAACAGTGAGCCGATTTTGTCATCCATCAATTCCGTCATCATCTCCCTTTTTGTGTTGTAGAACGTCCTGTAGTAGTAAAAAAATATAATAAGGAAAACTGAATAGACCATATAATGAACCATAAATAGGTAGAAAATATAAATGCATTTTAGAGAAATAAATTACCTCAGGATCAACAATATATGAGCCAATTATAAAGTGGACAATTATCAGACTTTAAAAAAACGAAAGGAAACAAACTATGGAATTTGCTTGATATACAACATACAAACAGAAACAGAATATTGGGAAGACTTTCACTAAAGTGGTTTTGGTATAAACCACTTTGTCGGCCTGGTCCTTGGAAACCATTTACATGATCGAAGGTTCATGTTCCTTGCAATGTTGAAGGTAGCGGAACCTCCAATGGCTGAATCTACTTTAAGCAACATTAAAGTTTGGTTTTCGGTTTTGCTTATTCAGAGAAAGCCTGAAGGATATACCTACACCAACCTTAGGTTCTAAGAAAATAAGCAAAGACCAAAGGCAACTTTTAGCCAGTGATGTTTGATAAAGAAATCAATGAAGCTAACAAAACAAAGGGACGGAGCATAGATAAAAAGTCAACAAGATTAACTTACAATAAAATAAACAAAAATCATTATACCTTGTTCTTAAATGCACTACCCATGAACACAGGAACAAATTTTCGTGATACAGTCACTCTTCGGATAGCATCCTGCTTAAGAAAATATAATTATCAATAACTCATGAGATAATTCGAGTACAACTGTCACCATAAATGGCTCTTTAGCTAGCTAGGAGGCTTTTCCATATCAAAGAGCTGAATATTAATCGGATGTGTTCAATTCAAAACATATCTGCCTCCGTAGCAGAATCATGACCTCACTGATTAAGAGATGTTTCAGGAAAGTATATCATTATAGCAAATGATACGTGCTAGTGCTCAGGGTCTAGCTGAATATTTGATAAAAACTTCACACATAAGCATTAAAGGAAATCATATATAGAAGTTGGTTTATACTAAAAATATCATGTTAATCAGATCAGACGTGAAGAGACTAAAAGTTTACAAGGCCTAGCCAACATCAGTTCACCATATTCACCAAAATGATAAAAATAACATCAACTTGCCTCAAGATCAGAAGACGAAATAGGTTTATCTGCAAGAAACAACTCAACCAATTTATCATCAACCTCAGAGATTGCTTCTACTAACTCGTGCCGCTTTTCTGCCACTAAAGCTTCCATGTTCGCTGGAATTTCTTCCGTAACAATGTTTTCGCTAAAAAAAGAGACACAATTTGATGATGACGAAGAACCCTTATATTGAGAGTTAACAAGTATCATTGATGAAACAGACAGGATACATACCCACTTGAACCATGGAAGTATTAAGCTTTTTGTTTCACAAGATCCACACGACCCTGAAAACCTTCATCAAAGCCAATTGGTACTTGGACCGCAGCACTATGATGCCTGAGCTTTGTCCTAGCCTAAAAATGGGAAAATTATAGCAGCAATTCAGTACTCGCAATAGGCCAACATGTTGTGTCAAGTTTTGACTGGTCTACTAATATATCAAAAATACTCTTTAACCAATTGGCACAATGATAAATTTGGACTTGGGCATCCAAAATATTGGCCCCTAAAATATATTTGAAAAGCACCCCCGAGATATCCCAACTAAATTACTAACCAATTAATTCTCATGTCTTCCAATACGTGCAGCTTGAAGAAGCAGAATAATTCTCATGTCTCACGTCGATACCCTGAAATTCCAATATGCAACAATAACGGTGATGAAATCTAAATAATAGTGATGCAGAATCAATAGCAGAACAGTGACGCAAAATCAATATCAGACATGAAATTAAATTCGCACCTGAAATCAATAATCGGCAATAGCGATGATGAATAATCGCATAATTAATCATTATTTTAATGATTATCACATACAAAAATCGATTCATCAAGCTATATAGAAACAAAAACACGAAGATTTCAAAAACGCAGAATGATATGAGCACAAACATCATAAATGTAATAATTACTTCCTACAAAATGATAGCATAATCAATTCATCAAGACATAATCGACCAAAATCACGAAAGATCTCAGAAACAAGTGTATAAAATATAGGATAATATGAGTAAAAACATCATAAATTGAACCATTACAGTCCACGAAAAGCAACATAATCGATTCATCAAGGATACACAAACAAAAAACCTAATCGATCTCAAAAAATAACTAATGAAACAGGAAATAAGACATGTAAAAACAACATAAATCGACATTTACAAGAAACTAAATGATAGCAGAAACGATTCATCAAGCAATACACTAACAATCGTAATCAAAATCGAAACGGCGAGGAAACTGATGAAATCGAAACAGCAAACGATGGAGAAGGAAATGGAGAACAACATGAAAATGATGAATGAGAAGAAGAGTGATGGAACATGGATGAGCAGTGAACGATGGAGGTAGGCTCGAGGATGAGCGATGAATAATTGATTAGGTTAGATTAGATTAGATTAGATTAGAAGATTAGATTAGATGGAGGGAGATTTTAGTCATGGAAAAGCGGGATAATGAAAATATTAAAAATAAAAAAAGGCGCGATACCATGTTTTTTGGGGGAGTTAGGCTGATATTTTTAATAAACAAAATTATATTGCATTAAAACTGCTCGACGCTTATAAAAGCGTCGGCCTCAAACCGTCGAGATAATAAGGTTTTTCTAGTAGTGATTGAGACGCAAGGGAGGTCACACTTCTCTTTTGTGTGCGTTTCTGTGTTTGATCAGTTCAATCAAAACGAGCAGTGGTCTAGTACGGTATTAGCGTAAACGCTCAGTTAGTCATGCCTCAGTATCAGAACGCACAGGGGCGTGCGCCTGATTCCTGAACTGCATGGCTTCTCGCGTCTCGATTAATGTTGTACAGATGCACTTTAAGCAGAATACCAGGTAAGGTACATCACGAGATCCAACTAATATCCGTATTATCACGTTAAAACTAATTTGCTAATATGTATAATAACTAGTACTCTCAACTCTCCTACGTGCACCTTAACATAGCTTGTCGGTCACGTGTGATAGCATTTCTCGCATGCAAAGAATGTAACATCACTTACCTCGACAACAATATACATGTTCTTAAATCAAGCGACATAACAAAGGCAAGGGTTTAAAACAATTGGTTGTTACAGTACTTCAAACCACTTAAAAACGAGAAGTGTCTGGCACCGATTGACTAGTAAAGGCCACTATATGCAGACGGGATTGGGTGTCGAGTCAAACGTTGTTGACTTCCCAATACGTATCATCACCCTTACTCAGAATCTACGCTTTTTTGAATGTCTGAAACCATTGGTAATGAGAGTCATTCTAGACATGGAGTGCTTAAGGGTACAAGTCTTTATCTTTAGGTCCCCATGTCAATCAACTTTGAGCTGACTAAGGATTAAAGTTGACTTGAACGGTGTCCGAACTCCCATAATTGTTCGGTGGCAACTCCAAAATCACATCTCGAATTCGGGTCCACTAAACGGTCGCCAGACCAAATGATCCGGCCTTTAAACATTTACAACCACATCTCGATCAATTTCAACGGAAACATAGATGCGCACATACATCTATCTAGTAAACCCACAAATCGTCAACCAAATCAATGTCCGACACATTGCCCCGAACGTGAGATCGGACCGGCCCAAAGTTGAGCAGGGGCGGCCGCTGATTTCACGCGCGGGGGTGGCAGCATCCACACCTATTTCCATTCTTGTCGGAAACAAAGGTGAAATAGGAATAGAATTACACAGATTAAGAACACCCTTTGTCAACAATACACTTCTACTGATGGTATCCAGAAGGCTTTTTTTGGATTATTATCAACATTTATTAGGGAGCTCTAAGGCTACTAGTCCAATCAGAAAGTCCATCATTGAGAAAGGAAGGAAATGCACTCCTGAACATTGGGATGTCCTCTTGTCTCCAGTGACCCCAGATGAAGTCAGTCGGGTGATCTTTTCCATTCCCCCGGATAAGGCCCCTAGACCTGATGGTTACACAAGCAATTTCTTCAAAAAAAGTCGGGGATAATGTGGATGCAGAAGTCTTAGAGGTCATCATGGGTCGGGCCGATGCGGGCTTCAGTCGGGACGATGCAATAAAAATGGCCCACATGAGCAGGTTGGACCAGGTCCGGCCAAACGAGTGGGCCTATTTTTTAAGCCCAAACCTGGCCTTAGCAGGCTAGAATGGCTTTTCGGGCTAAAATGGGCTTTTCGGGCCCTAAAACTTAAGGCTCTTGTATGAAATAAATATCTTAATATCACCGTTTAACAAATTAAACTTATATGTTTCGTTTATAAATTTTATAGTTTCGTTAAAAATTAATGATAAACAACAATATCAACATACATATATCACTTTAAATATGATATGATGAATAACGTAACAAATTTAAAATATTTATTCAAGTATACATGAATATACGAGTTATATATACTCGTATTGGGTATTACTTTGAGTAATTACGATAATATTACGGAGATATTAATCATAAATTACGCATGACTATATAAGAATTTCTAAAGAGAGTTATAATCTTATCATTAAGTTTAGAAAATAGTAATAAAAATTATTTATATTTTGTATGTATGGGCCGGGTCGGGCCAAAATTTGGACCAAATTCGTAGCCCAAACCTGACCCAAAAACACTTCAGACTTTTTAACGTATACCCATGGGCTTTTTTGGGCCAAAATATAATGCCCAAACCCTTCAAAAAAGGTGGGTCGGACCGGACAAGGCCTATGGCCTTGGACCATTTGATCACCTCTAAGAAGTCTGTGCAGCAGTCCAAGATTTCTTCAAGACTGGCCTGCTCCTGCAGCAGATCAATGCTACCTCTTTGTCTCTCATCATTAAAGTTGAGAGGCATACCTCTATTCCCATTTTCGACCTATAGCTTGCTGTAACACTATATATAAGATTGTATCTAAGCTCATGTGTAAGAGACTGGCAATAGTACTACCAGACTTGGTGGAAAATACCCAGGGGGCGAGCCTTAACTCAAGGAAGGTCCATTATTGAAAATATTTTAATCTGTAAAGACCTAATAAACCTTTATGAAAGACAAAGCTTCTCTGCCAGATGCTTGTTAAAATTGATCTACAGAAGGCCTATGACACAGTTGAGTGGGAATTCCTCAACCAGATGTTGCAAGCCTTGAACTTCCCACCTCTGATCGTACAGCAAATCATGAGTTGTCACCTCTACCTCCTTCACATTATCTATGAATGGAAGCCCTTTTGGTTACTTCAAGGGGAAAAGGGGATTAAGGCAAGGAGATCCTATTTCACCCCTACTCTTTACTCTATGTATGGAGTATCTAACCAGGACCCTCAAATATGCAACCGAAAAACATAGATTCCAATACCACCCTATGTACATAGAACTTAAGTTTACTCATCTTATGTTTGAAGATGATCTGCTTTTACTTTGTAATGGACAAGCTTCTTCCATTATTCATCTTATGCAAGCCTTCACCACATTCTCAAATACTAAAGGATTACAGAAAAATAATGGGAAGTCTAAGGATTACTTCAATGGCATGGCTGATGAGGACCTCAACAAGACATTTTGTCTGTCACTGGTTTCACTGAAGGAGAGATGCCTTTCAGACACTTAGGAGCCCCTATAGAGGAAGGAAAATTAAATAAAGAGGACTGCAAAAGGCTAACTGAGAAAATGGTGGCAAGAGTAAGAAGTTTCGATGCTAGGAAACTATCATATGATGGTATGATTACCTTGATCAATGTAGTGTTGAACACCATTCATTGCTACTGGGCATCCATTTTTGTGTTGCTAGTTAGCATTATTAATGTGGGCAGGTCAGTCAGAATATCAAAGGTTACCCATTGTTGCTTGGGAGAGTTACCTTACCCAAGGATGGAGGGTTGGGAATAAAAAATGTTTGGGTTTAGAATGATGCAGCAGTAGGCAAACTGGTGGATTGGGTTTGTAGTCAGCCAGACAAACTTTGGATAAGATGGATTAATCAAGTATACTTAAAAGGGAAGCCTTGGGATACCTATACCCTAAGGCAGGGGAAAATTGGGCATGGAAGAGTATTTGTAAAGTCAAAGAAAGGATCAAGGGTGGGTATATCAATGATGCCTGGTGTGGTTCTTCTTCTGGCTATACTGAAACTACCTCGACATCATCTGAAACTACCCAACAGTTCCTAAACTTCAGCGCTCCATTGGAATCCACAGAAAAGGTGAGAGCTTAACCGAGATTCATCTTCTCACGGATACCGACCACAAAAGGATCTTCAGACTACTTCTCACGAATTTCCCAGAAAAGAGTTGTTTCGGCAACCAGAGTATTAAATGGACCATCGGATCCTTCAATGACCACATCGATAGTCATTCTTGCAAATTCTCGGGTCAACTCCTCAAATAGCCAGAACATGGAGTTAAGGAATGAAGGGTCTTCCTACTTAGAGCGTCTGCGACGACATTAGCTTTACCCTCACAGTACACCAATTCAAGGTCATAATTGTTCGCTAACTTAATCCATCTTCTTTGTCTCGCATTCAGATCGTTTTGTGTAAATAGATATCTTAGGCTTTTATGGTCAGTGTGAACCTTGCATTTCACTTCGTATAAATAGTGCCTCCAAACTTTCAAACCATGCACCATGACGGCTAACTCCAGATCATGAGTGGGGTAATTCACCACAAGGACGGACAACTGTCTAGTGGCATAAGTGATCATCTTACCACCTTGCATAAGAACACAACCCAAACCATGTTTAGAGGTGTCACAATATAGATTAAAACCAACGCTCTCCTCGGGTAGGGTTAGGACAGGAGCTGAAGTAAGCCTTCTCTTGAGTTCAAAAAAAGCATCTTCACAAGCTTGACTTCACAAAAAATTATTCTCTTTCTTGGGCAACTGAGTCATCAGGCGAGCCAACGTAGAAAAGTCTTGGACGAATCTTCAATAATAAGCAGCAAGACATAACTTCGGATCTCGCCAACATCTGTGGGGCTTGCCCAATTCTCGATAGCTAAAATCTTGGTTGGGTCAACCTTAATACCTTCCTTAGTAATGACATAACTCGGATAAGCTACTTTAGAGAGCCAGACCTCACACTTGGAAAACTTAGCATACCACTTTTGATCTCGTAGGATGCCAAGAACAATCTTAAGATGTTCTGCAAGCTCAGCCTCAATCTTGGAATAGATTAGGATGTCATCAATAAAGACAACAACACACTGGTCCATATACTCCCGGAAAGTTCTGTTCATCTGATCCATGAAAACTGCAAGAGCATTGGTTAGTCCAAAAGGCATAACTTTGAACTCATAATGTCCATACCTTGAACTGAAAGTCGTCTTTGGGATATCTGATTCACAGACGGGGATTTGATGATAACCAGACCTTAGATCAATCTTGGAGGATACAGAAGCGACCTTAAGTTGATCAAAGAGGTCATAGATTCTGGGCAAAGGATACTTGTTCTTGGTCGTCACCTTGTTGAGATCACGATAGTCAATGCACAAGCGCATAGTACCACCTTTCTTCTTGAGAAATAGTAGCGGTGTGCCCCAAGGAGAAGAACTAGGACGAATGAAGTCCTTCTCATTCATATCATCCAATTGCTTACTTATCTCTTGTAACTCCGTAGGAGCCATTCGGTAATGAGCCTTGGCAATAGGACATGTACCATTCTTAATCTTACGTCGACCACCATAATAAGTAACACAAATACCTTTGGGAGTCTTCAATAGGATCTTCTAATCTCGGCACTGAAATCTTACATCAAACAGAGGTAACCAGTCCATTCCCAAAATAATATCGAACTCAACAAGTAGGAACTCAAGAAGAGTAGATGGAAGAATAGTACTAGCAAAAAGAATAGGAACATCTTCATAAACTTTGGAACAATCTACAATTTCGCCAGAAAGAAGAGTTAAAGCGATAGGCTCGGCTCGATAAGGGACAAGAGATAGTTTCGAAACAAGAGTAGGAGATATGAGGGATGTGGAAGCACCAGTATCAAATAATATATATGCATTAACACCAGAGATTGGAAACGTACCCGTAACGACATCGGGGTTAGCTTTGGCATCGGCTCGGCTCATAAGCAAAATACGCCCCTTACGAGCAGAAGAGGAAGTGACAGCATCGGCTGCAGTGGCGGTGTTGGTAGAGGACTTCTTCGGGCAATACGTAGAGCGGTACCTGACTTCTCCACTGTGGAAACAGGTAACAAGGTTTCCTTCACATGTCTTACCAGGGTGGTAAGCCTTTTGCATGTGAAGCAGGCGGAGTCCTTCTTGTCATTAGGCTTCAAACTGAAGTTGTTTTTCTTAAAACCACTAGAGTGAGAACTTTTTAAGAAAGGTAGAAACAGAGGAAGGGAAAGGAAAGGAATCCAGACCTCCGGAGTTAAACTTCATCAAAGAATAAGAAGAGTTATTCCCAGCGTGGGAGAAAGGTCCTTTATAACTTGAGGCAGAATTCATCTTCTTAACCTGCTCTAACGAAGTTTCAGAAAAAAGGCGCAGCATCGTTAAGCTTATCCATAGTCTCGAGATTCCGGGGGATGTACTGAACAATATATGCCCTGAGCCCTCCTCGGTAGTAGAAAGCTCGAGCGTACTCAGTGTACAGTAAATCCTCAACGTAATGCGACAGAAAATGAAACTGTTTGGCGTACTCTTCCACGGACATGTGAGCTCCTTGGCGAAGTGCGCTGAACTCGTTTATCCTTTGCTTCCTAAGCTCCTTAGGATACAATCTGCACTCCGTAAGGGTTTTGAATTAAGCCTAATAAAAACTTGGTGTCTATAGGGTAGCTGGGCCAACTTGGGTCCACCAGCAATCTGCTTCGTCAGACAGATACAGCACGGCTAAGCTTACCTTCTGGTTCTCGGGAGCCGAATAAATCCTGAATTGCCTTTCTATCAGTCAGAACCAGTGGTTCATGACTTCTGGATCAACATAGCCATCATAAAAATCTAACATGCTCTTGGCCATCCGTTCTGCCGCGTGCGAAAAGTTGAAGGGTCTTTAATGGTTCGCATTCTTGTCACTATTCAGGCATTCAGTGTCTTGATCATAGCAGCATGAGTTCATTTTGATTGGTTCTTCCCGCCATCCTGGAAATTACATAAAAAAACATATAATCAATGATAGTCGTTGAGTTTCAGGAATAGGAAAAACTTAACAAGTAAGTCCTTACTTGGTTTCTACCCATTTCTAATAACATTGTTATTTATTATTTAAATAATGTACTGGTATTTCCCTAATTTCAGGCGTAAGCGTCGGGAGCAGTGATGCTCTGATACCAACTGTAATCCCCTAGAGATAATAACGCAGTACAGTGGCAAAAACACTATAGAATTCGGATTATAACACACAGATAACTAAATTGTGATATATAAAATGGTTAGTCAATACAAATGTCACCTTTATTAAAAACGACGAAAATAAAAATCCATAGAAACGTTTATAACAATCCTCAACCAATTTATTATAAAGTAGCGCACAACCAAAACATCACTCGCTAGCCCACCAAAATTAGGAAAACATATCACACCTGCCATGTTAAAAACATAACAGCCACAATCAGTGAGGAGCAATGCCGCCGTTCTCCCAGCCATATTGCATGAGTTCAAAATGTACTTACTATTATATCAAAATAGTTTAAAATGGAAATATTAAAATGATAAATAAAAGTAAGCTTTTAGCGAAAACTTAAAATAATTGCCAACCTGCAAATCAAAACAATCGATAAAAATGATATTCAAAATTGTCGTTATGGAAATTCGATCGGTGTAAAGGGTTAGACTTTCACCAAAATAATACTAAAAAACTAGCTTCGAGAACTTTAGTCTTAACACATATCGGACTTCAGTCTCTAACTAGGCAACTCAACCATAACAGTAGTGCACACCTCTCTTGGACACAAACCATGTCCAGTTCAACCCGATGCAACTTATACGATGTGATATCTATGTTTAAGGTCAACATACACTTTCCTGAACACAAATCATGCTAAGTCCAACAACCAATGTGCCCCATAAACGTACATCCTAGACTTTATTACTCTGCCCCACACTTTTCCTTATTCCATACCTCCTAAACAAGTTCTTATCGATATTCAAATGGGATAATGATTTATTTATAAAAGAGAAAACTTTCTATTTAAGGAAACTTTCAATTTTAGGAAACATTTAGATATAAAGGTTTATATTACTAAACATTTGAAAAAAAAAAACTAGAATCTCACAAGGGGTGGACTAAGATATGAAAGTTTATATTTCATAAATTATAAAATTGCTGTAAAATAAATAAATTAGAGTTGAAATGAATGTTTTAACGGTGACACGAGATTTCGCTTAAAAATCACAACTTCATTTAAAGGCTTCATTAAATAGTATAAAAATTCTGTAAAACAGTTAAAATACTTATTAAAATATTCTGTCCAGAAAAGTAAATTTTCCAGACTCCGTAAACTTGGTTTTAAAGAGTTTTCACGTTAATCGTCTAATCTCGACGATAACGATTAATAAAAATAGTAAAAACAAAACGATGTACGATGTAAGCGATATCACTCAAAAATTATCATTTGACATAAAAATTATTGATTTTCCAGAAACTTATATTTTTTCTAAAAATACAAAAATTCCAGATTTCATAAAAATAGTCAAAACCATCTTTTAAAGTCTGTTTTCACAATCAACGATCTTTATAATAGATTTGTCGTTCCTAATTTTTATATCAAAACACTAAAATCATGGAAATACATATTATATATGAAATATCAGAAAATTTCTTTTGAAGTAAAAACAAAATTTAGAAATCAGAAATTAAAATAGCAAACACAGTTTTATCGTTAAAATGGTAATTTAAAGTTAACAATTATTTGCCCCTCAATTCTCACTTGACCGGTTTTGAGTACCTGATTACTCATTTTTTTGGCTTCTTATAACTCCCCATCAATCACTCTCTTTTTACTCTTTTTAAAACATATTCATTCACACCTTTCATCCTCTTTTTATTTTTCATTTTAATCAAGGCAAATCAATCCCTTTCCCTCTCTAAAAATCTCGTGAGACCTAGCCTGTTTCAACAGCTTTTCACCACAAAAACCGGAGTTATTCACCTCTAATCTGTAATCCCCTAGAAATTCTAACGCAATACAGTGGCGGAAACGCTGTAGATATGGGATTGTAACACACTGTAATTGTCTTGATTAAATAAAAAAGGTAAGTCAATACATAAGCCTTAAAATAAAAATGGCTACAAAATAAAAATAAAATAAAATTCATAAAAGGGGTTATAAACAATCCATAGTTCAAATTATTAATCTGTGAAGCATGATCCGTAACTACTCGCTAGCCCACCCGAAGGGAAACACATATACCTGTCATGTTAAAAACATAACAGTCACAATCAATGAGGAGCAACGACGACGTTCTCCCAACCATATCACAAGATTTTAAAACTCTAATTACTATTATAGAAAAATGGTAGAAACGGAAAACATTGAAACAACGTAATAAAAATAAGCTTTCGAGAAAACTTAAAATATTGGAACAATAAAATAAGAACAAATTTTCAGAAGAAAACTTCAAATATTTGCTAACCTGCAAACCAAAATATATCGATAATAATAAAAATATTCAAAATGGCATTATGGATAGAAGTAGTGTAGAATGTAGACTTTCACTAGAATAATACTAAAAACCAGCTACGAGAATTGTAGTCTTAACACATAACAGACTCCGGTCTCTAACTAGGCAACTCAACTATAACAGAACTGCGTGCAGCAAGGTCCTGGTTTAAGCAGTGCACACCCCTCCTAGACAACAATTATGTCTAGTTCAGCTGACGGCGACTAACACGATGCGATATCTAGCTTAAGGTCAAAACATACACTCTCCTAGGCGAAACTATGCCCAGTTCAACGACCAAATGTGCCCCAAATAGACTTACCGACTTTATAGTTGATGGCAAAAACGTACATCCTAGACTATATTACTCTAAACCCCACACTTCTCCTTATTTCATAACTCCAAAAGAAAGTCATTATCGATATATACAAAAGATATAATAATTATAATAATAAGAAGAAAAAAAAGGAAAAAGGATCACCTTCCAAAAGAGAAAACTTTTTTATTTTAGAAAACTTCTATATTTAGATACTTCTATTTTTAGAAACTTTACAAAAATAGCCTTATATTAAATTATCAAAAATATTAGTTCATACTAATAAAACATTTTTAGTAACGATATAGATTTACAAAACTAATACTTTCGGCCTTAACGATACCAGTTTCTAAAATAAGGATAAATGGATTTATGAAATTATTGAATATCACACAAGTGTTTGTTTAAGTATTAAAATATCTTAAATACACTATTACTTCTAATTAGGGTGTTTCCAAAACTTATAAAATTAAAATTCCCTAATTATTAATAATTTTGACAAAACGAGCATAAATGGGATTTTACAGCAAATGTCAAAATAAATCATTTAACCTCTTTTATTTCATTAAACAATCAAAAAAATTTAGAATATGATAAGGGGTGATTTAACTTATAAAGTTTCAGATTTCAATATTTTCAAAATTACTGGCAAAATATTTCATTTAGCTGAAACGGAGTATTTTAATGATAAATCGTAATTTTGTCCAAAAATCAATACTACTGTATCATTTAAATTCTTGGATAAATAGTAAGAAAAATATGTGAAATAGCTAAAATACATTTTTTGACATTCTTCCCAGAAAAATAAATTTTCTAGAATCTGTAAACTCGGTTTTCAAAGGGTTTTCTGGTTAATCGCCTAATCTCGCCAATAACGATTAATAAAAATAGTAATTATAAAATGATTTAAGTATAAAAACCCAAAAATTATTATAATTATGATTTTCCATAAACTATCAATTTTTCCAGATTTTCAAAATTCCAGATTTCACAAATTTCAATAAAACCGTCTTTTAAAACTCGTTTTCACAATTAACGATTCCCTTAATAAAACTTGTCGTTCCTAATATTTTATTAAAGAACTAAGACCATAAAAATACTTTTTTTTTATCAAGAATATATCAGGAACATTTTTTTAGTTTTAAAACAAGAACCAAGAACAAGAAATCAAAATAGCAGACAGTTTTAACGATAAATGACGATTTAAAGTAATTAATAAATTCACCCACTTAACAATTCTGAAAAATTATGAAAAATTTCAGAAAATTCTTTTTCGCCAGAATAGTTATCCGCGCCGAATTTCAGATTAAAATAAAATATTTACGCATAAGAACTAAAAATCAATTTTTAATCGTTTTTGTCCGAAAACGGTAATAATTCAATAATCGATACTTAAAATATCATAAAACATACAAAATTATCAGAATCATCAAAACCATCATTTTTACAGAATATATTCATATTTTACATGTTTAGGCCGAATATTACGAATTTACAAAAACAATACAACAATTGAATCGTTAATCTCGTAAAAGGGATAAAAATATCGAAACATGCAAATTTTTACGACTTTAAAATTTTTCAGGTTATATGACATACATATATTGTCAAAAATAAAATTATAATAATATACATGCAATTACACAAATAAAATCAAGCAATATCGAGTAACATCGACGTTACTGTCACTCCAAATCCGAATCTATGATATATTCGTCTTCTGCGGGATCACTTCGGAAGCCTAAAAAACATGAATTCTATGGTTGAAAATACCATAAGATCGCTGAAAATTCAAGGTGACAACGATTTGAAATGAAATCGATTAATACCTTAACGAAGGAGATGGAAAGAGGGTCGAAACAAGAGAAAAATAAGAGACGGAAATGGACGATCAAGGACACAATTTTGAGCAGAAAAGTGTTGTATTTTGCTGCCGTTGGCAAGTTAATGAAGAGGAAAGGGAAGAGTATTTGCCTTGAATAAATTGGTGAATGAATGAATAAAAGAGTATGGAAGGTTTATGCATAAATGAGACTTTAAAATTGATGATAACAAGGCTACACTAACTTGATAAAACCAGTCAAATGAAGTGTGTATGGAGTATGAAAAGTTTGTTCTTAATTCACCCAATTAAAATAAATGAGAATAAAGAAAATATCTAAATGTTTAATCCATGTTATAAAATAAAATGTAGTAAAAATGTAATATAGTGTGTGACATGGGGGTCACGGTCCACTCAAGGAAAATATGAGTCCAAAATTAGTTGTAGGTTTTTTTTTGGTAAAGGGTAAGTATGTGTGTGTGCGAGAGAGAGAGAGAGAGAGAGAGATCAATTTACAATGGTCTGACTCCATAGGTTATGCAACCATCGAGCATCTGTCACATATTGGGTATTTGATCTTACACATAATTCTACTTCTAACATCCATTTTAATCAACTTGACAGTATAATTAGATGTAGGTTGATAAAAAGAAAGATCGTAAAATTATTAAAGGTGTTTTGAAGCAATTCGAGTAAACATCGCGTTAGAAAATAATTATTTACGAAACTTCGTAATAAAATCATTAAAGGCTAACTTTTCATGAATAAAAAAATTTCTTGGTTGAAAAAATTATATAAACGTGTCTAGACATTTTTAGGAAAAGAAATAACTTAAATCCAAGCTTAAAACGATAATTCGTAGAGAAATAGAATTCCTCGAGAATAAATAAATAGTTTGCGATGAAAATTTTATAAATAGATTTATAATAGAAAAATAAAATATTTAAAATCTTTTAATGAAAATAAATAATATTTGACTCGAAAATATTATGAAACTTGGAAAAATGAAGGAAACGGAAGGCAGGAGTAATAACAGAGTCATGACGGAGTCCTCACGGAAAAGGATAAAAGCGCTAGGTAAATAGCGGATGTTACATAATCCGTTCCAAATCATTTTCTACCTCGATTATTTTTAGTCATCTTATGATACGTAAATACCATGAATTATTTTTTTGTAGGATTTCAAGACGACCCCGAAGCGAACGAGTATCACATTGATTCTAAATTAGACGACTAAAGGTAACGTCATCATTACTCGGTATTATATGTTTTTATTAATGTATTTGCATGTATGGAAGTGTGGACATGACATAGGTCCACCCCGACGCGGCCACGCGCGGGTTTAGGGAGGCGAATGAATCTCCATATGAGATGGTCAAATTGAAATTTAAATCGAAGTTGGAGTCGCCACCGAATTTTATGGTTATTCGGAACCGTTCGAACCCACTCTATGTCGTAGTGGGCCGTGTACAAAATACGGCCCATTTCCGATGTTAGAGTTTATTGGGCTCGTCCCTTTGCAGTTCGATACAGATGCCGACTTGAGCGGTTAATCGTATATTGAATGACTCTTGTTGCCAATGGTTTCGGACATCCGGAAACCACGGTTCTGAGTAAGGGGTGAGGGGTACGTGTTGGGAAGTTCACTAAGAACACCCAACCCCGCCCGCACATTAGCGGCCTCTACTAGGATATCGAATGATTTTTGAATACGCGCATTAGTTGAACGATGAATGATATGCAAACATTGTTTTCCTAAGCATGTGAGGAATTGAACGGGTTGCTAAGTCGTTTAATGCATGAAAAATTTAACGTCGAAGTTGAATTTAGCATATGAGATTCGTTTTAGTATAATAAAACAAACGATAAAAAGAATGAATTTGCTACAAGATAAACAAACGAGTTAGTATCGATATGTAAAATAATATAGCAAAAAATAAATATGCGAGATCGAAATCCGAAAAATATTGTTGAAAAGACGTTGTTTTGTATAAAAAACGATGTTCGAAAAATAATAAAAAAACGAGAAAGGCACGCCAAGGCAGCCGGCCGCGCGGCTCGCCCGGGTCGCCGCCGAGTCGCGTGGCAGCCTGTTCCGAGAGCGGTTTTTTGAAAATTGACGTTTTTATTAAATCGCGTACAAATATTGCATAATTCGTACTCGACTTAATACTTTCGATATTCGTTATATTCGATAGTTGACTACGAAATCAATATCAAATACTTGGAATAGTTTTAGAAAAGATGTAAACTTTAGAAATTGTTTCGTAGAATAACTAATAAAACGAACGAAAAGTTAAAAAAACGGTCCGGGTTTCAGGCCCGTGCGCGAGTCGCCTGGGCGTGGCGCGACTCGCGTGCGGGTCTTTCCGGTTTTTATTTTTTGTTCGAAATTGCTAAATTTGATGAATCGCGTACAAAATATGAATTAATTTGTATTCGATTCATGTTTTCAATATTCATCGTATCCGATATTCAATTATGAAATCGATATCGGATGTTCGTAATGAATTAAAAAAGGTTTTGTAAAATTGTTTTGAAAAAGAGTTTGAACGAAAAAAAGATGTAACGATTTTTAATATCGTCGAAATCTTAATATAATTCTTTTTGATACAATATTCGATTATAGAAAATCGATATCATATTTTTAAGAATGTTTGTTATAAAAATAGTTTTTGTTAATATCGATATTAGAAATAAAAAAAGGACGACGCTTGACCCGTAAAAAGGACACGGACGACGAGGAGGAGAAGAGAAGAAAAGGAGAAATCGGGTTTGGTTACACCCTCAACCTACATGCTTTTGTTAACTCGGATCGGGGCTCGTCGGAATGTGGCCAGGCACGGGAGCGTCGAGTGATGTCGGTTGGGCTAGGGTGGCTCGGTGAAGGTGACGGGTACGAGGGAGTCGGTTTCCTTCGGGTTTGGATGTGATATATCGGTTTCTCGATGCTAGGTGTAAGGAGTTTTATGGATGTGTGTTGTGATATTTTTTGACTTCTCTCAGGAATTCTGTCTGTATGATATGATGTTTTCAGATTGAAAAACCGTTAATGAATGATCATAAAAGTTGTCGTTTATGTTGCATGCAAGGGGCTATTTATAGGGAGTTCCCGACCTTGGCTAGGAGGTGTGTTTGAGTTAGAATTACCGCTTGGGTAAGAAGCTGAGAAGAACGAGAATTCCATTTTCTTGTGAAGGAAGAAAAGGAAATCTCGGCTGGTTGTGTGCTACTTGGCCGAGTATTTGCACTCGGTTGAGTGTTTGAATCGGTTTTCGGATAGGATTCCTGCTTGAGATCGAATTCTACCTTAAACGGAATTGTTTAATATTTTGTGTAGCTGATTTTTTGTAGAGTTTGGGTAAGAACTGGACACGTGAGATGCCACGGTTGGTCTACAAGTCTCGGGAAAATCTTTGACCGGGTTTTGACTCGGTCGCTAAAAGACGGTTTTACCCCTAGTGTCGGATTCGACCCAAATTAGTGTTATTTGACTCGAAACGACCCACTGGCCTGAATTTGAGGTTGGTTTTGTGAAATTTGTACTCCGTAAAAAGCCCAAGCCAAATGCCAATGATTTTGAGCCCATTTCCGAGTACGTCAAAGCACGTTTGCGTCCGATCATCATCGGGTGTCTGTCGGAAACTACTATAGACACCTGGCGGTCAAAATGTGGGTGTCTACAGAGCCCCCACTCTGACTGAGGCTTGGACAGGGCGAAAGTCAGAGTAGCTACCAGGTCAATCAAGGATTAAAACCCGGTAGCTTTCGGTCGGGTCGTTTAAGGTCCATTAGACCTGCGTGAAGGGCCCGCCGGCCATGGACTAGAAACGTACCTGAACTGATGATGATAACTCCGTGGGGAATTGAACTCGTCGCATAAGACTTAAAATGGGCCTGTATGTGGGCTCATCTTGTTAAATGCCGCCGGGGAGTTATGCAAATTGCATGGTCCTGTTTGAGTCGTCCTGTACATATTTATGCAAAGTAGCAAAGTAGCAAAGTTTCGCATGTAACATTTGTAGGAAAAATGACTCGTGCTGGGGAATAAAAATTTTGAGAAAAGGTTTGAATTTTGTGAGTTTGTAGGAGTCTTTGAAAATTAGGGAATTTTTTTGACTTTGAAAAGGAATAGAAATGCTCGGGATGACTTAGCTAGGCCTTGGGGTAAGGATTGTATGCTAAATACTCTAGGATTGGGAATCCTAAGGTGAGGAGGAGAAATTGGTTTTATGCTATAAATACCCTCTCTTTGCTTCATAAATTTTCACAATTCCCACAATTCCTTAAAGAAAAGAATAAGCCCTGAAAAATTTATCCTTTCCTTTACCAATCAATTATGGGGATCGACCGATTAGTTGGAATGCTGCATGAATGGTCCAAGTATTTTAGAGATGCCGATAGGGTTATCCTAAATCAGAATGGCGTTACCCAATTGTCCGTGATCCGTCAGATGCAAGTAGATCGTCACTTCTTGGATGCTTGCCTGTCCTATTGGGACGACACTTATCACGTATTTGGTTTTCCTCGAGGAGAAATTTGTCCTATCCCTGAGAAAATTGCTGCTGCAGGGGGATGGAATCCCATACTTCGCCCTGCTATCCCTTTTTCAGTTCCTGGCCCGAGGAAGTTACGGGAATTTTTAGGGCTTTCTCATATGGAGGTATCCCGTATGCTAGAAGGGGATACCGTTTCCTTGATTGATCTAGCTGGAAAAATTTATGAACCCAGATGATGTCCGGGTCAGGCCGGTCCATAACCGTAGGGCCTTTACTTTTTGCATGCTCCATGTCTATGCCTTTGAGGGACATATGGATTTACTATCTTGCATGGGCCACGTTAGACTTTTTACTGTGGCTGATCTGATGGAAACGGAACACAGCCCGGCTTGGTTGATTACAGGAGAAATTATCCAGGGTTTGGATAATCGCAAGAGGGATCCGTCAGCCTGGCTGACTGGGAGTGCCCGTATTCTACAGGTATACCGTTTTTCTTTTATTTTTCCGGCTTTTCCCGATTTTCCGGTTTTTGCGGCTTTTTCCCGATTTTCCCGAGTTCTCGGTTTTTGCGTTTTTTTTTTTGACGCGATTTTGACAATTTTTTTGCGATTTCGATTTTTTGCGGGTTTTTCAGCTGTGGCTGTTCGAGAGGCTATCGATCTTGGATCCTCCCTTAGACGTGAGCCGGTATCAACCCAGGCAAGTAATGGCGAGGAGACGAGCTATTGCCATTTCTCGCTTCAACACCCAAAAATACTGGGATGAGGTGCTGTCCTTCCATGGAGGCCTACTGATTCGTTGGGCCGTGCCATGGTGGCCGATTTACGTCTGGACTGGCTTGGAGTCCCGGGACAGGGCTAGATATCAGGTAATCCTATCTTTTAGCCAGACAATTCACCTCTTTCCCGATCGCATACTTAGGCAATATGGTCGGGTGCAAAGAAACCCGGAAATCGAGGCAGTCGTGAGTGAATCTACTCAGTTGACGGATGTAATGTGTGACACCTGGATGCAAAGGTGGTATACACGAGCTACTTGGCCCGTTCTTAGAAATCCTCATTCGATTTGGGTAACTGACTATTATGTGAGATGGACCCGAGCTGATTCAGCTAAAACTCGTGTTGCCTTGAAAACTGACGAGGCCTATGACCTGTTACGCCGGGAGCATGCTAAAGACAATAGAAGCTTCTTTGCCGAAGAAGCTACTCCGACAGGTCAGAAAGGGAAATCTAGGACTCAGACTGAAGGGTCCAGTACTAAAGGTGCATGGGGAAAAGTGAGCCCCCAGACGGAATTAGAAAGGAGACTAGGGCCAAGGCTGGCGGCTAAGGACCGACTTGGTCCTCGAGACAGGCTTCCCGAACCCGTTAGGGCTCGGCTTGGACCGGTGCAAATGGTGGACGACCCAAAATCGAAGAAGCGGGTTCGAACTAAAGAAATTCACCTTGTGATTAGGGAACGTTTGCCCCCACCCCGTCGGCCTCGGGCTCCACGTGACCCGAAAGATAAGGGGAAAGGAAAAATGTACGAGTAGTCTCCTAAATTTATTATTTAAGTATTACTACTATTTTTGTGGTGTATTTTTGTTTGTTTTTTTTGTGTGATGTATTTTTGAAATAATAAAAAAGACATATTAGTGAATTCCGTTCCCGTCTTTTCGTTATTGCAATGGTTGTACCCTTTTGAGGGGTTGCCTACGTATCCAAAATTAATGGAATCAAACCTTCCGTAGTTCTGAAGTTTTTGCAATTTTTCGAAATACATCAAGATTATTAATTTGAGATGTGCAACGGTAGGATAAATAATCCTAACTTATTGACTTGCTTAAAATTTTTGAAAATTTATAAAAAGAAAATTTTATAAATTTTGCAAATGACATTGAGATATGGTTTATGGGTAGTAACGTTTCAGCTGGTCCAAGTTTGTTGGGTTGACGAACTCGTTCCCATCTAAATCCGTTAGCATTACTGTTCCTCCCGAAAGAATCTTCTTTACTAGATACGGCCCAACCCAATTAGGTTTGAACTTCCCCCTTGGGTCAACCGGTAGTAAAGCTCGAACAGATTTTAGGACTAGATCGCCCTCTTTGATATTCCTGGGCCTAACCCTTTTGTTAAAAGCCCTTTGGATCCTTTTCTGATATATCTGAATATTATTCAGAGCTCGGAACCGCCGTTCGTCTAAGAGGACTAGCGAGTCATATCGGGCTTGGACCCAGTCCGCTTCAGGTAGCTGACTCTCGAGTAGAATTCTGAGGGATGGTACTTCTAGTTCGACTGGCTGGACTGCTTCCATTCCATATGTCAGATAATATGGAGTTGCCCCGGTTGCAGTTCGAATTGATGTCCGATATCCCCATAAGGCAAAGGGTATCTTGTCGGGCCAGTCCCGGTAATTCTCAGCCATCTTTTTAAGAATGGTGACAATTGTCTTATTGGCTGCCTCCACCGCTCCATTTGTTTGAGGACGGTAAGGTGACGATGTATGCCTTTGGATCTTGTACTTTTCCAGCAAAGTGGCAGTTTCAGCTTGGAAATGGGTCCCATGATCGCTGATGAACTCGTGCGAAATCCCGTATCGACATATAATCTTGTTTTGGATGAACTTAGCCACGTGTTTGGCATTCAAGATCCGGTATGACTCGGCTTCGACCCATTTAGTGAAATAGTCAATAGCCACTAGGATGAAGCAGTGACCTCCCGTCCCGGAAGGGTTCACTTTCCCGATTATATCAATTCCCCATGTTGAGAATGGCCATGGTGATGTCATTGTATATAATAGGGATGAAGGCATATGCTGAACATTGGCGAAAATCTGACAGTTGTGGCAGTGTTTGACATATAACTGACAGTCAGTTTCCATGTTATTCCAATAGTAACCGAGTCCTGTGATTTTCCGGGCCAACATATGGGCGTTCATATGTGGACCGTTTTCGCCATCAT
Organism: Agrostemma githago; assembly: GCA_958450325.1. NCBI lineage: Eukaryota > Viridiplantae > Streptophyta > Magnoliopsida > Caryophyllales > Caryophyllaceae > Agrostemma > Agrostemma githago. Next base: position 57,296,321 of record OY288247.1, on the reverse strand, counting down.
GTACCTCGGCCATGACTCTTTCGGCTCGAGTTTTGTCAATGCATAGGAGTAAAGCCCCCTGTGCTGTCTTCTTATATAACTGTCCATCGTCCGTGCGGATGAACTGGGTTGACCATCTTCGTAGAGCTTTCTTGGCCCGGTTTTCAGCTCCCGGAGGATATTCCCCTGACGTTAAGTAGGTTAGAATAGCCTGATACCAAGGTTCTGGATCAGTTATTTCAATGTCTTGGATAGCGTGGATGTATGCGGGCTCGGACCGCCTTTCGACACAAATGGGCATGCTGGTTAGATGTGCTGGGATATTCAGTAAAGATGCTAATTTTGAGAGAGCATCTGCAAACTGGTTTTCTTCCCGAGGCAGATAGATGTACTCCACTTTTTGGAATTGTTTTTCGAGAACCCTTACTCGTGCTTGGTAAGCCACGAGATTTGCGTTCCGAGTCTTCCATTTTTGTAGGGTTTGATTTATGACTAATGATGAGTCACCGTGGACCCGGAGGTTTGTTACCCCTAAATCAGTGGCGGCTTGCAACCCGTGAATGCATGCTTCGTACTCGGCTGCGTTGTTAGTCACGTCAAAATCTAGCTTGATGGATAATGGGGTGTGTTCCCCTTGTGGTGAGATTAGCAAGATCCCGACACCAAATCCGCGGAAGTTGGATGCTCCGTCAAAATATAGATCCCATGTGTCGGTGTCGGTATGGAATATGTCTTCATCTGGAAAGGCCCAAGTATCGGTGTGTTCTTCCTCAGATATCGGGCTGTCGGCAAGGAATTCTGCTACTACCCGGCCCTTGATGGCTTTTAAAGGTACGAACTTGAGGTCGAACTCAGCTAGCATTAAAGTCCATCTGGATATACGGCCGTTAAGGATGGGCTTCTCGAACAGATATTTGATTGGATCCATTTTGGATAGCACGTGTACCTCGTGACTAAGCATGTAGTGTCGGAGCTTTTTAGTGGCCCATACTAAAGCTAGACACGTCTTCTCGAGCATGGTGTACTTGCATTCGTATTCTAAGAACTTTTTACTTATGTAGTAAATAGCCCGTTCTTCGGAATCGACCGTCTGGGCTAGCATAGCGTCCATGGCCGTCTCGGTCGTTGTTAGGTATAGCGACAGAGGCAAACCATTCTGAGGTGGCATTAGCACCGGTGGAGAGGATAGAATCTCCTTGATTCTGTCGAAAGCCATTTGACATTTGTCGTCCCATAGTGTTCGTTCTCCTATCTTCAGTTTCTTGAAAATGGGTTCACATACCATGGTTAGCTTTGAAATGAATCGGCTTATATATTGGACTTTCCCGAGAAACCCCCTTATCTCCTTTTCGGTTTTAGGCGGTTGCATCTCGGTTATGGCCTTGATCTTTGCTGGATCAACTTTGATGCCACGTTGGCTGACAATGTGGCCCAGTAGCTTGCCCGATGTTACCCCGAAACTGCATTTTTGATGGTTTAACCTCATGTTGTACTTGCGTAGTCGGGTGAAGAACTTCCTTAGGGTTGCAATGTGCCCGTTTCGGTCCTTGGATTTTGACAATCATATCGTCGACGTAGACCTCTACCTCCTTATGCATCATGTCATGCAATAAAGTGGTTGCGGTCCGTTGATAAGTTGCACCAGCGTTAATAAGCCCAAATGGCATCACGGTATAGCAGTAAGTCCCCCAAGGTGTGATGAAGGTGGTCTTACTCATGTCTTCTTCCGCCATTTTGATCTGATTATATTCGGCATACCCGTCCATGAATGATAAAAGGGCATGATCGGCCGTGTTATCCACCAATATGTCGATGTGTGGCAACGGAAAATCGTCTTTTGGGCTGGCCTTATTAAGGTCCCGAAAATCTACGCATACTCGGACTTTGCCATCCTTTTTGGGTACTGGTACTATGTTTGCAACCCAGTCTGGATATTCAGACACTTGGATAAAGCCCGCTTTGAATTGTTTATCAACTTCTTCCTTGACTTTGAGAGACCATTCGGGCCTCATTCTTCGGAGTTTTTGTTTTACCGGCTTGTACCCGTCTTTGATGGGTATTCGGTGTTCAGCTATCTCTCAGTCTATTCCCGGCATGTCCTTGTAGGACCATGCAAAGACGTCTTTGAATTCCTGGAGGAGATCCGTGAATTGCTGTTTCTCCTCGGGATCTAAAGATAGGCCCAACTTAAGCATCTGAGGTTCTAAAGGGGTTCCTACGTTGATGGAATCGGTTTCTTCGATTACCGGATCTCGGGACTCCCTTTGTTCGAGTTGCTCAATTATATGCGGAGGCAATGGTACCTGTTCGTCGGGTTTCTCAATGTCATTGTAAGTAGGATTTTTGAAAACATTTTGAAAATAAGCCAAGTCGTAAGCAGAACGGTTATCATTATTATTGATAGTAAATTTTGAAAATAGCTCGAAGAGAGCTGCCATCTGATCGTTGGTCAGAGGCGGGATAGGGAGAGCCCTCGGGACAGACTCTGAGGCTCCCGATGGTGTGGCTAAGGAAGGGAGAGAGGTTACAGACTCGATCCTAGTACTGGACCCTCTAGACTTCGACTCAGACTCCGACTCTGACTCTGACTCGGACTCGGACTCAGATTCGGATTCGATAGCATGCATATCTCCTTCACCAGTAGTTAGCTTGTAGACTCGACCCTGATTGTCGGTCCATTTAGTTGTCTTCCTCCAAGCTCTCTTCCCAGTGTTGGCACCTACTTCAGAGATCAGCTTGGTTGGATCAAACCTGCTGCTGCGGAGAATCAAGCTGACTAACTCTTGTTTAGGGGTCGGGACGACCTTGTCTTCCCCGAAGAGTAGTCCTAGAATGGGCTCAATATTGTTTGTGCCCTCCTTTGATTCGGCCTGGATAAGGGCGAAGATGTCATCTGGGATGAAATTACATTCCCGAGCCAGTTTGGTCCCGGGATATGAGATGGTGGGCTGATAGAGGCCCGTTTGAATAGCTCCGAACACCGGGGTGACGAACGTGACCGCCTTGGTCTGGTCCGTGCATCCGGATTCCATGGTGTAGCCTAGACCGAGGCGAGATTGCTCGTTGCTTAGGGCTTCGATAATTTTCCCGGGTGAAAGATAGGGCCTTGATGTGATTCCTGGTAGACAACCCAGATTCTGTAGCATCGTATCGATGCTAGTAGTAAAATATGGCCGGAAAAGGTATTCTTCCTCGATCGTTCCCACGAAGTTGAATCCTCGTGGGTCAGCTGAGCCTGCCGTGTTGCAGCTTGACACGGTTATGGAAGTAGCTTCAAGAGTGACGATCCCATCTTGTAAAGGTAGCTTGACCTTCTTGTGAAGAGTGGAAGACACAGGTTTGACAGCGTGAATCCACGGTCTCCCAAGTAGCAGATTGAAAGATGAAGTAACATCGATCACTTGGAATTCTAACTCCTTCTCGATTGGGCCTGTTATGATTGTTAGTTTAACAGCCCCAGCAACCGATTTTGGGCTCCCATCAAAAGCCTGAATAGTTTTTGCAGTCGAAAGGTAGTCAGCCTCGGTAATGCCGAGGGCCTTGGCTGTCCTTAAGGGAAGGACGTTTACTGCGGACCCGTCATCAATCAGGGTCATCGGAAGGTACTTGTTGCGGCAGATCACCGTGATGTACGTATAGGGCCAAGTTATGGGTGGTCCCGAATGGTGGAAGGTCGGACTCGGAGAAAGTGATAAGTGGCCCTTCTCCTTTAGACTTGTCCTTGAGGTGTGGCAAGATCGTGGCTACCATCTCGGTGGGGGTAACCGATGAGTCGACCTTGATTTCATCAAGGGCCCTAGTAAGTGTCGTCCGATGCTCTTGTGAACTAACCAAAAGCTGCCATATAGTAATATCGGTTCGGACCCTCTTTAGTTGTTTGACTAGGGCCGTGTCAGCGTTTGGCTCTTCGGGAGTGAGTTCCGTCCTGGAAGGTTCAGTGACGGTTTCCGGAGTGGTGAGACTGGCCATGATGGTGTGTGTACCGGCCAGAGCTCTGGCTTTGGCTTTCCGGATCTCTTCGATGGTGACGGGGACAACTTCCCCTTTGGCCAAATAAACATCATCTTCATCGTCATTCCATATCCCGTTGATTTGGGAAATGAAAGGAGAAATGAGATGAGAGCAATCAACTACCTCTCCAGTAAAAATGGCGTGAGTAGCAAGAGGATTATTTTTGTTACTTGGCTTGTCACTGGGTAGTGGTATCTTCCCACTTTCGATCAGATCTTGGATAAGATGCTTCAACTTCCAGCATTTCTCTGTGTCATGCCCGTTGCCTTGGTGATAATGGCAATAGGCCTGAATGTTGTAGCTCTTGGATCGCTTTTCCACGGGAACTTCCGGAATTGGGCCTATCGGTTGGATTAGGCCTTTCGAAGACAGCCTTTGTAAGGCATTAGCATAGGTTGTGCCTATGTCGGTGAATACTCGATTTGGAGTATTCTTTTTGGTCGAGGTGTCCAGTGAGTTAACCTCGTCGAAAATGCTTCGGGCCGCCGTTGTGGTGGCGGGCTTGCTAGAGGATGAACTGGCTCCTTGATACCCTTTGGTAGAGGCCTTAGTAAGGTTCTCTAGCCTTAGATCATCTTCGATCCTAGTACCCATTTCGGTCAAAGTGGCGAAGTCGGGTATGACGGCGTACCTGAGATGGACTCGGTAAGCGGGGAGGAGGTTTTTGACAAAGGCCTCCACTAGTACTTTTTCGCTGGGCTTGTCCACCAGCTTAACACTTTCGGTCCGCCACCTTTGAAGGTATTTGGTGAAACCCACCTTAGGCTCTTGGGCCATAACTTCCAGAGTACGCATGGTAGTCTGGATTTCAGCATTATCCGCGTAGTTCCGCGCGAATTCCATTGCAACGTCGTCCCAATTTTTGTATTTCTTGGGATCAAGCCTGTAGTACCAGGCTTTCGGGTGCTTTTCCAGAGAGGAAGCAAAAAGATGCTTGAACATGGTCGATTTGACCCCCTTAACAGCCATAAAGTCCTTGAAAGCCCGAATGTGGAGTACCGGGTCTTCAGTCCCGTCGAACATTGGCAAGCCCGTTAAGTTGAGGTTAGCGGGCAGTTCATCAGTTAAGGGTGAATAAATGCGAGCATTTTCCGTGAGAATAGTGTTTCTGGTGGTCGAGTGGACCTGTTCCTGCAGCTTTTGGACTGCGCCAGCGAGTGCGGCCAGAGGTCCGTCATCTTCGATCGAGGCATTGGGGGTTTCCTGTTCCACGGCACTAACCCGAGTGACGATGGCAATTTGGTCCTCCCGCATTCTCCTCAATTGGTCCTCCCGCATTCTCCTCAATTGGTCCTGGATTTGGGTCAACGAGGCGGTCAAGTCGTCTATGGCTTTTTGCGTCATGGTTCGAGTGAAGGGTGGCATGTCTGTAAGAGCACCGCGTAATTAGCAACTTAACCCGAATCCTAAGAAAAATACATCCCGAGCAAGGGAAAAGGAAGAAGACTAAAACGGTAATGACTCGGAAAAGACACCTAGACGGGCGACTTGTGGAAAGGTGGGCCTTCCTCAGGAGCCAACTATGTGGGTTGGGCCCTGTCCGAAGGAAGGTTCACGTGAGACATTCCCAGACATTTAGACTCGATTGTGTAAATGGGCCAACCTTTGTAGGAGTATGTCCTACGTAGGTGGGCCTTGCCTTAGTAAAATAAGGCGGACTAGGATAGGGGGAAAATCCGTGATGTAAGATCGACGGAGTTTCGACGCTAGAGACTTCAACGACTTATGACACGACCCGACACTGCTAAATACGGGAAGTCTAAGAAGAGGAAGTTTTGAAATATGATTTTGAAAGCCCGAGTAAAAATCGGGGAGAAAAATACGGCCCTTTTCGAAAAAGAAAAAGAAGTGGGCAGAATGACGGGTTTTGAAAGTTTCGAAAATATTTTCGAGTTTTGAATGGGGCATAATACCGGCTAGAAAAAGGTTATTTTGAGTAAAATCACAAGTCCTAAATTCGGTATATGTCCGGGGTTTTGAAATTGGATATTTTGAAAAGGATGCAAATTTTGAAAATGACGGTTTTTGAAAAAGATGTGGATCAAATAGCACGTAGTCATGGAAACAGTATAATGACACCATGTATGCTCTTAAGCTAAGTCTCGGTCAGTCTATAAGGGTCTATACCAGTGTACATAACCTATCGAGAATCGGGGCGGACTCCCTAACTCGAATTGAGATTAGGACATGCCGTAAAACCCATACGAATCGGCTAATGGACACCTTTGACATAACTAATTTGGACTATATCAATGGTATAGTGGGACGTCGGTCACCAGTACTGGCCCGGGAAAAATGGGGTTATGCATGAACCGTAAAACTAAAACGCGTATTGTACTAGTCAAACGATTTCTATTCGAGTCTCACCCTGAAGGATACCGAAGGTTATTAACGCACCAGTAAATCCCCAGCGGAGTCGCCAAATTGTGGACATGACATAGGTCCACCCCGACGCGGCCACGCGCGGGTTTGGGGAGGTGAATGAATCTCCATTTGAGATGGTCAAATTGAAATTTAAATCGAAGTTGGAGTCGCCACCGAATTTTATGGTTATTCGGAACCGTTCGAGCCCACTCTATGTCGTAGTGGGCCGTGTACAAAATACGGCCCATTTCCGATGTTAGAGTTTATTGGGCTCGTCCCTTTGCAGTTCGATACAGATGCCGACTTGAGCGGTTAATCGTATATTGAATGACTCTCGTTGCCAATGGTTTCGGACATCCGGAAACCACGGTTCTGAGTAAGGGGTGAGGGTACGTGTTGGGAAGTTCACTAAGAACACCCAACCCCGCCCGCACATTAGCGGCCTCTACTAGGATATCGAATGATTTTTGAATACGCGCGTTAGTTGAACGATGAATGATATGCAAACATTGTTTTCCTAAGCATGTGAGGAATTGAACGGGTTGCTAAGTCGTTTAATGCATGAAAAATTTAACGTCGAAGTTGAATTTAGCATATGAGATTCGTTTTACTATAATAAAACAAACGATAAAAAGAATGAATTTGCTACAAGATAAACAAACGAGTTAGTATCGATATGTAAAATAATATAGCAAAAAATAAATATGCGAGATCGAAATCCGAAAAATATTGTTGAAAAGACGTTGTTTTGTATAAAAAACGATGTTCGAAAAATAATAAAAAAACGAGAAAGGCGCGCCAAGGCAGCCGGCCGCGCGGCTCGCCCGGGTCGCCGGCGAGCCGCGTGGCAGCCTGTTCCGAGAGCGGTTTTTTGAAAATTGACGTTTTATTAAATCGCGTACAAATATTGCATAATTCATACTCGACTTAATACTTTCGATATTCGTTATATTCGATAGTTGACTACGAAATCAATATCAAATACTAGGAATAGTTTTAGAAAAGATGTAAACTTTAGAAATCGTTTCGTAGAATAAATAATAAAACGAACTAAAAGTTAAAAAAATGGTCCGGGTTTCAGGCCCGTGCGCGAGTCGCCTGGGCGTGGCGCGACTCGCGTGCGGGTCTGTCCGGTTTTTATTTTTTGTTCGAAATTGCTAAATTTGATGAATCGCGTACAAAATATGAATTAATTTGTATTCGATTCATGTTTTCGATATTCGTCGTATCCGATATTCGATTATGAAATCGATATCGGATGTTCGTAATGAATTAAAAAAAGGTTTTGTAAAATTGTTTTGAAAAAGAGTTTGAACAAAAAAAAGATGTAACGATTTTTAATATCGTCGAAATCTTAATATAATTCTTTTTGATACAATATTCGATTATAGAAAATCGATATCATATTTTTAAGAATGTTTGTTATAAAAATAGTTTTTGTTAATATCGATATTAGAAATAAAAAAAGGACGACGCTTGACCCGTAAAAAGGACACGGACGACAAGGAGGAGAAGAGAAGAAAAGGAGAAATCGGGTTTGGTTACACCCTCAACCTACATGCTTTTGTTAACTCGGATCGGGGCTCGTCGGAATGTGGCTAGGCACGGGAGCGTCGAGTGATGTCGGTTGGGCTAGGGTGGCTCGGTGAAGGTGACGGGTACGAGGGAGTCGGTTTCCTTCGGGTTTGGATGTGATATATCGGTTTCTCGATGCTAGGTGTAAGGAGTTTTATGGATGTGTGTTGTGATATTTTTCTGACTTCTCTCAGGAATTCTGTCTGTATGATATGATGTTTTCTGATTGAAAAACCGTTAATGAATGATCATAAAAGTTGTCGTTTATGTTGCATGCAAGGGGCTATTTATAGGGAGTTCCCGACCTTGGCTAGGAGGTGTGTTTGAGTTAGAATTACCGCTTGGGTAAGAAGCTGAGAAGAACGAGAATTCCGTTTTCTTGTGAAGGAAGAAAAGGAAATCTCGGCTGGTTGTGTGCTACTTGGCCGAGTATTTGCACTCGGTTGAGTGTTTGAATCGGTTTTCGGATAGGATTCCTGCTTGAGATCGAATTCTACCTTAAACGGAATTGTTTAATATTTTGTGTAGCTGATTTTTTGTAGAGTTTGGGTAAGAACTGGACACGTGAGATGTCACGGTCGGTCCACAAGTCTCGGGAAAATCTTTGACCGGGTTTTGACTCGGTCGCTAAAAGACGGTTTTACCCCTGGTGTCGGATTCGACCCAAATTAGTGTTTTTGACTCGAAACGACCCATTGAGCCTGAATTTGAGGTTGGTTTGTGAAATTTGTACTCCGTAAAAAGCCCAAGCCAAATGCCAATGATTTTGAGCCCATTTCCGAGTACGTCAAAGCACGTTTGCGTCCGATCATCATCGGGTGTTTGTCGGAAACTACTATAGACACCCGGCGGTCAAAATGTGGGTGTCTACAGGAAGTATATTATATATATATATATAGGGGCGGGATCTGGTGCGAATCAAGGTTCGGTTTGAACCGTTCGAACCAAGGCAAAAAGCCATAAGGACTGTGCACTGGCCTCCTGCCCCAGACCGGTCAGATGAACCTCCCTTCTTTTTGCCTTTTTTAAAGTGTAAAGAGCCATAAAAGTATAAGTAGAGTTTTAAAGAAGCGCAAGTGGGGTTCGTACCGAACTTGTGGTTCGGACGGGGTCCTTCTATATAGAATTAGCCATTATGATCCCGTTCGAACCACAAGTTCGGTACGAACCATCCGAACCAACTAGTTACACTTGTAAGGGCCCCACTTAACACTTTTAAAGTTTAACTAGTTACACTTTTAGTGAACCAAGATACACTTTTAAAGACCTCAGTTACACTTTTGATTAAAAAAAAACAAAAATGAGAAGATAAGGGGGGCCTTTAAATAGTGTAACTTCTAACTACTCAAAAATCAAGGAAATAATGGAATTCAATTACTCTTCAATCTATTTTAACCTTGGAAGTGTAACTGTAATTTTTAAAAGTATAACTAGAGCCATTAAGGTATAAGGTATGGGTATGAAAGGGTTTAAATTCATGCCTTATGTTTGGTTAGCACTTTTGGTATGTTGATACCCATTCCTCAAACCCACAAGGTATGGATTTTGGAAACCCTTGGGTGGAGGTGGGTATGAGTCATACCAAACTCTTAGGTATCAAAAAAAATACTTCAATCATTCTCATTCTCTTCTCCACCGTCAATTGCAAGTCATAGTATCACACTCACATGAAAATCATCTTTATCTCCACCTTCATCTCCTTATTTCATCGTTTAATCCATGTAAAAAAATTGTAATGTAATGTATTTTTTCATTACAGTAGCTTTTTTTTTCTTCTAAATTATTAAAATTTCTATTGTATCCATGTTGTGGATCTTTATTGAATTACACTCCAAATTCGTTTTATATTGAATCTTTATCTAAATTGTTTTTTTATTTTATTTTAGAAATTTTATAATTTGAATTCTATATTTTATTTTCTCAATACTTAGATTAATACTCCAATTTGTTATTTTATTTTTAATTAATATATGGATTGTTTTAATAAAGTCGTATTAGATCTCAAAAGAAAATAAAGTCGTAAAAAAAGTGATTCCTGATTCCACTATTTTTTTTATCCAAGGACAAGGTAAGAAGATGAAATTGATTCCAGAAATGAACCAAACACCATATATCAGGTATCAAATTTCAACCTCATACCACCCTGGTTTGATTCCTGATTCCAACCTCATACCTTCTAGTGAACCAAACGGCCCAAGGTTAATTCAGACAGTTTATACCAAACTAAGGTTCAGTGGGATCCTAATTCTATATATATTGATTATTTAAATTATTACTCCGTATTATTTAAATTATTAATTTCAACTCGTATAAGTTCAAGAGCTCTTATAAACTCAGTTGAACCCCGTTGTAGCCAAAGAAAACATGGCTTTAGACTCGAATTCATCCAAAATGAATTAAGTCAAATATGTAGCACCTACAAGACTCTGCCACTTTTTTTTGCCATCAGAATTTGTCACTTGAATGGACATCGTGTCACATATAACACAGTCTCTGCATAAATCAACCAAAATAAGCTGCAGAAGGAACGAACGCACACCATGCACACAATACAAATTTGTGTCGAAATAGTCTTGAAATGAAACTTGTAAACCACTGCTGCGGCACTGAGGCAGCAGAATCACATAGTTCCCTTGGCCAGTTGGCCATACTAGTGATCACACTAAGAAACATTGTTAACAGCATCACCTTTATAGGCTAAGATAGAAACACTGAAGTACACAGATCTATTCTACTAGCTTGCTTGAAAATTAAGAAAAAAATGTAGTTTTTGCACCAAAAGCTCAACCGATCCATAGACCAGCTTCCCGTTGCCCACCCAGTCCTTCTCTAAAAGCCCAAGTTTAGCACTCGAGAGCATCTCATCATGAAACTCTGATATTATAGAGTAACTGGATGTTTTTAACACTTCTGCTAATGCGTAGGACTGCAAGTGGGCTGGACTGCCTCGCTTTTTATTCATGGCTGTCGCGATTTCTCTCCTAGCTGTACTGTTTGTGACCCACTTAATGCCAGCGGGGCCCAACATATGATTCGGTGATTGCAAATTTGTTTTCTTTCCCATGAAAGTTTCAACGGCAAGCAGACATGCAAGTAAAGTTGATAATACAATTGCATGTCCCCCACAAAGCTGAGCAACCCCAAACCGGTCTTCCTTGTGTGAACGTACTTCAAGTGATGCTACCGCTTGGGCACACCATGCGTAGAACTGCACAAGGGATAAAAAAATGTCTCAAGAGATGCCAGGCACTCCCTCAGATGTATAGTAACACAAGGGAATTACAGGATACAACATGCAACAAGGAAAGGTGACATTGAGTTTAACGTATCATCAAATTTTAAGTCAGAAATAAAGGTGTTGTTTGGCCTAACTTTTTGAGGTGTTTTTAGAAAGTAAAAACACGCCAAGCTGGCAAAAAAAGTTCACTCGCTAGAAGAGCAGATTTGCAATTAATCAGTTATTTTTTCTATATAAATTGCAAGTTAAATATACAAATTTACATGAAAGAAAGTAACTTCTCTATGCAGGTTTGAATCATGCCTCTCTAGCTTGGTTGTTGTAGACTTCAAAGGAGATAAAGAAGGCAATCATCAGCAGCGGTTTGGGTGAAGCTCTATCTTTTGGTTGTGCCATGAAGTTAGAATTTAAACTGTAGCATGTTAGTCAGAGAGGTTAGCTCAGTGTTACGTGGTTTGGGGTTCGGTTCTGTTCGAGGATCGGGTTCAAATTCGAAGAATGATTAATGATACATATCCCAAACTGGGTTCAAGTGGCTGATTGTGTGGTTCAAACAATTTCGTACGTGGAAGAAACTATTTAAAAAAGATTAATGAATGTTTTTTTTTTCAAAGAAGTAAATAAAAGAAAGGCTATGTAGTGCTCCTCCACTTTCCTTTTTGGCTCTAGTTTGGTTTTCTTCTCACCTTCCTTTTTTTGGGTGTACTTTTAATCATTCTTGATTCATCCTTCAATTCTTTATTCTTTTGCTTCACACACAAACCCAACACGTTTTGACTTATACTCCACTTTTTACACTTTTTACACTTTTCCTCCCAAAAACCAAAGGGGGGAGAATACTCTAAATAGGAGGGAGTACAAATTTTGCATAAACGATTTTTGTATCGATATTTGTTTTGTGTGGTCTTGTAAACGAACCAAAAAGAATCCACTCACTCACACGAAATAATGGGATATTTGCCTAAAATAGACCTATATTCTAGCCAATGAATGTCTAAATTGGGCCTGTGGCGGGCCTGTGGTCTGCTCTTTTGTTGGGCTCGTGGTATGTGGTATGTTTTGAAGCAGATCCTTCCTCACTACTTATGATCTCAGTAGCAATGTCTAAGTGGTCTTCTCTTCATTTTCTAGAGATGTCCCCCTCCCCTCCCCTCGCCCCCTTCCCCCATCTCTAGTTTGTTGTTGAGTTGTCGGTCCTTTTTTTCTTGTTTAGTCTCGGTGTTGTCCTGCATGGCTGGCTAGGTGTTCCCCCTCCCCTCGCCCCCTTCCCCCATCGCAGCCCTATGTAAGACTGACTGGGATTGGTTTTTATGGGTCATTTTTGGACTTGGGTGGGGAGTGGCTCTCGTATGGGTCCGTTGCTGGTAGTCGTTGTCCGTTGGTCGATTTTGTCGTTCTTTTCGGGTGTTTTAGGAACGGGCCATCCTTCTCTTTCTGTCTTTTGTTTGGTCTTTTCTTCGTCGTGAGCGGTGACCTACTCTCTGTTTGCATGTGTGTTTGGGATTGGTTTTTGGTGTGGATCGAAGCTCATTGTTGTGGTTTGATCGGGGTTTGGGTGAATTGGAGTTAGGTTGGTTTTTGGTTTGTGTGGCTGGTTGTGATGGTGGATTCCGTTCAATCGTAATGACTCTTCTTTTTTATTTGATGTTGTGTTTGTTATTCACAATAATCTCCTTTAGGAGTCTGATGAGTTTGGTTCTCGGGGGTCTTGGGTGTGTTAGTTCAACTCTAGACTCTGATTCTAGAGTGGTGTTTCTGTAGAAAGGTTGGGAAGTGGCGCAGTCTCCTTATTGTCATCTCGATTTGCTCTTTGATTTGCTGCCCTTGTTCTAGGCGTGTTCGATCACCAAAATCCATTGATGACAGGTCACCTGTTATTCACCCTTTCTTTCTACATCTTTATGACGTAAGTGCATTTTGTCTGTGTTAGTCGTCCCATCAGCGGTCATGTGGAGTCTACACCTTGAATGATGATGCGGTGGAGGCTAATGCTCGTGATCTCTCTACTGCTTCCTGTCAGCATGCTTTGGCCCTTGGACAGCGTAGACTCATCATGTTTAGACTTTATTTAAGTTTCACTATATTCGTATTGTTTTATGTAATTCCCCAATCTCTTAACAAAAGAGCACACGTTATAGGTGTGACTCTAAACTTGTTGTGTTAGTAGGGTGGTTTGACTTCGTTGGCGAAAAAAAAAAAGAATGTTAAATTGAAAACCTATTCAATTTAAGACAGTGAATCCAGTTAAAGACCTATTTAACTCGACTCGGTGATGTGAAGTACTTCTCAAATCAAAAGGTTGATCACGTTGATCGATTCATGTTTAACAAAACAATGAATTTAATTCTTTATTCGACATGAAATAATGAATTACAATGACCCTTACATATAGATGAACATACCACCTATGGGTTTTAGGAAACTAAAAAGTATTCGTAAAGAACTCCTAAATCTTAGAAAGTGTGGGAGCCAAGAATGGGAGAGAAAATCCCGAGTCCCGAGAATCGATGAGAAACCCATGAGAAGCAAGGAGGGACCAAAAGGAGCTTAAAGGAGGCCTACAAGACTCATCCCCGACGGGAAGGACCTCATCCCGTCCGGGATGAGATGTACTAAAAGCGGACTGATTTCGACGACAATATAGAAACTGATGTGGAAGGTTTCTTCGAGAAACATGATGAATCAAGCATTTCAAACTACAATATTCATCACAAAGAACTCATTCAGTTTTGTAGGGTGTCCTCCAATTACTGGAAACAAAGATCAAAAATCTCTTGGGACCTAAGAGGAGATTCGTGCACCAGGTTCTGGGTTAAAGGACGATCCTCCAGAAACTTCATTTCTGGTCTGAGGCTCCCAAACAATGAATGGACCTTCGACCCCATCACCATTCGCAACGCTTTCCACGATTATTTCATCAACATTTTAGCTACGAAACCTGCTCGTACCGATGATGATTTCGACCTCTATGAAGCCACTACCTCTAAGCTACTGGCTAAAATTACTCGCAAACTAGTCCAGGAAGATATTGATAAAATTAGCTCTCCCTTTTGCCCAGGTGAAGTGCGCTCTGCGGTCTTTCAACTTAGCCCGCTTAAATCACCTGGTCCTGATGGAATTCCGGCCATCTTCTACCATCATTTCTGGCACTTCATTAAGGAAGACGTTGTGCTTGCTGTCTGCCATTGTCTTAATACAGGTCTCATCTTAAGGGATTTCAACCGCACATTCATTACCCTTGTCCATAAGATAAGCAATCCGGAACGGGTTGAGCACTACCGACCAATAACTCTCTGCAATGTCATCATGAAGATCATCACTAAATGCATCTCCAATAGACTCCAAAAGGTCATCAACAAACTGGTGGGACGGTGGGACCTTATCAAAACGGATTCCTACCAGGTAGATCATGTAGCGACAATATTCTCATTGCCCACGAGCTCGTTCATCGCATCAACAACCAATCCTCCAAGAGGAAAGGATCTATGGCTTTCAAAATAGACATGAGTAAGGCTTTTGACAGAATTGAATGGGCCTTCCTTCAAAGAACTCTCATGGCTATGAACTTTCCTCTACATTTGACTAGGCTAATCATGAACTGCATGCAGACTGTCTCTTACGAAGTCCTTCTCAATGGCTTTCCTATCAAAAGCTTTCAACCTTCGAATGGTCTAAGGCACGGTGACCCCCTCTCACCTTACCTCTTTATCCTTTGTATGGATGTGCTGTCGGCGAATTTGGAAGATGCTCAAAATTCTAGCAACCTTCATGGGGTCAGAATTAATTGACAGGCCCTATGATTAATCAGCTTTTCTTTGCTGATGATGCTATATTTTTCAGCGAGTGTAATGAAAGCTCTCTCAATACTCTCAGCAATATCCTTAAGAACTTCTGTTTGGTTTCCGGTCAAAGAATCAACTTGGATAAATCAGCTATGTTCTTTGGCCATCTACTACATTGGCTAAAGCAAAAAGGAGTCTCAAAATTTTCCGTATCAAGAGGAACAACAGCATGGGGAACTACATGGGCATCCCCCTTATAGAGTACAACAAGGCCTTTTACAATGACATTATCAACCGTGTAAAGCGCAGAATCTCCTCCTAGAATGGCACTCTCCTGTCTGGTAGATTAGTCCTTATTTCCTCGGTCCTCTCCTCACTCTCTATCTATTTTCTATCGATATTTCGTACACCGATAAGTGTGACCAAAAGAATTAATTCTCTTTTGGCGCATTTCTGGTGGGCTGGTGGAAAGGGGAGTAGGATTATTCACTGGCGAAGCTTGAATGTACTGTCTACCCAAGTGTGAAGGCGGTTTAGGGTTACGGAACATCACGTTATTCAATCAAGCTCTTCTTGCTAAAGCTTAGAAGATTCTCACTAACAGGGAGTCTCTCGTCAGCAAAGTCTATTCTATAAAATATAGGTGTAATGTTACTGATATGAACTTCATTATTAATCATAAATATGCCAACTGCTCTTGGGGCTGGAGAAGTACCCTGTGGGGGATCAAACTCATCAATCAACAACTCGCCTGGAGCATTGGATCTAATAGTTCACTTAACATATGGAATCATCATTGGGTTTATGGCGAGATTCCTGTCCTTAAAACTGGTATTGACGCCCATTCCCCGTAAAATAAAGGATCTCGACAACATGGATGGCTCTTGGAACTCTGATCTCCTCTCTCAGCACTTTTCACCCCATTGGATTAGCAAAATTTCTTCCATCCTTATTCCATTATCTTCTAGCATGGACTCCCCTTATTGGATGGCCAATTCTAATGGGAACTATACTGTCAAGTCTGGCTACAGATTCTCATCCAAGTCTGCCAGGGAATGTGTTGATCATTCTCGACAATACTATTCTATTGATAGTGCCTCAATCTCCTTCTGTCGATAAGTTCTCTGGAAAATTAATTGCCCCAACAAATGGAGAATCTTCCTCTGGAAAATCCTCCACAACTGCTTACCAATTGGTGCTGCTTTCCTTAAACGAAACATTAACCTCGACCCTTACTGCTTTTTCTGAAGCACCAATATCGAAGAGCTCGAGACTGATTCTCATCTTTTTGCCCTTTTGCTTCAAGAATTTGGCTTGGAGGAAACTTAGGCATCAGATGTCATCATAATAGCGACTTACCTTTCTCGCGTTGGGTGATCAACCGGATTCAATATTTTCGCTCGACCACAAATGCTGAAGTTCTCACGTATTAGTTCATGGCTACTCTTTGGGCTATATGGATCGCAAGAAACAAAGGCAAATTTGATGGAGTTTCATGGCCTAATAGTAATAGTGCTGGCATTGCTCTTCCCCCTATCTTGACTCAACTTGCATGACTAATCATGCAAAGAAGAGCGGTCCTGAGAACTGCAAAAAGACCTCATTCCTCAATGGCATCCCTCTTCAACTGACTGGCAAGGCTTCGATCTCTTGTCATGTTATAACTATTGACTCTGATGCCTCCTGGTATCCTAACAGACGTGCGTCATGTGGCTGGCTCGCGTCTGATCCTATTATGGGTACTATATCCATCCAGTCGTCCTGCTTCTATGCACACTCTCCAATCTTGGCGGAAGCGACAGGTATTCTTACAGCCTGCGTTTGGGCTTTTCACCATGGTCTCCTCCACGTCGTACTACACACGGATTGCATTAACTTAATTGAAGCTCTGGGAACAACTGAAACCCAGAGGAATGAACTTCGTGGAATCCTTGACGATTTTCTACATTTCTCTAATTATTTTCTCTGTCTTTCTTTACGGTATATCCCTAGGGCCCTTAATAAGCGTGCTCATGTCTTAGCCATGGCCGCGATAAGACAATGTTAATCCTAGTTTCTCTTGTCAAAAAAAAAACTCCTAAATCTGTGTAGTCTAAGCTTACCACAGTTCTCTACTCCTAGTCACATAATAATGTTAATTGAATCTATCTAGGAAAAAAATAATAACCTAATAAATTTAGGAAAATGAAACCCTAACAAACTTGTGGCAAACTACCACTGGTAATTAATTTAGGAAATAAATAAACATGCTAGGTAGCTACGAAACTGTTTTGAAATTGTATCATACTCCTCTTCAAAAGAAATGTCCTCGATTCTTGATTCTGTAATCCACTCGGATCAAATAAAAGTTT
Organism: Agrostemma githago; assembly: GCA_958450325.1. Classification (NCBI taxonomy): domain Eukaryota; kingdom Viridiplantae; phylum Streptophyta; class Magnoliopsida; order Caryophyllales; family Caryophyllaceae; genus Agrostemma; species Agrostemma githago. The sequence goes on along the minus strand of OY288247.1, from coordinate 57,279,021 downwards.
ACTAAGTGTTCGTCAAAATATCAATAAGTGGAATAAATCTTGAATTAAATATCATATCCTCCTTCAATTCATCATCTTCAAGTTTTTCGATTTCAATACACTTCATCTGTAGTGGTGACTTATATCGGAATGTAAGATCGTCTCATGCCCTAAATGCTCGTGTCTTCCTTCACACCATTCTGCATCCACGGGATTGGGGTAAGAAAATTGTGATTTATAGAACTTCTCATAATGACTTTTACCCTCCATGACAACATCTTGTAAAACAATGATTCATATTCAAGCCAACATCACTATATAAGTTCTCATTGATGGACTTGTCAAGTGCAAGTTGAAACTCTCCCCTTCTTGGAAAGTGAGCTTATAAAAGTTTATAAGGCGTATAACCTTGCATCCACATAAACATCAAATATTGGTGGTACTTCAGGATGAAAAGAAATATTCATCTTTAGAAATTTATCAACAAGACTTCATTTGGGATTAGAACACCAAAGTTGAGTATGATTGGAAATCTAAATCAAAGTCGAATTGAGGATCTAACTCGAAGCATGATTGAGAATCCGACTTGGAGAAGGATTGGGAATCCTAACTGGAGTAGGACTGGAAATCGTAGTTGGAGTAGTATTATAATCCGACTTGAATAAGTAGGATTGGTGATCCGTCTTCAGTTCGGATTGCAAATTGAATAAGAGTAGAAGTAGGATTCTGACTCGAGTTTGGAATACCAATGCTTAAAATCACGTGCACACGTTTTGCACTAAACATGCCAATGAAACTGTGTAAGTGATATGAGTAATCAAAAGCATGTGAACCCTCGAACTATCTCGCTCGAGTTTAATCTTTGAATTCCAATCGCAATCAAAAGTTCAAACCAATAACTTAGGATTGTCTTGACTTTAAGAAAATCAAGAATAATACTCCCTCCGATTTCCTATCATTGACCCGTTTGTTTTTCCTATCATTGACCCATTTGTTTTTGGGTGAAAAATAAGGAAGGGGAAATGAGTGATTAAAAAAAGGAGAAAGAGAGAAATTGATGGGTAAACGTGAACCTGGCATTGTGGCCTAGAATGGAAAGTGGGTAAAAGATCAAACTCAGCCCAAAAAGAATACGTGTCAATGATAGGAACTCGAAAGGAGTAGCTTTGATATCACTTATGATACGTATTTTGCGAAAACACTTTTTTTATATCTTATATTTATTTTGTGTGGGTTTTTTAAAAGGAAAAAAACTCACTCACACGAAACAATGGGATATTGAACTAAATAAGGAATGTATTCTAACTATGAGTGTCTAAATTGAAGACCTATTCAATTTAAGATGGTGAATCGAGTTAAAGACCTATTTAACTTAACTCGATGATTTGAATGATCATAATTCTTGATTAACAAAACAATGATTTAGCTTCTTTATTCAACATGAAATAATGAACCTATGGGTTTTAGGAAACACGAAAGTATTCCTAAAACACTCTTAAATCCATGTAGTCCAAGCCTACCATGGTTCTCTACTCCTAATCACACTAGAAAAAATAATGCTAATTGAATCTATCTAGGAAAAGAAATAATAACCCAATAACTTTAGGAAAACCTAGCCCTAACAAACTTGTAGCAAACTACCACTAGAAATTAATTTAGGAAACAAATAAACATGCTAAACAACTAGGAAACTGTTTTGAAGCGGTATGAATATCATAGTCCGAGTGGTTTAACAAGTGTTCAACTTCTCTTTGCCACAATTGATGGCGTCCAGTTACTAGGGCAGGACTACATCAGTGTACTTGTCCCTTTATCTTCTTTCCCAAAACACTCTATATCACTAGCATATCACTAGCTGAGAAGTTTGCTCAACGCGGAGAAACTATGCTTTTTGGGTGATTGGAAAGGTTATCACATCCTATCCTCCTTGGGAGTACCATAAAAGCTTACATGTGGCATATCACAGGTTATCACATCCTATCCTCCTTGGGAGTACCATAAAAGCTTACATGTGGCATATCACGCCTGATTAACATATAATCCTACCTTGTTGCTTCTCATTCCCTAAAAGGTATTGTCATTCTATCTCTTGGTTTGCTATCTCTCTCGATATGAGCCTTCCTCCCAAAAGATTCAATATTTAATTAAGCTCACATGATGCCAAGCTTCCAATTCGGCTAAACACTACCTAATCTAGAATTCTAGACCATGGATATACATAAAAAAGGTAGAATATAACTCCAATCATATACTTCAAAAGACAGCTTCCTGCTCCACTAAGGGGTCGTTTGCATGATTCCCTTCGTTTGTGTTTGTTTAGTCAATTCAATCATTCCCTTTACCCCTCCCTTTCCCCCAAACTCTTCTAGCTTCTTACCCCCACCCCCAAAGTAATAGATTCTTTTTCCCCACTAAACAACTGAGTCATCACCATCACCAACAACCGCCACCATCACCACCAGCACCAAGGTCCACCCACCACCACTACGACCACCACCACCACCAAGGCCCACCTACCATCACTACAACCACCACCACACTTTCAGGACAGGTCAAATATGGGTCGGAGTTGGGTCAAAATAAATTTTGATGCCTTAATTTATCAATTAAAAAGAAAACGCATTTTTTAAAATTTATCGTATTGTATTAATTATTACTCTGTATAATTACCGTATTTACAATTAAAAAATTGTAAAAATAATATTATTTTACAGGTATTTTATTATTAAAAGATATCAAAGATACACAAAATTTAATTTTTATTGATTTTATAATTGAAATATTAATTTACTTTTTATTATTTTTTATTTTACATATAATGTATAAATATTATGATGACACACCGCTAATGTTGAGGTTTGGGGGAGGTTTGGGTGAAATACATTCTCTTTCATTGAAATCAAACAACAACTTAAATTTGGGATAATCTCATTTCTTTCCCTCTATTTCCCTCGTTGACTTCATTCCATTTCCCTTTGATGAACCAAACGCCCCCTTAAATAACTTTTCTTGTTATTACCTAAACCTTAGAGTTCAATGTTGCAGAAATGAACGAGACAACCACAATAAGTTTTGATTCACTTGCCAAAATCCAATTCACGTTAACAAAAAAAGAATAAGCAGCACTAAGACGGAGCAATGTGCACCCTCAGACCTCAACAAAGTCTAAGTTCTTCAAAATCAGATTCAACACCAATAAAATAATTGTCATTTCTATGAGGGGTTACTTTGATAGAAGACGATAGCTCCCAAAAGCCTAGAAGTTAAGGCTTCCGAGCATATGGGCAATTTGACATATGCACCATGGAAAAGAATGCACCATGGGCAATTTGACATATGCATATAATCCCTTGAAAAATAACAGTAGTAAGCTCATTTCTCAAGTGCACGATGCCAGATGTATTCTAAAGGGAGAGAACATGAGTATGAAAATGAACGGAATGTTATAAATACATCCATGGAGAACGGACTCCATTGAAATTCTGCAAAAAGTAACGATAGCATCTCATATGGGAGTATATGGATGGGACAGGATTTTCAAGCACTCAACGCTCACACTTTTCCGGTAAAAATTCTACGTTCCCGAAATGGATTCTATCAAATATTTTTCTTCTTGTGTAAACATCACTCATTTTATTCCCATATCCCTTCGTACCAAAGCCCACTTACAATCCGTTCCAAATCTCTCCTTAATTCTCATTACCAGGATGTGAACATCACTCTCACAAAGAGTACTTTTAGCGTCAAGAATATTGGACTGCAAGTTTTCGTAATCTATAGGTCAACCATCATTTGCCACACTAAACGTTCATTTTGCGGTGAATGACAGGAGACGGAAAGAAAGGAAAGTAAAAAACACAAAGAGAGACACAGGAAAAGAGAAAAATTATTACCCGGAAGTCACCAAGTGCTTCGAGAATTTCAGAACTTTGACGAATATCATTAGGTGAGCTTAATTGATGAGATAGCTTGTTTACATTACCAGCTGAACTCGCTAAACCTTCAGCTATCTTTGATGCAAGCTGCTCTAAAGGCCTCAAACACACAGCAACAACTCGCTTGTATGTCTCACCAGTTTCTTCAAAAAAAGCAGTTCGACGCCAGGGGTCAATGTTGCTCCCACAAACCATGCTCAAATCAAGATATGCAAGATACTGCAATAGAGATCTAGGGCGACTCTCCTCCAAAGTGATGAGAAGAGGCTCACAAGGATTGGTTTCCATAGCCACAGATACCTTCACCGAAGCAAACACAAATCTTTTTGTGTGCAGAACCTATATAACAGAAGTAACAGTAAAAACCGCAGCAAATCAGTTAACTGCCACTGCCAGCTAAAATGTTTAGGAAAGTCACAAATCTACAGCAACTAATACAAGTAAAAGTACTGATACCATAAAAACGTTTTTCAGACGCACTTGATGGGCCTAACAAAGTTGGAGCTATGATCATTGCACAGTAGTAGCATGCACGTGAGACGACGCCGTCAATACAATGTAATACTCTCAAAACAAAAATGATCAATACTACTGCCTCAATTTGACCTCTGAAACCTCTTACGGCCTTAATCACCCATAAAAATTGTAATGTGGACTTCTTAAGCAAAATAATACCAGACTGGCGGACAGAAAAACTCCAGAATAATAAACAAGTGTCCCACATCAATCAATAAGGTGAGAAGAAAAGGCCAGAGCATGTTTGCAACAGAACAAGAAAATGAAAGCTGAAAATATGACAGACATGACTACTTAGGGACAACAAGCAAGTTTCTGTCAACTAGTACATACCAAGTCGATTGAAAGAATTTACATGCGCACAATGATTGAGTAGTTAATATTCACAGTTGAAGTCCACCGTTTAAACTTTAAACCTCGCCTCACTTATTATTTCCAAGAACGCCAGCAAAATAGGGAAGACATATATGTAAATATAAATGAATAAAAGCCAGCATTAAGGTCAGTTTCAATCATAAACTACACATTCAATAATATCAATCAGATATTATGTGCATGACATACCAAGTTATAAGTACCACATAAAGATGGCTCATCACATGTAGAAACATAGCGCTTATAATTGAGCATACCCTGTGCAAATGTAGCACCAGTTCTGAGGAGAATACAACTGCAAAACTTCCTACATAATAGATGACCTGCTCTGCAAAAAAACTTCCAGCAGGGTTGCCAATATGCTGACCAGGTAAGAGCCACACAGCCATGCCAGAAAACAAGAAGGACAACACAGAGATAGTCAAAGCATGTTTAAAAGCTGAAGGGATCCCCATCTTATAGCTGAAGAAAGGTGGCCGCTGTTGAAAAAGAGGGTCAGTCAGACTTAAAAGGCATTGACGATCATGGGAGTAAGTTTATGAACTCTTACAGCAAACATTGTTGGATTCAAAATAAAAGCAGTTTTAAACACGGCAGCAACAATTACATTATTTTAAACAAGACAGCAACCACAAATACATGACAGGACCAACAAAAACTAGATTTTGACAGATTACATTAAACACACATGGACAAAGTAGCCATAATGCCATAGAACCCATTTACCAATAATAGTCAGATAATCGATCTCCAAGTCACAAATCTAATACCAAAGGCAAGTAAAGACCTTCAGAAAGATATAGCACTAAAACTTTGATTGAATAGAAGAAATGAACGGGATCGGAGCGGTTTAAAATCACTTGCTTGAAAAGAGCACCAAAAGCAAGGATCATAAGCTACTCAAAAATACATTGGCCAAACACACTCGTGATGCCAATTCTACTCCATCATCCAATAACAAAAGTAAAACTTATGGCATCCCATGCAGAATAGTTTTGACAAAATTATCTTCTAGGAAGCAGTGGATGGCCATCCAGAGGCTACCAAGTGCCAACAGAGGCAAGACAATGATTTTGACAGCTTTGTTCTTCAGCGACGGATAGACCAAGTGGCCTGAGAGTCGACAAATTCTCGTTCATTTGGATTTACTACATCTGCATATGGCAGAAATTTAGGAGCCAGGAGGGAAGGGAGATTGCGTAAATTTTGACGGAGAATGCAAGGAAAAACAAGTGAACTACGGTAATTACTCCTATCAAGGTAAAAGTAAACAGAACGAAGAAATGTAATGTGTAATTTAAACAGACCTGAACACGAAATTTTAGTGAATCAAGATTACGGAACGAGACAAGGGGGTCTCTTATCCAAATATTTTTTATCCAAAACCTGGGATTGTTTGAAAGTTGTCTGACAGTTTAAGAAAGTTGTCTGTACTTCCTAATTGTCCTTGCACATCTCATCTTTGTTGATGAGTTGAATATTGAAGCTAGAGAGACATGTGAGAATAACATTTACATGTCTCAAAATAGTAGTTATGCATTCCAGTCTCCAAGGTAGAGTAGCTAGAGTTCAGATCTCATTTGTGAAACTCAAAAAATACTGAGCAGGCGTGCGGCGTGCCTTTCAAATATGTTGAGTTCCTCTCAACACATCTAAGCTCAAATAATAAATTTACCATAACTTCTCCATATATCAAGCATTCTATCAAGAACATTTGCGCGCATATCTTTCTTACTTGCGCAGGTAACTTTCAATTAATGAACTCAATTACATTTGGAATTTTAAACCTACTCGTCTACCAGTTTTCCAATTTTAAATACATACAGAAGCAAATCAACAAAATTTGTGTGGGATTCAAATACTGCTCTGAAGGAAATGTTATGTAACAAGCTGAAGCAGCTCTTGTATGCTAACTGCATGGAATAGGAGGGATGGGTAATTATCAAGGAAATATTGGAATAAAATAAAGCTCCACCAACAAAATGGATTTTGGGCGATCTTTAATCATGAATTCATGATAAGGGGCTGCATAAAAGAAACATAACTGGAAAGCAATCTTACCGGTGCTTCGTTACGCTGGCTGGCAAAGGAGAAAATGGGACGGAATTATTCAGAAATGGAGCAAAGGTGGAAACTGACAACATCTGCTGCTTATTATTTGTTTCACACAGACCACGGACCTATTAGGTGAGCTATAAAGGGAAAGAACTTGATACATGTTGGGTTATCTCCAAAAAGAAGTTACTAGACAATCACCAAGTCCTCAATGGCTTAATAATAACAATAGTAACATTATAGATGCTTGTATGCTCAACCCTTTAGGGTGCGCTTGGATTAAAAAGATTTGGAGGGAAAGGGATGGGAGGGATTTGGATAACAAATGAGGGTGAAGGATTTGAAGGGCGAAAGAAAATGAAACCCTCGATTTCCCTCCTCCAAGTCAATTTATTTCCCCTCCAACAAAGGAAATATTTGGAGGGAAATGTTCTCCTCCATTCCCCCTCCCGTTCCCTTCTCGCCCTTTCCTATCCCTCTTTCCCCTTCCTCTCCTCTTCAGGTATCCAAACACACCAATAGGGGATGAGATAGATGAGATAAATTCTATGATGAATTCTTTTTTCTACGAGTAAAACCAAACTCTTAAAATGTGTGTGTGGGGGGGGGGGGGGATAAACCGTCTAGCTCATATTGCAAAGTTTAACCAACTCTAATTTAATATAATCTTTAATATAGAGAGACAGTTTGTTTTATAATGTTCTAAACGCTGTAAAAAAATTGACTATGGTTGCTATGCACAGCTCCTCTATCACCTCTATCAGGAGCGGTAAACTTCTTTTCCAATTATTTTCCCAACTTTTGAATTATTTCATAGTTGGTCATTAAAAAGGGACGGAAAATGTCTCCTATAATTACTCTTGCATCCCATTGTCAACCATAAGAATTTGGTACATAAACAATCAAATCCATCCATTCATCCAGACAGACAGTGAACAGTAAAGAAATATAAAGCAGTAAACTCGTCGCATGTAACAATGATTTTTCATCTCAACAAAGCAAGTCAGAGCAAACAGATTCTAACCAACAAATGAGTAAACAAAGATGATACTACATCATATCTGTTGATGAACACAGATGCTTTCAAACAGATATTTATGTTTAGTTAAGGGAGTCACATAGTTATATGCTTCTAAGATAATACTCCGTTTTCCATCCTCCATTAGTCACCCATTTCCTCCTCTATCTTATTATTTGAAGCTCTATTACTCATGACTAAAATGTTTTATAATGCGTACCCATTGCCAAGTCGAATACATGAAACTAGTGTATGATTTTTGTGATAATAAGATTACCCAAAGCAAAAATTTCATTAGCTAGCTAGTCACCTGAAGAATAGGAAAAACTGCAACTACAGAATATTAAAAAAAATATTAGCTATTCATTCACCTGAACAATAGGAAAAAGAAGGAGAAAGCGGCGGTTAAAAACAAGGTGAAGTCCATAGAGAAAACCGGCGAGAAGACCTCTAATCCCAAAGCGATGGAGGACCCCTGGGAAAGAGGTGGTGGAAGCGAGGGCAAAAGCGCCAAGAAAACCAGAGAAGGTGGTGGCACAGAGGAGGAGGAAAATGGCAAAAGAAACAAGAGGGGCGGGGGTGATAGAGGGGGGAGTGGAAGTGAAGAGGAGGCGGAGGAAGGAGAGAGCGAGGTCGGGGAGGGAAGCGGGGCGGCGGAAAGAGGGAGAGGAGAGGTTGTGGAGGGAGAGTGAGAAGAGAAGGGAGGAGAAGAGGAAGGAGAGGAGGGAGAAGAGGGTGGTGATGAAGGATGGAAGGAAAGGGGAAGGGGATGGAGTGAAGAAAGGGGACAGGAGTAGGGTTTTGGTGAAGACGAAAATGAGGGTTGATTGGATTGTCTGCCATATTAGGAAGGAGATGAACCGGTTCTGGATCATCATCTTTGGCGGCCATGCTCCTGCTGGTGATGGAGACATGCTGCTCCGGGACTGGGAATGTACAGACTCTACAGACTAGAGAGGGAGAGAGAGTGGGAGAGGGAGTGGGATGTTTTGTTCGGGTTCAATGTTCAACTGGAAGCGGGAACTCCCGAACATATAACGTTTTTGCTTCTCCCACCTCGGTGCGTTTGGTTCGCACAAAGGTATCGGTATGAAATGAGGAATCGTATCAGGGTGGTATAGGGTTAGAACTTCATTCCTAGTACCTTGTGTTTGATTCATTTCTGGTATGAGCTCAGGAAAAAAATGTTTGTGATCTAAAGAAAAAAAAATTGTTTTTAATAAAAAAATCTATTATTATTGTGATAGAATATTATTTTTTTACGCATTTTTACTTGATTGAACAATAATGTTTTTTTTTAATGTTTGTCACCTTAGGAAAAAAAAAACTTTAACCAAAAATTAATACTCTGTATTATTTTTGAATAAGAATTATTTTATGCACATTTTCATCATTGAGAAAACAAGTATTCGGTTGAATAACAATAGAAACGTACAAACAAATTTCAATAAATATGTTTTTGAAACAAAAAAACTTTTGATACCTAGGTATCAACTCTCATACCCAAGGGTGGAGGTGGGTAACTCATACCTCATGGTTTGAGGTATGGGTATGAAAACAAAAAAAGAGGCAAACAAACATAAGGTATGGGGTTTGGTCATTCGATCGTTTGTATAAGAATTTTCACAATTTTTAAGAAATACGGTGAAAGTAAAGTATTACTGGTAAATTAAGTGGTGTCATGGGTCCACCAAATTTTAAAGTAAGAAAAGAGCGTCATTTTGTGTAAATAAAGGAAATATATGAGAATTAGAAGGTAAAGTCTTTTGTCAAAGGGGTTGTAAAGAATTGATTGGATTGTTCATTTATAATAAGTGTAAAGAATTGAATAGATGGGAGTACAACGGAGAGCAGGTAGAATGGAGAGTATTTACCCTCCTTTTGGTCTCTTCTCGAAATGGAGGTCCTCTTTATTGTGAGATCAATCTAAAAAATTCTCTTAGTTAGAGGAAGTTTAATACTTCCTCCAATTTTAGAGGAATTTTATCATAGGTCCTTGTGCATAAAAACAAATATCATTGATCATCTAAATAAACAAGTTAAATAAAAATTATATTAATCATAAAATAATTAAAATAAATAATTAGAAAAGTAATACTCCATCCATTCCATTTGATTGTTTGCATTTGCCTTTTCACACTTGCTAATGCACGTTTTCTTTTGTCTATATCTTTTGTTACGTATTTCTAAAAATTATAAAATTTTGATATTTATTACGTACTCGATTAGACAATTTAAACAAGATTCCACATGACTATATTTTATCTTATATATTAGAAGTTACATTGACGATTTCACGCACTTATGAATAGTGTCCAAAAACCAAATGCAAACAATCAAATGGAACAGAGGGAGTATAAGAATATCCTCTCTATTGTGGGATAAAATTAGAGATGAGAAAATGAAGATGATGAAAAAATGAGGTGGATGAAAGATATGACGATTGATGCGTGTATTTTATATACACTTTTTATGCCTTTTATACGCGCATTCCCGTGTTTATTGAATAGTGAAAACTATTATTTTGCCCCGAATTGACTACTTTGTGGTGTGTATTGTTCTTTTGCAGGAACGGAAGACAAAGGAGCTAAAACGAACCAAAACGGCGCCAAAACGAAGCTGGAAAATTGTTGTTCGCTGAAACGAGCGATAGTCGACCGACTATCAGAATAGTCGGCCGACCATGACGATAGTCTACCGACTATTCTGGAGCTGCGGAGATCAAGTTGATGAGTGATTAGTCGACCGACTATTACAATAGTCGGCCGACTATTTCCTGGACTGCGGGCAGGTTCCGTGATCAGCAAGAAATTTCCTAAACACAAAGAAGTTTCCTAAACAGTTTTTATCTCATTCAATTTGTATAAATAGGGCTTTTGAGCCACATTAGAAATCATCTCTCTCAACTTCTTCACAACTTCTCAACTTTATTCTTTTCTACTTTTATCTCTTTTCTCATTCTCTTAGGACTACTCCTAGTTTAGTTTCTTCCTCTAAGAACTCGGTTATTGTAAGAATTTCGGATTCGAATCGCCTTTATTCCTTTCGGTAATTTTATTTAATCCTTCTTCTTCATTCTTGATTGTTATTATTCTTCGTATTTAATTATTCTTAACTGTTGTTTTATGCTTGTCGCAAATTTATTATTATTCATCACGTTTAATCTAGTAAAATCTCTTATTAATCTTGTTGTTCTTAAATTAATCATGAGTAGCTAATTTGCTTCGCTAGGATTTAGGGGATCTGCGAATTGAATGTGGTCGCTAAATAATTTATAGATATGTCAATGATATTGTGTCTAAGTTGTCACTTGTAGCATATAATCGCGATTAGTCAGTTAATGCGCGTGATTGATTAATTGAATCTGGTAAACTTGAACCTAAGATCGGAAGCCTGGTAAAAGTTAGACCTGCTACAACACATTAGTTTGCCCTAATAAGATCGGAAGCCTTTAGACGTATACTAGGGTGAATAGCGGACCGGAAGGACCTTTTCAATACCTCTTAGACCAATATCTGCGACAGACCTGTGACTCAGACCGTGACCATATGAGATTCATAGTGAACCGACAATCCTAGTTTTCTCTCCATATATTAATTCGTCCTAATTCATTCTATTTAGTTTAGTTATTCTTCTCCTTTAATTCTCTTTCCTTCACTACTTCTAGATTAGTTAAAACAAACAAACAAAACCCCCAATTTAGTTACTTAGATAGACTTTAATTGCAAGTAGAATTTATTTGTCTCCCTGTGGATTCGACCTGACTTCCCTAGCTATATTTTTAGTTAGACCTAAGTTGGTTATCTTTGATAGGTATACGATTAGCTTATCAAATTTTGGCGTCGTTGCCAGAAAGACGGTTAATTTTACTTGTCTTTTTAGTTTATCTTTTGTCTCAGGGAACTTTCGTTCCTTGAGACGGTTCTCATATTTTCCTTCTTAGTTCTGTGTATGCTCAGGTCTAATAGGTCTGAGATTCATCCTTTTGATCCCGAACCTGAGAAGACTTTACGAGCTAGACGGAGTTTTTGGAGGGAAATTCGTCAAGTGGAAAAATCTAATCCGCTTGAACCAGTTTTCGCTAATCTGGAAGCGGAACATTCGTCCCACGAAGAGGACAACTCAAGCACCAAGTCAGACGCCGAGTCAGATATCTCAGTTCCGACCATGCCGCCGAAGCTTTCCACGCACTCCGAGCCGACTCAGGCTAACATCCCAAAAGGATGGAAGCTACCGACTCCTACCACCGGCTCTTTCGAGATTCGTCCCGCTTATATTAATTTAGTGGAGCGAAATACCTTCTCGGGCAATAAAAACGAAGACCCCGGACAGCATATGGAAATACTCACTGATTATTGTTGTTCGATTCCAGTTGCTCCCGGGGTAACACAAGAACAAGTATTGGAGGCCTTATTTCCATTTTCTCTTGCAGGTCCAGCCCGTAGATGGTATCGAGATTTGGATAAAGCAGCAGCCAACATTAATGACTGGAACTCATTGGCGCTTGCTTTTTATAAGCATTACTACCCTCCTCAGCGCACTAATCAGATACGGAGTCAAATAACCAGTTTTAAGCAAGGACCATTGGAAGATCTAAATGAAACATGGACTAGATTTAAGGATCTAGTCCGTTCTATTCCTCACCACGGATTTGAACCATGGTTTTTATGTAATCAATTTTATAACGGTTTATTTGATGATAATCGTGCTATTCTTGATGGTGCTGCTAACGGACGTTTCCAAAACAATGTTGATGATGACAAGGGTTAGAAATTAATCGAGGAGATGGCCACGCATCGAGCCGAATACGGGAATCCGAGGGGAAGTGTTCGGGTAGCCGCAGCTAAAACCAGTGAGATTATGGCTCAATTTGATCATCTTCATGCCCGTTTCGATAAAATTCAGAATCCGCCTCATAGAAACGAGTCAAATCAGAAAACTGTCCATGCTATGATCAAACAAGAGGTTATGTGTGAGCGATGTGATACCGAAGGCCATAGCGCGGGGGAATGTATGACCGGGATGGAACAAGTCCTAGCTTTCCAACACTTCAAGCAAGGTAATTGATGGTAAGGATTTGTCGTGGATCCCCGCCAACAAATAAAAACCAACTAACCTAGTGGGTAGCTAGGGCAAGTCGGGTCGAATCCACAGGGACGGGGTGTCGGACTAAAGTGTGCTACGGTCTAGGACTAGGTTCGAGACGAGCTAATCTAAGGAGGGGGAGACTAGGACTAAGCTAGGTCTAAAGCAAGAAAACAATCAAAGAAAACAGGCTAGGATTAGGTCGGGGTCAAAGGGGTAACGGAATGGTCGAGGAAGAGCTAGAGTGAAGGAGGTAGTAGGGTAATCTAGGTATAGTCCGGGCTCTCTCAACTTAGACTCACCTAGAGGTTCCACCTAAAACCCACCTTGGCGACACAAACGACAAACGGGGTTACTAGCGTGATATCGGGGCCTAGGTCGCATCCGGGCTCTCGCAACTTAGACCGACCTAGGGGTCGTCCTCACCGGGCTCTCGCAACTTAGTGAGGGAACCAAACCCACAAACAAACTATCACCCACAAGAGAAAGTCAAGAAAAACAAGCATATGCATACAAGTCATTCAAGCATTTCAACAAACATGTGGTATGCATCAAACCAAGAGGAAACCCAAAACTTCCACCAACATCTCCAACAAGCCCTTAATCACCCATTAAACACCCAAATCACCTTACTAACCCTAGCAATAATCTACTCAAACATATCTAATGCTAAAACTAACAAGAGCAAGATGAATCAACACAAACAACAAAACTTGCATAATGAAACTAGTGAAACAATGAACTATGAACCTAACAATGAACAAAGATTGAAACTTGGATGAATAAACAAGATTAAGAGAAGGGAAAAGAAGATTATACCTACTAACAAGATGAATGAAAGAAGGAGAAACTTGCATAAAAGAGAAAACCCAAATACATCACCCAAGGTTGTCAATCTTGGTTGGATTCTTCAAGAATTCCCTTAATACAAGAGCTAAACTAAGATTAAGGACTAATTACCGACTAATCTACACTAATCTATGCTAAACTATGCTAAAGTAGTCTAGGGTTTATGGGTAATGTCTAACCTAAGCTTAACATAACAAGGGAAGAGTATATATAGGGTTCCAAGTGGAGAGGAGATGAACAAAGAATTCACGGGCTGTAGCAGGCCCTTCCCGGCCGGGATGAGGTGGTCCCGGTCGGGAAGGGGTCGGTCCCAGCCGGGAGGAGCTGGTCCCGGTCGGGATGGACCCAAAACAGTAGCTCCTTGTTTTGCTCCTTCATCCCGGACGGGATGAGGTCATACCCGTCGGGGATGAGTCTTGTAGGCCTCCAATATGATCTTTTAGGTCCCTCCTTGCCTCTCATGGGTTTCTCATCGATTCTCGGGACTTGGAATCGGGTCTCGGAGGCTCGGGATTGGGTCCCAAGGTCTCGGGGTCGAATCCAAGGCATCGAGTGATCGTTCCCTCACTTCGTTGGCTCCGAAAAGTGTATGTATTGAGTCGGAATCGCTCCAACTCTTCACGAATGGTCTCGGGAACCTGAAACGAACTAGAGGAAGGATAAGTAGCCCATAAATCGCTCCCAAGGAGCGATTCCACAAGAAAAATGGGACCAAAACACTACGAAATAGGCACCACAAACTACACTTATCTACTCCCCCATACTTAACCCTTACTCGCCCTCGAGTAAGCACATACTAACTACTAAACTAGCCGAGTGGGTATTAGCGCACCCTACGCCCTTTCAACTCACGCGAGTACACTTAGAGGAAAAGTGCACTCCGCAAGGCAAGTGGGGTCTTGCGACAAAACTGTGGATGCAACCGGACACAAAACACATAAACAACAACCACACTAACAAACAAACAAAAATCGGTTGCACCCAAAAGAAAACAAATACCGCTTCCCTCAAACAAGCGGTGAAAGAAGCACCGGTTTAGGACTCAAGGCAAGTGACAACGTTCCCGAGCTAGCAATACAAACCAAAATGGACTAAACCCTAATAGTATGACGACAAAGCAACAAAAACGTTGGTAACTTACCCAGGTTCCTCCTAACCTTCTAAGAACGTACTACGGGACGATCGATGGGATGGAAAAAGGATGAACCACGGTGTTAGTCGACACTGTAGGTAAGTGAGACCCCGCCCCCTTCAGCGTGAGCCAAGAGGGTCGTCCCATGTCTAAAACCGCCTAACTAGTCCAAGTAAAAAGATGGAAATATGCAAAATGAGGGAAGACCGACTAATGCCGCTATCATCCTTCCTAGGGACTCGGTCCTTTGGTAGGATCTTTACGGCAAAAGTCGGAAAAAGGCTTATTTTGAGAGGTAGGGGTTATTTTTGTGAATCGGGTTTTCTTTTGGCATTTTCTTCTTCTTTTGCATTTTTGCTTGTTTTGCCATGCCATTTCTTTTTCTTCTTTTCTATTTTCTTTTTGGCTTTTGTGCCTTTTCTTTTTCTTCATTCTTTTCTTTCTTTCTTTTTCTTTCTTTTCTTTGCCCTTTTTGGCTTGATTTGGCTTTTTGGCATTTCTTTGTATAACAAGAAAGAGAGAATTCACAAATTGCAATTTATTGTGTGGATATGTGTAGGAGGTAGGGTAATGGGAGAGTCGGGGAGCGTCCTTCCCTTCAAACCCACAAAAAGTGGAGAACTTGGACTAATCAAACCATCCTAGACATGGTCACCTAAGGGACGGGACTCGGCAACCAAGGCCTTTTCACACCTTGGGTGGTCAAAATGGTCAAATGCAAATCCCGTAGTAAATCCCTAATAAGCTAGGTGGACTCAAGGTAAAGGACCAACGAATTCATTGATTTAGGGTCATTCTACTAGACTAAAGTCCAAGACTCGATTTATACTACTAAGAAGAAAAAGTAAACACTCACACACTAGCCTCTAAACCGGGTTTTCGAAAACCTATTTACACACAAGACACACTAACACAACACAAAACGAAGACATGGCGAAAACGAAAGAAAAAGAGATAAAAGGCCACAAAACAAGATAAAACAAAACAAACAAACAAACAACACAAACACCACCCCAAGCTTCCAAACAAGCCACCAAATCAACCAAACTTTACGAAGCTCCTTCCGAGCACACAAGATCACAATCTCCTCCAAACTCCACAAGAGATACAGAAGAAAAAGGGATAAAGATGTTACCGGAAGTCTTGAAAGCTCTCCAAAACTATTGGTGATTCAAGTAACCTATAAGGAAAAAGGGAGGCAAAACACGCACAACACAACAAATACACGATACAACGACATAAAAGGAAAACACACAAAAGGAAAATCTTTTTGATTTTTATGAAATTTTTTCAAATTTTTAGGGTTTTTAAAGATTTTTCAAAAAATTACGAAAATAAATCTAACTACGATAGAATATCGCTCCCCCACACTTAAGCCGAGCGATGTCCTCATGCTCGACCGTAGTGCATGGGAGCACAAAAGAAAAGAAACTACGAAAATAAAGCTAAAAATCAAAAAGAAAAGTGGAGAAAATGGTAGAATGTGTCCGGCCGGGGTGTAGTCAAGTCACCATGGGCCGAGACAAGAAAAGATATGGAAGGGGGAAGGAAATAAAAAGAAGGAAATAAAAGGAAATGGGAGGGGAGAACTAGGTGTAATCACGTCACCTAGCCCGGATTCCGGCCGAATCCGACTAAATCTTAAAAAAAGGTGAAAACCTTGTAAAATTTGGATTTTTCGATTGACTCTCGACGTAGTCACATCATCGAGAGTCGGGAGCGACCATACTAAGGCCTCGAAGGCCACCAAGACATCATGACTCAAGGGGAAGGGGGCGAACAAGAGAAAGCAAGCAATAATAGACGAAAAAGAAAGGATAGTTGCCATACCCATCGGTTAGCAACTCACTCGCTCCATCGTCTCAATGGTCAATATAAGCACTTTGCTTGTCGTCCTCATTGTCATTCCGCTTCAAACTTGAAAGCACCGCATGGTTGATGTAGTAATGGTGTGAGGGGGTGGGATTTGATGTGAATTTCGGTGTAAAGTGAAAAGGAAATGAAGTGATGGCATGTAAATGATGTGTATGGGTCATATGATACGAGCAAGAAGAGGTAGGGAGGTTGGGTGGGGGTGTATAATGGTTGGGTGGACTCGAATGTCGAAGAAGAGGCACAAAGGGGAGTAGGGGGCCATCCCGGTCGGGATGACATACCCGTTCCGGTTGGGAAGCTCCCGTCCTGATTGGGATGGCACTCCAGTGAACCCAAAATATGGTACCTTCATCCCGATCGGGATGGATCCTTCCCGGTCGGGAAGACTTCTTCGTGGCTTCCTAAACCCCAAAAGCTATTCAAAGCTTCAAAAACCCGTTCCTTTGCTCACAATCCATGCTCTATCGATAACCATTCCTCTCAAGGAGTCATCTTCACTTCATATATCACAATAAACTCAAACACAACATCAAATTCTCTCCCTCACAACGCTCATCAACAATCCAAATAACAAGAATTTCACAAAACTAACAATCCTAGAAACCAAGGTACCAAACAAACATATATACACACACAAAAGCAAAAAGGAAAAGAAAAAGAGATATATACAATAAGGTACTCTCACCAAGTACACCTCCATAGCCATCAAGAGCTCGAAGGAGTAAGTCAAATGCCCTAGCAACATCTTCATTTAAGCTCACATGGCCGAGCCTAGCCACTTTCAAGAGCTTCCAAGTCGGAGGGAAGAAGCGATCATCTTCATTATGCTCGGGGTTCTCGTGATCTTCCGGGTCTTCGGAACCATGATAGCAACGACTCTTATGACCATCCGGTAGGTATAGTGGTCTGGAGTCATGCTCGGCATTATGATGCGGGAGATCACACCCTAGGGGTGTCGCTTCTTCTACGGGGTCGAGAGTGGAACTCTTTTCCACCGCCCGACAAGGATCCTCTTCACCAACCGTCTCACAAGACAAGGGACTAGACATCGAGTGCGGTAAAGGAGGAGAAGGCATCAAGTTTTCTTCATTGGAGGCTTTAGGATCCTCCAATTTCCCATACAAAGCAAGTTCCAAGGCATCTACTTCTTTCTCCCAAGTATTGCGCTCCTTTTCACTCACCTTGTCTATATGGCCTAGAGGAGGTATGTCTTCACTTGGCTTTGGATTGTCTAGTGGTTCATCACGAAGAAAATCGAACAAATCCAATTTCATCGCCAATACATCGGCTCCCAAGAGTTATCTCGAGAATCATGTTCACTCCCCTCCTCATTGTTGGCCCTTAAAGCTTCAACTTCCTCTATTCTCTCCCTATCTTCACCACCCAAGCAACACTCAACAATGGTCTCTTGATCGACCCTCTCTTCTTCATTTGTAGCTTCAAGGTTGGGTTGACTTTCTTGTGGAGGCACCCGACCTTCTTGCCCAAATGAACCTTTCTCAACATGTAGTGGAGCTCGAGTGGCCAACATCGTGATATGAGCCATGAGTGCATTGATGCGAGCATCTTGCACCTCTATTTGGGCCTTGAACTCCTCCCTAACCCCTATTATTTGAGCCACCATCGCTTGTTGAGTCTTTTGCAATAGAGCTATCGCATCATGTTGACTCTTAAGCAATTGAGACATCATTTGAAAAGTCTCAAAGTTGGGATCTTGTGGTTGTGGGTTATGTGAGGGTGTTTGGTTGTTGTTAGGATGTTGGAACGGTCCTTGACAACTTTCTTGGTAACCATAAGAGAAGGGTTCATAAGATTGTTGATGAGGTTGATATGGTTGGTAAAGTTGTGGGTTTTGGTAATTCGCCCCATAGTTGTCCCGTGATGATTGATGGTAGCTTGGACGCGCCATGTCCATAACGTTGCTTTGGTACCTAGGATGAGCTAGAAGCACTTGAGCAAACGTTAGTATCCTAGTGCTTTTGAGGCACTAGGAAGGGGGAGTAACACAAAAGAAGAAAAACAGAGATACACAAGGAGAAGAGAACACAAAAATCAAGAACAAAGTCCAAAACTAAGCACACAAAAGTCTAAACTACGCCGTCCCCGGCAACGACGCCAATTTGATGGTAAGGATTTGTCGTGGATCCCCGCCAACAAATAAAAACCAACTAACCTAGTGGGTAGCTAGGGCAAGTCGGGTCGAATCCACAGGGACGGGGTGTCGGACTAAAGTGTGCTACGGTCTAGGGCTAGGTTCGAGACGAGCTAATCAAAGGAGGGGGAGACTAGGACTAAGCTAGGTCTAAAGCAAGAAAACAATCAAAGGAAACGGGCTAGGATTAGGTCGGGGTCAAAGGGGTAATGGAATGGTCGAGGAAGAGCTAGAGTGAAGGAGGTAGTAGGGTAATCTAGGTATAGTTCGGGCTCTCACAACTTAGACTCACCTAGAGGTTCCACCTAAAACCCACCTTGGCGACACAAACGACAAACGGGGTTACTAGCGTGATATCGGGGCCTAGGTCGCATCCGGGCTCTCGCAACTTAGACCGACCTAGGGGTCGTCCTCACCGGGCTCTCGCAACTTAGTGAGGGAACCAAACCCACAAACAAACTATCACCCACAAGAGAAAGTCAAGAAAAACAAGCATATGCATACAAGTCATTCAAGCATTTCAACAAACATGTGGTATGCATCAAACCAAGAGGAAACCCAAAACTTCCACCAACATCTCCAACAAGCCCTTAATCACCCATTAAACACCCAAATCACCTTACTAACCCTAGCAATAATCTACTCAAACATATCTAAAGCTAAAACTAACAAGAGCAAGATGAATCAACACAAACAACAAAACTTGCATAATGAAACTAGTGAAACAATGAACTATGAACCTAACAATGAACAAAGATTGAAACTTGGATGAATAAACAAGATTAAGATAAGGGAAAAGAAGATTATACCTACTAACAAGATGAATGAAAGAAGGAGAAACTTGCATAAAAGAGAAAACCCAAATACATCACCCAAGGTTGTCAATCTTGGTTGGATTCTTCAAGAATTCCCTTAATACAAGAGCTAAACTAAGATTAAGGACTAATTACCGACTAATCTACACTAATCTATGCTAAACTATTCTAAAGTAGTCTAGGGTTTATGGGTAATGTCTAACCTAAGCTTAACATAACAAGGGAAGAGTATATATAGGGTTCCAAGTGGAGAGGAGATGAACAAAGCATTCACGGGCTGTAGCAGGCCCTTCCCGGCCGGGATGAGGTGGTCCCGGTCGGGAAGGGGTCGGTCCCGGCCGGGAGGAGCTGGTCCCGGTCGGGATGGACCCAAAACAGCAGCTCCTTGTTTTGCTCCTTCATCCCGGACGGGATGAGGTCATACCCGTCGGGGATGAGTCTTGTAGGCCTCCAATATGATCTTTTTGGTCCCTCCTTGCCTCTCATGGGTTTCTCATCGATTCTTGATTCTCGGGACTCGGGATCGGGTCTCGGAGGCTCGGGATTGGGTCCCAAGGTCTCGGGGTCGAATCCAAGGCATCGAGTGATCGTTTCCTCACTTCGTTGGCTCCGAAAAGTGTATGTATTGAGTCGGAATCGCTCCAACTCTTCACGAATGGTCTCGGGAACCTGAAACGAACTAGAGGAAGCATAAGTAGCCCATAAATCGCTCCCAAGGAGCGATTCCACAAGGAAAATGGGACCAAAACACTACGAAATAGGCACCACAAACTACACTTATCAGTAATCCCTATTCTAATTACTATAATGAGAAGACTAGGGAGCATCCAAACTTTAGTTGGACGAGCCAGAATGTGTTGAACCCAATTCCTCAGCCGAAGCAACAAGCGTATGTTCCGCCCCATCGCGGACAACAACAAGGCTTCCAAAAGCCTCTAGCCCTTCCACCGCCGACTCAACCTCTTGCTATTCTCCCTCCACCGCCCGCGACTCCGGCTCCAGTTCCTAGTGAATATCAGGAATTGAAGAGTATGATGCAATCTCTCATGATCCAGATGCAGAAAAGTGACCAATCTAAAGATGCACAGATCAAGATGTTGGAGATGCAGGTGGCGCAGCTTGCCACAAATCAGTCTGCTAGGCAACCAGGCACACTACCGTCACAGCCAAAAAAACAGCACGATACGGCCAACGCGATTCAGTTTCGTAGCGGCCTTACTTATGACGAGCCCAAGATGCCTAGCTATCGTAATTCTGTTATTGTGGATGATGTAATTGAGGATGTAATAGATGATGATGTATCGTTAAAAACTGCTGAAACTGCTGTGAATGACGGACTGATCAATAATAGTCGACCGACTATTTCAGATAGTCGACCGACTATTATTGACAGATTAACAGAAACTACAGGTGAGGAGGAAAATAGTCGACCGACTATCCCTGATAGTCGGCCGACTATCTCAGAGACAGGATCAGGATCCCAGACGATCGCTGCTGATAAGACGTCTGATGCTGAAGTGGAAACGGGTGTTCTACAAGATAAAGCTACTGAACAGATCAAAATTCAAGTTCCTTTTCCTAGCCGGTTGAAGAATAAGAAGGTTGAGAACCAGTTCAGTAAGTTTATGGAGGTCGTCAAAAATCTCTAGGTAACCGTTCCCTTCACGGAATTAATTACCCAGGTACCCTCTTACGCAAAATTTATGAAAGATATTCTGACCCGTAAGACGAACTTTAATGAACATGAGACTATTGCTTTTACTGCCGAGTGTAGTGCTCTAATTCAGAGTAAGTCTCCACCCAAACTGAAAGACCCGGGTAGTTTTTCCATACCATGCACCATAGGCACCCATGTAATCAATAAAGCTTTATGTGATTTGGGTGCAAGTGTCAGTGTCATGCCCTATTCAGTTTGCGAGAAACTGAATATGAGTCACCTTAAAGTCACAAGTGTGACTCTTCAGATGGCTGATAGGTCAGTTAAACGTCCCCTAGGAGTCTTAGAGGATGTCCCTGTGAGGATAGGTAAATTCTTTATACCTGTTGATTTCATTGTTTTAGATATGGCTGAGGATACTCAGATTCCTATAAATTTAGGTAGGCCATTTCTACATACTGCAGGGGCTATTATAGATGTCAAGCACGGACGCTTGACTTTAGAGGTGAGGGATGATAAAGTGACCTTTAATTTGGCCAACACATTAGCTAAGCCTATGATCGAGGATACTTGTTATTCATTAGATATTATCGATGAAGTTATTCTTGATGTTTGTACGGGTTCCCTGAGTAGGGACCCGCTCGAGGCTTTGACATGTTTTGACACTTGTGCAGGTGATAAGACTAACGATGATGCTGTGTGGGATATTTTAGGAGATACACAGAAACTGACGAGCATCGACGGAGAAGTGGTAAATAGGTTGGTAGATAGTTCTTATGCTGTAGAGGTAACCAAACCCGACCTGAAACCTCTTCCGTCTCATCTTAAGTATGTATTTCAAGATGACTCTGAGTCTTATCCCGTCATCGTAAGTAATAAATTAGATGAGAACCAACTTTCTGCTTTGTTGGTCGTTCTTAAAAAGAACAAGAATGCATTAGGTTACAGTCTAGATGACCTTAAGGGAATTAGTCCCGATATTTGCATGCATCGAATTGAATTGGAAGAGGATCGCCGACCTGTTAGACAGGGTCAACGTAAGTTGAACCCGAAAATGCAGGAAGTAGTAATGAAAGAAGTGATGAAGTTATTAGATGCAGGTATAATTTATTCTGTCGGTCACTCTAAATGAGTGAGCCCTGTTCAGGTCGTCCCGAAGAAAGGCGGGACGACCGTGGTAAAAAACGATAAAATGAATTAATACCTACTAGAATTGTAACGGGATGGCGGATGTGTATTGACTATAGACAATTAAATGCCGCCACAAAAAAAGATCACTTCCCTCTTCCGTTTATCGATCAAATGGCAGAAAGGTTAGCCTCACATAAGTTTTTCTGTTATTTAGATGGCTATTCAGGGTTCTTTCAGATCCCGATCCATCCCGATGATCAGGAAAAGACTACCTTTACTTGTCCCCATGGTGTTTTTGCTTATCGCAGGATGCCCTTCGGGTTGTGTAATGCCCCTGCCACCTTTCAAAGGTGTATGATGGGGATATTTTTTGAGTATATCGAGTCTATTATAGAGGCATTTATGGATGATTTCAGTGTCTACGGTAGTAGTTTCACTGATTGTTTAACTAACCTTGATAAAGTAATGCAGCGATGTATTGAGGTCAATCTAGTGCTGAATTGGGAGAAGTTCCATTTTATGGTCAACGAGGGAGTTGTCCTAGGGCACTTAGTTTCAGATTGAGGCATCCAAGTAGACAAAGCAAAGGTGCAAGTGGTCGAGCAATTGCCTCCTCCCGTTAACGTGAAGGGGGTTAGGAGTTTTCTTGGACACGTCGGATTTTATCGCCGGTTTATCAAAGATTTCTCTAAAATTGCTAAACCATTTACACAATTGCTCCTTAAGGATGCCCCATTCATTTTTTCTGATGAATGTTTATCTGCTTTTAACAGGTTGAAGCAGGCTTTGGTCACAACACCTATTATTCAGGCCTCGGATTGGGAGTTACCGTTTGAAATTATGTGCGATGCTAGTGATTATGCGGTCGGAGCGGTGCTGGGTCAAAGGAAGGAAAAAGTAGTAAATGCCATCTATTATGCGAGCCGAACTCTGGATGAGGCTCAGGTGAAGTATACTACGACGGAGAAGAAGCTTCTAGCTGTGGTTTATGCATTAGAGAAGTTTCGATCTTATTTAATAGGATCGAAAGTCACAATGTATACGGACCATGCGGCTTTGAAGTACCTCCTCGCGAAGCCGGAAGCCAAACCGAGATTACTACGATGGATCCTTCTACTTCAGGAATTCGACCTGGAGATTAAGGACAAGAAGGGCGCTGAAAATTCTGTGGCGGACCACCTTTCTAGATTTCCATTGCAGGACGGAGGCGATACTTTACCAATAGATGATTCTTTTCCTGATGATATTTTAATGGCTATTGGTATAATGGATACTCCATGGTATGCTGACTATGCTAATTTTCTTGTAGGTAAAATAATGCCGCCTGATTTGTCATATCAACAAAAGAAGCGGTTCCTACATGATGTTCGGCAATATTTTTGGGATGATCCATATCTTTTCAAGGAGTGTGCCGACAGACTTTTTAGGCGATGCATACCGCAATGGGAAACCAATGCCATCTTGGAAGCCTGTCATTCCTCGTCTTATGGTGGTCACCACGGTCCCGCTAGGACCGTGGCTAAGGTACTTCAATCAGGTTTTTATTGGCCATCTTTGTTTTCTGATGCCAAGTCATTTGTTTCAGGATGTGATGCTTGTCAAAGGACGGGAAATATCTCCCAGAGGCATGAGATGCCTTAGGTCGGTATTTTGGAGGTAGAAATTTTCGATGTTTGGGGCATCGACTATCAAGGTCCCTTCCCGACAAGTCGAGGTAATAGGTACATTTTAGTAGCTGTGGACTACGTATCTAAGTGGGTAGAAGCCGTTGCCTCGGTCCATTGTGACGCTAAGACCGTCATCCAACTTTTCAAGAAGATTATATTCCCACGTTTTGGCGTTCCCCGAGTCGTCATTAGTGATGGAGGTATGCACTTTAAAGAAAAACAACTTATTGCCTTATTATCTCAATATGGTGTTATGCATCGTAGAGGTTTGGGGTATCACCCCCAAACTATTGGACAGGTTGAAGTTTCCAACCGAGAGCTTAAGGATATTTTGGCAAAAGTTGTCTCAAAGTCAAGAAAAGATTGAAGCCTGACACTAGATGACACTCTATGGGCGTATAGGACCGCCTATAAGACACCGATTGGTACATCGCCTTATCGGTTGGTTTATGGGAAGTCCTGTCACCTACCCGTAGAGTTGGAACATAAAGCTTGGTGGGCGGTTAAAGAGTTGAACTTTGACCCAAAATTGTGTGGCGAGAATCGACTTTTGCAGCTAGATGAGCTCGAGGAGTTCAGAATGAATGCCTACAATAGTGCCCGTATCTACAAAGAAAAGACCAAAAGGTGGCACGATAAGCGTATCATTCTGAGGGAGTTTAAAGCGTGCGAAAAGGTATTATTGTTTAATTCTCGTCTTCGTCTTTTTCCTGGAAAATTAAAATCCAGATGGTCCGGCCCCTATACGGTAATTTCAGTTTCTAAATTTGGGTCGGTCGAGCTTGAAAACTCTTCCACGGGAAATCGCTTTAAGATCAATGGTCACCAAATAAAGCACTACCACGAGAAAGGTGAGACAAGAGGAGAAGTCGAGGTTTTGTACCTCGAAACAGTCACTAACTGAGCAAGGTGACTACGGTCGTGCGGGACCTTAAACCAGCGCTAACCGGGAGGCAACCTGGGTTGTAAAACATTTGTACCTGCATTTAGTTAGTTAGAGCATATTTAATTTTCTGCATTATAGATTTTGTGAGGGTGAGAACGAGGGTCTAAAGGTTTGAATTGAGTTTTGCAGAGAACAGGCTGCTGACGGAAAACTGGAATGAGTCAACAATAGTCGATCGACCCTTTTTATAGTCGGCTGACTATTCTTTTAGTCGGTCGACTATTCCAATAGTCGATCGACAATTCCGACATCGCGCACCTTGGCTGACAATTTCCGTCGAATAAGTTTTCTCTCTCTTTACTCTACTTCAGTTACATTTATTTTGAAATAACTTCTAAACCCTATTTTCTCTTTTACTCTTCCCACCTACTTCCATCCTTACCTTCATCTTCTTCATTTCAAATAAATCTCCATCTTCATCCTCAAACCCCTACCCATTTTCTTATCTCCTTCCCTTTTTCTTCTCTAAATCTTTTCATCCTTTGTTAGTTCTTGTCTTTATTGAAGTTGCAACTACCTTCCAACCATTCAAGTAAGTTTTCTTGTGCTTCATTTTCTGTTTTCCGTCTAGACATTGTCGTATACCTATCGCCGCCTGCGTTCTCTGCTGTCCGTCGAGAGTCGCCGACTATCGTCTCTGTCGGGCGATTTTTCGCTGCTTCCTGGGTTTTGTTGCGAGTTCTCAAGGGTCGATTTCAGCATCAAATTTCAGTCTTTGGCTTGGTTTTACGTCAGATTCCTGCTATTACTTCCCAAGTTTGTTGATTTCATCCACATTATAATGTTTTTACCCAAACTTCAGTTTTGAAATTAGGGTTTTGAGTTCAATTGATTTGGGGTTTTTTGTGGATTTCTGCTACTACTTCATTTGTTTACCCAAATTTGTTGATTTCATCCACATTATAATGTTTTTACCCAAATTTCAGCTTTGAAATTAGGGTTTTGATTTCAATTGATTTGGGGGTTTTTGTGTGTATAATACACTAGTCTAATTTTAGCTATTTCAGGTCAATATGGACGCGAGAAAAAGACAACGTCAGGGAAGGACAAGGCGTCGGGTCGACATTAGCCGGGAGTCAATGCCGAGTCAAGACCTCGTTCCATTTCCCGAGGAGAGCATACCGGAATATCAAAACGTTCAGTTTGCCTCGGCTGATCAGAGGGAGTGTTTTCTCCAGTTGGCAGCTCTTAAGATAACCCCGACACGGTTTCTAGACCGTGAGCTCTTGGGTAGGTTAGGCATTTATCGGCCTGTTGTTGACTTACTTAATGGTACCGGTATGAGTGGGCTAATTTATATGCTAGAATTCACATATAAGGGTCTTACTCTTGAGTTTTTTAGTAGTTTCAATTTTTTTAGTGACATGAACTGGGACACACCTTACATTTTTTTTAAACTCTTTAACACAAGTTTTTCTAGGACCGTTCGCGAGTTCGGTCAGCTTTTAGGTGTTACTAGCGAAGGGGATTCAATTCATCCCCCTCGTCGTCTAGCCAATGAAATCTGGTCTTGCATTACTGATCGCAACACGGGTCGTAAGCGGGGCAACGAAGTCCATCACCCGGCCATCCGATACTGGCTTCGTCTGATAGGGTGCACTATTTACGGACGTACTGAGCCGAACAATGTTAATGCTGATGAGTTAGAGAGTCTAGCGGACTATCTAAACATCGATAGCGAGCGGCCATATGTCATGAATGTGGCCGCCCTTGTTGCCCACCATTTCCAACATATCGGGAATGGACTTATTTCTATCATTCATTGTGGGGGTCTCGTTTCCCACATCGGTCGTAGGCTATTTCCGGACTTCCCGTACGGGGAGGAACCTATAGGACACGATCTTCCATCTGCCGCGTGACTCGAAAGTCGCCTTTTGAACTTTTCTGTCCTTAGGAGTCTTCATTGGCTAGCTCCTGATTTGCGTTGGCGCATAGCAAAGGATGAATCGGTTATCCTCCTTTACAATCTACTACCTCTTACCCCCTTCCCCTATCTCCCCTTTGGTCCTGAACGGGACCCTCCACCGTATCCCTCCTATTTGCTACCACTTAGGAGGGAACTTCAGACCCCCACACACTTTGCACCCGAGACGGGTGAACCGTCTCGACCTTCTCGACAATCTCGACGAGGTGGTAGCCGATCGACCAGCCGTGCTTCACATACACCATCTTTTGCGGCTGGACCTTCGGGCCCACCACGGCCCCCTTATGCATTTCCATATACTGATTATTCTAATGTGCCTGCATTTCCTGCTCACTTTGTGCCTCCTCCACCGTATGTTACACCGGCGGTCCTCGACCAAGCGGCAGTTCCGGGAATGCTTAATGAGTTGTGCCACCGGATAGCCACGGTGCAACTAAATCAGGCACTGTAATCCCCTAGAAATTCTAACGCAATACAGTGGCGGAAACACTGTAGAAGTGGGATTATAACACACTGTAGCTATGTCTTGATTAAATAAAAATGGTAAGTCAATACATAAGCCATAAAATAAAAATGGCTAAAAAATAAATAAATAAATAAAATCCATAAAAAGGGTTTTATTAATCCATAATACAGTGATCTGATTAAAACAAGCAGGATCCATAACTGCTCGCTAGCCCACCCGAAGGAAAACACATATACCTGCCATGTTAAAAACATAACAGCCACAATCAGTGGGGAGCAACGTCAACGTTCTCCCAGCCGTATAACATGATTTTAAAACTGTAATTACTATTATAGAAAGATAGTAAAAATGGAAAACAGTAAAACACATTATAATAAAAATAAACTTTCAGTGAAAAACTTCACGTATCAAAACATATAATAAAAATGAGTTTTCCGAAGAAAACATAAAACATTTGCCAACCTGCAACCAAATTATATCGATAATAATAAAAATATTCAAAATGGCGTTATGGATAGGAGTAGTGTAGACGGCTAGACTTTCACTAGGAGAGTACTAAAAACTAGCTTCGAGAACTTAGTTCAAATAAATCAAACTTCGGTCTCTAACTAGGCTACTCAACCATAATAGAGCGGCGACTTATAAACGCGTGGCCCTAGTTTAAGATAATGCACACCCCTCCTGGGATTACCTGTCACCCAGTTCAACTTATGACGGCGACTTACTGCGAGACCTAAGCTTAAGGTCAAAATGTACACAACTCCCGGGATACCTGTCACCCGGTTCAACAACCAATGTACTGATTCCTGATACACTAGCCTTATAGTTGATGGCAAAACCGTACACCCTAGAATATATTACTCTAACCTCACACTTGTCCTTATTCCATAACTCCAAAACAAAGCCATTAACGATATTCAAAAGATATAATCAATATAAATAATATGAGGATAAAAGAAGTAAACATTTATATTCTAAAAGAGGAAACTCTCTATTTTAGGAAACTTCTATTTTTAGAAACTTTACTAAAAATAGCATTATATCAAAATAGTGAAAATATTAGTTCATACTAATACCACATTTTTAGTAAACAATATAGATTTATAAAACTAATACTTTCGGCCTTAACGATATTAATTACCAAAGTGAACATTTAATTTTATGAAATTATTAAAATATCGTATAAGCGTTATAAAATGATTAAAAATGTCTTAAACATTTTAATATTACTAATTAGGGTGTTTTCAAAAGTTAAAAGCTAAAATTCCCTAATTATTATTAGTTTCGACAATAAAATTATAAATAGGATTTTACGGCAAACACCAAATTAAATATTTGAACGTCTTCATTTAATTAAAACAACAAATATATTTAGAGTATGTTAAGGGATGATTTAACTCTTAAAGTTTTAGATTTAAATACTTTCAAAATTGCTGGAAAAATAATTCTTTTAGGTAAGACGAAGCATTTTAACGATAAATCACAATTTGTCCGAAAATCAATACTTATTAATTAAAGACTTTAATAAATAGTACAAAAATTACATAAAATAGTTAAAATATATTTACTGACATTCTGTCCAGAAAAGAAAATTTTCCAGAATCCTAAAACTCGGTTTTTAAAGCGTTTTCTCGTTAATCGTCTAATCTCGACAATAACGATTAATAAAAATAGTAATTACAAAACGATTTAAGTATTAATATCCAAAAATTATTATTAAACCTAAAAATCATCATTTTCCAGAACATACCCATTTTCTAGATTTTCCAAAGTTCCAGATTTACCAACTTCCGTCAAAACCGTCTTTAAAACCCGTTTTCACAATTAACGATTCCATTAATAAAACTTATCGTTCCTAACATTTTATTAAGGCACTAAAAATCATAAAATTACATTTTAATATGAAATCATCAGAATCAATTTTTTTTTACAGATTTAAACCAAAGACCAGAAATCAAGAATTTAAACAACAAACACGGTTTTAACGATAAACGATGATTTAAAGTGATTAATTAATTCTTCCACTTAACAATTCCGAAAAATTATGAAAACATTCAGAAAATTCTATTTCATCAGAAAGTTTCACCACGTCAAAAATCAGATTAAATTAAAATGTTTAAGTACTAGAACTAAAAATCGGCTTTTAATCGTTTTTGTCCGTAAACGGTAATAATTCAATAATTGATATCAAAAATATCAGAAAAATACTAAATTATTAAAAATCATCAAACACAACATTTTTACAGAATATAAACATATATTACATGTTTAGGCCGATTATTACGATTTTACAAATTAATATAACAATTTAATCGTTAATCTCATAAAAGCGATAAAAATACCGAAACATACAAATTTTCAACTTTTAAATTTTTTCCAGAATTCGTGACATACATATATTGCCAAATTAAAACATAAAAATATATACATGCAAATACTCAATTAAAATCATGAAATACCGAGTAACATCGACGTTACCTCTACTCCAAGTCTGAATCGATAATATATTCGTCGGCTTCGGGATCGTCCAAAAATCCTACCAAACACGAAAATCATGGCAGAAAAATACCATGAGAAAACTAATAAAAATCAAGGTAAATATTGATCGAAAACGACGTCGATTAATACCTTAACGAAGAGAACGGAAAGAGGATTATTTGACGATGAATTTGAGTCGATTAAGACTAGAATTGAAGCAAAAATAATCCTAGAATAGGGGGGGAGTGCCACGGCCAAAATGGATGAAGGTAGAATTTTTTTAACTTGATGAATGAAATAAAGTGGTGTAAGGAAATGAATGGTTTTCCTAAATATAAATGGGATTATTGTTTGATAAAAACTATGTGCAACCTTGTTATAGTGGCCGGCCAAAAGAAAAGAGGAAGGAGTATGAAAAGTTTTGATAATAATGCAACAATGAATGAAAAGAAATAATCTTACGTTTACGTTTTAACGTGATAAAATGAAACGTTTAAATAAAACGTAGTAAAACTTGTGACCAAGAGCTTAGTCGGTCCAAAATGTGAGGAAATGGTCTCAAATAATTTATAAGTTGATAAAAAGTATAATCGTAAAATAGTTAAAGGCATTTCAAAGTAATTCGAGTAAACCTCGCGTAAGAAAATAATTATTCGCGAAGCTTCGTAACAAAAATCATTAACAACTAAATTTTTGTAAATAAAAATATTTACTAGTTGAAAATATTATAGAAACATATTCAAACATTTTTAGGAAAAGGAATAACTTAAATCCAAGCTTAAAAATGTCAATTCGAAGAGAAATAGAATTCCTTGCGGAAAAATTAATTAGTTTACGAAGAAACCAAATAAATGGATTTAAAAAGAATTTAAATCTTTAAAATTAAAAATAAAAATTATTAAACTCAAAAATTAAAATAGAGCTTAGTAAAATGATGAAATATGAGGCCAAAAGTGACAGAGTTAAGACAGAGTCCTAACGGAAAGAATGAAAATGCTTAGGAAAAATAGCGGGTGTTACAGGCACTTTCCGATTTTCCATGTTACAACAATGGAGTGCAGGTCAGCCTAATCTCTCCTACAGCTTGGCACCCGACTTACTACACCTATCCCGAGGGAGGCTATGGTAACAATGCCGGGAACGCGGAGAGAAATGATGGAGAGGGAGATGACGAGGAGGGAGATGACGACGATGGAGCTGACGATGGTGGTAGTCAGGAGGAGAGCGGTGACGAGAGCTTCGATTAGGACGGTTTGGGGAGGTCTCCGTTTGTATATATCTTGTAAGTAGTTCTTCGTTTTCTTCTTTTTGCACTTCCATCGTTTTGCATTTCTTCCCCGTATATTTTATGCCTTTTATTGTTTGCTGTACACAATGAGAGCATTGTGCGATTTGGTTTGGGGAGGGTATGCTTCTGTCTGTTTTCATCCATCTGCATATTTCTTGCATTTCCGCATGCACAAAAAAATCACAAAAATATGTTTTTGCATTTAGTCGAGTCTTAGTTGAGTCGGAATGCTATGTAGCGATGATGATATTGCTTTTATGTCTTCATTTAGTTGCTTATCCTAGTGCGCCGTTAGAATTTTTGTATATAATCACGTGCGGTATTCTTGCATCTTTGGTTAACGGTACTGAACGAATAAACTTGACTCATTGTTGGCAAACTACTTAGATTTGTAAGGAATTAGAGCTTTTAAACTGATCACATTCATGATCAGTTTCATTTAGGTTGAGAGCAGTACTCCTTATGAGACATGTAACATCAAACTGCATAAGCATGACATTCGTCTCTTGGTACCTGTACGTTTTTGACTCGTGGTTTTGACATGTGCGAAAAAGGCAATTCCTTTCTTTTATCTAATTCCCATGAGCCTCACATAGCCAAATTGACCTGTTTGACCCGTTTATTAACTACATGCCATATATTGCCTATCCTAGTCAAGCTAGTAGATGATTTAGACAGAATTATTTTTTTGGGTTAATTTTGGAACCATGATATTGGAAAAGAAAAAAAGGGGAATTGAAAAAAATGAATTGAGAAAAAAAAATAAAAAAAATGAAAAGAAAAAAAATAATGAATGGAAAAAATTCAATGAAAGAAAAAATTGAATGAAAGAAAAGAAAGGAAAGAAGAAAGGAAAGAAAAAATGAAGTGAAACTAGAAGAAGAATGTGTTTTTGCTATGAGAAAAGAATTGATCTCTCTAATTTCATAGTTATTAGTGGGAAGCGGTTTTGATAAAGCGTTTTTTGCTATGTCTGATTTCTTCGACTGGAATTTGGTGAGAACGGGACGTTATTTATTGATGGGTGTAAGGAATACTAGCTTGGCTTTTACCTCCACATATCCATATCGTTTTGCCCCTTCTTACCCGATTAGCCTCACTTTATACCATATGTAAGTCCTTGGCACGTGTCTTTCCCGATAGAATGCGTATGTACGGTTATTAGAGATTGATTTCATGTTAGATTGCATGCATGTTCTTGTAGGTCGCAGTTTAGGTGAGTGCTTTGTCTTTCCATTTTTACATAAACTCACAATATCATCCCTTATGTGTGATGAGCGATCCGTGAGAGTCCGACATAGACGAGTCTTGCAAGGTTGAAGGTTCAGTATTGTTATCATTGGTCAAGCTTGTTGTATGGAGTTGTTTACATTAGTTTTGATCGTTGCACATTGGTTTGGGTAACTTTGAAGCATATTCCGCTATGAGTTATATACATTCCATTAGGATTGAGTTAAGGTTTTGTGCTTGCTTGGGGACAAGCAAGGGTTTGGTTTGGGGAGATTTGATGCGCGTATTTTATATACACTTTTTATGCCTTTTATACGCGCATTCCCGTGTTTATTGAATAGTGAAAACAATTATTTTGCCCCGAATTGGCTACTTTGTGGTGTGTATTGTCCTTTTGCAGGAACGGAAGACAAAGGAGCTAAAACGAACCAAAACCGCGCCAAAACGAAGCTGGAAAATTGCTGTTCGCTGAAACGAGCGATAATCGACCGACTATCAGAATAGTCGGCCGACCATGACGATAGTCGACCGACTATTACAATAGTCGGCCGACTATTTTGGAGCTGCGGAGATCAAGTTGATGAGTAATTAGTCGACCGACTATTACAATAGTCGGCCGACTATTTCCTGGACTGCGGGCAGGTTTCGTGATCAGCAAGAAATTTCCTAAACACAAAGGAGTTTCCTAAACAGTTTTTAACTCATTCAATTTGTATAAATAGGGCTTTGAGCCACATTAGAAATCATCTCTCTCAACTTCTTCACAACTTCTCAACTTTATTCTTCTATACTTTTATCTCTTTTCTCATTCTCTTAGGACTACTCCTAGTTTAGTTTCTTCCTCTAAGAACTCGGTTATTGTAAGAATTTCGGATTCGAATCGCCTTTATTCCTTTCGGTAATTTTATTTAATCCTTCTTCTTCATTCTTGATTGTTATTATTCTTCGTATTTAATTATTCTTAACTGTTGTTTTGTGCTTGTCGCAAATTTATTATTATTCATCACATTTAATCTAGTAAAATCTCTTATTAATCTTGTTGTTCTTAAATTAATCATGAGTAGCTAATTTCCTTCGCAAAGATTTAGGGGATCTGCGAATTGAATGTAGTCGCTAAATAATTTATAGATCTGTCAATGATATTGTGTCTGAGTTGGCACTTGTAGCATATAATCGCGATTAGTCAGTTAATGCGCATGATTGATTAATTGAATCTGGTAAACTTGAACCTAAGATCGGAAGCCTGGTAAAAGTTAGATCTGCTACAACACATTAGTTTGCCCTAATAAGATCAGAAGCCTTTAGACGTATACTAGGGTGAATAGCGGACTGGAAGGACCTTTTCAATACCTTTGGACATGACATAGGTCCACCCCGACGCGGCGAAGCGCGGGTTTTGGGGAGGCGATAGAATTTCCATATGAGATGGATCGAATAGAATTTTAAATCGAAGTAGGAGTCGCCACCGAATTTTATGGTTATTCGGAACCATTCGAACCCACTCTATGTCGTAGTGGGCCATACTTAAAGCCTGGCCCATTTCCGATGTCAGAGTTTATTGGGTTCGTCCCTTAGCATTACGATACCGATGCCGACTTGAGCGGTTAATCGTATATTGAATGACTCTCGTTGCCAATGGATTCGGACATCCGAAAACCATGGTTCTGAGTAAGGGGTGAGGGTACGTGTTGGGAAGTTCAGTGAGAACACCCAACCCCGCCCGCACTTAGCGGCCTTTACTAAGATATCGTTCGTTTTTGTGTACACGCGTTAGTTCGACGGTTAAATGATATGCAGAGATTATTTTCCTAAGACATATAAGGAAAAATAAATAAATGGGTTGCTAAGTCGTTTAATGCATGTTAAACTAATAACGTCAAAGTTATCTTAGCATGTGAGTTCGTTTTAGTCTAATAAAACGATAAAATGAATATGAGAAAAATAAATTGCTACAAACACGAGAAAACGAGTTAGTAACGATTGAATAATAACATAGGAAATAAATATATGAAATCGAGGAAATAAAAATTAATCGAAATTTGAAAAATATTGTTAAAACGCGGTTTTGTATAAAAAACGAAGTTCGAGAAAAAATAAAAAAAAACGAGAAAGACGTGTTTGGGCCGAGAGCCGCGCGACTCGCCCGAGCCTCATGCGGGTCGCGTGGCGGCCTGATTTCGACGATGATTTTCAGGAAAATTTTGGTTAAATCGCGTACGAATATCGCATAATTCGTACTCGATTTAATATTCTCGATATTCGTTATATTCGATAGTCGACTATGAGATCAATATCGAATATTTGGAATAGTTTTGAAAAAGATATAAATTTAGAAATCGTTTCGTAAAAATAATAAAAATAAACGAACGAAAAACTAAAAAAATAGAACCGGATCACAGACTCATGCGCGAGTCGCCTAGACCGGGCGCGACTCGCGTACGGGTCTGTCCAATTTTATATTTTTTTGTCGAAAATTGTTATAAATCGCGTACAAATATGGATTAATTCATACTCGGTTTATATTTTCGATATTCGTCGTATTCGATATTCGATTATGAAATCGATATCGAATATTCGGAATGACTTTGGAAAATGTTTTGAAAAAGTTTGTTTTTGAACGAAAAATAAGAAAAAAGAATTTTGAACGAAAAGTTGTAAAAGGATTTTGAATGAAGAAAAATAAAATGAAATCGTCGAAATCTTAATATAATTCTTTTGATACGATATTCGATTATATAAAATCGGTATCATATTTTAAGAATATTCGATATATGAAAATAGTTTTTATTAGTATCGATATTAGAAAAATATATGCGATGAACGACCCATATTAAAATATAAAATGACCGACGAAAAAAAAAAAAAAAAAAAGAAAAACGTGAGAAAGAGGGAGAAAGGAAGAAGAATCGGGTTTGATTTACATCCTCAACCTACATGCTTTGTGTTCTCGGTATAAGGCTCGTCGGACGGTGGCTTAGGCACGGGAGCGTCGAGATGATGCGGGTGAGTTAAGGTGTCGGTTTTTTGGAGGTTTGGGACGCTGGGTTTGGTCGTGCGGTCAAGGCTCTGAGGCTTCGGGAAAAATGTCGGGATTTTCTAACTATCGGATTTGTATATGAATCGTGTGTGGAGGCTGTTTTTTCGGTGTGATGGGTGTAAAAACCGTGTGTATTGGCTGGAAAAGCGAGGTAATTGATGTCTCTTTTGTGTTGGACGGGAGGTCCTATTTATAGGGAGTTTCCAACCTTGGTTTAGGAGAGTTTGAATACCGCTTAGGATAGGAAACGTAGAAGTTCGAGGGAAATAAGAATTCCGCTTTCTTGGCCAAGAAGAAAGGGATTTCGGCTGACTTGAAGGTGAATTGGCCGAGTGTTTTACACTTGGTCGGGTACTTGAATCGGTTTTTGGATAGGATTCCTGTTCGAGCTAGAATTACCGCTTGAGTAAGAAGCTGAGGAGAATGAGGATTCCGTTTTCTTGTGAGGGAAGAAAGAGAGGAAAACCGGCTGGTTTGAGGGTGTATTGGCCGAGTATTTGGTACTCGGTCAATGTCTGAATCGGTTTCCGGATAGAATTCCTACTTGAGATCGAATTCTACCTTAAACGGAATTGTTTATTATTTTTGTATGGCTGATTTTTGTGGAGTTAGGGTCCGAATTGGACACGTGATTTATCACGGTCGGTCCGCAAGTCTCAGGAAATATCTTTGACCGGGTTTTGACTCGGTCGCTAAAAGACGGTTTTACCCCTGGTGACGGTTTCGACCCAAATTAGTGTTATTTGACTCGAAACGACCCACTGGGCCTGGATTTGAGGTTGGTTTTGTGAGATTTGTACTCCTTAAAATGTCTAAGCCAAATTTCCATGATTACAAGCCCATATCCGAGTCTATCAAAGCACGTTTACGTCCTATCATCATCGGGTGTTTGGCGGGAACTACTATAGACACCTGGCGGTCAAAATGTGGGTGTCTACAGAGCCCCCACTCTGACTGAGGCTTGGACAAGGCAAAAGTCAGAGTAGCTACCAGGTCAATCAAGGATTAAAACTAGGCAGACTTCCGATCGGGTCGTTTAGGGTCCATTAGACCTACGTGAAGGGCTCGCCAGCCATAGAATAGAAATCATACCTGGGTTGATGCTGATAATGTCGCGGGAGCTTGCCTAGGAAGCTATGGGTATACCTGTTTGCAGATATATCCTGTCTTAGAATTGCGCAGGAGCTTTTCCACTAGGGAACTTAGAATTCTCGGGGAGTCTTGAGTGTACCTGTATGCTGACATAATTTGTATGTAACATTTAGGCGAAACACTGACTCATGCTGGGGAAGAAAAAAAAAGATGATTTTTCCCGAAAAAATTTTGAAAAGGAGAATGCTGAAATTTTTTGGAAGTTTTGAAAACAAGGATGGCTGGGATGACTTTGATTCCTAATTGGATTCTGACACGGATTCCTAGAATTTCCTGGTTAGGCCTATATGCCTAGATGAAACAGGGGAAGTGGTAAAAATCCTATTCCTGTGATGACTAGGAAGAGGAGTATTTTCCATTATAAATAGAGGGCTGTGGTTTCTTCTTTTCATATTCCCACCCAAATCTTTTTCTTCTATCTCAAAATCCCTTAGACTTTTTAGGATAAAATAAAAGAAACTATTCTTGTGATGGGTATTGACCATTTGACCGCGATGCTTCATGCGTGGGCCCAGGATTTTCGAGATGAAGACAGAGTCCAGTTAACTCAAATGGGAATTGTGGCTTTATTCCCACTACAGCGACTTAAGGTAGATTCGCACTTTCTTGATGCTTGTTTATCCTTTTGGGATACTACCTTTCATGTTTTTGCATTTCCTCGAGGAGAAATATGTCCTCTTCCTGAAGAGATAGCAGCTATTGGCGGGTGGTGCCCTAATGCTCGTCCTGCTATTCTCCCATTTTATCCTGACCCAAGGAGGAGGTTGAGGGATTTTCTAGGCTTGTCGCATGCTGAGACAGCCCGTATGGTGAAGGGAAATTCAGTTTCCCTATTTGACTTGGCTGATAAATTTATGAACCCGGTTGGTGAAAGAATTACTTCTACCCATAGGCGTAGGGCCTTTGCCTTTTGTATGCTGCATAGATATGCCTTCGAAGGTCGAATGGATGCTGACTCATGCTTAGGTGAGATCAGGCTAATCAGCGTAGTTGACCAAATGGAGACAGGTCACAGCCCAGCTTGGCTGATAACTGGGGAGATTATTATGGGCCTTGACTCTAGGAAACTCGAACCAGGTCAGCAATTGACAGGGAGCATCCGTCTTTTGCAGGTATTTTAACCATTTTTCCGATAAATTGCTCGATTTCCCGACTTTTACGGTAATTTTGAATTTTTTGGAATTTTCCGGAATTTCCAATTTTCCGGATTTTTTCGAATTTTTTTGATTTTGCCGAAATTTTTGAATTTTTACGAAAATTCTTAATTTTTTGAATTTTTCCGAATTTTTCGAAAATTCCAATTTTTCGATTTTTTTTTTTTGATTTTTCGAAAGTTTTTGACTTTTCGAAAATTTTGCAGCTCTGGTTATCCGAGCGTCTGTCGATTATAGAGCCCCCGGTAAATATACCCAAATATCGCAGTAGTCAGATCGGTTCAAGGTCTCGCCGAATAAGATCAAGTCATCCCATAACTCAAAAATATTGGGATGAAGAGCTAACATTCCATGGTGGGCCTTTGATCAGGTGGAACGTCGTTTGGTGGTTCCTTTCAAGGCTGACAGGATTAGCTAGGAGAGACAAGGCCCGTTATCTGGTGATTCTGTCTTTGGACTGGACTGTCCATATCTATCCGGACCGTATCCTAAGGCAATTCGGTTCGTTTCAGGAAATCCCTGAGACTGAGGCAATTATTAGCGTTTCGATCCAATTGACGGACGCTATGTGTGACACGTGGCTACAACGTTGGTTTACTCGTGTCATGTGGACTATACCTTGCCCTTGTCAAACCACTTGGGTTTCTGAATCCTATCGCAAATGGACTTCTGAAGAATCCCAGGAGGCCCGTAAAGCTTTGAAGACCGAAGAAGCTCTTGACTTGGCCCGCCGAGAATCGGCCAAAAATAATAGGCGGTTCTTTGAAGAGATTCCAACTTCCTTTGCTGAGCCAGGGTCGGATTCTAAGTCAAAATCTAAGACTCAGACTAATGAGACTGGTGCTAGCGATTTGGAGAGAAGACTCGGACCGAGGCTGGCGGTCCGAGACAGGCTAGGCCCGCGTGATAACGAGGTGACCGGGGAGTCGAGTTTGAAGAAACGAGCTCGGGCTAAGGAGGTTCCCTTGGTGATTAGGGAGCGTTCACCCCCACCTCGACGCCGATGGACCGAAAAGGAGGCTAAGGGCAAAGGAAAGGGGAAAATGCCCTAGTTTATATTATTTAAGTATTAATATTATTTATTTTGTGATGATTTTTTTGATTTTTTGTAATTTTATTATTATTTGAAAATAAAGAAAGGTTTATTAAAGAACCGTTCCCGTTTTTCTTTTCTTGATTGCAGTGGTTGTGCCCTTTTTGAGGGGCTGCCTACGTATCCATAATAAATGGAATCAAACCAAACGTAGTTCCGATTGAATTGCAATTTCGAAATACATCAAGACTATTGGTTCAAGATGTTTGAAACAGTAGAATGAATAATTCTAGCTTTTGACTTGTCTTTAAAAGTTTGAAGAATTTTTTTTTTAATAAACTTTTGCAAATGACATTGAGAAAGGTGGGTTAAGGGTAGTAGCGCTTCAGCTGGTCCAGGTTAGTTGGGTTGACAAACTCGTTTCCGTCCAGATCTGTTAGCATTACCGCTCCACCCGATAGAATCTTCTTTACCAGATATGGCCCAGCCCAGTTGGGTTTGAATTTTCCCCTTGGGTCTACTGGTAATAAAGCTCGAACAGACTTGAGAACCAAATCTCCTTCTTTGATGTTTCTAGGCCTCACCCTTTTGTTGAAAGCCCGCTGGATTCTCTTTTGATAGATTTGAATATTGTTGAGGGCACGAGATCGTCGTTCATCTAAAAGGACTAGCGAGTCATATCGTGCTCGAACCCAATCAGCTTCAGGTACTTGACTCTCAAGTAGGATTCTGAGTGATGGCACTTCTAACTCAACAGGTTGGACTGCTTCCATGCCGTATGTAAGGTAATACGGTGTTGCCCCGGTCGCAGTACGAATCGAGGTTCGATATCCCCAAAGTGCAAACAGTATTTTGTCGGGCCAGTCCCGGTAATTATCAGCCATCTTTTTGAGTATGGTGACAATTGTTTTATTAGCCGCTTCTACCGCTCCATTGGTCTGGGGTCGGTAGGGTGAAGATGTATGCCTTTGAATTTTATACTTGGTCAACAAGGCTGCTGTTTCAGCTTGAAAATGGGTCCCGTGGTCACTAATGAACTCATGAGGGATCCCATACCGGCATATCATCTTATTTTGAATGAACTTGGCAACATGGCTAGCGTTGAGAATACGATAGGATTCAGCTTCGACCCACTTGGTGAAATAGTCGATTGCTACCAAAATGAAGCAGTGTCCTCCGGTTCCCGAGGGGTTTATCTTTCCAATTATGTCGATTCCCCATGTTGAAAATGGCCATGGCGATGTCATGGTGTATAGCAAGGATGGTGGCATATGTTGTACATTGGCAAAAATTTGACAATTATGGCAATGTCTAACATATTGTTGACAGTCGGTTTCCATGCTACTCCAGTAGTAACCAAGCCTCATGATTTTTCGGACTAACATTTGGGCATTCATGTGTGGACCACATTCGCCATCATGTACCTCGGCCATAACTTTTTCGGCGTTGGTTTTATCAACACATCGAAGGAGAGCCCCATGTGCTGTCTTTTTGTAGAGTTGCCCATCGTCGGTGCGGATGAACTGGGTTGCCAGTCTTCGCAGGGCTTTTTTGGCTCGGTTGTCAGCTCCGGGTGGATATTCCCCGGTTGCTAAGTATGTCAGCACAGCTTGATACCATGGCTCAGGATCAGGTATTTCGACTTCTTCGATGTCGTGGATATATGCTGGCTCGGATCGCCTTTCGACACAGATTGGCATACTGGTCATATGGTCGGGGATGTTTAGCAAAGATGCCAGTTTTGAGAGTGCATCTGCGAATTGGTTTTCTTCCCGAGGTAGGTATATGTATTCTACTTTGTGGAATTGCTTCTCGAGATCCCGTACTCGTGCTTGGTAGGCCACGAGATTAGCATTTCGAGTCTTCCATTTTTGGAGTGCTTGATTAATGACCAGAGATGAATCACCGTGTACTCGGAGGTTTGTGACCCCTAAGTCGGCGGCGGCTTGTAGCCCGTGGATACATGCTTCATACTCAGCGGCGTTGTTAGTGACGTCGAAGTCCAATTTGATGGATACGGGAGTATGTTCCCCTTTTGGTGAGATTAGGAGAATCCCGACTCCAAATCCTCGGAAGTTGGATGCCCCGTCAAAGTACAAGTCCCATGCTTCGGTGTCAGTGTGGAAAATGTCTTCGTCTGGGAAGGACCAAGTGTCGGTGTGTCCTTCTTCGGTTACGGTAGCGAGAAATTCGGCTACTACTCGTCCTTTGATGGATTTCAGTGGTACAAATTTTAGGTCGAATTCTGCCAACATGAGGGTCCATCTTGATATCCTGCCGTTGAGGATGGGCTTTTCGAAAAGGTACTTGATTGGATCCATTCTGGATAATACCTGTACCTCGTAGCTAAGCATGTAATGCCGGAGCTTCTTAGTGGCCCAGACCAAAGCTAAACACGTCTTTTCGAGTATGGTGTATTTACACTCGTACTCTAGAAACTTCTTGCTGATGTAGTATATGGCTCGTTCTTCGGAATTGACCGTTTGAGCTAGCATAGCCCCCATGGCTGTCTCTGTCGTGGTTAGGTATAGTGACAAAGGCAAACCGTGCTGAGGTGGCATTAGGACCGGTGGTGAGGCCAAAATTTCCTTGATTCTATCAAAGGCTGCTTGACATTTATCATCCCATAGTAACCGTTCTCCTATTTTCAGCTTTTTGAAGATCGGTTCACACACCATGGTTAGCTTTGAAATGAACCTACTGATGTATTGGACTTTCCCGAGAAACCTTCTTATCTCTTTTTCGGTTTTAGGGGGCTGCATCCCGGTGATGGCCTTGATTTTGGCTGGATCGACCTCGATACCCCGTTGGCTGACGATATGACCCAGTAATTTGCCAGATGTTACCCCGAAACTGCATTTCTGAGGGTTTAGTCTCATGTTGTATTTGCGCAATCGGGTGAAGAACTTTCTCAGGGCGGTGATGTGACCGTCCCTGTCTTTGGATTTGACGATCATGTCGTCCACGTAGACTTCCACTTCCTTATGCATCATGTCATGCAATAAGGTTGTGGCGGTTCGTTGGTAAGTGGCCCCGGCATTGATGAGACCAAACGGCATAACAGTATAGCAATAAGTACCCCAAGGTGTAATGAAGGTGGTCTTATCCATATCTTCTTCTGCCATTTTTATCTGATTATACCCCGCATACCCATCCATAAATGATAGAAGGGCATGATCTGCTGTGTTGTCCACCAGTATATCGATGTGTGGCAACGGGAAATCGTCTTCCGGGCTTGCTTTGTTAAGATCCCGAAAGTCTACACAGACACGAACCTTACCATCCTTTTTAGGGACTGGTACGATGTTCGCAACCCAATCTGGATACTCGGAGACTCGTATGAACCCAGCCTTGAATTGTTTGTCGACTTCCTCCTTGACCTTGAGGGACCATTCGGGCCTCATGCGTCAGAGTTTTTGTTTAACCGGCTTGAACCCTTCTTTGATCGGTATATGGTGCTCGGCTATTTCGCGATCAATCCCCGGCATGTCCTTGTAGGACCATGCGAAGACGTCTTTGAATTCTTGAAGGAGAACTATGAATTGTTGTTTCTCCTCGGGATCTAAGGATAGCCCTATCTTAAGCATCTGAGGTTCTAAGGTTGTTCCCACGTTGATGGATTCGGTTTCTTCGATTACCGGATTGCGGGATTCCCTTTGCTCTAGTTGCTCGATCAGGTGTGGAGGCAAGGATACCTGTTCGTCGGGCTTCTCAATGTCATTGCACATAAAATTTTTGAAATTTTGAAAATGAGACAAGTCGTAAGCAGAACGGTTGTTATTATTGATCATAAATTGGGAAAAGAGCTCGAAAAGAGCTGCCATCTGATCACTAGTCAGTGGCGGGATAAGTAGGGTGCCTGGGACTGACCCCGAGGCACCAGGAATGGCTAAAGGGAGAGGGGGAGTTACAGGACTGACCCTAGCACCAGACTCACTAGACTCAATCTTAGACTCTGACTCGGACTCCGACTCAGACTCAGACTCAGATTCTGGCATTTCTCCTTCCCCTGTGATCAGCTTGTAAGTTTTTCCTTGACTGTCAGTCCACTTGACAGTTTTCCTCCAAGCTCTGGTTCCGGACCCGACTTCTGAGATTAACTTAGACGGGTCAAAGGTGCGACTGCGGAGAATGAGGCTGACTAATTCTTCCTTCGGTGTTGGGACCGTAAGTTCTTCTCCAAAAAGTAACCCTAGTGCGGGCTCGGCATTCTTAGCATCTTCGGCCTGGATGAGAGCGAAGATGTCGTCCGGTATGTAGTTGCAGTCCTGGGCCAAGTGGGTCCCAGGGCGTGTGTTTGTGGGCCGATATAGGCCGGTTTGAACAGTCTTGAACACTGGAGTGACAAAGACAACCTTACAGGTTTCAGTTTGGCCCATGTTTTCCGGGGTTAGGGTGTAACCCAAGCCTGTTTGGGTCCTCCCATAGTCCAGAACTTCGAGAATTTTTCCTGCAGGGAGATCGGGCCTTGATGTAACCCCTGGTAGAAAGCCCAGATTCTGAAGCATCCGGTCGAGGGGGACGGTGAAGTAAGGACGGAAGAGCTGGTCTTCTTCGATGGCTCCTACGAAGTCGAACCCCCATAGATCGGTGCGACCCGAGGTGTTGCAGTTAGCCACAGTCATAGGTGTGGCTTCTATAGTGATGACGGTGTCACGCAAAGGTAGTTTGATTTTCCGATGCAAAGTGGAGGATACAGCCCTGGTTGCATGGATCCAAGGTCTTCCTAGAAGAAGGTTGAAGGAAGAAGTCACGTCGATCACTTGGAATTCCAGCTCTTTCTCTATCGGGCCCGTTATGATAGTGAGTTTTGTGGCTCCGGCTACTGACTTTGGGCTTCCGTCAAAAGCCTGAATGGTTTGAGCTGTTGGAATATAGTCGGCCTCGGTGATGCCGAGGGCTTTGGCGGTCCTCAAGGGGAGGACGTTGACTGCTGACCCGTCGTCAATCAGGGTCATAGGTAGGTACTTTCCGCGGCAGATAACTGTGATGTAGAGGGCCATGTTGTGGGCTGGCCCAAATGGTGGTTGATCGGCATTGGAGAAGGTGATCAGTGGGCCTTCTTCTATGGATCTTCCTTTTAGGTGGGGTAGGACTGTGGCTACCATTTCAGCCGGAGTAGCCATGGAGTCTATCTTGACTTGATCGAGGGCCTTAGTGAGTGCCTCTCGATGTTCCTGGGAGCTAACTAGGAGTTGCCATATGGAGAGGTCAACTCGAGTCTTGTTCAGCTGTTTCACAAGAGCCTTTTCAGCAGTCGGCTCTTCTGGGGCGGGGTCCACCTTGAGTGGCTCGGCAATGATGAGGGCTTGACTAGTGGCTAAGGCCTTGGACTTAACCTTCTGAATCTCCTCAGGCGTGATGGGGACAGCTTCCCCTTTGGTGAGGTAGACGTCATCTTCGTCATCGCACCAGATCCCGTTTATTTGTGGGATAAATGGAGAAATGAGGTGTGAGCAATCCACTATTTCCCCGGAGAAGATGGCGTGAG
Organism: Agrostemma githago; assembly: GCA_958450325.1. Lineage (NCBI taxonomy): Eukaryota > Viridiplantae > Streptophyta > Magnoliopsida > Caryophyllales > Caryophyllaceae > Agrostemma > Agrostemma githago. The sequence continues at coordinate 57,234,581 of OY288247.1, read as the reverse complement.
TGGCCAACGGGTTGTCCTTGTTGTTGGGCTTACCCCCGGGTAAAGGGATTTTCCCGCTTTCAATAAGGTCTTGGATAAGATGCTTTAGCTTCCAACATTTCTCGGTATCGTGTCCCTTACCACGATGATAGTGACAGTAGGCCTTAGAGCGACGTTCGACCGGGATATCAGGTGTTGGGCCTATCGGGGTGATCAGGCCTTTTGATGATAACCTCTGAAGGGCGTTTTCATAGGTAGTGCCTATGTCGGTGAATACCCGGGGAGTGGTAGTTTTCTGGGACGAGGTATCGAGTGCATTTACCTCGTCGAAAATGCTACGAGTAGCAGCAGTAGTAGTGGGCTTGCTTGTTGATGAGCTAGCCCCTTGGTATCCCTTAGTGGAGGCCTTAGTGAGGCTTTCCAATCTTAGATCATCCTCGATTCTCGTTCCCATTTCAGTTAGGACTGCGAAGCTAGGTATGATGGCGTACCGGAGATGGACCCGGTAAGCTGGAAGTAGGTTCTTGACAAAGGCTTCAACCAACACTTTTTCACTGAGCTTATCGACCATTTTGACGCTTTCAGCCCTCCAGCGTTGAAGGTATTTTGTGAATCCTTCCTTAGGTTCCTGGGCCATTACCTCCAGGGTGCGCATGGTGGTCTGGATTTCCGTGTTGTCGGCGTAATTCCGAGCGAACTCTGTTGCCACGTCATCCCAAGTTTTGTATTTCTTGGGATCGAGCCGGTAGTACCAGGCTCTTGGGTGCTTCTCGAGGGAAGAAGCGAATAGGTGCTTGAACATGCTGGACTTAACCCCTTTAAGGGCCATGAACTCCTTGAAAGCCCGGATATGGTGGACCGGGTCTTCAGTACCCTCGAACATTGGCAGACCCGTCAGATTGAGATTGGTGGGTAGTTCATCGGTCAATGGGGTGTAGATCCTAGCATTCTCCGTATGGATGGAGCTTTGGGTTGTCAGATGGACCTGTTCTTGCAGTTTGAGGACTGCACTGACCAATGCGGCTAGAGGCCCGTCATCTTCGATCGAAGCATTGGGGGTTCCCTGCTCTAGGGCACTAACCCGAGTAATGATGGAGATCTGGTCTTCCCGCATTTTCCTCAGTTGGTCTTGGATTTGGGCCAATGAGGTGGTCAATTCATCTATGGCTTTTTGCGTCATGGCTCGAGTGTGGGGTGACCTGTCTGTAAGGGCACCGCATAATCAGTAACTGACCCAGATCTTAGAATCAAAAGTACATCCCAAGCTAGAAAAAAACTAGACTAGACAAAGACCGGAGACTGACTTCTACCGGAGACTGACTTCTAAATGGATGACGCGTGAATGGTAGGTCTTCCTTAGGATTCGGCATAGTGGGCCTAGTCCTGTTCGAAGGAAGGTCTATGTGAGAATTCCCCAGACTTTAGACTCTAGTGTGTAAACAGGCTTTCCTTTGTAGGAGTTAGTCCTACAAAGGTGGGCCGTGCCTTGACAAGTAAGGCGGACTGGGATGGGGTGGAAACCCGTGATATAAGATCGACGGAGTTTCGACGCTATAGACTCTTACAACCTATGACAAGACCCGACACTGCTAAATACGGGAAGTCCTAAGGAGAAGAGGGTTTTGAAAAGAGAATTTGAATTTGAAAACCGATTAAAAGTCGGATTGGAAGACCCGATTTTTTTTGAAAACCGAGAAAGGGGTTATCGGGCCGAGACTTCGGGCTTTTTTTTTTTGAAAAGGTTTGGACAGCATACCGGCTAAAAATAGGCTATTTTGAGTCAAAAATCATAAGTCCTAAATTCGGCAGCTTTCGGGGTTTTGAAAAATGGATAGGTTTGAAAAGATGTAAGTTTTTTTTTTGAAAATGACGTTTTGAAAAAAAGACCGAAAAAGATCAAATAGCATGTAGTCATAGAAACAGTATAACGACGCCATGTATGCTCTTAGTCTAAGTCTCGGTCGGTCTAATAGGGTCTATACCAACAACGATGGCTTTCTCGTACTGAGGACGGACTCCCTAAGCCGAGTGGGTTTTAGGACATGCCGCAAAACCTAAACGAGTTCCGCCATTGAAGTCTTTAGTGCATCCAAGTGGGAATGCACCGTGGTATAGTGGGACGTCGGTCACAAGTAACCGGCCCGGGATAGAACGGGGTTATGCATGAACCATTGAACTAAAACGTGTACATTACTAATCGAACGATTTCTTTTCGAGTCTCACCCTGAGGATGCCGATGGTAAGTGACAGATCAGTTAATCCCCAGCGGAGTCGCCAAATTGTGGACATGACATAGGTCCACCCCGACGCGGCGAAGCGCGGGTTTTGGGGAGGCGATAGAATTTCCATATGAGATGGATCGAATAGAATTTTAAATCGAAGTAGGAGTCGCCACCGAATTTTATGGTTATTCAGAACCATTCGAACCCACTCTATGTCGTAGTGGGCCATACTTAAAGCCTGGCCCATTTCCGATGTCAGAGTTTATTGGGTTCGTCCCTTAGCATTACGATACCGATGCCGACTTGAGCGGTTAATCGTATATTGAATGACTCTCGTTGCCAATGGATTCGGACATCCGGAAACCATGGTTCTGAGTAAGGGGTGAGGGTACGTGTTGGGAAGTTCAGTGAGAACACCCAACCCCGCCCGCACTTAGCGGCCTTTACTAAGATATCGTTCGTTTTTGTGTACATGCGTTAGTTCGACGGTTGAATGATATGCAGAGATTATTTTCCTAAGACATATGAGGAAAAATAAATAAATGGGTTGCTAAGTCGTTTAATGCATGTTAAACTAATAACGTCAAAGTTATCTTAGCATGTGAGTTCGTTTTAGTCTAATAAAACGATAAAATGAATATGAGAAAAATAAATTGCTACAAACACGAGAAAACGAGTTAGTAACGATTGAATAATAACATAGGAAATAAATATATGAAATCGAGGAAATAAAAATTAATCGAAATCTGAAAAATATTGTTAAAACGCGGTTTTGTATAAAAAACGAAGTTCGAGAAAAAATAAAAAAAAACGAGAAAGACGTGTTTGGGCCGAGAGCCGCGCGACTCGCCCGAGCCTCATGCGGGTCGCGTGGCGGCCTGATTTCGACGATGATTTTCAGGAAAATTTTGGTTAAATCGCGTACGAATATCGCATAATTCGTACTCGATTTAATATTCTTGATATTCGTTATATTCGATAGTCGACTATGAGATCAATATCGAATATTTGGAATAGTTTTGAAAAAGATATAAATTTAGAAATCGTTTCGTAAAAATAATAAAAATAAACGAACGAAAAACTAAAAAATAGAACCGGATCACAGACTCGTGCGCGAGTCGCCTAGACCGGGCGCGACTCGCGTACGGGTCTGTCCAATTTTATATTTTTTTGTCGAAAATTGTTATAAATCGCGTACAAATATGGATTAATTCATACTCGATTTATATTTTCGATATTCGTCGTATTCGATATTCGTCGTATTCGATATTCGATTATGAAATCGATATCGAATATTCGGAATGACTTTGGAAAAGGTTTTGAAAAAGTTTGTTTTTGAACGAAAAATAAGAAAAAGGAACTTTGAACGAAAAGTTGTAAAAGGATTTTGAACGAAGAAAAATAAAATGAAATCGTCGAAATCTTAATATAATTCTTTTGATACGATATTCGATTATATAAAATCGGTATCATATTTTAAGAATATTCGATATATGAAAATAGTTTTTAGTAGTATCGATATTAGAAAAATATATGCGATGAACGACCCATATTAAAATATGAAACGACCGACGAAAAAAAAAAAAGAAAAACGTGAGAAAGAGGGAGAAAGGAAGAAGAATCGGGTTTGATTTACACCCTCAACCTACATGCTTTGTGTTCTCGGTATAAGGCTCGTCGGACGATGGCTTAGGCACGGGAGCGTCGAGATGATGCGGGTGAGTTAAGGTGTCGGTTTTTTGGAGGTTTGGGACGCCGGGTTTGGTCGTGCGGTCAAGGCTCCGAGGCTTCGGGAAAAATGTCGGGATTTGCTAACTATCGGATTTGTATATGAATCGTGTGTGGAGGCTGTTTTTTCGGTGTGATGGGTGTAAAAACCGTGTGTATTGGCTGGAAAAGCGAGGTAATTGATGTCTCTTTTGTGTTGGACGAGAGGTCCTATTTATAGGGAGTTTCCGACCTTGGTTTAGGAGAGTTTGAATACCGCTTAGGATAGGAAACGTAGGAGTTCGAGGGAAATAAGAATTCCGCTTTCTTGGCCAAGAAGAAAGGGATTTCGGCTGACTTGAAGGTGAATTGGCCGAGTGTTTTACACTCGGTCGGGTACTTGAATCGGTTTTTGGATAGGATTCCTGTTCGAGCTAGAATTACCGCTTGAGTAAGAAGCTGAGGAGAATGAGGATTCCGTTTTCTTGTGAGGGAAGAAAGAGAGGAAAACCGGCTGGTTTGAGGGTGTATTGGCCGAGTATTTGGTACTCGGTCAATGTCTGAATCGGTTTCCGGATAGAATTCCTACTTGAGATCGAATTTTACCTTAAACGGAATTGTTTATTATTTTTGTATGGCTGATTTTTGTGGAGTTAGGGTCCGAATTGGACACGTGATTTATCACGGTCGGTCCACAAGTCTCGGGAAATATCTTTGACCGGGTTTTGACTCGGTCGCTAAAAGACGGTTTTATCCCTGGTGACGGTTTCGACCCAAATTAGTGTTATTTGACTCGAAACGACCCACTGGGCCTGGATTTGAGGCTGGTTTTGTGAGATTTGTACACCTTAAAATGTCTAAGCCAAATGTCCATGATTACAAGCCCATATCCGAGTCTATCAAAGCACGTTTACGTCCTATCATCATCGGGTGTTTGGCGGGAACTACTATAGACACCTGGCGGTCAAAATGTGGGTGTCTACAATACCCCTTAGACCAATATCTGTGTCAGACCTGTGACTCAGTCCGTGACCATATGAGATTCGTAGTGAACCGACAATCCTAGTTTTCTCTCCATATATTAATTCGTCCTAATTCATTCTATTTAGTTTAGTTATTCTTCTCCTTTAATTCTCTTTCCTTCACTACTTTTAGATTAGTTAAAACAAACAAACAAAACCGCCAATTTAGTTACTTAGATAGACTTTAATTGCAAGTAGAATTTATTTGTCTCCCTGTGGATTCGACCTGACTTCCCTAGCTATATTTTTAGTTAGACCTAAGTTGGTTATCTTTGATAGGTATACGATTAGCTTATCAATGACTAGTGTGATACCGGAAAATAGGATTATACACCTGGTTTTAAAATAACATTGTACAACCAGGCAAAAGTTTTGAGCTTTTGTGTATATTTATCGAGCTTATAAAAGTTTCTGAGCTGAGTTGTAAGTTTTTGAGCTTAAACATTTATGTGATTTAAATCAACAACTTTACTCTGAAGCTCAGAAAGTTTACAGCAAAACTCGAAATCTTTGTGATAAAGCTCAAAATCTTAAAACCAGTTGTACGTAAAGCTATGTACAACTGGTTGTATAATCCTCTAATTATGTGATACCCGTGAAAAATTTCATGGGTTGCCAATTTTTGTTGATATTTAAAGATGAAGTAAGGCAAGATTGATTTTAAATTACGCAAAAGAGTGTGATCATCAATATGTGGGTTAATAGGTGTACGAAAGATCGAACAACATAATCGTAAAGGATAATTTTGTTGATAGAATAAGACAATTTTTTTTTTTTCATATTTTTCTAATTATATAAAGTACAATTAAATCTACCCATTTATTCAAAATTAAAATAGTTAAATAGTTAAATATATTGTTTGACCCGTCTTGAATATCGTTTGATTATAGTACAATAGTTAAAATGAATCTTTCGGCTTCGTTTGACTATAGTGAAATGTTACCTATGCATGTATTACTTCGTATTAATTATACTGAAATCTTATACTCAGTGGCCCAACCCGACCTGACCCGGTCTTTTCAAGGGCATGGGCTGTCGTGTTGGCCCAAAAAAATCCTAAGCTCGGCCCGATCTAAGCCCGATATAAGTTTAGGGCCAAGTATAGGCTGACCTTAAGGCCCGAATTTTGACCCAGCTCGGCATGAATTTTAAAAAAAAATCGCACATAATATATGTTTTTTAAGTTTTAAACTTCTTTTATGTGGAAATTCATGTGTTTCTTATCCCAATTAAACCCAAATTTTTAAAGAAAAAAAGTCGTACAATTTTTATATGGAAGTATATTGTAACAAACCGGTTCTTCCAATGACATTAATTAACAAGGCGAAAAATAATTAAGTGGTAAAAATTAAAACCGTTAACTCAGAGTGAGTCTTTCATTAATACAAGAACTGATTGTCACTTACAACATCATAAAACAAATTACAATTTAAGTACGAGCTTGATATTGTTTAGGGTTACATGTGGACAGCTTAACTGAAAACTCAAAATTAAGCAAGACTATTCCTCGCTTGCACACGTTTCCCCTGTAAGCCCAGTAATTTGACATCCTGCAAAATTTACAAAAAATACAAACTATCCCACTTAGTGGAAGTAACCTAACCGTCCTTCTACATGGCCCCGAATAATCAATGTAGTATAACGTTTAGGTTATCTAATTAACAGATAAACAAGCATGTCACATTACAAATCGACATGTATACAATGTGAGATACACATGAACTGATTTCGGTTCATCATGTGAATCAATTGAATATATAAGACATGCAGGATATATAGAATACAGTAATATATACATCATATGAGCATCATGTGAATAGATTACAGTAACGTATATCATGAAGTGCCATGTGAATAAAATACAATATGACATGCAAAATGCAAATCATATGGAACATAATATCAATCATGATCAATATTCAGGCGAGACATATAACAAAACACCACTTCCCATTATCAGGCATTTCAATCACATCATCAGTAATGAGAGTATAGAACAGTAACAATGGTTTCCTTTCACATAATGCACGAGATGTGACTACTAATGTCTCATGCACACTTAAGACTTGCATCTCACCATAAGTGCGGATGAGAACATCAATCCCGCCAATCATATCGATACCAAGAGGTTTACATCTCACCCCTAGTGCTCAATAGGATCGAACAACAGTTATGGTTGGATTTAAAACTCTAATCGCGGGGGAGAACAGATTGCTGATGATATAGACGACAACTCGCAGAAGCCTACCCACACCACCGCGAGTTCCACTGGCAACACGCAGAAGTTAGGGAAAGAATCACGTACACAACCGTGAATAAAAGTGCCAAGATATCAGAAAGAGAGTAGAGCTGATGAGGCCCTTGTCAAATACATGCGCACGTACCCTCTAACATAACTCTCGGACTCCCGCAGGTCCTCAGTGATAGACGGTGACTACTACTCTAACGACAATCCATCCACACGCAGCTTCAGGATGTGTTGTTCGTACTCTCATAGGAAAAGCTCTCCGAGCAATCTCCCGTCACGTCGATCTCTAAACCTCGGCATAACATTGCCCAACACGTAATGATACTACGATATAGGTTGTCTATAGGAGATATATAAGGATGTTGGACACTTAAACTCCCGTAGGATCATTGGTTCAGACAATCAGAATGATCGCATACCGTCCGAAGGTGCAGTTGCTACATATGGCTCACTTGGTATCGAACGGTCAGACTCCCGTAGGACCTTAGTTCAGATAACCGGAAGAATGCATAATGTCCCATAGGTACAGAAGCTCCAAGAAATGTAACACTGGGAAGGTCCACTGATTCATATAGGACACTGACTGACCCGAAGGTACAACAGTTCCTTAAGTTAATTTAGGAACGATTTACTAAACGATCATCACAATTATGTTAAGTGTATCTTACTTGACTGATCATCTTAAGTATATTTTATGTTAGAGATTTGGAACATTATTTAAGATGAGTTTCTTTATCATGACTTGGTCTATGTTGACTTAAAAAGTCAAAGTTTGACCAAGATGGACTAGTCAACCCTTAGTTTTGACTTAGTCACTAATTAGTCTTTAAGTACTTATTATAAAGTTTAATTGTTGTTTTGCACATTTAAGCATTGTTTAACTTAGTACTTTTGGGTTATTTGTCTTTTAGTACTCTATACTTTTTGGGCATAAGTATTTAGTACATTTATTCTTTAAGTGTACGTATTTAGTATTTCTTTATACGGTTTCGTATTTGTACAAGTATACTTATCTCTTAAAGCCTATTTATACTTAGTAAAATATTTCAAAAAAATCAAATAAATTTTAATAATTATAAAAATCATTTTTAACCTTATTGCGTATCATATTTCTCAAAACTTAGAGTTTTACAAAAATAACTTTAAGTAATAACGAAATCGATAATATTATTAAGGATACTAAATGAATCATTTTTCAAATGTTATTTTTAACTTTCAATTTTTGTACCCAACATATTTTTATGAGTTAGGTTTCCAGATATAAAGTCATTTTTTAAAAATAATAAGGTTTATTATTTTTAATTAATTAAAAACGAAAACACTACGATTTTCAATACTTTCTTTTAAATCATTTAAAATACTTAAACATCATAAAAGTGGACCAAATTTTTATTTTGGATACTTATATTTGTACATAAATTATATCCAGAAATTTAGACTAAAATACTTTATAAATGTTCTTAAATAAAATCATCTTTTCATATCCGATCCATTTTAGTAAATATTTTATAAATTAAAATATATATGAATAATTTACATGAAATTTGACGTACACATAATAGACATCATCATAAATATAATATAACTTTTTCAAGTCCAAAGAAAACATTTAACATCAGTAAACATATTATTTGCTCGGACAGTACATAAAATCATACAGTACCAGTTTACAAAATAAATCATTATTAAATATATATTTTCATAAAAACTTAGTTTTCATATTTTATTATATACTAGACATTCAGATATACAACTTTCATGAAGAAACCTAAGGCTAATTTGAAACGTAGTTCACACAGAAAAATCATAAACATTCATCATACATCACAGAATTCATTTTACAGCATGCATTGTTAAGTGATAAATCAACAAATAGTTAACTTTAAACTTGGTGATCTAATGCTTTAGTCCTAAACATGAAGTTATATATTATTTAGAGTCTAAACACTATACTACGAGATTTGAGGGCGAAGAAAAGTTAGGTTACCTATTAGCAATTCTCCGGATCAACTATAAAATCAAATATACTAAGATCGAAGTCCCCTTCCTTTTGCTCCTCTTCATGAATAAGTTAGAAGAACACACAAACAAATTAAAGTAAGTTAGTAATCATACTAGGAATAAGACTAAAAAAAATAAAGAGTATAAGGTAAAGAAAAGAAAGAGTATGTGCTCTTGAGATATGATGGTGTAAACACCTTAGAACTTAGGAAAACTTGTATGATTTTCTTTGGTTTTTAGATGGATCTTTGAAGGAGTGTTTAAGTGAGTGAATGGATGAGTAAATAAAGAGAATAAGCTGGTTATAAGCACTCAAGTCGTGCATTTGATGGAGGAGCAAAGGGTGGACATGAATTTGACAATTACTCAAAGTAGCTAATCATACTTTAAGAAGTAAATTACTAGAAATTGTGTTTTTGATTAGTTATGCATATTTTGAGGCTAGGACTTCAAAGTGATAGTTTGGCATGCCTTATGATGATATTTATGAGTTTATTTGGTCACACAATGGTTAAGAAAGAAGTACGGAAATCGATTAATCGGATGACAATTTTTGTTGCAAAGGAGCTGTCTAGTACAATATTCTTTTGATGCACTTAGAAACTGAAAATTTTTCATATTAAGATTGTGTAGATCTTGGAAAATAATAAATATAGGCTTTTGAAATGCCTCAATCGGAGACCGTATGAGAAAATACGGACCGTTTTATGAGATTTGCGCAGAATGACGAAAACGATAGAAGTTTTAGTTTTACAAACTGTGAAGTGAAATAGAAAGGTTCCAAAAGCACAAGAATTGAATATTACTATTTAAAATAGTTTGTCTAGACTCAATTTATTAATATTAATCATTATTAGAGATAACTAATGTGGTCAAAAACACGGGGTGTTACATCTATGTTTTTATGTTCACAACTAGTTTTGTGACTCGTGCAATGCACGGGATTTCTATAATTTTCTTATTAGAAACTATTGTATGTCAAAGTTTTCCCTTGCTTCAGAGTGCAAGCTACGTGAATGTTGAACTCGTGTATATCATAACAATACGCATAACAATGAAGGTTGTATACGAACTAACCAGTAACCAAATATGGATTTGAATAATTATGTGTAAGGCTTAAAGCGTCATGCAATCGTGATAGAGTGTAGAAGTCAAAGAACTATGAAATTAAATGATAGGGTAAATGTAATAGTTTAGTCTACGTCGTAAGTTGAATTCAGCCGCATTGTGTATGAAACACTTTGTTTTTATTCTTGTGTCTTTTGTCCAACTTTCTTGATTCGTCTCTTTTGGACGGTAATTTCATTTGTGTCAATTGAAACCTTGGCGTCGGAGTCCCTGCGTATTTTGGCAATTTTGTTATGTTATATTATTGTTTTATGTAATTGTGGACATGACATAGGTCCACCCCGAAGCGGTCACGCGCGGGTTTGGGGAGGCGAATGAATCTCATGTGAGATGGATCTCGGATTGAAATTCAAATCTAAATAGAGTCGCCACCGAACTTTGTGGGAGTTCGGGCCCGTTCGAACCCACTCTATATATATCTTGGTGGGCAGTGCACAGAGTACGGCCCATTTCGATTTCAGAGTTTATGGGTTTCGTCCCTTTGCACTGCGATACTGATATCGACATTATCGGAAATCGTGTATTGAATGACTCTCGTATGCCAACGGTTTCGGACATCCAGAAACCACGGTTCTAAGTAAGGGGTGAGAGTACGTGTTGGGAAGTTCACAAAGAACACCCTACCCCGCCCGCACTTTGATAAGCTAGTCTTGTACCTATCAAAAATAACCAACTACGGTCCAACTAAAAATATAGCTAGGGAAGTCGGGATCGATTTCACAGAGAGACAAATAAATCCTACTCGTAATTAAAGTCTATCTTAGTAACCAAATCGGGGGTTTGTTTGTGTTTGACTAAACTAAAGTAGTGAAGGAAGAGAAAAATAAAGGAGAAGAATAACTAAATTAAATAGGATGAATTAAGACGAATTAATATATGGAGAGAAAACTAGGATTGTCGGTTCACTACGAATCTCATATGGTCACGGTCTAAGTCACAGGTCTGTCGCAGATATTGGTCTAAGGGGTAGTGAAAAGTGAATTCTAATGTGGCTAAAAAGCCCTATTTATACAATTTAGAGAGAGTTAAAACTGATTAGGAAACTGCTTACTGAACACGAAACTGTCCGCGGCCCGGAAAATAGTCGGCCGACTATTGTAATAGTCGGTCGACTAATATTGACTAATTTGATCTTCTGTTGTCGCCCAAATAGTCTGTGGACTATTATGATAGTCGGTCGACTATTCTGATAGTCGATCTGCTATTATGATAGTCTGTCTGCTATTCTGATAGTCTATCTGCTATTCTGGCCCATTTCTGCAATCAGCTCTTTCCAGCTTCGTTTTGGCTCGGTTTTGGTTCGTTTTAGCTCCTATGGCTTCCGTTCCTGCAAAAAGACAGAATACACCACAAAGTAGCCAATTCGAGGCAAAATAATAGCTTTCACTACTCGATAAGTACAGGAATGCGCGTATAAAAAGCATAAAAAGTCTATATAAAATACGCGCATCAAATCTCCCCAAACCAAACCCTTGCTTGTCCTCAAGCAAGCACAAAACGATGAACTCAATCCTAATGGAATGTATATAGCTCATAGCGGAATATGCTCCAAAATTACCCAAACCAATGCACAACGATTAAAATTAATGTAGACAACCACATACAACAAGCTTGACCAATGACAACAATAATGAACCTTCAACCTTGCAAAACTCGTCTATGTCGGACTCTCGCGGATCGCTCATCACACAAAACGGGTGATATTGTGAGTTTATGTAAAAACGGAAAGACAAAACAATCACCTAAACTGCGACCTACAAGAACATGCATGCAATCTAACATGAAGTCAATATCTAATAACCGTACATACGCATTCTATCGGGAAAAGACACGTGCCAAGGACTTACATATGGTATAAAGTGAGGCTAATCGGGTAAGAAGGGGCAAAACGATATGGATATGAGGAGGTAAAAGCCAAGCTAGTATTCCCTACACCCATCAATAATAAATATTCCGTTCTCACCAAACTCTGGTCGAAGAAATTAGGCATAACACCAAGCGCCTTATCAAAATCGCTTCCCACTAATAACTATGAAATTAGAGAGATCAATTCTTTTCTCATAGCAAAAACACATTCTTCTTCTAGTTTCATTTCATTCGTTTTTTTTCTTTTCTTTCTTTTCTTTTCTTCTTTTTTTCATTCAATTTTTTTTTCCCGTTCATTGTTTTTTTCTTTTCATTTTTTTTCTCAATTCCCCCTTTTTTTTCAATCATCATGGTACCAAAATTAACCCGGAAAAAACAATTCCGTCCAACTAATCTACTAGCTTGACTAGGGTAGGCAATATATGGCATGTAGTTAATAAACGGGTCAAACAGGTCAATTTGGCTATGTGAGGCTTATGAGAATTAATTAAAAGAAAGGATTTGCCTTTTTCGCACATGTCAAAACCACGAGTCAAAAACGTACAGGTACCTAAGAGACGAATATCATGCTTATGCAGTTTGATGTTACATGTCTCATAAGGAGTACTACTTTCAACCTAAATGAATCTGATCATGAATGTCATCAGTTTAAGGCTCTAATTCCTTACAAATCTGAGTAGTTTGCCAACAATGAGTCAAGTTTATTCGTTCAGTACCGTTAACCAAAGATGCAAGAATATCGCATGTAATTATATACAAAAATTCTAACGGCGCACTAGCATAAGAAACTAAATGAAGACATAGAAGCATTATCATCATCGCTACATAGCATTCCGACTCGACTAAATGCAAAAACATATTTTGGTTTTTTTATGCATGCGGAAATGCAAGAAATATGCAGATGGATGAAAACAGACAGAAGCATACCCTCCCCAAACCAAATCATACAATGCCCTCATTGTGTACAACAAACAATAAGAGGCATAAAATATACGGGGAAGGAATGCAGGACAATGAAAGTGCAAAAATAAAAAGAAGAACTACTTATAAGATGTATATACAAGCGGAGACATTCCCCAAACCGCTCCTAAGCATCAAAATATACCAACTTCGTCATTTCACTTTAAAAACACATCAACGCCCTAAGTAGCATGTCATATTCCTGCGCATGTGAAATATGAAAGCAAATACAAGCACATGATAAGATATAAGTATCAAATGTCAAAAGTATGGAATGAAACTCTTATCACGGGGTGGAGGACCAATTTCTACATTAAGTACTGCACTAATCTCTTCTTCCGCAAGACATGGAGCATCAAAATTAAAATAAAAAACAAAGTGTTAGTGGTCGTAGGAAAATGGTCAAAAATTGGCCGCAGTGGGGCCGATAAGTATAAAGGTGGAAAAAGGAGTGGAACAGGGGGAACTAAGCCCAAAACCTTAGAAGGAGAGAGGATAACGGGCATAGTAACCAATAATGGTTCATCTACAATGTCGTGCTCATATTCGTTCCATCCAACCTCGATTTTCGAATCAAAAGGTTCTTTATGAACCTCATCACGCTGTAGACATGACATAGGTCCACCCCGACGCGGCGAAGCGCGGGTTTTGGGGAGGCGATAGAATTTCCATATGAGATGGATCGAATAGAATTTTAAATCGAAGTAGGAGTCGCCACCGAATTTTATGGTTATTCGGAACCATTCGAACCCACTCTATGTCGTAGTGGGCCATACTTAAAGCCTGGCCCATTTCCGATGTCAGAGTTTATTGGGTTCGTCCCTTAGCATTACGATACCGATGCCGACTTAAGCGGTTAATCGTATATTGAATGACTCTCGTTGCCAATGGTTTCGGACATCCGGAAACCACGGTTCTGAGTAAGGGGTGAGGGTACGTGTTGGGAAGTTCAGTGAGAACACCCAACCCCGCCCGCACTTAGCGGCCTTTACTAAGATATCGTTCGGTTTTGTGTACACGCGTTAGTTCGACGATTGAATGATATGCAGAGATTATTTTCCTAAGACATGTGAGGAAAAATAAATGGGTTGCTAAGTCGTTTAATGCATGTTAAACTACTAACGTTAAAGTTATTTTAGCATGTGAGTTCGTTTTAGTCTAATAAAACGATAAAAAAAGAATATGAGAAAAATAAATTGCTACAAACACGAGAAAATGAGTTAGTAACGATTGAAATAATATAGCAAATAAATATACGAGATCGAGAAAATAAATATTAATCGAAATCTTAAAAATATTGTTAAAACGTTGTTTTGTATAAAAAACGAAGTTCGAAAAATAATAAAAAGAACGGAAAGGGGCGCGCTTGGACAGTCTGCCGCGCGACTCGCCCGGGACTCAGACGGGTCGCGTGGCGGCCTGATTTCGAGGACGGTTTTCGGAAAAAATCTTTGATTAAATCGCGTACAAATATCGCATAATTCGTACTCGACTTAATATTCTCGATATTCGTTATATTCGATAGTTGACTATGAAATCAATATCAAATATTTGGAATAGTTGTAGAAAAGATATAAATTTAGAAGTCGTTTCGTAGAATAATAAAAATAAAACGATCGAAAAGCTAAAAAAAGGGCCGGGTCACAGACTCGTGCGCGAGTCGTCTGGACCGGGCGCGACTCGCGTGCGGGTCTGTCCGCTTTTTATTTTTTTGTCGAAAAATCTTATAAATCGCGTACAAATATGGATTAATTTATACTCGGTTTATATTTTCGATATTCGTCATATTCGATATTCGATTATGAAATCGATATCGAATAGTCGGAATAATTTTAGAAAAGGTTTTGAGAAAAAGTTTGTTTTGAACGAAAAGTAAAAAGAAAAGAATTTTGAACGAAAAGTTGTAACGATATCGTCGAAAACTTAATATAATTCTTTTTGATACGATATTCGATTATATAGAATCGATATCATATTTTTAAGAATGTTCGATATAAAAATAGTTTTTAGTAGTATCGATATTAGAAAAGAAAATAAAAAAGACTGACGAAAGACCCATAAAAAACGAGAATAGGAGAACAGAAAAGAGAAGAGTCGGGTTTGATTTACACCCTCAACCTACATGCTTTGTTTTCTCGGGATAAGGCTCGTCGGGAAGTGGCTTAGACTTGGGAGCGTCGAGATGATGAAGATGAGTTAAGGTGTATCGGTTTGGGTGATTTGGGACGCCGGGTTTAACGTGTGGTCAAGGCTTCGAGGCTTCGGGAAAAGTGTCGGGATTTGCTAACTATCGAGTTTGTATATAAACCGTGTGTGGAGGGTGTTTTGGACGTATTTCTCTCGGTGTAATGTGATGTTGTGTTGTGATTTTTCCGTCCTTGAAAGTGTTGGATGGGAGGTCCTATTTATAGGGAGTTTCCGACCTTGGTTTAGGAGAGTTTGAATACCGCTTAGGATAGGAAATGTAGGAGTTTAAGGAGCATAAGAATTCTGCTTTCTTGGACAAGAAGAAAGGAATTCTCGGCTGATTGAGGAGTGTTTGGCCGGGTATTTGGTACTCGGTCAATGTCTGAATCGGTTTTCGGATAGAATTCCTACTTGAGGTCGAATTCTACCTTTAACGGAATTGTTTAATGTTTTAATGAATCTGAATTTTTGTAGGAATTTGGGCTGGAATCAACCGTGTGAGTGTCACAGCTGACTCATATGTCTCGGGAAAATCTTTGACCGGGTTTTGACTCGGTCGCTAAAAGACGGTTTTACCCCTGGTGTCGGTTTCGACCCAAATTAGTGTTATCTGACTCGAAATGACCCACTGGGCCTGAATTTGAGGTTGGTTTTGTAAGATTTGTACTCCTTAAAAAGTCTAAACCAAATGTCCATGATTACAAGCCCATATCCGAGTCCGTCAAAGCACGTTTACGTCCAATCATCATCGGGTGTTCGGCGGGAACTACTATAGACACCTGGCGGTCAAAATGTGGGTGTCTACACACGCAGATTCTCACAAAATGGAACCAAGGCACTCGTGTCATAACTTTCGCCACAACCTATCTCATTGTCAAAACAAGGCCCCTTAAAGATAACCGCATTACTAGTTTCACCAACGGGTTCATCATTAGTCAAATAAAGTGAAAAATCGGGTTTCACAGTTTCTTCAGCTAACCAGTCAAAGTACTCTATCACCTCTTCATAGGACTTGCTTTCAAAATCCTTATAAGTGAAAAGTATATAGGCTTTTGTAGAATCAGTCATACCTTTTAAGACGGTAAGAACAAGTGTTTCATTAGTGAAACGAGCGGATTTGAGAGAGCTAAGGCAATCACAAAACCTCTCCATATAAGCTCCAAAAGTCTCATCTGGCTTCTGTGGGAAATCTATAATAATATTCATGGAAACAGTGAGAACGGTCTCAAGGAACTGGAGTTCCCTAAGACAAAAGATAAACTAAAATAACAAGCAGAAATACACCGTCTCCCCGGCAACGGCGCCAAATTTGATAAGCTAGTCGTGTACCTATAAAAAATAACCAACTACGGTCCAACTAAAAATATAGCTAGGGAAGTCGGGATCGATTTCACAGGGAGACAAATAAATCCTACTCGTAATTAAAGTCTATCTTAGTAATAAAATCGGGGGTTTTGTTTGTGTTTGACTAAACTAAAGTAGTGAAGGAAGAGAAAAATAAAGGAGAAGAATAACTAAATTAAATAGGATGAATTAAGACGATCTTAATATATGTAGAGAAAATTAGGATTGTCGGTTCACTACGAATCTCATATGGTCACGGTCTAAGTCACAGGTCTGTCGCAGATATTGGTCTAAGGGGTAGTGAAAAGTGAATTCTAATGTGGTTGAAAAGCCATATTTATACAATTAGAGAGAGTTAAAACTGATTAGGAAACTGTTTGCTGAACACGAAACTGTCCGCGGCCCGGAAAATAGTCGGCCGACTATTGTAATAGTCGGTCGACTAATATTGACTAATTTGATCTTCTGCTGTCGCCCAAATAGTCTGTCGACTATTATGATAGTCGGTCGACTATTCTGATAGTTGGTCAGCTATTATGATAGTCTGTCTGCTATTCTGATAGTCTATCTGCTATTCTGGCCCATTTATGCAATCAGCTCTTTCCAGCTTTGTTTTGGCTCGGTTTTGGTTCGTTTTAGCTCCTATGGCTTCCGTTCCTGCAAAAAGACAGAATACACCACAAAGTAGCCAATTCGGGGCAAAATAATAGCTTTCACTACTCGATAAGTACAGGAATGCGCGTATAAAAAACATAAAAAGTTTATATAAAATTCGCGCGTCACACTTAGCGGCCTCTACTTAGATATCGTTCGTTTTTCGTGTACGCGTGTTATTTTGACAATTGAATGCTATGCAAACTGCGTTTTATGAGATATAGAAATTGAATAAGTTGCTACGTCGATTTAATGCATCTAAACCAACGTCAAAGTTATTTAGCATACGAGGTCCATTTTAGTACAATGAAACGAACAACAAAAATAAAGCATAAAACAAAAGATTACAAAAGCGCGGACGGAATACAACCTATAGATACAATACGACATACAAAATATATAATGATCGCAACAATAACGGAATGTAAATAAGTGAATGGTATGATGCATGGTTTTGAAAAGAGTAAATCACATGATGGACTTGAACCGTGTTGACCGAAGTCGTTAAAAAGATTTATCGAGGCTTGAAATATGTTGAAGGCTCACGATTTTGGCGTGACAAAGGCCATTCGATGGAATCACAGAGGAACTCGATCGAGTGGTCCTCGAAAAAACCTTCTGCCCACTTTTTGGGGTGTCACTCGATTGAGTGGCCTATGACACTCGATCGAGTGCCTCCTGTATGAACAATGGTTCGTTTCGAAATTTAGATTTGTTTTGCTTTTAATTGTAAATCGATAATTTGCCAAGTCATTTGAAAATATAGTATAATTTATGCTCGACTTAATTTTCGATACTCGTCATATTCGATACTTGATTATAGAATCAATATCTAATATTTAGAGTGAATTTTGTAAAAGACGTTTATAAGTTGTTTTAAATTGAACTAGGATGAAATAATTCCCTCCGCGTCGTAATGTCGTAATTAGTCTTTTCGAACCATGTGACCATTATTTCGGCGTCAACGGTATCGTGCTTAATACAGTCTATTGATTGATTCCTTTCGACCTGATATTCGACTACGGAGTCGATATCGCATCCTAGGAATAACGTTTTGCTTGTTTGATTAGAGCGAAAATCGATTCCCTCTACGTCACAACATCGTAATAAATCCTTGCGGATTATGTGATGTTCGATTTGCATCAACAGGTTTTGGTCTAACCTTAATAAGGGGAATCGGACGCGTTTAAAGAGGAGGACTCACGATCCCATCATGCCCTTGAGTGTTTAGGGCGGGGCTCCTCGAGAGGGCTCCACCACTGTTACTACTCGTAAAGGGATTAGAAGGGTCTTATACGAGATTCATCTTTAAACGTGTTTGATTCGAATTTGTTTAATAAATTTGATGTATGTGCGATGATTTAATGTTAACTAGATGGTAGTACGATAATATCGATATTAGAAACGAGAAAAGGAAAAGAAAAAAAAAAGACGCGACGAGGACGACGAAGAAGACGAGAAAGATGGAGGAAAGGGAAGAGAGAAAAGGAAAAAACGGGATTTGTAACACCCTCAACCTACATGCTAATTTCGGCCTCGATTAGGGACTTATAGTAGCGGCGTTTGCGCGGGAGTAACGAGGATATATGAAGAGTTATGGTGTTGTATTTTTGGATCGGTTTCTCTCGGGTTTCCTATAGGATTTCTAGAGGAAAAGTCGGGATGGGATGTGTGTATAGTTTGCCTAGGATCTTTGAAATTATGGGGGGTTAATTGTTGTGTATTGTGTGTTGCAAAGGGGTGTATTTACAGGAAAATACCCTGACTTTGGATAGGAAATGTACCCGACTTTGGATAGAAAAGGAGTCCGGTTTCGGATAGAAAAAGGGGTCCGGTTTCGGTTAGAAAAAGAGCCACTCGATCGAGTGGTGCATAGCACTCGGTCGAGTGCCCGGTCTGGCGCCGGTTTAGTGGGGTTTGGCAAGCCTACTCGACCGAGTGGGCCGGTCCACTCGATCGAGTGGGTCTGGTCGGGTGGAAGACTTCTTAGAGATAAAGTTTTATCTCTAATGAGGAGGTTTAATTGCTTTAATCCTCTTTGTAGCTGATTTTTGTGTAGTTTTTGATTTTGAGTCAGACTTTTGAAGTGGCTGATTTTTTATGTCTCGGAAATGTCTTTGACCGCGATTTGACCCGATCCCTAGAAGACGGTTTTGCCCTTGGTGTCGGTTTTGACCCAAATTAGTCTTATTTGATTGGAAATGACCCATTAGGCCTGAATTCGAGGTCAGTTTTGTGAGATTTTTACTCCGCTAAAAGCTCGCGCCAACTACTATTGATTCTGAGTTCAAAATCGAGCGTATTAAGTCATGTTTACGTCCGATCATCATTGGGTGTTTGTTGGAAACTGCTATAGACACTAGCAGGCAAAATGCGGGTGTCTACAGTAATAATATAACGATTTTGGGTGTAATCATTGTAACAATAGTGACACTCACTCTCGGACAAGTTTTCTTTTATCCTTTTTTTTTTGGGTGTCTCTAGTAAAGTCTCCTGTTTTATTTGCCTTGGATGAAGTTCGTGTTCTTCCACCTGCAAAGTTAATAGGTTCTCAGTAAGATGCATATGTTTGTTATCACAACTTCAATCCGTTTATTGGTTTGTTTCAGTCTTGATTTCATGGGTTTGGTGCTGCGTAATTACCTTCTTGGATTCATCCATAGTTTTTGATTTCTTCTCAGCTTCCTCCCCGTCCACGAAAGTCTTCTAACTTTAACAATTTTAATGTGCAGCCAACGACGGTATTCATCCTTCATCCGGTGTATCTGTAAGGAGGTGTTCCTAATGCCGACGCACAATGACAACTAATCCGTATATAGTTGGCAACTAAATAATAGCGAATAGACTTAAAATACAAATCATCTCAAGTCAGACCATTTGTGTTGTTGATGCGCGTCAGGTTGTCGCCTATATAACACGATCAAACAAAATTTATGAACTCCAACTAACTACTACGTAGTAGCGGCAAGTCGGGATCGATCCTCAGGGACGGGCTAGGTAAAGTCGGTTAAGTCTAAGTCAAAAAGTGTTTGGAGTCTATTTTTGGGGTTATTGGGTTAAGTCTACACTAAAAAGCTATAAACTACGAAAAGATAGTCTGATAAGGAAAAGGTGTTAAGAGTAGTCGGAAATCGGAAATCGGAAATCGGAAATTGGGGTCTAAGAGTCTCGGAATCGAGTTTTAGTCACAAAGTCGATAAAGGGAGAATGCCACCTTTCGGTTTCTTCACCCAACTTATCTAGATCCCGCTTTCGCGCGAAAAAGGGTAAGTCTCAAGTCAAGGTAACTCCTACCCCAAGTTTTCCTATGTTGATAGGAGTGAGTCAAGGTCGATTTAGCCGTACGCTCTAACTCAACAAAGACACAAAAGCTTTAAACTTGATAAATCAACAAGCAAACAACCCACCAACATCCCTCAATTCAAATAATCCAAATTCTTACTCCCTTAACCTCTAACAAGAAATCTACTCACAATACATAATGGAAACTAATAAAACAATAACTAAGGAGAAATCAACTAAACAAGCCTAATAATTAAATCTAGAGAAAAACAATAACTAAATTAAATCTAGACGAGAGATTAAATCTAAGACGAAATTAAATCTAACTAGAGATTAGGGAGAGGAAGAGAAATATATCGGCCATGGAGGAAAACAATAATAATAAAAGGATTGCAATAAAATAAGGAGAAGCTTGATGAAGATGACAATGGATCTGTCACTAATCCCTTGAAAATCTCCAAAAGAACTTCAATAAAAACTTGAATATAACAAAGATGGTGTTTTGTACACTAATTAATTAGATCTAGAATAGGTG
Source organism: Agrostemma githago (assembly GCA_958450325.1). Taxonomy (NCBI): domain Eukaryota; kingdom Viridiplantae; phylum Streptophyta; class Magnoliopsida; order Caryophyllales; family Caryophyllaceae; genus Agrostemma; species Agrostemma githago. Next base: position 57,213,446 of record OY288247.1, on the reverse strand, counting down.
GAGATTTTTGGATTGTCATCCTCCAAAAATCTCCCTACTAATTAATCTACTAATAAGCTAATAATAATCTACTAATAATAATCTACTACTAATCTACTACTAATCTACTAGCTTAGGTAGTGTTGTGGTGGTGTTGTGGAATGGTACTTTCTCCTCAAATGAGGAGTTACATATATATATAGATGAGAGAAAATAGGGTATCAAAACTCTAATCTTCTAAGCCCAATGGTGGAAGCCCAAATGCCCATCAACTAAACTTCACCCTATGATTCTCATCCAGAGAAATTTCGCCCCTCGATTTTGCATAATTCACCACCGGGCAAAACTTTGCCCTGCGGTATTCCCAATTTCGCCTGTTCTTTTGAATTTCCTTTGACCGATCCAAATTAGATCTCACTCCACACATCAACACTTCGCCCAACTATTTCAATTCAAACTCTCCGAGTCTTCATTTAAGAGATGGTTTCTAATCCTTGAACTCCGGATCTAGGTCGAGCCAGGTCGTGACTGACATCGTCGCCGGAAGAGACGAAGTGCGGCGAGGAGGATGGAGATGAGGGCTGCCTGCTGTTGCTGTTCGTCGGTGGCCATGGATGCCGGTGACGGTGGTTCGAGATCGAACAGAGGGGAGGTTGGAAGTGGTTGCCGGAGCTTCTGGCTCGACACCCGCCGGAATCTGGGGGAGGCCGCTGCCGTGCTGCTGTTGGTTGGTGCGATGCTCGCCGGCGGTTGAGGCTGCTGCTGCGCGCGTGGTGGTCGCCGTGTCGGTTGTTGCTGCGGGTCGACGGAGCTGCTGCTGCTGCGCTGTTGTTGATGGTCTAGCTCGCCGGAATCTGGAACGAAAGGGGGAGTACGTCGGAGGTAATGGTGGAGCGAGGTGGTTGGTTAGTCAGAGGGAGAGGGTCGAAGGTGGTCAATGGAGGGAGGTGAATGGAGGTCGGGTGTGGAGGTTGTTGTTGTTGGTTCAAGATGGAGTTTGGAGTGGTGGTTGAACGGAGTAGGGTTGAAGGTGGTCGGTCGTGGTGGATGCTCCGGCGTCGGGTATGGTGGAGAGGGTGACGAAGGTTCGCTGGAGCTCAGGGGAAGGTAGGGTTCTAAGGTGGTGGTTTGGGTCGGAGCTCCGGCGAGTGGCATGGTTGTGGGTTGCCAAGGTTGTGCCGGAGGTAGAGGGAGATAGTCAAGGGTCAAGGTCAAGTTTGACCTTGACTTGGGTTGATGGGTGAGTTTGTAATTGTTCTGAGTATGGTATATGGGTTGGACTTGGGTTGATGAGTTTGAGATGGAAATGGGTTGATTTGTGGGTTTTGATTTGGGTTTGGTTGTATGGAAGATGTGGGTTAAGTGATTTGTGGAGTATAAGGGTGAGATGGGTTACGGGTTAAGTAAGTTGGGTTTGACTCGATCTCTTGACTTAGCTCCTGTTACTTCGAATCGCCTCTTTATTCACGAACACGTACCTATAAGACAAAAACACACAAAAGCAGTACAAAATTCTACGAAAAAGACGATAAATACGAAAAAACCAAATTCAAACTAGAAAATACGAAATATAGTCAAAAATGAGTTATATTGACGTTAAAGCACACAAAATCGAGTCAAATACAAGTGAAAATAGGGGGTAAAACGGTCTAAATTTGCATGTTATCAATTACCCACACTTAAACTTTACTCGTCCTCGAGTAACTCATTAGACTAATCTACGACCCATAAATAAATAACACGCAAAAACAAAACACAAGAACGAGAAAACAAACAACACAACAAATCACAAGTTTTCAAATCAAAAATCACGATTCTATAATCCAACTAAAATACAGAACACTAAAATTACTAAATCGGTTGTAAAAATAATTATTACATATTTCTTGGCCTCGGTCCAAGCTAGGGGTGTTCACCGGTCCGGAACCGGACCGGACCCGGTTGGACCGAAGACCGGTCAGTCGCTCCAGCCAGAACCGAAACCCGGACCGGTTATGTGTTAGACCGGACCGGGACCGGACCGGTCAGACCGGTCTTAACCCGGACCGGACCGGTCGACCCGGATGGCGCGTGTTTACGTACGGCTAATTGTAAATTTGTAACTTGTACGAATTTGGTTAAGATGAAACGTTCCAACGTAAATTGTTTATAAATGAATACGTAAATAACGTCGTCATAACTCATAAAGAATTGAGAAATAAATAGCAAAGTCCAAGGTAAAAATAAAATACGAAACTAATAATGTATTCTTAAAATTTAATAATGACGATTGACGAGAATAATAAAATCTTCGAGTCTTTGAGGTCTTCGGTCTTCAACTCTTCAAAGTTGGACAACGACATCTTCTTCATCAATTATTGTCGTATTCGTCAAATCTATATAAAATTAAATTGACAAATTATGTTAGAAAAATATTAAGTAAGTCGGCAATAAGAATAATAATGTATAAATCTAATAGAAGTAAGTAACTAAATAAGCCTATAAGCTCGGAAATACCTTTTTCAAGTTTTTCAAGTTCTTCTAACTTCTCTTCCATGTTAAGCCCTTTATCATTTCTTGGCCGAATCCAATCTTGTGCACACAAGAGTGCTTCAACAATCTTAGATGACAAAAAATAATAAATTTTTGTGGTTAAAGTCTTCAATAGACATTCAAAGAAAATTAAAAAAGAGTAGAAGAGATAAATAAGAACTAAAATGTCTAAATATATATATTACCTTTGGGGTCAATGAGCTTCTAAATGGTGATAGATGTCGACGACCGGCACTAAAATAGGACTCTGAAGCTACAGTAGAAATAGGCACTGCTAAAACGTCACGTGCTAAACGTGATAAAATAGGGTACCTAGGAGCGTTCAGTTTCCACCATGTCAACGCATCATAATCTTCTTCGTGTTCCCCAAGTATTTCCTCCAAATATCTATCAAGCTCGGATTTTGAATACCCACTATTCGACCTTGTCCTCCGAACTTGGCGTTCAATAGCTTTTTTGAAATCTAAAGAATCATCATGTCCAACACCAACACTACTACCCACGACATGTGTACTCTCATCATTTTGAGGAGCCAAAGGAGCATATAATCTCCTATACTCATCAAATAACCCCATTGCTTTAGTATACACTAGCTTGCTCATTTCTTCATCTTTAGGCGCATCATAAACACTACTGAAAGCAAACTTCAAACCTACTAACTTAACATGCGGATCAAGAATAGCTCCCATATAAACCAAGACATTCATCTTCTCAACATCTCCCCAATACTTGTCAAATTTCTTTTTCATAGCACATGACATAGCCTTAAAGTCATCATCATCGCTAGCACTAAATTTATTTAACTGATGAAGTGCACGAGCAATAAAAAAGAAACTAGAATCGCTAGTCACATACAATGAAGCAGAAACTTTTTCAGTCAAAACTTTAAACTCCTTCAAAAATTTCATCAACGATTCAACTACAACCCAATCATGGTCACTAGGAGCACCAGAATGTTCTACCTCAATGGGATTCCCAAACTCATCAACATCATCTGAACCAAGTTCATTTCCTGAAGGGTTAACTGGAACATTTACATCACCAAATACATCCTTAAATTTCAAAGCGGTTTCCAACATATCAAAGGTAGAGTTCCATCTAGTAGGTACGTCAAGAGATAATGACTTCTCAGATTGTGTATACCTCTTTGCAACATCCTTAAAGAATTTCACTCTAGCAGGAGAACTTTTAACAAATTTAACCGCATACCTAACCTTACTGATTGAGTCCTTGTTCTTTTTCAAACCATCCCACACAATAAGGTTGATAATATGCGCAACACACCTCATATGCAAATAATCCCCATTCCCAACTGTATTAGGCTTATTTTGAAGAATTTTTCTTAGTTCCAAACAAGCAGTGTCATTAGAACTAGCATTATCAACAGTCAAAGTAAAGACTTTATCATCTAAACCCCACGATTTGAAGCAACCATCAAGAAGGTTTGCTATATCCTTACCCTTGTGACTATAGATAGGACAAAAACAAATGATCTTCTTATGCAACTTCCAGTCATTGTCGATATAATGAGCAGTTACACACATGTAGTTGATTTTCTGAATGCTAGTCCATGTATCAGTGGTAAAAGATACCCTTTGACATGAAACTCTAAGACACTCGATCAATTTAGTTTTCTCATTACAGAAGAGTTGATAACAATCCCGAGTTATAGTGACACGAGATGGGATACGAAATGTAGGGCAAGTCACATACATAAGACGTTTGAAACCAGTTTTCTCAACAAACCGAAATGGCAACTCGTCCACTATGATCATGTAAACAACTGCATCTCTAACCTCCTCGAGATTCAAAACCCACCCTTTCAATTGACCTTCCCCTTCATTTTCACTCCTATCAAAAATTAACTGACTTTGTTTCCCTTTGGACTTGTTTGTAGGAGCATCAGGATTAGCGGGGCATACATTCCAATGATTTTTAACATTTTTGGAACCATTTATATTACTATCAGCTGCAAAATTTTTATTTTCACAATAGATACATTCAGCTCTTCGCTTACCTTCCTCGTCATCGTACTCACGAAAATGCACCCAATAAGCAGATCTCCTGCTAGATTTACCATCGACGTACTTGCGTCCTGGGACTTTCGGCCTGACAGGCAATAAAGCTGTTTCTGGTTTTGTCTGAGAAACATTTATATTCTCGTCAAAGTCTGATGTGAGCGGCTCTTGCGTTACGACCTCTTCCAAATCAGGTTCAAGCCGTCTTTTTTTCGAAACCGAGCTCCTCATTATTCTAAAATAATAATTAACAAAATCAGAACTTGCCACTTGCACTTAAAAAATTCGTCAAAAAAAAAGTAATTAACAAAAACTAACAAATTCGTCAAAAAAAAAAAGTAATTAACAAACAGGAGTACAGCCGACCAGCCGTACAGGACTCAAGACTTGCCACTTGCAGTTAGAAAAATCAAACCTTGCACAGGACTTGCCACTTGCACTGTGAGACACTGAGACAGGAGAGGACAAGACACAAGAGTACAGGACACTGGACACTAGGACAGGCGGACAGCACAACACAGACGCATCACGCACAGCACAGTACAAACAAAATATATAAAAACTATCCTTCCCCTTGTGAGTTGTGACTACGCAGACTCATCACAACTTTTCAACCAAAAATCAATCATTCAACTGATTCAAGTATTCAACAATCAACACAAATTACACAATAAACAGTATCAATTATCAACACACCATGGCCAAAAAAAAGTATTTAGAAACAAAATCACGAGATTCACCACCAGTCAACCACGTAGAAACAAGTCAAACAACCAAACGAATACTAAATTACCTGTTAGTTGGGTTGAAACTCGAGGTCCGGCATCAACAGTCCACGGAGGGCGGAGGCAGACTCAGTCCACTCAGAGAAACCCACGAGAAGTCAAGATTCAAGAATTATTTTAAAGGTTCTAGAAGTGAATTAGTAATTTTGTATAGTGTTTTAATTATTGTAGTCTGTTTAGCAGTTTAGACTTTAGAGGAATTTAGAAATTATTTAGGAATTAGGTTGATGAATATGAAGTATTGAAGATTTGAAGTTAAGGGAGATTATATTTTGAGAATATTACGATTTACTAAGTCAAATGTTGGGAATATTGGAAATTTGGAAATTTTTAAAAATTAAATTTGCTGAGTTGAAGAGTTGTTCAAACTCAGGAAAATTGGAAATTGGAGAATCGAGAATCTGTTACTGACTTACTGTTACTCTGTTAGTGAATTCCGGTCTTCCGGTCCAAACCGGGTTTTTCCGGTTTTTAGCCCGGACCGGACCGGAAACCGGAAATGCAGAAAAAGAGGACCCGGGGACCGGACCGGTTAGGGGTAGGTCCGGTTCGGTCTGGACCGGCCGGTCCGGTTCGGTCCGGTTGGTCGGTCTGGACCGGTTTCTGAATAGCCCTAGTCCAAGCTATGTCGGGATGTGTGGCGGAGATGGAATGATTACTCCCATGAAGTTATCGACAAAAGTATACAAGTCTCGGCCACTTGCAAAAACAAGGGCTAGGGTCGTCCTATGGCCCAAGTGACATAAGAACCGATCCAAATGGAAGATATGAATATCAAAAATACTCGGGGGAGGAATCGTATTTCTTTTTCTCTTTTTCTTTCTTCATTTTCTTTTCTTTTCATTCATTCTTTTTCATTTTTTTTCTTTCTATTTCATTTTTTTTCTTTCTTTTCTTCTTCTCCCCCTTATTCTTTTCTTTTGAGAACTTTTCTTTGTAAGCACATTTTGATGTTTGAGTTCATTTGAATGAGAAATGGAATGCAAAACTCTATATCAATCATAATCAAACTCTTATTTGTGGAGTATTTTTGTGGAATGATGGATCGTAAAAGGATAGAAGTCACTTGGGTTATAGTCACCTAGACAAGCATACAATGTCGAAATCACAACACGGGAGGTGGAAGGTGGATATAAGTGAGGTACACACCCGAGCGACTTACAGTAGGAGGACAATCAATATATAATATTTAAGATCAACCAACAAGTAATAGAAAAATCCATACTCTTTAAAGAAGTTGAGAATTAAAAAAATGATTTTATCAAGGAAAACAAGTGAAACACGAAAACAAAAAATCTTTTTGGAATTTTTAAATTTTTAGGATTTTTCAAGTTTTATCAAATGAAAACACAAAACAAGACAAGACACAAAAAACAACAAACAAAACACAAGGCTACAATCCATAACAACCACAAATAAAAACATAAATACTCCACCAATGTATCCTCCAACAACAACATCAACCACAATCCTCAAGCGACGATGAATCGTCAATCACCCCCACACTTAAACCGAACATTGTCCTCAATGTTCAAAATTAGAGAGGGAAATGAAGGATGGGTAAGAAATTACCTTTTAAAGCATAAGTTGTCCCCCACACTTGAACGATTCCGTGCTTCTTATCATTTTCTCGTCCATGTCATTGTTTGCTGGAGGTACCTATAAGGAAAGACACACAAATATGCACACACATAAAAGGAACACAACAAAAGGTATTAGATTAAAAACTACTACTAAACTAAACTAAGCCGATACGGGGCAATTAACGGGCCCGCTCCATCCCTTCAACTCACATCGAAATACCTATGAGGTAAGGTACTCCCATGCAAGGCAAGTTGGGTCTTGCTCAAAATTGCGGACGCAACTAAACTCACACAAAACATAAACGAACAAACAAACAAAACAAACAGACAAACAAACAACAAACAAGAATAATTGCATCCAAACATGAAAACACCGAATCCCTTATCGAGACGGCGGGAAAGACACCGATAGTTTACTCGAGACAAGTACAAACATTCCAAAGTTAGTTATTCAAGATGAAGTGGACTAAAGTCTAATAGGATGACATTAAATCACTAAAAACATTGATGATTTATCTAGGTCCTCTTAATCAACTAAAAGCGTACAACAGGGCGTTAAACGGGATGGAAATGAGTGAACCATGGAGTTAGTCGACACTGGAGGTAAGTGTAATACCGACCTTTTCCCAAAAGCAAAGAGGATCGTCCCAAACCAAAAGATATCTTCAAGTAAGGTCACCTATAGGCACAGGATCCGGTAACCAAGACCTTATCACTCCATGGGGGGTCAAGGTGGTCAAATGCAAACCCCGATGTAAACTTCTAGTAGAAAAAGTGGACTCAAGCTAAAAGATCAATGAAATTTTTGGTTTAATGTCATTCTAGCAGAGTAAAGTTCAAAATCAAAATGGGTTACTAACAAGGGAAGGTGAACACTCGTAAGCAAGTCTCACAATCGGGTTTTCGAAAATATTTACCTAAAACACACTAAACAAAGCGCAAAATTACACAACAAAATAATAAAAACAACTACAAGTAAAGCCAAGCACTCCAATCTTCTTCAAATAGTCAACATTACCACAACCATCAATTCCAAAATGTTCACTAAGTGAACCTCCAAAGCATACAAGCCCATACTCCCATGTGAATAAGGGAAGGGGAGAAGAATAAGGGTAAAAAGGTATTACCAAAAGGTCTTCACTTTTTTAATACCTCAAGTCTTTATGCTATGGAGTGGGTGGTATTCCTGCAAGAAAGGAGAGAGCAAGGCAATACAAGAAGGACATTAACTACAATCCCAAAACAACTACTAAAAACAACACGATTACACCACAATTACAAATACACCACCAATCCTCCAACAAGATACAATCCACAATCCAAAATGGAACAATCAAGCAAAATCTCTTCCAAACTTGATCACTTCCAAATTCTTCATCATCTATCCATGTTAGCTTCTTGTTGGAGATTCCTACAAACAAAAACAAAATACAAAAGGCGTAAATATGCACAAAAAAGCTTGGGTTGCCTCCTAAGAAGCGCGATTTTGGCTAGGGCCGCCAAACCTTAGAGTTTGTTTGTCTTCAAAGTATGATCTCCACCATATCCATCAAGGGCTCGGAGGAGTAAGTCAAAGGGTCTAGAAGAGTTTTTATAAGGGCTCATGTAGCCGAGCCAAGCTATCATGAGAAGCTTCCAAGTTGGAAGCGATAAGTAGTCTTCAAATCCATGATGCTCGGGTTTGTCATGGTCTCCCGGGTCTTTCCATTTCACAAGTCCAAGCGACCATTTCTTCCCAAAACACCTTCTAGCTTTCCAAAACTTCACAATCACACCACTCAACATGAAAGGCGGTTTAGGAGTTATTTCCCTATTGTATATCCCCATTTCTTCTTCAAGTTGCGGGCCCATATCCTTAAGTCTCAAGACATCACTTCTCCCCATATCATCGAGAAGGAGAGATTCGAAACTTTTACCGACGGTTTCAACCTCTCCTAAACCAAAGTTTGGCTCATTAGTAAAGGACTCGTAATGTTCTTCGACATTTTTGCACAAGGGCAACTTGATTTCATCATCATTCCAAGACTTAACAACATCTATTACCTCATTCAACTCATCCCAAAGACTCGTATCCTCGACATTCTTGATTGTATTTAACATGTGGCAATTTTGGGATTTGAGTTCTTTTTTAGGAGTGTAAGTGGTGATATCTATCCTTGATGACAAGATGTTGTCATTTTCATCGATATCTTCGTGGATCACTACTTCACCTTGAATGGGTTTCTTGGATTGCCTTTTGGGGTAAGGAAACTTGATGTCCATAGACTTTTCACCATTTTTCATCTCATCAATGAGGATTGATTTTTCTTTAATGGCCTTGGTGGAGAGCAAGGAGACTTATACCTTTTCGATCATGTCCACAAATCGACTACACTTGATATTACCTTTGCGAACTTTAGCTCGTTGCGGAAATGGTAAAGATGGCGCATAGATCAATGGAGGTGGAACATTGGATTCCTCCTCCTCAATTGCTTGCTCGGTCTCTTACCTTCTAACTTTCTTCAATTTTCGTTGTTTTTCCTCGGCCTTTGCAACTAACTCAAATTCTTCTTGAATTCCCCGGTTTTGTTTGGGAAAATCGGGAATAGTGGCATGTAGTGCTTTTTGTTGTTGCAAATTCGGGATTACCTTGGTACTCAAGTGATTATAAGGATTTTCAAACTCTTTTCCTTCTCTTTGGATAACGACATGGGTTTGGCATGGTGGATCCCTTGGGTGTTGAGGTTGACCGGGAAAGTCATGAGGCGGGTGCATGGGAGAGACTAAGGTTTTGGATGCTTGTTGAGATTTCAAGATTTCGATCCTTGCCTTGTCTTTCGCATTTTCATTCATCAAATACTCTATTGTTCTTCACAATTCATTTAATGAATTGTCCCATTGACCGCTTCCTTGACTTTGTTGATAATTACCTTGGTTGCCAAAGAATTGAGAGGGTTCATTGTAGCTTTGAGAGTGTAATCCTTTATGACCTTGATTACCTTGGTAATTCGGGTTTCCTTGATACACTTCGTTGACTAAAGCTTTTCTCATATCAATGGCCGAACCATACCCTTGACCACTACCTTGACCATGTTGATAATTACCTTGAATTCCATAAAAAGGAGAGGGTTGGTTATGTCTTTGAAAATTGAATCCTTGGTACCCTTGATTTGGCCCTTGGTTACCTTGATAATTACATTGATACCCTGATTGAATCCTTGATTCTGATAATTACTTCCTTGATTATGGTAATTGTTCCCTTGATTTGCACTCTGATTATGGAAGTCCCTTTGAACATGATAGTTTCTACCTTGATTGTTGAAGTTTTCCCTTTGATAAGGAGGCACATGTGGAGGCACTTTGACATACCCTTGGTTGGAAAATGTTTGTTGATTGGAATTGAAGGGTCTTTGCTGTTGATTCCAGTGATACATATCTCTTGATTGGATCTGATACATACCTTTTGGAGTACGCTTTGCATTCATAGCCTCAAGTTTCTTGGTTAGCTCTTCCTTCTCCAATTGGAGTTTCAATTCATTGGTCATAGGAGAATTTTCATATCCCATCTTCTTGATAAGCTTGGCTCCAACTAGCTTTTCTTTGGAAGAGCATACATGTTCAAAAACGTCTTCTTGAGGGAGCCCATGGAAAGTATCTAATTTTACTTCATTGATCAAGGAATTTTTAAGCTCAAAATCTTCCGGAGTAGTTCCATAGAAAACGGGGGAAGAAAAATCCTCGTGAGGCAGTAGTCCCATGAAAAATCCTCGTGAATGTGAACCAAGAGTTGTCATGCTGGATTTTTGAAGGCTTTTTGGTGATGGAGGTGATTTGGGAGGTGAAAGGGTTGGAGAATTTTCTTGTGGAGATGGTGTTTCTTGTGGATTGAAGGGTGGTTCTATGTTTGGAGTGATGAGAGGAGTTGTGGAAGGTGAATTTTGTGGAGTGAACGGTGTAAGTGGTGTGGATGTTGGTGATATGGATGGATTTGGAGGGGATGGAAGGTTAGTATGTATGGTTGGTGGTGTGAGGTACGGATGTGGAATCACTCTAGTTGAGATATTTATCGGGAATCTCAAGGCTTGAAATGCCATCTTTGGCTCGGAATCGAACCGAAAAGCTAATAACCTGTTCCTGGCAAACACACTCAAATAGAAAGTGAGTCTCCTAGCACCAAGAGGCACTAGGGTAGAGGGAGAATAATAACCAAACACAAAAAGACTAAAACTCAACTAACTAATCGCCGTCCCCGGCAACGGCGCCATTTTGATGCGCGTCAGATTGTCGCCTATCTAACACGATCAAACAAAATTAATAAACTCCAACTAACTACTACGTAGTAGCGGCAAGTCGGGATCAATCCTCAGGGACGGGCTAGGTAAAGTCAGTCAAGTCTAAGTCAAAAAGTGTTTGGAGTCTATTTTTGGGATTTTTGGGTTAAGTCTACACTAGTCTACACTAAAAAGCTATAAACTACGAAAACAAAGTCTAATAAGGAAAAGGTGTTAGGGGGAGTCGGAAATCGGAAATTGGGGTCTAAGAGTCTCGGAATCGAGTTTTAATCACAAAGTTGATAAAGGGAGAATGCCATCTTTCGGTTTCTTCACCCAACTTATCTAGATCCCGCTTTCGCGGCGAAAAATGGTAAGTCTCAAGTCAAGGTAACTCCTACCCCAAGTTTTCCTATATTGATAGGAGTGAGTCAAGGTCGATTTTGCCGTACGCTCTAAGTCAACAAAGACACAAAAACCTTAAACTTGATAAATCAACAAGCAAACAACCCACCAACATCCCTCAATTCAAATAATCCAAATTCTTCCTCCCTGAACCCCTAACAAGAAATCTACTCACAATGCATAATGGAAACCAATAAAACAATAACTAAGGAGAAATCAACTAAACAAGCCTAATAATTAAATCTAGAGAAAAACAATAACTAAATTAAATCTAGATGAGAGATTAAATCTAGGACGAAATTAAATCTAACTAGAGATTAGGGAGAGGAAGAGAAATATACCGGCCATGGAGGAAAACGATAATAATAAAAAGGATTGCAATAAAATAAGGAGAAGCTTGATGAAGATGACAATGGATCTGTCACTAACCCCTTGAAAATCTCCAAAAGAACTTCAATAAAAACTTGAATATAACAAAGAGGGAGTTTTGTACACTAATTAATTAGATCTAGAATAGGTGGAGATTTTTGGATTGTCACCCTCCAAAAATCACCCTACTAATTAATCCACTAATAAGCTAATAATAATCTACTAATAATAATAATCTACTACTAATCTACTAGCTTAGGTAGTGTTGTGGTGGTGTTGTGGAATGGTACCTCCTCCTCAAATGAGGAGTTACATATATATAGAGGAAAGAAAAGAGAGTATCAAAACCCTAATCTTCTAAGCCCAATGGTGGAAGCCCAAATGCCCATCAACTAAACTTCACCCTATCATTCCCATCCGGTGAAATTTCGCCCCACGATTTTGCATAATTCACCACCGGGCAAAACTTTGCCCTGCGGTATTCCCGACTTCGCCCGTTCATTTTAATTTCCTTCGGCCGATCCAAATTAGATCTCACCCCACACATCAACACTTCGCCCAACTATTTCAATTAAAATCTCTGAGTCTTCATTTAAGAGACGGTTTCTAATCCTCGAACTCCGGATCTGGGTCGAGCCGAGTCGTGACCGGCATCGTCGCCGAAAGAGACAAAGTGCGGCGAGGAGGATGGAGATGAGGGCTGCCTGCTGTTGCTGTTCGTCGGTGGCCATGGATGCCGGTGATGGTGGTTCGAGATCGAACACAAGGGAGGTTGGAAGTGGTCGCCGGAGCTTCTGGCTCGACGCCCAGCGGAATCTGGGAGAGGCCGCTGTCGCGCTGCTGTTGTTTGTTGCGATGCTCGCCGGCGGTTGAGGCCGCTGCTGCGCACGTGGTGGTCGCCGTGTCGGTTGCTGCTGTGGGTCGACGGAGCTGCTGCTGCTGCGCTGTTGTTGATGGTCTAGCTCGCCGGAATCTGGAACGAAAGGGGGAGTACGTCGAAGGTGAAGGTGGAGCGAGGTGGTCGGTTAGTCGGAGGGAGAGGGTCGAAGGTGGTCAATGGAGGTCGGGTGTGGAGGTTGTTGTTGGTTCTAGATGGAGTTTGGAGTGGTGGTTGAACGGAGTAGAGTTGAAGGTGGTCGGTCATGGTGGATGCTCCGGCGTCGGTTATGGTTGAGAGGGTGACGAAGGTTTGCTGAAGCTCAGGGGAAGGTAGGGTTCCAAGGTGGTGGTTTGGGTCGGAGCTCCGGCGAGTGGCATGGTTGTGGGTTGCCGAGGTTGTGCCGGAGGTAGAGGGAGATGGTCAAGGGTCAAGGTCAAGTTTGACCTTGACTTGGGTTGATGGGTGAGTTTGTAATTGGGATGATTATGGTATATGGGTTGGAGTTGTGTTGATGAGTTTGAGATGGAAATGGGTTGATTTGTGGGTTATGATTTGGGTTTGGTTGTATGGAAGATGTGGGTTAAGTGAGTTGTGGAGTATAAGGGTGAGATGGGTTATGGGTTAAGTGAGTCGGGTTTGACTCGATCTCTTGACTTTGCTCCTCTTACTTCGAAGCACCTCTTTATTCACGAACACGTACCTATAAGACAAAAACACACAAAAGCAGTACGAAATACTACAAAAAAGACGATAAATACGAAAAACCAAATTCAAACTAGAAAATACGAAATATAGTCAAAAATGAGTTATATTGACGTTAAAGCACACAAAATCGAGTTAAATACGAGTGAAAATAGGGAGTAAACGGTCTAAATTTGCGTGTTATCAATTGTGTGCGTACATGCACTAGTAGAAAATTACCCTTTGGAACCGGTTGTAAACTACCCTTTGGAACCTTTTTTCAAATGTTCTACTGCCACAGATTCCTTAGGTCTAGAGCTTTGCAACCGGTTGTAAGAAGGTTCCATAGATGCCCTTTGGAACCGGTTGTTGTTGGAACCGGTTCCAAAGGGTATACCATTGGAACCTATTGTATTTACAGCCGGTTCCAAAGGGTGTACCATTGAAACCTGTTATTATTCACAACCGGTTCCAAAAGTATACCATTGGAACCTGTTGTAAATCACAACCGGTTCCAAAGGGTGTACCATTGGAACCTGTTGTAATTCGCAACCGGTTCCAAAGGCTGTACCATTGGAACCTGTTATAATTCACAACCGGTTCCAAAGGGTGTTCCATTGGAACCTTTTGCTATTCACAACCGGTTCCAAAGGCTGTTTCATTGGAACCTGTTGCTATTCACAACCGATTCCAAAGGTTTAACATTGGAACCTATTGTAATGCCAACAGGTTCCAAAGGGTACCTCATTGAAACCTATGATAATTTAGACACGGTTCCAAAGGCATGTCATTTTATCATTTATTTATATTTTGATACTGGTGACAAATGTTACTGATTTTAATTACAAAATTGAATTTTCGTATCCCTGAGAATGGTATATAAAAAACAAATCAAAGCACGCCAATTACAATATTAGTAATTTGTCGAAAATTGGGCAGCACCTCCCTACAATTTGATTAAACCAAAATCAAAATCATATCACTGCAATGTTTAAATAGCACAACCAAATCCATAACCAATCCACACCTCCAACTACTTAAGTAACATCTCCAGTAGAATGCCCCACGTCTAGCAATCAACATGACTACAATATATATCTAACCACAATAGTTAACAAAGTCACAATTGTACTACATCATCAACTCTATGCACTTCTGAGACCAATATTCACGAACTTGGTTCATATCTTCCGTCGTCATTCTTGATTTTGAAACACACTAACAAATAAAAAGAATAGTAACAATGGATTAGCGGTTACACCCATAATTACTTTATAACAGAAAAACTAAGATTAAGTTAAAAAAACCTTAATTAAGCTTTCTTGACTCCTAGAGTAAAATACGGTGATGTCGTACATCCACTTCATGACATAGTATCCACATTCAAAGACTCCAGATTGTTGAGGACACTGAAATTGTATGAACAAAAAGGTGTTATAAATCATTATTCACCAAGATAGTTTAATTCATCAATTGCACTATAATCATTGCTTTAATTTAGTCATCTCCGACACAAAATTTGTACAGAAAACAAAAGACAACAATGAGATAGCTATAATGGAGTAAATATTTTTAAGAACTCAAAATCATTAACCAGATTTCATGAAGTATCTCAATCAACGCGTTAAGTTTAAATTAAATGGCAACTACTAACCCATGTAAAAAAAAGAAATAATTAAACAAGTTAAAGCTTAATAATGTTGTTTACCTCAATCATGTTCACATTGAGACTATATTTTTTAACCGTATGACGTCTCCCGCCACTCACTGTATAGATTTTCCAAGCCCTTACATTATAAACATTAAAAATTATTAGACTGTTATTTTTCTTGTAAAGGTTTAACTTAAGATAGTATTTTGATGACCAATTAATAAACATAACTTACAATTGCAAATGTAGTATTACGATGTCCAAGTCATGTTTATCTTTATTCGAGTCAAAGACATATGCTATGTTGTCCCAAGGGCAAATGACAAGCAACAACCAATTCTTGCTGTATATAATACAACTTACGATTAGTAAGTATGAAATAATATAAAATAACTAATTAATTAATTTAAAGAACCTTGGAGACTTGCCTTGCATAGAATGCACCCATCACATATTTCTTGTCTTCTTGAATTAGCATGACATCTTTGATGTAGTTTTTCATCGACCGTGGATCATACAAGTATGAACTAAGACACACGGGACAAATGAAGCCGACACCTTCTTCTGTCACTCCTAATTTATGTCCATAATCATGTATGAACCTATTTTAAGAACATAGTGTAAACATTCAAAATGAATATATAGAACAAACATATAATAAAACTAATCCTAGATTTTAACATAATTGAAAATAATACAAAACATCAAGTTTATACCTTCCCCAAGCTTGAATTATTGTTAGATTTAGAGCATCGTAATTGCACATTTCCCTAATATCCTCGAAACTTAAGTACACTGTGACGTCTCCGGAATTGTACACCGACTTACTGATATCTATAGATATCATAAATATGGAATCCGCAGATAATGAAACCATTACTCTTTCCAATTGTTGACAATATGAACCAATACCTTCTGGATCATTGTTTTTTTCCACAAACATTATTGACCTACAAATATCAATTTGCTTGTTATTATTAAGACCTAAAATATTCCAGTAGTAGAAATCGAACCAAATTTACCTCATTCATAGATCCGACACGAACTTCATCCTTTTGTTGAGCCTTATTACAAGACTCCTTTGTATCTTTGGATCTTGCTTTTCTTTTCAACTTTTTATTAGAGGACAATTCCTAAAATTACACGTATTAATTAAAAAACTAACATGATTAAAATATACGAGAATTATGCTTGGTTTAAAATCATAATTCAATAGAATGCATGGTTAATGGAACAAAATTTCACTCTTTGTGATGATAACAAATTCAATCATGGCACAAATCCACAAAAGACCTAATTAGATAAGTAATATTTACCTCGTTTTGGCTTAATAGAACCCATTTTTTGGGCCATTGTGCAAAACTTCCCACAACTTCACCAATTTTTTCAAATTCGGACCACGGTACTGGAAGTAACGCAGTAGAATCCAAACACTTATCGATTGTTACATGAAAATTATGTGGACTCAATGTTGTGTGGTGCACCATTGTGTTCTCTTTCCATGGTAGAGCTATCCCCTCAGCAAGACGATCAATGCAACACCATCATGAACACATAACTTACAAGATGTAGAATCCTACAAAATATACAATCATTCAAAATTATTAGAATAGGTACAAAAAATGTAGAAGGAAAAAAACATTAGTGAACAAAAACAACATAATCCTTAAAGATGATAATTTGTTGTACCTTTAAGTCAACAAAAGGGTCACTTTGATGAATTGAATGACTACTGTGATCTTGTGGGGTTGGTGAATGATTTGATGCTTCTTCATCACCGTGAAAGCCAATGGGCAATATCATACCACATGCCTTTGCCATTTCAATGAACATATTCTTCATCTCTGTCCTTGTTTCCCTTTTAACCTCATCTAACTTTTCATCAATTTCTTGAGCCGTGTACATTTTCTCCGAAGAACTTCGACTTGGTTTTCCAAAATATTTTTGGTTACCAACAAAAGTACCGACTCCTCTTGTCCTCCCTGGATGCTCTTTTTTACCCGTTGCTTTCACCAATACATCTTCTAACCTCGAAGGAACAAACTCGCCACTCTCCTCCGAATTCGACCAATGCTTCTGTTTACATGAAATTTGGAGTGTTAGCGATCTTATTTATCAGCTTAAGATTATAAAAAGGACTTACGATGTTGTTGATGATTTCTTGTGTCTGTGGTGGAGGAGCACTCGATAACGGCGTATGTCCTTTTACCCACATGAAACTTCTATCCTTGATCCTCTTAATAGCAATTTCCCTAACTGCAACTGGATCAGCATCCGGGTTTAGTGACATCTCCCTATCAACTTCTTCCTGGAGCCATTTATCGGCCTTGCCACTATACCCAGATCTTCCCATGTAATGTGGAGTGTTGTTGCTGATTTGGGCAAGTCGACCTTTCTCACTTCTTTCCTACAGATTTTAGAAGTTATTTATAGAGATCAGATGAATATATGCTTCGCAACTGCAGTCACAAAGGCAATAACCTTAAGTAAAATAAAGATATAAACCTTAGCTTTTGGATCAGTACGTTGTTTTACGAACTCCTCCCAATCTTCTTTTGAGATCCCGTACGCCTCACAAGGATCGTCATCTAACTCCTCGCCCCCTTCTAATTCCTCAACTTCTGACTCTTCTTCACTCTCCTTGCTACTCTTTTGTTTTCCTTTTCTGTAAATGTAATTTCTAGCTAGCCTTGTCTTAAAATTTTTATATCGATGTCCAATAATCTTTAGTACGAGTTCCCGTTTCGTCTCATCTTTGATGTTGAACATTTTCTACAACAAAATCCGTTAAATCATAAGGTTAGTAGATTATAGTTCATAAAAGATTATACTTCATTATCAATAACAAGACTAATTATTACCTTCATATGTAACCAAATTGTTTCCTTTTTGCCTTCGGGCACTTTAGGCCATCCCCCATATGTAATCTTCACTCCCCGGGCTAAAACCCCCATTTCAGAACCGAAAGCAATCGCACATGGGCCTTTTGGCATATCTAACTCATCAAACTCTATAGACTGCCCCTTGTTGTCGGACCTCTAGGTTTATATTTCTTCTTTGGCTTTGGCTTTGCTACAACGCTAACTATATTCATATTATTTTCTTCCATGATGCAATAACCTGAACCATATAAAAAAAGCTGTTAATTTAATAATCCAATAAACAAATAAAAATAATATTAACAAAACCGATTTAAAAAAATCAATACATCTAACAATTAATTGAAAATATAATTAAGATGCAGCACGCATATATATACCTTCACTAAACGATGATGCATTATTAGTATTATTGTTTAGGATTTTCAAACCATATGCCATCACCATGATCATTACATACATAAGTCTCATGACGTATATCTAACGCTTCTTGACTTTTGGTTGATAGAGGAGGAAATTCGTCTAAGTGATCATATTCTTCTTCGTCTGTAACATCCTTAACACCAAGAATACGTCTTTTACCGTAACGTACTATCTTCCAACTATTATCCAAAGGATCAGTCATATAAAAGATCTGTTTTGTTTGAGATGCAAGTATAAACGGGTCCTGTGCATGTCCCAGGACACTGAAATTTACCAAAGTGAATCCCATATCATCAACTTTAACACCCTTATCACAATCAACCCATATACATCGAAACAAAGTTTCCTTAAATTCCCTAGAATAATCAAGCTCCCATATATCTTCAATTATCCCATAATATGACCTAGACACATTTACCGATTTCTTACCCTTTCCGACATATTCTTCAGACGATGCAATAACAATAACACCACTATTTTGCATCGTGCTTTTGCTATCCTGTCTACTTGTATAAAAGCAAAACCCATCGACATCATACCCTTCATAAGTCACGATGTTTCGATTAGGTCCTTGGGCTAACCACCTTATGTTTTCCGTCACCTTATGCGATGGATCGGACAACTCATCCATCACATCATCTTCGAACCACTGTACAAAAGTGCGATTGTGTTCATTCGTCAACCAAGATTCATGCTTCTGTGGATTTTGTTGCTTCAATAAAGCCATATGCTTAACTAAATATTTATCGACATCTGTCTTGTTTTGTAAAACATACAGATGGGCTCGTTTTAAGAGGTGATTGTCAACTATAATAATTTTCTTTCCCAAGGTACCCTGTCCTGAAAGTCTTCCTTCATGTCGCGAGGTAGGAAGTCCAATAGGATGCACATTCGCCATGTAATCAGTACAAAATCCAAGTGCCTCACAAGCAATTGTTGATTCAACAATACTACCTTCAGGGCGATATCGATTTTTCATTCGTCGCTTGTACGTACCCATCTCTCGTTCCATTGCCCACATGTTTCTCTGGAAAACTGGACCACATAACTTTATCTCTCTGACTAGATGAACAATTAAGTGAACTATGATGTCGAAGAAAGAAATCGGAAAGAACATTTCCAATTCGCAAAGAGTCTTAATCACATTAGCTTGTAAGACATCCAAGCTGTCGGGATCAATATCCTTAGAATTAATTGCATGGAAAAATGAACACAGATTTGTGACAACAACTCTAACATGTTTAGGCAATACAGATCTTATAGCTACAGGCAACAACTGTGTTAACATAACATGACAATCATGAGATTTCATGCCTACTAATTTCAAACCTTTCATTGAAACAAGTCGATTTATGTTTGAGGAATATACATATGGTACCTTCACACCTTTTAAAGACTCACACACTACAATCTTTTCCTTTCTCGATAAAGTTGTGGAGATCGGGGGTAAATAGGTCCGTTTCACCCCCTCATTGGGCTTCAAATCGAGTCTTCCTCTTGCAACCATGTCTTTCCTCGTCTTTATCCCATCCTTAGTTTTGTTTGGCATATTCAATAATGTACCAATTACACTATCGAATACATTTTTCTCCACGTGCATAACATCAATACAATGTCTCACTGACAAATATTCCCAATATGGAAGATCCCAAAATATTGACCTCTTTGAGTGATATACACCATCATGGGGAGATTTGTAAGGCTTTCCGAACTCGACATTTATGTTTTTAACTCGTTCGTAATATTCTTTGCCATTCAAAATTGATGGAGGCGGCCTATGCTCGGTTTTCCCATAAAAGAACTTCTTCTTCTTTCGATATGCATGACCCTCGGGAAGAAATCGCCGATGGCCCATATAAGCATATTTACCCGAGTTCTCCAACCATTCGGAGTCAGTGTCATCCCCACAAACAGGGCATCCTTTATCGGTTTTTAATCTATAACCGGAAAGGTTGCCGTAAGCGGGAAAATCGATTATTGTGCAATACAACATCGCACGCAATTGGAATTTAGAGTCACTAGCAGCATCATACACACGTACACCAACTTCCCACAACAACTTCAAGTCCTCAACAAGAGGCGCCAGATACACATCAATATCATTTCCCGGTTGTTTGGGGCCTGATATTAGTAGTGCCAGCAAGATATATTTACTCTTTATACTAAGCCAAGGAGGAATGTTGTATATTACTAACATTACAGGCCAACAACTATGTTGTGTACTCAAAGTCCCGAATGGATTAATCCCATCAGTACAAAGCCCTAATCTTAAATTTCTATACTCTTCACCAAAATCTGGAAATGATCTATCAAAGTTTCGCCATTGTGGAGAGTCGGCTACATGCCTAAGTTTACCATCCTTTTTCCTGCCTTTGTGATGCCATATCATGTACTCTGCATCTTTTGAATTTGCAAATAATCGCTTAAATCTAGGAATAATTGGTAAATACCATAAAGTCTTTCTTGGGCCTCCTTTTTTGCCTCTATTATCATCCTCTGTCAATCTGTATCGTTTCTCTCCACATCTTGGGCATTCTTCTAAGTTAGTGTACTCTTTTCTGTACAAAATATAGTCATTCGGACATGCGTGAATCTTTTCGTATTTTGTAGCCAATGGACAAAGGATTTTTTGCATTGATATGTGGTAATGGGTAGCACATTACTCAAAAGGTAAGCCATCAGAAACAATCTCTAACAAAGTAGTGAAACTCTTATCACTCCAACCCCCCTCAGCTTTTGCAGTATCAGGGCCGTCTCAAAGTCAAGGGAGACCTGGAGCGAAACTAAAATATGAGGCCCTTTTTTATTAGCGGTCGTATATATCAAAACTTTATTACGTAAACCAGTATGTAATTTTCGAAGTATATATTTTTTGCTAATTTCGAATAAAGTCAAATCGTCTGCAAACTGAAAATTGCGATAAAATTAGAAAAAATAAGATTAGTTGCTTTGATTTAAAAGGTACTCAAAATTGCTTAATTATCAATTTAAAATAAGCTCGTAAATTGAAGACAAAATTCAAATAATTAATTTATGATCATTAATGAAGTACTCCGTATTATTTTAATAACGATGGATATTATGAAAAAGATGATAAAGAACTCTTTATCTATTAAATTATCAATACATTAAAAAAATTTAAATAAAAACAAAAAAAATTGACAAGAGTTAAACTCTCTAGAAAATGGGAGGGTACAAAGTAAAAAATTAAAGAAAGGTTCAAAATTTTTATTACGATATAATTACTTTATTCCTGAGAAAGAAATAATACAAAATTTCTATAAGTTAAAACGAAATTGAAGGGAATTTGAAAAAAGAACGAAGTTGAAGGATATTTAATGCGGGATGAATTTGAGTTATAAATGGGGGAAGGAAAAAAAAAGATGATAATGTGCATGCATAAGGAATCGAACCCTTAAAATGATGGTAGGAAGTCAAATAGCCTACCACTCCTGCAACTGCAATCTTATGCATAATAAATACAGCGTTTGATATATATTAGTCAAAACTATCCAGTTCAGATTTGAGGCCCCAAGAAAATTGAGGCCCGGTTCATTTGCGCCTATAGCGCCCCCCTTGAGACGGGCCTGTGTAGTATATAACTTTAACACATAACCTAAAAGGCTATACTTGGAACCTGAATATAGAGCTGTTTTGGAATCAGTAACCATTCTTTGAAACATTGTTGGGCAATTTACAAAATCTTTTTCAAGGTCATCCATCATTTCATCAATGTTTTCAACCTCTACATCATCATTATCCATATTAAAACCCTCATTCAGATCTTCATGGTCATGATTATTATTCTGCTCAGAAATGTCAACCTCTTCTTCATCTCCTCTATTCATATCACTATATCTACTATCACCCATCACCGTCTTATCTCCATGCCAAATCCAAACTTTATAATTTGGTTTAAATCCCTTGATAATTAAATGTGCACGTAGCTCATTTACGCAGTTCACCTTCTTCACATTGTAACACATGCTACATGGAGACATTATCAAATTACCATTCCCCTCTTGTATTTGGTGTTCGAGCTCCCGGCTAATAAGTTCTTCAAGCTTTCGACAAAATTCAATATCTCTTTGTCCATACATCCAACTTCGATCCATTTATACAATCTAATAATTAATACACACAAATACGATAATTAATTCCAAGGCAATGTGATGTGGTTAATTGAGAGACAAGAGAGACAAGTTGCACATTAAGTCATTAATTGATCCAACAACACTAGTACACATTTTCATGGCTTATGAAGCTTCAACCATTTTACTAATACTCGGTCTCTTAACTACAAACAAATTCCCACTAAATATGAGCGCTAAATCCCGCCTACGTACTCCCTAAGCTATTTCATTCCCAGTATCCGTCTATGAATTTATTGTGTTGTGCTTCTGTCCTTAGAAAGGATAGCCTTAATATCGTGTTTTCATCCTCTATCTTTTTGATTTTGGTGCTGCTCAATACAGTATGTTTTAAAATTACATTCTTTGTTTGGTAGATGGTAGATAAGTGCTCTTGAATATTTCTTCTCTGACTTCTGTTACTAGAACTCGACACAAATGAAATGTTGAGTAGTTTTGCATTTTATTTTTGCAAAGTTAGGTTAAAGCTTATCCATAAAAAATGAGTTTACTAATCTCACAGAAACATTTTTGTTCAAAATTAAGCAAATTGGATCCTCATGGCTGGTCATATTGAATCCCCTTTTCTCTCCGAAATACTGGATTAATTTTTGGAAGATCTTTTTGTAGAAACATTGCTTTTAATGCTTTGCTCTTCCCATAATGGCCTCGGTATGACTATCTGGTTCAGTATCGGTTGAAGCAAATGATACGATAACATGTGTTTAGTGTATACACTATTAATTTGCGAGCACGGAGTAATAGCTTTGTTTTTGAAAATTTGGCATTCCTTCGTAACCCAAGGTTTTCACATCTCATGACTCGTCAATAGTTTTCGATAAAGGTCCTTCTTTGGAAGACATCCTTTTGAGAACATTATTTGTTCTGTTTGTCACTATAATTTTGAGGATAATATTGTGGAATTGTGATTTTACAGTAGTTGCTCTTCGTCAAGTTTGTCAGTTCGAAATTCGTTTGATTAAAGAGACTTCAGGTCATAATTGTTACAGAGTAGTATTAAACTGTCTTGTGGGATTTGATAAAGCTGAATGTCTCTCTGTATGTTGATTAACACATTCAATGTCTTTGTGATTTGATAATTTTGAGAATATTTTTCTTTAGTATGAAAAATGCAATGTCTATCCTAGACCATTAGTAATAGTGGTGTCACTAGCATATGCCTTTGTGATTCAGTCTTTGTACTCTATCTTGTTTGGTGATGCTTCATATGTACTCATTATGAGGATATTTGGTGGTAGGAGGATTTCTGGCCTTGATAGATGTTCTATTGTTACATATCACTGGAAAAGGTTGAATTTCTCGGAAGCCTTATGTACTCATGGTTTAAGCTTGACCTTTTACAGTTTAAGGTTGAATTTTGTCAAATTTGCTACTATATGACTGCATTCTACAGGTTCAACTGTTGTGAAAATATCCGACCTTTAATAAAGTCATCATCCAAGATTTAGTGTTAAGGTTGACAGAATACGTGAAAAGCTTTTGATAGTTTGGAGTAGCATACTGATACGTATATTTATATGTTAATTGTCTTTTGTTTTTGCAGTATTTTCCCGGAATTCATGACTCATATGATCAAGAGAATATTGACGAGGTTAGAAATACTTGGGCCCGACATATTTATTCGACCAAATTGAAGGCGAGGATATTGAAGACAATGACAATCTAGATATTAGCGAAGCCTAATTTTACCGTAGCTAGTCATTATTAGAACTTTTTTGTATTGCCAACTCATTTTATCAATCGATGTTTTTTTTCCGCACATTTTTTTTAAAACAACGATTATATTAGCATGCACATTTGTTGTTTAAATTTCCTGTATATATATATATATGAAACAAACAACTTTTATTATTATTATTATTACTGTGTTTTTTTAATACGGAGTAGTTTATATGATGGTATATTATTATTGTTCACAAATTTATATGTGATATATATATATATATATATATATATATATATATATATATATAATCTCGGAATTGAATAATAAACGTTTCGATAGTGGGCGGTATGTGATTGAAATCAATTATTGTAAGAGACCGGTTCCTTTCTAAACCGATCTTTTAATACAACCCAAAGATACCATTTGTTTTTAAGGATGGTCTCTTACCCCTCCACAAAGAGACCATTTTATTTGTAACCGGTCTCTTAGACAACTCAAAGAGACCGGTTATAACTAACCTCTAGTCTTTGAAGTATAGAGCAAAGAGACCATTTTTAGGTAATATTAAGTCTCTTAACTTCACCAATGAGACCGCATTCTGTAACCGGTTTCTTAGGGTTAAGACACAGGTGAGATGGAGATCGGCTGTTAACCGATTTCTTATGCCATTTTTAACTGGTTTCTTTGACACTTTTTGTAGTAGTGAGTGTATGTTAAGAGTTTGTCGTCACATTCATACTGTACTCACTTTAACTATATAATCAGATCAAATCAAATCACATAATTACAGAAGAGGGTGGACGATATTCATCTCTTAACAGAAGGGAAAAAAAGTGAGTTCGTGCTAATGTTCAAATTAAACATGTTCAAATGGAAATTAAATGAATCACGTGGCAAGAGACATGAGACAACACCATAGAATCTACCATTGACTCATTGAGCAATTCATTTAATCAAATATTCAGATGGACAACAAGTCTAGAGGAAAGAGCACACTATCGGCTATACAAAATGGTGAATGAATGGCCTTTTTGTTTCTCCTCTCGTGATAGCTAAAAAAAATACTTCGTACACACAAACAGGCAAGAAATGGAGAACTACAAAGATAGCTAGCTTTTGGGTAACTTTAGCTCTTATTTTGTTGAGACGTCACATAAAAAAAAAGGATTGAAGAAAGAAGATAGTGAATGAACATATACATATAAGAAAAAAAACCGAGGTTACTTACAGAAGCGCCCCGTCCAAGAGGAGAGTCCAAGAAATCACTTAATAGCTTCCTATACTGCAAGAACAAGTAGTCAATGGACTACGTAACTTTCATCAATACAGAGGAATAATTAAAACTCTATGAGTTAAGAACATCAACAACATTGATCAAATTAACTCAAAATCAACCCGGATCAAGTTGCCAATCCCTTAACTCCTATCCGTACAAATTTCGTCCATTGTAGTTCACTTAAGCATTGCATCAGACCTCGTCAATTGTACTACAACTACTTATAATAAACACGCTAATAAAACCATTGGTAGCACCTAATTCAGTAATTCAGTTCAACAAATTCAATCCACTCTTTCTCAAAATCTTTTACAGATTTCAATATGAAATCGATATAGCTATTATACTATTATGAGCTACATGAACATACATCATCCTGCAATTTTACAAAATCCACAAAACAAGCTACACAAAGTGAAAGGTAAACAAAAAACAAATATTACCGTTAACATAATTCAGATCGTTTGTTTGTGTTTCGTATTCAATTCAGTTCGTTTCAGTTCAAAAGAGGATAACCTAAGGAGCATAATCACACTCTTATCTAATACCGTCGTTCATTTCAATCAAGACTTCAAGAGCAACATAAATATACATCATAAAGAGAAGGTTTAGCTAGCTAAGTGCTACGATCTACCTTACGCCAACCAATAGGTCAGAGGTTTGATTATTCTTATCCACGACTAAATGTGCGCTAAAGACGGAACACAAACCCTAGGAAATTTCACAAAATCGACGGATGAAGAAACACAAACCCTAGGCAAATTTCATGAAATCGACAAATGAAGAAACACAAACCCTAGGCAAATTGCAAGAGAGAACCTATACATACATTCTCCTTCAATTTCGCGAAATCGACAAAATCCCTTAATTCCTATCCGTACAGAACAAGCAGAAATGCAATAGTGATTGTGAATTAGAAAAAATAAGTTTATGGTACCTCGTGTTTAGGGTTCGTCGTGAGTTTGTGATTCTTCTTCTGTGCGTCGTTCTCTTCCTCTTCTTCTTCGTGTCGTCTAGATTCGTTGAGTTCTGCGTCTTCGCCGAGTTCTGCGTCTTCTTCTTCTACTTCGTCGTCCGATTACGGTTATTCGTGTCTGGGTTATTGGGTTTTCTGGGTTGTTCTTCGTGGTAGCTTCGTTCTTCTATTGGGTTTTCTGGGTTGTTCTTCTATTGGGTTGTTCTTCGTTCTTCTGCGTTTTTTTTTGTGCTGCTTATTAGGGTTCTATTGTTTGGTGTTATTAGGGTTCTATTGTTTGGTGTTTTCAATTTTGTGTTAAGTAGCCTGGATTCAATTTTTAAGAAGAGAACCTAGGATTTTGTATTTTATGATTTGTAATTTAGAAGTCTTTGGAACCATTTGTTAGAAAAATAGGTTCCATTGATGAAGAAGTTTTTAATAAGTTCCAAAAAAATTAACATGTACCTTTGGCACCTCTTTTTAGTTAACAAGCGGTTTCATTGGTAGGGTCTTTGGAACCGGTTGAACCTACAAAAGATGTCAAAGTATTTTAATATGGGCTAAAAATTTTGGACACTACCTTTGGAACCTCTTTTAGTGAACAACCGGTTCCATTGATAAGGTCTTTGGAACCGGTTCCATTTACAACAGGTGCCAATTATTTTTTTGGTCATCTAAGGAACCTCTTGTTCTTACAACCGGTTCCTTTTGACAGGTTCCAATGGCATTAATTCTACTAGTGATGGTCGCTATGCACTCGTGATATTATAGCACAAATATATTAGCATACCTCTGCGAAAATATTCACTTCGTTTGGAGGGAATAAACCAAGTGGAAGTGTCGAAACATACCGTGGAGGATGATGGCCGGCGAGCACACGCTGAGCTGAGTTCTGTCTAGCGACGTGTGGGTGCGGGTAGACGGAAGAAACCATTTGGACATATCTATGCTCTATTAATAGCTGAAGAAAACTTAAATTGCATCCAATTTAAGACAGGAATGCAGAGAGATTGAGGAAGCTAAGCATGTAGAAACGGCGAAGGAGTTAAATGGAGTTATGAGAAACGGGCAAGGAGTTAAACGGCTAAGTAAATAGGTAGATAGTAATAGCAGTAGTAAAGAGTTAGGATTGACATTAGTGAAGAGGACACGTAGGGGTAGGAGGTAGGATTAGATGTAGTATTAGTGTTAGTTATTAGTGATTAACAGTGAAGAGGACACGTGGAGGCTAGAGGTGGGATTAGATGTAGTATTAGTGTTAGTTATTAGTGATTATATGTAGATAGATAGGTTAGGCTAATGCAAAAAGATAGACTTTTTATAATATAGTATAGATAGATTATTATACACGAGCACTAATACCTTATATATATTTGTACTGTGGTATGTTAGTGTGACACATAATAATACGAAAAATTGTTCAACACCAAAACTTTGTGTGAAATGTCTAATCGAGGACTCGAGGTAAACATTGTTCTTATTTCTTAATATGGAGTATTAATATATCATATTATCAATTTATCATTATGTACTTAATCGTCTGATAAATTTTGAGTAAGTTTCAGTAAAAACGAGTTTGTTTATTAGTCGGGTTTACTGCGGGCAAAAAACTCGATTAAATGTTGGTTAAATTGTGCTAAAAAATATTTTTTTAAGGTGACATAAAAAAATATTAACTTAATCCCGAACAATCATTGTGGCCCGAAAAAGCCCGAACGGGCCGGGCTTGGGCCTTATAAAGCGGCTCGTTTGCTAGGCCCGACCCGCAAGATGGGCTCAAATTTTATAGCAAAGACCGACCCAAACCCGACCTGGCCCGACCCCTGGTCACCTCTAATGGGAGGAAGTAGTATACAACATATACTCCGTAAAAGTTACGAAGTAATATATTTATACCTTCATTAACTCATATTTGACACACTAAAGCCCCAACTCCCAATGAGTTACACGAAAGCCCCAACTCCCAAATTTAAATTTTTTCTAGGTTTCAAGAAATATAGATAATTGGAGGAGTAGATAATGAAGAGTAGTTTTAATTGCATTTGAGACTACAAATTACGCATACCTAATCAATGCTAATTATTCGTTTGGGGACTCCAAATGCATTTAAGAGCCATATTTTTTTTAAAATCAATTTACGTTTTTTTATTCACCAAGTGCTAAACCCGTGAAAACTCATGAGATTGTTTATAAATTTATTATATTTACAAAGATTATATAAGTAAATTTCTTATGACAAATACATAATTAATCAAACACGATAACCATTATATGGAACAGTCTTATAATAAGCGTATAACTCAAAGACTAACATTGAGTTTATTAAGCGTATACTTCCTCCATTTTTTTATATCTTCTCATCCCCTTAATATATAGGTGAAGTATTATATTAGATTGGGAAGATATAAAAAAATTGAGGAAGTATATGATACGCGTATACCCGAAGGAGGGTTGCCTACGTATCCGCTTTTAGACGGAATTTAACCATGTTCATAGTTCTCTTAAAATGCGAGTGATTTTGCTTTAGACTCGTTATGCAAATTATCGACGCGATTTGGTTATTTTTTTTGTTTTGCATGGGTTCTCCCTAATTCGGAGATCAGGATGTGGTTGTTAGGATGTTTATGGATAGTATCGTTTGAGTTGATCCATGTTGGTTGGGGTTGAGAACTCTTGACTGTCTTGGTCAGTGAGGATCACGGCGCCCTCCGAGAGTATTTTCTTGACGAGGTAGGGGCCCGCCCAGTTTGGTTTGAATTTCCCTCTGGGATCGACGGGAAGGGGTGCTCTAATGGATTTGACTACTAAGTCTCCCTCGTGCATGTTTCGAGATTTCACTCGTTTATTAAAGGCTCGTTGTATACGTTTTTGGTAGGCTTGTACGATGGATAGGGCATGTATCCTACGCTCGTCTAAGAGTACTAGCTCGTCATATCATTTTTGGTCTCATTCTTCTTCGGGAATACCGCTCTCAGTTAGTATCCTAAGTGACGGTATTTCTAGCTCTACGGGTTGCACGGCTTCGGAACCGTAGGTTAAGTAATATGGTGTGGTTCCGGTGGGTGTTTGGTAGGATGTTTGGTACCCCCATAAGGCGAAGGGGATTTTGCTTGGCCAATCCCAGTAATTTTCTATCATTTTCTTAAGGATCGTGGTGATGGTTTTGTTAGCTGCTTCTACAGCCCCGTTTGTCTGAGGTCTATAAAGTGAGGACTTGTGTCTTTGAATTTTGTATTTGTCGAGGAATTTTTGGCTGTCGGCTATGAAGTGAGCCCTCTGATCACTGATGATTTCGTGGGGTATGCCATAGCGGCAGATGATGTTATTTTGTAAGAATTTGACTACTTGTTTTGAGGTTAGTGCGGTGTAAGAAGCGGCTTCTACCCATTTGGTGAAATAGTCGATGACCACTAGTATAAAGCAGTGTCCGATGGTCCCGGAGGGGTGCACCTTTCCTATGATGTCAACTCCCCAAGTAGAGAAAGGCCAGGGTGTGGCTATAGTATGGAGAGGATATGGCGGTAGGTGTTGGATGTTGGCAAATATTTGGCAATTCTGGCAGTGACGAACGTGACGCCGACAGTCTGCCTCTAAGGTAATCCAGTAGTAGTCCAGTCTCATTATTTTTCGGGCTAGTAGGTGTGTGCTCATATGGGGTCCGCACTCTCCGTCATGTACTTCTTCCACGACTCTCTCGGATTGGGTTTTGTTTATGCACCTAAGGAGGACTCCTTGTGGGGTTCGTTTGTATAATAGTCCTTGATTCAGGACGTAATGGGCGGCTTGTATTCGTAGGCTCTTTGGTTTTTGGTGATTGTGTTGGATGGATATGACCCGTTAGTTTTAAAGTCTAGGATTGCTTTGTACCAGGGTTCCTCGGAGGTATCGTCGGTTTCGAGGTTATGGATGTAGGCCGGTTGTTTGCTTCTCTTTACGCAGATAGGCATAGAGAAAAGATGGTCGGGCATGTTTATTAGTGAGGCTAGTTTGGATAAGGCGTCGGCGAATTGGTTTTCTTCGCGGGGTATGTGTATGAAGTCGATTTTGGTGAAATCTCGGGATATTGTTTCTAATTTGGTTTGGTATGGAGTTAGGCTTTCGCTATAAACCCTCCAGGTACTCGTGGCTTGGTTGACTACTAGGGACGAATCCCCGTTCACTCTAAGGTTTTTAACTCCTAGAGATATGGCTGCTTTTAGTCCTATTAGGCAGGCTTCGTATTCGGCTGCGTTGTTGATAACGGGGAGGTCCAGTTTGTATGAACGCTTATTTGTTGTAGACTTGCTGTTGTTTGGTCAGGGGGTCAGTGATGGGTTGAACCTAGGGCTGTTGTTCCCAATCTCATTTTAGGGTGAAGTTAAGTGGGTCGTTTGTTGTAGCCCTTGCGCTTTAGTTAATTGTTATCGATAAATGGCATAATGTCGAGTCTTTAAGCGATAAAGTAAGTTATTGAAGGAAGTCAAGCGATTGTCGAGGCATGTTTGTAAAAGAAAAGAGTTGTTTTATTGATAAATAGTAGGCGGGCTAATTGCCCGTGATTAAGTTTGTTTGGGGGAGGTGAAGGACATGTCCCCTCGCATCTCCCCGGACTCGATAAAAAAGAAAACGTTGTTATTATTATTTTTAGTCTAGGCCCTAAGGTGAACAAGACTCTGACTAAGACCGACCATACGCGCCTTTAGAAGAACCTCCGCTGGTTGGACTCTCGGTGCTCACGGGGGACGCCCTCTTGATGGGCTTGATACCTGGAGCCAGCCCTCCTTCGAAGACACCCTACGGGGACATAGATCCCTTTATCGATCAAATCTTGCACTTCATGCTTGAGATCGGTGCACACTTGGGTCTCATGCCCCAGACCTTGATGGTATAGGCAGTAAGCGTTTGGATTCCAAGCCGCTCCCCTTTTCTCTATAGGCAGGTCTGGGGTAGGACCTATTGACCATAATAGCCAGGCCTCTTGCAATTTTCTGAGGGCTTCAGCATAGGACTCTCCTAATTCGGTGAATTGCCTAAAGGGGCGGCGAAGGCCTGCGGGTTCAACAGGGTGCGCGAGCCTGGCATACTCGACATATGGGTCCCCACTGAGTACCAGCTCCCGACCTATTGGTCCCCCCCGGGGTTTCCTCTCGGGACCTTCCAGGGTCTCAAGGCGGCGTCTGACATCGTCGATGGAGGAGGAGATCGGCGACACTATCCCTAGTACCCCATGGACCACGTTCATCAGGGCATTGAGTTGGTCGATGCTACATTCGTTGCCACTCGGCGCCATTCCTTGGTCTAGTGGAACAAAAATAGGAACGCGAGGTCGGATCCACCAGACAATTTAAGGACTCGGGGAATGCTCGCAGCTAAGCGACGCGGGAATAAGACCTTTGACTCGCGCGTGCGTGCGGCGGTCATCGGCTTAGAGACTCAGGTGCTTTAGACTCTCGGTGTATTCGGCGGAACACCTTATGGAGTCATGTCTCTAGATTAAGATGATTTGACGCAAATCTCAGTGGTGAGATTGAAAAGAGGACTTTCTCTAGACAAGACGACCCAAAATGTAAGATCTCGGGTAGAGGCGACCCTTGTAACTAACATAGACAGTTAATCACACGGTTGTACGATGTAAGAAGTTGATTGCGATCCGGCTCAGGATCAAAGAGTTTTGATGTTTTTTTAAAAACGATCGTGCTTTTGTAAAGGAAGTTTCTTTTTGGAAAGGAGGACTTCCAAAATTGGGGTGACGATAGCATGATGACATCGTCTGTGACGTGAAAGTGTGTTGCTACATGTGCGTCGAAGATTCGACGATAGCAAAAGTGTAAATGGTATTTTTTCAAAAAAGAATGGCTCTTTGGGGAACTGGTTTCAAAAATGATGACGTGGTGCTTTTATCGAAACTACTATTAATTTGCCAGTTCGACATTTATGGTGTAGGCGGTGCTTGTGACAAAACGTGATGTCTGGTGATGGTGTTTTGAAAATGATGCTTTATGAATGTGACCGTTTCGGATTCCTTGACTTCATTAACTGAAGCTTCAGTTGTGTTAACGGTATGTGCATAAAAAAACATTTTTTTTAAATAAAATGTAACCGTTTGAGGTACCTTGATCCCATTGATCGGGAGTTTTGGTGGTATTAACGGTATTCGTTGTTTTACTTTAGCCAAAGTGATGGCATTTTTTTTTTAAAAAAAAGAAAGATCTTTTGAAAAATCTGTCATGAGGACGGCGCTTTTAAAAGGTTTTCGAAAATCATTTTGAATTGGCCGGAGTGTCGGTGCTAAAACAATAATCTTGGAGATGAGCTCTTTTCGAAAATGGAGTTGGGTGTGGTTGAATATGTTGTCGTGGTTGAATCCAGATTTTTAGTGTTTTATTTGGGTTGTTCAAACACGCTACACATAACTAGGAATGCATACACTCATCCAGGATGCAGACACGGGTAGGTTAGGGTAGACTACCGCCCACGAATAGTCTTTACTTAGGTTTTTGACAAAGCATCTGGGGAGAGGAGTGTCATACCGTCCGCTCAGAACTACCCATTTAGTACTCCCGCGAGGTGCGCGTTAGGCGGCCGGAGCGTCAACGAGGATCTCTCTGCGTGTCCATAAGGATCTTACCGCGAAGAGGTCGATTGGTCTTGATATTGGTTAGGGTGGGCTTTTTAGGGCCAAAACCTGTAGTGACCACAACTAGGAACTAGGAAATGAGCTTCACCGACCTCATTCAAGTTACACCACCGCTGGAAACTTGTTTCCAATTCCCCAGCGGAGTCGCCAAACTGTGGACGTCCGTCCGCACCGCCCGGCGCCCCACGCGGGACCGACCCGATTTTTTAATGTATGGCGGAGGCCACCCACGCGGCCCCCTCTCGGTCGGGGGCAATGTTTTGGACCTCGATTCGGATGACGATCCAGACTTGTACTAGACGGGTGCAGGCACCCGTGTTTCCGTTTGGAATCGATCGAGTCGTGGTTGTATATGTTCAAAGGCCGATATGTTTGGTAAGGCGACCTTTTCAGTGAACTGAATTCGTTGCCGGTTTGTGGAGTCGCCACCGAGACAATTATGGGGACTCGAAAACTGTTCAAGTCAACTTTAATCCTTAGCCGGCTCAAAGTTGAGGGGCACAGGACCTAAAGATAAAGACTTGTACCCTTAAGCACTCCATGCCTGGAATGACTCTCATTACCAATGGTTTCGGACATCCGGAAACCATCGATTCTGAGTAAGGAGTGAGGGTACGTATTGGGAAGCCAACATCCAATAGATATCAACACCCAATCCGGCCTGCACTATAGCGGCCTCTACTAATCAATCGGTGGGCTGATAACTTTGTTCTTTTATTGTGGCAGAAGTACTATAACATCCATTGTTTTCACTCTATACCTTTTGCTATGTCGGTTGTTTAAGCATAGGCAAGTTTTGTCGTCGAAGTAGTTGTGTTTACATTCTTTGCATACGATTTCACGTGACAAGCAGGCCATGAAAAGATGCACGTAGGAGAGTAGAGAGTACTAATATTATACTCCCTCCGTTTTTTATGTTTCTTCCCGTATTCCTTTTTGTGCCGTTTTTTTTGTTTCTTCTCTTTTCTAATCTTTCCTTTTTTGTTCATCTTATTTTAGTTTTTTGTTCTCATTGAATTCATCCCATTGGATACAAGTCATTTCATAAGGCCCACATTCATTACTTTACAATATTTTAACAACTTTCTTAATCTAATTGCAAAAAGAAATGAGAAGAAACTTAAAATACGGAGGGAGTAGGTATTAGCAAGTCAGTTTTAACATGATAATACGGATATTAGTCGTTCTCGTGATATACCTTACCCGATATTCTGCTTAAGATGCGTCGGCTCGGTATTAATAGGGATGCGTCGAACCGTACATGGCGAGCACCCGGACTAATACGAAACCCTACCATCGTTTTTTTTCAGTTTTAGTTGTTTTACGTTTTGAATTTTGTGTTAGGTGATTTAGCATGCAATTATAAGGTCATAAAAGCAATAAATCATACGAAAAACTGTAAATGCGAATGTAAGTAAATCACATTGTGAGGAGTTGGACCCTCGAAATATACACTAAACGGGACACGATGCATAGATAGTTGAGAACGGATCTCGGAATTACTTGGGTCTCTTTAGTGTATTTTAGTGTTTGCGGTTGAAGTTTGGACGTTACGTGGTTTAGTAAGTGTCGTGGACCTAGTGTCCACATTTAGTATTATCATAGTGCATAATAATAAAGGTGCGAGAATGTAAAGTTTTGTTTAGACGACAACCTAGTGACGATTTGACTTCAAAGGCGGATCCTCCTAGCTTGCCCGGTGATTTCGGCAGAGTTCCGTTACCGTTGGCCCTTCCTGCGGCTATTCCGGCAGAGCTCTGCTACCACTTGTTAGTTCTGCGGCTAATCTGGCAGAACCCCACTAGACTAGATGTAGCTAGTCGATCGCAGACACCTCGGGCTCGAGTGAAGTGCTCGAAGGTGAGCAGTAGCGTTGATGTCGCTTTATTGGAACTACGATCGAGTGGATCGTTTGCCTTGGGTGTCGGAGTGCGAGCCCTTAGCGAGAAACTCTTTACGAGTGAAGAGGGAAGAGAATTGAATTATGTGTCGAAATGAGGGGGTGAAGGGGGGGGGGTATTTATAGGTGTTTTTCGGTCTTCGTCACCCGGATAGGCGCCTGAGCCCAGGCGCACTAGAACTCAGGCGTCAGGGTTTAGGCGCGTGGAGACACAAGCGCGCAAGGTGAGGCGCTCGGAGCTTTGGAGATACGATTTTGATACTTTCCAAAACCGAGAAGCGGGTGTATAATACAAAGCTTGGGGATTAAGTCTTCCCCAGTTTTGACCTAGCGCCGTGGTGTTTAGTGGGCCTCGGGTGTGCATCCCGGGGTTCACTTGGCGCAGTGCTGACTCGGTTCGAGTTTCGTGACCGACTCGGGGTCCCGGTGTCAGAATTGACTCTAATTAGTGTCTATGCGACCATAACGATGACACGACTAAGGCTTCCAAGATGTTAGTTTAATTTTTCCGAGTAATTTATTTGGTCCGTTCTATAGAAAACTATCTAAAACATCGTGAACCCGCGTCGCGTTGCAGTCCGATCGTCATTGGGTGTTTGTTGGGCACTTCTGCAGCCACCAAGTCCAAATCTGGGTGTCTACACCACCAGGTCCAAATCCGGGTGTCTACAGAAGTCCCCACTTTGACTGAGGCTTGGACAAGGCGAAAGTCAAAGTATAGCTAACCAGGTCAATCGAGGATTACGACCTGGTGGCTGTTCGGTCGAGCCGTTCTAAGTCCATTTGAAACACCCCACATTGATTGAAGATGTCCTATTTATGAGTTTTGCTTAAAGGGATTTGAAGTACTACTCATATCAACAAAGTGCACTTTCTTTTCTGGTTTGCCCATGATAAGAACTCTGCAGTTAAGCGTGCTTGACTGGGAGAAATCTTAGGATGAGTGACCTTCTGGGAAGGTTTCCGGGATGCGCATGAGTGAGGACAAAATGTGCTGGAAAGGTGATGGTGGATTTGCCGTGGGTCCCGCCGATCAATAAATAACCGACTATTCCTAGTGGGTAGCTAGGGCAAGTAGGGTCGATATCGACGGAGACGGTATCGTAAAGTCTAGACTAGATCCACTAACAAACAAGGCTAAGTTACACAAACAAACACAAAGAGAACGATAATTGGTAATCTATGGTGGTGGAAGAGGTAAGACTAGGCTAACAATGAACTAGGCTAAAACAATGCTAAAATGGAATAACTAATGATCAAACAAACTAGTAAACTAAAAGAAACGAAGACTAACTAATAAGTTGAGATCAAATATGAAAGGAAGTGGGGAAGGTCGGGTTCATAAGTGTAGTAGGGTAATTGGGGTGGTCAAGGGTGTAGGTGTCTCCTAATTGCTAGAGTCGGTCCGGGCTCTCGCTACATAGACCAACGTCGAGGTAAGTTCGCGCTCTCGCGTCTAAGATCAACCTCAACACAACCACACAATAGACAAACAATGAGAAGGTGAGCACAAGTATGGGGAGCATTGGCCACTACTACTCACACAAGCAAATCAACAAACACATAGAGTGCCCATTATGTGACTAACAACAAAAGAGTCACCTTTACCCCTAATCAAACCCTAATCACCCATAATCTACCCTTAATCCCCCTACTAACCCCACAAGGAGACTACTCACTCATTATCAAGAACAAACTAACAATAATAAGAGAAAACAACATGAACAACCAAACATCCATTATCAAGAACAAGAACAATAACAATAAACACTAAGTAAAGATTCAAACTTGAGTAAATAAACAAAGAATAAGGAATAAGAAATTATACCAACAACAAGAGGAAGAAAAAGATGCAATCTTGTATAAATAAGAACCCAAATCCACTCCAAGGATGTCAAGCTTGGAGAAATCTTCAAGAACCCACTTAATACAAGATTATCTAAACTAGATTAAACTAAGATTAACTAAAGATTAACTAAAGATTAACTAAAGATTAAAAGAGGCTAATTAGGGTTTTGAATTCTTAAGAGAGGCCTAAAACAATCTAGGGTAAAGTATTGTGCTTAAACATTACAAAGGAAGAGTATTTATAGGGTTACAAGAATGAAGGAGGAAGGAAAGAAACAATGCGGCTACAGCTCCACGGTCCCGACCGGGAAGGACCGGTCCCGACCAGGAAGGGATCATCCCGACCGGGAAGGGATGGTCCCGACCGGGACGGACCCAGAACAGAACCTATGCTAAATGCGCACCTCATCTCAGACGGGATGAGTTCCTTCCCGTCGGGGATGAGTCTTGTAGGCCTCCAATATGAACTTTAAGGTTCCTCCTTGCTTCACATGGGCTTCTCATCGACTCTCGAGTCTCGGGTTCGAGTCTAAGGGGCTCGGGATCGGGTCCCAAGGTCTCGGGGTCGAATCCAAGGCATCGAGTGATCGTTCCTCCGCTTCGTTGGCTCCGAAAAGTGTATGTATTGAGTCGGAATCGCTCCAACTCTTCATGAATTGTCTCGGGAACCTGAAACGAGCTAGAGGAAGCATAAGTAGCCCATGAACCGCTCCCAAGGAGCGATTCCGCAAGGAAATGGGACCAAAACACAGTAAATTAGGCACTACAAAATACACTTATCAACTCCCCCACACTTAACCCTTACTCGCCCTCGAGTAAGCACAAACTAACTACTAAACTAGCCGAGCGGGTATTAGCGCACCCTACGCCCTTTCAACTCACGCGAGAACACCTAGAGGATAAGTGCTCTCCGCAAGGCAAGTGAGGTCTTGCGACAAAACCGTGGATGCAACCGGACACAAAAACACATAAACAAACAAACATACACACAAACACACAAAAGGTTGCACCCAAAAAGAAACAAATACCGCTTCCCTCTAAAAAGCGGTGAAAGAAGCACCGGTTTAGGACTCGAGGCAAGTGACAACGTTCCCAAGCTAGCAAATACAAACCGAAATGGACAAAACCCTAATAGTATGACGACAAAGCAATAAAAACGTTGGTAACTTACCTAGGTTCCTCCTAACCTTCTAAGGACGTACTACGAGACGATCGGCGGGATGGAAAAAGGGATGAACCACGGTGTTAGTCGACATTGTAGGTAAGTGACACCCCGCCCCCTTTAGCGATGAGCCAAGAGGGTCGTCCCATGTCCGAAACCGCCTAACTAGTCCAAGTAAAAAGGTGGAAATAATTGCAAAGTGAGGGAAGACCGACCTTTGCCGCTATCATCCTTCCTAGGGACTCGGTCCTTTGGTAGGCTCTTCACGGCAAAAGTCGGAAAAAGGCTTATTTTTGTGGGGTTATGATCTTTTTGTGAGACAATTTTCTTCTGGCATTTTCTCTTTTCTTTTGCATACTTGCTTTGTGTGTTGCAATGCCATTTCTTTTTCTTCTTTTCTATTTTCTTTTTGGCTTTTTTGTGCCTTTTCTTTTTCTTCTTTCTTTCTTTCTTTCATTTTTTTCCTTCATTTTCTTTTCTTTGCCCTTTTTGGCTTGATTTGAATTGTAGGCATTTCTTCGCAACAAGAAAGGGAGATTTCAACAATTTGCAAATTTATTTGGTGAATATGTGTAGGGGGTAGGTGAATGGGTAAGTCGGGACGGGCCCTTCCCTTCAAACCCACAAAAAGGGGAGAAACTTGGACTAGTCGAGCAATGTCAAACAAGGTCACCTAAGGGACGGGACTCGGCAACCAAGGCCTTTTCACACCGTGGGTGGTCATAATGGTCAAAGTGCAAATCCCGTAGTAAATCTCTAGTAAGCTAGGTGGACTCAAGGTAAAGGACCAATGAAATCATTGATTTAGGGTCATTCTACTAGACTAAAGTCCAAGACTCGATTTATACCACTAGGAAGGGAAAGTAAACACATAAACTTTCCAGAAGAAAATAACAAAACAAAACAAACAAACAAACAAAAGGAACAAACACCACCCCTAACTTCCAAATAAGCAACCAACCAACACCAAACTTTACAAAGCTCCTCCCGAGCACACATCATCACAAATCTCCTCCGAACATCACAAGAGGTAAAGAGGAAAAAGGGATAAAAGGCGTTACCGGATGTCTTGAAAGCCTTCCAAAGTTAGCGGCGATTGGGCGACCTAAGAGGAAAAAGGGAGGCAAAACACGGACAACAAAACACATATACGATACAATGACATAAAAAGGAAAACACACAAAAGGAAAATCTTTTTGATTTTTGTGAAATTTTTTCAAATTTTTAGGATTTTTAAAGATTTTTTCGAAAAACTACGAAAATAAAACTAACTACGATAGAATATCGCTCCCCCACACTCAAGCCGAGCAATGTCCTCATGCTCGATTGTAGTGCATGGGAGCACAAAAGAAAAGAAACTACGAAAATAAAGCGAAAAATCAAAAAGTGGAGATAAGGGTAGAAAGTGTCCGGCCGGGGTGTAGTCAAGTCACCATGGGCCGATATGAGAAAAGATATGGAAAGGGGGAGAAATAAAAAGAAAGAAATAAAAGAAAATGGGAGGGGAGGACTAGGTGTAATCAAGTCACCTAGCCCGGATTCCGCCAGAATCCGACTAAATCCTACAAAAAGGGTGAAAATCTTGCAAATTTGGATTTTGAAATGACTCTCGATGTAGTCACATCATCGAGAGTCGAGAGCAAAAAATACCAAGGCCCCGAGGGCCACCATGACACAAAAGTGTAAAAGGGGAAGGGGATAAACAAATGAAGACAAGCTATAAAAGACGGAAAAGAAAGGATAGTTGCCGTACCATGCGGTTAGCAACTCACTCGCTCCATCGTCTCATAAGTCAATATCGGCATTTAGCTAGTTGTCGTCAT
Source organism: Agrostemma githago (assembly GCA_958450325.1). Taxonomy (NCBI): domain Eukaryota; kingdom Viridiplantae; phylum Streptophyta; class Magnoliopsida; order Caryophyllales; family Caryophyllaceae; genus Agrostemma; species Agrostemma githago. The sequence continues at coordinate 57,173,611 of OY288247.1, read as the reverse complement.
TGTTATTCCTCTCCAATCGCGATATGGATCCATGGTTGGGGCACAAAGGTACAATGAGGTGGGTTTTGATGTGAAAGTCGGGGTAAAGTGAAGAGAAAGTGAGGTGAAAATGTGTATATGAGGTGCAGGGGTCATATAATGAGAGTAAGGACATGTAGGGAGGTTGGGAGGGGGTAAAAAGTGGTAAGGTGGGTTCAAACAACGAAGAAACGGCCAAAGAAAGAACAGGGGTCCATCCCGGTCGGGATGACCTGTCCGTCCCGGTCGGGAAGACCTCGTCCCGGTCGGGATGGCACTCCAGTAGACCCAATTTTTCGCACACCCATCCCGGACGGGATGACACCCTTCCCGGTCGGGATGGCTCATCCTTCCCGAACGGGATGATCTCTTCTTGGTCGGGAAGAGTCTCCTAACCCTCTATAGCTCCCAAAAGCTCGTTCCAAGCTTCAAAAACCGACTCCCTTCACACGATCCAAGCTCAAACAATGACCACTCCTCTCTAGAATTCATCTTCACTTTGCGCCTACCAAATAAGCTCAAACACAATCATCAAAGTCCCTCCCTCACATCGCTCATCAACAATCCAAATAATCAAGAATTTCACAAAACTAAAAGAAATTACAAGAGAAAGAGATATATACAAAGAGACGGTTCTTGTGGAACTCCGTCAAACCAAGGATGGTGCATTCTTCAATCTTTTTCAACAATACTACAACCCATTCCATCTCCATCGAGGGCACGAAGAAACAAGTCGAAGGCCCTAGCAAAGTCTTCAATCAAGCTAGTAATATAAGCATCCAAATACCAAGGCTCTCCATGACCTTGTCTCGACGTTCCCGGGGCATCCCGATCTTGTAAGTTCAATGGCTTGAACTTATACTTTTGATCCTTCGGGATATACCCAAACGTCCACTTGTCCTCATGCGGCCCCAAGGGAGGCTCATCTTGCTTCTTGCTTTTCAACTTGTCATCAAACCCATGACATGGGCACTCATCTTCCTCAATCTCGGAGTCATCATCCTCAAGCTCATATGAATTGCTCTTCAATCTTTGTCCCAACTCAACCCCTAGATTGATGTCTTCCGTGTCGTGGATCATATTGCACGACTCATCGTTAGTGGGCGAAGTGTTTCCTTGGAGGTCAAACACGATCTTTTCTTCGCCTAACTCGAATGTGATCCTACCGTTCTTCACATCAATCATAGCACCGGCGGTGTGTAGAAATGGGCGCCCAAGGATAATGGGAGTGATAGCATTTTCTGGCATGTCAAGCACAATGAAGTCGACCGGAATGAAGAACTTCCCGATTCTCACCGGCACATCCTCTAGCATCCCCAATGGTCGGTTGAATGAACTATCGGTCATTTGGAGTGTAACGGAAGTGTGCTTTAGCTCCTTCATCCCGAGTCGACAACAAATGGAATAAGGAATGATGCTCACACTCGCACCCAAGTCACATAATGGTCTCTCGATCTTGTAATTGCCTATGGTGCACGAGATTGAGAAACTACCCGAATCCTTCAACTTTGGAAGAGTGGAACCTTGAATAATCTCGCTCACCACCCTCGTGAACGCAATAGTCTCTTCCTTGTCGATGGATCTCTTCCTAGCTAGGATTTCTCGCATGAATCTTCCATATGCCGGGATTTGGGTAAGTTACTCGGTGAATGGGACATTAACATCCAATTTCTTCACAATGTCCAGGAATTTGTCAAATTGGACATCCACCTTAGTCTTCAATTGCCTTGTTGGGAAAGACAACTTGATTTGAATCTTGTTTTGCTCAATAGGGGTGGACTTCTCACATGACACTTTTCCTTTACCCTTGTCTTTTCCTTGAAGTGGGGGAAGCTTGTCTTCTTGGGGTTTCTCAATCTCCCATAAGACTTGCTCCTCCACTGGATCTTCCTTGCTTGAGCTTCCTTGAATTGGAGATGCAACTTTCTTTGTTGGTTCTTGCATTGGTTCTTGCTCACTAGGGAATGAAGGGGAGTCATAAGATGTACCTCTCCTCGTGGTAATAGCATTCACATGCTCAACTTTTGGTGTTTCACCTTGAGGAGGTAGTTGCCCCTTTTGTCTTGAGGAGCTTCCCGAAGCAAGTTGAGATATTTGGGTCTCAAGCATCTTCGTATGAGCATCTCTCGCCATGTTATCCCTTTGAATAAAAGCATAGAACTCTTGTTGGTTTTTTGCCATCTCCATTTGGTTTTTTTGCATATCCGTCATAGATTTTTGAATGTTGAAATCTCGAGGTGGAGATTGTGGATTATGCGGAGTATCGGTGATAGCTAGAGGAATGCCATAGTCATGAGTAGGAGATCGGCTCCTAGGCTTGCTTTGTTGTTGTTGACTTTGAGTTGCTTGTTGTTGACGGTTCCCTTGGAACCCATGAGAATTGCCTTGATTAAGGCCTTGATTGGTGCCATGGTTGTAATTTTGAAATCCTTGATTGAAGTTTCCTTGTTGAAACCCTTGATTGTTGTTGAATGTACCTTGGTTATTTTGCTTGAAGTTGTTGAAAGGCCTTGGGTTGCCTTGATAACCTTGGTACCCTTGATTGTTGTCCCTTAAGGGAGGTGGAACATAGGGACGAAGTTGTAGAGCTTGTTGTTGAGGGACTTGATTGGAAGCTTGGTATTGATTAGAATAGGAGGCACCTTGCTTGAACGCTTAAAAGGCGTTCACTTGCTCAACGCTTCCTTGACAATGCATAGGATCATGACCAACGATTCCACAAGTATCACACATCCCATAATAAGGCAAAGGAGGTGCAAATCCCAAAGCATTCACTTCTTGAATCGAGTGTTGGTTGGAGGAGCTAATGCTTTGAACTTGATTGAGGTGGCCTTGGAGCTTCTTGTCAATATTCTCCATGTGGGTCTTCAATTGAGCTCCAAGGTCAATGCTTAATTGAGTAATAGCATCAACCTCGTGCCTACCTCCTCGATTTGCCTTCCTAGGCCTTGAGTATTGAGAATTATGAACCGCCATCTCCTCGATTCTTGCCCATGTTTGGTCATCATCGACCTCGGTGAATCTACCATTGGAGCCCATATTAAGAATAGCTCTTGAGTCCTCATAAAGACCGTTCCAAAATTGTTGGACTAAGAACCATTTTGCAAGTCCATGGTGGCGGCACGATCTAACCAAAGATTTAAACCTCTCCCAAGCTTCATAAAGGGTTTCCTCATCTCGTTGTTGGAAACCGGTGATGGAGGCCCTTAGCAAATTAGTCTTCTCCGGAGGGTAGAACTTTTGGTAGAACGCCAATGCAAGTTTCTTCCAAGTATCGATGCCCATGGTTGCCCTATCGAGACTCTTGATCCATTGCTTCGCTTTTCCAAGTAATGAGAATGTAAATAATACCCAACGGATTTGATCTTGAGTAACCCCGGGTTGAGAAATAGCGTCACAATAATCGGAGAAAGTCTCCATGTGTTGGTGCGGGTCTTCGGTGGGCAAACCACTAAATTGATTTCTCTCCACAAGTTGGATGAATTAAGTCTTGGCCACAAAATTTCCGACATAAGCAGCCGGTAGAGTATTCGGTCCCGGCAAGACATCTTCCGTAAATGTGGAGTGAGATGAAAACTTTGGCATAATTGGATGTAAGGGAGATGGTGGTGTAGACGGAGTTGAAGTAGATGTAGAGGGGGAACTAGGACTAGAATTTCCAAAGGGATTGATGAAATTCCCTTCGGCCGTCTCTCGAGATGCTTCGTCAAAGTCGGTTCCTTGAGCTTGCTTTTGATGGGTATTGCTAGCGCTTGGTTGAGAGATTCTAACCCGGTTAATCATCCGTTGGCGAAAGGCTCAAAAAAGCCTTTCCGGCTCTGGATTAAAGAGAAAGAAGTCGCCTCCCCACTAGGCATACACTACACACTAGAACAAACGTGAGAATACCTAGTGCTTTATGGGCACTAGGTAACGACAATAAACAAGCACAATCGAAAGACAAAGAGAAAAGGAAGAAATAAAACTAAGGAAACAAGAAGAACCTAGAAAATAGCACAAGAGATGATAGAAGAGCACGAAGAAGGGTAACTTAGTCTAGCTATAAGCAAACTAGTCTAAACAATGCACCGTCCCCGGCAACGGCGCCAAATTGATGGTGGGATTTGCCGTGGGTCCCGCCGATCAATAAATAACCGACTATTCCTAGTGGGTAGCTAGGGCAAGTAGGGTTGATATCCACGGAGACGGTATTGTAAAGTCTAGACTAGATCCACTAACAAACAAGGCTAAGTTACACAAACAAACACAAAGAGAACGATAATTGGTAATCTATGGTGGTGGAAGAGGTAAGACTAGGCTAACAATGAACTAGGCTAAAACAATGCTAAAATGGAATAACTAATGATCAAACAAACTAGTAAACTAAAAGAAACGAAGACTAACTAATAAGTTGAGATCAAATATGAAAGGAAGTGGGGAAGGTCGGGTTCATAAGTGTAGTAGGGTAATTGGGGTGGTCAAGGGTGTAGGTGTCTCCTAATTGCTAGAGTCGGTCCGGGCTCTCGCTAGGTAGACCAACGTCGAGGTAAGTTCGCTTTCTCGCGTCTAAGACCAACCTCAACACAACCACACAATAGACAAACAATGAGAAGGTGAGCACAAGTATGGGGAGCATTGGCCACTACTACTCACACAAGCAAATCAACAAACACATAGAGTGCCCATTATGTGACTAACAACAAAAGAGTCACCTTTACCCCTAATCAAACCCTAATCACCCATAATCTACCCTTAATCCCCCTACTAACCCCACAAGGAGACTACTCACTCATTATCAAGAACAAACTAACAATAATAAGAGAAAACAACATGAACAACCAAACATCCATTATCAAGAACAAGAACAATAACAATAAACACTAAGTAAATATTCAAACTTGAGTAAATAAACAAAGAATAAGGAATAAGAAATTATACCAACAACAAGAGGAAGAAAAAGATGCAATCTTTTATAAATAAGAACCCAAATCCACTCCAAGGATGTCAAGCTTGGAGAAATCTTCAAGAACCCACTTAATACAAGATTATCTAAACTAGATTAAACTAAGATTAACTAAAGATTAACTAAAGATTAAAAGAGGCTAATTAGGGTTTTGAATTCTTAACAGAGGCCTAAAACAATCTAGGGTAAAGTATTGTGCTTAAACATTACATAGGAGGAGTATTTATAGGGTTACAAGAATGAAGGAGGAAGGAAAGAAACAATGCGGCTACAGCTCCACGGTCCCGACCGGGAAGGGCTCATCCCGACCGGGAAGGGATGGTCCCGACCGGGAAGGGCTCATCCCGACCGGGAAGGGATGGTCCCGACCGGGACGGACCCAGAACAGAACCAATGCTAAATGCGCACCTCATCCCGGACGGGATGAGTTCCTTCCCGTCGGGGATGAGTCTTGTAGGCCTCCAATATGATCTTTAAGGTTCCTCCTTGCTTCACATGGGCTTCTCATCGACTCTCGGGTCTCGGGTTCGAGTCTAAGGGGCTCGGGATCGGGTCCCAAGGTCTCGGGATCGAATCAAAGGCATCGAGTGATCGTTCCTCCGCTTCGTTGGCTCCGAAAAGTGTATGTATTGAGTCGGAATCGCTCCAACTCTTCATGAATGGTCTCGAGAACCTGAAACGAGCTAGAGGAAGCATAAGTAGCCCATGAACCGCTCCCAAGGAGCGATTCCGCAAGGAAATGGGACCAAAACACAGTAAATTAGGCACTACAAACTACACTTATCAAAAGGACTCGTGTTGGTCTGTGGGACCAGTACAAAGCCTGGCGGGCTACCGCAGTTAACATTTCCGGTCCTAGGATTGGGCCGGGGTGTTACACCGTCGGACTACGTGGTGAGGCTCGCCAGCCAAGGCTTAGAAATCATACCTGATGTCTTTGCCTGTGGTTGCCTATCGGGGCCCGGGCCCTTGCTTGTCGTCTCGTCTCGGTTTTGCTGTTTTAGTAGTTTCAGTCCCTTTGCTTAAGTATTTATTGGTGTTTTTGATTTAATCCCTTGCGGGTGGTTGCATTAAGTTAGATTTATCCCTCCCGGGTGGCTGCGTTAGATTTATCCCTCTCGGGTGGCTGCGTTAGATTTATCCCTCTCGGGTGGCTGCGTTAGATTTATCCCTCTCGGGTGGCTGCGTTAGATTTATCCCTCTCGGGTGGCTGCATTAGATTATCCCTCTCGAGTGGCTGCGTTAGATTTATCCCTCTCGGGTGGCAGCGTTAGATTTATCCCTCTCGTGTGTCTGCGTTAGATTTATCCCTCTCGGGTGGCTGCGTTAGATTTATCCCTCTCGGGTGGCTGCGTTAGTTTCTTCGGGAAAGTTTCTGACTATCCCTGGTCTATTGCTTTCTTCGGGAAAGTTTCTGACTATCCCTGGCCTATTGATGAGTGGTTGTTTGGATTTAGTGATTGTTTTGCCTTTAAATTACTAGTGTTGATGTGTAAGCTCTTAACGAGTGCATAATGGTGTTTGCATTAGTTCCTGGGCTTGCATTTGCTTAGTGAATTTTTCCGGGAATATGTTAAAATATTAATCCCCCTGGGATGTAAATTGAGCGCTTAGGGACTTTCTAGGGTAACATATTGCTTCGAGTGCTTTGTGGCTTGCTTTAGACTAACAGATTGCTTTGAGTGCTTTGGGGATTGTAGATTTGTTGTGCTCGTTTTGTCACGCGGTCAAGCGCGAGCATTTTCGTTGGTCGTGGTCCTTAATGCTTGCTTTGTTATTGCTTTTTGTTCGGGGTCGGCTTGTAGGTGTGCTTTAGTGATATCGATTAGTAATTGCTTTGTCGTTGTTCGTTTGCTTGTTTAAAGGGTGCGTATTTTGCGTATATTGGACATTAAGTCTTGTTTGTTCTTGTTTTAGTCTTGTGATGGACTAGTGGGACGCGCATTCCTTAGTGCCCCAATCCTCAGATACCTAGCCCCCAGCGGTCCAGGTTTTGGACGCGCGACCTGAGGCGCCCGGGATTTCGTGGGTCGGGTTTGTTTAAGTCATCGAAGGTTGGGGGATTCGTTTCATTTGTCCCAAAACTCAAACGCGTCGCCCCTTTCGCCTTCTCAATTTTTCTAACCAATTTCCGTCTCGATTCTTGCCATACGTGAGAATGTCGACTCCGGGTAAGTGTTCTTTATTCGTCTATTATCGATTTTGCTTAATTTGATTGAATGTGGGTCGATTGTGTTGAAACCTTAGAAAATGATTTGGGTATTTTAAACCTTCTAAGCTTCGATGTTTGTGCTTAATCCCATTGTTAAATTAGGGTTGAATAGAGCTTGTTAGGGTTGTTGTAAGCTTGATAGGGTACTTTGAGGTATGGTCATGGCCTCATATAGAGATAAACTCGAAATGCTTAGGGTTCGGGACTGTTTTCTCTACAATTCCCGTACTTGTCTTATGCAATCTTGCTCAATTAGAGTTTGTGATGATGTGGGTGAATCCTTTTGTCAAGTTTTGTGAGCTAGAACGACCTCTAGGGCCTTCCGAGAGGTTTTGTGTGACTTACAACGGACCAAAAGGTGTCGTAACGATGCCGGATTTTCCCGAAACCACTTCCATTGTGATCGGGGTCAAAAATAGGTTTTAGCGGTTCTTTCGGAATTTTGATATCTCTATCCGAAATTTTGACCTTATTTTGACCTGTTTAAGTTGCTTTAGCCTGACCTGAGGCGTGGGTTTTTTTGTATTTTGTTTGGTTTTGCAGCTAGAGGTGCTACCAAGCATCCCGAGGGAGCTTCTACGATTGGTAATAGTGGCGAGGCCGCCGAGACGAGCTCACTGACTCCCCGCGGGATCCGCAGAAGACGACGAAGCGTTCCGTCGCAGCGTCGTGATCCAGAGGCCATCAATGAGGCCGACTTTGATAGGGTAAGGAAACGGAGGCTCCCCGAGACGGTTGCTAGGAGGGCTCACATCCCGATTCCTATACCAGAGGACGAGGAGATTGGTTACGAGGACCCTGAGTGGGCTCGGGATTGGGGGGTCACCAGTTGTTGTTTGTCTCGACGTACACGTTTCTCACCGCATTGTGCAGGGTCTGGTGAGTATCCTATTTGTGTTTATTAGTTTATGTTTTAAATTTTGGCTCGGGTTGGGTTTGATTTGTTTGGTTTATACTTGTATTGCTTTGGTTTGCAGTCCCCAAGTTCGATGAGGACCTTCTCGGGTTACACTACATGCCTTGAGATCTATTCTCAAAAGTTGACCCCCGCGGCAAAGAGGATTATCGCGATGACTGCCCTGGGTCCCCTGGTTGAGCAGTGGGTTAGGTTGGTGGGTTGCAAGACTAAGTGCAACCTTATGGTGATTAGAGTGATGGTAGATCGCTTTCACGACACTATCTCGACCTTCCACATGTCCTTTGGGGAGGTCGGGATGACTTTAGGGGATTTTGGAGTTATTACGGGTTTGCCCTGGGGTCCTGAGAGGATTAGGTGGGCCGCTGAGGGCTCTAGGCTAGATAGTGATGAGGTCCGGGGCCTCATCGGGGATTGTTTGGAGCGTGAGGCTTACAACACACCTCATGCTCTGGTGAGTTCGTACATCACTGATCACTTGAGAGGGTGGCGGTGTTGGAGGGTCGAGCACCCAACACGCCGGAGTAGGATGCCCGGTTGTGGTTGTGGTACTTCCAAGGGTCGACCCACTTCTCGGATAAGGGCGAGAGGTTTAGTATTAGGATTTTGCCTCTCCTAGCTGATCTAGATCTGCTGGGACGTTTTGACTGGGTGACCGCGGCTTTCGCGGAGATGACTTGCTGCTTGCAAGTCACGGTGAGGCCATTGCAGGTGGATTCGGCCTCAGCTTTGCCCATCGTGGGCCCAGGTCTCATGCTGGAGGTTAGTAATTGTTTCTGTGTTCACTTCTTTGGGTTTCACTTAGTTTGGTTTAAATCTGCTAAAGACATGTTTTGGTTCTGGTTTTTTGCAGGCCTGGATTTATTCCCACTTCCCTTGCCTGGCGCCTTAAACGGTGCGGGTTCATCTGACCAGATTCCCGGCGGGGATTGAATGGAGGCTGGCCTAGCCTAAGAGTACGACCAGCAACTATCCGTCGGAGAACGTGCTGGTGAACCAACTGCGCCTCGAGGATGTAAGTCTCCTACCCATAGCTTGTCATACTTAGTAGCCCTAAAGGGTTCAGGTTCATTAGAATGTTAGTTTTGTTTGTGTAGTTTGTGGCCCGTCCTTGAGCCGACTACGAGGGTGTGCCTGGATATGTGGCAGTGGAGTTGAGGTCTCGGAGTTACAGGAGGATGCTTCTTTCTGCGTTGTTCCGCCTGGTTTGGTATCTGGGCGAACGGTTGGTGCGTCAGTGCTTGTACGATGACTTCAGGGTGACCCTCCCCGGACCTTGTTTAGGCCACCGACCACCGCAGAGGTCCTCGAGGGCAGGGATGGAGAAGGAGGCGATGCACTTCTGGTGCCTGATGCCTCCTATCTATCTCATGTTAGCTAGTGGCTAACTTGCCACCGCCTTGTGGGAAGGGCTCAATCTTTGGTTTTAAAGTTCGTTTCGTTTTACGGTTTAGTGTTTACTTGTTCTCTGACCGACTTGCCTCTCTCTCAGCTGGCCGACCCGGCTGATGCTATCCAGCCCCCAGACTTCCCCTTGACGCTGCTCAGGGTAGATTCAGATGGGGTCGCTTTCATTGAGCCTCTCCCCCCGTGTTCCGCCGAGGAGATGGATGCCAGGATAGAGTGGCGCGACCGGGTATACCGGGTAAGTTTCGGTTTCTGTTTTGGATTTGGGTTCTAAGAGTTATGTTTTGTTTGGCTAACTTGTGTGGTTTCTCCTTTCAGGTTTCGTCAGCTTGCCATCAGCGGTTGCCGCCAACTGCTTCCGGGCCTATGCTTCGAGAGTCTCCCGTGACACTTCGGGGCCTCGATCGGTGAGTGCGTGTACCTAGGGTTGATTTTTTTTAGGTTGTTTGTATGTTTTCCTAAAGTGCGGGTTGCATTTGCAGGATATTCCTGATATGGTGGGGCAGTTGGAGACTCGGGTGACCGAGCTTGAGGCGGAAGCGGCTGAGGTACGATAGCTCCTGCAATCTCGGGCCGACGAGATTGCTCAACTTAAGGAACGGCTGGCTCGGTCTCAGGGCGAGATCTATCTTTTATTAAGGCCTCCTTGGGCAGAATCATCCCACTCAGCCTGTTAATATTAGAGTAACGCAAGAGGGACCTATCTGCTCAACTCAACATTTTTTACTCTTGATGCAACCAGTCACTAATGATGAGATAAAGGTCTTCTTCAGCATTCCAAATGACAAACCGCCTGGACCAGATGGCTTTTCTAGCCTTTTTTTTAAGTCAAGTTGGGATTATATTGAAGGGGACATCTGTGAGGCCATTCATGAGTTCTTCAGGAATGGGAAAATCCTTAGACAATTGAATACAACTACTCTCACTTTGATTCCAAAATTGTATAAGCCTAAAATTGTTCAACAATTTAGGCCTATTGCCTGCGGCAACATGGTATACAAAGTTATTTCCAAGCTTTTATGCAACGGGCTTGCTGGTGTACTCCCTGATTTAATTTCTCCTACACAAGGTGGCTTTATTCAAGGAAGGAATATTATGGAAAACATCCTTATATGCCAGGACCTGATTAAACTATATGGTAGGAAGTCGGTTTCACCAAGATGCATTTTCAAAATAGACCTTCAAAAGGCTCATGATACAATAGAATGGGAATTCTTACTTCAGATGCTGCAGGGCTTGAAATTTCCAACTGAGTTCATCAATCTGATAATGGAGTGTGTTACCACTAAATCCTGTTCTTTGAACCTAAATGGAGATGTGTTTGGTTTCTTTCAAGGGAAGAGAGGATTAAGGCAAGGGGGACCCCTTATCTCCTTTGCTTTTTACTATATGCATGGAATACCTTACTAGGTTACTGAAGGTCACTACTAAGCATAAGTCATTCAAATATCATCCCTTATGCAGCAATCTTAGACTCTCTAGTCTTATGTTTGCTAATGACTTGCTATTGTTCTCTAAAGGGGATGCTCCTTCTATAATGGTTCTTCTGAGGACTTTTTCCACTTTCTTTGGTGCTTCTGGAGTCAAAATGAGTCTAGGTAAGTCTAATGTTTATTTTAATGGGGTGTCTGAACATCTAAGGACTGACACTGTGAATATCTATGGGTGTGTAGAAGGCTGTATGCCTTTTAGATACTTGGGAGTCCCTATTACACCCACAAAACTGAATGTCAGGGATTGTAATTCTTTGATCAATAAGATAATGGAGAGGATTAGATCTCTGGGTACAAGGAAGCTATCTTATGTTGGTAAGTTGGTGTTAATGAAGGCTGTTTTGAAGACTCTACACAACTACTGGGCATCCATATTCATACTTCCTTCTGTTGTTATTTATAACATAGAAAGATTATGCAAGAATTTCTTATGGGAAGGTGGCACTAAGTACAAGAAAACTCCTCCTATAGCCTAGGATAAAGCTTGTAGACCACTTAATAAAGGTGGTCTTGGCATCAAGAATGACTCCATATGAAATAAGGTTGCAGTAGGAAAGTTAGCTTGGTGGATATATAGCAAAGTAGACACATTATAGGTCCAATGGGTGAACCATACTTATCTTAAAGGAACTAACTGGTTTGAACATAAGCCATCTGAAGACTCACCTTAGACCTGGAAAAAGATCTGTAAAGTAAGGGATGCATTCCTTCCTGCTTCTAGTACACAGACTTGGCAATTGATCTCTGGTAAAACTTATACCATCAGCAGAGGATATGACTGGTGTGGACGTCCGTCCGCACCGCCCGGCGCCCCCACTACTACAATTAAAATTAAATAGGATGGTTCTTAACCATCCTATATTGGATAAGGAACCGTCCTTTAGGTCGACGTCCTATTAAATCAAATATCGCGGTTCCAAGAAGGTCAAACCGTGCTATTTAATTGATTACAAATAGGACGGTTGGAGGCGGAACCGTCCTATTAAATTGTTTCCAAACATCACGCTTAGATGGTGAACCGTGCTGTTTGTTAGAATTACAAATAAAACGGTTATTCTACTGAACCGTCCTCTTTAATGCACTTCATAATCAAAATTTTTATATATATATATATATTAACAAGCAAAATAATGTTGGCAAAAAAAAGCTCAATAATCGACCAAATATTCATAAATCACAAATTTCCAAACACTATACACTTAGATAATTACACAAAGGACTTGCATGAATTTGTGACCTAAAAGACAGAATTAAGTAATATTTTCTAAAGAAAAGGATAATATACTTCAAGACACATCGGATGGCAGCTGGTTCTGGTTCTCATAAGTCAGCTACAAGTATCTGCAAGATATACGACAAATTTTTCTTAGAGAAGGAAAATATATGATCAGATAGTATCAATTGACATCCACGACACAACAAAATACCGATATGTATGTATCGCATTTAGCAACGTACCCCTTGCGAAGCTCACGCCAAGCTTGATTCTCCTTGACCACATGTATTATGCTAACAAAACAAGGAAATTAATTACTTCTTTCCGTTCTTTCCCTCCTATTTTCCCGAAGTACACCCTTAACACTGGAAGTCAAGGCTCACATCAAACTATAGGTATGGGACACTGGACTACAGTGAAATAGAAGCTAAATAGAAGTTATAATGGAAAACTATAGAATGTAGTGGGGAGTATAATGAGATAGGTACCAGTAGAATTCCACAAGAATGAGAATGATACTCCATCCGTTCAAATCAATTTTAGACGTTTATGAAATACAACTCATATATAGAATTCCACGAGAATGATGATGATTAGCTTGATTGAGCGAAACGGTAAATAAACCAAAGGAATTACAGAATGTAATGCAATAACACACACACACGTACGTTATCTTGAATGCATTTGGTGAAATACACAAATAAAAAGCAAACCCAAATTGAATGAAGATTTGAGGATTAAAAGAGGAGCATGCAATGGGTTGTCTCACCTCTTCTTGAGAAGGCCATGAAACTTGTTCTTCATCCATTTTCAGAATTAGTAGTAGTACCCAACAACTTGATTTTCCTATCCATTTTGCTTTATGGCGTTAGAAATGTGGTTGTTCCAGTAGCGTATCAACGATGCTTAGGCCATAAATGGGTTTAGTCTTCCATTGGGATGTTCATGTTCTGTTCCCTCAGCTTCAGAAACCTGCATTCATGCAATTAAAGCATCAAATAAGTAAGACACAAAACAGAGAAGCTATGCGCCTATGCAAATTACTACGTAATGTAGTATTACTTGTCTCTTCTTTTTTACTCTGTATTTAATACTGTAACTTTGAAATATGAATGGATGAATAAGTTAGGAAGCAAATTAAATGTGATACTTAAATGTGCATACAAGGAGAATAATAAGAAGAAATAGTTGAGTGAAGTTTGGCAAGATGTAATAATGGGACAAATCACAAATGATGTGTATATAGCACATTGCACATACATCAAGTAATAAGGGAATTATACAAAACCATAATAAACGTCTAATCCTCATACTAATCTTCCTCACAATATAATGGATTGATAATTAAGATGTTCGTTTAACTAGTACTCCTTCTGTCTCGGTCATTTGCTATCCTTCTATATTATTTCGGAGGATTTTAATCAAATGACCAAGACGGAAAGATGATACTTTCAAAAAAGTCTCCTTGGAAGGAGTAAGTGTTGCTGTAATTTGAGTATAATCAGGATTATCTATTAATAATGTAGGCTTCTGAAATACCTTGAAATTTAGAGTGGATGGTTGGATCGGACAGCAAATTGAGGGACCAATTAAAGCCCAACTAAACTTTAATTAGCAAGTTTTAGAAAAGACCAAACAAACTAGATATTAAGTAAGAGGCGCAATATAATTATTTGGTGGACCAATCATGAGATACAAGCATGAGTGCATGATCAATAATGGTACCATACTATACCATACCGCCATGCACTAGCTTGCTCTGTAGAGTCCTTGTACATTAAGGCTGTCTCTTAAGTACAAATTACAATATGAATCTGAGCCAGTAGAAAAAAGTTCACATCTTTTACTGTAGTGTATATTACTTTTACTCAGCCTTAGGTTATTTATTATGGACAGTGGAAGTAAAGCATCAATGTGCCTCTCTTGACTTTATTAAAATAAGTAAGACTCTTTTGAACAATGTGCCTTGTAGTGTCTAGGGTCATACCCAATTCTAAAATTCAAAATAAGAGAATGTTGCTAATTTCAGTCCAAAAATGACCCAACAGACCCGATGTAAATAACGAGCAAATACGACATTATCTGACCCTAGACACTACATCAAGTAAAACACAATGAATTGATAGAATCGAAAAAGGTATGAAATTGTCAAGTGTGTACCTATGGAATTGTTTGACATAGGTCCACAAATTGTTTCATAAATTGACAGTCCAGAGACTTGAGAATTGGGCGACCATGGGGATAGCTTTCAAACCCAATCCTGATATGTGAGCCACAGTCGAGGAGGAGTTCAGAGACTGGACAAGACTATTAGCATACATGAGCTCCTCTGACAAGTTGATTTTGTTGTATCGAGACTCATGGACAACGCCTTTTGCTAATACTGAACCACTTGCCTCGGGAGAAGGTTGGAACACAATATGTTCATCACCCTTCTCTTCTTCTTCAAACGACGATGCATTAGGCTGTTTGTCAATCTTCAATCGAAACACCATTCAAAGTTCAAACCCTAACATTTTTTCAAATCAATCAAATACTGCATAATAATTAAGTCAAATTGAACACAAACAATTCAAAAAACAATTACTAGTACTTGATTTCTGCAATCTCCTTAGCTTCCCTCTTATACAGCCTAGTCCAACCTTGACAACCCAACTGAGTTACTATGGATGGAAGCCCAGCCCAAACAGATTAATGAAGAAATAGAAGAAAGGAATGCAATGACAGTAAGGGGGAAGAATGCCAGTACTGCAGGTACAATCACCACGCTTGACAGGACAATGACCAAGGAGGATGAATGTCATCCAGGACAGTCATCAGCAGAGGGTGACCACTAGCCTTTATTCTAATTACTAGGCGATAATCATATGTCAATGTATATATATTGACTGGCAGAACACGGTAGAGTCACTCAGAAAATTAGCCAAGAAAAGTTGTATTAACCTGATGTATTCTCAGGTGATTTAATCACTGCAGAGTCTGTCAATATTATCCTATCAATCGTTGTGATTGACCAGCTATAAAATTCTATCAATACAATCTCAATCTTCCTCCATTTACATTGTGTGAATTCTATCAAAATTCTATCAATATTATCACGCTCACATCCTCACAATCTTTCACACAGATTTGACATCAATTAACAATCAATTAATCCTAAAATCAATCAAAAACCCTAACATTACCTCACTAATTTTCGAAGATGAAATTGCATACCTTGCCGAGGCGCGGACTGACGTGAAGACGAAACAGTGGTGAGGAAGACGAGATGCCGTTGACTAAAGGAAAGAGGCGGAGACGGTGAAGGACAGAGGCGGAGGTAGCTGTGGTGGCTGAGGGTTTGAAGTCGAATTTGGGCGGAGGTGTGAATTTGGGCGAAAAGGTTTGATAGGTAACGTGTAACTCTGTGATGCGTATTAATGCGAGGATTGAACCAGACGGGGTTTCATTTTAATAGGATGGTTTTGTTTGTATAACCGTCCTTTTAAAATATTTTAATAGCACGGGTTTAACTTATAAGCATGCTTTTGTATTTATGAGGACGGTTATATTGACCAACTGCGCTAATAAATAAATTAAAAGGATGGTTTTTTACTGAACCGTGCTATTTAACCAAGGTCATGGAGTGCCAAAATTTATCATGATATAGAGGACGGTTCCTTATATAACCATCTTATTTGAGGCGTCTTGTATAATCAAAATTGTAGTAGTGCCCGCGGGCACTTGCTCGTGACCGACCCGGTTTCATCACAGCGGCCACTCACGCGGCCCCCTCCCGGTCGAGGGCCGGTCGGATCTCGCGTTCGGGGCGATGTTTTGGACCTCGATTCGGATGACGATTCGGACTTGTACTAGACGGGTGCAGGCACCCGTGTTTCCGTTGGAATCGATTGAGTCGTGGTATTAAATGTTCAAAGGCCGATATGTTTGGTAAGACGACCTTTTTAGTGAATCGAATTCGTTGCCAATTTGTGGAGTTGCCACCGAGTCAATTATAGGGACACGGAAACCGTTGAAGTCAACTTTTAACCTTAGCCGGCTCAAAGCGAGTGGCACGGGACCTAAAGATAAAGACTTGTACCCTTAAGCACTCCATGCCTGAAATGACTCTCATTGCCAATGGTTTCGGACATCCGAAAACCATCGATTCTGAGTAAGGGATGAGGGTACGTATTGGGAAGCCAGCGTCCGCTAGACATCGACACCCAATCCCGCCCGCACATAGCGGCCTCTACTAATCAATCGGTGGGCTGATAACTTTGCTATATCTTTGCTATGTTGGTTGTTTAAGGACAAGTAAGCTTTGTCGTCGAAGTAGTTGTGTTTACATTCTTTGCATGCGATTTCACGTGACAAGCAGGCCATGAAAAGATGTACATAGGAGGGTAGAGGACACTAATATTATACGTATTAGCAAATCAGTTTTAACGTGATAATACGGATATTAGTCATTCTTGTGGTATACCTTACCTGGTATTCTGCTTAAGATGCGTCTGCTCGGTATTAATAGAGATGAATTGAGCCGTGTGAGGTGAGCACCGGGACTAATACGGAATCCGACCATCGTTTTGTTCAGTTTTAGCTTGTTTATGTTTTGATTATCTTGTTAGGTGATTTAGCATGCAATTATAAGGCCATAAAAGCAATAAATCATACGAAAGCTGTAAATGCGAATGTAAGTAAATCACATAGCGAGGAGTTGCACCCTCGGGGTATACGCTAAGCGGGACACGATGCATGGATAGTTGAGAACGGATCTCGGAACAACTCGGGTCTATTTAGGGTGTATTAGTGTTTATGGTTGAAGTTGGGACGTCACGTATGTTTATAACGTGCCATGGACCTAGCGTCCACGTTTGACATTATCGTAGTGCATAATAAAAAGTGCAAAAAGGTAAAGTTTTATTTAGATGACAACCTAGTCACGATTCGACTTTGAGGGTGGATCGTCCTAGCTTGCCTTGTGGTGATTTCGGCAGAGTTCCGTTACTACGGCTGGTTCTGCGGTTAATCTGGCAGAGCTTCTGCTACTAGACTCGAGGTAGCTAGTCGAACGCAGGCACCTCGGGATCGAGTGGAGTGCTCGAAGGTGAGGAATAGCGTTGATTTCGCTTATCGAGATTACGATCGAGTGGATCGTTGGCTTGGGTGTTGGAGTGCGAGCCCAAGTTGGGAGAAACTCGTAAAGAGTAAGAGGGAGAAGAGAAGAAGTTGTTGTGTCAAATGAATGAAGTGAGGAAGGTATTTATTGTTGTTTGCGCGGTTCAAATCGGCTGATCGGACGCCTGGTGTGAGGCGACTAAAAACTCGAGAGCCTGGTGTGACGCAGTTCAATTTTGGGACGCCTGGTGTGAGGCGATTGAAATTTTGAAGATCCGATTTCAAAACTTTCCAAAACGGAGAAGATGCGTAATATATTATGACTTGGAAATTAAGCATTCCCCTTAAACCTAGCGCGTCGTTGCGCCGGGTGGGCTTTGGGTGTGCATCTCGAGGTTTGTTCGGCCCGACGCGTGGACCCGGGTTTGACTTTGCATATTGTGTGGCCGGTTCGTAGTCCCCCGTGTCGGAATTGACTCTAATTAGTATCAATGCGACCGTAATGACATGACTAAGGTTGTCTTGAAGTTGAATTAATTTTTCCGAGTAATTATTTGATCCGTTCTATAGAAAAACCATCTAAAACATCGTTATTTCGCATCGCGTTGCAGTCTGATCGTCATCGGGTGTTTGTCGGGCACTCCTGCAGCCACCAGGTCCAAATCTGGGTGTCTACAGATGCCTTCACTTTGACTGAGGCTTGGACAAGGCGAAAGTCAAAGTATAGCCGCCCAGGACAACCGAGGATTACGACCTGGTGGCTGTCCGGTCGGGTCGTTTTAAGTCCGTTGGGCTACGTATTTGAGGCTCGTCAGCCAAGGTTTAGAAACCATACCTGAGATCCTTGCCTGCGGTTGCTGGTCGGAGCTCGGGTCCGGTATTATTGGTCTATTTTTGGGTTTGCTGTTTTAGTGATTTTGGTTTTTGACATGGGTCTTTTGCTTAAGTCTTTTGCTGGTGTCTTAGTTCTGATTTAATATCCTTGGCGGATGGTTGTGTTTTTTTCAGTTTTGCTTTTTTTGCTTTAGGTATTCCTCCGGGGGTGTGTGAATTGAATGCTTATGGACTCATTTCGGGTTGATTTGATTATTCTGTTTGTTTTGCGATTTATATAAAATTGAGTTGAATTGAGGTGAGTGTTGCCAGGGACTCACTTTGAATTGAATTGAATTGATTTAGAGTGTTACCAGGGACTCGTTTAAATTGATTTTGAATTGAATTGGATTGAGTGCTGCTAGGGACTCATCCAAAATCGGATTTTGAGCGCTACCAGGGGCTGATTAAACTGAGTGCTACTAGGGACTCGTTTAAAATTAGTTTTGAATTAAATTGAGTGCTACCAGGGACTCATTTAAAATCGAATTGAATTGATTTAGAGTGTTACCAGGGACTCGTTTAAATTGATTTTGAATTGAATTGGATTGAGTCCTACTAGGGACTCATCCAAAATCGGATTTTGAGCGCTACCAGGGGCTCATTGAATTAAACTGAGTGCTACTAGGGACTCGTTTAAAATTGGTTTTGAATTAAATTGAGTGCTACCAGGGACTCATTTAAAATTGAATGTAATCGAGTACTACCATGGACTCATCGAATTAAACTGAGTGCTACTAGGGACTCATTTATGATTTTGAATTAAATTGAGTGCTATCAGAGACTCATTTAAAATTGAATTGTATCGATTGCTATCAGGGACTCGTCGAATTAAACTGAGTGCTACTAAGGACTCATTTAATATTGAATTGAATCGAGTGCTACCAGGGACTCGTTCAAAACTGAGTTGAATTAAATCGAGCACTACCAGGGGCTTATTGAATTAAACTGAGTGCTACTAGGAACTCATTTAATAATTAATTGAATCGAGTGCTACCAGGGACTCGTTCAAAATTGAGTTGAATTAAATCGAGCGTTACTAGGGACTCAATGAATTAAACTGAGTGCTACTAGGGACTCATTTGAAATGAGTTGAACGCGACGGGGCTAGTCTAATTGAATTGAATTGGTTTGAATTGAATTAAAATGACTTGAATTAAAAAGACTTGAGCCCGACGTGGTCAGTTTGATTGATATGACTGCGACGAGACTCATTTGAAATGATGATAAGTGTGTTTTTTAATGTTTCTTTCTCGTGTTTGGTCCCGTTTTTTTCTTGTGGAATCGCTCTTTAGAGCGGTTTCGAGGCTACTTACGCTTCTTCTAGCTTGTTTTAGGTTCCTAAGGCCTATCTTGGAGAAATGGAACGATTCCGACTCGTTTCCAATGCATAAGGAGCCAATGAAGAGAAGCGACGATGATTCGGTGACTTAGACTCGATCCCGAGTCCCATGGAGCCCACTTGATGATATCTCAAACACCGAGCATCGATAAGAAGCATAGGAAGAGGAAATAAGGACCCATCCCGGTCGGGACCACATCTATCACGATCGGGATGAGAAGACGAGAAGAATCAAGTTCTTGTGGGGCCATCCCGGCCGGGAGCACATCCTTCATCTAGAAAATAAAGATCCACCTGCATCTGACGGTTCGTAAAGAGTTGAGAAATACCCGTATGGTTTAGGGCTACCCTATCCGCGTCCCTAAAGCATCGGGACCAAGCTTGCAGCATCGCAGTCAAACGCTCAATACCCATAGCAATATTTTTTGAAAGAGTTTTTTATTTTAGGAAAGAAGGAATTGTGAGGAGTGTAAAAAAGCTAAAGCAGGGGATGTGTATTTATAGCACCAAGCCCTGACAGTCCTCCTAACATTATGATTCCTTAGCCCGAGTGGGCCTAGGCATACAGACCCGATCTCAGCTTTCTCATATCAGCACAGGAATAAAGTCATCCCGAGCATTCCTAATTCTTTTCAAAGAAGTCGAAATTTTCAAAAAATTTCAAAGACATTCAAAAATTCAACATTTTTATTCTCCAGCGCGAGTCGTGTTTCACCTAAACATTACATTCAAAAATTTACATAGCTGTGTACGGGTACACTCAAGGCTTCAGAAGTAAGCCCGCGTAACTCACTTAACTCCCCAGCAGCAAGCCCGAGGCGACATTTCCCCCAAAACAAGCACGGGATGTGCCTAGCTACAGGTACACCCAGGACTTCGAAGGCAAGTCCGACTCCCCACGGAGCTATCAACATCAACTCAGGTATGATTTCTATCTTATGGCTGGCGAGCCCTTCACGCAAGTCTAATGGACCATAAACTACCCGACCGGAAGTCTACCAGGTCTTAATCCTCGATTGGCCTGGTAGCTACTCTGACTTTCGCCTTATCCAAGCCTCAGTCAGAGTGAGGGCTCTGTAGACACCCGCATTTGGCTGCAAGTGTCTATAGCGGTCTCCAGCAAAACACCCGATGATGATCAGACGCGAACGTGCTTTAACGCGCTCGGATATGGGCTCAAAATCGTTAGTATTTGGCGTGGGCTTTTTATGGAGTACAAATCTCACAAACCCAACATCAAATTCAGGCCTAGTGGGCTGTTTCCAATCAAATAAGACTAATTTGGGTCAAAACCGACACCGAAAATAACCGTCTTTTGGCGACCGGATCAAAACCCGGTCAAAGGCAAACCCGACACAAAAATATCAGCTGCGTCGCCTTTAGAAGAGAAACCAAGCTACTAAACCTCTTCAATTAGAGATAAAACTTTATCTCTAAAACCCTATCCCTCTGTTTAACCCACTCTTTCGAGTGGATTGAGGCCCACTCGATCGAGTGAGCTCATAAAACAGCCGAACTGGCCTCAGACCGGGCACTCGATCAAGTGCACCTACACCACTAGATCAAGTGACCCCTTTTTACCCTAAACCGGATATTTTTCTTATAAATACCCCACCCCTTCAACTCATTTTACAACTTTTCATCCTCTACAACTTTTTTCCATCGATCAAATTGACAACCTTTTGCATCAACTCTCCTCCTTAAACCACCATAACTCACCTATATCATCTCGACGCTCCCGTGCCTAAGCCACTACTAGACGAGTCAAGACAAAGCATGTAGGTTGAGGGTGTAAAATTCAACCCCGATTCCTCCTTTTCTTCCCTCTCTTCTCTTCGTCTTTCTCGTCTTCTTTCTTCTTCTTTTGTGTTTTTTCTTTCGTTTCTATTATCGTTAATATTATTATCATTAGTATTATCATTTTAATAACATTAAAACATCGCACATACATAAAATTATAAAACGATCTCGAGTCTAATATGTTTAAGGACGAATATCGTATAAGACCCTTCTAATCCCTTTACGAGTTGTAACAGTGGTGGTGCCCTCTCGAGGAGCACCGCCCTAAACACTCAAGGGCGTGATGGGATCGCGAATATTCGTCGTTAAACATATTCAATTCCTCTTTTTTCGAGTTAGTGCGGAACTTGTTGATGCCAAATCGTACACCACATAATCCGTAAGGATTAATAACGGTGTCGTGACGCGGAGGGAATCAATTTCGTCCTAATTCAGTTCAAAACGACTTCATAACGCCTTTTCTAAATTCCCGATAATCGATCTTGTAATAATAGCGTACATATAGCGAGTATCGAAAATTAAGTCGAGTATAAATTATACTATATTTTTACGCGACTTAGCAAATTATCGATCTAAAATTAAAAACAATTTCGAAATCAATGTCCTTTCGAAACGGACAGCAGTCCGTACATGGGGCACTCGATCAAGTGGCACCCCAAAAACGTGGCAGGAGGTCTGTAACAGGGTCACTCGATCGAGTCATAGGGGGGACTCGATCGAGTGGTCCTCTTTGTACTACAACGTGAGTTTTTAAAACGTCTCAAGTTCGCATCATCAAAATATTTTTTATGACCATGGTCGTCACGTGTAAAGGCAATCACGTGTCCCTTCTTTTCAAAATCATGCATCATCACCGCATCTTATATCATTTAATCTATATTCGCCCCGTTATTATCGCAATCGTTCTATTGTGTTCGTTGTATTGTATATCCAGGTTGTATTCCGCCCGTGTATTTGTAATCTACTTTCGCGCTTTTTTTTTGTCGTTTGTTTTATTATACTAAAATGAACCTCGCATGCTAAAATAACTTCAACGTTAGTTTAGATGCAGTAAATCAACGTTGCAACTTATTCAATTTTTCGTATCTCGTAAAATGTTGTTTGCATAATATTCAACCGAATCACTAGCGCGCGTATTACAAACTCGAACGGTATCTTAGTAGAGACCGCTAAAGTGCGGGCGGGGTTGGGTGTCCTTTGTGGGCTTCCCAACACGTACCTTCACCCCTTGCTCAGAACCTCGGTTTCCGGATGTCCGAAACCGTTGGCGCACGATAGTCATTCGATGTACGGTACCCGATAATGTCGGCATCGGTATCATAATGCAATGGGACGAACCCCACAAGCTCTAGTATCGAAGTGGGCCGTACTTTGTGCACCTTCCACCAAATATAGAGTGGGTTCGAATGGCCCCAAACTCCCACAAAGTTTGGTGGCGACTACAACTTCGATTTAAATTTCAACCCGAGAACCATCTCACACGAGATTCATTCGCCTACCCAAACCCGCGCGTGGCCGCTTCGGGGTGGACCTATGTCATGTCCACAACTATATTACTCTAAACCTCACACTGGTCCTTATTTCATAACTCCAAAATCATGACATTATCGATATCAAAAATAAATATAATCATTATAAATAATATGAAGATAAAAGAAATAAACATTTTATATTGAAAGGAAACTTTCTATAAATTGAAAATTACTTAAAATAGAAAGTCTTATAGAAAATACGTAAATTAATAAAATAAGTGAAATGTAAAAAAAATAGCATTTCTAACGAAATTAATATTTTATTATTATCGTCGTTATCGTAACTTTAATATATTTCTAAATTCGTTGCTAAAAGATAAATCAAATAGAATAAGTCAAAGTATAGTATTTTAGAAATAATTAGGAGAATCGAGTTAAAACGATAAATTTTAGAAAAGAGATGTTTTAAGAAAATGATATGAAAATTAATTGAGTCAACGAGTTTTATAAATGAAATGAGTTTTACAAAGGTTTAAATTCTTTTTAACAAATACCTTTTTTCAATAAATATTGCGGATTTTACTAAAAATAGTCAATCGGAAGCAAATAAGAAATTATTAGTCAAAATAGTCTCGACTAAAAATGTATTTCAAACAAAACGACTATCTTCTAGTTTATTAGTATAAATCGTAAAACGAAAATTAAATTATTAAACAAGTATATATACAAATCTCGGTTGTTATATTTAAAATACGATTTGAGTTAAAATAATAAATTGATGAAATATGACGAAATTATAAAATTGATGTAATTTAGTTACTAGTGTCACGATAAATAACAAAATATTATAAAGACCATTAATAATAAAATTTACTAACGATTTATAAAACAATATCGAATAGTTATAAAATATTTATAAAGCACACAATTTGAAATTAACTTTTAGTAAATAATACGTAGCTAAAAATTAGAAAGACGAAACTAAAGTATCTACAACTTACTACTACTCAATCATATAATATAATACAGAGTAATGCCCTAAAGTTATCTTGAGCTAGGAATCGTCAAAGCACTCCCTTCAAACCGTTGTCCAAGCTCCCATTAATTCGATAATCGTTCTAAGGAACAACTTTGAGGCTCACACGGGGATCCGAAATGCGTAGACACGGAAACAAAGGAGTCGGAATTAGAGAAGGTTGGAGTGAAATAGAAAGCGTAGTAGAAATCAGGAACATGTCAAGAGGAAAAACAAATATAAGTCAATAGAATCGAGCGACGACATCGACATTAATAGAAATCATAATATGAAGAGTGAAGGACGAAGGAGAGGAACGAACAGGCACACCTAGGAATGGAACAACAGTAACGACAAGTGAACCGAAATAATAAGATTAAGAAGAACGAGAAGACACGATGAATGGAGGAAAGACGTCACAACAAGCTTCACACAATAATAGTGAGCAAAAGCGACAACAGCATAGAATCAAAGACCAAAGCAGCAGCACGAAATAGGACCACAATAACGTGAGAAGAGATTGAACTAGCAATAGCAACCAAGTATGATGCGAGACGACCCATGACAACAGCGGACAGAAACCAACGATAACAAAAACAGCAATAGCCACCATCTATGACAACAGCGAGCAACAGCAGCAGAGGTAGAACGAGGAAGAAAAAGAAAAGAAGACAAAGAAGAAAATGAGCAAGTAGCACAAAACAACAACAGCAACATCATCATCGCACAACACCAATTAGTCACGACAAAAGAAACGAAGCATCAGCAACAATGTCGACAGCAGCAACGAAGCAGTAACGATGTTGAGAACAACAGCAGCAGAAGAACAATACAACAACAACATGGAACCGAGGAAAACAGGAGCACGAATTAAGTGACTGCAGCAGCAGCAACAACAACCTAAAGCGACATCATCAACCAGTAGAGATAACACGACAACACAGAAGAATCGCAGCAGTAAGACAACATCAAGACGCAGTAAGATATCATCAAATGAATTAATGAATTAAAATGCCGAAACTGAAGTTTGACTAGAAATGAAATGAATAGATGGAAATGAAAATAAAAATATATCTAAGTGTAAATGACTTTTCGAGACAAAATAGAATTGTAGGAGTTCAAGACGACTGGAAAAATAAATTTGTTTTATAATAATTTTGAGAATTACGAGTTAAATCATAAACAGAATAAAAATACAAACATAACTTTAATTTGATTTAATTTATAAAATCTGGGGTATTACAATCTTCCCCACTAAAAAAAAGTTTCATCCTCGAACTTACAAAAACATAAAAATAGAATTGAAAATAAAGTTTTATCACTTGAACAAAACCAGAATGCTTAATTCGCATCACAAATTTGGTTATTTTCTTTTTTACAACTTCAAACGTGATATGAAATCAAAATCGAAGACAAATTTATTTGGAGATAAGTTGGGCTCAGTTACCCGTAGTTTAAAAGCATTTAAATTAATAAAATTGTAAGTTAAAATTATTTGATAAAATAATGACGATAAATAATATTTCCAAACAAACTCGGGGGGGGGGGGGGGGGGGAGTACCCAAACATCTTCAAAGTAACCGTAAAACGTTTTGACTAAGAAATTCGACAAAATTTTGTTTTAAGACCAAACAAAAATTTGAGAAATCAAATTTTGTAGTTACTAAACAAAAATCGAACCAATCGTCAAACATTTTCAATAACAGATTTAAAGTCTATCGACAATGAAACAAAAACTTAGACATACGATGTTTTTCGAAAATGTTAAACCGTTTTACATAATAATCCCACAGAAATCAAAATATCTGCAATTATGAAAGTTTTCATAAAATCTCGATCACTTGAAAATCAGAACCAAAATTGTAAACATATTCGAAATACTTTAAAATAATTATTAAGGCATTTTGAAACGGAAGTAAATGTAGATATCAACCAAAAATAAAACAAAATTAAATTTTAAACTTGAAACAATTACTCAAAATGAAAACTCAAAAGTTTAAATCAATCAAGCTTTTTACAAATCGGGTAGTTTGGTAAAACGAATTGATACAAAAGTATCAAAAATAATTTGAATCAAAAGTTTTCAAACTCGATAAAGGGGGTCGAAGGGATTAACCGCAGTTGGAGTAGAAGATTTCGAGAGAAGGAGAGGGGATGGCGAGAACGAGATTCAAACAAAGCTCTCCAAGATTACAAAAGAAATTAACCCTCTTGAGATTCCTAGTACGACTCACAAAACTCAGGTTACTAAATCCATCAAAACAATACTACGTCTGTTAATATCATGCACTCAAGTTGTTTTATTTCATTTACAACTTCCAAGATAATAAACTACTACAACCTCCAACACAAAACTTTACTTGCTCATACCATCACTCAATCAATAGGGTAAGAATTCACCAAATGATTCAGAATCAAATAATGCTACCGAAATTCCACAAACTGGCACAACACGACCAAACCAATCAACCAACATGACTCTAAAACTGTTCGAAGCTCACCAGGCTTGAACTTGAGGTAAAGTCCAAATTTCTCGAGTAAGGAACACTAAACTAGGTCCACCAATTAACAATGCACGAACACGAAATACTCTAAAGTTATTCCACTAACATGTTTATAACGCCACAAGTACAGAGATTGGGAAAGTACATCAAACCTCAAGTACACTCAACCGTACATGCAACGACAGACACTCACATCTTCAAACGTGTCATTCGATTAAGATTCTTGAGAAGTCCATCAAATTTCTAATTGCGACGGCGCCACCACAAATCCTTTAATAATTCCACGAAGTCATGATAATGCTGGTCTAAGGTTCTAAACTGAAAGTCATAGTAAGATGATCTGTATTATAGTGCTCCTCAAAACAACACACTCAGTTAAAACTATGATTGTGCAAGACATTTCTCTTTCTCACAATTAATACATTTCATCAAAGTTTCACTCTCAACTCCAAAGTTCATAGGTTACAACTTTACACAACGATCAACGATCTAATCCTTAAGAAATAAGGGCAATCTATGTCATCCAAAATTTCTAAACACATTAATGAAAACCATCAATGGTATCACAAGACTCAGGCTAACACTCTAAACGGCTATATATGATCCCAAAAGTCCACGACTAGTTGATGTGTGCTATATTTAGACCGTTTTCCCTCCCATTTAGACTCGTTTTTCCCTAGTTTTGTGAGATTAGAGTGCGATTATCGCCTTATTTTGAGTCTTTCTCGCATTAGCGTCCCTCTTGTGCGTTTTTCGTGTTTTTGGTAGTTTTTCTGTCAATTTTGATAGGATTTGACACCGAAAGCATGATCGAGCTTCCACGAACACGAGAGGGGGGAATACCGTCCGAAAAGCAAAGTACAAAACTTAAAGTTCAAAGTCATCCAATCAAACAACGAAGAATGAGACAAGAAAAGAGGCCAGAAAATCATCGGGTGAAGTTTCACCCGATGAGAAACGACCGGGCGAAGTTTCGCCCGAAGGTAATTTTACCTCCCCGAAGATTTTCTGGAAAGCTTCTCCACTGGGCGAAATGATCGGGTGAAGTTTCGCCCGATGGTAAAGATGTCCAAAACGCAAATATGGAAGAAGTTCACCGGGTGAAACCACCGGGCGGCGGTATTGGTCTGTGTATGGCAGATTTTGCAGGGTGAAGTTTCACCATATGAAGACACAAAGGGTAGAAGTCTCACTAACAGAGCAAAAAGTTGGACTTGGACTTAGGTTTAAGGATCCATTAAGGCTTTACTATATATATATAGATACCCTAGTTAGTTGCACATTATGACATTCATTATCACTTGATCATTTCATTAGTTTCCTAGAATTTCCTCTAACTTAGTTAGTAAGCTAGAGTTCTTTATAATTTTCATCAATTTCCTTTTTTTAGATCTTTATTCAAGCTTTGTAGAAGAATTCTAGTTGTTTTTATTGAAGATTCTTGGAGATTATTAAAGGATTAGTGACAAATCCTTTGTCCTCTTCATCAAGCTTCATCTTATTTATTTATGCATTCTTCTTCTTTATTGTTGATCTTCTTCATAGTTGGTATATTTCTCTTCCTCTCCCTAATCTCTAGACTAGATTTAATTTTGTTCTTTCATATTTGCATCATTTCTATTTATTTTACTTGCATCGTTCTTCATCATTATAGTTTGTTTGTGTTGCTCTTAGATCGTTTTTATTGCTTTGTTGTTATTTTCATTGATTTTACTTTTATTGCTCTTAGATCGATTTCCTAGTTTAATTAGTATATCGTGATTTTCTTCATCGTTTTGTTGTTATTTCTCTAGATTTAATCATTATGCTTGTTTTTTTTGTTTTCCCCTTTGTTATTGTTTTATTAGTTTCCATTATGAATAGTGAGTAGATTTCCTGTTGGGGGTTTAGGGAGGAGGATCTTGGATTATTTGAATTGAGGAGATTTTGGTTGGTTTCTTGCTTGTTGGTTTATCTTGCTTGAGGTTGTTGTGTCATTGTTGTTTTAGTCCGGCCAACTAGACCGACCTTGATTCATTTCTATCAATATGGGAAAATTCGGGGTAGAAATTACCTTAACTTGAGACTTACCCTTCTTCGCCGTGAAAACGGATTTTTAGGTGAGTTGGGTGAAGAAACCGAGGTAATTTCCCAAATACCCCTTTATTCTAAGTGTTTGAAAGAAGTCTTGACTAAAAAGAGAACAATAGAGGATAAAAAATGTGTCCCTCTTACGGAACAATGTAGTGTCATTCTTATGAATCAAATGCCAGAGAAACTAGAGGATCCCGGTAGCTTTTCCATCCCTTGTCGGGTTGGTAATGTTGTTGTTAATCAAGCTTTGTGTGACCTAGGGGCTAGTGTTAGTTTGTTACCTTATTCAATTGCTAAGAGACTTAGTGTGGTGGAGATGAGACCCACTAGTATGTCAATTCAACTTGCGGATAGGTCCGTCAAGTACCCACTTGTGATACTTGAGTATGTACCCGTGCAAGTCGGTAAGTTTTTCATCCCCTCCGACTTTGTTGTCGTGGATATGCCCGAAGACACTATTACCCCAATTATCTTAGGTCGACCTTTCATGGCTACCGGTGGTACTATAGTTGATGTAAAGAATGGAAGGTTGTCATTTAACATAGGGAACAAGTCGGTAGAGTTTTCCCTTTCTCCAGCTCTTAAACAACCAATGATTGAACAAATGTACTCCATTGAAGTTATTGATAGTTTGGTTGAGTATAGCTTGATAGATGATGATAAGCAAGAAGAGGAACCACTTGATTCCCCACCTTTTGAAGAAGAAAGCTTACTTGGAGAAAAGGTAGAACCACTACCATGGGTAAGAGTATGGTATCCTCCCCTCCTAATCTTGACCTTAAGTCACTCCCCTCTTCCCTCAAAAATGCCTTCCTTGAAGGAACTAATTATCCCGGCATCATTAATGCCACACTTGATGGTCCTCAATTGGAAAAACTCTTAATTATTTTGAGAAAACACAAAAAGGCCATCGGGTATAGCATTGCCAATCTCCAAGGCATAAGCCCAAATGTTTGTATGCATAGGATCATCCTTGATGATGACCACCGCCCTTTGGTTGAGGGTCAACGTAGATTGAACCCCACCATGAAAGAGGTTGTCATGAAGGAAGTCCTCAAATTGTATGAGGCTAACATCATGTACCCAATAACCGGAAGTAAATGGGTTAGCCCCGTACAAGTTGTATGCCGAAAAAAGGAGGAATGACGGATGTGAAAGGAGAAAAGGGAGAGTTAATTTCTACTAGGACCATCACCGGTTGGCGCATGTGTATAGATTTTTGAAAATTAAACACGACTACATTAAAAACCATTTCCCCCTTCCCTTTATTGATCAAATGCTTGAAAGATTGACACATCATTCTTACTTTTGTTTCCTCGATGGTCATTCGGGATTTCTTCAAATTCTCATTCACCTCGATGACCAAGAGAAGACCACTTTCACATGTCCCTATGACACCTATGCTTACCGAATGATGCCATTTGGATTGTGTAATGCGCCGGGAACGTTTCAAAGATGTATGATGGCTATTTTCTCCGATTTTATTGAAAAATCTATGGAAGTTTTTGTGGATGACTTTAGTGTCCATGGTACATCTTTTGATTCTTGCCTTAAAAATCTTGATCAAGTGTTAGCTCGATGTGAAGAGTATAGACTTGTTTTGAATTGGGAGAAATGTCATTTTATGGTTGAACAAGGTGCTGTCCTAGGTCATATTGTTTTAATAGGGTTGGAGTTGATAAGGCTATAGTCTCCGTAATTGAGAACTTGCCACCCCCAACAAATGTCAAAGGGGTGAGGAGTTTTCTAGGTCACACCGGCTTCTATAGACTGTTTATTAAAGATTTTTCTAAGATTGTCAAGCCTTTAACTTCTTTGCTTATGAAAGATGCACCTTTTGTTTTTGATGACTTGAGTCTTAAGGCCTTTTGCAGGATATAGACCGCTCTCACCACCGCCTCAATTATTAAAGCACCCAATTGGAATCTTCCATTTGAGATCATGTGTGATGCCTCCAATTTTGCCGTTTGTATCGTTCTCGGCCAACGGATTGATAAGAAGCTACATGTGATATACTATGCAAGCAAGACCCTAGATGAAGCCCAATCGAGATACACCACAACAGAAAAAGAGATGTTAGCCATTGTCTATGCCACGAATTTCGAACATATGTTACCGGTTCCAAAGTCATTATTCATACCAATCATGCGGCGATTCGTTACATCATGTCCAAAGAGGAGATAAAGTCACGACTCTTTCAATGGGTTCTCCTTATACAAGAATTTGACATCGGGATTAAAGACAAAGCCGGATCGGAGAACTTGGTAGTGGATCACCTTAGTAGACTAACGGTTAGTAAAGAAAGCAATAAAGATTATGGTATACCCATCAATGAAGCAATGAAAGATGAGGCCTTGATGGCCATTGAAAATATTAAACCCGGTATGTCGATATCGTCAATTTCTTAGTGTCTCATTATATTCCAGACGATTTTTCCAAGCAAGAGAGGAAGAAACTACGTTATGAAGCCCAACGCTATTACTGGGATGAACCCTATTTGTTCCGCTGATGTGTAGATGGTATTTACCGACGATGTGTTACAGCCGATGAAGGATTTGATATTGTGAAGAACCTTCACTCAACATCTTATGGTGGACACTTGGCCAACCAAAAGACAATTGTCAAGGTTCACCAAAGCGGGTTTTGTTGGCCTTTCATGTTTAAAAATATTAGAGCTTTAATTCTCACATGCGATGTTTGCCAAAGAAGTGGCAATATAACAAGAAGAAATGAGATGCCCCTTCAACCCATCTTGGAAATCGAATTGTTCGATGTTTGGGGCATCGATTTCATGGGTCCGTTCACATCCTCTTTTGGCAACAAATACATCCTAGTCGCGGTTGATTATGTCTCAAAGTGGATCGAGGGCGTAGCTTCTCCTACCAATGACTCCAAGGTAGTAATCAAGCTTTTCAAGAATGTAATTTTCCCGAAATTTGGTATGCCTAGAGCCATAATTAGTGATGGAGGCTCTCATTTTAGGAAATATACCTTTGAACACCTTCTTAGGAAATATGGTATCACTCACAAGATGTCCCCAGCCTACCACCCTCAAGAAAATGGGTAAGCTGAGATCTCCAACCGTCAAATCAAAGAAATTTTGGAAAAACTTGTAAATACACACCAAAAGGATTGGTCATTGAAGTTGAATGATGCCCTTTGGGCATTGAGAACGGCTTACAAAGTGCCGATTGGAACCACTCCTTATCGTCTTGTGTATGGTAAAGCTTGTCATTTACCGGTGGAATTAGAACACAATGAAAAATGGGCTATCAAAGAGCTAAACTTTGACGAGAATGTTGTTGAAAATAACCACTTTCTCCAACTTCAAGAATTGGAAGAACTAAGACTCGAAGCCTACGAAAATTCGAAAATCTACAAGGAGCAAACACGCAAATGGCACGATTCTCGAATACTTCGTAAGGACTTCTCCATTGGTGATAAGGTATTACTCTTCAACTCTCGTTTTAAGCTTTTCCCCGGTAAGTTGAAATCAAAATGGTAGGGTCCATTTGAAGTGACCAAAATGCAACCATATGGATCGATAGAGATATCAAGCCCGGAAACTGGGAAATTTATGATCAATGGGCAACGTTTGAAGATTTATCATCCCGGTCACGTTCGTTAGACGTTTGCCACCGTGAAACTTGGTGAGCTCCCGTTGGGGAGCGTAGTTTAACCTCCCTCTCAAATTGATGTAGGTTTGGTGGTATTCTCAACAACCACCTTGTATATATGTATCATATTCCTTGTGTTTTTAGCTTTGTTAGCTTGAGATGAATGGATGAACTTGAATTTCATCATTGAGCATTTATTTGGATAAAGATCAAGCTTTTGGAGAAGTTATGGAGCTTAATTTGAAGACCACAAGCATGTTTGTGGGAGAAGTTGATTATGTAATGTAAGTCATGTCGTTATTTGAAACTTTAGGTGATTATTGAAGAGCCATGAAATGGCAAGGTGGAGAAATGAAACATACAAGACCGCCGGGCGAAACTTCGCCCGGTGAGATTATTGACGATTTTCCGTCGGGTGAAACTTCATCCTATATAATTTTTGCCACGCCATGGGATTTGCTAAAGATTTTTCGTCAGGTGAAATTTCACCCGATGAGGTTATGTCGAGCGAAACTTCGCCCTACGAAAAAAATCTCAAATTTTCCAGAATTGCCAGAATTGACGAGTTACCGTCGGACGAAGCTTCACTCGGGAAACTTCGTCCGATGAGATTCACCGGGTGAAGCTTCACCCGACGAAAAAAGTTTGCAGAAATGATTTTCACGACGAAAATCCGTCGGGTGAAACTTCACCCGATGGTGCTCGACCAGGTGAAACTTCACCCGGCCACTTTGGCCGGATCACCTA
Organism: Agrostemma githago; assembly: GCA_958450325.1. Taxonomy (NCBI): domain Eukaryota; kingdom Viridiplantae; phylum Streptophyta; class Magnoliopsida; order Caryophyllales; family Caryophyllaceae; genus Agrostemma; species Agrostemma githago. The sequence goes on along the minus strand of OY288247.1, from coordinate 57,140,864 downwards.
CCCTATTTACTCACTACACTATCAATTCCCTCCCCAAATATCCCACATAACTTTCCCTCCAAAACACAAACACCAAATTTTCACAATCTACTTTAAAAAACTTTCATTTCCCTCCTCAACTACCTTTATTTATATCACCTTTACCTCACTATCATTCCACCTTATCACCCCTCATAAAATCAAACCACCACCTTCCATACCCCAACCACATTCATACCTCATCTCCATCTTGGGCGATTATTTTTGGTTTTTGAAGAAGGTAAAGCTAAAGTTTTTGGGATTATTCTTGCAAATCTATCATCATGGAGACAAGAGCAAGGCAAGCCGCTCATAATCAAGGTGTGGTCTCGACTTCTAAATCTTATAAGTCTTATAAGCCTTTAAATTTGCCTTATCTTAATACTTCTTTAGCTCGAATCTTCTCTGAAAAGATCTTTCAGAGCACTAGGTGGCCTTGTCACCACATAATGACCAATCTAGGAATAGTAGACGATATTAAGGAATTGTCGTCGAGGACCGGAACTAGTGAGCTCCTTAGCCTTGCAGCTTTTACCTACAAAGACCTTACTTGTGAGTTCCTAGGAACTTTTACCCTTGACAATCCGATCACAAGAGTTATTAAGTTTAGACTATTCGGTAAACCCCACCGTTTAACTATTTTCGAGTTCGACCTCGCGAGGCCTACCCTCATCGAGCACCGGACTTAGTGAACCCCCGAGCAATTTACAAGCTTGTGTGTCTAGGATAGATCTTTGGAAGCACATATCACGCTATCAAAGGGGTTACGAGCCTAATCTATCCTTTGCCTCCGAAATCCCTAACCCCGCAATTCGTTACTTCTCCAAGATGCTCTCCCACTGCTTGTTACCCTCGACCGGTAATATTTATACTCTTAATGTGTGTGTCTTGCAATTAATCTGTGACTCTTTACTCGGTAACTCTAACCCCTTAGACCTACCACTTGTCGTGGCGTTGCACTTCCACCGTATCATTGCCGCTAACGCCCCTTTTAGATTGTGGAGGTCTTGTGACGATAATTGCGAAAAGAATTGGGTTATTCGACCGACCATCTTACCCCGCTCAATCATTTCATTTGGCTTAACGAGACTTATTTTCCGACTTGGATTTTTCATGTACCCCATCAGCGCCTCGTCTACATTAGCCATGGAAGATCTTTAATCGTTCCCAACACACACCGTACCACTATCTTTGTTCACCACAATTGGAACCTACCTTTGGGACCCGGTGAATTCTGACTGACCAAGACTGAGTCGGGAGGAAGGGGAGTTTGGGAGTATGCGCACTACACTTTGCTCAAAGTTCGTACGATCTACGACCTTTGTGAGATTGAACCCGACTATGCTCTCTCGCTTAAAGACGGTCCGGAGGAGTTTTCTCGCACACCATCCTCCAAGGGTATACCATCCTACCCTGGGTCTTCTAGTCCGTCCTACGGGAATGATCCTTCAGACTAGACCCTCTCCCGGAGTCGGTAGGTAATGTGGTGGGTGGGTGTGTTGTGTGTGTGCGGGTCGTGTCGGTGAGTCTTTATGAGTCTATAATTGCATGTCCTTGGGTTAATTCCGTTCTTGTTCCTCTTATTCCATTATCATTGTGATTGTTTACCTCTAACAAAATTTGCAAGCTGTCCCATTGTCCGATTGTTGCAGCCGAAGCGGCCTTGGTATTGCTCCCGGTCTTTAGGCGATGTGATTACGCCATTGACCTTTTGAAAATCCAAACTCTTTTCATTTTTGTTTAGATTTACTTTTCATTTTTCTCAAATTTTTCTTAATCCGGGCTAGGTGATGTGACTACACCTACGCCAATTTTCACCCTTTCTTTTTTAATTTCTTTTATTTTATTCCATTTTATTTTCGATTTCTTAGTCACTTGGCTAGAGTCTAGGTGATGTGATTGCACCTAGGCCCGCCACTCTTTTCCCGTTTTCTTTTCATTTATTTTATTTTCCCAAAATTTTTGAAAAACTCAAAAACATTAGAAAAATCATAAAAATCCAAAAACATTTTTCTTCTTTTTCTTTCTCCATCTTTTTCGATTTTCTCCTACTTGCCAATTGAGAACAATGTACAGTTTTAGTGTGGGGGAGGGACCTACTATCTTTTATTTTCTCAAAAATCTTCCAAAAACCATAAAAAATTGAAAAATTCCAAAAACCAAAAATATTTTCCTTATCTTTTTCCCTTTTCTTTTCTCGACTTTCGTTATGTTTTCGTGTCCCTTGTATAGTCTTGTTCTCTACTCTTACAGGTAACCACCACCTTGACAGCACAAATTGAAGAGATTATGGAAGCAATCCGCTAGGTAACTTCCTTCCCTTTCGCTTTCTTCTTTACTTCTGTAGAGGAGTTAGGTTGTTGCTATTGGGAGGATCTCAAAGATGAGCATCTTGGGTGTTGTGGTTGATTTTGTGCTTAATTGTCGATGGAGTATGGAGTACATGACTTTACTTGTGTTTTCTTTATTTGCCTTTTCTTTTTCGTGTGTTCTTTTCGCTTTTGTATAGTGTGTCTAGGACTAAATGTTTTCGAAAACCCGATTACGAACTTATTACAAGAGTTTACTTTCCATTTTAGATAACCCATTGTAGATTTTGGACCTTAATCTAGTAGAATGACTCTAAATCAATGAACTTGTTGATCCTTTAGCTTGAGTCCATCTTTTCTACTAGAGGTTTACTTTGGGGTTTGCATTTGACCACTTTGACCACCCATGGAGAAGTTAGGCCTTGGTTTCCGCATCCCGTTTTCTAGGTGACCTTTCTCGAATGACCATTGCACCTTTAGTCCAAATTCTATCCCCCTTTTTGTGGGTTATCCGGAAATGGCGCGCGTTCTCGATTACCTATTTTTCCTCCACCTATACATCACCACAATAAGTTTACACAAAAATAACCTCCAAGCTTGGTTTCAAACCACAACAAAGAGCCAAAAAGGGCAAACCAAAGCAAGAGAAAAAGGGCACAAAAATATGAAAAACAAGGAAGAGAAAAGGAGCTTCAAATGAAAGTCGTATCATCAAAAACATCCTCTTCCAAAAAAAAACCTTGATCGATTCGTCGGCGTGAAGTGCCTACTAGAGGACCGAGTCCCGAGGTAGAAAGAAAGCGGTGATTGGTCGATCCACCAAAAATTGTAAACACTCCACCTTTTTGTTTGGGCTAATTTAGGAAATTCGAGTTTGGAACGACCTTCTTGGCTTAGCCAAAGAGAGCGGGATTGCACCTACCTACAGTGTCGAACAAATCCATGGTTCACTTATTCAACTCCGTTTAACACCCCGTCGTACCCCTTTAGAAGATTAGAAGGACCTAGCTAAGTTATCAGCATCTTTATTGCTTTAATGTCATAGTATTAGGCTTTGGTCCTTGTCTACGTGGGTGATCTATCTTGGAAGTTTATGATTGTTTTAGGTAAGTAATCGGTGTCTTCCCCGCCGTCTCGATGAAGGATTCGGTGTTTTATTTTTGCTTTGGATGCGTCTATTCTTTCGTGTTATGTAATTTTTATGTGTTTAGTCGCATCCACCATTTTGAGCAAGCCCCAACTTGCCTTGCATAGGAGTACTCTACCTCATGGGTATTTTGATGTGAGTTGAAGGGACGGAGCGGGCCCGTTAATTGCCCCGTATCGGCTTAGCATAATCTAGCTGCTAGTAGTAGTTTGTAATTTCTTTTTAGGTCTTTGCTCGAGGACGAGCAACGGTTTAGTGTGGGGGAGTTGATGCGTGCTAAATTTAGACCATTTTTCCTCCTATTTAGACTCGTTTTTCCTTTCTTTTGCGAGATTAGAGTGCGATTATCGCCTTATTTTGAGTCTTTCTCGCATTAGCGTCCCTCTTGTGCGTTTTACGTGTTTTTGGTAGTTTTTCTGTCAATTTTGATAGGATTTGACACCGAAAGCATGAACGAGCTTCCACGAGCACGAGAGAGGGGAATACCATCCGAAAAGCAAAGTGCAAAACTTAAAGTTCAAAGCCATCCAATCAAACAACGAAGAATGAGACAAGAAAAGAGGCCAGAAAACAATCGGGTGAAGTTTCACCCTATGAGAAACGACCGGGCGAAGTTTTCGCCGGACGGTAATTTCACCTCCCCGAAGATCTTCAGGAAAGCTTCTCCACCGGGCAAAATGACCAGGCGAAAATTTCACCCATCGGGTGAAGTTTCGCCCGACAGTAAAGATGTCCAAAAACGCAAATATGGAAGAAGTTCATCGGATGAAACCACTGGATGAAGTTTCACCCGGCAGTATTGGTCCGTGTATGACAGACTTCGCAGGGTGAAGTTTCACCATATGAAGACACAAAGGGTAGAAGTCTCACTAACGGAGCAAAAAGTTGGGTTTGGACTTAGGTTTAAGGATCCATTAAGGCTTTACTATATATATATAGATACCCTAGTTAGTTGCACATTATGACATTCATTATCACTAGATCATTTCATTAGTTTCGTAGAATTTTATTAGATCATTTTCCTCTAGCTTAGTTAGTAAGCTAGAGTTCTTCATAGTTTTCATCAATTTCTTTTCTCTAGATCTTTATTTAAGCTTTGTAGAAGAATTATGTTGTTTTTATTGAAGATTCTTGGAGATTATTAAAGAATTAGTGACAAATCCTTTGTCCTCTTCATCAAGCTTCATCTTATTTATTTATGCAATCTTCCTCTTTATTGTTGATCTTCTTCATAGTTGGTATATTTCTCTTCCTCTCCCCAATCTCTAGACTAGATTTAATTTCGTTCTTTCATTTTTGCATCATTTCTATTTATTTTACTTGTATCGTTCTTTGATTGTCTTATAGTTTATTTATTGATCGTTATTTTCTTCATCATATGGTGGTTGTTTTCTCTAGATTTTGTTTGTGTTGCTCTAAGATCGTTTTTATTGCTTTTTTGTTATTTTCATTGATCTTACTTTTATTGCTCTTAGATCGATTTCCTAGTTTAATTAGTAGATCGTGGTTTTCTTCATCATTTTGTTGTTATTTCTCTAGATGTAACCATTATGCTTGTTTTTGTTGTTTTCCCCTTTGTTATTGTTTTACTAGTTTCCATTATGAATAGTGAGTAGATTTCTTGTTGGGGGGTTTAGGGAGGAGGATCTTGGATTATTTGAATTGAGGAGTTTTTGGTTGGTTGGTTGCTTGTTGGTTTATCTTGCTTGAGGTTGTTGTTTCATTGTTGTTTTAGTCCGGCCAACTAGACCGACCTTGATTCATTTCTATCAATATGGGGAAATTTGGGATAGAAACTACCTTAACTTGAGACTTACCCTTCTTCGCCGCGAAAGCGGATTTTTAGGTTAGTTGGGTGAAGAAACTAAAAGGTAGCATTCTCCCTCTACCAATGTTGTGACCGACCCGATTCCAATTTTCTTAGACTCCAATTTCCGAATCACGACTTCCCCCTAACACATTTTCTATATTTGATCATCTCTCGTTATTTATTGCGTTTTAGTATGGACTCGACCCTTAAAACTCCCACTAGATCCCAAACACGTCACTTTCACTCAATACCGTTTCGTTCCCTGTGGACCGACCTCGGCTTACCACGAATACACTAGTTGTTTTTGTGTTTTTGCGACTCTTACAAATATTGTTTAATCTCCCATCTTTCGCTAAACGACCGATCCGATTGGGAGGCGATTACTAGTCCATTAAGTTTGTATTAGGTAGGAATCTCATGGTAATAACATATGTTATACTTAGCTAGGTTTTAGGTTAGGCGCTAGATATCCATCAAAATATGACATACTCTTACAAACTCCCAAAAGCTCATTCAACTTTAAGCACTCTATATAATTATGTAACCCATAACCCAAGGTTGATCAGTATCTAAGGTATCATCCAAATTCCATCAACAAATTGCCATTCAAGTCAATCCTCAAGAATTTCTTACTTGCTTAGAAAATAGGGTTTACTAAACCCCAAACATCTATAACTTTTCAAGGGGTTCACTAAGACGAAATTCGGTCTAACCGGAGAATCTCAAAAGGAAAGATGGTAGAGTAGAAGAATAGAACAAGTATTCACCATAAGAATGAAGATGAGAATTTAAGAGAAGAGTTGGAAGAAGTAGAGGCAGGGAGAAAAGAATCAATGATCCTAGATAACTAAGATCTAAAACGAGAGGGGAATCATCGGACCTCTACAGTTTCACAAAGGAACTCGCGGGATATCTTCATCTTCTTAGAGAGACACGAGCACACTAGTCTTGTGTTGCTCCATCTGGATCCAACAAGGAGTTAAGTCACATCTAGGTCTACTGCACCATCGAGGAACCGAAATCTACTATTGATCATTTGGCGGCCTGTAGCTTGAGCAAACTGGATCTGTGCTGGAAAGTCACCATTGTATCTTCCTTGTAGCACAAAGATGTCCACTCGAATCAGCGGGTGTCGAGAGTTCTAAGTAGGTCTTGTCCCGATCTAGAGCAGCATCACGTCAGCATCTTGTTCATTCATGTTCTTCCATACCAAAGAAACAAATATTCAATGCTAGTCATTGAGTTACAAGAACATATAAACCTAACAGTTAAGTCCTTAGTTTGGTTTCTACCCATCTCTCACTTAATTTCATTAATGTTCAAATCATTTACTGGTGTTTTTCCTAGAATCAGGTGTAAGCGTCGGGAGCAACAATGCTCTGATACCAATTGTAATCCCGTAAAAATTGTAATGCAATACAGTGGCGGAAACACTGTAGAGTTGGGATTAAAACACACTGACAAACTATATCTTATTAAAAGAAATGGTAAGTCAATACAAAGGCCACTTTTTACAAAGGGCTAAAAAGAAATTTCTCCAAACGAGTTATACAACTCCATAAATTAGATGAATGAAGAAAGAGAAGGATTCACGCTACTCGCTAGCTCACACCCAAAACCCAGCAGCAAATACCTGTCATATTGTAAACATAACAGCCATATCAGTGGAGAGTAACTCGGACGTTCTCCCAGCCATATTATACCATATGAAAAATAACAGTACTACTATATCAAAATAGTTAAAATGGAAAACATTTAAACAATATAGTAAAATAAATTTTCGGAGAAAACTTAAAACATCTGTCAACCTGCAAATCAAAACCAATCGATAATAATAATATTCAAAACTGGCGTTATGGATAGAATTAGTGTAGACGGTTAGAATTTCACCAGGATAATACTTGAAATTAGATTCGAGAACTTTAGTCTTAACACATATCGGACTTCAGTCTCTAACTATGCAACTCAACCATAACAGGACTGCGTGCAGCGAGGTCCTGCTTTAAGTAGTGTACACCCCTCCTGGACACAAACCATGTCCAGTTCAACCCGACGCGACTTACACGATGCGATATTTAAGTTTAAGGTTAACCTAAACTCTCCTGAACACAAACGATGTTCAGTTCAACAACCAATGTGCCCCATAAAGACACATCAGCCTTACAGTTGATGGCAAAAACATACATCCCAGACTATATTACTCTAAACCTCACACTGGTCCTTATTCCATAACTCCAAAACCAAGTCATTATCAATTGGGAGAGATTACTAGGATTGTCAGTTCACCACGAATTTCATATGGTCACGGTCTAGGTCACAGGTTTATCGCAGATATTGGTCTAAGGGGTAGTGAAAAGGTCCTTCTGGTCCGCTAATCACCCTAGCATGCGTTTAAAGGCTTCTGATCTTATTAGGGCACACTAATGTGTTGTAGCATGTCTAACTTTTATCAGGCTTCCGATCTTAGGTTCGAGTTTTACCAATTCAATTAATCAATTACGTCGACTTAATCAATTAATCTCAATTAAATGCTACAATTACCAACTCAGACGCAACATCATTGACAGATCTATAAACTATTTAGCAACCATATTCAATTCATGGATCCCCTAAATCCTAGCGAGGGAAATTAGCTACTCATAATTAATTCAAGAACAACAATAATGATAAACAATTTTACTAGATTAAACATGACGAATGATAATAAGATAGAAACAGGCATAAACAGTCTAAGGAGATTAGGAATAATTAAGAACAAAGAGGGAAGAAAGAAGAAAGATTAGATTAAATTACCAAAAGGAAAGAAGGTGATTCACAAAATGCAATCGTACTTAAACCGAGTTTAAGAGATAAAACTGAAACCTAGAAATCAAAAGTATTAAGTGAGTAATTGTGTGAGAGAGAATAAAAAGTGTTTTCTAAAGTGCCTTAAGCTCTCCTTAAATACACTTAGAAAATTCTAAAACTAATTAAGGAAACAGCTTCATCAACACGAAAATCGTCCGCGACCCAGAAAATAGTCGGCCGACTATTTTAATAGTCGGTCGACTAATATTGACTCATTTGACTTATGCGGCTTCCCAAATAGTTGGCCGACTATTGTAGTAGTCGGTCGACTATTCTCATGGTCGAACGACTATTTTAATAGTCGGTCGACTATTGTTGACCCATTTTTGCGTTCCGCTCTTTCCAGCTTCGTTTTGGCTCGGTTTTGGTTCGTTTCAGCTCATGTGGCTTCCGTTCCTGTAAAAAGACAAGGCACACCACAAAGTAGCCAATTCGGGGCGAAATGGTAGCTTAAACTACTCGATAAATCCGGGACTACGCGTATAAAAATCATAACAAGTGTATATAAAATACACGCATCACCATCCCGCTTCATACATCCATAATGTCATCACATCACAATCCAACTTGCCCGATTAACTGCTCCCCCAAAAGGTCAAAAATACCAATTGGATCATCACTGGCCCCCGATAAAATAGGGTACAATTTAGACAAGGAAGACAAGGTCAGCAAAGCTAAGTAAGGAATAACCATACAATTCATTAAACAAACAATTTAGCATGCGATAGACAATTCTGATACCAATATACAATCACGATAATACAACGATATCGTAATCAAGATCTCATGGTAGGCTCTTGAGTTCCCGAAGATAGTTTTACGGTAAGAGAAACTTGGCTTTGAGAGAATGCCTTTGCCATTTGCCTTATTTGAGTCTCCATGTGAGCTATCTTTTGATCTCTAATTTGCATCTCCTTGTCATTTTCCACTCTCTCCATGTCCCATTTTTGTTGATCCTTCACTTAATTTTACAATATGGAATTCAACAATTCTTCCGTAGAAGGTACCTTGGCATTCTTTTGCTGTTGTTTCATTTGCTGGTTCGAACCTTGATTTAAACCTTGAGAAAACTTTTGTCCCCGATTGAAATTTTAATAGTTTTCTTGGTTGCTTCCTGGTCTTTGAAGTATTTGTCTTTGTTGATTGTTGATGAAATTCCTTTGCTTCTCATTGAAACCTTGGTTCTGATTCAAAGAGTTCCCTTGGTAGTAGGGCTTGTAAGTTCCTTGATGAGTACTCATGGCACTACAACCTTCCATACTTCCTCAGTTCCTCCTTGGCCTTCGGGACATGAACTAATGGCGTGGTCATCGGCACAATTGCTACAATGGTAAGTCATGGCTTATCTGGATCCGGCCAACATGGAAGAAACCATGTTAGTCAACCTGTTGAGTTGTTCCTCATAAGCACTTTGGGTACAAATAGAACTCACGTCGTCCGATGTATGGAAGAAGTTATCCCAAAAATCATACAGGATCTTGACCAATTTCCAATCCAGGGGTAGAAAAGATCCTCTAAATGAGTACTAGCACACTTGCATAAGATATGTTAGGACTTCCAATTACTACACAAGATAATGCAAAAAAATAACTAAAAACAACAAAGAAAAGAAAAGAAATACTAAACTAGCAAAGATTCACTAAGAACTTAAAACCTAGAATGTTGTCATCCCCGGCAATGGTGCCATTTTGATGGATGGATAATCATTACGTCGTAAATAACAAAATCTACTCATACAAACACATTTATATAGTACCCAAAACATGCACAAGAAAAATTATAAAGTAGCAAATGACAAGTAGCGGGGTCGAACTACAAGGATGAACGTAAATTCTAGGAGACAAGAATCTAGGGAAAACTAAGCTAGCAAAGCAAAAGAACTACTAATCTATTAGAAGAACTAGGATGAACAAGAGAAGATATTGACTAATCTAAACATTGAATGGGGGGTTTGTAAGTTGGTTTGGGTAACAAATAAGCAAAAGATGATAATGACGAAATCAATGGTAGATAAGTATCTTGGTGCAAATCGATACTACAACAATATAATTCAACCACAATTACAAAACAATCAACTCTCAATAATAACTATCTTCCTTAAGTCACAACTCCGTGCTCAATAACATTACACATGGAATATTCATCCGTCCACACAAAGTCTAGCAAATAACATCATGTGTCTAGGATTTAGATCATCAAGGAGAGAAAATAGTGGCTTACGATAAAACAATCACCACATCCTCGACATGCATATTCGTTTATCAAGACAATCGATTGACGACAAATACACTACAATCTATGTCAAGAATGCAACTTGGGGGTGTAGATATGTGTAATAATTTCTCTAACACACAAGAAAAAAGTGTACATTCATAACTAGGTAGCCACTTTGATAAAATCAAAGACCTAATATATGAAAAAATACACTAACACAATAAAGGATAAGAATAACAAAAGATACATTAAAACAAGAGTTAAAAGTCTTACAACATAGGAAGAATTACATCATTGGCTAGATTAACACCAAGATATGATAGGATTAGTCTCTCATACTCCAATAGCAACCCAAAATATACATAAAGGTTGAGTCTTTTCTTCCAATGCTACACTAATTGCAAACTAGATCTAAAATGGATTAAAACCATAATCTTTCTCTAAAAGTAAGTTCCTCCCTCTAGAAATAACTCTGAAATGCAACCTTAAATATCTAGGGTAACACAAGGAAGCTGAATTACAAGCCCACAAGCAAGCCCATAATAAAGAGAAGGAGAAAACGAAAATCTGCGATTTTAAGTTGAATCTCGCGTTCTGCGCAGGCTGCACCTGCGACCCTGCTCTAAATCTGTGTCTTCTTTATTCTTCTTGCTTTTTCCTCTTATTTTCTTGCATGCTTTAACTTCTTTATTTCCCATGGTCACTTGAAGGTTATGCTACCCTAATAAGACACTTCTGGACTCCCTCGGTTCGCGAGTGTCTGGTTTGAAAATTGAGTTCTTTATGGCTCTCATTCTTCGACATCTGATGCTATCTCGAGTGATTAGGTCCAAGCCAAGCAATGCGTAATAGTGGTTTCAAAATATACATAAATGCCCAAAATGGGGGCGAATATAACAATACTCTAAATATGAGTACCTAACATTGAAACCACCCTGAATTGGTATCAAAAAGAGCCTAAATAGAGGGTCCAATTTCTGTTTATCAATTTTATTAATGCACTCCCCATGTCCATGGGCATGGACTCTATCTTGGTTGTAGTGGATAGACTGAGTAGGGTTGGTCACTTCATACCCTTTAAGCACCCTTACTCTGTATCTAAGGTAGCACATGCCTATTTTGATGATGTGTATAAACTTCATGGAATGTCAGCAAACATAGTTTTTTATAGAGACTCAAATATTTCTAAGCACTTTTTGGCAAGAATTATTTGATGTCCATGGAGTGGCACTTCATCTTTTTTATGCATACCACCCACAGAGTGATGGCTAAACATATGTTTAGAGACCTACCTTAGATGCTTCTGCAATGAAGCACCTACATAATGGTGTAAATGGATGCCATCTGCAGAGTTCTGGTACAATACCACTTACCATTCCTCATTAGGGATTTCATCATATGAAGTGTTATATGGACAACCCTCACCTATTCATCTACCATACCTTACCAGGGAAAACAAAGTGGAGGCAATTGATAGAACACTAATAGCTAGAGAAGAGGCTTTAGACAGAATCAAAATTCACTTAGCTCGGGCCAGGAGCATGATGAAGCGGTAGGTTGAGAAGGGCAGGAGCGATATAGAGTTTGAAGTTGGGGACTTTGTCTATCTTAAATTGCAGGCCTATAGACAACAATCCCTTACGGGAAGAATTAATAAAAAGTTATCCAAAAGTTACAATGGCCCATACCAAGTCATTAAAAGAATTGGTCCTATGGCATACAAACTAGCCCTATCTACCGCCTAATGCTAAGGTGCATCACACCTTCCATGTCTCCCTCCTCAAAAGATGCTATAAGCCACCCACATCACCAGTAGAATTTCCTGAACTACAAAATGAACCTAAGTATCCCGAACTTATCATGGCTAAAAAGACTGTAAAAAGGGCAGACTTCAGGCCACAAAGGTACCAGTAAAATGGTCCAATGCACCTATAGAGGACACAACTTAGGAGTTTCTCGATGATCTCACTAAGTCCTAACCATCCTTTGATTCTTGGTGTCAAGGATCTTCTAAAGAACCAGGAAATGATACAACAGCAGGCAATCATAATGCTACACTACAGTCACCACAGGCACAACCTGAGAAGGGGTATGTAGGGAAATGGTGCAATGTTATTGCTGCTATATTGCAATAACATGATCATGCTCTAAATACAATGCAACACTTTAGTAGTCTTACGTCATCATAGAAAGTTGTGACATCACACATAAGGGGGAATTTGTGAGAAAGGAACAGATTGCAGAAGATTCTTTTTTTCCAGTAATTGACAGCTCTGACTGTACTATTCTAGTACTATTCATAGCAGGATACAATGCCACTCTTAAAGGAATTATTAGTCGTTATTCTACACCTAATATTTTGTCTTTTGCTCAAGCATTACTCTATATAAGGATGCATGATACCAATAGTTTTTATGCTTTTTCTACACAAAAAATCTGATGTACTCAATCCACCATTTAAAACCTAAATGATGATTCATCACAATTTTACTTAAGCATCCTATCTAATATAACAAAAAACAGTTGCCAATTTTATTCTTGCTTATTTATTTTCATAATTTGTATTAAAAGATTATGTCTTTGTCCATTTATTTCCTATAAACATATTACATGATTTCAATTATTGCATTTGAATTTCATGAATTCAATTCCAATTCCAATTCCAAAATGTTGTTAGGATACCCTTGGAATTTGGGCGGGTGGAGTCCGGTAATGGTCACAAAAAATATTTTTTTGAATTATTTTCATTAGAAAAATTAAATTTCAAATACGGGAAAAAATAAAGAAAAAAATATGTTCCAATAGGATTATGCGGAAAAACAAAATAAAACTATAAGTGACGAAATTCAAATGACTACCCATATATAATTAATCTAAGAAAGCCAAATTTGAACTAGATTGGAATTGGTCTCAATTTCAATTCCAATTTTCTAGGTTACCAAACGGTTATAATATTTCAATTCCGAAATCTAATTCCAAATCTTTATATACTTTAAAACTCTAACAAAATCATCACATTTTTTCATTTCATTTTGAGAGTATTTGAGAAAGTCATGTCACCCTCTTCTCCTTGGTTAATTTTTTCTTTTTAAAAAATATAATTAATTTGTGTATTGAATGTGTAGTATTAAATGCAAATAGTTGATATAAAAAAAATTAGATTTATGTATTTTATAAAAAAGATTTATGCATTTTATTCAAAGTTAGAATTAGTATAACTGTAAATTATATTATAATGTTGTCATTATTGTTGTCGTCGTCATTATCATTATTTTTACTCGGAAAATTTTGGTAATATTGATAATCATTTAATTATATATATGATATATCTTCTGTGATACAATTTTCATATCATAGGACGTTAATTATAAGACTTATTTAAAAGCAATCGTTTCAACCTACGATTTTTTTTGTTCTTCTAAAATTAATATCTGATATTGTTCATTTATAAACGTAGATATGTGGACGTCCGTCCGCACCGTCCAGGGCCTCGCGCGCGCCCGCGCGGAACCTTTCGGTTCATCGCAGCGGCCACCCACGCGGCCCCTTTCCGGTCGGGGGCCGGTCCGATCTCGCGTTCAGGGCGATGTGTCGGACCTCGATTTGGATGACGATTCTGATAGTACTAGACGGATGCGGGCACCTGTGTTTCCGTTAGAATCGATCGAGTCGTGGTTGTAAATGTTAAAAGGCCGATATGTTTGGTAAGACGACCTTTTTAGTGAACCGAATTTGTTGCCGATTTGTGGAGTCGCCACCGAGTCAATTATGGAAACTCGAAAACCGTTCAAGTCAACTTTGATCCATAGCCGGCTCAAAGTTGAGTGGCACGAGACCTAAAGATAAAGACTTGTACCCTTAAGCACTCTATGCCTGGAATGACTCTCATTGCTAATGGTTTCGGACATCCGGAAACCGTCGATTCTGAGTAAGGGGTGAGGGTACGTATTGGGATGTCAACGTCCGCTAGACATCGACACCCAATCCCGCCCGCACGTAGCGGCTTCTACTAATTAATCGGTGGGCTGATAACTTTGTTCTTTAATTGTGGCGGAAGTACGATAACATCCGTTGTTTTAACCCTATGTCTTTGCTATGTCGGTTGTTTAGGGACAAGTAAGCTTATTGTCGTCGAAGTAGTTGTGTTTTCATTCTTTGCATGCAATTTCACGTGACAAGCAGATCATGAAAAGGTGCACGTAGGAGAGTAGAGAGTACTAAATATTATACGTATTAGCAAATCAGATTTAACGCGATAATACGGATATTAATTATTTCTCGTGGTATACCTTACCTGGTATTCTGCTTAAGATTCGTCGGCTCGATATTAATAGGGATACCTCGAACCATGTACGGTGAGCACCCGGACTAATACGGAACCCGACTATCATTTTGTTCAGTTTTAGTTCATTTACGTTTTGAATTCCGTGTTAGGTGGTTTAGCATGCAATTATAGGGTCATAAAAGCGGTAAATCATACGAAAGCTGTAAATGCGAGATGTAAGTAAATGACGTGGTGAGGAGTGTACACTAAACGAGACACGATGCATAGATGATTGAGAACTCGGAACTATTCGGGTTTAGTTAAGGTGTTTTAGTGTTTATTGTTGAAGTTGAGGACGTTACGTGTTTTAGGACGTGTTATGGACCTAGTGTCCATATTCGACATTATCGAAGTGCGTAATAAAAGTGCAGAAATGTAAAGTTTTGTTTAGACGACAACCTAGTGACAGTTCGACTTCAAGGCGGATCCTCCTAGCTTGTCATGCGGGGAATTCGACAGAGCTTCGCTACTATAGCTGGTTCTGCGGTGAATCCGGCAGAGCTTCGCTACTGTGCTCGGAGACGGCTAGTCGAGCGCGGGTGCTCCTCGGGTCGAGTGGAGGGCTCGAGAGTGAGAAGTAGCGTCGATTCTCTTATCGGAACAATGATCGAGTGGATGGTACTTAGTGTCGGAGTGCGACCTAAGTTAGAGAAGAAGAGGGGGAGAGCGAATTGAGAGAGAAGTAGTTCACGAATTCGTCGGTGTGTGTCGAAATGAATGAAGTGAGGGGGTATTTATAGTTGCTTGCGCAGTTCAATCGTCCTCTAGGAAGCCTGAGCTCTGGCGCACCAGAACTCAGTCGCCTGGTGTCATGCGCATCAATCTTGGGACGCGTGGTGTGAGGTGCCTGGATTTTTGAAGATCCGATTTCGAAACTTTTCAAAATGGAGAAGATGCGTATATTGCGTTGTCTTGGGGATTAAGCATCTTTTTAACCCCAGCGCGTCAAGCGCCGGGTGGGCCTCAGATGCGTGTCTCGAGGTTTGGTCGGCCTGACGCGTTGACTCGGGTTTGACTTCGCATATTTCGGGACCGATTAGGGGTCCCGGTGTCGAAATTGACTATAATTAGTGTCGACGCGACCGTAATGACACGACTAAGGCTGTCTTGATGTTAAATTAATTTTTCGGAGTAATTATTTGATCTGTTTTATAGAAAAACTATCTGAAACATCGTAATCTTGCGTCGCGTTGCAATCCGATCGTCATCGGGTGTTTGTCGTGCGCCTCTGCAGCCACCAGGTCAAAATCAGGGTGTCTACAAGATAAAGACACATGTAATAGATTTGATGTTAAATATATTTATTTCAAACAAAATAAGATAGACACTAAGACAATAAACTTCAATAAAAAATTATAAACTACTAACAAAAACAATGTGTAGAGTGAATTATAAGACAATTGTCAAGCCAACCTGTGGACATGACATAGGTCCGGCCCAACGTGACCACGCGTGGGTTTGGGCGGCGGTATGTTATTGTGATGAGATGGTTCTCGGGTCGAAATTTAAATCGAAATAGGAGTCGCCACCGAATTTTGTGGGAGTTCGGGCCCGTTCGAACCCACTCTATACTTAAGCGTATCATGCCCAAAGCACGACCCACTTTAGTATTAGAGCTTGTGGGATTCGTCCCTTTGCATAATGATACCGACGTCGAGTTATCGGGAATCGTGTATCGAATGATTCTCGTTCGCCAACGGTTTCGAGCATACGGAAACTAAAGGTTCTGAGTAAGGGGTGAGGGTACGTGTTGGGAAGCCCACGAAGGACACCCCAACCTCGCTCGCACATAGCGGCCTCTACTAAGATATCGATTGGTTTTTTAATACGCGCTAGTAATACGATGAAATGTTATGCAAAAAGCGTTTTGGGCTATACATATGAAATGTGTGTTCACTACGTCATTTAATGCATATTGAATATGTCAAAGTTGTTTTAGCATGTGATGTTCATTTGAAAACAGTAAATACCAAACAACGGAAATAAATAACTTGAAAGTAGATTACAAGTTACACGGGCGGAATACAACCCGGATTTCACAATACGACAAGCAATAGATATAATTTTAAGTTAGAAACGGTAACGTAAACTATAAACGAACTCGTAAATAGAAACGTAAACTGAAACTGTAAACTAAATAAGTGGACAGACTCTAATCAGTTGTGTATTGTGTTACGTAATGACCAGAGGACAGAGGCTCGAACGCGGGAAATGGTGCGGCCTGGAACACAGTCGCTTGGGATGAGGCGGCCTGATATTCAGGCGCCTGCCTTTGGACGTCCAGACAGGCAGGGTTCGGGACCAAAGTGTGATACTAGCTTGGTCCTGAGGCCTCGTTGTCTCGTCCCGACTTATCATAGTGAGATTTGTCTGTCTCGATTCATCGTACACCAAATCCGACTAGGGAGTCGTCGGTATAAGGTTTATATCGTGAGACGTTTACTCAAAGTCGTAAAAAGGGAAAAAGAACGAATGTGAAATGTGAATTTGAAAAGGAGACGCGTGATAGATTAACACGCGCCGACTAACGTCGCAAGCGTTATTCTCTAGGCAAAATTCGCATCGTTGTGGACTATATTTGAAGTCTACGATATCTCATTTCGACCATAATAAGGCACTTATCCTTAATTATCTCGGTTTATGATTTGAATCGAACATGTCGACCTAATACGAATATCGGAACCCTCCATATCGCGATGTCGTTATCGGGTCACGTAAATTCTATGACGCTCGGATTGACATCATGGGGTTTCGTACTACTTCGACTTTTGATGGTCTTCATTCACGACATTCAAATACAGATTCGACATCAAGCATTTGGAGCGACATTTCAATATGATTTCGAAAGTACTCAACAAAAGGTTCTGCTATCGCGTCATAACTCACTGGGTCCGGCGCACGCCATGAGGCGCTCTGACCCTTAGGCGTCTTGGGAGGCGCGCCTCAATTGTGAGGCGCCACCTCTCGTGCTGCCTATTTGACAGTTGTGAGGACTTTAGGCAGAATCGACTACCGAATACGTTCGATTGAAAATTTCGATTTGTCGTCGCAAACGTTTGGCCCTTTGCATTTCAGCGTCGTAGTTTGGCCTTTAGGGCCTATGACGCTCGATTTAGCGCCATCGGACGTTTGCTCGAATCGAGTTTGAAAATAGTTTTATAATATAATGTACGCGGCATTAATATGAACCAAAGCATAAAAGCGTTTTAGGGGGATGACTCGCCTTAAACAACCAAACACGCGAGGTGACGAGATAAACGACCGACAACTCGAGTGTGATACTCTTGCATAGTGTTTCCTTGTCACAGCATCCTTTATATTCGATACGTAAAAGCACAAGTATTTTATGGTCGAATGTTAGTTGTTAGATGTTAGGAATGAGAAATAAAGTGTTAGGTACGAGAATATAAAATGTTAGTAAAGTTAGTAGTGTTAGTAAAACAAGAAATAAACGAGTTTAAGGGATTAGAAAGCGGGATTTGAACACCCACAACCTACAAGTCAATGTTTCAAAATGCGGGCTCGTGGATTATCATCGTAGACACGGGGAGCGGTTCGGTATATGTAGGTGAGTTAAGGTGTGTATATGGGTTGATGAGGCTCTCGGTTTTCTAAAAGTAAGGTTTCTAGAAATGAAAATGTGACCCCTGAAATTATGGACGTGATGGTGTATTTATAAGGTTTTGCAAAATGTCTCGCCTCGGGATTCGGATGCCCGAAGGCTTGTGACTCAGTACTAGGGCACTCCCTTGAGGCAGCTCAGTTCTGGGGCGCCCGGATGCGAGCAGTTGAAGTCGCGCGTATCGGAAGTTGCTCAAAATACGGATTGATATCCGTATTATTCGGTATGATTTGTTTTCGTTTGACTTTGATTGATTGTTTGGACGCCTTTATGGCTTACTTTTTTTTGGGTTTCGGCTTTGACCGGGTTTGACTCGGTCGACAAAAGACGATTTTGCCCCCGGTGGCATTTTTGGCTCAAAGTACCTTTATTTTATTGGAAATGACCCAGTGAGTCTGGATTTGAGGTCGGTTTTGAGAGATTGTACTCCGATAAGTGCCCACGTCAGATACTATTGATTCCGAACCCGTATTCGAGCGTATTGATGCATGTTAACGGCCGATCATCATCGGGTGTTTTGTTGGAGACTACTATTGACACAAGCAGTCAAAATGCGGGTGTCTACACAACCTATAAGAGGAGTAGAGATAACATATGTGAAACATAAAAATTAGAATCAAGCACAACAAAGGGCAAGAGCAGCAAACTCAACAATGTAGACGAGAGAAAATAAAAGAGAAACTAGAACAACGTCGAACAATAAAATATGATACATCCCACTATTTGTATAATTTACGTACACAAGCTGAGAAAGCAAAAAAAATATACTATAAAATAGGCGAGAAGAAAAATGTAGAGAGAGATGTTAGAGTACTGTCTTATCTATATCTATATCTATATCTATCTATATAATTTAGTATGTAAAACTAAAAAAAACCAGCAATGGTGGTAGTTCCATACACCATATTTTTCATTGTCACCCAAGCACATCTAACCATGTTTGAAACTCTCTATTTCACCTCAATGATAAAAGTTTCATATATTTATTGCGGGTCCCCTTTTTTCTCCCATTTACATGTATGAAACCGATTCCTTCCTTTATAAACCGATTTCATATAAGGAACTCCTTATTCTCTAGCTCAATGGTCAAAGAGCTAATTATATGACATGAAACTCCTTATATGTTACCATTGCTATTGCTCTAATACTATCTTATAATAAAGTCATGTGTTCTACTCTGATTGGGCAGAGCAACTAAACTAACCGACAAAAAAATTAAGAAACAAGAGAGTCTGTTAAAAAAACAGAGGCAATCAATTAAAAAAAATTAATTAAAAAAACTCAATCAATTAAGAAAGACGGAAGAAAAGATGAAAAGCTCCTCAGCTCCACCTCTCTTCATCTTCCCCTTTCATAATTCATTACTGTATTATCATCTACAATGGATACAAAAATTATTTTAGAGCATGATCCTCAATATATATGCCACCCAAGTGTACAACCAAAGCACCCGATTAGACCTATAACCAAAGCTCAATATGAACCTCAGTGACCCAAACAAAACTAAAGCTCGCAGTAAACACACCGATTAAAAAGGAGAAGAGAAAACTAGACAAGGGGTAAGTGAACAATTATTATGTACATCAACTACAAGCACTCCGTAATACATTGCTTATATTTTAAGAACAAAACTAACACACTCAAAATGTGTTATAGGTCTAAAGTGGTAGTAAAAGAAGCGGTCGTAAAAATAGAAACCATGGAAGAAAATAAGCCAAGATTTGAAAACCTCAACTAAATAAAGACGCGAGAGAAAAACTAAGAAAGATTCAAGTCGTAATTAAAGATGATTACAATCTCCAATAAAAGTCAAAAAAACGAATTATTAGTTATTATGCATTACATCTTATAGCGTTATATCTCATTTTTGTCAATAATCACTCACTTACGTTCTTACAAACACACTTTCAGTCTAATTCACTTTTCTACACTTGTGGTGGTGACATGTTTGATGTATGTTTCTGCACTTTCAGTCCACCTTTTTTTTCTTACCATTCATTTAATTACATGCCATATAAGTTACAAAGACATAAAATCAAAATAAAAAATACATACTCCCTCCGAGTTCCTATTATAGTCTCACTTTCCTTTTTGGGTTGAGTTTGATTTTTGTCTCACTTTCCTTTTTAGGCCATTAATGTGTGGTTCACAATTACTCTCCAATTTCTCTCTATTCCTCCTTTTTTGAGCCACTCATCAGGCTCGTCTACAAGGCAGCTCAGTAGGCGCATTTGAACCGGGCCTCCAAATTTTAAGGGCCTTAATCTAGATGATTCTTTTGTCAAGAGTTCTATAATTAAAGATGCCAAATATAACATGGAAATGCAGTTGCTATAGTGACAGACTCACGTTCTCATGTCTTAAACTTCCTGAGTTCAAATCCCAATAGGAGCATATTTATTTTTTAATTATTTTCTCATTTTCATCAAATTCTCTCTACATTAATGCTCTTCTATTTTGATTTTCGTACAAATTAACTTACAACTTTATATTTCTTATTGAAAACTGATCTTTCCTAAAACAATAATATTTCACCCTCTTAAAAAAATTACTTTCATTAACCTTTTTTTTTCAATGTACTTCTTTTATTTTTTACTCTTATATTTTCGAGAATATTTTTCTTTTTAATTTTTTGTTGTAATTCTTTAAGATTTTTATTTATTATTCTGTAGTTGGTATAGTATTTCTTGTTATTAAAATAATATGGAGTATTCCATTAATGATTATAACTTCATTATAGTTATATACTGTATTATATGCACGCAACTAAATCTCATGTTAATTTTTAATGTGATATTTGTAGCAATATCAAGGACTTGAAATCGGCCGAAAATAGTACGGAGTAGGAAATAACGTATTGGTTAGATTAATAAAATTTGGTATAAAAAATTCCGACCACTTGTGAAAAAAGGGCCTCATTTTTTTAGTTTTGCTTTGGGCCTCTCTTGTCTTTGAGACGGCCCTGCCACTCATCCCCTTCCTTATTTTCCAATTCAAAAGCTTTTGGACAATAATAGGAACTCAGAGGGAGTAGATGATAAAATAAATATTGAACAATGAAACAAAAAGACGGAACTACGATTTACAAAGGTGCACGTTATGACGAGCCGTTTAAGCTATCAAACATGTCATTAGGGAAATGCTAAGCGTTTTTCTATTTATATAACCCTTCTCCTTGTGTCACCACCACTCTCGCCATTTTCCTTCAACTTCCTGCGTTCTCCCTCGCTCACTCACTCCCATCCTTCGTTGGTGTTGGCGTAAGTATTGTTCGTCCTCTTCGTGTAAGTCTCATTCTAATAATTCATAGTCGACTCATTTAAACGAAAACAAAACGCATTCTATACACTCTATCTTAATTGAAACGAACCTTATTCTTAATTGATTCATTGTTATATCAACTCGAATCGTCGATAATCTCATCAATTTTCTATTTTCCTAAATTCTGCTACCGTCAATATAAGTTTTATCAGTGCTAGTAATGTTGTTGATATGGATTATGGTAATGTAGGTTACAAGTTTTTTTTTGCAATTACTGCCAAGTATGTCAGATAAAAAGGGAAAAAGTGATAAATTTGAGGACAGGGTTGATTTCCGATGGTTGAAAAAGTGAGGGCGAGGCGGGAAAAATAAAGAGATTCAGTTTTATGAGTCTTTTAGGTATGATGATATTGAGTACTCTCTCTATGATTGCGTTTACTTGTTCAAGAGCGAAGAAAGTGAGCCCTATGTTGGTAAACTTATCAAAATCTGGAAAAGGGAGAACAATGATAGGGTTGTTAAAGTTCTTTGGTTTTTCCGGCCGTCTGAAATTTCTAACTACTTGCAAGGCGTCAATGTGCTTAACAATTAGATCTTTCTGGCCACTGGTGTTGGCGCTGGCTTGACTAATCTCAATCCCTTGGTAATGTTTTCCACCATACCCTCCTTCATCTGTGCTATCCTTGCTGATTTGTGGCTTTTTCTTCACCTCATTAGCTTGATTTTATTTGCTGGATCGTATACTGTTGAACTTGTGATTAGGGTTTCGTATTTTTTGGCTTGCTAGTTGTTCTCGCTCATTTCATTTGATTGATCGTCAGTTCTCATGTTGCTGGACTGCAAATTAGATGTTTATAATCATGATGTAGTGAAATTAGCATTAGTATTAGCGGCTATAGTAAAAAAAGCATGTGTTTGGATTGAGGGGTTTTGAAGGAAAGGAAGGGGAAGGGGAGTAAGGTAGGTAGAATCACTTACATAGGTAGTTTTAGCCATTTGCACATCTATTAAGGAAAACACTTTAAGTGGTATTAATTTGCTTTGGAAATTGAAAAATGGTCATACAAACCAATGAAAGAAGAGAAAATGCACAGAAAAACGCAAAACAACTTATATTTAATGAGTTTTTTTGCACCCAAAACTACCTATATTTTGTAACGGAGGGAGTATTTGGTTAGCAAATGGGAATTGAAAGAAATGGAGGGATCCATTTTCCCTCCTCCAAGGTAAATCAAAATGTCTCGAACATTAGAAAGATTTGGAGGCAAGTTGTATCTAAGCACTCCCACCTCATTCTCCCTCCCCTCCCTTTCCCTCCTATTTTTCTATCCAAACGAAGCCTAAGTTCGAGAGTAGTGGATGTTACATTAGTAAAAACGAGTTAATGAATGCATCTCAATTTATGTTTGATAAATTCAATTTTAATAATATAAGTTAAATATAAAAAATATAGGAAAGATAAATTGAAAACTTATACTACGAATAACTCCCACTCTGAAAACATATACCACAAATAATTTTCCTTCAAAACCGATATAAAAAATATCTAACGTCTTTCATATTCCATACCATATTACATGATTTTATGATTTTACTCTCTTCTTATTACCTAACCCCACCCTTCCTCCACCGCATTAACCCATTCCCACAGTATTAGCTCACTATTCCTAACATACACCCCACATCCATCACAACGGACCACCTCTTCCCCCGTCGAGATCGCCATACACAACTAATCCCCTAACTTCAATTTAGCCACCAAGTCCCACCATTATTCTATCACCTTCACCTCTTCATCCCCTAAACTCCAACCATCTCCTTCCTCTGAGACACTAAACAACCAACAATAATCAACCACCAAGCGACTCAGTTCATAATTGCCCACAATTGGAGCCACCCATAACTCAACCCCTTCACCACCTTAACTCGATCACCATAAATTCACCCTTGCTCCATCCAAATCAGATTCGAGCATCGCATATCATCACGTTTCTTGCCAAAAAAAAACTGGTTAAAACTGAGTATTCCACCAATTAATTCCGACAATGTCCTCACCAACTTGTTAAAACAAAGATATAAAATTGTTACTTGTTGGAACCAGGCCCAAGTTTTTTGGTAAACGCGAGTGAAACCCATTATTCATAAACAATATCTGATTCAAGTTTGACATGTTTATTAAGCTTTTCGGGATGCATCCACTGAATTATTATTCGCCATAATCGCCATTGTTGTCAGTGAGAGGAAGCTTGAACCAAAACCGGTGGTGTTTGATAAATATTGCGTCTAAATCTTTATCAAATATTTCTCCAAGAATGCCACTTTCAAACTTGTTGAACCAGATGTCCAAGAACTTCAAACCAAGAACTCCAGAACCACGATCGGGAATTGACTAGTAAACTAGTTATTAGTTATGTCTAACTTAAAGAATATATGAGGGGTGTGAGGGAGGGTCCCACAAATTGATTCAAGTTGATATGGAGTAAAGCAAGGTCTCTGAGGTTTCCGGAAGGTAACCATCAATGTCGTCGTGGTAGATCGATACCAACAAGTGGTAATCAAATGCGCATGGAGAGAAAGAAAAGGGTGGGGCGGTAGAAGACATCAGTATCGGCGGTGGTTTCTCGTGGTGGAGGTGGTCAGTTGTTATGGATGTGGGATGTATGTTGGGATTAGTGAGTTAATAGGACGAGGATGAGTTAGTGTGGTGGGGAAGGGTGAGATATGTAATTATTAAGAGCAATATTGACAAGTCGTATAGAATATGAAAGAATTAGTTATTTTGGTATAAATTTTGAAGAAAAATTATTCGTGGTATACGTTTTGAAAGTGGGTATTATTCATGGTATGAGTTTTCAATTTAATTGTAAGAAAGGGATTAGTGAGAGTAAATGTAGAAGCCGCGAGAGTAGTGAAAGTAATCGTATAAACATGGAATTTGTTAAAATAAATGTAGTAAATGTTTGTTTAATGAAGAACTGATAAGAGATATGTGGGTCAAACTCTTTTCTGTAGTATGATTTTCATGGAGATAAGTAAGTTGCTATAACCGATTTCACATTATAATTACATGTTATCCAAACCTGTTAAATCTAGCTTGTTCAGCTTCTTAACCGTAATCTCTATTGTTGAATTTACTCTGTACTTGTTATAATATGTGAAGCTATCTTAAATTCATGGAATTTATATTTTCTGTTGAACTCGTAAACTAATGGTGTAATAATCTTGACAGTTTTCACAAAGAGAGCTTTGAGCAAGCTTAAGCTTTAGGCACGAATGTCTTGGTGCATCTAAAGTTTGCCTCGTAGATAACACGTAGTAGAGGTACTACTGTACAATATCTGCATCGGTTTATGCTCTTTTAATATGCTCTTCTCTTCGTCTCATTGTGAAATACTTTCACTTGAATCATTTCATCCTCTTTAAAAGCCAAATGAGGCGTTACACAAAATTTCATTTTGAAATTCAAATGTAATTTCAAAACAAAACGCTACATATCGTGCTCTTGCACTACCCTCATTGGCTCGATGTGGTTCAAATTATGGTAATGTTTTACACAAGACTACATGTTTCATTTCCACAGGAGCTAAAAATTCATTATTCTTTCATCATCGATTCTCGAATAATAGCAAAGTGACTCACTTAAGTGAAGTGGATATTTCAACTTTTTATCATGAAGTGACAGTCCTTCAATGCACTTCTTGACACAACTTTCATTCTAGGTCATTTAAGAACCGCCTATTGGTTGTGTCCCTAACACAAAGGAAGGGTTGCGTATGAACCCCCTTATTCCCGCAAACTGTGGGTGCCTTTCGAGTCACTAAGGTAATGTTATACACACACATACCGCCTTGAAGAAGTTCGCCTATGAGGGCGACCACTAGTGAATAGTACATCGTACAGTGAAAGATACATCGTATTCCTTTCTTCTTGAATAAGTCCCACTTTTATAGAAAGTAAGAGCTACATTTATACAGGAGTAGAATCATATTATCTACAGGAATAATCACACTAAATGTAAACACTAACTTAAGTAAACAAGATTATGATATGAGATGATACTATTGACATACATACAAAGATACAAAATAAACTATAATCAGCAACTATTGATTGAGAGTATCAGGATTATTATTTCCAATACGCTCCCGCGAGATGGAGGAACTGGAAGCGAGACCAATCTTGAGTAAAAGTGGCTCAAGATTGGGGCGGGTGAGGGGCTTGGTGAGTGCATCAGCAAGTTGGTCACCTGCTGGTATATGAGTAACACGGAGCTGACTTTGTTCGACCTGTTGACGTACAAAGTAGAACGAGATCGCCACGTGTTTCATGCGTGAGTGGAATACGGGTTTGGTGGCGTAATGAGTAGCACTAAGATTATCACCGTAGATAACTGGGGTGGCTGAGATACTGACATGTAACTCAGCAAGAAGATCACGGAGCCACATTAGCTCTGAAGTAGCATCAGCGACCGCACGGAATTTGGCCTCTGTAGATGATTTGCAACGACCCGTTGCTTACGAGACGACCAAGAAATGGGATTACGACCTAGGTAGACAATGAATCCGGTCGTAGAAATATAGTCTTGTTTATCACCTGCATGATCTGCATCACAGAAAGAGTGCAATGCAAACGAGTTATGTCGATATAACTTAATACCCAAATGGAGCGAACCTTTTAGATACCGAAGAAGACGTTTAAGCGCGATCCAATGGGCTTCTTGCGGATCCTGTAGAAACTGAGCCAATTTTTTAACAGCGAAAGCAATATCGGGACGGGTTAAAGATAGATATTGGAGAGAGCCTACAGCGGCTCGGTAGTCAGAGGAGTTTGATATTGGGGAACCTTTAGATGGAAGGAGAGGTGGATAGGCCGTGATGGGTGTAGTAGCAGGTTTGCAATCAAGAAGACCATACTTGGTGAGTATATCAGTAATGTATTTAGATTGGCAGAGATGAAGACCTGTGGTAGTAGGGGTGACCTCGATTCCTAGGAAGTAGGAGGGGAAGCCTAAATCTTTGAGCGAGAAGCGTTTGGCAAACGAGTCGAAGAAGGTGGCAAGGAGAGTGGTGGGTGTTCCTGTAACAATTATGTCATCAACATAGACCAATAGATAAATGATGTGAGAATTTTTGGTTAAGAAAAATAAGGAGGGGTCAGTAATAGACTGAGAAAAGCCAAAAGATAAAAGGTAGGTTTTGAGCTCGGTATACCAGGCTCGAGGGGCTTGTTTGAGGTCGTAGATAGCTTTAGAAAGCCGACAAACATGATGAGGTCGATTTCGGTCAATAAAACTGGGTGGTTGTGCCATAAAGACAGTTTCAGTGAGCGTACCTTGAAGAAAAGCATTATTGATATCCAGGTGTCTTAAGGACCAGCCGCGGGCAAGAGCTATCGTCAAAATGAGACGAACTGTAGCAGGTTTAACCACGGGACTGAATGTTTCCGAGTAGTCGACCCCGGGACGTTGGTGAAACCCTTTAGCGACAAGGCGGGCTTTGTATTTGTTAATGCTGTTATCCGGGTTATATTTGATACGGAACACCCATTTACAGCCGATGACATTTTGGGTAGGGGAGGGAGGCACTAGGGTCCATGTTTTATTAGAAAGAAGAGCATTATATTCATCTTTCATGGCAGAGTGCCATTTCGGGTCGGCGAGGGCATGGGTTGCGGAGGTAGGGGCGAGGTGGGAAGGGATAGCAGTGGCCGTATGGGCATATTTTGGATTTGGGACTCTAATATTGTTCATAGATCGAGTCGTGGGACGGGAGGTGGGAACGGGATTGGGTTCTATTATGACAGTGTCGGTCGTTGTAGTGTCCGAATTATTGGTTGTTGCTGTTGTAGAAGGGTCAGGGGAAGTATTTGTGGGAGTGATGGGGTTGGACGGAGTGATAGCGGAAGCAGGGGTGAGGGGATTATTTAGTGGGGAAGAGATTTGTGAAGTGGCAGTAGGAATGATGGACGTGGAAGAATTAGTGAGAGATTCATTAATTGATGTGGGTTGCGTGGGAGAGTCATGAATTGATGTTGGCAGGGGGTCCCATACAAGAGGTTGGGTAGAGTTAGTGGTACATAAAGTTGATCCTGGAAATGTTGTTTCTACAAATTAGACATGCCGAGAAGTGTAAAGTCTAAGAGTATATGGGTCTAGACAATAATAAGCACTTTGG
Source organism: Agrostemma githago (assembly GCA_958450325.1). NCBI lineage: Eukaryota > Viridiplantae > Streptophyta > Magnoliopsida > Caryophyllales > Caryophyllaceae > Agrostemma > Agrostemma githago. The sequence goes on along the minus strand of OY288247.1, from coordinate 57,113,139 downwards.
GTTGAGGAGTAGCCCACAAAGATGCATGGTACAGATTTTGGGTCAAGTTTGTGGGTTGCATAAGGACGAAGCCATGGGTAGCATAAACACCCAAAACTTCGTAGTTTATTGTAATTGGGCATTTTTCCAAAAAGATGGAGATGTGAGATGAGTAATTAAGGGTGGAGGTGGGTATTCGATTAATGAGATAAGTAGCCGTAACCGTAGCGTATGACCAGTAGCTTGTGGGTAGTGAGGTGTGAGTAAGAAGTGAGAGAGCGGTTTCTACAATATGACGATGACGTCTCTCGGAATAGCCGTTATGTTCCGGTGTGTGTGGTGGAGAAGTAAGGTTGTAATCCCCTAGAAATTCTAACGCAATACAGTGGCGGAAACACTGTAGAGTTGAGATTATAACATACTGACAAACTATATCTTATTAAAAGAAATGGTAAGTCAATACAAAGGCCTCTTTTTACAAAAGGGCTAAAAAGAAAATTCTTCAAACGGGTTATACAAAAATCCATAAATTACAAGAATGAAGAAAGAGTAGGATCCACGCTACTCGCTAGCTCACACTCAAAACCCAACAGCAAATACCTGTCATGTTATAAACATAACAGCCACGTCAGTGGGGAGTAACTCGGACGTTCTCCCAGCCAAATTATATCATATGGAAAAATAATAGTATTACTATATCAAAATAATTAAAATGAGAAAACAATAAAACGATATAATAAAAATAAGTTTTCAGCGAAACTTAAAGCATTTGCAAACCTGCAAGTCAATATCAATCGATATTAATAATAATATTCAAAAATGGCGTTATGGAAATCAATCAGTGCAACGGAATAGACTTTCACTAGGATAATACTCAAACTAGCCTCGAGAACTTAGTCAAAACAAATTAGACTTCGATCTCTAACTAGGCAACTCAACTATAACAGGACTGCGTGCAGCGAGGTCCTGGCTTAAGTAATGTACACCCCTCCTGGACAACAACCGTAATCCAGTTCAACCCGACGGCGACTTACACGATGCGATATCTAAGTTTAAGGTCAAAATATATACACACTCCTGAACACAAACCATGCTCAGTTCAACGACCAATGCGTCTCAACATAGACACACCAGCTTTATAGTTGATGGCAAAACGTATACCCTAGACTGTATTACTCTACCCATACACTTGTCCTCATTCCATAACTCCAAAACAGCCATTATCGATATAGAGAATAAATAATCAACGTAAATAATATGAGAATAAAAGGAACAAACATTTTATATTAAAAGGGGAAACTTTCTAAAAATAGAAACTTACTAAAAATAGAAATATTATTATAGAAAATATGTAAGTGATTAAAATAAGTGAAATGTATAAAAATAGCAGTTCTAACGAGATTAACATTTTATTATTATCGTCGTTATCGTAACTTTAATATATTTCTAAATTCGTTACTCAAAATACAAATAAAATATAATAATAAGTCAATATATAGTATTTTATAAAAATTTAAAAATTGATTTAAAACAATAAATCTTAGAAAAGGGTTGTTTTAAGAAAAACGATATCAAAATTAATTGAGTCAACGCGTTTTATAAATTAAACGAGATTTTATAAAGCTTTCGAATTAGATTCAGCAAATAGATTTTATCAATAAATAATTCCGATTTTACTAAAAATAATCAATTGTAAACAAATGGGAAATTATTAGGGAAAATAGTCTCGACTAAAAATATTTAAAACAAAATCGACTACTTTCCCATTTATTAATATAAGTCGTAAAACGAAATTAATTTATTGAACAAGTATATAAATCTCGATTATAATATAAAAATACGATTTTGAATTAAAAATTATAAATTAAAAAAATATGACGAATTATGAAATCGTTATTATTTAGTTACTAATGTCACGATAAACAACAAAATATTATAACGTTCGTAAATAATTAAATTACTAACGATTTATAAAACGATATCGAAAGTTGTAAAAAATATTTATAAATACGGTTTAAATTTAATATAATATTTATAGCGAATAATAAATAGCTAAAATTTAGAAAACCGAAGTTAAAAGTATTTACTACATACTACTACTCAAACATACAATATAAAATCGAGTAACGTCCTAAAGTTACCTCGATGAAAAGCCTTCAATGAACTTGCTTGTCCCACTTGTATAGTCCAAGCTCCAAAACTTCTATAGTAACGTCTTTAAGCTCCACATCGTAGAATCGATAGTCATCTCGACATGATTCACCGCAACACTCGAGAAGATAAAATAAAAGAATGAGACAGAGTAATCGACACAAGACGGAAAGGGAATCGATAGTCGAATACGATAAAGGATGTGAATATTCACGAAGGTGACGAACAAAGAGGAAAATTAACGAAGAGAGCAGCAGCACACACTAGGATACGGAGTAGAGGAGAACGGGACAGAACGAGCAGGAGGTTATCGACATAGAATAGCATCAATGAACATGAAAACACTTTCGACGTAGCATAATAACAATGACAGGATGACTGCAGCACAAGCACACAATTAAGACAAAACAAGTTGCAATGTATCACAATGACAAAGCCGAGGAGACAAGCGAGCAGCAATCACGTACAATGACAGAAACAACGACAAATTGAGATGAAGAAGAAGAAAAAGACCATGACAGCAACGTACAATAGCAGCAGGAAACGGCATAGTACGATGAACAAAACAAGATAAACTAGAAGAAGAATAAGAAAGGTAGCAGCAGAAAAAAAATTGTCGATTGGATGAAGTAAGAAGAAAAGAAGAAGCAGTACGCAGCAATAACAACAACACGAGACAGTAGCAGATCAACGTACAACACAGTAACGGAACAACGGAAATCAGGACTAGATGAAGGGGAAACAATAGCAAAACCACGGAAAAGAAAGATCGAGGACAGATGAAAGAAGTCGGAAAAATAAACAGCAAAAGATCGATATAACAATGGAATAAGGAAGAGAAGGAAAACCAGATCAAACATCAACAAGACGTAGCGGCAGCAGCAACGAAAACGAACGACGGACAGCAACGAAAGACAAAGACAGCGTGCCAGTAGAAGGACCAGCAAACAGCAATGGAACGATCATTAACTAACGCACAACAGCAGCACGCAAGACAAAACGAGACAAAAACGAAGAAGGAGATAAGAAGCGGCAGTATGCAGCAACAACACAACGCAGCAGCAGCAATAGGCGATGAAGGAGAAGGATCGAGGAGGAGATTACTTAACCGAACCAGACAACACCGGAACCGACATCGGAGCCGAGAGAAACAGCAGCAGTCACGGCAGTAATAAGACACAACAGCGGCAAGCAACGCCGGAAATAGCAGCAGCAGCGGCAGAAGAGAACAGAGGAAAAAAACAGAGGGGGCAGAATAGGTGAAGGACAAAGAAAAAAAACGGAGAACGGAGAGGCAAACGCATCACAAGGGCAAGACAAAAGATTGGGAAGATTGAAGGTGAAGAGAATGAAAAGGAAAAGGTGAAACGGTGGGAACAAAATAAGGGGGGGGGGGTTTGAATACGTGTATGTGTGATAACAAAAAAAAAGGGGAAAAGAATGTAATAAGTGGGCTGAGTTCAATTCACCAACAAAAAGGGGTACGGAATCCGAGACAAAAAATATACATTGTATACGGATTATTAAATGAATCGGGTAGGAGACGAATTCCGTAACGATAAGTTGACCGACCCTTGAATCGAATTAAAATGAGTTAATAAAATTAAATAATTAATCGGGCCGTCAAATAAAATGAGTAAATAAAGTACTCGAGATGAGAACGAAGTTGATAGAAATAAAAGTTTAGACGACGAAATAGTATTTCCAAATAAATAATAAATCTTCGATAAAGTGAATTAAATTGATTTCTCGAGAAAAAGTGATAAATGTTTTGACGAGACTTAAAATAAATGAACTTCGAGTCGAAAAATAGAAATTCGAGATTAAACATAAATAAATAGAAATTTAGAATTTAAATCGTCGAAATAGATTTACGATAAGAATTAAATTAGATATATATAAAATGGATCGAAACATAAATAAAAATATGTTTTAATAAGAAAAGTTTCCGAGTCAAATAAAATTTTAGGAGTTTGAAACGATTAAACGATAAATTCGTCTTATAATAATTTTAAGAATTACGAGTTAAATTGTAAAAATATAAATACGAACATAATTTTAATTTAATTTAATTTATAAAAAACAAGGGTGTTACAAAGGTGACCTATTCCATCACTAGTAATTGTAGGATTAAGCTTTAGATACTCACCACCATTGTCGGAAAAGAGTTGGAGTATAGGGATGTTAAAATATTTTTCAACTTGGGCCTTAAATCTAAGAAAAATAAGAGTAAAGTTGGATTTATTTTTCATTGTGTAAAGCCAAGTGTATTTATTATAGTGATCGACAAATAGAACGTAGTATTTAAATCCGTCAATAGAGAGAACCAGAGAGGTCCAAACATCCGAAAAAATAATATCTGGTGGTTTGGTGGAAGTGATGGAAGACTCGGAAAAAGGTAACTTGTGACTTTTATTTATAGTACAAGCATTACAATTATTATGCGGCAATGAAAAATTAAGAGCGGCGATTTTATTTTAGATAATATAAGGGGGGCGGGGTGCCTTAGGCGATGATGCCAAGGGATGGAGGGTGAGGTGACTATGGAGTTAGCCGTTGGGGGAGATAGGGGGGAGGTCGCCACTCGTAGATCCCGTGGTGCAACTCGCCACTAAGTAGAGCCTTGCCTGTCAACCGATCCTGAAAACAAAAGGAATTATCAATACAAAATTGAGAGACAGATAAAATATTCCGAGATATCGTAGGAACATGAAGAACATTATGAAATTGAAAAGAAAAGGAGGGAGTATGAAGAAAAATTGAACCAATATGATGGATCGGGAGGGCAGAACCATCTCCTATGATAAGGTCGTCGTTCCCATCATAGGGTGCATGAGTAGCAAGATTAGCAAGGTCGTGAGTAATATGATGCAATGCTCCACTGTCGATGAGCCAGGTGGAGTTGGAGGGGCCGATGGTGGCTGTGTTGGCACGTGGTTGAGGGGAACGACGAGTAGGCGGAGGTGGGCGGTTTGGAACTTCAATGTATGGGAACAGGCGCTTAAATTCCTCACAATTTTTGAGGTAGTGAGATTGTGTGTGGCACCGTTGGCACTTACCTTTGAAAGGGAGTACCATGGTAGAGGAAGATGAGTGGGAATTGGGATTAGGAAGAAGTGGTGGTTGGTTGGAGCGAGGAGGAGGTTGGCGGTAAGTAGTGGGACGGTGGTGAGCAACATGGGCTGACATGGGGAGGTGTGTACGAGGAGGTGGGGATTTGTGTTTGATGGCAAGTTCAAATTGGATTAATTTTTCGTGAAGGGCTTCAAATGAGATCGAAGTATCCCTTGCTTTCACAACATCAACAATGGAGTAATATTGTTCATAGTCAAGCCCATTGATGATCTTAGCTATGAAGTCTTCATGGTCTATTGGTTTGCCCATATGGGCAAGTTCATCGACACAAGCTTTTATTGCTTGCATATACTCAGTTATGGAGAGATCTCCTTTGGAGATAGAGTTGAACCGATCTTTTATTTGTAGTATGTGACCATGGGAGGTGCTAGCATAAGTGTTAGCGAGGTTGGTCCATATTTCATAAGAGGTTTCATGTTTGTTTTGGAGTGAGGTAATAATTTCGGATAGTGCAAGGCACCGGAGATAAAAGCATCCTGTCGGGACCATGTTTCATGCGCGGGATTCGGAGTAGAAATTTGGGTAGCGGGTTTGGCAGCATCTTTAGGGGCTGCCGGGTCATCAACGAGAATGGTGGCCGATGGGCATGGGTACGATCCGTCTAGGAACTTGAACAGGCCGTAGCCTCGCATGAGGTCACGTACTTGGCGAGCCCAAGACCTGTATGTTAGTGGGGTTAATTCAATGACCTGAGAGAGGTCAATGACGAGAAATGGTTTTGAGGGTTCGACATCATTTGGAATTATGTTGGATGATCCAGCCATGATACCGAGGAGAGAAGAAGATGAATGTTTGGTGAGTTTAATTTTCAGAGATCTAAAGCTTCGATACCATATAAAGAATGTGCAAAAGATGAATTGTATTGAGTAGTAAGAGCTACATTTATACAGGAGTAGAATCATATTATCTACAGGAATAATCACACTAAATGTAAACACTAACTTAAATAAACAAGATTATGATATGAGATAATACTATTGACATACATACAAAGATACATAATAAACTATAATCAACAACTATTGATTGAGAGTATCAGGATTATTATTTCCAATACTTTCTTTTTATGGATTTATTTTTAGTTAGCCTCATTTCTCAATAAGGCAAAATTCTTAAAATTTTGTGACCATATTGTCCTTATCAATTTTTTTTATATTACCCTTATCTACCCTCAATTAACAACATTTTTGCTTTATTATGGTTAAAAAGACCACAAGTATCCTCACCTTTTGTTTTTTCCTTGTTCTTTGTGCTCAATTCTTATGGGGCTTATTCAAGAAGGAGAGGGTATATCCGTCTGATTGAGTTATACTTTACAATAAGAAGTATAAACAATTGTGTGGGCTCGATTCATTCCCTCATTCCGTAAAGTTAAAGAAATGAAAATATGAGCTTATGGCACTTGTGGTTCCCGATGATTAGTCATGTTTTTTCGATGCCAAACTGTGTTTTAATATTGCTTCGTTAGTTTCTAGTTATATTTGAGCTTTCGGCACAGTGACCTATGTTCCTCCAACTTGACGAAAAGTGTCGGATGTTACTCAGACACTTTGTTGATGTATCATGTTCGATACATGGGGCACTAATATTTTGGATGAAGTTTTCAATTTTTGGTCAAAATTGAAATGTGGAAGTTTCGTTCAAGTGAAGTGTCGGAGTAACATAGTCGTGTGTTACTCAGACTCTTTGACGATGTGTTGTGTCCGATACATGTTGGAGTGTGGGACACGACTATATGGGGCGGAGTTTTCATGTCTAAATTGAGGTGTTGAAGTTTTGTATCGTGTCGTGTGCTGTCGGACGTTCAACTGAAGTGTCATCGTCAATGTCGCAGGGTCAAACATGACCATTATTCATGTTTTGGTATACAATAATGTGTCGAGGGTTGTGTTTGGTGGGAGGTCGAAGTTTTGGACACAACTCGTAAGGAAAATGAAGTGTCGTAGTAACATAGCTCACGTCGGTGCCATTATTGGACACACCCATGTAAGCGGAGATGGGTGTTTACAACCTCCTCGCTTTTACTATTGCAAAAACTGAAAGGGATTTTGTGGCATTTATTTGAGTCTTCATACCCTCATGTATGGGCGATACGTTGCTATTTTTTGTCTGGAGAAGGCACACTAAGTTGCAGAAGAGAATCGAACCCCCGACCTTGCAGTTGGAGAAATGAGCCCTTACCACTAGAGCTGACCCTTGTTCTCCCATACTTTAAGAAGGTGTTTTTGCCTTTGAGATAGAGTTCACTTGGCATTAGATGGGCCGCTGATTCTATTCATGTCAATTCATGAAGCAATTGCTGGGAAATGTAATGTTGTGTGCATATCAAAGGATGGCGGGAATCGGCTACCATCTAGTGAAGAACTTAAGCTGGCAGACTACGTGTTTTATCGCACTTTTGATGTCCAAAATCTTACAATTCAGATAAACTGGATGAAAAGATAGCTGTAGTCGATGGTGTGTATGTTTTGAAATCTATTCAGTTATTACTATTGTGAGAACCATTTTATAGTGAAACTTTTCTTTTATCCACTTACCTGTCACAGTTGAATTGCTGTTGAACAAAAACAATCCACAAACAATGGACGTTGTTAAGTTAGATAGTGTGCATTTGGCAGCAGATGTAAAATCACTTATTTCTGCTGAAGATACTGTTGTGGCAGATGTGCTAGTAAATTGCCGTTCGACTGTAGCCTCTTCAGTGATGAAAGCTGACAAATTGACTGGGCAATTCTTGGACCTACCAAAGTGCCATCCTTCGGAAAAAAATGTTACTGCTATGCCTAATAATTCTGTTTTGGTAGCGGGTTTAGAGGAAATGGGAATTCCTAATAAAGACTCTCAGGACACTGATGGAACTGTAAAGTTTGATGCTGGTTTAGGTTCTTTTTTGGGTGATGAAGAAAAACAATTTACAGAAAAAGGTGATGCTGCTCAACATGATAGCTTGAGTATGGTTCCTTCTACATCTGAATGTGTGCGACGTGGTCAGCAAATCACTTCAAAATCTTCTGATTCGATACGAACTGAGTTGAACAAGATTGACAAAGGTACAGTGACTGTTACAGTGTTACTGCCACTGAAAATGAAAAGCCAGAATCAATGAATGATTTTAATAATTGCATTGTTGTTGCAGATAAAGCTAAATCTGAAGACAGACCATCTAAGAAACTCAAGCTTGATGGTAGTTCTCAAAAGTTGTTTGTCAGTGGTAGTAAGAAATCTGTTTATGATTCTTCTGCCAGTAATAAAGTTGCACGACCTGCTAGGTATGCTGCTGAAATTACTGGTGGAGGCAAGTTGTCTAGTGAGTATGCTAGTATAAGTGATACTCTTGGAAAGCCGAAGTTCAATGGTCTACCAAATTGCAAATCTACTGAAAAAGCTGACAAAGTATCCGTAAAACAATCTAAAGACCAGGAGATTTGTGTCAGCAAGCCTCCTCAACATCCGGACAGAGCTGCAAAATCTAAGGATAGATTAAAGTTATTAAGAGAACAAGATGGTGCAAGCGAAGGAATTTCCAAGAAAAGGAAGAGTAATACCCAATCTAGTGACAAATTGGGTAACGTGATAAAACAACTCAAAGAAGAAGTGGTTGGAGCTAATACCCAAGTTAAAGAACTCACTCAACGACCACTTGTAAGTTTTATTGCCTTTATCTCATGATTTCAAATCCCATATTGGTCACGTAGTCGACAAAATATGATCCCTTCTTCTTTGAAGTTCATCCTCCCTTTTCTTGCGTCCATTATCAAGGATAGAAGTTAATTATTAACTCGATGGCGTTTAACATTAAAGCCTTGAATTTTTGGTCATTCATTCAATAGTGGTCACCGCAACGAGAAGTTCATTCAGTTAGGCTTCTTAAATGTACTCCCTCCGTTCCAATGAATGGTTTGCCTATTCCATATCGGGCGTCTCAATGAATTGTTTGTCTTTCTATTTTAGGAATGTTTTTATATGTAATTTGACCATTCTCATGAGTTTTGCTTCACATGTCACTTCCTCATTGGATCTATCCCTTGGTGTCAAAACCAAAGGCAAACAATTCATTGGAACGGGGGGAGTATCTTATTTTCTAATAGAGGATTTTGACTAATGAACATAAAGAAAAGGTCTCAAGGCCGGATGAGGAAAAAAAGACGAAAGGTAAGGGCTAGGTGAAAGTGGAACATTACTCCAACGGACGTAAGTAAAATTTTGATTATAATATACGAAAGGAATATGATCAAACATATAAATAAAGTTGTTTGTCGGTGATACGTGTATGCTCCCCCTCTGTCTCAGTGATTTGTTTACTTTTTATGTTTTAGAGCGTCTCATTCATTTGTTTACGTTGTTCTTTTGGGGACGATGATTTTTATGAATAATATGATTACTACCCACATTTTGGTCTTACATGTCGTCTAATAACAAGACCAACAATTGGTCTCCTCTTTCCTACTTGGTCTTCGTGCCAAAAGCAAAGGTAAGTAAATGACCAACGGAGTTCAAAAGAAGAGTTGAATGGTCACGTTCTTAAGCTTCCTTGAGTAATCTTTTCGAGGAGGAGAGAAAATGTCAAGGTTTAGGTGATATTAGAACATCTTATTTTAGAGTATTATTTTAATTATAACTTATAAAAGGTAGATGATCAAACATTATGCTAATTTTAATCAATTTCTTCTAAGCCCAAAACAATGAAAAATGCCACATAGATAAGACCCATTGACAAGATGATCAAACACTTGGCTAATTTTGATAATCTAACCTTTAGTCATTTCTTTAAAGCTATAAAGAGACGATGAAAAATGCATCATAGATAAGACCCTCTCATAAGAGAGCAAAGATGTCCATGGATTCTTCGCAACAAATAATTTTTTTTCTTTGATACATATCTTTTACGGAGTATAGTTTAATAGATCTTCACTTGAGTAATAACCATATCTTATAAACTAGGCAAGTAATCCAATGGTGTAAAAAGATCTCAGTGCTCAAATTTATACGCTATGGATAGCCCATTATGTGAGCACCTACATTATATCTCTACACCAAAACTAAAACCAAGCTCAACGTATCCTACAATTCTTATTGGATGGTTCACATAAATGTAAACCAATTTTAATCCTTTTTTTTAATCAGAATTGTCGACTCATTTTCTCATGAACACTGTCTTTCTTTACTGAACCGTTAATGCTTGAATCAATCTTTAAGAATTATGATTATGATGTTATTACAACAACATCAGAGCCTTAGTCCCAAAAAGATTTAGGTTAACTAACATGAATCATTATCTGAAATAGTCAAGTCGTTAAAAAAAGCATAATAGTTGAAATATTAGGAAGGCGTAACTTGAATGTTAATAGAGTAATAAATTTTTAAGGGGCTACAAACTTCAAGTTAAAGAGAAAAAATTTAATAAGTAAAAATACTAGTAGGAAAAAATAGTTATGAAAAATAAAATAAAAGAAATAAGATAAATAAAAGGAATAAAAGGATAGTCCTCAAATATCCTCAGCCACGCGAATCATCTCCTTCCACTCGTCTTATCCAACGCCATAACTTTACCAATCCCAAGAAACTTCTCATTGTTCTAAATCACTGTTATCCAAATGCTCTTTCTCGGCCCCTCACCAACACATGCTCTTTCCATCCTTCAAGTCTCCGTATTGGTGCGTCAATTATCCTCCGTCTGACAATGCCTAAACCATCTTAACTGATTCTCTATCAACTTATCTTCTATAGTGGATCCTTTCTTTTAAGCTCCCTAATCATACTTTCTCGTACTTTCTCCCTATCAACTTATTATCCTCGTACTTTCTCCCTAATCATCTCATTTCTAAGTCGATCCTTTCTTTTATGCTTACACATCCATCTTAACATACGCATTTATGCCACATTCATCTTTTTCACATGAATATTCTTTTAGCACCCAACATTCCATGCCATAGAACAGTGTAAGCCTTTGTAGAATTTTCCCTTTAATCGGTGAGGTATTCCGTGATCACATTGTAACCCCGTTGCGCTATTTCATTTTAACCATCCTGCTTTAATTTTATGGGTCATATCATCGTCTAATTCTCCATCCTATTGGAGAATAGACCCAAGATAACGAAAAAGCTCTGATTCGCGTATTTCTCATCGAACGTGATAGTACACGCCTCTCCATTACCATTTCCTCTAAAAATGCACTTCAAGTATTTAGTATTACTTCTACTCAACCTAAAACCACGAGTTTCTAATGTATGCGTCCATAGCTCTAACTTCCTTTTAACTCTGTCATTTCTTTCATCAATTAATACTATGTCATCGACTAACATTATGCACTAAGGTATTTCTTGAATTGACCTTGTCAATTCGTTCATGACTATGGCAAAAAGGAAAGGACGAAGTGTTGAGCCTTGATGTACTCATGTACCCCAATCGTAATAGGAAATTCATCAGTCCTTGCCACTGTAGTATGTACACTTGTACTAACTTCTTTGTACGCGTCTTTAACGATGTCAATATACTTCTTTGATGCACACTTTTTGGCTAATGCCCACCACAATACCTCCATAGGTACCTTATCATATGCAAATCTTTCTACTTATCGTGATAGTGTTCCGTCTCATAAAAAATAATGCTTACATTGTCTATCTCAAACATAAATCCAAAATTGATTTTTCGATATCTCCACAAACTTCCTGAGACGTTGCTCGATCACTCGTTCCCATCATTTCATAGTATGGCTCGTCAATTTAATTCTTCGATAATTAGAGCACACTTGGACATCGCTTTTATTCTTTTATAAAGCAACTAAAGTACTTGTTCTCCACGACTAAAATATTATATTCGTTCTCCAGTCAAGCATTTTACCCTAGTAAGCAGAAGAGAAACTGCCATTAAAAACAAATGGTGATGCATTTTGGTATCTAGCTTACATAGGCTGGATTGATTAACAAGGGAGATCCTCTGAATGACGTCAACAATAGTATGTTTAGTTTGGATTGTGAAAGTAGCAATGAGTTACTTGCGTGGCATAACAATTGTCGTTCAAATGAGCTTAACACCCCTAATCTTGCCATACTTTTGTCTAAATATATCACAAGCCTTCTGCAAATGAAACTTTCCTTGCTGCACACATTCCTGTGGTGTTAGGCCCTGTTCTTTTCGGCTGAAACAAGGCTGAGCTGAGCTGAGTTGGTCTGATAAGAGCTGAAGCCGATCTGATAGGAGCTGAGTTGGTCTGATAGAAGCTGACCTGGACTGATAGAAGCTGAGCTGAATTGAAAGAAGCTGAAACTAATAACTACTTATATAAATTATCTAATAATATTTTAAAAAAATGAAGAAAAAAAATATAAAAAATTATAACACTAAATAATAATAATAATAATAATAATAATAATAATAATAATTCGCTATGTATCACGCACGCACGGGTCGTTGCTGATGCTGCTCGTCGTAAGTGTGCCAAGTATCAGGCACGCTGCACGGTCATTGGATATGGTTTCCTTCCTTTATCCTTCTCCTCTCTCGGTGAGCTCGACACGGAGGCTGTCTCTCTACTCCAGCGGATTCGTAAATTTGCTATGTCACAGGATGCTGGAGCTCGTGCCGCAGTTCATATTTTCACTAGAATTAGTTTTGTGATTGCTAAGGGAGTGGAGGCACAGATAGTATCTAGGCTCCCCTCTAACTTCTTGTAATTTATTCTGTTGTTAATGCAAGATCCGTTTTATAAAAATAATAATAATAATAATAATAATAATAATAAATTAATTAATTATAATAATAATAATAATAATAATAATAATAGTAATATTTATTAATTAATAATAATAGTAATGATAATAATAACAACAACACAATACTCACTCCAATTCATTTGATTTCTACTTTTTTTTTAGTATTTGACAATAGAAAATGTTATGTATATATCTTTGATTACGTAATATACAAAATTTATATTTTGATATTCTTAAATCTTAATACAATACAAATAATACTCATATGCTATTTTGTGTGTGTACGTGTGTGTATATATATTAGATATTCTATTCACTCAGGAATAGTGTAAGAAAACGTAAATTAATCGTAATGACATTGAGACAGAGTTGTAAATATTTGAATGTAATATCTATTTCAAGACCTCAAAATATTATGGATTGCATAATAATATTAATAAGTATTATAATAACAATGATGATAAAAAAATAGAAAATAATAATAAGGTTAATAATAACAACGACGATGACGATGAAGACAACGACGATGACGATGATAATAATAATTTGTTATTATTATTAACATGACAAGATATGACTAATAAAAATAACAACAACAATATTATTATTATCATTATTATTATTTTTTTATGAAAAGAAATTTGCATTAATATCAAAATGCAATAATAATAATAATAACAACGACAATGACAATAATAATAATAATTTATTGTGATTTGTTTCGATCTTAATGCAACTTTTGTTTCATATAAATAAACAAATAATAATAATAATAATAATAATAATAATAATATTATTATTATTGTTATTGTTATTGTTATTGTTATCGTTATTATTATATATTTATTATTATTATTATTATTATTATTATTATTATTTTTTTTTATAAAACGGAACTTTCATTAAACACCAGAACAAATTACAAGAAGTTGGAGGGAAGCCGAGATACTATCTGGGCACCCACTCCCTTAGCGATAGAAGTATTATTATTATTATTATTATTATTATTATTATTGAAGTATTATTTTAGGAGCTGGAAATATTGGAGCTGAGCTGGAAATATTAGAGCTGAGCTGAGCTGAGCTTATAGGAGCTGGGCTGAGCTAATACGAGCTGGGCTGAGCTGATAAAAGCTGGGCTGGTCTGAAACGGGTTGAAAATAAGCCGAAAAGAACAGGGCCTTAGCCAAGTATCATCTCCATTTCCAAATAAAAAATCGGTTCATCCCTAACCTTCAATATGCACATCCAAGACCGAATGGTAGTCCTTCGACTCGACTGGACCAGATCAATACAGTCCAGTTGGTAATAGGTTTGAACTCATTCCATCTATGTGATTTTTTTCGCCTAATTGTACCCTTTAATCAAAAGGTGGTGCTTATTGGGTGTTATGGTCGCACTACTACAAATCCCTTCGTTTCTTGACGCTTTAAAGGTAGGTTCTCGTCGCTTTAAAGTGTCGTAAATTAAATTCTCGACGCTTTCAGAAAGCGTGGAGATTTTGGGTGTCAGAAATTCTCGTCGCATTTTTGTGTCGTCAATCTCGACGCATTAAAACGTTGAATATTTTATTCATGACACTTTTCTACGTCACCACATGTACGCACTAAAATATGCAATCTCGACAGTTTTCTATGTCACAGTATTTTTTTCCCGACCAATTTTTTTCCTAGCGCGGGAATTTCTACAATTAAAAGTGTCGAGAAATAATAATATAAATTTTTTTTATCAACACTTTAACATCATAAAAGCGTCGAGAGTCTTATCGTAAAGAATAAATTAATAATATATTTCAATCCAACCCCTACCTTCTTGCAATTGCAAATTTATTTAGTCTAATAAGCGAGACTCTACATTTAATGGATTTATATCAATAATACACAAACATCGAGTTGACCTTATTGTTAGTAATTATAAAAAGAGCCACATACAAATTAAGAAAAGGTTCATAAAACAAACACTCAATTAGAATAAAGCTTCGTAAGACAAGCGCCTAGAATAATCTCTGATCATATACGGAGTATTTTGCAATCTAAAGTAGCATTAAAAAAATCCTAAACAATTATTATTTAAAAAGGTACGTGTGTCTTCCTCACAAAAAAATCTATTTACTATCCAAGTTCAAAAATGTGAACCGATTTTGTCAGCCATCGATTTCGTCATCCATCAATTCCCTCATCTCCTTTTTTGTGTTCTAAAACGTCCTGCAATGAGGAAAAAAGTATGATGAGGAACTGAATAGACCATATAATGAACCATAGATAAGAAGGGAATAATATAAGAAAGGAATATACTAACAACTAAACCTAATGCATGAAAAGATGACAACAAAGTATAATACTCCCCCCATTTCTTGAATTAGCCTCACTTCTCTATTTTTGTGAGGGGAAAAGTGGATCAATGGAGCTAATTCAAGAAAATAGATGGAGTATAAAACATGAGACCTATAGAGCCTAGACTATGAGAAGGTAGTCAACAAACAATTTGAAAAGGTGATGGTAAGATTTGCCGTGGGTCCTACCGATCAAATAATAACCAACTAGACCTAACACGTAGCTAGGGTAAGTCGGGTCGAGTCCACGGGGACGGTTATGAGGTGTCTAGACTATGGTCTACTCAAAAACAAGGCTATGTTACCAAAACAACACAAAGAGAAACAAACTAACAAGAATTGATTTACTATGATGATGGAAGGGGATGAAACTAGACTAACAATGAACTATGTATAACATGAACTAATGAATTAACTAAAACTAAATGAAACAAGCAAACTAGAGAATTGATTACTAACAAGAATGGAGAAATCAATATAGGAAGGAGTAGGGTTAGTTTGGGTTCATAAGTGTAGTATGATAGTTGGGAGATCAAGGGTGTAGGTTTCACCTAGTTACTAAGGTCGGTCCGCGCTCTGGCGTCAAAGCCAATGTCCGCACTCTCGTGTCAAAGACAAAACCCGAATACTCATGCAAGATATTACCCAATACACAAGGATTCAACCACAAATCAATCACACAATGAGAAGAGGAAAACAAGCACGAGAAGCATGGCCACTACTACCCAAACAAGCAATTCAACAAACACATAGTGTGCTCAATATGTGACTAGCAACAAAGGATTCACCTTTACCCACAATCAAACCCTAATCGTCCATAATCAACACTTAATCCCCCTACTAACCCCACAATAAGTCTACTCACACATAATCAAACTAATACTAACACTAACAAGATAAATCAACATAACAACCCTAGCATTCATAATGAAGGAGAAACTAGGAAGAACAATGAACAATGAATAAAGATTGAAACTTGAAAGATTAAACAAGGATTAAGAGTAAAGAGAATAAGAAGATTATACCTGCTAGCAAGAAGATGAAAAGATAAAAACTTGTATTAATAAGAAAAATCCAAACCAATCTCCCAAGGTTATCAATCTTGGATGAATCTTGAAGAATTCCCTTAATACAAGACTAATTACTAAGATTAAGCTAAGATTAACAAAGGATTAATGAAAGATTAAGCTAAGGTTGAAGAGAGTCTATCTTGGGTTTAGAATAATGTAGAGGAGTCTAAGGTGCTTAAACAATACAAAGGAAGGGTATTTATAAGGGTTCACGAGCAAAGGAATTGAAAAGAAGTGACGCGGGGCTTCAGGTGGCCAATCTCGAGCGAGATGAGATGGTCTCGGGCGAGATGAGACTCATCTCGGCCGAGATGAGATGATCTCGGGCGAGATTGAGCATCAGTGGCCCGTCTTTGCTTGTACTCTTCATCTCGGGCGAGATGGCTCTTATCTCGGCCGGGATGGGTCTTGTAGGCCTCAAATATGATCTCAAGGGTCCCTACTTGCTTCTCATGGGCTTCTCATCGATTCTCAGTACTCGGGATCGAGTCTAAGGGGCTCAGGAATGGGTCCCAAGGTCTCGGGATCGAGTCTAAGCCACCGAGTGATCGTCGCTTCTCTTCGTTGGCTCCAAATGTGTCGGAAACGAGTCGGAATCGTTCCGTTACTTCAAGATAAGCCCTAGGAACCTAAAACAAACTAAAAGAAACATAAGTAGCCTAGAAACCGCTCCAAAGAGCGATTTCACGACAGAAACCGGGACCAAACACAACAAATAAGCACTACAAAACACACTTATCAAAAGGTAGTCATAAAATAGATATATCAATGAAGTATTAATCGAAAAACAGTAGGGAAATGTTCCAATGCAAGGCATACGAAAAGCATCATTTGGATTGATTACACATCAACTAAATCAATCTGAAGTGCAAACAAATTACAATCCATCAGGATTTAGAAAGATGATCATAACCACCCATGTGCAATCTCAACAAACAAATAAAGATGAAGAAAGAGAAAGATGTGAAAGCAAACAGCGGCTGAGGCTAATATTTATGAAAAAGAGGGAAGAAAAAGAATGGAAAACCGTGAGCCTTGAGGATACGAAGCACCTTGCTACCAGTAACACTTTTGACCTGAGCAATACTGTGTGAATCCCTCAGAATCCAGCACATTTGGTCGCATTACAACATAGGGAGGAGTATTCGAATCTAAGACCTACAGTATTATTCAAGGTGCCTAATATTAATCACTATATATGCAGCAAGTGTGAATTCAAGGATGAAACAATTTTCTAGACTAACTCTAACTATCAAAAGAACAGAGCCTATGTAATAATTTCACAACTATTTCCACAAATATAACGATTCAAATCAAATACAGGAAGAACAATAATAAACATATGAAAAGACGAGACGGAATTAGATAAAAACAAACCTGCACATAGAGCACCATTTGTTGTTGAAGTCCTAACTTGACTTGATTCTCCACAAACTCCTTGGTCTCTTCGGAATCCAGATCCTCCAGCAAGATTAACTAATTAGAAAGTGGTTTTTCAAACATGGGTCGGTCCAATAATAGATTAACTAAAGCATGATTCATAAGAAATATGCAAGAAAAGGGGTCGGGTCTGAAGGAAATGAAAGGATGTAAAACTATGAAACATAAATAAGAAACAAGCCATACAAATGGGGATTGTAAAGGCAAAGGGTAAAGATTAGAGAATAGAGAAGTACATTACGAGAAGATGAGCAATACATCACTAAAATTCGACACGTGAACACGAACATGTCACTAAGAGATGAACAAAAGGATTATATCGAAGATGGACTAATAAATTGGAGGAATGACGCTGGGCTCTAATAACAATAGCAGCTACAACTACGAACAAAAGAGCAAATTAGAGACAACAATAATAGCGACATAATGGCAGCAACAGTAGTAAACAGCAGCAGCATCGACAATGACAGAGGACGAGAGCATAAATAAGCGAAAAGGAAGATAGAATCTGGGTTCGATGGGTGGAGGTGAATTACCTTCGTGGGCAGGATTGGAATTCATATACACCTCCACAGGACTCGTCCTGGACCTGGTGCACAATATGTAAGGCGAAGGAGAAGCTTAAGATAGGTTACCAGAACAACATTTGGCAGTCTGAGTCGCATGGATACACAATCAAGGGGGGCTACCGGTGTCTAATGGGTGAGGAACCTGAAACCTGAAAAATCTTGGTATAGGATGGTCTGGAATAACATTAACATTCTAAAGCATGCTATGACCATTTGGATGCTGATGAATGACGGTCTGAGAACCAAGGAAAAGCTGTACAGAATCGGGGTGTGTACTGAGGAAGAATGATGTCTGTGTGGTCAGCAGAAGGAAGACGTGAATCACATTTTCCAAAATGTGATTTCAGCAATCAGATCAAGAGGGAGTTGGAGTTATGGATGAAACAAAAAATGATTAAATATAGTCTTCACTCTCAATTGCAGTATGATGCCAAAATGAAGATAAACATCATGATGTTAGCCGCCTATTGCCATTGGATTTGGAGAGCTCGGAACCAATCCTTGTTTGATGGGTATGTTCGTCGACCCAAGTTGATAGTGAAAGATATAAAGGACGAGATTAAGAGGCACATTCAAGCGAAAACAAGGAACAATAAAATGGACAGTGATATGAGAAAGGAACTGATTACTCTGCAAAATATGTAGTGTCGGTTTTTTCCTTATGTTGTGCGCTTTCTATTCCATCCTGTATATGTTTGTAAATCAACCCATTTGAACTAATATTACCCCCCCCCCCTCACATTTCATCAAAAAAAAAGAACTCAATAACAACAACAACAACAACAACAACAACAACAACAACGAAATGAAGAAGCAATCAACAACACTGCAGCAGCAGCAGCTATAAATAACAGTAACAAAACAGCAGCAGCAGTAGCGAAACGACATACATAGCAAGAAAAGGTATAAGAGTAGAAAACAGTAACGAAATAGAACATAGGATAAAGTAGGGTTCTAGGGTTATAAGATGGGGTGACGTGTTAGGTAGGAGGACATCGACACAAAAATTCGATTCATGCCTTGCTCTTTTAGACTGAAATATATTGAAATTAACTGAACTGAAGTACGGAGATAAAATGTGTTTTATGAACTGAACTAAACTAAACGGAATTGAACTGAGTTGAAAGTAAGTTGAAAAGAATAGGACCTTACTCGAGAAATTTTGAGATTCCAAATTAGAGGACAGGTCTTTGTTTTCTTTGTAAAAGCGGGATACTAACTTTCATTTACCGCTCATTTCATTATTTGGGAGGGTTTGGTTTAGAAAATATAATAAAATATAACTCTTGAGACATTAAAGGGTCGACAAGAAAACTTAAATAAGGAAAAGGGTGGACACTTATAAAAGCGTCAAGCTTAAAGCGTCAAGAAACCAAGGGTTTTGTAGTAGTGTCGGTGTCTATCTTGTGGTATGGTATGGCTGTGGCATGGTATCTAATGAAGGTCCGATGGTAGTGTGCAAATTTTTAAGGGTCTTCAGTAGAGAAAAGAGAAGGGAATGAGAATAAGAAAAGTCGGGTGTGTGGTGGATCTAGGGATGGCAACGGACTGGATTCGGACCGAATCCGGATGGATCCAGATCCAAATCTGCACCCCTAGTAGCGGATCCGGATCCGGTCCAGATTCAACGGATCCCAAAAGTGCAGATCCAGATCCAAATCTGGATCGGATCCGCGGATCTAATTTCTTACTTAAATTGTACAAATTTTTTGATTAACAAGTATTTGCAACCATATTAAATTTTCATAATCTTACAAATAAAATGGATAGAAAGATTCATAATCAACGATAAAAAAACTAAAAGAAAAAAGTTTAGAAATAACAAAAAAAAACAAATTAAAGCTCTTAAGTCACACAATTTTATTTTATTATTATTTTTTTAATAAAATGGATTTGCGGATCGGACTTGGATTTACTTATTAAGATCTAGATCTAGATCCGTTTAAAGATAGCGGATCTGGATCCAGATCCATATCCAACGGATCTCAAAATTTAGGATCCATATCCAATTCGTGCGGCCCGGATCTGGATCGGATCCTGGATCTGTTGTCATCCCTAAGTGGATCTAGGGGGTTTTGCCGGAATAGGGGGCGTCCAGTGAGCATCATTGTGGCATATCTGGTGGTTGTGGGGGCGATGGTAGAGTATTGACGATGCTTATAGACTGAGTGGTAAGGTGGTGGTGATAGGAGAGTGGCCGACGTGTGTGCGGTTAATCACAACACAAACTTCTGGTACTCCTCCAATACCACCATCAAATTTCATTAAGATGAACATTAACACAAAAGATGAACAACATCTTCGAAGAGAAGATGTTATTGTTGTTTAACATGCAACTATTGTTTTGGTTTTCCGAAATTTGTTATACTATAGTTGAAGATGAATATTAGCATAATTGATTAGGAAATTTAGTCGAAAGTTAAAATCAGAATAGTCGAGGCTTTATGTTACAATAGTCATGAAACTTCCAAATTTTATGTTATTGTAGTTGAATGTTAATATTAGAACATAGTTGAAGTTAAAGATGAATACTACCATAGTTACCTTAGTGCTAAAACCCTAATAGTATTTAGGGGTTTTGTCGGAAGACACCTAACGTTTAGGACTTTTGTAAATAAGGCACCCATAGTATTTTTTGTTCAAAAGCACCTTAAATTTACATTTCTTGTAAACTTAGACTTCTGTAAAAAAAAAAGGTTAACATTGACGGTGCTCTTCTTTTAATCCTCTTCCCTCATCCCTTGATCAAACTCAATCAACCCTCTATCCTTAATCAAACCTTCTTTCTTAATCAAACCCTCATTCTCACTCTTCATTTGCATATATCTCAATCTATCTCCATTGATTAAATCAAATCCACCAAATTTTCGCTCAATCGGTAATTTATCAATTATGACTCCTCATCCTTTAAGTGAATTGCTCACTTAAGTCTTCAACATCAAATTAACTTTTTGTGTTCAATTTCCGATTTTATGTTATTTACCCTAATTTTCTAGTATAATTTTAGGATCTATGTTAGAGTAATGCTATTAGACAATTTTTCAGTTATTACTTAATCGAAGTTTCTGTTATAAGAACACTAGTTGTGTTTAAATTTGTGAGTTTATGAGTAACCATTTGTTATTCATTTTTTGTTTTAATAACCTTAATTATTAATTGTTGTTGTCAATTCATTTTTGGTTTTAGTAACCATTTGTATTTCATTGTTTACATGTATCATACACTACTACATTTCGTCGTCGGTATTTCAGCCACGTCGGCGGCGCTTTATACGTGAATTTACTCTTTTACCCTTCCATAATTATGATTAATGATATTAACTAAGTTTCTTAATTAATCTAATTAATAATTCCGAGTAAATTAAAATTACGGTTTTTGTACTTTAGAACGGTTTTTTAGGCACGTGTCTCAACGTAATTCTCTTATCCTGCTGTAATATTGATTAATTAATTTAATTAATTTTCTTAATTAACGTAACAAATATATTCCCGACTAATTTGAAATTACGATTTTTTGAACTATTGAACGATTTTTGAGACACGTGTCTCAATGTAACCCGGGAATATGTTTAGGAAATTTCTATATAAACCCCCCTTCTCCTCACAATTCACTTTCACTTCTTTCTCTTTCTTAAACAATTCCTTAAAAAATCGTTTTTCAAATATAAAACCGCTTCCACCTCCCACTCCAAATCCGTACTCAAGTAAGTAGATCTATCTATTTTGTATTACCTTTTAGCTTGTATTTGATTATTTTAGATCGATTAGTTTGATTATAATTAGTATTAGGTTGATAGTTTAGGTTCCCCGTAGCTAATTTGTGCTTGATTAATACATGTAATACCCGATTTGAGTAGTTATTGTTTTCTATTTTCGATTTTGGTATCGGTTTGGGTGACGTTGGGACCGATTTTTGTGAAGGGGGCACGATTTCTGGGTTTAGGGCCGCTGGAAATGGACCTCGACGCCAGAAAATCGCGTCTGGGGGGTCCCCTGGACGCCAGAAATTCGCGTCTGAGGGCTCCCTTGAACGCTAGAAAGTCGCGTCTGAGAGGTCCCCTAGACGCTCAAATCTCGCGTCTGGGGGATCAGCGCGATGCCCAAAATTCGCGTCCTGGGGGTCTCCTCGACGCGAATTTCTGGCGCCTGTGCCTGTTTTCGACTTTTTTTTTTGTTCTACGTTATGCGTTACGATATCCTTAAAGTTCGTTTTTTTTTTCGGTAGATGTTTATATCGTGACTCGGGTGTTGTTATTTAGAATTATTATTATTGGAATTATACGAAATGTTTATATGTTTAGGATTATTATTCTGAATATTATTAGAATTATTATTATGAAATTCAGGACTAAATGTTGATAAATTTAGGTTTTGAAATATTTGAGAAAAATTGTAATCAAAAAAATATTGGATCTCTAGGTACAAAATATCAATTTAGCTTGAAAAATAACTAAAAAAATTGAATTTAGGTGAAAACCTTGTAATCGTTATCTTTCGCTAAAATCGGCCACCCAATTGAGATAACGATGAGTACTAATTTTAAGGTTACTAGTGTTTACTAAAAAAATAGCCTTCTTTTGAAGGTTGATTTTAGCTAAAAAAACTAAGTAATCGACGACCCTCATCGAGATAACAAATCGTAGGTAACATAAATTGAAAGAAATTAGTTAAAAATTAGCTAAAAATGACGGTAGTACTTTTAAATTTTAATATTATTATTAACAACTGATATATTTTCCTTTTATCATATTATGAAATTCAAAATATTTTTGAAACTAGTAAATGTTATCATGAGCTTAAATTAATATCAATTTAGCCGAGATTGAAAATAGGTAACAAAATTATTTGAAAATAATTAAGTTGAGAAGAATATACGTTATCAGTAATTTGATTTTTCAAATAAATTTTATATCAAGTGACATAGTTGAAAGTAATAAGAATAGTAATTTCTTATTATTTTCTTATTATATCAATTGATTTTTCAATTTATATATCAAATTTTATATCAATTGATTTTTCAAGTAATAAGAATAGTACGAGAACGTTAAATTAATTTCTTATTATTATTAACAAGTGACATAGTTTCGTTTTATCACCGTGTGGAATTTATAAAATTAGATGGCTGATAAGGGGAAGAGTAGCAGGGTAGACGGTAGGGTTGTCACTGCGTCCATTCGTGCTAGGGGTAGGCCGCGGCCGCCACCAACCGGTCCACCAGAGCCATCGTCTTCGTCTCATGGGGGGACACATGAAATTCCTGTTCCACCTTTCCGTATCACGAGCGGTACACGTGACGGTTCTTCGGAGGGAACCGCGAGCGGTGGTGTCCCCGAGCCATCCAGATCGTTGCAGTCTGCCGACCTGGACATGGAGTTCGATGAGACGGAGAGGCAACACGCTTTTGCGGACGACTTCTCGGAGCAGCACGCCGAGGAGCGGGAGCAGGAGACGGACGCGGAGACATCGCGACAGGGTAAGGCTGTTGTCTAAAGGAAGGGGCCTGGAGGAACTTTCCGGGGTAGTGTAGGTACTTCGGGCTCGAGCGCCTCCCGGCGTACATGGAGCGACACTTCGTGGCGTCTGCAGGAACCTAGTCCCGGAGCTCCCATCGATCCATCGGTGATCCCGAGCTTCGGGGGTCATGTTGCGCGTCTGCTTTGGTCAGAGCCAAAGCACGCGCTGACTCTGTTGACGACCTACAATCGTCCTCGGATTGTGAGGGAGTTGGAGTCGTTCGACAGCTTTCCTGAGGTAGTGGATGTTGTCCGACAGTCTGGCCTGATGCACCTACGGGCGTGCATTCTACACCATTTGGACATACCACTCATTACAGCATTCGTCGAGAGGTGGAAGCCGGATACGAACACATTCCACATGTCATTTGGGGAGATGACTATTATGCTGCACGATGTCGCTAGGATCTTAGGGCTCCTTATCGAGGGTGAGCCATGCGTGGTTCGTAACGACGCTGGGGGTCTGGTTGATAGGATGTCCGTTGTAGGGAACTTCTTCGGGATGAATGACGCGCAGTTGAAGGCACCCGCGAGGGGAGGGGGCCCTCCCATTTACAGGAGCGGGGTGGTACTAGCGAGGGCCGTGCGTGAGAAGATGCGCACTGGGACCCATGAGCAGACTGTGCAGGGTTACCTGATCACGTTGTTTGGGGAGTTTCTCTTTGTGGATAGGTCTAGCAATCGTATTCGTCCGTCAGTCTTCCCACTAACGAACAGCTTGGACTCGGTTCCTCGTTTTGCGTGGGGTGCTGGTACGTTGGCGTTCCTGTACAGGAATTTAGGGATGGCTTCGAGGGAGGGGTACACCACTTTGGCCGGGTGTTTGACTTTGCTTCAGGTCTGGATCTATGAGTACTTCCCCAACTTTAGGCCGGGGGCACCGATCCCGATTATGCCGACTTCGCCACGCGCGACTGGGTGGGTAGGCGTCGGGAAACCAGTGGCGCATGGGAGCAAGCTTTTGGCGTACCGACAATCACTTGGTGGATTGACAGCAGATCGGGTCTGTTGGGAGCCCTTTGTGAGGAACGCTCACACGATGCACCGTACTACTACCTTCTATGGGACACTGCACTTTATGGACATCGTTGAGCCTTACCAGGGAGACCGGGTCATCAGACAGTTAGGCTAAGTCCAGACAATACCCGAGCACATGCGCACGCCGGTTAGGGTGCATCGACCGAGGCAGGGGGGTGGGGTGTACCTAGTTGATTTCGGTGCGGGGTACGATGACCACCCTTGGAGGAGTGTCTATGTTAGTCGCGCTGACCCGCGGAGGCTCTCGCGGACCGTGGACTACCCCGAGGAAGTGACTCCGGATTATCACGCTTGGTACACGAGAGTCTCTCACCCGAGGATCATACCACCATCCGCCGTCGAGGTGCAGGAGCAGGCGACGCTCGTTGGGGGATCCCAACAGGTATTAAGTTTGTATTTTGGTGTGTAACAATAATTATTTGCAGGTTTATTTGTACTAACCTCTGCCACCTTGTTTCAGGTCGCTCTCTCGTTGATGGAGCGCTTTTTTGCAGCTCAGCACTTTATGGACGACCCGGAAGCCCGGCATGCATATCTTGATGACTAGTTGATGTCGTACCAGCCCGTTCTCTCCCACCCGGGTGACCGCCCACTCCGATCCCAGGGGAAACGAGGTCGCCGTTGACTGCTTTGGATTTTATTTGTAATTTGTCTATGTCTTCCGTGTTAGGGATTTCATGTTTTATTTCGGATGATTTCGGATGATTTGTAATTTGTTTATGTTGACTACTCGTTTATTTTTACATTTCGAATGATTTGGATGTTCGTTTGTTTCTTATTAGTGGGATTTGTAGTCGCCCCAACAACAACAACAGCAGCGCGCATGCTTACTAAAATTTACGAATGAATACAATACTGGTCTAAAATATGAACATAATACAAATGCTGGTCTAATATTTATACTTACTAAAATTTACAAATGACTACAATATTGGTCTAAAATATGAACATAATACAAATGCTGGTCTAATATTTATACTACACTAGAAGGTGAAGGGGTTGTTCAAACCACCTGGGTCGTTGGGATCAATCTGCGCACTCGGAAAGTACTCATTCCACTCCTCGACCCACCTCTCCTGATGTTCT
This sequence comes from Agrostemma githago, assembly GCA_958450325.1. Taxonomy (NCBI): domain Eukaryota; kingdom Viridiplantae; phylum Streptophyta; class Magnoliopsida; order Caryophyllales; family Caryophyllaceae; genus Agrostemma; species Agrostemma githago. The sequence continues at coordinate 57,087,116 of OY288247.1, read as the reverse complement.
CGATAAATGTTAGGATAATGTACTGTAGTACCGTCATGCGCGCGGTGCCAAAGGCCATGTGTAGGAGGCATCGGGCAGTCGTCTGACATTCTCAACCTCAGCCAGTGACCTCCCCCGCGTTCAACGTGCATTATCCACATTACGCCGAACGGGACATGGTTGCCTGGAATGCCTCGCAATGGGTAGTAGGTAGTGCATTTGAGGGCTTCGGATACTCGACATATAACCCAGTTGTTTATTGTGGCAAAACCGAACAAAATGCAGTCTGCAAGATAATGCTCCTCGCCTACCGGGAGGGGGTCGTCGTACCTACATGGATTATGGCGCCTTCTCGACCGTCGTCCTCTAAGACGTACACGTTGTCGTACATTGGGGACTGGATGTGCTCCCACAATGCCCTTCTCTGGCGAGTAAAACTGGACTGGTCACCGTATACTGCATGATCCATGACACGGAATCCGCAGTGACCGTCCCCAATAACATCTATCCAGTTCACGAGGTACGGACACATGAAACCGACAAGTTTGCTCATGTCGGAGAAGGGCCCCCCATGTAGTTCACCTCCAGAGGGGCGTTCGGTAGCCCTTGCCATGTGCCGGTGGTGGACTGGCTGACGGTCGGTGTGGGTGGTTCGGTCGACTGACTGCTCCCTGGCGTTGACGCGTGCGTAGTCCTGGCCGACTTACTCGGGGTGGCTCCCGTGTCGGTGGTGTCGTACCTCCTCCTCGCGTGTTCGACTCCGATAAGCATCCTACCTGGCCCCTTAGATTTTCTGGGCTTCGGATTCGGAGTAGGATCAAGTAGACCAGATTCCTCGGGACGTAATGCTGAATTCAGCACATCAATGTAATGTCCCCACATACTCGGATCGCTCTTACGTATTTCCTCAATCAACCTGTCAAGCTGAAATCTATCGCTGACGGGCATAGCTTCCACCCCGGCAAAGTCAGGCGTCCTCCAAAACACATGAACATCGGTCAACTGCACTACGGAATTTCGCGCCATCAACCTGGCAAGTTGACATACGCAAGGCAAACCCTTGGACGTCCTCAATACACACCGACAGTCATAAAAAACCCGATCTCCCAACTCTTACTTCCTATTCAGTTCCCCGGTCAGCAAGTCCAACGCCTTACGACTTACCCGGAGTCTCAAGTTCATCAAAATGGAGGGTAGAGTAGTTGATCGCTTCCTGCGGGATGTCTCCAACTTCTTCCGCAGTTTTGACTACTGACGACCAATTAGCCTGTCAATCCTATCGAACAACCGATCTAAGGACGTTGTCGACATGCCAAGAGCCTTCTTCAAAGCCGCATGTGCAGATTTGACAATGGATGTAGTGGTGTTGCCGAAGTGGAGGTATCGGTCAATGTACGCGTGATTCCATTGGTTGAAATTACCCCAGATGTGATGAATGTAAATAGGAATTCCCGACAGCCTCCACTTCAACTTCATCTTGTTCTATTTTGTTTGGAGGTCCGCCATACTTGTAGAATACAGGAGAGGGTACCACACTCCATGCATGAAGGTCGCTACTCGGTCTTTCGGACCATGAAAGAACTCTAGGGCACCTTTTTCCACACAGTTAGATTTGTGCCACGTGCAGAGCAGATTCTGGGTCTGTGGAGCCGGAAAGACCTTCGATACTGCCGTCGTCAATGCCTGAGCCTTATCCATCACAATCACGTTCGGTGCCCGGTCCCCAATTAGCAGCTTCAACTTATCAAGCACCCAAATATAGGACAACGTGTCCTCGTATCGAAGTAGAGCGTAGGCTATCAGAAAAGGTTTCCCAACGGGTGTCACCCCGATCATCTCCACTATCTTCATATCGTACGTGTTCGTCTTGTAGGTCGCATCCATAGTGACTACGCACAGCCAAGTACGAAACAGTTTCACGGACTCAGGGTGAGCCATGAATATACGTTCCACGACACTCGTAATCTCGTGCTCGAAGAAGAAGTGGACGTAGAGAGTCCGACATGCTAGTACCATCATCTGCTCGATGGCATTACGACCTTCCATTGCCTCCGCCCTCAACTTCCCTCCGATATTGTATATCGTCTCGATCGAGGGGCGTGCTTTCTCCGTATTTCTCTGATGAAGGCCCTCATGTATTTGGGTTGGTGTCAAGTGGTCCCGAATACCGTTCCGAACAAACTCTTTCTCGGCCTCGTCAAGGGCGGCTAGACGTCTGTGCCCATCAGCGTGAACCCGTAACGGGTGGTTGTGCATGCCACATGGACCGATGGCTAAAATCCATCGTTCCCTGTCTAAGCTCTCGCACGCCTTCACCCAAAACTTACAACCGATCTTTTTCAGAATTCTTGGTACCTACTGCCGATTTTCCGTTAAGCTTGCATTTGAAGTAATTTTGACCAAGACGGTTCGGGTTCACATTACTTTGCGTTTTGTTGCTCGCTTTCACCAAGGTGAACCCAAGAGTCGAAGCTATCTCATTAGCGTAGTTGAATGCCTCATTCGAACTACCGAACGCTGGCCCAAAAATAAAACAAATGCGATAGTCAATACCGTCGCCACCAAAGTCCTCCTGATACACCAATAAAAATTACTGATTAGTTACAGAACAGACGATCAACATATTTACCTATTTTAAACTTGCAAAGTAAAGCGCAAAATGGACACGCATAGTCACGAAACAAATTGATACGCATATCGTAACACATTTACGAAATTAAAATTTTATTTAATTTCGTATACAAACATCTGAACATTTAGTCATGATTTTGATAATAATAATTCTAATAATATTCATAATAATTCTAATCATATAAACATCTCGTATAATTTCATAATAATAATAATTATTATAAATAACGACACCCGAGTCACGATATTTAACAAAAAATACGACATCGTAACGCATAATGTCAAACAAAAACTAAAAAAAAGCCGAAAACAGGCTCGGACGCCCAAAATTCGGGTCAAGAGGCCCCCCGGACCCCCAAAAATCGCGCCCAGGAGGCCCCCCGGACGCCCAAATTTCGCGCCCACGAGGCCCCCCAGACGCCCAAAATTCGCACCCAAGAGGCCCCCCAGACGCCCAAAATTTGCGTTCAAGAGGCCACTCAGACGTTCCTTTCTCGCGCCTACGACCTTTTTCGCCCACTCTGGCTCTATTTTAACCTCGATTTCTATTTCAACATCGATTTTCACAACAAATCGAGCACGTAAACGACATGTTACACAACAAAATGCGATCTCTGACGCTAAACTAACACACATTTCTCACAAATTTTAATCAAAAGAGAGAAAGACAAGGACGGATAATATAAACAAAAAATGTACTAACCGCAGGTCGATCCATTTCGGGCGGAGTCGGGTCGTTAGAAAAATCGGATTTCTCGAAACAAAAAAAAGACGGTTTTTTTCTTAGTGAGAGGAGAGAAAATAATATTCAATGTTGTGAGTGGGGTGTTAGTGGAGTGTGAGTGGGGTGTAGGCCAACTCAAATAATCTAACTTCTAAAATTATAACATAATAACGGGATTGTTTGAAAAATTAAAAACCGCTTCATTAACGAGTTTCATTAACTAATCTAACTAATCTAACTTCATAACATTAGTTAACTAATCTAATTAAGACAAGGACAAGATCGTCTTTTATATTAAAAAGCGTCGACGACGTGACTGAAATGCCGACGACGAAAAACAGTACTCGTATCATATAGGATGAGTACTTGAAGATGACATGTTGATTGAGAATATTCAAAAGTGAAGAATAAATTTGGGGTTTAATTAAGAGGAGAATAAAAGGGGGTTTTGAAGGGAAATTATATTTTTGGGAGGGAAAATGGAGCATTGTAGGGGAATAAAAAGGATGAAAAAGAGAGATAATAAAGGGTGATGTAAAAGAAGAGCGATGAAGGAGGTGATTGAGTTTGATTAAGGGATGAGGCTCGATTAACGGATGAGGGAAGGGGATTAAAAGAAGAGCACCGTCCATGTTAACGGTATTTTTTTACAGAAGTTGGGGTTTGGTGCCTCTAGATAAAGAAATATAAATTTAAGGTGCTTTTGGGCAAAAAAAGGATTTTCTATATGGTGTCCTTATGCTTTTAGTTTTTCTATATAGTACCCTTCCACTTTTATAATCACACATGGTATCCCTCATTTTTTTTTACTTCTTTTTTCCGTTAATTGTGTTGCTTATACAAAAAAAGAGTGGTTTTAAGATTGGCATAAACAACCACTTATTAAAGCATAGTTAAAGCAATACAACTAACGGAAAGAAGAAGTCAAAGAAGACAGAAAACGTCATTTAGGGTATGGAGGCATAATACCCTAAAAGTGAGGGGTATCATGTGTGATTGTAAAAATGTAGGGTACCATATAGAAAAGCTAAAAACACGGGTACCATGCATGTAGAAAATCCCAAAAAAAAACAACTAATGCCTTATTTACAAAAGATCAGAATGTTAGGTATCTTCTGATAAAATAAACCCTAGTATTTAACATTAAAACTCTTCACATTGTAATTGAATAGTGTGGACATGACATAGGTCCACCCCGACGCGGCCACGCGCGGGTTTGGGGAGGCGAATGAATCTCCATATGAGATGGATCGAATTGAATTTTAAATCGAAGTAGGAGTCGCCACCGAATTTTTTGGTTATTCGGAACCATTCGAACCCACTCTATGTCGTAGTGGGCTTTAAAACATGGCCCATTTCCGATGTTAGAGCTTATCGGGTTCGTCCCTTAGCATTTGATACCGATACCGACATTATCGGATATCGTGTATTGAATGACTCTCGTTGCCAATGGATTCGGACATCCGGAAACCATGGTTCTGACTAAGGGGTGAGGGTACGTGTTGGGAAGTTCATTGAGAACACCCAACCCCGCCCGCACTTAGCGGCCTTTACTAAGATATCGTTCGTTTTACGTACATGCGTTAGTTCGACGGTTGAATGATATGCAGAGATTATTTTCCTAAGACATGTGAAAAAATAAATAAGTGGGTTGCTAAGTCGTTTAATGCATGTTAAACTAATAACGTCAAAGTTATTTTAGCATGTGAATTTGTTTTAGTACAATAAAACAAAGAAATAAATAAATTGCTACAAACACGAGAAAACGAGTTAGTAACGATTGAAATAATAATATAGCGAATAAATATACGAGATCGAGAAAATAAATATTAATCGAAATCTGAAAAATATTGCTAAAACGCTGTTTTGTATAAAAAACGAAGTTCGAAATATAATAAAAAAAGAACGAGAAAGGCGTGTCCTGGCAGCCGGTCGCGCGGCTTGCCCGGGACTCCGGCGAGTCGCGTGTCGGTCTGATTTTCGAAAGCGGTTTTTTGGAAATTTTTGATTAAATCGCGTACGAATATCGCATATTTCGTACTCGACTTAATATTCTCGATATTCGTTATATTCGATAGTTGACTACGAAATCAATGTCAAATATTCGGAATAGTTTTGGAAAAGATATAAATTTTAGAAATCGTTTCGTAGAATAATAAAATAGAACGATCGAAAAGGTTAAAAAAAGACCCGGGTCACAGACCCGTGCGCGAGTCGCCTGGGCATGGCGCGACTTGCGTGCGGGTCTGCCCGTTTTTATTATTTTTTGTCGAAAATCGTTAATTTTATAAATCGCGTTCAAATATGGATTAATTTATGCCCAATTTATATTTTCGATATTCGTCGTATTCGATATTCGATTATGAAATCGATATCGAATAGTCGGAATGACTTTAGAAAAGGTTTGGAAAAATAGTTTGTTTTGAACGAAAAGTTTAAAAAAAGGATTTTGAACGAAAAAATGTAACGATATCGTCGAAATCTTAATATAATTCTTTTTGATACAATATTCGATTATAGAAAATCGATATCATATTTTTAAGAATGTTCGATATATGAAAATAGTTTTTAATAATATTGATATTTAGAAAATAAGAAAAGAAACTGACGAAAGACCCGTAATAAAAAACGAGAAGGAGAAAAGAGAAGAAGAAGAAGCGGGTTTGATTTACACCCTCAACCTACATGCTTTGTTTTCTCGGGATAAGGCTCGTCGGAAAGTGGCTTAGACTTGGGAGCGTCGAGATGATGAGGATGAGTTTAGGGTGTCGGTTTGGACGGGTGGTTGGACGTCGGGTTTGGCCGGACGGTGGGGTGTTTTTGTCGGTATTTCGAGGCTTCTTCGAGAAGGTGTCGGGATTTGCTAGATATCGAGGATGTAGGATGTGTAAACCGTGTTATGAGGCTGTTTTTTCGGTGTTCCTTGTGTCTCTTGTGTTGGACAAGAGGTCCTATTTATAGGAATCGAGGTAGTCTTGCTTGTGTGACAAGAAATACCGGTTTGGATAGGAAATACGAGAGTTCGAGAGGAAATCAAAGTCTCGTTTCTTGGTGAAGAAGCCAAGTATCTCGGCTGGTGGGAGGGTATTTCGGCTGAGCTGGGACGCCTAAACCGAGTGTTTGAGCTCGGTTTGTGTCTATTCCGGTTTCTGGAAAGAATTCCTACTTGAGATCGAATTCTAACTTTAACGGAATTGTTTAATGTTTAATGAAGCTAAAATTTTGTAGTGTTTGAGTATGAATCAGCCGTGTGAAGTGTCACGGCTGACTCACGTGTCTCGGGAAAATCTTTGACCGAGTTTTGACTCGGTCGCTAAAAGACGGTTTTATCCCTGGTGACGGTTTCGACCCAAATTAGTCTTATTTGACTCGAAACGACCCACTGGGCCTGGATTTGAGATTGGTTTTGTAAGATTTGTACTCGGTGATAAGTCTAAACCAAATGTCCATGATTACAAGCCCATATCCGAGTTTATCAAAGCACGTTTACGTCCAATCATCATCGGGTGTTTGGCGGGAACTACTATAGACACCTGGCGGTCAAAATGTGGGTGTCTACAGAGCCCCGACTCTGACTGAGGCTTGGACAAGGCAAAAGTCAGAGTAGCTACCAGGTCAATCAAGGATTAAAACCTGGCAGACTTCCGATCGGGTCGTTTAGAGTCCATTAAACCTGCGTGAAGGGCTCGCCAGCCATAGGATAGAAATTATACCTGGGTTGATGCTGATAATGTCGCGGGAGCTGTCTTGGAAGCTATGGGTATACCTGTTTACAGGTACATCCTGTCTTAGAATTGCGCGGGAGCTTGCCTTGGAAGCTATGGGTATATCTGTTTACAGATATATCCTGATTCTTCAGTAGAAAATGTCGTCTGAGCTTTCCACTGGGGAACTTTTCTTAGAATTTCTTGGGAGTCTTGGGTGTACCTGTATGCTGACACAATTTGTATGTAACATTTAGGTGAAACACCGACTCATGCTGGGGAAGAAATGATTTTTTTTCGAAAATTTTGAGAAGAAAAATGCTGATTTTTTTTTTTTGAAAAGCTTGGAAATAAGGAAAAGGGATATTCTCTATTATAAATAGAGGGCTTTGGCTTCTTATTTTTCATATTCTAACCCAAATCTTTTCTTTCATCTTAAAATCCCTTTAGACCTTTTAGGATAAATAAAAGAAACTATTCTTGCAATGGGTATTGATCATTTGACTGCGATGCTCCAGGCGTGGGCTCAGGACTTTCGAGACGAGGATAAAGTCCAGCTAACTCAAATGGGAATTGTGGCTTTATTCCCACTTCAGCGACTTAGGGTAGATTCGCATTTCCTTGATGCTTGCTTATCCTTTTGGGATACTACCCACCATGTTTTTGCATTTTCTCGAGGAGAAATATGTCCCCTTCCTGAAGAAATTGCGGCTATAGGCGGTTGGTGCCCCAATGCTCGTCCTGCCATTCCCCCATTTTATCCTGACCCAAGGAGGAGATTAAGGGATTTTCTGGGATTGTCGCATGCTGAGACAGCCCGTATGGTAAAGGGAGATTCAGTTTCCCTATTTGACCTGGCTGACAAATTTATGAACCCAGTTGGCGCAGGAATTACTTCTACCCATAGGCGTAGGGCTTTCGCCTTTTGTATGCTGCATCGATATGCCTTCGAAGGTCGGATGGATGCTGACTCGTGTTTGGGTGAGATCAGGCTAATTAGCATAGTTGACCAAATGGAGACAGGTCACAGCCCGGCTTGGCTGATAACTGGGGAGATTATTATGGGCCTTGACGCTAGGAGACTTGACCCGGATCGACCATTGACAGGAGGCATCCGTCTTTTGCAGGTATTTAACCGTTTTTTCGAAAAATTGCCCGATTTTCCGAATTTTTCCCCGAAATTTCGAATTTTCCGAAATTTTCGAAATTTCCAATTTTTCGAAAATTTTTGGTTTTTCCGAAATTTTCGAAATTTCCAATTTTTGAAAATTTTGATTTTTTTTGATTTTTTTTTTTGAATTTTTGAATTTTTTGTTTTTTCGAAAGTTTTTGACTTTTCGAAAATTTTGCAGATCTGGTTATCCGAGCGTCTGTCAGTCATAGAGCCCCCAGTGAATATATGCAGATATCATAGCTGTCAGATTGGCTCAAGGTCCCGACGAATAAGGTCAAGTCATCATATAAATCGAAAATATTGGGATGAAGAGCTAACATTCCATGGCGGGCCTTTGATTAGATGGAACGTCATCTGGTGGTTCCTTTCAAGGCTGGCAGGGTTAGCTAGAAGGGACAAGGCCCGTTATCTGGTGATCTTGTCTTTGGACTGGACCGTCCATATTTATTCGGATCGCATTCTGAGACAGTTCGGTTCGTTTCAGCAGATCCCCGAGACTGAAGCAATCATTAGCGTTTCGCTCCAATTGACGGACGTTATGTGTGACACGTGGCTACAGCGATGGTTCACCCGTGTCATGTGGACTATACCCCGTCCTTGTCAAACCACTTGGGTTTCTGAATCGTATCGAAAATGGACCTCTGAAGAATCCCAGGAGACCCGTAAGAGTTTGAAGACTGAAGAGGCACTTGACTTGGCCCGTCGAGAATCGGTAAAAGATAATAGACGGTTCTTTGATAAAGAGGAGACTCCAACTACCCTTGCTGAGCCGGGGTCAGGTTCTAAGTCAAAAACTAAGACTCGAGCTAATGAGACCGGTGCTAGTGACTTGGAGAGAAGGCTCGGACCGAAATTAGCGGTCCGAGATAGGCTAGGTCCGTGTGAGGTGACCGGGGAGTCGAGTTTGAAGAAACGAGCCCGGGTTAAGGAGATTCCCTTGGTGATTAGAGAGCGTTCACCTCCACGTCGACGTCGGTGGGTGGAAAAGGAAACTAAAGACAAAGGAAAGGGAAAAATGCCTCAGTTTTTTTTATTATTTAAGTATTAGTATTATTTATTGTGCTGGATTTTTTTTGTAACTCTTCCGAATTTGTCGAATTTTTTTTTTTGAAATTAATAAAAGAAACTTATTAAAAACGGTTCCTGTTTTCTTTTCTTGATTGCAGTGGTTGTGCCCTTTTGAGGGGCTGCCTACGTATCCACAATAAATGGAATCAAACCAAACGTAGTTCAGACATAATTTGCAATTTCGAAATACATCAAGACTATTGGTTCAAGATGCTAGTAACAGTAGAATAAATAATTCTAGCCTTTGACTTGTCTTTAAAAGTTTTGAAAAGAGATGTTTTTAATAAAACTTTTGCAAATGACATTGAGTGAGGTGGGTTAAGGGTAGTAGCGCTTCAGCTGGTCCAGGTTAGTTGGGTTGACAAACTCATTCCCATCCAGATCCGTTAGCATTACTGCTTCACCTGATAGAATCTTCTTTACCAGATACGACCCAGCCCAGTTAGGTTTGAATTTTCCCCTTGGGTCTACTGGTAATAAAGCCCGAACGGATTTGAGAATTAAATCTCCTTCTTTGATGTTTCTGGGCCTCACCCTTTTGTTGAAAGCCCGTTGGATTCTCTTCTGATAGATTTCAATATTATTGAGGGCACAAGATCGTCGTTCGTCTAAAAGGACTAGCGAGTCATATCGTGCTCGAACCCAATCAGCTTCGGGTACTTGACATTCGAGTAGGATTCGGAGTGATGGCACCTCTAACTCAACAGGTTGGACTGCTTTCATGCCGTATGTAAGGTAATACGGTGTTGCCCCGGTCGCAGTACGAATCGAGGTCCGATATCCCCAAAGTGCAAATGGTATTTTGTCGAGCCAGTCTCGGTAATTATCAGCTATCTTTTTTAGTATGGTGACAATTGTCTTATTAGCCGCTTCTACCGCTCCGTTGGTTTGGGGTCGGTAGGGTGAAGATGTATGCCTTTGAATTTTGTATTTGGTCAGCAAGGCTGCTGTTTCGGCTTGAAAATGAGTCCCGTGGTCACTGATAAACTCGTGAGGATCCCATACTGGCATATTATCTTATTTTGAATGAACTTGGCAACATGGCTGGCGTTGAGAATACGATAGGATTCAGCTTCGACCCATTTGGTGAAATAGTCGATTGCTACCAAAATGAAGCAGTGTCCTCCGGTTCCCGAGGGGTTTATCTTTCCGATTATATCGATTCCCCATGTTGAAAATGGCCATGGTGATGTCATGGTGTATAGCAGGGATGGTGGCATATGTTGTACATTGGCAAAAATTTGACAATTATGGCAATGTCTAACATATAGCTGACAGTCGGTTTCCATGCTATTCCAGTAGTATCCGAGCCTCATGATTTTCTGGACTAACATCTGGGCATTCATGTGTGGGCCGCATTCGCCATCATGTACTTCAGCCATAACTTTTTCGGCGTTGGTTTTATCGACACATCGAAGAAGAGCCCCCTGTGCCGTCTTTTTGTAGAGTTGCCCATCGTCGGTGCGGATGAACTTGGTTGCCAGTCTTCGCAGGGCCTTTTTGGCTCGGTTGTCAGCTCCGAGTGGATATTCCTCGGTTGCTAGGTATGTCAACACAGCTTGATACCATGGCTCGGGATCAGGTATCTCGATTTCTTCGATGTCGTGAATATATGCTGGCTCGGATCGTCTTTCGACACAGATTGGCATACTGGTCATATGATCGGGAATATTTAGCAAAGATGCCAGTTTTGAGAGTGCATCTGTGAATTGATTTTCTTCCCGAGGTGGGTATATATATTCTACCTTGTGGAATTGTTTCTCGAGATCTCTTACTCGTGCCTGGTAGGCCACGAGATTAGCATTTCGAGTCTTCCATTTTAGGAGTGCTTGATTAATGACCAGAGATTAATCACCGTGTGCTCGGAGGTTTGTGACCCCTAAGTCGGCGGCGGCTTGTAGCCCGTGGATACATGCTTCATATTCAGCGGCGTTGTTGGTGACGTCGAAGTCTAATTTGATGGATACGGGAGTATGTTCCCCTCTTGGTGAGATTAGAAGAATCCCGACTCCAAATCCTCGGAAATTGGATGCCCCGTCGAAGTATAAGTCCCACGCTTCGGTGTCAGTGTGGAAAATGTCTTCATCCGGGAAGGACCAAGTGTCGGTGTGTCCTTCTTCGGTTATGGGACTGTCAGCGAGAAATTCGGCTACTATTCGTCCTTTGATGGCTCTCAATGGTACAAACTTTAGATCGAACTCTGCCAACATTAGGGTCCATCTCGATATCCTGCCGTTGAGGATGGGCTTCTCGAAGAGGTATTTGATTGGATCCATTCTGGATAGTACTTGTACCTCGTAACTGAGCATGTAATGTCAGAGCTTCTTAGTGGCCCAGACCAAAGCCAAACATGTTTTCTCGAGCATGGTGTATTTACACTCGTACTCTAAAAATTTCTTGTTGATGTAGTATATAGCCCGTTCTTCGGAGTTGACCGTATGGGCCAGCATAGCCCCCATGGCTGTCTCTGTTGTGATTAGGTATAGTGACAAAGGCAAACCGTGCTGGGGTGGCATCAGGACCGGTGGTGAGGCCAAAATTTCCTTGATTCTATCGAAGGCTGCTTGACATTTGTCGTCCCACCGTAACCGTTCCCCTATTTTCAGCTTTTTGAAGATCGGTTCACACACCATGGTTAGCTTTGAAATGAACCTGCTAATGTATTGGACTTTTCCGAGAAACCCTCTTATCTCCTTTTCGGTCTTAGGGGGCTGCATCTCGGTGATGGCCTTGATTTTGGCTGGATCGACTTCGATACCACGTTGGCTAACGATATGACCCAATAATTTGCCGGATGTTACCCCGAAACTGCATTTCTAAGGGTTTAGCCTCATGTTGTATTTGCGTAATCGGGTGAAGAATTTTCTCAGGGCGGTGATGTGACCGTCCCTGTCTTTAGATTTGACGATCATGTCGTCCACGTAGACTTCCACTTCTTTATGCATCATGTCATGTAATAAAGTTGTGGCGGTTCGTTGATAGGTGGCCCCGGCATTGATGAGACCAAATGGCATAACAGTATAGCAATAAGTACCCCAAGGTGTAATGAAGGTGGTCTTATCCATATCTTCTTCTACCATTTTTATCTGGTTATACCCCGCATACCCGTCCATAAATGATAGAAGGGCATGATCAGCTGTGTTATCCACCAGTATATCGATGTGTGGTAATGGGAAATCGTCTTTCGGGCTCGCCTTGTTAAGATCCCGAAAGTCTACACAGACACGAACCTTACCATCCTTTTTAGGGACCGGTACAATGTTTGCAACCCAATCTGGATACTCGGAGACTCGTATGAACCCAGCTTTGAATTGTTTGTCGACTTCCTCCTTGACCTTGAGGGACCATTCGGGCCTCATGCGTCGGAGTTTTTGTTTAACCGGCTTGAACCCTTCCTTGATCAGTATATGGTGCTCGGCTATTTCGCGATCAATCCCCGGCATGTCCCTGTAGGACCATGCGAAGACATCTTTGAATTCTTGAAGGAGAACTATGAATTGTTGTTTCTCCTCGGGATCTAAGGATAATCCTATCTTAAGCATCTGAGGTTCTAAGGTTGTTCCCACGTTGATGGATTCGGTTTCCTCGATTACCGGATTGCGGGATTCCCTTCGCTCTAGTTGCTCGATCAGATGTGGAGGTAAGGATACCTGTTCGTCGGGTTTCTCAATGTCATTGCACATAAAATCTTTGAAATTGAGAAAGTTTTGAAAATGAGACAAGTCGTAAGCAGAACGGTTGTTATTATTGATCATGAATTGGGAAAATAGCTCGAAGAGAGCTGCCATCTGATCACTAGTCAGTGGCGGGATAGGAAGGGTGCCTGGGACAGACCCCGAGGCACCAGGAGTAGCTAAAGGGAGAGGGAGAGTAACAGGACTGACCCTAGCACCGGACTCACTAGACTCAATCTTAGACTCTGACTCGGACTCCGACTCAGACTCAGACTCAGATTCTGGCATCTCTCCTTCCCCTGTGATCAGCTTGTAAGTCTTTCCTTGACTGTCAGTCCACTTGACAGTCTTCCTCCAGGCTCTGCTCCCGGTCCCGGACCCGACTTCTGAGATCACTTTGGATGGATCAAAGGTGCGGCTGCGGAGGATGAGACTGACCAACTCTTCCTTCGGCGTAGGGATTGTGAGTTCCTCTCCGAAAAGTAGCCCTAGCGCGGGCTTAGCATTCTTAGCATCTTCGGACTGGGTAAGAGCGAAGATGTCATCGGGTATATAGTTGCAGACTTGGGCCGAGTGGGTCCCAGGGTGCGTGGTTGTGGGCCGATACAGGCCAGCTTGGACGGTCTCAAACACTGGAGTGACAAAGATAACCTTGCCGGCTCTGGTTTGGCCCATGTTTTCCGGGGTTAGGGTGTAGCCCAGGCCTGTTTGGGTCCTCCCATTGTCCTGGACTTCGAGGATTTTTCCTGCAGGGAGATGGGCCTTGATGTAACCCCTGGTAGAAAGCCCAGATTCTGCAGCATCCGGTCAAGGCGGACCGTGAAGTAAGGACGGAAGAGATGATCTTCTTCGATGGCCCCTACGAAATCGAACCTCCAGAGATCGGTGCGGCCCGAGGTGTTGCAGTTAGCCACTGTCATAGGTGTGGCTTCTAGAGTGATGACGGTGTCATGCAAAGGTAGCTTGATTTTCCGATGCAAGGTGGAGGATACAGCCCTGGTTGCGTGAATCCAAGGTCTTCCTAAAAGAAGGTTGAAGGAAGAAGTCACGTCAATCACTTGAAACTCTAGCTCCTTCTCTATCGGGCCTGTTATGATAGTGAGTTTCGTGGCTCCAGCTACTGACTTCGGGCTTCCGTCAAAAGCCTGAATGGTTTGAGCCGTAGGAATGTAGTCGGCCTCGGTAATGTCGAGGGCTTTGGCGGTCCTCAAGGGGAGGACATTGACTGCTGACCCGTCGTCAATCAGGGTCATGGGTAGGTAATTTCCACGGCAGATGACCGTGATATAGAGGGCCATGTTGTGGGCTGGCCCAAATGGTGGTAGATCATCATTGGAGAAGGTGATTAATGGGCCTTCTTCTATGGATCTCCCCTTTAGGTGGGGAAGAACCGTGGCTACCATTTCAGCTGGAGTAGTCATAGAGTTGATTTTGACTTGATCGAGGGTCTTAGTGAGTGCCTCTCGATGTTCCTGGGAGCTAACTAGGAGTTGCCATATAGAGAGGTCAACTCGAGTCCTGTTTAGTTGTTTTACAATAGCCTTTTCAGCAGTTGGCTCTTCTGGGGCGGGCTCGACCCTAAGTGGCTCGGCAATGATGAGGGCTTGACTAGTGGCTAAGACTTTGGACTTAACCTTTTGAATCTCCTCGGGCGTGATGGGGACAGTTTCCCCTTTGGTGAGATAGACGTCGTCTTCGTCGTCGCACCAGATACCGTTTATTTGCGGGACAAATGGAGAAATGAGGTGTGAGCAATCCATTATTTCCCCGGAGAAGATGACGTGAGTGGCTAACGGGTTATCCTTGTTGTTGGGTTTACCCCGGGCAAATGGATCTTCCCGTTCTCGATGAGATCTTGGATAAGGTGCTTTAGCTTCCAACATTTCTCGGTATCGTGCCCCTTACCACGATGGTAGTGACAGTAGGCCTGGAGGTTGTTGGCCTTGGAGCGTCGTTCGACCGGGAGATCAGGTGTTGGGCCTATTGGGGTGATCAGGCCTTTTGATGAAAGCCTCTGCAGGGGCATTCTCATAGGTGGTGCCTATGTCAGTGAATACCCGGGGGGTGGTATTCTTCTGGGACGAGGTATCAAGTGCGTTTACCTCGTCAAAAATGCTACGAGTGGCAGCAGTAGTTGTGGGCTTGCTCGTTGATGAGCTGGCCCCTTGGTATCCCTTGGTGGAGGCCTTAGTGAGGCTTTCCAACCTTAAATCATCTTCAATTCTCGTTCCCATTTCAGTTAGGACCGCGAAGCTAGGTATGATGGCGTACCGGAGATGGACCCGGTAAGCTGGAAGGAGGTTCTTGACGAAGGCTTCAACCAGCACTTTTTCACTGGGCTTATCGACCAGTTTGACGCTTTCAACTCTCCAGCGTTGGAGATATTTCGTGAATCCTTCCTTAGGTTCCTGGGCCATTATCTCCAGGGTGCGCATAGTGGTTTGGATTTCCGTGTTGTCGGCGTAATTCCGAGCGAATTCCGTTGCCACGTCGTCCCAAGTTTTGTATTTCTTGGAATCGAGCCGGTAGTACCAGGCTCTTGGGTGCTTCTCGAGAGAAGAAGCGAACAGGTGCTTGAACATGTTGGACTCAAACCCCTTAAGGGCCATGAATTCCTTGAAAGCCCGGATATGGTGGACTGGGTCTTCAGTACCCTCGAACATTGGCAGACCCGTCAGATTGAGATTGGCGGGTAGTTCATCGGTTAGTGGGGTGTAGGTCCGGGCATTCTCCGTATGGATGGAGTTTTGGGTTGACAGGTGGACCTGTTCCTGCAGTTTGTGGACTGCGCTGGCCAATTCAGCTAAAGGCCCAGTAGTATCGACACTGCCACTAGGAGTTCCCTGTTCTATGGCACTTACCCGGGTGAGGATGGAGATCTGGTCCCCTCTCATCGACGTGATCATGTTTTCCAGCTTGGTCAATGAGGTCTTCAGTTCATCGACGGCTTGTTGCGTCATGGCTCGAGTGTGGGGTGGCATGTCTGTAAGGGCACCGCGTAATCAGTAACCGACCCAGATCTTAGAATCAAAAGTACATCCCGAGCAAGGAAAAGACTAGACAAGAAAAAGACCGGAGACTGACTCCTAGACGGATGACCCGTGGACGGTGGGCCTTCCTTAGGATTCGGCAAAGTGGGCCTAGTCCCGTTCGAAGGAAGGTCTACGTGAGAATTCCCCAGACTTTGGACTCGAGTGTGTAAACGGGCTTCCCTTTGTAGGAGTCTGTCCTACGCAGGTGGGCCGTGCCTTGACAAATAAGGCAGACTGGGAAAGGGTGGAAATCCGTGATGTAAGATCGACGGAGTTTCGACGCTATAGACTCTTACAACCTATGACAAGACCCGACACTGCTAAATACGGGAAGTCCTAAGAAGAAGAGGGTTTTGAAATGGGAATTTGAATTTTGAAAACCGAACAAAGTCAGATTGGAAGGCCCGATTTTTTGAAAAATCGAGAAAAAAAGGTATCGGGCCGAGATTTCGGGCTTTTTGAAAAGATTTGGACAGCATACCGGCTAAAAAAATAGGCTATTTTGAGTCAAAATCATAAGTCCTAAATTCGGCAGCTTTCCGGGTTTTGAAAAAGAATGGATTTGAAAAGATGTAAGTTTTTTGAAAAATGACGGTTTTTGAAAAAGACCAAAGAAGATCAAGTAGCATGTAGTCATGAAAACAGTATAACGACGCCATGTATTCTCTTAGTCTAAGTCTCGGTCGGTCGAATAGGGTCTATACCAACAACGATCGCATTCTCGCAAATCAGGACGGACCTCCTAAGCCGAGTTGGTCTTAGAATCCGCCGTAAAACCCATGCGAGTTCCGCCATCGAAGTCTTTAGTGCACCCAAGTGGGAATGCACCGCAGTATAGTGGGACGTCGGTCACAAGTAACCGGCCCGGGAAAGAACGGGGTTATGCATGAACCATTGAACTAAAACGTGTACATTACTAATCGAACGATTTCTTTTCGAGTCTCACCCTGAGGATGCCGATGGTAAGTGACACATCATTTAATCCCCAGCGGAGTCGCCAAATTGTGGACATGACATAGGTCCACCCCGACGCGGCCACACGCGGGTTTGGGGAGGCGAATGAATCTCCATATGAGATGGATCGAATTGAATTTTAAATCGAAGTAGAAGTCGCCACCGAATTTTGTGGTTATTCGGAACCATTCGAACCCACTCTATGTCGTAGTGGGCCATATTTAAAACATGGCCCATTTCCGATGTCAGAGCTTATCGGGTTCGTCCCTTAGCATTTGATACCGATACCGACATTATCGGATATCGTGTATTGAATGACTCTCGTTGTCAATGGATTGGGACATCCGGAAACCATGGTTCTGAGTAAGGGGTGAGGGTACGTTGGGAAGTTCATTGAGAACACCCAACCCCGCCCGCACTTAGCGGCCTTTACTAAGATATCGTTCGTTTTACGTACACGCGTTAGTTCGACGGTTGAATGATATGCAGAGATTATTTTCCTAAGACATGTGAAAAAAATAAATAAGTGGGTTGCTAAGTCGTTTAATGCATATTAAACTAATAACGTCAAAGTTATTTTAGCATGTGAATTTGTTTTAGTACAATAAAACAAAGAAATAAATAAATTGCCACAAACACGAGAAAACGAGTTAGTAACGATTGAAATAATAATATAGCGAATAAATATACGAGATCAAGAAAATAAATATTAATCGAAATCTGAAAAATATTGCTAAAACGTTGTTTTGTATAAAAAACGAAGTTCGAAAAATAATAAAAAAAGAACGAGAAAGGCGTGTCGTGGCAGCCGGCCGCGCGGCTTGCCCGGGACTCCGGCGAGTCGCGTGTCGGTCTGATTTTCGAAAGCGGTTTTTTGGAAATTTTCGTTTAAATCGCGTACGAATATTGCATAATTCGTACTCGACTTAATATTCTCGATATTCGTTATATTCGATAGTTGACTACGAAATCAATGTCAAATATTCGGAATAATTTTGGAAAAGATATAAATTTTAGAAATCGTTTCGTAGAATAATAAAATAGAACGATCGAAAAGGTTAAAAAAAGACCCGGGTCACAGACCCGTGCGCGAGTCGCCTGGGCATGGCGCGACTTGCGTGCGGGTCTGCCCGTTTTTATTATTTTTTGTCGAAAATCGTTAATTTTATAAATCGCGTTCAAATATGGATTAATTTATGCCCAATTAATATTTTCGATATTCGTCGTATTCGATATTCGATTATGAAATCAATATCGAATAGTCGGAATGACTTTAGAAAAGGTTTTGAAAAATAGTTTGTTTTGAACGAAAAGTTTAAAAAAAGGATTTTGAACGAAAAAATGTAACGATATCGTCGAAATCTTAATATAATTCTTTTTGATACAATATTCGATTATAGAAAATCGATATCATATTTTTAAGAATGTTCGATATATGAAAATAGTTTTTAATAATATTGATATTTAGAAAATAAGAAACGAAACTGACGAAAGACCCGTAATAAAAAACGAGAAGGAGAAAAGAGAAGAAGAAGAAGAAGCGGGTTTGATTTACACCCTCAACCTACATGCTTTGTTTTCTCGGGATAAGGCTCGTCGGAAAGTGGCTTAGACTTGGGAGCGTCGAGATGATGAGGATGAGTTTAGGGTGTCGGTTTGGACGGGTGGTTGGACGTCGGGTTTGGCCGGACGGTGGGGTGTTTTTGTCGGTATTTCGAGGCTTCTTCGAGAAGGTGTCGGGATTTGCTAGATATAAGGATGTAGGATGTGTAAACCGTGTTATGAGGCTGTTTTTTCGGTGTTCCTTGTGTCTCTTGTGTTGGACAAGAGGTCCTATTTATAGGAATCGAGGTAGTCTTGCTTGTGTGACAAGAAATACCGGTTTGGATAGGAAATACGAGAGTTCGAGAGGAAATCAAAGTCTCGTTTCTTGGTGAAGAAGCCAAGTATCTCGGCTGGTGGGAGGGTATTTCGGCTGAGCTGGGACGCCTAAACCGAGTGTTTGAGCTCGGTTTGTGTCTGTTCCGATTTCTGGATAGAATTCCTACTTGAGATCGAATTCTACCTTTAACGGAATTGTTTAATGTTTAATGAAGCTGAAATTTTGTAGTGTTTGAGTATGAATCAGCCGTGTGAAGTGTCACGGCTGACTCACATGTCTCGGGAAAATCTTTGACCGAGTTTTGACTTGGTCGCTAAAAGATGGTTTTACCCCTGGTGACGGTTTCGACCCAAATTAGTCTTATTTGACTCGAAGCGACCCACTGGGCCTGGATTTGAGGTTGGTTTTGTAAGATTTGTACTCGGTGATAAGTCTAAACCAAATGTCCATGATTACAAGCCCATATCCGAGTCTATCAAAGCACGTTTACGTCCAATCATCATCGGGTGTTTGGCGGGAACTACTATAGACACCTGGCGGTCAAAATGTGGGTGTCTACAAATAGTTATTTTCATAATTAAAAGAGTTGAATATGAAATTTAGTTGAATATGAATGTTGAAGTAGCTGAATATAGAAAAGGTTGGGGGTTTACACAAAAAAGAGGGGTTTACGCAATATCCTTTTCCCTCCGAGTTCCTATTATTGTCTCAAAAGCTTTTGGGTGAAAAATAAGAAAGGGAAAATGAATGGTTAAAAAAATGGAGGAAGAGAGAGAAATGAGAGACTAATTGTGAACCACACATTGATGACCTAAAAATGAAAATTAGACAAAAATCAAACTCAGCTCAAAAGAGAAAGTGAGACAATAATAGGAACTCGGAGGGACTACTATATATATGTGTATGTATGTATGATGGAAGTGTTGTTTCATTGTTCTTAATGTTTTTGTACGCTAACATTTCAATGTTCACTTTTTATGTGTTTACAGGACAAGAGCAAATGGTTTACAGCAAGTGTGAGTATGCTTCTTCGTGCTGAGCTCTTAATTGTTTGCCATAGGTGTCATAATTAGTTTCCCTCTCAATCCTTGAGGAAAGCTAAAGCTTTCTACTTACTTTCAAATGAGCTTTGGTTCATTATTTTGAGAAGGATGTTGTAGGGTTACAACCCTTAAACCCAAGGATCTGTTATAAGTATTAACCGAAAAGACAAACAATAGAGGGATAACGAATATACCTTATTGGCAGCGGAAGAGGGTATTAATAAGAATAATAAGAAATATAATAACCCAAATATATATATAATTCCCCACGGACAGAATAAAGCAACCCCAGATGTGATGTCTCCGTTAGTATCCACACAGGTACGGAACTGCGGTGTATATGCTAGTATAAGGGTTTTGTGAGACGGTCTCACAAATTCTCTCTCTCTCTAATATATGGAATAATGCTCTGAATTGTCTATTCTGGTTCATCATATGAACCCCTTATATAGGACAGCTTGAGAGCTAGGTTACTTAACCTAGAAGTTATTCCATAACTCAAATTGGTATAATTAGATTATCACAATAATTCTAGTTACCATATAAAAGTTATTTCACAACTAATATTGGTATAATTAGATTATCACAATAACTCTAGTTACCATAACTAGATTATTACTATAACTCTAATTACCATAACCCGACAACACAGCTGAGTCGTATTACTACTGACCCGATATATTAATATACCGATATATTAATAATATCCCGCACACATTGTGTGTGACCCAATGAGCCCACTTAAGACTACCAGACATATAACCCATTTATATGTCAACCCGACATCGACCTCTAGCAAGGCATATCGGATACATAGACTTAAGCGGGTAAATCCGTAGGACAGTGGACATAACTCCTTCAGTCTCCCACTTGTACATGTCCTCTCAAGAACGGCGTTAAGTCTCTTTGCTACTATTGTCTCCAATTGAGAACGAGGCAAGAAAAAGTGTCATCCTCGCATATCTCAATCTTTTACTCGAATCTCTGAGTTGACTTGTTAAAAGAGCAGATAGATGACAATCATCCTATCTGAGTGCGGCCACGCATTTGCACAAGTCACACTCTTCGAGTGGCCAAGAAACAATAAATTCCCTTCAATAAAGGAAGAGCAAATCCCCTCTTGTCTAACCACATCCTATCACATGTTCCATGCATGCCCAATAACCATCCATAGTCCCCTTTCACAGCTGACGAGGAATAGTATCAAAGCATACACATCACATGTATAGAATAGTCAAAGACTCAGGTCTAAAGACCGTACAAGTTCATAACTTGCAAAGAATTTTACTGACACTAAGCGAAATCTTAGTAAAATCCTTTTTGGCGGGTCTGTCTAATGTATGTTCTTAACATACACTCGTGTGCCTGGTTTAGTATTTCGATACCTATGACTCAAGGAACTTAGTCATCAACCAACTCACACACTAGTCATTTAAGGTATTCAAATGTCCCAACACAATACCCTGACTAGAGACAAAATAATTACATCATCCAAATAGAGTTCCAAGACTAAGTCACGTACTTAGTGGTCTATTTCATCAATGTATATTATTTAGGGACAAACAATCCATACAAGAATTGAATAAAAATTGCACTTTATTAAATAAAAGCAATAGTAAAGATTACAAAGTTCAGCATAAAATTAATACTCCCACTAAAACAAGGATCTCCTAAATAGGACTTAAGACCATTCGCTCATGCGTCTAATGCCTATCGCAGCTCTATGAATATCATGCTTAGGCTGCGGGAGGGGCTTTGTCAAGGGATCAGCAACATTTGCTTCCGATGGTACTCTGCATATATTGACATCAACTCTCTCAATGAACTCTCTGATTAGGTGAAATCTTCTAAGTATGTGTTTGGATTTCTGATGAGACCTAGGTTCCTTAGCTTGCGCTATGGCACCATTATTATCACAATAAAGGTCCACGGGGCTTGAAATGCTAGGGACGACTCCCAGCTCCTCGATGAACTGCCTAATCCAAACAGCTTCTTTTGATGCTTCCGAAGCAGCAATATACTCAGCTTCTGTTGCAGAATCTGCCACTGTGCTCTGCTTGGAACTTTTCCAACTTACAGCACCACCGTTCAAACAAAAGACAAAACCGGACTGTGATTTGGAATCATCCCTGTCTGTCTGGAAGCTAGCATCGGTGTAACCATTTACAACGAGCTGCTCTTCACCTCCATATACCAAGAATAAGTCTTTAGTCCTTCTTAAGTACTTCAGAATATTCTTGGCTGCTATCCAGTGACTTTCACCCGGATTCGACTGGTATCTACTCGTCATGCTTAGAGCACAAGCTACATCAGGACGAGTACACAACATGGCATACATGATGGATCCTATGGCCGAGGCATAGGGAACCTTACTCATGCGCTCTAGCTCATCAGGTGTCGAGGGACACTGACTCTTGCTTAGATTGACACCATGTGACATTGGTAAGAACCCTCTTTTGGAATCCGTCATATTGAACCGTTTAAGGATCTTATCAATATAAGTTCCTTGACTAAGTCCAATAAACCTCTTTGATCTATCTCTATAGATTCTTATTCCTAAGATGTAGGCTGCTTCACCCATGTCTTTCATGGAAAAACAACTTCCAAGCCAACCTTTTACGGATTGCAACAATGGAACGTTATTTCCAATTAGGAGTATGTCATCGACATATAGAACCAAAATTGCTATCGCACTCCCACTAATTTTCTTATATACACAAGGCTCAACTTCGTTTTTACAGAAGCCAAAGGCTTTAACTGCCTCATCAAAACGAAGATTCCAACTCCGAGATGCTTGCTTCAGTCCATAAATGGAACGCTGAAGTTTGCATATTTTCTTAGCATCCTTTGATATGAAACCCTCGGGTTGTGTCATGTACACATCCTCTTGCAGATTCCCGTTAAGGAAAGCTGTTTTCACATCCATTTGCCAAATTTCATAATCATGAAAAGCTGCAATTGCTAAGAGAATCCTAATGGATTTAAGCATCGCTACTGGTGAGTAAGTTTCATCATAGTCGATACCATGAGTTTGCTTGAAACCTTTAGCCACCAAGCTAGCTTTATAGACATCTACATGTCCTTCCATGTCAATCTTCTTCTTAAAGACCCATTTGCACTCGATGGTTTTGACACCTTCGGGTGCGTCTTTCAAAGTCCATACTTTGTTATGGTACATGGAATCCATTTCGGACTTCATGGCCTCAAGCCATTTTTTAAAGTCTGGTCCCATCACTGCCTCTTTGTAGGTTTCAGGTTCATCATTTTCTATCAAGTATAAATCATGACGATACCTGGCCGGAGTTTGCCCAATGTTAGATCTTACAGATTTACGAGGGACAAAATCATTAGAAATAGGCGTAGGTTCTTCTTCAAGTGGTGGGATCGCAACATCTTGCACATTCCCCTCCTCATCCTCAACTTCCTCATTAGGAATTGTGGATGCCTGAATATCCCGAATTTCTTCAAGATCAACCTTACTCCCACTACTCCTTTTGGAAATGAACTCTTTTTCCAAGAAGACTCCATTCCGAGCAACAAACACTTTGTTCTCAATAGGATTGTAGAAGTAATAGCCTCTAGTTTCCTTTGGATAACCAACAAAAATGCATTTGTCAGATTTAGGTCCTAGCTTTTCAGGAATCAATTTCCTAACATAAGCTTCGCAACCCCAAATTTTCATGAAAGACAAACTAGGAACCTTTCCTGTCCACATCTCATGTGGTGTCTTTTCAACTGACTTAGATGGACACCTATTAAGTGTAAAAGCAGAAGTTTCGAGCGCATAGCCCCAGAAGTAAATAGGAAGGTCTGCATGACTCATCATAGATCGAACCATATCTAGTAAGGTTCGATTTCTCCTCTCAGACACACCATTCCATTGTGGTGTTCCAGGTGGAGTGAGTTGTGAAACAATTCCACAGCTCCTAAGATGATCATTGAAATCTTGACTCAAATATTCACCACCTCGATCCGATCGAAGGGCTTTAATTGTCTTGCCAAGTTGATTTTGTACTTCATTTTGGAATTCTTTGAACTTTTCAAATGATTCCGATTTGTGCCTCATTAGGTACACATAACCATATCTACTGAAATCATCAGTAAATGTAATGAAGTATGAAAATCCTCCTCTAGCCGTGGTACTCATTGGACCACATACATCCGAATGTATTAGTCCCAATAAGTCAGACGCTCTTTCATTGTATCCAGTGAAAGGCGTCTTAGTCATCTTGCCAAATAAACAAGATTCGCATATATCATATGATTCATAATCAAAATGATCTAAAAGTCCATCCTTATGGAGCTTTTGTATGCGTTTCTCGTTTATATGACCCAAACGACAATGCCACAAGTAAGTAGGATTAGAATCCTTAGATTTCAACCGCTTTGCATTATTAATATTATATAGCTGCTTAGGTGAATCAAGAACATATAAGCCATCAAAAATGAATGCTTGACAATACACAATACCATTACGCGAAATGGAACAACATTTGTTCTTTATTGAAATATCGAAACCTTTCATGTCCAAACAAGAAACGGAAATAATATTCCTGCTAATGGCAGGTACATGATAACAATTATCTAGTTCTAAAATTAAGCCACTTGGCAACTCTAAATGAAATATTCCTACAGCTAAAGCAGCAACTCTTGCTCCATTGCCTACGCGCAGGTCCACTTCACCTTTTGCCAGAGCCCTCACGTCTCTCAATCCCTGTACATTACAGCAAATATGAGAACCACATCCAGTATCAAATACCCATGATGTAGAGCAGCTAGTAGTAACATTTACTAATATAACATTAATACCTGTAGAGGTAGAAGCAACATTCCCATTCTTCTTATCTTCTAGGTATTTTGGACAGTTCCTCTTCCAATGCCCCTTTTCACTACAGTAGTGACAAAGGTCCTCATCAGATTTCTTAGGCGAATTCTTAGACTTCGGCTTGGCTTTAGCAACATTTGCCTTAGCCGCCTTTCCTTTGTTTTTGCCTTTGAAACCCTTTCCCTTTTGCACCATGAGTACTTCAGGGGTTAGACCCTTCCTGACGTTTGGTTCAGCCGTCTTGAGCATTCCGTGCAACTCTTGCATCGATCTCTTTAGATCATGCATGTTAAAGTTCAACACAAAATCCTTCCAGATAGATGACAAGGATTGAAGTAAAATATCTGTCTGCATCTGGTATGCAAACCCCGCACCAAGACGATCAAGGTTATCAAAATAACCCATCATTTTCATCACATGCGGGCTGACCGGGTCTTTGTCACCCATTTTGCAGTTAAATAGTGCAACCACAGTATTATACCTCTCGGTCCTAGCCTGCTCCTGAAACATTGATTTCAGGTTCTCTATAATCTCATATGCCGACTCAGTGTTTTCGTATTGCTTCTGAAGCTCAGAATTCATAGTCGCAAGCATGAGACAACAAACGTCAGTATTGTCTTTCTCATGAGTTAGGTATGATATCTTTATATCATCCGCAGCATCAGAATCTGGTTCTAAAGGAAGTTCCTTCTCAAGGACATATTCCTTTCTCTCCTGTTTGAGAACAATTCTCAAAGAGCGATACCATTCCAGAAAATTTGAACCTTTCAATTTTTCTTTCTCAAGCATTGAACGGAGCGAAAAATTGTTTAACGACGACATATCTACAATAAATAAATAAATGCAGACTAATTAATATGCTGAAAAATGCAATAAAATCTTAAACAATTTTAAGACAAATTATGAAAACTACCCTCAAATTCACATAATATTCCAAGATCCTAAACCTTTTGTCGCTTAAGTGAACTTGGGCTCACTGCTCAAACTCCAAAAGTAAAGGTAGACAACTATTTGTCGATTACAAACCATGTAATTCTTGGTTTGTCGGTATAATTCATCATATGAAACCAACTATTTGCCTCAAAGCCCAAGTCCGACTTGATAGCGATGTTTAAGAAAACCAAACTAAACCTGTGGGTAACCGTTACCCACCTACTTAATCCACACACATTGACAAAGCACCGCTTAGGCAGTCACTTTAACCAATGATATGAAATTATTGTAGTGGTTAGTTCTGGAAAGGCAAGACTTAAATATTTGTGAGGGAATAATTGCATCATGGGTCCTAACCATGTTTGTAGGTCATCTAACAAGGCGGCCTATTAGTTCTAAACACACAAGTCTCATAAAATAAACATTCATGCATCATATGACATAATATTCAATTATTATCATGTATAGAACAAGGTTTTATAAGGAACCCGAATGAAATTATTATATATGTAAAAGTGACTAAATTCCATTAATTGGTCCGTTTTACAAAAATCGAGTCTTGTCCTAATCATATTAGAATTCATCGTTAATAAAATTCTAGTAATTTTAATTTCTCAATTTTAATCGAATCTTGACCAATCTTATTAGCCTCATCGTCAACAAGGAAATCGAGTATTATGAGGGTCAATAAAATTAAAACATAATCTATATTATATCTTAAATTTAAGAGTTAATTTCATAATTTAACAATTTAAATTCACAAATTAAGATACCCTAAACATAATCTTTAATTACTAGACGAGTTGCTTACAAAGTTATATGTTTTAGATCATAAACTTGAACTGGTCAATCAAACTCAATGTATTATAATCAATTACAATGATTATCAGAATAACCATCAATGTAAAATATATACGACGAGTGAGGAGAATGAAGACAACAACTTACAACATGCAATCAAGGTATTATATCTTATATAATCATGCATCAATGTAATAATAAGTTCATGCAAAGCAACGAATTGCACACACTAAGTGACAGGCATTACCAAGTAGTCAAATCAGTAATAATTACAACCAACAGCAATTATGTGAGCAATAGATAAAAGAACCATTCTTTTACGAAACATACACAGACTTATTACGTACATCGAATAAAATCAAATTAGTACGCGGATTGAATCCCTCATAACCAATTATGAGCCATGAATTCAAGTCGATTTGATTGATACTAATAACAGAGGCTCTGATACCACTGTAGGGTTACAACCCTTAAACCCAAGGATCTGTTATATGTATTAACCGAAAAGACAAACAATAGAGGGATAACGAATATACCTTATTGGCAGCGGAAGAGCGTATTAATAAGAATAATAAGAGATATAATAACCCAAATATATATATAATTCCCCACGGACAGAATAAAGCAACCCAGATGTGATGCCTCCGTTAGTATCCACACAGGTACGGAACTGCGGTGTATATGCTAGTATAAGGGTTTTGTGAGACGGTCTCACAAATTCTCTCTCTCTCTAATATATGGAATAATGCTCTGAATTGTCTATTCCGGTTCATCATATGAACCCCTTATATAGGAGAGCTTGAGAGCTAGGTTACTTAACCTAGAAGTTATTCCATAACTCAAATTGGTATAATTAGATTATCACAATAATTCTAGTTACCATATAAAAGTTATTTCACAACTAATATTGGTATAATTAGATTATCACAATAACTCTAGTTACCATAACTAGATTATTACTATAACTCTAATTACCATAACCCGACAACACAGCTGAGTCGTATTACTACTGACCCGATATATTAATATACCGATATATTAATAATATCCCGCACACATTGTGTGTGACCCAATGAGCCCACTTAAGACTACCAGACATATAACCCATTTATATGTCAACCCGACATCGACCTCTAGCAAGGCATATCGGATACATAGACTTAAGCGGGTAAATCCGTAGGAAAGTGGACATAACTCCTTCAGATACATCTCCCCAGGTTAATTAATGAAGTGAATTTATGGTTGGTTAACGGGGTTGAGTTGGGTTTGTTGCACATTTGAGACTTCTACAACGGTCTCATGTCAGAATTTGTATTTCTCAGTTTTTGTGTTATTGTTGATCTTCTAAAAGTTACTATGTCATCATTTTATTTTAAACTCATCAAACAATTATGACTACAGTCACCATTTCTTTTATAGCTTTATATATCCAATGATGATTGTTCGACACTTGAGATCTAGGAATGTACTAAAAAGTCATATACTTCTGTAAGATAGGTTATACATTTACAGCTGGAGATAGGTCAGTCAGTTCTGACGTCAAATAGACTTGTGTACTGTTGTACTGAGCTCAATAATGTAGCACAATATTAACTATGAAAATATACTTACTTGAGAATCTTAATCTCGTAAGCCATTTATTTTAGGACCAAGCTAATGCTCTCTGTACTTTATGGGTTCTTTGTATTGAACTCCGGCTGACTGGGCTATCTCATATCAAACATTCATCAGCCATGTGCATGTACATACCAAAATAATCACGTTTTTTTATTGGTTTTGCTCGTAGTTTTGGTCGTTTGCCTATGAGATTGCCATATGTACTGAAAACTTCAAAAGTCAGATCTGTCTCATACATTTTTTAGCATTGTTTTACACATACTATGTGCATGTTGTCAGTTTGCATTAAATTTGTCAAAAATGTCTGTTAATCATGTAGTATCATAGCATCAAGAGATGCTGTTTGATGCTCGAATGCACTGTAAAGTGTGTGTGTTTATTCTTGACTCTGTACGTAACCTTGGATCATGTTTTCTCTTAGCCCTGGAAAGATAGAATGAAGGACGCCGCTGATCAAGAATGGCTTGTTCTTCTTCAGAACTTGGATCCTACATACGAGTACAACTTAAATGAAGTTGAGGTGTGAAGTTGCGATAGTGTATATTTTTTTAATATGGTACTGTTCCTGAGGGTATGTGTAGGGTTACAACCCTTAAACCCAAGCACTTGTTACGAGTATTAACCGAAAAGATAAAAGTAGAGGGATAACAATTAAACCTTATTTGCAGCAAAACAGCGTATTAATCAGAAGTATAATAAACCCCAAAAATATATATAACCTCCACGGACGGAATAAATAATCTCCACGGACAGAATAAATAATTCCCACGGACAGAATAAAGCACCCCAAACGTAATGCCTTCTTTGGTATCCACACGGGTACAGAACTGCGACGTATATGTTAGTATAAAGGTACGTGAGACTGTCTCACAACTTCTCTCTATATCTCTCTTATAATTGTTTATAAGACGAATATATATTACGAGTCAATACTCTTTATTCCATATATTGGTTCATCATATGAACCTCCTTACATAGGAGAGAAGGTAGAATTAGGTTACTTTCATAACTCTAATTACCATAATTAGATTATTAGTATAACTCTAATTACCATAACCCGACAACGCAGCTGGGTCCGTATTACTATCGACCCGATATATTTAATATACCGTTATATTAATAATATCCCGTACACATTGTGTGTGACCCAACACTACAAGAAAAACAGTCCTGGACGTCCGCTTGGTTGGCATCCTGGTCATATGGACGCCTACATGGCGTCTGAAAAAACCGACGGGCGTCCACAGTCAGACGCCAAACTTGGCGTCCGACTGAGTTTGGGAAGGACGAAATTCAGCCCAAAAGGCGTCCACAGGCGGACGCCATATACCACAAATGGCGTCCACTGTCGGACGCCAAAAGAGGAGTAGCGGGCGTCCACCCATGGCGTCCGACAGTGGACGCCCGTCTGTTGATTATGGCGACAAATACACGCCCACCCCCCTCTCCCCCTTCACTCTCTAACCCCTCTCTTCCTCTCCTCGCCGAGCCCATTTCACCTTCCTTTCCTCCATTTTTTTCTACTTCTTATTAATCTTTGGTATGTATTCTTACTTACTTAGTTCTTATTCATTATAATTAGTTCTTGATTTTTATTGTTATCGTTATTTAGTGATAGTTTGATAGTAAATATTATTTAGGTCTACATTTCGATTAGGTTGATTAGTATAGGTCAAGTTAGATTAGGTTGATTAATTAGTTTATCCCAAATTCGATTAGGTAGATTATTTTTGCCCATCACAATTTTGATTAGGGTTTGAACAATTTGGTTGAATTGAGCTAGAATGACCTCTAGGGCCTCCCGTGAGGTTTTGTGTGACTTAAGACGGACCAAAAGGTGTCGTAATAATGCCGGATTTTCCCGAAACCACTTCTATCTTGATCGGGGTTGTAATTAGGTGTAAGCGGTGCTTTCTGATTTTTGATATCTGTATCCGAAAGTTTGACCTTTTTTGACCTGTTTTAGCTGTTTTTGTCGGACGTAGGCCATGAATTTTTTCTGTTTTGTTCGGTTAATTTGGGATTAAATTGATAAATGAGTTAGGGTTTTCGTAAATTGCGCTGAAATTGTGATTACATTTGTGATTAAAATCGGTGACTGATTTTTGTAAGGTTAATCCTAAATTAATAAGACATTAGGGTTTACTTTGACGTATTAGTGATTACATTGATGAAACTTAGTTAGAGAAAATAAGTTTAAGGTAAATGGTGATTAAATTTTTGCTTAGTAAGTTAGTTCTAAATTAAGTTAGGGAAATTAAACTTTAATTTGTTATATATATTTTTTGAACATAGAAAATAGAGAGAATTGAACGGAAATGGATGTATGAGGGAAGACTTGATAAGAAGAGATGTCCCACCGCCGAATTTTTGAGGGGTGTTGAATCATTTGTCGAGGTGGCTAAA
This sequence comes from Agrostemma githago, assembly GCA_958450325.1. NCBI lineage: Eukaryota > Viridiplantae > Streptophyta > Magnoliopsida > Caryophyllales > Caryophyllaceae > Agrostemma > Agrostemma githago. Next base: position 57,056,669 of record OY288247.1, on the reverse strand, counting down.
AAGTCAGTAGATTATGCATCGAGGGGGGAGGTTAGGTGTCCGTGTACTAAATGCAAGAACATAAAATTTCTTGAGATCCTTGTAGTTAAGGAACATGTCATCTATAGTGGTTTTTCACCCGATTACTATAATTGGATTTGTCATGGTGAGCCATCTCAGTCTGAGGTACCCGAAAACCATCAAAATGAGGGGGGATTGAGAGGTATGATAGTTGACGTTGTGGAGTGCAACTTGTTTAATAACGAGAACACATATAGGAATGACGACTCACCTAACCCACGAGACTCACCCAACCCACAAGACTCACCTAACCCCCAAGAGCCTAACCCACGAGCAAAGGCGTTTTTTGACATGTTGGACGCTTCGGAGAAACCGTTATACGGAGGGTGCGATGTCACTTTGTTAGAAGTCGCGTCTATGGTAGTTAGCCTTAAATGTGAGTTCAACCTACCCTTTGCTTGTGTCTATGGTATTGCTGCCTTGCTCGAGAGAGTTATACCAAAAGATAATATCATGACCCGAACATTCTTCACAACCAAAAAGGTTGTGAAGGGACTTCAACTCCCGCATCAAAAGATTGATGTTTGCCCAGATGGATGCATGTTATTTTGGAAGGATGATGCGATGCTTGATGAATGTAGGAGATGTGGTAAGGGTAGGTATAAGACGGTTGAGGGGGATATTATTTTGAGAGGTAGAAAAGGGAGAAGCGTTGTCAGGGGTATGAAACCAATCCCAATAAGTCAGCTTACGTATTTCCCTATTGCACCTAGGCTTCAAAAATTGTATGCCACAAAAACCATAGCGGAGCAAATGAGGTGGCACAAGGAGGACGTTAGGGTACTAGGGAATATGTGTCATCCGAGTGATGGTGAGGAGTGGAAGCGTTTCGATAGACTACATCCCCACTTTGCGTTAGAACCCCGAAATGTAAGGCTTGGGTTGTGCACTGATGGATTTGCACCGTTCGGCCAATTTGGTAAATCGTACTCTTGTTGGGCAGTGATGATCACACCTTATAACCTACCTCCTTGGTTGTGTTTGAAGCAGCCTTTCATCTTCCTATCTCTTATTGTGCCCGGACCCAAAAACCCGAAAAATCATTTGGATGTTTACTTGCAACCTGTTATTGAGGAACTGAAACAACTGTGGGAGGTAGGGGTGGAAACTTATGACGTCTCTCTGAGACAAAACTTTTAGTTGAAAGCAGCTTTGTTGTGGACTATAAACGACTTTCCCGCGTACGGTATGCTCTTGGGGTGGTCTACTGCAGGTCAGAAAGCATGTCCGTGTTGTATGGATGAGAGCAAAGCTTTTTATCTTCCAAATTCTAGTAAAATAAGTTGGTTTGACTGTCATCGGCAGTTCCTACCAGAAGGTCACCCATATAGAAAGAATAAGAAGGCATTCAAGAAGGGTGAGGTTGTGCTTGATGACGCACCTGATCGACTCCCCGGAGATGAAATATGGGAGTTGATTTCCGATTACCCGTCCACTATCGATGGAACCGAGCAGGAGTTCAAAGATCTCAAGAAGTTGAAAAATGATTGGTTTAAACGTAGCATATTCTTTGACCTACCATATTGGAGGACTTTGTTTCGTCACAATTTAGATGTGATGCACATAGAGAAAAACTTCTTCGAGCAGTTGATTCACACTGTGATGGATGTGGATGGGAAGAGTTGTGACACCACAGACTCCCGGCGAGATGTAAAGCATTTTTGTGACCGTCCTCAACTGCACATAAAACGGGATGGGTCGGAACCGAGAGCCTTGTTCACACTTGACAAGGCTCAGAGAAAGGCGTTGTTGGAGTGGGTAGAGAAGTTGAAGTTCCCTGATGGGTACGCCTCCGACTTCAAACGCTGTGTTGATCTTAAGAACCTGAAGCTGCAAGGGTTAAAGAGTCATGACTGTCACGTCTTCATGGAGAGGTTGCTTCCGGTATCACTAAAGCACCTTCTGCCACCGATGGTGTGGAATTCTATAACTGAGATATCTCAGTTCTTCCGAGATTTGTGTTCTTCTACAATATCAATTGACGACATGACTCGGCTCGAGGATCAAATTCCACAGATACTATGCAAACTTAAGATGATCTTCCCACCGTCGTTCTTTAATTCCATGGAGCATCTACATGTCCACTTGCCCTACGAGGCTAAGGTTGGAGGACTTGTCCAGTATAGATGGATGTACCCATTTGAAAGGTACATAACTGTTAGTAACTTCATTTAAAAAAAAAATTAGCATAACCAATTTTTATTGATTGAAATATATAACTTGTTTATTTAGGTTTCTCAATCATTTGAAGAAGAAGATTGGTAACAAGGCTAGGGTAGAGGGTTCTATTTGTAATGCATATTTGACAGAAGAGATTGCAAACTTCTGCTCCCTCTACTTCGATAAAGATGTCCAAACAAAAACCAAGAACCTGAACCTAGAACATTCGTTGTCCATTGATCCCACTATACCCGAGTTTTTTCAAAAGAAGGACGATGAAGGAACTTCATCCGTTGAGGGTTCTAGGACGCTAGATGAGAAAGAGTACAACCGATCGCACCTTTACCTACTCTCTAATTGTGAGATCTTAGAGCCTTATGAGAAGCAATTAGTAACTGAATATGTCGCTGCAAACCCTGACGTGAACCCTGATGACGTTTGGAGTAAGCACGACGAACATTTTCCTAAGTGGCCCAAGGATCACGTAGTTGCCTTAGACATACGTGATGATTTGGTTAGAAGTTTGGCATTTGGTTCAGTGCGAGCGGTTAAAACCTGGAACCGGTACTCGGTGAATGGGTTCAATTTTCACACATTTAACTACGGGAAGAACAAGGCTAGATGCAATTTTGATGTGAGTGTGTCATCTCTTGATGGTGATGAGTACTACGGTATTTTGGAGGATATTTTTGAGTTGTGCTATGCTGGCAGAGAACGAGGGTATAGAGCTGTGGTATTCAAATGTGAGTGGAAAGACAGCTCCGTGAATGGGACCCGAGTGCATGAACGTTACAAGATTGTGGAAGTTAATCACACAAGGAAATATCCTACGTACGATCCGTTCATACTCGCGCATCAGGCGAAGCAAGTCTACTTTGCTCCTTCTCCTTACACGAAAAATGACCGAAATCAAAGTCAATGGTGGGCAGTCTTTACGACTAAACCCCGGGGACAAATAGACAGTTCTCTGTTCCAGGAAGATGTCGCTTCAAGTGGGACACGCTTATCTTCTATTGAAGAGACCATATTCTCCGAAGAAGATCAGAATGAAGGGGCGGAGGAAGATTTTGAGGATGATGATGATGATGATGGACAAGGAGAATACATGGTCGGGGATGTCCCGGAGATCCTTGCTGAGGAGGATGACGGACACAATGAAGAGATTTTGGAGGACGACATAGTGGACAGCGAGGAGACGGACGAGGAGGCCAGGATCAGACTGAGGAGGATGAGGCTGAACAGAATAACGACAGCGAAGATGACTACTAGAGTTGTTGTAGTTGGTTACATTGCTGATTACATGGTTAGGTGAATATGCTACTTATTTGTTACATTATTTCAATCAAGTTAGAATGTAATTGTCAATTGTTGTTAACATTGTTTAATTTGTTGCAAGGTTAAGATAATGCCAGGCGCTAGATCGACCAGGAAACGTGGTGGGGGTAGTAGGTCTGTTCAGACCTCCACCACGCAGCAGCAGGAGGAGGAAGTGGTCCTCGAAATGGGACCGGAGCACACCGATGAGCAGGAGGAGGATGAGGAGGAGGAGCAGCAGCAGCAACAGAGGAAGGAGGAGGAGCTGGAGAAAGACGATGACGGTCGGGTGATTCTCGACCCTACAGGCACATGGTAATATAATCTAACATGTTGATTATTCTTTTGTAACATATTTATTTTTGGACTACATCTTGTATGATTTTGTACATACATGTGCTTCTCGACTCGGTGCAGGTTTCTGCATAAACCGGTTGTCAAAGGCTGTACTACCAGCTTCATGGTCGACAAAGGTCAGGGGTACGCCTGTTGGACTCAGGTGCCGGTGGAGGTACGGGAGTGGTGGTTCAACCAATTCCGGGTACGTGAATTGTTTTTAATTTGCTACAGAGTTTTTAATTTATAATGTGAACTTTATAAATATTTTTGCTACTAATTATTAATCCGCCTTTATTGTGTAGCTCAAGTTCAGTTGGAAATCCGCGTTAGATGGAAGGGTCTGGGAACGGTACAATGAGACGTGCACACGACGTTTCTCTTGTGTGATGAATAAACGACGCAAGCGGGGGACACCGCTAAAGGACCTTAAAGGTGTTTTTTTTTTGGGTAATCAATTTTAACAAACAATCTAACTTCAATCTTTCACAGTATTAAATAATATATTGGGTCGTCATATTTTAGGGGACGCGTTGGAGAGATGGGTTGCCTGCCACGACAAGAAGGGCTTTAAGGTTAGGTCTCAAACGGCTCAGAGGAACAAATTGTCGAACTGTGAGCACGAGGGCCACGCAAACCCGACACATCATCGGGGTTCTCAGTCTTCTGTCACTCGTGCCAAGAGGGTATGATTTCTACTAATTAATACCGTACTCGTCCTTGAATAATCAGAAACTATGTTCGCATAATTTATATTCGCCTAATAACATTCGTACTCATTTAATAGCTGCAAGCTGAGCTCGGGAGGGTGCCAACCGCGGCGGAGATATTCTTCGACATGCATGGGCAGACCGATGACAAAGGGACTAGCTTTAAGACGAACAAGGATCAGGCGATCTGGGTGAGTACTAACTATTTCAAATAAATCGACTTTAGTTGGTAGATAACTATCTTCAATGATTTCATCTAATAATAACTTGAATTGAAATCGTTGTTCTGTACGCAGGACGCCTACCAAGAAGAGCTAGCGAGACTCAAGGCTGATCCTGATGCTGAGGAAGTCGACCCGAATGAGACTTGGTTCAAGGTCGTCAAGGGTTACAAGAAAGGAAGTGTGTACGGTGTGGGAAATGCACACGGTATGTACTTCAAACCTCTCACACCGTGTCTCAGCACCTGCACTCAAATGGAGTACACGCCGGCCGGATCTCAAAAACCCGACCCGGAGAAAGACGCCATGAAGGAACAGCTGACGGAGCAGTAGCAGCAGCTGAAGGACCAGGCCGAGACCATAAAGAAGATGCAGGAACAGATGGCCATGTTTCAGGCCATGTTCAACAAATGCAACCAAGATCGTCCCCCATCCCCTCCAGACGACAGAGACCCCAATAGCGGGGATGGCGGTAACTCTGGTGCTTCAGCTAGCTTCTTAGTTAGTTGATTGTTTTTGGTTGTTGTTGTTGTCGCAACTTTATTTATGGATTATGTATATTCTAACTAGTTTAGATTTGTGTACCTTCAAACCGTATGTTAAATATTTTTTATATAAGTTTTTTCAGCATGAATGAGTCGAGAGATGAAGTGTATTGGTTGACTGAGAGTGAATGAGGTTGAGGTATTGTGGATAGTCGACATTTGTGGTTGATTGAGCGTTGTGGATGTGGTTTATATTGCAGGTTTTGGCTAGACATTAAACTTATGTTTACGATCATGCAACAGCGTAAATAGCGTCCAATAATGGACGTCGTGACGGACACCTGGGAAAGCCAAAATGGCGTTCGACTGTGGACGCGAGATACCCCCGGATGGCGTCCACAGTCCGACGCCAACTTCAGGACCAAGGCGTCCGACTGTGGACGCCATCCGGGGGTATCTCGCGTCCACAGTCGGACACCACCCTTGGCATCCGCAGTCAGTCGCCAAATAACTTGACGTCCAATAGTGGACGCCTGTTTCAAAAGTTGGCGAGCGAGCGTGGCATCCGCTTTCTGACGTCTGTTTGCGGGCGCCCGTTTCTTTATAGCGTCCACTGTCGGTGCTCACCAGGTGGACGCCGGGGACTGTTTTTCTTGTAGTGCAATGGACCCACTTAAGACTACCAGACACGTAACTCATTTACGTGTCAACCCGACATCGACCTCTAGCAAGGCATATCGGATACATAGACTTAAGCGGGTTGATCCGTAGGACGGTGGACATAACTCCTTCAGTATGGTGGGTTAAGCTTTGGCTAAGTTACCTTATTAGATATTAGTTGTGACATTCTATGTTCAACTATAATGCGTGCATAGTAATATGAGGTCAAAGAATATAGAATGCCACTAGATGCACATTTTATCTAAGCTTATGAGATATGTTTTTACCTCTTTATTGCGGCATAAGCTTTAAAATTGTGTTATTTATGTGTTGATTGTCCGCAGGATATCATTTGGCTTGCTTTTCATGAAAACTGCACAGTAAAAATAGTGCAACATACTGCAACATCTAGCCCGCAAGTAGAGCAGGCAGTTAGTCGGGCCGGGCCGGGCTTCGTGCCGTGCCCGGCGGGCTTCGTGCCTGGGTGGGCCGGCCCGGTCGTGCGTAGACCCGGGCTCGTGCCGTGCCCGGCACGGAGCTCTAGCCGACCTTGCCGCCGAGGCACGGCCCGAGGCCCGGGCCCGGTCGTGCCGTGCTCGGGCCGGGTTTCGTGCTCGGTCGTGCCCGGCCCGTCGTGCTAGTTTCGTGCTCGTGCCCGTGTTTCGGTTTTCGTGCCGGTTTTCGGGTTTCGGGTCGTGCCTCAATCTATTTCATATTTTTTCCAGCAAAAACAAGACGCGTTTGTGTGCGACCCGGATATTTGTAGCCTTGTAGGTAATTATATATTATAATATTTGTAGCCTTGTAGCTAGCACTCCACAAGTCCCACTTTGGAAATAGTTAATACTCTTTATTAAAAAAAATTGTAATTGTAAAAAAACACAATTACTAAAAATTACAATTACTAAAACAATTACTAAAAATAATAGTAATTATACAAACTAAAAATTATAAATAAAATCTTCGTAGGATGTAAAAGAAACTAAAAAATAATTAAAGTCGACTTGTGAAATTGTAATTGAAAAAATAATTATGTCTATTACTCTACGATTCGACACTGCCACTCGAAGGGGTATCGTCGGTGTTGACATCACTATCTCTTGGTTCCTGACCTTGTTTTCGGTCTCTTGCATCCATCCAATCTTTGTAGCAGATACACATGCGGAGGGTGTCGCAAGACAAAGACGTACGTTTTTCGTCCAACACCTTTTAGAGGCACTGAAGCAACGTTCGGACGCTACAGATGAAACTTGAATGGCGTAGAAGTCTCGTGCCATTGCTGACATCACCGGAAGACCTAGTTCATGTTCTCGCCACCATGATAGAAGATCAGTGGTTAGTTTATCGAATTCGGAAATATTGTTGAAATAATCATATCGCAGGTACATATGAAATTCAGCAAGATCGGACGCCCGTGTTTGTTGAGGAGATGGCATCAGTCGAGACATTCGTGACATGGCCTTGCCCAATCCTGTAGCGATCGTCGATCGGCTACTGCTAGCACCTGCACCTGATCGAGAAGTAGTGGTGGGGTTAGTTTGACCATAAATCCGCTCGTATTCACCAAATACTACACCAAAGTCGTGTCTAACCGAGGCCGCATAGGCCTCCCTGTCGAATTCTAGGTTCATTGTTTTTTTATAACTTTCAACAACGTTAATGGCACCCTCAAATTTCCACCTAGGGTCTAAAATCACTGCAAATACATAGACAAGAGGAATATCGTCCCAATATTTTAACCATTTTGCCTCCATGTCGGGTAGAAACGTAGAGTAATCAGGTAGGCCTCGATATTTTTGGAAAATAGTGGCAATATTGTCAAGGTGAGCAATGAAGAAAGGGACCGTGGGCTTATATGCATGAGAAAATGCAGTGGTCGCCTCCTCAAAGGCTGACAACAAGTCGATATACATTTCTATTTTCTCCCAATCATCTTCAAGTAATTGTTGATCGGGAAAACGAGTGTTCCAAAAAGTAGTTAGCGGATCCTTGTATTCTAAACATGACTGCAACATTGTGTACATTGAATTCCACCTCGTGTTGTTTTCTGCGGGAAATTTTCTGTATTTAATTTTATTTAATTTACAAAAGTGACGCCAATCTTGGCGCCTCATTTGACACGTGTTCAAGTGCATAACTATTTTTTTAAACTTGGTGTGATAGTGTCGTAGACCCACTAAACCGTCCTTAACACACAGGTTTAAAATGTGACAACCACATCGAACATGTAACAATTCACCATCTAAAAAAATATTTTGTAAACTGGTCTTCAACATGTTAGCACAAGAAGTCATAGACGTTGCATTATCAAAAGTAACTGTCAAAATTTTATCTCTAATTTCATACTCGCATATCGCTCTCACAATAACGTCGTGGATATTAGCAGCGGTATGCGGACTTTCTAATCTTGCAAATTCAATTATTCTTTTTTTTAAAACCCAATTCTCATCTATCCAGTGAGCTGTTAAACATAGGTAAGAGTAATCGATGCGAGAGTCCCAGCCATCGGATGTTAACGATATTTTAGACCTCATATTTTTGAAGCATTCTATAAGCTCCATTTTAGCCTCCATATATTGTTTCATTGCTTTACTTTTTACAGTTTTACGACTCGTTTGTAGATGAGCCGGTTGGTTTGCTTTTACGTATCTGTTAAACGCTGGGTGTTCAGATAAAGCGAAAGGTTTTTCCGTTTGAATTATCATTCTAGATAATTCCTCAGTGCATGTGTTATAATCGTACTTATACTCTTCTTCTGATTCGGGTCGGGTCACAAATTGGTCAAGGGATGTTTGACCGACCTCTTTGGGAACACATTTTTTAGCATTTCGTGATAGGTGACCGGTACCATTTGCACTTTTACCACTAAATTTACTTCCACAATTATTACACTTAGCATGTTTTTTATCTACACTCTTAGTGAAAGATTGCCATACTCTACTTGTTCTACCAATCGCACACAATCTAGCCATTTCTTCTTTAGTCTCCCAAACTATACCGTCATCGGACGATTCGCTCGTTCTTGTTTGTACATTTACATTTGTGAATTGTGACACGGTTTGTGCCGATGTGTCGTGTTGTGCAGACTCTGTAAACGATTGTGGTCCTTCTGGACCTCGTTGTGTAAATTGTTGACCCGTTTGAGGGAGTTGTTGACCCGTTTGTGTAAATGAATACGGTGGTAAAGGTGGTCTCCCCGACATTGCCTGATATGTCGACATATCAAAATTAAATAAGTTGGGTGTCATGGGAAAAGGTTGTTGGGACCCTTGTCCCGTTTGTGCCCCGGTTAAATCGTAACCGTAAGGGGTCGACCCGCTCGGATTGCCAAAGTTCATGAACGAAGGCGTGACACCGGACCATTGATTAAATTGTGGGGTCGTAAATTGACCATGTGCCTTCGATTGTGGTGTTTGTGAACCGGAGGGTCGTTCTACGCTACCTTGACGTTGTTGTGATCGACTCCTTTTTGACGCTGACTCGGTGTTGTGTGATTCAGACATGATTTAAATATTTTAACGGATTAACAATTTAATTATCAAATTAATTACCAAATTAATTAACAATTTAACTAACAAATTTAATAACAATTACCAATTTAGTATTTTAGTTCAATTGACAAGTTAATATGTAAAAAATTATTTAGAAGGTAACTTAATTATAATAAATTAATAAGTAAAGATTATAATTAACTAATTAAGTAATAAACAAAAATAATTAACAAAATTAAAGTAAAAGAGATTAAGTTAGAAAATGCAAACAAAGCTTGTAGAGATCCGGAGATGCGGTCGAATATCGAGAATCGACAGACTATAATAAAAAAAACCGTAAACCCGATACGATCAATTCTTCAATATAGTAGATTAGCACCAAAAAACGCAACCAAAACCTTCAATTCTTCAAATTTCAAGATTAATATATAATACTTGTTATATTAAGATTATAATATTATTTATAAGATTAGTAATAATTTTTATAATTAATAATTTTTATATATATTAGTAATAATTTTATAAGATTAGACGATTAGAATTTAGAAATGTAGACTTATAGAGTATTGAAATTTTCAAAAAATTAATAAGAATGATTATAAGATTAGAAGAAGAATAGAATGATTTGTAAAATGAAGATGGATGAAAGTGGGTAATTTATAGGAAAAGAAATGAAAAAAAAATATAGAGGAAGTAAGGAATGGGCAGTCAGGCAGAGAGCCGTTGGAGACCTTGGAGGCTTGGAGTCTTGGAGATTTGGACTGTTGGACAATTGGGAAGGTAAAAAGGGGAGGGTAGGGAGTAGGTAGCAGTAAATAGGAGCAGAAACAAAGCAGGCTAAGCAGCAGAGCAGCAGACGAGCAGCAGCATGCAGAGAGCCGCTGAGGCCGGGCCGTGCCGTGCCGGGCCGTGCCTCGGGCCCACCGTGCCCGGATCGGTCGTGCCTGGTCGGGCCAGCCCGCGTGCCTGTCAGCGGGCTGTCAGCGGGCCGTGTCGGATCGGGCCCGTCGTGCCCGTGCCTGGCACGGGATATTCAGCCACTTCTTCGCCGTGGCCCGACCCGAGGCCCGACGGGCCGTGCCCGTGCCAGGCCCGATTTTGCCCTCGTGCCGGGCCGGTCGTGCCAAATTTCGTGCCGGCTCGGGCCGGCAGCGGCGGCCCGGCCCTAACTGCCTGCTCTACCCGCAAGCAGGTACGTCATGGATTTTTTTTTCTCCCTTCTGATAGTTGTTTGATGAAAGTGTACTAGGTTTCTCTCCGAAAATGACCTAATATCTGTACCTTTTAACACGTTTTGCTTTCAAAACTCAGTGTGCTAACTAAGGTTACTTAATTACTGACGAGGAGGCTACATGCGGTGGAAAATGCATTATTCTGTTAGACATATTTCATGATTCGATAATGAAATCAGTCCCAAAATCGATTATAGATTTGATTTAATTCAACCTAAAACAATCGATGAACGAAAAGAGGACTAACCGTGGTCCATGTCTTACGACGCACTCAATAATAATAATAAGAAGACCCAATATAATTATCTTCCTTAACCCTTTTCTTTAATGTTTCCCTTGAGATGGAGTAAGAAACAGTGAATACCCTTTCAATCTTTTTTCTTTCAATATCCAGTTTTTCTTTTGTGAGACTGTAACTTTTTTTATGTCCTAGGGATAAACGTTCACTGTATTATTTATAATACAGTAGTTGTTGTGAAGAGTCATGTCTCTTCACAACTTACTGGATATGATCAAAAAGGGATCAATATAATTGGGTAAGGTAAGAGGGAATATTAATTCCCGAACTTTGATTACGTTAATCGAAACCGAACCATCACGGTGTCGACTTTATATCAAAGTCTCGTTAAACGTGAACTCGTTATTTACAAACCCGAAAGACACAAGGCCATAAGAATATAAATATTCTAACATTCTCCCACTTGGCCTTAGTGTCACTTAAAAGATCAATAATTATAATGTTCACCTTAAATTGAGCTCATTAAACTTTCTATAAAACTTTAATAGATTTAGAATTAATTGAATCATGGCGGTCACACATCATTCTGCGACATGATCCCTTCCATGTATCACAAATCAATCCTAACTCTTAACTATCTCTAATTTGAGAAAATATAATAATTCTCAAAACGATCACATGTAATCTCCAATCATAAATGTATACATATATCATAATGATCACATGTACTTTATAGAGAAACATAACAATAAATGATATCAAAATGTCATAAACATAATATGAGCACACTACTTTTACATTAGCAAGGCTTTATCTACAACACCCATGCGCTCTACATGGCCAATAAACGCTTTAGGTGGTAATCCCTTAGTTAACGGATCGGCTACCATTACATCCGTCCTAATATGCTCAATTGACACTCTACGTTTCTGCACATCCTCTTTAACTGATAAGTATTTCAATTCAATGTGCTTAGCACCCTTAGAGTACTTATCATTTTTAGAGAAGAATACAGCTGCTTCATTATCACAATAAATTCTCAGTGGCTTGGCTATACTATCGATGATTCCAAGTCCCGAGATAAAGTTCCGCATCCACAATGCATGAATAGTGGCTTCAAAGCATGCCACAAATTCAGCTTCCATAGTGGAGGTAGCAAAGATAGATTGTTTTCCACATTTCCATGATACTGCTCCCTCAGCTAATAGAAACACATAACCAAATGTTGATTTCCTAGTATCTTTACATCCGGCATGGTCTGAATCTGAATATCCAATAACCTCTAGATCATTATCGGATCTCCTATATGTAAGCATGAACTCCTTGGTTCCTTGCAAGTACCTGAGCACTTTCTTTGCAGCTCCCCAATGGTCCATCCCGAGATCACTTTGATATCGACCCAACATTCCAACAGCAAAGCTGATGTCTGGTCGAGTACATGTTTGAACATAGTTCAAGCTCCCAACCACTGATGCATAAGGAATTCTTTCCATTTCTTTTCGTTCTAGCTCATTCTGGGGACATTGCATTTTACTGAACTTATCCCCTTTCTGTATAGGAACGATTCCGGGCGAGCAACTCTCCATTCTATATCTCTCTAAAATTGTATTGATGTAAGTTTTCTGAGACAGTCCTAACAATCCTTGTGATCTATCACGGGTTATTTCAATCCCAATCACATAGGATGCCTCACCCATATCTTTCATCTCAAAATTTTTAGAGAGGTACTTCTTTACATCATGTAACATACCCATATTATTCGCAGCTAGCAAAATATCGTCAACATACAGAACTAAAATTACAAACTTACTCCCACTGATTTTCATATAGATACATCGATCAACGATGACCTCTGTGAAACCATATGATGTGATAGTATCATTAAACTTTAAGTACCACTGTCGGGAAGCTTGTTTTAGTCCATATATCGACTTCTTCAGCCTACCAACCTTGTCCTCATTACCTGGAGCTAAAAAGCCCTCAGGTTGCTTCATATATACTTCCTCCTCAAGTTCACCATTTAGAAAAGCGGTTTTCACATCCATTTGGTGAAGCTCGAGATCATAATGAGCTACCATTGCCAACACAATTCTTAAGGAATCCTTCTTAGATACTGGAGAGAAGGTTTCCTTATAGTCAATACCGTCTTTCTGAGTAAAACCTTTGGCGACAAGTCGGGCTTTGTATCTTTCTATGTTCCCCTTAGAATCCTTTTTGATCTTATAGACCCATTTCGAACCAATGGTCTTGGACCCTTCAGGTAACACAACTAAATCCCACACTTTATTATCATCCATTGATTTCATCTCTTCTTTCATAGCAATTAACCACTTTTCAGAATCGTTACTTTCTATGGCTTTTTGGAATGAGACAGGATCTTCACTAATGCTTAAGTCACATTCACTTTCCACATGATAACACACATAATCATCTGAAATAGCAGGTCTTTTATCTCTTACAGATCGCCTTGGTTGTTCATGTGGTGTATCATGTGGTGTATCATTTCCTCCTTGAATTGTGACTTCTGATTCATTGTTATTGTCATTTTGTGGGTGTTGAACATCATTATGTTGCTCCATTGTGTCATTTGACTGTATAGATACAATGGGTACAACTACTTTAGGTGCAACTTCAGGAGAGTGAATTTCTTCCCGAATTTCATGAATATCCACATTTCGTGGTTTATCACTCCCACTAGTTTGACCATTCTCAATGAACCTAGCATTACCAGTCTCAACTATTCTCGTACTGTGATTAGGACAGTAAAATACATACCCCTTTGACTTTTCAGGATAGCCAATGAAAAAAACCACTGACCGTCCTAGAATCTAGCTTCTTTTCATGAGGGTTATACAACCTCACTTCAGCTTGGCAACCCCATACTCTAAGATGTCTTAAGCTCGGCTTCCTTCCCGTCCACAGTTCATAAGGAGTCTTAGGAACTGACTTACTAGGAACCCGATTTAAAACATAGGTTGCAGTTTTTAATGCATAGATCCATAAAGAAAGAGGTAAAGAACAATTACTTAACATGCTCCTAACCATTTCAATTAGAGTACGATTCCGCCTTTCAGCTACACCGTTCTGCTGAGGTGTACCTGGCATAGTATATTGAGCACAAATGCCTCTATTTTCAAGAAGCTTTGCAAAAGGATCGGGACACTGACCATTTTCGGTGAACCTTCCATAATATTCACCACCTCTATCCGATCTCACAATTTTTACCTTCTTTTCTAGCTGCCTTTCTACCTCATTCAAGAATATCTCGAGGACATTCACAGAATGGGCCTTTTCATGCAGTAGATAAGTGTATCCATACCGTGAGTAGTCATCAATAAAGGTGATAAAGTACTTTTCACCACTCCAAGAAGGAGCGTCAAAAGGTCCACAAATATCAGTGTGTATAATTTCAAGTAGCTGAGAACTTCTCGTGGCTGGTTTCTTTACTGTGTGTTTAGTATGCTTACCCTTAATGCATTCTATACACACATCTAGGTCACTAAAATCTAATTGAGGAAGAATTTCATTCTTTACCAACCTCAATAACCTTTCTTTAGATATGTGACCTAGTCTTTGATGCCATAAGTAAGCTGAACTTTCATCTGATGCACTACGTTTAATGCCTCTACTCTCAACATGATACAAAGATTCAGAAAAATTAATATCAAGATTGAACTTATAAAGAGAATCACATAAAGTACCACTACCATAATAGTAATCATTCAGGTACAAAGTAAATAATCCAAATTTAAAGTTAATCTTAAAACCTAAATCATCCAGCTTACTTAAAGATACAAGATTTCTAGCACATTCGGGTACATAAAGACAATTTATAAGATCTATTTGACAACCAGTGTCTAAGATCAAACGATAGGTCCCAATGCCCTCAATTCGTGCCTTCATCCTGTTTCCCATGGATAGATATTCATTTGGTCCTCTTATGGGCCGGATCGAACTGAATCCCTGTTTAATATGAGAAACGTGAGTAGTAGCACCAGAATCTAACCACCAGGTATTATTAGGCACTTCAATAAGGTTTGATTCAAAGCATACAGAACAATAATGCATACCTCTCTTTTCGAACCAATCTTTCATTTTTGGACATTCTTTCTTGAAATGTCCCTTTTTCTTACAAAAGTGACACTTCAAATCCTTTTTCATCTTACTTTCGGGTCCTTTAATGTAAGATTTGCCCTTGTTTTTGCCTTTCCAACCTGGTGTGCTCTTGCTGCTGCTGGCTCCTTCATGACCTACAAGATGGACAACTGGGGTTTTTGCCTTCTTTAATCTCCCTTCCTCCTGAATGAGCATAGCCTTTAACTCTTGAAGTTTCCATTTAACCCTTAATGTGTTATAATTCACTTGAAACTGGCTAAACTCATCAGGTAGGGAGTTAATGACAAATTGCACCAAGAAGGAATCATTTACTTCCATCCCTAGCTTCTTTAACTTTGCTGCCAGATTTGACATTTCTGTCACATGAGTATGCATTGATTCCGAGCCGTTCAAGTCATATTTCTTATTAGTTAGTTCACTCATAAGACTACCCGTTATTGACTTGTCCGCCAGCTCAGATTGGGAGCACTCCTTTATCTTTTTCAAGAATTCCCTCGCTTTCTCTGTTTTAGGCATTGATGGCTTAATACTTTCCGCCATTGTCAATCTCATGAGGGTTAAACTCAGCCTGTTAGAGCGTTCCCACGACTCATATAAGGAAATTTCTTCCTTAGTGCTCTTGTCAGTTATGGCTGAGGGTTCCTCATCAGAAATAATGGCTAGGTCGAGTGCCATAATACCCAGTGTGAACCGGATTTCCTCGGACCATTCATCATAGTTAAGCCCATTAAACTTAGTAACAGAGTTAGCGGATGCAGGTAAATTAGATGAGACTGCAAAAATTTACACATGCTTAACCTATTAGTGCTTTGAAAACTTAATACAGATTCAGAAACATTATATACACATTTAAGTAACCTTTGGGCAATACTAAAATGTATATATTACAATCGATGTTATAAATACTTTAATAGTCAATTATCAACATACCAAAATTTTAAATGAATGACATCTTTGGACATACATAACATTCAAATTTCGTACAAATAATAATTTAACCCTTTCATATTATTATCTATATTTCATGTTCCTCCTTTGGGTGGTCACATAAACATACATAATAAAATATAGGACTTTAATATAAAACATCTCTATAATGTGGTCTAAAAAACCATTTAAACTTTTCATATGTTTAAGGGTATCATAACAAGGTCACTTTGGTGACAAATATGTACATACAATATAAACATATAAACTTTGATGAATAATATAAATATTTGTGTTATCATTTCATTACACAAAACACATATCAGAATTATATTATACATACATAAATATGCTTACATCATTAATATCAATACACACTTGCATAATGAAATTTATAGAATGTACTTGATCAAATCTTTGCATGTAAAAACAATAGATGTAAACCATGTTGAAAAGTCAACAATACATAACAAATTTCATTTGCACTTTTACCCAAAAGATTAGACCATGGAGATTAGACAATAACATTTCACTCATTTCTTCTCCACCATACCAACATTTGAATATTAAATAATACAAAATCTATTATTAAATTTGGTGAACATTAAATAATACAGTGAAGTTGTTATGTTAAAGCATAACAAATTTAATTGCGCACATACTACAACAACAATAATAATAGGCTGTAGATATATAGAAGTGTATATGAATATATAATGGAAAGAGTTGATTTGCAATTACCCGTTGAACACAAATCAAACGCAGCGGAAGAATACAGTAAACTTTCATACGCATTAATCACAAATTAATTATCATAATCATATAATCATCATTATAAAATCATTATTTACCATGCGAACCAAACTCTTCATTGATTTTATAAACAAACATGTTATTATTATGCAAACCATTATTATGCTAACCATATCATCTGCATACTGATTTTATAATATCATTGTAATTATCATTGTGCCGCATAAATTCATCACAAAACAAATTAATACAATAACAAAGTATAACAATACTGCAAAATTATACTTTCTGTGATTGTACTGACATACATACAAAATGAAAACTGGAGAAACCATAACAAAGGCAACTTGATTGCATAAATTTCATACGGATAAATTAAACGAATCTATACTTGCTCTGATACCAACTGCTAGACATATTTCATGATTCGATAATGAAATCAGTCCCAAAATCGATTATAGATTTGATTTAATTCAACCTAAAACAATCGAAGAACGAAAAGATGACTAACCGTGGTCCATGTCTTACGACGCACTCAATAATAATAAGAAGACCCAATATAATTATCTTCCTTAACCCTTTTCTTTAATGTTTCCCTTGAGATGGAGTAAGAAACAGTGAATACCCTTTCAATCTTTTTTCTTTCAATATCCAGTTTTTCTTTTGTGAGACTGTAACTTTTTTTATGTCCTAGGGATAAACGTTCACTGTATTACTTATAATACAGCAGTTGTTGTGAAGAGTCATGTCTCTTCACAACTTACTGGATATGATCAAAAAGGGATCAATATAATTGGGTAAGGTAAGAGGGAATATTAATTCCCGAACTTTGATTACGTTAATCGAAACCGAACCATCACGGTGTCGACTTTATATCAAAGTCTCGTTAAACGTGAACTCGTTATTTACAAACCCGAAAGACACAAGGCCATAAGAATATAAATATTCTAACATATTCTTCAAGTTAAAATATTTAATTTTTCTTGTAGGACAAACTTTAGCCATCTTCAACCATCGAGAAGTTGCACAGAAGGTCATTCAAAAACTGGAACAAGATTGCTTGATTCTTCCAAACGGAAGGTTTGTATGAGGTTTTTTTCTTTGTCTGATTTGGGACTTGAGAGAGTAGGGAATGGATAACTAGTTGGTAAAACATCCTGTCCTAGTTGAATTATTACCAACATTGTGGAAGAGTGGAAGTTGCTGTGTTTTTTTATGGCAGCCTTTTGTCAGTTTGATCTAGAAATGGTATTGACTTTATTTTGTCGTCTATTTTTTATGCTGTCTTTTTTATTCTATCAGTAACAAAGTATGATTAGTCTCTCTTTTTTTCCAAGTTTTTCTTAAATTATTTTTTTGTAATTTTGTGTCCAATACCGTTAGCCTCTGTATCATAAAATTGTGCTTAATATCAATGTTTTCTTGGGCGAGGATGAGATTTTTCTGCCTGTCCAGGTGCTTTGACCAAGGTTGCCTAATCTGTTATGAGCAAGTTACATCGATTTTTTTGTGATACTCAGTAATCTGATATCGATTTTTTTGGCTTTTGGTACATTTTTGAGATACTTTTAATCGACCCCTTGAAGTAGTAGAAGTGTGGTTGCAATTGGATTTGGCTTCTCATGAAAGAAGTTGGTAACACGGGACTGGATATGCTGTGAAGGCATTTGAAGTTTGTTGCTGTGACTGGTTAGTCTTATGGTTACACTCGAGCAGATAGTTAACACATCTAATTGCACCATCCCTCCGTTTTCATAGCATTTTAATGACTTTCCACCATGTTGGTGAGTTGTCGACCTTTGTCTTATCAGAATTATAATGCGCACCATAGCGGAGAGGTATACAAGAGTAGTAAACAGGGGTAGAAAATTTGTAGAGGCAGAGCTGAATGATCTTGCTTGAAGGTTGTATTTGAAGCCTATAATTTATCAACTGTTGGTGTCGGTTGCTAAAATGGTTTGTGAGCTACCAGAGAACCAAAGAATGGCCGTACTGTGAAAGCTGGGGGATTTTGATCAACTATAGTTATCTCCTGTTTTGGATCACATGTGCTTTCTGTTTCCATACTGTGCTCTATTCCCACTTATTTGTGAATAATTTTACAGAACAACTTGAATGCACTAATGTACAGGTTGATGTGAGTGTTAGATAGGAAGTCGGTTTCGGTCTTCATCTGAAAAGTTAAGTTATTTTTATTAAATGCTATCTTGAACTTTTTCAACCAAGCTTGAGATATATATGCTATAAGTGTCATATGTGCCAAAACTCAATATTTTCAACACATGACAACCTCTAAAATGCACTCCGTAGAAAATGTACTCAATATTATCCATAAATTTGGATGTATCAAGTGTTTGTGAGGTGAAATACGGAGTTGTCTGTTCAATAAAAATACTCTAATAATCTTCAATTATCATATGCTTCACAAATACCCTCTTTCTTATGTTTTGTCATGTGGACTTCTCTTTTGACCTTTAGAGGACTGTCAATTTGGTTAGGGTCAAAAGGATTTCATATCTGCACACAATTACAGCCTTTGAATTGCAGATTTGAAGTAAGATCGTTGGCATAATGTTAACCTCGATTTGAGACTTGATCTCGAAATTGATCATCGGGGCGTAATCTCAGCATTGCGCTGTAAATTTGTTCGGAAATTTGACTGTATTTGGTTCCTGAAACATTTGTGGCTGGATCATGATTTGCTCTCTCTATGTTTGCAGGCCTCTTGTTGGAGCCAACTATAGGGCATTGCCTAAAAAGCAATCTCAATATCATCTAGTCATTTATAAATCTAAACAACAAATGCAAAAGGATGCGGCGAAGGTCATATTTGCAACGCTCACTATTTTTTGATAGCAGTCCAGCACTACTTTGCTCATTGTCTTAATCCAATCTTTTTTAAACTTATTTTTTTATCTATTACTTGTCATTTGATGTCCCTTTTGATTTTTTTCATCTAGAGAGAAGCAGTGTCCACCTCACATTCAGCTCAGTCAAATACTCTTGAGTATGAGATGGCTCTTGACTGGCGTTTACTGCAAGATAGATCAGACCTGTGCTGGAAATATTTGTACAAGGTTTACAAAATATGGGTGTTTAAATTGTGTTATACTCCCTCCGTATTCAAATAATTAAATAAATTGCTGCAGTAAAATGTTTAGGAAGTAGAAGTCAGATTTTTGCGAAAGTTTGAGGATGAATGCATGCATTATCGGAAGCAAGTATATCACGTTGCAGACATCGAGTTACCCTTGCCGCACTTCAAATCCCTTTTTTGTTTTTTGGCTCAGCATCTTGCGTAGGGTTTGGCGCTGGCGATGACTAATGATTAGTGATCAATGTGTACATACAATGTAAATGAGGTTCATAGTTCATCATAGTAGGTACTAGGTACTGGTAATAGCAATTCTCAGCAAATTATTGTTTCCTGTTACTTGCTTTTCCACCAGCCACACAGTATCATGATTTTTAGTTTCTGGCATTATTGTCGTGTGCTGTTCCCCGTCTTCGGTAACTCAACTGCTAGTTTCAGTCACGAAGAATGCTTTGTGGCACTGTACAAAATTACAAATTTGTGTGTCCTCCACTACGGGCTTAGTCGTTAGGGAATAGTGATGTACTCACGAACAAGTATGACGAGATATGTAGTGTCAAAAGTGAAATGTAGGCAGCTTATTGGCAATAATGTGATACACATTCCAGTTTTGGGGGTGGATTTAGGCTCGGTTCTTTTGGATTGAAATAGACTGAATTTAATTGAAATAAGTTGAATTGAATTGAACTGAAATGGACTGAATTACTGAGACAAAATGAGCTTCCTGAGCTTAATTAAATTGAAGTAGACTGAATTGAACTCAAGTGAGCTGGGTTATTTCTTGACTCACATATTAGTATTATTTCTATAACGATATATTTGTTAGAAGATATAATTCAAAGTAGTTGCATAAGACTAGGACTCAGTTAGTTGAGGCCTTAATTTCAGGATCATGACCTGTTAAGTTGTGATCCGTTTTTTGCTGCATTCAGTTTTTGTTTTCTAGAGTAATGCTCCTATGTAATAGGCATTTACTTAGTCATGTTAAAGAGGTGGATGCCTCTGTTTTTGCTATTTAAGAATTGCAATTAGTTGAGAAATTAATGCAATCAATAATAAACGTATTCTTTCTCCCTTCTATTTTGTGCTATCTCCATAAAACTTTCAGAAAAATACAACAAATTTGGTATCAGAGCAACAAGGTACGTATCCAGTTCTTGCTATGGCAACTAATGATAGTGGTTCAAATGGTCTCTCTAATCTGCCCATTTTCAAAGGAACAAAGTATCAATTCTGGGAATTGAAAATGCAAACTTTGTTTAGATCACAGGAGTTGTGGGAACTGGTCGACCAAGGGTTCAATGATCCTAAAACTGGTGAACCAGATGCACAACTCAAAGAAAAGAGGAAGAAGGATGCTAAAGCATTGTTTATAATACAACAATCTTTGGATGAAGATGTCTTTCCTCGTATAGCATCTGCTGCCACCGCTAAAGAAGCTTGGGATATTATGAAATCAGAGTATGTGGGTGACAAGAAAGTAGTCAAGGTGAGGCTACAGTCACTAAGAAGAGAATTTGAAACAGCTCTCACGAATGACAAAGAATCTGCCCAAGATTATTTGTCAAGAATTTCGAGCATGGTACAGCAGATGAAGGGATATGGAGAGAAGATTACAAATGAACATGTTGTTGGTAAGGTCTTGAGGAGTCTTACAAACAAGTTTGATTATGTTGTAGCAGCCATAGAAGAATCAAAGGACCTTGAAACCTACACCTTTGAAGAGTTAATGGGCTCACTACAGTCACATGAAGTGAGAATGACTAAAGGAGCATAAAAGAAGGAGGAAAAGGCGTTTCAGGTCAAAGGAGAAGGAAGTCATTCTGAAAGGTCATCTTCCAATAGAGGAAGAGGAAGAGGAGGCAATAGAGGAAGGGGAGGACGTGGCAGATCATCTGGTCAGTCCTCTCATAGTACGGCCAAGGAGACACAGACTGAAAAAGGGCCAATGAAGTGCTACTATTGCAAAAAGCCTGGGCACAAGGAGGCTAATTGCTGGAAGAAGGAGAAAGATCAAGGTGATCAAAAGGATGATCATCAAGTTAACTTTGCAGAGCAAGAAGAAAAGTTGTTTCTGACAAAGGAAGGATCTCAATCAACCCAAGGAGGAGTTTGGTATATTGACAGTGGATGTTCCAATCACATGTCAAGCACCAAGTCAATGTTTAAAGATTTGGATGAATCGAAAAAAAGCTTGGTCAGGCTGGGTGATGATAAGAAGTTGTGCGTGGAAGGAATTGGTACAATTTCTATCAAAACTGAACAAGGTAATACTAAATTGTTGCATCATGTTCAGTATGTTCCTCTTCTGGCTTACAATCTGTTAAGTGTGGGTCAACTGTTGGAAAATGGTTTCTCTTGTCTATTTGATAATGATTCATGTGTAGTGAGGGATAAAACTACAAATGAAATTGTGGCAACAACAAAAATGGGTAGCAATAAAATGTTTTCCCTAGATTTAGTAAAAACTGTCAGTCATGCAATGATAGTAAAAGAAGATGAAAGAACAAAGTTGTGGCATCTTCGTTTTGGTCATCTAAATCTACAAAGCCTAAAGTTGTTAAGTAACAAATCTATGGTAGAAGGGTTACCAAGTATAAAGGAAATAGGCTTGTGTGAAGGGTGTGTCTATGGGAAACAGTCTAAGGGTTCATTTCCTACTAAGAATGTTCTAAGGGCAAAAATTTGTTTGGAATTGGTTCACGCGGATCTCTGTGGACCAATGCAAACTGAATCATTTGGTGGGTGTAAGTATTTTCTCTTGTTCACTGATGACTACACTAGGATGAGTTGGGTGTATTTCTTAAAATTCAAGTCTGAATCATTTGAGTTTTTTAAGAAATGGTTAGTCATGATTGAAACTCAAAGTGGTAAAGTTCTGAAGTGTCTCAGAACTGACAATGGAGGTGAGTTCACATCACAGGAATTTAACGATTTCTGTGAAAGCAAGGGAATTAAAAGAGAATTAACTGCCCCTTATACCCCTGAGCAGAATGGGGTTGCTGAAAGAAAAAATAGGACAGTCATGGAAATGGCCAGAAGCATGTTGAGGTCAAAAAGGTTGCCAACTGAGTTTTGGGGAGAAGCAGTGTCAACTGCAGTCTATATCCTAAATATTTCACCAACAAGGGCAGTTGCAGACAAAATCCCATATGAGTTGTGGACAGGCAGAAAACCTGATGTAGGTCATCTCAGGATTTTTGGTTGTTTAGCCTATACCTTGGTTAATTTGAGATCAAAGTTAGATGATAAATCAATGAAATGCATATTTGTTGGATATGCAACCCAATCCAAGGCATATAGGCTATACAATCCTTTAACTGAGAGAGTGATAATCAGTAGAAATGTGATATTTGCTGAAAATGAAGAATGGTGTTGGGAACAAAGTGCAGCAGCTCACAAAATGCTCACGTTTGAGTATTCCAGTGACACAACTCAAGAAAATGGTGAGGTTCAAGCAAATAATAATCAGGAAGAAAACCCCCAAATCAGTGATACATCTGACACTGATTCAGATGATTCTCCACCGAGAAAAATGAAATCTCTCGAGGAGATTTATGAGCAGTGTGGTTTTGCTTTGGTTACTGAAGAACCAGAAAATTTTATTCAGGCAGCAAAGCAAAGTCAGTGGCAAATTGCAATGGAGGAAGAAATTAAGTCTATTCAAAGGAATGGGACTTGGGAATTGGTTGATCCACCAGCAGATAAGAAGCCAATTGGGTTGAAATGGGTTTTTAGAACTAAATTCAATACAGATGGGAGCATTCAAAAATATAAAGCAAGATTGGTTGTCAAAGGATATGCTCAAAAAGAGGGGATTGATTTTGAAGAAACTTTCGCACCTGTAGCAAGATTCGAGACTGTACGAGTTGTTCTTGCTGTAGCTGCTCAATTCAATCTGCCAGTCTATCAATTTGATGTAAAATCCGCATTTCTGAATGGGGAATTGCAGGAAGATGTTTATGTAGACCAACCTCTAGGGTTTGCTAAAAAGGGAGAAGAGCAGAAGGTCTACAAATTGAAGAAAGCTTTGTATGGATTAAAACAGGCTCCTAGAGCCTGGTATAGCAGATTGGATGAATTCTTTGCAAAGAATGGGTTCAAGAAAAGTGAGAACGAACCCACTTTGTACACAAAGAAGGATGCAGATTTAGGGTTCATCATGATATGTGTTTATGTGGATGATATCATCTATGTCAGTTCATCACAAGAATTATTTGGGCAATTTAGAAGTTCTATGATGAATGAATTTGAGATGAGCGATTTGGGATTACTGAGATACTTCCTGGGATTGGAAGTAAATCAGGGCAAAGATGGGATCTCTGTATCGCAGAAAAAGTATGCTCAAGATCTTCTAAAGAAGTTCAGGATGCAAGGCTGTCAAACTGCAATAACACCCATGAACATGAACGAGAAGCTTCAGTTGGAAGATGGAACCGAGCCAGCAAACGAGAGATTATTCAGAAGTATTGTAGGCGGCCTTAATTATCTTACTCACACCAGACCAGATATCGCATTCAGTGTGAGTAAGGTGTCCAGATTTTTGCACTGCCCTACGAAGCAACATTTGGGAGCAGCCAAAAGAATACTCAGGTATGTAGCTGGTACTCCAAACAAAGGAATACAGTATGGTGTGTCTAGTAAATTCAAGTTAGTAGGATACACTGATAGTGACTGGGCAGGCGATTTGGATGATCGAAAGAGTACATCTGGGTCTGTATTTTTGCTTGGGTCTGGGGCTGTAACATAGAGTTCAAAGAAGGAGGATACAATTGCGTTATCATCGACTGAGGCTGAGTATGTTGCATCTGGTGCAGCAGGAAGGCAGGCTGTATGGTTAAGGAAGTTGTTGGCTGATTTGGGCAGTATTCAGGAAGATGCTACGGTTCTGTGGTGTGATAACAGGTCCGCAATCTCAATGACAAAAAATCCTGCATATCACGCTAGAACTAAACATATTGAAGTTCAACATCACTTCATTAGAGGGCTGGTCAGTTCAGGCAAAATCTAGTTACAGTTTTGTGGCACCAACGATCAGAATGCTGATCTATTCACTAAGAGCTTGCCACAAGCTAAACATCAGCTATTCATGGAAAGGATAGGAGTTTGTGACACTTGAATTAAGGGGAGGTGTTAGAAGATATAATTCAAAGTAGTTGCATAAGACTAGGACTCAGTTAGTTGAGGCCTTAATTTCAGGATCATGACCTGTTAAGTTGTGATCCGTTTTTTGCTGCATTCAGTTTTTGTTTTCTAGAGTAATGCTCCTATGTAATAGGCATTTACTTAGTCATGTTAAAGAGGTGGATGCCTCTGTTTTTGCTATTTAAGAATAGCAATTAGTTGAGAATTTAATGCAATCAATAATAAACGTATTCTTTCTCCCTTCTATTTTGTGCTATCTCCATAAAACTTTCAGAAAAATACAACAATATTATTGTAAGTCATCGTAATGATAACAATGATACACTATTAGTAATTACTATAACGGTGATAGATACATTATTAGTAATTACTATAAAGGTGAAAGATATATTTATCACTTGTTACAAAACTCCTAACAAAATCTTGTAATCACTTCTCTCGATTTGTATTCATCATTTCTTTTCGGAATTACTTTTTACTAAATGAATATTTACTCAATTCTAACGAATCCTAAACTCCGCAAAATCCCCAAATCCTCGACTTTTTCGGCTAACGATTTGCCCGAGGTATATGGAAAAATTAGAAAAACTATGAAAAAATTAGGAATTTGATTTTTTTTACTGTTGTCGATCAGTTCATCACGCTAGTTTCTTTTTTTTTAAATGGAATGACTTATTGATCGTGTTTGAAAAGTGAGGGATTCGAGAATTTTGTTAAGTTGATCTTGGTTTAGTGGAATGACTTATTAATGCTGAATTGTTGATCGTGAGTTCATAACTTTTTCTATTGCTTATCAATCGAGCTATAATTAGAAAGAGTTTTTACTTTGTTTGGTTAGTTTGTGATAGTGTGGTTCGTAAGTTTTTCAATTGAAAAAATTTGATCATAGTGCTGATCAATGGACTAATGGAGTATGTGGAAAAATTAGAAAAATTAGTTTTCCATTGATACAGATCGTTAGTTGATCATAGTGTTGTTTATTACTCCGTATTACTTTGTCGGTGAAAAGATTATTACAGAATTTCTAGAGAGAAAAAGCATAATATAAATTTTGACAGTAAATTGTCGTTAGGATTGAGTAAAAACTCGTTAGAAAAAAAGCACGACCCTTCATTTTTTTATTCTTCGATTTTCAGTGCTCTTCATCACCATCTTGTTTATCTTCCGTTCTTGCACTTTTCTACCAGATTGTTTGTGTGGACATGTCATAGGTCCACCCCGACGCGGCCACGCGCGGGTTTGAGGAGGCGAATGAATCTCATGTGAGATGGATCGAATTGAAATTTAAATCGAAGTGGAGTCGCCAGGCCACCGAACTTTGTGGGAATTCGGGCCCATTCAAACCCACTCTATATCTTAGTGGGCCGTGTACAAAATACGGCCCATTCGGATCTCAAAGTTTATGTGGTTCGTCCCTTTGCATTGCGATACCGATACCGACATTATCGGATATCGTGTATTGAATTACTCTCGTGCGCCAATGGGTTCGGATATCCGGAAACCACGGTTCTGAGTAAGGGTGAGGGTACGTGTTGGGAAGTTCACAAAGAACACCCAACCCCGCCCGCACTTAGCGGCCTCTACTAAGATACCGCTTGACTTTTGAATACGCGCGTTAAAAATTCGATTGAATGATATGCAAACAATATTTTGCCTAAACATGCAAAGATTTGAATAAGTTTCTAGGTCGATTTAATGCATCTAAATTAACGTCAAAGTTGTATTTAACATGCGGGGTTCGTTTTAGTACAATAAAACAAATAACGGAAATAAAATGCCAAAATAGAAACAAACGTATTAGTAACGATAATAACGGTTTGCAAATAATATAGAGCGACATGAACGACACGACGCACGGTTTTGAAAGGATGAATCACGTGATAGACTTGACACGTGTTGACCGAAGTCATAAAAATATTAGATAAGGCTTGACGCATGTTGAGGGCTCACGTTTTGACGTGATAAAGGGACACTCGATCGAGTCATTGAGGGACTCGACCGAGTGTGCCTCGGAGAAAGCTTCTGCCCAATATTTGAGACGCCACTCGATCGAGTCATTAAGGGACTCGTCCGAGTGGTCCTCAAAAAGACCTTCTGCCTCGATTTTTGGGATGCCACTCGATCGAGTGCCCTTGTACGAACAAAGGTTCGCTTCGCAATTTGTATAAATTTCGAAATTGCTCTTGATTTTGGGAAATCGATGATTTTGTTAAGTCGCGCAAAAATATTATATGATTCATGCTCGACTCGGATTTTTGATACTCGTCGTATCCGATATTTGATTATGAAATCAATATCGAATACATATACTTAGAGCAAAATTTAGAAAAGATGTTTGTAAGTTGTCTTAAATCAAACTAAAACGAAATAAATTATCTCCGCGCTATAATGTCGTAATTAGTTCTTTCGAACTACATGACAATTATTTTAGCATCAATGAATTCGTATTAGTTAGGTTTATTGACTAATTCTTTTAAACACGATATTCGACTATAAAGTCGATATCGCATCTTTAAGAATAAACGCTTGATATTTGATTAAATTAAAAATTGATTCCCTCCGCATCTCGACATCGTAAGGAATCCTTGCGGATTATGTGATGTCAGATCCGCATCAACGGGTTTCGCCCTTACCTAAATTAGATGCGTTTGGTTCGAAATAATTTTTAGAAATTGATGAATGTGTGATTTTAATGACGATTATTTAAATATTAAGACGATACTAGCGACGCGATAAAAAAATGATCTTATTGATGTTGATTCGCTTCAACAATCAAATACTTGGGGTGTCGGGATAAGCGACCGGCAACATCGGGTGCAATACCCTCGTATATTCGGATTTTTTTATCCCGTCATCCCTTGTATTCGACACGAATAGGCGAATATTTTAGTATTTTGATACTAGTAGTATTACCGATATTAGAAACGAGAAAATAAAATAAAAATAAAACTTAAAAAAATAAAAAACGACGACACTGACGGATGGATGGACAACGCGAGAGAAGGGAAGAGAAAGAGAGAAGAAATCGGGATTATTTGCACCCTCAACCTACATGCTTCGTATTCTCGGATAGGATTCATCTAGTTGTGGCTTAGGCATGGGAGTTCGAGATTATGTAGATGGAGTTATGGTGGTTTTTGTCGTAGGTTTCCTAGATACTAGGGTTGCAAGATTGAAAGTTGTATGTGTGTAAAAGTTGAGAGAAGAAAAAGTTGTTAAAAGGTGTTGCAAAGGGGTGTATATATAGGATTTCTCCCCCCCCCCCCCTCCCTCATCTAGGGTTACTCAATCGAGTGCCCCTGTTGACTCGATCAAGTGGCCCAATGAAGAGGAGACAGCGGGCATGTTGAAGGCCCACTCGATCGAGTGGGATGACATTCGATCGAGTGGATGAGGCGGGCTAGATATTTTTGTAGATTTTGTGTTTGGATTGGACTCTTGATATTTTCATGGCTGTTTTGTGTTCTCGGAAACGACTTTGACCGGGGTTTGACCCGATCGCTAAATGTCGGTTTTATTTTCGGTGCCGGTTTTGACCCAAATTAGTCTTATTTGATTGGAAACAACCCGCTGGGCCTGAATTTGAGGTCGGTTTTCTGAAATTTGTACTCCGTAAAAAGCCCAAGCCAGAAACTAACGATTTTAAGCCCATATCCGAGCGCGTAGAAGCACGTTCGCGTCCGATCATCATTGGGTGTTTTTTGGAAACTGTTATAGACACCTAGCAGCCAAATGTGGGTGTCTACAGAGCCCCCACTCTGACTAAGGCTTAGACAAGGCGAAAGTCAGAGTAGCTACCAGGCCAATCGAGGATTAAGACTCGGCAGACTTCCGGTCGGGTCGTTTATAGTCCATTAGACTCGCGTGAAGGGCTCGTCAGCCATAAGATAGAAATCATACCTGAGTTGACGATGATAACTCCGCGGGGAATTGGACTTGTCGTATAAGTCCCGGGTGCGCCTGTATATGGGTCCATCCCGTACTATTCCGGGGAAAACGTCGTCTCGGGCTTTCCGCTGGGGAGATATATGAGTTGTGCGGGCTTGCCTTTGAAGCCTCGAGTCGTACCTGTGACAGTTACTTAGAATTTTTGCACGTAATATTTAGGTAAAACACGACTCGCACTGGGGAATAAAAATTTGAATTTTCGAATTTTGGATTCTTGAAAATTTTGAATTTTTTTGAAAATTTGACTCTTTTGAAAATTAGGAATGCTCGGGATGACTAATTCATGTGCTAACATTGAGGAATCTGAGACTGGGCCTGTATGCTCACTACTACAAATCCCTTTGTTTCTTGACGCTTTAAAGGTAGGTTCTCGTCGCTTTAAAGTGTCGTAAAATAAATTCTCGACGCTTTCAGAAAGCGTGGATATTTTGGGCGTCAGGAATTCTCGACGCATTTTTGTGTCGTCAATCTCGACGCATTAAAACGTTGAATATTTTATTCATGACACTTTTCTACGTCACCATATGTACGCACTGAAATATGCAATATCGACAGTTTTCTATGTCACAGTATTTTTTTCCCGACCAATTTTTTTCCTAGCGCGGGAATTTCTACAATTAAAAGTGTCGAGAAATATAATATAAAATTTTGTTATCAACACTTTAACATCATAAAAGCGTCGAGAGTCTTATCGTAAAGAATAAATTAATAATATATTTCAATTCAACCCCTACCTCCTTGCAATTGCAAATTTATTTAGTCTAATAAGCGCGACTCTACATTTAATGGATTTATATCAATAATACACAAACATCGAGTTGACCTTATTGTTAGTAATTATAAAAGAAGCCACATACAAATTAAGAAAGGTTCATAAAACAAACACTCACTTAGAATAAAGCTTCGTAAGACAAGCGCCTAGAATAATCTCTAATCATATACGGAGTATTTCGCAATCTAAAGTAGCATTAAAAAGATCTTAAACAAATTATTATTTAAAAAGGTATGTGTGTCTTCCTCACAAAAAAATCTATTTACTATCCAAGTTCAAAAATGTGAACCGATTTTGTCAGCCATCGATTTCGTCATCCATCAATTCCCTCATCTCCTTTTTTGTTTTCTAGAACGTCCTGCAATGAGGAAAAAAGTATGATAAGGAACTGAATAGACCATATAATGAACCATAGATAAGAAGAAAATAATATAAGAAAGAAATCCCCCTTTCCACTGACCAAATAACTCAACTCATATATTTTCCCGCCTAAAGCTATCCACAACAAAAGTTAAAAAAAAATAGAGCAAACGAGCTAGGTGTGAATAGAACCCTTGACCACATGTATGTCACACTTCTCCTCTCCAACTATACTCTAACATCTTACGGATTTAAGTATCACTACATCACATATAAAGCTATACACCATAGAAAGTATGTAATTAAGGAAATTTGATTAATTACATTGATTACGAAAATCACATGTTTTAAATGAAAGATATCACATACAATATTTAATATGGAATGTATGATCAAATTTAAAAAAAATATATAAACATATTGTATTCCGTTTTAACCAAATAGTTGCATTATTTTTGTGAATAGAAGATTGCACTATCCGTACAATATTTTACATAAAATATAAAATAGTTAGGATTATTATTGTATATCTTTCTGATCATATTCGAAAATCATATTCTTAACATCGATATAAAATTTAGTAACTATATAAAAATGGAATATATATTCTGATTGCTCTTACAAATCCTGATACATAGTAAAAACTCACTGAAAATTCTGTATATACTACTCTAAGACAATAACAGTTACTAACATTTTCTTCAAAAATACACTAATTTAAATTGAGAAGTAAAAGAACATTTCACTAATAAATTCGCAAACTATTCATTTTCATTAATGTTAAAGAAATTGACAAAAAAAACTTCTTTTTATGAAAATAATTAGATAAATTTTAAGATATGATGTCATTAACCTTGAGAAAAAAAATCAGTTATCTAAAAACATTTATTTTTGAAATGAGCTATTTACTTTAACTTTTACAAAGATATACTCTCCCTGTCCCAATGAATTCTTTGTCTATTCCATATTAGGGTGTCTCAATGAATTCTTTGCCTTTCTATTTTAGGAATGTTATATATATATATGTGTGTGTGTGTGTGTGTGTGTGTGTAATTTGACCTCCTCATGAATTTGGCTTCACATGTCATTTTCCCTATGTGCCAAAAGTAAAGACAAACAATTCATCGGGACGGAAGGAGTATATACTCACTCGATACCACTAAGATATTCTCATTTATTCAAATGTGAAGATTATAATTATTATATAGAATGATTATTTTGGTAGGGGAGACTACAAAATACGGAATATACTATTAAAATCCATATAAAAAAAATTTCACAAATTACATAATATAAATCTTACACCTGAGACAGTCCATTTTTTATTTATTTTTTAATTTTCTAATGAAAAACTGAATAGCTTTTTACACAAATTAAAGAGAACGTATCACGGCGTGCTAACCATTAAAAAAAGTACATTATTATACAATTTTTGATAAATATTTATGTATTTTATGGTATGTTAAAGAGAGAACTGGGTATCTCGAGATGTGAGATGATATAAACCGAGTATATAAAAAATACTCCCTCTATTTCAATGAAAGCGTCTACCTAAAAAATGACACATTTTTTTAAGGATAATAATAAAATATTCAAAAGTAGAGAGGGTGTAAGGTAGGTGGGTCACCTAGGTAAGAGTGAAGAGTTATACCAAAAAAGAAAGTGGAAGCTATCAAAGAAATTTACGAAAAAAGGAAAAGTGGAAGCTTTCAATGAAACGAAGAGAGTATAAACAATATTTTCATTAATTACACGTTATTTAATACTCCGTACATTTCAAAACATTACTCAAATATTTTGATTAGTTTTGCGATTTAAAAAATATTTTCCTATTTCTAAATTATACAGGCTATAAATAGTAAAAATAAAATAATAATTTTTTTATTTTAAATCTTAAATGAAATATTCTATAAGATAAATATATTATAAATACCGTGCATTGAACGGGGTCTATACTAGTATACTAACAACTAAACCTAATGCATGAAAAGATGACAACAAAGTATAATACTCCCCCCATTTCTTGAATTAGCCTCACTTCTCTATTTTTGTGAGGGGAAAAGTGGATCAATGGAGCTAATTCAAGAAAATAGATGGAGTATAAAACATGAGACCTATAGAGCCTAGACTATGAGAAGGTAGTCAACAAATAATTTGAACAGGTGATGGTAAGATTTGCCGTGGGTCCTACCGATCAAATAATAACCAACTAGACCTAACACGTAGCTAGGGTAAGTCGGGTCGAGTCCACAGGGACGATTATGAGGTGTCTAGACTATGGTCTACTCAAAAACAAGGCTATGTTACCAAAACAACACAAAGAGGAACAAACTAACAAGAATTGACAAGAATTGATTTACTATGATGATGGAAGGGGATGAAACTAGACTAGCAATGAACTAAGTATAACATGAACTAATGAATTAACTAAAACTAAATGAAACAAGCAAACTAGAGAATTGATTACTAACAAGAATGGAGAAATCAATATAGGAAGGAGTAGGGTTAGTTTGGGTTCATAAGTGTAGTAGGATAGTTGGGAGATCAAGAGTGTAGGTTTCACCTAGTTACTAAGGTCGGTCCGCGCTCTCGCGTCAAAGCCAATGTCCGCACTCTCGTGTCAAAGACAAAACCTGAATACTCATGCAAGATATTACCCAATACACAAGGATTCAACCACAAATCAATCACACAATGAGAAGAGGAAAACAAGCATGAGAAACATGGCCACTACTACCCAAACAAGCAATTCAACAAACACATAGTGTGCTCAATATGTGACTAGCAACAAAGGATTCACCTTTACCCACAATCAAACCCTAATCATCCATAATCAACACTTAATCCCCCTACTAACCACACAATAAGTCTACTCACACATAATCAAACTAATACTAACACTAACAAGAGAAATCAACATAACAACCCTAGCATTCAGAATGAAGGAGAAACTAGGAAGAACAATGAACAATGAATAAAGATTGATACTTGAAAGATTAAACAAGGATTAAGAGTAAAGAGAATAAGAAGATTATACCTACTAACACACTACAACAAAATCACCTTTTCGCGGCGATTATATTGGTATTTCGTGGCGATTCGATTCGACGCGAAAGATTTCCCCATCGATTGTGTATTCGTTGAGGTAGGCGGCGTTGCCGTAGCCTTTCGAATTGAATAATCTATTCGCTGGGTTAGCTTCTTAAAATCGCCGCGAAAGAATTGAAGCTTTAGTGGCGATTTTAGTGTCGATTACTATTGATACGGTAAATAATTTGATTCTCCCACTAATAAGAATTGTATCAATTGTATTCGATACGATAAGTACGATAAAATGTCATTTAGTAATAATTATTTTAATTGTATTCGACACGATAAATACTATTAAATGTCATCCATTTTACAATTGTCTCAATTGTATTCGACGCGATAAGTATAAAAAAACGTCACTATGACAATCGTAACAATTGCATTCGACACAATATGTAATATAATTACGACCATATAGGAAATTATTATCGATTTCATTTGATACGAAATATCATTTCTATTTCTCAAATACGATGCGAAAATAAAAAGAAAGGTCAAGTGAAAAAACTTGATACTTTTATATTACTCATAAAATCCCAAAATTTATGTATCCAACATCGACTAAATTAAATTAATAAAAATTAGATCCAAAATAAGTGCAAACGATCATTTTAAAACCTAAAAAGATTACTACGTCTTCAACGCCAAAGCAAAGCTTCAACATATGTATTCTGTATTACATAGAGTAGTCGCGCCTCGAAAAAACTGTAATAAACAAAGATAATGTATATTAGAAGTTAGTCACAATTTTTATTAGAAACGTTCAAACTGGAAATACAATCAGTAGAACTTACCAAGTCGACACCCTGAACTGAAAGCACAACAAAGAACAACACGATCAGTATGGCCATCGAAGCATAGTCAAAATTTCAATATGATCTTTAGGAATGGTAGGATCACTCTATCCTGAACTATACCATTTGGCAGGGTTTACCCTTGTGACAGTCTTAAGCATCCTCCAACATTTGCATTAATGGCTCCCATTCACGGCCGCTAAAGAGGAGGTAGTTTTGTGAGTTAATTAAGCTTGATTCCATCGTACTCCAAAGCTGAAAAGGGTCATTCCTGCATTTGTTAAACATACATGGTCTACATTACGTAAACACATAAATAATCAAGGGTAAACTTTGGGTAGTTGCTGCATACCCCATCTGAATCTATGTTTCTCTTCTCCTCCCACAACAAAGCAAGTCTGAGAGAGTTGCAAAATCCTTTTATACCTCGGACACCAATAGAGTTTTCATCACATAGACAATGGCCACAAACGGCATTGGGACAACAGAAACAGTGGAACTTAGCAACCTTCTTGCAAATGAAGCAAGAATGCCAATCTGAAAAATAGAAATCAATAATCAGAATAATTAATTGCATCACAAAGATTAGTCTTGAAAGAAAACTCCCACCAAATAATAAAACTGTACCAAACTGAGCAATTTTATTTCTGAACCTACAGACTCTGGAAGTATGAAGAATGATGATGTCATATTGCAAGGTAATGTAAATAGTGAAAGAAATGCAAGTTGTTGGCTACTTGGCTTGTTGCAAAATAAACAAAGGAAAAATCTATACCGCATCTCCAGCTCCGTTCACTGTTTAGAAATGATTCATCTTTTTCCACGCACTTCAGATGGTAAGCTTTAAGGCAATCCCTGAGAACAGAAATAGCACAATGGCTACAACAATTTATGACTTATTTATTAATTTCAGATGTATTTAGATACCTGGAGAAATACACAAAATGACTGTCTAGAAAAAAAACACCAAGGAAGACTCATTATGTTACTGATATTTCATAACCCCGTAAATACACATGAAGTAGATATATCTTGATGGCTAATTCATTTATTTTCTGATTCAAAGTTGTTCCACGAACATAACTAAAGGAGAGGGATAAATATATGCTTCTAGCCAAGTCTAACTGGATACTCCTTTAAGCCTTTAATGGTTGTCAAATGGTGAAAACAAACTTGAAGTTACATCCAACAACATTAGCCTAGTGCCTCAAGGGCTCCTACAAATTGTGGCTATGGGGGTTGTATGTTTGCAACCTTACTCTTGTGTTATTGGCACAAAGAGGCTATTTTTGAATGACCCTGAATGAAATTGTGCCCAAAACTGCATAAAATGACTCACTTCAACGACACAAATATAAAAAAACGAAGTCAGTTTAATAAGTAAATTTTTTCTATATTTGATCACAATTCAAAACCAATGAATAAAAAGTCTTTGGCACCGAAATGAAAATGAACTCAATCATACCAATCATACATGTCATTCATGAACTCAATCAACTCAGAAAACCTTCAAACAATCTCAATAACATAGATTGTGACTTCTTTTAGAGGCTCAAGGTCAAATAACTCGAGGAAAGGCGTAAACATGATGCATCTCATAAAAATAATTAGTCTCACTACTAACAAACATACACTTAATATATATTTATACATATACTTAATATATATTTATATAGACGTAGTAATCGACTTAGCACAAATAATATGGGAGTATAAATGGACTATTGGACTTTTGTTAACACGAATAGTGGCTTGATCTTGTATAACAAAATAAGAAGACTAAGTATATCTTAGCTTAAATTGCAACTTTTTAGAGGATTAAATAGAAAAAACTAAGGGTTTCTTAACCCTTAGCATAAAATAATCCTAACTCTAAAGTTTAACTCTAATTTGCGAGCAGATAGAATTGACAAACAAGCCTTAACTCCACCACATGTGCTAATATTCCAAATACCCGCACTAGGCTATATTGAGGATAACCTCTTCTCAATAACTGTATTGAAGCGTTCCGCAAAAAAAATATTTTACAATTTCCCATGCTAATTGAAGAACTTCAGCTGTCATGACAAATATAACTGTGTAGTATCTAGAAATGAGTATCAGTAAATTACTTACAACCATATGCTCCATGCTGAGGAAGAACCTGCTACCAATATATTATCCGGTAATGTTAAGAGATAATAGTAACAATGTCGGCGACAAAGAGTAAAAGAGAAGGCAGCACAGGTAAAACAAAACTAAGAGATTAAGTATCATATTTGTTAATACTTTATAATCTATATCAATGTCTTTTCTACAGAGTTTCTGCTAGTATTCTGTTTGCTCAAAGATAGCGAACTTAGCTTTGACTGGGATATTGGAGAAGGTATATCCTATGACACTTTCCCCCTTGTTATGTTCTTGATGTGCCATTTATTGAACCATTTAATTTTCTTTGCTGGATAATCACGTGTTAGACATTAGGCTACGCCACGTCGCTACTATGACTTGGTATGAGTGTTGGACTAGACATGACAATAATTCTTAGACATGGGAATCCTATATTCAAATGAGTATATCGGGGAACACATCTTCAAAGTATATATACACTTCTAAATTTTCAATTACATTTTCAAAGCAAGATGTTAAACCTCACAAAACTCTTTTATCATTTAAATTTTTAATTCGCCTTTTACTAAGAATTAGATAGATGTCAATCAAAGCCAAAATAAAAGGAAGGCTAGCATAGGATCAGTAACATAAAATGATTACGAGGAACATTTTAAAAAATAAAATGATAATTTAAATGACAATACAGCCATGGTAGGTATCACTGCAGAAGACAACAACCAATGAAGCAAGAACAGAACTAGGCCCCAGAAGAAAAAACTAAGACTACCTCTTAACAAACTCTCAATAGCAATAAACGACACAATCAAATAATTTCGGGTCTCTACTACTTATGGTATTCAAACAAACTAAGCCCGGCAAAATTATCCATATGAAATTACCAAAGCCTGACTGCCACAAACTCTATGTTTAGTGTGAAATAAATCATAATTAAATCTGGATAAAGAGATTAAACTAGTACACTACCCAATAAATACTAAATTCATGGTGATACAATCAAATTAAGAGATTAATGAAAAAAAAGTACCTTAATGACGCAGTGTGATGTATAAGCAGAATACATTAGACGAATAGGCAGCATGAATGGATAAGCATCGTGATTCAAGCCTGAGAAGATGAAGATTGATGATGGTCGTGACTGATTGTTAACATTATTAGGGTTCTATATATTCAATTGGGGAGAAGATATGGAGTGTTTAGGAAAGGAATATCTAGGAAATTTATAAAAGGCAGTGTTTTACAAGGTGATAAGATGAATTACCAAAATATGCGTATAGTTGACGATTTAGGTGGGTTTTTTTTCGATAATAGGAAATACGCTAACCCATCATTTAAGGCAATATATTAGTGTCGATTTTTATTTGATAGGATAAGTCCATTATTATACGAGTAATTGTGTGTTAGTCGTGACTAATTTCAAATCATCACGAAATAATCGCCGCGAAAAGGTCTTTTTGTTGTAGTGACAAGAAGATGAAAAGATAAGAACTTGTATTAATAAGAAAAACCCAAACCAATCTCCCAAGGTTGTCAATCTTGGATGAATCTTGAAGAATTCCCTTAATACAAGACTAATTACTAAGATTAAGCTAAGATTAACAAAGGATTAATGAAAGATTAAGCTAAGGTTGAAGAGAGTCTATCTAGGGTTTAGAATAATATAGAGGAGTCTAAGGTGCTTAAACAATATAAAGGAAGGGTATTTATAAGGGTTCACGAGCAAAGGAATTGAAAAGAAGTGACGCGGGGCTTCAGGTGGCCAATCTCGGGCGAGATGAGATGGTCTCGGGCGAGAGGAGACTCATCTCGGCCGAGATGAGATGATCTCGGGCGAGATTGAGCATCAGTGGCCCGTCTTTGCTTGTACTCTTCATCTCGGGTGAGATGGCCCTTATCTCGGCCGGGATGGGTCTTGTAGGCCTCAAATATGATCTCAAGGGTCCCTACTTGCTTCTCACGGGCTTCTCATCGATTCTCGGTACTCGGCATCGAGTCTAAGGGGCTCGGGAATGGGTCCCAAGGTCTCGGGATCGAGTCTAAGCCACCGAGTGATCGTCGCTTCTCTTCGTTGGCTCCAAATGTGTCGGAAACGAGTCGGAATCGTTCCGTTACTTCAAGATAAGCCCTAGGAACCTAAAACAAACTAAAAGAAGCATAAGTAGCCTAGAAACTGCTCCAAAGAGCGATTTCACAACAGAAACCGGGACCAAACACAACAAATAAGCACTACAAAACACACTTATCAAAAGGTAGTCATAAAATAGATATATCAATGAAGTATTAATCGAAAAACAGTAGGGAAATGTTCCAATGCAGGGCATACAAAAAGCATCATTTGGATTGATTACACATCAACTAAATCAATCTGAAGTGCAAACAAATTACAATCCATCAGGATTTAGAAAGATGATCATAACCACCCATGTGCAATCTCAACAAACAAATAAAGATGAAGAAAGAGAATGATGTGAAAGCAAACAGCGGCTGAGGCTAATATTTATGAAAAAGAGGGAAGAGAAAGAATGGAAAACCGTGAGCCTTGAGGATACGAAGCACCTTGCTACCAGTAACACTTTTGACCTGAGCACTACCGTGTGAATCCCTCAGAATCCAGCACACTTGGTCGCATTACAACATAGGGAGGAGTATTCGAATCTAAGACCTACAGTATTATTCAAGGTGCCTAATATTAATCACTATATATGCAGCAAGTGTGAATTCAAGGATGAAACAATTTTCTAGACTAACTCTAACTATCAAAAGAACAGAGCCTATGTAATAATTTCACAACTATTTCCACAAATATAACGATTCAAATCAAATAGAGGAAGAACAATAATAAACATATGAAAAGACGAGACGGAATTAGATAAAAACAAACCTGCACATAGAGCACCATTTGTTGTTGAAGTCCTAACTTGACTTGATTCTCCACAAACTCCTTGGTCTCTTCGGAATCTGAATCCTCCAGCAAGATTAACTAATTAGAAAGTGGTTTTTCAAACATGGGTCGGTCCAATAACAGATTAACTAAAGCATGATTCATAAGAAATATGCAAGAAAAGGGGTCGGGTCTGAAGGAAATGAAAGGATGTAAAACTATGAAACATAAATAAGAAACACGCCGTACAAATGGGGATTGTAAAGGCAAAGGGTAAAGATTAGAGAATAGAGAAGTACATTACGAGAAGATGAGCAATACATCACTAAAATTCGACACGTGAACACGAACATGTCACTAAGAGATGAACAAAAGGATTATAGCGAAGACAGAGTGATAAATTGGAGGAACGACGCTGGGCTCTAATAACAACAGCAGCAACAACTACGAACAAAAGAGCAAATTCGAGACAACAATAATAGCGACATAATGGCTGCAACAGTAGTAAACAACAGCAGCATCGACAATGACAGAGGATGAGAGCATAAATAAGCGAAAAGGAAGATAGAATCTGGGTTCGATGGGTGGAGGTGAATTACCTTCGTGGGCAGGATTGGAATTCATATACACCTCCACAGGACTCGTCATGGACCTGGCGCACAATATGTAAGGCGAAGGAGAAGCTTAAGATAGGTTACCAGAACAACATTTGGCAGTCTGAGTCGCATGGATACACAATCAAGGGGGGCTACCGGTGTCTAATGGGTGAGGAACCTGAAACCTGAAAATCTTGGTATAGGATGGTCTGGAATAACATTAACATTCCAAAGCATGCTATGACCATTTGGATGCTGATGAATGACGGTCTGAGAACCAAGGAAAAGTTGTACAGAATCGGGGTGTGTACTGAGGAAGAATGATGTCTGTGTGGTCAGCAGAAGGAAGACGTGAATCACATTTTCCAAAATGTGAGTTCAGCAATCAGATCAAGAGGGAGTTGGAGTTATGGATGAAACAAAAAATGATTAAATATAGTCTTAACTCTCAATTGCAGTACGATGCCAAAATGAAGATAAACATCATGATGTTAGCCGCCTATTGCCATTGGATTTGGAGAGCTCGGAACCAATCCTTGTTTGATGGGTATGTTCCTCGACCCAAGTTGATAGTGAAAGATATAAAGGACGAGATTAAGAGGCACATTCAAACGAAAACAAGGAACAATAAAATGAACAGTGATATGAGAAAGGAACTGATTACTCTGCAAAATATGTAGTGTCGGTTTTTTCCTTATGTTGTGCGCTTTCTATTCCATCCTGTATATGTTTGTAAATCAACCCATTTGAAGTAATATTACCCCCCCCCCCCCCCTCACATTTCATCAAAAAAAAAACTCAATAACAACAACAACAAAATGAAGAAGCAAACAACAACATTGCAGCAGCAGCAGCTATAAATAACAGTAACAAAACAGCAGCAGCAGTAGCGAAACGACATACATAGCAAGAAAAGGTATAAGAGTAGAAAACAGTAACGAAATAGAACATAGGATAAAGTAGGGTTCTAGGGTTATAAGATGGGGTGACGTGTTAGGTAGGAGGACATCGACACAAAAATTCGATTCATGCCTTGCTCTTTTAGACTGAAATATATTGAAATTAACTGAACTAAAGTACGGAGATAAAATGTGTTTTATGAACTGAACTAAACTAAACGGAATTGAACTGAGTTGAAAGTAAGTTGAAAAGAATAGGGCCTTACTCGAGAAATTTTGAGATTCCAAATTAGAGGACAGGTCTTTGTTTTCTTTGTAAAAGCGGTATACTAACTTTCATTTACCGCTCATTTCATTATTTGGGAGGGTTTGGTTTAGAAAATATAATAAAATATAACTCTTGAGACATTAAAGGGTCGACAAGAAAACTTAAATAAGGAAAAGGGTGGACACTTATAAAAGCGTCAAGCTTAAAGCGTCAAGAAACCAAGGGTTTTGTAGTAGTGGCTTAAGCCTACTTGAATTAGGAAACCTTATGGAAAGAGGATATGGAAAGAGGGTTGTCAGGGCTTGGTGCTAACCTTATGGAAAGAGGGTTGTCAGGGCTTAGTGCTATAAATACCCATCCCCTGTTTGAGTTTTCTTCACAACTTCTTCACAATTCTCTTCTCCTTAAAAAAGAAAACTTCTCATAATTTTCGAGAAAATTAGTCATGGGAATTGAGCGCTTGACCGCGATGTTGCAAGAATGGTCTCGACGCTTTAGGGATATAGATAAGGTAGCTTTGAACCAGACGGGTATTACTCAGCTGTACATGTTCCATCAGATGCAGGTGAATCGTCACTTTCTTGATGCTTGTTTGTCATATTGGGACGACACATATCATGTTTTTGCATTTTCTCGGGGCAAAATTTGTCCTTTACCTGAGGAAATTGCTGCCGTGGGAGGATGGAACCCTATACTTCGTCATGTTGTCCCGTTTTCCGTTCATGACCCGAGGAGGAAATTACGAGAATTTTTAGGACTTTCCCATAATGAAGTATCTCGAATGGCTGAAGATGATACTATTTCTTTGATTGACATGGCCGAGAAATTCATGAACTCGCATGACGTCTGGGTCAGGCCGGCCCATAGCCGTAGGGCTTTTGCTTTCTGTATGCTCCATGTTTACGCTTTTGAAGGTCATATGGATTTGTTGTCGTGCATGGGCGATGTCCGTTTTTTCACTGTGGTCGACCTGATGGAGACGGAGCACAGTCCGGCTTGGCTGATTACGGGGGAAATTATCCAGGGTTTGGATAATCGCAGTAGGGATTCGTCGGTTTGCCTGACCGGGAGCACCTGTCTACTGCAGGTATATCGCTTCGGGTTAATTGATTTTTCCGATTTCTCAATTTTTCGACTTTTTGATTTTTCGCTATAGTAGGCACTCGATCGAGTAATCCTGGCACTCGATCGAGTGCCTTCGTAAGAAGCCCCCTGCCCGTTTTCAGGGGTGTCACTCGATCAAGTGACCCCTAAGCACTCGATCGAGGGGCCCTGGGCGGAGGTCTATTTTGCTCGGGAACTCATATTTTGTGTTTCTTTTTCAGCTTTGGCTATTCGTGAGGCTATCCATCGTAGATCTGGCCTCCTCTTGACCCAAGTCGATACCGACCTAACCAGGTGATGACAAGGAGACGGGATATTGATTTTTCTCACCACATTACTCAAAAATATTGGGACGAAGTGCTATCTTTCCACAGCGGTCCGTTGATCCGATGGGTAATGTCGTGGTGGCCCATTTATGTTTGGACGGGTTTGGCTCCGAGGGATAAGGCTCGTTATCAGGTAATTTTGTCTTTCAGGCAGACAATTCATCTTTACCCCGACCGCATACTTAGGCAGTATGGTTGGTCTCAAAGAATCCCAGAAATTGAAGCAGTTGTGAATGAATCTACCCAGCTGACCGATGTGATGTGTGATACTTGGATGCAACGATGGTATACCCGGCCCACTTGGTCTATTCCCAAATCTCTTCATTCAATTTGGGTGTCAGATTCTTATGTGAAGTGGACGAAAGCAGATTTCGCCAAGGCCCGAGCTGCTTTAAAAGTTGATGAAGCTTTTGACCTGTTGCGAAGGGAGCAAGCTAAAGACAATAGAGGCTTCTTCGACAAAGGCGATACTCCGGCTATACTGTTCCATCTAATGTCAAGTTATAGAGGGAGGACTAGGACTCAAGCTGAAGGGTCCAGTACTAGAGGTGCGCGGGGGAGAGTGAGCCCCCAGACCGACTTAGAAAGGAGACTTGGCCCGAAGTTGGCAGTTCAGGACCGACTTGGTCCTCGAGACATACTACCTGAGGACGTGAAAGCTCAGCTTGGACCAACTACAA
Source organism: Agrostemma githago (assembly GCA_958450325.1). Lineage (NCBI taxonomy): Eukaryota > Viridiplantae > Streptophyta > Magnoliopsida > Caryophyllales > Caryophyllaceae > Agrostemma > Agrostemma githago. The sequence goes on along the minus strand of OY288247.1, from coordinate 57,013,900 downwards.
AAGCAGAAGACCCTTTGTCAAAGAAACGGGTTCGAGCAAAGGAGGTTCCCCTTGTGATCCGGGAACGCTCGCCCCCGCCTCGGCGACATCGGGCTCCACGGGACCTTAAGGACAAAGGAAAGGGCAAAATGCTCTAAAAAATTAGTCTCCTTATTTTTATTATTTAAGTATTACTATTATTTTTGTGGTGTGCTTTTTTTTTGCTTTTATTATTTTTTGTGTGATGTAATTTTGAAATTCCCGAGTTTATCGGGTTTTTAATAAAAGACATATTTATTAGTGAATAATGTTTCTGTCTTTTTCGTTATTGCAGTGATTGTACCCTTCTGAGGAGCTGCCTATGTATCCATAATTAGCGGAATCAAACCAAACGTAGTTCAGACTTAGATTTTTTTTTTGCAATTTCGAAATACACAAAGACTATTAGTTCGAGATGTGCGACAGTAGGACAAATAATCCTAACTTATTGACTTGCTTATAATTTTGAAAATTTATAAAAGACAAATTTTATAAACTTTTTGCAAATGACATTGAGATAAGGTTTAGGGTAGTAACGCTTCAGCTGGTCCAAGTTGATTGGGTTGACGAATTCGTTTCCATCCAAGTCAGTCAGCATCACTGCTCCTCCCGATAGGACCTTCTTTACTAGATAGGGTCCAGCCCAATTGGGTTTGAATTTTCCTCTTGGGTCAACTGGTAGTAATGCACGGACTGATTTCAGAACCAGATCCCCTTCTTTGATATTCCTGGGCCTAACTCTTTTGTTGAAAGTCCGTTGGATCCTCTTTTGATATATCTGGATGTTATTGAGGGCTCCGGACTGTCGTTCGTCCAAAAGAACTAACGAATCGTATCGGGCTTGGACCCAATCTGCTTCAGGAACTTGGCTTTCAAGTAAAATCCTAAGAGACGGTACTTCCAGTTCGACTGGTTAGACCGCTGCCATTCCATACGTCAAATAATAGGGAGTTGCCCCGGTTGCGGTGCGAATTGATGTTCGGTATCCCCGTAGGGCAAAAGGTATTTTATCGGGCCAGTCCCGGTAATTCTCAGCCATCTTTTTAAGTATGGTGACAATTGTTTTATTAGCCGCCTCTACCGCTCCATTTGTTTGGGGACGGTAAGACGAAGATGTATGCCTTTGGATTTTATACTTTGCTAGCAAAGTAGCGGTCTCAGCTTGGAAATGGGTCCCGTGATCACTGATGAACTCGTGCGGTATCCTGTATTGGCATATAATCTTGTTTTGGATAAATTTGGCAACATGCTTGGCGTTCAGAATCCGGTATGACTCGGCTTTGACCCATTTGGTGAAATAGTTGATAGCCACCAAAATGAAACAATGACCTCCCGTCCCCGAAGGGTTTACGTACCTTTCCAATTATATCAATCCCCCACGTTGAAAACAGCCATGGTGATGTCATGGTGTATAGTAGGGATATTGACGGCATATGTTGCACATTGGCAAAAATCTGACAGTTATGACAGTGTTTGACATATAACTGGCTGTCGGTTTCCATGCTATTCCAATAATACCCGAGCCTCATGATTTTTCGGGCTAGCATATGGGCGTTCATATGCGGGCCATTTTCACCATCGTGTACCTCGGCCATAACCTTCTCAGCTTGTATTTTATCAATACATAGGAGGAGAGCCCACTGTGCCGTCTTTTTGTATAACTGTCCGTCGTCCGTACGAATGAATTGGGTGGCCAACCTTCGTAGGGCTTTCTTAGCCCGGTTTTCAGTTCCCGGAGGATATTCTCCCGTTGTCAAGTAGGTTAGAACAGCCTGGTACCAAGGTTCTGGATCGGTTATTTTGATATCCTGAATGGCGTGGATATATGCTGGCTCGGACCGTCTTTCGACGCAAATTGGCATGCTGGTTAGGTGTTCCGGGATATTCAATAAAGATGTTAATTTGAAAAGTGCATCTGCAAATTGGTTTTCTTCCCGGGGCAGATAAATGTATTCTACCTTTTGGAATTATTTCTCGAGAACGCTTACTCGCGCCTGATAGGCCACGAGATTGGCATTCCGAGTTTTCCATTTTTGGAGAGCTTGATTGATGACTAGAGATGAGTCACCGTGGACCCGTAGGTTTGTCACTCCTAAATCAGCGGCGACTTGCAACCCGTGAATGCATGCTTCATACTCGGCTGCATTGTTAGTCACGTCATAATCCAGTTTAATGGATAACGGTGTATGCTCTCCCTTTGGTGATATTAGAAGAATACCGACTCCAAACCCTCGGAAATTGGACGCCCCATCAAAATATAAAGGAAAATTCCCACTTGTACCCTCTAAGTTTTCACTTTTCCCAGTTGTACGCCTGCGTATAAGCAATTCCCAGCTGTACCCCTGAACTTTATTAATTACTCTCAACCGTGACAAAAGTAGAATTTGTCGTTAAGTATGGGTGTTAAGTGCCACCTTGCAGCCCTAATCTAATGACATGGCTAGTGACATGTCGGTCTACTTGGCTTTTGTTTTCATTAATCCCTAATTCACCATTTTTTCCCCAATTTTTTCCTCCAATTTTTTCCCTCCAATTCTCAATCTTTTACCTCCCTATTTTTTTTCCTATTTACTCTTACTTATTTACCTTTACAAACACTTTTATTTCTTTCTCTCTCTCACTCTCTCATTTTTTCTCTCTTATTTTGCATTATGTCATCTTCATCTACAAGTTGGGTAAGAAATAACCACATTGAAGGACTTGAATTTCGAAATCAAGTTTGCAATATTTGTAGGAGAAATGCGGTACTAAAGCAAGTACTACAACAAATATGAGTAATGCAACATTAAAGTACTTCAAACCCTTCATAGTTGACACCAATTCTTTCAAGTGCATCTTCAATCCTGGAAATTCATCACTAATAGCTTCAAGACTTGCTAAAATGTCTTCATCTTCATAGTTAGCGTGAGAGAGATAAAGATAGAGAAGTTTTTGTAGAGGTAAATAAGTAAGAGTAAGAAGATAATAAATAGAAAAAAAAATTGGGAGGGAAAAGATTGAGAATTGGAGGGAAAGAATTGGAGGAAAAATTGGGAGGAAATGGTGAATTAGGGATTAATGAGGACAAAAGCCAAGTAGACCGACATGTCACTAGCCATGTCATTAGATTAGGGCTGCAAGGTGGCACTTAACACTCATACTTAACGGCAAATTCTACTTTAGTCACGGTTGAGAGTAATTAATAGAGTTCAGAGGTACAACTGGGAATTGCTTATACGCAGGGGTACAACTGGGAAAAGTGAAAACTTAGAGGGTACAAGTGGGAATTTCCCAAATATAAATCTCATGTTTCTGTGTCGGTATGGAATATGTCTTCTTCTGGAAAGGCCCAAGTATCGGTGTGTCCTTCTTCAGATACTGGACTATCGGCGAGAAATTCGGCTACTACCCGGCCTTTGATGGCTTTTAATGGTACGAACCTGAGGTCGAACTCAGCTAGCATTAAAGTCCATCTGGACATCCTGCCGTTAAGGATGGGCTTTTCAAATAGGTACTTGATAGGATCCATTTTGGATAACACATGTACCTCGTGACTGAGCATATAGTGCCGGAGCTTTTTAGTGGCCCAAACTAAGGCTAGGCACGTTTTCTCGAGCATTGTATACTTGCACTCGTACTCCAGGAATTTCTTGCTGATGTAGTAAATAGCCCGCTCTTCCGAGTCAACTGTCTGGGCCAGCATAGTGTTGTGTGCTAAATTTAGACCGTTTTTCCCCTCATTTAGACCCAATTTTCCCTCGTTTTGCAAGTCTTGAGTGCAATTATCGCCATATTTTGAGTAAATCTCGCATTAGCGTCCCTCTTGTGCGTTTTACGTGTTTTTGGTAGTTTTTCTATCATTTTGATAGGATTTTGCACCGAAATCACGATCGAGCTTTCACGAGCACAAGAGAAGGGAATATCGTCCAAAGAGTGAAGTACACAACTAACTTAAATTTTAAAGCCATCCAATCAATCGACGAAGAATGAGACAAGAAAGAGGCCAAGAAAAATGACCGGGCAAAATTTCACCCGGTGAGACACCACCGGGTGAAATTTCACCCGACGGTGAAAGTGCCTCCCGAAGATTTTCCGAGACCTCCCCACCGGGCGAAATTTCACCCGACGGTGAAAGTGCCTCCCGAAGATTTTCCGAGACCTCCCCACCGGGCGAAACTGACCGGGCAAAATTTCGCCCACCGGGTGAAATTTCGCCCGATGGAGAGAAGAGCCGGAAAACGCAAAAATGGAAGAAAATTTGACCGGGTGAAATTTCACCCGGTGGGAATTATCGTCAAGTCCGCAGGGCGAAGTTTCACCCTATGAAGATGCTAAGGGAGATTGTCTCACTAATGGAGCATAAATTGGATTTGGGCTTTAGGTTAAATACTCATTAAGAGACTACTATATATATGTCTACCCTACTTAGTTGCCTATTACCTCTCCATTATGCTAAGGAGGGAAGACATTACACCATTCCATCATCCTATTACACCATCTTAGTAGTAGTATTCTAGTAGAAAATCCTCCATAATTCTAGTAGTTTACACAGTAATTAGTAGTAGATCTACATAGTTTACATCAACAATTCTCTAGATTACAAGTTTGTAGACGATTATTCAAGTTTTATTTGAAAATTTGTTGGGTTTATTGGAGGATTAGTGACAAGTTCTCCATTTTATTCATCAAAGATTCAATCTTTATTCATGATATCTTCTTATTTCTTGTAGATCTCCATAGTTGGTATACTCCTCTTCCACTCTCTAATCTCTAGTCTAGTTTTAATGTTATTTTCTCATCATTATCTTGTCTAGATCATATTAGTGTTGTTAGTTTCATTAGATCGATTTAATATGCATGTTGTAGAGATTTTCCCCTTAGTTAATGTTTTGTTGTTTTCCATAATGATTAGTGAGTAGATTTCTTGTTGGGGAGTTTAGGGATGAGGACTTGGAATATTTGAATATATGGGTAATGGTGGGTTGCTTGCATGTTGGTTTATCTTATTTGTGGTGTTGTGTCATTGTTGTTTTAGTCCGGCCAACTAGACCGACCTTGACTAATTTCTATCAATATGGGGAAACTCGGGGTAGAAATTACCATGACTAGGGACTTACCCTCATTCACCGCGAAAGCGGGTTTTTAGGTGAGTTTATCAATATTGCGACAAAAACTCGATCCCGACCTTCTTAGACTCCAAGTACCGAATCCCGACTTCTCCCTAACATCTTTTCCCTAGATTGACCACCTCTAGCTATTCCTCTAGATATTTCCCTAGTTTAGACTCGACCCTAGAAAACCTCCCTCTAGACATCAAACACGACACTTTAAACCCGTTGTCAATACACCGTTCCCTGTGGACCGATCTCGACTTGCCACGATTACTCTAGTAGTTTTTGTGTAACCTCGAGTCTACAAATATCGTTTGATCCCCCGTCCTTCGTTAACGACCGATCCGATTGGGTTGCGATCACATAGCCCCCATGGCTGTCTTGGTCGTTGTTAGATATAACGACAAAGGCAAACCGGGTTGAGGTGGCATTAATATCGGCGGGACAGACATAATCTCCTTGATTTTATCGAAAGTCGTTTAACATTTTTCATCCCACAGTGTTCATTCTCCTATCTTCAGTTTCTTGAAAATGGGTTCACATACCATGGTTAACTTTGAAATAAACCGGCTGATGTATTGGACTTTCCCGAGAAACCTCCTTATTTCTTTTTCGGTTTTAGGTGGCTGCATCTCGGTAATGGCCTTGATTTTAGCTGGGTCGACCTCGATGCCGCGTTGGCTAACGATATGGCCCAGTAATTTGCCCGATGTTAACCCAAAACTGTACTTTTGAGGGTTTAGCCTCATGTTGTATTTGCGTAGTCGGGTAAAGAATTTCCTTAGGGCCGGGATGTGCCCGCTTCGGTCTTTGGACTTGACGATCATGTCATCCACATAAACTTCCACTTCTTTACGCATCAAATCGTGTAGTAAAGTTGTGGCGGTTCGTTGATAAGTGGCCCCAGCGTTGATGAGACCAAACGGCATAACGGTGTAACAGTAAGTACCCCAGGGTGTGATGAAGGTGGTCTTACTCATATCTTCTTCTGCCATTTTGATTTGATTGTATCCGGCATACCCGTCCATAAATGATAGAAGGGCATGATCGGTCGTGTTGTCCACTAATATATCAATGTGTGGCAGTGGAAAATCGTCTTTTGGGCTGGCCTTATTAAGGTCCCGAAAGTCTACACATACCCGCACCTTACCGTCCTTTTTAGGTACCGGCACGATGTTTGCAACCCTGTTTGGATATTCAGACACTTGTATGAAGCCTGCTTTGAATTGTTTGTCAACTTCTTCTTTGACTTTGAGGGACCATTCGGGCCTCATTCTTCGGAGCTTCTGTTTTACCGGCTTACACCCGTCTTTGATGGGTATACGGTGTTCAACTATCTCCTGATCTATCCCCGGCATGTCCTTGTAGGACCATGCAAAGACGTCCTTGAATTCTTGGAGGAGGTCTGTGAATTGTTTTCTCTCCTCGGGATCTAAAGATAAACCTAACTTAAGCATCCGGGGCTCTAAAGTGGTTCCCACATTGATGGACTCGGTTTCTTCAATTACCGGATCTCGGGATTCCCTTTGTTCGAGCTGCTCGATCATATGTGGAGGTAGAGGTACCTGTTCGTCGAGTTTCTCAATGTCATTGCATATAAAAATTTTGAAAGCATTTTGAAAATAAGACAAGTCGTAAGAGGAACGATTTTCGTTATTATTGATAGTAAACTTGGAAAACAACTCGAAGAGAGCGGCCATCTGATCGTTGGTCAGAGGCGGGATAGGAAGTGCCCTCGGGACAGGCCCCGAGGCTCCAGTGGAAGTGACTATAGGAAGAGGGGTTACAGACTGGACTCTGGCACCAGACCCTCTAGACTCGGACTCGGACTCTAACTCTGACTCGGACTCAGACTCGGTATCCGGCATGTCTCCCTCGCCGGTGGTCAGCTTGTAGACTCGACCCTGGCTGTCAGTCTACTTGATGGTCTTCCTCCATGCCCTTTTCCCGATGTCAGCACCAACTTCAGAGATCAGCTTAGTTGGATCGAACCTGTTGCTGCGGAGGATCAGGTTCACCAGGTCTTCTTTAGGAGTGGGGATGGCCTTGTCTTCCCCGAATAAGAGCCCCAGCACAGGCTCGACGTTGTCAGTACCCTCCTTTGATTCAGTCTGGACGAGGGCAAATATGTCATTTGGGATGAAATTGCATTCCCGAGCCAATTTGGTCTCGGGATATGTGATGGCGGGCTGGTAGAGGCCAACTTGAATAGCCCTGAATACCGGTGTAACAAAATAATCGGTTAGTTTTGGGTTGTAAGGGCCCAAGTAGGTACCCTTAATGATACTGGTGGCCTTCTGAATACCGGCCCAAACCACGTTTCCCAGGGTTATAGCGTACCCCAAACCGAATCGTGATTCTCCGTCGTTTAGGACCTCGATGATCTTCCCGGCTGGAAGATATGGCTTTGAAGTAGCCCTCGGTAAATAGCCCAAGTTTTGTAGCATCATATCGATGCTAGTAGTGAAATAGGGCCTGAAGAGATATTCCTCTTTAATCATTCCCACGAAGTCGAATCCTTGTGGGTCGGCCCGGCCCGTGGCGTTGCAGCTGGCCACGGTAATGGGGGTTGCTTCTAGAGTGATGACACCATCTTGTAGAGGCATCTTGACTTTTCTGTGAAGGGTAGAGGACACGCCTTTGACCGCATGGATCCATGGTCTCCCGAGAAGCAGGTTGAAGGAGAAGATGACATCAATCACCTGGAACTCCAGTTCTTTTTCAATTGAGCCCGTTATGATTGTTAACTTAACGGCCCCAGCAACCGGCTTTGGGCTCCCATCGAAATCCTGGATAGTCTGCGCCATCGGAAGGTAGTCGGCCTCGGTGATGCCGAGGGCTTTGGTGGTCCTTAAAGGAAGGACATTCACGGCGGACCCGTCGTCGATCAGGGTCATTGGAAGATATTTCTCTCGGCAAATGACTGTGATGTACAGGGCCAAGTTATGGACGGCCCCGAATGGTGGAAGGTCAGACTCGGAGAAGGTGATGAGTGGGCCTTCTCATTTGGACTTGCCCTTGAGATATGGAATGATAGTGGCTACCATTTCAGCAGGGGTAACCTGTGAGTCGACCTTGATTTGATCGAGAGCCTTAGTCAGTACTTCCCGATGTTCTTGCGAGCTGACCAGAAGTTACCATATGGTTAGATCGGCTCGAGCCCTTATCAATTGCTTGACCAGTTGCGTGTCAGTGCTTGGTTCTTCAAGGTTAGTTTCCGTCCTGGCAGGTTCAGTGACGGTTGTTGGGGTAGGACGTCCAGCGGTGGCGAGGTGGTTGCTGGCTAAGGCTTTGGACTTAACCCTTCGGACCTCCTCGGGGGTTATGGGGACAGCTTCCCCTTTAGGCAGGTAGACATATTCCTCATCATCGAACCATATCCCGTTAATTTGTGGGGTAAAAGGGTAAATGAGGTGAGAACAGTCGATTACCTCTTCGGTGAATATGGCATAAGCACTGAACGTGTTTTCTTTGTTGCTCGGCTTGTCCCCGGGCAACGGTATTTTCCCGCTCTCGATCAAGTCTTGGATCAGATGCTTCAATTTCCAACACTTTTCAGTATCGTGCCCATTACCTCGGTGATATTGGCAATAGGCCCGAACATTGTAGCTCTTGGATCGCTTCTCTACCGGGACCTCTGGAGTTGGGCCTATCGGTTGGATTAGACCCTTCAAAGATAGCCTTTGTAAGTCGTATGTATAGGTGGTCCCTATATCAGTGAATACCCGAGTTGGAGTATTCTCTTTGGATGAGGCATCTAGTAGATTCACCTCGTCGACGATGTTGCAGGTTGCGGCTGCAGATGTGGGCTTGTTGGTGGACGAGCTGGCCCCTTGATACCCTTTGATAGAGGCCTTATTAAGGCTCTCTAATCTTAGATCATCCTCGATTCTTGTACCCATTTCGGTTAAGGTAGCGAAATTAGGTATGATAGTGTACCGGAGATGGACCCGGTAGGAAGGGAGGAGATTCTTGACGAAGGCCTACACTAAAACTTTCTCGTTGGGCTTGTCGACCAACTTCACACTCTTGGTCCTCCACCTTTGAAGGTATTTGGTGAAACCTTCTTTGGGCTCTTGGGCCATGACCTCCAGAGTACGCATCGTGGTTTGGATCTCGGTATTATCAGCGTAATTCCGAGCGAACTCCGTTGTCACATCATCCCAAGTCTTGTACTTCGTGGAATCAAGCCTGTAGTACCAGGCCTTCGGATGCTTCTCGAGGGAAGAAGCAAACAGGTGCTTGTACATAGTGGATTTCACCCCCTTGACAGCCATAAATTCCTTAAAGGCCTGAATGTGGTGGACCGGGTCTTCCGTTCCCTCAAACATCGATAGGCCCGTAAGGTTAAGGTTGGCGGGTAGTTCGTCGTTCAGAGGCGAATAGGAGCGAGCGTTTTCCGTGTGGATCGAGTTTTTTTTTGAGAAATGGACCTGTTCTTCTAGTTTGCGAACGGCGCTAACCAGTTCAGCTATAGGTCCAGTGGGTTCAGCCCCAGCATTAGGAATTCCTTGTTCCACGACACTCAAATGGGTGGCAATGGCTGTTTGGTCGGACCTGATAGTTGTCAATTGGGTCTCAATCTTAGCCGTGTGGCAGTCAACTGGTCCAAATTTTCCTGCATCTTGCGCTTGTGTCTGGTTATCGATGGCCTGTCTGTAAGAATATTGCGTAATCAGAAACTAACCCAGATCCTGGAATAAAAAGTACATCCCGAGCAAGGAAAGACTGAAAAGGAAATGACTCGGAAAAGACACCTAGACGGGTGACTCGTGAAAGGTGGGCCTCCCTTAGGATTCGGCGGGTGGGCCGAGTCCTGTTCGAAGGAAGGTCCACGTGAGATATTCCCCAGACTTTTGGACTTGAATGTGTAAACGGGCCTCCCTTTGTGGGAGTATGTCCTACGTAGGTGGGCCATGCCTTAGTCAAATAAGGCGGACTGGGATAGGGAGGAAACCCGTGATATAAGATCGACGGAGTTTCGACGCTAAAGACCTTCGACGACTTACGACAAGACCCGACACTACTAAATACGGGAAGTCCTAAGAAGTGGAAAGTTTTGAAAAGGAAGTTTAGTAATCCCGAGAAAACCAGTGGATGGCCCGATTTTTTCAGAAATCGGAAAAATGCCATCGGGCCGCAAATTGAAAATATTTTTGAAATTTTGAAATGGGCAGCATACCGGCTAGAAATAGGCTATTTTGAGTAAAATTATAAGTCCTAAATTCGGTAGCTTCCCGGATTTTGAAATTGAATATACTTTTGAAAAGATGCATTTTTGAAAATGATGGTTTTTGAAAACGACTTTAGAAACCAAGTAGCACATAGTCACACAAGCATAATAAGGACGCCATGTATGCTCTATACTAAGTCTCGGTCGGTCGAAATAGGGTCTATACCAGTGTACATGGCCTTTCCGAGAATCGGGACAGACTTCCTAAGTCGAGTTGAGATTAGAACATGCCGCGAAACCCATACGAATTAGCCATGGACACCTTTGACATATCCATATTGGAGTATATCACGGTATAGTGGGACGTCGGTCACCAGTATTGGCCCGGGAAAATATGGGGTTATGCATGAACCGTAAAACAAAAACGCGTATTGTACTAGTCAAACGATTTCTATTCGAGTCTCACCCTGAGGATGCCGATGGTAGGTCACGCATCAGTTATCCCCAGCGGAGTCGCCAAATTGTGGACTTGTCATAGGTCCACCCCGACGCGGCCACGCGCAGGTTTGGGGGGGCGAATGAATCTCATGTGAGATGGATCGAATTGAATTTTAAATCGAAGTGGAGTCGCCACCGAACTTTGTGGGAGTTTGGGCCCATTCGAACCTACTCTATATCTTAGTGGGCCGTGTACAAAATACGGCCCATTCGGATCTCAGAGTTTATGGGGTTCGTCCCTTTGCATTGCGATACCGATACCGACATTATCAGATATCGTGTATTGAATGACTCTCGTGCGCCAATGGGTTCGGATATATCCGGAAACCACGGTTCTGAATAAGGGGTGAGGATACGTGTTGGGAAGTTCACAAAGAACACCCAACCCCGCCCGCACTTAGCGGCCTCTACTGAGATATCGCTTGACTTTTGAATACGCGCGTTAGTAATTCGATTGAATGATATGCAAACAATATTTTGCCTAAACATGCGAAGATTTGAATAAGTTGCTAGGTCGATTTAATGCATCTAAATTAACGTCAAAGTTGTATTTAGCATGCGGGGTTCGTTTTAGTACATTAAAACAAATAACGGAAATAAAATGCCAAAATAGAAACAAACGTATTAGTAACGATAATAACGGTTTGCAAATAATATAGAGCGACATGAACGACACGACGCACGGTTTTGAAAGGATGAATCACGTGATAGACTTGACACGTGTTGACCGAAGTCATAAAAATATTAGATAAGGCTTGACGCATGTTGAGGGCTCACGTTTTGACGTGATAAAGGGACACTCGATCGAGTCATTGAGGGACTCGACCGAGTGTGCCTCGGAGAAAGCTTCTGCCCAATATTTGAGACGCCACTCGATCGAGTCATTGAGGGACTCGACCGAGTGGTCCTCAAAAATACCTTCTGCCTCGATTTTTGGGGTGCCACTCGATCGAGTGGGCTAGGCACTCGATCGAGTGCCCCTTGTACGAACAAAGGTTCGCTTCGCAATTTGTATGAATTTCGAAATTGCTCTTGATTTTGGGAAATCGATGATTTTGTTAAGTCGCGCAAAAACTATTATATGATTCATGCTCGACTCGGATTTTTGATACTCGTCGTTGTTGTGTGCCAAATTTGGACCGTTTTCCCTCCCATTTAGACCCATTTTTCCTCCGTTTTGCGAGAATAGAGTGTGATTATTGCCGTATTTTGCGTAATTCTCGCATTAGTGTCTCTCTTTTGCATTTTACGTTTTTTTGGTAGTTTTCGGTCTATTTTGATAGGATTTTCGATCGAAAACATGTTTGAGCTTCTACGAGCATGATAGAGATACGGTCCAAGAGCAAAGCACACAACCGAAAGTTCAAGTAATCCAATTGATCGACGAAGAAAGAGACCGGAAAAGAGGAGAAACTCCACCGGGTGAAATTTCACCCGGTGAGTCATCACCGGGCGAAGTTTCGCCCGACGACATTTTCCACCTCCCCGAAGATTTTCATGGCACTCACGACCGGGCGAAATTTCGCCCACCGGGTGAAATTTCGCCCACCCGATGGAGAGAACGGGCCGAAATCGCATTTTGAGAAGAAAATCTCGCCGGGTGAAATTTCACCCGGTGGGATTGTTATGTCGAGCCGCAGGGTGAAGTTTCACCCTATGAAGATGCAAAGGGTGATGGTCTAGCTAAAATGAAGAGAAATTGGATTTGGGCCTTGAAGTTTGTGCAACCCATTAAGATTTCTATAAATACTCCTCCTATGATTTTGTGCCTTGACAGAGCCTTGAGTGTGCCTTAAGTGAGCCCCTAGGAGTAGGAGTAGTTTAGAGGATTTCTAGAGTAGTTTAGAAGATTACTAGTAAGTAATAATAGATTGTAGTAAGCTCTCTAGTAAAAAAATCTAAAAACAATTAGTAGATCTACTTAATATTAGTATAACTACTCTATAATTAGTAATCAAACCTCCCTCTTTGCTGAAGATTGTGCTTTTATGTTGAAGATACAAGGGTTTTGCAAGGGTTTATGTGACAAAATTCTTGTATTATCTCTTGAAGATTTATATTGCTTTTATTGAAGATTAAAGAATTTTGCATGGATTGGTGACAAATTCTTGCATTATTTCTTCCAAGACTCAATCTTTTATATTAATCTTCATCTTTCTCCTTAGTCTTCTCCATAGTTGGTAAATTCTTTCCTCTCCCTTTTCTCCATTAGTTAGCTTATGTTCTTCTCTCCTTTGTTAGCTTCTCTGATCTTTAGATTGTGTGTTAGTTAATCTCTCTCCTTAGTGTCAATTGTTAGTATAGTTGTTATGCACGCTTTAGTTAATTTCTCCTTAGTTAGTGCCTTGTTGTTATTCATCATGACTAGTGAGTAGATTTTCTTGTTGGGGAATTAGGGAGGAGGATTTGGATTATTTGATTTGAGGGATGTTGGTGGGTTGTTTACTTGTTGATTATCAATTTTAAGGTTCTTGTGTCTTTGTTGACCTAGACTGCAGCTAGATTGACCTTTACTCATTTCTATCAATATGGGGAAACTCGGGGTAGAAATTACCTTAATTTGAGACTTACCCTTTCATCGCGAAAGCGGGTTTAGGTAGGTTGGGTGAAGAAACCGAAAGGTGGCACTCTCCCTTTTCGACGTTGTAACTAAAACTCGATCCCGAGACTCTAAGACCCCATTTTTGAATCCCGACTCTCCCCAACACCTTTCCTATTATTGTCCCTAGCCTTAGTAGTGTAGTTCGCTAGCCTTAGTTCGACTCCTCTCATCCTAAATCTCAATCCCAATCGCGATTAAACTCTAGACTTGACCAATATCGCTTAACCCTCTCCCTGTGGATCGATCCCGACCTACCACTACTACACTAGTTAGGTTAGTCGGAGTTAAAAATATTGTTTGCATGCGTGTCGACGACAGCGCGCATCAGTCGTATCCGATATTTGATTATGAAATCAATATCGAATACTTAGAGCGAAATCTAGAAAAGATGTTTGTAAGTCGTCTTAAATCAAACTAAAACGAAATAAATTATCTCCGCGCTATAATGTCGTAATTAGTTCTTTCGAACTACATGACAATTATTTTAGCATCAACGAATTCGTATTAGTTAGATTTATTGACTAATTCTTTTAAAAACGATATTCGACTATAAAGTCGATATGGCATCTTTAAGAATAAACGCTTGATATTTGATTAAATTAAAAATTGATTCCCTCCGCATCTCGACATCGTAAGGAATCCTTGCGGATTATGTGATCTCAGATTCGCATCAACGGGTTTCACCCTAATCTAAATTAGACGCGTTTAGTTCGAAATAATTTTAGAAATTGATGAATGCGTGATTTTAATGACGATTATGTAAATATTAAGACGATACTAGCGACGCGATAAAAAAACGATTTTATTGATGTTGATTTGCTTCAACAATCAAATACTTGGGGTGTCGGGATAAGCGATCGACAACATCGGGTGCAATACCCTCGTATATTTGGATTTCCTTATCCCGTCATCCCTTGAATTCGACACGAATAGGCGAATATTTTAGTATTTTGATACTAGTAGTTTTACCGATATTAGAAACGAGAAAATAAAATAAAAATAAAAAATAAAAAATAAAATAAAAAACGACGACACTGACGGATGGAGGGACGACGCAAGAGAAAGGAAGAGAAAGAGAGAAGAAATCGGGATTATTTGCACCCTCAACCTACATGCTTCGTATTCTCGGATAGGACTCCTCTAGTTGTGGCTTAGGCACGGGAGTTCGAGATTATGTAGATGGAGTTATGGTGGTTTTTTGTCGTAGGTTTCAAAGTTAAGAGAAGAAAAAGTTGTTGAAAGGTGTTGCAAAGGGGTGTATATATAGGATTTCTCCTCCACCCTTGTCTAGGGTTACTCGATCGATTGCCCCTGCTGACTCGATCGAGTGACCCAATGAAGAGGAGACAGCGGGCCTGTTGAAGGCTCACTCGATCGAGTGGGATGACACTCGATCGAGTGGGATGACACTCGATCGAGTGGATGAGGCGGGCTGGATATTTTTGTAGATTTTGTGTTTGGGTTGAACTCTTGATATTTGCATGACTGTTTTGTTTTCTCGGAAATGGCTTTGACCGGGGTTTGACCCGATCGCTAAAAGTCAGTTTTATTTCCGGTGCCGATTTTGACCCAAATTAGTCTTATTTGATTGGAAACGATCCGCTGGGCCTGAATTTGAGGTCAGTTTTCTGAAATTTGTACTCCGTAAAAAGCCCAAGCCAGAAATTAACGATTTTGAGCCCATATCCGAGCGCGTAGAAGCACGTTCGCGTCCAATCATCATCGGGTGTTTTTTGAAAACTGCTATAGACACCTAGCAGCCAAATGTGAGTGTCTACAGTTTGTTACTCCCTCCGTTCCAATGAATTGTTTGCCTTTCCTTTTGGCACCAAGGGTAAGGGAACCATTAAGGGAGTGGCACGTAGAGCAAAACTCATGAGAATGATCAAATTGCATATAAAAAACATTCCTAAAATAGAAACACAAACAATTCATTGAGACGCCCCAATATGGAATAGGCAAACAATTCATTGGGAGGGAGTATAAACTTTCACAGCCCATGACACATGCATTGAACAAATATACTTGGCATCATCAAAACTTAAATCAAGAACGATCTTGCGTTAAGATGTGTGTTTAATTAATCCCGCAAGCGTACGAGATGTTGTCGCACAATCGAGTGTCAAACTACAAGGATGATGTATTGGCGAACTAGAGTGATTTAGTTGACCAAACCTAATTTGAACAAGAAGTGAAAGAAGTGATAAATCACCATACACAAAGTAACAACTAATCGAAAAAGAAGTACATAAACCAAACAAAGAACAAAGGCAATTAAAATGAAATCAAATGATAAAAAAGCAAGAGGATTTTAAGGGATTCGTACTAGAATGCATTGATAAACAACCTAGATGTAACAAGGTCGAAAAAAATGCTAGTATAGGTAAAGAGTAAACGATGGATTCTCTCATGATGTCGATGTCGATATCTCTTCTATGGTGACCTTCATAGCCCCAAGTCTCTTTGTCGACTAGTTAGCAATAGTAATAGGTGTTACACCACTAGATAACCCACATAAATCACAAATTCTCATATATTGTGAGACCTCTCACATGAGGTGGTTACCAAAACAAGGGTTCCTCAACCAAATCACATTTCAATCCTAAAGTCTATATATAACAATCATCCCTATGCACAAACCTCTAGCCTACTCACTAAACATGATTAAGGAAACAAGACCAATAACAATGGAGATAACACTAGAAATTGGCATTAAGAAAGTAAATAGGCGAAAATACTAGAACTTGAAAGGCTACTTTTTTTTTTTTGAAAGGCTACTGAGTGTTACTGCTTCTTACATTTTTTCTTAAACACCCCTAACACTAGAAGAAGCTAAGATAAGTCCTAACGTCGAGCGTTCTCTGAGCTTCCTTCTAGGCAAACTTATCAAGAGCATTGTGTAATCTTCGTAGCATTGGCACATAGGAGCTGTCGGGATAAAAAAACAGAGCGCCATTCACATCCTTTTATGTTTAAGAGAAAAGAGTTGGTGCAACAAATTTCATGAACCACAATTTGAAATCTCAGACAAAAAAAAACTACAAAATCTGCTCCAACTATTCTTGGAACTCAACAACATTTTCCCAGTACCCAACAAAGAATCGACCTTGCCTATGTTGACATCGACAGCAATCACAATCACGCAACGCAATTATCCAATTAAATACATTCTTTTTTCATTAGTCAAATTCACCATACTAATCCAGCAACATCTGTGCCATTAATACACTAACTAACAGCCCCGTAATGCTAAAAAAAACTTTACACACCAACCGCTATTTAAAACCATGCACACAATAGTTTGAAGTTTAGCACACTACATAACAAAAGATCTACACAAATTCAATACAGGGCACAATTTTGAGACACTACTTTGATTTTATACTCTCTCTGTGAGTAAGAAGAGTGTTGTCATTTGGCAACACTCTTATTGAAGTGCCATTTTAAAACTCGCCCTGAAGGAGGGGGCGAAATCCCCCGTGTCTTTCAAGACCATTCACCCGTTCAGTCCATGCGGTAAAAAACTATGCATGACCAGATAATCTTTTAGCCTTTGCACTTACACCAAAAAATGTAGAGACTGACTTTTATATCAGGGATAACCAGCAGAACTACACTAGTTGTTAATGCCAAGTAGCCAGACAATTGGCCAAGTATGGACTAGCCAGTCCGTGTCACAAAAATTAGACTCGTCACGCCTTCACCACAAAATCAATAGACACACAATTGGATTGTCAAAAAAAAGGAAGCTTAGAACCTATGTTGCATTTATACAGTCTCGGCACTTGCATTCTGCGTAGCTGCCTGGGGCCCATTTGCTCCGTTAACCCTACAGATTTCTAACTTCCTTCTCTTTGCTAGCAATCGGGGTCTCAACTGCACGACAGACCAAGTGAAATCAGCCAAACAAACAAAATTAACAATTGGGAAGAAAGATCGATCTTCATCTTTTGTTTTCAGAACAATAATATATCTTCATCAATGACTTGGGCTCATTTAGAAGTACCTATCACGGAAACTTATGAAAGGAAATCATACATTTGATACTCCTATATGCCAGCAAATAACAATATAACAACCCCATGCCAGCAGTGCAAGTTTGTTACAACAGCTAGTTATTAGATGGGAAATAGTTGTTCAAACCTATAAATACCCTACCCTGTTTTAAAGTTACTCGGTCTTTTTTATCGTTTCTTGTAATCTTTTCTTTCTCTCTCCATAATCGTGTACTCCCTACCGTTTTTTTTATTGCCCCATTTCGAATAAAATATTTCCCACATATATTCATGAAATGGGGCAATAAATAAAACCGCAGGGAGCAACAGATTCTGTAAGCTTTCAGCTATATAAAACAATCAATTGAAATACTACCTCCAAGTCTGAATGATCTTCCTTTATTTAATACATGTGAGGTATATTTTAATCAAAAGGGAAGATCATTCAGACTCGGAGGGAGTACATAATTTGATTTCCCTTCTCAATTATAGGAACTTCTAGTGTTTCGTTGGTTTCTTGATTGATTCCTGGAACTACTATATCAACCTTATCGTGTCAGCAGAGGTCATATAATATAGCTCCTTACGAGGGTTACCTGATTCGCTCGGGTACCCTGAGAATCGAGAGTCGTTAAAAGCGAATTTTATCTTGTCGCTTTTGGAAATACATATGCACTATAAGAGCGAATCATGAGTCTCAAATTGGTAAGGGTGTATTCCATAGCGAATCTGGTAACCATGCTCCTTACTATAACATTGAAGTTCTATTGTAAGTATTAAATATGATCTAGCCACTGTCAAGTTTATGACAACGGGAAAATTAGAAGTGAACGTTATCCAGTTCATCCATCTTAACGGACATACCCTTCTCCCAACTTATATGAAATGAAATAAAGGAAAAAACAAGACTATATAGGCAACAGTTGGTCAAAAAACTGATCAGCAAACACCTAAAGTATCAACGAAGATGGAGTAAGTATCAAAGATGGAATGCCGCACCACTATACACATATTCCTCTCCTATATCATGCTACAACTAACAATTTGGCTTCCAAAGCAAGTCAGAACCTTTTCATGAATTGATCTAATCTTCTATATACTAATTGAGAAACCACTGGAAAGAATTGGACACGTGTCGCACCCTCAATGGAAAATTTTCCGCCTAAAGTAAAGTATACTAATGGGCTGACCAGGATTGGGCTATACAAAGACCTATCAAATCAATTCATATTTTTATAAATAAAAAATCCTCTTGAGACGTAACAAAATCATTGATAAAAATAACCCAATAAAATATACCACATATACAAAATATATTTTACAACATAATGAAGAACTAGCCAAATTATCAACATAATATCAACTAAAAGTACATAATAATTGATCGTCATTGCTAACCTACTATCACAATAATAAGCCGTGCATTTGCACGGAGCCTAAACTAGTTAAAAATTAAGAAGCCCAACACCATATTTATACTCCACCTTAAGCAATAAAAATGTTCAATTTCACCCACGCGTCATGTGTGTGGGAGATAGTGGAATGGGTTTTTAAGCAACATGTTTAGCGATCGTACATCTACGGAAGTGGACAAGGAGTGACAGAACCTAAGTTTCCGGTTCAGACTTCAGAGACTTGGACTTGAGATATTTCCCTTGGCCCTTAATAGATTTTATTAGAGATATTTAGGTCAAGAATCATATTCAAGTCTCTATTTCACAGCACATTTGTTCTTCCATTGTACACCTTGATTTGCACCTCATCAAATGTTGTTTAAATGTTTAATTGATAATCTAAGGACACGGGAACTTCGAGAACAATAACTCTTATTTCATCACTTAATTGTCCAAATTAGTTAAGTTTAATTACAAATCAGGGAGTCAATAGCCAGAGGAAAGGGGTCCTGATAAGTTGAACTTCATAGTATTCAAAGGATCAGGAAATGAAGTTTAGACTTACCCGATCTAGAGTAAAAGATCTACATTTTTTTCAAAGAGTAATAAAAGCCAGCTGCTTCTCTACTCTAAAAACAATTCATGTTTTCACCTTTACATAACCATCTATTGTCAATAGTGCCCAACTCCAAATATGCTCATGAAACTTACAAATCATGTCAGTACAAAAAACACAACTCATATAATGAAACAAGTAAAAGCAAAAGGCACAAAAGGCTCATAACTTGAATAAAAATAGAGCATAAAATAATGTTGAACTATCGGTCAAAGGTTAACACATGTTGACACAACATTCTTCGGTGGTTTAGGGCATAAACAAAAATTATCAGTTTCTCGGTGATAGCAAGACTCAGAGAAGTAGCAAACATCCAAATAATTTATAGAAATATCTACAATAGCTAAACATAATGAAGGCAGGAGTCAAAAAATATCCGATGAACCGTACCATCAAAGTCAGCTCACATACAGAAGTCCTTTCTCTGTTGAATGATAGGTAAGACTAATACGAGAGATATGTAGTAAAGACTTACCATTTCAATGTATTTCAATTGCTTCAAAATTTCTTCAGTTTCCAGCTCCTAGAACAAACCAAAAGCTACAAAGTTTTAATTCAGCACGCAAAATATTAGGCAAATGGAGGCCAAGTAGAGCCCTATGCCACAGCTCAGTATAAGATTAGATGGACCTATAATCTAAATTAACAGCTTCTATTGGACTAAGCTACCTATATAAACAATTATCAACACTGGTGGATCTTGGGGGGAAGGGGAAGAGAGGAGCTTTGAACCCTTGTTAGTCAGTATTAACTACTCAAACACTGAACCAAGGAGGCCAAGTTCCAAATTAAACATGTGGAGTAAATAATGAGGAACAGTTTTCACCTGAGGCACAGCACAATCAGCATAAGTTGGATCCCAAAGAACAGAGCGAAAGCAATCCCACTTATCAGTTTGAACCTCAAAAAGAGGAGCTCTGCAATGTAAGAGTTTTTTTTAATGTTATTATAGTGGCTGAGCCATTTGAATTTACATTGAAACAGTAAGGAGTGAAGAAAATGAAAACAATAAATGGATTTAACGGTATGCTATTTTCAAGAATTCATCTTATCAAACACAATATACTGATGCATGTTTCAATTACAGTTGATATTGTAGATTTCCTTATCAACAGGTACAAAATGATACTATAAGAGAGACTCATAGAAACGCTTCCTTTAAAAGAGAGCGCATTTTGGTACAAGAAAGAGAACACATTTGCTAGCTTCACATATTCCCTTCCAAAATCTACTAGCCATAAAAGAAGACAGAACATATTAGAAAGGAGAATACAAATGCAGCCCAAAGAGCATCTGATATAGGCAACAAAAATCTGCAAATGTAAGTTCCTCCATCTTACAAATATCTAGTTGACAACCATCAATTTGTTGTCGTAATGAACAAGTAAGAATGTTATCATGCCAAAAAAGAGAGGAATACAACAATATAAACAAGATACCCCAACTTGTCGATATAAAAAAAAGATCTTTAATAACTCTTAAGAACACTGATCAACGTAAAACCATAAATCCATAGAGAATAAAATGATAGTACCTGCGCCACTTTCCACATATAGTTCCATCAAGGTCATCCCCCATGCCTATAATGACATCTCTACATTGAAGCCAATTACCAATAAAAATTGACTTGCGAGGCTTTGTAGGGATCAAATTCTGAATTACGGCCACCAAAATAAATAAAAAGAAAAAGGAGAAGAGTCAATTTTTTGAAAAGAAACAAAGCATACATGAGGTGAGAAACGAAAACATTTAATCCTCACAGGTAAAGTAACGCCAAATGAGGGATCCGACTCCTTTAGTTCAGGAATGAGGTCAAGGCCCCTGCATCAAACCAGCAATAGTTATTACTCATAGCCAACGGCAAAACAACTTGGATGAAGAAGACAGCAAAAAATATGCTGACAAGATATTATGATACCAGAGGCAGGGTATGGTACAATTGAACCAGTTAAGACTGCTGTAGTAACGTCCACAGTGCAGTCACTATTCAATTTTTCAATTTTCCAGTGTGTGATCAGGCTCAGAGATTAAAGAACACGTACTACTAACAACAAAGAGTACTACAGCCAAAACAGAAACTTCTGGAGTAGGACAAATTTTTACAACGAACTCAGTACCCTGGATTAGTATATTTCCTATCCTTTCAAGGATAAAAAATTCAGAAGACAAATGGATGTGGATCCATTAATGGAGCACAGCACATGTTTTGCCTAGTGTTCATTAAATATCAGAACCTATGATAAAACCACATCCTTCTCTAACACAGCATCCAAGGATACAAGTATGGAACCATACCAGACCATTGCCAACCTAACACCTCTCAAGAAGACAACAGAGGCCCTCATGACAGATGTGGAGGAATAGACTGGAACAAGTCAACATTTCTATCTTTATTTCTGAAACACCTCTCTTATAAAAAAATTATTTCAAACTTATAACTAAATGTCTAAACTGAATAAGTGTCGTCATTTTAGGACAGTGTCTGTTTGTCCTTTAATTGAATCGAGAAGAGTCGTTTACTACTTGGATATGTTCTTGTGCCAATCAAGCATTTGATAAACATTGATAAAAAAAACACAATAAACCATTCTAAATACATCAGAGAGAGAGAATTGGTCTAGAAACTCACAAGAAAAGAAAACAAGACTACAAGAGAAACTTTTCAAACAAGACCACAAAAGAACAAAGGCAGAAAAACATCTCAATGACAAAAGCAAAAAAAAGTGAGGGAATTATTCGTGTCTAAAATTATACTATATCAAAGTTTGTATGACTTGATAAGGCACCCACAATCATCCTAAAAATTAGGCTGCCTAGATATTCCGATGAGGATGGTTTAAATACTTGCTCTCCAAGCTAAGCATTATGATCCGTTATCACCATTTTGACTTCTTGACAGTCTGAGTGAAATTCTTTGCCTGAATTATAAATGCCATCAGGAATTCAGATTTCTTATGGTTTCATTAAGGGTGCACCCCTTCTCAGAAAGAAATAAAGAATAATAGTTTCACGTTGTGATCACTAGACAAACTTCCGTCTAGAATCCCGTAGCTGAGCCACAACTTCACTGATTTTAGGCATGACAGAAGATTTTTGTGAAGTGAATCATTTACTGGACAATACAGAGAAACACACTAACAACCTTGCTTCGTTGCTTGATTTACGTAGGCAAAAGAGAACAGAGCTGGTTTAACACTTCAACCTAGATGTTAAATTTGGGTCTTTGAGTCTTCATGAAAATCAAAATTCATTTGACCTTGAGGATCTTTGAATGTGATTCATGTTGGGTGTGTCCCCCTACTCCCTAATCATTATACTTACCCATATACCCTCAAATCATTATGCTTACTCACATACCCTCAAATTCATTTATCTCGAGCCATGCAGACAAAGACGTCCAGCTAGAGTTGGATGAAAAAAATCCCCTTCAGAGAAATGGTTACCAGTTTTTATCGTCACGTGATAACCACCTCGTTATGAGAACTGGAACTAATTGTACAGAACGAGACTGCCTGATAAGTCTGCTTTAAAATAACTTGTATCACCCCTGAGTGATCTTAACCACCATGTCCACCCACGGAGAGGGTATCATCTTAAAAGTTCGGTCTCCTACAAAGCCATACTAGAAGCAGCAGTCCTCAGAATGCTTCAGTAGATTTTCCAAAACTACGCTAGTACCAATTTTGCTTCTGGGTCATACAAAGAAGCAGTACCCATACAAAGGATTCTGGGTTGTGCTTCTTTTTATTGTGACATAGGTACATAGCAGTCCTTTAATGCACGTCTCGGCGCAGTTTTTTTTTAATCTTGGGTCACTTGGAAACACCCTCTTTGTGTTTCTAATACACGGGCTAGGTTGCGTACAACTAAACCCCTACCTCATAATTTGAGGAAGCCTTTGAGGCAGTGGGGTAATGTTGTTAATGTTGGTGTTACCTCAAGTTAAAAAACATGGCAAAAAGAACACATACAACAATATTAATATAGTGGTTCAATGACTTCTCATGTGCCAAGGGGCCGATGTACACAACCTTACCACTAACAAGTTGCATCCAAAGGACCCAAAATAATCCTGAAACACCTTGATAATCCGATTCTTCTTGATACATGAAGCATAGAGACTTTAGTGAGACATTTTATTTTTTCCCCGGTACATTCCTAAAGGAGAAGGAAAAAAATGCACGAGAAAGTATATAATGAAGCACATATAAAAAATAGCCACATGCCTAACGAATGGTTACGAGTGTTACAAAATGGGAAATTAGTGAAATGGAACTCATCAGGGTGCATTGATGCGCCAAAAAACATGCTTTAAGTCAAGTAAACATACTTTGTCATTGGACCACTCCATTCAGGCACAATAGCTTGAAAACCTTTACCAACTCGAACCCCAGAGTCCCCAGTTGTGTACGGTCGAGTGTCTTTTAACATTAATTCTATTGCACTTGAATGTCCTTCAGAAGTCGCATAACCCTTTCCACTTCTAATAATCGAGGATTTTGTCACGGCTCTCTCTTTCATCAAATTATGTTGCTTCTTAGCACAAGATTGACAGTACCAATCATCAACAGGAATCTTCTTTATGCTTGGATTGAAGCAAGAAAGGTGGAATGCTTCTTCACACTCATCACATATTAGCATTTCTTCAGCTATCTCAATTAGACCACAAACACGACATGAGCGAGAAAAACTACTCTTAGAACAGGAAGGGTCATTTTCATCAGAAGGGCAACATCTGTTTAGCAGGTTGTGACTTTGAAGAATAGAAACGCATAGGGTCTTCACAGACTGAGATAGATCATCCCTTGCCACATCTGTAACATGCGCACCCGAGGATGAGCATTCGTCTGTGTCCTCAATTTCGGGGTTCGAGGGAACTGTGCCTTCATCCATGTTTAGCATTGACGAGGAACAGCTATCATCTACACTATAGAGCTCAACAGTTTTGTTCCGTCTATTTTTTGGAATAGAACCCAAATCATCAAATGGGCATCCTTCATTTGAATTTGAAGTGACGATATGCATCTGTTTGTTGCTAAATACTGCAGGGGATGACAAAGAAAATCTAGTAGTATCCACTTCCTGTGTGGCTCTTAATTTCTCCACTAATGTGGCCATTGGATTTTCAGATCTGATGGAAGAACAAGAGGCGCCATTAGGCGATGTATTTGCCGAAACTACACTAAAAAAATTAGTTACCCCGCTCTGATGCTTCCGTCTTTCATACACAAAACTTATAGTGTCAGGAGATGCCTTCGCAGAAACACACGCCTGAGAAAGGGAAGTCTTCTTTACAACCCTCCTTCTCTGATATACGAAATTAAGGGGAGAACAATCAGACGTTTTACAGCTCTGGGTATGGCTCGATGAGCATTCCAAATGCCCTTTCTCAAGACTGCTGCCTGAGGTTCCAGCAATTGATGTGTGATCTAAATCGCAATTCATCTTAGGTTTTAAATTTATTTGCCACGTTTCAGAAACCGGCATCAAGTCAGACAAACAGTTTATCAGCCCCAAATCTGACACGATACAGAACCCATCTTCAGTTAACTAGGAAAAACTTACCTAGCAACATATTCCCGGAACATTTGGCCGAGTAAACCCCAGAGTTTCCCTCAAAAGTCAAAACCCAGTCCCTCCTTTATGTTACAACTCAGAACGAACCAACTTTATTGATAATAGAAGGACCTGAGCAAATTCAATACCACAGATAAATCAAAATGCATGTACTTCAAAATTATCATAGTTCCTATGTTAAATTCCCCCTTCCTCAAATTCATCAATAACCCTCTTCTCAGTAAAAAAAAAATCACGGCACAAGAACATAGTAATCAGATAAGGACAAACATGAGATGGATCAATATCTTCATACATTAGCAATCAAAACAGTATATATTGATATATCTACATTAAACGAGCCAGAAACATCAAAAACTTCATCTAAACTAAAAATAAACAATCATAGTTTAGCAGCAAAGAAGAAACAGTTGAGAAAATTGTGGCAGAAATATGACCTTTGCTGGGCAACCAGAAATCTGAAGAAACAGTTGAGAAATCCTATGTAGGTATTACTCTACAGATATTCCTGTGAATGGGTTTTCAGGAATTTGTTTCCCCCAAAAGAAAAGTTCGATGTTTTTTCCTTCTGCAGAAAAACGCATGTGACAGGACAGGCGAAACTGTGACTTGTGAAAAAGAAAAGAAAAAAAAAGGAAGTAATTGCAGGTCTTAGAAAAAGAAATTGTTGATTTATCCTGGTCAAATACTCCATCCGATTCGCATTCCACAAATCAATACTACTCTTCGGAGTGCTTGCGAGTTCCTACTCGATAAGAGAAAACAAGGATATCAGTATTGGTCCGTCGATCACCTCCTAAATAGCAGCGAAGCTTTGCCGAAATCGTCGCAGGACAAATGGGTTGAATTAACCAGATCCACTCGATCTGAATTAGTTCAAGCGTTCCTACGCTCACCGGGTTCATCCGTCCATGTCGAGTTCGTCACTAGGTTGCCATCTTAACCAAACTTTACAAATCGCTTTTCAAATATGTATTTTGATATTGTCAAGTCCGACCAATGACGTGTACACCATCCGCACTCTGAATGGTGTACAAGCCTTACTACTATTTGGTTTGGCTCAGTCTCTAGACAACTCGTCTAAAATACGTAACGTCCACAACTTCAATCCTAATTACTAAAATACCTAAATTGAATCTAAGTAGTCGTTACTAGATCCGTTCTTGATCGTCTACACATCGTACTTTGTTTAGTGTACATTATGAGGGTGCAACTCCTCATAGAACATGATTTACTTATGTTTCACACTTTACCGCTTTTGTATGATTTACCGCTTTTACGATCATACTCGCATGCTACATCACCTAACATGGAATCAAAACGTAAAAGCTAACACTAATAAAAACGAACAGTGGTCTAGTCCCGTATTAATTCAGACGCTCACCTCACGCATGGCTTGACGTGTCTCTATCAATGTTGTACAGACGCACTTTAAGTAGAATATCAGGTAAAGTATATCACAAGAACGACTAATATCCGTATTATCACATTAAAACTGATTTGCTAATACGTATATGTGGACATGGCAAAGTCTGCCTCGACGCGGCCACACGTGGGTTTGGGTAGGCGAATGAATCTTGTGGTGAGATTGTTCTCGGATTGAAATTTAAATCAAAGTTGGAGTCGCCACTGAACTTTGTGGGAGTTCGGACCCGTTCGAACTCACTATGTACTTAGGCGTATCGTGCACAAAGCATGACTTGCCTTATAGTACTAGAGTTTGTGGGGTTCGTCCCTTTGCATAATGATACCAATGTCGAATTATCGAATATCGTATATCGAATGACTCTTGTTGCCATGCTTTCGGGTATCCGGAAATCGAAGGTTCTGAGTAAGGGGTGAAGGTATGTGTTGGGAAGCCCACGAAGAACACCCAACCCCGCCCACACATAGCGGCCTCTACTAAGATATCGATCGATGTTTAAGTACGCGCGTTAGTAAGATGATGAAAATGACCATTATTTTAGGCTACACATGTGAAATATGTGTTTGCTACGTTGTTTAATGCATCTTGAAATATGTCGAAGTTGTTTTAAGCATGTGGGTTTGTTTAAAAGCGATAAATGCCAAGTAAGTAAAGTAAACAAACTTGGAATGTAGATTACAAGTTACACAGGCAGAATACAACCCGAAATTCACAATACGACAAACAACAATAATCGAAACAGAAACAGTAATGCGAACTCTAACGAACCCGTAAACAGTAAGCGTAAACAGAAACTGCCAATCGAAATACTGGATAGACTCCGATCATCTACGCTTAATGCTGTATATTGACCAGAGGACAAAAGCTCAGGCGCGTGAGCTCGCACGCCCTGGAAGTCAGGCGCAGGAGGCTCAGCGACTCAACTTTCAGGCGCAGGCGTTGGGTGACTGGATCCGTGGCGTACAAGACCAAAGCATGATGCTAGCTTGATCCTGAGGCCTCGGAATGTCTTGTCCCGACTTGTCATTGCGAACATAAAATTCTCCGCGTATCTATACTGTCGTTTGGCTAATAATAGCCCATGCAATACTCTTGTGTTCTTGTTTCCTCGTCTCGTCACCCCACATATTCAATATGATTGAATTGAGCATTTTAGTCATAACGCCCTAAATATATTATGTACATGTCGAGTTGAAGTGGTTTAATTCGATTGGGAAAATAAATGCGATAAATAAGATGTTAGAAAAGCTAGTGTACGGAAATTAAATGTTAGTAAATGAAATAAACAAAAACGAAAAGAATAGGGTTAGAAATGGTGTTGATACACCCTCAACCTACATGTCAAATGTTTCGAAATACGAGCTTGCGGAGTATCATCGTAGACACGGGGAGCACCTCGATGTATGTAGGAGGAGTTAAGGTGTGTTTAAGTTTTGAGATTGCCAAACTTTTGTCAAATGAAGGGAGCAAACTTAGAGGATGAAGAGATTTGTCTCGATTTTTTGTGTATCCGAATAGCAAGGCCTTTTTCTTATTCAAGTCTTTTGGTCTTTGAAGTGGTGAAAGGAGGGTTTATTTTTGTCCCAAAATCCCCCCTTTTTTGAAAATGGCCGAGGTAAGGTAGTATTTATAGAGTTAGGAAGGCTTGCAAATGTGTTTGAGCGCCGAAACCTAACTTCTGATTTCGAAATTCAGGGGCGACAAGGCCACCGCCTCAATTTCGAAGCGCTTCATCCGGGACATCCCAATTCTAAGACGCGGGGATGCGCGCGGTTGAATTCACGCATATCGGAAGTTGCTTAAAATACATATTGATATCCGTATTAAAGGAGGAAGTTTCGGATTCCGTTTTGATTAAGCCTAAGAGTGTATTTGGACGCTTTTGTGGTGACAGTGGTTAGTCGTATCCCTAATCAAAGATACTCTAAGGACACCATCTAATGTAGATAGTGAAGTCAAGGGTCGAAGCACAAGGAGACAGGATTTAGTTATCTACTCCTAAGATTTAGACTCTAGGTTATGGGTCACAGTTTTGGTTGATTTGGTAAAGTAAAAACTAAATAACTAAGACATAATAACAATAAGGGAAAAGTCTAGGGTCTCAGGTTCACTACGAATATTAGTCGGGTCATGGAGTCAACTAATGAGTTAATAATCGAACTACCTAAGGTGCAGGTCCGGTCGGTACAGTACAACCTTTAGATCTACACTTAACCTGCAGTCGCTAACATTAAGTCAGTCTACCCAAACTATCGTAGCCTAATTAGTTCTTAACACGGTCGGTGAAAAGTCCTAATTTGCGATACTAATTAATTGAATTATGCATCAAGCAATTAATCAGATTTAAAACGATATTCAGGCGATAGTTCATACAATTAGAAACAGGTCAATTGACTATAACCTCAATAATACGCGTAGATCCCCCTAAACCCTAGATGAAATCTAGTCACTCATATTAAGTACAATCAAATTAACGAAATACAAATTGCAATTAAACATAACGAAGGTGAATCGAATTAATCTATGGAAAGCAGTAATAAATCTACACTAGAAAACGATAAAGCAATATGAAGAATGAATTAATAAGATGGAAATTAAAGTAGAAACTAAAATTAGAATTGAAATTAAGAGTTGCAATACCGAAAAATTCCAGATCTAAGAATGGAGAGCAAGGTTCATAGTATCTCGCAAGTAAACTAAACTAAGAAAACTAAATAATTAAAAGTGTGTAAAAGAAGGTAAAAGAAAAGGTGTCGAATGAAAAGTGTCTGACACAAGTTAGGAAAACTAATTTAAAGAGTAACAGTTGGACTTGAAAACATGCCCAAATTCTAAGTCGAAATAAGAATGATGCGTGACCCGGTTTGGATGCACTCGATCGAGTGCCTAATGGTACTCTATCGAGTGACCCCCCAAAATAAGGGAAGGAGCTTCACAGAGTGGCACTCGATCGAGTGCAGCAGGGGCACTCGATCGAGTGGCGTTGTAGATCACAGCATCACGCGCTCTACTTCAAATGACTGCCATTTCTTCGTTACGTGTTCAAATTGAACATGCAATATACCGTTAGAAAGATAAGAGAAAGAGCTTTCCAACACCACCTGAGTCATTCTGGTTGGAGTTTCATAACGAAAGTTATGGACGTTTGAAGTTGACCCTTGTGTAGGTGATCATTCTTTCATCTCGTTTGATATCCTTTCCTTCTTTGATCTTTGTTTCTTCGTGTATTCCGCATCTTCTTCCTTCGATTCTGTGCTTAGATGTGAATTCTTTAATTATCGATTCCATAATGCTCCAATTATCTCCAAATGCATCCAAATCTACAAAATATACACAAATACGGAAGTATCGACATTCAAAGTATATATTATGTCATCGTTAACGAGTTAAGCACTAAAATCGAGATAAAACTAACAATTAGGGGATGAAAATATGTATATAAATAACACTCATCAAACTCCCCCAAACCGAATCTTTGCCAAGTGATGTGAAGTGTCCTCAAGCAAATCACATATACAAATACAAGAGAGGACAAGTGATGTGAAGCACGACTAAGAGCAAGTTACAATCATTCTACTAAAAATTGGCTCAAGTCGGTTAGAAAACACGCAATGTCAAAAATATAACTAAATCAATAATCATGCCTTAAATGAACAATTGTTTGCCAACCTTTCAATCTTCCAAGACCATCAATGTCGGACTTCCTTGCAGTTATCGCTCAACACTCATAAGAACGGGTGAGTATATAAATATGAAGATAAGAAAGAATAAGAACACTCACTCGACTTATGAAACATGCATGCAATCAAACATGAAATCAATCTCCCCAGGCCAATCAAATACTTGTTCCACCAATCAGGACCATAGTACATGTCAAGGTGTAGACACCCACATTTGACCGCCAGGTGTCTATAGTAGTTCCCGCCAAACACCCGATGATGATCGGACGCAAACGTGCTTTAACGTACTCGGAAATAGGCTCGAAATCATGGATATTTGGCTTGGGCTTTTTAAGGAGTACAAATTTCACAAAACCAACGTCAAATTCAGGCCCAGTGGGTCGTTTCGAGTCAAATAAGACTAATTTGGGTCGAATCCGACACCGGGGGTAAAACCGTCTTTTAGCAACCGAGTCAAACCCGGTCAAGGATATTTTCCCGAGACATACGAGTCAGCCGTGTCACCTCACACGGTTGGTTCGGACTCCAATACTACAAAAATCAGCTACACAAATATCAAACAATTCCGTTTAAGGTAGAATTTGATCTCGAGTAGGAATTCTATCCGAACACCGAATCAAACACTCGACCGAGCATCAAATACTCGGCCGAGCAGCCTGTTTTCCAGCCAATTTCGTGGCTTCTTTGCCAAGTAACGGAATTCTCCCTCGTCTCAATCTCTTACATTTCCTATCCCGATTGGTATTTCTTTTCGTACAAGCAAGGCTACCTCTACTCATATAAATAGGACCCTCTAGCATCGATCATAGTGTGGACATGACGTAGGTCCACCCCGACGCGGCCACGCGTGGGTTTGGGTAGGCGAATGAATCTCGTGGTGAGATTGTTCTCGGGTTCGAAATTTAAGTCAAAATGGAGTCGCCACCGAATTTTGTGGTTATTCGGAACCATACGAGCCCACTCTATATCGTCATGGGCTATACACAAAGTAAGCCCACTTCGATTTCAGAGTTTATTGGGCTCGTCCCTTTGCATTGCAATATCGATACCGTCTAAACCGGCTTTCGCATATAGAATGACTCTCGTGCGCCAAGGGTTTCGGACATCCGGAAACCAAAGGTTCTGAGTAAGGGGTGAGGGTACGTGTTGGGAAGCCCACTAAGGACACCCAACCCCGCCCGCACATGGCGGCCTCTACTAAGACATCGTTCGTGTTCGTGTGCGCGCGCTAGTAGAACGATTAAATGATATGCAAACAGCGTTTTCGGGCTAAGCATGTGAATTATTGGTTAACTACGTCATTTAATGCATCTAGTTATGGTCGAAGTGATTTAGCATGCGAGGTTCATTTATAAAGCGATAAGCAAGTAAATAAATAAAACTCGAAAAATAACGTACAATTTACACGGGCGGAAATACAACCCGGCCAATACAAAAATAAACGGAACAATAGATAATAAAAAGGTGGGAACGGACCCGTATGTAAACTTGACCGCGAAATGTGTAAGTTGACTAACCCTGTTTAAATGCACATTATGTTGTACATCAAACGAAGGACGGAGACATAGGGCCTAAGCGTGACGCTAGCCCGATCCCATGCCTCGATGCCTTGTCCCAACTTATCACGTCGAAAAATCGATCAAAGTTGTTAAAGTGTCATGACGAGCGTGAGTTTTGAAAAAGGGAAAATCACGTGATTGGCTTTACACGTGTCGACTAAAAGTCGTAAAAAAGACGAGGCTTAAATGTTGCATTTAAGCTCACGGTTTTCTGGGTTACAGGACCCACTCGGTCGAGTCATGGTCTGACTCGGTCGAGTGCGTCCTCGAAAAAGGTTCTGCCCAGTTTTATGGACGCTACTCGATCGAGTGGCCTATGCACTCGGTCGAGTACCCCCTAGAAAAAGGTTCTGCCCAATTTTATGGACGTTACTCGATCGAGTGGCCTACGCACTCGGTCGAGTAGCCCCTGTACGAGTATCAACTCGTTTCGTTTTTTGGGTACAAAATCGACGGTCGGTCGAATTAAATGCAAATATCGCATGATTTGAATTTAACTCGACCTCCGGTACTATAATCGTGTACATGTACGATTATAATACCATTGTCGGGATTTTATGAAAACGTTTACGTTAGAGAATTTGAATTAGCAACGGAATGCCTCCCTCTACGTCACGACATCGAAACTAACCCTTTCGGGTTACGTGATGTCGGTTTTCGTGTCAACGGGTTCCACACTAATTAAAATGGGATCGAATGCGTTCAACTACGATTAGTCGCGATCACGTCACGCCCTTGAGTACATTGGGGCGGGGCTCCTCGAAAGGGCTCCACCTCCGTCGTTGCTCGTAAAGGGATTAGGCGGATTTTAGGCGACGATTATAGTCAAACGTTTCCGAAACCGAACTTTTGATACTAATATATATATATACGCGGTATGATAGTAATATGTTAGTAACGCGAATAAAAAAGTTAGTATGCGAAAATGTAAAGTGTTAGGATGTTAGAGTTACAATACTAGTATAGGTATAATATAGATGATACAAAAAAAAGTAAATAAAAGTAATAAAGATCGAAATGGGGTTTAGGACACCCTCAACATACATGCTTAGCAAGGACCTCGGAAATGGACTCGCGAATAGTGACGGGACGTCGGAGTATCGAGGATGTATGCAAGTTATGGTGTGTGTGTGTGTGTGTGTGGATGAATTGTCGGTTTTTCGAGGGACAAGGGACTCGGTTTTTGGTGTGTGTTTGCTTAGGGTTGTAGGGTAGAGAGTATGGCTGAAATGTGGGGTGAATGTAGGTAAAAAATGGATTGGTAAAAGTTGTGAAATGAGTGAGGGTCATGGGTAGGGCTGTTCATCAAACCACCCGGACCGGCGGACCCGACCTGCCCGGACCGGTTGGGCTAGACCGGACCGGACCGGCCGCCCTTAGGTCCGGTCGGCGGGTTCAGAATTTGCGTTATCCGGTCCCCGGTCTTCACCGGTCCAGACCCGCGGTTTACCCGGTCTAACCCGGTGTGGACCGGCTGTGATCAGAAATTCAAAAAAAAAAAAAAAAAACCGAAGACTGCGATTTGCGAACCACTGAACCAGAAACAGAATCAGCAGAAATCCAGAATTATGAATTAACAAAGATTTTGATTGAGAAATATATGAGATTTTGAAATTTGAATGATACAAAATAATCCTTATATCTTAAACTACTCCCTAATATTAAGGAATGAAATATAATTAGTATAAATATTTATTAAGTTTACCTAAACTAAAATGCTAAATTACTGAAAGAATCAAAGAAAACACATATATACATATACTCACATGTATCTTTTACTTCATATACTGAATTATCAATTACCGTCTTACCGATATACCAATATACCTAATAAAATACCTCCATATACGTTTCCCTTTGTTTCAAATTTTCAATTAATTCATCCTTTCTCAGTTTCTCAGCATCTTCTTTGTTCACCAAGAGTCCAAGAGTACCAAGAGTCCAAGACACCAAGTCGGCAAGTCGCATAGGTAATTGATTCATCCTTTCTCTGCTGTATGTCGCATTGTCGCCTCATCTCTGTTGTTGTTGTATACATATACCGATATACGATTCATTATAAGAATTGTCATTATAAGAATTCGTTTGATTTCCATACTTTTTGATTCGTTTGATCTCTGCCTTTCTCTTGTTCTGCCTCATTTTTTTGCTTTCTGCCTTTATCTGCTTTCCATATACGATTCGTGACTTTTTGATTTTGTTTCTCTGTTCTTATTCGACTTCCTCTGTTTTATTATTAATAGACTACTAAGTACTACTCGTAATTAGATTAGTAGGAATGAAGGATAATAGGAGAAGGAGTAAGATAAAGTAGAGAGATAATGAGTAGAGAAAGCAAGATAGGCAAATTGTGAATTTGTGACTGAGTTTAGCCTTATAGATGTATAGTCAATTAGTCAGTTAGTCACATGTCTCATGTCTGTGAGTCTGTCACTCTGTCAGTGTCATCATTTATGAATTAAAAAATTTGAGGTGTATGTGTATGTAATGTCAGTATGTGGGGCGGTGGGGACTGGGGAGTTGGGGACTGTGGTTACTAGTTTGTGACTTTGTGTTTGTGAATTGGGCATTTGAGCTGTCCGGATGTACTGTACTACTGTACAGTTGAGTACTTGAGTTTGAGTATTTTTTTGGAACTTCATGCTTGGTAGTATTGAGTATTGACTATTGAGTATTGACTATTGATACTTTATTAGTTTATTTCCTATTAATAATATATTAATATTATTGATTGATTATTTGATTACTAACTTGGTATTTTTTGTTAATCTTTACTTCGTAGATGGTTAGCACCGAACATACAAATAAGCGAGCACGCACTAATTTCGAAGATGGAAATGGTGCAACATATATAAGTGACGATGATATCCAAGAGAAACATGTTGACAAAACAAAATCTTTGTTACCGCCTCGGCCTCCAATTGAAGGTCGGAATTATAACACCATCAAAAGGAAAGCATCATACTGGATCCATTTTCGAGATTACTTGGACGAGCATGGTAAGCAAAGGTCTGAATGCATATATTGTGATAATAAAAATTTTGCGTCCGACGGAGCAACAAATGGCTCAAAAAACATTAAAAACCATTGGAATGTATGCCCGTCTAATCCAGATTCTTCAAATAATAAGTCAAAAATGAAACAAACTGAGCTAGTATTTGATCGAATGGCTAATGACGGGGAAGGTACATTGAAGGGTTGGACTTTGGACCTAAATAAGGTTAGGGAAGCTGTAGTTTATTTTATCATCATGGATGAGTATCCATTTCGTGCTGTTGAGAAAGAGGGATTTAGGTACCTAATGTCTGTTACTGCTCCTTCGTTTCATATTCCATCTCGCATTACTATTGCTCGTGATGTGTATAAACTTCACCTGAATGAGAAAACGAAATTGACTGAGTTTCTTCTTAAGTCGTCCCAAAGAGTGTCATTTACGACCGACACATGGACAAGCATTCAAAAAATCAATTATATGTGTCTAACAGCCCATTTTGTGGATAATGAGTGGAACTTGCATAAGAAGATAATTGTCTTTTGTCCCATCTATAGTCATAAAGGTAAAGATATTGCGAATCTTCTTGATGATTGCTTTAAAACATGGGGGTTGGAGGATAAGGTATTCACCTTGACAGTGGACAATGCAAGTTCTAATGACACGGCTTGTGTAGAATTGAAAAAACTTCTTCAAAAGAAGCGAAATTTGATTGGTAGGGGAGATTACTTGCATATGAGATGTGTCGCTCACATAATTAACCTTATTGTGTGGGATGGATTGAAAATGAATAAGAAATCTATAAGCAAGGTCAGGTATGCTGTTAAGTTTGCTAACAGTTCTCCAAATAGAGTACATTACTTCAAACAATGTGCTAAAAAGTATACACAATGCCAGTTGTCCTTAAGTCTTGATTGTCCCACTAGATGGAATTCTACGTTTACAATGTTGGAAACTGCTTTGAAATATAAAGATGCATTTGGTGATATTGATGTTCCTGTTAACCCCCAAGGTGATGAGGTTGATTCAACTGTTGAGTTTGTAGATGAATATGGCAATCTCATTCAGAGTGAAATTGAAAATTCTGGTGCTCCTAGTGACAATGCTTGGACTGTTGTGGAATCTTTGGTTCTGTTTCTTAAAGAGTTTAAAACATTGACGGAACAAGTTTTCGGTTCATTGTATGTTACAAGCAATTCTAGCTTCTTTTTTATTGCTCGTGTGCTTGAACAATTGAATAAATGGAGCAAGAGTAGTGATGAGGGTTTTAAACAAATGGCGTGTGCCTTGAGAAAGAAATTTGACAAGTATTGGGGGGATGTGGATAAAATGAATGTGTTAATCTACATGGGTGCTATTCTTGATCCAAAGGTGAAGTTAATGGGGTTGAAATTTGCTTTCACTCGTATATATGGGGCACCTAAGGATGAAGAGTTAAAAGTGCAAATGTACAATAAGGCAAATGATCTTTTTGATGAGTATAGAAGGTTGTATAGCTCTTTAACTCCTGCAAATGAAGATTCTACACATGATACTAATCCTACCCTTGGAGAAGGAGATTATTTAGATTTCAAAAAATCCATTGAAATGCAAGTTCGATTGCGAAGAGGTGATGGTGGATATGACAAGTCCGAATTTGATAGGTATTTGAATGAGGTGCTTGGTGAACATGAGAGAAATTGCGACGTTTTGACATGGTGGAAATTGAATGGTCATAGATATCCTATTTTAGAACGTCTGGCCCGTGATGTTTTAGGAATGCCTATTTCTACCGTGGCCTCGGAATCGACATTTAGCGCAGGTCGACGTCATCTTACACCATTTAGAAGTTCGTTAACTCCTAAGGTACCATCTTACCATCAAGCTTTTGGATATTATTAATTTATTATTTGGTCTTGAACTCTTTACACAAGTGATTTGTAATTTTGTTTGTTCATTGTGATTTGGCTACTAAAAGCTTATCCAAGCACTAATATGTACTCAAGATTGGATACGCCCAAGAAAGGATAGCGGGATTGATGTGGAGGAAAAATTGGAAGAGCTAGAAAAAGTTGAAAAAGGTATAAGATCAAACTACTATATTGTTTTAAATTTTTAATAACTTTTTAGGTTGTTA
This sequence comes from Agrostemma githago, assembly GCA_958450325.1. NCBI lineage: Eukaryota > Viridiplantae > Streptophyta > Magnoliopsida > Caryophyllales > Caryophyllaceae > Agrostemma > Agrostemma githago. The sequence goes on along the minus strand of OY288247.1, from coordinate 56,977,164 downwards.
CTTTGCATATTAACTTGTTTATATTTTTTATTATTAGAGGTGGAGAATACGATGATAATCAACGACGATCCCCCGGATGTTGCAAATCATTGATGAGGAGAAGATTTTGGATTTTATATTTGTTGCTTACATGCTTTTGCTTGGTTTAAGATAATAATAGTTATACACTTATAATACATTGTTACTTTCAAATTTTCGTCATTTTATTTGGGACTTTTATAAATTAATCGTATAAGTTTATAACTTTGAGTTTTTTCATTTGTAAGTTAAATGATCATTGCCTATTTGCCTTATTGTAGACTTGTAGTTGATTTTATTTATGGAATGTATTATAAAATAATGGGCTAATGGCCCAACAAACAAATGAACCATTCAAGTTTCACAACTCACAAGTACAAGATAATGGCCCAGCAGGTTCAAACGGTCGGTCCACCGGGTCAGACCGGACCGACGGGTCGGTCCAGGTTCGGGTTCGGCTGCTAACGGTCCGGTCCAAGGGTCGTCGCCTTTGGTCTGGCCGGTCCACAGTCCTCGACGGGTCGGGCCGGGTCGGTCCGGTTCTGGCCCGTTGAACAGCCCTAGTCATGGGGTATTTATAGAGTTTACCCCACGACCTAGGGTCACTCGATCGAGTGGCCCTAGTGCACTCGGTCGAGTGCCCTAGAAAATGGGTCTGATCCAGTTTTTGACGCTCCACTCGACCGAGTGGGTCAATCCACTCGATCGAGTGGATAAGGTAAACCGAGATAAAAGAGGAAAGAGTTGACTTGGTTGATTGTGTGATCTTTTTTGAAAATGAGTTTGGGCGCCAGCTTCTAGAAGGTGCACTTGGGCTGTTTTTGTGACGGGTTCGTCTTTGACCAGGTTTTGACCCGGTCGCCAAAAGACGGGATTTACTTTTGGTGTCGGTTTTGGCCCAAATTAGTCTTATTTTGCTCGGAACGACCCATTGGGCCTGAATTTGAGGTCTGTTTTGTGAGATTATTACTCCGCTAAAAGTCCATGTCAGATATTATTGATTTCGGGTCCAAGTCCGAGTATACTAAGTCACGTTTGCGTCCAATCATCATCGGGTGTGTCGGGAATTGCTATAGACACTAGCAGGCAAAATGCGGGTGTCTACACATAGACACACCAATTATTCACAACAATCGACAACACACACGATTAACCATACACAATTACACCACCCAATCATATATCATACAACTTTTCCTAACACAGAAAATCACATACAATTCCCGACGTTCCACGTCCAAGACCGACAAAAACCGTCCCCCTTTACACGTCCCCTTTACACGACCGAAACCATCACCAACTCACCGACGTTAACTCGACGCTCTTGTGCCCAAGCCACGTCCCGACGAGCCCCGATCCGAGTAAACCGAAGCATGTAGGTTGAGGGTGTACCAAACCCGATTTCTCCTTCTTCTTCTCTTCTCCTTCTCATCGTCCGTCTTTTATAAGGGTCCTCGTCCGTCTTGTTTTTTTTTGGGTCGTGTGTCTTCCTTTTTACGGGTCCTTCGTCGTTTTTTTATTATTTCTAATATCGATAATACTAAAAAACTATTTTCATATATCGAACATTCTTAAAAATATGATATCAACTCTATAGTTGAATATCGTACTAAAAAAGAATTAAATCAAATCTCGTCGATGCTAAAAATCGTTACTTTTTTTACAAATACAACGATTCCGACACAGAGAGAACTAACATCTTTTTTTTTCGTTCAAATTTCTTTCAAACTTTTTTACAAAACTTTTTTTTTTAAAAATTCATTCCGAATATTCGATATCGATTTCATAATCGAATATCGGGTACGACGAATATCGAGAACATAAATCGAGTATAAATTAGTTATTTGTACGCGATTTATCAAATTAGCAATTTTCGAACAACAAACGAGACCGGGACAGACCCGCACGCGAGTCGCGCCCATCCCAGGCGACTCGCGCACGGGCCTGAAACTCGAGTCCTTTTTTTAGCTTTTCGTTCGTTTTTTATTATTTATTCTACAAAACGATTTCTCAAAATTTGCATCTTTTCTAAAAACTATTCCGAGTATTTGATATCGATTTCATAATCGACTATCAAATATAACGAATATCGAAAATATTAAGTCGAGCACGAATTATGCAATATTCGTACGCGATTTAATAAAAGCATGGAATTTTCCAAAATCGGTCTCGAAAACAGGCCGGGACGCGAGTCGCATGCGTCTCGGGCGAGCCGCGCGGCCGGCCGAAACGCGGCTCGTCTTTCGTTGTTTTTTATTATTCTTCGAATTTCGTTTTTATACAAAACGGCGTCTTTTTAACAATATTTTTCATATTTCGACCAATATTTTCTCGATCTTGCATATTCATCATATTTGCTATATTTTCACAAATCGATACTAACTCGTTTGTTCATCTTGTAGCAAATTCATTCTTTTTTATCGTTTGTTTTATTATACTAAAACGAACCTCACATGCTAAATTCAACTTCGACGTTAAATTTTTCATGCATTAAACCGACTTAGCAACCCATTCAATTATTCACATGCTCAGGAAAACAATGTTTGCATATCATTCATCGTTCAACTAACGCGCGTATTCAAAAATCAAACGATATCCTAGTAGAGGCCGCTAATGTGCGGGCGGGGTTGGGTGTTCTTTGTGAACTTCCCAACACGTACCCTCACCCCTTACTCAGTACCTCGGTTTCCGGATGTCCGAAACCATTGGCAACGAGAGTCATTCAATACACGATATCCGATCAAGTCGGCATCGGTATCAAATGCTAAGGGACGAACTCAATAAACTCTAACATCGGAACTGGGCTGTATTTTGTACACGGCCCACTACGACATAGAGTGGGTTCGAACGGGCCCGAACTCCCACAAAGTTCGGTGGCGACTCCAACTTCGATTTAAATTTCAATTCGATCCATTCTCATATGGAGATTCATTCGCCTCCCAAAACCCGCGCGTGGCCGCGTCGGGGTGGACCTATGTCATGTCCACAATTTGGCGACTCCGCTGGGGATTAACTGATGTGTGACTTACCATCGGCATCCTCAGGGTGAGACTCGAATAGAAATCGTTTGACTAGTACAATACGCGTTTTAGTTTTACGGTTCATGCATAACCCCATTTTTCCCGGGCCGGTACTGGTGACCGACGTCCCACTATACCATTGATGTAGTCCAAATTGGATATGTCAAAAGGTGTGCATAGCAGATTCGTATGGGTTTTACGGCATGTTCTAAGTTCAATTCGACTTAGGAAGTTCGCCCCGATTCTCGAATAGGCTATGTACACTGGTATAGACCCTTATAGACTGACCGAGACTTAGCTTAAGAGCATACATGGTGTCATTATACTGTTTCCATGACTACATGCTACTTGATCCACATCTTTTTCAAAAAACCGTCATTTTCAAATTTTGCATCTTTTTCAAAAATATCCAATTTCAAAACCCCGGACATATACCGAATTTAGGACTTATGATTTTACTCAATAATAGCCTTTTTATAGCCGGTATTATGCCCAATTTAAAACTCGGAATTATTTTTGAAATTTTCAAACCTTCGCCCGGCCCACCTTTTCCGTTTTCCTCGAAAAAAGGGCCGGTTCTCCCCGAATTTTTCGGGCTTTTCAAAAAATATCATATTTCAAAACTTCCTCTTCTTAGACTTCCCGTATTTAGCAGTGTCGGGTCGTGTCATAAGTTGTTGAAGTCTCTAGCGTCGAAACTCTGTCGATCTTACATCACGGGTTTCCCCCTATCCCAGTCCGCCTTATTTTACTAAGGCAAGGCCCACCTACGTAGGACATACTCCTACAAAAGTTGGCCCAGTTTACACAATCGAGTCTAAAGTCTGGGAATGTCTCACGTGAACCTTCCTTCGAACCGGGCCTAACCCACATAGTTGGATCCTGAGGAAGGCCCACCTTTTCACAAGTCACCCGTCTAGGTGCCTTTTCCGAGTCATTTCCGTCTTAGTCTTCTTCCTTTTCCCTTGCTCGGGATGTACTTTTTTAGGATTCGGGTTAAGTTGCTGATTACGCGGTGTTCTTACAGACAGGCCACTCTTCACTCGAACCATGACGAAAGAAGCCATCGATGAGTTGACAGGTTCGCTGACCAAAATCCAAGATCAATTGCGACAAATGAGAGAGGACCAGATTGCCATCGTCACTCGGGTAAGTGCCGTGGAACAAGGAACCCCCAATGCATCGATCGAAGATGACGGACCTTTGGCCGCATTGGCCGGCGCAGTCCAAAAGTTGCAAGAACAGGTCCACTCGACCACCAGAAACACTATTCTCACGGAAAACGCTCGTATCTATTCGCCCTTAACTGACGAACTGCCCGCTAACCTCAACCTAACGGGCTTGCCAATGTTTGACGGAACTGAAGACCCAGTACTCCATATTCGGGCTTTCAAGGACTTTATGGCCGTTAAGGGGGTCAAATCGACCATGTTCAAGCATCTCTTTGCTTCCTCTCTGGAAAAGCACCCAAAAGCCTGGTACTACAGGCTTGATCCCGAGAAATACAAAACCTGGGACGATGTTGCAATGGAATTCGTGCGAAACTACGCGGATAATGCTGAAATCCAGACTACCATGCGTACTCTGGAAGTTATGGCCCAAGAGCCTAAGGAGGGTTTCACTAAATACCTTCAAAGGTGGAGGACCGAAAGTGTTAAGCTGGTGGACAAGTCCAGCGAAAAAGTGCTAGTGGAGGCCTTTGTCAAAAACCTCCTCCCCGCTTACCGAGTCCACCTCCGATACGCCATCATACCCGACTTCGCCACTTTGACCGAAATGGGTACTAGAATCGAAGACGATCTAAGGCTAGAGAACCTTACTAAGGCCTCTACCAAGGGGTATCAAGGAGCCAGCTCATCCTCTGGCAAGCCCGCAACCACAATGGCGGCCCGAAGCATCTTCGACGAGGTTAACTCATTGGACACCTCGACCAAAAAGAATACCCCAAATCGGGTATTCACCGACATAGGGACAACCTACGCTAATGCCTTACAAAGGCTGTCTTCGAAAGGCCTAATCCAACCGATAGGCTCAATTCCGGAAGTTCCCGTGGAAAAGCGATCTAAGAGCTACAACATTCAGGCCTATTGCCATTATCACCAAGGCAACGGGCACGACACGGAGAAGTGCTGGAAGTTGAAGCATCTTATTCAAGATCTGATCGAAAGTGGGAAGATACCACTACCCAGCGATAAGCCGAGTAACAAAAATAATCCTCTTGCTACTCACGCCATTTTTACTGGATAGATACTCGACTGCTCTCATCTCATTTCCCCTTTCATTCCCCAAATCAATGGGATATGGAACGACGATGAAGATGATGTTTATCTGGCCAAGGGGGAAGCTGTCCCCGTCACCATCGAAGAAATCCGGAAAGCTAAAGCCAGAGCTCTGGCCGGCGCACACACCATCACGGCCGGTCTCGCCACTCCAGAAACCGTCACTGAACCTTCCAGGACGGAACTCACCCACGAAGAGCCAAACGCTGACACGGCCCTAGTTAGACAACTAAAGAGGGTCCGAACTGATATTACTATATGGCAGCTTTTGGTTAGTTCTCAGGAGCATCGGGCAGCACTTACTAGGGCTCTCGATGAAATCAAGGTTGACTCATCGGTTAACCCCACCGAGATGGTAGCCACTATCTTGCCACACCTCAAGGGCAAGTCTAAAGGAGAAGGCCCACTTATCACTTTCTCCGAGTCCGATCTTCCACCGTTCGGGGCCACCCATAACTTGGCCCTATATATCACGGTGATCTGCCGCAACAAGTATCTCCCGATGACCCTGATGGATGACGGGTCCGCAGTAAACGTCCTTCCCTTAAGGACAGCCAAGGCCCTCGGCATTACCGAGGCTGACTACCTTCCGACTGCACAAACTATCCAGGCTTTTGATGGGAGCCCAAAATCAGTTGTTGGGGCCGTTAAGCTAACAATCATAACGGGCCCGATCGAGAAGGAATTAGAATTTCAAGTGATCGATGTCACTTCATCTTTCAATCTGCTACTCGGGAGACCATGGATTCACGCGGTCAAAGCCGTGTCTTCCACTCTTCACAGGAAAGTCAAACTACCTCTACAAGATGGTATCGTCACTCTCGAAGCTACCCCTATAACCGTGTCAAGCTGTAACACGGAAGACTCAACCGACCCGCGTGGTTTCAACTTTGTGGGAATGATCGAGGAGGAATGTCTTTTCCGACCCTATTTCACCACTAGCATCGATACGATGCTACAGAATCTGGGCTACCTACCAGGAGTTACATCAAGGCCCTATCTTCCAGCTGGGAAGATTATCGAGGCCCTGAACAACGAGCAATCTCGCCTTGGTCTAGGTTACACTGTGACGCCAGGATGCACGGACCAAACCGAGGAAGTCACGTTCGTCACTCCAGTATTTGGAACTGTTCAAGTAGGCCTCTATCAACCCACCATTTCATACCCCGGGACCACATCGGCTCGGGAATGCAATTTCATCCCGGATGATATCTTTGCCCTTATTCAGGCCGAATCAAAGGAGGGCCCAAATAATACCGAGCCCGTCCTAGGACTACTATTCGGGGAAGACAAGGTCGTCCCGACTCCTAAACAGGAGTTAGTCAGCTTGATTCTCCGCAGCAGTAGGTTCGATCCAACTAAGCTGATCTCTGAAGTTGGTGCCAACACTGGGAAGAGAGCTTGGAGGAAGACAACTATATGGACCGACAGTCAGGGTCGAGTCTACAAGCTAACTACTGGTGAAGGAGATATGCATGGCGCCGAATCCGAGTCCGAGTCCGAGTCAGAGTCAGAGTCGGAGTCTGAGTCGAAGTCTAGAGGGTCCAGTACTAGGATCGAGTCTGTAACCCCTCTCCCTTCTTTAGTCACACCATCGGGAGCCCCGGAGTCTGTCTCAAGGGATCTCCCTATCCCGCCTCTGACCAACGATCAGATGGCAGCTCTCTTCGAGCTATTTTCAAAATTCACTATCAGTAATAACAATAACCGTTCCGCTTACGACTTGTCTTATTTTCAAAACATTTTTAAAAATCTTACTTGCAATGACATTGAGAAACCCGACGAACAGGTGCCATTGCCTCCGCATCTAATCGAGCAACTCGAGCAAAGAGAGTCCCAAAATCCGGTAATCGAAGAAACCGATTCCATCAACGTAGGAACCCCTTTAGAACCTCAGATGCTTAAGTTGGGCCTATCTTTAGATCCCGAGGAGAAGCAACAATTCACAGATCTCCTCCAGGAATTCAAAGACGTCTTTGCATGGTCCTACAAGGACATGCCGGGAATAGACCGGGAGATAGCTGAACACCGAATACCCATCAAAGACGGGTATAAGCAGGTAAAACAGAAACTTCGAAGAATGAGGCCCGAATGGTCTCTCAAAGTCAAGGAAGAAGTCGATAAACAATTCAAAGCGGGCTTTATTCAAGTGTCTGAATATCCAGACTGGGTTGCAAATATAGTACCAGTACCCAAAAAAGATGGCAAAGTCCGAGTATGTGTAGACTTTCGGGACCTTAATAAGGCCAGCCCAAAAGACGATTTTCCATTGCCACATATCGATATACTGGTGGATAACACGGCCGACCATGCCCTTCTATCATTCATGGACGGGTATGCCGGATACAATCAGATCAAAATGGCGGAAGAAGACATGAGTAAGACCACCTTCATCACACCTTGGGGGACTTACTGCTATACCGTGATGCCATTTGGGCTTATCAACGCTGGCGCCACTTATCAACGGACCGCCACCACTTTATTGCATGACATGATGCATAAGGAAGTGGAAGTCTACGTGGACGACATGATCGTCAAATCCAAGGACCGAAACGGGCATATTGCGGCCCTAAGGAAGTTCTTCACCCGACTACGCAAGTACAACATGAGGTTAAACCCTCAAAAATGCAGTTTCGGAGTAACATCGGGCAAGCTACTGGGCCACATTGTCAGCCAACGTGGCATCGAAGTTGACCCAGCAAAGATCAAAGCCATTAGCGAGATGCAACCGCCTAAGACCGAAAAGGAGATAAGGGGGTTTCTCGGAAAAGTACAATATATCAGTCGGTTTATTTCGAAGCTAACCATGGTATGTGAGCCCATTTTCAAGAAACTGAAGATAGGAAAACGAACACTATGGGACGACAAATGTCAAATGGCTTTCGATAAGATCAAGGAGATTCTATCCTCTCCACCGGTGCTAATGCCACCTCAGCATGGTTTGCCTCTGTCGCTATACCTAACAACGACCGAGACGACCATGGGCGCTATGCTAGCCCAGACGGTCGATTCCGAAGAACGAGCCATTTACTACATCAGTAAAAAGTTCTTGGAATACGAATGCAAGTACATAATGCTCGAGAGGACGTGCCTAGCTCTGGTTTGGGCCACTAAAAAGCTCCGACACTACATGCTTAGTCACGAGGTACATGTGCTATCCAAAATGGATCCAATCAAGTATCTATTCGAGAAGCCCAACCTCAACGGCTGTATATCCAGATGGACTTTAATGTTAGCTGAGTTCGACCTCAAGTTCGTACCATTGAAAGCCATCAAAGGCCGGGTAGTAGCGGAATTCCTCGCCGATAGTCCGGTATCCGAGGAAGAGCACACCGATACTTGGGCCTTCCCAGATGAAGATATATTCCATACTGACACCGAAACATGGGATTTATATTTTGATGGGGCTTCCAACTTTCGAGGGTTTGGTGTCGGGATTTTGCTAATCTCGCCACAAGGGGAACACACCCCGCTATCCGTCAAGCTAGATTTCGACGTGACTAATATCGCGGCCGAATATGAAGCATGCATTCACGGGCTACAAGCCGCCGCTGATTTAGGAGTAACAAACCTCCGGGTCCACGGTGACTCATTTTTAGTCATAAATCAAGCCCTACAAAAATGGAAGACTCGGAACGCAAATCTCGTGGCTTACCAAGCACGAGTAAGGGTTCTCGAAAAACAATTCCAAAAAGTAGAGTACATCTATCTACCTCGGGAAGAAAACCAGTTTGCGGATGCTCTCTCAAAATTAGCATCTTTACTGAATATTCCAGCACATCTAACCAGCATGCCCATTTGTGTCGAAAGACGATCCGAGCCAGCGTACATCCACGCTATCCAAGATATTGAGATAACTGATCCAGAACCTTGGTATCAGGCTATTCTAACCTACTTAACGTCAGGGGAATATCCTCCGGGAGCTGAAAACCGGGCCAAGAAAGCTCTACGAAGATGGGCAACCCAGTTCATCCGCACAGACGATGGACAGTTATATAAGAAGACAGCACAGGGGGCTCTACTCCTATGCATTGACAAAACTCGAGCCAAAAGAGTCATGGCTGAAGTACATGATGGTGAAAACGGTCCGCATATGAACGCCCATATGTTGGCCCGGAAAATCACGAGACTCGACTATTATTGGAATAACATGGAAACTGACTGTCAGTTATTTGTCAAACACTGCCATAACTGTCAGATTTTCGCCAATGTAAAACATATGCCTTAATCCCTATTATATACAATGACATAGCCATGGCCATTCTCAACATGGGGAATTGATATAATCGGGAAAGTGAACCCTTCCGGGACAGGAGGTCACTGCTTCATCCTAGTGGCTATCTACTATTTCACTAAATGGGTCGAAGCCGAGTCAAACCGGATCTTGAATGCCAAACATGTGGCTAAGTTCATCCAAAACAAAATTATATGTCGATACGGGATTCCGCACGAGTTCATTAGTGACCACGGGACCCATTTTCAAGCTGAAACTGCCACTTTGCTGGAAAAGTACAAGATCCAAAGGCATACATCGTCGCCTTACCATCCCCAAACAAATGGAGCGGTGGAGGCAGCCAATAAGACAATTGTCACCATACTTAAAAAGATGGCTGAGAATTACCGGGACTGGCCCGACAAGATACCCTTCGCCTTATGGGGATATCGGACATCAATTCGAACTGCAACAGTAGCAACTCCATACTATCTGACATATGGAATGGAAGCAGTCCATCCAGTCGAGCTAGAAGTACCATCCCTTAGGATTTTGCTCGAGAGTCAGGTACCTGAAGCAGATTGGGTCCAAGCCCGATATGACTCACTAGTTCTCTTAGACGAACGGCGATCTCGGGCTCTAAATAATATTCAGATATATCAGAAAAGGATCAAACGGGCTTTTAACAAGAGGGTTAGGCCCAGAAATATCAAAGAGGGCGATCTAGTCCTAAAATCCGTTCGAGCTTTACTACCAGTTGACCCAAGAGGAAAATTCAAAACCAATTGGGCTGTTCCATATTTAGTGAAGAAAATCCTTTCGGGAGGAGCAGTAATGCTAACAGACTTGGACGGAAACGAGTTCGTCAAACCAACCAACTTGGACCAGTTGAAGCGTTACTACCCTTAAACCCTCAATGTCATTTGCAAAAATTTATATAAATTTGTCCTTTTATAAATTTTCAAAATTTTTAAGCAAGTCAATAAGTTAAGATTACTTATCCTACCGTTGCACATCTCGAATTAATAATCTTGATGTATCTCGAAAAATTGCAAAAATGTTTCTGAACTACGGAAGGTTTGATTCCATTAATTTTGGATACGTAGGCAACCCCTCAAAAGGGTACAACCACTGCAATAACGAAAAGACGGGAACAGTATTCACTAATATGTCTTTTTATTATATAAGAAAAATCGATAAACTCGGGAATTTCAAAAAAATACACCACAAAAAAAAAACAAACAAAAATAACAAAATCACACCACAAAAATAGTAGTAATACTTAAATAATAAATTTAGGAGACTACTCGTACATTTTTCCTTTCCCCTTATCTTTCGGGTCACGTGGAGCCCGAGGCCGACGGGGCGGGGGCGAAAGTTCCCTAATCACAAGGGCAACTTCTTTTGCTCGAACCCGCTTCTTCGATTTTGGGTCTTCTACCGCTTGCACCGCTCCAAGCCGAGCCCTGACGGGCTCGGGAAGTCTGTCTCGAGGACCAAGTCGGTCCTTAACCGCCAGCTTTGGCCCTAGTCTCCTTTCTAAATCCGTCTGGGGGCTCACCTTCCCCCGTGCACCCTTAGTACTGGACCATTCAGTCTGAGTCCTAGATTTTCCTTTCTGACCTGCCGGAGTAGTGTCCTCGTCAAAGAAGCTTCTATTATCTTTAGCATGTTCCCGGCGTAACAGGTCGAAGGCCTCGTCAGTCTTCAAGGCAGCTCAGGTTTTAGCTGAATCAGCTCTTATCCATCTCACATAAGAGTCAGATACCCAGATCGAATGAGGATTTTTAGGAATGGGCCAAGTAGCTCGTGTATACCACCTTTGCATCCAGGTGTCACACATTACATCCGTCAACTGAGTAGATTCACTCACGACTGCCTCGATTTCTGGGATTCTTTGCGCCCGACCATATTGCCTAAGTATGCGATCGGGAAAGAGATGAATTGTCTGTCTAAAAGACAGGATTACCTGATATCGAGCCCTATCTCAGGATTCAAAGCCGGTCCGAACATAAATGGGCCACCATGGGACGGTCCAGCGGATCAATGGGCCTTCATGGAAAGATAGCACCTCATCCCAGTATTTTTGGGTGTTGAAGCGAGAAAAGGCAATGGTCCGTCTCCTCATCATCACTTGCTTGGGTTGATACCGGCTCACGTCTAGGGGAGGATCCAAGATCGATAGCCTCTCAAACAGCCACAGCTGAAAAACCCGCAAAAAATCAAAATCGCGAAAAAGTGTCAAAGTCACGTAAAAAAAAACGTGAAAATCGCAAAAACCGAGAAAACCACAGAAACCGGGAAAATCGGGAAAAAACCACAGAAACCGGAAAAATAAAAAAAACCGGAAAAAAAAAATCAAAAAGCCGGCCTACCTGTAAAAGACGGGTACTCCCAGTCAACCGGACTGACGGATCCCTTTTGCGATTATCCAAACCCTGGATAATCTCTCCTGTAATCAACCAAGCCGGGCTGTGCTCCGTTTTCATCAGGTCAGGCACAGTAAAAAGTCTAACATGGCCCATGCAAGATAATAAATCCATATGGCCTTCGAAGGCATAGACATGGAGCATACAAAACGTAAAGGCCCTACGGCTGTGGACCGGCCTGACTCAGACGTCATCTGGGTTCATAAATTTTTCAGCTAAATCGATCAAAGAAACGGTATCTCCTTCCAGCATACGGGATACCTCCATGTGAGAAAGCCCTAAAAATTCCCGTAACTTCCTCCTTGGGTCAGGAACCGAAAAAGGGATAGCAGGGCGAAGTGTGGGATTCCATCCTCCTACAGCAGCAATTTCCTCAGGGATAGGACAGATTTCGCCTCGAGGAAAACCAAATACATGATAAGTATCGTCCTAGTAGGACAGGCAAGCATCGAAGAAGTGACGATCTACTTGCATCTGACGGATCACGAACAATTGGGACGACTCAAACAAGACCATGCAGTTCGCATAACTCCCCAGCAGCATTTAACAAGATGAGCCCATATATAGGCACACCTAAAGTCTTATACGACGAGTTCAATCGCCCACGGAGTTATCATCAGCTCAGGTACATTTCTATCTTATGGCTGGCGAGCCCTTTATGCAGGTCTAATGGACTTTAAACGACCCGATCGGAAGTCTGCCAGGTCTTAATCTTTGATTGGCCTGGTAGCTACTCTGACTTTCACCCTGTCCAAGCCTCAGTCAGAGTGGGGGCTCTGTAGACACCCACATTTGACCGCCAGGTGTCTATAGTAGTTCCCGCCAAACACCCGATGATGATCGGACGCAAACGTGCTTTAACGTACTCGGAAATAGGCTCGAAATCATGGATATTTTGCTTGGGCTTTTTACGGAGTACAAATTTCACAAAACCAACGTCAAATTCAGGCCCAGTGGGTCGTTTCGAGTCAAATAAGACTAATTTGGGTCGAATCCGACACCGGGGGTAAAACCATCTTTTAGCGACCGAGTCAAACCCGGTCAAGGATATTTTCCCGAGACTTACGAGTCAGCCGTGTCACCTCACACGGTTGGTTCGGACTCCAATACTACAAAAATCAGCTACACAAATATCAAACAATTCCGTTTAAGGTAGAATTTGGTCTCGAGTAGGAATTCTATCCGAACACCGAATCAAACACTCGACCGAGCATCAAATACTCGGCCGAGCAGCCTGTTTTCCAGCCAATTTCGTGGCTTCTTTGCCAAGTAACGGAATCCTCCCTCGTCTTAATCTCTTAAATTTCCAATCCCGATTGGTATTTCTTGTCGTACAAGCAAGGCTACCTCTACTCCTATAAATAGGACCCTCTAGCATCGATCATAGACACACCAATTATTCACAACAATCGACAACACACACGATTAACCATACACAATTACACCACCCAATCATATATCATACAACTTTTCCTAACACAGAAAATCACATACAATTCCCGACGTTCCACGTCCAAGACCGACGAAAACCGTCCCCCTTTACACGTCCCCTTTACACGACCGAAACCATCACCAACTCACCGAGGTTAACTCGACGCTCTTGTGCCCAAGCCACGTCCCGACGAGCCCCGATCCGAGTAAACCGAAGCATGTAGGTTGAGGGTGTACCAAACCCGATTTCTCCTTCTTCTTCTCTTCTCCTTCTCGTCGTCCGTCTTTTATAAGGGTCCTCGTCCGTCTTGTTTTTTTTGGGTCGTGTGTCTTCCTTTTTACGGGTCCTTCGTCGTTTTTTTTATTTCTAATATCGATAATACTAAAAAACTATTTTCATATATCGAACATTCTTAAAAATATGATATCAACTCTATAGTTGAATATCGTACTAAAAAAGAATTAAATCAAATCTCGTCGATGCTAAAAATCGTTACATTTTTACAAATACAACGATTCCGACACACAGAGAACTAACATCTTTTTTTTTCGTTCAAATTTCTTTCAAACCTTTTTACAAAACTTTTTTTTAAAATTCATTCCGAATATTCGATATCGATTTCATAATCGAATATCGGGTACGACGAATATCGAGAACATAAATCGAGTATAAATTAGTTATTTGTACGCGATTGATCAAATTAGCAATTTTCGAACAACAAACGAGACCGGGACAGACCCGCACGCGAGTCACGCCCATCCCAGGCGACTCGCGCAAGGGCCTGAAACTCGAGTCCTTTTTTTAGCTTTTCGTTCGTTTTTTTATTATTTATTCTACAAAACGATTTCTCAAAATTTGCATCTTTTCTAAAAACTATTCCGAGTATTTGATATCGATTTCATAATCGACTATCGAATATAACGAATATCGAAAATATTAAGTCGAGCACGAATTATGCAATATTCGTACGCGATTTAATAAAAGCATCGAATTTTCCAAAATCGGTCTCGAAAACAGGCCGGGACGCGAGTCGCATGCGTCTCGGGAGAGCCGCTCGGCCGGCCGAAACGCGGCTCGTCTTTCGTTGTTTTTTATTATTCTTCGAATTTCGTTTTTTATACAAAATGGCGTCTTTTTAACAATATTTTTCATATTTCGACCAATATTTTCTCGATCTTGCATATTCATCATATTTGCTATATTTTCACAAATCGATACTAACTCGTTTGTTCATCTTGTAGCAAATTCATTCTTTTTTATCGTTTGTTTTATTATACTAAAACGAACCTCACATGCTAAATTCAACTTCGACGTTAAATTTTTCATGCATTAAACCGACTTAGCAACCCATTCAATTATTCACATGCTCAGGAAAACAATGTTTGCATATCATTCATCGTTCAACTAACGCGCGTATTCAAAAATCAAACGATATCCTAGTAGAGGCCGCTAATGTGCGGGCGGGGTTGGGTGTTCTTTGTGAACTTCCCAACACGTACCCTCACCCCTTACTCAGTACCTCGGTTTCCGGATGTCCGAAACCATTGGCAACGAGAGTCATTCAATACACGATATCCGATCAAGTCGGCATCGGTATCAAATGCTAAGGGACGAACTCAATAAACTCTGACATCGGAACTGGGCTGTATTTTGTACACGGCCCACTACGACATAGAGTGGGTTCGAACGGGCCCGAACTCCCACAAAATTCGGTGGCGACTCCAACTTCGATTTAAATTTCAATTCGAACCATTCTCATATGGAGATTCATTCGCCTCCCCAAACCCGCGCGTGGCCGCGTCGGGGTGGACCTATGTCATGTCCACACAAGGACTTACAAAGGGTGGTTAAATGTGTAAGGAAGAAAATGGATTGTGCCAAAGCACGTATGGGAATGTGGAGCTAAAATCGGACTCAATCACAGCTACACAATAAAAACTATCCATCAAAAACCCCAACAATTAACGTCGAACCACCAACAAGAGATATAAATTCAAGATTAAGTGTGAGAGGGAATTTTGTTCATCTTCTCAATTAATCTCTAGTTTCAATCTTTTGGACCATTCCCCGAAATATTACAAGAAGCATATATTTCTGTGGACATGACATAGGTCCACCCCGACGTGGCCACGCGCGGGTTTGGGGAGGCGAATGATTCTCGTGGTAAGATTGATCTCGGGTTGAAATTTAAATCGAAATAGGAGTCGCCACTGAATTTTATGGGAATTCGGACCCGTTCGATCTCACTCTACATTTAGGCGTTTTGTGTACAAAACACGTCCCACTTTTAGTGCTAGAGCTTATGAGTTCATCCCTTTTCATTAAGATACCGATGCCGAGTTATCGGATATCGTGCATCGAATGACTCTCGTGCGCCAATGGTTTCGGACATCCGGAAACCATGGTTCTGAGTAAGGGGTGAGGGTACGTGTTGGGAAGCCCACAAAGGACACCCAACCCCGCCCGCTCTTTAGCGGCCTCTACTAAGATACCGCTCGATTTTTGTGTACGCCCGTTAGTTTGACGATGAAATGTTATGCAAACGACATTTTGACTAAGCATGTGAATTACATGTGAACTACGTCATTTATAGCATTTAGTTCTCGTCGAAGTGATTTAGCATGCGATGTTCATTGCAATAAATGGCAAACATCGAAAATAGAAAACTCATAAATAAATTACAAATTACACGGGCGGAACACAACTCGGAATTTACAATACAACGAGCGAAAAAATAGAATAATCGAATTAAAAATGATTAGAATAAAAATACAATAAATAATTTTGAAAAGGGTAAGCACGTGATAGATGACTTGACACGTGACGACTAAAAGTCGTAGAAAAAGATTTGACGAGGCTCGGATGATGTGAGAAGTTCTCGTTTTTAGGACAAAAAGGGACTACTCGATCAAGTCACGGCCATGACTCAATCGAGTGACCTTGTCACAGGCCTACTGCCTCATTTTTGGAGTGCTACTCGATCGAGTGAGCTATGGCACTCGATCGAGTGCCTCTTGTTTGAGCTGCTGCTCAGTTTCGTAAAAGGTGGCCATTACGAGTTTTATTTCATTTAAAACTGATTGTCAACCGAGTCGAATATAAATATGGCATAATTTATATTCGGCTCGGTTTTCGGTACCCGTAACAATTTTATGATTACAAGACCGGCATCGGGATTTTAGAAAAGAGTGTGATAAAATCGTTTTGAATCGGATTAGGACGAATTATTCCCTCCGCGTTACGACATCTATAATAATCCTTACGGATTATGTGATGCTCGGTTTAGCGTCAACGGGTTTCGTACCAATCTTGAAAATGGTATCGGACGCGTTCAACTACGTACTACCACGATCATGTTACGCCCTTAATTGCTTAGGGCGGTGCTCCTCAAAACGGCGCCACCACTGTCGCGACTTGTAAAGGGATTAAACAGACTTGGAGCGGTAGTCGTAGTCAAACGTGTTCAATCCGAAAAATGATATTATTATATACATATATTCGCAGTATTAATTATAAATGACTATAAAATGAACAAAATTAAAATGTAACAATAATAAAAATGTTAGTGTTAGAATTAGTATAGTAATAATAATAATAGTATATAGTACGATATACTCCCTCCGTTCCAATGAATTGTTTGCCTTTGATTTTGGCACCAAGGGTAAGGGAGCCAATGAGGAAGTGCCATGTAGAGCAAAACTCATGAGATTAGTCAAATTACATATAAAAAACATTCCTAAAATAGAAAGGCAAACAATTCATTAAGACGCCCCAATATGGAATAGGCAAACAATTCATTGGGACGGAGGGAGTATATATATATAATCGAAAAAGAGAAGGGAGAAAAAGATTAGAGAAGAAGAAACGGGGTTTGATGACACCCTCAACCTACATCCTTAATTGGTCTCGGAAACAGACTCGTAGTAGCGGCGTGTGCGCGGGAGTGTCGAGATATGTAGGGTGAGTTGAGGTGTATATGGTTAGGGAGAGGATGCTCTTGGGTCTTTGACGAGTTTTGATCTCGAGGGTGTGTATGTGTGTGTAGGGAGGATATGAATGTTGTGAGTTTGAAGCCTAGTTCAAAGGGTTTGTATGTGTTGTGAAAAATGATGATGAATGATGGGTAAAAGTTGAAGATAAAGTTGTGAATGTTGTGGTGATTAGGGTTGGAAAAGCCTTATGAAATGGCTTAGGGTGACGGGGTATTTATAAAAGAAATACCCCGGTTTAGGGCCGCTCGATCGAGTGGTGTGTGTGCACTCGATTGAGTGGCCGGTTCGAGTCCGGTTTGGCCGGTTCATGGCCTTACTCGACCGAGTGGATGTGAACCACTCGATCGAGTGGGTCGGGAAGGAGGGAGTGTAAATAGAGAATGATTTGTTGACTTTTTTTTTGAAAAGATCTTGGTTGTTGTGACTTGATTCATTTTGTGTATTTGGACGTAGTGTGGGGCTGGTTCGTCTCGGGATTCGACTTTGACCGGGTTTTGACTCGGTCGCTAAAAGACGGTTTTATTTCCGGTGACGGTTTTGACCCAAATTAGTCTCATTTTATTGGAAACGACCCACTGGGCCTGAATCTGAGGTCGGTTTTGAGAGATTTGCACTCCGCTAAATGCCCACGTCGGATACTATTGATTCCGAGTCCGTATTCGAGCGTATTAAGTCACGTTTACGTCCGATCATCACCGAGTGTTTTGTCGGGAACTGCTATAGACACTAGCAGACAAAATACGGGTGTCTACAGAGCTCCCACTATGACTGAGGCTTGGACAAGGCGAAAGTCAGAGTAGCTACCAGGCCAATCGCAGATTATGATTTGGCAGCCTTCCGGTCGGGTCGTTTATAGTCCATTAGACTTGTGTGAAGGGCTCGCCAACCATTAGAAAAGGGTCATACCTGTCGTGATGATGATAGCTCCATGGAGATTCGAACTTGCCTTTGAAGTCCTAGGTGTACCTGTATTTGCACGTAATATTTAGGTGAAACACCGACTCACGTTGGGGAGTAAAGTAGCTGCGCGGGGACTTGCTTCTGAAGTCTTGGGTGTACCCATATCCCGACACATCACATCTTGGATGTAGTATTCCAAAAGAAACACCGCCTTTGATGTTCCATTGGGAAGCACTAGCTGGCACCTGAAATGTTAGATACATAGGCAGAAATAGCAGGCATAGCAGATAACAAGATAGCATATAGGAAATGCAGTTAGAATCTACAGACTGGCTTGCGCTGGAGAAAATGATTTTTGCTTCATTTTGAGATCGAAGTCCTGAAAGCAACTCATGTGTTAGGAGATAGGTGTTCAAAATTCAAAGGGGTAGAAAAGAAATTTGCAGTTTAAATGGACCAAAATTTGACCTTGTCGAAATGGATTTTCTCAAAGGACTAAGTTTTGCAAATCTCAAAGCGAAATTTTTTAGAGAGAGGTACCGACAGACTCGACTCTGGACGCGACAGGACGACGAGTTGACAGACACGACTTGGACTCTCGAAGGGGTTGGACTACTGTGACTCGATAGAGAGGCGGGCCACCTAAGATGACAAGACTCTTAAGTTGCGATATTCCGTAACCTAGGCGAGTGGCAACACGGTCAAACTTCAAAATGGGACAAAAATCTGTTATACGGGGATTGCGATAGTCTATAATGAGACTGTTTTTGCATGACAAGACTTAGCAGTAGCGATGCTATAGTCTAATGTTCTTTGAAATTTTGGTTTTTGGGGTGCATTCCCAAAGTAGGTGTCACTTCGAGTCCCTGACAGATTCTTGTCTTCGACTAAGCCGAGTACTAGGACACACTAAAGAAAGGAGGCTAGTTTTTTGAAAGTAATTTGGATTATGTGAGTGGATGGTGAGCTTCTGCCTAAGAGAAGCCCGCAGGACGACAAAGCTAACTGTTGAGAACATGACAGTGTCGTGATTGGAATGACGGTGCTTTTTGAATTTGTGTCAAGTGGGTGGTTGTGCCTTTGTTGAAAGGCTGCCTACGTATTCACGTGTAATGAAATCAAACCAAGCCGTAGTTCAGTCGATTGAAAGACATATTACGGTGCCTAGTTTACTAGGGCTTTGTGTGTAACTAGCCATAGCGATGTTGTAGGCTAGGTGCATTCCCAATGATGTCTTGATCAAACGGTTAGAGCAGTTAGGATGTTGATCCTATGACTGTAAGCATTCTCCGGGGTCCCCAGAGGTGGTGTGAACTATTTGAGCATGTTCTATGGCGACCGCAAGTTAAGTCCCGTGTTTGGGATTGGTAACTGGTTTGGATGTTTTTGGAAATGTGGAGCTAGGTCGCAAGTGGCTTTGATGATTTGAAATCTGGAGCTCGATTTTGTGGAGCTAAAACTTCGAGGGTAAGGTATTGTAATGTGGTAGGAAAGAGGGAAGTCGAGTAAAAATGACTCGGACTTCGATCAGGGTAGGTTTGATAATGCGGGATCTGATCTGATTTCCATGTCTGGCCCTAATGGTTAGGGTGTATCCTATGGAGCTTGAATCCTCAAAATTCAGGGCTGTTTTTTAGCCTAGGTCTCGAGAAAGTCTTGAGGGTTGTGATGTGGGAAGGCTAAATGTGGTATTAGTTGACCAGCTTGATTGTTTCTTCCCTATTTGATGGTATGGGCATCGATAATTTTTGAATTGACCGTACCCGGTCAAGGGGCTTTCACTTGTGTTGACCGCTAATCCCGGTCATGGGTTTTTGAATTTTTGTTAGTTGGCTCACCTCTTAGCCCTGGTCATGGGATTCTTCACTCGAGTTGACCGTGCCCGGGTCAAGGGATTGACCGTGTCTGGTCGAGGGATGTTGAGAATTCTTTTTTGATCATGGCCAGCTCTTTTGTTTTGGCCTTTTGCTTTTTCCTTGGACTTTTGATTTTTTTGTTCAACTTTTTTTTTGCTATTTCCCCATGTGGTGTTGGCAATAGGCATGGGTATTCCCGGATCTGTGGCATCCATTTGTGGGTGGATTTGGGGTTGGGCCTATCGATTGGATTAGGCCTTTGGAGCTAAACCTTTGTAAGGTGTAAGCATAGTTGGTGTTTGTGTGAGTGTAACTCGCGGTGGAGTACTCTACAGTAAACATGGTGGTTTGGATCTCGGTATTGTCCTCATAACCCCGGGCAAACTTGGTGGGAGCATTGTCCCAAGTTGGGTATTTTTGGCACCAAGTCTATAGAGCCATGATGCTTCTTTTTCTTTTGGTCAGCCTAACGTCTAAGGTAAGGACTAGTTAAACTTATTGGAGGGGTATTTATTGTGGGAAACGGGCTTGTCTCTCATCTTAAACCCAAAATAGGAGACTACCTAGACTTGTCATAGGATTCGATACCGCTCCTACTAAGGGTAGTTATGTGGCTTTCTATACCAGACATGGAATAGGTAAAGGAAAACACGAGTGCTGGTTCCTTGTAGTCATTATAGATGTGCCTATAATAGTCACGTGCATGTGCTCACAGTGTATGATGGTGTTCATCATGTTCTCGGAAACACATTGGGAAGCATATAGTAGAGATAGAATATTGAAAGCTGATTTTGTTGAATTGGAGAAGAAGACAGAATGCAACTGACTCTGACTTTTATTTGGAAATGAGGATGTAGGGTATCCCAGACTCGGACTCAGACTTAGACTCGAATCAAATCCGGACTTCCGAATGCTCGATTGGTTATTTCTTTTTTTTTGGTAAGGTCCTTGATTAGAGAGAACGACAAGTGCCACGACTCGGCTAAACTCGGTTTTGCGCAAATTCAAGAGAGGGACTCAAACTAGACACGGCCCGAGGTGACGGGATGACAAAGACTCTTGGACCGGGATACTTGAACGTTGACCTAGACAAGGTAACGACCCTGGCTTGGACTCGACGATGAGACTCAAGCTGCACGAGGGTGAGTCCGAAAATGGGGCGACCATGTTTGACCGCATCATGTGTTCGGACCAACCGTGGCGACCTAAACCTTTAGGAGACTCGAGTGTTCGTAGCATATGTACTACTCGAAGAAGGCATCATAAGGACGCCGATGTATGATGAACCTAAGGTACCCCTTAAGGTGACTATGGTCGAATGCTCGGGTGGAGGACGGCCCCCAAGTGAGACTAAGGACTCTGACAGGACTCAGATGATGGGGCATCTAAGTGACTCAAAAAAGACACACGTGAGACGACACGTGTAGGACCTGACCCTTAGAGCAACCGTGATTGATCGCTCTACTGAAGGGTAGCCCTCGAGTGGGATTGAAGGTTTTGTTAAGACTCGAGTGCTGGACAAGTGGCCCTTAGATGTAAGGACCACAAACCTTTTGTTATAGGGCTATGCCTTGTAAAAGGTTGACTCGGCCTCGAGGAAAGACAGACGGGGTAAGGGAAGAAACTTGCGATGTTAAATTGCCAGAGTTTTGATGCTAGAGACCCTTAACTTGACTTGAATAAGGATGACCCCGTGATTAGGGTAGACCCTTAAGTTAAAGGACTCTTGAATTGGGGTGACTCGACTAACGGATTGAAAGATGGGCGAAATTCCCTTAGGAAAGATCGTGGGGACCGTCCTGCTAGAGGGAAAGATCGCATGGGACTTCCTAGTTAGGACTCGAGTGTATAGACGAACCTTCCATTTACGAGTGTATGACTCGTGTTGGTTGATTATGCCTTTAGAATAAGGCGGACTAGGATGGGGAAGAAACCCGTGATGTAGGATCGACGGAGTTTTGACGCTAAAGACCTTCGACAAATTATGAAAAGACCCGAAACACAGATTACGGTAGGTCCCTATAATAAGGAAGGTTTTGAAACATGATTGAATTTTGAAAAATTGAGAACGGTCCCGAAATTGGTACCGGGCCAATAGGACCGGGCATTTTGTAATGTTAGAATGGTTGCGAGTAATTTCGCGTTTTGAAAATTTAGGAGGCGATCCCGTCTCTTGAAATTGGCAGCATGCCGACAAGACCGAGTTTTTTGAAAAGTTGAATATTTGGAATTTTGAAAATTTGAATATCGAAAATGAATTTCCGAAAATTTGAAAATCGAAAACGGGATCCCGAAGATTTGAAAATCGAAATGGAATCTCGAAGATTTGAAAAATCGAAATGGAATTTTGAATTTTGAAAATCGAAATGGAATTTTGAAAATTCGAAAATTGAATGGTGGATCGGAAATTTGAATTTTGAAATGGCCAGCATGCCGGCTAGAAAATAGGCTACGTTTGAGTCAAATCATCAGTCTAAATTTTGGCAGCATTCTAGGTTTTGAAAATTGGATATTTTTAACAAGATACATTTTTGAAATGATGGTTTTTGAAAAATGACACGAAAACCAAGTAGCATAGTCACGCAAGCAAAATGACGACCCCATGCATGCTTTACGCTAAGTCTTGGTCGGTCAAAATCGGGTCTATACCAACAACGACGACTTTCTCGTAAATTAGGACGGACTTCCTAAGCCGAAATGGTCTTAGAACATGCCGCGAAACCCATACGAGTTCGCCCATCGAAGTTTTTAGCGCACCCGTTTAGGAATGCACCACGATATAGTGGGACGTCGGTCACAAGTAACCGGCCCGGGTAAAAATGGGTTATGCATGAACCATCGAACTAAAATGCGTACATTATTAATCGAACAATTTCTTTTCGAGTCTCACCCTAGGAACCCCGATGACAAGTGGTACATCGGGTATCCCCAGCGGAGTCGCCAAATTGTGGACATGACATAGGTCCACCCCGACGGGGCCACGCGCGGGTTTGATAGGCGAATGAATCTCGTGGTAAGATTGATCTCGGGTTGAACTTTAAATCGAAATAGGAGTCGCCACCGAATTTTATGGGAATTCGGACCCGTTCAAACTCACTCTACACTTAGGCGTTTCGTGTATAAAACACGTCCCGCTTTTAGTGCCAGAGCTTATGAGTTCGTCCCTTTGCATTACGATACCGATGCCGAGTTATCGGATATCATGCATCGAATGACTCTCGTGCGCCAATGATTTCGGACATCCGGAAACCATGATTCTGAGTAAGGGGTGAGGGTACGTGTTGGGAAGCCCACAAAGGACTGTTGTGTGCCAAATTTGGACCGTTTTTCCTCCCATTTAGACCTGCTTTTCCTCTGTTTTGCGAGACTTGAGCGCGATTATTGCCGTATTTTGAGTAATTCTCGCATTAGTGTCTCTCTTTTGCATTTTACGTGTTTTTGGTAGTTTTCTGTCTATTTTGATAGGATTTTCCACCGAAAACATGTCTGAGCTTCTACGAGCATGAGAGAGATACGGTCCAAAGAGCAAAGCACACAACTGAAAGTTCGAGTAGTCCAATTGATCGACAAGGAAAGAGACCGGAAAAGAGGCGTAGTATCACCGGGTGAAATTTCACCCGATGAGTCATCATCGGGCGAAATTTCGCCTGACGACATTTTTTCACCTCCCGAAGATCTTCGTGGACAAATCCCACCGGGCGAAGCGACCAGGCGAAATTTCGCCCGATGGAGAAAAGCGCCAAAAATTACGAAACAAGAAGAAAATCTCACCAGGTGAAATTTCACCCGGTGGTGTCAATATCGTCAACCGCAGGGTGAAGTTTTTTCCCATGAAGATGCAAAGTGTGAAGGTCTAGCTTAAAAGAAGAGGAATTGGATTATGGGCTTCAAAGTTGTGTGACCCATTAAGACAAGTATATATACTTAACCTAGGATTTTGTGCCACTTTTGTGGGCCTTGAGTGAGCCTCTTAGAAGTAGGAGTAGTATAGAGGATTACTGGTAGTAATAGTAGTTGTAGTCAGCTCTCTTAGTAAAAATCTCCATAGAATTAGTAGACCCCATTAGTATTAGATTAAATCTACTCTATAATTTGTGATCAAGTTTCCATCTTTAGTTGAAGACTTGTGTTTTATTGAAGATTCAAGGGTTTTGCAAGGGTTTAGTGACAAGATCTTTGTAATATATTTTGAAGCTTCATATTTATGTTAATCTTCATCTTCCTCCTTAGTTTTCTCCATAATTGGTAGTTTCTTTCTTCTCCCTCTCCTCTATTAGTTAGTTTTGTTTCCTTGTTAATCCATTGTTCATCTTGTCAATCTTCATGTTAGTGTAGTTTTCCATTAGTTGGTTTATGTTTTTTCTCTCTCCTTTGTTAGTTTCTCTTTAGTTTGTGTGTTAGTTTATTTTCCTCCTTAGTGTTATTTGTTAGTCTAGCTATTATGCATGCCTTAGTTAATCTCTCCTTCAATGGTGTTTTGTTGTTATCCGTCATGATTAGTGAGTAGATTTCTTGTTGGGGAATTTAGGGATGAGGATTTGGAATATTTGAATTAAGGGATGTTGGTGGGTTGTTTACGTGTTGATTTATCAAGTTTAAGGTTTTTGTGTCTTTGTTGACCTAGACTACAACTAGATTGACCTTGACTCGTTCTTACCAATATGGGGAAACTCGGGGTAGGAATTACCTTGACTTGAGACTTACCCTTTCGCCGCGAAAGCGGGTATAGGTGGGTTGGGTGAAGAAACCGAAAGGTGGCACTCTCCCTTTTCAACGTTGTAACTAAAACTCGATCCCGAGATTCTTAGATCCCATTTCCAAATCCCGACTCTCCCCAACACCTTTCCCATTATTGTTTCTAGCTTTAGTTGTGTAGTTCGCTAGCTTTAGGCCTTTAGCTCAACTCCTCTCGTCCAAAAACCCCCATCTCAATCCCAAGCGCGACTAAACTCTAGACTTGACCAGTATCGCTTAACCGCCTCCCTGTGGATCGACCTCGACTTGCCGCTACTACATAGTAGTAAGTTGGGATTAAAAATATTGTTTGCGTGCGTGTCAGCAACAGCGTGCATCAAAATGGCGCTGTTGCCGGGGAGGCGGTTATTAGTTAATTGATTAAGTCTTTGTTTTATTGTGTTTGGATAATGGTTTTTCTTTCCTCCTACCCTAGTGCTATTAGGTGCTAGGAGGCTCATTGTTTGTTGAGGTTTTGCTAGGTATACTCTTGATTTAGGTTGCTTGATCCCCATTCGGAGAACAAGTCGCTTGGAAATATTGTGACCGAAGCAACAACTTGATATTGTAATCTTCCACCAATTTCTTCATTTCTCAACACTCCATCTTTGAACAATATCCAAGGATTCAAGTCTGGCTACACTTGGGTCCCGTTCTCAACCATCTATTGAAGAGATTTCTTCACCCGTCTTCATTGGAGCTGATAAGTGTAGTTTGTAGTGCCTATTTCGTAGTGTTTTGGTCCCATTTTCCTTGCGGAATCGCTCCTTGGGAGCGGTTCATGGGCTACTTATGCTTCCTCTAGCTCGTTTCAGGTTCCCGAGACCATTCGTGAAGAGTTGGAGTGATTCCGACTCAATACATATACTTTTCGGAGCCAACGAAGCGGAGGAACGATCACTCGATGCCTTGGACTCGACCCCGAGACCTTGGGACCCAATCCCGAGCCTCCGAGACCCGATCCCGAGTCCCGAGAATTGATGAGAAGTTCATGGGAAGCAAAGAGGAACCAAAAGGATCATATTGGAGGCCTACAAGACTCATCCCCGACGGGTATGCACCTCATCCCGTCCGGGATGAAGTGCGCTTTTAGAGGGGTCACTACCAGGCCGTCCCGGTCGGGACCAATCCGTCCCGGTCGGGATGACAGGACCGTCCCGGTCGGGATGATCCCGTCCCGGTCGGGACCGGTGTGCTGTAGCCCACAATTCTATTTTCCTCCTCCTTCATTCTTGTACCCCTATAAATACTTCCCTCTTGTATTGTTTATGTATCTTACATTACCCTAGACTATCTTAAGCTTCTCTACAACATATAAACCCTAGATTTAGTTCCTCACATTAGATTTAATCTCTCTTTAATCCTTAGTTAAGCCTAGTTAATCTTAGTTAATTAGTTCTTGTATTAAGAAGATACTTGAAGATTTCTCCAAGCTTGACAACCTTGGGATTTATTTGGGTTTCCTATTTATGCAAGTTATCATCTTTTCTTCATCCTATTGTTGGTATAATCTTCCTTTCTCTTATTCTTTGTTATTATTTCAAGTTTGAATCTTTAGTTAGTGTTTATTGTTATTGTTCATATTGTTCTTGATAATGGATGTTAGGTTTATGATGTTGTTTTATCTTTTCATTGTTGTAGTTAGTATGATTATGAGTGAGTAGTTTACTTGTGGGTTAGTAGGGGGATTAAGGGTAGAATATGGGTGATTAGGGTGTGATTAGGGGTAAAGGATGAATCTTTGTTGTTAGTCACATACTTGACACACCATGTGTTTGTTGAAATGCTTGTTTGAGTTGTAGTGGCCATGCTTCTCATGCTAGTCTTCCTCTACTCATTGTTTGTCTAGTATGTGGTCATGTTGAGGGTAGTGTTGAGGATAGTCTAAGTTGCGAGAGCCCGGACCCACCTCGACTTTGGTCTAAGTTGCGAGAGCCCGGACCTACCTCGACATCGGTTTAAGTTGCGAGAGCCCGGACCGAATCTAGCAATTAGGAAACACCTACACCCTTGACCACCCAAGTCACCCTACTATTCTTATGAACCCGACCTAACCCACTTCTTTCCATATTTGATTCATCCTCTTAGTTAGTCATCATTTCTTTAGTTCATTGTTTAGTTTGTGTTTATTTATTTCATTTAGCCTTGTTATAATCTAGTTCATTGTTAGTCTACTTTCTTCTTCTCCTCTCATCATAATCCACCAATTAATAGCTCTTTGTGTTTGTTTGGTAGCATAGTCTCGTTTTAGGCCAACCTAGTCTAAACCTTGCAACACCGTCTCCGTGGACACGACCCGACTTACCCTAACTACCGTTAGGTGCTAGTTGGTTAATTAATTGGCGGTGGGATCCACGACAAATCCTACCATCAATTTGGCGCCGTTGCCGGGGACGGTGCATTGTTTAGACTTAGTTTGCTTATAGCTAGACTTAGTTACTCTTCCTTGTGCCCTTCTACCTTCTCTTGTGCATATTTTCTAGTTTTTCTTGTTTTCTTAGCCTTCTTTTCTCTTTGTCTCTAGTTGTGCTTGTTTATTGTCGTTACCTAGTGCCCATAAAGCACTAGGTATTCTCACGTTTGTTCTAGTGTGTAATGTATGCCTAGGCGGGGAGGCGATTTCTTTCTCTTTAATCCAGAGCCGGAGAGGCTTTTTCGAGCTTTTCGCCAACGGACGATTAACCGGGTTAAGATCTCTCAACCAAGTGCAAGCAATACTCATCGAGAGTAAGCTCAAGGAAACGATTTTGAGCAAGCATTTCAAGAGACGGCCGAAGGGAATTTCACCAATCCCTTTGGATATTCTTCTACTAGTTCCCCCTCTACATCTACTTCAACTCCGTCTTCACCACCGTCTCCCTTACATCCAATAATGCCGAAGTTTTCATCCCACTCTACATTCACGGAAGACGTCTTGCCGGGACCCAATGCTCTACCGGCCGCTTATGCCGGAAATTTTATGGCCAAGACTCACTTCATCCAACTTGTGGAAAGGAATCAATTTAGTGGTTTGCCCACCGAAGACCCGCACCAACACATGGAGACTTTCTCCGATTATTGTGACGCTATCTCTCAACCCGGGGTTACTCAAGATCAAATCCGATGGGTGTTATTTCCATTCTCATTAATTGGAAAAGCGAAGCAATGGATCAAGAGTCTCGATAGGGCAACCATGGGCATCGATACATGGAAAAAGCTTGCCTTGGCGTTCTACCAAAAGTTCTACCCTCCGGAGAAGACAAATTTGCTTAGGGCCTCCATCACTGGTTTCCAACAAAGGGATGAAGAGAGCCTATATGAAGCTTGGGAGCGGTTTAAGTCTTTGGTTAGGTCGTGCCCTCATCATGGACTCTCACAATGGTTCTTCGTACAACAATTTTGGAATGGCCTTTATGAGGACTCGAGAGCTATACTTAATATGGGCTCCAATGGTAGGTTTACCGAGGTCGATGACAATCAAACTTGGGCGAGAATCGAAGAGATGGCGGTGCATAATTCGCAATATTCTAGGCCTAGGAAGGCAAATCGAGGAGGTAGGCACGAGGTTGATGCTATAACTCAATTAAGCATTGACCTTGGAGCTCAATTGAAGACACACATGGAGACCATTGACAAGAAGCTCCAAGGTCACCTCACTCAAGTTCAAAGCATTGGTTCCTCCAACCAAGCCTCAATTTATGAAGTGAATGCTTTGGGATTTGCACCTCCTTTGCCTTATTATGGGATGTGCGATACTTGTGGAATCGTTGGTCATGATCCTATGAATTGTAGAGGAAGTATTGATCAAGTGAATGCCTTTCAAGCATTCAAGCAAGGTGCCTCCTACTCTAATCAATACCAGGCTTCCAATCAAGTCCCTCAACAACAAGCCTTTCAACACCAACAACAACATCGTCCCTATGTTCCACCTCCCTTAAGGGACAACAACCAAGGTTACCAAGGCAACTCAAGGCCTTTCAACAACTTCAAGCAAAGTAACCAAGGTTCATTCAACAACAATCAAGGGTTCCAACAAAGGAACTTCAACCAAGGCTATCAAAACCACAACCATGGCAACAATCAAGGCCTTAATCAAGGCAATTCTCATGGGTTCCAAGGGAACCATCAACAACAAGCAACTCAAGGCAATCAGCAACAAAGCAAGCCTAGGAGCCGGTCTCCTATTCATGACTATGGTACTCCATTAGCCCTCACCGATACTCCGCATAATCCATCATCCCCACCACGGGATTTCGACATTCAAAAATCTATGATGGATATGCAAAAGAGTCGAATGGACATATCAAGAAACCATCAAGAGCTCTTTGCTTATATTCAAGGGAAAAACGCGTCGAGAGATGCCCGTATGAAGATGCTTGAAACTCAAGTATCTCAACTTGCTTCGGGGAGCTCCTCAAGACAATAGAGGCAACTACCTTCTCAAGGCGAAACACCGTCATTTGAGCATGTAAATGCTATCACCACAAGGAGAGGTACATCTTATGACTCCCCTCCATTCCCTAGTGAGCAAGAGCCAATACAAGAACCGACAAAGGAAATGGCACCTCCAATTCAAGAAAGCTAGAGCTTTGATAATCCAATGGAGGAGCAAGTCTTATGGGAGATTGAGAAACCCCAACAAGACAAGCTTCCCCCACTTCAAGCAAAAGACAAGGGTAAAAGGAAAGTGTCATTTGAAGAGTCTTCCCCTATTGAGCAAAATAAGATCCAAATCAAGTTGCCTTTCCCAACAAGGCAAATGAAGACCAAGGTAGACTCTCAATATGAAAAGTTCCTTAACATTGTGAAGAAGTTGGATGTGAGTGTCCCATTTACCGAGCTACTTACCCAAATCCCGGCATATGGAAAATTTATGAGAGAAATCTTGGCTAGGAAGAGATCCATCGACAAGGAAGAGACCATTGCATTCACAAGAGTGGTGAGCGAGCTCATTCAAGGTTCTACGCTTCCAAAGTTGAAGGATCCGGGTAGATTTTTGATCCCTTGCACCATAGGCCACTACAAGATCGAAAGAGCATTATGTGATTTGGGTGCGAGCGTGAGCATCATTCCTTACTCTATTTGTTGCCGACTTGGGATGAAGGAGCTTAAAAGTACTTCTGTCACACTCCAAATGGCCGATAGTTCATTCAACCGACCATTGGGGATGCTAGAGGATGTGCCGGTGAGAATCGGTAAGTTCTTCATTCCTGTTGACCTCATCGTGCTCGATATGCGGGAAGATGCTATCACTCCCATTATCCTTGGGCGCCCATTTCTACACACCGCCGGTGCTATGATCGATGTGAAGAATGGTAGGATCACATTCGAGTTAGGCGAAGAGAAGCTAGTGTTTGACCTCCAAGGTAACACTTCGCCTACTAATGATGAGTCTTGCAATATGATCCAAGCCACTAAAGACATCGATCTAGGGGGAGAATCGGGACAAAGCTTGAAAAAGAACTCTTGTGAACTTGAAGATGATGACTCCGAGAGTGGAGAGGATAAGAGCCCATTTCATGGGCTTGATGACAAATTGAAAAGCAAGGAGAAGGATGAGCCTCCCTTGAGGCCACATGAGGACCGGTGGACGTTTGGGTATGTCCCCAAAGACCAAAAGTACAAGTTCAAGTCGTTGAACTTGGAAGATCGGGATGCCCCGGGAACGTCAAGGCAAGGCCATGAAGAGCCTTGGTATGTGGTTGGTTATATCTCGAGCTTGATTGAAGACTTTGCTAGGGCCTTCGACTTGTTCCTTCGTGCCCTTGATGGAGATGGAACTAATTTTGGTTGTTGAAAAAGATTGAAGAATGTACCACCTTGGTTTGACGGAGTTCCACAAGAACCGTCTCTTTGTATATATCTCTTTCTCTAGTAGTTTGTTTGGTTTTGTGAAGTTCTTGATTATTTGGATGATTGATGATCGTTGTGAGGGAGGGAATTTGATGTGTTATTTGAGTTTATTATGATAGGTGTGAAGTAGAAGTGTCTCCTAGTAAGGAGTGGTCATTGTTGAAGTTTGGATTGTGTGAAGGGAAGTCGGTTTTTGAAGCTTGGAACGAGCTTTTGGGAGCTATAGAGGGTTAGGAGACTCTTCCCGGCCTAGAAGAGGTCATCCCGTCCGGGATGGAAGGCCCATCCCGACCGGGAAGGATGTCATCCCGTCCGGGATGAGGTGCACAAAAGATGGGTTCACTGACAGCTCATCCCGACCGGGACGAGACGGTCATCCCGACCGGGACCACCCATCCCGACCGGGATGGACCCCCTGTCCTCCTTTGGCCTTTTCTTCGTCATTTGAGCCCACCCAACCATTGTATACCCCCTCCCAACCTCCCTACATGTCCTTACCCTCATTATATGACCCTTACACATTACATAAACATTTCACCTCACTTTCTCGTCACTTTAAACCGACTTTCACATCAAACCCCACCTCATTTTACATTTGTGCCTCAACCATGGAACCAAATCGCGATTGGAGAGGGATAATGACGACAAGGACAAGCTACGTGCCTGACAGGGGTAGTCGTATCCCTAATCAAAGTTACCCTAAGGTTCACTAACTAGTGTAGATAATGAAGTAGGGGTCGAACCTCAAGGAGACGGGACTCAAATACTTGCTCTAAGGTCTAGACTAAAGATTGCAGGTCACTGTTTTTCAGTTTGTTTTAAGTGGACTAACAACTAATTGCTATAGGATAAATCAATAATAAAAAAGGTCTAGGGTCTCAGGTTCACAATGAATGTCAATCAGGTCAGGGAGTCAACTAACAGGTCAATAATCGAACTGTCTAAGGTGTAGGTCCGGTTGGTACTACTACAAACTTTAGAACTAAACTTAACCTGCGGTCGCTAGAATTAAGCTAGTCTACCCAAAATGTCGTGACCTAATTAGTCCTTAACCCGGTCGGCGAAAAAGTCCTAATTGTGATACTAACTAATTAATCCTGGCCAGTAATTAATCAATAAGAATTAAAACAACATTCAGGCGACAGTTCATATGATCAGAGACAGGTCAATTTTCTATAACCCAATTAACACCCATCGATCCCCTCAAACCCTAGATAGAATTTAGCTACTCATAATAATCGTAAATAAACTAACGGAATGTGAATTGCAATTAACCATGATGGATACGAATCAAATCAAACTACGAGACTGAAATCAGATAACTACGAAAACTAAGGGTGAATTAAAACAAGAATTAAACTAGGGAATTAAAACAAGAATTAAACTAGAGAAACGAAATTAAAATTAAAATCAAAATTAAAGTCGCGATACCGAAGAATTTGAGATCTGAAAAGGAAGAACAGAGTACGATGAATCTTCTGAAGGAAAAGCGGAATGAACGTAACTTCTATTCTAGCCAAAACTAACGTAATGTTTTTCTGTGATCTAAATCAAAAGTCAAAAGTGAAAAGTCAGTCTGACAATCCTCCTCCAACTGATTTAAAAGAATTCAGTTGGACTTACAAAGCAGGCCCAAAATTCTAAATAAAAGAAAACCCAATTTGCGGCCTGAATGCGAGGCACTCGATCGAGTACATGCGTGCACTCGATCGAGTGGATCTGTATCTGTAGGTTGGTTTATAACGGAAATTGGCACTCGATCGAGTGCTTAGCACCACTCGATCGAGTGGGTGCTGCTGAGCTCGTCATTAACAAATTCATTTGCTTCTCGGCTTTTTCGTTTTCTTCCTCGTCCTTCGTCCTCGTCTCGGTTATCTGGGCTATCACTCCTAAATATGTTCGAAATTGCACTTAACCTGCAAAATAGCACGAGAACCGACAGTATCGACTTTCTAATAGAAATCGACATTAAACATATAATTATGGAAGAAGAAAAGCTTAAAAACGGTTGTCGGGGATAATAAAATACGATATAAAATGTGTTGATCAAACTCCCCCAAACCAAACCTTTGCTTGTCCTCAAGCAAACAACTAACTTATACAAACGAGGACAAGTGATGTGAAACACGACTCAGAGCTGAATTACAATCATTCTCCTAAAATCGACTAAAACCGACGAGAAAACACGTTATGCTCAAGAATGCAACGAGATCAATAATCATGCCATAATCAAACCATTGCCTGCCAAACTTTCAATCTTGCAAGACCAATAATGTCGGACTTCCTTACAGTTGTCGCTCGACACTCATAAGTACGGGTAAGTATATATGTGAAGATAGGAAAGAATAAAGACACTCACTCGACTTATGAAATACGCATGCAGTTGAATATGAAATCAATCTCCCCAATCAAATACGTGCTCCACCAATCAGGACCATAGTACATGTCAAGGACTTACAAGGGGTGGCCTATATGTGAGGGAATAAAATGGACTGTGCTTAAAGCACGTATGGAAATGTGGGGCTAAGACCAGTAGTCGCAGCTACACAATAAAAACTATCCATCCAAAAATCTCAACTGTGAATTCTGGCCACTAACTAGAAATAAGACTCAAAAGAGCATAAGAGGGAATTTTGCCATCCTCCTAATTATAATTCAATTCTAGTTTCAACATCTCGACCGTTCCCCAAAATATTATAAGAAGCATATATGTTTTCTTTTCTTGGAATTTTTCTTCTTTTTCTAATTCCATTTTTTTTTCTTTTTCATGCTTCTATATTTTTTCAATTCAGACAAGGGGAAGGCGAATACAAGGTCGCACAATAATATTACACACTACGATCCAAAAGATGTAAAAATCCCAAAGTATGATCAGGGTGATTCCAATTACGTTCACTGCGACTGTCCTGGTAAGGTAGGCTATTCTGGGTTATAGCTAACTGATATAAAAATCATGAAAACAAGCTTACAACAGCTGAAACGGGCTGAACAAAGGGAAACTGACCTAAATCTACAGGGTAGTAAAAATGGGTCGTTTGGCTATGTGGAGCTCATCAAAAACAGAAATGCCTTTCCTCATGTACCTCCTCCTCAAACCAAACACGTATTCAATATCAAGAGACGGATGTCATATTTATGCAAATTAACGTTACACATTCCATAAGGAGAAACCACTCAATTCCTAATTATAAATGAGGCCAGTTATAGATGTTACTGGCCTAGGAAGCTCTAAATTCTCAGAATTTTTGTGGTTTGCCGACAAAATGGTCAAATTTACTCATTTGGCAATTAATAGTTCAATAGGCAATTATATTAAAATCATCTCATCTCAAGTATTACATGCATTCAGGTACGGAGTCAGCTGTCAATTAGGAAAAATCAAGTAAAACGCATTGTCATCATCGCCGTTTTGCATGTTTCACATCGGACACAAGACACACAAAAATACTATCTTTTTGAATTTTTTTTTTTGATTTTTCAATTTTAATTTTTTTTTGGATTTTTAGAATTTTTGAAAGCACACAAAAGAAAATAGAAGCACACAAAAACACACAAATTCTCCCCCAAACCTAAATGTCACAGTGTCCTCAATGTGACTCTACAACATATATGACAAACAAATCCACAGCCAATCCTAAGGACAACTCGACCTAAGGGGAAGTAAAAAAACAACAGAAATAAAAAGGAAAGAAAGTACCGTATATACAATGGTAGCTCCCCAAACCGGCTAATCAGCCATCTCATCATCTCCACCGGTCCCAGATGGACCGGCTCCAGTATCGCCCTGGCCGCCGCCAGTACCGCCCTGCTGACCCTATTGTCGCAAGTCCCTCAACCACTGTGCTCCTAGGCCGCCGTAGGTGTGGCCGTAGTCCGGACCCCAAGCAGCTGGATCAACCCCATAATCGTGGAAAATACCACTAGTATCTCCCGGACCTCTCCAGTAAGACGGGTGCTGAGGCGTCGAGATTTCTTGAGTAAGCATGAACTCGTGGATCTCCCGGTTGACGATGCTCTGGTTAATCCCCTCGTGTACCCGTCGCTGGTGCTCGTAAACTGGATCATACATAAACGGATACGGGTGCGGAAACTCGGCACCCGGAGTCTGGAACGGGAAAGTCGGTGTGTGTGTGTGTGTGGCCCTGGGGGGCTCGGCCTCATCGGGTTCAGTCTCTACACGAACCCTACGTCGAGGGGGTTGAATGCCCTCGTCAAAAATGAAGAGCTCCTCGGGAATGAGGTAGCTCGGCGGGTCGGGTGTGTCCTCGCCTGCGGGAGTGGGTTGCAAGGCGAGGAGTGGTGGAAGGATTGTCCCTTCGACAACCGGAAGTTTCATCCAAATCTTGTCACGGACGCGCCACTTAAACGGGGGATTGCCCCGAATCCACTTCAAAGTGGAGAAGAGGTAGCTACGGTCTAGCAAGGGGACTCGGTCGGTGAGACTCTCAAAAGTGACTTTTTCCCCAAAACCCAAAATATAGCGCTTTGCTAGCGCGGTGACAATGGCTCCACAACCGAGCGGTCCAGATCCACTGATCTGGCGCTCGATACCGACACAAATCATACCGGGTGCACTGAATGCCTTTAGGGATTTCCTAAAGGGGTTCAGGTAGTGTCCTAGAATCAACACCTCCAATGAGTGAAGTTTACTCATGTCGGAGCGTGGAAAAACCACATGACTCAAAATCCGCAAGAAGAGGCGGATAGTAGGGTGTGGGATGGCATTGAGTGCCATAGCGGTGACACTTGCACGACGGTCCGAAAATAAGTGGAAGTAGGGAGGTGCTTTCGAACTCTCGGGTATGTCTAGGATGTCTTCATTCTGGTTAGAGGTAAGCCTGAGACACTCGGATAAAGCACTAAGGGGGATGGAATGCTCCTCATTGTTCAACCGAAAGGATATCATGTTATCTCGTCTAACAAACTCAAATGAACTTAAGAATTCTAAAGTGAGTACTCGGTAAGATAACTCACGTAGTGTCCATAAGCCACCGAATCCGGTCATGGACAAGAGGTGCAATAATTGCTCGTTCAAACCGAGCTCGATTGTAAATTGCGACGAGCAGCACCGGGTAGCTTCCATCGACCTAGGTATCAATTCAACCAAACGAGCTCTCTGGGCCTCGTCCCTGCACACAATTTCTTCGTAACCTGGCACAGGCTGAACAGCCGGCTGCCTTGCATTCCTGTTCCTGTTGTTGTTCCGTGGTGGATTCCTTCTTCCTGACATGACTATAGCATAATAACAAAACACAATCATATAAAAATCTCACAAAAAATACCAAATTTTCGGCCAAAATCAGACCCCATACACAAAAATCGATTTTTGAGCACAAAGTGGTGAAATTAACACAAAATCAAGCATGCAATGAGATTAATATATAACTAAGGATGAAATTACACCATAAAACTAAGAAAAGAAGCAAGAAAATCAAAAACCCAAAATATACCTTAAGAAGGGACGAAAGTGACGAGAATAGGGGAGAAAGGGACGAAAATTTCAGAAATCAACACCAAGAAACACAAATAACCGCTCCCAATTGCAATTTAGAAGCAAAAATTGTGAAATTTGGTCAGGAATTGATGAAATAGGAGTGAATTGAGTGATTTAGGGGTTTAGGGTTCTTAAGACTAGTAAGGGGGGGAGGGGTTTTAATTGGAAACTGATTAAAAAAAAAAGAATGAGAAGCAAATAAAAGAGTTCTAAACCGGTTATGGACCCGGTTCAGGGGCACTCGACCGAGTGAATGACCCACTCGATCGAGTGATCCCTTGAGAACTGGGCAGAACCACTCCGTCAGGGCACTCGGCCGAGTGCATAGGCCACTCGGTCGAGTGACTACTGAAAATTGAACAGAAGCCTCTTCGTCAGGGCACTCGACCGAGTGCATAGGCCACTCGGTCGAGTGAACACTGCACCTGCTACTCCTCTCTTTTTATTCTTTAAATTGCTTCAAAATCCTGAAATTAAATCAATTAAACCGTAAAATACCCTCATCCTCACTCGATAATTAAAAATAACTCCCAAGTAGAGCTACCAAGCTAAAAAAAAAAAAAAATAAAAAAAAAAAAATAAAAAAAAAAATGCGGAAAGGGAAATTACACATTTATACAGGTGGTGCCGGGTTGCCTCCCGGTTAGCGCTGGTTTTTACGGTCCCGCTCGACCGGTTTACCTCAATTGGATTAGGTGGAATCGAGAGTGTCGTTGAGGTCCATGGCCTCTATGACACCGACATATGCACCTTCGTGATAGAGCTTGAGGCGCTGACCGTTCACCTTGAATATTTCGCCCTTGTCGGTAGTGAGTGTAACCGACCCAAATTTGTTCACTTCAGTTACCGTGAACGGTCCAGACCATCGGGATTTAAGTTTCCCGGGAAAGAGTCTAAGTCGGGAATTAAATAAAAGTACCTTATCGCCGACATGGAACTCTCGGGGGATGATGCTCTTATCATGCCATCTTTTGGTCCGCTTCTTATATATTCTCGCGCTATCATAAGCATGGAGACGGAATTCATCCAGTTCGTTCAATTGCATGAGGCGCTTCTCTCCGGCTAGTTTCGGATCAAGATTGAGCTCCT
Source organism: Agrostemma githago (assembly GCA_958450325.1). Classification (NCBI taxonomy): domain Eukaryota; kingdom Viridiplantae; phylum Streptophyta; class Magnoliopsida; order Caryophyllales; family Caryophyllaceae; genus Agrostemma; species Agrostemma githago. The sequence goes on along the minus strand of OY288247.1, from coordinate 56,939,876 downwards.
TTAAGGCCCACATAGCCTTGAACTCGAGTTCTACGGGTAGATGGCAAGCCTTGCCATAAACAAGCCTATACGGGGCTGTCCCGATAGGAGTCTTGAAAGCGGTCCGGTAAGCCCAAAGAGAGTCATCGAGTTTCGAACTCCAATATTTTCTCGAGGTATGCACAACCTTCTCGAGAATAGACTTGATCTCACGGTTCGAGATCTCGACTTGTCCACTAGTTTGTGGATGATAGGCTAGCCCGGTACGGTGGTGAACAACATATTTCTTCAATAGCTTAGTTAGTTGGCGTTCATGAAAATGTGAACCACCATCACTAATAACAGCCCTTGGGACCCCAAAACGCGGGAATATTGTCTTCTTAAAGAGCCGGATCACCACGTTCGCATCGTTAGTAGGTGAAGCGATGGCTTCCACCCACTTCGAAACATAGTCTACGGCGACCAAAATATACCGATTCCCATAAGAAGAAGGAAACGGTCCTTGATAATCTATACCCCAAACGTCAAATAATTCTACCTCAAGAATCCCGGTTTGCGGCATTTCGTGTCGCCGAGAAATATTTCCCGTTCGTTGGCATGCGTCACAAGAACGGACAAAGGTGGTGGCATCCTTGGGAATATTGGGCCAATAAAAGCCCGATTGCATTACCTTCGCAAAGGTCTTTGAAGGACCGTGATGTCCACCATAAGGGGAGGAGTGGCATCTAGTGAGGATAGCATGTACCTCACTCTCAGGAATACACCTCCTAAATAGGCCATCTGCACATTCTCGGAAAAGATACGGGTCGTCCCAAAAATACCTCTTCACGTCATGTAGAAACCGCTTCTTCTGCTGATACTGAAGGTCGGGAGGTAGAGCACCTCCAACTAGAAAGTTGGCATAATCAGCAAACCATGGAGTGTCCATGGTAATAGCGAGCAAATGGTCATCGGGGAATGAATCGTCAATTGGGGCAAGATCCCCACCATCATATCTTAGCCGGGATAGGTGATCGGCTACGACATTCTCGGCCCCGGACTTATCACGGATCTCCAAATCAAACTCCTGCAGTAATAGGATCCATCTAATAAGTCTCGGTTTTGCCTCCTTCTTCGCTAGAAGGTACTTCAAGGCTGCATGATCCGTATACACTATCACCTTCGAGCCAATGAGATAGGCCCGAAACTTGTCTAGAGCATAGATGATGGCCAATAACTCTTTCTCCGTGGTAGCATAATTGATCTGCGCCATATCTAACGTCCGACTAGCATAGTAGATCGCATGTAAAGCCTTGTCTTTCCTTTGCCCGAGCACGGCTCCTACAGCGTAATCGCTAGCATCGCACATAACCTCGAATGGCAGCTCCCAATCGGGAGCTCGGATAATAGGTGCGGAAATAAGAGCCTGCTTAATCCTGTCAAAAGCTCGAGCACACTCGTCAGTAAAGACGAACGGGGCATCTTTGAGGAGCAGCTGAGTCAGAGGCTTGGCAATCTTGGAGAAATCTTGGATGAAACGGCGGTAAAAACCCGCGTGACCAAGAAAACTCCGCACACCCTTAACATTAACGGGGTATGGTAATTGCTCAATCACCTCGACCTTCGCTTTATCCACTTGGATGCCACGTTCGGACACTAAATGACCCAAAACGACCCCCTCGGTCACCATGAAGTGACACTTCTCCCAGTTTAAGACCAAGTTGGTCTCCTCGCAACGTTGCAAGACCCGTGAAAGATTAAGTAAACATGCATTATAATCAGTGCCGTACACACTGAAGTCATCCATGAAGACTTCCATGACAGACTCGATAAGGTCCGAAAATATGGACATCATACAACGTTGGAAAGTGGCCGGGGCATTACAAAGGCCAAAAGGCATCCTTCGGTATGCGAAGGTGCCGTAGGGACAGGTGAATGTTGTTTTCTCCTGGTCGTCCGGGTGAATTGGGATTTGGAAAAATCCCGAGTAGCCATCTAAGTAACAAAAGTACTTATGGCAAGCAAGACGCTCTAGCATCTGGTCAATGAAGGGGAGTGGGAAATGGTCTTTCCTAGTAGCTACGTTCAGCTTACGGTAGTCAATACACATTCTCCATCCAGTCACTAATCGAGTAGAAATAAGTTCATTCCTCTCGTTCGTGATAACCGTGGTCCCGCCCTTCTTAGGGACCACTTGGACTGGACTAACCCATTTAGAGTCGGAAATGGGATAGATAATGCCAGCATCTAGGAGTTTCATAACCTCCTTCCTAACCACATCCTGCATGTTTGGGTTCAACCTACGTTGTCCCTGAATGGATGGTCTATGGTCCCCCTCTAAGTGAATGCGATGCATGCAAAACTCGGGACTAATACCACATAAGTCATCAATACTGTACCCAATAGCCTTCTTATGTCGTCGTAGGATGACTAACAACTCCGAAAGTTGGCTATCTGTGAGTGCAGCGTTGAGAATTACGGGGTTTAGACCCTTATCATCTAAGAATGCATATTTCAGATTCGGGGGAAGGGGTTTTAGTTCAGGTTTACTTACCTCGACTTCCTTTTTAGGGGTGCCGAGACTGTATACCTTCTCGATAGTGCCCTCCTTTCCGTTCAGCATGCGTTCCAGCTCGTCCATTCCGTGCTCCACGATCTCTTCTCGGCATCATCATCGCCGGATGTCAGCAATTTCTCCAAAGGGTCCCTGTCAAGATAATCGTCAATATAGCTTTCTATTTCCAAATCAATGACATCTATACTATAACAGGACTCCTCTATCATGGGCTTCCTAAGAGCATGATCGAGACTAAAAGTCACGGTGTCATCTCCTACGGAGAGTGTGAGCTTCCCATTTTTGACATCGATGATCGCCCCCACCGTGTGTAGGAAAGGGCGACCGAGGATAATAGGTATTATGGCGTCCTCAGCCATGTCTAAGACGACAAAGTCTACGGGAATAAAGAATTTCCCCACTTGGACCGGAACATCCTCTAAAACACCTAAAGGATATTTGACCGATCGATCAGCCATCTGCAGAGTCATATTGGTACATTTTAAAACACCCATATTCAATTTCTGACAAATAGAATACGGCATGACACTGACACTAGCTTCTAAGTCACACAGGGCCTTATCGATAGCTAATGTCCCTATAGTACAAGGGATAGAAAAACTCCCTGGATCCTTGAGCTTAGGCGGAGTATGACTCTGTAGTAGCGCGCTGCATTCCTCCGTAAAAGCAACTGTCTCAGTTTCACTAAAAGACCGCTTACGAGTTAGTATTTCTTTCATAAATTTCGCGTAAGCAGGAACTTGAGTGATCAAATCAGTAAAAGGAACACTTACCTGCAGATTCTTGACGACTTCCATAAACTTACCGAACTGTTGATCAAGCTTTGTCTTACGCTGTCGGTGGGGAAATGGAAGTATGATCGGGATTGCAGGCTCCTTGACTTGAGACGAGGATGCTTGAGAAGAATTAGCATCCTTAATTGAGACCTGGGGATGAAAAGTAGAAGAGTCAGGTGTTACGGTTTTCACTCGATCGAGTTCAGGCTGACTCGGTCAAGTTTCAGTATACTCGGCCGAGTCACCTGACTGCACTCGATCGAGTGGTATCACTGGGAGGCTTCTGATCTGTTCTTGGGGGTCAACTCGATCGAGTGGGGTAACACCACTCGGTCGAGTGACTCCAAACTCGATCGAGTCAGGTGTGACTCGGTCGAGTTGACTACGTGATCGCTCTGTTGGTTTTTGGGGGTCTACTCGATCGAGTGAGGTGGTGTTACTCGATCGAGTGACCTCCATCCGTGGCCTGCTACGTGCTTCTTCTTTTAGCTCTTGCTTCTCCAACTCCGTCTCATCAACCACAACACACTCCTCGGGCATCTTCGGACCATCGTAATGGGTTCCGCTTCTCAATGTGATCGCATTTGCTTGCTCATGTGATTGCTCGCCTTGAGGAGGTAGACTACCCGGTGGCCTAACTTGCTTTTGGGTGGCAAGTTGTGCTACTTGGGTGTCTAGGATCTTGTTATGTGCAAGTATCTGGTTGACTTGGGTTTCTAGCTTATTATGACTTTGAATCCCTTGCATCAATAAAGCTTTGATCTCCGCGTACTCGGTGTTGGTTGGAGCTTGAGCTTGGGCTTGGTTTTGGTTTTGGTTTTGTGGGACCGGCTGAAATTGTTGTTGGTTCCCCCACCCTTGTTGGTTACCCCAAGGTTGGTTACCCCAAGGTTGGTTATTGCCCCATTGTTGGTTCCCCCAATTTTGTTGGTTACCCCAATTTTGTTGCCCTCCTTGGAATTGTTGTCGGTTATTGCTATGGCTTTGGGAGGGTCGGTTATGGGGTGCTACATATGGGACGGTTTTGTTACCGCCGGGTGGTGGTGGGTTAAGGACGTTTTGACTCCTATAAGACAACAATGACTTGTCATAGCCCGGTTGGTTCATGTAAGGGAGGTGTGGTCTCATGGATTGGAATGCGTTCGCCGTTTCCAAACTCACACACTCTTGGGCATAATGACCCGTATTCCCACAATTCTCACAAACAACCTCGGACATTGCATTAACTTGGTACATACCGCCCTGTTGTTGTTGATTTTGGGTTCTAGCAAGCTCCATGGAATCAAGCCGTTTAGTTAAAGCGGCTAGGTGGCTAACTATGGCATTTGATGACTCGGAGTCACCACTATTTCCCCGGGTGTTACCTCGTGGATTTCCCCAACGTGAGTGATGAGTAGCCATATCTTCAATCAACTTCCATGCTTTATCATCATCAACGTTGTTTTGGAACCTGCCATTAGCTGCAGAATCGAGCGTAGCTCGGCAATCGTCATATAAACCATTATAGAATTGATTGCACAAAAACCATACCTCGAATCCGTGATGTGGACACTCCTTGACTAGCTTTTTAAACCTTACCCACGCCTCGTGGATATTCTCGTGAGATGTCTGTCGGAAGTTAGTAATCTGACTCCTCAACATGTTGGTCTTCTGCGGCGTGTAGTAGTGCTTATAAAAAGCTAAGGCTAGGGAGTTCCAATCTGTGATTCCCTCAGAAACGCGGTCTAAATCCGTGATCCAGTCTCTTGCGTTATCGCGTAGGGAGAACATGAATAGCATCTCCATCACCTCTTCTTGAGTCACTCCCGCGGGGAGTGGTATAGTTGAGCAATAATCGGTGAAGAGCTTCATGTGCTTCGCCGGGTCTTCATCGGGGCCTCCACCGAATTGATTTCGCTCCACCAATGTAATAAAGGCGGGGCGAATCTCGAACGTACCCGTAGTGGCGGTGGGCCTCTTCAACGGTTTCGGTAGGGCACTTTGCTCCGGCTCGGAATGGCTAGCAAGTTTGGGAGGCATCTTGACTAGCGGTGTCTCGGGGGCAGTAGTGGAGTTATCCTCTTCAAAGGACAGTGCTTCGGATATATGCTCGTCGTCCGAATGTTCCACTGATTCTGATCTTTCTGTCTCAGCAATTTCCTTGTAGAATTTCCTAGACCTGCGGAGAGTTCTCTCTGGTTCAGGATCGAATGGTGGTATGTAGCCTGAAATTCGAGAGGACCTGGGCATACGAGGAAGCTACAGGAGAAATGTGAGAAACGGTCTCAAGGAACTGAAGTTCCTCGAGACAAGCAATCAAAAGGCTAAAACACAAAACAAGTAAATAAATAACACCGTCTCCCCGGCAACGGCGCCAAAATTTGACAGGGGTAGTCGTATCCCTAATCAAAGTTACCCTAAGGTTCACTAACTAGTGTAGATAATGAAGTAGGGGTCGAACCTCAAGGAGACGGGACTCAAATACTTGCTCTAAGGTCTAGACTAAAGATTGCAGGTCACTGTTTTTCAGTTTGTTTTAAGTGGACTAACAACTAACTGCTATAGGATAAATCAATAATAAAAAAGGTCTAGGGTCTCAGGTTCACAATGAATGTCAATCAGGTCAGGGAGTCAACTAACAGGTCAATAATCGAACTGTCTAAGGTGTAGGTCCGGTCGGTACTACTACAAACTTTAGAACTAAACTTAACCTGCGGTCGCTAGAATTAAGCTAGTCTACCCAAAATGTCGTGACCTAATTAGTCCTTAACCCGGTCGGCGAAAAAGTCCTAATTGTGATACTAACTAATTAATCCTGGCCAGTAATTAATCAATCAGAATTAAAACAACATTCAGGCGACAGTTCATATGATCAGAGACAGGTCAATTTTCTATAACCCAATTAACACCCATCGATCCCCTCAAACCCTAGATAGAATTTAGCTACTCATAATAATCGTAAATAAACTAACGGAATGTGAATTGCAATTAACCATGATGGATACGAATCAAATCAAACTACGAGACTGAAATCAGATAACTACGAAAACTAAGGGTGAATTAAAACAAGAATTAAACTAGGGAATTAAAACAAGAATTAAACTAGAGAAACGAAATTAAAATTAAAATCAAAATTAAAGTCGCGATACCGAAGAATTTGAGATCTGAAAAGGAAGAACAGAGTACGATGAATCTTCTGAAGGAAAAGCGGAATGAACGTAACTTCTATTCTAGCCAAAACTAACGTAATGTTTTTCTGTGATCTAAATCAAAAGTCAAAAGTGAAAAGTCAGTCTGACAATCCTCCTCCAACTGATTTAAAAGAATTCAGTTGGACTTACAAAGCAGGCCCAAAATTCTAAATAAAAGAAAACCCAATTTGCGGCCTGAATGCGAGGCACTCGATCAAGTACATGCGTGCACTCGATCGAGTGGATCTGTATCTGCAGGTTGGTTTATCACGGAAATTGGCACTCGATCGAGTGCTTAGCACCACTCGATCGAGTGGGTGCTGCTGAGCTCGTCATTAACAAATTCATTTGCTTCTCGGCTTTTTCGTTTTCTTCCTCGTCCTTCGTCCTCGTCTCGGTTATCTGGGCTATCACTCCTAAATATGTTCGAAATTGCACTTAACCTGCAAAATAGCACGAGAACCGACAGTATCGACTTTCTAATAGAAATCGACATTAAACATATAATTATGGAAGAAGAAAAGCTTAAAAACGGTTGTCGGGGATAATAAAATACGATATAAAATGTGTTGATCAGTGCCTACATTCACTTATGAGATGATGGAGCGAGTGAGTTGCCAACCATACGGTACGACAACTATCCTCTCTTTTCCGTTTTTATAGCTTGTTTTCATTTGTTTATTCCCTTTCCCTTATATCCTTTGTGTCATGGTGGCCTTCGAGGCCTTAGTATGGTTGCTCCCGACTATCGATGACGTGACTACATCGAGAGTCATTTCAAAATCCAAATTTTTCATAGTTTTCACCCTTTTGTAGGAATTAGTCGGATTTGGGCGGAATCCGGGCTAGGTGACTTGATTACACCAAGTCCTCCCATCCCATTTCCTTTTATTTCTTTCTTTTTATTTTCTTCCCCATCCATATCTTTTCTTGTCTCGGCCCATAGTGACTTGACTACACCCCGGAAGGACACATTCTACTATTTTCTCCACTTTATTTTTGATTTTTAGCTTTATTTTCGTAGTTTCTTTTATTTTCTTTTGTGCTCCCATGCACTACGGTCGAGCATGAGGACATGGCTCGGCTTAAGTGTGGGGGAGCGATATTCTATCGTAGTTAGTTTTATTTTCTTAGTTTTTCGAAAAATCTTTAAAAACCCTAAAAATTTGAAATTTTTTCACAAAAATCAAAAAGATTTTCCTTTTGTGTGTTTTCCTTTTATGTCGTTGTATAGTGTATTTGTTGTGTTGTGCGTGTTTTGCCTCCCTTTTTCCTTATAGGTTACTTGAATCACCGATAGCTTTGGGGAGCTTTCAAGACTCCCGGTAACATCTTTATCCCTTTTTCTTCTTTATCTCTTGCGGAGTTTGGAGGAGATTGTGATGCGGTGTGCTCGGGTGGAGCTTTGTAATGCTTGAGGTTGATTTGGTTGCTCATTTGAAAGATAGGGGTGGTGTTTGTGTTTTCTATGTGTTTGTTTTGTTTTGTTTTTGTTTTGTTGCTTTTGTTTCTTTTTCTTTCGTTTTCGTTGAGTCTTTGTTTTGTGTTCTGTTGTGTGTCTTGTGCGTAAACGGTTTTCGAAAACCCGGTTTAGAGGCTAGTGTGCAAGTGTTTACTTTCCCTTCCTAATTGTATAAATCGAGTCTTGGACTTTAGTCTAGTAGAATGACCCTAAATCAATGATTTCGTTGGTTTCTTACCTTGAGTCCACCTAGCTTACTAGGGATTTACTACGGGATTTGCATTTTGACCATTATGACCACCCACGGTGTGAAAAGGCCTTGGTTATCGAGTCTCGTCCCCTAGGCGACCGTGTTCGGAATTATTCGATTAGTCCAAGTTCTCCCCTTTTTGTGGGTTTGAAGGGAAATCGCGACCCCCGACTTACCTATTCGCCTACCTCCTACACATATCCACACAATAAAATTGCAAATTGTTGAAGTCATCTTTCTTGTTACAATAAGAAGTGCCAAAAAGTCAAATCAAGCCAAAAGGGCAAAGAGAAGAAAAAGAAAGAAAATGAAAGAAAGAAAAGAAAGAAGAAAAAGAAAAGGCACAAAAGCAAAAAAAAAATAGAAAAGAAGAAGAAAATGCCAAAAGAAAATCGTCTCACAAAAATAGACATCTCACACCTCACAAAATAAGCCTTTTACCGACTATTACCGTGAAGAGCCTACCAAAGGACCGAGTCCCTAGGAAGGATGATAGCGGTAATGGTCGGTCTTCCCTCATTTGGCATATTTCCACCTTTTTACTTGGACTAGTTAGGCGGTTTCGGACATGGGACGGCCCTCTTGGCTCTTTGCTAAAGGGGGCGGGGTCTCACTTACCTACAGTGTCGACTAACACCGTGGTTCATCACTTTCCATCCCGCCGATCGTCCCGTAGTACGTTCTTAGAAGGCTAGGAGGAACCTAGGTAAGTTATCAACGTTTTTGTTGCTTTGTCGTCATACTATTAGGGTTTAGTTCATCTTGATTTGTATTGCGAGCTTGGGAACGTTGTCACTTGCCTTGAGTCCTAAACCGGTGCTTCTTTCACCGCTTGTTTGAGGGAAGCGGTATTTGTTTTCTTTTGGGTGCAACCGATTTTTGTTTGTTTGTCTGTGTGTTTGTTTGTTTATGTGTTTGGTGTCCGGTTGTATCCATAGTTTTGTCGCAAGACCCCACTTGCCTTGCGGGTGCAGTTTTCCTCTAAGTGCACTCGCGTGAGTTGAAAGAGCGTAGGGTGCGCTAATACCCACTCGGCTAGTTTAGTAGTTAGTATGTGCTTACTCGAGGGCGAGTAAGGGTTAAGTGTGGGGGAGTTGATAAGTGTAGTTTGTAGTGCCTATTTCGTAGTGTTTTGGTCCCATTTTCCTTGCGGAATCGCTCCTTAGGAGCGGTTCATGGGCTACTTATGCTTCCTCTAGCTCGTTTCAGGTTCCCGAGACCATTCGTGAAGAGTTGGAGTGATTCCGACTCAATACATATACTTTTTGGAGCCAACGAAGCGGAGGAACGATCACTCGATGCCTTGGACTTGACCCCGAGACCTTGGGACCCAATCCCGAGCCTGCGAGACCCGATCCCGAGTCCTGAGAATCGATGAGAAGTTCGTGGGAAGCAAGGAGGAACCTAAAGGATCATATTGGAGGCCTACAAGACTCATCCCCGACGGGTATGCACCTCATCCCGTCCGGGATGAAGTGCGCTTTTAGAGGGGTCACTGCCAGGCCGTCCCGGTCGGGACCAACCCGTCCCGGTCGGGATGACAGGACCGTCCCAGTCGGGATGATCCCGTCCCGGTTGGGACCGGTGTGCTGTAGCCCGCAATTCTATTTTCCTCCTCCTTCATTCTTGTACCCCTATAAATACTTCCCTCTTGTATTGTTTATGTATCTTACATTACCCTAGATTATCTTAAGCTTCTCTACAACATATAAATCCTAGATTTAGTTCCTCAAATTAGATTTAATATCTCTTTAATCCTTAGTTAAGCCTAGTTAATCTTAGTTAATTAGTTCTTGTATTAAGAAGATACTTGAAGATTTCTCCAAGCTTGACAACCTTGGGATTTATTTGGGTTTCCTATTTATGCAAGTTATCATCTTTTCTTCATCCTATTGTTGGTATAATCTTCCTTTCTCTTATTCTTTGTTATTATTTCAAGTTTGAATCTTTACTTAGTGTTTATTGTTATTGTTCATATTGTTCTTGATAATGGATGTTAGGTTTATGATGTTGTTTTATCTTTTCATTGTTGTAGTTAGTATGATTATGAGTGAGTAGTTTACTTGTGGGTTAGTAGGGGGATTAAGGGTAGAATATGGGTGATTAGGGTGTGATTAGGGGTAAAGGATGAATCTTTGTTGTTAGTCACATACTTGGCACACCATGTGTTTGTTGAAATGCTTGTTTGAGTTGTAGTGGCCATGCTTCTCATGCTAGTCTTCCTCTACTCATTGTTTGTCTAGTATGTGGTCATGTTGAGGGTAGTGTTGAGGATAGTCTAAGTTGCGAGAGCCCGGACCTACCTCGACTTTGGTCTAAGTTGCGAGAGCCCGGACCTACCTCGACATCGGTTTAAGTTGCGAGAGCCCGGACCGAATCTAGCAATTAGGAAACACCTACACCCTTGACCACCCAAGTCACCCTACTATTCTTATGAACCCGACCTAACCCACTTCTTTCCATATTTGATTCATCCTCTTAGTTAGTCATCATTTCTTTAGTTCATTGTTTAGTTTGTGTTTAGTTTGTGTTTAGTTATTTCATTTAGCCTTGTTATAGTCTAGTTCATTGTTAGTCTACTTTCTTCTTCTCCTCTCATCATAATCCACCAATTAGTAGCTCTTTGTGTTTGTTTGGTAGCATAGTCTCATTTTAGGCCAACCTAGTCTAAACCTTGCAACACCGTCTCCGTGGACACGACCCGACTTACCCTAACTACCGTTAGGTGCTAGTTGGTTAATTAATTGGCGGTGGGATCCGACAAATCCTACCATCAGGAGCCATCCCAGAGAGTTTCGAGCTTAAACATTCTCTCATCAATCTAATTCAACAACAAACTTTCCGAGGATTGCCGGATGAAGATGTGATAGAGCATGTTTGCGTTTTTAAGGAAAGTCTTATTTGTGTCAAGCTTGAAGGTGTCACCGAGCGCCAACTACGGCGGATCCTTTTTCCTCGCACCTTGCGTAGTGGAGCAAGGAGATGGATTAAAAGTTTTCCCAACAATACTTTTCGCACTTGGGAGCAATTGTGCAACACCTTCCTAGAAAAATACTTCCCACCATCCAAGACCAACAAATTCCGAAGGGAAATTCAAACATTCCAACAACAAGAAAATGGAAGCATATGTAAAGCCTGGGACCGATTTCAAACATTGCAAAGGAAGTGTCCGCACCACGGAATCCCTAGTTGGCTTCTACTTCATATTTTCTTCCACTCGTTATTGGATAATGCCAAAGATAGTGTCAATGTGGCGGCAAAAGGCGATTTCTTTTTGCTTAATGAAATCGAATCTACAAAACTCATTGAAAGGATAGCCAAGAATGATGAATATTTCGAAAATGATCAACATGAAAAGCTAAGTGGTGGGTCAACATCGTTAACCGAAAGGAGAACCAATCTTGAAGCTAGAGTCGAGGAGTTGGTCAAGCAATTTAAAGTGTATGTTGCTAGAGCCAATTCTCCACCCAAGACTAGAACATCTCCAAAAAGATCAACTCCACCATGAAGGGTGAGTTCACCAAGACGATCATCCATTTCACCACCTAAATTGTATCGCATCGAGATTTCATGTGATCATTGCGGAAGATATGACCACGATTCCGAATTGTGTATGAGAAAGGAGAGTGCTTATCAAGACAACACCCAAGGAACCCATGAAAAATCTCAAACGAATAACCCTAATTTGGGAACCAGATTCTATTCCATGCCGACTAAAGGATCCTATCCTTTTCCAAGAGCCCCCAATCAAAGGGTTTATCCTAATTCATATGGGTCCCACTTTCAACCGAGACCTCCTCACACGAATCAATTCAATCAAGGCTATTTTTATTCTCAAGGACCACCTCGACCAAATTAGGGTCCTCCATTTGGAACCTACCCTCCATATAATCAAGGTCCTCCAAGGCACTTTCAAGGTAACTCCCAACCTTTATATGACATTCAACAAACAATCAATTTTCTATTGAAAGAAAATGCGTCAAATCGAGCTAGACTTGAGGCTTTAGAGGCACGTTCCGCCTCGCAAGCTCGATCTCCTCATGAACCGACCAATTCTTCCAATCAAGCATCCGTGAATGCCATTAAGGTAATGATCAAAAAGAAACCGGTGAAACCCTTTGACCCACGAACTCTTACATCTTATCCCTCAATCAATGAACCCGACGAGAAAGTGGTCAAGAATGTAACCGAAAAACCAAGAAGAGATCCGTCGAAGTATCTTGTAGGAGACCTTACATATGTTATTGAACAAATTCCAATAGAGGACACAAATATAGTCTCTAGGATTGAGGTACCCCCCTTGAATGACAAGTCACCAATCCCAATCAATAACCAAGTTTTTTTTTATTTTTTTTTTTATTTTTTTTGGTGCAAATGTAAGTATATATATATTTCCAATCATTAGTTCACTAAACTACAATCAACTTCTATGCTATTAATCTATCCACAGAACTATGATATTTACTCGGAATATTGTGTCTAATGAGAATGATTCTAGAGCAAATCTCCTCTTTCACTAATTCCATTATCCGTGTGGGACGCTCTATCTCTTGACAGAGCCTGACTTGGTTTCGATTTTCAATAACCAAGCTTTGGACATGATAACCTTCACCGATCTTATCGAGAACATTGATACAAGCCCTTCCATGCCCACCCCGTCCGAATATATTCAAGACATTATTTCGAAACCCACCGAAAGGGAAAGAGCTCCCGTTTCCCTAAGAACTACCCCAAAAGTTACAATTCCCATCAAGTTAAGTGATCCGGGTAGCTTTGCTATACCTTGTTCCATAGACCATGTCTTGATAGATCGAGCCTTGTGTGACCTTGGCGCCGACATTAGTCTAATGCCCCTAACCATTGCTCGCACCATTTATATCAAGGACTTGGAATACTTCCCTATTAATATGAAAATGGCCGATGGAACTACAAAGGAACCCTATGGACTAGCCCGCAACCTCATGGTTAACGTAGGGAATTTATATATCCCCACCGATTTTGTTATTCTCGACATGCCTGTAGAGGAACGAATCCTATTCTTTTGGGACGACCTTTTCTAGCTACCGGTGGAGTAATCATTGATGTAAAGCGAGGGCGACTATCTTTCAATGTTGCTAATGATACGGTTCAGTTTGTGCTTCCCGCGTTCCTTCCCGAAAATTCTTCTGGCATAGAATTTTGGAATCAAATGGTGGAATTTCCATCCAATGAAGAACCCTCTACCAAAGATCTTGACTATGATAATGAAGAAGACAACGGTGCCATATTTATACTAGGTTCTACCTCCGAAGAGGATATTCCCGAAGAATTTGTGATGCTTCCCGAGGTAGCACGACTTATGGGCTTGTCGGAGTTTAGAGAAAGGCTCAAGACCGGTAACATTGAAATTGAAGTTAATGACCAAGACCCTCCGGGTTGCTTTTCAAGCTACCCCGACTAAACTCAAACAATTCAATTCGGTTTGGTGGTGTCCATAATAACCACCTTGTAAATATTTGTATATTCTTTTCTTTTTTTATTTTCTTTGGACAATAGCTTTTGAATTTTTCTTTTAGAGCTTCTTTTGGTATCTGCAGGGATTGTGAAGATTTCTTTTGGAATTTTTGGGTTGCGCTATGAACAATTGAGAGAGTCTTTCTCCGTGTAGCTAATACATGGATCGAGAAGATTGATTTTATTGAAGAGCTAAAGATGGTTTGGGCCAAGTCGAAGAGAATTTTCGTAGCAAAGTCCTATTTTGAAGTGAATTATTTTACCGGGTGAAACTTCACCCGATGGGAATTTGCTCGAATCGAAGGAATTGACGGAAAATCTGCCGGGTAAAATTTCACCCGGTGGAATCTCACCGGGCGAAATTTCGCCCTACGGTAAAAATATTTTGCGACTTGGAAATTGACGGAAATCCAACCGGGTGAAATTTCACCCGGTGAAATTTTGCCCGGTGGTGAAACCACGCGGAAATGACGAGATTCGGTCCGAAGACCGTCGGGTGAAATTTTACCCGGCCAAACCCACCTTACCCACCCTCATATTCAACTTTTCCTCTCTCTCTCCTCAATCAAACCCCAAAAATCCTAAAACAAACCCCAAATCCACCACCTTAAATCACATTTAATCCCTCCATTTCTTCACCAAAATTCAATCCAATTACATATTCCTCATCCCCATCACATTTCTATCATATTCTTGGAGTTTGTTTTGAGAAATCATCCCAATTCCGACAAACCCCAAACCGAGACCGTCATCGTCATAATCGTCAAATTCAAGCAACAAGGATGAGGAGAATAAAACAAATGGCAAGGAAAAGGATTTCCTCAATGCTTGATAAGTGTAGTTTGTAGTGCCTATTTCGTATTGTTTTGGTCCCATTTTCCTTGTGGAATCTCTCCTTGGGAGCGATTTATGGGCTACTTATGTTTCTCTAGCTCGTTTCAGGTTCCCGAGACCATTCGTGAAGAGTTGGAGCGATTCCGACTCAATACATACACTTTTCGGAGCCAACGAAGCGGGGGAACGATCACTCGATGCCTTGGATTCGACCCTGAGACCTTGGGACCCAATCCCGAGCCTCCGAGACCCGATCCCGAGTCTCGAGAATCGATGAAAAGTCCATGTGAAGCAAGGAGGAACCTTAAAGATCATATTGGAGGCCTACAAGACTCATCCCCGACGGGAAGGAACTCATCCCGTCCGGGATGAAGTGCACATTTAGCATGGCTCCTGTTTTGGACCCCTCCCGGTCGGGACCGACCCGTCCCGGTCGGGATCAGACCGTCCCGGTCGGGACCAATCCCGTCCCGGTCGGGACCAACGTGATGTAGCCGGAACTCCTTTTTTCATCCTCCCTCATTCTTGTAACCTTATAAATACTTCCCTCTTGTATTGTTTATGCATCTTATCATACCCTAGACTCTTTTAAGCCTCCATTAAGCATTCAAACCCTAGATTAGTGTTCCTCACATTAGTTTTAATCTCTCTTAATCTCTAGTTAATCATTGTAATTAGTTCTTGGATTAAGGGAATACTTGAAGATTCATCCAAGCTTGACAAACTTGGAGTTGATTTGGGTTTCTCTTTTATGCAAGTTATCATCTTTTCATCATTTGATTGTTGGTATAAACTTTCTTTACTCTTGTTCTTTGTTATTATTTCAAGTTTGAATCTTTACTTAGTGTTCTTGTTCTTGTTCTTGTTTTCTTTCATTATGGATGTTTGGATTGTGATGTGGTTTTCTCTTATCGTTGTTAGTTTATCTTTGATTATGAGTGAGTAGTCTCCTTGTGGGTTAGTAGGGGGATTAAGGGTAGATTATGGGTGATTAGAGTTTGATTAGGGGTAAAGGGTGAATCTTTGTTGTTAGTCACATACTTGGCACACTATGTGTTTGTTGAAATGCTTGTTTGAGTTGTAGTGGCCACGCTTCTCATGCTAGTCTTCCTCTACTCATTGTTTGTCTAGTATGTGGTCACGTTGAGGATAGTGTTGAGGATAGTCGTAGTCACGAGAGTGCGGACTAGGGTCTAAGTTGCGAGAGCCCGGACCTACCTCGACATCGGTCTAAGTTGCGAGAGCCTGGACCTACCTCGACATCGGTTTAAGTTGCGAGAGCCCGGACCGATTCTAGCAATTAGGAGACACCTACACCCTTGACCACCCAAGTCGCCCTACTACACTTTTGAACCCGACCTAACCCACTTCTTCTTCATATTTGATTCAACTTATTAGTTAGTCATCATTTCTTTAGTTCATTGTTTAGTTTGTGTTTAGTTATTTCATTTAGCTTGTTATAGTCTAGTTCATTGCTAGTCCAATTCCTTCTTCTCCTCTCATTATAATTCGTCAATTAGTATTTCTTTGTGTTTGTTTGGTAGCATAGTCACGTTTTAGGCCGACCTAGTCTAAACCTTGCAACACCGTCTCCGTGGACACGACCCGACTAACTCTAACTACCGTTAGGTGCTAGTTGGTTATTATTTGATCGGCGGGATCCGCGACAAATCCCGCCATCAATGCTTAATCGAAATTCGGGTTCAGCGTCATCCTCAAGGTCAGAGGAGCCGGTCGAGGCTCGGGACGAATTTGTCCCGATGCCCGTTCAGACACAAGGCTCAGTCCCGCGCGAACAACCTGTTCCGCTAGAGATACGTTACCCTAAAATCTGTCGTAATTTCCCTCATTCTAAATCTGGTATCTATTTCACTAAATAAGCCCACCATGATAAATGTAAATTTTTTTGGGTCTGTCGTCTCGAGCCAACTCGTTGGGCGGCTCGAGATGTACTTGTGCGCATGGGCATAGAACCGCAGGTAAAAGCAATGTGCCGAAGCCTTGGTCTCATCAAACTTTATGCCTCCGAGGAGGAAACTTTTCAGAAGTTGACGTGCGAGTTTTTTTCAACTTTTGAGTTGAGTGGTGACGATAATACCACTGTCTCTTTTCAGTTGCGAGAAAATCTGTACGTCCTCAACTTAAGGGACTTTGGTGCATTGTTTGGTTTACCTTCTTCTGTCCTTGGAAGGCCTAGGGCGGGGCAGACTCGGGAGGACGAATTCGCCCGAGATCAATTTTGGTTTAAAATTACCCGCCAAAGGACTTTCAAGGGAGGAAAGATGCGTTCTTTCTCTATTCGAAACCCCATCCTTCGGTATTTGGCACGTATCATAGCCAACTCATTTTTGACAAGTTATGATACGCACCATAACTGTAGTGCTACAGCTGTGCAGCTGTTGGAGGATGTCGTTTTGAACAGAGGCCCGTCGATCAATATGTCCGAGGCCTTAGCTACTCACTTTGCCCAGGTTGCGAAGGGCAGCCGCAAGAAAATTTCTTGTGGCGGTGTTGTAACGATGCTAGCTAAAGCCTTAGGCATCAATTTTAGTGATTTGACACCAGTTGGCGGGGCGGGAATTTATTTAGATGAGGTTTATTGTCCTTTCCTTGTTTGGCCCCATAAAGGGGATTTTGACAGTTTGTTCTTGTATAAGATTACTGACCTGAGAGCCGGTGCAATGCCTAACCCCGAATGGGTTAGGCTCGATATTGAAGAGAACTTCGGCATGCCGAAGAGGTCCGGGGAGTACATTCGGGGTCACACCCGCGGTAAGTTTCAACAGACTGAATAACCTGAGGGACCTTTAGATTATGGCGACGATGACATAGAGGTTGTAGACGTGTCAGAGGAGGAACCGGAGGTTGAAACCTCCCGGGAAGAGGGTCATAGAACTTTACCTTCGTCATCACACGGACCCTCTTCCTCCCATCAGACCGAACCCCAGACCTCACAATTTTTCACCCCCAATTTCTCAGACTTTGAACCACAAAGACACTCCACGTTCACCCAGTCTACCCCAGGTTTTCAGGAGGACGTTAACATGAGTCCTCCATGACACTCTTCGTTCTTCGGATCGGAGAACTTTTATAACCAGTGGGGGGATGTTTATGACCGAACACGTCAGACTTGGGAGAACTCGACCACCTCACTGAACTTGGCCCAGAACGCTTACAATGTGGTCCGGGATGCGCGAGATACTGCGCATAGCTCATACACGTACTCTAGGGAAGGTTTTGAGTACGCCCGGAGCAGTTTTGAGATGGCTAGGGACGCTGCTAGGGATGCCCAAGCAGCGAGGTTGGCGGTAGAGGAAAACCTTAGGATGTTGCAACAGCAACAGAGCTATTTTGATCGATTTTTCGGTATGCCTCCGCCCGGGTCTTACTACCCACCACCTCGTTCCCCAGGTCCTATGTGAGTAGTCGAGTGTCGTTAGTGTTAGTGTGGGGTGTTAAATGTCAATTTTCAGTCGTCATTAGTCTGTTCTCTTGTCTCAGTAATCTCTGTCAGTCCTTGCTGCGCCAATTTTTGGCATTTGATAATTACGGTTGTTGGTTGATTTGTAGTTGGTTATTTTGTCATTTTGGTGAATTGTCAGCCCCTCCGTGACCCTACTTGGGTCGTTACACACGTGAGGTTTTATTGCAGGTGCCTTAGAGAAGAAGAACCTGATTATTGGTCCCGGTCTTAGGTGAATTGATCGCACCAAGGCCAATTGAAAAATCCAAATGTTCTCTTTTTCTTTTAATTTTCCCGATTTGTGCGGAATCCGGGCGAGGTGACGTGATTACACCTACGCCCTTTCGCCCCTTTCGATTTTTCCTTTTCCTTTTCCTTTTCCTTTTATTTTCACTTCTCTTTCTTTCTTTTTCATTTTCATTTCATTTCTTTTTATTCTCTACATTTTGAAAAATCAAAAATCCAAAAACATTTGAAAAATTATAAAAATTCAAAAAGATTTTCCATTCTTTTCTCTTTTTCTTCTTTTTCGATTCTTCCTCTACTTGTGCATTGGGGACAATGCACGGTTTTAGTGTGGGGGAGGGATCTACTATCCTTTTGTTCCTTTTCTTTTTCATTTTTCTCTTAAAAACCAAAAACCCAAATTTTTTTTCCTTTTTCTTTTTTCTCTTCATTTTAGCTTTCTTTTCTTTTATTTTTGTTTTTGTGTCACTTGTATTGCCTTGTATTCTCCTTCTTGTAGGTACACCGCCAACCATTTAGCATGGATACGTAAGGTAGCAGAAATGAAATGAAGACCGCGCGGTAATACCTTCTACCTTCGTTTTATCTCTTTCTCTTATGCATGGGAGTTTGGGCATATATGCTATTTGGAGGTTCACTTGGTGAACGTTTTGGAATTGGTGGTTCTGGATTGTGTTGACTTGATGGAGATTGGAGTGCTTGGCCATACTTGTTTATTTGTTTTGTTTTCTTGTGTTTTCGTCGTTTATGTGTTCTTTTTTATTTTGTGTATAGCTTGTCTAGGTAAAGTTTTCGAAAACCTGATTTTGAGTTTAGACCGAGTGTTTATTACTCCCTTGTTAGTAACCCTTTTGATTTTTGGACATATTTCTAGTAGAATGACCTTGAACCAATTTTTGCATTGGATTTTTACCATGAGTCCATCTTTTCTATTAGGAGTCTACACCGGGATTTGCACTTGACCACCCATGAAGTGATAAGGCCTTGGTTACCGTTCCCCGTTCTCTTAGGTGACCTTACTTAAGAAGCCAATTTTAGTCCAAAATTTCCATCCTTTTATGGGTTCGGAGGGGGTGCACACCCGACTAGCCTATTTTTCTACCATTCACTCATTTCCACAAATAAGTTTGCAAGAATATGATTTACCTTGATCTCAAATGCACCATCTAGCCAAAAATGGGGTTCCCAAAACAAGAAAAAAAAGGGAAAAATGAAGAAGAAGAAGGACATTATGCATTATGAAAAAAAAACACTCGATCGAAATAATGGGAAAAGAAAAACCGAAAAGAAAAAACAAAAATCTCAAAAAATCGTCCCCAAACCCAAATAATCCCTTGGTTGACTTATTGCCGTGAAATGCCTACTAGAGGACCGAGTCCCGAGGAAGGAAGATAGCGATAATTTGGCAATCCCTACCATTTCGCAAACACTTATCCATCTTTTTGGTCTAATTGGCTTTCTTGAGTTTGGAACGATCCTCTAGGCTTAGCTTAGGAGACGGCATAACACTTACCTACAGTGCTTACTAACTCCATGGTTCTCAATTATCCACTCCATTTATCGTCCCGTTGTAGGCATCTCTAGTGGAACTAGAAGGACCTTGGTAAATTTTCAATGTTTTTATTGTTTGATTGCCATCCTATTAGGATCTTGTCCATGTCAATTTGTGTTACTAACTTGGTAGTGTTCTCGCTTGTCTTAAGCTTAAATCGGTGCTTTCTCCGCCGTTTCGATGAGGGACTCGACGATTTATTTTCTCTTTGGTTGCGGCTATCTTTTTGCGTGTCTTCTTTGTTTTATGTGTTTGTGTGTGTGTTAGTCGCAACCCCAATTTTGAGGAAGACCCAACTTGCCTTGCATGGAGATACTCTACCTCATGAGTATCTCGATGTGAGTTGAAGGGATGGAGTGGGCCCGTTAATTGCCTCGTATTGGCTTAGCATAGTCTAGCTTAGTAGTAGTAGCAGCTAATTTCTTTTTGGGTCTTTGCTCGAGAACGAGCAACGGTTTAATGTAGGGGAATTGTTGTGTGCCAAATTTGGACCGTTTTTCCTCCCATTTAGACCTGCTTTTCCTCCGTTTTGCGAGGCTTGAGCGCGATTATCGCCGTATTTTGAGTAATTCTCGCATTAGTGTCTCTCTTATGGATTTTACGTGTTTTTGGTAGTTTTCTGTCTATTTTGATAGGATTTTCCACCAAAAACATGTCTGAGCTTCTACGAGCATGAGAGAGATACGGTCCAAAGAGCAAAGCACACAACTGAAAGTTCGAGTAATCCAATTGATCGACAAGGAAAGAGACCGGAAAAGAGGCGGAGTATCACCGGGTGAAATTTCACCCGATGAGTCATCACCGGACGAAATTTCGCCCGATGACATTTTTTCACCTCCTGAAGATCTTCGTGGACAAATCCCACCGGGCGAAACGACCGGGCGAAATTTCGCCCACTGGGTGAAATTTCGCCCGATGGAGAAAAGCGCCAAAAATTACGAAACAAGAAGAAAATCTCACCGGGTGAAATTTCACCTGGTGGTGTCAATGTCGTCAACCGCAGGGTGAAGTTTTGCCCCATGAAGATGCAAAGTGTGAAGGTCTAGCTTAAAAGAAGAGGAATTGGATTATGGGCTTGAAAGTTGTGTGACCCATTAAGACAAGTATATATACTTAACCTAGGGTTTTGTGCCACTCTTGTGCCTTGAGTGAGCCTCTAGGAGTTGGAGTAGTATAGAGGATTACTAGTAGTAATTGTAGTTGTAGTAAGCTCTCTTAGTAAAAATCTGCATAGAATTAGTAGACCCCATTAGTATTAGATTAAATCTACTCTATAATTTGTGATCAAGTTTCCATCTTTAGTTTAAGACTTGTGTTTTTATTGAAGATTCAAGGGTTTTGCAAGGGTTTAGTGACAAGATCTTTGTAATATTTCTTGAAGCTTCATATTTATGTTAATCTTCATCTTCCTCCTTAGTTTTCTCCATAATTGGTAGTTTCTTTCTTCTCCCTCTCCTCTATTAGTTAGTTTTGTTTCCTTGTTAATCCATTGTTCATCTTGTCAATCTCATGGTAGTGTAGTTTTCCATTAGTTGGTTTATGTTTTTCTCTCTCCTTTGTTAGTTTCTCTTTAGTTTGTGTGTTAGTTTATTTTCCTCCTTAGTGTTATTTGTTAGTCTAGCTATTATGCATGCCTTAGTTAATCTCTCCTTCAATGGTGTTTTGTTGTTATCCGTCATGATTAGTGAGTAGATTTCTTGTTGGGGCATTTAGGGGTGAGGATTTGGAATATTTGAATTAAGGGATGTTGGTGGGTTGTTTACGTGTTGATTTATCAAGTTTAAGGTTTTTGTGTCTTTGTTGACCTAGACTGCAGCTAGATTGACCTTGAATCGTTCTTACCAATATGGGGAAACTCGGGGTAGGAATTACCTTGACTTGAGACTTACCCTTTCGCCGCGAAAGCGGGTATAGGTGGGTTGGGTGAAGAAACCGAAAGCTGGCACTCTCCCTTTTCAACGTTGTAACTAAACCTCGATGCCGAGATTCTTAGATCCCATTTCCGAATCCCGACTCTCCCCAACACCTTTCCCATTATTGTTTCTAGCTTTAGTTGTGTAGTTTGCTAGCTTTAGCTCAAATCCTTTCGTCCCAAAACCCCCATCTCAATCCCAAGCGCGACTAAACCCTAGACTTGACCAGTATCGCTTAACCGCCTCCTTGTGGATCGACCTCGACTTGCCGCTACTACATAGTAGTAAGTTGGGACTAAAAATATTGTTTGCATGCGTGTCAACGACAGCGCGCATCAAGGACACCCAACCCCGCCCGCTCTTTAGCGGTCTCTACTAAGATAGCGTTCGATTTTTGTGTAAGCGCGTTAGTTTGACGATGAAATGTTATGCAAACGACATTTTGACTAAGCATGTGAATTACGTGTGAACTACGTCATTTAATGCATTTAGTTCTCGTCGAAGTGATTTAGCATGCGATGTTCATTTAAAGCAATAAATGGCAAACATCAAAAATAGAAAACTCGTAAATAAATTACAAATTACACGGGTGAAATACAACCCGGAATTTACAATAGAACGAGCAAAAAAATAGAATAATCGAATTAAAAATGATTATAATAAAAATGCAATGCATGATTTTGAAAAGGGTAAGCACGTGATAGACTTGACACGTGACTACTAAAAGTCGTAGAAAAAGATTTGACGAGGCTCGGATGATGTGAGAAGCTCTCGTTTTTAGGACAAAAAGGGACCACTCGATCGAGTCATGGTCAGGACTGATCTAGTGACCTTGTCAGAGGCCTACTGCCTCGTTTTTGGAGTGCTACTCGATCGAGTGGGCTATGACACTCGATCGAGTGCCTTTTGTTTGTGCTGCTGCTCAGTTTCGTAAAAGGTGGCCATTACGAGTTTTATTTCGTTTAAAACCGATTGTCAACCGAGTCGAATATAAATATGGCATAATTTATATTCGGCTCGGTTTTCGGTACCTGTAACATTTTTATGATTACGAGACCGGCATCAGGATTTCAGAAAAGAGTGTGATAAAATCGTTTTGAATCAGATTAGGATGAAATTTATTCCCTCCGCGTTACGACATCTATAATAATCCTTACGGATTATGTGATGCTCGGTTTATTGTCAGCGGGTTTCGTACCAATCTTGAAAATGGTATCGGTTGCTTTCAACTACGTACTACCACGATCACGTTACGCCCTTAAGTGCTTAGGGTGGTGCTCCTCGAAAGGGCGCCACCACTGTCGCGACTTGTAAAGGGATTAAACGGACTTGGAGCGGTAGTCGTAGTCAAACGTGTTCAATCCGAAAAATGATATTATTATATACATATATACGCGGTATTAGTTATAAATGACGATAAAATGAACAAAAATTAAAATGTAACAATAATAAAAATGTTAGTGTTAGAATTAGTATAGTAATAATAATAATAGTATATAGTACGATATATATATATATATATATATATATATATATATATATATAAATATATATATATATATATATATATATATATAGAGGTGGGTTCCTATGAGTCCATTATACATATTGAGTCCCTAAGTCCTCTTCCCATCCGTCGGATGGGAGATGGATCAAGGGACGAGATAAATCACTAGATTAATAAAAAAAAAAAAAAGATACTGCTCCAACAAAATAGGAAGGAGAATATTATAGTAACGTATCATTCACACACATTCAATCATTCATTCTCTCGTTTCCATCGCTTCCTCTTCATCTCTCTCTCGCTCACTCAACTAATTATTTCTGTTGTTCGTCGTTCTTTCTTCAAAATAACACAATCAAGACCTCATTCATTCAGTCACCGTCCTCATATAGCGAAGGTAGAGTTTATTTCAAAACAACAATCGCGAAGACGTTCAAAAATACAATCGGGGAGACATTCAATCAATAGTCGCCTTCTACTTTTCATTCAATGGCTGATATGCAGATGATAGGAAAAACAAGCGGTTAGTATATACATTGTAGTTTCTAAATTTCCAGTTTCTGTTTAAAATGATAGCAAATTATCAGATTCTGTTTAAAAATGAACTGCGTATTCATGAAACGATATCTGCGCACACAATTTTTTTTTGTTATTTTAGTTCACATGCAGTGTTACTTTGGCGTAGAGTGTCTGTTACTTTAATTCATCTAAGTTGTTACTTTAACTCTTTACGCCTATAATTGTAACACATTAGAGTCATTGCGATATATGAAATCGCCGTATTAAAATAATAAACAAAAAAGATAATGTTTCCTAAATTGGAGGGAGTCATTAAGATGATACTGATTTTTTAGTTTCTATTTTTATACGTTATAAATATGTTGGGTTATTTTAGTTCACAACTGTGTTACTTTGGTTTAGAGAGTCTGTTATTTTAATGCCAAAATAGAATTACTTTAATGGTCCGTTACTTTAATTTATACTGGTTGTTACTTTAATTCTTACCATCTGTTATTGTAGCGCATTAGAGAGTAATTGGGATATATGAAACAGCCGTATTAAAATAATGATTTAAAAAGATATTGTTTCCTATAATGGTGGGACGTGATTCCCAACAAAATAGGAAACAAATAAAAATATTAACTGCCCATTCAGAGAAACATGCTGCGTTACTATAGTCAACAACATCCAATAAGAATAACCTACAATCAAAATACCCAACTTCAGTAAACGAATTATAATAGACGTCATGTCATTCATCTTCCACCTTGTGCCGCTGCAGAAACCTCCCTCTATGGCTGATATTCAACCGGTCAAACAAATAAACCGTAATTTTTTTGTCTTTGATTTATACTGTAGACACCATGAAGGCAATACTCCTTATTATCAGATTCTACGCTCATTGTATGAGCACTGTATTACCACATAATTTTTAAAAAATGTGAATGAAATCTGAATAGCATTATTTTAGTGCACAATAGTCGTTACTTTAATCCACACCACCCGTTACTTTAGCGACCTTCATCAGTTACTGTGTGTCTATTTTATACGCATCTTCTGGTAATTTGATT
Organism: Agrostemma githago; assembly: GCA_958450325.1. NCBI lineage: Eukaryota > Viridiplantae > Streptophyta > Magnoliopsida > Caryophyllales > Caryophyllaceae > Agrostemma > Agrostemma githago. The sequence continues at coordinate 56,915,109 of OY288247.1, read as the reverse complement.
AACTCAATGCAGTGGTTTGCTTTCCAGATGACGCAGCGGCACACGAATGGTGCAGGGATGTAGGTGAGAGTTTCACGCCATACGTAGGGCAGATATTCAAAGACCAGGAAGAGGCGGTAAACTTTTATAAAATCTACGCATTGGCCTGCGGGTTCGATGTGAGGAGGTACACAACGAAAAGATGGCGGGGTGGTGAGATTAAATCAAAGCTGCTGGTATGTAACAGGCAGGGATTTAACAAGAAAAAGAAAGTCAGCGAAGATGCGGCGTCCAAGGAGGCGACATCCAAGGGGGAAGCGGTCAAGGAGACGGCAGAGGGAGTCACTGTGAAGGAACCAAAAAGGAAAACTAAGGTCCGTCGTATTGGCTGTATGGCAAGAATTAAGTTGTTCAGCAATGGCGGACCTATGAAAATTGTTGTTTTTCACAGTGGGCACAACCACGAGCTAATTTCACCAAAAGACAGGGAATTTCATAAGTTATCAAGAAACCTCACGAAGTACCACAAGCAAATGATTCTGAACAATTCACGGGTACGTATTGAGTAGCTTCTTGCAGGTTTAATTATATAAATTCAGGTCACTATGTGTTTAGTACACCGCGCCATGGGTAATATTTCGTTACTGTAATTCACATGCTGTCTTACCGTGGTTCATGGCATCCGTTACTTTAATTAATGCCGTTTGTAAATTAAAAAAATGTCTGGCTCAGTTAATCAACGGGTTACTTTAATGCCGTCTTACTGTTACTTCAACTGCTGTCACACGTTACTTTAATAAAAGAATTGTTTCAGCTGAAGATCGGTGCCACGCAGACGTACAAGATGTGTAAGGAACAGGTTGAAGGGTTCGCAAACGTAGGTGCCAGCTTGGTCGACTTCAAAAACTTTGGCAGAGATATAAAGTGCTTCGTCCATGAGAGAGATGGTCAGCTATTCATTGATCGTTTCAGAGGTATGGCGGACAATCGGGAGGGATTTTTTTTTGATTACGACCTGGATGACGACGGTAGTTTGAGCAGGGTATTTTGGGCTGACGGCGTTGGTAGGAGGAACTACAGGTTGTTTGGTGACGCAGTTTCATTCGACCCAACATACGGGACGAACAAATATAAGATGATATTCACCCCGTTCACTGGTGTCGATCACCACAAACGATCCGTGACTTTTGGTGGCGCTCTCATTGCGCACGAGGACTATGAATCGTTCAACTGGGTGTTCGAACGGTTCTTGAAGGCCATGGGTGGCAAGGAACCTTCATACATCATCACTGACCAGGATCCCGGGATCATAGCATCGTTCGCAAAGATGTTCAAATCAGCATGGCAACGGTTTTGTATGTGGCATATAATGAATAAGGTACCCACTAAATATGGTGCCTCGAGGGCTGACTACCAGGAATTCCTAAAGAAGCTGAATGCAATAGTGTGGGATGAGGACATCGATGCAGCAGCATTCGACGAGCGGTGGATGGAAATAATGGAGGAGCACGATGTGGGCGATGTTCAGTGGTTCACAACTACGTTCTCGATCAGGAAGCAGTGGTTCATGGCACACTGCAGGGATCTGAAGATGGGTGGCTTAATGCGAACGACACAGAGATCGGAGAGCGAAAACAGTTTTTTCAAACGGTTTGAGAACCAGCATGGAACGTTGGTTGAATTCTGGATGCGGTTCGAGAGCGCAATGGAACAGCAGAGGTATAACCAGAAAAGCTTGACAGCGAGAATCTACAATCTCTGCCGAAGACAATGACCCACCTCCTGATAGAACAGCACGCAACAAGGGTGTACACCCACGCGATTTTTGATGAATTTCAAGAGGAGGTGGCCAGTTCAGTGGGGACGTGCCGTGTGCGAGGATTTGCTGAACGGGATGGGGTTGAACTAACTACAGTGAGGGATGCCACCAGGGGTAAAGAATTCCTGGTCAACTACAAACAAGGTACGCAATGCCCTGCTTGTTGTCATCATTTATACGGGATTTATGAGTTAAAGTAACAGAATGAATAAATCAGAGTAACACACAACATGAATTAAAGTAATGCGATTTGTATTTTGTGGATCCAGCACAGAATGCTTTTGTTGTGCGTGATTTTGTGTATTAAAGTAACAAAAGGTGCGAATTACAGTAACACAAGATATGAGTTAAAGTAACGCGGTTTGAGGGTGTTGGTTCTGACAGTCCTAATGTTTTAATAACATCCTGCAGAGACGTCGGACATCAAGTGCACATGTAAATTGTTTGAGACAAGGGGAATACTGTGTCGACACATAATTTGGATATATTCATCTAAGGGTCTGACAAGTATACCCGATAACTACGTTGCGAGAAGGTGGTCGAGGGATGCACTGCGCAATTCCCGCGTTGGTGACGACGGTCTGGAAGGCGATGATATTGACATCATAGACGGAAAGCAGATAGAGATGTTTAAACTGTGGTCGGAGGTTCATGAGACGATGGGTATTCTACGGTCTGCTAGTAAAGAAGATGTGGAGAGCATGTGCGCTTTGATCAGCGAATTCAGGATGAAGCTTAAGCCGATTGGGGGTAGCAAGACACTGAATAAAACCCAGGAATTGGAAGAGATGCTGGGATGTACGTCAACAGCAGAGATAACGATACTCCCGCCGAAGATTTCCAAGACAAAAGGTAGCGGCAAGAGGTTGTTATCAAGCAAAGCGAAATCCGTTGCACTTGCAAAGAAGGCCAAGCGCATGTGCAACAATTGTAAGCAGATGGCGCATCACGACAAGAGGAATTGCCCCAATCCCTTTGCAAAACGACCGCCGGCGACAGTCGAACCATCCGACGGTGAATCAGTATCAGAATCAAAATCAGAAGATGAGGACGAGGAGGATGCAGAAGATGAACCATTAATCTGATTAGGGAACTGTGGTTCTTAAACCAACGTAGCCTAAAATTTACAGTAGCTAATTGAATTAATTACAGTAACACTTTTTAAAGATTTTATTTATATACAGATATTAATTCTTTGGTGAATATTATGACTAGAGTAAGTTTCAGTTAAAGTAACACACATAATTCATTAAAGTAACGTGCTAGATGAATTAGAGTAACACGGAAAACCTAATTCATTTTAAAAGTGTTGACTGTATTACAGAAATTCATTCCTTGGATAATTTAATATTTTACTAGAGTAAGATTCAGTTAAAATAACATACATTATTCATTAGAGTAACATGTTAAATGAGTTAGAGTAACGCGGAATAATGTTAGTCGAATTACAGATATTACAGAAGTTATTCTTTTTCTATTTGTTTGTGGAGTACTCAATGAAGAAGGCATTACAATTTTGTTTAAGTATGATGCTGTGTTGATCCTGCGTTGAATTAAGAGACCATGATGCACGGTGAAATATATTAGAGTTGAAGTAACACATGTCATTAATTGAAGTAACAACCAACACGAGTTAGGGTAACAAAGTTTAAAGGATATAATAACATAGAAATGTGACAGAATGAAATCAACTGTTTTTCTGACAACACAATTTGTCAAAACCTTGTACTAAACGACGGTTATGTTTTTTGTTAAACGAAAGTACTAGTTAATCCAACCATTTACGGGTTACTGTTTCCGACCCTTTCCTCGCTTATAGGTGTTGAGTGCCTTAGCCTTCGATTCTTCAATTAATTTTGGCCTGGCTGCCACAAACTTTTTCACATCAGCAATCAGCCGCTTCCGGGCGCTATTTAGGTCTGCAAGGAGAAGAGTGGCTGCAAGCTGAACCACCAGGTACCTTCTGTTTACCTTCCTGCCGAGGTCCTCATGTACGAATTCACGTCCCTCGTACAATAGCATGTGCATCAGAAGAAATGTCCCTGACTCATCCTTGTTCTTGACTTTGTCTTGCCAACCAAGCTTAATCGTGCGGAACTTGTACGCCACAATTTCCTCCGCACCAGGTACTTTATAGAAGTCAAGGAAGTCACTCATATTCCCCACCTGAATGTCATTGATGATAAAAGTCAAGGAAATCGCTCGTTGGCACGCAGAGATTGTGATTAAAAACTGACTAAATGAATAAAAGAGAGGCTCACAATTGCCTTGATGGATGCAAAGAGGTCTGTATCTCTGACTGCCGTATAACGACAGTGGTCGAGGAGATCGACTGTCTTTTTAATTCGGTTGATTACTACGCAGGAGAAGTACCCGTCGACGTTGATGGGCACAAAGAACAATTCAGCGTCCAGTTGCAACGTACCACCACAATTACTCCTGAATATATGCCATTGCTCCATCAAGGCATCTGCATTCTGAGTGGACGGACTGTCCGGATCTTCGGCAATAATCCTCATTACCGCATCCTGTAAACAAATGTAATCAAATACAAAAGTAATTGTGGTGAAAATTAACTCAATGCAGTGGTCGGTGTCATTGTGGTTCAGTGATCCTTCTGTTACTTTTGCAACTGACGTTACTTTAGCTCACAAAGTGTGTTACTTCAATTCATGAGATCCGTTACTTTAACATGTATCATCTACATTATTGCTCTTGTGACATATATGATGTTACTTTAATTGAAATAATTTGTTACTTTAGTCGATATTATCTGTTACTTTAGTGTCCACACTCTTTTTCACTACACATTCTGCCGATTGATTATACATTCCATGCGCGGTTAATTTAATACATACCGTTTGTCGCAGACCAAAATACGCCATCTTCGGAGAATTACCCGACCCACTGCCGTTTGCAGCGAGGCTGTTCATAAGCATTGACCAGCACTCGAAAACAGATGACGACATGTCCTCACCCGGAAGCATGGACATCACATCACCCCAAGTCATCACGGCCAACGGTGAATACTCCGCAACCATTTTGCTGTTTTCAGAACGGATCGTTAGGCATCGCGAAACAACAGATAGATGACAGAAATTTAGACAACAATATGTTGACGATATGTGTAGCGTTCGTGCTATTACCTGCTGTTGTAATTGTTGTGCTGAATTAAGCAGTAGTCCACGACATATTTCCGCATGACGGGGAGATTTCCAAGCAGGGTCCTGTTGTTTGAGAGGAACGGGCATGCCATCGGTACACTGGGATCCGCATCACCACAGTCAATGGAACATCCTAAGCCGTCCCCGTCACCTCTAGCTCGACTACCAAGGACAGATAATGACCCGGTGGTGTCCGGTGATTGATGGGCGGGTTCTGCAGCGGGTGTTCCTGGAGTGGATGGTGGCCCACGGCTCTTTTTAGAGGGTCTATCGTCAGGGATCGCCCCTCCTGACCTCTTTTCAGACTCACTGACGGACGTGGCAACATCTGACATAGTCTTACTGATGGCATGGTTGGCTTTATCAGTTACAAAAGAGGACACCCGCGATATCAACACGTCCCTCTCCTTATTAAAGTCACAGAGACACAGCGTCGCTGCAATTTCTGCCCTATAGAGATTGTTCGCCTCGCAGGTCCCCAAAGGACAGTCGAACTCCTCACCGGCATACAACATCATGTGTATCATGAGGTATACGCCGCAATCATTAGCCGAGAACCCGCTGCCCTGCCATCTGAACGGTACGTTGACGAGAGGGAATGAAGAGACACTGGCCCCCTTGGTGATGCCTCTCTGAACCATATACTTACCCATTTCTTCGGCCTTGATGATATTCAATGAGATAAAATAAAAACATATGAGAATAAGAAAATGACGAAACACCATTCATTTTTATGCCATGTTTATATACGACGATTAATATATAACAAACGGTAAATATACACACCAAAATGACCAGACTTACTGAGAGGCGTGCGATCCCAACGTAAGGAAGACTTTCAAACTCCCCCTCGTCATAGGACCTATTATCAAGGTATTCGATGCGCTGTGACAAAAAATTGATACACGCGCAGCTGTAATGGTCATTGTTTTCCGACAGCACCGGAATGAATACCTGTAGGTGGGAGATGGGTATCGCATTCGTAATTATAATATAGGTGGGATCTTACAAAACATAGGATCTAAAGTAAAAAATACCAGATCAGAATCTAGATCGAGATTCCCTTCATTTTCTTCGATCCATATGTTCCAGAAGTTGAACAGTGCTTCGCTCATGTCCACAGAGACACCACCCTTTCTGTTCCTCCAAATCTGAAGAGCTGTATCCTGCATGACATTTGTTGAAGTAACAGGTCGCTATCATTAGAGTAATGCACAAAGTGCCTTACAGTAACAGAACCATAGAACCACAGTAAAACACTTTTTTGTATAAATATTTTATACCAACTGATGTGATGACATTATATTATTATTACTAGATTTTGTTGATGATGTTGCACTTATCGTATTGGATGAGAAAGGGAATGAGAGAGCTTACACTGTGGCTGACACTGAAGAAGCAACGTGATGTCCGCCGCGGTGCAGACTGAGCAGTTGCCAAGCGATTCATAAGTATGCACCAGCAGTCAATTACAGCATTCGAAAGCTGCTCTCCGGGCGCCAGCGTGGCCAACTCACCACGGGGAATGTTAAAAAAGTCACTGAACCTCACAATCATTTCTCTGCAAATATTCGAACGGACTATGAAACATTTAACAAAAACGACGATAAAACGCATTAAAAAAAATTAGAAGATGTAGACCACTCACGATGCAATGTATTTTTCATTTTTGTAGAAGACGTAGTCGATTACGTCTTTCCTGACAGACAAAACAGACCTGAAAAGCCTGCTATCCCAACACAAGAAGTCCGACAGCGTAAGCTGGTCAGGATCTGGGACATCACAGTCACAAGAGCACCCAAGCCTCTCATCGACGACTTGCATGCATACCAGCTGCGTTTCAGAATGAAAAAAGAATGGGTGGAAGACCTTCCTTCCGTCTACCACCACCGACAAACACTCACCGACCTCCACATCTCTAATTCTGTCAATATCCCACAGAGACAGAACTAACTGGCGGTCACTGTCCAAATTAAGTTGCTCCTGAATAACCTCGTTAATCTCAGCCGTCGAGTACGGCTGAATGTTAAGATAGTCCTCCTCACCTTGATTTGAATTTTTGGCCTCAAATACCGGCCCCTGCAACGACAAATCCCTAGCACGACGCAGCGCCTCACAGACTTCATCCACCACCCGGTGTAGCTCTGCTCCTCCCCAGAATGACTGGGATGCTTGTGATGGCACCGGGTCTTCGGGTAATGGATTGCCCGATGTAATCCTCCTGATCTTCGCAGCATGTGAGACCCACCAATCATGGAATACGATAGCATTCCTTCCCATCATCAGATGAATGTGATGGACATCCTGCAAGAAACAATAACTGTGTAGTGAAAAGAGAATGGACGCTAAAGTATAAACTAAATTAACAAAAATCTTTCAATAAAAGTGTCATCATATATGTTGGAGCAGTAACGTAGATGATACAGGTTAAAGTAACGGACTGTAAACATCACAGTAACGCATAATGTTCACTAGAGTAACGTCGGTTATATGCTAAAGTAACAGAAGATATGTTAGGGTAACATGCAAATTTACAGACATCTAAGATTTACATTCTTACTGCTGGACACTAAAGTAACAGATAACACTAATTAAAGTAAGAGCTGGTATAGATCAAAGTAACACATATATGCTGGATCAGTAATGTAGATGATGGGGGTTAAAGTAACGGATTGTAAGAATCAAAGTAACACATATAGTTCACTAAAGTAAGGTCAATAATCTGCTAAAGTAACAGAAGATATGTTAGAGTACCATGGAGATATACAGACATCCCAGATTTAAATCCTTACTGATTCTCCAAGTCAGACACATATAGATTCATTAACGAATTAATGACATGATTACTTACGTCGACAGCCTTGGTCCTCAGCTCACTATCATCTTCAAGGCCATGAGGAAGTTTGATGGTGGTGAACTTATCGCCCTCTTGACCAGGAAATGTACCATCATCAGCGTGACGGTCCTGTGTAATCCTCAGCGGCGACGGCGCGTCTCCCCGCGTCATCATACGTACACAACGGGGGTACTTAACATCAGATAGGGTAAGCAATCCCAGCCCACCACCAATAAACTCGCCGGCCAACCGTTGAATCATGCGTTGAAAATCCCAGTGCTTGATCAAAGGGAGATCGCACGGGCACGGGAGATTGCGGTAGTCAAACCGCTGGAAGTAGGTTATCATTAAAAACGGCACACAGCCAAGTAGATATGATGGGCTATTGAGCACAAAATCCTCACACGCCCGCGCCAGTCCTTCCAAGATGAACGTGCACCAGTCAAAGTTTTTAATCCGCTGTACATCTTGCACCGCCTTCAGTAGTCTCAGGTCAACACCATGGTTGGACGTCGGGTTGAAAAATACCGACAAGCTGTAGAGAACGAACAACCTACAGAACATCTCGCCACCCTCTACATCCTCCTGTAGTTTCCTAAGGACCTTTGACAGAGGGATCGCATCACCGTCATTTGCGACATGAAAATCAGCCCTCCACTTTCTCTTCAGCTCCACGACGGACTCAGATTCGGCTGCCTTCGATCGACCCATCGGCAGCAGCTCAACAGGGTCCGGTCCAACTGGAAGGAGGAAGCAGTCATGTACATCGTTCTTGGTTACCAGGAACTGATTTCTCCCACACCGAAAAATCAGCGAGTCGTCACTAAATAAAGACATGAAGTCAGTGGCAAACTTTACAGGGAAACTACTAAGGTGCATTTCAAGTACACCGCCAAAACCGATTGTTTTAAGCGCCTCACGCTGCCTCTGATTTAAATTAGATATCAGATCAACGAGGAGCTTCGGGCTGCATCTGACCGACGCCAAACGGTCGACGTTGGATTCACCAGACTCTTCGGTAGGTATCTTCTTCAACTTCGAAGGCTTGACAACCGCTTTCATCGCCCGTCGAGCTCGATTCTTGACCTGACCCTCCTTCACACCATCAGCGACAATCTTACCTCCTTTTGCCATCTGGAAACGAATTACAGTAACAAAAAATAAGCATTAAAGTAACAACATACATGAATTAAAGTAACAAGAAACATACATTACAAAACGCTGCAGGTAATATGGTATCAATAGAAGGGTAGGTTAGTTATATAGGTTATTCTTTAAAATAACGAGTGATACGAGCTAAAGTAACAAACAATGTTCACTAAAGTAACGAAAATAACATGCAGGGGAGCCATGGAAAACAGAAGACGTATATAATCAAAATCGGACATAAAGAACTAATCAACCGTCCATTCTATGTACAAAATGAGAGAAATAAAACAAAAACAACTAAAGGTAATCAGCATACCGAACAAACCCAAAATTTACCCTAAAATTAATTAAAAACCACAGAAAAATCCCTAATTTACCTTAGGTTTAGAATTCAAATAATAGAAGGGTAAGGTTAGTTATATATGTTATTCTTTAAAATAACAAATGACAATAATTAAAGTAACATACAATGTTCATTAAAGTAACAAAAATAACATGCAGGGGAGCCATGAAAAACAGAAGACGCATATAATCAAAATCGGAAATAAAAAACTAATCAACCGTGCATTCTAGGTAGAAAATGAGAGAAATAAAGAAAAAACAACTAAAGGTAATCAGCATAACGAAAAAAACCAAAATTTACTCTAAAAGTAAATAAAAACCACAGAAAAAACCCTAATTTACCTTAGGTTAAGAGCTCAAAAATTGTGTAGCTCAGTCGTTGATGAATGTAGACGGTATGAGCGAAGATGAGCGAGGATGAGCAGATGATGAAGACAGTAAAGAAGGCGGGAGTTTTCCAGAAATTTAAATAGAATCGCTTGTTGTGAGGAAGCGGTGAAAATTGAAGCGGTGAAAATTGAGTAAGAAATTGAGTATGAAATTGAGGTAAGAGGTAAGAAAATGACGGGATAGGCGGTGAAAAAGTAGGGAGTTGAAAGGGTGGAGAGATAGGCGGGAGATATTAAGGGAGGAGAGAGAAAAACAAATATTTTTTGAAAGATATTATTGTTATTACCTTATTTGTGTGATTAAATCTTCACCATTAATCTTACAATGAATCAATGGCTGCTATTGGGACTCAAGGACTCAAAACAAATAAAGGGACTCACCTGATCCCACTTATATATAGAGGTGGGATCAGGTGAGTCCACTTATATATTTTGAGTCCGTGAGTCTTCATCTTAGCCTTTGATTTAATTACAGATTAATGGTCAAGATTCGTTTTGTCAATTAAGGAAATAACTAACAAAATCTTTGTAAATATTTCATTTTTTCTCTCTCCTCTCTAATTATATACTCAAATCTTCTCTCCTATTAATTCTTTTTTTCACTGATCTTCTTTCTCTCACCCAACACATTTATTCAAAATTAATTTTTTTCAATTCACAAATCCTCCCGCATAACTTACTCTCCGTTTTGACGCTGTTTATTTTAACTTATAGATTGTGTTACTTTGACTCATACAATGTGTTACTGTAATTCATGAACTGTGTTACTCTAACTCGTAAAATCTGTTTCGTTGCATAATAGTCTCTTGCATACACATGAGTCGTTCCAATTAACCAAAAGAATAATGTTTGTTTTTATTAAGGATATTCCAAAACAAAAATTGATACAAGAGTTCCAACTGAATCAACTTCATTACAATTCCAATGTTTCACATCTATTACTCATAATTTGTGTTATTGTAACACATTAAGTATGTTACTCTAACGAATAATGTATGTTACTCTAACAATATACTGTCCTACTTAGAATTCTGCTTCTTCATCCTCCTTGTCCTCTTCTTTATCATCATCGTCAGAAGTTTTGATTTAATCTAACCACCGCGCCATCTTTTTGTTGTGGACCTCCTCACATCAAATCCACAGGCCAATGCGTAGATTTTATAGAAGTTTACTGACTCATCAACGTCCTTGAAGATCTGCCCTATGTATGGAGGAAACTCTCACTCGCATCCCTACATCATTCATGTGCTTTTGCGTCTACTGAAACACAATAACAGTGCCAATAAACGTGGCGAAAAAGAAACAATCAAAACTTGAAATATGGATTAAAGTAATAGATGACAAGAATTAAAGTAACAGATGAAGTGCATTGAAGTAACACTGGATTCAGTTAACAAAGGATGCTTATACACCAGGTATAAAGTAACAGAGGTCAGACATTAAAGTAACAGATAGTGTGAATTAAAGTAACAGATAATGTTCATTAAAATAACACCAGGTACAAGTTAGTGCAAAAAATTCATATAATGATAAAAAATGAGAGTACGCAGTATCTATCTTTGAATGAGAGCGATACTCTTTGATATTGTTTCCTATTTTGAAGTCAATCATGTCCCATAATTATAGGAAACAATATCTTTCTTTTTTATTTTATTTTTTTTATATGGCGGTATTCTAAATCTTTTTTGTCACTTCAGTGCATTACAGTAACAGATGAAAAGAACTAAAGTAACAGATGAAGTGCGTTAAAGTAACATTAGATTCAATTAACATTATGTCCATTAAAATAACACGGGTTAGCCATTAAAATAACAGATTGTGTATATTAAAGTAACACGGTATGTGCATTACAATAACTCCATATATTTGTTCGTGCGTAAAATTCATATAATGATTAGACCTTCAATAATATGCAGTTTCCATACTGTAAACTTTAAAATCTAATAATATGGAGCATCCTAATGACGCGTTTTCAGTATAAATTAGAAACCAAATACTCACCGTTTGTGTATTCGACGATTTGCATATCCGCCATCATATGATGAACGTAGTAATGTGAATGAATGAATAAAGTGATTTACTGTTTCCTAAAATTATGAGAGTTATTTTAGGAAACAGTATCTCTCCTTTTTTATTCTTTTTTCTTTTTTTTAATGCAAATCTTAGGGCAGTTACTCTTTTTATTTGTTTCCTATTTTGTTGGCAATCACGTCCCACCATTATAGGAAACAATATCTTTTTTTATTATTACTTAAATATGGCGGTTTCATATATTCACATGACTCACTACTGCGTTACAATAACAGACGTTAAGAACTAAAGTAACAACTTCGATGAATTAAAGTAACAGACCATAAAAGTAATAGAAGTTTGTCATTAAAATAACAGACACTCTACACTAAAGTAACACAGTATGTAAACTAAAATAACCCAATATCTTTATAATTTAATATGCAGTTCAACGTAGAAAAGTAGAAACTAATAATTTAGTATCATCTTAATGACTCAATGTCCTTTCAAGTATAAACTACAATATATATACTCACCGTTTGTTTTTTCCACGATTTGCATATCAGCCATTGAATGAAAAGTAGAAACCGGATTGATCGAACGTATTATGCAGCAGCACGATGAAGACGATTATTGACTGAATGTGTTCTTGATTGTGTGGTTTTGAAATAAATGCCAGCGGCGCGATGAAGACGATGACTGACTGAATGTGATTTTGAAGAATGAATGATTGAATGAGCGAGAGAACGATGAAGAAGAAAGTGATGGAAACAGAATTGATGAATGAGAGAATGAATGATTGAATGAACGAGAATGTTAGGTTAATGAAATATTCACCTTCCTATTTTGTTGGATGCAGTATCTTCTTATTTTTTTTATTTTTTTTTATTAAAATAGTGATTTATCTCGTCCCTTGATCCATCTCTCATCCAACGGATGAGATGGGGACTTAGGGACTCAATACTTATGAGGGACTCGTAAGAACCTATCTCTATATATATATATATAATCGAAAAAGAGAAGGGAGAAAAGGATTAGAGAAGAAGAAACGGAGTTTGATGACACCCTCACCCTACATGCTTAATTGGTCTCGAAAACGGACTCGTAGTAGCGGCGTGTGCGCGGGAGTGTCGAGATATGTAGGGTGAGTTGGGGTGTATATGGTTAGAGAGAGGATGCTCTCGGGTCTTTGACGAGTTTTGATCTCGAGGGTGTGTATGTGTGTGTAGGGAGGATATGAATGTTGTGAGTTTGAAGCCTAGTTCAAAGGTTTGTATGTGTTATGAAAAATGATGATGAATGATGGGTAAAAGTTGATGATAAAGTTGTGAATGTTATGGTGATTAGGGTTGGAAAAGCCTTGTGAAATGGCTTAGGGTGACGGGGTATTTATAGAAGAAATACCTCGGTTTTGGGCCACTCGATTGAGTGGTGCGTGTGCACTCGATCGAGTGCCCGATTCGAGTCCAGTTTGGCCGGTTCATGGCCTTACTCGACCGAGTAGATGTGAACCACTCAATCGAGTGGGTCGGGGAAGGAGGGAGTGTAAATAGAGAATGATTTGATGACTTTTTTTGAAAAGATCTTGGTTGTTGTGACTTGATTCATTTTGTGTATTTGGACATAGTGTGGGGCTGGTTCGTCTCGGGATTCGACTTTTACCGGGTTTTGACTCGGTCGCTAAAAGACGGTTTTATTTCCGGTGACAGTTTTGACCCAAATTAGTCTCATTTTATTGGAAACGACCCACTGGGCCTGGATCTGAGGTCGGTTTTGAGAGATTTGCACTCCGCTAAATGTCCACGTCGGATACTATTGATTCCGAGTCCGTATTCGAGCGTATTAAATCACGTTTACGTCCGATCATCATCGGGTGTTTTGTCGGGAACTGCTATAAACACTAGCAGGCAAAATGCGGTTGTCTACAATTTCATTTTTCTTTTCTTTTCCATGCTTCTATTTTTTTTTTCAAATTTTGCGTAGGGGGAAGGCGAATACAAAGTCGCACAATAATATTACACACTAAGTCCAAAAGATTTAGAAATCTCCAAACATGACCAAATAGTAAAGTAATTCCAATCAAGTTCACTGCGATTGTCCCGACAGGGTAGGTTATTCTGGGTTATAGCTAGATAATATAGGTAATAAAAACAGGCCTACAACGGCTGAAATGGGCTAAACAAAGAAAAACGACCTAAATCTACAAGGTAGTAAAAATTGATCATTTTGGCTATGTGGAGCTCATCAAAAACAGAATTGCATTTCCTCATGTACCTCCTTCTCAAACCAAACACGTATTCAATATCAAGAGACCGACGTCATATTTATGCAAATTGATGTTACACATTCCACAAAGAGAAAACCATTCAATTCCAAAAAATAACGAGACTAGTTATGGATGCTACTGGCCTAGGAATCTCTAAATCCTCAGAATTTTGTGGTTTGCTGACAAGTGGTCAAATCTACTCATTTGGCAATTAAAATTTCAGATAGGTATATCATATCAATTTAATCAGATCTTAAGACAAAACACGTTTTCAGACATAAAGTAAGCTGAAAATTAGGAGAAATCATGTTAAGAGCATTATCATCATCGTTGTTTTGCATTCTTCTACATCAGACAAAACACACAAAAACACACAAAACCAAAATATTTTTGGATTTTAAAATTTTCGGAAAGCAGTAAAACACACGACAAAAATTAACACACAAAAGCACACAAACTCTCCCCAAAACCTAAATGTCACAGTGTCCTCAATGTGACTCTAAAGCAGATAAGACAGAAAAAACCACAACCAATCCCAAGGACAACTCGACCTAAGGGGAAGAAAAAATCTAAGAAAGCGAAAAAAATGAAAATAAAAAGGAAAGAAAGTACCGTATACAATGGAAACTCCCCCAAACTGGCTGAGAAGTAAGGGGAATGTATACAAATTATGTCGGGTTGCCTCCCGACTAGCGCTGGTTTCAGACAGGTCCCGCACGACCACTTCACCCATTTTAAAAAAAATGAATTTGCCCCGGTCGAAGTCAAAACAACTCAGAGCCCTTAGGAGCAAATCGAACATTCGGGCATGTGCTACATACAAGCGTAAGTAGCACAATATAGGCACAGAGGCGTTAAAATTCAGAAAATCAAACCGTCTCAGCTTAGTTGACAGTTTATATGAGCGTTCCATCTGTTCAGATTCAAATTCCCCTTTGTCAATTAAATTGAAAAAATTAAAATGAAGAAAAGGGAATTTTTTAGGTGGATGCGATCCACCTAAATCAGCAATCAGGACGGAATTAACTTGGACGGTTAATTCGTTAGGCATGAGGAGTTCATGTGCACGGGTTTCGGTAGGAGGTTCCCGAATTAGTGTCCGGAGAAGTGGAGGAGGATGATTCGTCTCGACGGAAATGTTATTGATATTGCATAAGTCCTCCTTTACCGTCCTGAGGGGCCTATCTTCCTGGAGGGCAGCCTCTATCTCATAGAGCTCGACTTTCCAAAATCAAATTGGCCACCGTAATCGTTCGTATGAACCACCTTGATTTCGGACATTTCACCGTTGAACAATCGTTCAATTTCATTAACCTCTTCTTCCCAAGTACGAAATTTTCCTCCTGGGTCTCCATAGAGCAAGCGCTCGATTTCATCCACTTCCTCTCTGCATCTTCGCGCTTCCAGCTCGGCAAGGCTAGGTGGCACGATAGCTTCCTCGATATTCCTGCGAATAACATTGACTGACTCATTAGATGATGTGTTAATAGCAGAAATAGTATAACATGACTCAGCTATATGTTTTGGAGTCAAGCTAAAACCAAAGGAAAACTTATTCTCTTCTACCGATAGTGTTAGCTTTCCGTTCCTAACATCTATAACCGCCCCCGCCGTGTGTAGGAAGGGTTGACCTACGATGATAGGAATCAATGAGTCCTCAGCCATATCTACAATCACAAAATCTACGGGAATAAAAAACTTTCCGACCCTGACCGGGACGTCTTCCAAAACACCCAAAGGGCGTTTAAGAGAACGATCAACCATTTGTAAGGTCATACTTGTATTTTTCAGCTTACCCATGTTCATCTTTGTAAAAATAGAAAATGGCATCACACTAACACTTGCTCCTAAATCACAAAGAGCATTACCGATAGTAAAAGTGCCACTAGTACAAGGAATAGAGCAACTCCCTGGGTCTTTAAGCTTGGGCGGAGATTGACTATTCAGGATTGCGTTGCAGTCCTCGGTGTATGTCACTGTCTCGGCCTTATCGAAAGCATTCTTCCGGGAAATTATTTCCTTCAATAATTTTTCGTAGGCGGGTACCTGCGTAATCAATTCAATGAAGGGAATGCTTAGCTGAAGATCTTTTGCTACCTCCATGAATTTACTGAGCTGCTGATCAGTCTGATTCTTCCTTTGTCACTGTGGAAAAGGAAGTGTGATTTGTATCGAAGCTTTCTTAGCTGTCTCGGGAGGAGTCGGAGTAGGGATGTCTTGAGATAAAGATGGGGATGGAGCATCAGATGACAAAATACGGAATTTGGGCTCGTCCAGCACGACTCGATTGAGTCCAGGTGCTCCACTCGATCGAGTTAAGCGTGACACGATCGAGTGGAACGTGACTCGATTGAGTTGATCATTCAAAACCTCCCTGGTCGATTTTTGTGGGGTTAATTGATCGAGTCCAATTGAGTGACTCGATCAAGTGTCACTATCGGGTTCTAAGCCACACAATGTTTCGCCCTTAACCACATAATTTCCATCGACCGATTTATGCTTAACTAATTCCCGCTTCTCTAACTCGGTTTCATCGACGATGTCGACTAGGTCACCTTCACTGAGTTGGAGTAGTATGGTAATAGCATTGATCTGTTTAGTCTCCGAGATTCTTTGTTGCTTCTGAGCGGACAACTGGGCAATTTAATATGTGCTTCCTGCTTTTGGTGTGCTTGCAGGCCTTGTAGGACTAGTGCTTTAATCTCCGCATATTCGTTATTTGCTTGAGCTTGCGAAACGACATCAAATTGCTGTTGTTGATAGAATTGTTGTCCCCCTTGATTTTGCCTGTTAAAGTTAGACTGAAAATTATGATTATGAGGGGAAACAGAAGCAACAACCTAATTACTATTTGGAGGTGGCGGTGGTGGTTGATTCGTATATGGTAAAATCTGACGGGAAGCTTGGAGCGCGTTGACTCGTTTGGAATTGGAGACTTCATAAGCATCAAGGCGTTTAGTCAATGCCGCTAATTGTGCTACCATAGCATTGGCTGTCTCACTCTCTAAACCTGTTCCGCGAGTGTTACCTCGTGGATTACCCCATAGAGGGTGGTGAGTAGCCATATCCTCTATCATCTTTCACACTTTATTGTCGTCGACATTGTTTTGGAATCTTCCATTAGCTGCGTAATCAAGTGTAGCACGACAATCATCATACAAACCATTATAAAACTGATTGCATAGAAACCATACCTGGAACCCGTGATGTGGACACTCTTTGACCTGATGTGGACACTCTTTGACCAACTTCTTAAATCGTACCCAAGCCTCGTGGATATTCTCGTGAGGAGTTTGACAAAAATTAGTTACCTGATTTCTTAGCATGTTCGTCTTCTGAGGTGGGTATACTCGTAAAAAGCTAAGGCAAGAGATTTCCAGTCGGTAATCTCCTCAGCTGTGCGTTCTAGGTCGGTGATCCATTCCCTAGGATCGTCACGTAAGGAGAACATGAACAACATCTCCATCACCTGTTCCTGAGTAACTCCCGGGGGGAGTGGATGGTGGAGCAATAGTCGATGAAGATCCGCATACGTTTCGCCGGGTCTCCCCCGGCTGTACCTCCGAACTGATTTTTCTCTATTAAAGTGATGAAAGCAGGACAGATTTCAAACGACCCAGTTGTGGTAGTGGGCCGTTTGATCGGCTTTGGCAAAACCGTCTCTACTGGCTCGGAATAGCTAGCAAGCTTAGGCATATTTGCTAGCGATAATAACCTGGGTACAAGAGGAAACTACAAAAACCAGTGAGAACTGCCCCAAGGAACTGATGTTCCCCGGGACGAAAAATAACCTAAAATCTAAAACAAAAAATAAACAACTAAATAACACCGTCTCCCCGACAACGGCGCCAAAATTTGACAGGGATTAGTCATATCCCTAATCATAGATACCCTAAGGCCACCAACTAATATAGAAAGTGAAGTCAGGGGTCGAACCACAAGGATACATGATTTAGTTATCTACTCCTAAGATTTGGACTCTAGGTTATGGGTCACAGTTTTGGTTGGTTTGGTTAAGTAGAAACTAAATAACTAAGACAAAATAACAGTAAGGGAAAAGTCTAGGGTCTCAGGTTCACTACGAATATTAGTCGGGTCAGGGAGTCAACTAACAGGTCTATAATCGAACTACCTAAGGTGCAGGTCTGGTCGGTACAGTACAACCTTTAGATCTAAACTTAACCTTCGATCGCTAGCATTAAGTCAGTCTACTCAAACTATCGTACCCTAATTAGCTCTTAACCCGGTCGGTGAAAAGTCCTAATTTGCGATACTAATTAATTGAATTATGCATCAAACAATTAATCAGATTTAAAACGATATCCAGGCGATAGTTCATACGATTAGAAACAGGTCAATTGACGGTAACCCTACAAATACGCGACCCTAGATGAAATCTAGTCACTTATATTAAGTACAATCAAATTAACGAAATACGAATTGCAATTAAACATAACTAAGGTGAATCAAATTAATCTATGGAAAGCAATACTAAATCTACACTAGAAAACGATAAAGCAATATGAAGAATGAATTAAGATGGAAATTAAAGTAGAAACTGAAATTAGAATTGAAATTAAGAATTGCAATACCGAAGAATTTCAGATCTAAGAATGGAGAGCAAGGTTCAATGTATCTTGCAAGTAAACTAAACTAAGAAAACTAACTAATGAAAAGTGTGTAAAAGAAGGTAAAAGAAAAGGTGTCGAATGAAAAGTGTCTGACACAAGTCAGAAAACTGATTTAAAGAGTAACAGTTGGACTTGAAAACAGGCCCAAATTCTAAGTCGAAATAAGAATGATGCGTGACCCGGTTTGGGTGAACTCGATCGAGTGCCTGATGGCGGAGTGGCACTCGATCGAGTGCAGCAGGGGCACTCGATCGAGTGGCGCTGTAGATCACAGCATCGCGCGCTCTACTTCAAACAGCTCCCATTTCTTTGTTACGTGTTCAAATTGAACATGCAATATAACGTTAGAAAGATAAAGAGAAAGAGCTTTCCAACACCACCTGAATCATTCTGGTTGGAGTTTTAGAACGAAAGTTATGAACGTTTTAAGTTTACCCTTGTGTAGGCGATCATTCTTTCATATCGTTTGATATCCTTTCTTTCTTTGATCTTTGTTTCTTTGTGTATTCCGCATCTTCTTCCTTTGATTCCGTGCTTAGATGTGAATTCTTCAATTATCGATTCCGTAATGCTCCGATTAGCTCCAAATGCATCCAAATCTACAAAATATACACAAATACGGAAGTATCGACATTCAAAGTATATATTGCATCATTATTAACGAGTTAAGCACTAAAACTAAGATAAAACTAACAATTAGGGGATGAAAATATGTATATAAGTAACACTCATCATGTGGCTTGTTTTACTTTCGGGTTTCGACTTTGACTGGGTTTGACTCGGTCGACAAAGACGGTTTTTTCCCCGGTGACGGTTTTGGCTCAAAGTATCTTTATTTTATTGGAAATGACCCGCTGAGTCTGGATTTGAGGTTGGTTTGAGAGATTTGTACTCCATTAAGTGCCCACGTTGGATACTATTGATTTCGAGCCCATATTGGAGCATATTGTTGCATGTTAACGTCCGATCATCATCGGTGTTATGTTGGAGACTGCTACAGACACAAGCGGGCAGAATGCGGGTGTCTACAAAGTCCCACTTTGACTGAGGCTTGGACATGGCGAAAGTCAGAGTAGCCACCAGGTCAATTCAGGATTACAACCTGGCAGCTTTCCGGCCGGGTCGTTTATAGTCCATTATACTTGCGTGAAAGACTCACCAACCATAAGTTGAGGATCATACCTATCTTGACGATGATAACTCCACGGGGATTTGAACTTGATTTCAAAGTGCTAGGTGTACCTGTATGCAGACACATCATATTTTGAATGTAGCATTTTTAGGAGAGACACCGACTAAGATTTTCCACTGGGGAGTGAAGGTTGGTACTTGAAATGTTAGATACACAAGCAGAAATAGCGGATATAGTAGATAGAAAGATAACATATAGAAAATGCAGTAAACATCTACAGACTGGCTTGCGCTGGGGAAAAAGATTTTGCTTCATTTCGAAATTGAAGTTCTGACAACAGCTGGCGGCGTTCTAGGGGATAAGTTTTCAAAATTGAAGGTTTAGAAAAAATATTTGCAGTTTAATAGACTAAAGTTTGACCTTGTCAAAAATGATTTTTTTAAATGGCTAAGTTTTGCAAATTTCAAAGTAGGAATAGGAAAAGAGAGGCATACCGACAGACTCGACTCTGGACACGTTAGGACGAGGTGACAAACAAGACTTGGACTCTCGAAGGGTTTGATCGAGACTCGGTAGGAGGAGGGGTTACTTAAGATGACAAGACTCTTAAGTCACGCTATTCCTTAACTTAGGCGAGTGACAACACGGTCGAACATCAAAATGGGAAAGATATATTATAGGGGGATTGTAGTAGTTTGAAATGAGAATATTTATGCATGACAGGACTTAGCAGTAGCAATGCTGTAGTCTAGTGCTCTTTTGAATCCATGGATTTGGGGAAATTTCCCAAAGTAGGGTGTTCTTCAAGTCCTTGACAAATTCTTATCTTCGACCAAGCCGAGTACTCGGACACACTAGAAAGGCGGCTAGTTTTTTTGAAAAACATTTGGATTTTGTGAGTGGATGGAGAACTTCTGCTTGAGAGAAGGCCCCGGACGACAAAACAGAGTGTTGAGAACATGACCGTGTCATGATAGGAATGATGGTGCTTTTTGAATGTGTGTCAATGTGGGTGGTTGTGCCCTTGTGGAAGGGTTGCCTATGTATTCACATGCGATGAAATCAAATCAAATCATAGTTCAGGGGATTAAAAGATATGCTATGGCGCCTAATTTGTTAGGGCTTTGTGTGTAATTAGCCATATTGACGGTGTAGGCTACGTCCATTCCCAATGATGCCTCGATCAAAGGGTTAGAAGAGTTAGGATATTGATCCTATGACTGGGAGCATTCTCTAGGGTAGCCCCAGAGGTGGTGTGAAATATTTGGGCATATTCTATGCTGACCGCAAGTTGAATTCCCGTGTTCGGGACTGGTAACTGGATTAGATGTTTTTGGAAATGTGGTGTCAGGTAGTAAGTGGCTTTGATGGTTTGAAATATGGAGCTCAATTTTTGTGGAGCTAAAGCTTTGAGGGTAAGGTATTGTAATGTGGTAGGAAAGGGGAAAGTTGAGTAAAAATGACACAAATTTCGATTGGGTAGGTTTGACAATGTGGGATCTGATTTCCACTAGCCTTAATGGTTAGGGGGGCATCCTATGATGCTTGAATCCTAAAAATTCTGGGTTGTCTTTTAGCCTAGGTCTCGAGAAGGTCTTGAGGGTAGTAATGTGGGAAGGCTAGATGTGGTGTTAGCTGACCAACCTGATTGTCTCTCCTCTATTTGATGGTATGGACGTTGGTAATTTTTGAATTGACTGTACCCCGATAAAGGGTTTTTTTTAGGGTAGACCGTTAACCACGGTCTTGGGCTTTTGACCGTTAGCCACGGTCTTGAGCTTTTGACCGTTAGCCACAATCAGGGGCTTTTTTTGGTTAGCTTGACCGTAAGCCACGATCAGTGGCTTTTGACCGTTAGCCACGGCCCTGAGCTTCTGACTGTTAGCCACGGTCAGGGTGTTTTTTGAGTTAGGTTGACCGTTAGCCACGGTCATGGGCTTTTGACTGTTAGCAACAATCAGGTTTTTTTTTGGTTGACCTCTTAACCCCCGGTCATGGGATTCTTTATTTGAGTTGACTGTTTCCCGGTCAAGGGATTGATCGTACCCAGGTCAAGGGAATTCTTCATTTGAGTTGACCGTACCCAGGTCAGGGGAATTCTTCATTTGAGTCGATCGTACCCCGGTCAAGGGATTCTTCATTTGATTTGACCGTGTACCGCGGTCAAGGGATTGAACGTATATTTGTTAACCACGGTCATGAGTTTTTTAGTTGGTTGACCGTTAACCACGGTCATGTTAACGGTCATGGGTTTTTGAGTATATTGTTCGTTTTTGGCGAGATGACTTGTTTTTTCTGTCTTGGCCCTTTTTTTTTGCTCTTGCCCCACCCTTTTTTTATACCTTCGCTCTCGTTTTCTCTTTGTATAGCCCTTTCATTTTTTTAGCCCTTTTTCTTTTGGGTTTTCAGGTTTTTTTTATCACGACCATCTTCCCTATGGTGTTGGCAATAAGCATGGATATTCCCGGCTTTGCAACATCTATCTGCGGGCTGATTTGCGGTTGGGCCTATCGGTTGGATTAGGCCTTTAAAGCTAAACCTTTGTAAGGCGTAAGTATAGCTGGTATCTATGTGAGTGAACACTCGTAGTGGAGTACTCTACAGTAAGCATGGTAGTTTGGATCTCGGTATTTGTCAGCATAATTCTGAGCCAGCTCTGTGGAAACATCATCCCAAGTTGGGTATATCTTAGCATCAAGTCTATAGAATCACGATGTTGCTTTTGGTTCTTCTTTTGGTTAGACTAACGCCTAAGGTAGGGATTGGTCGGTCTTATTGGAGGGGTGTTTTTTTGTGAGGAATGGGCTTGCCTTCCATCTTGAACCCAAACTAGAAGACTTCCTAGGTTTGTCATAGGATTTGATGCCGCTCAGGCTAAGGGTAGTTATGTGGCTTTCTATACCAGACATGGAATAAGTAAAGGGAAACACAGGTCTCGATTCCCTGCAGTCATTATAGATGTGCCTATAATAGTCACGTGCATGTGCTGACAGTGTATGATGGTGTTCATCATGTTCTCGGAAACACATAGGGAAACATATAGTAGAGATAGAATATTGAAAGCTGATTTTATTGAGTTTTGAAAGGACAAAATACAAATGACTCTGACTCCGACTTAGAGATGAGAATATATATAGTAAATCCTAGACTCGGACTCGGACTCAGACTTAAATCAAATCTGGACTCTCGGACGCTCGGTTGGTATATGTTCTTCGTAGGGTATTTGATTGAAAGAAGTGACAGGTGCTACGACTCGCTAAAGCTCGGTTTCACGCCAACGAAAGAGGGGAAGACAAACTACGCGCGGCCCGGGGTGACGAGACAACAAAGACTCTTGAGTTTGGGTACTCGAACGTTGATCTAGACAAGGTAACGACCTTGGCTTGGACTCGACCATGAGACTTGAGTTACATGAGGGTGAGTCAAAAAAGGGGGAGACCGTGTTTGATCGCATCGCTTTCTCGGACCAACCGTGTAACACCCCTGATTTTATAAATTAAATTAAATTAAAGTTATGTTCATATCTTTATTTTATTTACGATTTAATTCGTAATTCTCCAAATTATTATAAAACGAATTTATCATTTAATCGTTTCAAACTCCTAAAATTCTATTTGTCTCGAAAACTCTTCTTATATTTTAAAAAAACATATTTTTATTTCTGTTTCGATTTATTTTACCTATTTAAATTAATTCTTATCGAAAGTCTATTTCGTCGATTTAAATTCTAAATTCATTTTATTTATTCATATTTAAACTCGAATTTCTATTTCCGGCTCGAAGTTTATTTATTTTAAATTTCGTCAAAACATCTATTTTCTTTCCTCCAGAAATCAATTTAATTCACTTTATCGAAAATTTATTATTGATCGGGAAATACTATTTGATCGTCAAATTATTTATCTCTATCAGCTTCGTTTTCGTCTCGAATACTTTATTTACTCATTTTATTTTCGGTCCGATTATTCATTTAAATTTTATTAACTCGTTTTAATTTGATTCTTGGGTCACTCAACTTATCGTTACGGAATTCGTTTAATCCGTATTTCTAACCCGAGCCGATTCAACCCCTTTTCCCATTTCTTCCTTTTAACGTTTTTGTTGCACTCCACCTATTCATTTCACTTTCCTATGTTTCCCACTTAGGTTACGTTCACCCCCCTTTACCTTTGGCTCCACCGCTTCATACTTCCGCCTCTCTTTCCTCTTCGTTTTCCGTTTGTTCTTTCCCCTGTCCTTACCTATTCGTCCCTTCCCCTTCATCTGCTACGCTATTTCTTCCTCAGTCCATCATTATCATCATCTGCCTTCTACCCCCTTCTTACGCACCATTTTTTCCCTCTGTTTTCCTCTGTTTTTCTCGGTCTTCGATGCTGCTGTGTGTCGACTTGATGCTTGCTGCTGCTGTGTTTCGTTTTGCCGCTGCTATACGTTTCCGTATCGTGCCTTCTACATGGCTGTTTAGGTCAGTTTTTTTGTCCGTGTTATTCTCTTTATCTCTCTCCGTCTTTGTCGTCCTTTTTCTGCTGCTGCCGCGTTTGTTTGTTGTGGCTACTGCGTTGGTTTTCTGCTGATGCGTGTGTTTGCTTCTGCTGTCTTGTTTGCTGTTTGCTGCTTATTCTTCTTTTTCTCATTCCTCTTTCTGTTTCGTACTGTTGTGGCCGAATCTTTTGTTCGTTTGCTGCGTTTTATCGTCGTTGATCATTATTTTAGTTCCCTGTTATTGCTGCTGATATTGTGTGGTACGTCGGGTTGTTTTCTTATTTTCCTCGCTGCTCGATTTTCGTACCTTGGTTTGGTTATTCGTGCCCTGATTTTATTCTCGTTTTATCGCGTTTCGAGACTTGTGCTTCGCTCTTTTCTGCTGTTTGTCGTTCCTGTAATGTTGTTGTTGTTGTTCTGGTTGCCGTCGTTCGTGTTGTGCGCTGCTTCTTCTCCTTTCCTTCTCTTCTTATTGTCGTTACTGTCCATTGTTAGTCTACTGCTGTTATTCGATGTCTTTATACTACTGCTATTCCGTGTTTCTGTGCGTTTTACTGCTGCTCCTTGCTACTTTCGGTTTCCTCATTATTCTCCTCTTTTCCCTTGTCGTCTTTGTGCCCAGATGTTGTTGTTTCTTGTTGTTTCGTTGCTTGGTATTTTCGACTCTCAGTGCTGCTGTTTCGGTCCTGTTACAGCTGCCCAACGTGTTCTCGTTCTCCTTTTTCTCTCGTCATTTTGCCTTCCATACTGTGCTGTTCAGTTATCGTTGTTATCGATTTCTTACCTTGTCCTTTCCGGTTGCATTGATGCTACTATTCGTTTTTCTTTGTTTCCTGATTCGCGAACCTTACTTTCCGTCCTTCTTTTCTTCGTTCTCTTCTTTCCCTTCTCCGTAATCTCATTGTCCCAATCTCGTTCTTTTTTGTTTTGTGAAGGGCTCGGAGTTTTATTGAATCGGCTTTCAAGTTCTAAGGTTCGAGCTTGGTCTAATAAAGAAAGGACATGTACGAGATTGATTCCGTTATCGACTTGAGGTAACTTTAGGACGTTACTCGATTTTATATCGTATGTTTGAGTAGTAGTATGTAGTAAATATTTTAACTTCGGTTTTCTAATTTTAGCTATTTATTATTTGCTAATTATATTGATTTTTTTTAAATTGTGTACTTTATAAATATTTTACAAATTTTCGATACCGTTTTATAAATCATTAGTAATTTAATTATTTGCGATCGTTATAATATTTTGTTGGTTATCGTGACATTAGTAACTAAATAATAACGATTTCATATTTCCTTCATGTTTCGTTAATTTATAATTTTAACTCAAAATCGTATTTTTATAGGGTTATTTAACGACAATAATACCAACTATAGGGCGTCTTCCCAAAATAATACCAAATTCAATAAATCTGAGAATAATACGTATTATTGGAAAAGTTAAACAAGAGTAGTATAAGTTACTTTATAACCTGCTACATTAGGTCACCTAATTAGTACTTAACCTGCTACTTATCCTCCATCTTCCTACTTAGACCTGGATAACGGGTGAACTGTGTCGGGTCAGCTTTGGTCGGACCACTTTTGTGTTATAATAATCGGGCTAACTTTGGGTCGGGTTGGATAATTTTGTGTTTGAGTCATTCTCGAGTTTGTTGTATTCAATTTTTTTAGGGATATCGACTCGTTTTCTATAATAATAGTCAGGTCAATTTCGAGTTAGCTCGGGTTAATTCAGATTACGGGTCAAAATCAAGTCTTCAATTCAGGTGTCGGGTCGGGTTCAGTTTGGCTTATTTCGGTCGGGTCAATTTTGTCAGGTTTACCTCTCCTTAGTCGTTCTCTCCTTCATTTGCTCTCTCCATTACATACCCTTTATCCTTATTTAGTTTTTTTCACCTATATGTTTCGTTTAGATTAACTTGTTGATTTTGGTGTAGGATTGTGTTGTTAGCTAGATTTGGTGAGGTTCAAAACTAGAAGGAAGAGGAAGACGGAGGACATGAATGACATTTAAAGCCCCGTACACTAAGTGAAAAGGAGTGAAGTAATATGAAATAAATTAAAGGCAAAAAAGGAAGGTGAACGGGTTTTACCGCTAACTGATCATATATACAATTCTGGTTTAACTACTTCAAAAATATGTATTATTCTCTGATTTATTAAAATTGGAACTATTTTAGGAAGATGTTCAATAGTTGGTATTATTGTCGTTAAATCAAATTAAAGATGAAAAAGAAAGGTGGAAGGTTTCTACATGTAACCGGTCACCTATACTACTCTTGTTTATTAAAATTGATATTATTTTGGGAAGATGCCCTATAATTGGTATTATTGTTGTTAAATAACCCATTTTTATATTATAATCGAGATTTTTATACTTGTTCAAAATTAATTTTGTTTTACGACTTATATTAATAAATGAGAAAATAGTCGATTTAGTTTTAAATATATTTTTAGTCGACTATTTTCACTAATGATTTCCTATTTGTTTCCGATTGACTATTTTTATTAAAATCCGTATTATTTATTAATAAAAGCTATTTGTTAAAAATAACGTGAAATCTTTGTAAATCTCGTTTCATTTATAAAACTCGTTGACTCAATTAATTTTGATATCGTTTTTTCTTAAAACACCTTTTTTCTAAAATTTATAGTTTTAACTCGATTTCCTAATTATTTATAAAATACTATATACTGACTTATTATATTTTATTTATATTTTGAGTAACGAATTTAGAAATATATTAAAGTTACGATAACGATGATAATAATAAAATGTTAATTTCGTTAGAAATGCTATTTTTATACATTTCACTTATTTTAATAACTTACGTATTTTCTATAAGACTATTTCTATTTTAAGTAAGTTTCTAAAATTAGTAAGTTTCTATTTATAGAAAGTTTCCCATCTAATATAAGATGTTTATTCCTTTTATCTTCATAAAGATTATATCTTTTGAATATCGATAATGGCTTGTTTTAGAGTTATGGAATAAGGACAAGTGTGGGTTTAGAGTAATATAGTCTGGGATGTACGTTTTTGCCATCAGCTATAAAGCCGGTGTGTCTATTTGGGGCACATTTGGTCGTTGAACTGGGCGTAGTTTCGCCCAGGAGAGTGTATGTTTTGACCTTAAGTTAGATATCGCATCGTGTTAGTCACCGTCAGTTGAACTAGACATATTTGTTGTCTAGGAGGGGTATGCACTGCTTAAACCAGGACCTCGCTACACACAGTCCTGTTATAGTTGAGTTTCCTAGTTAAAGACTGGATTCTGTTATGAGTTAAGTCTACAGTTCTCGAAACTAGTTTCCAGTATTATCATAGTGAAAGTCTAGATTCTACACTAATCCTAACCATAACGCCATTTTGAATATTTTTATTATTATCGATACATTTTGATTTGCAGGTTGACAAATATTTGAAGTTTTCTTCTGAAAACTTGTTTTGATTTTATTGTTCCAATATTTTAAGTTTTCTCCGAAAACTTATATTTTTTTATTATATCTTTTAATGTTTTTCGTTTTAACTATTTTGATATAATAATACTATTATTTTTTCATATGATATAATATGACAGAGAGAACGTCCGAGTTACTCCCCACTGACGTGGCTGTTATGTTTATAACATGACAGGTATTTGCTGCTGGATTTTGGGTGTGAGCTAGCGAGTAGCGTGGATCCTACTCTTTCTTTATTAATGTAATTTATGGATTTGTATAACCCGTTTGGAAAATTTTCTTTTTAGCCCTTTTGTAAAAAGAGGCCTTTGTATTAACTTACCATTTCTTTTAATAGGATATAGTTTGTCAGTGTGTTTTAATCCCAACTCTACAGTGTTTCCGCCACTGTATTGCGTTAGATTTTCTAGGGGATTACAGTTGGTATCAGAGCATTGTTGCCCGACGCTT
Source organism: Agrostemma githago (assembly GCA_958450325.1). NCBI lineage: Eukaryota > Viridiplantae > Streptophyta > Magnoliopsida > Caryophyllales > Caryophyllaceae > Agrostemma > Agrostemma githago. The sequence goes on along the minus strand of OY288247.1, from coordinate 56,886,996 downwards.
ACACCTGATTGTAGGAAAATACTAGTAAATAATTTGAACATTAAAAGAGTATTAGTGAGAGATGGGTAGACACAAAAGTAAGGATTTAACTGTTAGATTTATATGTTCTTGTAACTCAATCACTAGCATTGAATATTCGTCTCTTTTGTCTGGAAGAAGATGGATGAACAAGATGTTGATATGACTCGAAAGGTTTGTTAAGACTCGAGTGTCGGACGAGTGACCCTTGGACGTAAGGTGCACGAACCTTTGGTTACAAAGCTATGCCTAGTAAAAGGTTAACTCTGCCTTGAGGAAAGGTAGACGGGGTTAGGGAAGAAACCTACGATGTAAGATCGACAAAGCTTCGACGCTACAGACCCTCGACTTGACTTGAATAAGGATGGACCCTAGTATTAGGGTATATGTAATCCCCTAGAAATTCTAACGCAATACAGTGGCAGAAACACTATAGAGGGGATTAAAACACACTGACAAACTACATCTTATTAAAAGAAATGGTAAGTCAATACAAAGGCCACTTCTTACAAAAGGGCTAAAATAAAATTCTCCAAACGGGTTTATGCAAATCCATAAATTCCATGAATGAAGAAAGAATAGGATCCATGCTACTCGTTAGCTCACACCAAAATCCTGCAGCAAATACCTGTCATGTTATAAACTTAACAGCCACATCAGTGGGGAGTAACTCAGACGTTCTCCCAGCCATATTATATCATATGGAAAATAATAGTATTATTATATCAAAATATTTAAAATGAGAAAACATTTAAAATGATATAATAAAATAAGTTTTCAGAGAAACTTAAAGCACTTGCCAATCAGAAATAATACGGATTTTACGAAATAATACGGATTTTACTAAAAATAGTCAATCGGAAACAAATAAGAAATTATTAATGAAAATAGTCTCGACTAAAAATGTATTTCAAACAAAACGACTATCTTCTAGTTTATTAGTATAAATCGTAAAACGAAAAATAATTTATTAAATGAGTATATAAATCTCGATTATTATATTTAAAGTACTATTTGAGTTAAAATTATAAATTAACGAAATATGACAAAAATATGAAATCGATATTATTTAGTTACCAGTGTCACGATAACCAAAAAAATATTATAACGATCATAAATAATAAAAGTACTAACGATTTATAAAACAATGTCAAACAGTTGTAAAATATTTATAAAGTACACAATTTAAAACAATATTTTTAGCAAATAATAACTAAAATTAGAACACCTAAGTTAAAATATTTGCTACATACTACTACTCAAACATATACGGTATAAAATCGAGTAACGTCCTAAAGTTAACTTGAGTCCAAGTCCAAGTCGATAACTTCAATGCAATTGTCCGTCCAATTAGTCCAAGCTCCAAACCTTCAACAGTAACACGTCTTTAAGCTCCAAGTTGTAGAATCGATAATCTTCTTCAAGCATGATTCACCACGAAAGACGAGTTGACAAAACAGAAGAATGAGACATGGGTAATCGACACAAGACGGAAAGAAGTTGATGTGTAAAATAGAACAAGAAGGCTGAATTTAATCGAGTCGAATATGACCACAATAATAGCCTAAAATAGCTCGCAACCAAAGCATCAGGTAAACGACAAACACGGAGGAGAAGAAAGATCATCAAAAGACGGATATAAAATGAGATGGAGGAAAGAATAGGGTCCAAAGTCGAGCAGAAAACGACAACCACACGGTAGCAGCGAACATCAACAATACATAACAGTAGACGATAAAGTCGATATAGAAACCGAGTGAACCAGGTGCACCAGATGAGTGACACAACATCACAAACGTCCAAAACAGCAACAATGTCGAGCAGCACAGAAAGAAGAATAAGAAGAAGAAGAAGAAAAAGAAGAAGAAGAAGAGGAAGAAGAAGAGAAACAATCATAACGTAGTAAAAGTTCGGCAACAACATTCACGAAAGCTGAAAGACGGGACGACAAACAAAACATAGAATTCAGGGGAACCGACAATAGTTGCAGCAGCAGGCAGACATCAACAATGATAGTAGTAGCAAGACAGAGAACGAGAACCAAAGAGCATCGAAGAATCCGTAAACAACAACTGGTGTGATAAGCACAACAACAGAACGCAAGGATGACAGAAAGGAAGAGGTGAACGAGGAAAATAGAGAGTAAGAAGGAAAAAGTGTAGAAGAATAGAGGCCTAATCGAAACCGACTAGCTACAACAACAACGACAATTGTATCAATAAGAACGATAAAACGACATCAATAGCTTAGTGCACATCAGCGATGGAAGGAGCAACAAATCAAGCAACGACAACAACATCAATAATAGCATCGTGCATCAAGGATGACACAGAATCGTGCAGACACGCATGGTCAAAATGAACGAAGACACAGAAGGAGAAGAAGCAAAAGAAGAAACGGAAATCACCACCAGCAGCAACATAAAACAACAGGCAGAAGCAACAATGACGCTATAAATGGAAGAAGAAGAGGTGGAAGAAAAAGAGAAGCAAGGAATTACCTTATTACTAACTCCGAGCAAGGGTGAAAGTAGCTGCACGACGGCATAAAGACGACGATGACGACAAACAGGGGAAGAAGTGATGAAACAGAACAAAGAAAACACAGAGTGTGCGTTGTCGTGAAGGAACGAAGACGATTATGATGGTTGACGGTGATGAAGATGAAATAGATGAAGGGAGATGAATGAAGGGAATACGTAAGATGGAGGGAAACCAAAAAGTTGTGCGTGAAAGTGAACGTGAATGCTAGGAGGGATGAATGATGAGAGGGTTCAAGGTGAAGCGGTGGAAATTAAAAGAAGGAAGAGGGGGATGGATCAAGTTGGCCTGGTCCAAGCTAAATTAAATGTGGGTTAGGAAAACGGAGTTAGTACATAACGTAAATGAACTAAAACTGCCCAGTCAAAAGTCGATCCACACAACAAACTAAAACCGGGTTGAAAAAGTAAATAATTTGACCCAATAAAAGATCGAGTAAATAATATATTCTCGAGGTTAAAATAAAATATTCGAGATGAAAATGAAGTTTGTAGAATAAATAATTAGGTCGAGAGTATTTATAAAATGTATCTCAAAAGTAAAACAAATTATTACGATAAAAATAATGTTTCTTGAGAAAATTAACGAAGGTACGACGAAAATGAATTAAGTTGATTTCTTGAGGAAAAATAATAAGTTATTTAACAAAGCTTATTAAAACGAGTTCAGGTTTAAAAAAAATATAAATTCAAGCTTAGATCGAAAGAATTTATAATTCAAATCGTCGAAACAGAAGTTCAATAAGAATTAAATTAAATGTATAAAATAAATCGAAACATAAACAAAAATATGTTTTAAATATAAGAAGAGTTTTCGAGACAAATAGAATTTTAGGAGTTTGAAACAATTAAACAATAAATTCGTTATATAATAATTTTAAGATTTACGAATTAAATCGTAAATAGAATAAAAGTTAAATAAAATTTAATTTATAAAAATCAGGGGTGTTACAACCTTCCCCACTAAAAGAAAATTTGTCGTCGAAACTTACAAAAACATAAAAATAGAATGGAAAACAAAGTTATTTCGCTTGATCAAAATGAGAATGCTTAACTTCCATCACAATCTCGGTTTAAAAAAAAATTGTACAACTTCAAACGTGATTTGAAATTGAAATCGAAGACAAAATTTATTTCAAGATAAGTTGGGCGTAGTTACCCAAGGTTTAAAATCATCTAAATTAATAAAATCGTAAGTTAAAAATTATTTGATAAAATAATGACGATAAATAATATTTGTAAACGAACTCGAGTGGGAGAGTACCCAAATACATTTTCAAAGCAACGGTAAAAATTTTGATCAAGAATTTCGATAATATTTCGTTTTAAGATAAAAAAAGTAAGCTTTGAGAAATCAAATTTTGTGGTCAGTAAAATCGAACCAGTCGCTAGACGTTTTCAATAAAAATTTCAAAAATCTACTGACAATATATCGAAAACTTGTACATACAAAATTATTTAGAAACTCTTAAAACTGTTTTATAAAATAATATTATAGAAATCAAAATATTTGCATTTATGAAGGTTTGAAAATCAAAATTTAAAACAATTTCAAAATATTTTAAAATAAATTAATAAGGCATTTTGAAATAGGACTAAATATATGTTATCAACCAAAAATAAAACAAAAATGAAGTATAAAGTTCTTAATGGGATAACTCGAAAATGTTAAATTCCACGATAACCGAAAAGTTTAAGTTGCTCTAAGTTTTTACAAAATGGGAAGTTTTAAAATTTGAAATTATGCTTCATAATCTTAAAATTTCATGAAAATAAATTTTTTTAAATTAGTCAAATTTTTTATAACATAAGTTCGGGGAAATAGTAAATGGATAAATAGAGTTAAGGTCAACGACAAATCGAGACAAAAATTTTCAAACCCGATAAGGAGTTGAAGGAAAAGGCCGAAGATGTAGCAGGATTAAAGAGAAGCTAAGGTGAGTACGAAATTGAGAGTCCAGTAGAGCTCTCAAGGAATAGAATAATTTAACCATCTCGAGATTCCTAGCACAACTCCCACAAACACGGGTTCCTAATTACCATCAAATAATACTAAGTCCAATATTAGGCATTGGGTTGTCCAACTTAGTCTTACAACGTCCAAAAATATCAACTGTTACAACCTCCAATAAAAAGTCTTGCATTATTATTCACTTGTTCAAACGACACAATACTAATCCTCAAATGCTTTAGAATCTAATCTCATTAGTTAAGATTCCACGGTCAACAAAACGCACCCAAACTCGAAGTATACTCCAAATTTCTTGAGTAAGGAACACTAAACACGGTCTACCAATTTAACAATGCTCGGGTACAGAATCCTCAAAAATAATCACTAACATATTTATAATGCCACAAGTACAGAAGTTGGGAAAGTACAACAAATCCTCAAACAGGCTCAAACCTATAGGCCAGGTAATGGCGCAAACACTCACATCTTCAAACACGTCATTCAACTAAGGTTTCTGAGAAGTCCATCAAATGCCTAATTACAACAAGGCAACCATAACATGTTTAATAACTCAACGAAGTCACAATCTCGCTGGTCAAAGAGTTCCAAATGGTAAATTCCATCAAAATGATTGGCATCAAAGTATCCCTCAAAACAACACAGTAAAACCAAACTGTGATTGTGTAAGATAGTCCTCTTCTTCAAGGACAACAACAATTTATTCAAGTTAGATCACTCAACACCAAATTTAATTCATAGGTTACAACCTTAAACAACGATCAACGATCTAGTCCTTAAGAAACACGGGTAATCTATGTCAACCAAAATTTCTAACGACATTAATGAAAATCTTTATGGTACCACAACACTCAGGCTAACACTCCAAACAATACTCTATGATCCCAAATATTCGCGATGCATCCATCAAATAAGCATTAGGTAAGAATCCCAAAGTAATATTATCAGTTACACTTAGTTCGGTTCTAGGTTAGGTACTAGGTATCCATCAAATATAATATACTCTTACTACTCCAAAATATCATTCAACTTTATGTACTCTATATAATCATGTAACCTATAACCCAAGGCTGATCGGTATTTAAGGTATCATTCTAATTCCATCAAGGAACAAATTGCCATTCAAATCAATTCACAAGAATTTCTTACTTGCTTAGAAGATAGGGTAGAATCAGAATCCTCAAACCAGGTAACAAGGGTTTACTAAACTCAAACATCTATATAACTTTTCACGGGGTTAATGATGGGAGGACTTGCCGTGGGTCCTACCGATCAAGTAATGCCAACTAGACCTAACAAGTTGCTAGGGTAAGTCGGGTCAAGTCCACGGGGACGGTAGAGGTTGTCTAGACTATGGTCTACCTAAAAACGAGGCTAAGTCACCAAAATAGCACAAAGAGAAGAGAATTGACTAACTATGTTGATGGAAGGAGATGAAACTAAACTAACGATGGACTAGATATAACAAGAACTAAATGGAACAACTAAAGCTTAATGAACCTATCAAACTAGAGAAATTATGACTAAAAGGATGGAGAAGTCAAATATGGGAAGGAGTAGGGTTAGGTTGGGTTCATAAGTGTAGTAGGATGATTGGGAGGTCAAGGGTGTAGGTTTCACCTAGTTATTAAGGTCGGTTCGCGCTCTCGCGTCAAGCCTAAGTCCGCTCTCTCGCGTCAAAGACTAAACCCGAATACTCGTGCAAGATATTACCCAATACACAAGGATTCAACCACAAATCAATCACACAATGAGAAGATGAAAACAAGCATGAGAAGCATGGCCACTACAACTCAAACAAGCAATTCAACAAACACATGGTGCTCTTAACATGTGACTAGTAACAAAGAATCCACCTTTACCCTTAATCAAACCCTAATTACCCATAATCCGCACTTAATCCCCTTACTAACCCCACAAAAAGTCTACTCACTCAAAATCAAACTAATACCAACAATGATAAAAGGAAACAACACAAACATCCAAACATCCATTATGAAACTAGAAAGAACAAGAACAATAAGAAAAGATTGAAATTTGAAAGATTAAACAAGGATTAAGAGTAAAGAGAATAAGAAGATTATACCTACTAACAAGAAGATGAAAAGATAAGAACTTGCATTAATAAGAAAAACCCAAATCAATCTCCCAAGGTTGTCAATCTTGGATGAATCTTGAAGAATTCTCTTAATACAAGACATATTACTAAGATTAAGCTAAGATTAACAAAAGATTAATGAAAGATTAAACTAAGGTTGAAGAGAGTCTATCTAGGGTTTAGAATAATGTAGAGTAGTCTAATGTGCTTAAACAATACAAAGGAAGGGTATTTATAAGGTTACAAGAGCAAAGGAGAAGAGAAAAAGAAGCGCGGGTTACAGCTGCTCCATCCCGGTCGGGATGGTGGTGGTCCCGACCGGGACGAGATGGTCCCGACCAGGATGAGGTTGCTCCCGGCCGGGATGGCCCAATCAGAACACGCTTCTTCCTCGAACTTCTTCCCGACCGGGAAGGCTACTCTTCCCGCCCGGGAAGGGTCTTGTAGGCCTCCAATATGATCATAAAGGTCCCTATTTGCTCTTCATAGGCTTCTCATCGATTCTCGGTGCTCGGGATCGAGTCTAAGGGGCTCGGGAATGGGTCCCAATGTCTCGGGATCGAGTCTAAGCCACCGAGTGATTGTCGCTTCTCTTTGATGGCTCCAAATGTGTCGGAAACGAGTCGGAATCGTTCCATTTCTCCAATGTTGGTCTTAGGAACCTAAAACAAGCTAGAAGAAGCGTAAGTAGCCTCAAAACCCGCTACAAAGAGCGATTCCACAAGAGAAACCGGGACCAAACACAACAAATAAGTACTACAAAACACACTTATCAACTCCCCCACACTTAACCCTTACTCGCCCTCGAGTAAGCACAAACTAACTAAAAACTAAAAGACACTAGACTACTAATCCGAGCGGGTATTAGCGCACCCTACGCCATTTCAACTCACGCGAGTACACTTAGAGGAAAAGTGCACTCCGCAAGGCAAGTGAGGTCTTGCGACAAAACTATGGATGCAACCGGACACAAAAACACAAAAACAAACAAACATACAAACAAACAAACAATTGGTTGCACCCAAAAAGAAACAAATACCGCTTCCCTCAACAAAGCGGTGAAAGAAACACCAGTTAAGGACTCAAGGCAAGTGACAACGTTCCCAAGCTAATAACACAAATCGAAATGGACAAAACCCTAATAGTATGACAACAAAGCAATAAAAACGTTGGTAACTTACCTAGTTCCTCCTAACCTTCTAAGAACGTACAACGGGACGATCGGCGGGATGGAAAAAGGATGAACCACGGAGTTAGTCGACACTGTAGGTAAGTGAGACCCCGCCCCCTTTAGTGATAAGCCAAGAGGATCGTCCCATGCTCAAAACCGTCTAACTAGCCCAAGTAAAAAGGTGGATAAGGTTGCAAAATGGGGGAAGACCGACTATTTACCGCTATCAACCTTCCTAGGGACTCGGTCCTTTGGTAGGCTCTTCATGATAACAGTCGGTAAAGGCTTATTATTGAGGGGGGAAGATCTTTTTGTGAGACGATTTTCTTTTGGCATTTTTCTCTTTTGCATTTGGCTTTTGATTTGCTATGCCACTTCTTTTTCTTCTTTAGTATTTTGCTTTTGACTTGTTGTGCCTTTTCTTTTTCTTCTTTCTTTTCTTTCTTTCTGACTTGGTTTGCCTTATGGATGAATTTTGTTTTGTAGGCATTTCTTGCAATTCAACCAAGTAAGAACTTCAACAATTTTGCAACCTATTTGTGGAAAATGTGTAGGAGGTAGGGAAATGGGTAAGTCGGGATGGGCCCTTTCCTTCAAACCCACAAAAAGGGGAGAAACTTGGACTAATCAAACAATTTCGAACACGGTCACCCAAGGGACGGGACTCGGCAACCAAGGCCTTTTCACTCCGTGGGTGATCAAAATGGTCATAATGCAAATCCCGTAGTAAATCCCTAGTAGACTAGGTGGACTCAACGTAAGAAACCAACGAAATCATTGATTTAAAGTCATTCTACTAGACTAAAGTCCAAGACTCGATTCACATCACTAGAAAGGGAAAGTAAACACTTGCACACTAGCCTCAAAACCGGGTTTTCGAAAACCTTTTTCCTACACTAGACACAATCTAAACAAGACACAATAAGGACGAAAGAAAATGAGACACACACAACACAACAAAACAACATAAGAGAAGCAAACAATCATACAAACAAAACAAACACCACCCCGAAATATCCAAATAAGCAACCAAAACAACCACAACCTTCAACAAGCTCCACCCGAGCACACATCATCACAAATCTCCTCCAAACTCCGCAAGAGAAAAAGAGGAAAAGAGGTAGAATGACGTTACCGGATGTCTTGAGCTTCCCGAAAATTACGGTGATCCGGGAACCTATAAGGAAATGGGGAGGCGAAACACACGATACAACAAAAAATACGACACAACGACACAAAAGGAAAAGACACAAAAGAAAATCTTTTTGATTTTTATGAAATTTTTCAAATTTTTAGGGTTTTTTAAGATTTTTTCGAAAAAAAAGACGAAAATAAAACTAAACTAGACTACGATATCACTCCCCCACACTTAAACCGAGCAATGTCCTCATGCTCGATCGGTAGTGTGCGGAGATACTAAAAAGAAAAGAAACTACAAAAATAAAGCTAAAAATCAAAAAGAAAAGCGGAGAAAAGGTAGAATGTGTCCGGCCGGGGTGTAATCAAGTCACCATGGGCCGAGACGAGAAAAGATATGGATGGGGGAAGAAATAAAAAGAAGGAAATAAAAGGAAACGGGAGGGGAGGACTAGGTGTAATCAAGTCACCTAGCTCGGATTCCGCCCGAATCCGACTAAATCCTAACAAAAGAAAGAGAAATCAAAGAAAAAGTGAAAATACTTGCAAATTTGGATTTGAAATGACTCTCGATGTAGGCACGTCATCGAGAATCGGGAGCAATGACTACCAAGGCCCCGAGGGCCACCATGACTCAAAAATGGATAAAGGGAAGGGAACAAATAAAGGGAGACAAGCAACAAAAGACTGAAAAGAAAGGATAGTCTCCGTACCAATCGGTTAGCAATTCACACACTCTATCGTCTCAATGTTCGATATCGGCATATAGCTAGTCTTCGTCATTGTTATTCCTCTTCATTTTCGATATGGTAGCGTGGTTGAAGTACTAGGCTTGCAATGGTATAAGGAGATGGGATTTGATGTGAAACTCGGTGTATAGAGAAGAGAAGATGAGATGAATGTATGTATATGAAGTGTAGGGGTCATATGATAGGTGCAAGGGTAGGTAGGAAAGTTAGGAGGGGGTATAAAGTGGTTGGGTGGGCTCAAATGTCAAAGAAGAGGCAAAAGGAGGAGCAAGGCACCATCCCGGTCGGGATGCACTTCTTCCCGGTCGGGACGGACTTGATCCCGGTCGGGATGGCACATCAGTGAACCCACTTTTCAGCACACTCATCCCGATCGGGATGACATCGTTCCTGGTCGGGATGGACTTCTTCCTGGTCGGGACGGTTCCTTCCCGGTCGGGATGAGTCTTCTAACCCTTCATATTCTTGATAGCTTCACCCATAAGGCCACCAATACAACGAGACCTAGAATCTCGTCCCTAAAAGCTTGTCAAAGGCTTCAAAAACCCACTTCCTAGCCCAAGCTCCAAGCTTTTATCATCAACTACTCACTCAAGACTTCATCTTCACTATAACCTATCAAATGAACTCAATAAACATCATTAAAATCCCTCCCTCACATCGCTCATCAAATACCAAATTACAAGAATTTCACAAAACTTAAAAGAATAAGAAAGAGATATATACAATAAGACGGTTTTTTGGAACTCCATCAAACCAAGGATGGTGCATTCTTCAATCATTTTTCAACAACAATATAGATAACTTCATCGCTATCAAGAGCACGGAGTAACAAATCGAAGGCTCTCGAGAAATCTTCGATCAAGCTCGTGGAATACCAATCCACACTCCAAGGTTCTTCACAACCTTGTCTAGAAGTCCTCGGGGCATCCCGATCTACTAAGTTCAATGACTTGAACTTGTACTTTCGATCCTTCGGTATATACCCAAACTTCCACTCATCTTCACAAGGCCCCAAGGGAGGCTCAACCTTCTTCTTACCGACCGGCTCCTCTTCAATCACATCACATGGGCATTCATCCGCCCCAAGCTCGGAATCATCATCTTCAATTCCATACAAGTTGTTTTTCAAGCTTTCACCCGACTCATCCCCTAGATCTATGTCTTTCATGGCGTGGATCATATTACACGACTCATCATTTGTAGGCGAGGTGTTGCCTTGGAGGTCAAACACGAGCTTCTCGTCGCCTAGCTCAAATGTGATCCTACCATTCTTTACATCAATCATCGCACTGGCGGTATGTAGAAATGGGCGGCCAAGGATAATGGAAGTGATAGCATCCTCCGGCATATCAAGCACAAGGAAGTCGACCGGGATGAAGAATTTCCCTATTCGTAGTGGCACATCCTCTAACATCCCTAATGGTCAGTTAAGTGAACGATCGGCCATTTGGAGTGTAATAGAGGTACACTTAAGCTCTTTCATCCCAAGTCGCTCACAAATAGAATAAGGAATAATGCTTACACTCGCACCCAAATCACATAATGCCCTTTCAATCTTCAAGTTCCCTATGGTGCACGGGATTGAGAAACTACCCGGATCCTTCAACTTAGGAAGTGTAGAGCCTTGAATGAGCTCGCTCACCTCTCTTGTGAACGCTATGGTCTCTTCCTTGTCCACAGATCTCTTCCTAGACAAGATTTCTTTCATGAACTTTCCATAGGCCGGGACTTCACTACTACAAAATCATAGGTTTCTTGACGCTTTATGCTGGACGCTTGTATAAGTGTCCACCCTTTTCTTTATCAAATTTTCTTTGTCTACCCTTTAAAGTGTCGAGAGTTATATTTTTTTTATTATAATTCATAAACAATATAAAACCTCTAATTAAACTTATACCAAAAATTGAGCGGTGAATAATTAAAAAAAAAAGAGCGGTAAATGAATTTTTTTTATCCCGCTTATACCAAAACCGAAATCAGAATTCAGAACCAAATTAACCCCCTTTACTCCAATTTGGCCTGAAATCCTCAAATTAAACCTAATCAAAAATCTTTGATTTCACGTATATGTGCGCTGCTCCTCCTTGATTTCGCGTATAAATTCATTTATCTTGCTGCTCCTTCATCAATACCTTCGTATATGTGCGCTGCTCTTTTATCGCGCTGAATATTTATCACCGTTCTGCTCTCGATTTCGCTTCAATGTTGTGCTATTGATTTCGCGATTATTCATCATCGCTACTGCCGATTATTGATTTCAGGTACGGATTTTATTTCATGTATGATATTGATTTCACTTTTAATTTCGCGTCGCTGTTCTGCTATTGATTTCCCATCAGCGTTCTTCTGATTTCATCACGTTTGTTTAGATACACAGTTCGCATCACCATTCCGATTATCTCGCTGTTCATCGTTGTTCTGCTATCTTCACCTTATCTCCCTAAATCAGGTAACATTCATCGATTAATTTCTTAGATTTGTTGTTCAATTTATTAACTTTTTCGGTTTGCATCGATTTAACTTCATCGTGATTATGATACTAGTTGTATATTTTGTTGATTTTTTTGTGAATTTTTAGTTGATTTTCTTTTTAATTAATCGACTTGTTCATGATACATGTGGGTCGATTATAAAATCTTTTTATAACTTCCTCATGTACTAGTCCCTGAAATTATATACGGTATTTTTGATACAATAGATATATAGGATAGTGATAAAACTGTTCAGCAATGCTACTGATAAGTTCTTAAACAACAAGAAATGAAGCACCTAAGTATGAAGAAAAGTGAGCCTGGGTTCAAGATTTGTATTAATAACTGAGGATTGGAATAACAAGTAGAATATAGTTTTCAAGCATAATCTACTTTATTACATTCAGGATATATATATATATATATATATATATATAGTTATGATGCATTAATCTAGCCATTATAGCAGTGTGTCTATCATCCTTTAATTGTAGGTCTGTCAATAGATGGCTCCTCCTCATGTTGTGGTCCTTGAATTGTACCTCCTGTACATACTTGTTTGGCTAGCAGTGGATGGTGGAGTAATTCCTTTAGCACCAAGCCTTTCATTCGCGCACTGGCAGAATACACATTCAGTGTATAACCTCTATTTCTTTTTAGTGACAGCAGCAATTGTATTAGTGACAGCAACAATTGTACCTTCTGTACTTCCCCTTCTGGTACCCGTAGCATTAACATTAGTATCAATTGTATCTAATTCTTTTATGCATTGTCTTCCTAGTTTCTTCCTATGCATGGTGGGATAGTCTTGGCTTGTCCCCCTTCGTGCAACTGGTAGCCAATTGTGGTACCACTGAACCCGATCATTTTTGGTTGTTTTTCACTCTTCATGACTTCATGCTCTGTGCTATATCTCAATAAAAACTACTCCATTGATCGTTGCATGTTTTATCGTCCTCTGGTATGGTATGCTGGTAAAAGTATCCTCTGTCCTTTGAGTCTGGTTTGGAAATCTGCTGCACTTGATAACCAATGATTGTAATCATATCTTAAGGGAGCATTGTACAGAACATGATATTGTACAGAGATGAAATTTGGTCATCAGGCAGTTATTCTTTATCTGTGAACTGACCCTGCTCTTCTAGAAACCCTAATAATTTGCTGGTTATATTTTTTTGCTCAGATAAATCATGGAATTTTTATGAAAGATGAAAACACAGAACTTTCAGTGTTGGTAGATCGTGCAGTTGGGGGGTCTAGCATAATGGATGGTGAAGTAGAATTAATGCTTCATAGGTATTCTCTCGAGTTATCGTTCTCTAAAATTACTGTATCTTAGTCAACCTAGTTGCATTGACTAACATCACAGGTGTATTGTGGAAAATATCTTTGGCACAATTTTTGTTACCAGAAGGCTACTCCGTGATGATGCTAGAGGCGTTGGTGAGGTACTGAATGAAACAGTTTGCAGTCAAGATTAGTGTAAAGGCTTGATGGTAAGCTATGTTCTACTTCTGTTGATCCATGTTTATGTTTATCAAATTGTGTCGCTCCACTGTTTGATGCTAGCTTTATAAAATACACCCTTGTCCGTAGATGATGTCAATCTCTTTTGAGTGTCGACTCAATTACACGTGATATGATGCTTCATAATTTAATATTACTGTACCACGGAGTATATAGCAGCTAGACAACAAAAGGGTTAGGAGTGTATAGCAGCTAGACCTCTGGGATATGCTATACTGGGAAAAACTTCTCCCAGGTACTAACATATTTTGCTCAATTTCTTCTTTTTTTCATTATTTGGGAAAAATTGTCTCATTCTTTGAAAATTCACACTCAGTACTTTGGGTTAAGAGCATTTCACATTCCACTTATGATCACAGGATACTGTAAGTTCAAATTCACACTTTTTACCATTCAGTTTCGATGTAAACTGTGACTTATTTTATGTCATCTTCTATAACGTTTTTACATCAGATCATGTCAATTTGTATGTTCCTCAAGATAAATAGGATTCTATTTAGAAGGGAGCAGCAGTTTAACTAATGCAGACAGCATTTTAAGGCAAATCAGGATGGAATAGGAACCAGACTGTATTTAACTTGGTTTGGGTTCAATTTCAGTAACTTCAAGTTGCATCTTAGACTTTTAATGAGTTACAGGTGATTCAAGTTCAGGATTCACTTTAGTTCCGCTGTATTTTATTGCAAATGCAGGCCACATTTTCGCATCACGTGAATAGCTGCATATCAGTTTGTGTAAAAAAAATAGGGTTGCGTTCAAATGCGTTTTGACCCAAAAACATGGTTCCGTTATTCTTCAATCGAGTTGTATTTTCATGTTAATGTTGGATGCATTTCTTTCTTCAACCAGGTTGCGTAATACTGAATTAATCATGTTCACAACCTGTGCTTTTATGTCGATGTGAATGCTGCAATTCCTACATGCTTCGGTTTGTTTCTAGGCATAAATTGAATGCCCATTTGTTCCTGCTTTATTGTGAGAACCAGGTTGCATATCTATGCGCGAATCAGGTCGCACTAGTAGAGTACAAGTCTGAAATGCGAATACATCTATAACCTACACATGAGCTACGATTTACATCAAGTTAAAGCAAGTTGTAATCTAGAGCCTATACATGAGCACCAGTTTGTAGCTCTAATTCGAGTATATTTTAGTATTTGTATGATGAGGGTGGTTTGACCGTTTGAGCTAGGTTACTTAGATTCTTCATAATAAATTGTATTTGTGTATGAAACTCGGAAAAATGAATACATTTTATGAAATAGATCAGATGTGTCCTACACTGAAACATTCCCGTGAGAGGTATTTCTGATCGAGTCTAAGTGACAATGAGGGCAACAATCGTACTGTCATGTATGATTTCTGTAATGAAATCTAGCAAGCATCACAAGTGCAATCATCAAGAGCCGAAGGTTTCATCTTCAATGAAACTGAGGAGAGCAGCAAAAAAGCATATTTAGTTTAGAATGTTTGAATTCATACCTTTATTTTTATTTTTTTGGATGACGATTTCAGATATTGATTCATGTTAGTCGATCCCAACCCTTTTTGAGATTAAGCCTCTGATGTCGTTTGAATTCATACATTTCACGACTGTGGCAAAGTGGCAGCTGGCTATAACATATTATTGGATGTAATTACAAGGTCGCAAAGTTGTTATTGAAGGGGAACATAAATGTCCCGAGGTTACTAAGGACGGTGTCACAGTTGCAAAAAGTATCAAGTTCAATGACAGGACTAAGAATCTCGGTGCTTCTTTTATATTTAACTTCTTAATTAAGTTAAAACCTCCCACTGTACCATGATCGACTCAGTTTCAAATCTTGTATTTGTCGTGTTGTTTGTATACTTTAGGTACAACTTGTACCACAGTCTTAACACAGGCAATTCTAGTGGAAGGATGCAAGTCTATAGCAACTGGTGTCAATGCAATGGACCTACGCACTGGAATAAATATGGCAGTCGATGCTGTAGTAGCTAATCTGAAGAGCAGGGCTGTGATGATAAGCACGCTAGAGGAGATCACCCAGGTAAACGTACTTAATTGTGGGGTTGTTTGTAATGCTACATTGCAGTGTAATTCACTGTTTGGATACGACAAGCTATTTATGGGAACATTGGTCCGTGAACTGATGATATTTGTTGTCAACAGGTGGCTACTATTTCTGCTAATGGCGAGCGTAAAATAGGTAAACTTATCGCTAGGGTGATGGAGAAAGTTGGCAAGGAAGGTGTTATTACTATTTCTGTAAGTTACTATTCAAAATTTTCAAATCTTTAACTAGTCTTGTCAGATTCCTTTGGGAAAGTTGATAAAAATAAGCCGTTAATGATCAGGATGATAACACGTTGGATAACGAGTTGGAAGTGGTGGAAGGCATGCAGCTTGCGAGGGGTTATATTTCTCCTTATTTCATTAATGACGAGAAGACTTAGAAATGCATAAGCAACCTTCAGTTGAAATACAGAACTATTTTCTTCCATTTCTGACTGATATTTATATTTCTCGACTTACCCCTTAAGAGTCACCTTGACAGGAACTAGAAAATCCGCTTGTGCTCGTCTATGAAAAGAAAATTTCGAGTGAAGAATCACTTATCAGATCATTGGAGTTGTCTATTCAGGTTATTTCTTCCCCATGTCGTCCGAGGAATATTTTGTGGCCAATCTTCTTTTATACTTACACATATGTTGAAATGGGTTCTCAACAAACAGGTAGGCCTTTATTGATAGTGCAAATATGGCGAAGACAATCTTGCATAGCATGGCTGATCCACAAACATTTTATTTCTCTAATATGCCTTTATTTTTTCCACCTATTTATGGTTCATTATATAGTTTATTCAGTATTCCATATCATACTTTTTTACCATTGCAGGACGTTATATAACACAAAAAGGGAGATGGTGGTGGAATTGATGGATGACAAAATCGGCTCACTTTTTTGAACTTAGACATTTTAAATTGAATGTTTTTTCGGACGAAGACACGTACCCTTTTAAATAATAATTGTATATAATTTTTTTATTCCTACTTTGGATTGCGAAATACTCGTATATGATTGGATGAAGATTATTCTAGGGGTTCATCTTATGAAACTTTACTTGATTGAGAAATGTATGATTGGAGATTATTCTAATTAAGTGTTTGTTTTATGAACCTTTATTAATTTAATTTGAATGTAGTTATTGTTATACGGAGTAATTATTAACAATAAGGTCAGCTCGATCTGCAATCGCAAGGAGTAGTCAGATGTTGGATCGCAATATATTATTAATATATTATTTGTGTAAAGATTCTCAACGCTTTTACGATGTCAAAGTGTCGATAAGTGATTTTTATATTACTACTTCTCGACTCTTTTAATAGTAGAAAGTCCTGCGCTTAGAAAAATATTTGGCCGGGAAAAAAAATTGCGACATAGAAAAGCGTCGAGGTTGTATTTTTTTATGGTACATGTGGTGACGCTAAAAGGCGTCATGAATAAAATATTCAACGCTTTAATGTGTCGAGAATGACGACACAAAAATGTGTCGAGAATTCCCGACGCCCAAAATCTCCATGCTTTCTAAAAGCGTCGAGAATTAAATTTACGACACTTTAAAGCGTCGAGAACCTACTTTTTAAGTGTCGAGAAACCAAGGGATTTGTAGTAGTGCTTGGGTAAGTAGCTCGGTGAGAGGGATGCTCACATCCAACTTCTTCACAATATCAAGGAACTTGTCATGTTGAACATCCACCTTGGTCTTCATTTGCCTTGTTGGGAATGACAACTTGATGTGTATCTTGTCTTGCTCATTAGGGTTGGACTTTTCAATTGACATTTTCCTCTTTCCTTTGTCTTCTCCTTCGGATGGGGGAAGCCTGTCTTCATGGGGTTTCTCAACCTCCCACAAGACTTGCTCTTCCATGAGGTTTCCCCAACCTTCATTGTCTTGAGATGGAGATACAACTTTTTTCATGGCTTGTTGCTCACTAGCAAACAAGGGAGAATCATAGGATGCACCGCTCCTCAAGGTGATGGCATTCACATGTTCAAACTTCGTCGGTACACCTTGAGGAGGTAGTTGACCCTTTTGTCTTGAAGAACTACCCGAAGCTACTTGAGCTAGTTGGGTTTCAAACATTTTCACATGCGTATCTCTTGCCTTGTTTTCCATTTGAAGGTTAGTATAGAATTCATGTTGAGCTTTTTGCATCTCCAATTGGCTTCTTTGAATATCCAAAATTACCTTTTGCATCTCTGGATCTCGAGGTGGGGATTGTTGGTTATGAGAAGTGTTGGTGATGGCTAAGGGAAAGCCATAGTCATGAGTTGGAGACCGGCTCCTTTGCTTGTTCTCTTGTTGTTGATTTTGGGACCCTTGTTGTTGTTGAAAGTTCCCTTGGAACCCTTGAGTATTGCCTTGATTTAGGCCTTGAGAGTTACCATGATTGTGATTGTGGTAACCTTGATTGTTGCTTTGATATCCTTGGAAATGTTGGTTTCCTTGGAAACCACCTTGATGATTGAAGTTCCCTTGATTATGGAACCCTTGATTGTTGTTGAAGGCACCTTGGTTATGTTGTTGGAAGTTGTTAAAAGGCCTTTGATTGCCTTGATAACCTTGGAAGCCTTGGTTGTTGTCCCTTAAGGAAGGAGGAACATAGAGTGGACGGTGTTGTTGTTGGGCTTGTTGTTGGGAAGCTTGGAACATATGTTGATTTGGCACATTTTGAGGCTTGTGTGGGAAATATGGAATTCCTTGCTTGTATGCTTGAAAAGCATTCACTTGCTCAATACTACCTCGACAATGTTGAGGTTCATGTCCAAATATCCCACAAATCTCACATATCCCATAATAAGAAGTAAGAGGAACCACTCCCATAGCATTAACTTGATGAAATGAATGTTGGTGGGAAGAACTTGTGCTTTGACCTTGATCAAAATGACTTTGGAGCTTCTTATCAATAGTATCCATGTGGGTCTTCAATTGTGCTCCAAGATCGGCACTAAGTTGTGTGATGGCATCAATCTCGTGCTTCCCCCTCGATTCGCCTTTCTAGGCCTACTATATTGGGAATTGTGGGCCGCCATTTCTTCAATTCTTGCCCATGTTTGATCGTCATCGACCTCGGTAAACATTCCATTAGATCCCATATTGAGTATGGCCCTTGAGTCTTCATATAACCCATTCCAAAATTGTTGTACAAGGAACCATTGTGATAAACCATGATGGGGGCAAGAACGGATCAAGGCCTTAAATCTTTCCCACGACTCATAAAGACTTTCTTCGTCACGTTGTTGAAACCCCGTGATTGACGCTCTCAATAGATTAGTCTTTTCCAGTGGATAAAACTTTTGATAGAATGCTCGGGCTAGCTTCTTCCAAGTGTCTATACCTTGAGCCATCTTGCCCAGACCTTTGAGCCATTGCTTTGCCTTGCCAATCAAAGAGAAAGGAAATAGTACCCACCGAATTTGATCTTGGGTTATTCCCGGTTGAGTAATGGCATCGCAATAGTCCGAGAAGGTTTCCATGTGTTGATGAGGATCTTCTGTTGGTAACCCACTAAATTGACTTCTTTGAACCAATTGGATAAAGTGTGTTTTAGCCACAAAATTCCCGGCATATGCCTCCGGTAAAGCGGTGGGACCGGGCAAAACATCTTCCGTGAAGGTTGAATGAGAAGAGAACTTAGGCATTGTGTAGTAAATTGGTGATGAAGGTGTTGAACTTGTAATAGAGGAATTTGGACTTACGGTAGACGAAGGGGATGATGTTGCTTGAGATGAAGTAGATATGGAGGTGTCGAAGGGGTTTAGGAAACTCTCTTCGGTGGCTTCTATAGATGGGGAGTTTAGATCAATCTCCGAGTTTTGCTCGAAATCTCGGCTTGTACCCGGTTGGGAACCTCTCAATCTTGCAACTGTCCGTTGGAGAAGGTTTCGGAATAACCTTTCCGGCTCTGAGTTGTAGAGAAGAGGATGGTTACCACCTCTACGCATAAACTGTAGACTAGGAACAAACGTGAGAAGTCTAGTGCCTTTTGAGCACTACACAAAAGAGAAATAAACTCACACACACACAATAGCAGCAAGGAAAACTAAGAAGAAGAAGAACAATAAATAGAAACTAGGACAAAAACAATGACAAAATATGCACAATGGATAGAAGAAGAAAACAAGAGGGGTAACTAGGTCAAGCTAATAAGCAAACTAAGTCTAAACATGCACCGTCCCCGGCAACGACGCCAAATTGATGGGAGGACTTGCCGTGGGTCCTACCGATCAAGTAATGCCAACTAGACCTAACACGTAGCTAGGGTAAGTCGGGTCAAGTCCACGGGGACGGTAGAGGTTTTCTAGACTATGGTCTACCTAAAAACGAGGCTAAGTCACCAAAACAACACAAAGAGAAGAGAATTGACTAACTATGTTGATGGAAGGAGATGAAACTAGACTAACAATGGACTAGATATAACAAGAACTAAATGGAACAACTAAAGCTTAATGAAACTATCAAACTAGAGAAATTATGACTAAAAGGATGGAGAAGTCAAATATGGGAAGGAGTAGGGTTAGGTTAGGTTCATAAGTGTAGTAGGATGATTGGGAGGTCAAGGGTGTAGGTTTCACGCACCTAGTTACTAAGGTCGGTCCGCGCTCTCGCGTCAAGCCTAAGTCCGCACTCTCGTGTCAAAGACTAAACCCGAATACTCGTGCAAGATATTACCCAATACACAAGGATTCAACCACAAATCAATCACACAATGCGAAGATGAAAACAAGCATGAGAAGCATGACCACTACAACTCAAACAAGCAATTCAACAAACACATGGTGCTCTTAACATGTGACTAGTAACAAAGAATCCACCTTTACCCTTAATCAAACCCTAATTACCCATAATCCACACTTAATCCCCCTACTAACCCCACAAAAAGTCTACTCACTCATAATCAAACTAATACTAACAATGATAAGAGGAAACAACACAAACATCCAAACATCCATTATGAAACTAGCAAGAACAAGAACAATAAGAAAAGATTGAAACTTGAAAGATTAAACAAGGATTAAGAGTAAAGAGAATAAGAAGATTATACCTACTAACAAGAAGATGAAAAGATAAGAACTTGCATTAATAAGAAAAACCCAAATCAATCTCCCAAGGCTGTCAATCTTGGATGAATCTTGAAGAATTCTCTTAATACATGACTAATTACTAAGATTAAGCTAAGATTAACAAAAGATTAATGAAAGATTAAACTAAGGTTGAAGAGAGTCTATCGAGGGTTTAGAATAATGTAGAGTAGTCTAATGTGCTTAAACAATACAAAGGAAGGGTATTTATAAGGTTACAAGAGCAAAGGAGAAGAAAAAAGGAAGCGCGGGTTACAGCTGCTCCATCCCGGTCGGGATGGTGGTGGTCCCGACTGGGATGAGGTTGCTCCCGACCGGGATGGCCCAATCAGAACACGCTTCTTTCTTGAACTCCTTCCCGACCGGGAAGGCTACTCTTCCCGCCCGGGAAGGGTCTTGTAGGCCTCCAATATGATCATAAAGGTCCCTATTTGCTCTTCATAGGCTTCTCATCGATTCTCGGTGCTCGGGATCCAGTCTAAGGGGCTCGGGAATGGATCCCAAGGTCTCGGGATCGAGTCTAAGCCACTGAGTGATCGTCGCTTCTCTTTGATGGCTCCAAATGTGTCGGAAACGAGTCGGAATCGTTCCATTTCTCCAATATTGGTCTTAGGAACCTAAAACAAGCTGGAAGAAGCGTAAGTAGCCTAAAAAACCAGTACAAAGAGCGATTCCACAAGAGAAACCGGGACCAAACACAACAAATAAGCACTACAAAACACACTTATCAGTTAACTAAGATAGAATTCAGTCTAACAAAAGAATCTCAAGAGAGAAGATGATAAAGTAAGAGAATTAATCAAAGATTCATCACAACAATTATGATGAGAATTTATAAGAGAAGGATTGGAAGAAGTAAAGGCAGGGAGAAAAGAATCAACGATCCTAGATGATTAAGATCTAAAACGAGAGGGGAAAGTTCAAACCTTTACGGTTCACAAAGAAATTGGCGGGATATCTTTATCATCTCGTAGGGATACGAGCACACTAGTATTCGGTCGCTCCATCAGGATCCAAAGTGATTTCACATCTGAGTCTCTTGCACCATCACGGAACTGGAATCTACTCTTGATCATCTGGCTTGTAGCTTAAGCAAACTGAAACAGAGCTGAAAAGTCACCATCGACATCTTTCTTGGAGTACCAAGTTGTTCACTCGAGTAAGGAGGCGTTGAGAGTTCTAAGCAGGTCTTGTCCCGATCGGGAGCAGCATCATATCAACATCTTGTTCATTCATCTTCTTCCAGACAAAAGAAACAAATATTCAATGCTAGTCATTGAGTTACAAAAACACGTAAGCCTAACAATTAAGTCCTAGAATCAGGTGTAAGCGTCGGGAGTAACAATGCTCTGATACCAACTGTAATCCCCTAGAAATTCTAACGCAATACAGTGGTGGAAACACTGTAGAGTTGGGATTAAAACACACTGACAAACTACATCTAATTTAAAGAAATGGTAAGTGAATACAAAGACCAATTTTTACAAAATGGCTAAAATAAAATTCTCCAAACGGGTTTATACAAATCCATAAATTCCATGAATGAAGAAAGAGTAGGATCCACTCTACTCGCTAGCTTACACCCAAAACCCAACAGCAAATACCTGTCATGTTATAAACATAACAGCCACATTTTTGGGGAGTAATTCAGCCGTTTTCCCAGCCATATGATATCATATGGAAAATAATAGTATTATTATATCAAAATATTTAAAATGGGAAAATATTAAAACGATATAATAAAATAAGTTTTCAGAGAAACTTAAAGCACTTGTCAACCTGCAAGTCAAAATTAATCGATAATAATAATATTAAAAAATGACGTTATGGATAGAATTAGTGTCAAAGGCTAGACTTTCACTAGGATAATACAAAAAAATAACTTCGAGAACTGTAGTCTTAACACATAATAGACTCTAGTCTCTAACTAGGCAACTCAACCATAACAGGACTGCATGCAGCGAGGTCCTGGTTTAAGTAGTGCACACCTCTCATGGACAATAACCATGTCCAGTTCAGCCTGACGTGACTTACACGATGTGATATCTAAGTTTAAGGTCAACATACACTCTCCTGAACATTAACCATGCTCAATTCAGCAACCAATGTGCCCCATAATGACAAACCAGCCTTACAGTACATGGCAAAAACGTACATGGCATATGCCAGACTATATTACTCTAAACCCCACACTTGTCCTTATTCCATAACTCCAAAACCAAGCCATTATCAATATATAAAAATTAAAAGATATAATAATCATAAATAATATGAAAATAAAAGGAATAAACATTTTATATTAAAAGGAAAACTTTCTATAAATAGAAACTTACTAATTTTAGAAACTTACTTAAAAATAGAAATAGTCTTATAGAAAATACGTAAGTTATTAAAATAAGTGAAATGTATAGAAATAGTATTTCTAACAAAATTAACATTTTATTATTATCATCGTTATCGTAACTTTAATATATCTAAAAATTCGTTACTAAAATATAAATCAATTAGTATAAGTCAAAATATAGTATTTTATAAATAATTAGGAGAATCGAGGTAAAACGATAAATTTTAGAAAAGAGATGTTTTAAGAAAATGATATCAAAATTAATTGAGCCAATGAGTTTTATAAATGAAATGAGATGTACAAAGGTTTCAAATTATTTTTAACAAATAACTTTTATTAATAAATAATACGGATTTTTATTAAAAATAGTCCATCGGAAACAAATAAGAAATTATTAGTAAAAATAGTTTCGACTAAAAATCTATTTCAAATAAAACGACTAACTTCTAGTTTATTAGTGTAAATCATAAAATGGAAATTAATTTATTAAATAAGTATATAAATCTCGATTATTATATTTAAAGTACTATTTGAGTTAAAGTTATAAATTAACGAAATATGATGAAAATATGAAATCGATATTGTTTAGTTACTAGTGTCACGATAACTAACAAAATATTATAAAGATCTTAAATAATAAAATTACTAACAACTTATAAAACAATATCAAACAATTGTAAAATATTCATAAGGTATACAATTTAAAATAATATTTTTAGCAAATAATAAATAGCTAAAATTAGAAAACAGAAGTTAAAATATTTGCTACATACTACTACTCAAACATACGATATAAAATCGAGCAACGTCCTAAAGTTACCTTGAGTCCAAGTCTGAGTCGATAACTTCAATGCAATTGTCCGTCCAATTAGTTTAAGCTCCAAACCTTCAACAGTAACACTTTAAGCTCTAAGTTGTAGAATCGATAATCTTCTTCAAGCACGATTCACCACGAAAGATGAGTTGACAAAACAAAAGAATGAGACATGGGTAATCGACACAAGACATAAAGAAGTTTATGTGTAAAATAGAACACGAAGGCTGAATTTAATCGAGTCGAATATGACCACAATAATAGACTGAAATAGCTCGCAACCAAAGAATTAGGTAAACGACACACACGGAGGAGAAGAAAGATCAGAAGACAGATATAAAATGAGATGAAGGAAAGAATAGGGTCCAAAGTCGAGCAGAAAACGACAACCACACGGTAGCAGCGGACATCAACAATACATAACAGTAGACGACAAAGTCGATATAGAAACCGAGTGAAACAGGTGCACCAGATGAGTGACACAGCAGCACAAACGACCTAAACAGCAACAGTGTCGAGCAACACAGAGAGAAGAATAAGAAGAAAAGGAAGAAGAAGAAGAAGAAGAGGAAGAAGAAGAGAAACAACCATAACGTAGTAAAAGTTCGGACAACAACATTCACGAAAGCTGAAAGACGGGACGACAAACAGAACATATAATTCAGGGGAACCGACAATAGTTGTAGCAGCAGGCAAACATCAACAATGATAGTAGCAATAAGACAGACAACGAGAACCAAAGAGCATCGAAGAATCCGTAAACTACAACTGGTGTGATAAGCACAACAACAGCACGCAAGGATGACGGAAAGGAAGAGATGAACAAGGAAAATAGAGAGCAAGAAGGAAAAAGCATAGAAGAATAGAGGCCTAATCGAAACCGAATAGTTACATCAACAACGACAAGTGCAGTAATAAGAACGACAAAACGACATCGATAGCATAGTGCACATCAATGATGGAAGGAGCAACAAATCAAACAACGAAAAAAACATCAATAATAGCATCGTGCATCAAGGACGACACAGAATCTGCAGACATGCACGGTCAAAACGAACGAAGACACAGAAGGAGAAGAAGCAAAAGAAGGAACAGAAATCAGTAGTAGCAGCATAAAACAACAGGCAGCAGCAACAATGACGCCAGAAATGGAAAAAGAAGAGGTGGAAGAAAGGGAGAAGCAAGGGATTATCTTCTTACTAACTCCAAGCAAGGGTGAAAGTAGCAGCACGACGGCGAAAAGGCGACGACGACGAAAACGATGAACAGGGGAAGAAGTGACGAAACAGAACAAAGAAAACATGGAGTGTGCATTGTCGTACAAGGAACAAAGACGGTGGTAACGGCTGACGGTGATGAAGATAAAATGGATGAAGGGAGATAAATGAAGGGAATACGTGAGATGGAGGGAGACCAAAAGGGTGTGCGTGAAAGTGAATGCGAGGAGGGATGAATGATGAGGGCGTTCAAGGTGAAGCGGTGGAAATAAAAAAAATAAAAGGAAGAGGTGGATGAATTAAGTTGGTCCAAGCTAAATTAAATGTGGGTTAGGAAAACGGAGTTAGTACATAACGTAAATGAACTAAAAGTGCCCAGCCAAAAGGCGACCCACACAACAAACTAAAACCGGGTTGAAAAAGTAAATGATTTGACCCAATAAAAGATCGAGTAAATAATAAACTCTCGAGGTTAAAATAAAATATTCGAGACGAAAATGAAGTTTGTAGAATAAATAATTAGTTCGAGAGTATTTATAAAATGTATCTCAAAAGTAAAATAAACGTTTACGATAAAAATAATGTTTCTTGAGAAAACTAACGAAGGTACGACGAAAATGAATTAAGTTGATTTCTTGAGGAAAAATAATAAGTTATTTAACGAAGCTTATTAAACAAGTTCAGGTTTAAAAAAAAATATAAATTCAAGCTTAGATCGAAAGAGTTTAGAATTCAAATCATCGAAACAGAAGTTCAATAAAAATTAAATTAAATGTATAAAATAAATCGAAACAGAAATAAAATTATGTTTTAAATATAAGAAGAGTTTTCGAGACAAATAGAATTTTAGGAGTTTGAAACAATTAAACGATAAATTTGTTTTATAATAATTTTAAGATTTACGAATTAAATCTTAAATAGAATAAAAGTTAACTAAAATTTAATTTATAAAAATCGGGGGTGTTACAGTAGACCATAAAGTTAAAGGAGTCTAGAATTGGGACGACTCGACTAACGGATGATTAAAGACGGACGAGATTCTCTCAGGAAAGGTCGTACGTACCGTCCTGTTGGAGGCAAATATCGCGTGGGACTTTCTAGTTAGGACTCGAGTGTTAGATTGAACTTTCGATTTACGAGCGTACGATTCGTGTTGGTTGGTTATGCCTTTAGTCTAAGGCGGGCTAGGATGGGGAAGAAACCTGCGATGTAGGACCGACGGAGTTTCGACGCTATAAACCTTCGACGAATTAGATAAGACCAGACACACGGATTACGGTAGGACCTAGAATCGGAAAGGTTTTGGGTAAGGATTGAATTTTGAGAATTAAGAGGACGGTCCTGTCTTTTGAAATTGGCAGTATGCCAACAGGACCAGATTTTTTTGAAAAGTTAGAAAAAATTTTTAAAGGATATTTGAAATTTTGAGGACGATCCTATCTTTCGAAATTGACAGCACGCTGACATGACCGAGTTTTTGAAAAGTTGAGAATTTGAATATTGAAAAGGGAAGCTTGTCGGCTAGAAAATAGGCTTATTTAGAGTCAAAACTTAAGTCTAAATATTGGCAACATTCCGGGTTTTTAGAAATTGGATATTCGAAGAAGATGCATTTTTGCAATGACGGTTTTGAAAAAGTGTGACTCGGAGACCAAAGCAAGTAGTCAAACAGGCATGATGATGACATTATGTATGTTTTATATTAAGTCTCGGTCAGTCAAAATAGGGTCTATGCCAACACCGATGACTCTTTTGTAAATAAGGACAAACTTCCTAAGCCGAATTGGACTTATAACATGCTGTAAAACCAATAAGAATTCGGCCATGGATGTCTTTAGCGCACCCATGTAGAAATGAACCGCGGTATAGTGGGACGTCTGTCACAAGTAACCGGCCCGGGCAAAATTGGGGGTTATGCATGAACCATCGAACTAAAATGCGTACTTTAATAACCTATCGATTTCTTTTTGATTCTCAACTTGAGAATCCCGATGACAGGTGGTACATCCAGTATCCTTAGTGGAGTCGCCAAATTGTGAACATGGCAAAGTCTACCCCGATGCGGTCACGCGCGAGTTTGGGTAGGCAAATTAATCTCGTGGTGAGATTGTTCTTGGATTGAAATTTAAATCGAAGTTGGAATCGTTACCGAACTTTGTGGAAGTTCGGACCCATTCGAACCCACTCTGTACTTAGGCATATTGTGCACAAAGCACGGCTTGCCTTATAGTACTAGAATTTGCAGGGTTCGTGCCTTTGCATAATGATACGATGTCGAGTTATTAAATATCCGTATATCGAATGACTCTCGCTGCCAATTCTTTCGAGCATTCGGAAATCGAAGGTTCTGAGTAAGAGGTGAAGGTAGGTGTTGGGAAGCCCAAGAAGGACACTCAATCCCGCCCGCAGATAGCGGCCTCTACTAAGATATCGATCGCTTTTTAAGTACGTGCGTTAGTAAGATGATGAAAATGTATGACAACCATTGTTTTAGGCTGCACATGTCAAATATGTGTTTGCTACATCGTTTAAAGCATCTTGAAATATGTCGAAGTTGTTTTAAGCATGTGGGTTCATTTAAAAGCGATGAATGCAAAACAAGTAAAGTAAACAAACTTGGAATGTATATTACAAGTTACATGAGCGGAATACAGCTCGGAATTCACAATACGACAAACGACAATAATAGAAAAGGTAATACAAACTATAACGGACCCGTAAACAGTATGCGTAAACAGAAACTGCCAATCGAAATACAGGACAGACTCAATTCAGCTACGCATTATGCTGCATATTGACCAGAGGACAAAAACTCAGGCGCGTGAGCTCGCACGCCATGGAAGTCAGGCGCATGCGTTGGGGCGCCTGGATCCGTGGCGTACAGGACCAAAGCGTGATGCTAGCTTGATCCCGAGGTCTCGGAATGTCTCGTTCCGACTTGTCATTATGAACATAAAACTCTCCGCGTATCGATACCTTTGTTTGGCAAATAATAGCTCATGGTAATTAATTTTGCATCAATGAGTATTCGTTCTAAGTCGTTTTTAGAAAATAGTTTGCGACTCGTGATCGCGAATTCTAGATCCTACATGTTATTGACATCAATGCTTGACCGTTGCGGTCTACGACGCTCAAATTAGCGTCCTCAGATATTCGCTCTTAGTCGTATTAATACTTTTGCATAATAGTACACGGTAGAAATAGTAATAGTTAGACTGGAACTAAACTACCAGATTGCACGATTTGATATATAGGTTATTGTGGACATGACATAGGTCCACCCCGACGCGGCCACGCGCGGGTTTGGGTAGGCGAATGAATCTCCATATGAAACGGATCGAATTGAAATTTAGGTCGAAGTGGAGTCGCCACCGAATTTTGTGGTTATTCGGAACCATTCGAGCCCACTCTATGTCGTAGTGGTCCGTATACAAAATACGGCCCATTTCCGATGTCAGAGTTTATTGGGCTTGTCCCTTTGCATTTGATACCAATACCGACATTATCGGATATTGTGTATTGAATGACTCTCGTGCGCCAACGATTTCGGGCATCCGGAAACCGAGGTTCTGAGTAAGAGGTGAGGGTACGTGTTGGGAAGCCCACGAAGGACACCCAACCCCGCCCGCACATTAGCGGCCTCTACTAAGAATTCGAATGACTTACAATACGCGCGCTAGTTAAACGGGAAAATGATATGCAAAGAGTATTTTCCCTAAACATGTGAGTGGAATTAAAAAGGGTTTCTAAGTCAATTTAATGCAATTAATTCTACGTCAAAGTGGAATTTTAGCATGTGGGTTCATTTAGTACAATAAACGAACAAGAATTAAATAGACAAAAGAAACAAGCAAATGGTTAGTAACGGTAAATCGATATTAACGGTTTGTGAAAATAATGAATTGAATTGAATTGAATGATGTACAAGATGATGCATGGTTTGAAAAGATAGTATACACGTGATTAATTATGCACGTGTTGACCTAAGTCGTGAAATACTATCGGGTTTTGAAAATAGAATAATGTACGATTTATTGTGTTAATCGTTATGAGGTTACTCGATCGAGTAGTCGATGGATTCGATCGAGTTGACCTATAAAAGATGATTCTGTTTTGCATACTAGACCGTACTCGGCCGAGTTGTTGACCAACTCGGTCGAGTACGTAGACACTCGACCGAGTCACTGTGAGACTCGATCGAGTAGGCGTCGTAAAAGACATTCTGATCCGGTTTTGAGGTGCCACTCGACCGAGTGGGCTAGGCACTCGGTCGAGTGCCCTCTGTACAATTTACAATTTGTTTGTGAAATCGTATTGATTTTGAAATTGCTTCTTTGATTTTTGAGAGTTTGACGATTTTACCGAAACGAACATAAATATTGCACAATTTATGTTCGACTTGGTTTTTTATAAATCGCGAATTTTGTTGAACCGAATATAAATATTGTTGAATTTATACTCGATTCTAATTTTAAATACTCGTTGTATCCCATATTCGATTATTTGAATCGATATGGAATATTAGAGTGAAATAGAAAAAAAAATTGATTTTAGTCGTTTTAAATTAATTATCGTGATATGAACAAATCACGTTAATTAATTCATATGACTTGATTGTTAGATTCGATATCCAATTATGGAATTGGTATCGAATCTAAAATCGACGCTTTACTTGAATAAATAAAAAAAGAACTTGATTCCCTCGACTTCTCCGACATCGAAATAAATCCCTAGGGATTGTGATGTCGGATCCGTGTCAACGGGTTTCGACCCTTATTAAAATTGATTTTAAAAATTGATGGATGCAAGATTAATGAAGATGATGACGAGAAATAACGAATTATTGTTTAAGTTAACTTATCTCAATAATCAAATAGTCGGGGTATCGGAATAAGCGACCGGCAACGCTGTGTGCAGTACACTTGTATATTCGGGTTTCCTTATTCCGATATCCCTCTTATTCGACACAAATCGACAAGTATTCTAATGTTTTGATACTAGCGGTATTATCGAAATTATAGTGCGATGAATAAAATAATAAAAAAACAAAAAAAAAAAAAAGGATGAGAGGGAGATGAAGACGACGCGAAGAAGAGAAGGAGAAAAGAGAGGCTTTTGACACCCTCAACCTACGTGTTCCTGTCTCGGCGCGTACTCGTAACCGTGTCTTTAACACAAGAGTCTTCGAGGTTTATGGAGGTTGAGTTGTGGTGGCTCGGGATTGATTCCTAAAACTAGGTTTAGGGTTTTTGCTAGTGTAGAATTGCTAGGGTTTGATTAGGGTTTGTAAAAGACGTAGTATGTGTGTGTATGGTTGCTCTAGGGTTTCGAAAGTTGTGAAAAGTTGTTGCATGAGGGTTGCTTATATAGGCAAGGCTAGGGCACCCGAATTAGGGTTACTCGACCGAGTAAAGGGCTAACTCGGTCGAGTGGCCCGTGAAGCCTGCAGCCGGGCTCAAAACAAGCCCACTCGATCGAGTGGGTGGGTCACTCGATCGAGTGGCCCATTCGGGTTGCCCGGGTCCATTGTTTTGGACCTTGACTTTGGGTGTTTGATGGGTTTTGTGTTTAACTTGGACTTTTGATGGTTGTATGGATGTTTTTGTGTGTCTCGGAAACGACTTTGACCGGGGTTGACCCAATCGCAAAAAGTCGGTTTTAATTCCGGTGTCGTTTTTGGCCCAAATTAGTCTTGTTTGACTCGGAATGATCCACTGGGCCTGGATTCGAGGTTGGTTTTGTGAGATTTGTACTCCGTAAGTGTGTTAGCCAACGATTAATAGATTGAGCCCGTATCCGAGCGCATAGAAACACGTTAGCGTCCCATCATCATCGGGTGTTTTTTTGGAAACTACCGTAGACACCTGGCAGTCAAAATGCGGGTGTCTACAGAGCCCCCACTCTGACTGGGGCTTGGACAGGGCGAAAGTCAGAGTATCCACCAGGCCAATCGAGGATTGAAACCTGGCGGACTTCCGGCCGGGTCGTTTATAGTCCATTAGACTTGCGTGAAGGGCTCGCCAGCCATAAGCTAGAAACCATACCTGGGCTGATGGTAATACTCCGTGGGGCATTTGGACTTGTCGCGTAAGTCCTGGGTGCGCCTGTGTGTCGGCCCATCCCGTGAAAATGCTGGGGAGGTGTAGCGGGTTGCACGTTCCTGTTTGAGTCATACCTGTATAAGTCACATAAAATGCATGCAACACGTTGGTAGTAAAATGACTTGCGTTGGGGATGAATGATTTTTGAATTTTTGAAAGTTTGGATTTTTGAAATTTTGAAATTTTTGACTCCTAAAGAATTTTAGGAAAGAAATTTGCAGTTTAAATAGACCGAAATGTGACCTTGTCGAAAAGGATTTTCTCAAATGGCTAAGTTTTGCAAATTTTAAAATGAGAATTTGGAGAGAGACATATCGACAGACTCGACTCTGGACGCGACAGGACGAGTTTACCAACACGGTCTGGACTCTCTAAGGGTTGGACCGTGACTCGGTAGGGGATAGGCCACCTAAGATGACGAGACTCTCGAGTTGCGCTATTCCGTAGCCTAGGCGAGTGGCAACACGGTCGAACATCGAAATGGGATGGATATGCTATAGGGGACTTCAGTAGTTTGTAATGAGACTGTTTTAGTCTGGTGCCCTTTTGGATCTCTGATTTTAGGGTACAGGCCAAAATGGGTATAACTTCGAGTTCTGACAGATTCTTGTCTTCGACGGAGCCGAGTACTAGGACACACTATAGAAAGGATGCTAGTTTTTGAAAGTATTTTAGATTTTGTGAGTGGAAGGAAAACTTCTGCCTAGGAGAAGCCCCCAGGATGACAAAGCTAGCTCTTGAGAAGATGACGGTGTCGTGACCGGAAGGATGACGCTTCTTGAATTTGTGTCAATGTGGGTGGTTGTGCCTCTGTTGAAAGGCTGCCTACGTATTCACGTGTGGTGAAATCAAACCAAGCCGTAGTTCAGTGGACTGGAAGATGTATTATGGCGCCTAGTTTATTAGGGCTTTGTGTGTAACTAGCCATAGCGATGGTGTAGGCTAGGTGCATTCCCAATGATGTCTTGATCAAAGGGCTAGAATGGTTAGGATGTTAATCCTGTGACTGTGAGCGTTCTTCGGGGTAGCCCCCAGAGGTGGTGTGAACTATTTGGGCATGTTCTATGCCGACTGCAAGTTGAGTTCCCGTGTTTGGGGTTGGTAACTGGTTTGGATGGGATTTTAATGAGTTTTGTTCTCGGAATTTTTAACGAGTTCTGCTCTCGGGATTTTTAACGAGTTCTGCTCTCGGGGAATTTTTAACGAGTTTTGTTCTCGGGATTTTTAACGAGTTCTGCTCTCGGGGAATTTTAACGAGTTTTGTTCTCGGGATTTTTAACGAGTTCTGCTCTCGGGGAATTTGATGTTTTTGGAAATGTGGTGCTAGGAAGTAAATGGCTTTGATGACTCGAAATCTGGAGCTCGGTTCTGTGGAGCTAAGGCTTCGAGGGCTGGTTTGATAATGCGGGATTTGGTTTCCATGTCTGGCCCTAATTGTTAGGGGTATCCTATGGAGCTTGAATCCTCAGAATTCCGGGCTATCTCTGGCCTGGGTCTCGGGAAGGTCTTGAGGGTTGTAATGTGGGAAGACTGAGTGTGGTGTTAGCTGACCAGCTTGATTGTTACTCCCCTATTGGATGGCATGGATAATTTTGAATTTGACCGTACCACGGTCAAAGGATTTTCACTTGAGTTGACCGTTGACCACGGTCATGGGTATTTGATTTTTGATTGACCTCTTAGCCGCAGTCATGGGTTTTGATAATCTTGACCGTACCCTGGTCGTGGGGCTTTCCCTTGAATTGACCGTTGACCACGGTCATGGATATTCTGAATTTTTTGATGATGGCCTGCTTTTTTTTTTTTGGCCTTTTGCTTTTTTTTTTCTCATGGACTTTCGATTTTTTTTTTGTCCAGTTTTCTTTTTTGATGGCCTTTGTTTTGGCCCTTTCTTTTTTCTCTTTCTTTTTTTTGTCAGTCAGACTAACACCTAAGGTAGGGATTGGTCAGTCTTATTGGAGGGGTGGTTTATTGTGGGAAAGCCTCCCGTCTTAGACCCAAACTAGAAGACTACCCTGATTTGTCATAGGATTTGATATGCTCCTGCTAAGGGTAGTTATGCGGCTTTTCTATACCAGACATGAAATAGGTAAAAGGAAAACACGGGCTCGGTTTCCTGCAGTCATTATAGATGTGCCTATAATAGTCACGTGCGTGTGCTCACAGTGTATGATGGTGTTCATCATGTTCTCGGAGACACATAAGGAAAGTAGATATGAGAAATAGAATATTGAAAGCTTGATTTTATTGAATTTTGAAAAGAGGACAGAATACAATTGACCCTGACTTTGACTCTGATTTTGACTTTGACTTCGACTTTGAAGGGAATAGTACATCCTAGACTCGGACTCAGACTCGGACTCAAATCGGATCCGGACTCTCGGATAATGTTGTCATTAGTCGTTGGCTTCTACGGACTCGAGTTGATGTCCAGTATAGCCTTCAGTAGAAGCTTCACCCAGATCTTCATTATGTCGAAGATCGTCTTCAATCCTAATGCCCATTTCGGTAAGCACGGCAAAGTTTGAAATGTCGGCATACCTAAGATGGACGCGGTAAGAAGGTAGGAGGTTGTTGATGAACGCCTCCACTAATGTCTTCTCGTTGGGCTTGTCTACCAACTTTACACTCTCGGCCCTCCATCTTTGAAGATGTTTAGTGAACCCTTCTTTTGGCTCTTGGGCCATCACTTCCAGAGTACGCATTGTAGTCTGGATCTCGGTATTATCAGCATAATTCCGAGCGAACTCTGTTGCCATGTCATCCCAAGTCGGGTATTTCTTGGAATCGAGCCTGTAGTACCAGGCTTTGGGGTGCTTTTAAGGGGAAGAAGCGAACAAGTGTCTGAACATGGTGGACTTCACCCCCTTGACAGCCATAAAATCTTTGAAAGCCCGGATGTGGTGAACCGGGTCTTCGGTACCCTCAAACATTGGTATGCCCGTAAGGTCGAAGTTGTCGGGCAGTTCATCATTCAGGGGTGAATAGGAACGAGCAATTTCAGTGTGGATTGAGTTGTTTGTTGACAGGTGAACTTGTTCCTCGAGCCTGCGAACAGCGCTGACTAGTTCAGCTATGGGCCCAGTGGGCTCAGATCCATCAACTGGGACCGTCTTCTCTACAGTGCTCAGGCGAGTGTCCAAAGTTGCTTGGTTAGCAAGGATGGAGGTCAGTTGAGTCTCGATTTTGGTTAGGGCATCTTTCAAATCATCCATCTTGCTTTGGCGTCTGGTTTCGGGTGGCTGTCTGTAAGAGCACCACGTAATCAGAGAGGTTGCTTCGGAACTCAAACTC
Organism: Agrostemma githago; assembly: GCA_958450325.1. Lineage (NCBI taxonomy): Eukaryota > Viridiplantae > Streptophyta > Magnoliopsida > Caryophyllales > Caryophyllaceae > Agrostemma > Agrostemma githago. Next base: position 56,852,418 of record OY288247.1, on the reverse strand, counting down.
ACCAAGGCATGGGAAATAGCGTAAGAGGAGGGACGGCCCCAGTTTGACTCGGGTTAGACTCCCCTAAGACAAATGTGTAGGGTACGATTCTCGGAGTGACTGTGATTAGTCATTCCGTCGGAGAATAGCCCCCAAGTGAGGCTAGGGACTCAGATGGTGTGGCATCTAAGTGACTCGAAAGTGGGTATGTGAGACACGTGTAAGACATGACCCTTAGAGCAACCGTGATTGATCGCCCTGCTAAGGGGTAATCCCCAAGTGGGATTGAAGATTTTGTTAAGACTCGAGTGTGGGACGAGTGACCCTTAGACGTAAGGACCGTGAACCTTTTGTTATAGGGCTATGCCTTGTAAAAGGTTGACTCGGAAAAGACACCTAGATGGGTGACTTGCGAAAGGTGAGCCTTCCTTAGGATTTGGCTATGTGGGCCGAGTCCCGTCCTAAGGATGGTCCACGTGAGACATCCCCAAACTATTAAACTCGAGTGTGTAGACGGGCCTTCCTTTGTAGGAGTATGTCCTACGTAGGGGGGCCTTGCCTTAGTCCAATAAGGCGGACTGGGATAGGGAAGAAACTCGTGATGTAAGATTGACGGAGTTTCGACGCTAAAGACCTTGACAACTTAAGACTCGACCCGACACTGCTAAATACGGGAAGTTCTAGAAGCGGAAGGTTTTGAAAATTGATGATTTTTGAAAAAGGACCGAGTGGACTCGGTGAATGGCCCAAATTTCCGAAAAAGAGGACGAAAAGTCATTGGGCCACGAGTTTTGAAAGTTCGAGTTTTGATCCGGGCGGCATACCGGCTAGAAAATAGGCTATTTTGAGTAAAATCATAAGTCCTAAATTCGGTATGTCCCGGGTTTTGAAAATTGAATATCTTGAAAAGGAGGATGTAATTTTTGAAAAGTTGATATTTTTGAAAACGACTCGGAAACCAAGAAGCACGTAGTCACACAAGCATTATAACGACGTCATGTATGCTCTACACTAAGTCTCGGTCGGTCTACAAGGGTCTATATCAGTGTACATAGTCTAGACGTTGATCGGGACGGACTCTCTAAGTCGAATTGAGCTTAGAACATGCCGCGAAACCCACTCGAATCGACTATGGACACCTTTTGACATATCCATATTGGAGTACATCACTGGTATAGTGGGACGTCGGTCACCAGTACCGGCCCGGGAAAATATGGGTTATGCATGAACCGTAGAACTAACACGCGTATTGTATTTGTCAAACGATTTCTATTCGAGTCTCACCCTGAGGATGCCGATGGTAAGTCACACATCAGTTAATCCCCAGCGGAGTCGCCAAATTGTGGACAAGACAAAGGTCCACCCCGACGCGACCACGCGCGGGTTTGGGTAGGCGAATGAATCTCCATATGAAACGGATCGAATTGAAATTTAGGTCGAAGTGGAGTCGCCACCGAATTTTGTGGTTATTCGGAACCATTCGAGCCCACTCTATGTCGTAGTGGTCCGTATACAAAATACGGCCAATTTCCGATGTCAGAGTTTATTGGGCTCGTCCCTTTGCATTTGATACCAATACCGACATTATCGGATATTGTGTATTGAATGACTCTCGTGCGCCAACGATTTTGGGCATCCGGAAACCGAGGTTCTGAGTAAGAGGTGAGGGTACGTGTTGGGAAGCCCACGAAGGACACCCAACCCCGCCCGCACATTAGCGGCCTCTACTAAGAATTCGAATGACTTACAATACGCGCGCTAGTTAAACGGGAAAATGATATGCAAAGAGTATTTTCCCTAAACATGTGAGTGGAATTGAAAAGGGTTTCTAAGTCAATTTAATGCAATTAATTCTACGTCAAAGTGGAATTTTAGCATGTGGGTTCATTTAGTACAATAAACGAACAAGAATTAAATTGACAAAAGAAACAAGCAAACGGTTAGTAACGGTAAATCGATATTAACGGTTTGTGCAAATAATGAATTGAATTGAATTGAATGATGTACAAGATGATGCATGGTTTGAAAAGACAGTATACACGTGATTAATTATGCACGTGTTGACCTAAGTCGTGAAATACTATCGGGTTTTGAAAATAGAATAATGTACGATTTATTGTGTTAATCGTTATGAGGTTACTCGATCGAGTAGTCGATGGATTCGATCGAGTTGACCTGTAAAAGATGATTCTGTTTTGCATAATAGACCGTACTCGGCCGAGTTGTTGACCAACTCGGTCGAGTACGTAGACACTCGACCGAGTCATTGTGAGACTCGATCGAGTAGGCATCGTAAAAGACATTCTGATCCGGTTTTGAGGTGCCACTCGACCGAGTGGGCTAGGCACTCGGTCGAGTGCCCTCTGTACAATTTACAATTCGTTTGTGAAATCGTATTGATTTTGAAATTGCTTCTTTGATTTTTGAGAGTTTGACGATTATACCGAATCGGACATAAATATTGCACAATTTATGTTCGACTTGGTTTTTATAAATCGCGAATTTTGTTGAACCGAATATAAATATTGTTGAATTTATACTCGATTCTAATTTTGAATATTCGTTGTATCCCATATTCGATTATTTGAATCAATATGGAATATTAGAGTGAAATAGAAAAAAAAAATGATTTTAGTCGTTTTAAATTAATTATCGTGATATGAACAAATCACGTTAATTAATTCATATGACTTGATTGTTAGATTCGATATCCAATTATGGAATTGGTATCGAATCTAAAATCGACGCTTTACTTGAATAAATAAAAAAAGAACTTGATTCCCTCGACTTCTCCGACATCGAAATAAATCCCTAGGGATTGTGATGTCGGATCCGTGTCAACGGGTTTCGACCCTTATTAAAATCGATTTTAAAAATTGATGGATGCAAGATTAATGATGATGATGACGAGAAATAACGAATTATTGTTTAAGTTAACTTATCTCAATAATCAAATAGTCGGGGTACCGGAATAAGCGACCGGCAACGCTGTGTGCAGTACACTTGTATATTCGGGTTTCCTTATTCCGATATCCCTCTTATTCGACACAAATCGACAAGTATTTTAATGTTTTGATACTAGCGGTATTATCGATATTATAGTGCGATGAATAAAATAATAAAAAAAACAAAAAAAAAGGGATGAGAGGGAGATGAAGACGACGCGAAGAAGAGAAGGAGAAAAGAGAGGGTTTTGACACCCTCAACCTACATGTTCCTGTCTCGGCGCGGACTCGTAACCGTGGCTTTAACACAAGAGTCTTCGAGGTTTATGGAGGTTGAGCTGTGGTGGCTCGGGATTGATTCCTAAAACTAGGTTTAGGGTTTTTGCTAGTGTAGAATTGCTAGGGTTTGATTAGGGTTTGTAAAAGACGTAGTATGTGTGTGTACGGTTGCTCTAGGGTTTCGAAAGTTGTGAAAAGTTGTTGCATGAGGGTTGCTTATATAGGCAAGGCTAGGGCACCCGAATTAGGGTTACTCGACCGAGTAAAGGGCTAACTCGGTCGAGTGGCCTGTGAAGCCTGCAGCCGGGCTCAAAACAAGCCCACTCGATCGAGTGGGTGGGTCACTCGATCGAGTGGCCCAGTCGGGTTGCCCGGGTCCATTGTTTTGGACCTTGACTTTGGGTGTTTGATGGGTTTTGTGTTTGACTTGGACTTTTGATGGTTGTATGGATGTTTTTGTGTGTCTCGGAAACGACTTTGACCGGGGTTGACCCAATCGCAAAAAGTCGGTTTTAATTCCGGTGTCGGTTTTGGCCCAAATTAGTCTCGTTTGACTCGGAATGATCCACTGGGCCTGGATTCGAGGTTGGTTTTGTGAGATTTTAACATTTGAGATATAAATTTCAAAACTTCGTTTGCGCATTCGTTTTTGGTTGATAACATATATTTAGTCCTTTTTCAAAAAGCCTTAATAATTTATTTTAAAGTAGTTCGAAATTGTTTCAAATTTCAATTTTCATGCTTGTTTAAATTTTTACGAAAATGTCCTTAATCGCTAATATTTTGATTTTTATAAGATTATTGTGTAAAACGATTTAATATTTTTGAAAAACTTCGTACGTCTAAAGTTTTGTTTTATTGTCGTTTGACTCTAAATCTGTTATTGAAAATGTATGTCGACTAATTCGATTCTTATTTACTAACTACAAAACTTGATTTCTCAAATTTTTGTTTGGCCTTAAAACAAAGTAGTGACGAATTTCTTAATTAAAGCGTTTTACTATGTTTTGAAAAATATTTGAGTACTCTCACCCTCGAGTTCGTTTACAAATATTATTTATCGTCATTATTTTATCAACTAATTTTAACTTACGATTTTATTAATTTAAATGATTTCAAACATTGGGAATTGAGCCCAACCCTTCTTGAAATAAATCTTGTCTTCGATTTAGATTTTATATAACGTTTGAAGTGTAAAATTTTAAAAAAAAAAAAAAAAACGAGATTGTGATGCGAGTTAAGCATTCTTTTTTTTGTCCAAATGATATAACCTTGTTTTCCATTTTATTATTATATTTTTGTTAGTTTCGAGGACGAAACTTCTTTTAGTGGGGAAGGTTGTAACACCCCTGATTTTATAAATTAAATTAATTTAAAATTATGTTCGTACTTTTATATTTACGATTGAACTCGTAATTCTCAAAATTATTATAAAACGCGTTTATCGTTCAATCGTTTCAAACTCCTAAAATTCTATTTATCTCGGAAACATATTTTAATTCTTTTTCGATTTATTTTACACATTTAATTTAATTCTTATCGAAAATCTATTTCGACGATTAAAATTCTAAATTCTTTTATTTTTGAGCTCGATTTTCTATATTTATTTTCAAACTCCTAAAATTCTTTTATTTTGCTCGAAACTCATTTATTTTAAGTTTCGTCAAAATATTTATTTTCTTTCCTCGAGAAATCAATTTAATTCACTTTATCGAAAATTTATTATTTATCGGAAATACTATTTGGTCGTCTAATTATTTATTTCTATCAGCTTCATTTTCGTCTCGAGTACTTTATTTACTCATTTTAAGTGACGGTCTGATGATTTATTAATTTTATTTTTAACTCGTTTTAATTCGATTCGTGGATCAGTCAACTTATCGTTACGGGATTCGTTTAATTCGCATTTTCCTACCTGATTCATTTCTGAATCCGTACACTTTGGTAAAGTGTATTTAACCCACTTTTAGTGACTTGTATTGTATACTACTCTTTTTAATTCATTCCTCCTCCCTCTTTTCTACATCCACCGCTTCACCTTGTCTTCATTCATCCCCCTTTGTTTTTCTTTCTTTTTTCTTCTTCACCTTCACCATCTTCATCCTCTGTTTTCCTCTTTTCCTTCATCCTCGCTGCTGCTGCTGTGTCTGCTGCTGCTGCTTTCTACCGTTACTGCTGCTGCTGCTTTCTACCGTTACTGCTGCTGCTGCTTTCTACCGCTGCTGCTGCCGCTGCTCGTGGATGTTGTTGATATGGTCGGTGCTGCTGTTGCGTTTCGTTGCTGTTACGGTACTGCCGCTGCTCTTTCTCGTTTCCTCTCTTTTTCTTCTTCTTCTTTTCTTAATTCTTCTTCTGCGTTTGCTAATACTTCTGCTGCTACTGCCGTTGTGCTTCTTCTGCTGCTGTTCATTTCTTCTTCTCGTTTTAACCTTCATTCATTTCTGCCTCAATCTAATTTCTTTTGCTGCTATTGTTTTCACTACCGCTGCGGCTGTTTTCATGCCAGGAGTTCGACGCTGCTACTGCTACTATTAATCATATCTTCTATTTGTTGTTTATGTTGATGCGTGGCTGATCGGTGTTGCTGTCCTTCATTGTAATGCTACTGTTGTGTCGGTTTTGCTGCAGCTGTTGCTGTTTGTCTCTTTGTTTTACTCCTTCTTCTTCGTTTTGTGCACCTGTTGTTGGTGTTACTGTTGCCGTTGCAGTCTGTCGTTGTTTATGTTGTTCGGTTGTCGATTTCCATCCCTCTATCTGTCTTCTTCTCCATCTTTCGTGTACTGTTTCTTCGCCACTGTTGTTCATGGTTGTCGCTGTTGTTCTTGTTGTTGCTTGGGTTGTTTATCAAGCCCGATTCTTTGTGTCTTCTTCTTCTCCTTCATTTCTCTCGTTGTTGCTGCTGGCAGCTATTGTTGTGGCTCTGTTTATATTCCTTTGCACGTTACTATTTTAGAGGACATAGTCTTTATCGACTTGGTTCTATTTGGTCCTCATATTTATATTTCGACATGTCAATTCCCTTCCGTCTTATGTCGATTACTCGTGTGTCTTTTTCGCTCCCTTGTCTTAGGTCTGGATATATCGGTTTATTCTGACCCATTCTATTTGTTCTAGCTTCCCTCCTTATTTTTGGGTTTGTCGTGTTACCCGAATACAACCCTTGTCTCATTCGTTTGTTTTGTCAATTCGATTTTCGTGCCGAAGCTTGCGTAGAAGACTAATGATTCTGCAACCTGGAGCTTAAAGACTTGGATATCGATTTGGAGTTTGGACAAATCAAGGTTGAGTACGTGATCGTTTCGGATACCGACCGAAGGTAACTTTAGGACGTTACTCGATTTTATATCGTATGTTTGAGTAGTAGTATGTAGTAAATACTTTAACTTCGGTTTTCTAATTTTAGCTATTTATTATTTGCTAAAAATATTACTTTCTTTTATAAATCTTGTGTCTTATAAATATTTTACGATTTTTCAATATCGTTTTATAAATTGTTAGTAATTTTATTATTTACAATCGTTATAGTATTTTGTTGGTTATCGTAACACTAGTAACTAAATAATGTCGATTTCATATTTCGTTAATTTATAATTTTCACTTAAAAATCATATTTTTATATCTTAATCGAGATTTGTATACTCGTTCAATAAATTAATTTTCATTTTACGATTTATACTAATCAATGAGAAATTAGTCGTTTTAGTTTTAAATATAATTTTAGTCGAGACCATTTTCACTAATAATTTCCGATTGACTATTTTTATTAAAATTCGTACTATTTATTAGTAAAAGCTATTTATTAAAACTAATTTGAAATCTTTGTAAATCTCATTTCATTTATAAAACTCGTTGACTCAATTAATTTTGATATCGTTTTTCTTAAAATATTTCTTTTCCAAAAATTATAGTTTAAATCGATTTCCTAATTATTTATAAAATATTATACATTGACTTATTATATTTTATTTATATTTTGAGTAACGAATTTGGAAATATATTAAAGTTACGATAACGACGATAATAATAATAAAAGGTTCATATCGTTAGAAATGCTATTTTTAACACATTTCACTCATTTTAATAACTTACGTATTTTCTATAAGACTTTCTATTTTAAGTAAGTTTCTAAATTAGTAAGTTTCTATTTATAGAAAGTTCCCCTTTTTAATATAAAATGTTTATTCCTTTTATCTTCATATCATTTATATTGATTATAATTACTTTTGACTATCGATAATGGCTGTTTTGGGTTATGGAAATAAAGAGAAGTGTGGGGTTAGAGTAATATAGTCTGGGATGTACGTTTTTGCCATCAACTATAAAGCTGGTGTGTCTATGTTGAGACACATTGGTCGTTGAACTGAGCATGGTTTGTGCTCAGGAGTGTGTATATTTTGACCTTAAACTTAGATATCGCATCGTGTAAGTCGCCGTCGGGTTGAACTGGATTACGGTTGGTGTCCAGGAGGGGTGTACATTACTTAAGCCAGGACCTCGCTGCACGCAGTCCTGTTATAGTTGAGTTGCCTAGTTAGAGACTGGATTCTGTTATGAGTTAAGTCTACAGTTCTCGAAGCTAGTTTCCAGTATTATCCTAGTGAAAGTCTAGCCTTGTGCACACTGAACAAATTTCCATAACGCCATTTTTGAATATTTATATTATCGATTGATTTTGACTTGCAGGTTGGCAAGTGCTTTACGTTATCTTCGAAAGCTTATTTTTATTATATCGTTTTAATGTTTTCTCTTTTTAAGTATTTTGATATAATAATACTATTATTTTTCCATATGATATAATATGGCTGGGAGAACGTCCGAGTTACTCCCCACTGACGTGGCTGTTATGTTTATAACATGACAGGTATTTGCTGCTGGGTTTTGGGTGTGAGCTAGCGAGTAGCGTGGATCCTACTCTTTCTTCATTCTTGTAATTTATGGATTTTTGTATAACCCGTTTGAAGAATTTTCTTTTTAGCCCTTTTGTAAAAAGAGGCCTTTGTATCGACTGACCTTTCTTTTAATAAGATATAGTTTGTCAGTGTGTTTTAATCCCAACTCTACAGTGTTTCCGCCACTGTATTGCGTTAGAATTTCTAGGGGATTACAGCTGGTGTGTCTTTATGAGGCACACTGGTTGTTGAACCGAGCATATATGGTGTTCGGGAGTGTGTGTATATTTTCTTAAGCTCGTGCCTCGCAGTGTAAGACGCCGTCGGGTTGAACTGAGTATTTATGGTGCTCGGGAGGGGTGTACATATCATCTTAAACTAGGGTCACGCATTTATAAGTCGCCGTCCTATTATGGTTGAGTAGCCTAGTTAGAGACCGAAGTTTAATTTGTTTGAACTAAGTTCTCGAAGCTAGTTTTAGTATTCTCCTAGTGAAAGTCCAGCCGTCGACACTAATTCTATCCATAATGTCATTTTGATTATTTTATTTATTATCGATATAAATTGGTTTGCAGGTTGGCAAATATTTTTATGTTTCCTCGGAAACCCTTTTGATTATTTCATTTTACGCTAAAAGCCTATTTTAATATGATGTTTTACTGTTTTTCTTTTTACTATTTTTCCTATAGTAGTAATTACAGTTTTAAAATCCTATGTTACACGGCTGGGAGAACGTTGACGTTGCTCCCCACTGATTGTGGCTGTTATGTTTTAACATGGCAGGTATACATGTTCCTGGTGTGGGCTAGCGAGCAGTGTGGATCCTTCTTATTTATTTTAATAATTATGTCTTATGGATTGTTCAAACCCCTTATGTGGATTGTTTTAAATTTTGGCCATTTTATTTAAGGCCTATTGTTTGACTTTACCATTTTAATTTTTTTAAGACATAGTTACAGCGTGTTTTAATCCCGACTCTACAGTGTTTCCGCCACTGTATCGCGTTAGAATTTCTAGGGGATTACAATTGGTATCAGAGCATCACTGCTCTCAACGCTTACACCTGAAATTAGGGAAAATACCAGTAAATGATTTAAACAGTAAATAAAAATATTATTAGAAATGGGTAGAAACAAATAAGTACTTAACTGTTAGGATTATTTGTTCATGTAACTCAATGACTAGCATTGAATATTTGTTTCTTTTATCGAGAAGAAGATGGAAGAACAAGATGCTGATATGCAGCTCCAGATCGGGACAAGACCTGCTTAGCACTCTCAACGCCTACTGACTCGAGTGGACAACGTTGTGCCCCAAGAAAGAGGTCGATGGTGACTTTTCAGCTCCGGTTTAGTTTGCTCAAGCTACAGGTTAGATGATTAAGAGTAGATCCATGTTCCGTGACGTTGCAGTAGTAGATCCAGATGGAGCGACCCAAGACTTGTGTGCTCGTTCCTCTACAAGAAGATGAGGTAATCCTTTTTGTTTCCTCGTGAACTCTGGAGGATCGAAGATGCTCCTCTGGTTCAAGAACTTAGTAATATAAGATCTTCTATTCTTTTCTTCCTTCCTCTATTTCTTCCAATTCTTCTCTTGTATTTTCTCATCTTCATTCTCTTGGTGAATCCTTGTTCTATTCTTCTATTCTACCATCTTTCTCTTGAGATTCTTTGGTTAGACCGGATTCTGTCTTAGTGAACCCGTGTTATAGATGTTTGAGGTTTAGTAAACCCTTGTTACCTGGTTTGAGGATTTTGAGTCTGCCCTACTTTCTAAGCAAGTAAGAAATTCTTGAGGATTAATTTGAATAGCAAAATGTTGCTTGATGGAATTAGGATGATACTTTAGGCACTGAACCTTGGGTTATAGGTTACCTTGATTATTTTGGGTACTTAGAGTTGGATATATTTGGGAGTAGTAAGAGAGTATCTCATATTTGATGGATACCTAGTACCTAACCTAGAACCAAACTAAGGGTAACTGATAATATTACTTTGGATTCTTTACCTAATGCTTATTTAATGGATGCATCACGAATATTTGGGATCATAGAGTATTGTTTAAGGTGTTAGACTGAGTGTTGTGGTACCATTGAAGGTTTTCATTAATGTCGTTAGAAATTTTGGTTGACATAGATTACCCGTATTTCTTAAGGATTAGATCGTTGGTCGTCGTTTAAGGTTGTAACCTATGAACTTTAGGGTTGAGTAATCTAACTTGGGATAAATTGTTGTTATCCCTAGAGAAGAGAACTATCTTGCACAATCACAGTTTGGTTTTATTGTGCTGTTTTGAGGAATATTATAATACAGATCATCTTATTGGGACTGTTATAACCTTAGACCAACGAGATTGTGGCTTCGTTGATTTAATAAATATTTTGGTGGTTTCGCTGATGCAATATGAAATTTGATGGAATTCTCAGAAACCTTAGCCGAATGACGTGTTTGGAAATGTGAGTATCTGTCGTTACATGTCAGGCTGAGTGTGTTTAAGGTGTGGCGTACTTTCCTAACCTCTGTCTATTGATGATGTGAAGAATGTGTTGATGATCATTTTTGAAGTTTTAGTGTCCGAACCTTGTTAATTGGTGGATTTTATTTAGTGTTCCTTACTCGAGAAATTTGAGGTATACCTCGAGTTCGGACTTTGAGCTTTGAATTTATGAGCCTTAGTGATTACCAGTTTGGGTATGTTTTGATGACCGTTGAAATCTTAATTAATGGATTAGTCTAAATCATTTGCGAATTCTTACCATACTAATTGAAAAATTATATAAGTATGTAAGACTTAATTTTGGAGGGTATGACAGTTGATAATTTTGGAGGTTGTAGATTGAGTAGGACCACCCTGGACCGATATTGGACTTAGCGTAGTTGATGGGCCAATTGGGATTCGTGTTTGTGAGAATCGTGCTAGGAATCTGGAGATGGTTAATTTCTTCTATAATCCTTGAGAGTTCTTTTTGACTCTAAACTCCGCCTTCTATTCTGCTTCTCTTGAATTCTGTTACCACATCTGCTGCTAATCCCTTCGACCTCTATCGATTTTGTAAGCTCTTATTTTTAATTTATTTATCCTTGTTCTTTTTATCCGTTGACCATTTATTTCGAACTTCCTATTTTTATAAAAAGTTTGCCTTGTTTAAAAAAAATGGATTATCGTAAAATTTTAACATTTTGAGTTATAATTTCTAATTGTGATTTTGCCCGTTTTGTAAAAATTTTGACTAACTTAAACTTTTTAGATGTCGTGAAATTTAATAATTTTTGAATTATAATTTAAGAACTTTATACTTCACTTTTGTTTTATCTTTGGTTGATATTTATATTTAGATCAGCTACAAAATGCATTAATAATTCATCTTAAATTATTTCAATTTTTGATTTTCAAGCGATCAGAATTTTATGAAGACTTTCATATTTCCAAATACTTCGATTTCTATAGGATTATTTAAAACGTTTTCGAAATTATTTTGTATATTCAAGTTTGATAATATTTTTGAAAACTTTCATAATTACTTTGATAACATTTTCGAAATTTTAACATTTTGAAATTAGTTTTCGTTTTATTGTTGGTGGACATTTGAATCTGTTATTGAAAATATTTGACGACTGGTTTGATTTTTACTAACTACAAAATTTGATTTCTCCGAACTAAATTTTCTTTCTTCATAAAAAAATAAAATAAACATTTTTGAATTTCTTAATCAAATTGTTTTACTTTTATTTTGAAAATGTTTTGGTTACCCTATTTTTTTCAAGCTCGTTACAAATGCTATTTAGCGTCGTTATTTTATCAAATAACTTTACTATACGATTTCACTAATTTAGAAGATTTTAAACTCCGAGTAGCTTAGCCTAGTTCCTCTTGGAATAGATATTTGCGTTCGATTTCGTATCACTTTGAAAGTTATTAATTTTTCTTTTAAAGCAAGTTCTTATACAAATTTGTATCCTCATCTTTTCGAGTGGGCTAATCTTGATTCCCTTCTGCTTATTCTTAATTTCGAGGACGAAACTTTCTTTTAGTGAGGAGGATTGTAACACCCGCTATTTTTCTAGCATTTTTTATCATTTCCGTTATGACTTCGTCATAACTCTGTCACATTTCGGCCTTATGTTTCATCATTATTCCAAGCTCTATTTTCATTTTTGAGTCTAATGGTATTTATTTTTATTTTGAAAGATTTTAATTCTTCTAAATCTATTTATTTGATTTTCTTCGTAAAGTAATTATTTTTCTGCGAGGAATTCTACTTCTCTACGAATTAACGTTTTTAAACTCTGATTTAAGCTATTCCTTTTCCTACAAATGTCTAGATATATTAATATAATATTTTCAACTAAGAAATATTTTATTTATGAAAATTTAGCTTTTAATGATTTTATTACGAAGTTTCGTAAATAATTATTTTCGAACGCGCGGTTTACTCGAATTGCTTTGAAATGCTTTTAATAATTTTATGATCCTTATTTTTATCAACCTACAACTAAATATAGACCTTTTTGGACCGTGACACCATGTAGTAAAACATTTGATTACAACTTTTATTTACATAACACTTTATGTTTAAACTTTAAGTAAAAAGATATTTTTCTCTTTAATTGATTTACATGCTTAAATTACAAACCTTTCATGATACCATCACATTCATTTTGGCTGAAATTTGAAGACTACATTCACATTGTTTTTTATCAATTTTAATGCTTCATTCATCCACCATCCTTTCATATTTTTCTTATTCATTTTTACATCAATTTTATTTTAACAAAAACTTCTTCTTTCTCCCTCTTTTTGGCTGGTGTTCCTGCCCATTTTCAGCAGTCATTTTCATCCATAATCAAGCTTTGATCGTCGTATTTTCATCTTCTAAATTATCGATTTTCTTTACCCTTCGTTAAGGTAATAATCGATGTTATTTCCGATCGTTATTTGCCTTGATTCTTTTAGTTTTCTCATGGTATTTTTGTACCATGTATGTCATGTGAATTAGGATCCTTGGACGACCCCGAAGCAGATGAATTTATCGTAGACTCGGATTTGGATTTGAGGTAACGTCGATGTTACTCGGTGTTACTTGATTTTATTTGTGTAATTGCATGTATATAATTATAATTTTATTTTTGACAATATATGTGATGGTGGGGGATTTGTCGTGGATCCCAACCGTCAAATAAAAGCGGCAAAACCTAACTGGGTGGCTAGGGTAAGTAGGGTCGAATCCACGGGGACGGTAGAGGCGTCTAGACTAGGTCAGCCCAAATACGAGACTAGGTCAACGAGCTAAGCTAGGGAATGATAAGGGGGAGAGAAGGCTAGACTATGGCTAAGGAGAACAACCAGGAAAACGGGCTAGGATTAGGTCGGGGTCAAAGGGGTAACGAAATAGTCAAGGAGGAAGTAGAGTGAAGGAGGTGGTAGGGAAATCTAGATAATCTAACTTAGACCGACCTAGAGGTTCCTCATGGAACCCATCCGGCGGCACACACGACAAAGGAAGACAAGAAAAACAAGCATTCCAACCTACTTAGTCATTCAAGCATTCCAACAAACATGTAATGTGCATCACTCAAGAGGAAACCCAAATCTTCCACCAACATCTCCAACAAACCCTTAATCACCCAATTAACACCCTAATCACCCTACTAACCCTAGCAAGAACACTACTCTAACATATCTAAACTAAAACTAACACTAACAAGATGAATCAACACAAACAACAAAACATCCATAATGAAACTGGTGAAAACAATGAAATATGAACAATAAAATGAACAAAGATTAAAACTTGGATGAACAAACAAGATTAAGAGTAAAGAAAAGAAGATTATACCATACTAGAAGATGAAAAGAAGAAGGAAACTTGCATAAATGGAAGAACCCAAAACAAACATCCAAGGTTGTCAAGCTTGAATGGAGATCTTGAAGAATTCCCTTAATACAAGTACTAAACTAAGATTAACTACTAATTACCGACTAATCTACACTAATCTAAACTAATCTAACCTAAAAATAGTCTAGGGTTTAATGTCTAATGTAGTGCATAAGCTTTACAAAACAAGGGAAGAGTATATATAAGGTTAAAAATGGAAGGGAGAAGAAAGAAAGGAAAAGCGGACTACAGCACTTGGTCCCGACCGGGATGGGCCATCCCGACCGGGACGGACCCACCATCCCAACCGGGACGGTTTGGTTCCGACCGGGACGGCCTTGCAGTAGCTCCCTTAAACTCGCACTTCATCCCCGACGGGATGAGGTGCATACCCGTCGGGGATGAGTCTTGTAGGCCTCCAATATGATCCTTTAGGCTCCTCCTTGCCTCACATGGACTTCTCATCGATTCTCGGGACTCGGGATCGGGTCTCGGAGGCTCGGGATTGGGTCCCAAGGTCCCGGGGTCGATTCCAAAGCATCGAGTCATCGTTTCTTTATCTCGTTGGCTCCAAAATGTGTATGTATCGAGTCGGAATCGCTCCAACTCTTCCAAATCGGTCTCGAGAACCTGAAACGAACTAAAGAAGGCATAAGAAGCCCCTAAACCGCTCCCAAGGAGCGATTCTACAAGGAAAATGGGACCAAAACACTACAAAATAGGCACTACAAACCACACTTATCAACTCCCCCACACTTAACTACCCTTACTCGCCCTCGAGTAAGCACATACTAACTACTATACTAGCCGAATGGGTATTAGCGCACCCTACGCCCTTTCAACTCACGCGAGTGAACTTAGAGGAAAAGTGCACTCCGCAAGGCAAGTGGGGTCTTGCGACAAAAGTGTGGATGCAACCGGACACAAAAACACATGGACAAACAAGCACACAAACAAACACACAAAAGGTTGCACCCAAAAGAAAAACAAATACCGCTTCCCTCTAAAAGCGGTGAAAGAAGCACCGGTTTAGGAATCGAGGTAAGTGACAACGTTCCCAAGCTAGAAATACAAACCGAGGTGGACTAAACCCTAATAGTATGACGATAAAGCAACAAAAACGTTGGTAACTTACCTAGGTTCCTCCTAACCTTCTAAGAACGTACTACGGGACGATCGGCGGAGTGGGAAGTGAAGAACCATGGTGTTAGTCGACACTGTAGGTAAGTGAGACCCCGCCGCCCTTTAGCGTGAGCCAAGAGGGTTGTCCCGTGTCCAAAACCGCCTAACTAGTCCAAGTAAAAAGGTGGAAAACATGCAAAATGAGGGAAGACCGACTAATGCCGCTATCATCCTTCCTCGGGACTCGGTCCTTTGGTAGGCTCTTCACGGCAAAAGTCGGAAAAAGGCTTATTTTTAGAGGTAGGGGTTATTTTTGTGAGACGGGTTTTCTTTTTGGCATTTTTCTTTCTTTTGCATTTTTGCTCGTTTGTTACCATGCCATTTCTTTTTCTTCTTTTCTATTTTCTTTTTGGCTTTTGTGCCTTTTCTTTTTCTTCGTTCTTTTCTTTCTTTCATTTCTTTCTTTCTTTTTCTTTTCTTTGCCCTTTTGGCTTGATTTGGCTTTTTGGCATTTCTTATTGCAACAAGAAAGAAGACTTCAACAATTTGCAATTTTTATTGTGTGGAAATGTGTAGGAGGTAGGGAAATGGGTGAGTCGGGGAGCGTCCTTCCCTTCAAACCCACAAAAAGTGGAGAACTTGGACTAATTAAACAATCCCAAACACGGTCACCTAGGGGACAAGACTCGGTAACCAAGGCCTTTTCACACCGTGGGTGGTCAAAATGGTCAAAATGCAAATTCCGTAGTAAATCCCTAGTAAGCTAGGTGGACTACTCAAGGTAAAGGACCAACGAAATCATTGATTTAGGGTCATTCTACTAGATTAAAGTCCAAGACTCGATTTACACTACTAAAAAGGGAAAGTACACACTCACACACTAGTCTCTAAACCGGGTTTTCGAAAACGGTTTACACACAAGACACACAACATAACACAAAACAAAGACTCAACGAAAACAAAAGAAAAAGAAACAAAAGTAACAAAACAAGAACAACACAAAACGAACACAAATGAAAACACAAACACCACCCCTATCTTCCAAACAAGCCACCAAATCATCCACACTTTACAAAGCTCCACCCGAGCACACAACATCACAATCTCCTCCAAACTCCGCAAGAGGTAAAGAAGAAAAAGAGATAAGATGTTACCGGGAGTCTTGAAAGCCTTCCAAAGTTAACGGCGATTAAAGCAACCTATAAGGGAAAGGGAGGCAAAACACGCACACAAAACAAATATACGACACAATGACACAAGAGGAAAACACACAAAAGAAAAATCTTTTTGATTTTTGTGAAATTTTTTCAAATTTTTAGGATTTTTTTAAAGATTTTTTTCGAAAAACTACAAAAATAAAGCTAACTATGCTAGAATACCACTCCCCCACACTTAAGTCGAGCCATGTCCTCATGCTCGACCGTAGTGCATGGGAGCACAAAAGAAACTACGAAAATAAAGCTAGAAATCAAAAAGAAAAGTGGAGAAAAGGGTAGAAGGTGTCTGGCCGGGGTGTAGTCAAGTCACCATGGGCCGAGACAAGAAAAAGATATGGATGGGGGAAGAAAAATAAAAGGAAGGAAATAAAAGGAAATGGGAGGGGAGGGCTAGGTGTATTCAAGTCACCTAGCCCGGATTCCGCCTAAATCCGACTAAATCCTCAAAAAGAAAGAGTGAAAAACTTGTAAAATTTGGATTTTGAAAATGACTCTCGATGTAGTCACATCATCGAGAGTCGGGAGCAACAACTACCAAGGCCTCGAAGGCCACCATGACAAAGTGGAAGGGGGGCAAACAAGAGAAAACAAGTAATAATAGACGGAAAAGAAAGGATAGTTGCCGTACCCATAGGATAGCAACTCACTTGCTCCATCGTCTCGTAGATCAATATAGGCACTTTCTTGTATTCATCATTGCTATCCCGCTTCAAGCTTGATAGAACCACATGGTAGAGTTAGTAATGGTGCGAGGGGGTGGGATTTGATGTGAATATCGGTCTAAAGTGAGGAGGAAATGAGGTTAAGGTATGTAAATGAGGTACATGGGTGGTATGATATGAGCAAGGAAGGTAGGGAGGTTGGGTGGGGGTATACAATGGTTGGGTGGGCTTGAATGTCGAAGAAGAGGCACCAAAAAGGAGCAGGGGATCATCCCGGTCGGGATGGGTGGTCCCGGTCGGGATGACATACCCGTCCCGGTCGGGAAGCCTCCTTCACGATCGGGATGACACTCCAGTGAACTCGATTTTTGGCACCCTCATCCCGATCGGGAGGGCCCCATCCCGGTCGGGACGACACACCCTTCCCGGTTGGGAAGGGTCTTCATGACTCCCATGACCCCAAAAACCGACTCCCTTACTCACGGTCCAAGCTCTATCACTAACCACTCCTTTCTAGGAGTCACCTTCACTTCACCTATCACAATAAAATCAAAGTACACATCAAATTCACTCCCTCACATCGCTCATCAACAATCCAATATTACAAGGATACCACAAAACTAACAAAATCAAGAGAAAAATCACACAAATACAAACACAAGTACTTTAAAGAGGAGAGGAGAATATACAACATGACGGTTCTTTAGGAACTCCGTCAAACCTAGGATGGTGGACTCTTCTTCAACCGTAGCCCTCAAGGGCATGGAGGAGCAAGTCGAACGCGCTACCGACATCATAGTGGAGGCCCCAGAAGCGCTCGAGCTTTGCTAACCTCCACGGCCTCCAAGGTGGTGGCAAGAAGTAGGATTTCCAAGACCCAAAATCATCATTCGTGTCATATCCGGGGTCTATCCATCCTATGAGCTTCACCGGCCTCTTCCTCCCTAAGCATCGTCTCCAATCATTAGCAAGCTTCATCTCCAAGAAACGAGGCACAAAAAGCTGTTTTGGCCTCATCTCCTCGATGCACACCCCCACACTTTCCTCAAGTTGTGGTTCCCCATCTTCATCACACGGCCCCACATCATCTTGGAGAGGAGAATTGAAACTTCTACCGGCGGTTTCAATCTCTTCCAAGTCCTTGCTCGGTTCACAAGCTAGGGGCTCTTGATGCTTTTCCACATTATCGGACATGGGCAACTTGGGATTGTCGATTTCACCCAAAAACTTCACAAATTCTACCAAACCATTAAACTCACCATCCTCCTCCAATTCCTCACCAATGTTGTCTTCACCGAGGGTCATCTCCTCATTCGTCTCTTTTTGGGTAGACGATTGAGGTTCTTCAAAGCAAATCTCTCTATCAAAGGGAACAACGTTAGCGGCTTCGTGATTAGGTTGCTCCTCTTTCTCAAGTGGGCACCCTTCATCTAATTGCGATGTTCGGGATAAATACATCACGGTTTGAACCGATATTGCATTTAATCGAGCATCCCTCGCCTCGTTTGCCCTTCGCATTTGGACCCATAATTCATCTTGTTCATTTTGCAATTGAAGGGCCATTTCTTGGATGCTCTTTTGCATTTGATACATAGAATGAAACAACTCCGTGTTTGACGATTGGTGGTCCTTGAGGTCTTGTAAAGCTCCTTGATAATCTTGATGATGTCCAAGGGGTGGGGCATCATATTGTTGGTAGTGAGGTTGAGGTGATTGGTAGTATTGTGGGTCATGGGGTTTATATTGTGGTTGGGGTGGAGGGTAATATGGTGGGTCTTGGGGGTATTGGCTTCCATAAGGTGAATCTTGATTGAACATGGTGGGTTCACAATCATAGCTTGAGTAATAGCCACCTTGATCGTAGGATTGATAGTCATTCACTTGTTGGTAGCCATTTCCATACTCTTGAGGATCATACCCATCTTGATTGCCCCAAGAAGCTTGATAATGGTAGGGGGGACGTCATGTCATGGCTTTGGTTCATGGAAGAAGAGGAGTAGCTCATATCGGCTCCCGAGTATGTGGAGTTTAAATCAAACCCCATGCTCGCTCGAAAATCGTAGCTCATACCCGGTTGGAAACCACTCATTCTAGCAACCGTCCGTTAAAGCGGCTCTAAGTCGCAAGAAGAAGATAGTCACCACCTCTAAGCACAAACTGTAGACTAGGAACAAACGTGAGAAGTCTAGTGCTTTTTGGGCACTACACAAGAGAGAAATAAACCACACACACACACAAGAAGCAAGGTAACCAAAAGAAAAAAGAAAACACAAACACAAACACAAACACAAAGACAAAGTCTAAACTAGCATCGATCCCCGGCAACGGCGCCAATTTGATGGTGGGGGATTTGTCGTGGATCCCAACCGTCAAATAAAACCGGCAAAACCTAACTGGGTGGCTAAGGTAAGTCGGGTCGAATCCACGGGGACGGTAGAGGCGTCTAGACTAGGTCGGCCCAAATACGAGACTAAGTCAACGAGCTAAGCTAGGGAATGATAAGGGGGAGAGAAGGCTAGACTATGGCTAAGGAGAACAACAAGGAAAACGGGCTAGGATTAGGTCGGGGTCAAAGGGGTAACAGAACGGTCAAGGAGGAAGTAGAGTGAAGGAGGTAGTAGGGAAATCTAGATAATCTAACTTAGACCGACCTAGAGGTTCCTCATGGAACCCATCCGGCGGCACACACGACAACGGAAGACAAGAAAAACAAGCATTCCAACCTACTTAGTCATTCAAGCATTGCAACAAACATGTAATGTGCATCACTCAAGAGGAAACCCAAATCTTCCACCAACATCTCCAACAAACCCTTAATCACCCAATTAACACCCTAATCACCCTACTAACCCTAGCAAGAACACTACTCTAACATATCTAAACTAAAACTAACACTAACAAGATGAATCAACACAAACAACAAAACATCCATAATGAAACTAGTGAAAACAATGAAATATGAACAATAAAATGAACAAAGATTAAAACTTGGATGAACAAACAAGATTAAGAGTAAAGAAAAGAAGATTATACCATACTAGAAGATGAAAAGAAGAAGGAAACTTGCATAAATGGAAGAACCCAAAACAAACATCCAAGGTTGTCAAGCTTGAATGGAGATCTTGAAGAATTCCCTTAATACAAGTACTAAACTAAGATTAACTAATAATTACCGACTAATCTACACTAATCTAAACTAATCTAACCTAAAAATAGTCAAGGGTTTAATGTCTAATGTAGTGCATAAGCTTTACAAAACAAGGGAAGAGTATATATAGGGTTACAAATGGAAGGGAGAAGAAAGAAAGGAAAAGCGGACTACAGCACTTGGTCCCGACCGGGACGGGCCCACCATCCCGACCGGGACGGCCTTGCAGTAGCTCCCTTAAACTCGCACTTCATCCCCGACGGGATGAGGTGCATACCCGTCGGGGATGAGTCTTGTAGGCCTCCAATATGATCCTTTTGGCTCCTCCTTGCCTCACATGGACTTCTCATCGATTCTCGGGACTCGGGATCGGGTCTCGGAGGCTCGGGATTGGGTCCCAAGGTCTCGGGGTCGATTTCAAAGCATCGAGTCATCGTTCCTTTATCTCGTTGGCTCCAAAATGTGTATGTATCGAGTCGGAATCGCTCCAACTCTTCCAAATCGGTCTCGGGAACCTGAAACGAACTAAAGGAGGCATAAGAAGCCCCTAAACCGCTCCCAAGGAGCGATTCTACGAGGAAAATGGGACCAAAACACTACAAAATAGGCACTAGAAACCACACTTATCAATATGTATGTCATATAATCTGGAAAATTTTTAAAAGTTGGAAATTTGCATGTTTCGGTAATTTTTATCGCTTTTACGAGATTAACGATCGTCATATTAATTTGTAAAATCGTAATATTCGGCCTAAACTTGTAATATATGTTTTTATTCTGTAAAAATGAGATTTTTGATGATTTTTAATAATTTGGTATTTTTCTGATATTTTTGATATCGATTGTTGAATTATTACCGTTATCGGACAAAAACGATTAAAAACCGATTTTTAGTTCTAGTACTTAAACAATTTATTTTAATCTGATTTTTGACGTGGTGAAAATTTCCGGTAAAATAGAAGTTTCTGATTTTATTCATAATTTTTCTGAATTGTTAAGTGGATGACTTAATTAATCACTTTAAATCATCGTTTATCGTTAAAACCGCGTTTGTTGTTTAAATTCTCAATTTTTGGTCTTTGGATTAAATCTGGAAAAAAATATGGTTTTGATTATTTCATAATAAAATGTAATTTTATGACTTTTAGTGCTTCAATAAAATGTTAGGACGATAAGTTTTATTAATGGAATCGTTAATTGTGAAAACGGGTATTAAATGACGGTTTTATTGGAATTTGGTAAATCTGGAACATTGCAAAAACCTGGAAAATTAGTATATTCTGGAAAATGATGATTTTTAAGTTTAATAATAATTTTTGGACATTAATACTTAAATTGTTTTGTAATTACTATTTTTATTAATCGTTATTGTCGAGATTAGATGATTAACGAGAAAACGCTTTAAAAACCGTGTTTTAGAATTCTGGAAAATTTTCTTTTCTGGACAGAATGTCCATAAATATATTTTAGCTATTTTACGTAATTTTTGTACTATTTATTAAAGTCTTTAATTAATAAGTATTGGTTTTGGACAAATTATGATTTATCGTTAAAATGCTTCATCTTACCCAAAAGAATTATTTTTCCAGCCATTTTGAAAGTATTTAAATCTGAATCTTTGTGAGTTAAATCATCCTTTAACATACTCTTAATGTATTCAATGGTTTAATTAAATAAAAGACGTTAAAAGATTTAATTTGACATTTGCCGTAAAATGCTATTTATGTTCGTATTGTCGAAACTATTAATAATTAGGGAATTTTAATTTTATAAATTTTGGAAACACCCTAATTAGTAGTAATAAAAAATTTAAGACATTTTTAATCATTTTATAAACACTTGTACGATATTTTAATAATTTCATAAACCCAATTGTTCTCGTTTTAGAAATTAATATCGTTAAGGCCGAAAGTATTAGTTTTATAAATCTATATCGTTTACTAAAAATGTTGTATTAGTATAAACAAGTTTTTTTGCTATTTTGATATGATGCAATTTTTGGTAAAGTTTCAAAAAATAGAAGTTTCCTAAATTAGAAAGTTCTCTCTTTTGGAAAGTGATTCTTTTCTTTTTGTTCTCTTATTATTTATAATGATTATATCTTTTGAATATCAATAATGACTTTGTTTTGGAGTTATGGAATAAGGACAAGTGTGAGGTTAGAGTAATATATTCTGGGGTTTACGTTTTTGCCATCAACTATAAGGCTGGTGTGTCTTTATGGGGCACACCGGTTGTTGAACCGAGCATATATGGTGTTCGGGAGTATGTGTATATTTTCTTAAGCTCGTGCCTCGCAGTGTAAGACGCCGTCGGGTTGAACTGAGTATTTATGGTGCTCGGGAGGGGTGTACATATCATCTTAAACTAGGGCCACGCATTTATAAGTCGCCGTCCTATTATGGTTGAGAAGCATAGTTAGAGACCGAAGTTTAATTTGTTTGAACTAAGTTCTCGAAGCTAGTTTTAGTATTCTTCTAGTGAAAGTCTAGCCGTCGACACTAATTCTATCCATAATGTCATTTTGATTATTTTATTTATTATCGATATAAATTGGTTTGCAGGTTGGCAAATATTTTTATGTTTCCTCGGAAACCCTTTTGATTATTTCATTTTACGCTAAAAGCCTATTTTAATATAATGTTTTACTGTTTTTCTTTTTACTATTTTTCCTATAGTAGTAATTACAGTTTTAAAATCCTGTTACACGGATGGGAGAACGTTGACGTTGCTCCCCACTGATTGTGGCTGTTATGTTTTAACATGGCAGGTATACATGTTCCGGGTGTGGGCTAGCGAGCAGTGTGGATCCTGCTTATTTATTTTAATAATTATGTCTTATGGATTGTTCAAACCCCTTTTGTGGATTGTTTTAAATTTTGGCCATTTTATTTAAGGCCTATTGTTTGACTTTACTATTTTAATTTTTTTAAGACATAGTTACAGCGTGTTTTAATCCCGACTCTACAGTGTTTCCGCCACTGTATCGCGTTAGAATTTCTAGGGGATTACACATCAATTTTCATATTCTCCATCTAGCTTTAGATTCAAGTTATTGTAGGGAATTCTAGCTTTAATCAAGAAGTTTTTTGGAGATCATCAAAGGATTAGTGGCAAATCCATTGTTTTCTTCATCAAGGTTTCACCTTTATTTACATACATATTCATCTTCCTTATTTCTAGTTTTCCTCCGTTGTTGGTATAACTCTCTTCCTCTCCCTTTTCTCTAGATTAGTTTTTACTCTAACTCTCTCTTTATTGCATCATTTTCTTTGATTTTTCTTACATTTTTTTTAGATCGTTTGGTAGTTTCATTTGTTGATCGTAGTTTTCTTCGTTGTTTTAGTCTTAATTCCTCTAGTTTTCATCATTATGCATGTTTTAGGTATTATCACCATTGTTATTGTTTTTGTTATTTTCTCCATGAATTGTGAGTAGATTCTTGTTAGGGGGTTAAGCGAGGAAGATTTTGGGTAATGTGAATTGAGGAATTGTGGTTTGGTTGCATGTTGATTGATTTATCTTCTTTGAGGTTATTGTGTCTTTGTTACTCTAGTCCGATCAACTAGATCGACCTTGACTCACTTCTATCTATATGGGGAAACTTGGGTTAGGAGTTACCTTGACTTGAGACTACCCTTTTTCACCGCGAAAGCGGGATTTAGATAATTTGGGTGAAGAAATCGAAAGGTGGCATTCTCCCTTTTTCGACTTTATGACTGACCCCATAATCCCTTGATTTGTAGAACCCAATTTTCGATTCCCCGATTTCCCCTAAAACCTTTTCCTTATTGATTACTATTTGTCATTTATCGCATCGTTAGTATAGACTCGACTCAAAACCCCCCATTAAGACCCTAAACGCATTTGCTATTTCTCAATCAACTCACCGTCATCACTGTGGACCGACCTCGACTTACCACGACTACATTTATTTGTTTTAGTGTTATTTTCGAGTCTTATAAATATTGCTTGATGCCCTATCCATCGTTAACAATCGATCCTAGATAGGCGGAGGTCAAAATGACGCCGTTGCCGGGGATGACAACTAGTTAATTGAGTCTTAGTATATTTGTGTTTGGTTTATTCACTTTCATTTTATTTTTTCCTTTCCCTAGTACCGATTGTTGCTAAGAGGCTTATTGTTTATTGAGTTTTATGTCCAGGAATACGTCATCGCCCTTGTGGTTCAATCCGGAGCTGGAAAGAATATTTAGAACCTTGAGATTTCGGGGAAACAATTCAACAACCATAATCTCACATCCTTCACTATCACCACCAATCAAAATCCCATCCTACCAAATACTCCTCTTACACCACATAAACCTTCCACATCCTCCACTTCTAAAAATACACCACCAACTCCATCATCACAAAAACCTGCACAACAAAATCAACAAAGCCCTCCGAAACAACCAACTCCACCTTAACCAATGGCAACTTTAGGATCAGATTCCCAACATACACATGAAGAGACCCCATCACCGGTTGACTTCAGGGAGATTCCCGAAAATTATGAACTTAAGACTTCTCTCACCAAAGTGGTCCAACAAGATACTTTCCGTAGTTTTTCCCAAGAAGATGCCCAAGAACAGATAACATCGTTTAAGGAGAAACTAGTCGGGCCCCGATTGAACTGGTTAACATCATGTCAACTTCATCGACTTTTATTCCCTAAAACCTTGCGAGACGGAGCTCGAAGATGGCTTCATGGCCATCCGGATAACACTTCTACAACATGGGCTCAAATTTCCAATGCCTTCTTGGAGAAATATTATCCTCCGTTGAAAACTAACCAATACCGCATGGAGATACAAATTTTTAAGCAAGATGAATTTGAAAGCCTAAGCGAAGGTTGGGAGGGATTTAGAGATCTTCGTCGAAAATGCCCTCATCACGGAATACCCGATTGGCTAAGAACCCAAACTTTTTACAATAACCTTTCATCGAGAACCGAGAAAAACCTCAACTTGGCCGCCGGAGGAGACTTCTCTTCCCTTAGCGATGAGGCATCTAAGAGTCTTATTGAAAAGATGGCAATGAGTTATTCTAGAGTGTGTCAATTGATGGATTCTAGGAAGAAGGTTAAAGTAAACGCTTATAAGAGTAACAATGAATTGAAACTTGAAGCTAAAATTGAGGAATTGACAAAGAGAATGGATGCCATGTACTCTAACCCAACTCCTAGAGGCGTGTACCAAATTCAAGGTAGTCTTCCAAGAAGGCAACCATCTCCATCTAAACAAGAACCAACATGGGAACTCCAAAGTGAACATTGTGGCAACTATGGCCACGACTCTAGTTCTTGTATTCCAAATGAAGAAAATTATTTGGAAGAGCAAAATGAAGTACAAGCTATTCAATCATATGGGCAAAGACCTCAATTCGATCTCTTTTCTAATACTTACAATGCCGACATGAGGTTTCATCCCGATTTTTCTTATGGGAATCAAAATGTCCAAAACCCGATGCCACGTGTCCAAATGAATTGGTCGAGACCTTTCAATCAAAGCCAACAAACGCCCTTTAATCAAGGTTCTCCAAAGATGCCCCCATATCTACCTCCTCATTAAAGGAGTAACATCAATCAACAAGGAGGAACTTTCCATGTTCCAAAAAATTACCCTAATCAACAATGAAACAATTTTAATCAAGGATACAATCATGGTTTCCAAGGTAATTATCAAGGCAACCAAGGCTTCAACCAACAATCTTATAATCAACCTTCTCAATCTTATGGCCAACAAAGCAATTTTCAATATGGTCAAGGGGCAGGTCCATGGGACAACACCAATGAATTACAAAGAGCCATTGAGCACTTAATTATGGAGTGAGAACTTGGATACTATGGCAAGGCTAAAGATTTGGGAATCTCCACTACAAGAGTTAAAGTCAGTGGAGACTGATCTTAGCTACTGACATCTGTCGCAAAAAACAGACGCGCGACTGTCAACAGTCGCTAAGAGACAGTGGCTACAGTTAGTCGCTTCTAGCGACTGATTTCAGTCGCTAAAAAAACGCGCGACTGAAATCAGTCGCTAAATTTAGCGACTGAAATTGGTCGCTATGGCATCATTTTAGCGACTGATTTTAGTCGCTATGGCCTCATTTTAGCGACTGATTTCAGTCGCTATGGGCTCATTTTAGCGACTGAAATCAGTCGCTAAGAGAGTCAGTTAGCGACTGATTTCAGTCGCTAAATGGTGCGACGTGGCGTCCTACCCTTCCCACATATCTTACATTCCTCAAGCATGGTATCGTCCTTCCAAAAAAGCATACATCCATCGGGACAAGCATCGATCTTTTGATGCGGAAGTTCAAGACCTTTAACTATTTTTTTGGTGTTGTAGAATGTTTTGCTCATAATGTTGTCTTTTGGGATGAGTTTCTCAATCAACGCAGCGATACCGTCTACGCACCCAAAAGGTAGGTTATACTCACATTTAAGGGTCACAACCATAGACGCGACTTCTAACAATGTCAAATCACACCCTCCATATAATGGCTTCTCCGCAGCCTCTAACATATCAAAAAAAGCTTTCGCTCGTGGGTTTGGCTCTTTTGGGGTTGGTTGGTCATCGTCGTTAGTGTACATGCTTTCATCATTAAACAAATTGCAGTCAACCACATCAACAATCATTCCTCTCACCCCGCCCTCATTCTGATCCACCTTAGATTCCTCAAAAGCAGACTTCTCACCATGACAAATCCAATAATAGTAATTTGGGCTAAACCCATCTGAGATAATATGTTCCTTAATCAAAATACTGTCCAAGAATTTGATGTTCTTACATTTCACACAAGGACACCTAAATCTACCCTCTGACGCGTATTCAGGATGAGTCTTAGCGAACTCAAGAAAGCGATTAACACCCTCTAAAAATTCCTTTGTGGGACGTCGTTTCTTATCGAATCTTTCCCCATACATCCATTTTCGTTCCTGTCTCTTCATTTTTTTATCTAAAAAATTTAAGACAATAGCCACATACAAATTATTTTCTCTAAAGTAATTTACTAATATATATACACTAGTCAAATATTATGTAAAATTCTCAATTCACCTAAACATAGTACTATTTCCACCCAATTCGTCCATAATTACATCACCAAATCGGCATAATTGTATTTTACTTCCAAATTCCTAACACATCAAAACAACCCAATTCAATCGATACTTAACCGCAAACCCTAATTTTATACTAACAATCTACCTAATTCAAATTGGGGAACCTATTAGGCGATTAAAATTCTAACTACACTAAATATTCCAACAACTAAGAAACTATCCAACCCAATAACTAATTTATTTAAATCGATAAAAACAGAAATTAACAAATAATTGAAACTAAATAAAGATAGATAAACATCCCTTAATGAAAATGGGATTATTGAAGATGGAATGAAGAGGAAAGGAGGAGGGGCGAGTTTTAGAGAGAGGGGGGAGGGTTTTTAGAGAGATAGAGTGAAATGGGTGAATGAGCCGGGGGAGGGGGGGTGTTCGTTAATTTAAAAAAAATTAACATCTTTAGCGACCGAAATCGGTCACGCGCCACTTTCATTAGCGATCGATTTCAGTCGCTAATTCTGTCGCCATTTCACTAATTTAGCGACCGAAATCGGTCGCGCGTCGATTATTTTAGCGACTGATTTTGGTCGCTAAATTTAATTAATTTTTTAAAAATCCGTCTCTTCGTCCAGCGAATAATATCGGTCGCGCGTTGAACTTTCAGTCGCTAAATTAGCCACTGAATTTATCAGTCGCGCGTGATTGGTAGCTATATGAAGTATTTCTTGTAGTGCTCAAGAAGCATCCAAAGCCTTAGCCGCCCCAATTCATCCACCCCATGGATTGCCTGGGCAACCGTAAAACCCAAGAGACCCCCCACATAAAGCTAACACCGTCATATTGAGAGGTGGCAAAGAACTTGGATACCCATACGAAAACTTGAACGTCAAAGACACCACTACCAAGGTCAATCAACAAAGTTCACCGCAAGCCGCAACCCCTGCTTCCCCCAAACAAAACCGGAAATACAAGCAGAATTAGATATTCTTGAAAATGCGGAGGTAAAACAATGAGAATTAAGAGAGCTTAGAAGGAAGAAAAAGGAGCGAATGGAAGCGGAAGAAGCTAGAAGAAAAGAGGCAGAGCGTTTAGCTGAAGAAGAAGAGGAATCGAATATTCCACCGTCTCCCGCTTTTCTGCCGCGATTGCCTTTCCCCGAACGAGCTAAGCCAAACAAAGAAAATGCTCAATTTAGCCGTTTCGTGGATATGCTAAAAAAAGTGGAGGTCGCTTTACCCTTCACGAAGGAAATTTCTCAAATGCCCCTTTACTATAAGTTTTTAAAAGAAGACCAAAAAGAGAACCATAGATGATAAAGAATGTGTCCCTCTTAGGCACAATGTAGTGCCATTCTTATGAACTGTATGCCAAAGAAACTTGATGACCCTGGTAGCTTCTCCATCCTTTGTCGGGTTGGAAATGTTGTTGTTAACCGAGCCTTATGTGACCTAGGGGCCAGTGTTAGATTATTATCTTACTCAATTGCCAAAAGACTCAGTGTGGGGGAGATGAGACCCACAAGCATGTCGATCCAACTTGCGGATAGGTCCGTCAAGTACCCACTTAGGGTGGATGTACTCGTACAAGTTGGTAAGTACTTTTTTTTAAAAAAAGTTGGACCACATTTTGTATATTCATGACAATGTCGTGCTTGGCTACAGACGCGACTTGACAATAACCGTTAAAGGCTACAACACGCCTAAATGGGGGTAGCTTAACCCCTTTTTTTTAAAAAAAATGAAAAGACGATTAAGTTCGGTGGGTCCGACGGGTGAAATGTGTGGTCCGCGTGACCACGCAACTCTTGCGTGGATGTTTTGGTCTCCGGAGAGGGTTTTAGTTACTTCGGGAGGTTGTTCCCGACGTCCGAGATGTCAGGTGATAGTTACGGTGATAACACGGGGTTGATGCCTCGGTTCTCGGGCTGCTTGGGAGGCTGACGACTTAGGAACAGACGCATGGACTGTGGCAGTCGAACTCCGGGTCGCTTGGGCTTAGGCGGCTGGAGATTTGGGCGCTTGGGCTTGAGTGGCCCAGATCCCGTTTATGAAAATTTTCGTAGTTTCCTAATTGTTGTGGAATTAGGGCTATATATACGAGTTACGGGTGCTTGTTTTAGACATACTAACAATACCCATAGTGTGTCTATAGCTTCCTTGTATTGTTTCGAGTCATGTCGGGTTTCTCCTAACCGAGTGGGCGGGTTGTTTTAAGAAATGTGACCTCGAGGTTTGTCCAAGTGACGGCTTGTCAATGATCATTGCGTTGAGCCGAGTTAAGGTGCAAGATGACTTCTTTCTAGTATGCTCTAAATTTTGGGACACAAAAAGTTATGTTTTTGCTTTTCCCGAGGGTAAGGTTTGTCCTCTTCCCGAGGAGCTAGACGTCATAGGTGGGTGGAGTTCGGTTCGACCTTGTGTGCCTTTTGGAGATGATGCTTTTGTGGAACGATTTTGTCATTTTTTGGACCTTTCCTCGTTAGAGGAGGCTAAAGTTTTCTTTAAGAGAGATGTCATTGATCTAGAGTTGCTTTTTAGGACATTCTCACAGGTTGGTTCTTACGATATTTCAACTCTAGCATGTAGGCATGCTTTTAATATCACGGTGGCTTGTTACTATCTCTTCGAGGATGCGTCAGCGCATGAGGGTTGGGGTAATCCTCGGGTTTTGGATGTTGTAATGGGGATGGAACATGGACGATCACCCTCTTTACTCATTCTGGGTGAGCTCATTCTAGGTCTTGACGCTCGTGCCCGGCTGCATCGGGCTCTTTTTCACGGTTCTAGAATTATTTTGCAGGTGCTTAGGGTGTTATATTTCTTTGCTGCTTTGTTTTTTTTTTGAGGTTGCTTTAGTTTGAAGGCATGACGTTTTGTTGTGGTTGGTGCAGGTTTGGCTACAGGAGTGGCTTGGTTTGGTTGACCCTCCCCGGGGCGTCAAATGTTATAACTATAGGGGTTTCACGGGTCGGAAGATGGTGCGGCATGGAGTGAGGGTCACACCGAAGAGGGGTATCTTTCCTACTTGGCTAAAGGGTGAGTGGTTATCAGGTGGACTGTCCCATGGTGGAACATCAATGGGCATACCGGGTTTCCCTTCTTGTCTTCAACCCAGGCTATGCTGATACAATCCTTGAGGGATCCGATTTATATTTATCCGAGCGAGTTGTCGAATCAAATGGGTTTAAGGCCTACCACCTTGGATTTTACTAAAGGCATTCTTAGGTTTGCCTCGTGGACGGAGAATTTGTTCAGGGAGTTTAGGGTGTCTTGGGAACATAAATTTTCACGTCCCGTTGTCATAGAGAGTGTTCGACCGACCGACATTACTTCCATCCGGCGGGGGGTTCATGAACACCCGTCAGGATAGAGCAATTCGAAATTTAGGAAGACAGCAGCGCTAGAGGATAAGGAGGCGACTCGCGGAAATGTCACTACGTGCCTGACCAAAGACAACGTTACCGATCCTAGTACCATCAGTTCATCTATACGGGCCAAGACTGATGAGACTCATATTGAAGGTGCTAGTGATGAGAAGAAACATGGTTGGCTGAGCTCGCCTTTGGCTAAGGCGGTGGAAGCTTGTATTATGAGAGGTCAATGGTGAAAGACCCGAACATGCTCACCCAGATGGCGATGGGAGCAGGAAGTTGGACCGGTAGAGCCCAGCTGTTTCGTATTATGTTCTATTAGTTGATATTATGTGGCGTATTAGTACTAGTTTTGTAGTGTTTTGACGTGTTGTCATTTTCCGAGATAATCGGTTTTCATGTGCTTGATGTAAAGGGCCTCGACAAAGGCTCGACTTAACCGTTTTTTATTGTTAATAAGAAGCACATTCATTTTTCATTACATTTATTTTTGTGGTGGCTCGTGATGGCAGGGATCGTCGCCTATCCCCACACCAAGTAAACCAACTATTCCTAACAAGTAGCTAGGGTAAGTCGGGTTGATCCACGAAGACGGAAATGGGATGGGGTCTAGACTAGGGTCTACCTAAGGGCAAGACTAGGTCACCGAAACACAAGAGGAGAAGAATTGACAAGAATTGACTAACTAGGATGATGAAAAGGGATGAAACTAGAATTGTGAATGAACTAGGTATAACATGAACTAAATGGATCAACTAAAACTAAACTCAATCAACTAGCTAGAGGAATAATGACTAAGAAGATGAAGAAATCGAATAAGGGAAAGAGTAGGGTTAGGTCGGGTTTATAAGTGCAATAGGATAGTTAGGAAATCGAGGGTGTAGGTTTCACCTAGTCACTAAGGTCGGTCCACGCTCTCGCGTCAAAGACAAACCCGAATACTCATGCAAGATGCTACCCAATACAAAAGGATTCAACCACCAATCAACCATACAATGAGAAGAAGGAAACAAGCAAGAGAAGCATGGCCACTACTACTCTAACAAGCATTTCATCAAACACCTTTACCCACAATCAAACCCTGGCCTAATCACCCATAATCAACACTTAATCCCCCTACTAACCCCACAATAAATCTACTCATACATGTTCAAACTAACACTAACAATAACAAGAGAAATCAACATAGTAACTAAAACATTCATGATGAAGAGTAACAAGGATGAACAATACAAATGATAAAGATGGAAATTTGAATGATAAAATAAAGATTAAAGGAAAGGAGAAGAGAAATTATACCAAACTAGTAACGAGAAAAAATTCAAACTTGTATAAATAAGAAAACCCAAATAAATCTCCCAAGGTTGTCAATCTTGGTAGAGTCTTCAAGAATTACCTTAATACAAGAGTAACTATCTAGATTAAGCTAAGATTAACAAAAGATTAGTGAAAGATTAAGGATAAACTAAGCTAATGATGAAGGATCTCTATCTAGGGTTTAGTCTAATGTAGGGTAATGAAAAGTGTTTAAAACAATACAAAAGGGGGGGGGGTATATATAGGGTTACACGAATGAAGGGGGGGCGAAAAAGCGAAAACTGGCGTATTTGGGCCCTTCCCGGCTGGGAAGGGATGATCCTGGTCGGGAAGCTCATCATCTCGGCCGGGAAGGCCCTCCAGAGGCGCTGCGTGCTTCGTCACTTCATCCCGGTCGAGATTGATGTGATCCCGACCGGGATGGGTCATGTAGGCTTCAATATGATCACATAGGCCCCTAATTGCTCTTCCTAGGCTTCTTATCGATTCTTGGTGCTCGGGAATGGGTCCCAAGGGGTCGGGATCGAGTCTAAGCCACTGAGTCATCGTCTCTTCTCTCCATTGGCTCCATATGCATCGGAAACGAGTCGGAATCGTTTCATTTCTCCAAGATAGGCCAAAGGACCCTAAAACAAGCTAGAGGAAGCGTAAGTAGCCTCGAAACCGCTCTAAAGAGCGATTCCACAAGAGAAACCGGGACCAAACGCAAGAAATAAGCACTACATAATACACTTATCAGCTCGCGACTCGATTCTTCATTTTGCTTGGAGCGCCCTTTTGGGTTTTCACTCCGTCCTTGGCTCACCTTTTATTCTTATTTTTGCTCTTTCATTTTACGGCTCACAACTTGATTCTTCATTTTGCCCCGAGCGCCCTTTTGGGTTTTCACTCCGTCCTCGGCTCGTCATCATTTTTTTTTAACTACGGCTCGCAACTCGTTTCTTCATTTTGCCCGAAGCGCCCTTTCGGGTTTTCACTCCGTACTCGGCTCGTCGTTTGTGCTTCGTCATTGGAATCACTCTTTAACCGGAGCGCGAAAAAAGGTTCCGGTTTGCATGTGAATCGAGTAATCGATTTTGTTATTTTGTTGGTTGTACCCGTAAAGGGGTTGCCTACGTATCCATGTTCATACGAAATCAAACTATGGTCGTAGTTCTTTTAGATGTGAGTATTTTGCTTTAGACTCGTTATGCCAATAATCGATGTGAATTTCTTTTTTTTTGCTTTGCGCGGATTTTCGCCCTAATTCGGAGATCAGGACAGGGTTTTTAGGATGTTTATGGGTAGTATCGCTTGAGTTGGTCCATGTTGGTTGGGGTTGAGAACTCTTGGCCGTCTAGGTCGGTAAGGATTACGACGCCCCCCGAAAGTATTTTCTTGACGAGGTAGGGGCCTGTTCAGTTTGGTTTGAGCTTCCCTCTAGGGTCGACGGGAAGGGATGCTCTAATGGATTTGACTACTAAGTCTCCCTCATGTATGTTTTGGGATTTCATTCGTTTGTTAAAGGCTCGTTGTATATGCCGTTAGTGGGCTTGCAAGTTGGATAGTGCATGTATTCTACGCTCGTCTAAGAGTACTAACTCATCGTATCGTTTTTGGTTCCATTCTTCTTCGGAGATGCCGCTTTCGGCTAGTATCCTTAGTGAAGGTATTTCTAGTTCTACGGGTTGTATGGCTTCAGAGCCGTAGGTTAAATAGTATGGTGTGGCTCCGGTGGGTGTTCGGTAGGATGTTCGGTATCCCCATAACGCGAAGGGTATTTTGCTTGGCTAATCCCGGTAGTTGTCTTTTCTTAAGGATCGTGGTGATGGTTTTGTTTGCTGCCTCCACGGCCCTGTTTGTCTGAGGTTTGTAGGGTGAGGATTTGTGTCTTTGTATTTTGTATTTGTCTAAGAGTTTTTGGGTTTCGGCTCTTAAATGAGCCCCCTGATTGCTGATAATTTCATGAGGTATATCGTAGCAGCAGATGATGTTATTTTGTAGGAATTTGACTACTTGTTTGGAGGTTAGTACGGTGTAAGAGGCAACTTCTACCCACTTGGTGAAGTAATCGACGACCACTAATATAAAGCAGTGTCCGCCGGTTCCGGATGGGTGCACCTTTCCTATGATGTCAATTCCCCAAGCAGAGAAGGGCCAGTGTGTGGTTATGGTATTGAGAGGATATGGCGGTAGGTGTTGGATGTTGGCGAATATTTGGCAGTTGTGGCAGTGATGGACGTGACGTCGACAGTCTGCCTCTAGGGTAATCAAGTAGTAGCCTAGTCTCATTATTTTTTGAGCTAATTGGTGCATGCTCATGTGGGGTCCGCACTCTCCATCATGTACTTTCTCCATGACTCTCTTGGATTGGGTTTTATTTATGCATCTAAGGAGGACTCCTTGTGGGGTTCGTTTGTATAGTAGTCCTTGGTTTAGGACGTAATGGGCAGCTTGTATTCTTAAGGCTCTTTTGTTTTTGGTATTTGTGTCGGGTGGGTATTATCTGTTGCCTTTAAGGTCTAGGATTGCTTTGTACCATGGTTCTTCGGGGGTATCGTTGGTTTCGAGGTTATGGATGTAGTCCGATTGTTCGCTTCTCTCTACTCAGATAGGCATAGAGAAAAGATGGTCAGACATGTTTATTAATGAGGCTAGCTTGGATAGGGCATCAGCGAATTGGTTTTCTTCGCGAGGTATGTGTATGAAGTCAATTTCGGTGAACTCTTGGGATATTGTTTCTTCTTTGGTTTGGTATGGAGCTAGGCTTTCGCTATAAACCTTCCAGGTGCCCGTGGCTTGGTTAACTACTAGGGATGAATCTCCGTGCACTCTAAGGTTATTAACTTCTAGAGTTATGGCGGCTTTTAGCCCTATTAGGCAAGCTTCGTATTCGGCTGCGTTGCTGGTAACGGGGAAAGTCCAGTTTGTATGATCACTTATTGGTTATAGGTGTGTTATTGTTTGGTTAGGGGGGGTCAGTTGTGGGTTGAACTTAGGGTAGTTGTTCCTAGTCTCCTTTTAGGGTGAAGTTGTAGTGGACCGTTTGTTGTAGCCCTCGCGCTTTAATTAATTGTTATTGATAAATGGCATAGTATCGAGTTTCAAGCGATAAAATATGTTATTAGAAAGAAATTGAGCGATTGTCGAGGCATGTTTGTAAAGGAAAAGAGTTGTTTTATTGATATAATAGTAAATGGGCTAGATGCCCAGGATTTTGTTTGATGGGGGAGGTGGAGGACATGTCCCCTCTCACCTCCCTGACTCGATAGAAAAAAAATGTTTGTTATTATTTAAGCCTAGGCCCTATAGACGCACTAGACTTTGACTAAGACCGACTACGCCTCCAAGCATTGCGGCTTCCCCATGGAAGAACACTTTGATAGTGCCGGTTGTCTTTACCACCACAGACGTGGTTGCCTTGTCACTTGTCTCCCCGATGGCGAGTTGCGTCGTCTGTGCCTTCACAGGAGGGAAGGCTCCGGCATCCACTAGGTCTTGGATGTCGTGTTTGAGGCGATCGCAATCCTCTGTATCGTGCTCTCTACCCTAATGATATAGGCAGTAGGCATTGGGGTCCCAGTCCGCACCTCGGGCTTCGCGAGATGAGTCCGGAGTAGGGACGAGTTGCGACAATTGCCAATCATCGTTGGCAAATCTAAGAGCCTCGGCGTAGGTCATGCCCAGATCTGTTAGGCTTCTGAAGGGACGTCCCCCTAGGGGCGGGACGAACCTAGCCGGTCCAAGCCTCATCACATTCCTAGGGATGAAGGGCTTTTCATCCTCCTCCTCCTGGGGAGGTTTCGTGTTTCGTTGGCCGCACCTTCAAGCTTGCCGAGTTGGAATAGGATGTTGTCATGGGCGACAGTTATTTGGGCCATGTTGTTTTGGAGTTCTTTAATAAGCCCTAGCATGGTGTTGAGTGGTTCGAGGTTGTTGTTGGAAGACATCTCTAGATCTGCGAGACAGAACTGAAGATGAGATCGGATCTACCAGACGGCTTAGAGAGTTGAGGAATGCTCTTGATCGAGCGACACGGGAACAAGACCCTTGATTTGCGTGTTTGCGGTCATCGGATTAGGGACTCGGGTGCTTTAGACTCTCAGTGTATTCAGCGGCACGCCTAACGAGTTTATGTCTCTAAAACAAGATGATTTGACACAAATCTCGGAGGTGAGATTTAAAGAGGACTTCTCGGGATGAGATGACCCAAAATTTAAGACCTCGAATAGAAGCAATCCTAGTAACTAACACAGACAGTTAATCACACGGTTGTACGATGTAATAAATTGATCGCGATCCCGGCTCAGGATCAAGAAGTTTTGATGTTTTTCTTTTGAAAACGATCAGGCTTTTGAAAAGAAAACTTTTTCTTTCTAAAAGGGGAGGGTTTGTTAAATCGGTGTGACGCAAAAATGTGTTGCTACGTGTGCGTCGGGAATCCAATGATAGCAAAAGTGTAAATGATTGTTTTTCAAAAGAAGCATGGTTCTTAGAGGAACCGGTTTTAAAAGTGTGATATTGTGCTTTTATCGAGACTACTATTGATCAGCTAGTTTGATATTTGTGTTATAGACGGCGCTCGTGAAAGAACGTGATGTCTCGTGACGGTGCTTTTGAAAATGTGACTATCTAAACCTTTCTTACAAAATTTAGGTACTGAAAGCGTTTTTAGAAAGCTTTTAAAATGTGTGGACATATTTGTCCATCTTATTGATTAGAATTTCGATGGTGGCGACGGCGCGTAAAAATGTTTTGTGAATGTAAACGTTTCGGATTCCTTGACTTCATTAAATGAAGCTTTGGCCGTGTTAACGGTTTGTGCAAAA
Source organism: Agrostemma githago (assembly GCA_958450325.1). Taxonomy (NCBI): domain Eukaryota; kingdom Viridiplantae; phylum Streptophyta; class Magnoliopsida; order Caryophyllales; family Caryophyllaceae; genus Agrostemma; species Agrostemma githago. The sequence continues at coordinate 56,815,741 of OY288247.1, read as the reverse complement.
ATAAAATGTAACCGTTTTAGGTGCCTCGGTCCATTGATTGGGAATTTGGCATTTATTAGCGGTTCCCGTTGTTGTTGGAAAACTACGAGTTTTGGTTTGGCCAAGGTGATGGCGTTCAAAAAAAGGTTTTTTTTTGTTTTTTTTTTGAAAGTGATGGGTGTAAAATTTGTCATGATGATAGCATTTAAAACGTTTTTTTTAAGATAACTATGGTTTGACCGGAGTAACGGTGCTCAAAAGGTCGTTTTGAAGAGAAGAGATTTTTTTCGAAAACGGAGTTGGGTGCGGTTGAATATGTTGTCGTGGTTGAATCCAGATTTTAGTGTTTTATTTAGGTTGTTCAAACACGCTACACATAACTATGAATGCGTACACTCATACAGGATGCAAACACGGGTAGGTTAGGGTATGCTACCGCCCACGAATAGCCTTTGCTTAGGTGTCGACAGGTCAACTGGGGAGATAAGTGTCGTACCGTCCGCTAAGAACTACTCGTTTAGTATATCCGTGGGGTACGCGTTAGGCGGCCGGAGCGTCAACCGAGGATCTCTCCACATGTCGATAAGGATCTTACCGCGAAGAGGTCGATTGGTCCTGATATCGGTTAGGGTGGGCTTTTTAGGGCCAAAACCTGTAGTGACCACAACTAGGAACTAGGAAATGAGCTTCACCGACCTCCCTAGCGGAGTCGCCAAACTGTGGACATCCGTCCGCACCGCCCGGCGCCCCGCGCGCGCCCATGCGTGACCGACCCGGTTTTCAATTGCGGCGGCCACCCACGCGGCCCCCTCCCAGTTGGGGGCCGGTCCGATCTCGCGTTCGGGGCGATGTGTCGGACCTCGATTCTGATGACGATTCGGACTTGTACTCGATGGGCGCAAGCGCCCGTGTTTCCGTTGGAATCGATCGAGTCGTGGTTGTAAATGTTTAAAGGCTGATATGTTTAGTAGGGCGACCTTTTTAGTGAACCGAATTCGTTGCCGATTTGTGGAATCGTCACCGAGTCAATTATGGGGACTCGGAAACCGTTAAAATCAACTTTGATCCTTAGCCAGCTCAAATCTGAGGGGCACGGGACCTAAAGATAAAGACTTTTACCATTAAGCACTCCATGCCTGGAATGACTCTCATTGCCAATGGTTTCGGACATCCAGAAGCCATCGATTCTGAGTAAGGGGTGAGGGTACGTATTGGGAAGCCAACGTCCGCTAGACATCGACATTCAATCCCGCCCGCACATAGCAGCCTCTACCAATCAATCGGTGGGCTGATAACTTTGTTCCTTTGTTGTGGCAGAAGTGCGGTAACATCCATTGTTTTAACCCTATACCTTTTGCTATGTCGGTTGTTTAAGGACAAGTATGTTTTGTCGTCGAAGTAGTTGTATTTACATTCTTTGCATTCGATTTCACGTAACAGGCAGGCTATGAAAAGATGCACATAGAAGAGTAGAGAGTACTAATATTATACGTTTAGCAAATTAGTTTTAACGCGGTAATACAGATATTAGTCATTATCGTGATATACCTTACCTTGTATTCTGCTTAAGATGCATCAGTTCGGTATTAATAGAGATGCGTCGAACCGTATATGGCGAGCACCGGAACTATTACGGAACCCGACCATCACTTTGTTCAGTTTTAGCTCGTTTATGTTTTGAATTTCGTGTTAGGTGATTTAGCATGCAATTATAGGGTCATAAAAGCAATAAGTCATACGAAGGCCGTAAATTCGAATGTAGGTAAATCACATAGTGAGGAGTTTCACCTTCGGAGTATACACTAAACGGGACACGATGCATAGATAGTTGAGAACCGATCTCGGAACTACTCGGGTTTGTTTATGGTGTTTTAGTGTTTATGGTTGAAGTTGGGACGTTACGTGTTTTAGTACGTGTAATGAACCTGGTGTCCACATTTGACAATATCGTAGTGCATAATGAAAGTACAAGAATGTAAAGTTTTGTTTCGATAAGAACCTAGTGACGATTCGACTTCGAAAGGCGGATCCTCCTAGCTCGCCTTGTGATTTCGACAGAGTTCTGTTACTGTTGGCCCTTCCTCCGGCTAATCCGGCAGAGCTCCGTTACTATTTGCTGGTTCTGCGGTGATGTGTCGTGTTTATATAGGTTTATTTCCACGGTTCCGTGGTCTTTTCCGGTCGGAATGCGCTCCTTAGAGCCGTTTCTTCTAACATTTTGCTTTGAGTGAGTGTTTTTGTAGATTCTACACGATTTCAGGTCTTTATGTGCATTTACACTCATATCTGGTTAGAAGAACGATCCCGAGACAAAACCCGTGCTTTAGGACGTCTAGGCGAAGAAGAACTTAGAAGTGTCGATTCATTGGGCCATGAAAAAGCGGCCCAATACTTGTTTTATTAATGTGGTGCGCGCCACCCTGCCCTGACAGGCCGCCTGCTGGCCGGCCGGCATGACACATAGGCAATTTAAGCTTGATTTTATTGTGTGCTTCGGCCCCTGCATGTGGCAGGCCCCCTGCCGGCCGGCCGGCGTGCACACTCAGATTTTCCGCCTATTTTGTTTAAGTAAGAGAGGCTTTGTATTATTATCATCACTTTTCATACTTAGAATTTTTTCTTAGAAAACTACTTGTGACTCTAAGCATTCTAGCACTCAGTTTCAACTCGTACTCGATTTCGGTAAATTTGTTTATGCAATTTCATGTTTTATATTTCAATCTTCATCGTAAATTACTTAGTTCGTCATAATTTTCTCTTTTTGCAATTCGTTGCTCCGTTTAGTACGCTAGATTCTCGTTTGATTATCGTGAATTTTATTTGCTTCACTATTTATCATGAATTTTATGTATGTGAATTGTTGTTCCGTAATTATCATGAGTAGTTAATTTTCTCGCTAGGGTCGAGGGGGATCGATGGACTATTTTACGATTATGTTGCTTCGATACTAAATTTATAATTATGTCAGTACCATTTTCGCGTGCTTTATTTGTCGATTAATTTGTTAAAGGCCACAACATTTTAATCTGTGTGGACATGACATAGGTCCACCCCGACGCGGCCACGCACGGGTTTGGGTAGGCGAATGAATCTCCATATGAGAATGGATCGAATTGAAATTTAGGTCTATGTGGAGTCGCCACCGAATTTTGTGGTTATTCGGAACCATTCGAGCCCACTCTATCTCGTAGTGGTCCGTATACAAACTACGGCCCATTTCCGATGTCAGAGTTTATTGGGCTCGTCCCTTTGCATTTGATACCAATACCGACGTTATCGGATATTGTGTATTGAATGACTCTCGTGCGCCAACGGTTTCGGGCATCCGGAAACCGAGGTTCTGAGTAAGGGGTGAGGGTACGTGTTGGGAAGCCCACAAACGACACCCAACCCCGCCCGCACATTAGCGGCCTCTACTACGAACTCGAATGACTTACAATACGCGCGCTAGTTAAACGGGAAAATGATATGCGAAGAGTATTTTCCCTAAACATGTGAATGGAATTGAAAAGGGTTTATAAGTCAATTTAATGCAATTAATTCTAACGTCGAAGTTGAATTTTAGCATGCGGGTTCACTTAGTACAATAAACGAACAAAAATTAAATTGACAAAAGAAACATCAAACGCGTTAGTAACGATGTAATGACATAACGAATGATAACGGTTTGTGTAAATATCGAATGAGATGAGAAGATGCAAATATGACGATGCACGGTTTGAAAAGATAGTATACACGTGATTAATTAGACACGTGTTGACCTAAATCATAAAATACTATCGAATTTGAAAAGAAGGATGTACAACTCATGCTTTGGTCGTTATGAGGTCACTCGATCGAGTGGTCGATAGACTCGATCGAGTAGACCCTGAAAAGAGGTTCCTGTTTCGCGTTTTAGACCATACTCGGCCGAGTTATTGACTAACTCGGTCGAGTACACAGCCACTCGACCGAGTCACTGTGAGACTCGATCGAGTGCTAGGCACTCGGTCGAGTGCCCCCTGTACGAATCGTAGTTCGCTTGCAAATTGAATTGATTTAGAGATTGCTTTTGATTTTCGATAATTCGATGGTTTTACCGAATTGAGCATAAATATTGCATGACTTATGCTCGATTCGGGTTTTTCATAAATCATAGATTTGATTGAACCGAATATAAATATTGTTTGAATTTATACCCGATTCTAAATTTGAATGCTCGTCGTATCCCATATTCAATTATTGAATCGATATGGAATACTCGAGCGGCAAAAAATAAAGAAAATTGATTTGAGTCGTTTTAAATTAATTATCGTGATATGAACAAATCGCCTTAATTAATTCATATGACTTGATTGTTAGACTCGATATCCAACTATGGAATTGGTATCGAATCTAAAATCGACGCTTTACTTGAATAAAAAGAACTTGATTCCCTTGACTTTTCCGACATCGAAACAAATCCCTAGGGATCGTGATGTCGGATCCGTGTCAACGGGTTTCGACCCTTATTGAAGTACGATGTTTGTTCTTTGAAAATCGATGCTATTACGTAACTTGAATAACAATAATGATACAAACGATATGAAAATTATTGTTGAAGTTAACTTATCTCAATAATCAAGTAATTGGGATATCGGAACAAGCGACCGGCAACGCTGTGTGCAGTACACTTGTATATTCGGATTTCCTTATTCCGATATCACTCATACTCGATACAAATTGATAAGTATTTTAATGTTTTGATATTAGTACTATCGATATTAATGATGCGATAATAACGATAAAACGAAGTAAAAAAAACGACCCGTATAATGACATGACGCGAGAAGGAGGAAGAGAAGAGAAGAAATAGGGTTTTGACACCCTCAACCTACATGTTCTTGTCTCGGATTAGAACTCGTAATCGTGGCTTTAACACTAGAGTCTTCGAGGTGGATGAAGGTTAAGTTATGGTGGCTCGGGTTGTTGATTCCTAAACTAGGTTTAGGGTTTTTTGCTAGTGTATTGCTTAAGGTTTGCTTAGGGTGTATTAGGGTTGTAAAAGTGTGAAAGAGAGGTTGAGTTTGGGGTGTAAAAAGATGTTTTAAAGATGTCCTGAAGTGTGTGCAAAAGGGTTGCTTATATAGGAAAAGCTAGGGCTCCGGTTTAGGGTTACTCGACCGAGTAGGCAGCTGACTCGGTCGAGTGGCCTCGTGCGTCAGCCGTCGGGCTTGAATAAGGGCCCACTCGATCGAGTGGCCCAGCTGGGTCGTGCGGGTCACTTGTTTTGGACAGTGACCATGGATATTTGATGGGTTTGTGTTTGAATTGGACTTTTGATGTTTGAGGGTTTGTTTTGCATGTCTCGGAAACGACCTTGACCGGGATTGACCCAATCGCGACAAGTCGGTTTTAATTTCGATATCGGTTTTGGCCCAAATTAGTCTTGTTTGACTCGGAATGGTCCGCTGGGCCTGGATTTGAGGTTGATTTTGTGAGGTTTGTACTCTGTAAGTGTGTTAGCCAGCGATTAATGGATTATAGCCCGTATCCGAGCACGTAGAAACACGTTAGCGTCCGATCATCATCGGGTGTTTTTTGGGAAACTACCATAGACACCTGGCAGTCAAAATGCGGGTGTCTACAATCTGTTTGGGAAATTCTAGTTCCTGTGCGAAAGCCGAATTAGGATTAGATCACGCGTGATTTGGTAGGGAGTCTAATAAGTTGCGAGAGCCCGTTAGATCCTTCCTAGGCTGATACAATTCGAAAGAACGTGTTATAGCGGACTAGCATGTTATGTGTTTATTAACATCGTTGCCTAATTGTCGATTATCTATCGTGAACCCGTGACCTTAGTTTTCCTCTCATTTTTTAGAATCCCTTATTCATATTCGTATTTTAGTATTTTTTTAATTATCTCCATCAATCAATCCGTTTAGAGCATTTTAGAATCGCCATAGCTATTAGACGTGTTTAACTGTTTCCCTGTGGATATGATACCCTGCTTACCGCTATATTCTTGTTAGTAGCATTAGGTTTATCTTGATTGGGTGAGATGACTTAACCCATATCAAATTTGGCGCCGTTGCCGGGGAAACGGTTTTTTTTTGTTTTTTTAGCTTGTTTCTTTTTTTGCTATCTTTCGTCTTAAGGAATTAAAACTTCTTGAGATTGATCTTACTCCCTACTTGTAGTTTTGCTTATGCCTAGGTCTTTTCGGTCATCAGAGCTTACTCCGTTCGATACTGAACCCGAGAAAACCTTTCTTAGGCGACGACAGTTTTGGAGAGAGATTTCCGCAGCTCCTGATCTCGAGACTTTGGAAGCTATTCATACCGAATTTATAGCTGAGAATCAGTCCTTTGAAGAGGAAAATCAATCTTAGTCTGAGATCATTTTACCACCTCCGATCATAAAAATGCCGAAGCTTTCTAGTCATTCGGAGCCCGAGCAAACTGCTCTTCCTAAGTTGGTTAAACGACCAACTGCCGCTTAGGGTACATTCGAGATTCAACCCCCCTTCATTACTTTGGTGGAGAAGAATCAATTCGGTGGTGACCCTAAGGAGGATCCTCACAAGCATATGAGGATAGTTACTGATTATTGCTCCACGATTTCGCTTCCGGCCGAGGTAACTCAAGAAGAAGTCATGGAGATGCTCTTCATGTTCTCATTACGGGATTCCGCTAGGGAGTGGATAGCCGATCTTGATAAAGTCACCGAGGGGATCATCGATTGGAATCCTCTTGCCCTTGCCTTCTACAAGCACTATTACCCTCCACAAAAGATGAACATGCTCCGGAGTCAAATCACCAATTTTCGTCAGACTCCGAACAAAAATATTCATGAAGCGTGGGAGCGGTTTAAGAAGCTTGTGAAGGAATGCCCGCACCATGGTTTTGAGGTTTGGTTTCTTTGTAACCAATTTTATAATGGGTTATATGATGATTGCCGGAGTACTCCTGATTCGGCACGTAATGGGCGTTTCCAATGCAACCTGGATGATGATAAGGCTTGGCAAACAATTGAAGAAATGGCATCTCACCATTCCTGATGGGGTAATCCTCGAGGTAATACTCGGTCTAATTCTGGTGAAAGTGGGTCCTCTAATACCGTGGCTATTCAATTAGCCGCTTTGGCTAAGAGGTTTGATGCATTTGAAGTGTCGAGTTCTCAAGGGGGAGGGGGCACGCATCAAGTGCATGCCATGCAAGATTATGCATGTGTTCGTTGTGGTGCCGTGGACCACCAAGCTCAAGACTGTCTAGGCTCCATAGAACAAGTGAATGCATTTCATTCCACGCGCCCGCGTTATCCATATATGAACCAACCGGGCTATGATGCATCTCTTTTGTCTTACAGGAGTACTAATATCTTGAACCCGCCTATTACACCACCCTATGTGCCCCCGCACAAGCAGCAATTCCAGAATCAAGGGAATTTTCAGAACCAGCAAAATTTTGGTAATCAAAGGAATTTCCAAAATCAGGAAAATTATCAGCAGCGACCTCACTCGGGTCATCAACAAAATTTTGGCAACACTAATCTGAACTTCGGGAATTCTCATCAGAATTTTGGTGCTAGTCAGCAGAATTTTGGCACAAGCTCAAGGTAATTCTTCTGCTTCTTCGAATTCTAATGAAATGGCTGAGTTTCGTGATATGTTGCAGATGACGGCCAAGACTCAGGACTCTATGATGGCTCAAATGCAAAAGAATGATCAGGCTAAGGATAATGCCATCAAGAATTTGGAGAACCAAGTGGGACACCTTGCCGCGTCACAAGCAACGCGTCAACAAGGTAAACTCCCTTCTCAAGGTGATCAACAGCATGATACGGCTAATGCGATCACTCTTCATAGTGGCACACACTATGAGGGTCCGTCGATGCCTAAAGATGATAAACCGGCCGAGAAGGAGGAGATTTTAGTGGAAGATGTCAATGAGGATGTTATTGTGGAAACTTCAAGTGATGAGCGAGTTCCACCACCCACTACTCCTGTTCCCACTTCGACTAGTCCAAAAATCCAAGTACCATTTCCGGGTCGATTGAAGAATCAAAAGGAGACTACCCAATTTGGCAAGTTCATGGAGGTTGTAAAGAATTTGCAGGTTACGGTCCCATTTACTGAGCTCATTATGCTGGTCCCATCTTATACCAAGTTTAAGAAGACATCTTGACTCGGAAGAGAAGCATTGGTGAGGTAGAAACCGTCGCTCTTACTGCAGAGTGTAGTGCATTTTTACAGAACAAAGCCCCAGCAAAGCTAAAGGACCCCGGTAGTTTCTCGATTCCTTGCACTATAGGCACCTTATCGATAGATAAAGCTTTATGTGATTTAGGTGCTAGTGTAAGTGTCATGCCTTACTCCGTTTGTGAAAAACTTAATATGGGTCCTCTTAAGTGTACTAGTGTCACCTTGTAGATAGCGGATCGTTCCATAAAACGCCCTTTGGGAGTTTTAGAAGACGTCCCCGTTAGAGTTGGAAATTTTTTTATCCCGGTTGATTTTATCGTCCTTGACATGGCCGAGGACACCCAAATTCCTATAATTTTGGGTAGACCATTTTTGCACACCCTCGGCACGGTGATTGATGTCAAGAACGGTAAATTGACTTTGGAAGTGGGTGGAGACACCGTTGTTTTCTGTTTAGATAATACACTTAAGAACCCGATGGTAACAGATTCATGTTGCGTGATAGATGTTGTTGATGTTTTAGTTCATGATTCTATGGAGGCGTCCCTTATACGAAACCCCTTAGAGGCTTTGATATGTTTGGAAGCGTGTGCAGGTGATGCTTCCCTTTGACTCTGCTGTCGTTGATGCTTTGGAAGCTTCTTTGGAAGGAAGGATGCTCACAGAGGAGCAAGGTGTCAATGTAACCAACATCGTACACACCTCATTCGCCATAGACATAACCGTTCCGGAGCGTAAGCCACTTTCGTCTCACCTAAAATATGCCTTTTTAGACGATACCGAGAGCTTCACCGTGATTGTAAGTGCTGATTTAACTGAGCAACAACTTTCTGATTTGTTAGTTGTTTTGAAGAAAAATAGGAAAGCTTTGGGATATAGTCTTGATGACCTGATGGGAATCAGTCGCGATTTCTGTATACATAGAATTAATCTTGAGAAAGGTCATCGTCCTTGTTTCCAGGGTCAACGTAAGTTAAACCCGAATATGCAAGAGGTTGTTAAAAAGGAAGTTATGAAATTGTTGGATGCGGGAATCATTTATGCGGTTCCCGATTCAAAGTGGGTGAGTCAGGTACAAGTTGTACCTAAGAAGGGAGGGACTACTGTTGTCTCGAATGAGAAGAATGAATTAATCCCTACACGAATTGTGACGGGATGGAGAAGGTGCATAGACTATAGAAAGTTGAACACCGCTACCCTTAAAGACCATTTCCCATTGTCCTTTATCGACCTAATGCTTGAGAGACTAGCTTCTCGCAAGTATTTTTGCTATTTAGATGGATATTCGGGATTTTTCCAAATCCCGATACACCCGGCTGACTAAGAAAAGACTACGTTCACTTGTCCCTATGGCACTTTCGCATATCGCAGGATGCCGTTCGGGCTATGTAACGCACCCACCACCTTTCAAAGATGCATGATGAGCATCTTTTCCGACTACATCGAGTCCATCATGGAAGTATTTATGGACGACTTTAGTGTCTATGGTATGAGTTTTTTTGGCTTGTTTAGCTAACTTGGATACCATTTTAAACCGATGTGTCGAAGTCAGTTTGGTCTTGAATTGGGAAAAGTGCCATTTTATGGTTACTGAGGGTGTAGTTTTGGGTCATGTGGTCTCCGAAAAGGGCATTCAGGTGGATAAAGCAAAAGTGTAAGTGATTGAGTAATTGCCCTTGCCGGTTAATGTGAAGGGAGTGTGAAGTTTCCTTGGTCATGCGGGATTTTATCGCCGCTTTATCAAGGACTTTTCCAAAATTGCTAAGCCACTTACACAACTGCTCCTAAAGGATGCCCCTTTCGACTTTACTGATGAGTGTGTTGAAGCTTTTAACAGGATTAAGCAGACCCTCATTTGTGCTACGATTATTCAGTCACCGGATTGGAATTTGCCATTTGAGATAATGTGTGACGCGAGTGATTATGCTGTTGGAGCGGTTTTGGGTCAAAGGAAGGACAAGGTCTTGCATCCTATATACTATGCTAGCAAAACCCTTTATAATGCTCAAGTGAATTATGCAACCACCGAGAAGGAATTGTTAGCTACAGTATATGCTTTGGAAAAGTTTAGAACCTGCTTGGTTGGATCGGAAGTCATCGTTTTCACCGACCATGCGGCTCTTAAGTACCTCCTTGCTAAGAAAGAAGCGAAGCCCCGACTACTTCAATGGATACTCCTCCAAGAGTTTGATTTATCGATCCGGGATAAGAAGGGAGCGGAAAATGCCGTTGCGGATCATTTATTGAGGCTTTGAGTTGAGGAGGAAGGAGTTGTCATCCCCATAGATGACTATTTTCCCGATGATTCTCTCATGGCCTTAACTACAGGTGAAAGCGAAGGTCCTTAGTATGCGGATTATGCTAATTATTTAGTTGGCAAGGTATTACCTTCTGATCTTTCTTATCGGCAAAAGAAAATTTTCTACATGATGTCCGACAGTATTTCTGGGATGATCCTTATTTATTTAAGGAGTGTGCCGATGGTATTTTCCGTCGATGTGTCCCTCAATGGGAAGTTCGTGGAATTTTAGAAAGTTGTCATTCATCACCATATGGTGGTCATCATGGACCGAGCCGAACCGCGGCTAAGGTCCTCAAATCGGGGTTTTATTGGCCAACTTCATTTCTTTTTTTTGTTAAAATGTAATTAATATTAATCAAAAAATCGTGTACAACGTATCATGTACAGTGGCCTATTAGCCGTGTTACATAGCTAACATCTTTATTGTTCAATTTGCCCTTATCGAGGCCACGGAAATAACAGCTCATCTCTTTCTTGATCATTTTCCCTACTACTTCAGGATGACTTATGCTCCCCTCTAATCGACACCTATTCCTTTGATTCCAAATATGATAAATCGAAGCATTAATAATCCCGTTGACTGCACCTCTCTTTAATTTCGACCCTCTACTTTGAAGTCTCCACTTGTTATCTAAATCCCTCGGAATGTGAGCCTGCACCCAGTCTGCTAAACCATTCACCAGTTGCGAGCTGAACTCACATGCACAAATATTTCGGGATGCCCAAGCCTTTATTATGTTCTGTGACCCGTGTCAGAGGACCGGTAATATTTTTAGGAGGCATGAGATGCCTCAAAATGGGATTCTCGAGGTAGAAGTTTTTGATGTCTGGGGTATAGATTATCAAGGCCCGTTCCCGTCATCCAAGGGCAACCGATATATTTTGGTTGCGGTTGATTATGTCTCCAATTAGGTGGAGGCGGTAGTATTTCCTGCTAATGATGCTAGAACGATGATATCTTTGTTTAAAAGATCATTTTCCCCCGCTTTGGTGATCCAAGGGCGATTATTAGTGATGGTGGAAGCCATTTTCATGAGAAGCGACTTGATGTTTTACTTGCTAAGTATGGTGTCTCTCACCGTACCGATCTTGCCTACCACCCTCAAACGAGTGGGCAAGTTGAGGTGTCCAATAGGGAAATCAAGTCTATTCTCCAGAAGGTCGTGTCAAAAGCTCGAAAGGATTGAAGCTCTAAGCTAGATGATACATTATGGGCTTATCGTACCGCCTTTAAAACGCCTACTGGTACTTCCCCTTACCGATTGGTTTATGGCAAGTCATGCCATTTACCCGTCGAGCTTGAGTACAAGGCTTGGTGGGTGATCAAGGAGCTTAACTTGGATCCGCATTAGAGGGGGGAGAAGAGACTCATGTAATTTAATGAGTTAGAGGAATTCCGTCTTGGTGCCTATGATAGTGCTCGGGTTTATAAGGAGCGCACCAAGCGGTGGCATGACAAGCATATCCTTCACCGTGAGTTCAACGTGGGGGATAAGGTATTATTGTTCAATTATAGACTCCGGTTGTTTCCCGAAAAGTTGAAATCTCATTGGTTCGGACCTTTTTCCGTCACCCATGTTGGTAGGTTTGGCTCGATTGAAGTCGAGAGTGATTCGGGTGAACGTTTGAAGGTGAATGATCAACGATTAAAATTATATCATGAAGGTGCTCAAGTTGGAGCGATTGAAGCTATACAACTTCATCCCGTTCCCTCATCCCACTAAAAAACTTTTGATCATCAAGTCGTGCGGGACTCTAAACCAGCGCTACCGGGAGACAGCCCGGGTATGTAAATAATTTCCCTCATTCTCGTTTTATTTTTATTTTTCCTTTAGTTGTTTTAGTGAGGATGAGAGGAGGGACTAATGTTTTTGGAGATGCGCAGAATCATCGGAAATAACTCGAATTGAGGATATTAGGAAAAAAAAGGAGAAGAAAAAATTCATCGTGCTCTTGATTGTAAAGCAGGTCACCTTAGCCTAGGACTAGGGGGCCTATCGATTCTAGGGGCTGAGGCACAAGTAAATTCGAGTTCTAATATGGAGATTTGTGCACCTTAGCCTGCCCCTAGGCCCCCTTTTAACTTCCGGGGCCGAGGCACAAAGAAAAAAGAGCCAAAATGGGAGCAAAATCTCAAGAGCTAGCGGATTTGTGCAGTCAGGCCTGCCAGCCGGGAGCCGGTACCTGCCGGGTGGTTGTGAGAGGGGAGATTAGCATTAAATAAATTGAAAATAAGGAAAAAGAGCGTCAGGCCGGCTAGCTGGCCGCCGGTCCAGACCGGCCGGCTATGAGACAAGGTTTAGTAATAAAAAAAGGCAAAAGCGCGTCAGGCCGGCTAGCAGGCCGCCGGTCCAGACCGGTCGGGCCGCACATCAGACTCCCAAACCAATTTTTGTCGTCTGTTCATTCATTCATTCGACCCTCTCTTGCCTCTCTCTTCAACTCATTATCCCTTCCCCTTCTTCACTCTTACTCCTCAAATTTCCCCATATTTTCCCCAAATACTGCTCCATTCAGCTGATTTGTGATGGCTCCTCGGAACAAGCGCACCAGAAACGACCATGCTCAACCCGACATTCCTCCTGATCCAGCTTTTCCGGGTGTAATTTTTGCCACACTTGACCAAAGGGTACGATTTCAAAATTTGAGGAAACGGTCTATTGTTCCTACTCGTTTTATCGATCATGATGCTATGAGAACTTTAGGTTTAGATTCTGCTTTGGAACTTTTGTGTAAGGGTGTTGGTATGGGTACATTATTTACGATGCGTCGTAATACATATACTCAGCTTACGTTGGAATTTCTGAGTTCGTCTGAGGTGACTAAGAATAGACGGTCTGGGTCAATTTCTGTTGGGAGTGTATTGCTGATGCCCCGTACACTACCGCAGGGCATATGACTTCAAACAATATTCATAATCCGGTCATAAAGGTTTAATAGAGGTTTATGGGATGGGCGATTTTTGCTAGAAAGGAGGCACATAATGTACGCACCGAGGAGGTGTCTATTTTGGGCTCGTATTTGCGGCGTAAGCCGAAGGTGTGGCATAATAATATTGCCTATCACCTCGTCTTCCAGTTTAGGTGAATTGCTACCGCCGTTGCCGATGTTCCTATTTATATAGGCGGGTTAGTCACGCAATTAGCTCTTCGGTTGACCACTCTTCGCGAAGCGGATCATGATCCAGTCCCGGGCGAGATTACCCTTAGCCTTCGATATTTGGCTTCTCTTAAATGGATTTCTTCTAGGCATCATAATCGTTGGGCTTGGCTTATTCATGAGCAAGCGACTATCATTTTGCAAGTCGGGTCAGTTTTGTCAATTGAGGCTGATCAGCCTAAATATTTATTACCCGTTGCTGCCCCCAGCTCTCTTCCTTCCTCGCATGCTGTTACCTATACTCGTCGTCCCACGAGTGAGCCTAGTAACTCCCAGCCCACCTCTGAGCCCGGTCCATCTCAGCTTGCTCCCGAGCCCACCACCACTACTACTTTTGAGCAGCCCCCTCCACCACCCCAGTATGCTCTCCTCCATCTCGATCTGATTGCATGGATGGAGCGCATGAAGCTGAGTGACGGTTCGTCCCGTTCTGACTTTGGTACTTTTCGCACGGAGACTCGTGCCAACACTGCTGCTACTCACGCTCGCCTAGACAGGTTATATGCTGATCAGTGCCTCGGGATGTATCCCGTTTATGATGACTATGCTAGGCGTGTTGCTGTGCCACCACAGGGCCCTTACCCCTTGTACTTTTCGTGGCCCGTGGGTGGTTATACTGACCCTTCGGTCATGGCGGCTTCCATCTTCACACTGACTATTTCAGTGCCCTAACAGGACCTACTTTTGGAGCCGCCAGTGAGTATTAGGGGAGTGGTTGGTATACAGGTGGTGCATCTAGTTCCGGAACTGCTGCAGATGATGATATGGAGGTTGATGATTTTTGTGATGATGATGATGATCAGGATTGCTGATTTCGCTACCTCTTCGTGTACATAATTGGTATGTCTTTTCTCTATCCTAGGTTTTTCTTTGTGTCCCCCCACCGATTTTGAGTCTGTATAATTTGGACATTGAGGACAATGTCGAGTCTAGCGTGGGGGAGTTTGGTATTTCATTAGTTTTATTTCCTTGAGTCTTATTGTTTGTCTATGATACCGATTATGCAGCAATGATGATAACTTGCACTCTTTAGGCTACCTAGTCATTCCTAATGGGCATTCATTTGACCTTTGTTAATGTGGAATAATAACTAATCGATAAGTATTCAACCAACTGAGCTATAATTTGTGGTTCCCATTTAGACCGACCTTGCATCTAGGCTTTAGCTACAAAATTGGTGAGATTTAGAGCCTCCCGTAGCCAGTACATTCATACCTGGCTACCACTTAGGTTGTGTGTGAAGGTCTTCTTGTGGAATATGCTATGTCAATACGCATAAGTATGGTGTTTTCCCCTTTATTTTGACTAACTTGCCTAGTGATCATTTTTGGGACATTTTCATTTTCATCCATTTCTATCCATTTTCTCCTTGGCTAAAATTTTAAGAATTCACAAAATGAACTACAAAATCAAATTTGCCTACTTAGCCGAGCTTGATGAAGTAGGTCACCTAGTGTGTTCTATGCTCGTTATTGTGTGAATTTGGAGATTTCTGATGGATGTTCGGATGTGGTTGACTCTGTTTCAAGGGAGTTTGTAGATCTTGTCCAGGTCAATTTTGGTTATTGTATATATTTGCTTCTAATTTCATCAAGCTTTGAAAAAAAATCAAAAAAAATCAAAAAAAAAATAAAAAAAAAAACAAAATTGAAAAAAGAATCCAAAAAAAAAAGAAATCCAGTAAAAAGAGAGAAAAAAAATCAAAACAACAAAAATATGTTATTCACTTTTATTTTCCGTTTACTTGATGAAATTTGAGCGCCCTCTTTTGACCCCGGACTCGTTCTCGTTGATTGGTGACTTGTATGTTTTTGTAATCCCATAGAAAATCTAACGCGATACAGTGGCGGAAACACTGTAGAGTCGGGATTAAAAACACACTGACAAACTATATCTTATTAAAAGAAATGGTAAGTCAATACAAAGGCGATACAGACAAAAGGGCTAAAAGGAAATTCTCCAAACAGGGTTATACAAATCCATAAATAAACATGAATGAAGAAAGAGTAGGATCCACGCTACTCGTTAGCTCACACCCAAAACCCAGCAGCAAATACCTGTCATGTTATAAACATAACAGCCACGTCAGTGGGGAGTAACTCGGACGTTCTCCCAGCCATATTATATCATATGGAAAATAATACTATTTGTTCCGGTCACGGAAACAATTAACCCGGTTCTGGATCCCGAGTCGTGAATTGAAACGTTGACAAGTAATGGACTGCACGATTTCCTTTGACCTCTCCTTTATCCCTCTCCTATGATCGGACCTTCCCGGCGGAGTCGGCCTGCTCCCTGCACAATGAACGCACAGGGCCTCGGAGGTTGTCCGAGGGAACCCTCTCCGATGCCTAAGTTAGTCCGTGAAATGCCTTGATGAACCTAGCTCGTGAGGAACTAGGTGGCGTTTTTAGGAGTGAGAGTCTAGAGAGAGAAAATCCAACCCCTCTCTTGTGGGAAAGGGTTGAGTATTTATACCTTCCCACAAGAGAGAGAGGTAGGAGGAGAATGGATGGATAAGGAGATGACAAGTGGCTTCTTCTCATCCACCCATTCCCGATTACCTTAGGCGAATTGACGAGAGGGCCCCTGGGGATCTTAGCCCTGTCAGCAGGGATGTCCCCAGGGTAGGCGGATTTTGAGCCGCGGGCGCTGGGCTCTAGCAGGCTGCGTTGGCCTGCTGGCCCGGCGGTCGGCTGTTTTCCTTAGCTTTTATGTTCTTTTATTCTTGCTGCTTGCCAGGGGTCGGCTTACGGGCTTCATAGGCGATCCTCTGGGGGACTGTCTGGCAGGCAATTTAATGACAGGCTGCCGACCCCAATCAATTGGCCCTCGTCAGCAGGGGGAGAGCAAGGCTTTCCTTCTGCTGGCGACTTTTGCTTGGAGGGAGGTTGACTTATTTCCATGTCTGCTACCGCATTCAATGCTTTGCGCCTTCCCAAGGAACGAAGCGCAGTTCATGTCAGATATACAAAGAGTTGAGAGTGTTTTTTGCAATGATTATACTTCTCCTCTTGATGGATTTTCGGGAACCGTGAAGAGTTCCTGATTGGTGGTTCTCCTTCCAGGGTGGTTGGGACGTCATTAATGTTGTGCTTTCACTTGTATAAATCCCAGTTTTCTTCGTCATTTCTGCTTAACCCATCTTCAATCTTTCCACTTTCTCTGTTTTAATCATGGTTTGGATAAAAAAGGTCGTGACTCGCCGTGGAGTTCGCTCTGTTACTTTCCTTTTCAGAGGATTCTGGAGGCTTCGGTACGCTCGAGCTGCTTATCGAGTCATTCGTCGTAGCCGTCGTTCACGGCTTTATTCTCATCGGAGTGGCAGGAAAATCTCTACCAGGTCGAGTAAACGTCTTAAAAGATCCTCGACTCCTACTGCTCCCAGGTTTAGGCGCTGCCCTCAGGGAGGGGGTTGCTTTGGCCGGGGGTGCCATGAATGTTTTCCATGGCTGCATCCTGAGCAGTTTGACCCCGATTTTTCTGATGCTGACTCCTCCCTGGGGTCAGGCCCTTCCTCCCCTGTGAGGAGAACAGGTTGTCGCACCTGCGACGAGTCCCAGGCTGTTCCCTTTGGCAGGGACTGGGAGGACAGTAGCCGAGACTCTGATGATAGTGAGGGTCTTGGTTGCTTGAGTGACAAGGATGGGGATGGACTCCCTGATGATCCTTTCAAGGATTCCCCAGACTGGGACTGGGGCTCGGATTTTGGGAGCCAAGGCAGCCCTGGGGACCATTCCCCAGATTTGGATGACGATTAGGCCTGCGTAGCTGGGTGTGAGCTTGTCGGGCCGGAATTTTTAGGCCTTGTGTATTTTCTTTTCCTGCTCGGCACAAGATGTAATTTTCCCCTTTCTTTAAGGCTAATGAAATGAAATTTAATCAGCTTCGTTTTTTTTAATGCGGGGATGACGTCGTCGGTCGATTCTTTCCCTCTGTCACTTTAGTTTTTCGAGGCCCTTCTTGGGAAGGGGTGAACAGCCCGTGTTCAGCGTGCGACACGTGGGAGACTGTTGGGGGTTCTGTCAGGGAAGTCGCCTCTTGGGCTTCTTGGACTTTATATAAGTCCTTCTCCCCCTCCATTCTCTTCTTTTACTTTTTTTGAGATTTCCAACTCCTTACGCTCTCAAATCGCTTTTGTTGCTGAGCATTCTTCGAGGAGCAAGGATTACCCTCTGTCATTGTTTTCGGCGACTTATCGGCGTCTTTAGGTTAGAAGTTCTTCTTTAAACCTTTCCCCCTCTTTTTTCCCTTCCATAGCCAATATGTCGCGAGTTCGTCCCCTTTCTTTTAATCCTCTGCTCGGGGGAACCGGGGGTGGCGACGGCGGCCGACGTGATGTAGCTTCTTCCTCCGGGGTCGGCCCTCGGGAAGAGGATGATCATCACAGGGGGGAGGGTGCTGAGTCACCCGAACCTGCCCCCTTTGATGTAGTCGACTCCGATGACGAGGCCCTGGAGGTGGACCCTTCCAGGGTTGCCGGCACCCTCATCCGTAGGGAGAGGGGGAGGACCTATTACTTGGATAAGAAAAAGTATTTGATCCCCCTGAAGACTTACCCTGAGGCCAAGAACAGGGACCTGATTTTGGAGAGTAATGCTGCTAAGGCAATTGAGCAGTTTTATAACTTCGGGGAAGGGTACACAGTCGTAATTCCGGGGGAAAGGGACACAGTGTGCTGTCCTCCGGAGGGGTGTGTGGCCGTCTATCACAAGGCCTTGGAATTTGGCCTGCGATTCCCACTACATCCTTTCCTGGAGGAAACCTTCAGGAGGATGAACGTCGCCATTGCCCAGCTGACTGCCACTGCCATTAGATCCTTAGTAGCTTACACCTGGACCTGCCTTTTTCACGGCGAGGGGCCACTACTACAAAACATCAAATAGACAACTCCTAATAGACATCAGATATTCTTAACAACTTATGTATAATATATAGACAACTGTTTTGTTTGAGAAACAGTTGTCTTTATCTGATAATAGACAACTGATTTTTATAAAAAAAGTTGTCTATATATTATACAACTGTTTTAATTAACCTCAGTTGTCTATTCTAATTTCAGGACCACTAAAAATTGGTTGTTACTACTACCCAACCCATATCACTTTCTCAAATTTTTTTTAAAGTAATCTAATAATAAGTGTAATTCAACCCAGGCCATATCACTTTCTCAACCCATATCACTTTCTCAACTCATTTACCCGATCCATATCACTTTCTCAACCTATTTAACGCAACTTCAATTATCCCAATTTTTTCAGATCCCTAATTTTTTCAGGATCTAATGGAAGCACGAGAGGCGGGAACCGCATACATAATGAGACATTCTCATGTACGGGCGAAGCGAGGATCGAGTTGAGACGATTTTTAGGTAATAAATTTAGGGTACGATTTCTTGAGACGGGACCGTCGAGGACCGACGTATCCACTCACGGCTCCCCAGCCATACATCGACTATAGAGGTAACCCCAAACTCACTCAGATTTTATATGATACAAACTTTGATCTTTGTTACAGTATGATTTTTTTTAGCAATGGGATTTCGACTTATGGTGAGACTGTCTTATGTAACGATTTGTGATTTACGTGTTTATTTTGTGATCCGGCCTACGAACCGAGACTCATAGAATTGATAATATATACTTCTACGAACGCCATTTCGACAAATCAATCAGACCACTTTAAGCTTCCCATCCCCATCAAAGTTTTCATTTTCCCTCTCAACCTTATCTTCTCAATTTTTCCTCTAAGCTTCCCACTACGCCATTTCTATCTTCTCGATTTACGAACGCCCGCCCACTACGCCATTTATATCAAACTCGATTAGCTCCACTGTAAGCTTCCCATCCCCATCAAAGTTTTCATTTTCCCGCTCAACCTTATCTTCTCAATTTTTCCTCTAACCCTAAATTATTCCAGATCCCCAATTATTCCTCCAACCCTAATTTTGAAGCTCTTCGTCGCTCAATCATGTCGCTCTTCGTCGCTCTAACCCTAATTTTGAAGCCTATTCGTCCTTCTTCTTCTCTATTTGTCGCTGTTCTTCATCCCTTCCGAGTTTCGTCTCTGGTAATCACCCTTACTCCATCATATTTCGTCGTTGTTTCACTTCAAGATTTGTTAGATTTGATAGACTTGATAAGGTAAAATAATTTTTTGAGATTTGTTAGATTTGATATTGACGGTGGGATGACGCCAGTAAAATCGTTGTCACTAAGGTACAGCTTACTGAGCTTTGACAGGTTACCAACAGAAGACGGGATAGAACCCGACAGCTGACAAGCTGACAATATCAGAACTTCCAACTCAGCAAGTTTCCCGATTGAATGAGGTAATTCTCCTGACAACGACGTGCTGATTAGAGATATGTTTTTGAAAGGACTAAGATGATGCCATTCAAACTCGGGAAGTGACCCATCAATGTCATCGTTGAAACTCAGATCCAAGGTTTCAAGCTCTGGTAATCGGAAAATGGCTGGTGGCAGCTTGCCTCGTAGGTTACAGACAACTAAGATGATCTGTTTGAGGGTGGTTAGGTTCTGCAGGATGACTGGCACGGTCGAGGACAACATGTCGACTTCCTTAAAACTGAGCTTTTGCAAGTGAGTAAGGTTTTGGACTAATATTTCAAATCTCCAGTTCTGAATTTTTAGCAGTTGTGTCCCTCCTAAATTCTCTCCGATCTCAAGGACAGAGAGTTTTGATAGTTTTGAAATAGTCACTGGTATTTCGCCATTGATAAGGACATTTAGGCATAAAATGGGGAGGAGAGTTCCAAGTATCTTCAATATATTCAAGAATGAGTAATGACTCACAAATGGGCATACCGTCATGAACAAGAACATGCACTTTCTTGTAAACAGGATTGTGCTGAAGCAATAAACAACTCTTCTTCCTCAAACTCTCTTCCTTGTAATCGTAGGGTATGCCCTTAAGTTTTAAGGCAATCTTCACCATTCCAACGTTTGGGCTTGCCCATAGACCTAGTAATTCCACTTTCTTCCCCATTTCTTGCGTTACTTTCACTTGCACCCTCTTATATAGTAACAATGGGGATTCGCAAGCTAACTTTCAACGATTTAAATGATATAAATGGATTGACGGGTAGGCCATATGCACATATATATGAACACCATTTCCCATGGAGTACATAAATGATTTCTAATGTTTCTCAAAATATTAGTTCAAGTGTGAAATGTCTTTGATAGCATGTATTGAGTATGAACGGATTATATAATTAGTAAGAATCGAATCTCAACCTTCCAAATATATAATCCTTTGCTTCTTAGAATTGTTACTGTTTTTTTTCAATGTTTGGTCCTTCATCTAGTCATTTTAAGTCTATAGCGTGCAGAGATCCTTCCGAAGAAAGGCTGATTGAGCAATTTCTTGAAGAGGAGGGAATCGAGGAGAACATGAAGACTAAGATCGTGGGTATTGTAAAAGCAATGGGTATGTTATGTTTCAGCTAATCAATTAGTACTTATATTGTTTATCCTTTTAGTGTTGGAATTTAGAAAAAAGCTTCAAGCTTTAGTGCAATTGCTTAGATTTCATACAAGGTAGAATGATTCCTTATCACTCAGAAACAACCCTTTCTACTGTTTTCTTCTTTCAGACAAATGCTTCATCTTTTGAAGGTCGTAACTCTTTGAGGTTCTGATTGTCATGACGTATTGTTTCCTTTCATCTAAGTGGCATATCAGGGTCTCAAAGTGAGCCAGTGACTCTTTTCCACTTCAACTTGCCTCTTTGATTTCTAGGAGTCAAATTTGCATCCATTTAATAATAACACTCATGATGATGATAGTTGATAAATACAGGCCTAGTTTTTTTATGAACTCAAAAGATCTACAACTTAATACTTCATCATATCGTTGTGTTATATCTGTGTGCATGAGATTTGTCCAGGATATAGTTCATGCTTCATTCCTTGTTCTTAGACATAATTTTGAGGCGTGACTTGTCAAATAAACTAAATGTTTAAAGATTTTTGATTTGCCCATTGGGATGCTTTTGTAGGTTTCAAGGACAAGCTGTCTGGCGTTAGAGACGGAGCATATTCTCTGGAATTCGGAGTGGTGCAAGATGCAGACCGTCTTGATGCTATTGGTGCTATTGGTCAGTATACTAATGATTGGCACTTTGATTCTTAGTTTCATTTTGGCACGGATAGGCATCAAGTTTAAGAAATAAATTAGTCTCCTAAGAGATACTGTCTTTTCTATTCACGTCATTTCCATTGCATTAAGGCTCTTGGAGAAATGTAGGGGGGTTGTAGGGCGGAAGCAAAGGCGGAAGATGGTGGAGAGATGAGGGATGGTGAACACTCTTCCATTAGCATCATATGAAAGTGCAGTAGCAGCTGTTTTGATATTGCTCAGGCATTTTGGTTCAGTTTTGGGATGGTTTAGGTCTGTTGCTGCTGCTGTTGTTGTTGTGTTGATTGGTGGTAAAAAAACTGCCAAGTTTTGTTAATGATGATGCCAACGCCAATGCATCTCCTCCTTTTCTCATTTCTCTTTTATTTTCCCTCATTACACCCTCACTCCCTCACTCTATCTACCTTCCTTGATTCCATAATCAACATAAACAGAAAGAAAGAACTGTCATAAACTAACCCAACCCGACTCATACATATATATCGACCCCAAATGGCCTCGGAATGATAGTTTGGACAGTTTGGAGCTGTCATAAACTAATCATACATATATATCGACCCCAAATGGCCTCGGAATGATAGTTTGGACAGTTTGGAGCTGTCATAAACTAACGTTTTATTCTTTTGACAACCAGAATATAGGAGTAGTATTAGTACTCCTCCACTACTCGTATTCAGTTCCTTCCTTGGTTGGTTGGTTTGTTTTTTATTTCCATACCATAATTAGCTAAACCGAGAATCTCTTTCTTTCCTTCATTCTTCATTTGATTGAATAAATAAAGAAATAATGTGTGTGTTCCCTCTCTTCTTCAATTCCTTCATGGGGTCTTCCATTATTTCTGTTGCTGTATGTATGCCTCTTCAAGGAATTGAATGTGTTGAATTACACTTTGTTATATCCTGAATTCCCTCATGTTGTATGTATGTATGTATGTATGTATGTGTATGTTGTATCTTGTATTTTGTTATTTGTACGACTCTTACACTTTGTTATACTTGTTGCAATGTAGTTGGCTCCTCATGCTCGGAAAACAGAGTGCGGTTATTACGTGATGAGATATATGATCGAAATTATCACTCGTTCTGATTTGAAGAGAACCGTCAATGAGGTAAGACTTGGGTTTTCACACTTTCTCTAGTTTCAATCATTTGTTTTATGCACATAATTGAAACAAAATAATTAGTTCATTTATATTATTGATTTTGTAGCATTTCAACGATATGATGCCATATTCTCAAGAAGATATTGACGAGGTTCGTGGATTATGGACGGATTATTTTCTTAATAATTAGTCGTATATGATGCATCGGATTACCTCATGCGAACAAGGTGTTAGTTGGATTATGGTTTTAGGTACTTTTGGACATGGATAATGATTTTATGTGTACCTTTTGGATTTTGGATTTTGGATAATGATTTTATGTATCTTTTGGATGTTCGATTTTATAAAAATTTAACTTCTTTCGTTCAATTATTCGCTATGGTATTCTTTTTTTATGGTTTGTTAATATGTATGTATTTAAGAATTATTAAAAAAACATTAAATATGTATACGTATATAAGAAAATATCTATATATACGTATTTCAGGAAACAGTTGTCTATTATGTATATAGACAACTGTTGTTTTAGAAAAACAGTTGTCTATATACGTAATAGACAACTGTTGTTTTAGAAAAACAGTTGTCTATATACGTAATAGACAACTGTTGTTTTACAAAAACAGTTGTTTATCAACCACTAGACAACTGTTGTAAAACAGATGTCTATGCTTAGACTAATATACAACTCCAAACTACTCAACTGTTGTAAGTCAGTTGTCTATGGCAAAAAAAATAGTTGTCTATTTGATGTTTTGTAGTAGTGGGCCTTATATTGATGCCCTTCGCTTTATGGTCGGTCTTCAAATGGTGTCCTCGTCAGGGGGGATGGCTCCCCTGGTTATTGGTCTCTGCAGAGGCAGAAGAAGTATGCCTTGGTCTGGCCGGCTTTGAGCAGCCTGAAAGACTGGAAAAATAACTTTTTATACATCCATAGCGCGTCAGGGTGGAAGATTCCTAGGCATTTTAGGAATCATGTCCACACCCGTATGGAAACGCGCGAGGAGTACCACCCAGGCGTCGGGGGGAAGGCCCTGGAGGTCAAGTTGAGCGCGAAGGAGGAGATTTTGATTCAAAAGTTTGAAATTGTTGCGGACAAACATGGCACCTTTGGCTCTGCCTTCTGGCTCCCTCACGCGGAGCTTATTACGACAGCCGAGTACTTGCTCCCCTTGGGCCTGATTCCTGGCCTTGAAGGTAGTTCTAGGGAGTTTTTGCTGTCACGATTTTCCAGAGACTTTATTTCTCCCTGCTTTTTAGATGACCGCCTTTCCCTTTCTGCAGATTCCTACACTTGGCGCTGGACAAAGAAGCAAGTCAGGAGACTGGGCTTGAGTGAGGATCTAGTCGTTCTTTCAAAGCGTCCTTCTCTCCCTGCGAATTTCAGGAAAGGGAGCAAAGCCTTAATGAAGCTTGTGAAAGACTTTGCTACTGGTCGAAGATTGCCTCTCCCTCCCCGGCTGCCTTTATCGATGCCAGCGACTCCTACCCCCAGCATCCATGAGGGGGAGGCTGAGGTCACTTCTGGAGCTACCCCCTCCCCTGGCCAGAAGCAGGGTGCTTCTCCAGCTGGACTTCAAGCTTCTCAGGGAACGCAGCCTGGGAATTCCGAGGGAACTGGGGAAAGTGCTCCTTTGGAATTGAGGAGGAAAAGAGACAGGGAACCTCCTAGTGCTGACGTGGTGGATCTGGAGGCGGATGTTGCCACCCCTGAGGCGAAGCGTCCTGCCCGTGAGCTTCCAAGTACCCTCTTCCCGGAGGAAAATGCAGAGTTCCACTACACTGCTGGTGACAGCGTGGATGTGTTAGGCCTGCTGTCTGATTCCGGTGCCGTCTTGGCTGACCGCCTTACCAAAACTGTGACTTCAACTTCTCATCAAGGGCTTCAGTATATCCAGCGTACCTCTAAGGTTCTGCTGGCGTCTGCCGAGTTGGCGGCTCTCAGCCGCCTGAGTGATGAAGAACTGACGATCACACCCGGGGCTCCTCCTCCTGACCGCCTAGCTATGGTAGAGAGGGATATTTCCTTGATAAGCTCTCTGAAGGATAAGCTGGCAAGGCAGGAGGGCGAGCTAGAGGAGGTGAAGAAGCAGGCTGTTCAGTGGAGACTGCAGGGGGAGATGGCTGTGAAGGAAGTAGCCAAGCTGGAGGCTGATCTGAAGGAAAGCCGCCTGTCGATAGATCGAGCTAACCTCTCTTTGGCTGAGATGGGGCACTTAAAGGGGAGAGTGGCTGACCTGGAGGAGCAATTGTCAAGAGCTAACTCAACTTTTGAACAGGCTAAAAGAGAATGGACGAAGGAGAAGGAGACCCTGGCAGAGGAGACTGAAGCTGCGGTGGATGCCAGCTTCGCGAGCGGTGCCAACTCTTCTCTGGAGTTGGTGATGGAGGTGATAGGGGAAATGTTCCCTACCTTTGATGAGGAAACCTTCCGGAGTCTTTATACCGCCAAGAATGAAGCTCGGGCGGCCAGTCTGCCTGAGGCAGATGCCGGCCCTCGCCAGGATGCTCCGTGACGCTCCTTTCTTGTAATAGTCTTACTTTTCTGTGCTGAGCCTGTGTTATGGCCAGCCTACTTGTAATATTCGTCGCTTTGGTTTCTTCGTCTTTAATTTTGTAAAGACTTTCTACCCTTCAAGGGTCTCATTGTGGAATATTTTTCATTGCTTCTTTATGGTATGCTTGATTTAGAACTCGGGGAATCTTTCGTTTATGTTAGTCGTGCCTAGCATAGCTTGTCCCTGGTTTCTGCTCGGAATCCAGGGGGCTTGCCCCCTGTCTGCCCGGAGGTAGGCAGGGAGGTCTGCGTTTCTTATACAAGGTTGGGGAGCTTGCCCCTAGTCCTTGTTGGTCTGGCCTGTCCTTGGCTTTTGTTCAAATTCCAAGGGGCCTGCCCCCTGCCTGTCCAGAGGTAAGCAGGGAGGTCGGCGTTTTTTATACAAGGTTGGGGAGCTTGCCCCCAGTCCTTGTTGATCTGGCCTGTCCCTGGCTTTTGTTAAAAAGTCCAGGGGGCCTGCTCCCTGCCTGCCCAGAGGTAAGCAGGGAGGTCTGCGTTTTTTATACAAGGTTGGGGAGCTTGCCCCCAGTCCTTGTTGATCTGGCCTGTCCCTGGCTTTTGTTCAAAGTCCAGGGGGCCTGCTCCCTGCCTGCCTAGAGGTAAGCAAGGGGGTCTGCGTTTTTTATACAAGGTTGGGGAGCTTGCCCCCAGTCCTTGTTGATCTGGCCTGTCCCTAGCTTTTGTTCAAAGTCCAGGGGGCCTGCTCCCTGCCTGCCCAGAGGTAAGCAGGGAGGTCGGCGTTTTTTATACAAGGTTGGGGAGCTTGCCCCCAGTCCTTGTTGATCTGGCATGTCCCTGGCTTTTGTTCAAAGTCCAGGGGGCCTGCTCCCTGCCTGCCCAGAGGTAAGCAGGGGGGTCTGCGTTTTTTATACAAGGTTGGGGAGCTTGCCCCCAGTCCTTGTTGATCTGGCCTGTCCCTAGCTTTTGTTCAAAGTCCAGGGGGCCTGCTCCCTGCCTGCCCAGAGGTAAGCTGGGAGGTCGGCGTTTTTTATACAAGGTTGGGGAGCTTGCCCCCAGTCCTTGTTGATCTGGCCTGTCCCTGTCTTTTGTTCAAAAGTCCAGGGGGCCTGCCCCCTGCCTGCCCAGAGGTAAGCTGGGGGATTTAGAATTTTTTGCTGGGGTGTTCATTTTCTTTAGTTTTGGCAACAGGGGGGCCTCCCCCTATTGCCCCCTACTCGTTTGTGTGTGAGAACGCAAGTTTGAACAGGCAACGAGTATGAATCTGAAGCTCTCTCATTTCTTTATAAAACTTTTTTGACATAAGGGTGGTCGGAGCCGTCGACATTCTTTTACCATTCTCCGCCATTGTTTTTAGCAAAATAAAAACTATCTTTAGACTTGGTTTAGACATAATATTTCTTCAGGGTGTCCGCGTTCCAGTGAGCATTCAACTCTTGTCCTTCGAGGTTGGCGATTTTATATGTGCCTGGTCCCAGGATTTGAGTTACTTGGTATGGACCTTCCCAGTTGGCACTTAATTTCCCGTGCTCCCTGGATTTTCCAACAGCCTGCGTTTTTCTGAGAACCAGATCACCCATCTGAAAATTCCAATGGTGCACTCTTTTGTTGTAGGCTTTCCTCATTCGTTGCTGGTAGGCGACGATGTTGGTACTGGCCTCCTCCCTTATCTCATTGACTAGATCTAAGGCCTCAACCATTGCGGCTTCATTCTCAGTTCGGTCGTATTGCAGGGACCGCAGAGATGGGATCCTGGCCTCAATTGGTAGCAGAGCCTCTGCTCCATATACTAGGCCGAACGGAGTCTGGCCTGTAGATTCCTTTTGGGTGGTCCGGATTGACCAGAGTATGCTGGGAAGCTCGTCAGCCCATCTGCCTTTGAGGTCATCTACCATCTTCTTAAGGCCATTTAAGATCTGCTTGTTGGCTGCCTCTACCTGTCCATTGGTTTGAGGGTGGCAGACGGCCGAGTAGGGAACCGCGATGCTATGGCTTTCTAGCCAGATTCTTAGGGGATCATTGTCAAATTGCCTGCCATGATCAAACACCAACATTTTTGGCAGGCCGAATCTAGTGATAATATTCCGCCATATCACTTTTCTGACTGCTGGTTCGGTAATGTTGGGCACTGCTTCAGCTTCTATCCATTTGGTGAAGTAGTCTATAGCCACGATCAAGAACTTCCTGCCCCCGGTGGCCACCGTGAAAGGTCCCAGTATGTCCATCCCCCACTGAGCGAAGGGGATGGGGGATAGGATTGGCCTGAGTTCCTGTGCCGGGACATGGATTGACGGAGCGAAGAGTTGGCATTTTCAGCACTTCTGGGTCAGGCTCCTGGCATCTCTTAGCATGGTAGGCCAGTAGTACCCTGCCCTCAGGGCCTTGTGGGCCAACGATCTTCCTCCGATGTGATGTCCACAGATTCCTGAGTGGATGTCCTCCAGGACTTTGGCAGCCTGTTCTGCCCCCAGGCATTTGAGCAGGGGGTAAGTGAAAGATTTCTTATAGAGTTCTTCGTCAATGATTATGAACCAGGCTGCTTTGGCCTGTACCTTCCTCTTTTGTATCGGATCTGATGGTAGGATGCCATGCTTTTTGAACTGAACGAGGGGGGTCATCCAATTTTCCAGTCCTTCCTCGACAGTGCTAATTGCCTGACAGGCGCTGGTAGATTTTTCATGCAAAACATCTACCCACACCGATCTCCGTATGTCTTGTAGGCTGGAGCTGGCCAGTTTTGACAGAGCGTCGGCTCGGTTGTTCTGTGATCGAGGGATTTGCTGGATTTCATAGGACTTTAGGCCCGACAACTCTTGCTTTACTTTTTCAAGGTATGTGGCCATGGTCTGGTCTCTGGCCTCATACTCTCCGTTAATTTGATTAGCAATGAGCTGAGAGTCAGTAGCTAGTGTAACTCGCTCTGCCCCTGCGGCTTTAGCCAGCTTTATCCCTGTGAGCGCAGCCTCGTATTCCGCCTCGTTGTTTGATGCCGGGAAGGTGAATCTGAGTGCATGCTCAAAATCCACTTCTTCAGGGCTGGTTAGCACGACACCTGCACCTGCACCATTGGCTGTTGAGGATCCATCAGTGTGCACGATCCACTCCTCGGCAGGGGGCTCCTCTTCTCCTGAATGAGAGCATTCAGCCAGGAAATAGGCCAAGGCTTGGGCTTTGATGGCTGTCCTTGGCTGGTATGATATCCCCAGCCCACTTAACTCGATCGCCCATTTCAGCAGTCTCCCTGATTTCTCAAACTTTTCCAACACTTTTTCCAGTGGTTGGTCGGTGAGGACCGCAACGGGATGTGCGTCAAAGTAGGGTCTGAGTTTTCTGGCTGCAATGATGACTGCATAGGCGGCTTTTTCTATCAAGGGGTAATTTCTTTCTGCTGTTCCCAGGGCGTGACTCACAAAGTAGATGGGTTGCTGTGAGTTTGCTTCCTCCCTTAGGATGACGGCACTTACCGTTGTGTTTGTGACGGCAATGTATAGGTACAGTTTTTCTCCGGCTACCGGTCTTGCCAGGGTAGGGAGTTTCTTTAGGTGCTCCTTCAATTGCTCGAAGGCTTTCTTTTGCTCATCCTCCCATTTGAATTGCTTGTTGCCCTTCAATACTTTGAAGAAGGGGGTCGACTTGTCTGCCGACCTGGCGATAAACCGAGCCAGGGCGGTCATTCTGCTTGTGAGCCGTTGAATATCCCTGATGGTTTTAGGCTCCGGGAGGTCTAGGACCGCCTGAACTTTCTCGGGGTTGGCGTCTATCCCCCTGGAGCTGACCAGGAAACCCAGAAATTTTCCGGATCGGAGCCCGAATGTGCATTTTTTCGGATTCAGTTTCATCTTATATGACCGCAGGGAAGAGAACGTCTCCTGAAGGTCTGTCAGATGCTCTTTATCCCCCTTACTTTTGACGATTGCATCGTCGACATAGGCTTCCAAGTTTCTTCCTTTTTGATTTTCGAAGACTCTGTCTACCAATCGCTGATAGGTGGCGCCTGCATTCTTCAGCCCAAATGGCGTCATCTTGTACATGTAGGTGCCATGGCTGGTTATGAAGGCGCACCTTACTCTGTCCGGCTGCCAGAGGTACACTTGATGGTACCCTGAGAATGCATCCAGGAAGCTTAGCGTGGTGTATCCACTAGTGGCGTCCACTAGTTGATTTATCCTGGGCAGAGGGTAGCAGTCCTTAGGGCAAGCCTTGTTAAGGTTTGTAAAGTCTACGCACATTCTCCATGCTCCCGATGACTTTTTTACCATCACAACGTTTGCTAACCACTCAGGATAGTCACAGACTTCGATGAAATCCGCCTTTAGGAGTTTGTCTATTTCTACTTTTATTGCTGCATCCTTTTCTACGGACATGTTCCTTTTCTTCTGCTTCACAGGGCGAGCCTCCGGATTAATGTTCAGCTTGTGAACAATAAAAGCCGGGTCGACCCCTGGCATCTCATCCGCAAAGTAAGCGAATACGTCCCTATTTTCTCTCAGGACTGCAATTAGTTCCTTTTGGTAGGACTCCTCCAGGTCGGCCCCTATAAGGACCTGCCTTCCTGGTTCTAAGTCCACTAGCATGCTTTCCCCTTCAGGCTCTAGGTGGACTAATTCTTGCTGGGTAGTCGGGATCTCACCTTCCCTGCTGGGAGAGTATTGGGCTTTTCGCTTCCCTTTTCTTTCTGTCTCATGGGCTTGCAGGGCCACGGAATAACAGTGTCTGGCCGACTCCTGATCCCCGTGGACCTTCCCTTCCATGCCAAAATATGTTACATAGGCTATGGTGAGGGCCCTAATTGACACAGCAGCTTCTATTTCATCTAGGGTGGCTCGACCTATCAGGGCGTTGTACGCAGATTTTGCATCCACCACAACAAATGACGCCCTGATATTTCTGGCCAAGGTTCCCTCCCCAAACGTCACCGGCAGATCGATAACTCCCATGGGTAGCATGCCTGCCCCATTGAACCCATACAAAGATCCGGGGGCTGGCCTCAGGTGTCTTTTTTCAAGGTTCATTTTTTCAAAAGCGTCTTTGTATAAGAGATTCGTGTAGGCCCCAGTGTCCACCATACACCTCTTGACAATGTGGTTGCTAATTTCAAGGGTTAAGACCAGAGGGTCACTATGCAGGTACACGACTCTCCCTGCATCTTCAGGAGTGATGCTTAGGGTAGTGCCTCTTGGACTGCCTGCCCTCTCGGCATAGCAAATTTGGTTTCGCAGCTCGCGGATCTGCCTTTTCTGGCTACGCCTGCTGGTCCGCCCCTCTGCATCTCCTGATACTACATGGATGACCATGCGATTTTGGGCTGAGCCCTCAGGTTTGTCTGCTGCCTCCTTCTGGAGTTTGTTCCTTGCTGCATAGTTACTCAGCCAGCCGTTTCTTATTAGCTTCTCTATTTCATCTTTTAAGTGGCGGCATTCCTCCGTGGTATGATCTATGCAATTGTGGAACGTGCAGAATTTTTTGGGATCCCCTTTTGGGCTGCGCGGCTTGTTTGGACGAGCCCATTTTGCTGTTTCTTTTTCCAACTCGAAGATTTCTGCTCTCGGCCTATTGAGGGCCGTGTAGCTGTCAAACCTTGGTTGGTATGTTGTGCGTTCCTTTTTGGGAGTGTCTCCCTCTTCTCTTTGCTTGCTTGACTCATTTCTGCCATGTCCACCCTGCGGTCCCCCTTGCGGCCTTGTTTGGCCTGCAGGGGTATCCGGCAGGCTGTGAAACTCTTCCTGCAGAATGAACCCTTCAGCAATTTTTCTGGCCATGGCCAAGGTTTCTGGCTGGGCCCTGATCATCTGATTTTTCATTTCTCCTAGGAGCAAGGAGATTGTCAGGGCATAAGCGGCGGTGGAGTCATCAATTTCCCTGACTTGCTGGTAGGATAAGTCAAACCTTCTTAGGTACTCTCTTACACTTTCACCCTTTTTCTGCTTTAGGGTCATAAGATCGAAGCGAGTGAGACGTCTCCTTTTGTTCCCTGCATATTGTTCGAGGAAAACCTCGGCCAACTCTATGAAGAATTTGATTGATCCTTGGCGGAGGTCCCTGAACCACCCTTGTGCGAGCCCTACCAGGGTGGTTGGGAAGACTTTGCACCAGATAGCGTCATCCACATCGTACATGCCCATGTGGCTCTCGAATGCCGCCAAGTGGTCCTCTGGGTCTGTTGTCCCGTCAAACTTAATGGTGGGCATTTTAATTTTCGGGATGGGGTATTCTTGTACCTCAGGATGAAGTGGGGTTTTTGTGGGCCTGCCTACCATCCGTGACCTGCTTTCCCCAGACTGGTTACCGTGAACATCCCATTGTCTATGGATCGGTTTCCTCGTACTGGGGGAGCGGTGCCTTGGAGGCGGCCTGCTTGCTGCTTCGTCTTCTGTCTCAGGGGAGATCTGTCTGGGTCTCTTTCTCTGAGAGTGGCAGAGGTTCTCATCCTGGAGGTATCTAGATTCAAGCGGTTGCCCCCAGTTGAGCCTAGACTGCAGGCTTCGGGACAAACCTGGGGCTGGCTGCTCCTTGACCGCCGGTGTTAACCTGGAGAAGACCCCGCCCTGCTTTTCTCCCAGGCGCTTAGATATGGGCTCCCTGTGCCTCATCCGCTCCTGCAATCCCTGGGATAAACCTCTACGTTCTCCAGACGCGGATTCTGTTGTGTGAATGGAGAATGCTTGCAGTTGGGCAGGTGGCTCTGGGCTGCCTGTTGTGATACGCCTTTGCACCTGCGCGTATACTTGTGCCGTCCTCCTTGCTTTCCTCTGAGCGTTTCTGGCGGCGGTCCGCTTCGTGCCCCCAGCTTCATCCCTGCTTATTGAGGGTGGCTGCCTGGGGGCCGTTGGGACCCTGCCTACCAGGTCCTCAGGAGTGAACTCCTGGTTTAGCATTGCAGAGAAGAAGGCGGCTGTCTGCGCCATCTGAGCTGGGGTCAGATTCAGAGTGTGCCCTGGGTGTGTCCCCAACTCAGGTGCTACAGCAGTGTTTGGCACGCTCAGGAGACTGGTTCCTCCCACCCCCAGGATCGTGGCGGGAGGAATCCTCTCTGACTGTGGCATGCCATACAGGGGGGTCACCGGTGGGACCGTCGGACCCGCCCCTGCACTGGCGTCAACGATTTCTGGCATGATTACTTTGATTGTTTTAGTTTTTTGTAATTGGGAATGGTTGATTTTTTGTGGGTAATCCGTGGATACAACCAGATCTTCCCCACAGACGGCGCCAAATTGTTCCGGTCACGGAAACAATTAACCCGGTTCTGGATCCCGAGTCGTGAATTGAAACGTTGACAAGTAATGGACTGCACAATTTCCTTTGACCTCTCCTTTATCCCTCTCCTATGATCGGACCTTCCCGGCGGAGTCGGCCTGCTCCCTGCACAATGAACGCACAGGGCCTCGGAGGTTGTCCGAGGGAACCCTCTCCGATGCCTAAGTCCGTGAAATGCCTTGATGAACCTAGCTCGTGAGGAACTAGGTGGCGTTTTTAGGAGTGAGAGTCTAGAGAGAGAAAATCCAACCCCTCTCTTGTGGGAAAGGGTTGAGTATTTATACCTTCCCATAAGAGAGAGAAGTAGGAGGAGAATGGATGGATAAGGAGATGACAAGTGGCTTCTTCTCATCCACCCATTCCCGATTACCTTAGGCGAATTGACGAGAGGGCCCCTGGGGATCTTGGCCCTGTCAGCAGGGATGTTCCCAGGGTAGGCGGATTTTGAGCCGCGGGCGCTGGGCTCTAGCAGGCTGCGTTGGCCTGCTGGCCCGACGGTCGGTTATTTTCCTTAGCTTTTATGTTCTTTTATTCTTGCTGCTTGCCAGGGGTCGGCTTACGGGCTTCATAGGCGATCCTCTGGGGGCCTGTCTGGCAGGCAATTTAATGACAGGCTGCCGACCCCAATCAGTATTATTATATCAAAATAATTAAAATGGAAAACATTAAATAATATAATAAAAATAAGCTTTCGGAGAAAACTTAAAATATTGGAACAGTAAGATCAGAACAAGTTTTCAGAAGAAAACATCAAATATTTGCCAACCTGCAATCCAAAATGTATCGATAATAATAAAAATAATCAAAATGGCATTATGGATAGGATTAATGTAGACGGCCAGACTTTTAAAATGGCATTCAGAAAGAAGACATTTTAAGAAAAACGATATCAAAATTAATTGAGTCGACGAACTTTATAAATGAAATGAAATTTACGAAGAATTCAAATTATTTTGAACAGACAGTTTTTATTAATAAATAATATGGATTTTAATAAAAATAGTCAATCGGAAGCAAATAGGAAATTATTAGTGAAAATAGTCTCGACTAAAAATATATTTGAAACAAAAGCGACTATTTTCTCATTTATTAGAATAAATCGTAAAATAAAAATTAATTTATTAACAAGTATACAAATTTCGATTAAAATATAAAAATACGATTTTTAAGTGAAAATTATAAATTAACGAAATATGAAGAAAATATGAAATCGTTATTATTTAGTTACATGTGTCACGATAACTAACAAAATATTATAACGATCGTAAATAATTAAATCATTAACGATTTATAAAACGATATCGAAAGTTGTAAAAATATTTATAAAGCATACGATTTAAGAAAAATAATAATATTAGCTATAATAAATAGCTAAAATTAGAAAATCGAAGTTAAAATATTTACTACATACTACTACTCAAACATACGATATAAAATCGAGTAACGTCCTAAAGTTACCTTAAGACGACCTCGAAACGATCACGTTCTTGACCTTGATCAGTCCAAGCTCCAAATCGATAGTCCTGTCTTTAAACTCTCATTTGAAGAATCATTGGTCTTCTATGAATGCCCACCAAGAAAACCGAGTTGACGAACACAAGAAAAAGTCAAGGGTTGGATTCGAGTACAAACGATAAACCCAAATAAAAGATGGAAAGCTAGAACATAAATGAACCGATTGGAACCGAACGATACTCACTCGAACAAGGGGGAACGAAAAGACGAGGGATGGTGATCGATGCAAGATGAAAGGTGAACACGATTTGAAGAAAGAAAGAAAATAAAATATGATCGAAGAATGCAAGGAATTGAAGATGAAACGAAACCGAAGTTGATCACAGTAATTATGCACCAATCAACTTCAGAAAAGCCACGCATACGAGTAAAATAGATGCACAGCAGCAGTCGGAAACAAGGACAATATCGATACGGCAGGAAAGTAAGAAGGACAGAAGAAGCAATAGCACGAAAAAGGAGCAGACCGAACAGAATACGATAAAACGACCAACAGAAGACGTATAGCAACAGCAAGATGTAGAAGAAGAAGAAGGGAAGAAAAGGAAAACGAAAGAGAATGAGAGGAAGCAATGATTAGTCAAACACAAAAACGGGAAAAACAACGGCACTCCGATAACTGAAGACACGAACTGAACCATCACGATATGAGGACAACAACGTCGACATCGGCAATAACAATGAGCAAAAACAGGAACGATAATGGCCACCACAAGACGTATAATAGCAGCAACAGCGACAAATTACAACAACAAAGAAACGAGCAACAATAACAAACCGCGGCAGCAACACGACCGAAAACAGCAACAATTGAACAGAAAAGGGAACAAAAACAGGGGAAAGAAAAGACGGAGAAAGGAACAATACGTAGCAACCAAAACGAATCTGGTAAAAGCGGACCAGAAACCGACAAAACGAAGGAGAAGAAGAAGAATGAGTGAGAAAACGTAGCAGCAACAGCAAAGAATGAAGAAGAGGAACAAAAAAAAGAGAAGAAGGAGAAGGAGGAGGAGGAGGAGTTTACCTCGGCAAAATAGAAATGACAGCAGTGACGCAGAGGCGTATAGCAGAAGAAACGTACCACAGCAGCAGCAGCAGCAGCACCAGAAAAAGGGACGAAGAAGAGGGAAGGAGGATGAAGAATGAATGGGAAAACACAAGAAACGGTGGAAAAGTATAAAAAAAAGGGGAATGAATCGGTGAATGGGGATGAAAGTTAAAACAAGTGAGATGAATGAGGAGTTAAAGGGGGAGTGAATGATGATAAAGAAACGGTGGAAAATGATGAATGAAGAGGTGGTAAGTGAGTTGAATGTGATGCAAGAAAAAAAAATGAAGTAATAAAATATAGTAGATAATATTAGGGCACGGATTCGAAGAAGATACGTATACATCCACGAACCGAAATAAAACGAATTAATAAAACAATTGGGTCGGCTAAATAAAAACGAGTAAATAAAAATTTCTCGAAATACAAATAATTACTCGAGACGAAAATGAGTTTATAGAAATAAATAATTATACGATGAAATAGTATTTCCCGAGGAATAATAAATCTTCGATAAAATGAATTAAATTGATTTCTCGAGGAGAAGAAATAAATGTTTTGACGAAACTTAAAATAAATGAACTTCGAGCCGAAAATAGAAATTCGAGCTTAAATATAATTAAATAAAAAGAATTTAGAATATAAATCACCGAAAAGACTTTCGATAAGAATTAAATTAAACGTATAAAATAAATCGAAACAGAAATAAGAAATACGTTTTGATGAGGGTCGGCAGCCTGTTTCGGACCGCCTGCCAAGCAGGCCCTCAGAGGACTCTACCCAAGGAACCCGGAAACCGACCTGACAGACAATCAGATCAAAGTCACTAAAGAAAACCCGCTGGGGGCTTCAGATGACCGCCTGCCCAGCAGGGCGACGCGGTCTACTTAAGTCCAGCCTTCACAGCCCCTACCCGCCTGCCCTCTGGGGAAATCCCCGCAGGCCGGACAGGGATAACCAAGGGACCTCCTCGTCATTTCGCCTCTTACTAGAACTCTTACTCCAAAAATGCCACCTAGTTCCTCACGAGCTAGGTTCTTCAAGGCATTCACGGACTGACTTAGGCATCGGAGAGGGTTCCCTCGGACAACCTCCGAGGCCCTGTGCGTTCTGTGCGTAGGGAGCCAGCCCATTTCGCCGGGAAAGGTCCGACCAGTGGAGTAGGAGGAGGGAGAGGTTAGCAAGATTGACCAATTGCTGATTCAAAGCAGTACCGTACAACACAAGCCCGAATTCCGAATCGGGTTAATTGATTTCAATGCCGGAACAATTTGGCGCCGTCTGTGGGGAAGATCTGGTTGTATCCACAAATTACCCACAAAAAATCAACCATTCCCAACTACAAAAACTAACCAATCAAAATAATCATGCCTGAGATCGTTGACACTAGTGTAGGGGTAGATCCGACGGTCCCACCGGTGATCCTTCTATACGGCATGCCGCAGCCGGAGAGGGCACCTCCCTCCACGATCCTGGGGATGGGGGGAACTAGTCTCCTGGGCATGCCAAGTGCAGCTGTAGCACCAGAGCTGGGGGCACATCCAGGGCACACCCTGAACCTAACTCCAGCTCAGATGGTACAGACAGCCGCTTTCTTCTCCGCAATGCTTAACCAGGAGGTCACTCCTGAGGACCTGGTAGGCAGGGTCGCGACGACCCCCAGACAGCCCCCCTCAGTTAGCAGGGATGGGGCCGGGGGCTCGAAGCGAACCGCCGCCAGGAACGCCCAGAGGAAAGCAAGAAGAACAGCTCAAGTATACGCACAGGTGCAGAGGCGCATCACAGCAAGCAGCCAAGAGCCGCCTGCCCAGCAACAGGCGTTCTCCATACACACCACGGAGTCCGCGTCTGGAGAGAAGAAAGGTCTGTCTCAGGGATTGCAGGATAGGATGAGGCACAAGGAACCTGCGTCTAAGCGCCTGGGAGAAAAGCAGGGCGGAGTCTTTTCCAGGTTAACGCCAGCAGCAAAAGGACAACCAGCCCCGGGGTATTCCCAAAGCCTGCAGTCTAGGCTTAACTGGGGACAGCCGCTTGAATCAAGGTACCACCAAGATGAGAACCTCGGTCAGTCCTGGAGAAAACGATCCAGACAAATCTCCCCTAACTTGGAGGAGGAAGCAGTGAGCAGGCGGCCACCGAGGCACCGCTCCCCCAGTACGAGGAAACCGATCCCAAGACAATGGGATATCCACGGTAACCAGTCTGGGGAAAGCAGGTCACGAATGGTAGGCAGGCCCAAAAAAACTCCTCTTCATCCTGATGTACAAAAATATCCCATCCCGAAAATCAAGATGCCCACCGTCAAGTTTGACGGGACCACAGATCCAGAGGATCATCTGGCGGCATTTGAGAGTCATATGGGCATGTACGACGTGGATGATGCAATCTGGTGCAAAATCTTCCCAACCACCCTGGTAGGGCTTGCACAGGGATGGTTCAGGGATCTTCGCCAGGGATCGATCAGCTTCTTTATAGAGTTAGCCGAGGCTTTCCTTGAACAATATGTAGGGAACAAAAGGAGACGACTCACTCGGTTTGATCTTATGACCCTGAAGCAGAAAAAGGGCGAAAGCGTTAGGGAGTACCTAAAGAGGTTTGACTTGTCCTACCAGCAAGCCAGAGAGATTGATAATTCCACCGCTGCCTACGCCCTGACAATCTCCCTGCTCCCAGGGGAAATGAAGAATCAGATGATCAGGGCCCAACCTGAAACTTTGGCCAAGGCCAAAAAAATCGCTGAAGGGTTTATTCTGCAGGAAGAGTTTCACAGCCTGCCGGACACCCCTACAGGCCAAGCAAGGCCGCAAGGGGGACCGCAGGGTGGACGCGGCAGAAACGAGCCAGGCAAACAGAGAGAGGAGGGGGATACCCCCAAGAAAGAACGCACAGCTTACCAACCAAGGTTTGACAGCTACACGGCCCTCAACAGGCCGAGGGCAAAAATCTTTGAGCTGGAGAAGGAAACAGCAAAATGGAATCGCCCAAACAAGCCGCGCAGCCCAAAGGGGGATCCTAAAAAATTCTGCATGTTCCATGATTGCATAGGCCACACCACGGAGGAATGCCGACACTTAAAAGACGAGATAGAGAAACTCATAAGAAACGGCTGGCTGAGTAACTATACAGCGAGGAACAAACCCCAAAAGGAAGCGGCAGACAAGCCTGAAAGTTCAGCCCAAAATCGCACAATCATTCATGTAGTGTCAGGAGACGCAGAGGGGCGAACAAGCAGACGAAGCCAGAAAAAGCAGATCCGTGAATTGCGAAACCAGATTTGCTACGCCGAGAAGGCAGGAAGCCCAAAGGGCACGACCTTGAGCATCACCCCTGAAGACGCGGGGAGAGTCATATACCCGCACAGCGACCCTTAGGTCCTAACTCTAGAGATTAGCAACCACATTGTCAAGAGATGCATGGTGGACACTGGCGCCTACACAAACCTCTTGTACAAGGACGCCTTTGAAAGGATGAATCTAGAAAAAGACACCTGAACCCAGCCCCTGGATCTTTGTATGGGTTCAGTGGGGCAGGTGTACTTCCTATGGGGATTATCGACTTACCGGTAACATTCGGGGAGGGAGCCTTTGCCAGGAATGTCAGGGCATTTTGTTGTGGTGGATGCCAAGTCTGCATTCAACGTCCTAATAGGGCGGGCCACCCTAGATGAAAGCGAAGCCGCTGTATCAATCAGGGCCCTCCCCATAGCCTATGTGACAGACTTTGGCATGGAAGGGAAGGTCCATGGGGATCAAGAGTCAGCCAGACACTGTTATTTCGTGGCCCTGCAAGCCCATGAAACAGAAAGAAAAGGAAAACGAAAAGCCGAAGGCTCCCCCAGCAGAGAGGGTGAAATCCCGGCTGCCCAACAAAAAGCAGCCCACTTAGAGCCTGAAGGGGAAAGCATGCTGGTGGACTTAGAACCAGGGAGGCATGTCCTCATAGGGGCCGACCTGGAGGAGTCCTACCAAAAGGAGTTAATTGCAGTTTTGAGAGAAAACAGGGACATATTCGCTTACTCTGCAGATGAAATGCCAGGGGTCGACCCGACTTTTATTGTTCACTAGCTGAACGTTAACCCGGATGCCCGCCCCGTAAAACAGAAGAAAAGAAATATGTTCGTAGAAAAAGACGCGGCGATAAAAGAGGAAATAGAAAAACTCTTGAAAGCAGATTTCATTGAAGTCTGTGATTACCCTGAATGGTTGGCGAACGTTGTGATGGTAAAAAAGTCATCGGGCGCATGGAGAATGTGCGTAGACTTCACAAATCTTAACAAAGCCTGCACAAAGGACTGCTACCCCCTGCCCAGGATAGACCAACTGGTAGACGCTACTAGTGGGTATACCACGTTAAGTTTTCTGGATGCATTCTCAGGGTACCATCAAGTGTACCTCTGGCAGCATGACAGGGTGAGGTGCGCCTTCATAACCAGCCATGGCACTTACACGTATAAAATGATGCCATTTGGGCTGAAGAATGCAGGCGCCACCTATCAGCGATTAGTGGACAAGGTCTTTGAAAACCAAAAAGGGAGAAACTTGGAGGCCTATGTCGATGATGCAATTGTCAAAAGCAAGAGGGACAGGGAGCACCTGGCGGACCTGCAGGAACCATTCTCCTCCCTGCGATCGTACAAAATGAAGTCAAATCCAAAAAAGTGCACGTTCGGAGTCCGATCTGGCAAATTCTTAGGGTTCTTAGTCAGCTCCAGGGGGATAGACGCCAATCCCGAAAAGATTCAGGCGGTCCTAGACCTCCCAGAGCCTAAGACCATAAGGGACATTCAACGGCTCACAGGCAGGATGGCTAGCCTGGCTCGCTTTATCGCCAGGTCAGCAGACAAGTCGACCCCTTTCTTCAAAGTATTGAAGGGCAACAAGCAATTCAAATGGGAGGATGAGCAAAAGAAAGCCTTCGAACAATTGAAAGAGCATCTGAAGAAGCTCCTTACCTTGGCGAGACCCGTGGCCGGAGAAAAACTATACCTATACATTGCTGTCACCAACTCAACAGTAAGTGCAGTCATCCTGAAAGAAGAAGTAGGCTCACAGCAGCCCATCTACTTTGTAAGTCACGCCCTGGAGGCAGCTGAAAGAAACTATCCTATGGTAGAAAAAGCCGCCTGTGCAGTCGTCATAGGAGCAAGAAAACTCAGGCCCTACTTTGACGCACACCCTGTTGTGCTCCTCACCGACCAGCCACTAGAGAGGATATTGGAAAAGTTTGAAAAATCAGGAAGGCTGCTAAAATGGGCAATTGAGTTAAGCAGACTGGGGATATCGTACCAACCCAGGACAGCCATCAAAGCACAGGCCCTGGCGGACTTCCTGGCTGAATGTTCTCACTCAGGGGAAGAGGAACCTCCCACCGAAGAGTGCATAGTACACACCGACGGGTCCTCAACGGCCAATGGTGCAGGGGCAGGTGTCGTACTGACCAGCCCTGAAGGAGTGGATTTTGAGCATGCGCTCAGATTCACCTTCCTTGCGTCAAAAAACGAGGAAGAATATGAGGTCGTACTTGCGGGGATAAATCTAGCTAAGGCTGCAGGTGCAGAGCGAATTATACTAGCAACTGACTCCCAGCTCATTGCCAATCAAATCAACGGGGAATATGAGGCTAGGGATCAGGCCATGGCCACCTACCTAGAATAGGTGAAGCAGGGATTATCAAGCCTAAAGTCCTATGAAATCAGGCAAATACCTCGATCACAGAATAATCGGGCTGACGCCCTGTCAAAACTGGCCAGCTCCAGCCTGCAAGACATAAGGAGGTCAGTTTGGGTTGATGTTGTGCATGAGAAATCCACTACCGCCTGCCAGACAGTCAACATCGTCGAAGAGGAACAGGAGAACTGGATGACCCCCCTCATTCAGTTCAAAAAGTACGGCATCCTATCGTCTGATCCAGTACAAAAAAGGAAGGTACAAACCAAAGCAGTATGGTTCATGATAATTAATGAAGAACTATACAAGAAATCCTTCACCTTCCCTCTGCTCAGATGCCTGGGGGCAGAGCAGGCCGCTGAAGTTTTGGATGACATCCACTCAGGGATCTGCGGGCATCACATTGGAGGAAGAACGTTGGCCTACAAAGCTCTAAGGGCAGGCTACTACTGGCCTACCTGGCTAGCAGATGCAAGGAGCCTAACCCGGAAATGCAGAAAGTGCCAACTCTTCGCTCCATCGATTCATGCCCCAGCCCAAGAACTCAGGCCAATTCTATCTCCCATTCCTTTCGCCCAATGGGGGATGGACATACTGGGTCCCTTTGCTACGGCCACAGGGGGACGAAAGTTTCTGATCGTGGGGATTGACTACTTCACAAAATGGGTTGAAGCCGAGGCAGTCCCAGACATCACCGAGCCGGCAGTCAGGAAGGTCATCTGGAGAAACATCATAACCAAATTCGGCCTACCAAAAGTGTTAGTATTTGATCACGGGAGGCAGTTTGATAATGACCCCCTAAGAGCTTGGCTGGAAGGGCATGGAATAACCGTCGCCTATTCCGCCGTCTGCCATCCACAGACCAATGGGCAGGCCGAGGCCGCCAACAAACAAATCCTAAATGGGCTCAAAAAGATGGTGGATGATCTCAAAGGAAGATGGGCAGATGAGCTACCAAGTATACTCTGGTCAATAAGGACCACCAGAAAAGAATCAACATGTCAGACGCCATTTGGCCTGGTGTATGGAGCAGAAGCTTTAATACCCATCGAAGTGCGAATTCCTACCCTACAGTCTCAGCAGTACAACAAAGCTGACAACGATGCAGCAATGGCCGAGGCCCTAGACCTGGTCCATGAGGTCAGGGAGGAGGCCAGCATCAACATAGCCGCCTATCAGCAAAGGATGAGAAAGGCATACAACAAAAGGGTACATGAGAGAAGATTCCAGATAGGTGACTTAGTACTAAGGAAGACACAGGCTGTAGGAAAATCTAGGGAGCATGGCAAACTAAGTGCCAACTGGGAAGGCCCATACCAGGTAACCCAGATTTTGGGAACATGCACATACAAAATCGCCAACCCAGCAGGCCAAGAGCTGAGCGCACATTGGAACGCCGACACCCTGAAAAGATACTATGTTTAACCAAGTCTTAGGAAAATCTCGTCTCTAAGAAAAAATACTGGCGGAAAACGATCAGAATGGAATGTCGACGGCTCCGACCACTCTTATGTTTTTAACAAAGTTTTTATATATAATACTCAAGAATTCATACTCGTTGTCTGTTCAA
The DNA here is from genome assembly GCA_958450325.1 of Agrostemma githago. NCBI lineage: Eukaryota > Viridiplantae > Streptophyta > Magnoliopsida > Caryophyllales > Caryophyllaceae > Agrostemma > Agrostemma githago. The sequence continues at coordinate 56,773,311 of OY288247.1, read as the reverse complement.
GTTTGCGCTCTCACACACAAACGAGCAGGGGGCAATAGGGGGAGGCCCCCCTGTTGCCAGAACCGAGGAAAATGGCCCCCGCAACAAAATTTTTAAAAACCACTACCTACCTCTGGGCAGGAGGGGTGCAGGCTACGCACAGCTAACAAGGACTGGGGGCAATTCCCCCAACCTTGTATAAAAAACGCAAAAGCACTCCCTGTCTACCTTTGGGCAGGTAAGGGGAGGCCCCCTGGACTCCAAACAGAGTCCAGGGACAGGCCAGGCTACGCACAGCTAACAAGGACTTGGGGCAATTCACCCAACCTTGTATAAAAACGCAAAAGCCCTCCCTGCCTACCTCCGGGCAGGCAGGGGGCAGGCCCCCTGGACTCCAAGCAGAGTCCAGGGACAGGCCAGGCTACGCACAGCTAACAAGGATTGGAGGCAATTCCCCCAACCTTGTATAAAAAACGCAAAAGCACTCCCTGTCTACCTCTGGGCAAGCAAGGGGGAGGCCCCCTGGACTCCAAGAAGAGTCCAGGGACAGGCCAGGCTACGCACAGCTAACAAGGATTGGGGGCAATTCCCCCAACCTTGTATAAAAAATGCAAAAGCACTCCCTGTCTACCTCTGGGCAGGCAAGGGGGAGGCCCCCTGGACTCCAAGCAGAGTCCAGGGACAGGACAGGCTACGTACAGCTAACAAGGATTGGGAGCAATTCCCCCAACCTTGTATAAAAACGTAAAAGCCCTCCCTGCCTACCTCCGGGCAGGCAGGGGGCAGGCCCTCTGGACTCCAAGCAGGGGCCATGGACAGTCCAGGCTACGCACAGCTAACAAGGACTAGGGGCAATTCCCCCAACCTTGTATAAAAAACGCAAAGGCCCTCCCTGCCTACCTCTGGGCAGGCGGGGGGCAGGCTCCCTGGACTCCTAGCAGAGGCCAGGGACAGGCCAAGATGCGCACAGCTAACAAAGACTGAGGGCAATTCTCCCAACCTTGAACCAGGCCATACCTTGAAGAAAAGAGAAAAAAGCAGGCCAAAACAAGGGAAAGCATTCCATAACAAACCCATAAAGGGCAGAAAAGTTTTCACAAAGTAACAAAGGCAAAGATCCAAAAAACTAAATATTACAAACAACTGGCCATAACAAAAGCTCAGCGCAGAGAATAGGGCTATTTTAAGAGAGGATAAATATTATGAAGCCTCCTGGCTTGGACCGGCCGCCGCCTCAGGGGGTTTGGCCGCCTGAGCCTCGTTTTTAGCAGAGTAGAGGCTTCGGAAGGCCTCCTCATCAAACACAGGGAACATCTCCCCAATCACCTCCATCACCAGCTCCAGGGAAGAGTTAGCCCCACTCACAAAACTTGCATCCACTGCAGCCTCGGTCTCCTCCGCAAGGGCATCCTTCTCTTCCTTCCACTCACTCTTGGCCTGCTCAAAGGTTGAGTCAGCTTTGGACAGACGTTCCTCCAAATCAGTTGCCTTCCTTTTTAGGTGCTCTATCTCAGCCAGAGAAAGGGTAGCCTTCTCCATCGCCAAGCAACTCTCCTTCAGCTCAGGTTCATACTTGGCTGCTTCCCTCACAGCTCTCTCTCCTTGAAGCTTCCACTGGTCAGCCTGACTTCTCGCCTCCTCCAGCTCACCCTCCTGCTTAGCCAACTTGTCTTTCAAGTTATTTATCAAAGTTATATCCCCTTCCACCATAGCCAGACGATCAGGAGGGGAGCCCCGGGTGTGACAGTCAGCTCCTCGTCGCTCAAACGGCTTAAAGCCGCCAGCTCAGCAGACGCCAACAACACCTTGGAGGTATGCTGGATATACTGAATCACTTGGTGAGAAGTTTAAGTTACAGACTTGGTAAGACGGTCGGCTAAGACGGCGCTAGAATCGGAGAGCAGGCCCGACACGTCTACGCTGTCGCCAGCAGTATAATGGAACTCCGTATTCTCCTCCTGAAAAAGGGTGCTCGGAATGTCACGAGCAGGGCGTTTTGCCTCAGGAGTAACAACATTTGCCTCCAAGTCCACCACAGTAGTCCCCAAGGGCTCCCTACCCCTTTTTCTTCTCTGCTCCAGGGGAACACTCTCCCCAGTCCCCTCAGAATTCACAGGGCGCGATCCCTAGGAAATTCGAGGCCCGGCTGGAGAGTCACCCTGCTTGCATCCAGGGGAAGGGGTGGCCCCTAAGGTAACCTCAGCCTCCCCATCATGAATACTGGGGGAAGGAGTCGTCGGCTTTGCCGACGGCTGTCGTGGGGGAAGAGGCAGCCTCCGGCCAGCAGCGAGGTCCTTTACGAGCCTCATCAAGCTTTTCTCCCCTTTCTTAAAATTTGAAGGGAGGGAAGGGCGCTTCGAAAGGATGACAAACTCCTCACTCAAACCTAAACTCTTAACTTGCTTCCTTGTCCAACGACGAGAAGCGGAGTCTGCAAGAGAAGAAAGGGCAGTCAGTTAAAAAGCAAAAGAATAAAAAATCTCAGAAAAATCGCGCCAGCAAAAGCCCCCTAGAACTACCTTCAAGGCTAGGGATCAGGCCCAATGGAAGCAAGTACTCGTCTGTGGCTATGAGCTCTGCGTGGGGGAGCCAGAAAGCAGGGCCAAAAACACCAGACTTATCCGCAACTATTTCAAACTTCTTGACTAAAATCTCTTCTTTTGCACTCAGCTTTACCTCCAGGGCCTTCCCCCCGACGCCTGGATGATACTCTTCGCGAGTTTCCATACGGGTATGAACATGGTTCCTAAAATGCCTAGGAATCCGCCACCCTGACGCGCTATGTACATACAGGAAATTATTCTTCCAGTCTTTCAGGCTGCTTAAAGCCGGCCAGACCAGAGCGTATTTCTTCTGTCTCTGCAGGGACCAGTACCTAGGGGAACCGTCTCCCCCTGACGAGGACACCATTTGTTGCCCAACCATAAAGCAAAGGGCGTCAATATAAGGCCCCTCACCGTGAAAAAGACAGGTCCAGGTGTAGGCTGTCAAGGACCTAATGGCTGAGGCAGTCAGCTGGGCTATAGCAACATTCATCCTCCTAAAGGTCTCCTCCAGGAAAGGGTGAAGAGGGAATCGCAGACCGAATTCCAAGCTCTTATGGTATACAGCCACACAACCTTCAAGGGGGCAGCATACTGTGTCCTTTTCCACTGGAACTACAAACTGTGTACCCCTCCCCGAAATGATAAAATTTCTCGATTTCCTCGGCAGCATTACTTTCTAAAATAAAATCCCTATTCTTAGCTTCAGGGTAGGTTTTTAGGGGAATCAAGTATTTTTTCTTATCCAAGTAATAAGTTTTCCCCCTCTCCCTGCGAATGAGGGGGCCGACAATCCTGGAGGGGTCCACCTCCAGTGCCTCGTTGTCTGAATCAACAACATCAAAGGGAGCGGGTTCGGGGGATTCAGCACCTTCCCCCATGTCAAGATGATCCTCCTCTCTGGGCCCAACCCCAGAAGAGGAGGCTAGATCACGTCTACCCCCGTCTCCACCCACAGTCCTCTCAGGCAATGAACTAAAAGAGAAAGCCCGAACTCGAGACATACTGGCTTATAAAGAAAAAGTATTAATGAAAGGAAAAAAGGGTGAAGATGTAAAGAGAGATCCTAACCTAGAACGTTGGTCGTCGCCAGAAAGTGTGACAGTAAGCACTCCTTGGTCTCACAAAAGTTCTCAGCAACGAAGACGGTTTTGGAGTAGGAGAGAGATTATGAGTTTCGAAAAATGTAAAAGAAAGAAATGAAGGAGGGGAAGGGCTTATAAAGCCCAGGAAAAAAGGCCGCCTCTCTGACAAAACGTCCCCAACAATCTACCCCACGTGTCACACTCTGAACATGGGCCGCTCACCTCTTCCCAAGAGGGGCCTCGAAAAAGCAAAAGTGTCAGAGGAACGGTCAGCTGGCGACGTCATCCCCGCATTCAAAAAAAAAAAAAAGAGTAACAAAGTCGCTCGGATTTTTTTCATTAACTTTAATGGAAAATGGACAAGTTACATGTCATGCCTGGCAAATAAAGAAAATACATAAGGAGCCTGAATTTCCGGCTCAACGCGCCTATGCCCTGCGAGCAGGCCTAGTCATCACCTAAGTCTGGAGAATAATCCCCAGGGCTGCCTTGACCTCCAAAGTCCGACCCCCAATCCCAGTCAGGGGAATCCTTGAAGGGATCGTCAGGGAGGCCGTCCTCATCTCCATCACTCAAGCAGCCCAGACCCTCACTGTCTTCAGAGTCCTGGCTACTGACATCCCAGTCCCTGCCATAGGGAACAGACTGGGATTCATCACAGGTACGGCAGCCTATTTTCTTCACTGGAGAGGAAGGGCCCGACCCCAGGGAAGAGTCTGCGTCAGAACAGTTGGGGTCGAATTGTTCAGGGTGCAGCCATGGGAAACACTTATGGCAACCCCGATCAAAGCACCCTCCTCCTTGAAGGCAGCGCTTGAACCTGGAAGCAGCAGGAGGCGAAGATCTTCTAGGGCGCTTGCCCGCCCTAATGGTGGCCTTCTGAACACTCCAACGGGGATGCGACCGTGGACAACGGCTGCGGCGAAGGGCCCAATAAGCCGCCCGAGCATACCTGAGCCTCCAAAATCCCTTAAAAAGAAAGGTAACAGTGCGAACTCCACGGCGGGTAATAGATTTCTTAATCCAAGCCATGATTCAACAAGAGAAAAGTGGAAGAATTGATGATGAAGTAACAAAATGGCGAAGGAAGCTGGAATTTATACAAAGGAAATGAAGCATTAAATGGCATCCCAACCATCCTGGCAGGGAATGCCACCAATCATGAAGTCCTCACATTGCCCGAAAATCCACCAAGCATGAAAGGTAATCATTGCAAAAGACCTCTCAACTCTTAGCATACCTGACGCAGTTAACACTTCCTTCCTCGGGAAAGTGCAAACACATTAAATGCAGCAGTAAAACCGAAAATAAGTCAACCTCCCTCCATCTAAGTAAAAGTCACCAGTCAGAAGGAAGCCTTGCCCCATCCCAGCTTGCGAGGGCCAATTGATGAGGGTCGGCAGCCTGCTCCGGACCGCCTGCCAAGCAGGCCCTCAGAGGACTCTACCCAAGGAACCCGGAAACCGACCTGACAGACAATCAGAGCAAAGTCACTAAAGAAAACCCGCTGGGGGCTTCAGATGACCGCCTGCCCAGCAGGGCGACGCGGTCTGCTTTAGTCCAGCCTTCACAGCCCCTACCCGCCTGCCCTCTGGGGAAATCCCCGCAGGCCGGACAGGGATAACCAAGGGACCTCCTCGTCATTTCGCCTAAGGTAAATGAGAATGGATGGATGAGGAGAAGCCACTTGTCACCTCCTCATCCACCCATCCTCCCTCCACTTCCCTCTCTTGTGGGAAGGTATAAATACTCTCCCATTTCCCACAAGAAAGAGGTTGAATTTTCTCTCTCTAGAACTCTTACTCCAAAAACGCCACCTAGTTCCTCACGAGCTAGGTTCTTCAAGGCATTCACGGACTGACTTAGGCATCGGAGAGGGTTCCCTCGGACAACCTCCAAGGCGCTGTGCGTTCTGTGTGCAGGGAGCCAGCCCATTCCGCCGGGAAAGGTCCGACCAGTGGAGTAGGAGGAGGGAGAGGTTGGCAAGATTGACCAATTGCTGATTCAAAGCAGTACCGTACAACACAAGCCCGAATTCCGAATCGGGTTAATTGATTCCAATACCGGAACACGTTTTAAATATAAGAAGAGTTTCCGAGACAAATAGAATTTTAGGAGTTTGAAACGATTAAACGTAAGTTCGTTTATAATAATTTTAAGAATTACGAGTTAAATCGTAAACAAAATAAAATACGAACATAATTTTCAAATTTATTTAATTTATAAAATCAGGGGTGTTACAATCTTCCCCACTAAAAAGAAGTTTCGTCCTCGAAACTAATAAAAAAAATAATAGAATGAAAAATAGGGTTATATCATTTGAATAAAAAGAGAATGCATCAATCTCGTTGGTCTAAGGGTTCTGAGCTATAAATCCATCAAGATGATTCGCATTAAGTATTCTTCAAAACAACGCGATAAATCAAACCTTTATTTGTACAATATGTTTCTGTTCTTCAAGGTTAACAACAATTTAACGAAGTTAGATCACTCAACTCCAAAGTTCATAGGTTACAACCTTAAACAACGATCAACGATCTAATCCTTAAGAAACACGGCTAATCTATGTCAACCAAAATTTCTAACGGTATTAATTAAAACCTTTGATGGTACCACAATACTCAGGCTAACATTTTAAACAATACTCTATGATCCCGAATATTCACGGTGCTTCCATCAAATAAGCATTAGGTAAAAATCCCAAAGTAATATTATCAGTTACACTTAGTTCAGTTCTAGGTTAGGTACTATGTATCCATCAAACATGACATACTCTTACTATTCCAAAATATATTCGACACTAAGTACTCCAAAATAATCAGAGTAACCTATAACCCAAGGTTTAGTGTCTAAAGTATCAACTTAATCCCATTAATCTAGATAATACCATTCAAATCAATTCCCAAAAATTTCTTACTTCCTTAGAAAAATAGGGTATAACTCAATCCTCAAACAAGGTAACCAGGGTTTACTAAACCTCAAATCTCTATATCACGGGGTTTACTAAGACAGTATTCGGTCAAACCAAAGAATCTCAAGAGAAATATGGTAGAATAGAAGAATAGAACAAGGATTCACTAAGCGGACGAGGACGAGAATATATAAGAGAAGAATTATGAGATGTAGATGAATGAAGAAAAGAATCGATGAACCAGAGGAGAATTTTCGGGCCTCCAGAGTTCACGAGGGAATAAAATAGATTACTTCATCTTCTGGGAGAGGAACGAGCACGCCAGTCTTGGGTTGCTCCATCTGGATCTACTGCGACATCATGGAACAAGAATCTACTCTTGGTCATCTGGCCTGTAGCTTAAGCAAACTAAATCTGGGCCGAAAGGTCACCATTGTATCTTCCTTGGAGCACCAAGTTGTCCACTCGAGTTAGCAGGCATTGAGAGTTCTAAGCAGGTCTTGTCCCGATCTGGAACAGCATCACGTCGACATCTTGTTCATTCATCTTCGTCTTGAAAAATGAAACAATTATCCAATGCTAATCATTGAGTTACAAAAACATATAACCTAACAATTATGTTTTTATTTTGTTTCTACCCATCTCTCACTAATATTTCTTTAATGTTCAAATCATTTATTGGGTATTTTTCCTAGAATCAGGTGTAAGCGTCGAGAGCAAAAATGGTCTGATACCAACTGTAATCTCCTAGAAAATCTAACGCGATACAGTGGCGGAAACACTGTAGAGTCGGGATTAAAAACACACTGACAAACTATATCTTATTAAAAGAAATGGTAAGTCAATACAAAGGCGATAAATACAAAAGGGCTAAAAGGAAATTCTCCAAACAGGGTTATACAAATCCATAAATAAACATGAATGAAGAAAGAGTAGGATCCACGCTACTCGCTAGCTCACACCCAAAACCCAGCAGCAAATACCTGTCATGTTATAAACATAACAGCCACGTCAGTGGGGAGTAACTCGGACGTTCTCCCAGCCATATTATATCATATGGAAAATAATAGTATTATTATATCAAAATAATTAAAATGGAAAACATTAAATAATATAATAAAAATAAGCTTTCGGAGAAAACTTAAAATATTGGAACAGTAAGATCAGAACAAGTTTTCAGAAGAAAACATCAAATATTTGGCAACCTGCAATCCAAAATGTATCGATAATAATAAAAATATTCAAAATGGCGTTATGGATAGGATTAGTGTAGACTGCCAGACTTTCACTAGGAGAATACTAAAACTAGCTTCGAGAACTTAGTTCAAACAAATCAAACTTCGGTCTCTAACTAGGCTACTCAACCATAATAGGACGGCGACTTATAAATGCGTGACCCTAGTTTAAGATAATATGCACACCCCTCCCGAGCACCATAAATACTCAGTTCAACCCGACGGCGTCTTACACTGCGAGGCACGAGTTTAAGGTCAAAATGTACACACACTCCCGAACACCATATATGCTCGGTTCAACAACCAATGTGCCCCATAAAGACACACCAGCCTTATAGTTGATGGCAAAAACGTAAACCCCAGAATATATTACTCTAAACCTCACACTTGTCCTTATTTCCATAACTCCAAAACAGCCATTATCGATAAATATACAAGAGATATAATCATTATAAATAATATGAGGAAAACGAATAAACATTTTATATAAAAAGGAAAACTTTCTATAAATAGAAACTTACTAATTTTAGAAACTTACTTAAAATAGAAATAGTCTTATAGAAAATACGTAAGTTATTAAAACAAGGGAAAACTATAAAAACCACATTTCTAACCAAATTAACATTTTATTATTATCGTCGTTATCGTAACTTAAATATATTTCTAAATTCGTTACTCGAAATATAAATAAAATATCATAAGTCAATATATAGTATTTATAAATAATTAAGAAATCGAGTTAAAACCATAAATTTTCAGAAAGAAGACATTTTAAGAAAAACGATATCAAAATTAATTGAGTCGACGAACTTTATAAATGAAATGAAATTTACGAAGAATACAAATTATTTTGAACAGACAGTTTTTATTAATAAATAATATGGATTTTAATAAAAATAGTCAATCGGAAGCAAATAGAAAATTATTAGTGAAAATAGTCTCGACTAAAAATATATTTGAAACAAAAGCGACTATTTTCTCATTTATTAGAATAAATCGTAAAATAAAAATTAATTTATTAACAAGTATACAAATTTCGATTAAAATATAAAAATACGATTTTTAAGTGAAAATTATAAATTAACGAAATATGAAGAAAATATGAAATCGTTATTATTTAGTTACATGTGTCACGATAACTAACAAAATATTATAACGATCGTAAATAATTAAATCATTAACGATTTATAAAACGATATCGAAAGTTGTAAAAATATTTATAAAGCATACGATTTAAGAAAAATAATAATATTAGCTATAATAAATAGCTAAAATTAGAAAATCGAAGTTAAAATATTTACTACATACTACTACTCAAACATACGATATAAAATCGAGTAACGTCCTAAAGTTACCTTAAGACGACCTCGAAACGATCACGTTCTTGACCTTGATCAGTCCAAGCTCCAAATCGATAGTCCTGTCTTTAAACTCTCATTTGAAGAATCATTGGTCTTCTATGAATGCCCACCAAGAAAACCGAGTTGACGAACACAAGAAAAAGTCAAGGGTTGGATTCGAGTACAAACGATAAACCCAAATAAAAGATGGAAAGCTAGAACATAAATGAACCGATTGGAACCGAACGATACTCACTCGAACAAGGGGGAACGAAAAGACGAGGGATGGTGATCGATGCAAGATGAAAGGTGAACACGATTTGAAGAAAGAAAGAAAATAAAAGATGATCGAAGAATGCAAGGAATTGAAGATGAAACGAAACCGAAGTTGATCACAGTAATTATGCACCAATCAACTTCAGAAAAGCCACGCATACGAGTAAAATAGATGCACAGCAGCAGTCAGAAACAAGGACAATATCGATACGGCAGGAAAGTAAGAAGGACGAAGAAGAAGCAATAGCACGAAAAAGGAGCAGACCGAACAGAATACGATAAAACGACCAACAGAAGACGTATAGCAGCAGCAAGATGTAGAAGAAGAAGAAGGGAAGAAAAGGAAAACGAAAGAGAATGAGAGGAAGCAATGATTAGTCAAACACAGAAACGGGAAAAACAACGGCACTCCGATAACTGAAGACACGAACTGAACCATCACGATATGAGGACAACAACGTCGACATTGGCGATAACAATGAGCAAAAACAGGAACGATAAAGGCCACCACAAGACGTATAATAGCAGCAACAGCGACAAATTACAACAACAAAGAAACGAGCAACAACAACAAACCGCGGCAGCAACACGACCGAAAACAGCAACAATTGAACAGAAAAGGGAACAAAAACAGGGGAAAGAAAAGACGGAGAAAGGAACAATACGTAGCAACCAAAACGAATCTGGTAAAAACGGACCAGAAACCGACAAAACGAAGGAGAAGAAGAAGAATGAGTGAGAAAACGTAGCAGCAACAGCAAAGAATGAAGAAGAGGAACAAAAAAAAGAAGAAGAAGAAGGAGAAGGAGGAGGAGTTTACCTCGGCAAAATAGAAATGACAGCAGTGACGCAGAGGCGTATAGCAGAAGAAACGTACCACAGCAGCAGCAGCAGCACCAGAAAAAGGGACGAAGAAGAGGGAAGGAGGATGAAGAATGAATGGGAAAACACAAGAAACGGTGGAAAAGTATAAAAAAAGGGGAATGAATCGGTGAATGGGGATGAAAGTTAAAACAAGTGAGATGAATGAGGAGTTAAAGGGGGAGTGAATGATGATAAAGAAACGGTGGAAAATGATGAATGAAGAGGTGGTAAAGTGAGTTGAATGTGATGCAAGAAAAAAAAATGAAGTAATAAAATATAGTAGATAATATTAGGGCACGGATTCGAAGAAGATACGTATACATCCACGAACCGAAATAAAACGAATTAATAAAACAATTGGGTCGGCTAAATAAAAACGAGTAAATAAAAATTTCTCGAAATACAAATAATTACTCGAGACGAAAATGAGTTTATAGAAATAAATAATTATACGATGAAATAGTATTTCCCGAGGAATAATAAATCTTCGATAAAATGAATTAAATTGATTTCTCGAGGAGAAGAAATAAATGTTTTGACGAAACTTAAAATAAATGAACTTCGAGCCGAAAATAGAAATTCGAGCTTAAATATAATTAAATAAAAAGAATTTAGAATATAAATCACCGAAAAGACTTTTGATAAGAATTAAATTAAACGTATAAAATAAATCGAAACAGAAATAAGAAATACGTTTTAAATATAAGAAGAGTTTCCGAGACAAATAGAATTTTAGGAGTTTGAAACGATTAAACGATAAGTTCGTTTATATTAATTTTAAGAATTACGAGTTAAATAGTAAACAAAATAAAATACGAACATAATTTTCAAATTTATTTAATTTATAAAATCAGGGGTGTTACAGTTTTGCTTATGGAAGTGGAAGAATTTTTGAGTTGAGCATTATCGCACTAGTTAGTTCACTAGCTTGGCTTTAACCTCACATGACCATATCGATTTCCACCTTCTACCTTGTTATCACCATCCTTGCCTCCCTATGTGATCCGATCTTAGCATGTTTTGTAAAAATTTAGAGGTCGATACCATACTAGATCTTAGCATGTTTTGTATCAATGGTTAATTGCTCTCTCAATCTTTATAGATTCCAGGGTTTTATGCTTTTTATTTAGATTTTCCATAATATCCACTGATACTATTGTTTTGATTTCTATTAACGCAGAAACGTCGTTGAAGTAACATGCCTTCTGCGTTAAAGTAACACTACTTATGAGTTAAAGTAACAAATATGTCCCATGAGCGTAACGTTGTTTATTTTTTTGCAGGTAGCATTGACAAAGAAGCAAATGCACAAGAATGGTGCAGAGATGTGGGTGAGGCGTTCACTCCGTACATGGGGCAAGTATTCGGGGAAATCGATGAGGCGGTGGAATTTTATAAAATCTACGCGCTGGCTTGCGGATTCGAAGTTGTTTTTTTTGTGGGTTTACAAGAATAACTGATTTTTTACATATTTTTTTACACATAATGATGTACAACGTTGCAGTTAACTCTATATTTATTTAATACATGCATTTTTGGTTAGAGTAACATCTCAGATGTATTGTAGTAACACCATTCGTTCCTTAAAGTAACAAATACAATGCATAAAAGTAACTGAGGATATTAGCGTTGTTTATCATTCGTTCTTAGATTAACCACAACCATTTCTTATAGTAACATGATTTGTTCGTTAAAGTAACAGCTACACTGCGTTAGAGTAACACATATTTTTTTTTCCTAAAGTAACACAGTTCTTGAATTAAAGTAACACATTGTATGAGTTAACGTAACAGTTTTTGCAAGAGACTATACAACAGTTCATGAATTAAAATAACACATTGTATGAGTTAAAGTAACAGTTTTTGCAAGAGACTATACAACGTAACAGGTTTTATGAGTTAAAGTAACACAGTTCATGAATTAAAGTAACACATTTTATGAGTTAAAGTAACAGTTTTTGCAAGAGACTATTATACAACGTATAATAGCTTGATGTGTCGTGTTTATATAGCTTTATTCCCTCGATTCCGTGGTCTTTTCCGGTCGGAACGCGCTCTTTAAAGCCGTTTCTTCTAACATTTTGCTTTGAGTGAGTGTTTTAGTGGATTCTACACGATTTCAGGTCTTTATGTGCATTTATGATTGCCACCCAATCGGATCGGTCGTTAACGAAGGACGGGGGATCAAAAACAATATTTATAGACTCGAGGTTACACAAAAACTACTAGAGTAATCGTGGCAAGTCGAGGTCGGTCCACAGGGAACGGTGTGATAATAACGGGTTTAAAGTGTCGTGTTTGATGTCTAGAGGGGGGTTTTCTAAGGGTCGAGTCTATACTAGAGGAATCACTACGATGATAGCTAGAGGTGGTCAATCTAGGGAAAAGGTGTTAGGGAGAAGTCGGGATTCGGTACTCGGAGTCTAAGAAGGTCGGGATCGAGTTTTTGTCGCAATATTGATAAACTCACCTAAAAACCCGCTTTCGCGGTGAATGAGAGTAAGTCCCTAGCCATGGTAATTTCTACCCTGAGTTTCCCCATATTGATAGAAATTAGTCAAGGTCGGTTTAGTTAGCCGGATTAAAACAACAATGACATAACACCAAAAATAAGATAAACCAACATGCAAGCAACCCACAATTACCCCTAAATTCAAATAGTCCAAGTCCTCATCCCTAAACTCCCCCAACAAGAAATCTACTCACTAATCATTATGGAAAACAACAAAACATTGACTAACGGGAAAATCTCTACAACATGCATATTAAGTAGATCTAATGAAACTATCAACACTAATATCATCTAGACAAGATAATGATGAGAAAATAACATTAAAACTAGACTAAAGATTAGAGAGTGGAAGAGAAGTATACCAACTATGGAGATCTACAAGAAATAAGAAGATATCATGAATAAAGATTGAATCTTTGATGAATAAAATGGAGAACTTGTCACTAATCCTCCAATAAATCCAACAAATCTTCAAATAAAACTTGAATAATCTTCTACAAACTTGTAATCTAGAGAATTGTTGATGTAAACTATGTAGATCTACTACTAATTACTATGTAAACTACTAAATTATGGAGGATTTTCTACTAGAATACTACTACTAAGATGGTGTAATAGGATGGTGGAGTGGTGTAGTGTCTTCCCTCCTTAGCATAATGGAGAGGTAATAGGCAACTAAGTAGGGTAGACATATATATAGTAATCTCTTAATGGGTATTTAACCTAAAGCCCAAATCCAACTTTATGCTCCATTAGTGAGAGAATCTCCCTTAGCATCTTCATAGGGTGAAACTTCGCCCTGCGGTTTTGGCAGTAATTCACACCGGGTGAAATTTCACCCGGTCAGATTTTCTTCCATTTTTGCGTTTTCCGGCTCTTCTCTCCATCGGGCAAAATTTCACCCGGTGGGCGAAATTTCGCCCGGTGGGGAGGTCTCGAAAAATCTTCGGGAGGCGCTTTCACCGTCGGGTGAAATTTTGCCCGGTCATTCTTCTTGGCCTCTTTCTTGTCTCATTCTTCGTTGATTGATTGGATGACTTTAAACTTTAAGTTGTGTGCTTAAATCTTTGGACAGTATTCCCTCCTCTTGTGCTCGTGGAAGCTCGATCGTGATTTCGGCGCCAAATCCTATCAAAATGATAGAAAAACTACCAAAAACACGTAAAACGCACAAGAGGGACGCTAATGCGAGATTTACTCAAAATATGGCGATGATCGCACTCAAGACTCGCAAAACAAGGGAAAATGGGTCTTAATGAGGGGAAAAACGGTCTAAATTTAGCACACAACAATTTACACTCATACCTGGTTAGAAGAACGATCCCGAGACAAAACCCGTGCTTTAGAACGTCTTGGCGAAGAAGAACTAAAAAGTGTCGATTCATTGGGCCATGAAAAAGCGGTCCAATACTTGTTTTATTAGTGTTGTGCGCGCCACCCTTCCCTGACAGGCCGCCTGCTGGCCGGCCGGCATGACACATAGGCAATTTAAGCTTGATTTTATTGTGTGCTTCGGCCCCTACATGTGTCAGGCCCCCTGCCGGCTGGCCGGTGTGCACACTCAGATTTTTCCGCCTATTTTGTTTAAGTAAGAGAGGCTTTGTATTATTATCATCACTTTTCATACTTAGAATTTTTTCTTAGAAAACTACTCGTGACTCTTAGCATTCTAGCACTCGGTTTCAACTCGTACTCGATTTTGGTAAATTCGTTTATGCAATTTTCAGTTTTATATTTCAATCTTCATCGTAAATTACTTAGTTCGTCATAATTTTCTCTTTTTGCAATTCGTTGCTCCGTTTAGTTCGCTAGATTCTCGTTTGATTATCATGAATTTTATTTGCTTCACTATTTATCATGAATTTTATGTATGCGAACTGTTGTTCCGTAGATATCATGAGTAGCTAATTTTCTCGCTAGGGTCGAGGGGGATCGATGGACTATTTTACTCTTATGTTGCTTCGATACTAAATTTATAATTATGCCAGTACCATTTTCGCGTGCTTTATTTGTTGATTAATTTGTTAAAGGCCACAACATTTTAATCTGTTTGGGAAATTCTAGTTCTTGTGAGAAAGCCGAATTAGGATTAGATCACGCGCGATTTCTTAGGGAGTCTAATAAGTTGCGAAAGCCCGTTTGATCCTTCCTAGGCTGATACGATTCGAAAGAACGTGTTATAGCCGACTAGCATGTCATGTGTTTATTATCATCGTTGCCTAATTGTCGATTATCTATCGTGAACCCGTGACCTTAGTATTCCTCTTATTTTTTAGAATCCCTTAGTCATATTCGTATTTAGTAGTTTTTTAATTATCTCCATCAATCAACCCGTTTAGAGCATTTTAGAATCGCCATAGCTATTAGACGTGTTTAACTGTTTCCCTGTGGATACGATACCTTGCTTGCCGCTATATTCTTGTTAGTAGCATTAGGTTTATCTTTATTGGGTGAGACGACTTAGTCCATATCATGCGGCTAATCCAGCAGAACTCTGTTGCTAGACCCGGAGTAGCTAGTCGAACACAGGCACCTCAGGATCGAGTGAAGTGCTCGAAGGTGAGGAGTAGGGTCGATTTCGCTTATCGAGACTACGATCTAGTGAATCGTTTGCTTCGGGTGTCGGAGTGCGAGCCCTTAGAGAGAAACTCTTAACGGGTAAAGAGAGAAGGGAAGATGTTGTGCCGAATGAAGGGGGTGGAGGGGAGTATTTATAGTTTTTTTCGGCTCTTGTCACCTGGATGGACACCTGAGACCAGACACACAAGAACTCAGGCGCCTGGGTTTAGACATGTGAAGGCTGAGACGCGCGAAGTGAGGCGCTTGAAAATTTGAAGATACGATTTTGATACTTTCCAAAATCGAGAGTTGTGCGTATCATTTGTGACTTGGGGACTAAGCTTCCCTTCCTTTGACCTAGCATCGTTGTGCCGAGTGGGCCTCGGGTGCGCATCCCGAGGTTCGCTTGGCGCGGTGCTGACTCGGTTCGTATTTCGGGACCGACTCGGGGTCCCGGCGTCATAATTGACTCTAATTAGTGTTTATGCGACCGTAATGACACGACTAAGGATGCCTTGATGTTATATTAATTTTTCTGAGTAATTATTTGATCCGTTTTATAGAAAAACTATCTAAAACATCGCAATCTCACGTCGCGTTGCCGTTCGATCGTCGGGTGTTTGTTGGGCACTTCTGCAGCAACCGGGGGAAAATCTGGGTGTCTACATAACTCAACTACTATCATTCCACAACCTTCACTATCACCTCCTAATCCTAATCCCATTCTACCACATACACCTACACCAAATAACCCTTCCACATCTTCTACATCACAAAATTCACCACCAACCCCACCATCACCAAGAACTCCACCACATAATTAAAATCAAACCCCTCCAAATCTACCACCACCACCACCAATTCAACCAATGGCGACCTTAGGATCTCATTCCCAACTTACACATGAAGAGGCCCCATCATCGGTCGACTTCAGGGAAATTTCCGAGAATTATGAATTGAAAGCTTCTTTAACAAATGCGGTTCAACAAGACACCTTTCATGGTTTTTCCCAAGAATATGCCCAAGAGCATATTGCATCATTCAAAGAGAAATTAGTCGGGGTCCGTCTAAATGGGCTAACATCATGCCAATTACACCAATTAGTATTCCCTAAGACATTGATAGATGGAGCTCGAAGATGGCTTCATGGCCATCCCGATAACACATTTACCACATGGGCTCAATTATCCAATGCTTTCTTGGAGAAATACTATCCATTGTCAAAGACCAATCAATATCGCATGGAAATACAAACTTTCAAGCAAGATGAATTTGAAAGCCCAAGTGAGGCTTGTGAGAGATTTAGAAATTTACTTCGCAAATGCCCTCACCATGGAATACCCGATTGGCTAACAAACAAAACATTTTATAATACCCTTTCATCGAGAACCAAGGAAAACCTCAACTCGACCGCCGGAGGAGATTTCTCTTCCCTTACCGATGAAGCTTCTAAGATTCTTATTGAAAAGATGGCAATGAGTGATTCTAGAGTGGGTCAATCGAGGGATTTTAGGAAGAAAGTTTAAGCGAACTCATCAAAGAGTTCCAATGAATTGATACTTCAAGCAAAGGTTGAAGAACTAAAAATGAGAATGGATGCCATGAATTCCAAACCAACTTCTAGAGGTATGTACCAAATTCAAGGGAGTGTTCCAACAAGGCAACCATCACCTTCTAAACAAGAAATAACATGGGAAGATCAATGTGATCATTGTGGTAATTATGGCCATGTTTCTAGCTCTTATATTCCAAATAAAGAAACTTATTTTGAAGAGCCAAACGAAATGCAAGCTATTCAAGTGTATGGGCAAAGATCTCAATTTGATCCCTATTCCAATACTTACAATGCCGGCACAAGGTTTCATCCCAAATTTTTTTATGGGAATCAAAATGTTCAAAACCCGATGTCACGTGCCCAAGGGAGTCAACCGAGGCCTTTCAATCAAAGTCAATAAAGGCCCTTTAATCAAGGTCCTCCAAAAATGCCTCCCATATTTGCCTCCTCACCGTACCAAAGGAGTAACTTCAATAAACAAGGAAGTAACTTCCACGTTCCCAACAATTACAACGATTACCATAATCAACAAAATCAACATGGTTACAATTTCAATCAAGGATACAATCAAGGGTTTTAAGGTAATTTCCAAGGTAACCAAGGTTACAATCAACAATCATACAATCAACCCTCTCAATCTTATGACCAATCAAGTAATTTTCAATATGGTCAAGGAGGAGGTCCATGGTATAACACTAATGATTTACAAAGAGCCATTGGGCACTTATGAAGTGAAAATCTAGATACCAAAGCAAGGCTAAAGGTTTGGGAATCACATGAAGCAACAAAAGCCTTAGCCGCCCCAATTCATCCATCCCATGGTTTGCCCGGGCAACCCCAAAACCCAAGAAACCCTCCGCACCAAGTAAATGCCGTCATATTGAGAGGTCGCAATGAACTTGAGGACCCATATAAGAATTTGAACTTGAATACCAAAAGCACCACAACCAAAGTCAATCTACAAAATTCATCACAAGCAACATCTCCTATTTCTCCCAAACAAAATCGGGGAATACAAGTGGAGTTTGACATTCTTGAGAATGCGAAGATTGAACAAATAGAATTAATAGAAGGAAGAAAAAGGAGCCAATGGAAGCGGAAGAAACAAAAACAAAAGAGGCGGAGCGTTTAGCCGAAGAAGAAGAAGAATAATCCAATATTCCACCGCCTCCCGCTTTTGTGCCACCATTGCCTTTTCCCGAACGAGCTAAGACACATAAAGGGAATGCTTAATTTAGCCGTTTTGTGGATATGTTGAAGAAAGTGGAGGTAGCTTACCCTTCACCGAGGTAATTTCCCAAATGCCCCTTTATTCTATGTTTTTGAAAGAAGTTTGTCTAAAAAGAGAACCATAGAAGACAAAGAATGTGTCCCTCTTACGGCAGAATGTAGTGTCATTCTTATGAATCAAATGCCAATGAAACTAGAAGACCCCGGTAGCCTCTCCATCCCTTGTCGGGTTGGAAATGTTGTTGTTAACCGAGCTTTGTGTGACCTAGGGGCTAATGTTAGTTTTTTACCTTATTCCATTGCCAAGAGACTTACTGTGGAGTAGATGAGACCCACAAGTATGTCGATTCAACTTGCGGATTGGTCCGTCAAGTACCCACTTGGGATACTTGAGGATGTGCCTGTGCAAGTTGGTAAGTTTTTCATCCCCTCCGACTTTGTTGTCATGGACATGCCCATAGACACTATAACCCCCATTTTCTTAGGTCGACCATTCATGGCCACCGGTGGTACTATAGTCGATGTTAAGAATGGAAAGTCATCTTTTAACACATGGAACGAGTCGGTAGAGTTTTCCCTTTCTCAAGCTCTTAAACAACCATTGATTGAACAAATGTATTCCATTGAAGTTATTGATAGTTTGGTTGAGTATAGCTTGATAGATGATGATAAGAAAGAAGCGGAACCACTTGATTCCCCACCTCTTGAAGAAGACATCATGCATGAAGAAGAGGTAGAACCACTACTGGTGGGTGAAAGTATGGTACCCTCTACTCTTAATCTTGAACTTAAGCCACTCCCCTCTTCCTCAAATATGCCTTCCTTGAAGGAACTAGTTATCCCATTATCATCAATGCCACACTTGATGGTCCTCAATTGGAAAAACTTTTAGTTGTTTTGAGAAAACACAAAAAGGCCATCAGGTATAGCATTGAAGACCTCCAAGGCATAAGTCAAAATGTTTGCATGCATAGGATCATCCTTGATGATGACCACCGTCCTTCGGTTGAGGGTTAACGCCGGTTGAACCCCATCATAAAAGAGGTTCTCATGAAGGAAGTCTTCAAGTTGTATGAGGCTAACGTTATATACCCTATAACCGGAAGTAAATGGGTTAGCCCCGTACATGTTGTGCCGAAAAAAAAAGAAATGACGGTTGTGAAAGGAGAAGAGGGAGAGTTAATTTCTACTAGTACTATTACCGATTGGCGCATGTGCATAGACTTTCGAAAGTTGAACATGGCCACCATAAAAGACCATTTCCCCCTTCCCTTTATTGATCAAATGCTTGAACGATTAGCGCATCATTCTTATTTTTGTTTCCTCGATGGTCATTCGAGATTTCTTAAAATTCCCATTCACCCTGATGACCAAGATAAAACCACTTTCACATGTCTCTATGGCACCTATGCTTACTGAAGGATGCCATTCGGATTGTGTAATGCGCCGGGAACGTTTCAAAGATGTTTGATTGCAATTTTCTCCGATTTTATTGAAAAATCAATGGAAGCTTTTATGGATGATTTTAGTGTCCATGGTACATCTTTTGATTCTTGTCTTAATAATCTCGATCAAGTGTTAGCTCGATGTGAAAAGTGTAGATTTGTTTTAAATTGGGAGAAAAGTCACTTTATGGTTGAGCAAGGTGTAGTTCTAGGTCATATTTTTTCTCATAGAGGAGTCGAAGTTGATAAGGCTAAAGTCTCCGTGATTGAGAACTTGCCACCCTCAACTAATGTCAAAGGGGTGAGGAGTTTTCTAGGTCACGTTGGCTTCTATAGGCGGTTCATTAAAGATTTTTCTAAGATTGCCAAGCCTTTAACTTCTTAACTTATGAAAGATTCACCTTTTGTGTTTGATGACTTGTGTCTTGAGGCCTTTTGCAGGATAAAGACCGCTCTCACAACCACTCCAATTATCAAAACACCCGATTGGAATCCTCCATTTTTGATCATGTGCGATGCTTCCGATTTTGCTGTTGGTGTCGTTCTAGGCCAACGGGTGGACAATAAACTACATGTGATATACTATGCAAGTAAAACCCTTGAGAAGCCCAATCGAGATATACCACTACCGAAAAAGAAATGCTAGTTGTTGTCTATGCCATGGAGAAATTTCGAACATATGTTACCGGTTCAAAAGTCATTATTCATATCGATCATGCGGCGATTCGATATATCATGTCCAAAATGGAGACAAAGTCCCAACTCTTTTGGTGGGTTCTCCTCCTACAAGAATTTGATATCGAGAGTAGAGACAAAACCGGGTCGGAGAATTTGGTAGCAGATCATCTTAGTAGACTAGCGGTTAGTGGAAGTGGTAATGAAGATGATGGTGTACCCATCAACGAAGCAATGAGAGTTAAGTCCCTAATGTCCATTGAAACTATTACACCTTGATATGCAGATATCGTCAATTTCTTAGTGTCCCATTATATTCCGGACAATTATTCAAAGCAAGAGAGGAAGAAACTATGTCATGAAGCCCGACGCTATTATTGGGATATACCCTATTTGTTCCGCCGTTGCATAGATGGAATTTACCGACGATGTGTTAGGGCCGACGAAGGATTTAATATTGTGAAACACCTCCACTCGACATCTTACGGTGGACACTTGGCCAACCAAAAGACAATTGCCAAGGTCCTCTAAAGCGGGTTTTGGTGGCCTTCCGTGTTTAAGGACATTAGAGCTTTCATTCTCCCATGCGATGCTTGCCAAAGATGTGGCAATATAACAAGAAGGAATGACATGCCCCTTCAACTATCCCAGAGATCGAATTGTTCGACATTTGGGGCATTGACTTCGTGGGACCGTTCACATCTTCCTTCGGCAACAAATACATCCTAGTCGCGGTTGACTATGTCTCAAAGTGGATCGAGGCCATAGATTCCCCTACTAATGATTCCAAGGTAGTAATTAAGCTTTTCAAGAATGTAATTTTCCTAAGATTCGGTATATGCCTAGAGCCATAATTAGCGATGGAGGCTCTCATTTTAGGAAGGATACTTTCGAACACCTTCTTCGAAAATATGGTATCACTCACAAGATGTTCCTAGCTTACCACCCTCAATTAAATGGGCAAGCCGAGATCTCCAACCGACAAATCAAGGGAATTTTGAAAAAAAGTTGTAAATACACACCGAAAGGATTGGTCAATAAAATTGAATGACGCCCTTTGAGCATTGCGAACGGCCTTCAAAGCGCCGATCGGAACCACTCCTTATCGACTTGTGTATGTAAAACCTTGTCATTTACCGGTGGAATTAGAACACAAAGCAAAATGGGCTATTAAAGAGCTAAACTTTGACGAGAATGTTGTCGGAGATAATCGCTTTCTCCAACTACAAGAATTGAAAGAATTGAGACTTGAAGCTTACGAAAATTCGAAGATCTACAAGGAGCGAACTAACAAAGAGCATGATTCTAGAATACTTCAAAAGGAGTTCTCCTTTGGTGATAAGGTATTACTCTTCAACTCTCGTTTTGAGCTTTTTCCCGGTAAGTTGAAATCGAAATGGTCGGGTCCATTCGAAGTGACCAAACTGCGACCATATGGATCGATAGAGATCTCAAGCCCGGAAACCGGGAAATTTATGGTAAATGGGCAACGTTTGAAGATTTATCATGCCGGTCACGTTCGTGAGACCTTTGCTACCGTGAAAATTGGTGAGCTCCCATTGGGGAGCATTGTTTAACCCCCTCCAAAATTGAAGTAGGTTTGGTGGTATACTCAACAACCACCTTGTAAATATGTACCATATTCTTTGTGTTTGTTAGTTTATTAGCTTTGAGTAGATGAATGAACTTGGATTTCATCTTGAAGCTTATTTTTGGATGAAGATCAAGCTTTTGGATGAGTTATGGAGCTTAAATTGAAGACCACAAGCATGTTTGTGGGAGAAATTGATTATGTAATGTGAGTCGTGTGGTTAATTGCAAACTTTAGGTGATTATTGGAGAGCCATGAAATGGCAAGGCGGAAAAATGAGCAGAGAAGACCGCCGGGCGAAACTTCGCCCGGTGAGATTTTTGAAGGTTTTCTGTTGGGTGAAACTTCACCCGATGGAATTTTGCAACGTCGTGGGATTTGCTGAAGATTTTTCGTCAGGTGAAATTTCACCCGATGAGAGTATGACCAGGCAAAATTTTGCCCTACGAAAAAAGTCCCAGAATTTGCCAAAACTGCCAGAATTGTCCAGGAACCGTCGGGCGAAACTTTGCCCGATGAGAATTTCACCGGGTGAAACTTCACATGGCGGAAAAATTTTGCGAAATGGATTTTCACGAAGGAAACCCGTCGGGTGAAACTTCACCCGATGGTGCATGACCGGGTGAAATTTCACCCAAGAACTTTGACCAGATCACCTACTCACTATTTACTCACTACAATTCAATTCCCTCCTTCCCAAATATCCCACATAACTTTCCCTCCAAAACACAAACACCAAAAATTCAAAATCAACTTTTAAACTTTCCTTTCCCTCCTCAACTATACCCTTATTTATATCATCTTTACCTCACTTTCATTCCACCTTATAACTCCTCATATCATTAAAACACCACTTTCCATTCCCCAAAAAATTTATACCTCCATTCCATCTTACTTGGGTGATTATTTTTGGGTTTTTGAAGAGGTGAAGCTAATTTTTTTGGGAACAATCTTGCAAATCTATCATCATGGAGACAAAGGCAAGGCGAGCCGCTCGTAAGCAAGGTGTGGCTTCATCTTCCAAATCTTCTAAATCTTCTAAGTCTACAAATTTACCTTGTCTTAATACATCTTTGTCTCGGACCTTCTATGAAAAGATCTTTCAGAGTACTAAATGGCTTTGTCCCCACACAATGACCAATTTAGGTATCGTTGACGATATTAAAGAGTTATCATCAAGAACCGAAACTAGTGAACTCCTTAGCCTTGCGGCCTTCACCTACAAAGACTTAACTTCTGAGTTCTTATGAACCTTTGCCCTCGACAACTTGACCACACCTAGAGTTATCAAGTTTAGACTATTCGGCAAACCTCATCGTTTGACTATTTCTGAGTTCGCCATTGTGCTAGGCCTACCCTCATTGGGTACCGGACTTAGTGAACCCTCGAGCAACATCCAAGCTTGTGTGTCTAAAAGAGACTTTTGGAAGCGCATATCACGCTATAAAGCGGGTTACTCGGCGAATTCATCTTTTGCCTCCGAAATTCGTAACCCCGCAATTCGCTACTTTTGCGAAATTCTCTCCCATTGCTTGGTACCCTCGGCCGATAACATTTATTCTCCCAATGTGTGTGTCTTGCAATTGCTTTTAGACTCTTTAATCGGTAACTCTAATCCCTTAGACCTACCCATTGTTGTGGCGTTACATTTCCAACGTATCATCGATACCCAACGTCCCTCCTTAGATTGTGGACGTCTTGTCATCGTAATACCTAACAAATTGGGATATTTGACCGACCATCTAACCCCGCTAGACAATTCCATTTGGCTCGACGAGACCTATTTTCCTACTTGGATTTTTCATGTACCCCATCAGCGCCTCGTCTATATTAGCCGTGGACGTGCTTTAATCATCCCCAACACACACCGAACCACCATCCTCGTTCACCACAATTGGGACCTACCCTTGAGACCCGGTGAATTTTGACTAACTAAGACTAATTCGGGAGGAAGGGAAATTAGGGAATATGCGCACTACACATTGCTCGAAGTTCGTACGATCTACGACCTTTGTGAGATTGAATCTGACTATGCCCTCTCGCTTAGCGACGGTCCTGAGGAGTTTTCTCCCGAGCCATCCTCCGAGGGTATGCCCTACTACTGTGGGTCTCCTAGTCCGTCCTACGGGAATGATCCTTCAGACTAGACCCTCTCCCGGAGTCGGTAGGTAGTGTGGTGAGTGTGTGTGTTGTATGTGTGTGCGGGTTGAGTAGGTAAGTCTTCAAGAGTCTGTGTTTGTTTATCCTTGGGTTATGTCCGGTTCCTGTTCCATTATCATTGTAATAGTTTTATCTCTAACAAAACTTTGCAAGCTGTCCCATCGATTGTTGCGGCCGAAGCGGCCTTGGTATTGCTCCCGGTCTTTAGGCGACATGATTACGCCGTTGACCATTTGAAAATCCAAGTTCTTTTCATTCTTCTCAAATGTTTCACCCATTTTTCACATACGCCCATTTTTCACCCTTTCTTTAATTTTCTCTTCTTTTATTTTACTTTCATTTTCTTAGCCACTTGGCTAGGGTCTAGATGATGTGATTACACCTAGGCCCGCCACTCTTGTATCGCTTTCTTTTAGTTTATTTTATTTTTCTCAAAATTTCAAAAAATCCCATAAACATTTGAAAAATTATAAAAATCCAAAAAAGATTTTTCTTATTTTTCTTTTTTCGTCTTTTTTTTTATCGTCCTCTACTTGTCCATTGAGGACAATGTACAGTTTTAGTGTAGAGGAGGGATCTACTATCTTTTATTTTTCAAAAATCTTTCAAAAAACCAAAAAAATTGAACAAATTCTAAAAACTAAAAGGGAGAAGTGTCATCTTAAATCGATGTGTGGAGGTCAGTTTGGTTTTGAATTGGGAGAAGTGTCACTTTATGGTGATCGAGGGTGTTCTGCTAGGACATGTTGTCTCCGAAAAGGGCATCCAAGTGGATAAAGCAAAGGTGCAAGTGATTGAGCAATTACCCTTACCCGTTAATGTGAAGGGGGTGAGAAGTTTCCTTGGTCATGCGGGATTTTATCGCCGCTTTATCAAGGACTTTTTGAAAATTGCTAAGCCACTTACACAATTGCTCGTAAAGGATGCTCCTTTCGATTTTAATAATGAGTGTGTGGAAGCTTTTAACAGGATTAAGAATGCCCTTATTTCAGCTCCGATTGTTAAGTCACCTTATTAGAATTTGCCATTCGAGATAATGTGTGACGTGAGTGATTATGCTGTGGGAGCGGTTTTGGGTCAAAGGAAAGACAAGATATTGCGTGTTATATACTATGCTAGTAAAACACTTGACAATGCTCAAGTTAATTGTGCAACAACTGAGAAGGAATTGCTAGCTATAGTGTAGCTTTGGAGAAGTTCATAACCTACTTGGTTGGCTCGGAAGTCATTGTTTTCACCGATCATGCGGCTCTTAAGTACCTCCTTGATAAAAAAGAAGCGAAGCCCCGATTGCTTCGATGGATCCTCCTCCTCCAAGAGTTTGATTTATCGATTAGGGATAAGAAAGGAGCGGAAAATGTCGTTGCAGATCATCTATCGAGACTAAGAGTTGAGGAGGAAGGAGTTGTCATTCCCATAGATGACTCTTTTCCCGATGATTATCATATGGCTTTAAGAACCGGTGAAAGCGAGGGTCCTTGGTATACGGATTATGCTAATTATTTGGTTGGCAAAGTATTACCCTCTGATCTTTTTTATCAACAAAGGAAAAAATTTCTAGATGATGTTCGACAATTTTTCTGGGATGATCCTTATTTATTTAAGGAGTGTGCTGATGGTTTTTTCCGACGATGTGTCCCTCAATGGGAAGTTCAAGGAATTTTAGAGAGTTGTCATTCATCACCGTATGGTGATCATCATGAACTTAGCCGAACCACGGCCAAGGTCCTCCAATCGGGATTTTTTTGCCCACCTTATTTCAGGATGCCCAAGCTTTTATCATGTCTTGCGACGCATGTCAAAGGACCGGTAACATTTCTCGGAGGCATGAGATGCCTCAAAATGGGATCCTTGAGGTAGAAATTTTTTATGTTTGGGGTATTGATTACCAGGATCCGTATCCGTCATCCAAGGGGAACCGATATATTTTGGTTGCAGTTGATTATATATCCAAGTGGGTGGAGGCCGTAGCATCTCCTGCTAATGATGCTAAGACGGTAATTTCTCTATTTAGAAAGACTATTTTTCTCCGTTTTGTTGTTCCAAGAGCTATAATTAGTGATGGTGTAAGCCATTTTCTTGAAAATCGACTTGATACTTTGCTTGCTAAATACGGTGTCTCTCACCGTACCGGACTTTCCTACCACCCTCAAACGAGTGTGCAAGTCGAGGTGTCTAATCGGGAAATTAAGTCTATTCTCCAGAAGGTTGTGCCAAAAGCTCGAAAAGCTTGGAGCTCTAAGCTAGATGACACATTGTGGGCTTACCGAACCGCCTTTAAAACGCCTATTGGTACTTCACCTTACCGATTGTTCTATGGCAAGACATGTCATTTACCCGTCGAGCTCGAGTACAAGGCTTGGTGGGCAATCAAGGAACTTAACTTGGACCTACAATTGAGTGGAGAGAAAAGACTCATGCAACTAAATGAGTTAGAAGAATTTCATCTTGGTACTTATGATAGTGCTCGGGTTTACGAGGAACGCACCAAGCGGTGGCATGACAAGCATATCCTTGCTCGTGAATTTAACTTAGGAGATAGGGTTCTATTGTTCAATTCTCAACTCCGGTTGTTTCCCGGAAAACTGAAATCTCGTTGGTCCGGACATTTCTCCGTTACCCATGTGGGTAAATTTGGCTCGATTGAGTGTTGAGAGTGATTCGGGTGAACGTTTCAAGGTGAATGGTCAACGATTGAAATTATATCATCAAGGTGCTCACGTTGGAGCGATTGAAGTTATACAACTTCATCTCGTTCCTTCATCTTACTAAGGATTGAAGTTCATCAAGTCGTGCGGGACTCTAAACCAGCGCTACCGAGAGGCAGCCCGGGTATGTACATAATTTCCCTTATGCTCGTTTTTTTCTTTTTGTTGTCTTAGTGAGGAAGAGAGGAGAGACTAATGTTTGTGGAGATGCGCAAAATCATCGAAAGTGACTCGAAATGAAGATTTTTTTTAGAAATTTACCGCGTCCCTAATAGTGCATATCAGGTCACCTCAGCCTAGGCCTACTGGTCTATTGACTCTAGGAAGCGAGGTACGATATCAATTCTAGCTCTATACGAGGTGATTTGGGTGCCTTAATTAGCCCGCCCCCAGGGCCCCTTTGACTCTAGGGGCGAGGTACACAAGAATTGAGAGGGAGTATAAGCTAAATCTCGAAGTTGGGCGTTTGGGACAGTCAGGCCGGTCCACCGGGGGACAGTGCCCTACCGGGTGATTGTGAGAGGAGAATTTATTATTAAAAAATCAGGTGGGTGCGTCAGGCCGGTCCACCGGGGGGCGGTACCCTACCGGCCTGAGCACACATATCCCATTCATCTTCTTTTTTTCCGTTGGCTCTTCACTTCATTCGCCCATCCTCTTCAATCTCTCACCCTCCCTCTTCATTCCTTCATTCTTTCCACTCTCTCACTTCAAATTTTCCCAAAAAAAAAATTCCCCAAGTTGTTGCTACTTTCAAATTAGTG
This sequence comes from Agrostemma githago, assembly GCA_958450325.1. Classification (NCBI taxonomy): domain Eukaryota; kingdom Viridiplantae; phylum Streptophyta; class Magnoliopsida; order Caryophyllales; family Caryophyllaceae; genus Agrostemma; species Agrostemma githago. The sequence continues at coordinate 56,745,880 of OY288247.1, read as the reverse complement.
ATGGATTCTCGGAACAAGCGCACCAGATTAGACCATGCTCAGCCCGATGTTCCTTCTGACCCAGTCTATCAAGGTGTGATTTTTTTCCACCATTGAGCAAAAGGTACGGTTTCAAAATCTAAGAAAGCGGTCTTTAGTTCCTACGCGTTTTATTGATCGTGAAGCTATGAAAACCTTAGGTTTAGATGTTGCACTAGAGCTTTTGTTTAAGGGTGTTGGGATGATTACTTTGTTTACTATGCGTCATAATACATATACTCAGATTACCTTGGAATTTTTGAGTTCCTTCGAGATGCGTAAGAATAGACGGTCTGGGGCAATTTCTGTTAGTTTCCGTCTTTTGAACACTACTTTTGAGTTGAGCCTGAAGCAGTTTGGGAAATATTTTGATCTCAATGATTATGAGAGTCATTCACCACCTGACCACGCTAATTTTAAGGTGGGTGATTTCTGTGAATGTATAGCTGATGCCCCGTACACTAACTCGGGGTGCATGAGTTCGAACCATATTCATCATCTAGTAATTAAGGTTTGGCAAAGGTTTATGGGTTGGACTATTTTCGCTAGGAAGGAGCCGCACAATGTGCATACTAAGGAAGTATTTATCCTAGGCTCGTATTTGCGGCGTAATCCGAAGGTTTGGCATATTAATATTGCCTACCACCTTGTCCATCAAATTGGGAGAATTGCTACTGATCGCCTCCCAATCGGATCGGTCATTTAGCGAAGGATGGGGGATCAAACAATACTTGTAAGACTCGCAAATAACACAAAAACAACTAAGTGTATTCGTGGTAAGTCGAGGTCGGTTCACAGGGAACGGTCTAGAATCGAGTAAAAGCGATGTGCATGGGATCTAATGGGGGATTTAAGGGTCGAGTCTATGCTAGAAATGCGGTAAAAGACGGAAAATAAATAACAAGGGAAGTAACAAGAGAAATAACAAGAGATGATTAAATAAGGGAAAGGTGTTAGGGGGAAGTCCGGATTCGGAAATTGGGGTCAAAGAATTTCGGGATTCGGGTCGGTCACAATATCGGTAGCGGGAAAATGCCACCTTTAGGTTTCTTCACCCAACTCACCTAAATTTCCGCTTTCGCGGCGAAGAAGGGTAAGTCTCAAGTCAAGGTAACTCCTACTCCGAGTTTCCCCATATTGATAGGAGTGAGCCAAAGTCGATCTACCCGGCCGGACTAAAACAACAATGACACAACAACCTTAAGCAAGATAAACCAACAAGCAACCAACCAACCAAAAACTCCAAAATTCAAATAATCCAAGATCCTCCTCCCTAAACCCTCCAACAAGAAATCTACTTACTACTCATAATGGAAAACAACAAAACATTAACAAAGGAGAAAATAACCAAAACATGCATATTAACTAAATCTAAAGAAAATAACAATAAAACAACAAGGAAGTTACGGTCTAACAATCTAACCTCAAAACTATGGAAAAAAGTGCAATCAACAAAATAAACTAGGAAATAATCTAGAACAACATAAATTTGATCTAGAGAAACTAACAAAAAAACATAATCAAAATAACAATCAACAAAATAAAAAAGTAAAACAATCTAAGACAACATAAATAAAGATGATCGAAACAAGACAATAATGAAAGTGCAATAAAATGAACAATATTGAAAGAACAATATTAATTCTAAAATAGAGATTGGAGAGTGGAAGAGAAATATACCAACTATGAAGATCAACAATAAAGAAAAAGATTGCATAAATAAAGGTTGAAGCTTTGATATAGAGAATAGAGAATTTGTCACTAATCCCTTAATAATCTCCACAAATCTTAAAATAAAACTCAAATCTTCAACAAAGATGATAACTTGATTGCAAATGGAAGATGAAATTAATCCAAAACTAAGGAAACTTTCTAAATCTATGTAGTTTTTCTAAGGAAACTACTACAATGGAGATCCACTAAACTAATGGAGATCTACTAAAACTACCCTACTCTAAGGAGGCACACTTAAGGCACAAAATGAAATGAAAACCTAAGGTTACTATATATAATAAGCCCTTAATGGGTCACACAATCTTAAAGCCCGTAATCTAAACCTTGCCCATTAGTGAGACTTTGTCCTTTGAGTCTTCATAGGGTGAAGTTTTGCCCTGCGGATTCTCTCCAATATGGCAGAAATATCGCGGGGCAAAATTTTGCCCCATCGAAATCTCATAGGACAAAATTTCGCCCTATGAACTTTTTTGTCCGAAATGGAAATCTGGGGAGGAACACCGTCTGGCGAAATTTCGCCCGGTCAAAAAAATCTCATAGGGTGAAATTTCGCCCTGTGACTTTAGAGGGCCATAACTCTCTTGCTTGAACTTCGATTGGGTCGTGTGATATGTCGTAGAAAATTTAAGAAGATAAGCTTTCATCTCCAACTGGAATCGCTTCGATCCGAGGTCAAGAACTCTAGATATATTCATTTGAAGTTCGACCTCTCCGGTGAAGATGCCCAATGGACTATAGTTTTTTCCTTTTTGCTCAAGATTTCACCTCTTGGGTTTGGACTTTGGATTTTGATTTGTGTGCGTTGCTTTTCGGATGGTATTCCCCTCTCTTGTGCTCGTAGTAGCTCGATCATGCTTTCGGCGCCAAATCCTATCAAAATTGATTGAAAAACTACCCAAAACACGTAAAACGCACAGGAGGGACGCTAATGCGAGAAATACTCAAAATAAGGCGATAATCGCGCTCTAATCTCGCAAAACAAGGGAAAAACGGGTCTAAATGGGAGGAAAAACGGTCTAAATTTGACACACAACAATTCCCCCACACTAAACCGTTGCTCGTCCTCGAGCAAAGACCCAAAAAGAAATTACATACTACTACTACTAGCTAGACTACGCTAAGCCGATACGGGGCAATTAACGGGCCCGCTCCATCCCTTCAACTCACATCGGAATACCTATGAGGTAAGCTACTCCCATGCAAGGTAAGTTGGGGTTTGCTCAAAATGGTGGATGCGACTAAACACACAAAAACACATAACACGAAAGAATAGACGCATCCAAAGCAAAAATAAAACACTGAATCCCTCATCGAGATGGCGGGGAAAGACACCGAAAACTAACTTAAAACAATCATAAACATTCCAAGATAAATCACCCATGTAGACAAGGACCAAAGCCTAATAGTTTGACATTAAAGCAATAAAGATGTTGATAACTTAGCTAGGTCCTCATAATCTTCTAAAGGGGTACAATGGGGTGTTAAACGGAGTGGACAAAGTGAACCATGGAGTTGTTCGACACTGTAGGTAGGTGCAGTCCCGCTCTCTTTGGCTAAGGCCAAGAGGGTCTTTCCAAACTCGAATTTCCTAAATTAGCCCAAACAAAAAGTGGAGTGTTTATGATTTTGGGGTGGATTGACCGATTACCGCTATCTTCCTTTCTCCGGACTCGATCCTCTAGTAGGCACTTCACGGCAAAAGTCGATCAAGGGTTTTTTTTTGCAGGAGATGTTTTTGATGATATGATTTCATTTGAAGCTCCTTTTCTCTCCCCTGTTTTTCATATTTTTGCACCCTTTTCTCTTGCTTTGGTTTGCCCTTTTTTCGCTTTTTGATGTGGTTCGAAACCAAGCTTGGAGGTTATTTTGTGTAAACTTATTATGGTGATGTATAGGTGGAGGAAAAATAGGTGATCGAGAACGCGCGCACCATCCCCGGATAACCCACAAAAAGGCGAAAAGAAATTGGACTAAAGGTACAATGGTCATTCGATCAAAGTCACCTAGAAAACGGGATGCGGAAACCAAGGCCTAACTCCTCCATGGGTGGTCAAGGTGGTCAAATGCAAATGCCGAACTAAACCTCTTGTAGAAAATGTGGAATCAAGCTAAAGGATCAACAAGTTCATTGATTTAGAGTCATTCTACTAGATTAAGGTCCAAAATCTACAATGGGTAATCTACAATGGAATGTAAACTCTTGTAATAAGTTTGTAATCGTGTTTTCGAAAACATTTAGTCCTAGATACACTATACAAAAATAAAAGAAGCGCACGAAAAAGAAAAGGCAAATAAAAGAAAACACGAGTAAAGTCATGCACTCCGTACTCCATCGACATTCAAGCACAAAAATCAACCACAATACCCAAAATGCTCATCTCTTCAAGAGACTCCCAATAGCAACAACCTATGTCCTCTACGAAAGTAAAGAAGAAAGCGGAGAGGATAGAAGTTACCAAGTGGGTCGCTTCCAGAATCTTCAAATTGCGCTATCAAGGTGGTGGTTATCCTCTAAGAGTAGAAAACATGACTAAACAAAGGGCATGAAAACATAACGAAAACGAGAAAAGAAAAAGGGAAAAATAAAAGGAAAATAAAAAGAAAATGTTTTTGGTTTTTCGAAAATTTTCAATTTTTATGGTTTTTGAAAAGATTTTTTGATAGATAAAAGATAGTAGATCCCTCCCCCACACTAAAACTGTACATTGTCCTCAATAGACAAGTAGGGGAAGATCGAAAAGGATGGAAAAGGGTAATAAGAAAAATCTTTTTGGATTTTTATAATTTTTCAAATGTTTTTGGATTTTTCAAAAAAATTGAAGAAAAAACAGACGAAAAGAAAACAATAAAAGGGTGGCGGGCCTAGGTGAAATCACATCACCTAGACCCTATCCAAGTGGCTAAGAAAATGAGAATAAAAGAAAAGAAAAGAAATTAAAAGAAAGGATGAAAAATGGGCGTAGGTGTAGTCACGTAACCTAGCCCGGATTAAGAAAAATTTGAGAAAATGAGAAGAATTTGGATTTTCAAAAGGTCAATGGCGTAATCACATCGCCTAATGACCGGGAGAAATACTAAGGCCGCTTTGGCCGCAACAATCGAACAATGGGACAGCTTGCAAAGTTATGTTAGAGATAAATCAATCACAATGACAATAGGATAAAAGAAATAATAAGAATGGAATTAACCAAAGGACATTCAATTATAGATGATTATGGACTCACCGACCCAACCCACACACAAATACACAACACACACACACCACCGACTCCGGGAGAGGGTCTAGTCTGAGTGATCATCCGACGCAAATGAAGCGCTAGGAGACCCATAGAAAAAGGGTATACCCTCGGAGGATGGCTCGGGAGAAAACTCCTTCGGACTGTCGCTAAGCGAGAGGGCAAAGTCAGATTCAATCTCACATAGGTCATAGATCGTACGACCTTTAGGTAACGTGTAGTGCGCATACTCCCAAACTCCCCTTTCTCCCGACTCAGTCTTGGTCAGTCGGAATTCACCGGGACCCAAGGGTAGGTCCCAATTGTGGTGAACAAGGATAGTGGTTCCTTGTGTGTTCGGAACTATTAAAGCTCTTCCACGGCTAATGTGGACGAGGCGCTGATGAGGTACATGAAAAATTCAAGTCAAAAAATAGGCCTCGTCAAGCCATATGGAATTGTCTAGTGGGGTGAGGTGGTCGGTCGAATAACCCAATTTGTTCCCAATTACTGTCACAAGACCTCCACAATCTAAGGAGGGGCGTTGGGTGACAACGGTACGGTGGAAATGCAACGCCACGACAAGTGGTAGGTCTAAGGGGTTAGGGTTACCGAACAAAGAGTCACAAATCATTTGCAAGACACACACATTAAGAGTATAAATATTATTGGCTGAGGGTAACAAGCGGTGGGAGAGCATCTCGCAAAAATAGCGAATTGCGAGGTTACGGATTCGGAGGCAAAGGATAAATTAACCTCGTAACCCCCTTTACAGCGTGATATGCGCCTCCAAAGATCTCTCCTGGATACACAGGCTTGTATGTTGCTCGAGGGTTCACTAAGTCCGGTACCCGATGAGGGTAGGCCTAGCACTAGGCCGAACTCGGAAATAGTCAAACGATGGGGTTTGCCGAATAATCTAAATTTGACCGCTGTTGGTGTGGTCTGATTGTCAATGGCAAAAGTTCCTAGGAACTCGCAAGTAAGGTCTTTATAGATGAACGTCGCGAGGCTAAGGAGCTCGCTAGTTCCGGTCCTCGACGATAATTCCTTAATATCGTCTACTATTTCTAGATTGGTCATTGTGTGGGGACAAGGCCACCTAGTACTCTGAAAGATCATTTTAGAGAAGGTCCGAGACAAAGAAGTATTGAAACAAGGTAAATTTGTAGGCTTAGAAGACTTAGAAAATTTAGAAGATTTAGAAGGTGTAGAAGTCGAAGCCATACCTTGCTTACGAGCGGCTTGCCTTGCTCTTGTCTCCATAATAATAGATTTGCAAGAATATTCCCGAAAACATTAGCTTCGCCTCTTCAAGCACCCAAAATAATCACCCAAGATGGAGACGAGGTATGAATGTGGTTGGGGTATGGTGGTTTGATTTTATGAGGAGTGATAAGGTGAAATGAGAGTGAGGTAAATATGATATAAATAAAGGTGATTGAGGAGGGAAAGGAAAGTTTGAAAGGTAGATTGTTAATATTTGGTGTTTGTGTTTGGAGGGAAAATTATGTGAGATACTTGGGAAGGAGGCAATTGAATTGTAGTGAGTGAATAGTGTATAAGTGATCCGACCAAAGTTGTCGGGTGAAGTTTCACCCGGTCGAGCACCATCGGGCCGAGTGAAGTTTCACCCGACGGGTTTTCGTCGTGAAAATCAATTTCTGGCAACGTTTTCCACCGGGTGAAGTTTCACCCGGTGAAAATCTCATCGGGCGAAGTTTCGCTCGATGGTTCCTGGTCAATTCTTGCATTTTTGGCAATTCTGGGATTTTTGCGTAGGGCGAAGTTTCGCCCGGTCATAACCTTATCGGGTGAAATTTCACCCGACGGCAAATCTTAAGCAAATCCTTCGGCGTGGCAAAATTCCATCGGGTGAAATTTCACCCGACGGAAAACCTTCAATAATCTCACCGACCGAAGTTTCGCCCGGCAGTCTTGTATGATTCGTTTTTCCGCCTTGCCATTTAAGGGCTCTTCAATAATCACCTAAAATTTAAAATAACGACTCGACTCACATTACATAATCAATATCTCTCATAAACATGCTTGTGGTCTTCAAATTAAGCTTCATAACTTCTCCAAAAGCTTGATCTTCATCCAAATAAATGCTCCATGATGAAATCCAAGTTCATCCATTCATCTCAACCTAACAAACAAATAAATACAAAGAATATGATACATATATACAAGGTGGTTGTTGAGGATACCACCAAACCTACTTCAATTCGAGAGAGGGTTAAACAACGCTCCTCAACGGGAGCTCATCAACTTTCACGGTAGCAAAGGTCTCACAAACGTGACCGGCATGATAAATCTCCAAACGTTGTCCATTAACCACAAATTTCCCGGTTTCCGGGCTTGAGATTTCAATTGATCCATATGGTTGCACCTTGGTCACCTCGAATGGACCCGGCCATTTCGATTTCAACTTACCGGGGAAAAACTCATTCAAGTTTTCAAGTAAAGAGCAATTCAATGCTGTTAGAAGTAGATCAAACAATCTTGCATGGAACTCAAAGAAATGACAATATGAAGCATTGATGCACAAAGATAGCACATAAACATAAGTGGTCAAAGCAAATAATAGAGTATCCATCATGCCTCTATGTTCAAAAGGCACTTTCATGTCATTGTTAAACTATTTATGTGTGTGAGGAAAGAATATCAAAGAGGATGGAGGATATATGGTGTAGGAACCATTCAAATCTAGCTCAAGTGAGGCTTGTAAAGAGGTAGGGAGAGACATTTTATCTAGAAGGTGAGGGTAAAAGAAGTCATCCTTAGACAGTACCTCAATAATGATCACATTAGAGTTCTCCTCATCCTTTCCATTATCACTCAAAGTCTCATACTCCTCAATAAGGTGGGTCTTGGGAGCTTCTCCACAATTCGCTCCATCATCAAACATCTCACCCTTTTCACTTCTAACTCCCTTTCTCATGCGCTCAAATAGAGGATTATGCATCACAACCTCACATAAGCTCTCAATTGTCGGATTTTCAAAGGTGCTGGTCATGGAAAGCTCAATAGGCTTATCACAAGTAGTTGTAGGTATGTCCTCAAATTTACTCTCATCATCAACAAAGTGGGGGATGCAATCATTCTCAAGGGAAAGAACGGGGTTCTCAACCTCCATTAACACACAATCATCATCCCTCTTCATGTCAAGAACATCACAAGACATACTCACAATTTCCTCATTATAAGGCTCATCAACACCCTCAAAATCCTCAACAAGAGTCTCCTCAATAACCTCATCACTAACACATCTCCTACTCCCATGATTATCATCAAGTGTCACATTTAAAGGCTTGGAGCTTATATTATGTTGCAAAGAAGAGGAGTTAATTAGCTCAAGCACATCATCATTACAAGACACATTGACATCATCACAATTCTTACATGACTCCATAAAATCATTATCAAGAGCATCATTACCAATCGAATGCAATGGAGAATCATGCACAATACATGTATTCAAAGGGAGTGGGGGAACAAGTTGGGATTAAACAATATTCACATCATCTTCTTCATCTTCTTCCTCATATATTATATCCAAATAAGAAAGAGGTAGAGATGTATAAGAAGAAGAAGCATTAAGCTCGTGTTTCACATCATCACAAATGGCATAAGGTGAAGAGTCATGCAAATTGTAGACACCCACATTTTGACCGCCAGGTGTCTATAAAAGTTCCCGCCAAACACCCGTTGATGATCGGACGCAAGCATGCTTTAATGGACTCGGATATGGGCTCGAAATCATGGACATTTGGTTTAGGCTTATTACGGAGGACAAATCTTACAAAACCAACCTCAAATCCACGCCCAGTAGGTCGTTTCGAGTCAAATAAGACTAATTTGGGTCGAATCCGGCACCAGGGGCAAAACCGTCTTTTAGCGACCGGGTCAAACCCGGTCAAAGATATTTTTTCCGAGAGACACGGATCAGCCGTGACACCTCATCAGTTCGGCCTAGGCTCAGATACTACAAAATATCAGCCTCGAAAATATTAAACAAATTCGTTCGAGGATAGAATTCGATCTCAAGTAGGAATTCTATCCGCAAGCCAAATCGATTTACCAACCGAGTGTCAAACACTCGGCCAAAACAGCCCCAAAACAGCCGAGACATGGCTTAATCCCCAAGGAACGGAATTCTCGTTCCCTTCAAACTCCTACGTTTCCTATCCAAGCCGGTGTTTCTTGGCACCTAAGCAAGAAATACTTCTCCTAGCTCCTATCAAGGACCTCGCCTATAAATAGGACCCTCCGGTCACACATTATAGACAACGATTCATCATTCATCCTCAACACCTCGATCAATTATTCATATCATACAGCAAGTTCATAGCATCCAAAAATAGCATCGAAGTACCGTTACTAAAACCCGGCAATTCTGACACCCCAAAAACCGGTCACAACCCGACTCCTCACACGCACCAAACGCGCCACTCTAACTCACCCACATCGTCTCGTCGCTCCCGTACCTAAGCCACTTTCCGAAGAGCCTTAATCCGAAAAAACAAAGCATGTAGGTTGAGGGTGTAAAACCAAACCCGATTCTTCCTTTCTCTCTTCCCTTCTCTCGTCCTTTTCTCGTTTTTTCTTCTTTTTGAGTCGTGTTGTCGGTCTGTCTTTATTACGAATCGTCGTCGCATATTTTTTTACATAATATCGATACTAATAATTATTTTCATAAAACAAAACATTCTTAAAAATACGATATCGACTCTCTAGTCGAATATCGTATCAAAAGAATAACATCAAACCTGTTGATGCTAGAAAATCGTTATACGGTCTTAAAAACATAATACAACGATTTTCAACGCGGAGGGAGTCAAACATCGTTTTTTTTATTTTACAAAGCGATTTTCAAACTTTTAAACCTTTTTTTAAAATCATTCTAACAATTTGATATCGATTTCATAATCGAACATCGAATACGACGAATCTCGAAAATATAAATCGAGTATAAATTAATCCATATTTGTACGCGATTTATCAAAATTAGCAATTATCGAAAACCGAATCCGAGACAGCCACCCGCGCGAGTCGCGCCCCTCCCGGGCGAGTCGCGCAGGTTGCTGTAAGCCGCGGCTTTTTTTTGTTTTTTCCGATTTTTTTCCAGCATCGTTTTCTCACATAAAACAGCGGTTTTCTCGGTATATTTTCAGATTTCGACAAGTTTTTTTTTACGCGTCATAAAACTTTTTCGAATCATGCATATTATCGTATTTACATCTTTATTCGAGTTATTCAATTGTTAATAACTCGTTTTCTCGTGTTTGTAGCAGTTTATTTTCATCTTTTGTTTTATTAGACTAAAACGAACTTCACATGCTAAATATAATTTTGACGTTATTAGTTTAAGATTCATTAAATGACTTAGCAACCCATTCAATTTTTCTCACATGCTTAGGGAAAATAATGTTTGCATATCATTCAACCGTCGAACTAACACTTGTACACCAAAAACGAACGATATCTTAGTAAAGGCCGCTAAGTGCGGGCGGGGTTGGGTGTTCTTAGTGAACTACCCAACACGTACCCTCACCCCTTACTTAGAACCGTGGTTTCCGGATGTCCGAATCCATTGGCAACAAGAGTCATTCAATACACGATATCCGATAATGTCGGTATCGGTATCGTAATGCAAAGGAACGAACCCAATAAACTCTGACATCGGAAATGGGCCGTATTTTGTACACGGCCCACTACGACATAGAGTGGGTTCGAACGGGCCCGAACTCCCACAAAGTTCGGTGGCGACTCCTACTTCGATTTAAAATTCAATTTGACTATCTCATATGGAGATTCATTCGCCTGCCCAAACCCGCGCGTGGCCGCGTCGGGGTGGACCTATGTCATGTCCACAATTTGGCGACTCCACTGGGGATTAACTGATGTGTCACTTACCATCGACATCCTCAGGGTGAGACTCGAAAAGAAATCGTTCGATTAGTAATGTACACGTTTTAGTTCAATGATTCATGCATAACCCAAATCTTTCCCGGGCCGGTTACTTGTGACCGACGTCCCACTATACCGCGGTGCGTTCATAAATGAGCGCACTAAAGATTTCGATGGCGGAACTCGCATGGGTTTTACGGCAGATTCTAAGACCAACTCGGCTTAAGAGGACCGTCCTGATTTGCGAGAAAGCTATCGTCGTTGGTATAGACCCTCTTTCGACCGACCAAGACTTAGATTAGGAGCATACATGGTGTCATTATACTGTTTCCGTGACTACATGCTACTTGATCTATTTATCGTCTTTTCAAAAACCGTCACTTTCAAAAAAATTGCATCTTTTCAAACCTATCCATCTTTCAAAACCCGGAAAGCTACCAAATTTAGGACTTATGATTTTGACTCAAAATAGCCTATTTTTTTAGCTGGTATGCTGTCCAAACTTTTCTAAAATCTCGAAATCTCGGCCCAATAACATTTTTTTTTCGATTTTAAAAAAAAAATCGGGCCATCCTATCCGACCTTGTTCGGTTTTCAAATCCAAGTTCCCTTTTAAAAGCCCTTCTCTTCTTAGGACTTCCCGTATTTAGCAGTGTCGGGTCTTGTCATAAGTTGTTAAAGTCTATAGCGTCGAAACTCCGTCGATCCTACATCACGAGTTTCTTCCCCATCCCAGTCCGCCTTATTTGTCGAGGCACGGCTCACCTGCATAGGACGAACTCCTACAAAGGGAAGCTCGTTTACACATTCAAGTCCAAAGTCTAGGGAATTCTCACGTGGACCTTCCTTCGAACGGGACTAGGCCCACTTTGCCAAATCCTAAGAAAGGCCCACCGTCCACGGGTCATTCGTCTAGAAGTTGGTTTTTCGGTCTTTTTCTTGTCTAGTCTTTTCCTTGCTCGGGATGTACTCTTTGATTCTAAGATCTGGGTCAGTTACTGATTACGCGGTGCCCTTACAGACAGGCCACCCCACACCCGAGCCATGACGAAAGAAGCCATTGATGAGTTGACAGCTTCGTTGGCCCAGATCCAAACTCAATTGAGACAAATGAGGGAAGACTAGATTGCCATCGTCACTCGGGTAAGTGCCGTGGAACAAGGAACCCCCAATGCTTCGATCGAGGATGACAAACCTTTGGCCGCACTAGCCGGCGCAGTCCAAAAGCTGCAAGAACAGGTCCACTCGACCACCAGGAACACCATCCTCACGGAAAATGCCCGTTCCTATTCGCCCCTGACCGATGAACTGTCCGCTAACCTCAACTTAACGGGCTTACCAATGTTTGACGGGACTGAAGACCCGGTACTCCATATCCGGGCCTTCAAGGATTTTATGGCTGTTAAGGGGGTCAAATCGACCATGTTCAAGCACCTTTTTGCCTCCTCTCTAGAGAAGCACCCGAAAGCCTGGTACTACAGGCTTGACCCCAAGAAATACAAAACCTGGGACGATGTCGCAATGGAATTCGCACGAAACTACGCGGATAATGCTGAGATCCAGACCACTATGCGCACCCTGGAAATAATGGCCTAGGAACCTAAGGAAGGATTCACGAAATACCTTCAACGCTGGAGGGCTGAAAGCGTCAAACTGGTCGACAAGCCCAGTGAAAAAATGCTGGTTGAAGCCTTCGTCAAGAACCTCCTTCCCACTTACCGGATCCATTTCCGGTACGCCATCATACCTAGTTTTGCGGTCCTGACTGAGACGGGGACGAGAATCGAAGATGATCTAAGGTTGGAAAGCCTCACTAAGGCCTCCGCCAAGGGATACCAAGGGGCCAGCTCCTCGACAAGCAAGCCCACATCTACTGCTGCCACTCGTAGCGTTTTTGACGAGGTAAACTTACTTGATACCCCGTCGAAGAAGAATACCACACCCCGGGTATTCACCGACATAGGCATCACCTATGCAAATACCCTGCAGAGGCTATCGTCAAAAGGCCTGATCACCCCCATAGGCCCAACACCTGAGCTCCCGATCGAGCGTCGCTCCAAGGCCTACGACATCCAGGCCTACTGTCAGTACCACCGTGGCAAGGGACACGATACCGAAAAATGCTGGAAGCTAAAACACCTTATCCAGGATCTCATCGAAAGTGGGAAGATCCCTTTACCTGGAGGCAAGCCCAGCAACAAGGATAACCCATTGGTCACTCACGCCATCTTCTCCGGGGAAGTCATGGACTGTTCACATCTCATTTCCCCGTTTATCCCACAAATAAACGGGATCTAGTGCGACGACGAAGACGACGTCTATCTCACCAAGGGGGAAGTTGTCCCTATCACGCCCGAGGAGATCCAGAAGGTTAAGTCCAAGGCCTTAGCCAATAGTCAAGCCCTCATCATCGCCGAGCCACCTAGAGTGGAGGTCGCCCCGGAAGAGCCAACTACTGAAAAGGCTCTTGTAAAGCAGGTGAGCAGGACTCGAGTTGACCTCTCTATATGGCAACTCCTAGTTAGCTCACAGGAACATCGAGAGGCACTCACTAAGGCCCTCGATCAAGTCAAGATCGACTCTTTGGCTACTCCAGCTGAAATGGTAGCCATGGTCCTGCCTCACTTAAAAGGCAAAGCTAAGGAAGAAGGCCCACTTATTACCTTCTCCAATGCTGATCTACCACCATTTGGGCCTACCCACATCCTCTATATCACGGTGATATGCCGTGGAAAGTACCTGCCCATGACCCTAATCGACGACGGGTCCGCAGTCAACGTCCTCCCTTTAAGGACCGCCAAAGCTCTCGGCATCACCGAGGCCGACTACATTCCCACAGCTCAAACCATTCAGGCTTTCGACGGAAGTCCAAAGTCAGTAGCCGGGGCCGTAAAACTTACTATCATAACAGGCCCGATAGAAAAAGAGCTGGAATTTCAAGTGATCGACGTGACTTCTTCCTTTAACCTTCTTTTTGGAAGACCCTGGATCCACGCAACCAGGGCGGTATCCTCCACCTTACATCAAAAAATCAAGCTGCCTCTAGGCGATACCGTCATCACTTTAGAAGCCACGCCTTTGACTATGGCTACCTGCAACACCTCAGGCCGCAAGGATCTCTGGGGGTTCGAATTCATAGGGGCAATCGAGGAAGAGTATCTTTTCCGACCCTACTTCACGGTTAGCATTGACCGAATGCTGCAGAATCTGGGCTTCCTACCGGGGGCTACATCAAGGCCCAATCTTCCCGCAGGAAAGATTATTGAAGTCCTAGACAACGAAAGATCTCAAGTTGGGCTAGGATACACTCTAACCCCAGAAAATGTGGGCCAAACAAGGACTAACACTGTCACTTTTGTTACTCCAATATTTGGGCCAGTCCAAACGGGCCTATACAGGCCCAGCTCCACGCGCCCTGGGACCCACTTGACCCAGGATTGTAACTACATACCAGATGACATCTTCGCTCTCATCCAGTCCGAAGATGCTAAGAATGCTGAGCCCACACTAGGGCTACTTTTTGGAGAAGAACTCACGGCCCCAGCACCGAAGGAAGAGCTGGTTAGTCTCATTCTCCGCAGCCACACCTTTGATCCATCTAAGCTGATCTCGGATGTCGGATCCGGGACAGGAAATAGAGCCTGGAGGAAGACTGTCAAATGGACTGACAGTCAAGGGAGGACTTACAAGCTAATCACAGGGGAAGGAGAATCTGAGTCTGAGTCCGAGTCGGAGTCCGAGTCAGAGTCTAAGATTGAGTCTAGTGAGACCGGTGCTAGGGTCAGTCCTGTAACTCCCCCTCTCCCTTTAGCTACTCCTGGTGCCTTGGGGTCTGTTCCGGGCACCCTACCTATCCCGCCACTGACCAGCGATCAGATGGCAGCTCTTTTCGAGCTATTTTCTCAATTTATGAGCAATAATAACAACCGTTCTGCTTACGACATGTCTCATTTTCAAAATTTTCTTAATTTCAAAAATATTCTGTGCAAAGACATTGAGAAACTCGGCGAACAGGTACCCTTGCCTCCACATCTGATCGAGCAGCTAGAGCAAAGGGAATCCCGCGATCCGGTAATCGAAGAAACCGAACCCATCAACGTGGGAACAACCTTAGAGCTTCAGATGCTTAAGATAGGGTTATCTTTAGATCCCGAGGAGAAACAACAATTCATAAATCTCCTTCAAGAATTCAAAGACGTCTTCGCATGGTCCTACAAGGACATGCCGGGGATTGATCGCGAAATAGCCGAGCACCATATACCGATCAAGGAAGGGTTCAAGCCGGTTAAACAAAAACTCCGACGCATGAGGCCCGAATGGTCCCTCAAGGTCAAGGAGGAAGTCGATAAACAATTCAAGGATGGATTCATACGAGTCTCCGAGTATCCAGATTGGGTTGCAAACATCGTGCCGGTTCCGAAAAAGGACGGTAAGGTGCGTGTCTGTGTAGACTTTCGGGATCTTAACAAGGCAAGCCCGAAAGACGATTTCCCGTTACCACACATCGATATACTGGTCGATAACACAGCTGATCATGCCCTTCTATCATTTATGGACGGGTATGCTGGGTATAACCAGATAAAAATGGCAGAAGAAGATATGGATAAGACGATCTTTATTACACCTTGGGGTACTTATTGGTATACTGTTATGCCATTTGGTCTCATCAATGCCGGGGCCACCTATCAACGAACCGCCACGACTTTATTACATGACATGATGCATAAAGAAGTGGAAGTTTACGTGGACGACATGATTATCAAATCTAGAGACAGGGACGGTCACATCACTGCCCTGAGAAAATTCTTCACCCGATTACGCAAATACAACACGAGGTTAAACCCTTCGAAATGCAGTTTCGGGGTAACATCTGGCAAATTACTGGGTCATATCGTTAGCCAACGTGGTATCGAAGTCGATCCAGCCAAAATCAAGGCAATCACCGAGATGCAACCCTCCAAAACCGTAAAGGAGATAAGAGGGTTTCTCGGAAAAGTCCAATACATCAGCAGGTTCATTTCAAAGCTAACCATGGTGTGTGAACCGATCTTCAAGAAGCTGAAAATAGGGGAACGGTTACTATGGGACGACAAGTGTCAAGTAGCCTTTGATAGAATCAAAGAAATTTTGTCTTCGCCGCCGGTCCTCATGCCACCTCAGCACGGTTTGCCTTTGTCGCTATACCTAACTACGACAGAGACAGCCATGGGGGCTATGCTAGCTCAAACGGTCAACTCCGAAGAACGGGCTATATACTACATCAGCAAGAAATTTTTAGAGTACAAGTGTAAATACATCATGCTTGAAAAGACGTGCTTAGCTTTGGTCTGGGCCACCAAGAAGCTCCGACATTACATGCTCAGTTACGAGGTACAAGTACTATCCAGAATGGATCCAATCAAGTACCTCTTCGAAAAGCCCATTCTCAACGGCAGGATATCGAGATGGACCCTAATGTTGGCAGAGTTCGATCTGAAGTTCGTACCATTGAAAGCCATCAAAGGACGAATAGTAGCCGAATTTCTCGCTTACAGTCCCATAACCGAAGAAGAACACACAGACACTTGGTCCTTCCCAGATGAAGACATTTTCCATACCGACGCCGAAACATGGAACTTATACTTTGACGGGGCTTCTAATTTCCGAGGATTTGGAGTCGGGATTCTCCTAATCTCGCCAAGAGGGGAACATACTCCCGTGTCCATCAAATTAGACTTTGACGTCACTAATAATGCCGCTGAGTATGAAGCATGTATCCACGGGCTACAAGCCGCCGCCGACTTAGGGGTCACAAACCTCCGAGTACACGGTGATTCATCTCTGGTCATTAATCAAGCACTCCAAAAATGGAAGACTCGAAATGCTAATCTCGTGGCCTACCAGGCACGAGTGAGGAATCTCGAGAAACAGTTCCAGAAGGTAGAATATATATACCTACCTCGGGAAGAGAATCAGTTCGCAGATGCACTTTCAAAACTGGCGACTTTACTAAATATTCCCGATCATGTGACCAACATGCCGATCTGTGTCGAAAGACGATCCGAGCCAGCATATATCCACGACATCGAAGATATCGAGATACCTGATCCCGAGCCGTGGTATAAGACTATTCAGGCATACTTGACAAATGGGGAATATCCACCCGGGGCTGACAACCGAGCCAGAAAGGCCTTGCGAAGACTGGCAACCCAGTTCATTCGCACCGACGATGGGCAACTTTACGAAAAGACGGCACAGGGGGCTCTCCTTCGATGTGTCGATAAAGCCAACGCTGAAAAAGTTATGGCTGAAGTACATGATGGCGAATGTGGCCCACACATGAACGCCCAGATGTTAACCCGGAAAATCATGAGGCTTGGATATTACTGGAACAGCATGGAGACCGATTGCCAGTTATACGTCAAACATTGCCATAACTGTCAAATCTTTGCTAATATACAGCATATGCCGCCATCCTTGTTGTATACCATGACGTCACCCTGGCCATTCTCAACATGGGGAATTGATATAATCGGAAAGATAAACCCCTCGGGAACCGGAGGACACTGCTTCATTTTGGTGGCTATCGACTATTTCACCAAATGGGTCGAAGCTGAGTCTTATCGCATTCTCAACGCCAAGCATGTCGCTAAATTCATCCAAAGTAAGATAATATGCCGGTATGGGATCGCTCATGAATTCATCAGTGACCACGGGACTTATTTTCAAGCCGAAACAGCAGCCTTGCTAACTAAATACAAAATTCAAAGGTATACGTCTTCACCCTACCGACCCCAAACCAATGGAGCGGTAGAAGCGGCTAATAAAAAAATTGTCACCATACTCAAAAAGATGGCTGATAATTACCGGGATTGGCCCGATAAAATACCATTTGCACTTTGGGGATATCGGACCTCAATTCGTACTGCGACCGGAGCAACACCGTATTACCTTACATACGGGATGGAAGCGGTCCAACCCGTTGAGTTAGAAGTATCGTCACTTAGAATCCTACTCGAGAGTCAAGTACCCGAAGCTGATTGGGTTCGAGCACGATATGACTCACTGGTCCTTTTAGACGAACGAGGATCTCGTGCCCTCAATAATATACAAATTTATCAGAAGAGGATCCAACGGGCTTTCAACAAGAGGGTGAGGCCCAGAAACATCAAAGAAGGAGATTTGGTTCTCAAGTCGATTCGAGCTTTATTACCAGTAGACCCAAGAGAAAAGTTCAAACCTGATTGGGCCGGGCCATATCTGGTGAAAAAGATTCTATCAGGCGGGGCAGTGATGTTAACAGATCTGGACGGGAATGAATTTGTCAACCCAACTAACCTGGACCAGCTGAAGCGTTACTACCCCTAAACCCATCTCTCTCAATGTCATTCGCAAAAGTTTATTAAAAACATCTTTTCAACATAAACTTTTAAAGACAAGTCAAAAGCTAGAATTACTTATTTTACTGTTAAAAACATCTTGAACCAATAGTCTTGATGTATTTCGAAATTGCAAATTAAGTCTGAACTACGTTTGGTTTGATTCCGCTAATTGTGGATACGTAGGCAGCCCCTCAAAAGGGCACAACCGCTGCAGTCGAAAAAAAAACAGGAACGGTTTTTAATAAACTTCTTTATTTATTTCAAAAAAAAAATCTCCGATAAGCTCGGAAAATTACAAAAAATCAAAAAAAAAGAAAAAGCACACAATAAATAATACTAATACTTAAATAGTAGAAACTAAGGCATTTTTCCCTTGTCCTTAGCTTCCTTTTCCGTCCACCGACGTCGACGTGGAGGTGAGCGCTCCCGAATCACCGAGGGAACCTCCTTAACCCGGGCTCGTTTCTTCAAACTCGATTCCCCGGTCACCTCAGTCGGTCCTAGGCGGGCCCTCACCCTCTCGGGTAATCGGTCACGCGGACCTAGTCTATCTCGGACCGCTAGTTTTGGTCCGAGCCTTCTCTCCAAGTCGCTAGCACCGGTCTCATTAGCTCGAGTCTAAGTTTTTGACTTAGAACCCGACTCCGGGTGGACAAGGGTAGTTTGAATTGCCTCTTCATCAAAAAACCACCAATTGTCCTTTACTGATTCTCGACGGGCCAAGTCAAAAGCCTCGTCAGTCTTCAAAGTTTTGCGAGTCTCCTTGGATTCTTCAGAAGTCCATTTTCGATATGATTCGGAAACCCAAACGGTCTGACAAGGGCGAGGTATGGTCCATATGATCCGGGTAAACCAACGTTGTAGCCACGTGTCACACATAGCGTCCGTCAATTGGAACGAAACGCTAATAATTGCTTCAGTCTCGGGGATCTGCTGAAACGAACCAAACTGCCTCAAAATACGATCCGGGTAGATATGGACGGTCCAATCCAAAGATAAGATCACCAGATAACGGGCTTTGTCCCTCTTAGCTAATCCCGTCAGTTTTGAGAGGAACCACCAGATGACATTCCATCTAATCAAAGGCCCGCCATGGAATTTTAGCTCTTCATCCCAATAGTTCCGATTTATGTGATGACTCGAGCTTATTCGTCGGGACCGTGAGCCAATCTGACAGCTGCGCTATCTGGATATGTTCACCGGGGGCTCTATGATTGACAAGCGCTCGGATAACCAGATCTGCAAAAAAAAATTCGAAAAATCAAAAAAAAAAATCAAAAAGGTCAAATTTTTCGGAAAAATCAAAAAAAAAAAAATTCGAAAAAATTTTAAAAAATTTAAAAAAAATTTTGGAAGAAATTTCAAAAAAAAAGGGGAAAACGAAATTTAAAGTTCGAGAAAATTCGGAAAATTTTCGAAAAAATCTGGAAAATTTCGGAAAAAAGAGAAAAAACGGTTAAATACCTGCAAAAGGCGAATACTTCCCGTCAATTGTCGATCCGGGTCAAGTCTTCTAGCATCAAGGCCCATAATAATATCCCCGGTTATCAGCCAAGCTGGGCTGTGACCTGTCTCCATCTGGTCAACTATGCTAATCAGCCTGATTTCGCCTAAACACGAGTCAGCATCCATCCGACCTTCAAAGGCGTATCGATGCAGCATACAAAAGGCGAAAGCCCTACGTCTATGGATAGAAGTAATTCTTGCGCCAATTGGATTCATGAACTTGTCAGGTAGGTCAAATAGAGAAACCGAATCTCCCTTTACCATACGGGCCGTCTCAGCATGCGACAAGCCTAGAAAATCCCTTAATCTCCTCCTTGGGCCAGGATAAAATGGGGGAGTGACAGGACGAGAATTAGGGCACCAACAGCCTATAACTGCAATTTCTTCGGGAAGGGGACATATTTCTCCTCGAGGAAATGCGAAAACATGGTGGGTGGTATCCCAAAAGGATAAGCCAGCATCGAGAAAATGTGAATCCACCCTGAGCCGTTGAAGCGGGAATAAAGCAACAATTCCCATTTGAGTTAGCTGAACTTTATCTTCGTCTCGAAATTTTTGAGCCCACGCGTGAAGCATCGCGGTCAGATGTTCAATACCCATTGCAGGAATTGTTCTTTTTTGTCTTAAAAGTCCAAGGGATTTTAAGATAGAAGGAAAAGATTTGAGTTGGAATATGAAAATAAAGAGCAAGAACCCTCTATTTATAATAGAGAAAATCCCTTTCCTAGTCACCACGGGAATAGGAATTTTTATCATACTCCCTACTTCATCTAGGCATACAGGCCAAACTAGAGGATTTTAGGAATCCGTGTCAGAATCTGATCAGGAATCAAGTCTTCCCAAGCATTCTTATTTCCAAAAATTTTCAAAAAAAATTTGTCAGCATTTTCTTTCCAAAAATCAATCAAAAATCATTTCTTCCCCAGTGTGAGTCGGTGTTTTGCCTAGATATTGCATGCAAATTATTATCAACAGACAGGTACACCCAAGACTCCCGAAGAATTCTCAAAAATTCCCCAGTGGAGAAACTCAAGCGACTTTTTTCGGGATGTATCTGTAAACAGATACACCCATAGCTTCCAAGGCAAGCTCCCGCGTAATTCCAAGACGGGATGTATTTGTAAACAGATACACCCATAGCTTCCAAGGCAAGCTCCCGCATAATTCCAAGATGGGATGTATCTGTAAACAAATACACCCATAGCTTCCAATGCAGGCTCCCGCGTAATTCCAAAATGGGATGTGTCTGTAAACAGACACACCCATAGCTTCCAAGGAAAGCTCCCGCGACATTATTGACATCTACCCAGGTATGATTTCTAGCTTATGGCTGGCGAGCCCTTCACGCAAGTCTAATGGACTATAAACGACCCGATCGGAAGTCTGCCAGGTTTTAATCCTTGATTGACCTAGTAGCTACTCTAACTTTTGCCTTGTCCAAGCCTCAGTCAGAGTGGGGGCTTTGTAGACACCCACATTTTGACCGCCAGGTGTCTATAATAGTTCCCGCCAAACACCCGATGATGATCACACGCAAGCATGCTTTAATGGACTCGGATATGGGCTCGAAATCATGGACATTTGGTTTAGGCTTATTACGGAGTACAAATCTTACAAAACCAACCTCAAATCCAGGCCCAGTAGGTCGTTTCGAGTCAAATAAGACTAATTTGGGTCGAATCCGACACCAGAGGCAAAACCGTCTTTTAGCGACCGGGTCAAACCCGGTCAAAGATATTTTTTCCCGAGAGACACTGATCAGCCGTGACACCTCATCAGTTCGGCCTAGGCTCAGATACTACAAAATATCAGCCTCGAAAATATTAAACAAATCCGTTCGAGGATAGAATTCGATCTCAAGTAGGAATTCTATCCGCAAGCCATATCGATTTACCAACCGAGTGTCAAACACTCGGCCAAAACAGCCCCAAAACAGCTGAGACATGGCTTAATCCCCAAGGAACGGAATTCTCGTTCCCTTCAAACTCCTACGTTTCCTATCCAAGCCGGTGTTTCTTGTCACCTAAGCAAGAAATACTTCTCCTAGCTCCTATCAAGGACCTCGCCTATAAATAGGACCCTCCGGTCACACATTATAGACAACGATTCACCATTCATCCTCAACACCTCGATCAATTATTCATATCATACAGCAAGTTCATAGCATCCAAAAATAGCATCGAAGTACCGTTACTAAAACCCGGCAATTCCGACACCCCAAAAACCGGTCACAACACCCGACTCCTCACACGCACCAAACGCGCCACTCTAACTCACCCACATCGTTTCGACGCTCCCGTACCTAAGCCACTTTCCGAAGAGCCTTAATCCGAGAAAATAAAGCATGTAGGTTGAGGGTGTAAAACCAAACCCGACTCTTCCTTTCTCTCTTCCCTTCTCTCGTCCTTTTCTCGTTTTTTCTTCTTTTCGAGTCGTGTTGTCGGTCTGTCTTTATTACGAGTCGTCGTCGCATATTTTTTTACATAATATCGATACTACGAATTATTTTCATAAAACAAAACATTCTTAAAAATACGATATCGACTCTCTAGTCGAATATCGTATAAAAAGAATAACATCAAACCTGTTGATGCTAGAAAATCGTTATACGGTCTTAAAAACATAATACAACGATTTTCAACGCGGAGGGAGTCAAACATCGTTTTTTTTATTTTACAAAGCGATTTTCAAACTTTTAAACCTTTTTCTAAAATCATTCTAACTATTTGATATCGATTTCATAATCGAACATCGAATACGACGAATATCGAAAATATAAATCGAGTATAAATTAATCCATATTAGTACGCGATTTATCAAAATTAGCAATTTTCGAAAACCGAATCCGAGACAGCCACCCGCGCGAGTCGCGCCTCTCCCGGGCGAGTCGCGCGGGCTGCTGTAAGCCGCGGCTTTTTTTTGTTTTTTCCGATTTTTTTCCAGCATCGTTTTCTCACATGCTTAGGGAAAATAATGTTTGAATATCATTCAACCGTCAAACTAACACGTGTACAACAAAAACGAACGATATCTTAGTAAAGGCCGCTAAGTGCGGGCGGGGTTGGGTGTTCTTAGTGAACTTCCCAACACGTACCCTCATCCCTTACTCAGAACCGTGGTTTCCAGATGTCCGAATCCATTGGCAACGAGAGTCATTCAATACACGATATCCGATAATGTCGGTATCGGTATCGTAATGCAAAGGGACGAACCCAATAAACTCTGACATCGGAAATGGGCCGTATTTTGTACACGGTCCACTACGACATAGAGTGGGTTCGAACGGGCCCGAACTCCCACAAAGTGGTGGCGACTCCTACTTCGATTTAAAATTCAATTTGACCATCTCATATGGCGATTCATTCGCCTCCCCAAACCCGCGCGTGGCCGCGTCGGGGTGGACCTATGTCATGTCCACACAAATTATTCACAAAAATGGAGAAGAGTTAACAAGAGAGGATTGAACATTGCAAACAAGAGAGAAAGATTCAACTCTCGGTTCTCTTAAAGGTGTCACTCTCCCAAATCTCTCACAGGCATTGGTTCTAGCCACTTTCTCAAGCAATAATCTCGCCTCATCATCACCTAATTCATAAAAGTCACCACCGGCCGAAATATGAATCAAGTCTCTAACGTGTTTAAGCAAGTTGTCAAAGAATATTGTGGTGGTTAGCCAAACCGGAATTCTATGGCGTGGGCAATATGTCAAGAAATCTCAAAATCTCTCCCAAGCATCACTTAAACACTCAAACTCACCTTGTTCAAAGGAAAAGATCTCTCGTCTAAGTTTATTGGTCTTGTGATGTGGGAAGAAGTGGTTTAGAAAGGCTTGAACAAGTTCATCCCAAGTACAAAAATGTGTTAGGAGGATAAGAACGTCGCCATCTCTTGGCTTTACCTCCAAGGGTGAAAGGAAAAACTAAGAGTTTAAAGGTGTTGATTGGCAAACCATTCTTCCTCACAACTAAATAATTTTTATGAAATTCCGAAAGGTGCTCAAGCACATTTTCATTAGGCAATCCCCAAAACATATCTCTTTGAAGAATCGTGATAAACACTTGATCCACTTCAAATTTCGCTCTATCCTCATCTCTAATGATAATAGGTGAGGTAACCATGGGGTCATAGAGTCTACTATGGGCGGCTAAGGTCATCATGAGAGACATATAAGGGATTGGTCAACGAATGAGATGAATGCAAGAGATAAGCAATATGATCACCAAGAAGCAAACAAAAAGACTAACCTTTTTTATTTATTTATTTATTTATTTATATTTTTTTTAAACCAAAAACAATGACTAAAACTCAATTAACTATCGCCGCTCCCCGGCAACGGCGCAATATTGATCGCCTCCCAATCGGATCGGTTGTTTAGCGAAGGATGGGGGATCAAACAATACTTGTAAGACTCGTAAATAACACAAAAACAACTAAGTGTATTCGTGGTAAGTCGAGGTCGGTCCACAGGGAACAGTCTAGAATCGAGTAAAAGCGATGTGCATGGGATCTAATGGGGGTTTTAAGGGTCGAGTCTATGCTAGAAATGCGGTAAAAGGCGGAAAATAAATAACAAAGGAAGTAACAAAAGAAATGACAAAAGATGATCAAATAAGGGAAAGGTGTTAGGGGGAAGTCGGGATTCGGAAATTGGGGTCAAAGAATCTCGGGATTCGGGTCGGTCACAATATCGGTAGAGGGAGAATGCCACCTTTCGGTTTCTTCACCCAACTCACCTAAATTCCCGCTTTCCCGGCGAAGAAGAGTAAGTCTCAAGTCAAGGTAACTCCTACCCCGAGTTTCCCCATATTGATAGGAGTGAGCCAAGGTCGATCTACCCGGCCTGACTAAAACAACAATGACATAACAACCTTAAGCAAGATAAACCAACAAGCAACCAACCAACCAAAAACTCCAAAATTCAAATAATCCAAGATCCTCCTCCCTAAACCCCTCAATAAGAAATCTACTCAATACTCGTAATGGAAAACAACAAAACATTAACAAAGGAGAAAATAACCAAAAACATACATATTAACTAAATCTAAAGAAAATAACAACAAAACAATAAGGAAGTTACGGTCTAACAATATAACCTCAAAACTATGGAAGAAAGTGCAATCAACAAAATAAACTAGGAAATAATCTAGAACATCATAAATTAGATCTAGAGAAACTAACAACAAAAAGATGATCAAAATAACAATCAACAAAATAAAACATAAAACAATATAAGACAACATAAATAAAGATGATCAAAACAAGACAATAATGAAAGAGCAATAAAATGAACAATATTGAAAGAACAAGATTAAATCTAAACTAGAGATTGGAGAGTGGAAGAGAAATATACCAACTATCAAGATCAACAATAAAGAAAAAGATTGCATAAATAAAGGTTGAAGCTTTGATGAAGAGAATAGAGGATTTGTCACTAATCCCTTAATAATCTCCATAAATCTTCAAATAAAACACAAATCTTCAACAAAGATGATAACTTGATTGCAAACGGAAGATGAAATTAATCTAAAACTAAGGAAACTTTCTAAATCTATGGAGTTTTTCTAAGGAAACGACTACAATGGAGATCCACTAAACTAATGGAGATCTACTAAAACTACCCTAACCTAAGGAGGCACACTTAAGGCACAAAATGAAATAAAAACCTAAGCTTACTATATATAATAAGCCCTTAATGGGTCACACAATCTTAAAGCCCATAATCCAATCTTTGCCCATTAGTGAGACTTCTAACCTTTGAGTGAGACTTTGTCCTTTGAGTCTTCAAAGGGTGAAGTTTTGCCCTGCGGATTCTCTCCAATATGGCCGAAATACCGCAGGGCGAAATTTCGCCCGATCAAAATCTCATAGGGTGAAATTTCGTCCTATGAAATTTTTTGTCCGAAATGGTAATCTGGGGAGGAACACCGTCTGGCGAAATTTCGCCAAGTCAAATTCTCATAGGGTGAAATTTTGCCCTGTGACTTCAGAGGGCCATAACTCTCTCGTTTGAACTCCGATTGGGGCGTGTGATATGTCGTTGGAAAGCTAAGAAGATGAGCTTTAACCTCCAACTAGAATCGCTTCGCTCCAAGGTCTAGAACTCTAGATATATTCATTTGATGTTCGACCTCTCCGGTGAAGATGCCCAATAGACTATTGTTTTTTCCATTTTGCTCAAGGTTTCACCTCTTGGGTTTGGACTTTGGGTTTTAAGTTGTGTGCTTTACTTTTCAGATGGTATTCTCCTCTCTTGTGCTCGTAGAAGCTCGATCATGCTTTCGGCGCTAAATCCTATCAAAGTTGATAGAAAAACTACCAAAAACACGTAAAACGCACAAGAGGGACGCCAATGCGAGAAATACTCAAAATAAGGCGATAATCGCACTCTAATCTCGCAAAACGAGGGGAAAATGGGTCTAAATGGGAGGAAAAACGGTCTAAATTTGACACACAACAGCTATTTCTGTTGTCGGTGTTCCAATTTACATAGGTGGGTTAGTTACTCACTTAGCTTTTCAGATGACCGCTTTCTGCGAAGCGGATCACACCCCAGTCCCGGGCGAGACTACCCCTAGCCTTCAGTATTTAGCTTCTCTTAATTGGATTTCTTCTAGGAGTCAGAGTCATTGGGTTTGGCTCATTGATTAGAGGGAGTCTATTACTTTGAGAGCGGGGGCGGATTTGACACTTGAGGCTGATCAGCCTAATTACCTTTTACCTGTTGCTACCCCTAGTTCTCCTCCCTCTTCACCTGCTATTACCCACACCCGTCGTACTACCTCCGAGCCTAGCACATCCCAGCCTACCTTTGAGCCTGGTGCATCCCAGCCTACCTTTGAGCCCACCACTACCACTACCTAAGAGCAACCCCCTTCTCCACCCCAGTATGCTCCCCTCCATCCCGACCTTGTTGCATGGATGGAGCGCATGAAGTTGGGTACTGGTTCTTCCCGTTCTAACTTAGATACCTTTCGCACGGAGACTCGTGCCGACACTGCTGCTACTCACGCTCCCTTAGACTGGTTATATTCGAATTAGTGCCTCGGGATGTATCCCATTTATGATGATTATGCTAGGCGTGATGTTGTGCCACTTCAGAGCCCTTTTCCTTCGTACCTTTTGTGACTTGTTGGTGGTTATTCTGACCCTTCTACTCACGGCAGATTCCACCTCAACACCGATTATTTCAGTGCCCCGACGAGCCCTGCTTTTGGAGCCGCTAGTGAGTATCAAGGGGTGGTTGGTATACGGGTGGTGCGTCTAGTTCCGGGGCCGGGGGTGGTGATGGTGATGGTGATGGTGATGATGATATTCTGGATGATTTTGATGATGATGGTCAGTAGCGAATTGTTGATTCCGCTACCTCTCTTTGTACATAATTGGTGTGTTCTCTCTCTCTTCTCGGTTTTTATTTGCGTCCTCCCACCAATTTTGAGTTTGTATGATATGGACATTGAGGACAATGTCGAGTCTAGCGTGGGGGAGTTAAGTATTTCTTTAGTTTTATTTTCTTGAGTCTTAGTGTTTGTATATGATGTCGATCATGCAGCGATGATGATATTTTGTACTCTTTAGGCTACCTACTCGTTCCTAGTTGGCATTCATGTGGCCTTCGTTATTTGGAATGATAAGTAATCGATAAGTATATAACCAACTAAGCTGTAATTTGTGGTTCCCATTTAAACCGACCTTGCATCTAGGCTTTAGCTACATAATTGGTGAGGATTAGGGCCTCCTTTAGCCAGTACATTCATGCCTGGCTACCACTTTGGTTGTGTGTAGGTCTCCTCGTGGAATATGCTATGTCAGTACGCATAAGTATGGTATTTTCCCCTTTATTTTGACTAACTTGCCTAGTGATCATTTGTGGGATATTTTCATTTTCATCCACTTCTACCTATTTTCCCTTCTCTCATTGACCTTAATTTAAAGAATTCAAAAAATGAACTACAAAATCAAATTTGCCTACCTAGCCAAGATTGATGGAGTAGGTCACCTAGTGCGTTCTATGCTCGTTATTGTGTGATTATGGAGATTTTTTTATGGATGTTTGGATATTGTTTATTCTATTTTAAGAAAGTGTCAAGATCTTGTCTAGGTCAATTTGAGTCATTGTATATCTGCCTCTAATTTCATCAAGCTTTGAAAAAAAGAAAAAAAAAAATCAAAACAACAAAAATATTTTATTTTCATTACTTCTTATTTTCCTTCTACTTGATGAAATTTGAGCACCCTCTTTTGATCCCGGACTCTTTATCATTGATCAGTAACTTATATGTTTTGTTTATGGAAGTAGTAGAAATTTTGAGTTGAGCATTATCGCACTATTTAGTCACTAGCTTGGCTTTAACCTCACATGACCATATCGATTTCCACCTTCTACCCTTGTTACCATCTTTAACTCTCCATGTGATCTTGGCGTGTTTTGTAAAAATTTAGAGGTTGATACCATACTAGATTGCGGGTATATTTCCATGAGTTGAAGTAGTTGAGCGTATTCACATATATCTTACATATACTCATCCTTCCTAATTGAGCGATGAGTGACTCCGTGAGTAGCCTATATAAGGTTTTGGTTGAAAATGTGGTTTCTACATATTATGCTTGGTGAAGTTGTGCACTTGTTGGTGATCTATTTTTCTTATTTCCCCGTCTTGGAATTCGTTTCTTGGACTTGGTTAGATGTTTGCCATGATGGATTCGAGTATTTTGGAAGCCTACTCTTTGCTTTGAGTTGTTTCGGTATTGTATTAGTTATTCTCTTACGGGTCTTTCTTGAGGACCAGTAAGGGTTCGGTTTAGGGGAGTTTGATCTGTCGTGTTTATATAATTTTATTCCCTCGATTCCGTTATCTTTTCCGGTCGGAATGCACTCTTTAGAGCCGTTTCTTCTAAAATTTTGCCTTGAGTGAGTGTTTTTGTAGATTCTACACAATTTCAGGTCTTTATGCGCATCTACACTCATATCTGGTTAGAAGAACGATCCTGGAATGAGACCCGTGCCATAAGTCGTTTAGGCGAACAAGCGCTTATGATGAGTTGATTCATTGGGCCATTATAAGCGGCCCAACCCATGCTTCAAATATGATGTACGCGCCACCCTGCTGAGGACAAGCCCCTGTGCACTGGCCTGAGTGTACATTACTTGGTTTTTGAGGACCCGAGTCAGGGGCACTCGACCGAGTGCATATAGGGCACTCGATCGAGTGACCCCATAAAAAACTGGCAGGGATTTGTTCGTCAGGGCACTCAATCGAGTGCACCTAGGCCACTCGATTGAGTGACCGTTGTAGCTCTTCTTCATTTTCTTTATTCTTCAAATGCTTCTAAATTCCTGAAATTGAATCAATTAAATCATAAAATTCCCTCGTCCTCACTCGATAAATATTACTAACCCCCAAGATTAGAGCTACCAAGCTAACTACAAAATAAAAATAAAAATGCAGAAAGGGAAATTACAAATTTATACAAGTGGTGTCGGGTTGCCTCCAGGTTAGCGCTGGTTTAAACGATCCCGCTCGACCGGTTTACCTCAATTGGATTAGGTGGAATCGAGGATTTCGTTGAGGTCCATGGCCCCAACGACACCAACGTATGCACCTTCTTGATAAAGTTTGAGGCATTGACCGTTCACCTTGAATATTTCTCCTTTGTCAGTAGTCAGCGTAACCAACCCAAATTTGTTCACTTTAGTCACCGTGAACGGTCCATACCATCGGGATTTGAGTTTCCTGGGAAAGAATCGAAGTCAGGAGTTAAATAAAAGAATCGGGGGATAATGCGCTTGTCGTGCCATCTTTTGGTCCGCTTCTTATAAATTCTTGTGTTATCATAGGCGTGGAGGCGGAATTTGTCGAGTTCGTTCAGTTGCAAGAGGCACTTCTCTCCGACTAGCTTCGGTTCAAGGTTGAGCTCATTTAAGGCCCACATTGCCTTAGACTCGAGCTCCACCGGTAAATGGCAAGCCTTGCCATAGACGAGACTATACGGGGATGTCCCGATAGGAGTCTTGAAAGCGGTCCGGTAAGCCTAAAGAGAATCGTCGAGCTTCGAACTGCAATCCTTTCTCGAAGTATGGACAACCTTCTTGAGAATAGATTTCGTAATTTGAGATCTCGACTTGCCCACTAGTTTGTAGGTGATAGGCTAGCCCGGTAAGGTGGTGAACATCGTATTTCTTCAATAACTTAGTGAGTTAGCGTTCGTGAAAGTGTGAACCGTCATCACTAATAATAGCTCGTGGGATCCCAAAACGAGGGAATATGGTCTTCTTAAAGAGCCGGATCACCACAGTAGCATCATTGGTAGGTGAAGCGATGACTTCTACCCACTTCGAGACATAATCGACGACAATTAAAATATACCGATTCCCATAAGAAGAAGGGAACAGTCCTTGATAATCAACACCCCAAACGTCAAATATTTCCACTTCAAGAATCCCGGTTTGAGGGATTTCGTGTCGTCGAGAAATATTTCTCGTTTGTTGGCATCCATCGCAAGAACGGATAAATGTGGTGGCATCTTTGAGAATAGTGGGCCAACAAAAACCTGATTGCATTACCTTCGCAAATGTTTTCGAAGGACCGTGATGTCCACCATAAGATGAGGAGTGACATCTAGCAAGGATGGAATGTACCTCAGTCTCGGGAATACATCTCCTAAATAAGCCATCTGCACCTTCGCGGAAGAGATAAGGGTTGTCCCAGAAGTATCGCTTCACATCATGCAAAAACCGCTTCTTCTGCTGATATTGGAGGTCGGGAGGTAGAGTACCCCCAACTAGGAATTTATCATAATTAGCAAACCATGAAGTCTCCATGGAAATGGTGCGTAAATGGTCGTCTGGGAACGAGTCATCAACTGGGGCAAGATCCCCGCCATCATATCTTAGCCGAGATAGGTGATCGGCTACGACATTCTTGGCCCCGGACTTGTCACGGATCTCTAAATCAAATTCCTGTAATAATAGGATCCATCAAATAAGCCTCGGTTTTGGCCTCCTTAATCCCTAGAAGGTACTTCAATGCTGCGTGATCTGTATATACTATAAATTTCGAGCCTACGAGATAGGATTTGAATTTCTGGAGTGCATAGATGATGGCTAGTAATTCCTTCTCCGTGGTAGCATAATTGACCTGCGCCATATATAACGTCCGGCTAGCATTGTAGATTGCATGTAAAGCTTTGTCCTTCCTTTGACCCAACACGGCTCCTATCGCGTAATCGCTAGCATTGCACAGAACCTCGAAAGGCAAATCCTAATCGGGTGATTGAATAATCGGTGCGAAAATAAGAGCTTGCTTAATCCTGTCAAAGGCTTGAGCACACTCGTCAGTAAATACGAACGGGGTGTCCTTGAGGAGTAGCTGAGTCAGAGGTTCGGCAATTTTGGAGAAATCTTGAATGAAACGGCGGTAAAAACCCATGTGACCAAGAAAACTCCTCACACCCTTAACATTAACCGGGTATGGTAATTGCTCAATTACCTCGACCTTCACTTTATCCACTTGGATGCCACGTTCGGACACTAGATGACCCAAAACGACTCCCTCAGTCACCATGGAGTGACATTTCTCCCAGTTTAAGATCAAATTGGTCTCCTCACAACGTTGTAAGACCCGTGAAAGGTTAAACAAGCATGCATTATAATCAGTGTCATATACACTGAAGTCATCCATGAAGGCTTCCATGACAGACTCGATAAGGTCGAAAAGATGGACATCATACAACGTTGAAAAAGTGGTCGGGGCATTACAAAGGCCAAAAGGCATCCTTCAGTATGCGAAGGTGTCGAAGGAACAGGTGAATGTGGTCTTCTCCTAGTCGTCGGGGTGAATCGGGATTTGAAAGAATCCCGAGTAGTCGTCTAAGTAGAAAAAGTACTTATGGCAAGCGAGACGCTCCAGCATCTAGTCAATAAAGGCGAGTGGGAAGTGATCTTTCTTCGTCGCTGCGTTTAGCTTACGATAGTCAATATACATCCTCCAACCAGTCACTAATCGAGTAGAAATAAGCTCATTCTTCTTGTTCATGATAACTGTGGCCCTCCTTTCTTAGGGACCACTTGGACTAGACTAACCCATTTAGAGTCGGAAATGGGATAGACAATGCCAGCATCGAGGAGTTTCAAAACCTCTTTTCTAACCACATCCTGCATATTCGGGTTCATCCTACGTTGTCCCTGAATAGATGGTCTATGGTCTCTCTCTATATGAATGTGATGCATACAAAACTTGGGACTAATGCCACGTAAGTCATCAATACTGTACCCAATAGCCTTCTTATGTCATTGTAAGATGACTAACAACTCCGAAAGTTAGTTATCTGAGAGTGCAGCGTTGACAATTACGGGGTTTAGACCCTTATCATCTAGGAAAGCATATTTGGGGAGGGGTTTTAGTTCAGGTTTACTTACCTCGACCTCTTTTTTAGGGGTGCCGAGACTGTATACCTTCTCGATTGTGCTCTTCTTCCCGTTTAGCATGCGCTCTACCTCATCCACTTCCGTGCTCCATGTTCCTTTCTCGATGTTAGCATCACCGAATATCAGAAGTTTCTCCAAAGGGTCCCTGCCAAGATAGTTGTCAATATAGTTTTTAATTTCTAAATCAACGACATCTATACTATAACAGGACTCTTCTATCATGGGCTTCTTAAGATCTTGATTGAGACTCAAAGTCACGGTATCATCTCCTATGGAGAGTGTGAGCTTCCCGTTCTTGACATCGATGATCGCCCCTGCCGTATGTAGGAAAGGGCGACCAAGGATGATGGGAATTATGGCATCCTCAGCCATGTCTAGGACTACAAAATCAACAGGAATAAAGAATTTCCCTACTTAAACCGGGACATCCTCTAAGACACCTAAAGGATATTTCACCGATCTATCAGCCATCTTCAGAGTCATATTAGTACATTTCAAAACAACCATAATCAATTTTTGACAAATAGAATATGGCATAACACTGACGCTAGCTCCTAGATCACAAAGGGCTTTATCAATAGGTAATGTCCCAATACTACAAGGGATAGAAAAACTCCCCAGATCCATAAGCTTGGGCGGAGTACGACTCTGTAGTAGCGCGCTGCATTCTTCTGTGAAAGCAATTGTCTCAGTTTCACTAAAGGACCGCTTACGAGTTACTATTTCCTTCATAAATTTTGCGTAAGCAGGAACTTGAGTGATTAAATCAGTGAAAGGAACACTTACCTGCAGATTCTTGACGACTTCCATAAACTTACCAAACTGTTGATCGAGCTTCGTCTTACGTTGTCGGTGGGGAAATGGAAGTGTGATAGGAATTTAAGGTTCCTTGACTTGAGACGGGGATACTTGAGAGGATTTAGCATCCTTGGTTGAAGGCGGGAGAAGAACGACGGATGAATCAGGCGTTACATGTTCTACTCGATCGAGTCTGGGTTGACTTGGTCGAGTGCCATCATACTCGATCGAGTCATATGGGGGTACTCGATCGAGTGACGTCGCTGAAAAATCCCTCGTCGATTTTTGGGGGTCTGCTCAAAGCTTCTTCGGCTAACTCTTGATGCTCTAGCTCGGTTTCATCAACTACAACATACTCCTCGGCCATTTTTGGACCGTCATAATGGGCTCCGCTTCTTAATGTAATCGCATTGGCTTGCTCGTGCGATTGCTCACCTTGAGGAGGTAAAGTACCCAATGTCCTAGCTTGCTTTTGGGCGGCAAGTTGGGCAACTTAGGTGTCTAGGATCTTGTTATGGGCAAGTATATGGTTGATTTTGGTTTCTTGCTTTTGATGAGCTTGAATACCTTGCATCAATAATGCTTTGATCTCCGTGTATTCACTACTTGACGGAGCTTGAGCTTGAGCTTGTGATTGTGGGGTATCTTGAAACTGTTGTTGGTTCCCCTAACCTTGTTGGTTACCCCAAGGTTGATTACCCCACTGTTGATTTCCCCATTGTTGGTTACCCTAATTATGTTGTTGCCCTCCTTGGAAATGTTGTCGATTATTGCCCTGGGAGGGTCGGTTAGGGGGTGCTACATCGGGACGGTTTTGTTACCACCGGGTGGTGGTGGGTTGAGCATGTTCTGGCTCCTATAGGACAACAAGGACTTGTCATAGCCCGGTTGGTTCATGTATGGGAGATGTGGTCTCATGGATTGGAAAGCATTCGCCGTTTCTAAGCTTGCACACTCTTGTGCATAATGACCCATATTCTCACAATTATCGCACATAACCTCGGACATTGCATTCACTTGATACATACTGCCTTGTTGTTACTGTTGCTGGGTTCTAGCAATCTCCATAGAGTCAATCCGCTTAGTTAAAGCGGCTAGATGGCTAACTATGGCGTTTAATGACTCGGAGTCACTACTATTACCTCGGGTGTTACCCCATGGATTTCCCCCACGTGAATGATGAGTAGTCATATCTTCAATTAGCTTCCATGCTTTATCATCATCAACGTTGTTTTGGAACCTGTCATTAGCAACAGAATCGAGCGTAGCTCGGAAATCATCATATAAACCGTTATAGAATTCATTGCACAAAAACCATACCTCGAAACCGTGATGTGGGCACTCCTTGACTCCTCAACATGTTAGTCTTCTGCGGCGTGTAGTAATGCTTGTCGAAAGCTAAGGCTAGGGATTTCCAGTCTGTGTTTCCCTCAGCTACGCGGTCTAGATCCGTGATCCAGTCTCTCGCAGTGTTGCATAGGGAGAACATGAATAGCATCTTCATCACTTCCTCCTGTGTCACTCCTGCGGGGAGCGGAATAGTAGAGCAGTAGTCGGTGAAGAGCTTCATGTGTTTCACCGGGTCTTCATCGGCAACTCCACCGAATTAATTTCGCTCCACCAATGTGATAAAGGCGGGGCGAATCTCAAAAGTACCAGTTGTGGCGATAAGCCGCTTCAACGGTTTCGGCAAGGAACTTTGCTCCGGCTCGGAAAGGCTAGCAAGTTTGGGAGGCATCTTGACTAGCGGTGTCTCGAGGGCAGTGGTGGAATTATCATCTTCAAAGGATTGTGATTCGGATACGTGCTCGTCGTCCGAAGTTTCCACTGATTGTGATCTTTCCGTCTCAGCAATCTCCTTGTAGAATTTCCTAGGCCTCCAGAAAGTTCTCTCTAGTTCAGGATCGTATGGTGGTATATAGCCTGAACTTCGAGAGGACCTGGGCATACGAGGAAACTACAAAAAAAAGGTGAGAAATGGTCTCAAGAAACGGAAGTTCCTCGAGACAAGAGTAATCAAAAGACTAAAACACAAAACAAGCAAGTAAATAACACCGTGTCCCCGTTAACGGCGCCAAAATTTGACAGGGGTAAGTCGTATCCCTAATCAAAGATACCCTAAGGTCCACTAACTAATGTAGATAGTGAAGTAGGGGTCGAACCACAAGGAGATGGGACTCAATTACTCGTTCTAAGGTCTAGACTTAAGACTACGAATCACTGTTTTTCTGTTTGTTTTAGTAGGCTGACGGCTAATTACTAAAGGGAAAATCAATAGGAGAAAAGTCTAGGGTCTCAGGTTCACAATGAATATTACTCAGGTCAGGGAGTCAAATAACAAGTCAATAATCAAACTGTCTAAGATGTAGGTCCGGTCGGTACTTCTACAAACTTTAGAACTAAACTTAACCTGCGGTCACAAGAATTAAGCTAGTCTACCTAAAATATCGTGACCTAATTAGTCCTTAACTCGGTCGGCAAAAAGTCCTAATTGTGATACTAATTAATTAATCCTGGCCAGTAATCAATAAATCAAAATTAAAACAATATTTACGTGACAGTTCATACGATTAGAAACAGATCAACTAACTATAACTCAAATAATACGCATCAATCCCGTTAAACCCTAGGTAAAATTTAGCTACTCATATTAATTATAATTGAATTAAGAAAAGACGAATTGCAATTAAACATGACGCAGATGAATCGAATTACACTACGGGAAGCAATAATAATTCTACGCTAGAACGATAAACAATACGAATTACGGAAATAACAATTACTACGAATGCGAGGAATAAATTAAGACAAGAATTAAAGTTGAAAATTGAAATTAAAATTAAAATTAAGAGTATCGATACCGAGAATTCAAGATCTGAAAAGGAAGAACGATGTTCAATGTATCTCGCGAAGAAAAACGGAAGTAACGTAATACTTCAATACTAAGAAAATAAAAAGTCTAGTGAAATGTGTGTAATGAAAAAGTATTTGACAATGAAGTCAGAAAACTGATTTAAAGGAAATCAGTTGGACTTAAAACGAGCCCAAAATCCTAAGTCAAAAAACTAAAACATGTGTGGCCCGATTTGATGCACTCGATCGAGTGCCCATAGTGGTACTCGATCGAGTGGGTCCGTGAAAGTTCCAACTCTTGTTTGTCTTGGGCTAAAAGGATGAGTTTACCCAATATTCCAATGCAGTCTAGTTGGGTATGATCATGAGGCACTCGATCGAGTGCTATAGGACTACTCGATCGAGTGAGCCTACTGGAACTCACGGCTAAGTTCTTTCTTGCTTCTCGGTTTTGCGTCTTCTTCCTCGAATTCCGTTCTCGTCTCGGCTATTTGGGTTATTACTTCTAAATATGCCCGAAATTGTACCTAACCTGCAAAATAATGCGAGAGTCGGCAGTATCGACTTTCTAATAAAAATCGACACTAAACATATATTTTAGGAAGAAGAAAAGCTTAAAAGTGGTTGTCGGGGGACAATAAATACGATATAAAATATGTTGATCACTACCGAGAATGTCGGAGGGATTTCCGAGACAGCTACTCTAGATATGTTGTCGGGCATGAATGGCACCGAGTCTCCTCTTTTTGA
Organism: Agrostemma githago; assembly: GCA_958450325.1. Lineage (NCBI taxonomy): Eukaryota > Viridiplantae > Streptophyta > Magnoliopsida > Caryophyllales > Caryophyllaceae > Agrostemma > Agrostemma githago. The sequence continues at coordinate 56,709,308 of OY288247.1, read as the reverse complement.
GCTAGAGGATTTGGGCTTGGATGATGACATTGGTGAGCTCGTGATAGCCATAGGCGCAGCCTCTAGGGGTCCTCCCTAGTTTATGAACTCGGTTTATGTTTGGATTTGTATAATTTGTATATTTTAGACTTTTAGTATTTGGATTGATTTGTTAGTCTTGCGTTTTGTTTTGCTTTTGAAATGTTGAGTTAGACTGACAAGTAATCACTTCAAGTTTGGTTTGTTTGCAGTTTCGTCGTAGTTTAGGACGTTTTAAATGCGTAAGGATAGCATAAGAGTGCGAAAATGAATTTCGGAATTCACGGAATGCGTTAGTTTGAGCCGGAAGTTGGATCAAGTAGTACGTCGGTTAAAATGTTTGACTCGAGACGTGCAAAAATGTGAGAAATGCTCTTATAACTAAAGTGTTTCGACTGAGCGCGTGTTTGGCGTTGGGAGACAAGCGTGATTGTCCCGACATTCGCGTTTACAAAAGGAAAAAGTTAGACCACATTTTGTATATTCATGGTAACGCCGTACTGGGTTACAGACGTGGATTGACGATGCCATTAAAGGCTACAACACGCCTAGGTGGGGTAGCTTATCCCCCTAAAAATAAAATAATAAAAAAGTCCAAGTCTAGTGGATCCAACGGGTGAAAGGTGTTGTCCGTATGGTCTTGTCACTCTTGCGTGGGCATTTTAGCTTTCGGAAAGGGTTTTAGTGACTTCAGGAGGTCATTCCCGACGTCGGGGGTTGTCAGGTGGTAACTGATAAGTGTGTTTTGTAGTGCTTATTTCTTGTGTTTGGTCTCGCTTTCTCTTGTGGAATCGCTCTTTAGAGCGGTTTCGAGGCTACTTACGCTTCTTCTAGCTTTTTCTAGGTTCCTAAGGCCTATCTTGGACAAATGGAACGATTCTGACTCGTTTCCGATGCATATGGAGCCAATGAAGAGAAGCGACGATGATTCGATGACTTAGATTTGATCCTGAGTCCCATGGAGCCCACTTGATGATATCCCGAGCACCGAGCATTGATAGGAAGCCTAGAAAGAGCAAATAAGGACCCATCATGGCCGGGAAGGACCCATCTCGGCCGAGATGAGAAGACAAGAAGAAACGGACCTACTGGAGGGTGGTCCCGGCCGGGATCACTGTCTTCTCGACCAGGATGGGCCCCTTCCCGACCGGGATCACCACCTTCCCGGTCGGGAAGGACCCAGCTCTCACCCGCTTTCATTCTTTCGCCTCCCTTACTTATGGAACCCTATATATACCCCCCTCTTGTATTGTTTTAAGGGATCCACGAAATCCTAGACTAATTTGGGTTAGATTAGCTTAGATTAGTGTAGATTAGCTTAATCTCTCCTTAATTACTCTTCCATTAAGCCTTAATCTTGTTAGTTACTCTTGTATTATTGGAATTCTTGGAGATTCTATCTAGATTGACAACCTTGGTGGATGTATTTGGGTTTTCTTTTATGCAAGTGTTTATCTTTTCATCTCTTCTTGGTTGGGTATAATCCTTCTCCTCTCTTATCTCATAATCTTCTATTGTTAGTCAAGTTTGAATTTTGTTTCTGTTTATTGTTGTTTCTAGTTTAGATTCCATTATGAATGTTTTCATTGTTTTGTTGGTTTCTTTGGTTTATGTTCTTGTATTCCTAATTATGTGTGAGTAGTTTTCCCATAGGGTTAGTAGGGGGATTGGGTGTGATTAGGGATGATTAGGGTGAGATGGGTGATGCTAGGTGTTGTTTTTGTTGTTTCCTAGTGCCTTGCACTCAACATGTTTGATGAAATGCTTGTGAGACTTGAGACGATCACTCCTTGTTTTTCTTGCTTCTTCTCTTGCATGTTCTTGTTTGGTGGTGGGTTTGGTTCCTCTACTAGGAGCGAGAGTGTGGTGAGGAGACCCCTAGGTCGTTTAAGTAGCGAGAGCCTGAATGTAACCTAGGCTACGAAACCATGCTAGCACCCCTGTTTCCCCTTTTGAATCTCCTTGGCATCCATGAACCCGAACTAGCCCTAGTTTCCTTCTTATTGATTTACCTAACTTTTCGTTATCATTAGTTGCTTGTTTTGCCTTTTTATTTCATCTTAAAGACTTTATTTTAGTCATTAGTCAATCTTAGCCTATCACTCTAGTTGTCTTGAACCTAGTCCTAGACCATAGCACCCTCTAGTTCGAAACTCCCGTCCCTGAGGATCGACTTAACTTACCCTAGCTACCTAGATTAAGTTCGTTAATATTATTTTGATCGGTAGGATAGACGACAAACTCCTCCCGTTAAATTGGCACCGTTGCCGGGGACGGCATAGTTAGACTCTTGTGTGCATAGTTTTAGACTTTGTTCTTGATTTTTATGTTTTCTTCTCCTTGTGTATCTTCGTTCCTTCTTCTTGTGTGCTTATTTCTCTCTTCCTAGTGTCTCAAAAGCACTGGGCTTCTAACGTTTGCTCAAGTGTTTCTAGTTCATTCAATGTATCAGGGCAACTTTATGACAATGGCGCATCCAAGCTACCATCAATCATCATGGGACAATCATGGGACAAGCTACCAAGACCCACAATTCTACCAACTATATCAATATCATCAACAATCTTATGAATCCCTTTCATTTGGTTACCATGGAAGTTGTCAAGGATCATTCCAACATCCTAACAATTACCAAATACCTTCACATAACGCACAACCAAAAATCCCCAACTTTGAGCTTTGTCAAATGATGATTCAAACGCAAAAGAGTCAACAAGAGATGATGATTCAAATGCAAAGGGACCAAGATGAGTTCTTGGCCCAACATCAAAGAGAAAAAGAGGTGCAAGGTGCTCGAATTAATGCACTCCTAGCTCGTTACACGATGTTGACCACTCGCGCTCCACAACTTGTTGAGGAAGGTTCATTTGGGCAAAAATATCGGTTGTCTCCACAAGGCAATCAACTTGATTATGAAGCCACGAATGAAGAAGAGAAGATCAACCAAGGGATCATTGTTGAGAGTTGCTTGGATGGTGAAGCTATGGGAATAATGGAGGAAGTTGAAGCTTCAAGGGTTGATCTTGAGGAGAATATCACCAATGTCTCAAGAAGCAAGCTTCAAGAAAGTCATGCAATTGGTAAGGTTGACAATGAGGAGGAAATTGAACATGATTCTCATATTAACTCTTGGGAAACCAATGTTGAGGCCATTAAATCGGATTTATATGATTTCCTTCGTGATGAACCGGATCTTTTTTGTGGAGAGATTGAAACCATTCCTTCAAGACAATCTCAACCCAAGATACATCAACCGACTTTGAAGCCGGTAGAAGGAGTGGAGGTGATACATGAGGATATAGATGAAGATGACAATGTTTTGTCGTCGAAGAATGTGTTTACTTCTTTCATTCCTCAAAAGAAACCCGAAGTCCCGAAGATAGGTCTCAAAGAAGTTGAAATCATGAGTGAAAAGTCAAAGCCAAGTGAAGATAAGAGTCTTCTAGGACAATTTGACAAGGTGAGTGAAAATGGAGGCAATACTTGGGAGAAAGAGATAGATGCTTAGAACTTGCCTTGAATAGAATGTTAGGGGAGCCTATTCGGGAATTTGGAGATGTTATGCTAGACCAAACCGTCGAAGAAATTGAGGCCGCCCTAAAAGGCCTTGAATTTCTTCATGGTGAGAATTCTAATAGGAACAACGATGAGGTCTCCCCTAGAGCCTCCAATGAAGAAAACTTGATGCCTTCACCTCCTTTATCGCACTTGATTTCGAGTCCCTTGTCTTGTGAGATGGTTGATGAATTAGATCCTTGTCGGGTGGTGGAAAAGAATTTCACTCTTAACCCCGTAGAAGAAGCAACACCCTTAGGGTGTGATCTCCCAAACCATAACGCCAAGCATGACTTTAGACCACTATACCCACCGGATGGTCATAAGAGTCGTTGCTATGTTGGTTGGAAAGACCCGGAAGATCACGAGAAACCCAAGCATAATGGATTATATGATTGCTTCTTGCCTCCGACTTGGAGCTTTTGATGATAGCTTGGCTCGGCCACATGAGCCTTCATAAAGATGTTGCTAGAGCATTTGATCTACTCCTCCGAGCCCTTGAGAGCTATGGGGGCGTAGACGGTGAGAGTACCATGTTGTAAATATCTCTTTCCTCTTCTTTTGAGTTTTTGTATTGTATTTGTATGATTGGTTGGTTTGTTTCAAGGATTTGTGTGTTTTGTAGAGTTCTTGTCATTTGGAATTTTGATGAGTGATGTGAGGGAGGGATCTTTGATGGAATTTTTTGAGCTTACTTGATTGGTTTGAAGTGAAGATGAAGAATTAGAAAGGGGTTATGGAAGATAAAAGCTTTGATGCTTGGTGGAGAGAGTCGGTTTTTGAGATTTTCGTAAGCTTTTGGAGACGGGATTTTTATCCCGTAGATGGTAATGTTATTTGGGTGGAAGGCTTGGTAAAATCAAGGGGAATGAAGAACTAGAGAGACCATCCCGCCCGCGATGAGCATGATCCCGACCGTGATGGTCCGTCATGACCGAGAAGAGTCCTGCAACCCTCCTTCGCTTTCCTTTCTTCATTTAAGCCCCACCCCACCACTTTATACCGCCACCCGACCTCCCTACTCACCTTAGCCTCTATCATTTCATCCCTACGCTTCAATTATACACCTTCATCTCATCTTCTCATCACTATACACCGAGTTTCCCCTAAATCCTGACCTCATTTAACCATTGCAAGCCCGATACTTGAGACTACATTGAGGAAGAGGAGGAATATCGATGAAGACAAGCAAGGTGCAGATAACGATCATTGAGACGATGGAGTTGGTTGAGTTGCTAACCGTTTGGTAAGGCGACTCTCTTTTCTTTTCCGTCTTTTATTGCTTACTCTGTGTATGTTCCCCTTCCTGTTATGCATTGGGTGTCATGGCGGCCCTCGGGGCCTTTGTGGTTATTTCTCCCGATTCTCGATGATGTGATTACATCGAGAATCATTTGAAAAAATCCAAATTGACAAGTTCTTTTCACTTTTTCTTCATTTTTATTTCCTTTTTCGTAGATTTTAGTCGAAATCGGACGGAATCAGGGCTAGGTGACTTGATTACACCTAGCCCTCCCCTCTCATTTCCTTTTATTTTCTTCTTTTTATTTCTTCCCCCGTCCATATCTTTTCTCGTCTCGGCCCTTGGTGACTTGATTACACCCCGGCCTGACACATTCTACCTTTTCTTCACTTTCATTTTTGATTTTTAGCTTTATTTCCTCTTTTTCTCTTCATTTTAGTGTCTTCCACACACTACCGATCGAGCATGAGGACATTGCTTGGTTTAAGTGTGGGGGAGCGATATCTTAGTCTACTTTAATTTTATTTTCGTAGTTTTTCGAAAAATCTTTAAAATTCCTAAAAATTTGAAAAAATTCTTAAAAATCAAAAAGATTTTCTTTTCTGTCATTTTCTTTTGTGTCTTTGTGTCGTATATTTGTTGTGTTGTGCGTGTTTTGCCTTCCCATTTTCTTGTAGGTTGCTTGATCGCCGTGAATTTCGGAAAGCTCTTGACATCCGGTAATATCCTTCTATCTCTTTATCCTTTTCCCTTTTTGGTATTTGGAGGAGATTTGTGATGGTGTGCGCTCGGGTGGAGCTTTTTGGAGATTGTGGTTGATGCGGTTGCTTGTTTGGAAGTTCGGGGTGGTGCTTATTTATCTTTTTTGTGTGTGTTTGTTATGTTTTGTTTTGTTTTGTTTGTCTCATTTTCTTTCGTTTTTGTTTCGTCTTTGTTTTGTCATGTATAGTTTGTGAGTCTAGTGTAGAAAAGGTTTTTGAAAACCCGGTTTTGAGGCTAGTCCGCAAGTATTTACTTTCCCTTTCCAGTGATATGAATCGATTCTTGGACTTTAGTCTAGTAGAATGACTTTAAATCAATAGTTTCGTTGGTTTCTTACCTTGAGTCCACCTAGTCTACTAGGGATTTACTGCGGGATTTGCATTTTGACCACTTTGACCACCCACGGAGTGAAAAGGTCTTGGTTTCCGAGTCCCGTCTCTTAGGTGACCATGTTCGAAATTGTTTGATTAGTCCAAGTTTCCACCTTTTTTTGGGTTTGAAGAGAAAGCGCGCCCAACTAACCCATTTCCATACCTACTACACATATCTCACAAATAAGTTGCATTTTGTCGAGGTTTCTATACTTGGTTGTGATGAATGCCTACAAAACAAGATTTGGCCACAAGGGCGAATCAAGAAAAACAAAGAAAAAGAAAAGAGAGAAGAAAAAGAAAAGGCACAACAAATCAAAAATAAAATACAAAAGAAGAAAAAGAAATAGCATAGCAAATCAAAAGCAAAATACAAAAGAAAAATTGACGGCAGGTATTCGTCGTCTATATTACCGATCAAAATAAACCAACTAACCTAGGCTTGGTAGCAAGGGTAAGTCGGGTCGAAATCCTCAGGGATGGTAAGTCGGACTAAGGTGAGCTACGATTCTAGACTAGGTTCAAGCAAAAGAAAGGCACTAATGACTAAACTAGAGTCTAAAACAATAAATAAGAAGGCAAAACAAGCAACTAGTGATAAATGAAAGCGAGGTAAATCAAAAAGAAGAAACTAGGGCTAGTTCGGGTTCATGGATGCCAAGGAAATGAAAGGAAAAACGGGGGTGCTAGCGCGGTTTCGTAGCCTAGGTTACATTCGGGCTCTCGTTACTTAAACGGCCTAGGGGTCACCTCATCACGCTCTCGCTCCTAGTAGAGGGACCAAAGCTATCACCAAACAAAGACATGCAAGAGAAGAAGCAAGAAAAACAAGGAGTGATCGTCTCAAGTCTCACAAGCATTTCATCGAACATGTGGAGTGCAAGGCAATAGGAAACAACAAAAACAACAACTAGTACCACCCATCTCACCCTAATCATCCCTAATGACATCCAATCCCACTATTAACCCTAGGGGATAACTACTCGCACATGATTAAAAAACTATCAACACTAACAAGTGAAACCCACAACATAAGAACAAGAACATTCATAAAGAAAAACAAAGAGAAACAATAAACAAGAGATAAAGAATGAAACTTTACTAACAATCAAAGACTAAAGGAAAAGAGAGAAGAAGGATTATACCCACAACAAGATGAATGGAAAAGATGAACACTTGCATAAAAGGAAACCCAAATACATCCACCAAGGTTGTCAATCTTGATAGAATTCTTCAAGAATTCCAATATTACAAGAGTAACTAACTAGATTAAGGCTTAATGGAAGAGTAATTAAGGAAGGATTAAGTTAATCTACACTAATCTAAGCTAATCTAACCTAAAGTAGTCTAGGGTTTCGTGGATTAAGGTAGTGTAAGGTAGAGGGCCTAAAACAATACAAGAGAGGGGTATATATAGGGTTCCACGAGTTAAGGAGGCGAAAGAATGAAAATCGGGCAGAGCTGGGTCCTTCCCGGCCGGGAAGGTGGTGATCCCTGTCGGGAAGGGGGTGGTCCCGGTCGGGATGTTGGTGGTCCCGGCCGGGATGGCCCTCCAGCAGCCTGTTTCTTCCCGTCTTCTCATCCCAGTCGAGATGGGTCCTTCCCGGCCGTGATGGGTCCTTATTTGCTCTTTCTTGGCTTCTTATCGATACTCGGGATATCATCAAGTGGGCTCCATGGGAATCGGATCGAGTCTAAGTCACTGAATCATCGTCGCTTCTCTTCATCGGCTCCATATGCATCAGAAACGAGTTGGAATCGTTCCATTTCTCCAAGATAGGCCTTAGGAACCTAAAACAAGCTAGAAGAAGCGTAAATAGCCTCGAAACCGCTCTAAAGAGCAATTCCACAAGAGAAACCGGGACCAAACACGAGAAATAAACACTACAAAACACACTTATCAACTCCCCCACACTTAACCCTTACTCGCCCTCGAGTAAGCACGAACCGACTACTAAACTAATAAAAACTAAAATACTAGCCGAGCGGGTATTAGCGCACCCTACGCCCTTTCAACTCACACGAGAACACTTAGAGGAAAAGTGCTCTCCGTAAGGCAAGTGAGGTCTTGTGACAAAACTATGGATACAACCGAACACAAAAACACACAAACAAACAAACAAACAAACAATCGGCTGCATCCAAAAAAAACAAATACCGATTCCCTCAACAAAGCGGTGAAAGAAGCCTTGGTTAAGGACTCAAGGCAAGTGACAATGTTCCCAAGCTAATAATATAAACCGAAATGGACAAAATCCTAATAGTATGACAACAAACCAATAAAAACGTTGGTAACTTACCTAAGTCCTCCTAACCTTCTAAGAACGTACCACGAGACGATAGGCGGGATGGAAAAAGAATGAACCACGGAGTTAGTTGACACTGTAGGTAAAGTGAAACCCCGTCCCCTTTAGCGATAAGCCAAGAGGGTCGTCCCATGCGCAAAAATAGCCTAACTAGTCCAAGTAAAAAGGTGGATAATGGTTGCAAAATGAGGGAAGACCGACCATTACCGCTATGATCCTTCCTAGGGACTCGGTCCTTCGGTAGGCTCTTCACGACAACAATCTGTAAAATGCTTATTTTTTAGGGGTAAGATTTTTTTGTGAAATGATTTTCTTGGCATTTTTTTTTCTTTTGTATTTTGCTTTTGATTTGTTATGCCATTTCTTTTTCTCCTTTTGTATTTTGTTTTTGACTTGTTGTGCCCTTTCTTTTTCTTCTATCTTTTCTTTCTTTTCTTTTTCTTTCTTTTTCTTGGTTTGCCCTTTTGGCCAAATCTTGTTTTGTTGACATTCATCACAACCAAGTATAGAAACCTCGACAAAATGCAACTTTGTGAGATATGTGTAGAAGATAGGGAAATGGGTGAGTCGGGCGCGCTTTCTCTTCAAACCCACAAAAAGGTGGAAAATTGGACTAATCAATCAATTTCGAACACGGTCACCTAAGAGACGGGACTCGGAAACCAAGGCCTTTTCACTCCGTGGGTGGTCAAAGTGGTCAAAATGTAAATCCTGCAATAAATCCCTAGTAGACTAGGTGGACTCAAGGTAAAGGACCAACGAAATTATTGATTCAAAGTCATTCTAATAGACTAAAGTCCAAAAATCAATTTGTGTCACTGAAAAGGGAAAGTTGCCTCAAAACCGGGTTTTCGAAAACATTTTCTACACTAGACTCACAAACTATACAATACAAAACAAAACAAAACAAAAACGAAAGAAAATGAGACAAACAAAACAATACAAAATAAAACAAACACACACAAAAAAAATAAACAACCACCACCCCTAAACTTCCAACACAAGCAACCACATCAACCACAAACTCCAAAAAGCTCCACCCGAGCACACACCATCACAAACTCTCCTCCAAACACCAAAAAGGGGAAAAGGAGAAAGAGATAGAAGGATATTATTGGATGTCAAGAGCTATTCGAAACTCACGGCGATCAAGCAACCTACAAAGAAATGGGGAGGCAAAACACACACAACACAACAAATATACAACACAAAGACACAAAAGAAAATGACACAAAAGAAAATCTTTTTGGTTTTTTGTGAAAATTTTCAAATTTTTAGGGATTTTTAAGATTTTTTCGAAAAAATCTACGAAAATAAAACTAAACTAGACTAAGATATCGCTCCCCCACACTTAAATCGAGCAATGTCCTCGTGCTCGATTGGTAGTGTGTGGAAGACACTACAAAGAAGAGAAAAAGGGAAAATAAATTAAAAACGTAAATGAAAGTGAAGAAAGGGTAGAATGTGTCCGGCCGGGGTGTAATCAAGTCACCAAGAGCCGAGACGAGAAAAGATATGGATGGGGGAAGAAATAAACAGAAGACAATAAAAGGAAATGGGAGGGGAGGGCTAGGTGTAATCAAGTCACCTAGCCCCGATTCCGACTAAATTCTACCAAAAAGGAAAATAAAAATGAAGAAAAAGTGAAAAGAACTTATCAATTTGGATTTTCTTTTCAAATGATTCTCGATGTAATCACATCATCGAGAATCGGGAGCAATAACCACAAAGGCCCCGAGGGCCGTCATGACACCAAATGCATAAAAGGAAAGGGAACATACAAAGAGAGAATAGCAATAAAAGACGGAAAAGAAAGGAGAGTTGCCTTACCAACGGTTAGCAACTCAACCAACTCCATCGTCTCAATGATCGTTATCGGCACCTTGCTTGTCTTCATCATTGTTATTCCTCTTCTTCCTAAATGTAGTCTCAAGTAACGGGCTTGCATTGGTGTAATGAGGTGGGAATTTAAGGGGAAACTCGGAGTTTAGTGATGGGAAGATAAGATGAAGGTGTATAAGTGAAGTGTAAGGGTGAAATGATAGAGGCAAAGGTGAGTAGGGAGGTTGGGTGGGGGTATAAAGTGGTGGGGTGGGGCTTAAATGAAGAAAAGAAGGCGAAGGGGGTTGTGGAAGCTCACCCATCTCAAGCGGGATGCCTCTCTATCTCTTCATTCCCCTTGATTCTACCAAGTCTTCCACCCTAAGAACATTACCAACTACGGGATAAAAATCCCGTCCCCAAAAGCTTACGAAAAGCTCAAAAACCGACTTCCTCCACCAAGCTTCAAAGCTTCTATCATCCATAACCCTTTCAAATTCTTCATCTTCTCTTCAAACCTATCAACCAAACTCAATAACCACATCAAAGATCCCTCCCTCACATCACTCAAGAAAACTCCAAATGACATGAACTCCACAAAAACTTACAAATCCTAGAAACAAACCAACCAATCACACAAATACAAATATAAAAAAAAAACTCAAAAGAAGAGAAAAGAGATATTTAAAACATGATACTCTCACCGTCTACGATCCCTAAGCCATCAAGGGCTCGAAGGAGTAGATCAAATGCTCTAGCAACATCTTCATGAAGGCTCAAGTGGCAAAGCCAAGCTATCTTCAAAAGCTTCCAAGTCGGAGGTAAGAAACAATCATCTTCATGCTTGGGTTTCTCGTGATCCCCAGGGTCTTTCCAACCAACAAAGCAACGACTCTTATGACCATCCGGTAGGTATAGTGGTCTAAGGTCATGCTTGGCGTTATGGTTTGGGAGATCACACCCTAAGGGTGTTGCTTCTTCTACGGGGTTAAGAATAAAATTCTTCTTCTCCGCCCGACAAGGATCCAATTCATCAACCGTCTCACAAGGACTCGAAATCAAGTGCGATGAAGGAGGTGAAGGCATCAAGTTTTCTTCATTGGAGGCTCTAGGGGAGACCTTATCGTTGTCCTTACTAGAATTCTCACCATGAGGTAATTCAAGGCCTTTGATGGCGGCCTCAATTCGATGGTTTGGTCTAGCATAGCATATCCAAATTCCCCAATCGGCTCCCCCAACTTCCCATTCAAGGCAAGTTCTAAGGCATCTATCTCTTTCTCCCAAGTATCGCCTTCATTTTCACTCACCTTGTCAATTTGGTCTAGAGGAGTCTTATCTTCACTTGGCTTTGGATTTTTACTCATGATTTCAACTTCCTTGAGATCTATCTTCGGGACCTCCGGTTTCTTTTGAGGAATGAAAGCGGTAAACACATTCTTTGTTGACAAGACATTGTCATCTTCATCTATATCCTTATGTATCACCTCCACTCCTTCTACCGGCTTCAAAGTTGGTTGGTGGATCTTGATTTGAAGTTGTCTTGAAGGAATGGTTTCAATCTCTCCAAAAATAAGATCCGGTTCATCACGAAGGAAATCATATAAATCCAATTTAATGGCCAATACATTGGCTTCCCAAGAGTTAATTTCAGAATCATGTTCAATTTCCTTCTCATGATCAACCCTTGAAGCTTCAACTTCCTCCATTATTCCCATAGCTTCACCATCCAAGGAACTCTCAACAATGATCTGTTGGTTGACCTTCCCTTCTTCATTCGTGGCTTCATAATCGGGTTGATTGCCTTGTGGAGACAACCGGTCTTATTGCTCAAATGAACTTTCCTCAACAAGTTGTGGAGCAAGAGAGGTCAACATCGTGTAACGAGCTCGGAGTGCATTAATTCGAGCACCTTGCACCTCTTTTTCTCTTTGATGTTGGGCCAAGAACTCGTCTTGGTCCCTTTGCATTTGAATCATCATCTCTTGTTGACTCTTTTGCATTTGAATCATCATTTGACAAAGCTCAACGTTGGGGATTTTTGGTTGTGGGTTATGTGAAGGTATTTGGTAATTGTTAGGATGTTGGAATGATCCTTGAAAACTTCCATGGTAACCAAATGAAGGGGGTTCATAAGATTATTGATGAGAATGAGATAGTTGGTAGAATTGTGGGTCTTGGTAATTTGTCCCATGATTGTCCCATGATGATTGATGGTAGCTTGGATGCGCCATTGTCATAATGTTGCCTTGTGACGGTAGGGGATTTGTCGTGGATCCTACTAATCAAAGTAAACCAACTAACCTAGGCTTGGTAGTAAGGGTAAGTCGGGTCAAGATCCTCAGAGACGGAAAATGGGTTTAGACTAAGGTGAGCTACAATTCTGGACTAGGTTCAAGACAAACTAAACTAGGGTGATAGCTAAGGTGAACTAATGACTAAGCTAAGTTCTAAAACACGAAGTAGAAGGCCAAACAAGCAACTAATGACAAATGGAAGCAAATTAATTCGATAAGAAGAAACTAGCGCTAGGTCGGGTTCAAGGATGCCAAGGAGATCAAAAAAAAGGAAACGGGGGTTACTAGCATGCTTTCGTAGCCTAGGTTACGCTCGGGCTCTCGCTACTTATACGGCCTAGGGGTCATCCTCACCACGCTCTCGCTACTAATGGGGGAACCAAACCTACCAACCAAACAAACACATGCAACAGAAGAGGCAAGAAAAACAAGGAATGATCATCTCAAGTCTCACAAGCATTTCATCAAACATGTAGAGTGCAAGGCAAATAGAAAACAACAACTAGTACCACCCATCTCATCCTAATCATCCCTAATCACACCCAATCCCCCTACAAACCCTAGGGAAAACTACTCACACATATCTAAACTAAAACTAACACAAACAAGAGAAACAAACACAAGAATCAAAACATTCATAATGGAATCTAAACTAGGAACAACAATAAACAAGATATAAAGATGAAAACTTGAATAACAATAAAGATTAAGAGAAAAGAGAATAAAAGGATTATACCAAACTAAAGGATGAATGGAAAAGATGAGAACTTGCATATATAGAGAAAACCCAAAACAAATCCACCAAGGTTGTCAATCTTGATAGAAATCTTCAAGAATTCCAATAATACAAGAGTAACTAACCAGATTAAGGAGTAATTAAGGACTAATCTACACTAATCTAAGCTAATCTAACCTAAAGTAGTCTAGGGTTTAGTGGGTAATGAAAAGGCAATCAAAAGTTCCCAAAACAATACAAGAGGGGGGTATATATAGGGTTCCATAAGCAAAGGGGGCGGAGAAATGAAATTGCGGCTGAACTGGGCCCTTCCTAGCCGGGAAGGGGTTGATCCCGACCGGGAAGAAGTGGTCCCGACCGAGAAGAAGTGGTCCCGACCGGGAAGGTCATGATCCCGGCTGGGATCACCCTCCAGTAACCCGACTCTTCTTTGCACTTCATCCCGGTCGTGATGGATGTGTTCCCGACCATGATAGGTCTTGTAGGATTCAAATATGGTCTCATAGGTCCCTACTTGCTCTTCCTAGGCTTCTTATCGATTCTCGGTGCTTGGGAATGGGTCCCAAGGGGCTCGGGATCGAGTCTAGGCCACCGAGTCATCGTCGCTTCTCTTCGTTGGCTCCAAATGCGTCGGAAACGAGTCGGAATCGTTCCATTTCTCCAAGTTAGGTCTTAGGAACCAAAAACAAGCTAGAAGAAGCGTAAGTAGCCTCGAAACCGCTCTAAAGACCAATTCCAAAAGAGAAACCGGGACCAAACACGAGAAATAAACACTACAAAACACACTTATCAACTCGCCCACACTTATCCCTTACTCGCCCTCAAGTAAGCACGAACTAACTAACTAATTAAGACGAATTAAACTACTAGCCGAGCGGGTATTAGCGCACCCTACGCCCTTTCAACTCACTCGAGAACACTTAGAGAAAAAGTGCTCTCCGCAAGGCAAGTGAGGTCTTGCGACAAAACTGTGGATACAACCGAACACGAAAACACATAAACACAGAAACACACAAACAAACAAACAAACAAACGGTTGCATCAAAGAAGAAACAAATGTCGCTTCCCTCAACAAAGCGGTGAAAGAAATAGCGGTTAAGGACTCAAGGCAAGTGACAACGTTCCCGAGCTAATAATACAAATCGATATGGACAAAACCCTAATAGTATGATAACAAAGCAACAAAAACGTTGGTAACTTACCTAGGTCCTCCTAACCTTCTAAGAACGTACTACGGGACGATAGGCGGGATGGAAAAAGGATGAACCACGGAGTTAGTCGACACTGTAGGTAAAGTGAAACCCCGCCTCCTTAGCGATAAGCCAAGAAGGTCGTCCCATGGTCAAAAATAGCCTAACTAGTCCAAGTAAAAAGGTGGATATGGTTGCAAATTGGGGGAAGACCGACCATTACCTCTATCATCCTTCCTAGGGACTCGGTCCCTTGGTAGGCTCTTCACGATAACAGTCGGTAAAAGGCTTATTTTTTGGGGTAAAATTTTTTTGTGAAATGATTTTCTTTGGCATTTTTTTTTTCTTTTGTATTTTGCTTTTGATTTGCTATGCCATATCTTTTTCTTCTTTTCTATTTTATTTTTTTATTCTGTTTTGCCTTTTCTTTTTCCTCTTTCTTTTCTTTCTTTTCTTTCTTTCTTTTTCTTTTTCTTTCTCTTTTTGACTTAGGTTTCCTTTTGGATAAATCTTGTATTGTAGGCATTCAATCACAACCAAGTAAGAAACTTCAACAAATTGCAACTTATTTGTCGAAAATGAGTAGAAGGTAGGGAAATGGGTAAGTCGGGATGGGCCATTCCCTTCAAACCCACAAAAAGGTGGAAAACTTAGACTAATCAAACAACTTCGAACACGGTCACTTAAGAGACGGGACTCGGGAACCAAGGTCTTTTCACTCCGTGGGTGGTCAAAATGGTCAAAATGCAAATCCCGCAGTAAATCCCTAGTAGACTAGGTGGACTCAAGGTAAGAAACCAACGAAACTATTGATTTTAAAGTCATTCTACTAGACTAAAGTCCAAGAATCAACTCATATTACTAGAAAGGGAAAGTAAACACTTGCGCACTAGTCTCAAAACCGGGTTTTCAAAAACCTTTTCTACACTAGACTCACAAACTATTGTGGACATGACATAGGTCCACCCCGACGCGGCCACGCGCGGGTTTGGGGAGGCGAATGAATATCCATATGAGATGGGTCGAATTGAAATTTAAATCGAAGTGGAGTCGCCACCGAACTTTGTGGGAGTTCGGGCCCGTTCGAACCCACTCTATATCTTAGTGGGCCATGCACAAAGTATGGCCCATTCGGATGTCAGAGTTTATTGGGCTCGTCCCTTTGCATTTGATACCGATACCGACATTATCGGATACCGTGTATTGAATGACTCTCGTGTGTCATTGGATTCGGATATCCGGAAACCATGGTTCTAAGTAAGGGGTGAGGGTACGTGTTGAGAAGTTCACAAAGAACACCCAACCCCGCCCGCACATTAGAGGCCTCTACTAAGATATCGAATGACGTTTTAATACGCGTGTTAATAAAACGATGAAAATGATATGCAAACATTATTTTCCCTAAACATGCGAAAATGAATGAATGGGTTGCTACGTCAATTTAATGCATCCAATATTAACGTCGAAGTCATATTTAGCATGCGAGTTCATTTTAGTACAATAAAATAAACAACGGAAATAAACCGACAAAAGGAACAAACGCGTTAGTAACGGTATAACGATAATAACGGTTCATAACGAACATAGAATGATGAGACGACATATGATGCATGATTTTGGAAAATCGATAATTTTGCTAAGTCGTGTAAAAATATGGTATGATTTATACTCGACTTTAAAATTTCGATGCTCGTCATATTCGATATTTGATTATGGAATCAATATCAAATACTAGGAGCGAGTTTAGAAAAGATGTTATAAGTCGTTTTAAAAATTGAACTAAAAAATCCTTTTGTGTCGCAATTTCCAGGCAATCGCGCGACTTGTATGAACTTCGCGCGACTTGCACAGGCGCGCGACTCGCATGAGATCCGCGCGACTCGCATGATATCCACGCGACTCGCATGGAACCCGCGCGACTCGCATGATATCCGCGCGACTCGCATGGAGGGCTGTTTTTGGCTTTTTTTGATTAATTCCGTCAGATTTGATACTCGGCTACAGAGTCGGTATCGTATCCTTGGAATGATGGTTTTTTATTGAATCGGGCAGAAATATTGTATGATCTATGCTCGATTCAGATTTGGATACTTGTCGTATCCGATATTCGATTATTGAATCGATATCGAATATTTAGAGCGAAATCTAGAAAATGTATTTGTAAGTCGTTTTAAATCAACTAAAACGAAATAAATTGTCTCCGCGTTTTATAGTGTCGGAATTAATTCTTGCGAATTATGATCACTATTTTTAGCATCAACGACTTCGTATTAGTTAGATTCATTGACTAGATCATTTAAATTCGACATCCAACTATTGAGTTGGTATCGAATCTAGTAGATCGACATTTGAATTAAAAAGAAAAGACTCAACTTGATTCCCTCTGCATCTCGACATCGTAATAAATCCTTGCGGATTGTGTGATGTCGGATCCGCATCAACGAGTTTCGATCTTAACTAAAAAAAGATGCTTGATTCAAAAATTGTTTCGAAATTGAAGAAATATGCGAATGCGATGAATGATTATGCGGATAAGATAAAAAAAAGATTATTGATGTTGACTTGTTTCAACAATCAAACACTCGGGGTGTCGGGATAAACGACCGTCAACATCGGGTGCATTACCCTCGTAATATTTGGATTTTCTTATCCTGTCATCCCTCGTGTTCGACACGAAGCAAGTATTTTAGTATTTTTATACTAGTAATTATTATCGATATTAGAGATGCGACGATAGAATAAAAAAAAATAAAAAAACGACAACGACCGACGAAAATATGACGACGACGCGGGAAGAAGAGAAGAAGAGATCGGGATTGTACACCCTCAACCTACATGTTTCTTGTCTCGGATAGAACTTGTTAGTTGTGGCTTGAGCACGAGAGTATCGAGGTTGATGTAAGTCGAGTTATGGTGGTTTTAGGGTTTGTAAGTTGCTAGGGTTCTAAGGTTGAAGATGAGTAGTAATTAGGGTTGCAAAGGATGTATTGTGTGTGTAAAGCTAGGGTGTAGTTATGAAAGTTAGGGTTTCAATTGCATGCAAAGGGGGTGTATATATAGGCAATTGCTCCCCCTTGTTGTCTAGGGTTTAGTGCCTTGATGGACTTGATCCGATGGCCCGCCTGAGGGAGGATCGCCGGTTTGCTTCTCGGAAACAGCTTTGACCGGGTTTTGACCTGGTCGCTAAAAGTCGGTTTTATTTCCGGTGTCAGCTTTGATCCAAATTAGTCTTATTTGATTGGAAACGACCCGCTGGGCATGAATTTGAGGTCGGTTTTGTGAGATTTGTGCTCCTTAAAAAGCCCAAGCCAGAAACTAATGTTTTCTAGCCCATATCCGAGCGCGTAGAAACACGTTTGCGTCCGATCATCATCGGGTGCTTTTTGGAAACTGCTATAGACACCTAATGTCCAAATGTGAGTGTCTACAACTATACAAGACAAAACTAAACAAAACAAAACAAACCCACACAGAAAATTAAACAAACACCACCCCCAAAACTTCCAAGCAAGGAACCACATCAATCCACAAACTCCTAAAAGCTCCACCCGAGCACACACCACCACAAAATCTCCTCCAAACACCAAAATGGGAAAAGGAGAAAGAGATAAAAGGATATTACCGAATGACGAGAGCTTTCCGAAACTCACAGCGATCAAGCAACCTACAAGAAAATGGGGAGGCAAAACCACACAACACACCAAATATACGACACAAAGACACAAAAGAAAATATTTTTGGTTTTTTGCGAAAATTTTTAAATTTTTAGGGATTTTAAAGATTTTTTCGAAAAAAAACTACAAAAATGGTAAGGGATTTGTCGTGGATCCTACCGATCAAAGTAAACCAACTAACCTAGGCTTGGTAGCAAGGGTAAGTCGGGTCGAGATCCTCAGGGACGGAAAATGGGTTTAGACTAAGGTGAGCTACAATTCTGAACTAGTTCAAGACAAACTAAACTAGGGTGATAGCTAAGGTGAACTAATTACTAAGCTAAGGTCTAATACACGAAGTAGAAGGCCAAACAAGCAACTAATGACAAATGGAAGCAAATTAAATCGATAAGAAGAAACTAGGGCTAGGTCGGGTTCATGGATGCAAAGGAGATCAAAAGAAGGAAACGGGGGTTACTAGCATGCTTTCGTAGCCTGGGTTACGTTCGGGCTCTCGCTACTTAAACGGCCTAGGGGTCATCCTCACCACGCTCTCACTACTAATGGGGAAACTAAACTTACCAAACAAACAAACACATGCAAGAGAAGAGGCAAGAAAAACAAGGAATGATCATCTCAAGTCTCACAAGCATTATTTCATCAAACATGTAGAGTGCAAGATAAATAGAAAACAACAACTAGTACCACCCATCTCACCCTAATCATCCCTAATCACACCCAATCCCCCTACTAACCCTAGGGAAAACTACTCACACATATCTAAACTAAAACTAACACAAACAAGAGAAACAAACACAAGAATCAAAACATTCATAATGGAATCTAAACTAGGAACAACAATAAACAAGATATAAAGATGAAAACTTGAATAACAATAAAGATTAAGAGAAAAGAGAAGAAAAGGATTATACCAAACTAAAGGATGAATGGAAAAGATAAGAACTTACATATATAGAGAAAACCCAAAATAAATCCACCAAGGTTGTCAATCTTGATAGAAATCTTCAAGAATTCCAATAATACAAGAGTAACTAACTAGATTAAGGAGTAATTAAGGACTAATCTACACTAATCTAAGCTAATCTAACCTAAAGTAATCTAGGGTTTAGTGGTTAATGAAAAGGTAATCAAAAGTTCCCAAAACAATACAAGAGGGGGGTATATATAGGGTTCCATAAGCAAAGGGGGCGGAGAAATAAAATTGCGGCTGAACTGGGCCCTTCCCGGCCGGGAAGGGATTGATCCCGACCGGGAAGAAGTGGTCCCGACCGGGAAGGTCATGATCCCGGCCGGGATCACCCTCCAGTAACCCGATTCTTCTTTGCACTTCATCCCGGTCGTAATGGATGTGTTCCCGACCGGGATGGGTCTTGTAGGCTTCAAATATGGTCTCATAGGTCCCTACTTGCTCTTTCTAGGCTTCTTATCCATTATCGTTGCTCGGGAATGGGTCCCAAGGGGCTAAGGATCGAATCTAGGCCACCGAGTCATCATCGCTTCTCTTCGTTGGCTCCAAATGCGTCGGAAACGAGTCGGAATCGTTCCATTTCTCCAAGTTAGATCTTAGGAACCTAAAACAAGCTAGAAGAAGTGTAAGTAGCCTCGAAACCGCTCTAAAGAGCGATTCCACAAGAGAAACCGGGACCAAACACGAGAAATAAATACTACAAAACACACTTATCAACTCCCCCACACTTAACCCTTACTCGCCCTCGAGTAAGCACGAACTAACTAACTAATTAAGACGAATTAAACTACTAGCCGAGCGGGTATTAGCACACCCTACGCCCTTTCAACTCACGCGAGAACACTTAGAGGAAAAGTGCTTTCCGCAAGGCAAGTGAGGTCTTGCGACAAAACTGTGGATACAACCGAACACGAAAACACATAAACACACATACAAACAAACAAACAAACAAACAAACGGTTGCATCCAAGAAGAGACAAACACCGCTTCCCTCAACAAAGGGGTGAAAGAAACACCAGTTAAGAACTCAAGGCAAGTGACTACGTTCCCGAGCTAATAATACAAATCGATATGGACAAAACCTTAATAGTATGACAACAAAGCAACAAAAACGTTGGTAACTTACCTAGTTCCTCCTAACCTTCTAAGAACGTACTACGGGACGATAGGCGGGATGGAAAAAGGATGAATCACAGAGTTAGTCGACGCTGTGGGTAAAGTGAAACCCCTCCTTAGTGATAAGCCAAGAGGGTCGTTTCATGCTAAAAAATAGCCTAACTAGTCCAAGTAAAAAGGTGGATATGGTTCCAAAATTAGGGAAGACCGACCATTACCGCTATCATCCTTCCTTGGGACTCCGTCCTTTGGTAGGCTCTTAACGATAACAGTTGGTAAAAGGCTTATTTTTTAGGGGTAAGATTTTTTGCGAAATGATTTTCTTTGGCATTTTTTTTCTTTTGTATTTTGCTTTCGATTTGCTATGCCATATCTTTTTCTTTTGTTCTATTTTGTTTTTCATTTTGTTGTGCCTTTTCTTTTTCTTCTTTCTTTTCTTTCTTTTCTTTCTTTCTTTTTCTTCTTGTTTCTCTTTTTGACTTGGTTTTCCTTTTGGATAAATCTTGTATTGTAGGCATTCAATCACAACCAAGTAAGAAACTTCAACAAATTGCAACTTATTTGTGGAAAATGTGTAGAAGGTAGGGAAATGGATAAGTCGGGATGGGCCCTTCCCTTCAAACCCACAAAAAGGTGTAAAACTTGGACAAATCAAACAATTTCGAACACGGTCACCTAAGAGACGGGACTCAGGAACCAAGTCCTTTTCACTCCGTGGGTGGTCAGAATGGTCAAAATGCAAATCCCGCAAAAAATCCCTAGTAGACTAGGTGGACTCAAGGTAAGAAACCAACAAAACTATTGATTTAAAGTCATTCTACTAGACTAAAGTCCAAGAATCGACTCATATTACTAGAAAGGGAAAGTAAACACTTGCGCACTAGTCTCAAAACCGGGTTTTCAAAAACCTTTTCTACACTAGACTTACAAATTATACAAGACAAAACTAAACAAAACAAACGCACACAAAAAATTAAACAAACACCACCCCGAAACTTCCAAGCAAGCAACCACGTCAATCCACAAACTCCAAAAAGCTCCACCCGAGCACACACCACCACAAAATCTCCTCCAAACACCGAAATGGGAAGAGGAGAATGAGATAGGAGGATATTACCGAATGACGAGAGCTTTCCGAAACTCACGGCGATCAAGCAACCTACAAGAAAATGGGGAAGCAAAACCACACAACACAACAAATATACGATATAAAGACACAAAAGAAAATCTTTTTGGTTTTTTGTGAAAATTTTCAAATTTTTAGAGATTTTAAAGATTTTTTCGAAAAAAAACCTACGAAAATAAAACTAAACTAGACTAAGATATCGCTCCCCCACACTTAAACCGAGCAATGTCCTCATGCTCGATCGGTAGTGTTTGGAAGACACTACAAAGAAGAGAAAAAGGGAAAATAAATTAAAAAAACATAAATGAAAGTGAAGAAAGGGTAGAATGTGTCCGGCCGGGGTGTAATCAAGTCACCAAGGGCCGAGACGAGTGTTGTGTGTCAAATTTGGACCGTTTTTCCTCCCATTTAGACCTGTTTTTCCTCCGTTTTGCGAGAATAAAGTGCGATTGTCGCCATATTTTGCGTAATTCTCGCATTAGTGTCTCTCTTTTACATTATACGTGTTTTTGGTAGTTTTCTGTCTATTTTGATAGTATTTTTGACCGAAAACGTGTTTGAGCTTCTACGAGCATGAGAGAGATACGATCCAAGAGGAAAGCACACAACTGAAAGTTCAAGTAATCCAATCGATCGACGAAGAAAGAGACCGGAAAAGAGGAGAGACTCCACCGGGTGAAGTTTCGCCTGACGACATTTTCCACCTCCCCGAAGATTTTCATGGCACTCACGGCCGGGCGAAATTTCGCCCACCGGGTGAAATTTCGCCCGATGGAGAGACCGAGCTGAAAACGCGAAAAATGAAAAAAATCTCACCTGGTGAAATTTTACCCGGTGGGATTATTATGTCGAGCCGCAGGGTGAAGTTTCACCCTATGAAGATGCAAAGGGTGATTGTCTAGCTTAATGAAGAAGGATTGGATTATGGGCCTTAAGCTTGTGTGACCCATTAAGAAGCTTTATAAATACTTAACCTAGGGTTTTGTGCCTCCTTGAGCCTTGAGTGTGCCTTGGGAAAGCCCTTAGGAGTAGGAGTAGTGTAGAGAGCTCTCTAGTAGTAGTAGTAGTAGATTGTAGTAAGTTTCCTAGTAAAAAATCTACATACAATTAGTAGATCTACTTAGTATTAGTATAATTACTCTATAATTAGTAGGCAAGTTTCCATCTTAGTTGAAGATTGTTAAAGATTCAAGGGTTTTGCAAGGGTTTATGTGACAAAATTCTTGTATTATCTCTTGAAGATTTTTTATTTCTTTTATTGAAGATTGAAGATTTATCCATAGATTAGTGACAAATTCTTGTATATTTCTCCCAAGATTCAATCTTTTATATTAATCTTCATCTTCCACCTTAGTTTTCTCCATAGTTTGTAAATTCTTTCCTCTCCCTTTTCTCCATTAGTTTATGATTCTCTCTCCTTTGTTAGCTTCTCTTTAGATTGTGTGTTAGTTAATCTCTCTCCTTAGTATCAATTGTTAGTGTAGTTGTTATGCATGCTTTAGTTAGATTCTCCTTAGTTAGTGCCTTGTTGTTAATAATCATGACTAGTGAGTAGATTTTCTTGTTGGGGAATTAGGGAGGAGGATTTGGACTATTTGATTCAAGGGATGTTGATGGGTTGTTTACTTGTCGATTATCAATTTTAAGGTTTTTGTGTTTTTGTTGACCTAGAACCGCGGCTAGATTGACCTTGACTCGTTTCTATCAATATGGGGAAACTCGGGGTAGAAATTACCTTAATTTGAGACTTACCCTTTCGTCGCGAAAGCGGGTTTAGGTAGGTTGGGTGAAGAAACCGAAAGGTGGCACTCTACCTTTTCAACGTTGTAACTAAAACTCGATCCCGAGACTCTAAGACCCCATTTCCGAATCCCAACTCTCCCCAACACCTTTCCTATTTATTGCCCCCAGCCTTAGTAGTGTAGTTTGCTAGCCTTAGTTCGACTACTCTCATCCCAAAACCCCCATCTCAATCCCAATCACGATTAGACTCTAGACTTGACCATTATCGCTTAATCTTCTCCCTGTAGACCGATCCCGACCTACCACTACTACACTATTTAGGTTAGTCGGAGTTAAAAATATTGTTTGCATGCGTGTCGACGACAGCGCGCATCAAAATGGCGTCGTTGCCGGGGAGACGGTGATTAGTTAATTGATTAAGTCTTTGTTTTATTGTGATTGGATAATTGTTTTTCTTTCCTCCTACCCTAGTGCCATTAGGTGCTAGGAGGACTCATTGTTTGTTGAGTTTTTGCTAGGTATACTTTTGATTTAGGTTGCTTGATCCCCATCCGGAGAACAAGTCGCTTGAAAATATTGTGACCGAAGCAACTACTCGATAGTGTAATCCTCCACCAATTTCTCATTTCTCAACACTCCATCCTCAAACAACTTCCAAGGATTCAAGTATGGCTACAATTGGGACCCATTCTCAACCATCTATTGAAGATATTTCTTCACCCGTCTTCATTGGAGCCATCCCGGAGAGTTTCGAGCTTAAACCTTCCATCATGCATTTGATTCAACAACAAACTTTTCGAGGATTGCCGGATGAAGATGTGATAGAGCATGTTTGCCTTTTCAAGGAAAGTCTTATTGGTGTCAAGCTTGAAGGTGTCACCGAGTGCCAACTACGTCGGATCCTTTTTCCTCGCACCTTGCGTGATGGAGCAAGGAGATGGATTAAGAGTTTCCCCAACAATACTTTTCGCACTTGGGAGCAATTGAGCAACTCTTTCCAAGAGAAATATTTCCCACCATCCAAGACCAACAAATTCCGAAGAGAAATGCAAACATTTCAACAACAAGAAAAAGAGAGCATAAGTGAAGCTTGGAATCGATTCCAAACTCTACAACGGAAGTGCCCACATCATGGTATCCCTCATTCACTACTACAAAACATGATATAGACATGGGTCGTTTTAACTAATAGACATGGGTTTTGTGACCTATGTTAAGTTGAGTGACATCTATTATCCAATACTTAGACATGGGTCGTATGCCCTATGTCTATCTAAAACATAGACATATGTTTTTCTATTAACCCATGTCTATAAAAACTATAGACATGGGTTTTTTGTTCGCCCTATGTCTATTTATAAATATAGACGTGGGTTTTTTGTTCGCCCTATGTTTATTGTCATAGTACAGACATGGGTTTTTGTTCACCCTATGTTTATTGTCATGGTACAGACATGGGTTTTTTGTTTGCCCTATGTTTATTGTCATAGTAATCAGTCCAAAAATGATATCAATTATTAATGCTTTCCGTATTTTTCATAAGAAACTGCAATCCAACCGAAACTAAGATAAATCTCATAAATTATATAACACCCAATTGGACGATCAAACGTTCCATATTTCATAAAAGTAGTCATCATCCCAAACAAACAAGTAGCTAAGATAAAAAAAAAACTACACTAGTACACGATGAACCAATTATAAAATCTCTTCCTACTACAACCAATTTTTTTAGCTAATACATTGAATACTACATGCATGTCTCATACTTCTAATTTTGAAGATAATAGTTAGCCCACAAATCGCGAATCTCATCGATATCTTCTTGTGAATACATGGCAAGTACTTTGAAGTGCTGCAACAATTTCAATATAATTGAAAGCGAATACTTCAAGAACATAAATACTTTGATTATAACATAGAGAAAATGTGTATGTGCTCGAAGTCTTATTACCTTATCAATAGTTCCCTTCAAATTAGAAGAAGTGATTAAGTCGGTCATGTACTTCATTATGTAGTAGCCACATTCTGTGTTACCAGCTGATAAGCACACAATAACAACATATATACCAACATCAGCAATTCAATCACAAACAAGAACCAACAAGGCAACAAGCATCAAATCAGATCAAATTATCATACTCCCTCCGTTTTTTATGTTCCTTCCAGGTTTTTTTAAGATTTGCGAGAAGTACCAAACAAGCTTATGTCTCACACACACTTTGCAATATAGCAAAGTACTTGTCAAGAAAGGCATGCTCTCAGTGGAACCTAAGGGCAAAAAACAATACAAAGCAACAATAGGGTAGAACTTCAGGGGAACGACATATTCACATGCCCATACTTGTTGCTGTTTAGGTTTCCTTACAATACAAGTAATAAGAATAATACTACATCAAGTTGAGTTGGTTCAAATCAAACAACACTTACATCAACTTTCACCTACTGTGGTGCTTTAGTACTCTTTCTTGTAGCTCCACTATATCCGTACGCCCTTATCGACCTACAACGAGATAAGAAAGATCAAATCAATATAATAGGATAACCTAAGTGTGGACATGACATAGGTCCACCCCGACGCGGCCACGCGCGGGTTTGGGGAGGCGAATGAATCTCCATAGGAGATGGATCGAATTGAATTTTAAATCGAAGTAGGAGTCGCCACCGAATTTTGTGGTTATTCGGAACCATTCGAACCCACTATATGTCGTAGTGGGCCATATTTAAAACATGGCCCATTTCCGATGTCAGAGCTTACCGGGTTCGTCCCTTTGCATTACGATACCGATACCGACATTATCGGATACCGTGTATTGAATGACTCTCGTTGCCAATGGATTCGGACATCCGGAAACCATGGTTCTAAGTAAGGGGTGAGGGTACGTGTTGGGAAGTTCAATGAGAACACCCAACCCCGCCCGCGCTTAGCGGCCTTTACTAAGATATTGTTCGTTTTTGTGTACACACGTTAGTTCGACGGTTGAATGATATGCAGAGATTATTTTCCTAAGACATGTGAGGAAAATAAATAAATGGGTTGCTAATTCGTTTAATGCATATTAAACTAATAACTTCAAAGTTATTTTAGCATGCGAATTCGTTTTAGTCTAATAAAACGAAGAAATAAATAGATTGCTACAAACACGAGAAAACGAGTTAGTAACGATTGAATAATAATATATCAAATAAATATACGAGATCGAGAAAATAAATATTAATCGAAACCTGGAAAATATTGTTAAAACGCTGTTTTGTATAAAAAACGAAGCTCGAAAAATAATAAAAAAAGAACGAGAAAGGCGCGCCAAGGCAGCCGGCCGCGCGGCTCACCCGGGACGCCGGCGAGTCGCGTGTCGGTCTGATTTTCGAAGACGATTTTTGGAGATTCGACTAGATCGCGTACAAATATTGCATAACTTGTACTCGATCTAGTATTTTCGATATTCGTTATATTCGGTAATTGACTACGAAATCAATATCAAATACTCGGAATAGTTTTGGAAAAGATATAAATTTTAGAAATCGTTTCATAGAATAAAATAAAATAAAACGATCGAAAAGGCTAAAAAAGGACCCGGGTCACAGGCTCGTGCGCGAGTCGCCTGGGCGTGGCGCGACTCGCGTGCGGGTCTGTCCGATTTTTATTTTTTGTCGAAAATCGTTGATTTTATAAATCGCGTACAAATATGGATTAATTTATACTCGATTCATATTTTCGATATTCGTCGTATTCGATATTCGATTATGAAATCGATATCGAATAGTCGGAATGATTTTAGAAAAGGTTTTGAGAAAAGTTTGTTTTTTGAACGAAAAGTAAGAAAAAAGAATTTTGAACGAAAAAGATGTTAATTCTCTCCGCGCATAAAATCGTCGAATTTTGTTTAAAAAGATGTAACGATTTTATTTAGCATCAACGAGAAATAATTAATTTTGTTCTTGTTGGATACAATATTCGATTAGAGAATCGATATCGTATTTTAAGAACGTTATAAAAAATTGTTTTTTATAGTATCGATATTAGAAATAGTAAATATGCGACAAACGACCCATATTAAAAATATGACGACACGACCTATAAAAAACGTGAGAAAGGAAGAGAGGAAAGAGAAGAATCGGGTTTGATTTACACCCTCAACTTACATGCTTTGTTTTCTCGGGATAAGGCTCGTCGGAAAGTGGCTTAGACTTGGGAGCGTCGAGATGATGAGGATGAGTTTAGGGTGTCGGTTTGGACGTCGGGTTTGACGTGTGGTCGGACGTCGGGTCGGGCGGCTTCTCGGGGCTTCGAGGCTTCGGAGAGGTGTCAGGATTTGCTAGCTATCGAGGATGTATGAAAACCGTGTTATGAGGCTGTTTTCTCGGTGTTAATTGTGTGTTGAAGGGTGTAAAAAAACCGTGTCAAAAAACCGTGTCGAAGAGTTGTCTTTTGTGTTGGACGAGAGGTCCTATTTATAGGAATCGAGGTAGTCTTGCTTGTGTGACAAGAAATACCGGTTTGGATAGGAAATACGAGAGTTTGAGAGGAAATCAAAGTCCCGTTTCTTGGTGAAGAAGTCATGAATCTCGGCTGGTGGAGGAGTATTTTGGCTGACTTGGGATGCCTAAACCGAGTGTTTGGAGCTCGGTTGGTGTCTGATTCGGTTTCCGGATAGAATTCCTACTTGAGGTCGAATTCTACTTTTAACAGAATTGTTTAATGTTTTAATGATGCTGATATTTTGTAGTGTTTGAGTATGAATCAGCCGTGTGAAGTGTCACGGCTGACTCACGTGTCTCGGGAAAATCTTTGACCGGGTTTTGACTCGGTCGCTAAAAGACGGTTTTACCCCTGGTGTCGGATTCGACCCAAATTAGTGTTATTTGACTCGAAACGACCCACTGGGCCTGGATTTGAGGTTGGTTTTGTGAAATTTGTACTCCTTAATAAGTCTAAACCAAATGTCCATGATTACAAGCCCATATCCGAGTCCGCCAAAGCATATTTACGTCCAATCATCATCGGGTGTTTGGCGGGAACTATTATAGACACCTGGCGGTCAAAATGTGGGTGTCTACAGAGCCCCCACTCTGACTGAGGCTTGGACAAGGCAAAAGTCAGAGTAGCTACCAGGCCAATCAAGGATTAAAACCTGGCAGACTTCCGATCGGGTCGTTTATAGTCCATTAGACCTGCGTGAAGGGCTCGCCAGCCATAGGATAGAAATCATACCTGGGTTAATGTTGATAATGTCGCGGGAGCTGTCTTAGAAGCTATGGGTATACCTGTTTACAGGTACATCTTGTCTTAGAATTGCGCGGGAGCTTGCCTTGGAAGCTATGGACACATCTGTTTACAGATATATCCTGATTCTTCAGTAAAAAAATGTCGCCTAAACTTTCCACTGGGGAACTTTTCCTGGAATTTCTCGGGAGTGTTGGGTGTACCTGTATGCTGACCTAATTTGTATGTAACATTTAGGTGAAACACCGACTCATGCTGGGGAAGAAATGATGATTTTTTTCGAAAATTTTTGAAGAGGAAAATGCTGAATTTTTTTTGAAAAGCTTGGAAATAAGGATGCTTGGGATGACTTTGATTCCTAATCGGATTCTGACACAGATTCCTGGAATTCCCTGGTTAGGCCTGTATGCCTAGTTGAGGTAGGAGAAGTGATATAAAGCTTATTCCTGTGATGACTAGGAAAAGGGATATTCTCTATTATAAATAGAGGGCTTTGGCTTCTTATTTTTCATATTTCAACCCAAATCCTTTCTTTTATCTTAAAATCCTTTAGACTTTTTAGGATAAATAAAAGAAACTATTCTCGCAATGGGTATTGATCACTTGACTGCGATGCTTCAGGCGTGGGCCCAGGATTTTCGAGACGAAGATAAAGTTCAGCTAACTCAAATGGGAATTGTGGCTGTATTCCCACTTCAGCGGCTTAGGGTAGATTCGCATTTCCTTGATGCTTGCTTATCCTTTTGGGATACTACCCACCATGTTTTTGCATTTTCTTGAGGAGAAATGTGTCCCCTTCCTGAAGAAATTGCAGCTATAGGCGGTTGGTGTCCTAGTGCTCGTCCTGCCATTCCCCCATTTTATCCTGACCCAAGGAGGAGGCTAAGGGATTTTCTAGGCTTGTCGCATGCTGAGACAGCTATGGTAAAGGGAGATTCGGTTTCCCTATTTGACCTGGCTAACAAATTTATGAACCCAGTTGGTGCAAGAATCACTTCTACCCATAGGCGTAGGGCTTTCGCCTTTTGTATGCTGCATCGCTATGCCTTCGAAGGTCGAATGGATGCTGACTCGTGTTTGGGTGAGATCAGGCTGATTAGCATAGTTGACCAAATGGAGACAGGTCACAGCCCGGCTTGGCTGATAACTGGGGAGATTATTATGGGCCTTGACGCTAGGAGACTTGACCCGGATCGACAATTGACAGGAGGCATTCGTCTTTTGCAGGTATTTAATCGTTTTTCGAAAAAATGCCGGTTTTCCGAATTTTTCCCGAAACTTCGAATTTTCCGAAATTTTCGAAATTTCCAATTTTTCGAAAATTTTTGGTTTTTCCGAAATTTTCGAAATTTCCAATTTTTGAAAATTTGTTTTTTTTTGAATTTTTTTGAATTTTCGACTTTTTGATTTTTCGAAAGTTTTTGACTTTTCGAAAATTTTGCAGATCTGGTTATCCGAGCGTCTGTCATTCATAGAGCCCCCAGTGAATATATCCAGATATCGTAGCTGTCAGATCGGCTCAAGGTCCCGACGAATAAGATCAAGTCATCATATAAATCGAAAATATTGGGATGAAGAGCTAACATTCCACGGTGGGCCTTTGATTAGATGGAACGTCATCTGGTGGTTCCTTTCAAGGCTGACGGGGTTAGCTAGGAGGGACAAGGCCCGTTATCTGGTGATCTTGTCTTTGGACTGGACTGTCCATATCTATCAGGACCGTATTCTAAGACAGTTCGGTTCGTTTCAGCAGATCCCTGAGACTGAGGCAATTATTAGCGTTTCGCTCCAATTGACGGACGCTATGTGTGACACGTGGCTACAGCGCTGGTTCACCCGTGTCATGTGGACTATACCTCGCCCTTGTCAAACCACTTGGGTTTCTGAATCATATCGAAGATGGACATCTGAAGAATCACAAGAGACCCGTAAGACTTTGAAGACTGAAGAGGCACTTGACTTGGCCCGTCAAGAATCGGTAAAAGATAATAGACGGTTTTTGATAAAGAGGAGACTCCAACTACCTTTGCTGAGCCGGAGTGGGGTTCTAAGTCAAAAACTAAGACTCAAGCTAATGAGACCGGTGCTAGTGACTTGGAGAGAAGGCTCGGACCGAGACTAGCGGTCCGAGATAGGCTAGGTCCGTGTGAGGTGATCGGGGAGTCGAGTTTGAAGAAACGAGCCCGGGCTAAGGAGATTCCCTTGGTGATTAGGGAACGTTCACCTCCACGTCGACGCCGGTGGGTGGAAAAGGAAACTAAGAACAAGGGAAAGGGAAGAATGCCTTAGTTTTTTTTATTATTTAAGTATTAGTATTATTTATTATGCGCTGGACTCTTCTTTTTTTATTTTTTTTGTAATTTTTGAAATAAATAAAGAAAGGTTTATTAAAGAACCGTTCCTGTTTTTTCGATTGCAGTGGTTGTGCCCTTTTGAGGGGCTGCCTACGTATCCATAATAAATGGAATCAAACAAGACGTAGTTCAGACTTAATTTGCAATTTCGAAATACATCAAGACTATTGGTTCAAGATGTTTGTAATAGTAGAGTAAGTAATTCTAGCCCTTGACTTGTCTTAAAAAGTTTGAAAAAAGATGTTTTTAATAAACTTTTGCAAATGACATTGAGAGAGAGGTGGGTTAAGGGTAGTAGCGCTTCAGCTGATCCAGGTTAGTTGGGTTGACAAACTCATTCCCGTCCAGATCCGTTAGCATTACTGCTCCCCCTGATAGAATCTTCTTTACCAGATATGGCCCAGCCCAGTTAGGTTTGAATTTTCCCCTTGGGTCTACTGGTAATAAAGCTCGAACAGACTTGAGAACCAAATCTCCTTCTTTGATGTTTCTGGGCCTTACCCTTTTGTTGAAAGCCCGTTGGATTCTCTTCTGATGGATTTGTATATTATTGAGGGCACGAGATTGTCGTCCGTCTAAAAGAACTAGCGAGTCATATCGTGTTCGAACCCAATCAGCTTTGGGTACTTGACTTTCGAGTAGGATTCTGAGTGATGGTACTTCTAACTCAACAGGTTGGACCGCTTCCATCCCGTATGTAAGGTAATACGGTGATGCCCCGGTCGCAGTACGAATCGAGGTCCGATATCCCCAAAGTGCAAATGGTATTTTGTCGGGCCAGTCTCGGTAATTATCAGCCATCTTTTTGAGTATGGTGACAATTGTTTTATTAGCCGCTTCTACTGCTCCATTGGTTTGGGGTCGATAGGGTGAAGATGTATGCCTTTGAATTTTGTACTTGGTCAGCAAGGCTGTTGTTTCGGCTTGAAAATGGGTCCCGTGGTCACTGATGAACTCGTGAGGGATCCCATACCGGCATATTATCTTATTTTGAATGAACTTGGCAACATGGCTGGCGTTGAGAATACGGTAGGATTCGGCTTCTACCCATTTGGTGAAATAGTCGATTGCTACCAAAATGAAGCAGTGTCCTCCGGTTCCCGAGGGGTTTATCTTCCCAATTATGTCGATTCCCCATGTTGAAAATGGCCATGGTGATGTCATGGTGTATAACAAGGATGGTGGCATATGCTGCACATTGGCGAAAATTTGACAATTATGGCAATGTCTAACATATAGCTGAAAGTCGGTTTCCATGCTATTCCAGTAGTATCCAAGCCTCATGATTTTCCGGACTAACATCTGGGCATTCATGTGTGGGCCGCATTCGCCATCATGTACCTCATCCATAACTTTTTCAGCGTTGGTTTTATCAACACATCGAAGGAGAGCCCCCTGTGCTGTCTTTTTGTAGAGTTGCCCATCGTCGGTGCGGATGAACTGGGTTGCCAGTCTTCGCAGGGCCTTTTTGGCTCGGTTGTCAGCTCCGGGTGGATATTCCCCGGTTGCTAGGTATGTCAACACAGCTTGATACCATGGCTCGGGATCAGGTATCTCGATTTCTTCGATGTCGTGGATATATGCTGGCTCGGATCGTCTTTCGACACAGATTGGCATACTGGTCATATGATCGGGAATATTTAGCAAAGATGCCAGTTTTGAGAGTGCATCTGCGAATTGATTTTCTTCCCGAGGTAGGTATATATATTCTACCTTCTGGAACTGTTTCTCGAGATCCCTTACTCGTGCCTGGTAGGCCACGAGATTAGCATTTCGAGTTTTCCATTTTTGGAGCGCTTGATTAATGACCAGAGATGAATCACAGTGTACTCGGAGGTTCGTGACCCCTAAGTCGGCGGCGGCTTGTAGCCCGTGGATACATGCTTCATACTCAGCGGCATTATTAGTGACGTCGAAGTCTAATTTGATGGATACGGGAGTATGTTCCCCTCTTGGTGAGATTAGGAGAATCCCGACTCCAAATCCTCGGAAACTGGATGCCCCGTCAAAATATAAGTCCCATGCTTCGGTGTCAGTGTGGAAAATGTCTTCATCCGGGAAGGAGCAAGTGTCGGTGTGTCCTTCTTCGGTTATGGGACTGTCAGCGAGAAATTCGGCTCCTATTCGTCCTTTGATGGCTTTCAATGGTACGAACTTCAGATCGAGTTCTGCCAATATCAGGGTCCATCTCGATATCCTGCCGTTGAGGATGGGCTTTTCGAAAAGGTACTTGATGGGATCCATTCTGGATAATACCTGTACCTCGTAACTGAGCATGTAATGTCGGAGCTTCTTAGTGGCCGAGACCAAAGCTAAACACGTCTTTTCGAGCATGGTGTATTTACACTCGTACTCTAAAAACTTCTTGCTGATGTAGTATATAGCCCGTTCTTCGGAGTTGACCGTCTGAGCTAGCATAGCCCCCATGGCTGTCTCTGTCATGGTTAGGTATAGTGACAAAGGCAAACCGTGCTGAGGTGGCATCAGGACCGGTGGTGAGGCCAGAATTTCTTTGATTCTACCAAAGGCTGCTTGACATTTGTTGTCCCATAGTAACCGTTCTCCTATTTTCAGCTTCTTGAAGATCGGTTCACACACCATGGTCAGCTTTGAAATGAATCTGCTAATGTATTGGACTTTTCCGAGAAACCCTCTTATCTCCTTTTCGGTTTTAGGGGGCTGCATCTCGGTGATGGCCTTGATTTTGGCTGGATCAACTTCGATACCTCGTTGGCTAACGATATGACCCAGTAATTTGCCGGATGTTATCCCGAAACTGCATTTCTGAGGGTTTAGCCTCATGTTGTATTTGCGTAATCGGGAGAAGAACTTTCTCAGGGCGGTGATGTGCCCGTCCCTGTCTTTAGATTTGACGATCATGTCGTCCACGTAGACTTCCACTTCTTTATGCATCATGTCATGTAATAAAGTCGTGGCGGTTCGTTGATATGTAGCCCCGGCATTGATGAGACCAAACGGCATAACAGTATAGCAATAAGTACCCCAAGGTGTAATAAAGTGGTCTTATCCATATCTTCTTCTGCCATTTTTATTTGGTTATACCCCGCATACCCGTCCATAAATGATAGAAGGGCATGGTCAGCTGTGTTATCCACCAGTATATCGATGTGTGGTAACGGGAAATCGTCTTTCGGGCTCGCCTTGTTAAGATTCCGAAAGTCCACACAGACACGAACCTTACCATCCTTTTTGGGGACCGGTACAATGTTTGCAACCCAATCTGGATATTCGGAGACTCGTATGAACCCAGCTTCGAATTGTTTGTCGACTTCCTCCTTGACTTTGAGGGACCATTCGGGCCTCATGCGTCGGAGTTTTTGTTTAACCGGCTTGAACCCTTCCTTGATCGGTATATGGTGCTCGGCTATTTCGCGATCAATCCCCGGCATGTCCTTGTAGGACCATGCGAAGACGTCTTTGAATTCTTGAAGGAGAACTATGAATTGTTGTTTCTCCTCGGGATCTAAGGATAATCCTATCTTAAGCATCTGAGGTTCTAAGGTTGTTCCCACGTTGATGGATTCGGTTTCTTCGATTACCGGATTGCGGGATTCCCTTTGCTCTAGTTGCTCGATCAGATGTGGAGGCAAGGATACCTGTTCGTCGGGTTTCTCAATGTCATTGCACATAAAATTTTTGAAATTGAGAAAGTTTTGAAAATGAGACAAGTCGTAAGCAGAACGGTTGTTATTATTGATCATGAATTGAGAAAATAGCTCGAAGAGAGCTGCCATCTGATCACTAGTCAGTGGCGGGATAGGTAGGGTGCCCGGGACAGACCCCGAGGCACAAGAAGTAGCTAAAGGGAGAGGGGGAGTTATAGGACTAACCCTAGCACCGGACTCACTAGACTCAATCTTAGACTCAGACTCAGACTCCGACTCAGACTCAGATTCAGATTCTGGCATTTCTCCTTCCCCTGTGATCAGCTTGTAAGTCCTTCCTTGACTGTCAGTCCATTTAACAGTCTTCCTCCAGGCTCTGCTTCCGGTCTCGGACCCAACTTCTGATATCAGCTTGGATGGATCAAAGGTGCGGCTACGGAGAATGAGGCTGACTAGCTCTTCCTTCGGTGTTGGGACCGCGAGTTCCTCTCCAAAAAGTAGCCCTAGCTTGGGCTCAGCATTCTTAGCATCTTCGGACTGGATGAGAGCGAAGATGTCGTCTGGTATGTAGTTGCAATCCTGGGCCAAGTGGGTCCCAGGGCGCATAGTTGTGGGCCGATATAGGCCAGTTTGGACGGTCTCGAATACTGGAGTGACAAAGATGACCTTGCCGGCTTCGGTTTGGCCCATGTTTTCCGGGGTTAGGGTGTAGCCCAGGCCTGTTTGAGTCCTCCCATTGTCCAGAACTTCGAGGATTTTTCCTGCAGGGAGATCGGGCCTTGATGTAACCCCTGGTAGAAAGCCCAGATTCTGCAGCATTCGGTCAAGGCGAACCGTGAAGTAAGGACGGAAGAGATGATCTTCTTCGATGGCCCCTACGAAATTGAACCCCCAGAGATCGGTGCGGCCCGAAGTGTTGCAGTTAGCCACAGTCATAGGTGTTGCTTCTAGAGTGATGACAGTGTCGTGCAAAGATAGCTTGATTTTCCGATGCAAGGTGGAGGATACAACTCTGGTTGCGTGGATCCAAGGTCTTCCTAAAAGAAGGTTGAAGGAAGAAGTCACGTCAATCACTTGAAACTCTAGCTCCTTCTCTATCGGGCCTGTTATGATAGTAAGTTTTGTGGCTCCGGCTACTGACTTTGGGCTTCCGTCAAAAGCCTGTATGGTTTGAGCCGTAGGAATGTAGTCGGCCTCGGTAATGCCGAGGGCTTTAGCGGTCCTCAAGGGGAGGACATTGACCGCTGACCCGTCGTCTATTAGGGTCATGGGTAGGTACTTCCCACGGCATATGACCGTGATGTAGAGGGCCATGTTGTGGGCTGGCCCAAATGGTGGTAGATCAGCATTGGAGAAGGTGATTAGTGGGCCTTCTTCTATGGATCTCCCCTTTAGGTGGGGCAGAACCGTGGCTACCATTTCAGCTGGAGTAGCCATAGAGTCGATTTTGACTTGATCGAGGGCCTTACTGAGTGCCTCTCGATGTTCCTGGGAGCTAACTAAGAGTTGCCATATAGAGAGGTCAACTCGAGTCCTGTTTAGCTGCTTTACAAGAGCCTTTTCAGCAGTCGGCTCTTCTGGGGCGGGCTCCACCCTAAGTGGCTCGGCGATGATGAGGGCTTGACTAGTGGCTAAGACCTTGGACCTAACCTTCTGAATCTCCTCGGGGGTGATGGGGACAGCTTCCCCTTTGGTGAGATAGACGTCGTCTTCGTCGTCGCACCAGATCCCGTTTATTTGCAGGACAAATGGAGAAATGAGGTGCGAGCAATCCACTATTTCCCCGGAGAAGATGGCGTGAGTGGCCAACGGGTTATCCTTGTTGTTGGGTTTACCCCCGGGCAAAGGGATCTTCCCGCCCTCGATGAGATCTTGGATAAGGTGTTTTAGCTTCCAGCATTTCTCGGTATCGTGCCCCTTACCACGATGGTAGTGGCAGTAGGCCTGGAGGTTGTAGGCCTTGGAGCGTCGTTCGACCGGGAGATCAGGTGTTGGGCCTATCGGGGTGATCAAGCCTTTTGATGAAAGTCTCTGCAGGGCATTTTCATAGGTGGTGCCTATGTCGGTGAATACCCGGGGGGTGGTATTCTTCTGAGACGAGGTATCAAGCGCGTTCACCTCGTCAAAAATGCTATGAGTGGCAGCAGTAGTTGTGGGCTTGCTTGTTGACGAGCTGGCCCCTTGATATCCCTTGGTGGAGGCCTTAGTAAGGCTTTCCAACCTTAAATCATCTTCGATTCTCGTTCCCATTTCGGTTAGGACCGCGAAGCTAGGTATGATGGCGTACCGGAGATGGACCCGGTAAGCTGGGAGGAGGTTCTTGACGAAGGCTTCAACCAGCACCTTTTCACTGGGCTTATCGACCAGTTTGACGCTTTCAGCCCTCCAGCGTTTGAGATATTTTGTGAATCCTTCCTTAGGTTCCTGGGCCATTACTTCCAGGGTGCGCATAGTGGTCTGGATTTCCGTGTTATCGGCGTAATTCCGAGCGAATTCCGTTGCCACGTCATCCCAAGTTTTGTATTTCTTGGAATCGAGCCGGTAGTACCAGGCTCTTGGGTGCTTCTCGAGGGAAGAAGCGAACAGGTGCTTGAACATGTTGGACTTAACCCCCTTAAGGGCCATGAACTCCTTGAAAGCCCGGATATGGTGGACCGGGCCTTCAGTACCCTCGAACATTGGCAGACCCGTCAAATTGAGATTGGCGGGTAGTTCATCGGTCAGTGGGGTGTAGGTCCGAGCATTCTCCGTATGTATGGAGCTTTGGGTTGACAGATGGACCTGTTCGTGCAGTTTGTGGACTGCGCTGGCCAATTCAGCTAAAGCCCCAGTAGTATCGACACTGCCACTAGGAGTTCCCTGCTCTATGGCACTTACCCGGGTAAGGATGGAGATCTGGTCCCCTCTCATCGACGTTATCATGTTTTCCAGCTTGGTCAATGAGGCCTTCAAATCATCGACGGCTTGTTGCGTCATGGCTCGTGTGTGGGGTGGCCTGTCTGTAAGGGCAC
This sequence comes from Agrostemma githago, assembly GCA_958450325.1. Lineage (NCBI taxonomy): Eukaryota > Viridiplantae > Streptophyta > Magnoliopsida > Caryophyllales > Caryophyllaceae > Agrostemma > Agrostemma githago. The sequence continues at coordinate 56,672,171 of OY288247.1, read as the reverse complement.
CGCGTAATCAGTAACTGACCCAGATCTTAGAATCAAAGAGTACATCCCGAGCAAGGAAAAGACTAAAAAAGACCGAAAACTGACTTCTAGACGGGTGACTCGTGGACGGTGGGACTTCCTTAGGATTTGGCAAAGTGGGCCTAGTCCTGTTTGAAGGAAGATCCATGTGAGAATTCCCCAGACTTTGGACTCGAGTGTGTAAACGGACTTCCCTTTGCAGGAGTTTGTCCTATGAAGGTGGGCCGTGCCTTGACAAATAAGGCGGACTGGGATGGGGTGGAAATCCGTGATGTAAGATCGACGGAGTTTCGACGCTATAGATTCTAACTTACGACAAGACCCGACACTGCTAAATACGGGAAGTCCTAAGAAGAAGGTTTTGAAAAGGGAGTTTGGATTTGAAAAATCCGAGCAAGGTTGGATTGGAAGGCCCGATTTTTTTTTTTGAAAATCGGGAAAAAAGGTCATCGGGCCGAGATTTCGGGCTTTTTTTTTTAAAAGGTTTGGACAGCATACCGACTAAAAATAGGCTATTTTGAGTCAAAATCATAAGTCCTAAATTCGGCAGCTTTCCGGGTTTTGAAAAAGAATGGATTTGAAAAGATGTAAGTTTTTTGAAAAATGACGGTTTTTTGAAAAAGACCAAAAAAGATCAAGTAGCATGTAGTCATGGAAACAGTATAACGACGCCATGTATGCTCTTAGTCTAAGTCTCGGTCGGTCGAATAGGGTCAATACCAACAACGATCGCATTCTCGCAAATCAGGACGGACCTCCTAAGCCGAGTTGGTCATAGAATCTGCCGTAAAACCCATGCGAGTTCCGCCATCGAAGTCTTTAGTGCACCCAAGTGGGAATGCACCGTGGTATAGTGGGACGTCGGTCACAAGTAACCGGCCCGGGAAAGAACGGGGTTATGCATGAACCATTGAACTAAAACGTGTACATTACTAATCAAACGATTTCTTTTCGAGTCTCACCCTGAGGATGTCGATGGTAAGTGACACATCAGTTAATCCCCAGCGGAGTCGCCAAATTGTGGACATGACATAGGTCCACCCCGACGCGGCCACGCGCGGGTTTGGGGAGGCGAATGAATCTCCATATGAGATGGATCGAATTGAATTTTAAATCGAAGTAGGAGTCGCCACCGAATTTTGTGGTTATTCGGAACCATTCGAACCCACTCTATGTCGTAGTGGGCCATATTTAAAACATGGCCTATTTCCGATGTCAGAGCTTCCCGGGTTCGTCCCTTTGCATTACGATACCGATACCGACATTATCGGATACCGTGTATTGAATGACTCTCGTTGCCAATGGATTCGGACATCCGAAAACCATGGTTCTGAGTAAGGGGTGAGGGTACGTGTTGGGAAGTTCATTAAGAACACCCAACCCCGCCCGCGCTTAGCGGCCTTTACTAAGATATCGTTCGTTTTTGTGTACACACGTTAGTTCGACGGTTGAATGATATGCAGAGATTATTTTCCTAAGACATGTGAGGAAAATAAATAAATGGGTTGCTAATTCGTTTAATGCATATTAAACTAATAACGTCAAAGTTATTTTAGCATGCGAATTCGTTTTAGTCTAATAAAACGAAGAAATAAATAGATTGCTACAAACACGAGAAAACGAGTTAGTAACGATTGAATAATAATATATCAAATAAATATACGAGATCGAGAAAATAAATATTAATCGAAACCTGGAAAATATTGTTAAAACGCTGTTTTGTATAAAAAACGAAGCTCGAAAAATAATAAAAAAGAACGAGAAAGGCGCGCCAAGGCAGCCGGCCGCGCGGCTCGCCCGGGACGCCGGCGAGTCGCGTGTCGGTCTGATTTTCAAAGACGATTTTTGTAGATTCGACTAGATCGCATACAAATATTGCATAACTTGTACTCGATCTAGTATTTTCGATATTCGTTATATTCGGTAATTGACTACGAAATCAATATCAAATACTCGGAATAGTTTTGGAAGAGATATAAATTTTAGAAATCGTTTCGTAGAATAAAATAAAATAAAACGATCGAAAAGGCTAAAAAAGGACCCGGGTCACAGGCTCGTGCGCGAGTCGCCTGGGCGTGGCGCGACTCGCGTGAGGGTCTGTCCGATTTTTATTTTTTGTCGAAAATTGTTGATTTTATAAATCGCGTACAAATATGGATTAATTTATACTCAATTCATATTTTCGATATTCGTCGTATTCGATATTCGATTATGAAATCGATATCGAATAGTCGGAATGATTTTAGAAAAGGTTTTGAGAAAAGTTTGTTTTTTGAACGAAAAGTAAGAAAAAAGAATTTTGAACGAAAAAGATGTTAATTCTCTCCGCGCATAAAATCGTCGAATTTTGTTTAAAAAGATGTAACGATTTTATTTAGCATCAACGAGAAATAATTAATTTTGTTCTTGTTGGATACAATATTCGATTAGAGAATCGATATCGTATTTTAAGAACGTTATAAAAAATAGTTTTTTATAGTATCGATATTAGAAATAGTAAATATGCGACAAACGACCCATATTAAAAATACGACGACACGACCTATAAAAAAACGTGAGAAAGGAAGAGAGGAAAGAGAAGAATCGGGTTTGATTTACACCCTCAACCTACATGCTTTGTTTTCTCGGGATAAGGCTCGTCGGAATGTGGCTTAGACTTGGGAGCGTCGAGATGATGAGGATGAGTTTAGGGTGTCGGTATGGACGTCGGGTTTGACGTGTGGTCGGACGTCGGGTCGGGCGGCTTCTCGGGGCTTCGAGGCTTCGGAGAGGTGTCAGGATTTGCTAGCTATCGAGGATGTATGAAAACCGTGTTATGAGGCTGTTTTCTCGGTGTTAACTGTGTATTGAAGGGTGTAAAAAAAACCGTGTCGAAGAGTTGTCTTTTGTGTTGGACGAGAGGTCCTATTTATAGGAATCGAGGTAGTCTTGCTTGTGTGACAAGAAATACCGGTTTGGATAGGAAATACGAGAGTTCGAGAGGAAATCAAAGTCCCGTTTCTTGGTGAAGAAGTCATGAATCTCGGCTGGTGGAGGAGTATTTCGGCTGACTTGGGATGCCTAAACCGAGTGTTTGGAGCTCGGTTGGTGTATGATTCGGTTTCCGGATAGAATTCCTACTTGAGGTCGAATTCTACTTTTAACAGAATTGTTTAATGTTTTAATGATGCTGATATTTTGTAGTGTTTGAGTATGAATCAGCCGTGTGAAGTGTCACGGCTGACTCACGTGTCTCGGGAAAATCTTTGACCGGGTTTTGACTCGGTCGCTAAAAGACGGTTTTACCCCTGGTGTCGAATTCGACCCAAATTAGTGTTATTTGACTCGAAACGACCCACTGGGCCTGGATTTGAGGTTGATTTTGTGAAATTTGTACTCCTTAATAAGTCTAAACCAAATGTCCATGATTACAAGCCCATATCCGAGTCTGCCAAAGCACGTTTACGTCCAATCATCATCGGGTGTTTGGCGGGAACTATTATAGACACCTGGCGGTCAAAATGTGGGTGTCTACACTAAGTTGTCTTTTATGAACATTATTGTTAGAATTAGCAATAACATGTTGGGACAAACTCACGTATTAAGTAGAGCTTTATATCCCGAAGGCTCAAACTTTCCTAGAGGGTCAAACCAATACACATGATTATGCTCAACAATATCCGATATTATAAGAACCCAATGATACCTGATAACGAAAAAATCAACTTCACTTAATCAATATAATAACAAAAATTAACTTCACTTAATCATGTGTTAGAATAAAAAAGTACTTACTTGTTGTAAAATGGAGCCAAATATATGGGTTTTCTCCCTTTGTTCATGAACTAATGGATGTACGTCGTCATCTCATCCGCATTATGCCCAATCATCGAAAGAAATTCCGGACATAGTTCATCATACTACTATGTACCATATACATTTTTGTGACTAAACAATAATTACAAGTTGTGATTACATAGTACATACTTACCCAACAAAAGTCTTACTGCACGACACATTGAGTTTTTCCATATTCAACAGCAATTTGATGTCTTCCTTTGTTAGAGAAATTATAGGAATACAGCATACTAACAAAATACAGTCAAAAGGCAATTAAATCAATTTAATATCAAAAATATGATGAACTATGCTGTGCATAGGACAATGCTTAACTGGAATGTTATACTCAGTTAAATGGCATCCTTAAAAAAGAAGTCTAAATATGTTTTGGTAAGAAACCAAAATCATATCAGCTTTAGCCAGCAGAGCACTGAAAGTGCAAGATGCTCAAACTATCAGCATGGTGATGGACTCTGAGCTGACAGCAACACAGCTCTTAGTAGATAATGCAATGAAGTATACAAGAAATAACAGGGAGTGTGTAGGAATAGAATCGCATGAAGAGAAAACGGATGAAGTGAGATACATGACATATACAAGCACCGACGTACATCTGAAAAGTACATATATAACAGTAGCCACACTGGTCTTAGTAGATAATGCCAGCGACGTATACAATAAACAATAGGGAGTGAATAAAAATTGAAGCATATGAAGAGGAAAGGGAAGAATGGAGATAAATGCCACGTAAAAGCAGCAACGTACATGCAAAAAGTACGTAACATTTCCTATATTTTTCTGCCTGGTACTATAATAATTGAACAATGTATTTCTCTTCCAAAATGCTTTGCAATTGATGAAAGTATTGAGTCCCTAATAGTTTAATAGAGACACTTAATGACTTAATGTTGCATAAACCGGATATAAAGGCAAACTGGGACATGAAGAAAGGTAAGGAACCTCTCTCAAACTTGTTTATTGCAGTAGTAGAGCAAGCCAAATATGTGAAACTTAAAATTTTCCATCTCTAACCTGAAAAAAATCTCCTTTGGCCATCAGAAAATAGTCTTTAAGAGCCTTTAAATGTCCATTAAGATCAGCCCGGACAACTACAAGCTGAAAATAATAGTAATCTTTAGATGCATGCCTTAAAAGACTCAAGTGAAAAATAAGGTATATAAATAAATAAATTGCGTATAATACCTGCCACAAATGAGTGGCAGCAATAGCACAAATTGAGTCAACAACACACTCGAAGGACCTCCTGTGAAATTCAGTTGAGTTAGAGTAAGAACCATTCATTAGCTGAAAAAGTACTAATATATGCAGCCAAAGAAAGTATAGTCTATGTCCTAAGCTAGCATTCACACTATATGAAAACATAAGGAGGGGGGGAGTGAAACCTTCAAATCCTGGAGCATTGTTTCAATTTTGTCTGCCTCATATTGAGAAAGTAAATCATCTCCTGAAGATTCTGCATCAACATTGAGCTTGTTATTGACTGCTTGTGTGTCTTTCTGGAAGGAGAAGTGATCACTCAGTCCCTGATTTTTGTGAGACTGCCTAGGAATTTTGTGATGATACAAAGAATCCTTCACAAAAAAACCGGGGCTGGGATTTCGAAGAACCCTTATAGCTTTCCTAGCAAATAGAATAGATTCAGCAACTCGCATATTGATATATTCAGGAAGCATTTCCTGCATTGGCAAGTTGTTCCAGTTATAGACATGTCATAAGGAGGTCAAAATCACTCAATGACTCAAGTGACTTAACTTTACATTGTTAAGAATGGAAAGAGATATTTGATTTATCATATGATGATAAAGGAATAGAGAAGGGAGGGGATACACTATACTCACAACTGATTCTCCACAAACTTGTTTCTTATGGTAAAAAAGGATCCTTGTGAATCAGAATTCAAAAACCACATGAAGAGACCATCACTCATAATTGATATTGAATCTCCGCTTACCTAACTTCCTGTTCGTAGAAAAGCTCTAGCTTCACGCTGCACAAATTTCATCCAAGCGCATTCTTCAGCCACTAGTCTCGATTATATCATGGAGGCTAAACTTGCGTACTACTAAGGGATCGCCTTGATTGGCTTTACTTGTCACAAGGGCAATGGAACTCAAATCTAAGGACGAAAAAGATGAAAATGACAATGCAAAAGAAAAGAAAGATGTGGTGAAGTATTATGAAAGGGGCAGCGAGGATATTATTAATACAGATAATACATTACCACAGGAAGAAGTCGGCAACTAAGAACCTCTTAACGAGATAGTTTTCAGCCTATTTCATCTACTTCCACTATCTGCATCCTTGCCTCCTACTTTCCAATGGAATTTTCCTCGATTATTATTATACATGTGAATCTATCTATCTACCTATTGGATGCAAAAATCTAGAAAGATGATTTTTATGATCATATACTGAGGAGGGAGGGAGTACAAGTACAAGTAGTAGGACTAATTAATCAAAAAAACTTATGGTCCATATAATCTATCTTTTGTATCACTAAAATTGAGGATGACTGACTGACTTAACGTTTAATTAGTACTCCGTAATTTGTAAGAAACAGATCCCCGGCTATTCCTACTCTACTCTACTCTATTCAGTATTAATTGCATCTCTACAACTATGTACTGTATACTATACGTAAGATATACAAGTTTATATACCTACCTACACCACTTATCTTATTACTCTATTATTATTCCATTATTATTATATTAAGAATTTCACATATACTTGTTTGTAAATGAGTGAGTAATTATATACTCCTATTCCAGACTCACTCATCCATCCGATCCGCCCACTGTTTGTTAACTTAACTTGGCTTTGGCATCACTAGACTCCTCCTAACTTACTCAGTAGACTTCTCTACTCAGTACTCACCCACCTTTATGTCTTTTTAAAACAAAACTAAAAACAAATCCAGAAGAAACAAATACGAGTACTACTTACTAGTACTGTATATAGGGAAAATTCAAGTCATGGTCAAAATGAATCACATACATACATACATACATACATACATAGCAGTATCATATGAGAAGATTACAGGAAAACAAGTGTGTGTGTGTGTGTGAATTCAGGATTTGAAAACTAACCTAGTAATAGTACCAGTACTTTGATTACCAAATACGCTAGCAATCTTTATACTAAGCACCAAATTGAGATGTATATCCACAAAAGAAGTCCGATTAATTGTATCAAATAATTAACAATAACTTCATCAACCAAACAGTATAGCAGCTGAAACATTACTTGGCAAACTAATTTCAACCAGTAAAATCATTCATCCAATTCTACATTTCAACCAAAAAAAATAGGTTCCTTCCTAATAAATTAAACTTAGATACGATCAATATACCCTCCCAATCATCAGTTCTCGCACACCAAATATCAATCCACAATAACAACAACAAAAAAAACCCTAAAATTTCCGAACAGATGAAATTCAAATTCACCTTCGAGAAGTACACAAATAACGGAGTAGTATGCTCCAAGAAGCGATTGAAGTTGGTCGCAGTTGTGGCGGAAGCCGATACAAGTGGAGTCCCCGTGGAAGCGCAGTCATCTAACTCGGTCGGCTTCTCCCTCACACTCGCGGCGGCGGCAGAACATCAGACGACACTTCGGCTTTCGGTGGCGGTGGCGCAAACTTATGCCGCCTTAAATTATGGCAATTTTGATTAAACTGATTATTGTGTTGCTGATTTAGCTGTTTTTGAGGCCTAATATCTTCCTTTTTCTGTTGTTGCGTGATGAGGAGGGAGGCGACGGTGAGGAGGGGAGGGGAAGGGTGAGGTGAGGGTTTAGGGTTGGCAACGGTGAGGAGGATGGAAAAGGGTGAGTTTCATTTCAGAAAAATGAAAAGAAATGGGCGTGTGCGAGAGATAAGGGTGACTTCAATTTTCTGGGGTTATAAGTTTATAACCAGTTACATGTTGCTCTATGGCTCTTACGAGTATATTTCAATGGATTTTCATGTGCCCTACGTCTATTCATATATTATAGGCATAGGTTTTACTTTGACCTATGTCTATAATTTATAGACATGGGTTTTAATTTTGACCTATGTATATTCACTTTTATATACATAGGTTTTTTAAATAACCTATGTCTATTAAAAATAGAAGTAGGTTTTTCTTTTAACCTATGTCTATTAGGTCATGTCTATGACTAGTTTTGTAGTAGTGATTGGCTTTTGCTCCAAACATTTTTCTATTCCTTATTCGCCGATGCAAGGGACATTCTTAACTCAACCGCAAGGGGCGACTTTTTCTTGCTCAATGAGGACGAATCCCATGAGCTTCTCGAGAAGATAGCCAAAAGTGGCATGTGTGCTAAGGAAATGCAAGAGGGTGAATCAAGTGGAGACTCAAAATCGTCAAATGACATGGAGGCCACTCTTGAGGTACAAATCGCTCAACTACTTGAGAGATTTGAGGCAATGGTTGCTAGGGACACCTTCCAACCCGAAATGAGGCCCCCATCAAGAAGAGTCACTCCACCAAGAAGAGTCACCCCCACCAAGAAGAGTCACACCACCTAGGCGAACATCCATTTCGCCTCCAAAGCCATATAGGGTAGATATCCCATGTGATCATTGTGGGAGATATGATCATGACTCCATTTTGTGTATGAGGAAGGAAAATGTTTATCAAGCCAACACCCAAGGAACATATGAAAAGCCTCAAACGAACAATCCTAATTTGGGGACCGGATTTCATTCCATGCCAACTCAAGGATCATATCCTTTTTCAAGAGCCCCCAATCAAAGGGTTTATCCTAATTCATATGGACCCCACTACCAACCGAGACCTCCTCACACAAATCAATTCAATCAAGGCTATTTCTATCCTCAAAGGCCACCTAGACCAAACTATGGTCCTCCTTTTGGAACCCATCCTCCATTCAATCAATGTCCTCCACGGAACTTTCAAGGTAACTCTCAACCCTTTTATGACATTCAACAAACATCAATTTTCTATTGAAAGAAAATGCGTCAAATCGAGCTAGACTTGAGGCTTTAGAGGCACGTTCCGCCTCGCAAGCTGGACCTCCTCAAGAGCCGACCAAATCTTTCAATCATGCATCCGTGAATGCCATTAAGGTAATGAGCAAAAAGGAACCGGTGAAAACCTTTGACCCACGAACTATACCTCATCCCTTAATCAACGAACCCGGTGAGAAAGAGTTCAAGAAGGTAACCGAAAATCCAAGAAGAGATCCATCAAAGTATCTTGTAGGAGACCTTGCGTACGTTATTGAACAAATCCCAAAAGAGGACACGAATCTAGTCTCTAGGATCGAAGTGCCCCCTTGAATGACAAGCCACCAATCTCATTCGATGATCAAGCTTTGGGCATGATAACCTTCACCGATCTTATTGAGGACATTGTCACAAGCGCATCCATGCCTACCCCGTCCGATTACATCCGAGACATCATTTTGAAACCCGCCAAGATGGAAAAAGCTCTCGTTTCTCCAAAGAGCAACCCTAAAGTCACAATTCCCATAAAACTAGGAGATCCGGGTAGTTTTGCCATTCCATGCTCCATCGACCATGTCCTGATAGACCGGGCTTTGTGCGACCTTGGCGCCGACATTAGTTTGATGCCCTTAGCCATTGCTCGCACTATTTATATTAAAGACTTGGATTACTTCCCCGTGAATGTGCAAATGGCCGATGGAACCACTAAGGAGCCCTACGGATTGGCCCGTAACCTCATTGTTAATGTGGGGAATTTATATATCCCCACCGACTTCGTCATTTTAGACATGCCAATTGAGGAGCGGAATCCTATTCTCTTGGGACGGCCTTTCCTAGCTACCGGTGGGGTGATTATCGATGTGAAACGAGGACGTTTATCTTTCAATGTCGCTAATGAAATGGTCCAATTTGTGCTCCCCGCGTTCCTTCCCGAAGATCCTCCTAATATGGAGTTTTGGAACCAAATGGTGGAATTCTCATCAAATGAAGAGCCTTCTACCGAAGATCTTGACTACGATGATGAAGAAGACGACGGTGCCCTATTCATACTTGGTTCTACCTCTGACGAAGATATTCCCAAAGAATTCGCAATGCTTTCCAAGGTAGCACAACTTATGAATATGCCGGAGTTTAGAGAAAAGCTCAAGATCGGTAATGTGGAATTCGAAGTGAATGATCAAGACCCTCCGGGTTGCTTTTCAAGCAACCTCGATTAAACTCAAACTATTCAATTCGGTTTGGTGGTGTCCATAATAACCACCTTTGTAAATATTTGTATATTCTCGTCTCTTTTTATTTTCTTCGGACAATAGCTTTTGGATTTTCTCTTTGGAGCTTCCATGCTTTGGTACCTGCAGGGATCGTGAAGATTTGTTTTGGAATTTTTGGGGTTGTGCTATAAACGATTATGTGACATGGAGTGAGAAGATTGGTTTATTTGAAGACCTAAGGACGGTTTGGGCCAAGTCGAAGAGATTTTTCGTAGCAAAGTCTTATTTTGAAGTAGATTATTTTACCGGGTGAAGCTTCACCCGGTGGCGACTTTGCTCGAATTAAAGGAATTGACGGAAAATCCGTCGAGCAAAATTTCACCCGGTGGAATCTCACCGGGCAAAATTTCGCCCTACGGTGAAAATATTTTGTGACTTGGAAATTGACGGGAATCTGACCGGGTGAAATTTCGCCCGGTGGTGAAATTGCGCGAAAATGTCGAGAAATGGTCCAGAGACCGTCTGGTGAAATTTCGCCCGATGGTGACCACTGGGCGAAATAACACCCCGCGGCACCCTTACCCAACCAAACCCCCCTTCCCATCTTCATTATTCACTTTTCCTCTCTCTCTCCTCAACCAAACCCCAAACAAACCCCAAATCCTCCACCTTAAACCACCTCTAATCCTTCCATTCCTTCACTAAAATTCAATCAAATTATATATTCCTCATCCCCATCACATTCCTAACACTTCCTTGGAGTTTGTTTTGAGAAATCGTTCAAGTTCCGACAAACCCCAAACCGAGACCGTCAACACCATAGTCATCAATTTCAAGCATCAAGGATTAGGAGGGTAAAACAAATGGCAAGGAAACAGATTTCCTCAATGCTTAATCGCAGTTCGGGTTCAACATCATCCTTACGGTCCAAGGAAGCGGCCGAGGCTCGGGACGAATCTGTCCCGATGCCCGTTCAAACACAAAGCTCTATACCGCGCGAACAACCTGTTCCGCTTGAGGTACGTTACCCGAAAATCCGTCATAATTTCCGTGAACCTCTGTCTGGTCTCTATTTCGCTAAAAAGCTCATCTTGATAAATGTAAAAAAAATTGGGTCTGTCATCTCGAGCCGACCCGTTGGGCGGATCGAGATGTACTTGAGCGCATGGGCATAGACACGCAAGTACAAGCAATGTACCGAAGCCTTGGTCTCATCAAATTTTATGCCTCCAAGGAGGAAACTTTTCAGAAGTTGACGTGCGAGTTTTTCGCAACTTTCGAGCTAAGTGGTGATGATAATACCACTGTCTCTTTTCAGTTGCGAGAAACTTCGTACGTCCTCAACCTGAGAGACTTTGGTGCACTGCTTGGTTTACCTTCTTCAGTCCTTGGAAGGCCTAGGGCGGGACAGACTCGGGACGATAAATTCGGCCGAGATCGATTCTGGTTTAAAATAGCCCGCCAGAGGACTTTCAAGAGAGGAAAAATGCGCTCCTTCTCTATTCGAAACCCCATCCTTCGCTATTTGGCGCGTATCATAGCCAACTCATTTTTGACAAGCTATGATACGCACCATAACTGTAGTGCTACAGCTGTTCAGCTGTTGGAGGATGTTGTTTTGAACAGAGGCCCGTCGATCGATATGTCCAAGGCCTTAGCTACTCACTTCGCCCAGATTGCGAAGGGAGGCCGCAAGAAAATTTCTTGCGGCGGTATTGTAACGATGTTAGCTAAAACCTTAGGCATCGATTTTAGCAATTTGACACCAGTTGATGGAGCGGGAATTTTTATAGATGAGGTTTATTGTCCTTTCCTTGTTTGGCCCCAGAAAGGGGATTATGACAGTTTATTCTTGTATAAGATTACTGAAATGAGAGTCATTGCTATGCCTAGCCCCGAATGAGTTAGGCTAGATATTGAAGAGAACTTCGGCATGCGGAAGAGGTCTGGGGAACACATTTGGGATAACACACGAGGTAAGTTTCGTATAGTTCAATACCCCGAGGGACCTTTAGATTTTGGCGACGATGACGTAGAGGTCGTAGACGCGTCGGATGAGGAACGGGAGGCTGAAACCTCGCGGGAGGAGGGTCATAGAACTTTACCGTCATCATCACACAAACCCTCTTCCTCCCATCAGACCGAACCCCAGAATTTGCATTTTTTCACCCCCAATTTCTCAGACTTTGAACCACACCAACACTCCACGTTCACCCAGTCTACCCCAGGTTTTCAAGAGGACATTAACATGAGTCCTCCACGACATTCTTCGTTCTTTGGATCGGAGAACTTTTATAGCCAATGGGGGGAAGTCTATGATCAAACACGTCAGACTTTGGAGAACTCGACCACCTCACTAAACTTGGCCCAGGATGCCTACAATTTGGCACGGGATGCGCACGATACTGCGCATGGCTCGTATGCGTACTTTAGGGATGGTTTTGAGTACGCCTGGACCAGTTTTGAAATGGCTAGGGACGCTGCTAGGGACGCCCAAGCAGCGAAGATGGCGGCAGAGGAGAACCAAAGGATGTTCCAGCAGCAACAGCTTTATTTTGATCGATTTTTCAGTATGCCTCCGCCAGGGTCTTACTACCCACCACCTCGTCCCCCAGGTCCGATGTGAGTGGTCGAGTGTCGTCAGTGTTAGTGTGGGGGTGTTAGATGTCAGTTGTCAGTCATCAATAATCAGTTCTCTTATCTCAGTAATCTTTGTCAGTCCTCACAGCGCCAATTTTTTGGAATTTGATAATTTTGGTTGTTGGTTGATTAGTAATTTGTTATTTTGTTGGTTTGGAGAGTTGTAAGCCCCTCCGTGACCCTACTTGGGTCGTTACAAACGTGAGGTTTTATTGCAGGCGCCTTAAGGAAGAAGGACCTGATTATTGCTCCCGGTCTTAGGTAATTTAATCGCACTAAGACCAATTGAAAAATCCAAATTTCTCTTTTTCTTTTAAATTTTACGATTTGTGCGGAATCCGGGCGAGGTGACGTGATTACACCTACGCCCTTTCTCCACTTATCGATTTTTCTTCTTTTTCCTTTTTCTTCTCCATTTATTTTCACTTCTTTTCATCATTTTTCATTTTACTTCTTTTCTTTTTATTTTCTTCATTTGAAAAATCAAAAATCCAAAAACATTTGAAAAATAAAAAAAAAAACCCAAAAACATTTGAAAAACCATAAAAATTCAAAAAGATTTTCCAATTTTTCTCTTTTTCTTTTTTCGATTCTTCCCTACTTGTGCATTGAGGACAATGCACAGTTTTAATGTGGGGGAGGGATCATACTATCCTTTTCTTTTTCATTTTTCCTTTAAAAACCAAAAATTCAAAAAAAAATTATTTTCTTTTATTTTCGTTTTTGTGTCACTTGTATTGCCTTGCATCCTCCTTTTTGTAGGTACACCGCCAACCATTTAGCATGGACACATAAGGTAGCGGAAATAAAATGAAGATCGCGCGGTAATATTTTCTACCTTCGTTTTATCCCTTTCTCTTATGCATGGAGTTTGGGCATATATGCTATTTGGAGGTTCACTTGGTGAACATTTTGAAATTGGTGGTTGTGGACTGTGTTGACTTGACGGAGTTTGGAGTGTTTGGCTATACTTGTGATTGTGTTTTGTTTTCCTTCTTGTGTTGTTGTCATTTTTGTGTGTTCTCTTTTTCATTGTGTGTATAGTTTGTCTAGGTAAAGTTTTCGAAAACCCGATTTTGAGTTTAGGTCGAGTGTTTATTACTCCCTTGTTAGTAACCCTTTTTTTATTTTTGGACATATTTCTAGTAGAATGACCTTGAACCAATTTTTGCATTGGATTTTTACCATGAGTCCATCTTTTCTACTAGGAGTCTACATCGGGATTTGCATTTGATCACCTTGACCACCCATGGAGTGATAAGGCCTTGGTTACCGTTCCCCGTTCTCTTAGGTGACCTTACTTGAGAAGCCATTTTTAGTCCAAAATTTCCATCCTTTTGTGGGTTCGGAGGGGGTGCACATCCAACTAGCCTATTTCTCTACCATACATCCATTTCCACAAATAAGTTTGCAAGAATGCTTTACCTTGATCTCAAATGAACTATCTAGCCAAAAATGGGCTATTCAAAGAAAAAAAAGGGAAAAATGAAGAAGAAGGACATTATGCATTATGAAAAAAAAAAAAAGCCCTCGATCGAAATAATGGGAAAAGAAAAATCAAAAATCTCAAAAAATCGTTCCCAAACCCAAATAATCCCTTGGTTGACTTATTGCCATGAAATGCCTACTAGAGGATCGAGTCCCGAGGAAGGAAGATAGCGGTAATTTGGCAATCCCTACCATTTCGCAAACACTTATCCATCTTTTTGGTCTAATTGGCTTTCTTGAGTTTGGAACGATCCTCTATGCTTAGCTTAGGAGACGGCATAACACTTACCTACAGTGCTTACTAACTCCATGGTTCTCACTTATCCACTCCATTTAGCGTCCCGTTGTAGGCATCTTTAGTGGAATTAGAAGGACCTTGGTAAATTTTCAATGTTTTTATTGATTGATTGTCATCCTATTAGGATCTTGTCCATGTCAATTTGTGTTACTAACTTGGTAGTGTTCTCGCTTGTCTTAAGCTCAAATCGGTGCTTTCTCCGCCGTTTCGATGAGGGATTCGGCGATTTAATTTTTTCTTTGGTCGCGACTATCTTTTGTGTGTCTTTCTAGTTTTATGTGTTAGTGTGTGTGTGTTATTTGCAACCTTAGTTTTGAGCAAGCCCCAACTTGCCTTGCATGGAAGTACCTTACCTCATAGGTATTTCGATGTGAGTTGAAGGGATGGAGCGGGCCCGTTAATTGCCTCGTATCGGCTTAGCATAGTCTAGCTTAGTTAGTAGTAGTTAATTTATTTTTGGGTCTTTGCTCGAGGACGAGCAACGGTTTAGTGTGGGGGACTTGTTGTGTGCCAAATTTGGATCGTTTTTCCTCCCATTTAGACCCGTTTTTCCTCCTTTTTGTGAGAATAAAGTGCAATTATCGCCATATTTTGCGTAATTCTCGCATTAGTGTCTCTCTTTTGCATTTTACGTGTTTTTGGTAGTTTTCTGTCTATTTTGATAAGATTTTCGACCGAAAACGTGTTTGAGCTTCTACGAGCATGAGAGAGATACGGTCCAAGAGCAAAGCACACAACTGAAAGTTCAAGTAATCCAATCGATCGACGAAGAAAGAGACCGGAAAAGAGGAGAGACTCCACCGGGTGAAGTTTCACCCGGTGAGTCATCACCGGGCGAAGTTTCGCCCAACGACATTTTCCACCTCCCCGAAGATTTTCATGGCACTCACGACCGGGCGAAATTTCGCCCACCGGGTAAAATTTCGCCCGATGGAGAGATCGAGCTGAAAACGCGAAAAATGAAGAAAATCTCACCGGGTGAAATTTCACCCGGTGGGATTATTATGTCGAGCCGCAGGGTGAAGTTTCACCCTATGAAGATGCAAAGGGTGATAGTCTAGCTTAATGAAGAAGGATTGGATTATGGACCTTAAGCTTGTGTGACCCATTAAGAAGCTCTATAATACTTAACCTAGGGTTTTGTGCCTTCTTGAGCCTTGAGTGTGCCTTGGGAAAGCCCTTAGGAGTAGGAGTAGTGTAGAGAACTCTCTAGTAGTAGTAGTAGTAGATTGTAGTAAGTTTCCTAGTAAAAAATCTCCAAACAATTAGTAGATCTACTTAGTATTAGTATAATTACTCTATAATTAGTAGGCAAGTTTCCATCTTAGTTGAAGATTGTTGAAGATTCAAGGGTTTTGCAAGGGTTTATGTGACAAAATTCTTGTATTATCTCTTGAAGATTTATATTTCTTTTATTGAAGATTGAAGATTTATCCATAGATTAGTGACAAATTCTTGTATATTTCTCCCAAGATTCAATCTTTTATATTAATCTTCATCTTCGACCTTAGTTTTCTCCATAGTTGGTAAATTCTTTCCTCTCCCTTTTCTCCATTAGTTTATGATTCTCTCTCCTTTGTTAGCTTCTCTTTAGATTGTGTGTTAGTTAATCTCTCTCCTTAGTATCAATTGTTAGTGTAGTTGTTATGCATGCTTTAGTTAGATTCTCCTTAGTTAGTGTCTTGTTGTTAATAATCATGACTAGTGAGTAGATTTTCTTGTTGGGGAATTAGGGAGGAGGATTTGGACTATTTGATTCAAGGGATGTTGGTGGGTTGTTTACTTGTCGATTATCAATTTTAAGGTTTTTGTGTCTTTGTTGACCTAGAACCACGGCTAGATTGACCTTGACTCGTTTCTATCAATATGGGGAAACTCGGGGTAGAAATTACCTTAATTTGAGACTTACCCTTTCGTCGCGAAAGCGGGTTTAGGTAGGTTGGGTGAAGAAACCAAAAGGTGGCACTCTCCCTTTTCAACGTTGTAACTAAAACTCGATCCCGAGACTCTAAGACCCCATTTCTGAATCTCGACTCTCCCCAACACCTTTCCTATTTATTGCCCCCAACCTTAGTAGTGTAGTTTGCTAGCCTTAGTTCGACTACTCTCATCCCAAAACCCCCATCTCAATCCCAATCACGATTAGACTCTAGACTTGACCATTATCGCTTAATCCTCTCCCTGTGGATCGATCCCGACTTACCACTACTACACTAGTTAGGTTAGTCGGAGTTAAAAATATTGTTTGCATGCGTGTCGACGACAGCGCGCATCAACGAGAAAAGATATGGATGGGGGAAGAAATAAAAAGAAGAAAATAAAAGGAAATGGGAGGGGAGGGCTAGGTGTGATCAAGTCACCTAGCCCGGATTCAGCCCGATTCCGATCAAATTCAACCAAAAAAGAAGAATTAAAAGGAAAAGTGAAAAGGACTTGTCAATTTGGATTTTTCAAATGATTCTCGATGTAATCACGTCATCGAGAATCGGGAGCAATAACTACCAAGGGCCCCGAGGGCCACCACGACACAAAAAGGATAAAGGGAAGGGGAACATACAAAGAAAGACTAGCAAATAAAAGACGGAAAAGAAAGAAGAGTCGCCTTACCAAACAGTTAGCAACTCAATAGTCTCCATCGTCTCAATGATCATTATCGGCACTTTGCTTGTCTTCATCATATTCCTCCTCTTCCTCAGTGTAGTCTCAAGTATCGGGCTTGCATTGGTGTAATGGGGTTGGGATTTAGGGGGAAACTCGGTGCATAGAGATGAGAATATGAGATGAAGGTGTATAAGTGAGGTGTAAGGATGAAATAATAGAGGCAAAGGTGAGTAGGGAGGTTGGGTGGGGGTATAAAGTGGTTGGGTGGGGCTTAACTGAAGAAAGGAAGGCGAAAGGGGCTGGTGAGGTCGATCCCGGGCGGGAAGAACACGATCCCGGTCGGGATGCCTTGGTCCCGGTCGGGAAGAGACTGATCCCGGTCGGGATGGCTCGTCAAAAGCTCCTGTTCTCATGCTCAACTCATCCCGGTCGTGATGGCACCCATCTCGGTCAGGATGACACCTTTTCCGAGCCTTGAAGACTTCGTTCAATACTAGTTCCACCCAAAAGACTAATAATACTTCGGGATCCAAAATCTCGTCCCCAAAGGCTTGCGAGAAGCTTAAAAACCGACTTCCTCCACCAAGCATCAAAGCTTCTTTCTTTCATAACCCTTTCTAATTCTTCATCTTCACTTCAAACCTATCAAACAAGCTCAATAACATCCATCAAGAATCACTCCCTCACATCACTCAAGAAAAATTCCAAAGTACAAGAACTCCACACAAACCTAAAAATCCTAGAAACCAAACTATCAAATCATACAAATACAAATACGAAAACTCAAAAGAAAAGGAAAAAGATATTTACAACTTGGTACTCTCACCAACTATGCCTCCATAGCCATCAAGAGCTCGGAGGAGTAAGTCAAATGCTCTAGCAACATCTTTTTTAAGGCTCGTGCGGCCGAGCCAAACTATTATCAAGATCTTTCAAGTCGGAGGCAAGGAGCAACCATCTAATCCATTAAGCTCGGATTTCTCTTGATCTTCCGGTCTTCCCAACCAACATAGCGACGACTCTTATGACCATCTGGTGGGTATAGTGGTCTAAAGTCATGCTCAGCGTTATGATTCGGGAGATCGCGCCCTAAGGGTGTTGCTTCTTCTATGGAGTCAATAGTGAAATTCTTTCTCGCCGCCCGACAAGGATCTACTCCATCAATCATTTCACAAGACAAGGGACTTGAAATAAAGTGCGGTAAAGGAGGTGAAGGCATCAAGTTTTCTTCTTCGGAGGCTTTAAGGGAGACCTCATCGTTGTCCTTACTAGAATTCTCAGCATGAAGAAACTCAAGGCCTTTGATGGCGGCCTCAATTTCTTCGACGTTTTGGTCTAGCATAGCATCTTCAAATCCCCTAATCGGCTCCTCCAATTTCCCATTTGATAAGCTAGTCGTATACCTATCAAAGATAACCAACTTAGGTCTAACTAAAAATATAGCTAGGGAAGTCAGGTCGAATCCACAAGGAGACAAATAAATTCTACTTGCAATTAAAGTCTATCTAAGTAACTAAATTGGGGGTTTTGTTTGTTTGTTTTTATCTAAACTAAAGTAATGAAAGAAAGAGAATTAAGAGAAAAGAAATAACTAAAATAAAATAAGACGAATGAAGATGAATAAATATATGGAGAGAAAACTAGGATTGTCGGTTCACTACGAATCTCATATGGTCACGGTCTAAGTCACAGGTCTGTCGCAGATATTGGTCTAAGGGGTATTGAAAAGGTCCTTCCGGTCCGCTGTTCACCCTAGCATGCGTCTAAAGGCTTCCGATCTTATTAGGGCAAACTAATGTGTTGTAGCAGGTCTAACTTTTACCAGGCTTCCGATCTTAGGTTCAAGTTTACCAGATTCAATTAATCAATCATGCGCATTAACTGACTAATCGCGATTATATGCTACAAGTGACAACTCAGACACAATATCATTGACAGATCTATAAATTATTTAGCGACCACATTCAATTCACAGATCCCCTGAATCCTAGCGAGGGAAATTAGCTACTCATAATTAATTCAAGAACAACAAGATTAATAAAAGAATTTACTAGATTAAACATCACGAACAATAATAAATTTACGACAAGTATAAAACAATAATTAAGAATAATTAAATATGAAGAAGAAAACAATCAAGAACAAAGAAGAAGGAAGGAAGATTAATAAAATTACCGAAGGAATGAAGGCGATTCGAATGTTGCAATCTTACAATAACCGAGTTTTGAGAAGAAATTAAACTAGAGAAAATAAGAGATCTAAAGAGAAATTAAACTAGAGAAGTCTAAAAGAAATCTAAAGAGAAGTAAAAGAGAATAAGAGAGAAGTTGAGAGATTAAGAGATATGATAAGAGATGTTAAGAGATGTTAAGAGATGATTTCTAATGTGGCTCCCAAAGCCCTATTTATACAAATTGGATGGGTTAAAAACTGTTTAGGAAACTCTTGCGTTTAGGAAATTCCTTGCTGATCACGAAATCTGCCCGCAGTCCAGGAAATAGTCGGCCGACTATTGTAATAGTCGGTCGACTAATCACTCATCAACTTGATCTCTGCAGCTCCAGAATAGTCGGCCGACTATTGTAATAGTCGGTCGACTATCGTCATGGTCGGCCGACTATTCTGATAGTCGGTCGACTATTGCCCGTTTCAGCGTACAGCAATTTTCCAGCTTCGATTTGGCACGATTTTGATTCGTTTTAGCTCCTTTGTCTTCCGTTCCTGCAAAAGGACAATACACACCACAAAGTAGCCAATTCGGGGCAAAATAATAGTTTTCACTATTCAATAAACACGAGAATGCGCGTAATAAGAGCATAAAAAGTGTATATAAAATACACGCATCAAATCTCCCCAAACCAAACCCTTTCTTGTCCCCAAGCAAGCACAAAACTTTAACCCAATCCTAATGGAATGTATATAACTCATAGCGGAATATGCTTCAAAGTTACCCAAACCAATGTGACGATTAAAATCAATGTACACAACCACACACAACAAGCTTGACCAATGACAACAATACTGAACCTTCAACCTTGCAAGACTCGTCCATGTCGGACTCTCACGGATCGCTCATCACACAAAAGGGGTGATATTGTGAGTTTTTATGTAAACGGAAAGACAAAGCACTCACCTAAACTGCGACCTACAAGAACATGCATGCAATCTAACATGAAATCAATCTCTAATAACCGTACATACGCATTCTATCGGGAAAGACACGTGCCAAGGACTTACATATGGTATAAAGTGAGGCTAGTCGGGTAAGAAGGGGCAAAACGATATGGATATGAGGAGGTAAAAGCCAAGCTAGTATTCCTTACACCCATCAATAGTAAACATTCCGTTCTCACCAAACTCCAGTCGAAGAAATTAGGCATAGCAACAAGCGCCTTATCAAAACCGCTTCCCACTATTAACTATGAAATTAGAGAGATCAATTCTTTTCTCATAGCAAAAACACATTTTTTTTTCTAGTTTCACTTCATTTTTTCTTTTCTTTCTTTTTTTCCTTTCTTTTCTTTTTTCATTCAATTTTTTCCATTCATTGATTTTTTTTTTCTTTTCATTTTTTTTCTCAATTCCCTTTTTTCTTTTCCAATGATCAAGGTACCAAAGTTAACCCGAAAAAAACAATTCCGTTCAACTAATCTACTAGCTTGACTAGGGAAGGCAAATTATGGCATGTAGTTAATAAACGGGTCAAACAGGTCAATTTGGCTATGTGAGGCTTATGGGAATTAATTAAAAGAAAGGATTTGCCTTTTTCGCACATGTCAAAACCACGAGTCAAAAACGTACAGGTATCAAGAGACGAATGTCATGCTTATGCAATTTGATGTTACATGTCTCATAAGGAGAACTACTCTCAATCCTAAAAGAAACTGATCATGAATGTCATCAGTTTAAGGCTCTAATTCCTTACAAATCTGAGTAGTTTGCCAACAATGAGTCAAGTTTATTCGTTCAGTACCGTTAACCAAAGATGCAAGAATACCGCATGTAATTATATACAAAAATTCTAACGGCGCACTAGCATAAACAACTAAATGAAGACATAGAAGCATTATCATCATCGCTACATAGCATTCCGACTCAACTAAGACTCGACTAAATGCAAAAATATATTTTTGGTTTTTTTTTTATGCATGCGGAAATGCAAGAAATATGCAGATGGATGAAAACAAACAGAAGCATACCCTCCCCAAACCAAATCGCACAATGCCCTCATTGTGTACAGCAAACAATAAGAGGCAACAATAAATACGGGGAAGAAATGCAAGACAATGGAAGTGCAAAAAGAAAAAGAAGAACTACTTACAAGATGTATATACAAATGGAGACCTCCCCAAACCGTCCTAATCGGAGCTCTCGTCACCGCTCTCCTCCTGACTGCCACCATCGTTAGCTCCATCCTCGTCATCTCCCTCCCCGTCATCTCCTTCTCCATCATTTCTCTCCGCATTCCCGGCATTGTTACCATAGCCTTCCTCGGGATAGGTGTAGTAAGTCGGGTGCCAAGCTGTAGGAGAGATTAGGCCGACCTGCACTCCATTGTTGTAACAATGAAAATCGGAAAGTGCCTGATTTAGTTGCACCGTGGCCATCCGGTGGCATAACTCATTAAGCATTCCCGGGACCGCCGCTTGGTCGAGCACCGCCGGTGTAACATACGGTGGAGGAGGCACAAAGTGAGCAGGAAAAGCAGGTACATTAGAATAATCAGTATGTGGAAATGCATAAGGAGGCCGTGGTGGGCCCGAAGGTCCAGCCGCAAAAGATGGTGTATGTGAAGCACGGCTGGTCGATCGGCTACCACCTCCTCGAGATTGTCGAGAAGGTCGAGATGGTTCACCCGTCTCGGGTGCCAAGTGTCTGGGGGTCTGAAGATCCCTCCTAAGTGGTAGCAAATAGGAGGGATACGGTGGTGGGTCCCGTTCAGGACCAAAGGGGAGATATGGGAAGGGGGTAAGAGGTGGTAGATTGTAAGGGAGGATAACCGACTCATCCTTTGCTATTCGCCAACGCAAATCGGGACCTAGCCAATGAAGACCCCTAAGGACAGAAAAGTTCAAAAGACGACTATTGAGTCGCTCGGCAGATGGAAGCTCGTGTCCTATAGGTTCCTCCCCGTACGGGAAGTCCGGAAATAGCCTACGACCGATGTGGGAAACGAGGCCCCCACAATGAATGACAGAAATAAGCCCATTCCCGATATGTTGGAAATGGTGGGCAACAAGGGCGGCCACATTCATGACATATGGCCGCTCGCTATCGATGTTTAGATAGCCCGCTAGACTCTCTAACTCATCCGCATTAATATTATTCGGCTCAGTACGTCCATAAATAGTGCACCCTATCAGACGAAGCCAGTATCGGATGGCCGGGTGGTGGACTTCGTTGCCCCGCTTACGACCCGTGTTACGATCAGTAATGCAAGACCAGATTTCATTGGCTAGACGGCGAGGGGGATGAATTGAATCCCCTTCGCTAGTAACACCCAAAAGCTGACCGAACTCGCGAACGGTCCTAGAAAAACTCGTGTTAAAGAGTCTAAAAAATGCAAGGTGTGTCCCAGTTCAAGTCACTAAAAAAATTGAAACTACTAAAAAACTCAAGAGTAAGACCCTTATATGTGAATTCTAGCATATAAATTAGCCCACTCATACCGGTACCATTAAGTAAGTCAACAACAGGCTGATAAATGCCTAACCTGCCCAAGAGCTCACGGTCTAGAAACCGTGTCGGTGTTACCTTAAGAGCTGCCAACTGGACAAAACGCTCCCTCTGATCAGCTGAGGCAAACTGAACGTTTGGATATTCCGGTATGCTCTCCTCGGGAAATGGAACGAGGTCTTGACTTGGCATTGACTCCCGGCTAATGTCGACTCGACATCTTGTGCTTCCCTGGCGTTGTCTTTTTCTTGCATCCATATTGACCTGAAATAGCTAAAATCAGACTTGTGTATTACTCACACAAAAAACCCCAAATCAATTGAAATCAAAACCCTAATTTCATAATTGAAATTTGGGTAAAAACACTATAATGTGGATGAAACCAACAAATTTGGGTAAACAATATGAGTAATAACATAAATCCCAGAAAAACCAGGTCGAAATCTGAAATTCAAGCCTGAAAACAGATTCTGAATAGATTCAAAACAATATGTGGATGAACAGTAATCGCGGCAGAAACCCAGTAATCGCGGACAATAATCGCCCGACAGACACGATAGTCGTCCGAATATCGGAATAGTCGTCCGACAATGAGAACAGTCGCCCGACTATTCCGATAGTCGGCGACTCCAGCGAACAGCAGAAAACGCACAGCGCAGCAGTTAGACGGGAAGAAGAAAAAGGAAGAAAATTAACCCAAGAAACTTACTTGAATGGCTGGAAAGTAGTTACAATTTCAATAGAGACAAGAAAATAGCAAGGATGAAGAGATTAAAGGAGATAGTGATGGGGAGAAGAAGATGGGTAGAGGTTGAAGATGAAGATTTGAAATGAAGAAGATGAAGGTAAGGATGGAGGTAGGTGGGAGGAGTAAGAAAAATAGGGTTTAGGAGTTATAAAAGTAACTGAAGTAAGTAAAGAAAGAAAAACTTATTTGACGGAATTTGTCAGCCAAGGTGCGTGATGTCGGAATTGTCGACCGACTATTGGAATAGTCGACCCACAATAGGAATAGTCGGCCGACTATGAAAATAGTCGGTCGACTATTGTTGACTCATTCCAGTTTTCCGTCAGCGGCCTGTTCTCTGCAAAACTCAATTCAAACCTTTAGACCCTCGTTCTCACCCTCACAAAATCTATAATGCAGAAAATTAAATATGCTCTAACTAACTAAATGCAGGTACAAATGTTTTACAACCCGGGTTGCCTCCCGGTTAGCGCTGGTTTAAGGTCCCGCACGACCGTAGTCACCTTGCTCAGTTAGTGACTGTTTCGAGGTACAAAACCTCGACTTCTCCTCCTGTCTCACCTTTCTCGTGGTAGTGCTTTATTTGGTGACCATTGACCTTAAAGCGATTTCCCGTGGAAGAGTTTTCAAGCTCGACCGACCCAAACTTAGAAACTGAAATTACCGTATAGGGGCCGGATCATCTGGATTTTAATTTTCCAGGAAAAACACGAAGACGAGAATTAAACAATAATACCTTTTCGCCTGCTTTAAACTCTCTCGGAATGATACGCTTATCGTGCCACCTTTTTGTCTTTTCTTTGTAGATACGGGCACTATTGTAGGCATTCATCCTGAACTCCTCGAGCTCGTCGAGTTGTAAAAGTCGATTTTCGCCACACAATTTTGGGTCAAAATTCAGCTCTTTAACGGCCCACCAAGCTTTATGCTCCAACTCTACGGGTAAGTGACAGGACTTCCCATAAACCAACCGATAAGGTGATGTACCAATCGGTGTCTTATAGGCGGTCCTATACGCCCATAGAGTGTCATCTAGTTTCAGGCTCCAATCTTTTCTTGACTTCGAGACAACTTTTGCCAAAATATCCTTAAGCTCCCGGTTGGAAACTTCAACCTGTCCACTAGTTTGGGGGTGATACCCCAAACCTCTACGATGCATAACACCATATTTAGATAATAAGGCAATAAGTTGTTTTTCCTTAAAGTCCATACCTCCATCACTAATGACGACTCGGGGAACGCCAAAACGTGGAAATATAATCTTCTTGAAAAGTTGGATGACGGTCTTAGCGTCACAATGGACCGAGGCAACGGCTTCTACCCACTTAGATACGTAGTCCACAGCTACTAAAATGTACCTATTACCTCGACTTGTCGGGAAGGGACCTTGATAGTCGATGCCCCAAACATCGAAAATTTCTACCTCCAAAATACCGACCTGAGGCATCTCATGCCTCCGGGAGATATTTCCCGTCCTTTGACAAGCATCACATCCTGAAACAAATGACTTGGCATCAGAAAACAAAGATGGCCAATAAAAACCTGACTGAAGTACCTTAGCCACGGTCCTAGCGGGACCGTGGTGACCACCATAAGACGAGGAATGACAGGCTTCCAAGATGGCATTGGTTTCCCATTGCGGTATGCATCGCCTAAAAAGTCCATCGGCACACTCCTTGAAAAGATATGGATCGTCCCAAAAATATTGCCGAACATCATGTAGGAACCGCTTCTTTTGTTGATATGACTAATCAGGCGGCATTATTTTACCTACAAGAAAATTAGCATAGTCAGCGTACCATGGAGTATCCATTATACCAATAGCCATCAAAATATCATCAGGAAAAGAATCATCTATCGGTAAAGTATCGCCTCCGTCCTGCAATGGAAATCTAGAAAGGTGATCCGCCACAGAATTTTCAGCGCCCTTCTTGTCCTTAATCTCCAGGTCAAATTCCTGAAGTAGAAGGATCCATCGTAGTAATCTCGGTTTGGCTTCCTGCTTCGCAAGGAGGTACTTCAAAGCCGCATGGTCCGTATAAATTGTGACTTTCGATCCTATTAAATAAGATCGAAACTTTTCCAATGCATAAACCACAGCTAGGAGCTCCTTCTCCGTCGTAGTATACTTCACCTGAGCCTCATCCAGAGTTCGGCTCGCATAATAGATGGCATTTACTGTTTTTTCCTTCCTTTGACCCAGCACCGCTCCGACCGCATAATCACTAGCATCGCACATGACTTCAAACGGTAACTCCCAATCCGGGGCCTGAATAATAGGTGCTGTGACCAAAGCCTGCTTCAACCTGTTAAAAGCAGATAAACATTCATCAGAAAAAATGAATGGGGCATCCTTAAGAAGCAATTGTGTAAGTGGTTTAGCAATTTTAGAGAAATCTTTTATAAACCAGCGATAAAATCCGGCGTGTCCAAGAAAACTCCTAACCCCCTTCACGTTAACGGGAGGAGGTAATTGCTCGACCACTTGCACCTTTGCTTTGTCTACTTGGATGCCTCGGTCTGAAACTAAGTGCCCAAGGAAAACTCCCTCGTTGACCATAAAATGACACTTCTCCCAATTCAGCACTAGATTGACCTCAATACATCGCTGCATCACTTTATCAAGGTTAGTTAAACAATCAGTGAAACTACTACCGTGGACACTGAAATCATCCATAAATACCTCCATAATAGACTCGATATACTCGGAAAATATCCCCATCATACACCTTTGAAAGGTGGCAGGGGCATTACACAACCCGAAGGGCATTCTGCGATAAGCAAAAACACCATGGGGACAAGTAAAGGTAGTCTTTTCCTGATCATCAGGATGGATCGGGATCTGAAAGAACCCTGAATAGCCATCTAAATAACAGAAAAACTTATGTGAGGCTAACCTTTCTACCATTTGATCGATAAACGGAAGAGGGAAGTGATCTTTTTTTGTGGCGGCATTTAATTGTCTATAATCAATACACATCCGCCATCCGTTACAATTCTAGTAGGTATTAATTCATTTTTGTCGTTTTTTACCACGGTCCTCCCGCCTTTCTTCGGGACGACCTGAACAGGACTCACCCATTTAGAGTGACCGACAGAATAAATTATACCTGCGTCTAATAGCTTCATCACTTCTTTCATTACTACTTCCTGCATTTTCGGGTTCAACTTACGTTGACCCTGTCTAACAGGTCGGCGATCCTCTTCTAGTTCAATTCGATGCATGCAAATATCGGGACTAATTCCCTTAAGGTCATCTAGACTGTAACCTAATGCATTCTTGTTCTTTTTAAGAACAACTAATAAAGCAGAAAGTTGGTTCTCATCTAATTTATTACTTACGATGACGGGATAAGACTCAGAATCGTCTAGAAATACATACTTAAGATGAGACGGAAGAGGTTTCAGGTCGGGTTTGGTTACCTCTACAGCATAAGAAGTATCTACCAACCTATTTACCACTTCTCCGTCGATGCTCGTCAGTTTCTGTGTATCTCCTAAAATATCCCACACAGCATCATCGTTAGTCTTATCACCTGCACAAGTGTCTAAACATGTTAAAGCCTCGAGCGGGTCCCTACTCAGGGAACCCGTACAAACATCAAGAATAACTTCATCGATAATATCTAATGAATAACAAGTATCCTCGATCATAGGCTTAGCTAATGTGTTGGCCAAATTAAAGGTCACTTTATCATCCCCCACCTCTAAAGTCAAGCGTCCGTGCTTGACATCTATAATAGCCCCTGTAGTATGTAGAAACGGCCTACCCAAAATTATAGGAATTTGAGTATCCTCAGCCATATCTAAAACAATGAAATCGACAGGTATAAAGAATTTACCTATCCTCACAGGGACATCCTCTAAGACTCCTAGGGGACGTTTAACTGACCTATCAGCTATCTGAAGAGTCACACTCGTGACTTTAAGCTGACCCATATTCAGTTTCTCGCAAACTGAATAGGGCATGACACTGACACTTGCACCCAAATCACATAAAGCTTTATCAATTACATGGGTGCCTATGGTGCATGGTATGGAAAAACTACCCGGGTCTTTCAGTTTGGGTGGAGACTTACTCTGAATTAGAGCACTACACTCAGCAGTAAAAGCAATAGTCTCATGTTCATTAAAGTTCCTCTTACGGGTCAGAATATCTTTCATAAATTTTGCGTAAGATGGTACCTGGGTAATTAATTCTGTGAAGGGAACGGTTACCTGGAGATTTTTGACGACCTCCATAAACTTACTGAACTGATTCTCGATCTTCTTGTTCTTCAACCGGCTAGGAAAAGGAACTTGAATTTTGATCTGTTCAGTAGCTTTATCTTGTAGAACACCCGTTTCCACTTCAGCATCAGACGGCTTATCAGCAGCGACCGTCTCGGATCTGGATCCTGTCTCTGGAATAGTCGGCCGACTATCAGGGATAGTCAGTCGACTATTAACAATAGTCGGTCGACTATCAGGGATAGTCGGTTGACTATTTTCCTCCTCACCTGCAGTTTCTATTAATCTGTCAATGATAGTCGGTCGACTATTTTTAATAGTCGGTCGACTATTATTGACCAGTTCGTCATTCACAGCAGTTTCAGCAGTTTTTAACGATACATCATCAACTATTACATCCTCCACATTAACAAAATTATCATAACTAGGCATCTTGGGCTCGTCATAAGTAAGGCCGCTTCGAAGCTGAATCGCGTTGGCCGTATCATGCTGTTTTTCCGGCTGTGACGGTAGTGTGCCTGGTTGCCTAGCAGACTGATTTGTGGCAAGTTGCGCCACCTGTGTCTCCAACATCTTGATCTGTGCATCTTTAGATTGGTCACTTTTCTGCATCTGGATCATGAGAGATTGCATCATACTCTTCAATTCCTGATATTCACTAGGAACTGGAGCCGGAGTCACAGGTGGTGGAGGAAGAATAGCAAGAGGTTGAGTTGGCGGTGGAAGAGCTAGAGGCTTTTGGAAGCCTTGTTGTTGTCCGCGATGAGGCGGAACATAAGCTTGTTGCTTCGGCTGCGGAACTGGGTTCAACACATTCTGACTCGTCCAACTGAAGTTTGGATGCTCCCTAGTCCTCTCATTGTAGTAATTAGAATAGGGATTACCTTGCTTGAAGTGTTGAAAAGCTAGAACTTGTTCCATCCCGGTCATACATTCCCCCACGCTATGGCCTTCTATACCACATCGCTCACACATTGCCTCCTGTTTGATCATGGCATGGACAGTTTGCTGATTCGACTCGTTTTTATGAGGCGGATTCTGAATTTTGTCGAGACGGGCATGAAGATGATCAAATTGAGCCATAATCTCACTAGTTTCCGCCGCGGCTACCCGAACACTACCCCTCGGATTTCCATATTCGGCTCAATGCGTGGCCATCTCCTCGATCAATTTCCAACCCTTGTCATCATCAACGTTGTTTTGGAAACGTCCGTTAGCTGCACCATCAAGAATAGCACGATTATCATCAAATAAACCGTTATAAAATTGATTACATAAAAACCATGGTTCAAATCCGTGGTGAGGAGTAGAGCGGACTAGATCCTTAAATCTAGTCCATGTTTCATGTAGATCTTCCAATGGTCCTTGCTTAAAGCTGGTTATTTGACTCCGTATCTGATTAGTGCGCTGAGGAGGGTAGTAATGCTTATAAAAAGCGAGCGCCAATGAATTCCAGTCATTGATGTTGGCTGCATCTTTGTCCAAATCTCGATACCATCTACGGGCTGGACCTGCAAGAGAAAATGGAAATAAGGCCTCCATTACTTGTTCTTGTGTTACCCCGGGAGCAACTGGAATTGAACAACAATAATCAGTGAATATTTCCATATGCTGCCCGGGGTCTTCGTTTTTATTGCCCGAGAAAGTATTTCGCTCCACTAAATTGATATAAGCGGGACGAATCTCGAAAGAGCCGGTGGTAGGAGTCGGTAGCTTCCATCCTTTTGGGATGTTAGCCTGAGTCGGCTCGGAGTGAGTGGAAAGCTTCGGCGGCATGATCGAAACTGAGATATCTGACTCGGCGTCTGACTTGGTGCTTGAGTTGTCCTCTTCGTGGGACGAATATTCCGCTTCCAGATTAGCGAAAACTGGGTCAAGCGGATTAGATTTTTCCGCTTGACGAATTTCCCTCCAAAAACTCCGTCTAGCTCGTAAAGTCTTCTCAGGTTCGGGATCAAAAGGATGAATCTTGGACCTGTTAGACCTGGGCATACACAGAACTAAGAAGGAAAATATGAGAACCGTCTCAAGGAACGTAAGTTCCCTGAGACAAAAGATAAACTAAAAAGACAAGTAAAATTAACCGTCTCCCCGGCAACGGCGCCAAATTTTGATAAGCTAGTCGTATACCTATCAAAGATAACCAACTTAGGTATAACTAAAAATATAGCTAGGGAAGTCAGGTCGAATCCACAAGGAGACAAATAAATTCTACTTGCAATTGAAGTCTATCTAAGTAACCAACTTGGGGGTTTTTGTGTTTTGTTTTTATCTAAACTAAAGTAATGAAAGAAAGAGAATTAAGAGAAAAGAAATAACTAAAATAAAATAAGACGAATGAAGATGAATAAATATATGGAGAGAAAACTAGGATTGTCGGTTCACTACGAATCTCATATGGTCACGGTCTAAGTCACAGGTCTGTCGCAGATATTGGTCTAAGGGGTATTGAAAAGGTCCTTCCGGTCCGCTGTTCACCCTAGCATGCGTCTAAAGGCTTCCGATCTTATTAGGGCAAACTAATGTGTTGTAGCAGGTCTAACTTTTACCAGGCTTCCGATCTTAGGTTCAAGTTTACCAGATTCAATTAATCAATCATGCGCATTAACTGACTAATCGCGATTATATGCTATAAGTGACAACTCAGACACAATATCATTGACAGATCTATAAATTATTTAGCGACCACATTCAATTCGCAGATCCCCTAAATCCTAGCGAGGGAAATTAGCTACTCATAATTAATTCAAGAACAACAAGATTAATAAAAGAATTTACTAGATTAAACATCACGAACAATAATAAATTTACGACAAGTATAAAACAATAATTAAGAATAATTAAATATGAAGAAGAAAACAATCAAGAACAAAGAAGAAGGAAGGAAGATTAATAAAATTACCGAAGGAATGAAGGCGATTCGAATGTTGCAATCTTACAATAACCGAGTTTTGAGAAGAAATTAAACTAGAGAAAATAAGAGATCTAAAGAGAAATTAAACTAGAGAAGTCTAAAAGAAATCTAAAGAGAAGTAAAAGAGAATAAGAGAGAAGTTAAGAGATTAAGAGATATGATAAGAGATGTTAAGAGATGTTAAGAGATGATTTCTAATGTGGCTCCCAAAGCCCTATTTATACAAATTGGATGGGTTAAAAACTGTTTAGGAAACTCTTGCGTTTAGGAAATTCCTTGCTGATCACGAAATCTGCCCGTAGTCCAGGAAATAGTCGGCCGACTATTGTAATAGTCGGTCGACTAATCACTCATCAACTTGATCTCTGCAGCTCCAGAATAGTCGGCCGACTATTGTAATAGTCGGTCGACTATCGTCATGGTCGGCCGACTATTCTGATAGTCGGTCGACTATTGCCCGTTTCAGCGTACAGCAATTTTCCAGCTTCGATTTGGCACGATTTTGGTTCGTTTTAGCTCCTTTGTCTTCTGTTCCTGCAAAAGGACAATACACACCACAAAGTAGCCAATTCGGGGCAAAATAATAGTTTTCACTATTCAATAAACACGAGAATGCGCGTAATAAGAGCATAAAAAGTGTATATAAAATACGCGCATCACCATTCAAGGCAAGTTCTAAGGCATCTATCTCTTTCTCCCAAGTATTACCATCCTTTTCACTCACCTTGTCAAGTTAGCCTAGAGGAGTCTTCTCTTAAATTGGCTTTGGATTGTCAAGATCTGGTTCATCACGAAGAAAGTCATACAAATCCAATTTAATAGCCAATACATTGGCTTCCCAAGAGTTACTTTGAGAACCATGTTCAATGTCTTCCTCATTGTCAAACCTTGAAGCTTCAACTTCCTCCATTATTCCCATAGCTTCACCATCCAAGCAACTCTCAACAATGATCCCTTGGTTGACCCTCTCTTCTTCATTCGTGGCTTCATAATCGGGTTGATTTCCTTGTGGAGACAACCAATCTTCTTGCCCAAATAAACTTTCCTCAACAAGTTGTGGAGCTCAAGTGGCCAACATCGTGTAATGAGCCATGAGTGCATTGATTCGAGCATCTTGCACCTCTTTTTAGGCCATGAACTCCTCTTTGTCCCTTTTCATTTGAATCATCATCTCTTGTTGACTCTTTTGCATTTGAATCATCATCTCTTGTTGACTCTTTTGCATTTGAATCATCATTTGACAAAGCTTAAAGTTGGGGATTTTTGGTTGTGGGTTATGTGAGGGTATTTGGTAGTTGTTAGGATGTTGGAATGATCTTTGACAACTTTCATGGTAGCCATATGAAGGGGGTTCATAAGATTGTTGATGAGATTGATATGGTTGGTAAAATTTTGGGTCTTGGCAATTTGCCCCATGATTGTCCCATGACGATTGATGGTAGCTTGGATGCCCCATTGTCGTAACGTTGCCTTTATACATTGAATGCACTAGAAGCACTTGAGCAAACGTTAGTAGCCTAGTGCTTTTGAGGCACTAGGAAGAGAGAAATAGGCACCCAAGAAGAAAAAACGGAGACACGCAAGGAGAAGAAAACACAAAAATCAAGAGCAAAATCTAAAACTAAGCACACAAAAGTCTAAACTACACCGTCCCCGGCAACGGCGCCAATTTGACGGTAAGGGATTTGTCGTGGAGCCGACCGATCAAAGTAAACCAACTAACCTAGGCTTGGTAGCAAGGGTAAGTCGGGTCGAGATCCTCAGGGTCGGAAAATGGGTTTAGACTAAGGTGAGCTACAATTCTGAACTAGTTCAAGACAAACTCAACTAGGGTGATAGCTAAGGTGAACTAATGACTAAGCTAAGGTCTAATACACGAAGTAGAAGGCCAAACAAGCAACTAATGACAAATGGAAGCAAATTAAATCGATAAGAAGAAACTAGGGCTAGGTCGGGTTCATGGATGCCAAGGAGATCAAAAGAAGGAAACGGGGGTTACTAGCATGCTGTCATAGCCTAGGTTACGTTCGGGCTCTCGCTACTTAAATGGCCTAGGGGTCATCCTCACCACGCTCTAACTACTAATGGGGAAACTAAACCTACCAAACAAACAAACACATGCAAGAGAAGAGGCAAGAAAAACAAGGAATGATCATCTCAAGTCTCACAAGCATTATTTCATCAAACATGTAGAGTGCAAGGCAAATAGAAAACAATAACTAGTACCACCCATCTCACCCTAATCATCCCTAATCACACCCAATCCCCCTACTAACTCTAGGGAAAACTACTCACATATATCTAAACTAAAACTAACACAAACAAGAGAAACCAACACAAGAATCAAAACATTCATAATGGAATCTAAACTAGGAACAACAATAAACAAGATATAAAGATGAAAACTTGAATAACAATAAAGATTAAGAGAAAAGAGAAGAAAAGGATTATACCAAACTAAAGGATGAATGGAATAGATGAGAACTTGCATATATAGAGAAAACCCAAAATAAATCCACCAAGGTTGTCAATCTTGATAGAAATCTTCAAGAATTCCAATAATACAAGAGTAACTAACTAGATTAAGGATTAATTAAGGACTAATCTACACTAATCTAAGCTAATCTAACCTAAAGTAGTCTAGGGTTTAGTGGGTAATGAAAAGGTAATCAAAAGTTCCCAAAACAATACAAGAGGGGGGTATATATAGGGTTCCATAAGCAAAGGGGGCGGAGAAATGAAATTGCGGCTGAACTGGGCCCTTCCTAGCCTGGAAGGGGTTGATCCCGACCGGGAAGAAGTGGTCCCGACCGAGAAGGTCATGATCCCGACCGGGATCACCCTCCAGTAACCCGATTCTTCTTTGCACTTCATCTCGGTCGTGATGGATGTGTTCCTGACCGGGATGGGTCTTGTAGGCTTCAAATATGGTCTCATAGGTCCCTACTTGCTCTTCCTAGGCTTCTTATCGATTCTCGGTGCTCGGGAATGGGTCCAAAGGGGCTCGGGATCGAGTCTAGGCCACCGAGTCATCGTCGCTTCTCTTCGTTGGCTCCAAATGCGTCGGAAACGAGTCGGAATCGTTCAATTTCTCCAAGTTAGGTCTTAGGAACCCAAAACAAGCTAGAAGAAGCGTAAGTAGCCTCGAAACCGCTCTAAAGACCGATTCCAAAAGAGAAACCCTTGATACATTGAATGAACTAGAAACACTTGAGCAAACGTTAGAAGCCTAGTACTTTTAAGGCACTAGGAAGAGAGAAATAAGCACACAAGAAGTAAGAACTGAGGTACACAAGGAGCGGAAAACACAAAAATCAAGAACAAATTCTAAAACTAAGCACACAAGAGTCTAAACTACGCTGTCCCCGGCAACGGCGCCAATTTGACGGCGGGGATTTGTCGTCTATCCTACCGATCAAAATAAACCAACTATCCTAGGCTTGGTAGCAAGGGTAAGTTGGGTCGAAATCCTCAGGGACGGTAAGTCGGACTAAGGTGAGCTACGATTCTAGACTAGGTTCAAGCAAAACAAGGGCACTAATGACTAAACTAGAGTCTAAAACAATAAATAAGAAGGCAAAACAAACAACTAGTGATAAATGAAAGCAAGGTAAATCAATAAGAAGAAACTAGGGCTAGTTCGGGTTCATGGATACCAAGGAAATGAAAGGGAAAACGGGGGTGCTAGCGCGGTTTCGTAGCCTAGGTTACATTTGGGCTCTCGCTACTTAAACGGCCTAGGGGTCACCTCACCACGCTCTCGCTCCTAGTAGAGGGACCAAACCTATCACCAAACAAAGACATGCAAGAGAAGAAGCAAGAAAAACAAGGAGTGATCATCTCAAGTCTCACAAGCATTTCATCGAACATGTGGAGTGCAAGGCAATAGAAAACAACAAAAACAACAACTAGTACCACCCATCTCACCCTAATCATCCCTAATCACATCCAATCCCCCTATTAACCCTAGGGGATAACTACTCACACATGATTAAAAAACTATCAACACTAACAAGTGAAACCCACAACATAAGAACAAGAACATTCATAAAGAAAAACAAAGAGAAACAATAAACAAGAGATAAAGAATGAAACTTTACTAACAATTAAAGACTAAAGAAAAAGAGAGAAGAAGGATTATACCCACTACAAGATGAATGGAAAAGATGAACACTTGCATAAAAGGAAACCCAAATACATCCACTAAGGTTGTCAATCTTGATAGAATTCTTCAAGAATTCCAATATTACAAGAGTAACTAACTAGATGAAGGCTTAATGGAAAAGTAATTAAGGAAGGATTAAGCTAATCTACACTAATCTAAGCTAATCTAACCTAAAGTAGTCTAGGGTTTCGTGGATTAAGGTAGTGTAAGGTAGAGTGCCTACAACAATATAAGAGGGGGTATATATAGGGTTCCACGAGTAAGGGAGGCAAAAGAATGAAAATCGGGCAGAGCTGGGTCCTTCCCGGCCGGGAAGGTGGTGATCCCTGTCGGGAAGGAGGTGGCACCGGTCGGGATGGTGGTGGTCCCGGCCGGGATGGCCCTCCAGCAGCCTGTTTCTTCTCGTCTTCTCATCCCAGTCGAGATGGGTCCTTCCCGGCCGTGATGGGTCCTTATTTGCTCTTTCTTGGCTTCTTATCGATGCTCGATGCTTGATATATCATCAAGTGGGCTCCATGGGACTCGGGATCGAGTCTAAGTCACCGAATCATCATTGCTTCTCTTCATCGGCTCCATATGCATCGGAAACGAGTCGGAATCGTTCCATTTCTCCAAGATAGGCCTTACGAACCTAAAACAAGCTAGAAGAAGCGTAAGTATCCTCGAAACCGCTCTAAAGAGCGATTCCACAAGAGAAAGCGGGACCAAACACGAGAAATAAACACTACAAAACACACTTATCAAAAATGCCAAGAAAATCATTTCACAAAAAAATCTTACCCCTCAAAAATAAGCCTTTTACCGATTGTTATCGTGAAGAACCCACCAAAGGACCGAGTCCCTAGGAAGGATGATAGCGGTAATGGTCGGTCTTCCCTCATTTTGCAACCATTATCCACCTTTTTACTTGGACTAGTTAGGCAATTTTTGAGCATGGAATGACCATCTTGGCTTATCGCTAAAGGGGGCGGGATTTTACTTTACCTACAATGTCGACTAACTCCGTGGTTCATCCTTTATCCATCCCGCCTATCGTCCCATAGTACGTTCTTAGAAGGTTAGGAGGACCTAGGTAAGTTACCAACGTTTTTATTGCTTTGTTGTCATACTATTAGGATTTTGTCCAATTCGGTTTGTATTATTAGCTTGAGAACGTTGTCACTTGCCTTGAGTCCTTAACCGGTGTTTCTTTCACCGCTTTGTAGAGAGAAGCGGTATTTTTTTCTTTTTGGATGCAACCGATTGTCTGTCTGTCTGTTTGTTTGTTTGTGTATTTATGTGTTTTCGTGTTCGGTTGTATCCACAGTTTTGTCGCAAGACCTCACTTGCCTCGCGGAGAGCACTTTTCCTCTAAGTGTTCTCGCATGAGTTGAAAGGGCATAGGGTGCGCTAATACCCGCTCGGCTAGTATTTTAGTTTTTATTAGTTAGTAGTTGGTTCGTGCTTACACGAGGGCAAGTAAGGGTTAAGTGTGGGGGAGTTGATAAGTGTGTTTTGTAGTGCTTATTTCTTGTGTTTGGTCCCGCTTTCTCTTGTGGAATCGCTCTTTAGAGCGGTTTCGAGGCTACTTACGCTTCTTCTAGCTTGTTTTAGGTACCAAGCCCTATCTTGGAGAAATGGAACGATTCTGACTCGTTTCTAATGCATATGGAGCCAATGAAGAGAAGCGATGATGATTCGGTGACTTAGACTCGATCTCGAGTCCCATGGAGCCCACTTGATGATATCCCGAGCACCGAGCATCGATAAGAAGCCTAGGAAGAGCAAATAAGGACCCATCATGGTCGGGAAGGACCCATCTCGGCCGAGATGAGAAGACAAGAAGAAACGGACCTACTAGAGGGTGGTCCCGGCCGGGATCACTGTCTTCCCGACTGAGATGGGCCCCTTCCCAACCGGGATCACCACCTTCCCGGTCGGGAAGGACCCAGCTCTCACCCGCTTTCATTCTTTCGCCTCCCTTACTTATGGAACCCTATATATACCCCCCCCCCCCCCCCTCTTGTATTGTTTTAAGGAATCCACGAAACCCTAGACTACTTTAGGTTAGATTAGCTTAGATTAGTGTAGATTATCTTAATCCCTCCTTAATTACTCTTCCATTAAGCCTTAATCTAGTTAGTTACTCTTGTATTATTGGAATTCTTGGAGATTCTATCAAGATTGACAACCTTGGTGGATGTATTTGGGTTTTCTTTTATGCAAGTGTTCATCTTTTCATCTCTTCTTAGTTGGGTATAATCCTTCTCCTCTCCTATCTCATAATCTTCCATTGTTAGTCAAGTTTGAATCTTTGTTTATGTTTATTGTTGTTTCTAGTTTAGATTCCATTATGAATGTTTTCATTGTTTTGTTGGTTTCTTTGGTTTATGTTCTTGTATTCTTAATTATGTGTGAGTAGTTTTCCCATAGGGTTAGTAAGGGGATTGGGTGTGATTAGGGATGATTAGGGTGAGATGGGTGATGCTAGTTGTTGTTTTTGTTGTTTTCTAGTGCCTTGCACTCAACATGTTTGATGAAATGCTTGTGAGACTTGAGACGATCACTCCTTGTTTTTCTTGCCTCTTCTCTTGCATGTTCTCGTTTGGTGGTGGGTTTGGTTCCTCTACTAGGAGCGAGAGTGTGGTAAGGAGACTCCTAGGCCGTTTAAGTAGCAAGAGCCCGAATTTAACCCAGGCTACGAAACCATGTAGCACCCCCGTTTCCCCTTTTGAATCTCCTTGGGATCCATGAACCCGAACTAGCCCTAGTTTCCTTCTTATTGATTTACCTCGCTTTTTCGTTATCATTAGTTGCTTGTTTTGCCTTTTTATTTCATCTTATAGACTTTAGTTTGGTCATTAGTCAATCTTAGCCTATCATTCTTGTAACACCCGCTATTTTTCCTAGCATTTTTATCCTTTCCGTTATGACTCTGTCATAACTCTGTCACATTTCGGCCTTGCGTTTATTCTTTTTCCAAGCTTTATTTTCATTTTTGGGTTTAATGATATTTATTTATTTATTTTAAAGGATTTTAATTCTATTAAATCTATTTATTTGATTTTCTTCGTAAACTATTTATTTTTCCGCGAGTAATTTTATTTCTCTACGAATTAACGTATTTAAGCTCGGATTTGAGTTATTCCTTTTTCTACAAATGTCTAAACATATTTTTATAATATTTTCAACTAGTAAATATTTTTATTACGAAAATTTAGCCATTAATGATTTTATTACGAAGTTTCGTAAATAATTATTTTCTTACGCGAGGTTTACTCGAATTACTTTGAAATGCCTTTAATTATTTTATGATTCTTCTTTTTAACAACTTACAAATATTTGAGCCTTTTCCCCATGTTTTGGACTGACCCTTCTCCTAGTCACACTCTTACTACGTTTTTATAATATGTTTTATTTCATTACGTTAAATGTTGTTGCATAGGATTCTTTTTCTGCATTTAACCATTGTTTAATGAGCAAGCTTTTCATGCTCCTCCTTCTTATCCCATTTGGCCGGCTATATTGATGTGATATACATTGGATTCCTCAAATCATTTATTCTCATTTAACCTTTAGTAACCTCCCAACTCTTTTACATTCATTCCTCATAAAAATCATTCAACATCCTATTTCCTTCTCTCCTTCTCCAATTTGGCCGTGTGATTTCTTCTTCCTTCTTGGCTGATTCTTGCTCTATTTCGAGTCACAATCATTTCATTTTTTATAGTCAAATTGATCCTCTTTCCTAGCCTATCGTTAAGGTAATAATCGATGATGTTTTCGATCGTTATTCACCTTGATTTTCTTAGTTTTTCTCATGGTATTTTTCTACCATGAATTTCGTGTATGGTAGGTTTTGTGGTCGATCTCGAGGTCGACGAGTATATTATCGATTCCGATTTGGACTAGAGGTAACGTCGATGTTACTCGGTATTTCGTGATTTTAATTGTGTAGTTGCATGTATATTTTTATATTTCATTTTTTGACAATAAATGTATGTCATATAATCTGGAAAAATTTTAAAATTTTAAAATTTGAAGATTTGCATGTTTCGGTATTTTTATCGCTTTTACGAGATTAACGATTAAATTGTTATATTAGTTTGTAAAATCTTAATATTCGGCCTAAACTTGTAATATATGATTATATTCTGTAAAAATGAAGTTTTTAATGATTTTTAATAATTTGGTATTTTTCTGATATTTTTGATATCGATTATTAAATTTTACCGTTTACGAACAAAAACGATTAAAAACCAATTTTTATTTCTAGCACTTACACATTTTATTTTAATCTCAAATTTGACGTGGATAATCTTTCTGACAAAAAATCGTTTTCTGAATTTCATAATTTTTCGGAATTGTTAAGTGGGTGAATTAATTAATCACTTTATCATCATTTATCGTTAAAACCGTGTTTGTCGTCTAAATTCTCGATTTCTGGTCTTTTTTTTTAATCTGGAAAAAATAGTAGTTTCAGGAAAATCATTATTTTTAAGTTTAATAATAATTTTTGGATATTAATACTTAAATCGTTTTGTAATTACTATTTTTATTAATCGTTATTGTCGAGATTAGACGATTAACGAGAAAACCTTTTAAAAACCGAGTTTAAGGATTCTGGAAAATTCTCTTTTCTGGACAGAATGTCCAAAAATATATTTTAGCTATTTTACATAATTTTTTTACTATTTATTAAAGTCTTTATTTAATAATAATGATTTTTGGACAAAATTACGATTTATCGTTAAGATGTTTCGTCTTACCTAAAAGAATTATTTTTCCAGCAATTTTGAAAATATTTAAATCTGAAACTTTG
Organism: Agrostemma githago; assembly: GCA_958450325.1. Taxonomy (NCBI): domain Eukaryota; kingdom Viridiplantae; phylum Streptophyta; class Magnoliopsida; order Caryophyllales; family Caryophyllaceae; genus Agrostemma; species Agrostemma githago. Next base: position 56,632,560 of record OY288247.1, on the reverse strand, counting down.
AGAGTTAAATCACCCCTTATGATATTCTAAATTTGTTTAATGATTTAAATTAAAGAAAAGACGTTAAAAGATTTAATTTGACATTTGCCGTAAAATCTTATTTATGCTTGTTTTGTCGAAACTATTAATAATTAAGGAATTTTAGTTTTATAAATTTTTGGAAACACCCTAATTAGTAGTACTAAAGTTTTAAGACATTTTTAATCATTTTATAAACACTTGTATGATATTTCAATAATTTCATAAACCCATTTATCCTTATTTTGGAAATTAATATTGTTAAGGCCGAAAGTATTAGTTTTATAAATCTATATCTTTTACAAAAATGTTTTATTAGTATGAACTAATATTTTCGCTATTTTGATATGATGCTATTTTTGTAAAGTTTCTAAATATAGAAGTTTCCTAAAATAGAAAGTTTCCTCTTTTGAAGGCGATCTGTTTTCCTTTTGTTCTCTTATTATTTACAATGATTATATCCTTTTGAATATCAATAATGGCTTTGTTTTGGGAGTTATGAAATAAGGACAAGTGTGGGGTTAGAGTAATATAGTCTGGGATGTACGTTTTTGCCATCAACGGTAAGGTTGATGTGTCTTTATGGGGCACATTGGTTGTTGAACTGAGCATGTTTGTGTTCAGAAGAGTGTGCATTGTGCCCTTAAACTTAGATATCGCATCGTGTAAGTCACGTCGGGTTGAACTGGAAATGATTTGTATCCAGGAGGGGTGTATACTACTTAAACCAGGACCTCGCTGCACGCAGTCCTGTTATAGTTGAGTTGTCTAGTTAGAGACTGGATTCTGTTATGAGTTAAGTCTACAGTTATCAAAGCTAGTTTCAAATATTATCCTAGTGAAAGTCTAGCCTTGTGCACACTGATCGAATTTTCATAACGACATTTTGAATATTTTTATAATTATCGATAAAATTTTGATTTGAAGGTTGGCAAATGTTTTATGTTTTCTTCGGAAAACTCATTTTTATTATATTGTTTCGTTACGTGAAGTTTTTCACTGAAAGCTTATTTTCCTTATAATCTTTTACTGATTTTCATTTTTACTATTTTTCTATAGTAGTAATTACAGTTTTAAAATCATGTTATACGGTTGGGAGAACGTTGATGTTGCTCCCCATTGATTGTGGCTATTATGTTTTAACATGGCAGGTATACGTGTTTCCGGGTGTGGGCTAGCGAGCAGTGTAGATCATGCTTGTTTATTTTAATAATTATGTCTCATGGATTGTTCAAACCCCTTTTATGGATTGTTTTAAATTTTGGCTTTTTTTATTCATGGCCTATTGTTTGACTTTACCATTTAAATTTACTAAGACATAGTTACAGTGTGTTTTAATCCCGACTCTACAGTGTTTTCGCCACTGTATCGCGTTAAAATTTCTAGGGGATTACAACTCTAGTTGTCTTGAACCTAGTCCTAGACCATAGCACCCTCTAGTTCGAAACTCCCGTCCCTGAGGATCGACTTGACTTACCCTAGCTACCTAGCTTAGGTTCGTTGATATTATTTTGATCGGTAGGATAGACGAGAACTCCTCCCGTCAGTAACTGATTGGGTAAAGCATGGCTGACTGTGTGGAACTCGAATGTTTGAGGGGTTAATGGTCAAGGTTTTCGATGTTTGGGCCTGGGCGGCTCGGTCCTGGGTCGCTTGGGATCGGGCGGCCCAGTCCTAGGGTGCCTGGGTGATGAACGCAGTTCATATGCATATTTATTCTCACTTTATCCTCCGTTTTTACCGATTTCACATGCCTTAAGAATAATTTAGTAGCCTTTTATCCGTAGTTTGTTATGCCGGGTATATGGTTTATGTTTTGGTAGGAAACATAGCAAAAGACGGAGTTAAAAGCTACAAATGAAGAAAACAAGAAGAACAAGGCAGCAAGGCGGACAACAAAGGCCGAACCGGTCGGTTTGATCTTGTACCGAGCGGTTTGATTTCAAACCGGTCGGTTCGTTTTCGTACCGCTCGGTTTATTTGTGAACCGAGCGGTTCGCGATGCGTTAGAGAGACTTTCCTAATTTCCGAAGAATTCTTATTCTACCCTAATTAGAATTCTACGGGATTATTTTAGACTATATTCTATTTCCTAATTAAACTCATTGTAATAAGTATAAATACCCTTTTGAGGGCTTGGTTTAAGGACAACTCTTTATTCATTCAAAAACTTTAGTTTTAGTTTTATTATTAGCATCGAAATTCTGCAAGCTTGTAGCGGTACTTTTTAGCTTTTAATTATTATTCAATCTTTCAGTTCTTCATAATCGGTACTATTCCCTTTTCTCTTATTTTCATATTAATCTCAATTATGCTCAATTATTTTGTCGTTTCATCCTTCACCATGAGTAGCTAATTTATTCTTCTAGGGTTGAAGGAGATCTATGTTAATTAAATTGGGGATGTTAGTTTAATTATTTATTCGATTGATCATTCATATGTTATTGCCTTACTACTTGTCTCGTATTATTGTTTGATTAGTTTGAGACGTTGAACTAGTTGAATGTTTAGGAACCCGAACCTAAGATCGAAAGCCTAGTAAGGGTAGACTTACAAGTAAGTGGGTAGGATAATATGGTAAGTTGCGAGAACCCATCAGAATCTATCCTAAGGTTGACATAAGATCCGAGAGACCGTGTCTTTGCCCTAAATAACTTTGATTGATTAATTGAATGATTAATTAACTTTACCCAATTTAATTACATAGTGAACCGTAAGACCCTAGATCTCTTTTAATATTGTTAGAACCCTTAATTTACATTACTGCAATAGTTTAGAAAACAAACACAAACAAATCGGAATTTAAATAGTTTAGAATCAATTATAGATAATTTGCAATATTCATCCATCTCTCTATGGTTCGACCCTTACTTGCTGCTAGCTATTTGTTAGTTGTTAGTTAGGTTTATTTTGATATAGGTGATACGACTTTAGCCTTATCACTGGGCTCGGGCGGCCCGATTCTTGGTTATGGAAATTTTCCGTAATTTCCTAATGTTGTGGGATTGGGCCTATATATGCGGGTCATGGGTGCTCGTTTTAGACATACTAAATCACTCGTAGTGTCTTTATAGCTTCCTTGTATTATTTCGAATCATGTCGGGTTTTTGGAGTCTCCTGACCGAGTGGATGGGTTGTCTTAGGAAATGTGACCTTGAGACTTGTCTAGGTGATGGTTTGTCTACGGTTACCGCGCTAAGGCAGGTTAAGGTGCAAGATGACTTCTTGTTGGTATGTTCTAGTTTTTGGGATGTTAAAACCCATGTTTGTCTATGGGATGTCATTTTTTGGACCTTCCTTCGCTAGAGGAGGCTAAAGTTTTCTTTGGGGAAGGTGGTATTGACCTATAGTTGCTTTTTAGGACATTCTCACAGAAGGGTTCTCGTGATATTTCACCTCTGGCTTGTAGACGAGCTTTTAATATTGCGGTGGCATGTTACTATCTTTTCGAGGACGCGTCGGTACATGAAGGTTGGGGTAATTCTTGGGTTTTGGATGTTGTAATGGGGATGGAGCATGGGCGATCACCCTCTCTACTTATTCTGGGTGAGCTTATCCTAGGTCTTGATGCTCGTGCCCGGATGCATCGTGCTCAATTTTGGAGTTCTAAGATCATTTTGCAGGTATATTGGGGTGCTACTTTTCCTTTTTCGAAACTTGCCTTGGTTCGAAAGTTTGACATTGCGTTGTGGTTTGTGCAGGTTTGGCTACAGAAGAGGCTTGGTTTGATCGACCCTCCTCGGTCCATCAAGGGCTATAGCTATAAAGGCTTTACGGGTCGTAAGATGGCACCGACATGGAATAATGGTTATACCGAAGAAGAATGACATTCCTACTTGCAGGCTAACGGGCGGGTTGATATCAGGTGGACAATCCCGTGGTGGCATATCAGTGAACAGGCCGTGTTTCTGTTCTCATCATCGACTCATACTATGCAGATATTATCCTTAAGGGATCCGGTTTATATTTACCCGAGCGAGCTATCGCGCCAAATGGGTGTAAGGCGAACAGTATCGGAGGTTACTAAGGGTGCTCCTAAGTTTGATCCGTGGATGGAAAGTTCTCTCAGGGAATTTAGGATGTCTTGGAGACAGAGGTTTTCACGCCCCATTATTATAGAAAGTGCTCGACCGACAGGCCCTACTGATTCCTGGCGGGGAGCTTATGAATATCCGCCAGGGCAGGGTAAGTCGAAAGTTAGGAAGACCGCGGTGCTAGAGGATAAGGAGGCGACTCAAGGCAATGTCATTAAGTGCTTGACCAAAGACAGTGTTACCGATCCTAGTGCCGTCAGTTCATCTACACGGGCCAAGACTGACGAGACCCATATTGAAAATGTGAGTGAGAGGAGAGGAAGTGGGATTGACCGGGCTCGCCTTTGGCTAGGGTGGTGGAGGCTTGTGTTCGGAGGGGTCGATGGTGAGAGACCCGAACAAGCACACCCGAATGGCAAGAAAAGGGGAAAGTCGGACTGGTAGAGCCCAGCCGTTTAGTACTATGTTCTATTACTTGATATTATGTGGCGTATTAGTACTAGTTTTTTGTAGGGTTTTGTTTGACACATTGTCATTTTCCGGGGTAGCCGGATTTCGGATGCTCAGTGTAAAGGGCCTCGACAAAGGCTTGATTTAACTGATTTTTTTTTTAATTAGAAGCACTTTTTTTTGTGGTGGCTCGAACTCGATTCTTCATTTTGCCCGGAGCGCCCTTTCGGGTTTTCACTCTATCCTCAGCTCACCTTTTTTTTACCCCTTTTTTGTTCTTTTTTTTTTACGACTCACAACTCGATTCTTCATTTTGCCCGGAGCGCCCTTTCGGGTTTTTACTCCGTCCTCGACTCGTCATTTTTTTTACGACGGCTCGCAACTCGTTTCTTCATTTTGCCCGGGGCGCCCTTTCGGGTTTTCACCCTGTCCTCAGCTCGTCGCTTGTGCTTCGTCATTGAAACCACTCGCTAATCAGAACATAAGGGTGATTCTGATTTGCATGCGAATCGAGTAATCGATTTCATTAGCTTTGTTGGTTGTACCCTTGGAGAAGTTGCCTACGTATCCGTGTTCGGACGGAATCAAACCATGTTCGTAGTTCATATAGAAATGCGAGCGATTTTGCTTTAGACTCGTTATGCCAATTATCGATGCGAATTGTTTTAAGCGTTTTGCATGGGTTTTCACCCTAGTTTAGAGGTCAGGATGAGGTTGTTTTCGGTAAAGTTAACGGTATGTGCGAAAAGATGTTTTGAAAATAAAAATGTGACCCTTTTAGGTGCCTTAATCCCATTGATTGAGAATTTGGCGGTGGTAACGGTGTGTTTTGCGTGCGTGAATGTTTCGAAAGCAAAATGTAACCTTATAGGGTACCTTGATCTCATTAGTTGGGAGTTCGGCGATAATAACGGTAGTTGTTGTTGTTTGAAAATGGCGAATTTTTATTTTGGCTAAAGCAATGGCGCTCAAGAAGGTGTCCTTTGAAAGTGATGAGTGTAAAATCCGTCATGATGACAGTGCTAAAATGATTTTGAAAAATCGTTTTAATTAGGCCGAAGCATTGGCGCTTAAAAGGTGGTTTTGAAAAGAAGATGTTCTTTTTTGAAAATGGAGTTGGGTGCGGTTGAATATGTTGTCGTGGTTGAATCCAGATTTTAGTGTTTTTATTTGGGTTGTTCAAGCACGCTACACATAACTAGGAATGCGTACACTCATGCAGGATGCAGACACGGGTAGGTTAGGGTAGGCTACCGCCCATGAATAGTCTTTGCTTAGGTGACGACAGGTCACCTGGGGAGGTGAGTGTCATAGTGTTTGCTTAGAACCACTTGTTTGGTATATCCACAAAATGCGCGACTACCTTAGACGGCCGGAACGTCAACCGAGGGTCTCTCCGCGTGTCCGTAAAGATCTTACCGCGAAGAGGTCAATTGGTCCTAATATCGGTTAGGATGGGTTTTTTAGGGCCAGAACCTGTAGTGACCACAACAAGGAACTAGGAAATGAGCTTCACTGACCTCGTTCGAGTTACACCATCGCTGGAAACTTGTTTCCAATTCCCTAGCGGAGTCGCCAAACTGTGGACACTCGTCCGCACCGCCCAGTGCCCCGCTCGCTCCCCCGCCGGACCGACCCGATTAACGCGGCGGCCACCCACGCGGCCCCCCTCCCGTCGGGGAGCTGGTCCGATCTTGCGTACGGGGCGATGTGTTGGAGATCGATTTGGTTGACGGTTCAGATAGTACTAGACAAGTGCGGACACCCATGTTTCCGTTAGAATCGATCGAGATGTGATTGTAAGTGTTTAAAGGCCGATATGTTTGCTAAGACGACCTTTATCACTACTACAAAACATCAAATAGACAACTGTTTTTTTTTCAATAGACAACTGACTTACAACAATTGAGTAGTTTGGAGTTGTATATTAGTCTAAGTATAGACATCTGTTTTACAATAGTTGTAATTGTTTTTTAAAATAACAGTTGTCTATTATGTGTATAGACATCTGAGCTTTAAATAAATTAGATGTATATTCTTTATATAGACAACTGTTTTCTAAAACAACAGTTGTTTATTGCCCGTACATATGAACAATATAATGCACATATTTGAACTATATATTAACAAAACATAAGAAATGAATATCATTTGGAATTGAACAAGTTTTATTTTTATATAATCCAACATCCAAAAGGTACAAACAATTACCCAATTACATCCAAAAGGTAAAAAAAATCATATACTATAATCCAACATAATAACACATCGTCTATATAACCATTATCCAATTACATCCGAAATGTACAAACCATTATCCAACGCAACTTTTTGTCAACACTGCAGTGGCCACCATCCCGCAACTTGATCCTCACAATACGACCCTCTTTCCCCGTATTTGAGTCCAAAGTTTCTACTGCTCCGCCGAGTTATACATTTCCAATAATCCAATAGGAGCGAATTGGATAGCTTTCTCAAAAATCTAGCAACTTACAGTATATTTCATGGCAAGAGGTCCGAGTTCTGATTAATCAAACTAGCTTACCACCCGCTGTTGCACTGACAATAACACCAGGCCAGCAATCAACACATCAGATCAGCTAAGCAGTGAATTTGGTAAACAATATATATATTCGTCACTCAAGTCATACCAACCTGTGGCCTATGACGAATCTCATGACGTGACATGCCCTTCTCTTCTTCCAGTTTCTTTCTCTTTTCTCCTAATTAACGACATTATCAAAGATGATTTAGCATCAATGGTAAAACCTTGAGGCTACGATGTTGTATATAAGAGGACTTAAGGGCACAAACCTTGAGGCATCCAGGTAGCACGCACGAAATCCCTTCTCTTTCGGCTACTGAACGCAGTATTAATCCCAACTACCACCAAATACTTCCTTTTGCCACGAGATTCTGACACAGGAGATCCTTCCATTATAGATTCCTGTGTAGCCCTCGCAGCAGCTAACTCCATCTCAAGATTCGATATAGTTTTGTCTAATGTTCTGCATTAATTACAATCATCATATAAAAAACCTGACCCTCTCATAAAAATTAAACTCGTTAAAGATATGTCAATACAGAATTCAGCTTACTCTATCGCGCCATTTGTTTTTGAAATCTCGTGTTTTCCATCCTTCTGCGAAGATACCTAGGAACATGAGCGAAAAACCAGTCCTTGCGATAATTACTGACACCGACTTTGTAAATCAGGTCTTGCTTGGGAAAAAGATCTATGTAACGATCCCACAAACCGTATTGTATGTACCTGTTCATCATCGACAAATTAAATCAATTAAATCGATGAGGAATTACATTCACAGGACAAAAACACAGAATGCAGAATTGCAGAGAATGCAATTACTTGTCCTGGTTATCTCGGACATAGAGCCGGTTGACGAGTTTTGGGTTCGGATCAAGGATAAAGAATTCCGCTGCAGTGCGGTCATGAATACCGATTTTCCACAATGTAGGCCCGTTTCTTGGTGGTCTGTACACGATATTCCCCAACTCTATCCACTTTCCTGAAACACTCAAACATTCGACTCAATCGGTTTCCTGCAACATTCAAACATGCAGATATTTTAGTTTTTTTTTTGCAGTTGCAGACCTGGTGTGATGCTAAGCTCTAAACAAGTGTTTATTACAGCCCATTTACACTTCAAATGTTCGATCCTGATTCTTGACTTCTTTTGTTTAAATATATGCTGTTTTGACATGTTTGTGCAAATTTTATTACCTGTGGAACCTGAAGGTGAAGATACATGTTTCCAAGGAAAAATGGTTTTGAATTGATTTCGAGGACTGAAATTCGATTCTTTGATGCTGTTTCAACGTTTATGATCTTGCGCGTTAATTTGTCGATGAGACTGTAGCTATGACCAATAGACACAGCTGATGACTGAATTCTCTGCAAATTATTAGAAAAGACTATCTGAAAGCTGAAGTACCTTAATTATACCGTTATCTTACTTATGTTAGTTTTCACCTAGTTAAATGGATTATGAAATGGACTGCGGAATATTGTTCAATTTTTTTAACCAAGGCACCCTTCTCACCTGAAGTGCATCACTGATGCTTGTTGCTTCTAGCAGGTCTCTTGAAATGAAATTTCGTCCTATGCCTCCAGCCACAATCTCATCTACAAGGAGTGGTACCGAGTTCAAAGTGAATGCCTTCAGAATCATTTGAGGGGTGTCAGTCAAACAAACGATGTTATATGCACAACACATGACAGTCTTGACAATTACACGCTTAATTACCTCCGATTATACTGATGTCTTCATCTGATTTTACGACTGCCAGGCAGTAGAATAGCATGTCATCCTTGAGATCGAAAGAAAAACCCGAAAAACATGAATTGAGTCAGAATCTTAACAGTTAACACTCCTAATGTTTTGGCACAGAAATGGGACATAAAATGAGCAAGAAATTAAAGTTACCTCGACAATTATAATCCATGGATGAATGTAAGATTAATAGCAGGAACAGTTAATTCATCCGGTTTTGAGCTGAGTGAACCATGAACAAACATCTTAGTTCAGTTGGTAATGTACAAGTTTGAATCCCGTCAGAAGAAAAGAAAATTTAGGGTGAGGAGATACCTACGTCAACAAATAGCAGAACTGAAAGGCACTGTCTGGATGTACTTTCACTCTTCTGTCCTCCACCTGAAGCGCAAAAACAAAAACAAAAATGCATCAAAATCGATTCCTGAACTCGACTCACACATAGACCTGGTCGGTCAAACGGGTCAAGTCCACTCACGCAGACACAAAAAATAAACTTGCCTTTTCAGTTAAAAGACCGTAAACAGGAGAATGAAAAGAAGTGCCAGTGTCGAAAATAACATTCAAGTTGGCAGAGAATGAATCGGAGCCCACACTGACACGGGTTAAGTTGACGGTGTACACGTTGTTGTTCACAATATAATGTTGCATAATGTTGTGTTAGTGTCACTTTGAAGGGACACAGATAATTATTATTATTAATAAATGAGTGATTGTTTTATAGAGGTTGAAGAGGAGGGGACTTACTTTAATCGATTAGGAATGACGGGAGTTTCGCTCAGGTTTTTACCACCTTTGTCTCCGAAACTGATTCTACCTATACCATCGCTGCTGAAACACATTGAGAAAGAATTGGCAACAAGATTTTGTCTCGCTAACACGCTAGGCAGGGAAACCGGATCATAGAAAGTCTGAATAATCCATTTCCAAGAAATGACCCGTTTGAATCACACCACAACTGCATATATAAACAACAGTAGCATTAATGCATCATTAACCCTATACTGAAAGCTGCGTCGAGAAATGCAGGTAGGAATGAAATAAGGAATGCTTAGCTTACCCGAAAGGGATTCTGACATCAGTTGTTTTGGAAGCGGAATTATCAGGGGCAAGATGCAATATATCCTCGACGGCATAGCTAGACGTAGACGTGTTTGCTGAGAGATACTCAACTGTATAAGGGGAGTAGCTCTTTCCAGGCAGACAGCTGCTTTCGCAGAGCGGACTCATACATGAGAGCTTTGTGCCAGTAGATGAACTGCTTAAGCTGTATACGTTGAACTCTACTGTCTGAAGTTTTAATTAACAAAAATCATATTCAAAAGTATTGCAATCTAAGTACTTTTGTAATTAAGTAAGATTAAGTCGTAGTTTTGGGATCGATAGGGTACCTGGTTCTGACTGAACTCGTAGGTGCTAATGCAGTTAGATGAGCAGTCACAGGGTATCCAGAAAAGACCACTTCCTGTGTCGAGTGCCACCCGATACTAGAATTTTGGTGTTCCGATAGATATATTCGTGTAATACAAACTGAAAACATAATAAATGGAATAATCATACAAACTTCATCAAATGTGATAAGGTAATCTGTTTTCATTACGACATGGGTCTAGACTCTGGACTCTTCTTTTTTCACAATATACGTCATCTTTGGAAGCCAACAATGAATAATTAAATCCAACACTGAACAGAGAGAAGAAATGAAATAAGAAGGAGAAGAAGGAACGAAAAGAATACCTTGAATGAGATGAACAGAGATATCGATTTAGGGAACGAACCAAGATGGAAAACGAGAAGAGGCTGTTGGTTGACTATACTGTCCTCTGGATTTTGATCATCACATCCCTCTACCACAGTCTTGCTGCCCCCGAGATACTCGTACCCATTGTCCTTCTCTTCTGGGTCGTCTTCCTCAAGTTTAGAGAAAGACGTTATGCCTAAAGTTCGCGGACAATTCATCTAATGGATTTTCGCAAGGAAGGAAAATAGTCGCCGATTTTACCAACTACCAAAAGGACCTGCACAAACAAATAATAATCTCCAATGATTCTACCCACAACCAAGAGCAAAACCGGGAGGTAGAAGAAGATAAGTTGAGGAAGGAGTGTAAGGTTCTGGTGGGGGTGAGAGAAGCACAAAAACTGTATAACCAACACCAATTAAACAACGATTTGGAAACCCAAAAAGTTATCACCCTCGACGAGATTCTGGATTCTAAGGATCCGTTTTTGACGAAACTCAAAAAAAGTTTGTGTTTCATTTGCTTTGTTTTGGCGAATGGTGATGAACAGAGAGATGACTCACCGGCGAAGGAAGGCGTCTGGGATTTCATCGGAGAACTAGGGGTTTTTCGATTTAGCGATCAATTTTTAATTTAGGGTTTAAGTTGTGAAGGAGGGCGCGTATGACAGTGAGTGATTTTGGGTTTCACATACTCCATATTTTGTTTCAGTTGTTTAGATTTTAGGGTTTTCCAATTGTTTAGATACTTGACAAGCTAATCTGGGTTGGGCATCCATTAATTGACAGTGGCCCATAATAGGTTAATAGACAACTGAGACTAAGAAAAACAGTTGTATAATATATAGACAACTGTTTTTATAAAGTTCAGTTGTCTATAAGCCTATAAAGACAACTGTTTGTAAAAAAAACAGTTGTCTATAAATTATACATCAGTTGTTAATAATATTAGATGTCTATTAGGAGTTGTCTATTTGATGTTTTGTAGTAGTGTATGGTGAACCGAATTCGTTGCCTATTTGTGGAGTCGCCACCAAGTCAATTATGGGGACTCGGAAACCGTTCAAGTCAACTTTGATCCTTAGCCGGCTCAAAGTTGAGTGACACAAAACCTAATGATAAAGACTTGTACCCTTAAGCACTCCATGCTTTGAATGACTCTCATTACCAATGGTTTCGGGCATCCGGTAACCGTCGATTCTGAGTAAGGGGTGAGGGTACGTATTGGGAAGTCAACGTCTGCTAGACATCGACACCCAATCACGCCCGCACGTAGCGGCCTCTACTAATCAATCGGTGGGCTGATAACTTTGTTCCTTTAACTACAGCCATGCTTTAGTATTTACTAGTAACAAATTACGTTATACTAAACGTATAGTCACTAGTAAATACTATAGAACCATAAGCCATTTAATTAGTTGAGATTAAAGGGAGTACAAAACAACTCAGAGTGCAAGAAGGCACTTATTTGTATTTTGGTCAAATTTCTATCAATATACTTACATTTGCACCAAAAAAAAACTTTGTTCCTTTATTGTGGCGGAATTACGGTAACATTCATTGTTTTAACCCTATGTCTTTGCTATGTTGGTTGTTTAAGGGCAAGTAGGTTTTTGTCTTCGATGTAGTTGAATTTACATTCTTTGGCATGCGATTTCAACATGCCATGAAAAGATGCACATAGGAGAGTAGAGAGTACTAAGTATTGTACGTATTAGCAAGTCAGGTTTAACGTGATAATACGGATATTAGTCATTCTCGTGGTATACCTTACCTGGTATTCTGCTTAAGTTGCGTTGGTTCGGTATTAATAGAGATGCATCAAACCACGTGTAAGGGGTGAGCATCGGGATTAATATGGAACCCGACCACCACTTTGTTCAGTTTTAGCTTATTTACCATTTGGATTCCGTATTAGGTGATTTATCATGCGATTATAAGGTCATAAAAGCGGTAAATCATACGAAAGCGGTAAATCACGTAGTGAGAAGTTGCACCCTCGGAGTGTACACTAAACAAGACACGATGTGTAGAAGGTTGAGAATGGATCTCGGAACTACTCGGGTTTAGTTAGGGTGTTTTAGTGCTTAGGGTTGAAGTTGGGGACGTTACGTATGTTTATAACGTGCCACGGACCTAACATCCGTACTAGTTGGACTTGACATTATCGAAGTGCATAATAAAAGTACAAATTTTGTTTGGACGACAACCTAGTGACGGTTCGACTTCGAGGCGGATCCTCCTAGCTCGTCGTGTGGTGATTTCGGCAGAGCTTCGTTACTACGGCTAGTTCTGCGGTTAATCCGGCAGAGCTTCGCTGCTAGACCCGGGGTTGGCTAGTCGAACGCGGGTGCTCCTCGGGTCGAGTGGAGTTCTTGAGAGTGTGGAGTAGCATCGATTCACTTAACGATTGAGTGGATCATACTTATTGTCGCAGTGCGACCTAAGTTGGAGAAGAAGATCAGAGGGGGAGAGCGAGTTGTGAGGGAAGTAAGTCACGAACTCTTTAGATGATGTGTGTCAAAATGAATGAAGTAAGGGGGTATTTATAGTTGCTCGCACAGTTCAGATCGATCGCCCTCTAGGATGCTTGAGCTCTGGCTCACCAGAACTCAGTCGCCTGGTGTCATGCGCATCAATCTTGGGACGCCTGGTGTAAGGCACCTGGATTTTTGAAGATCCGATTTCGAAACTTTCCAAAATGGAATAGATGCGTATATTGTGTTGCCTTGGGGATTAAGCATCCCCGTTAACCCTAGCGCGTCGAGCGTCAGTGGGCCTCAGGCGCGTGTCTCGAGGTTTGCTCGTCCCGACGCGTTGACTCGGGTTTGACTTTGCATATTTCGGGACCAATTTAGGGTCCCGGTGTCGGAATTGACTCTAATTATTGTCGAGGCGACCATAATGACACGACTAAGGCCTGTCTTGATGTTAAATTAATTTTTCCGAGTAATTATTTGATCTGTTTTATAGAAAAAATATCTAAAACATCGTAATCTCGCGTCGCGTTGCAGTCCAACCGTCATCGAGTGTTTGTCGGGCACTCCTGCAGCCACCAGATCCAAATCTGCGTGTCTACAACAAGTTCACAAATAAGTTCGAAGGACAGAAAATTAAGAGATTACACAGATACCGGCAACCGGCCATGATAAACGGCATATTAGTGATTATTTTACCCACATTTATTTACTTATTCGGGTCGATTTTGTGTGCTTAAGCGTTATTATAGCTCATTATATGTTATTATACGATAACAAGTGTTAATTAGTCGTTTTAGTTATAATTATCATAATAATTGTTATTTTCCGAGAGTTTGGTACTGCTTTGTCTCGTTTGTATTTTTGTAGGTATCGTCTGGAGAATGATCGAGTAAAGACGAGAAAAACCGGGTCAATGAACAAAGCGGGTCAAGCAAAAGTCAAAGGCCAACTTGATCGGGCTGTCTTGAAATGACGATATCTCACTCATACGACATCGGAATCAAGTGATTCAGGATGCATTGGAAAGCTAAGTTTGAGACCTAAAAGTTTGTAGAAGGAAGCGAGACTCATTTATGTTATATCATGGGTCGGAATCAAGCTACAAAGCAGCAGCTATTGAATCAAGGTGAAAGTCGGGCCTAAAACACCAAATAGAGGTGGACTGCCGGCCCAATATTCAAAGAAAGGGTGAGGGCTGATTTAAGGTTCAGTGGGCCAGCAACACAAAAGAGAGTGAGCTTTGGTGAAAGAAATTAAAAAAAAAAACGGAGGGCAGTAGATTAGGGGAGCAGTAGAGGCAGCACCAACAGGCCGCACGAAATAGAGTAGAAAGTAGGAGTAGATTAGAGGAGGAGCAGTAGCAGTCGGATAACAGGAGTAGTGTTGATTGCAGTCCATTTCTTTACTCTTTCACTTTAATTCTCATCTTTCACTTCCTTCAATGAGTTTTAATTTATTAATCTTTCTTTCTTCAACCTTTAGATGTTCATATGTTTCAATTTCATATCATTTGTTAGTTTGGTATAATCATTTTCTCTCTTTTTAATTATGTTTTTTTCTTCAATTTCTACATTTATGCTAAAGTAAATTTTATTGTTTAATTAGTTTAAAGTTTTCATCTTTATTAGTTATTCATGTTTAATATTATGATTAGAGTAATGGGTAGTTTAATTAGTTAAGTTTAAATCATGTTTGAGTAGTTAATTTCTAGGGTCAAGGGAAGACTCAGTTTGTCTTGATTGTGGGGTTTGTTGTGAGTTTATTATCTTGTCTATTATTGTTTGTATTCTCCATTGAATGCGATTTTTGTATGATTTGCTTGTCTTGGCCGCGATGGGTGAATTATATTGTATCGAGCTTTCATTGGGGTGGGTGGACCTAGTAATAAGTGCGAGAGCCCGTTATTAGGACCGTCCCGGGTAGATAGAGACTCGAGAGAGATCCTTTATCTTCCCAATTACCGACCGTAATCGACTCGCTTGTGAACTCCGTTAATTCCCTTGAGACTACCTTCTTGACCTTGACCCTAGTCCCTTTAATTGTATTTCTCTTTATTTGTTTGTTCGATTCGATTCACTTTGCTAATTAGTTAGACTTCTCTTTAAACCAAAATTTCTCTTCCTTTGACTAATTCTTTACCTAGACCGAGACCTTTATTTTAACTTGACCGTCCCTGTGGAATTCGACCCGACTTACCCTCGACTACCCAAGTTTAGGATTAGTTGGTTTTTACTTTGATCGATCGGGATTCACGGCAAATCCTCGTCCGTCAGGCCACATTCAGGCTCGCCACGCACAAAAAAGTTAGATTAAAAACTAGACATGGAAGGCGCGGAAAGAAGACACAGGGCTCTAATTCTTCAAGGGTAGGGGCACGAGTCTTCAGAAGACGACAGCCCTAAATCTTACGCATGAGGCGCTTCCTAGGCAGAGGACGATGGCCCACCGGGACTACCTTGCGATGGCTTGTTGATCTTGGCCTCATCCTTAGCAGTGTATAGCTTGTTGAAAGCTTCCTCATCAAAATCTGGCACCAGCTCCCTTATAACTTCCACACATAAGTCAATGGCTAAGTTGGCGCCTTCAGCAAAGGCAAGTCTACCTTCTCATCAGCTTCTTTCACAATCTCCACCTTCTCCTTCAGCCAGTTCTCCTTCTGAGTTTCTAGTTCCTGGCACTTGTTCCGGACCCCCGCCAGCTCAAACTCCACCCCGGATAAACGATCATCAAAGTCTTTAAGTCGTCCCTCTAGCTCCGCCGAGTGTTTCTTCGCCTGTCCCAACTCAACTTTCAACCCTGATACTTCCTTCAGAGCCTTCTTCCCATGCTTCTTTCAGCTCACTCTCCCGCTCAACCAATTTGTTCCTCAGGCTGGATATGAGTGCAACATCTCTCTCGAGAACGGAAATACGGTCGGAGAGGAAAGACCCTGGAGTAATGGTTAGCTTCTCGTCGCTCAGACAATTGTGAGCTGTCAACTCAGCAGATGCCCAAAAAACCATAGAGCAGCGGTAAAGGAGCTTCTGGGCCTGAGCGCTAACGTGCGCCAACACCTTGGCAGTTTGGTCCAAGGTGATAGTCGAAGAGTCGGAGAGAAGGGCAGAGACATCAATGTTGTCCACAGTATAGTTCCACTCCACGTTCCCCTGACCAAGCAACGTCTCAGGGAGGTTGGGGACATGGCGCTTGGGCTGGGATGTACTGACCTTGACCTCCAGGTCGATCAGCTGCTCAGCTGTCATAGGCTCCTTATCTTTTCTTTTTCTGGTCAAAGGGGAGATTGCTTCCTCGGCCTCCTCGGCCAACAACATAGACATCACAACAGCAGCGGCAGTAGGGCGACCAACAGCTGGGGAATCCTCACGTCCGGCTGCCGACGGACGCTCCGCCATAGAGCCTTCGCCCTTCCCCCGGGTAGGCCCCGCAGCAGGCTTTAACATCGGCACACAGACAGTTGGCCCCCGGGGAGGAAATCGGGTCTTCCCAGCCGACACGCTCTTCACGTGACCCATGAGGATTTCCTTCTTGTAGTCTGGAGGAGTAAGGGGGTGGGACGTGATAGGATTATAGGTTTTGTCAAGCCCAAGGACATGCAAGTATCGACCGGTCCAGTAAGAGTCGTAGGTATCTGCAAAAAAACAAAGCGACAAGAAAGTTAGCTTGCAAATGATATGTAAGACAACACGCACATGTGGAAGACCCCCAGCTACCTTTGGCTCGCGAAGGGTTCAGCCCCACGAGGGTTAGAAACTCATCAGTCGCTATAAGCTCCACCGGAGGAAGCCACCTGGTCGGAGCTACGGTGTTCCCATACTTCTCGCATTTAAAGAAGCTCACTATTTTCTTTTTCTCTGGCGTCAACTTCACCTCCAGAGTTTTTCCCCAAAACTCAGGATGGTACTCCTCGGCGATCTCCAGGCGGGTGTGGACATTATTTCTTAAATGACGAGGGATAGACCGCCCCCTTCGCACCGAATGTATAGAAAGTTATTCTTCCAATTTTTAAAGTTGGATGGCACCGACCAGACCGACGAAAAGCCCTTCATCATATTTAAGGAATAATAGCCTGAGGGGCCTTCTACTGAATGGCCTATTTTCAGGCCCATCATAGATCCAAAGGCGTCAATAGAGGGCGAGTACCCCTCAAACAAGCAGACCCAGGCGTAAGACACCATGGTTCAGACGGACACCGTCGTCGATCAGCTGGGCGATGACCACGTTCATACGCTGAAAGGCCTTTTCAAAGAAGGGGTGAAGAGGGAATCGGAGCCCAAACTCCAAAAACTTATGATAGACTGCAATACACTCCGCCAGAGGGCTGCACACCATATCCTTGTCCCCCGGAATGACGATCGAATACTCTGACCCAAAATCATAAAAATTCGTTATAGCTTCAGCGGCGTTTTTAATGAAGATCTCCTCATGCGCCGCCGGGTCTGGGTACATATGAAGAGGGACCCTATATTTGTCCTTATCCAGGAGGTAAGTACCCTCACCCTTAAGGAGCTAGCGATGGTGAGTAGGTCAACCTCCAGGGCTTCAGAGTCCGAATCCGGAACATCGGAGGGGGAAGGCTCAGGGGAGCTTGCGCCCCCACTCTCGTCAACAGGAGGGGGCCTCGCAGGTGCCGTAGAATGTGACGCCCGTGCCACCGTAATACCCTGACCCACAGAGAAGAAAGAACAGCTAATACAGGTTTCCTCATCTTTCTCTCCCGGAGCACCGGTGGAAGGGCCAGAGAACAATAATGCTCGACGGCGAGATTGTGTCATTTCTTTTTTCCAGAAAACTAGAAGAGGGAAGGCGAAAAAAAGAAGAAAGCAAAAAGCTAAAGGTTGAGTTCTAACTTATTCAAATCTTCAAAGATCGCCTAGGAAAGGTGCTTGAACGACCTCGGGCAAGCTCACTCCAGAAATGAGGAAAGTTCAAGTGAAGAAGATGAAGATTTTAAAAGGGTTGGATTTTGCGTTTGAGAGGAGTGAAAAGGGGGAATGAAAGGAGTAAGGGGTTTATATAAATAAAGGAGGAGGCAAAAAGCCCCCTTGTTGTCAGAACCCCCCCCCCCCCCCAATGGCATCCTTACACGTGTCACTCCTCAAACTGACCCATCCATCGCATCCCAAGGCATTGAAATTCAAAAAGACGGAAACTAAAGAGTTGCATTGCCTTATTCAAAAGGGGGGGGGCAAAACACAAAAAACTGAAGTCATAATTCTTCAGTAAGAAAGGACCCGAGGGTCAAAAGTTACAAGTCAGACACAATACTAAACGTCATAAGAAACCAGAATATGCCTAGGGTCCGATTCAGCCAGCTAGATGTCAGGGAGCTTCAGTCTTCATCAGAGCCCGGAAAAGGATAGTCCATGGGGTTGTTGCAACCTACATCATCAGACCCCCAGTCCCAGTCATCAGGGATGTCCATAGGGTCATCAGTTCCCTCCTCATCACTTTCCTTCATCCTGCTTTCTATCGAGTCGCTCATGCCTTCACTATCATCTGAGACATGACTGCTGACATCCCAATCATCACCAAAGTTGGTAAGCTTGGTACCCTCAGGATAGTCGGAGTCACCCCTCGGCTCCCTGGGAGCTAGTAGAGGGGGAGGACCCAGAGTTAGGAATGTCGGGGTTAGCATTCTCCGGCCTCAACCAAGGGAAGCACCGGTGGCAGCCCCCGGTAGTCACAGCCTCCCACTAGAGTACAGGAGTTAGGTTTCGGCCTCATATAGAAGGAGGCCTTCCTTGGGCGGCGGATAGCCGCAGGTAGCTCATTGGCTCTAGGAGCATAAGGGGACCAATGGGTTGTCAGCTTACATCGGTCGATAATCCTCCGCACCAATCGAGGATACTTGAACTTAGGGGGAGGTCCCACATGCCTTGATGACACCTGTTTTGAAGACCATATCAACAATCCAAACCATTGTTACTAGAAGGAATAGAACAATGGAAACGTTCAGGAAGTTGGAAAAACTAGGGCAAATGATCCTCCCTTTTATAACCATGAGAGGGGAGGAAGCAGGGTAGTTAATGAAGTCTCAACCGTCCCTGAGGGACGTGACAAGTGTCACTGAAGCGTGCGTCTTGAGGGATTTTCTAAAAAAGTAATCATCATGGGAGAATATTTTGACGCTTCGTTACCCCAAAAATAACTAAAACAGCCCACATAGGCAATGAACACGACATTTAATGCGGGTAAGACAACAGGGCAGCTTCCCACCTGCGCAGACAAGTATCGACAGCCGACAGGAGCCTTGCTCCCCCCAGTTGCCGAAGGGCAATTGATGGGGTCAGCTACCTGCTGGGCATCCCCCGATAGTCAGAGACCCGGGTCCGACCCGACTCTGAGGAGGACCAGGCCAGACCGAGGTCGGTGCCGGGCATCAGGCCGGATCCACCCGGCCGACCTCTGGGGGCACACCTTTGGAGAGGACCGCCCCCCCCCCCCCAAAACTTGACTCGGCTCCGAGGCCCGACCCCCGATCGGCCGAGCCGAGCCCTCTTGTACTTCCCCCAGAAGATTACTGACCCCCGGTCGTTCCGACCCCGTGGGTGATCCAGTCGACCCTCCCGATCCCAGCCTAAGGTAAGCGTGCCCCCTCTTTTCTCTCTCTCTCTCTCTTGTGAAAACCTATAGATACCCCACTATATTTATTCATAAAAGGAAAAATATTTTCTCTTACCAGAATCTCCCTCTAGAAAACGCCACCTTGTTCCTCACGAACAAGGTTTCTTAAGTGCATTCACGGACTAACTTAGGCATCGGAGAGGGTTCCATCGGACACCTCCGAGGCTTTGTTTGCTATCTGCGCAGGTACGAACGACCTGATCCAGCGGGAAGGTCCGATACGGGAGGAGAGGAAAGTGAGACATGAAAGTTAAGCAAGAATCAAGAGTACGATCCAAATTAGATCCAAACTCGATTTGAAGTTGATTGTTTCCTAACCGGAACAATAACAACTCACAAAATTTGGGAAAAAAAATTGTTCCCCTGCAGTAAAAAATCATGCGTCTGCCCCTGCCCGGGTCTATCAAGAGCAGGGAACATTTTTCGTGATTCTACAAGTAACCCCCTCCTTGCATGTTTGAGACATTAGGTATAACTACGATTACTATAGTTGATTTTTTTTTGCCAACTGTGACATACACCTTGTATAAAATTATGTGCTAAAAATCTGGTGTGAAAAGGGGTTTAATTCTAGCCAAAGAACGGTTTTTCGTCGCATCAATATTCAAACATATTCGCAAGCGGTGGTCAAATTATTAGTGAAACAGGGCGAGTTACTATCAACTCACTCACATATGGTGAGCCTTTGCCGATCTTTTATCAAAGACTCAGGTTGAGATATAGAGATACGACATCTACATGGAAGGTAATGGGTGCACAGAATGACTTGCTAATAGGGGAGTCATTCACGCGGAGTGTATATGCCGGATGGAGTACTAGGAAATTCGCTTAAATTTGTCCCGTCTTGTCCAACAAGATGTTGGGGGTGTTGTTTGGCCTCAGATTGTCCCATTCCCCCTTTTAATTTTTTTTGAGTAGGTCTTACAAGAGACGGTCTCTCATTAAATTTATTGAGAGACTAAGTACAAATGAGGCAACAGTGGTACGAAACCTAATAAGAGTAGGTACGATTAACATAAAAGAGTATACAAATATGAAAGGGGTACGCTTGCTATAAAAACAAGTACAAAACAAAGTTATTTAATGGCACAAGTAGTATACCGAAGAGTGGTTATTGAGAGACGATCTCTTCCTAAATTTAGTGTTTTTAATGCTTCTTTTTTCGATTTTACCCGTTCCGCGTAAAAAAAGAAAGAAAAAGGGCGTGGAAGTATCCTAGTGATGGATAAAAAAGAAGAGGCAAATAGGAAGCAAAAAACGCACACTTGCGCTGAGTTGGTGTTGGTGTTCTTCCTTTTCCGGCGAAACAAATCCCACCTTAGGACACTCCCCTCCTCATCCTTCCCCCCTTCCCTCTATGCTAACCCCCCCCCCCACCTGCCCTGACCTGCCGATCAATCATCTTCTTCATCAATTTCTCTCTCCTATTTCTCCCCGATTATCCTTCTAAACCCTAATTTACTCAATTATCTCAATCTCTCATTTCGCACTCGTTTTTTGCTCTGCTCACTACACCTACTTGTTCATCCATTCCAACTTCAAGGTCTTTTTGATTCGAGGTTATGGTTCCGGAGGATGATCAAATCACCTACTGATTTGAGTATTTCATGATGTGGTTTTCCTTCTGGAAATCCCGGAATCGATTCTCCTTGGACGAACTTAAGTATGTTCATTTCAATACCCTCTGATTTTCATATTTCGCTGTCATACTAGCTGATCTTTGTAATGTGTATTGATTTCCGTGTCTGTGTGTCTTCATAATTGTGATCATCAACATGTTATTATATTGTTTGATTTTATTTATCCTGTTTGACTTCTGCGAAAATGTTGACGTCCCTAGTTTCGTGCATTTCGGTAATCTATGTCTAGTCAAAGCTAGATGATTGTAATGTCCGAGCCAAACTAGATTGTAGTCACGTGTTGACAATTTTTTTTTTTTTGGGGGGGGGGGGGGGGGGGGGGCGGGGGTATCACAGTGTTCGATTCCTGAGTTTGCAAATTTGGAATCGCATTACATTTCCAACGTCTTGGACATTTTAGCACAGCTGTAGATGAAATTGCCATGCTTGTCAGAAAAGTTATTCGACTTTGTTTTCTTGTTACAATAGATTAGGGACAATGACAATCACAGTGCGCGCCGTCCAATGTCTGTTTCCTATTAAAAATATTATGTCATATTTCTCCTGATATTTCTATCTAATTGTCCCTCATCGCTCATACAGATATCTAACTGATCAGCTACAAAAGGTTCAAGTTGTGAATGAAGTTAACAAGGTTAGTGAATCATTTTGTCCCTTACATCTGTAGTTGTGCGGGAATCTTCTAATGAGTGTTTTTTATATCATGAAGGATTTTGTCATCGAAGCACTGAGATCGATAGCGGAATTGGTAACTTATGGCGACCAGCATGATGCAGCCTTCTTCGAGTAAGATTTCATCTTTGTTACCAAAGATTGCTGGAAATCTATTCTATAATCGACTAGATGAATACTCCCTCCCCCCACTAAGATCTTCTCACTTTCCTTAAAAGGAAACTCCACTAAGATTTTCCCACTTCAAAACTTTCCTTATTCATCCATTATACTCTCTTTCTATTGGTTACTTTTTTGATTTGACATCTTGAACCCCACCCAACAATTTACCACCTTTCATTACCCATTTCTTAATCCATGTGCCATTATTAAGTGGGAAGATCATTTGGGGGGGGGGGGTAGGGAGTAATTGTTATCGAGTTGAAAGCAGGTTTTTTTGATGCTAGAGAAATCACAGCCTTGTAAGGTGAACAATATTGAATTGAAAGTACTCTGTTGCTTTGATATTTGGAGGCCCAACTAGGGTTTATGCCATAGTGAACCTATTTACTTACCTTGAACACTTTATTGTGTTTTAAAGTACTCATAATGCACATTTATGATGTTATTGAAACCTTTCAACAATATTTAAACCACACCAAGTTGGGGGGGGGGGGGCGCTGAATGATCATTAAACTCATGGGAGATCGCAAATCCATTTGGAAAGCCATTTGGAAAGCTGGCATGGTTCGAAAAAGAGTACTATGACTAAGTACTTTGGATTAATCTTATCTGAAAATAGTATTTGGGAATTTTTCTCATACTTATTTTTCTCTTCTTCCTCCACTCTTTTGTCCCCAAATCCATTTGGAAAGCTGGCATGGTTCGAAAAAGAGTACTATGATTAAGTACTTTGGATTAATCTTATCTGAAAATAGTATTTGGGAATTTTTCTCATACTTATTTTTCTCTTCTTCCTCCACTCTTTTGTCCAATTAAGCATTTGGGATGCTTTCCCTTAAATGAATATGCATTATGTTTGGATGCAGAATCTGAGTAGATGCATATCAATTTGAAAGTGGTTAACGAATATTGGACACACTAAAATGTCATTCGTTGTAGATATTATCCTATGCTGTATTTCTGTTTAGATCATTAGACTTGGTTTGCTTCTCTCCTACTGCCGAAACAAACACTCGTCTATGTCTGTGATGGGGGACTTGATGTTCAAACATAGATCCATCTTTGTGTCAGGACTGAGATAGGGAGAGCAGGCAAGAGGAGATACGATCCTCCTACACGATTTAGAGAAGTCTATTTATAAAGGATGTTGAATCTTTAATAGAAGAAAATTGGTCTTTTAAGTTTGGAAGGAGATAAACTCTAGTTCATCTAGCTTTTTCTATGAATTTCACTTTCCTATAGTATCGTTTACAGTTATATTGATAGTATTGTTTTTCTTTGAAATGTATACTTGAAGTGTGCCTAAGAGCAAGGTTTAATAAGGCGCTAGTTAGAATGCCACAGGGAATCTCGTACATATGGTGCACTTTGCAAGACGCACTCTATGCATCATCCACCTCTTTTTCTTCTCGATCTCCGATTACACTTTTCCTTTTACCCCATCATCCCTAGCTTTACTTCTTGTGTGTTGGTCCTCCTTGTACCCAGAAAAGGTATCATAGAACAATTTATTTTATTGTGTTATGGTTTTGCAAATACAAATTTCTTTGCAAAACAGCGCCCCTTGTTTCTTTCAGGCATGTGCTTTTGCATCGTACCTTGTGATCCCATAAGCCATTTAGTAAGTCATCATTCCATATTTAATTGTTAGATTTGTGATGTCATTTGCTTCGGTATCTACACCATAATTTTCCACTGTTTTGGCCTTCAATATCAATTTCAGTTGCAAGTTCATAACCTCCATCCTCTACTTTATAGGCTTGGTATGATTTACATGACCTATTTCTTCATATTAGCTGTGTCTCATGTAAGCACACCAAACAAAATTACAAAAGCTGCCAAACTCAGATGTCATAATTGGGACACTATAGGTTGCCTTCGTAAAAAAAATGAGCAGTAGTCAAATCTTCTTAATGTGCAGATACCCTGTAATATATGCTCTTGTGCTTTGAATTATTGAAGGTTTAAATCCGTTGCTTTGAATTCTTGGTTGCCTAATTCGTGGTATGCTCGGATATGAATACGTAATATGTAATACCATACACGGTATGCTCTAAGCCACATATACACACTTGTTACACCACAATACAGACATTTCAAACTAAAAATGCAATGTATAGTATTTCCTCTTTTCATTTTTATCTTCCCACTTTTTCAAGCACGCGAGGCAATTTTTAGAAGTGGGAAGATAAAAGTGGGATGGACGCAGTAATGCGGATACAAATTATGTGGGAATTTAGTATCCAAGGCTTTGATTGGGGCCTAATGGTAAGTTTTTTGGTTAAGATTATTCGTTGTTTGTTACTCTCCACTTTTTTTATGCTACCAGGCGTAAGTCAGCTAGGTTGGAGTTATTTTTTGCACCATTAGTTTCAAGGTTTTAACTTAAAATTGTTTGCAGTTAAGATCATTGTGCCAGCTGGGTTGACCTTCTCTTCACGGTGCCTGTTTTCTAATAACTTTCCACAAATATTTTGAGGCCACATGTTTTAAATATTCGTAACCATGTTTATTTTGGATCTACCACGTAGTATTTGCCTGTTAAGTAGAGGGAGTTCGCGACTGTGCACCGTTAAACCCTTGGCCTATGTGAACAGTGAGCAGTACACCAAAGGCTACCGAGTTGCTGACTATAATACTCCCTCCATTGGCGTCATTTACTCGAATAAGGCCATTTAACCTTTTCTCCTTGATAAAAAGTTAAATAGGGTTATTTATTAAAAGGGACGGATCAGTAATGGGTTGTTATTGCAAATGCTGATTTCATACTGATTTATTTCCCCGGATAACCTGCAGTTTTTTTATGGAGAAGCAAGTTTTGGGGGAGTTTGTACGTATTTTGAAGATCAGCAAAACTATCATGATTTCACTACAGTTACTTCAGACCATGAGCATCATGATTCAAAACATAAAACATGAGCATGCAATATGTAAGGGGTTCACTCTGAGTAGTTAACCGTGTTTTGAGACTTTTGACATTGTGTAATGTTTTGATTTTTATTTATTTTAGTTTTCCTTCTGCTAATTGACTATAAATCTATTTGATATTTGCAGATTATCTTTTCAGTAACGAGCACATCAACTACCTCAT
This sequence comes from Agrostemma githago, assembly GCA_958450325.1. Lineage (NCBI taxonomy): Eukaryota > Viridiplantae > Streptophyta > Magnoliopsida > Caryophyllales > Caryophyllaceae > Agrostemma > Agrostemma githago. Next base: position 56,607,357 of record OY288247.1, on the reverse strand, counting down.
AACTTATTCATTTGACTTTCGGAATGAAGAGCTATTATCATATTATATATCTTTTTTGAGGTCTGTTATCATATGCAATATGTTGATTCTATACTAACTGCCTTCTGTCTTTCTACCAAGGTGCTTGGTACAACTGTATAAGTTTTGATGTTTTTTTTTTGTTTTGAAATTGGTAACTGAAGAGCTATAAGTGGGCATCTGAACAAGGGCACAATATCCTTGCTCGTGAAAACTCAGGATGTAAGTTCTACCATGCTCTGATTGTTTGATTTTCCTTTCCAGCCAGTTCTGTCTCTATTTGTGTTTCTTCCTGCTTAGATTGAACTTTTAATATTACGTGAGTATGCTTAACAAACTTCTAGTGTCATCTCTGTGTTTCGATGATAAGCAACATAGGTGCAAGGTACTGAGATTTGCAATGTACAAAATTTTCTCAAATGAAAAGAAAAATGGCAGAATGGTCTTATCTAGGTTCAAATTAGGATCACATTTTTGTGGTTGCTTTATCTTTTTTGCTTCATCTGCCAATGTGATAGTGATGCGTATTACTCCCCCAAGCCTAATTTTTACTTCTCCTTGTTGCAAATTCAAGTAGAGTTTACTCACTGAAATGGAGGATGTATCTATTTTTTTTATCATTTTTGAATGACCTGTTACCTCATTTATGCTCAGATCTCCACCAATGTCTGGATAGCGATGTGCTAGACTGTCAGCATGTGTTTTTCAAGGAAAAAGTAATGTGTTTGGAGACATGCTGATCTTAAGGAGCCTTTCACGTTTACAAATCAGCATTGATAAGTGTCATCTTTGATGAAAAAGTGGACAAATTAGGAAGCTTAGTCATTATTCAAAAGGCAGTTTACAAGAGATTTAGCTTCTTGTTTTAAGTTTGAACTAGTGAAAAACCGTTTGTGGTTGATTGAATGATTGTGTGAGGTCATGTTTAAACAAAATCTTTTGCGACTAAGGATGTGTGAGACTCTCTTACAACTCGTGAAAATGTATATGTAACAGTGGCAAAGATGGGCATATAGAAGGATGCATTATTGCAATAGGTATATACAGTTCTAAGCATATAATAAACAGAATTGAGTCATTGACAAGTCTCTAGCTTCTCTTTTAACTATTCCACCTTTTTCTTCTTCTGTTTGCAAGTTTCTAGCTGTCTAGTTTCCATGTTTCTCGCTTTTAGTTGCTTTTATGATGATGTAATTCATGCAGGCATATGCACTTTTCTGAAGAATAATACAAGTTTGTTGTCACTAAGCCATCAAAAAAGGTTATTAATATCGTTCATTCCTGTGTTATTGATGTAGGATGATGTTATATGCTTTCCATTGTATGATGAAGCTATCCGATTTGCTTCTCATGAAGAGAGCATGATACGTATTGCTGTACGTGCACTAACTCTCAATGTTTACCATGGTCAGTTTTTTTCCTTTGTTATCCACCATGTTTTGGATAGATGATCTGTTTATGTTTTCAATTTGACTCCATCGTTTGTAATTATTGTTTTTTTGTTTTTGATTTCTAGTTGGAGATGAGAGTGTAAATAGATATGTTACTAGTGGGCCGCTTGGCGAGTATTTTGTGGGCCTTGTTTCCTTCTTTAAGAAGCAGTGTGTCATGCTAAATGACTTGGTCTTTGGTGCTTCAAAGTAAGTTTCTAATTTTATCTGGTGGATAAACGCAAGTTGGCATCTATTTTTCTTACTGAGCATATTCCTTTTATTCGAGAATAGGGAACCTAGTCAAGAAACATCTTCCAGTATAATTGCTTCCATGGATGAAATCGAAGACAATTTGTACTATTTTAGTGATGTTATCTCAGCGGGAATTCCAGATGTTGATATGCTGATCACAGACAATTTGTTGCGGCTTTTGATATTGCCATTGTTGCTGCCTTCTCTGACAATTCAAGCGGTAAGTTTGTAAATATTGCTCTTGTAGTGTTGATGTCTGATTTACAGCGCTTTCTTTGTTGGTTAATAGAACTTCCACGGTTCCACCTTAATTATATAAAAGATATACTCCCTCCATATCATATTGTTCCTCCCCTTTCAATAAAATACTCCTCACATATGTTAAAGAAAGCGGAGGAACAATATGATATGGAGGGAGTAGTAATTATTTGTCGCATCATCACTTTTCTTGATACATTTGTTATTCGCGCTTGCTGTTGATTTATGTAAATGCAATTCTTCAGCTTTTTTCTCATTTCTTTTTAGTAGAGAGGCTTTGTTTATTGTATAATGTTTTGTTAAGTAATAGTCAATGTTATTAGGCCCTGAATTGGATTGCTCCGATGGGATGTGCGTATTATTATTGTGAAGTACTCCCTCCATTTTCTTGATTTAGCCCCATATGGGTTTGGGCCCTGTACACAAAAGAAGTGCTTGATGCTTCAGTCATTTAACTTTCATGACTCCATAGTATTCTTATTTACAAAAGGAAGAAAGTTTCAGTTAGAGTATATCACTGGATTCCAACCAAACAGCAACTTGAAAAAGCTAGATTTGATATCTCCAGGGACGAAGCTACTAGTAGGCCACCATGGCCATGGCCCGAGGTCCTTTTTCAAGAATTTTTTTTAGAGTAGGTTCAAATTTTTAATTTTTTTTTTATAAATCTTCACTAAGACACTAATTACTCTATTTTGATAACTGATAACCACAAATCAGTAATTATGGAAACGAATTCCAAAACACAGTAATTACTTATACAACTTCCTAAAAATTTACTCCATATTGTAGTTACACAGTAATTAGTTTGGATATGAAATTCACTAAATATAACTTCGATTTGGGTAATTAATTGGGTAGAAATTGTTGAATTTGGAATTTGGAAGGAAACTAAATTATTTAGAGGATAAAGGATGAGAAATACTGAAAGAGTGTTGAGATTTGAGAATTTAGACTACTGCCCATGGGACTATGGGAGTTGCCGAGTTGGGTAGAAATAATAAAATAAACAAATAATGAAATAAAGGTTGAAGTGTTAAGCATAAAGCATTGATGGTAGACATGTCAGTAGAAATAATGAAATAAAGGTTGAAGTGTTAAGCATAAAGCATTGATGGTAGACATGTTAGTAGAAATAATCAGTAAAGTAACAAATTGACAATTGATTACTGCATTTGATAAAGTAGTAAGAACTTTCAACTCTGATAAGGCGTATGAGAATAGTACACTGTACTGCTCACTGCTGTACACTTGATTTTTGATAAAAAAATTGGAAAATGACAATTCAGTGGGTAAAAGTGTTAAGTGTAGAATTGATAATTGTTTGATTCATTTTAATTTTAAGATGGACATATCCATCTTTAAAAAAACTTAATTGATTAAATTTTTTGGAACGAATAATCAATTTAATGGAGTATTCGAGATTTCGAGTACGGAGTAATAGAGTATAAATACATACTCTCTCGGTCTTTCCGTCTCAGTCATTTGTTTATCTTTGATTAAAATACAACTCACAAATAATATAAAAGTAAACAAATAATCGAAAAAGTAATATAATACTATATTAACGAATAATAATGTCAATTTTATTTTATGTAGTTCATAATGAGAAAGACACCTACGATTACTGAACTCTTCAAAAGAAAAATTGGTGAAACATCGACAAATGCGTCAAATGAACAATCAACGGAAAATTTCGGCCCTATGCGAAATTAAATCCTGGCTTCGTCCCTGGATATCTCTATACATAGAAGCAATACGATCAGAATTTTGGTGACCACTTTCAGTCAAAGAGGTGTTGTTTATGTTGATTGGCATTCATGATGCGTAACATGTCATTATATGTTACTCATATGATGTTGCGGTGACTTGGTATTTTGTTTCTATAACATGCCTTTACTTATGAAATAAATCAAATTGTTTCATTTACCATCTATTGCTTTTCTATCCAGGATATGCCGATTGGAGCTATTACATCATTATATCTACTTTGTTGTATATTGAGGATAGTGAAAATCAAAGATTTGGCAAATACAGTTTGTGCATCTCTGTTTTGCACACGCGATGTTTTTTTGTCCATTCTTGATGCTAAATCAAATGGCGATTCGACCTTTTACAAAGTTCAGCATTCATCATCTGAAGAGCAAAACGGTGATACCTTAGAGGATGAAAAATATTTGGAAGTTTTCATTCCTAACAATATCAGCTTGCAAGATAGTTCCAATGATGTGCATTTGTCTCTGAGGTATTTTAATTATTTATCTATCTATTAATATCATAGGTGTGTGAACTATTTTTTTCATTTATTTTCTTGTGCTAACTGTTGCTTGCGTTCTTTGCCAATTTCACTTTCTGCTATCTTTGGTAGATGAGTAATGTGGTAACCAGGATGCTGTCTGTTGTGACGTGAAGCTCTATGTGCATTTTCTTCTGGAAGCTTTCAGTCTATTATTTAGTTTGCATATTCCTATCAGGTGTTGAGCAGTACTAGGTTTTCTTACTGTGTCTTCGGCTAAAGTGAACTAAACTATTAGTTGAATGATGTGAACTGTATTGAGGATCGAAATTGCAAAGAGAGAAGTAGTCTTGCTGGTGGAGTCAGTGGTTAAAATTAGGTGGAAAATGTGAAGTAAAAAACGTCGCGAGTTAGCTAAAAAAATCTTGTAAGATCAAACTAAAACTGATTCGTACGAAGAGCACACAGGAAACAGGGTTAGTAATGAAGCCTGTTTCAACCAAGACCCAGGAGGTTAAGGATGAAATAAAGGCATCAACCTCGCAAGGAAGACAAGACCGATCACAACAGTTCTGATCTCCACACTTAGTTTTTTGTTTTTCTGAAATTGGATCATTTGAAAAGAACTACAAGCACCTTGCTAAACTAATGCATAATTTATGACTAAATGCATAATTTAACAACTTCAGAATTCATGAAAAGAACCCCTTGTATTCCCTATACTCGACTCACCAGAAAATAGCAAACATCAATCATGAAAAAGTTACATAAGGATCATCTCCTTCAAAGCATTAACTGCAGCAAGTTCTAGTTCCAGTGCACAGTTGACTTATTGGGACCGTAACACCTTTGATGCTTGTTCTTTGAAGCTCAACGAGTAGTCATTGGAAAGCTCAGGTCAAGATCTAAGAGCTTTATTTTGAGTAACCTTAAAAACTTGTAGCACCAGAATTTAATAATTCGAATTCTTTCTTCATGGACTTTGTACTTTGACCCATTGAGCACTTAAGACTATCGAATGACGTTCAACTTATCATCGTAACAATTCTAATATGACTTGGAGTTACCCTCCAAAATAAGGAGTTGGGTAACATGAGTTTATGAGCGCTAGAACATGCTCCTACACCAACCTCTAGGTACGTTACCTTCATTTCATGTATATTACAGCCGGCATCTTTGGTAGTGCCTTGATTCTACTGATTTGCTTTGTCAAAGACATGTTGCTCGCCACCTCCTTTGATAAAGCAGCCTCAAGGTGTCTCTACAGACATGTGGGTTGGTGCATAGCTCATCTGCCTGCTGTCAGAGTCCTTTTCTATTTTGTCTCTTTATGAATGATGATGTGCTAGGGTAATTCTATGCCTCCACTATATTGTAACTGATGACAAAAACATTTTGTAGCAGCCACCACAACCTACAATCTTCTTTCATCAGAGTTAGAACCTTTTATACATTTCAGTGTTATCTTAGCCCAATGCATAAAAGTTTACATGGTATGAGAGCCATTGGGCTTATAATGTCTGTCTTGTAAGTTTGCTCTTCTGCCTTCTTTTTTTTCCATTTATGCTTGCTGAGGCCTTTTATGTTGTCTGCTTTATCTTCTGCCTTTTTTTCATTTATGTTGTCTGACTTTTACATTCTGACTTGGTGTTGGAAAATTATCACTGAGGCCTTTCTTGCTCAACACGAATCACTTTAATCTAGGACCTATGTCACTAGATAAACTCCTTCCACAAGCAAACGTGGGTGAAAAGTGACGAGAAAGGACTTGAAAATGACACAAAAATCGGAGGAAATAAACCTATGTTACTCAGACTCTTCTACGAGGTGTTGTGTCCGACATGGTATCCGAGTGTCAGACACGACTATTTTGGGAAAAATTTACAATTTGTTGGTGTGTATTGTAGTATCGAAGTGCCGTGTCGGTGTTGGACATGTCACATGAAACCCAAGTGAAGTGTCACAACATTTTGTCACTCTATTGAAATACAATGCACTTTTAAAGTAGTTTGTACTTAGAACCTTTCAAGGCTTCTTGTTGGAGTGAAATAGAAGCATGTGCTATTTAAGTCACTCAGTGAGCGAACAGCTTCTTGATTATTAACTGTCCAGTAGCAGCAAGTGATTTCAAGATCAATGTGCTGCTTTTTCACGTCTCTTAGGCTTGATCTACATGCGGCACATTTATTTTTCTCTCTTCTGGGGTAATGGGAACCTTTTAGTGTTCTCCGCATTCAAAGACCACTTAAAACTACAGTCCAAGAGAAAACATGATAGATTTGATTTTTTACCGGTCAACGCTGGTCAGCTGCAGAAAAGGATTCTAGTCACCCTTTCCTTTTGTCCCCTTGTTTTGTGCAAATATTATGCTCAGTGTATTTTAATATTGGATTAAAAAAAGTACTCCGTACTATATATAAAAATAATGCTGAAGCATTAGAAGAAATAAAACATGAACAAGTTTTGGTTTAGTAAGAAAAAAAAATGCAATTTCACCTAGTGTATCATGCAAACAAAGTGTCATATACAGTGTTTTAAATACAACTGGCTATGTGAATCCCTTAATGGCAAGTGCCACTTTTTCTTGAATCTGTCCAACAAATCATATCGGGCGGCATTATTCAGTGCTCATGCAGTCACACTTACCGAACCGAGTTGCGAAGGAGATTATAGTCCCTCTTGCTTTAGGGTGTGATTGGATGCCAAAACCGGAAGGAAAGGGAGGGGAGGGGAGGGATGGGGAGGGAAGGAGACATGGAGGAGTTGGCATTTCTTCCAAGTCTTTCCTTTGTTGGAGGGGAAATAATTTGGCTTAGAGGAGGGAAATGGGTGGGGGGGGATCCAATTTCAATCCCTTTCAAAACCTTTCACCCATATTTTGCTATCCAAACAAATGATTTCATCTCCCTCTAAATCCCTCCCCTCCCATTTCCTCCGTATATCTCAGTTCTAACATACCCTTATCAAAAGGAACAAACTGGAAGGAACCTCGAGAACAATGTGTATTAAGGTCACTTTTAGTCATATTGTAAACTGTATGCAAGTCTTCGATTTAATAATTTGTTTTTTTTTTTTATTTGGGGCTGAAATATAATATATGGGTAGTTGGTTGTAGGATGGTTTATGTAAACATCCATTTGGAAATCATGGTCTTGCTTTGCTTGCTGTTTCTAGGTGCATGTCTCATTTCCTTGTTTGTTGTTGATGCCATTATATCCCCAACGATAGCTTGAAATTGTATTAGGAATCCAAAAAAGGATGCATTGCTGGATAGTGAACCGGAAAAGGAGTGTCCATAATAAAATGAAGGAACAACTGAACAAGCTACGCATGTCATGTTTATGTTAGGATAGGATCCTTTAGGGTGGCAAAGTCTTGCTTTGAAAAGATTGAAGATGCAGTTGCTAAATCTTTTGTGTTTGACTCCCTAGGCAACTTGTTTAAAACTTAAGATATCTCTTTCGTTGGTATGAACTCATTGAAGTAACTTCATAAGTTATTTACTGATACACTTGTCCGTGTCTCATGATTTTGAATATGGCAGGAATATTGCTTTTTATACTGTAACTTGTTTTAAGGTGTGATTCAATTGAGTATTAACGATTCTCTGTTGAAAATTGTGTTGTGTAGGGAGGTTGTACTATCTTATCTTAATATTGGTAGTGATATACAAGCTTTGGGATCGTTAAGTTTGATGGCCACTTTGTTGCAAACCAAAGGTAGCACCCTCCTAAATAAGGGCTTAATATATACTCTATTAGGTGTTTGTTCTCGCTAATCCTCTTTCATCTTAGAACTGGAAGAGTCAATGCTAGATGCACTCGGAATTCTTCCTCAACGGAAACAGCACAAAAAGCTCTTACTGGTTAGTGTGGTGATTGTTTTTTCATACTAATATGACTTATGTGTAACTTGGTCGGTTGTTTCTGATGTAGAGTGACATACTAGGTTAAAATTGTGCTATCAGTTGTGATTGCAATCGCGATAACGATGTCGCTGAATCTTCCTTGACTCGGTAGTTGTGCTTTGGTTTTCGCGGTGGTATTTATATAAGCTTTTGTTGATGTTTTATCATCTATTGTCTATTTCATATAAAGGTTATTGAGTGGGTCCATATACGTTATAAATTGGTCGACTCGGGCTTTATTTATTTATTTATTTATTTTAAGTTTCCCTGATACATATCGGGATATCTCGGCCGTCAATACCAATACATCTCGGGGTTAAGTATCGGCCCATGCGCTGTTCTATGATGAAAAATGAATGGAAACCAAATTAAATCTTGTCATGCTTGTTTTAAAGCAAGTTCGCTGTAGATTTTTCCAACAGTTCTAAAAGCAAAGAAATTGGTGTATAGATTAAAAATTATGTTTTGGTCCCATCTTTGTTTTGCTGGGACTTGAAATACCTATACTACACTCCAGTTTGTTTGCACACATCTTTACTTCTTTACAAGGCCCATAGATCTCTTATACTGCTATTCTGTCTCATGCTTTTCTCTCTTTTTGACGACCTTTTTTTAATTATCTTTTTTGACGTGAAATACTCCGTATTAAGGACGACCATAAAATTAATGAGACATTATTCTTTACTTTTGGATTGTGATGGAATAAAGGGAAATGGCTCACCAAACTCGCTTCGTTTCCTTTTATTGTGAAATAAAACCAATTTGATGCACTGGCTAATGTTGCCAGTTGTTGAAGTATAACGATGTCACTCTTGTAGACTTCTAGAAATATATGAGACAGAGTGAAGTGGTTGCTTAATAACTAAGTACCATGGTTGAAGAGAGCTTTCTGGCTTCTGGTTATAATCTTTGTTATCCCATTAGATTAACGACAGTGTGATGCGCTTGCATTATATAGTAGTGTATATGTAAACGAACTTGGAACAACAGTCTCTTGCCTGCAGGATATATCAGCCAAACAAAAGTTCTATTGTTCTATATCTAGTGTGCGCTAATCTCATTACTTACATTTTGGTTGGTTAAGGATCTGATATATGTTAACGATTTGTTATTTTGTTATTATTTATTTTGTTTTGCAGCAAGCTTTGGTTGGTGAGAGTTCTGGTGAAGAACAGCTATTTTCATCAGGAAGTAACTCCATCAGGGGTGGATTTACTAGTGAGCTGGATTTCTACATGCAAAAACTCAAGGTTATTGCAGCAATGCAGCTTCTGTAGTTTTTTTTTTTTTTTTTTTTTTTTTTTTTTTTTTTTTATAACTTTTCCATTATATTTCTTAGAAAGTTGGAGGGCAGTGGTGGCCTCGAAGAACATGTCTCAGGAACTTCTAGAAAATGCATTTGAGACTAATAATCTGGGTATTGTTTCTTGATGTGATTTATGCAGCACAACTTGATTAAAATATTGGTAGTAGGTAGTAGGATAAGCTTAATGGGATTAAAATACTGGATTTCTATATCATATTGGATTGGAGATCTACCTGATTGCATATGATATAAATGAATATATTGATTATTCAGGAAGTTCTAGGAAGTTCTACTCTGATGAGTTAGACCACATAAATTGGAACTTGCATTGTTCGTTCTATTTTGCTTCGTTATTTGCCCCCCCTAGTGGTGGAGTACGAATATGTGATGTCACAAGATGATCTAATATCCACCAGACCAAGCAATATGTGAACCACTATTTATCTTCCGCCGTGGTCCAACGTCATGATGTGTGCTGTTGAGAGTCATTTGTCTATTTTCCTGTTGGTGCACATACGAGAAAAAAGGACAAGTGTTTCGTGCTTCTTGGTCATGTGAAGCTCTAATTTTATCATCTATCATTTGTATTTACAGGAATATGGAGTTTCTTATTCTTCAGTTAGCAAACGGTCTAGCCCTCGTTCATGCAGATTTCAGGTATAAATTAACAAATTATTGAATGTTATTGAAAATTTCCACTAAAGCTAAAGATTCAATTATCCCCTCCTTATATTTATGAACTAATATAAATGGAAATGGCTCAACAATTCCCGCTTCTTATATTGCGAAGTAATGACACAATTTGTATCCTGTCCTTTTGGGTCATTGCTTCAATTGCAAAACTCCGCATCGCAGTCGCTAATTCATGGGTTAGGTAGCCTTTGTCCGGTGTCTTGTCCCGTTATATTTGAACCGGTTGAGTATTTTCTGTTCAGTGAAACAAACCTAAAAAGTGTTTTTTTGTTTCAGTTTTTACGGTTCAGTTAATATTGAACACCCCGCACCCCCAGGAGTAAAGGTGGCGTGCTGCTTCCGGGCAACGATCTAGCAGCCCCAACATATTTGGCACTACACCTAGGCCTAAGAACTGTAGCGTCTCTTCTAAGGAGATACCCCAATGATCCAATTCCTATCCACGTTCATAGTGTATGATAAGAGCCTTCATGTCGGTGTTTGCAAACCTACTCCAACCCTTCTCCTTTATCCTCAAGAACACAACCCTTCTTTATCCATGCTCGGAACCAAACTTTTTTTTTGCCTAATATTACCCAACTTTTTCCTATTTTGCAAATTACTACGCAAGTTTCTTCCCTCAAAAATACCTTATCATTGACCTTGCCCATCCATCTAGATTGTCCTCTTAGTTATGTCATCATGTATTTTTGGAGATGTTAAGGATAGTAGAGCTCAGCAAAAACAAACCCAAAGGTCAACGGTAAGGTATTTTTGAGGAGATCGTCATGGATGGACATGTGAAAATATGATACTCCCATCCAATCTAAAGCTTACATAGGGGTGTTCACAAGTTTTAAGAAAGTGGGTAAAAAGTAAAGACGTTATTGGTAAATCATAAGGTCTTATGGGTTCCTCAAATTAAAATGGGTAAAAAGTAATGACGTTTTGTGTAAATAAATGATGGATATAAGGATTATATGGTAAAAGTCTTTTACCAAAAAAAGGAATGTAGAATTTGGATTGGATGATCTGTTTATAGTAAGTGATTGAGTGTAAGCCGCCGATTGAATGGGAGAGAGTATTAAACACTGTCATTTATGTGATGTATTGGCTGTCATGTCACCTCGCTGTGATGTTATATTCCCTATGTAAAAAGGGATTTTAAAATAGCAGGTATTTGGCCAAAAAAGCCTGTACTTGATCGACATGACAGAAACATATCTATACTAGGTTACGAGTGCCGATATTAGACAAATACAACAGAAGAATTCCATGCTTTTGGTAGATTCGGAACATTTATGTGAAGCGTAAATGTTTTAGAGTGTATATTAAAGGAAGTTTTATTAGAGTAAAATTTGTGCTCTATGGTGATGCTGTATTGCTATTCCTTACCTACCTTATCATTCCCTCGCCTAACGAGTTACGGCTGTCTCAGTCTCCCTTTAAAGAGGCATTTGGCTGGGGAATCAAGCAGTCACTGATGGGCCCAATATTAGATGGATGTTGCAGATATCTTACGTCCTTGTGTATTCAATTATGAAAGGCTATTCCTATTGAGTGCTTGACTTGCGACCTATCTTGCCTTTGGCTGTCAAACTGCTACACTATTGTAAGATTTAAGTCTTCGTTCACGTTTTAAAGATGTTCTTCCATCATTGCCTCATTTGATATTGAATATGGATGGAAATTCTTTGAGATATATCCCCATAGGCTCATAGTGTTCTTCATAGTTGCATAGCATTCTTATTTTGCTATGAGTAAGTAAATCATTGAGCTTAGGATATGCTAGCATGGTTCAAGTTGCCGAAATAGTTGCAATGGTGCAAAGCAGGCAGTTGATGGATCTTTTATATAGTGAAAAAAGTCAAAATTTCTAACTATTTTTTTATATTTGTGAAGGCGACTCTTAACATTATCGTGTAATTTTAAAATGGGCTATAGGACCATCTTCATTCAAGGTCATGAAGGGGGCGTGTCAAGTTAATCGAAGGTTAAATACTCAATAAAGACCTCTTTTCACTAACTGGACCTTTTTCAAGACGTAGTAATCCTATTGGCTGGGAAAAAAGTATTCGTATTCTTTGAGTCACTTTTGATTTATAAAATGAGCACAAAATTTGACATATTTTTTTATTAAAAGAAATTTAAAAAAAGCAAATTATGAACTACTAAATGCTCTATAAAATGAGTACATATACATCACATATCTCGAGGTATTTTTAATTTCTCTATTTTATTATATACTAATATGAGATGGAGTTTTGTGGGGATAGAGAGTCAAATGATTGGAAAAGTAGGATATGATTAAGAAGGAAAAGAGATGAAGAGTTAAAAGATTGGTGACCCAATTAACTTGATCTCCTAGACGGGGATGGTCTAATAGAGATTTGAGAACCCTATTATATGGACTTGTTTAGATGTATCTGATATATGTGTGTCTAATCCTATGACTCAACTATTATATGAGGATATTGTTTTTCGGCTTAAAGAAGTGTTTAGCATATCTTGTATGGGAGTGGGTTGTTAGGCATGGATGTGTGAGGTAATGCAAAGATTTGGAGTCAGAGCTAAATAACTCATAACAAAGGACAGGGAAACCTCTTCAAAAACTCTAAACCTTTTATCATATTACGAAATCTTGAGGTCAACTCAGCTGGATTATTCGCCATCTGATTTTTTTTCTTCCGATTATTAGGTTCAACCGATCGTGTTAAAGTGTGCCTTGTTTTTGTATTGATGATTACACTGATATGACATATTGGTCTTATATTAGTGGCATCAGACGTATATTAGCCAAGTATTGGTTGTAGGCTTGTAGCCTCTATCAGTCAAACGTCCGCCAAATATGGCAGTTTTGTTTGTAATCCCGTGTACCGGCAGACAGGGACATGATAAAACCTGATAAAGATCTGTTGCAAATCAGCCAATATTTAGTACCACCGTTGCACCTTTGTGTGCCTTGTGTATATTTGTCACCGACCTTGGTTACTTCTTGTATCACTATGTGTGAATTTCAATTTGCCTTGCTCTATGAAAAAGTCCTTCATAAATAACAATGTCCATTGCTATAAATGTCAAAGACAACCACCTAATGTTTCGATCATTTTTTTTAGCATATACTGTATTTGACTGCAAATTTTCTGTGTCAGGTCCTTGATGCTTTGGTTACTCTGCTGTGTCGATCAGATATATCAGCTGAGACTTTGTGGGACTGTGGCTGGCTCTTACGTCAGCTGCTTCCATACAGTGAAGCTGAGTTCAATCGGCAGCATCTTAAACTGCTTAGAGTAAGAAATCTTCTGGGGCTGTAACTAAAACATGTAAAATTTTGTGCCAGTGAAAATATATTGTACTCCGTAGTTGTTTAGGATGCAGAATTTAAATCCCGTATGCAGTTGAAATAAATTCATACATGTTCCATTGGCAGGAATCATACGACAAGTACTCCAAACATCTTTTATTGGAAACTAAAGGAGCATGGGCTGATTTCCTTATCTCAGTTATTTGTGATGAGTGGAGAAAGTGTAAAAAAGGTAACCCGATATCATTTGTCATATTAAATGAAGTTTGCATTAGTTTATCTTGACATTGTATGTATATATGTGATGTAGCGATGGAGTCTTCTTCACCCAGGAAAGAGCTCAGATGCATGGTCTCTCCATCGTATTCTGAAGGTATTTTGTATCAGACCTTGGATTTCTGATTGTCTCCGTTCATACTCTGTTTGGGGCTTAAATAAAAGCTATGCAACATCCATCTTTCTTACAGGCGTTGTTTCAAGCGAATCATCAACAGTTGGCCAGAGAATGTGTGACGTTGTGAAGGTGAGGAGACTATCACAACTTGAAATATTTCACATTTGATCCTTTATCTGGGTAATGGCTTAGTGTGTGTTATGCTCTATTCTTCTTTGCTATTGCAATTTAAAAGATTCCGCTATCTTTTTACCAAAAATTAACTCTCCGCAGCTAAAAGATTGAACACTTTCAAATAGGATTCATGTCTGAAAAACTGAGTGGAAATATGTCGATCCCCTTCAGTTTTGTCTTTTGAGTAATGATATGTTTGGAAATTTGAAACTGGAATTGTTTCCGAAATTGAGACAATATTAAGCGTTTGTGAAACTTTAGAACTTAGAATTGGAATTGAGATCAATTATTGAATTCCTTACCAATTCCAACCTAGTTTAAATTGGCTCTCTTAGATTTCTACCACACGATAGTCATTTCAATTCTTATTTATTCCCCTATTTTGTTCCCCGCAAATCTCGTTGTAATATATTTTTACTAATTTTTTCCCTTAATTGAAAACATACATCTTTCCGATGAACAATTTTACAAAAAAAGTTTTGGGTGACCTCAATCAAGGTCCGTCCTGTCCAATTCCGATATCAGTTCAATTCAAGGGTACTCAAACAACAGTTTGGAATCGGAAATGAAATTGAATGCCAATAATTAAATATCTAATTCATGTAAATAGAAATTTGGAAGATTAATTCAAATTTCCCAAACACTACCTAAGGTAAATTTGGAAGGTTATACTCCATTACTCCCTCTAAATTGCAGGAATTGTCCGTATTCGTTTTTAGGCTTATTCTTAGAAAGCCCCATTTCCATTTTGAGCCTTTGTGTGATCATTATTCAATGGTGTGATGTTGAGACTCACCATCACACTCACACAGTTTTACTTTTTTTAATCCTAGTGCCAGAAGTAAATGGGGACGATTCCAAAGAATTGGAAGGAAAGTTACTAGTATGAAAGTAATTATTATCTTGAGGCAACCCAAAATAAGAGTGATCGTTCTTTTGTGGAGTGTATAAAATTTGTCTTCTATGCTATAGGGCTTGTTTGAATGGAGGGATTTTTTAGAGAAAGGGTGGAAGGAAATATGGAGGGATCCATTTTCCCTCCTCCAATACAAATCAAAATTCTTCCTTCATAAGAAACATTTGGAGAGAGATTATATTCAAACAATCACACCTCATTCCCTTTCTTCCCTTCCCTCTTGCCCCTTACCCTTCTTCTCCCTCCCCTCCCTTACCCTCCTATTTTGCTGTCCAGACAATCCCATATTGCTTTATTTATGTTGCCGATTCATGTAGCTGCAAAGAGGAATTTTTGAAGGATTAAAGACTTGCAGCGATTAAATGTCAAACGGACCTAGTATGTCTGATATTCTGATTCCTTTCCTACTCAGGCGTTTGTACTTCTTTCTCAACTGCAAATATTCTCACAAGGCAGAACACTGCCTGACAATGCACCAACATACCCCCCAGGTGACTTGCCAAAAGACTCACGAGCTATTTGTATTGGTGTGGATATAGCTGGTCCAAAGCAAGGCGTTGAGTTGAAACTCGGTTAGTTTTTTTTTTCCTGCTCAAATAATGCTCACAACTTTTTTTCCTTATTTAAATACACACAACAATTGCAGAATCACTTTGTTATTATTACTTGCAGAAGATGCCATTCCTTGTCGAATCGCATTTGAAAGAGGTAAAGAACGATATGTTTGGTTTCAAGCTGTATCGATGGGCACTTCTGGTTGGGTTATGCTATTGGAGGAGCTTCCTTTGCGACAAAATGTGGGAGTTGTTCGCGTTGTTGCACCTTTAGCAGCCTGCAATGTATGTATTCGACAGTTATCTCATTGAAACATATTACTATCTTCTCTATGAGCTTCTTTATCAAAACTTTTACTCCCTCCGTCCCATTATACTGTCCTAACATGACTTCACTGGTCAAATGGCGTTGAGTTTGAATGGTAATTTTCATAAAATAAACAGGAGTTACAAATATTTAAAAAATGTAATAAACCATAACATTTAGTTGAATAAATTTGGAATAGAGGCAGTAGTTTTTTGTTGCTATGCATGGGGTATTGATATTTTCACCTGTTCCATGCCCACCTTCTCTTTTGTGGACCAGCCGAGAGTGGATGATAAGCATCCAAGATGGTTACATCTAAGAATCCGTCCACCAACATTACAGGCAGTCGTTCCTTTGAAATACGGCCCATCTGTACGAGCAAAGGGACGAACTTTAGTAGATGGTAGATGGACTCTAGCATTTAGGGATGAAGAATCTTGCAAATCTGCAGTGTCCATGATTTATGATGAATTCAATCTACAAAGTCAAGAGGTAGCACGGCGATTGACCCCTCTTTTACATCCTGAAATTTGTACAGGTCCTCCAGAAACAATTACCCTTACTCCCAATTCCTTGTAAGTTGGCAGCTCCTCAACTGAGCTGGCCAATATAGAATAGTCCCATTATTGTTACTGTTATAGTTAATAGTAAATTCATCTGGATGTACATATTGATAGGGAAATCTGTAGATACAATGTAGATTAGCTGCAACATGGTGTGGAACTTGGGTCGCGACATTGTGTTGCAACAGCTTTGTTAGTGTTTTGAAGGTTATCGTGAGCTTATGTTGGCCACATCTATCGCGCCCCGAATGAGATTAGGATATGAACAGTGATTCCAAGATCTGGATCGAACTGATATGTATTACCATGGTTCCAACTTCCAACCATGCAAATATGTACAATTACGCAGGAGGCAGAGGTGATCCTCTGTACAACAGTGCTATCTGCCTTATTTTTAATTTTTTGGGGGTAGTGCTATGTCATTTGTACGCTGATGTACGTGTTTTTGTTGACAATGAAAATGTGTAAGCCCCTTTCCTTATGTTGGGCTGAGGACAATGTATAATGTGTGTTGTATTGTGCTATGCTGTTAAACTGGACTAGTGCCTTTTCTGGCTGTCTTAGCATGTACAGCGGTGGTTCTTTGTTGGAAAATAGGGGCTCTGTCTCTTTTTCTTATTGTCCCACATTGGTGAAATGTTGGTATGTTGTCTTTATATACACCACTCTTATTATGGTTATCACTAGTGGATCAAGGGCATTATTTTATATAGGTCTGTGAGGTGTTTAATTCAGCTCGCACATGCGTGCGTGCGTGCCTGGCCCGGATTCGGGATTTGGGAATCGGTGTGGCTATGCCAACCTTTTGGCCCTGGTCTGTTTTGAGTGTCGGTTTTGTTTCTTGATGCCAAGCAGTTTGGGCTCCTTGACTCCTATTTTCACTACAAATAGTCCCTTGCACAGTAGAATCAACACAACTCAAAACACAGAAACTTCTCTCGTTCTCCTCCAAATTTTTGGGTAGCGATATTCCGTCGTTCCAAAGCTCCGAGCCTCAAGTGGGTGAGTGGGTGAGTCTTGGCGCTGCAGTGTCAAAATCTTGGGCAACTACCGGCAGGGACGAAGCCAGAATCGAATCTTAGGTGGACTCGAAATTTGTTTGTTACTATGGATTATCGAAAATTGACAATTTATCATTGCAGCCCTAAACATTAATGAATAAAAATGAATAGTGCTTTTTCAAATTTATTTATAAATCTGTTTTTATCTTATTTAGTTTTTTAGTTGTAATTACTTTGTTTTGTATAAACCTATACCAATGAGTTATCCAAGTTAACAATTTTTACCCCGACACAACTTCGTAAACAAATCATTATGACTCGATAAAATTGTTCTTAACTAAAAAAAGGGACAACTTAGCCTGTGTGAATTAATTTTCCTAAATTTTTCTTATTATAATCAATCGTTAAAGAAATTCAAAAGTTGATTGTTAATTTATGAAAGTTATGTGTATTAAACATTATTTGCATATGAAATTTATATCTAATTTTTTGCTCGTAGATGACAAAAGAGAAATATATATAGTTTAGTGAAAATTCGCAAAAAAAATAAGATAAAATAAAAAATTCAAAAGGTGAATAATAATCCGTCATTATTTGAAATGTATATAAAAACAAAAATGAAATAAGTAAAAAAAAACAGTATATAGGAAATGTCTTGGTAGAAAAAAATGTTAACGTAATTGTTAGTGCAAGTCGTACGAACGATTTCATACGTGAAAAACAACTAAGTTAAGTAAGAAAATTAAAAAAAGCTCCCCAATGACTCGAACCCTTCGCAAAAAAAAAAAAAAAAAAAAAAAAAAAAATTAAAAAGGTGAATAATAATCCGTCATTATTTGAAATGTATATAAAAACAAAAATGAAATAAGCAAAAAAAAACTGCATATAGGAAATGTCTTGGTAGAAAAAAAAGTTAAGGTAATTGTTAGAGCAAGTCGTACGAACGATTTCATACGTGAAAAATAACCAAGTTAAGTAAGAAAATTAAAAATAGCTCCCCAAAGACTCAAACCCATGACCTCACGACCTAAAGCACATGCTTCCTATCCACCACGAACCAACTAAGATACATGCATATTCATGCTTCAATGTTGTAGTATAACGCTTTTATTCTCATAAAATGACCCCAGGTTAAGGCCCACTTTGGCCTACTAATAGCTTCGTCCCTGACTACCGGCGTTTGCTGATCGTCGCTTTGGTCGAGTCGAAATAGTTTTCATGGCAGAGGCCTCCTTATCTCGTCAATGCGATTTGGTTTCCTCTAATCTTATGTTTTTTCATTGCTACTGCACCCGTCGTAATAACAATTTGAAAACTATTTATTGTTGTAACAATGTTTGTTGCGTCAAAATTCATTCCTCATCAGTCTAAGCTGGATCCATTAGATGGTAAAATTATAAGCGTTGGTCTAAAAAATTGTTAATGTTTTTTGCGCAATTAGAGGTCGATTATGTATTGTTTAAAGATCTACCTAAACCTGTTAAACCATCGGGTGCTCAGGCTCCCCCTCTTGCTGCTGTTGTTAAGTCGAACGAGAAGGAAATCAAAAAATTTGAAAAAGACAACAAAATTGCTAGGTATCATTTGTTTTTTTTGTTCATCGAATAGCGCACTTAGTCGCATTACAATATAGGGGAGGGGGGATTCGAACTTGGAACCTACTGTCCCAGAGCACTTAGTCTTAACCACTAGGCTAGGTGTCATTTGTCAAACCACATGACTAATACTTTGTTCGATTTATTTGCTCCTATTAAATCTGCTAAAATTATTTGGGAGTTGTTAGAGTCGAAATAT
The DNA here is from genome assembly GCA_958450325.1 of Agrostemma githago. Classification (NCBI taxonomy): domain Eukaryota; kingdom Viridiplantae; phylum Streptophyta; class Magnoliopsida; order Caryophyllales; family Caryophyllaceae; genus Agrostemma; species Agrostemma githago. The sequence continues at coordinate 56,588,268 of OY288247.1, read as the reverse complement.
GTGTCTGATAATGTCGGGAAAAAGAAATATGTGGTTGAAAAATGGTTAGAGTTTATTATGGATGATGGTTGATCAACATATTTTATATCGTATTTTTTTGTCCCCGACAACCGTTTTTGAGCTTTTCTTCTTCATAATTCATATGTTTAATGTCGATTTTTATTAGAAAGTCGATACTGCCGATTCTCGTGCTATTTTGCAGGTTAGGTGCAATTTCGAGCATATTTAGGAGTAATAACCCGGATAGCCAAGACGAGAAAAGAGGACGAGGAAGAAAACGAAAAGCCGAGAAGTAAAGAAGAACTCTTGCTACGAGTTCCAGCAGGCCCACTCGATCGAGTGGTGCTATAGCACTCGATCGAGTGCCTCATATTCAAGCCCAACTGGACTACATCAAAGTTTTGGACCGATTCCTCTTTTCAGCCCAAAGACGGACAATATTCGGAGCAATTACGGGTCCACTCGATCGAGTGGCACTGCATGCACTCGATCGAGTGCGTCTTACCCCGGGCCGCATATTAAATTTCGAGATACTTAGATTTTGAGCCTGTTTTGGAAGTCCAACTGATTTGTCTTTAAATCAGTCTTCTTAGGAGATTGTCAGACATCCCTTTTCATACTTTCATAACACACTTCACGTTACTTTTTGTTTTTGCTTAACATTGAAGTTTGCGCTTTTCTCGGTTTCCTTCGCGAGATACATTGAACTCGTTCTTCCCTTTTCAGATCTCGAATTGTTCGGTATCGATACTTTTTAATTTTAATTTCAATTTCAATTTCAGTTTTCTAGTTTTAATTCTTTTCTTAATTCATCTTTTGTTTTCGTAGTTATTTCGATTTCAGTTTTTGCTTATTATTTGTTAGTATAGAATTATTATCGTTTGCGTAGTTTAATTCAATTCGTTTTCACCATGTTTATTTGTAATTCGTATTTTATGAGTTTAATTACAATCATCACGTGTAGCTAAATTTTATCTAAGGTTTAAGGGGATCGATGTTTATTAATTGGGTTAAAGTAAATTGACCTGTCTCTGATCGTATGAACTGTCGCCTGAATATTGTTTTAATTCTGATTGATTGATTACTGGCCAGGATTAATTAATTAGTATCACAATTTGGACTTTTCACCGACCGAGTTAAGGACTAATTAGGTCACGATATTTTGGGTAGACTAGCTTAATTCTAGCGACCGCAGGTTAAGTTTAGTTCTAAATAAAGTTTGTAGTAGTACCGACCGGACCTACATCTTAGACAGTTCGATTATTGACTTGTTAGTTGACTCCCTGACCCGACCAATATTCATTGTGAACCTGAGACCCTAGACTCTTTTATAGCAATTAGTTGACAGCCTATTAAACAAACAAGAAAAACAGTGACCTGTAGTCTTAAGTCTAGACCTTAGAACAAGTATTTAAGTCCCGTCTCCTTGTGGTTCGACCCCTACTTCACTATCTACATTAGTTAATGGACCTTAGGGTATCTTTGATTAGGGATACGACTACCCCTGTCAAATTTTGACGCCGTTGCCGGGGAGACGGTGTTATTTATTTACTTGTTTTGTGTTTTAGTCTTTCGATTACCTTGTCTCGAGGAACTTCAGTTCCTTGAGACCGTCTCTCACAATTTTCCTGTAGTTTCCTCATATATGCCTAGGTCCTCTCGAATTTCAGGCTACGTACCACCATACAATCCTGAACTAGAGTGAACTCTCTGCAGGTCTAGGAAATTCTACAAGGAGATTTCTGAGACAGAAAGATCAGAATCAGTGGAACATTCGGACGACGAGCACTTATCCGAATCGCTGTCCTTTGAAGAGGATAATTCCACTACTGCCCCCGAGACACCGCTAGTCAAGATGTCTCCCAAACTTGCTAGCCATTCCAAGCCGGAGCAAAGTGCCCTACCGAAACCATTGAAGAGGCCCACGGCCACTACGGGTACATTTGAGATTTGCCTCGCCTTTATTACATTGGTGGAGCGAAATCAATTCGGTGGAGGTCTCGATGAAGACCCAGCGAAGCAGATGAAGCTCTTCACCGACTATTGCTCTACTATTCCACTCCCCGCGGGAGTAACACAAGAAAAAGTGATGAAGATGCTTTTCATGTTCTCCTTACACGATAACGCGAGGGACTGGATCACGGATCTAGACCGATTAGCTGAGGGAATCATAGACTGGAACTCCCTAGCCTTAGCTTTTTACAAGAATTATTACACGCCGCAGAAGACCAACATGTTGAGGAGTCAGATTACTAACTTCCGACAAACATCTCACGAGAATATCTATGAGGCGTGGGTAAGGTTTAAAAAGCTAGTCAAGGAGTGCCCACATCACGGATTCGAGGTATGGTTTTTGTGCAATCAATTCTATAATGGTTTATATGACGATTGCCGAGCTACGCTCGATTCTGCAGCTAATGGCAGGTCTCAAAATAACGTTGATGATGATAAAGCATGGAAGCTAATTGAAGATATGGCAACTCATCACTCACGTTGGGGAAATCCACGAGGTAACACCCGAGGTAATAGTGGTGACTCCGAGTCATCAAATGCCATAGTTAGCCACCTAGCCGCTTTAACTAAGCGACTTGATTCTATGGAGCTTGCTAGGACCCAACAACAACAACAAGTAAGTATGTACCAAGTGAATGCAATGTCCGAGGTAGTTTGTGAGAATTGTGGGAATACGGGTCATTATGCACAAGAGTGTGAAAGTTTAGAAACGGCGAATGCTTTCCAATCCATTAGACCACACCTCTCATACATGAACCAACCGGGCTATGACAAGTCCTTGTTGTCTTATAGGAGCCAGAACGTGCTTAACCCATTACCACCCGATGGTAACAAAACCGTCCCATATGTAGCACCCCATAACCGACCCTCCCAAAACAATAACCGACAACAATTCCAAGGAGGGCAACAAAATTGGGGTAACCAACAAAACTGGGGTGACCAAAAGTGGGGTAATAACCAACCTTGGGGTAACCAACAAGGGTGGGGGAACCAACAACAATTCCAACCGATCCCACAAAACCAAACCCAAGCTCAAGCTCCAACCAATACCGAGTATGCGGAGATCAAAGCTTTATTGATGCAAGGTATCCAAGCTCACAATAAGCAAGAAACCCAAATTAACCAGATACTTGCCCATAACAAGATCCTAGATACCCAAGTTGCCCAACTTGCTGCCCGAAAGCAAGCTAGGCCACCGGGTACTCTACCTCCTCAAGGAAAACAATCGCACGAGCAAGCCAACGCGATAACATTGAGAAGCGGAACCCATTATGACGGTCCGAAAATGCTCGAGGAATATGTAGTGGTTGATGAAACCGAGTTGGAGAAGCAAGAGCTCGCCGAAGAAGCATTGAGTAGGCCACGGATTGAGGCTACTCGATCGAGTAACACCACATCACTTGATCGAGTAGACCTCCTAAAATCCGGCAGAGAGCAATCCAGTAGACCACTTGACCGAGTCATGCCAGACTCGATCGAGTTGGACACCACTCGATCGAGTGCAGTCAGCCCACTCGATCGAGTGCAGTCAGCCCACTCGATCGAGTGCAGTCAGCCCACTCGATCGAGTGCAGTCAGCCCACTCGATCGAGTAGACCACCCAAAATCGACCAGAAGCTCTTTAACGATACCACTCGATCGAGTGCCTCCAGTTGACTCGATTGAGTATGATGGCAGTCGACCGAGTCAACCCGGACTCGATCGAGTGGGAGCTGTAACACGCGATTCGCCTATCGTTCCTCTCCCGCCTCCAACCAAGGATGCTAGTTCTTCCAAAGCATCCTCGTCTCAAGTCAAGGAGCTTGCAATTCCGATAATGCTTCCATTTCCCCACCGACAACGTAAGACAAAGCTTGATCAACAGTTCGGTAAGTTTATGGAAGTCGTCAAGAATCTGCAGGTAAGTGTTCCTTTTACTGATTTAATCACTCAAGTTCTTGCTTACGCGAAATTTATGAAAGAAATACTAACTCGTAAGCGATCTTTTAGTGAAACTGAGACAATTTCTTTCACAGAGGAATGCAGCGCGCTACTACAGAGTCGTACCCCGCCCAAGCTCAAGGATCCAGGGAGTTTTTCTATCCCTTGTACTATAGGAACATTAGCTATAGATAAAGCCCTGTGTGATTTAGGAGCTAGCGTCAGTGTTATGCCGTATTCTATTTGTCAAAAATTGAATATGGGTGTTTTAAAATGTACTAATTAATATGACTCTGCAGATGGCTAATTGATCGGTCAAATATCCTCTAGGTGTCTTAGAGGATGTTCCGGTCCAAGTAGGGAAATTCTTTATTCCTGTAAACTTTGTAGTCTTAGACATGGCTGAGGATGCCATAATCCCTATCATCCTTGGTCGCCCTTTCCTACATACGACAGGGGCGATCATCGATGTCAAAAATGAGAAGCTCACACTCTCCGTAGGAGCTGACACCGTGACTTTCAGTCTCGATCAAGCTCTTAAGAAGCCCATGATAAAAGAGTCCTGCTATAGTATAGATGTCATTGACTTGGAAATTGAAAACTACATTGACGATTATCTTGGCAGGGACCCTTTGGAGAAATTGATGACATCCGGCGATGCTGATGCCGAGAAGAGATATGGAGCGCGGAAGTGGATGAGCTAGAACGCATGCTAAACGGGAAGGAGAGCACTACCGAGAAGGTATATAGTCTCGGCACCCCTAAAGAGGAGGTCGAGGTAAGTAAACCTGGACTAAAACCCCTTCCCTCTAATCTGAAATATGCATTCCTAGATGATAAGGGTCTAAACCCTGTAATTGTCAACGCTGCACTCACAGATAGCCAACTTTCGGAGTTGTTAGTCATCTTACGACGACATAGGTGATGACTTACGTGATATTAGTCCCGAGTTTTGCATGCACCATATTCATCTAGAGGGAGACCATAGACTGTCTATTCAGGGACAACGTAGGTTGAACCCGAACATACTGGATGTGGTTAAAAATGAGGTTATGAAGCTCCTCGATACTGGCATTGTCTATCTCATTTCCGACTTGTAGACACCCAGATTTGGACCCGGTGGCTGCAGAAGTTCCCAACAAACACCCGATGACAATAGGACTGCAATGCGACGCGGGTTTGCGATGTTTTAGGTAGTTTTTCTATAGAACGGATCAAATAATTACTCGTAAAAATTAAAACTAACATGATGGCAGCCTTAGTCGTGTCATTATGGTCACATAGACACTAATTAGAGTCAATTCCGACACCGGGACCCCGAGTCGGTCCCGAAATTCGAACCGAGTCAGCACCGTGCCAAGCGAACCTCGAGACGCACGCCCGAGGCTCACTAAACCCACGGCGCTAGGTCAAGCCGCGGGAATCCTTAGGCTCCAAGCTATGTATCACACTCCTCCCTCTCGGTTTTGGAAAGTATCAAAATTGTATCTTCAAAATCCCAACCGCCCCACCTCACGCGTCTTAGTCTCCCCGCGCCTAAGCCCAGGCGCCTGAGTCTTGGTGCGCCCCAACTCAGGTGTCCATATAGGTGACGAGGGCCGAAAATACCTATAAATACCCCCCTTCGCCTCATTCATTCGACACACATTCTCATCTTCTCTTCTCTATCTACTCTCTCGCTAAGGGCTCGCACTCCGACACCTGAGGCAAACGATCCACTCTATCGTAGTTCTGATAAAAAAGCGACGTCGATGATACTCCTCACATTCGAGCACCCCACTCGATACCGAGGTGCCTGTGTTCGACTAGCTCAAGTCTAGTAGCGAAGCTCTGCCGGATTAGCCGCAGAACCGGTCCACAGTATCGAAGCTCTGCCGGAATAGCCGCAGGAAGGGTAAACAGTAACGGAGCTCTGCCGGGGTCACTTGTCAAGCTAGGAGGATCCGCCTTTTGAATTCGAGTCGTCACTAGGTTGTCATCTAAACAAAACTTTCCACATTTGTACTTTCTTTTATTATGCACTACGATAACACTAGATGTGGACGCTAGGTCCACAAACATCTACTAAAACACCCAACGTCCCAACTTCAACCGCAAATATTAAAACACACTAAATAGACCCGAGTAATTCCGAGATCCGTTCTCAACTATCTATGCATCGAGTCCCGTTTAGTGTATACTCCGAGGGTGCAACTTCTCACATACAATGTGATTTACTTACATTCGCATTTACAGTTTTTCGTGTGATTTACCGCTTTTATGACCTTATAATCGCATGCTAAATCACCTAACACGAAATTCAAAACGTAAAGTAGCTAAAACTGAACAAAGTGATGGTCGGGTTTCGTATTAATCCAGGTGCTCGCCTTGTTAGGTTCGACGCATCTCTATTAATACCGAACCGACGCATCTTAAGCAGAATACCAGGAAAGGTATACCACGAGAACGACTAATATCCATATTATCACGTTAAAACTGACTTGCTAATACCTATAATATTAGTACTTTCTACTCTCCTACGTGCATCTTTTCATGGCCTGCTTGTCACGTGAAATCACATGCAAAGAATGTAAACACAACTACTTTGACGACAAAACTTACTTGTCCTTAAACAACCGACTTAGCAAAAGGTATAGGGTGAAAACAACGGATGTTACAGTATTTCCATCACAACAAAAAAGCTAGGTTATCAGCCCACCGATTGATTAGTAGAGGCTGCTATAGTGCGGGCGGGATTGGGTGTTGACATCTATCGGATGTTGGCTTCCCAATACGTACCCTCACCCCTTACTCAGAATCGACGGTTTCTGGATGCCCAAAACCATTGGCAATGAGAGTCATTCCAGGCATGGAGTGCTTAAGGGTACAAGTCTTTATCTTTAGGTCCCGTGCCACTCCACTTTGAGCCGACAAGGGATCAAAGTTGACTTGAACGGTTTCCGAGTCCCCATAATTGACTCGGTGGCGACTCCACAAATCGGCAACGAATTCAGTTCACTAAAAAGGTCGCCTTACAAAATAAATCGGCCTTTAAACATTTACAACCATGACTCGATCGATTCCCAAACGGAAACACGGGTGCCTGCACCCGTCTAGTACAAGTCCGGATCGTCATCCGAATCGAGGTCCGAAACATCGCCTCGTACGCGAGATCGGACCGGCCCCCGACAGGGAGGGGGCCGCGTGGGTGGCCGCCACCACACGATAAAAAACCGGGTCGGTCCCGCACGGCCGCGTTCGGGGCGCCGGGCGGTGCGGACGGACGTCCACAGTTTGGCGACTCCGCTGGGGATTTGGAAACAAGTTTCCAGTGGTGGTGTAACTTGAACGAGGTCGGTGAAGCTCATTTCTTAGTTCCTAGTTGTGGTCGCTACAGGTTTTGGCCCTAAAAAGCCCACCCTAACCAATATCAGGACCAATCGACCTCTTCGTGGTAAGATCTTTAGGTTCACGCGGAGAGATCCTCGGTTGACGCTCCGGCCACCTAACGCGTAACTCGCGGGATTAATAAGAGGATAGTTCCGAACGGATGGCATGATACTCGTCTCCCTAGATGATCTGTCAATGCCTAAGTAAATACTATTCGTGGGCGGTAGCCTACCCTAACCTACCCGTATCTGCATCGTGCATGAGTGTATGCATTCCTAGTTACGTGTAGCGTGTTTGCAAACAACCCAAATAAAACATTAAAGAATCTGGATTCAACCACGCCAAAATATTCAACCGCACCCAATTCCGTTTTTGAAAAAATATCTCATCTTTTCAAAACGATCTTTTAAGCACCGATACTTCGGTCAAGTCATGATTTTCTAAAAGAGGAAAAACATTTTTAGATGCCGTCATCATGGCAAATTTTACACTCACCACCTTCAAACAAAAAAATAATATTTTCAATGCCATCACCATGGCCAAAGCAAAACCCGTCAACCACGAATACCGTTAATGCCGCCGGGACTCCCGATCAATGGAATCGAGGTACACCAAACGGTTACATTTCATTTAATAAAAAAGGTATTTTTTACACACAAACCGTCGACACGACAAAAGCTTCAATTAATGAAGTCAAGGAACTCAAAAAACGGTCACACTTTTGAAACATTTTTTTTACAATGCACCCTCCCACCGTTAAATGCTAGTTAACGCAACCAACGAACGTGGGTTACCAGTTTTAAGAGTTCTTCTAAAAAAGGAACGAAAGTTTTCTAAAACACTATTCACCACCTAAATCCCTCACTAAGGATTTGGTCACACTTTTAAGAACATTGTCATTAGACTTCACGCTCTACCACAAGCATCACGTACACCACGAGTATCGAACTAGCTAAATAATAGTAGTTTCGATAAAAGCATCACGTAATCATTTTCAAAACCGGTTCCCCAAAGAACTGTGCTCCTTTCAAAAAGAACATTTACATTTTGTCATCGCCGGATTCCCGAGACACACATATAGCAACACAATTCCACATCACAGGCGATGCCATCCCGCCATCATTACACTATTTCTACAAACTATCCTTTTTCAATTTTTTTGCAAAATTGGTCGTTTTCGGAAGAAGCATAAATCAAAATTCTTTGATCCTGAGCCGGGATCGCGATCAACCTCTTACGTCGTACAGCCGTGTGTTTAATTGTCAGTGCCAGTCGCTAGGATCACCTCTACCCGAGGACTTACACTTTGGGTCGTCTCATTTCGAGAAGTCCTCTTTAAACCCCACCCCGAGGTTTGTGTCGAATCGTCCCGTTATAGAGACCTAAAACTCAATAGGCGTTTCGCCGAATACACTTAGAGTCTAAAGCACCTGAGTTCCTAAGCCAATGACCACACACATGGGTCAAGGGTTTCATTCCCGCGTCGCTCAGTCACGAACATTCCTCGAGTCCTTAAATTGTTCAGAAGGCCCGTCCTCATTAGCATTACCTTTTCACAATCATGACGGGGGATTCAAGCGTAGACGCAAGCAACCACAGTGGGGATAACGCCGGACAATCCGCAGACAACACCATAGGAGCCCTAGCTGACCTAATCCGGGACTTACAAGCCAATGTCATCACGGTGAACGCATCCGTAAACAGCATAGACTCCCGCCTAGGTCACCTAGAAGACAAAGCCTCAGATGAACATCACCACCGGATCCTCAATGAGGTCCTCTTAAATTCCACCCCGCTAGGCGGAGCACCGGTCGGCGTCATTCCTAATGATCCCGTTACCCCGCCTCAGGATGACACCCTCCAATCCGCTATGAACCGCATAGATTTCCTCGAGAACCAAATGCGCCTGAACCAAGGAAACAACATTCACCTCAGACACCATAGGAAATTCGAAATGGTGAATGACCGATTACCCGAGAATTTTTCCTTAGCTGACAAACCTAAGTTCAAAGGAACCGAGGACCCCCTCAATCACATCCGAGCCTTTAAGGATTATATGGGCATTAAAGGGGTAAAACCTAGCTTCTTCAGTAGGGTATTTCCCTCATCCTTAGGAGACACGCCACGATCATGGTTCTATTCACTAGACCCTAAAAAGGTATCCACTTGGGATGATATCTCCGTAGAATTTGCAAAGCAATACGCGGATAACGCCGAAACACAAGTCACCATTAGAAGCCTTGAGGTCCTCTCCCAGAACGAGAAGGAAGGCTTCTCAGAATTTCTGACTAGATGGAGGAGAGTCAGTACCCAACTAATAAACCGCCCGGACGAAACCACTTTGGTAGAAAAATTCGTCAATAACCTTATACCTACTTACGCCTCCCATCTTAGGTACCAAAATATCCACACCTTCAAGGAGTTATCCACCTTAGGAATACGCCTAGAGGACGAGATGAAGAAGGGGCTATTCTCCAAAATAATGGGGAAAGGCTATCAAGGACCGACCGCTTCTACAGGAACCCGGTCTTATGGAAATAACAAAACTGAAGAAGTACACCTAGTCAAACCAACCACCCGGGGAAGAACGAACTTCACCCCTAGAACATTTTCCAAACTAGGTATCACATACACCGAAGGATTAAAAAGGTTGACTGAGCAAGGAAAGCTCGAGCTGATAGGTCCTACTATGGACCCTCCCGCGGATAAAAAGGCAAAAACGTGGGACGCTAATAAATATTGTCAGTACCATCGTCGCAAAGGTGACGACACGGAATCCTGTTTTCAGCTCAAACACACTATACAAGATATGATAGAAAACAGGACGATCCCTCTCCCCCCACCTGAGAAACCCAATAATACTACGAACCCTTTTAGTGTCCACGCCATCTTCGACGACACTATTGACTGCTCCCACCTTACCCTCCTGGGATAGAATGTCCTAAATATTGAGGATGAACCAGACACACATCCAGAACCCACACCCCTCGACCTCGTGACAACCATCGAGAGCCTAGCCCGTTTAGTCTCGCAAATACACCCCATACTCTTAAGATTTGAGGCTAGGGTAACTCACATCGAGGTAAGACTCGAAGAACCTCCCAAACCCCTATTTCCGTATGCAACGGGTCAGTCAAAGGGGATGGCATAGGGTCGCCTGAAACTGTCGAACCCAAAAAGAAGTTAACTCAAATCGGGGTTAGATACGCGGCCGCGCTCCGAAGATTAACCTCCCTTCGCCTCTTACGACCCATAGGGCCGATGGCCGATCCCCCACTTAAGCATAGGTCCCGTCACTGGCCCAAAGGAAAATACTGCCACTACCACAGGGGCAATGGTCATGACACGAAGTCTTGTACATTTCTAAAAGATAAAATCGAGGGATTGGTAAAAACAGGGGTGGTAAAAACCGCACTACTAACAAAAAGACCCACCCGTTTCTTGTCGGACAACTCCGAGGAAAGGGGTCTCCGATTACTAGAGCACCTCGGGCTATCTCAGGATCAGGCCCTAACAATGCTAATTTCCGACGGACTACCCTAAGTCCGACACCTGACCCACCGACCGACAAGAGGCCGTTACATTGGAACGGTAACAAATGGTGCCGGTACCACCAAGGCCGAGGACATGACATTAGTGAGTGTCGTGAATTTAGGCAGCAAGTTTGTTACCTCATCCAAGAAGAAAAATTCGGGGCATACCCAGAATACGAGGACAACAAGGCGCCTACTGAGGCCAGCAAGTCCGCACCCGAGTTAGAGTCTAGTTCATCTTAGGGCCTAGGCTTACAAATAACTATAATAATTTCTTTTCCTTTTCCGAGTCTAGGGAGGTGCGAGGGAACATCTCCTCCACCTCCCCCAAAAATGAATCACGGGCATCTAGCCCGTTTTACTATTATCAATAAAACAACTGTTCTTTTTTTACAAACATGCCTCGACCGCTTAACTTCTTTCAACAGTTTACTTTAATGGTTAAAAAGGCTCGACTTTATGCCAATTATCGATAACACTGACTAAAACGCTAGGGTTGCCACGAACAACCCACTCAACTTCACCCTAAAAAGGAAGTCGGGAATAACAACCTTAGGTTCAACCCACCACTAACCCCCTTAACCAAACAACAATAAGTTTGCAAATTAAACGATCAAACCCCCACCCAACCAGACTTACCAACAGCGCAGCCAAGTACGAAGCCTGCGTAATAGGTCTAAAAGCAGCCATATCTCTAGGAGTCAAAAACCTTAGAGTACATGGAGATTCATCCTTAGTGGTCAACCAAGCTATGGGTACCTGGAAATTTTATAGCGAAAGCCTAACTCCATACCAAACCAAAGTGGAAACAATGTCCCGGGAATTCACCGAAATTGACTTTATACACATACCCCGTGAGGAAAACCAATTCACCGATGCGTTATCCAAACTAGCCTCACTAATAAACATGCCCGATCACCATTTCTCCATGCCTATCTACGTAGAGAGAAGCGAACAACCAGCCTACATCCATAACCTCGAAACTGACGACACCCCCGAAGAACCTTGGTACAAAGCAATCCTAGACTTTAAAACCCACGGGTCATATCCACCCAACACTAACACCAAGAACAAAAGAGCCCTGCGAATACAAGCCACCCATTATGTCCTAAATCAAGGACTACTATACAAACGAACCCCACAAAGAGTCCTCCTTAGATGCATAAACAAAAACCAATCCGAGAGAGAGTCATGGAAGGGGTACATGACGGAGAGTGCGGACCCCACATGAGTGCACACCTAATAGTCCGAAAAATAATGAGATTGGGCTGTTACTGGATTACCTTAGAGACAGACTGTCGACGTCACGTTCGCCACTGCCACAATTGCCAAATATTTGCCAACATCCAACACCTACCTCTTTATCCTCTACACACTATAGCCACACCCTGGCCTTTCTCTACTTGGGGGATAGACATCATAGGAAAAGTACAACCATCCGGGACCGGCGGACACTGATTTATATTAGTGGCCGTCTATTATTTCACCAAATGGGTAGAAGCTGCCTCTTACACCGTACTAACCTCAAAACAAGTAGTCAAATTCTTACAAAACAACATCATCTGCCGATACGGTATACCTCATGAAATCATCAGTGACCAGGGGGCTTACTTCAGGGCCTACACCCAAAAGCTCCTAGACAAATACAAAATCCAAAGACACAAATCCTCACCCTATAGACCACAAACCAACGGGGCCGTAGAAGCAGCCAACAAAACCATAACCACAATCCTTAAGAAAATGATAGACAACTACTGGGATTGGCTAAACAAAATCCCCTTCGCCTTACGGGGGTACCGAACATCGTATCGAACACCCACTGGAGCCACACCATATTACCTAACCTACGGCTCCGAAGCCGTCCAACCAATAGAGCTAGAAATACCGTCACTAAGGATATTAGCCGAGAGTGGTATCCCCGAGGAAGAATGGAACCAAAAACGATATGACGAGCTAGTACTCCTAGACGAATGTAAAATACAAGCCCTATCCAACGTACAAGTTTACCAACAACGAATCCAACGAGCCTTTAACAAACGAGTGAAATCCCAAAACATATACGAGGGAGATTTAGTAATTAAGTCCATTAGAGCATCCCTTCCCGTTGACCCTAGAGGGAAATTCAAACCAAATTGGACGGGCCCCTACCTCGTTAAGAAAATACTCTCGGGGGGCGCTGTGATCCTCACCGACCTAGACGGTCAAGAGTTCTCAACCCCAACCAACATGAATCAGCTCAAACGATACTACCCATAAACACCCTGAAAATCACGTCCCGACCTCCGACTTAGGGGGAAGCAAAAAAAAAGAAAAGAAAATCCAAGTTCGCATCGATAAATGGCATAAACGAGTCTAAAGCAAAATCACTCACACTTTTCGAAAGAAATACGAACATGGTTTGATTCCGCCTAAAAGCGGATACGTAGGCAACCCTTCTCCGGGTACAACCAAAACAAACAAAAAAAACAAAAAAAATCGGTTACTCGATTCATGTACAAACCGGGACTCCTTCCACGTCCCGGCCAACGAGTGATTTAAAATGACGAAGCACAAACGACGAGCCGAGGATGGGGTGAAAACCCAAAAGGGCGCCCCGGCCAAAATGAAGAAACGAGTTGGGAGCTGTCGTTTTAAAAAAAAATAATAATAAAAAAATGACGAGCCGAGGACGAGGTGAAAACCTGAAAGGGCGCCCCGGGCAAAATGAAGAAACGAGTTGCGAGCCGTAAAAAAAAAGAAGCGAAAAAAAAGAAAAAAAAGGTGAGTCGAGGACGGGGTGAAAACCCGAAAGGCGCCCCAGGCAAAATGAAGAATCGAGTTGCGAGCCAGAACGAAAAAAAAAGAAAAAAATATACGTGCTTCTCATTAATAACAAAATTCGGTTAAATCGAGCCTTTTTCGAGGCATTTACATCGAGCATCTGAAACCCGGACATCCCGGAAATACACAACGTGTCAAAGCTCCACAAAAAACTAGTACTAATACGCCACATAATATCAACTAATAGTACATAATACAAATGGCTGGGCTCTACCGGTCCAACCTCTTCCTCCCCTTGTCATTCAGGTGAGCCCGCTTGTGTTTCTCATCTTCGAGCCTCTGAATACAATCTTCTACCGCTCTAGCCAAAGGCGAGCCCAGCCAATCCCACTTTCCTTCCTCTTCCACGTTTTCGGTATGGGTCTCGTTAGTCTTGGCCCGCTTAGATGAACTGACGGAACTAGGATCGGTAATGCTGTCTTTGGTCAGGCACTTAGTGGCAGTCCTTCGAGTCACCTTTTCACCTTTTAGTGGTGCTGTCTTCCTAACTTTTAAGTTGCTCTGTCCTGATGGGTGTTCACAAACCCTCCGTCGGACGGAAGCATTGTCGGTCGGTCGAACAACGGGATGCAAAAACCTCTGTTCCCAAGACATCCTAAATTTCCTAAACAAATCCTCTGTCCATGGGTCAGAACTGGAAATAACCTTAGCATCCTTGGGAATGGAAGGTTTAACACCCATTTGACTTGACAACATACTCGGGTAAACATAAACCTGATCCCTCATGGATAGTATTAGCAAAGCCCAGGTCGAAGACGAAAATGGAAACCTGACACGCCCACTAATATTCCACCATGGGATGGACCAACGAATGACCACATCCCCTTGGCCAAATAGGAAAGCCAGTCCTTTTCCTTGTGACCCTTGCCCCACACTTGCGCCGTCTTCCGACCCGTGAACCCTTATAGTTATAACCTTTGATGCATCGGGGAGGGTCGACTAAACCAAGCTGTTCTTGCAACCAAACCTGTACAAAACACGACAAAACATCACACCTCCAAGCCAAAGCAACCACCAAACAAAGAAAACCAAGCTACAGAAACATAACACGAAAAAAGACACCTGTAAAATGATCCTGGAACCTCGGAAAGATGTATCGTGGATTCGAGCACAAGCATTAAGACCTAGAATAAGCTCACCCAAAACAAGCAAAGAAGGTGATCGTCCATGTTCCATCCCCATCACCACACCCAAAACTCGAGGGTTGCCCCATCCTTCACACGCCCTCGCATCCTCAAAAAGATGATAACAAGCTAACGCAACATTAAAAGCGCGCATACGTGCTAAGGCTGAAACATGATGAGAACCAACCTGTGAGAACGTCTTAGAAAGCAACTCTAAGTTAATGCCATCCCTACCAAAATAACCTTTAGCCTCCTCCAATGACGAAAGATCCAAAAAATGGTAAAACCGCTCCACGTAAGCGTCATCCCCGTAAGGCACACAAGGTCGAACCGATCTCCACCCACCTATAGCATCTATCTCTTCGGGCAAGGGACAAATTTTACCCCCGGGAAAAGCAAAAACATGGCTCTTCGAGTCCCAAAACTTAGAGCATGCCAATAAGAAGTCATCCTGTATCTTGACTCGACTTAGCGCGACAACCACTGACAAACCATCATTTGAACAAACCTCGGGGTCACATTTCCAAAAAGAACTAGCCCACTCGGTAAGGATATTCCCAAAACCCGACATGACACTAAATATAGACGTGCTAGACTCTGTGGATATCCTAGTATGTCTAAAACAAGCACCCACAACCCGTATATATAGCCCTAATCCCACAAGAATTAGGAAACAACGAAAATTTCCATAACCCGGACCCGAACCGCCTTGGCCCAGGCGCCCGAATATCCGGCCGCCCGAGCCCAGGCGACCCTGGACCCGAGAGCCTCAGCCCAAGCGTCCATATCAAGGCGGGCAGCATCTAGAATAACCCAAAGGTAGAAACACCGATCCCGCATCATAACCATGGCTACCACATGACACCCCGGACATCGGGAACGACCTCCCGAAGCCGTTAAAACCTGCTCCAAAAACCGAAGCACCCATGCAGGGACCGCAGGAACGCAAGTTCACCCGTCGGACGTTCGGGACTTAGACATTTTTTTTAAATTTTTTTTTAAGAGGATAAGCTACCCCACTTAGGCGTGTTGTAGCCTATTAACGGTCATCATCAAGTCGCGTCTGTAGCCTAACAAGGCAATATTATGAATATGCAAAAAGTGGTCTATCTTTTTTTTTTCAAAAGTTGCCCGAATTTTAAACTTCGATTTCGTTCTGAATGTCAAAGCAACTAAACTCATCTCCTAATATACTCGGTCAGAACACGTTAATGTTTTACGTTAACATTTTACATCTCGTCCATCTCGAGTCAAAGCATTTTAATCTACATACTATCCGATCCGATTCCCGGCTCAAGCTAGCGCATTTCAAAACATCCAAAAGGAACCGCTTTCATACTTTTGTACAACGTCAACGCACCCTAAACTAGGTCAGATCGCAAATGAATGAACGCAAAAGTGATTACTTGTCAATCTAGGTAAACAATTCGCCGAACAAAAACACAAGACTAATCCATTTAATTCAAATACTAAAATTTAAAAACAAATATAGAACATATACTAATCTATACACAAATCGAGGCTAGGAAGGACCCCTAGAAGCTGCGCCAATGGCTATCACAACCTCACAAAGGTTGTCATCTAAACCTAGATCCTCCAAGTCTATAAGGGGAGACTCACTACCATCCATCCCAGACAGCATGTCTAAGGTAGCCTTCTCGGGGACTCCTCCGATCTCCTCGTTAGCACCCGTAGCCTCAGCCTCACTTTCGATCCGATGCCTAGCTTCGCCCTGCGCAGAGGTCTCACCCTGAGACCGAGCCAACTACTCCTTTAGGAAGACGATCTCGTCAGCCCAAGATTGTAGTAGCCGTTGCGCCTCAGTCGCCTTTGCCTCGAGCTCGGTCACCCGAGTTTCCAGCTGCCCTACCATATCCGGGACATCCTACAAATACACTTAAACATTAGGAAGGTACACCAACAGCCTAGAAAACCACCCTAGTCACGGAAACTCACCGATGGAGGCCCCAAAGTATCATGGGAAACCCTCGAGGCATAGACCCGGAAGCAGTTGGCGGCCTGCCACAACCGCTGATGGCAAGCCAAGGAAACCTGAGAGATGAAACCATAAAAGTTAGGCAAACCGACCCTAATTATTAAAGCCAAAACGAAAAAAAAACGAAGACCAAAACTCACCCGGTACACCCGGTCACGCCACTCTATCCCGATGTCCATCTCCTCAGCAGAACACAGGGGGAGAGGCTCGGTGAAAGGTGTCCCAGCCGCATCCACCCTAAGCAGCGTCTGGGGAAATCTGGGGGCCGGATTGACTAGCTGAGAAAGCAACAGATTGGTTGGTCAGAGGGCAAGGAAACAACAAACTACAAAACAAACCTTAGAACCAAAATTAGAACATTACCACGAGCCGGTACCAAGCTAACCGCCTGGTGACGTGAGATAGGTAGGAGGCACCTGGCACCAAGAGCGCATCGCCTCCTTCTCCGCCCCTATCCTCGAGGATCTATGCGGTGGTTGGTGGTCTAAACATGGTCCGGGGAGAATCAACCGGCACCCTGAAGTCGTCATATAGGCACTGACGCACCAACCGCTCGCTCAGATACCAAACTGGGCGAAACAACGCAGGAAGGAGCATCCTCCTGTAACTTCTAGGCTTCAGCTCCGTGGCCACATACTCCGGTACGCCCTCATAACCAGCCCAAGGGCGGGCCACAAACTACACAAATAAAACCAACACTCCGATAAATCCTAAACCTTGGGGGCTACTAAGCTAGGTTGGACATAAAAGAAAACTTACATCCCCGAGGCTTAGCTGGTTGACCAGCGCATTCTCCGATGGGTAGTGGCTGGTAGTGCTCTTAGGCTGAGCCAATCTCCACTCGATCCCCGCCAGGAATCTCTGCGGATGAACCCTCACCGTCTTGGGTGCAAGGCAGGGAAAGTAAGAATAGATCCAAGCCTGCAACAAACCCAAAATATATTTAGCAACACTACGCCAAAACTAAGTAGAACTCGAGATACAAGAATGAGTAATAACTAACCTCCAGTATAAGGCCCAGACCCACAATGGACACTACTGAGGCCGACTCTATCGCCAACAGCCTCACCCTGACTTGTAGGCAGCGAGTCATCTCCACGAAAGCCGCGGTCACCCAATCATAACATCCTAGCTGAGTCAGGTCAGCTAGGAGAGGCAAAATCCTAGTGCTAAACCTCTCGCCTTTATCCGAGAAGTGGGTCGAACCTAGGACGTACCACAACCACAACCGGACATCCTGCTCCGGCGTGTTGGGTTCTCGACCCTCTAACACCGCCACTCGCTCGAAGTGATCGGTGATATACGAGCTCACCAAAGCATGAGGCGCACTATATGTCTTGCGCGGTAAACAGTCCCCGATGAGGCCCCACACCTTATCACTATCTAGCCTAGGGCCTTCGGCAGCCCACCTAATCCTATCCGGCCCCCAGGGCAAACCGGTAATCATCCCAAAATCCTCTACGGTCATCCCAACCTCCCCAAAAGCCATGTGGAAGGTCGAGGTAGTATCGTGGAAGCGATCTATCATCGCTCTAATCACCATAAGGTTGCATTTAGTTTTGCAACCCACCAACCTAACCCACTGCTCAACCACAGGACATAGAGCGGTCCTTGCGATAATTCCCTTTACCGCGGGGGTCAACTTCTGAAAGTAAACCTCGAGACACGTAGTAAAGCCCGAGAAAGTTCTCATTGGACCTGGGAGCTGCAAACCAAAACAACACAGGTATAAACTAAATAAACCTAACCTAACCCGAGCCGAAAATCTAAGACATAACTAATCAGAACAAACAGAACACTCACCAGACCCCGCACGACGCGGTGAGAAATGGGAAGGTCAAGATGAAATAGCAGCTGATGACCATCCCAGTCCCGCGTCCATTCGGGATCCTCGTAACTAATCTCCTCATCCTTCGGTACAGGAACCGGAACATGAGCCCTCCTAGAAACCGTCTCCGGAAGCCTACGCTTCGTCACTCTATCAAAATCGGCCTCATTAATGGCCTCGGGGTCGCGACGCTGAGACGAGATACTCCGTCGTCTCCTACGAATCCCTCGGGGAGTTTGTGAACTCGTCCCGGCAGTCTCATCACTAGGAGCTCCCTCGGGACGCTCGGTGTTACCTCTTACTACAAAATCAAACAAAAAAGAAAATTCGTGCCTCAGGTCAGGCTAAAGCAGCTCAAACAGGTCAAAATAGGGTCAAAATTTCGGATAAGGACATCAAAATTCCGAAAAGACCGCTAGCACCCATTTTTGATCCCGGTCACGATGGAAGTGGTTTCGGGAAAATCCGGCATCGTTAGGACACCTTTTGGTCCGTCTTAAGATACACAAAACCTCACGGAGGGTCCTAGAAGTCATCCTAACCCATAAGAACCGACAAGAGAGCTACCCACCTCCTCACAAACACTATTTGAACAAGATTACACAAAATAAATACGGGAATAATCGGAAAACGGTCCTTAACCCAAGCATTCCAAACACATTTCCATAGGGAGCCGTTGTCGTACCTCGAAAACCCCTATCGAACTTATAACTACCCTAACAAGCTCTAATCGACCCTAATTTAACAATGGGACTAACCACAAGCATCGCAAATTAATGAATCAAAAACCCCCAAATCAATTTTCTAGGGTTTTCAACAAAACAAGCTCATAATCAATCAAATCAAACAAAAACGACAATAAACAAGTAAAGAACATTTACCCGGAGACGACATTGTCACGTACGACGGAAAATCGAGACGAATTTGGCAAGAAAAGTCGAGAAATCGGCTTTGGGGCAAAAGGGGCGACGTGTTCGAGTTTTGTGTGGAATGAAACGATCGCCCCAATTCTTGTTTACTTAAACAGACCCGGTCCACGGAACCCTTACCGCCCCGAGTGACGCGCCTGAGTTCTAGCGCGCTGGGGGCTAGGCGCCTGAATTTTAGGGCGTAGACGGATGCGCGTCCGAGCAGCCCAGTACAGACTAAAACAAAAACAAACGAGACTCCAAGTCCGATACACATGAAACACGCACCTTTTAAGACAAGCAAAATAACAATAATGAAACAACTACTAAACAACATCGACAAAACACGCTCGATAATAAGACAAACATAAGAACCGCACTTAACACGAATGCTGCGCCCGAACGCGTAACAAAACAGTCTAAACCAAACTAATCTAAACACGCTCTAAACAAATCTCAAATGCATAACAAACTAAAACAAAGCAGAAACAAACCCAAACAAAATAAGACAAACTCACAAAACAAAAACACTTAACTAAAACAAATAAGCAAACAGCAGTTTCTCCCTCAAAGGGTCTTAGTTATCCGAGGGGCGACGGAGTATGAAACCTCCACAACAATTTGTCGAGTGGATACCAACGCCCTCGACAACAATTTTTCGAGTGGATACTAACGCCCTCGAAGGAGACTGAAACCTTCACAGCAATTTGTCGAGTGGATATCAACGCCCTCGACAGCAATTTTTTGAGTGGATACTAACGCCCTCGAAGGAGTCTGAAACCTCCACAATAATTTGTCGAGTGGATACCGACGCCCTCGACAGCAATTTTTTGAGTAGATACCAACGCTCTCGAAGGAGTCTGATACCTTCACAACATTTTTTCATTCGAGAGGAGACCGACGCCCTCGAATGGTTCGTTTTGTCTTAGGGGTTAGAGGCATCCTGAAAGCCAGCTACTCGAGCAGAGACTGACGCCCTCGAGTAGTTTATCTCATTTTGTTTTGTCCTAGGGGTCAGAGGCATCCCGAAAGACAGCTACGCGAGTGGAGACTGACGCCATCGAGTAGTTTATCTCATTTTGTTTTAACCTAGTGGTCAGAGGCATCCCGAAAGACAGCTACTCGAGTGGAGACTGATGCTTGAGTAGTTTATCTCATTTTGTTTTGTCCTAGGGGTCAGAGGCATCCCGAAAAACAGCTATTCGAGTGGAGGCTGACGCCCTTGAATAGTTTTATCCCGTTTTGTTTTGTCCTAGGGGTCAGAGGCATCCCAAAGACAGGTATTCGAGTGGAGACTGACGCCCTTGAACATCTTTTGTTTCACTATGTTTCGCCCAAGGAGTCGCAAGCATTTCGAAGACGACCGCTCGAGTGGAGAATGACGCCCTCGAACGTTTTAGGGTTCACAAACGTCCCAAAAACATTTGTTCAAATGAAAGCCAACACAAATGAGCATTCGTTGCACCTACGCTTAACGCGTTACCTACAACACGAAAACATTTAAAATTAAAAGAACTTAAAAGGTAAAGCGCACAAGCATGAAGAACTAAAAAAAAAAGTGGACAAGCAACGGCCCGGGCCCAAGCAAGCAACCACGAGTAAAGACGTCAGGTATGATTCCTAAGCGTCGGCTGGCGAGCCTCAACACGCAGTCCAATGGACATAAAATGACCCGAACGGACAACCACCAGGTCGTAATCTTCGATTGACCTGGGCGGCTATACTTTGACTTTCGCCTTGTCCAAGCCTCAATCAAAGTGAGGGTTTCTTTAGACACCCAGATTTGGACCTGGTGGCTGCAGAAGTGCCCAACAAACACCCGATGACGATAGGACTGCAACGCGACACGGGTTCGCGATGTTTTAGGTAGTTTTTCTATAATACGGATCAAGTAATTACTCGGAAAAATTTAAAATAACATGATGGCAGCCTTAGTCGTTTCATTACGGTCACATAGACACTAATTAGAGTCAATTCCGACACCGGGACCCCGAGTCGGTCCTGAAACTCGAACCGAGTCAGCGCCGTGCCAAGCGAACCTCGGGACGCACGCCCGAGGCCCACTAAATCCACGACGCTAGATCAAGCCGCGGGAATCCTTAGGCTCCAAGCTAAGTATCACACTCCTCCCTCTCGGTTTTGGAAAGTATCAAAATCGTATCTTCAAAATCCCAACCGCCCCACCTCACGTGTCTTAGTCTCCCCGCGCCTAAGCCCAGGCGCCTGAGTCTTGGTGCGTCCAAACTCGTGCGTCCATATAGGCGACGAGGGCCAAAAACACCTATAAATACCCCCCTTCGCCTCATTCGTTCAACGCACATTCTCATCTTCTCTTCTCCCTCTACTCTCTCGCTAAGGGCTCGCACTCCGACACCCGAGGCAAACGCATCTTAAGCAGAATACCAGGTAAGGTATACCACGAGAACGACTAATATCCGTATTATCACGTTAAAACTGACTTGCTAATACCTATAATATTAGTACTTTCTACTCTCCTACGTGCATCTTTTCATGGCCTGCTTGTCACGTGAAATCGCATGCAAAGAATGTAAACACAACTACTTTGACGACAAAATATACTTGTCCTTAAACAACCGACGTAGCAAAAGGTATAAGGTGAAAACAAGGGATGTTACAATATTTCCACCACAACAAAAGAGCTAGGTTATCAGCCCACCGATTGATTAGTAGAGGCCGCTATAGTGCGGGCGGGATTGGGTGTTGACATCTATCGGATGTTGGCTTCCCAATACGTACCCTCACCCCTACTCAGAATCGACGGTTTTGGATGCCCGAAACCATTGGCAATGAGAGTCATTCCAGGCATGGAGTGCTTAAGGGTACAAGTCTTTATCTTTAGGTCCTGTGCCACTCAACTTTGAGCTGGCAAGGTATCAAAGTTGACTTGAACGGTTTCCGAGTCCCCATAATTGACTTGGTGGCGACTCCACAAATCGGCAACGAATTCAGTTCACTAAAGAGGTCGCCTTACAAAACAAATCGGCCTTTAAACATTTACAACCACGACTCGATCGATTCCAAAACGGAAACACGGGTGCCTGCACCCGTCTAGTACAAGTCCGGATCGTCATCCGAATCGAGGTCCGAAACATCACCCCGTACGCGAGATCGGACCGGCCCCCGATGGGGAGGGGGTCGAGTGGGTGGCCCCCGCCACACGATGAAAAACCGGGTCGGTCCTGCGCGGGCGCGCGCGGGGCGCCGGGCGGTGCGGACGGACGTCCATACGACTCTAAATGGGTTAGTCCAGTCCCAGTGGTCCCTAAGAAGGGAGGGACCATGGGTATCACGAACGAGAAGAATGAGCTTATTTCTACTCGATTAGTGACTGGATGGAGAATGTGTATTGACTACCGTAAGCTAAACGTAGCTACAAAGAAAGATCATTTCCCAATCCCCTTCATTGACCAGATGCTAGAGCGTCTCGCTTGCCATAAGTACTTCTGCTACTTAGATGGCTACTCGGGATTCTTTCAAATCCCAATTCACCCTATCGACCATGAGAAAACAACATTCACCTGTCCCTACGACACCTTCGCATACCGAAGGATGCCTTTTGGCCATTGTAATGCCCCGGTCACTTTTAAACGTTGTGTGATTTCCATATTTTTGGACCTTATCGAGTCTGTCATGGAAGTCTTCATGGATGACTTCAGTGTATATGGCACTGATTATAATGCATGTTTACTTAATTTTTGACGGGTCTTGCAACGTTGTGAGGAGACCAATTTGGTCTTAAACTGGGAGAAGTGTCACTTCATGGTGACCGAGGGAGTCGTTTTGGGTCATTTAGTGTCCGAACGCGGGATCCAATGGATAAAGCGAAAGTCGAGGTGATTGAGCAATTACCATACCTCGTTAATGTTAGGGGTATGCAGAGTTTTCTTGGTCATGCGGGTTTTGACCGCCATTTTATCCAAGATTTCTCCAAGATTGCCAAACCTCTGATTCAGTTGCTCCTCAAGGATGCCCCGTTCGCGTTTACTGACGAGTATGCTCAAGCCTTTGACAGGATTAGGAAGGCTCTTATTTCTGCACCGATTGTTCAATCGCCCGATTGGGATTTGCCTTTCGAGGTTATGTGCGACGCTAGCGATTACGCTATAGGAGCTGTATTGAGTCAGAGGAAGGACAAAGCTCTACATGCGATCTATTATGCTAGTCGGACGTTAGATATGGCGTAAATTAATTATGCCACCACGGAGAAGGAGTTATTGGCCATTATCTATGCTCTAGACAATTTTCGAGCTTATCTCCCAGGCTCGAAAGTGATAGTGTATACAGATCACGCAGCCTTGAAATACCTTCTAGCGAAGAAGGAGGCCAAACCGAGACTTATTAGATGGATCCTATTACTGCAGGAGTTCGATTTGGAGATCCGTGATAAGTCTGAGGCCGAGAATGTCGCGGCCGATCACCTATCCTGGCAAAGATATGATGGTGGGGATCTTGCCCCAATTGACGATTCGTTCCCGGATGATCATTTGCTCGTTATTACCATGGATACTCCATGGTTCGCTGATTATGCCAACTTCTTAGTTGGAGGTACTCTACCTCCCGACCTTCAATATCAGCAAAAGAAGAAGTTCTTACATGATGTGAAGCGATATTTCTGGGACGACCCATATCTTTTCTGAGAAGGTGCAGATGGTCTATTTAGGAGGTGCATTCCCGAGAGTGAGGTACATTCTATCCTCACTAGATGTCACTCCTCCTCTTATGGTGGACATCACGATCCTTCGAAGACATTCACGAAGGTAATGCAATCGGGCTTTTATTGGCCCACTATTCTAAAAGATGCCACCACTTTTATCCGTTCTTGTGATGCATGCCAACGAACGGGAAATATTTCTCGACGGCACGAAATGCCTCAAATTGGGATTCGTGAAGTAGAATTATTTGACGTTTGGGGTATCAATTATCAAGGACCATTCCCTTCTTCTTATGGGAATCGGTATATTTTGGTTGCCATCGATTATGTTTCGAAGTGGGTGGAAGCCATCGCTTCACCTACTAATGATGCTAACGTGGTGATCCGGCTCTTTAAGAAGACAATATTTCCTCGTTTTGGGGTCCCACGGGCTATTTTTAGTGATGGCGGTTCACATTTTCATGAACGCCAACTCACTAAGTTATTGAAGAAATACGGTGTTCACCACCGTACCGGGCTAGCCTATCACCCACAAACTAGTGGGCAAGTCGAGATCTCAAACCGCGAGATCAAATCTATTCTCGAGAAGGTTGTTCATACCTCGAGGAAATATTGGAGTTCGAAGCTCGATGATTCTATTTGGGCTTACCGGACCGCATTCAAGACTCCTATCGGAACATCCCCGTATAGGCTCGTTTATGGCAAAGCTTGCCATTTACCGGTGGAGCTCGAGTTTAAGGCAATGTGGGCCTTAAAGGAGCTCAATCTTGATCCGAAGCTAGCCGGAGAGAAGCGCCTCATGCAATTGAATGAACTTGATGAATTCCGTCTAAACGCTTATGATAACGCAAGAATTTATAAAGAGCGGACCAAAAGATGGCATGACAAGCGCATTATCCCCCAAGAGTTAAATGTCGGTGATAAGGTACTTTTATTTAATTCCCGACTGACGGGAGGATTTGCCGTGAATCCCGCCACCAAATAATAACCAACTATTCCTAACTGGGTAGATAGGGCAAGTCGGGTCGATAACCTCAGGGACGGGGTGTCGGACTAAGGTGTGGTACGATTCTAGACTAGGTCCGAGACAAGCTAAACTAGGGTGATGGCTATAGACTATCCTAGGTCTAAAACACGAAAAAGGAAGACAAAACAAGCAACTAATGACTAATGGAAGAAAATAAATCAACAAGAAGGAAAACTAGGGCTAGGTCGGGTTTTTGGATGTCAAGGAGATAAAAAGAGGAAAAACGGGGTTACTAGCAAGCTTTCGTAGCCTAGGTTCCGATCGGGCTCTCGCTACTTAAACGGCCTAGGGGTCATCCTCACCACGCTCTCGCTACTAATGAGGAAACCAAACCAACCAACCAAACAAACACATACAAGAGAGGAGGCAAGAAAAACAAGGATTGATCGTCTCTAGTCTCACAAGCATTTCATCGAGCATGTAGAGTGCAAGGCAATTAGTAATCAACAAAAACAACATCTAGTACCAGCCATCTCACCCTAATCATACCAAATCACACTCAATCCCCCTACTAACCCTAGGGGATGACTACTCACACATATCTAAACTAAAACAAGCACAAACAAGAGAAACAATCACAAGAACAAAAGAAACATTCATAATGAAGAACAAGTATGAACAACAAACATAAACAAAGATGAAAACTTGAATAACAATAAAGATTAAGAGAAAAGAGTAGAGAAGGATTATACCAAACTACAAAGGATGAAAAGATGAGAACTTGTATATAAAGAACACCCAAAACCTCCACCAATGTTGTCAAGATTGGATGGATTCTTCAAGAGATCCCTTAATACAAGATTAGCTAACTAGATTAAAGACTAATTAAGGACTAATCTACACTAATCTAGACTAATATAACCTAAATTAGTCTAGGGTTTAGTGGGTAATGTCTAACATAACCTAAGATAGTGTAATAATACAAGAGGGGGGGGGGGGGGGGGGAGGTATTTATAGGGTTAAAATGCAAAAGAGAAGAAAAGAAGTGACGCGGGGCTACAGGTGGCCAATCTCGGGCGAGAAGAGATGGTCTCGGTCGAGATGGGACCCATCTCGGTCGAGATGAGATGATCTCGGTCGAGATCACTGGTCAGTGGCCTGTCTTCGCTTGTACTCTTCATCCCGATCGAGATGGTGCATAACACCGGGCGGTGTTATGCTCTTCCCAGTCGGGATGATGTCGGTCCCGATCGGGATGGGGTGGCCCCGACCGGGAAGGTGGTGATCCCGGCCGGGATCAAGCTCCAGTAGCTGTCTTCTTCTTTCCTCCTCATCCCAGTCGAGATGGGGTCCTTCCCGACCGGGATGGGTCTTGTAGGCTTCAAATATGATCCTATAGGTCCCTCATTGCTCTTGTTAGTCTTCTCAACGATTCTCGGTGCTCGGGAATGGGTCCCAAGGGCTCGGGATCGAGTCTAAGCCACTGGGTGATCGTCGCTTCTCCTCGTTGGCTCCAAATGTGTCTTAAACGAGTCGGAATTGTTCCATATCTCCAATATTGGTCCTAGGAACCTAACACAAGCTAGAAGAAGCGTAAGTAGCCTCGAAAACCGCTCCGAAGAGCGATTCCACAAGAGAAACCGGGACCAAACACAAAGAATAAGCACTACAAACCGTACTTATCAACTCCCCCACACTTAACCCTTACTCGCCTTCGAGTAAGCACAAACTAACTACTAGACTAATAAAATACTAAAATACTAGCCGAGCGGGTATTAGCGCACCCTAAGCCCTTTCAACTCACGCGAGAACACTTAGAGGACAAGTGCTCTCCGCAAGGCAAGTGAGGTCTTGCGACAAAACTGTGGATACAACCGAACACGAAAACACACAAACGAACAATCACACAAACAAACAAACAATCGGTTGCATCCAAGACAAAACAAATACCGCTTCCCTCTACAAAGCGGTGAAAGAAACACCGGTTAAGGACTCAAGGAAAGTGACAACGTTCCCAAACTAATAACACAAATCAATACGGACAAAACCCTAATAGTATGACAACAAAGCAATAAAAACGTTGGTAACTTACCTAGGTTCCTCCTAACCTTCTAAGAACGTACTACGAGACGATAGGCGGGATGGAAAAAGAATGAACCACGGAGTTAGTCGACACTGTAGGTAAGTGAAGCCCCGCCTCCTTTAGCGATAAGCCAAGAGAGTCGTCCCATGTCCAAAAATCGCCCAACTAGTCCAACTAAAAAGGTGGATAAGGTTTCAAAATGAGGGAAAACCGACTATTTACCGCTATCATCCTTCCTAGGGACTCGGTCCTTTGGTAGGCTCTTCACGGTAATAGTCGGCAAAAGGCTTATTTTGAGGGGTGAGAATTCTTTTTGTGAGATGATTTTCTTTGGCATCTTTCTTTTGCATTTGGCTTTTGAGTTTCTATGCCATTTCTTTTTCTTCTTTTGTATTTTGTTTTTCATTTGTTGTGCTGTTTTTTTTTTCTTTTTCCTGGTTTGCCCTTTTGGATATATCATGTATTGTAGGCATTTCTTGCAACCAAGTGAGAACTTAGACCATTTGCAACTTATTTGTGGAAGTGTGTAGGAGGTAGGGAAATGGGTGAGTCGGGACGACGTCTTCCCTTCAAACCCACAAAAAGGGGGAAGACTTGGACTAATCAAACGATTTCGAACACGATCACCTAAGAGACGAGACTCGGGAACCAAGGCCTTTTCACTCCGTGGATGGTCATAATGGTCAAAATGCAAATCCCGTAGTAAATCCTTAGTAGACTAGGTGGACTCAAGGTAAGAAACCAACGAAACTATTGATTTAAGGTCATTCTACTAGACTAAAGTCCCAGACTCGATTCACATCACTAGAAAGGGAAATTAAACACTTGCGCACTAGCCTCAAAACTGGGTTTTCGAAAACCTTTTATTACACACTAGACACAACTAAACAAGACAAAACAAAGACACAACAAAACGAAAGGAAAAGAGACAATCACAACAAAACAAAACAAAACAAAACAAAACAAGAGAAAAGTGAACAAACACACAAAGAAAACAAACACCACCCCGAAACTTCCAAACGACCATCACATCAACCACAAACTTCACAAAGCTCCACCCGAGCACACACCAACACAAAATGTCCTCCAAACTCCACAAAAAGGGAAAAAGGAGAAAGAAATGAAGGGGTATTACCGGATGTCTTGAGCCTTTCGAAACTTGCGGACGATCGCGCAACCTACAAGGAAAAAGGGAGGCAAAACGCACACAACACAACAAATATACGACACAAGGAAAAGACACAAAAGAAAATCTTTTTGGCTTTTTATGAAAATTTTCTAATTTTTAGGATTTTAAAGATTTTTTTCGAAAAAACTACGAAAATAAAACTAAACTAGCCTAAGATATCGCTCCCCCACACTTAAACCGAGCAATGTCCTCATGCTCGATCGGTAGTGTGTGCGGATACACTAAAAGGAAAAGAAATTGGAAAAGAAAACTAAAAATTAAAAATGAAAGTGAAGAAAGGGTCGAATGTGTCCAGCCGGGGTGTAATCAAGTCACCAAGGGCCGAGACAAGAAAAGATATGGATGGGGGAAGAAATAAAAAGAAGAAAATAAAAGGAAATGGGAGGGGAGGGCAAGGTGTAATCAAGTCACCTAGCCCGGATTCCGTCTAAATCCGATTAAATACAACCAAAAGAAAATAAAAACAAGGAAAAAGTGAAAGAACTTGTTAAATTGGATTTATCAAATGACTCTCGATGTAATCACGTCATCGAGAATCGGGGGCAATGACCACTAAGGCCCCGAGGGCCACCAAGACGCCAAATACATAAAAGGGAAAGGGGACAACGAAGAAAGACTAAGCAACAAAAGACGGAAAAGAAGGAGAGTCGCCTTACCAAACGATTAGCAACTCAATCAACTCCATCATCTCAATGATCGTTATCGGCACCTTGCTTGTCTTCATCATCATTATTCCTCTTCCTCAATGTAGTCTCAAGTATTGGGCTTGCATAGGTGTAATGAGGGTGGGATTTGAGGTTAAACTCGGTGCAAAGTGATGATAAAAGTGTACATATGAAGTGTAAGGGTGAGATGATAAAGGCAAGGGTGAGTAGGGAGGTTGAGAGGGGGTATAAAGTGGTGGGATGGGGCTTAAATAAGGAAACCAAGGCAAAGGGGGCTACAGGAGCTCTTCCCGGTTGGGAGCAACTCATCCTGGTCGGGAGCAAGTTCATCCCGGTCGGGAGCAAGCTCATCCCGGTCGGGAACAAGCTCATCCCGGTCGGGAAGCAGCGTCAGTAGCTCCATATTTTGTGCACACTTCATCCCGGTCGGGATGAAACCCTTCCCGGTCGGGATGAAACCCTTCCCGGTCGGAATGACTTTTCTAGTACTTCATTCCTCTTGAAAGCTCCACCCACAAGTCAACTAATACATCGGGATTTAGAATCCCGTCCCCAAAAGCTTGTACCAAGCTCAAAAACCGACTTCCTCCACCAAGCCTTGAAGCTTCTATCATCAATACCCCTCTCTAATTCATCATCTTCACTTCAAATCTATCAAGTAAGCTCAATAAAGACATCAAAGATCCCTCCCTCACATCGCTCAAGAAAATTCCAAATTACAAAAATTCCACAAAGACTAACAAATCCTACAATCCAAACTATCCAATCAAACATATACAAAAACAAAAGAAAAGGAAAAAGATATTTACAATAAGATACTCTCACCATCTACGCCTCCATAGCCATCAAGAGCTCGGAGTAGTAAGTCAAATGTTCTAGCAATATCTTCATTAACGCTCATGTGGCCGATCCTAGCCATCAACAAGAGTTTCCAAGTCGGAGTCAAGAAGCAATCATCTAATCCATTACGCTCGGGTTTCTTGTGATCTTCCGGGTCTTCCGAACCATCATAACAATGACTCTTATGACCATCCGGTAGGTATTCTGGTCTAGAGTCAAGCTTGACATTATGAGTTGGGAGATCACACCCTAAGAGTGTTGCTTCTTCTACGTGGTCAAGAGTAGTACTCTTTTCCACCGCCCGACAAGGATCCTCTTCATCAACCATCTCACAAGACAAGGGACTCGAAATTAAGTTCGGCAAAGGAGGGGAAGGCATCAAGTTTTCTTCATTGGAGGCTTTAGGGGAGACCTCATCGTCATTCTTACTAGAATTCTCACCATGAAAAAACTCAAGGCCTTCGATGGATTGGTCTAGCATAGCATCTCCATATCCCCTAATTGGCTCCTCCAATTTCCCATTCAAGGCAAGTTCTAAGGCATCCACCTCTTTTTCCCAAGTATTACGTTCCTTTTTGCTCACCTTGTCAATTTGGTCT
This sequence comes from Agrostemma githago, assembly GCA_958450325.1. Taxonomy (NCBI): domain Eukaryota; kingdom Viridiplantae; phylum Streptophyta; class Magnoliopsida; order Caryophyllales; family Caryophyllaceae; genus Agrostemma; species Agrostemma githago. The sequence continues at coordinate 56,557,742 of OY288247.1, read as the reverse complement.
TGAGGAGTCATTTCTTCACTCGGGTTTGGATTGTCAACATCCGGTTCATCACGAAGAAAATCATACAAATCCAATTTAATAGCCAATACATTGGCTACCCAAGAGCTACTTTGAGGATCATGTTCAATTACCTCCTCATTGTCGACCCTTGAAGCTTCAACTTCCTCCATTCTTCCCATATCTTCACCATCCAAGCAACACTCAACAATGATCTCTTAATTGACCCTCTATTCTTCATTCGTGGCTTCAAAATCGGGTTGATTTCCTTGAGGAGACAACCGATCTTCATGCCCAAATGAACCTTCCTCAACAGGTTGTGGAGCTCGAGTGTCCAACATCGTGTAACGAGCCATGAGTGCATCGATTCGAGCATCTTGCACCTCTATTTGGGCCTTGAACTCCTGATAAGTGTAGTTTGTAGTGCCTATTTTATTGTGTTTAGTCCCGCTTCCTCTTGTGAAATCGCTCTTTGGAGCGGTTTCTGAGCTACTTATGCTTCTTCTAGTTCGTTTTAGGTTCCCAAGACCATTCATGGAGAAATGGAAGGATTCCGACTCGTTTCCGGCACTTTTGCAAGCAACGAAGAGAAGCAACGATCACCCGGTGGCTTAGACTCGATCCCGAGACCTTGGGACTCATTCCCGAGCCCCTTAGACTCGATCCCGAGCCCCGAGAATCGATGAGAAGCCCATGAGAAGCAAGGAGGGACCTTAGAGCTCTTATTGGAGGCCTACAAAGCCTTCCCGACCGAGATCAAGTGCCTTCCCGGTCGGGAAGGAGTGCACAAAAGAGACAGCTGCTGTTTTGAGCCGTCTCGGCCGAGACCCACCTTGTCTCGGTCGGGACCAGCCTTCCCGGCCGGGATGAATCCCGTCTCGGTCGGGATGGCCCTGTTACAGCTCCGCCTCACTTATTTTCTTCTCCTTATTCATTGTAACCCTATATATACCCCCCCTCTTGTAATCTTAGCGAATGTTAGACATTACCCACCAAACCCTAGGCTACTTTAGACTAGATTAGCTTAAATTAGTGTAGATTAGTCTTTAGTTTATCGTTAATCCTAGTTTAATCCTTGTATTAAGGGAATTCTTCAAGATTCATCCAAGATTGACAACCTTGGAAGATTGTTTTGGGTTTTTCTCATTAATGCAAGTTCTCATCTTTTCATCCTCTTATTAGTAGGTATAATCTTTTTATTCTCTTTACTCCTAATCCATGTTTAATCTTTCAAGTTTTAATCTTTGATTATTGTTCTTGTTCTTGTTAGTTCTTTATGAATATTTTGTTGTTTGTGTTGACTTCTCTTGTCATGGTTATTATTAGTTTAGGTATGATTGTGTAGAATCTTGTGGGGTTAGTAGGGGGATTTTGTGTTGATTATGGGTGATTGGGGTTGATTGTGGGTAAAGGTTGAATCTTTGTCACTAGTCATATGTTGAGCACCCATGTGTTTGTGGTATTGATTTATTCTTCTCATTGGGTGATTGATTTGTGGTTGAATCCTTGTGTATTGGGTAATATCTTACATGAGTATTCGGGTTTTGTCTTAGACACGAGAGTGCGGACATTGGCCTTGACGCGAGAGCGCGGACCGACCTTAGTGACTAGGTGAAACCTACACCCTCGATTACCCAACCATCCTACTACACTTATGAACCCGACCTAACCCTACTCTTTCCTTGTTTGATTTCTTTAGTTCGATAGATTCTTTTAGCCTTAGTTGTTACCCCTAGTTTAGTCATAGTCATAGTTTATTCCCTTCTTATCGTTCTAGTTTAGCTTAGCCGTGAGACTTAGTCAAGTTCTTAGGTAAAACTTAGTCGAAACCCTCTTTACCGTCCCCGTGGACTCGACCCAACTTGCCCTATCTACCGTTATGATTAGTTGGTATTACTTGATCGGTGGGGATCCACGGCAAATCCCTCCCATCAATTTGGCGCCATTGCCGGGGACGGTGCTAGTTTAGACTTTGGTTGCCTTTTTACTTGATTTTGTCTTTGTTTTTTTTTGTTGTTTTTGTTTTCTTTTGCTTCTTTTGTGTGTGAAGTTTATTTCCTTCTTGTCTAGTGCCGAAAAAGCACTAGACTTCTCACGTTTGCTCCTAGTCTACAGTTTTTGCCTAGAGGTGGTGACCACCCTCTTCCTTACGACTCAGAGCCGCATAAACGGACGGTTGTTAGTTTGAGAGGTTTCCAACCGGGTAGGAACCTATTTTTCGAGCAAGGCGCGATGTTTGATCTAAACTCCCCACACCTAGAAGGCACAAAGAGCTACTCCTCTCCCTCTATGAATCAAGGGGATGACATGACATCTCCTTACCACTATCACGCTCCTTGGGATAATCAAGACACTCGTGGTTATGAATTTCAAGGAAATGGAATTGGCTACCAACAAGTGAATGCTTATCACTCCTATAATCATGGTGACTATTACTCAAGTTATCAATGTGAACCCACCATGTTTCATCATGATTCACCTTATGGAAGCCAATTTCCCCAAAACCCACCACATTACCCTTCACCTCAACTACAATACGAGCCCCAAAACCCACAGTACTACCAATCATATTCACCTCACTACCAACCATATGATGCCCCACCCCTTGGGCATTATCAAGGTTCACAAGTAACACTCCAAAACTCCAATGGCCGCCAAATGCCCAACTTGGAGTTAAAACAATCGTTGCTTCAAATGCAACAAGAAATGACCTTACAATTGCAAAAAGACAATGAAATCTTGGCCGAACTCCGAAGGGAAAGTGAGGAACGTAATGCTAGATTGAATGCTTTAACGGCTCAAACCCTCATATTTTTAACTCGATCTTCACAAGTTGATGAGGGATGTTCACTTGGGGAAGGGGAACAACCCAATGACAAAGCCGCTAATGAATCCCCTTCGAGAAGAGAGACTTGCTTTGAAGAACCTCAATTGTCCACCCAAGAGGAGGCGAATGAGGAAATAATAACCCTTGTTGAAGGCAATGTTGGTGAAGAATTTGAGGAGGTTAGTGAGTTGGATGAGTTGGTGGAATTTGTGAAGTTTTTGGGTGAAAATGACGACCTCAAGTTGCCCTTGTGCGATAATATGGAAAAGCATCAAGAGCCCCTTGCAAGTAAGCGAAGCAATGACTTGGAAGAGATTGAAACCGCCGGTAGAAGTTTCAATTCTCTCCTCCAAGATGATGTGGGGACAACTGTTGTTCCGGGACTTGAAGATGGGGAACCACAACTTGAGGAAGGTGTGGGGGTGTGCAACAAGGAAATGAGGCCAAAGCCATTTTTTGTGCCTCATGATGAAGACTTGAAGCTTGCTAGTGATTGGAGACGATGCTTAGGGAGGAAGAGGTCGGTAAAGCTTGTAGGATGGATAGACCCCGGAGACAACATGAAAGATGATATTGGGTCTTTGTGTGGCTACTTCGTGCTTCCGACTTGGAGGCCTTGGAGGATAGCTTGGCTCGGTTGCTTAAGCCCTCATTACGATGTGGCTCGAGCATTTGACTTGCTCCTCCAAGCCCTTGATGGCTATGGCTAGGAATGAAGAGCCTACCATCCTAGGTTTGACGGAGTTCCTTAAGAACCGTCATGTTGTATATTCCCCTTTCTCTCTTCTCTTTAGTTTTTGTGTTTGTAATTGTGTTTATTGTGATTTTGTTTCTAGGATTTTTGTTTTTGCTTTGTGGAATTCTTGTATTTTGGATTTTCTTGAGTGATGTGAGGGAGGGGATTCTAATGATTATTGTGAAGTTGTGTAGAATGATTGAAGTTGATGGGTGATTATGTGAGTTTTGGAGATGAACGCTTGAAGCGATCTTGGGAGCGGTTCTATTATTTGATTTTTGGAGCTTTGGTGAAGCTATGTGCTTAGGTGAATATTCGTAAATCAAGAGAAGCTCCACTTTTATCTCCCATGATTAGCATCAAGTACTACATGCTCGGTCTTCTATTTTTCCTACAAGTTTCGGCTCGGTGGGATTTTTATTGGAAGACGGGAACTAAATGGTCGTTTTTGAGCTTGGAATAAGCTTTTGGGGACGGGATTTCAGATCCCGAGGTGTTATTTGTTGATTTGGGAGGAAGGTTCGGTGTGTTCTTAATGAAGAGAAGCTTCAAGGCCATGACCATCGTCATCCCGGGCTATTCTAAAGCCGTCTCGGACGGGAAAGAATCTCTTCCCGGGCGAGACGAGCCCTTCTCGGTCGGGACAAGTTGGTGCAAAATCCAGGCTACTGTGAAGGTATCCCGGGCGAGACGAGTTCATCTCGGTCGAGAAGAAAAAGGCGTCCCGGGCTAGACCGATCCATCTCGGTCGGGACGAGTGGGCAAAAGAACTCAGCTACTGACAGCTCATCTCGGGCGAGACGAGACCGTCTAGGGCGGGATGACAGATCAACCCGGGCGGGACCGATCCATCTCGGTCGGGACGACATGATAAAAATTCCCAGCTACTGAGAGCTCATCTCGGGCGAGACGAGGCCGTCTCGGGCGAGACGAAGACTCATCTCGGGCGAGACGAGTTCATCTCGGCCGAGACGGGTCTGTTTCCAGCGCAGCTTGTTTCTCTTGCAGCCCAGCCCGAGTCCCACTTCATTAAGCAGCCCGACCCGCCCCATACCTCCCTCTCACACAATTACCCAACCCCAACCCAACCCATTCCCATCTCATACTAACTCATATTCAACCTTCTTCATCCTCCATAACACCAAATAAACCCCAATTTCAAAAACCCCAAAACACCATAAATCTTCAAATACTCCACCAAATCTCATCAAATCACTTCCTAAACACCCCAAAATCAGTTTCTATCACATTAATACCTATCCTAGACCCATTTTCTACCATTTAAATCACCAAAAACGAAAAAAATCGAGTTTTTATCACCACTTTTTTCAAAATCCGAGTTTGGGGTTTGTTTCGAAACTCGATTTAGCTTGTTGGAGTTGGTCTTGGAAGCTTATTACACCAATTTTAAGCTTCTATTGGGTGTTTTTGTGGGTTCTAGCTAGTGTTTTTGGGTAAAATTAGAGTTTGGGTGTTTGCCATTTTTGAAGCTTCTTCATCTTCTATGGCTCCAAAGAAGAAAAGTGGGGTGATTCAAAGCAAGAAAAGGAAAAGTGCATCCACATCAAGACCCGAAGTTGAGCCCGAAGTGGAGGTCGATGTTGAGGAACCTGAAATTCCTCGTCTCCCGGGTTTTCCTAATCTTGTCTTTGGCTCGGAATTGCAAAGGGAGCAGTTCATTAAGCTTCTTGGTAAGCCTTTTGAGCCTACTAGATTTCTTTGTAAAACCATACTTAGAAAATTAGGCATTCTTAGGCAAACTAGAGAGTTTTTTGAGGGTATGGGCTTGGAGTTGTTGTTCAATATGCATGAATTGACTTACAAGCAACTCACTCTAAAATTTTTCAGCAGTTTTACTTTAAACACTAGAGTCGACCCTCCCCGAGTTGCTTTTCGGTTGAATAATGTTGATTACCACTACACCCTACCACAATTTGGTGCCATTTTTGGCCTCCCCTCCTCTCCTAGGGGTAGCATACCCGCCGACTTTAATGTAGTCGATGTATGGAAATGTATAACCGGCTTAATCCTCATTGACTTTCGACGGTTGTCTAGCCGTCATGTCCACCACCCGGTTGTGCGTATTTGGCATCGTCTTATCGCGGGTACAATATTTGGGAGGTCCGAAATGAGCACCTTCACTCAACAAGAGTTGACAATACTAGGTGCTTATTTGAATATCAAGAGCACACCTAGGTTTGAAACCGACCTTCCCCTTACTTTGGCGAAACATTTTCAAAAGATTAGTAAGGCGGGGAAAAATATGAGTGAGATTGTTCTAGGGGGGCTTATTACACAAGTGGCTAAGGCGATTGATCAAAATTTTAGTGAGGAAGAGTTGACCCCCGTACCGGGGGATACGACCATAGACGAGGAGTGTTTTGTTAGGTTCCATAAGTGGATTACTTATGAGAGGGAGCATAAGAGGTATACATGGATTACCTCGGGTCGGCCACATTTCACGTTACCATGCAATACGCTACCGACCCTTGAGCCTATGAAACATTCCATCATTCCGGTCCAAGAGCTTAACCAATTAGTGCCGGGTGCGGTAGGTGACCCCGGTGCTTCTTCCTCTCGTACCCCGCTTCCACGTCCAAGTGTGGCACAACAACAACCAACACAACAACAACAACAAAGCAATACCCAACACTACCCCTTTTACACTTCACCCACGGCCTTTATTGATGTCCCTCAGTATGCACCATACACCCCCTTTGCCTACCCTTCGCCCCCGGCCGATCCAGCTATGGCCGCTATTCTTAATGCTCTACACATTGGGCAATATGAGAAGAGGAGGGACGATTACTATGCTCAATACCCCGGGTATCATCTTTTGGCTCAACAAGGGTATATAAATCCGCAAGGCTATCTCCCATCGTGGTATAGGCCCGAATACTTTCCGAACTACGTTAATCCTAGTAGTAGTGGCGCTATGATGGATGACGAGGAGTTTGAGGCCGAAGATGCCTTCGATGTTAATAGGGGGGAGGGTAATCTTGAAGAAGATGAAGATGAAGAAGAAGAAGATGATGAAAGTGGTGACGATGATGGTGATGACAATGAGAGTGAGGAGGGGGATGATGACGAGCTTGATGATTATTGATTATTGAAACGATGGAGATGCGTTAGTTGCTAACCTTTGGTATGACGACTTTATTTTCTTTTCCGTTTTTGATGCTTGTCTATTTCATCTCCCCCTTGTTATGAGTGTTTTGTTGGCCCTCGGGGCCTTTGTGGTGATCGCTCCCGATTCTCGATGACGTGATTACATCGAGAGTCATTTGAAAAATCCAAATTTACAAAGTCTTTTCTTTTTCTTTATTTCTTTTTCTTTTTTTTAGGAATTAGTCGGATTTAGGCGGAATCCGGGCTAGGTGACTTGATTACACCTAGTCCTTCCCTCCCATTTCCTTTTATTTCTTTCTTTTTATTTCTTCCCCCGTCCATATCTTTTCTCGTCTCGGCCCATGGTGACTTGACTACATCCCGGCCGGACACATTCTACCCTTTTCTCCACTTTATTTTTGATTTTTAGCTTCATTTTCGTAGTTTCTTTTCTTTTCTTTAGTGTCTCCATACACTACGATCGAGCATAAGGACATTGCTCGGTTTAAGTGTGGGGGAGCGATATTCTAGTATAGTTTAATTTTATTTTTATTTTCGTTGTTTCTTTTCGAAAAATCTTAAAAAACCATAAAAAATTGAATTTTTTTCACAAAAATCAAAAAGATTTTCTTTTGTGTCTTTCTCTTTTTGTGTCATTGTGTCGTACTTTTGTTGTGTTGTGTGTGTTTGCCTCCCTTTTTCCTTGTAGGTCGCCTAATCACCGTTGATTTTGGAGGGCTTTCGAGACATCCGGTAACGCCTTTCTATCCCTTTTTCCTCTTTATCTCTTGTGGAGTGTGGAGAAGATTTGTGATGATGTGTGCTCGGGTGGAGCCTTGTGAATATTTGTGGTTGATTGGTTGCTTATTTGGAAATTCGGGGTGGTGTTTGTTCTCTTTATGTGTTTGTTTTGTTTTGTCTTGTTTTGTTGCCTTTGCCTCTTTTTCTTTCGTTTTCGTCGTGTCTTCGTCTTGTGATGTGTAGTTGTGTCTAGTGTGTACAAAAGGTTTTCGAAAACCCGGTTTTGAGGCTAGTGTGCAAGAGTTTACTTTCCCTTCCTAGCAATATGAGTCGAGTCTTGGACTTTAGTCTAGTAGAATGACCCTAAATCAATGATTTCGTTGGTTTCTTACCTTGAGTCCACCTAGCTTACTAGGGATTTACTACGGGATTTGCATTTTGACCATTATGACCACCCACGGTGTGAAAAGGCCTTGGTTGCTGAGTCCCGTCCCTTAGGTGACCGTGTTCGGAATTGCTTTGATTAGTCCAAGTTCTCCCCCTTTTTGTGGGTTTGAAGGGAAGGCGCCGTCCCGACTCACCCATTCCCCTACCTTCTACACATATCCACAAAATAAGATGCAAATTGTTGAAATCTCTTTCTTAGTTGCAAGAAGAAATGCCTACAACTCAAATCTAGCCAAAAGGGCAAACAATGAAAAAGAAAGAAAATGAAAGAAAGAAAGAATTGAAGAAAAAGAAAAGGCACAAAAAAAGCCAAAAAGAAAATACAAAAGATGAAAAAGAAATGGCATAGCAACACACAAAGCAAAAATGCAAAAGAAAGAAAAATGCCAAAGAAAACCGTCTCACAAAAAGAATCCCCACATCTCAAAAATAAGCCTTTTTCCGATCATTACCGTGAAGAGTCTACCAAAGGACCGAGTCCCTAGGAAGGATGATAGCGGTAATGGTCGGTCTTCCCTCATTTTGCAGTCATATCCACCTTTTTACTTGGACTAGTTGGGCGATTTTGAGCATGGGACGACCCTCTTGGCTCATCGCTAAAGGGGGCCGGGCCTCACTTACCTACAGTGTCGACTAACACCATGGTTCATCCTTTTTCCATCCCGCTGATCGTCCCGTAGTACGTTCTTAGAAGGTTAGGAGGACCTAGGTAAGTTACCAACGTTCTTATTGCTTTGTTGTCATACTATTAGAGTTTAGTTCATTTCGATTTGCATTGCTAGCTTGGGAACGTTGTCACTTACCTTGAGTTCTTAACCGGTGTCTATTTCACCGCTTTGTTGAGGGAAGCGGTATTTGTTTTGTCTTGGATGCAACTGTTTGTTGCTTGTTTGTGTGTGTGTGTGTTTGTTTGTTTGTGTGTTTTCGTGTCCGGTTGCATCCACAGTTTTGTCGCAAGACCCCACTTGCCTTGCGGAGAGCACTTGTCCTCTAAGTGTTCTTGCGTGAGTTGAAAGGGCGTAGGGTGCGCTAATACCCGCTCGGCTAGTATTATAGTTCTTTTAGTTAGTTTGTTCTTACTCGAGGGCGAGTAAGGGTTAAGTGTGGGGGAGTTGATAAGTGTAGTTTGTAGTGCCTATTTTGTTGTGTTTAGTCCCGCTTCCTCTTGTGAAATCGCTCTTTGGAGCGGTTTCTGAGCTACTTATGCTTCTTCTAGTTCGTTTTAGGTTCCCAAGACCATTCATGGAGGAATGGAAGGATTCCGACTCGTTTCCGGCACTTTTGCAACCAACGAAGAGAAGCAACGATCACCCGGTGGCTTAGACTCGATCCCGAGACCTTGGGACTCATTCCCGAGCCCCTTAGACTCGATCCCGAGCCCCGAGAATCGATGAGAAGCCCATGAGAAGCAAGGAGGGACCTTAGAGCTCTTATTGGAGGCCTACAAAGCCTTCCCGACCGAGATCAAGTGCCTTCCCGGTCGGGAAGGAGTGCACAAAAGAGACAGCTGCTGTTTTGAGCCGTCTCGGCCGAGACCCACCTTGTCTCGGTCGGGACCAGCCTTCCCGGCCGGGATGAATCCCGTCTCGGTCGGGATGGCCCTATTACTGCTCCGCCTCACTTATTTTCTTCTCCTTATTCATTGTAACCCTATATATACCCCCCCTCTTGTAATCTTAGCGGATGTTAGACATTACCCACCAAACCCTAGGCTACTTTAGACTAGATTAGCTTAAATTAGTGTAGATTAGTCTTTAGTTTATCGTTAATCCTAGTTTAATCCTTGTATTAAGGGAATTCTTCAAGATTCATCCAAGATTGACAACCTTGGAAGATTGTTTTGGGTTTTTCTCATTAATGCAAGTTCTCATCTTTTCATCCTCTTATTAGTAGGTATAATCTTTTTATTCTCTTTACTCCTAATCCATGTTTAATCTTTCAAGTTTTAATCTTTGATTATTGTTCTTGTTCTTGTTAGTTCTTTATGAATGTTTTGTTGTTTGTGTTGACTTCTCTTGTCATGGTTATTATTAGTTTAGGTATGATTGAGTAGAATCTTGTGGGGTTAGTAGGGGGATTTTGTGTTGATTATGGGTGATTGGGGTTGATTGTGGGTAAAGGTTGAATCTTTGTCACTAGTCATATGTTGAGCACCCATGTGTTTGTGGTATTGATTTATTCTTCTCATTGGGTGATTGATTTGTGGTTGAATCCTTGTGTATTGGGTAATATCTTACATGAGTATTCGGGTTTTGTCTTAGACACGAGAGTGCGGACATTGGCCTTGACGCGAGAGCGCGGACCGACCTTAGTGACTAGGTGAAACCTACACCCTCGATTACCCAACCATCCTACTACACTTATGAACCCGACCTAACCCTACTCTTTCCTTGTTTGATTTCTTTAGTTCGATAGATTCGTTTAGCCTTAGTTGTTACCCCTAGCTTAGTCATAGTCATAGTTTATTCCCTTCTTATCGTTCTAGTTTAGCTTAGCCGCGAGACTTAGTCAAGTTCTTAGGTAAAACTTAGTCGAAACCCTCTTTACCGTCCCCGTGGCCTCGACCCGACTTGCCCTATCTACCGTTAGGATTAGTTGGTATTACTTGATCGGTGGGGATCCACGGCAAATCCCTCCCATCAACTCCTCTTTATCCCTTTGCATTTGAACCATCATCTCATGTTGATTCTTTTGCAATTGAACCATCATCTCTTGTTGAGTCTTTTGCATTTGAATCATCATTTGACAAAGCTCCAAGTTGGGGATTTTTGGTTGTGGGTTATGTGAGGGTATTTGGTAGTTGTTAAGATGTTGGAATGATCTTTGATAACTTTCATGGTAGTCATATGAAGAGGGTTCATAAGATTGTTGATGAGATTGGTATGGTTGGTGAAGTTGTGGGTTTTGGCAATTTCCCCCATGATTGTCCCATGATGATTGATGGTAACTTGGATGCCAAATTATCGTAACGTTGCCTTGATACATTGAATGAACTAGAAGCACTTGAGCAAACGTTAGTAGCCTAGTGCTTTTGAGGCACTAGGATGAGAGAATAGCACACAAGAAGTAGAACGGAGATACACAAGGAGAAGGAAACACAAAAATCAAAAACAAAGTCCTAAACTAAGCACACAAGAGTCTAAACTACGCCGTCCCCGGCAACGGCGCCAATTTGACGGGAGGATTTGCCGTGGTTCCCGCCACCAAATAATAACCAACTATTCCTAACTGGGTAGATAGGGCAAGTCGGATCGATATCCCCAGGGACGAGGTGTCGGACTAAGGTGTGCTACGATTCTAGACTAGGTCCGAGACAAGCTAAACTAGGGTGATGGCTATAGACTATCCTAGGTCTAAAACATGAAAAAGGAAGACAAAACAAGCAACTAATGACTAATGGAAGCAAATAAATCAACAAGAAGGAAAACTAGGGCTAGGTCGGGTTCATGGATGTCAAGGAGATCAAAAGAGGAAAAATGGGGTTACTAGCATGATTTAGTAGCCTAGGTTCCGATCGGGCTCTCGCTAATTAAACGACCTAGGGGTCATCCTCACCACGCTCTCGCCACTAATGAGGAAACCAAACCAACCAACCAAACAAACACATACAAGAGAAAAGGCAAGAAAAACAAGGATTGATCGTCTCTAGTCTCACAAGCATTTCATCGAGCATGTAGAGTGCAAGGCAATTAGTAATCAACAAAAACAACATCTAGTACCACCCATCTCACCCTAATCACACTCAATCCCCCTACTAACCCTAGGGGATGACTACTCACACATATCTAAATTAAAACAAGCACAAACAGGAGAAACAATCACAAGAACAAAAGAAACATTCATAATGAAGAACAAGTATGAACAACAAACATAAACAAAGATGAAAACTTGAATAACAATAAAAATTAAGAGAAAAGAGTGGAGAAGGATTATACCAAACTACAAAGGATGAAAAGATGAGAACTTGTATATAAAGAACACCCAAAACCTCCACCAATGTTGTCAACATTGGATGGATTCTTTAAGAGATCCCTTAATACAAGATTAGCTAACTAGATTAAAGACTAATTAAGGACTAATCTACACTAATCTAGGCTAATCTAACCTAAAGTAGTCTAGGGTTTAGTGGGTAATGTGTAACATAACCTAAGATAGTGTAACAATACAAGAGGGGGGGGGGGGGAGGTATTTATAGGATTACAATGCAAAGGAGAAGAAAAGAAGTGACGCGGGGCTACAGGTGGCCAATCTCGGGCGAGAAGAGATGGTCTCGGTCGAGATAGGACCCATCTCGGTAGAGATCACTGGTCAGTGGCCTCTCGTCATTTGTACTCTTCATCCCGGTCAAGATGGTGCATAACACCGGGCGGTGTTATGCTCTTCCCGGTCGGGATGTTGTCGGTCCCGATCGGGATGGGGTGGTCCCGACCGGGAAGGTAGTGATCCCGGCCGGGATCAAGCTCCAGTAGCGGTCTTCTTCTTTGCTCCTCATCCCGGTCGAGATGGGGTCCTTCCGACCGGGATGGGTCTTGTAGGCTTCAAATATGATTCTATAGGTCCCTCCTTGCTCTTGTTAGGCTTCTCAACGATTCTCGGTGCTCGGGAATGGGTCCCAAGGGCTCGGGATCGAGTCTAAGCCACCGGGTGATCGTCGCTTCTCCTCGTTGGCTCCAAATGTGTCTGAAACGAGTCGGAATCGTTCCATATCTCCAATATTGGTCCTAGGAACCTAACACAAGCTAGAAGAAGCGTAAGTAGCCTCGAAAACCGCTCCGAAGAGCGATTAAACAAGAGAAACCGGGACCAAATACAAAGAATAAGCACTACAAACCACACTTATCACCGACTTTGACTCTTTCCCGGGAAACTTAAATCCTGATGGTCTGGACCGTTCACGGTGACTGAAGTGAACAAATTTGGGTCGGTTACACTCACTACCAACAAAGGCGAAATATTCAAGGTAAACGGTCAACGCCTCAAGCTTTATCATGAGGGTGCACACGTCGGTGTCGTAGAGGCCATGGACCTCAACGACATCCTCGATTCCACCTAAACCAATTGAGGTAAACCGCTCGAGCGGGACCGTAAAAACCAGCACTAACCGGAAGGCAATCCGGCACCACTTGTATAAACATGTAATTTCCCTTTCCACAATTTTTTACTTTCATATTTTTAGTTAGCTTGGTAGCTCTAATTTGGGAGTTAATATTAATTATCGAGTGAGGACAAGGGAATTTTACATTTTAATTGATTTAATTTCAGGAATTTAGAAGCAATTAAAGAGAGAAGAAACTTGGAGTAGCAGCTACAGCGGTCACTCGATCGAGTGGCCCAGGCACTCGGTCGAGTGACCTGACGGAAAAGTGTCTGCCTATTTTTCATGGGTTCAATCGATCGAGTGCCCTGACTCACTCGGTCGAGTGCCCTTGAACCGGGTTCAGTGCCGGTTTTTTTCGCCATCTTTAACTTGTTTCCCATTATCTTTTTAAATCAGTTTTTAGTTTAAAACCCCTCTCCCTCACAATTCCTAAGAACCCTAACCCCAAATTCACCCAAATCACTCCCAAATTCATCAAATCTTCACCAAAATTCACGATTTTTGCTTCTAATTTGCAATTAGTAGTATCTACTTGTGTTCCTTGGTGTTATTTTGTGAAAATTTTGTCCCCTCTTCTCCTAATCTCGTCATTTTCGAGCTCCTTGAGGTACAATTTGAGTTTGTGAATTTCTTACTTCTTTTCTTGTTTTTATAGTTTAATTTCATCCTTAGTTATATACTAATCCAATTGCATGCTTGATTTTGTGTTAATTTCACCACTTTGTGCTCAAAAATCGATTTTTGTGTATGATGACTGATTTTGGCCGAGATTAGGTGTTTTTTGTGAGATTTTTTGTGTAATTTTGTTTGTTATTATGCTATAGTCATGGCTGGAAGAAGAAATCCACCCCGGAATTGCGGTAGGAATAGGAATATCGGCCAAGGCACGGAGGAATCGGATGTTTCGGTTGTCCCAGCTGTTCAGCCTGTACCAGGCTATGAGGAGATTGTTTGCAGGAACGAGGCCCAGCGAACTCGTTTACTTGCCTTGATACCAAGGATGATGGAACCCGATGTTTCTTGTCACAGTTCGCCTTGATACTAAGCTTTGTTTGATCGAGCAATTGCTGCAGCTCTTGTCTATGACTGGATGCGGTGGACTATGGACACTCCGTGAGTTATCTTACCGACTACTGATCACTTTAGAATTTCTTAGTTCATTTGAGTACAATAGACAAGCTAGCACGATATCGTTCCGCTTGAACAATGTTGAGCGACGCATTCCCCTTAGCACCCTGTCCGAATGTTTAAGGCTCACTTATGACCGGTATTCCGACATCCACGACATACCCGATAGTTCGAAAGCCCCTCCTTATTTTAAGTTATTTTCGGGTCGTAGTGTCAGTGTCACCGCTGTGGCACTTAACGCCATCCCGCACCCCACCATCCGCCTGTTTTTTCGGATTCTGAGCCATTTGGTATTTCTACGCTCAGACATGAGTAAACTTCACTCATTGGAAGTATTGATTTTGGGACACAACCTCAACCCTTTTAAGCGATCCCTGAATGCATTCAGTGCACCGGTTATGATCTGTGTCGATATCGAGCGGCAGATTAGTGGATCTGGACCGCTCGCCTGTGGCGCCATTGTCACTGCGCTAGCAAAACGCTATATTGAGGATTTTAGGGAAACAACCATTTTTGAGAGTCTCACTGAGCACGTCCCTTTGCTAGGACGTAGCTTTCTCACCTCCACGTTGAAGTGGATTCGGGGCGATTCCCCAAACTTTCTGTGGCGCATCCAAGACAAGGTTTAGATGAAACTCCTGGTTGCCGAAGAGACAATCCTACCACCACTCCTTGCCTTGCAACCCAGTCTCGCAGGTGAGGACACAACCGAGCCACAGAGCTACCTCATTCCTGAGGAGCTCTTCAATTTTGACGAGGGCGTTCAACCCCCTCGACGCAGGGTTCGCGTAGAGATCGAACCCGACGAGATCGAGCCCCCTAGGCACACACCTACACCCACCCCGACTTTCCCATTCCACACTCCGGGTGCCGAGTTCCCGCACCCGTAGCCATTTATGTATGACCCTGTTTATGAGCACCAACGCCGGATTCACGAGGGGATTAATTAGAGCCTCGTCAACCGCGAGATCCAAGAGTATATGACTACTCTAGGGATCTCGACCCCTCACCACCCGACTTACTGGAGAGGTCCGGGTGACACCAGTGGTATTTTCCACGACTACGGGATTGATTCAGCTGCTTGGGGTCCGGACTACGGGCACACCTACGGCGGGCTAGGAGCGTAGTGGCTGCGAGGTCTGAGACATCCGGTTCAGCAGGGTGGCACTAGCAGCTCAGGTCAGGGCGATACTGGAGCCGGTCCATCTGGGACCGGTGGAGAGGATGATATGGCTGATTAGCCAGTTTGCGGGAGCTATCATTGTATATACGGTACTTTCTTTCCTTTTTATTTCTGTCTTTATTGCTTTCTTAGATTTTTTTTCCCCTTAGGTCAAGTTGTCCTTAGGATTGGCTGTGGAATTTCCTGTCTTATATGCTGTAGAGTCACATTGAGAACACTGTGACATTTAGGTTTGGGGGAGAGTTTGTGTGCTTTTACCGCTTTCAAAAATTCTAAAAATCCAAAAAAAAATTGAAAAAAAAGAAAAATTCAAAAAGATTTTTATTTTGTGCGCTTTGTGTCTATCTTGTGTCTGATGTGAAACATGCAAAACGACGATGATGACATTGCGTTTTACATGATTTCTCCTAATTGACAGCTGACTCCGTACCTGAATGCATGTAATACTTGTGATGAGATGATTTTGATATGAGTGCCTATTAAACTGTTGATTGCCAAATGAGTAAATTTGACCATTTTGTCGGCAAACCACAAAAATTCTTAGGATTTAGAGCTTCCTAGACCAGTAGCATTCATAATTGGTCTCATTTATATTTAGGAATTGAGTGGTTTCTCCTTATGGAATGTGTAACATAAATTTGCATAAATATGACGTCCGTCTCTTGATATTGAATACGTGTTTGGTTTCAGGAAGAGGTACATGAGGAAAGGCATTTCTGTTTTTGATGAGCTCCACATAGCCAAAACGACCCATTTTTACTACTCTGTAGATTTAGGTCATTTTCCTTTGTTCAGCCCATTTCAGCTTTTGTAAGCCTGTTTTTATTATATATCAATCAGCTACAACCTAGAATAGCCAACCTTACCAGGACAGTCGTAGTGAACATAATTGGAATTACTTCACTAATAGATCATATTTTGGGATTTTTACATCTTTTGGATCATAGTGTGTAATATTGTTATGTGACTTTGTATTCACTTCCCCTTATCTGAATTGAAAAAATATAGAAGCATGAAAAATAAAGAAAGAAACAGAAAAAAATATGGAGTTAGAAAAAGAAGAAAAATTCCAAGAAAAAGAAAAGAAAAATACATATATGCTTCTTGTAATATTTCGGGGAACGGTCGAGATGTTGTAACTAGAGTTGAATTATAATTTAGAGGATGACAAAATTCCCTCTTACGCTCTTTTGAGTTTTACTTCTAGTTAATGGCCGGAATTCACAGATGAGGTTTTTAGATGGATAGTTTTTATTGTGTAGCTGCGACTACTGGTCTTAGCCCCACATTTCCATACGTGATTTAAGCACAATCCATTTTATTCCCTCACATACAAGCCACCCTTTATAAGTCCTTGGCATGTACTACGGTCCTGATTGGTGGAACACGTATTTGATTGGGGAGATTGATTTCATATTCGATTGCATGCATATTTCATAAGTCGAGTGAGTGTCTTTATTCTTTCTTATCCTCACATTTATACTTACCCATACTTATGAGTGTCGAGTGACAACCGTAAGGAAGTCCGACATTATTGGTCTTGCAAGATTGAAAATTTGGCAGACAATTGTTCGATTATGAATGAATGAGTGAATGAACGTGATGTTATTGTTTCCTAAAATTATGGGAGTTATTTTAGGAAGCAGTATCTCCCCCTTTTTTTTAATGTAAATATTAGGATGCATCTTGTCCATCCATTCTCATCCATTCAATGGATGGGATGAGGACTTAGGGACTCATATATAGAGAATGACTCATAAGAGCCTTTCTCTTTCTCTCTCTCTCTCTCTCTCTCTCAATATATATATATATATATATATATATATATATATATATATATATATATATATATATATATATATAGAAGAAGGATCTTTTACATTTGGTTAAATTTCATACAATTTACCTTTCTTTACCCACCATTAGATATAATTAGATCCAGGGCCAAGATTAAAACTTGTATTAAGGTAAGCGTCAAACCTCAAACCCTAAGCCCTATTCAATTGAACGTCAGATTGAAAATCCCTCAAGCACAAACCGCTCACGTACAAACCTATCCCTCTCAAATTAAAGATCAAATCAAGTATTTGCTCACAAATAAATTCATCCGTCATCTTTGCTCCGATTTCATCATCATCATCATTACTTTGATTAGGTATTCAATTTCATGATTTTTTTTGGTAAATTCACGACCGAATCGGGTATTTGCTTCCAGATCGTAAATTTCACATTTAGAATTCGTTATTTCTGTTTTATTTCGTGTAATGCGTATTTTTGTGTATTCGGTTTTTACTGATTTGATTCAATATTTCAATTCAATATATAAATCAATCAGTGTATTTAAATTCATGTATTCGGTAATTCTTCAATTCAATTTTTTTTGATTTTATTCAATATTTCGTGTATTGGTATTCGTCTCAATCCGAATAAGATAAACCCTTTTGGAAGTTTTTGACTTCGTGATAGGAAAGTCCATCAATTTCGTGACTGCTCTTTTAATAAGATCAATTTCTGGATTTTTGATTACAAGATTAAAAATTGAAATCATGAATATTGCAATATTTGAATATGAACAATGAAATACTTGAATATGAACATTGAAATAACTGCATATTATTTCATAGCATAAATTTTTGATTTTGGTACATTATTATTACTATGAAATATCCAATTATTTTATTATATTATTCTAGTTATTCTATACTATTGTTGTGGTTATTCTATATTATTTTTGAAGTTATTTCATTATATTAGTTGCTACGTTATTTTGTAGTGTTTTTGTAGTTATTTTATAACTGTGATTATTATACTTCAATTTTTTTTGTACTGTTACTAATCCCCTCTTTGTTTTTGCAGTGACATTTCTTTTGCTGGGTGAACCCTCAATCATATGCAAGATGCATGTTTCATCTCAATACAATAACACGAGTTATTCATTACAATAACTGAGTTTCTACATTGGACTAACTACGTAAAATCAAATAACATTATTCTAAATTTGATTATTTGAGTGTCAGCCCAATATAATAACATGAGACTTATTCATTACAATAACTAAGTTTCTACTTTAGAATAACTACTTAAAATCATATAACATTATTAAAAAGTTAATTATATTTGAAATTAGTCTCAATACAAGAACATATAATAACTGAGTTTAACTACGTAACATTAGATAACATTATTATAAAATTTATTATATTTGAGTTTCATCTCAATGGATACAATAATACAAATTATTCAATACAATAACCGACTTTCTACATTGAAATAACTACATATAACTTGATAACAATATTCTCAGTAAACAAGCAATTGAGTTAACTATAAAATAACTATGATTCTTCATTAAAATAATCATGTTTGTTCATCGAAATAACTATAAAAATCTGAGAAAAAATTTATTTGGGGATTTAGAGAGTTTTAATCTTAGCTCTTGATCATGTGAGATCTAATGGCCCCAATTAAGAGGTAAATTGTAGCAAATTTGACAAATGTACCATATCCTGCCTCTATATATATAAGAGCTGAGATTAAAACTCTCTAAATCCCAAAGCATTTTTTTCTCAGATCTTTATAGTTATTTCGATGTACAAACAAGATTATTTTAATGAAGAAACGTAGTTATTTTATAGTTAACTCAATTGTTTACTGAGAATAATGTTATCAGGTTATTTCAATGTAAATACGTAATGATTTCAATGTAGAAAGTCAGTTATTGTATTGAATAACTTGTGTAATTGTATTGAGATGAAACTCAATAGAATAATGTTATCTGATGTTACGTAGTTATTCCAATGTAGAAACTCAGTTATTATAAATCGTGTTATTGTATTGAGATGAAATTCAAATATAATTAACTTTATAATAATGTTATATGATTTTACTTGGTTATTCTAAAGTAGAA
The DNA here is from genome assembly GCA_958450325.1 of Agrostemma githago. Classification (NCBI taxonomy): domain Eukaryota; kingdom Viridiplantae; phylum Streptophyta; class Magnoliopsida; order Caryophyllales; family Caryophyllaceae; genus Agrostemma; species Agrostemma githago. The sequence goes on along the minus strand of OY288247.1, from coordinate 56,538,570 downwards.
ACTTGGTTATTGTAATGAATAACTCATGTTGTTATATTTGGCCGACACTCAAATATAATCTGTTTTAAAATAATGTTATATGTTTTTACGTAATTATTAAGCCAATGTAGAAACTCAATTATTGTAATGAATAACGCGCGTTATTGTATTGGGATGAAACATCTTGGATATCATTGAAGGTGCATCCAGCAACAGAAACTTCACTGAAAGAAAACAACAAAGAGGGAGTTAATTATAGTACAAAAAAATATTGAAGTACAATAATCACATATGTGCTATAGAATAACTATAAAAACACTATAAAATAACTCTGATTATAAAACATAGTTACTAATATAATGAAATAAATTCAAGAATAATATAGAATAACTGCAACAATAGTATAGAATAAGTGGAATAACATAATAAAATAATTGGGTATTTCATAGTAATAATAATGTACCAAAACAAAAAATTCTTGCTATGAAATAATATGTAGTTATTTCAATGTTCAAATTCAAGTATTTCATTGTTCATATTCAAGTATTGCAATAACAAGTTCAGTAAACCCTAAAAACTCAACGAATTAACATGAAGACCATCAAACCCTAGTATTGAAACGCAGTAAATTCTAAGTTCAAAAAATTTGAAAAAAAATGCAGACTGATAACGTAGACTAATAAATTGAACGCAGACTGATAAACGCAGTACTAAATAAATTGAAAAAATTGAACAATACTAAGTTGAACAATACTAAATAAATTGAAAAAAAAATCATACAGTACAAAAATTATGTGAACAAACTCGTCAATTTTATGAAATCTGTAGCAAACGAATTGCAATTTTATGAAAATTTTGTGAATGAGTGTTTAATTTAGAACGAATTGCCCAATCAGATTGACAATTAGATTGACGAATTTGACAAAATTAGGAATCAGAACGAAATCAGAAAATCAAAAATCAGAACGAAATTAGAAAATTGACGATTAGAACGAATTGACGATTAGAAAATTGACGAAATCAGGAATCAGAACGAAACTCTGCACTACGAAATCAGAATGAAAATTAAATCGAAAATACCTAATTGATGGAGTAAAGGGTTTCTTTTGCTGGAAATCAACGCACAAATTGATGGAGTAAAGTGTTTGGAACGAATTTGCCAGAATTGTCAAGGTTTCTTTTGATGGAGTAAAGAGTTTCGTTTGTTTAACGTGATGTTGTGAATTAGGTTGGGGATTAGGTTTTCTTTCTATTGGTGGAGTAAAGAGTTTGGGGAAGGATTAACGTGATGTTCTCATTTAATCTTGGCCTTTGATTTAACTGTATTTGATGGTCAGGATCAGTAGGTAAATTGTAGGAAAATGTAGGAAATGCAAAAGAGCCTACTTCTATATATATATATATATATACATATATATATATACATATATATATATAGAGGGGAGTTCTAATAAGGCCTAGATTAAAATTAAGGTCCTAAGTCCAAAATCTGGCCATTGGATGCATCTTGGGTGGACGGTTAAGATTGATTCTAAGAATGAATTAGAAAAGAATATGATAATTAGGTGGGTGTAATTAACAGGTAATTGTTTCTCACGAGAAACCATTTCACGAGGATATCAATACCGTGCGGCATTCCAATGTCATCTTCAGTGATGATTAACTCATCCTTAAATATGAGCGGTATTCAATTGATGATGGAATTTCGTACTTCATCATCACCATTTCAGTTAAATTGTCTTTGGCTCTTCGGTTCTGTTATTTGTCGGTGCTTCAGAATCGAAAGCAGAGGCTTCCAAACTTTTACCGATTTCGTTGTCAAGCCGGCTGTCGATCCCGATCGTAGTATTAAATTGGAATGGAGAATTTGGAGATTGTTGAAGTGCCCCCTGGTATGTTTATTTTTACTTGTAGTTGCTTTAATCTTTTATGAAGTTTTGTGTGTTTTTTATTTCTATAATTATTTCTGTAATTATTGTCCCCAGTGACGGAGGAGGTGCGTGCGGTCGAGTACAGTAGGGTAGTTTCGAAGGATTTGACGCCGTTTGTAGGCCAGCAGTTTGCGAACGTTGAGAAGGCGGTTGAGTTTTATGAGTCGTATGGTCTTGCTTGTGGTTTTGATGTGCGTCGGTGGTCGACGAAGAGGTTTCGGGACGGTACGCTAAATTCTCAGCTGATAGTTTGCAATCGGGAGGGATTCCCGTACGTACCGAAGAATACGGAGTCCTGTGAGGAGAAGAAAAGTTCCGTAGGTGATGTGGTAGCGATGTCCGCGAAGTTGAAGTCGAAGAAATCTGCATTGGAGGATGAGAGTTCTCCTGTTACTACGATACGTGGGTCAAAGGTGACACGGGTGGGCTGTAATGCACGTATCAAGTTACTTGCGAAGGGCGGTGCGGTAGTTATTTCGGAATTCAGGGAAGGTCATTACCATGAACTCTATTCTGAGGTGGAAAGAGAGTTCCAGAAGCTGTCCCGTAACTTGTCCGCCTACCACAAGCAGTTGATAGTTTACAACTCTCGAGTAAGTTCTTTGATTCCTGTTGATGTCGTGAAGTAAGTGTAGTTATTGAAGTTTCAAATGTTAGTTACTGAAGTTGTAAGTAGACTGTACTGGAGTTGTAGTTAAATGAAAGTGTGTAATAGAGTACTATGTCAGTAATTAAAGTTTCATAGAGTACTATGTCAGTAATTAAAGTTTCATAGATTCAGTGGTGGAGTTTCAAGTATAAAATGTTGTAGTTCTGTAGAGTCAGTGGTGGACGTACCTAAAATTTTTTGTTTGTTGACGTACCGTCATTTATGAAATTATTCTTTTTTGCAGTTGAAAATTGGGCCGACACGTACATACGCTATGGTTAAGGAGCATGTGAATGGATTTGAGAATATTGGTGCTAGCTTAAATGACTTCAAGAATTTTGGTAGGGATCTTAAGTGTTATCTTCATGAACGGGATGGACAGCTTTTCATAGATAATTTTAAAGAAATGGTGGCTAACCGGGAAGGGTTTTATTTTGACTACGAACTGGCAGCTGATGGTAGCTTATGTAGGGTTATTTGGGTCGACGGTGTTGGTAGGAGGAACTACGAAATGTTTGGGGATGCTGTGTCCTTTGATCCTACATATGGGACGAACATGTACTCGATGATTTTCACTCCGTTCACTGGGGTTGACAATCACAAAAGGTCGGTGACATTTGGTGGTGCCCTCATTGCTCGCGAGAACACGGAGTCCTTCAATTGGGTGTTCACTCGTTTTATGGACGCAATGGGGGGGAAGGAACCGGAATACATAATAACGGACCAAGATCCTGGTATTATTAGCTCTGTGGCGTTTGTCTTTAAGAAAGCGAGGCATCGGTTCTGTATGTGGCACATAATGAATAAGGTTCCTGTGAAGTATGGTTCGACTAGGAGCGATTACATGGAGTTCATACATAAGCTAAATGGTATTGTGTGGGACGACGCCATTGAACCCGCAGAGTTTGACTGCAGGTGGAAAGAAATTATGGAGGAACATGGAGTGGCTGAAGTTGATTGGTTTAACACCGCATTTGCCGATAGGAAGCAGTGGGTCATGGCTCATTGCCGAGAGATACGAATGAGCAGCGTTATGAGAACAACGCAAAGGTCGGAGAGTGCAAATAGTTTCTTCAAGAGGTTTGAAGGCAAGTCTGGTACTTTGGTGGAGTTTTGGATGCGCTACGAAAGCGCGATGGAGCAGCAAAGGCATACTCAGAAGAAGCTTGACAATGAGAACAAGCACTCGAGGCCTAAGTTGCAGACTCATTTAGCTATTGAAGCTGATGGTGCGAAGCTGTATACTCACGAAGTATTTAGTGAATTCCAGACCGAGGTGAAGCATTCTATTGACACGTGCACGGTACGTGGCTTTGAGGTGAGTGGAGGGGTTGAGGTTACTACGGTGAAGGATCAATCTAGGAATCGAGTTTACGTTGTTCGTTATAACCCAGGTATGCTACTTATTTGTTTACAGTTGTTTTTTGGACTGTTGCAGTTCCAGTTTTGGTTTCCAAAGTTACTTTGGTAAGTGATTGAAGTTATTTTTCCTGTGTCAGAGTTGATGGAGGCGACGTGTACCTGTACATTGTATGAAAGAAGAGGGATTCTATGCAGACATGTTATTTGGATTTTGACCTCACATGGGCAGAAGACGATACCAGCAGCTTACGTGTGTCGTAGGTGGTCGGTTGACGCATCGGGAGGAAATTTTGTCGGCGGGGTAGATGAAAAACAGTTAGAGATGACGAAGCTGTGGTCTGAGTTTCACGAAGCAGTTGGCGTGGTTCGTGCTTTGGGTAAGGAAGATGTTCAGAAACTGAGGGAAGTGGTTAGGTCATTTATCGATAGCGTTGGTAAGCCTGCCGAGCCACTGACAAAGGAACAGGAGTTCGAGAAATTGCTTGGTTGTACGTCTACTACTGAAATAACTATTCTGCCTCCACGAAAGTCGAAGACTAAAGGTAGTGGGAAGAGGATGTTGTCAACAAAGACGAAGGCAGCTGCCCTTGCGAGAAAACCTAAGCGGCTGTGCAAGAACTGCAAACGAATGGCTCATCATGATAAGAGAAATGGTCCTAACCCATTTGCGGAGCATCCACCGTCCGAGGACGAAGTTTCTGACTTTGTCGACGACAACGTCGTAGAGTAAGGAGCGACGGGTTTGTGAGTTCAGTGATCAGGAATATTAATGTCAGTTAAATTCCTTTACAAATTTAGTAATTTCAGCTACTTTTGTGAGAAGTTTAACAGTAGAAGAAGTCTTAGATATGTTTGAGCATGGAACTTTAGTTCAATGTATTTGAAACTTCAGTGGCCTGTCGAAGAACTTTAAAACTACTAAATCCCAATTTTAATCTTATTTGAACGAGTTCAGCTCTTTTTGTGAGTAGTTTAACATTAGAAGAAATCTTAGATATGTTTGAGCATGCAACTTTAATTCAGTGGATTTAGAATTTCAGTGGGCTGTCGCAGAACTTTAATACTACGAAATCGCAATTTCAATGTTATTTGAATGAGTTCAGCTCTTGTTGTGAGAAGTTTAACATTAATAGAAATCGTAGATATGTTTGAACATGCAACTTTAGTTTAATGTATTTGAAACTTTAGTGGCCTATTGAAGAACTTTAAAACTACTAAATCCCAATTTTAATCTTATTTGAACGAGTTCAGCTCTTTTTGTGAGTAGTTTAACATTAACAGAAATCTTAGATATGTTTGAGCATGCAACTTTAATTCAACGGATTTACAACTTCAGAGACCTGTCGCAGAACTTTAACATTAGAAGAAATCTCAGATATATTCTTGACATTAGAAGTTTAACATTAGAAGAAATCTCAGATATATTTTTGAGCATACAACTTTAATTCAGTGCATTTAAAACTTCAGTGGCCTGTCGCAGAACTTTAACATTACTACATCGCAATGTCAATATTTTTAGAACGAATGGTATGCTACGCAAATTAAGGGGACACGATTCTGAAGTGTCGCATTGTTAGAGTTAAAGTTGTAATGTTTTTGATGTGAAGTTTCAGGCGTGGAGTATTTTGGTTTTAGCGGCAGATGATGTGCAGCAGTTAATTATTGAAGTTGTGAAAGTTATGTGCTGAAGTTATGTTATAGTCGAATTGAAGTTTCAAAAACAATAATAGGTAAATATTGAACAAGGAAAATAGGCATATAGCGTTTGTCAGTTTTGGGGGAAAACTGTTGCTAAGTAGCCCGTTGTTTTGATTACAAACGACAAAGAGGAAATTCGAGTTTCGGGCAAAATACATAGTGGCGGGTCAAAGTTTTGGTTGCCGAAAACAGAAAGTTAAGAATCCATGAATGTGGAATTACTTCCTACGACTATTGTACACCTTTGGAGCCTTACGTTTCTCCTTCAAAATATCCCAAATGTTTTCTTTTTCCGCGTTGAACTTGTCGAGCTGTTTGCGGATTGTTTTCCGTTCTTTGTTGTAGTCTGAGAGAATGAGTGTGGCAGTGAGCTGGACTATGAGGAATCGCCTGCAGACCTTACGTTGTAGGTCTTCGTGGGGTGGCATCTCCTCCTCACCCTCATGCAGGAGCATGTGCATCATTGTAAACAAACCGGACTCTTTTTGATTGATGACATTACTCTGCCACTCCATTTTAATCTGTCTTATTTCGAATGAGGGGAGCTGGGTGGCCTTGGTAACCCCCTTCACTTCTAAGTAGTCACTCATTCCAACTGCCTGCGGTAAATAGGAGTAAGCTGCGTCAGCTCATAGCAGATTGTAATATTTTCTAGTACGATATAGTAGGTTGATCATAGTTAATACTTACAACAATGTATGCAGCCTTGTAGACGTCGGAGTTTGGGAAGTCAGGGTGTAGGTAGTGGTCCAGAACGTCGACTGTTTGTTTCTTGAAGTTGAGACAAATGCAGACAAAGTATTGGTTGATGTTGACTGGAAGAAAAATAAGGTCGGACTGCAAATTGACTGCTGGACGACAATCTTTGATGAACACGTCCCAAAATTTGAAAAGCTTTTCCTGCAGGGAATCTAAAGGGGTTGCTTGGTCGAAAGTCTCTATAAGATTTGTAATCACGTCCTGCGGAATTTAGAAAATATAAATGAGACGGAAAATATAATGACCATGTAAAGTTGCACCACAGTTGAGTTAAAGTTTCGGAAAAAGTTCTTAAGTAAGCGTAATGCAGACACTTATTTACTTCTTACATTAGCGTTACGAATGGAGTGAGTTAAAAAATTTCGGAAGTTGAGATTTGAAGTTCCTAAATAATTGAATTAAAGTTTCAAGCGTAGTGCAGACTAATTTCAAAGAAAAAGTAACGTAGAAATAGTAATAGTGGGGGTTAGTGCATACCGAGTGGCGTAACCCCATGAACGTCATTGTTGGAAGAGTTCCGTCCCCTGGGTTTGCAGCGGAAATACGACTGAGGAGCATCGACCAGCACTCTAGGACGGAAGACGACATGTCCGTGTCAGGGAGCATGGTCAGTATGTCCGATCGAGATATCTTTGCGTCCTTCCCGTAATTTGCTAGCAGCTCATTGAATTCGGTAAAATGGATCGTATTAACTCGTTATCAGTGGGTAGGTAGGTCACCCCAAATAAGAAACCAGACAGTTGAAAAGGAAGCTTACTCGTTGGGATAAACATAATCATCGAGCAGGCTATAGTCCGCTACATGCTTCCGTAAATTCGGGAGATTGCTTAACAGTAGTTGGTTGGTGCGGAATGTTTTTGACACGGTCAGCGCTTTAGTGTCAATGTCACCGAAATCCAAAGTGCACCCGAGACCATCCCCCCCACCACGGATGCGACTCCTCAGTGATGACATTGCTTCCCGCGGACTTGAATCTGAAATGGTACGTTGCACTGGAGTATTTACTGGCTGATGTTCTGTTGAGCACTGCCGCTTAGATGACGACCCTCGTACGTTGTGCTGAGCTCGTTTCTTAGGTTGCACTGCTGAGTCTGCCAATGATGCCTCAGGTCGATGTTCCTCACCGCCCACATCCACCTGGTCCGAACGTGCATCGGCCCCCACCTGCAACATATCCACCTGGTCTGAATGTGCATCGGCGCTCACCTGCACAGTTCCAGCAGGCTGCTCCACTGGAACTTCAGGCTGCTCCCTTAGCGGCACATCTATGTGGTCTTCATCACGGGGTGTGATGTCGGTTGTAGTCTTCCCAGCCGATGCAGCGTACACTGGTGCATTGGCAGCTGAATCTCGGAAACGGAAGGCTGACTCGCACACCTGATCAACATATCGATGGAGTTCGTCGCTAGTCCAAAACGCCTGGGATGATTGGCAGTGATCTGTTTCGGTCCCGAGAGAAGACGGCATGGTCCGATGCTTAATTTCACTCGCTGCTTCGCCAAACCAAGCAGGAAAAGCAACCTTATTCCTTTGCATTTTGAGAAGCAGCAGATGAACGTCCTGCAACGTAATTGGTCACCGTATTGGATGAGTAAATAATTTTTAACTTATATTGTTCACCAATTAATAGAATAGGTCATTAGAGTAAATAATAACATTTTTAACAGATTTTGTCTAAACACTCCAATCTATTTGTACTGAAGTCTAAATAATAATGGCAGATTGAAAATTATGTAAATATTAGATAAGTTTGAGCATGCAACTTTAGTTCAATTGATTTGAAACTTCAATGGCCTGTCGCAGAACTTTGACACTAATAAATCGCAATTTTAATGTTCTTAGAACATTTTTGAGTGTAACATTAGTAGAAATCTTATATATGTTTCAGCAGGCAACTTTGGTTCAATGGATTTGAAACTTCAGTGGCCTGTCGCAGAACTTTAACAGTACTAAATGGCAATTTCAACGTTATCAGAACAAATTCAAGTTTAGTAACAGTAGTATAAATCTCAGATATGTTTGACTATGAAACTTTAGTTCAATGGCTTTGAAACTTCAATTGTCTGTCGCAGAACTTTGACACTAATTTCAATGTTATTAGAACAAATTCAAGTGTAATAACAGTAGTAGAAATCTCAGATATGTTTGAGCATGCAACTTTAGTTCAATTGATTTGAAACTTCAATGGCCTGTCGCAGAACTTTGACACTAATAAATCGCAATTTTAATGTTATTAGAACAATTTTAAGTGTAACAGTAGTAGAAATCTTATATATGTTTCAGCAGGCAACTTTGGTTCAATGGATTTGAAACTTCAGTGGCCTGTCGCAGAACTTTAACAGTACTAAATGGCAATTTCAACGTTATCAGAACAAATTCAAGTGTAGTAACAGTAGTATAAATCTCAGATATGTTTGAGTATGAAACTTTAGTTCAATGGATTTGAAACTTCAATTGTCTGTCACAGAACTTTGACACTAATTTCAATGTTATTAGAACAAATTCAAGTGTAATAACAGTAGTAGAAATCTCAGATATGTTTGAGCATGCAACTTTAGTTCAATTGATTTGAAACTTCAATGGCCTGTCGCAGAACTTTGACACTAATAAATCGCAATTTTAATGTTATTAGAACAATTTCAAGTGTAACAGTAGTAGATATCTTATATATGTTTCAGCAGGGAACTTTGGTTCAATGGATTTGAAACTTCGGTGGCCTGTCGCAGAACTTTAACAGTACTTAATGGCAATTTCAATGTTATTAGAACAGTAGTAGAAATCTCAGATATGTTTGAGCATGCAACTTTAGTTCAATGGATTTAAAACTTTAATGGTCTGTCGCAGAACTTTGACACTAATAATTCGTAATTTTAATGTTATTAGAGCGAGTAGTAATGACAGATTGAAGATTGTATAAATTTACTTACGTCGTCAGCCCGAGCGGACAGTTCGCTGTCATCCTCAAGCCCAGGTGGAAGCTCTATCTGGATGAATTTCCTCCCGCTGTTTCGGTGATTGGAACACGTAGGTGTACGTCCCTGGTCATCGGTACCGGTGATTTGCAGCACCGTATTGACTTCAACTCCGTCGGAAGAAGACCGTGGGTAGGTCGTTTTCGACCACACCTGCCTACCCAACGAACCTGCCATCATCTCACCGTGTAGTCTCTCTGCCAGATTCTCGTTGTTCCAGTGCTTAATTAAGGGTAGATCATGTGGGCAAGATTCTCCACGAAAATCGAACCTCTGGAGGTATGTGATCATGAGGAACGGAACACAACCTCGCAAATGCTTCGGACTTTTCTTCGTCTCAGCGGCTGCATCGACCAGGTTTTTTAGAATGTACGAACACCAGTCGTACTTATTAATACCTGAGACGTCGTCCACGGCTTTTACCAGCTTCAGGTCTATTCCGTTGTTTGACGTAGGGCACAGGAACGATGACATTGCAAAGAGGACGAACATCTTACAAAATAATTCACCACCATTTTTATCGGCCATAAGGTCTTTGAAAAGACCACCCAGTTTTACTTGGTTGCTGTTGTTAGCGACACCGTAACGAGCCCTCCAAAAATCCTTCAACGCCTTGAACTCCTCGTTGGAGGAGTGTTTCTTACGTCCGGTGGGTGCCAACTCCAGTTGATTCGGCCCGCGTGGCAGTAGAAAACAATCGTGGACGTCATGTTTCGTCACACAGAACTCCTTGACCTCCGACGCATGAAATACATGGGAACCGTCATCAAATGCTTTCAAAAACAGTAGTACGTACTGCAAAGGGTACTTACTGATCTTGAAATCCAGCAGCCCACCAAACCCGATTGACCGTACGGACTGTTTCTGCTTGTCATTTAGATTGGAAATTAACTTGGCAAGCCTCTGTCCCCTACATCTAACAGGAACACTTGCATCCTCCTCCTCCTCCTCGTCTAATGGCTCATTGCTCGCAGCTTGAACGAGTTGACGTTCTCTGGAAGACATATCAACCAAAAAATCTGCAATGATAAACAAGACAAAAAACTGACAAACAATGTGACGAAATCTGCAATGTGACGAAAAACACCTGATTTCTTTAATATTAAACGAAATCTGCAAACGATAAATATTCAATATAATTTTTTAATATGAAATCTGCAACGATAAACAAAACCCACAACAATACACACAAATTTTAAACGAACTTCGATTCTATACCTAAAAACTCCTAATTTTTATGATTGTAAAGGAATTTCGACTCTAAACCTTCAAACCTATAATTTCTTTGATTTTAAACAAAATTCAATTGTATAGCTAAAAACCCATAACTTTTTTTATTGTAAACTAATAATACTTAATGGTAGTCAAAAATTTGAAAACCCTAACCTATAATCTCAGTAGGGTTACTCGAAATTAGGGTTTACTGGAATAAGGGCATAAGGGATACATATTAGGGATTACTTGATAAACAGATTAGGGATTACTGGAACTGAAATGAAGAAGTGTAATAGAGAACGGAAATTAGGGCTACTCGATAAAGAAGTGTAATGAAGAACTGAAATGAAGAAATTAACAGTAATATTTACCTGAAATGAAGAACGGGAGGTGCTTTGTCGGAGATTGAGGAGCGAGCAGTGATAGGCGGAGAGAATTGAAAGCAGAATTGAAAGCAGACGGAGAGAACTGAGAGTAGAGAGAATTGAAAGCAGATAGGTGGAGGTGGGTTGGAGAGAGGTAATGAATTATGGTGGGAAAATAGAGGGTGGGGAAAAAAGAGGTATGCATGGGAAACGTAAACATTTTTTTTATTTTTATTTTAATAATTATATATATCAGTCAATCTTAGCCATCCATCTCAATTTAATCTGACGGCTAAGATTGGAACTTAGGACCTTACATATATAATGGGAGCTTATATGATCTCCCCTCTATATATATATATATATATATATATATATATATATATATATATATATATATATATATATATATATATATATATATATATATTTAGGTTCATGTGAGAACCACTTCTTCAATGAGAACCGTGAGAACTATAATATGAGCCATTAGATCATGGTGTTCAATCTCATTCGTTGGATCCTTCAAAATTCTTTAATCCCATCAATTAATCATAGTTGCTTGAGCCTTCAACCCGTAAGGTCGTAACTCCTTCTCCTTCTACCTGTAATCCTTTAATCCATAATTCTTCAATCGACCATTGAATCCAATTTTCAATTCATCAATTTTTCAATCAACTTTTCTTCAATTCATCAATTCATCACAATTGGGACCCCAGTAACCTAAGTAACTTTTTTTTTCTAATTATTTATTTTATGAGTTAACTTATTCGATTAAATTCATTATTTCATTACAATAGTTACAGTATTATCGTCGGCAAATATAATTGCAATAATCCCCGCTATCATTTTTTTTTCCAAATTTCCTCATTGACTTAGGAGTTCATCTAAAATATTGTTCTTTAATTTTCTTTTGTACGGATTTTATATGGAATACAACCCTTCTTCTTCAAGCCCTACTCGATTTAATTTCCTTTTTCAATTTTAGCGTACCATTTTTCAATTTTAGCATACCATTGTCGTATCCTCTTTTAATTATGGTGTATCCCTTCTCAATTTTGGCGTACCCTTTCTTAAATTTATCGTACCCTTTTTAAATTTTAGCGTACCCTTTTTAAATTTCAGCGTACCCTTTTTCAATTTCAATTTTAGCGTACCCTTTTCAAATTTTAGCGTACCCTTTCTCACTTTTAGCGTACTTTTTTTTCAATTTCAATTTTAGTGATCCATTTTTCACTTTTAGCGTACTCTTTTTCTGTTTTAGCGTACCCTGTTTCAATTTGAGCGTACCTTTTTTTTCGATTTTAATTTTAGCGTACCCTTTTTCACTTTTAGCGTACTCTTTTTCAATTTTAGCGTACCCTTGTTCAATTTCAATTTTAGCGTACCCTTTTTCTATTTTAGCGTACCCTTTTTCAATTTCAATTTTAGCGTACCCTCACTTTTGAATTTTAGCGTACATTTTTTAATTTTGATGTACCCTTTCTCAATTTTAGCATACCCATTTTGGTATAAGAGAAATATTTAAAGGCAATAACAAACATTTTCCTAAAAATAAAAACCGGCATTTTCTCTCTCTTACACCGGTGGCACCCACCACGGTTCTCGTCGCCGACGCACCATTTGGATAGTGGTGGTGGGTGACTGTAATAATAATAATAATGAGACGGTCATGTGGGTGACTACACTCACTATAAATAATAAGGAGTAATTAACATCGATTCTTCTATGAGACAGTCTACGCTTATGGTATTGCGAGACCTTTCGCAATATAGTTGGCATGTTTCACATTAATATTAATATTTATTTCAAGAGACTTAATAATCAGGAGGAGAAGTTAATTAGTGTAACACCCGCTATTTTTCTAAGCATTTTTATTCTTTCCGTTAGGACTCCGTCCTAACTCGCTCTATCGCTTTTCGGCCTCATATTTCATCATTTTACTAAGCTCTATTTTTATTTTTTTTATTTTAATGATTTTTATTTTTAATTTTTAAAGATTTAATTCTTTCAAATCTATTTATTTGATTTTCTTCGCAAACTAATTTATTTTCCGCGAGGAATTCTATTTTTCTTCGATTTGACGTTTTTAAGCTTGGACTTAAGATTTTCCTCTTCCTAAAAATGTCTAAACACATTTATATAATATTTTCAACTAAAATATATTTTTATTTACGAAAATTTAGCCTTTAACGATTTTATTACGAAGTTTCGTAAATAATTATTTTTCAACGTGAGGTTTACTCAAATTGCTTTGAAATGCTTTTAATAATTTTACGATCCTTATTTTTATCAATTTACAACTAATTTGGACTCATATTTTTCTTGTGTGGACCATGACTCCCATGTCACACACTACATTACATTTTTACTACATTTTATTTTATAACATGGATTAAGCTTTTAGATATTTTCTTTCTTCTCATTTATTTTGGGTGCATTAAGAATAAACTTTTCATACTCCATACACACTTCATTTGGCTGGTTTTTATCAAGTTAGTGTGGCCTTGTTTTCATCAATTTTAAAGTCTCATTTATGCATATAGCTTTCATACTCTTTTATTCATTCATTCACCAATTTATTCAAGGCAAATACTCTTCATTTTCTCTCCTTTGGACATGGTTTGCAGCAGTAATTCCAGCCAATATTTGTCTCAAAATCGAGTCTTGATCGTCTCATTATCATCTTCAAATTAATCGTCTTTCTGTCTCCTTCGTTAAGGTATTAATCGATTTTATTTCCAATCGTTTTCACCTTGATTTTTCAGCGATCTTATGGTATTTTCATACCATGAAATTCATGTTTTTTTTAGGCTTCCGAAGCGATCCCGCAGAAAACGAATATATCGTAGATTCGGAATTGGATTAGAGGTAACGTCGATGTTACTCGGTATTTCATGATTTTAATTGTGTATTTGCATGTATATATTTTTATGTTTTATTTTGGACAATATATGTATGTCATAAAGTCTGGAAAATTTTTAAAAGTTGAAAATTTGCGTGTTTCGGTATTTTTATCGCTTTTACGAGTTTAACGATTAAATCGTCATATTAATTTGTAAAATCGTAATATTCGGCCTAAACATGTAATATATGTTTATATTCTGTAAAAATGATGTTTTTGATGATTTTTAATAATTTAGTATTTTTCTGATATTTTAGTTATCGATTATTGAATTATTACCGTTTACGAACAAAAATGATTAAAACCCGATTTTTAGTTCTAGTACTTAAACGTTTTATTTCAATCTAATTTTTGACGTGGTGAAACTTTCTGAATTTTTTCATAATTTTTCGGAATCGTTAAGTGGATGAATTAACTAATCACTTTAAATCATCGTTTATCGTTAAAACCGCGTTTGTCGTTTAAATTCTCGATTTCTGGTCTTTGGTTTAAATCTGGAAAAAATTATGATTCTGATGATTTCATAATAAAATGTAATTTTATGATTTTTAGTGCTTTAATAAAATGTTTTGAACGATAAGTTTTGTTAATGGAATCGTTAATTGTGAAAATGGGTTTTAAAGACGGTTTTGACGGGATTTATTAAATCTGGAAATTTTCGAAATCTGGAAAAATGGTAGATTCTGGAAAATCATGATTTTTAAGTTTAATAATAATTTTTGGATATTAATACTTAAATCGTTTTGTAATTACTATTTTTATTAATCGTTATTGTCGATGTTAAACGATTAACGAGAAAACCCATTAAAAATCGAGTTTTAGGATTCTGGAAATTTTTTTTCTGGACAGAATGTCCATAAATATATTTTAACTATTTTACATAATTTTTGTACTATTTATTAAAGTCTTTAACTAATAAGTATTGATTTTGGACAAGCGAACTATTCATATTAGATTCACCCGCTGGATTCAGGAAGCTAAGTAAGCAAGCAAGAAGTGATTTATTGTTAAAATGCTTCGTCTTACCTAAAAGAATTATTTTTCCAGCCATTTTGGAAGCATTTAAATCTGAAACTTTGTGAGTTAAATCATCCCTTAACAAACTATTAATTTATCCAATGGTTTAATTAAATAAAAGACGTTAAAAGATTTAATTTGACATTTGCCGTAAAATCCTATTTATAATCGTATTGTCGAAACTAATAATAATTAGGGAATTTTAGTTTTGTAAATTTTGGAAACACCCTAATTAGTAGTATTTAAAATGTTTAAGACATTTCTGAATCATTTTATAAACACTTGTATGATGTTTCAATAATTTCATTAACTCAAATGTTCTCATTTTAAGAATTAATATCGTTAAGGCCGAAAGTACTAGTTTTGTAAATCTATATCGTTTACTAAAAATGTTTAATTAGTATAAATTAATATATTTGATAATTTGATATAATGCTATTTTTGTAAAGTTTCTAAATATCGAAGTTTCTAAATATAGAAGTTTCCTAAAATAGAAAGTTTCCTCTTTTGAAGGCGATCCGTTTTCCCTTTTGTTCTCTTATTATTATAATGATTATATCTCTTAAATATATCGATAATGGCTTTGTTTTGGAGTTATGGAATAAGGACAAGTGTGAGGTTAGAGTAATATATTCTGGGGTTTACGTTTTTGCCATCAACTATAAGGCTGGTGTGTCTTTATGGGGCACACTGGTTGTTGAACCGAGCATATATGGTGTTCGGGAGTGTGTGTACATTTTGACCTTAAACTCGTGCCTTGCAGTGTAAGACGCCGTCGGGTTGAACTGAGTATATATGGTGCTCGGGAGGGGTGTGCATATTATCTTAAACTAGGGCCACGCATTTGTAAGTCGCCGTCCTATTATGGTTGAGTAGCCTAGTTAGAGATCGACGTTTGATTTGTTTGAACTAAGTTCTCGAAGCTAGTTTTTAGTATTCTCCTAGTGAAAGTCTAGCCTTCATCACTAATCTTATCCATAACGTCATTTTGAATATTTTTATTATTATCGATATAATTTGGTTGCAGGTTGGCGAATGTTTTATGTTTTCTTCGGAAAACTCATTTTTATTATATTATTTCGATACGTGAAGTTTTTCACTGAAATTTTATTTTCATTATAATGTTTTACTGTTTTCATTTTCACTATTTTTCTATAGTAGTAATTACAGTTTTTAAAATCCTGTCATACGGCTGGGAGAACGTTGACGTTGCTCCCCACTGATTGTGGCTGTTATGTTTTAACATGGCAGGTATACATGTTCCGGGTGTGGGATAGCGAGCAGTGTGGATCCTGCTTATTTATTTTAATAGTTATGTCTTATGGATTGTTCAAACCCCTTTTGTGGATTGTTTTAAATTTTGGCCATTTTATTTAAGGCCTATTGTTTGACTTTACCATTTTAAATTTTCTAAGACATAGTTACAGCGTGTTTTAATCCCGACTCTACAGTGTTTCCGCCACTGTATCGCGTTAGAATTTCTAGGGGATTACAATTGATGTATGATAATAGAAATATTGTAGGGAGTATGAAAGAGATAATAATAAGAGAAAGTACCAAATACAGTAGTAATTGGTGAAGCAGGATAAAACCCTAGAAAATTCTGCTAATCAACCACAATATCTTTACTAAATTTCCCAATTTTTAAGGTTCCACCAGAAAACAAGTTATACTACTCCAGGATGAGTATGGAGTACTAGTAATTGTTTTTGTATGAAAAAAAATGGAAATGACACACACACACACTCATAACAATCTCACCAAGAACCACTAAATCACATCAAACCCCATTACTGTCTGTCTGACTGTCAGATATATTTGTCAATAATCACAGACTTATATATCTATCCAGCTATAATTAATTTGTGTGTGTGTGTTTCGGACTTTGGGGGTTAAAAAAAGGTATAATCACAAATTATTATGCTCATACAGAGGGAAACCCCAACAAATTAAAAAGAAGATGATGATGTTTAGGGTTGAATAAAAACTGAAGTAGGAGAAAGATAAGGACATAAATCAATTGTGGAGAGTTTATAGCTATTTCAAAATCAGTAGTAGTAGTAAAATAGGCGGTCGCACAATTTTGATCGTTTTATTCAACAGGGGACATCATACTCCGTATATAACATCATCATCATCATTACATATATGGAGTATATATATTTGGGTAACTTCAAACCTTTTGAATGATTTTTTCCACACTATAGTGTGTTTGTTAAATTAACCCATCCGTACATTAACAAGATATCTAGGTGGAAAAATCTCAGCCGTAAGATGTAGTAAGATCTAAGGGTGGGAGGAGGTTCTCACAGTTCTCATCATAGCATAGGTTCTCACCCGATCTTGACTCTCTCTCTCTCTCTCTCTCTCTCTCTCTCTCTCTCTCTATATATATATATATATATATATATATATATATATATATATATACCAACTTAAAAACATAATAAGAAATGTAGTATTACAAGTGATTGGGATTTTACCATAAAATATGTTATGTTTGAACTGTGAATAGGCAAATTAAACCAACCGTGGACAGCAAAAGTCGGCGCCTACTAGGCATATGGCAACGGTGCCTCCCTCAAAGGCCCTAACGCCAATTCAAACTTAACACAATATGTACCCTCGGTAAACCCTCTTCATTTATGTTGATAAGTAATAAAAACCAGTTAGTTGAAAACCTAACCATGGTCCAATAGTTAGTTTAATCAAGTCAAGACATAATTCAACAAAGGAGGGTATTCTCGCTATTTCCTATGCCTTGGTGTATTTGAGTTCCGAAGCAACTTTCCTGATTATGTGGGTATTCTCGCAGAGTGTGGCATCTGCATCCGGGAATGAGGGCATGGAAAACACCATTGATAAACTAAAGGCTTTGCTAGAGACAATGGTCAGTAAGCAGACCATGTTTGAAACCCAACTAGGGTTCATAAGAGCCGACCTAGAAGCCACGAATGCTCGTTTAACTGTCATTGAACAACAAGACCTCAATTCTGGGCCGGTAAATGTTGGGCCATCTGCCAAACTAATCAGCACGGTGTGTGAGCTCGAGCAACAGTTCCACGCCCTTCAAGGGAATAACATTCGTGTTGAAAACTCCCGAGACTATGCACCCATCAGCGAGAAACTACCAACAGATCTCAGTCTAGAAGGGTTACCCATATTCGAAGCCGACATGTTCATCAATTTGTTCGGCGCATCCCTCGGGAAATACCCAAAAGCCTGGTTCTATAGGCTAAATACAAAAAGTTTCCCAACTTGGGAAGATGTGGCTATCAAATTCGCTAAAAACTATGCTGATAATACTGAGCTTCAGACTACCATGCGGACTCTAGAAGTCACGACCCAAGATCCAACAGAGGGTTTCACCAAGTACCATCAACGTTGGCGGGCTGAGAGTGTTAAGCTGGTGGACAAGCCCAGCGAGAGGACACTAGTGGAGGCGTTCATCAACAATCTCCTACCCTCCTACCGCGTCCATCTTAGTATTCCGGCATTTTAAACTTTGAGGTGCTTACCAAAATGGGCACTAGGATTGAAGATGATCTTCGACATAATGAAGATCTATGTGAAGCTTCTATTGAAGGCTATACTGGACATCCACTTGAGTCCTTAGAGGCCGAAGACTACTAACAACATCACCCAAGAGTCCGGGTTTGATTTAAGTCCGAGTCTGAGTCCGAGTCTAAGATGTATCATTTCTTTCAATTTCAAAGTCAGAGTCAGAGTCAACTGTATTCTGTTCTCCTTTCAAAATTCAATAAAATCAGCTTTTCTATTTCTCATATATGTTTTCGTTATGTGTTTTCGAGAACATGATGAAAACCATCATACACTGTGAGCACATGCACGTGACTATTATAGGCACATCTATAATGACTGCAGGAAATCAAGAACCCTGTTTTCCTTTACTTGTTCCATGTCTGGTGATAAGTGTGTTTTGTAGTGCTTATTTCTTGTGTTTGGTTCTGCTTTCTCTTGTGGAATCGCTCTTTAGAGCGGTTTTGAGGCTACTTACGCTTTTTCTAGCTAGTTTTAGGTTCCTAAGGCCTATCTTGGAGAAATGGAACGATTCCAACTCGTTTCCGACGCATATGGAGCCAACGATGAGAAGCGACGATGACTCGGTGGCTTAGACTCGATCCCGAGTCCCATGGAGCCCACTTGATGATATCCCGAGCATCGAGCATCGATAAGAATCGTAGGAAGAGCAAATAAGGACCCATCACGCCCGGGAAGGACCAATCTCGACCTAGACGAGAAGACAAGGAAAGACAGCTTCCTGTGGGGCCATCCCGACCGGGACCGACATCATCCCAACTGGGACCGACATCTTCCCGCCTGGGAAGAGCGTAATCCCACCTGGTATTATGCATAATACCGCCCGGTATTATGCATGATCCCGACCAGGATCATCCCCTTCCCGGCCGGGAAGGACCCAGTTCAGCTCGTCTTCGCTTTTCCGCCCCCCTTTGCTTATGGAACCCTATATATATACCCCCCTCTTGTATTGTTTTAAACACACGACAACATTCACAAAACCCTAGACTACTTTAGGTTAGATTAGCTTAGATTAGTGTAGATTCGCTTAATCTTTCCTTAATTACTCCTTAATTTAGTGTTAATCCTAGTTTCATCTTTGGATTCTTGAAGACTTGTAGTGGATTATTCAATCTTGACAACATTGAGTATCCCTTGGGTTTATTTTATTCAAAGTTCTCTCCTTTTGTTCTTCCTTGTTTAGTTGGTATAATATTTCTTCTTTCTTTTCTCTTAATCTTTCATAGTTAGTAAAGTTTTCATCTTCATCTATTGTTTGTTCATCCTTGTTTAATCTTCATAATGAATGTTTTTGATTTTATGTTGATTTCTCTTGTTTGTGTTGATTTTAGTTTAGATATGTGTGAGTAGTCCTCTTGCTAGGGCTATTAGGGGGATGAGGTGCTTTCAATGGTGATTAAGGGTTTGTTTAGATTGTTGGTGGAAGTTTTGGTTGCTTCTTAGTTGTATGCATAGATCATGTTTGATGAAATGCTTGAATGACTTGTAGTTGCAAATACATGTTTTCTTGCCTTCCATCTTGTGAGTTTGTATGTTGCTAGGATGGGTTCTTGCGCGAGAGCGAGGAACCTCTAGGACGGTTTTGGAGCGAGAGCCCGGATTATGCTTAGATAGCTTGACTACCCCTTCATTCTTGCTTTCGCTTGATCATCTCATCACCCTTGAACTCGACCTAATCCTAGTTCTTTCCTTATTGATTTCTTCTTCAACTTAGCTATTATTTATCTAGTTAGTTGAATCTTTTAGCTTTAGTTGTTATACTTAGTTTATTTTTAATCGTAGTTTTATCCTCCTTCATTGTCTTAGTTTCTTAGCTTTGTTGACATAGTCTAGTCTCTAGGTAGACTCTAGTCTAATCTCTTTTCCGTCTCCGTGGATCGACCCGACTTGCTCTAGCTATCGTGTTAGGAATAGTTGGTTTTATTTGGTGTCGGGATTCACGAAAAATCCCTGCCATCAATTTGGCGTCGTTGCCGGGGACGGTGCTAGTTTAGACATTGTTTTCCTATTTACTTGACTTTGTCTTTGTTTTTGTGTTTTTCTTTGTTTTCCTTTGCTTCTTGAGTGTGTGAAGTTTATTTCCTTCTTGTCTAGTGCCCAAAAAGCACTAGACTTCTCACGTTTGCTCCTAGTCTACAGTTTATGCCTAGAGGTGGTGGCCATCCTATTCTTTACAACTCAGAGCCAGAATGGTTTTTTTGAAGCCTTCGTCAACGGACGGTTGTAAGATTGAGAGGTTCTCCACCGGGTACAAGCAACGATTTTGAGCAAAACTTGAAGATTGATCTAAACTCCCCACCTATAGAAGCCACCATAAATTCCTCTTCTCCCTCTATGAATCGAGACTATGCCATGAGGTCTCCTAACTACTATCAAGCTTCATGGGGTAATCAAGAAACCCGTGGGCACGAGTTTCAAGGACATGGAAACGACTTCCAACGAGTGAATGCTTAGCAATCCTATGATCATGGTGGTTGTTACTCGAGTTATCATTGTGAACCCACCATGTTTCATTATGTTTCTTCACATGGAAGCCAATCTCCCCAAATTCCATAATACTACCAAGCATCTCAACCTCATTACCAACCATATGATGCCCCACCCCATGGGCATCATCAAGGTTTTCAAGGAGCATTCCAAAACCCCAATGACCACCAAATGCCCAACTTGGAGTTATATCAATCGATTCTTCAAATGCAAAAGAGTCAACAAGAAATGGCCATCCAAATGCAAAAGGAACAATATGAAATGATGGCCCAATATCAAAGGGAAAACGAGGCATCTAAAGCTAGATTAAATGCCATAGCGGCTAAAACCTTAATGCTTTTAACTCAAACGTCACAACTTGACGAATGGTGCTCATCATTTGAGCAAGGGGAACAACCCAATCATGAAGCCGCCAATGAAATCCCTTTGAGAAGCGAGACTTGCTATGAAGAACCTCGATTGTCTACCCAAGATGAGACGAATGAGGAAATAATCCTTGATGACGGCATTGTTGGTGAATAATTGAATGAGGTTAGTGGGAATTTGAAGAGGTTCATTGATGAGAACACAATTGGGTCTCATCTTGTCTTTCCTCAAGAAGACAATGAAGTTGCCATTGACCTTGTTGAAACCGGACACAACGGACTCGAGGTTAATGTGGGTGATGAAAAAACCGATAAAATAGAGGAAATTCAAGAGTCTACCCCCTCCATACTTGTTGAACCTTTAATCCCCTTCACTTGCTCTTCTTTTGACCTTCATGCCGCTTCTAATGAGCTTATTATTGCGGAAGAAGAAGTTAGGAAAGAAAATCTTTGGGATGAGTTGAATGAGGTGATAGGAGTTGTGAAGTTATAGGATATGAATGATGAAATCAAGTCGCCCATATGTGAAAATCCAATAAAATATTGTGAACCCCTTGTGTTTAATTTGGATATTGGTTTAGAAGAGGTTGAAACCGCTTGTATGAGTTTTAAATCTCTTCTTATTGATGATGTGGGGAAGAACGATGTTTTAAGATTTGGAGATTTTGGGCCGGAACTTGTTGATGACTTGGGATTGGTTGATGAAAAGAAGAGGGTTAAACTCCCTTTTGACTCTTGTGCTAGATATTTGAACTTGCTTGTGGTTGGAGATGGTGCTTAGGGAGGAAGAGGTCATTAAAGCTTGTAGTTTGGAAAGACCCCGGAGACCACTTGAAGCATGATAATGGGTCTTTGGATGACTACTTCTCGCTTCCGACTTTGAGGCTTTGGAGGATAGCTTGGCTCGGGTACTCAATGAGCCCTCATTATGATGTGGCTCGAGCATTTGACTTTCTCCTCCGAGCCCTTGAGGGCTATGGATAAGAATGAAGAGTCCACCATCCTCGGTTTGACGGAGTTCCTCAAGAACCGTCATGTTGTATATTCCCCTTTCCTCTTCTTTTAAACTTTTGCGTTTGTATTTGTGAGTTTGATTCTAGGATTTGTGTGTTTTGTGGAATTCTTGTCGGTTGCTATTTTGATGAGCGATGTAAAGGAGGGATCTTTGATGGAAGTTTTTGAGCTTGATTAATAGGTGTGAATTGAAGATGAAGAACTAGAAAGGGATATGGATGATAAAAGCTTTACAGCTTGGTGGAGGAAGTCGGTTTTTGAACTTTTGACATGCTTTTGGGAACAGGATTCTAGATCCCGAAGTATTAGTTGCCTTGCGGGTGAAGCTATCAAGGGGAATGAAGAACTAAAAAGGCCATCCTACCCGGGATGAGAATCATCACGCCCGGGACGAGTTGCACTGTAAAAGACTGGCTTCTGACTAGCCATCCCGACTGGGACCGACATCATCCCGACCGGGAAGAGCATAATCCCGCCCGATATTATGCATGATCCCGACCGTGATGGTCCGTCACGACCGGGAAGGGCTACAACACCCTCCTTCGCTTTCCTTTCTTCAGTTAAGCCCCACCCAACCACTTTATACCCCCTCCCAACCTCCCTACTCACCCTTGCCACTATCATTTCACCCTTGCACCTCAATTATATACCTTCATCTCATCTCCTCGTCACTATTACATCGGGTTTCCCTCTAAATCCCGGCCTCATGTAACCAATGCAAGCCAAGTACTTCAACCATTCGACTACATTTAGAGAGAAGAGGAATAACGATGATGAAGACAAGCAAAGTGCCGATAACGATCATTGAGAAGATGGATATTATTGAGTTGATAACCGTTTGGTAAGGCGACTCTCCTTTCTTTTCCGTCTTTTATTTCTTGTCTCTCTTTGTATGTTCCCCTTCCCTTTATCCTTTTTGTGTCATGGTGGTTCTCGTGGCCTTTGGTAGTTATTGCTCCCGATTCTCGATGACGTGATTACATCGAGAATCATTTGAAAAATCTAAATTGGCAAGTCTTTTCACTTTTTCCTTATTTTTATTCCTTTTTTGGTCGAATTTAGTCGGAATCAACGCTTGGTGACTTGATTACACCTAGCCCTCCCCTCCCATTTCCATTTATTTTCTTCTTTTTATTTCTTCCCTCATCCATATCTTCTCTCGTCTCGGCCCTTCATGACTTGATTACACCCCGGCCTCACACATTCGACCCTTTCTTCACTTTCATTTTTGATTTTTAGCTTTATTTTCCCTTTTTCTCTTCTTTTTAGTGTCTCCACACACTACCGATCGAGCATGAGGACATTGCTCGGTTTAAGTGTGGGGGAGCGATATCCTAGTTTAGCTTAGCTTTATTTTCGTAGTTTTTTTTTCGAAAAATCTTAAAAATTCCTAAAAGTTTGAAAATTTTCATAAAAACCCAAAAAGTTTTCTTTTGTGTCTTTTTCTTTTGTGCCTTTGTGTCGTATATTTGTTGTGTTGTGTCTTTTGCCCCCCGATTTCCTTGTAGGTTGCGTGATCACCGATAAGTTTCGGAAAGCTCAAGACATCCGGTAATATCCTTTCATTTCTTTTTCCTTTTTTTCCTTTTCGTGGAGTTTGGAGGATGTTTTGTGATGATGTATGCTCGGGTGGAGCTTTTTGGAGTCTGTGGTTGATGTGGTTGCTTGCTCGGAAGTTTCGGGGTGGTGATTGTTTATTTCTTTGTGTGTTTGCTTTGTTTTATCTTGTTTCATTTCATTTTCTTTCATCTATGTTTTGTCTTGTGTAGTTTGTGTCTAGTGTTGAAAATGTTTTTGAAAACCCGGTTATGAGGCTAGTGCGCAAGTGTTTACTTTCCCTTCCTAGTGATATGAATCGATTCTTGGACTTTAGTCTAGTAGAATGACTTTAAATCAATGATTTCGTTGGTTTCTTACCTTGAGTCCACCTAGTCTACTAGGGATTTACTACGGGATTTGCATTTTGACCACTTTGACCACCCACGGAGTGAAAAGGCCTTGGTTCCCGAGTCCCGTCTCTTAGGTGACCATGTTTGAAATGGTTTTGATTAGTCCAAGTTTCCCCTTTTTGTGGGTTTGAAGGGAAAGCGCGCCCGACTCACCCATTTCCCTACCTTCTACACATATCTCACAAATAAGTTGCATTGCCTCGAGGTTTCTACAAATGCTTGGTTGTGATGAGTGCATACAAAATTTTGCCAAAAAGGCAAACCAAGTCAAAAAGAGAAAGAAAAAAAAAGAATGAAAAAAGAAAAAAAAAAAAAAGAAAGAAGAAAAAAGAAAAGGCACAACAAGTCAAAAAAAAACAAAATACAAAAGGAAAAAAAGAAATGGCATAGCAAATCAAAGTGATGGGAGGGATTTTGTCGTGGAATCCCGCCACCAAATAATTAACCGGCTATTCCTACGGTAGATAGGGCAAGTCGGGTCGAATCCACGGGGACGGTAGAGGCGTCTAGACTAGGTCGGCCCAAATACTAGACTAGGTCAACGAGCTAAGCTAGAGAATGATAGAAGGGGAGAGAGCAAGACTAAGACTAAGGAGAACAACTAAGGAAAACGGGCTAGGATTAGGTCGGGGTCAAAGGGGTAATGGAACGGTCAAGGAAGAGTTAGAGTGAAGGAGGTAGTAGGGTAATCTAGGTAATCTAACTTAGACCGACCTAGAGGTTCCTCATGGAACCCATCCGGCGACACACATGACAAAGGAAGGCAAGAAAAACAAGCATTCCAACCTACTTAGTCATTCAAGCATTCCAACAAACATGTGATATGCATCAACCCAAGAGGAAACCCAAATCTTCCACCAACATCTCCAACAAACCCTTAATCACCCAATTAACACCCTAATCACCCTACTAACCCTAGCAAGAACACTACTCTAACATAATCAAACTACAACTAACAAGAACAAGAAGAATCAAAACAAGAATCAAAACATCCATAATGAAACTAGTGAAAAAGATGAACTAAGAACAATACAACAATCAAAGATGCAAACTTGGATGAATTAAACAAGATAAAGAGTAAAAGGAGAAGAAGATTGTACCAAACTAGTGAAGATGAAAGATTGAAACTTGCATTAATGGAGAAAACCCAAAACAAACCACCAAGGTTGTCAATCTTGGAAGGATCTTGAAGAATTCCCTTAATACAAGTACTAAACTAAGATTAACTACTAATTACCGACTAATCTACACTAATCTAAACTAATCTAACCTAAAGTAGTCTAGGGTTCAATGTCTAATGTAGTGCATAAGCTTTACAAAACAAGGGAAGAGTATATATAGGGTTACAAATGGAAGGGAGAAGAAAGAAAAGAAATGCGGGCTACAGCACACGGTCCCGATCGGGACGGGTTCAACCCGACCGGGACGGAACCATCATCCCGACCGGGACGGGTTGGTCCCGACCGGGACGGCCTTGCAGTAACACCTCTAAAAGCGCACTTCATCCCCGACGGGATGAGGTGCATACCCGTCGGGGATGAGTCTTGTAGGCCTCCAATATGACCCTTTTGGTTCCTCCTTGCTTCACAAGGACTTCTCATCGATTCTCGGGACTCGGGATCGGGTCTCGGAGGCTCGGGATTGGGTCCCAAGGTCTCGGGGTCGATTCCAAAGCATCGAGTCATCGTTCCTTTATCTCGTTGGCTCCAAAATGTGTATGTATAGAGTCGTAATCGCTCCAACTCTTCCAAATCGGTCTCGGGAACCTGAAACGAACTAAAGGAAGCATAAGAAGCCCATAAACCGCTCCCAAGGAGCGATTCTACAGGGAAAATGGGACCAAAACACTACAAAATAGGCACTACAAACCACACTTATCAACTCCCCCACACTTAACCCTTACTCGCCCTCGAGTAAGCACAAACTAACTACTAAACTAGCCGAGCGGGTATTAGCGCACCCTACGCCCTTTCAACTCACGCGAGTGCACTTAGAGGAAAAGTGCACTCCGCAAGGCAAGTGGGGTCTTGCGACAAAACTGTGGATGCAACCGGACACAAAACACATAAACAAACAAGCACACAAACAAACACACAAAAGGTTGCACCCAAAAGAAAAGAAATACCGCTTCCCTCAAACAAGCGGTGAAAGAATCACCGGTTTAGGACTCAAGGCAAGTGACAACGTTTCCAAGCTAGCAATACAAACCAGGATGGACTAAACCCTAATAGTATGACGACAAAGCAATAAAAACGTTGGTAACTTACCTCGGTTCCTCCTAACCTTCTAAGAACGTACTACGGGACGATCGGCGGGATGGAAAAAGGATGAACCACGGTGTTAGTCGACACTGTAGGTAAGTGAGACCCCGCCCCCTTTAGCAATGAGCCAAGAGGGTCGTCCCATGTCCGAAACCGCCTAACTAGTCCAAGTAAAAAGTGGAAATATGCAAAATGAGGGAAGACCGACTAATGCCGCTATCATCCTTCCTAGGGACTCGGTCCTTTGGTAGGCTCTTCACGGCAGAAGTCGGAAAAAGGCTTATTTTTGTGGGGTTAAGATCTTTTTGTGAGACGAATTTCTTTTGGCATTTTCTCTTTTCTTTTGCATTTTTGCTTTGTTTTGCCATGCCATTCTTTTTCTTCTTTTCTATTTTCTTTTTGGTTTTGTGCCTTTTCTTTTTCTTCATTCTTTTCTTTCTTTCATTTTCTTTCATTTTCTTTTCTTTGCCCTTTTGGCTTGATTTGACTTTTTGGCACTTCTTATTGCATCAAGAAAGAGAGGAATCAACAAGTTGCAAATTATTGTGTGAATATGTGTAGGAGGTAGGGTAATGGGTATGTCGGGGTTGCGCATCCCCTTTCAAACCCACAAAAAGGTGGAGAACTTGGACTAATCAAACGATCCTAGACACGGTCACCTAAGGGACGGGACTCGGCAACCAAGGCCTTTTCACACCGTGGGTGGTCATAATGGTCAAAATGCAAATCCCGTAGTAAATCCCTAGTAAGCTAGGTGGACTCAAGGTAAGAAACCAACGAAATCATTGATTTAGGGTCATTCTACTAGACTAAAGTCCAAGACTTGATTTATAATACTAAGAAGGGAAAGTAAACACTCACACACTAGCCTCTAAACCGAGTTTTCGAAAACGGTTTACACACATGACACACAACAAAACACAAAACAAAGACTCAACGAAAATGAAAGAAAAAGAGACAAAACAAAACAAAACAAGGAGAAACAACACATAAACAAAACAAACACCACCCCGATCTTCAAACAAGTCTCCAAATCCACCACAATCTTTACAAAGCTCCTCCCGAGCACACATCATCACAAATCTCCTCCAAACTCACAAGAAGCAAAGAGGGAAAAAGGGATGAAGAGATGTTACCGGAAGTCTTGAAAGCTCACCAAAGCTAACGGCGATTAGGCAACCTATAAGGAAAAAGGGGGGCAAAACACGCACAACAAAACAAAAATACGACATAACGACACAAAAAGGAAAACACACAAAAGAAAATCTTTTTGATTTTTGTGAAAAATTTTCAAATTTTTAGGATTTTTTTTTAAAGATTTTTTCGAAAAATTACAAAAATAAAGCTAACTATGCTAGAATACCACTCCCCCACACTAAGTCGAGCCATGTCCTCATGCTCGACCGTAGTGAATGGGAGCACAAAAGAAACTACGAAAATAAAGCTAGAAATCAAAAAGAAAAGTGGAGAAAAGTGTAGAAGGTGTCAGGCCGGGGTGTAGTCAAGTCACCATGGGCCGAGACAAGAAAAAGATATGGAAGGGGGAAGAAAAATAAAAAGAAGGAAATAAAAGGAAATGGGAGGGGAGGGCTAGGTGTAATCAAGTCACCTAGCCCGGATTCCGCCCAAATCCGACTAAATCCTCAAAAATAAAGAGTGAAAAACTTGTAAAATTTGGATTTTGAAAATGACTCTCGATGTAGTCACATCATCGAGAATCGAGAGCAACCAAAACCAAGGCCTCGAAGGCCACCATGACTAAGGGGAAGGGGAGAAACAAGGGGAAAACAAGCAATAAAAAACTTAAAAGAAAGGATAGTTGCCATACCGACCAGTTAGCAACTCACTCTCTCCATCGTCTCAATGATCAATATAGGTACTTGCTTGTTGTCGTCATTGTCATCCTTCTTCAAGCTTGATAGAACCGCATGGTAGAGGTAGTAATGGTGCGAGGGGGTGGGATTTGATGCGAATATCGGTCTAAAGTAGATAGAAGATGAAGTGAGGATATGAAAATGAAGTATGTGGGTGGTATGATATGGGCAAGGAAGGTAGGGAGGTTGGGCGGGGGTATATAATGGTTGGGTGGGCTTAAATGTCGAAGAAGAGGCACCAAAAAGGAGTAGGGGATCATCCCGGTCGGGATGGGTGGTCCCAGTCGGGTTGATAAACCCTTCCCGGTCGGGAAGCCTCCTTCCCGATCGGGATGACACTCCAGTGAACTCGATTTTTGGCACCCTCATCCCGATCGGGACGGCCTCATCCCGGTCGGGACGACACACCCTTCCCGGTCGGGAGGGGTCTTTATGACTCCCATGACCCCAAAAACCGGCTCCCTTACTCACGATCCAAGCTCTATCACTAACCACTCCTTTCTAGGAGTCACCTTCACTTCACCTATCACAAAAAAACTCTGAATACACATCAAATTCACTCCCTCACATCGCTCACCAAAATACCAAAACAATTACAAGAATCCCACAAAAACAAACAAATCCAAGAAACAAAACACACAAATACAAGCACAAGTACTCTAAAGAAGAGGAAGGGGGAATATACAACATGACGGTTCTTTAGGAACTCCGTCAAACCGAGGATGGTGGACTTCATTCTTCAACCGTAGCCCTCAAGGGCATGGAGGAGCAAGTCGAACGCGCTACCGACATCATAATGAAGGCCCAAGAAGCGCGCGAGCCTAGCCAACCTCCACGGCCTCCAAGGACACTACAAAAAACTGTTTCACAGGCGACCGCCAAAATCGGTCGCAAATAGGGGAAAAACGGTCGCAAAACTAAAATCTGCGACCGATTTTGGACATTTGCGACTGTTGTTCAATGGACGCAAATCTTGGACGCAAATTTCAAGTTTGCGACTGAAAACGGTCGCAAATCTCCAACCGATTTTTCGGTCGCAAATATTTCATATTAGCGACCGAATATTGCGACCGTTTGGGCCCGCCAAAAAAAAAACCGCCATATAGAATAATCGGTCGCAAAAATATATAAAACGGTCGCAACTAAATGGTCGCAGATATATGAAATCGGTCGCACCGAAATGGTCGCAGATATCTGAAATCGGTCGCAGATATTTGAAATCGGTCGCAAATATTACTGAAAAAAAAAATTGTTTGTTTGCTTTTTTCGTGTCAATCCGTATTGAATGGATTTTATTCATTCAAATTTACATCCTGCAAAAAATAATTTACGGTTCCATTTCCAAGCCTCAAACGTCACAAACTCTCCACCAATTAGAGAAAACATTCATTCGATAACTAAATCAAATCCAACATCTTACAGAATCATAGATAAAAATCCAAGTAACATAGTCTCACAAGTTACTAAAGAAAACAAAGAGTCAAAGGATCAACAATATCATCATCAACCTAAGTTGCGGTGAAGGACCCGGTCGCCCCGTCATCTCCAAAGTCACTAAAGTCTCGTTGTGGACCAAATTGATTACGATTACAATTGGCGAACATGCTATTGAATTTATCCTCAAACTCTTTCCTCATCTCTTCTTGGAACCGACGGTATGCCTCTTCTTGCGCTCCATGTCTTGCAACATTCTCCGCTTGAAGTTTCTTGTTTTGTTCTTCAAGTTGCTTGTTTTGCTCTTCAAGTTTCTTGTTTTGCTCTTCAAGTACACTAACTATCCCCGGAGCGTATGATGCAACAGACGAAACATCCGAGGAGGATGGAGCTTTTTGAAAGTAATGATCAGCTACCTCACCCAATCCATAAACTTTTCCCTTCTTACGGCCACCAACTACTTCCAAAAATAGCTGATTTTCATCAAACTTCGTTTTAGAAGCTTCCAATTGATTTTTCTTTGTTGTGTATTCGTCCTGAAAGAAACCAAATTTATTATTTAGCCAAGTAGACAAAACATAATTTGCATATATAACAAATATCCACCCAATGTTTGAACAAGATAGCACAACTCAATCTTTCGGCAAAACAATTCAACCCAAATCAAATTATCAATCTTCGAAGAAGATAACTCAAACCCCCCAAATCAATCAATCAATCAAACAACGATAATTAGTACGAAAATAAGGAAACCCGAGGGCGCAACAATTATTCCAAGAATATTGTGAGGTTGAAGATGTCATCTCCATTCCCCGAAATCATTGATCCTCCCTCGCCAATTGCAAAACTCATAAAAATTAATAAAGCTCGGGAGTGGTAGTAATAAAGATTAATAAAGGTGTGGAGTCCATAGAGTAGTAAGAGTAACTTACACTAATTCAAAATGTATTATGCTTTGATATTTGATGCACCCTTTTACTAGCTAGTTTACTAGTTAATGAAACACTTACACAATTAAAGCTTACACACCACAAAAGCACAATAAACACTTGCATAACAAAATGAAATTGAACAAATTAAACAAGGGAAAGCAAATCATAACACAAATGGCTTTAAACATGTGACAAAAAATCAACAAAAATCGATACTTACATAGCATTTTTGAGCCTTCTTTGTGGTTAATTTTCCACAACGACTGTGTGCTTCGTGGAAGACTTCTACCGCCGTTGGGACCTTCTTGTTGGCCTTAAACTAATCAATAATTGTAAATAAGGGAAAAAAATTATGAGTTCCAACAAATTTGGGATCTCTTTAGTTGGCTTTAAAATAATCAACATATTGGTTAAATAATGATTTACCATTCTTGCCGCTTTCTCTACTGCAGAAATGGAGCCCATGTTATGAGTTCCAACAATTTTCCCATCCTCTGAGTTGCCCCTCTTATTTGCCCTGTTAATATTTGATTTTTTGATCCACTTTTCATCTTTGCTTCTTTCGAGAAGTCGAGCCCACAAATCTTCTCTCATCCATTTTGGACAGTCCATCCCTAGTTTCCCTCTAGTAGTCTGGCGATTAATCATGTCCTTTAAACGGTATCGACATCTTTCATAAAACTTCTTTCTCAACTCTTCTTCATCAGCCGGATTATATGTAAACTTGTCCTTGAGAAGAAACTAAAGAATAAAATTTGTTGGTTAATTAAGCATTACATATTTAAAAAAAGAAACTTAAGAAAGACTACTCATAAAGAGAAATAGACATTATTTAGCACGTCTTTCATCTATAAGCTAATCTATATATAATAGCAATATTTCAAATACCTTGAAATTGTTAAACCAAATTTTCCTAACATCATTTGGCACCTCCTTCCAACAACAGTATAAGTCCTCATACTTAGACTTGATAGCATGTGTCACCTTCTTTGCAACTTGAACATTATGGAACCTGTATGTGAAAAGAAAAATATTAAACGCCACGTAAATGAATAACAATAGGTGAATGACAATCAATAGTCCACTTAAAATTGATATTCTAATTAACTTGGAATGCAAATACTTAAGAAGTTAAAATCAAAAGTTAGGTACCAGACGCCTCCTGGAGATAAGTGAAGTATTTTGTCCCTCGTGGTAGTTTGGTCATCATCTTCTTCTTCTTCTTGCACTTCCTCTTCCTCTTCCTCTTCCTCTTCCTCTTCTACCACCCTAGACATTACCACCTCATCTTCTTCTTGAACTTGCGAGTGAGACGATGAGGATGGTGTACGACTCTTTCCACTTGAACTTCCTTTTCTTCTTAGATTCAATGGTGCCATTGGTACAACAAACTACAACAATCTAATTGGTTAGACATAAATAAATAAAATTAACGAACAAAATATCCAAACAATTTTTTTAAAATAACTTATTATTATATAATACGATACATTAAATTAGCCTAAATAAGTTTCTTTATCACTAGCAAATATTAATAATCTTCTCCCGAATCATCCAAATCTTCATCTTTGTCTTCACTAAATTCATCCTCGTCATCAGTATCTTCAACTTCTATTCCCTCTACTCTCACTTCGACTTCATCTTCATCATCTTGCTCTTGCTCTTCCTCCCATTCATTTGCATTCACACTAACCTCTATTTGTTCATCTTCCTCCAACTCCTCATCTTCCACATCCACGTCATCCTCTTTATCATCAACCAGTGACAAAACAGGATGATCGACAACAACTTCTTCTTGGAAAACAATTGTCTGAATGGGGGCATCAATGTGGGATCTTGCCTTAGTCTTAAACACGGCACGCCACTGATTTCTATCATTTTTTGTGCTTGGGTATGGAGCAAAATAAACTTGTTGCACTTGATAAGCCAACACAAAGGGATCATACTTAAGATATCTCCTAGTGTAGTTAACTTCAACAAGTTTATATTGTGCATGAACATTCATACCTCTTGAAGAATTGTCCATCCAATCACATTTGAATAGGATGGTTGTATAACAACTTTTATCCCCACAGTAGGTTAACTCGATAATTTCATCTAGAATGCCATAAAACTGATTTCCTTCAATGGAACTTATACCTACACCATAATTCATAGAAGCTTTTGATTTTCCATAATCGAAGGTGTGAAAGTTATAGCCATTGATCGAATAACGTTTCCAACATTTTACTTCTCTGGAAGGACCCATTGCTAAAGCTTGCAACAAATCATCATTACTCCCCGCCATTACCTATTAAAAGATATATTACTTAATTTAGTTAATGTCGAAATAATTTTAGCTTAGTTTACATGACCAATTTTGCAAATAACTTACTTGCTCTTTAAACCATTTAGGAAATTGTTCTTCAAATTCACTCCAAATACCATCCGGACAGAATTGAGGATGTTGTTGATTGATAAATTTCTCAAATTCCCTTAACATAAAAGTTTTCTTCCCTTAGAATTTAATAACTTAAAAATGAGAAATTATCCATTAATGTTAGGCTAATAAGAAATTAAGGAGTACTTACAATTCATGTTCTCTTAGAATTTCGCAATTTGATAATACGTATATATGTGCACGTTGATATTCTTTCTCATCCAAGTATCTCTTGCGACATTTTCCAGAAGTACTTCCCAAATGATCTTGGAAAACTTCAGGTAAATTTGAGTCGTCATTGTCCTTATCCATACTAAGATCTAAATCATTTGCTTTTGTGTCTACATGATCTTCAAAGTAAAGAGAACAAAAATTTGAGATCTCTTCAGTTAAGTAAGCATTGCATATGGAACCTTCTACCCGAGCTTTGTTCTTTATTTTTTTCTTCAAGTGGTTTAGAAACCTACAAGAACACTACTGTTAATAAATATTGTAATTCATCTATGATTTTGTAGCAAAAAAAGAAAATCATACTATTTACCTCTCAAATGGATACATCCATCTATATTGAACAGGTCCACCAACTTTAGCTTCATAAGGAAGGTGAACCGGTAAATGTTCCATAGAGTTGAAAAAAGAAGGAGGAAAGATCTTCTCCAACTTACAAATGATCTCGGCAATGTTATGTTCGAGACGAATCATGTCTTCGAGTTTAATTGTTGAGGCACATAAATCTCGGAAAAATTGACTTATCTCTGTTATTGCATTCCATATGTTCACAGGGAGAAAACTCTTTAATGCAACAGGTAAGAGTCTTTCCATAAACACATGACAATCATGACTCTTCAATCCATGTAATCTCAAACCGTCTAAATCCACACATCTACTCAAATCAGAGGCATAACCATCTGGAAATTTCAAATTCGATATCCATTCACACAAGACCTTTTTTTGAGCTTTATCAAGAGTGTAAGGAGCTTTAGGAATCTCCCCAGATTTCCTAATATATAAACTAGGTCGTTGACAAAATTTACGTAAATCCTTTCTTGAATTTGGCCCGTCAACCGTTTTGTCTTTCACGTCCATTACTGTGTAAATCAATTGTTCGAAAAAATTCTTCTCAATGTGCATAACATCTAAATTGTGCCGAATGAGTAGTGTTTTCCAGTACGGAAGCTCCCACAATATACTCTGCTTGAACCAACCAGTCTCCAATCTTTTCAGTCTTTTAAACTCTTCACTCGTACCGTTGACCACTGTTGGAAAATGTTTTACTTGTTCCCACAACTCATTACCCGACAACCTCGGCGGAGAGGTGTCAAACACAACTCTATCTTTCAAGAATGTAGTCTTCATTCCACGAAAAACGTGATCCATAGGTAAGAATTGTCTGTGACAATCAAACCAACATATTTTGTTTCCATGTGGAAGATGAAATGATTTTTTGGAGTCCATGCAATATGGACATGCAAAATAACCAGCAGTGGACCATCCAGATACCATGGCGTAAGCGGGAAAATCGTTAATGGTCCACATAAGTGAAGCTCTCATTTGAAAGTTTTGTTTTTTTGACACATCATAGGTGAGGACACCAACTTCCCATAACATTTTTAACTCATCGACTAATGGTTGTAAGTAGACATCCAAATGCCCTTTTGGATTTTTAGGACCGGGAACAATTAAGGTAAGAAACATAAAAGGTCTCTTCAAACAAAGCCAAGGTGGTAAGTTGTACGGGGTGAGTATTACAGGCCAACAAGAGTATGATCTCCCAAACTGCCCAAATGGTGAGAAACCATCGGTGCAAAGGCCAAGTCGAACATTACGAGACTCTTCGGCAAACTCAGGATAACTAGTATCAAAATGTTTCCAAGCCTCTCCATCACTTGGATGCGCCATTGTCCCGGGAACGCGCTTGTTCTCTGAATGCCATCTCATATGCCCCGCAATTTTCTTTGTTGCATAAAGTCTTTGCAACCTTGGTGCAATTGGAAAATAAGTTAGCACTTTTTTAGGCACTTGTTTCCCCGTTGAAGTCAACTTGTATCTATCTTCGTTACACTTCTTACACTTATCCAAGGCATGATCAAGTTTCCAGAAAAGCATACATCCACTAGGACATGAATGAATCTTTTGGTGGGGAAGTTCTAGACCTTTAAGCACTTTCTTAGTGGTATAGAAACTTCGAGTCATGATATTATTCTCTGGAAAAGCTTCCCATAGTAAAGAAGAAACCCCATCCGCACCTCTATGTGTTATGTTGTTCTCACATTTCAAATTTACTATCCTTGACACTGCCTTCAATAGGGAGAAAGTAGTTCCCTCATACAAAGGCTTAGTAGCCGTGTCTAACATGTCAAAAAAAACTTTTGCTTGAGGATTTGGAATTTCTTCAGTTTCTTCTAAAGGGGGTTCCTCCAAGATGTCTAATACACTATGTCCTAAAGCATCTAGGACCATTTCCCTATAAGTGTTGGGCGTATCTGTTTCCTCTTGTTCAACCGCATATTCCTCACCATGACAAACCCAATCATAGTACTCCTCAGTAAACCCTTTTCTAAAGAGATGGTCTCTCACCTCAAACTCATTCTGAAGCTTAGTATTCTTGCAACTTTGACATGGACACCTAAGTTTTCTCCCTATTTGATATTCCCGTTGTTCTTTTGCATGTTCAACGAAATTCTCCACACCATTAACATAGTCCAATCTAAGTTTCTTATTAGCATCCACCCTTTCGTACATCCATTTTCGTTCCAATCGCTTCATTTTAAATCTACATAACACATATATATAACATACACACATATATACATACATACATACACAAACATATAGACTTATACAACACTAACAGAAAAGAATATGATAATAATACTTATAATATTCTTATGATAATAATATGATAATAACAACACTGATTTGGTATCTTAGCCTAGTGTATTCTTATATGTGACGGTTGATGATAAAATAAAAGAGAGTTTTACTACTATTTACAGTTTTACAACTTTTGATTGATTGAAATCTCCCCTTTTGAAGCATCTTTTTTTGTAAGTAAACATCTTTCTCTCATTTGTTGATTACGGTTAGTTCAACTAACTTCTATGGAATTTTTCATTGGGGTTTTAACTTTTCTGGGTTGAAGAATTTGTGGAGGTTCGTTGTGTGATTTAAGTGATTGTATGTTTGTTTCAGTAGAATGGCAGAACCCTCTAAGGCCCTGTTCTCCTGGACTTATATTCAGACAGTTTCAGTTCAGTTCAGTTCAGTTCAGACAGTTTCAGTTCAGTTCAGTTCAGTTCAGACACATTAAGTTCAGTTCAGTTCAGTTCAGTTCAGACACATTCAGTTCAGTTCAGTTCAGTTCAGTTCAGTTCAGTTCAGACTTATTATTATTATTATTATTATTATTATTATTATTATTATTATTATTATTATTATTATTTTTAAAACCGGACTTTTATTATTATTATTATTATTATTATTATTATTATTATTATTATTATTATTATTATTATTATTATTATTATTATTATTATTATTATTATTATTATTATCGGCATATTCAAGTAAATTTATCACGGGCCTTCAACATACTGTGCATTTATTATGACTCAAATTTTTTAAAGTATATTAGTAATATTTTTTTAATATTGAATTATGGAAGGTGAGAATATTAATATTGAATCTATACTATTATAAGTTATAAATATTAATTATACTAATAATAATAACATTATTATTATTATTAATATTATTATTATTATTATTAATATTAGAATTAATTATTTTTATTTTTATTTTTATTTTTCAGTTCAGTTCAGTTCAGTTCAGACACATTCAGTTCAGTTCAGTTCAGTTCAGACACATTCAGTTCAGTTCAGTTTAGTTCAGACACATTCAGTTCAGTTCAGTTCAGTCAGTTTAAGTCCAGGAGAACAGGGCCTTAAGTCATTCATATCCGGAATGTAGGCCAAGAGATTACTGAGGTACTAATACTTCTTACTCTCTACTGACTTACCAACCTCCTCCCCATGTCATGAGAATTTGTGTTCCATGTTATCTTCATTTTATTTATTTATTGGAATCTACAGACTGATTTGCTTCAGTTAGTTCAACCATTTGGGTCTGTCAACAAGTTAGTCATGCTACCTACCAAGAATCAGGTTACTCCCTCCCTCCGTCTCAACTCTCAACTCAATCAATCAATGAATTGTTATCTATTTCTTGCTACATACCCACTTCGGATTATATTGATTTTATAGAATTCTTCCTTGGAAGGAAAAATTGGCGTTATTGAAGAATATAATTTGTTTCCTCTCCCTCTCCAGTCTCCACTCATATTCTTGTAATTAAAACTATACATACATGATACATGATACAACTAGCAAGTGTATGTAGGAGTATTAAGCAATGGAATACTCCGTATCCATTATTATCCCTAGTACTCGTAAGTAGCAGAGCTGAATGCAGAGCTGTGGAATATTGAATGTAAGTTCATCCTACAGACTACAGTGTGTACAAATTTATGGGCTTTTTAAGTAAGAACGCAGAAGGTGTTGTTATCTTCTCCAAGTGGACAGACCTGGAATTCTCAAGGGATTTGACACTCACCTAACTCTCTCTCTATATGCTCGTCTCTATCCTCAAGTCAAGTCTTTGCTATGGAGACTCTACTTATGCAGCACGGTCACGGAGCACTACTACTTTTCTCACTGTTTTTCTACTGCACATACCTTGTATAAAAGGACATCACTTCACTGATATGTGATACTCATTCAAACCCCTACACACCAAATCCCCCTTCTGCTTTCTTTACTCATGTCTACTACTACTAATAATAATAATATAAACATGTCATCAAAGCTGTTAATATGGCTACTCATCTCTTGTTGCATTCAGCTCTAACGAGACGGACATACACTACACCATTCCATTTCCATACCTAGCTACCTACAATAACCTTAGCTTTCATTCCATTTCCATCATTCATAAATCTCTAATTCTTGCCTAGATATATACTCCACCCTATTACTCATTGTCTAATTCAAAACCCGTCCACATCCAATTTACCATTTTCTCATTACACCAAAAATAAACAGTTTTACACCTTTACATTCACAGTACGCTGATAAATCTAACAAAACTGAAAACTCCCAATGAATTAAACACACCAGAAACATAGAGCACAAAATGAAACATATATTAGGAGTAATGAGACAAAGTGAGCACCAGTTCAATACTGCTATATTCTGTGCTATAGCAACAACAACGAATTTTTTCTCATAAACAAAAAATAGTAGTAATTGAGGATCCTTTAGTAAGTGCAGATAGATTTATCACCTAAATCAACTAAATCAACTAAATCGGAAAATTCTAAATTCTAAATCACCTAAATCGAAAATAAATCAACTAAATCGGAAAATTCTAAATCACCTGAGAAACCCTAACTTGGAGAGATGGTGGCTGAAAAAGGGCGAGGTCGGGTGGCTGACGTCGAGGCGAGTCTTCCTCCGGTGAGATATCAGGCCGGCGGGGAGTGAACGTCGGGGAGTGACCGAAGGTTTTGGGTTTCTTTTTTTGGGGTAAGGTTTTGGGATTGTAATTTTTGGGGATGAAAATGAATGATTCTGAGAAATGGTCGCATACCCTAACAATTTTGTGAAAGTTTACGACCGACTGACGTTCGGTCGCAAATTCGGTCGCAATATTAATGTTGCGACCACAAAATTGGTCGCAAATAATTATAAACGGTCGCTGAATTTTCGCGCCTTTTGCCCTCACTGTTTCGCGCCCCCTTCCGACCAAATATCAGTCGCAATATTAAATAACGGTCGCAGATTTTATTTGTGCGACCGATAAATATTCGGTCGCCTGTGAAACAGTTTTTTGTAGTGGGAGGAGGCAAGAAGTAGGAATCCCAAGACCCAACGTCATCATTCATGTTGTCTCCGGGGTCTATCCATCCTACGAGCTTCACCGACCTCTTCCTCCCTAGGCATCGCCTCCAATCACAAGCAAGCTTCATCTCCAAGAAACAAGGCACAAAAAGCGGTTTTGGCCTCATCTCCTCAATGCACACCCCCACACTTTCTTCAAGTTGTGGTTCCCCATCTTCATCACTAGGCCCCACATCATCTTGGAGAAGAGGATCGAAACTTCTACCGGCGGTTTCAATCTCTCCCAAGTCCTTGCTTGGTTCACTAGCTAGGGGTTCTTGATGCTTAGTCGCATTATCGCACAAGGGCAACTCGGGATTGTCAATTTCACCCAAAAACTTCACAAATTCTACCAACCCATCCAACTCACTATCCTCCTCCAATTCTTCACCAACGATGCCTTCACCAAGAGTCATATCCTCATTCGTCTCTTTTTGGGTAGACGACTGAGGCTCTTCAAAGCAAAACTCTCCTCCAAAGGGAACTACATCGGCGACTTCATGGTTAGGTTGCTCCTCTCTCTCAAGTGGGCACCCTTCATCTAATTGCGATGTTCGGGATAAATACATTACGGTTTGAACCGATAATGCATTTAATCGAGCATCAAACGCCTCGTTTTCCTTCCGATATTGGGCCAAGAATTCATCTTGATCATTTTGCATTTGGATGGCCATTTCTTGTTGGCTCTTTTGCAATTGAAGAATCGATTGATACAACTCCAAGTTCGACGATTGGTGGTCATTGGGGTCTTGTAAGGCTCCTTGAAAATCTTGATGATGCCCAAGGGGTGGGGCATCATATTGTTGGTAGCAAGGTTGGGGTGATTGGTAGTGTTGTGGGTCATAGGGTTCATATTGTGGTTGGGGTGTAGGGTAATATTGTGGGTCTTGGGGAAATTGGCTTCCATACGGTGAATCTTGATTGAACATGGTGGGTTCACAATCATAGCTCGAGTAATAGTCACCATGATCGTAGGATTGGTAATCGTTCACTTGTTGGTAGCCGTTTCCGTACTCTTGAAGATCATACCCATCTTGATCACCCCAAGAAGCTTGATTATGGTAGGGGGACGTCATGTCATACCCTTGGTTCATGGAAGAAGAGGGGTAGCTCATATCGGCTTCCATGTGTGGGGAGTTTAGATCAAACCCCATGCTCGCTCGAAAATCGTAGCTCATACCCGGTTGGAAACCACTCATTCTAGCAATCGTCCGTTAAAGCGGCTCTAAGTTGCAAGAAGAAGATAGTCACCACCTCTAAGCACAAACTGTAGACTAAGAACAAACGTGAGAGGTCTAGTGCTTTTTGGGCACTAGACAAGAGAGAAATAAACCACACACACACAAGAAGCAAGGTAACAAAAAGAAAAAGAAAAACACAAACACAAAGACAAAGTCAAGTAACTAGGAAAACAAAGTCTAAACTAGCACCGTCCCCGGCAACGACGCCAAATTGATGGGAGGGATTTTGTCGTGGAATCCCAAGCCGGTTAACTTAGACGGACCTAGAGGTTCCTCATGGAACCCATCCGGCGACACACATGACAAAGGAAGACAAGAAAAACAAGCATTCCAACCTACTTAGTCATTCAAGCATTCCAACAAACATGTGATATGCATCAACCCAAGAGGAAACCCAAATCTTCCACCAACATCTCCAACAAACCCTTAATCACCCAATTAACACCCTAATCACCCTACTAACCCTAGCAAGAACACTACTCTAACATAATCAAACTACAACTAACAAGAACAAGAAGAATCAAAACATCCATAATGAAACTAGTGAAAAAGATGAACTAAGAACAATACAACAATCAAAGATGCAAACTTGGATGAATTAAACAAGATAAAGAGTAAAAGGAGAAGAAGATTGTACCAAACTAGTGAAGATGAAAGATTGAAACTTGCATTAATGGAGAAAACCCAAAACAAACCACCAAGGTTCTCAATCTTGGAAGGATCTTGAAGAATTCCCTTAATACAAGTACTAAACTAAGATTAACTACTAATTACCGACTAATCTACACTAATCTAAACTAATCTAACCTAAAGTAGTCTAGGGTTCAATGTCTAATGTAGTGCATAAGCTTTACAAATATGGTTACAAATGGAAGGGAGAAGAAAGAAAAGAAATGCGGGCTACAGCACACGGTCCCGATCGGGACGGGTTCAACCCGACCGGGACGGAACCATCATCCCGACCGGGACGGGTTGGTCCCGACCGGGACGGCCTTGCAGTAACACCTCTAAAAGCGCACTTCATCCCCGACGGGATGAGGTGCATACCCGTCGGGGATGAGTCTTGTAGGCCTCCAATATGACCCTTTTGGTTCCTCCTTGCTTCACAAGGACTTCTCATCGATTCTCGGGACTCGGGATCGGGTCTCGGAGGCTCGAGATTGGGTGCCAAGGTCTCGGGGTCGATTCCAAAGCATCGAGTCATCGTTCCTTTATCTCGTTGGCTCCAAAATGTGAATGTATAGAGTCGTAATCGCTCCAACTCTTCCAAATCGGTCTCGGGAACCTGAAACGAACTAAAGGAAGCATAAGAAGCCCCTAAACCGCTCCCAAGGAGCGATTCTACAAGGAAAATGGGACCAAAACACTACAAAATAGGCACTACAAACCACACTTATCACAAAGCAAAGTACAAAAGAAGAAAAATACCAAGAAAATCATTACAAAAAAAAAACTTACCCCTAAGAAATAAGTCTTTTACCGATTGTTATCGTGAAGAGCCAACCAAAGGACTGAGTCCCTAGGAAGGATGATAGCGGTAATGGTCGGTATTTCCTCACTTTGCAACCATATCCACCCTTTTACTTGGACTAGTTAGGCTATTCTTGAGCATGGGACGTCCCTCTTGGCTTATCGCTAAAAGAGGCGGGATTTCACTTTACCTATAGTATCGACTAACTCCGTGGTTCATCCTTTTTCCATCCTGCCTATCATCCCGTAGTACGTTCTTAGAAGGTTAGGAGGACCTAGGTAAGTTACCAACGTTTTTATTGCTTTATTGTCATAGTATTAGGATTTTGTCCATTTCGGTTTATATTACTAGCTTGGGAATGTTGTCACTTGCCTTGAATCTTTAATCGGTGTTTCTTCCACCGCTTTGTTGAGGGAAGCGGTATTTGTTTCTTCTTGGATGCAATCGTTTGTTTGTTTTTTTGTTTCTGTGTTTATGTGTTTTCGTGTTCGGTTGTATCCACAGTTTTGTCGCAAGACCTCACTTGCCTTGCCGAGAGCACTTTTCCTCTAAGTGTTCTCGCGTGAGTTGAAAGGGCGCAAGGTGCGCTAATACCCACTCGGCTAATATTTTAGTTTTTATTAGTTTAGTAGTTAGTTCGTGCTTACTCGAGGGCGAGTAAGGGTTAAGTGTGGGGGAGTTGATAAGTGTGTTTTGTAGTGCTTATTTCTTGTGTTTGGTCGCGCTTTCTCTTGTGGAATCGCTCTTTAGAGCGGTTTCGAGGCTACTTACGCTTCTTCTAGCTTGTTTTAGGTTCCTAAGGCCTATCTTGGAGAAATAGAACGATTCCGACTGGTTTCCGATGTATATGGAGCCAACGATGATAAGCGACGATGACTCGGTGGCTTAGACTCGATCCCAAGTCCCATGGAGCCCACTTGATGATATCCTGAGCATCGAGCATCGATAAGAATCGTAGGAAGAGCAAATAAGGACCCATCACGCCCGGGAAGGACCCATCTCGACCTGGGCGAGAAGACAAGGAAAGACAGCTTCCTTGGGGGTCATCCCGGCCAGACCGACATCATCCCGACCGGGACCGACATCTTCCCGCCCGGGAAGAGCATAATCCCGCCCGATATTATGCATAATACCGCCCGGTATTATGCATGATCCCGACCGAAATCATCCCCTTCCCGGCTGGGAAGGACCCAGTTCAGCTCGTCTTCGCTTTTCCGCCTCCCTTTGCTTATGGAACCCTATAT
Organism: Agrostemma githago; assembly: GCA_958450325.1. NCBI lineage: Eukaryota > Viridiplantae > Streptophyta > Magnoliopsida > Caryophyllales > Caryophyllaceae > Agrostemma > Agrostemma githago. Next base: position 56,495,530 of record OY288247.1, on the reverse strand, counting down.
ATATACCCCCTCCTGTATTGTTTTAAACACACGACAACATTCACAAAACCCTAGACTACTTTAGGTTAGATTAGCTTAGATTAGTGTAGATTAGCTTAATCTTTCCTTAATTACTCCTTAATTTAGTGTTAATCCTAGTTTCATCTTTGGATTCTTGAAGAGTTGTAGTGGATTATTCTATCTTGACAACATTGAGTATCCCTTGGGTTGATTTTATTCAAAGTTCTCTCCTTTCATTCTTCCTTGTTTAGTTGTTATAATCTTTCTTCTCTCTTTTCTCTTAATCTTTCATAGTTAGTAAAGTTTTCATCTTCTTCATCTATTGTTTGTTCATCCTTGTTTAATCTTCATAATGAATGTTTCTCTTCTTATGTTGATTTCTCTTGTTTGTGTTAGTTTTAGTTTAGATATGTGTGTGTAGTCCTCTTGCTAGGGCTATTAGGGGGACGGGGTGCTTTCAAGGGTGATTAAGGGTTTGTTTAGATTGTTGGTGGAAGTTTTGGTTGCTTCTTAGTTGTATGCATAGATCATGTTTGATGAAATGCTTGAATGACTTGTAGTTGCAAATACATGTTTTCTTGCCTTCCTTCTTGTGACCTTGTATGTTGCTAGGATGGGTTCTTGCGCGAGAGCGAGGAACCTCTAGGACGGTTTTGGAGCGAGAGCCCGGACTATGCTAAACTCTAATCTATGCTAATCTATGCTAAACTAGGCTAGGGTTTGTGGGTAATGTCTAACATAAGCTTAGATTACAAGAGGGAGGGTATATATAGGGTTACAATGAGTGGAGGAAAGGAAACAAGTGACGCGGGCCTGTAACTGGGCCATCCCGGTCGGGTTGAGTTGGTCCCGGTCGGGATGAGGTGGTCCCGGTCGGGATGAGCTCATCCCGGTCGGGATGGACCCAAAACAGCAGCCCTCTCTTTTGTGCACTTCATCCCGGACGGGATGAGGTCCTTCCCGTCGGGGATGGGTCTTGTAGGCCTCCTTTAAGCTCCTTTTTGTCCCTCCTTGCTTCACATGGACTTCTCATCGACTCTCGGGTCTTGGGATCGAGTCTAAGGGGCTCGGGATCGGGTCCCAAGGTCTCGGGATCGAATCCAAGGCATCGAGTGATCGTTTCTTCGCTTCGTTGGCTCCGAAAACAGTATGTATTGAGTCGGAATCGCTCCAACTCTTCACGAATGGTCTCGGGAACCTGAAACGAGCTAGAGGAAGCATAAGTAGCCCATGAACCGCTCCCAAGGAGCGATTTGGCAAGGAAAATGGGACCAAAACACAGCAAAATAGGCACTACAAACTACACTTATCAACTCCCCCACACTTAACCCTTACTCGCCCTCGAGTAAGCACAAACTAACTACTAAACTAGCCGAGCGGGTATTAGCGCACCCTACGCCCTTTCAACTCACGCGAGAACACCTAGAGGATAAGTGCTCTCCGCAAGGCAAGTGAGTTCTTGCGACAAAACTGTGGATGCAACCGGACACAAAAACACATAAACAAACAAACACACAAAAGGTTGCACCCAAAAAGAAACAAATACCGCTTCCCTCTAAAAAGCGGTGAAAGAAGCACCGGTTTAGGACTCAAGGCAAGTGACAACGTTCCCAAGATAGCAATACAAACCAAAATGGACAAAACCCTAATAGTATGACGACAAAGCAATAAAAACGTTGGTAACTTACCTTGGTTCCTCCTAACCTTCTAAGAACGTACTACGGGACGATCGGCGGGATGGAAAAAGGATGAACCATGGTGTTAGTCGACACTGTAGGTAAGTGAGACCCCGCCCCCTTTAGCGATGAGCCAAGAGGGTCGTCCCATGTCCAAAACCGCTTAACTAGTCCAAGTAAAAAGGTGAAAATATTTGCAAAGTAAGGGAAGACCGACCTTTGCCGCTATCATCCTTCCTAGGGACTCGGTCTTTTGGTAGGCTCTTCATGCTAATGATCGGAAAAAGACTTATTTTTGAGATGTGGGGATTAGGATCTTTTTGTGAGACGATTTTCTTTTGGCATTTTCTCTTTTCTTTTGCATTTTTGCTTTGTTTGTTGCCATGCCATTTCTTTTTCTTCTTTTCTATTTTCTTTTTGGCTTTTGTGCCTTTTCTTTTTATTCATTCTTTTCTTTCTTTCATTTTCTTTCTTTTTTCCCTTTTTGGCTTGATTTGGCTTTTTGGCATTTCTTTGTGTAACAAGAAAGAGAGAACTCAACAAATTGCAATTTATTGTGTGGGTATGCGTAGGAGGTAGGTAAATGGGTAAGTCGGGGGTCGCGATCCCTCTTCAAACCCACAAAAAGTGGAGAACTTGGACTAATCAAACAATCCTAAACATGGTCACCTAAGGGACGGGACTCGGCAACCAAGGCCTTTTCACACCGTAGGTGGTCATAATGGTCAAAGGTGCAAATCCCGTAGTAAATCCCTAGTAAGCTAGGTGGACTCAAGGTAAAAGACCAACGAATTCATTGATTTAGGGTCATTCTACTAGACTAACGTCCAAGACTCGATTTAAACCACTAGGAAGGAAAAGTAAACACTTGCGCACTAGCCTCTAAACCGGGTTTTCAAAAACCTTTTTAAACACACTAGGCACAAACACAAGACAAGGCAAAGACACGACGGAAACGAGAGAAAAAGAAATAAAAGATAACAAAACAAAACAAGGAGATACAAACACATAAACAAAACAAACACCACCCCGAGCTTCCAAACAAGCCACCAAATCAACCACAAGCATTACAAAGCTCCACCCGAGCACACCACATCACAAACCTTCTCCAAACTTCACAAGAAATAAAGAGAGAAAAGGGATAGAAGATGTTACCGGATGTCTTGAAAGCTTTCCAAAGCTAACGGTGATTCAAGCAACCTATAAGGAAGAGGGAGGCAAAACACACACAACGAAACAAATATACGACACAATGACACAAAAGGAAAACACACAAAAGAAAATCTTTTTGATTTTTGTGAAAAATTTTCAAATTTTTAGGATTTTTATAGATTTTTTGAAAAACTACGAAAATAAAACTAACTACGATAGAATATCGCTCCCCCACACTTAAGTCGAGCAATGTCCTCATGCTCGACCGTAGTGCATGGGAGCACAAAAGAAAAGAAACTACGAAAATAAAGCTAAAAATCAAAAATAAAGTGGAGAAAATGGTAGAATGTGTCCGACCGGGGTGTAGTCAAGTCACCATGGGCCGAGACAAGAAAAGATATGGATGGGGGAAGAAATAAAAAGAAAGAAATAGAAGAAAATGGGAGGGGAGGACTAGGTGTGATCAAGTCACCTAGCCCGGATTCCGCCCAAATCCGACTAAATCCTACAAAAAAGAGTGAAAATCTTGTAAAATTTGGATTTTGAAATGACTCTCGATGTAGTCACGTCATCGAGAGTCGGGAGCAACAAATACCAAGGCCCCGAGGGCCACCATGACACAAAAGTGTATAAGGGGAGGGGAACAAACAAGGGCAAACAAGCTATAAAAGACGGGAAAGAAAGGATAGTAGTCGTACCATGCGTTTAGCAACTCACTCGCTCCATCGTCTCATAAGTCAATATCGGCGCATAGCTAGTTGTCGTCATTGTTTTTACTCTCCAATCGCGATATGTATCCATGGTTGGAGCACAAAGGTATAATGAGGTGGGTTTTGATGTGAAAGTCGGTGTAAAGTGAAGAGAAAGTGAGGTGAAAATGTGTATGTGGGGTGTAGGGGTCATATAAGGAGAGTAAGGACATGTAGGGAGGTTGGGAGGGGGTATAAAGTGGTAGGGTGGGCTCAAACGACGAAGAAAAGGCCAAAGGAGGAACAAGGGGTCCATCCCGGTCGGGATGGGTGGTCCCGGTCGGGATGACCTGCTTGTCCCGGTCGGGAAGCCTTCGTCCCGGTCGGGATGGCACTCCAGTAGCCCCAACTTTTGTCACACTCATCCCGGACGGGATGACACCCTTCCCGGTCGGGATGGCTCATCCTTCCCGGTCGGGATGACCTCTTCTCGGCCGGGAAGAGTCTCCTAACCCTCTATAGCTCCCAAAAGCTCGTTCCAATCTTCAAAAACCGACTCCCCTTTACACGATCCAAGCTCCAAGATTAACCCTTCCTTCCTAGGAGACACTTTCACTTCACACCTATCACAATAAACTCAAATACGACATCAAATTCCCTCCTTCACATCACTCATCAATCAATCCAAATAATCAAGAATTTCACAAAACCAAACAAACTACAAGAGAAAGAAATGTATACAAAGGGACGGTTCTTGTGGAACTCCGTCAAACCAAGGTGGTGCATTCTTCAATCTTTTTCTTCAACAACAATGATTAGTTCCATCTCCATCAAGGGCACGAAGAAACAAGTCGAAGGCTCTAGCAAAGTCTTCAATCAAGCTAGTAATATAAGCATCCAAAAACCAAGGCTCTCCATGACCTTGTCTCGACGTTCTCGGGGCCTCCCGATCTTGTAAGTTCAATGGCTTGAACTTATACTTTTGATCCTTCGGGATATACCCAAACGTCCATCTATCCTCGCGTGGCCCCAAGGGAGGCTCATCTTCCTTCTTGCCTTTCAACTTGTCATCAAACCCATGATATGGGCACTCATCCTCTCCAATCTCGGAGTCATCATCCTCAAGTTCACAAGAGATCTTCTTCAAGCTTTGTCCCAACTCAACCCCTAGATCAATGTCTTTCGTGGCGTGGATCATATTGCAAGACTCTTCATTAGTAGGCGAAGTGTTGCCTTGGAGGTCAAACACTAGCTTTTCTTCGCCTAACTCGAAGGTGATCCTACCATTCTTCACATCGATCATAGCACCGGCGGTGTGTAGAAATGGGCGCCCAAGGATAATGTGAGTGTTGGCATCTTTCGGCATATCAAGCACGATGAAATCGACCGGAATGAAGAACTTCCCGATCCGTACCGGCACGTCCTCTAGCATCCCTAATGGTCAGTTGAATGAACTATCGGCCATTTGGAGTGTAATGGAAGTACTTTTAAGCTCCTTCATCCCAAGTCGGCAACAAATAGAATAAGGAATGATGCTCACACTCGCACTCAAGTCACATAATGCTCTCTCGATCTTGTAGTTGCGAATGGTGCAAGGGATCGAGAAACTATCCGGATCCTTCAACTTTGGAAGCGTAGAACCTTGAATAAGCTCGCTCACCACCCTTGTGAAAGCAATAGTATCTTCCTTGTCGATGGATCTCTTCCTAGCTAGGATTTCTTTCATGAATCTTCCATATGCCGGGATTTGGGTAAGTAGCTCGGTAAATGGGACACTCACATCCAACTTCTTCACAATATTAAAGAATTTGTCATATTGGCTATCCACCTTGGTCTTCATTTGCCTTGTTGGGAAAGGCAACTAGATTTGGATCTTGTTTTGCTCAATAGGGGTGGACTCTTCAAATGACACTTTCCTTTTTCCCTTGTCTTTTGCTTGAAGTGGGGGAAGCTCGTCTTCTTGAGGTTTCTCAATCTCCCATAAGACTTGCTCCTCTATAGGATTTCCCAAGCTTTGGTCTTCTTGAATTGGAGGAACAACTTCTCTTGTTGGTTCTTGCTCATTAGGGGGTGGGGGAGGGTTATAAGATGAACCTCTCCTAGTGGTAATAGCATTTACATGCTCAAGTTTCGATGTTTCACCTTGAGGAGGTAATTGCCCCTTTTGCCTTGAAGAGCTACCCGAAGCAAGTTGAGCTATTTGGTTCTCAAGCATCTTCGTATGAGCATCTCTCGCCATGTTGTCCCTTTGAATAAAAGCATAGAACTCTTGTTGGTTTTTTGACATCTCCATTTGACCCCTTTGCATCTCCAACATAGATTTTTGAACGTCGAAATCACGAGGTGGAGATTGTGGGTTGTGCGGAGTATCGGTGATGGCTAGAGGAATGTCATAGTCATGAGTAGGAGATCGGCTCCTAGGCTTGCTTTGTTGTTGTTGATGGTTCCCTTGGAACCCATGAGAATTGCCTTGATTAAGGCCTTGATTGTTGCCATTGTTGTGGTTTTGTTGTCTTTGGAAGTTTTGGTTTCCTTGGAAACCACCTTGATTGAAGTTCCCTTGTTGGAACCCTTGATTGTTGTTGTGGAAGGTACCTTGGTTATTTTGCTTGAAGTTGTTGAAGGGTCTTGGATTACCCACATAACCTTGATAACCTTGATTGTTGTCCCTTAAGGTAGGTGGAACATAGGGACGAGGTTGCATAGCTTGTTGTTGAGGGACTTGATTGGAAGCTTGGTATTGATTGGAATAGGAGGCACCTTGCTTGAACGCTTGAAAGGCGTTCACTTGCTCAATGCTTCCTTGACAATGCATAGGATCATGACCAACGATTCCATAAGTATCACACATCCCATAATAAGGCAAAGGAGATGCAAATCCCAAAGCATTCACTTCTTGAATTGAGTGTTGGTTGGAGGTACTAATGCTTTGAACTTGATTGAGGTGGCCTTGGAGCTTCTTGTCAATATTCTCCATGTGGGTCATCAATTGATCTCCAAGGTCAATGCTTAATTGAGTAATAGCATCAACCTCGTGCCTACCTCCTCGATTTGCCTTCCTAGGCCTTGAGTATTGAGAATTATGAACCGCCATCTCCTCGATTCTTGCCCATGTTTGGTCATCATCGACCTCGGTGAACCTACTATTGGAGCCCATATTGAGTATAGTTCTTGAGTCATCATAAAGACCGTTCCAAAATTGTTGGACTAAGAACCATTGTGAAAGTCCATGGTGGGGGCACGATATCACCAAAGATTTAAACCTCTCCCAAGCTTCATATAGGCTCTCTTCATCCCGTTGTTGGAAACCGGTGATGGAGGCCCTAAGCAAATTAGTCTTTTCCGGAGGGTATAATTTTTGGTAGAACGCCAATGCAAGCTTCTTCCAAGTGTCGATGCCCATGGTTGCCCTATCGAGACTCTTGACCCATTGCTTCGCTTTTCCAATTAATGAGAATGGAAATAATACCCATCGGATTTGATCTTGTGTAACCCCGGGTTGAGAGATAGCGTCGCAATAATCGGAGAAAGTCTCCATGTGTTGGTGCGGGTCTTCGGTGGGCAAACCACTAAATTGATTCCTTTCCACAAGTTGGATGAATTGAGTCTTGGCCACAAATTTTCCGGCATAAGCGGCCGGTAGAGCATTCGGTCCCGGCAAGACATCTTCCGTAAATGTAGAGTGAGACGAAAACTTCGGCATAATTGGATGTAAGGGAGATGGTGGTGAAGATGGAGTTGAAGTAGATGTAGAGGGGGAACTAGGACTAGAATATCCAAAGGGATTGGTGAAATTCCCTTCGGCCGTCTCTCGAGATGCTTCCTCAAAATCGTTTCCTTGAGCTTGCTCTTGATGAGTATTGCTTGCGCTTGGTTGAGACATTCTAACTCGGTTAATCGTCCGTTGGCGAAAGGCTCGAAAAAGTCTTTCCGGCTCTGGATTAAAGAGAAAGAAGTCGCCTCCCCGCCTAGGCATACACTACACACTAGAACAAACGTGAGAACACCTAGTGCTTTATGGGCACTAGGTAACGACAATAAACGAGCACAATCGAAAGACAAAGAGAAAAGAGGGAGAAATAAAACTAATGAAACAAGAAAAATCTAAAGAATATGCACAAGAGATGATAGAAGAGCACGAAGAAGGGTAACTAAGTCTAGCTATAAGCAAACTAGGTCTAAACAATGCACCGTCCCCGGCAACGACGCCAAATTGATGGTGGGATTTGTCGTGGGTCCCGCCGATCAAATAAATAACCGACTATTCCTAGTGGGTAGCTAGGGCAAGTAGGGTCGATATCCACGGAGACGGTATTGTAAGGTCTAGACTAGGTCGGCCTAAAAACGAGACTAAGTCACAAACAAACACAAAGAAATGCTAATTGACAAACTATGATGGGAGAAGAGGTAAGACAAGGCTAACAATGAACTAGGCTAAAATAATGCTAAATGAAATAACTAAATACAAACTAAACAATGAACTAGAGAAATAATGACTAACTAAGAAGTTGAATCAAAAATGAAGAAGTGGGTTAGGTCGGGTTCATAAGTGTAGATGGGTAATTGGGGTGGTCAAGGGTGTAGGTGTCTCCTAATTGCTAGAGTCGGTCCGGGCTCTCGCTACGTAGACCAACACCGAGGTAAGTTCGCGCTCTCGCGTCTAAGACTCACCTCAACACAACCACATAATAGACAAACAATGAGAAGATGAGCACAAGTATGGGAAGCATGGCCACTACTACTCACACAAGCATATCAACAAACACATAGAGTGCCCAATATGTGACTAACGACAAAGATTCACCCTTTACCCCTAATCAAACCCTAATCACCCATAATCTACCCTTAATACCCCTACTAACCCACAAGGAGACTACTCACTCATTATCAAACTAACCATAACAATAGTAAGAGAAAACAACTTCATAAACCAAACATCCATTATGAACAATATGAACAATAACAAGAATACTAAGTAAAGATTCAAACTTCATTAAATAAACAAGAACAAGAGTAGAGAAGATTATACCAACAACAAGAGGAAGAAAAAGATGCAATCTTGTATAAATAAGAACCCAAATCCACTCCAAGGATGTCAAGCTTGAAGAAATCTTCAAGAACCCACTTAATACAAGATTATCTAAACTAGATTAAACTACGATTAACTAAATATTAACTAGAGATTAAGAGAGACTAATTAGGGTTTTGAATTCTTAAGAGAGGCCTAAAACAATCTAGGGTAAAGTAGTGTAAGGTATGGTACTTAAACATTACAAAGGAGGAGTATTTATAGGGTTACAAGAATGAAGGAGGAAGAAAAGAAGTCACGCGGCAACAGCTCCATGGTCCCGACCGGGACGGGATTGATCCCGACCGGGACGGTCTGATCTCGACCGGGACGGGTTGGTCCCGACCGGGACGGGTCCAAAACAGAACCTATGCTAAATGCGCACCTCATCCCGGACGAGATGAGTTCCTTCCCGTCGGGGATAAGTCTTGTAGGCCTCCAATATGATCTTTAAGGTTCCTCCTTGCTTCACATAGACTTCTCATCGACTCTCGGGTCTCGGGATCGAGTCTAAGGGGCTCGGGATTGGGTCCCAAGGTCTCGGGATCGAATCCAAGGCATCGAGTGATCGTTCCTCCGCTTCGTTGGCTCCGAAAAGTGTATGTATTGAGTCGGAATCGCTCCAACTCTTCACGAATGGTCTCGGGAACCTGAAACGAGCTAGAGGAAGCATAAGTAGCCCATGAACCGCTCCCAAGGAGCGATTCCGCAAGGAAAATGGGACCAAAACACAGCAAATTAGGCACTACAAACTACACTTATCAGTTGGTTTTATTTGGTGTTAGGATTGACGACAAATCCCTGCCATCATCTGGCATAGAAAGCCACATAACTACCCCTAGCATGAGCGGTATCAAATCCTATGACAAAGAACAAAGAAGAAAAGTTTTCGACGAAAACCCTAGTAAGTCTCCTGCTTGGGTGATTTCGGGGTGATCTCGAGGCACCATGGTCAGGGCTTCATCACCGGAATCAACTAGGCACGCGCTCATTACTAGAAGGAAGACAAAGACCAACTTGAAGGGTTTGAATGAGTCGAATGCAATTGACAGGAAGGGACCGGACTTGGATGTGATGGTGAAACAAAGAACCATGCAAGATATTATGGGAGGAATTCCAGCGTATGATCTAGGGTCCGATGACGTAGGTTTCATAAGGGATGTTGAAGAGGAAATGGACAACGATCAGGATGACATTGGTATGAATGTTGTGCAGGAGGAGTCTGTTGAGATGATCAATGATTTAGGGCAAGAAGAGGAGGGTCAAGGCATATGGACAAAAGTGACAGGACTCAAAAGTGGTCCTAAGAAATCAATATCCGTAGTACCTATGTGATAAGTGTAGTTTGTAGTGCCTAATTTGTTGTGTATTGGTCCCATTTTCCTTGTGGAATCGCTCCTTGGGAGCGGTTTTTGGGCTACTCATGTTTCTTCTAGTTCGTTTTAGGTCCCCAAGATCATACATGGAGAATTGGAACGATTCCGGCTCGTTTCATGCGCTTTTGGAGCCAACGAAGAGAAGGAACGATCACTCGGTGCCTTCGATTTGATCCCGAGACCTTGGGACCCAATCCCGAGCCCCTTGGACTCGATCCCGAGCCCCGAGAATCGATGAGAAACCCATGAGAAGCAAGGAGAGACCTTAAAGATCATATTGGAGGCCTACAAGACCCATCCCCGTCGGGAAGGACCTCATCCCGTCCGGAATAAGGTGCACAAATGCGAAGGGTCTTGTTTTGAGCCCGTCCCGGTCGGGACCAGCCCGTCCTGGTCGGGACCGATCCGTCCCGGTCGGGATGGAGGGCCTGCTGCGCGTGACTTCTTTTTCTTCCTCCTTCATTCTTGTAACCTTATAAATACTTCCCTCTTGTATTGTTTAAGCAACACAAATTACCCTAGACTCTCTTAGGCCTCTCTTTAACATTAAAAACCCTAGATTAGTGTTCCTCTCATTAGTTTAATCTTCCTTTAATCTTTAGTTAATCTTTGTAATTAGTCTTGTATTAAGGAGATTCTTGAAGATTATTCCAAGCTTGACAACCTTGGAGTTTTATTTGGGTTTCTTATTAGTTCAAGTTCACATCTTTTTCATCCATTGATAGTTTGGTATAATCCTCTTCTCCCTTTTACTTAGGTTCTTTGTTTGGTTATCAAGTTTGAATCTTTACATATTGCTTATTGTTATTGTTTGTTCATCATGGATGTTTTGATTATTATGTTGTTTTCTCTTGTTCATGTTAGTTTTATCTTGATAATGAGTGAGTAGATTCCTTGTGGGGTTAGTAGGGGGATTAGGTGTGGATTATGGGTGATTAGGGGTAAAGGTGAATCTTTTGTTGCTAGTCACATATTGGGCACTCTATGTGTTTGTTGAATTGTTTGTGTGGGTAGTAGTGGCCAATGCTTCCCATATTTGTCTTCATCTTCTCATTGTTTGACTAGTGAGTGATTGTGTCGGGTATAGTCTTAGACACGAGAGTGCAGACTTGGGTTTTGACGCGAGAGCGCGAACCGACCTTGACCTAGGTTTAGACGCGAGAGCGCAAACCGACTCTAGCAACTAGGAGACACCTACACCCTTGATCACCCAATTACCCTACTACACTTAAGAACCCGACCTAACCCTACTCCCTTCCACATTTGATTCATCCTCCTAGTTAGTAATCGTTTCCCTTATTCATTGTTTAGTTTGTCTCTAGTCATTTCTCTTAGCCTTGTTATAGTTAGTTCGTTACTAGTCTAGTCCTCACCTCTTCTCCCATCATAGATTGTCAATTATCGTTCTCTTTGTGTTTGTTTGTGACTTAGCCTTGTTTCTAGGTAGACCTAGTCTAGACACCTACAACCGTCTCCGTGGACACGACCCGACCTACCCTAGCTACCGTTAGGTATAGTTGGTATTACTTGATCGGTAGGACCCACGGCAAATCCCACCATCACTATGCTAAGATTTGAGAAAGAGGATGTGGAAGAGGAAATACAGTTTTGGAAGAGCGCCATTTATGGATTTGTTGCAGGGGCGCCTAATCCCCCATGGCAAGTACTAGATGGATTTATCAGGAGAATTTGGAGACTTTAGAAGATTTCAAAAATCTCATTCATGCCTAATGGAGTATTCGTTGTACGGTTTGAAATTGAGCCGATGCAACAAGAGGTGTTGAATGGAGGGTATACTATGTTTGATAACAAACCTGTCGTGATCAAGGCATGGCACCCGGATATAAAACTGGAAAAGGAAGATGTTGATATTCTCCCATCATGGATTAAAATCCAACATTTACCTTTGAAATTTTGGGGTAAGAGCCTGGAGAAGATAGCAGGTTTGGTGGGTAACGTGGTGAAACCAGATGAACCAACATCACAGCGTACTAGACTGGGATTCGCGAGGGTGTTGGTGGAAATTGAGGGTAGGTCAACAGCTGCCTAAGAATATTCAGTTTATGGATGAGAAAGGAGATATCCTGAGTTTCGAGGTAGAGTATGACTGGAAGCCTACCATTTGTGGCAAATGCAAAAGAATGGGTCATGAGTCTGGGGAGTGTAGGAACAACCAAAATGTCAAGATTCAAAAGACTGTATGGCGAGAAAAGAAAACTCAAGTGCCAGTACAGAATATACAGAAGGACAGTACATCTGTGGGGAAAGGAAATGCAGCTGTTCAGGTGCAAATGAAGGAAGGGAACATGATATCTGTCCCAGTTTCTCAGAGTTCAAACCAGTAGGATGAATTCCCAACACCTGGGGAGGCCAAATTGCTGGCAATCAAAAAAAGGGATCAGATACAAAAAAAAATCAGAACTGGTTATGGCAGCAAGTTCGTCATATGCTGAAAAGGTCAAAATGATTGAGGAAGAAAATGGAAGGGAAGTGAAGGGCAACTCTCTTGATCCAAGTATTTAATGAATATTGGATTCTGGAATGTAAGGGGTTTGAATCGAGGTAGAAAACAAAAAGAAGTTTATTCATTTTTGAGAGCTAATAATGTAGGTTTGTTTAGTTTACTGGAAACCAAAATAAAAAGAGAATCAGAATAATGTGTTGAGAAATGGCTTTGGTGAATGGAGTGTGACCACAAATATCCATACGCATGAAGGGGGGCATATTTGGGTATTTTGGGACCCAAACCAATGTGTCTTAAGGGTGGAGAGATACACTGATCAGTTGATAAACGTCTATGTTACTGAGATACAGTCAGGGGCTGAATATATGGTAACATTTGTTTACGCCCACAATAGATTGGATGATAGAGAAACGGTGTGGCAGAATTTGATTGATATTGCAAGAAAGTACTTGGGTCCTTGGTGTATTTGTGGAGATTTCAATTGTATTTTAGTACCGGAAGAGAGACTTGGGGGTGGTTTCACAATGGCTGAAGCAGTTCCATTTCAGAACTGTATTGATATTTGTCAAGTTCTGGACTGTTAAGCTGTTGGCTCATTTTATACGTGGAATAATAAGCAGCCGCCTGAAACGTGTGTATATAGTAGGCTCGATAAAGTATTAGTCAATCAAGAATGGATGCAGATCTTCCCTCATCATAAAGCAAACTATTTACCAGAAGGACTTTTTGATCACACGCCGTGCATTATATCTGAAAATATGATGAGACAGGAGAGGCGAAGAAGCTTTAAGTACTTTAATATGTGGACTCTTGCTCCGCAATTTGAAGAGGTGATTAGGAAGTCGTGGGAGGAGCCAGTTGAAGGCACGCTTCAAGATAACTTCTAAATTGAGGAGACTTAAGATGCCCTTAAAGAAGCTGAACAAGAAACATTTTTCAAATATAGAACATCAGGCAGACTTGATGCAAACTGAACTGTATGAATTACAGAGAAAATTGATTATTCAGCCGGGTGACGAGGATTTAATTAGAGCAGAAAGGTGTAAGCAGACTCAGTTTCGTTTTCTTGATGAGGCAAGAGCATTATACTTGAAGCAAAAGGCCAAATCACATTGGTTATCTGGAGGGGATAGTAACACAACATTCTTTCATGGTGCGATTAAAGCACGCAGGACCAAAAACTCAGTTGTGAAGATAGAGGATCATAAAGGGAGAATCTGTACCGATAGATAGGACATCCAGGAAGCGTTTGTGAGTTTCTACCAGGAACTGGTGGGTTCACAGAACAGCACCAGTCCGGTACATAAGCAAATTCTGGATCTTGGACCTAAATGTACAGCTGAATTATCAGAACTTTTGATTGAGCCTGTCACGAATGATGAGATAAAGACAACTATTTTTGCTATTCCAAATGATAAGGCCCCGGGACCAGATGGGTTCTCGAGCAAATTCTTCAAAGATAGTTGGCACATTATTGGGGATGATATATGCGCTGCAATAAAAGATTTCTTTGAGGCGGGCAAATTGTTAAAGCAGGTGAACACAACGAACATTACTTTGATTCCAAAAGTTGAGAGGCCTGCTACTGTACTTCAGTTTCGACCAATAGCATGCTGTAACATAACATATAAATGCATATCCAAGTTGTTATGTTCTAGATTGGCGAAAGTACTTCCGGATATTATTTCTCCTGTCCAAGGTGGGTTTATCAAAGGAAGAAGCATCGTCGAGAATATTCCAATTTGTCAAGATTTAGTCAGACTTTATTCTAGACAGAATATCTTGGCCAGATGTATGTTCAAATTGGACCTACAAAAGGCGTATGACTCAATTGAATGGGGATTCCTACATCAAATGCTGAAAGGTCTGCAACTTTCCTCTCAATTTATTGATTTGATAATGCAATGTGTTACCACGGCGAGTTACTCGCTCAGCCAGAATGGAGAATCGTTTGGTTTTTTTCATGGAAAGCGAGGCTTGAGACAAGGAGACCCTTTATCTCCAGTCTTGTTTACGATATGCATGGAGTATCTAACTCGGATATTGAAACATACTACTTCATCAATGGGGTTTAAATTCCTTCCAATGTGTAAGGCTTTGAAGCTATCAAGTCTAATGTTTGCAGATGACTTATTATTATTTAGCAAGGGAGATATACAGTCCGTCATGGTACTTTTACGAAACTTCGCGACTTTCTCTAAGGCATCCGGTTTAAAGCTCAGTAGAGGCAAGTCCAATGTTTATTTTAGCGGTATGAAGGATCAGGTCAAAAAGGATATTATTGAAGTATCAGGCTGCCAGGAAGGAAAACTTTCATTTCGATATTTGGGTGTCCCTATTAAAGCATCTAGATTATCGATCATTGACTGCCTTCCGCTGGTAAACAAGGTTACGGATAGAATAAGGAGACTGTGGGCAAGAAAATTGAACTATGCCGGAAGATTAGTGCTCATTAAATCAGTATTTAGTACATTGTACAACTACTGGGCAAACATCTTCGTCATTCCCATGGGTATTATCAAGCAAATGAAGGGATTTGTAGAACCTTTCTTTGGGAAGGAGGTGTAAATTACAGCAGGGTCCCGTTGGTTTCATGGCGTAAGATCTGCACACCATATAAAGGAGGACTAGGGATTATTCAAAGCAAAATGTGGAACAGGGCTGCGGTGGGTAAGCTCACTTGGTGGGTTGCAACACATCCTACAAAATTATGGGTGCATCACCTATACATAGCTGATGCGGATTGGCAGTCCTACGCGCCTGGACAGAATTCTAGCTGGGCGTGGAGGAAGATATGCCAAACTAAAGATCATATTCAACCGGCTCTTGTGGCAAATGGATGGAATGTACAGGGAACGAACAAATACTCCGTGGCAAAGTGTTATGAGTGGCTTCGAGACAAGGAGAATGAAGTCGATTAGCACAATTTGGTATGGAATAAATGGACGATCCCTAAACATAGGTTGATGGCTTGGATGTATCAACACAAAGCTATGAATAATAAGCATAAATTGAGGCAGCTAAATCTGGTGACTGACGACCTTTGCTGTATTTGCGATAGCCATACGGAAGATAATGAACACCTCTTCTGTCAGTGCACGTACAGTAGGAGAATACTAAGTATCATGGAGGAATGGATACGAATGAAATTGAGGCCTAACATTGACAACCAGTGGAGATTGACGCTGAGGGGGTCTAAAATGAAAAGAGCGATCGTTAACGGAGTTCTAAATGCAGTTGTTTATCATATTTGGCACCAGAGGAACCGGGCAAGAACCGAGAATGAGATCCTGAGACCAGAAGTAGTAGGAAAATATGCTATAGATGAACTTCGTATGTACTTTAGAAATATTCAGAAGGGCAAAATGAACTCTAAGGATTTGGCTTACTTAAGCCAAATTCTTTGATTTGTATATTTTGTGATTAATTAATGTACTTACCTTTTACCAAAAAAAAAAATCCTATGACAAATCTGAGTAGTCTCCTAGTTTAGGTTCAAGACGGGAGGCAAGCCCATTTCCCACAATAAACACCCTTCCAATAAGACCGACCAATCCCTACCTTAAGTGTTAGTCTAACCAACAAAAAAACGAAAAAAAGAAAAAAGAGCTGGACAAAAAAATCAGAAGTCCAAGAAAAAAAGGAAAAGGCCAAAACAAAGGAGTTGGCCATGATCAAAAAGAATTCTCAACATCCCTCGACCAGGCACGGTCAATCCCTTGACCGGGGCACGGTCAACACAAATAAAGAATCCCATGACCGGGGCTAAGAGGTCAACCAACAAAAAATTCAAAAAACCATGACCGGGGCTAAGAGGTCAACCAACAAAAAATTCAAAAAACCATGACCACGTTTAGCGGTCAACTCAAGTGAAAGTCCATTGACCGGGATACGGTCAACTCAAAAATTATCGATCCCCATACCATAGGGAAGAAACAATTAAGCTGGTCAGCTAACACCACATTTAGCCTTCCCACTTTACCACCCTCAAGACCTTCCCGAGACCTATGCTAAGAGACAACCCGGAATTTTTGAGGATTCAAGGTCCATAGGATACACCCTAACCATTAGGGCCAGATATGGAAATCAGATCCCGCATTATCAAACCTGCCCAATCGAAGTCCGAGTCATTTTTACTCGACTTCCCCCTTTCCTACCACATTGCAATACCCTACCCTCGAAGCCTTAGCTCCACAAAATTGAGCTCCAAATTTCAAATCATCAAAGCCACTTACGACCTAGGTTCACATTTCCAAAAACATCCAAACCAGTTACCAGCCCCAAACATAGAACTCAACCTGCGGTCGGCATAGAACATGCCCAAATAGTTCACACCACCTCTAGGGGCTACCCCGGAGAATGCTCACACTCACAGAGTCAACATCCTAACTATTCTAGCCCTTTGATCGAGACATCATTGGGAATGCACCTAGCCTACACCGTCGCTATGGCTAGTTACACATGAAGCCCTAATAAACTAGACATCATAATATATCTTTCAATCCACTGAACTACGGCTTGGTTTGATTTCACTACACGTGAATACGTAGGCAGCCTTTTAACAAGGGCACAACCAACCACATTGACACAAATTCAAAAGCACCATCGTCATTCCTGTCACGACACTGTCATGTTCTCAACAGTTAGCTTTGTCGTCCTGTGGGGCTTCTCTTAGGCAGAAGACCTCCATCCACTCACGTAATCCAAAAGATTTTCAAAAATAGCCTCCTTTCTATAAAATGTCCTAGTACTCGGCTTAGTCGAAGACATGAATCTGTCAGGGACTCGAAGTGACACCCACTTTGAGAATGCAAATAAACTCTTCCAGTTCATGTCTGTCAACTCGTCCTGTCGCGTCCAGAGTAGAGTCTGTCGGTAGGCCTCTCTTTTCAAATTCTTGCTTTGAAATTTGCAAAACATAGCCGTTTGAGAAAATCCTTTTCGACAAGGTCAAATTTCAGTATATTTAAGCTGCAAATTTCTTTTCTACCCCTTTCAATTTTGAAAACCTATCTTCTAGCACGTAAGTTGCTTTCAGGACTTCGATTTCAAAACGAAGCAAAAATCATTTTCCCCAGCGCAAGTCAGTCTATATATGCTAATTACATTCTCTATCTGCTATATTTGCTATTTCTGCCTATATATCTAACATTTCAGGTACCAGCTTGTGCTTCCCAACGGAATGTCAAGTGTTTATCTCCCCAGCGTGAGACGTAGTTTCACTTAAAGTGTCACATGCAAATTGAGATGTATCTGCAAACAGATACACCCAGAGCTTCAGAAGCAAGCTCCCGCGCAGTTTCGAGATGGGATGTGTCTGCAAACAGATACACCCAGGGCTTCAGAAACAAGCTCCCGCGTAGTTCTGAGATGGGATGTGTCTGCAAACAGATACACTTAGGGCTTCAGAAACAAGCTCCCGCGTAGTTCCGAGATGGGATATGTCTGCAAACAGATACACCCAGGGCTTCAGAAACAAGCTCCCGCATAGTTTCGAGACGAGATGTGTCTGCAAACAGGTACACCCAGGGCTTTAGAGGCAAGTCCCCGCGCAGCTCCAAGAAGGGATGTATCCGCATATAGATACACCCAAGGCTTCAAAAACAAGTCCCCATGGAGCTATCCCAAATAACAAAACTCAGGTATGATTTCGATCTTATGGCTGGCAAGCCTTTCACGCAAGTCAAACGGACTATAAACGACCCGACCGGAAGTCTGCCAGGTCTTAATCCTCGATTGGCCTGGTATCTACTCTGACTTTTGCCTTGTCCAAGCCTCACTTAGAGTGGAGGCTCTTTAGACACCCACATTTGGCTGCTAGGTGTCTATAGCAGTTTCCAAAAAACACCCGATGATGATCGGACGCGAACGTGCTTTAGCATACTCGAATATGGACTTGAAATCGTTAGTATTTGGCTTGGGCTTTTTACGGAGTACGAATAACACAAAACTAACCTTAAATTCAGGCCCAGTGGGTCCTTTTCAATCAAATAGGACTAATTTGGGTCAAAACCGACACCGGAAATAAAACTGTCTTTTAGCGACCGGGTCAAACCTCGGTCAAAGTCGTTTCCAAGACATAAAAAAACAGCCATGCCAATTTCGAGAGTCCAATTCAAAATAAAAAACCATAAAAATCAGTTGCATGAACAGAATCCGACAACCAAACCTCTTCAATTTAGAATAGGATTTATTTCCTAAAATCTATCCAAAACCGGGTACTTTTCCTATAATTACCCCATCCCCCTCAACACAATTCACAACTTTTTTTTCAGCCATCATACAACTTTTCAAATAAAAATTTCAGCAATCCTATACTTTTACAACCCCAACCTTTCCTCTAGAAATCCTTTAGGAAACCCGAGAGCAAAACTCGTCAAATCTCTTCCCAATTATACACACCATAACTCTCCTATACACATCTTGACGCTCCCGTGTCTAAGCCACTACTATACGAGTTTTTTTTTGAGATAATTAAGCATGTAGGTTGAGGGTGTTTAAAATCCCGATTCTCTTCTTTCTCTCTTTTCCATCTTGTTTTCTACTTCCTTTTTTTGTTTTTTATTTTTATTTTATTTCGTCACTAGTATTTTTATCATCATCAACATCGCGCATATATCGATTTTTTAAAACTATCTCGATTCGAATACGTTTAAGGATGAACTTCGTATAAGACCTTTCTAATCCCTTTACGAGTTGTAACAGTGGTAGAGCCCTCTCGAGGAACCCCGCCCTAAACACTCAAGGGCGTGATGGGATCGCGAATATTTCTCTTTAAACATACTCGATTCCTTTTTTCCAAGTTAAAATGAAACCTGTTGATGCAAATCGAACATCACATAATCAGAAATGATTAATAACGATGTCGTGACGCGGAGGGAATCGACTTTCGCTCTAATCAAACAATTAAAAGACGTTTATTCATAAGATGCAATATCGACTCCATAGTTGAATATTGTGTCTAAAGGAATTAATCAATAAGGCGGTTCCAGCCCTCCATGCGAGTCGCGCGGGAGACATGGGAATCGCGCGCTTATGCGCGTCACGCAAGAGGCATGCGAGTCGCGCGCCCGGGAGACACGCGGGTCACCCGGCTACCTGAAAGGTACTACGCGTTCCGTCTAAAAGAATTAATCGATAAACAATATTAATACGAACCCGTTGAAGCCGAAATAATTGTCACATGGTCCGAAAAGACCGATACGACATTACGACGCAGAGGGAATCATCTCGTTCTAATTCGATTTACAACGTCATTTCTAAAACTCCGATAAAACTATTTTTTACGACTTCGGTCATCAGGGGTCAAGTCCATCACGTGATTCACTCCTTTTTAAAGCCATCCACCGCATAATTCGCTAATATTATAGTTTACTTATAGTTATGTTATCGTTTATTATATTTATTTTGTTTCGCTTGTTGTATTGTATTTTTCGGGTTGTATTCCACCCGCGCATCTGTAATCTTTTGTTTTAAGTTTTGTTTTCGTTGTTTGTTTTATTATACTAGAACGAACCTCACATGCTAAAATTACTTCGACGTTAGTTTAGATGCATTAAACGACGTAGATCAAACATAATTCACATGTTTAGTCAAAACGCTGTTTGCATACCATTTGACCAAATTACTAATGCTCGTATTAAAACATCAAACAATATCTTAGTAGAGGCCGCTAAAGTGCGGGCGGGGTTGGGTGTCCTTTGTGGGCTTTCCAACACGTACCCTCACCCCTTACTCATAACCATGGTTTCCGGATGCCCGAAACCATTGGCGCACGAGAGTCATTCAATACACGGTAACCGATAATGTCGGTATCGGTATTGCAATGCAACAGGATGAACCCAATAAACTCTGAAATCCAAATGGGTCGTACTTTGTGCACGGCCCACCAAGATATAGAGTGGGTTCGAATGGGCCCGAACTCCCACAAAGTTCGGTGGCGACTCCTAATTCGATTTAAATTTCAACCCGAGAACCATCTCACATAAGATTCATTTGCCTCCCCAAACCCACGCGTGGCCGCGTCGGGGTGGACCTATGTCATGTCCACACACACGCACACGCACACACACACACACAAACACACACACACACACACATATATATATATATAGAGAGAGAGAGAGAAAGGATCAAGTGAGTCCACTTATCATAAATGAGTCCGTTAGTCCTCATCTCAACCCTTAAATTAGTGATAGATTAAGGGTTAAGATTGTTTTGTCAATTAAGGAAATAACTAACTAAATCTTGGTAAATATTTTATTTTTTTCTCTCTCCTCCTTAATTATCTTAATGCAAATCTTCTCTCTCCCATCAAATTCTTAACTGCATCTTTCTATCATACACCAAGTGCATCGTTTCATTTTCATTTTCACCAAAAAAAATCATCATTTCGCTACGGCCATGTTACTCTAACTCATACAATGTGTTACTCTAATTCATGAATTGTGTTACTTTAACTCATAAAATATGTTAAGTTACATAATAGTGTCTTACAAAAACAGTACGTTGCAAAATGTATGTTTCTATTAAGGATACTCCAAAACAAAAATTATAAAACTCCATTATAATTCCAATTTTTCACACCTGTTACTCTTAGAACTTGATATTGGTAATCAAATTATACTCATAAATTGGATTACTGTAACTCATTACGTATGTTACTCTAACGCATAATGTGTGTTATTCTAATGCATAATGTGTGTTATTCTAACTCATTTTACATCAATAAATTGGTACAGGAGTTCCAACTGAATCAACTTCATTACAATTCCAATGTTTCACACCTTTTACTCATAATCTGTGTTACTGTAACTCATTAAGTATGTTACTCTAACGAATAATGTATGTTACTCTAACAATATACTATCCTACTTAGAATTCTGCTTCTTTATCCTCCTCGTCTTCTTCTTCTTCATCATCATCATCGTCAGAAGCTTTGATTTAATCTAACCACCGCGCCATCTTTTCGTTGTGTACCTCCTCACATCGAATCCACAAGCCAATGCGTAGATTTTATAGAAGTTTACTGACTCATCCACGTCCTTGAAGATCTGCCCTATGTATGGAGGAAACTCTCACCCACATCCCTACACCATACATGTGCTTTTGCGTCTACTGAAAAATAATAATAGTGTCAGTAAACGTGGCGAAAAAGAAACAATCAGAACTTGAAATATGGATTAAAGTAACAGATGACAAGAATTAAAGTAACAGATGAAGTGCATTGAAGTAACACTGGATTCAATTAACAGATGATGCTTATAAACCAGGTATAAAGTAACAGAGGTCAGACATTAAAGTAACAGATAGTGTGAATTAAAGTAACAGATAATGTTCATTAAAATAACACCAGGTATAGGTTAGTGCAAAAAATTCATATAAAATGATCAGAAATGAGTGTATGACGCAATATCTTTCTTTGAATGAAGGTGATATTCTTTGATATTGTTTCCTATTTTGAAGTCAATCACGTCCCATAATTATAGGAAGCAATATCTTATTTTTTTTATATGGCGGTATTCTAATTTCTAAATCCTTTTTGTCACTCCAATGCATTACTGTAATAGATGAAAAGAACTAAAGTAACAAATGAAGTGCGTTAAAGTAACACAAGATTCAGTTAACATTATGTGCATTAAAATAACAGGGGTTAGGCATTAAAATAACAGATTGTGTATTTTAAAGTAACACAGTATGTGCATTACAATAACTCCATATATTTGTTCGTGCGTAAAATTCATATAATGCTTAGACCTTTTTGTGTTACATTTTTGTGTTACTCTAATTAAAATTAGGTGTTACTGTAACTCAGAACGTATGTTACTTCAACGCCGTGTCTGCTTCAATAGAAAACAAAACAATAGTATCAGTGAAACTTGAGAAAATCCTAAAAAATAAACAAAACAATAACACGAGAGTAATGGACCATTGATATGAATCTGTGAATAATCAAATGAATAAAATTCCACCTTTTAACAAATATAAAAATTTGGAATCTATACTAACAAGAGAGCAATGAACCAGATATGAATCTATGGTGAATGAAATGACCAGGAAAGCAATATCGACATGAAATTCGACGAAAAACATGAAAGCAAATTGACGCAAATTAGTCAAGATGATGAATAAAAATTGGCGCAAAACATGAAAGTAATAACGAAACTCACCATTGTTATAGTCGATGAATTGATTATCAACAGTTGATGAAGATGTCACGATCATTGAATCCATAGTAACGGGATTTCGAGCACAAATTTGAATGAATGAACGTGATATTGGAAGTTTTTTTTAGGTTTTGATGAACATGGAGGTGAATGAACGTGATGTTATTGTTTCCTAAAATTATGGGAGTTATTTTAGGAAACAGTATCTCCTCCCTTTTTTTAATGCAAATATTAGGATGCATCTTGTCAATCCATTCTCATCCATTGAATGGATGAGATGAGGACTTAGGGACTCATATATAGAGAAGGACTCATAAGAGCCTCTCTCTCTCTCACTCTCTCTATATATATATATACTGACTTAAAAACATAATAAGAAAGGTAGTATTACAAGTGATTGAGATTTTACCATAAAATATGTTAAGTTTGAACTGTGAATAGGCAAATTAAACCAACCGGGGACAGCAAAAGTCGGCGCCTACTAGGCATATGGCAACGATGCTTCCCTCAAAGGTCCCTAACGCCAATTCAAACTTAACACAATATGTACCCTCACTAAACCCTCTTCATTTATGTTGATAAGTAATAAAAACCAGTTAGTTGAAAACCTAACCATGGTCCAATAGTTAGTTTAATCAAGTCAAGACATAATTCAACAAAGGAGTTAGCCTATAACGCTTATCCTAACAATAAATAAAATATGAATAAATTAAAATTAAAATTAAAATAACTTACAAACTTAAATTGTTATCAGAAGATGAAGAACACTTAGTAAACTTTTATTGATAAGGAGAGATTTTTTAAAACTGAAAGAAAGAGAGACCGAGAAGGCTAGGAAAGACTCTGCCTTAAACACATAAAAACGCATCCTTTTATAAGCAAGGTGCGGGAAAAAAACAACAAACTAAAAAAAGTACAACGAATATTTAACAGTGCAACTACGAATATATAACAGGATGTGTAATATTATTACACTCAAATCTTTTTGAAATCAAATCCTTTAAAGGAAAAAACAAATGTGTCATAAAACACACCAAAATTGAAAATAGAATCTTTACATAACATCTTCATCAATGCTTCCAAAAAATCTCCTCCTTTTTTCAGAGTACTTCATAAGTGTGTCTTTGAAACACAAAATGCATGAATTTGCATTATTCCATATTCCAAAATAACTTCAAGTAGATGAACTTTTGCTTAAACCATAATTTTAATAGTTCTTATTAACACTTGAAACAATTTGCCAAGTCTTGAATAATCTGAGTATCTTTCTCAATATTATCTTCGGGGTCTTGAGCGTCTTGCAAAATATTAAATTTATTTTTGCTGGTTGATGTCATAGACACTGCCATAGAAGTATCACTCTTTTGTGATTTAGAATCATCATTATCGGATTTTTGGGCTAGAGCTTTATGAGCTAAAGCTAAATAGTATTGGACAATTTCTTCTTTTGCTTTGTCCTGGACATCCATGGACTCTGTACAAGCACTATCTGAATGATTATCTTCATCATTGAGGTAGAGGATAGTATAACTATCAATTTTTTCTTGGATAAGGTCAAGGGTAGAGCTACAATTTAGTTTCTTGGTGTCTTTATTTTCTCTGAGCATAGTATCCCAGAAGCGAGAATATGATTCTCTTTTTAGAGACTAAATTTTCTTGGGTATAACCCATTTTTGGACTGAATTTTCATATCCAAGGAATAGAAAATTCAATAAAAAATCGCATTTGAATAAGTCCAGGAATATTATCCTCCGGAGCCTTTGGTATAATTTCTTTCCACTCATTATAAAGATCTCTAAATACTGGAGGTAATATTTTCTCTGAAGTTCCATAAAATTGGCACCATTTTATTAACCATGGTGGTATAACTTCGGTTATAACCTCTTGGCTAATTTTTATAAACCAAGTATGACTTCTTTTATCATTCTCGTAAAGGAACGCATTATCAAATGCTTGGATATAATCCCAATAATTGTAGTCAATACGAGATTCTTTGTTAATTAAGGTTTTTCTGTTAAAAGGAGTGATTCCCCATTATTCAATGGTAATAACCTCTCTAATACTACCTCCGTATCTATATGTTCGTCCACTTTCAATATAACACTCCACTCATATATTAAACAAAGTGGACGAACATATAGATACGGAGGGAGTAATAATTTTTTAAAAGTTATGAATTTCTGCGTCATTACCCGTGAAATGATTGATTTCACAACCATTTGATGAAAGTATATTTTCATAAAAAGTTCTGCTTTTATATGACCATCATAAAATTATTTTTCATGAGATATTTCTCACATAAATTCCAGGGCTGATTTTCCCGTTTTTTATCGGACATGTTGAGAAGGAGTATAATCCTTTCTTCTTGGTTTTTAACCATTTTTTCTTTTTCATCCATCGATTCTTTAACTATCTTTCTAAATGAATGAGAGATTTTATCTTGTCCCTTTTGTTTCCAAAGTTTGAATTCTTCAAAATCTTCTTTCTTAATGATTTCATCATTACTATTTTTAGCTATAAGCTTTTTTACTTCCATGCTGGATTAAGATATTACTTGGCCCAGATTCCGACTGCCTTCCTTTTTTGGAGAATATTTTCCTCTTCCTCTATTAGAGGAATAAGTGCCACGACCACTGCCACGATACAATCCTGAAAAATTTAACATTTAAACAGATAAATACTCCCTTAATAAAAAATCTGGGAGATGATTTTCAGTACCTTTTTTTTATAAAAGATATCAAAATCGAAAGGGGCTGAATGTGCTTGCCATCTGGAAAACATTTGTTTCGAAACATCATGCTTAAAATCTTTTTGAAACATGAATTTTGCAGAGCTGCAATCTGTTCTGATTATAAATTTTTGATTATATAAATAATTTTGCAATTTTAACACACATCTAACTATTGCAAGAACTTCCTTTGCAACAGTCGCATAATTAGATTGAGCTTAATTCCATTTTCCAGAATAGAATCTGACCAAATATTCTTTTTTATCTGTGGGATTAAGTTGTTTAAGAATTTCTCCATAACCAATGTCTGAAGCATCAATTTCAACAATTTTATCCCAAAAAGGATTTGCTAGCATAAGAGATGGCAAAGATATTACTTTGTTTTTAATCTTCCTGACAGCAATAGTATGATCTTTAGACCATGCACCGGGATTCTTTTTTAATCTATCATAAAGGATGGCTGTATCTTTTGCTAGATCGGCATAATAGGGGGAAATATAGTTCAAGCTTCCTAAAAATCTTTGAAGTTGAGTTTTATCTGTAATCTCGTCTGGAAATTTTGACCCATCAATACTTCTATTTATAAGAATGATCTTCCCTTTTTCAATATTATGACCCAAAAACCTAATTTTGGTTTGGAATAAATTCATTTTAGACTTGGATATAACTAAACCGTTTGAAATTACAATTTTTTAAAAAAAACGTTAAGGTGTTTAAAATGTTCTTCTATGGTTTTAGAAAATACTAGAATATCATCAATGTAGACAATAATAAAATTGCCATAGTCATTAAAAATATCATTCATAATTTTTTGAAATTCCAAAGGGGCATTTTTTAATCCAAATGGCATAACATGCCATTCATATTGACCAAATGGAACATTAAAAGTAGTTTTGTATCTATCTCCTGGGTTAATTTGAATCCGCCAATAACCAGATTTTAAATCAAATTTACAAAATATGATTGCATCATATAAACGATCAAGTAAATCATTTTTATTAGGTATAAGATATCTAATCCATTTTAAAACTTTGTTTAAAGGTTTATAGTTAATGATTAATCTAGGAACCCCTCGTTCCTTCTCAGCATTTTTATTGACATAAAAAGTTGTACAAGACCATGGAGATTTAGATGGTCTTATAAGTTTTTTCTCTATAAAAGAATTTATTTCTTTTTTGCAAAAAGTCAAATATTCAGAATTCATTTGACAAGGTCTTGCCTTTGTAGGAATATTTTCATCCCTAAAGTCTTCTTCATAAAGAAGGTCAACAATATGTTTTTTCCGACTCCAAAAAGAAATTGGGTGGTCATTACAAATATATAATGAAAATTGATTTTCAATTTCTGAAGTCTTTGTTTTAAGCTTAGGATTACTAAGTTTTTCAGTCATAGTCAAAATATTAACTTCGTGGTTTAAAACCCTAATTGATTTTCCTTTAAAGATATTTGGTTATACATTTCATGTATAGCCTTAACAAAAGGTTTCATTATAAAATTGAAAGTAATAGTTTTGTCTTTATAGGTTGATGTTAACCTATTTTTATCTACACTTTGAAAAGGATGAATTTTATTAATAAAGGGTGTTCCAAGTATGATTGGAGTTGAAAGTTTATTTTTAAAAAGTAAGAAACTCAAAGGGATACAAGTATCATTAACACAAATGTACGCTTTTGGAAGTTTAAACTGGATATCAAGTTTATCTCCACCTGCTTCAGATAAAGTGTGAGTAGTTTTTTCAAAATATCTGGTAGGAATTAATCCTTCTTGTATAACATTTAAATCTGCTCCAGTATCAATTAAAGTAGTAAATTCTTTAAAATATCGATCATCAATTCTAAGTAAGACTTTTACATACCATTTTTGACCTGTAACAATTTCTAATGTTTGAAGAAATTTATTAGTCGTATTAGATTCATTAGGTAATTTATCCTTCTTTATATTAATGGGTTGATGATTATCCATAGTTTGACATTTTTTTAGAAAAGAAACATCATCATCATTATTAATGATGTTATTATTTTGAGAAAGTTCTTGGAAAATAACTAGAGTTTCTAAATTGGAAATTCTTGTGTCATTATGTTTATTTTGAAATTTTAGATCTTTTATCTTAGATTTTTAAATCTCCATTTCTTTCAAAATGTCATGTAAAGAAGTAGGATTTGAGTGTTTCCTCTTACTTTGGAAAAGTTTATAAACTTCGAACATGGTATAAGGATTTTTATCAGTGACGATATCATCGTTTTTGTAGTTATTCGTAATTTTGGAAGTACTGGGAATATTTTCAATAACTCTAGACCGTATTTCGGGGTCTTGGATTGATTTAAAAAAATCTATTCATTGATCATTATCATGGACATTAATATGATTCTCTTGGAATTGAGATATTAAATTATAAAATTCATCCTTATTGATAAGTATAGTTTGTAGTGCCTATTTTCTTGTGTTTGGTCCCGATTTCTCTTGTGAAATCGTTCTTTGGAGCGGTTTCTGAGCTACTTATGCTTCTTCTAGTTCGTTTTAGGTTCCCAAGACCATTTATGGAGAATTGGAACGATGCCGACTCGGTTCCTTCACTTTTGGAGCCAACGAAGAGAAGGAACGATCACTCGGTGCCTTGGATTCGATCCCGAGACCTTGGGACCCATTCCCGAGCCCCTTAGACTCGATCCCGAGCCCCGAGAATCAATGAGAAGCCCATGAGAAGCAAGGAGGGACCCTTATGATCTTAATAGAGGCCTACAAGACCCTTCCCGGGCGGGATGTGTAGCCTTCCCGACCGGGATGGGTGTGTCATCCTGACCGGGACCATCCATCCCGACCGGGATGGACCTGCTGTAGGCCGCATGACTTCTTTACTTCTCCTTCACTCTTGTAACCTTATAAATACTCCTCCCTTGTATTGTTTAAGCATCTTACATTACATTAGACTATCTTAGACCTCTCTACATTCAAAACCCTTGATTTAGTGCTCCTCTCATTAGCCTAATCTTTCTTTAAACTTTTGTTAATCTTAGATTATCTAGTTAATTAGTCTTGTATTAAGAAGATTCTTGAAGATTCATCCAAGCTTGACAACCTTGGAGATTATTTGGGTTTCTTATTAATGCAAGTTCTCATCTTTTTATCTCCTTGTTAGTTGGTATAATCTCTTCTCTCTTAATCTTTGTTAATCTTTCAAGTTTTAATCTTTACATATTGTTTATTGTTCTTGTTTGTTCATTATGAATGTTTGGATGTTTATGTTGATTACTCTTATTTATGTTAGTATTAGTTTGATAATGAGTGAGTAGATTCCTTGTGGGGTTAGTAGGGGGATTAAGTGTGGATTATGGGTGATTAGGGTTTGATTGTGGGTAAAGGTGATTCCTTTGTTGCTAGTTACCTATTGGGCACACTATGTGTTTGTTGTATTGCTTGTGTGGGTAGTAGTGGCCAATGCTTCTCATGCTTGTTCTCATCTTCTCATTGTGTATTCGATTTGTGGTTGAATGCTTGTGTTTTGAGTAGCGATCTAGCATGAATGTTCGGGTCTAGTCTTTGACACGAGAGTGCGGACTTTGGCTTTGGCGCGAGAGCGCAAACCAACCTTAGTAACTAAGTGGCACCTACACCCTTGATTACCCAATCATCCTACTACACTTATGAACCCGACCTAACCCTACTCGTTCCCATATTTGATTCCTCTACCCCTTTAGTCGATCATCTTCTCTAGTTTACTTGGTTAGTTAATCTTTAGTTATTTCATTAGTTCATATCATACATAGTACATTGCTAGTCCACTTTCATCTCCTCCAACCATCATAGTTAGTCAATTCTCATCATCTTTGTGTTTGTTTGTGACTTAGCCTCGTTTTTAGGTAGACTTAGTCTAGACACCTATATCCGTCTCCGTGGATATCGACCTGACTTACTCTAACTACCCGTTAGGTATAGTTGGACTCTACTTTATTGGTTGGGGCCCACGGCAATCCCGACCATCAATTTGGCGCCGTTGCTGGGGACGGTGTTGTTTAGACTTAGTTTGCTTATAGCTTGACTTAGTTACCCTTCTTGTGCTCTTCTTCTATCTCTTGTGCATATTTTGTAGGTTTTTCTTGTTTTCATAGCTTTCTTTTCTCTTTGTCTTTCGTTGTGTTCGTTTATTGTCTTTGCCTAGTGCCCATAAAGCACTAGGTGTTCTCACGTTTGTTTGAGTGTGTAGTGTATGCCTTGGAGGGCAGGCGATTTCTTTCTCTTCAATCCAGAGCCGGAAAGATTCTTTAGAGCCTTTCGCCAACGGACGATTGACCGGGTTAGAATCTCTCAACCAAGTGCTAGCAATACCAATCAAGAACAAGCTCAAGGATCCGACTTAGACGAAACACCTCGAGAGACGGCCGAATGGAATTTCATCAATCCTTTTGGTACTTCTAGTCATGGTTCTCAACCTAGTTCTCCTTCTACATCTACATAAACACCATCTACACCGTCCTCTCCCGCATATCCAATAATGCCTAAGTTCTCTTCGCACTCGACGTTTACGGAAGATGTCGTGCCCGGTCCCACCGCTTTACCGGAGACCTACACCGGCAATTTTGTGGCTAAGACTCAATTCATCCAATTGGTCGAGCGGAGCCAATTTAGTGGCTTGCCTACGGAGGATCCACATCAACACATGGAGACTTTCTCTGATTATTGCGATGCCATATCACAAACGGGAATAACCCAAGACCTAATCCGGTGGGTATTATTTCCCTTCTCTTTGATCGGCAAGGCAAAGCAATGGTTCAAAGGCCTAGATAAGGCGGTTCTTGGTATAGAGACTTGGAAGAAGCTAGCCCTAGCGTTCTACCAACAATTCTACCCACCGGAGAAGACTAATCTTTTAAGAGCTTCTATCACGGGGTTTCAACAACGTGACGAAGAAAGTCTCTATGAGTCGTGGGAAAGGTTTAAGGCCTTGATCTGTTCTTGTCCCCATCATGGGTTGGCCCAATGGTTCCTTGTACAACAATTTTGGAATGGTTTATATGAAGATTCTAGGGCCATACTCAACATGGGATCTAATGGAAGGTTTACCGAGGTCGATGACGATCAAACATGGGCTAGAATTGAAGAAATGGCGGTCCACAATTCCCAATATTCTAGGCCTAGGAAGGCGAATCGAGGGGGAAGGCATGAAATTGATGCCATCACACAACTAAGTGCCGATCTTGGAGCCCAATTGAAAACTCACATGGATACTATTGATAAGAAGCTCCAAAGCCACCTTAATCAAGTTCAAAGCACTAGTTCCTCCAACCAACACACGATTCATGAAGTCAATGCTTTGGGAGTTGTACCTCCTACAACTTATTATGGGATATGCGATATTTGCGGGATATTTGGACATGAGCCTCTAAATTGTCGAGGTAGTATTGAGCAAGTGAACGCCTTTCAAGCGTTCAAGCAAGGTGCCCCATATCCTCACATGTTTCAAGCTTCCCAACAACAATCTCTACAACACTGTCCATATGTTCCACCTCCCTTAAGGGACAACAACCAAAGCTACCAAGGTTATGTAGGCAACCCAAGGCCATCCAACAACTTCAAACAACATAACCAAGGTACCTTCAACAACAATCAAGGGTTCCAACAAGGGAACTTCAATCAAGGTGGTTTCCAAGGGAACCAACACTCCCAAGGACACCATAACTACAACCATGGTAACAATCAAGGCCTTAATCAAGGCAACTCTCATGGGTTCCAAGGGAACCATCAACAACAACAAGGATCTCAAGGTACTCAACATGAAAGCAAGCAAAGGAGTCGGTCTCCTATTCATGATTATGGCATTCCTCTAGCCATCACCAACACTCCTCATAACCAACAATCTCCACCTCGGGATTTATATATACAAAAGCAAATGTTGGAGATGCAAAGAAGTCAATTGGAGACACAAAGATCCTAACAAGAACTTATTGCTCAACTTCAAAGAGATAACTTGGCAAGAGATGCTCATATGAAGTTACTCGAAACCCAAATAGCTCAAGTTGCTTCGGGTAGCTCTTCAAGGCAAAAGGGGCAACTACCTCCTCAAGGTGAAACGGCGAAATTTGAACGTGTGAATGCTATTACCTTGAGGAGTGGTGCATCTTATGACTCCCCCTTACTCCCTAATGAGCAAGAACCAATGAAAGAGGTTGTATCTCCACTTCAAGACAATTCAAGCTTGGGAAATCCAATGGAGAAACAAGTTTTGTGGGAGATTGAGAAACCCCATGAAAACAAACTTCCCCCACTTCAAAGAAAAGACAAAGGAAAAGGGAATATGTCATTTGAAAAGTCCAACCCTAATGAGCAAGACAAGGTGCAAATCAAGTTGCCTTTCCCAACACGGCAATTGAAGACTAAGGTGGATGTTCAATATGACAAGTTTCTAGATATTGTGAAGAAATTGGATGTAAGTGTCCCTTTTACCGATCTACTTACCCAAATCCCGGCATATGGAAGATTTATGAAAGAAATCCTGGATAGGAAGAGATCCATCGACAAGGAAGAAACCATAGCGTTCACAAGAGAGGTGAGCGAGCTCATTCAAGGTTCTACGCTTCCCAAGTTGAAGGATCCGGGTAGTTTCTCAATCCCATGCACCATAGGCCACTTGAGAATTGATAGAGCATTATGTGATCTGGGTGCGAGTGTAAGCATCATTCCTTATTCCATTTGTGAGCGACTTGGGATGAAGGAGCTCAAGTGTACTTCTATTACACTCCAAATGGCCGATCGTTCACTCAACCGACCATTGGGGATGCTAGAAGATGTACCATTAAGAATCAGGAAGTTCTTCATTCCGGTCGACTTCCTTGTACTTGACATGCCGGAAGATGCTATCACTCCCATTATCCTTGGGCGCCCATTTCTACATACCGCCGGTGCTATGATTGATGTAAAGAACGGTAGGATCACATTTGAGCTAGGCGACGAGAAGCTCGTGTTTGACCTCCAAGGCAACACCTCGCCAACTAATGATGAGTCTTGTAATATGATCCACGCCATGAAAGACATCGATCTATGGGATGAGTCGGGTAAAAGCTTGAAGAACAACTTCTATAGAATTGAGGATGATGATTCCGAACTTGGGGCGGATGAATGCCCATATCGTGATATTGAGGACAAGTTGCAAGGCAAGAAGAAAGTTGAGCCTCCCTTGGGGCCACATGAAGATAGATGGACGTTTGGGTTGTAACAACCCGGATTTTCGATGACTTAATTTAATAGATAATGCGGAAGATTATCTAAGTCATTTCATTATACAATATCAGAGTATGTTTTAGAAATCCGGATCACTACGGATCCATTACAAAATGCGACTATAGATATTACATAGTCTAGAATTACTAATACAGAAATATAAATTGTTGTTTCACACTACTTGTTTTTATTACAATCCTTGCTCGATTTTCCCCCATCGTCTACCACCTGCAAAAAAAATAAAACAGTGGACGCTGAGCGGGACAGCAACCAAACCATTCTTCTAACATCACTCTATACACATAAGAGAATAATGTGACTAACAAATATCATGCTTACAGAAATATTAAAGGATATCACTTAACAATTAGTTTCCCTTAATTCGGTTAATCAGCATATGAGGTGATGAAAACGATAAAGTTTTAAAGATGGGACGGTGGCAGCCATTTAATTTTTAACAGATTTGTTTTCACATAAACAGATTAATGCACAAGTCGTGGCTCCTAGTACCACCGCTACACCCTATTGACTTGCATCTCACCAATAAAAGTAACCGTGTTACCGACCCGTAGACCGAACCGATCTTATGAGGTTTACATCTCACCCGTAAGGCTCAATTGGGTCGGACTTCAATTATATTATATGTTTATTCAAACGGGGCTCTGGGCGGAATGAAAGTTGATGATTACATTCTCTGCATCAACAAGAGGGTACCCGCAATTTTCAGAATCCTGTTCTGCCCCCACTACCTAGGTAGTAATACTGATCAAGTACTTGTCTATATATGCGCACATACCCTACGCAGACTCTTGAACCGCAGCTCTCACTGTCGTAGGACGACTACCTTAAACACTAGGTCGACTCTTTGACCGCAGCCTCTGAGTCTGCTTTTCATTACAAGTGCAGTCGATGACATCTCAATGACGTATCCAACACAAGTTATCCGGACCTCAGACTCGCATCGTAAACTTTATATAAAAGTCACCCGTGATCAAGTAATATTTTATTTGGTGACCATTAATAATTGGTCGGACTCATTTGAAACAGTCAAATTACCCCGTTCTTACTTTCGAGGTGACAGTGTTATACTTTAATCTTCAAGTGTCACTTGAAACATTTTATTCCAAATATCGTACAACATTTATTTGAGAAGGTACATTATTTCTAAATACGTTATTTTGGATATAAATGTTTATTTATTTCGTTGAGTCCTTATATATATATATATATATATTTCGCATTTATTTATAAATTTAAATTTAGAAAATATAGATTTAAAATTTAATAGGGTCACATGACATGTGTCGTCCTACCATTTGTCCATTTCTAAAAATAACCTTTAAACAAGTTTTCTTTATTTTAAACTTATTTCTAAATTGAAATTCTTTTAAATAAGGTTTTATTAAAATAGACTAAGGTATAAATAAATAGTAATTTGACTTAAGGTTTCGGAAAAATATATATTAAGTCATACGTAATTGATTTTGGAGATCTTGACGCTTCTATATATTAAAACGTATTCTTTGTTAATGATTTTAATTTACAATTCTTTAATTTATATAAAAATTAAAGTTAAATAAAATACTTTTGTAAAAAATTTTATACTCTCTGAAATTTTTCTTAATAATTCATATTTTAATAATTTTATATTTTTCAAAGTTTTAAACTAGTAAACAAGATTTTTATCAAAACTCGGTTTTAAGTAATATATTTGTAAATTACGTTTGGTGATCTAAAACTCGATGAAAAATTATGAAAACTTTCAGGACATAACTTTAAATTGTATTTAGAATTACCATATTTTTTCCAAATTTTTAACGTGATAAAATAATTTACGTAATTCCTTAAATCCTAAATAATGAAAATTTCATAATTAAATTTCTACTTATCTAAAAATTACGAAATTTGACGTGGTACTACTTTTAATACTTATGAATGTCGGATAAAATTTTCAAAACAAAATAAATTCATTTAATGTATCCGAGGTAATTTTTAAAGTTTCTGTCTTCTTAAAACGAAATAAAATGTGAATAAAACAAAATGTTTTGTATGTTACTCACTTACACCGTTGTTACAAAATATAATAAGTACAAATAATACTAAAATAAAAATATGAACAAAAATCATAATACATAAAGTAATTAATTAGCAAGAAATGTAAACAAAAGTAAAGTGGAATATAGTGCAAATAATAAACAATACATAAATAATAATAATAATAAAAATGAAGAGATACTAAAAACAACAAAATTGATTTTATTCTTTATAGGTTCTTTTAACCATTTTTATCCCTTTTCTTTTATATAACAAAAATTAAAGTGATGAGAAATTTAATAGTGAATTTTTTTGTCAAGACATTATTTTAGTCATAAACGAAACTACGTAACAAAAATTAAATCGAAGTCCGCTACAAGTAAATTTCGGTCCCATAGTAACTCTACGTCCTCTAAATCGAATTTACTATAAGTCTTATAACCAAAATAAGAAAAAAACATTAAAATTAATCATCTAACATTTATATATATATATAACTTAGTAATGTTAGTCATAAAATAAGCCTAAATATTAAACTAAGCATATTACTATATTAGTAACATAAATATACTTATATATAAAAAGGATGTTAGAAGAAAAGCTTGGTTACCTTATTAGCTACTATTTAATAACGATATTAAGAACTAAAGATTGTCGGGATCGATAATATCGTCGATGTTCGGAAGGTCTTCTCCTTCTTCTATGGATGTTTCGGCCAACAAAACAATAAGAGAAATGAGATGGTTTTAAGACTAACGCAACATAATTATTTAAAAGTGATTATAAAAATTTTAGTCTTGAAGTTTACTAGAGAGAAAAGAAAGAAAAATAAATATGGACAATGATGAATTTGGTGTACCAATATGAAGAACAAAAGAAATGACTAAGGGTTGAAAGCAAAGAGAAGCTACGTACTTCAATTTTTTTGTTGTGGTGATAGTGTTGTATTAAAGAGGAAATATTTTGTTTCTTTTTTTTTATTGTAAGAAGATGTTGGGCATTAAGTAGACAAAGAAAATTTTCAAGGATGGGAAGTGCCATTATTGACGTGAGATAGGCCTAGAATGGGTATGTTTTCTGTCTCTCAAAATTCTTTCCGTTTTACGTAAATTTGCTACCGAGAATTTATATTTAATAACCTCGACTGTCTTATAACCAGAAAACTAAAAACGTTTTGAAAATATTGATAATAAATTTTAACACGGGTTAAGATAAGCTCGTTTTTTTCTCGAAACTTGAAATATGAAATTTACGGAATAAAATAACGGAACCCGTAATATTTACTTTTGAAACAAAAATGGTGTTACGATGTGCAAAACAGATGATGAATAGTAATAAGTACAATAATTTAAAAGTAATCATTACTTGTTGAAAACTAGCCTAAGTAAACTACATGTCACATTTAGGGGTGTTGTTCCGTCGTTCGTTTACGTCTTCGCGTAACTGGGTCTCAAAATATTATTTTAAAAATTTGCTAAATCATTCTTATTTATTGCAAGACGGAAAATTATTTTAAATTGACAAAACGACGGTTTACTATTCGTAAAATATTTTCCTTGTTTTAAAGCTTGTTTAATAATAGATTAAAACTTTAATAACGTTTGTTAAACACGGGGTGTTACAGTCCCCCCCCCCCCTTAAAATAATTTCGTCCTCGAAATTTCCGGTATAACTTAACGATTCGATTCGGGTTTAACATTCTACCTTGATCAAAAAGTTGTGGGTGTTTCTCTCACATTGAGGCCTCAGTCTCCCACGTGGCTTGTTTGTATTGCTGACCTCTCCATAAAACTTTCACAAGGGGTACTACTCTCTTTCTTAAGGTACGTACTTCCTTTTCTAGGATTCAAACGGGTCTCTCTGAATAAACAAGGTTTGGTTCTAGGGATATTGCATCGGGTGTGGTAATGTGTGATGGGTCACTCCTATACCTCCTTAATTGGGATACATGAAACACATTATGGACTCTCTTCAAGTCGGTGGGTAAATCTAAACGGTATGCCACTTCGCCAACTCTATTAAGAACTTCGTAAGGTCCTATATACTTAGGACTCAACTTTCCCTTAACTCCAAATCTTCTCACTTCTTTCATTGGTACAACCTTGAGAAATACTTTTTCTCCTACCTCGAATTCCACGGGTCGTCTATGCGTATTTGCATACGCTTTCTGTCTATCCTGTGCGGCTTGGAGCTTTTCTCGAATCACTTTGATATGTTGGATCTGGTCTTGGACAATCTGAGGTCCCAAACCGACATTGTCACTAGCGTCATCCCAACATACTGGGCTTCTACACTTTCTACCATATAAAGCTTCGAAAGGAGCACATCCCAAACTTTCATGGTAACTATTGTTGTATGAAAATTCTATCAACGGAAGGTTTTTCTCCCAACTTCCTGGAAATTCTAGGGTACATGCCCGTAACATATCCTCAAGGGTCTGGATAGTCCTTTCCGTTTGACCATCCGTTTGTGGGTGAAAGGCTGTACTCATCTTAATCTTACTACCTAATAGTTCTTGTAACTGCTTCCAAAAATTTGACACAAATCTCGGGTCTCGATCAGAGATGATTTCTTCGGGTACCCCGTAAAGTCTTACCACCTCTGCTGTATAGGCCTCTGCAAATTGTTCCAATCTCCAATTTTCTTTTATGGGGACAAAATGCGCAACTTTAGTTAATCTAGCAACTATTACCCAAATAGCGTCCTTCTGGTTCTGTGTTCTTGGCAAGCTCATAACAAAATCAATGGAAATAGAACTCCATTTTTCCCTAGGTATATCAAGTGGTTGTAATAGACCTCCGAGTCTCTGGTGTTCAATCTTTACCTTCTGACAAATAAGACATCCAGCCACAAACTCGGCTACATTACGTTTCATGCCTGACCACAAAAATCATTGTTTCAAATCTCTATACATCTTATCTGATCCTGGGTGCATAGAATACTTAGAACTATGAGCTTCACTCAGAATCTTATTCCTCAAAACATCATGACTTGGTACACACCATCTACCCTTAAATCTCAGGCTTCCATCTTGATGAATGGTGAAATTTTCCTTTTCACTCGTCTGAACTTCATCTCACAGTTTTATTAGTTCTGGGTCTTCCCATTGAACGACTCTTAGTTCATGGAATAAATCAGGCTCAACCACCATGCTAAATAGTGTTATATCTCCAGGCTTAACTACCTCTATGTCAAGTTTCTCCAAATCATGAATCAACGTGCTAATCGAATGACTTTTCTTTCTGCTCAAGGCGTCAGCCACCACATTGGCTTTCCGTTCATGATATAATAGCTCGATATTGTAATCCTTAATTAGTTCTAACCATCTGCGTTGCCTCTTGTTCAACTCCTTCTGAGTAAATATATACTTGAGACTCTTATGATCGGTGTAAAACTTACAACTAACCCCATACAAATAATGTCTCCAAATCTTTAGAGCGAAGACAACGGTGGCTAATTCTAAATCATGAGTTGGGTAATTCCTTTCATGAATCTTTAATTGTCTCGAGGCATAAGCTATAACTTTTCTTTTCTGCATAAGTACACACCCTAAACCGTTAAGTGATGCGTCACTTTAGACTTCATACTCCTCTCCATCGGTTGGTAAAGTTAAAATCGGTGCAGTAGTCAATCTTTCCTTAAGATCTTGAAAAGCGTTCTCGCATTCTTCGGTCCAAATATATTTTGACTCCTTCTGAAGTAACTTTGTCATTGGCCTTGATATCCTCGAAAAGTCGGGTACAAATCTCCTATAGTAACCCGCAAGTCCTAGAAAACTCCTGACCTCAGTCACACTCTTCGGTGCTTGCCATTCCTTGACAGCATCAATTTTAGCAGGGTCTACTTGAATTCCGTCCTTAGAAATGACATGTCCCAAAAATGCGACTTCGTGTAACCAAAATTCACATTTAGACAATTTAGCGTACCACTTGTGTTTCCTCAAAATATTCAGGATAGTCCGTAGGTGCTTTTCATGTGCAACAGGGTCCTTAGAATATACCAAAATATCGTCGATAAATACTACCACGCAAGTATCCAAATATTCGTGGAAAGTCCTGTTCATCTGATCCATGAAGATTGCTGGCGCGTTTGTTAGTCCAAAAGGCATAACTCGAAACTCATAATGACCATAACGAGATCTGAAGGCGGTCTTTTGAATATCCTCCTCTCTGACTGAAATCTGATGATATCCTGACCTTAGGTCAATTTTGGAAAATATACCGGCTCCCTTAAGTTGATCAAACAAATCGTCTATCCTAGGTAGAGGATAACGGTTCTTAATGATTACCTTATTTAGTTCTCTGTAGTCAATACAGAGCCTCATGCTACCATATTTCTTCTTAACAAAAAGTACAGGTGCTCCCCAAGGTGATGCGCTCGGTCTAATTAATCCTTTTTCCAACATTTCTTCCAACTGCTTTTTCAATTCTTGAAGTTCTATAGGGGCCATCCTATAAGGTGATTTAGAGATAGGGGTTATTCCTGGTACAAGATCGATAGTAAATTCTACGTCTCTCAAGGGTGGAACTCCAGGTAAGTCCTCAGGAAAAACATCTGGAAACTCCCTCACAATGGGTATGTCACCAATTTCCATCTTCTCCTCCTCTTTAGTAATATTACAAAGATATACCTCACATCCTTTTCGATGCAAACTCATTAACTTCATCGCTGACACTAGCTTAGTCCTTTGATTTGATTTCAAACCTCTATAGGATACCCGCTCTCCAAGTGGGCTTCTCAAAGTTATTTTCTGATCCCTACACTCAAATTGAGCATGGTACTTACCTAACCAGTCCATCCCAAGAATAACATCAATATTCGGAAGGTCAAAACTTATTAGGTTGGCTAAAAAGGTAGACTTCAAAATGGTAATAGGTACACTCTCAAATAATACGTCACAACTCACAACTTGGCCATTAGGTAAGGATATTGCTGCATCTATGCTCACAGGGTTGGATAAGTTCGCTCGGGTAGCAAAAGAGGGTGGTACATGGGATAAACATACCCCCGTATCGAACAACACACATGCCAAACATGAGTTAACTGAAAACATACCAGAGATAACATCGACATCCTCAAATTCCTCAGCGTCCATCTCTGTCAAGGCATAGACCTTTCCCTGATTCCTTGCAAATGGTGGTCCTTGATTTGCATTAGTCCTTGACTTCTTTGGGCACTGAAATGACTTATGTCCCTCCACTTTACAGTAGAAGCATGTGATAGGTTGACCATTGCACTGTTTGTTAGGGTGAGCAGGGCGTTTGCACAGAAAACAAGTTGTAGCATCTCTTGCTTGCGGTGGCTTGGTAAAAGAGGTATTGTTTGCTCGGCTAGTATTTTGGTAGTTAAGTTTTTGGTAGCTGTTCTTAAAGACAGGTTGCTTGAAATTGTCATGGTTAGAATTATTTCTATTGGAAAAGGGTTTCTGAATAAAACTTGATGGTGATACGGTGGGAATAAAAGGTTTCTTCTTCTTTTTATCAGCTTGGATCACATTGTTCACAATTAAGGCTTTCTCATAAGCTTTCTGAAAGGTATCAAAGTCAAGCCCTGACATAATCTTTCCTAACTCAGTTTCCATTCCTCGAACATACTGGCCAATCCTAGAGGGTTCATTTGGCACTAGTCTCTTAGAAAACTTTGATAACTCTTCATATTTCTTGGTATAGTCATGTAAGGTCATATGTCCCATTTCTAACTGCTTAAATTCTTGTTCCTTCTGCCACCTCATTGCGGCAGGGTAAAACTTATCATCAATCCTTTTCTTAAAATCTGCCCAACCGGCTCCGGGTGTGGCAACATATCCTTCCTTAGCAATCCTCCACCAACTGTTGGCTTCTTCTTTCAAAAAGTAGGTTGTTACCTCCACCATTTCCTCAGCAGGTGTGTGGCTAAGTTTCAAAAGTTTTTCCATCTCTTCTAACCATTCAAAGAGATCGGTTGGGTTGTCTGACCCGGAATAGGTAGAAGATCGGTGCTTGGAGAACTTCTCAAAGGCCGACTAACGGTTAGGGTTACGGTTCTGGTGGTTATCAGCCACTACTTGGGTTAGGAGGGTTTGGGTTGTGGCTAACTGATTGACCATTCTAGTAATAACATCTTCGAAGTGTTGATGCCTTGCTTCTTCTGGGTTATTTCCGTTTCTCGTCATCTGTGATTTCGCCAAAGCGCAAAGGTTGCTAAAATCCCAGATTCATACACAAGACCATTCAAGTAGGTGCCAAAATTATATAAATATATATCATGAAATTTTACAACATAGTACTAGAGTAGTTTACATTCTTTATTCGGGTTACAACGTATTACTGAGGTTTTGTAGGTTTTACAAGCTTTCTATCTAAACCTTTAGCAAAATAGTACAATGGTATTTTAAACTCGTCCCACTTAACATAAAATCCGACAGGTGGTCGTTTCCTTGCCACCAATCTTTATATTTATCCACAAGAAAATCTACGGGAAAAAGGGTTTTCCATTCATCAGGCACCTTGGCATAACGAAATCCTAACTCCATATCTCTGCAACAATACCCGTGGGCAGCTACTGTTCCTTCATAGCAGTCTGGTCCAAATCTCTTAAAACTGACGTTAGCGTCTATTAGTTGGCTTCTCTTACTAATCAATTCGTATTCGAAGGGTTTGAAATGAAACTTAAACTCTTGGGCTTTATTAATCCAGTTGGTTTGCTCATCTCTTCTGGCATATTCTGCGACCTTCTTTGCGGCTAGCCATTTGTTAAAATTGCTTCTCCTTTCAGGGGTCATGTCCAAGTATTTGTTAACTGGCTTCATTAGGCTGTAAATGATCCTCAAAAGTTAAAATAAATTCTCCAAAGTCTGGTTGTGCGATATTCTAAGATAAGGTTACAAAAAATGTAATTCTTCAAATATGACTCTACCTCTTGCTCCCTCACATGATTCTAGTCCGGAATACTTTGGAAATTAAGAAAGAAAACAAACTAATGTTTTTGTAAATAATAACAATTTTTATGACTAGTAATAGATAAGAGCGAAAATAAATAAAGCGATAATGAAAAGGAATAATTTTTTTTAAAACAAAACGATATATATATATATAGACATATCATGCATCTATAGTTAGCTGATTGACATGCTTCGAAAGAGCGGTGTTCCAACCTATGGCAAAAACCTAAGTGGTGAACACAGTACAAACTAGAATCTGGCTGTTATATATAACTACAGCTATCTAGTCCTCAAAAGGGGTGTTATCCAGAACGATACAAGCTCTAGTCAGAAGGGGGTGGCATCTCTTCGGGATCCACATCGATCACCTCAGATATGGCCGCTTCACTAGCGATCCTCAGTGCCACCAAGCCTGCCTCAAAATCTCTGAAATGGCTGGCCACTAGGGGGTAGGAAAAACGGGCTGGGTAACCCGGTAGTCCTGCTGCACGGTGCAACTCCAACTCTCGAGGGTACCTAGAGCGGGTGAACCCCCAGTCTCCAGTAGTGGGAAGGGTGGCGATCAATGCACATCCTCTGCGCACCTGGCAGGTGATGTACAACGAGTTCACCTGAACCCCATTGTAGCCAAAGTACGACTCCAGAAACGTAATGTGGGAGTCTACAGTCTCCAAAGCTGGAAGGAAAGCGTAAAGTTCCGGGGCTAATGGAGGGTTCGCCATCAACCTATTATTGATGAGGTCGAAAGGGTTAGTAATGATTAAAAAAAATTGGCTAGAGAAATTTTTGAAGGCTTTAGTCTTAGAAGGGTTTGGTAGAGTGTAGTGTCCTTAGAGTTTGGTTCTCCTTACGTCGTTATCTTAACTAGCGAGCCGACACTACACTTTACACATAAATTAGCAAACAACAGAACGAAAGTTCACAGGTAAGCGTTTCCCCACTTTATTATTTTCTACCCCGATAAATTATTTGGTAGGATCTTAATTGTTTCTACGTGAATCTCTCATTTTAGTGGTCTAAAGTTGTTTTTAGTAATTTAGTAAGTCTACCCAGGCGCGCTCCTCGTTAGGTAAATGAAGTTTTATCCTCATTTACGGTCACAAGGTCGCTCTGATACCAATTGTAACAACCCGGATTTTTGATGACTTAATTTAATAGATAATGCGGAAGATTATCTAAGTCATTTAATTATACAATATTAGAGTATGTTTTAGAAATCCGGATCACTACGGATCCATTACAAAATGCGACTATAGATATTACATAGTCTAGAATTACTAATACAGAAATATAAATTGTTGTTTCACACTACTTATTTTTATTACAATCCTTGCTCGATTTCCCCCCATCGTCTACCGCCTGCAAAAAAAATAAAACAGTGGACGCTGAGCGGGACAGCAACCAAACCGTTCTTCTAACATCACTCTATACACATAAGACAATCATGTGACTAACAAATATCATGCTTACAGAAATATTAAAGGATATCACTTAACAATTAGTTTCCCTTAATTCGGTTAATCACCATATGAGGTGATGAAAACGATAAAGTTTTAAAGATGGGACGGTGGCAGCCACTTAATTTTTAAAAGATTTGTTTTCACATAAACAGATTAATGCACGAGTTGTGGCTCCTAGTACCATCGCTACACCCTATTGACTTGCATCTCACCAATAGAAGTAACCGTGTTACCGACCCGTAGACCGAACCGATCTTATCAGGTTTATATCTCACCAATAAGGCTCAATTGGGTCGGACTTCAATTATATTATATGTTTATTCAAACGGGGCTCTGGGCGGAATGAAAGCTGATGATTACATTCTCTGCATCAACAAGAGGGTACCCGCAGTTTTCAGAATCCTGTTCTGCCCTCTCAAGGACACCATAACTACAACCATGGTAACAATCAAGGCCTTAATCAAGGTAACTCTCATGGGTTCCAAGGGAACCATCAACAACAAGGATCTCAAGGTACTCAACATGAAAGCAAGCAAAGAAGTCGGTCTCCTATTCATGATTATGGCATTCCACTAGCCATCACCAACACTCCTCATAACCAACAATCTCCACCTCGGGATTTAGATATACAAAAGCAAATGTTGGAGATGCAAAGAAGTCAATTGGAGACACAAAGATCCCAACAAGAACTTATTGCTCAACTTCAAAGAGATAACTTGGCAAGAGATGCTGATATGAAGATGCTCGAAACCCAAATAGCTCAAGTTGCTTCGGGTAGCTCTTCAAGGCAAAAGGGGCAACTACCTCCTTAAGGTGAAACAGCGAA
Source organism: Agrostemma githago (assembly GCA_958450325.1). Taxonomy (NCBI): domain Eukaryota; kingdom Viridiplantae; phylum Streptophyta; class Magnoliopsida; order Caryophyllales; family Caryophyllaceae; genus Agrostemma; species Agrostemma githago. The sequence goes on along the minus strand of OY288247.1, from coordinate 56,451,760 downwards.
ATTTGAACGTGTGAATGCTATTACCTTGAGGAGTGGTGCATCTTATGACTCCCCCTTACTCCCTAATGAGCAAGAACCAATGAAAGAGGTTGTATCTCCACTTCAAGACAATTCAAGCTTGGGAAATCCAATGGAGGAACAAGTTTTGTGGGAGATTGAGAAACCCCGTGAAAACAAACTTCCCCCACTTCAAAGAAAAGACAAAGGAAAAGGGAAGATGTCATTTGAAAAGTCCAACCCTAATGAGCAAGACAAGGTGCAAATCAAGTTGCCTTTCCCAACACGGCAATTGAAGACTAAGGTGGATGTTCAATATGACAAGTTCCTAGATATTGTGAAGAAATTGGATGTAAGTGTCTCTTTTACCGATCAACTTACCCAAATCCCGGCATATGGAAGATTTATGAAAGAAATCCTGGCTAGGAAGAGATCCATCGACAAGGAAGAAATCATAGCATTCACAAGAGAGGTGAGCGAGCTCATTCAAGGTTCTACGCTTCCCAAGTTGAAGGATCCGGGTAGTTTCTCAATCCCATGCACAATAGGCCACTTGAGAATTGATAGAGCATTATGTGATCTGGGTGCGAGTGTAAGCATCATTCCCTATTCCATTTGTGAGCGACTTGGGATGAAGGAGCTCAAGTGTACTTCTATTACACTGCAAATGGCCGATCGTTCACTCAACCGACCATTGGGGATGCTAGAAGATGTACCACTAAGAATCGGGAAGTTCTTCATTCCGGTCGACTTCCTTGTACTTGACATGTCGGAAGATGCTATCACTCCCATTATCCTTGGGCGCTTAATTCTACATACCGTCGGTGCTATGATTGATGTAAATAACGGTAGGATCATATTTGAGCTAGGCGACGAGAAGCTCGTGTTTGACCTCCAAGGCAACACCTCGCCTACTAATGATGAGTCTTGTAATATGATCCACGCCATGAAAGACATCGATTTACGGGATGAGTCGGGTAAAAGCTTGAAGAACAACTTCTATGGAATTGAGGATGATGATTCCAAACTTGGGGCGGATGAATGCCCATATCATGATATTGAGGACAAGGTGCAAGGCAAGAAGAAAGTTGAGCATCCATTGGGGCCACATGAAGATAGATGGACGTTTGGGTATATCCCGAAGGATCGCAAGTACAAGTTCGAGCCATTGAACTTAGTAGATCGGGATGCCCCGGGAACCTCGAGTTTAGATCATGAACACCCTTGGAGTGGAGGTTGGTATTCCACTAGCTTGATCGAAGACTTCTCGAGAGCCTTCGATTTGTTTCTTCGTGCCCTTGATGGCGATGGAATTGGCCAAGTGTTGTTAAAAAAAATGATTGAAGAATGCACCATCCTTGGTTTGACGGAGTTCTAAAAGAACCGTCTCTTTGTATATATCTCTTCCTTATCCTTTTGAGTTTTGTGAAATTCTTGTTATTTGGATGTTTGATGAGCGATGCGAGGGAGGGATTTTGATGGATGTTTATTGAGCATATTTGATAGGTTATAGTGAAGATGAAGTTTTGAGTGAGTAGTTGATGATAGAAGCTTGGATTTGGGCATGGGAGTCGGTCTTTGAGGCTTTTGACAAGCCTTTGGGGACGAGATTTTATATCTCGATGTATTGGTTCTCTTGTGGTTGAAGCTAACAAGGATATGAAGGGCTAGAAGACTCTCCCCAGCCGAGAAGAAGGCATCCCGACCGGGAAGGAGCCATCCCGATCGGGATGAGTGTACCAAAAATCGAGCTTTCTGGAGTGTGATCCCGACCGGGACGGGAGCTTCTCGACCGGGAAGGGTGTGTCATCCCGACCGGGACCATCCATCCCGACCGGGATGGCTCCCTACTCCTCCTTTTTGCCTCTTCTTCGACATTCGATCCCACCCAACCACTTTATACCCCCTCCCAACCTCCCTACCTACCCTTGCACCTATCATATGACACCTACACGTCATATACACACTACTACAATTTACTTAGTTTCTGGACGCTTTATGGTCGACGCTTTTATAAGCGTCGAAGCATTTTTAATTAATTTTTTTTTAAAATCCTCAAATCTGACATGGGCGCACTAATACTGTGAAAGCAAATTCACCTCCCGCTCTCTCGTTGAAAAGAACCGCCTTACCTATTCCTCTCCCTATTATCTTCCCAAAACCTAATTATTTTCCTTCATTCCATCGCCTTTCCTTTTCCTCCATTCTCGATCAATTTCTCATCAGCGAACCGTGATCTCTCTAACTTCCCGATCAAGTAGTCGATCAAGCCCGAGTTTCTTCAATCTCTTGGTTGAATTTCGTTGGGAAAAATAGTAAGTTTCTTCGATTTCAATTTCTCAAGCGAACTCATTGCTTTTCTGTTTTGGTTTTTTTTTTAAAATTTGTCAGGAACTTTAATTATTTAATTGACCGAGTTCTTCATTATTTGCACATTATTTTCTTCATTATTCTTGCTTTTATTTTCATTGTTAATTAGTTTCCGAGTTGGAATTGAAGATCAGGTTATATTTTGTTTGCACATTTGCTGTACCTGATGGCTGCGCTGCATTGATCGACTTATGAGAGCTTGCTTTTTTTGGTAGTTGTCATTACCTTTTTGTTTCAGCAGTTGGTATCACCATCTTTTCTACTCAACTCTTGTTTTTCCTTTTGTTTTGTCATTTGACCAGTGACTGAAGATGGTTCACCAGATTGCATTTATGTGAATGATGGGATAGAGATCATAAGGTCGGGTGTGCTTTCGATCTTTTTTCAGTAGCTTCTGCTTCATTCCATGGTTGGCTTAAAGTAGCTAGGTATATATGTATTTAAAAACATCCGTTTTCATATACTCCGTAAGTATTTTCTTGGGTGGTTGACTTGAGAAAAGAGCATGCTGTTTGTGTTAACTTCATCATAAGTTTAGAGTTGCAAATCAGTTGAATGCTTAATCAGGAAACATGTTTATTAGGCACAACATTAACCATGTCCATATATATGGATGGGAAAGGTCAGGTGCTGATCCTCTTCTCTTTTTTGTTCTATCTGCTACATACATGATACAAGCACTTGATTCAGGTAATAATCTCTCAATGTTCAACTCTGTTTTCTGGTTGTATCACTCCCCTTTCTGTGTTAAGCCCTTTTTATGTAAACTTAATCCTCGTCATCGTCACCGTCATCATCATCCAATCATGCCAAACTCAAACAGACAATGCTTTCTTACTTTGACTCGTCTGTTAATACCAGAGTATTATCGGATACAGTTGTTATAAATTTGTACGAATTTTTCAATTTTGAGTCTAATGAAATGTCAAATTATTGTATGGTACGGAGTATTGAATATACAATAAGGAAGCTACATGAAGTCTAGAAGTAAGATAGATACAATATAGACGTTATTTTATTTTAAATGGACTATATATATATATTATTTATTCTTCTCCGTCTTTGGTCATTTGTGTTCCTTACCCTTCAAGGAAATGTGCAAACTGTGAACCCCAATCATCATATTAATAAGAAGCAACAACAACAACTTGTGAAATTGTCCTTGTATTCTTCTACTGTCGATTTAGCACATCTTATTACTCCTCCTCTCACAAAGAAATTTTGAGAGAAATTTTGATCATCTTTGTGTTTATTATTTCTATCTCGTGTAGATAGCCCATATATATATGGTCTTCATGCTACTGGATTCCAAATCATATATATATGTATGTATATAAAGACTCTGTTTTATCATACTCCTATATAATAACTCGGAAGATTGTACAACGTTAGTTGTAACACAATATACACACATGTATGATCCAATTGCATGCTCTTCTTTTTGTTTCTACTTAGCTTCTTCATTGTAAGTGCGTTTATTCAAATTCAAAAATGACTTCCCTCGTCCCAATCATTTGTTTACTTATTTTGATTAATTAAAAAATACTACTTTTAGACAAAGAGATTATATTTATTTCCACGATTGACTTACTAGTGTATTTATGATGATATATGAGCAACTAATTTAAATAGTGTGTAAGAAGCCTACAAGAAAGCTTGTGAACTGAGCAGCTATTTTCGAGTTTTACCTGTAGCCTGCTATAGTTTCACCCACAGTGCAGCCTTGTATTGAACTGTAGTGCAGCCTACACTGTATAAAACATTAGGTTGCATCTTGAACCAAACCGGTTGAAATGCAACACGGGTATGATGTGTACTGCGCAACTGATCTCTCATATAATTGTATTGTGCAACTGATCTTCTGATCTTAGCTACCTGATCGTTTACTTTATTTCGATAACTGATCGTTTACTTTATTTTGATAACTGATAGTTTTGTATATACTTATTATGGTAATATTATTTTGTTTGTACTTTGTATACTTATTACTCGTAATATGTTTAGATGTTCATTATAGTGTCTATGTCTAACAATCGGACCTTCAGATTTGGGTCTTTTTAAAAGCTTGTTATGAGTAGAAACTTCATTTACACAGTATATAATAAATATGAAATTGATCTAGACTCAGTCAACTGCATTTACTCGAATTAAAGTGCATCATATAGTCATTATTGATCAGACTTACTCGTACGTCTACTTCTGGCACCACATATTACGTTGTTAAAGACCAATGTCTAAATTGTTCTTCTTATGCTCATATCAGGCAATTGTGACACATCATTGCTGCTGTCAGTTGGGATGCTAGTTGCTCTCAATTTCATTCTTCATGAATCTGCTTTAGCCAAGGTACGTACAATAATAATCACCTAGTGTTTTACACTAATTTTTGACCTGATTATCTATTGGTAGTAGTATATTCAATTCTATAAAAGGGTGGATATATGATGTTACATGTACTAACGAGTGGCTTTTAGTCTCACATAAGTACTACAAAGCTACAAGACCTTCATTGAGAAAGCTGATAGCTACTCTTATGTAATCCATCAGGTTGGAGGGTTATTTCAGTGGAATTTAAGTCTAGGAAAGACCATAGAAAGTACGTAGCGGGAATTGTAGATTTGCTTCATTCTTATCTTTGGCTTGTAAGTCAAAGATACCTTATCTTTGACTTGTTTCGGTGTTCATTTAAGAGTTTGCAACATTAAAGGAAATGAAAATGTGGTCCTAATTATACCAAATCGTGGTATAATAGAGGTGAAAAGAGTTTTCAGGTGGCCAAATATTGGAAAGCTGCATGTACCCAAGTAAGTGGCCGCTTCTTTTTTGCTCCTACCAGCACTAGTTTTTTCCGTTATATTTGTTTGTTTGTTCTGTTACCTTGTTACCTTTTTAGGCTATAGGTTTGATTTAGTTTTGTGCACTTGATAAATGAGTTGAAGGAAATGGGAGTGATACCTCGTGAGATTGGGTAAAATTTAGTGATATTAGGTTATGATTTATGTCATTGTGCACTAGAGCATGCACGATATATTCTTTTAAATTATTACTAGTGTAGATCCCATGCACTACTGCGCGGTATATCTAGGATTTTTTATTTAGTTTTTTATTTTCATAATCTCATTTAATATATACTTAAATAAATATGTTTTTTTGTTCTAGTGGATCTACAATAGTTTCGTGCGAGTAATTTTTGTTACAAAGCTGATTATATTTTTCCTAAATTTTCCCATGATAGTTAAATAAATAAATAAAATATATCACGAAACCAATATTTTGTGACACTTGTATAATTATGTATAATAATTCATAAATATCCATTTTTTAATAGTCTCCTACTTAGTTGTTTTCTTTGTTAAAGGATTTTTGGTCTAATTCTCCATAATTATATAGTTTGGTTTCAATTTAGATTTTATGATTATATTATGAAGTTAATGGTTGATTTATTTCCATATTGAGGTAAGAGTATTTTTGGAGGGAAAACTTTTCACAAGAGCTTGACACCTCATCATATTCCTAGCCCTCTCTATTCTTTTAGTAGAAGGAGGATTATTATGGTTCACCAACATACTTATGCGGCACTCGACTTGACATCTTCTACTAGATGATATGGAAGGGTTATTCAAAGTTGGGGATGAATGTTTTCGGTTTCATGATGCGCTCTTTACCACACAAACATAAGTTGTAGTCAAGAACTATTAGTAAGTAGTTTGACAGATATTTATTGGATATGTTTTGTCTCTTTTTTCTCTCTCTTATTGTTCAGTAAAGCAAAAGCTATTCTTGAATTTTTTGGAATTGAAAGGTCTGTCCAGTTATGCATGTGGGGAAATGAAATAAACTAGTGCATGAAATCTAGAAGGACAAGTAGAAACGTGAGATGACAACAAGTAAGTTCTGGATGAATATTCAGTTTCCAAGGACCTTATAAAACTAATGTTAGTTCTAAAATTTTCATTCTACTTAGTTGATTTCTCAATTGATTTAATATATTTTGTACCTATTTGTTGACCATATTCCTGAATGTATACTTTCTCCTCCGTATACCTTAATACATGCAAACAAAATTTAGTATTTTCCTGTTCTAAGTGTATCAATTGTGAATGGTGTGGAAATATGTTGGAGTCCTCAATTTCTCTTATAATTTTAGTGGTTATAAATATGTACTAGTAGCTCATAAATATTGAGTGATAGAAGGAATATGATATATTATATAGTATATCTAGGAGTTTATGATTTCAATATAAGGCATCCAGTCTTACATTGTTTTGTAATTAGTCGTCCTTAGGGCTATTTATTTGAAGTTGGACGTATATGAAAAAAATTATATTTTAATTTATTTTGTGAATGCACTGATTGAATGTATTTTGGTTTTGTCATTTTGCAAATGATGTCGCTGCAGCAAAACGAAACGAGTGATCGTCACTTTGACATGATGAAGCTACATCGTAGAGAATTAATTTTGTTTAGAAATTTCTAATGCAATTGTATTTAGTTTAGTGAACTATAATATTAGGGATGTATTCAACCAACCTTCTATTATATTATAACATTGTACCTCGATTTTTTAATTCAATATATTCTTTATGATTAGATTCTCCACGCTTTTATGATGTTATAGTGTTGATAATTGAATTTTATATTATTATTTCTCGATCCTTCTAATAGTAGAAAGTCCCGCACTTAGAAAAAATTGGCCGAGAAAAAAATACCTCGACATAGAAAAGCATCAAGGTTGCATATTTTGGTGTGCATGTGGTGATGCAGAAAAGCGTTGTGAATAATATATTAAACGTTTTAAAGCGTCGAGAATGATGACACATAAATGCGTCGAGAATTCTCGACGCCCAAAATCTCCACACTTTTTAGAAGCGTCGAGAATTAAAATTGCGATACTTTAAAGCGTCGAGAACCTACCTTTAAAGCGTCAAGAAACCAAGGGATTTGTAGTAGTGTTTCAAGACATTCGGTAATATCTTTTTACCCCTTTTACCTCTTTGTCTCTTGTGAAGCTTGGAGGAGATTGTGTAATGAAGTGTGCTCGGGTGGAGCTTTGTAGAGTTTGTGGTTGATTTGGTTGCTTATTTGGATGTTTCGGGGTGGTGTTTGTTTTGTTTTTATGTTTGTTTTCTTTTCTCTTATTATGTTTTGTTTTGTTGTGTGTGTCTTATCTCCTTTCGTCCTTGTTGTGTCTTGTGTTTGTGTCTAGTGTGTAAAAAGGTTTTCGAAAACCCGGTTTTGAGGGTAGTGCGCAAGTGTTTACTCTCCCTTCCTAGCAATACGAGTCGAGTCTTGGACTTTAGTCTAGTAGAATGACCCTAAATCAATGATTTCGTTGGTTTCTTACCTTGAGTCCACCTAGCTTACTAGGGATTTACTACGGAATTTGCATTTTGACCATTTTGACCACCCACGGAGTGAAAAGGCCTTGGTTGACGGGTTTCGTCTCTTAGGTGACCATGTTCGAAGTTTCTTTGATTAGTCCAAGTTTTCCCCTTTTTGTGGGTTTGAAGGGAGATCGCGACTCCCGACCTACCCATTTCCCTACCTCATACAAATTTCCACAAATAAGTTGCAAATTTCATAAGTTGTTACTTGGTTGCAAGAAATGACTACAAATTAAAATCAAGCCAAAAGGGCAAACCAAGAAAAAAGAAAGAAAAATGAAAAGATAAAAAGAAAGAAAAGAAAAGAAAGAAGAAAAAGAAAAGGCACAACAAAAGAAAAACAAAATACAAAAGAAGAAAAAAAAAATGTGGCATTGAAACTCAAAAGTCAAATGCAAAAGAAAAGAATGTCAAAGAAAATCATCTCACAAAAAGAACCCTCACCCTCAAAAATAAGCCTTTTTCCGTCTATTACCGTGAAGAGCCTACCAAAGGACCGAGTCCCTAGGAAGGATGATAGCGGTGATGGTTGATCTTCCCTCATTTTGCAACCTTGACCACCTTTTTACTTGGACTAGTTGGGCGATTTTGGATATGGGACGACCCTCTTGGCTTAACGCTAAAGGGGGCGGGACTTCACTTACCTACAGTGTCGACTAACTCCGTGGTTCATCCTTTTTCCATCCCGCCTATCGTCCCGTGGTACGTTCATAGAAGGTTAGGAGGAACCTAGGTAAGTTACCAACGTTTTTATTGCTTTGTTGTCATACTATTAGGGTTTTGTCCATTTCGGTTTGTATTGCTAGCTTGGGAACGTTGTCACTTGCCTTGAGTCCTTAACCGGTATCTATTTCACCGCTTTGTTGAGGGAAGCGGTATTTGTTTTGTCTTGGATGCAACCGTTTGGTGTTTATGTGTGTGTGTGTGTGTGTGTTTGTTTGAGTATTTTCATGTCCGGTTGCATCCACAATTTTGTCGCAAGACCCCACTTACCTTGCGGAGAGCACTTGTCCTCTAAGTGTTCTCGCGTGAGTTGAAAGGGCGTAGGGTGCGCTAATACCCGCTCGGCTAGTAGTCTAGTTTTTTTTAGTCTTTAGTTAGTTTGTGCTTACTCGAGGGCGAGTAAGGGTTAAGTGTGGGGGAGTTGATAAGTATAGTTTTTAGTGCCTATTTTCTTGTGTTTGGTCCTGGTTTCTTTTGTGAAATCGCTCTTTGGAGCGGTTTCTGAGCTACTTATGCTTCTTCTAGTTCGTTTTAGGTTCCCAAGACCATTCATGGAGAATTGGAACGATGTCGACTCGTTTCCTACACTTTTGGAGCCAACGAAGAGAAGGAACGATCACTCGGTGCCTTAGATTCGATCCCGAGACCTTGGGACCCATTCCTGAGCCCCTTAGACTCGATACCGTACCCCGAGAATTGATGAGAAGCCCATGAGAAGCAAGGAGGGACCCTTATGATCTTAATAGATGCCTACAAGACCCTTCCCGGGCGGGATGAGTAGCCTTCCCGACCGAGAAGGGGTGCACGAATCAAAGGGCTGCTGTTTAGGTCTTCCTGACTGGGATGAGGGCTTCCCGACCGGGATGGGTGTGTCATCCCGACCGGGACCATCCATCCCGACCGGGATGGACCTGCTGTAGGCCGCGTGACTTCTTTACTTCTCCTTCACTCTTGTAACCTTATAAATACTCCTCCATTGTATTGTTTAAGCATCTTACATTACATTAGATTATCTTAGACCTCTCTACATTCAAAACCCTAGATTTAGTGCTCCTCTCATTAGCCTAATCTTTCTTTAAACTTTTGTTAATCTTAGATTATCTAGTTAATTAGTCTTGTATTAAGAAGATTCTTGAAGATTCATCCAAGCTTGACAACCTTGAAGATTATCTGGGTTACTTATTAATGCAAGTTCTCATCTTTTTATCTCCTTGTTAGTTGGTATAATCTCTTCTCTCTTAATCTTTGTTAATCTTTCAAGTTTTAATCTTTACATATTGCTTATTGTTCTTGTTTGTTCATTATGAATGTTTGGATGTTTATGTTGATTACTCTTATTTATGTTAGTATTAGTTTGATAATGAGTGAGTAGATTCCTTGTGGGGTTAGTACGGGGATTAAGTGTGGATTATGGGTGATTAGGGTTTTATTGTGGGTAAAGGTGATTCCTTTGTTGCTAGTCACCTATTGGGCACACTATGTGTTTGTTGTATTGCTTGTGTGGGTAGTAGTGGCCAATGCTTCTCATACTTGCTCTCATCTTCTCATTGCGTATTCGATTTGTGGTTGAATGCTTGTGTTTTGAGTAGCGATCTAGCATGAATGTTCGGGTCTAGTCTTTGACACGAGAGTGCGGACTTTGGCTTTGGCACGAGAGCGCAAACCGACCTTAGAAACTAAGTGGCACCTACACCCTTGATTACCCAATCATCCTACTACACTTATGAACCCGACCTAACCCAACTCTTTCCCATTTTTGATTCCTCTACCCCTTTAGTCGATCATCTTCTCTAGTTTACATGCTTAGTTAATCTTTAGTTATTTCATTAGTTCATATCATACATAGTACATTGCTAGTCCACTTTCATCTCCTCCAACCATCATAGTTAGTCAATTCTCATCATCTTTGTGTTTGTTTGTGACTTAGCCTCGTTTTTAGGTAGACTTAGTCTAGACACCTATAGCCATCTCCGTGGGTATCGACCCGACTTACCCTAGCTACCCGTTAGGTATAGTTGGACTCTACTTGATCGGTTGGAGCCCACGGCAATCCCGACCATCACTTATCAAGATTCTTACAAGATTTCCCCATACCACACGGTGTGCATTCTGAACTAGAAGATTCAGAATAAGTATTTGAATCATTATCAATGATTTTGATATTATCATTACTACAATTACTTAGACTTCCTTCAGTTTCACTATTAGATTCAATATTGTCTAAAAAATAATTTTGACAGCTTATCTTTAAGATCATCATCAATCTCCAAATTATTAATCTATTTTTGAGTCCAACAATTATTTGCCATGTGACCCTTTTTATTGCACTTAAAGCATATTATTTGCTTAGAAGTCGTATAACCTCTCTTTTTGTAATTGTAATCCCCTATAAATTCTAACGCAATACAGTGGCGGAAACACTGTAGATTTAGGATTAAAACACACTGATGTTCTATATTTTAGAAAAAGAACGGTCAGTCAATACAAAGGTCACTTTTTACAAAAGGGCAAAAAATAAAAATTCTCCAAACGGGTTTAACAATCCATAAATAAACATAAATCAAGCGGAGTAGGATCCACTGCACGCCACTCGCTAGCTCACACCAAACCTCGGAACAAATAATACCTGCCATGTTATAAACATAACAGCCACAATTCAGTGGGGAGCAACTCAGGCAATTCTCCCAACCATATTACATAATATTAAAGCATAATTACTATTATATCAAAATAGTTGAAAATGGAACCCATTTAAAATGATACGGTAAACTACTTCAAAATGATTGCCAACCTGCAAATCAATGTCAATCAATAACAATAACGGCGTTATGGAAATCAATCAGTGTAACGGAATAGACTTTCACTAGGATCATACTAAACTAGGTTTGAGAATTCAGTCAAAACAAATTAGACTTCAGTCTCTAACTAGGCAACTCAACTATAACAGGACTGCGTGCAGCGAGGTCCTGGCTTAAGTAATGTACACCCTCCTGGACACCAACCATAATCTAGTTCAACCCGACGTCGACTTACACGATGTGATATCTAAGTTTAAGGTCAAAATATACACACTCCTGAACACAAAACATGCTCAGTTCAATGATCAATGTGTCTCAACATAGACACATCAGCTTTATAATTGATGGCAAAACGTATAACCTAGACTGTATTACTCTACCCGTACACTTGTTCTTATTCCATAACTCCTAAACAAAGTCGTTGTCATAATTCGATAGGATTATCAAAACGTTCTTAAAAAGAAACTTTCTAATTTGGGAAACTTTCTTCAAATATTAAATTTCCAAAATAGGTATTATTATAATTAGAAATCGTTTAACATTTGAATTATATAAAATAGTTATATTAGGCCTCGAGACATAAACATTATACTTATTTTATAAATATATATTTATTGATAAAAAGTCAACGAAATTCAAAATCATAATTATTTCTCAAAAGGTTAAAATATAAGTAACTAAAAGTATTAAATTACAAATTTAAAGATTTTCCGGAATAGCACTGTCTTACTATAAAATTCGTAGTTAAATCATTAAAAATCAAAACAACGTAAGACCAGTGAGGTTGAAAACTTTAGAAACTTAGTTACAACTTTTATTTTTGGAGAAAATCCAAATTCCAAATAAAACATGGGTTTTTATTTGTATTTTCACAAACTGACGGAATTCGACATCGTATCTCATAAATAAAATACGTTTAATAATTTATTTTAAAGCAAAGCCAATTGGAAACAATAACCAAGCTCTTCAAAGTTTATGTAGGTTACCCAGATTAAATTCAAAGTGTATCAAAGGTTTTAAATTAGTTTTACAACAACTAACAGATTCGCGGACTATTTCGACATCTGTTCGTAAACATTTTATTGTGAGCGAAATACTTGGATTTAATTTACGAAATTTTACAGACATATAATAGACTTAAAATAAAAAGTAGTCTCTTTTCAAACTTGTCGAAAATAAAGTGTTTAAATAGGAGTAATAAATCGTTCAAAAACACTAATTGATTCTGAAACATTCAGTCATTATGTTAAAAATAATAAAAACTTTCACTTTGCTACTTTATATTAAAATCACGAAAATTTAGAAATAAAGTCTTATTTGTATGTTTTAGTCTCGGCCTTATAATACTTTTAGAAGATCCGATGTGAAATAAATTGAGAAGATTAAAAGCGATAGAAACACGAAATCGATTTAAGCATATTATCGCAATATAATTAAAACATGCTTATTCGTATAAAAATTCGATTTAAAACGACAATACAAACAACTACAACATATATATCATGCAATACCGAGTCATGCCATCATGTGTTACCTTAAGTGAGATCCTGGTCAATTATGATAATCATCTTTGTCGGAATTGATATGATAACCTACAAAATAAATTAATGTATGGTATTAAACCATATTATAAATTAATAAAAGAGGGAAACGAGACGGAGAATAGAAGTAATTAAATTACCCTCAAGATTGGAATAGGATCGGTAATTAGAAAGTTGAGAATAAATTACTATTGTTGCACGTTCAATTCAATTTTTTTGTAGAGAAGAGGAGAAGAGGGATACGTACAATGTTATGATAGAATAAGGAAATTGTGTTGTTCGGGGGGGGGGGGGGGTTTAAGAGAAGTTTGGAGAGTCAGTAACTACATACTCAAACAGTACAGTTAGCCAAAAAAAGGGGAAGTGGAGTGAAGATAGGAGAGAATATTGAGTCGGTTATTGACACTCTCAACTGAACCACGAAAATGTCTCAGTCCGATGAGGGAAACGGTCGGGGCTGCTACAATCTGAGCCCGACTCGGGCTTAAAATAGTAAATGGATCACTTAAAAAAATAATATAATAATAATAATAATAACTAGACGGAACTCGTATAAGAACGTGTTTACGAGAAAGTGGTATTAAAATCACGTTTCAAAAATAATTATGTACGAAATCGCGTAGAAAAAGATTAAATACCAATTTCTCGATATTAATAAAAATTCTTGCGAATGAGGTAATTAAAATGGGTTTCGAGTTTAAAATAAGAATTCAAGTTATATAACGATAAACTCGGGAATATAAACCGTCGAAACGGAAACTCGAATAGAAATAAAATGAGTAAATCAAATGAAACGAAAGTAAGATATATTTTAAGCATAAAAATGACTTTTCGAGGTAAATAGGATTTTACGTGTTCAAACGTTTGAAAAATGAATCTGTTTTATAATTATTTAAGAAGTACGAGTTAAATCGTAAACAAAATAAAATATTAAATAAAATTTAATATAGAAAAATGAGGGGTGTTACAACCTTCCCCACTAAAAAGAAGTTTCGTCCCCGAAACTTACAGGAACACGAAAATATAACACAAAACAAAGTTATTTCACTTGAACAAAATGAGAATGCTTAACTCGCGTCAAAATCTTTATTTAAAAAAGAAATTTTAAAACTTCAAACGAGATATGAAGTCGAATGCACAAATTTATCTCAAGATTAATTGGGTTAAGCTTCCTGAAACTTGAAAACTTTTCAAATTATTAAATAACGATGTTATTTGATAAAATAACGATGTTTAAATAACATTTTTAAACGAACTCGAGGGAAAAAGAGTACCCAAAACATTTTCAAAACAACAGTAAAACAATTGGTTTAAGAAATTCGGCAAATCGATTTAAGACAAAACAAAATCAAAATTTGAGAAATCGAACTTAGCGTTGGGAAATCTCGAACCAGTCATTAGATGCTTCCAATAACAGATCCTAAAGTCCACCAACAAAAATAAAATGAAGCCCGAATTTATGAAATTATTTTCAAAAGTTAAATTTACTCAGACAATCCAATTATCGCAGAAACACAAGTATTTGTACTTGACGAAAATATTCATAAAACTCTTATCATCCGAACATTAAAGATTTGAAATAATTTTGAATTAATTTCAAGCAGGTTTTTAAGATAATTTAAAAATAACTAAATATAACTTCAACCAAAAACGACAAAGAAAAAAATTTTAAGCTTAAAATTGAAACTTTAAAAAAAAGATAACTCAAAAGTTTAAATTAGTCAAATATTTTTCAAAACGTGGAGTTTGGTTAAAAATTTAAGGATTAAATCGAAACAAAAATTTTCAAGCTCGATAAAGGGGAGAAGGGATACCAACAACAGTTGGAGGAGTAGAATTCGAGAGAGGCGGAGGTGAGGACGAAATCGAGAGTCAAACAGAACTCTCAAAAATTATAGAGGACTTTAAGATTCTCGAGACTTCTAGTACGACTCCCACAACTCACGGTTCTATTTCTACCAAATAATACTAAGTCCATTAATATCAGAAAGCTGGGTTGTCTTACACAATCTACAACCTCCAAAATTATCAAATACCACAATTCTTCCCTATATGAAGTCTCACATACTTATTCAATCATTCAATCAACAGGGTAAGAATCCTCAAATGACTCAGAACCAAAACATGCTACCGAAATTCCATAAACCACAACACGATCAAACCAACCAACCAATAATGCTCTAAAATTATTCAAGATTCACCATATTATACTCAAGGTACACTCCATGGTACTCGAGTAAAGGACACTAAACAAAATCTACCAATTTAACAAAGCTCGGGTACTAAGTCCTCAAAAATGATTATACCAACATGTTTAACATCACCACTTCACAAAAGGTATGAAAGTAAGCCAAACCTAGGCACACTCGACCTCAAATGTAATGACAGTCACTCACATTTTCAAGCACGTCATCTAAATAAGGTCTCTCAGAAATCCATCAATTCTAATCGCGATGGTGCAACCACAATATGTTTAATCACCCAATGAAGCCACAATTTTGTTGGTGCACAGGTATCGAAAATTCCATTAGGATGATTGACACTAAAGTATTCCTCAAAATGACACAATAAGTTCAAACTGTGATTCTGCAAGATATTCTTCTTTCTCAAGGTTAACAACAATTCGTCCAAGTTTAGATCACTCAACTCCAAAACTCATAGGTTAAAACCTTCTCAGACTCAATGATCTAATCCATAAGAAACAAGATTTAATCTATATCTACCAAAAATACTAAAAACCTTAACGAGAATCTGAAATAGTAGCACAACACTCAGGCTAGAACTCTAAACGATGATCTATGATCCCAAAAGTCAACGACTAATCCATTAAATCAGCATTAGGTGAGAATTCCAAAGTAATATTACTAGATACATTTAGTGCGATTCTAAGTTCGGTTTTAGGTTAGGTACCAGATATCCATCAAAATAAAATATAACCGTACTATCCAAAAGCTTATTCTCTCTAAGTACTTTAGATAATCAAGTAAATTATAATCCAAGATCAACACTTAAGGTACGATCCTAATTCCATCAATGAAATAATATTATTGAAATCAATCCTCAAGAAGTTCCCACTTGCTTAGAAAATAAGGTACGACTCAAAATCCTCAAACCACAGGTAACGGGGTTCACTAAACCTTAACTTTCGCGGGGTTCACTAAGCCAGAAGTCTAACCAGAGAATCTCAAGAGAATAGAGGGTAAAATGAGATAATAAAACAAGGATTCGCCACGAGAATGAAGATAACCATTTATATGAGGAGGATTGGAAGAAGAAAAGAGAAACTGACAGGGAGAGCAGTGGCAGCACACAACAACATTAGTAAGGAGAAGGAGAATAAGAAAAGAAGTAAAGGAAGAAGAATGAAAGAAGAGCAAGAAGAAGAGACTAGGAGAAAAGAACAAGGATCCTAGACTACTAAGGTCTTGAACGTAACCAGAGAGGAGTCTTCGTGTCTCTGGAGTTCACAAGGGAACTCGTTGGATCTCTTCATCTCTTGTAGAGAAACGAGCACACCAGTCTTCTTCGGTCGCTCCATCTGGATCCAAACTGAAATGAAGTTGTGTAATCCCCTAGAAATTCTAACGCAATACAGTGGCGGAAACACTGTAGAGTTGGGATTAAAACACACTGACAAACTGTATCTTATTAAAAGAAATGGTAAGTCAATACAAAGGCCTCTTTTTACAAAAGGGCTAAAAAGAAAATTCCTTAAAAGGGTTTATACAAATCCATAAATAAACATGAATGAAGGAAGAGTAGGATACACGCTACTCGCTAGCTCACACCCAAAACCCAGCAGCAAATACCTGTCATGTTATAAACATAACAGCCACGTCAGTGGGGAGTAACTCGGACGTTCTCCCAGCCATATTATATCATTTGGAAAAATAATAGTATTACTATATCAAAATAATTAAAATGAGAAAACATTAAAACAAAATATAATAAAAATAAGTTTTTAGCGAAACTTAAAGCATTTGCAAACCTGCAAGTCAATATCAATCGATAATAATAATATTCAAAATGGTGTTATGGAAATCAATCAGTGCAACGGAATAGACTTTCACTAGGATAATACTCAAACTAGCTTCGAGAACTTAGTCAAAACAAATTAGACTTCGGTCTCTAACTAGGCAACTCAACTATAACAGGACTGCGTGCAGCGAGGTCCTGGCTTAAGTAATGTACACCCCTCCTGGACACCAACCGTAATCCAGTTCAACCTGACGGCGACTTACACGATGCGATATCTAAGTTTAAGGTCAAAATATACACACTCCTGAACACAAACCATGCTCAGTTCAACGACCAATGCGTCTCAACATAGACACACCAGCTTTATAGTTGATGGCAAAACGTATACCCTAGACTGTATTACTCTACCCATACACTTGTCCTCATTCCATAACTCCAAAACAGCCATTATCGATAGTCAAAGGTAAATATAATCAATATAACTGATATGGATAAAAGGAATAACCATTTTATATTAAAAGGGAAACTTTCTATAAATAGAAACTTACTAATTTTAGAAACTTACTAAAAATAGAAAGTCTTATAGAAAATACGTAAGTTATTAAATTAAGTGAAATGTATAAAAATAGCATTTCTAACGAGATTAACATTTTATTATTATCGTCGTTATCGTAACTTTAATATATTTCTAAATTCGAAAAACAAATAAAATATAATAATAAGTCAATATATAATATTTTATAAAAACTTAAAAATCGAGTTAAAATCATGAATTTTAGGAAAGAGATGTTTTAAGAAAAATGATATCAAAATTAATTGCGTCAACAAGTTTTATAAATGAAATGGATTTTACAAAGGTTTCAAATTATTTTTAGAAGTTAGACTTCATTAATAAATAATACGGATTTTCCTAAAAATAGTCAGTTGTAAACAAATAAGAAATTATTAGTGAAAATAGTCTCGACTAAAAATATAGTTAAACCAAAATCGACTATTTTCTCCTTTATTAGTATAAATCGTAAAACGAAAATTAATTTTATTAAACAAGTATACACACCTCGATTATAATATAAAAATACGATTTTGAGTTAAAATTATAAATAAACTAAATATGACGAAAATATGAAATCGATATTATTTAGTTACTAGTGTCACGATAACCAACAAAATATTATAACGATCATAATTTATAAAATTATTAACGATTTATAAAACGATATTGAAAGTTATAAAAATATAGGCATACGATTTAAAATTAATATAATTAGCAATAATATATAGCTAAAATAGGAAACCGAAGTTAAAATATTTACTACATACTACTACTCAAACATACGATATAAAATCGAGTAACGTCCTAAAGTTACCTTGAGTCGAGTCCGAAACGGATACGTTTTCGTCCTTCTTGATTAGCTCGAACTCCAACCTTTGAATCTGAAAGTCGTTCCCGGATCTTGCTATTCAACAGAACTCCGAGGCCTTTCGTGAAACCCATCCGGACGACTATAACAGCAGCGACGGATAGCACAGAACCAAACAACAGTAGAAAAAGAAGGAGAAGAATGAGAACAGAAGAAGGGAGACGGATGATAGGAAGAAGAAGAAGGAATAACACCAAAATGACAACAACAAAAATAGCAGCAGCAAACCGACAGTAGCAACAGCACAAACGCAACCGCAGTAGTAAGATTCAGCAGCAAAGGATCTTCAGATAACAGAGAGCAATATGACAGCAGTAACAAGCCAATGACGAAACCGAAACAGGACGGAAAGATGCGAAGAAGAAGAATACAACAAACGTAGCATGAACGAAACCCGGAAAAAGAACGAGCAGCAAAATGTGAGAAAATGAAAATAAAACGAAATGAAGGAATGAATAGATTTAGAACAACGAACAGCAGCTATAGCATCATAATGAGGGAAACGAGACTCTAAGATTAGAGGAACGAAAGACGTGTCTCGAAACAAGACAAAAATGAGAATAAAAGCAGTAACGAAACACATGACGGCACTGCAAATCGACATCGGAACCAAGCAAACAGCAGCAACGCGCAGTAACAATAACACGATAGAACCAAAGAAACGAAAAAGAAGAGGAAAACGGAGAAGGAGTATCTAACGCACAACCCAGCATCGAATCGAAAACAGGATGGCAGCAGCAACGCAATTAAACTGATACAACAACCGGAAAGATGAAGAATAAGCAAAGTAGAAGAAAGCAGCAGAAGACAGAAAGAACAGGAGAGAAAGAACAAGAACAAGGATTGATAACTACAGTAGCAACATCGACCCACAAACAGAAAAACAGGCAGAACAAACGAATCAGAAAGAAGAGCGAAGAAGGCAAGATTCGTCACCTTCCGAGCAAGCATAGCAACAGCAGCGACATGCTAACAGTGGCAGCGAGGAGGGGAAACAATGGGGCAATACGCAGCAACAAACGATGATGATGATGGGGGACAACACAGTAGAAGCAGCAGCGGCTAGAAATGGAGGAGGAAGGGGAAGAAAATGGATGAAACAAGAGAAGAAGAGGGGAAAACGAGAAGAATGAAGGAGACGTATGAAGCAGTTTTTGGGATGAATGAATGACATACGGAGTATGTAAGAAACGGGAAAGGGAGATGAAAGGCAGAATGATAAGAACAAAGTGTTGACAAGGAAAACTGAAGCGGTGGAAAAGAGGAAGGGAAGTTGAACGTAAAGAAGTGGGAAAGCAAGGGGATGGATTTAACAAGTGAAGAGGTGGATTTTAATAAGTGGGATCAACCACAAGACTTTAATAGAAGTGTTAGGGAAAACGGAACAATGAATGGATGTCACGGGTTCGATGAACATAAGTTGACCGACTCAACAAAAGGAATTAAAACGAGTTAGTAAAAATTAATAAATAATCGGGCCGACGAATAAAATGAGTAAACAAAATACTCGAGACAAAAAAAAAATGAAGTTGACAGAAATATATAATTAAACGATGAAATAATATTTCCCGATAAACAATAATTTTCGATAAAATGAAATAATTGATTTCTCGAGGGAATGTACTAAATGTTTTGACGAAACTCAATATAAATGAACCTCGAGCCAAAAATAGAAATTCGAGCTTAAATAAAAACAAATAAAAAGAATTTAGAATTTAAATCGTCAAAATAGATTTACGATAAGAATTAAATTAGATATATATAAAATGGATCGAAACACAAATAAAAATATGTTTTAATAAGAAAAGTTTCCGAGTCAAATAAAACTTTAGGAGTTTGAAACGATTAAACGATAAATTCGTCTTATAATAATTTTAAGAATTACGAGTTAAATTGTAAAAATATAAATACGAACCTAATTTTAGTTTAATTTAATTTATAAAAATCAGGGGTGTTACAAGTTGCATCTGAGTAGAGTAAAATCACATCTGGTTCTACTGCATCATCGCAGACCGGAATCTACTCTTGATCATCCGGCCTGTAGCTTGAGCAAACTGAATCCGGGCTGGAAAGTCACCATTGTATCTTCCTTGTAGCGCCAAGTCGTCCACTCGAGTCATCAGGTCTTAGAAGTGCTAAGTAGGTTTTGTCCCGATCTGGAGCAGCATCACGTAAACATCTTGTCCACTCGTGTTCTTCTTGGACAAATAAAACAAACATTCAATGCTATTCATTGAGTTACAAGAACATGTAACCTAACAATTAAGTCCTTAATTTGGTTTCTACCCATCACTCACTATTATTCTATTAATATTCAAGTCGTTTACGGGTATTTTTCCTAAAATCAGGTGTGAGCGTCGGGAGCAACGATGCTCTGATAACAACTGTAATCCCCTATAAATTCTAACGCAATACAGTGGCGGAAACACTGTAAATTTGGGATTAAAACACACTGATGTTCTATATTTTAGAAAAAGAACGGTCAGCCAATACAAAGGCCACTTTTTACAAAATGGCTAAAAATAAAAATTCTCCAAATGGGTTTAACAATCCATAAATAAACATAAATCAAGCGAAGTAGGATCCACGCCACTCGCTAGCTCACACCAAATCCCGGAACAAATAATATCTGCCATGTTATAAACATAACAGCCACAATTCAGTGGGGAACAACTCAGGCAGTTCTCCCAACCATATTACATAATATTAAAGCATAATTACTATTATATCAAAATAGTTGAAAATGGAAAACATTTAAAATGATACGGTAAAATACTACAAAATGATTGCCAACCTGCAAATCAATGTCAATCAATAACAATAACGGCGTTATGGAAATCAATCAGTGTAACGGAATAGACTTTCACTAAGATCATACTAAACTAGGTTCGAGAATTCAGTGAAAACAAATTAGACTTCAGTCTCTAACTAGGCAACTCAACTATAACAGGACTGCGTGAAGCGAGGTTCTGGCTTAAGTAATGTACACCCCTCCTGGACACCAACCATAATCAAAACTGTCTTAGTAATTAAAAGTATTAAATTACAAATTTACAGATTTTCCAGAATAGCACTGTCTTAGTATAAAATTCGTAATTAAATCATTAAAAATCAAAACAACATAAGACTAGTGGAGTTGAAACTTTTAGAAACTTAGTTACAACTTTTATTTCTGGAGAAAATCCAAATTCCAAATAAAACATGGGTTTTTATTTGTATTTTCACAAACTGACGGAATTCGACACCCGATGGTATCTCATTAATAAAATACGTTTAATAATTTATTTTAAAGCAAAACCAATTGGAAACATTACCCAAGCTCTTCAAAGATTATGTAGGTAAATTACCCAAATTAAATTCAAAGTGTATCAGAGGTTTTAAATTAGTTTTACAACAACTGAAAGATTCGCGGACTATTTCGACATCTGTTCGTAAATATTTTATTGTGACCAAAATACTTGAAATTAATTTACGAAAATTTACAGACATATAATAGACTTAAAATAAATAGTAGTCTCTTTTCAAACCTTTCGAAAGTAAAGTAATTAAGCAGGAGTAATAAATCGTTCAAAAACACTAATCGATTCTGAAACATGCAGTAATTATGTTAAAAATAATAAAAACTTTCACTTTGCTACTTTATATTAAAATCACGAAAATTCAGAAATAAAGTCTTATTTGTATGTTTTAGTCTCGGCCTTATAATACTTTTAGAAGATCCGATGTGAAATAAATTGAGAAGATTAAAAGCGATAGAAACACGAAATCGATTTAAGCATATTATCGCAATATAATTAAAACATGCTTATTCGTAT
The DNA here is from genome assembly GCA_958450325.1 of Agrostemma githago. NCBI lineage: Eukaryota > Viridiplantae > Streptophyta > Magnoliopsida > Caryophyllales > Caryophyllaceae > Agrostemma > Agrostemma githago. Next base: position 56,429,733 of record OY288247.1, on the reverse strand, counting down.
TAAAATTCGATTTTAAAACGATATTACAAACAACTACAACATATATATCATGCAATACCGAGTCACGCCATCATGTGTTACCTTAAGCGAGATTCGGGTCAATTATGATAATCATCTTTGTCGGAATTGATATGATAACCTACAAAATAAATTAACATATGGTATTAAATCATATTATAAATTAATAAAAGAGGAAAATGAGACGTAGAATAGGAGTAATTAAATTACCCTCAAGATTGGAATAGGATCGGTAATTAGAAAGTTGAGAATAAATTACTATTGTTGTACGTTCAATTCATTTTTTTTTTGTAGAGAATAGAGATACGTACAATGTTATACTCCCTCCGTTTTTTAATATAAGTCATTCTCACTTTTCGAGACAACCCCTTCTCTCTTCAATATCTCTCACAACATAAGAAAAAATACTATGAAATGTATACTCATTTGAAAGCTCTTTTTGTAAGGGATTTTATGGTGCAATTTTTAAAATTTTTGGAATAATATATTTACATAAAAATTAAAGTCAAAGTCTCAGCTCGAAAAAGTCAAACGTCATATAAAAAAATACGGAGGGAGTAATAGAATAAGGAAATTGTGTTGGGGGGGTTTAAGAGAAGTTTAGAGAGTCAGTAACTACTTACTCAAACAGTACAGTTAGCTAAAAAGAGGGGAAGTGGAGCGAAGATAGGAGAGAATATCGAGTCGGTTATTGACTCTCTCTCAACTGAACCACAAAAATGTCTCAGTCTAATGAGGGAAACGGTCGGGGTTGCTACAATCTGAGCCTGACTCGCGCTTAAAATAGTAAATGGATCACTTAAAAATAAATAAATAATAATAATAATAACTAAACGGAACTCGTATAAAAACGTGTTTACGAGAAAGTAGTATTAAAATCACGTTTCAAAAATAATTATGTAAGAAATCGCGTAGAAAAAGATTAAATAGCAATTTCTCGATATTAAATAAAAATTCTTGCGAATGAGGTAATTAAAATGGGTTTCGAGTTTAAAATAAGAATTCAAGTTATATAAAGATAAACTCGGGAATATAAACCGTCGAAACGGAAACTCGAATAGAAATAAAATGAGTAAATCGAATGAAACGATAGTAAGATACATTTTAAGCATAAAAATGACTTTTCGAGGTTAATAGGATTTTACGTGTTCAAACGATTGAAAAATGAATCTGTTTTATAATTATTTAAGAAGTACTAGTTAAATCGTAAACAAAATAAAATATTAATAAAATTTAATATATAAAAAACAGGGGTGTTACAGTAATTCTTTTTATACTGTTGTCTCTGAAACTTTCTTTGGGATTTTCCCTCCAGTTTTTTTCTAGAATACTTCCTTTTTTTGTATCTATGGTAATTTTCGTTTATATTATTATTCCTCTTCTTTTTAGGAGAAGAAGTCATATCCATACCAAATTGTTCACAAAATTCACCTAGTTGATGTTTTTCAACTAAATTCTTATTTTTTAATTGTTGGTTCAGTTTAATCTCATTAAAAAGGTTTAAACCTTCTTGTGTACAAACTTTTATTAGTTGACCATAATTGTAATCATCATAGTGAATAGAGGCTCCATCTCCTCTGAGGGTTTTTCTAACCCTTTCGGCAAATAAATGAGGTCGACCGTCAATAAATTTGGCTTTCCAATGAGGACTATTAGTCTCAGGTAATAGCATAACTCTACTAGGAAATGTGTCTTTATAGCACCTAAATTTAGTCAAAGTTTTACATCTTTGATTTTGTAATAGAGTCCTAGTAGACTCTTGATTATTAGCATATTGACCTGTAAAATGATCAACAATATTTATAACCAAAGTATAAACAGCTTGGTGAGAAGTAACACCATTCTCAATTTTAACAGTAGTATATATACCAAGTTTCTAGTCTTCAGATAAATGATTGTCTCACCAGCCTTTCAATTGGCCAGTGAAACCTGCTACTATCATTTTAGCAACAGTGACATCATCATTATTAACATTCTTACAAATAGTAGAATACGTAAGCATCCTATGAACGTGATTGTGAATTTGTTTTTCAGAATAATAATCTATATTCCATTCATAAATGTGGGTTCCACTGTAATTGTTATTAATATGATATTCTTGTTCTTCATGAAGAAGATCCATTGATGAAGGTCTAGTATTATAATAAAGTGTATTGATTGGCTTATCAAACCATTTATTCTTTTTGATAACATTAATATTGTCACCATTTTCTGGATTTAACTCATCATCTAGGGTCTTGATACTGAGACTAGCAACTTATAAGCCAAAATACTGATTAATTTTTCAGTCAATTCTTTTCCTTGATCTGTTTTGAATTTAAAATTCTTAATTTCAGGTGGATCCTGAATATTAGTCTGAATATTGGGAATTCTTGAAGATGAAGGTTTAAATTTTTCTATTTTATCCTGAACAAGGTTATTAATTAGATTAATGACTTTGTCAGTTTTGTTATGTAAAACCGCAATATGGTCACCATGAATTTTTAAGTATAGATTGGCATAATTATTCTGTTTAATCAAGCTATTAAGATGATTAGTAGTAATTATAGCAACATCGTTTTCAAATATTTTTGAAAGAGCTATATAGCCGCATCCATCTAGTTTAAATGATTGTAAAGGGGGTAAACTTCTTTGAGGTCTTCACCATTTAAAAGTTTGAAATTTCCTTCAAGAACTGATAAATAATTAGATATATAAGTAGCACAATACCAAAGAACAAAATGTATGACTTCATTTTTTAAAATACAAAAATCATAAAATTCGTCTTGAAGAATTTGTTGTTGGCTCCTATTAAAATTATCAAAAAACCAATCTCTAAATTTTTCCCATATAGGAGAATTGAATTCATTACTAATCATTTTTCTGGCTTCTGAACCAGAAGTAAAGTCCAATAAAGGTGTATTAATCATTAAAATTAAAACTCATTTGAGAAATAGTCTCTGACTCCCTTTTGGGTTGTGTTTTTAAAATTTTGTCTGGATGAAGTCGTAAAATGTCTTCATCGGTTTCTATTACTTCATCATCCCTTATTTGAGAAGTTGAGAATATAGATGGGGTAGGAATATCTAGATCATGGTCTAGAGCTGAAATAAAAGTCCTATTATAAATAGATCTGGTCAGTCTAGAAGTACTACTTCTTGGTCTGAAATGGTTGTCACCAAAATTTAAAGAAAAAACTCCTTCCGGAGTTTGTTTAACATCAAATAAATTGGTTTGCATAATAGGTTGTGGAGGCATTGCCTTAGTAATCGTCATGTTTTCAGGAAAAGATATTTCTTCCCATTTAATAGATTTTCTAGTCGTAATATTAGATCTATTACAATTAGTATCGATGACAATAATTTCATTAATATCCTTGTCCGTCAACTTGCAGTGAGGATTTAATGTGTATAAAGGTTTAAAATAAATTCTATAACAAATGCATATTAGCTCGGATCCTTTAGCATAATTATAGCCATGAGTTTTAACATTTAATGTCAAAGCATCAAGGATATTAGTATCTTTAAAAATAACTGTAAATTTGGGTAAACATCAAAATAGACTGGACCATGAGCTAAGCTAGACTTAACTACTCCCATGTTTGACTTTTGCCAATCTAAATTTCTACCGTCTCTTAGAGCTGCTACAAAGCTCTATGGTAATCCTTCAAGAGTTAAAGGTTTGAAAGTCACTTGGACTAATCCTATGTGAATAAATTTATTATTAGATTTTCTATAAGGTTCTAAATCAAAATTATTTAATAATTTGATGTGCATTTCGTCATTATTTAAAGAAATAGATTCTTCAGTGGTTTTTACTACTTGTTTTAAACTTATCCCTTCAAACCATCTTAATTTATAAATGGTCCTAGTATTAACTTTAGGAATAGTCCATTTGTTTAATAGTTTCATATCTTGAGGTAAATCAGTCTCGTTGGTGGTACTATTTTTAACGTGTTTATTACTCGAGCTGGCATGTTTAACGAATTTACTCATAACTGAGAACATGTTGAATTATGACTTAACATATCTTAAACTTCCTATTGCCCATGACTCTGATACCATCTAAAGGATCTTCATCTAAAGGATCTTTACCGACTTAAAAACATAACAAGAAAGGTAGTATTACAAGTGATTGAGATTTTAAGTTTGAAGATATATATATATATATATATATATATAGAGAGAGAGAGAGAGAGAGAGAGAGAGGGGGGGGGGGGGGGGGGGGGGGTTCCGATGAGGCAGGGTAACTCCTTGCACCCATTGAGGCACAATCTTGACCATTAGATTAAGATGGAACATACATCCAAATAAGTGTTATATACACTAAAAAACTCATTATATACGTTATTAAACTCACTATATATACACACACTTAAGAACTCAATATATACAGTAAAATAATTGTCATATACACTCAAATATTTATTATGTATACCAATTAATCAACAATGGAACATACATCAAAATAACTGTTATATACACTAAAAAAACTCATTATATACGTTATTAAACTCATTGCATATATATACACTTAATAATTCAATATATACAGTAAAATAATTGTTATATACACCCAAATAATTAATATATAGATCAGTTAATCAACAATGGAACATACATCAAAATAACTATTATATACACTAAAAAACTCATTATATACACTTAAGAACATAATATATACAATAAAAATAATTGTTATATACACCCAAATAGTTACTATATACACCAATTAATCAACAATGGAAAATACATCCAAATAACTTTTATATACACTAAAAACTCATTACATGCGCTATTAAACTCACTATATATATATACACTTAAGAACTCAATATATACAGTAAAATTAATGTTATATACACTAAAATGGTTACTATGTACACCAATTAATCAACATATATACACCGAAATAATTGTCATATGTACTCAATTATTTGATATAGTACAATTGTTATATACTCTAAAACAGTTATTATGTGCACTGAAATTGTTTTATATACACCAATTTTATTTTAATATTAAAAAATGATTTTTTTGGGGATTTGTTTTCTTGGATATTTTTTTCTTTTGGGAAGAAAAATGTCCGGCAGAAAATGTGTTTATTTTTCGGGAAAAAAGGATTTTTTTTTGGGAATTTTTTTTTCTCGCAAAAAGAAAATGTATTTTTTTGGGAAAAAACAATTTTTTGGGAAAAAAATTTCCGGAAGTTTTTTTTTGCAAAAAAAAGTTTCGAATTTTTTTCCCCGTGAAAAAAAATTTATGTATGTGTTTTTGTTTTAATCTTAGCCTTTAATTTGATTTTAATCTAATGGTTGAGATTTGGTCTCAATGAGTGCGGCGAGTTCAGCTTCCTCAAAGGATCCTATATATATATATATTGGTCTGTTACATCAAAACTCAATTTAGGAAAGTATCATTAATAATAAAAAAAATTCAAATAGAGAATCTTTTAATTATTACAATAATATATTTAATCTATTATATTAATGTGATGTTATATAATTTTCATCTAAAAATCTTTAAATTTCGTTTAACAAAAAGTTATCATAAACAAAATTATAAAAATGAATTAATTAGAATCGTTGTAGAAAATGTTTTCATTAAAGTATAAATTTCATATTATTTGTTTCATATTATTTGCTTGAAAAAGTGATGAATTAATTACATATAAAGATATTAAAGTTATCCCACATCTACAAATTATAATAAGGTGATGAAAATTCTATATTATAAATAATGAGTAGTAATCATCCTCCTTAAATATCCACCAAAAATCTTTTGAGCCATAAAGAACTCTTAAGATTATAACCTTAAGTAATTGTGGACATGACATAGGTCCACTCCGACGCGGCCACGCGCCGGTTTGGGTAGGCGAATGAATCTCATGTGAGATGGATCTCGGGTTGAAATTTAAATCGAAGTTGGAGTCGCCACCGAACTTTGTGAGAATCCGGACCCATTCGAACCCACTCTATATCTTGATGGACCGTGCACAAAGTACGGCCCATTTCGATCTCAGAGTTTATGGGGTTCGTCCCTTTGCATTGCGATACCGATACCGACATTATCGGTTACCGTGTATTGAATGACTCTCGTGCGCCAATGGTTTCGGGCATCCGGAAACCATGGTTCTGAGTAAGTGGTGAGGGTACGTGTTGGGAAGCCCACAAAGGACACCCAACCCCGCCTGCACTTAGCGGCCTCTACTAAGATATCGTTCGATTTTAGAATACGCGTGTTAGTAATTCCGTTGAAATGTTATGCAAACAGTATTTTGACTGAACATGTGAAGATTTGAATAAGTTGCTACGTCAATTTAATGCATCTAAACTAACGTCAAAGTTATTTTAGCATGCGAGGTTCGTTTTAGTACAATAAAACAAACAACGAGAATAAAACGCAAAGACAGAAACAATTGAGTTAGTAACGGTAATAACGAATCGTAAATAGATTAAAATGATATGAGAAGACACGATGCATAGTTTTGAAAAGAGTGGGACACGTGATGGACTTGACACGTGTTGACCGAAGTCATAAAAATATTTGATAAGGCTTAATGCATGTGAAGGGATCACGATTTGAGGTGTGAATGAGGCCACTCGGCCGAGTCATGGAGTGACTCGGTCGAGTGCCCTCTTTAGAATCCTTCTGCCGGTTTTTTGGGGTGCCACTCAATCGAGTGGGGTAGGCACTAGGTCGAGTGCCCCCTGTACGAACAATAGTTAGTTTTGAAATTTATCATTGATTTCGAAATTGCTTTTAATTTTGAAAATCGATAATTTTGCTAAGTCGTGTAAAAATATGATACGATTTATACTCGACTTAATTTTCGATACTCGTCATATTCGATACTTGATTACGAAATCAATATCTAATATTTAGAGCGAATTTTAGAAAAGACGTTTGTAAGTCGTTTTAAATTAAACTAAGACGAAATAATTCTCTCCGCTTTGTAATGTCGTAATTAGTCCTTTCGGACTATGTGACAATTATTTCAGCATCAACGAGTTCGTGCTAGTTTAATTTGTTGACTAGTTCTTTTAGATGCAATATTCGACTACGGAGTCGATATCGCATCTTAAGAAAAGAAAATGTTTTTTATTTGTTTGATTAGAGCGAAAGAAGAAAAATAAAAGGACGAAAAGAAGAAGAAGATGACGAGAAAGACGATAAAAATGAGAGAAAGGGAGAGAGAAAAGGAAGAAAACGGGTTTGAATTTGACACCCTCAACCTACATGCTTAGTCTTCTCGGAATATGGCTCGTCTAGTTGTGGCTTAGACACGGGAGCTTCGAGATGATATAGGAAGAGTTATGGTGGTTTATAATTGGGAAGGGATTTGACGAGTTTTGCTCTCAGGTCTTTTACGAATTTTGATCTCGGGTATGCTAGTTTAATTGTGCCTAGAAGGGATGTCGAGGTTGAAGAGGAAAAAGTTGTGGGGATTGTCGGGTGTCTAATGGTGTGTATTGTAAAGTTGTCGTCCTCAATTATGTTGTGGAGACGGGGTATTTATAGGAAAATACACCGGCTTTGGATAGAGAAAGCCCGGTTTTGGATAAGATGAAGTTCCAATTTTGGATAGAAAAAGGGGCACTCGACCGAGTGGTGCATGGCCCTCGATCGAGTGCCCGGACTGACACCGATTCTCACGATTTTTATGAGCCTACTCTACCGAGTGGGCCGGTCCACTCGATCGAGTGGGTCTGGTCGGGTGGGAAGGTTTCTTAGAGATAAAATTTTATGTCTAACAATAAAGTTTAGTTGCTTTGATCCTCTTTGTAGCTGATTTTTGTGTAGTCTTTGACTTTATTTGAGTCAGACTTTCGAAATTGCGCGACTTATTTTTTTGTCCCAGAAATGCCTTTGACCGGGGTTTGACCCCGTCGCTAAAAGACGGTTTTGCCCTTGGTGTCGGTTTTGATCCAAATTAGTTTTATTTGATTGAAAATGACCCACTAGACCTGGATTTGAGGTTGGTTTTGTGAGATTTTTACTCCGTAAAAAGATCAAGACAAATACTAACGATTTTAAGCCCATATTCGAGTATGTTAAAGCACGTTTGCGTCCGATCATCATCGGGTGTTTGTCGGAAACTGCTATAGACACCTAGTAGCCAAATGTAGGTGTCTACAGAGCACCCACTTTGACTGAGGCTTGGAAAAATTCAGAGTAGCTACCAGGCCAATCGAGGATTAAGACCTGACAGACTTTCGGTCGGGTCGTTTATTGTCCATTAGACTCGCGTGAAGGGCTCGCCAGCCATAAGATAGAAATCATACCTGAGTGGATGCTAATAGCTCTGTGGGGATTTGTTTTTGAAGCCCTGGGTGTATCTCTATGTGGCTACATCCCATCTTGGAGCTGCGCGGGAGCTTGTTTCTGAAGCCCTGGGTGTGTCTGTTTGCAGATACATCCCATCTCGGAACTACGCGGGAGCTTGTTTCTGAAGACCTGGGTGTATCTGTTTGCAGACACATCCCAATTCGGAACTACGCGGGAGCTTGTTTCTGAAGTCCTGGGTGTACCTGTACGTAGACACATCCCGTGTTTCTTTAGGAGAAATGTCACCTTGTGCTTTCCGCTGGGGAGTTTAGTGAGTTGCGCAGGCCTGCTTCCGACACTTTGAGTTGTACCTGTGTATGGTTACACAAAACTTTGCATGTAATATTTAGGTAAAACACGACTCACGCTGGGGAATAAAAAATTGATGTTTCGTTGGGAAGCACAAACTGGTACCTGAAATGTTAGATATATAGGCAGAAATAGCAAATATAGCAGATGGCAAGATAGCACCTAAGAAATGCAGTTAGCATCTATAGACTGACTTGCGCTGGGGAAACTGATTTTTGCTTCATTTTGAAATCGAAAGCAACTCACGCGCTAGGAGAAAGGTTTTCAAAATTGAAAAGGGTAGAAAAGAAATTTGCATTTTAAATAGAATGAAATTTGACCTTGTCGAAAAGGATTTTCTAAAATGGCTAAGTTTTGCAGATTTTAAAGCAAGAATTTGAAGAGAGAGGCCTACCGACAGACACGACTTTGGACATGACAGGACGAGTTGACAGACACGAACTGGTCTCTTGAGGGGTTGGACCGTGACTCGATAGGGGGGTGGGCCACCTAAGATGACAAGACTCTTAAGTTGCGCTATTCAGTAGCCTAGGCGAGTGGCAACACGATCGAACATCAAAAGGGGAATGATCTGTTATAGGGGGATTACAGTAGTCTGTAATGAGACTGTTTTATCAAGGCTCAGCAGTAGCAGTGCTACAGACTAGGGCTCTTTTGAATTTTTGGTTTTGGGGTACATTCCCAAAGTGGGTATTGCCTCGAATCCCTGACATATTCTTGTCTTCTATTGAGCCGAGTACTAGGACACATTGTAGAAAGGAGGCCAGTTTTTGAAAGTCATTTAGATTTTGTGAGTGGATGGAGAACTTCTGCCTAAGAGAAGCCCCCAGGACGACAACGCTAACTGTAACACCCGCTATTTTTTTTCCTAAGCATTTTTATTCTTTCCGTTAGGACTCCGTCTTAACTCTGTCACTTTTGGCCTCATATTTTATCATTTTACTAAGCTCTATTTTAATTTTTGAGTTTAATAATTTTTATTTTTAATTTCAAAGATTTTAAATCCTTTTAAATCCATTTATTTGGTTTCTTCGTAAACTAATTAATTTTTCCGCAAGGAATTCTATTTCTCTTCGAATTGACATTTTTAAGCTTGGATTTAAGCTATTCCTTTTCCTAAAAATGTTTGAATACGTTTCTATAATATTTTCAACTAGTAAATATTTTTATTTACAAAAATTAGTTGTTAATGATTTTTATTACGAAGCTTCGCGAATAATTATTTTCTTACGCGAGGTTTACTCGAATTACTTTGAAATGCCTTTAACTATTTTACGATTATACTTTTTATCAACTTATAAATTATTTGAGACCATTTACTGACATTTTGGACCAACTAAGTTCTTGGTCACAAGTTTTATTACGTTTTATTTAAACGTTTCACTTTATCACGTTAAAACGTAAACATAAGATAATTTCTTTTCATTTATTTGTTGCATTATTAACAAAACTTTTCATACTCCCTTATCAACTCATTTTGGCCGGCCATTTTCATCAGGGTGCACATAGTTTTCATCAACACTATTAATCTCATTTATATTTTTGAAAAACCATCCATTTCCATACTACACCTTATTCATTCTTGTCATAAAAAAAATATTCAACCTTTCTCTCTCTCATTTGGCCGTGTACTCCCTCCTCCATCTTAGGCAGATTTTGCTCCATTTCGAGTTCCAATTGCATCATTTTTATCGTCATAATAATCCTCTTTCCGTTCTCTTCGTTAAGGTATTAATCGACGTCGTTTTCGATCAATTTTTACCTTGATTTTTATTAGTTTTCTCATGGTATTTTTCTGCCGTGATTTTCGTGTTTGGTAGGATTTTTGGACGATCCCGAAGCCGACGAATATATTATCGACTCAGACTTGGAGTAGAGGTAACGTCGATGTTACTCGATATTTCATGATTTTAATTGAGTATTTGCATGTATATATTTTTACGTTTTATTTTGGCAATATATGTATGTCACGAATTCTGGAAAAATTTTTAAAGTTGAAAATTTGCATGTTTCGGTATTTTTATCGCTTTTACGAGATTAACGATTAAATTGTTATATTAATTTGTAAAATCGTAATAATCGGCCTAAACATGTAATATATGTTTATATTCTGGAAAAATGTTGTTTTTGATGATTTTTAATAATTTAGTACTTTTCTGGTATTTTTGATATCGATTATTGAATTATTACCGTTTTCGGACAAAAATGATTAAAAGCCGATTTTTAGTTCTAGTACTTAAACATTTTATTTTAATCTGATTTTTGACGTGGTGAAACTTTCTGGTGAAATAGAATTTTCTGAAGTTTTTCATAATTTTTCGGAATTGTTAAGTGGATGAATTAATTAATCACTTTAAATCATCGTTTATCGTTAAAACCGTGTTTGTTATTTAAATTCTCGATTTCTGGTCTTTGGTTTAAATCTGGAAAAAATTATGATTCTGATGATTTCATATGAAAATGTAATTTTATGATTTTTAGTGCCTTAATAAAATGTTAGGAATGATAAGTTTTGTTAATGGAATCTTTAATTGTGAAAACGGGTTTTTAAAGACGGTTTTGACGGGATTTATTAAATCTGGAATTTTTGGAAATCTGGAAAAATGGTTGATTCTGGAAAATCATGATTTTTAGGTTTAATAATAATTTTTGGATATTAATACTTAAATCGTTTTGTAATTACTATTTTTATTAATCGTTATTGTCGAGATTGAACGATTAACGAGAAAACGCTTTAAAAACCGAGTTTTAGAATTCTGGAAATTTTCTTTTCTGGACAGAATGTCCATAAATATATTTTAATTATTTTACGTAATTTTTGTACTATTTATTAAAGTCTTTAGTTAATAAATATTGATTTTTGGACAAATTGTGATTTATCGTTAAAAAGCTTCGTCTTACCTAAAAGAATTATTTTTCCAGCAATTTTGAAAGTATTTAAATCTGAAACTTTAAGAGTTAAATCATCCCTTAACATACTCTAAATATATTTTTTGGTTTGATTAAATAAAGACGTTCAAATATTTAATTTGATGTTTGCCGTAAAATCCTATTTATAATTTTATTTGTCGAAACTAATAATAATTAGGGAAATTTTAGCTTTTTGACTTTTGAAAACACCCTAATTAGTAATATTAAAATGTTTAAGACATTTTTAATCATTTTATAACACTTATACGATATTTTAATAATTTCATAAAATCAAATGATCTTACTTTAATAATTAATATCGTTAAGGCCGAAAGTATTAGTTTTATAAATCTATATCGTTTACTAAAAATGTGGTATTAGTATGAACTAATATTTTCACTATTTTGATATAATGCTATTTGTAGTAAAGTTTCCTAAAATAGAAAGTTTCCTCTTTTAGAATATACATGTTTACTTCTTTTATCCTCATATTATTTATATTGATTATATCTTTTTGAATATCGATAATGGCTTTGTTTTGGAGTTATGGATTAAGGACAAGTGTGAGGTTAGAGTAATATAATCTGGGGTTTACGGTTTTGCCATCAACTATAAGGCTAGTGTATCAGGAATCGGTACATTGGTTGTTGAACCGGGTGACAGGTATCCCGGGATTTTTGTACATTTTGACCTTAAGCTTAGGCCTCGCAGTAAGTCGCCGTCATAAGTTGAACTGGGTGACAGGTAATCCCAGGAGGGGTGTGCATTATCTTAAACTAGGGCCACGCATTTATAAGTCGCCGCTCTATTATGGTTGAGTAGCCTAGTTAGAGACCGAAGTTTGATTTGTTTGAACTAAGTTCTCGAAGCTAGTTTTTAGTATTTTCCTAGTGAAAGTCTAGCGTTCATCACTACTCCTATCCATAACGCTATTTTGATTATTTTATTTATTATCGACATAAATTGGTTTGCAGGTTGGCAAATATTTTTATGTTTCTTCGGAAACCCTTTTGATTAATTTGTTTCACGCTAAAGCTTATTTTAATATGCTGTTTTAGTGTTTTCAATTTTTACTATTTTTCCTATATTAGTAATTACTGTTTTAAAATCCTGTTATACGGCTGGGAGAACGTTGACGTTGCTCCCCACTGATTGTGGCTATTATGTTTTAACATGGCAGGTATACGTGTTTATTTTCCGGTGGGTGTGGGCTAACGAGCAGTCTTGGATCCTGCTTGATCTTTTTAATAATCATGTCTTAAGGATTGTTTAACCTCTTTATGGATTGTTTTGAATTTTTAGCCATTTTTATGTATGGCGCATGTTTGACTTTACCAATTTAATTTAATAAGACATAGTTCTGTGTGTTTTAATCCCGACTCTATAGTGTTTCCGCCACAGTATCGCGTTATAATTTCTAGGGGATTACACTAACTGTTGAGAACGTGACAGTGTCGTGACCGGAATGACAACGCTTTTTGAATGTGTGTCAATGTGGGTGGTTGTGCCTTTGCTGAAAGGGTGCCTACGTATTCACGTGTGGTGAAATCAAACCATGTCGTAGTTAAGTGGATTGAAAGATATATTATGGTGCCTAGTTTATTAGGGCTTTGTGTGTAACTAGCCATAGCGATGGAGTAGGCTAGGTGCATTCCCAATGATGTTTTGATCAAAGGGCTAGAATAGTTAGAATGTTGATCCTGTGACTGTGAGCGTTCTTCGGGGTAGCTCCCAGAGGTGGTGTGAACTATTTGGGCATGTTCTATGCCGACCGCAAGTTGAGTTCCCGAGTTTTGGGTTGGTAACTGGTTTGAATTTTTTGGAAATGTGGTGCTAGATCGTAAGTGGCTTTGATGTTTTGACATCTGGAGCTTGATTTTGCGGAGCTAAGGCTTCGAGGGTAAGGTTTTGTAATGTGGTAGGAAATGGGGAAGTCGAGTAAAAATGACTCGAACTTCGATCGGGCAGGTTTGATAATACGGGATCTGATTTTCATGTCTGGCCCTAACGGTTAGGGGTATCCTATGGAGCTTGAATTCTCAAAATTCTGAGCTGTCTCTTAGCCTAGGTCTCGAGAAGGTCTTGAGGGTTGTAATGTGGGAAGGCTAGATGTGGTGTTAGTTGACCAACTTGGTTGATTCCCCCCTATTTGATGGTATGGACATTGATAATTTTGAATTGACTGTATTCCGGTGAAGGGACTTTTACTTGAGTTGACCGCTGACCACTGTCATGGGTTTTTAAATTTTATTTTGGTTGACCTCTTAACCCTGGTCATGGGATTCTTCATTTGAGTTGACCATGCCCCGGCCAAGGGTTTGACCGTACTCTGGTCGAGGGATGTTGAAAGTTCTTTTTTATCATAGCCAACTCTTTTGTTTTGGCATTTTGATTTTTCCTTGGACTTTTGATTTTTATCCAGCTATTTTTCTTTTTTCTTCTGGTCAGACTAACACCTAAGGTAGGGATTGGTTCCTCTTATTGGAGAGGTGTTTATTGTGGGAAATGGGCTTGCCTCCCATCCTGAACCCAAACTAGGAGACTACCAAGATTTGTCATAGGATTCGATACCGCTCCTGCTAGGGGTATTTATGTGGCTTTCTATACCAGACATGGAACAGGTAAAGGAAAACACGGGTCTCAGTTTCCTGTAGTCATTATAGATGTGCCTATAATAGTCACGTGCATGTGCTCACAATGTATGATGGTGTTCATCATGTTCTCGGAAACACATAAGGAAAGCATATATGAGGAATAGAAAAGCTGATTTTTTTTTAATTTTGAAAAGAGGACAGAATACAGATGACTCTGACACTAATTAGAAAATTGAAAGACCGAAAATCCTAGACTCAGACTCAGACTCGGACTTAAACCAAATCTGGACTCTTGGATGTTGGTTTCGTGATCCTGCTGATGTCGTCAATAGTGTTCGACTTCTAAGGACTCAAATTGATGTCCAGTATAGCCTTCAGTTGAAGCTTCACCCAGATCATCATTATGCCGAAGATCGTCTTCAATCCTAGCGCCCATTTCGGTAAACACCGCAAAGTTTGATATGCCGGCATACCTAAGATGGACGCGGTAGGAGGGTAGGAGGTTTTTGATGAACGCCTCCACTAGTGTTTTTCCGCTAGGCTTGTCTACCAGCTTAACACTCTCAGCCCGCCAACGTTGAAGGTATTTGGTGAAACCATCGGTTGGACCTTGGGCCATGACTTCTAAAGTCCGCATGGTGGTCTGAAGTTCAGTATTATCAAAATAGTTTTTCGCAAACTCGGTAGCCACATCTTCCCAAGTTGGGAATCTTTTTGTATTAACCCTATAGAACCAAGCTTTTGGATATTTCCTGAGGGATGCGCCGAACAAATTGATGAACATGTCGGCTTCGACCCCTTTGATTGCCATGAATTGTTTGAAAGCTCGGAGGTGTAATAATGGATCCTCCGTCCCTTCGAATATGGGTAACCCCTTTAAGTCGAGATCCTTTGGTAGTTTCTCACTGATGGGTGTATAGTCTCGGGAGTTTTCAATACGAATGTTGTTCCCTTGAAGGGCGTGGAACTGTTGTTCGAGCTCACGCACTGTGCTGATCAGTTTGGTAAATGGCCCAGCATTTGCCGGCCCAAAATTGAGGTCTTGTCGTTCAATGACAGTTAAACAAGCATTCGTAGCTTCTAGGTCGGCTCTTATAAACCCTAGTTGGGTTTCAAACATGGCTTGCTTATTGACCGTTGTCTCTAGTAAAGCCTTCAGTTTATCAATGGTGTTTTCCATGCCCTTATTCCCGGATGCGGATGCCATACTTTGCGAGAATACCCACGTAATCAGGAAAGTTGCTTCGGAACTCAAATACACCAAGGCATAGGAAATAACGCGGGAGGAGAAACGACTCTGGTTTGACTCAGGTTAGACTCTCCTAAGACAAATGTGTAGAGTACTTCTTAGAGTGACTGTGATTAATCGCTTCATCGGAGAATAGCCCCCAAGTGAGACTAAGGACTCAGATGATATGGCATCTAATTGACTTGAAAGTGGGGTATGTGTGACACCACGTATAAGACATGACCCTTAGAGCAATCTTGATTGATCGCTCTGCTGAAGGGTAGCCCCCAAGTGCGATCGAAGGTTTTGTTAAGACTCGAGTGTCGGACGAGTGACCCTTAGATGTAGGAATCACGAACCTTTTGTTATAGGACTATGCCTTGTAAAAGGTTGAATCGGCCTCGAGGAAAGGCAGACTGGGTAGAGGAAGAAACTCGCGTCGCGATGTAAGATCGGTAGAGTTTCGACGCTAGAGACCCTTGACTTGACTTGAAAAAGGATGGCCCAGTGATTAGGGTAGACCCTTAAGTTAAAGAGTTCTAGAATTGAGATGACTCGACTAACGGATTGAAAGACGGGCGAAATTCCCTAAGGAAAGGTCGTGGGGACCGTCCTGCTAGAGGGAAAGGTCGCGTGGGACTTTCTAGTTAGAACTCGAGTGTTTAGACCAACCTTCCATTTACGAGTGTATGATCTGACCCGTGTTGGTTGGTTATGCCTTCGACAAATAAGGCGGACTGGGATAGGGAGGAAACCCGTGATGTAGGATCAACAGAATTTCGACGCTAAAGACCTTCGACAAATTATGAAAAGACTCGACATACAAATTACGGTAGGTCCCATAATAAGGAAGGTTTTTTTTTGGGAAAAGAATTGAATTTTGAAAATTGAGAGAACGTCCTGAAATTGGTAGTGGGCCAATAGGACCGGGCATTTTGAAAAGTTGAATATTTGGGATTTTGAAAATTTGAATATCGAAAATAAATTTCCGAAAATTTGAAAAAAAAAATAGAAAACGGGACCCCAAAGATTTGAAAATCGAGAACGGTATCTCGGAGATTTGAAAATCGAAATGAAATCTAGAAGATTTGAGAATCGAAATGGCATCTCGGAGATTTGAAAATCGAGATGACATCTCGAAGATTTGGAAATCGAAATTGAATTTTGAAAATTTGGAAAAAACATTGAATAGGGATCAAAAATTTGTATGTTGAAATGGGCAGCATGCCGGCTAGAAAATAGGCTTGTTTGAGTTAAATCTTAAGTCTAAATTTCGGCAACATTCCGTTTTTTTTGAAAATTGAATTTTTTGAAAGATGCATTTTTGAAATGACGGTTTTTGAAAACGACCCGGAAACCAAGTAGCACATAGTCACGCAAGAATTATGACGACAACGTGTATGCTTTACACTAAGTCTCGGTCAGTCGAAAAAGGGTCTACACCAGTGCGCATGGCCTTTTCGAGAATCGGGACGGACTTCCTAAGTCGAGTTGATCTTAGAACATGCCGCGAACCCCATACGAATTAGCCATGGACACCTTGACATATCCAATTTGGAATATATCACGGTATAGTGGGACGTCGGTCACCAGTACCGGCCCGGGTAAAAATGAGGTTATGCATGAACCGTAAAACTAAAGCGGGTATTGTACTAATCGAACGATTTCTTCTCGAGTCTCACCCTGAGGATCCCGATGGTAAGTTAAACATCTTAGTCTTCCCCAGCGGAGTCGCAAAATTGTGGACATGACATAGGTCCACCCCGACGGGGCCACGCGTGGGTTTGGGGAGGTGAATGAATCTCATGTGAGATGGATCTCGGGTTGAAATTTAAATCGAAGTTGGAGTCGCCACCAAACTTTGTGGGAGTTCGGACCCATTCGAACCCACTCTATATCTTGATGGGCCGCGCACAAAGTACGGCCCATTTCAATCTCAGAGTTTATGGGGTTCGTCCCTTTGCATTGCGATACCAATACCGACATTATCGGTTACCGTGTATTGAATGTCTCTCGTGCGCCAATGGTTTTGGGCATCCGGAAACCATGGTTCTGAGTAAGTGGTGAGGGTACGTGTTGGGAAGCTGTGGACATGACATAGGTCCACCCCGACGCGGCCAAGTGCGTTTGGGTTGGCGAATGAATCTCATGTGAGATGGGTCGAATTGAAATTTAAATCGAAGTGGAGTCGCCACCAAACTTTGTGGGAGTTCGGGCCCGTTCGAACCCACTCTATATCTTAGTGGGCCATGAACAAAGTATGGCCCATTCGGATCTCAGAGTTTATTGGGTTCGTCCCTTTGCACTGCAATACCGATATCGACGTTATCGGATACCGTGTATTGAATGACTCTCGTGCGCCAATGGTTTTGGACATCCGGAAACCACGGTTCTGAGTAAGGGATGGGGGTACGTGTTGGGAAGTTCATAAGGAACACCCAACCCCGCCCGCACTTAGCGGCCTCTACTAAGATATCGTTTGATTTTAGAATACGCGCGTTAGTAATACGGTTAAATGAAATGCAAAAAATGTTTTGACTAAACATGTGAATTATGTTTGATCTACGTCATTTAATGCATCTTTGAATTATGTCGAAGTTGTATTTAGCATGCGAGGTTCATTTTAGTATAATAAGACAAACAACGAAATAAAATACAAGGACAAAAATAACAAACGAGTTAGTAACGATGATGACGGTTTGTAAAAAGATTAGAATGATGCAAAAGATGTGATGCATGATTTTGGAAAGATGAATCACGTGATAGTCTTGACACGTATTGACCGAAGTTGTAAAAAAGAATTTTATTGAGGCTCGAAACATGTTGGTGGGTTCACGATTTTGACGTGACAGAGGTCACTCGATCGAGTCATGGAGGGACTTGGTCGAGTGCCTCCTGAAAAACCCTCATGCCTCGACTTTAAGGTGCCACTCAATCGAGTCAAGTGTGACACTCGATTGAGTGGTCCTCAAAAAAAAATTTGCCTCCGTTTTTAGGATGCCATTCGATCGAGTGGGCTGGGCACTCGATCGAATGCCCCCTGTATGAGCTATGGCTCGTTTTGCTTTTTTAGAGAATCGGTAATTTTGCTAAATCGCGTATAAATATGATATGATTTATACTCGACTTATATTTTCGATGCTCGTCATATTCGACACTTGATTATGGAATCAATATCGAATATTCAGAGCGACTTTTTTAGAAAAGATGATTATAATTTGTTTGAAAATTGATTTGAATGAAATAGATTCTCTCCGCGTCGAAATCGTCGTATTACGTTCTTTAAGACTATGTGACGATTATCTTTGCATCAACGAGTTTGATTTAATTATTTTAGATATGATATACGACTATAGAGTCGATATCATATGTTAAGAATGACCGTTTTTGTATAAAATTTAGATAGTTGCGATAATATCGGTATTAGAAACGAGAAAACGAAAAGGGATAAAACGTAACGATGACTCGACAGACAGACGACGCAACGAAGAAAAAACAAGAGAGAGAAAGAGAAAGGAAGAAGACGGGATTTGAATTTACACCCTCAACCTACACGCTTTGTATTCTCGGAACGGGGCTCGTCTAACTGTGGCTTAGGCACGGGAGCGTCGAGATAATGTTGGATGAGTTATGGTGATTTTTGGCATGCAGGTGCTAGGATGTCGGGGCTGTAAGAGGTGGCCGGAACTTTGAGGCATGGACGTCGTATTCTCGGGTGTATCGGGTTGTATGTGTGTTGTGTGGGATTGTATTGCTAATGCTTGATGTGTATTGTTGATTATTCGATTGTTGTGATTGTTGTTATTGATGATTTGTTTGTGTTAAAGGGGGTCTATTTATAGGAGAGGTTCCCGACCTTGGCTAGGATAGGTGGCTTTGCTTGGGTGAGAAGAAACACCGCTTTGGATAGGAAAAGCACACAATTTGAGAGGAAAAAGGATTCCGTCGTTGGATGGAAGAGAAATACTTTTTCGGCTGGAAAAAGAGTCACTCGATCGAATGGAGCATATCACTCGATCGAGTGCCCGGTCTGACGCCAGTTTTGCACGGGTTTTTGAGCTTACTCGACCGAGTAGGCTGGTCCACTTGATCGAGTGGGCCTAGCTCGGGTAGGAGTCTCCTTTAGAGATCGAGTTTTATCTCTAAGGAGTTATTTATTCTTTTTTGTAGCTGATTTTTGTAGTTTTCGACTTCAAGTCGGACTTCCGAAGGGACGCCTTTGACCGGGATTTTTGTAGGAAACACCTTTGACCGGGATTTTTGTAGGAAACACCTTTGACCGGGATTTGACTCGGTCGCTAAAAGACGGTTTTGCCCTTGATGTCGGATTCGACCCAAATTAGTCTTATTTGATTGGAAATGACCCACTGGACCTGAATTTGAAGTTGGTTTTGTGAAATTTGTACTCCGTAAAGAGGCTTAGCCAAATGCTAATGATTTCGAGCCCATATCCGAGTATGCTAAAGCACGTTTGCGTCCGATCATCATCGGGTGTTCTTTGTAAACTACTATAGACACCTAACGGCCAAATGTGGGTGTCTACAGAGCCCCCACTCTGACCGAGGCTTGGACATGGCGCAAGTCAGAGTATCTACCAGACCAATCGAAGATTAAGACCTGGCAGACTTCTGGTCGGGTCGTTTATAGTCCATTAGACTCGCGTGAAGGGCTTGCCAGCCATAGGTTAGAAATCATACCTGAGTTGATGATAATGACTCCGCGGGGATTCAGACTTGTTGCATAAGTCCCGGGTGCGCATTTATGTAGGCCCATCCCGTAACGTTTTTAGGAGAAAGACCGCCTTGGGCTTTCCGCTGGGGAGTGAGTTGCATGGCCATGCTTGAGTCGCATCTGTGCATGGTTAAGTGAAGTTTTGTATGTAACATTTTGGTAAAAATGACTCACGCTGGGGAATAGAAATTTTTGATTTTTTTTTTTAGAATTTTGACTCTGAAAAGGAATAGGAATGCTCGGGATGGCCCATTCCTGCACTAGCTGGGGAAATCCTAAGATTGGGCCTGTATGCTAATTCTCCTAGGATTAGGAATCCTAAAGGGAGGAAGACTATCCGGATTTGGGGTTATAAATACCCATCTCCTGCTTTAGTTTTCTCAGAATTCTCATAGTTTCCTTCTTCTTAAAGAGAACAAATCCGAAAATCCTTATTCTTCTCAAGTCATCTAGCCATGGGAATCGAACGTTTGATCGGAATGCTACAAGATTGGTCCCGATGTTTTAGAGACACGGATAAAGTAGCTCTGAACCAGAATGGTATTACTCAGCTATTCACGATCCGTCAAATGCACGTGGATCGTCACTTTCTCGACGCTTGTTTGTCCTATTGGGATGATACATATCATGTTTTTGCCCTTTCTCGGGGAGAGATTTGTCCTATCCCCGAGGAAACTGCTGATAGGAGGATTGAACCCTATAGTTCGTCCTGCTGTCCCGTTTTCGGTCCATGACCCAAGGAGGAAACTACGAGAATTTTTAGAACTTTCTCATATGGAGGTATCCCGCATGACTGAGGGGGATACTATTTCTTTGATTGACCTGGCCGAAAAGTTCATGAACCCTCACGATGTCTGGGTTAGGCCGGTCCATAGTCGTAGAGCTTTTGCTTTTTGTATGCTTCATGTTTATGCTTTCGAAGGTCATATGGATTGGTTGTCATGCATGGGTCATATCTGAATTTTTACTGTGGTCGATCTGATGGAGACAGAACACAGTCCGGCATGGCTGATTACCAGAGAAATTATTCAAGGTCTAGATAATCGCAAAAGAGATTCGTCGATTCGTCTGACCGGGAGTACTCGTTTACTACAGGTATATCGCTCCGTTTTTTTTTGCTACAGCGGGCACTCGATCGAGTGCCTTCGTAAAAAACCTCCTGTCCAGCTTCAGGAGTGTCACTCGATCGAGTGACCTCTAGGCACTCGATCGAGTGCCTCTAGGCGGACGTTGATTTTGCACGGCGACTCATATTTTTGTCTTTTCCTTTTCAGCTATGGTTATTTGAGAGGCTATCGATCGTAGATCCTCCCCTTGACCCATGTCGATATCGACCTAATCAGGTGATGACCAGGAGACGGACCGTCGATTTTGGGACGAAGTGCTGTCTTTCCATAATGGCCCGTTGATCCGATGGATGGTGCCGTGGTGGCCTATTTATGTTTTGACTGGCTTGGAATCAAGGGATAGGGCGCGATACCAGGTGATCCTATCCTTTAGGAAGACTATTCATCTTTATCCCGACCGCATACTTAGGCAGTATGGTTGGTCCTAGAGAATTCCAGAAATTGAAGCGGTTGTGAGTGAATCTACCCAGCTGACGGATGTAATGTGCGACACCTGGATGCAACGATGGTACACCCGGGCTACTTGGTTAATTCCCAAGCCTCTTCATTCGATTTGGGTATCATCTTATGTGAAATGGATGAAGGCAGATTCTACCGAAGCCCGAGCTGCCCTAAAGGTTGATGAGGCTTTTGACCTGCTTCGACGAGAGCAGGCTAAAGACAACATAGGTTTCTTTGACGAGGGCGAGACTCCGGCTACATTGGTTCGACTAATGTCTGGTCAGAAAGGGAAGACTAGGACTCAAGCTGAAGGGTCCAGTACTAAAAGTGCACGGGGGAAATTGAGCCCCCAGACAGACCTAGAAAGGAGACTTGGCCCAAAGCTAAGAGTTCAGGACCGACTTGGTCTTCAAGACAGGCTACCCGAGCACGTACGGGCTCGTCTTGGACCGGTCACAATGGCAGAAGACCCGCTGTCAAAGAAACGGGTTCGAGCAAAGGAGGTTCCCTTGGTGATCCAGGAATGTTCGCCCCCGCCTCATCGACCACGGGCTCCACGCGACCCAAAGGACAAGGGAAAGGGCAAAATGCCCTAAATACTAGTCTACTTAGTTTTATTACCTAAGTATTACTATTATTTTTGTGGTGTGTGTTTTTTTCGTTGTTTTTTATTTATTGTGTGATGTAATTTGGAATTCCGAATTTATCAGGTTTTTAATAAAAGACATATTAGTGAATACCGTTTCCGTCCTTTTCATCATTACAGTGGTTGTACCCTTTTGGGGGGCTGCCTACGAATCCACAATTTGCGGAATCAAACCAAACGTAGTTCAAACTTAGATTTTTTTTGCAATTTCAAAATACACCAAGACTATTAGTTCGAGGTGTGCGACAGTAGGATAGATAGTCCCAACTTATTGACTTGCTTGCAATTTTGAAAATTTATAAAAAGACAAATTTTTATAAACTTTTTGCAAATGAGATTGAGAGAAGGCTTAGGGATAGTAACGCTTCAGCTGATCCAAGTTGGTTAGGTTGACGAATTAATTCCCGTCCAAGTCTGTTAGCATCACTGCTCCTCCTGATAAGAGCTTCTTTACCAAATACGGCCCAGCCCAATTGGGTTTGAATTTTCTTCTTAGGTCAACCGGTAGTAATGCACGAACTGATTTCAGAACCAGATCCCTTTCTTTGATATTTCTGTGCCTAACTCTTTTGTTGAAAGCCCGTTGGATCCTTTTCTGATATATCTGAATATTGTTGAGGGCCCGGGACCGTCGCTCGTCTAAGAGGACTAACGAATCATATCGGGTTTGGACCCAATCTGCTTCTGGCACTTGGCTTTCAAGCAGAATCCTAAGAGATGGTACTTCCAGCTCGACTGGCTGGACAGCTTCCATTTCGTACATCAAATAATATGGAGTTGCCCCGGTTGCGGTGCGAATTGACGTTCGGTATCCCCAGAGGGCAAAAGGTATTTTATCGGGCCAGTCCCGGTACTTATCAGCCATCTTTTTAATTATGGTGACAATCGTTTTATTAGCTGCCCCCACCGCGCCATTTGTTTGGGGACGGCAAGGCGAAGATGTATGTCTTTGGATTTTATATTTCGCTAGCAAAGTAGCGGTTACGGCTTGGAAATGTGTCCCGTGATCACTGATGAACTCGTGCGGGACCCCATATCGACGTATAATCTTATTTTGGATAAATTTGGCAACGTGCTTAGCGTTCAAAATCCGGTATGACTCAGCTTCAACCCATTTGGTGAAATAGTCGATAGCCACTAAAATGAAACAGTGACCTCCCGTCCCGGAAGGGTTTACTTTTCCAATTATATCAATACCCTACGTTGAAAACAGCCATGGGGATGTCATGGTGTATAGTAGGGATGACGGCATACGTTGCACGTTGGCAAAGATCTGACAGTTATGACAGTGTTTAACATATAACTGACAGTCGGTTTCCATGCTGTTCCAATAGTACCCGCGCCTCATGATTTTTCGAGTCAACATATAGGCGTTCATATGCGGACCACATTCACCATCGTGTACCTTGGCCATAACCTTCTCAGCTTGTATTTTTTCAATACATAGGAGGAGAGCCCCCCCCTGTGCGGTCTTCTTGTATAACTGTCCGTCGTCCGTACGAAAGAATTGGGTTGCCAACCTTCGTAGGGCTTTCTTGGTCCGGATTTCAGTCCCCGGAGGATATTCTCCCGTTGTTAAGTAGGTTAGAACAGCCTGATACCAAGGTTCCGGATCAGTTATTTCGATATCTTGAATGACGTGGATGTATGCCGGCTCGGATCGTCTTTCGACGCAAATCGGCATGCTAGATAGGTGCTCCGGGATATTTAGTAAAGATGCTAATTTGGAAAGTGCATCCGCGAACTGGTTTTCTTCCCGGGGTAGATAAATGTATTCTACCTTTTGGAACTGCTTTTCGAGAACCCTTACCCGCGCCAGGTAGGCCACGAGATTGGCGTTTCGAATTTTCCATTTTTGGAGAGCTTGGTTGATGACTAGAGATGAGTCACCGTGGACCCGGAGGTTTGTTACTCCAAGATCAGCGGCGGCTTGCGACCCGTGAATGCATGCTTCATATTCGGCTGCGTTGTTAGTCACGTCAAAATCCAGTTTAATAGATAACGACGTGTGCTCTCCTTTTGGTGATATTAGAAGGATACTGACTCCGAACCCTCGGAAATTGGATGCCCCGTCAAAATACAAATCCCATGTTTCTGTGTCGGTATGGAATATGTCTTCATCTGGGACGGCACAAGTATCGGTGTGTCTTTATTCAGATACCGGACTATCGGCGAGGAATTCGGATACTACCCGGCCTTTGATGGCTTTAATGGTACGAACTTGAGGTTGAATTCTGCTAACATTAAAGTCCATCTAGACATCCTGCCATTGAGGATGGGCTTCTCGAACAAGTACTTGATAGGATCCATTTTGGATAATACATGTACCTCATGACTGAGCATATAGTGCCGGAGCTTTTTAGCGGCCCACACCAAAACTAGACACGTCTTTTCGAGCATGGTAAATTTGCATTCATACTCTAAGAACTTCTTGCTTATGTAGTAAATGTCCCGTTCTTCTGATTCGACTGTCTGGGCCAGCATAGCCCCCATGGCTGTCTCGGTCGTTGTTAGGTATAACGACAAAGGCAAACCGGGTTGAGGTGGCATTAATACCGGCGGAGCAGACAAGATCTCCTTGATTTTGTCAAAAGTCGTTTGACATTTTTCATCCCACAGTGTCCGTTCTCCTATCTTCAGTTTCTTGAAAATGGGCTCACATACCATGGTTAACTTTGAAATGAACCGGCTGATGTACTGGACTTTCCCGAGAAACCCCCTTATTTCTTTTTCGGTTTTAGGTGGTTGCATCTCGGTAATGGCCTTGATTTTAGTTGGGTCGACCTCGATGTCGCGTTGGCTAACGATATGGCCCAGTAATTTGCCTGATGTTACCCCAAAACTGCACTTCTGAGGGTTTAACCTCATATTGTATTTGCGTAGTCGGGTAAAGAATTTTCTTAGGGCCGCAATGTGCCGGCTTCGTTCCTTGGACTTGACGATCATATCGTCCACATAAACTTCCACTTCCTTGTGCATCATGTCGTGTAGTAAGGTTTGACAGTTCGTTGATAAGTGGCCCTGGCTTTGATGAGACCAAACGGCATAACGGTGTAGCAGTAATTACCCCAAGGTGTAATGAAGGTGGTCTTACTCATGTCTTCTTCTGCCATTTTAATTTGATTATATCCGACATACCCGTCCATAAATGATAGAAGGGCATGGTCGGTCGTGTTGTCTACCAGTATATCGATGTGTGGCAACGGAAAATCGTCTTTTGGGCTGGCCTTATTAAGGTCCCAGAAGTCTACACATACCCGCACCTTACCGTCCTTTTTAGGTACCGGCACGATGTTCGCAACCCATTCTGGATATTCAGACACTTGTATGAAGCTTGCTTTAAATTGTTTGTCGACTTCTTCTTTGACTTTGAGAGACCATTCGGGCCTCATTCTTCGGAGTTTCTGTTTTACCGGCTTACCCGTCTTTGATGGGTATACGGTGTTCAGCTATTTTCCGATCCATCCCCGGCATGTCCTTGTAGGACCATGCGAAGACGTCCTTGAATTCTTGGAGGAGGTCCATGAATTGTTTTCTCTCCTCGTGATCTAAGGATAAACCCAACTTAAGCATCTGGGGCTCTAAAGTGGTTCCCACATTGATGGACTCGGTTTCCTCAATTACCGGATCTCGGGATTCCCTTTGTTCGAGCTGCTCGATTAGATGTGAAGGGAGAGGTACCTGTTCGTCGGGTTTCTCAAAGTCATTGCATATAAAATTTTTGAAAGTATTTTAAAAATAAGACAAGTCGTAAGCGGAACGGTTTTCGTTATTATTGATAGTAAACTTTTAAAATAGCTCAAAGAGAGCGGCCATATGATCGTTGGTCAGAGGCGGGATAGGGAGTGCTCTCGGAATAGACCCCGAGACTCCAGTGGGAGTGACTAAAGGAAGAGGG
Source organism: Agrostemma githago (assembly GCA_958450325.1). Lineage (NCBI taxonomy): Eukaryota > Viridiplantae > Streptophyta > Magnoliopsida > Caryophyllales > Caryophyllaceae > Agrostemma > Agrostemma githago. The sequence goes on along the minus strand of OY288247.1, from coordinate 56,403,525 downwards.
GTTACAGACTCGATCCTAGGACTGGACCCTCTAGACTTGGACTCAGACTCAGACTCAGACTCAGTATCCGGCATGTCTCCTTCACCGGTGGTCAACTTGTAGACTCAACCCTGGCTGTCGGTCCACTTGATAGTCCTCCTCCACGCCTTTTTTCCGATGTCAACGCCAACTACGGTGATCAGCTTAGTTGGATCGAACCTGTTGTTGTGGAGGATCAGGTTGACCAATTCTTCTTTAGGAGTGGGGATGGCCTTGTCTTCCCCAAATAGGAGCCCCAGTACAGGCTCGACATTGTCAGCGCCCTCCTTGGTTTCAGCTTGGATTAGGGCAATTATGTTCTCGGGAATATAGTTGCATTCCCAAGCCAATTTGGTCTCGGGATATGTGATAGTGGGCTGGTACAGTCCCACTTGAACAGCCCCGAATACTGGAGTGACAAATTTGATTATATTTTCCCGGTCCACATTTTCCGAGGTCATAGCGTACCCCAAACCGAACCATGATTCTCCATCGTTTAGGACCTTGATGATCTTCCCAGCTGGAAGTTATGGCCTCGAAGTAGCCCTCGGTAGGTAACCCAAGTTTTATAGCATCATGTCGATGCTAGTAGTGAAATAGGGCATGAAAAGATATTCTTCTTCGATCATTCCCATGAAGTCGAATCCTCGTGGGTCGGCCCGTCCTGTGGTGTTGCAGCTAGCCACAGTTATAGGGGTGGCCTCGAGGGTGATGACACCATCTTGTAGAGGCAGCTTTACTTTCCTGTAGAGGGTGGAGGATACGGCTTTGACCGTGTGGATCCATGGTCTCCCGAGAAGTAGGTTGAAAGAGGAGGTGACATCAATCACCTAGAGTTCTAGCTCTTTTTCAATCGGGCCGGTTATAATTGTTAATTTAACGACCCCGGCAACCGATTTCGGGCTTCCGTCAAAAGCCTGGATAGTTTGTGCCGTCGGGAGGTAGTCGGCTTCGGTAACACCGAGGGATTTTGCGGTCCTTAAGGGAAGGACATTTACGGCGGACTCGTCGTCGATTAGGGCCATCGGAAGGTACTTTCCTCGGCAGATCACGGTGATGTATAGGGCCAAGTTATGGGTGGCCCCGAAAGGTGGCAAGTGGGACTCTGAGAAAGTAATAAGTGGGCCTTATTCTCTGGATTTTCCTTTGAGATGGGGCATAATAGTGGCTACCATTTCAGTAGGGGTAACCAGTGAGTCGACCTTAATTTGATTGAATGCCTTAGTAAGTGTTGCCCGATGTTCTTGTGAGCTAACCAAAAGTTGCCATATGGTTAGATCCGCTCGAGCCCTCTTTAGTTGCTTGACTAGAGCCATGTCATTGCTTGGTTCTTCAAGGGTGGTTTTCGTCTTGGCAAGTTTAGTGACTGTTTCTAGGGTAGGACGTCCGGAGGTGGCAAGGTGGTTGCCGGATTTAGCCTTCCGGATTTCTTCAGCGGTAATGGGGAAGGCTTCCCCCTTAGCTAGGTAAACATCGTCCTCATCGTTGAACCATATCCCGTTAATTTGCGGGATGAAGGGAGAAATGAGGTGCGAACAGTCGATTACTTCTCCAGTAAAATTGGCATGAGCACTGAAGGGGTTTTCCTTGTTGCTCGATTTGTCGTCGGGCAATGGTATTTTCCCGCTTTCGATTAAGTCCTAGATGAGATGCTTCATTTCCAGCATTTTTCAGTATCGTGCCCATTACCTTGGTGATACTGGCAATAGGCTTGAATATTATAGCTTTTGGACCGGGACTTCTAGAGTTGGGCCTATCGGCTGGATCAGACCCCTGGAAGAAAGCCTTTGTAAGGCGTAGGTATAGGTGGTCCCTATATCAGTGAATACCCGAGTTGGGGTATTCTTTTTGGATGAGGCATCTAGTAGATTGACCTCGTCGAAGATGCTGCGGGTTGCAGCTGCAGTTGCGGGCTTATTGGTGGATGAGCTAGCCCCTTGATACCCTTTGGTAGAGGCCTTAGTAAGGCTCTCTAGCCTTAAGTCGTCTTCGATCCTTGTACCCATTTCGGTTAAGGTAGCGAAGTTTTGTATGACTGCATACCGGAGATGAACCCGGAAAAAGAGGAGGAGATTCTTCACAAAGGCTTCCACCAATACCTTTTCGCTGGACTTATCGACCAACTTCACGCTTTCGGCCCTCCACCTTTGAAGGTATTTAGTGAAACCTTCTTTGGGCTCTTGGGCCATGACCTCCAGAGTACGCATCGTGATTTGGATTTCAGTATTGTCGGCATAGTTCCGAGCGAACTCCGTTGCTACGTCGTCCCACGTCTTGTATTTCTTGGAGTCAAGCCTTTAGTACTAGGCTTTCGGATGCTTCTCGAGGGAAGAAGCAAACAGGTGCTTAAACATGGTGGACTTCACTCCTTTGACCGCCATGAATTCCTTGAAGGCGCGGAGGTGAAGTACCGGGTCTTCGCTCCCATCGAACATTGGTAGGCCCGTGAGCTTGAGATTGGCGGGCAATTCGCCGGTCAGGGACGAATAAGCACGGGCATTTTCCGTGTGGATGGTGTTGTTGGTCGACAAATGGACCTGTTCCTGCAGCTTGCGGACCACGCTGGCCAGTTCAGCTAAGGGCCCAGTAGTCTCTGTGATGGTGGGATAAAGCACTAGGTATTCTCACGTTTGTTCTAGTGTGTAGTGTATGCCTAGGCGGGGAGGCGAATTCTTTCTCTTTAATCCAGAGCTGGAAAGGCTTTTTCGAGCTTTTCGCCAACAGACGATTAACCGGGTTAGGATCTCTCAATTAAGTGCAAGCAATACCCATCAAGAGCAAGCTCAAGGAAGCGATATTGAGGAAGCATCTCGAGAGACGGCCGAAGGGAATTTCACCAATCCCTTTGGAGATTCTAGTCCTAGCTCCCCTTCTACATCTACTTCAACTCCGTCTACACCATCTTCTCCCTTACATCCAATAATGCCGAAATTTTTCTCTCACTCTACATTCACGGAAGACGTCTTGCCGGGACCCAATGCTCTACCGGCCGCTTATGCCGGAAATTTTACGGCCAAGACTCACTTCATACAACTTGTGGAAAGGAATCAATTTAGTGGTTTGCCCACCGAAGACCCGCACCAACATATGGAGACCTTCTCCGATTATTGTGACGCTATATCTCAACCCGGGGTTACTCAAGATCAAATTCGTTGGGTACTCTTCCCGTTTTCTCTTATTGGAAAAGCGAAGCAATGGATTAAGGGTCTCGATAGGGCAACCATGGGCATCGACACTTGGAAGAAGCTTGCATTGGCGTTCTACCAAACTTTCTACCCTCCGGAGAAGACTAATTTGCTTAGGGCCTCCATCACCGGTTTCCAACAACGAGATGAAGAGAGCTTATATGAAGCTTGGGAGCGGTTTAAGTCTTTGGTTAGATCGTGCCCCCATCATGGACTTTCACAATGGTTCTTAGTCCAACAATTTTGAAACGGTCTTTATGAGGACTCAAGAACTATACTAAACATGGGCTCCAATGGTAGGTTCACCGAGGTCGATGATGACCAAACATGGGCGAGAATTGAAGAGATGGCGGTGCATAATTCGCAATATTCAAGGCCTAGGAAGGCAAATCGAGGAGGTAGGCACGAGGTTGATGCTATAACTCAATTAAGCATTGACCTTGGGGCTCAATTGAAGACACACATGGAAACCATTGACAAGAAGCTCCAAGGTCACCTCCCTCAAGTTCAAAGCATCGGTTCCTCCAACCAAGCCTCAATTCATGAAGTGAATGCTTTGAGTTTTGCACCTCCTTTGCCTTATTATGGCATGTGTGACACTTGTGGAATCGTTGGTCATGACCCTATGCATTGTCGAGGGAGTATTGAGCAAGTGAATGCCTTTCAAGCATTCAAGCAAGGTGCTTCCTATTCTAATCAATACCAAGCTTCCAATCAAGTCCCTCAACAACAAGCTTTTCAACACCAACAACAACATCGTCCTTATGTTCCACCTCCCTTAAGGGACAACAACCAAGGTTATCAAGGCAATTCAAGGCCCTTTAACAACTTCAAGCAAAATAACCAAGGTACCTTCCTCAACAACAATCAAGGGTTCCAACAAGGGAACTTCAATCAAGGCGGTTTCCAAGGAAACCAAAATTTCCAAAGACAACAAAACCACAACAATGGCCTTAATCAAGGCAATTCTCATGGGTTCCAAGGGAACCATCAACAACAAGCAACTCAAGCTAACCGTCAAGAAAGCAAGCCTAGGAGTCGATCTCCTATTCATGACTATGGTACTCCATTAGCCCTCACCGATACTCCGCATAATCCATCATCTCCACCTCGGGGATTCGACATTCAAAAATCTATGATGGATATGCAAAAGAGTCAAATGGACATAACAAGAAACCACCAAGAGCTCTTTGCTTATATTCAAGGGGAAAACGCGACAAGAGATGCCCGTATGAAGATGCTTGAAACTCAAGTATCTCAACTTGCTTCGGGGAGCTCCTCAAGACAAAAAGGGCAACTACCTTCTCAAGGTGAAACACCAAAATTTGAGCATGTAAATGCCATCACCACAAGGAGAGGTACATCTTATGACTCCCCTCAATTTCCTAGTGAGCAAGAGCCAATGCAAGAACCGACAAGGAAAATGACACCTCCAACTCAAGAGAGCTCAAGCTTTGATGATCCAATGGAGGAGCAAGTCTTATGGGAGGTTGAGAAACCCCAACAAGACAAGCTTCCCCCACTTCAAGCAAAAGACAAGGGTAAAAGGAAAGTGTACTTTGAAGAGTCCACCCCTATTGAGCAAAACAAGATCCAAATCAAGTTGCCTTACCCAACAAGGCAAATGAAGACCAAGGTAGACTCTCAATATGACAAGTTCCTTAGTATTGTGAAGAAATTGGATGTTAGTGTCCCATTTACCGAGCTACTTACCCAAATCCCGGCATATGGAAAATTTATGAGAGAAATATTGGCTAGGAAGAGATCCGTCGACAAGGAAGAGACCATTGCGTTCACAAGAGTGGTGAGCGAGCTCATTGAAGGTTCTACGCTTCCAAAGTTGAAGGATTCGGGTAGATTTTCGATCCCTTGCACCATAGGCCACTACAAGATCGAAAGAGCATTATGTGATTTGGGTGCGAGTGTGAGCATCATTCCTTATTCTATTTGTTGCCGACTTGGGATGAAGGAGCTTAAAAGTACTTCTATCACACTCCAAATGGCCGATAGTTCATTCAACCGACCATTGGGGGTGCTAGAGGATGTGCCGGTGAGAATCGGTAAGTTCTTCATTCCGGTTGACTTCATCGTGCTCGATATGCGGGAAGATGCTAATCACTCCCATTATTCTTGGGCACCCATTTCTACATACCGCCGGTGCTATGATTGATGTGAAGAATGGTAGGATCACCTTCGAGTTAGGCGAAGAGAAGCTAGTGTTTGACCTTCAAGGTAACACTTCGCCTACTAATGATGAGTCTTGCAACATGATCCAAGCCACTAAAGACATCGATCTAGGGGGAGAGTTGGGACAAAGCTTGAACAAGAACTCTTATGTACTTGAGGATGATGACTCTGATTTGGGAGAGGATGAGTGCCCATTTCATGGGCTTGATGACAAGTTAAAAAGCAAGGAGAAGGATGAGCCTCCCTTGGGGCCACATGATGACCGGTGGACGTTTGGGTATATCCCCAAAGACCAAAAGTACAAGTTCAAGTCATTGAACTTGGAAGGTCGGGATGCCCCGGGAACGTCAAGGCAAGGCCATGAAGAGCCTTGGTATGTGGTTGGTTATATCTCGAGCTTGATTGAAGACTTTGCTAGGGCTTTTGACTTGTTCCTTCGTGCCCTTGATGGAGATGGAACTAGTTTTGGTTGTTTAAAAAGATTGAAGAATGTACCACCTCGGTTTGACGGAGTTCCACAAGAACCGTCTCTTTGTATATATCTCTTTCCCTTGTAGTTTGTTTTGTTTGGTGAATTTCTTGATTATTTGGATGATTGATGAGCGTTGTGAGGGAGGGAATTTGATGTGTTATTTGAGTTTATTGTGGTAGGTGTGAAGTGAAAATGCCTCCTAGGGAGGAGTGGTCATTGTTGGAGCTTGGATCGTGTGTTGGGAAGTCAGTTTTTGAAGCTTGGAACAAGCTTTTGGGAGCCATGGAGGGTTAGGAGCCCATCCCGTTCGGGATGGTGAAAAATCCCGATCGGGATATTTCCATCCCGTTCGGGTTGCAGGTGCAATTTGGAGCGGCCACTGTAAGCGCATCCCGATCGGGATTTTTTCTTCCCGTTCGGGATTGTGGGGAAACCCGATCGGGATTTTTTCTTCCCGTTCGGGTTGGAGGTGCAAGTTGGAATGGCTACTGTGAGCCCATCCCGATCGGGATTTTTGTTTCCCGTTCGGGATTGTGGGGAAACCCAATCGGGACGGCGTTGCCTCGAGCCCAGTTCGCCCGATTGAGGCCCAGCCCGACCCGCCCCATTCCCTTCCCTCTTACAACCTTCCTATTACCCCAACCCAACCCAACCCATTCCCATATCACTAAACACAACTCTACCAATCTTCATCTTCAACCTCTCTTCAAAACCCCCATTTTCAAAACCTAACCCCAAAATCACCATTAATCCTCCATTTCTCCACCAAACTTCACCAAATCACTTCCAAAACTTCACAAAATCGATTTCTATCTCATCCATAAGTATCCTAAACCCATTTTCTACCTTCAAAACTCCCAAAAATTGAAAAAAATCGAGTTTTTGTGCCCATTTTTCTCAAAATCCGAAAATTGGTATTTCTTCTAATACTCGATTTGTCTTGCTAAGCTTCACTTGGGTAGCTTATTTCTTCGATATTAAGCTTCTTTGAGGTATTTTTGGTGGGTTTTAGCTCTTATTTGTGGGAAGGAAATATTTTTGTTTTTGGTATACTATCACTCTAAGTCTTCATCATCCAATATGGCACCAAAGAAGAGAGGGTGATCAGTGATTAGCATAAAAAGAAAGGATGCTTCGAGTTCGAGAGCCCCGCCCGAGCCCGAGCCCATGGTCGAGGTTGAGGAGCAGGAAATTGCTCGTCTCCCGGAGTTTCCCAGTCTGATTTTTGAGTCGGACGAGCAAAAGGAAAAATTTATCAAGCTCCTTGGTAAGCCCCTCTAACCAACTAAATTCATATGCAAAATTATTCTTCGAAAGCTTGGAATTTTGGACCAATGTAGGGAATTCTTTGTCGGGATGGGTATGGAAGTTCTATTTGACATGCATGAGATCACCTATAGGCAACTCACTTTAGAGTTCCTAAGTAGCTTTCGTCTCGAAATTAGATCCCGACCGCACCGAGTTTATTTCCGAATCAATAACACATCCCTTATGTACACCCTCGACGACTTCGGTGAGCTCTTGGGCATTCCGAAGGTTACCGATGGTCGGGTACCCAATGACTTTAATGTGGCCGACGTATGGCGTAGTATCACGGGTCTCACACTTGTGGATCTTAGGCACTTGTCTAGTTGCCTTGTCCACCACCCGGTCATACGTATATGGCAGCGTTTTGTAGCGGGTACTATTTTCGGGAGGTGTGAGACGGGTACCTACACTAGGCAAGAGCTAACCTTAGTCGGGGGGTACTTGAATTTAAAGAGGCAACAACGATTCACCCCGACGTCGCACTTGCACTAGCCAAGCATTTCGAGAAGATAGCCAAGGAGGGGAAGCATTTGAGAGAAATTTCTATTGGGGGGCTTGTTACTCATCTAGCCAAGAGGGTGAGTCCGACATTTAGGGAGGACGGTTTAATACCCGTACCGGGGGGCACAAGATTAGATGAGGACCATTTATCTAGGTATCATCGATGGATTAATTATGATAATAGGCTTAGAAAGTACCTTTGGAGCACGGGGGGTCGGACGCACTTTCTCCTACCGTGCGATACACTTCCGGCCCTTGCGCCTTTGCAACGGTCCGCCGTGCCGGTTCAAGAACCAAATCTTTTATTGCCTTTTATCGGTAGTGATCAAGGTGCCTCCTCCTCCCATGGACCCCGACCACGAGCTCGTCCCCAACTCCCAGCTCGACCACAACAACAACAACAACAACAAGCTACACTACCCCAACACTACTATCCCACCCCCCGTCATTCATTAACGTCCCTCCGTATGCACCTTACACTCCCTTTGTCTACCCTTCGCCCCCGGCCGACCTTTCTATGGCCTCTATGATTAATGCCCTACATCTTGGGCAATATGAGCATAGGAGGGATGACTACTATGCCCAATACCCCGGGTACCACCTCCTAGCTCAGCAAGGGTATATAAACCCGCAAGGGAACCTCCCATCGTGGTATAGACCGGAATACTTCCAAGGCCACGGTAACCCTAGCACTAGTGGCGGTGTGATTAACGATGAGGAGTTCGAGGAGGAGGACGCTTGGGATGTGAACATGGGCGAGGGTGATGAGGATGATGATGATGACGGTGATGATGGTGACGGTGATGATGGTGACGGTGATGATAATGATGATGGTGATGGAGGTGATGATGACGGTGATTACTAGCCTCGATGATGAAGAGGCGATTGGGTGGCCTTAGGGGCCTTGATGATTGCTCCCGGTGGCTCTTGACGACGTGATTACGTCAAGAGTTACTTCAAAATACAAAATGACAATTGGTAATTCTTTTCCTTAGTTTTTATTTCTATTTATTTATTTAAGTTTTTTTTTTTTAGAATTAATCGTTAGAAATTAGTGGAAATCGGGCGGAATCCGGGCTAGGTGACTTGATTACACCTAGCCCTCCCCTCCCATTTCCTTTTATTTCTTTCTTTTTATTTCTTCCCCCATCCATATCTTTTCTTGTCTCGGCCCATGGTGACTTGACTACACCCCGGCCGGACACCTTCTACCCTTTTCTTCACCTTTATTTTTGATTTTTAGCTTTATTTTCGTAGTTTCTCTTCTTTTCTTTTGTCTCTCCGCACACTACGATCGAGCATGAGGACATGGCTCGGTTTAAGTGTGGGGGAGCGATATTCTATCGTAGTTAGTTTTATTTTCGTAGTTTTTCCAAAAAATCTTTAAAAATCCTTAAAATTTGAAAAATTTTCATAAAAATCAAAAAGATTTTCCTTTGGTGTGTTTTCCTTTTTTGTCGTTGTATCGTGTATTTGTTGTGTTGTGCGTGTTTTGCCTCCCTTTTTCCTTATAGGTTGCTTGAATCACCGATAGCTTTGGAGAGCGTGCAAGACTTCCGGTAACATCTTTATCCCTTTTTCTTCTTTATCTCTTGTGGAGTTTGGAGGAGATTGTGATGCGGTGTGCTCGGGTGGAGCTTTGTAATGCTTGAGGTTGATTTGGTTGCTCATTTGGAAGATAGGGGTGGTGTTTGTGTTCTCTATGTGTTTGTTTTGTGTTGTTCTTCTTTTGTTGCTTTTGTTTCTTTTTCTTTCGTTTTCGTTGAGTCTTTGTTCTGTGTTTTGTTGTGTGTCTTGTGTGTAAATGGTTTTTGAAAACCCGGTTTAGAGGCTAGTGTGCAAGTGTTTACTTTCCCTTTTTAGTGGTATAAATCGAGTCTTGGACTTTAGTCTAGTAGAATGACCCTAAATCAATGAATTCATTGGTCCTTTACCTTGAGTCCACCTAGCTTACTAGGGATTTACTACGGGATTTGCATTTTGACCATTATGACCACCCACGGTGTGAAAAGGCCTTGGTTGCCGAGTCCCGTTCCTTAGGTGACCGTGTTCGGGATTGTTTGATTAGTCCAAGTTCTCCACTTTTTGTGGGTTAGAAGGGAAGGGCCCGTCCCGATTCACCCATTACCCTACCTCCCACACATATCCACACAAATAAATTTGCAAATTGTTGAAGTCATCTTTCTTGTTGCAATAAGAAATGCCTATCAATCAAATCAAGCCAAAAGGGCAAAGAAAAGAAAAAGAAAGAAAAAAAAATGAAAGAAAGAAAAGAAAGAAGAAAAAGAAAAGGCACAAAAGCAAAAAAAAAAAAAAGAAAAGAAAAGAAGAAAAAGAATGGTATGGCAACAAACAAGGCAAGAATGCAAAAGAAAAGAGAAAATGCCGAAAGAAAATCCGATTCCCAAAAATAACCCCTACCTCTCAAAATAAGCCTTTTTCCGATTTTTTTGCCGTGAAGAGCCTACCAAAGGACCGAGTCCCTAGGAAGGATGATAGCGGCATTAGTCGGTCTTCCCTCATTTTGCAATTATTTCCACCTTTTTTCTTGGACTAGTTAGGCGGTTTTGGACACGGGACGACCCTCTTGGCTCACGCTAAAGGGGGCGGGGTCTAACTTACCAACAGTGTCGACTAACACCGTGGATCATCACTTCCCACTCCGCCGATCGTCCCGTAGTACGTTTTTAGAAAGTTAGGAGGACCTAGGTAAGTTACCAACGTTTTTATTGCTTTGTCGTCATACTATTAGGGTTTTGTCCATTTTGGTTTGTATTGCTAGCTTGGGAACGTTGTCACTTGCCTTGAGTCCTAATCAGGTGCCTTTTTCACCGCTTTTTGATGGAAGCGGTATTTGTTTTTCTTTGGGTGCAACCGATTATGTGTTCGTTTGTGTGTTTGTTTGTTTTTGTGTTTTGTGTCCGGTTGCATCCGCAGTTTTGTCGCAAGACCCGACTTGCCTTGCGGAGTGCACTTTTCCTCTAAGTGCACTCGCGTGAGTTGAAAGGGCATAGGGTGCGCTAATACCCATTCGGCTAGTATAATAGTTAGTATGTGCTTACTCGAGGGCGAGTAAGGGTTAAGTGTGGGGGAGTTGATAAGTGTAGTTTGTAGTGCTTATTTTACTGTGTTTTGGTCCCATTTTCCTTGCCGAATCGCTCCTTGGGAGCGGTTCATGGGCTACTTATGCTTCCTCTAGCTCGTTTCAGGTTCCCGAGACCATTCGTGAAGAGTTGGAGTGATTCCGACTCAATACATACACTTTTCGGAGCCAACGAAGCGGAGGAACGATCACTCGATGCCTTGGATTCGACCCCGAGACCTTGGGACCCAATCTCGAGCCTCCGAGACCCGATCCCAAGTCCCGAGAATCGACGAGAAACCCATGAGAGGCAAGGAGGGACCAAAAAGCTCTTAAGGGAGGCCTACAAGACCCATCCCGATCGGGAAGGCCTCAAACCCGATCGGGATGAGGTGCACAAAGGACGTAGCCCCTGTGAAGCATTCCCGATCGGGATCACATATTCCCGATCGGGAAAGTGGAAGTTTCCCGATCGGGATTTTCCATTCCCGATCGGGAATGACCCAGTTACAGCTCCGCCTTGTTTCTTTTATTCCTCTCACTTACGGAACCCTATAAATACTTCCCTCTTGTATTGTTTATGGATCCTACATTAGATTAGACTCTCTTAAGCCTCTCTACAAGTTATAAACCCTAGATTTAGTTCTTCACATTAGCAAAAATCTCTCTTTAATCTTTAGTTAATTCTAGTTAATCTTAGTTAATTAGTTCTTGTATTAAGAAGATACTTGAAGATTTCTCCAAGCTTGACAACCTTGGGATTATTTTGGGGTTTCTTATTTATACAAGATTGCATCTTTTCTTCATCCTATTGTTGGTATAATCCTCCTTTCTTTTGTTCTTGTTATTATTTCAAGTTTGAATCTTTACTTAGTTTTCCTAGTTATTGTTCATATTGTTCTTGATAATGGATGTTTGGATTGTGATGTTGTTTTCTCTTATTATTGTTAGTTTATCTTTGATTATGAGTGAGTAGATTTCTTGTGGGTTAGTAGGGGGATTAAGGGTAGAATATGGGTGATTAGGGTTTGATTAGGGGTAAAGGGTGAATCTTTGTTGTTAGTCACATACATGGCATACCATGTGTTTGTTGAATTGCTTGCTTGAGTTGTAGTGGCCATGCTTCTCATGCTAGTCTTCTTCTACTCATTGTTTGTTTTGTGTGTGGACATGTTGAGAATAGTCATCGACATCGGTTTAAGTTGCGACCGCCCGGACCGAATCTAGCAACTAGGAGTCATCTACATCCTTGACCACCCAAGTCACCCTACTACACTTATGAACCCGACCTAACCCACTTCTTCTTCATATTTGATTCATCTTCTTAGTTAGCATCATCTCTTTAGTTTGCTAGTTAGTTTGATTATTAGCATTGTTTAGCATTGTTATAGTCTAGTTCATCATTAGTCTAGTTCTTACCTCTCCTCCATCATAGTTTTCCATTTATCGCTATTTGTGTTTGTTTGTGTGACCTAGTCTCGTTTTAGGCCAACCTAGTCTAAGCATTGCGACACCGTCTTCGTGGATCCCGCCACCAAATAATAACCGGCTAGCACCTAACGGTAGTTAGGGTAAGTCGGGTCGTGTCCACTTTCCCGATCGGGAATATGTGATCCCGATCGGGAATGCTTCACAGTGGCTACGTCCTTTGTGCACCTCATCCCGATCGGGTTTGAGGCCTTCCCGATCGGGATGGGTCTTGTAGGCCTCCCTTAAGAGCTTTTTGGTCCCTCCTTGCCTCTCATGGGTTTCTCGTCGATTCTCGGGACTCGAGATCGGGTCTCAGAGGCTCGGGATTGGGTCCCAAGGTCTCGGGGTCGAATCCAAGGCATCGAGTGATCGTTCCTCCGCTTCGTTGGCTCCGAAAAGTGTATGTATTGAGTCGGAATCACTCCAACTCTTCACGAATGGTCTCGGGAACCTGAAACGAGCTAGAGGAAGCATAAGTAGCCCATGAACCACTCCCAAGGAGCGATTCGGCAAGGAAAATGGGACCAAAACACAGTAAAATAAGCACTACAAACTACACTTATCACTCTGTCTCACCACCTGGAGTTCCTTGTTCCACGGCGCTTACACGGATAATGAGAGCTATTTGGTCTTCCCTCATTTTTGTCATTTGGGTCTCAATCATAGTCAACGAGGCTGCTAACTGGTCCATGGCTTCTTGCATCTTGTGTTGATGTCTGGTTACCGGTGGCATGTCTGTAAGAATACCGCGTAATCAGTAACCAACCTAGTTCCTGGAACGAAAAGTACATCCCGAGCAAAGGAAAGACTTAAGGAAATGACTCGGAAAAGACACCTAGACGGGTGACTCGTGAAAGGTGGGCCTCCTTTAGGATTCGGCATGTGGGCCGAATCCCATTCGAAGGAGGGTCCACGTGAGACATTCCCCAGGCTTTGGACTCGAATGTGTAGACGGGTCGTCCTTTGCAGGAGTATGTCCTACGTAGGTGGACCATGCCTTAGTCAAATAAGGCGGACTGGGATAGGGAGGAAACCCGTGATGTAAGATCGACGGAGTTTCGATGCTAGAGACTTTTGACGACCTATGACAAGACCCGACACTGCTAAATACGGGAAGTCCTAAGAAGAGGAAAGTTTTGAAAAGGATTTTTTTTAGAAAATCCGGAAAAATAGGGGGATGACCCAATATTTCGAAAATCGAAAAAGTGTTATCGGGCCGCAATTTTGATGTTTTGAAAATATTTTGAAGTTTGAAACGGGTAGCATACCGGCTAGAAATAGGCTATTTTGAGTAAAATCATAAGTCCTAAATTCGGTAGATTCCCGGGTTTTAAAATCGGATATTTGGAAAAAGATGCAATTTTTGAAAATGACGGTTTTTTGAAAATGATATAGAAACCAAGTAGCATATAGTCACGTAAGCATTATTATGACACCATGTATGCTTTACACTAAGTCTCGGTCGGTCTTAAATGGGGTCTATACCAGTGTACATGGCCTTTCCGATAATCGGGACGGACTTCCTAAGTCGAGTTGAGCTTAGAACATGCCGCGAAACCCATATGAATTAGCCATGGACACCTTTGACATATCCATGCTGGAGTACATCAATAGTATAGTGAGACGTCGGTCGCCAGTACCGGCCCGGGAAAAGATGGGGTTATGCATGAACCGTAAAACTAAAACGCGTATTATACTAGTCTAACAATTTCTATTCGAGTCTCACCCTGAGGATGCCGATGGTAAGTCACGCATCAGTTATCCCTAGCGGAGTCGCCAAATTGTGGACATGACATAGGTCCATCCCGACACGGCCACGCGCGGGTTTGGGGAGGCTAATGAATCTCATGTGAGATGGGTCGAATTGAAATTTAAATCGAAGTTGGAGTCGCCACCGAACTTTGTGGGAGTTCGGGCCCGTTCGAACCCACTCTATATCTTAGTGGGCCATGCACAAAGTATGGCCCATTCGGATCTCAGAGTTTATTGGGTTCGTCCCTTTGCACTGCGATACCGATATCGACGTTATCGGATACCGTGTATTGAATGACTCTCGTGCGCCAATGGTTTCGGACATTCGGAAACCACGGTTCTGAGTAAGGGGTGAGGGTACGTGTTGGGAAGTTCACAAAGAACACCCAACCCTGCCCGCACTTAGCGGCCTCTACTAAGATATCGTTTGATTTTAGAATATGCGCGTTAGTAATCCGGTTAAATGAAATGCAAACCGTGTTTTGACTAAACATGTTAATTATGTTTGATCTACGTCATTTAATGCATCTTTGAATTATGTCGAAGTTGTATTTAGCATGTGTAGACACCCACATTTTGACCGGCAGGTGTCTATAGCAGTTTCCGACAAACACACTCGATGATGATCGGACGCTAACGTGCTTTAACGTACTCGGAAATGGGCTCGAAATCAGTGGCATTTGGCCTAGGATTTTACGGAGTACAAATTTCACAAAACCAACCTCAAATTCAGGCCCAGTGGGTCGTTTCGAGTCCAATAACACTAATTTGGGTCGAATCCGACACCAGGGGTAAAACCGTCTTTTACCGACCGAGTCAAAACCCGGTCAAGGATTTTTTCCGAGACTTCCGGACTGACCGTGACATCTCACTTGTCCAATTCATACTCCAACTCTACAAAATCAGCTACACAAAATAGTAAACAAGTTCGTTTAAGGGTAGAATTCGATCTCAAGTAGGAATCCTATCCGAAAACCGATTCAAACACCCAACCGAGTGCAAAACACTCGGCCGAGTAGCATGAACCAGCCGAGACTCTCTTTCTTACTTCACAAGAAAACGGAATTCTCGTTCTCCTCAACTTCTTACCCAAGCGGTAATTCTAGTACAAGCACATCTCTCCTAAGTCAAGGTCGGGAACCCCTATAAATAGGACCTCCCATTCAACACTTTAGAGACACCAATTACCAATTATTAGCAATACACACATTCATTATCGACATCAGAATTTCATATCAGAAATACACATCCATCATCCTTACACTTAGCATCGAGAAACCGATAATACAACCCCGAAGGAAACCGGTCCGATTCCCGACACCCTTCACCCGTCTCGTCCAAACCGAACCCCCTAGCCGAACCAAACACCACTTGACGCTCCCGTGCCTAGCCACATTCCGACGAGCCCTGGTCCGAGTCAATAAAAGCATGTAGGTTGAGGGTGTACCAAACCCGATTTCTCCTTTCTTCTCCTTCCTTCTCTTCGTCCGTTTTTCTTATTATGGGTCAAGAGTCATTTTTTTCTTTTTTTCTCTAATATCGTTATTAACGAAAAACTATTTTCATAAAAAACATTATTAAAAATATGATATCGATTTTTCTATAATCGAATATTGTATCGAAAAGAATTATATTAAGATCTCGACGATGTCAAAAAAATCGTTACATTCTTTTTCGTTCAAAATTCTTTTCTTTTACTTTTCGTTCAAAACAAACAATTTTACAAAACCTTTTTTATTCACTCCGAATATTCGATATCGATTTCATAATCGAATATCGGGTACGACGAATATCGAAAACGTGAATCGAATGCAAATTAATTCATAATTTGTACGCGATTCATCAAAATAACAATTTTCGAACAACGAGCGAAACGGGACAGGCCCGCACGTGAGTCGCGCCCCACGCAGGCAACTCGCGCACGAGTCTGAAACCCGCACTTCTTTTTCAACTTTTTCGTTCGTTTTATTATTTATTTTTCGAAACGATTTCTAAAATTTACATATTTTCCAAAACTATTCCAAATATTTGATATTGATTTCGTATTCAATTATCGAATATAGCGAATATCGAAAATATTATTTCGAGTATGAATCATGCAATATTCGTACGCGATTTAATCGAATTTTCAGAAAACCGCGTCCAAAACCAGCCCGACACGCGACTCGCCGGCGTCCCGGGCGAGCCGCGCGGCCGGCTGTCCCGACGCACCTTTTCGTTCTTTTTTTATTATTTTTCGAACATCGTTTTTTATACAAAACAACGTCTTTTCAACAATATTTTTCAGATTGCGATTTTTCTCGATTTCGCATATTTATTTCTTGCTATTATTTACAAATCGATACTAACTCGTTTGTTCATCTTTTGTAGCAAATTCATCCTTTTATTTCATTTGTTTTATTATACTAAAACGAATCTCACATGCTAAAATTCAACTTTGATGTTAGATTTTTCATGCATTAAACCGACTTAGCAACCCGTTCAATTCCTCACGTGCTTAGGAAAACAATGTTTGCATAACATTCATCGTTCAACTAACGCGCGCATTAAAACGTCATTCGATATCCTAGTAGAGGCCGCTAATGTGCGGGCGGGGTTGGGTGTACTTAGCGAACTTCCCAACACATACCCTCACCCCTTACTCAGAACCGTGGTTTCCGGATGTCCGAAACCATTGGCAACGAGAGTCATTCAATATACGATTAACCGCTCAAGTCGGCATCTATATCGAACTGCAAAGGGACGAGCCCAATAAACTCTGACATCGGAAATGGGCCGTATTTTGTACACGGCCCACTAGGACATAGAGTGGGCTCGAACGGTTCCGAATAACCATAAAATTCGGTGGCGACTCCGACTTCGATTTAAATTTCCATTTGACCATCTCTTGGAGATTCATTCGCCTCTCCAAACCCGCGCGTGGCCGCGTCGGGGTGGACCTATGTCATGTCCACAATTTGGCGACTTCGCTGGGGACTTACTGATGCGTTAATAACCTTCGGTGTCCTTCAGGGTGAGACTCGAATAGAAATCGTCTTACTAGTACAATACGCGTTTTAGTTTTACGGTTCATGCATAACCCCATTTTTCCCGGGCCGGTACTCGTGACCGACGTCCCACTATACCATTGATATAGTCCAAATTGGTTATGTTAAAGGTGTCCATTAGCCGATTCGTATGGGTTTTACGGCATGTCCTAATCTCAACTCGAGTTAGGGAGTCCGCCCCGATTCTCGATAGGCAATGTACGCTGGTATAGACCCTTATAGACTGACCGAGACTTAGCTTAAGAGCATACATGGTGTCATTATACTGTTTCCATGACTACGTGCTACTTGATCCACATCTTTTTCAAAAAACGTCATTTTCAAAATTTTGCATCCCTTTTCAAAATATCCAATTTCAAAACTCCGGACATATACCGAATTTAGGACTTATGATTTTACTCAAAATAGCCTTTTTTCTAGCCGGTATTATGCCCAATTCAAAACTCGAAATTATTTTCAAAATTTTCAAACCATCACCCGGCCCACCTTTTCCGTTTTTCTCGAAAAGGGCTGGTTCCCCCCGGATTTTTCGGGCCTTTTCGAAAAATATCATATTTCAAAACTTCCTCTTCTTAGGACTTCCCGTATTTAGCAGTGTCGGGTCGTGTCATAAGTCGTTGAAGTCTCTAGCGTCGAAACTCCGTCGATTTTATATCACGAGTTTCCTCCCTATCCCAGTCCGCCTTATTTGACTAAGGCAAAGCCCACCTACGTAGGACATACTCCTACGAAGGTTGGCCCGTCTACACAATTATCGAGTCCAAAGTCTGGGGAATGTCTCACGTAAACCTCCTTTCAAACAGGGCCCAGCCCACACAGCTGGATCCTAAGGGAGACCCACCTTTCACGAGTCACCCGTCTAGGTGTCCTACCCGAGTCATTTCCTTTTCAGGATTTTCTCCACTCGGAGGGCTACCCTTCAGCAGAGCGATCAATCACGGTTGCTTTAAGGGTCATGTCTTACACATGTCGTCTCACGTATCCCACTTTCGAGTCACTTAGATGTAACACCATCTGAGTCTCTAGCATTACTCAAGGGGTTGTCCTCCACCCGAGCAGTCAACCACGGTTACCCTAGAGAGTACCCTACGTTCATCCTACACCGGCGTCCTTATGATGCCTTCTTCGAGTCGTACCCACGCTACGAATACTCGGGTCACCTAGGTTTAGGTCACCACGGTTGGTCCAAGCACGCGGCACGGTCAAATACGGTCGCCCCATTTTCGGACTTATCCTTGTACAGCTCGAGTCTCGTGGTCGAGTCTAGGTCACAGTCGTTACTTTGTCTGGATTAACGTTTAAGTAGCCCGGTCATAGAATCTTAGTCATTCCCGCCCCCGGGCCGTACCTAGTTTGACTCTCTTGCATTTGCGCAAAACCGAGCTTAGGCGAGTTCTAACACCTGTCGTTTCTTCCGATCAGGGACCCTATGAACGAGACACTACCAAACCATAACAAATCCCGCGCCGTCGAGAAAGGGGATATCCAGGGGAGTATGCTTATGCTATCTTTCTCCATTAACAATATCTTTTCGAAAATCAATACCGCCCTAGATAACCTAAATGCCAGGGTGACCATCATCGAAGAAGACCTTGTAAGAACCCGATCCCGTCTAACACAACTAGAGCGGGCAAGACAGCCTATCACCCAACTGAGCCATTTGAAGGGTGAACACTCTTACGAAACTGTCCGGTATCCTCAAGATGGCAAGACCGAGAGAGGTAACCCTCAAGTCACCTCTCCAAAAATCATGAACCAGTCAAAGGAAAGGACATTTACCCACATGGATATGTCCTACACCGTCGCTTTCCAGAGGTTAGTTCCGAAGGGCCTAATACTACCTATAGGCCCAACAGCCGACCCACCTTTGGAAAAACGCTCCAAAGCATGGAACGATGAGCATTACTGCAAATTCCACAGAGGGAGGGGACACGATACAAAACAGTGCTGGAAACTGAAACACCTTATTCAAGACTTCCTCGATGCCGGGAAGACTCCCGTTTTGGAAACATTGTCACTTGCAAAGCCCCTCATGGACTATACAGGGCCCGATGACTAAAGCATCCAATCTACCTCTCATACATCCAAGAGTCCGAATTTGATTTAAGTCCAAGTCTGAGTCCGAGTCTAGGATATACTATTTATTTCAACTTCAAAGTCAGAGTCAGAGTCAATTGTATTCTGTCCTCTTTTTCAAAATTCAATAAAATCAGCTTTTCTATTTCTCATATATACTTTCCTTATGTGTTTCCGAGAACATGATGAACACCATCATACACTGTGAGCACACGCACGTGACTATTATAGGCACATCTATAATGACTGCAGGGAATCGAGACCCGTGTTTTCCTTTACCTATTCCATGTCTGACATAGGAAGCCAAAAAACTACCCTTAGCAGGAGCGGTATCGAATCCTATGACAAATCTAGGTAGTCTCCTAGTTTGGGTTCAAGACGGGAGGCAAGCCCATTTCCCACAATAAACACCCATCCAATAATACTGACCAATCCCTACCTTAGGTGTTAGTCTGACCAACAAAAAAAAGGGAAAAAACTGGAAAAAAAAATCAAAAGTCCAATACAAGAAAAAAGCAAAAGGCCAAAACAAAAAAGCAGACCATTATAAAAAAAAGAGGCACCCATGACCGAGGTTAAGCGGTCAATCCAAATGAAGAATCCCGAGACCGGGGCTAAGAGGTCAACCAAAAAATATTCAAAAAATCATGACCGTAGTGAAAATGATCAATTCAAAATTATCAATACTCATGCCATCAAATAAGGAAGAGATAATCGAGCTGGTCATCTAACACCACATTTAGCTTTCCCACATTACAACCCTCAAGACCTTCCCGAGACCCAGGCCAGAGACAGCCCGGAATTTTGAGGATTCAAGCTCCATAGGATACCCCTAACCATTAGGGCCAGACATGGAAATCAGATATCACATTATCAAAACTTATCCCGATCAAAGTTCGAGCCATTCTACTCGACTTCCCCTTTACATAACAAAACTCACAATCACCATACAAAGACTCGAGAGCAAAACTCGTCAAATCCCCCAAGAGCAAAACTCGTCAAATCCCCCGAGAGCAAAACTCGTCAAATCCCCCGAGAGCAAAACTCGTCAAATCCTCCCGAGAGCAAAACTCGTCAAATCCCCGAGAGCAAAACTCGTTAAAATCCCCGAGAGCAGAACTCGTTAAAATCCCATCCCAATTCTTCTCATTCAAACCAGTTACCAACCCCAAACACGGGAACTCAACTTGCAGTCGGCATAGAACATGCCCAAATAGTTCACACCACCTCTGGGGGCTGTCCCGACGCACCTTTTCGTTCTTTTATTTTTATTTTTCGAACATCGTTTTTTATACAAAACAACGTCTTTTCAACAATATTTTTCAGATTGCGATTTTTCTCGATTTTGCATATTTATTTCTTGCTATTATTTACAAATCGATACTAACTCGTTTGTCATCTTTTGTAGCAAATTCATCCTTTTATTTCATTTGTTTTATTATACTAAAACGAATCTCACATGCTAAAATTCAACTTTGACGTTAGATTTTTCATGCATTAAACCGACTTAGCAACCCGTTCAATTCCTCACGTGCTTAGGAAAACAATGTTTGCATAACATTCATCGTTCAACTAACGCGCGCATTAAAACGTCATTCGATATCCTAGTAGAGGCCGCTAATGTGCGGGCGGGGTTGGGTGTTCTTAGCGAACTTCCCAACACGTACCCTCACCCCTTACTCAGAACCGTGGTTTCCGGATGTCCGAAACCATTGGCAACGAGAGTCATTCAATATACGATTAACCGCTCAAGTCGGCATCTATATCGAACTGCAAAGGGACGAGCCCAATAAACTCTGACATCGGAAATGGGCCGTATTTTGTACACGGCCCACTACGACATAGAGTGGGCTCGAACGGTTCCGAATAACCATAAAATTCGGTGGCGACTCCGACTTCGATTTAAATTTCCATTTGACCATCTCTTGGAGATTCATTCGCCTCCCCAAACCCGCGCGTGGCCGCGTCGGGGTGGACCTATGTCATGTCCACAGCATGCGAGGTTCATTTTAGTATAATAAGACAAACAACGAAATAAAATACAAAGATAAAAATAACAAACGAGTTAGTAACGATGATGACGGTTTGTAAATAGATTAGAATGATGCAAAAGATGTGATGCATGATTTTGGAAAGATGAATCACGTGATAGACTTGACAGGTATTGACCGAAGTCGTAAAAAAGAATTTCATCGAGGCTCGAAATATGTTGTAGGGTTCACAGTTTTGACGTGACAGAGGTCACTCGATCGAGTCATGGAGGGACTCGGTCGAGTGCCTCCTGAAAAACCCCCCAGCCTCAAATTTGAGGTGCCACTTGATTGAGTCAGGTGTGAAACTCGATCGAGTGGTCCTCAAAAAAATTATGCCTCCGTTTTTGGGATGTCATTCGATCGAGTGGGCTAGGCACTCGATCGAGTGCCCCTTGTACGTGCTATGGCTCGTTTTGCTTTTTTAGAGAATCAGTAATTTTGCTAAATCGCGTATAAATATGATATGATTTATACTCAACTTATATTTTCGATACTCGTCATATTCGACACTTGATTATGGAATCAATATCGAATATTCAGAGCGACTTTTTTAGAAAATATGACTATAATTTGATTGAAATTTGATTTGAATGAAATAGATTCTGTCCGCGTCGAAATCGTCATATTACGTCCTTTAAGACTATGTGACGATTATATTTGCATCAACGAGTTTGATTTAATTCTTTTAGATATGATATACGACTATAGAGTCGATATCATATGTTAAGAATGACCGTTTTTGTATAAAAGTTAGATAGTTGCGATAATATCGGTATTAGAAACGAGAAAACGAAAAGGGATTAAGCGTAATGATGACTCGACAGACAGACGACGCAACGAAGAAAAAACGAGAGAGAGCGAAAGAGAAAGGAAGAAGACGGGATTTGAATTTACACCCTCAACCTACATGCTTTGTATTCTTGGAACGGAGCTCGTCTAACTATGGCTTAGGCACGGGAGCGTCGAGATAATGTTGGATGAGTTATGGTGGTTTTTGGCGTGGAGGTGCTAGGATGTCGGGGTTGTAAGAGGTGGCCGGAACTTTGAGGTATGGACAGCGTATTCTCGGGGGTATCGGGTTGTATGTGTGTTGTGTGGGATTGTATTGTTAATGCTTGATGTGTATTGTTGATTATTCGATTGTTGTGATTGTTGTTATTGATGATTTGTGTGTGTGCAAAGTGGTCTATTTAAAGGAGAGGTTCCCGACCTTGGCTAGGAAAGGTGGCTTTGCTTGGGTGAGAAGAAACACCGCTTTGGATAGAAAAAGCACACAATTTGAGAGGAAAAAGGATTCCGTCATTTGATGGAAGAGAAATCCTTTTCCGGCTGGAAAAGGAGTCACTCGATCGAGTGGAGCATATCACTCGATCAAGTGCCCGGTCTGACGCCGGTTTTTCACGGGTTTTTGAGCTTACTCGACCGAGTGGGCTGGTCCACTCGATCGAGTGGGCCTAGCTCGGGTAGGAGTCTCCTTTAGAGATCGAGTTTTATCTCTAAGGAGTTGTTTATTCTTTTTTGTAGCTGATTTTTGTAGTTTTCGACTTCAAGTCGGACTTCCGAAAGGACGCGGCATATATTTATGCCTCGTTAACGCCATTGACCGGGATTTGACTCGGTCGCTAAAAGACGGTTTTGCCCTTGATGTCGGATTCCACCAAAATTAGTCTTATTTGATTGAAAACGACCCACTGGGCCTGAATTTGTGTTTGGTTTTGTGAAATTTGTACTCCGTAAAGAGCCCAAGCCAAATGCTAAAGATTTCGAGCCCATATCCGAGTATGCTAAAGCACGTTTGCGTCCGATCATCATCGGGTGTTCTTTGGAAACTGCTATAGACACCTAACGGTGAAATGTAGGTGTCTAAAGAAGCCCACAAAGGACACCCAACCCCGCCCCCACTTAGCGGCCTCTACTAAGATATCGTTCGATTTTAGAATACGCGTGTTAGTAATTCGGTTGAAATGTTATGCAAACAGTATTTTGACTAAACATGTGAATATTTGAAAAAGTTGCTACGTCGATTTAATGCATCTAAACTAACGTCAAAGTTATTTTAGCATGCGAGGTTCGTTTTAGTACAATAAAACATACAACGAGAATAAAACGCAAAGACAGAACTATTGAGTTAGTAACGGTAATAACGGATCGTAAATAGATTAGAATGATATGAGAAGACACGATGCATAGTTTTGAAAAGAGTGGGATGCGTGATGGACTTGACACGTGTTGACCGATGTCATAAAAATATTTTATAAGGCTTAATGCATGTTAAGGGATCACGATTTGAGGCGTGAATGAGGCCACTCGACCGAGTCATGGGGAGACTCGGTCGAGTGCCATCTTTAGAATCCTTCTGCCGGTTTTTTGGGGTGCCACTCGATCGAGTGGGCTAGGCACTCGGTCGAGTGCCCCCTGTACGAACAATAGTTCGTTTCAAAATTTATCATTGATTTCGAAATTGCTTTTAATTTTGAAAATCGATAATTTTGCTAAGTCGTGTAAAAATATGATACGATTTATACTCGACTTAATTTTCGATACTCGTCATATTCGATACGTGATTACGCAATCAATATCTAATATTTAGAGCGAAGTTTAGAAAAGACGTTTATAAGTCGTTTTAAATTGAACTAAGACGAAATAATTCTCTTCGCGTTGTAATGTCGTAATTACTCCTTTCGGACTATGTGACATTTATTTCAGGATCAACGAGTTCGTGCTAGTTTAATTTGTTGACTAGTTCTTTTAGACGCAATATTCGACTACGGAGTCGATATCGCATCTTAAGAAAAGAAAACGTTTTTTATTTGTTTGATTAGAGAGAAAGAAGAAAAATAAAAAGACGAAAAGAAGAAGAAGATGACGAGAGAGACGAGGAAAACGAGAGAAAGGGAGAGAGAAAAGGAAGAAAACGGGTTTGAATTTGACACCCTCAACCTACATGCTTAGTCTTCTCGGAATATGGCTCGTCTAGTTGTGGCTTAGGCACGGGAGCTTCGAGATGATATAGGAAGAGTTATGGTGGTTTATAATTGGGAAGGGATTTGACAAGTTTTGCTCTCAGGTCTTTTACAAGTTTTGATCTCGGGTTTGCTAGTTTATGCCTAGAGGGGATGTCGAGGTTGAAGAGAAAATTGTTGTGGGAATTGTCGGGTGTCTAAGGGTGTGTATTGTAAAGTTTTCGTCCTCAATTATGTTGAGGAGACGGGGTATTTATAGGAAAATAACCCGGCTTTGGATAGTGAATGCCGGTTTTGGGTGAAAGGAAACACCCGGTTTTGAATGAGATGAAGTTCCGATTTTGGATTGAAAAAGGGGCACTCGACCGAGTGGTGCGTGACACTCGATCGAGTGCCCGATCTGACACCGGTTCTCGCGAGTTTTATGAGCCTACTCGATCGATTGGGCCGGTCCACTCGATCGAGTGGGTCTGGTTTAGTGGGATGGTTTCTTAGAGATAAAATTTTATATCTAACGATAAAGTTTAGTTGCTTTGATCCTCTTTGTATCTGATTTTTGTGTAGTCTTTGACTTCCAGTCAAACTTTCGAAGTTGTGCGACTGATTTTTATTTCTCGGAAATACCTTTGACCAGGGTTTGACCCGGTTGCTAATAGACGGTTTTGTCCTTGGTGTCGGTTTTGACCCAAATTAGTTTTATTTGATTGGAAGTGACCCACTGGGCCTGGATTTGAGGCTGGTTTTGTGAGATTTGTACTCCGTAAAAAGCTCAAGCCAAATACTAACGATTTTGAGCTCATATTCAAGTATGTTAAAGCACGTTTTCGTCCGATCATCATCGGGTGTTTGTCGGAAACTGCTATAGACACCTAGCAGCCAAATGTTGGTGTCTACAGTAATTATCCACATCGAAAAATTATGATGAAGTTATGAAATTTTATAATATAAATAAGACTAATCATAACCATGTGTTCTTTTGGGTCTTAAAAGGAGTTATTATTATAGTAAATTATCTCACATCAAAAAAATTATGATTATAAAATTCTTTCCTCTATTCACTAAAATAAAAGGGTGTTGCTCTTCGCAGTACGCATTTTACTCGACGCAGTACCATTTTTTCGATTTTGCCCCTCTCATTTCCCTTCCCTCAAATTCATCCTTTTGTTTTTCCTCTCTTTTCTTTCCCTCTTCTCCATATCTAGCTTACTCAACGCAGTACATTATTTTTTTACTTTTACGCAGTACATTTATTTTTTTTACTTTTACGCAATACATTTTTTTGCAGTACATTTATTTTAAAATTTCATGAAATACATTTACTTTAATCTTTGAATAAAGTATTTTTTTTAAATTTATCAACGCAGTACGTTTCTTTTATCACGGAATACACATATTTTTTTTCAATTTTGACGCAGTATATACCCAGTTCATAACTGTACTATACTATTCGATTGCATACTTCCAATTTAATACCCAATATTAAAGTATTAAATCCAAGAATTGAGTTTCTAAAACAAAAAAATTTGAAAGTATGGTGTTTGCTAGAAAAATTCATTTGTATTCAGCCACAACTTTAAATTTATGTTTAAAGTCATGCGAGACATCCAAACCAAAATAAAAAAGACTCCGTAAAAAAAGGAACACATCGTACGTAAGGTAATTAATGGTTGAAAATCGATAATTGAAACCAAAAACGTAATTTCAATAATTATGGATAAACGAAAAACAAAAATCGTAATTAATGATATATATAACAATAAACAAAAAAATCGATTATTCTGAACTTTGAAACAAAAAACCCTAATTTCAATAATTAATGATAACTAATGATTGATACCTGTTCTTCAATCAAAATCTTTCAATAATTAATGATAAACAAAAAACAATAATCATAATTAGTGATATATAACAATAAAAAAAATTAATTATTTTGAACTTTGAAACAAAAAACCCCAATTTCAATAATTAATGATAATTAATGATTGATACCTGTTTTTCAATCAAAATTGTATCCATGATCTATTAAATTTGATAAATTTAATGAATGTATAGTTTGATTTGGAGGTTTTTTCAATAATAATTGAAAAAAAATGGTTTTTAGGGTTAGGGTAGAAATGGTGGGAGAAGAATGAAATTAGGTTTTTTTTTATAAGGGCATGCAATGGAAAAATATGGGTAAAAAGTACTGCGTTGAGTAAAATGTGTACTGCGAAGAGTAACTCCGAAATAAGGGTAAATTCAAGGGACAAACAAGTCATTTCCACTTTCCCGCCAAAAGTCTATCTATCATTACACAAATTGGGCTTGAGAAAATAAAGTCTTGTCTAAATTCATTACAAGCCCAATTTTCAATGATCATCCATACAATAACAAAAAAAAAATATTACGGGGTATCTATTAATTTTGTCAATTTCCTACGTACGGTAATAATCAAAATTCTCTCCAGTACTTTCTAATAAACATGTTAAATTGGTCGAACAGGTTAGGTCATACGGGGATGGGCAAATAACAAACCAGGTCAAATAAATGTCACGGGTCGGATTAGGGTTGGAACACTGGGCATAAATATAATTTCCGACGCCTAACATTCTATCAATTAAAAAATATATTTTCTAATATCAATCATATTTAATATCAATAATGTTATTATTAAATTAAATAATTATTGTATTTAAAAGTAAAATGTTGTAAAAAAAACTATACTCTGTATTATTCTATAAATATTTTATTATTAAAATCTATAAAATTTATATAAAACTATTAATTTTGTAATTTATAATATTAAAATTAATAATTTTTTAATTGTTAGTTTAAATATAATATATACTCATATAAATACTAATATCATGATAATTTTAATGACACATCATCGATTTAAGTATGCAACGGGTCGACCCGTTTGGGTTGGTTTTGACAATTCATTTCGCCTTCGAGCCAAATGGATCGCTGGTCAAAATTTACTGTCTTCACTCTTGAACCAAAAAGAATGGGTTGAGTTTACGAGTCAAGTCGAAATTTGACAGGTCTATATCCAAATTTAAAATCCGCTTCTAATCATAATCGCTAAAATTTATAAACAAATTATTTTCCTTAAAATATTCTACTCAAAACAAAAAGTAACACGTAAAATGTACTCAAAACATACATAAACGTGAAAGGTTGACTGAAATACTAAAACAAATATTTTTTAAATCACTAAACTATTTGTACAAAAATCAATTAAAAAACTGTGTCTACGCACGGGTTTTGCACTAGTATTATAAAAAAGACTAAATATTCGTTCTTAAATATCAATAAAAAAACTTTTTAGTCCTTAAATATGACTAATCATTTGTTATTAGATATCTTACAAAACACAATTGAGTCTTAAAAACTTCTTAAGATTATAAACTCAAGTAAAGTTATTACAAATGTTCTTAAGACTATATCTAAACTTAAGTCAAAATTATTCTATATCAAAAAATTATGAGATGATAGAATTTTATATTATAAATAAGATTACTCATTCGTTCTTAGATATCAAAAGAAAAAAAATTGCCGAGGGAGCGGATGTGGTACAGTGGGATGTTGAGATGGGGGAAACTGAGCTACAAACAGAAGGGAGCGGGGGTGGTGAGAGTTGCCCTGTGAAGCCGAGGGGGACGTGGAAGAGGTTAGCCAGAGGAGAGGGGAAGGCTGAGCGAGTCGAGGGAACAGGTGGGGAGAAGCGGGATCGAGATCAAGAGGAGGGAAAGGAGGAAGCCAGAATGAGGTCCAAACTTATCATGGGTGTCAGTTCACCTGAGGCGGAGGTTGAGATGACTCAACCCCGCTGGGCGCCATGAATCTTTTGAGCCTTAACTGCCGGGGATTGGGCCACCCCGGAGCAGTAGGCGGTCTATATAACCTCATTTTGAGGGAGGCCCCCGCTATGATTTTCTTGTGCGAGACGAAACTTAGCGGTTATGAGATGAGGGAGGTACGAGCACAGTTGAAAGACTATGTTGGGATGGAGGTGGATAGTGTAGGAAGGGCTGGGGGTCTTGCATTTCTGTGGCATCAGGATATCGTTTGTACTTTTAGGAGTAGTTCTGTGCATCATATGGATTTTCTTATCCAACACGAAGGGGTAGAGTGGAGAGTCACTGGGTTTTACGGGTGGCCGGCAGTGGCGGACAGGCATCTTTCATGGGAGTTATTGCGTGAACTAAGGGCGCAGTACGAGGGGGCGTGGGTTTGTATTGGGGACTTCAATGAAATATTATATGCGAATGAGATGAAGGGAGGGCAGCGTGCTCAATGGCAGATGAATAATTTTCGGGAAGCGGTTGAGGTGTGTGGACTCCGGGATGTGCGTTTTGAGGGGTATGTCTATACTTTTGATAACGGGCAAGCGGAAGAGCAAAATAGGCAATGTCGTCTGGATAGAGCAATGGGTAATGATGGGTGGCTTGATCTGTTTCCACGTGCCAAAACGATACATCTAGATCGAGAGTGGTCAGATCATGCTCCGATCAAACTGGTCATGGATAGGGCTGTGCATCCGGAGGGGCGGAAAATTAAACTTTTTCGTTTCGAGCATATGTGGGTGAATGAAGATGGATGTGAAGAGACAATTAGACAAGCTTGGGAAGCGGGGGGAAGGGATGATATCGGTGCTGTTTTAAAGGACTGTGGGGTGGCGCTTACAGCTTGGAGGAAGGTTAATATTGGCCATATTTTGCGAGATTTGAATAAGAAGAGAAGGAGGCTAGGTTGGCTTAATGAAAATGAGAGAACGAAGGAGTTGGTTATGGAGCGGAAACAAATTATTAAGGAGATAGCACAGCTTGTTAAACAAGAAGAAATTTATTGGAAGCAAAGATCGAGGATGCTTTGGCTTAAAGAAGGTGATCGAAACACGAAATATTTTCATCGGAAAGAAACCCAAAGGAAAAGACACAATTTTATTGGGTATTTGATGGATGCTGATGGCGAGAGAAGAGAGGGAGGTGCTGAAGTTGAGAGAATTGCGGTGAGTTACTTCGAGGAGCTGTTCCAATCTAGTAATAATAGAGAGTTCGAGGGAACACTTGACGGGATTGAGAATAGGGTGACGAGGGAGATGAATGTAGGACTGGCGGAGGATTATACGGCTGAAGAAGTGATGTGTGCACTGAACCAGATGCATCCACTTAAGGCGCCGGGACCGGATGGTATGAACGCGCTGTTTTACCAAACATACTAGGGAATTGTGGGACCACTCATTACCGACACTGTTCTTGGGGTATTGAGAGGGGGCGGGTTCCCGAGGGGTGTGAATAAAACCTTCATAGTTCTTATACCGAAAAAAAAGGCTCCTGATAAGATTAGCGAGTTCAGGCCGATTAGTCTATGTAATGTAGTGTATAAACTTGTCTCGAAGGTTTTAGCCAATCGACTGAAAATTTTTCTTGGTGATATTGTCTCGGAGAATCAGAGTGCTTTCACTCCAGGTCGAATTATTACCGATAATATTTTAGTTGCATTTGAAGTTTTCCACTATATGAAGAGCACGAGAACAGGAGACGGGCATGCAGCGTTGAAGCTTGATATGGCAAAAGCCTATGACCGGGTTGAGTGGCATTTTTTGCAGAGAGTGTTAACTAGGATGGGATTTCATGAAGGGTGGGTGGCAAGGGTGATGGAATGTGTTACGACAGTTTCGTTCGCAGTCTTGGTGAATGGGGTGCCGTCAAGAGAGTTCAAACCGTCACGAGGGCTAAGACAAGGTGACCCGCTTTCTCCCTACCTTTTTATTCTATGTGCTGAAGTATTATCTAGTTTACTACGGAGGGCTGCCGAGACAAGGAGTATTCGTGGCGTTAAGGTGGCACCGGGTGCTCCTGAGATTACCCATTTGCTTTTTGCCGATGATAGTATTTTCTTTACTAGAGCGAAAGTGGCTGAAATTGAGGTGGTGAGGGGTATTTTAGAGAAATATGAGTATGCATCAGGCCAGAAGGTTAGTATGGAGAAGACGACCATCTCGTTTAGCAAAAGTACGGGGACTAGTCTTAAGTCGGAGCTGGCGCGGAGACTCGGTGTTCGAATTGTGAATGAACAGACTAAATATCTCGGGTTACCCACGATAGTCGGGAGATCGAAGAGGGCTATTTCGGAGTCAGTCAGGGAGAAATTGAGCAAGAAATTACAAGGATGGCGTGGAATGTTGCTTTCGAAGGCGGGTAGGGAAATTTTGATAAAGGCAATCGCCCAATCTATCCCCACTTACGCTATGAGCGTCTTCAAGCTTCCGCAAAATTTTTGTGAGGACATAAGATCGATTGTGTCTCAATTTTGGTGGGGAGTAGAGAATGGTAAAATGAAGATTCCGTGGTTAGCTTGGAAGAAATTATGTCAACCTAAGAGTCGGGGAGGTCTGGGATTTCGGGATTATCATGCTTTTAACCTAGCTTTGCTAGGTAAACAGGCTTGGAGGATGATTACGGAGCGGGAATGTCTCATGGTCCGGGTAATGCGTGCGAAATACTTTCCTGACGGTTCCTTTATGCGGGCTAGAATCGGTAATAATCCGACCTATACGTGGCGGGGTATTTGGGAGGCTAGAACAGTGTTGGAGAAGGGGTGAGAAGAAGGATTGGGAATGGAATGAGTACAATGGTTTGGTCGGATCCATGGGTTCCTAAAACGCAGACTCGAAAAATTATCTCACCAAGACGAGGAGCTGAACAGGGAATGTTGGTGATGGATTTACTAAATGAAGGAGAGAATGGATGGAACGAGAACCGGGTTCGAAGTCTATTTCTCCCGTTTGAGCAAGATCGAGTCCTTAATATAAGGGTAAATGCACAGGATGAGGAAGACGAGTGGTGTTGGGACCTGGAGAAAAGTGGGATGTATACGGTAAAGTCGGCGTACAAAGCCTTAACTGGCCATGAGGAGAGGGATGTAGCGGGGTCGGGTGGCAATTGGGAGGTGGGGCTTTGGAAGAAAATGTGGAAAGCTCGGGTCTTACCTCGAGTGAAAATATTCTTCTGGCAGTTCTGCAATGATGCTCTAGCAACCAGAGGCAATATAGCAAAGCGTATACAAGATGCCGAGGCTTTGTGTCCTATTTGTCGGAGTGAAATGGAGACGTGTCTCCATTTGGCTCGGGGATGTGGGTGGGTGGGAGGGGTCTGGGAAGGGTTGGAGTTTGAGGTGAAGTCGGATTGGGGATATGAGCGGGTGAGGGAGTGGGTGGAGGATGTGTGGAGGGAGATGAGGGAAGAGGAGCGAGGGAAGTTCATGTATGCATGTTGGGCGATTTGGGAGGCTCAAAATAAGTTTGTGTTCGAGGGGATTAGAGTGAGTTTTGAGAATGTGGTCCGACGCATTACCAGATTGATTGGGGAGATAGATGATGGGACAGAGGTAGCCACTGTAGGAAGGACGCGGAACAGAGAGAAGACGAACTGGGTCAAACCGGAGGGGGATGGGTCAAGATTAATTGTGACGCAGGAGTGAAAGAAGGGTATGGTGTGGGGTTAGGGATGGTGTGCAGGAATGAGGAAGGATAGGTAGTGTGGGGTGAAGCAATGGGTAGGAGAGGAAGTGTGGAAGTGAGACTAGCTGAAGGTGAAGCCTTGTTGGAAGGGATGAAGATTGCAGCAAGAAGAGGTCATAAGTTTTTAGTCATGGAGAGTGATAGCCTAGAGTTGATTCATGCGTTGAAGGCTAAAGCTACTGGAAGACACGAGTTTTATACTTTAATTAGAGAGATTTTACAGTTTGGGTCTTTTTTTGATGGTATTGTTTGGTCCTATGTGAGTCGTTCGGGTAATCAAGTTGCTCATGAACTAGCAACTTGGGGACTTCGGAATCCGAGGCATTATCGATGGAACGATGATCTACCATCCACGATCATGTAATTTGTGTTATCTGATTTGAGTAATAATAATTAACCCACATTGGGTATTCAAAAAAAAAAAATTGAGTCTTACAAAATTACTTGAGATTATAAACTTAGGTAAGATTATCCCATATTGAAAAATTATAATAAGGTGATCGTATTTTATTATATAAATAATAAATAAGAGTAATTGTTCATTCTTAAGTTAGATATTGTAAAACATAAAATTTCAATACCTGCGATAATAAAATAACAAATAAAAAATAATATGGAATACGAGTTTTATTTGATAATCGAAAGATTGAGCGTTATAACTTTCGTAGATCTCTTGATTCCAATCTCGAAGGTTAGGTTTTTTTATAGTTCTACGGAGGTCTTATCGACTCAGATCCATAGGGGGAGATGGGGTCTTTTTGTGACTTATTCCATTTACCTACAATTTGGTAGTAGGATGATGGGGTCGTGTGTGAGACTTATTCCATCTGACCTCCTCTAAACCCTAAACACAAGGCCATATTTATAGCCTAATAGCCTAGAGAGGAAGCTAAGAATATTCTAGTAATCCTAAGATATTATCACAATATTTATTGATAATTATCTCTAAATAGTAAAGATATTAGACATAAATAGATAACGAAATATATAAAATTTCGGTGTCTACAAATGCCCCTTCGAGACTTGTTGTAGAGACTTCGAAGTCGGTTGCAACTTTGTCTCGAAATTTGGTAGGAAGACTTGAAGTCGATTTGTTTGCCCCCATGCCTTCTACAGATCTGGATCCTTCGAGATTGGAGATGAAGAGCAAAAGTCTTCACGTACGGTTCACCAATTTGATAATCATAAAATTCCACATCTGCGATAATTAAAATAACATATACAAACACTACTACAAAACATCAAATAGACATGGGTCATTTTCACTAATAGACATGGGTCACCCATGTTAAGTTGAGTGACATCTATTGTCAAATACTTAGACATAGGTCGTACAACCTATGTCTATCTAAAACATAGACATAGGTTTTTCTAATAACCCATGTTTATAAAAACTGTAGACATAGGTTTTTTGTACGCCCTATGTCTATTTATAAATATAGACGTGGGTTATTTGTATGCCCTATGTCTATTGAACTGCTAAATTACAAAAAAAAAATACGAAATAGGCGCTCCACTTTCTAGTAATTAAATTTTATTAATAAAAAAACAATTAATTACAAGACATTATCCTTTTTCCTTCCACACTGAGATACTTGAGTACAAATCAAAATGAATACCCGATCAAGAAACCTAATAAACATGTTAATAATGCGTCTAGAATCAAGACACCGCGGCTCATGATGTTCCTCTTAACCTTTCTCCGAACTATCTCCTATCAATTAAGCAAGGGTTAAAAACACTAAAGAGTTTCCAAGCTTAAAGTTAACATTTAATGATTCATATTCCATCAATTTAATTTTACAATTACTGTAATCAGGAGTAACATCGTCACAATTAAAAAATAATTAGGCACTAAAATTGAAGGATTATGTCACTTTTGTACTTTAAAATTTCATGTAATTATAAAATAAACATGTGCTAAAACAGGTGCTAAAATAAAGAAACTCACTGCCTTCGTCATAAAGCAAGGCCAAGATCCTGTCCGTAAGATCCTACAAACAGGTAAGGCCAGGAAGACATTAATTGAAGATCAGGCTCCAGGTATACCCTGAACAACATTGATATCTTCATGACTACTATACAGAAATGAGGATATCAAAATAGATAATATTAACATCTTACCTGTTCTTTCCCTTGCTTTGAAAGACCTACTTGACTAAGAACATCCTTAAGCTCTTTGATCCGGAATTGTAACAATTTATTCTGCAAATGCCATTCAAAATTCATACAATGCAATACCATGATTGCCTAACTCAACATGAACAAGTGACAAACAATTCAAAATTCATTGTGTAGACTGTAGAGTAACTGATATAAATGCATACACTAATTGAGCACCAAGATATAGTACGCTTGAACTGTTTCACAATTTGCTAGCGCTAGAGGGATGAACAAATTCAGAATGCAAGCATTTAAGAACCTATTATGAATTTACTTTTCCATCATGGTCAAATACTACATATTATTGAAAGACTGGCAGTCAACACATATTATTGATAGACTGTGGAAAGCAGAGCACATAAAGGATATCAGTGTCCACCTTCTCTCAAGAAGCAGGGTCAACAACAGGATGCTCTACAATGGTCTGCCTCACAAAGACATTACCCCTTGTAGCACGAAATAAAGTCCTCTCAAAAGCCATGGACTTTTGCCTGGGAACGAGGCCAGTAAAAAAACCCAGCTGCACTGTTTTTGATGCATCCACTAATGTATCCTGAAAGCCGGTCCATTGTAAGGAATAGAGAAATACAATCATTTAGGGATAGATAAATACAAAGAAACCAATCAACGTACCTGGTCTCGAAGCAGAGGAGTGTCAAGGGCCTCTTCAACATGGCCTGATTCTACTTCTCTCTGCTGAGCTGCTGCACTTCTTTAAGCTGACTCAAAGAACTCTCCTGACTGGATAAAAAGATAGAAGCCAGGGCTGAACTTATTGAATAAAACATACGAGTAGTTCATGAACAGATAGGAAGACACTCCAAAATAAAGAACCTAAATTACACTTTTGAACATTACAAGCGAGACCTCGTGAAGCAAGATAATTAGATAAATCATCATGATTTTTAAAAAGAACTGGTTTCTGACATCTGTATTATGAAACAAGTGACTTTAACACTCAAATGGGGCCAATAAGCATCTTGCTTACCTTCTGGATGACAAGTTTATATTCAGCAAGTTCATTGTAAGTACGATGTAGTTTCTCATGGTTTCCATTCATCTCAGTAAGCTCAGCTTCAAGCTCCGCAAGTTTTACCTGTATAACGCAAAATGGCACTTCCATGACCGAAATCCAACTACAGTGTGAAGGCACATTCATAAACAAAGAGATAAAATAGGCGATCTGCCAAAAAAAGGAAAGAAAATCTTCATCTACCTCCAAGTCATCCACTTTGAAGTCTCCTTGAATAGAAGAATTTGGTAGGATTGAAATTCCAGCATTCGACATTTGTTCCCTGAAATACCGCAATCTACGTGCCATCTCTCCACACTTTTTAATCTTCACAAAGAAATATGAAGCTTTGTGAATTAACAGGCAAATATTGACCTTAGTATGTCAACAACAAATGGCATTTAAAAGAAGCCCTTCCACCAGAAACCATTATAACTAACAAACACTTTGCATAGGTGAGCATTAACAAACCATTTACTGATTTTTTTTGGCAAATTTAAAATCAAATTTAAGAGACATAAAAGAAAACAGCTTAAAAAAGCAAATGTGAACATACCTGATTTGCATAGGTTCGTTAGAAAGGGCTCTTCTCAGCATTCAACTGAACAAAAAATTGACAGACGTGAATTAAGTTGATAACTGTTTCCATCGAAATGAAAATTCTACTGCCTAAGAATGATGAAATCAGCATATGTGCATCCTAGCTAAAATAGCCACTAGCAGCCATCTCAAGGTAAAATTTTGTGTGAATCACGAGAGGGCCATAAGAATTTAACCCATGGAATAGACGTATACAGTTATAGTACAAAACTACATGAACTACACAAATTTTTACGATACGTGACCTTAATACATCCGTATTTAGAGGAGAAATACAAGTATAAAGACAACAATATTGGGAACACGTTCGTATTAAATCAAGTTGATAGTCCGCAAAATTAAATTACGTGAATATTAACTACTCCCACCGATTCTTTTTTATCTTTTCACTTCATTAAAATACTCCTCACATATAATAGGGGAGTTGGAAGATAAAAAAGAATTGGAGGGAGTACTTCATATCGGGACATAAAAAATCAAGTTGAAAAAATAAAATTTCATTGATTAAATCCAAGGAAAGTCACAATAGCAAGCTCCGACAGTGGCACAGTAATCATGAATGGATTGTAATGTGGATTGTTGCACACTAAAATGCCACAAATACCATCATTGAGTGATCACTGAACTAACATGAGAGTCAACTCAATCAAACATACTCAGGAAATCCAGCACAACATTAAGCAATTACTAGCACAAATATATTATATTCCATAACAATAATCATCAAGATGATCACTTAACAAAACAAAAATACAATTACACAAATTAATTCAAGCACCACTCAGTCAATAACTGCATCAAAAACATCAAATATCATAGCAATTAGCAAAGCCTAAATTATCATACAATGAAGCACAAACAGATCAAACAACGTAATTACTTAGCCTTATTATGGACCGCATTTATTAATTAGGCATCATCCTCAATAGTAGCTATTACTAGTATCCTTTCCTTTACCTATATAAAAAGAGGGAGCTGCCACTTATGCGTAACACTATTGTGTAATATTTTGAGGACATCCATGTACATTATAAGCCAAATAGCTGATTTACATGCATACCATATCCAAAATCAAGTCAAGAGTTGGATCAAATAACGCTAAGTTACAAACTATGTTGCAGAATTGATAACATTGTTATCAAATGATGACAATAATTCAGATAAATCCGGCATTTAGCTCGAAAACTCACTGAAAAGTGGAAATACACCATACTACTCATCAAAATTGAGTCGAGAAACTCATCAAATAGCTGCCATTAACATACTATGGAGCAAAATACGTCATAACAGTATCAAATGACGCCAATAGTTCAAACAAATCCGACATTTAGCTTGAAAACTCACTAAAAATTACGAACACACGGTTTCTATACAGCTCATACCAAAGATTGAGTTGAGAATTGCATCAAAATAAATTTCATTCACGCTACAGATCAGATTTAGTAACATCAGTTTCAAATGACGCCAATAATTCAGATAAATCCGAAATTTAGCTCAAAAGCACACTGAAAGCTGCGAATACACCATTTCTATACAGCTCGAATCAAATATTTGGCAAATAATTGCATCTTCGTAACACAAATATATCAAATCAACACTGAAATTTCCAATAACATGATGAATTGACTATGGCGCTGTGAATTGAAAACAGAAAAAAAAAAACGAGGAGAGAAGGTGACATACAGTGCAAAAAAGAAAGGGAAGTGAGGGCGGTGTTGTCAGAAGAAGAGGGAGTTGGCGCTGGGGTGGCCGGAGGCGGAGTCGCTTCAGGCGGCGGCTAGGATACAGTCGGAGGGGTGGCCGGCAGGTGAGCGTGAGGGGAGCCGGTAGATTGAAATTGAAGAAACTGAGAGAGCTGCGTGAACTAGAAAGAGTAAATTAGGGTTTTTGGGTGAAGAGCATATGGTATCAGTATATTTTTATTTTGGTGAAGAGCGTTTTAGGGAAGTATAGGCAGATTAAATTTTTACTCGTATTTCAATATAAGTGGATTTTTCAAATGCCCCATATCTATCCATATATTGTAGACATAGGTTTTACTTTCACCTATGTCTATAATTTATAGACATGGATTATAATTTTGACCTATGTATATTCTCTTTACATACATAGGTTTTTTAAATAACCTATGTCTATTAAAAATAGATGTGGGTTTTTCTTTTAACCTATGTCTATTAGGCCATGTCTATGACTCATTTTGTAGTAGTGAAAATAATGGAATACGAGTTTTATTTGATAATCAAAATATTGAGCGTTACAACTTTCATAGATACCTTGATTCCATCTCAAAGTATAGGGTTTTTGATAGTACTACGGGGTTCTTATTGACTTAGATCCCGTAGGAGGAAGATGCGGTCTGTTTGGTGACTTACTCCATTTACCTACAATTTGGTAGTAGGATGATGGGGTCGTGTGTGAGACATATTCCATCTGACTTATTCTAAACTTGGATACCAGACCGTATTTATAGTCTAGTAGCTAAGAGAGAAAGTTAAGAATATTCTACAGTATCCTAATATATTATCACAATATTTATTGATAATTATCACTAAATACTAAAGATTTTAGACATAAATAGATACCGAAATATATAAATTTTAGGTGTCTACAGATATAAAAACAAACTCTTTTATTATTATAAGTATCCTAACATTGTCTCACATCAAAAAAATTTGATGAGATAATAAAATTCTATATTATAAATAATAATCATTTGTCTTTGGATATCAGCTAAAAAAAATTGAGTCTTAAAAATGCCCTTAGGACGTTAAGCTGATGGAAAAGAAAAATCATTCGTGTTTAGATATTAACCAAAATTTGAGTTTTAAATAGAGTTTTTAATACTATAAACCTAAGTACAATTATCGCATATCGAAAAATTATGATAAGGTGGTGAAATTCTATATTACAAATAAGAGACATCATTTATTTTTAGATATTAACCAAAAAAAATTGTCTTATAAAAGCTCTTAAAGCTATAAATTTAAGTAAAATCTAGAGTCGGCAAAAAATGACACGACATGAAAACACGACATGAACCCGACACGAAATAAATGAGTTTGGGTTGAGAGTTGATGACTCATATATGTAAGTGGGTCGACACGAGATATAATTGGGTCGGGTTTGGGTTGACGTCCCAAAACACGAACCTGACACGAATAACTTGTTTATTAAATTAGTCTAAATATTTTTAACATAAACATGTTAATACTTTCCAAATATGGACATGACACGAAAACACAACACGAACCTGACACGAAATAAATGAGTTTGGGTTGAGGCTTAATGACCCATTTATGTAAGTGGATCAACACGAACACGACACGAAACTTAAATGGGTGGGTTTGGGTTGAGGGGTTGGTGGTGACCCGTTTACCAATGACACGAACATGAAAGCGACACGACCTGATCTGTTTGCCAGGTCTAGTAAAATCATCCACATCGAAAAATATAATTAGGTGATGAAATTTTACTAAATAAATACGGAGTAAAAGCAATCATTCGTCTTTAGATATGAACGAGAAATCTTGAGTCTTAAAAGAACTTTTTAAGACTATAAACTTAAGTAAAAATATTCCACATCGAAAAATTATTAAGAGGTAATGAAATTCTACATCATCAATAGAAGAAATTATTCGTTTTTAGATTTTAATCAATTTTTTTTGAATCTTATAATACTCTTCTTAAGGCTATTAATTGAAGTAAAAATTATCGCACATGAAAAATTACAAAAAAGTGATGAAATTTTATTATATAAATAAAAGTAATCATCGTCTTTAGACATCAATCAGAAATCTTTTGAGTCCTAAAAAGAGTTATTACAACTATAAATTTAAGAAGAATTATCACACACCTAAAATTATGATGAAATATCATAAATAAGAGAAATCATTTGTTTTAAATAATCATTTGTCCAAAAGTATACTCCGTAATAAGGTGATCGAATTCTATGTATTTAAATAAGAGTAATCGTTTAGTCCTTAATATCTTAGATGGAAAAACAAACACTTTTGAGTCTTAAAAAATTCTTAAAACTATAAACTTGAGTAAAATTTCTCACATCAAAAAATGATTACAAATCATGAATTTCATAGATATAAACCAAACATATTTTGAGTTTTAGAAAAACTCTTAGGACTATAATAAATTAAGTAAAAATTTCTCTTTTGAATCTTAAAAAAGCTCGTAGAACTATAAACGTGTGTGAAATTTTTCCACCTCGAAAAATTATTATAAAATTATGAATTTCATATTATTTGGTCGAAAAAGAAATGAATCTATTACATATATACAACTAGCATAATCATTTCACATCGGAAAATTAAATTAAGGTGATAAATTTCTATATTATAAATAAGAATAATCATTCGTTCTTAGATATCAACAAAAAAGTATTTTGATCCTTAATCTCTTAAGACTATAAAATTAAGTAAAATTATCTCAAATCGAAAAATTATGATGAGCTGATTAAATTCTGTATTATAAATAAGAGTAATAATTCGTCCATAGATATTAACCAAACATCTTTTGAGTTTTAGAAAAACTCTATCTCACATTTAAATAAAAATTATATAAAGGGCGATGAATTTTCATTATATAATTAGTCCTTAAATATCAAAAAAATTAAAGAGCTTTTAAGACTATAAAATTAAGTAAAATTATCTCATATTGAAAGAATAATGTCATTGAAAGAATAACGTCATATGTATAAATTAAATATTTCTCCCTTCTATAATTGTACTTATAAGTAAAAAGTGAGGTTAATATAGTAAAAAGATTGGACCAAAGAAAAAATATTTGCGGTGGGAAGAAGATAGAAAGGCAGATCAAAATAGAAAATGGAAGAAGATAGAAGGAATGAGTAAGTACTCCGTAGTATAATTTGTACCGCAT
Source organism: Agrostemma githago (assembly GCA_958450325.1). Taxonomy (NCBI): domain Eukaryota; kingdom Viridiplantae; phylum Streptophyta; class Magnoliopsida; order Caryophyllales; family Caryophyllaceae; genus Agrostemma; species Agrostemma githago. The sequence continues at coordinate 56,363,256 of OY288247.1, read as the reverse complement.
TGAAATATTATCATAAGGGATGATCCCATGATTATAAATTGAAGTCATTATTGGTTTTTAGATATCAATTATCAACCCAAATATTTACCGAGTATCTCTTTAAAGAGAGATATTATGAGTTTTAATTACAATGCAAGCGTATAATTTAATCCGACATTTACTGCATATATGACCTCCCAAAAAACACATTCACGTATGTGAATATATAGTATTCCTTTATTATTAGACATACTCTTACCTTCAACTTACTTTCCACTGTTGTGTAGTCTCACAAATTTATGGAATCCTCTAACTTGGTGTCATTATCATTGTCACTAAAAATCGGTCCGTGCATCGCAAGAGCTTTTGATAAGTGTGTTATGTAGTGCTTATTCCTTGTGTTTGGTCCCGATTTCTCTTGTGGAATTGCTCTTTGGAGCGGTTTCGAGGCTACTTACGCTTCTTCTAGCTTGTTTTAGGTTCCTAAGGCCTATCTTGGAGAAATGGAACGATTCCGACTCGTTTTCAACGCATATGAAGCCAATGAAGATAAGCGACGATGACTCGGTGCCTTAGACTCGATCCCGAGCCCTTGGGACCCATTCCAGAGCACCGAGAATCGATAAATAGTCTAGGAAGAGCAAGTAGAGACCTATGAGATCATATTTGAAGCCTACAAGACCCATCCCGGTCGGGAACACATCCAACACGATCGGGACGAAGTGACGAGCAAGACAGTGCCTCTGACAGCCCATCCCGGCCAGGACTATGATCTTCTTGGTCGGGACCACCCCATCCCGATCAGAACCGACATCATCCCGACCGGGAAGATCATAACACCGCCCGGTATTATGCATAACACCGCCCGGTGTTATGCACCATCCCGACTGGGATCATCTCCTTTTCGACCGGGAAGGGCCCAGCTCAGCCGCGACTTCATTTTTTTCACCCCCCTTATTCTTGTAACCCCATATATACCCCCCCTCTTGTATTGTTTTAAGATTTTTACATTATCTTACATTAGACTAAACCCTAGATAGTGAACTTCTCTACTTAGCCTAAGTTTCTTCTTAATCTTTCTTTAATCTTTTGTTAATCTTAGCTTAATTATTAGTCATCACTCTTGTATTAAGGGGATTCTTGACGACTCTTCCATGATTGACAACCTTGGGGATTTATTTGGGTTTTCTTTTTTATACAAGTTCTCAACTTTTCCATCCTTTGTTAGTTTGGTATAATTTCTCTTCTCCTTTCCTTTAATCCTTGTTTTATCATTCAAGTTTTTATCTTTATCATTTGTATTGTTCATCCTTGTTACTCTTCATCATGAATGTTTGGATGCTTGTGTTGATTTCTCTAGTTCGTGCTAGTGTTAGTTTGAATATGAGTGAGTAGACTTATTGTGGGGTTAGTAGGGGGAATAAGTGTTGGTTATGGGTGATTAGGGTTTGATTGTGGGTAAAGGTGGATTCTTTGTTACTAGTCACTTGTTATGCATACCATGTGTTTGATGAATTCCTTGTTAGGGTAGAAGTGGCCATACTACTCTTGCTTGTTTCCTCCTTCTCATTGTATGCTTGACTTATGATTGAATTCTCTTGTTTTGAGTAGCATCTTGCATGAGTTTTCGGGTTTGTCTTTGACGCGAGAGCGCGGCCTTACCTTAGTGACTAGGTGAAACCTACACCCTCGATTTCCCAATTATCCTATTACACTTATGAACCCAACCTAACCCTACTCTTCCCATATTTGATTTCTCCATCATATTTGTCATAGTTTCTCTAGTTTACTGCTTGAATTAGCCTTAGTTCATTCATTTAGTTCATGTCATCATCATCCTAGTTTGTTACACTTCTTTCCAATATTCTAGTTTGTTTGTCCTTGTCTTTAGCCTAGTAATTGTGTTAGTAATCAATTCTTGTCAATTCTCCTCCCTTTGTGTATTGTGACCTTGTGACCTAGTCTTGTGTTTAGGTAACCTTAGTTTAAACGCCTCTTTCCGTCCCCGTGGATACGACCCAACTTACCCTATCTACCCAGTTAGGTTTAGTTGGTTTTTTTTGGTGTCGGGATTCACGACAAATCCTTACCATCAATTTGGCGCTGTTGTCGGGGACGGTGCATGTTTAGACTTTGTTTGCTTATTTGCTCGAGTTAGTTACCATTTTGTGTTCTTCTTTTATCCATTGTGCATATTTTGTTATCTTTTTCCTTGTTTTTATAGATTTATTCTCTCTTTGTCTTTGGTTGTGTTTGTTTATTGTCTCTACCTAGTGCCCGTAAAGCACTGGGTATTCTCACGTTTGTTCCAAGTGTGTAGTGTATGCCTAGGAGGAGAGCCGACTTCTTTCTCTTCAATCTAGAGCTGGAGAGACTCTTTAGAGCCTTTTGCCAACGGACAATTGATCGAGTTAGAAATTCTCAACCGGGTACTAGCACCAACATTGAAGAACAAGCTCAAGGATTTGACTTAAACGAACCACCTCAAGGCAACACTGAAGGGATCTTCATCAATCCCTTTGGTACTTCTAGTCACTCTTCTTCACCTAGTTCTCCTTCAACATCTCAAGAAAGTTCTACCCCGTCATCTCCCTTACATCCAAACATGCCTAAGTTCTCATCTCACTCCACTTTCACGGAGGATGTCTTGCCGGGACCGAGCTCTTTACCGGATACATACACCGGAAATTTTGAGGCAAAGACACAATTCATTCAACTTGTGGAGCGAAATCAATTTAGTGGTTTGCCTACCGAAGACCCGCACCAACATATGGAGACATTCTCCAATTATTGTGATGCTATTTCTCAAACCGGGATTACTCAAGATCAAATTTGATGAGTTCTTTTCCCGTTCTCTCTTATTGGAAAGGCTAAGCAATGGATCGAGAGTCTCGATAGGGTAACCATGGGGATCGATACTTTGGAGAAGCTTGCATTGACTTTCTACCAAAAGTTTTACCCTCCCGAGAAGACAAATGTGCTAAGGGCCTCCATTACCGGTTTCCAACAACGAGATGAAGAGTGTCTTTATGAAGCATGGGAGAGATTCAAAGCTTTGGTTAGATCTTACCCCCACCATGGGCTTTCTCAATGGTTTTTGGTCCAACAATTTTGGAATGGGTTGTATGAAGATTCTAGAGCCATACTCAATATGGGCTCTAATGGAAGGTTTACCGAGGTAGATGATGACCAAACTTGGTCTAGGATTGAAGAAATGGCGGTTCCCAACTCTCAATATTCTAGGACTAGGAAGGCAAATAGAGGGGGAAGGCATGAAATCGATGCTATCACACAACTTAGTGCCGATCTTGGAGCACAATTGAAGACCCACATGGATACCATTGATAAGAAGCTCCAAAGTCAATTTAATCAAGGTCAAAGCACAAGTTCTTCCCACCAACATTCAATTCATCAAGTTAATGCTATGGAAGTGGTTTCTCCTACCTCTTATTATGGGATATGTGAGATTTGTGGGATATATGGACATGAGCCTCACCATTGTCGAAGTAGCATTGAGCAAGTGAATGCTTTTCAAGTATACAAGTAAGGTGCCCCATACTCTAATTACAAGGCTCAAAATGTGACAAATCCTCATATGTTCCAAGCTTCCCAACAACAAGCTCAACAACAACACCGTCTATCATATGTTGCTCCTCCCTTAAGGGACAACCAAGGGTACCAAGGTTATCAAGGCAATCAAAGGTCTTTTAACAATTTTCAACAACAAAATTCATACCATAACCAAGGTGCCTTCAATCATCAAGGGTTCCATAATCAAGGGAACTTCAATCATCAAGGTGGTTTCCAAGGAAATCAACACTCTCAAGGGTTTCAAAACAACAACCAAAGTTACCAAAATCACAATCAAGGTAATCTCCATGGCCTAAATCAAGCCAATTCTCAAGGGTTCCAAGGGAACTTCCAAAATCAACAAGGGGTTCAAAATGCTCAACAAGAAAACAAGCCAATGAGCCGATCTCCAACTCATGACTATGGCTTTCCCCTAAGCCTCACTAATACTCCACACAACCATCAATCTCCACCTCGGGATTTTGATACGCAAAAGACAATGTTGGAGATGAAAAGAAGTCAATTGGAGATCCAAAAAGCCCAACAAGAACTTATTGCCCAACTTCGAATGGAAAACAAGTCAACAAAAACTCATGTGAAGATGCTCGAAACTCAACTAACTCAAGTTGCTTCGGGTAGTTCTTCAAGGCAAAAGGGTGAACTACCTCCTCAAGGTGTACCAACAAAATTTCAACATGTGAATGCTATCACCTTGAGGAGCAGTGCATCCTATGATTCTCCCTTGTTTCCTAATGAAAATGAAGCTATGAAAGAAGTGCAATCTCCGAACCAAGACAATGAAAATTGGGGAAATCTCATGGAGGAACAAGTTTTGTGGGAAGGTGAAAAACCTATTGAAGACAAGCTTCCCCCACCTCAAGAAGAATACAAAGCAAAGAAGAAGGTGTCAAATGAAAAATCAAAACCTAATGAACATGAAAAGATCAACATCAAGTTGCCATTCCCATCGAGGCAATTGAAGACAAAAGCGGATGTTCAGTTTGACAAGTTCATGGATATTCTGAAGAAGTTAGATGTGAGCATCCCCTTCACCGAGCTAATTACCCAATCCTTGGATAAGGAAGAGACAATAACATTTACAAGAGAGGTGAGTGAACTTATTCAAGGCTCCACCTTACCTAAGCTCAAGGATCCCATGCACCATAGGGAATTTGAAGATCGATAGGGCGTTATGTGATTTGGGGGTGAGTGTAGGCATTCTCCCTTATTCTATTTGTGAGCGACTTGGAATGAAAGAGCTCAAGTGTATCTCTATTACATTCCAAATGGTCGATCGTTCACTTAATCGACCATTAGGAATGTTAGAGGATGTGTCATTAAGGATCAGGAAATTCTTCATTCCGGTTGACTTCCTTGTACTCGATATGCCGGAGGATGCAACCACCCCATTATCCTAGGGCGCTCATTTCTACACACCGCCGGTGCCATGATCGATGTCAAGAAGGGTAGGATCACCTTTGAATTAGGCGACGAGAAGCTCGTGTTTGACCTCGAAGGCAACACCTCGCCTACAAATGAAGAGTCATGTAATATGATCCATGCCTTGAAAGATATCGAACTAGGGGATGAGTTAGGTGAAAGCTTGAAAGACAACAACTTGTATGAAATTGATGATGATACTTCTGAGCTTGGGGTGGATGAATGCCCTTTGTATGTGAATGAAGACAAGCTGCTTGGGAAGAAGAAGGTTGAGCCTTCCTTGAGGCATGAAGATGAATGGACGTTTGGGTATATACCGAAGGATCGCAAGTACAAGTTCAAGCCGTTGAACTTAGTAGATCGGGATGCCCCGGGAACGTCGAGGCAAGGTTGTGAAGAACCTTGGAGTGTAGGTAGGTATTACACAAGTTTGGTTGAAGATTTCTCGAGAGCCTTCGATTTGTTACTTTGTGCCCTTAAAGGCTATGGAGTTGCGCAATTGTGTTGATAAAGAATGAAGATTCACAATCCTATGTTTGAGGGAGTTCCTCAAGAACCGCCGTGTTGTATATAACCCTTTCCTCTTCTTTGAGCTTTTGTACTTGTATTTGTGTGTTTTGTAAGTTTGATTCTAGGATTTGTGTGTTTTGTGGAATTCTTGTCGTTTGGTATTTTGATAAGCAATGTGAGAGAGGGATCTTTGATGGAAGTTTTGAGCTTACATGATAGGTTTAAAGTGAATGAAGATGAAGTTTTGAGAGGAGTTGTTGATGATAGAAGCTAGGATCTTGAGCAAGGAAGTTGGTTTTTTAGCTTGGTACAAGCTTTTGGGGGCGGGATTTTTGATTCCGAAGTATTGTTTGTCTTTTGGGTGGTACTATTGAAAGAAGGCTTCAAGGCTCGGGAAAAGTGTCATCCCGACCGGGATAGGTGTCATCCCAACCGGGATAGGTGTCATCCCGACCGGGATGAAGTGAGCATGAAATCAGAGGCTAATGACTAGCCATCCCGACCGGGAAGACATGGTCCCGACCGGGAAGAAGATGCTCCCGACCGAGAGGGTTTCCAGCAGCCCCCTTTGCCTTGGTTTCGTCATTTAAACCCCACCCAACCACTTTATACCCCTTCCCAACCTCCCTACTCGCCCTTGCCACTATCATTTCACCCTTGCACCTCAATTATATACCTTCACCTCATCTACTCTTCACTACACACCGAGTTACTCCTTGGATCCCGACCTAAATTACACCATTACAAGCCCGGTACTTCAACCATGTGACTACATTAAGAAAGAAGAGGAAAAACGATGAAAAAGACAAGCAAGGTACCAAAATAGATCATGGAGACGATGGAGTTGGTTGAGTTGCTAACCATTTGGTAAAGCGACTCTCCTTTCTCTTCCGTCTTTAGTTGCTTACTCTTCGATTCTCGATGATGTTATTACATCGACAGTCATTTGAAAAATCCAAATTGACAAATCTTTTCACTTTTTCTTTATTTTTATTTTCTTTTGGTAGAGTTTAGTCGGATTTAAGCGGAATCCGGGCTAGGAGACTTGATTACACCTAGCCCTCCCTTCCCATTTCCATTTATTTTCTTCCTTTTATTTCTTCCCCCATCCATATCTTTTCTCGTCTCGGCCCTTGGTGACTTGATTACACCCCGGCCGGACACATTCTACCCTTTCTTCACTTTTTTTTAGCTTTATTTTTTCCCATTCTCTCTTTTTTTTGTGTCTCCACACACTACCGATCGAGCATGAAGACATTGCTCGGTTTAAGTGTGGGGGAGCGATATCTTAGTCTAGTTTAGTTTTATTTTCGTAGTTTTTTCGAAAAATCTTTAAAATCCCTAAAAATTTGAAGAAAAAAAATCATAAAAAATCAAAAAGATTTTCTTTTGTGTCTTTTTCTTTTGTGTCCTTGTGTCGTATATTTGTTGTGTTGTGTGTTTTGCTCCCCCGAAGTCCTTGTAGGCTGCGCGATCATCAACAAGTTTCAAAAAGCTCAAGACATCCGGTAATATCCCTTCATTTCTTTCTCCTTTTTCCTTTTTGTGGAGTTTGGAGGATGTGTTGTGATGGTGTGCGCTCGGGTGGAGCTTTTTGGAGTTTGTCGTTGATGGGTTGCTTGTTTGGAAGTTTTGGGGTGGTGAATGTTTATTTCCTTTGTGTGTTTGTTTTATTTTGTTTTGTTTTGTTTGTCTCATTTTCATTCGTCTTTGTTTTGTTTTGTTTTGTTTGTGTCTAGTGTACAAAGGTTTTTGCAAACCCAGTTTTGAGGCTAGTGCGCAAGTGTTTACTTTCCCTTTCTAGTGATGTGAATCGATTCTTGGACTTTAGTCTAGTAGAATGACTTTAAATCAATGATTTCGTTGGTTTCTTACCTTGAGTCCACCTAGTCTATTAGGGATTTACTACGGGATTTGCATTTAGACCATTTTGACTACCCACGAAGTGAAAAGGCCTTATGGTTGCCGAGTCCCGTCTCTTAGGTGACCATGTTCAAAATTGTTTGATTAGTCCAAGTTTTCCACCTTTTTGTGGGTTTGAAGGGAAGTGCCCATCCCAACTCACCCATTTCCCTACCTTCTACACATTTTCCACAAATAAGTTGCAATTTGTTGAAGTTTCATGCTTGGTTGTGATTGAATGCCTACAAAACAAAATTTATCCAAAAAGCAAGCCAAGAAAGAAAGAAAAAAAGAAATAGAAAAAGAAAGAAAGAAAGAAAAGAAAGAAAAGGAAGAAGAAAAAAAGAAAAGGCACAACAAATGAAAAACAAAATACAAAAGAAGAAAACGAAATGGCATAGCAACTCAAAAGCAAAATACAAAAGAAAAATGCCAAAGAAAATCATTTCACAAAAAAATTCTCACCCCCTCAAAAATAAGCCTTTTACCGATCGTTATCGTGAAGAGCCCACCAAAGGGCCGAGTCCCTAGGAATGATGATAGCGGTAATGGTCGGTCTTCCCTCATTTTGCAACCATTATCCACCTTTTTACTTGGACTAGTTAGGCTATTTTTGAGCATGGGACGACCCTCTTGGCTCATCGCTAAAGGGGGCAGGGTTTCACTTTACCTACAGTGTCCATTAACTCCGTGGTTCATCCTTTTTCCATCCCGCCTATCGTCCCGTGGTACGTTCTTAGAAGGTTAGGAGGAACTCGGTAAGTTACCAACGTTTTTATTGCTTTGTCGTCATACTATTAGGGTTTTGTCCATATCGATTTGTGTTATTAGCTTGGAAACGTTGTCACTTGGCTTGAGTTCTTAACCGGTGCTTCTTTCACCGCTTTGTTGAAGGAAGCGGTATTTGTTTCTTTTTGGATGCAACCGATTGTTTGTTTGTTTGTTTGTGTGTTTTCGTGTTCGGTTGTATCCACAGTTTCGTCGCAAGACCTCACTTGCCTTGCGGAGACCATTCTTCCTCTAAGTGTTCTCGCGTGAGTTGAAAGGGCGTAGGGTGCGCTAATACCCGCTCAGTTAGTAGTCCAGTTTCTTTTAGTTATTAGTTAGTTCGTGCTTACTCGAGGGCGAGTAAGGGTTAAGTGTGGGGGATTTGATAAGTGTGTTATGTAGTGCTTATTTCTTGTGTTTGGTCCCGGTTTCTCTTGTGGAATCACTCTTTGGAGCGGTTTCGAGGCTACTTACGCTTCTTCTAGCTTGTTTTAGGTTCCTAAGGCCTATCTTGGAGAAATGGAACGATTCCGACTCATTTTCAATGCATACGGAGCCAAAGAAGATAAGCGTGTAATCCCCTAGAAATTCTAACGCAATACAGTGGCGGAAACACTGTAGAAGTGAGATTATAACACACTGTAGCTATGTCTTAATTAAATAAAAATGGTAAGTCAATACATAAGCCATAAAATAAAAATGACTACAAAATAAATAAATAAATAAAATCCATAAAAAGGGTTTTAACAATGCATAATACAGTGATCTGATTAAAACAAGCAGGATCCATAACTGCTCGCTAGCCCACCCGAAGGAAATCACATATACCTGCCATGTTTAAAACATAACAGCCACAATCAGTGAGGAGCAACGTCAACGTTCTCCCAGCCGTATAACAGGATTTTAAAACTGTAATTATTATTATAGAAAAATAGTAAAAATGGAAAACAGTAAAACACATTATAATAAAAATAAACTTTCAGTGAAAAACTTCACGTATCAAAACATATAATAAAAATGAGTTTTCCGAAGAAAACATAAAACATTTGCCAACCTGCAACCAAATTATATCGATAATAATAAAAATATTCAAAATGGCGTTATGGATAGGAGTAGTGTAGACGGCTAGACTTTCACTAGGAGAGTACTAAAAACTAGCTTCGAGAACTTAGTTCAAACAAATCAAACTTCGGTCTCTAACTAGGCTACTCAACCATAATAGAGCGGCGACTTATAAATGCGTGGCCCTAGTTTAAGATAATGCACACCCTCCTGGGATTACCTGTCACCCAGTTCAACTTATGACGGCGACTTACAGCGAGGCTTAAGCTTAAGGTCAAAATGTACAAAACTCCCGGGATACCTATCACCCGGTTCAACAACCAATGTACCGATTCCTGATACACTAGCCTTATAGTTGATGGCAAAACCGTGAACCATAGAATATATTACTCTAACCTCACACTTGTCCTTATTCCATAACTCCAAAACAAAGCCATTATCGATATTCAAAAGATATAATCAATATAAATAATAGGAGGATAAAAGAAGTAAACATTTATATTCTAAAAGAGGAAACTTTCTATTTTAGGAAACTTCTATTTTTAGAAACTTTACTAAAAATAGCATTATATCAAAATAGTGAAAATATTAGTTCATACTAATACCACATTTTTAGTAAACGATATAGATTTATAAAACTAATACTTTCGGCCTTAACGATATTAATTATTAAAGTAAGAACATTTGAGTTTATGAAGTTATTGAAATATCGTACAAGTGTATAAAATGATTAAAAATGTCTTAAATTTTTTAATAATACTAATCAGGGTGTTTTCAAATTTACAAAGCTAAAATTCCCTAATTATTATTGGTTACGACAATACAATTACAAATAGGATTTTACGGCAAATGTCAAATTAAATCTTTTAACGTCTTTTATTTAATTAAACCATTGAATATATTTAGAATATGTTAAGAGATGATTTAACTCTTAATGTTTCAGATTTAAATATTTTCAAAATAGCTAGAAAAATAAATCTTTTAGGTAAGACAAAGCATTTTAACGATAAATTGTAATTTGTCCAAAAATCAATACTTATTAATTAAAGACTTTAATAAATAGTACAAAAATTACGTAAAATAGTTAAAATATATTTATGGACATTCTGTCTAGAAAAGAAAATTTTCCAGAATCCTAAAACTCGGTTTTTAAAGCGTTTTCTCGTTAATCGTCTAATCTCGACAATAACGATTAATAAAAATAGTAATTACAAAACGATTTAAGTATTAATATCTAAAAATTATTATTAAACCTAAATATCATGATTTTCCAGAATCTACCATTTTTTCAGATTTCCAAGAATTCCAGATTTAACAAATTCCGTCAAAACCGTCTTTAAAACCCGTTTTCACAAGTAACGATTCCATTAATAAAACATATCGTCCCAAACATTTTATTAAAGCACTAAAAATTATAAAATTACATTTTATTATGAAATCATCAGAATCATATTTTCTTTTCAGATTTAATCATAGGACCAAAAATCGAGAATTTAAACGACAAACGCGGTTTTAACGATAAACGATCATTTAAAGTGATTAATTAATTCATCCACTTAACAATTCCGAAAAATTATGAAAAAATTCATAAAATTCAATTTCATCAGAAAGTTTCACCACGTCAAAAATCAGATTAAAATAAAATGTTTAGGTACTAGAACTAAAAATTTGCTTTTAATCGTTTTTGTCCGATAACGGTAATAATTCAATAATCGATATCAAAAATATCAGAAAAATACTAAATTATTAAGAATCATCAAAAACAACATTTTTCCAGAATATAAACATATATTACATGTTTAGGCCGATTATTACTAATGGGGGTCGGTGACCAGCCTCGGGTCGCCTGCCAGTCAGGCCCCAGGACGCCCAATCCCTGAATAAGAGATGGCCTGCCCAGCAGACCTCCCAGCAATGTCATTAAAAACTCCAAGTGAATGGCCTTAATTATTTAGCCGCCCGGCACGGCCTTGCCGCCTGCAGAGCAGGGCAGACCAGGCTTCCTGCCTGCTTCCAGGGCGCTCCCGCCCAAGCAGGACCAAAGGAGGACCGAGGACCCATCCGTCATTTTACCTAAGGTAAGGGGAAGTGAGTGGACAAGGTGAGTCCACGTGTCGCACAGGTATCCACTCATTTCCCTCTTCTCTTTTCTTTTTTCCTCTCTCTTGTGGGAAGGTATAAATACATTCCCATTTCCCACATAAAGGGGGTTGGATTTTCTCTCTCTAGACTCTTACTCCTAAAAACGCCATCTAGTTCCTCACGAGCTAGGTTCATCAAGGCATTTCACGGACTAACTTAGGCATCGGAGAGGGTTTCCTCGGACAACCTCCGAGGCCCTGTGCGTTCATTGTGCAGGGAGCAGGCCAACTCCGCCGGGAAGGTCCGATCAAGGGAGTGGGACGAAAGAGAGGTTTAAGGAAGTCGGATGATCAATTGTTCACTAATAACTCAATTATACAACCCAGATCCAGAGCCGGGTTAATTGTTTCCGTAACCGGAACAATCTGGCGCCGTCTGTGGGAAACTTACGGTTGTGCTCACGAGTTACCCACTAAAACCAACCACTCATAATCACAAAAAACTAAAACAATCATGCCAGAAATCATCGATGCCAGTGCAGGGACGGGTCCGACGGTCCCACCGGTGACCCCCCTGTATGGTATGCCGCAGACGGAGAGGGTTCCTCCTGCCACGACCCTAGGGGTAGGGGGAACCAGCCTCCTCGGCGGACCAAACACTGCTGTGGCACCTGAGTTGGGGGCACACCCAGGACACGCTCTGAATCTGACCCCAGCTCAGATGGCGCAGACAGCCGCTTTCTTCTCTGCGATGCTGAACCAGGAGTTCACTCCTGAGGACTTGGTAGGCAGGGTCGCATCGGCTCCCAGGCAACCATCCTCCATCAGCAGGGATGAAGCTGGGGGCACGAGGCGGACCGCCGCCAGGAATGCTCAGAGGAAAGCAAGAAGGACGGCACAGGCGTATGCGCATGTGCAAAGGCGCATTACCACCGGCAACCCAGAGCCACCTGTCCAGCAGGCGTTCTCCATTCACACAACAGAATCAGCGTCTGGAGAACAGGGAGGCTTATCCCGGGAATTACAGGAGCGAATGAGGCCCAGGGAACCCATGTCAAAACGCCTGGGACAGAAGCCAGGCGGGGTTTTCTCCAGGCTAACACCGGCGATCAAAGAGCAGTCAGCCCCTGGTTTATCCCAAAGCCTGCAGTCAAGGCTCAACCGGGGGCAACCGCTCGAATCTAGGTATCACCAGGGTGAGAGTTTCTGTCACTCTCAGAGGAAGAGACCCAGGCAAGTCTCCCCTGAGACAGAAGATGAAGCAGCGAGCAGGCCGCCTCCAAGGCACCGCTCCCCCAGTATGAGGAAACCGGCCCATAAACACTGGGATACTCATGGTAACCAATCTGGGGAAAGCAGGTCACGATTGGTAGGCAGGCCCACAAAAACCCCACTTCACCCTGAGGTACAAGAATACCCCATTCCAAAAATTAAAATGCCCACCATTAAGTTTGATGGAACAACAGACCCAGAAGACCACCTGGCGGCATTTGAGAGCCACATGGGCATGTACGACGTAGATGATGCCATCTGGTGCAAAGTTTTCCCAACCACCCTGGTAGGGCTTGCGCAAGGATGGTTCAGGGACCTCCGCCAGGGGTCAGTCAAGTTCTTCATAGAGTTGGCCGAGATCTTCCTCGAACAATATGCTGGGAATAAAAGAAGACGCCTCACTCGTTTCGATCTTATGACCCTAAAGCAGAAAAAAGGTGAAAGTGTAAGGGAATACCTAAGAAGGTTCGACCTATCCTACCAGCAGGTCAGGGAGATCGATGATTCCACGGCCGCCTACGCCCTGACAATCTCCCTTCTTCCAGGGGAAATGAAAAATCAAATGATCAGGGCCCAGCCAGAAACCTTGGCCATGGCCAGGAAAATTGCGGAAGGGTTTATTCTGCATGAGGAATTCCACGGCCTGACGGATACCCCTGCAGGCCAAACAAGGCCGCAAGGGGGACCACAGGGTGGACGTGGCAGAAATGAACCAGGCAAGCAGAGAGAAGAGGGAGACACTCCCAAGAAAGAGCGCACTGTCTACCAGCCCAGGTTTGACAGTTACACCGCCCTCAACAAATCCAGGGCGGAGATCTTCGAACTGGAGAAAGAAACCGCTAAGTGGAATCGCCCGAACAAACCTCGCAGCCCAAAAGGAGACCCCAAGAAATTCTGCACCTTCCACGACTGCATAGGCCACACCACCGAGGAATGTCGCCACCTGAAAGACGAAATCGAGAAGTTAATCAGGAACGGATGGTTAGCCAACTACGCAGCCAAGAATAAGTCTCAGAAGGAAGTATCTGAGAAGCCCGAAGGGTCAGTGCAGAACCGCATGGTGATCCATGTAATTTCAGGGGGCACTGAGGGCCAGCTCAGTCGAAGAGGCCAAAAAAGACAAATGCGTGAACTAAGGAACCAGATCTGTTATGCTGAGAAAGCAGGGAGTCCAAGAGGAGTGACATTAAGCATCACCCCTGAAGATGCAGGGCGCGTAGTATACCCGCATAGTGATCCTTTGGTGCTGTCCTTGGAGATCAGCAACCACATTGTGCGGAGGTGCATGGTAGACACTGGCGCATACATGCCTTCGAGAAAATGGGCCTGGAAAAAAGGCACCTACGACCTGCCCCCGGATCGTTATACGGGTTCAGTAGAGCAGGCGTGCTGCCCATGGGAGTCATAGACCTACCCGTAACCTTTGGGGAAGGCTCTACTGCCAGAAACGTCAGGGCAACCTTTGTTGTTGTGGATGCAAGATCCGCCTACAACGCCCTAATTGGCAGAGCCACCCTGGACGAAATCGAGGCGGCCATCTCCATCAGGGCCCTCGCCATAGCGTATGTCACCGATTTCGGGCTAGAAGGAAAAGTGCGCGGGGACCAAGAGTCAGCCAGACAATGCTACTCCGTGGCCCTGCAAGCATACGAAAAAGAAAGAAAAGGAAAAAGAAAGGCTGACAGTTCCCCCAACAGGGAAGGCGAAATCCCAGCCGAGCATCAGGCGTCCGACCACCTGGAGCCAGGGGGCGAAAGCATGCTGGTAGACTTAGAGCCAGGGAGGCAGGTCCTAATAGGAGCTGACCTGGAGGAGTCCTACCAGGCTGAACTGATCAAGCTGCTGAAAGAAAACAAGGACGTATTCGCCTACTCGGCAGATGAGATGCCCGGCGTTGATCCATCATGCATCGTTCACAGGCTGAACGTAAGCATGGACGCTCGCCCTGTAAAGCAGAAAAAGCGAAATATGTCCGCAGAAAAAGACGCGGCAATCAAGGAAGAAATTGACAAGCTTTTGAAAGCAGATTTTATCGAGGTCTGTGACTACCCAGAATGGCTGGCGAATGTAGTCATGGTCAAAAAATCGTCGGGCGCATGGAGAATGTGCGTGGAATTTACAAACCTTAACAAGGCCTGCCCGAAAGACTGCTATCAGCTCCCCAGAATCGACCAATTGGTGGACGCCACCAGTGGTTATACCATGCTGAGCTTCCTAGACGCCTTTTCAGGGTATCATCAAGTATACTTATGGCAGCCGGACAGGGTGAAGTGTGCGTTCATCACCAGTTCAGGCACCTACATGTACAAGATGATGCCATTCGGGCGTAAAAATGCAGGGGCCACATACCAACGTTTAGTTGATAAAGTGTTTGAGGGACAAAAAGGCAGAAACATTGAGGCTTACGTCGATGACGCCATCGTAAAAAGCAAAGAAGACAGAGAGCACCTGATAGACCTGCAGGAAACCTTCTGTTCCCTACGCGCCTACAAAATGAAACTCAATCCAAAAAAGTGTACATTTGGGGTCCGTTCCGGTAAATTCCTGGGGTTCTTGGTCAGCTCTCGGGGAATAGACGCCAATCCTGAGAAAATTCAGGCAGTTCTAGACCTTCCCGAGCCCAAGACCATTAGAGACATCCAGCGCCTGACGGGCCGCATGGCCGCCTTGGCGCGATTCGTCGCCCGATCAGCAGACAAGTCCACCCCTTTCTTCAAGATACTGAAAGGAAACAAACAGTTCAAGTGGGAAAACGAGCAGAAAGAGGCCTTCGAGCAATTGAAGGACCATCTTAAGAAGCTCCCCACCCTGGCAAGACCAGTAGCAGGGGAAAAACTTTTCCTCTACATTGCAGTGACTAATATAACTGTCAGCGCGGTCATCTTACGGAAAGAGGCGGGCACCCAGCAACCTTTATACTTCGTAAGTCATGCGCTGGGGGCAGCCGAGAAAAATTACCCGATGGTCGAAAAAGCCGCCTACGTAGTCATAATTGCTGCCAGAAAACTCAGACCTTACTTTGACGCGCATCCGGTCGTGGTCCTCACCGACCAACCGCTGGAGAAAGTGTTGGAAAAGTTTGAAAAATCAGGGAGATTACTGAAATGGGCGATCGAGCTGAGTGGGCTAGGGATATCTTACCAGCCAAGAACAGCCATCAAAGCCCAAGCCTTAGCAGATTTTCTGGCTGAGTGCTCCCATTCAGGGGAAGAAGAGACCCCTGCCGAGGAGTGGGTCGTGCATACTGATGGATCCTCGACAGCCAATGGCGCAGGCGCAGGCGTCGTACTGACCAGCCCAGGGGGGGCTGACTTTGAGCATGCACTCAGGTTTGTCTTCCCAGCATCGAACAATGAAGCAGAGTACGAAGCAGTACTTGCAGGCGTCAGGCTAGCTAAGGCCGCAGGGGCAGAACGGATTGTCCTGGCGACAGACTCCCAGCTCATCGCCAACCAAATCAATGGTGAATACGAAGCAAGGGACCAAGCAATGGCCACATACCTGGAGATGGTGAAAGGAGAGTTATCTGGCCTGAAATCATATGAGATCAAATAGATCCCCCGCTCCCAGAACAATCGAGCAGATGCCCTGTCGAAACTGGCAAGTTCCAGTCTACAGGACATACGGAGGTCAGTGTGGGTTGACGTTTTGCATGAGAAGTCTACCAGCCCCTGTCAGGCGATTAGCACCGTGGAAGAAGGGCTGGAAAGTTGGATGACTCCCTTCATCCAGTTCAAGAAACATGGTGTCCTACCATCAGACGCAGCACAAAAGAGAAAGGTACAGGCTAAAGCAGCCTGGTTCATACTCATTGAGGGGGAACTCTACAAGAAATCTTTTACTTATCCCCTGCTCAAATGCCTACGGCAGATCAAGCCGCTGAAGTGTTGGAAGATATCCACTCAGGGATTTGTGGACATCACATCGGAGGGAGATCACTGGCCCACAAAGCCCTAAGGGCAGGCTACTACTGGCCCACTATGCTGGCGGACGCCAAGAGCCTGACCCAGAAATGCAGAAAGTGCCAACTCTTCGCCCCGTCAATCCATGCCCCGGCCCAGGAACTCAGGCCAATCCTATCCCCCATCCCCTTCGCTCAATGGGGGATGGATATACTAGGACCCTTCACGGTGGCCACAGGGGGCAGGAAATTCTTGATCGTCGCCATAGACTACTTCACCAAATGGGTGGAAGCCGAGGCAGTACCCAACATTACTGAGCCGGCGGTCAGAAAAGTGGTCTGGCGAAATATTATCACCAGGTTCGGCCTGCCAAAAATGTTAGTATTTGACCATGGCAGACAATTTGATAATGATCCTCTAAGAGTCTGGCTAGAAAGCCACAACGTCGCAGTCGCCTACTCAGCCGTCTGTCACCCTCAAACCAACGGACAGGCGGAAGCAACCAACAAACAAATCTTAAATGGCCTGAAGAAAATGGTGGATGACTGCAAGGGTAGGTGGGCTGACGAGCTTCCCGGTATACTCTAGTCAATCCGGACTACTAGAAAAGAATCCACAGGCCAGACCCCGTTTGGTCTAGTATATGGAGCAGAAGCATTATTACCAATTGAGGCAAGAATCCCTTCTTTGCGCTCCCTGCAGTACGACCGGGCTGAAAACGAAGCTGCAATGGTCGAAGCCTTGGACCTGGTAAATGAGTTAAGGGAGGAAGCCAGTACCAACATTGTTGCCTACCAGCAACGAATGAGAAAAGCCTTCAACACCAAGGTCCGTCAGAGGAACTTCCAGATGGGTGAGCTGGTTCTGAGAAAAATACAGGCGGTTGGAAAATCAAGGGAACATGGAAAACTAAGTGCCAACTGGGAGGGTCCATACCAAGTGACTCAAGTCCTGGAACCAGGCACATACAAAATCGCCAACCTTGAAGGGCGTGAGTTGCATGCTCACTGGAATGCGGACACCTTGAAGAAATATTACGTCTGAACAAAATTCGAAGATAGTTTTTATTTTTGCTAAAAACAAATGGCGGAGGACGGTCAAAGAATGTCGACGGCTCCGACCACCCAAAATGTCACAAGTTTTATAAAGAAATGAGAAAGATCCAGATTTATACTCGTTGCCTGTTCAATCTTGCGCTTTCACACACAAACGAGCAGGGGGCAATAGGGGGAGGCCCCCCTGTTGCCAAAATCAGGAAAAATGAACCCCCCAACAAAAAATCCAAACCTCCCTACTTACCTCCGGGCAAGCAGGGGGCAGGCCCCCTGAGCTTTGAACAAAAGCCAGGGACAGGCCAGATCAACAAGGACTGGGGGCAGGCCCCCCAACCTTGTATAAAAAACGCAAAAGCCACCCTGCTTACCTCTAGGCAGGCAAGGGGCAGGCCCCCTGGACTTTGAACAAAAGCCAGGGACAGGCCAGATCAACAAGGACCGGGGGCAGGCCCCCCAACCTTGTATAAAAAATGCAAAAGCCCCCCTGCTAGCCTCTGGGCAGGCAGGGACAGGCTACACATCAAACTCATGAAGAATCAAACAAAAACAGACGAAGCGAACAGAAAAGTCTACATAAAAAGGAATAGTGTCAAAGGAACACAAGATAAGAGTTTTTAGAACAAGTAATTACAATTAAACACGGCAGCCGGCCACCAAAAGGGCTCAGCGCGCAAAGAAGTAAGGAAGTTAGAGCGTTGGCACAGGCGCAGCAGGAGACGAGCAAGAGCCCTCTGAGGAAGACTGCCCTCCATGTTAGGCAGGGGGGCGTCTAGGCCGGAAGTAGCAGCTCCTTCAGACAGTCTGCGCATTTGAGCTTCGTCCTTGGCAGTATAGAGGGCCCGAAAAGCATCTTCATCAAAACCAGGGAACATCTCCCTGACAGTCTCCATAACTACCCCGAAACAAGAGTGGGCGCCATTCACAAAGCTCGCCGACATAGCTGTATCCACCTCCTGGAGTATTTCGTCCCTCTCCTTCTCCCATTCCTTGGTCTTCGCTGCCAAATCGCCAAGAGCCGCCTGCAGATCTGAGTTTGCCTGGGAAAGGCGCTCCCCCAGGTCGACGACGCTCTTCTTCGCATGGTCCAGCTCAGCCAAGGCTTTCCTAGCCTGCTCCAACTCCGCGAAGGCCTGCTGGGCTCTCTTTGACTCTTCCCCCAGGCGGGACACCTCCCTGATAGCCTTCTCATTCTCAGACTTCTAGTGGATCGCCTGACCCTTGGCCTCTTCCAGCTCAATCTCCTTTTTCGCCAACTGGTCCTTCAGACTGACAATGAGAGCAACGTCCCTCTCGACTGCAGAAAGGCGGTCAGAGTTAGACAGTTCCTCATCACTCAGGCGGTTGAGGGCCGCCAGCTCTGCAGAAGCTTGGAGGATCTTGGCAGTACGCTGGACGTACTGGGTCACTTGGTTAGTGGCAGAATGGACAGTCTTGAGAAGATGGTCCGCTAGAACTGCCCCAGAGTCGGAGAGTAAGGCGGAAACATCTTGGCTATCGCCAGCGGTGTAATGGAATTCAGTATTTTCCTCAGGAAAGAGGGTACCAGGAACCCCCTGAGCAAAACGTTTGGGTTCAGGCGTGGTGGTCTCCAGGTCCCCCACTTGGTCAACATTTGGAGCCTCCCTGCTCCTCTTTCTAATTAGTCCCCTGGGAGTGCTCTCCCCAGTCTCTTCGGAGCCTGTAGCCCGCGGCCCCAAGGGAATCTGAACCCCTGCTGAAAGGCCCCCCTGCCTGCCAACAGGCGAAGGAGAAGCCTCACAGGCAATCATCTTCGCAACTGGAGAGGGAGTGGCCTCATAAACCGCCGTTTTTGCAGGCGTTGCTCTAGGAGGGGGAGGAAGTCTTGGTCTACTGAACGACAGACCCTTCAAGTGCTTCATCAGATTCTTCTCACCTCTCTTAAAATCAGGGGGAAGAGAAGGGCGACTTTGGACAACAGTGAGAGTCTCGGTCAGGCCCAGGCGCCTCACCTCCCCTTTTCTCCAAACAAAGGTAGCAAGATCTGCAAGGCAAACATACAAGCTATCAGGGCACTTTAAAAGGAAAATGAGTAAGAAAGAATCATCAACACTCCTGAACTACCTTTATCTAGACCCGGGTTCATGCCCAACCGGGTCAAGTATTTATCAGACGCAATAAGCTCCGCATGGGGGAGCCATAATGTAGGGCCATACACCCCATACTTATCAGTGTGGGCAGCAAAATAGCCCGTCAATTCCTTCTCTTTCTCGCCCAGCTTCACCTCCAGGGCTCTTCCACCCACGCCAGGGTGATACTCCTCAGGGGTCTCTAGCCTGGTGTGGACATGATTCCGGAAGTGACGGGGAATCTTCCACCCATGGGTGCTGTGTACATAAAGGAAGTTGTTCTTCCAATCTCTCAAACTATCCATGGCAGGCCACACCAAAGAATGTCCCTTCTGCCTCAAAAGGGACCAATAACCAGGGGAGCCCGCACTCCCAGAAGAAACCATTTGTAAACCCACCATAAACCGCAGGGCGTCAATGGAAGGCTCGATGCGGTGGAACAGACAAGTCCAGACATACGAAATCAACGCCCTGACAGCCGTGGCTGTCAGCTGGGCGATGGCGACGTTCATGCGCCTGAAGATCTCTTCCAAGGAAGGATGGAGGGGAAAGCGAAGGCCGAACTCCAGACATTTGTGGTAAACCGCTATGCACCCGTCGGGAGGGTTGCATACGGTATCCTTTTCGCCTGGGACAATGACGGTGTACCCCTCCCCAAAGTTGTAAAGCCGCTCGATCACACCGGCGGCGTTCTTTGCAAGGATCAGGTCCCGATTTTTCGGGTCAGGGAAAGTACTCAAAGGGATACGGTATTTAACTCTGTCTAAATAGTAAACCCTACCCCTTTCCCGACGAACAAGGGGGCCAGAGGTTCTAGAAGGGTCAACTTCCAACGCCTCGTCGTCGGAATCAATGGCGTCAAACGAAGGGGGGTCAGGAGAGTTACCACCCCCGCTGTCTGCCGAATGCTCTTCCTCAAAACCAACCTCCCTAGAGGAGGAGGCAAAATTCACCCCTTCCCCCCTCTTTGATGGGTCAGTAAAGGGTAAAATCCGCTCACGGGTTCTAGACATTTTACTCTAATGGAAGCGGAAAAATAGAAAATCAAAAAAGAAAAAGCAGGAAGTGGAAGGCAAAAGTCTGACCTAAGATCGCCTGCCAAGTGCGGTAAAAGCCCGAAGAAGGAATCTCCCAGAGAAATGGGGGTACAAAGTGGGGTACGATCCGTCAAACACCCAAGGGTTTTGCAGAGAGAGGATAAGAAGATTTCAAGAAAAGAAAGATTGAAGAAGGAAAAAGAAGAAGGATGTGTAACTGATTGCTTTTATAGGGAGAAAGGCATGCGAAGGGTCGCCAAAATCTCAGGAGTCCACCCAAAGACCACTGCCCACGCGTCACTTCCTCATGGGTCAGCCTTGTGTGGTTTCCCAAGAATAACCTCGAAAAGACCAAAAAGTGTCAAGGGATTGATCACCCTATGACGTCCCCTCTTCACTTTAAACAAAACGTAATAAACACATATTAAAGATATAATACACAAACACATCGCCTAAATTTCATTTTCATTAAATCTTGAAAGGAAAAATTACATTCAGTGCCCAGCAAGGAAAGAAAAAATACAAAGGCCCAGAAATAACGGCCCCACGAGTAAACGCCCTGCTAAGCAGGCCTAGTCATCATCCAAGTTAGGGGAAGGGTCCCCAGGGCTGCCTGGACCCCCAAAGTCCAAACCCCAGTCCCAATCTGGGGAGTCTTGAAAAGGGTCATCAGGGATCCCATCCTCATCCCTGTCACTTAAACAACCAAGACCTCCACTGTCGTCAGAATCTCGGCTGCTATCCTCCCAGTCCCTGCCAAAGGGAACAGCCTGGGATTCGTCGCAGGTACGACAACCTGTCTTCTTCACAGGCGGGAGGGGCCTGACGCCAAGGAGGAGTCAGTATCAGAGAGGTTGGGATCAAATTGTTCAGGGTGCAGCCACGGAAAGCACTCGTGGCATCCCCGGTCAAAACAACCCCCTCCCTGGGGGCAGCGCCTGAATCTAGGCGCAGCAGGGGGTGAGGACCTCTTGAAACGCTTGTTCAGCCTAGCAGGAGTTTTCTTACCCCTCCGACGGGAATGAAGTCGTGAACGACGGCTATGACGAACAGCTCGGTAAGCAGCTCGAGCATACCGAAGCCTCCAAAATCCTCTGAAAGTGAAAGTAACGTAGCGAGCTCCGCGGCGAGTCACAGAGTTTTTGATCCAAACCATGATTAAAGACAAAGAAAGGAAGGAAAGTTGGAAATGGGGCGTGAAAATGGTGAAGGAAGATGCAATTTATACTAAGAGGAGAAGCAACGCATTAATGGAGCTTCAACCACCTCTGCAAAGAGGAGGGCCAATCATCAAACCGGCACACTGTTCGAAAATCCACTTTGCAAAGAAGAGTAATCATGAAAGAAGACGTTTAAACTCTCTGCATACCCAGAGAAGTTAAAGCTTGTTCCCTCGGGAACATGCAACGCATTTAATGCAAGAGTGTTCAAAGAGTCAACCTCCCGCCATCCCAAAACAAAATGTCGCCTGCCGAGCAGGAGCCTCGCTCCCCCTCAGCCGGCGAGGGCCAATTGATGGGGGTCGGTGGCCAGCCTCGGGTCGCCTGCCAGTCAGGCCCCAGGACGCCCAATCCCTGAATAAGAGATGGCCTGCCCAGCAGACCTCCCAGCAATGTCATTAAAAACTCCAAGTGAATGGCCTTAATTATTTAGCCGCCCGGCACGGCCTTGCCGCCTGCAGAGCAGGGCAGACCAGGCTTCCTGCCTGCTTCCAGGGCGCTCCCGCCCAAGCAGGACCAAAGGAGGACCGAGGACCCATCCGTCATTTTACCTAAGGTAAGGGGAAGTGAGTGGACAAGGTGAGTCCACGTGTCGCACAGGTATCCACTCATTTCCCTCTTCTCTTTTCTCTTTTCCTCTCTCTTGTGGGAAGGTATAAATACATTCCCATTTCCCACATAAAGGGGGTTGGATTTTCTCTCTCTAGACTCTTACTCCTAAAAACGCCATCTAGTTCCTCACGAGCTAGGTTCATCAAGGCATTTCACGGACTAACTTAGGCATCGAAGAGGGTTTCCTCGGACAACCTCCGAGGCCCTGTGCGTTCATTGTGCAGGGAGCAGGCCAACTCCACCGGGAAGGTCCGATCAAGGGAGTGAGACGAAAGAGAGGTTTAAGGAAGTCGGACGATCAATTGTTCACTAATAACTCAATTATACAACCCGGATCCAGAGCCGGGTTAATTGTTTCCGTAACCGGAACAATTACGATTTTACAAATTAATATATCAATTTAATCGTTAATCTCGTAAAAGCGATAAAAATATCGAAACATGCAAATTTTCAGCTTTTAAATTTTTTTCCAGATTATAAGACATACATATATTGTCAAAAAGAAAATATAAAAATATACATGCAATCACATAAATAAAATCATGCAATACCGAGTAACAACGACGTTACCTTCAATCCAAATCCGAGTCTACGATAAATTCGTCGGCTTCGGGGTCGACCAAGAATCCTAAATCACATGACATACATGGTACAAAAATACCATGGGAAAACTAAAAGAATCAAGGTAAATAACAATCGAAAATAACATTGATTATTACCTTAACGAAGGGGAAAGAAAGACGATAATTTAGAAGGCGAAAATAGGACGATCAAAGCTTGATTATGGACGAAAATGGCTTCTGAAAATGGGCAGGAACACCAGCCAAAAAGAGGTAGAAAGAAAAGGTTTTTGCTAAAATAAAATGGAAGAATGAATAAAGAGGAAAATGTGAAGAGATATGGAATGAATGGTGACTTAAAAGTTGATGAAAACTAGGTACATTCACCTCAAAAATTTCAGCCAAGAGTGAATGTGAGAGGAGTGTGAAGAGTTTGTATTAATCCACCAAAATGAATGAAGAAAGAAATAAATATCTAATGTTTAACATAATAAAATGAAGTGTATAAAAAAAATGTAGTAGGAGTGAGCCAAGAGGGGTCACGGTCCAAAATGTGGGAAAATGTCCCAAAATAATTTATAAGTTGATAAAAAGAAAATCGTAAAACTGTTAAAGGTATTTCAAAGCAATTCGAGTAAACCTCGCGTTAGAAAATAATTATTTACGAAACTTCGTAATAAAATCATTAAAGGCTAAATTTCTTAAATAAAAAAAATATTTCTTAGTTGGAAATATTATATAAATGGGTTTAGACATTTTAGGAAAAGGAATAACTTAAATCCGAGCTTAAAAACGTCAATTCAAAGAGAAATAGAATTCCTCACGGAAAATTAATTAGTTTACGAAGAAAACCAAATAAATGGATTTAAGAGAGTTAAAATCTTTAACATTAAAAATAAATATCATTAAACTTAAAACTAAAAATAAATCTTGGTAAAATGATAAAATATGAGGCCGAAATGTGATAGAGTTATGACGATGTCATAACAGAAAGAATAAAAAAGCTAGAAAAATAGCGGGTGTTACAAAGCGACAATGACTCGGTGGCTTAGACTCGATCCCGAGCCCTTGAGACCCATTCCCGAGCACCGAGAATCGATAAGAAGCCTAGGAAGAGCGAGTAGGGACCTATGAGATCGTATTTGAAGCCTACAAGACCCATCCCGGTCGGAAACACATCCATCACGACCGGGACGAAGTGACGAGCAAGACAGCGCCTCTAACAGCCCATCCCGGCCGGGACCATGAGCTTCCCGGTCGGGACCACCCCATCCCGATCGGGACCGACATCATCCCGACCGGGAAGATCATAACACCGCCTGGTATTATGCATAACACCGCCCGGTGTTCTGCACCATCCCGACCGAGATCATCTCCTTCCCTGCCGGGAAGGGCCCAGCTCAGCCGCGACTTCATTTTTTCACCCCCTTATTCTTGTAACCCTATATATACCCCCCCTCTTGTATTGTTTTAAGACTTTTACATTATCTTACATTAGACTAAACCCTAGATAGTTAACTCCTCTACTTAGCCTAAGTTTCTTCTTAATCTTTCTTTAAACTTTTGTTAATCTTAGCTTAATTATTAGTCATCACTCTTGTATTAAGGGGATTCTTGACGACTCTTCCAAGATTGACAGCCTTGGGGATTTATTTGGGTTTTCTTATATATACAAGTTCTCATCTTTTCCATCCTTTGTTAGTTTGGTATAATTTCTCTTCTCCTTTCCTTTAATCCTTGTTTTATCATTCAAGTTTTTATCTTTATCATTTATATTGTTCATCCTTGTTACTCTTCATCATGAATGTTTGGATGCTTGTGTTGATTTCTCTAGTTTCTGCTAGTGTTAGTTTGAATATGAGTGAGTAGACTTATTGTGGGGTTAGTAGGGGGATTAAGTGTTGGTTATGGGTGATTAGGGTTTGATTGTGGGTAAAGGTGGATTCTTTGTTACTAGTCACTTGTTATGCATACCATGTGTTTGATGAATTGCTTATTAGGGTAGAAGTGGCCATACTACTCCTGTTTGTTTCCTCCTTCTCATTGTATGCTTGACTTATGATTGAATTCTTTTGTTTTGAGTAGCATCTTGCATGAGTTTTTGGGTTTGTCTTTGACGCAAGAGCGCGGCCTTACCTTAGTGACTAGGTGAAACCTACACCCTCGATTTCCCAATTATCCTATTACACTTATGAACCTGACCTAACCCTACTCTTCCCATATCTTATTTCTCCATCATATTTGTTATAGTTCCTCTAGTTTATTGCTTGAATTAGCCTTAGTTCATCCATTTAGTTCATGTCATCATCATCCTAGTTTCTTACTCTTCTTTTCATTATTCTAGTTTGTTTGTCCTTGTCTTTAGCCTAGTAATTGTGTTAGTAATCAATTCTTGTCAATTTTCCTCCCTTTGTGTATTGTGACCCTGTGACCTAGTCTTGTGTTTAGGTAACCTTAGTCTAGACGCCTCTTTCCGTCCCCGTGGATAGGACCCGACTTACCCTATCTACCCAGTTAGGTTTAGTTGGTTTTATTTGGTGTCGGGATTCACGACAAATCCTTACGATCAGCTTTCCAACTAGTTTTATTGATTTTGGTACCACTATTATCTTCATTTATAATTAGTCTCTTAATAAATTAAATGAGATACCGTCTCTCAGTAGACCTTACTAGAGAATATTTTAAATTTATATTTTATTATATTAAAAAGAAATAAAAAATCATCTTGATTATTTTATTTTATTATTAGGGTTATTTAACGAGAATAATCATCAATCAATCAATATATATATAATTAAAAGAAGCTTTTTTTTTCTTGAGAGAATCCAACTTTTTAAAAAAACTAAGAATTTAAATATTATCCGTATTAAAAGTGAATATGATAAATAATACTCCCATTTATTTTAGTATTCGATAATAAATAATACTCCAATTTATTTTAGTATTAGTTAATAAATAATACTCCTTTGATTTTAGTATTAGAAAAAAATCCTAACACTCCCAAGACTAAAAAATTTACCATTATATAAACCGTCAATTATTACCTCAAAAAACAACAACATTTAAATAAACACCGTGTAGAACGCGTATTCAGTTCGGTTTCATAACGTTTTAATATTAATATTTATTATTTATTCATCCTCTAAAAAATATTAGAAACCCCAAAAATATAAAATTTAAATTTCAAAATTTTAACTGATTATTAAAAAATAAATTTATTATTCTAATATAAGTAGATATATTTATTAAGATAAAATTATCCTAATAAGATTTAGATTTACATTTTTGCGAAAATACGGTGTGAGAAATTACAATTTTGCGTAAAAATCATTACTTTTCATTTAACAAAAAAAATTATCCTTCCTATGAGTTTAATACGGAATATTAGATAAAACTACAAAATAAATTCATTTTTTTGACTTTTTATAATATCAATAAAAATACGGAGTATTGCTCAATAGTTTTATTTTATTTAATATTGAAGTATTTTATTTATATTCATTACGTATCGTAGTTATATAGAAATAATTATAAATCATAAATGTTGTAAAAGGTATTACACAATAAAAAAATTATTACTTCATTTATAGGTGTCATAAAAATAAAAATATACTGTATTTAAAATTGGGTTATTTCATTAAAATAATCTCAATTATGCGTGTGCTTCTTAAATTAATCTAAACTATACATAATCTCATTTTAATATGAACTACGCCTTCATTAATCTCGTTTTGCTGTGGGTGACCGGCTACCTGTTGAATCTCCCTTATTTAACTTTTACTCTTACTCTTACTCTTCCTTACATTTCGTCTTCATTTTCGGCCATTGATAAAAAAAAAAACATTAAAGATTCGCAAAATTCATCTTCCATTTATTTTCCAATTAGTCTTATAAAGGCCATGAAAAAATGTTCTTATTGTTCTTTTGGCTTTCGTTCACGATCACAATGGACCAAATAAAACCCTAGAAAGTTACAACAAGTCACTATTCTCGGTAATAGTAAGTCATAATTTCGTCCATAGCAACGCGAGATTAATGAAAACGTAGTTCATATTAAAATATGATTAGGTATAGTTTGGATTAATTGAAGAAGTACACACGCATAGTTGAAATTATTCTCATGAAATAACCCTTTAAAATTTGCAATCATATAAATAATTTTTAACGGGCAGGTCGGGTCGGGCCGTGACCCTTAATTACCGGGTTTGATGACAGTTGAGTCGCGGATCAAGATTTATAGGTGTTGACCTGCGAAAAAATAGGTTGTATGAGCCGGGTTTACGAGTCAAGTCAAGTCATTCAACTAGCTCGAGAGTACAACTTTAGTCTCACGATATATAAACAAGCAATATATACTATGAGTGCCATATAATTGAAGTTAAAATTAGACACAAAATCTTATTCAAATAAACTGATTAATATATAAAAATTAACTATGTTGAATCAATCAATCATCAATATAATTACACGAAACGTTTTTCGAGTGATGTTGGTTGTCTTCAATAGTTTTAGAATTCTTAAATACAAACTTCAATTATTTATCATATTTAAGTGTTTAAAATGTTTGAACACTACAAACTTCATTAAACTATTTTAACTAATTCAAAAATTTAATGAAGTTAAAACATTTAAATAGAATAAATAATTAAATAAAGGTTATTTCATAGGAATAATACCAACTATGCGTGTGCTTCGTAAATTAATACAAACTATACTGTAGGGTTACAATCCTTAAACCTAAGGACCTGTTACGAGTATTAACCGAAAAGACAAAAGAAGAGGGATAACAATTATACCTTATTTGCAGCGGAGCAACATATTAATAAGAAGTATAATAAACCCAAAATATATATAATCTCCACGGACAGAATAAATAATCTCCATGTGATGCCTCCTTTGGTATCCACACGGGTACGGAACTGCGACGTATATGCTAGTATAAGGGTTTTGTGAGACGGTCTCACAAAATTCTCTCTCTAATAATATATGAATCAATACTCACAACTGTATGATTTGGTTCATCATATGAACCTCCTTATATAGAAGAGATAGGTTACCTACTTAACCTAGAAGTTATTCCATAACTCCAATTGGTATAATTAGATTATCACAATAACTCTAGTTACCATAACTAGATTATTACTTTAACTCTAATTACCATAACCCGACAGCACAGCTGAGTCGTATTACTACTGACCCGATATATTAATATACCGATATATTAATAATATCCCGTACACATTGTGTGTGACCCAATGGGCCCACTTAAGACTACCATACATATAACTCATTTATATGTCAACCCGACATCGACCTTTAGCAAGGCATATCGGATACATAGACTTAAGCGGGTAAATCCGTAGGACAGTGGACAAAACTCCTTCAATCTCCCACTTGTACATGTCCTCTCAAGAACGGCGTTAAGTCTCTTTGCTACTATTGTCTCCAATTGACAATGAGGTAAGAAGAAGTGTCATCCTCACATATCTCAATCTTTTACTCGAATCTTTGAGTTGACTTGTTAAAAGAGCAGATAGATGACAATCATCCTATCTGAGCGCGGCCACGCATTTGCACAAGTCACACTCTTCGAGTGGCCAAGAACAATAAATTCCCTTCAATAAAGGAAGAGCGAATCCCCTCTTATCTAACCACATCCTATCACATGATCCATGCATGCCCAATAACCATCCATAGTCCCCTTTCACAGCTGACAAGGAATAGTATCAAAGCATACACATCACATGTACAGAATAGGCAAAGACTCAGGTCTAAAGACCATACAAGTTCATAACTTGCAAAGAACTTTACTGACACTAAGCGAAATCTTAGTAAAATCCTTTTCGACGGGTCTGTCTAATGCATGTTCTTAACATACACCCGTGTGCCTGGTTTAATATCTCAATACCTATGACTCAAGGAACTCAGTCATCAACCAACTCACACACCAGTCATTTAAGGGTATTCAATGTCCCAACATAATACCCTGACTAGAGACAAAATAATTACATCATCCAAATAGAGTTCCAAGACTAAGTCACGTACTTAGTGATCTATTTCATCAATGTAAATTATTTAGGGACAAAATTCGGTTAAATTAACCAAATGATGATATGTCATACATATATCAATTATCGAAATAACTCCCACTAAACCAAACACCTCTGAAAGTACTAAGACCACTCGCCCATGAGTCTTATACCGATCATAACAATATGATCTTTATGTAGAGTAGGTTTCGGGACATACAACGTTTGTATCGGTTATTTACAAGCATATGACCAATCTACCTTCTCTCAATTAAGGCAAATTGTTAGTTTCATAAGCAACAAATTGCTTCATAAACTTTAAAGTTGAGTGTGTGCTTGATTCGTAATGAAACGTCTATTTGCTTCAAAAGCAATAGAACACTAATTTTAGTTATAATACTAGTCACAAAGTTGTCCTTTGGAACCGTTCCAACACACAATTTCTCATCCAAAACAAAATATACTGAGATTAAAATCACATGTCATCTTTGTCTATTTGGAAATATGAATCGTTGTAACTTGTTTACAATAATTCGTTTATCACATCATGCGCATCTCTTAAATAATTCCCCTTTTTGCTTCTTAAGCGCAAAGGAACAATTTTTTGATAGCAATTTAGTGACACTTACTAGATTAGTATCTACTCGTCACACGAGCACATAATAAACACATTTCTTGCAAAGCAATCAAATGTCGTTTAGTTAGAGAAGAATGTCACTTACATACCAAATCATAACGATAAATGCACTCCCACTAGCCTCTTGTACACACTGTCTTTCTTTGTCTCAAAGGAAAACAAACATCTTTGAATTACCACATTAACAATGAAGATACTACTCCATAATACTTGCTCCAATCAAATTGGATCATTCACATTTGTCTAGCAACTTTAATAATATGAAATTCAAACGATGTGTCGCACACACATCATATTTCATCCCTTTCAAGAAATGTATTTCACATATATATGTCCAAAACTCATCATGATGAGTGATGACATTCAAAATGCTAAATCAATATTGATAGACTTAAGCATAATGTTGTAAGAAGGTTTTTCCATAGTCATTACTATGAGATCAATCCTTAACTACCACCTATGCTTCATAGATACTCTTATATCAATCTACATCATCTTTATATTGAAGACTATTCTTCTCTATAAGACCCATTTAACCATAGTCTATACTTTTAGATTTTATGTGACTTTTGGAGTCTTTGCCCATTATTGTTTCATCATAGGTCAAACCTATGTAGGGTAATATTTTACAGCTAAGATGATCATGACTTTTCATGAATGCATAAATATCCTCTTCAACAGTTGTAGAGAATTTCTGTTAATCTTGAACAATTCAAGGTCGATTCTACTCCCACTGTTTCTATTAGAAATCACATATTTTTAAAAGAAACATACCACTCCATGCAACAAAACAGTTTTGTTCTTTGGATGATTTGTAGAATTAACATAATACCCTTAATAAAACACATGTCATAATTGAGTCTAAGTTCTAGAAAACGATTTTCTTTAAACTTGACTTGATAATTAAGAAAAGACTTTTAAGAACATTTTCAATCCATATCTCATATGGTGTCTATTCTTCGACTTATTACATGGACAATCTCATCAAAATTGTACAAAGACTTTTATAGTGCATAATCTTCTAAAATGTCAATAAAATCTGCATAACTTATCATAGACCAAATCATATCAAATATGGTTCGATGTAGTTTGAAACAGTTTTCACTACTTCTAAGATAATCACAATCTTTTAGTTCAATTCCTCCCTGTTTCAATCATATCGAACGAGTTGTACCAACTTATCAAGTTGATCTTGTACGTTTATCTGAATTTCCTTGAACAATTCAAAGCATTCAGATTTAAATTTCATCAAATGAACATACGTGTTACCCATTTTTGCAGCATCACTAGTTAAACTCGCACGTATCTTTATATGTGTGATTCAACCAATCAAGTACCCTCCCACTACAATTAA
Source organism: Agrostemma githago (assembly GCA_958450325.1). NCBI lineage: Eukaryota > Viridiplantae > Streptophyta > Magnoliopsida > Caryophyllales > Caryophyllaceae > Agrostemma > Agrostemma githago. The sequence continues at coordinate 56,332,179 of OY288247.1, read as the reverse complement.
TAGGAGTCACTTCTAATGTCTTTATTCATCTAAACAAGATCCATTTACCTCAGTTGATCCTTATCAATAAGGTTTATAATTTCATCATTATGAAACTTATTCTTATGATTCTTGTCTCATGGATTAAGGACAATGTCATGATGGGTAAAATTCGTGTCGAGAGACTTGAACTTTTTGGTTATTATGTTACACATAAAAGCATTCACTACTAGGAATGTAAAGCCCAACAATCATGTTAGCCTTATTGTACCTCATATTCTTGCAAGGTATAGAGCAACAATTGTTCTACTTTTATTAAAACTTTTCATGCCCATACATGAAACAGAATCAATATTCTTGCTTAAGACTAGTACAAGAATAACAATTATTCAATTTCAGTATTCAGCTTTATGGTAAAATTAAGTGATTTTCCTTTTATTCATGAAACAACAACATTTGTTCATTTCATCATAAAATACTTCACTATATACCATTATTCCACCCTCTTTGAACCATCACATCCACAATGTAATAGTTAAATTTGGTATCTTATACCAAAACAGTAGAATGAAAGTAACAATTACTCTAGTAACATACACACCAGAAGTCATACTTTAATAATTGATTTGCAAATTTTCTAGACATTCCTAGAAACTATCTACCAATGTCATATATTTGTCATTACATTAATGACTAAAATAAAATCGTACCTAATCTAAATTTGGCAAAAAGGTTGGGTATGATACCAATTATCCTTCCCTTACTTTAACCAACATCTTAGATTCATTAATCATTAATTATCTTAAGCAATTTTCTTAATGAACTCCTAGAACATTAGTATTATTTGCCTTCTTGATACAATATTCAATCTTCTTTTAACATCTCATGCTAAAAGGTGAGAAACCTTATTAAGTCACATTTTATTCATAATGAAGTGACCTAAACTTAGGACTAATTGATACGATTTCAATTCCTAACTCTTTAGAAAGAAGCATCCAAAATTTCCTGATTATCAATATAATCACGTCATCGTATGACATGGATTAATTAGATCATCTTCAACATTTTCTCACTTAATGGGACCGGTTCCCTTTATTGGAACAATTGATTTTGGTACTTATAATCAACTTCATGACTCTAATTATACAGTTCATACTGTACATTAACATTGGTAATAATTTGTCGGAATTATCCTTCACAAGGACAAAATCCGTATCTCTAATTTTGAGAACAATTCTCAAGATACCAATCGACAAGGTTGAACAATTCAAACTCATCTTTAATAAATGTGATAAAGGGACTAAATTACAACTACAATTATATGCAAAGTAATACGATAATTAATATTAATAATCTTAAACAATTTTAAGATAAAATCATGAAAACTACCCTCAAGTTCACATAATATTCCAAGATCTTAAACCTTTTGTCGCTCAAGTGAACTTGGGCTCACTGCTCAAGCTCCAAAAGTAAAGGTAGACAACAACATTGTTAATTACATCAATATGTAATTCTTGGTTCGTCGGAATTAGTCATCATATGACTCCAACTATTTGCCTCAAAGCCCAAGTCCGACTTGATAGCAATGTTAAGCAAACCAGATTGAACCTGTGGGTAACCGTTACCCACCTACTCAGTCCACACACATCGGCAAAGCACCGCTTGGGCAGTCACTTCAACCAATGGTATGAAATTGTTGTAGTGGTCAATTCTGGAAAGGCAATACTTAATATTTGTGCGATAGATTAAATGCATTATGGGTCCTAAACATGCTCCTATGTCAACTTACAAGACGACCTATCAGTTCTAGGCACACAAGTCACAAGTCTCAAACAATAAAAATCATGCATCATATGACATAATAATTCAATTGTTACTAGTGATTTGTGCATAAAACAAGTTAAAAGATCTCATATTTTGACTTATAATCATATTACAATTCATAATTACTATTTGGTTTGAACAATTTCACCAATGTCTTTCATTTTTCCAACTACGATGAACAATTTCCCACCCGGAAAAATTGAACGGATATACAAAACTCAATTCACAATCGATCTGCAACTCATAATTGTCATATAGATGAACAATTCATCAAAATCAATTAGGACTCGAGAAACTCTTTTCCCGATCTATTTATGATAATATGATAATTAAAATGCAAAGCATTATTTAGCCAATTTAGAAAACCAATTTTTCATTGAATCGGAAAAATAAAGTGTAATCCATGTTTGATTCATAATTAACACACAAACGCAAGAAAACGATTTTTCTTAAAACGTCGCTCGACCCGACACCATGTCGTCCGCGTAAATATTGTGTTGTCTTGGTCAAACCTTTGTCGCACGGGTCATCCCGTTTCAACCGGGACATACCTGTGCCTACCGAGTCACACCCGTTCCGATCGAGTCACACTCGTGTTGAATGGGTTGACCATGTTTCGTTCTGTCTCTACCATAATTAAAACGGGTCTTGTCATAATCTTATTAGGATTCATCGTCAATAATAATAATAAATTCCAATAATTTAACGTTCTCAATTTCAATCGAATTTTGACTAATCTAATTAGTCTCATCGTCAACAAAGAATTTGAGATTATAGTGGGTCAATTTAGGGTACATTAAATTAAAACATAATCGATATTAGATCTCAATTAATTTTAAGAGTCAATTTCAGAATTTAACACTTTAAATTCACAAATTAAGATAAACCCTAAACTTGAACGGTAATCCGCATAACACGAGAAAGATATGTTCGCATGCAAATACAAAATCAATTTTGTAAGTACTAGTCGATTGTACTAATCATATTAGACAACCATCAATATAATAATATCATGTCTCGTACACAATAAAATTAGAGAACATCTAATATAAGCGGCAAAACCCAACAATCCTCTTGCAATTTACGTGGGTGGAAAGCAAATGAGAAAACATACATAATTAACCCAACTTATCAAATAAGTATCACATAATTATAAAGTAATAACAATCATAATTATTATAACCATGCCATGTGACATGTTGTATGCGCAGGAACAAGATTAAAGGTACTGTGGCAAACGTGGGTGAAAACAATTCTCATGATTAAAATTATAATCAAATTAATATGCGGGTGGAATCTCTCATAACCTATTATGAGCCATAGATTCACGTCAATCTGATTAATACTACGTAACAGAGGCTCTGATACCACTGTAGGGTTACAACCCTTAAACCTAAGGACCTGTTATGAGTATTAACCGAAAAGACAAAAGAAGAGAGATAACACTTATACCTTATTTGCAGTGGAACAACATATTAATAAGAAGTATAATAAACTCAAAATATATATAATCTCCACGGACAGAATAAAGCACCCCAAACGTGATGCCTCCTTTGGCATCCACACGGGTACGGAACTGCGACGTATATGCTAGTATAAGGGTTTTGTGAGACGGTCTCACAAAATTCTCTCTCTAATAATATATGAATCAATACTCACAACTGTATGATTTGGTTCATCATATGAACCTCCTTATATAGGAGAGATAGGTTACCTACTTAACCTGGAAGTTATTCCATAACTCCAATTGGTATAATTAGATTATCACAATAACTCTAGTTACCATAACTAGATTATTACTATAACTCTAATTACCATAACCCGACAGCACAGCTGAGTCGTATTACTACTGACCCGATATATTAATATACCGATATATTAATAATATCCCGTACACATTGTGTGTGACCCAATGGGCCCACTTAAGACTACCAGTCATATAACTCATTTATATGTCAACCCGACATCGACCTCTAGCAAGGGATATCGGATACATAGACTTAAGCGGGTAAATCCGTAGGACAGTGGACATAACTCCTTCATATACGTATCTCATTTTAATAAGAACTACGCCTTCATTAATCTCGCTTTGTTACGGGTGACCGGCTACCTGTTGAACATTCCTTTTTCAACACTTCCTCTAACTTTACTTCTTCTAATTTACATTTCGTGTTCATTTTCGGCCAATGAAAAAAAAACCCGTGGAGACATGACATAGGTCCACCCCGACGCGGCCACGCGCGGGTTTGGGTAGGCAAATGAATCTCCATATGAAACGGATCGAATGGAAATTTAAATCGAAGTGGAGTCGCCACCGAACTTTGTGGGAGTTCGGGCCCGTTCGAACCCACTCTATGTCGTAGTGGGCCGTGTACAAAATACGGCCCATTTCCGATGTCAGAGTTTATTGTGCTCGTCCCTTTGCATTGCGATACCGATACCGTCACTACCGGTTATCATGTATTGAATGACTCTCGTGCGCCAACGGTTTCGGGCATCCGGAAACCGAGGTTCTGAGTAAGGGGTGAGGGTACGTGTTGGGAAGCCCACAAAGGACACCCAACCCCGCCCGCACTAGCGGCCTCTACTAGGATATCGTAAGACTCTCTAATACGCGCGTTAGTAATTCGGTGAGAATGGTTATGCAAGGATTGTTTTCCCTAAGCATGTGATGAATTGAACGGGTTTCTGTGTCGATTTAATGCAACTAAAATCTTAACGTCGAAGTTGTATTTTAGCATGCGGGTTCATTTTAGTACGATAAAATAAACAATAAATCAACAAGTGCCCCCTGTACGAACCAGATGTTCATTTTCGATTTGCTATTGGGTTTGAAATTGCTTTTGATCTTTGCTAAGTTGATGACTTTGTCGAATCGGGCATAAATATTGATTAATTTATGCTCGATTCGTGTGTACGATACTCGTCATATCCAACATGCGATTATTGAATCGACATCGGATATTGGAGTGAGGTAAAAGGTTAATTGCTATAAGTCGTTTTTTGAATCAACCGAAACGATATAAATTCCCTCCGCGTTTACGGCGTCGTATTAATTCTTGTCTAATTGTATGACGTCCATATTAACATCAACGAGAAATCGAATCAGTTTGATTATTTGACTAAGTCGTTAGGTTCGACATCCAAATATGGAATTGGTGTCGAACCTAAAGATTGACACTTGAATAAAAAGACTTGTTCCCTTGGCTTTTCCGACATCGAAATAAATCCCTAGAGATCGTGATGTCGGATCCGTGTCAACGGGTTTCGACCCTTATTAAATAAAACACTTGTTTTAGAAAAATCGATGTGAATATGCGATGCAAACGAAAATAAACGAATTATTGTTGAAATTGACCCGTTTCAATAATCAAATGCTAGGGTGTCAGGATAAGCGACCGGCAACGCTGTGTGCAGTACACTTGTATATTCGGGTTTCCTTATCCTGACATCCTTCGCACTCGACACAAATCGACGAGTATTTTAATGTCTTTTGATACTAATTGTACTATTGATATTACAAATGCGGTAATTAAATAAAAAAACAAAAAGAAGAAAAAAAATGAGGAGAGAAAGAGAAGAAGGGAAGAACGGGAATTGGCACCCTCAACCTACATGTTCTCGTCTCGGAACGGACTCGTAACCGTGGCTTTAACACAAGAGTCTTCGAGGTTTTATGGAGGTTAAGTTATGGTGGCTCGGGTTGTAGATTCCTAAACTAGGTTTAGGATTTTTTGCTAGTGTATTGCTTGATGGTTTTCTTAGGGTTTGCTTAGGGTGTATTAGGGTTGGAAAGAAGTTTTAATTAGGGTTGTAAAGATTGTAAAAAAAGGTGTCTTGAAGTGTGTGCAAAGGGTTGCTTATATAGGAAAAGCTAGGGCACCGGTTTAGGGTTACTCGACCGAGTGGCCAGCTGACTCGGTCGAGTGGCCTTGTGCGCCAACCGTCGGGCTTGAATAAGGGCCCACTCGATCGAGTGGCCCAGCTGAGTTGCGCGGGTCTATTATTTTGGACCGTGATCATGGATTTTTGATGGGTTTGTGTTTGAATTGGACTTTTGATGTTTGAGGGTTTGTTTTGCATGTCTCGGAAACGACTTTGACCGGGATTGACCCAATCGCGACGAGTCGGTTTTAATTCCGGTGTCGGTTTTGGCCCAAATTAGTCTTGTTTGACTCGGAATCATCCACTGGGCCTGGATTCGAGGTTGATTTTGTGAGATTTGTACTCTGTAAGTGTGTTAGCCAACGATTAATGGATTTGAGCCCGTATCCGTACGGATAGAAGCATGTTAGCGTCCAATCATCGTCGGGTGTTTTTTTTGGAAACTACCATAGACACCTGGCAGTCAAAATGCGGGTGTCTACAACCCGGAAATTCATCTTCCATTTGTTTTTCAGTTAGCCTTATAGAAGCTATGAAAAAATGTTTATATTGTAATTTTGGCTTTCACGATAACTGCAACGGATCTAATAAAACCCTAGAAAGTTACAACAAGTCACTATGACCGGTAATGGCAACTCATAATTTCATACATAGCAAAGCGAGATTAATGAATGCGTAGTTCATATTAAAATGAGATTACGTATACTTTGTATTAATTTAAGAAGCACAAACATAGTTGGTATTATTCCCATGAAATAACCCATTAAATAATTTAAAACAAAATATATATAATTGAAGTTTTTTTCAAGTGACATGTAATCTCAAATTTTTTAAACTACATGATTTATTTAAATAACTTTATATATGTCGGGTTAGACTACAAGTCGGTTCAAATATGGGTCGGGTTATACGAGTCACGAGACAGGTTATGCTTAGAATACAAGTGAAAAACAGTTTCGAACACATTTTTTTTTCGTTTTTTAACTAAAAAAATAATATTTTTGATATTACCTTTTTATTTATTTTAATAATATTATTTCCATACTCCTTGATTATAATGTTTATATTTCAATGAATTTTTAAAACTGGTTTAATAATTATTTTATTATCGAAAGATAAAAAATGTTGTATTAAATTGAATATTAGTTTATAGAGTACATTAAAAATTACTCCCTTTAAAGATACCAATTTTAAAATTTACTCCCTTTTGAAATTTTTGTTAAAAATAAGTCCCAAAATCTATCAAAAGTTCAAAAATTGCTCACAAATTTTTTTTAGGGCGGAAATGCCCTTGTTTAGAGGGTGAGGTGAAGTAATATGGCATAAAAAAGTTGAGGAAATTTTCGTCCAAAAATTTTATTTTGGAGCAATTTTTGAACTTTTGATAGATTTTGGGTGTTATTTTTAACAAAAAGTATAAAAGGAGTAAATTTAAAGAATAGTATATTAAAAGGGAGTAATTTTTAATTTATATTTGTAATTTAAAATATCGAGTCATGGATCAATATTTAGACATCTTGAATCTTGACCTATGAATAAACGGGTTGAGCGGGTCGGGTTACAAGTCAGGTCAAATTTTGGCAAGTCTAATAGTAACATTTACTATTTAACACGATAATCCAACTTTAGTCTCCCAACAAGTGTTCCTTGTGACGGACATATTTGTCGCCACAGACTCACAACCTTGCGACGGGGAAAATACTACCCACGTGGGTAGATAAGACAAAATAGATTGTCATATCTCAGGTATTTTACTTTTACTCCATATACTTGCGACGGAAACATTCCCCACAAGTAAGAATTTTTGTTAGGCTCCATAGGTACAATTTTTACTAGAGAGTAACGTACAAAAATTGCTTGATAATTTAAATTAAGATTAGACAAAAAGTTGTATTCAAATAAAAGAATAATATATAAAATTAATTATATAGAACAAATAATAAGTTAACATTAGATTTTTTTTTGCCATCGGAGAAAGAGCTTAAGAATTCAGCGCATTGGCCGCTAGGTTATGCGCAATAGAATTCAGAGGTCGAGGTATAAAACAGAGAGAAAGACAAGGAAACAAAGAAGTTAAATGGTCAATATTTCCTAGCACATGGATGAGGTATGGCGGTCGATCCTCATTGTTGTAGAGATGTTGGATCAACTGGAGGCAATACGTAAAGACAATAAGGTGGAGAAAACCATTTGGGTTGGCCCACATCATCGTCTGGTAGATTCCCAGAGCTTCTGCCTGGATAGGGGATGTCGCCATGATCTTAACTGAAGTCAAAGAGATCACCTGGTTGGTAGGTGAGTAACAGATCCATCAAGGCGAGGACGTCTCCACATCCTTCCATGAAGCATCCACCTTGATACGATAACAGCTACAGGAGTCAGTATTGCCGATAAAATTTACCTTGCTTAGCTGGCATGGGATATGACTAATGTAGTAGTTTTCCTTATCAAGTTGTTGCATTTTCACAAGGCGATCCTTCCTGCGAGTCTTTAAAGACACAGCTGAGAAGGCCATATCAAATTCATTCTGTAAGAGATGGAAAACCATAGTGATACTTGGGGATTTGTCTTGGAACACCTTCAGATTTCTTAACTTCCATAAGCACCAGAGAATGGCGACAAAATAGATGTCCATGTATTCCTTTCTTCTAGTATTACGGAGGAGGATGATCCATTCAGCAACCCACTCCTTGAAGTCAGAGGTCCCTCTATTATTAATGAAAAGACCTAGGGAACACGATGCCCAGATCCTCATGGTAAAAGTGCAATCCCGGAAGAGATTATCAAGGGATTCCATAGCAGAAGAATTATCACAGAAAGGACAAGACATCGTATCACCCAGGCCTCTTTTACTAAATTCCTTACCAATTGGGAGAGCATCATTCATAATTTTCCAAAGAAAAGTTTCCATTTTGCCGGTCCACGAATATTCCATAGGTAGGACTTACAGAAATTCAGAACAGATGGACTTTCAATACTGTAAGTGAGGAGTGGCTTAATGTTTTCATCAAAGGATTTTTTGTATCCACTTTTAGAGTTATAGTTGCCAGACGGAGTATGAATCCAGCAGAAGAAATCATCGCATGGAAACAGTGGTCTCGGGCTACATTTAATCTGATTGGCCCACTCTTCAGCAAAGAGATTATCCACATTATCCAGAATCCAATTGCCATTATCATCAGTCAAGGTCGAGAATGATAAGTTCCGAGGGAGATCAGCCTCATCCATCTTCGTAATAGGCTTCAACCCATTAACCCATTTTACATTCATTGGATCCAAAGAGTTATTGTTTCCAGGAATCCATCCCATAGAGTCACGCAGAAGCTCGAAACCCCACACAATACCCTTCCATCCTCATATGAATTAAAGTGGCTCTTAACACCCTCATCGGGCATGGGGTAAGGTTGACATTTGTATTTAGCGACAAATAGACGACCCAACAGAGAGCGAGGTTGCTTGACAATTTTCCACGCTAATTTCCCCAAGAGCGCTTGATTTAATGAGTTTATGTGACGAATACCAAGGCCACCTTCAACTTTCGGGAGACAGATATGGAAATTACTTCTCTAGTGAATAGTACGGTCATTTCTACTACCAGCCCACCAAAAATGGGCAAATAATTTGTTAATCTTATTTGCCACACTTACCGGTATACGAAATACCGATAAGAGGTAAACAGAGAGGGAGGCAAGAATAGAAGAAATGAGAGTAAGTCGTCCAGCCGGAGAGAGTAAATTGCCATTCCAAGATGAGATTCATTTGGTGACCATATCCATGACAGAGCCATAAAAAACCTTACTATTTCTAGAAACATCCAAGGGTAGGCCTAGATATCTATCAGTGAGAGAGCCCATTTTAAATCCAAAAGTGCGATAACCGTCTGCATTAGAGCCAAGGTGCACTTAGGGCTGTAAATAACTGTTGATTTTTCTTTATTGATGATTTGCCCCGATGCATCGCAGAAGTCTTGAATGATCTTATTGAGATTATAGATATCATTCATGCGCCCTTCAAGAAAGAAGAGGTGTGGACATGACATAGGTCCACCCCGACGCGGCCACGCGCGGGTTTGGGGAGGCGAATGAATCTCATGTGAGATGGATCTCGAATTGAAATTTAAATCGAAGTAAGGTCGCCACCGAACTTTGTGGGAGTTTGGGCCCGTTTGAACCCACTCTATATCCAAGTGAGCCGTGTACAAAATACGGTCCATTTGGATGTCAGAGTTTTTTGGGTTCGTCCCTTTGCATTTTGATACCGATACCAACATTATCGGATACCGTGTATTGAATGACTCTCATGTGCCAATGGATTCGGATATCCGGAAACCATGGTTCTAAGTAAGGGGTGAGGGTAAGTGTTCGGAAGTTCACAAAGACCACCCAACCCCGCCCGCACTTAGCGGCCTCTACTAAGATATCGCTTGACTTTCGAATACACGCGTTAGTAATACGATGAGATGATATGCAAACATTGTTTTGACTAAACATGCGAATATTTGAATAAATGGCTAAGTCAATTTAATGCAATTAAATTAACGTCAAAGTTGTATTTAGCATGCGAGATTCATATTAGTACAATAAAACGAATAACGGAAATAAAATACCAAAATAGAAACAAACATGTTAGCAACAATGATAACGATGATAACAGTTTGCAAATAATATAAATTGATGCTACAGAAGGATGTAAACGCCACGATGCATGATTTTGGAAGGTAGTATCACACGTGATTGACTTGACACATGTTGCCCTAAGTCACGAAAATATTTTATCGATACTCGAAGGACGTTATGGGACTCACGGTTTTGACGTGATAAAGGGCCACTCAATCGAGTCATTGAGGGACTCGACCGAGTGGGCCTCCGAAAAAGTTTCTGTCTCGGAATTTGAGGTTTCACTCGATCGAGTCATTGAGGGACTCGACCGAGTGGTCCTCAAAAGGACCTTCCACCTCGGTTTTTGGGGTGCCACTCGATCGAGTGGGCTAGGCACTCGATCGAGTGCCCCCTGTACGAACTAGGGTTCGTTTCGCAATTTGTTGTAGATTTCAATTTTTTTTTGGTAAATCGCTAATTTTGTCAAATCGGGGAGAAATATTGTATGATTTGTGCTCGATTCGGATTTTGATACTTGTCGTATCCGAGATTTGATTATAGAATCAATATAGAATACTTAAAGTAAAATCTAGGAAAAGATGTTGTGAGTCGTTTAAATTAAACTTAAACGAAATGAATTATCTCCGTGTTATAGTGTCGTAATTAATTGTTTAGAATATGTGACAACTATTTTAGCATCAACGAATTCGTATTAGTTAAATTTATTGACTAATTCGTTTAGATACGATATCCGACTATTGAGTTGGTATCGGATCTAAAGAACGACGCTCTATATTTTCTTGAATTAAAAAGGACTAGATTCCCTCCGCATCTCGACATCGTAACGAATCCTTGCGGATTATGCGATGTCGGATCCGCATCAACGGGTTTCGACTCAACTTGAATAAAAGTGTTTAATTCGAAATAGTTTTTGAAAATCGATGCATATGCGGTATTAACGATGATGACGATGACGCGAATAAAAAAACGTGACTAACGACGCGACAAAATAAAAACGCTATTGTTGATGTTGGCTCGCTTTAACAATCAAATACTCGGGGTGTCGGGATAAGCGACCGGCCACGTCGGGTGAAACACCCTTGTATTTGGATTTTCTTATTCCGTCATCCTTTGTATTCGACACGAATTAGCGAGTATTTTAATGTCTTACTAGTAATATTAACGATATTAGATGCGAAATAAAAGGAAAAAAACGGAAAAAAAAAACGTGAAGAGAAGAGGAAGAGAGACGCAAGAAGAGAAGAGGAGAAAAGGAAGAAATCGGGATTTTTTCACCCTCAACCTACATGTTTCGTATTCTCGATACGGAACTCGTCTAGTCGTGGCTTGATCACGGGAGTATCGAGATCTATGTAGATGGAGTTATGGTGGTTTAGGGTTTGATGGTTTGCTAAACACTAGGGTTTTAGGTTGTAGAGATGAGAAGATTGAAAAAAAGGTGTCTAAATTGTGTTGCAAAGGGGTGTATATATAGGAATGATCCCCCTCTCCCGTCTAGGGTTACTCGATCGAGTGCCCATGTTGACTCGATCGAGTGTCCCAAAGAAGATGTAAAAAAGGTCCTGCTGAAGGCCCACTCGATCGAGTGGGCTGACACTCGATCGAGTGGGTCAGCTGGGCCATATATTTTACAGATTTTGTATTTTGAATTGAATTCTTGATATTTGCATGGCTGTTTTGTGTCTCAGAAACGGCTTTGACCGGGATTTGACCCGGTCGCTAAAAGTCGGTTTTATATTCGGTGTCGATTTTGATTCAAATTAGTCATATTTGATTGGAAACGACCCATTGGGCCTGAATTTGAGGTCGGTTTTGTGAGATTTGTACTCCATAAAAAGCCCAAGCCAGAAACTAACGGTTTCGAGCCTATATCCGAGCGCGTAGAAGCATGTTTGTGTATCATCATCGGGTATTTCTTGGAAACTGCTATAAACACCTAGCGACCAAATGTGGGTGTCTACAGAGCCCCCACTCTGACTGAGGCTTGGACAAGGTGAAAGTCAGAGTAGCTACCAAGCCAATCGAGGATTAAGACCTGGCAGACTTCCGCTAGGGTCGTTTATAGTCCATTAGACTTGCCTAAAAGGGCTCGCCAGCCATAAGATAGAAATCATACCTGAGTTCTGTTGTCAGGAATAGCTCCGTGGGACTTGTTTTTTTTAAGCCCTGGGCGTATCTGTATGTGGATACATCTCTTCTTGGTGCTGTGCGGGAGCTTGCCTAAGAAGCCCTGGGTGTGTCCGTTTGCAGATACATCCCATCTCAGAACTATGCGGGAGCTTGCCTAAAAAGCCCTGGGTGTGTCCGTTTGCAGACACATCCCCATCCGAAATTACACGGGAGACTGCCTAAGAAGCCTTGGGTGTGTCCATTTGCAGACACATCCTCACTCAGAATTATGCGAGAAATCGGACTTGTTGTATAAGTCCTGGGTGTGCCTATATATGGGCCCATCCCGTGCTACTTCGGGAAAATGCCGCCTTGGGCTTTCCGCTGGGGAGATATATGAGTTGCACAGGCGCTGGGGAATAAAAAAACTTGATGTTCCTTTGGGAAGCCAAGATGATACCTGAAATGTTAGATATACTGGCAGAAATAACAAATATAGCAGATAGCAAGATAGCATACAGGAAATGCAGTTAGCATCTATAGACTGACTCGCGCTGGGAAAAATGATTTTTTGGCTTCATTTTGAAATCGAAGTCTAAAAGCAACTCACGTGCTAGGAGATAGGTTTTCAAAATTGAAAAGGGCAGAAAAGAATTTTGCAGTTTAAATAGGCTGAAATTTAACCTTGTCGAAAAAAAAAATCTCAAATGGCTAAGTTTTGCAAATTTTGAAGTGGGAATTCGAGGACAGAGGTATACCGACAGACTCGACTCTAGACATAATAGGACGAGTTGACAGACGCGACTAGACTCTCGAGGGGTTGGACCGTGACTCGGTAAGGGGATGGGCCACCTAAGATGACAAGACTCTTAAGTTGCGCTATTCCGTAGCCTAGGCGAGTGGCAAAACGGTCGAACATCGAAATGAGATAGATATGCTATAGGGGACTTGTAGTAGTCTGCAATGGGACTGCTGTAGTCTTGTGCTCTTCTAGATTTTTGATTTCAGGGTACATTCCCAAAATGGGTATTGCTTCGAGTACTAGGACACACTATAAAAAGGAGGCTAGATTTTGAAAGTATTTGGATTATGTGAGTGGATGGAGAACTTCTGCCTAGGAGAAGCCCCCAGGATGACAAAGCTAGCAGTTGAGAACATGACAGTGTCGTGACCGGAATGATGGGACTTTTTGAATGTGTGTCAATGTGGGTGGTTGTGCATCTGTTGAAAGGCTGCCTACGTATTCACGTGTGGTGAAATCAAACCATGCCGTAGTTCAGTGATTGAAAAAATATTATGGTGCCTAGTTTAATAGGACTTTGTGTGTAACTAGCCATATCGATGGTATAGGCTAGGTGCATTCCCAACGATGTCTTGATCAAAGGGCTCGAATAGTTAGGATGTTGATCATGTGACTGTGAAAGTTCTACGGGGTAGCCCCCAGAGGTGGTGTGAACTATTTAGGCATGTTCTATATGCCGACTGCGAGTTGAGTTCCCGTGTTCGGGGTTGGTAACTGGTTTGAATGTTTTTGGAAATATGGTGCTAGGTTGTAAGTGACTTTGATGTTTTGACACCTGGAGCTTGATTTTGTGGAGCTAATGCTTCGAGGGTAAGGTATTGTAATGCGTTAGGAAAGGGGAAGTCTAGTAAAAATGACTCCGACTTCAATCGAGGTAGATTGATAATGTGGGATCTGGTTTCCATGTATGACCCTAATGGTTAGGGTGTATCCTATGGAGCTTGAATTCTCAAAATTCCGGGCTGTCTCTTAGCCTAGGTCTCGAGAAGGTCTTGAAGGTTTTAATGTGGAAAGGCTAGATGTGGTGTTAATTTACCAGCATGGTTGATCTCTCCCTTATTTGATGTTATGGGCATTGATAATTCTTGAAGTGACCGTACCCCAGTCAAGGGACTTTCACTTGAGTTGACCGCTAACTACGGTCATGGGTTTTTGAATATTTTTTTAGTTGGTTGACCTCTTAGCCCCGGTCTAGTTGACCGTTTAACCTTGGTCATGGATGCCTTTTTTTTATGATGGCCTGCTTTTTTGTCTTGGCCTTTTGCTTTTTTTCCTCTTGGACTTTTGATTTTTTTTCCCAGCTTTTTTCGTTTTTCCTTTTTTGTTGGTCAGACTAACACCAAAGGTAGGGATTGGTTGATCTTATTGGATGTGTGTTTATTGTGGGAAATGGGCTTGCCTCCCGTTTTGAACCCAAACTACGAGACTACCTAGATTTGTCGTAGGATTTGATACTCTCCTGCTAAGGGTAGTTATGTGGCTTTCTATGTCAGACATGGAACTGGTAAAGGAAAACACAGGTCTCGATTTCCTGCAGTCATTATAGATGTGCCCATAATAGTCACGTGTGTGTGCTCACAGTGTATGATGGTGTTCATCATGTTCTCGGAAACACATAAAGAAAGTATATATGAGAAATAGAAAATCTGACTTTATTGAATTTGAAAAGAGGACAGAATACAGTTGACTCTGACTTTCGAAGAAATAGCAAATCCTAGACTCGGACTCAGACTCGGACTTAAATCAAATCCGGACTCTCGGATGATGTTGTCAGTGGTCTTCGGCTTCTAACGACTCGAGTGGATGTCCAATATAGCCTTCGGTAGAAGCTTCACCCAGATCTTCATTATGTCGAAGATCATCTTCAACTCTAGTGCCCATTTCAGTTAAAGTGGCGAAGTTGGGTATGATAGCATACCGGAGATGGACCCAGTAGGAAGGGAGGAGATTCTTGACAAAGGCCTCCACTAAATTTTTTCATTGGGCTTCTCCACCAACTTCACACTTTCGGCCCTCCAGCGTGGGAGGTATTTGGCGAAGCCTTCTTTGGGCTCCTGGGCCATGACTTCTAGGGTCCGCATGGTAGTCTGAAGTTCGGTATTAACAGAATAGTTTTTAGCGAACTCGGTAGCCACATCTTCCCAAGTTGGGAATCTTTTTGCATTAAGCCTATAGAATCAGGCTTTTGGATATTTCCCGAGGGATGCGCCGAACAAATTGATGAACATGTCGGCTTTGACCCCCTTGACTGCCATGAATTGTTTGAAAGCTCGGAGGTGTAATAATGGATCCTCCATCCCTTCGAATATGGGTAACCCTTCTAAGTTGAGATCCTTTGGTAGTTTCTCACTTATGGGTGTATATTTTCGGGCATTTTCCGTGTGGATAGTGTTGTTCATTGATAAGTGGACCTGTTCCTCCAGCTTACGGACCGCGCAGACCAGTTCAGCTAGGGGCCCAGTAGTCTCAACCCCACCATTAGGGGTCCCTTGTTCCAAGGCGCTTAAACGGGTAGCGGTAGCTATTTGGTCGGACTTGATGGCTGTCAATTGGGTCTCAATCTTAGCCAGTTAGGCTGTCAAATTGTCCAAAGTGTCTCGCATCTTGTGTTAGCGTCTGGTTAACGGTGGTCTGTCTGTAAGAATACCGCGTAATCAGTGAAGTTGCTTCGGAACTTGAATTCACCAAGGCATAGGAAATAGCGCGGGAGGAGAGACGACCCCAGTTTGACTCGGGTTAGACTCTCCTAAGACAAATGTGTAGGGTGCGATTATTGGAGTGACTGTGATTAATCGCTCCGTCGGAGAATAGCCCCCAAGTGAGAATAAGGACTCAAATAGGACTCAGATGGTGTGACATCTAAGTGACTCAAAGGTGGGGTACGTGAGACACGTGTAAGCCATGACCCTTAGAGCAACCGTGATTGACCGCCCTGCTGGAGGGTAGCCCCCAAGTGGGATCGAAAATTTTGTTAAGCCTCAAGTACTGGACGAGTGACCCTTAGACGTAAGGATCACGAACCTTTTGTTGTAGGGCTATGCCTTGTAAAAGGTTGACTCGACCTCGAGGAAAGGCAGACGGGGTAAGGGAAGAAACTTGCGATGTAAGATCGGCAGAGTTTCGACGCTAGAGACCCTCGACTTGACCCGAATAAGGGTGGCCCTGCGATTTAAGGTAGACCCTTAAGTTAAAGGACTTTTGAATTGGGATGACTCGACTAACGGATTGAAAGACGGGCGAAATTCCCTTAGGAAAGGTCGTGGGGACCGTCCTGCTGGAGGAAAGGATCGCGTGAGACTTTCTAGTTTGGACTCGAGTGTGTAAACGGGCCTACTTTTGTAGGAGTATGTCCTACGTAGGTGGGTCATGCCTTAGTCAAATAAGACAGCCTGGGATAGGGAGGAAATCCACGATGTAAGATCGATGGAGTTTCGACGCTAAAGACCTTCGATGACTTACGACAAGACCCAACACTGCTAAATACGGGAAGTCCTAAGAAGAGGAAAGTTTTCCAAATGAATTTTGGAGAAAATCCTGAAAAGGTGGAGGACGGGCCGATTTTTCAAAAATCGGAAAAGTGCCATCGGGCCGCAATTTTGAAGGTTTGAAAATATTTTCGAATTTTGAAATGGGCAGCATACCAGCTAAAAATAGGCTATTTTGAGTAAAATCATAAGTCCTAAATTCGGTATGCTTCCCGGGTTTTGAAATTGGATACTTTTGAAAAAAAAGATGCATTTTTTTTAAAAATGACGGTTTTTGAAAATGACATAGAAACCAAGTAGCATATAGTCACGCAAACATTATAACAACGCCATGTATGCTTTACACTAAGTCTCGGCCGGTCTAGATAGGGTCTATACCAGTGTACATAGCCTTTCCGAGAATCGGGACGGACTTCCTAAGTCGAGTTGAGCTTAGAACATGCCGCGAAACCCATACGAATCGGCTATGGACACCATTGACATATCCATATAGGAGTACATCACGGTATAGTGGGACATCGGTCACCAGTACCGCCCCGAGTAAAAATAGGGTTATGCATGAACCGTAAAACTAAAACGCGTATTGTACTAGTCAAACGATTTCTATTCGAGTCTCACCCTGAGGATGCCGATGGTAAGTCACACATCAGTTATTCCCCAGCGAAGTCACAAATTGTGGACACGACATAGGTCCACCCCGACGCGGCCGCGCGCGGGTTTGGGGAGGCGAATGAATCTCATGTGAGATGGATCTCGAATTGAAATTTAAATCGAAGTGGAGTCGCCACCGAACTTTGTGGGAGTTCGGGCCCGTTCGAACCCACTCTATATCCTAGTGGGCCGTGTACAAAATACGGCCCATTCGGATGTTAGAGTTTATTGGGCTCGTTCCTTTGCATTTTGATACCAATACCGACATTATAGGATACCGTGTATTGAATGACTCTCGTGTGCCAATGGATTCGGATATCCAGAAACCATGGTTCTGAGTAAGGGGTGAGGGTACGTGTTGTGAAGTTCACAAAGAACACCCAACCCCGCCCGCACTTAGCGGCCTCTACTAAGATATCGCTTGACTTTCGAATACACACGTTAGTAATACGATGAGATGATATGCAAACATTGTTTTGACTAAACATGCGAATATTTGAATAAATGGCTAAGTCGATTTAATGCAATTAAATTAATGTCAAAGTTGTATTTAGCAAGCAAGATTCATTTTAGTACAATAAAACGAATAACGGAAATAAAATACCAAAATAGAAACAAACGTGTTAGTAACAATGATAACGATGATAACGGTTTGCAAATAATATAGAATTACGCTACAGAAGGATGTAAACGACCCGATGCATGATTTTGGAAGGTAGTACCACACGTGATTGACTTGACACGTGTTGACCTAAGTCACGAAAATATTTTATCCAGACTCAAAGGACGTTATAGGACTCGCTGTTTTGACGTGATAAAGGGCCACTCGATCGAGTCATTGAGGGACTCGACCGAGTGGACCTCAGAAAATGTTTCTGTCCCGGAATTTATGGTATCACTCGACTGAGTCGTTGAGAGACTCAACCGAGTGAGTCACCACTCGATCGAGTCATTGAGGGACTTGACCGAGTAGTCCTCAAAAGGACCTTCCACCTCGGTTTTTGGGGTGCCACTCGATCAAGTGCCCCCTGTACGAACTAGGGTTCGTTTCGCAATTTGTTGTAGATTTCGAAATTGTTTTTTTTTTGGTAAATCGCTAATTTTGTCAAACCGGGTAGAAATATTGTATGATTTGTGCTCGATTCGAATTTTAATACTCGTCGTATCCGAGATTTGATTATAGAATCAATATCAAATACTTAGAGTAAAATCTAGGAAAAGATGTTGTGAGTCGTTTAAATTAAACAAAAACGAAATGAATTATCTCCGCGTTATAATGTCGTAATTAATTCTTTAGAATTATGTGACAACTATTTTAGCATCAACGAATTCGTATAAGTTAAATTTATTGACTAATTCGTTTAGATACGATATCCAACTATTGAGTTGGTATCGGATCTAAAGAACGACGCTCTATATTTGCTTGAATTAAAAAGGACTTGATTCCCTCCGCATCTCGACATCGTAACGAATCCTTGCGGATTATGCGATGTCGGATCCGCATCAACGGGTTTCGACTCAACTTAAATAAAAGTGTTTGATTCGAAATAGTTTTTGAAAATCGATGCATATGCGGTATTAACGACAATGACGCGAATAAAAAAACGTGACTAACGACGTGACAAAATAAAAACGCTATTGTTGATGTTGGCTCGCTTTAACAATCAAATACTCGGGGTGTCGGGATAAGCGACTGGCCACGTCGGGTGAAACACCCTTGTATTCGGATTTCCTTATTCTGTCATCCTTTGTATTCGACACGAATTAGCGAGTATTTTAATTTCTTAATACTTGTAATATTAACGATATTAGATGCGAAAGAAAACGAAAAAAAACGTGAAGAGAAGAGGAAGAGAGACGCGAGAAGAGAAGAGGAGAAAAGGAAGAAATCGGGATTTTTGCACCCTCAACCTACATGTTTCGTATTCTCGATATGGAACTCGTCTAGTTGTGGCTTGAGCACGGGAGTATCGAGATCTATGTAGATGGAGTTTTGGTGGTTTAGGGTTTGATGGTTTGCAAAACACTTGGATTTTAGGTTGTAGAGATGAGAAGATTGAAAAAAAAGGTGTCTAAATTGTGTTTCAAAGGAGTGTATATATAGGAATGATCCCCCTCCCCCGTCTAGAGTTACTCGATCGAGTGCCCCTGTTGACTCGATCGAGTGGCCCAAAGAAGATGTAAAAACGGGCATGCTGAAGGCTCACTCGATCAGTTGGGCTGACACTCGATCGAGTGGGTCAGCTGGGCCAGATATTTTGCAGATTTTGTATTTTGGATTGAATTCTTGATATTTGCATGACTGTTTTATGTCTCGGAAATGGCTTTGACCGGGGTTTGACCCGATCGCTAAAAGTCACTTTTATTTCCGGTGTCGGTTTTGACCCAAATTAATCTTATTTGTTTGGAAACTACCCACTGGGCCTGAATTTGAGGTCGGTTTTGTGAGATTTGTACTCCGTAAAAAGCCTAAGCCAGAAACTAACGGTTTCGAGCCCATATCCGAGCGCGTAGAAGCATGTTTGCGTCCTATCATCATCGGGTGTTTTTTGGAAACTGCAATAGACACCTAGTGGCCGAATGTGGGTGTCTACAAGAGGGCATCATCAGCAAAGAAGAAGTGAGAAAGTGGAGGCGCCGTACGGGCAATTTTAATGCCTTTGAGGATACCACAATCTTGGGCAGCACATAAGTTTCGTGACAAGATTTCAGTGCATAGGACAAAAAGGAAGGGAGAGAGAGGGTCCCCTTGCCTAAGACCATGAGAATGAATAATTTGCACCTTAGGGGCACCATTAATGAGAACCTCATACGTAACCGAAGTGATACAGTTGAGAATCAATTTGATCAAATGAGAAGGAAAACCCATCGACTCTAGAGTAAGCCTTACAAAACGCCAGTCCATTCGATCAAAGGCCTTGCTGAAATCAACCTTCAGAGCGATTTTTCCCGGTCCCTTGCCCCTAGAATTTTTGATATGATATGTAATTTCATGGGCAATAATAATGTTATCATGAATAGAACGGTTTGGGACGAAGGCATTCTGAAAATCACCAACCATCTTGCCCATTACTTGTTTGATTCGGTTAGCAATGCACTTAGTAGTGACGCGCATGATCACATTGCAAGGGCTAATAGGGCGGAACTGATCCGCACTCTCTGGATTCGAGACTTTAGGGACCAGAGTGATAAAAGTCCTATTCATTTATTTAAGGACCTTGCTAGAGTTTAAAGTTGAGCAAACTGCACTAGTAAGATCATGTTTGATCAAATTCCAGTGTTTCTGGAAAAAGATAGCTGGGAAACCATCAGAGCCAGGAGATTTTAAGCTTCCCAGTTGAAAAGTGGCAGCACGAACCTCTTTCGAGGTAAAAGGCTTAGAAATATGAGCAAGATCAATAAAATCCAGTGGAGAGGAAATACTGATGATCACCCATTAAATAGAGAGAAAGGAACTTACTAGCAATTAGTTGCTTGAGTTCACCATTCGTCGAAGTCCACACCCCATCATCATTCTTAAGGCCGAGAATGTAATTCCTCGTTGTTCTTCCTTTAACACAGTTGAAAAAGTATCTAGAGCAAGTGTCTCCATCAATAGCCCAATTAACTTTTACTCGTTGCTTCCAGAAAATATTGAGAGCCTCAATAAAACTCTTGAGATTATCATGGCATTGATCATATTCACTTTCCGATCCTCCCGATAATATGGTATTTGTAGCGATTCCCAGGGAAGTATCGAAGTCAGTCAAGCATTTATTCCAACTGCTTTTCTTATCAAGGCACCATTTCTTGAGACAGAGTCGAACTCTAGAGAGTTTTCGCATTAACTTGAAGGCTTGTGAGCCATGTCGATCGGAGAGTTTGCCCCATTATTTTATGACCATGTCATTACATTGATTAAAAAGAAAACACCAGGCCTCAACTTTATAAGGTTTATAAACCCTATCCTTACTTAGGAAGAAGTTCAACTCTAGCATGGCATGATCAGAGATTTGAATCGAAAAATGATTGACCCCAGTATTAGGGAATAATTCCAACCAACTTTGGCTAACATAGGCCTTGTCAAGCCTTTCATAAACACGCTTATTCCCCTTTCGATTATTACACCATGTATATCTAGGCCCTTTAAATGGAACATCTTGAAGCTAATGATCAAGTTTCCATGCCACAAAGTCATCTAACCCTTCAATACAATGCTGTCTCATGCTAAATTTATCCTCAAAATTATCTACTTGATTAAAATC
This sequence comes from Agrostemma githago, assembly GCA_958450325.1. NCBI lineage: Eukaryota > Viridiplantae > Streptophyta > Magnoliopsida > Caryophyllales > Caryophyllaceae > Agrostemma > Agrostemma githago. The sequence continues at coordinate 56,310,581 of OY288247.1, read as the reverse complement.
CCCCACAAGAATGTATGGGGATAGGAAGGAATCTAACCATTCACCAAGGCTATTCCAAACCTCTAGTCTACACTGTACATTGGGATGACCATAAACGAAACACATATACCAGTCCGAACCGCAAGATTTAACTTTTATTATTATGAAATTGGTACAAGAGAAGACAAGATCAAAATGTGTGGTTATATTCCAACCCAACCACAATCCCCCACTAGAACCATCCGAGTTCACCCCTATTCCATGACGAAACCCAAAAGAGCGCCCTAAAGAGCTTACAACATCAACACTACATTTAGTTTCCATTAAGAAGAGAAAGCCATACTTATAGTTATTACTACTAATAGCCCCTCTTAGTTTTCCTATTGTAGGGGCGAGCGGATCATTAAGACCCCTACAATTCCAAATAAGGCTGATCGTGGTGCCGGTGGAGGCTGAGCCGGGTCAACCTCCAGAACCCTAACATTATCATCAGTTTCTTCATCAGATTCATCAAATAAGAGGGCATCAACCGAGACCCGAAACCCCCCCTGAACTCCCCGCTTCCTCATTATTCTTTTTCTTTTTCATAATGCTCAGAATGTAAGACTAAGTAGCAGCTTCAGACACTATAGCATAATCAGGCAAAGAGAAAAGAAGAGGATCAGTAATTGCTTTCCTTTTTTAACCAGCATAGAAGAGGGTGGACCAGTCATCTTGATCTGTGGGGTTGCATCTGTACTTTTTGCCCTCATCATAGCACCCAGGGGTTATAACATCAGCCGCTGTAATTGGAATAGCAGGGTTAATCTCCTCAACATGTGTTTCAAATATTGGTGGGGGTGTAGCAGGAAAGGATGATCCCGCTTGCTCAGGCTCGGAATACGCCTATAAGCTTTAGAGAGATCCAAGTCATCAAAATTCATTGTCAAGCTAATATTGCGAGATATAGGATCATCTCCAGAAAGGTTACTTGATGCAAGTTAAGCCTGATTCACCTGCTCAGAAAGAAGAGGATTAGTACCATTTGCAAGACACAGTTGAGTATTAGGTTTAGGCGACAAAAATGGATCCTGGTGGTCCACCAAAGCAGCAAATTGGGAGTCCGCCTCCTCCTTAGAAATCAACGTATCAGCAGCATCCTCATAACTTTCAGACTTGTCGGATCCAAGAGGCCCAGCAGTAGGCCATTTAGGCAAAGCAAAAAGAGAGTCGTCGGAATCAGAACTATTATTTATAACCCAACCACCTGCAGCAGCAGTAGCATTAGGTGCACATCTTTCTCGTGTGGTGCCAATCATTGTAGTATCTGCAAGATTAGCATTAGCAACATTAAAAGCTAAGTCAATATTCATCGAATCATTCATAGAGGGGGGCATAAAATTCTGTTGATAATGGTGAGCATGGAATTGTGGATCAGGTGATGGAAGTGGGGCCCGTGGGACCTCCAAGGGCATGGAAAAGGTTTCCCCCCAACCCTCAGATTCATCTAAAGCGCGAGCAAAACCCGCATCATCCTCAACCCTAGAACGTATTGCCTATTGCTGAATGGTGTCGCGGTCATTCAGAACTTCAGTCCCGCCATTGTGGTTGTTGATGTTGTACGGATCATCACTGACATCAACCATGCTTTCAAACATGTAACCATATGGCCCCTGATTATTAGAGTTTTAACAAAATATAGGCAGAGCAATAGATTGGCTCGAACTAGGCTTTTAGACTAAGGCTTTTTAATCTCTTCTTTTCAACAGGTTGAAAAAGTCATGACCCTATGTTAACAGGTCATTTAGGATTCGAGTAAAAAAACACAAACTCATGACCCTAAAAACAACGGGTCGGGTCAAATTAATATTCGATGCAGAAATACAAATATATTCGATGTAGTAAGTCAAATGGTACGTACATATTAATATTGCTCACAAACACAAGACTTCTATATTTTGATCAGGTATCATTTGTTCCATTAAGAAAACTAATATAGGCACTAGACCTGTTGGGTGGGTCGGGTCAAATATGGACCACGTATCAGGTTATGATCAGAATACGAGATAGAAATAGTTTCGAACGCCTAATTTTTTACCACTTTTTAAATAAAAAAAGGGTATTGATTTTTTATTTATTTTAATAGTATTAGTATTAACTCTTTAATTATAGTGTTTATATTTAAAAAATAATCATAATCTTCTCAGCCTGTCTCACTTCTAGATTTCACTCGGAGTCGTCCTCTTAAAATAAACATTGATAAGTAGTGTCAATTTTTCAAAATGACAATTATTTGAAATAATCATAATCACTTCGTCGCAGTCAAAATATATACCCCCTCCGATTTTAAATGATTGTCCAATTTCAATACGAAGTATAATACTTCTCACATGTCTAACCCAAAGGGAGAATCATTTATAACCGAAAGAGGTAAAATGAAGTATTATAAGTTTATAACGTTAATGTTGCACCCGTGCATCGCACAGACATTAAAACTAGTATGAACTATAGGGTGCATTTTCAAAATAATATCAATTTTATTTAATCTGATAATAATACATATCATTGAACTAGTTAACCCAGAACAGTATGGATGACTTTTTAACCGGCTACATTAGGTAACCTAACTCATTTGTAATCGAGTCGATAAATTAATAGTCCGAAAGTGATTGGTTGAAGATTAAGATGACGAAAGAAGAGAAAGACATTAATCAAGGATTAAGATTAAATGCTCTGTACACTGACAATAATGAAGAGAGAGATGAAATATGAAATTAAAATAAAAGCAAAATTGGTTAAATATTGTTCTAGGTTAACTTGTCCAATGATATGTATTATTTCTCAAATTAAATGAAATTGATATTATTTTGAGAAGACATTGTATAGTTAATATTATTCTCGTTAAATAACCTTTATCATTGTTATCATTTTTTTATAAATAGGAGAATTTTATTGATGAATCAAAAAACGGTTTACAAAAAATTGGTGGGCAACCGAGATACAATCTGGGCCTTCACCCCCTTAGCTATAGCAAAGTTAAGTCTAGTAAAAATAAAAGGAATAGTGCGTGCTCCGATATCCTAAGACATCGAATTTTTTTGAATCCTTTTAAGCAAATCGATAGCCTCCGCCTCCAGCTCCCCCAGCGAAGAAAAAGATAATGGCAAAAAAACCATAACCAAGCCACCTCGGTACTTAGCGCATTTGCGCCGAGTAGCGCCACCCATAGTACAGCCGGACATGAAGTCAGAAAGCCCAAAATGAGTCAAGGGGAAGACATGATAAGATCCACGTACACATCACGACCCTTGTCCCAGGAGTAAAGCAGCAAATTTGTTAGGCGCAAGGACATGTCATGTAATAACCCGAATTTTTAAAACCTTAAATAATATAAATAGTTTAAATAATAGGGTCAAAGGTGGCGGAAACACCCGACAAAATCCGAATCATTACTATCTTGACAATCAACTAATACAATATTTCACAAACGGGTTCTAAAATAACAAAACCTAAACTTAGATGTGTGTATTTAATATCTTGTCACTAGTCTTCCCCAAAACAGCATCACAATCAACGTCAACCTGAAAGACCTGAAAGGGGGTCCACAGTCAGTGGGGAGTAACTAGATGCTCTCCCAGTCGTGTTAGAATAGGTTGAATATAAATAACAATCAACAACGAAGGAACAAAAGAGAGATGACATATGAAATCATTATAATCGATGACCCACAATCAATCGTGAAATAAACATAAGTTATCTCAAACATTAAACCACTATTTGTGTCTTATTGACCACGACAACCATTATTGTCAACCATGACTTAAATGTTAGCATTTAACACTATGTAACAAGTTTCATAATAACATATCACCATCAAAGTAAAATAACTGACTCTGGCTTCCAAAGCGTATAACAAATACCTTCATACACTACACCTAGGGTATAGAGCGAACACCAACTTGAGTGTATAACGGACACTCTTACCTGCCAGAGCATATAATTGATACTTTGACTGATGGATCATATAACAGACTCCCCGTCGCTGTGGAGCATATAAATGATACTCCACGGTACTATGTATAGCCAAATAACTGACGACTATATGTTCAAGCCTAGCTAGAGCTCTTGATGCAGTAACTGTACACCGAACGACACACGGGACCCTGAGCGTATAACTAACGTCTTAGGGCACGCCCGAACATAGACCTTTGGCATTTGGCGCTTTTTCATTCTGATTGGTATATAACAGATACCGCACGTCATCTATACCGCTAGTTTTCGTGTAATTGTACAGTATAACTGACTGTACCAGGCTCTCGTGAATAACGTCATGATTAATCCTAGTACAGTATAATAGACTATACTAAGTGGAAACTCATCCTAGTATAGTATAACTGATTAGACAAGGTAGTACTTCAATGTAATATTGTATTACTTAGGGGTGAGCAAAACCGGATATTTGGTTTTAAAAATTTAAAAAATTTTGATCCGTATCCGATCCGGTTTTTTCAGATATCTTGTTTTCGGATATCCGGTATCCGATTTTATATTTTTCTTCTATTTATTTTTTTAAAACATTTTTTCATTTTTAATTAAGAGTAATTAATTAATTGATTTTTAAGCAACGTTACGTTTTATATAAATTGATATAATAAAAACACATTAAAAAAAACTCAAAAAATGTTATATATGTCTTACGGTACCATTATTCTAACAAAATATTACGTTTCATTACATAATATCATAAATTTACTAATAGTTTTGTTTTCTACCTTTGAAAATAATTGGTGAGTTTTGAATTCTTTATTGTATAATTCATATTGGGATTATATTTTTCATATTTTTTTTATCGTTTTTAAAAAAACCGGATCGGAAACCGGATACCCGGTTTCAATTTTCCCCGATACGTATCCGCTACACAGTTTTAAGGAAAATCGTATCGTATATCCGCTTATTCGTATCGGATATCCAGAAATTTGTATAATTGAAAGAGTATACCGTATCTTATACGTATAATAAAACCGTATCGCATATTTTTGCTCACCCCTAGTATAACTGACTATACTAGATACCAATCATGCATGAAAATATCATGCCTTAAACATGGGACAGTATAACTGACTGAGCTATGAAGAACATAAACAAAAGTAACCTATCAACAACATGTGAAGAATAGATAATACAACTAACTATAATCTTAGCGTTAACCTTACATATTTAATGCCTAATACTATCCAAGGTTAGGGTTCTCTAACTATAACCTTGTCTACTAGGTTGAGGTTCACCTAACCTCAACCATAACCTCGTATAGTTAAATTAACTTTACTGCGATTATGATGCTACGACAAAGTTACATTAACCTCAAGTCAAGTGGTGTAGTAACTTCTCAATGAAGTTTCGTTAAATTCAATCAAGGTTACATTAACCTTTACTATAACCTTAACTTCATGCTAAGGTTACATTAACCTTAATTAGATATAACCTTAACTCCATGATAAGGTTACATTAACCTGTGTTATAAGTTAAGCTTACATTAACCTTGATTATAAACTTACGAAGTTTGGGAATGTTGACAAGATTATAACCCCATGTTGAAGCTATTTTAACCTCAAGTGAAGTTGCATAATGACTTCTCAACGAAGTTACATTAACTTCAAATAAGGTTACATTGACCTCAACCCTAACCTCAACCACCGGGTAATGGTAGGTTGAGTCATCATTGAATCTAGGGTTTAAAAACCCTAAAAGTTTCGATGAAACGCCCTACATCTCCACCAAGGGAGGACACGGTCGGTTCATGCACGTCCGAGCATTTGCTTATGAAACGACATAATAATACACGACACAATCGTAAATAATGTCAGGGTCGTCGGAAAGGGGGGTTCAGGAGGTTCCAAGAACCGTGGCCCCCAACAAGAAGGGCCTCAAATATATGTTTGTAGAGCAAAATGAAGCAATGAATGAATGTTTTCGCAGTGGTTGTTATGTTGCTATTGCAGATTTGTTGATGCGAAATCGATGCGCCTGTGCCACACTTTTTTTATTTTTAATCTTTCATGTTGGTCAGTGGGCCCCTCAATAAATTGTACGGAGTAATGGAGTATTGGTTTAATTACGGAGTATAACTTGGTGCATAATTTGTTTTTTTAAACTGTTGATTTTTGTACTTTAAAATGAGTAAGGGAAGTCATATTTTTATCCAAACAAAACTTTATTTTACTTATTATAAACGGATCATTCAATCAAAATGATACATTTTAATTTTTATAAAGGACTCTATATATATAGCTCTCATATCAATTTTTTCTATTTACGGAAAATGACAATATTTTCCAACCCTTTTAATTTAGGTGGACCATAAAACATTTTAATTTACAAATAACTTAAAAGTTGTGAAATAATAACGTGTACTTTGTTTAGGTACGAGGTAATATTATACTACTCCGTATTAGTATTGCGGAGTATGTCCAATATAAGAGCTACTCATTTTCTTCATATGTCTAAATGGTTAAGTGTGTAACATTTGACATGTTATAATTTGCCACTGATATGGTCGCTACAAATTAGAATTTGTATTTTTCTTAAGAACATTTTATTTTACGGGGCCTCATCTTAACATTTTGAACCGGGCCTTTCAAATTCATTAGACGGCTCTGAATAATGTTATTACGATAAAATAAACAATACAATTAAATCACGTCAACAATTAAAATATTCATCAAGATGTATAATAATATTACACAAAATCATCTAACACACTATTCATTCATTAATCATATTAATTACATACAACATACTCCGTATTAAACATGATTAAAGGAAATACATCTAGTTATCTTTTTACCATTAATGATAAACATAATAAGAACCACCATGAAGAACACGACCAACAAATCCTTGTCTCCAACACGTGTCATCATCTCCATAAATCAACTTTGAAGAATGTGAAAACCGAAACTCATGTGATAGAAATTGTACTACACAATCTTCTTTCAAAAACGGCCAAAAGAATGTCATTTTCTTCTTTAATAAGAAACCCTAAAGGTAGGTCTAAAGATTCGTGAAAATGAATCTCATAAAATTAATTGAGATGAATATGTTGTAGAGCAAAGAGCCAACATTATGAAAATATAATTTATGTATGCATTTGCAAGAAAGATAGATGCATAACAATGAAGTCAAACGAAGAAAAGAAGATGAAAGGAGAAGAAAGAGAGCAGGGAGTCGCGGGAGTGGCACCCACAAAATAAAATGTTTGACCTAGTTGTTTGCTAAGTTAAATACTTTTTATAAGATGCTTAATAAATGGGTTTTGGGTCTCTTAGCTCATACAATGGATCATCCAATTAAAAATTGGGTTGGACCATAATAAAACGCTTGGAGAAGCAATATAGGTGGAGTACGTATTATAGTAAAATAGCCAAATCGAATCTTGACATTCTAACCCATTAAAAGTGAGTCAAAATGAGTTAATTAATTAAAACGTATGAAAAGGTAATAAAATATTGAATGCATAATATTATAAAACACATAAATAATTATGTTAAATAACAAACATTTCGAATAAAATTATTATAAAATACGAGGTGTTACATGTCATGGTCGGCGATCAAGCCAAAGTCGACCTCTTTACCCGTAGTGATCTCGGATCGGAAACAAATATCTAAAATAGTGTCGCGAACAAGGTTGTGCCGATGCTTGATACCGACAACCCCTGCACACAATACAACATGGTGTCCCCAAAGATATCCTCACCAAAAACCGGGGAGCAGGCAGAACACGGTCCAGGTACTGAAAACAAGGGAACGCCCAACCGATATCTAAGCACACATCGGTAAGTCCGACCATTCATAGTATGACCCAACCCAAAAAAAGGATGGGGCGTAGCCAATCAGATGCATGACTGCCCTACTAAGACTACCACAACACAACCTGACGAGGGATCAAAGAGAAATCTGATTCTGCAGTAACCTTGATAAAATATATATCTGCCAAATGCTTCATAAGTTTGGGGGCAACAATCACACTAGGATTACACAGAGCAGAACTCAGAATCTCTTGAAACAACCCGCACAACGCCGCATCAAAAACAAGGTCAGGCGCTGATAAGTGTGTTATGTAGTGCTTATTTCTTGTGTTTGATCCCGGTTTCTCCTTTGGAATCGCTCTTTAGAGCGGTTTCGAGGCTACTTACACTATCTCTAGCTTGTTTTAGGTTCCTTTGGCCTATCCTTGAGAAATGAAACGATTCCGACTCGTTTCCGATGCATATGGAGCCAATGGAGAGAAGCGACGATGACTCGGTGGCTTATACTCGATTCCAAGACCCGTGGGGCCCATTCCCGAGCACCGAGAGTTGATAAGTAGCCTAGGAAGACCAAGTAGGGGCCTATGTGACCATATTTGAAGCCTACAAGATCCATTCCGGTCGGGAACACATCCATCACAACCGGGATGAAGTGACGAGCAAGACAGCGCCTATGGAGGGCCTTCCCGGCCGGGATGATGATCTTCCCGACCGGGATGGGTCCCTTCTCGACCGGGATCATCCCTTTCCGGCCGGGAAGGGCCCAACACAGCCCCGCTTTCATTTTTCCGCCTCCCTTATTCATTGTAACCCTATATATACCCCCTCTTGTATTGTTTAATGACATTAGCTTACACTTATGAAACCCTAGACTACTTTAGGTTAGATTAGCTTAGATTAGTGTATATTAGCTTAATCCTTCCTTAATTACTCTTCCATTTAGCCTTAATCTAGTAATTACTCTTGTAATATTGGAATTCTTGGAGATTCTATCAAGATTGACAACCTTGGTGGATGTATTTAAGTCTTCTTTTATGCAAGTGTTCATCTTTTCCATTCATCTAGTTGGTATAATCTTTCTCCTCCCTTTTTCTTTAATCTTCCATAGTTAGTGAAGTTTTCATCTTTATCATTTGTTTGTTTTTCTTCTTTGTTGTTCTTCATTATGAATGTTTTTGTTCTAATGTTGATTTCTCTTGTTTATGTTAGTTTTAGTTTAGATATGTGTGAGTAGTTTTCCCCTAGGGTTAGTAGGGGGATTGGGTGTTGCTTATGAGTAATTAGGGTGGAAATTGGTGGTGTTTGATGTTGTTTTTGTTGTTTCCTATTGCCTTCCACTCTACATGTTTGATGAAATGCTTGTGAGACTTGAGATGATCATTCCTTGTTTTTCTTGCCTCTTCTCTTGCATGTTCTTGCTTGGTTGATAGATTTGGTTCCTCTACTAGTAGCGAGAGCGTGGAGAGGAGGCCCCTAGACCGTTTAAGTAGCGAGAGCCCAAATGTAACCTAGGCTACGAAAACATGCTAGCACCCTCGTTTCCTTCTTTTGATCTCCTTGGCATCCATGAACCCGACCTAGCTCTAGTTTTCCTCTTATTGATTTACTTAGCTTCCCTTTGTCATTAGTTGCTTGTTTTGCCTTTTACTTCGTGTTTTGGACCTTAGCTTAGTCATTAGTTCACTTTAGCCGTCACCCTAGTTTAGTTTCTCTTGAACCTAGTCTAGAATCGTAGCTCACCCTAGTCCGACTCCCCGTCCCTGAGGATCTCGACCCGACTTTCCCTAGCTACCAGTCTAGGTTAGTTGGTTTATCTTGATCGGTGGGATCCACGACAAATTCTCCCGTCAAATTGGCACCGTTGCTGGGGACAGCGTAGTTTAGACTCTTGTGTGCTTAGTTTTAGACTTTGTTCTTGATTTTCGTGTTTTCTTCCCCTTGTGTACCTCCATTCTTACTTCTTGGGTGCTTATTTCTCTCTTCCTAGTGCCTCAAAAGTACTAGGATTCTAACTTTTGCTCAAGTGTTTCTAGTTCATTAAATGTATCAAGGCAACGTTATGCATCCAAGCTACTATCAATCATCATGGGACAATCATGGGGCAAATTACCGAGACCCACAATTTTACCAACCATATCAATCTCATCAATAAGCTTATGAACCATCTTCATATGGCTACATTGAAAGTTGTCAAGGATCATTCCAAAATCCTAACAACTACGAAATACCTTCACACAACCCACAACAAAAAATCCCCAACTTTGAGCTTTGTCAAATGATGATTCAAATGCGAAAGAATCAACAACAGATGATGATTCAATTGCAAAAGAGTCAACAAGAGATTATGATTCAAATGAAAAGGGACCAAGAGGAGTTCATGGCCCAAAATGAGGTGCAACGTGCTCGAATTATTGCACTTATGGCTCGTTACACGATGTTGACCACTCGAGCTCCGCAACTTGTTGAGGAAGGTTCATTTGGGCAAAAAGATCGGTTCTATCCACAAGGCAATCAAACCGATTATGAAGCCACGAATGAAGAAGGGAAGGTCAAACAAGAGATCATTGTTGAGAGTTTCTTGGATGGTGAAATTATGGGAATAATGGAGGAAGTTGAAGCTTCAAGGGTTGATCATGAGGAGGAAATTGAACGTGATTCTCAAAGTAACTCTTGGGAAGCCAATGTATTGGCTATTAAATTGGATTTGTATGATTTTCTTCGTGATGAACCGGATCTTGACCATCCAAAGCCAAGTGAAGAGAAGACTCCTCTAGGCCAACTTGACAAGGTGAGTGAAAATGAAGGTAATATTTTGGAGAAAGAGATAGATGCCTTAGAACTTGACGTGAATGGGAAATTGGAGGAGCCGATTAGAGGATTTGGAGATGCTATGCTAGACCAAACCGTCGAAGAAATTGAGGTCGCCATCAAGGGCCTTGAATTTCCTCATGGTGAGAATTCTAGCAAGGACAACGATGAGGCCTCCCCTAGAACCATGAGGCCTCCCCTAGAACCTCTAATGAAGAAAACTTGATGCCTTCACCTCCTTTATCGCACTTAATTTCGAGTCCCTTGTCTTGTAAGATGGTTGATGAAGTGGATCCTTGTCGGGCGGCGGAATAGAATTTCACCCTTGACCCCGTAAAAGAAGCAACACTCCTAGGGTGTGATCTCCCAAACCATAACGCCAAGCATGACTTTAGACCACTATACCTACCGGATGGTCATAAGAGTCGTTGCTATGTTGGTTGGAAAGACCCGGAAGATCACGAGAAACCCGAGCATAATGGATTAGATGATTGCTTCTTGCCTCCAACTTGGAAGCTGTTGAAGATAGCTTTGCTCGGCCACATGAGCCTTCATGAAGATGTTGCTAGAGCATTTGACTTGCTTCTCCGAGCCCTTGATGGCTATGGGAGCGTAGATGGTGAGAGTATCATGTTGTAAATATCTTTTTCCTCTTCTTTTGAGTTTTTGTTTTTGTATTTGTATGATTGGATAGTTTGGTTTCTAGGAATTGTAAGTCTTTGTGGAATCCTTGTAATTTGGAACTTTCTTGAGCGATGTGAGGGAGGGAGTTTTGATGGAAGTTTTTTAGCTTACTTGATAGGTTTGAAATGAAGATGAAGAAATATAAAGGGTTATGGATGATAGAAGCTTCAAGGCTTGGTAGAGGAAGTCGGTTTTTAAGCTTTTTCGTAAGCTTTTGGGGACGGGATTCTAGATCCCGAAGTATTATTTGCCTTTTGGGTGGAGCTATTAAGGAATGAAGAGCTGGAGAGGCTTTCCCGCCCGGGATGAGCATCATCACGCCCGAGACGAGTTGCACTGCAAAGGACTACCCTCTGACTACCCATCCCGACCGGGATCCAGGTCTTCCCGACCAGGAAAGACTCCTCCCGACCGTGACAGGCCTGTCACGGCCGAGAAGGGCTACTGCAACCCACGTTTCTTTCTTTCCTTCATTTAAGCCCCACCGCACCACTTTATACCCCCACCCAACCTCCCTACTCACCTTTGCCTCTATCATTTAATCCCTACACTTCAATTATACACCTTCATCTCACATTCTCATCTCTATACATCGAGTTTTCCCCTAAATCCCAACCCCATTGCACCAATACAAGTCCGATACTTGAGACTAGATTGAGGAAGAGAAGGAATATCGATGAGGACAAGCAAGGTACCAAGAAAGATCATTGAGACGATGGAGTTGGTTGAGTTGCTAATTGTTTGGTAAGGCGACTCTCCTTTCTTTTCCATCTTTTGTTGCTTACTCTTTGTATGTTCCCCTTCTTTTTGCGCATTTGGTGTCATGGTGGCCCTCGGGGCCTTTGTGGTGATTGCTCCCGATTTTCGATGACTTGATTACTTCAAGAATCATTTGAAAAATCCAAATTGACAAGTTCTTTTCACTTTTTCCTTTTTTACTTCTGGTAGAATTTAGTCGGATTCGGGCGGAATCAGGGCTAGGTGACTTGATTACACCTAGCCCTCCTCTCCCATTTCCTTTTATTTTCTTCTTTTCATTTCTTCCCCCATCCATATCTTTTCTCGTCTCGGCCCTTGGTGACTTGATTACACCCCGGCCGGAGACATTCTACCCTTTCTTCACTTTCATTTTTGACTTTTAGCTTTATTTTCCTTTTTCTCTTCTTTTAGTCTCTCCACACACTGCCGATCGAGCATGAGGACATTGCTTGGTTTAACTGTGGGGGAGCGATATATTAGTCTAGTTTAGCTTTATTTTCATTGTTTTTTCAAAAAATCTTTAAAATCCCTAAAAATTTGAAAAATTTCATAAAAAGCCAAAGAGATTTCCCTTTGTGTCTTTTTCTTTTGTGTCCTTGTGTCGTATTTTTTGTGTTTTGCGTGTGTGTTTTGCCCCTTTTTCCTTGTAGGTCGCTTGATCACCGTTAACTTTGGAGGGCTTTCAAGACATCCGGTAACATCATTTTATCCCTTTCCTCTTTGTCTCTTGTGGAGTTTGGAGGAGATTTTGTGATGATGTGTGCTTAGGTGGATCTTTTTGGAGTTTGTGGTTGATGCGGTTGCTTGTTTGGAAGTTCGGAGTGGTGCTTGTTTATCTTTTTTTTTGTGTATTTGTTTTATTTTGTTTTGTTTTGTTTGTCTCTTTTCTTTTTCTTTCGTTTTTGTTTCGTCTTGGTTTTATCTTGTATAGTTTGTGAGTCTAGTGTAGAAAATGTTTTCGAAAACCCGGTTTTGAGGCTAGTGCGCAAGGGTTTACTTTCCCTTTCCAGTGATATGAATCGAGTCTTGGACTTTAGTCTAGTAGAATGACTTTAAATCAATAGTTTCGTTGGTTTCTTACCTTGAGTCCACCTAATCTACTAGGGATTTACTGCGGGATTTGCATTTTGACCACTTTGTCCACCCACGGAGTGAAAAGGCCTTGGTTGCCGAGTCCCGTCTCTTAGGTGACCATGTTTGAAATTATTTGATTAGTCCAAGTTTCCACCTTTTTGTGGGTTTGAAGGGAAAGCGCGCCCGACTTACTCATTTCCTTACCTTCTACACATTTTTCACAAATAAGTTGCAATTTGTTGAAGTTTCATGCTTGGTTGTGATTGAATGCCTACAATACAAGATATATCCAAAAGGCAAGCCAAGTCAAAAAGAGAAAGAAAAAAAAGAAAAAAAGAAAAATAAAAGGCACAACAAATCAAAAACAAAATACGAAAGAAGAAAAGGAAATGGCATGGCAACTCAAAAGCAAAATACAAAAGAAAAATGGCAAAAATAATCATTTCACAAAAAAATTCTCACCCCCTCAAAAATAAGCCTTTTACCGACTGTTATCGTGAAGAGCCTATCAAAGGATCGAGTCCCTAGGAAGGATGATAGCGGTAATGGTCGGTCTTCCCTCATTTTGCAACCATTATCCACCTTTTTACTTGGACTAGTTAGGCTATTTTTTGAGCTTGGGACGACCCTCTTGGCCTATCGCTAAAGGGGACGTGGTTTCACTTACTTACAGTGTCGACTAACTCCGTGGCTCAACCTTTTTCCATCCCGCCTATCGTCTCGTGGTACGTTGTTAGAAGGTTAGGAGGAACTAGGTAAGTTACCAACGTTTTTATTGCTTTGTTGTCACACTATTAGGGTTTTGTCCATATCGATTTGTGTTATTAGATTGGGAACGTTGTCACTTGCCTTGACTCCTTAACCGGTGCTTCTTTCACCGCTTTGTTGAGGGAAGCGGTATTTGTTTCTTTTTGGATTCAACCGATTGTTTGTTTGTTTGTTTGTTTGTTTGTTTGTTTGTTTGTTTGTGTGTTTTCGTGTTCGGTTGTATCCACAGTTTTGTCGCAAGACCTCACTTGCCTTGCGGAGAGCACTTTTCCTCTAAGTGTTCTCGCGTAAGTTGAAAGGGAGTAGGATGCGCTAATACCCGCTCGGCTAGTATTTTAGTCTTTGTTAGTTTAGTAGTTAGTTCGTGCTTACTCGAGGGTGAGTTAGGGTTAATTGTGAAGGAGTTGATAAGTGTGTTATGTAGTGCTTATTTCTTGTGTTTGGTCCCGGTTTCTTCGGTGGAATCGCTCTTTAGAGCGGTTTCGAGGCTACTTACGCTTCCTCTAGCTTGTTTTAGTTTCGTTTGGCCTATATTGGAGAAATAAAACGATTCCGACTAGTTTCCGATGCATATGGAGCCAATGGAGAGAAGCGATGATGACTTGGTGGCTTTGACTCGATCCCGAGACCCGTGGGGCCCATTCCCAAGCACCTAGAGTCGATAAGAAGCCTAGGAAGACCAAGTAGGGACCTATGTGACCATATTTGAAGCCTACAAGACCCATCCCGGTCGGGAACTGTAGACACCCACATTTTGACCGCCAGGTGTCTATAGCAGTATCCGACAAACACCCGATGATGATCGGACGCAAACGTGCTTTAACGTACTAGGAAATGGGCTCGAAATCATGGATATTTGGCTTGGGCTTTTTACGGAGTACAAATTTCACAAAACCAACCTCAAATTCAGGCCCAGTGGGTTGTCTCGAGTCAAATAAGACTAATTTGGGTCGAATCCAACACCGGGGGTAAATCCGTCTTTTAGCGACCGAGTCAAACCCGGTCAAAGATATTTTCTCGAGACGCGTGAGTCAGCCGTGTCACCTCACGTGGCTGATTCAAGCTCAAACTCCACAAAAAATCAGCTACACAAATATTAAACAATTCCGTTAAAGGTAGAATTCGATCTCAAGTAGGAATCCTATCCGAATACCGAATCGAGCATTCGACCGAGCATGGAATACCCGGCCGGGCAGGCTGTTTTCAGCCAGTTCCCTTTTCTTCTTTGCCAAGTAACAGAATTCTCGTTCCTCACAACTTCTTACATTCCCTATCCCGATTGGTATTTCTTGTCGTACAAGCAAGATACCTCTCTCAACCTTCTTTTCCTATAAATAGGACCCCTTGCACACACAATATTCATCAATCATACAACACAATTTTCAGACACATTATTCACACACGATTTAATTCATACAATTCCCGACATTCTACATCCATACACAATTCATAAATCCGACACACTTAGCATCGAGAAACCGATAGTGTAACCCGAGACTACAAAAACCGGCCTATACCCGTCACCCTTTGTACATCCAAACCTAACCACCAACTCACCGACATTAACCCGACGCTCCCGTGCCTTAGCCACATTCCGACGAGCCCTGATCCGAGTTAACAAAAGCATGTAGGTTGAGGGTGTGATCAAACCCGACTTTTCTTCTCTCTTTCTCTCTTCCTCGTCTTTGTCTCGTCTTTTTTTTCCTTTTTTCGTCGTCGGTCGATTTTTATTATGGGTCGTTCGTCGCATCTTTTTTATATTTCTAATATCGATATTACTAAAAACTATTTTCATATAAACGAATATTCTTAAAAATACGATACTGATTCTCTAGTCGAATATCGTATTAAAAGAATTACATTAATCTCGTTGATGCTTCAAAATCGTTACTTTTTACAAAGTACAACGATTTTAACGCGGAGAGAACCAACATTCTTTTCTTTTCATTCAAAATTTTCTTTTCAAACAATTTTACAAAAACTTTTCTAAAAATCATTCCGAATATACGATATCAATTTCATAATTGAATATCGAATACGACGAATATCGAGAGCATAGATTGAGTATAAATCAATTCACATTTATACGCGATCTAGCAAAATTAACGATTTCTCGAAAAACCGAACCGGGACAGCAATCCGTGCGAGCCGCGCCACTCCCAGGCGACTCGCACGGAGGCCCGATCCACAGCCCTCTTTTCTTCGCTTTCTCGATTTATTTTTTCTTAAACGTCGTTTTTTCTACAAAATGTTTTCTTAAAACCTTTTTTTATCTTTTCCAAAATTATTCCGAATATTTGATATCGATTTCGTAGTCGACTATCAAATATAACAAATATCGAAAATATTAAGTCGAGTACGAATTATGCAATATTCCTACGCGGTTTAATAAAAACATCGAACTTCCAAAAATCGACCCCGAAACAGGCCAGGGCGCGAGTCGCGCGCACCCCGGGCGAGTCGCGGGCAACGCTGGAAACGCGACCCGTTTTCTTCTTTTTTCGTTATTTTTCGAACATCGTTTTTTATACAAAACAGCGACTTTTAAACGATATTTTTCAGATTTCGACTAATATTTTCTCGATCTTGCATATTCATCATATTTGCTATACTATTTCTTCACAAATCGATACTAACTCGTTTGTTCATCTTTTGTAGCAAATTCATCCTTTTTTTATTTATTTCGTTTGTTTTATTATACTAAAACGAATCTCACATGCTAAATTCAACTTCGACGTTAATTTTCATGCATTAAACGACTTAGCAACTCGTTCAATTCTTCACATGCTTAGGAAAACAACGTTTGCATATCATTCATCGTTCAACTAACGCGCGTATTCAAAAATCAAACGATATCCTAGTAGAGGCTGCTAATGTGCGGGCGGGGTTGGGTGTTCTTTGTGAACTTCCCAACACGTACCCTCACCCCTTACTCAGAACCTCGGTTTCCGAATGTCCGAAACCATTGGCAACGAGAGTCATTCAATACATGATATCCGATCAAGTCGGTATCGGTATCAAATGCTAAGGGACGAACCCAATAAACTCTGACATCGGAAATGGACCGTATTTTGTACACGGCCCACTACGACATAGAGTGGGTTCGAACGGGCCCGAACTCCCACAAAGTTCGGTGGCGACTCCAACTTTGATTTAAATTTCAATTCGATCCATTCTCATATGGAGATTCATTCGCCTCCCCAAACCCGCGCGTGACCGCGTCGGGGTGGACCTATGTCATGTCCACAATTTGGCGACTCCGCTGGGGATTAACTGATGCGTTACTAACCATCGGCATCCTCAGGGTGAGACTCGAATAGAAATCGTTTCACTAGTACAATACGCGTTTTAGTTTTACGGTTTATGCATAACCCCATTTTTCCCGGGCCGGTACTGGTGACCGACGTCCCACTATACCATTGATGTAGTCCAAATTGGATATGTCAAAAGGTGTGTATAGCAGATTTGTATGGGTTTTATGGCATGTTCTAAGCTCAATTCGACTTAGGAAGTCCGCCCCGATTCTCGAATAGGCTATGTACACTGGTATAGACCCTTATAAACTGACCGAGACTTAGTTTAAGAGCATACATGGCGTCATTATACTGTTTCCATGACTACATGCTACTTGATCCATATCTTTTTCAAAAATCCATTTTTTTCAAAAATTGCATCCTTTTCAAAACATCCAATTTCAAAACCCCGGGCATATACCCAATTTAGGACTTACGATTTTACTCAAAATAGCCCTTTCTCTAGCCGGTACTATGCCCAATTTAAAACTCGAAACTATTTTCGAACTTGCAAAACCGTCGCCCGGTTCGATTTCCGTTTTTTTTTCTTTCGAAAAAAAACTGGGCCATTCCCCGAATTTCTCTTCGGGCTTTCAAAAATCCATTTCAAAAATTCAAAAATTCTGACTTTTCAAAAAAAATTGAGCCCGATGACATTTTCGTCAATTTTAAAAGTTGAGATCCTGTTTTTGATTTTCAAATCTTCGGAAATTCATCCTCGATATTCAAAATTCCAAAATTCCAAAAATGCATTTTTTTAAAAAAAAAAATTGGAAAGCTGTCGAAATTTAGACTTAAGATATGACTCAAAACAAGCTTATTTTCTAGCCGGCATGCTGCCCATTTCAAAATTCGAATTTTCGATCCACCATTCGATTTTCGAATTTTCAAAATTCAATTTTGATTTTAAAATTTTCGAGATGCCAGTTTCGATTTTCAAAATTTTCGAGATACTAGTTTCGATTTTCAAAATCTTCGAGATGCCATTTTCAATTTTCAAATCTTCGAGATGCCGTTTTCGATTTTCAAATCTTCGGGATCTCATCTTCAATTTTCAAATTGTTGGAAATTCTTTTCGATACTCAAATTTCAAAATTCCAAATATTCAACTTTTCAAAACCCCGGAATGCTACCACAATTAGGATTTACGATTTCTAACCGGTATTCTGCCCATTTCAAACTTTCAAAATTGTGGCCCGATGCACTTTTCCATTTTTTCGCAAAAAATGGGCCATCCACCGAGACTTCTCGGATTTTCCAAAAGAATCCCTTTTTCAAAACCTTCCTCTTCTTAGGACTTCCCGTATTTAGCAGTGTCGGGTCGTGTCATAAGTCGTCAAAGTCTTTAGCGTCGAAACTTCGTCGATCTTATATCACGAGTTTCCTCCCTATCTCAGTCCGCCTTATTTGACTAAGGCAAAGCCCACCTACGTAGGACATACTCCTACGATGGTTGGCCCGTCTACACAATTATCGAGTCCAAAGTCTGGGGAATGTCTCACGTAAACCTCCTTTAAAACAGGGCCCAGCCCACACAGCTGGATCCTAAAGGAGACCCACCTTTCACGAGTCACCCGTCTAGGTGTCCTTTCCGAGTCATTTCCTTTTCAGGCTTTTTCCCACTCGGGGGGCTACCCTTCAGCAGAGCAATCAATCACGGTTGCTCTAAGGGTCATGTCTTGCACGTGTTGTCTCACGTATCCCATTTTCGAGTCACTTAGATGTCACACCATCTGAGTCTCTAGCCTTACTCGGGGGGCTGTCCTCCACCCGAGCAGTCAACCACGGTTACCCTAGAGAGTACCCTACGTTCATCCTACACCGGCGTCCTTATTATGCCTTCTTCGAGTCGTACCCATGCTACGAATACTCGGGTCACCTAGGGTTAGGTCACCACGGTTGGTCCAAGCACACGGTACGGTCAAATACGGTCGCCTCATTTTCGGACTTATCCTTGTACAGCTCGAGTCTCGTGGTCGAGTCTAGGTCACAGTCATTATTTTGTCTGGATTAACGTTTAAGTAGCACGGTCATATAATCTTAGTCATTCCCGCCCCCGGGCCGTACCTAGTTTGACTCTCTCTCTTGCATTTGCGCAAAACCGAGTTTAGGCGAGTTCTAACACCTGTCGTTTCTTCCGATCAGGGACCCTATGAACGAGATACTACCAAACCATAACAAATCCCGCGCCGTCGAGAAAGGGGATATCCAGGGGAGTATGCTTATGCTATCTTGCTCCATTAACAATATCTTCTCAAAAATCAATACTGCCCTAGATAACCTAAGTTCCAAGGTAACCATCATCGAAGAGGATCTTGTAAGAACCCGATCCCGTCTAGCACAACTAAAGCGGGTAAGACAGCCTATCACCCAACTGAGCCATTTAAAGAGTGAACACTCTTACGAAACTGTCCGGTGCCCTCAAGATGGCAAGACCGAGAGAGGTAACCCTCAAGTCACCTCTTCAAAAATCAAGAACCAGTCAAAGGAAAGGACATTTACCCACTTGGATATGTGCTACACCGTCGCTTTCTAGAGGTTGGTTCCGAAGGGCCTAATACTACCTATAGGCCCAACAGCAGACCCACCTTTGGAAAAATGCTCCAAAGCATGGAACGCCGAGCATTACTGCAAATTCCACAGAGGGAGGGGACACGATACAGAACAGTGCTGGAAACTGAAACACCTCATTCAAGACTTCCTCGATGCCGGGAAGACTCCCGTTTTGGAAACATTGTCACTTGCAAAGCCCCTCATGGACTATACAGGGCCCGATGACCAAAGCATCCAATCTACCTCTTATGCATCCAAGAGTCTGGATTTGATTTAAGTCCAAGTCTGAGTCCGAGTCTAGGATATACTATTTATTTCAACTTCAAAGTCAGAGTCAGAGTCAGTTGTATTCTGTCCTCTTTTTTTTTCAAAATTCAATAAAATCAGCTTTCATTATTCTTTCTCATATATACTTTCCTTATGTGTTTCCGAGAACATGATGAACACCGTCATACACTGTGAGCACACGCACGTGACTATTATAGGCACATCTATAATGACTGCAGGAAACCGAGCCCGCGTTTTCCTTTTACCTATTTCATGTCTGGTATAGAAAGCCACATAACTACCCTTAGCAGGATCGATATCGAATCCTATGACAAATCTAGGTAATCTCCTAGCTTGGGTTCAAGACGGGAGACAAGCCCATTTCCCACAATAAACACCCATCCAATAATACTGACTAATCCCTACCTTAGGTATTAGTCTGACCAACAAAAAAGGGAAAAAACTGGAGGAAAAAAAATCAAAAGTCCAATACAAGAAAAAACAAAAGGCCAAAACAAAAAAGCAGGTCATTATCAAAAAAAAAGAGGCACCCATGACCGAGGTTAAGCGGTCAATCCAAATGAAGAATCCCGAGACCGGGGCTAAGAGGTCAACCAAAAAATATTCAAAAAACCATGACCGTAGTGAAAACGATCAATTCAAAATTATCAATACTCATACCATCCAATAAGGGAGAGACAATCAAGCTGGACAGCTAACACCACATTTAGCCTTCCCACATTACAACCCTCAAGACCTTCCCGAGACCCAGGCTAGAGACAGCCCGAAATTTTGAGGATTCAAGCTCCATAGGATACCCCTAACCATTACGGCCAGACATGGAAATCAGATCTCGCATTATCAAAACTTATCCCGATCAAAGTTCGAGCCATTTTACTCGACTTCCCCTTTACATAACAAAATTCACAATCACCATACAAAGACCCGAGAGCAAAACTCGTCAAATCCCCCCGAGAGCAAAACTCGTCAAATTCCCCGAGAGCAAAACTTGTCAAATCTCCCCGAGAGCAAAACTCGTCAAATCCCCCCGAGAGCAAAACTCGTCAAATCCCCCTGTAATCCCCTAGAAATTCTAACGCGATACAGTGGCGGAAACACTGTAGAGTCGGGATTATAACACGCTGTAACTATGTTTTGATAAAAAATTAAATGGTAAAGTCAAACATTAGGCCTTAAATAAAATGGCCAAAATTAAATAAATCCACAAAGGGGTATAACAATCCACAAGACAAAATTATTAAAATTAATCGAGCGGGGATCATGTCTACCCGCTAGCCCACACCCGGAAACATGCATACCTGTCATGTTAAAAACATAACAGCCACAATCAGTGAGGAGCAACGTCAACGTTCTCCCAGCCGTATAACAGGATTTTAAAACAGTAATTACTAATATAGGAAAAATAGTAAAGACGGAAAACAGTAAAACATTATAATGAAAATAAGTTTTCAGTGAAAAAACTTCACGTATCGAAACAATATAATAAAAATGAGTTTTCCGGAGAAAACATAAAACACTTGCCAACCTACAAATCAAAATTATATCGATAATAATAAAAATATTCAAAATGGCGTTATGGATAGGATTAATGTAGAATCTAGACTTTCACTAGGACAATACTAAACTAGCTTCGAGAATTTAGTCAAAACAAATTAGACTTCGGTCTCTAACTAGGCAACTCAATTATAACAGGACTGCGTGCAGCGAGGTCCTGACTTAAGTAATGTACACCCCTCCTGGACACCAACCGTAATCCGGTTCAACCCGACAGCGACTTACACGATGCAATATCTAAGTTTAAGGTCAAAATATACACACTCTTGAACACAAATCATGCTCAGTTCAACGACCAATGTGTCTCAACATAGACACACCAGCTTTATAGTTGATGGCACAACGTACATCCCAGACTATATTACTCTAAACCCACACTTATCCTTATTCCATAACTCCAAAACAATCCATTATCGATATTTAAAAGATGTATTCAACATAAACAATAAGAGAACAGAATGAAAAGGAACCACTTTCCAAAAGAGGAAACTTTCTATTTTAGGAAACTTCTATTTTTAGAAACTTGCTAAAAATAGCATCATATCAAAATAGCAAAATACTAGTTTATACTAATAACACATTTTTAGTAAACGATATAGATTTATAAAACTAGTACTTTCGGCCTTAACTATATTAATTTATAAAACGAGAACATTTGAGTTAATGAAATTATTGAAACGTCATACAAGTGTTTATAAATTGATTTAGAAATGTTTTAAACATTTTAAATACTATTAATTAGGGTGTTTCCAAAATTTATAAAACTAAAATTCCCTAATTATTATTAGTTCCGACAATACGATTATAAATAGGATTTTATGGCAAATGTCAAATTAAATCTTTTAACGTCTTTTATTTAATTAAACCATTGGATATATTTAGAATATGTTAAGGGATGATTTAACTCTTAAAGTTTTAGTTTTAAATACTTTCAAAGTTGCTGGAAAAATAATTCTTTTAGGTAAGACGAAGCATTTTAACGATAAATCACAATTTGTCCGAAAATCAATAATTATTAATTAAAGACTTTAATAAATAGTACAAAAATTACGTAAAATAGTTAAAATATATTTATGGACATTCAGTCCAGAAAAGAAAATTTTCCAAAATCCTAAAACTCTGTTTTTAAAGCGTTTTCTTGTTAATCGTCCAATCTCGACAATAACGATTAATAAAAATAGTAATTACAAAACGATTTAAGTATTAATATCCAAAAATTATTATTAAACCTAAAAATAATGATTTTCCAAAATCTACCATTTTTCCAGATTTCCAAAAATTCCAGATTTAATAAATCCCGTCAAAACCGTCTTTAAAACCCGTTTTCACAATTAACGATTCCACTAATAAAACTTATCGCTCCGAACATTTATTAAGGCACTAAAAATCATAAAATTACATTTTAATATGTAATCATCATAATCACATTTTTTCCAGATTTAATCATAGGACCAGAAATCGAGAATTTAAACGACAAACACGGTTTTAACGATAAACGATGATTTAAAGTGATTAATTAATTCATCCACTTAACAATTCCGAAAAATTATGAAAAGATTAAGAAAATTCTATTTCATCAGAAAGTTTCACCACGTCAAAAATCAGATTAAAATAAAATGTTTAGGTAATAGAACTAAAAATCGGTTTTTAATCGTTTTTGTCCGTAAACGGTAATAATTCAATAATCGATAACTAAAATATCAGAAAAATACTAAATTATTAAAAATCATCAAAAACAATTTTTTTCCAGAATATAAACATATATTACATGTTTAGGCCGAATATTATGGTTTTACAAATTAATATGACGATTTAATCGTTAATCTCGTAAAAGCGATAAAAATACCGAAACATGCAATTTTTCAACTTTTAAAAATTTTCCACATTTTATGACATACAATATATTTCCAAAATAAAATATAAAAATATATACATGCAAATACACAATTAAAATCATGAAATACCGAGTAACATCGACGTTACCTCCACTCCATGTCTGAATCGATTATATATTCGTCGGCCTCGGGATCGTCCACAAATCCTTACCACACACGAAAATCATGGCAGAAAAATACCATGAGAAAACTAATAAAATCAAGGTAAATAATGATCGAAAACGACGTCGATTATTACCTTAACGAAGGGATCAGAAAGAGGATTATTATGACGATAAAAATGATGCGATTGTGACTCGAAATGGAGCAAAAATGAGCCTATGAGAGTGGAGGGAGTACTCGGCCAAAAGGAAGAAAGGAAGATTTTTTTTAACTTTTGATAAATGAAAAAGAATGATGTAAGGAAATGGATGGTTTATGAAGTAATGAAAATTAAAGTGGGTGATGAAAACTAGGTCCCAAAAAGCCTAGAGTGACCGGCCAACATAAGTGAGGGAGGAGCATGAAGAGTTTTGACAATAATGCATCAAATGAATGAAAAAGAAATAATCTTACGTTTACGTTTTAACGTGATAAAATGAAACACGTATTATTAATACGTAGTAAAATTTGTGACCAGAATCTTAGTCGGTCCAAAATGTGAGGAAATGGCCTCAAATAATTTATAAGTTGATAAAAAGTATAATCGTAAAATAGTTAAAGGCATTTCAAGGTAATTCGAGTAAACCTCGCGTAAGAAAATAATTATCCGCGAAACTTCGTAATAAAATCATTAACGACTAAATTTTTGTAAATAAAAATATTTACTAGTTGAAAATATTATATGAACGTATTCAAACATTTTTAGGAAAAGGAATAACTTAAATCCGAGTTTAAAAACGTCAATTCGAAGAGAAATAGAATTCCTTGCGGAAAATTAATTAGTTTACGAAGAAACCAAATAAATGGATTTAAAAGAATTAAAATATTTTAAAATAAAAATAAATATCATTAAACTCGAAATTGAAAATAAGCTTGGAAAAAAAATGATGAAACGTAAGACCAAAATGTGACAGACTCATGACGAAGTCATAATAGAAAGGGTAAAACGCTAGGAAAAATAGCTGGTGTTACACCCCCGAGAGCAAAACTCGTTAAAATCCCCCAAGAGCAAAACTCGTTAAAATCCCCGAGGGCAAAACTCGTTAAAATCCCCGAGAGAAAAACTCATCAAATCCGCGAGAACAGAACTCGTTAAAATCCCCTAGAGCAGAACTCGTTAAAATCCCATCCCAATTTTTCTCCTTCAAACCAGTTACCAACCCCAAACACGGGAACTCAACTTGTGGTCGGCATCGAACATGCCCAAATAGTGCACACCACCTCTGGGGGCTATCCCGGAGAACGCTCACAGTCACAGGATCAATATCCTAACCATTCTAGCCCTTTGATCAAGACATCACTGGGAATGCACCTAGCCTACACCATCGCTATGGCTAGTTACACACAAAGCCCTAATAAACTAGGCACCATAATCCACTGAACTACGGCTTGGTTTGATTTCACCACATGTGAATACGTAGGCAGCCTTTCAACAGAGGCACAACCACCCACACTGACACACATTCTAAAAAGCACCATCATTCCGGTCACGACATTGTCATGTTCTCGACAGTTAGCTTTGTCATTCTGGGGGCTTCTCCTAGGCAGAAGTTCTCCATCCATTCACATAATCCAAATAATTTCAAAAATCTAGCCACCTTTCTACAGTGTGTCCTAGTACTCGGCTCACTCGAGGACAAGAATCTGTCACGACATGAAGCAATACCCACTTTGGGAATGTACCCTAAAAATAAAAAAGGATTCAAAAGAGTACTAGTCTACAGCATTGCCACTGCTAAGTCCTGCAAAAGCAGTCTCATTACAGACTACTGCAATTCCCCTATAACGCATCCTTCCCGTTTCGATGTACGACCGTGTTGCTACTCGCCTAGGCTATGGAATAGCGCAACTTAAGAGTCTTGTTAGGTGGCCCACCCCCCTACCGAGTCACGGTCCAACCCCTCGAGAGTCCAGTCATGTCTGTCAACTCGTCCGGTCGCGTCTAGAGTCGAGTCTGTCAATAGACCTCTCTTCAAATTCTTACTTCAAAATTTGCAAAACTTTGCCATTTTTAAAAAAAAACTTTTCGACAAGGTCAAATTTCAGTCTATTTAAACGGCAAATTTCTTTTCCATCTCTTTCAATTTTGGAAACCCACCTCCTAGCACGTGAGTTGATTTCAGGACTTCGATTTCAAAATGCAGCAAAAATCATTTTTATTCCCCAGCGCGAGTCATATTTGTTTCGCCTACGTGTTGCATGCAAAATTTTATGTAACTTATACAGGTACAAATCACGACAGCGCTATTCACATAACTCCCCAGCGACATTTAACAGGATGAGCCCATATATAGGCGCACCTAAGTCTTATACGACAAGTCCAATTCCCCACGGAGTTATCATCATCAGTTCAGGTACATTTCTAATCCATGGCCGGCGGGCCCTTCACGCAGATCTAATGGACTTTAAACGACCCGACCGGAAGTCTGTCAGGTCTTAATCTTTGATTGTCCTGGTAGCTACTCTGACTTTCGCCTTGTCCAAGCCTCAGTCAGAGTGGGGGCTCTGTAGACACCCACATTTTGACCGCCAGGTGTCTATAGCAGTTTCCGACAAACACCCAATGATGATCGGACGCAAACGTGCTTTAACGTACTCGGAAATGGGCTCGAAATCATGGATATTTGGCTTGGGCTTTTTACGGAGTACAAATTTCACAAAACCAACCTCAAATTCAGGCCCAGTGGGTCGTTTTGAGTCAAATAAGACTAATTTGGATCGAATCCGACATCGGGGGTAAAACCATCTTTTAGCGACCGAGTCAAACCCGGTCAAAGATATTTTCTCGAGACGCGTGAGTCAGGCGTGTCACCTCACGTGGCTGATTCAAGCTCAAACTCCACAAAAAATCAGCTACACAAATATTAAACAATTCCGTTAAAGGTAGAATTCGATCTCAAGTAGGAATCCTATCCGAATACCGAATCGAGCATTCGACCGAGCATGGAATACCCGGCCGAGCAGGCTGTTTTCAGCCAGTTCCCTTTTCTTCTTTGCCAAGTAACGGAATTCTCGTTCCTCACAACTTCTTACATTCCCTATCCCGATTGGTATTTTTTGTCGTACAAGTAAGATACCTCTCTCAACCTTCTTTTCCTATAAATAGGACCCCTTGCACACACAATATTCATCAATCATACAACACAATTTTCAGACAGATTATTCACACACGATTTAATTCTTACAATTCCCGACATTCTATATCCATACACAATTCATAAATCCGACACACTTAGCATCGAGAAACCGATAGTGTATCCCGAGACTACAAAAACCGGCCTATACCCGTTACCCTTTGTACATCCAAACCGAACCACCAACTCACCGACATTAACCCGACGCTCCCGTGCCTTAGCCACATTTCGACGAGCCCTGATCCGAGTTAACAAAAGCATGTAGGTTGAGGGTGTGATCAAACCCGACTTTTCTTCTCTCTTTCTCTCTTCCTCGTCTTTGTCTTGTCTTTTTTTCCTTTTTTCGTCGTCGGTCGATTTTTATTATGGGTCGTTCGTCGCATCTTTTTATATTTCTAATATCGATATTACTAAAAACTATTTTCATATAAACGAATATTCTTAAAAATACGATACCGATTCTCTAGTCGAATATCGTATTAAAAGAATTACATTAATCTCGTTGATGCTACAAAATCGTTACTTTTTACAAAATACAATGATTTTAACGCGGAGAGAACCAACATTCTTTTCTTTTCATTCAAATTTTTCTTTTCAAACAATTTTACAAAAACTTTTCTAAAAATCATTCCGAATATACGATATCAATTTCATAATTGAATATCGAATACGACGAATATCGAGAGCATAGATTGAGTATAAATTAATTCATATTTATACGCGATCTATCAAAATTAACGATTTCTCGAAAAACCGAACCGGGACAGCAATCCGTGCGAGACGCGCCACTCCCAGGCGACTCGCACGGAGGCCCGATCCGCGGCCCTCTTTTCTTCGCTTTCTCGATTTATTTTTTCTTAAACGTCGTTTTTTCTACAAAACATTTTCTTAAAACCTTTTTTTATCTTTTCCAAAATTATTCCGAATATTTGATATCGATTTCGTAGTCGACTATCAAATATAACGAATATCGAAAATATTAAGTCGAGTACGAATTATGCAATATTCGTACGCGGTTTAATAAAAACATTGAACTTCCGAAAATCGACCCGGAAACAGGCCGGGGCGCGAGTCGCGCGCAACCCGGGCGAGTCGCGGGCAACGCGGGAAACGCAACCCGTTTTCTTCTTTTTTCGTTATTTTTCGAACATCGTTTTATATACAAAACAACGACTTTTAAACGATATTTTTCAGATTTCGACTAATATTTTCTCGATCTTGCATATTCATCATATTTTCTATACTATTTCTTCACAAATCGATACTAACTCGTTTGTTCATCTTTTGTAGCAAATTAATCCTTTTTTTTTTATTTATTTCGTTTGTTTTATTATACTAAAACGAATCTCACATGCTAAATTCAACTTCGACGTTAATTTTCATGCATTAAACGACTTAGCAACTCGTTCATTTCTTCACATGCTTAGGAAAATAACGTTTGCATATCATTCATCGTTCAACTAACGCGCGTATTCAAAAATCAAACGATATCCTAGTAGAGGCCGCTAATGTGCGGGCGGGGTTGGGTGTTCTTTGTGAACTTCCCAACACGTACCCTCACCCCTTACTCAGAACCTCGGTTTCCGGATGTCCAAAACCATTGGCAACGAGAGTCATTCAATACATGATATCCAATCAAGTCGGTATCGGTATCAAATGCTAAGGGACGAACCCAATAAACTCTGACATCAGAAATGGGCCGTATTTTGGACACGGCCCACTACGACATAGAGTGGGTTCGAACGGGCCCGAACTCCCACAAAGTTCGGTGGCGACTCCAACTTCGATTTAAATTTCAATTCGATCCATTCTCATATGATGATTCATTCGCCTCCCCAAACCCGCGCGTGGCGGCGTCGGGGTGGACCTATGTCATGTCCACAAGAACACATCCATCACGACCGGGATGAAGTGACGAGCAAGACAGCGCCTCTGAAGGGCCTTCCTGGCCGGGATGATGAGCTTCCCGACCAGGATGGGTCCCTTCTCGACCGGGATCATCCCTTCCTGGCCGGGAAGAGCCCAGCACAGCCCCGCCTTCATTTTTCCGCCTCCCTTATTCATTGTAACCCTATATATACCCCCTCTTGTATTGTTTAAGGACATTAGCTTACACTTATGAAACCCTAGACTACTTTAGTTTAGATTAGCTTAGACTAGTGTAGATTAGCTTAATCCTTCCTTAATTACTCTTCCATTTAGCCTTAATCACTCTTCCATTTAGCCTTAATCTAGTAATTACTCTTGTAATATTGGAATTCTTGGAAATTCTATCAAGATTGACAACCTTAGTGGATGTATTTGGGTCTTCTTTTATGCAAGTGTTCATCTTTTCCATTCATCTAGTTGGTATAATCTTTCTCCTCCCTTTTCCTTTAATCTTCCATAGTTAGTGAAGTTTTCATCTTTATCATTTGTTTGTTTATCTATTTTGTTGTTCTTCATTATGAATGTTTTTGTTCTAGTGTTGATTTCTCTTGTTTATGTTAGTTTAGTTTAGATATGTGTGAGTAGTTTTCCCCTAGGGTTAGTAGGGGGATTGGGTGTTGTTTATGAGCGATTAGGGTGGAAATTGGTGGTGTTTGACGTTGTTTTTGTTGTTTCCTATTGCCTTCCACTCTACATGTTTGATGAAATGCTTGTGAGACTTGAGATAATCATTCCTTGTTTTTCTTGCCTCTTCTCTTGCATGTTCTTGCTTGGTTGATAGGTTTGGTTCTTCTACTAGTAGCGAGAGAGGCCCCTAGGCCGTTTAAGTAGTGAGAGCCTGAATGTAACCTAGGCTACGAAAACATGATAGCACCCTCGTTTCCTTCTTTTGATCTCCTTGGCATCCATGAACCCGACCTAGCCCTAGTTTTCTTCTTATTGATTTACTTAGCTTCCCTTTGTCATTAGTTGCTTGTTTTGTCTTTTACATTGTGTTTTGGACCTTAGCTTAGTCATTAGTTCACTTCAGCCGTCACCCTAGTTTAGTTTCTCTTGAACCTAGTCTAGAATCGTAGCTCACCCTAGTTCGACTCCCCGTCCCTGAGGATCTCGACCCGGCTTACCCTAGCTACCAAGCCTAGGTTAGTTGGTTTATCTTGTCAGGCGCAAAAACACCAGCGGCATGCAACAGTGTAGCCAGCAAACCAGCGGATTGCAAGCAAAATGCCAAAAAATCATAATGAATGACATCTCGAACCACATACACCCCAAGCACCCCAAAGGAAAAGAGAAGGGCGGCAAGCCGCCACTGCCAATCACCAAACCCAAGCCCAGGCGCAATAACAATACGTTCTAAATGAGAACGAAGGGCCTCATCGAAGGAAAGCTGTGTCAACTCAAAAACAACATGTGAACAAGTACATAAAGCAAAATAAAGTCTGGAAATAATTGTACAAGCCCGGAGCAACAACAATTCACACTGCGGATCATCAAGCAGAGCGAAAGAACCCATAAGTGCAATGGTCCTAGTCACTCTACTCATCATAAGCTCCTTGCTGAAATCATGACAAGCACTTGATGTGTACGAAATCGTCGCGCATCCAACACAATCAAACAATATTTATAACCACGATAAACTAACTACGTAGTAGCAGTAAGTCAGGATCGATCCTCAGGGACGAAACAAGGAATTCGGTTGAGTCTAAGTCTAAGTATGTTTGGGATCTGGGGGGTTGGAGCTGGATTAGAACTAAACTAAGACGGTCGATCTAAAATAAATATAACGGAATTCAATAAGAGAAAAAGCGTTAGGGGGACTCCGGGGAATCGGGTCTAGGTAAGGTCATTTAGGATAGTCTACTAAAGTCGGTAAAATGGTCGAATCGGGGGGTGACGATCTTTCGACCCTGTTCACCACCAACCATCACTCAATCCGCTTTCGCGGCGAAAAGGGGATAAGGTCTCTAATTGGGGTAGATACGCACCCCGGATTTCTCGCATTGTCACAAGCGCTTACAAGTCAAACTTAATCGTCACCAAGATCGACAAATAAACAAAACCTCACATTAAACTAGGAAACGATTCCTAAACCAATTCTAACAAAGTACCCATGAACAACAATACCTAAACATTCATCCCCTCCACCCCCCTAACTAGAAATCTACTGATTATTTATGAGGAATTTAACAAAAACAATAAACAAGCATACTAGAAATGAGAAGGAAGTTTAATCTAACACAAATATAGAGATTTTAAGATCAAGGGCTAGAAGAACAAGGGAAAACAAAGATAACACAAGAAAAACAATAGAAACAATAAAAACTAGAGGGAAAATTAAAGTAAAAACTAATTAGCGAGGAGAAAGAAGAAGGAGAAAGTACCAACAATGGAGAAATTATCAAAGGAAGAAGATGAAATTAACATAAATATGAATTTTGAAGAAGAAATACAAGAACTTTGTCACCCAATACTTGCAAACCCTTCAAAAACTCCTACGATCTAAAACTAGACTAGTATTGTAATTAGATTAGAAGAACAGAGAGCAGTCTATGCTAATGGAGAGTTGTTAGATAAGATCTAATGAAGCATCATATGGTAGAAAGTTAGGGTTTTTCTATTTATACTAAGCCTCTTAATGGGAGATTAAAACAAAGCTCAACTCTATTTTTTTTGCCCTTGAGCTGAAACTTTGCCTTATGGATCTTCAGAGGGTGAAGTTTTGTCTTGCAGATTCTCTCCAATATTTCCAAAATACCATCTGAAGAAGTTTCACCCAGTGAAATTTTTGTCCGAAATAGCGATCTATGGAAGAAACACCGTCGGGTGAAATTTTGCCCGGTAACTTCATATGGCCATAACTCTCTCGTTTAACATCCGATTGGGGCGTGTGATATGTCGTTGGAAAGCTAAGAAGATAAGCTTTCACCTCCAACTAAAATCACATTGATTCGAGATCAAGAACTCTAGATTTGTCCATTTGAAGTTTGACCTCGCCGGTGAAGATGCCCAATGGACTAGAGTTTTGCCATGTCATTTGACTTTTGCCCTTTTGCTCAAGATTTCCCTTCTTGGATTTGGACTTTAGACTTAAATCATGCTTTGGGACTATATTCCACTCTCTTGTGCCCATGTAAGATCGAACACATGGATTCCTATCAAAATAGTAGGAAAACTACAAAAAAACACGTAAAATGTACAAGAGATCTGAGGTCGATAGACTAAAAAAGACTCAAGTAAGGCGATAATCGCACACAAATCTCACAAAAGCGATATGAAAATGGGTCTATATAGGTGGAAAAATAGGCCAAATTTAGCACACAACAGCACTAACCGATCCGCCAAGGACTTTCACACCACGCAACGACCTAACAATATCAAGGGGGAAGACACCAGGAAGCCTAGTCCTGGGATCGTCTGTAGGCCATAAAACCTTATTTTTACTGACATTAAGGAGAAGTCCCATGCGAGGACCATCTTCCATTATCAAAAGTTCAGAACCTTCCCCATAACCAAGGTATCACCGACGATAGTGCCATCATCAAAGTACTAAGTCTGCCGATTCAGATCGAAAGAGTCTCGAATCTTACAAACAAAAGGACGTGATATTAAAGAAAAAAATAGAGGACCCAAATGATCACCTTGCTGAACCCCCTGACAAGACCACCAGTTGTGCTCACCATAATATAAACGGATATTATTATTATTATTATTATTATTATTTATAAAACGGAACTTGCATTAACACCAGCACAAATTACAAGAAGTTAGAGGGAAGCCAAGATACTACCTGGGCCCCCACTCCCTTAGCGATCGTAAAACTAATTCTAGTGAAAATATGAACTGCAGCACGCGCTCCAGCATCCTGTGATATAGCGAATTTATGAATCTGCTGGAGCAGAGAAACAACATCTGTGTCGAGCTCACCAAGAGAGGAAAAGGAGAAAGGAAAGAAACCATATCCAATGGCCGTGCAGTGTGCCTGATTCTTGGCACACTTACGACAAGCAGCATCAACAACGACCCGTCCAGGCTCAAAAGATGTCAAACCAGACTGGGTCAAAGGAGAGGACCCAGTTAGATCAACACATACATCACGCCCCTTGTCCCACGAGAAGAGCAGAAGGTTGGCAGGTCATAAGGGCTTGTCGTTATCATCGCAGAGGCCAATCTTCACCTCCTTGCCTGCAGAGGTCCCTGTCTGGAAGCAAATATCCAACAGTGTGTCATGGACAAGGTTATGGCGATGTTTAATCCCCACAGTACCAGCACACGAAACCGCGTGATCACCAAAAATATCCTCTCTGAGGACCCTGGAGCAGGAAGAGCAAGGCCCGGAAAGCAGAAACAAAGGGACTCCCAGGCGGTAATTAAGCATACTGCGATATGTCCGACCGTTCATGGTTTGCCCAAGCCCAATAATAGAGACAACCCTCAAACAGTCAGAAGAATGGTCCCCTTGCTGAGATTTCCACAGAGCAACCTGTCTAGGAGTTAAGGAGAAAACAGATTCCGCTACTGTAGCAACCCTCGTGAAATATATATCTGCCAATTTATTTCTTCATAAGTTTTGGGGCAGCGATTTCAGAGGGGTTACTCAAGAAGTCAGAACCAGTAGCCTCAACAAACCAACTCATGGCAGACTCAAAGGCAAATCCAGGGGCAGCGATCTCGGAGGGACGACGCAGCTTAGCTTGCAAATCGGAAGATTGGAGGCGAGAAGCAAAAAAGGCAAAGTGCAGGGCATCAGTGGCAGCAAAGACATTAAGCCCCCTAAGAGAAAAGGGGAGGGTGGCCAGCCGCCACTGCCACTTCCCGAAATTGGGTCCGGACGCCGTGACAATACGCTCAAGACTAGATCGGAGCGCAGTGTCGAAAGAAAGGTGGGCCGACCCAAAAGCACGAGGAGAGCAAGTGCGCAAAGCAAAGTATAACTTAGAAATACCTGTGCACGCCCGGAGAAGAAGTAACTCACACTGAGGATCCTCAATCGTAGCAACCAATTCCATGAGCTCTATAGTACCGACAACTATCTTCGAGACAAGAGCACCACTAAAAGTAGGACACACGCTGACCAGCCCTCCCAGAACCTTAACACCATCTAAGGGTCTGGAAACACTGGTGGGGAAAACACCATCAAACCTACTCCTCGGGTCTTCGATAGGCCAGAAAACCTCCTTTTTAGTTACGTTGAGATGGAGGCCAGAATGGGGGCCCTCATCTATAATCATCTGGAGAGCCTTCCCCACAACAAGCATATCCCGAACAATAGTACCATCTTCGAGGTACCAAACCTGGAAGCAAAGATCAAAGGAGTCCCTGATCCTACAAACCAGGGGATGCAGAACCAGGGAGAAAAGGAGAGGGCCTAAGGGGTCACCCTGCTGGACCCCCTGGCAAGAGCGGAGGCAGTGCTCCCCATAATAGAGCCTAGCAGGACTAAAATAGCAAAACTCAACCCAACGGGAGAGGGCAGGACACTGACAGCGAATCTTCCGCAACATAGTCGCCCTATCAACCAAGTTAAAGGCATTCTGGAAATCGACAAGCAACATGGAGTGACCCACATCAGCGCCACAATCCTCTACAAGGCGGTTCAAGGAATGCAAAATACCTTCACCCCCGCTAGAAATACCTACCCCGAATTGAAGGCCCTCAACATAGACACCTAAAGATGGGCCAACCAAGTAAGGTCCAACATTGGAAACAAGGCGCCTCCAGATGGTGCCCACAACAATAGGACGAACCCCTCCCCCTGGCTTAACGAGCTGGGTGAGCGGAGCACTGACAATGTACTCAACTAACACCTGAGAATACTTCCCATCGAGAAAAAGATTGACCACCTGAGCGATAGAAGCAATCAGATCATCAGAAATTACAATAGCAGCACCACTCAAACAATCAAGCAGATGTTGGGCCTGAAACTCATCCCTCCCACAAGACGTGCCCCGGGGGAAACTCTGAATCATGTCCAAAACAACAGACACCGGCGCATTAAGACAGTGGCCAAAACAACAGACTCTGAATCATATTATTATTATTATTATTTTTATTTTTATTTTTTATTTATTTTATTTTTATTTTTTAATATTATTTTTATTATAAAAACCGGAACTTGTATTAAGATCGAAACAAATTATAAGAAATTAGTGGGTAGCCGAGATACTATATGGGCATCCACTCCCTTAATAATAGCAAGGCTAAGTCTAGTGGAGAAAAAAACAAATGCGCGAGCCCCCGCGTACTACTACTATTACTACTACTACTAATACTACTATTTTTGTTATTGTTGTTGTTTTGTTGTTGTTGTTATTAGGGAAAATTGATCCCTTATACCCTCAATAACTTTGTTTTTCAAATTTTATACCTTACATAATTTTTTTTTCAAAATTTATACCTACTTAATCTATTAATCACGTAATCAATACCTACTTTTATCTTCCGTCAAAGAATTAACGAAAAACCGTCACCCAGAATGTTTTATTTATGATTTCTTTAATTTCTTTTCCAATTATACCCCCACCCCTATTAAGTCATTCACATGTCATATTTGCTTCAACCCACCCTCATATTTAATCTCATCTTCATCGTTGCCATTTCCAGGTAACTTTTCTCTTCAAATTTTTTTTCCATCTTCTCGTTTTGTCTGTAACTCACAAATTAATGCATCAATTTTTATCTACTTAATGTTTCAACCATTATTAATGTTTATCTAAGAAATTAGTGTTAAATTATGACAAAAGGACACAACCCATCAAAAGAGATTGCTCGGATATTTATTTTTGTTCAATATAAAGTAATTACAAAGACAAGCAACATGAATTTAACCGAAACTGCAGTCGATTAATCATGAAACTGCAAAAAGAAGCATAACAAAATCGAACTTGTGCTGTATTGGAGGAAGAAATTCAATCGAAAATTAGGGTTGAATTACGAAATTAGTGTAGAGAGTAGAATATTTGGGTTGAATTCATTAGATCTTGATAATTTAGGTGATTAGGGTGAGCAATTTTCTAGAAAAAAAAAAGAGTTAGGTCTATACAAAAGTGACGTTCATGGATGCAAAGAAAATTTGAGGAAATAAAAGTGAATGAGAGGGATGAATTGAAGGTTAAATGAGACATTTGTGACGGTTTTCGTTAAGCTTTTGACGGAAAATAAGATTAATTATTGATTATGTGATTAATAGAACAAGTAGGTATAAATTTTGAAAAAAAAATTATGTAAGGTATAAAGTTTGAAAAATAAAGTTATTGAGGGTATAAAGTATCAATTTTCCTTTATTATTATTATTATTATTATTATTATTATTAACTACTACTACTAGTATTATTATTATTATTATTTAATTATAATTATTTATCATTAATTTAAAATGAAATATGAAATATCTTTATTCTTTATTATTTATTATTTATATTTAAAATTAAAATAGGAGATTGATATTTTATTATATGATAGTTTCAAAAAAGGAAAAATATAGAAGAAAAATAAAATAAAAAAGTTTCTAAAATTAACTTAATTAGATTAAGGTTAAGAATTAACTAAACATGTAAAATTATTAATCTAAATCTAAACTAATCATCCTACGTTAAACTATAAATAACACGTGGCAATTTCTTATTGGTTGTTAGTCAACTTGGCGACCCCAAATCTTTTGGGGACTATGGCTATGTTGTAGTTGATTTCTTATTGTTGTGTATGTAAAATTTCATAGACCACACATTGTGTTTAAGTGTATCATCTTCACCTTTGTAATACTCTCTTCGTTCCGATCATTTGTTGTCATATTCTACTTTGAGGTGTTTTAGTCAATTGTTGTCCTTTCTATTTTCTAATCATTGGCCCCCTAATCTTTCTTTGTTTTTTGTGGCAAAATCAAGTGACAACTATTGGACGGGACGAAAAGAGAATATACAAAGTCTTAATTTGTGTGGCCCATATTTTGTGTGGATTGCCATTTTGAAAATAGGCCCATTTAAAGAAGTGTTATGGACTCCTCGATGTGTTGTTAAATTGCTGGAGTTTCATTCATTGTTGTCAAATATTTCAAAACTAGTGTGAATCTCGTGATAAATCACGAGAGTTGTATGGTGGAAATGTTAACGAAAAAATGTTATACATGATTAACAAAAAATATTAAGTAGGAAAACGAAATTAGTAAGGCAGAACGTGTATTATTTCAATATTACAATATTAGTGTACACGTAAAGGTATGATTTATGCAATATACTGGATGAGCCATGAATGTGAAGAATTAAGAACAAATAATCCAAATGGTAACAATAATATCGCTTAATAAGTCACATTAAAAAACATTTCATATTCCCGTCATAAACAAACTAATTTTGATCATAATAATTTGTAACTTCATATTTTATGTCATAATAATAGTCGTAATAACAGTAAATAATCTATAAAAAATGGCGGGCATATATCTGAACGTAATTTCCACACACATCTTAGATGTGATACATATATTTATACTTTTAAAACTACATAATTTATAAATGATAATTATATTTGTAAATGATAATTATAATTACATGATTGATCATTGATAAAAACATATTGTTAATTAGTCTATGCTGAAGCAATGTTTAAATTGAATAGGGAAACAATTTTATGATTGGTTAGTATGGCTTGCCGAATGGTATAGTTTGGCAAACTATAAAATATC
The DNA here is from genome assembly GCA_958450325.1 of Agrostemma githago. NCBI lineage: Eukaryota > Viridiplantae > Streptophyta > Magnoliopsida > Caryophyllales > Caryophyllaceae > Agrostemma > Agrostemma githago. Next base: position 56,273,259 of record OY288247.1, on the reverse strand, counting down.
GATTTATGTTTTTATAATTACGGAGATAATAGTAGTTTAAAATTATAAATTAAAAAAATGTTATATTTTTATAATATTAAAGATAATAGTAATTTAAAACGTAGTAATTCTAATATTTGTTAAGTGAAAAAACGTATTGGAGTAACCTAATGATTTACAATGTATTTAACTATTCACAAAAAACTTTATTGAAGTATTTAATAAAATAATAGTATAACACTCATGTATAATTCACGGGTCTTCATTAAATGGGTGGAAAACAACTACTACATGATACAGAGTATATAACCATTTTGACTTCTAGGAGACTAAGTCTCGAGTGAACTGATATTACAATAATCGTATTGAAAAACCATCTTGCGTTAGATAATTTTCTTATCGATGTTATACTTATTCTCTCTATTCTGTAATATATAATGAATTGTAACTATGGAGTACGTATATAAGGAATATATAATGAATTATTAATTTATAAACCCGAAGTAGAAAATTAGCAATTCACATGTTAAATTACTAACTAGTATAGACCCCGTGCAATGCACGGTATTTATAATATATTTATCTTATAGAATATTTCATTTAAGATTTAAGATAAAAAATTTATTATTTTATTTTTACGATTTATCGACTGTATAATTTAGAAATAGGAAAATATTTTTTAAATTGCAAAACTAATCAAAATACTTGAGTAATGTCTTGAAATGTACGGAGTATTAAATAACGTGTAATTAATGAAAATATTGTTTATACGGAGTATTTTTTATATACTCGGTTTATATCTTCTCACATCTCGAGATACTCACTTCTCTCTTTAACATACCATAAAATACATAAATATTTATCAAAAATTGTATAACAATGTACTTTTTTTATGGTTAGTACGCCGTGATACGTTCTCTTTGCATAAAAAAGCTATTCATTTTTTCATTAGAAAATTAAAAAATAAATTAAAAATGGACTGTCTCAGGTGTAAGACTTATATTTTGTAATTTGTGAAACTTTTTTTATTCGAATTTTAATAGTATATTCCGTATTTTGTAGTCTCCCATACCAAAATAATCATTCTATATGATCATAATAATCCTCACATTTGAATAAATGAGAAGATCTTAGTGATATCGAGTTTATAAACTATTTGGTTAAAACGGAATACAATATGTTTATATTTTTTTAAAAAAAATTGATCGTACATTCCGTATTAAATATTGTATGTGATATCTTCCATGTAAAACATGTGATTTTTGTAATTAATGTAATCAATCAAATTTCCTTAATTACATACTTTCTGTGGTGTATAGCTTTATATGTGATGTAGTCATATTTAAATTAGTAAGATGTTAGAGTGTAGTTGGAGAAGAGAAGGGCCTCACACATGAGGTCAAGGTTTCGATTCGCACTTAGCTCATTCGGTCAATTTTTTTTAATTTTTGTTGTTGATAGCTTTAGGCGGGAAAATATATGAGTTGAGTTATTTGGTTAGTGGAAAGGGGGATTACATTAAACACTACAGAGTACTAATTAATACTCCGTAGTACGAATCAAGAACTTATAATTTCATCAAAAAAATTGCATTGAGATTTAAGATAATTTTATACAAATTTATTTTATATGTTAATTATGTTATTAAATGATAATAAAATAAAATGAGTAATTACAATGAGCTGAGCTCAAATCTCTTACCGATTTTCAAAATATATTTAAACTTATTCCAAGCTAAAATAAAATACCGTTTCAAAATCTTGGTTACCGTGTCTCAACTATCGATCCCTGTTCCCTTATTTATTTTGAGGTTGCACATTTTCCAAACCTAATTTACATATGCATGCAGCCACTACAAATATGAAGGGCCTTTTGCGGCGGAAAAATCCGCCGCAAAACACCTAAATCCGACGCGAAAAGCCCTTTGCGGCAGAAAAATCGACGCGTGATGTCCGACATTAAATTTCGACGCAAAGGGGAGCATGTGCGTCGGATATTCCGACGCAAGGATCTTGTGGCGGACTTGTGGGGGAAATTCCGACGCTGGATAAGTCAAAGGAAACTTGGAGTTAACTCACATTGCGTGTGATTTGCGTGGGATTTTCCACCGCATTATGTATTTTTGCGTGGGAATATCCGCCGCATGTAGGCCTTTCTGCGTGAGAAAATCCGCCACATGGGGTTCTTTGCGACCAGTTTGCGTGGGACTTTCCCACGTGAGATGCTGTTTATGGGGTCGAAATTTTACTATATACAACGTCCCCAAAATGAAAAGTGACCTGAAAAAATAAAAGCACATCACGTGCAACCAAGTGTGCTCCTCCCGAGCAAATTCCCCATCAAATCTTTCACGCAGAAGCAGCACAAGCTCAATGATCGAAAAGAAACTAATATATTACCGCGTCTACCTAATCACAAGTTCACATTTTCACAAGTTTACCTAGCTAATTCGAAAAGAAACTAATATATATTCAGTTAACAAGTTCGAGGACTAGTAATTAGAAAATCCATATTACCGAGTCTACCTAATTTACCGGGTCTACCTCCATGTTACCAGCAAATTCATGTCCATCGTCAGCATCGTCGTCACGCCACTGACCCTGTGGCGTGGAACTACAGCCTTCACCGGACATAGTCATCCTCTCCCTCAGCATCTCTATCGTCCTCCTCTGCTCCTGCATTTCACGTTCGTGTTGCATCTGACGTTCTTCCATTCTCTTCAAGTTCTCTTTCATCTCATGTTCTCGGTTCGTTGCTGGGTGGCGACGGTGGGTATGTACGAGTCATCGACCACGGTACTGGTATGGTTCATGCACGGTTTGAACAGTTCTTTAGCTGCGCTTCCAATCCCGAAAACGCGTTTCTTCTTGTTGAACTCCCCCCCCCCTCCCCCCCGAGGCGTCATGGTATAAGAGAAACTCGTCGGCACGTCCTATCGTCTTCCCTCCTTGGGACATCGCCTCTTCCCTTGCTCATACAAATTTTTGCTAAAATGAAATTCAGATGTGGAATTATTAATAGCTTAACAGGAAATGAAGTTGAGATAATTTAATATGATTTGAATTATATTGTAGGAGAACTTACGTCCACCTCCTCTGGAACGGGATCAACCTAAAGACCTTTCTTGTTCTTCTTCACCTTGTGAAGCAGCTGAATTGGGGTCATATCCGGTCCCTTCGAAATAAAATGTCATAACAGAAACCATGTTATTGAACACTAAAAACTAATAATTTATTTTCAAAACACATACCATGCTATTGAATGCTTTTGTTGCGCTCTTACGCCCTAGGCAGTTGGTCCCTTTCGTGACCTCGTCTTTGTTCCCGCCACAACGGTTCGCTTTGTTCACTTCCACTTTCTTCAGGAACTTAGGATCCATCGCCCTACGTTTCAGCTCCTGGTAATTGTGGTCCGGGATCCAAGTAGGCATGTCCCGCGCCTTCATTGCTCTCTGGAAGATGTCGAAGAGACGCTTCTTGATCCTTCCCTCGTATGCGTTTCTCAGCTCATAGCCCGAATCGACCCTCACTAGTTTCTAGTTGCAAAAGACAAACATATTATTATAAAAATAACAAATTGCTGAAATAGTTTGAGTATTAGACCCAAAAAAAACACTCACTACAAAGTGTGAGTACATGGCGGCGTCCCTTGCCTGTTGTGGTGCCTCAGTCCAGTTCCTATAAACGCCAGGGGCGTTCATGTAAGTGTCGATGATGGACTCGTGTAGGTTGTTGACAATGTCGTCATCGTCCCACCTACAACAACAGTTTAACAAGTTATATTCCATCGCAACTGAAATAAATATCATACGTTGGGAAAACATTAATACAGTACAATACAAGAATTAATACCAAACGCCGTTATCGTTCTGCAAAAGGTATTTCTTATCGGCATCTGGTATATCGTCGTTGTTACCAGCACATGCCATTATTACGTTTCCACTACGAGAACTATAGTACGTAACGAAAACTCTAAACAACAACAATCATGTATCAACATCTAACGAATTATCCCTAATGAATAATTTTGTTAGTGGTAGTAGATTAGTAGTATTAGGAGTAGTAGTGGTAGTCGAAGTAGTAGTAGTAGAAGTAGATTAGTAGTAGTAGTAGTAGTAGTAGTAGTAGTAGTAGTAGTAGTAGAAGATTAGTAGTACTATTACTAGTAGTAGATTAGTAGTATTAGTAATAGTAGTAGTAGATTAATAGTATTATTAGTAGTAGTTAAGTAGTATTATATTAGTAATAGTAGATTAGTAGTAGTAGTGGTAGTAGTATTAGTAGTAGATTAGGAGTATTAGTGGTAGTAGATTAGTAGTATTAGGAGGAGGATGAGTGGTCGTCGAAATAGTAGTAGATTAGTAGTAGTAGTAATCGTAGTAGATTAGTAGTATTATTGCTAGTAGTAGATTAGCAGTATTATTAATAGTAATTAAGTTGTATAGTAGTAGTAGATTAGTAGTAGTGGTGGTAGCAGTAGTATTAGTAGTAGATTAATAGTAGTAGTAAATTAGTAATAATAGATTAATAGTAGTATTAGTAGATTAGTAGATTATGAGTATTAGTGGTCGTAGTGAAATAATATTAGTAGTAGTAGTGTAGTAGTTAATCTAATAATATTAGTATTATTAGATTAATACTACTACTAATCTACTAATACTAATTTACTACTACTACTAATCTACTATCAATATACTACTTGTACCACTACTACTAATCTACTACTATTAATACTACATAACTACTACTAGTAATATTATTAATCTACTACTACTAATACTACTAACCTATTACTACTAATCTACTACTACTACTTCTAATCTACAACTCCTATTACTACTAATCTATTTCTATTGCTACTCCTCCTACTACTATCAACTACTACGAACAACAATTAACACAAAATTAACAACAAAATTACTTGTACTAATACTACCACCATTACTACAACAACCATAACAACAACAACAATTACCACAATCTCACACCAACCACCACTCACACAAACTCACCCAATACTAACACCACCACCAACAACAAACCACAACAATAACCTAATCAATAATAACAACAACAATAGTAATAACAATAACAATAACAACAATTTAAACAATTTAAACAATTTAACAGTTTGAACATACTTTAATGGAGAAAAGGAAAATTGTAAGAAAACCGAGAACGGCGCGACAACAGGGGGAGGCTACTGAGCTGGAGCCTGGCGCAGAGGGAGGTACGGCGGCGTCGGTAGTGCGCCGGGAGGTAGTGGTCGCCGGTAGGGGTAGGGGAAGGGGCAGGGGGAGGGGGAGGGAACTGGGTAGGGTATAGGGTTTGGCTGGCAGTGCGCCGGCAGAGGTGGGGGTCGCCGATAGGGGGAGGGGGGAGGGGGAAAGGGGGAGGGTAGGGTTTCGGTTCTAGGTAAGGAGGGGTACTGGGAAATTAATTTGGGGGAATTGGTTTGTGAATGAAGATCGCGACTTTTTTTTTAATATCTGAGTGTCTTGCGGCGGAAAATCCCACGCAAGCTCCACCACATGTCATTAATTATGTGGCGGATTTTCCACCACACCGTGTCTAAATTTTTTCAAAATTCACGAGAATATCATGCGTCGATATAAGTTAGTATGCGTCGGATTATCCGCCGCATTCATTATTATGCGTGGGACCCGCGTCGGGTAATCCGACGCTTTTTTGAGTGCGAAACTCATTTTCGTTAGTGCCCTTAACCTGGTCGCCTTGCGTGGAATACTCTGACGCAAAAGGACATGCGGCGGCCAATCCGACGCATAGCTGACGCGAAGGCTAAATATGCGTCTGATCCCTAGTCCGCCGCAAGACGTCCGCCGCATTAGCCTCTGTTTTTTGTAGTGAGCACTCAATGAAAGTTCATTGATGTGTTATATTTTTAGGGTGATGTTAAGGGTTGTATTTAAGCAACTAAAATCTTCCATGCTTAGTAAAAATATAGAGATTTAAACCCAAATTACACATATATCAATATAATTAATACTTGTATTAAGGATTATTTCCTTATTGTTTTCCATATTTTTAAGGCGAAATGGGTTAATTTCATATCAATATGCAAAAATTCAGTTAATAAGTTGAGGAAGAATAGGAGCGTTACAATAATTATACTCGTAGGAAGCATGTGAATGTGGCAACAGTTAATCAATTTGACTAAAAGCGAAGAGACTACGGATTTAAAGAAAGACCCGTTTCAATGTGAAGTGAAAGTGCAGTAGTACATGAATGACAAAAAGCCAAGAATAAAGAATGCAATTGAATATTACGCCATTTTCAATGTTCACATTCATTGGATTCTCGTAAATAGTTGTAGATATTTAGTATCTCATATGACTGTTGTAAATGAGATGGTTGAATATTACCCAATTCGATATGATTCGAGAAGCAAAATAGGCAATAAAACTAATGACCTTAAGAAGCCTTGTTTGGGAGAATGGTGTGAGATTAGCAGTGCCACGTAGACGGTGTTGGTCTCTTGTTTTATAATAATATAGATAGATAGTTGTAGATATTCAGTATCTCATATGACTGGTGTAAATGAGATGGTTGAATATTACCCAACTCGATTGATCCGAGAAGCAAAATATGCAATAAAGCTAATGATCTTAAGAAGCCTTATTTGAGAGAATGGTGTGAGATTAGTAGTGCCCTCTTGTTTTATAATAATATTGATATAGATATAGATAGTTCCATTCAATATTTACCTGAGGATTATCCTTAGTTCCTTACCTATCAGCATAATAATGTTGATTTGTTGAGTTTGTTTTATAGTAGTTCATCAAAATTGTTGAAATAATTTTTGTAGTTTCATTCATGTAGTAGTACTTTTATTGACTGACTGTTTGACTGCGTTCATCTTATTATCACTAATAAGTGATCCTTTATTAAGGGACGGTTCATAGTTTTGACTTTTGACATTATATATGATCAATCCCTTTTGTTTATAGTTGAATTGACTTTTGTTTTTATCTGCTCCCCAACCCCAAAATTTGTGTTACATTACCTCTGAAGTTTGAACAGTACAAAAGTATTTCTGAATTCTAAATGTGTATGTCACCATGTCTATAATTTCTTTCTTTTATCAGTATGCTTTTTTTATTTTTAATTTTAATGCTGCGTGTAAGTACAGTGTTATATAAATTGAGAGACGTAGAATATTATTGTTGTATTTTTGTTATGAATCGTACTTTGTACAGAGACTAGGACATCCCATATAGGCAATAATAGAATCGAACTATTTACGGAATACAATCAAACTAACAGCTATAAATTACTCTTTCCGTCTCGGTCATTTGTTGTCCTTTGATTAAAATACTCCTCACAAATACTCCGTAATATAAAAGGACAACAAATGATTGAGACGGAGAGAATATCTAAGGGAAAAATATGGTGAGGTAAATATTGAATAAATATAGCCTTTGCATTGTGAGAAGTAGATGTCAATAATATTCTTGTAATGACTCTTTGCTCATATACCTCCCTTCAAGTTGTAGTGTGGGGGGTCTAGACTTCTAACTTGGACAAAAGATCATCAAATGAGGCATGAGTGCATGACCAAGGGCTTTGGTGAATATATACAACAATTGTTGTTTCGTGTGAGCATAGCTAGGAGCGATAGCACCTCTTTGGATTTCATCTTGTATAAAATGAAAGGCCACTTCAATATGCTTGGTGCATTCATGAAAGATTGGATTTCTAGCAATATAAAGAGAGGATTGGCTGTCACACAGTAACTGTATGGGTTTGTTGTGAGGGACACCAATGAAAGTGAGTAAACCTTTGAGCCATTTGAGCTCACATGTTGTGTAGGCCATAGCTCTACACTCGGCTTCAGCAGAAGAGCGAGACACCGTCGATTGCTTCTTAGTTTTTTCAAGAATTGGGGAGGAGCCTAAGAAGACGAGGTATGCAGTAAGAGAACGGCGATTGGTCAGGCACATCCCAGTAATTAAGCTTGCAGACAAAGATTGCTATCAGAGCGAAGTAGAAGCATTTTTGAGATATCGAACAACGTCATTCCAATGATCAATTGTGGGGGCATGCATAAATTGAGCTAGAATATGAACGAAATATATATAGGAGCTCGATCCGGACGAGTGATAGTGAGATAAACTAGCTAGGCGGCGATATGTTAATTAGTGAGATAAACTTGGTGGTGAATAACAGAATGAGCAGCTTTAATTAATTAATAGTGGATCATCCATAAGAGCAGCTTTAATTTAGAAAGAGCCAAGCGGTGGTTTTGTTCCGTGGGAGATTGCGATAAACTTGGTGGTGAATAACAGAAGGATGTAGTAAAGCTGGCCAAATGCGGACCAACCCGTTCGGCCCGTCCCATTCGGCCCGCTTTGCTAGCGGATTTGGTCACAACAAATTTAAAAATAAGTGGGCACGGTCAAGAAAATTAGACCCGCTAAAATTAATGGACGGGCATGGACTAAATAAAATTGTCCATGGACAACCCGCTAGGTCCGCTACGTAAACTCTAAAAAACTTCAAAATTTTATTTAACCTAACAAAACCTAATGAAAAAATTAAAATTAATGAAAAAATAAAACTGAAAAATATTGTGTTGAAAATAGTATATACCCACGTTGAGAAGACTAACCGGTTCATTGAATATCACAAAAAGCACAAAACCCACCCTTGAATATTTGATTATCGTGTTTATTTAGTATTTTGATAGTTATGAACATGATCTTAAGTCTTTAAGTTATTAATTTTATTTTTGCAAAATTGGTAATCACGAGGTTTTTTCTACCGTTTATTGGTTTGATTTTTTAGTAATTAATTTCAAAATCAAATATTTTTGTATAATTAAAGCCCGCAAGCCCGCGGGTTGGCCCGCTAAGGTATATCGGACGGGTACGGGCAACTAAAGTAGGCCCGCCATAGCGGACACGGGCATTAAAAAAAGGCGCATTGGACACATTTTTATAGGTTAGGCCCGACTCATGTCCAGCCCAAGCTCGCAAACGGTCAGCTCTAACGATGTAGTAAGAGATATACATTGAGCATTCTAATAATCTATATACTAAATAGTAGTCTAATACCTTAAATAATTAAGGTAAGTCTATTACTTACCAAACTCTAGTAATAAAATAAGATAAAATAAAATAATAATAATAATAATAATAATATATTAATTAATAAGCTGACACGGAATCTAAGGCGACTTAAATTCCGTCTTCAATTTCCGAGCTGTGCGAGACGGTCGGTTCTTCGGCTTCGGTTGGGCTTTTTCTTCTAGATCTTTGTCTTGGCCAAATCAACTAAAAATCATGTCGTACTCCAAAATCCTCAAATTAGCTCATACTATAATAATCCCACGGACATTACACAAATACGACAGAATAACACCAAATTAGTCAACCAAATTACACCTAAATCATCGTTATAACCATGACTAAATATGGCCCATCAAATATCCCCACGCTTGAACCTTTACTCGTCCTCGAGTAAAACTCGAAGATCACAATAAAAACAACCATCACTAGTCCAAATGTGCGGGAAAAACTTTACACTCACGGCCCTTGCTCACCTTCCTTCAAACTCCCTCATGTAACAACATAAGTCACCAATATATGTCACGGACAAAATATCATCAACTCTAGAATTATCATCGCGACAACTGGACATCATGAATCAATAGAAGCTAATACCAAACTCTAACGCCCCTTATCGCTCCAATCCTAACACAGATTCACACGGTTTCAAATAATCACAAAAATACATCAATAATGATCACAACCAATACAACACCAAACCATGTGAATTACCTAATCGCCTCTAATCGCCAAATCAAAACAATTACACCCAATCGCATAAATAAGGTGCAATCACTTCACTCCGCACCGCGATTCTTCTCACCTTTACCACTAATCCTACCCGACCGACCTTCTATGTCACCCTTCTTATGACGCCAACACCAAGAACGGATAAAGTAATTGTGAGTTTTTTTTTTCCTAATTCCCTCATTTTGCCTAGAGTGTCCGCCCTTGCGGATTTTCACTCTACCTTTTCATTTTTTTTTCAACTCACACTACTCTCGTGGCACGCATCTCGATTTTTCTTTTTTACCCGGAGCGCCCTTTCGGGTTTTCACTCCGTCCTCGGCCACTTTCCCATTCTTGCCTAGGCGCCCTTTCCGGGTTTTCACCTAGCCGGGTTTATTACTTTTTTTTTTCTCATTTTTTTCCTTTTTTCATTCACTTTTTTTTTGAATTTTTTCTTTGTTTCCTCTTTTTTTTCCTTTCAAAAATCAACTCAAAGACGATTACAAGACGAGACAAATATATAAATCTCTCCCCACGCTTACTCCGAGCATTGTCCTCAATGTGAGATTAAGGATATAAATAAAACAAAAACGTGGAAAGGACCTTGAACATCGATCAACTACTCGTTACAACCATTCTAAAGTCAGAGAACATTGATTAGTCATCGAGTTTAACGTAAGATTAGAGAGAAAAAGGGAGACCTTTGAAGAACCCTAATTTTCCGGTTTCAAGTATGTGTAACTAATTTCCTTTACTTAGATTTAAGCCTTTGAAGCACTTGATAATCGTTTGTGAGTTTGAATGTTTTAATTATTAATCTTGATTATTGTGAATTGCTTTGTTATTAAATCTATGAATGTTGTTATTGATTGCTAGATGCGCAACTAGTATTTAATTGCATCGTTCTATCGTTAGTATTGTTAATTGAGTAGGATTTACTGATTAACTTTACATTAGTAACAACTAGGAATTAATATTGAACGGGATACGTTGATATTAGTACTTAGAAGCGATTCACATAAATATCTAAGGTACGACTGGATTGTACGTGCTATTTATTCTCTATTGAATTCTCAGATCTATATTGCTTCCGTCTAATTGAACCTAGAACTGGATTGTTTAGGTTGGTTTACGGTTAGGGTTAATTAAGAACGGGATTCGTTTTAGTTAACTATTCTTAAGAGAATTGGAATTTCATATTCACAATAGAGTAGTCAAGGTTATTAATTGAAACCATCTTAGAATGATCAATCGCTATTGAGTGTGGATTTGTGCTTGGGTCTAAGTTCTTTCTCATCATTTGATTTAGTCATCGATAAAAGCATTCAAACTTCTGTCTCACAAATCCTCACTAGCTCACTTCATCGTCAATCTCAACTCCAGAAAAATGAATCAAACTACTCAAGACATAGACGACATAGCCATGAGGCGATGACATGAGCACAGTTGTAAACCAGTTACATGTAAGTGCAAAACAAACCAAGCTACCCGTGCCAAAGCATACTAGTAAACCAACTCTATTACAGTTAATCCCAACCAACAAATGACCAAAAATCACTACCCACACCGAAACAAAACTGCCAACAAGAGATCGAACACCAACTGGACTCCAACTTCACCAAATTCAGCCAAAATTAGCGGCAACGATCAACCCAACTTCCATCAAGTTCAAACTGACGCCATTAAGCTCAAAAGGAAATCGACTACACAACCATCAACCCAAACCAACTACCGCCAACAGTACCATAAAAGCAATTAATTTTGCATACCAACGCCTGGACACTCCAATTGATCATGATTTTTTCTTTTGAACTTCAATGCGACTACATCACAGTAGTAGGACCCCCCCAGTCGACCAAACATCGCGTCCTAAAACGCCAGCCGATCTAATCGACGCATCCCAAATCTCTTACTGAAGTGGGAGCTTCGAATATTTAGTATTAATGGAGATTTGTGGGTGTAGGAAATGAAATATGGAATAAAAGGAAAATGATATTGGATGGAAAGTGATGGGTGAAAAGATGAATTGGATTTGAATTGGATTTTATTATTAAGAAAGAAGAAGGAGAAGGAAGGTGAAGAATGTAGAGGAAGTAGGGGAAATAGGAAATGGAAGGTGAATGGGGAAGAAGAGGAGTCTGATGCATTTGTTTAGGATTTTTGTTTTGATTTTTTTTTTTAATTTTTTTTAAGGATAGAGAAAATACCTGTAAGAGAAGGAAATACGCGCAACCCGCGTATGAGTCATACGACTCGCGCAAAGGTCTGAATAATTTGAGTTTCGGGACGAATTTCTTCGTCTCCTCCGTATTTATGACCTCGTCATGCTAGTCGCCCCACAATCATGCTAGTCGCACGAGATTCTGAAAAATCCGTTTTTCTCCTTCCTACAAGTACTAAAAATTAGGACTCAACTTAAAATTAGAATTAAAAATATAAATATAAACGACTCATTCTACAAAAAAACGATTATTAATCTAATAACAAAGCACGACCCATAATAAAATTTGAAAAAATAAATATAAATAATAAAACCATACCTGACTCGGGTTGCGTCCCGGAAGCGGTTTTGTTTAATGTCGTTCGCTCGACTTCTTGCAGAAAACTGACCCGAATTAAAATAGTACAAAATTACTTACCTCAACCGACAATGGAGCATCATTGATCAAGCAAAATGAATGTTACGTTATGCGCGGAACAACTCAATGCCCTTAATAATTGATCAAAAATACTAGCACATAGATTAGAATAGTGGCAATAAGAAATATAAATCAATTGACACCATCTATAAATAAGCACATCATAATAATCATGCAAAGAATATCTTTTCGACCCTCTATGCTCAAAAAGTGAATTAAAATCATTATACTCCTCTTTATAAGATGGATTTTTCATAGGTACGGTCAAATAGGCTCGAGGATGAACATAAAACTTTCCCGGAATTAACACCGTTGAGGACTCTAAAGGTATCGATGGTGGTACTTCCTTGTGAATATAAAATTCAATATTCATGCCCTCTATTTCTTCTACCTTTTCGTCACCGTTCATGCTCATTAATTCATTTTTCTTAGGGAAATCGTCTTTCGGCTCATCAAAAACAACTATCTCCTTTTCTCCTACTCCGACTTCCATAGTCTCCTCAATGATCACACTTATTTCCTCTTGCTCATTCTCACACTTATCATTCTCAACAATCATAACTAGAGAATCCTCTAAGACTGAAACATCACTCGTATCATTGTGACTTAAGGAATCTTCCATAACACGTGTTTCGTCAGGGCAAGAGTAATCAATATGTGTAGAAATTGTGGAAGAGGGTAGGGAGTATATCGAATCATCATAGTCATCTTCCTCGTCATCCCAAAAACCATCATCACTATCAACATCACACTCTTTATAAGAGTGACCTACCACATCGGGTTCAAAGGGGAGAGTGTCATCAAACTCTATGTTCTCAATAACTCCGGACTCCTTAACATTAAGAGAAAACTCATCATGTGTCTCAAGTCTATCATTAGAGGCCGTTAATTGCACTACGTGACTCTCAAGGTTCTGGACACTAGAATTGTTCTCTTGCTCGTATTGAGCCATACTAGCTTGAAGGGTCATTTGTGCAGTAATCAGGTCTCTAATCATGTCTTCCGTGCATATACGAGAATCATGTTGGGTGTTCAAATTTTTATTGAGACTCATTGAAGGTATCCTAGAGCGTGAGTTTTCCAACTCCCATTCTTCAGTGTCGTGAGCCAAGTATATGAAAAGTTTCCACTTCTCCTCATAACTAAGTCCATCAACGAATCTCCCCTCACTTAAAAAATCAACATGCATCAAAGTTTCATCATTTAACCCATTGTATACCACATGACAGAGTTCCCAAATTTGATATTGGTAACGACATCTAGAGACATACTCACTCAATCTATCAAAATATTGGTAAAACAGTTCATGCTCATATTGATGGAAATATTTAGTCGCCATTTATCGGATAAACTAAAACACAAAAAAAAAGACTCAACAAAAATTAAAACTAAACTAGACTCTAAAAAAAAATAACGACTATAAAAAACTAACTCTACACTACCACACAAAAATAGTTAACGCCAATTCCCCGGCAACGGCGCCAAAATTTGACGGGCTAAAGTCGTATGCCTCAAATTAGAATTTATAATCACTTATAACCAACTAACTAAAACAGTAGTATAATGGAAATAAGGGTCGAACCCACAGGGAATCGGATTAACTATAAATGCGTACTAATGTAGAACGATAAATAACTAATTAATTAAACAATAAGAAAGGGGGTTTTGAATGATTTTCTAACAACTAAAACTGAAAAAGATTAAAACTTTAACTAAATCAAATGATTAAAAGGTCTCGGGTCAAGTACAAATCCACAACTTAATCACAATTGATCATCGAAATCCGGTTCAAATTATTATTCTTGATTACTTTATCGTGAATCGTAAATTCCAATCCTCCTTATGAATAACTAATTAAAACGTATCCCGTTCTTAATTAGAACTAACTGTTAAACAACCTAAACAATCCAGTTCTAGATTTAATTCAACAGCAGCATTAATAAATAGAGAATTCAATAAAGAGATAAATAAACACATACAATCCAGTTGTGCTATAAATCTATGATAATTGCTCCTAAGTCTTAATATCAACGAATCCCGTTCAATAATTAAGTCTTAGATGTTACTTAGGTCAAGTTAATCAACAAATCCTGTTCAATTAACAAAACTAACAATAGAACGATGAAATTGGAAAACTAGTTGATCAGTCTAGAAATCAATAACAACATTCATATAATTAAACTGAGCAATTAATCAATAATCGAGAATAAAGATAAGAACTTTCAAACTCACAACTGATAATTAAGCGTTTCAATGTCTTGAACCGAGATGAAAAATTAGTTACACATAGAACTAGGGTTCATCTTATTCTCTCTAATCTAACGTACAACTATGATGGAATAATTAATTAAACTGATTCTAATAATCTATATACTAAATAGTAGTCTAATACCTTAAATAATTAAGGTAATTCTATTACTTACCAAACTCTAGTAATAAAATAAGATAAAATAAAATAATAATAATAATAATATATTAATTAATAAGCTGACACAGAATCTAAGGCGACTTAAATTCCGTCTTCAATTTCCGAGCTGTGCGAGACGGTCGGTTCTTCGGCTTCGGTTGGGCTTTTTCTTCTAGATCTTTGTCTTGGCCAAATCAACTAAAAATCATGTCGTACTCCAAAATCCTCAAATTAGCTCATACTATAATAATCCCACGGACATTACACAAATACGACAGAATAACTCCAAATTAGTCAACCAAATTACACCTAAATCATCGTTATAACCATGACTAAATATGGCCCATCAGGTAGGTTTGCATTTTGTTTAGTTTTTTATTTTATTAGGTCAAACAAATATTATTCGATATTCGATTCGATAAATCAAATATCAAACCAAATAACGATTTTCATTATTCGACTATATCAAACCAAATCAAACGTCGGCTCGAAAAAATTACAAATCAAACCAAATAATGTAATTATTCGGTATAGTTCGTCTCGATCACTGTTAGATATAATGCAAAGTGGAATTGTTGACCATTCCTGCATAGTAAGAGCATCTCCCATTAGTAGCATATTAAACCTAATTTATTAGTATGGTTATGAATGTCATTAGATTTAGAATAATGACAATTCATTTTCCATCATAAAGTGACTTTGGATACCTTTTGAGGTTAGTCTCATATGACACTTCTTATATATGTATGAGAATGATAAGACATATGTGCATATACTTAAAAGGCTTCATCATCCAAATCTCTTGATAAATTCTGAGTATACCATCGAGTTCCAACTCCTAATGGTTGAGTACACAACCTTTTAGGAGTGTTGTGTGACCTTGGGGGACGACGCCCATTCCGATTTGTACCGTAGTCGGGGCGATTTCGTTTCTCATTCAGTGGCCTTCATACCACGACACAACAACGTATATTTACTAGTTATATATCGCCCCTATAGTGACCCTATATTTCCAACAATTGAGAAACGAAATTATGTCACTATTATTGTGGTTGTGTTCATCACTTGTCATTGGAATTGTTTCAATTGGCTATCTTGTTTCGTTGGTAAGATTCATCTCGTTGAGGGTGAGACAACAGTTCGGTATTATGGCAATAACTCTGTCTCTAGAGCTCCGATTGGGACGTGTAATATGGCGTTGGAAATCTAAGAAGAAGTGCTACAACTCTTTAGTTGAAGTCGTGAGCTGATTCTGCCATTTACCCTTTGGAAAACGGGACACAATGTCGTGGTAGTATGCTGAAAGTTTTTGAAGGTTTATGAGTGGATGGTATTATCTTATTTTATTATCAATATTCATCCTTGAGAATGAGGTATGGTATCTATCAGTTTAGTTCTTATCTTCTTGTGATTCATGATGATAAAATAATTACGTTTGGTAGATGAGTATCATTTATCGTCATTGATTGGAAGATAAATTATCTGATAAGAGTAGGATGTTATATATGTTGTGTCTGAACATATGTTGAATGTGTTAGTCTCAATATTTCATGATGGATGATGAATTTGCACACATGTTTGTATTAGTATACAACTAAAAAGTGAATATTTTTCTGTGTTTATGGAGAATATTATATGCCTACGATCAAAATAATTAATGTGATTATTAGTGAAGTAATAATTAATTATTAATGATTTTTGTGCAAATTATGTTGTCTTGGAAGTTGACAAGGTGGAGATTATATGCTCTTATGAGTAATGAGAGCAATATTTGGATTTATTATATAGCCGTTATAAACTTATTATATAGCCGTTATAAATTTATTCTATGCACTTAATATATTTGATATTGAATATTATTCATTAATCAATTTAAGAACATTATGTATGTTTTGCTTGAAAAAATTGAATATGTATAATATATATTGGGATTATATATTAGTGTGATTTTTCGTAGCCTTATTAATGTTTTGAAAAGGCACGTGTGTACTTGTCTTGTAAATTATTTTGGATACATTTGGAAGAAGAATTTAACTTCACACTAGAGACGCATCAATGCTCACTCGAGTAAAATAAGCTATATGTGGGGGTTAAATATTTTAATTTTAATGACATGCATAATCTTGATCAAGTATGTATTAAATAATTGGGTGAATTATTTGATAAATTACTCTATGAATAGATTATGGAATAGATAAATTGTCAGGCATAATTATTTGATATCTAAAAGTTGGGATGATTAATGAATGAATAATTTGTACATTTTGGTTGAACGATTATGTTTGTCACTATTTCGTGGTGTGACAACATGTGGGGGAAGTCATTCAAACTTATTTGATAAAATTATTCATGCATCTTTTTTAGAGTTGATATCTTATAATTTGTGAAGAGTATGTATATCTCTAATTGTGGGGGAAAGTGGTGATCGATAGCATGTTTTATACATGAATAATTGAACCAAATGTAAGAGTTTTAATTTGTTGACTAAGTCAATAAATAATGGTTGCGTAAGGTTCATTTATTTATGTTGTACATCTGGCTTACACCACAATATATGAGATTATGATGATTGATTTTATGTGAATAAAGGTTATATATTTTAATTTGTGGATTTGCAAAGAGAAAATATAAGTGAAACAATCATCGAGATCGTTATTCTCTAATATAAGAATGATGATGTATATATGGTGCAATATTGAGAATTGCAACATGTTAGATATTTATAAAGATGTTGGATCACAAGGTGAGATGCACAATGATCATGAGTAAGCTTTCATCTTTATAATAATTTTATTATAAGTCTATTGAGAAGACAGTTATAATTTTATGTATTATGTATGCGTATTATTTTGCTCTTTTAACCTTACCGAGGTAATGAATGGTGATTGGGAGCTTAATATTTATTGCATTATTGTGGGGGCATCAATTGCTATGCAATGTTTGATGCTAATTTCATCTTCATATTGCTAAAAATGATGTGTAGTGAATTACACATGGATTATGCAGATTTGAGAGAGTTGAAATCATCAAATATAAATTGGTGTATTTGAAAGGTTGAGCATGTAGCTCTTAATGGTCTTATAGCCCAAATTTGGGTGGTACTTGTGAGACGGACTTGATGAGATCACCGTAATGATAGAGGTTGAGATATTTCTCTTAATGAATCTATATCCCTATGTTTGGGTGGTCCTGTTGTGAAGGACTTGATGGATTCACCGTAGTGTTGAGAGGTTGAGCTTTAGAGCTCTTAATGATTCTATAGCTCATAAGTGAGTGGGTTATGTGGAGATATCCTTGATAGAATCACCCAAGTGAGTGTGAAGGATTGACCTCCTTCTATGAGAGATTGAGTTATCTTTCTAGAGAACTCATCAAAATCCCAAGGTTAATTTGGCCATAAATTTGTTGAATTGTATTGCGGAACTCGTGTGGAACTTAAGGTATGATATGTGTTGTGAGGGTAATTCAACTGAAGTTCAATAAGGAATTCAAATCGAAAGATATTCTCTTATTGTAAGTAAGTTGTTGACTCATTTCACTAATACGTTAATTCAAATCGAAAGATATTAACGTCTAAGTGTCAACCTTTTCATACGCTCATGATTTTTGTTTTCGGTTTACCATTTGCATTAGTGGGGGATTGTTAGATATAATGCAAAGTGGAATTGTTGACCATTCTTGCATAGTAAGAGCATCTCCCATTAGTAGCATATTAAACCAAATTTATTAGTATGGTTGTGAATGTCATTAGATTTAGAATAATGACAATTCATTTTCCATCATAAAGTGACTTTGGATAACTTTTGAGGTTAGTCTCATATGATACTTCTTATATATGTATGAGAATGATAAGACATATGTGCATATACATAAAAGGCTTCATCATCCAAATCTCTTGATAAATTCTGAGTATACCATCGAGTTCCAACTCCTAATGGTTGAGTACACAACCTTCTAGGAGTGTTGGCCCTAGTCATATTTACCTTAATTTTTGATAATCTACTGCACTACATACTTTAACTTTTTGACTTGCCTTCAGAATCAAGTCACACCTTTTGTTTTTCCTCCTTTATCTACTTTGCAAGAAATCTCACATATAATACTCCTTATTTGTCATCATTCTTGACCTTCCTTCTGCCAACACCAACTTTTATTCTAAAGTCTAACTTATCATGGCCCCCAGCCCAGTTGTCTACCCAGAAATTTCATCAAATGGGGTCGGAATATAGACTTAAAACTGGTATGACGACTGTCAGTTTCTATAAGTTAGTGAAGATTTAAATGCTATAAATATCCAAATGGTTATTCGTTAGAATTGTGGCATTTGGAAAAAAAAACTTACTGATTTTGACAAAAGGGTTGATCCAATAATTATACTCTCTCCATTCTGTAATGTTCTACTCATATGAGTTTTGGACAATTCTTAAGAAAAAAAAACAATAAAAATAAAAATGGAAGAGAAGTTGATAGAAGTGGATCATGGTAGAATGTATTAAAATATAAAGATGTGAGAGACTAATATAGAAAAAATACAAATAGGATGGACATTAAAAAAAAGACCCAAAGTAAAAAATGAGGATGTATAAAAAAAATGGAGGGAATACAAAAGTAAGGTTATGTTTTTTCCAAATTGAAGTGAGTTTAAGTAAACTTTATAACCAAATTGAAATAAGCATAAAACTGAACTGAAATGAATTGAAGAGATATGTTGATTTGAGTGAAACTTTTATTTCCATGAACAAGACATAGAAATCATTTAAGGTGCAACACGTAGTACAAGATGTGCAAATTAAGGCTTATTGGAAGTTGAAAGGAGGCAACCGACAACACCGCCACCTTGGACTTGGAGTGTGGCCATCTACATCTAACTAATAAGTTACTAATAAGTTAATTGTAGACTTGTAGTATGTACTCCGTAATTACTGGTACCTCACAATAATCCACAAAACATTAACACCGCAACATTGAATGACAACATGTTATGGATGTTGCATGCCGCGAGCTCCTAAAATCTGAGGAATATAATGTCTCCAACCTATTAAATAATCCTCAAGTGAGGTCGTATATTAATTAGAACACGATCCATTTTTTTATTCTTGATCTCACCTTATTTATTTTGACTCACTTTCACTTTCTTAATAGCAGAAAGTCACGACCTAGATCACCAACCCAATCATTTTCCATTTTCCAATATTTCCAACTAATGCACGATAAACATATAGACCTCAAATAGGTCACGACCTAAGTTACAGGAATAACACAAACCTCAAAAGAGGTCATGCCATACCTTTTTCTCATATTGGGCCATGCTAATTTTTTTCTAAATGGTAATTAATGTGACCCAAGCAAGGTCATGACCTCCTCCATGACTTTGTTTGGGAATGGTTTTAGTATTCCCTCTCATTTTTTATAATGTTCCACATTTCTTTTTGGGAGAAATAAGAAGAATGAAGATATGTGGAAGAGAATAAAAATAGAGTGAAAATGTGGAGTACAAAAAAAGAATGTGGAACATCGCAGTGAATGTTTCACATAGGAAATGTGGAAAATTATAGAGAATAGAAGAGAATATTTCTCCTTATTTTCAAGATTATATTATTTAAACATATCTATTTATTTGTCATTATTTAACTTTAAAAAAAATATACCAATGCACGCTACAAGAAATACTTCATATAGCTATCATTCACGCGCGACTGAAAAATTCAGTCGTTTATTTAGCGACTGAAAGTAAAACGCGCGACCGGTATCAGTCGCTGGACAAGGAGACAGATTTTGGAAAAAGTAATTATCCGTAGTGACCGAAATCAGTCGCTAAAATCATACACGCGCGACCGATATTGGTCGCTAAAGCAGTGACCTAGCAACCTTTCAGTCGCTAAATAAAAGTACGCGTGACCGAAATCGGTCTCTAAGTAGCGACTGAATTTTAAAACGCGCGACCGATTTCGGTCGCTAAGGGGTCTGAATTTTTTTTAAAGCAGCGAACACCCCCCCTCCCCCGATCACTTCTCTCATTTCACTCTATCTCTCTAAAAATCGTCTCCCCTCTCTCTAAACTCGCCCCCTTCTCCTTTCCTCTTCATTCATTCATTCTTCTCTCATTTTCCTTTAGTAAGGTATGTTTATCTATCTATATTTAGTTTTAATTATTTGTTAATTTTTGTTTTTATCGATTTAAATAAATTAGTTATTAGGTTGGATAGTTTTTGAGTTGTCGGAATATTTAGTGTAGTAAGCATGTTAATTGCCCATAGGTTCCCTAATTTGAAATAGGTAGATTGTTAGTATAAAATTAGGGTTTGTGGTTAAGTAGTTGAATGAATTGGGTTGTTTTGATGTGTTAGGAAATTGGAAGTGAATTACAATTATGCCGAATTAGTGATGTAATTATGGACGGATTGGGTGCAAATATTACTATATTTAGGTGAATTGAGAATTTTACAAAATATGTGAATAGTGTATATATTACTCCCTCCGGTTATTATTTTTCGCCCCACTTCATGAATATATGTGAGGAGTATTTTAATGGAGTGGGGCGAAAAATAGTAACCGGAGGGAGTAGTAAATTACTTTAGAGGAAATAATTTGTATGTGATTATTGTGTCAATTTTTTTAGATAAAAAAATGAAGAGACAGGAACGAAAATGGATGTATGGGGAAAGATTGGATAAGAGACGACGTCCCACAACCGAATTTTTGGAGGGTGTTAGTAGTTTTCTTGAGTTCGCTAAAACCCATCCCGAATACGCGTCAGAGGGTAGATTTAGGTGTCCTTGTGTGAAATGTAAGAACCTCAGATTCTTGGATTGTTTGATTAAGAAACATATTATCTCAAATGGGTTTAGCCCAAATTATTATTATTGGATTTGTCATGGTGAGACGTCTGCTGTTGAGGAATCTGAGGTTGATCAGAAAGAGGGCGGGGTGAGAGGAATGATTGTTGATGTGGTTGAGTGCAATTTTTTTAATGATGAGAGCATGTACACTAACGACGATGACCAACCAAACCCACGAGCGAAAGCACTTTTTTATATGTTAGAGGCTGCGGAGATGCCATTATATGAAGGGTGTGATGTGACATTATTAGAAGTCGCGTCTATGGTAGTAACCCTTAAATGTGAGTATAACCTACCGTTTGGGTGCGTAGACGGTGTCGCTGCGTTGATTGAGAAACTCATCCCAAAAGACAACATTATGACCAAAACATTCTACAATACCAAAAAAATAGTTAAAGGTCTTGAACTTTGATAAGTGTAGTTTGTAGTGCCTAATTTGCTGTGTTTTGGTCCCATCTCCTTGCGGAATCGCTCCTTGGGAGCGGTTCATGGGCTACTTATGCTTCCTCTAGCTCGTTTCAGGTTCCCGAGACCATTCGTGAAGAATTGGAGCGATTCCGACTCAATACATACACTTTTCGGAGCCAACGAAGCGGAGGAACGATCACTCGAAGCCTTGGATTCGACCCCGAGACCCTGGGACCCGATCTCGAGCCTCCGAGACCCGATCCCGAGTCCCGAGAATCGATGAGAAGTCCATGTGAAGCAAGAGGGAACCTTAAAGATCATATTGGAGGCCTACAAGACTCATCCCCGACGGGTATGGCCTCATCCCGTCCGGGATGAAGTGCACAAAAGACACCTCTCCTGTTTTGGGTCCGTCCCGGTCGGGACCAGACCTTCCCGGTCAGGAACGGTCCTTCCCAGTCGGGACCGGTGTGCTGTAGCCGGAACTCCTCTTTTCTTCCTCCTTCATTCTTGTAACCCTATAAATACTTCCCTCTTGTATTGGTTATGCATCTTATCATACCCTAGACTCTTTTAAGCCTCCATTAAGCATTCAAACCCTAGATTAGTGTTCCTCACATTAGTTTTAATATCTCTTTAATCTCTAGTTAATCATTGTAATTAGTTCTTGGATTAAGGGAATACTTGAAGATTCATCCAAGCTTGACAAACTTGGAGTTGATTTGGGTTTCTCTTTTATGCAAGTTATCATCTTTTCATCATTTGGTTGTTGGTATAATCTTCCTTTCTCTTGTTTCTTGTTTATTTATTCAAGTTTGAATCTTTACTTAGTGTTCCTTGTTATTGTTCATATTGTTCTTGATAATGGATGATAGGGTTATGATGTTGTTTTCTCTTTTCATTGTTGTAGTTAGTTTGAATATGTGTGAGTAGTCTCCTTGTGGGTTAGTAGGGGGATTAAGAGTAGAACATGGGTGATTAGGGTTTGATTAGGGGTAAAGAGTGAATCTTTGTTGTTAGTCACATATTGGGCACTCTATGTGTTTGTTGATATGCTTCTGTGAGTAGTAGTGGCCATGCTTCCCATACTTGTACTCATCTTATCATTGTTTGTCTATTATGTGATCATGTTGAGGATAGTCGTAGTCATGAGAGTGCGGACTAGGGTCTACGTAGCGAGAGCCCGGATCCACCTTGACATCGGTCTAAGTAGCGAGAGCCCGGACCGACTCTAGCACTAGGAGACACCCATACCCATGATCAACCCGATTACCCTACTATTTTTATGAACCCGACCTAACCCACTTCCTTCCATATTTGATTTCAACTTCTTGTTTAGTCATCGTTTATTCTAGTTTACTTGTTATTTCAATCATTAGCATTGTTTAGCATTGTTTTAGCCTAGTTCATCATTAGTCTAGTCCTTACCTCTTCTCCATCATAGTTTTCCATTTATCACTTCTTTGTGTTTGTTTGTGTGACCTAGTCTTGTTTGTGAGTGGACTTAGTCTAGACTCTACCAAACCGTCTCCGTGGACACGACCCGACTTACCCTAACTACCGTTAGGTTAGTTGGTTATATTATTTGATCGGCGGGATCCACGACAAATCCCACCATCAATTTGGTGCCGTTGCCGGGGACGGTGCATTGTTTAGACTTAGTTACCCTTCTTTGTGCTCTTCTATCATCTCTTGTGCATATTCTATAGATTTTTCTTGTTTCATTAGTTTTATTTCTCCCTCTTTTCTCTTTGTCTTTCGATTGTGCTTGTTTATTGTCGTTACCTAGTGCCCATAAAGCACTAGGTGTTCTCATGTTTGTTCTAGTGTGTAGTGTATGCCTAGGCGGGGAGGCGAATTCTTTCTCTTTAATCCAGAGCCGGAAAGACTTTTTCGAGCCTTTCGCCAACGGACGATTAATCGGGCTAGAATCTCTCAACCAAGTGCGAGCAATACTCATCAAGAGCAAGCTCAAGGAAACGATTTTGAGGAAGCCTCTTGAGAGACGGCCGAAGGGAATTTCACAAATCCCTTTGGATATTCTAGTCCTAGTTCCCCCTCTACATCTACTTCAACTCCTTCTTCACCACCATCTCCCTTACATCCAATAATGCCGAAGTTTTCGTCTCACTCCACATTTACGGAAGATGTATTGCCGGGACCGAATGCTCTACCGGCCGCTTATGCCGGAAATTTTATGGCCAAGACTCACTTCATCCAACTTGTGGAAAGGAACCAATTTAGTGGTTTGCCTACCGAAGACCCGCACCAACACATGGAGATTTTCTCCGATTATTGTGACGCTATTTCTCAAACCGGGGTTACTCAAAATCAAATCCGTTGAGTATTATTTCCGTTCTCATTGATTGGAAAAGCGAACCAATGGATCAAGAGTCTCGATAGGGCAACCATGGGCATTGATACTTGGAAGAAACTTGCATTGGCGTTCTACCAAAAGTTCTACCCTCCGAAGAAGACTAATTTGCTAAGTGCCTCCATCACCGGTTTCCAACAACGGGATGAAGAGAGCCTTTATGAGGCTTGGGAGAGGTTTAAATCTTTGGTGAGATCGTGCCCCCACCATGGACTTTCACAATGGTTCTTAGTCCAACAATTTTGGAATGGTCTTTATGAGGACTCAAGAACTATACTCAACATGGGCTCCAATGGTAGGTTCACCGAGGTAGATGATGACCAAACATGGGCAAGAATCGAGGAGATGGCGGTTCATAATTCTCAATACTCAAGGCCTAGGAAGGCAAATCGAGGAGGTAGGCACGAGGTTGATGCTATTACTCAATTAAGCATTGACCTTGGAGCTCAATTGAAGACACACATGGAGACCATTGATAAGAAGCTCCAAGTCCACCTCACTCAAGTTCAAAGCATTATTTCCTCCAATCAACACTCAATTCAAGAAGTGAATGCTTTGAGTTTTGAACCTCCTTTGCCTTATTATGGGATGTGTGACACTTGTGGAGTCGTTGGTCATGATCCTATGCATTGTCAAGGAAGCATTGAGCAAGTGAACGCCTTTTAAGCGTTCAAGCAAAGTGCCTCCTATTCCAATCAATACCAAGCTTCCAATCAAGTCCCTCAATAACAAGCTATGCAACCTCGTCCCTATGTTCCACCTCCCTTAAGGGACAACAATCAAGGCTACCAAGGTTACCAAGGCAACTCAAGGTCTTTCAACAACTTCAAGCAAAGTAACCAAGGTACATTTAACAATAATCAAGGGTTCCAACGAGGGAACTTCAATCAAGGGGGTTTCCAAGGAAACCAAAACTTCCAAGGACAACAAAATTACAACCATGGCAATAATCAAGGAAATTCTCATGGGTTCCAAGGGAACCGTCAACAACAAGCAACTCAAGCTTACCGTCAAGAAAGCAAGCCTAGGAGCCGGTCTCCTATTCATGATTACGGTGCTCCATTAGCCCTCACAGATACTCCGCACAATCCACAATCTCCAACTCGTGATTTCGACGTTCAAAAATCCTTGTTGAAAATGCAAAGGGGTCAAATGGAGATGTCAAAGAATCAACAAGAGTTCTATGCTTATATTCAAAAGGACAACATGGCGAGAGATGCTCATACGAAGATGCTTGAGACCCGAATAGCTCAACTTGCGTCGGGTAGCTCTTCAAGGAAACCGGGGCAATTACCTCCTCAAGGTGAAACACCGAAATTTGAGAATGTGAATGCTATTACCACTAGGAGAGGTACATCTTATAACCCTCCTCCACCCCCGAATGAGCAAGAGCCAACAAGAGAAGCTATGTCTCCAATTCAAGAAGACGAAAGCTTGGGAAATCCAATAGAGGAGCAAGTCCTATGGGAGATTGAGAAACCCCAAGAAGACAAGCTTCCCCCACTTCGAGAAAAAGACAAGGGCAAAAGGAAAGTGTCATTTGAGGAGTCTACCCCGATTGAGCCAAATAAGTTTCATATCAAGTTACCTTTCCCAACAAGGCAAATGAAGACCAAGGTAGATTCTCAATATGAAAAGTTCCTTAACATTGTGAAGAAATTGGATGTTAGTGTCCCATTCACCGAGCTACTTACTCAAATCCCGGCATATGGAAAATTTATGAAAGAAATCTTGGCTAGGAAGAGATCCATCGACAAGGAAGAGACCATTGCGTTCACAAGGATGGTGAGCAAGCTCATTCAAGGTTCTACGCTTCCAAAGTTGAAGGATCCGGGTAGATTCTCGATTCCTTGCACCATAGGCCACTACAAGATCGAAAGTGCATTATGTGATTTGGGTGCGAGTGTGAGCATCATTCCTTATTCCATTTGTTGCCGACTTGGGATGAAAGAGCTTAAAAGTACTTCTATTACACTCCAAATGGCCGATAGTTCATTCAACCGACCATTGGGGATGCTAGAGGATGTGCCGGTGGGAATCGGGAAGTTCTTCATTCCGGTCGATTTCATCGTGCTCGATATGCCGGAAGATGCCAACACTCCCATCATCCTTGGGCGCCCATTTCTACACACCGCCGGTGCTATGATCGATGTGAAGAATGGTAGGATCACCTTCGAGTTAGGCGAAGAGAAGCTAGTGTTTGACCTCCAAGGTAACACTTCGCCCACCAACGATGAGTCATGCAATATGATCCAAGCCGCGAAGGACATTGATCTAGGGGGAGAGTCGGGGCAAAGCTTGAAGAAGAACTCTTGCAAACTTGAGGATGATGACTCCGAGATTGGAGAGGATGAGTGCCCACATCATGGGCTCGATGACAAGTTGAAAGGTAAGAAGGAAGATGAGCCTCCCTTGGGGCCACATGAGGATAGATGGACGTTTGGGTATATACCGAAGGATCGAAAGTACAAGTTCAATCCATTGAACTTAGTAGATCGGGATGCCCCGGGAACGTCAAGACAAGGTCATGAAGAGCCTTGGTATGTGGACGGTTATATCTCGAGCTTGATTGAAGACTTTGCTAGGGCCTTCGACTTGTTTCTTCATGCCCTTGATGGAGATGGAACTAGTTCTTGTTGAATAAAAAGATTGAAGAATGCACCACCTTGGTTTGACGGAGTTCCACAAGAACCGTCTCTTTGTATATATCTCTTTCCCATGTAGTTCGTTTGGCTTTGTGAATTTCTTGACTATTTGGATTATTGATGAGCGATGTGAGGGAGAGAATTTGATGTGTGTATGAGCTTTGTTTGATAGGTGAAGTGAAGGTGATTCCTAGGGAGGAGTGGTCATTGTTTGAGCTTGGATCGTGTGAAGGGGAGTCGGTTTTTGAAGCTTGGAACGAGCTTTTGGGAGCTATAGAGGGTTAGGAGACTCTTCCCGGCCAAGAAGAGGTCATCCCGTCCGGGATGGAAGGCCCATCCCGACCGGGAAGGATGTCATCCCGTCCGGGATGAGTGTGACAAAAGATGGGTTTACTGACAGGTCATTCCGACCGGGACGATGGCTTCCCGATCGGGACGAGAAGGTGATCCCGACCGGGACCACCCATCCCGACCGGAATGGACCCCTTGTCCTCCTTTGGCCTTTTCTTCATCGTTTGAGCCCACCCAACCATTTTATACCCCCTCCCGACCTCCCTACATGTCCTTACACTCTTTATATGACCCCTACACTTCATATACACATTTTCACCTCACTTTCTCCTCACTTTACACCGACTTTCACATCAAAACCCACCTCATTATATCTTTGTACTCCAACCATGGATCCGTATTGCGATTGGAGAGGAATAACAACAACAACAACGACTAGCTACATGCCGATATTGATTTATGAGACGATGGAGCGAGTGAGTTGCTAACCTTACGGTACGACAACTATCCCTTCTTTTCCGTTTTTATAGCTTGTCTTCATTTGTTTATTCCCTTTCCCTTATATCATTTGTGTCATGGTGGCCCTCGGGGCCTTGGTATTTGTTGCTCCCGACTCTCGATGACGTGACTACATCGAGAGTCATTTCAAAATCCAAATATTACAAGATTTTCACCCTTTTGTAGAAATTAGTCGGATTTGGGCGGAATCCGGGCTAGGTGACTTGATTACACCTAGTCCTCCCCTCCCATTTCCTTTTATTTCTTTCTTTTTATTTCTTCCCCCATCCATATCTTTTCTTGTCTCGGCCCATGGTGACTTGACTACACCACGGCCGGACACTTTCTACCCATTTTCTCCACTTTATTTTTGATTTTTAGCTCTATTTTCGTAGTTTCTTTTCTTTTCTTTTGTGCTCCCATGCACTACGGTCGAGCATGAGAACATTGCTCGGTTTATGTGTGGGGGAGCGATATTCTATTGTAGTTAGTTTTATTTTTTGTAGTTTTTCGAAAAATCTTTAAAAAACCTAAAAATTTGAAAATTTTTCATAAAAATCAAATAGATTTTCTTTTGTGTGTTTTGCTTTTATGTCGTTGTATCGTGTATTTGTTGTGTTGTGCGTGTTTTGCCTCCCTTTTTCCTTATAGGTTACTCGAATCACCGATAGCTTTGGAGAGCTTTCAAGACTTCCGGTAACATCTTTATCCCTTTTTCTTCTTTATCTCTTGTGGAGTTTGGAGGAGATTGTGATGTTGTGTGCTCGGGTGGAGCTTTGTGCATATTTGTGGGTTGATTTGGTGACTTGTTTGGAAGTTTGGGGTGGTGTTTGGGTTGTTTATGTGTTTGTTTCGTTTTGTTTTCGTTTTGTGGCATTTTGTCTCTTTTTCTTTCATTTTTGTCGTGTCTTTGTTTTGTGTGTGTAGTTGTGTCTTGTGTGTAAAAAGGTTTTTGAAAACCCGGTTTAGAGGCTAGTGTGCGAGTGTTTACTTTCTCTTCTTAGTAGTATAAATCGAGTCTTGGACTTTAGTCTAGTAGAATGACCCTAAATCAATGAATTCGTTGGTCCTTTACCTTGAGTCCACCTAGCTTACTAGGGATTTACTACGGGATTTGCATTTTAACCATTTTTGACCACCCACGGTGTGAAAAGGCCATGGTTGCCGAGTCCCGTCCCTTAGGTGACCTTGTTTGACATTGCTCGACTAGTACAAGTTTTTCCCCTTTTTGTGGGTTTGAAGGGAAGGACGCTTCCCGACTCACCCATTCACCGAATCCTACACATATCCACACAATAAAATTGTAATTTGTTGAAATCCCCCTTTCTCGCTGCAAAGAAATGCCTACAACAAAAGGGCAAAGAAAAGAAAAAGAAAGAAAAAGAAAGAAAGAAAATATTGAAGAAGAAAAAGAAAAGGCACAAAAAGCCAAAAAGAAAATAGAAAATAAGAAAAAGAAATGGCATGGCAAAACGAAGCAAAAATGCAAAAGAAGAAGAAAATGCCAAAAGAAAATCGTCTCACAAAAACAGAAACCTCACACCTCACAAAATAAGCCTTTTACCGACTATTACCGTGAAGAGCCTACCAAAGGACCGAGTCCCTAGGAAGGATGATAGCGGTAATGGTCGGTCTTCCCTCATTTTGCATATTTCCACCTTTTTACTTGGACTAGTTAGGCGGTTTTGGACATGGGACGACCCTCTTGGCTCATTGCTAAAGGGGGCGGGGTCTCACTTACCTACAGTGTCGACTAACATCGTGGTTCATCCTTTTTCCATCTCGCCGATCGTCCCGTAGTACGTTCTTAGAAGGTTAGGAGGAACCGAGGTAAGTTACCAACATTTTTATTGCTTTGTCGTCATACTGTTAGGGTTTTGTCCATTTTTGGTTTGTATCGCTAGCTTGGGAACGTTGTCACTTGCCTTGAGTCCTAAACCGGTGATTCTTTCACCGCTTCTTTGAGGGAAGAGGTATTTCTTTTCTTTTGGGTGCAACCTTTTGTGTGTTTGTTTGTATGTTCGTTTGTTTATGTGTGTTTGTGTCCGGTTGCATCCACAGTTTTGTCGCAAGACCCCACTTGCCTTGCGGAGTGCACTTTTCCCTCTAAGTGTACTCGCGTGAGTTGAAACGGCGTAGGGTGCGCTAATACCCGCTCGGCTAGTTTAGTAGTTAGGTTGTGCTTACTCGAGGGCGAGTAAGGGTTAAGTGTGGGGGAGTTGATAAGTGTAGTTTGTAGTGCCTAATTTGCTGTGTTTTGGTCCCATCTCCTTGCGGAATCGCTCCTTGGGAGCGGTTCATGGGCTACTTATGCTTCCTCTAGCTCATTTCAGGTTTCCGAGACCATTCGTGAAGAGTTGGAGCGATTCCGACTCAATACATACACTTTTCGGAGCCAACGAAGCGGAGGAACGATCACTCGATGCCTTGGATTCGACCCCGAGACCCTGGGACCCGATCTCGAGCCTCCGAGACCCGATCCCGAGTCCCGAGAATCGATGAGAAGTCCATGTGAAGCAAGACGGAACCTTAAAGATCATATTGGAGGCCTACAAGACTCATCCCCGACGGGTATGGCCTCATCCCGTCCGGGATGAAGTGCACAAAAGACACCTCTCCTGTTTTGGGTCCGTCCCGGTCGGGACCAGACCTTCCCGGTCGGGACCACTCCCTTCCCGGTCGGGACCGGTCCTTCCCGGTTGGGAACGGTGTGCTGTAGCCGGAACTCCTCTTTTCTTCCTCCTTCATTCTTGTAACCCTATAAATACTTCCCTCTTGTATTGGTTATGCATCTTATCATACCCTAGACTCTTTTAAGCCTCCATTAAGCATTCAAACCCTAGATTAGTGTTCCTCACATTAGTTTTAATCTCTCTTTAATCTCTAGTTAATCATTGTAATTAGTTCTTGGATTAAGGGAATACTTGAAGATTCATCCAAACTTGACAAACTTGGAGTTGATTTGGGTTTCTCTTTTATGCAAGTTATCATCTTTTCATCATTTGGTTGTTGGTATAATATTCCTTTCTCTTGTCTCTTGTTTATTTATTCAAGTTTGAATCTTTACTTAGTGTTCCTTGTTATTGTTCATATTGTTCTTGATAATGGATGTTAGGGTTATGATGTTGTTTTCTCTTTTCATTGTTGTAGTTAGTTTGAATATGTGTGAGTAGTCTCCTTGTGGGTTAGTAGGGGGATTAAGAGTAGAACATGGGTGATTAGGGTTTGATTAGGGGTAAAGAGTGAATCTTTGTTGTTAGTCACATATTGGGCACTCTATGTGTTTGTTGATATGCTTCTGTGAGTAGTAGTGGCCATGCTTCCCATACTTGTACTCATCTTATCATTGTTTGTCTATTATGTGATCATGTTGAGGATAGTCGTAGTCATGAGAGTGCGGACTAGGGTCTACGTAGCGAGAGCCCGGACCCACCTTGACATCGGTCTAAGTAGCGAGAGCCCGGACCGACTCTAGCACTAGGAGACACCCATACCCATGATCAACCCGATTACCCTACTATTCTTATGAACCCGACGTAACCCACTTCCTTCCATATTTGATTTCAACTTCTTGTTTAGTCATCGTTTATTCTAGATTACTTTTTATTTCAATCATTAGCATTGTTTAGCATTGTTTTAGCCTAGTTCATCATTAGTCTAGTCCTTACCTCTTCTCCATCATAGTTTTCCATTTATCACTTCTTTGTGTTGGTTTGTGTGACCTAGTCTTGTTTGTGAGTGGACTTAGTCTAGACTCTACCAAACCGTCTCCGTGGACACGACCCGATTTACCCTAACTACCGTTAGGTTAGTTGGTTATATTATTTGATCGGCGGGATCCACGACAAATCCCACCATCAATTTGGCGTCGTTGCCGGGGACGGTGCATTGTTTAGACTTAGTTTGCTTATAGCTATACTTAGTTACCCTTCTTTGTGCTCTTCTATCATCTCTTGTGCATATTCTCTAGATTTTTCTTGTTTCATTAGTTTTATTTCTTCCTCTTTTCTCTTTGTCTTTCGATTGTGCTTGTTTATTGTCGTTACCTAGTGCCCATAAAGCACTAGGTGTTCTCATGTTTGTTCTAGTGTGTAGTGTATGCCTAGGCGGGGAGGCGAATTCTTTGTTTTTAATCCAGAGCCGGAAAGACTTTTTCGAGCCTTTCGCCAACGGACGATTAATCGGGCTAGAATCTCTCAACCAAGTGCGAGCAATACTCATCAAGAGCAAGCTCAAGGAAACGATTTTGAGGAAGCCTCTCGAGAGACGGCCGAAGGGAATTTCACCAATCCCTTTGGATATTCTAGTCCTAGTTCCCCCTCTACATCTACTTCAACTCCGTCTTCACCACCATCTCCCTTACATCCAATAATGCCGAAGTTTTCGTCTCACTCCACATTTACGGAAGATGTCTTGCCGGGACCGAATGCTCTACCGGCCGCTTATGCCGGAAATTTTATGTCCAAGACTCACTTCATCCAATTTGTGGAAAGGAACCAATTTAGTGGTTTGCCTACCGAAGACCCGCACCAACACATGGAGATTTTCTCCGATTATTGTGACGCTATTTCTCAAACCGGGGTTACTCAAGATCAAATCCGTTGGGTATTATTTCCGTTCTCATTGATTGGAAAAGCGAAGCAATGGATCAAGAGTCTCGATAGGGCAACCATGGGCATTGATACTTGGAAGAAACTTGCATTGGCGTTCTACCAAAAGTTCTACCCTCCGGAGAAGACTAATTTGCTAAGTGCCTCCATCACCGGTTTCCAACAACGGGATGAAGAGAGCCTTTATGAGGCTTGGGAGAGGTTTAAATCTATGGTGAGATCGTGCCCCCACCATGGACTTTCACAATGGTTCTTAGTCCAACAATTTTGGAATGGTCTTTATGAGGACTCAAGAACTATATTCAACATGGGCTCCAATGGTAGGTTCACCGAGGTAGATGATGACCAAACATGGGCAAGAATCGAGGAGATGGCGGTTCATAATTCTCAATACTCAAGGCCTAGGAAGGCAAATCGAGGAGGTAGGCACGAGGTTGATGCTATTACTCAATTAAGCATTGACCTTGGAGCTCAATTGAAGACACACATGGAGACCATTGATAAGAAGCTCCAAGTCCACCTCACTCAAGTTCAAAGCATTAGTTCCTCCAATCAACACTCAATTCAAGAAGTGAATGCTTTGAGTTTTGCACCTCCTTTGCCTTATTATGGGATGTGTGACACTTGTGGAGTCGTTGGTCATGATCCTATGCATTGTCAAGGAAGCATTGAGCAAGTGAACGCCTTTCAAGCGTTCAAGCAAGGTGCCTCCTATTCCAATCAATACCAAGCTTCCAATCAAGTCCCTCAACAACAAGCTATGCAACCTCGTCCCTATGTTCCACCTCCCTTAAAGGACAACAATCAAGGCTACCAAGGTTACCAAGGCAACTCAAGGCCTTTCAACAACTTCAAGCAAAGTAACCAAGGTACCTTTAACAACAATCAAGGGTTCCAACAAGGGAACTTCAATCAAGGGGGTTTCCAAGGAAACCAAAACTTCCAAGGACAACAAAATTACAACCATGGCAATAATCAAGGAAATTCTCATGGGTTCCAAGGGAACCGTCAACAACAAGCAACTCAAGCTAACCGTCAAGAAAGCAAGCCTAGGAGCCGGTCTCCTATTCATGATTACGGTGCTCCATTAGCCCTCACAGATACTCCACACAATCCACAATCTCCAACTCGTGATTTCGACGTTCAAAAATCCTTGTTGGAAATGCAAAGGGGTCAAATGGAGATGTCAAAGAATCAACAAGAGTTCTATGATTATATTCTAGACTTGTTTGTGAGTGGACTTAGTCTAGACTCTACCAAACCGTCTCCGTGGACACGACCCGACTTACCCTAACTACCGTTAGGTTAGTTGGTTATATTATTTGATCGGCGGGATCCACGATAAATCCCACCATCAAACTTCCGCATCAAAAGATCGATGCTTGTCCCGATGGATGTATGCTTTTTTGGAAGGACGATGTCGTGCTTGAGAAATGTAAGATATGTGGGAAGGGTAGATACAAAAGTGTAGATGGGAATATTGTTTTGAGGGGTAGAAAGGGAAAGAGTGTTGCGAGGCATAAAAAACCTATACCACTTAGTAGACTTACCTACTTTCCCATCTCCCCTAGACTTCAAAAATTATATGCAACCAGAACCATTCACTACTACAAAACATCAAATAGACATGGGTCGTTTTCACTAATAGACATAGGTTTCGCGACCCATGTTAAGTTGAGTGACATCTATTGTCAAATACTTAGACATAGGTCGTACGAACTATGTCTATCTACAACATAGACATAGGTTTTTCTAATAACCCATGTCTATTGTTATATTAGACATAGGTTTACAGAATTAACCCATGTCTATAAATAACTATAGACATAGGTTTTTTGTACGCCCTATGTCTATTTATAAATATAGGCATAGGTTATTTGGTACGCCCTATGTCTATTGAACTGCTAAATTACAAAAAAAATACGAAATAGGCGCGCCACTTTCACATAAATGGTCACTAAATTTTATTAATAGCAAAACAATTAATTACTGCCACAGGACATTATCTCTCCTCCTACACTATAGAGATAGTTAACTACAAATCTAAATTGGATACCCGATCAGGAACCCTAATAACCATGCTAATAAAGCCACTAGAATCAAGACACCGCTGCTCATGATGTTCTTCTTAACCTTTCTCTAAACTATCACCTGTCATTCAAACAAATATGCAAACTAATTACAATTTAGTGACCAAAATAATCA
Source organism: Agrostemma githago (assembly GCA_958450325.1). Taxonomy (NCBI): domain Eukaryota; kingdom Viridiplantae; phylum Streptophyta; class Magnoliopsida; order Caryophyllales; family Caryophyllaceae; genus Agrostemma; species Agrostemma githago. The sequence continues at coordinate 56,238,568 of OY288247.1, read as the reverse complement.
GCACTATCACTGCATGATTAGTGTTAACAAGAATTAACACTAGAAAACAGTAGCTCGAGTTACCCCAAATTCGACGAACTTCTCAAAACAAAATTAAATTGAAAAAATAAAAAATAAAAAAATGGAAACATAAATGAAAACCTGTAATGTATGAGCACTTCAACCATGCATCGAGTATAAAAACATGTACTTGTCATAGACTCATAGTGGCTAAGCTACTTAATAACCTGTGGATCGTAAAAACCCTCATGTTTTGGGTCAACAACTATAAGACTGCAAATTTCTTACTAGCAAAAACATAATAATAAAATCATGTAGGAGACTACAGGTAGACATGGCACCATGTGTAATTCTGACCGGTTTTGGTTGAGTTTACTACCAATACAGTATTACAAAAAAAGGCGCAGAGAAAAAATGAGTACCTGGAAGGTGGCATGTTACTTTGTAATTGTTGGCCCATGTATGCCCCTGATGATTTCGTAACAATTTTTAGAGGCAAAGTAGGATCACAAACATCATCAAAATAATGTTGGAATGCCGATACAGTAACAATAAAAGAATGATTATACAACAAAATACAAAGAACGATATTTCGATTGCTAGTTTACTACCTGGTATGGGCAGTCTAAATGCCGTTCCATAAGAAGGCACTGCTGATGGGTAAGACAGTGTTTGAGGTGGCATCCACAATGGCCTAGTATCACCAAGGATTGAGTCATGCGCTGATCGTCCTTGAACTGCCATATTAGGCAAAGCTGCATGCACAGAAGACATAGAAGGGAACTAAAAGCATGGAGTATATACAAAAGAGCAGTCCAAAGGCACAATGCTGTCTCTGCACAAATATACCACCTAGAAACACAATAAATCGTTGTAAATGAGATAATAATCAGGAATACATTTCAAGTAGATCGCATAAAATAGAGTTTCTTATAATGCTTAGTTGTTTAGATAAAGTCCCCGTAAATTGAGAATTGAGTTGAGGAGTCAAACACAAATGATATTTTACCCAATAAAATAAACAAGATCCTTAGTTGTTTAGATAAAGTGCCCGTAACTTCTAATCAAATTTATCAAACAGTGATTTGCTGGACCAAATGTGAGTAATAAGCAATTCAAATCCTTACCAAAACCGACAGTGATTACCCATCCCTACGCATGTTCCAAGCCAAACACAATGATGATCAAACTGAAGAACACACTTATCACAGTCGTGACAATGCTTTGCTCGAGGAGGCTGCAAAGATGTAGGAAAAAATATTCAGGCAGAGTCAGAAGAAGTAGAAATATTCATGCTGCAAAACCGTTGTGGTTTGCATATTATCTAGATACCTAAAGGACAAAAAAAAAGGTTTTTCCATACGGTAAAAGACAGACGTTTAACCAATGATGTATAATGGTATCACCAAAATATAAGGTGAGGATAAGAGACTTGGATCATCACAATGCCTAAACAGACAAAACTTGTTTCACTAAATTTCAGGGAAGCATCTTACCTGCAAAACATTGCAGGATGTTCACGTCCATTGTCTGCCCAAAAAAGGAAGAATGGACAGCAACAATCAAGAAGAGATATCTTCATAGCTACATTGCTTGACAGCTTCTAACAAACGAAATTCAAGTAAATTCATGGAAAGCAATTAAACTAGGCCGTCGTGGATGCTAAATAATTTAGAGATGTTAGGCTGTGTAGTATGGAGTATAATGTTACATTGAGCGAGTGCATAATGAATATTATTAACTAAAAGCATTACATAAACCGTTCCAGCTTATTAGCATACTGTTGGCAATAACAAGACTAATATACTACGGAGTATAATCGATGACATAAACAAACCAACAAAAAACACGAGTGCGACAATTCAATTAAGTCATTTTGTTTATTACTCCGTATTCAATGCAATCATCGACACAATTCAATTCAATTCATTCTCGAACAGCGCAGCCTGAAAATGGACGGTACATATTAATACACATCACCGAAAGAGCATGACATTATGAAAAATTGAATCGACCAAATATTTATATTAAACCTGGCAGAGGACACCTCTCATGATTGATGTTCAGTATGGCAGCCTTAGGGTATTGGATTAGATTATTAAACCTGACAAATCCGATGTGAATCGGATTTCCGGGTCGGATCGAGTTACTGCCCTTCACTGTGCTGTTGCTGGCGGCTCAGATCCTTCTTCTTTTGTGGTTTTGCAACTTGTTTCTGCTTTTGCTAATGTCAACTTACTTGATGCTAGCATGCACAGCAAACATTCAGGAATCAAACAAGTCAACAAACGAAATGAAAACTCCGCAGATGAAACATCAAAACCTAGTCGAAAAAAAAAACAAAAGGAAAAAGAAATCACAGATTTCAGCACTGAGTCCTTGCAAACCAGAAACGAGAACATTAGAGGCCATACATTAGAGGCGAGAACATTACTCCTCCAAAACCTCCTAAATTCCACATTTCTCGATATTTCTCCACGCGAAATCAAAAACAAAACCTTACTCGCAATCAATCAATCAATTAGTAAACTACCTTACGAAAATCACGCGACTGAGCCGAATCAAAAATCGGCCAAACCTTGTCGAAATCCGCAGTGATATCGTCATCAACCTCATCGAAATCTTCATCTTCTTCAGCATCGGAGAGCTGGTTTTCGTTCGACGGAGGCTTGAAAGAGGGGCGAAATTAGAGGTTTTTGAAGGAGTGAAACCCTAATTTTGCAAAAATTGGGTGGAATTTGGGGAAATTGCGGGTTCTAGGAGGGTGGAGAAGGAAGGTGGAGTAGAATGAGAGAGGATTGAGAGTTGAAGAAGTTGCGTTCATGGCGGGAGAGGTAGTGAGAGCTGTTGGTTTAGCTCTCGAGTCTCGATTTTTCACTCTCAAATTATTTTGAGTTATCTTGTTCTATTTTTCTTCTACTCCTTATTTCGAGTTATTGGAGTTATTGATGTTAACGAAATCGAAACCTAGGGTGGGGAATTAGTGTTAGCGGTGAAGGATGCGATGGCGAGGTTCAATCCGTCACTTTTTCCCCTTTAGTTTTTATTTTGGTGGGGGCAAAGAACCATAAAGAAAAAAAGGGGAGAGGGCGTCATTAGGGATTGATACACGGGAGTTGAATTAATTGAAATAGTGTGATCAATTGAATTGAATTGAATAAAAAAACTAAGAGGAGAAGGATGAAACCATGGAGATTGGAGATGGAGCGGTGGATATTGATTACTAATTTACTACTGTACTCCTTTTTTTTGATATACCCTATCTATTCGTATTCTATATACATTGGTTTTATTTTAACCTATGTCTATAAATTATAGACATGGGTTATAATTTTAACCTATGTATATTCTCTTTATATACATGGGTTTTCTCAACACCCTATGTCTATTAAAAATAGATGTAGGTATTTTTTTAACCTATGTCTATTAGGTGATGTCTATGACCAATTTTGTAGTAGTGATTGCCGAACAAATGAGGTGGCATAAAGAAAAAACTCGTGTAGAGGGGAAGATGTGTCATCCTAGTGACGGGGAGGAGTGGAAACGCTTTGATAGGATTTACCATGAATTTGATGAGGAACCCTGTAACGTAAGACTTGGGTTGTGTACCGATGGGTTCGCCTCTTTCGGTCAGTTCGGTAAGTCATACTCATGTTGGCCTGTCATGGTCACACCGTACAACTTACCCCCATGGCTTTGTCTGAAACCACCGTTAATCTTCCTTTCTCTCATTGTTCCCAGCCCAAAAAATCCAAAAAACCACTTGGATGTTTACTTACAACTAGTGATAGAGGAATTGAAACACTTGTGGGAAGTAGGGGTGGAGACATATAATGTGTCGTTGAAACAAAATTTCCAGCTTAGAGCACCGCTTTTGTGGACTATAAACGATTTCCCTGTGTATGGTATGCTGAGTGGTTGTCAACGGCGGGCCAAAAAGCTTGTCCTTGTTCCATGAGTGAAAGTAAAGCATTCTACCTAAGTAGTTCAAGAAAAATTTGTCGGTTTGACTGTCATAGACAGTTTCTACCCGAGGGTCACATGTACAGGAAGAATAGGAGAGCTTTCAAGAAGGGTGAGGTGGTGCTAGATGAGGCACCGATTCATCTCCAAGGAGATGAGATTTGGGAGGTGATTTCAGAGTTCCCATCTACTGTTGACGGGACCGATCAAGAGTTCAAAAATCTTAAGAAATTAAAAAAATGGTTGATTTAAAAGAAGCATCTTCTTCGACCTTCCATATTGGAGTACTTTATTACTCCGACATAATCTGGACGTGATGCATATTGAGAAGAATTTTTTTGAGCAACTGATTCACACCGTCATGGAAGTAGAGGGTAAGACATGTGACACCGTAGGATCCCAAAAAGATTTGAAAAAAAAATTGTGACCGTCCGAAATTGTATATCAAAGCAAGCGGGATCGGTCCAAGCCTAGGGCCTTGTTTAGCCTTGATAAGGCTCAGAGAAAGGCCGTGTTAGAGTGGGTAGGGAAACTGAAGTTCCCTGATGGGTATGCATCCGATTTTAGTCGGTGTGTGGACATTAAGAACCTGAAGCTCTAAGCCTTGAAGAGTCACGGCTGCCACGTGTTCATGGAGCGGTTACTACTCGTGGCGTTGAAGCACCTGCTGCTAGAAGGTGTTTGGAATCCTATCACTGAGATATCTCAGTTTTTTCGAGATTTGTGTTCGTAGGCAGTTACAAATGACGACATGACTCGTTTGGAGGATCAAATTCCTCAGATACTATGCAAACTTGAGATGATCTTCCCACCCTTCTTCTTTAACTTACACTACTACAAAACCCTTGTTTTCCTGACACTTTAAAGGTAGGTTCTCGACGCTTTAAAGTGTCGTAAATTTAATTCTCGACGCTTCCGAAAAGCGTGGAGATTTTGGGCGTCAGGAATTCTCGATGCATTTTTGTGTCATCATCCTCCACTCATTAAAACGTTGAATATTTTATTCATGACACTTTTATGCGTGGCCACATGATACACTAAAATACGTAACCTCGACGCTTTTCTATGTCATGATTTTTTTCCCGACCAAAACTTTTTCTAATGGTGCGACTTTCTACTACTAAAAGTGTCGAGAGATAATAATATAAAATTCAATTACCAACACTGTTAAATGGTTAATGCGTCGAGAATCCAATCATAAAGAATATATTAATAATATATTTTGATCCAAAATCTAACTCCTTACAATTGCAGATATATGTTTGTCTAGTAAGCGCGACTCTACATTTACTGAATTTATATCAATATATAATACACAGATTGAGTTGTAACAAACTTCACACGCATTTGTAGATTATTACAATAATGTACTAACATACATACAGTGCTACAACAATCTTATGCACAACAGTATCCTCTAATTTTTCTTGGAAATTTCTCAAGCATTTCTGGTATGATCTCGAAAAAAATCCCCAACAAGTCTGTAATAGGCCACCTGCAATAATAACAAGTCAATTACCTAACTTATTACTCCACCTCTCCCACTACGATTGTTAACTTTGATCTACATCAACTTTTAACAACAAAATCGATATATTTTAATTGAAGTTGCATTTCTTGATCACAAAAATAAAGCGAAGATTTTGTTTTTAGTAGCCTGTGTGGTAAAAAAAAATGGACAAAAATCTGAGGCAGAAGGCATAACCTGGAAAATAGGCACATCTGAATCCAAGATGTAGGTGCTCCGTATCTTGAGAGCATTGCTTAACATATCTAGATTCCTCTAAAACATCTACGAATGAGCCACTGAACTAATTATCATAGCATATAAGAGCTCATCGAAGGCAGAACTTGAATGTTAAAAATATTGAATTCATCATCGAGGAAATTGGATTTAGACACTACAACTTTCCTTCTTGCTACCAATACAGGTTTTATGAACAAAAAATATTAGTCTACGATCGGTCACATCATCATACCTTATGCAGAGTGCTGGACATACACTCTAGCATGAAAATACACATACCTTCATAAAAGTTTGAGAAATGAACCTGATGAATGGGAGCAGCATTAGCCCTTGCTTTTTCTGTAATAGGAAATGAGGTAGAACATACGGTCAATATGCATGAGAAATCACCGGTGTATCTCACTGTACAAAGAGCATTTCCAGCATAAATAGGGTTTTACATGAATGCTTGCATAAAAAAAATATGCTTTATGGTAACAACTTGCCACTTTGACAAGGCAAGGTTCAATTCCCCATTTCCATTTAATATTATATATAATACGCTATATGCACTTGACAAATAAATAATACTTCGATTAAATATAATTACAAATAGAACGGTTATTGTACTGAACCGTCCTCTTTAATACAATTCATAAATTTCTTACACATATATATATATATATATATATACACACACACACACACACACCAAATTAACAAGTACAATAATCTACCAAATATTCATAAATCACAAATTTTCCAAACATTATACACTTTGCTAATCATAGAAGGTATTATACAAGAATTTGTTAACTAAAGACGGAGTAGTAATCTTTTCTAAACAAAAAGGATAAGGGTGAATCAAAGTCTAAGAGACAGCAACAGGCCAACAACAATAAACAACCTGATACATCTATGCCTCCTTGTGCAAGCTAGAGGTAGGAGCTAATTTGTGAGACCAAAAGAATGACAAAAAAAGTTGGAAAAGGAAGGAAAGTATCAGCTGAGTGATCACTACCTGATACATCCGAGGTAGAGTGCTGTGCATACAACTCTCTCTAGACCATACTTCACCTTGATGCACAACATAAGTTAAAGAACTCGCACATAATAAAATTAAGTTCCACTACATAAAAATAAAAAACGAAAACGACTGACTCATGACATTTACTACCGTTAATTTATCAAACATTCAGTCACTCTCAAACGAGGTTATTTAAACATTATAGCTTACTTGAGTGGTATAGCCGCTGAACTCTTGACCAAGTGTCAAAGGTGTTGCATCTTGTGTATGGGTACATCCAATCTTAATTATGTTGTTAAATTCATGAAACTATACAAAGTACCAATAAGCAATCAACATAATTGTCTTAGCCTGATCAATACTCCGTAGGTACTAAGTACTAACTATCAAAGTGATTCCATAAAAGCAAAATGTTTAGGCATAGAAAGTTGATCTCAAACAAAATGACAATGATAAAGGTAGCAGCAAGAAATAATTCTACGTAGTACTTTATGTAAAATGTATATACAGAGTAGAATTTTAAAAAAGAAAAAAAAAAGATCATTAACCACCTTGGCTTTCAGTGTAGAATGTAATGTTTTCAAACTTGGTAAGAATCTTGAATTTACTTCCATAGTTGCGGCAATGTGCATCACCTAGAAAGCCAATAACATGTTAGTGCCGGTTGCTATACCACAAGGGATCACACCATTTCATTAGGGAGTTGTATATTACTTAAAACAATTAACCACTAATATATTATCCAATTCCTGCCAAATAGCCATGTCTTCATGCAATCACAAAACAACACTGAATTGTGTTCGGATGCTGATAGAGAAATACCGAAACAAATAAACACTTACTGTCGGGAACATATCGTTAGAAGACTGAGACCTGTTCACGTGATCATTTGGATGCACAAACTTCCCACCCCTATGATGACCGAGGATCTCAGCTGCCCTGTTTGCAATGACCTACAGCCAACAGCAATAATCAGCCAACGCACGAAAACAACAGCAGTACAAGCAGCGAAACAATTTCAATAATTATGCTTTACATGACACAAGCACATCACACACATACTGAATGCTCAAAGGAATATCAATTCATTTTTTTAACCAAATTTGAAAGCATAGGAGAAGAATTCTAGCACTCGGAAATTCCGAACACAGAACACAACGCAACACAGAATGCGATAGTAAAAAAAATGCTTTCGATAAATTTTCTGATGTTAAAATTATTGAAATATGTTCCCTCTGTTACACAAGAATAAAGGGGTCGAAATATGTTTGTTAAGATTAATCAACCATAGAGGGCGAGAACAAATTGAAAGATATATTCACCCCAAAACCTCCCTAAGAGAAACAATCAATTGAATCTTAAGTAAAATCAGAAAATGAACTTCCCCTCTTGTAATCCTCGGCAAACAAAATAATGAAGGAAACGAAATAAAAAGAAAGAAAAAAAGCACGAAAAATTACCCATTAGCGTCAATTTCTCCGCTCATGGACCCAATACAGTAATACACATCTTCTTCCATAAGAGAGACGCGGTTTTCAGTTCTTTGATTTCATCGGCCTTGACGGAAGAAGAAGACGCCGGAGGCGGCGAATACAAATTGACGGATATGTTTTTCTTTATAGAGTAATGGGGTTGGTTCTTTTACTGTATAGAGTAATGGAGATCAAGAATGGAGATGGAGATCAGTTCTTTTACTGGAGAGTGATGGGGCGGTTTAGGTTTAAGTTTAGGTTTTGAATGATGGGGGCGGGCTATTAACTAAGTTTAGGTTTAGTAGATCAGTAGATTAATAATAAAAATACTTTACACCTGGACAGATAAAAGTGTAGAGAATGAATTTTGGAGAAAATGAAGGTCGACGGTTTTAAATGCGTCAAGCCTAAAGTGTCGGGATATGAGGGGATTTGTAGTAGTGTCAATGGAGCATCTACCGGTCCACTTGCCCTACGAAGCTAAAGTGGGAGGACCGGTACAATCTGGAAGGATGTACCCGTTCGAGAGGTGAGAACTTTCAACTATTTACTTACCCACTAACGTTAGACACTATAATTTGATAATAACATAATTGCTTGATGATTGTCATAGATTTCTCAACCAATTGAAGAAAAAAATTGGTAATAAGGCGAGGGTCGAGGGCTCCATATGTAATGCTTATTTAACAGAGGAGATAGCCAACTTCTGTTCTCTGTATTTCGAGAAAGAAGTGAACACCAAAGCCAAAAATCTTAACCTAGAAACACCCGAGAAGATTGACCCCAACATACCAGACTTTTTTCAAAGTAAGGTAGGCGAGGGATCGACATCAGCTGGCGGGTGGAGGATATTAGATGAGAAAGAGTACAATCATGCTCACCTGTACTTGTTATCAAACTGCGAAGTTTTGGAGCCGTACGAGAAGCAGTTTGTAACTGAATTTGTAGCTGTTAATCCACATTTAAATGCTGATGATGTTTGGAATAAGCATGAGGAACAGTTTCCCAGTTGGCTAAAGCATCATGTAATTTCAGAGAATATTCAGGATGATTTGGTTAAGAGTCTAGAATTAGGTTCTTTGTAGAAGGTTAGGAGTTGGAACCGGTATTCGGTTAATGGTTTCAATTTCCATACATTTGCCCATGGTAGCAGTAGGAGTAGATGTAATTTTGGATTGAGTGTGTCGTCACTTGAGGTCTATTGGAGGACATCTTCGAGTTGTGCTATGTTGGAAATGATCGTGGGTATAGAGCTGTGGTATTTAAATGCGAATGGAAGGACAACTCAGTGCATGGTACTAGAGTACATGGAAGGTACAAACTAGTTGAAGTTAATCATACAAAAAAATACTCCAAGTACAATCCGTTAATACTTGCACATCAAGCACACCAAGTGTACTTTGCGCCTTATCCAACCATAAAGAACGACGGAATTGTAAACCAGTGGTGAGCGGTATTTAAAACTAAGCCACGGGGGCACTATGACACTGACCTCTTCCAAGAGGAGGTCATTTCTAGTGGTACAACATTGTCTCCAGTTGATGAGAATCTTTTCGCAATTGATGATGATGACGATAATGAGGTGGATGTGGGGGAGGATTTTGAAGACGATGAAGGTGGTGAGGAGGAGGAAGGTGCTTCTAGTGATATGGTTGAGGATGAGAAAGATACCAATGATTTAGAGGTCAATGACGAGGAGGAGGAAGATGACTACGAGGAAGAGGATGTGGTTGGTTCGAGTAGGCAAGTGGAAGATGACAACGACAGTGACGATGATTTCAAGTAGGGTATAGTTTTAGTAAGTTATATTATTACAATATAGTAATCTGCATTATATATTTTGGGCAAATTATTTCAATATTATGATGTCAATTTCTAACTTTGTACTATGTCTGCAGGTATGACGTTGGGCAGCAGACTGCGGTATGGTAGTGGGAGCAGGAACAGGGGGCAGCAGCAGCTGGAGGACCAGGAGGAGAACCGGCTGGAGGACCAGAACGAGGACCAGCAGGAAGATAATGAGGAGGAGGCGAACGACGATCAGCAACCTGAACAACCACAACAGGATCAAGAGCTTCAATATACAGACGACGGGCGCCTAATTATGAGCCTCAAGAACACATAGTGAGACATTATATTTCCTTTTTTTGTGAGACATTATCTTATTTCACTCATTGGTGTAGGTTTCGGGATAGAGCGGTGGTGACTGGTGTCTCGGACAGTTTCATGCAAGAGTTGACTACTTATTGCACTAATTGGACCCAGGTGCCTCAGTGGCAGCGAGAGATGTGGTTCGCCAACTTTAAGGTGCACCAATTTTTTTATTTTATTAATTATCTTTTATTGTTTACGGATTACTAATACACTAACAACAAACGATCTTGCAGATGAAACACTATTGGAACGAAGGTCTCGAGGTGGCTGCGAGAGACAGATACATGGACGTCGCGAAGCCAAGATACAAAGACAACATGTGGAAGTTGGCGAACGAGGGAAGGGCACAGAAATACCTTAAAGGTTTTATTACTCAATTAGTGTTCGTACTTGAATAGAAAGTTGTATATATATTCAAAACGCTTATTGATCTCAAAGTGTATAAATTGTAGGTGACGCCATTCAACAGTTCGAAAAAGCCCGCTCCAACCCGAAGTTCCTTAAGAGATCCCTCCAGGCGAAGAAGAACAAGAGGCGAGGAGGGGACCCCGAGGCGGAAGCGGAGGGCACCCACTACAGTGGGTCTCAGTCGATGCACCAACGGACTATGAATGTTAGTATTTCCTTTCCTTTGATTTTTATTTTCGATTTTCATTTAATGCTTTCATTTTAAATATAAATGAGAAATTTACATGTACTGTGAACAATTAAAGAAGCAAACCGGAGAACTCCCCCGCATGCGCAGCTATTTCTTGACATAAAGACCAAGGGGGACGACAAAACCGGTTGATCGTTCGTTACGAGGAAAGACGCCGCCAATTGGGTAAGTTTCAAACATAAGGCTTCTTTACTTTTTTTTTCTTTACAACTCACCTAATCATGACTCCAATTTCTTGTAGAGATCGTATATGGAGGCCACTAGAGCGCCCGAGGCTGAAGGTGTGGACCCGAGCGAGATTTGGTTCAGAGTCGCGCAGGGATACCGCAAGGGAGCGGTGTACGGTACGGGGAACGCTCATTCCCTGTACTGGACACCACCCAATGCTCGGGGGGGCCATGCGACCTCGACGGAGTATGTACCATCTGTCGTTGCTGAGATGAGGTCGGAACTGCGAGAGGAGAAGGCGCTACGGGCGACTATGGCTGAGAAGATGAAGGAGCAGGATGAGAGGCTGAAGATGCAGGATATGCGTATGCAGCGACAGGATGACGTTAACCCACAAATTCTAGAAGAGCTACAGCACCTGAGGAGCATGCAGCAGCTGAACTGTAACTCCGGTCCCACTTCCCGACACTGAGATTCTAGAGACCCCTTCAATGGGGGTGGTAGTGGCTATTCAGCTAGTTTCCCTGTTAGCTGAGTAGATTGAAAACAGTTTGTAGTTTGTGAATGTTTGTTGAAAACAGTTTGTAACAACACTTTTAAATTAGTGTATTCACAATGTTTGCTTACTTGGTTGCCAATTCTGGATGCTTGCGTAACGTTTGGAACAACGTTTGGAATGTTTGGAATGATGTTTGGGACGTATTGTGGTTGTTGGTTTGTTTTATTGTGCAGATTTTGGCTAGAAAAGAAACAAATAAAATCGGCCTATTTCAGGTAAGGCAGCGACTGATATCAGTCGCTAAATTTTTCATTTAGCGACCGACGTCAATTGCTGTAGGACGCTCAAAGAACACCACGTCACACCCCTTAGCGACTGATATCGGTCGCTAATCTGATGCTCTCAGCGACTGAAATCGGTCACTAAAGGGATGATATAGCGACTGATTTTGGTCGCTAACTTTAGCGACTGAAATCGGTCGCGCGTATAATTTAGCGACCGATTTCAGTCGCTAGATGCGACTATCTGGTGCGACTATTTCTTAGCGACTGTCAACTGTCGCGCGTCTCTTTTTAGCGACAGATGACGGTGGCTAAGATCAGTCGCCCCAGACTTAAATTCTTGTAGTGGCAAGACCACTCTCAAACAAGGTTAAATAGTGAGTTATGATCTCTTCGGGTCGTCTTAATCATCAATTAAGGATGGTATATATTATCACGACTCAATTGCCAAATAGCTCAAGTGATATCTAAGCTATGACCTTTTATTCTTTTAAATGTGGATTGGTTGGTGTGAATATTTATGAATGTGATGTATTTAGGAGATTAAAAGGAGCAATGAATGTTACTCCCTCGTCTCGATCATTTTGTCATCCTTTTATATTATTTATGAGAAAAATATTTTAATCAAACGAGGATAAATAAACGAGACAGAAAGAGTATATTATGAAAATCATAATAATAATGATGCTGCATTAGGGGTGCCTATACACCACGCTAGGCTCACTGCACATATGTATGACGGATTGATAAACCAAACTTCAAAATACCCTCTTACATTGGTCCAATAAACCACTTTGATATGCTAGAAGAGTTCAATTACTGAATTCAATTGTGATTGGCCACCAGAATTTTTGGTGTTCTAGTTTACTTCTGCCTGCAGGTATACTACACCTTATTAACAAATTATGCAAGGATCTTTTATGGGGCATTGCAGATGGACAAAGGAAGCTTGCCTATAAGAGCGGGAAGAGCATTTGCCAACCTTGGCAAGAGACTGTACATAAGCATTCTGGACTATCGAGGTTGTAGATAAGCATTTTGAAAGCCTTATAGGGATCATCTCCATCTGGAATCATTTGATTGTGCACACAGGCAGTTTACCTACTGCTCAACACCTGCTACATCAGTCCTCCAGGAAGGAAGCTTTCAATGTGGCACTGGCGTATCAAGCCCTCAGGAAAGCACAACCCAAGCTTAGCTGGTATGCTCCATGCTGGAACAAAGGGATATATCCACGCCATAAACTCTTCCTCACATTGGCCTACGAAGGGAAACTTTCAACGTTGGAAAACATTAAAAAAAGAGGTTTGCCACTAGCCAACAATGTGCACTTTGCTTTCTGGAGGAGTCTGCCAGTCCCCTTTTCTTTCAATGCAACTATGCGCAGGAGATCCTAGAGCCTATTATTGCTCGATGGTACGGTGCAGCGCCACTAAGAAAATTGACCATTATCCTACACTAGGCTTCTCACAGAAGGCGGACAAAACACTGGAGGAGTTATTGGATACGTTGTTGCTACTGGCTACAACATCTGGAGTGAAAGAAATAGGTGGATCTTTGCTGGTTCTCAAAGGTCTGTTGCTCTGCTAGTTTGAGATATACAGTACAATGTCAGTATCATGACGCTCTATACTACTAATGAAATGATTTTTGATGAAGTAGCAGCTGATTTGTAATGTTAATTGTATAGTGGCTAGCTCTTTTGTAAGATAAAACTCTTTTATGATTTGCTATTATATGAGAGTACTACCTTCTTGCAAAAAAAATAATAATGATATTGCATTCTGTATTAATATAAGTTAGGTAACTCTAATCTATACCAAGCTTCCTAACTAACCATAACTAATTTCTAACAACCGTTATTACTCATATTCCTCTTCAAGCATGACTTGGGAACAAAATCAAGCAAAGCTTATTGGTAAAAAAATCTATGATGATATGCCCCAAGAGGCTTTGTCATTAGGTCATCATCTAATTGAATGCTTGAACTAACATGCCTTATGAGAAGAAATTCTTCTTCTTGCTCATCTCGAACATAGTGACAATCTATCTTGAGATGATTGGTTCTTTCATGGAAAATTGCATTTTGAATAATGTGTTGTGCAACCTTGTTGTCACACTGTAGAGGAATACGCTTAGGATCTGTGACTTGTAAGTCTTGCAAAATAATGTTGAGCCACACCATCTCTGAACTTGTATAAGACATGCTTCTGTACTCAGATTCTCCAGTACTCTTGCTAACAATGCGTTGCTTCTTGGTTTTCCAAGAGATTAATGAGACTCCAAGGAATATGAAAAATCCACTTTGCCTCAATCTGCATCAGAATATGCAATAAGGGATAGAGGGAAAGTTGAGTTTTGAAGAACCAGTATCGACAATCCCTTTAAGATACTTAAGGACATGAATTGCAGGTTGTAAATGAGGTCTCTGGGGTGTTGCATTGTGTGAGATAAATCAGGTTTAGTAGAGTTTAGATACAAGTTACAAGAGCCTACCCACTCGTCTTTTGTATTATTCAGGTTCTTCTAAAATATCTCCATCATCAATTGATAGTTTCGGGCCTCACTGCATTGTTGGGAAATCTACCGGAATGCAGTTGTTTATTTTCATATCTTTCAATATACCAAGTATATACTTTCTTTGATTGATCATGATCCCTGACTGATTCTTTGATATTTCCAGGCGTATCTCATGTAACCAATATCCTTTATATATATAGAACTCTTGAACTCAAATTGTCTTTAACCATCTCAATTTCCTTTCCTGAATTTCTTGTTAAAAGAACTTCATCCACATAACCACATATACTAAAGCGATTATGAAGGTATTGACTTGAGCGTTGTCTTTAGTGAATGTTGAGTAGGACTGTAGGAGTAGACACACAAAAGAAATTGATGTGATAAGTTTCCGATTAAAGTAATTACGATGGTAAGATTAAATAAATAGGATAAAAAATGTGTAGTGTTGATAGAAAGTTGGGCCATACGTCTAATAGGACTCATTGGGTCGGAATTAATAGAAGAATGTTCGTAAAATAGTATAAGCGTTTACGAAGAAATTAGATTAAAATTGCATTTAGAAAATTATTATGAATCGCGTAGTAAAATAGTTAAATAGCCATTTTTCGAAATAACAATATTTTTGAGTTAGAAATTAATTATAAGTGTGTTCAAGCATTTTTAGAAAAATAAATAGTTCAACCTAGATTTTAAAATTCATTGATCATAGAAAATATGATTCCTCGAGAATAATTAAATAAATGAATTAAATGAATTTTCGTTGGAAAAATAAAATAATTAAAATTCTTTTATGAAAATCAACAATATTAAACTCGATAAAATAAGGGAGCTTGAATTTTTTTGGGTGTACAATAAATGTAACTTTTCAAGTGGGACGGAGGAAGTTTATGACTGACTAATACAGAGTTACAATATAGTAAAGGAACATATATTATAGTTAGACAATTTACGGATGTTACAGTTTAAATCAAGATGTTAACACCATTAATTGAGAGACCATCAATCTCATTTAAAAGTTTGAGACATTATTCCACCAAGTAAATACTCGTATATGCTCTATTTTATGAATATTTTACGTTGTATTTCTATATTTTTGGGTTTCTATCATAATTTCTCACTCACCCACGAATTTAGGTGTCCTTCGTAGCGGACTAATAGAACAAGTGCAAGGGATCAGCCACAAACAAGTGAGGTTACATCCTAAAATCAATTGGTGATAGGCAGTGGCGGGCCTAGAATTTTCCGCTTAGGGGAGCACAATATTTTTTTCCCGACATTTCTCAATGAGACCGATCAAAAAATGATCCACAAAAAAAATGCCCGAAATGATCCTAAGTGACGGATTCGATATTAACGTGAATATTTAGTATCGGAACCCGCCCAATCATTGAGCCAACATGAAATAGGTAAATTATTAAAAAAAAATGTATTTAATGCATATATTATTAATATAAAATTTTGATTAAAATTTCTTTAAATACATAACAATCGTAAAAAATATTAATTTAATTTTCCAATTATTTGAAGAAATATGCTTATATATGTTTAAATCATATTTTTATCACACGGTTATTAAAATCATAAACAAATTGAATAAACTAATTACATTATCTAGCAAAAATTAAGTCAAATGTTTGAACGTGTCGTAAATAATGTATAAATAAAATAATGAAAGTTTTAAAAAATAAATTAAGTATAATATAAATATATTATTGCTATATACTCCATTACTCAGTAAGTATGATGTAGTGAGATTGGTTATTGTTCCGGTATGGAAACAATTGACCCAAAACAGATTCGAATCTTTATGCGAGTTAGCGTTTTTGTGATGATGTTGTCTTGCCTTCCAAGTCCCTATTTTCCTCTCACTCCAGTAGTCGGACTTTCCCGGCGGAGATGGCCTGCCACCTGCACACAGGGCCTCGGAGTTGTCCGAGGGAACCCTCTCCGATGCCTAAGTCAGTCCGTGGAATGCGCTTGATGGATCTTACTCGTGAGGAGTAAGGTTGTAGACACCCACATTTTGCTGCCAGGTGTCTATAGTAGTTTCCGACAAACACCCGATGATGATCGGACGCAAACGTGCTTCAAATACTCAGAAACGGGCTCAAAATCATTGGCATTTGGCTTGGGCTCATTATAGAGTACATATCTCACAAAACCAACCTCAAATTCAGGCCCAGCGGGTCGTTTCGAGTCAAATGACACTAATTTGGGTCGAATCCGACACCGGGGGTAAAACCGTCTTTTAGCGACCGAGTCAAAACCCGGTCAAAGATATTTCCCGAGACATGTGGGTCGACCGTGATGTCTCACGTGTCCAATTCGTACTTCAACTCCACAAAAATCAGCTTCACAAAATAATAAACAAGTCCGTTTAAGGTAGAATTCGATCTCAAGTAGGAATCCTATCCGAAAACCGATTCAAACACCCGACCGAGTGCAAACACTTGGCCGAGCAGCACAAACCATCCGGGTTTCCTTTTCTTCCTTCACAAGAAAACGGAATTCTTATTTCCCTCGACTTCCTACGTTTCCTATCCTAAGCGGTAGTTCTAATTCAAATGCACCTCTCCTAGCCAAGATCGGGATTTTCCTATAAATAGCCCCTTGCACGACACAAATTCAACAATCAATTATTCACACAACACACACACAGAATTCCTGAGAAACATCAGAGACACACAACTTTTTCACATCAATCATCCTTACACATACACTCATCGAAACCGATATTACAAACCCGAAGGAAACCGGCCCGATACCCGGCAACCTTTACACGTCCCACCTAACCGAACCACCACAGACTTACCGACCTCCATTCGACGCTCTTGTGCCCAAGCCACGTCCCAACGAGCCCCGATCCGAGTAAACAGAAGCATGTAGGTTGAGGGTGTACCAAACCCGATTTCTCTCTTCTTCTCTTCTCCTTCTCATCTTTTCTTTCTTCCTCGTCGGTCGTCTCTTTATTACGGGTCGTCGTCGTTTTTTTTCTTCTAATATCGATATTATCAAAAACTATTTTCATATATCAAACATTCTTAACAATATGATACCAACTCTATAGTTGAATATCGTATTAAATAATTACATTAAACCTTGACGATGTTAAAAATCGTTACGTCTTTTTTCGTTCAAACTTCTTTTTACAAAACTTTTTTTAATTCATTCCAAATACTCGATATCGATTTCATAATCGAATATCGGGTACGAATTGATTTCGTAGTCAATTATCGAATATAACGAATATCGAAAATATTAGATCGAGTACAAGTTATGCAATATTTGTACGCGGTTTAGTCGAATCTTCGAAAAATCGTCTTAAAAAAAAACAGACCGGCTGCCACGACGCGCTTTTCTTCGTTTTATTATTATTTTTCGAACCTCGTTTTTCATACAAAACAGCGTCTTTTTAACAATATTTTTCAGATTTCGATTAATATTTTCTCAATCTTGCATATTCATCATATTTGTTATATTATTTCTTCACAAATCGATACTAACTTGTTTGTTCATCTTGTAGCAAATTCATTCCTTTTTATTGTTTGTTTTATTATACTAAAACGAACCTCACATGCTAATTTTAACTTCGACGTTAGATTTTCATGCATTAAACGACTTAGCAACCCGTTCAATTCCTCACATGCTTAGGAAAACAATGTTTGCATATCATTCATCGTATTACTAACGCGCGTATTAAAAAATCATTCGATATCCTAGTAGAGGCCGCTAATGTGCGGGCGGGGTTGGGTGTTCTTTGTGAACTTCCCAACACGTACCCTCACCCCTTACTCAGAACCGTGGTTTCCGGATGTCCGAAACCATTGGCAACGAGAGTCATTCAATATACGATAAACCGCTCAAGTCGGCATCGGTATCGAACTGCAAAGGGACGAGCCCAATAAACTCTGACATCGGAAATGGGCCGTATTTTGTACACGGCCCACTATGACATAGAGTGGGCTCGAACGGTTCCGAATAACCATAAAATTCGGTGGCGACTCCAACTTCGATATAAATTTCAATTTGACCATCTCATATGGAGATTCATTCGCCTCCCCAAACCCGCGCGTGGCCGCGTCGGGGTGGACCTATGTCATGTCCACAATTTGGCGACTCCGCTGGGGATTTACTGATGCGTTACTAACCTTCTGTATCCTCAGGGTGAGACTCGAATAGAAATCGTTTGACTCGTACAATACGCGTTTTAGTTTTACGGTTCATGCATAACCCCATCTTTCCCGGGCCGGTACTAGTGACCGACGTCCCACTATACCATTGATGTAGTCCAAATTGGATATGTCAAAGGTGTCCATTAGCCAATTCGTATGGGTTTTACGGCATGTCCTAAGCTCAACTCGACTTAGGGAGTCCGCCCCGATTCTCGATAGGCTATGTACACTGGTATAGACCCTTATAGACTGACCGAGACTTAGCTTAAGAGCATACATGGCGTCATTATACTGTTTCCATGACTACGTGCTACTTGATCCACATTTTTTTTTCCAAAAACCGTCATTTTTCAAAATTTGCATCCTTTTCAAAATATCCAATTTCAAAACCCCGGATATATACCGAATTTTGGACTTATGATCTTACTCAAAATAGCCTTTTTCTAGCCGGTATTATGCCCAATTCAAAACTCAAAATTATTTTTGAAAATTTTCAAACCTTCGCCCGGCCCACCTTTTCCGTTTTCCTCGAAAAAGGGCCAGTTCTACCCGATTTTTTTCGGGCCTTTTCAAAAAATCATATTTCGAAACTTTCTCTTCTTAGACTTCCCATATTTAGCAGTGTCGGGTCGTGTCATAAGTCATAGAAGTCTCTAGCGTCGAAACTCCGTCGATCTTACATCACGGATTTTCCCCCTATCCTAGTCCGCCTTATTTTACTAAGGCAAGGCCCACCTATGTAGGACATACTCCTACAAAGGTTGGCCCATTTACACAATCGAGTCTAAAGTCTGGGAATGTCTCACGTGAACCTTCCTTCGAACAGGGCCCAACCCACATAGTTGGATCCTGAGGAAGGCCCACCTTTTCACAAGTCACCCGTCTAGGTGTCCTTTCCGAGTCATTACCGTTTTAGTCTTCTTCCTTTTCCCTTGCTCGGGATGTACGTTTCTTAGGATTCGGGTTAAGTTGCTGATTACGCGGTGTTCTTACAGACAGGCCACCCTTCACTCGAACCATGACGAAAGAATCCATCGATGAGTTGACAGCTTCATTGGCCAAAATTCAAGACCAATTGCGACAAATGAGGGAGGACGAAATTGCCATCGTCACTCGGGTTAGTGTCGTGGAACAGGGAATCCCCAATGCTTCGATCGAAGATGACGGACCTTTGGCCGCACTGGCCGGCGCGGTCCAAAAACTGCAGGAACAGGTCCACTCGACCACCAGAAACACTATTCTCACGGAAAATGCTCGCATTTATTCACCTTTAACTGATGAACTGCCCGCTAACCTCAACTTAACGGGCTTGCCAATGTTCGACGGGACTGAAGATCCGGTACTTCATATTCGGGCTTTCAAGGACTTTATGGTTGTTAAGGGGGTCAAATCGACCATGTTCAAGCATCTCTTTGCTTCCACTCTGGAAAAACACCCGAAAGCCTGGTACTACAGGCTTGACCCCAAGAAATACAAAACTTGGGACGATGTTGCAATGGAATTCGCGCGAAACTACGCGGATAATGCTGAAATCCAGACTACCATGCGTACTCTGGAAGTTATGGCCCAAGAGCCTAAGGAGGGTTTCACTAAATACCTTCAAAGGTGGAGAACCGAAAGTGTTAAGCTGGTGGACAAGCCCAGTGAAAAAGTACTAGTGGAGGCCTTTGTCAAAAACCTCCTCCCCGCTTACCGAGTTCATCTCCGGTATGCCATCATACACGACTTCGCCACTTTGACCGAAATGGGTACTAGAATCGAAGACGATCTAAGGCTAGAGAACCTTACTAAGGCCTCTACCAAGGGATATCAAGGAGCCAGTTCCTCCTCCAGTAAGCCCGCAACCACAACAGCGGCCCGAAGCATCTTCGACGAGGTTAACTCGTTGGACACCTCGACCAAAAAGAATACTCTAAATCGGGTATTCACCGACATAGGGACAACCTATGCTAATGCCTTACAAAGGCTGTCTTCGAAAGGCCTAATCCAACCGATAGGCCCAATCCCAAAAGTTCCCGTGGAAAAACGATCCAAGAGTTACAACATTCAGGCCTATTGCCACTATCACCAAGGCAATGGGCACGACACGGAGAAATGCTGGAAATTGAAACATCTTATTCAAGATCTGATCGAAAGTGGAAAGATACCACTACCCAGTGACAAGCCAAGTAACAAAAATAATCTTCTTGCTACTCATGCCATTTTTACTGGAGAGGTAGTCAACTGCTCTCATCTCATTTCCCATTTCATTCCCCAAATCAATGGGATATGGAACGACGATGAAGATGATGTTTACCTGGCTAAAGGGGAAGCTGTCCCCGTCACCATTGAAGAAATCCGGAAAGCTAAAGCCAGAGTTCTGGCCGGCACACACACCATCACGGCCAGTCTCGCCACTCCGGAAACCGTCACTGAACCTTCCAGGACGAAACTCACTCCTGAAGAGCCAAACGTTGACACGGCCCTAGTCAGACAACTAAAGAGGGTCCGAACTGATATTACTATATGGCAGCTTTTGGTTAGTTCACAAGAGCATCGGGCAGCACTTACTAGGGCCCTTGATGAAATCAAGGTCGACTCATCGGTTACCCCCACCGAGATGGTAGCCACGATCTTGCCACACCTCAAGGACAGGTCCAAAGAAGAAGGCCCACTTATCACTTTCTCCGAGTCCGACCTTCCACCATTCGGGACCACCCATAACTTGGCCCTATATATCACGGTGATCTGCCGAAACAAGTATCTCCCAATGACCCTGATTGATGACGGGTCCGCAGTAAACGTCCTTCCTTTAAGGACAGCCAAGGCCCTCGGCATTACTGAGGCTAATTACCTTCCGACTGCACAAACTATCCAGGCTTTTGATGGAAGCCCAAAATCAGTTGCTGGGGCCGTTAAACTAACAATCATAACGGGCCCAATCGAGAAGGAGTTAGAATTTCAGGTGATCGATGTCACTTCATCTTTCAATCTGCTACTTGGGAGACCATGGATTCACACGGTCAAAGCCGTGTCTTCCACTCTCCACAGGAAGGTCAAGCTACCATTACAAGATGGGATCGTCACTCTTGAAGCTACTCCCATAACCGTGTCAAGCTGCAACACGGCAGGCTCAGCTGACCCACGAGGTTTCAACTTTGTGGGAATGATCGAGGAAGAATACCTTTTCCGGCCATACTTTACTACTAGCATCGATACAATGCTACAGAATCTGGGTTGCCTACCAGGAGTCACATCAAGGCCCTATCTTCCAGCTGGGAAGATTATCGAAGCCCTAAACAACGGGCAATCTCGCCTCGGTCTAGGCTACACTATGGCGTCCGGATACACGGACCAAACCAACGCGGTTACATTCGTCACCCCAGTGTTCGGAGCTATTCAAACGGGCCTCTATCAGCCCACCATTTCATATCCCGGGACCAAACTGGCCCGGGAATGCAATTTCATCCCAGATGATATCTTCGCCCTTATCCAGGCCGGATCAAAGGAGGGCACAAACAATACTGAGCCCATCCTAGGACTACTCTTCGGGGAAGACAAGGTCGTCCCGACCCCAAAACAAGAGTTAGTCAGCTTGATTCTCCGCAGCAGCAGGTTTGATCCAACCAAGCTGATCTCTGAAGTTGGCCGGTGCCAACACTGGGAAGAGAGCTTGGAGGAAGACAACTAAATGGACCGACGATCAGGGTCGAGTCTACAAGCTAACTACTGGTGAAGGAGATATGCATGCTGTCGAATCCGAGTCTGAGTCCGAGTCAGAGTCAGAGTCGGAGTCTGGGTCGAAGTCTAGAGGGTCCAGTACTAGGATCGAGTCTGTAACCCCCCTTCCTTCTTTACTCACACCATTGGGAGCCCCGGAGTCTGTCCCGAGGGCTCTCCCTATCCCGCCTCTGACCAACGATCAGATGGCAGCTCTCTTCGAGCTATTTTCAAAATTCACTATCAATAATAACGATAACCGTTCTGCTTACGACTTGGTTTATTTTCAAAATATTTTCAAAAATCTTATTTGCAATGACATTGAGAAACCCGACGAACAGGTACCATTACCTCCACATCTAATCGAGCAACTCGAGCAAAGGGAGTCCCGAGATCCGGTAATCGAAGAAACCGATTCCATCAACGTAGGAACCCCTTTAGAACCTCAGATGCTTAAGTTGGGCCTATCTTTAGATCCCGAGGAGAAACAGCAATTCACGGATCTCCTCCAAGAATTCAAAGACGTCTTTGCCTGGTCCTATAAGGACATGCCGGGAATAGACCGGGAGATAGCTGAACACCGAATACCCATCAAAGACGGGTACAAGCCGGTAAAACAGAAACTCCGAAGAATGAGGACCGAATGGTCTCTCAAAGTCAAGGAAGAAGTCGATAAACAATTCAAAGCGGGCTTTATCCAAGTGTCTGAATATCCAGACTGGGTTGCAAACATAGTACCAGTACCCAAAAAGGATGGCAAAGTCCGAGTATGTGTAGATTTTCGGGACCTTAATAAGGCCAGCCCAAAAGACGATTTTCCGTTGCCACACATCGACATATTGGTGGATAACACAGTCGAGCATGCCCTTCTATCATTCATGGACGGGTATGCCGGATATAATCAGATCAAAATGGCGGAAGAAGATATGAGTAAGACCACCTTCATCACACCTTGGGGGACTTACTGCTATACCGTGATGCCATTTGGGCTTATTAACGCTGGTGCCACTTATCAACGGACCGCCACCACTTTATTGCATGACATGATGCATAAGGAGGTAGAGGTATATGTCGATGACATGATTGTCAAGTCCAAGGACCGAAACGGGCACATTGCAGCCCTAAGGAAGTTCTTCACCCGACTACGCAAGTACAACATGAGGTTAAACCCTCAAAAATGCAGTTTCGGGGTAACATCGGGCAAGCTACTGGGCCACATTGTCAGCCAACGTGGCATCGAAGTTGACCCAGCAAAGATCAAGGCCATAACCGAGATGCAACCGCCTAAAACCGAAAAGGAGATAAGGGGGTTTCTCGGGAAAGTCCAATATATAAGCCGGTTCATTTCAAAACTAACCATGGTATGTGAGCCCATTTTCAAGAAACTGAAGATAGGAGAACGAACACTATGGGACGACAAATGTCAAATGGCTTTCGATAAGATCAAGGAGATTCTATCCTCTCCACCGGTGTTAATGCCACCTCAGCACGGTTTGCCTCTATCACTATACTTAACAACGACCGAGACGACCATGGACGCTATGCTAGCCCAGACGGTCGATTCCGAAAAACGGGCTATTTACTACATCAGTAAAAAGTTCTTGGAATACGAATGCAAGTACACAATGCTTGAGAAGACGTGTCTAGCTTTAGTATGGGCCACTAAAAAGCTCCGACACTACATGCTTAGTCACGAGGTACACGTGCTATCCAAAATGGATCCAATCAAGTATCTATTCGAAAAGCCCCTCCTCAACGGCCGTATATCCAGATGGACTTTAATGCTAGTTGAGTTCGACCTCAAGTTCGTACCTTTAAAAGCCATCAAAGGCCGGGTAGTAGCGGAATTCCTCGCCGATAGTCCGGTATCTGAGGAAGAACACACCGACACTT
Source organism: Agrostemma githago (assembly GCA_958450325.1). Classification (NCBI taxonomy): domain Eukaryota; kingdom Viridiplantae; phylum Streptophyta; class Magnoliopsida; order Caryophyllales; family Caryophyllaceae; genus Agrostemma; species Agrostemma githago. The sequence continues at coordinate 56,214,336 of OY288247.1, read as the reverse complement.
GGGCCTTCCCAGATGAAGACATATTCCATACCGACACCGACACATGGGATCTGTATTTTGACGGAGCATCCAACTTTCGAGGTTTTGGTGTCGGGATCTTGCTAATCTCACCACAAGGGGAACACACCCTGTTATCCATCAAGCTAGATTTTGACGTGACTAACAACGCAGCCGAGTATGAAGCATGCATTCACGGACTGCAAGCTGCCGCTGATTTAGGAGTAACAAACCTCCGGGTCCACGGTGACTCATCATTAGTCATAAATCAAACCCTACAAAAATGGAAGACTCGGAACGCAAATCTCGCGGCTTACCAAGCACGAGTAACGGTTCTCGAAAATCAATTCCAAAAAGTAGAGTACATCTATCTGCCTCGGGAAGAAAACCAGTTTGCAGATGCTCTCTCTAAGTTAGCATCCTTACTGAATATCCCAGCACATCTAACCAGCATGCCCCTTTGCGTCGAAAGGCGGTCTGAGCCGACATACATTCACACTATCCAAGATATTGAAATAACTGATCCAGAACCTTGGTATCAGGCTATTCTAACCTACTTAACGTCAGGGGAATATCCTCCGGGAGCTGAAAACCGGGCCAAGAAAGCTCTACGAAGATGGGCAACCCAGTTCATCCGCACAGACGATGGACAATTATATAAGAAGACAGCACAGGGGGCTTTACTCCTATGCATTGACAAAGCTCGAGCCGAAAGAGTTATGGCCGAGGTACATGATGGTGAAAATGGTCCCCATATGAACGCCCATATGTTGGCCCGGAAAATTGCGAGACTCGGTTATTATTGGAATAGCATGGAAACTGACTGTCAGTTGTATGTCAAACACTGCCATAACTTTCAGATTTTCGCCAATGTTCAGCATATGCCTTCATCCCTATTATATATACAATGACATCACCATGGCCATTCTCAACATGGGGAATTGATATAATCGGGAAAGTGAACCCTTCCGGGACAGGAGGTCACTGCTTCATCCTAGTGGCTATTGACTATTTCACTAAATGGGTCGAAGCCGAGTCATACCGGATCTTGAATGCCAAACATGTGGCTAAATTCATCCAAAATAAAATTATATGTCGATACGGGATTCCGCACGAGTTCATCAGCGATCATGGGACCCATTTTCAAGCTGAAACTGCTACCTTGCTGGAAAAGTACAAGATCCAAAGGCATACATCGTCACCTTACCGTCGTCAAACAAATGAAGCGGTGGAGGCAGCCAATAAAACAATTGTCACCATTCTTAAAAAGATGGCTGAGAATTACCGGGACTGGCCCGACAAGATACCCTTTGCCTTATGGGGATATCGAACGTCAATTCGAACTGCAACCGGAGCAACTCCATATTATCTGACATAGGGAATGGAAGCAGTCCAGCCAATCGAGCTAGAAGTACCATCCCTTAGGATTCTGCTCGAAAGTCAGGTGCCTGAAGCAGATTGGGTCCAAGCCCGATATGACTCACTAGTCCTATTAGACGAACGGCGATCTCGGGCTCTGAATAATATTCAGATATATCAGAAAAGGATCCAACGGGCTTTTAACAAAAGGGTTAGGCCCAGGAATATCAAAGAGGGCGATCTAGTCCTAAAATATGCTCGAGCTTTACTACCAGTTGACCCAAGGGGAAAATTCAAACCCAATTGGGCCGGGCCATATTTAGTAAACAAAATTCTTTCAGGAGGAGCAGTGATGCTAACAGACTTGGACGGAAACGAGTTCCTCAACCCAACAAACTTGGACCAACTGAAGCGTTACTACCCATAAACCCTATCTCAATGTCATTTGCAAAATTTATAAAATATTTATGAATTTTCAAAAATTTTAAGCAAGTCAATAAGTTAGGATTATTTATCCTACCGTTGCACATCTCGAATTAATAATCTTGATGTATTTCGAAAAATTGCAAAAATACTTCTGAACTACGGAAGGTTTGATTCCATTAATTTTGGATACGTAGGCAACCCCTCAAAAGGGTACAACCATTGCAATAACGGAAAAGACGGGAACGGTATTCACTAATATGTCTTTTTATTATTTATGAAAAAAACCGATAAACTCGGGAATTTCAAAAAACAAAAACACAAACAAAATCACACCACAAAAATAGTAGTAATACTTAAATAATAAATTCAGGAGACTACTCGAACATTTTTCCTTTCCCCTTATCTTTCGGGTCACGTGGAGCCCGAGGCCGACGGGGCGGGGGCGAACGTTCCCTAATCACAAGAGGAACTTCTTTTGCTCGAACCCGTTTCTTTGATTTTGGGTCTTCCACTATTTGCACAGGTCCAAGCCGAGCCCTAACGGGCTTGGGATGTCTGTCTCGAGGACCAAGTCGGTCCTTAGCCGCTAGCTTTGGCCCTAGTCTCCTTTCTAAATCCGTCTGGGGGCTCACTTTTCCCCGTGCACCCTTAGTACTGGACCCTTCAGTCTGAGTCCTAGGTTTCCCTTTCTGACCTGTCGGGGTAGCATCTTCGGCAAAGAAGCTTCTATTATCTTTAGCATGCTCCCGACGTAACAGGTCATAGGCCTCGTCAGTCTTCAAGGCAGCTCGGGTTTTAGCTGAATCAGCTCTTGTCCATCTCACATAAGAGTCAGATACCCAGATCGAATGAGGATTTCTAGGAACGGGCCAAGTAGCTCGTGTATACCACCTTTGCATCCAGGTGTCGCACATTACATCTGTTAAATGAGTAGATTCACTCACGACTGCCTCGATCTCTGGGATTCTTTGCACCCGACCATATTGCCTAAGTATGCGATCGGGAAAGAGGTGAATTGTCTGTCTAAAATATAAGATTACCTGATATCTAGCCCTGTCCAAACGTAAATCGGCCACCATGACACGGCCCAGCGGATCAGTAGGCCTCCATGGAAGGATAGCACCTCATCCCAGTATTTTTGGGTGTTGAAGCGAGAAAAGGCAATAGCTCGTCTCCTCGCCATTACTTGTCTGGGTTGATATCAGCCACAGCTGAAAAACCCGCAAAAAAAATCAACATTGCGAAAAAAATTGTCAAAAACATGTAAAAAAAAAACACGTGAAAAACGCGAAAACCGAGAAAACCGCAGAAATTGGGAAAAACGGGAAAAAGCCGCAAAAACCGGAAAAATCGGAGAAAGCCGAAAAAAATCAAAAAAACGGTATACCTGTAAAAGACAGGTACTCCCAGTCAGGCGGACTGACGGATCCCTCTTGCGATTATCCAAACCCTGGATAATTTCTCCTGTAATCAACCAAGCCGGGCTGTGCTCCGTTTCCATTTAATCAGCCACGGTGAAAAGTCTAACGTGGCCCATGCAAGATAATAAATCCATATGCCCTTCAAAGGCATAGACATGGAGCATACAAAAGGTAAAGGCCCTACGGCTGTGGACCGGCCTGACCCGGACGTCATTTGGGTTCATAAATTTTTCAGCTAGGTCAATCAAGGAAACGGTATCTCCTTCTAGCATACGAGATACCTCCATATGAGAAAGCCCTAAAAATTCCCGTAACTTCCTCCTTGGGTCAGAAATCGAAAAAGGGATAGCAGGGCGAAGTATGGGATTCCATCCTCTTGCAGCAGCAATTTCCTCAGGGATAGGGCAGATCTCTCCTCGAGGGAAACCAAATACATGATAAGTATCATCCCAATAGGACAGGCAAGCATCCAAAAAGTGACGATCTACTTGCATCTGACGGATCACGAACAATTGGGTAACGTGATAAGTGTAGTTTGTAGTGCCTATTTCGTAGTGTTTTGGTCCCATTTCCTTGCGGAATCGCTCCTTGGGAGCGGTTCATGGGCTACTTGTGTTTCCTCTAGCTCGTTTCAGGTTCCCGAGACCATTCGTGAAGAGTTGGAGTGATTCCGACTCAATACATACACTTTTTGGAGCCAACGAAGCGGAGGAACGATCACTCGATACCTTGGATTCGACCCCGAGACCTTGGGACCCAATCCCGAGCCTCCGAGACCCGATCCCGAGTCCCGAGAATCGATGAGAAGTCCGTGTGAAGCAAGGAGGAGCCTTAAAGATCATATTGGAGGCCTACAAGACTCATCCCCGACGGGAAGGAACTCATCCCGTCCGAGATGAAGTGCACCTTTAGCGTGTCTCCTATTTTGGGGCCGTCCCGGTCGGGACCAACCCGTCCCGGTCGGGATGACAGGCCGTCCCGGTCGGGATGATCCCGTCCCGGTCGGGACCAACGTGCTGTAGCCGCGCATCATTTTTTCTTCCTCCTTCATTCTTGTGCCCCTATAAATACTTCCCTCTTGTATTGTTTATGCATCTTACCTTACATTAGACTCTCTTAAGCCTCTCTACAAGTTATAAACCCTAGATTTAGTTCCTCACATTAGTTTTAATCTCTCTTTAATCCTTAGTTAATCCTAGTTAATCTTAGTTAATTAGTTCTTGTATTAAGAAGATACTTTAAGATTTCTCCAAGCTTGACAACCTTGGGATTAATTTGGGTTCTTATTTATACAAGATTTCATCTTTTTCATCATTTTATTGTTGGTATAACTTTCTTTACTCTTGTTTATTGTTATTTATTCAAGTTTGATTCTTTACTTAGTGTTTATTGTTATTGTTCATATTGTTCTTGATAATGGATGTTAGGGTTGTGATGTTGTTTTCTCTTTTCATTGTTATAGTTAGTTTGAATATGTGTGAGTAGTCTCCTTGTGGGTTAGTAGGGGGATTAAGGGTAGAATATGGGTGATTTGGGTTTGATTAAGGGTAAAGGGTGAATCTTTGTTGTTAGTCACATACTTGGCACACCATGTGTTTGTTGAAATGCTTGTTTGAGTTGTAGTGGCCATGCTTCTCATGCTAGTCTTCCTCTACTCATTGTTTGTCTTGTATGTGGTCATGTTGGGGATAGTGTTGAGGATAGTCGTAGTCACGAGAGTGCGGACTAGGGTCTAAGTTGCGAGAGCCCGGACCTACCTCGACATCGGTCTAAGTAGCGAGATCCCGGACCTACCTCGACATCGGTCTAAGTTGCGAGAGCCCGGACCGATCCTAGAAATTAGGAGACACCTACACCCTTGACCACCCAAGTCACCCTACTACACTTTTGAACCCGACCTAACCCACTTCTTTCCATATTTGACTTCATCTTATTAGTTAGTCATCATTTCTTTAGCTTGCTAGTTAGTTTGATTATTAGCATTGTTTAGCATTGTTTTAGCCTAGTTCATTGTTAGTCCACTTCCTTCTTCTCCTCTCATCATAATTCACTAATTAGTAGTTCTTTGTGTTTGTTTGGTAGCATAGTCTCGTTTTGGGCCGACCTAGTCTAAACCTTGCAACACCGTCTCCGTGGACACGACCCGACTTACCCTAACTACCGTTAGGTGCTAGTTGGCTATTATTTGATCGGCGGGATCCACGACAAATCCCACCATCAATTTGGCGCCGTTGCCGGGGACGGTGCATTGTTTAGACTTAGTTTGCTTATAGCTAGACTTAGTTACCCTTCTTTGTGCTCTTCTATCTTCTCTTGTGCATATTCTCTAGATTTTTCTTGTTTCCTTAGTTTTATTTCCTTCTTTTCTTTTTGTCTTTCGATAGTGCTTGTTTATTGTCGTTACCTAGTGCCCATAAAGCACTAGGTGTTCTCACGTTTGTTCTAGTGCGTAGTGTATGCCTAGGCGGGGAGGCGACTTCTTTCTCTTTAATCCAGAGCCGGAAAGGCTTTTTCGAGCTTTTCGCCAACGGACGATTAACCGGGTTAGGATCTCTCAACCAAGTGCAAGCAATACTCATCAAGGGCAAGCTCAAGGAAACGATTTTGAGCAAGCATTTCAAGAGACGGCCGAAGGGAATTTCACCAATCCCTTTGGGTATTCTAGTCCTAGTTCCCCCTCTACATCTACTTCAACTCCGTCTTCACCACCATCTCCCTTACATCCAATAATGCCGAAGTTTTCATCCCACTCTACATTCACGGAAGACGTCTTGCCGGGACCCAATGCTCTACCGGCCGCTTATGCCGGAAATTTTATGGCCAAGACTCACTTCATCCAACTTGTGGAAAGGAATCAATTTAGTGGTTTGCCCACCGAAGACCCGCACCAACACATGGAGACTTTCTCCGATTATTGCGACGCTATATCTCAACCCGGGGTTACACAAGATCAAATCCGGTGGGTTTTATTTCCATTTTCATTAATTGGAAAAGCGAAGCAATGGATCAAGACTCTCGATAGGGCAACCATGGAGATCGATACTTGGAAAAAGCTTGCCTTGACGTTCTACCAAAAGTTTTACCCTTCGGAAAAGACAAATTTGCTTAGGGCCTCCATCACCGGGTTCCAACAAAGGGATGAAGAGAGCCTATATGAAGCTTGGGAGCGGTTTAAGTCTTTGGTTAGGTCGTGCCCTCATCATGGACTCTGACAATGGTTCTTGGTACAAAAATTTTGGAATGGCCTTTATGAGGACTCGAGAGCTATACTTAATATGGGCTCCAATGGTAGGTTTACCGAGGTCGATGACGACCAAACTTGGGCGAGAATCGAAGAGATGGCGGTGCATAATTCGCAATACTCTAGGCCTAGGAAGGCAAATCGAGGAGGTAGGCACGAGGTTGATGCTATTACTCAACTAAGCATTGACCTTGGAGCTCAATTGAAGACCCATATGGAGACCATTGACAAGAAGCTCCAAGGTCACCTCACTCAAGTTCAAAGCATTAGTTCCTCCAATCAACACTCAATGCAAGAAGTAAATGCTTTGGGATTTGCACCTCCTTTGCCTTATTATGGGATGTGCGATACTTGTGGAATCGTTGGTCATAATCCTATGCAATGCCAAGGAAGTATTGAGCAAGTGAATGTTTTTCAAGCGTTCAAGCAAGGTGCCTCCTACTCTAATCAATACCAAGATTCCAATCAAGTCCCTCAACAACAAGCCTTTCAACACCAACAACAACATCGTCCCTATGTTCCACCTCCCTTAAGGGACAACAACCAAGGTTACCAAGGCAACTCAAGGCCTTTCAACAACTTCAAGCAAAGTAACCAAGGTTCATTCAACAACAATCAAGGGTTCCAACAAGGGAACTTCAACCACGGCTATCAAAACCACAACCATGGCAATAATCAAGGAAATTCTCATGGGTTCCAAGGGAACCGGCAACAACAAGCAACTCAAGCTAACCGTCAAGAGAGCAAGCCTAGGAGCCGGTCTCCTATTCATGATTACGGTGCCCCATTAGCCCTCACCGATACTCCGCACAATCCACAATCTCCAACTCGTGATTTCGACGTTCAAAAATCCTTGTTGGAGATGCAAATGGGTCAAATGGAGATGTCAAAGAATCAACAAGAGTTCTATGCTTATATTCAAAGGGACAACATGGCGAGAGATGCTCATACGAAGATGCTTGAGACCAAAATAGCTCAACTTGCATCGGGAAGTTCTTCAAGGCAACCGGGGCAATTACCTCCTCAAGGTGAAACACCGAAATTTGAGCATGTGAATGCTATTACCACGAGGAGAGGTACATCTTATAACCCTCCCCCACCCCCGAATGAGCAAGAGCAAACAAGAGAAGCTATGTCCCCAATTCAAGAAGACCAAACCTTGGGAAATCCAATAGAGGAGCAAGTCTTATGGGAGATCGAGAGACCCCAAGAAGACAAGCTTCCCCCACTTCAAGGAAAAGACATGGGCAAAAGGAAAGTGTCATTTGAGAAGTCTACCCCGATTGAGCAAAATAAATACCAAATCAAGTTGCCTTTCCCATCAAGGCAAATGAAGACTAAGGTGGACACTCAATACGACAAGTTCCTTAACATCGTGAAGAAGATGGATGTTAGTGTCCCGTTCACCAAATTACTTACCCAAATCCCGGCATATGGAAGATTTATGAGAGAAATCTTAGCTAGGAAAAGATCCGTCGACAAGGAAGAGACCGTAGCGTTCACGAGGGTGGTGAGCGAGCTTATCCAAGGTTCCACGCTTCCGAAGTTGAAGGATCCGGGTAGTTTTTCGATCCCTTGCACCATAGGCAACCTCTTGATCAAGAATGCGTTATGTGACTTGGGCGCGAGTGTGAGCATCATTCCCTATTCTATTTGTTGCCGACTCGGAATGAAGAAGTTGAAATGTACGTCCCTCACTCTCCAATGGCCGATAAATCACTCAATCGACCATTAGGAATGTTAAAGGACGTACCGGTACGAGTCGTAAAATTCTTCATTCCGGTCGACTTCATTGTGCTCGACATGCCGGAGGATGCCAACACTCCCATTATCCTTGGACGCCCATTTCTACACACCGCGGGTGCCATGATCGATGTGAAGAACGGTATGATCACATTTGAGTTAGGCGAGGAAAATATAGTTTTCGACCTCCAAGGCAACACTTCGCCTACTAAAGACAAATCATGCAATATGATCCAAGCCGCAAAAGACATCGATCTAAGGGGAGAGTCGGGACAAAGCTTGAACAAGAACTCTTATGTACTTGAGGATGATGACTCCGATTTGGAGGAAGATGAGTGCCCATATCATGGGCTTGATGACAAGTTGAAAAGGAAGGAGAAGGATGAGCCTCCCTTGGGGCCACATGAAGACCGGTGGACGTTCGGGTATGTCCCCAAAGACCAAAAGTACAAGTTCAAGTCGTTGAACTTGAAAGATCGGGATGCCCCGGGAACGTCAAGGCAAGGCCATGAAGAGCCTTGGTATGTGGTCGGTTATATCTCGAGCTTGATTGAAGACTTTGCTAGGGCCTTCGACTTGTTTCTTCGTGCCCTTGATGGAGATGGAACTAGTTCTTGTTGTTGAAAAAGATTGAAGAATGCACCACCTTGGTTTGACGGAGTTCCACAAGAACCGTCTCTTTGTATATATTTCTTTCTCTTGTAGTTTGTTTGGTTTTGTGAATTTCTTGTTTATTTGGATTATTGATGAGCGATGTGAGGGAGAGAATTTGATGTGTGTATGAGCTTTGTTTGATAGGTGAAGTGAAGGTGATTCCTAGTGAGGAGTAGTCATTGTTTGAGCTTGGATCGTGTGAAGGGGAGTCGGTTTTTGAAGCTTGGAACGAGCTTTTGGGAGCTATAGAGGGTTTGGAGACTCTTCCCGGCTTAGAAGAGGTCATCCCGTCCGGGATGGAAGGCCCATCCCGATCGGGAAGGATGTCATCCCGTCCGGGATGAGGTGCACAAAAGACGGGTCTACTGAGAAGTCATCCCGACCGGGACCAGAGCTCCCCGACCGGGACGAGCCGGTCATCCCGACCGGGACCACCCATCCCGACCGGGATGGACCCCCTGTCCTCCTTTGGCCTTTTCTTCGTCGTTTGAGCCCACCCAACCACTTTATACCCCCTCCCAACCTCCCTACATGTCCTTACTCTCCTTATATGACCCTTGCACCTCACATACACGTTTTTGCATCACTTTCTCTTCGCTTTAAATCGACTTTCACATCAAAACCCATCTCATTTTACCTTTGTGCCTCAACCATGGAACCGGATCGCGATTGGAGAGGGATAATGACGACAAGGACAAGCTACGTGCCTATATTCACTTATGAGACGATGGAGCGAGTGAGTTGCTAACCGGTCGGTGCGGCAACTATCCTCTCTTTTCCGTTTTTTTAGCTTGTCTTCATCTGTTTATTCCCTTCCCATTATACACTTATGTGCCATGGTGACCTTCGAGGCCTTGGTATTCCTTGCTCCCGACTCTCGATGACGTGACCACATCAAGAGTCATTTAAAAATCCAAATTTTACAAGATTTTCACCCTTTTTTAGGTTTTAGTCGGATTTGGGCGGAATCCGGGCTAGGTGACTTGATTACACCTAGTCCTCCCCTCCCATTTCTTTTTATTTCTTTCTTTTTATTTCCTCCCCCATCCATATCTTTTCTTGTCTCGGCCCAAGGTGACTTGACTACACCCCGGCCGGACACTTTCTACCCATTTTCTCAACTTTATTTTTGATTTTTAGCTTTATTTTCGTAGTTTCTTTTATTTTCTTTTGTGCACCCATGCGCTACGGTCGAGCATGAGGACATTGCTCGGCTTAAGTGTGGGGGAGCAATATTCTATCATAGTTAGTTTTATTTTCGTAGTTTTTCGAAAAATCTTTAAAAAAAAAACCTAAAAATTTGAAAAAATTTCATAAAAATCAAAAAGATTTTTTTTTGTGTGTTTTGCTTTTATGTCGTTGTATTGTGTATTTGTTGTGTTGTGCGTGTTTTGCCTCCCTTTTTCCTTATAGGTTACTTGAATCACCGATAGCTTTGGAGAGCTTTCAAGACTTCCGGTAATATCTTTATCCCTTTTTCTTCTTTATCTCTTGTGGAGTTGGGAGGAGATTGTGATGTTGTGTGCTCGGGAGGAGCTTTGTAAAGCTTGGTTGATTTGGTGGCTTGTTTGGAAGCTTGGGGTGGTGTTTGTGTTCTTTGTTTGTTTGTCTTGTTTTATTTTGTTTTGTGGCCTTTTATCTCTTTTTCTTTCGTTTTACTCGTGTCTTCGTTATGTGTTGTGTTAGTGTGTCGTGTGTGTAAAAAGGTTTTTGAAAACCCGGTTTAGAGGCTAGTGTGCAAGTGTTTACTTTCCCTTTCTAGTAGTATAGATCGAGTCTTGGACTTTGGTCTAGTAGAATGACCCTAAATCAATGATTTAGTTGTTTTCTTACCTTGAGTCCACCTAGCTTACTAGGGATTTACTACGGGATTTGCATTTTGACCATTTTGACTACCCACGGTGTGAAAAGGCCTTGGTTGCCGAGTCCCGTCCCCTAGGTGACCGTGTTCGGAATTGTTTGATTAGTCCAAGTTCTCCCCTTTTTGTGGGTTTGAAGGGAAATCGCGACCCTCGACTTACCTATTCCCCTACTTCCTACACATTTCCACACAATAAAATTGCAAATTGTTGAATTCGTCTTTCTTGTTGCAATAAGAAATGCCAAAAAGCCAAATCAAGCCAAAAGGGCAAAGAAAAGAAAATGAAAGAAAATGAAAGAAAGAAAATAATGAAGAAAAAGAAAGGCACAAAAGCCAAAAAGAAAATAGAAAAGAAGAAAAAGAATGGCATGGCAAAACAAGGCAAAAATGCAAAAGAAAAGAGAAAATGCCAAAAGAAAACCCGATTCACAAAAATAACCCCTATCTCTCAAAATAAGCCTTTTTCCGACATTTGCCGTGAAGAGCCTACCAAAGAACCGAGTCCTTAGGAAGGATGATAGCGGCATTAGCCGGTCTTCCCTCATTTTGCATATTTCCATCTTTTTACTTGGACTAGCTAGGCGGTTTTAGACATGGGACGACCCTCTTGGCTCCTTGCTAAAGGGGGCGGGGTCTCACTTACCTACAGTGTCGACTAACACCGTGGTTCATCCTTTTTCCATCCCGCCGATCGTCCCGCGGTACGTTCTTAGACGGTTAGGAGGAACCGAGGTAAGTTACCAACGTTTTTATTGCTTTGTCGTCATACTATTAGGGTTTTGTCCATCTTGGTTTGTATTGCTAGCTCGGGAACGTTGTCACTTGCCTTGAGTCCTAAACCGGTGCTTCTTTCACCGCTTGTTTGAGGGAAGCGGTATTTCTTTTCTTTTGGATGCAACCTTTTGTGTGTTTGTTTGTGTGCTTGCTCGTTTATGTGTTTTGTGTCCGGTTGCATCCACGGTTTTGTCGCAAGACCTCACTTGCCTTGCGGGTGCACTTTTCCTCTAAGTGCACTCGCGTGAGTTGAAAGGGCGTAGGGTGCGCTAATACCCACTCGGCTAGTTTAGAAGTTAGTTTGTGCTTACTCGAGGGCGAGTAAGGGTTAAGTGTGGGGGAGTTGATAAGTGTAATTTGTAGTGCCTATTTCGTAGTGCTTTGGTCCCATTTCCTTGCGGAATCGCTCCTTGGGAGCGGTTCATGGGCTACTTATGTTTCCTCTAGCTCGTTTCAGGTTCCCGAGACCATTCGTGAAGAGTTGGAGTGATTCCGACTCAATACATACACTTTTTGGAGCCAACGAAGCGGAGGAACGATCACTCGATACCTTGGATTCGACCCCGAGACCTTGGGACCCAATCCCGAGCCTCCGAGACCCGATCCCGAGTCCCGAGAATCGATGAGAAGTCCATGTGAAGCAAGGAGGAGCCTTAAAGATCATATTGGAGGCCTACAAGACTCATCCCCGACGGGAAGGAACTCATCCCGTCCGGGATGAAGTGCACCTTTAGCGTGTCTCCTGTTTTGGGGCCGTCTCGGTCGGGACCAACCCGTCCCGGTCGGGATGACAGGCCGTCCCGGTCGGGATGATCCCGTCCCGGTCGGGACCAACGTGCTGTAGCCGCGCATCATTTTTTCTTCCTCCTTCATTCTTGTGCCCCTATAAATACTTCCCTCTTGTATTGTTTATGCATCTTACCTTACATTAGACTCTCTTAAGCCTCTCTACAAGTTATAAACCCTAGATTTAGTTCCTCACATTAGTTTTAATCTCTCTTTAATCCTTAGTTAATCCTAGTTAATCTTAGTTAATTAGTTCTTGTATTAAGAAGATACTTTAAGATTTCTCCAAGCTTGACAACATTGGGATTAATTTGGGTTCTTATTTATACAAGATTTTATCTTTTTCATCATCTTATTGTTGGTATAACTTTCTTTACTCTTGTTTATTGTTATTTATTCAAGTTTGATTCTTTACTTAGTGTTTATTGTTATTGTTCATATTGTTCTTGATAATGGATGTTAGGGTTGTGATGTTGTTTTCTCTTTTCATTGTTGTAGTTAGTTTGAATATGTGTGAGTAGTCTCCTTGTGGGTTAGTAGGGGGATTAAGGGTAGAATATGGGTGATTAGGGTTTGATTAAGGGTAAAGGGTGAATCTTTGTTGTTAGTCACATACTTGGCACACCATGTGTTTGTTGAAATGCTTGTTTGAGTTGTAGTGGCCATGCTTCTCATGCTAGTCTTCCTCTACTCATTGTTTGTCTTGTATGTGGTCATGTTGAGTATATTGTTGAGGATAGTCGTAGTCACGAGAGTGCGGACTAGGGTCTAATTTGCGAGAGCCCGGACCTACCTCGACATCGGTCTAAGTAGCGAGATCCCGGACCTACCTCGACATCGGTCTAAGTTGCGAGAGCCCGGACCGATCCTAGCAATTAGGAGACACCTACACCCTTGACCACCCAAGTCACCCAACTACACTTTTGAACCCGACCTAACCCACTTCTTTCCATATTTGACTTCATCTTTAGTAGGGGGATTAAGTGTGGATTATGGGTGATTAGGGATTGATTGTGGGTAAAGGTGATTCCTTTTGTTGCTAGTCATTTATTGGGCACACTATGTGTTTGTTGTATTGCTTGTGTGGGTAGTAGTAGCCAATGCTTCTCATACTTGTTCTCATCTTCTCATTGTGTATTCGATTTGTGGTTGAATGTTTGTGTTTTGAGTAGCATCTTGCATGAATGTTCGGGTCTAGTCTTAGACACGAGAGTGCGGACTTCGGCTTTGGCGCGAGAGCGCAAACCGACCTTAGTAACTAAGTGGCACCTACACCCTTGATTACCCAATCATCCTACTATGCTTATGAACCCGACCTAACCCTTCTCTTTTCCATATTTGATTTCTCTACCTCTTTAGCCTCCTTCTCTAGTTTGTTAGTGTTTCTAATCTTTAGTTGTTTCAATTAGCTTTTGTTTTATCTAGTTCATTGTTAGTCCATTTCCATACCTCTCAACCATCATCGTTTGTCAATTATTGTCTCCTTTGTGTTTGTTTGTGTAACTTAGCCTTGTTTGTGAGTAAACCATAGTCTAGACACCTATAACCGTCCCCGTGGACGCGACCCGACTTACCCTAGCTACCATTAGGATTAGTTGGTTATATATTGATCGGTAGGACCCACGGCAAATCCCACCATCAATATCTTAGTGGGCCATGCACAAAGTATGACCCATTTCGATGTCAGAGTTTATCGGGTTCGTCCCTTTGCATTTGATACCGATATCGACGTTATTGGATACCGTGTATTGAATGACTCTCGTGTGCCAATTGATTCGGACATCCGGAAACCATGGTTCTGAGTAAGGGGTGAGGGTACGTGTTGGGAAGTTCACAAAGAACACCCAACCCCGCCCGCACATTAGTGGCCTCTACTTAGATATCGAATGACGTTTTAATACGCGTGTTAGTAGAACGATGAAATGATATCCAAACATTGTTTTACCTAAACATGCGAGAATTTGAATGGGTTTCTAAGTCGATTTAATGCATCTAAATTTTAAGTCAAAGTTGGATCTAGCATGCGGGTTCATTCTAGTACAATAAAATAAACAATGAAAAATAAATCGACAAATAGAAACAAACATGTTAGTAACGGTATAACGATAATAACGGTTTGCAAAAAATATAGTTTTCTATAAGATAATGTAAACATGATGCATGATTTTGGAAAATTGATAATTTTGCTAAGTCGTGTAAAAATATGGTATGATTTATACTCGACTTTAAAATTTCGATGCTCGTCATATTCGATATTTGATTATGGAATCAATATCAATTATTAGGAGCGAGTTTAGAAAAGATGTTATGAGTCGTTTTAAAATTCAACTAAAAAAATCCTTTTGTGTCGCAATTTCCAGGCAATCGCGCGACTTGTATGAACTTCGCGCGAGTTGCCCAGGCGCGCGACTCGCATGACACCCGCGCGACTCGCATGACACCCGCGCGACTCGCATGATATCCGCGCGACTCACATGGAGGGCTATTTTGGCTTTTTGATTAATTCCATTATGTTTGATATTCGACTACGGAGTCGGTATCGCATCCTTGGAATGATGATTGTTATTGAATCAAGCAGAAATATTGTATGATTTATGCTCGATTCGGATTTGGATACTCGTCGATCGATTATCGAATCGATATCGAATATTTAGAGCGAAATCCAGAAAATAAATTTGTAAGTCGTTTTAAATCAACTAAAACGAAATAAATTGTCTCCGCGTTTTATAGTGTCGGAATTAATCCTTGCGAATTATGATCACTATTTTTAGCATCAACGAAAATCGTATTAGTTAAATTAATTGACTAAATCGTTTAGATTCGAGATCCAACAATTGAGTTGGTACCGAATCTAATAGATCGACGCTTTGTGATTACTTTAATTAAAAAGGACTCGATTTGATTCCCTCGGCTTCCCGACATCGTAATAAATCCTTACGGATTGTGTGATGTCGGATCCGCGTCAACGGGTTTCGATCCTAACTAAAAAAAAAGATGTTTTAAAGAAATAATTTTTGAAATTGATGAAGATGTGATGATGACGATTACGATGACGACGCTAACAAAAAACGATTATTGATTCTTACTTGCTTCAACAATCAAATATTTGGGGTGTCGGGATAAGCGACCGTCAACATCGGGTGCGCTACCCTCATAATATTCGTGTTTTCTTATCCCGTCATCCCTCATATTCGACACGAATAGGCAAGTATTTTAATGTTTTATATTGGAGATTATTATCGATATTATAGATGCGATAAATGAATAACAAAAAAAAAACGACGACAATCGACGTGAAGGACGAATGACGCGAGAAGAAAATGGAGAAGAGAGAAGAATGGGATTTTGCACCTGTGGTCATGACATAGGTCCACCCCGACGCGGTCACGCGCGGGTTTGGGGGGGCGAATGAATCTCCATATGAGAATGGATCGAATTGAAATTTAAATCGAAGTGGAGTCGCCACCGAACTTTGTGGGAGTTCGGGCCCGTTCGAACCCCCTCTATGTCGTAGTGGGTCGTGTACAAAATACGGCCCATTTCCGATGTAAGAGTTTATCGGGTTCGTCCCATAGCATTTGATACCGATACCGTCACTACCGGTTATCGTGTATTGAATGACTCTCGTGCGCCAACAGTTTCGGGCATCCGGAAACCGAGGTTCTGAGTAAGGGGTGAGGGTACGTGTTGGGAAGCCCACTAAGGACCCCCAACCCTGCCCGCACATTAGCGACCTCTACTAGGATATCGAATGATTTTCTAATACGCGCGTTAGTTGAACGGGAGAAAATGAATATGCAAACATTATTTTCCCTAAACATGTGAGAAATTGAATAGGTTTTTATGTCGATTTAATGCAACTAAAATTTTAACGTCAAAGTTTAATTTAGCATGCGAAGGTTCATTTTAATACAATAAAATAAACGATGAAAAATCGACAAGAAGATAGCAAACTCGTTAGTAACGGTATAACAATTGATAAATTGAATAAAGATATAGATGTGATGAATGCATGATTTTGGAAAGTTTTATATTTCACGTGATGGATTAACACGTGTTGACCGAGGTCAATAAAAAAATACATCGAGATCTAAAAAAAATGCTTTGTCTAAAAAACGATGTTCGAAGAATAATAAAAGAGAGTGAAACACTGTCGCGTTTCCAGGCAGTCGCGCGACTCGCCTGGGAACAGCGCGACTCGCGCGGGTCAGGCGACTCGCCCGGGATGCCGGCGAGTCGCGGGACGGACTGTTTCGAAATTGTTTTCTTCGGAAAATTGATGATTTTATTAAATCGCGTACAAATATTGCGTAATTTGCACTCGACTTAATATTTTCGATATTCGCTATATTCAATATTCGATTATGAAATCGATATTAAATACTTGGAATGATTTATGCTCGATTCTACTTGTGATGCTCGTCATATTCCATATTCGATTATTGAATCGGTATGGAATACTAGAGCGAAAACTTGAAGAAAATAATATAGGTCGTTTTAAATTAACTAGCACGATATAAATTTTCTCCGCGTTTATTAATGTCGTAATTAATTCAATTGAATTAAAGGACATCTATATTAGCATCAACGAAAATCGTGTTAATTAATTTACTTGACTAAATCATTAGATTCGACATCCATATATGGAATTGGTATCGAATCTAATAGATCGACACCTTAGTTAAAAAAACTCGACTTGATTCCCTTCGTATCCCGACATCATAATTAATTCTTGCGAATTGTTTGTTGTCGGATCCGCATCAACGGGTTTCGACCCTTACTAAAAAAAGTGCTTACTTTAAAAAGGGTTTTAGAATTGATGAATATGCAATTGAACGATGATGCGAACGAAATAAAAATTACTGTTTAAGTTGACTTGTTTCAATAATCAAGTGATCGGGGTGATGGGATAAGCGGGCGGCAACGCTGAGTGCAATACTCTAGTATATTCGGGTTTCCTTATCCCACCATCACTCACACTCGACACAAATTCACAAGTATTTTAGTATTTTATACTAATAATACAATCGATATTAGAGATGCGATAATAAAATAAATAAAAACAATAAAAAAAATGAGAAAGAGAGGAGAAGAAAGGAGAATGGGTTTTGCACCCTCAACCTACATGTTCTTGTTCTCGGACGGGACTCGTAGTTGTGGCTTGCACGTGAGTAATCGAGATGTAGGTTAAGTTGTGGTGGTTAGGGTTTGAGTTCCAAAACGCTAGGGTTAGGGTTTGGATGTATGTATATTAGTATAGAATGGGATTGAATTAGGGTTTCAAAAAGATTGAATTTGAGGTGTAAAGGATGATAGATTAGGGTTGTGAAAAAGTGTATTGAAGTGTGTGCATGGGGGTGTTTATATAGGCATAGTCATGCACCTTGGTGTCTAGGGTTTTGCCTTGACGGACTTGATCTGATGGCCCGTCTGGAGGTGGACCGTGGGTGAGTGTAGACACCCACATTTTGACCGCTAGGTGTCTATAGTAGTTCCCGCCAAACACCCGATGATGATAGGACGTAAACGTGCTTTGACAGACTCGGATATGGGCTTGTAATCATGGACATTTGGCTTAGACATTTTAAGGAGCACAAATCTCACAAAACGGACCTCAAATCCAGGCCCAGTGGGTCGTTTCGAGTCAAATAACACTAATTTGGGTCGAAACCGTCACCAGGGGTAAAATCGTCTTTTAGCGACCGAGTCAAACCCGGTCAAAGATATTTTTTCCCGAGTCACACGAGCTGGCCGTGACACTACACGGTTGATTCGGACTCAAACACCAAAAAAAATCAGCCTTCACAAATATTAAACAAATCTGTTCAAGGATAGAATTCGATCTCAAGTAAGAATTCTATCCGGAAACCAAAACGAAGTACCACCCGAGCTCAGATACTCGGCTAAAACAGCCGAGATATCACCCCAGCCAGCCGAGTTTTTGGCTTCTTCATTAAGAAACGAGAAGTTTATTCCCTCACGAACTCTCGTATTTCCTATCCAAACCGGTGTTTCTTGTCACACAAGCAAGACCACCTCGGTTCCTATAAATAGGACCCTCCCTTCAACCTCAAGACACAGAAAATTAACCAGAAATCACGCCAAAAATACCGAGAAGATCAACATCCAAAATCCCGGCGTAATCCCGAAGTAATTCCAAAAAACCGACGAAATCGATCCTGCCCAAACCGGCCAATTCCCCACGACACACATACATACAAACCACCCAAACCGATACACCTTAACTCACCCACATCATCTCGACGCTCCCGTGTCTAAGCCACCGTCCGACGAGCCTTATACCGAGAACACAAAGCATGTAGGTTGAGGGTGTAAATCAAACCCATCTCTTCCCTTTTCTCTCTTCTTCGTCTCGTTTTTATTATGGGTCTTGCGTCGGTCTTTCTTTTCTAATATCGATACTACTAAAAATTATTTTCCTATATCGAATATTCTTAAAATATGATATCGATTCTATATAATCGAATATCATATCAAAAAGAATTATATTAAGTTTTCGACGAAATCGTTACATCTTTTTACAACTTTTCGTCCAAAATTCCTTTTTTCTATTTTTTCGTTCAAAACAAACTTTTTTCAAAAGTTTTTCTAAAGTTTTTCTAAAGTCATTCCGAATATTCGATATCGATTTTATAATCGAATATCGAATACGACGAATATCGAAAATATAAACCGGGCATAAATTAATCCATATTTGTACGCGATTTATAACGACTTTCGACAAAAAAATAAAAAAGGGCAGACTCGCGTGCGAGTCGCGCCCGGTCCAGGCGACTCGCGCCCGAGTCTGACCCGATTCTATTTTTTTCAAGTTTTCGTTCGTTTATTTTTATTATTTTACGAAACGATTTCTAAATTTACATCTTTTCTAAAACTATTCTAAATATTTGATAATCAACTATCGAATATAACGAATATCGAGAATATTAAGTCGAGTACGAATTATGCGATATTAGTACGTGATTTAATCAAAATTTTCCGAAAAACGTTGTCGATTTCAGGCCACCACGTGACCCGCATTGGTCTCGGGCGAGTCGCGCGGCTCTCGGCCGAGACCCATCTTTTTTTTTTATTACTTTTTTATTCTTTCTCGAGCATCGTTTTATACAAAACAACGTTTTAAACAATATTTTTCATATTTCGATTAATTCTTATTTTTCCTCGATTTCATATGTTTATTTCTTATTATTATTCAATCGTTACTAACCCGTTTTCTCGTGTTTGTAGCAAATTATTCTCTCATATTCTTTTTATCGTTTTATTAGACTAAAACGAACTCACATGCTAAAATAACTTTGACGTTATTAGTTTAACATGCATTAAACGACTTAGCAACCCATTTATTTTTCCTCACATGTCTTAGGAAAACAATCTCTGCATATCATTTCATCGTCGAACTAACGCGTGTACACAAAACCGAACGATATCTTAGTAAAGGCCGCTAAGTGCGGGCGGGGTTGGGTGTTCTCACTGAACTTCCCAACACGTACCCTCACCCCTTACTCAGAACCATGGTTTCCGGATGTCCGAATCCATTGGCAACGAGAGTCATTCAATATACGATTAACCGCCCAGTCGGCATCGGTATCGATATGCTAAGGGACGAACCCAATAAACTCTGACATCGGAAATGGGCCAGGCTTTAAGTATGGCCCACTACGACATAGAGTGGGTTCGAATGGTTCCGAATAACCATAAAATTCGGTGGCGACTCCTACTTCGATTTAAAATTCTATTCGATCCATCTCATATGGAAATTCTATCGCCTCCCCAAAACCCGCGCTTCGCCGCATCAGGGTGGACCTATGTCATGTCCACAATTTGGCGACTCCGCTGGGGACTAACTGATGTGTCACTTACCATCGGCATCCTCAGGGTGAGACTCGAAAAGAAATCGTTCGATTAGTAATGTACACGTTTTAGTTCAATGGTTCATGCATAACCCCGTTCTATCCCGGGCCGGTTACTTGTGACCGACGTCCCACTATACCGCGGTGCATTCCCACTTGGGTGCACTAAAGACTTCGATGGCGGAACTCGTTTAGACTTTGCGGCATGTCCTAAAACCAACTCGGCTTAGGGAGTCCGTCCTCAGTACGAGAAAGCGATCGTTGTTGGTATAAACCCTCTTAGACCGACCGAGACTTAGACTAAGAGCATACATGGCGTCGTTATACTGATTCTATGACTACATGCTACTTGATCCTTTTCGGTCTTTTCAAAAACCGTCATTTTCAAAAATTACATCTTTTCAAAACCTATCCATTTTTCAAAAACCCGGAAAGCTGCCGAATTTAGGACTTATGATTTTGACTCAAAATAGCCTATTTTTAGCCGGTATGCTGTCCAAACCTTTTCAAAAAAAAAAGCCCGAAATCTCGGCCCGATAACCTTTTTTTTCTCGGTTTTCAAAAAAAAATCGGGTCTTCCAATCCGACTTTGCTCGGTTTTCAAATTCAAATTCCCTTTTCAAAATCCTCTTCTTCTTAGGACTTCCCGTATTTAGCAGTGTCGGGTCTTGTCATAAGTTAGAGTCTATAGCGTCGAAACTCCGTCGATCTTATATCACGGGTTTCCCCCCCATCCCAGTCCGCCTTACTTGTCAAGGCACGGCCCACCTTCGTAGGACTAACTCCTACAAAGGGAAGCCCGTTTACACACTCGAGTCTCAAGTCTGGGGATTTCTCACGTAGACCTTCCTTCGAACAGGACTAGGCCCACTCTGCCGAATCCTAAGGAAGACCCATCACTCACGCGTCATCCATTTAGAAGTCAGTCTCCGGTCTTCTTTCTAGTCTAGTTTTTCTCGCTCGGGATATATTTTTGATTCTAAGATCTGGGTCAGTTACTGATTACGCGGTGCCCTTACAGACAGGTCACCCCACACTCGAGCCATGACGCAAAAAGCCATAGATGAATTGACCACCTCGTTGGCCCAAATCCAAGACCAACTAAGGAAAATGCGGGAAGACCAGATCGCCATCATTACTCGGGTTAGTGCCGTAGAACAGGGAACCCCCAATGCTTCGATCGACGATGACGGGCCTCTAGCCGCATTGGCCAGTGCGGTCCTCAAACTGCAAGAACAGGTCCACTTGACAACCCAAAGCTCCATCCATACGGAGAATGCTAGGATTTATACCCCACTGACCGATGAACTACCCACCAACCTCAATCTGACGGGTTTGCCAATGTTCGAGGGTACTGAAGACCCGGTCCACCACATTCGGGCTTTCAAAGAATTCATGGCCCTTAAAGGGGTTAAGTCCAACATGTTCAAGCACCTATTCGCTTCTTCTCTCGAGAAGCACCCAAGAGCCTGGTACTACCGGCTCGACCCCAAGAAATACAAAACTTGGGATGACGTGGCAACGGAATTCGCTCGGAACTACGCCGACAATACGGAAATCCAGACCACTATGCGCACCCTGGAAGTAATGGCCCAGGAACCTAAGGAGGGATTCACAAAATACCTTCAACGCTGGAGGGCTGAAAGTGTCAAAATGGTCGATAAGCCCAGTGAAAAGGTGTTGGTTGAAGCCTTTGTCAAGAACCTACTTCCAGCTTACCGGGTCCATCTCCGGTACGCCATCATACCTAGTTTCGCAGTCCTGACTGAAATGGGAACAAGAATCGAGGATGATTTAAGATTGGAAAGCCTCACTAAGGCCTCCACTAAGGGATATCAAGGGGCCAGTTCATCAACGAGCAAGCCCGCTACTACTGCTGCCACTCGTAGCATTTTCGATGAGGTAAACGCACTCGATACCTCATCCCAGAAGACTACTACTCCCCGGGTATTCACTGACATAGGTACCACCTATGAAAACGCCCTTCAAAGACTATCATCAAAAGGCCTGATCACCCCGATAGGCCCAACACCAGATATCCCGGTCGAACGTCGCTCTAAGGCCTACAACCTTCAGGCTTACTGTCACTATCATCGTGGTAAGGGGCACGATACTGAGAAATGTTGGAAACTGAAGCACCTTATCCAAGATCTCATTGAAAGCGGAAAAATCCCTTTACCCGGGGGTAAGCCCAACAACAAAGACAACTCGTTGGCCACTCACGCCATCTTTTCCGGAGAAGTAATGGATTGTTCACACCTCACTTCTCCATTTATCCCACAAATAAACGGGATCTGGTGCGATGACGAAGATGTCTACCTCACCAAAGGGGAAGTTGTCCCCATCACACCCGAGGAGATTCAGAAGGTTAAGTCCAAAGCCTTAGCCACTAGTCAAGCCCTCATCATTGCCGAACCACTTAAAGTAGAGCCCGCTCCGGAAGAACCAACTCCTGAAAAGGCTCTTGTGAAGCAGCTAAGCAAAACTCGAGTTGACCTCTCTATATGGCAACTCCTAGTTAGCTCCCAAGAACATCGAGAGGCACTCACTAAGGCCCTCGATCAGGTCAAAATCGACTCTATGACTACTCCAGCTGAAATGGTAGCCACAGTCCTACCCCACCTAAAAAGCAGATCCATAGAAGAAGGCCCACTGATTACCTTCTCCAATGCTGATCTACCACCATTCGGGCCGGCCCACAACATGGCCCTCTACATCACGGTTATCTGCCGTGGAAAGTACCTACCCATGACCCTAATTGACGACGGGTCAGCAGTCAACGTCCTCCCCTTGAGGACCGCCAAAGCCCTCGGCATTACCGAGGCCGACTATATTCCAACAGCTCAAACCATTCAGGCTTTTGACGGAAGTCCAAAGTCAGTAGCCGGGGCCACCAAACTCACTATCATAACCGGCCCGATAGAGAAAGAGCTGGAATTTCAAGTGATCGACGTGACTTCTTCCTTTAACCTTCTTCTAGGAAGACCTTGGATCCATGCAACCAGGGCCGTGTCCTCCACTTTGCATCGGAAAATCAAGCTGCCTTTGCGTGACACCGTCATCACTATAGAAGCCACACCTATGACTGTGGCTAATTGCAACACCTCGGGCCGCACCGATCTATGGGGGTTCGATTTCATAGGAGCCATCGAAGAAGATCATCTTTTCCGTCCTTATTTCACCGTCCCCCTAGACCGAATGTTACAGAATCTGGGCTTTCTACCAGGGGTTACCTCAAGGCCCGATCTCCCCGCAGGAAAAATTCTCGAAGTTCTGGACAATGGGAGGACTCAAACGGGCTTGGGCTACACCCTAACTCCAGAAAACATGGGCCAGACTGAAACCAGTAAGGTCACCTTCGTCACCCCAGTATTCGAGACTGCTCAGACCGGCCTATATCGGCCCACACGCCCTGGGGCCCACTTGGCCCAGGACTGCAACTACATACCAGACGACATCTTCGCTCTCATCCAATCCGAAGATGCTAAGAATGTCGAGCCCGCGCTAGGGTTACTTTTTGGAGAAGAACTCGCAGTTCCAACGCCGAAGGAGGAGCTAGTCAGCCTCATACTCCGCAGTCGCACCTTTGATCCGTCCAAGCTAATCTCGGAGGTCGGGTCCGGAACCAGAGCTTGGAGGAAGACTGTCAAATGGACTGACAGTCAAGGAAAAACTTACAAGCTGATCACAGGAGAAAGAGAGATGCCAGAATCTGAGTCTGAGTCTGAGTCGGAGTCCGAGTCAGAGTCTAGGATTGAGTCTAGTGAGTCTGGTGCTAGGGTCAGTCCTGTAACTCCCCCTCTTCCTTTAGCCATTCCTGGTGCCTCGGGGTCTGTCCCGGGCACCCTACCAATCCCGCCACTGACTAGTGATCAGATGGCGGCTCTTTTCGAGCTCTTTTCTCAATTTATGATCAATAATAACAACCGTTCTGCTTACGACTTGTCTCATTTTCAAAATTTCAAAAATTTTATGTGCAATGACATTGAGAAGCCCGACGAACAGGTATCTTTGCCTCCACATCTGATCGAGCAACTAGAGCAAAGGGAATCCCGCAATCCGGTAATCGAAGAAACCGAATCCATCAACGTGGGAACAACCTTAGAGCCTCAGATGCTTAAGATAGGGCTATCCTTAGATCTCGAGGAGAAACAACAATTCATAGTTCTCCTTCAAGAATTCAAAGACGTCTTCGCATGGTCCTACAAGGACATGCCGGGGATTGATCGCCAAATAGCCGAGCACCATATACCGATCAAGGAAGGGTTCAAGCCGGTTAAACAAAAACTCCGACGCATGAGGCCCGAATGGTCCCTCAAAGTCAAGGAGGAAGTCGACAAGCAATTCAAAGCTGGGTTTATACGAGTCTCTGAGTATCCAGATTGGGTTGCAAACATAGTACCAGTCCCTAAAAAGGATGGTAAGGTTCGAGTCTGTGTAGACTTTCGGGATCTTAACAAAGCAAGCCCGAAAGACGATTTCCCGTTGCCACACATCGATATACTGGTGGACAACACAGCAGATCCTGCTCTTCTATCATTTATGGACGGGTATGCAGGGTACAATCAGATAAAAATGGCAGAAGAAGATATGGACAAGACCACCTTCATCACACCTTGGGGTACTTATTGCTATACAGTTATGCCATTTGGTCTCATCAATGCCGGGGCCACCTACCAACGAACCGCCACGACTTTATTGCATGACATGATGCATAAGGAAGTGGAAGTCTATGTGGACGACATGATCGTCAAATCCAAAGACAGGGACGGTCACATCACCGCCCTGAGAAAGTTCTTCACCCGATTACGCAAATACAACATGAGGCTAAACCCTCAGAAATGCAGTTTCGGGGTAACATCTGGCAAGTTACTGGGTCATATCGTTAGCCAACGAGGTATCGAGGTCGATCCAGCCAAAATCAAGGCCATCACCGAGATGCAGCCCCCTAAAATTGAAAAAGAGATAAGAGGGTTTCTCGGAAAAGTCCAATACATTAGCAGGTTCATCTCAAAGCTAACCATGGTGTGTGAACCGATCTTCAAGAAGCTGAAAATAGGAGAACGGTTACTATGGGATGACAAATGTCAAGCAGCCTTTGATAGAATCAAGGAAATTTTGGCCTCACCACCGGTCCTAATGCCACCTCAGCACGGTTTGCCTTTGTCGCTATACCTAACTACGACAGAGACAGCCATGGGGGCTATGTTAGCTCAAACGGTCAATTCCGAAGAACGGGCCATTTACTACATCAGCAAAAAGTTTTTAGAGTACGAGTGTAAGTACACCATGCTCGAAAAGACATGTTTAGCTTTGGTCTGGGCCACTAAGAAGCTCCGACATTACATGCTTAGTCACGAAGTACAGGTGTTATCCAAAATGGATCCCATCAAGTACCTCTTCGAAAAGCCCATCCTCAACGGCAGGATATCAAGATGGACCCTCATGTTAGCAGAGTTCGATCTAAAGTTCGTACCACTGAAAGCCATTAAAGGACGAGTAGTAGCCGAATTTCTCGCTGACAGTCCCATAACCGAGGAAGGACACATCGACACTTGGTCCTTCCCAGACGAAGACATTTTCCACACTGATACCGAAGCATGGGACCTATACTTTGACGGGGCATCCAATTTTCGAGGATTTGGAGTCGGGATCCTCCTAATCTCACCAAAAGGGGAACATACTCCCGTATCCATCAAACTAGACTTTGACGTCACTAACAACGCCGCCGAGTATGAAGCATGTATCCACGGGCTACAAGCCGCCGCCGACTTAGGGGTCACAAACCTCCGAGTACACGGTGATTCATCTCTGGTCATTAATCAAGCGCTTCAAAAATGGAAAACTCGAAATGCTAATCTCGTGGCCTACCAAGCACGAGTACGGGATCTCGAGAAGCAATTCCACAGAGTAGAATATATATACCTACCCCGGGAAGAGAACCAGTTCGCAGATGCACTTTCAAAACTGGCATCTTTACTAAACATTCCCGACCATATGACCAGTATGCCAATCTGTGTCGAAAGACGGTCCGAGCCAGCATATATCCACGACATCGAGGAAGTCGAGATACCCGATCCCGAGCCGTGGTATCAAGCTGTACTGACATACCTAGCAACCGGGGAATATCCACTTGGGGCTGACAACCGAGCCAAAAAGGCCCTGCGAAGACTGGCAACCCAGTTCATCCGCACTGACGATGGGCAACTCTACAAAAAGACAGCACAGGGGGCTCTCCTCTGATGTGTCGACAAAACCAACGCCGAAAAAGTTATGGCTGAAGTCCATGATGGCGAATGCGGTCCACATATGAACGCCCAGATGCTGGTCCGGAAGATCATGAGGCTCGGTTACTACTGGAATAGCATGGAAACCGATTGTCAACAATATGTTAGACATTGCCACAATTGTCAAATTTTTGCCAATGTACAACATATGCCACCATCTTTGCTATACACCATGACATCACCATGGCCATTTTCAACATGGGGAATCGACATAATTGGAAAGATAAACCCCTCGGGAACCGGAGGACACTGCTTCATTTTGGTAAAAATCGACTATTTCACCAAATGGGTCGAAGCTGAATCCTACCGTATTCTCAACGCTAGCCATGTTGCCAAGTTCATTCAAAATAAGATAATATGCCGGTATGGGATCCCACACGAATTCATTAGTGACCACGGGACCCATTTTCAAGCCGAAACGGCAGCCTTGCTAACCAAGTACAAAATTCAAAGGCATACACCTTCACCTTACCGACCCCAGACCAATGGAGCGGTAGAAGCGGCTAATAAAACAATTGTCACCATACTCAAAAAGATGGCTGATAATTACCGAGACTGGCCTGACAAAATACCATTTGCACTTTGGGGATATCGAACCTCGATCCGTACTGCGACCGGGGCAACACCGTACTACCTTACATACGGCATGGAAGCAGTCCAACCCGTTGAGTTAGAAGTGCCATCACTCAGAATCTTACTCGAAAGTCAAGTACCTGAAGCTGATTGGGTTCGAGCACGATATGACTCGTTAGTCCTTCTAGATGAACGACGATCTCGTGCCCTCAACAATATTCAAATCTATCAGAAGAGAATCCAACGGGCTTTCAACAAAAGGGTGAGGCCCAGAAACATTAAAGAAGGAGATCTGGTCCTCAAATCAGTTCGAGCCTTATTACCAGTGGACCCAAGGGGAAAATTCAAGCCTAACTGGGCTGGGCCATATCTGGTAAAGAAGATTTTATCAGGTGGAGCGGTAATGCTAACAGATCTGGACGGGAACGAGTTCGTCAACCCAACTAACCTGGACCAGCTTAAGCGCTATTACCCTTAACCCACTTTTCTCAATGTCATTTACAAAAGTTCATTAAAAAAAAAACATTTTTTTTAAGACAAGTCAAAAGCTAGAATTATTCATTCTACTGTTGCAAACATCTTGAACCAATAGTCTTGATGTATTTCGAAATTGCAATATAATTCAGTCTGAACTACGTTTGGTTTGATTCCATTTATTGTGGATACGTAGGCAGCCCCTCAAAAGGGCACAACCACTGCAATCGAAAAAACAGGAACGGTTCTTTAATAAACCTTTCTTTATTTAAAATAATAAAATTACAAAAAAATAAAAATAAAAAAAATCATCACAAAGTAAATAGTATTAATACTTAAATAATAAAAACTAGGGCATTTTTCCCTTTCCTTTGCCCTTAGCCTCCTTTTCGGTCCATCGGCGTCGAGGTGGGGGTGAACGCTCCCTAATCACCAAGGGAACCTCCTTAGCCCGGGCTCGTTTCTTCAAACTCGACTCCCCGGTCACCTCATTATCACGCGGGCCTAGCCTATCTCGGACCGCCATCCTCGGTCCGAGTCTTCCCTCCAAATCACTAGCACCAGTCTCATTAGTCTGAGTCTTAGGTTTTGACTTGGAATCCGACCCAGATTCAGCAAAGGTAATGGGAGTCTCCTCGAAGAACCGCCTATTATTTTTGGCCGATTCTCGGCGGGCCAAATCAAGAGCTTCTTCGGTCTTCAAAGCTTTATGGGCCTCCTGGGATTCTGCAGAAGTCCATTTTTGATATGATTCAGAAACCCAAGTGGTGTGACAAGGGCGAGGTATAGTCCATATGACACGGGTGAACCAGCGCTGTAGCCACGTGTCACACATAGCGTCCGTCAATTGGATCGAAACGCTAATTATTGCCTCAGTCTCAGGGATCTCCTGAAACGAACCGAACTGTCTTAAGATACGGTCCGGATAAATATGGACAGTCCAGTCCAAAGACAAAATCACCAGGTAACGGGCTTTGTCTCTCCTAGCTAATCCCGTCAGTCTCGAAAGGAACCACCAAATGACGTTCCACCTGATCAAAGGCCCACCATGGAATGTTAGCTCTTCATCCCAATATTTTTGAGTTACGGGATGACTTGGTCTTATTCGACGAGACCTTGAACCAATCTGATTGCTGCGGTATTTGGGTATATTCACCGGGGGCTCCATAATCGACAGACGCTCGAATAACCAGGTCTGCAAAATTTTCGAAAAGTCAAAAACTTTCGAAAAATCAAAAAATTCGAAAAATTCGAAAAATCAGAAAAATTAAGAATTTTCGTAAAAATTCAGAAATTTCGAAAAATTCGAAAAAATTCAAAAATTAAGAATTTTCGTAAAATTTCGAAAAATTCGGCAAAATCGGGAATTTCGAAAATAAACCGGAAAATTGAAGATTTCAAAAAACCGGAAAATTCGGGATTACCGTAAAAATCAGGAAAATCGGGCAATTATTCGAGGAAAAAGATTAAATACCTGCAAAAGACGGATGCTCCCTGTCAATTGTTGATTTGGTTCAAGCCTCCTGGCGTCAAGACCCATAATAATTTCCCCAGTTATCAGCCAAGCTGGGCTGTGACCTGTCTCCATCTGATCAACTATGCTGATCAGCCTGATCTCACCTAAGCATGAGTCAGCATCCATTCGACCTTCGAAGACGTACCTATGCAGCATACAAAAAGCAAAGGCCCTACGCCTATGGGTAGAAGTAATTCTTTCACCCACTGGGTTCATAAATTTATCAGCCAAATCAAATAAGGAAAATGAATTTCCTTTCACCATATGGGCAGTCTCAGCATGTGACAACCCTAGAAAATCCCTCAGCCTCCTCCTTGGATCGGGATAAAATGGAGGAATAGCAGGACGAGCATTAGGGCACCACCCTCCAATAGCTGCTATCTCTTCAGGAAGAGGACATATTTCTCCTCGAGGAAATGCAAAAACATGAAAAGTAGTATCCCAAAAGGCTAAACAAGCATCAAGAAAATGCGAATCTACCCTAAGTCGCTGAAGTGGGAATAAAGCCACAATTCCCATTTGAGTTAATTGGACTCTATCTTCATCTCGAAAATCCTGGGCCCACGCATGAAGCATTGCGGTCAAATGGTCAATACCCATCGCAGGAATAGTTTCTTTTATCCTAAAAAGTCTAAGGGATTTTGAGATAAAAGAAAGGATTTGGGTGGGAATATGAAAAATAAAGGAGCCAAAGCTCTCTATTTATAATAGAGAATATCCCTCTTCCTAGTCATCGCAGGAATAGGATTTTACCAATTTTCCTCCTTCGCCTAGGCATACAAGGAAATCCTAGGAATCCGTGTCAGAATCCGATTAGGAATCAAAGTCATCCCAAGCATCCTTATTTCCAAAAAAAAATTCAGCCTTTTTATTTTAAAAATTTTCGGAAAATCGTCTTTTTCCCCAGCACGAGTCAGTGTTTCGCCTAAATGTTACATACAAATTATGTCAGCATACAGGTACACTCAAGACTCCCCGAGAATTCTAAGTTCCCTAGTGGAAAAACTCCCACGCAATTCTAAGACAGGATATATCTGCACACAGGTATACCCATAGCTTCCTAGGCAAGCTCCCGCGACATTATCAGAATCAGCTCAGGTATGATTCCTATTCCGTGGCTGGCGAGCCCTTTACGCAGGTCTAATGGACCCCAAACGAGCCGATCGGAAGGCTGCCAGGTTTTAATCCTTGATTGACCTGGTGGCTACTCTGACTTTTGCCTTGTCCAAGCCTCAGTCAGAGTGGGGGCTCTGTAGACACCCACATTTTGACCGCTAGGTGTCTATAGTAGTTCCCGCCAAACACCCGATGATGATAGGACGTAAACGTGCTTTGACAGACTCGGATATGGGCTTGTAATCATGGACATTTGGCTTAGACATTTTAAGGAGTACAAATCTCACAAAACGGACCTCAAATCCAGGCCCAGTGGGTCGTTTCGAGTCAAATAACACTAATTTGGGTCGAAACCGTCACCAGGGGTAAAATCGTCTTTTAGCGACCGAGTCAAACCCGGTCAAAGATATTTTTTCCCGAGTCACACGAGCTGGCCGTGACACTACACGGTTGATTCGGACTCAAACACCAAAAAAAATCAGCCTTCACAAATATTAAACAAATCTGTTCAAGGATAGAATTCGATCTCAAGTAGGAATTCTATCCGGAAACCAAAACGAAGTACCACCCGAGCTCAGATACTCGGCTAAAACAGCCGAGATATCACCCCAGCTAGCCGAGTTTTTGGCTTCTTCATTATGAAACGAGAAGTTTATTCCCTCACGAACTCTCGTATTTCCTATCCAAACCGGTGTTTCTTGTCACACAAGCAAGACCACCTCGGTTCCTATAAATAGGACCCTCCCTTCAACCTCAAGACACAGAAAATTAACCAGAAATCACGCCAAAAATACCGAGAAGATCAACATCCAAAATCCCGACGTAATCCCGAAGTAATTCCAAAAAACCGACGAAATCGATCCTGCCCAAACCGGCCAATTCCCCACGACACACATACATACAAACCACCCAAACCGATACACCTTAACTCACCCACATCATCTCGACGCTCCCGTGTCTAAGCCACCGTCCGACGAGCCTTATACCGAGAACACAAAGCAAGTAGGTTGAGGGTGTAAATCAAACCCATCTCTTCCCTTTTCTCTCTTCTTCGTCTCGTTTTTATTATGGGTCTTGCGTCGGTCTTTCTTTTCTAATATCGATACTACTA
This sequence comes from Agrostemma githago, assembly GCA_958450325.1. NCBI lineage: Eukaryota > Viridiplantae > Streptophyta > Magnoliopsida > Caryophyllales > Caryophyllaceae > Agrostemma > Agrostemma githago. The sequence continues at coordinate 56,183,126 of OY288247.1, read as the reverse complement.
AAAATTATTTTCCTATATCGAATATTCTTAAAATATGATATCGATTCTATATAATCGAATATCATATCAAAAAGAATTATATTAAGTTTTCGACGAAATCGTTACATCTTTTTACAACTTTTCGTCCAAAATTCCTTTTTTCTATTTTTTCGTTCAAAACAAACTTTTTTCAAAAGTTTTTCTAAAGTTTTTCTAAAGTCATTCCGAATATTCGATATCGATTTTATAATCGAATATCGAATACGACGAATATCGAAAATATAAACCGGGCATAAATTAATCCATATTTGTACGCGATTTATAACGACTTTCGACAAAAAAATAAAAAAGGGCAGACTCGCGTGCGAGTCGCGCCCGGTCCAGGCGACTCGCGCCCGAGTCTGACCCGATTCTATTTTTTTCAAGTTTTCGTTCGTTTATTTTTATTATTTTACGAAACGATTTCTAAATTTACATCTTTTCTAAAACTATTCTAAATATTTGATAATCAACTATCGAATATAACGAATATCGAGAATATTAAGTCGAGTACGAATTATGCGATATTAGTACGTGATTTAATCAAAATTTTCCGAAAAACGTTGTCGATTTCAGGCCACCACGCGACCCGCATTGGTCTCGGGCGAGTCGCGCGGCTCTCGGCCGAGACCCATCTTTTTTTTTTATTATTTTTTTATTCTTTCTCGAACATCGTTTTATACAAAACAACGTTTTAAACAATATTTTTCAGATTTCGATTAATTCTTATTTTTCCTCGATTTCATATGTTTATTTCTTATTATTATTCAATCGTTACTAACCCGTTTTCTCGTGTTTGTAGCAAATTATTCTCTCATATTCTTTTTATCGTTTTATTAGACTAAAACGAACTCACATGCTAAAATAACTTTGACGTTATTAGTTTAACATGCATTAAACGACTTAGCAACCCATTTATTTTTCCTCACATGTCTTAGGAAAACAATCTCTGCATATCATTTCATCGTCGAACTAACGCGTGTACACAAAACCGAACGATATCTTAGTAAAGGCCGCTAAGTGCGGGCGGGGTTGGGTGTTCTCACTGAACTTCCCAACACGTACCCTCACCCCTTACTCAGAACCATGGTTTCCGGATGTCCGAATCCATTGGCAACGAGAGTCATTCAATATACGATTAACCGCCCAGTCGGCATCGGTATCGATATGCTAAGGGACGAACCCAATAAACTCTGACATCGGAAATGGGCCAGGCTTTAAGTATGGCCCACTACGACATAGAGTGGGTTCGAATGGTTCCGAATAACCATAAAATTCGGTGGCGACTCCTACTTCGATTTAAAATTCTATTCGATCCATCTCATATGGAAATTCTATCGCCTCCCCAAAACCCGCGCTTCGCCGCGTCGGGGTGGACCTATGTCATGTCCACAGTGAGCTATTCGGAAACGGCTTTGACCGGGTTTTAACCCGGTCGCTAAAAGTCGGTTTTATTTCCGGTGTCGGTTTTGACCCAAATTAGTCTTATTTGATTGGAAATGACCCAGTGGGCCTGAATTTGAGGTCAGTTTGTGAAATTTGTACTCCGTGAGTGCTTAAGCCAGCAACTAATGGTTTTGAGCCCACATCCGAGCGCGTAGAAACACGTTAGCATCCGATCATCAACGGGTGTTTTTTGGAAACTACCATAGACACCTGGCAGTCAAAATGCGGGTCGTTTTTGGAAACTACCATCCGATCATCAACGGGCTTGGACAAGGCGAAAGTCAGAGTAGCTACCAGGCTAATCGAGGATTGAAACCTGGCAGACTTCTTATCGGGTCGTTTATAGTCCATTAGACTCGCGTGAAGGGCTCGCCAGCCATAAGATAGAAATCATACTTGAGCTGATGACGATGACTCCGTGGGGAATTGGACTTGTCGCGTAATTCCTGGGTGCGCCTGCATGTAGGCTCATCCCGTGCTATTCCGGGGAAAATGCCACCTAGGGCTTTCCGCTGGGGAGATATAGTGGGTTGCATTTTCCTGCTTAAGTCGTACCTGTATAAGTCACATCGAATTTTGCATGTAACACGTAAGTAGAAAAATGACTCGCGCTGGGGAAAAAGATTTTTGAATTTTTTCAAAATTTGAAAATTTTGAAAATTTTGAATTTTCGGAATCTTTTTGAAAATTTTGACTCCTAAGAAATTTAGGAAAGTTCGGGATGACTAATTCCCGGGCTAAGATTAGGGGATCTCGAGACGAGGACTGTATGTTGATTTCCTGTTAGAATTAGGAAACTTTTCATGGAAAAGTGATATGGAAAGAGGGTTGTAAGGTTGATGCTATATATAGTCCTCCCTTGTCTTTGGTTTTCTTCATAACCTCTTCATAATTCATCCCTCTTCAAAAAGAAAGTCTCTTTATTCCTTTCAAGGATTTTTAGCCATGGGAATCGATCGATTGACCGTGATGTTGCAAGAATGGTCCCGACGCTTTAGGGACGCAGATAGGGTGGCTCTTAATCAGACCGGTATCACTCAGCTGTACCCGTTCCGTCAGATGCAGGTCGATCGCTATTTCCTTGATGCCTGCTTGTCTTACTGGGACGATATATATCATGTCTTTGCCTTTCCCCGGGGAGAAGTTTGTCCTTTACCCGAGGAGATTGCTGCTGTGGGAGGATGGAACCCGATACTCCGACCTGCCATACCTTATTCAGTTTATGACCCGAGGAGGAAGCTTCGAGAATTTTTGGGACTCTCCCACAACGAAGTATCCCGTATGATGGAGGGTGATAATATTTCTCTGATCGACTTGGCTGAGAAATTTATGAATCCTTTCGATGTCCGGGTCAGACCGGCTCACAGCCGTAGGGCTTTTTCCTTTTGCATGCTCCATGTTTATGCCTTTGAGGGTCACATGGATTTATTGTCTTGTATGGGTAACGCCCGCCTCTTGACCGTGGTTGATTTGATGGAGACAGAGTACAGCCCGGCTTGGCTAATCACGGGTGAAATTATCCAAGGTCTAGACAATCGTAAGAGGGATTCTTCAGTCCGCTTGACCGGGAGTACCCGTTTACTGCAAGTATGTCGGATTTTTTTTTTGCTTTGTCGATTTTCGATTTTTTTTTCGACTTTTTCGATTTTTGATTATTATCATTATTAATTTTTTTTTCAGATTTGGCTATATGAGAGGTTATCAGTGATAGATCCTCCCCTTGACGCGAGCAACTATCGTCATAATCAGGTGATGACGAGGAGACGGGCCATTGATTTTTCTCGCCAGATTACCCAGAAGTATTGGGACGAGGTGCTATCATTCCATGGTGGTCCGTTGATTCGATGGGTAGTGCCGTGGTGGCCCATCTATGTTTGGACAGGTTTGGACCCGAGGGACAGAGCTCGCTGTCAGGTGATATTGTCTTTCAGGCAGACGATCCATCTTTATCCCGACCGCATACTAAGGCAGTATGGTTGGACCCAGAGAATCCCGGAGATTGAAGCAGTTGTGAGTGACCCTACCCAACTGACAGATGTGATGTGCAATACCTGGATGCAAAGATGGTACACCCGTCATACTTGGCCTGTTCCCACATCTCGTCACTCCATCTGGGTTTCAGACTCTTATGCGAAGTGGACTAAAGCAGGTGATGCCAAAGCCCGAGCTGCTCTGAAGTTCAATGAAGCTTTTGATCTGCTGTGAAGGGAGCAAGTTAAAGACAACAGGGGCTTCTTCGACGAAGGTGACACCCCAGCTACTCTGGTCCGTCTAATGTCAGGCCAGAGAAAGAAGACTAAGACTCAAGTTGAAGGGTCTAGTGCTAAAGGTGCTCGGGGGAAAGTGAGCCCCCAGACCGACTTAGAAAGGAGACTGGGCCCAAGACTAGCAGTGCAGGACCGACTTGGCCCACGAGATAGGCTACCCGAGCACGTGCGGGCTCGACTTGGACCGAAGACTGTAGCAGAAGACCCGCTGTCAAAGATACGGGTTCGAGCTAAGGAGGTTCCCCTCGTGATTCAGGAACGCTCGCCCTCGCCCCGGCGACCTCGGGCTCCGCGCTACCCAAAGGACAAAGGAAAGAGCAAAATGCACGAATATTAGTCTCCTTTGTTTTATTATTTGAGTATTATTATTATTTTTTGGGTGTGGTTTGTTTGGGTGTGCCGTTTATCGGGTTTTTTAATAAAAGACGTATTAGTGAATACCGTTCCCGTCTTTTCGTTTATTGCAGCGGTTGTACCCTTTTGAGGGGTTGCCTACGTATCCACAATTAGCGGAATCAAACCAAACGTAGTTCAAACATGGATTTTTTGCAATTTTAGAAATACATCAAGACTATTAGTTCGAGATGTGCGACAGTAGAATAGTTAATTCTAACTTATTGACTTGTCTATAATTTTGAAAATTTATAAAAAGACAAATTTTTATAATTTTTTTTTGCAAATGACATTGAGATGGGGTTTAAGGGTAGTAGCGCTTCAATTGGTCCAAGTTGGTCGAGTTGACGAACTCATTCCCGTCCAGGTCTGTCAGCATCACTGCCCCTCCTGGACCTTCTTAACTAAATATGGCCCAGCCCAAATTGGTTTGAATTTTCCTCTTGGGTCAACCGGTAGTAGGGCACGAACCGATTTTAGGACCAGATCCCCTTCTTTGATGTTTCTGGGCCTAACTCTTTTGTTGAAAGCCCGCTGGATCCTCTTTTGATATATTTGTATGTTGTTGAGGGCCTGGGACCGCCGTTCGTCCAGAAGAACTAGCGAATCGTATCGGGCTTGTATCCAATCTGCTTCCGGCACTTGGCTTTCCAATAAAATCCTTAGGGATGGTACTTCTAGCTCGACCGGTTGGACCGCTTCCATTCCGTATGTCAAGTAATACGGGGTTGCTCCGATTGCGGTGCGAATTGAAGTTCGGTACCCCCAGAGAGCAAAAGGTGTTTTGTCGGGCCAATCCCGGTAATTCTCAGCCATCTTTTTAAGTATGGTGACAATCGTTTTATTAGCCGCTTCTACCGCTCCGTTTATTTGGGGACGGTAGGGAGAAGATGTATGCCTTTGAATTTTGTATTTTGCTAGCAACGCAGCGGTTTCAGCTTGGAAATGGGTCCCGTGATCACTGATGAACTCATGCGGGATCCCGTATCGGCATATGATCTTATTCTGGATAAATTTGGTCACGTGCTTGGCGTTCAAGACACGGTATGACTCGGCTTCGACCCATTTGGTGAAGTAGTCGATGTCCACCAAAATAAAGCAATGACCCCCCCCCATTCCGGAAGGGTGCACCTTTCCAATTATATCAATACCCCATGTCGAAAATGGCCATGGTGATGTCATGGTATATAATAGGGAATATGGCATATGTTGTATATTGGCAAAGATCAGACAGTTATGGCAGTGTTTGACATATGACTGACAGTCCGTTTCCATGGTGTTCCAATAATATCCGAGCCTCATGATTTTCCGGGCTAACATATGGGCGTTCATATGTGGGCCATTTTCACCATCGTGTACCTCGGACATAACCTTTTCGGCCTGTACTTTGTCGATACACAGGAGGAGAGCCCCCTGTGCCGTCTTTTTTTATAACCGCCCGTCGTCCGTGCGAACAAATTGGGTTGCCAATCTTCGCGGGCTTTCTTAGCCCGGTTTTCGGTTTCCGGGGGATACTCTCCCGTAGCCAAGTAGGTTAGGACTGACTGATACCAAGGTTCCGGGTCGGTTATCTCGATATCCTGGATGGCGTGGATATAAGCCGGCTCGGACTGCCTTTCGATGCAGATCGACATGCTGGTTAGATGCTCCGGGATGTTCAGTAAAGATGCTAATTTGGAAAGCGCATCTGCGAATTGGTTTTCTTCCCGGGGCAGGTAGATATATTCCACCTTCTGGAATTGTTTCTCTAGAACCCTTACTCGTGCTTGGTAAGCCACGAGATTGGCGTTCCAAGTTTTCCATTTTTGGAGAGCTTGGTTGATGACCAGTGATGAGTCACCGTGGACCCGGAGGTTTGTTACCCCTAAATCAGCGGCGGCTTGCAACCCGTGAATGCGTGCTTCATATTCGGCTGCGTTGTTGGTTACGTCAAAGTCTAATTTGATAGATAATGGGGTGTGTTCCCCTTGTGGCGAGATTAACAGGATCCCGACCACAAATCCTCGGAAGTTGGATGCTCCATCAAAATACAAATCCCATGTTTTGGTGTCAGTATGGAATATGTCTTCATCAGGAAAGGCCCAAGTATCGGTGTGTCCCTCTTCAGATATTGGGCTATGGGCGAGGAACTCGGCTACTACCCGGCCTTTGATGGCTTTTAATGGTACAAATTTGAGGTCAAACTCAGATAACATTAAAGTTCATCTGGACATCCTGCCATTGAGGATGGGCTTCTCGAACAGGTATTTGATAGGATCCATTTTGGATAATACATGTACCTCGTGACTGAGCATGTAATGTCGGAGCTTTTTAGTGGCCCAAACCAAAGCTAGGCACGTTTTCTCGAGCATTGTATACTTGCACTCGTATTCCAAGAACCTTTTACTGATGTAGTGAATAGCCCATTCTTCTGAGTCGACTATCTGGGCCAGCATAGCCCCCATGGCTGTCTCGGTCATTGTTAAGTATAACGACAAAGGCAAACCGGGTTGAGGTGGCATTAAAATCGGCGGAGCAGACAGAATCTCCATGATTTTATCAAAAGCCGTTTGACATTTGTCGTCCCATAGTACCCGTTCTCCGATCTTCAGTTTTTTGAAAATGAGCTCACATACCATGGTTAGTTTTGAATTGAATCGGCTGATATATTGGACTTTCCCGAGAAACCCCCTTATTTCTTTTTCGGTCTTGGGTGGTTGCATCTCGGTGATGGCTTTGATTTTAGCTAGGTCGACCTCGATGCCGCGTTGGCTAACGATATGGCCCAGTAATTTGCCCGACATTACCCCGAAACTGCATTTTTGAGGGTTTAACCTCATGTTGTACTTGCGTAGTCTGGTAAAGAATTTTCTTAGGGCCGCAATGTGCCCACTTCGGTCTTTGGACTTGACGATCATGTCGTCCACATAGACCTCCACTTCTTTATGCATCATATCACGTAATAAAGTAGTGGCGGTCCGCTGATAAGTGGCCCCGGCGTTAATAAGCCCAAATGGCATGACGGTGTAACAGTAAGTACCCCAAGGTGTAATGAAGGTGGTCTTACTGATATCCTCTTCTGCCATTTTAATTTGATTGTATCCGGCATACCCGTCCATGAATGATAGAAGGGCATGATCAGCCGTGTTATCCACCAGTATGTCGATGTGTGGTAACGGAAAATCATCTTTTGGGCTGGCCTTGTTAAGGTCCCGGAAATCTACACATACCCGCACCTTGCCGTCCTTCTTGGGTACCGGCACGATGTTCGCGACCCAGTCTGGATATTCAGACACTTGTATAAAGCCCGGTTTGAATTGCTTGTCGACTTCTTCTTTGACTTTGAGGGACCATTCGGGCCTCATTCTTCGGAGTTTCTGTTTTACTGGTTTGCACCCATCTTTGATGGGTATTCGGTGTTCAGCTATTTCCCGATCTATTCCCGGCATGTCCTTGTAGGACCATGCGAAGACGTCCTTGAATTCTAGGAGGAGGTCCGTGAATTGTTTTCTCTCCTCGGGATCTAAGGATAGGCCCAACTTAATCATCTGGGGCTCTAAAGTGGTTCCCACAATGATGGACTCGGTTTCTTCGATTACCGGATCTCGGGACTCCCTTTGTTCGAGCTGCTCGATCAGATGCGGAGGTAGAGGTACCTGATAGTCGGGTTTCTCAATGTCATTGCATATAGAATTTTTGAAATCGAGAGAATTTCTGAAATAAGACAAGTCGTAAGCAGAACGGTTTTCGTTATTATTATTAATGATAAATTTTGAGAAAAGCTTGAATAGAGCGGCCATCTGCTCGTTGGTTAGTGGCGGGATAGGGAGAGGTCTTGGGACAGGCCCCGAGACCTCAGTGGAAGTGGCTAAGGGAAGTGTAATCCCCTAGAAAATCTAACGCAATACAGTGGCGGAAACACTGTAGAGTTGGGATTAAAACACTGACAAACTATATCTTCTTAAAAGAAATGGTAAGTCAATACAAAGGCCGCTTTTTACAAAAGGGCTAAATAGAAAATTCTCCAAATGGGTTATACAAATCCGTAAATTACAAGAATAAAGAAAGAGTAGGATCCACGCTACTCGCTAGCTCACCCAGCAGCAAATACCTGTCATGTTATAAACATAACAGCCACGTCAGTGGGGAGTAACTCGGACGTTCTCCCAGCCATATTATATCATATGGAAAAATAATAGTATTACTATATCAAAATAATTAAAATGAGAAAACATTAAAACGATATAATCAAAATAAGTTTTCAGCGAAACTTAAAGCATTTGCAAACCTGCAAGTCAATATCAATCGATAATAATAATATTAAAAAATGGCGTTATGGAAATCATTCAGTGCAACGAAATAGACTTTCACTAGGATAATACTCAAACTAGCTTCGAGAACTTAGTCAAAACAAATTAGACTTCGGTCTCTGACTAGGCAACTCAACTATAACAGGACTGCGTGCAGCGAGGTCCTGGCTTAAGTAATGTACACCCCTCCTGGACACCAACCGTAATCCAGTTCAACCCGACAGCGACTTACACGATGCGATATCTAAGTTTAAGGTCAAAATATACACACTCCTGAACACAAACCATGCTCAGTTCAACGACCAATGCGTCTCAACATAGACACACCAGCTTTATAGTTGATGGCAAAACGTATACCCTAGACTGTATTACTCTACCCATACACTTGTCCTCATTCCATAACTCCAAAACAGCCATTATCGATGTTCAAAAGATAAATATAATCAATATAGATAATATGAGGATAAAAGAAATAAACATTTTATATAAAAAAATGGAAACTTTCTATAAACAGAAACTCACAAATTTTAGAAACTCACTTAAAATAGAAATATTATTATAGAAGATACGTAAGTTATTAAAATATGTGAAATGTATTAAAAATAACATTTCTAACAAAATTAACATTTTATTATTATCGTCGTTATCGTAACTTTATTATATTTATAAATTCGTTACTCAAAATATAAATAAAATATAATAAGTCATTATATAGTATTTTATAAATAATTTAGGAAATCGAGTTAAAACAATAAATCTTAGAAAAGAGATATTTTAAGAAAAATGATATTAAAATTAATTGAGTCAACGAGTTTTATAAATGAAATGAATTTCATAAAGGTTTCAAATTATTTTTAAGAACTAGGTTTGATTTATAGATAATACAAATTTTAAAAAAAATAGTCAATCGGAAACAAATATGAAATTATTAGCGAGAATAGTCTCGACCAAAATGTATCGACTATTTTCTCATTTGTTAGTATAAATCGTAAAACGAAAATTAATTTATTAAACGAGTATAAAAATCTCGATTATAATATGAAAATACGATTTTGAGTTAAAATTATAAATTAACGAAATATGAAGAAAATATGAAATCGTTATTATTTAGTTACTAGTGTCACGATAACCAACAAGATATTATAATGATCGTAAATAATTAACTTACTAACGATTTATAAAGCGATATCGAAAACTTGTAAAAAAAAATATTTATAAGGCATATGATTTAAAAATAATATTTTTAGCAAATAATAAATAGCAAAAAAAAATTAGAGAACCGAAGTAAAAATATTTACTACATACTACTACTCAAACATACGATATAAAATCGAGTAACGTCCTAAAGTTACCTAGAGTCGATACCCCAGAATGGTCCAGTGCATGTCCTCAGTTGTGTCTTCACGAAATCCAAGAAAACTCGAAGCTGAACGGAGCGTTTAATGAGGACGGAGAAGGAATATTGGGAATTCCTGCGGAATATACGTTGAAGAGAAACAAAGTAAAAGAGGGATCAGTTTGTGAAGAATTTGATAGAAGTATCATATGGCTGACACAAACAACGGGAAAGAATGAGCCGAAGTTGGATCCGTACAGCAGCCACGGAACAACAGTAGCAGTACGATGCAAACAAAACAATGGTTAAGAAACGGGAGAGCAGCAGGTCAGCATCAACGAGAAGAAGGAGAAGAAAAGGAAGAAAAACGACGGACAACAATCGTGATATGATAACAGCAGCAAAACTGACCCAAACGGCAGCAAAACAGCAACTAAACAGACATAACATCGGCAGAACGCAACAGCAGCATGAGAGCACAAAACAAACACCACCAACAGTATCAGCAACAACAGAGGACAGCCGAAATCGAACCCGAATCAACCTAGACAGTAGCAGCAACGAACAGATGACGAAACAGCGGTAGAACGACGACGAACTAATAGCATCACACGAAAGAAAGAAGAACCGGACAACGGACAGCAAAAGGATTAAGAATAACAACAAAACGAACGAAATTAGAAGAGGAGGAAGAAGAAGGGAAAGGAGTAGCAACGATTAACAGCAGCAGTAACAAGTACAGCAGCAAGACGCAGCAGCTGCAGCGACAAAAACGAGAAAAAAAGAAAAGAAGACGGAGAAGAACATGATAACTGTACAGCAGCAACGTAGCACAACAGTAATCCTCAATTGAATCGACAAAAACGAAGCAGAAGAAGAAGAGAAAAAGGAGCAAAGGCAGCAGCGGACAGCAAAGCAACAACACAACGACAAGAGGAAGAAGAAGGAGAAGAAAGGAAGACGAGAAGAAAAAGGAATTACCTAAGACGAAACCAGGCAACAAAAGGAAACGCCAGCAGAACAGGGGTAGCAGTACACAGCAGCAGCAGTTCGTAGCGGGTGTAGCAGCGGTAGTGAGGCAAGAAGGACAGCTACGAGATCGGAAAGCAACGATAAGATGCGCAAAAGAAGGAGAAAGGCAACAGGTGCAGATGAAAATGGCTGATTGAAAAGAGAAGTGGGGGAAACGAAGAGGTGGAAAGGCAAAGAGGATGGGGGATGAATGTGTTAAAAACAAAAATAAATGGGAAAATGAAAGGTACACGTAATTAGGTGGGGTGTATGTGTATAGAGTGGGAAAGCAATTGAATCAATCGGTCAAAGTGGGTTAAATTGGGTTAGGAAACCGATTAACGAATAGACACTAAGTAGGAGACAGTTCCCGAGATGAAAAAGTTGACTAACCACGAAACCGAATTAAAATCGAATTAATAAAATAAATAATTGGGCTGACTAAAAAAATGAGTAAAATAAACGTTTCTCGATATATTAATAATCATTCGAGACGAAAATGAAATCGATAGAAATAAATAATTAGACGATGAAATAGTATTTTCGATAAATAATAAATTTTCGATAAGGTGAATTGTTTTCCCGAAGAAAGGTAATTAATATTTTTACAAAATTTAAAAATAAAGGAACTTCGAACCGAAAATAGAAATTCGAGCTTAAATATAAATAAATAGGAGAATTTAGAGTTTAAATCGTTGAAATAGATCTTCGATAAGAATTAAATTGAATGTATAAAGCAATTTGAAACAGAAATGAAAATATGTTTTAAATATAAGAGTTTCCGAGACAAATAGACTTTTAGGAGTTGAAACGGTTAAACGATAAATTTGTTTTATAATAATTTCAAGAATTACGAGTTAAATCGTAAAATTAAAAATACGAACATAATTTTAATTTGATTAAATTTATAAAATCAGGGGTGTTACAATCTTCCCCACTAAAAAGAAGTTTCGTCCTCGAAACTAACAAAAACATAATAATAGAATGGAAGACAAGGTTATATCACTTGAACAAAATGGGAATGCTTAGATCGCATCACAACCTCGATTTTTATAATTTACAACTTCAAACGAGATATGAAATCGAACACAAAATTTATTTTAAGAAGAGTTGGGCTCAATTTCCAAAGTTTAAAATCATTTAAGTTAATAAAATCGAAAATAAAAATTATTGGATAATATAATGACGATAGATAATATTTGTAAATGAACTCGAGGGAGAGAGTACCCAAATAGTTTCAAAGCGATAGTAAAACGTTTTGATTAAGAAATTCTTCAATATTTTGTTTTAAGACCAAACGAAAATTTGAAAAATCAAGTCTTGTAGTTAGCAAATAAGAATCGAATCAGTCGACAAATATTTTCAATACAGATTTAAAGTCTAACGACAATAAAACCAAAATTTAGACGTACGAAATTTTTCGAAAATATTAAATCGTTTTACATAATAATCTTATAAAAATCAAAATATTAGCAATTATGAAAGTTTTCGGTAAAATTAAAACACGCTTAAAAATAGAAATATGAAACAATTTCGAAATACTTAAAAATAAATTATTAAGATATTTTGAAACAGAGTTAAATATAGGTTATCAACCAAAAACAAAACGAAGTACAAAGTTTTGAAAGGTATAACTCCATATGTTAATTTTTTTTTTTTTTTTGATAGCCCAAATTTTAAATTAGTCAAACTTTTCATAAAATAGGTTTGAGAAAACGGTAAATGGATAAATAGAGTCAGAGTCAACGACAAACCGAAGCAGAAATTTTCAAACCCGATAAAGAAGTCAAAGGGATTGGCCGAAAAAGAAGTAGCGGAATTAAGGGAAAAGCTAAAGGGAGGAACGAAATTGAGAGTTGAACGGAGCTCTCAAGGGATTACAGAAAAAGTTAACCATCTCGAGATTCCTAGTACGACTCCCACAACACAGGCTCCTAATTTCCATCAAATAATACTAAGTCCAATATAAGGCGCTAGGTGGTACTACTCAGTCACAATATCCAAAAATGTCTTACGTGATTATCCAATCGATCAAACGACACGTTACCAATCCACAATTGCCTAACAATCTAATCTCATCAATTAAAAATCCAATGGTCAACAAAACACACACAAACTCGTAATCAATAAGGTTCCTAAATCCAAAGTTGATAAGGTTTGAACTCGAAGTATACTCCAAATTTCTCGAGTAAGGATCACTAAACAAGATCCACCAATTTAACAAGGCTCGGGTACGAAATCCTCAAAAATGATCATTAACATATTTAATATGCCACAAGTACAAAACTTGGAAAAGTACAACGAATCATCAAACACGCTCAAACCTATAGGTAATGGCGCGAACACTCACATCTTCAAAACACATCTTTCGACTAAGGCATCTGAGAATTCCATCAAAGTTCATATCGTACCATCGAAACCACAAAAATATTTATTAACTCAACGAAGCCACAATCTCGTTGGTCTAAGGGTTCTGAACGGTAAATCCATCAAAATGATTGGCGTCAAAGTATGTCTCAAAACAACACAGTAAAACCAAACTGTGATTGTGCTAGATAGTTCTCTTCTTCAAGGTTAAGAATAATTCATCCAAGTTTAGATAACTTGCCTCCAAAGTTCATAGGTTACCACCTTAAACAACGATCAAATCCATAAGAAACACGGTAATCTATGTCAACCAAAATTTCTAACGATATTAATGAAAACCTTCGATGGTACCACAACACTCAGGTTAACACATTAAACAGTACCCTATGATCCCAAATATTCATGATGCATCCATCCAACAAGCATCAGGTAAGAATCCCAAAGTAATATTATCAGTTACACTTAATTCCGTTCTTGGCTAGGCACTAGGTATCCATCAAATATGACATATTCTCACTACTCCAAAATATATTTAACTCTAAGTACTCAAAAATAATCAAATAACCTATAGCCCAAGGTTCAAGATCTAAAGTAACAACCTAATTCCATTAATCAACTAATACCATTCAACTCGATCCTCAAAAATTTCTTACTTGCCTAGAAAATAAGGTAAAATCACAATCCTCAAATCAGGTGACAAGGGTTTACTAAACCTCAAACCTCTAAATCACGGGGTTCATCAAGACAAAATCCGGTCTAACCAAAGAATCTCAAGAGAAAGATGGTAGAATAAGAGAATAGAACAAGGATTCACTAAGAGAATGAAGATGAGAATATATAAGAGAAGAATTGGAAAGGCAGAAGCAGGGAGAAAAGAATCAATGATTCTAGATGAAAAAGACCTAAAACGAGAAGGGAAAGTTTGGACCTCTAAGGTTCACAAGGGAACCAAAAGGATTACTTCATCTTCTTGTAGAGGAACGAGCACGCAAGTCATGGGTCGCTCCATCTGGATCTACTGCGACATCATGGAACAGAAATCTACTCTTGATCATCTTGCCTGTAGCTTAAGTAAACTGAATCGGAGCTAAAAGTTATCATCGACATCTTTCTTGGAGCACCAAGTTGTCCACTTGAGTCGGCAGGCGTTGAGAGTTCTAAGAAGGTCTTGTCCCGATCTGGAGCAGCATCCTATCAACATCTTGTTCATTCATCTTCTTCCAGGCAAAAGCAACAAATTTTCAATGCTAGTCATTGAGTTACAAAAACATATAAACCTACCAGTTAAGTCCTTAATTTTGTTTCTACCCATCTCTCACTAATATTTCTTTAATATTCAAATCATTTACTGGTATTTTTTCTAGAATCAGGTGTAAGCGTCGGGAGCAACAATGCTCTGATACCAACTGTAATCCCCTAGAAAATCTAACGCAATACAGTGGCGGAAACACTGTAGAGTTGGGATTAAAACACTGACAAACTATATCTTCTTAAAAGAAATGGTAAGTCAATACAAAGGCCGCTTTTTACAAAAGGGCTAAATAGAAAATTCTCCAAATGGGTTATACAAATCCGTAAATTACAAGAATAAAGAAAGAGTAGGATCCACGCTACTCGCTAGCTCACCCAGCAGCAAATACCTGTCATGTTATAAACATAACAGCCACGTCAGTGGGGAGTAACTCGGACGTTCTCCCAGCCATATTATATCATATGGAAAAATAATAGTATTACTATATCAAAATAATTAAAATGAGAAAACATTAAAACGATATAATAAAAATAAGTTTTCAGCGAAACTTAAAGCATTTGCAAACCTGCAAGTCAATATCAATCGATAATAATAATATTAAAAAATGGCGTTATGGAAATCATTCAGTGCAACGAAATAGACTTTCACTAGGATAATACTCAAACTAGCTTCGAGAACTTAGTCAAAACAAATTAGACTTCGGTCTCTGACTAGGCAACTCAACTATAACAGGACTGCGTGCAGCGAGGTCCTGGCTTAAGTAATGTACACCCCTCCTGGACACCAACCGTAATCCAGTTCAACCCGACAGCGACTTACACGATGCGATATCTAAGTTTAAGGTCAAAATATACACACTCCTGAACACAAACCATGCTCAGTTCAACGACCAATGCGTCTCAACATAGACACACCAGCTTTATAGTTGATGGCAAAACGTATACCCTAGACTGTATTACTCTACCCATACACTTGTCCTCATTCCATAACTCCAAAACAGCCATTATCGATGTTCAAAAGATAAATATAATCAATATAGATAATATGAGGATAAAAGAAATAAACATTTTATATAAAAAAATGGAAACTTTCTATAAACAGAAACTCACAAATTTTAGAAACTCACTTAAAATAGAAATATTATTATAGAAGATACGTAAGTTATTAAAATATGTGAAATGTATTAAAAATAACATTTCTAACAAAATTAACATTTTATTATTATCGTCGTTATCGTAACTTTATTATATTTATAAATTTGTTACTCAAAATATAAATAAAATATAATAAGTCATTATATAGTATTTTATAAATAATTTAGGAAATCGAGTTAAAACAATAAATCTTCGAAAAGAGATATTTTAAGAAAAACGATATTAAAATTAATTGAGTCAACGAGTTTTATAAATGAAATGAATTTCATAAAGGTTTCAAATTATTTTTAAGAACTAGGTTTGATTTATAGATAATACAAATTTTAAAAAAAATAGTCAATCGGAAACAAATATGAAATTATTAGCGAAAATAGTCTCGACCAAAATGTATCGACTATTTTCTCATTTGTTAGTATAAATCGTAAAACAAAAATTAATTTATTAAACGAGTATAAAAATCTCGATTATAATATGAAAATACGATTTTGAGTTAAAATTATAAATTAACGAAATATGAAGAAAATATGAAATCGTTATTATTTAGTTACTAGTGTCACGATAACCAACAAGATATTATAATGATCGTAAATAATTAACTTACTAACGATTTATAAAGCGATATCGAAAACTTGTAAAAAAAAATATTTATAAGGCGTATGATTTAAAAATAATATTTTTAGCAAATAATAAATAGCAAAAAAAAAATTAGAAAACCGAAGTAAAAATATTTACTACATACTACTACTCAAACATACGATATAAAATCGAGTAACGTCCTAAAGTTACCTAGAGTCGATACCCCAGAATGGTCCAGTGCATGTCCTCAGTTGTGTCTTCACGAAATCCAAGAAAACTCGAAGCTGAACGGAGCGTTTAATGAGGACGGAGAAGGAATATTGGGAATTCCTGCGGAATATACGTTGAAGAGAAACAAAGTAAAAGAGGGATTAGTTTGTGAAGAATTTGATAGAAGTATCATATGGCTGACACAAACAACGGGAAAGAATGAGCCGAAGTTGGATCCGTACAGCAGCCACGGAACAACAGTAGCAGTACGATGCAAACAAAACAATGGTTAAGAAACGGGAGAGCAGCAGGTCAGCATCAACGAGAAGAAGGAGAAGAAAAGGAAGAAAAACGACGGACAACAATCGTGATATGATAACAGCAGCAAAACTGACCCAAACGGCAGCAAAACAGCAACTAAACAGACATAACATCGGCAGAACGCAACAGCAGCATGAGAGCACGAAACAAACACCACCAACAGTATCAGCAACAACAGAGGACAGCCGAAATCGAACCCGAATCAACCTAGACAGTAGCAGCAACGAACAGATGACGAAACAGCGGTAGAACGACGACGAACTAATAGCATCACACGAAAGAAAGAAGAACCGGACAACGGACAGCAGAAGGAATAAGAATAACAACAAAACGAACGAAATTAGAAGAGGAGGAAGAAGAAGGGAAAGGAGGAGCAACGATTAACAGCAGCAGTAACAAGTACAGCAGCAAGACGCAGCAGCTGCAGCGACAAAAACGAGAAAAAAAGAAAAGAAGACGGAGAAGAACATGATAACTGTACAGCAGCAACGTAGCACAACAGTAATCCTCAATTGAATCGACAAAAACGAAGCAGAAGAAGAAGAGAAAAAGGAGCAAAGGCAGCAGCGGACAGCAAAGCAACAACACAACGACAAGAGGAAGAAGAAGGAGAAGAAAGGAAGACGAGAAAAAAAAGGAATTACCTAAGACGAAACCAGGCAACAAAAGGAAAGGCCAGCAGAACAGGGGTAGCAGTACACAGCAGCAGCAGTTCGTAGCGGGTGTAGCAGCGGTAGTGAGGCAAGAAGGACAGCTACGAGATCGGAAAGCATCGATAAGATGCGCAAAAGAAGAAGAAAGGCAACAGGTGCAGATGAAAATGGCTGATTGAAAAGAGAAGTGGGGGAAACGAAGAGGTGGAAAGGCAAAGAGGATGGGGGATGAATGTGTTAAAAACAAAAATAAATGGGAAAATGAAAGGTACACGTAATTAGGTGGGGTGTACGTGTATAGAGTGGGAAAGCAATTGAATCAATCGGTCAAAGTGGGTTAAATTGGGTTAGGAAACCGATTAACGAATAGACACTAAGTAGGAGACAGTTCCCGAGATGAAAAAGTTGACTAACCACGAAACCGAATTAAAATCGAATTAATAAAAGAAATAATTGGGCTGACTAAAAAAAATGAGTAAAATAAACGTTTCTCGATATATTAATAATCATTCGAGACGAAAATGAAATCGATAGAAATAAATAATTAGACGATGAAATAGTATTTTCGATAAATAATAAATTTTCGATAAGGTGAATTGTTTTCCCGAAGAAAGGTAATTAATATTTTTACAGAATTTTAAAATAAAGGAACTTCGAGCCGAAAATAGAAATTCGAGCTTAAATATAAATAAATAGGAGAATTTAGAGTTTAAATCGTTGAAATAGATCTTCGATAAGAATTAAATTGAATGTATAAAGCAATTTGAAACAGAAATGAAAATATGTTTCAAATATAAGAGTTTCCGAGACAAATAGACTTTTAGGAGTTGAAACGGTTAAACGATAAATTCGTTTTATAATAATTTCAAGAATTACGAGTTAAATCGTAAAATTAAAAATACGAACATAATTTTAATTTGATTAAATTTATAAAATCAGGGGTGTTACAGGAAGAGGGGTTACAGACTCGACTCTAGCACCAGACCCTCTAGACTTGGACTCAGACTCCGACTCTGACTCTGACTCAGACTCGGACTCGGTATCCGGCATGTCTCCCTTGCCGGTGGTCAGCTTGTAGGTCCGTCCCTGGGTGTCGGTCCACTTGATGGTCTTCCTCCAAGCCCTTTTCCCGGTGTCTGCACCCACTTCGGAGATGAGCTTTGTTGGGTCAAACCGATTGCTGCGAAGGATCAGGTTGACCAAGTCATCTTTTGGAGCAGGGACGGTCTTGTCTTCTCCAAATAGGAGCCCCATCACGGGCTTGGAGTTGTTTTCCCCTTCCTTGGACTCGGCTTGAACAAGGGTGAATATATCATCGGGGATGAAACTGCATTCCCGAGCCGTTTTGGTCTCGGGATATGTGATGGTGGGTTGGTATAGGCCCACCTGGATTGCCCCAAATACAGGAGTGACGAAGTAGTCAGTTAACTTCGGGCTATAAGGGCCTAAGTAAGTGCCCTTGAGGATGTTGGTGGCCTTGTGGATACCGGCCCGGACCACGTTTTCCGGGGTTATAGAATACTCCAATCCGAACTGTGATTCGCCATCGTTCAGGACCTTGAAAATCTTCCCAGCTGGAAGATATGGCCTCGAGGTAGCCCCCAGTAAGTAGCCCAAGTTTTGTAGCATCGTGTCGATGCTAGTGGTGAAGTAAGGCCTGAAAAGATATTCCTCCTCGATCATACCCACGAAATCAAATCCTCGTGGGTCGGCCCGTCCCGTAGTATTGCAGCTTGCCACGGTGATGGGGGTGGCCTCTAGTGTGATGACACCGTCTTGAAGCGACATCTTGACTTTTCTGTGGAGGGTAGAGGACACAGCCTTGACCGCGTGGATCCAAGGCCTTCCGAGTAGCAAGTTGAAAGATGAGGTGACATCAATCACTTGGAACTCCAGTTCTTTTCCGATTGGGCCCGTTATGATTGTCAGCTTAACGGCCCCGGCAACCGATTTTGGGCTTCCGTCGAAAGCCTGGATAGTTTGTGCCGTCGGGATATAGTCGGCATCTGTGATGCCGAGGGCCCTAGTGGTCCTTAGGGGAAGGACATTTACAGCAGATCCATCATCAATTAGGGTCATCGGGAGGTACTTCCCTCGGCAAATGACCGTAATGTATAGGGCCAAATTATGGGCAGCCCCAAATGGTGGTAGATCGGAATCAGAGAAGGTTATGAGTGGGCCTTCCTTCGTCTTTCCCTTGAGATAGGGCATGATGGTGGCTACCATTTCAGCGGGGGTAACCTGAGAGTCGACCTTGATTTCATCGAGAGCCTTAGTCAGTGCTTCTCAATGTGCTTGTGAGCTAACCAGAAGCTGCCATATGGTTAGATCAGCTCGAACCCTCTTCAATTGTTGGACCAAAGCCGTGTCACTGCTTGGTTCTTCGAGGGTGGATTCCGTCCTGGCAGGTTCAGTGACGGTTGTTGGAGTAGAGCGCCCGGCTGTGGCGAGGTGGTTAGTGGCTAAAGCTTTGGACTTAGCTTTTCGGACCTCTTCACTTGTGATGGGGACAGTTTCCCTTTTGGCCAGGTAAACGTCGTCCTCATCATCGAACCATATCCCGTTAATTTGTGGGATATAAGGGGAAATGAGGTGAGAACAGTCGATTATCTCTCTCGTGAATACAGCATGGGTACTGAACGGGTTTTCTTTGTTGCTCGGCTTGTCCCCGGGCAACGGTATTTTCCAGCTTTCAATCAGATCTTGGATCAGATGCTTCAGTTTCCAACATTTTTCTGTGTCATGCCCATTACCTCGGTGATATTGGCAATAGGCTTGGACGTTGTAGCTCCTGGGCCTTTTCTCCACTGGAAGTTCGGGAGTCGGGCCTATTGGTTGGATAAGGCCTTTAGAAGATAGCCTTTGTAGAGCGTAGGTATAGATAGTCCCTATATCCGTGAATACCCAAGTTGGTGTATTCTTTTTGGATGAGGTGTCAAGCAGATTTACCTCATCGAAGATGCTGCGAGTTGCAGCTGCAGGTGTGGGCTTGCTTACAGATGAACTTGCCCCTTGATAGCCCTTGGTAGAGGCCTTAGTCAGGATCTCTAACCGTAAGTCGTCCTCGATCCTTGTACCCATTTCAGTTAGGGTAGCAAAATTGGGGATAACAGCATACCGGAGATGGACCCGGTAGGATGGGAGGAGGTTCTTGACAAAGGTCTCCACTAGCACTTTTTCGCTGAGCTTATCGACCAGCTTCACACTTTCGGCCCGCCATCTTTGTAGATACCTGGTGAACCCTTCTTTGGGCTCTTGGGCCATCACTTCCAGAGTACATATTGTAGTCTGGATCTCGGTATTATCAGCGTAATTCCGAGCAAATTCAGTCACCACGTCATCCCAAGTTTTATATTTCTTGGCATCGAGCCTGTAGAACCAGGCCTTAGGATGCTTTTCAAGGGAGGAAGAGAATAAATGCGTAAACATGGTGGACTTCACCCCTTTGACCGCCATAAAATCTTTGAAAGCCCGGATGTGGTGGACCGGGTCTTCAGTACCCTCAAACATTGGAATTCCCGTGAGGTTGAGGTTAGCAGGTAGCTCGTCATTTAAAGGCGAATAGGAACGAGCATTTTCAGTGTGGATCGAGTTGTTCGTTGACAGGTGAACCTGTTCTTCGAGCCTGCGAGCAGCGCTGATTAGTTCAGCTATGGGCCCAGTGGGCTCAGATCCAACAGGAGGAGTCCCCTTCTCCATGGCGCTCACGCGAGTGGCGAGTGTCGTTTGGTCAGTCTGGATGGCAGTCAGTTGGGCTTCGATCTTGGCTAGGGCGTCCTTCAATGCGTCCATCTTGCGTTGATATCTGGTTTCGGGTGGCCTGTCTGTTAGAACACCACGTAATCAGAAACTAGCCCGAATCCCGGAATAGAAAGTACATCCCGAACAAGACTAAAAAAGGAAATGACTCGGAAAAGACACCTAGACGGGTGACTTGTGGAAGGTGGGCCTTCCTTAGGATTCGGCGGGTGGGCCGAGTCCTGTTCGAAGAAAGGTCCACGTGAGACATCCCCAGACTTTGGAGTCGATTGTGTGGACGGGCCCTCCTTTGTAGGAGTATCTCCTACGTAGGTTGGCCGGGCCTTAGTCTAATAAGGCAGAATGGGATGGGGGATAAACTCGCGATGTAGGATCGACAGAGTTTCGACGCTAAAGACTTCGACGACTTATGACATGACCCGACACTGCTAAATACGGGAGGTCCTAAGAAGAGGAAGATTTTGAAGATGGATTGTTTTTAGAAAATCCGAGAAAACTCGGGGAAGGGCCCGATTTTTCAAAAAAAAAAATCGAAAAGTTTATTGGGCCGCAAATTTGAAAGTTTTGAAAGTATTTTTGAGTTTTGAAATGGGCGGAATACCGGCTAGAAAATAGGCTATTTTGAGTAAAATCATAAGTCCTAAATTCGGTATACGACCCGGGTTTTGAAATTGAATATCTTGAAAAAAGATGTATTTTTTGAAAAGTTTACAGTTTTTTAAAATGACACGGAAACCAAGTAGCATGTAGTCAGGCAAGCATTATAACGACGCCATGTATGCTTTACACTAAGTCTCGGTCGGTCTAAAAAGGGTCTATACCAGTGCACATAGTTTAGACGTTGATCGGGACGGACTTTCTAAGTCGAGTTGAGCTTAGAACATGCCGCGAAACCCACTCGAATCGACTATGGACACCTTTGACATATCCATATTGGAGTACATCAAGGTATAGTGGGACGTCGGTCGCGAGTACCGGCCCGGGAAAATATGGGGTTATGCATGAACCGTAAAACTAAAACGCGTATTGTACTAATCAAACGATTTCTATTCGAGTCTCACCCTGAGGATGCCGATGGTAAGTCACGCATCAGTTAATCCCCAGCGGAGTCACCAAATTTTGGACATAACATAGGTCCACCCCGACGCGGCCACGCGCGGGTTTGGGGAAGCGAATGAATCTCCATATGAGAATGGATCGAATTGAAATTTAAATCGAAGTGGAATCGCCACCGAACTTTGTGGGAGTTTGGGCCCGTTCGAACCCACTCTACGTCGTAGTGGGCCGTGTACAAAATACGGCCCATTTCCGATGTCAGAGTTTATTGGGTTCGTCCCTTAGCATTTAATACCGACACCGTCACTACCGGTTATCGTGTATTGAATTACTCTCGTGCGCCAACGGTTTTGGGCATCCGGAAACCGAGGTTCTGAGTAATGGGTGAGGGTACGTGTTGGGAAGCCCACTAAGGACACCCAACCCCGCCCGCACATTAGCGGTCTCTACTAGGATATCGAATGATTTTGTAATACGCGCGTTAGTTGAACGGGAGAAAATGAATATGCAAACATTATTTTCCCTAAACATGTGAGAAATTGAATGGGTTTCTATGTCGATTTAATGCAACTAAAATTTTAACGTCAAAGTTTAATTTAGCATGCGAAGGTTCATTTTAATACAATAAAATAAACGATGAAAAATCGACAAGAAGATAGCAAACTCGTTAGTAACGGTATAACGATTGATAAATTGAATAAAGATATAGATGCGATGAATGCATGATTTTGGAAAGGTTTATATGTCACGTGATGGATTAACATGTGTTGACTGAGGTCAAGGAAAAAATACATCGAGATCTAAAAAAAATGCTTTGTCAAAAAACCGATGTTCGAAGAATAATAAAAGAGAGTGAAACAGTGTCGCGTTTCCAGGCAGTCGCACGACTCGCCTAGGAACGGCGCGACTCGCGCGGGTCAGGCGACTCGCCCGGGATGCCGGCGAGTCGCGTGACGGACTGTTTCGAAATTGTTTTCTTTGGAAAATTGATGATTTTATTAAATCGGGTACAAATATTGCGTAATTTGCACTCGACTTAATATTTTCGATATTCGCTATATTCAATATTCGATTATGAAATCGATATTAAATACTTGGAATGATTTATGCTCGATTCTACTTGTGATGCTCGTCATATTCCATATTCGATTATTGAATCGGTATGGAATACTAGAGCGAAAACTTGAAGAAAATAATATAAGTCGTTTTAAATTAACTAGCACGATATAAATTTTCTCCGCGTTTATTAATGTCGTAATTAATTCAATTGAATTAAAAGACATCTATATTAACATCAACGAAAATCGTGTTAATTAATTTACTTGACTAAATCATTAGATTCGACATCCAATTATGGAATTGGTATCGAATCTAATAAATTAACACCTTAGTTAAAAAAACCCGACTTGATTCCCTCCGCATCCCGACATCATAATTAATTCTTGCGAATTGTTTGATGTCGGATTCGCATCAATGAGTTTCGACCCTTATTAAAAAAGTGCTTACTTTAAAAAGGGTTTTAGAATTGATGAATATGCAATTGAACGATGATGCGAACGAAATAAAAATTACTGTTTAAGTTGACTTGTTTAATTCAATAATCAAGTGATCGGGGTGATGGGATAAGCGACCGGCAACGCTGAGTGCAATACTCTTGTATATTCGGGTTTCCTTATCCCACCATCACTCACACTCGACACAAATTCACAAGTATTTTAGTGTTTTATACTAATAATACTATCGATATTAGAGATGCAATAATAAAATAAATAAAAACAATAAAAAAAACGAGAAAGAGAGGAGAAGAAAGGAGAACGGTTTTTGCACCCTCAACCTACTATGTTCTTGTTCTCGGACGGGACTCGTAGTTGTGGCTTGCACGTGAGTAATCGAGATGTAGGTTAAGTTGTGGTGGTTAGGATTTGAGTTCCTAAACGCTAAGGTTAGGGTTTGGATGTATGTAGATTAGTATAGAATGGGATTGAATTAGGGTTTCAAAAAGATTGAATTTGATGTGTAAAGGATGATAGATTAGGGTTGTGAAAAAGTGTATTGAAGTGTGTGCATGTGGGTGTTTATATAGGCATAGCCATGCACCTTGGTGTCTAGGGTTTTGCCTTGACGGACTTGATCTGATGGCCCGTCTGGAGGTGGACCGTGGGTGAGCTATTCGGAAACGGCTTTGACCGGGTTTCAACCCGGTCGCTAAAAGTCGGTTATTTCCGGTGTCGATTTTGACCCAAATTAGTCTTATTTGATTGGAAATGACCCACTGGGCCTGAATTTGAGGTCCGTTTTGTGAAATTTGTACTCCGTGAGTGCTTAAGCCAGCAACTAATGGTTTTGAGCCCACATCCGAGCGCGTAGAAACACGTTAGCATCCGATCATCATCGGGTATTTTTTGGAAACTACCATAGACACCTGGCAGTCAAAATGCGGGTGTCTACAGCACCTTCAACCTACATGTTTCTTAACCTCTGATAGAACTCGTTAGTTGTGGCCTAGGCACGGGAGTATCGAGGTTTATGTAAGTCGAGTTATGGTGGTTTAGGGTTTGTAAGTTGCTAGGTTTTAAGGTTGTATGTGATGAGTTATGATGGGTGAAGATTAGGGTTTCTTGAGGTGTCTAAAAAGATGTGTGTAAAGTTAGGGTTTTAATTGCATACAAGAGGGTGTTTATATATGCAATTGCTCCCCCTCCTTGTCTAGGGTTTAATGCCCTGATAGACTTGATCCGATGGCCCGCCTGAAAGAGGACCGTGGGTTTGCTCTCGGAAATGGCTTTGACCGAGTTTTGACCCGGTCGTTAAAAGTCGGTTTTATTTCCGGTGTCGGTTTTGACCCAAATTAGTCTTATTTGATTGGAAACGACCCGTTGGGCCTGAATTTGAGGTCAGTTTTGTGAGATTTGTACTCCATAAAAAGCCCAAGCCAGAAACTAATGGTTCTGAGCCCATATCCGAGCGCGTAGAAATATGTTTGCGTCCGATCATCATCGAGTGTTTTTTGAAAACTGCTATAGACACCTAACGGCCAAATGTGGGTGTCTACAAGTTTTTTTAAGACTCAAAAGTGTGGGATAATTTTATTTAATTAAGCTTATGATCTTAAGATTTTTTTCAAGACCCAAAAGAGTTTGTTTCTTCATCTAAGTTATTAAGGACGAACGATTACTCTTATTTATATATTAGAATTTCATCACCTTATTACGGAGTATACTTTTGGACAAATAATTATCTAAAATGAATGATTTCTCTTATTTATGATATCTCAACATAATTTTTCGATGTGGGATAATTTTACTTAAATTTATAATTTTAAGAACTTTTTTTAGGACTCAAAAGATTTTTGATTGATATTTAAAGATGATGATTACTTTTATTTATATAATAGAACTTCATCACTTTTTTGTAATTTTGCGATGGAGGATAATTTTTATTTCAATTTATAGCCTTAAGAGAAGTATCATAAGATTCAAAAGATTTTTTATTAACATCTAAAACAAATTATTTCTCTTATTGATGATGTAGAATTTCATCACCTCATCATAATTTTTCAATGTGAGATAATTTTAATTAAGTATATAGTCTTAAAAAGTTCTTTTAGGACTCAAAAAATTTCTCGTTCATATCTAAAACAAATGATTGATTTTACTCCATATTTATATAGTAGAATTTCTATCACTTTATTATAATTTCTCGATGTGCGATAATTTTACTTAAATTTATAGTTTTAAGAGCATTTATAAGACAATTTTTTTTGTTAATATCTAAAAACAAATGATGTCTCTTATTTGTGATATAGAATCATCACCTCATCATAATTTTTCGATATCGATAATTCTAGTTAGGTTTATAGTCTTAAAAACTCTTTTTAGAATTCCGATTTTTCTTAATATCTAAGCACGAATGATTTCTCTTTTTCATCAGCTTACGGTCCTAAGAGCATTTTTTAAGACTCAATTTTTTTAGCTGATATCCAAGGACAAATGATTATTATTTATTTATAAAATAGAATTTCATCACATCATCATAATTTTTTGATGACAGCGTTAGGATAATTATAATAATATAAGAGTTTGTTTTTATATCTAACTTAAGAATGATCGATTTCTCATATTTATATACTCCCTGTTCCATTCAATTGTTTGCCTTTGATTAAAATAATTCTCACAATGAATATAAAAGGCAAACAATAACTGAATGGAATGAAGGAAGTAATAAAATTCGATCACCATATTATAACGATGTGGGATAATCTTACCTAAGTTTATAGTCTCGAGTACTTTTGTAAGACTCACAAAACTTTTTTTTTTAAAATGATTACTTTTATTTGTATAATAGTTATTCATCGTCTTATTGTAGAATTAATTACCATTATTTCTTACTGTATTTATAATATATTTCATCATCTTGTTATAATTTTTCGATGTGAGATCATGTCACTTAAGTTGTAGTCTTATTAAGATATTTTCTAAGACTCAAAAGCATTTTTTATTGATTTTAAGAACGAATGATTAGTCTTATTTATAATATAGAATTTCATCATCATAATTTTTTTGATGTGGGATAATTTACTGTCTTAAGAACTTCTTTTAAGACCCAAAAGAACACATTAGTACTCTTATTTATAATATAGAATCATCATCTTATTTTAATTGTTTCGATGTGAGACAATTTTAAGTTTGTAGTCTTATTAAGAGTTTTTTTAAGACTCAAAAGATTTTTAGTCGATATTCAAAAATAATAATTACTCTTATTTATATTATATAATTCCATAACCTAGCTCATCATAATTTTTCAATGTGGGATAATCACTTAAGGTTATAATCTTAATAGTTCTTTATGACTCAAAATATTTTTTGCGGATATCTAAGGACGGATGATTACTATTGTTTATAATAGAATTTCATCACCTTATTATAGTTTGTCGATGTAGGATAATTTTACTATCTTTATATGTAATTAATTAATCACTTTTTCGAGCAAATAATATGAAACATGTAATATGAAATTTATACTCTAATGAAAGATTTTCTACCACGAATCTGATTAATTCATTTTTATAATTTTATTTACGATAACTTTTTGTTAAACGAAATTTATAGATTTTAAGATGAAAATTATAAAACATCACATTAATATAGCAGATTAAATGTATTATCGTAATAATTAAAAGATTCTCTACTTGATTTTTTTTATTAATGATAGTTTCCTAAATTGAGTTTTGATGAAACCGACCAATCATGTCGCTCGAAAATTTCCTCCTTTATATATATATATATATATATATATATATATATATATATATATTGATTTTCCAAGGCAATGAAAGACGTCGAGTCGCAAGCTAGATCTCGGAAGAATTTTTTTTCCGATTTGGTATTTATTTCATAAAATAATGGTACAAGTGAATCACCCGTTAAAGCACCCGAACCATCCGTTTCACCCGTGGATGACGGGTGGATCGGATATGGATGACACTTTTAGTAGATGATGGATGGATCGGATGAGCGGATAGAGATGGGTGATGGATACGGGTGAGACTTCATTCGATTCGAATCCGACCAATTGCTATCCCTAGCCCCTAGTGATAGGAGGAGTAGAAAGCCTCAACAAAAGGAATATGGTCACTTCTGAACCCGTGATCCATAGATATGATTAATACTACGTGACTCCGTATAACTTTTTAACACGAGTTCAACATGTTGAGCTTTTTTCATTCATAAAAAGTTGTTTAAAGTTTAATAGAGGATATCGTAATACGATATCTGAGTAGATTTAGGAAACACATAATAGGACAATATTGTGGGGAGAATTATGAAACAGACAATATTGTATGAAGGTTTAGGAAACACAATAGGATAATATTGTGTGAATATCCCTGATATTATTATGTATGATAGAATTAGGAATGATATAATAAGATTTAGTTTCCTTGTTTAAGTTAGATACAACATTTTTATGATACTATAAATATGACTCTATGTTTGTATTCATACGAAAGAAAGAGTGAACAAGTTTCAATAATACAAATCTCTTTGTATTTTATCAAAGATAATTAATTTTCATTTTTCTGGTTTTCCAAGAACTCATGCATGAGTCATAGATTCATGGATAGCCATTTTTATGGTTTTATTTAAGAGGAGGGTACATATCATATAAAAAACATTTAAAACGTATTGTTGAAATATCCAACACAAAGTTATAGAAGTACTCCCTCCGATTTTTAATAATCTTCCCCTTTGATTTTGGGGTAAAAAATAAGGGTGTAGGAATGTGTGCCTCAAAAGAAAAGAAGGAAGAGAGAGAAATGTAAGGGTAATTCTAGACTACATAAGTCCAATAAGAAAACAGAGAAGATAAATAAAAATCAGAGGGTATATATAACTTGTATCCATTATCTAAACTTTTTTTTTTTGCCAACCAAGATAGAAAATTATTAAATAAGGGAGTTGAGTGCCTAGTGTCTAAAAAATGTTATCCCATTTACGAGTATCTGATTAAATCTCACGTAAGACCGTTTCATATAAGCTTAGTACGAGACACATCTATACGCTTAAAATTGATTAAATTAACCTATTGTGAGACCGTCTCATTTAGAATTAGTGTCTTTTGAGTAAGTCGATCTTAAAAGGATTTCTTCTAAACAAATGATTATTATTCTGTAAGACGAGCACACACGTAAACTGATCCAATTAAAAAAAACATTTATCAATGAAGATAAACCATATTTTATACAAAGAGACCGTTTCAAGATGGATAAACTCAGACAAAATGAATTTTATTTTATTCCATGGGAGGACGCAATGACTAATCAGAAACAAATGTTGCTGAGAGATTTTGGTTTGCCGACGCGATGCACCAGCTCGCTGTCAAAGTGCAACAACTAGCCATTGCATATATCACCAAATCACAACCAACTAGTCTCCGTTGTGATGGAAATATCCGTCACTTTGTTATAACATGTCAAATATTATTCATTTGTTTTAGAAAAGATAACTCATTATTTTTGTAATGTTTTGTATTTTCCTATGTAAATAGATCATATTTGACCCGCTATAAGAAAGTGATGGATAATTTCGTTAGAAACAATAATGTGTGGTTCACAAATGACTACCCCACACATACATGACACAACTACTCATAATAATCCTTATCTAACACTATATATAGTCCCACAGACACTATTGGAATAATCTTTTAATCACTTTATCAATGCACAGTTTCCATGAAAATAATACATACGAATAGTAGACGGGTTTATTCCCAGATAATGAATACTCCACTCCGTATTTTATTCACTTTACTATTGCACGTGCTGTCAAATACTCCGTATAAGAACATTCTCTTTTCTTATTGACACAGCTCCAAATAATTATTTGTGCGTTCTCATTATTCATTTAGGTTAAATCACGAAAAAGGTCAAAATTTGTCGTATAAGAAAAATTATGGCTCCATTTGATAAACAACTTATTTAGGTTCTTTTTTAGCGTATTAACTGGTATAGACCCCGTCACCCCGTGTCCAACATGGTATATGTATGACGTAGTAATCTTATTTAAAATTTTGGTTTGAAAACAAAAAAATAAAAACTACTTCGTATTAATAAACTACCAAATTTGAGTAGAAAGCAGAAGATATAACTATGTGTAATTGACTAATTGTAGACACCCGCATTTGTCGTGCTCATGTCTATGGATGTTCCTCACCAAACACCCGATGATAATTGATGGCCGTATTTAGTCGTATTTATTACGACGGTTTTGGTGTATTTTATGAGCTAAATCGGTTGTCTTGTATCACATTTGTGCCAGTTTGGTATAAATGTAATATAGACTATTTTGAGGATGCTAATCATTGGACCGTCGATTTGGGCCAAGAACGAATGAAACATGAAGAAGAAGAAAGCCCACTTGAAGACCCACTAGGTCAGGGCATGTGTTCGTCACTGGTCGTAGTTGGTCGTCGGTCAGAGGCATCGTCGCTGTTCGTGGTCCGGTGAGTGGTCAGGCGAGTCGCGTGGTTGTCAGGCGAGTCGCGTGTGGGTCTGTCAGTTGGTCGCCGGTGATAGAGCTCCGGTAATAGGCAGGTCGTGGGTTGTGTTCTGTCTTCATTTCTGTTCCGTTGGGTTTCGTCCGGTGCTGTCTTCTATCTAAGTCTTGTAGGTTTCTAACCCTCTTCTCACTCTCTTCTGCTATTTATGTGTGATTACACAGTTGGTGAGTTGTTGTTCATAAGTTATCGAGTTTGTGTGCTGTGAGTTGTTGGTTGTTGATTCGAGTCATAGTCAATCTCCATATCTTTGTCTAGTTGGTCAGTTTCGGTAGTGGGTGTGTCTCGGATTAATATTGGTTGTCTCAGTCTGTGGAGTCATGGCCTCGAAGAAGCAAAAAACGACCTCGGTTGACTATATGGGGTGTAAGAATTTGAGTACGAAACAGAAGTCGGTATGGCGGCAACTTTTTGATCGAGTTATTATGTCGACTAAGTTTGTCGATAATTTGGCATTGGAGTTGCTCGGGATTAGGGAAGAGGTGTTGACATTATTGACTAGTATTGGGTTAGCAAACTTTTACGATATGCACGCGAACACGTATAAGCGTTACACACTTGAATTCTTGTCCACCTTAGAAGTACATCGTGATGAAGATCCCCCTCACATTACTTTTCATCTCGAAGATTCAGAACGAGATGTAGACTTTACTGAGTTGAAGAAGGCGTTGGGTATAGCACCGAGAGAGGGGACGGAGTTTCTGACTCCCACTACGCGTATGATGGATGAGTTTTGGTTGAAAATAGTTGGGAGTGCTTATGAGGGGGCTAAGAATGCTGATATTCGTGATCCTGCCCTTCGTTATGTTCACCGACTTTTGAACTCCACATTTCTTTGCAAAGGTGAACTGACACATCTACCTAGGGTGGATTTGATGTATTTGTGGGCCATGATGCCCGAATGTTTGGGAACCCCGGATTGGATCGATATATTCTTGAGTTGTTGTGAGAAGCACCAGAAGGCGGTTACGGGAAACATTCCGATGGGGGTATGGTTACTCTTCTAGCTCAGTATCTTGGCCTACCCAAGATGAAGGATTCTCCTGTCGTAGGTGATACTACTATTAGTATAAAGTTCATGGAAAGTTGTTCTATGATTTCGTTACCGATTGCTAAACACTACCTAATCTGGACGCTCGGTATGTCCCACCGTCATTTCATGATTTTGCCTCGTCCGGATGGGAAACCGTTACCGTTGGGGCCTACTGCGGCTGCGTTTTACCTTCCTCATGATGCGGAATTTCCTAAGCCGACCACCGAGTCTGGTGCTCCGGTTGTGGAGGAGCCCGAGGGTACGTCTGATTTTGATCGTTGGAGCGATTGGCGCGAAGCAATAGAAGATCGAGTGGAAGAATCTGTTGACAACAGTAAGTTGGCCGCTGAATTCGGTCGGTGTATGAATCGGTTACAATTGAAGTTACATCTTGATGACTACTCAGAACCATCTCCCGAGTTTTATGGAGAGCTTGCAGCCCGTGAGCAAGCGAGATCATCTAGGAGGGCGGCACGTGAGGCTAAGTCATGTGACGCCGGCTCCTCTTCTCACTCTTGAGCTCCCGAGGTATTTCTCTTCCCATTTCTGTTATTTTCCTTAATTCACACATTCGAGGACGATGTGTTATTCAAGCGTGGGGAGGGAAATTATCTCGTTGTATATAGTAGTTATTTCGTATTACGTCGTTTATTTCAATTTCAAAAAAAAAAGAAAAAAAAGAGAAAAATTGAAAAAAAAAAAAAAAAAAAAAGAAATAAATAAACCCGGCTAGGTGAAAACCCGGAAAGGGAGCCTAGGCAAGAATGGGAAATGTGGCCAAGGACGGAGTGAAAACCCAAAAGAGCGCTCCGGGTAAAAAGAAAAATAGATTTGCGTGCCACGAGAGTAGTGTGAGGAAAAAAAAGAAAGCTAGAGTGAAAATCCGCAAGGGCGGACGCTCTAGGCAAAATGAGGGAATTAGAAAAAATCACTACTACTTTCTCCATTTTTGGTGTTGGCGT
This sequence comes from Agrostemma githago, assembly GCA_958450325.1. NCBI lineage: Eukaryota > Viridiplantae > Streptophyta > Magnoliopsida > Caryophyllales > Caryophyllaceae > Agrostemma > Agrostemma githago. Next base: position 56,150,968 of record OY288247.1, on the reverse strand, counting down.
TATAAGAAGGGTGGCATAGAAGGTCGGAAGGGTAGGATTAGTTGGCTAAGGTGAGAAGAATCGCGGTGCGGTGTAGTCGTAGCACTATATACTATGCGATTGGTGGTGTTTGTTTGGGTTATATTGAACTATTATTTGGTTAAGCTTAGTTGGAGATTATTATTATTCACATCATTCATCACATCTACTAGTTGAAAGTTTTGAGAGAAGAAAAGGGAGAACTTTTGAAGAACCCTAATTTTCCTTCTCGAAGTATGTGTAACTAATCTTCTCTACTTAGATTCAAGCCTTTGAAATGATCAAGAAACGTTTGTGAGTTTGAATGTTTTGATTATTAACCTTGATTATTATGAATTGCTTTGTTATTAATTTCATGAATGTTGTTATTGATTGCTAGGTGTACCACTAGTATTTAATTGCATCGTTCTATCGTTAGTATCGTTAATTGAGTAGGATTTACTATTTAACTTTACATTAGTAACAACTAGGAATTAATATTGAACGGGATACGTTGATATTAGTAATTAGAAGCAATTCATATAAATATCTAAGGCGCGACTGGATTGTACGTGTTATTTGTTCTCTATCGAATTGTCAGATCTATATTGCTTCCGTCTAATTGAACCTAGAACTGGATTGTTTAGGTTGTTTTACGGTTAGGGTTAATTAAGAACGGGATTCGTTTTAGTTAACTATTCTTAAGAGAATTGGAATTTCATATTCACGATATAGTGGTCAAGGTTATTAATTGAAACCGTCTTACGATGATCAATCGCTATTGAGTGTGGATTTGTGCTTGTGTCTACCTTCTTTTTCATCATTTGATACCTCAAGTTATTGTATTATTTATTTTAGTTTGTTAGATAATCAATCATACAAAATCTCCCCCTTTGGTTACTACGGTCGTTGATTACGTTGGAGCGAGGTCGATTTCTGCACTTTAGTTAGCATAATTAGATTAATGTGATTCCTTTGGGTTCGACCCTTATTTCTACTTTACTACGTTTTTAGTATTTAGATTTAAGTGCTTATAAATTGTAATTTGAGGCATACGACTTTAGCCTGTCAAATTTTGGCGCCGTTGCCGGGGAGTCGGTATTAATAATTTTTGTGTTTTCTAGTGTAGTTTTTAATTTTCTTATTATAGCTAATTTTATTTATTTTATTTTGTGTAGTTTATGTATAATACTCGTTCTGCTAATTTGAACCTCGAGACATTCGACTCAGAGATTGAACGCACCTTTCACAGGTCACGGAGAATCGGAGAGGGAGCAATAGTTATCGGAACACAAGAATTCGAGGATCTAGAGTTTTTTGACGATATTCCTATTATTCCCGTGAATACTGAAGTTTCTTCCGAATCCGAAGACGAGTCGAATATCATGGTCAACACAATTAAGCAGCTGACAGCACCCGACCTTGCACAACAACCTTTGTGCATCACGTACTCACCATTGGGTGCGAATGCCACTTTCGAATTGAAGTCAGGTTTGATCCATCAACTACCCACATTCCAGGGCTTGAGCGATGAGGACCCTAACAAGCACTTGTCGGATTTTCATATTGTTTTCTTGATTATGAAACCGGCTTCCGTCACTTATGAGCAACTCAAGCTGAGGGCCTTTCCCTTCTCATTGAAGGATTCTGCGAGAGATTGGTTATATTACTTGCCACCTACAAGTATTGATACATGGGTGAAAAAGAAGAAGGCGTTCCTTGAGAAGTACTTTCCGGCATCTCGAGCCTCCCAGTTGAAGAAGCAGATTAGTAATGAGGAGCAACGAGATGGTGAGACGATGTATGAGTATTGGGAACATTTTAAGAAGTTGTGTGCTACATGCCTATATCATGGCTACAATCCTCAAGACCTTGTGATGTACTTTTGTGGAGGTCTTTGTGTGGAGGATGCTCGCACTGTGAATGCGCATGTGGGGGATCAATCGTGAACAAGAGTCCATATGCTGCTATCGAAGTTATCCAGCAGCTAGCTGAAAGCTCTCGAGATTTTTCTCGAAAATATAAATGGGGAGTGCATGCCGTAGGTAATTCATCATCCTCGAGCCTTGAACATAAAGTTGATAGCTTAACGTCTCTTGTCCAAAATATGATGTCGTGTAAAACGAATCAAGTTATGAAGTGCGGTATCTGTTCTACCGAGGGACACTCGAGTGAGCGTTGCCCTCAAATGTATGAAGAAGGTCAAGAGGAGGTGAATGGAGTGTGGGATCCTTACTCTAATAGCTTCAATCGCGGATGGAGACATCACCCCAACATGAGGTGGAGGAATCGGGAAGACGACCATGAAATTAATCAAGGTAATCAATTTGGTCAATCGAAGCAACAATTCTTTACTAAGCAACTAGTTGCAAACACGGTTCCTACTCAACCTCCACCTAGTAGTCAAATATCCAACGAGGACATGATACGTGCCTTAGTTGCTAATCAAGCTACAGTTACGAGTCAAATGTCCAATCTCCAAGCTACGGTTCTTCAACATCACACGGAGAATAAAGCTAGCATTCAAAATTTGGAGGTTCAAATGGGCCAAATGGCGACCGCTATTGGTAGGTTGGAGGCTCGAGACTCGGGGAAACTACCTAGTCAAACCATTCTTTCAAAGGAAAACGTAAGTGCGGTATCTCTAAGGGATGGGAGACAATTAGTTGAGGCCGACAAGCCGAAGAGGAAGGCCAAGGAAGCTATGGTTCAAGAAGAGGAGCTAGTGATTGGGGAAGGAGAGGAAACTCTGAATGTGCAAGAGAAGGAGTTGATTGCTCCTACTACACCGGTGTCGGAACCGGATGTTCCTTTTCCCGAGGCACTCAAGCGCACCCGTCGTTATGAGCACGAAAAGGATATCCACGAGGTATTTGAAAAGTGTGAGGTAAACATTCCCCTTCTTAATCTTTTAAAGAGTATTCCTAAATATGCTAAATTCTTGAAAGAATTATGTACTATTAAAAGGAAAAGCAAATTGAAGGGAGCTAAGAAAGGGGAGGTTAGTGAATATGTATCGGCTATTTATCAAAAGAAATTACCCCCTAAATGTGGCGACCCGGGAATGTTCACTATACCTTGCACCATAGGGGATACCTTGTTTGAAAAGTCTATGTTAGATTTGGGAGCTTCCATTAATGTCCCCCCTCTTTCTATCTACGAATCTCTTAGACTTGGTCCTATGAAGGGAACCGGGAAAGTAGTGCAACTAGCGGATCGATCAAGTGTCTATCCTAAGGGAGTTGTCGAGAATGTCCTAGTTAAAGTTGATAAGTTAGTCTTCCCGGCCAATTTTTATGTTTTAGACATGGAACATGATTATAGCGCCACTCCTATCATTCTAGGACGACCTTTCTTAAAGACCGCAGGAACAAAAATCGATGTCCCTAATGGTTCACTGAGTATGGAGTTTGGGGGGAGGGTTGTTAAATTCGACATAAATAAACCTATTCTTCACTCCCTGAAAGACAATACCTTGTGTCGTGTTGATATTTTTGATCATTTATCTCCTAACTCACAAGAAGAAGTGGTGAAATCGGTTCCTAAACCGATTTCGTCTACCCCTTCTAACAAGGAATTGTTGTTTAAAGATGTGTAGGAATCTCCTTCTATGGGACCCAAGTGTGTCATTCTTTGGGAGTCGCGTAAGGACGCGGAGCTGAATAAAGGTAAACGAAGGTCGTGCTTCAATCAATGGATGGTTCGAAAGAGCTCAAGCAAGCGTCCAACAGTCTTACAATTTCAAAATGAAAAAGTGAAAGATGTAGTCGGCATAAGACTTAAGCCGACTCGTGAAAGGAGTAATGAATCGGGTGTCGGGAGAAGCAAGCTCTCGGACATGACGTTTTCTACCTAACCTCCATCTCAGTCGAGCGAACGACTTTAAACAAAAGCGCTTCCGGGAGGCAACCCGCTTTGTAGATTATTATTGTAAAATTTTATTTTTCGGGTCATAGGTCGTAGTATTTATTTCGTTATTTTTCTTAATTGTTCGTTTTTCTTAGACTTAGTATTTATTACTAACTTTTGATGTTTTAATAGGGGAAGAACGTCAATTTTCCAGGAGACTGGGCGACTAGCATGGGTCCCGGGCGACTAGCGTGGAGATCCCTCGAAATCTAAGCAAAATTGAAGAAAAAAAAGAACGGAGTTACAGGCATCCGCGCGAGTCGCGCGGACCCTATGCGACTCGCGGGACCCTTCACACGCATGTCAGTTTTATATTATTATTTAAAAAAAAAAAAATCAAAAATTGAAAAGAAGTTAACCGACTCCCTCGCTTCACTTCATCTTTCCCTATTCCTAATCTAATTTTCCCCAATTCAAAACCCTAATTTCTTTTTTTTTCCAATTCAATCTCAATTGCCCCAAATTCAAAACCCTTTGATCTCTTCACAACCATCATCCTCTTCCCTTCACTTCTGGTTCCCGTCGAGAGTCATCTTCGCCGGTGTTAGTGGTCGCCGGTGCTCGTACGTTCGTCATCTGTCGTTCGTGCGCGTGTCACCTGATCTGTCGTCGGAAAGGGTTTGGTCAGGGGCTGTGTTCGTCACTGGTCGTAGTTGGTCGTCGGTCAGAGGCGTCGTCGCTGTTCGTGGTCCGGTGAGTGGTCACGCGACTCGCGTGGGTGTCAGGCGATTCGCGTGTGGGTCTGTCAGTTGGTCGCCGGTGATAGAGCTTCGGTAATAAGCAAGTCGTAGGTTGTGTTCTATCGTCATTTATGTTTCGTCGGGTTTCGTCCGGTGCTGTCTTCTATCCAAGTCTTGTAAGTTTCTAATCCTCTTCTCACTCTCTTCTGCTGTTTATGTGTGATTACACAGTTGGTGAGTTGTTGTTCGTAAGTTATCGAGTTTGTGTGTTGTGAGTTGTTGGTTGTTGATTCGAGTCATAGTCAATCTCCATATCTTTGTCTAGTTGGTCAGTTTCGATAGTGGGTCTGTCTCGGGTTAGTATTGGTTGTCTCAGTCTGTGGTGTCATGGCCCCGAAGAAGCAAAAAACGACCTCGGTTGACTATATGGGGTGTAAGAATTTGAGTACGAAACAGAAGTCGGTATGGCGCCAACTTTTTGATCGAGTTATTATGTCGACTAAGTTTGTCGATAATTTGGCATTGGAGTTGCTCGGGATTAGGGAAGAGGTGTTGACATTATTGACTCGTATTAGGTTAGCAAAATTTTACGATATGCACGCGAACACGTATAAGCGTTACACACTTGAATTCTTGTCCACATTAAGAAATCAATTAATTACGAAACTTCGTAATAAAATCATTAAATGATAGATTTTCATAAATAAAAATATTTTATTAGTTAGAAATATTATATAAACATATTTGGGCCCTTTTAGAAAAATAAATAACCTAAATCCAAGCTTAAAATGATAGTTTGTATAAAAATGAGATTCTTTGTGAATTAAATAAATAGTTTGCGACGAAAATTTAATAAATAGATTTATTATAGGAAAATAAAACATTTAAAATATTTTAATGAAAATAAATAATATTTGACTCAAAAATATTTTGAAGTTTGAAAATGAAGGATACTGAAGGCAGAAAAAAAAATCACAGAATCATGACGGAGTCATAACAGAATAGATAACAACGCCTAGAAAATTAGCGGGTGTTACAGCCATAACCTTCTCAGCTTGTATCTTGTCGACACATAGGAGGAGAGCCCCCTGTGCCGTCTTTTTGTATAATTGCTTGTCATCTGTACGGAGGAATTGGGTTGCCAATCTCCGTAGGGCTTTCTTGGCCCGGTTTTCAGTTCCCGGAGGATATACTCCCGTTGTCAAGTAGGTTAGAACAGCCTGATACCAAGGTTCTGGATCGGTTATGTCGATGTCTTGGATAACGTGAATATATGGCGGCTCGGACCGTCTTTCGATGCAAATCGGCATGCTGGTTAGGTGCTCCGGGATATTCAATAAGGATGTCAATTTTGAGAGTGCATCCGCGAACTGGTTTTCTTCCCGGGGTAGATAAATGTATTCCACCTTTTGGAATTGTTTTTCGAGAACCCTAACTCGCGCCTGATAGGCCACGAGATTGGCGTTCCGAGTCTTCCATTTTTGGAGAGCTTGGTTGATGACTAGAGATGAGTCACCGTGGACCCGGAGGTTTGCTACTCCTAAGTCAGCGGCGGCTTGCAACCCGTGAATGCATGCTTCATATTGGGCTGCGTTGTTAGTCACGTCAAAATCCAGTTTAATGGATAACGGTGTATGCTCTCCTTTTGGTGATATTAACAGAATGCCGACTCTGAATCCTCGGAAGTTGGATGCCCCGTTAAAATACAAATCCCATGTTTCGGTATCAGTATGGAATATATCTTCATCTGGGAAGGACCCGGTGTCGGTATGCCCTTCTTTGGTTACGGGACTATCAGCGAGGAACTCGGCTACTACACGGCCCTTGATAGCTTTTAGTGGCATAAGTTTGAGGTCAAACTCTGCCAACATTAAAGTCCATCTAGACATCCTGCCGCTGAGAATGGGCTTCTCGAATAGGTACTTGATAGGATCCATTTTGGATAATACATGTACCTCATACCTGAGCATATAATGTCGAAGCTTCTTGGTGGCCCAGACTAGGGCTAGACATGTTTTCTCGAGCACTATATACTTGCATTCGTACTTCAAAAACTTTTTGCTGATGTAGTAGATAGCTTGTTCTTCCGAGTCGACTGTCTGGGCCAGCATAGCCCCCATGGCTGTCTCGGTCGTTGTTAGGTATAATGACAAAGGCAAAGCGGGTCGAGGTGGCATTAATACCGACGGGGCAGACAGGATCTCCTTGATTTTGTCGAAAGCCGTTTGACATTTTTCATCCCACAGTGTCCGTTCTTCTATCTTTAGTTTTTTTAAAATCGGTTCACACACCATGGTTAGCTTGGATATGAACCAGCTGATATACAGAACTTTCCCGAGAAACCCCCTTATTTATTTTTTGGTTTTTGGTGGTTGCATCTCGATGATGGCTTTGATTTTAGTTGGGTCAACCTCGATGTCGCGTTGGCTAACGATATGGCCCAGTAATTTGCCCGATGTTACCCCGAAACTGCACTTTTGAGGGTCTAATCTCATGTTGTATTTGCGCAGTCGGGTGAAGAATTTTCTTAGGGCAGCAATATGTCCTTGATTTTTGGATTTGACGATCATGTCGTCCACATAAACCTCCACTTTCTTATGCATCATGTCGTGTAATAAGGTCGTGGCGGTTCGCTGATAGGTGGCCCCGACGTTGATGAGACCAAATGGCATAATGGTGTAACAGTAAGTACCCCAAGGTGTAATGAAGGTGGTCTTACTCATATCTTCTTCTGCCATTTTGATTTGATTGTACCCGGCATACCCGTCCATAAATGATAGAAGGGCATGATCGGCCGTGTTGTCCACCAGTATATCAATGTGTGGCAATGGAAAATCGTCTTTTGGACTGGCCTTATTAAGGTCCCGAAAGTCTACACATATCCGCACCTTACCGTTCTTTTTAGGTACCGGTACGATATTTGCAACCCAGTCTGGATATTCAGACACTTGTATGAAGCCGGCTTCGAACTGTTTGTTGACCTCTTCTTTGACTTTGAAAGACCATTCGGGCCTCATTCTGCGGAGCTTCTGTTTTACCGGCCTACACCCGTCTTTGATGGGTATACGGTGTTCAGCTATTTCCCGATCTATCCCCGGCACGTCCTTGTAGGACCATGCGAAGACATCCTTGAACTCTTGGAGTAGGTCCGTGAACTATTTTCTCTCCTCGGGATCTAAGGATAAACCTAACTTAAGCATCTGGGGCTCTAAAGTGGTTCCCACATTGATGGACTCAGTTTCCTCAATTACCGGATCTCTGGATTCCCTTTGTTCGAGCTGCTCGATCAGGTCTAGAGGAAGTGGTACCTGATCGTCGGGTTTCTCAATGTCATTGAATATAAAATTTTTGAAATTGAAGGCATTTTGAAAATAAGACAAGTCATAAGCGGAACGGTTTTCGTTATTATTGATAGTGAATTTGGAAAACAGCTCAAAGAGAGCGGCCATCTGATCATTGGTCAGTGGCGGGATTGGGAGTGCCTTCGGGACAGACCCCGAGGCTCCAGTGGAAGTGACTATAGGAAGAGGGGTTACAGACTGGACTCTAGCACCAGACCCTCTGACTCAGACTCGGACTCTGACTCAGACTCAGACTCGGTATCCGACATGTCTCCTTCACCGGTGGTCAGCTTATAGACTCGACCTTGGCTGTCGGTCTACTTGATGGTCTTCCTCCATCCCCTTTTCTCGGTGTCAGAGCCGACTTCAGAGATCAGCTTCGTGGGGTCGAACCTGCCGCTTCAGAGGATCAGGTTCACCAAGTCTTCTTTTGGGGTCGGGATAGCCTTATCTTCCCCAAATACAAGCCCCAGCATAGACTCTGCATTGTCAGCACCCTTCCTGGATTCAGCCTGGACGAGGGCAAATATGTCATCTGGGATGTAATTGCATTACTTAGCCAATTTAGTCTCGAGATATGTGATGATGGGCTGGTAGAGGCCTACTTGAACAGCCCCGAATACTAGAGTAACAAAGTAGTCGGTTAATCTTGGGTTGTAAGGGCCCAAGTAGGTACCCTTGATGATGCTGCTGGCCTTCTCAATTTCTGCCCAGACCACATTTTCTGGGGTCATGCCGTACCCTTGGCCGAAGTGAGACCCTCCGTCATTTAGGACTTCAATAATCTTTCCAGCTGGAAGATATGGCCTCGAAGTAGCCCCCGGTAAATAACACATGTTTTGTAGCATCATATCGATGCTAGTGGTGAAATAGGGCCTGAAGAGATATTCCTCTTCAATCATTCTCAGGAAATCGAATCCTCGTGGGTCAGTCCGACCCGCGGCGTTGCAGCTAGCCACGGTAATGGGGGTTGCCTCTAGAGTAATGACACCGTCTTGTAAGGGTAGCTTGACCTTTCTGTGAAGGGTAGAGGATACGGCTTTGACCGCATGGATCCACGGCCTCCCGAGAAGTAGGTCGAAAGAGGAGGTGACATCGATCACCTGAAATTCGAGCACCTTTTCAATTGGGCCCGTTATGATTGTTAGTTTAACGGCCCTTGCAATCGATTTCGGGCTTCCATCAAAAGCCTGGATAGTCTGCGCCTTTGGGAGGTAGTTGATGGCAGGATTTGTCGTCTATCCTACCGATAAAAAAAATCAACTATTCCTAAGCTAGGTAGCTAGGGCAAGTCGGGTCGATCCACGGAGACGGAAAATGGTCTAGACTAAGGTCCACCTAAGGACCAGACAAGGTCAACAAAGCTAGACAACTAAAACAATGACAGAGGGAAAAGAACTATGACTATGAATAAACTGAGTATAACAACTAAAGCAACAGCTAGAGGAACAATAGCTAAGAAGATGGAGAATTCAATAGGAAAAGAACTAGGATTAGGTCGGATTCAAGGGTGATGAGTTGATCAAGGAAGAGCAAGAATGAAGGGGTGGTCAAGCTATCTAGGCATAATCCGGGCTCTCGCTCCAAAACTGACCTAGAGGTTCCCCGCTCTCGCGCAAGAACCCATCCTAGCAACACACAAGGTCACAAGAAGAAGGCAAGAAAACATGCATTTGCAACTACAAGTCATTCAAACATTTCATCAAACATGATCTATGCATACAACTAAGAAGCAACCAAAACTTCCACCAACAATCTACACAAACCCTTAATCACCCATGTATACACCCAATTCCCCTACTAATCCTAGCAAGGAAATCTACTCACTCATGTTCAAGGATAGTAAACCCAACACCCATATATAATGAAACAAGCATAAACATGAACATTCATAATGGAATATTGAAGATTACTAAGCATAAACACAAATGAAAACTAAGTAGAAGAGATTAGGAAGAAGATGAATTATACTAATACCAAAGGATAAACAAAAGATTGAATCTTTGCATAAATAAACCCAAAGGAAGATCTCCAATGTTGTCAATAGAGTAGATCAACCCAAAAAGTCTTCAATAATACAAAGATGAAACAAGGATTAAACTAAGATTAAGGAGTAATTAAGGAGAGATTAAGCTAATCTACACTAATCTAAGCTAATCTAACCTAAAGTAGTCTAGGGTTTAGTGGATGTAAGGTAATGTAAGGTACTGTCCCCTTAATACAATACAAGAGGGGGTATATATAGGGTTCCATAAGCAAAGGGGGGCGGAAAAGTGAAGACGAGCTGAACTGGGTCCTTCTCGGCCGGGAAGGGGATGATCCCGGTCGGGATCATGCATAATACTGGGCGGTATTATGCATAATACCGAGCGGGATTATGCTCTTCCCGGGCGGGAAGATGTCGATCCCGGTCGGGATGATGTCGGTCCCGGTCGGGATGGCCCCACAGGAAGTTGTCTTTCTCGTCTTCTCATCCCGATCATGATGGATGATGGTCCCGACCGGGATGGTTCCTTATTTGCTCTTCCTAGGCTTCTTATCGATGCTCGGTTCTCGGGATATCATCAAGTGTGCTCCATGGGACTCGGGATCGAGTCTAAGCTACCGAGTCATCATCGGTTCTCTTCATTGGCTCCATATGCGTCGGAAACGAGTTGGAATCGTTTCATTTCTCCAAGATAGGCGTTAGGAACCTAAAACAAGCTAGAAGAAGTATAAGTAGCCCCAAAACCGCTCTAAAGAGCGATTCCACAAGAGAAACCGGGTCCAAACACGAGAAATAAACACTATAAAACACACTTATCAACTCCCCCACACTTAACCCTTACTCGCCCTTGAGTAAGCACGAACTAACTAACTAACTAACTAAGACGAATTAAACTACTAGCCAAGCGGGTATTAGCGCACCCTACACCCTTTCAACTCACGCGAGAAAACTTAGAGGAAAAGTGCTCTCCGCAAGGCAAGTGAGGTCTTGCGACAAAACTGTGGATACAACCGAACACGAAAACACAGAAACAAACAAACAAACAAACGGTTGCATCCAAGAATAAACAAATACGCTTCTCTCTATAAAGCGGTGAAAGAAACACCGGTTAAGGACTCAAGGCAAGTGACAACGTTCCTAAGCTAGTAATACAAACCGGAATGGACAAAATCCTAATAGTATGACAACAAAGCAACAGAAATGTTGGTAACTTACCTAGGTCCTCCTAACCTTGTAAGAACGTACTACGGGACGATAGGCGGGATGGAAAAAGGATGAACCACGGAGTTAGTCGACACTGTAGGTAAAGTGAAACCCCACCTCCTTTAGCGATGAGCCAAGAGGGTCGTCCCATGCTCAAAAATAGCCTAACTAGTCCAAGTAAAAAGGTGAATATGGTTGCAAAGTGAGGGATGACCGACCGTTACCGCTATCTCCTTCCTAGGGACTTGGTCCTTTGGTAGGCTCTTCACGATAACAGTCGGTAAAAGGCTTATTTTTGAGGGGGTGAGAATTTTTTGTGAAATGATTTTCTTGGCATTTTTCTTTTGTATTTTGCTTTTGAGTTGCTATGCCATTTCTTTTTCTTCTTTTGTATTTTGTTTTTGCTTTGTTGTGCCTTTTTCTTTTTCTTCTTTTTTTCTTTCTTTTTTTTCTTTTTTTTCTTTCTTTTTCTTGGTTTGCCCTTTTGGCCGAATTTTGTATTGTAGGAAATTGTCACAACCAAGTGTAGAAACCTCGACAAAATTGCAACTTATTTGTGGAAATGTGTAGAAGGTAGAAAAATGGGTATGTCGGGCGCACGCTTTCCCTTCAAACTCACGAAAAAGGTGGAAACTTGGACTAATCAAAACCATTTCAAATATGGTCACCTAACAGACGGGACTCGGGAACCAAGGCCTTTTCACTCCGTGGGTGGTCAAAATGCAAATCCCGCAGTAAATCCCTAGTAGACTAGGTGGACTCAAGGTAAGAAACCAACAAAATCATTGATTTAAAGTCATTCTACTAGACTAAAGTCCAAGACTCGATTCATATCACTAGAAAGGGAAAGTAAACACTTGCGCACTAGCCTCAAAACCGAGTTTTCGAAAACATTTTCTACACTAGACTCACAAACTATACAAGACAAAACAAAACAAAAACAAAACAAAACAGAAGAAAAGGAAACAAACACACAAAGAAAACAAACACCACCCCAAAACTTCCAAACAAGCCACCACATCAATCCACAAACTCCAAAAAGCTCCACCCGAGCACACATCATCACAAAACATCCTCCAAACTCCACAAAAGGGAAAAAGAAGAAAGAAATGAAAGGATATTACCGGATGTCTTGAGAGCCTTTCGATATCCACTGGGATGGAGCAACCTACAAGGAAATGGGGAGGCAAAGCACATACAACACAACAAATATACGACACAAAGACACAAAAGAAAATCTTTTTGATTTTTAAAAAAGTTTTCAAATTTTTAGGGATTTTTAAGATTTTTTCGAAAAAAAACTACCAAAAAAAAACTAAACTAGACTAAGATATCGCTCCCCCCACACTTAAACCGAGCAATGTCCTCATGCTCGATTGGTAGTGTGTGGAAGATACTATAAACAAGAGAAAAAGGGAAAAATAAAGTTAAAAATCTAAAATGAAAGTGAAGAAAGGGTAGAATGTGTCCGGCCGGGGTGTAATCAAGTCACCAAGGGACGAGACGAGAAAAGATATGGATGGAGGAAGAAATAAAAAGAAGAAAATAAAAGGAAATGGGAGGGGAGGGCTAGGTGTAATCAAGTCACCTAGCCCTGATTCCGCCCGATTCCGACCAAATTCTATCAAAAGAGGAAATGAAAATAAGGAAAAAGTGAAAAGACTTGTCAATTTGGATTTTTCAAATGATTCTCGATGTAATCATGTCATCGAGAATCGGGAGCAATTACTAATACCAAAGGTCCCGAGGGCCACCATGACACAAAAAGCATAAAAGGAAGGGGGACAAACAAAGAGAGACTAGCAATAAAAGACGAAAAGAAAGGAGAGTCGCCTACCAAATGGTTAGCAACTCAATAACCTCCATTGTCTCAATGATCGTTATCGGCATGTTGCTTGTCTTCATCCTCGTTATTCCTCTTCCTCTTGAATGTAGTCGCATGGTTGAGTATCGGGCTTGCATTGGTTACATGAGGTCGGGATTTAGAGGGAAACTCGGTGTAATAGTGATGAGGAGATGAGATGAAGGTATATAATTGAGGTGCAAGGGTGAAGAGATAGTGGCAAGGGTGAGTAGGGAGGTTGGGAGAGGGTATAAAGTGGTTGGGTGGGGCTTAACTGAAGAAAGGAAAGTGAGGGAGGGTGTTGTAGCCCTTCCCGGTCGTGACGGACCATCACGGTCGGGATCATGCATAATACCGGGCGGGATTATGCATAATACCGGGCGGGATTATGCGTAATACCGGGAATGATTATGCTCTTCTCGGTCGGGATGATGTCGGTCCCGGTCGGGATGATGTCAGTCCCGGTCGGGATGGCGAGTCAGAAGCTAGTCTTTTACAGTGCAACTCGTCCCGGGCGGGATAGCCTTTCTAGTTCTTCATTCCCCTTGATAGCTTCACCCACAAGGCAACTAATACATCGGGATCTAGAATCTTGTCTCCAAAAGCTTGTCAAAAGCTCAAAAACCGACTTCCTCTACCAAGCTTTAAAGCTTCTATCATCCATATCCCTTTCTAGTTCTTCATCTTCACTTCACACCTATCAATCAAGCTCAAAAACTTCCATTAAAGATCTATCCCTCACATCACTCAAGAAAATCCCAAATTAGAAGAATTCCACAAAACATACATAGCCTAGAAACAAACAAATCACACAAATACAAATACAAAATTTCAAAAGAAGAGGAAGGGGGAATATACAACATGACGGTTCTTGAGGAACTTTGTCAAACCAAGGATGGTGGACTCTTCATTCTTATCCATAGCCCTCAAGGGCTCGGAGGAGCAAGTCAAATGCTCGAGCCACATCATAATGAGGACTCATTGAGTACCCTAGCCAAGCTATCCTCCAAAGCCTCCAAGTCGGAAGCAAGAAGTAGTCACCTAAAGACCCATTATCATGTTTCATGTGATCTCCGGGGTCTTTCCAACCTACAAGCTTTAATGATCTCTTCTTCCCTAAGCACCATCTCCAACCACAAGCAAGCTTCAAATATTTAACATGAGGCACAAAAAGCGGTTTCGACTTCATTTCCCTATTGCACACCTTCATATCTTCCTCAAGTTGTGGGTTCCCATCTTCAAGTCGCAAAGCATCACTTATCCTCATATCATCATGAAGGAGAGAATTGAACTTCTACCGGCGGTTTCAATCTCTTCTAAACCAAAGCTTCGCTTTCTTGCAAGAGGCTCATGACGCTTTTCCATATTTTCACACAACGGTAACTTGAGTTCTTCATTTCCACCCCATGACTTCACAAATCCTACCACCTCATTCAACTCATCCCAAAGCTCCATATCCTCAACGGCAGGCTCATTAGAAGCGCCATGAAGGTCAAGAGGAGGGCAAGCGAAGGAGAGTGAAGGTTCAACAAGTATGGAGGGGATAGACTCTTGAATTTCCTCTATTTTATCAATGTTTTCATCAATGAAACTCTTCAAATTCCCACTAACCTCATCCAATTCTTCACCAACATTGCCTTCATCAAGGGTTATTTCCTCATTCGTCTCATCTTGGGTAGACAATCGAGGTTCTTCATAGCAAGTATCGCTTCTCAAAGGGAATTCATTAGCGGCTTCATCATTGGGTTGTTCCCCTTCCCCAAATGAACATCCTTCATCAAGTTGTGAAGTTCGAGTTAAAAACATTAAGGTTTGAGCCGCTATAGCATTTAATCTAGCCTTACATGCCTCTCTTTCCCTTTGATATTGGGCCATGAATTCATAATGTTCCTTTTGCATTTGGATGGCCATTTCTTGTTGACTCTTTTGCATTTGAAGAATCGATTGATATAACTCCTGTGGACGTCCGTCCGCATCGCCCGGCGCCCCGCGCGTGCCCGCGCGGGACCGACCCGGTTTTCATCGTGTGGCGGCGGCCACCCACGCAGCCCCCTCCCTGCCGGGGGCCGGTCCGATCTCGCATACGGGGCGAAGTGTCGGACCTCAATTTGGATGATGATCCGGACTTGTACTAGACGGGTGCGGGCACTCGTGTTTCTGTTTGGGAATCGATCGAGTCGTGGTTGTAAATGTTTAAAGGCCGATTCATTTGGTAAGGCGACCTTTTTAGTGAACTGAATTCATTGCCGATTTGTGGATTCGCCACCGAATCAATTATGGGGACTCGAAAACCGTTCAAGGATCCCTTGCCGGCTCCAAGTTGAGTGGCACGGGACCTAAAGATAAAAACTTGTACCCTTAAGCACTCCGTGCCTGGAATGACTCTCATTGCCAATGGTTTCGGACATCCGAAAACCGCCGATTCTGAGTAAGGGGTGAGGGTACGTATTTGGAAGCCAACATCCGATAGATGTCAACACCCAATCCCGCCCGCACTATAGCGGCCTCTACTAATCAATCGGTGGGCTGATATCCTAGTTCTTTTGTTGTGGTGGAAGTACTGTAACATCCGTTATTTAAACCCTATGTTTCTTACTACGTCGGTCGTTTTAAGTACAGGTAAGTTTTATCGTCGAAGTACTTGCGTTTACATTCTTTGCATGCAATTTCACGTGACAAGCAGACCATGAAAAGATGCATGTAGAAGAGTAGAGAGTACTAATATTATAAGTATTAGAAAATCAGTTTTAACGTGATAATACAGATATTAGTCATTCTCGTGGTATACCTTACCTGGTATTCTGCTTAAGATGCGTTGGTTCGGTATTAATAGAGATGCGTCGAACCCAATAAGGTGAGCATCCGGACTAATACGAAACCCGACCATCACTTTGTTCAGTTTTAGTTTTTTACGTTTTGAATTCCGTGTTAGGTGATTTAGAATGCGATTATAAGGTCGTAAAAACAATAAATCATATGAAAAACTGTAAATGAGAATGTAAGTAAATCACATTGTGAGGAGTTGAACCCTCGGAATATACACTAAACGGGACTCGATGCATAGATAATTTTGAGAACGGATCTCGGAATTACTCGGGTCTATTTAGTGTGTTTTAGTATTTGTGGCTGAAGTTGGGACGTTACGTATTTTAGTAGATGCTTGTGGGCCTACCGCCCACATCTAGTGTTGTCGTAGTGCATAATAATAGAAAGTACAAATATGGAAAGTTTTGTTTAGATGGCAACCTAGTGACAACTCAATCAACAGGCAGATCCTCCTAGCTTGACCAGTGACTTCGGCAGAACTCCGTTATCGTTTGACCTTCCCGCGGCTACTCCAGCAGAGCTTCGTTGCTAAGGACTAGTTCTGCGGCTAATCCGGCAGAACTTTGTTACTAGTTTTGAGCTAGTCGATCACAGGCAACTCGGTATCGAGTGGGGTGCTCGAAGGTGAGGAGTAGCGTTGATGTCACTTTTTATTGGAACTACGATCGAGTGGATCGTTTGCCTCGGGTGTCGGAGTGCGAGCCCTTAGCGAGAGTTTAGAGGGGGAAGAGAAGAATGAGAATTGTGTCGAAATGAGGGCGTGAAGGGGGGGTATTTATAGGTGTTTTCGATCCTCGCGCCACCGGTATGGGCGCCTGAGCTGGGACGCACCAGGACTCAGGCGCCTGGGCTAAGGCGTGGTGAGACCAAGGCGCGTAGGGCGAGGCGGTTGGGATTTTGAGGATACGGTTTTGATACTTTCCAAAACCGTGAGACGGATGTATAATACGTTTCTTGGGTGTTAAGGTTTCCCGCGGCTTGACCTAGAGCCGTGGGTTTAGTGGGCCTCGGGTGTTCATCCCGAGGTTCGCTTGACACGGTGTTGACTCGGTTCGAGTTTCGGGGCCGACTCGGGGTCCCGGTGTCGGAATTAACTCTAATTAGTGTCTATGTGACCGTAACGACACGTCTAAGGCTGCCATCATGTTAGTTTTAAATTTTTCCGAGTAATTATTTGATCCGTTCTATAGGAAAACTACCTACAACATAGCGAACCCGCATCGCGTTTCAGTCCTATCGTCATCGGGTGTTTGTTGGGCACTTCTGCAGCCACCAGGTCCAAATCTGGGTGTCAACAGAAGCCCCCACTTTGACTGAGGCTTGGACAAGACGAATGTCAAAGTATAACCACCAAGGTCAATCGAAGATTACGACGTGGTGGCTGTCCGGTCGGATCGTTTTAAGTCCAGTGGACTACATGTTGAGGCTCGTCAGCCATAGCTTAGAAATCATACCTGATATCTTCGCTTGCGGTTGCTTTCTTGGGCCCGGGCCGTTGCTTGATATCTTGTTCTTGATTCTTTGTTCGCGCGCGCTTTGTCTTCTTCGGTTTGTTTAAACGATTTATTTAATTTTTAAATGTTTTTAGTGTGTAGGTGACGCGTTAAGCGCACGTGCAAAGAACGTTCTTATGTGTTGTCTTTTATTTAAGTGAATGTTTTTGGGTGCTTGTGAACCCTTGATAAAACGATCGAGGGCGTCAGTCTCCACTCGAGTAGCTGTCTTTCGGGATGCCTTTGACCTCTAGGACAAAACAAGATGATATATAAAACTATCCGAGGGCGTCAGTCTCTACTCGAATAGCTGTCTTTCGGGATGCCTCTGACCCTTAGGACAAAATAAACCATTCGAGGGCGTCGGTCTCCTCTCGAATGAAAAATGTTGTGGAGGTATCAGACTCCATCGAGAGCGTAGGTATCTACTCGAAAATTTGTTGTCGAGGGCGTTAGTATCCACTCGACAAATTGTTTTGGAGGTATCAGACTCCTTCGAGGGCGTTGGTATCCACTCGAAAAATTGTTGTCGAGGGCATTAGTATCCACTCGACAAATTTCTTTGGAGGTATCAGACTCTTTCGAGGGCGTTGGTATCCACTCGAAAAATTGCTGTCGAGGGAGTTAGTATCCACTCGACAAATTGCTGTGGAGGTATCAGACTCCTTCGCCTCTCGGATAACTAAGACCCTTTGAGCGAGAAATTGTTGTTTGTTTATCTGTTTTTGATTAAGTGTTTTTTTTTGCTTGATGAGTTTGTCTTATTTTGTTCGAGTTTGTTCTTGCTTTGTGTTAGCTTGTTATGCATTTGAGATTTGTTCAGAGTTTGTTTAAATTAGTTCGGTTTAGACCGTTCTGTAACGCGTTCGGGCGCAGCTTTATTCGTGTTAAGTGCGGTTCTTATGCTTGTCTTATTATCGAGCGTGTTTCGTCGACGTTGATTAGTAATTGTTTCGTCATTGTTATTTTGCTTGTCTTAAAAGGCGTGTACTTTACGTGTACTGAGCTTTGAGTTTGTTTGCTTTTCTTTGTTTTAGTCTGGACTGGGCCGTTTAGACGCGCATCTGTCTGCGCCCTAGTCTTCAGGCACCTCGCCCCTAGCGCGCTAGAACTTAAGCACGTCAGCTGGGGCGGTCGGGTTTTTGTGGTCCGGGTCTGATTAAGTAAACGAAAATTGGGGCGATCGTTTTATTTCACAATATTCGAACGCGTCGTCCCCTTCGCCCCAAGATCGATTTCTCAACTTTTCTTACCAAGATTTGTTTCGATTTCCGCTATTTACGACAATGTCGACTCTGGGTTAGTGTTCTTTACTTGTTTAATGTCGATTTTGCTTGATTTGATTGATTATTTGTTTGTTTTAAACCCTAGAAAATTGATTTGGGGGGTTTTTGGTTTCGATGCTTTTGATGCTTGTGCTTGGTTCCATTGTTGAATTAGGGTCGATTAGAGTTTGTTAAGTTAGTTATAAGCTTAACATAGGTTCTCGAGGTGCGATGATCGCTCCTTAAGGGAATGTGTTTGTAATGCTAGGGTTAAGGATCGTTTCTCGATTATTCCCGAATTTGTTTTGCATAATCTCGTTCAAATAGTGTTTGTGAGGATGTGGGTAGCTTCCTTGTCAGTTCTTATGGGCTAGGACGGCTCCTAGCGCTCTCCGTAAGGTTTTGTGTGTCTTAAGACGGACCAAAAGGTGTCGTAACAATGCCGGATTTTCCCGAAACCACTTCCATCGTGACCGGGATCGAAAATGGGTGCTAACGGCTTTTGCGGAGTTTTGATATCTTTAACCGAAATTTTGACCCTATTTTAACCTGTTTAAGCTGATTTAGCCTGACTAGGGTTATGTTTTTCTGTTTTTGGTTTTGTTTACAGCTAGAGATGATACCGAGCGTCCCGAGGAAATTTCCTCGGTTGGTGCTAATGTTAGGGCCAGTGCTAGTGTGGAGGTTGTCGGGGCTAGTTCGCATACTCTCCGAGGGATTCGCAGGAGACACAGGAGTATTTCGTCCCAGCGTCGCGATCCCGAGACTATTAATGAGGCTGAATTCGATAGAGTGAAGAAGCGTAAGCTTCCGAAGACGGTTGCTAGGAGGGCTCACGTTCCAGTTCCTGTATCGGAGGATGAGGAGACTATCTATGAGGATCCTGAGTGGGATCGGGATTGGGATGGTCATCAGTTGATGTTTCACTCTGACCGTCACATTTCTCACCGCGTCGTGCGGGGTCTTGTGAGTGTCCTATTCGTGTTTATTAGTTATGTTTCAGGTTTTATTTCTTGGCTCGGGTTAGGTTAGGTTTGTTATGTTTATCCTTGCATTGTTTTGGTTTGCAGCCCCCAGGTCCGATGAGGACTTTCTCGGGTTTTACTACGTGTCTTGATATCTATTTTCAGAAGTTGACTCCTACGGTAAAGAGGATTATCAAGAGGACCGCTCTAGGTCCTGTTGTTGGGCAGTGGTTAGATTCGTAGGTTGCAAGACTAAGTGCAATCTTATGGTGATTAGAGCGATGATAGATCGCTTCCACGATACTACCCCGACCTTCCACATGGCTTTTGGGGAGGTCGGGATGACCCTAGAGGATTTTGGTATGATTAGTGGTCTGCCCTAGGGTCCGGATAGGATTAGGTGGGCTGCCGAAGGCCCCAGTCTAGATAGCGATGAGGTGTGGGGCCTCATCGGGGATTGTTTACCGCGTGAGGCATATAGTACGCCTCACGCTTTGGTGAGTTCTTATATCACTGAACACTTCGAGCGAGTGGCGGTGCTAGAGGGTCGGGAACCCAACACGCTGGAGCAGGATGCCCGGTTGTGGTTGTGGTACTTCCTAGGGTCGACCCACTTCTCGGACAAGGGCGAGAGGTTCAGCACTAGGATTTTGTCCTTCCTGGCTGAGCTGACTCAGCTAGGGCGCTACGATTGGGTGACCGCGGCTTTCGCGGAGATGACTCGCTGCCTGCAAGTCATGGTGAGGCCGCTGGTGATAGAGTCGGCCTCGGTCGTGCCCATTGTGGGTCCGGGCCTTATACTGAAGGTTAGCTACTATTCTCTCCTTTTTATTTTGAATTCCTATTTGATCTTGGCCTAGTGTTTCTAAGTGTATTATGGGTTTGTTGCAGGCTTGGATCTACTCCCTACTTCCCGTGTTTGGCACCTAAGACGGTGCGGGTGCACTGATGGGAGGGATTTGTCGTGGATCCCAACCATCAAATGAAACCGGCAAAACCAAACTAGGGTAGCTAGGGTAAGTCGGGTCGAATCCACGGGGACGGTAAGAGGCGTCTAGACTAAGGTCGCCCAAATACGAGACTAGGTCAACGAGCTAAGCTAAAGAATGATAGAAGGGGAGAGAGCTAGACCAAGACTAAAGAAAACAAACAAGGAAAACGGGCTAGGATTAGGTCGGGGTCAAAGGGGTAACGGAATGGTCAAGGAGGAGCTAGAGTGAAGGAGGTAGTAGGGTAATCTAGGTAATCTAACTTAGACCGACCTAGAGGTTCCTCATGGAACCCATCCGGCGACACACACGACAAAGGAAGACAAGAAAAACAAGCATTCCAACCTACTTAGTCATTCAAGCATTCCAACAAACATGTAATGTGCATCACTCAAGAAGAAACCCAAATCTTCCACCAACATCTCCAACAAACCCTTAATCACCCAATTAACACCCTAATCACCCTACTAACCCTAGCAAGAACACTACTCTAACATATCTAATCTAAAACTAACAAGAACAAGGTAAACCATCACAAGAACAAAAGGGTGTAAACATGAAACTAACAAGGATGAAGAACAAAACAATAAACAAGAACTAAAGATTGTAACTTGATTGATAAACAAAGATGAAAAGAAAAGAAAAGAAGATTATACCATACTAGAGAAGATGAAAAGAAGAGATCTTGCATAGATGAGAAAAAACCCAAAACAAACATCCAAGTTTGTCAAGCTTGGTGAAGATCTTGAAGAATTCCCAAATTACAAGCATAAACTAGGATTAACTACTAATTACCGACTAATCTATACTAATCTAATCTAATCTAACCTAAAAATAGTCTAGGGTTTAATGTCTAATGTAGTGCATAAGCTTTACAAAACAAGGGAAGAGTATATATAGGGTAACAAATGGAAGGGAGAAGAAAGAAAGGAAATGCGGACTACAGCACTTGGTCCCGACCGGGACGGGTCATCCCGACCGGGACGGACCCACCATCCCGACCGGGACGGGTTGGTCCCGACCGGGACGGCCTTGCAGTAGCCTCCTCCAAAGTGCACTTCATCCCCGACGGGATGAGGTGCATACCCGTCGGGGATGAGTCTTGTAGGCCTCCAATATGACCCTTTTGGTTCCTCCTTGCCTCACATGGACTTCTCATCGATTCTCGGGACTCGGGATCGGGTCTCGGAGGCTCGAGATTGGGTCCCAAGGTCTCGGGGTCGATTCCAAAGCATCGAGTCATCGTTCCTTTATTTCGTTGGCTCCAAAATGTGTATGTATCGAGTCGGAATCGCTCCAACTCTTCCAAATCGGTCTCGAGAACCTGAAACGAACTAAAGGAAGCATAAGAAGCCCATAAATCGCTCCCAAGGAGCGATTCCACAAGGAAAATGGGACCAAAACACTACAAAATAGGCACTACAAACCACACTTATCAACTTCCCCACACTTAACCCTTACTCGCCCTCGAGTAAGCACATACTAACTACTATACTAGCCGAATGGGTATTAGCGCACCCTACTCCCTTTCAACTCACGCGAGTGCACTTAGAGGAAAAGTGCACTCCGCAAGGCAAGTCGGGTCTTGCGACAAAACTGTGGATGCAACCGGACACAAGACACAAAAACAAACAAACACACAAACGAACACATAAAAGGTTGCACCCAAAAGAAAAGAAATACCGCTTCCCTCAAACAAGCGGTGAAAGAAACACCGGTTTAGGACTCGAAGCAAGCGACAACGTTCCCAAGCTATCAATACAAACTGAGGTGGACTAAACCCTAATAGTATGACGGTAAAGCAACAAAAACGTTGGTAACTTACCTAGGTCCTCCTAACCTTCTAAGAACGTACTACGGGACGATCGGTGGGATGGAAAAAGGATGAACCACGGTGTTAGTCGACACTTTAGGTAAGTGAGACCCCGCCCCCTTCAGCGTGAGCCAAGAGGGTCGTCTCATGTCTAAAACCGCCTAACTAGTCCAAGTAAAAAGATGGAAATATGCAAAATGAGGGAAGACCGACTAATGCCGCTATCATCCTTCCTAGGGACTCGGTCCTTTGGTAGTCTCTTCACGGCAAAAGTAGGAAAAAGGCTTATTTTGATAGGTAGGGGTTATTTTTGTGAATCGGGTTTTCTTTTGGCATTTTCTCTTTTCTTTTGCATTTTTGCCTTGTTTTGCCATGCCATTCTTTTTCTTCTTTTCTATTTTCTTTTTGGCTTTTGTGCCTTTTCTTTTTCTTCATTCTTTTCTTTCTTTCATTTTCTTTCATTTTCTTTTCTTTGCCCTTTCTTGGCAACATTTGGCTTTTTGGCATTTCATTGTGTAACAAGAAAGAGAGGAATCAACAATTTGCAATTTATTGGTGGATATGTGTAGGAGGTAGGGGAATGGGTAAGTCGGGGGTCGCGATCCCTCTTCAAACCCACAAAAAGTGGAGAACTTGGACTAATTAAACAATCCCAAACATGGTCACCTAGGGGACGGGACTCGGTAACCAAGGCCTTTTCACACCATGGGTGGTCATAATGGTCAAAATGCAAATCCCGTAGTAAATCCCTAGTAAGCTAGGTGGACTCAAGGTAAAGGACCAACAAATTCATTAATTTAGGGTCATTCTACTAGACTAAAGTCCAAGACTCGATTTATACTACTAGAAAGGGAAAGTAAGCACTCACACACTAGCCTCTAAACCGGGTTTTCAAAAACCATTTACACACAAGACACACGACAAAACACAAAACAAAGACTCAACGAAAACGAAAGAAAAAGAAACAAAAGAAACAAAACAAGAACAACACAAAACGAACACATTCACAACATAAACACCACCCCGATCATCTAAACAAGCCACCAAATCATCCACACTTTACAAAGCTCCACCCGAGCGCACAACATCACAATCTCCTCCAAACTCCGCAAGAGGTAAAGAAGAAAAAGAGATAAGATGTTACCGGGAGTCTTGAAAGCCTTTCAAAGTTAACGGCGATTAAAGCAACCTATAAGGGAAAGGGAGGCAAAACACGCACACAAAACAAATATACGACACAAAGACACAAAAGGAAAACACACAAAAGAAAAATCTTTTTGATTTTTTGTGAAAAATTTTCAAATTTTTATGGATTTTTAAGATTTTTTTTCGAAAAACTACAAAAATAAAGCTAACTATGCTAGAATACCACTCCCCCACACTTAAGTCGAGCCATGTCCTCATGCTCGACCGTAGTGCATGGGAGCACAAAAGAAACTACGAAAATAAAGCTAGAAATCAAAAAGAAAAGTGGAGAAAAGGGTAGAAAGCGTCCGGTCGGGGTGTAGTCAAGTCACCATGGGCTGAGACAAGAAAAGATATGTATGGGGGAAGAAAATAAAAAGAAGGAAATAAAAGGAAATGGGAGGGGAGGGCTAGGTGTAATCAAGTCACCTAGCCCGGATTCCGCCTAAATCCGACTAAATCCTCAAAAAGAAAGAGTGAAAAACTTGTGAAATTTGGATTTTGAAAAGGACTCTCGATGTAGTCACATCATCGAGAATCGGGAGCAACCAAAACCAAGGCCTCGAAGGCCACTAAGGTACCATGACTCAAGGGGAAGGGACTAAACAAAGGAATACAAGCAACAACAAAAACGGAAAAGAAAGGATAGTTGCCGTACCATAGGTTAGCAACTCACTCTCTCCATCGTCTCATATATCATTATAGGCACTTGCTTGTCTTTATTATTTCTATGCCGCTTCAAACTTGATAGAACCGCATGGTAAAGGTAGTAATGGTGTGAGGGGGTGAGGTTTGGTGTGAATATCGGTTTAAAGTAGATAGAAGATGAAGTGAGGATATGAAAATGAAGTATGTGGGTGGTATGATAGGAGCAAGGAAGGTAGGGAGGTTGGGTGGGGGTATATAATTGTTGGGTGGGCTTGAATGTCGAAGAAGAGGCACCAAAAAGAGAGTAGGGGATCATCCCGGTCGGGATGGGTGGTCCCGGTCGGGATGACATACCCGTCCCGGTCGGGAAGGCTCCTTCCCGATCGGGATGACACTCCAGTGAACTAGATTTTTGGCACCCTCATCCCGATCGGGACGGCCCCATCCCGGTCGGGACGACACACCCTTCCCGGTCGGGAAGGGTCTTCATGACTCCCATGACCCCAAAATCCGATTCTCTTACTCACATTCCAAGCTCTATCGATAACCACTCCTTTCTAGGAGTCACCTTCACTTCACTTATCACAATAAACTCAAAGTACACATCAAATTCACTCCCTTACATCGCTCATCAAAATACCAAATCAATTACAAGAATATCACAAAACTAACAAAATCAAGAGAAAAATCACACAAATACAAGCACAAGTACTCTAAAGAGGAGAGGAGAATGTACAACATGACGGTTCTTTAGGAACTCCGTCAAACCTAGGATGGTGAACTCTTCTTCAACCGTAGCCCTCAAGGGCATGGAGGAGCAAGTCGAACGCGCTACCGACATCATAATGTAGGCCCAAGAAGCGCTCGAGCCTAGCTAACCTCCACGGCCTCCAAGGAGGAGGCAAGAAGTAGGATTTCCAAGACCCAAAATCATCATTCGTGTCATATCCGGGGTCTATCCATCCTATGAGCTTCACCGGCCTCTTCCTCCCTAGGCATCACCTCCAATCATTAGCAAGCTTCATCTCCAAGAAACAAGGCACAAAAAGCGGTTTTGGCCTTATCTCCTCAATGCACACCCCCACACTTTCCTCAAGTTGTGGTTCCCCATCTTCATCACTCGGCCCCACATCATCTTGGAGAAGAGGATCGAAACTTCTACCGACGGTTTTAATCTCTTCCATGTCATTGTTTGGTTCACTAGCAAGGGGCTCTTGATGCTTGTCCAAATTATCGCACATGGGCAACTCGAGGCTAACAATCTCACCCAACAACTCCACAAACTTCACCAAACCATCCAACTCACTATCCTCCTCCAATTCCTCACCAATGTTGCCTTCACTAAGGGTCATATCCTCATCCGTCTCTTTTTGGGTAGACGATTGAGGTTCTTCAAAGCAAATCTCTCTATCAAAGGGAACTACATCGGCGGCTTCGTGATTAGGTTGCTCTTCTCTCTCAAGTGGGCACCCTCCATCTAAATGTGATGCTCGGGATAAAGACATTACGGTTTGAACCGCTAATGCATTTAAATGAGCATTCCTCGCCTCGTTTCCCCTTCGAATTTGGGCCATTAATTCATCTTGTTGTTTTCGCAATTGAATGGCCGTTTCTTGAAGGCTTCTTTGCATTTGAAGCATCGATTGATGTAACTCTAAGTTTGACGATTGGTGGTCATCGGGGTCTTGTAAAGCTCCTTGATAATCTTGATAATCTTGATGATAATCTTGATAATCTTGATTAAACATGGTGTCTTGATGATGCCCAAGGGGTGGGGCATCATATTGTTGGTAGTGAGGTTGAGGTGATTGGTAGTATTGTGGGTCATTGGGTTCATATTGTGGTTGGGGTGGAGGGTAATATTGTGGGTCTTGGTGGTATTGGCTTCCATAAGGTGAATCTTGATTGAACATGGTGGGTTCACATTGATAACTCGAGTAATAGTCACCATGATCGTAGGATTGGTAATCGTTCACTTGTTGGTAGCCATTTTCATAACCTTGAAGTTCATACCCACTAGAGTCTTGATCCCCCCAAGAAGCTTGATTATGGTAGGGGGACGTCATGTCATACTCTTGGTTCATGGAAGAAGAGGAGTAGCTCATATCGGCTCCCGAGTATGTGGAGTTTAGATCAAACCCCATGCTTGCTCGAAAATCGTAGCTCATACCCGGTTGGAAACCACTCATTCTAGCAACCGTCCGTTAAAGCGGCTCTAAGTCGCAAGAAGAAGATAGTCACCACCTCTAAGCACAAACTGTAGACTAAGAACAAACGTGAGAAGTCTAGTGCTTTTTGGGCACTAGACAAGAGAGAAATAAACCACACACACACAAGAAGCAAGGAAACCAAAAGAAAAAAGAAAAACACAAACACAAAGACAAAGTCTAGTAACTAGGAAAACAAAGTCTAAACTAGCACCGTCCCCGGCAACGGCGCCAATTTGATGGGAGGGATTTGTCGTGGATCCCAATCGTCAAATGAAACCGGCAAAACCTAACTAGGGTAGCTAGGGTAAGTCGGGTCGAATCCACGGGGACGGTAAGAGGCGTCTAGACTAAGGTCGCCCAAATACGAGACTATGTCAACGAGCTAAGCTAAAGAATGATAGAAGGGGAGAGAGCTAGACCATGACTAAAGAAAACAAACAAGGAAAACGGGCTAGGATTAGGTCGGGGTCAAAGGGGTAACGGAATGGTGAAGGAGGAGCTAGAGTGAAGGAGGTAGTAGGGTAATCTAGGTAATCTAACTTAGACCGACCTAGAGGTTCCTCATGGAACCCATCCGGCGACACACATGACAAAGGAAGACAAGAAAAACAAGCATTCCAACCTACTTAGTCATTCAAGCATTCCAACAAACATGTAATGTGCATCACTCAAGAAGAAACCCAAATCTTCCAGCAACATCTCCAACAAACCCTTAATCACCCAATTAACACCCTAATCACCCTACTAACCCTAGCAAGAACACTACTCTAACATATCTAATCTAAAACTAACAAGAACAAGGTAAACCATCACAAGAACAAAAGGGTGTAAACATGAAACTAACAAGGATGAAAAACAAAACAATAAACAAGAACTAAAGATTGTAACTTGATTGATAAACAAAGATGAAAAGAAGAGAAAAGAAGATTATACCATACTAGAGAAGATGAAAAGAAGAGATCTTGCATAGATGAGAAAAAACCCAAAACAAACATCCAAGTTTGTCAAGCTTGGTGAAGATCTTGAAGAATTCCCAAATTACAAGCATAAACTAAGATTAACTACTAATTACCGACTAATCTATACTAATCTAATCTAATCTAACCTAAAAATAGTCTAGGGTTTAATGTCTAATGTAGTGCATAAGCTTTACAAAACAAGGGAAGAGTATATATAGGGTAACAAATGGAAGGGAGAAGAAAGAAAGGAAATGCGGACTACAGCACTTAGTCCCGACCGGGACGGGTCATCCCGACCGGGACGGACCCACCATCCCGACCGGGACGGGTTGGTCCCGACTGGGACGGCCTTGCAGTAGCCTCCTCCAAAGTGCACTTCATCCCCGACGGGATGAGGTGCATACCCGTCGGGGATGAGTCTTGTAGGCCTCCAATATGACCCTTTTGGTTCCTCCTTGCCTCACATGGACTTCTCATCGATTCTCGGGACTCGGGATCGGGTCTCGGAGGCTCGGGATTGGGTCCCAAGGTCTCGGGGTCGATTCCAAAGCATCGAGTCATCGTTCCTTTATCTCGTTGGCTCCAAAATGTGTATGTATCGAGTCGGAATCGCTCCAACTCTTCCAAATCGGTCTCGGGAACCTGAAACGAACTAAAGGAAGCATAAGAAGCCCATAAATCGCTCCCAAGGAGCGATTCCACAAGGAAAATGGGACCAAAACACTACAAAATAGGCACTACAAACCACACTTATCATGCACCCAAAGAGATTTCTGGCGGGGATCGAGTGGAGGCTTGCTCAGCCTAAGAGCACAATCAGCCATTACCCGTCGGAGAATGCATTAGTTAACAAGCTACGCATTGAAGATGTAAGTTTCCTTCTTTTCTTTTTATGGCTTATTTTGTTCAATAGCCCCCAAGGTTCGGGATTTACTAGGATGTTGGTTTTGTTTGTGTAGTTTGTGGCCCGCCCTTGGGCTGATTACGAGGGCGTGCCGGAGTATGTTGCTACGGAGCTGACGCCTAAAAGTTATAGGAGGATGCTCCTTCCTGCGTTATTTCGCCCAGTTTGGTATCTGGGTGAGCGGCAAGTGCGTCAGTGCCTGTACGACGACTTTAGGGTACCGGTTGATCCTCCCCGGACCATGTTCAGACCACCGACTGCCGCAGAGGTCCTCGAGGATAGGGACGGAGAGGGAGGCGATACACTCTTGGTGCCTGGTCCCTTCTATCTGTCTCACGTCACCCGGCGGCTAACTTGGTATCGCCTCGTGGTGAGGTTCTAATTCTCGGTTCTAGTGTTTGCTTTGCGGTTTATTGTTTCTTTGCCCTTTGACCGACCAATCTGTTGTCTTCTCAGCTGGCCGACCCGGCAGATGAGATCCAGCCCCCAGATTTTCCCTTGACGCTGCTTTGGGTGGATGCGGCTGGGATACCCTTTGCTGAGCCCCCCCCCCCCCCCCCCCCCCCCCCGTGCTCTGCTGAGGAGATGGATGCCCGGATTGAGTGGCATGACCAAGTGTACCGAGTGAGTTTTTTTTTGTTCTTCATTTGGGCTCTAAGAGTTAGGGTCGGTTCGCCTAATTTCTATGGTTGCACTCTCAGGTTTCCTCGGCTTGCCATCAGCGGTTGTGGCAGGCTGCCAACTGCTTCCGGGCCTATGCCTCGAGGATTTTCTGTGACACTTCGGGGCCTTGATCGGTGAGTTTGCATGACTAGGGTGGTTTTCAAGCCTGTTGGTGTACTTTCCTGATGTTTTAGTGTATTTGCAGGACGTTCCAGATATGGTGGGGCAGCTAGAGACTCGGGTGAACGAGCTCGAGGCAAGAGAGCTTGAGGCACAACGGCTCCTGCAATCTCGGGCTGACGAGATCGCCTTCCTGAAGGAGCAACTGGCTCAGTCTCGGGGTGAGACCTCCGCACAAGGTGAGTCTAGGCAACGGGTGGAGATGGAGGCTGAGGCTAAGGGTGCTACGGAGGAGGTTGGAGGGACTCCCAAGACAGCTACCCTAGATATGCTGTCGGGGATGGACGGTAGTGATTCTCCTCTTATAGACCTGGAGGACCTAGGGTTAGATGACCAGCTTTGCGAGATTGTGATTGCCGTCGGCGCGGCTTCTAGGGGTCCTTCCTAGCCTTGATTTGTATAAGGGTTCGTATATTTTGTATATGTGTTTTAGATTCTTAGTATTTGAATTGGTTGGATTAGTCTTGCGTTTTCGTTTGGCGAATTGTTTACCTAGATTGACAAGTAATCACTTTTGCGTTCATTCATTTTTGCGATGTGACCCGGTTTAGGGTGCGTTAGCGTTGCATGAGAGTATGAAAACAGTTTCTTTCGGAGGTTTTAAAATGCGTGGGTTTGAGCCGAGAATCGGATCAGATATTACGTCGATCAAAAATGTTTTGACTTGAGATGGACGAGATGCAAAATGGTAACGTAAAATATTACGTGTTTTGACCGCGTGTATTAGGAGATGAGTGCAATTGCTTTGACATTCGGAACGAAATCGAAGGTTTAAAATTCGGGCAATTTTTGAAGAAAAAAAAGTTAGACCACTTTTTGCATACTCTTGATATTGCCTTGTTAGGCTACTGACGCGACCAGACGATAACAGTTAAAAGGCTACAACACGCCTAGGTGGGGTAGCTTACCCCCCTAAGAAAAATGAAAAGACGTCTAAGTCCGGTGGGTCCGACGGGTGAAATATATATCCGCGTGGACCTGTTACTCTTGCGTGGGCATTTCGGCTTTTGGAAAGGGGTTTCGCGACTTCAGGAGGTCGTTCCCGACATTCGGGGTTGTCGGATGTGAGAGAGAGGTTAAAGATTGTGGAGATGATTGTACTACAGAATAAGGAAGCTATGTGGGCTAATGTTGCTAAGTGCCCGACCAAAGACGGCGTTACCGATCCTAGTATTCGTCAGTTCATCTAAACGGGCCGAGACCGACAAGACTCATATTGAAAATGTGAGTGAGAAGGGGAAGTGGGATTGGTTGGGCCCGCTTTTGGCTAGTGCTGTGGAAGCTCGTGTTAGGAGGGGTCGATGGTGAAAGACCCGAGCAAGCATACCCAAATGGCAAGGGAAAGGAAAAGTTGGACCGGTAGAGCCCAACCGTTTAGTACTATGTTGTATTAATTGACATTATGTGGTGTATTAGCACTAGTTTTTGGTGGGGTTTTACTTGACGCGTTGTCATTTTTCGGGGTAGCCGGATTTTGGATGTTTGATGTAAAGGGCCTCGACAAAGGCTTGATTTACTTGATTTTGCATTAATGAGAAGCACATTTATTTATTTATTTGTTTTGTTTTTTTTCGTGGTGGCTCGCAACTCGATTCTTCATTTTGCCCGGAGTGCCCTTTCGGGTTTTCACTCTGTCCTCGGCTCACCTTTGTTTTGTCTTTTTTTTTAACGATGGCTCGCAACTTGTTTCTTCATTTTGCGCGGGGTGCCCTTCCGGGTTTTCACCCCGTCCTCGGCTCGTCATTTGTGCTTCATTATTTTAAAATCACTCGTTGGTCGAGTCGTAGAAGGAGTCCCGGTTTATACATGAATCAATTAATCGATTTTTTTTGTTTTTTTTGGTTGTTTGGTTGTACCCGGGGAACAGGTTGCCTACGTATCCGCTTTTAGACGGAATCAAACCATGTTTGTAGTTCTTTTTAGATGTGAGTGATTTTGCTTTAGACTCGTTATGCCAATTATCGATGTGAGATGTTTATAGTGTATTCACATGAGTTTTCACCCTAGCAAAAAATTAATGTGAAATGGTCGGGTGTGACCCCTTGAAAGTGACAATTACCGAGATACCGTGTTTGGGTCAGGGTGACTGGCTTGGACGATTTTGGAATGTGGAGCTGGGTAGTGAGTGGCTCTGATGAACTAAGATCTGGAGCTTGATTTTTGTGGAGTTAAGGCTATGGGGTTGCGGTTTCGTAATGTGGTAGGAAAGAGGAAGCTGAGTAAAAATGACTCAGACTTCAATCGGGTGGGTTGTAAATTACGTGGGATCTGATTTCCATGTCTGGCCCTAACGATGGGGATTATCCTATTGAGCTTGAATCCTCAAAATTCCGGACTGTCTCCTAACAAGTGTCTCGGGAAGGTCTTAAGGGTTGTAATGTAGGGAGGCTAGTGTATGGGTGCTAGTTGACTGGTCTAATCATTTTTTCTTTTTCTTTTTTTTTGCTTTTCATTCGGACTTTGCATTTGAAGTTGAGTTGAATGATTGGGGGTTTCATTTTGACCATCGAGTTTGGTCTTGATCATTGAATTGGCCGGTTTAGTTTGGCCTTGGTTTTATTTCTTTCTTTGGCTCCTTTTGGCCGTTTCAGACTTCCTTTTCTTTTTGTCAGACTAGCACCTATGGTAGGAAATGGTCGGTCTCTACTTGAGGGGTATTTATTGTGGGGAATGGGTTTGCCTTCCGTCCTTGATCACAAGCTAAAAGACTATCTGGGTTTGTCATAGGATTCGGTAATGCTCGTTCTAAGGGATATCTATGTGGCTTTCTATACCAGACACGGAATAGGTAAAAGCAAAGAACACGGGATCTCAGTTCTTGTAATTCCTCGTTGTTTCGAGGTATGTTTGATTGTTATCGATAAATGGCATAGTACCGAGTTGTAAGCAAGAAAGTACATTATTAAATCAAGCGATTGTCGAGGCGCATCATAAACGAAGAAAAGTTTATTTCTTTTTATTGATAGTAATAAGCGGGCTATGTGCCCGTGATATTGTTTTCGGGGAGGTGGAGGACAGATCCCCTCACACCTCCTGACTCGATGCGAGAAATGAAAAGACATTTGTTATATTACTAGGTCTAGGCCCTAAGACGAACTAGACTCTGACTCAGACGCAGATTTACTCGTCTCGGTGGATGGTCGTGAGTTGTCGGCATCTTCCTCGATAGTCAGGGCATTCTCCTCTATAGGGTCCCTGATAAGGGTAGTTTGTAGTGCCTAATTTGTTGTGTTTTGGTCCTTTTTTCCTTGTGGAATCGCTCCTTGGGAACGGTTTATGGGTTACTTATGCTTCCTTTAGTTCGTTCTAGGTTCCCGAGACCAATTGTGAAGAATTGGAGCCAATCCGACTCGATACATACACTTTTTGGAGCCAACGAAGTGAAGGAACGATCACTCGATGCCTTGGATTCGACCCCGAGACCTTGGGACCCAATCCCGAGCCTCCGAGACCCGATCCCGAGTCCCTAGAATCGATAAGAAACCCATGTGAAGCAAGGAGGGACAAAAAGGAGCTTAAAGGAGGCCTACAAGACCCATCCCCGACGGGAAGGACCTCATCCCGTCCGGGATGAAGTGCACAAAAGAGAGGGCTGCTGTTTTGGGTCCATCCCAACCGGGATGAGCTCATCCCGACCGGGACCAACTCATCCCGACCGGAATGGCCCAGTTACAGGCCCGCGTCACTTGTTTCCTTTCCTCCACTCATTGTAACCCTATATATACCCTCCCTCTTGTAATCTAAGCTTATGTTAGACATTACCCACAAACCCTAGCCTAGTTTAGCATAGATTAGCATAGATTAGAGTAGATTAGTCGGTAATTAGTCCTTAATCTTAGTTTAGCTCTTGTATTAAGGGAATTCTTGAAGATCTCCACCAAGATTGACAACCTTGGAAGATTGTTTTGGGTTTTCTCTTTTATACAAGTTTTCATTTTTGCTTTCATCTTCTAGCATGGTATAATCTCTTTTCCTTTCTCTTAATCTTTGTTTTATCATTCAATTTTCATCTTTAGATCTTGTTTATTGTTTTGTTCATCATCTTTGTTAGTTTTACATATATATGCTCTTGTTCTTGTTTTGGTTTCTCTTGTTAGTGTTAGTTTTCCTTTAGATATGTTAGAGTAGATTCTTGCTAGGGTTATTAGGGTGATTGGTTGTGATTGTGGATGATTAGGGTGAGATGGGTGGTGCTAGATGTTGTTTTTGTTGTTTCCTATTAACCTTGCACTCCACATGTTCGATGTAATGCTTGTGAAACTCGAGACGATCAATCCTTGTTTTTCTTGCCTCTTCTCTTGTGTGTGTGTGTTTGGTTGTAGGTTTGGTAACCTCATTAGTAGCGATAGCATGGTGAGGGTGACCCCTAGACCGTTTAAGTAGCGAGAGCCCGATCGGAACCTAGGCTACGAAAGCACGCTAGTAACCCCGTCTTTCCCCTTTTTGTCTTCGTTGCACCCATGAACCCGACCTAACCCTAGTTTCTTCTTATCATTTTATTAGCTTCCGCTAGTCATTAGATGCTTGTTTAGCCTTTTTATTTGTTGTTTTAGACTATAGTTTAGTCCTTAGCCATCGCTTAGATTAGCTTGTCTTGAACCGAGTCTTTGACCGTAGCACACCTTAGTCCGACACCCCGTCCCTGTGGATTCGACCCGACTTGCCCTAGCTACCCAGTTAAGTTAGTTGGTTATTATTTGGTGGCGGGATCCACGGCAAATCCCACCCATCAAATTGGCGTCGTTGCCGGGGACGGCGTAGTTTAGACTTTTGTGTGCTTAGTTTTGGACTTTGTTCTTGATTTTTGTGTTTTCTTCTCCTTGTGCATCTCCGTTCTAATTCTTGTGTGCTATTCTCCCTTCCTAGTGCCTTAAAAGCACTAGGCTACTAACGTTTGCTCAAGTGCTTCTAGTTCATCCTAGGTATCAAAGCAACGTTATAGAAATGGCACGTCCTAGCTTCAATCAATCGTCACGGGACAACTACGGGGCAAATGGCCAAGTCCCAAAATTTCACCAACCATATCGACCTCATCAACAATCTTACGAACGCCCTCCATATGGTTACCATGAAAGTTGTCAAGGATCATCACAAAATCCTAACAACTACCAAACACCCTCACATAACCCACAACCAATAATCCCCAACTTCGAGACTTGTCAAATGTTGGTCCAAATGCAAAAGAGTCAACAAGAGGCGTTAATGCTATTGCAAAAGGTTCAACATGAGATGATGATTTTAATGCAAAAGAGTCAACAAGTGATGATGACTCACATACAAGGGGTGGAAAGGGAGCTCAAGGCCCAAATAGGGGTGCAAGATGCTCGCATCAATGCACTCATGGCTCGTATCACGATGTCGGCCACTCGAGCTCCACAACATGTTGAGGAAGGTTCATTTGGGCAAGAAGGTCGGGTGTTTCCACAAGAAAGTCAACCCGACCATGAAGCCATGAATGAAGAAGAGAGGGTCAATCAAGAGACCATTGTTGAGTGTTGCTTGGGTGGTGAAGATATGGGAAGAATAGAGGAAGTTGAAGCTTCAAGGGCCGACAATGAGGAGGGGTGTGAACATGATTCTCAAGATAACTCTTGGGGAGCCGATGTATTGGCTATCAAATTGGATTTGTTCGATTTTCTTCGTGATGAACCGGATCTTGACAATCCAAAGCCAAGTGAAGACAAGACTCCTCTAGGCCATGTAGACAAGGTGAGTGAAAAGGAACGCAATACTTGAGAAAAAGAGGTAGATGCCTTAGAACTCGCCTTGAATGGGCAATTGAAGGATCCTAAAGCCTCCAATGAAGAAAACTTGATGCCTTCACCTCCTCTATCGCACTCGATTTCTAGTCCCTTGTCTTGTGAGACGGTTGATGGAGAGGATCCTTGTCGGGCGGTGGAAGAGAATTCTACTCTCGACCCCGAAGAAGAAGCAATCCCCTTAGGGTGTGATCTCTCAACTCATAACACCGAGCATGACTCTAGACCACTATACCTACCGGATGGTCATAAGAGTTGTTGCTATCATGGTTCGGAAGACCCGGAATATCACGAGAACCCCGAGCATAATGAAGATGATTGCTTCTTGCCTCCGACTTGTAAGCTCTTGAAAGTGGCTAGGCTCGGACATGTGAGCCTCAATGAAGATGTTGCTAGAGCATTTGACTTACTCCTTCGATCTCTTGATGGCTATGGAGGTGTAGTTGGTTGGAGTACCTTATTGTAAATATCTCTTTTTCTTTTCCTTTGAGCTTTTGTTTGTATATATGTTTGTTTGGATAGTTTGGTCTCTAGGATTGTTAGTTTTTGTGGAAATCTAGTAATTTGGTATTTTGATGAGCGATGTGAGGGAGGGAATTTGATGTTGTATTTGAGCTTGTTGAGATAGGTGTGAAGTGAAGGTGAATGCTAGAGAGGAGTGGTCATTGTTAGAGCTTGGATTGTGAGCAAGGGAGTCGGTTTTTGAAGCTTGGAACGAACTTTTGGAAGCAATAAAGGGTTCGGAGACTCTTCCCGGCCGAGAAGAGGTCATCCCGACCGGGAAGGATGAGTCATCCCGACCGGGAAGGGTGTCATCCCGACCGGGAAGGGTGTCATCCCGTCCGGGATGAGTGTGACAAAAGTTGGGGCTACTAGAGTGCCATCTCGACCGGGACGAAGGCTTCCCGACCGGGACGAGAAGGTCATCCCGACCGGGACCATCCATCCCGACCGGGACCATCCATCCCGACCGGGATGGACCCCCTGTTCCTCCTTTGGCCTTTTCTTCGTCGTTTGAGCCCACCCTACCACTTTATACCCCCTCCCAACCTCCCTACATGTCCTTACTCTCATTATATGACCCCTACACCTCATATACACATTTTCACCTCACTTTCTCTTCACTTTACACCGACTTTCACATCAAAACCCACCTCATTATACCTTTGTGCTCCAACCATGGATCCGTATCGCGATTGGGGAGGCATAACAACGACGACGACTAGCTACATGCCGACATTGATTTATGAGACGATGGAGCGAGTGAGTTGCTAACCGTATGGTACAGCAACTATCCTCTCTTTTCCGTCTTTTATAGCTTGTTTGCCCTTGTTTGTTCCCCTTCCCCTTATCATTTGTGTCATGGTGGCCCTCGGGGCCTTGGTAATGGTCGCTCCCGACTCTCGATGATGTGATTACATCGAGAGTCCTTTGAAAAAATCCAAATTTTACAAGATTTTCCCCTTTTTTTAGGATTTAGTCGGATTTGGGCGGAATCCGGGCTAGGTGACTTGATTACACCTAGTCCTCCCCTCCCATTTCCTTTTATTTCTTTCATTTTATTTCTTCCCCCATCCATATCTTTTCTTGTCTCGGCCCATGGTGACCTGACTACACCCCGGCCGGACACATTCTACCATTTTCTCCACTTTTCTTTTTGATTTTTAGCCTTATTTTCGTAGTTTCTTTTCTTTTGTGCTCCCATGCACTACGGTCGAGCATGAGGACATTGCTCGGCTTAAGTGTGGGGGAGCGATATTCTATCATAGTTAGTTTTATTTTCTTAATTTTTCGTAAAAATCTTTGAAAACCCTAAAAATTTGAAATTTTTTCACAAAAATCAAAAAGATTTTCTTTTGTGTGTTTTTCTTTTGTGTCGTTGTGTCGTATATTTGTTTTGTTGTGTGTGTTTTGCCTCCCTTTTCCTTATAGGTTGCTTAATCACCGTTAGTTTTGGAAAGCTTTCAAGACATCCGGTAACATCTTCTATCCCTTTTCCCTCTTTATTTCTTGTGAAGTTTGGAGAAGGTTTTTGATGTGGTGTGCTCGGGTGGAGCTTTGTAAAGTTTGCGGTTGATTTGGACGCTTGTTTAGATGTTCGGGGTGGTGTTTGTTTCGTTTATGTGTTTGTTTCTCCTTGTTTTGTTTTGTTATCTTTTGTCCCTTTTTCTTTCATTTTCGTCATGTCTTTGTGTTGTGTGTGTAGTTGTGTCTTGTGTGTAAAAAGGCTTTCGAAAACCCGGTTTAGAGGTTAGTGTGCGAGTGTTTACTTTCCCTTCCTAGTGGTATAAATCGAGTCTTGGACTTTAGTCTAGTAGAATGACCCTAAATCAATGATTTCGTTGGTTTCTTACCTTGAGTCCACCTAGCTTACTAGGGATTTACTACGGGATCTGCGTTTTGACCATTATGACCACCCACGGTGTGAAAAGGCCTTGGTTGCCGAGTCCCGTCCCTTAGGTGACCATGTTTAGGATTGTTTGATTAGTCCAAGTTCTCCACTTTTTGTGGGTTTGAAGAGGGATCG
Source organism: Agrostemma githago (assembly GCA_958450325.1). NCBI lineage: Eukaryota > Viridiplantae > Streptophyta > Magnoliopsida > Caryophyllales > Caryophyllaceae > Agrostemma > Agrostemma githago. The sequence goes on along the minus strand of OY288247.1, from coordinate 56,113,622 downwards.
CGACCCCCGACTTACCCATTTACCTACCTCCTACATATACCCACACAATAAATTGCAATTTGTTGAGTTCTCTCTTTCTTGTTACACAAAGAAATGCCAAAAAGCCAAATCAAGCCAAAAGGGCAAAGAAAGGAAAATGAAGGAAAAATGAAAGAAAGAAAAGAAAGAAGAAAAAGAAAAGGCACAAAAAGCCAAAAAGAAAATAGAAAAGAAGAAAAAGGAATGGCATGGCAACATACAAAGCAAAAATGCAAAAGAAAAGAGAAAATGTCAAAAGAAAATCGTCTCACAAAAAGATCCTAACCCCACAAAAATAAGCCTTTTTCCGACTTTTGCCATGAAGAGCCTACCAAAGGACCGAGTCCCTAGGAAGGATGATAGCGGCAAAGGTCGGTCTTCCCTCACTTTGCAATTATTTCCAGCTTTTTACTTGGACTAGTTAGGCGGTTTCGGACATGGGACGACCCTCTTGGCTCATTGCTAAAGGGGGCGGGGTCTCACTTACCTACAGTGTCGACTAATACCGTGGTTCATCCCTTTTCCATCCCGCCGATCGTCCCGTAGTACGTTCTTAGAAGGTTAGGAGGAACCTAGGTAAGTTACCAACGTTTTTATTGCTTTGTCGTCATACTATTAGGGTTTTGTCCATTTCGGTTTGTATTGCTAGCTTGGGAACGTTGTCACTTGCCTTGAGTCCTAAACCGGTGCTTCTTTCACCGCTTGTTTGAGGGAAGGGGTATTTGTTTTCTTTTGGGTGCAACCGATTTTTGTTTGTTTGTTTGTGTGTTTGTTGTTTATGTGTTTTGTGTCCGATTGCATCCACAGTTTTGTCGCAAGACCTCACTTGCCTTGCGGAGAGCACTTGTCCTCTAGGTGTTCTCGCGTGAGTTGAAAGGGCGTAGGGTGCGCTAATACCCACTCGGCTAGTTTAGTAGTTAGTATGTGCTTACTCGAGGGCGAGTAAGGGTTAAGTGTGGGGGAGTTGATAAGGGTAGTTTGTAGTGCCTAATTTGTTGTGTTTTGGTCCTTTTTTCCTTGTGGAATCGCTCCTTGGGAGCGGTTGATGGGTTACTTATGCTTCCGTTAGTTCGTTCTGGGTTCCCGAGACCAATTGTGAAGAATTGGAGCCAATCCGACTCGATACATACACTTTTTGGAGCCAACGAAGTGAAGGAACGATCACTCGATGCCTTGGATTCGACCCCAAGACCTTGGGACCCAATCCCGAGCCTCCGAGACCCAATCCCAAGTCCCGATAATCGATGAGAAACCCATGTGAAGTAAGGAGGGACAAAAAGGAGCTTAAAGGAGGCCAACAAGACCCATCCCCGACGGGAAGGACCTCATCCCGTCCGGGATGAAGTGCACAAAAGAGAGGGCTGCTGTTTTGGGTCCATCCCGACCGGGACCACCTCATCCCGACTGGGACCAACTCATCCCAACCGGAATGGCCCAGTTACAGGCCCGCGTCACTTGTTTCCTTTTCTCCACTCATTGTAACCCTATATATACCCTCCCTCTTGTAATCTAAGCTTATGTTAGACATTACCCACAAACCCTAGCCTAGTTTAGCATATATTAGCATAGATTAGAGTAGATTAGTCGGTAATTAGTCCTTAATCTTAGTTTAGCTCTTGTATTAAGGGAATTCTTGAAGATCTTCACCAAGATTGACAACCTTGGAAGATTGTTTTGGGTTTTCTCTTTTATACAAGTTTTCATTTTTGCTTTCATCTTCTAGCATGGTATAATCTCTTTTCCTTTCTCTTAATCTTTGTTTTATCATTCAAGTTTTCATCTTTAGATCTTGTATATTGTTTTGTTCATCATCTTTGTTAGTTTTACATATATATGCTCTTGTTCTTGTTTTGGTTTCTCTTGTTAGTGTTAGTTTTCCTTTAGATATGTTAGAGTAGATTCTTGCTAGGGTTATTAGGGTGATTGGTTGTGATTGTGGATGATTAGGGTGAGATGGGTGGTGCTAGATGTTGTTTTTGTTGTTTCCTATTAACCTTGCACTCCACATGTTCGATGTAATGCTTGTGAAACTCGAGACGATCAATCCTTGTTTTTCTTGCCTCTTCTCTTGTGTGTGTGTGTTTGGTTGTAGGTTTGGTAACCTCATTAGTAGCGAGAGCATGGTGAGGGTGACCCCTAGACCTTTTAAGTAGCGAGAGCCCGATCGGAACCTAGGCTACGAAAGCACGCTAGTAACCCCGTCTTTCCCCTTTTTGTCTTTCGTTGCACCCATGAACCCGACCTAACCCTAGTTTCTTCTTATCGTTTTATTAGCTTCCGCTATTCATTAGATGCTTGTTTAGCCTTTTTATTTGTTTTTTTAGACTATAGTTTAGTCCTTAGCCATCGCTTAGATTAGCTTGTCTTGAACCGAGTCTTTGACCGTAGTGCACCTTAGTCCGACACCCCGTCCCTGTGGATTCGACCCGACTTGCCCTAGCTACCCAGTTAAGTTAGTTGGTTATTATTTGGTGGCGGGATCCACGGCAAATCCCACCCATCAAATTGGCGCCGTTTCCGGGGACGGCGTAGTTTAGACTTTTGTGTGCTTAGTTTTGGACTTTGTTCTTGATTTTTGTGTTTTCTTCTCCTTGTGCATCTCCGTTCTAATTCTTGTGTGCTATTCTCCCTTCCTAGTGCCTCAAAAGCACTAGGCTACTAACGTTTGCTCAAGTGCTTCTAGTTCATCCTAGATATCAAAGCAACGTTATGGAAATGGCACGTCCTAGCTTCAATCAATCGTCACGGGAGAACTACGGGGCAAATGGCCAAGTCCCAAAATTTCACCAACCATATCAACCTCATCAACAATCTTACGAACGCCCTCCATAGGGTTACCATGAAAGTTGTCAAGGATCATCACAAAATCCTAACAACTACCAAACACCCTCACATAACCCACAACCAATAATCCCCAACTTCGAGACTTGTCAAATGTTGGTCCAAATGCAAAAGAGTCAACAAGAGGCGTTAATGCTATTGCAAAAGGGTCAACATGAGATGATGATTTTAATGCAAAAGAGTCAACAAGTGATGATGACTCACATACAAGGGGTGGAAAGGGAGCTGAAGGCCCAAATAGGGGTGCAAGATGCTCGCATCAATGCACTCATGGCTCGTATCATGATGTCGGCCACTCGAGCTCCACAACATGTTGAGGAAGGTTCATTTGGGCAAGAAGGTCGGGTGTTTCCACAAGAAAGTCAACCCGACCATGAAGCCATGAATGAAGAAGAGAGGGTCAATCAAGAGACCATTGTTGAGTGTTGCTTGGGTGGTGAAGATATGGGAAGAATAGAGGAAGTTGAAGCTTCAAGGGCCGACAATGAGGAGGGGTGTGAACATGATTCTCAAGATAACTCTTGGGGAGCCGATGTATTGGCTATCAAATTGGATTTGTTAGATTTTCTTCGTGATGAACCGGATCTTGACAATCCAAAGCCAAGTGAAGACAAGACTCCTCTAGGCCATGTAGACAAGGTGAGTGAAAAGGAACGCAATACTTGAGAAAAAGAGGTAGATGCCTTAGAACTCGCCTTGAATGGGCAATTGGAGGATCCAAAAGCCTACAATGAAGAAAACTTGATGCCTTCACCTCCTCTATCGCACTCGATTTCTAGTCCCTTGTCTTGTGAGACGATTGATGGAGAGGATCCTTGTCGGGCGGTGGAAGAGAATTCTACTCTCGACCCCGAAGAAGAAGCAATCCCCTTAGGGTGTGATCTCTCAACTCATAACACCGAGCATGACTCTAGACCACTATACCTACCGGATGGTCATAAGAGTTGTTGCTATCATGGTTCGGAAGACCCGAAATATCACGAGAACCCCGAGCATAATGAAGATGATTGCTTCTTGCCTCCGACTTGGAAGCTCTTGAAAGTGGCTAGGCTCGGACATGTGAGCCTCAATGAAGATGTTGCTAGAGCATTTGACTTACTCCTTCGAGCTCTTGATGGCTATGGAGGTGTAGTTGGTTGGAGTACCTTATTGTAAATATCTCTTTTTCTTTTCCTTTGAGCTTTTGTTTGTATATATGTTTGTTTGGATAGTTTGGTTTTTAGGATTGTTAGTTTTTGTGGAAATCTAGTAATTTGGTATTTTGATGAGCGATGTGAGGGAGGGAATTTGATGTTGTATTTGAGCTTGTTGAGATAGGTGTGAAGTGAAGGTGAATGCTAGAGAGGAGTGGTCATTGTTAGAGCTTGGATTGTGAGCAAGGGAGTCGGTTTTTGAAGCTTGGAACGAACTTTTGGGAGCTATAGAGGGTTCGGAGACTCTTCCCGGCTGAGAAGAGGTCATCCCGACCGGGAAGGATGAGTCATCCCGACCGGGAAGGGAGTCATCCCGTCCGGGATGAGTGTGACAAAAGTTGGGCTACTAGAGTGCCATCTCGACCGGGACGAAGGCTTCCCGACCGGGACGAGAAGGTCATCCCGACCGGGACCATCCATCCCGACCGGGATGGACCCCCTGTTCCTCCTTTGGCCTTTTCTTCGTCGTTTGAGCCCACCCTACCACTTTATACCCCCTCCCAACCTCCCTACATGTCCTTACTCTCATTATATGACCCCTACACCTCATGCACACATTTTCACCTCACTTTCTCTTCACTTTACACCAACTTTCACATCAAAACCCACCTCATTATACCTTTGTGCTCCAACCATGGATCCGTATCGCGATTGGGGAGGCATAACAACGACGACGACTAGCTACATGCCGACATTGATTTATGAGACGATGGAGCGAGTGAGTTGCTAACCGTATGGTACGGCAACTATCCTCTCTTTTCCGTCTTTTATAGCTTGTTTGCCCTTGTTTGTTCCCCTTCCCCTTATCATTTGTGTCATGGTGGCCCTCGGGGCCTTGGTAATGGTCGCTCCCGACTCTCGATGATGTGATTACATCGAGAGTCCTTTGAAAAAATCCAAATTTTACAAGATTTTCCCCCTTTTTTTAGGATTTAGTCGGATTTGGGCGGAATCCGGGCTAGGTGACTTGATTACACCTAGTCCTCCCCTCCCATTTCCTTTTATTTCTTTCTTTTTATTTCTTCCCCCATCCATATCTTTTCTTGTCTCGGCCCATGGTGACCTGACTACACCCCGGCCGGACACATTCTACCATTTTCTCCACTTTTCTTTTTGATTTTTAGCTTTATTTTCGTAGTTTCTTTTCTTTTGTGCTCCCATGCACTACGGTCGAGCATGAGGACATTGCTCGGCTTAAGTGTGGGGGAGCGATATTCTATCATAGTTAGTTTTATTTTCTTAATTTTTCGTAAAAATCTTTGAAAACCCTAAAAATTTGAAATTTTTTCACAAAAATCAAAAAGATTTTCTTTTGTGTGTTTTTCTTTTGTGTCGTTGTGTCGTATATTTGTTTTTTTGTGTGTGTTTTGCCTCCCTTTTCCTTATAGGTTGCTTAATCACCGTTAGTTTTGGAAAGCTTTCAAGACATCCGGTAACATCTTCTATCCCTTTTCCCTCTTTATTTCTTGTGAAGTTTGGAGAAGGTTTTTGATGTGGTGTGCTCGGGTGGAGCTTTGTAAAGTTTGCGGTTGATTTGGACGCTTGTTTAGATGTTCGGGGTGGTGTTTGTGTCGTTTATGTGTTTGTTTCTCCTTGTTTTGTTTTGTTATCTTTTGTCCCTTTTTCTTTCATTTTCGTCATGTCTTTGTGATGTGTGTGTAGTTGTGTCTTGTGTGTAAAAAGGCTTTCGAAAACCCGGTTTAGAGGCTAGTGTGCGAGTGTTTACTTTCCCTTCCTAGTGGTATAAATCGAGTCTTGGACTTTAGTCTAGTAGAATGACCCAAAATCAATGATTTCGTTGGTTTCTTACCTTGAGTCCACCTAGCTTACTAGGGATTTACTACGGGATTTGCGTTTTGACCATTATGACCACCCACGGTGTGAAAAGGCCTTGGTTGCCGAGTCCCGTCCCTTAGGTGACCATGTTTAGGATTGTTTGATTAGTCCAAGTTCTCCACTTTTTGTGGGTTTGAAGAGGGATCGCGACCCCCGACTTACCCATTTACCTACCTCCTACATATACCCACACAATAAATTGCAATTTGTTGAGTTCTCTCTTTCTTGTTACACAAAGAAATGCCAAAAAGCCAAATCAAGCCAAAAGGGCAAAGAAAGGAAAATGAAGGAAAAATGAAAGAAAGAAAAGAAAGAAGAAAAAGAAAAGGGTCGCTGATAAGGGTAGTTTGTAGTGCCTAATTTGTTGTGTTTTGGTCCTTTTTTCCTTGTGGAATCGCCCCTTGGGAACGGTTTATGGGTTACTTATGCTTCCTTTAGTTCGTTCTAGGTTCCCGAGACCAATTGTGAAGAATTGGAGCCAATCCGACTCGATACATACACTTTTTGGAGCCAACGAAGTGAAGGAACGATCACTCGATTCCTTGGATTCGACCCCGAGACCTTGGGACCCAATCCTGAGCCTCCGAGACCCGATCCCGAGTCCCGAGAATCGATGAGAAACCCATGTGAAGGAAGGAGGGAGAAAAAGAAGCTTAAAGGAGGTCTACAAGACCCATCCCCGACAGGAAGGACCTCATCCCGTCCGGGATGAAGTGCACAAAAGAGAGGGCTGCTGTTTTGGGTCCATCCCGACCGGGATGAGCTCATCCCGACCGGGACCACCTCATCCCGACCGGGACCAACTCATCCCGACCGGGATGGCCCAGTTACAGGCCCGCGTCACTTGTTTCCTTTCCTCCACTCATTGTAACCCTATATATACCCTCCCTCTTGTAATCTAAGCTTATGTTAGACATTACCCACAAACCCTAGCCTAGTTTAGCATAGATTAGAGTAGATTAGTCGGTAATTAGTCCTTAATCTTAGTTTAGCTCTTGTATTAAGGGAATTCTTGAAGATCTCCACCAAGATTGACAACCTTGGAAGATTGTTTTGGGTTTTCTCTTATACAAGTTTTCATTTTTGCTTTCATCTTCTAGCATGGTATAATCTCTTTTCCTTTCTCTTAATCTTTGTTTTATCATTCAAGTTTTCATCTTTAGATCTTGTTTACTGTTTTGTTCATCATCTTTGTTAGTTTTACATATATATGCTCTTGTTCTTGTTTTGGTTTCTCTTGTTAGTGTTAGTTTTCCTTTAGATATGTTAGAGTAGATTCTTGCTAGGGTTATTAGGGTGATTGGTTGTGATTTTGGATGATTAGGGTGAGATGGGTGGTGCTAGATGTTGTTTTTGTTGTTTCCTATTAACCTTGCACTCCACATGTTCGATGTAATGCTTGTGAAACTCGAGACGATCAATCCTTGTTTTTCTTGCCTCTTCTCTTGTGTGTGTGTGTGTGTGTGTGTTTGGTTTTAGGTTTGGTAACCTCATTAGTAGCGAGAGCATGGTGAGGGTGACCCCTAGATCGTTTAAGTAGCGAGAGCCCGATCGGAACCTAGGCTACGAAAGCACGCTAGTAACCCCGTCTTTCCCCTTTTTGTCTTCGTTGCACCCATGAACCCGACCTAACCCTAGTTTCTTCTTATCGTTTTATTAGCTTCTGCTAGTCATTAGATGCTTGTTTAGCCTTTTTATTTGTTGTTTTAGACTATAGTTTAGTCCTTAGCCATCGCTTAGATTAGCTTGTCTTGAACCGAGTCTTTGACCGTAGCACACCTTAGTCCGACACCCCGTCCCTGTGGATTCGACCCGACTTGCCCTAGCTACCCAGTTAGGTTAATTGGTTATTATTTGGTGGTGGGATCCACGGCAAATCCCACCCATCAGTCGCGGTGGGAACAACCGATAGTGTCGCCAAGGACAGTGTGAACGCTAAAAGGGTTTGTGGTATTGTTTGGTTTCTCGGGTGGAGGGAGATTAATGGTCCCATTTTCGATCATATCTTGTATGGCATGTTTGAGCCGAAAGCAAGATTCGGTATCATGCCCATTACCTTGATGATATAGGTAATAAGCATTAGGGGTCCAACTTTTGCTTCGTCTGCCAACTGGTGGGTCCGGAGTGGGACCCAAAGGTGAGAGTAACCCTTGATCGACTAGGCACTTAAGAGTTTCGGCGTAAGATGGTTTGATTGGGGTAAATTTTCTCGGTGACCTTCCTACTTTGTTGGATGTGGTCTCGTATGGTCTTGATGTTCCTTCCGCAACGATTTTAGGAAGCTTTGATCGAGCGGAGCATTGGGATAATCTATCCTGGGTAGGCTTTTGGGCATGGTAATCACTCAGGTTAGCGTTTGTATCGCTTTTGGTGTCTCTACTCTCAAGGGAATTGAGGCGGCTATCGATGTAACGGACGGATAAAGTCAAACGGGTTACTGAACTATGGATGTTGCGAACCAATTTGGCTAGGGCACTGACATCATTGCGGATGCTTTTGGTGGCGCTTGAATCTACCGACATGTCGGGGAGTGATTCTAATGGGAAAGAATTAGAAGGTCAGAACGGATCCACCGGACGACGTAAGAGACTCGAGGAACGCTCACGACTGAGCGACGTGGGAACGAGACCCTTGACTCGCGTGTGTGTGCGGTCACTGGCCTAAGGACTCAGGTGCTTTCGACTTTTGTTGTGTTCAGCGGAACGCCTGTTGAGATTTCTGTCTCTGTAACGAGATGATCGGAGGCGAGGTTTAAAGAGGACTTCTCGGAATGAGACGACCCAAAATGTAAGAACTTGAGTAGAGATGATCCTATTAACTAACACGGATAGTTAATCACACGGTTGTACGACGTAAGAAGTTGATCGCGATCCCGGCTCAGGATCAAAGAACTTTTAGTTTTTTTTTCGAAAACGACCAATATTTGCAGAGGAAAGTTTCTGAAAAAGGATGATTTTGTAAAATCAGGGTGACGATGGTGTGACGACACCGTCTGCGGCGTGTAGAAGTGTTGTTATGTGTGTGCATCGGAAATGATAACGAAATATAAATATGTTTTTTTGAAAGGAACACAGTTCTTTTAGGGGAACTATATTTTTGAAAATAATTACGTGATGCTTCTATCGAAACTACTATTAATTAGCTAGTTCGATACTCGCGGTGTGCATGATGCTCGTGGTAGAGCGTTGAGTCCAACGACGGTGTTTTAAAGGTGTGACTAAATCCTTAGTGAGGAATTTAGGTGGTGAATAGTTTTTCTTTTGTTTTGAAAGAAAGCTTTTAACACTAGTGACCCACGTTCGTCGGTTGCGTTAATTTGCATGGAACGGTGGGGAAAGCATTGTAAAAATGTTTTGAATGTGTGACCGTTTTGGGTTCCTTGACTTCATTAATTGAAGCTTCGGTTGTGCTAACAATAGGTTAAAAAAACTTTTTTTTTCGAAATAAAATGTAACCGCGTGGTGGCCTTAACCCCATTAATTGGGAGTTTCGGATGTGCTAACGGTAATCGTTGTTGATGGGTTTTAATTTGGCCAAGGTGATGGCACCAAAACCCTTTTTTTTAAAGCAGTGAGTGTAAATTTTGCCATGATAACGGCATCTAAAAATGTTTTCCCTTTTTAGAAATCACGATTTGATCGGAGTATTGATGTTTAAATGGTCGTTTTGAAAAGATAAGGTATTCTCGAAAACGGAATTGGGTGCGGTTGAATATGTTGGCGTGGTTGAATCCAGATTTTTAGTGCTTTATTTGCGTTGTATTGCTCAAACACGCTACACATAACTAGGAATGCGTACACTCATGCAGGATGCAGACACGGGTAGGGTAGGGTAGGCTACCGCCCACGAATAATCTTTACTTAGGTATTGACAATGATCTGGGGAGACAAGTGTCATACCATCCGCTCGGACTATCCGCTTATTAATCCCGCGGGTTACGCGTTAGGCGGCCGGAGCGTCAATCGAAGATCTCTTCGCGTGTCCCTAAAGATCTTACCGCGCAGAGGTCGATTGGTCCCGATATCGGTTAGGGTGGGCTTTTTAGGGCCAAAACCTGTAGTAACCATAACTAGAAACTAAGAAATGAGCTTCACCGACCTCGTTCAAGTTACACCACCGCTGGAAACTTGTTTCCAAGTCCCCAGCAAAGTCACCAAACTGTGGACGTTCGGCCGCACCGCCCGGTGGCCCGCGCGTACCGGCGCGGGACCGACCCGGTTTTCATCGTCTAGCGGCGGCCACCCACGCGGCCCACTCCCTGCCGGGGGCCGGTCCGATCTCGCATACAGGGTGAAGTGTCGAACCTCGATTTGGATGACGATCCGGACTTGTACTAGACGGGTGTGGGCACCCGTGTTTCCGTTTGGGAATCGATCGTGTCGTGGTTGTAAATGTTTAAAGGCCGATTCATTCGGTAAGGCGACCTTTTTAGTGAACTGAATTCGTTACTGATTTGTGGAGTCGCCACCGAGTCAATTATGGGGAATCGAAAACCGTTCAGGTCAACTTTGATCCCTTCCGGCTCAAAGTTGAGTGGCACGGGACCTAAAGATAAATACTTGTACCCTTAAGCACTCCATGCCTGGAATGACTCTCATTGCCAATGGTTTCGGACATCCGGAAACCGTCGATTCTGATTAAGGGGTGAGGGTACGTATTGGGAAGCCAACATCCGATAGATGTCAACACCCAATCCCGCCCGCACTATAGCGGCATCTACTAATCAATCGGTGGGCTGATATCCTAGTTCGTTTGTTGTGGTGGAAGTACTGTAACATCCGTTATTTTAACCCTATGTTTCTTGCTACGTCGGTTGTTTTAAGGACAGGTAAGTTTTATCGTCGAAGTACTTACGTTCACATTCTTTGCATGCGATTTCACGGGACAAGCAGGCCATGAAAGATGCATGTAGGAGAGTAGAGAGTACTAATATTATAAGTATTAGCAAATCAGTTTTAACGTGATAATACAGATATTAGTCATTCTCGTGGTATACCTTACCTGATATTCTGCTTAAGATGCGTCGGTTCGGTATTAATAGAGATGCGTCGAACCCAATAAGGTGAGCACCCAGACTAATACGGAACCCAACCATCACTTTGTTCAGTTTTAGTTATTTTACGTTTTGAATTCCGTGTTAGGTGATTTAGCATGCGATTATAAGGTCGTAAAAGCAATAAATCATACGAAAAACTGTAAATGCGAATGAAAGTAAATCACATTGTGAGGAGTTGCACCCTCGGAGTATACACTAAACGGGACTCGATGCATAGATAATTTAGTGTGTTTTAGTATTTGTGAGAACGGATCTCGGAATTACTCGGGTCTATTTAGTGTGTTTTAGTATTTGTGGTTGAAGTTGGGACGTTACGTATTTTAGTAGATGCTTGTGGGCCTAGCGCCCACATCTAGTGTTGTCGTAGTGCATAATAATAGAAAGTACAAATATGGAAAGTTTTGTTTAGATGGCAACATAGTGACGACTCGATCAACAGGCGGATCCTCCTAGCTTGACTAGTGACTCCGGCAGAACTCCGTTAGCGTTTGACCCTCCCGCGGCTACTCCGGCAGAGCTTCGTTGCTAAGGACTAGTTCTGCGGCTAATCCGGTAGAACTTTGTTACTAGTTTTGAGCTAGTCGATCACAGGCACCTCGGTATCGAGTGGGGTGCTCGAAGGTAAGGAGTAGCGTTGATGTCGCTTTTTATCGGAACTACGATCGAGTGGATCGTTTACCTCAGGTGTCGGAGTGCGAGCCCTTAGCGAGAGTTTAGAGGGGGAAGAGAAGAATGCGAATTGTGTCGAAATGAGGGCGTGAAGGGGGGTATTTATAGGTGTTTTCGATCCTCGCCACCGGTATGGGCGCCTGAGCTGGGACGCACCAGGACTCAGGCGCCTGGGATAAGGCGTGGTGAGACCAAGGCGCGTAGGGCGAGGCGGTTGGGATTTTGAGGATACGGTTTTGATACTTTCCAAAACCGTGAGACGGATGTATAATACGTTTCTTGGGTGTTAAGGTTTCCCGCGGCTTGACCTAGAGCCGTGGGTTTAGTGGGCCTCGGGTGTTCATCCCGAGGTTCGCTTGACACGGTGTTGACTCGGTTCGAGTTTCGGGGCCGACTCGGGGTCCCGGTGTCGGAATTAACTCTAATTAGTGTCTATGTGACCGTAACGACACGACTAAGGCTGCCATCATGTTAGTTTTAAATTAGAGTAATTATTTGATCCGTTCTATAGGAAAACTACCTAGAACATCGCGAACCCGCGTCGCGTTGCAGTCCTATCGTCATCGGGTGTTGGTTGGCCACTTCTGCAGCCACCAGGTCCAAATCTGGGTGTCAACAACTCCAAGTTGGGCATTTGGTGGTCATTGGGGTTTTGGAATGCTCCTTGAAAACCTTGATGATGCCCAAGGGGTAGGGCATCATATGGTTGGTAATGAGGTAGAGATGATTGGTAGTATTGTGGGTTTTGGGGCTCACAATGTGGTTGAGGTGAAGGGTAATATGGTGGGTTTTGGGGAGATTGGCTTCCATGTGAAGAAACATGATGAAACATGGTGGGCTCACAAATGAAAATTTGAGTTATAACCACCATGATCATAGGATTGATAAGCATTCACTTGTTGGAAGCCGTTTCCATGTCCTTGAAACTCGTACCCACGGGTTTCTTGATTACCCCATGAAACTTGATAGTAGTTAGGAGACGTCATGGCATGCTCTCGATTCATAGAGGGAGAAGAGGAATTTATGGTGGCTTCTATAGGTGGAGAGTTTAGATCAATCCTCAAGTTTTGCTCAAAATTGTTGCTTGTACCCGGTTGAGAACCTCTCAATCTTACAACTGTATGTTGACGAAGGCTTAGAAAAAACCCTTCCGGCTTTGAGTTGTAAAGAAGAGGATGGTCACCACCTCTAGGCATAAACTGTAGACTAGGAGCAAACGTGAGAAGTCTAGTGCTTTTTGGGCACTAGACAAGAAAGAAATAAACTTCACACACACAAGAAGCAAAGGAAAACAAAGAAAAACACAAAAACAATGACAAAGTCAAGTAAATAGGCAAACAAAGTCTAAACTAGCACCGTCCCCGGCAACGGCGCCAAATTGATGGCAGGATTTGTCGTCTATCCTACCGATCAAATAAACCAACTATTCCTAAGCTAGGTAACTAGGGCAAGTCGGGTCGATCCACGGAGATGGAAAACGGTCTAGACTAAGGTCCACCTAAGGACTAGACTAGGTCAACAAAGCTAAACAACTAAAACAATGACAGAGGGAAAGGAACTATGACTATGAATAAACTAAGTATAACAACTAAAGTTAAACTAAACCAACAACTAGAGGAACAATAGCTAAGAAGATGGAGAATTCAATAGGAAAAGAACTAGGATTAGGTCGGGTTCAAGGGTGATGAGTTGATCAAGGAAGAGCAAGAATGAAGGGGTGGTCAAGCTATCTAGGCATAATCCGGGCTCTCGCTCCAAAACCGACCTAGAGGTTCCCCGCTCTCGCGCAAGAACCCATCCTAGCAACACACAAGGTCACAAGAAGAAGGCAAGAAAACATGCATTTGCAACTACAGGTCATTCAAGCATTTCATCAAACATGATCTATGCATACAACTAAGAAGCAACCTAAACTTCCACCAACAATCTACACAAACCCTTAATCACCCATGAATACACCCAATTCCCCTACTAATCCTAGCAAGAAAATCTACTCACTCATGTTCAAGGATAGTAAACCTAACACCCATAATGAAACAAGCATAAACATGAACATTCATAATGGAATATTGAAGATTACTAAGCATAAACACAAATGAAAACTAAGTAGAAGAGATTAAGAAAAAAAATGAATTATACCAATACCAAAGGATGAACAAAAGATTGAATCTTTGCATAAATAAACCCAAAGGAAGATCTCCAATGTTGTCAATAGAGTAGATCAACGCAAAAAGTCTTCAATAATACAAAGATGAAACAAGGATTAAACTAAGATTAAGGAGTAATTAAGGAGAAAATTGTGGTGTCGCGTTATTAACGAGATTCCTATCGGTTAGGAATTCGATGTTTCTAGTGCGATAGTGCGACGAGGAAGGTGGCGACTTGGAGATCTGCGGCAGCATGGCCAAAGCTCCGACCAACTCTTCTCCGGCGTTAGCAAATATCACTAGGAGAAAGAATAAGAGTAGAAGTGGGAAATCTATAGAACTGAATTCGAGAGACGTTGACAAACCCTCCTTGAACTTCCTGAAAGAGAAATCCATGCAAGATATCATGGGCATCCCACCTTACGTGATTGAGGATGGGGATGATGATGATGATCTTGTTTTGGAAAACGTTGATGAGGATATCGCAGGACTAGATAAAGTCAATCTTGTGAGTGATGAAGGGATAGGGGAAGGTACTTGGTTCACGAAGCAAGGTAAGAAAACGGTCCCAGTACTGGAAGAGAAGCCAATTCTGCAATTGGCTGAAGAGGATGTGAATACTGAATTAGAGTACTGAAGGACTGCTGTTTATGGCTTCATTGTGGGAGCCAACCCACCATGGTCAGTGCTTGAGGGATATTTCAAACAAATTTGGAAGCATTATACAATAGACAAGATATCCTTCCTACCTAATGGAGTGTTTTTGGTGAGGTTTCAAACGAAAGCAATGAAAAACATGGTATTAGGCACAAATTTCTACATGTTTGAGAATAAGCCAATGATCATAAAAGAATGACAACCTAAAATTGACCTCAAGAAGGCAGATATTCATGTATTACCAACGTGGGTTAGGTTGCACAATCTACCTCTAAACTGCTGGGGGGATAGTTTGCCCAAGATTGATGGTCTAATTGGCCCTTTTATTAAGAGAGATGATGCTACAACCATGAGAACTAGACTGGGTTTTGCAAGAGTTTTGATAGAGTTCAAGCTTAACCAAGTGATGCCTGATACGATTCAGTTCCTTGATGAAAAAGGTACGCTTGTTGTTATTCCGGTTGAATTTGACTGGAAACCGGTGGTATGTATGAATTGTAAGAGGATGGGACATGAAAAACATGAATGGAAGGGTGGAACTAAGATTAAAGAAGCACCAAAGGCTAAGGTTTGGAAACCAACTAGAAAGACACTTGATAAGCCTATAGCAGTTGCTGCCCACGCAAGTACACAGATTACAACCACTGGTATTGAACTTGCTGCTAAAATTATAAACTATAATGGAAGCTATTCAAAGGTGGACAAGGATGTGGATTTTCCACCCTTGGCTACTCGAGGAGGGAGCAGTACGGAAGAGAAAGGCACAGGAGATGGACAAACATCGCCCAGTCAGAAGATTGACTTTATAAAGGCTTTGAATGGGAGCAGTAATGATGGAAAGGAGGGGGGGACAGTTCTGAAAACTAAATCTTAATGAATTTAGCATTTTGGAACGTTAGAGGATTGAATAAAGAAAAGAAGAAATTGCAAATAAATAAGCTTCTTCTAGATTGGAAGGTAGGTTTTTTTGGGCTCTTGGAGACAAAAATAAAGGCTGGTAATCAGCAAAAAGTTGGGAATACCATTTTTAGTAATTGGAGTATTATTACTAACAATCATATGCATGAGAGAGGGAGAATTTGGATCCTTTGGGATCACAGGAAGTGTGAAGTTCAACCTGGCTTATGTACGTCTCAACTCATCCATAGCAAAGTGAAAGAAATAAGTTCAGGTAATGTCTATTGGGTCACAATGATCTACGGATTCAATGAGATTCAGGAAAGAGAGGCTTTGTGGAATGATCTTAGAGGTCTAGCAGCTAGAATCTCTGAACCCTGGTTGGTAGGGGGGATTTTAACTGCGTTTTGAATGCTGAAGAACGCTTTGGCGGGGGATTTTCATTGTCTGAAGCTCTGCCTTTCAAGACTGCTTAGATGCTTGTTCATTAATTGATAGTCCTGCTTTAGGGGCCTTTTATACATGGAACAACCAACAAAAGCCTGACGATAGGGTTTATAGTAGGATGGACAGGTGTCTAGTAAATCATGAATGGTTGACGATGAAGGAAGGTTACAAGGCTCATTTTCTACCTGAAGATCTTTTTGATCATTGCCCCTGTGTTGTTATGACGAATGAGGTTCATCGGACCAAGAAGAGGGCCTTCAAGTACTATAACATGTGGAGCAAGGCAAATAACTTTGAAAAGCTGGTTTCTAATGACTGGCATAAGGATGTTTATGGTATGAAGCAGTATTTTGTAGTGAAGAAGCTTCAAAGGCTTAAGAGGGTGCTAAAAAGCTTAAACAATTCTCAATTTTCTGAAATCGAGAATAGAGAGGGAGTAGCTCATGTGAAGCTCATACATCTGCAGAAGGAATTGACATTAAATCCAGACGACATGAACCTGCGGGAACATGAGAAAATTGCACATGAGGAGTATGCTTTCCTCTCTAAGGCACAATCTGAATTTTTACAACAAAAAGCTAAGTGTCTTTGGCTAAAATATGGCAACCAGAACACTGCATATTTCCATGGGACTTTAAAAGCGAGGAGAGCAAAAAATGAAGTCAATCAGATTTTGGATGCCCACGGGATTTTGCATAATAGTCATGAGTCAATCCAAGGTGCTTTTCTGGATTTTTATCAAGAATTGCTTGGCAATAGTACCGCTACAACTGCGGTTAAGAAAAGGGTGATAGATCGAGGAAATATATGCAAGCAACAGCATCACATTTTGTTAGAGCAGCCAATAAAGCAGGACGAGATTAAATAAGCCATATTCAGTATTCCTGATGACAAGTCACCGGGCCCAGATGGTTACTCTAGTAAGTTTTTAAAGGACTCTTGGCATATAGTTGGTGAGGATGTAATGAATGCTATTGCTGATTTCTTCCAATCAGGCCGCTTGCTCAAACAGCTAAACACTACTGCTTTTACGCTCATTCCCAAAATAGATAGACCTACGACAGTAATGCAATACAGACCTATTGCTTGCTGCAATGTGGTCTATAAGGCTATATCGAAGATGTTATGCTCTAGATTATCTGTTGTGCTCCCTGATATTGTTTCCCTAGCTCAAGGTGGGTTCATTAAAGGGAGAAGCATCATTGAGAATATCTTGATATGTCAAGACATCATCAGACTGTATAGCAGGAAAAGTGTCTCTCCTAGGTGCCAGTTCAAAATTGATATACAAAAAGCTTATGACTCATTAGAATGGAACTTCCTCTATCAGATGCTAATGCAGCTTAATTTCCCGAAGCATTTCAGGGGGCTTATTATGCAATGCGTCACTACAGCTACTTACACTCTGAATCTGAATGGAGACTGCTTATGTGGATTTTTCCCGGGTAAAAGGGGACTCAGACAAGGGGACCCTCTATCCCCCCCTCCTGTTTACCATCTGTATGGATTATTTAATGATATTACTGAAATACACAACCAGTACCAAGCCTTTTAACTTTCACCCGTTGTGTAAAAATATGAAGTTATCTAACCTCATGTTTGCGGATGCTCCTATTCTCCAAAGGGGATGCTAAGTCCATGATGATGTTATTAAGAATGTTCGCTACTTTCTCTGAATCAGCTGGTTTAAAAATGAGTAGAGGGAAATCGAGTGTCTACTTCAACAGAGTTGACTCTGATCTAGTCTCAGAGCAGACATTATTCAGGTATCTGGCTGGAACGAGGGATCTCTCCTATTTAAATACTTGGGCGTTCCGATTAAAACTTCCAAATGATCTATTTTAGACTGTCAGCCCTTAGTTAACAAGATAGTGAAGAGAATCAGACGTTTGGGAGCAAAAAAATTGTCTTATGCAGGGAGATTGACGCTGATCAAGAGTGTTATGGCCACTCTTCACAATTATTGGGCAACGATTTTTATTCTTTCCACGGCAGTGTTGAAACAGATAGATGGTATCTGTAGGAACTTTCTTTGGGATGAAAATGTTGAGTATCATAGAGTACCTCTCGTCTCTTGGGAGAAAGTGTGTTCACCATATAAGGAAGGGGGAGTAAACCTTAGTGTGGACATGACATAGATCCACCCCGACGCGGCCACGCGCGGGTTTGGGGAGGCGAATGAATCTCCATATGAGATGGGTCGAATTGAATTTTAAATCGAAGTAGGAGTCGCCACCGAATTTTATGGTTATTCGGAACCATTCGAACCCACTCTATGTCGTAGTGGGCCATATTTAAAACATGGCCCATTTTCGATGTCAGAGCTTATCGGGTTCGTCCCTTAGCATTTGATACCGAGACCGACATTATCGGATATCGTATATTGAATGACTCTCGTTGCCAATGGATTCGGACATCCGGAAACCATGGTTCTGAGTAAGGGGTGAGGGTACGTGTTGGGAAGTTCATTGAGAACACCCAACCCCGCCCGCACTTAGCGGACTTTACTAAGATATCGTTCGTTTTACGTACACGCGTTAGTTTGACGGTTGAATGATATGCAGACATTATTTTCCTAAGACATGTGAGAAAAATAAATAAATGGGTTGCTAAGTCGTTTAATGCATATTAAACTAATAACGTCAAAGTTATTTTAGCATGTGAATTCGTTTTAGTCTAATAAAACAAACGATAAAAAATAAATCGCTACAAACAAGGAGCAAACGAGTTAGTAACGATGAATAAATTGAATAAAGAAGTAAATAAATAATACGCATGATTTTTGAAAAGATTTATGACACGTGATGGATTAGCACGCGTTGACCGAGGTCAAAAAAAAGTATTTATCGAAATATGTCGCGAAAGTCGCTTTTTATGTAAGACTCGAAAAGAAAAAAAATAGAAAAGCGAGGAAACGAAAAAAAAAAAAAGACTCGGCCAAACAGGCCACCGCGCGAGTCGCCTGACAGATGCGCGACTCGCGTGGCGGTCTGTCCGTTTTTCATTATTTGTCAAAAACCGTCAATTTTTAATAATCGCGTACAAATACGGATTAATTTATACCCGATTCATATTTTCGATATTCGTCGTATTCGATATTCGATTATGAAATCGATATCGAATAGTCGGAATGACTTTAGAAAAGGTTTTGAAAAAAAGTTTGTTTTGAACGAAAAGTAAAAAAAAGAATTTTGAACGAAAAAGATGTTAATTCTCTCCGCGTATAAAATCGTCGAATTTTGTTTAAAAAAGATGTAACGATTTTATTTTGCATCAACGAGAAATAATTAATTTTGTTCTTGTTGGATACAATATTCGATTAATGAATCGATATCGTATTTTAAGAACATTATAAAAAAATAGTTTTTTGTAGTATCGATATTAGAAATAATAAATATGCGACAAACGACCCATATTAAAAAATACACCGGACGACGACCCATAAAAAAACGTGAGAAAGGAAGAGAAGAAAGAGAAGAATCGGGTTTGATTTACACCCTCAACCTACATGCTTTGTTTTCTCGGGATAAGGCTCGTCGGAAAGTGGTTTAAACTTGGGAGCGTCGAGATGATGCGGGATGAGTTAAGGCGTCGGTTTTGGACGTGTGATGGGACGGGTTTCGGCCGGGTGGGGGTCGGATTCGTCGGGTCGAGATTACTCGGGAATTGTTTGGCGTTACGAGGTTGTATATTTTCTGACTTTGGATGATCGATGATGAATGTGTGATGTAGGAATAATAGATCTATGATATGTGTATAATGGCTGTCCAAACGTCTCTTTTGTGTTGGACGGGAGGTCCTATTTATAGGAATCGAGGTAGTCTTGCTTGTGTGACAAGAAATACCGGTTTGGATAGGAAATACGAGAGTTCGAGAGGAAACCAAAGTCTCGTTTCTTGGTGGGGAAGCCAAATATCTCGGCTGTCAAGGGGAGTATTTCGGCTGCTTTGGATGTCTTGGCCGAGTATTTGGAGCTTGGTCGATATCTGATTCGGTTTCCGGATAGAACTCCTACTTGAGATCGAATTCTACCTTCAACGGAATTGTTTAATGTTCTCAAAGCTGATTTTTTTGGTAGTATTGGAGTCCAAACCGGACACGTGAGGTGTCACGGCTGGTCCGTGAGTCTCGGGAAATATCTTTGACCGGGTTTGACCCGGTCGCTAAAAGACGGTTTTACCCCTGGTGACGGTTTCGACCCAAATTAGTCTTATTTGACTCGAAACGACCCACTGGGCCTGGATTTGAGGTTGGTTTTGTAAGATTTGTACTCCGTAATAAGTCTAAACCAAATGTCCATGATTACGAGCCCATATTAGAGTCCATCAAAGCACGTTTACGTCCAATCATCATCGGGTGTTTGGCGGGAACTATTATAGACACCTGGCGGTCAAAATGTGGGTGTCTACAGAGCCCCCACTCTGACTGAGGCTTGGACAAGGCAAAAGTCAGAGTAGCTACCAGGTCAATCAAGGATTAGAACCTGGCAGACTTTCGACCGGGTCGTTTATGGTCCATTAGACCTGCGTAAAGGGCTCGCCAGCCATAAGATAGAAATCATACCTGGGTAGATGTCAACAATGTCGCGGGGACTTTTCCTAAAAAGTCTTGGGTGTGTCTGTTTACAGACACATCCCATCTTGGAATAGCGCGGGGACTTCTCCTAAAAAGTCTTGGGTGTGTCTGTTTACCGACACATCCCATCTTGGAATAGCGCAGGGACTTTCTCCTAAAAAGTCTTGGGTGTGTCTGTTTACAGACACATCCCATCTTGGAATTACGTGGGAGCTTGCCTTGGAAGCTCTGGGTGAATCTGCTTACAGATATATCCCGATTCCTTAATAGAAATGTTGCATGATCCTTCCACTGGGGAGTCTTTGAGAATTCTTCGAGGAGTCTTGGGGTACCTGTCTGTTGATACATAACAAATTGCTTGTAACATTTAGGCGAAACACTGACTCATGCTGGGGGAAGAAATGATTTTTGATTGATTTTTTGGAAAGAAAATGAATTTTTTTTTGGAAATTAGAATGCTTGGGATGACTTGATTCCTAATCCGATTCTGACACGGACTCCTAAAGACTCTGGTTAGGCCTGTATGCCTAGATGAAGTGTGATAAAAATTCCTATTCCCGTGGTGACTAGGAAAGGGATTTTCTCAAATGGCCAAGTTTTGCGAATTTTAAAATGAGAATTTGAAGAGAGAGATATACCGACCGACTCGACTCTGGACGCGACAAGACGAGTTGACAGACACGACTGGACTCTCTAAGGGTTGGACCGTGACTCGGTAGGGGATGGGCCACCTAATAAGACAAGACTCTTAAGTTGCGCTATTCCGTAGCCTAGGCGAGTGGCAACACGGTCGAATCCTCGGAATGGGACTGTTTCCGTACGACAGGGGCTTTGTGGTAGCAATGTCGTAGACTGGTGTTCTTTTGGATATTATTTTGATTTAGGGGTACATTTCCAAAGTGGGTATTGCTTCGAGTCCCTGACCAATTCTCGTCTTCAACTGAGCCGAGTACAAGGACACACTATAGAAAGGAGGCTAGATCTTTATTCTTTGAATTTATCTGGATTTTGTGAGTGGATGGAGAACTTCTGCCTAGGAGAAGCCCCCAGGATGACAAAGCTAGCTGCTGAGAACATGATGGTGTCGTGACCGAAATGATGGCGCTTTTTGAATGTGTGTCAATGCGGGTGGTTGTGCCCTTGTTGAAAGGCTGCCTACGTATTCACGTGTAGTGAAATCAAACCAAGCCGTAGTTCAGTGGATTGAAAGATATATAATGGTGCCTAGTTTACTAGGGCTTTGTGTGTAACTAGCCACAGTGATGGTGTAGGCTAGGTGCACTCCCAATGATGTCTTGACCAAAGGGTTGGAATAGTTAAGATGTTGATTCTGTGACTGTGAGCATTCTCCGGGATAGCCCCTAGAGGTGGTGTGAACTATTTGGGCATGTTATATGCCGACTGCAAGTTGAGTTCCCGTGTTTGGGGCTGGTAACTGGTTTAGATGTTTTTGGAAATGTGGAGCTAGGTCGCAAGTGGCTTTGATGTTTCGAAATCTGGAGCTCGATTTTGTGGAGCTAAGGCTTCGAGGGTAAGGTATTGTAATGTGGTAAGAAAGGGGGAAGTGGAGTAAAAATGACTCGGACTTCGATCGGGCAGGTTTGATAATGCGGGATCTGGTTTCCATGTCTGGCCCTAATGGTTAGGGTGTATCCTATGGAGCTTGAATCCTCAAAATTCTGGGCTGTCTCTAGCCTAGGTATCGAGAAGGTCTTGAGGGTTGTAATGTGGGAAGGCTAGATGTGGTGTTAGCTGACCAGCTTGACTGTCTCTCCCCTATTGGATGGTATGGGTATTGATAATTTTTGAATTGACTGTTTCACGGTCATGGGTTTTTGAATTCTTTGGGTTGACCTCTTAGCCCCGGTCATGGGATTCTTCATTTGAGTTGACCGTGTCTGGTCGAGAGATGTTGATAATTCTTTTTTGATCATGGCCAGCTTTTTTGTTTTGGCCTTTTGCTTTTTTCTCTTGGACTTTCGATTTTTTTTTGTCCAGCTTTTTTTTTGTCGGTTAGACTAACACCTAAGGTAGGGACTGACTAGTCTTATTGGATGGGTGTTTATTGTGGGAAGTGGGCTTGCCTCCCGTCTTGAACCCAAACTAGAAGACTACCCAGATTTGTCATAGGATTCGATATGTTCCTGCTACGGGTAGTTATGTGGCTTTCTATACCAGACATGGAATAGGTAAAAGGAAAACACGGGCTCGGTTTCCTGCAGTCATTATAGATGTGCCTATAATAGTCACGTGCGTGTGCTCACAGTGTATGATGGTGTTCATCATGTTCTCGGAAACACATAAGGAAAGTATGTATGAGAAATAGAAAAGCTGATTTTATTGAATTTTGAAAAAAGAGGACAGAATGCAACTGACTTTGACTCTGACTTTGATTTGGAAATGAGGATGTAGGGTATCCTAGACTCGAACTCAGACTTAGACTCGAATCAAATCTGGACTCGGACGCTCGGTTGGTTGTTTTTTTTTTTTGGTAAGGTCTTTGATTGGAGAGAAAGACAGGTGCCACGACTCGCCTAAACTCGGCTTTGCGCAAGTGCAAGAGAGGGAGTCAAACTAGACACGGCCCGGGGTGACGGGTCGATAAAGACTCTTGGACCGGGATACTCGAACGTTGATCTAGACGAGGTAACGACTGCGAATTGGATTCGAGCTGCATAAGGGTGAATTCGAAAATGGGGGCGACCGTGTTTGACCGTATCACGTGCTCGGACCAACCGTGGTGACCTAACCCTAGGTGACTCGAGTATTCATAGCATAGGTACGACACGAAGAAGGCATCATAAGGACGCCGGTGCAGGATGAACGTAGGGTACCCCTTAAGGTGACCGTGGTTGACTGCTCGGGTGGAGGACAGCCCCCAAGTGAGACTAAAGACTTTGATAGGACTCAAATGGTGCGACATCTAAGTGACTCGAAAGTGGGGTACGTGAGCCAACACGTGTAAGACCTGATCCTTAGAGAAACCGTGGTTGATCGCCCCACTAAAAGGTAGCCCCCGAGTGGGACTGAAGACCGACTACTAAACGGGTGACTCGTGGATGGTGGACTCTCCCTGAGTTTTGGCAAAGTGGGCCTTGTCCCGTTCGAAGAAAGATCCGTGTGTGAAATTCCCAGACTTTGGACTCGGTTGTGTAAATGGGCTTCCCTTTGTAGGAGTTTGTCCTACGTAGGTGGACCGTGCCTTGACAAATAAGGCGGACTTGGGATGGGGTAGAAACTCGTGATGTAAGTTCGACGGAGTTTCGACGCTATAGATTCTAACAACTTATGACAAAACCCGACACTGCTAAATACGGAAGTCCTAAGAAGAAGAAAGTTTTGAAAAGGGAATTTGGATTTGAAAATCGAACAAGGTCAGATTGGAAGGCCCGATTTTTTTGAAAAATCGAAAAAAAAGGTTATCGGGCCGAGATTTCGGGCTTTTGAAAAGGTTTGGACAGCATACCGGCTAAAAATAGGCTATTTTGAGTCAAAATCATAAGTCCTAAATTTGGTAGCTTTCCGGGCTTTGAAAAATGGATAGTTTTAAAAAGATGCAAGCTTTTGAAATAGCGGTTTTTGAAAAAGAAGGCAAGTAAATCAAGTAGCACGTAGTCATGGAAACAGTATAATGACACCATGTATGCTCTTAATCTAAGTCTCGGTCGGTCGAAATAGGGTCTATACCAACGACGATAGCTTTCTCGCAAATCAGGACGGTCTTCCTAAGCCGAGTTGGTCTTAGAACCTGCCGTAAAACCCATGCGAGTTCCGCCATCGAAGTCTTTAGTGCACCCATTTAGGAATGCACCGTGGTATAGTGGGACGTCGGTCACAAGTAACCGGCCCGGGAAAAATTTGGGTTATGCATGAACCATTGAACTAAAACGTGTACATTACTAATCGAATGATTTCTTTTCGAGTCTCACCCTGAGGATGGCGATGGTAAGTGACTCATCAGTTGATCCCCAGCGGAGTCGTAAAATTGTGGACATGACATAGGTCCACCCCGACGCGGCCACGCGCGGGTTTGGGGAGGCGAATGAATCTCCATATGAAATGGGTCGAATTGAATTTTAAATCGAAGTAGGAGTCGCCACCGAATTTTATGGTTATTCGGAACCATTCGAACCCACTCTATGTCGTAGTGGGCCATATTTAAAACATGGCCCATTTTCGATGTCAGAGCTTATCGGGTTCGTCCCTTAGCATTTGATACCGATACCGACATTATCGGATATCCTATATTAAATGACTCTCGTTGCCAATGGATTCGGACATCCGGAAACCATGGTTCTGAGTAAGGGGTGAGGGTACGTGTTGGGAAGTTCAGCGAGAACACCCAACCCCGCCCGCACTTAGCGGCCTTTACTAAGATATCGTTCGTTTTACGTACACGCGTTAGTTTGACGGTTGAATGATATGCAAACATTATTTTCCTAAGACATGTGAGAAAAATAAATAAATGGGTTGCTAAGTCGTATAATGCATATTAAACTAATAACGTCAAAGTTATTTTAGCATGTGAATTCGTTTTAGTCTAATAAAACAAACGATAAAAAATAAATCGCTACAAACAAGGAGCAAACGAGTTAGTAACGATGAATAAATTGAATAAAGAAGTAAATAAATGCATGATTTTTGAAAAGATTTATGACACGTGATGGATTAGCACGCGTTGACCGAGGTCAAAAAAAAAGTATTTATCGAAATATGTCGCGAAAGTCGCTTTTTATGTAAGACTCGAAAAGAAAAAAAAATAGAAAAGCGAGGAAACGAAAAAAAAAAAAAAAGACTCAGCCAAACAGGCCACCGCGCGAGTCGCCTGACAGATGCGCGACTCGCGTGGCGGTCTGTCCGTTTTTCATTATTTGTCAAAAACCGTCAATTTTTAATAATCGCGTACAAATACGGATTAATTTATACCCGATTCATATTTTCGATATTCGTCGTATTCGATATTCGATTATGAAATCGATATCGAATAGTCGGAATGACTTTAGAAAAGGTTTTGAAAAAAAGTTTGTTTTGAACGAAAAGTAAAAAAAAGAATTTTGAACGAAAAAGATGTTAATTCTCTCCGCGTATAAAATCGTCGAATTTTGTTTAAAAAAGATGTAACGATTTTATTTTGCATCAACGAGAAATAATTAATTTTGTTCTTGTTGGATACAATATTCGATTAATGAATCGATATCGTATTTTAAGAACATTATAAAAAAATAGTTTTTTGTAGTATCGATATTAGAAATAATAAATATGCGACAAACGACCCATATTAAAAAATACACCGGACGACGACCCATAAAAAAACGTGAGAAAGGAAGAGAAGAAAGAGAAGAATCGGGTTTGATTTACACCCTCAACCTACATGCTTTGTTTTCTCGGGATAAGGCTCGTCGGAAAGTGGTTTAAACTTGGGAGCATCGAGATGATGCGGGATGAGTTAAGGCGTCGGTTTTGGACGTGTGATGGGACGGGTTTCGGCCGGCTGGGGGTCGGATTCGTCGGGTCGAGATTACTCGGGAATTGTTTGGCGTTACGAGGTTGTATATTTTCTGACTTTGGATGATCGATGATGAATGTGTGATATAGGAATAATAGATCTATGATGTGTGTGTAATGGCTGTCCAAATGTCTCTTTTGTGTTGGACGGGAGGTCCTATTTATAGGAATCGAGGTAGTTTTGCTTGTGTGACAAGAAATACCGGTTTGGATAGGAAATACGAGAGTTCGAGAGGAAACCAAAGTCTCGTTTCTTGGTGGGGAAGCCAAATATCTCGGCTGTCAAGGGGAGTATTTCGGCTGCTTTGGATGTCTTGGCCGAGTATTTGGAGCTTGGTCGGTATCTGATTCGGTTTCCGGATAGAACTCCTACTTGAGATCGAATTCTACCTTCAACGGAATTGTTTAATGTTCTCAAAGCTGATTTTTTTGGTAGTATTGGAGTCCAAACCGGACACGTGAGGTGTCACGGCTGGTCCGTGAGTCTCGGGAAATATCTTTGACCGGGTTTGACCCGGTCGCTAAAAGACGGTTTTACCCCTGGTGACAGTTTCGACCCAAATTAGTCTTATTTGACTCGAAACGACCCACTGGGCCTGGATTTGAGGTTGGTTTTGTAAGATTTGTACTCCGTAATAATTCTAAACCAAATGTCCATGATTACGAGCCCATATCCGAGTCCTCAAAGCACGTTTACGTCCAATCATCATCGGGTGTTTGGCGGGAACTATTATAGACACTTGGCGGTCAAAATGTGGGTGTCTACACTTAGTCAAACAGCTATATGGAACAAGGCCGCGATAGGGAAAATGGCCTGGTGGATTGCCAGTAAACAGGATAGGTTGTGGGTGCAATGTGTACATCATGTGTACTTAATGGGGAGGAATTGGGATGATTATCAACCACAGCCTGATTCCTGCTGGTATTGGAGGAAGATATGCCAAGTAAGAGACCTCCTGAAACCTGCGTACAATGCAAAAGCCATCGTTGTACATGGTTCGAATAGCTATACAGTGGCAAGAGCTTACAACTAGCTGAGAACTAAACTTGGGGAAGTTAATTGGTGTGCTTTAGTGTGGTCGAAATGGTCCATCCCTAAGCAAAATTTTATGGCTTGGCTGATACAACAAGGAGGACTGAATCTGAAGAGCAAACTCCATAAAATTGGAGTAACTGGAGATGACAGGTGCGTTTCGTGTGCTGCAGCTTCTGAGACTGTGCATCATCTGTTCCAAGACTGTGAATATAGTAAGAAGATCCTGAATGAAATCAACCAGGTCCTCGCTATGAGTCCTAAGCTGGATATGCAGATTGAAAAGCGGAAGAGAATGAAAGGGACAAAAATGCAAAGAGCCATTAGGAATGGATTGATAAACTCGATTTCATATCACATATGGATACAATAACGGAACAATGCTAGAATAGAAGAGCAATTAATTAGACCTGAAAAACTGGCAAGAAGAATCATCAAGGAGTTCACTGAGTTTTGCAAGACCAGATGTAATCAAAAATTTAGTGACAAGAACAGAAATTTTATCATGAGCCTTTTGAGGCAATCGATGTAATTGAGACTGTACAGTTTTATTAATATACTTACCATTTATCAAAAAAAAGGAGTAATTAAGAAGAGATTAAGCTAATCTACACTAATCTAGGCTAATCTAACCTAAAGTAGTGTAGGGTTTAATGGATGTAAGGTAATGTAAGGTAGTGTCCCCTTAAAACAATACAAGAGGGGGGTATATATAGGGTTCCATAAGCAAAGGGGGGCGGTATTGTGTGTCAAATTTGAACCGTTTTTCCTCCCATTTAAGCCCGTTTTCCCTCCGTTTTGCGAGAATAAAGTGCGATTATCGCCGTATTTTGAGTAATTCTCGCATTAGGGTCTCTCTTTTGCATTTTACGTGTTTTTGGTAGTTTTCTGTCTATTTTGATAGGATTTTCGACCAAAAGCGTGTCCGAGCTCCTATGAGCATGGGAGAGAGGGAAACCGTCCGAAAGGCAAAGCACACAACTCAAAATCCAAAGTCCAAACCCAAGAGGTGAAACCTTGAGCAAAAAGGAAAAACTATAAGTCCATTGGACATCTTCACCGGAGAGGTCTAACTTCAAATGAATATATCTAGAGTTCTAGACCTCGGATCGAAGCGATTCTAGTTGAAAGTGAAAGCTTATCTTCTTAGCTTTCCAACGACATATCACACGCCCCAATCGGAGTTCAAGCTAGAGAGTTATGGCCCTCTAAAGTCACAGGGCGAAATTTCACCCGATGAGAATTTGATCGGGCGAAATTTCGCCCGACGGTGTTCCTCCCCAGATTGCCATTTTGGAAAAAAAGTTCATAGGGTGAAATTTTACCTTATGAGATTATGACTGGGCGAAATTTCACCCGATGGAGAAAAGCGCCAAAAACCGCAAAATTAGAAGAAAATCTCACCGGGTGAAATTTCACCCGGTGGGATTAATTCGTCAAGCCGCAGGGCGAAGTTTCACTCCATGAAGACTCATTGGGCAAAGTTGCATCTCAAAGGACAAAGTCTCACTAATGGGCAAGGATTAGATTTGGGCTTTAGGTTAAGAAGACCCATTAAGGCATTACTATATATAAATATATAAATATATATATATATATATATACCCTAATTTGTTGCCCAACGCATCCACTACTACACCACTCCATCCACCATTAGTGTAGTTACACCATCCATTAGTAGAGTAATTTAGTAGTATTCTTAGTAATTCTCTAGTAGTTTCATAGTAATTTAGTAGTAGATCTACATAGTTTTTATCAACAATTCTCTAGATTCCAAGTTTGTAGAAGATTATTACATCAAGATTTATTTGAAGATTTGTGGGGTTTATTGAAGAATTAGTGACAAGTTCTTCATTCTCTTCATCAATGATTCAATCTTTATTTATGCAATCTTCTTATTTCTTGTAGATCTTCATAGTTGGTATATTTCTCTTCCACTCTCTAATCTCTAGTTTAGATTTAATGTTATTTTCTCATTATTGTCTTGTTTAGATCATCTTAGTGTTGTTAGTTTCTTTAGATCTTATTTATGTTGTTCAAGATTACTCTCTAGTTTATTTTGTTAGATCTTATCTCTTCCATAGTTTAGTGGGTAATTGTTAGATCATAGTTCTCTTATTGTTTTGTTGTTAGTTTCTTTATATTTAGTTATTATGCATGTTGTAGTTATTTTCTTCTTAGTTAATGTTTTGTTGTTTACCATGATTAGTGAGTAGATCTTTGTTAGTGGGCTAGGGGAGGATGGATTTGGGCAACATAGATTAAGGATTCTTGTGATTGAATGCACTTGGGTTGATTTGTCTATTTTGGAATTGTTGTACGCTTGTTGACTTTACTTGATCAATTTAGTTGACTCGTATTCACCCTTGTCAATATGGGGAAACTCGGGGCTTGGGTAATTCCGACTTAGTGACATAGCCTCTTCGTCGCAAAAGCGAGTCTTAGTGAGGTCGGGTGTAGAGACCGAAAGGTGCCCCATCCCTTATCAACTGTGTATTGTTTGCTTGATTCCTAGTTTTTATGTCCCGTTTCCGATTCCCCGACTCTCCCTAACGTCTTTCCCATTAATAGTTTCTCGCCTTAGTTCCGTAGCTCGTTTAGTTAGTCTAGTTCTACTCGTCCAAAACCTCCCTTCTCGACCCAATCACTCTTAGACTTTGACTCGACCGACTTCCTATAGACCGTCCCTGAGGATCGATCCCGACTTGCCGCTACTACGTAGTAGTTAGTTGGAGTTTATAAATATTGTTTGATCGTGCGGGTCGCGACGCTCGCGCATCAAAATGGCACCGTTGCCGGGAACGGCGATTAGTTGATTGAGTTTTTGTCTATTTCTGTTTGGTTTTGCTTTTTTATTCTCTCTACCCTAGTACCACTTGGTGCTAGGAGACTCACCTTCTACTTGAGTCTTTGCCCAGGAACAGGTTATCACGTTTTGGTTCGATACCGAGCCAGAGATGTTTTCTAAAGCTATGAGATTCCGGGGAAATAACTCAACAAAGGTGATTCCACAGTCATACCTCACACCACCAAACATTCATCCTATCCTCCTCCAAATCCATTCATATCACCAACTACTACCACTCCCACCACTAATAATCCACCTACACCTTTCACTCCACAAATTTCTCCAACTACATCACCTCTTATCACTCCACAAAAAATTTATCCACCTTCTACACCTCCCATTTCACCACCACCCCCAAGAAACTTCCAAGAACCCATCATGCCACCTCTTGATTCACATTCCCAACCCTTGGAAAGCAATTCCATGAACAATGAATCAAAGCTCGAATTAAAATCGGAAGAACTAACCAAGAGGTTTGAAGGTATAACTTATAATTCTATTTCAAGGGATGTGAACCATGTTCAATCAAGGCCACCAAGACGACCTCCACTACCAAAAATCCCTTGTGAGTGTTGTGGAAACTATGGTCATAAGTCCAACAATTGTCTTCCTTATAAAGGAATGTCCTATCAAGAATGCAATGAAGTCCAAGTGTTTCAAAATATCAATCCAATGCATCAAAATGACCCTTTTTCAAACACATACAATCCTGAAACAAGGAACCATGTGCAACAATACAACTCTTATGCAAATCATGGTGTGCAAAATCCGGGACCAATGTATCAAGGGGCACAACAAGAAATGCCATCCAATTCACGCCATCAACAAAGTTTTTTCATTCAAGGGCCTCCTCCCTACTTGCCTCTTCAAAAGGAAAATTTTAACAATCAAGGAGACAATTATTTCCAAGGCCACGGTGAATTCCCTAATCAACACATGAATCAAGGAAACAATTACCAAAATCTTGAAGGTAATTTTCACAATCAAGGGAATAGCCACGGTTTTCAAGGTTATAATCAAGGTATTCAAAGCTTCAATCAAGGGGATTATATCCAAGGGTATCATCCAAACTCCAATCAAAGTTCCCAAGGATACAATCCCGAATATAACCAACTTCCACCTTTCCATGGCGATTACCAACAAGGTCAATGGAATGACCAATGCGAGCATCCTATACAATTCATGATGAAGGCGATAACATTCTTAGCTTCTGAGATTTCGGATATAAGAAATGAACTCAAAGCAAGGAAATCACAAGAAGCCACCAAGGCTCCTATCTTTCCAGTACATCCACCACAAGGACTACCCGGACAACCTCAAAATCCTAATTACCCGCAACATCAAGCATATGCCAATACCGCCACATGAAATGAAGGAAAAGAACTAGTAGGCCCTCGCAAAAACTTGGGTCTAGAGCAAGTGAGAAAAACGAAGATAAAACATGTTGAAAATCAAAGTGCCCCTCACTCTAGCAAGTTGAGAACGCATCCACCAAGAACAACTCGTTGTGAGGAAGATCCTTGTGTAACCAATGTAATCAAGTGCGGAATAAGGGACCCTTCTAAGTACATCAAGGGAGATAAGGGTTATGTGATAGAGGAAATTCAAAAAGAGAAAAGCATGCCACCTTCTAAGCCACATGTGCC
This sequence comes from Agrostemma githago, assembly GCA_958450325.1. Taxonomy (NCBI): domain Eukaryota; kingdom Viridiplantae; phylum Streptophyta; class Magnoliopsida; order Caryophyllales; family Caryophyllaceae; genus Agrostemma; species Agrostemma githago. The sequence goes on along the minus strand of OY288247.1, from coordinate 56,082,254 downwards.
AATTTTACCAATTCCATCTCGAGCTACGATCAATAGGAAGGACATCAAGTCCACCTCATTCTCCGAATTGCTAAAGAAGGATAAGGTAACTCCCCCTCTCACCGAGATAGCCGGCCGATGTGATGATACAATTGTGGTTGCACTCACCGAAGAGTGTAATTCGGCCTTATCGAGCAAGATCCCCACCAAAATGGGTGATCCTGGGAGTTTCTCAATACCTTGCACAATAGGGAATGTTGAAATCGATTATGCTCTATGTGACCTTGGAGCGGCCGTGAGCATTATCCCTCTATCAATCGTGAATGATCTCAATATCTACAACATGAAGCAAACACCGATCAAAATTCGACTGGCCGACGGTTCCATCAAGACTCCAGTTGGTATGATTAAAGACGTGCTAGTTCGAGTTAAAAATCTCTCGATCCCTACCAACTTTGTGGTAATGGACGTGAAAGTGAACAAGCATGCCCCCATAATCCTAGGTAGGCCCGTTTTGGCCACCGGCGGAGCAATCATAGATGTTAAAAAGGGGAACCTTTCGTTTAATGTCGGTGAAGAGATCGTGCAATTCAAATTACCTATCACGTCAGAAAACCCAATGGAGAGTGATGTCTTCAGAAATGAAATGTTTGGATACCTTCTAGATGCCGAGTCCTTTGTTATAGAAAAGGAGAATGAAGCTAAGTCGAGTAATTTACTTGATAATGTTGAAACAATGGTGAAGCTTAATGATTCGACCACCGTGCAACCGCCTACGAGTTCATCTTCCAACACTTTTCCAACTTTCCGTAGGGGAGCTATAAAAAAAATCCAAAAAGAAGAAATCGAAAAGTGTGGTGAACATGGAGCCAAGAGACGAAAAGCTAATGATGCGCAACGAGGGTGTAAGCCCCGTGGATAAAGCAAAGGTCGAAGTTGGCAATCAAAAATTAATATGGGACGAAGTATATTCCGGCTAGTACAAGAAGTTAAAACCGCCCTCCAAAAATTATCAAGGATCATGTGTGTGTCCAAGCCACGGGAAAGTTTTGATGGAGGTGAACTATGCGTCGGTCGCTATGATGGCGACCCAGGTTGAGTGTGTATCACGTTTGATGAGGTTTGGTGGTATCCTCAACAACCACCTTGTATATATGTATCATATTTCTTTTTGTTTGTTAGCTTTGTTAGCTTGAGAACAATGGATGAACTTGGATTTCGTCATGGAGCAATTATTTGGATGAAGATCAAGCCTTTGGAGGAGTTATGGAGCTTAAATTCAAGACCACAAGCATGTTTGTGGGAGATATTAATTATGTAATGTGAGTCGAGTCGTTATTTGAGTCTCTAGGTGATTATTGAAGATCCATGAAATGGCAAGGCAAAAAACGAAGAAAACAAGACCGGGCGAAATTTTGACCTACGGAAAAGTTGCCAGATTTGCCGGAATTGACGAAGACACCACCGGGCGAAATTTCGCCCCGTGAGATTTTCACCGGGTGAAATTTCACCCGGTGGAAAAATGTTGGCAAAGTCAATTTTCATGACGAAATACCGTCGGGTGAAATTTCACCCGGTCAAGCACCATCGGGTCACCGAATATTACCTCCTTTAAAATCAATTCCCTATTTCCTCATGAGCTTGAACGGATCACCTTTACCTTATTTCCTCACTACAAAATCAATTCCCTCCTTCCCAAATATCCCACATAACTTTCCCTCCAAAACATAAACACCAAATATTTACAATCGACTTTAAAAACTTTCATTTCCCTCCTCAACTACCTTTATTTATATCACCTTCACCTCACATTCATTTCACCTTATCACTCCTCATAAAATCAAACCACCATACCCCAACCACATTCATACCTCTTATCCATCTTGGGTGATTATTTTGGGTGCTTGAAGAGGTGAAGCTAAAGTTTTTGGATTCTTGCAAATTTATTATTATGGAGACAATGGCAAAGCGAGCCGCTCGAAAGCAAGGTATGGCTTCGACTTCTACACCTTCTAAATCTTCTAAGTCTTCTAAGCCTACAAATTTACCTTGTCTTAATACTTCTCTAGCTCAGACCTTCTCTGAAAAGATCTTTCAGAGCACTAAGTGACCTTGTCCCCACACAATGACCAATCTAGGAAAAGTAGACGATATTAAAGAGTTATCGTCGAGGACCGGAACTAGCGAGCTCCTTAGCCTCGCGGCCTTCACCTATAAAGACCTTACTTGCGAGTTCCTAGGAACTTTTGCCATTGACAATCCGACCACACCAAGAGCAGTCAAATTTAGACTATTCGGCAAACCCCACCGTTTGACTATTTCTGAGTTCGGCCTAGCGCTAGGCCTACCCTCATCGGGTACCGGAATTAGTGAACCCTCGAGCAGCGTACAAGCTTGTGTATCTAGGAGAGACCTTTGGAAGCGCATATCATGCTGTAAAGGGGGTTACGAGGCTAATTTATCCTTTGCATCCGAAATCCGTAACCCCGCAATTCGTTATTTTTGCGAGATGCTCTCCCACTGCTTGTTACCCTCGGCCGATAATATTTATACTCTTAATGTGTGTGTCTTGCAATTGATTTGTGACTCTTTGTTGGGTAACCCTAGCCCTTTAGACCTACCACTGAGTTTTGCAAGACCAGATGTAATCAAAAATTTAGTGACAATGACAGAAATTTTATCATGAGCCTTTTGAGGCAATCGATGTAATTGAGACTGTACAGTTTTATTAATATACTTACCATTTATCAAAAAAAAAGGAGTAATTAAGAAGAGATTAAGCTAATCTACACTAATCTAGACAAATCTAACCTAAAGTAGTGTAGGGTTTAATGGATGTAAGGTAATGTAATGTAGTGTCCCCTTAAAACAATACAAGAGGAGGGCATATATAGGGTTCCATAAGCAAAGGGGCGCGGTGTTGTGTGTCAAATTTAGACCATTTTTCCTCCCATTTAAGCCCGTTTTCCCTCCGTTTTGCGAGAATAAAGTGCGATTATAACCGTATTTTGAGTAATTCTCGCATTAGGGTCTCTCTTTTGCATTTTACGTGTTTTTGGTAGTTTTCTGTCTGTTTTAATAGGATTTTCGACCAAAAGCGTGTTCGAGCTCCTATGAGCATGGGAGAGAGGGAAACCGTCCAAAACGCTAAGCACACAACTCAAAATCCAAAGTCCAAACCCAAGAGGTGAAACCTTGAGCAAAAAGGAAAAACTATAAGTCCATTGGGCATCTTCACCGGAGAGGTCTAACTTCAAATGAATATATCTAGAGTTCTAGGCCTCAGATTAAAGCAATTTTAGTAGGAGGTGAAATCTTATCTTCTTAGCTTTCCAAAGACATATCACACGCCCCAATCGAAGTTCAAACGAGAGAGTTATGGCCCTATGAAGTCAAAGAGCGAAATTTCACCCGATAAGAATTTGACCGGGCGAAATTTCGCCCGACGGTGTTCCTCCCCAGATTGCCATTTTGGACAAAACGTTCATAGGGTAAAATTTCACCCTATGAGATTATGACCGGGTGAAATTTCGCCCGATGGAGAAAAGCGCCAAAAACCGCAAAATGAGAAGAAAATCTCACCGGGTGAAATTTCACCCGGTGGGATTAATTCGTCAAGCCGCAGGGCGAAGTTTTACCCCATGAAGACTCATTGGGCAAAGTTGCATCTCAAAGGGCAAAGTCTCACTAATGGGCAAGGATTAGATTTGGGCTTTAGGTTAAGAAGACCCATTAAGGCATTACTATATATATATATATATATATATACCCTAGTTTGTTGCCCAAGGCATCCACTATTACACCACTCCATCCACCATTAGTGTAGTTACACCATCCATTAGTAGAGTAATTTAGTAGTATTCTTAGTAATTCTCTAGTAGTTTCATAGTAATTTAGTAGTAGATCTACATAGTTTTTATCAACAATTCTCTAGATTCCAAGTTTGTAGAAGATTATTACATCAAGATTTATTTGAAGATTTGTGGGGTTTATTGAAGAATTAGTGACAAGTTCTTCATTCTCTTCATCAAAGATTCAATCTTTATTTATGCAATCTTCTTATTTCTTGTAGATCTTCATAGTTGGTATATTTCTCTTCCACTCTCTAATCTCTAGTTTAGATTTAATGTTATTTTCTCATTATTGTCTTGTTTAGATCATCTTAGTGTTGTTAGTTTCTTTAGATCTTATTTATGTTGTTCTAGATTACTCTCTAGTTTGTTTTGTTAGATCTTATCTCTTCCATAGTTTAGTGGGTAATTGTTAGATCATAGTTCTCTTATTGTTTTGTTGTTAGTTTCTTTATATTTAGTCATTATGCATGTTGTAGTTATTTTCTTCTTAGTTAATGTTTTGTTGTTTACCATGATTAGTGAGTAGATCTTTGTTAGGGGGCTAGGGGAGGATGGATTTGGGCAACATAGATTAAGGATTCTTGTGACTGAATGCACTTGGGTTGATTTGTCTATTTTGGAATTGTTGTATGCTTGTTGACTTTACTTGATCAATTTAGTTGACTCGTATTCACCCTCGTCAATATGGGGAAACTCGGGGCTTGGGTAATTCCGACTTAGTGACCTAGCTTCTTCGTAGAAAAAGCGAGTCTTAGTGAGGTCGGGTGTAGAGACCGAAAGGTGCCCCATCCCTTATCAACTATGTATTGTTTGCTTGATTCCTTGTTTTTATGTCCCGTTTCCGATTCCCCGACTCTCCCTAACGCCTTTCCCATTAATAGTTTCTCACCTTAGTTCCGTAGCTCTTTTAGTTAGTCTAGTTCTACTCGTCCAAAACCCCCCTTCTCGACCCAATCACTCTTAGACTTTGACTCGACCGACTTCCCATAGACCGTCCCTGAGGATCGATCCCGACTTGCCGCTACTACGTAGTAGTTAGTTGGAGTTTATATATATTGTTTGATCGTGCGGGTCGCGACGCTCGCGCATCAGGCGGAAAAGCGAAGACGAGCTGAACTGGGTCCTTCCCGGCCGGGAAGGGGATGATCCCGGTCGGGATCATGCATAATACCGGGCGGTTTTATGCTCTTCCCGGGCGGGAAGATGTCGATCCCAGTCGGGATGACGTCGATCCCGGTCGTGATGGCCCCACAAGAAGCTGTCTTTCTTGTCTTCTCATCCCGGTCGTGATGGATGATGGTCCCGAGCAGGATGGGTCCTTATTTGCTCTTCCTAGGCTTCTTATCTATGCTCGGTGCTCGGGATTTCATCAAGTGGGCTCCATGGGACTCGGGATCGTGTCTAAGCTACCGAGTCATCGTCGCTTCTCTTTATTGGCTCCATATGCGTCGGAAACGAGTTGGAATCGTTCCGTTTCTCCAAGATGGGCCTTAGGAACCTAAAACAAGCTAAAAGAAGCGTAAGTAGCCCCGAAACCGCTGTAAAGAGCGATTCCACAAGAGAAACCGGGACCAAACACGAGAAATTAATACTACAAAACACACTTATCAGTAGTCGGCCTCGGTAATGCCGAGGGCTTTAGCGGTCCTTAAGGGAAGGACATTCTTAGCAGACCCGTCGTCAATTAGGGTCATCGGGAGGTATTTTCCTCGGCAGATCACCGTGATGTATAGGAAGTTATGGGTGGCCCCGAATGGTGGTTTGTCTGACTCAGAGAAGGTGATGAGTGGGCCTTCTTGTTTGGAATTACCCTTGAGATAGGCCAGGCATGATAGTGGTTACCATTTCAGCAGGGATAACTAATGAGTCGACCTTGATTTGATCGAGAGCCTTAGTCAGTGCCTCTCGATGTTCTTGTGAGCTAACCAAAAGTTGCCATATGGTGAGATCAGCTTGAGCCCTCTTTAGTTGCTTGACCAGGGTCGTGTCGGTACTTGACTCTTCAAGGGCATCTTCCATCCTGGCAGGTTCAGTGACGGTTACCGGAATAGAGGTGTCATTTGAGCTAGTGGCTTGATAAGGAGGAACGGCATTAGCGAGGTGGTTACTGGCTAAAGCTTTGGATTTAGCCTTCCGGAGCTCTTCAGGAGTGATGGAGACAGCCTCCCCCTTAGCTAGGTACACATCTTCTTCATCATCGAACCAGATTCCATTGATTTGCGGGGTGAAAGGAGGAATGAGGTGAGAACAATCGATCACCTCCCCGGAGAAGATGGCATAGGCGCTGAAGGGGTTTTCTTTGTTGCTCGATTTGTCCCCGGGCAATGGTATTTTCCCATTTTCGATTAAGTCTTGGATAAGATGCTTCAATTTCCAGTATTTTTCAGTATCGTGCCCATTATCGGTGATATTGGCAATAGGCCTGGATGTTGTAGCTCTTGGAACGCTTCTCTACCGGGACTTTTGGAGTTGGGCCTATCGGTTGGATCAGACCCTTGGAGGATAGCCTTTGTAAGGCATATGTATAGGTGGTCCCTATATCAATGAATACCCGAGCTGGGGTATTCTTTTTGGACGAGGCATCTAGTATATTAACCTCGTCGAAGATGCTGCAGGTTGCAGCTGCAGATGTGGGCTTGCTGGTGGATGAGCTAGCCCCTTGATACCCCTTGCTAGAGGCCTTAGTAAGGCCCTCTAGCCTTAAGTCATCTTCGATCCTCGTCCCCATTTCAGTTAAAGTGGCGAAGTTGGGTATAACAGCATACCAGAGATGGACCCGGTAGGAAGGGAGGAGGTTCTTGACAAAGGCTTCTACTAGAGTTTTTTCATTGGGCTTGTCCACCAATTTCTCACTCTCGGCCCTCCAGCGCTGTAAGTATTTTGTGAAGCCTTCCTTGGGCTCCTAAGCCATGACTTCTAAGGAACGCATGGTCAATTGAATCTCGGTATTCTCAGTATAATTCCGAGCGAACTCTATAGCCACGTCATCCCAAGTTTTGTACTTCTTGAAATCTATCCTGTAGTACTAGGCTTTGGGATGCTTCTCGAGAGAGGCGGCGAACAGGTGTTTGAACATAGTCGATTTTACTCCTTTGATGGCCATGAATGCCTTGAAGGCCCGAATGTGAAGCACCGGGTCTTCAGTCCCCTCAAACATCGGTAGGCCCGTAAGGTTGAGGTTGGCGGGTAGTTCATCATTCAGAGGCGAATAGCTGCGAGCGTTTTCCGTGGATCGAGTTGTTCGTTGACAAATGGACCTGTTCTTCTAGTTTGCAGACTGCGCTGACCAGTTCAGCTAAGGGCCCACTAGTCTCAGTCCCACCATTAGAAGTCCCTTGTTCCATGGCGCTCAAACGGGTAACAATAGCTATTTGGTCGGACTTGATAGCTATCAATTGAGCCTCAATCTGCGTCTGCTTGGTAACCATAGCGTCCAGTGAGAGCGTCAACTTGTCCAATGCTTCTTGCATCTTGTGCTTGTGTCTGGTTACCGGTGGCCTGTCTGTAAGAACAACGCGTAATCAGAAACTAACCCAGATCCTGGAATTAAAACATTACATCCCGAGCAAGGAAAAGATTGAAAAGGAAATGACTCGGAAAAGACACCTAGACGGGTGACTTGTGAAAGGTGGGCCTCCCTTAGGATTCGGCTATGTGGGCCGAGTCCTGTTCGAAGGAAGGTCCACGTCAGATATTCCCCAGACTTTGGACTCGAATGTGTAAACGTGCTTTCCTTAGTAGGGGTATGTCCTACGTAGGTTGGCCTTGCCTTGACGGATAAAGCGGATTGGGATAGGGGGAAACCCGCGATGTAAGATCGACGGAGTTTCGACGCTAAAGACCTTACACGACTTATGACAAGTCCCGACACTACTAAATACAGGAAGTCCTAAGATGAGGAAAGTTTTTGAAAAGGGAAAGTTTGGAAATTCGAGAAAATCGGTGGATGGCTCGATTTTTTGAAATCGGCGTGTCATCGGGCCTCAACTTTTGAGGGTTCGAAAGTATATTTTGAATTTTGAAATGGGTAGCATACCGACTAAAAATAGGCTATTTTGAGTAAAATCATAAGTCCTAAATTCGGTAGCATTCCGGGTTTTGAAATTGGATATTTTTTGAAAATATGCATTTTTGAAATGACGGTTTTTGAAAACGACATAGAAACCAAGTACCACATAGTCACGTAAGCATTATAACGACACCATGTATGCTTTATACTAAGTCTTGGTCTGTCTAAATAGGGTCTATACCAGTGTGCATAGCCTTTTCGAGAATCGGGATGGACTTCCTAAGTCGAGTTGATCTTAGAACATGTCGCGAAACCCATACGAATTAGCTATGAACACCTTGACATAACCAATTTGGAATACATCGTGGTATAGTGGGACGTCGGTCACCAGTACCGGCCCGGGAAAAGATGAGGTTATGCGTGAACCGTAAAACTAAAACGCGTATTGTACTAATCAAACGATTTCTCCTCGAGTCTCACCCTGAGGATGCCGATGGTAAGTCACACATCAGTTATCCCCAGCGCAGTCGCCAAATTGTGGACATGACATAGGTCCACCTCGACGCGGCCACACGCGGGTTTGGGGAGGCGAATGAATCTCATATGAGATGGATCTCGAGTTGAAATTTAAATCGAAGTTGGATTCGCCACCGAACTTTGTGGGAGTTCGGGCCCATTCGAACCCACTCTATATCTTGGTGGGCCGTGCACAAAGTACGGCCCGTTTGGATTTCAGAGTTTATGGGGTTCGTCCCTTTGCATTGCGATATCGATACCAACATTATCGGTTACCGTGTATTGAATGACTCTCGTGCGCCAATGGTTTCGGGCATCCGGAAACCATGGTTCTGAGTAAGGGGTGAGGGTACGTGTTGGGAAGTTCACAAAGAACACCCAACCCCGCCCGCACTTAGCGGCCTCTACTAAGATATCGTTCGATTTTAGAATACGCGCATTAGTAATTCGGTTGAAATGTTATGCAAACACTATTTTTGACTAAACATGTGAATTATGTTTGATCTACGTCGTTTAATGCATATTTGAACTATGTCGAAGTTTTTATTTAGCATGCGAGGTTCGTTTTGGTACAATAAAACAAACAACGAAAATAAAGCGCCAAAATAGAAACAATCGGGTTAGTTACGACAAATAACGTATTGTAAATTGAATAAATGATGTAAATATGATATGATGCATGGTTTTGAAAAGATGAACACGTGATGGACTTAGCACGTGACGACCGAAGTCGTTAAAAAAGATTTATAGAGGCTTGAAAGATGTTGAAGGCTCACGGTTTTGACGTGATGAGGGCCACTCGATCGAGTCATGGAGGGACTCGATTGAGTGGTCCTCGAAAAAACCTTCTGCCCACTTTTTGGGGTGTCACTCGATCGAGTGGGCTAGGCACTCGATCGAGTGCCCCCTGTTCGAGGGATTACTCGAGCTCAGATGATGATGAATCCGAATTTTTTTGATTTTGAAATTGATAGCCAACCGAGCCAAATAAAAATATGACATAATTTGTATTCAACTCGGTTTCGATGCTCGTCATATTCGATATTTGATTACGGAATCACAATCCAATGTTTTGAGCGATTTTAGAAAAGACGTTCATAAGACGTTTTAAATTGAACTATTTCTTTTAGACATGATATTCGACTATGGAGTCGATATCGCATCTTAAGAATAAACATTTTATTTGTTTGATTAGAGCGAAAATCGATTCCCTCCGCGTCACGACATTGTAACTAATCCTTACGGATTGTGTGATGTTCGATTGGCATCAACAGGTTTCGTTTTATCCTTAAAAAGATTTGGTACACCTAACGACAAATTTCCGCGATCACTCTGGGCCCTTGAGTGTTTAGGGCGGCGCTCCTCGAGAGGGTGCCACCTCTGTTACGACTCGTAAAGGGATTAGAAAGATCTTAGAACGGGATTTATCTTTAGGTATACTCGATGTGAATTTATTTAGATAAATCGATTGTATGTGCTTTAATTAGGTAGTAATGATAATAGCGTTATTAGAAACGAGAAAAAGAAAAAAAACGAAAAAGAAGAAGGGGAAGACAAGAGAGACGAAAAAAACGAGAGAAAGGGAGAGAGAAAAGGAAGAGAACGGGGTTGAATTTGGCACCCTCAACCTACATGATTTGTACTCTTGGAACGGGGCTCGTCTAGCTGTGGCTTAGGCACGGGAGCGTCGAGATAATGCGGATGAGTTATGGCGGTTTATGTGTAGAGATGAAAGGTTGTAAGGTGTGTAAAGTGTGTTGTAGAATTGTCGTTCTAAAGAGGTGTAACGGTGTAAGGGGTTAAGAAGAGGTGTAAAAGTTGTATATATGGTGTCCAAGGGTGTGTATTCTGTTGAGGGAGGTGGGGTATTTATGGGAAAATACCCCGGCTTTGGATAGAGAAAGCTCGGTTTGGGTGAAAGGAAACACTCGATTTTGGGATAAGATGAAGTTCCGGTTTTGGATAAAAAAGAGGTCACTCGACCGAGTGGTGTATGGCACTCGATCGAGTGCCGGTCTGACACCGGTTCTCATGGGTTTTATGAGCCTACTCGACCGAGTGGGCCGGTCCACTCGATCGAGTGGGTCTGGTCGGGTGGGAGTTCCTTTTAGAGATAGAATTTTATCACTAATTGAGTTGTTTAATTGCCTTGATGCTCTTTGTAACTGATTTTGTGTAGTTTTTGACTACGAGTCAGACTTTTGAAGTGGCGTGACTGGTTTTTATGTCTCAGGAGCGTCTTTAACCAGGGTTTGACCTGGTCGCAAAAAGACGGGTTTGCCCTTGGTGTCGGTTTTGACCCAAATTAGTCTTATTTGATTGGAAATGACCCACTGGGCATGGATTTGAGGTTGGTTTTGTGAAATTTGTACTCCGTAAAAAGCCCAAGTCAAATGCTAACGATTTTGAGCCCATATTCGAGTATGTTAAAGCACGTTTGCGTCCGATCATCATCGGGTGTTTGTCGGAAACTGCTATAGACACCTGGCAGGCAAATGTGGGTGTCTACAATCACAAACCTTTTGTAATAGGGCATCGCCTTGTAAATGGTTGACTCGGCCTCAAGGAAAGGCAGACGGGGTAAGGGAAGAAACTTGCGATGTGAGATCGGCAGAGTTTCGACGCTGGAGACCCTCGACTTGGCTTGAATAAGGGCGGCCCTGTGATTAGGGTAGACCCTTAAGTTAAAGGATTCTTGAATTGGGATGACTAGACTAACGGATTGAAAGACGGGCGAGATTCCCTTGAGAAAGGTCGTGGGGACCGTTCTGTTAGAGGGAAAGATCGCGTGGGACTTTCTAGTTAGGACTCGAGTGCTTAAACGAACCTTCCATTTACGAGTGTATGACTCGTGTTGGTTGGTTATGCCTTTAGAATAAGGCGGACTAGGATGGGGAATAAACCCGTGATGTAGGATCGATGGAGTTTCGACGCTATTGACTTTCGACGACTTACGAAAAGACCCGACACACGGATTACAGTAGGTCCTATAATAAGGAGGGTTTTGAAAAAAAAAATGATTTAATTTTGAAAAGATTGAGAAGACGGTCTTGAAATTGGCAGTGGGCTAACAGGGCTGGGCATTTGAAATGTTGGAATGGTTGCGAATAAATTTGCATTTTTGAAAAATTGGGAGACAGTCCCGTCTTTTGAAATTGGCAGCATGCCGACAGGACCGGGTTTTTGAAAAGTTGAATATTTGGAATATTGAAAATTTGAGTATCGAAAACAAATTTCCGAAAATTTGAAAATCGAAAACGGGATCCCGAAGATTTAAAAATCGAAAACGGCATCTCGAAGATTTGGAAATCGAAATTGAATTTTGAAAATTCGAAAAAAAAAATTGAATAGGGATCGGAAATTTGAATATTGAAATTGGTAGCATGCCGGCTAGAAAATAGGCTTGTTTTGAGTCAAATCTTAAGTCTAAATTTCGGCGGCGTTCCGAATTTCGAAAATTGAATATTTTGACAAGCGGGTTCCGAAATGGACGATATTTCGGGTTTATTAAAATTGGGTATTTTGGAAAGATACATTTTTTGAAATGACAGTTTTTGAAAAAATGACACAAAACCAAGTAGCACGTAGTCAAACAAGCATTATGACGACAACATGTATGCTTTACGCTAAGTCTCGGTCGGTCGAAATTGGGTCTATACCAACAACGACGGCTTTCTCGTAAATCAGGACGGACTTCCTAAGCCGAATTGGTCTAAGAACATGCCGCAAAATCCATACGAGTTCGGCCATAGAAGTTTTTAGCGCACCCATTTAGGAATGCACCGCGGTATAGTGGGACGTCGGTCACAAGTAACCGGCCCGGGAAAAATTTGGGTAATGCATGAACCATCAAACTAATGCGCGTACATTAATATTCGAACGATTTCTTTTCGAGTCTCACCCTAGGAACCCCGATGACAAGTGGTACATCAAGTATCCCTAGCGAAGTCGCCAAATTGTGGACATGACATAGGTCCACCCTGACGCGGTCACGCGCGGTTTGGGGAGGCGAATGAATCTCATGTGAGATGGATCTCGGATTGAAATTTAAATCTAATTAGGAGTCGCCATCGAACTTTGCAGGATTCGGGCCCATTCGAACCCACTCTATATCTTGGTGGGTCGTGCACAGAGTACGGCCCATTCCGATTTCAGAGTTTATGGGGTTCGTCCCTTTGCATTGCGATACCGATACCGACAATATCGGTTACCGTGTATTGAATGACTGTCGTGTGCCAATGGTTTCGGACATCCGGAAACCATGGTTCTGGGTAAGGGGTGAGGTTACGTGTTGGGAAGTTCACAAAGAAGACCCAACCCCGCCCGCACTTAGCGGCCTCTACTTAGATATCGTTCTTTTTTCGTGTACGTGTGTTAGTTTGACAGTTGAATGATATGCAAACAATATTTTTGACTAAACATGTGAATATGTTTGATCTACGTTGTTTAATGAATCTTTGATTAGATCGAAGTTGTTTTAGCATGTGAGGTTCGTTTTAGTACAATAAAACAAACAACGAAAATAAAGCACAAAAGTTGAAACAATTGAGTTAGTAACGACAATAACGGATTGTAAATAAATTAGATGATGTAAATATAATACGATGCATGGTTTTAAAAAAAGTAGGACACGTGATGAACTTGATACGTGTTGACCGAAGTCATAAAAAAGATTTATCGAGGCTTGAAATATGTTGAAGGCTCACGATTTTGACGTGACAGAGGTCACTCGATCGAGTCATAGAAAGACTCGATCGAGTGATCCTCGAAAAAAAAGCTTCTGCCCAATTTTTGGGTTGCCACTCGACCGAATGGGCTAGGCACTCGATCGAGTGCCCCCTGTTCGAGGGATTACTCGAGCTCGGATGATGATGAATCCGATTTTTATTGATTTTGAAATTGATAGCCAACCGAGCCAAATAAAAATATGAAATAATTTGTATTCAACTCGGTTTTTTATGCTCGTCATATTCGATACTTGTTTATAGAATCAATATCTAATATTTAAATTGAATTTTGTAAAAGACGTTTATAAGTCTTTTAAATTGAAATAGGATGAAATATTTCCCTCCGCATTATAATGTCGTAATTAGTCCTTTCGGACTATGTGACAATTATTTCGGCATCAACGGGTTCGTTCTAACCTTGAAAAAAGGAATCGAATATGTTTAAGGAGGAATATTCGCGATCCCATCAGGCCCTTGAGTGTTTAGGGCGGGGCTCCTCGAGAGGGCTCCACCACTGTTATGACTCGTAAAGGGATTAGAAGGGTCTTATGCGTTGTTCATCCTTAAACGTATTCGAATCGAGATATTTTTGGAAAATCGATATATGCGCGATGTTGATAATGATAAAAACGCTATTGACGAAAAAAGAAGGAAAAGAAAACGAGATGGAGAAGAGAGGAAGAAGAGAATCGGGATTTTAGTTAACACCCTCAACCTACATGCTTAATTATCTTGGAAACAGACTCGTATAGTAGTGGCCTAGGCACGGAAGCGTCGAGATGTATATAGGAGAGTTATGGTGTGTATAATTGGGAAGGAATTTGACGAGTTTCGCTCTCGGGTTTCCTAAAGGATTTATAGAGGAAAGATCGGGGTTGTATGTGTGTATAGTTTGCCTAAGATTGCTGAAATTCTAGGATGTTATTGTGTGTGGGATTGTATGGGATTGTATGGCCTAGGATCGCTGAAACTTTGGGTTATTGATTGTGTTTTCTGAAGGTTGCAAAGGGGTGTATTTATAGAAAAATACCCCGGCTTTGGATAGGAAAGGTACCCGGTTTTGGATAGAAAAGGTACTCGGTTTTGGATATAAAAGGAGTTCGGTTTTGGATAGAAAATGGGCCACTCGATCGAGTGGTGCATGGCACTCGATCGAGTGCCCAGTCCGACCGGGGTTTTAGTTGCTTGGATCTTCTTTGTAGTTGATTTTTGTGGTTTTTGACTTTGAATCAGACTTTCAAAGTGGCTGATTTTTATGTCTCGGAAATGTCTTTGACCGGGGTTTGACCCTGTCGCTAAAAACCGGTTTTGCCCTTGGTGTCGTTTTGACCCAAATTAGTCTTATTTGATTGGAAACGACCCACTGGACCTGAATTTGAGATTAGTTCTGTGATATTTTTACTCCGCTAAAAGCTCGCGCCGAATACTATCGACTCCGAGTCCAAAATCGAGCGTATTAAGTCATGTTTACGTCCGATCATCATCGGGTGTTTGTTGGAAACTGTTATAGACACTAGCAGGCAAAATGCGGGTGTCTACACTAGTACTTTGAAAGATCTTTTCAGAGAAGGTATGAGACAACGAGGTATTAAGACAAGGTAAATTAGTAAATTTAGAAGATTTAGAAGTTGAAGGTATACCTTGTTTTTTAACGGCTCGTCTTGCCCTTGTCTCCATAATAATAGATTTGCAAGATTGTTCTGAAAAGCTTTGCTTCACCTCTTCAAAAGCCCAAAATAATCACCAAGGTGAATGGAATGGAGGTATGAGTGTGGTTGGGGTATGGAAAGTGATGTTTTAATGATATGAGGAGTGATAAGGTGGAAAGAAGTGAGGTGAATGTGATATAAATAAGGGTGTTTGAGGAGGGAAAGGAAAGTTTGAAAAGTAGATTGTAAATATTTGATGTTTGTATTTTAGAGGGAAAGTTATGTGGGTATATTTGGAAAGGAGGGAATTGAAATTTGTAGTGAGTAAAGGGTAAATAGGTGATCCGACCCATGTCGTCGGGTGAAGTTTCACCCAGTCGTGCACCATCGGGTGAAGTTTCACCTGCGGGTTTCTTCGTGAAATTCAGTCTGCAAAAATTTACCGTCAGGTGAAGTTTCACCCAATGAAATTCTCATCGGGCGAAATTTCGCCCGACGGTTCTGGACAATTCTAACAGTTTGGCAAATTCTGGGGTTTTTTTGTAGGCCGAAGTTTTGCCCGGTCAAAATCTCATCGAGTGAAGTTTCACCCGATGGAAAATCTTCAACAAATCCCATGGCGAGGCAAAATTCCATCGGTTGAAGTTTCACCCGACGAAAAACCTTCAATAATCTCACCGGGCGAAGTTTCGCCTGGCGTTCTTGTAAGCTCATTTTTTTCCGCCTTGCCATTTCATGGCTCTTCAATAATCACCTAAAGTTTGCAAATAACGACACAACTCACATTACATAATCAATTTCTCCCACAAACATGCGTGTGGTCTTCAAATTAAGCTCCATAACTTCTTCCAAAAGCTTGATCATCATCCAAATAAATGCTCCAAGATGAAATTCAAGTTCATCCATCCACTCAAAGCTAACAAAGCTAAAAACACAAAGAATATGGTACATATTTACAAGGTGGTTGTTGAGGATACCACCAAACCTACTTCAATTTGAGGAGAGGGCTAAACAACGCTCCCCAACGGGAGCTCACCAACTTTCACGGTAACAAAGGTCTCACGAACGTGACCGGCATTGTAGATCTTCAAGCGTTTCCCATTAACCACAAATTTCCCAGTTTCCGGGCTAGAGATCTCAATTGTTCCATATGGTTGCACCTTGGTCACTTCAAATGGACCCGACCATTTCGATTTCAACTTAGCGGGGAAAATCTTAAAACAAGAGTTGAAGAGTAATACCTTCTCACCAACGGAGAAGTCTTTACGAAGTATTCTAGAATCGTGTCATTTGTGTGTTCGCTCCTTGTAGATCTTCGAATTTTTGTAAGCTTCAAGTCTTAACTTTTCCAATTCTCGTAGTTGGAGAAGGCGATTATCTCCGACAACATTCTCGTCAAAGTTTAGCTCTTTAATAGCCTAATTTGCTTTGTGTTCTAATTCCACCGGCAAGTGACAAGCTTTGCCATACACAAGTCGATAAGGAGTGGTTCCAATCAGCGCTTAGTAAGCCGTTCTCAATGCCCAAAGGGCGTCATTCAGCTTCAATGACCAATCCTTTCGGTGTGTATTTACAACTTTTTCCAAAATTCCCTTGATTTGATGGTTATTGATCTCGGCTTGCCCATTTGATTGAGGGTGGTAGGCTAAGGACATCTTGTGAGTGATACCATATTTCCGAAGAAGGGGTTCAAATGTATCCTTCCTAAAATGAGAGCCTCTGTCGCTAATTATGGCTCTAGGCATGTCGAATCTCGGGAAAATTACATTCTTGAAAAGCTTAATTACTACCTTGGAATCATTGGTAGGGGAAGCTACGGCCTCTAACATCAACATCCTGAAACCTATTTGTTGTTGAATTTATTTGATATGTTACAGCTTCCAAAATTAACAATTAAAAGATTTAGCAATTTATTCCTATTTAAATTAATACATGTTGGCTTTTTTAGTACTATAGCGTAACGCCCGTGAAAATTCAATATAAAAAACAAAGAGCTCTAAGGAACTAACTTTATCATTAATAATTGTTTTACCGATTGTCTTGATTTCGTCACTACTCAGGTCATCAACAACGTCTTCAACGGGGTACTCAATTATTTGAAGTGAATTACTCGTTGCCTGAGAAGAAAGACTGGAAAGTCGGGGATGGAACATTAGTTTGCAAATTTAAAAAATGTCTCGTAACACAGTTTCAATCATTTTAAAAACAGATGATACTGCTTACACATACAGGACAACCTCTACATAGTTTAAGTGACGAAAACTTTCTCCTAAGTAAAAAAAAGACTTGATCTCATGATATCACATGTATGGTAAATGATACTCCCTCCGTATCTATATGTTTGTCCACTTTATTTAATATATGTGAGGAGTATTATATTGAAAAGTGGATGAACATATAGATACGGAGGAAGTACTACACTCCCGGAAAATAAAGATAATCAATTAAAGTATGTGTATTAATATAGTGCATATTAGTAGGAATATAAAAAACCATTAATCTGTGTAACACCCCTAATTTTTATAAATTAAATTCGTATTTGTATTTTTATTTTGTTTACGATCTTACTCGTAATCCTTAATTTTAGTTCTTATTGGACTTACGTTGACTTCGTCTTAAATTCCTAAAATCTTTATTTTTGCTCAAATTTCTATTTTCAACTCGAAACTCGTTAAGACATTTTAATCATTTCCTCAGGAAACCATTTTATTAAACTTTCATTGAATAATTATCATTTTGTTTTCGAGAAATCAATGTAATTCATTTTTCGTTGGAAACTATTTATTCGTCGAGAAACTTTACTTCCTTTAAAACAATTATTTAAATTCGAGATTGACCCATTTGTTTTCTCGAGTAAGCTAATTATTTTAATTAACACTGAACTTGACCCAAACATTTAATTTTACGACAAAATAATATTTTAGCTCATTTTCACGATTAAGTGTGTTTGTTTCCTAGAAGGTGACTTTTAAATCGATTTCTTCGTAAACCGTTATTTATTTCACAAACGGTTTTCGATCAACCCGTAAATTATTTTAGGACCCAAATCGAGTCCAATGTTAACGTCTTTTGGAGCTAGTCAATTATTTGTTGACTTTAGTTCACTCTTTATATTAATTTTATTAATCACGTGTATCTTTTAGGAAGACTAACCTTCCGCTTATCCTCCTAGTGGCTATCAAAATCTTTGTTGCAAGAGACTCCTAGTTTCCTCGATTTCAATCGTGTTATACAACCAAAACACTACTCTTATTATTTAATAACATTCTTAATTTTCCTACTTCTATTCCTCTTTAATCACGTCTTGTAAACCATCCAAACACAAACTCTCTTCTTTGGTTAGACTTCAACCATGTACATGCTTAGTGGAGTTCAAATCAAATAAAAGCTGCTTACGTACAAGCAAACAAGGAGGTTGCTGCCCTTGTCTATCTACTGGCTCATGCGGCTCTACTATTGTCCTGATGTTGTACCGATGCTGCCGCTATCTGTCGTTCGCTGCTATGGACTGCTTCTCGGTTACGCCTTTACCTTTTATTTCGTCCGTCGTCCCAGCCTTAAACCGACCTTCGTTCATTCTAATCTTGAGGGTAATTTAATTATTACTCTTATTCTCCGTCTCGTTTCCCTCTTTTTTTAACTTATAATGTGGTTTTAATACCATATGTTTTAATTATTTCGTAGGCAATCGTGCTAGTTCTTACGAAGACGATTATTATAAGACTTACGAGAGTAAGGTAACACATGATGGCATGACTCGGTATTGCATGATATATGTGTTGTAGTTGCTCGTAGTATTGTTTTAAAAATCAAATTTTTTATAAACATGTTTACTATATTACGATAATATACTTTAATCAATTTCTCACATGTTTTCTTCGTTTTTGATGTTAAATATTATAAGGCCGAGACTAAAATGTATAAATAAGAATTTATTTCTTAATTTTCGTGATTTTAATATAAAGTAGCAAATTGAAAGTTTCCTTTGTTTTAACAAAGTTACAGCACGTTTCGGAATCTGTTACTCTTTTTGTACGATTTATTACTCTTGTTTAAATATTTTATTTTCAAAATGTTGGAAAAGAGACTACTATTTATTTTAAGTCTATTATACGTCTGTTAAATTTGGTAAATTAATTCCAAGTAGTTTCATCACAACACATCGTTTATGAAACTGTGACGGATTAGTTCACGAACTTGTCAGTTGTTGTAAAACCTAATTTAAAACCTATGACAAACTTTGAATTTAATTTTGTTAATTTACGTAAATTAACCTTAAATAGTCTAGTTAATATTTATAATTGGATTTGTTTAAAAATAAAATTTTAAACGTGTTTTATTAAAGAAATACTATCGAGTGTCAGATTCTGACAGTTTATAACACTACGAATAACAACCCC
The DNA here is from genome assembly GCA_958450325.1 of Agrostemma githago. NCBI lineage: Eukaryota > Viridiplantae > Streptophyta > Magnoliopsida > Caryophyllales > Caryophyllaceae > Agrostemma > Agrostemma githago. Next base: position 56,063,120 of record OY288247.1, on the reverse strand, counting down.
TGTTAAGTTAGGAATTTCGATTTTTTCTAGAAACAAAAGTTGTAGTTAAGCTTTTAAAGTTTTGAACCTCACTAATCTTATATCATTTTCAATTTTAATGATTAAATTATGAATTTTATGGTAAGACAGTGCAAATCTGAAAAATCTGTAAATTTGTAATTTATTACTTTTAATTACTTAAACTCCAAGCTTTTGAGAAATAATTATGATTTTTATTTTCTTTGACTTTTAATCATTAATTATACATTTATCTAATAAATATAATGTTTATGTCTCAAGGCCTAATATTAAATATTTTATATAACTCATATGTTAAACGATTTCTAATTATAATAACACCTATTTTGGGAAAGTTATTATTTGAAGAAAGTTTCTATCTTTGGAAGGTTACTATTTTAGGGATATTTAAGATATCTTCGAATAAAATACTTATAATGGTTTGAATGTGGAATAATGTTGGAAATGAGAAGTTACAGTATATAAGTCTAGGATATGTTGGTTATTACCATCAGCTATATGGTCAGTGTATCTGCATGAGGGATACATTGATTGTCGAACTGGGTATCGTTTATGCTCAGGAGTCATGCGCATGTACTTAGGCTAGGACATCGATGAACGCAGTCCTATTATAGTTTGAGTTGTCTGGTGAGAGGGCTTAGGAGTCGCTTCGTGGGCACTGAGTTCCTTAACCAGTGAGGCTTAGGGGTCACTTCGTGGGCACTAAGTTACACTTCGGTGTTGTTTTGACATATCTCTAGTAGTAAAAGTTGTACTTATCATCGGTTTTAAATTCCATTATTCGTTTTGACGCCGTCAGGCTGCTGAATTGTTTTCTAGTTTGGAATCTATTTTGATACATATAATGTTTTGAGTTTTAATCTATTTTCTTATATTATGCTTCTATTGCCTATGTAATATGTAATATGGCTGGGAGAACTGCCTGAGTTACTCCTCACTGAATTGTGGCTGTTATGTTTATAACATGACAGGTATTCTGTGTTCCGGGGTTTGGTGTGCGCTAGCGAGTGGCATGGATCCTACTCTACTTGATTTATGTTTAATTATGGATTGTTAAACCCATTTGGAGAATTTTTATTTTAGCCATTTTGTAAAAAGTGACATTTGTAAGACTGACCGTTCTTTTTGTAAAATTTAGAACATCAGTTTGTTTTAATCCCAAATCTACAGTGTTTCCACCACTATATTTCGTTAGAATTTATAGGGTATTACAATCTGAATATAATAATAAATGTGAATATTATGTAGTTCACTCTTTTATAAAATGTAATAAAATATACGGAGTAATATATATAAGTTCAATAAGTATATAATATGATTTGTAGGACCTAATCTCAATAATTAAAATGGAACTTTCACCAAAGCAAAATCCTTTTTATATATTAAAACAGACACCGCTGCCAATGACGTGGCACAGCTAAGAATTCACCATTCTGAAATACTCACATGTGGTGAGTTCAGGCTTATTTTGGCAACTCATTCATTTGAATCAAAAAACGGGCCTTTATAAATACAGATCTCAATCAATCTACGCACAATCCTGCACATAATTAGCTAATAACGAATCAAATAATTTCGACAACAATATATTTTACCCTAATACACATATCACCAAATCAATCACCTAAAAACCTAATACAATCTTATAATCCCAATCTAATACAATAACCTAAACTATTAAAAAACCGTAATACAATATCAAAGCAAGTTTCTATTATTAGTATATTATTTATATCCAAAAAATAGTATAAAAAAGTAGTAATATTGTGATTGTTTGTGATTAATAAAATTTATGAAAAATTATGTAGGGGAGGATTAATAAAAAAAATCATCATTCATAGTATTAAATTCTTATTGTTAATTAAAAATATCATTGGTCTATACTCAATATTAAAGGTTGAGAACTGTAATCAAAATCACAGTCAACTTATAATCAAATTAATCACTAATCTATACTCAAAATCAAAGTAATCACTCATCGGTGTATTGATATTCCAGTTAATGTATAAGACTGAGAACTGTCAACTTATAATCAAATTAATCAAGATAATGAATGCTTTTAACAAAATTAAATAACTATCTGCACAGAAAATTAGAATTCATGAGAATACCTGTCAATTTAATATGACATTTATACTTCAAATGAAATCCACTGTCGTGTAGTCTAAAAAGATGTTTGTCCTGTGTCATTATGTCATACAACCATTCAAGTTATTATCTTTATAAATTTTGGTTGTTACGGTTTATTTAACGATATAAACTCGATTTAAACGTTTGTTGTCGTTACGGGTTATTATTTAACAATATAAACTCGATTATGTTATAAAAGATTGAATATCAATATATATGAGTACTAGTTTTGGGTTTATTGAAAGAAATTAGTAATTGTTAGTCTTAATATAAATATGTAGTGTCTCGCTAATATATTCAATATATCTCACGTAATGTGTTAGATTTACGAAGCAAGAATGTTTTATTATACCAACTCCAATATAAAGTTATCTCTAAGAGTTTAAGCTAATACAATCTCACATCAACATCCGTTAAAATGTAATCTCACATCAACATCCGTTAAAAATAGTATAAAAAAGTAGTAATATTGTGATTGTTTGTGATTAATAAAATTTATGAAAAATTAAGTAGGGGAGGATTAATAAAAAAAATCATCATTCATAGTATTAAATTCTTATTGTTAATTAAAAATATCACTGGTCTATACTCAATATTAAAGGCTGAGAACTGTAATCAAAATCACAGTCAACTTATAATCAAATTAATCACTAATCTATACTCAAAATCAAAGTAATCACTCATCTGTGTATTGATATTCCAGTTAATATATAAGAATGAGAACTGTCAACTTATAATCAAATTAATCAAGATAATGAATGCTTTTAACAAAATTAAATAACTATCTGCACAGAAAATTAGAATTCATGAGAATACCTGTCAATTTAATATGACATTTATACTTCAAATGAAATCCACTGTCGTGTAGTCTAAAAAGATGTTTGTCCTGTGCCATTATGTCATACAACCATTCAAGTTATTATCTTTATAAATTTTGGTTGTTACGGTTTATTTAACGATATAAACTCGATTTAAACGTTTGTTGTCGTTACGGGTTATTATTTAACAATATAAACTCGATTATGTTATAAAAGATTGAATATAAATATATATATGAGTACTAGTTTTGGGTTTATTGAAAGAAATTAGTAATTGTTAGTCTTAATATAAATATGTAGTGTCTCGCTAATATATTCAATATATCTCACGTAATGTGTTAGATTTACGAAGAAAGAATGTTTTATTATATCAACTCCAATATAAAGTTATCTCTAAGAGTTTAAGCTAATACAATCTCACATCAACATCCGTTAAAATGTAATCCACTAAACAAAAAAAGCGCAACATCACACACGGTAAGCTTTTATGGTCGGGTAATAATATTTAAAAATTGATTGATATCACATATAGCCGATCAATGAATTAGAACGATAGTAACTTTGTACTCATCGTGAAAATGAAAACAACAGCACGGAATAAAAGTGAAATAAAATTTTCAAATACCGTAGAGAGAGTTACACAAACACAAAAAAACATAACAACCCGTGAACTTTCACGGGCCAATACACTAGCTATATATATTTCTGCATATATATGATTATATTACTCTTCTGGAATAGCACTTGTAATTAGGGGTGAGTAAAAAAAACTTAACCGAAAACCGATTTTAAAAACCTGAAAATCTGGGTTTTAATAGATGAAAACCGGGTCGGTATCCGAACCGGTTTTTAAAATCCCCAAACCATTTTGGGTTCAGTTCCTAATCTGAACAACTGGTACACGGTTTTAAACCAGTTTTCATTTTCTAGTGAATTCTAATAACCCATCCACTCATCCAGTAATCTTTATTCCCCTTCACTCCAACCCTAAATCTGCCTCCAACGTCTCACTCTTTGCCTCCTTAAATCTGTGTGGCTTCGCCTTCAATCATCACTATCTCCACCATCGTCGTCAGCCTCTTCTGCGCCCATGTTTCCTCTGTGTTCTTCATCAATCGTAATGTTGTTATGTCTTTCGATTCTTCCTCTTCTTCTCCTTATTTCTATTGCAATTGGATGTTTCCAACAAATCAAAATTAAATAAATTAAGCATAAAAGTTGTATTAATTTACCTAGCAATAAAAAGTATGCTTGCTCAAAGTTGGAAAAGTTTCCAACTTTATCATGTTTGCAATAAAAGTATCACCTTAGCAATTTCGGTCTAATCATGTTTTCAGAGATGAGTTTTGGATCAATTTGCTCAAAGTTTCCATCTTTATGACGTAAATCAAGAGAAATCTGAGTTTCATTCAAATTTTGAGAGATGGGTGGTGAATTGATACTGATTTTTTTTCGTTCTACGAATCTGCAGGAGGTTAGGGGTTAAAGGAATACTAATGAGTTGTTCCAAGGAGCACATTGTTCAAAACAATATGAGGAATTGTAGTTTAGAGCAACGAAAGAACCCATATAAAGTTCTTGGATGTTTTTTTCTCACACAGGATTAAAATAAACGAAATTATTTGATTGATCTACCTTTATTGTTTTAAGTAAGAACTTAGGTTCTTAAATAAGAACTCAATTTCTTAAAAATAGTGAAAATTTTTGTTCACAATGGACAAACTTTATCAAATAAAGTTTGTTTGACAACCTCAAGGATATGAATTATCCATTGTGGTTGCTCTTATGGAAACAAAAATTTCAAGTCAGAATTGAACATTGAATATTTGCATCGTGATGTGTTACACTCCTCGTAATAATTACTGCAAGTAATATTGCATTGTGTGAAGTGAATCTGTCCAATGTACAATTTATCTTTTGTTCATTTTCGAGGCTCATTAAATAGCAGATTTAATGGAACAATTGCCATTTGAAAATGTTTGATGTGATTATACTCATAATACTCCTAACCCTTGCAAACTACTCGTAAAAAACTAAAAAAAATACTTATTTTGAAATTAGATTTCATTATTGTGACACATCATCTCCTTTCTATTAAAGAAGGGACCAAGGCCCATGACGTGGCAGGCCTATTATCTCAGAATTAGATGGTAATTAAGGCTTAAGCAAATTCGTTAATCACTCATTTAGGCTTTAATTAAGGGCTCTAAGTGTGAAACCGTCCTTGCGTTCACACTTGCATTGAGTAGGTAAATAAAAAAACAAATCATTTCCTGATTCAATACAATTCAAAACTTACAATTGATGGTGCATCGGCAACTGAGTAGAGCAATTAAGCATGTCATATGAGATCACAATGCAAAAAAATCCCAAGCCTTGGAGCATAAAACGAGATACCTTATTAAATTACACTTTGAAAATTACAACATGCCTCTTAGCATGCATAAATCATACTTCCCACCATGAATTTGCATGAGTCTCTATGTGAGGACTCTAATTGATCTATTATATAAATGAGAATTAGGAAGAAGGATCACTTGCACATTCATTTGCCCATCTATTTTCTCTCTACAGAAACTCGAATTTTTTGCCATAATTTGTTTCATCAAGGCCTCAAAAAGATGTGGTCATCATAAAACGCAACATACTCAGCTCAGAAGCGTAAAACCCATCTCTCAAAACCTGAATAAAACCCAAATTTCAACTATTATTAGTGACAAGAATGAAAGTTTTGAGCAGAATAATACTAAAAGTGCTTATCTTTATCAAGTTTCAGTAACAAATAAACCAAAAAAATGTATAGTGTTGAATTCAAAAGATTTGGTGGTGTCGTTGAAAAACCAGGGAAATTTGGTGGAGAAATCGGTGAGATGTGATTTAATGCTTAAGTTATTTAATTAGTCTGTTCTGCAAGCAAAGAGAAAGCATAACGATTAGAGTTCGAATACGTGTTCGCCAGGTTATAATACTACATAATTGAACTATAGAGAATATTAGTTTCCTTATGTGTACTTACATATAGGTTCTAATAGTTTCATTTTAAACATGTGTAGGAGAAGCATAACTAATAGTTGACGTAGGCAACGGCGCCATTTTGACGTAGGGATTTGTCGTGGATCCCCACAATCAAACAAGAACCTAACTCTACTAACTGGGTAGCTAGGGTAAGTCGGGTATCGAATCCACAGGGACGGTGAGCTAAATGAAAAGTCTCGGTCTAGTTAAAGTATTAATCGGAGAAATTCGGTTTGGGTTGAAAAAGTCTAAACTAATGAACTAAACTAACAAAAAAAGAAAACGGTAACAAATATAATAAAAAGGACTAGGGTCAAGGTCAACAAGGTAGTCTCAGGGGAGTTGTCGGACTCATATAATAGTTGATTAAGGTCAGTAATAGGCATAAGATAGTCTCTCTCGAGTCTCTATCTACCATAGGACGGTCTTATCGGGCTCTCGCTACTTACTAGGCCGACCTACTCCAATGAACGCAAGTCTAACCTAAACTCGGCTCGCGATCTTAAGTTCAGGTCAACTAAATAGATTAACTAATCTGGCCAGGACAAGAAAATCATCTAATTATAACGTTCAAACGGAGATTAACAACGATTAATCAACAATTAAATTAACTCGAGACAAAACCCCAATTAAGACGAACGGAACTAACCCTAACCCTAGAAATTACTACTCGGACATAATTAAAACTAATCTAATCAATCTACCCATTAATCTGATAATCATATAAGACATTAAAGATAGAAACTTTGAACAAAATAACTATTTAAACAAGAATGAATCAAACATAATACGAAGTAAAGGCAAAAGGAGAAGAGAAATATAATTACCAAATTGAAATGAAAGAATTGCATAGACGCAGATTAGAAGAATTGTATAGAAGGAGGATTGACCAAACTAATTCAACTCAAATAAGCTAAATAAAATTAGAGGATTCAAACTTGAAAGAAGAAGAATCAAAATCCCAGCCTACGGCCTACTACCATTTCTATGCCCCTATTGCATTCTCTTCTTTTTTTTATTTATGCTGACCATCGGTCTAGATGGATTACCATTTACGTCCGTGGGTTTGAGAATCCAGCCAAGTCGGTCTTATTTGATCTATTTTTCATCGTGTTTTGCTTCATTTTCCTTGTATCTTAACTCTCTTTAACCCGTCTTCACTTACTTTCTTCACTTGAATTCCCTCGACTTGGTACCTGCAAGATATAACGATAGAAGCAGTACCAAAATCTCGGAATATAACAATTATTACGATAAGTATAACTAAAACGACTAATTAATAATTAATATCATAAAATGAGCTATATGATAATTACAGAACACAAAATCGGACTAAATAACGGGTAAAAGTCGGGGTAAATCACTATTAAAATATCACTTATCAATAGTTTCATTATATTAGTTATAACGATTAGAGTTCGAATATTATTTAAACTTAGAGAATATTAGTTTCATTATAGGTTCGAATACGAGTATTTTTTAATAGGGGTACATATGTTGTTTCCCCAGATCGTAATTGTTTCTACCATGCTGCTTCTCCCACACAGTTCATGTTACTGGACCTCTTAGTGAAGTCCTTAGATTCTTGCGAGGATGTTCTTACTCAACTTGATAACACCGCAGCATGTTCCTTAACTGTAGCCCCCCCCCCCCCATTTAATTGATGGTTTGTTTCTATGAATTACCTTAGTAACTGAAGTACGAAGTATTATTTTGCTACATTACACTACTTACTGAGCTAAACATTTTGTTAATAATAATAGGTGAATGGTAATTCACGAAAATAATAGGTGAATGGTAACGTGAAAATTACATGTGAATATCAGCTACAACCGTGACCCTCAGGGGATTCGACTTACACTTTCCCCATCCATATTGTCCAAAACGTGCTGAAGCTTTGAAGGAAGTCAAAAATTATCTTCCCCATTCTCAAATTGAAGCTCTATTACCCTTCTAAAGCCATTTTATTAGACTTAGACCATTTTTCACGATTTCGAAGAAATAAATTCTTTGAATTTTCAAGTGTTTTGATAATACCATGAACGATAATTACAGATTATCGTCCACTAATAAAAAAATACAATGGAACACACACAAAGAAGCATATTTTTGCTCACCGAAGGAAAATAATTAAAAAACACATAAAATCGAAAATCGTCACACAGTTATGAATGAACTTGCAATCAAGTATCACAGGCATGTCACAAAAATACGGATTACAAAAAAAAATATTCACAGATCCAGTAATTATTCATAAATCAAAGGATGAACGAGAAACATGTACTCAAGCTTATTGGAATGTTATTAATTAGACGCAAATAGATCTACAAAAATTTCACCAAAATAAAGCGTACTCACCATTCTCCCCGAATTCAATTGGCTGCTAAAAGTTGAGCGCCTTCCAATTTCATATAGTATATGAACATTCTGCAGTTACACAAACAGTGTGCATCCAGTGAACTACTCCATGATTGATTATCTGCATGTTGATCGATTTTTGTTCATCATAATTCGTCTATGTGGATCTTTACGTTTGACTGATGCTTGAATGGGGGTTAGGGTTTCTTTTAAGTTTGGGGCTGAGGCTTCTATTTGGGGGATGAGTTTCATTTTTATCAAGTGGGACTGATATTGCGTTATCTGTAGTAGGTCAATAGATGGAAATCGGGTTAGTCTGATCCTGTTTGTATCGAGTTAAATCGGGTCGATGGATTCCAGTTATGTAGGTCATAGATTAGTTATAGAAGACCCTCACTCATTCAAATAGGAGCAAGTATCATATCGTAAGTCATAGACAATCAGACCCTCTATTAATTCAATCGGTCTCTTTTAAAACGGTTATATCAGTCGTAAGTTTAAAATGGTTCAAATAATTATCAACTTGACTAGATAGGTCTTTGTTTACCTATTCTCCATAAACTTTACTTTTGTCTTATCCTTCTAAATTGGTACCTATTTGATCTGTTATAAGTTTGTGACCAATATTTCTCTCACAAACAATAATTTGTGCTATTAATATCACTTAGAATGAAAAATATTAGTTATAAAAATTAAGTCATGAGTATCTCAATAATACTCTCTCCGTATCTATATATTCGTTTCCTTTCTCTATAGTCACTCCTGTGAGGAGTATTTTGATAAAAGAGAACAGACATATAGATACAGAGGGAGTACTATATAGCAAATCGTCTCTTGAAATTTCGTTTTGAATAATACTATTGTCTGACCTACTTGAATAATTTTAAATTCCAATTTTTATGATTCTCATTACACTAACTTAGAGTAAAACAAGTGCGGTGACGCACCTACAAATGTTTAACTTATGAAATCTGTGAAGTTATAATTACTCTTTGAACTTAAACAAAATTGATCATTTTCAGTCAAATAAACCTACAATTTCCATCAGTAGCTTAAATTCTTCACAAAACTAAGAAACAATGTGAAACGGCGAAGTATTTAGAATTGTATTCGTTCAGTTTCGATATATGTTTTAGAAGTTGTATAACCTTTTATTAATGAAATGATCTTTTTGCTCAAAAAAATAATAATAATTTAAATTATCCAAAGTATTATAAATCCAAATATAATACTCCCTTTGTTTTAAATTTTTTTACCCCATTTCCTCAATATATGTGAGTATGTGACGACCCTGAGGAGTATATGTGATTAAAATGGGGCAAATATCACCGGTGTCATTTCTAATCTTTCCTTTTGATGGTTGTAGAATGTACTCGGGTGAAGTTACATATGTTGGTATATGAATTCCAAAAATTCCTTTAATGTCGTGGGTATCACACTAATCTTCCGTTTCAAAGTTGTATGTCGAGTTATCTTAAACTACAAATACGCAACATAACGTCACAGAATCACGGGTAAACATTTTAGTCTATTATATGAATCTTTTTATCAAGTCAGTAATAATCATCTGTGTTGTCACTAAGTCTACATCCAATGTATCTCAATATGTCTAACTTCCAATTATTTTTTAAAAAGATTTTACAACCCCGTGACGTGTCACGGGATTTAACACTAGTTTCCTTTGGACTCTTCTTTTATATAAAGAAGATGGGGAGGTGGAACTTCACATGGAATTGACTTTCTACATAGGTAGGAAGTTGTTTATCAACCCCTCTTGGTAACTTGCAATTCACATAAATTAAGTTCCACATAGATAACCAAACACTTTTTAAAACTTCTCATTAATTAGGAAAGCAAGTTTATTTCTCATAATAATCTACTTCCCATTAATTTGCTCGTCTCGCATCAACCAAAGGAACCCTATATAGTCACCATCTAAAATAAAGTCCACCCGCGATTTTTGATACCACAGAAGTTCTTCCCGTTCAAGATCTAACTCTTTTCTCAATTTAGCCTCGAGCTTAATAAATCGACTTTCCTTTGAAGTAGTTAGTTGCTTTTTACAATCTTCTAGGCGAGCCAATAATTGTTTTTCAGTCAAAAAATATTACCGAAAACCACTTGATTCCACACTAGTAGTTTGCTGGAGAGCGGCTCTAACTTTGAAGTAAATGAGCCTTCACTTGACCAGGTTTCTTCGACAAATCCTGTAAATTTCTCATGTGTCATCCAAGTAGCTTGGAATTTGAATGACTTTTACACAGATTAAGAGACGCAAACCTATTTGGAGAGATAAGGATCGGGCAATGGTCGGATTTATAAGCAAGTAAGTGTTTAGCCATAGCCTCCTCGAGCAGAGAGCCCCAATCAGCATTGTATAAAGCTCTGTCTAACCTTGCACTCTGTCTAGTGTCACTAGAATTACCGCGAGACCATGTATGAGCTGCACCAGTAAAGGCAAGCTCAATTAATTCACAATTTTTGATCCAATTATCAAATAGCTCACATTGTTTAGCCATGGAAGAATTACCGCCATGACGTTCACTCAGCGAACGAGTTTCATTAAAGTCTCCAGCGAGGAGCCACGAATGATTATTATTATGAGCGTACCTTTCCAATTCAGCCCAAATTCCCTACGATTCGAGGGATCAGGACTGGCGTAGACAGCAGAGAAAAACCAGGGAAGATGTCCATTCCAAGAAACTTCTATCGTAATAAATTGTTCTTTTGTATCTATAACATTAACAGTAACCAGGTCCGTTCGCCAGTAGACCCATATCCCACCACTAAAACCAATAGGATCAAATCGTGTATGTCCTTCATAACCGAGAATCTTACCGATTCTTTCCGCATGATCACCTCTCATGTGAGTCTCGATGAGAGCAATAACAGAGGGATTATGGGTCTTAACAACTTCTTTAAGTGCATTAATTTTATTCTTGCTACCAATACCCTGGATATTCCACACCATACAGGAGATATGGGAAAGGTTACGAGTAATATTCGGTATTCTATCCGACATATGATCAGGTATATAATTTAAATAAGATAGATACGCTCTACTTACAAGCGAGATCATTTGATCAAAGTTTCATGGTATCGTCAACTCCAAGTGGAGAGTCGAAGTTGTTCCCAGGACATGGCTGACTTGATATCCATCTGAGGACGTTCGGGAATCATCATCCCTATGAATGTAACAACCCTAAGTTTTCGTGACCAAAATAAGAGGATAAAACGGAAAATTCAAAGTCGTTACTCCGCACTTAGCTCACAAGGCCAAGTGCAAGGCAAAAGAATAGTATAAGAATTAAAAGAAATATAAAATCTGACAGCTAATTAAATGAAAACATTGCGGCGGAAGACTTAAGTCCCACAAAATCCAAAACGGTTTAAAACAACTTCAAACCAAAATTCAACATAAATATAAATAGTTCGGAGGTAAATGTTAAATAATAAAATTCTTCCTCGCTCAGCATCCCGAACCAAAATGCACTCATGCAGCATATTAGGTGTACCTATCATATTAGGTGTACCTATCAACTGTACCCAAAACACAAACAGGTACAGGTTCCAGCGGGGGAACGACCCAAAACAAAAGGACGTCATCAAAGCTGAGTAAAATATATTATACTGAAAACGTAACACAACGATTATAATTGTCACCACCTGTGTGCCAACTGAAATCGGAGTTAAATATCACCATCTCGATACCAAACCAAAAATATTGTGAAAATAGTAGTCAAAATCAAAACCAACCAAAATATATTGTCACCACCTGTGTGCCAAGGTCCTACCGTACCACCTATGCTTAGCTAGACTTATTATAGTGCGCACTACTCACATTTGGGCAGTTAGTAGGATGAGGCTGCCAAAGGAGAAAGTCTATCTACCTAGCAAGTGGGGGCCAGAAAACCCCACTTAACACAGCTCGGGCCAGGAGTTCAGTTTCGGTATGAAATCTCAGAGACGTCTCAGACGCACCTTAACATCATAGACCAACAGAGCTCCCGGAGTCTGTTATAACCACCAAAAATTGTACCAAAATAATACCAATAGGTGACTTGTGTCACAAACTTTCAATATCCAAAATATCACAATAGTATCACAAAAATTTACCATTGACAAAATAATTATAAAACCGTTTCAAAAATATAATTTAAGCCGAACATGCTCTTTACTTAAAGTTGAAAAGGTTAAAACGTCCTTACCTCTCAAGACGGTCAATCTGAGCTATAATTAGTCCAAAAATTCCTTCTCCTCGAACCCACAAGCTACAAATAATATAATTGATTTAATATTCTTGTTAACATTAAAACGGGTCTAACCCATATAGTACCCATCTATACTACCGAAATCAACCTCAAGACACTACTACTCTCCCATTTAATAATGCCTAAAAGACAGAGATAAATCCCAAAACCAAATTGAAATATCGCTCGTTTTAATTATTACGTACCCGATCGAACGTTATACACAAAATCATTTAATAAATTAGAACCAAAGGAAAGGGTACTAACTAATTACTCCCAATGAAAGGATAATATTAAGTGTAAAGACGAGGAGAATATCAGGAAACTCATCTTGACCGCTTAGGTTGTAACACCCGCTATTTTTCCTTAAGTTTTATCCTTTCCGTTATGACTTCGTCATAACTCTGTCAAATTTCGGCCTCATATTTCATCGTTTTACCAAGATTTATTTTTATTTTTGAGTTTAATGATATTTATTTTTATTGTTTAAGATATTAATTCTCTTAAATCCATTTATTTGGTTTTCTTCGTAAACTATTTAATTTTCCGCGATGAATCCTATTTCTCTTTGAATTGACGTTTTTAAGCTCGGATTTAAGTTATTCCTTTTCCTAAAAATGTTTAAATACATTTATATAATATTTTTCAACTAAGAAATATTTTTATTTACTAAAAATAAGCCATTTATGATTTTAATACGAAGTTTCGTAAATAATTATTTTCCAACGCGAGGTTTATTCAAATTGCTTTGAAATGCTTTTAATAATTTTATGATTCTTATTTTTAAGCAACCCACAATTAAAAGAAATACTTTTGACTTCTTTTTGGACCATGACACCCTTGGTCACACACTTTCACATTTTTTTAACACTTGGTATTATAACTTGATTAAATGCCTTAGATATTTTATTTTCCTACAATCATTTTTGGACTTATTACAAGACTCTTCACACTCCCTTCTTATTCATTTTGGCTGATGTTTTGGATGGTTTAACATAGTTGTTATCATTTTAATAGTCCACATTCATACACTCATCTCATCATAATTTATTCATTCATTTTTATTCAACACATTAAACAAGAAATACCTTTCATTTCCTCTCCTTTGGCCATGAGTTTCAGCAGATTTTCCAGCCTAGATTTATTTTAAAATCGAGTCTTGATCATCCCATTTTCATCTCCAAATTAATCGTCTATCGTTTCCCTTCGTTAAGGTAATAATCGATGTTATTTCCGATCGTTATTTACCTTGTTTCTTTCAGTTTTCTCATGGTATTTTTGTACCATGTATGTCATGCGATGTAGGAGTTTTGGTCGACCCTGAAACCGACGAATTTATCGTAGACTCGGATTGGGAGTGAAGGTAACGTCGGTGTTACTCGGTATTGCTTGATTTTATTGTTGTAATTGCATGTATATATTTATAATTTTATTTTTGACAATATATGTATGTCATATAATCTGGAAAATTTTTAAAAGTTGAAAATTTGCATTTTTTGGTATCTTTATCGCTTTTACGAGATTAACGATTAAATCATTATATTAATTTGTAAAATCGTAATATTCGGCCTAAACTTGTAATATATAATTTTATTCTGTAAAAATGAGATTTTTGATGATTTTTAATAATTTGGTATTTTTCTGATATTTTTGATATCGATTATTGAATTATTACCTTTATCGGACAAAAACGATTAAAAACCGATTTTTAGTTCTAGTATCTAAACATTTTATTTTAATTTGATTTTTGACGTGGTGAAACTTTCTGATGAAATAGAATTTTCTGAATTTATTCATAATTTTTCGGAATTGTTAAGTGGATGAATTAATTAATCACTTTAAATCATCGTTTATCGTTAAAACCGCGTTGTCGTTTAAATTCTCGATTTCTGGTCCTATGATTAAATCTGGAAAAAATATGATTCTAATGATTTCTTAATAAAATTTAATTTTATGATTTTTAGTGCTTTAATAAAATGTTAGGAACGATAAGTTTTATTAATGGTATCGTTAATTGTGAAAACGGGTTTAAAAGACGGTTTTAACGAGATTTTTTAAATCTGGAATTTTTGGAAATCTGGAAAAACAGTATTTTCTGGAAAATCATGATTTTTAAGTTTAATAATAATTTTTGGATATTAATACTTAAATCGTTTTGTAATTACTATTTTTATTAATCGTTATTGTCGAGATTAGACAATTAACGAGAAAATGCTTTAAAAACCGAGTTTTAGGATTATGGAAAATTTTATTTTCTGGACATAATGTCCATAAATATATTTTAGCTATTTTACGTGATTTATTTACTATTTATTAGACTCTTTAATTAATAAGTATTGATTTTTGGACAAATTGTGATTTATTGTTAAAATGTTTCGTCTTACCTAAAAGAATTATTTTTCCAGCCATTTTGAAAATATTTAAATCTGAAACTTTAAGAGTTAAATCATCCCTTAACATACTTTAAATATAATTTTTGATTTAATTAAATAAAGACGTTCAAATATTTAATTTGATATTTGCCGTAAAATCCTATTTATAATTTTATTTGACGAAACTAATAATAATTAGGGAATTTGAGCTTTATAACTTTTGAAAACACCTTGATTAGTAGTATTAAAATGCTTAAGACATTTTTAATCATTTCATAACACTTGTACGATATTTCAATGATTTCATTAACTCAAATGTTCTCGTTTTAAGAAGTATTATCGTTAAGGCCGAAAGTACTAGTTTTATAAATCTACATCGTTTACTAAAAATGTGTTATTAGTATGAACTAATATTTTTGCTATTTTGATATGATGCTATTTTTGGTAAAGTTTCTAAAAATAGAAGTTTCCTAAAATAGAAAGTTTCATCTTTTGGAAAGTGATCTTTTTCTTTTTGTTCCCTTATTATTTATAATGATTATATCTTTTGAATATCGATAATGGCTTTGTTTTGGAGTTATGGAATAAGGACAAGTGTGAGGTTAGAGTAATATAATCTGGGGTTTACGTTTTTGCCATCAACTATAAGGCTGGTGTGTCTTTATGGGGCACACTGGTTGTTGAACCGAGCATATATGGTGTTCGGGAGTGTGTGTATATTTTCTTAAGCTCGTGCCTCGCAGTGTAAGACGCCGTCGGGTTGAACTGAGTATTTATGGTGCTCGGGAGGGGTGTACATATCATCTTAAACTAGGGCCACGCATTTATAAGTCGCCGTCCTATTATGGTTGAGTAGCCTAGTTAGAGACCGAAGTTTGATTTGTTTGAACTAAGTTCTCGAAGCTAGTTTTTAGTATTCTCCTAGTGAAAGTCTAGCATTCATCATTAATCCTATCCATAACGCCATTTTGACTATTTTTATTATTATCGATATATATAATTTGGTTGCAGGTTGGCAAATGTTTTATGTTCTCTTCGGAAAACTCATTTTTATTATATTATTTCGATATGTGGAGTTTTTCACTGAAATCTTATTTTCATTATAATGTTTTACTGTTTTCATTTTTACTATTTTTCTATAGTAGTAATTACAGTTTTTAAAATCCTGTCATACGGCTGGGAGAACGTTGACGTTGCTCCCCACTGATTGTGGCTGCTATGTTTTAACATGGCAGGTATACATGTTCCGGGTGTAGGCTAGCGAGCAGTGTGGATCCTGCTTATTTATTTTAATAATTATGTCTTATGGATTGTTCAAACCCCTTTTGTGGATTGTTTTAAATTTTGGTCATTTTATTTAATGCCTATTGTTTGCCTTTACCATTTTAATTTTTCTAAGACATAGTTACAGCGTGTTTTAATCTCGACTCTACAGTGTTTCCGCCACTGTATCGCGTTAGAATTTCTAGGGGATTACATAGGTTGGGATGTTTGTTTTCCTTCTTTGTATTCAGTCCGCTGTTATATAATACTAACATTTTTACCAAAAAAAAAAAATTACTCCCAATGAATTCAATCAGGCGTGCTCCCTGATGCTCTTTATTAAAGATCATTCATCCAGCCATCCTTAACATTATGTACCAACTGATATTATCACCAACTCAACTTCCACAATGAAAAAATCAACCCATATGTCAATACTCATACAACAGTAATTTGGTACTTCGATCAGCCTATAACCAATTATCCCTAATTACTAGTATCTAGCAATCAAAATCTCAATTTACTTAGTATATACTCCATCGGTTATCGCCTAGGCTATCACAATTTCGACCCAAAATCAGTAAGTGACGGTATGCATTAACGGTTAAGAAATTCCTAAACTTTGTAAATCAAAACCTTTGAGAAGTCAAGATGTACAAATTTACTTACAATTTATAGTATGCCGGAGGAAGGGACAACGATCGGATGTAGAAAAAAACGAAAATCAAATGGAGGGAGTGGCGAGGCAGTAGTGCGACAAGGAGAAGAAGGGAGGAAGTATGGGAGTTGTAATTTATGAGAGGGGAAGGTACAGGGCACGTGAGTATAAGTAGGTTATTTTATTTTATTTTTTCCTTTTGTGTTTGACTCAAATTCGAATCTGATACAAAGTCGGTTTATAAAATAACGTTCCACTTTAAGAAAACCAAAACCGATTTATTATAAGACGACCCAAAATACTTTAGTATTTATAACGACATTAAACAGTTATTCTTTTCCTTTTTTTTTACCTTATTCTTTATCGTTTATGTAAATACTGAACACTCTTTCCAAATTAGAATCTTGGAAAGGAAGTAGGAAACACTAAGTCATATTTGTAGGGTCAGATCTTACGTCATCTTATTTTAGATTGTCACCCAACCAAACTTTGGATAAATTATTTTAACTTTTGAGTATCAATTACAGCCTAATGAAGGCAGAATCAAAACCTGGACATGACCCCCGAGAGAAAGAACAAGTTTAAAAAGTGGCTAGGCGCAAAGAAGGCCGCAGAGTATGCCCGAAGGGATGAGCCAACCAACTGGATTAATAAAGCCTATGAGTTTAAATACCATTTCAAACCTTTCCAGTACGAATTGATAAGTAAAAAGGAACAACTAATAGACGCTAACGTCACTTTTAAGAAATTTGGACCAAACTACTATGTAGGAACAATAGCTGAGTACGGATATTGGTGCAGAAATATGGAGTGGGGATTTCGTTATCCTAAAGTACTTGATGAATGGAAAATCCGTTTTGTGGTAGATTTCTTTGGGGATAAATATAAAGATTGATGGCAAGGGAAATGCCTACCTAACGGATTTTATATTAAGTGAGATGAGTTTAAAATACCATTGTACTATTTTGCTAAAGGTTTAGATAGAAAGCTTGTAAAATCTACCAAACCTTAATGTTATTTTGTAATCTTATAAATAAGGGATGTAAACTACTTTTATAGTATGTTGTAAAACTTTTCAAAGTATGTTATATATATATGTGTGTGTGTGTGTGTGTGAGTGTGTGTGTGTGTGTGTGTGTGTAGTGTGTGTGTGTGTGTGTGTGTGTGTGTGTGTGTGTGTGTGTGTGTGTGTGTGTGTGTGTGTGTAGAGTAAGGCTCTTATGAGTCCTTTACTCTATGTGAGTCCATAAGTCCTCATCTCATCCATTGGATGGGATGAGGATGGATGGACAAGATGCATCCTAGCATTTACATTAAAAAAAAAATTACGTTCCTAAAATAGCTCCCATGAATTAAGAAACAGTAACTCCCTTGATCACATTCATTCATCATTCACCTTCATTCAAACCCGAAAAAAAAACCCTTTCTTCATTCACAAAAAAATCCTTTCTTCATTCACGTTCATTCATCAATTCTGTTCTTGAAATCCCGTTACAATGGATTCAATAACCGCGTCATCTTCTTCAACTGTTGATAAGCAATTGATCGAGTATAACAATGGTGAGTTTCAATATTTCTTTAACGTTTTGATTCAATTTTTATTCATGGATAAATTGTGCGTCAATTTGCGTTCTTTTTTTACGTCGATTTTCATGTTTATATTGCTTTCATTGTCATTTCATTCATCATAATTTCGTATCAATGGTTAATTGCTCTCTCGATCTTTATAGATTCCAGGGTTTTATGTTTTTTATTTAAATTTTCCATGATATCCACTGATACTATTGTTTTGATTTCTATTAACGCAGAAACGTGGTTGAAGTAACATGCCTTCTGAGTTAAAGTAGCACTTAATTGCAATTACAGTAACACAAATGGACGTTGAGAAAAGGGTTTTGATGATGATGTTAAAGTAACGTATTGTACTCGTTAGAGTAACACAAATTAGGAATTGAAGTAACAAATGGTTTGCATGGGTGTAACGCTATTCAATTTTGTGCAGGTGGTATTGGCAAAGATGCGAACGCACAGGATAACACTGGAAGAGGTGGAATTTTATTCATTTGATTAATCATGGATTAATAACAATTGTTCATTGATATTATTGTTTCACTGATATTATTGTTTTGCTTTATGTTGAAGCAGACATGGCATTGAAGTAACACACGTTATGAATTACAGTAATACCTAATTCTAATTAGAGTAACACAAACACGTAACATTGAAAAGGGTTTTTGGCGCTGACGTTGAAGTAACACAACTTATGAGTTGAAGTAACACGTATGTCCATGGGCGTAAGGTTTTTTAATTTCTTGCAGGAAGCATTGACAAAGAACCGAATGCACAAGAATGGTGCAGAGATGTGTGTGAGGCTTTCACTCCGTACATGAAGCAAGTATTCGGAACAATTGATGAGGCAGTGGAATTTTACAAAATCTACGCTTTGGCTTGCGGATTTGTCATGATAAAAATATTTGCCTTTTTTTGTTTACAAGAATAACTGATTTTTGTACACATTTTTTTACGAGTAGCATTGTGCTATGTAGCAATTAACTCCATATTTTATTTAATACATGTGCATTTAGTTAGAGTAATATCTCAGTTCTATTGGAGTAACATCTTTCGTCAGTTAGAGTAACAGACCTAATGCGTTAAAGTAACTGAGGATAGCAGCGTTGTTTAAACAAATGATTACCAAAGTAAGTGAGGATAGCTTGAATTGGAACCATTCATTAACAATTTAACGATTGTCGCTCTTTAAAGAACGATAAATAATGCGTCAAAGTAATTGATGATAATAGCATTGTTTAACCATGAGACAAAGAATAACACTATTAATTACTTAGAGTAACATCATTTGTTCATTAAAGTAACACTTATAATACGTCACTGTAACACGCTGATTATGAGACCACATGTATTTTGGGTAAACTTCATTCATTGCCATAGTAACACCATTCGTTACTTAGAGTAACAAGTACAGTCAGAGTAACACAGTAATCCAGGTTAACAACCATTCCTTATAGTAACATGATTTGTTCGTTAAAGTAACAGCTACACTACGTTAGAGTAACACAGTGATGCAGGTTAACAACCTTCTTTCTTAGGTTAGAACTATTCATTACCAAAGTAACAACATTCGTTCCTTGAAGTAACATATATAATGCGTCAGAGTAACTGATGAAAACAGCGTTATTCCATTAGTGATAATCAAATTCAATGTAAGTCGAATACCCAGATGACAATATGCAATCACTAATTAGCACACAAAAAGGTTAAAACTCTGAAAATTTCGTAAACTCTAATCATAGAAAGATGATCAAAGCGTTCCTTGGGTATAGTTGAAGGGATTGAACTGAATATGACTGCAACAATTTTTGAATTTCGAAGTTTGTGAGGAAGAAATTTCGAAGCTTATGAAGATGACGATTGTTGAATATGACAATTAAAAATTATGAAGAGGAAATAATTATGAAGATGAAGGGTGAAAGGTTGTACAGTAGTTGGGCGGGTGAGTTTTGAATGAAATTTTTTTAATTATGAGGTAATGTTTATGAGAAAAGAGAGGAAGATTTTGTAGAGAGAATTAAGGGAAGAGAGAGATTTCATATATTTTTACCATATATGTCAGTTACTTCTTTTATTACTCAAATCAATCACCACCATCCATCTCCCTCTAAATCAATGGTTGTAATTAGGACTTACGGACTCAAAGATGAAAAGATGACTCACTTGATCCTTGCTCTATATATATATAGAGAGAGAGATAGGTTCTTATGAGCCCCTCATAAGTATTGAGTCCCTAAGTACTCATCCCATCCGTTGGATGAGATGAGGATGGATGGACAAGATGCATCCTAATATTTTGTATTTAAAAAAAAAAAAGGAAGATTTAGTATCCTAAAATAACTCCCATGATTTTAGGAAACAATAACTCCCATAATCACAATCATTCCTCATTCATTCATTCATTCACGTTCATTCACAGGTTCATCAAAACCTTAAAAAAAATGCTCCCATCAATCATCACGTTCATTCATTCAATCAAATCTGTGCTCGAAATTTCGTTACTATGATTCAATGATCGTGACATCTTCATTAACGGTTGATAAGAAATTCATCGAGTATAACAATGGTGAGTTTCGATATTGCTTTCATGTTTTGCGTCAATTTTTATTCATTATCTTGATTAATTTGCGTCAATTTGTGTTCATGTTTTGCGTCAATTTTCATGTTGATATTGTTTTCATGGTCGTGTTATTCATCATAGATTCATATGCAAATCGTAGAACACACAAACGGTGAGTATATATGTTTTGTAATTTATACTGGAATCGCCATGGAAGTCATTAAGTTGCTACTCAATTATTAGTTTTTACGTTTACAATATATTGAGTTATTGTAGTTCATATACTGCGTTACTTTAGTGTAGAGAATCTGTTACTTTAATGTCTACCATCTGTTACTTTATATGTCGTGTTACTTTAATACACTCCAGTTGTTACTTTAGTGTTACTTTAGTGTAGAGCATCTGTTACTTTAATGTCTAACATCTGTTACTTTATATGTCGTGTTACTTTAATACACTCCAATTGTTACTTTAGTGTTTTTCATCTGTTATTGTAGTGCATTGTAGTGTCCTAAGAATTTAGGAAACTGCCATATTAAAAAAATAATAAAAAAAAAGATATTGTTTCCTATAATAATGGGACGTGATTGCCACCAAAATAGGAAACAATATCAAAGAGTAATGTCATATAAAAAAAAGAAAAAAAAAATACTACTTCCTATAATTATGGAACGTGATGACTTCAAAATAGGAAACAATATCAAAGAGTAAGATACTACATCATACTATCATTTTTTATCATTATATGAATTTTTTACACTAACTTATATCTGGTGTTATTTTAATAAACATTATCTGTTACTTTAATTCATACTATCTGTTACTTTAATATCTGACCTCTGTTACTTTATACCTGGTGTATAAGCATACTCTGTTAATTTAATTCATTGTTACTTCAATGCACTTCATCTGTTACTTTAACTCTTGTTATCTGTTACTTTAATCCATATATGATGTAGGGATGTGAGTGAGAGTTTCCTCCATTGAGATTAAATCAAAACTTCTGAGATGATGATGAAGAAGATGAAAAAGAAGAAGACGGAGAAAACGAGAAGGATGAAGAAGAAGCAGAATTATAAGTAGGACATTATGAGTAACAAGTGTGAAACATTGGAATTGTAATGGAGTTGATTTAGTTGGAATATTGTACCACTTTTTGTTTTGGAGTATCTTAATAAAAACAAACATTGTTCTTTTTGTTAATTGGAACTCCTGTTTTTGCAAGAGACTACTATGCAACGTAACTGATTTTATGAGTTAAAGTAACACAATTCATGAATTAAAGTAACACATTGTATGAGTTAGAGTAACAGTTTTTGCAAGAGACTATGCAATGTAACAGATTTTATGAGTTAAAGTAACACAGTTCATGAATTAGAGTAACACAACGTATGAGTTACAGTAACATAGTTTATGGATTATGGCAGTAACAGGGTAACATACGTACAATAGCAGTAGGAAACGGATGATTTTTTGCTGAAGATGAAAAAAAACTTAATTTTAAATAAACTTGTTGTGTGAGAGAAAGAGGCAATTAAAAATTTGATAGGAAAGAGAGAATTTGTACCGAGATAATTAAGGAAGAGAGAGAAAGAAAATATATTTTGATAGATATTATAGTTATTTCCTTAATTATGAGATCAAATCTTGTCCATTAATCTAACATTGAATCAAGGGCTAAGATGGGGACTCACGGACTCAATATACATAAGTGGACTCACCTGATCCCATCTCTCTCTCTCTCTCTATATATATATATAGAGAGAGAGAGAGAGTAAGGCTCTTATGAGTCATTCTCTATATATGAGTCCAGAAGTCCTCATCCCATCCATTGGATGAGATGAGGATGGGTGGACAGGATTCATTCTACAATTTGCATTTAAAAAAAAAAAAAAAAAAAGAAGAAGAAGGGAGATACTGCTTCCTAAAATAACTCTCATAATTTTAGGAAACAATAATATCACATTCATTCTGTAGACACCCACATTTTGACCGCCAGGTGTCTATAGCAGTTTCCGACAAACACCCGATGATGATCGGACGCTAACGTGCTCTAACGTACTCGGAAATGGGCTCTAATGGCATTTGGCCTAGGCATTTTACGGAGTACAAATTTCACAAAACCAACCTCAAATTCAGGCCCAGTGGGTCGTTTCGAGTCAAATAACACTAATTTGGGTCGATTCCGACACCAGGGGTAAAACCGTCTTTTAGCGACCGAGTCAAAACCCGGTCAAAGATATTTTCCGAGACATATGGGCTGACCGTGATGTCTCACGTGTCCAATTCGGACTCCAACTCTACGAAATCAGCTACACAAAATAATAAACAAGTTCGTTTAAGGGTAGAATTCGATCTCAAGTAGAAATCCTATCCGAAAACCGATTCAAACACCCAACCGAGTGCAAAACACTCGGCCGAGTAGCATGAACCAGCCGAGACTCCTTTTCTTCCCTCACAAGAAAACGGAATTCTCGTTCTCCTCAGCTTCTTACCCAAGCGGTAATTCTAGTACAAGCACATCTCTCCTAAGTCAAGGCCGGGAACCCCTATAAATAGGACCTCCCATTCAACACTTTACACACATTATTCAGACACGAATTATTAGCAATACATACACATTGATTATCGACATCAAATATTAGCATCAGAAATACACCACCTTTTTTTTATCAATCATCCTTACACTTAGCATCGAGAAACCGATATTACAAACCCGAAGGAAACCGGTCCGATACCCGACACCCTTCACCCGATTCTCGTCCAAATCGAACCCCTAGCCGAACCAAACATCACTCGACGCTCCCGTGCCTAGCCACATTCCGACGAGCCCCGATCCGAGTCAACAAAAGCATGTAGGTTGAGGGTGTACCAAACCCGATTTCTCCTTTCTTCTCTTCTCTTCTCTTCGTCCGTCTTTTTTTATTATGGGTCAAGAGTCGTTTTTTTATTTTTCTAATATCGTTATTAACGAAAAACTATTTTCATAACAAACATTCTTAAAAATATGATATCGATTTTCTATAATCGAATATTGTATCGAAAAGAATTATATTAAGATCTCGACGATGTCAAAAAATCGTTACATCTTTTTTCGTTCAAAATTCTTTTCTTTTACTTTTCGTTCAAAACAAATTATTTTACAAAACTTTTTTTTTCCGAATATTCGATATCGATTTCATAATCGAATATAGGGTACGACGAATATCGAAAACATGGATCGAATACAAATTAATTCATAATTTGTACAAGATTCATCAAACTAACAATTTTCGAACAACGAGCAGATCCGGGACAGGCCCGCACGCGAGTCGCGCCCCTCACAGGCGACTCGCGTACGAGTCTGAAATCCGCGCTCCTTTTTTACTTCTTCGTTCGTTTTATTATTTATTCTTCGAAACGATTTCTAAAAATTTACATCTTTTCCAAAACTATTTCGAGTATTTGATATTGATTTCGTAGTCAACTATCGAATATAACGAAAATCGAAAATATTAAGTCGAGTACGAATTAGGCAATATTCGTACGCGATTTAATAAAAAATCGAATTTTCAGAAGACCGTGTCGAAAACAGACCGACACGGGACTCGCCGGCGACCCGGGCGAGCCGCGCGGCCGGCTGTCCCGACGCACCCTTTCCGTTTTTTTTATTATTTTTCGAACATCTTTTTTTATACAAAACAACGTCTTTTCAACAATATTTTTCAGATTTCGATTAATATTTATTTTCTCGATCTCGCATATTTATTTTTGCTATATTATTTTACAAATCGATACTAACTCGTTTGTTCATCTTTTGTAGCAAATTCATCCTTTTTATTTCATTTGTTTTATTATACTAAAACGAATTTCACATGCTAAATTCAACTTTGACGTTAATTAATTTCTCATGCATTAAATCACTTAGCAACCCGTTCAATTCCTCACATGCTTAGGAAAACAATGTTTGCATATCATTCATCGTTCAACTAACGCGCGCATTAAAACGTCATTCGATATCCTAGTAGAGGCCGCTAATGTGCGGGCGGGGTTGGGTGTTCTTAGTGAGCTTCCCAACACGTACCCTCACCCCTTACTCAGAACCGTGGTTTCCGGATGTCCGAAACCATTGGCAACGAGAGTCATTCAATATACGATTAACCACTCCAGTCGTCATCTATATCGATATGCAAAGGGACGAGCCCAATAAACTCTGACATCGGAAATGGGCCGTATTTTGTACACGGCCCACTACGACATAGAGTGGGCTCGAACAGTTCCGAATAACCATAAAATTCGGTGGCGACTCCGACTTCGATTTAAATTTCCATTTGACCATCTCATGGAGATTCATTCGCCTCCCCAAAACCCGCGCGTGGCCGCGTCGGGGTGAACCTATGTCATGTCCACAATTTGGCGACTCCGCTGGGGATTTACTGATGAGTTAATAACCTTCGGTATCCTCAGGGTGAGACTCGAATAGAAATCGTTTGACTAGTACAATGCGCGTTTTAGTTTTACGGTTCATGCATAACCCCATTTTTCCCGGGCCGGTACTCGTGACCGACGTCCCACTATACCATTGATATAGTCCAAATTGGTTATGTCAAAGGTGTCCATTAGCCGATTCATATGGGTTTTACGGCATGTCCTAATCTCAACTCGAGTTAGGGAGTCCGCCCCGATTCTCGATAGACTATGTACACTGGTATAGACCCTTATAGACTGACCGAGACTTAGACTAAGAGCATACATGGCGTCATTATACTGTTTCCATGACTACGTGCTACTTGATCCATATCTTTTTCAAAACCGTCATTTTCAAATTTTTGCATCCTTTTCAAAATATCCAATTTTCAAAACCCAGGTCATATACCGAATTTAGGATCAATGATTTTACTCAAAATAGCCTTTTTCTAGCCGGTATTATGCCCAATTCAAAACTCGAAAATATTTTCGAATTTTTCAAACTGTCACCCGGCCCAACTTTTCCGTTTTTCTCGAAAAAAAGGACCGGTTCCACCCGATTCATTTCGGGCCTTTTCAAAAATATCATATTTCAAAACTTCCTCTTCTTAGGACTTCCCGTATTTAGCAGTGTCGAGTCGTGTCATAAGTCGTTGAAGTCTCTAGCGTCGAAACTCCGTCGATCTTACATCACGAGTTTCCCCCCTATCCTAGTCCGCCTTATTTTACTAAGGCAAGGCCCACCTACGTAGGACATACTCCTACAAAGGGCGGCCCGTTTACACAATCGAGTCTAAAAGTCTGGGAATGTCTCACGTGAACCTTCCTTCGGACAGGGCCCAACCCACAGCGTTGGATCCTGAGGAAGGCCCACCTTTTCACAAGTCACCCGTCTAGGTGTCTTTCCGAGTCATTACCGTTTTAGTCTTCTTCTTTTCCCTTGCTCGGGATGTACTTTTCTTAGGATTTGGGTTAAGTTGCTAATTACGTGGTGCTCTTACAGACAGGCCACCCTTCACTCGAACCATGACACAAAAAGCCATAGACGAGTTGACCACAACGTTGACCCAAATCCAGGACCAATTGAGGAAAATGCGGGAGGACCAGATCGCCATTGTCACTCGGGTTAGTGTCGTGGAACAGGGAACCCCCAATGCTTCGATCGAAGATGACGGACCCTTAGCCGCATTGGCCGGCGCGGTCCAAAAGTTGCAGGAACAGGTCCACTCGACCACCAGAAACACTATTCTCACGGAAAATGCCCGTACCTATTCACCTTTAACTGATGAACTGCCCGCTAACCTCAACTTAACGGGCTTGCCAATGTTCGATGGGACTGAAGACCTGGTACTTCACATTCGGGCTTTCAAGGACTTCATGGCTGTTAAGGGGGTCAAATCGACCATGTTTAAGCATCTCTTTGCTTCCTCTCTGGAGAAACACCCGAAAGCCTGGTACTACAGGCTTGACCCCAAGAAATACAAAACTTGGGACGATGTTGCAATGGAATTCGCGCGAAATTACGCGGATAATGCTGAAATCCAGACTACCATGCGTACTTTGGAAGTTATGGCCCAAGAGCCTAAAGAGGGTTTCACCAAATACCTTCAAAGGTGGCGGACCGAAAGTGTTAAGCTGGTGGACAAGCCCACCGAAAAAGTGCTAGTGGAGGCCTTTGTCAAAAACCTCCTCCCCGCCTACCGAGTTCACCTCCGGTATGCCATCATACCCGACTTCGCCACTCTGACCGAAATGGGTACTAGAATCGAAGACGATCTAAGGCTAGAGAACCTTACTAAGGCCTCTACCAAGGGATATCAAGGAGCCAGTTCCTCCTCCAGCAAGCCCGCAACCACGACGGCGGGCCGAAGCATCTTCGACGAGGTTAACTCACTTGACACCTCGACCAAAAAGAATACTCCAAATCGGGACAACCTATGCTAATGCCTTACAAAGGCTGTCTTCGAAAGGCCTAATCCAACCGATAGGCCCGAGTCCGGAAGTTCCCGTGGAAAAGCGATCCAAAAGCTACAACATTCAAGCCTATTGTCACTATCACCAAGGCAACGGGCATGACACGGAAAAATGCTGGAAATTGAAACATCTTGTCCAAGATCTGATCGAAAGTGGAAAGATACCACTACCCAGCGACAAGCCGAGTAACAAAAACAATCCTCTTGCTACTCATGCCATTTTTACTGGAGAGGTAGTTGACTGTTCTCATCTCATTTCCCCTTTCATTTCCCAAATCAACGGGATATGGAACGACGACGAAGATGATGTTTACTTGGCCAAAGGGGAAGTTGTCCCCGTCACCATCGAAGAGGTCCGGAAAGCCAAAGCCAGAGCTCTGGCCGGTACACACACCATCACGGCCGGTCTCACCACTCCGAAAACCGTCACTGAACCTTCCAGGACGGAACTCGCTCCCGAAGAGCCAAACGCCGACACGGCCCTAGTCAGACAATTGAAGAGGGTCCGAACTGATATTACTATATGGCAGCTTTTGGTTAGTTCTCAGGAACATCGAGCGGCACTTACTAAGGCCCTTGATGAAATCAAGGTCGACTCATCGGTTACCCCCACCGAGATGGTAGCCACGATCTTGCCATACCTCAAGGACAAGTCTAAAGGAGAAGGCCCACTTATCACTTTCTCCGAGTCCGACCTTCCACCATTCGGGACCACCCATAACTTGGCCCTATACATCACGGTGATCTGCCGCAACAAGTATCTCCCGATGACCTTGATTGATGACGGGTCCGCAGTAAACGTCCTTCCTTTAAGGACAGCCAAGGCCCTCGGCATTACCGAGGCTGACTACCTTCCGACTGCAAAGACTATCCAGGCTTTTGATGGAAGCCCAAAATCAGTTGCTGGGGTTGTTAAGCTAACCATCATAACGGGCCCAATCGAGAAGGAGTTATAATTCCAAGTGATCGATGTTACTTCATCTTTCAATCTGCTACTTGGAAGACCGTGGATTCACGCGGTCAAAGCTGTGTCTTCCACTCTTCACAGGAAGGTCAAGCTACCTCTACAAGATGGGATCGTCACTCTTGAAGCTACTCCCATAACCGTGTCAAGCTGCAACACGGCAGGCTCAGCCGACCCACGAGGATTCAACTTCGTAGGAATGATCGAGGAGGAATACCTTTTTCGGCCATACTTCACTAATAGCATCGATACGATGCTACAGAATCTGGGTTGTCTACCGGGAATCACATCAAGGCCCTATCTTCCACCCGGGAAAATTATCGAAACCTTGAACAACGGGCAATCCCACCTCGGTCTAGGCTACACCTTGGAGTCCGGATGCATGAACCAGTCCAAGATGGTCACGTTCGTCACCCCGGTGTTCGGAGCTATTCAAACGGGCCTCTATCAGCCCACCATCACATATCCTGGGACCAAACTGGCTCGGGAATGCAATTTCATCCCAGAGGACATCTTCGCCCTTATCCAGGCCGAATCTAAGGAGGGCACAAACAATACCGAGCCCATTCTAGGACTACTCTTCGGGGAAGACAAGGTCATCCCGACCCCTAAACAGGAGTTAGTCAGCCTGATTCTTCGCAGCAGCAGGTTCGATCCAACTAAGCTGATCTCTGAAGTTGGTGCCAACACTGGGAAGAGAGCTTGGAGGAAGACAACTAAGTGGACCGACAGCCAGGGTCGAGTCTACAAGCTAACTACTGGCGAAGGAGATATGCATGCCATCAAATCTGAATCTGAGTCCGAGTCCGAGTCAGAGTCAGAGTCGGAGTCTGAGTCGAAGTCTAGAGGGTCCAGTACTAGGATCGAGTCTGTAACCCCTCTCCCTTCTTTAGCCACACCATCGAGAGCCCCGGAGTCTGTCCCGAGGGCTCTCCCTATCCCGCCTCTGACCAACGATCAGATGGCAGCTCTCTTCGAGCTCTTTTCAAAATTTACTATCAATAATAACGATAACCGTTCTGCTTATGACTTGGCTTATTTTCAAAATATTTTCAAAAATCTTACTTGCAAAGACATTGAGAAACCCGACGAACAGGTACCATTGCCTCCGCATCTAATAGAGCAACTTGAGCAAAGGGATTCCCGAGATCCGGTAATCGAAGAAACCGATTCCATCAACGTAGGAACCCCTTTAGAACCTCAGATGCTTAAGTTGGGCCTATCTTTAGATCCTGAAGAGAGACAACAGTTCACGGATCTCCTCCAAGAATTCAAAGACGTCTTTGCATGGTCCTACAAGGACATGCCGGGAATAGACCGGGAAATAGCTGAACACCGAATACCCATCAAAGACGGGTACAAGCCGATAAAACAGAAACTCCGAAGATTGAGGCCCGAATGGTCTCTCAAAGTCAAGGAAGAAGTTGATAAACAATTCAAAGCGGGCTTTATCCAAGTGTCTGAATATCCAGACTGGGTTGCAAACATAGTACCAGTACCCAAAAAGGATGGCAAAGTCCGAGTATGTGTAGATTTTCGGGACCTTAATAAGGCCAGCCCAAAAGACGATTTTCCGTTGCCACACATTGACATATTGGTGGATAACACGGCTGACCATGCCCTTCTATCATTCATGGACGGGTATGCCGGATACAATCAAATCAAAATGGCGGAAGAAGACATGAGTAAGACCACCTTCATCACACCTTGGGGGACTTACTGCTATACCGTGATGCCATTTGGGCTTATTAACGCTGGTGCCACTTATCAACGGACCGCCACCACCTTATTGCATGACATGATGCATAAGGAAGTGGAGGTCTACGTCGACGATATGATTGTCAAGTCAAAGGACCGAAACGGACACATTGCAGCCTTAAGGAAGTTCTTCACCCGACTACGCAAGTACAACATGAGGTTAAACCCTCAAAAATGCAGTTTCGGGGTAACATCGGGCAAGCTACTGGGCCACATTGTTAGCCAACGTGGCATCGAAGTTGACCCAGCAAAGATCAAGGCCATAACCGAAATGCAACCGCCTAAAACCGAAAAGGAGATAAGGGGGTTTCTCGGGAAAGTCCAATACATAAGCCGATTCATTTCAAAGCTAACCATGGTATGTGAACCCATTTTCAAGAAACTGAAGATAGGAGAACGAACACTATGGGACGACAAATGTCAAATGGCTTTCGATAAAATCAAGGAAATTCTATCCTCTCCACCGGTGTTACTGCCACCTCAGCATGGTTTGCCTCTATCACTATACTTGACAACAACCGAGACCGCCATGGGCGCTATGCTAGCCTAGACGGTCGATTCCGAAGAACGAGCCATTTACTAAATCAGTAAAAAGTTCCTAGAATACGAATGCAAGTACACCATGCTCGAGAAGACGTGTCTAGCTTTAGTATGAGCCACTAAAAAGCTCCGACACTACATGCTTAGTCACGAGGTACACGTGCTCTCCAAAATGGATCCAATCAAGTATCTATTCGAGAAGCCCATCCTCAACGGCCGTATATCCAGATGGACTTTAATGTTAGCTGAGTTCGACCTCAAGTTCGTACCTTTAAAAGCCATCAAAGGCCGGGTAGTAGCAGAATTCCTAGCCGATAGTCCGATATCCGAGGAAGAACACACCGATACTTGGGCCTTTCCAGATGAAGACATATTCCATACCGACACCGATACATGGGATCTGTATTTCGACGGAGCGTCCAACTTCCGAGGATTTGGTGTCGGGATCTTGCTAATCTCACCACATGGGGAACACACCCCGTTATCCATTAAGCTAGATTTTGACGTAACTAACAACGCAGCCGAGTACGAAGCATGCATTCACGGACTGCAAGCCGCCGCTGATTTAGGGGTAACAAACCTCCGGGTCCACGGTGACTCATCATTAGTCATAAATCAAACCCTACAAAAATGGAAGACTCGGAACGCAAATCTCGTGGCTTACCAAGCGCGAGTAAGGGTTCTCGAAAAACAATTCCAAAAAGTAGAGTACATTTATCTGCCTCGGGAAGAAAACCAGTTTGCAGATGCTCTCTCAAAATTAGCATCTTTACTGAATATCCCAGCGCATCTAACCAGCATGCCCATTTGCGTCGAAAGGCGGTCAGAGCCGGCATACATCCACGCTATCCAAGATATTGAAATAACTGATCCAGAACCTTGGTACCAGGCTATTCTAACCTACCTAACGTCAGGGGAATATCCTCCGGGAGCTGAAAACCGGGCCAAGAAAGCTCTACGAAGATGGGCAACCCAGTTCATCCGCACGGACGATGGACAGTTATATAAGAAGACAGCACAGGGGGCTTTACTCCTATGCATTGACAAAACCCGAGCCGAAAGAGTCATGGCCGAGGTACATGATGGTGAAAACGGCCCACACATGAATGCCCATATGTTGGCCCGGAAAATCGCAAGACTCGGTTACTATTGGAATAGCATGGAAACTGACTGTCAGTTGTATGTCAAACACTGCCACAACTGTCAGATTTTCGCCAATGTTCAGCATATCCCTTCATCCCTATTATATACAATGACGTCACCATGGCCGTTCTCAACATGGGGAATTGATATAATCGGGAAAGTGAACCCTTCCGGGACAGGAGGTCACTGTTTCATCCTAGTGGCTATCGACTATTTCACTAAATGGGTCGAAGCCGAGTCATACCGGATCTTGAATGCCAAACATGTGGCTAAGTTCATCCAAAACAAAATTATATGTCGATACGGGATTCCGCACGAGTTCATCAGCGATCACGGGACCCATTTCCAAGCTGAAACTGCAACTTTGCTGGAAAAATACAAGATCCAAAGGCATACATCATCGCCTTACCGTCCCCAAACAAATGGAGCGGTGGAGGCAGCCAATAAGACAATTGTCACCATTCTTAAAAAGATGGCTGAGAATTACCGGGACTGGCCCGACAAGATACCCTTTGCCTTATGGGGATATCGGACATCAATTCGAACTGCAACCGGAGCAACTCCGTACTATCTGACATATGGAATGGAAGCAGTCCAGCCAGTCGAGCTAGAAATACCATCCCTTAGGATTCTGCTCGAAAGTCAGGTACCAGAAGCGGACTGGGTCCAAGCCCGATATGACTCACTAGTCCTCTTAGACGAACGACGGTCCCAGGCTCTGAATAATATTCAGATATATCAGAAAAGGATCCAACGGGCTTTTAACAAAAGGGTTAGGCCTAGGAATATCAAAGAGGGCGATCTAGTCCTAAAATCTGTTCGAGCTCTACTACCAGTTGACCCAAGGGGAAAATTCAAACCCAATTGGGCTGGGCCATATCTAGTAAAGAAAATTCTTTCAGGAGGAGCAGTAATGCTAACGGACTTGGACGGGAACGAGTTCGTCAACCCAACAAACTTGGATCAACTGAAACGTTACTACCCATAAACCCTATCTCAATGTCATTTGCAAAATTTATAAAAATTGTCTTTTGTGAATTTTCAAAATTTTTAAGCAAGTCAATAAGTTAGGATTATTTATCCTACCGTTGCACATCTCGAACTAATAATCTTGTTGTATTTCGAAAAATTGCAAAAATAATTCTGAACTACGGAAGGTTTGATTCCATTAATTTTGGATACGTAGGCAACCCCTCAAAAGGGGTACAACCACCGCAATGACAAAAAGACGGGAACGGTATTCACTAATATGTCTTTTTATTATTTCAAAAATACATCACAAAAAAAAAACACAAACAAAATCACACCACAAAAATAGTAGTAATACTTAAATAATAAATTTAGGAGACTACTCGTACATTTTGCCTTTCCCCTTATCTTTTGGGTCACGTGGAGCCCGAGGCCGACGGGGCGGGGGCGAACGTTCCCTAATCACAAGGGGAATTTCTTTAGTTCGAACCCGTTTCTTCGATTTTGGGTCGTCAACCATTTGCACCGGTCCAAGCCGAGCCCTAACGGGTTCGGGAAGCCTGTCTCGAGGACCCAGTCGGTCCTTGACCGCCAGCCTTGGTCCAAGTCTCCTTTCTAGATCTGTCTGGGGGCTCACTTTCCCCCGTGCACCCTTAGTACTGGACCCTTCAGTCTGAGTCCTAGATTTCCCTTTCTGACCTGTCGAAGTAGCTTCTTCGGCAAAGAAGCTTCTATTATCTTTGGCATGCTCCCGGCGTAACAGGTCATAGGCCTCGTCAGTCTTCAAGGCAGCTTGAGTTTTAGCTGAATCAGCTCGGGTCCACCTTACATAAGAATCAGTTACCCAAACCGAATGAGAATTTTTGAGAACAGGCCAAGTAGCTCGTGTATACCACCTTTGCATCCAGGTGTCACACATCACATCCGTCAGCTGAGTAGATTCACTCACAACGGCCTCGATTTCTGGGATTCTTTGCACCCGACCATATTGCCTAAGTATGCGATCAGGAAAGAGGTGAATTGTCTGCCTAAAAGATAGGATTACCTGATATCTAGCCCTATCTCGAGACTCTAGACCGGTCCAGACGTAAATTGGCCACCATGGTACGGCCCAACGGATCAGTAAGCCTCCATGAAAGGATAGCACCTCGTCCCAGTATTTTTGAGTGTTGAAGCGAGAAAAGGGAATAGCTCGTCTTCTCGACATTACTTGCCTGGGTTGATACCGGCTCACGTCTAAGGGAGGATCCAAGATCGACAGCCTCTCAAACAGCCACAGCTGAAAACCCCGCAAAAAAATCAAAATCGCAAAAATCGTCAAAATCACGTTAAAAAAAAAACGTGAAAAGACGCGAAAACCGAGAAAACCGCAGGAATCGGGAAAATCGGGAAAAACCGCGCAAACCGCAAAAAACCGGAAAATCGGGAAAAGCCAAAAAATCAAAAAAACAGCATACCTGTAGAAGCCGGGTACTCCCGGTCAGCCTGACCGACGGATCCCTCTTACGATTATCCAAACCCTGGATAATCTCTCCCATAATCAACCAAGCCGGGCTATGCTCCGTCTCCATCAGATCAGCCACAGTAAAAAGTCTAACGTGGCCCATGCAAGATAATAAATCCATATGCCCCTCAAAGGCATAGACATGGAGCATACAAAAAGTGAAGGCCCTACGGCTATGAACCGGCCTGACCCGGACATCATCTGGGTTCATGAATTTTTCAGCTAGGTCGATCAGGGAAACGGTGTCTCCTTCTAGCATACGGGATACCTCCATATGGGAAAGCCCTAAAAATTCCCTTAACTTCCTCCTTGGGTCAGGAACTGAAAAAGGGATAGCAGGGCGGAGTATAGGATTCCATCCTCCTGCAGCAGCAATTTCCTCAGGAATAGGGCAAATCTCTCCTCGCGGGAAACCAAATACATGATAGGTATCGTCCCAATAGGACAGGCAAGCATCCAAGAAGTGACGGTCTACTTGCATCTGACGGATCACAGACAATTGGGTAACGCCATTCTGATTTAGGATAGCCCTATCGGCATCCCTAAAATATTTGGACCACTCATGCAGCATCCCAACTAATCGGTCAATCCCCATAATTGATTTGCTAAAAGGAGGAATAAATTTTTCAGGACTTATTCTTTTCTTTAAGGAATTGAGGGAATTGTGGAATTAAGAGAATTTATGAAGCAAGGAGAGGGTATTTATAGCATAAAATCAATTTACCCTCCTCACCTCAGGATTCCCAATCCTAGAGTATTTAGCATACAAGCCATTATCTTAAGGCTTAGCTAAGTCATCCCGAGCATTCCTATTCCTTTTCAAAGTCACAAAAATTCTTTAATTTTTCAAGGACTTTTGCAAAACTCAAAAATTCAAACCTTTTCTCAAAATTTTTATTCCCCAGCACGAGTCATTTTTCCTACAAATATTACATGCGAAACTTTGCTACTTTGCATAAATATGTACAGGACGACTCAAGCAAGACCATGCAATTTGCATAACTCCCCAACGGCATTTAACAAGATGAGCCCACATACAGGCCCATTTTAAGTCTTATGCGACGAATTCAATTCCCCACGGAGTTATCATCAGCTCAGGTACATTCCTAGCCCATGGTCGGCGGGCCCTCCACGCAGGTCTAATGGACCTTAAACGACCCGACCGGAAGCTACCGGGTTTTAATCCTTGATTGACCTGGTAGCTACTCTGACTTTCGCCCTGTCCAAGCCTCAGTCAGAGTGGGGGCTCTGTAGACACCCACATTTTGACCGCCAGGTGTCTATAGCAGTTTCTGACAAACACCCGATGATGATCGGACGCTAACGTGCTCTAACGTACTCGGAAATGGGCTCGAAATCATGGCATTTGGCCTAGGCATTTTACGGAGTACAAATTTCACAAAACCAACCTCAAATTCAGGCCCAGTGGGTCGTTTCGAGTCAAATAACACTAATTTGGGTCGATTCCGACACCAGGGGTAAAACCGTCTTTTAGCGACCGAGTCAAAACCCGGTCAAAGATATTTTCCGAGACATATGGGCTGACCGTGATGTCTCACGTGTCCAATTCGGACTCCAACTCTACGAAATCAGCTACACAAAATAATAAACAAGTTCGTTTAAGGGTAGAATTCGATCTCAAGTAGAAATCCTATCCGAAAACCGATTCAAACACCCAACCGAGTGCAAAACACTCGGCCGAGTAGCATGAACCAGCCGAGACTCCTTTTCTTCCCTCACAAGAAAACGGAATTCTCGTTCTCCTCAGCTTCTTACCCAAGCGGTAATTCTAGTACAAGCACATCTCTCCTAAGTCAAGGTCGGGAACCCCTATAAATAGGACCTCCCATTCAACACTTTACACACATTATTCAGACACGAATTATTAGCAATACATACACATTGATTATCGACATCAAATATTAGCATCAGAAATACACCACCTTTTTTTTATCAATCATCCTTACACTTAGCATCGAGAAACCGATATTACAAACCCGAAGGAAACCGGTCCGATACCCGACACCCTTCACCCGATTCTCGTCCAAACCGAACCCCTAGCCGAACCAAACATCACTCGACGCTCCCGTGCCTAGCCACATTCCGACGAGCCCCGATCCGAGTCAACAAAAGCATGTAGGTTGAGGGTGTACCAAACCCGATTTCTCCTTTCTTCTCTTCTCTTCTCTTCGTCCGTCTTTTTTTATTATGGGTCAAGAGTCGTTTTTTTATTTTTCTAATATCGTTATTAACGAAAAACTATTTTCATAACAAACATTCTTAAAAATATGATATCGATTTTCTATAATCGAATATTGTATCGAAAAGAATTATATTAAGATCTCGACGATGTCAAAAAATCGTTACATCTTTTTTCGTTCAAAATTCTTTTCTTTTACTTTTCGTTCAAAACAAATTATTTTACAAAACTTTTTTTTTCCGAATATTCGATATCGATTTCATAATCGAATATCGGGTACGACGAACATCGAAAACATGGATCGAATACAAATTAATTCATAATTTGTACGCGATTCATCAAACTAACAATTTTCGAACAACGAGCAGATTCGGGACAGGCCCGCACGCGAGTCGCGCCCCTCACAGGCGACTCGCGTACGAGTCTGAAATCTGCGCTCCTTTTTTACTTCTTCGTTCGTTTTATTATTTATTCTTCGAAATGATTTCTAAAAATTTACATCTTTTCCAAAACTATTTCGAGTATTTGATATTGATTTTGTAGTCAACTATCGAATATAACGAAAATCGAAAATATTAAGTCGAGTACGAATTAGGCAATATTCGTACGCGATTTAATAAAAAATCGAATTTTCAGAAGACCGTGTCGAAAACAGACCGACACGGGACTCGCCGGCGACCCGGGCGAGCCGCGCGGCCGGCTGTCCCGACGCACCCTTTCCGTTTTTTTTATTATTTTTCGAACATCTTTTTTTATACAAAACAACGTCTTTTCAACAATATTTTTCAGATTTCGATTAATATTTATTTTCTCGATCTCGCATATTTATTTTTGCTATATTATTTTACAAATCGATACTAACTCGTTTGTTCATCTTTTGTAGCAAATTCATCCTTTTTATTTCATTTGTTTTATTATACTAAAACGAATTTCACATGCTAAATTCAACTTTGACGTTAATTAATTTCTCATGCATTAAATCACTTAGCAACCCGTTCAATTCCTCACATGCTTAGGAAAACAATGTTTGCATATCATTCATCGTTCAACTAACGCGCGCATTAAAACGTCATTCGATATCCTAGTAGAGGCCGCTAATGTGCGGGCGGGGTTGGGTGTTCTTAGTGAGCTTCCCAACACGTACCCTCACCCCTTACTCAGAATCGTGGTTTCCGGATGTCCGAAACCATTGGCAACGAGAGTCATTCAATATACGATTAACCGCTCCAGTCGGCATCTATATCGATATGCAAAGGGACGAGCCCAATAAACTCTGACATCGGAAATGGGCCGTATTTTGTACACGGCCCACTACGACATAGAGTGGGCTCGAACGGTTCCAAATAACCATAAAATTCGGTGGCGACTCCGACTTCGATTTAAATTTCCATTTGACCATCTCATGGAGATTCATTCGCCTCCCCAAAACCCGCGCGTGGCCGCGTCGGGGTGAACCTATGTCATGTCCACACATTCACTCATTCATTCATTCACGTTACCACGTTCATCAAACCTAAAAAAAAACCGCTTCCAACATC
This sequence comes from Agrostemma githago, assembly GCA_958450325.1. Classification (NCBI taxonomy): domain Eukaryota; kingdom Viridiplantae; phylum Streptophyta; class Magnoliopsida; order Caryophyllales; family Caryophyllaceae; genus Agrostemma; species Agrostemma githago. The sequence goes on along the minus strand of OY288247.1, from coordinate 56,025,074 downwards.
ACGTTCATCCATTCATTCATTCAAAATATGTGCTCGACATCACGTTACTATGGATTCAATGATCGCGACATCATCATCAATTGTTGATGAACAATTCGTGAAGTACAACAATGGTGAGTTTCGATATTACTTTCATGTTTTGCGTCAATTTTATTCATTTCATTCATCATATATTCATATCAACGATTCATTGCTCTTGTGTTAGTATAGATTGCAGATTGTTATGTTTATTATTTAGTTTTTTTTCACAATCTTCACTGATTATTATTTAGGTTTTTCATAATCTTCATCAATTGTTATGCTTTCATTGCCATGGAAGTCATTAAGATGCTCCATATTATTAGATTAATTGCATATTATTAAAGATCTTATCATTATATGATTTTTTTCCACAAACATATATATGGAGTTATTGTAATGCACATAATGTGTTACTTTAATATAGACCATCTGTTATTTTAATGTTTAACCCTGTGTATAGACATCTTCTTTTAATTGAATCTCGTGTTACTTTAATGCACTTCATCTGTTACTTTAATTCTTGTCATCGGTTACTGTAATGCATTGGAGTAACAAAGGATTTAGAATACCGCCATATTAAAAAAATATTGCTTCCTATAATGATGGAACGTGATTGCCATCAAAATAGGAAACAATATCAAAGTATAACGTTCTCATGCATACTCTTATTCATAGTAGTATACATGTTTATAATGTCATTCAAACTCTTATTCATGACGTTCAATCAAAACAACCTTCAATCAAAGTATACACGTTCAATCATTCATCTTCTTCCTCACACAGTTGTAATTTCTCCTTCAATGACGGTTATGCAAATTGTCAAATACACCAACGGTGAGTTTTTGCTTTATACTTTATACATGAAACGCCATGGAAGTCATTAAGATACTCCATATTATCAGATTTTATGTTTATAGTATAGAAACTGTATATTATTAAAGTTCTGATTGGAGTAACAAGTCGTCATCATTAGAATAACATACCTAATGTATTACAGTAACACGTTTGAAGCATTAGAGTAACATGTCGTCATCGGATTTAGTTATTAATGTTTTGGTTAGAATACCGCCATATTTCAAGTTCTGATTGTTTGTTTGTCGCCACGTTTATTAGCATTCTTCTTATTTTTGTAGTAGACGCAAAAGCAGAGGAATGGTGCAGGGATGTGGGTGAGAGTTTCATTCCATACATAGAGCAGATCTTCAAAGATGTAGAAGAAGAAGAAGAAGAAGAAGAAGAAGAAGAAGAAAGAATTATTAGCTAGGAAACGTCATGTAAGTCATTGTCTGACGATGAAGAAGGAGAATAAGAAGAAGAAGAAGAAAAAGAAGAAGAAGAGGATGAAGAAGAAGAAACACAATTCTGAGTAGGACAATATATTGTTAGAGTAACATACATTATTCGTTAGAGTAACATACTGAATAAGTTACAGTAATACAGTTTATGAGTTTGATTGATTTTCCAATATCTAGTGCTTAGAGTAACATCCTTTATTGGAGTAAAATGAGTTAGAATAACACACATTATGCGTTAGAGTAACATACTTAATGAGTTACAGTAACACAGTTTATGAGTGTAATTTGATTTCCAATATCCAGTTCTTAGAGTAACAGGTGTGAAACATTGAAATTATAATGGAGTTTTATAATTTTTGTTTTAAAGTATTCTTAATAGAAACATACATTATTCTTTTGGTTGATTGGAAGTCATGTTTTTGCAAAAGACTATTATGCAACGTAACAGATTTTATGAGTTAAAAGTAACACAGTTCATGAATCAGAGTAACACATTGTATGAGTTAAAGTAACAATTTTGGCAAGAGACTATTATAAACGTAACAGATTTTATAAGTTAAAGTAACACAGTTTTATGAGTTAAAGTAACACAGTTCATGAATTAAAGTAACACATTGTATGAGTTAAAGTAACATATTTTATGGATTATGGCAGTAACATAGTAACATACGTACAATGGCAGTAGGAAAACGATGATTTTTTTGGTGACGATGAAAAAAAAACTTAATTTTGAAGAAACTTGTTGTGTGAGAGAAAGATGCAATTAAAAAATTGATAGAAGAGAGAGAAGATTTGCATTGAGATAATTAAAGAAGGGAGAGAAATGATATATTTACCAAGATTTGTTAGTTATTTCCTTATTTCACCTCAAGCAATCACAACCATCCATCCTCCACTTGATCAATGGTCCAAGATTGGACTCATGGACTCAATATATATAGGAGGACTCACTTGATCCTTCCTATATATATATATATATATATATATATATATATATATATATATATATATATATATATATATATATGTATTATGTATGTATGTATGTATGTATGTATGTATGTATGTATGTATGTATGTATGTATGTATGTATGTATGTATATGTGTGTGTGTGTGTGTGTCTATAGGCAGGATCTTGTACATTTGGTACAATTTACCTCTTAATTGTGGCCATTAGATATCACATGATCAAAAGCTGAGATTAAAACTCTCTAAATCCCCAAAGCATTTTTTTCTCAGATTTTTATAGTTATTTCAATGTACAAACAAGACTATTTTAATGAAGAAGCGTAGTTATTTTATAGTTAACTTAATTGTTTACTGAGAATAATGTTATCAAGTTATTTCAATGTAGATACGTAATGATTTCAATGTAGAAAGTCAGTTATTGTATTGAATAACTTGTGTTATTGTATTGAGATGAAACTCAAATATAATAAATTTTAGAATAATGTTATCTGATGTTACGTAGTTATTCCAATGTAGAAACTCAGTTGTTATAACTCGTGTTATTGTATTGAGATGGAATTCAAATATAATTAACTTTATAATAATGTTATCTGATTTTATGTAGTTATTCTAGAGTAGAAAATCAGTTATTGTAATGAATAACTCATGTTATTATATTGAGCTGACACTCAAATATAATCAGTTTTAAAATAATGTTATCTGATTTTACGTAGTTATTAGTCTAATGTAGAAACTCAGTTATTATAATGAATAACTCATGTTATTGTATTGGGATAAAACATCTTGCATATCATTGAGGGTGCACCCAGCAAAAGACACTCCACTGAAAGGCAAAAATAAAGAGGAAGTTAGTTACAGTACAAAAAAATTGAGGGTTAGTTACAGTACAAAAAAATTGAAGTACAATAATCACATATGTGTTATAGAATAACTATAAAAACACTATAAAATAACCATGGTTATAAAACATAGTAACTAATATAATGAAATAAATTCAAGAATAATATAGAATAACCACAACAATAGTATAGAATAACTGGAATAACATAATAAAATAATTGGGTATTTCATAGTAATAATAATGTATAAAAACAAGAAATCCATGCAATGAAATAATATGTAGTTATTTCAATGTGCATATTCAAGTATTTCATTGTTCATATTCAAATATTGCAATATTCATAATTTCAATTTTAAATCTTGTAATCAAAAATTCGGAAATTAATCTTATTAAAACAGTAGATTGACGAAATCAAACGAAAATACAGATTTAGAATAAAAAATTACCGCACTTTGCAGCAAAAACGAAATCAATGATAGTGAGTAAATCAACGCACAAACTTATGACATTTTTGGAAATCGGATTACCTAGCAATCACGAAAAATACTAATCACTTATTTATACAGGATGTAGATAATGGAGAAATTGAAAAGATACATTGTAAAATTGAAAAATTAACCAGAAATCAAGAAAAAATTGAAAAATTACAAAAGATTACTTACAAAATTGAAAAGATAAAGAAGAAAAATATCTTACCTCAAAGATGATAGATGAAGAAAAGTGAATTGAAAGAAGAAATCGAGGATGAATGGAATCGCGTTGAAAGAGGGATTTTAAAATAGGGTTGAACAGTGAAGTGTATCGTTCGTTATACTGGAGTAGGGTTTTGAATACAAATTGTAGATTGTAGAGGGATGTTGTATCAAGTTTTAACCTTGACCATTGATGTAATTATATCTAGTGACTGTGAAAGGAAGGTAAATTGTATGAGATTTGACTTGGGTAAAAGATCTTATATATATATATATATGGGATCAAGAGAGTTGGTGGTGGATTGGGAAGTTGGAAAGTTGGAAAGTTGGAAAGTTATGTTTGTGTCCATTGATCATGGGTTAAATGGATGGCTTAGATGGATGGTGTGTTGTATTTAAAAAAAGGGTCAATCAGTGCGACTGACAGCAGCAGTAGCAGCAGCCCCCTCTCACACTTCAATCCACCAACATCTCTCAACACAATTCAAACTAATTTATTTCTATCACCCAAATTTTTTCTACTCCACTTTCTCTCTACATGCTTCATAATTTAACCCCAAATTCTTCAACCTTCATTCATCTTCAACATCTTCATCTTCAAACTTCATTCATCCCACAAAAAAAAACTTCATCTTCAAACTTCAATTTATCCAAAAAAAAAAGAATTTATTCATCTTCAAGCTTCGTTCATCCAAAAAAACGAACAATTTAATCTTCCAACTTCATTCATCCAACAAAAAAACATTCTAATTATTATGTTCTAGTTGGAAATATTATTTTGATTGACTTTAAAAACATTCTAATTAAAAATAAAGAACAAGTCATTTAGTGTGTAATGTTCTTACAGAATTGCAAGGTCACACACTTTCAGTTGTATAGTCACACTCATTATGATGTATAGTCACACTCATTATGTTGTAATCTGACAGCTGTACACTCATTGTAGTCACATATTTAGTTATATTGTCACACTCATTATGTTGTATAGTCACACTCGCTATGTTGTAGAATCACGCAACTGTAGAATCAGTCATTAATTATCTTCATTTTCATCTTCAACATCTCATCTTTAAGCTTCATTCATCCCACAAAAAAAAACTTCATCTTCAAGCTTCATTCATCCAACAAAAAAAGAAGAATTTCTTCATCTTCAAGCTTCGTTCATCCAAAAAAAGAACAATTTCATCTTCCAACTTCATTCATCCAACAAAAAAACATTCTAATTAATATGGTCTATTTAGAAATATTATTTTGATTTACTGTTAAAAACATTCTAATTAAAAAAAGAACAACTCATTTAGTGCGTAATGTTCTGGCAGAATTGCAAGGTCACACACTTTTATAGTCACACTCATTATGTTGTATAGTCACACTCGCTATGTTGTAGAATCACGCAGCTGTAAAATACCTTGGGACTAAGGTATCATGCGTTTAATCATCTTCATTTTCATGCTTGTTTTATTTTTCATACCTTCTTTTTTTGGTATTTATAAAATTATTCATCTTCATTATCCAAAAAATGAAGGTTGAATATGGATGAATGGACGGTTGTGACTTTCCTCAGTAACGACATTCTAAAAAGCGAAAGTATTAATCACATGCAAAAGTAATTAAAACATTCATTAAATATTAAAATTCCATTCATGTTGGTTTCTTTATAGTTGATTTCATGTTTATAAGGAGTGTGACTATACAACATTGGGAGTGTGACTATACAACATGACGAGTGTGATTATACAAATACGATCACTTTTGGCTACAAACCAATTGGTGCACAGCTGCATGTTTTTAAAGGTGAAAAGATGAGTGATTTTGCTATAGACCTCGCATGATTACGAAACCAGGAAATAGCGATGAAAATATATTTACATTAGAAAAAGTTCATCCTTTACATATAGTACGTCAAACATAAAAACATTCTAACCTAGCAAACATCATTTACATAGAGTACGTTCATCCTAAAGCAAACATTTTATCTCATACAAACACTCAAGAGCTTAATGGTGGTCTCCGCTACGTGCGCAACAATACGTTGTCCAATTACGTGGTTGGTCGCTGTATCTTCCACGACCTTCTTCTTCTCACCGCCTCTTTTACCAACATTTTTCTTTCTACCAGCCATTTTGCTGCGACAAAACACACAATCAATCTAAATCACACAATGAATATGACAATACAACTGAATATGTGACTACAATGACTGTACAGATGCGTGATTGTATAACATAATGAATGTGACTGTACAACTTTAACTGTGTGACTATACAACATAATCAGTGTGATCCTACAACATAACGAGTGTGACTATACAACTTCAACTGTGTGACTATACAACATAATCAGTGTGATCCTACAACATAATGAGTGTAAATATACAACATACTGACTGTGATCGTCCTACAACATAACGAGTGTAACTATACAACTTAAACTGTGTGACTATACAACCTAATATCTGTGACTATACAACTAAATTATACTTATTTATACTTCAATCATCATTAGCAAAGATGATTACACGCACTAATCACTGCAATAATTTGTGTGATTCTACAATATAATGAGTGTGACTATATAACATCAACTATTTGACTATACAACCTAAAGTGTGTGACTACAAAACTGAAACCGTAAAATGGGAAATAAAAGTCATACAGTTCATTATATTTCAATAATCATTAGCAAAGTTACATTCATAATTAAAAAGATGATTATACCTACGAATCAGAGCAAATTATTTAAACATTCATTAAATATTCAACCACTACTACAAACATCAAATAGACAACTGTTTTTTTTTTTGCAATAGACAACTGACTTACAATAGTTGAGTAGTTTGGAGCTGTATATTAGTCTAAGCATAGACATCTGTTTTAGAACAGTTGTCAATTGGTTAATAAACAACTGTTTTTTAAAACAACAGTTGTCTATTACGTATATAGACAACTGTTTTTCTAAAACAACAGTTGTCTATTATGTATATAGACAAATGTTTTTTTTAAAACAACAGTTGTCTATATACATAATAGACAATTGTTTTCTGAAATACGTATATATAGATTTGTGCTTATATACGTATACATATTTTATGTTTTTTTAATAATTCTGAAATACGTACTTATTAACAAACCATAAAAAAAGAATACCATAGCGAATAATTGAACAAAAGAAGTTACATTTTTTATGAAATCCAACATCCAAAATCTAAAAGATACATAAAATCATTATCCAACCTCCAAAATCCTAAAGGTACACATAAAATAATTATCCAATGTCCAAAAGTACCTATCAACATGATAACCAGATTGACATGGATTTGGAATGGATAGGGCGATTAGTAACCATAATTGTGGCCTTAGCGTGAATGTAGGAAAACCAGTACCTCTTCGATCAGTTTCTACATTTCCTTCTATGAGTTATCTCTTCCTCTTCCTACTCCAGCCCCCCCCCCCCCTACACAATTGTCCTTGGATAGCAATGGAAAGATTGTTTTTATAAATCTTCATAGCTGTCAATAGTATTGCTACTATAAACCCAAGCAGCTCAGTATCATTGTCCCTTCTCAGCCTTAGAAACTGTACATACCTAAATCGCTTATTGTAAGATTGTTACCTGATAGGCGACTAATACTCAATTGACTTCCAAATCATTGCAATCTTGAAACATCAGAATCTCTGAATAAGTGGTCTTAAGTTTCAACTTCAGTAACTTTACCACAGAGATGAGAGTGCTGAAATGAATCAATACCTCTACGACTTAACTCAGCACCTGTAAGGTGGCCACTGAAAATTTCAACAAGAAAAGAAGCCATTGGAAAATATTATAGACAATGGGAAATAAATGTGTATATGCGCAATATAATTGTCCGTTTGTACTATCACTTAAAGACACTTATATGATTATATCCATATCATACCTTGTGAAACTAGCCAAACTGCTGCTGATACTGTTTAATTCATCAACAACCTGCACCACATCAACTCGAGTTAACTTGTGATTAATTGGAAAGCTGTTATCGATCAAGTTGAACCATTACAAACTTGTATATACGGAGTATATCATACATGTATATTCACAATTACCTTTATCGCTTCTATTTCCATCATTGGTTATCTCTTCTTCACGCTTTGATATCTTTCTTTCCATAAGGGGCAATTGAATCAATTAGCATGTAATTTCACAATACTTTACGAGTGAACCGCCTTACCCAAATGTAAGAGAGGAGATATGTTTCAACTCCTATAACTTCGAATAATCAAAGTAGGAAATCACTCGTTAATACGGAGAAAGGAGCAAGCACATCCCGGTATGATACAACTATGCAATTGTTATCAAACAATCGGCAGTCTGGCTACATGACATCCAACAGTTGTAGCACAATAAAAGATCCCAACAATTCAATAATGTGAAATATAAGTCAATTTAATGTATATAGCCTAATCCCACCTCTATTTTGATTCCTTAGAGATCATCATTTTTGTAGCAACATAAACATGCATATTACCAGATGGTGCGTCTATAGTTCTATATATATAAGCCAAATTGAGAAACCAAGTCGTTTTACGTGTAGAGCTAGCTAGTGGTCCATATATAGTATGGAGGACTGGGGGTAATGAATGGACCGCCACCGTGCCAAATTGAGAAACCGAGTTGTTTTACGTGTAGAGCTAGCTAGTGGTCCATATATAGTATGGAGGACTGGGGGTAATGAATGGACCGCCGCCTAGCACGGTGGCGGTGGCCGTGGCTGCGGGTGGGAATGGTCGAGGGAACGGAAGTAGACAGGCTGTCCGGTGGGCTGTCGAGAATTTGTTACCTCGACATATCGCGGTAGATTTAAGTAATCTAATCACCATTAAAAAAAACACATTCAAAATTTTCTCAGAGCTACTACTACAGAACAATCGAAATCAAACAATTCATCATACAATCAGAAAGGGGGTTTAGGGTTTAACACAGATTGGAAACTTACGATAGAGGAAATCGAACAAAGCCAAAAAATTATAGTCTAAAACATTGTATCATAGAGCTGGACAAAATTCAAATCGACAAACATCTTGACGAAAACAAATTACTCCGTACATTTTAGATGAATGTTAATAGAATTAGGGGGATTACTTGTATTTGATTGTGGCATTATTATCTGCTGCTGCTGCTGCATTATCTGCTGCCGCTGTGGCATTATCTGCTGCTGCTGCTACTTGTTCTTTTGATTTCTCCGGTTCTTCCTTCATGAAGAAAGCATCCCACTTCAGCTTCATCCTCTTGGTCGTTGTTCTCTTGATTGATTTCAGTTTCGCCTCCGCTTTCCCATCGTCTATCATCTATAATATCAACCACAAAAACAACAACATTATATCCATCAATCACGTGGAATTCCACAAAAATCAAACCTCAATACATCAAGAGACATGTCTAGGTTAATGATATGAAATAAGCTCGTAACTCTTAATCAATCCCACGCTGAATTCATAACATTAACCTAATTAACAAAAAAACATAAAGGAATGAAGAGAGTGTAACATACTGTTTGAGAAGGCCGAAATAATTGGAACCCTAGATAAATCTGTTGGTCGAGGATTATGAGGGGAAATGAGATCTTGAGCGAGAAATTGAATTAGGGGAAAATTGAAAGTGTTGGAAGTTGGAATGAAGTGAATTGACAGTATTTTGGAATTAATTTAGAGAGATTATGGAAACGAAAATTGAGAGTGCAGAGGAGAAAGGAAGAGAAGAAGAATGGGAAGTAAGAGAAAGCGAAGGAAGAAGAACAAGGAAGAGAGAGAGAGAGAGAGCGAGATAGATATACGAGTCCGAGATCAAAAGTCATGATTACTTACCGAGTTACTGGGTTTAGATAGTAAATTTAGGGTTTAGATACAGAATAGACAACTGAGATATTTGAGAAGCTGATATGGGTCGTCGGGTATCAACCAATTTTTAGTGGTCCTTAAATACAAAATAGACAACTGAGGTTAATAAAAACAGCTGTATAATATATAGACAACTGTTTTTATAAAACTCAATTGTATATTATCCTATAAAGACATCTGTTTCTCAAACAAAACAGATGTATAAATATTATACATCAGTTGTTAACAACATCTGATGTCTATTAGGAGTTGTCTATTTGATGTTTTGTAGTAGTGAACCTCCATTCATCCATATTCAACCTTCATTTTTCTTTGTGAATAATGAAGATGAATAATTTTATAAATACAAAAAAAAGGAATGAAAAATAAAACAAGCATGACATCTTCGTGATTGTTTTATTTTTCATACCTTTTTTTGTATTTATAAAATTATTCATCTTCATTATCCACAAAAAATGAAGGTTGAATATGGATTAAAATGAATAATGGATTAAAAAATTATTCAACCTCCATTCATCCATATTCAACCTTCATTTTTTTTTGTGATTGATTTGGGTGAGGGGATGCTTGGCAGCCTTTCTTCCCCTCTTTTTTTTTTTAATTGAAGGCCATCCATCCATCCATCTTAAGATGGATGGAAGGCCAAGATCAACACTGACTTCTAGAAAGTTACTAACTTCTTTGATCTCCTCTATCTCTCTCTCTCTCTATATATATATATAATTTGGTACCTAACTGAATGGTATTGTGTATGAATCCTTGATTTTAGTAACCTCTGCGCATTAACAATAATCACAGATTCACAGATGACGAGAAATGAAAACAATCTGGAAGAAGCAAGACGTCAACACTTTGAAGATGTTATTACTAGGATGGCCAACCAATTAGCCACAACCCAAACCCTTTTAACCCAAGTTATGAATGATAACCATCAGAGCCATAACCCTAACCGCCAGTCAGCCTTTGAGAAAATTTCCAAACACCGACCCTCTACCTATTCCGGGTCAGATAACCCTACCGATCTTGGTTTTTGAATGGTTAGAAGAGATGGAAAAACTTTTTAAACTTAGTCATATACCGATTGAAGAAATGGTGGAGGTAGCAACCTACTTTTTGAAAGAAGAAGCCAACAGTTGGTGGAGGATTGCAAATGAAGGACATGCAGCCACACCCGGAGCCAGTTGGAAAGATTTTAGTGGAAGGTGTAGACACCAAGATTCTGACCTGGTGGCTGCAGGAGTGTACGACAAACACCTGATGACGATCGGACTGCAACGCGACGCGAGTTTACGATGTTTTAGATGATTTTTCTATAGAACGGATCAAATAATTACTCGAAAAAATTAATTCAACATCAAGAAAGTCATAGTCGTTTCATTATGGTTGCGTCGACACTAATTAGAGTCAATTTCGACATCGGGGCTCCGAATCGGTCCCGAAACACGCAAAGTCAAACCCGGGTCGATGCGTCAGGCCGAGCGAACCTCGAGACGCGCGCCTGAGGCCCACCTAACGCTTGATGCACCAGGTCAAGAAGGAAGCCTTAACCCCCAAGTAAACCTAAGATACACATAATCTTCGTTTTGGAAAGTTTCGAAATCGGATCTTCAAAAATCTAAACGCCCCCTCCAAGCGCCTCAAACCTCCTACGCACACCCTCTGGCGCCTCAGTTCTGGTGCGCAAGCCACCAGGCGCCTGAGTGGTCGATTTGAACTGCGAGAAAAACTATAAATACCCTCCTATTCGGCTCATTTCGACACATCTCAGAATTTTTAGGAGATTCATATCCAACCAATTAGGGTAAAACCCAACGGATCTGGGTAGGATCATGCTTCCATTGTCGTCTGTATCTAGAGCTCGCAAGCCTGACCCGACCCGACTGACCCAACCCAAAACCCAAGTAAAATTGACCTGATCTGACCCGAAAATGTAGTGACATGACCCAACCCGAGCCGACCCGATGATGACCCGTAACCCGATACGATCCGCTTCAGGCCGACCCAAACCCGGACCTGACCTGTAACCCGAAATGACTCGATAAATTATCTAACCCGACCCGACCCGACTTGACCCATAGCTGACCCGACCCAAAAGCTGACATGATGTAATCCAATGAAAATAAAAAAAAATCAATTAAAATATTATTTAGTTTTTTCTCTCCAGATAAATCTTAACCAAACATCATTTAAAAAACAAAAAAAATTATCTATTAAATATTAAATAAAAAATGTTTTAAAATGTATTAATCACACCTAAGTCAACTCGCTAATTATTGATTCGACAAGACCTAACCCTACTCAAACTCGACCCGACCAGTCCAACTTCCACTCCAAAACATATTTTATAAAATTCATCATTCACGTATTTGCAGTTTTAATCTTCAATCACAACTAATTATTATTACATATGATTTCATATAAAATTATTCTATGTTTACCAAAACTATTGAAAAACACAATGAAAATTGGAAATAATTTATATCTGATCATATACTCCGTAGATAATAAACAACTAAATTCTTGTAATAAATGATACTCCCTCTGATTACCTGTGTTCTTCCCCTTTCTTTTTGGGGAAGAAAATAAGGAGGGAGTAATTATATTAATAGAATATGAAGGGTGGAATGAAAAAGTAGGAGAGAGGAATAATATATTAATTAAGGGAAAAGTCCCATGGTACCCCCAAACTATGTCACATTACACATGGTACACCCGCTTTTAAGTTTGTTCCCATGGTAACCTTGAGTTTTATAGTTTAGTTCCCGATTTGCTCACATCCCATTTTCTGTCATCACGCCGTTAAATTATGCTTAAGAGTTGTATCATTAAGTGTTAATTAATTTTTGGAGGGAAAATTAATTACATCCCTCAACGACTACTTTTCAGAATCCTTAGCATAAAGAGAGGCGTTCCCATGGTACCCCTAAGGTTTGATGGTTGTTTCCATAGTACCCCTAAGGTTACATTTTTGTTCACATGGTACTCCTGAAAGCACAGGGGCGACTCTTTGAAGCAAAGTAACAGCTAGATTATTGAACTAGCCTTACACAAATGCTTATAAATGCACACCCCTTTCTATTTTGACAGAATATGAACAAAAAAATCCACACAGATCAAACTTCCAACAATGCCGGTTTCACATTCAAGTTCAACTCTAAGAGGAGTTCAAGTGGAAAACAAAACATGCGTAAGATGCAATAGAAGAACAAATATTCGAGCATCCGGATCAACTGCTGCAAATCCATTTAAGCTATACTATAAATGTGATGAATGTGGATGGTTTCAATGGTGCAAAGGAAGAACGGAAGAAGTTACAAATATCAACACAATGGATGTAGTTGATCAAGTGTCCATTCAACAAGATTTGAAGAAAAAGATGAAGAAACAAAGGAAATAATTTGTGACATCAATAGAAAGATATAGATTCTACGTCGAAGTTGCTAAATCTAAGCATCATATAATTGGTTCGATCATGTACTTTAGTCTACTTTATGTTGTTATGAACAAAATGTGATATGTATGGAAAGCAAGTCTAATGCAATGAAATAAGATTACTACTAATATATTCCCACCATCACATTGATATGTTCGTTAAACAAACGAACTAAAAAGGGAACAACATCGACGGAATAATTGTTTGTGTGATATGCAAATCACCAAAAGAGAGTTTACGTACCAAATTACCCAAAATATAGGAGCAACACCTGTGCAAAATATACGTACCAAATACGAGATTATTCATATTCTAAGACCAAGTATGGTAGATTGGTGGTATAATAAGAGACCCGTGCAAAATATATACCCCTAGCTAAACCATACACAAAAGATAAACAAGCCTTCTCCTTCCGTTCCTTACCTTGACTCTGAAATTGAAAGAAGATACGAAACTAATAATATTCTGCCAATATAACATTCAACCGTAAATAACATGACAAATATAACATTCAAAATTAGAAGGGACTTACTTAAGTGTTGGTTGTTGAGGCTCCATGATTTTTCTTCTTCCTCTAGCCATGATTTCTTTAGTTGATCAGCAACCATTTGGAACACTTTCATGGGTTTGTTTGTCCTCTTAAGTCAAACCTTAATGGTTTCTATACCATCAAAATATGCAAACATACTCATCAGGTCTTCGTCACTCTTTATGTAAATCTTCTTACCCCGTGCTCCTTTATAGTACAGATTATAAACCTCGGGTATAAGAACATTTTGCTTCGAAGACACCCCATCAAGGTCGCCAATTACGTCCAGTAATTACATCAAGTCAACGTCGTTCACAGGATAATCGAAACACTTTCCGTCATATTGAAATTCAATCCATATTTTAGCTGACATTCTGGATGTACACAAACATCAACGATAAATGAGAATTCATTGAACACAACGATAATAAGAACATAACACATTGAAATATAACACAATTGAAATGTATAACACAACAGAAATATTCAATAGTCATGATGCATATAGGAAAATTGACAACTAAACAAAGCACGGAGTATTTAAATGCAAACCAAGAAAATTTCATAAACATTCGTAATTGAACATAAACCCTAATTTTGTATAGAGCAGAGTATCTTATCCGGTTTCGCAAAAAGTATTTGTTTTGCTTCTTCCATCAACGAATCGTCCACTTGATCTCAACTCTGCTCTATACCTCACTTCTCACAAAGTATAATATCCAATTTAACACCCATTTTAATGAACAGTATTAGATTAAAATTCAATCTAGTTTCACCAGAACATAGCATTAGATTGAGAACTGAAATTTTTTACTCATACAAAACCCTAATTGAAACATATAATCTGAAACCCTAATTTAATCAGAATTCGAAATCAAAATTTATAGACTAAACCTATAAGATGTATGGATATAAACCATAGTACAATCACCTAATAACATAGAAGAAGATGTACGAAGCTTTAATCACAGAAATACGAAAAAAAAAAATAGAGAGTTAGTAGTATTTACCTTGCTTATTGAAAGAAACGATTTTAATCACTTGGGATAGAACTTGCTTATTGGATTAGGTTGATGTTGAAGGATGATCGAGCTAGGTTATGGGGATGAAGTTTGATTTTGCCATTTTTTTCATAAAATGAAGAAGATGAAAGATGAAGGTGAAAAGGTTGAGAATAAGTGATTAATGCTTGAGTGATTAAATGAGTGAGTAAGTGTGTGTCAGTGGTTAATGCTTGAGTGTGTCACTAGTTAATTGTTAATCACACGGCGTTATGACGGAAATTGGTGTAAGGACAAATTGGAAAGCAAACTATAATACTTAAGGGTTCCATGGGAACAAACTTAAAATCGAGTGTACCATGTGTAATGTGACATAGTTCGGGGGTACCATGGGAAATTTCCGATTAATTAAAGGGAAAAGTCTCATGGTACCTCTGAACTATGTCACATTACACATGGTACACTCGCTTTTAAGTTTGTTCCCATGGTAACCTTGAGTTTTATAGTTTAGTTCCCGATTTGCCCACATCCCATTTTCTGTCATCACGCCGTTAATATATGCTTAAGAGTTGCATCATTAAGTGTTAATTAATTTTGGGAGGGAAAATTAATTACATCCCTCAACGACTACTTTTCAGAATCCTTAGCATAAAGAGAGGCGTTCCCATGGTACCCCTAAGGTTTGATGGTCGTTTCCATAGTACCCCTAAGGTTACATTTTTGTTCACATGGTACCCCTGAAAGCACAGGGGCGACTCTTTGAAGCAAAGTAACAGCTAGATTATTGAACTAGCCTTACACAAATGCTTATAAATGCACACCCCTTTCTATTTTGACAGAATATGAACAAAAAAATCCACACAGATCAAACTTCCAACAATGCCGGTTTCACATTCAAGTTCAACTCTAAGAGGAGTTCAAGTGGAAAACAAAACATGTGTAAGATGCAATAGAAGAACAAATATTCGAGCATCCGGATCAACTGCTGCAAATCCATTTAAGCTATACTATAAATGTGATGAATGTGGATGGTTTCAATGGTGCAAAGGAAGAACGGAAGAAGTTACAAATATCAACACAATGGATGTAGTTGATGAAGTGTCCATTCAACAAGATTTGAAGAAAAAGATGAAGAAACAAATGGAAATAATTTGTGACATCAATAGAAAGATATAGATTCTACGTCGAAGTTGCTAAATCTAAGCATCATATAATTGGTTCGGTCATGTACTTTAGTCTACTTTATGTTGTTATGAACAAAATGTGATATGTATGGAAAGCAAGCCTAATGCAATGAAATAAGATTACTACTAATATATTCCCACCATCACATTGATATGTCCGTTAAACAAACGAACTAAAAAGGGAACAACATCGACGGAATAATTGTTTGTGTGATATGCAAATCACCAAAAGAGAGTTTACGTACTGATGCGTGCCGTTCCTATTCGATTTTTCACCTAATTTGGCACGCATGTCCGTGTCGTTTTATTATTTTTAGGAGTCAGATTACGCTATTTTCTCCCATATGTGTTACTCGGGTATTCTTTTGTTGTTTTGCAGATAATCGAGACCGAGTAGTTAAAAGAGCTAAAAATTGCATCAAAAATCTTAAAGCTCTAAAACCGATTCGTTGTAGACCAAGAAGAAGGAGTCAAGTCTATAGACTAGACTGTGAGTCTATAGACTGAGAAGATGGAAGCAAGAAAGCTGTAGACTAAAACACAAGTCTATAGACTAGGAAACAAGTCTATAGACTGAGAAAGTGCAGCAAACAGTCCTAGACTAAGGAGAAGTCCGTTGGAGGCCTAGACTGAAGAACTTAATAGGCAGACTTGGATCTCAAGTCTACCAACCTAAAAATTCAAGTCTGCAGAATAGGATACTGCCACCAATTCAGGACAGATATTTTTCTGAAGCTACCCACCTTTCCCCCTCTTACGCTCTTCAGTTCTTCCCACTACCTAGTTAATGGGGTGGTGGAAGCAAGATTTAAGCAACAGTTAGGAAGGGCTTGAGCAGTATAAATAGGGCTTTAATTTTATCTTCTTATCTCTTCTTCTTCTTCTATCTTTTATTCAGTAATTCATTCAATCATTCACACATATTAGTTTTAGTTTAGTTTCCCGTAAATATTTAGCTTTTATTTTTATCAAGTTTATTTCTCAGAATTTCGGTGTTCATATTCTCGATCGGGTTATTTTCATTATTCTAAATTTATTCCAATCCGGTACTTTCGTCCTCTTCCCTAATCTCCTCCTCCTCCTTCCTGCTCACTGTTTTTATCTTTTGCTTCATATTTCCTGTTTTCTGTAACTTTTCACCATTCTGTTTCTTTCCTTTTTATTTTCATTCCTTCAGTAAATTAATTCTAATTTTTCATCATGTTTTATTCCGTCATTATTACTGTAAATATGAGTAGTTAATTTCTCCGTCACTAGAGTTTAGGTGAACTACGAATTGAACCAAGTTTATATGTGATGACTAAATAATCGACCTTTATGAGTTAAATCGCTCTTGCAACATTATAACGACGAATAATTAATTATAGGCCGTGATTGATTGTTTGTATCTTGTAAATCCCGACCTAAGACCGAAAGCCTGGAACGGATTAGACTCGTTGTAATCGATAGAATTCCCTAATAAGATGCGAGAGCCCGTTAGGTGACTTCTAGGATGACTAGTGATCCGAGAGGACCGTGTCGATATCCTTTAACTCGTCTTAACTGATTATTTGGAAATCGTATGTATGCTTGTTTTAATTCATGGTGATCCGAAGACTCTGGTGCTTTTCTTATTTTGATTAATTCATTATTTTTATTATTTAGATTTTATTAGACCGTCAACTAACCATAAAATCGTGACCCGATAATTTAATTGACTAACTTATAATTTTCAACCTGCCTCCCTGTGGAATCGACCCTGCTTACCGCTAGCTACCTGTTAGTAGTAATCTAGGATTATTTTGATTACGGTGACGCGACTAACCCGTATCAATTTTGGCGCCGTTGCCGGGGAGGCGACGCAATTTTATTTGTTAGTTAATTAATTTATCTCTCGTCTCGAGGAATACATGTTCCTTGAGACCGATCTCACTGTTTCCATGAGAATTGTTGTAGATTTTCCGCAGGAGTCCGATGAGACTTTTGAAGCTTACATACAACGGTTTTGCAGTTGGCTTGGTTCTCTGAAAAGCAAATATTTCACTAATGAAACACTTGTTCTTACCGTTTTGAAGGGTATGACGGAGTCTACTAAGGCCTACTTATATTCTACATGTAAGGATTTCGAAAGCAAATCCTACGACGAGGCAGTAGATTATTTCGACTGGCTAGCTGAAGAAAGTGTGAAACCTGGTTTTTCACTTTATTTGCCTAGTAATGAACCCGTTGGTGAGATTAGTGATGTGAATATTTTTGAGAATCCGTGTTTTGACTGTGAGACAGGTTGTGACGAAAGCTATGACACGAGTCTCCCGACTCCATTTTGTGAGAATCTATTTGATGAGGTTCGTGAAGAACCTTTTGATTTGGAACATGAGGTCAAGTGGGATCAATATGAGAATGACGCATTCGAGGAAAATATTGAGGTTCGATGGGACGAGTATGAGGACGACATTGTAGAGGAGCCATTGGTTTCTTTGCCCGTTGTCTCCTCTTCTTCCAAGGTTTTGTCCTTCGTTCCCTCTGTTCCACTTCTTTTTCCTCCTCCGTGCTTATCGGCCCCACTTCTGTTAATTTCTGACCATATTTCTATGAACACTGACATTTTATTTTCTGAATTTAACATTGATTCCTTATGTCCTTCTGACAAGGGGATTAGTTCAGTGTTTCAGGTGGAAATAATTGGTCCACTGCCTCGTGATAAGATGGCTCGTTCCATATTTCTTATATTTGCTATTAACATCTTATCACCTGCGTATATATGCTTTCATATTTCTTACGCTCGAGAATATGACATGCTTCTGAGGGCTTTGATTCGTTTTTTAAATAAAATTATGAAGTGAGCCGAATCATGGTCGTGCGGGACCGTAAAAATCAGCGCTGGCCGGGAGGCAACCCGGGTATTTTCAATTTTTGCATTTTTTTTTCTAGTTTATGTAAATAAATAACATAGTTTGCATTTATCGAGTGAGGATGAGGATACTTATATATATATCAAGTTGGTGTGCAGGATTACTGAGACTGATTCTAGTGAAGTATGCCAGACTGAACACCCAAGTCTACAGACTCAGTCTATAGACTCACCCTAGTCTTTAGACTTATCTATCCCAGTCTAACCCGACCCTGATCCCAGTCTACCCGACTTCCCCTCCTCAGATTCATCCCTAACCCTGCCCAGTTCATCCTCATCCCCTTCTTCCTCTTCATCTCCCTCATTCCTTCACATTCAAACCAGACCAAACCCTCCCCCATTTCCGTCATCCTTCGCTCACCTATTTAATCCCTCATTCTCCGCCACACTGTTCACCTCACTTCCTCAACCACTTTTCGCCTTCCTCCACCATTGACCATTACCTGCAGAGTCCGGTTAGTCATCAGCCGCTCACCCATCACCTCGCTTCTCCGTTCGCACTTTGCCTTCGCCGTCATCTGCTTTTTCCGGTCACCATCACCGCCCTCTGTCCGCCGTCCAGCGTCGACCCCCACCCTCTGTCCACCGTCCATCCTCGCCGGAAACCTCCTCCTTTCGCCATCCTTCGCCTGCCTTCATCTCCACCGCTCCTTCCCTCACCTGCAATTCGCCCTACCACCATTCAACTCTCACTCTGGTCATCTCCGCCGTTCATCTCCCTCGTCTTCCACCAACTCTTCCTCACCCTTCAGCCTGCTTCATCTCATTCGCCGTCCCACGGGATTGTGGGTTGATTCGGGTTTGGCAGGTTCAGCGTGTCAATTCTGCTGAATTCAATAGTTACATTTTTGTGCTGAATTCTGCTTGTCGGATTTCGGAATTTGTTGGATTTTACGTGTTTTTGTGCTCGTTTTTTCTGAACATTGTAGGTACAATGGAACACACCGAGGCAACCGCGAAACGAGCCAGAACCGAACCCGAGAACAATGTGCAATTCAAGACAGAATACGCCGGCACGAAAATCGAGGTGGGCACAGAGTCAGCACCTGAGTCGGAATTGAATTATGTCCAGAGTCTGGTTTGGGGAACCTCATACATATTCGGTATATCTCTTTGTCACTCACTCTTTAGATATGCTTATTTAGTTGCTTTTTCTTCTCTTTGCTATTGTCTGATTTGTGTATACAATGAGGACATTGTATTGTTTGGTTTGGGGAGGGTAACTAATTTGCATATTTCCTGCATTTCAGCATATAATTTTTTCTTTTTTTTGAGTCATATTAGGTGTCCGAGCGGATTAACGACGATGATGAAATAGCTTTTGCCCATCCTTTACTCGTTTTAATTACTATCTCATTTTATTGACATTTTAGTTTACTTGATCGAGTCTTAGGTTATGGCATATCTCGATTGTTATTTCAGTGAACGAATAAACTTGGCTTAAATTGTTGGCAAACTACTTAAATTCTGAGTTTAGAGCCATATGAAATCGATGACATACATGATCGGTTTATTTAGGAATGAGAGTAGTTCTCCCTATTTCGCATGTAACATCAAATTGCATAAGTGTGAAGTCAGTCTCTTAAGTCTTTGTGCATTCGGGTCGTAACTGTAGCATGTATTGAGGCTTCTCCTTCTCACTTTTTATTTCCTTTTCCTATTTTTATTCAAAAAATAAAAAAATAAAAAAAAAAATCGATGTATCCCTTCATCACAATATTAACCAAAATCCTAAATTGCCTACCCTAGTCGAGCTAGTCATGGTGATATTGATGTTTTGTTGAGATAAGTCGTTTTGGTGTAGATGTATGTTTCGGTTCTTGTATATTTGTTAAAAAAAAAAAAAGAACAAAAAAAAAAAAAATGAAGAATAAAAGAAAAGTGGAAAAAGAATTGAGTTGTGGACTCCGATACTTCATTGCGATAATATTATGGAATCGACTTGGGTGAAATAAGCATGATATGGTGGATATCGTCTTTATTTGACGTTGATTTTATCGTTTGTGTGGTTGGTATTTTGGTGATGTAATTTGGAAGTTTGGATTGTCTAGCTCGACTATTAACTCCACATTCCCAAAATTATAACCCCTTCTTACCCGTCACTTAATCCATACCCCATTTCACCATTTTACGCCTCGATATGTGTTTGGTCTCGATTAGTTTGAATGTGCAATTGATTGGTAGAGATTGTCATCACATTAGACTGCATGCATGTGTTTATAGGTCGCAGATTAGGCGAGTGTCTTTCTTTCTCTCTATCTCACATTTATATTCCACATCCCCTTCATGAGAGTAGAGTGTAAACGCGAGAGTCCGACAATAACAAGCCTAGCAAGGTTGACGGTTCACTATTATTCTTTTGATTATGTCATAGCTTGAGTCAGTTCATGTTTTCTAAGTGTCGCTAGCTTGAGTTAGTTTTTGTAGCGAGTCTAGTTTGGGTAAACAGCTTTGAGTTGTATACCGTTCCCATGGATTTTGTGTTTGATTGCTTGAGGACAAGCAATGGTTCGGTTTGGGGAGATTTACCAAATTACCCAAAATATAGGAGCAACACCTGTGCAAAATATACGTACCACTTACGAGATTATTCATATTCTAAGACCAAGTATGGTGGATTGGTGGTATAATAAGAGACCTGTGCAAAATATATACCCCTAGCCAAACCATACACAAAAGATAAACATGCCTTCTCCTTCTCTTCCTTAGCTTGACTCCGAAATTGAAAGAAGATACGAAACTAATAATATTCTGCCAATATAACATTCAACCGTAAATAACATGACAAATTTAACATTCAAAATTAGAAGGGACTTACCTAAGTGTTGGTTGTTGAGGCTCCATGATTTTTCTTCTTCCTCTAGCCATGATTTCTTTAGTTGATCAGCAACCATTTGGAACACTTTCATGGGTTTGTTTGTCCTCTTAAGCCAAACCTTAATGATTTCTATACCATCAAAATATGCAAACATACTCATCAGGTCCTCATCACTCTTTATGCACATCTTCTTACCCCGTGCACCTTTATAGTACAGATTATAAACCTCGGGTATAAGAACATTTTGCTTCGAAGACACCCCATCAAGGTCGCCAATTACGTCCAGTAATTACATCAAGTCAACGTCGTTCACAGGATAATCGAAACACTTTCCGTCATATTGAAATTCAATCCATATTTTAGCTGACATTCTGGATGTACACAAACATCAACGATAAATGAGAATTCATTGAACACAATGATAATAAGAACATAACACATTAAAATATAACACAATTGAAATGTATAACACAACAGAAATATTCAATAGTCATGATGCATATAGGAAAATTGACAACTAAACAAAGTACGAAGTATTTAAATGCAAACCAAGAAAATTTCATAAACATTCGTAATTGAACATAAACCCTAATTTTGTATAGAGCAGAGTATCATATCCAGTTTCGCAAAAAGTATTTGTTTTGCTTCTTCCATCAATGACTCGTCCACTTGATCTCAACTCTGCTCTATACCTCAACTTCTCAGAAAGTATAATATCCAATTTAACCCCCATTTTAATGAACAATATTAGATTAAAATTCAATCTAGTTTCACCAGAACATAGCATTAGATTGAGAACTGAAATTTTTTACTCATACAAAACCCTAATTGAAACATATAATCTGAAACCCTAATTTAATCAGAATTCGAAATCAAAATTTATAGACTAAACCTATAAGATGTATGGATATAAACCATAGTACAATCACCTAATAGCATAGAAGAAGATGTACGAAGCTTTAATCACAGAAATACGAAAAAAATTTAGAGAGTTAGTAGTATTTACCTTGCTTATTGAAAGAAACGATTTTAATCACTTGGGATAGAACTTGCTTATTGGATTAGGTTGATGTTGAAGGATGATCGAGCTAGGTTATGGGGATGAAGTTTGATTTTGCCATTTTTTTTCATAAAATGAAGAAGATGAAAGATGAAGGTGAAAAGGTTGAGAATAAGTGATTAATGCTTGAGTGATTAAATGAGTGAGTAAGTGTGTGTCATTGATTAATGCTTGAGTGTGTCAGTGGTTAATTGTTTATCACATGGCGTTATGACGGAAATTGGTGTAAGGACAAATTGGGAAGCAAACTATAATACTGAAGGGTTCCATGGGAACAAACTTAAAATCGAGTGTACCATGTGTAATGTGACATAGTTCGGGGGTACCATGAGAAATTTTCGTTAATTAAATGAGAAAAAGTGTGGTGAAAAAGTAGGAGAGATGAATATTATATTAATTAATGAAAATGATAAAACTTTCCTTAAATGAAAAGAGGGAAGAAAATCAAACTCAGGTAATCGGAGGGAGTAATAAATAATAAAAAAAAATTGTATAATGAAAGAATGGTTTAAACTAGACCATCCCCTTTTTCCACTAACCAAATAACAATCCTCCAATTTTTCCCGCCTAAAGTTATCCACTACAAAAAAAAAGAATTAGAGCAAGTGAAATGAGTTATATGCGAATCGAGTCCTTGACCTTAGATATGTAGTACTTATTATCTACCACTATACCACACTATCTCATTGTTTTAATTATCACTAAATTAATCCTAAAACTATAGACTCCAATAATTTAATTAAGGAAAATCCCCATTTTTTTCCACTAACCAAATAACAAATCTCCAAATTTTCCCGCCTAATCACATACGGGCCTACCATATGGGCTTACTTTTGGATTATTTAATATATATTGGTTGAGCTTATATCTAAATTACCATGCATGTTAACTGCGATCAATAGCTATATGTTTAAAAGATACTATCATAAAATAGTATAATAATATAATTAATAGAGTAGATGCTATCATTTTTGTTATACCATAAAATAGTATAAATCTTTTTCTATATATCATACTAATTAATTGATTGATTAATTGACAGTAGCATCTAATTTTATATTTTATATACCATAAAATAGTATAATAATATAATTAATTGAGTAGATGCTACCATTTTTGTTATACCATAAAATAGTATAATTTTTTTTATATATCATCATACTAATTAATTGATTGATTAATTGACAGTACCATCTAATTTTATATTTTATATACCATAAAATCCCCTTGTTACTAAGAGATTAACCACCCCTATAATTTTTCCGCCTATTCATATTGGACTCATATTTGGGCCTTAACTGCTTTGGTCATGTAATACTGAAATTTTGTTAACAGTATATTTTACAATCTCTGTTATTTGCACCCGTGTATACTATAGAAACTGTATATATACCAACGAAAATACGTTTTATTTTTGTAATAATCATGACTGATATTTGATTGCAATTAAATATTGTAATCGTCTATTAAGTAAGAAAATAAAAATTCTCAAAACTTTTCGCACCAAAATTTTAAGCTATCAATCTCTACTAACTAAGAGAAAAAAAATCTCAAAACTTTTCTCGCCTAAATTTTAAATTCTCAATTTGGACAAAATCAATAGAACAAATGAGGAAGAATCACACTCAATTATCATAAAAAAATTCTTACGGGTTAAAAATTAAAAAACTAACAACGGGTGTATCGATACAAATAAATTGTAGAAATATAGTCGCTTAAATTTCTAACAACAATTAAGATAATAATTTTTTTGTACTACATATTTCATGATATTAGTCGAGGTTGCAATTTCAAGTTATTTTATTATTATCCAAATACAAGGATAGAATCGTGAAAAATTATCAGGTTGCTAAATTAAAATCTACTTTGTATAAATAATTAACTTAAAATATTAAAATTCTATAAATACCGTGCATCCACGAGTATACACTAGTATCTAACTAAACCTAGTTTGACCCGATAATGACCCGACCCGATAATGATCCGACATCTCAACCCAAATGACCTAACCCGAAAGTGACCCGAACCCGATCCGATAACAGTCATGACCTAATAATGATCCGACCCGAACCCGACCCGTCCGATTGCCACCTCGATGTCTATGCATGAGTCGTTTTCCAAAAATAAACACACTTTTGTATGCTCAAACAATCTTTTTACTGAAGTAAATAGGGAAGTATATTTACCAAAATTGAAACGGCATAGATGAAAGCTATATTCCTGGAAAGCAGAGTAGGTTAAAGTGAAAAGCGTCATATCATATTTTTTAAAAAAAAAAAAGGAAAAAGGAGAAAGGAGAAAGGAAGGTGGTTGGGTTCCAGGAAACTTCGCTGAACAACTGTGCTTTACCTTTCCGAAGAAAATCTCACACTTATACACACACAGACAGAGACAGAGAGAGAGAGAGAGAAAGTTAAAGAGAGAGAGGCTCGCTCGCTGGCTCAATCAATAAGGTATGTTATGAATGTATGTATTGTATATCTGCGTAGAGAAGACGATAAGTACTTAATAAAGCAAAGCAAAGCATAAGAAAGTGGAAATTATTATTATTCCCATTAATAATTAATTAATTTTGCGTGTATTTTTTCTTTAATGGAGTATTACTAGTCAGTCACACTTTATCCCCTCCTAAAATTATACTACTACTACTTATGCTGCCTGTTTGTTTAGTGTTTAAGTTACTCAATATTATAACATCCGAATTTATTCCTTTCTTCTGTGTTTAAATTTGAACCAAATCTGGGTTCTCTCTCTCTCTCTATATTATCACTTTGTTGAGCCCAAAAATGGAGAGAAATTAGTAAGCAACTACTCCTATATTGTTGCAAGTATTATTACCATTTATATTTATAATTTTTATATGATGGTATTATGAAATAGGTAGTGTGACGGTGACGGTGGCATCTCTCCTGCGAAAAAGAAAAACAAGGAAGGAAAGAAAGTAGAGAAATGGTGGATGAGTACAAGGGATCTCCGTACCGGCGGAGATTCGACGTGGAGGCTGGAGGAGGAGGAGGCGCTCGTGGTTCCGGTGATTTTTCTGATGAAAATGACGTTTCAAGCCCTTTTGATATCACCACTACCAAGAATGCTCCTGTTGAACGCCTTAAACGCTGGAGGGTATCTTCGTCTTTTCACTCTCTTCCCCTTTTTACTTACTTTCTCCCATATCATATCATATGCATTAGTTCTAGTTGTGACTTGTGACCCATGACTGCGTTTTGTTTCTATATATGTATGTATGTTTTGGGAAGCAAGGCATATCTGTTTTGCTGCTATACTCTTGACACAGTATTCAAACTGACCATTTCAAACAGGAGTACATGAACATGAGTGTATTGGAGTCTTTCGAGATTGATTTTGCAGTGATTTATGGAATATACATTGTTGAGAGGACGCCGTACATACTGGCTCTGCTCTAAAATATGTGGCGGCCTCATTGTTACGGCCTCTCAGATTCTTACACGACCACTCTCATCTTATATCCCGTTGCCTAATGCTCATGGGATGCAATTTTCCCTTCGATTGGAGGGAGGGAGACCTTGTCTCACTCTTTCACTTCACTCAACTCTCTATGATACTATTACATTTTTGATTTGAATACTCATTTATAAAGCTCAAATTGTCATATCTTGAAGCCTTCCAATCTTACTCTCCAAATTTTACGTAGGAGTATTATTTTTGCTATGCTTGCTACCCATTTCATGTCTCTCATTTATTATACTCCAGTGATAGCTTCAAAATGAGTAGTATGTGTTGCTTAGTTTTCACTGAATATGTGGGCTTATTAAATCTAATCTCCAGCAAGCGGCACTTGTTTTGAATGCTTCTCGGAGATTCCGATATACACTGGACTTGAAAAAGGAGGAAGAGAAGAAAGAAATTATTAGGAAGATCAGAACACATGCCCAAGTTGTCAGAGTATGTTCTCGAAAATTTTCAGATCCTTTACGCTCATATACAGCCCCTTGAACTGCTTTTCATATCTTCTTTTCTGCTTTTTAGGCAGCAAATCTTTTCAAGGAAGCTGCTGAGCGAGCCAAGGGTAACATTTTTTTTGTCAGTCTAACTCCATATATTTAAGCAATACTCTAAAAGATAATCGTTGTTGTTGTCGTGATTGTTTTTACGTCCATAGCAAAATAGTCTCACCGTATGTTTCTGCCGGTTGCTTTGCTTGTTCGCCTTTGTTTTTGGGCTTCGTTGACATATTTTAGTTTGCCCTTATTTTTCCTCGAATCTTCATCTTTTCTCTTGCTTCTTAGTGTCACAAGAGTACCCTGATGCTCCACGTGGTGACTATAAAATCTCGCAAGAGGAACTCGCGGCTATGTCAAAAGAACATGATCAATCTGCTCTTCAGCAATTTGGTGCGGTAAGTCAGTCGCAGTAAATTCTATTCTGATAGGACACATCTCATTCTCCATAACAGACTATCATAGTGTTTGTTACCTTTGATGGTATCTGAGTATTTTTCCCCGCTTTATTTGAATGTGAGTTCAGGTAGCTGGATTAGCAGAGAAGCTCAAATCAAACTTGGAGAAGGGAATATCTGGGAATGAAGAGGATTTGTTGGAAAGAAAAAATGTCTTTGGATCAAACACATACCCTCAGAAGAAAGGCCGAAGTTTCTGGGTATTTGTTTTGTTCCGGAGAAATACATTTCATAGGGATTTTGTTATCAAATTTGATCTATGCTCATCTCCTTTTTTGTTTAAATTTTGCTTCTCCCTGTCATTAGCGATTCCTTTGGGAGGCATGTCAAGACTTGACTCTTGTCATATTGATGGTTGCTGCGGTGGCATCGTTAGCCCTTGGCATAAAATCAGAGGTGAGTCGTGGTAGGACGTTGAGAAAAATTATTTCTACACTGCCTGTCGAAATGTTTGCGTGTCTTGGCTAGCCAACTTTCTTCAATTTTCTTGATCGTTGTCCTTTTACTTCTCTTCTGATGAATAACTTCTGATCTACTTTAGGGTATCAAAGAAGGATGGTACGATGGTGGAAGCATTCTCTTTGCTGTCATCCTTGTTATTTTCGTGACAGGTATTCTTGATTTTGGATGTCCTAATGCAATATTTCTTCAGCAGTCTTCGGTTACTGCTGGGAAATTGAGTTTACTATTGCTGTGTTGCCTGTGTATATATTTTGTTTCTTAGTATCCTTGTGATAGTGCATATTTCATGTCTTTTTGATGTACTATATTGGTTCTGAAACTCAGCACAATATTTGTCTCTTTGGAGGAGTGGTTTGATACAGCTAAGTAGCTAACAGACCACTGATCGAGCGGGCCCCTATGGGTTACCGCTATTAAGAGCCATCAGCATGCACTTATGTGTGTAATTGTGAGGTGGTTTCACTTTTTGCCTTGCTTGCCACTGGAACAAATACTCCTACTGTTTACTGCTCAAAATATTCCGATTCTGATTCCGATTCCGAGTGCTCTATGAGGCGGCTCTGCCATCAGATTATCTAGGGATATAATTGCATTTAGACTCTGATGCTTTCACGTAATTAATGTTTCCTGTAGGGCGTGCACTAACTTTTAACATGATATGGCCATACATGCCCCATTCAATATGGTTGGTGAAAAATCCATAGAGTAGGCACATCTAAGCAAGAAATCAACATCTAGGATCGGTGTGAGAAAGCGTAGATACATGAATTAATTTTTTTAGCAAAATCGATGACTATAAAAGTACATTATGTTCACGATATTGAGTCAAGTCAAAGTATAGTGGCAGATAATATATAAAAAGGAAACACCGGGATGGTACATTGATACTAAATTGCAAAAGGAAAGCTAGAAGATGAAACTTTCTTGGTATCATGAGCGATCTTATGTATAAAGCGATTATAAGTAATTTTGGCGGCGTTAATATAGCCAATAATGTGAACTTGACTTAACCCTAAAAGAGACAAGGGTAAGTCCACCACAATGACACAGCCCAAGAAAGGGAGCAATAGATGATCAAATGGAAGTCAACCCTAACTTCATCCTCAAGATTTATGACGTGCAAAGAGAACCAGCTAACCTGACTGGATTTTTTTTTCTTTTAGACATGTTATCTTCAAGATTTTTTTTGTTCACAGCAGATCTATTGTATGCTGTCTTCAAGTGGAAGTCAAACCAACTTCATCTTCTTAACGTCTACGCTCGCTTACTGTTAAGCCGTGGTCTGTTGATGCAATTCTATGTGATTTTTAACGGATCATCGACGAACAACTTCCCACTGCATACATTTAACCCTTTCTACCTTGCTGTAGGCATTGAGCAATTGTTGTTTTACTATAGATGTATGACATGTATCATTTATGTCCCCCTCATAATTTTTTTTACTCCTATTGGACCCCTTCCATCTATGTCTATGTTGATTGCGGATACTATGATCTATTTTAAGAAACGAGTATAGAAAATGGTTATAGTTTTTGGATTAATAACTATTCTTAAGTAATGTTGTTCTGAACTAGTTATTTGGACTCATCTCACACTTCTTTACTTAGTTACCTTGTTAACGAAACCACTCTGCTTGCTGGTTTTTATAGGTGCTTCCTCTTCGGCTGTGTATTTTGTGGCGGAATGTGTTAATTCTGTATAGATATTATTGTTCTCTCCTCTTCTAACCCTCGACGGGCCCGAACAAGTGTAGTAGTTGTAGTTAGTCAAGCTTTGTAATTTATCATTCACTCAGTGAGGTTACCGATCATATTCTTTTCTATCTTGTAGCCATCAGTGATTACAGACAATCCTTACAATTTCAAAATCTTAATGAGGAGAAAAGGAACATACATGTGGAGGTATGTTTTATGTATCAAATGCAGGAACCACTACTTTGCTGTAACTCTTGAAATAATGCATTCATCTTATCATTACAAGTATATACACACACACACACATTTTTTTTTATATATATATATTTTTTATATTTATGCACAGGTGATTAGAGGTGGTAGAAGATCAGAGGTCTCAATCTATGATCTTGTAGTGGGTGATGTTCTACCTTTAAAAATTGGTGATCAGGTGATTTGGAGTTCATCTATTTCTTTACTGATTCAATTGCCTCTATGGTAATAACCCTTTCCTTAATTGTTAATATGCTTCATGTTTTTGCTTATCGGCCTTAATTATGTTTAGGTTCCTGCTGATGGTGTGTTAATATCTGGTCATGCTCTTGCAATTGACGAGTCAAGTATGACAGGAGAGAGCAAGATTGTAAGCAACAATGCTATATAAGCTCTTGGATAATTTTAGCATTTTTCTGAAGTTTGTTTGATTTGGAGCTGCATTTCTGCAGGTTACCAAGGACTCCAAGTCACCCTTCTTAATGTCTGGTTGTAAAGTAGCAGATGGGTATGGAACTATGCTGGTAATATTTTCCATCTCAAACTTGTACAACCTGTACTTTCACGCTTTAAAGTAGAATTTAGTGCTCTATGCCATTGTTATTGTTCTTCTTTGAGTTGACAAGATCTCATTCATGTGATTCAGTGCCATGTTTGAGAGGAAAATTCAGACTGCATTTTGGATTTATTTTTTTTGACCTCATTCCTTACCTTGTCCTTGGGTCTTGGTTTCTCACATTTCCTTCTATGGTTCTTATTAGATTACCCTAAATTGTTTAAAGATTTGGTTTTGTTGTTGCAATAACGAGTCATAATTCCTCTCCAGTTCAGTGTTGTATATTCGAATTAAAGTTGTTGCGCCCGACTTTGTTTCTTCTGCTTTCTTTATTTCTGGAAAGGCTAGGTGAGTCAGGAGTGCTTGACTGAGGGAATGCTGATTTGTCTGTTCTAAATGATGTTACATGCTATCTTTGGGGGGTATTTAATAATTCAGGCAATAGCCAACTGTCACCACCTTATTTCTCCACTAGTTGCATGTCCCAACTAGATGCCCAATAGTACCTCCTCATCTAGCATCACCTCCACCAATATGTTGATCACTGAGGGAGTATCTTCACTCGCCAACTGTTAACTCTTCTATACTCGACGCTTCCTCCAGACTAACTCCTTGCTCGGTATTCTCTCCTCCCATCTTCCTCTTCGTCGACATCGCAATCCCACACGGCCACACCTCTTTCTTCCCGACTCACACATTTTCTCTATATTACGAATCACATACTGACATACCTTCCAAATCGTTCTTCTAATATTAAGCCTAAATCCCCTCTTGTATTTATTTGAGTTACTGCCAACCAAAATATAAAGGATGACACCACTAGATTATTTATTGGAATAATTTCTAGCTGGATGGTGTTTCTGAAGACTAATAAAGTCGTCGATACGGTATATAACTAGGTGAACAGTATTTAAGTAATCCCACACTCCATTTGTATTTTTTTCTTTCTTTTTTTGCAAGAATTATTCCCAGTAAAAATGGGACGAACACTTTGTAGAGGAAGGCACATTTCTGCACAAGTTTCAAATTTAAGGCCTTAGTCCCCTAATTTCCCTCTTTCTTTCTATTTTTTTTCTTTTGTTTGCTGAGGCTTCTCTTCTGCACTAAATGTTTGTATATTCAGGTAACTAGTGTCGGTGTAAACACTGAATGGGGTATGCTTATGGCCAGTATTTCAGAAGACACTGGTGAAGAAACTCCTTTGCAGGTGAGTGTTTTTTTTTTTTTTTTTTTTTTTTTTTTTTCTATTTCTGGGCAGTGCTAAGATTATGATTGATTAATCTGCTTTATGGTTTTGATATTTGTTGTGTTTGTCAAGGTTCGTTTGAATGGCTTAGCGACATTCATTGGGATAGCGGGCTTATCTGTGGCGTTTGTTGTTTTGGTTGTACTTCTTACGAGGTAATTCAAATCCCCGTTAGTGCGGTTAGTCTTGGTATTCATTACAATATTTCTTTTTAGTAAAATTATGATATTGGTTGTATAGGTACTTCACTGGGCATACTAAAGAGACTGTTGCACTGCCTCGTTTTAAGGCAGGAACGACAACCATAAGTCATGCGATAGACGGAGTGATAAAGATTGTCACTGTTGCTGTATGTGCAATTTTTATAATTATTTCATAATTAAATGTTCCGTGTTTCTTGTGTAAATAACTAACTCTTTGACATTGCAGGTAACTATTGTAGTGGTTGCTGTTCCTGAAGGTCTTCCCTTGGCTGTAACCTTAACGTATGTACATTATCTTTTTGAATCCCTATGCATGATACTTATTCATTCCTGTATTTGGACCCTTTGGTTGTGGGCCTTGTAGGTAGTTTGTATTGCATTTTTTTAGAGAGAGAGAGAGAGAGGGAGGGAGGGAGGAGGAGGGAGAGGTTATTGGTCTTGGACTATTGGGTCCTGGTACTTAAGTCCGTAAGATGTAATATTAGTTTTGTTTTTATTTATTTCTTAAGTAAATTATCTGACCAAAGGAGATGCAAGTTTACTTTTAAATTATCCGACAAGTTTACTTTTCTCTAAGAGATGTATATATTTTCCCTGCCTTTTTATTGCATTCGTATGCTGAGTTATATAACTTTCACAGATTCTGTACGTTCAACAACCTCTAACGGCAAAATAGAATCAAAATTCCAACTCAAAGTCATGCTAAAAAGACTAGAATATTTTTCCCTAATCTAATTAGTTATGTATATTACTATACGTAAATTGCAGCTTTGGTAGTGTTGTAGGTTCTGTTATGTTTTTCTCTCTTACATTTGTAATCCATTTATTCTACATTTGCAGTCTTGCTTACTCAATGAGGAAAATGATGAGGGACAAGGCTCTGGTTTGTATCTAAGCTTTACAACGTCCACTTGCTTTTTATGTGAAAACTATTATTTTAGCTAGATGTTTCACAATAGGTGAGAAGGCTTTCGGCGTGTGAGACAATGGGCTCTGCTACGACTATATGCAGTGACAAGACTGGAACTTTGACTTTGAATCAGGTGAGTACTAGTGTTCATTAAGCTGTGAATTTCCATTTGCATTTCATGTATGATGTGACGAGGATACTAAACAATTAGTTTGACCTATTTTTTTGGTTGGTTGAAAAGTTGTTCTTATATATGGTTGTTTCTGAGGAGAAGATGTGACAAGTTATAGTCAGGGTGATTCTCTATAGCAGTCGTCGGATAATTTATGTTCCAGTGATCTGATATCCTCTGTGCTTGTAGCACAACACTCTTTGGATAGTGCATGTTTACATGTCTGCTTGTTTGTTGAGTGTTATTCTTCAATTTGTCTTTCAATTAATAATTTCTTTCTGACTGCCCACAGATGACTGTTGTCGAGGTTTATGCAAGTGGTAAGAAAGTTGATCCACCTAATGATGCTTCAAGCCTATCTCCTATGTTAGGCACTCTGCTCATTGAAGGGATTTCACAGAATACAACTGGCAGTATTTTTATTTCAGAGGTTAGTTTAATAATTGAATTGCCTTGATGGTGTGCATATCACATAACAACATTACCCCTTGCGTCAAGGGCTCCTGAAAATTGCAGGGCGGGATGTGTTTGTATTCAGCCTTACCATGATAGCAACACAAAAAGACCACGCATCACTTATCCAATTATATTTAGTTTGAATATTTATTGCTGAGAACTGCTTCATATTACACTGAAATGTTGCAAATCCTTTTTCTAGATGTTGCACTTCCCAAATTTTACCTGAATACTTCATTGACTACTTGCAGATGATGTAGTTTTTTTTTTGTCTCACTTGATTCATTTTAGTATTCGTTCATTTATTTCTACACCCTTTGTTGGTGCCAAAGACTATTATTTGTCTTTGGAACATGATGGAATTTAGTATAGGGAACACCAAAAATATTGTTCTTATTTGGCTTTTTGCTCACCCCTTCTTATGGCATTTATTGGAGCCCTTTGGGTACCAAGGTAATGTTGTATTTCAGTCCTTGTTCTCCGAGGTAGCTGTTGATGCAATTTATAGCAGATTTCATTTTGGTTTATGGATAATTTGGTTACATCCTCTGTGTTTACTTCAAAGTTCAAAATAATGGTAGTCTTGTGGAGACATACACCTTTTCTTTCATCGGGTACGGAACTCTGAGACTCTCTCGGCTTGTGTACACTTACCCCTTTACTTTCCACGGGGAAGGAGCCCTGATACAGTGTCTCTCATCTTTCTCTTCTTTTCGCGGAGGATGGAGATGGCAAAGAATACTATGAATTCTTGTGCGTACATTTGTGCTATTGCGTAACAAGATCGTTTTCAACAATTACTTTTAAGCAAAATGCTTATCCATGTCTGCTGAGGTGGAATTGAATCTTTTTAATCACTGTTCTTTATTATTACTTTCGTCAGGGCGATGGAGATGTGGAGATCTCTGGGTCACCAACTGAAAAGGCTATCCTTTCGTGGGCTTTGAAGGTACTACAAATTCATGTTACTTTCATAACCATTGATTAAGTAAATTATGGTAGATAGTAGTATATTTCCTTGTTTAATGGACTGTTTTAAATGTAACAGCTTGGGATGAACTTTGATGTGATAAGATCAGAGTCTTCAATCATCCATGCGTTTCCATTCAACTCCGAGAAAAAACGTGGGGGTGTCGCAGTCAAAACTGTAAGTTCCACAATCTTGGTTCTTATGAATTGCGAATCCTAAACAAATATTGGAACCACTATTGAAGTTCAATTCTTTGCGCTGTATTATTTTCGTTCTCAACCTGGGATTTGTTCATAAAAAGAGGAATATGCCAAGCAAACCCCCAATTAGCCCTCTTTTGTGCACTATACTGTAAATTTAAATGCTACTCCCTTGTATTATTTGAATAATGTCAACTGGCCCAAATTTGCCAACTCTTTCGAGATGTTATGTCAGTTTTACCATCTCGACTTTTATGATTTGAGTAACTAAGCTTCATTATTCCCTAATTATCTCAAATTAATCCACCCATCTAACATCAGCCTGGCCTACCAATTAATCCCCCTTTTGCCACTCTCAACTAGTCAACTACTTACCCTACTACCACCAGTCTCCAGGGACACTACCTTCATCCAAAACCACTGTTGTCGAGACCGAAGGATAGGGCATGAGAGACAAGTAAAGAAGACCGGTGCATGGAAATTGTAACCCTAAGGGCGTGTTTGGATACAAAAATAGGATTGAAAGGGAGGGGAGGGAAAAGGAAGGGAAGCGAAGGGGAGGGGAAATGGAGGACATAGTTTTCCATCAAAATCTTGCTTACATTGGTGGGAAATAAATTGGCTTGGAGGAGGGAAATGGAGGAATCCATTTTCCCTCCCTTCCAAATCCCTTCACATCCATTTTGTTATGCAAACAAAAGATTTCGTCCCCCTCCCTTTCCCTCCAAATCCCCAATCCAAACATACCCTAAATATTGATCAAGGTTACCTGTATCCATGAATGACATGTATCTCCGACTCTTGGTTATCTGCCAATGTCATGTCTCCTTACTTTTGCTTTTGTACTCCCTTCAGAGAGTTCTTGCATCTCAAATAGACTTTTTGACTTTGTGTAGTTGTCACTATTACTAGCTTCTTGATTAGGTATCTCATTTGTGTCATGAACTGAAGCTTCTGTTGTTTAACTGATTATGTGCAGCCTAATTCTGAAATCCATATACATTGGAAGGGTGCTGCTGAAATTGTTTTGGCTTCATGCACAAGTTACATGGATGAAACTGACCATTTTTCTCCCCTGGATGAGGATAAGGTGTGCAACTTCAACTTTGTTAGAAACTTGCAAGAATAGCCCATCTTGTCTCTTTGAACCCTCTGACAAGAACCCTACATATGATAGATAACTCATTACATAATGTCAGGAAAGATTTATTACGGGGATGCCTTGTAGGAGCTTATTAACTCTTCTAATTGCTTCCAGATATTTAGAGGATGACCCACCATGGAAAGAAGATATATTTTCCATGTTAACAGAAGATTTGAATTTTTTTATTATACTGCTGCATAAGCCAACTGTTATGAGCTGATCTAATTTATTTTCCAATAAATGTATCAAGGCACAATGTGAAGGACTTACTGAATACAGTCCGAAGAGGGAAAAACGAAATTACAATGGATGTAAACAATGAAATGAGCTAAAAACATAGCAAACTTAACAAAACCATTTAGGGTCAAGTGACTTGATTATCCTTAGTCATCCCAATTTTGGTGCATCCTGATTTGCTTCTCTTCAACCTTGCGAAAAAAACACCTAATGGATTTCCTTTTTGAAATGCCATCTCTTTAGAAGGTTCAAACCATTAGGACAACTAGAGCAAGTT
Organism: Agrostemma githago; assembly: GCA_958450325.1. Lineage (NCBI taxonomy): Eukaryota > Viridiplantae > Streptophyta > Magnoliopsida > Caryophyllales > Caryophyllaceae > Agrostemma > Agrostemma githago. The sequence continues at coordinate 55,989,253 of OY288247.1, read as the reverse complement.
TAACATTACTATGTATCTTCAACATGAACCTCACCTGCTACAGGATCATACTATTGACTTTTGCTTGAGGTTAATTGCTCCATTATGCTGGATCACCACACTTGCTATTGCTTCACATTCAAATAGTTCTGTAATATATAAAGTTCGAGTTATCTTACAACATTTTTTTTGTGTGTAGCACATGTTAGTATTCAAAAGAGTCAAGAATTTTATCCAATGAAATAGCTTCACTATCGCCTTTTATTTTTTAGTTCTCGTCACACATGTAGCGATGAACTAGGAGTCCCTTTCTTCGAGACTTGCTTGGTGTCTATGCAAAGCCTCCCCTCCTCTTTTTGTTTACCTAATCAAAATCACAAAATAAAGGCTAAATTACATTTTACCTTTTATATCCTTACTCCCAGCCAATCCAAAGCTTACACTTATTACTTTTCATCCCCTTTAATTTGATGACCCATAATACCTTATGATTTACCAGTAGTACCTTTACTTTTTACCCACTTCCTTAAAATTTGTGAAAAATCTTATGTAAGCTTTGGATTGGTTGGGCGGAAGTAGTCCTTTCCAAGCTATCCAAAATTTTAAACACATTTTGGGCTAGAAACGAAGTGGTTTTCCGTTCGTTTCACTACACAAACACTAAATAATTACAATTATCGCCCAACGAGTCCTCATGCTAAGGAGTCTGGAATCTTTGGATGGCAAATCGGCCAAAAAACTTGTTTTTCTTTTGCCAAAAAATGTGTTTTTTTTTGTAACAGTTTTTTTAATCTATAATTGCACATGTAATGATTCTGTGCAGGTATCTTTCTTCAAGAAGGCTATTGAGCAAATGGCTGTTCAAAGTCTCCGTTGTGTCGCCATTGCTTATCGACCGTACGACGTAGATAAAGTACCTTCAGATGAAGAGCGACTAGCACAGTGGGTGATGCCAGATGATGAGTTGATTCTGCTTGCTATTGTTGGCATAAAGGTATTGCGATTCAGGGTCAATGCGGCTTCAAAGTATTGCTATTTTATGATTGTAATTGTGGGATGTGTTCACTTAGTGTACTCCAATTTGTCTATTACAGAATTACTCTGATTGTTTTAGCTACTGCTTGGTTTTGATTTATTATAATTTCAACTGTAGGATCCTTGTCGTCCAGGAGTCAGAGATTCAGTTGAATTATGCAGGGCTGCAGGTGTCAAGGTATGTGATACTCTTAGTTCTGATAGCTTCTATTTCTATGATCCCCCCCAGTTCACATTATTGCTCCCATTTACTTTATACACTGTCTCTTAGGTGGCACTTTGACCAACATTTTATCCACTTGTATTTTATTATTATCGTTTTGATGACAAATATAACTATGTAAGTATTGTATTACAAAATATGATAATTTTGACTTTCAAAAAGGTAAATGAAGGAACAAAAGATTTGGAGGGAGTACCTGAATACTTTAGCGAGGTTACCAAATTCCAAGCTATAGGTTTGGAGTGTTGTTTGATTTATTTGGAAATAAAGCTATTTTAGACTTCTAACTCATTATCATATTAATACAATTTATTTTTTCAATTATCTGAAAGATGGAACTTATATGCTTCAGGTTCGCATGGTTACTGGTGATAATCTTCAGACCGCAAGAGCCATTGCTCTGGAATGTGGTATCCTAGCTTCGGATGCAGATGCTAGTGAACCAAATTTGATAGAGGGGAAATCATTCCGTAACAAGTCAGAAGCAGAGAGGGAAGAAATCGCAGAAAAGATATCAGTATGCCCTGTCTTTTTATTATGGTTTTCATGATATTATTACTTTTTGAGAAGAGATGAGATTCATCGATGTTATAGGAATAAAAATTCTACTCTGTCACGACTTACGATATTCGGGTAGGATCAATGCAGTTGAATTTGATTGTCACATTGTTTCACTATCATGTTTCGCAATCAAAACACATAACATTTTTTATGGATAAATTGTATATAAAGTATAGATTGTGTTTATATCTACTGTTATTATTATATAGTTGAATATCCTGATTAATTATGATACGAGAATTCACTTGATAACATGTTTTTTTATCTACTAACATGAAACTTACATTTAAAGTAGTTTTGCAAAGGAAAAAAAAGACGTGTACTGTTAGAAACTGGGTCATATAGTCCTAATGTCGTAGAAATTTGTTAAAAACTATTACTCCTTCCGAGTCTAAGATATGTTCCCCTAGGGTTTTGGGGGGAAAAAATAAGGGTGTGGGAATGTGTGGCTCAAAAATGGAGGAAGAGAAAAATGAATGGGTGAATATGAGCCACATATTCATGACTTAAAAAGGAAAGAGGGAAGAAAGAATGACTCAGTCCAAAAGGGAAAGAGGGAACATAAAGTCATACTCGGAGGGATTAGAATTTTAACTTATGGATGTTGCTGTTTTTGGCATTTTCTTGTCTGCAACTCGTGTTGAAGGATCAACATTGTCTTAAAAGTTAAAAACCATCATAATCAAGCAAGGATATTAAAATCCGGATCAGACTATCCTAATATGTAATGAATGCAATGCTACAAATGACGTTTGTCAAGAATATCAGAACTTCGAAACTATTTGGTAGGTAGAAGTTATAGTAACCAATTTACCAATCACTGTTGTGAATTTATTATTGATATTGTGTTCAGGTTATGGGAAGGTCATCACCAAATGACAAACTTCTGCTTGTCCAAGCATTAAAGAGGAGAGGTCATGTTGTTGCTGTTACCGGAGATGGTACGAATGATGCTCCAGCTTTGCATGAGGTATTTTGTGCTCTTTACTTGTGAATGTATTATCATCACATAAAGATATTTGTCTCACTTTATTGATTTATTTAATTTTTTCCCCCGTGCGGCTAAATATTTGCTGATAATTAATTCTATGTGTCTAATTTTTTGTTCAGGCAGATATTGGTCTTGCAATGGGTATTGCTGGCACGGAGGTTGCAAAAGAAAGCTCAGATATCATAATCTTGGATGACAATTTTGCTTCGGTTGTGAAGGTAGGATGATAGTAGATTATTTCATTACACTTGAGATCACTGGTCTACGTGTGTATAATCGTTGGAATGAGTTCAATTTGAGGATCAGTTTGAAGTGCAGACTTTGCTGCTTAATATATTCCCGTAATTTGTTCAGGTTGTTCGATGGGGTAGATCTGTGTATGCGAACATACAAAAATTCATTCAGTTCCAGCTTACTGTTAATGTAGCAGCACTTATAATTAACGTGGTTGCTGCTTTTTCCACCGGTGAAGTTCCATTAAATGCAGTACAGGTAGTTGTTCGACCTATTTACTTGTTTTCAACTGTTTGACCTCAATTCTACAGAAGTACTCAATGTTTGGCATACTTTGAATCTAAAATGTGTCTTCTACTCTTCAATTTGAATGAAAATAATCATACATCCTTTTGGCCACTTAGTTGACAAATTACCTACTCAATCTCCAAAAAAATTTCTTTCAAACAGATGATGAAATTCGAACGAAGAGGTAGTATTTTACATAAAGTTCCTCTGCCGATTATTGTCTTTTCATTGTTTTACCTTGGATTATGATTTTAGATGCTAGTCTTTAGCAAGTTTCTGTCTCTGATGTGCAGCTTCTTTGGGTTAATTTGATAATGGATACACTTGGAGCATTGGCATTGGCTACGGAACCACCCACAGATCACCTTATGCACAGACCTCCTGTCGGTCGCAGGTTTGCGCCGGATCTCTTTATCATTCTTAATTATGATATTCTTTATTTGTGCTTGTTCTTCTTGACTGAATACATTATGCTTGGGTTATCATTTGCTGATGAGCAGTAAATATTGTTTGACATGTCATATTCCAAGCATTTTAACAAGTTTAAAGTTGTTTCTTGCATAGTAGTATGATATGCTCTAAGACTTTAACTGCAAATATTTATTTAGGGGACAGTACTAATGTGAGCCACAGTAGAAAACCTTTGTTTAATGGATTTTTAGGTGATATTAGCAAATAAGTAGCTATGTAGCAAACACCTACATGATCACCTAAGCTCTCAAAATTATTGCTATGCCTTCAGCGTTGTTGAACTAGATAGTTTTGTGCTTTCTTGATCATATTTTTTACTTGGCCTTAGCTTACCTGTGTAGAACAACATCGGAGCCTTAGTCTCCAAAAAATTTGGGGTCAGCTAACCTGAATCGTTATCCGAACTCGTCAAGTCGTCTCCATAAAACAATCATATACAAATGCATAATAGTAGTAATAGTAATAAGGAGAATACTAAAAACACACACTTTCAATCTCAAAATAAAGTTGAAAGTGTTAATAATGATTTTGTAAAAAGGGTTAGAAGTTCCAAGTTTAAGAAGAAAAATTTAGTAAATAAAAATAATATTAGTAATAATAGTTGTGAAAAATAATACTCGTAATAATAATAATTTAGAAAAATAAAAAGATAAGAGATAATCCTCAAATATCATCAACCACCCGAATTCTCACCATCCACATCGTCCTATCCAACGCCGTAGCTTCTCCGGTCCCAAGAAACTTTATATCATTCTCAACCACTCTTATACAAGTTTGTTTAGGTCTTCCTCTACCCCTCACCAACCTATGCTCTCTCCATTTTTCAACTCTCCGTATTGGCGCATCAATTGGCTTCCATCTCACATCTCCAAACCTTTAACCAATTCCACATCAACTTATCCTCTAATAGGGGCCACTCGGAATTTTTTTCCTAATCACCTCATTTCTAAGTCGATCCTTTCTTGTATGGTCACCCATGCATCTTAGCATGCACATTTATGCTACATTGATTTTTGCACATGACTATGCTTTACCCCACAACATTTCGTGCCATATAAAAGTGTAGGCCTAGGCCTAATAGTTGTTAGGTAAAATTTGCCCTTTAATCCGTTAGCTTGCCTGTGTAAGTCAGGAACATTTTCTTTGATTGCCTTCTGAAACTTGGAATTTAAACTCTTTTTTTTCAGGGAACCTCTTATAACGAATATAATGTGGAGAAATTTACTGTTACAGGTATGCCTACAATGTGTAGTTATTCCTAGCGTAATAATTGAGTACTTGTATGCCAATTTTGACTTGTAATTCTGCATTGCAGGCCGTGTATCAAGTGATTGTTCTTCTTGTACTCAACTTTGAAGGTCGAAATATCTTACATCTTCAGAATGATCCTGCTGAACTTGCTAACAAAGTGAAGAACACTGTGATCTTCAATGCTTTTGTTTTTTGTCAGGTGAGCAAGATTGCCCACAAGTTTTGTTGATATATAGTTTCGTCCATTAGTATGCATCCGCTGGACATGGGTAGCGTTACCTGATACTTCATGTTTGTCTACATGCTCTACACATAAGATATTGAAACAGATTAAAAAAACTCACTCAACGTATTTTAGTTGTTAGAAATTACATAAGATCTCTCTCAAATATATGGATCGGGGAAATTGCTTAAGAAAGCACACCATTATGATAGGATTACTGAAAAACATGGTATGAAAATGCTTTCTATATGTAACAGATTCTAGTTTATCTTGCCTGGTCAACCAATATTTCAAAACATCACTGTTACTTCACCCGTATTTCCTTCCTTAACTTGAGGTATAATGTACTATTGTCAGAGAACAGTGGGCAACATGTACACCTGCAAGATCTTATGTATTTGGTGAATGCTTTTGAATTTGATAGATGGTACTGAGATTTCTCGACCATCACCTCAATTACATCTGATACTTCATTTTACCATTGCGAAGGCCTTTAAATTTGTCCTTCTGAGTTGTCCTTATATTTAAGAACAAATTGTAACTTGTGTCATTGTGAGGAGTTTCTTCTTTAATTGTCAATAAAGAATCTAGTCTCATTCGAACTGGAGATCTGTTACCTTTGCCAGACCCCCACCCCCCAAAAAAAATCCCTCTTCTTGCCCCTTGCATTTATCTTCTTGTATTTGATTAACTCCTCGATTGTTGATTTTCAGATTTTCAACGAATTCAATGCTCGCAAGCCTGATCAATTAAATATATTTGAAGGAGTTGTAAAGAATCGTCTTTTTATGGGAATTGTGGCTATAACTCTGATACTTCAGGTAAGGCTGCTAAAAAAATGTTAAATCTGTAATTCACTTGCATTACTATGTCCTTGACTACACAAACCAATGTGCTGTTTGCTATTTTTGTCTGGCAGATTGTCATAGTTGAGTTCCTTGGCAAGTTTGCATCGACTGTGAAGCTCAACTGGAAGTTGTGGATTGTTTGCATTGTGATAGGTTTTGTGGGGTAAGTCTCTAAATATTGAAAGGGGCATGTATGGCAAGACTCGTCACTTTGACTTTGTTATATGTATCACTTTGACCTTAACCTTTAGGCTTTGTGATTTCACTTGTGTTTGACAAGACGCTCACGTCAAGGTCATGAAATGGATTCTATATCTGACCCTTGAAACTTCCACATGGGGACGTGTATAGTCGTCTTTACAGCTAAAGTCCTTTTTTACCTTGCATTTTAATCCAGTTGGCCGCTAGCTGCTTTGGGGAAGTTGATACCGGTACCGGAGACACCTCTGAGCAATTATCTGAAGTTCAGGAGAAACCGTCAAAGAAGTAGTCGTAGTAGTAAGTCTTAAGCCCTATTTAAGCTTCCTTTAGATGCCATAATCTTTCTTCTAATTTGTTCCTTGCATATTTGTGACTATTTCAGGTTAGGGAACACGGGGACACACGTAACCTATACACAGAAGAAGATTAGATACATCTTTCAGCTCACTTTTGCTCAACTAACATTTTGCCTTTTGTCAAATTGAAGTCCAGTGACCCTTTTGATATGTCAGTGTGAAAACTTTAGACACGGTGTAAATACTACGATTTCCTCTTTAAACCGTGCCTGGTCACTGGTGCTTGTTTTGTTCAGGCTGATGTTGCCTTTAAGAGCTGTAGCTATGTCTTGTTCTACTCTACTGTGTGAGCTTTTATGTGCACCATATATACATAAAATTGTGGTATAATTCTGGTATACGAGGAACTTATCCCTGTAGCTGTTCGTCTTCAGGTATTATTTGAAAGCCTTAATGTTGTCGTTATCATTTGTAAAAAGCACGCATTGTGAATTGTGATTAGATCAGAACTCAAAATTGTTGATATGGCTTGATTGTTCTTCGTAGGTGTGACTGTGAGTATTGTCCAAACTCCAAAGATCAGAGTCTTAATTGTACACACTTTTTTTGGTCAATTTGGATCCAATATTGTTAGTTTGATTTTAATACAGCATCCTTTTAATTCCAACCTTCCTATCATGAGAAAGTTGTGGATCCTGTCAATATCATTAAATTTGCATTCGGAATTGTTAAATCATACACGAATATTACTACGTTGTACATATTTTCTCATTAATTTTTCCATTATTACCCTTAAAAAAACCTCTCTAATGGAATGCTACATATTTCCCTAAAAACCTAAATAATTTAAGCAAAAACTAAATACTCCCTAAAAATAAGGGGAAATGAGTGTTTGAAAAAGGGAGGAAGAGAGAGAAATGGAAGAGTAATTGTGAACCACACATTGATGACCTAAAAAGGAAAGTGGGACAAAAATTAAACTCAGTCCAAAAAGAAAAAGTGAGACAATAATAGGAACTTGGAGGGAGTATCAATTATAAATCTTAATTGAGACATGAAACTAGTTATTTATTCATTTAGTAAATAATTTCATTAATTTCTAATTAGAAATTGAATTAGAGGACTTTTTTAATTTCTAGTTATAATTTATTTTTTGTAATTAGGGTTTGAGTGATTTAGGATTGGGTTGTCCGGTGGGGGGTGATTGCAGGTGGTGCAGGTGGACCCGCGGTGGAGAGAAGGACGAAGCTGATAGAGGTTGGCTAGGCATCGTAGTTTGGTGATCGACCTGGCGTCGTGGTCAGCATCTGGGCTAACAATGGTGGCTATCCATTGGAGATACATGGGAAGATGCGGTATGGATTGCAGTGGTGCGCTGGAGTTCAGGTGGTATCGATGATGGTGACGCGCCGGAGTCGAGGTGGTTTGGGTTAGCAGAGAGGATAAGAGGAATAATGCTGGTTTGGGTTAGTGGGGATGTCGTGAAGGGTGGTGCTTCATTTTTCATTCTTTCCTCTCAAATTGAACAAGGGTGAAGAGGAATGGGGAGGAGGGCAAATTGTTAGAGAAGGCTTGGATTGAGAAGATAGAGAGAGAATTTCAGAGGATAAGATAGAACAAATAGAAGGGAATGATTTTGTGATTGAATTGAATGAATTGATTGTAGAGATTACATTGGTTTATATAACCGAATTCTAACAACTTTCCTAACAACCTGCCACATCAGCAGTTAGTTAGAGTTTGTTATGCTAAACAACTTTACAACAATGACTACTGTAACATATCTTCCTCCTTCACAAGAGACTTGACCTCAACTCTGTACAATGAATTGCGGATATTTGGCCTCAACATGTTCTGCTGCTTCCTAAGTTGCTTCAGATACCAGGTAGCCTTGCCATTGTACCAGATATTGAGTTTCGACTTTATTCTGAAACTTCACTTGCCTCCTGTTCAAGATGGCTTCAGGTAGTACAATTTTGGTACTATCTTGATTCTGAAACCAAGGTGGAATGTGGACTGACACTGGTAGTGTTCCATGAAAAGCTTTAAGTTGTGAGACATGAAAAACATTATGAATGAGAGAATCATTGGGTAGCTTAAGCTTGTACGTCACCTTCCCTACGACACTCTCAATCTGAAAGGGTCCAAAGTATTTGTGACTGAGCTTCTAATTTGACCTGCAATGAACTGAGCTTTGTCTATAAGGTTGCAACTTCAGCCAGACTCAATCCCTTGCCAAGAAGGATCTATCAGATCTATGTTTGTCTGCTTGAGTCTTCATTCTGTTCTGAGCCCTTACCAAATGATGCTTAAGGACCTTGATCATAGCTTCTCTCTTTTGCATCGACCTATCTATAGCTTGAACTGAAGATTCACCAGGAAGATAAGGGAGATGCAAAGGAGGGGGTTGATTATAAACAACCTCATAAGGAGTAGCTTGTAAGGATACATGGAAGTGAGTGTTGTACCAAAACTCAGCTAATGCTAACCCCATGTACCAGTCCTTAGATGAATCCCCACATACACACCTCAAATACGTCTCTAAACACCTACTTACTACCTCAGTTTGCCCATTAGTTTGAGGATGGTAAGAGGAGCTCATCAAAAATTCTGTACCATGGATGGTGAATAAGGCCTTCCAAAACTAGCTAAGAAAAATATCATCCCTATCACCGACAATACTTCTAGGCCACCCATGCAATTTGAATATGTTGTTAAGATAAGCCTGAGCTACTTCAACTGCTGTGAAAGGATGAGCAAGATCCACAAAATGAGCATACTTATTCAACCTGTCGACTACCACAAATATTACTTCCTTGCTCTGAGATTTAGGAAGACCAGTAACGAAGTCCATGAAAATGTCAGACCAAACTGTATCTGGGAGGGGGAGAGGTTGGAGTAAGCCAGGATAAGTTTCTCTGTCATATTATGATGCCTGACAAACAACGCAATTCCTGATGTATTCGCTTACTTCCTTAGATAACCCCTTCCAAAAGAACAGCTGCTTCACCCTTTTTAATGTGGCATCGCGACCTGAATGACCTCCTTCAGGGGAAGCATGTTGCCAGTTAATAATCTTTGTTCTCAAATTAGCATCAAATTAGGATCCCATGTCCCCTTTATTGTTTACCATATGCTTAGAATATCTAAGCAGGATACTGTGTTATGTAACAATGAGGGAAGAGTTCCTATTCCATCCTTTGTGTAGAGGGCTCAAACTGTGTCATCTTGCATTCGCAGATGACTTGCTGCTATTCAGTAAAGGGAATCCTAAGTCGATTAAAGTGTTAATGAGAAGCTTATTAACATTTAGTGCAGCGTCGGGACTGCAAATCAACAGAGAAAAGTCTGATTTGTATATGAATGGCGTCAATGCTCAGGATACAGAAATAATTCTCCGGTTATCAGGCTTTCGTCAAGGTCAATTTCCTTTTCGTTATCTTGGTATTCCTATCTCATACAAAAGATTAGCTAATAATGAGTGCAACAAGATCATAGATAAAATGGTGGCCAGGATTAAAGGATGGGGAGTCAGGAAGCTGAGTTATGGGGGACGATTGGTGCTAGTTAGATCCATTTTAACGCAACTTCATTCCTATTGGGCTCGTATTTTCCTGATTCCAACAGGTATTATTAAGAAAGTTGAGGCAATTTGTCGCAATTACTTGTGGACTGGCAGCGAGAGCTTCTCTAAAATCCCGCTGGTGGCCTGGAGTAAATGCTGTACTGAAAACAAACAGGGGAGTTTGGGTATTCTGGACTGTGTAGCATGGAATAAGGCTCTTCTTGGGAAATATGTGCGGTGGGTCAGTAATAAGGAGGACCATCTTTGGATTAAATGGGTGAATTATATTTACTTAAAGGGGCAAGATTGGATGCTTTATGAACCTAGTCTAAACTCCAGCTGGACTTGGAGACAGATTTGCAAGATTAAAAATGAGCTGAAAATGGTGTATCTCAATGCTGGATGGAAGAATGGCAGGTACACTATACAACAAGGTTGCCGTCAGTTTGTTGGTATACAGGAACAAGTTTGCTGGCACTCGTTAGCATGGAACAGAATCAGTTTGCCAAAGCATCGTTTCATATGCTGGTTAGCAATGCATAAACACTTGCTGACATTTGACAGATTGCAGAAGTATGGGATTATTAGTTCTGGGATGTGCTGGTGCTGTGCTGCGGGATTGGAATCAAATGATCATTTATTCTTTGAGTGTGCTTATAGCAGGAAATGTGTGCATCATTTGGAGAACTGGTTAGAGGTAAAGATTCAGGGAGAAGTGGTTCAATGGGCGATTAAATGGAGAAGCAAGTCGCTATTTAAGAAGAAGGTTATTATGGCTGCCATTAATGGTATAATCTACTTCATTTGGTTGGCTAGGAATCAGGCTCGATTAGAGAATAGAATTATAGCTCCGTCAGGGATGATTAAGATGGTGAAAGCTTGTATTCAAGTGAGGTTGCAGGATCCGTCTTTTCAACATTGTATAGAAAAGCATAAAAATTGGCTTAAGAAGATAGGGTTATAGAAGGCAAAGTAGCTGTAGATAAAGTTTTGTATGGTGCAAATATTCTAATTCATTATTAATGAGAATCACATTACACAAAAAAATCCTTCCCTTCCTTCTGATTAAGTCGTCTAACACCGAATACCCAGCAACTGGTTGGTGTTGTTGAATTTGTTGTAAGATATGAGATAGATGGGGATCTGTAGTATAGCTAGTCTTGATCAATCCCACCAAATTGGAATCAACTATGGAGATAGCTGAAAGCATTATTTCAAAACCTACCCTCCCAGATAAAGCATCTGCCACCAAATTTTCTTTACCTACCTTGTATTGTATCTCATAATCAAAGCCCATGAGTTTGGAAAGCCAGAATTGTTGGAAAGGAGGGGATATTTTCTGATCCAACAACCACTTCAAGCTCTTTTGATCTGTCTTGATGATAAAATGCTGACCACTGAGGTATTCCTCCCACTTCTGGACTACAAACACAATAGCCAATAGTTCTTTCTCATACACTGAGAGTCTTTGCCATTTTGGGCCCAAAGTGCGACTTATAAAAGACAAAGGGTGTTGATCCTGCAACAAAACAGCACCAATTCCTGTATTGGAGGCATCAGTTTCCACTACAAAGATCTTAGAGATATCTAGAACTGCTAGTACAGGTGCAGAAACCAAGGCTGCTTTGAGTGCTTGAAAAGCTTCTTCTGCCAAGTCAGACCATTCAAAGCCTCCCTTCTTCAACAATTGGGTCAGAGGGTGTGAAAGCGTAGCATATCCCCTGACAAACTTCCTGTAATACCCGGATAAACCCAAGAATCCCCTTAATTCTTTCACATTTTTGGGACTAACCCAACCCGTTATACTCTCCACCTTTCTTGGGTCAGTGGACACTCCTTCTGCAGAAATAAAATGGCCCAAATACTCAACCTTTGGGATAGCAAAGGCACACTCACTCCTCCTTGCATATAGCTGATTCTGTTGCATAAGTTCAAAGACCTCCTCAAGATGCCCCCAATGGTCTTGTTCAGAATTACTGTAGACTAATATGTCATCAAAAAAGACCAAAACACATTTCCTAAGCAAAGGTTTGAATATCTCACCCATCCACCCTTGAAAGGAGGCGGGAGCATTTGCCAACCCAAATGGCATCACCAAGAACTCATAATGCCCACTATGAGTTTTGAAAGCGGTTTTGTGTACATCACTAGGGTGAAGCCTGAGATGATGATATTCAACTCTAAGGTCCAACTTAGTAAAGATGGTTACTCCAGACAACTCATCAATGAGTTCATCAATAACTGGAATAGAGAACTTATCTTTGATAGTTTTCTTGTTGAGAGCTATATAATCAACACAAAGCCTCCAACTACCATCCTTCTTGCCTACCAATAATACTACAGGAGATGCAAAGGGGCTTGAACTATTCTGTATTGTACCCATATCTAGCATGTCCTGCATAAGTTTCTCAATGATATCCCTCTGTTTGAGAGGATATCTATAGCTGATGTTCATGGGCTGTGCCCCAGGTTCCAAAGGGATCCCGTGGTCCACTATTCCCCTGAGAGGTGGTATTGCTGTGGGTTCTTCAAATATGCCAGAAAACTGGGTTAACGTACAATTTAGTGAGGGTTGCTGAAAATTGGACTGGAACAGGCTCCACAGAGTAGGCAGACACCTCAGACACTTCTCCTACCCACTGTAACATACAAAATTGAGTGGCATGCTCCATCCACTTCATAGAAGGTTCCCCTATGATTTTCCCTTTCTGCGGGGGAATACCTTTGAGGCAAAATTTGTCATTACCTACTGAAAACTCCATCAGTAATTTTCGAAAATCCCACACAATGGGACCTAAGATACTAAGCCACTGGACACTTAGTACCATATCACAGCTGCCCAAAGGTATCATCATAACATCAGTCTGGAACTTCTTGTTGTGTAATGTCCACCAAAACCCTTTGCTAATGTATTGACATGCTAAATGGTTTCCATCCGCAATAGCAACAGCTTGGGGATCAATTTTGGTCATTGGAAGGTCTAATTTTTTAGCAATATTTATATCCACAAAATTATGTGTACTCCCAGAATCTATCAAAATATGAATGGGTCGCTTTCCCACATAGTGACATAACCCACTACTCTCATAGTAGAAAAACTAGGACTACCACTCAGGGCATTAACAGAGATAAAGGGTTCGTTTATATCCCCTAAATCATCTATTACATCCTCCTGATCTTCTTCCATTTCCTCACCTGCCCCAGAAACCTCAACCAAAAATAGTTGGTTTTGTCTGTTTTCACATTTATGCCCCCTTTCAACCGGTTTGTCACAATAATAGCATTCCCCTTTTCCAATTTTCTCTCTCACTTAGCAGCAGAAATATATTTAGTGGGTCTAGGTGAAAATTTAGAGGAGCCTTGAGTTTATTGAACACATGTTTGGTACCAGGAGTGGGTAATAGTGGTGGTTTCACATTGTTCAACCTATTCACCCCACTGCTGTCGAAGCTACGAAATCTGGGTTTATATACCTTACTAATGGTCGCCAGATTTTCCTCCTGCAATCTAGCATATTCTATTGCGTCTGCCAAAGAAGATGGTTTAAATGCTCTTACAAATGGCTTTAACCCAGGTTTAAGGCCCCCAACAAAGCTATCAAGAAAATAGTCAGAAGGTAGAGTTAGGTTTTTCTGCAACACCAAAGCTCGTAAAGACTCAAATTCATCAAGATATTCTTCTATCGAACCATTTTGATTCAATTGGTTGAATTGTTCTATCACATTACTACCAGTTTCATCTTTAAAACGAGCACATAAATCCACCACAAACTCGACCCAAGACAAATTCATCCTCCCAACAATGTAGCTACTATACCACAATTCAGCTTTACCACTCATATGAATTGATGCAAAGTCTAATTTCTGATTATCGGGGATTTTACACAAAACAAAGTATTTTTCACAATTCCGCAACCAATTTCTCGCATTACTACCATAAAAAATTGGGAATTCTAGTTTAGGAACATACCCAAGAGTTCGATTGTTCTGATTTAGAGGTACCGCGTTTTGAACTATAGCCTCATTAGTTCGATCCTGAAGAACCTTCATTAATTCTATAAATTAAACCCCCATGGAAGACAATTGATCCTCCAATTTCTTCTGTCTGGACTCCATGTTTCTGAATTGTTCCTTCATTGCTGCACCTTTTCTTGTTTTCGCCAGTTTCGACAAAAAATTGGCCCAGAAAGAGCTCTGATACCAATGTTAGAGAAGGCTTGGATTGAGAAGATAGAGAGAGAATTTCATAGGATAAGATAGAACATATAGAAGGGAATGATTTTGTGATTGGATTGATTGTAGAGATTACATTGGTTTATATAACCGAATTCTAACAACTTTCCTAACAACCTAACAACTTGCCACATCAGCAACAGTTAGTTAGAGTTTGTTATGCTAAACAACTTTACAACAATTATTGACTACTGTAAAACAAATACGAAATATGCGTGTACAACGACGTAATTTTCGTGTATGAAATAGCACGTCCCATTTGCATTAGGCAAGTTCATTACAAGTTAAGTTTTCTTAATACTCGTAAAGACAAATCAAACAAGATCAATCTTATTTCTTATGCTTTGTCTGCTCCAATAATTTGTTTACCTATTTCATTTTAGGGTGTTTTAGCCATTTATTTACCTTTCTATGTTAGGATAGTTATGAATCATCCACTTGTCATTACAAATAGTTCGTTCCCCTTTGGTATTTGTGTCAAAACCAAAGGTAAACAAATGACTGGTACGTGGGGAGTTTATTGTAAGAAATTTCGAATATTCTTCACTTATCAATAGTTAATCAAGTACTCGTATTCAAGAGGTAAATATGAAGGTTATTGATTTTTCTTTTCAGAACGAATGCAGCGGTAGTTCTTATTGCTAGGCTTGTCAAGTAAGAATTCTGTTTAAAAATAAAGTTGTTCATTGTGGGTGTCAAATTGTTAATAACAACTTTGTTTAGTACTCCGTATAGTGTTAAAACTCTTTATGTGAGATTTGAGAAGAATAACCAGAAAGATGCTATAGTTAGGCCCTTTTCTTTTCGACTTAAGTGAGCCTACCCTAATTTAACTGAACTAAAGTGGGTTAACTAAGTTGGCTGAGAAAAAAAATGAACATAACAAGAATGAACTGAAAACAAGTGGCCTTTGCTGCACTGAACTAAAAATAAACTGGAAAAAACATGGCCTTAGAGACGGATAAACTGATAAAAGAAATTGACCATAATGTCAGAAACTCACACTACTAGACCAAATTCAATACAACATTCTTGTAAACAAAGCTTCGGCACTTCCGTTCTTGTGGGGTACCCCTATCTAAGGAAAGCAAGCAAGCTCGGCAAACCCTAATTCTTTCAGCAAGTATTGTAAAATACTCCGTATGAAAAAGAAAGAATAGTCACATAATTAACAGCTACCATTCCTACCAGAAACAATGATATCTCCTAAAAACAACAGCTACAGAGCTTTTATATAAATATCAGTGGAGATGTTAATAGGAAAAGCAGATAATCCTAACATCTATTTTACTTAGACTCGGACTCAGCTATTTACTTAGACTATATCCTATGTTACTTGGACTCGGTTTGAAGAGTCGGACACAGGTGTGTACCCAAGTGTCAAACTCAGCTATTTCATGAGGAATTGTCTAAGAACCTGGTCTGAAATGAAATGTCAACACATAAAACATGAGTTCCACTTACAAAGTAACCCCCATTTATATGGAGAGTCACTGAAAAAAATGTGAACTTCATGGCTGACGAAACTACCCTTAAGAAACGAGTCATCCCAAAATCATTCAGCGCCTCAGCATAACAAATTGCTCATAAACTCAAGACAACCATAAAAGCCCCTAACGCATTACATTATCCCAGATAATAAGCATGGACGGACCATTCACGAATAAGTTCGACTAACCGGCAGGAGCCGTTGGAAAGAACCAAAAGTCTTATGTCATTGACAACACTAGATCCTTAACCATCCATAATCACATCTTCACGTGAACTAGAACTAATCCAGCATCTGTATTTGCCTAAATACTACGGAGTACGTACGAGCATATACTCATAAATGACACCACTTGGTTTCACCATAATCCACTTTATCTAAGTAGTAATGTAGCTCAAATAGATACTCAAAAGAAGATGGATCGTAATTCCATCAATCAAATACTAAAACAAACATATATGAATACTCAACTCAGTAACGAAACGATTAACATTTGCTCAATTAAGTCTAACCAGAGGAGGGAGGGAGCCAACATAATTCCAGCAAAACTAAAATTAAACTCATTTTCAAACATCCTGAACAAAAATCTCAACATTCATCCATCCATTCTTGTTTAACAACGTTGAAGCCAATAGAGAGAGAGAGAGAGACACACACAATCAATCAAAAGCATTTTAATTATAGTCCTACCAGTAATGATGTATCTATCTAAGATAACCAGGGATCTTGATACGGATAAAGAGCATACTCATAAGATAACCGAAAACGAGGGCAGATATGCCAGCAGCCCCATAGGAAAGACGAAGACTCTTGTCCCGATTCCTGTCAACAGCGAGATCCATGAGAACAATGCCGAGGCCGCCGAGGAGGAACATGAAGCCGGAAGAGAGGCCTTCGATGATGTACTGGCCGTTGACGCGGCCGGGGAGGAAGACGACGGGGCGGACGGCGGCCTGGGGGTGGTCCTGGGTGGAGCCGATGCCGGGGGGCTCCACGATCACGTCGTACACCACGCCGGAGACCACCAGGAAGTAGGTCAGGAGGACCACCGAGAGGACGGCGGTGGCGGACGGGAGTGTCAGGGTTGGGACCTTAAGGCGGAGCCGTGGTGGTCGGACCACGCCGTAGGGAAGGTGGTGCAGGATGTGGAGGATCGGGTCCATTGAGTCTAGGGTTTGGGTTGGGTTTGGATTGGGCTTCTCGGGTTTCATTCCCATTGTCGAGTGGGGGATGATCTGATGGACAATTAGGTAGGGAGGGAGGGAGAGATCTCCAAAATTAAGAAGAGGATCGAAGATACCACCGCAGGTACAATTACAAGTACAAGTACAGCCACTTGGAAGATGATACAGCCACTTGCGGAAGATATACACTTACGCGCTCGTATAAGAATTTCATACACAGTCAATCTTATCGCATCATGTGTCAAATTTTTTAAGTTAGTAATTTTACATTTTAAAGTAAATTCATGGATATATATATATATATATATATATATATATATATATATATATATATATATATATATATATATAATGTAATTATCAAAAATTAAAAATCGTAAATATCCAAGAATTTACTTTATAATTTTTCAAAATTTTAATTAAGCTTCTAGAATATATTCTCGTTTTTTATAATTAAAAAAAAATTATTATATAAAAAAAATTATTATATATATACGTCCACATTGTAAAAAGATTATACGAAAATATTTAGAAGATATATAGAAATATACGATGGATTGGAATGAAATGGAATATTAATTAAGAATATTCCTTATGTGTTCACATTGTAATTACTTTCGTTTGTTAACTTTTATATATTTACATTTTATATAGAGTAATCATATGTTTAATATGTTTAGTAATCATATTATTTACCTTTTCGAAAATTTTAATATATTTACCTTTTCGAAAATTTTAATATGTTTTGTAATGGAGTATTGATGGGGGTCGGTAGCCTGCCACGGGTCGCCCGCCATCTGGGCCCCAAGGGAGCCCCGACCCGAAGAAGAAGAAAGGCCTGCTTGGAAGTCCATCAAGAGCGAGGCCTTGCCAAAGAGTGACAAGACTAAAGTCGTATCATCTTAATCAAAATAATCCTAACGAACAACTAACAGGTAGTTAGCAGCAAGTAAGGGTCGAATCCACAGAGAGACGGATGAAAATCGCTAATTATCTAAATTTGATTCTAAACTATTTAATTCCGGTTTATTTGATTTTGTTTTCTAAACTAATGCAATAATGTAAATTAAGGGTGTTCTAATTATATATTACAGAGATCTAGGGCTTTCCGGTTCACTATGTAATTAAATTGGGTAAAGTTAATCAATCAATCACAGTTATTTAGGGCAAGGACACGGCCTTTCGGATCTTATGTCGACCTTAGGATAGATTCTGACGGGCTCTCGCAACTTATCAGATTATCCTACCCACTTACTTGTAAGTCTACCCTTACCAGGCTTTCGATCTTAGGTTCGGGTTCCTAAACATTCAACTAGTTCAATGTCTCAAACTAATCAAACAACGATACAAGACAAGTAGTAAGACAATAATAACATTTGAATGATCAATCAAATAAGTAATTAAACTAACATCCCCAATTCAATAATCATAGATACCCTTCAACCCTAGATAAATAAATTAGCTACTCATACTAAAAGATAAAGCAATAAAGAAATTAAGCATAATAAAAGACAATATGAAACTAAGAGAAAAGAGAAAAATACCAATTACGTAGAACTGAAAGATTAACGATCTAAAAGTATGATTACAAACTAGAAGAATTCCGATACTAAAAAAAAGTCTAAACTAAACTAATGAATATGAAAGTGTAATCTAAATTATTGAATGAAAAAGTGTCCATAAATCTAACCCAAGGAGGTCATATATACTAATAATAAGAAATCTAACATCTTCTCCTACTTTCCTAAGGATTAGGAGAAACTAATTAGGAAAGAATATCCCGTAAAATAGGAGTTATGGTAAGTGAAAGAGTCGAAGAATAGAAATCCTACAAAACAGCCTCAAACCGGTCGGTTCGGGTCTGTCCCGACCGGTTTGGGTCCGTCCCGAGCGGTTTGAGTTCGTCCCGAGCGGTTCGGGAACCTCTGCACTGCGCGACGAATTTGAAATGCTTTCTGTTTCTTCGTTACTCATCGGATTTGGACGTGTGATATACCGTTGGAAATTTAAGAGAAAGAGCTTTCCAACACCATAAAAATCAGCTCAATCGGAGTTGTAGAACTAAAGATATTTACATTTGAAGTTGACCCTTGTTTTAGCGGTCGTTCTTTCTTCTCGATTTGCATTCGTTCGAGCTTTCCAACTTATTTCTTTGTCGTTTTTTTTAAATTGTTTCTTCACCTCACGTCCTTCCTCAAGTATTCAATTAGTATCCTCTTACTTTTACCACTTCTTCCTCGTAAATTTCATTGCTAGACTCTCGTCATTGCCCAAAATGTAGCTTAATCACCTTTATTTGTTTCGTTTCCTACAAAACGTAAATAAAATACCCGACATAACAAAGAAGGATAAAAAGCTAGAAAAACGACTCCTAGGACACAGAAAATGAACCAAAATAAAGGAAAAGTTGGGGCTAAATATATATACGAAATGAGTTCATCAAATCCCCCCAAATCAAACCTTTGCTTGTCCCTAAGCAAAACAATCATCAAAGAGTATGGACAAGACTTAAAACAATGGCTTAGAGCTAACTTCATCAACATGCATCATCCCAAATTTAATACTCTAACAAGCGAATGACACCTAGGCTAAAGAAACGAATTCATTAGCAAAAAGATGAAGAGTAAAAGAATTTCAGAAATCAAGCTTCAATCAATATTCAAATGCCAAACTTTTAATCTTGCACAACTTTCTATGTCGAGATTTCTTACGGTTTACAAAATTGACAAGGCTAAAGTCGTATCACCTATATCAAAATAATCCTAACGAACAACTAAAGGGTAGCTAGCAGTAAGGGTCGAATCCACAGAGAGACGGATGAAAATCGCTAATTATCTAATAATCGATTCTAAACTATTTAAATTCCGGTTTGTTTGAATTGTTTTCTAAACTAATGTGATTATGTAAATTAAAAGGTTCTAATAATATTAAAAGGATCTAGGGCTTTACGGTTCACTATGTAATTAAATTGGGTAAAGTTAATTAATTATTTAATCAATCAATCACAGTTATTTAGGGCAAAGACACGGCCTCTCGGATCTTATGTCAACCTTAGGATAGATTATGACGGGCTCTCGCAACTTACCAGATTATCCTACCCACTTACTTGTAAGTCTACCCTTACCAGGCTTTCGATCTTAGGTTCGAATGATCAATTAAACAAATAATCAAGCTAACATCCCCAATTCAATTGACATAGATCTCCTTTAACCCTAGAAAAATAAATTAGCTACTCATATTAAAGGTTAAAGCAATAAAAGAATTAAACATAATAGAAATCAACATGAAAATAAGAGAATAAGAAAAAGTACCAATTACGTAGAACTGAAAGATTGACGATCTAAAAGTAGGATTACAAACTAGAAGAATTCTAATGCTAATAAAAAAAGTCTAAACTAAAATACTTAATGAGAAAAGTGTAAATAAATCTAACCCCAAGGAGGGTATATATACTAATAATAAAGAGTCTAACATCTTCTCCTTTCCTAAATAATAAGGAAAAACTTACAAGCTAAGAATATTACGTAAGATAAGAGTTATGGTAAGTCACGAAGTCTAAAGACTGAAAATCCCGCGAAACAGCTTCAAACCAATCGGTTTGGGTATGAACCGACCGGTTCAATGTCGTCCCGACCGGTTTGGGTTCGTCCCGACCGGTTCGGGTTTCTCTTCACTGCGCGACAAATTTGAAATGCTTTCTGTTTCTTCGTTACTACTCGAAATTGGACGTGTGATATACCGTTGGAAAGCTAAGAGAAATAGATTTCCAACGCCACAAAAATCAGCTCAATCGGAGTTGTAGAACTCAAGATATTAACGTTTGAAGTTGACCCTTGTTTTAGCGATCGTTCTTTCATCTCGATTTGCATTTGTTTGAGCTTTTCAACTTATTTCTTTGTCGTTTCTTATTGTTTCTTCACCTCACGTCCTTCTTCAACTATTCACTTAGAATCCTTTAACTTTTATCACGTCTTCCTTGTAGATTTCATGGCTCGACTCTCGTCATTGCCCAAATATAGCTCAATCGCCTTCATTTGTCTCGATTTCTACAAAACGTAAACAAAATACCCGAAATAACAAAGAAGAATAAAAAGCTAGAAAAACGACTCCTAGGATACATAAAATGAACCAACATAAAGGAAAAGTTGGGGTTAAATATATATACGAAACGAGTTCATCAAAGAGCCTCCAAAAGGCGACCTCAGCTGTTCCGAACTCCAGACAGATTCCTTCCCTGTCCGTCAGGGTCATGCCGCGTGCTGGCTGAGCCAGTTGAGCTCCCCCTGCCTGCCAGCCTCCAGGGTATTCTCGCCTTCCCTGCTGGGTCATGGGGGGGAAGAAACCAGAATCCCTCCGTCCAGGCTCAAGGTAAAAGGAGGAAATGAGTGGACAAGGTGAACCCACGTGTCACCTTCCCGTTCACTCATTCCCCCTCTCTCCTTTCCTCTTTTCTCCCTCTCTTGGGCGAAGGTATAAATACTTTGCCACTTACCACGTCAAAACGGTTAGACTTTCTCTCTCTAGACTCTTACTCTATGATGGTGGGATTTGTCGTGGGTCCCGCCGATCAATATAAAACCGACTATTCCTAGTGGGTAGCTAGGGCAAGTAGGGTCGATATCCACGGAGACGGTATTGTAAGGTCTACACTAGGTCGGCCTAAAAACGAGACTAAGTCACAAACAAACACAAAGAATTAATGATTGACAAACTAGGATAGGAGAAGAGGAGTGAACAAGACTAATAACAAGTTACCTATAACAAGGCTAAATGAAATGACTAAACAATGAACTATAGAAATGATGACTAACTAAGAAGATGAAATCAAATATGAAAAGAAGTGGGTTAGGTCGGGTTCATAAGTGTAGTAGGGTAATTGGGGTGATCAAGGGTGTAGGTGTCTCCTAATTGCTAGAGTCGGTCCGGGCTCTCGCTACTTAGACCGATGTCAAGGTGGGTTCGCGCTCTCACGTCTAAACCCTAGTCCACATTCTTATGTATAACGACTATTCTCAACATAATCACATACTAGACGAACAATGAGTAGAGGAAGACTAGCATGAGAAGCATGGCCACTACAACTCAAACAAGCATTTCAACAAACACATGGTGTGCCCAATATGTGACTAACAACAAAGATTCACCCTTTACCCCTAATCAAACCCTAATCACCCATATTCTACCCTTAATCCCCCTACTAACCCACAAGGAGACTACTCACTCATTATCAAACTAACCAAAACAACAATAAGAGAAAACATCATCATAAACCAAACATCCATTATGAACAATAACAAGAATACTAAGTAAAGATTCAAACTTGATTAAATAAACAAGAACAAGAGTAGAGAGGATTATACCAACTACAAGATGATGAAAAAGATGTAAACTTGCATAAATAAGAAACCCAAATCAACTCCAAGGATGTCAAGCTTGGATGAATCTTCAAGTATTTTCTTAATACAAGACTAACTAAACTAGATTAACAAAGATTAACTAAGGATTAAAGAGAGATTTAAAACAAATGTGAGGAACACTAATCTAGGGTTTGTATCTTGTAGAGAGGCTTAAGAGAGTCTAATGTAAGGTAGGATGCATAAACAATACAAGAGGGAAGTATTTATAAGGTTACAAGAATGAGGGAGGATGAACTAAAGAGTCACGCGCAGCAGCACCATGGTCCCGACCGGGACGGGTTTGGTTCCGACCGGGACGGTCTGATCCCGACCGGGAAGGTCTGGTCCCGACCGGGACGGACCCAGAACAGAACACCTCTCTTTTGTGTACCTCATCCCGGACGGGATGAGGCCATACCCGTCGGGAATGAGTCTTGTAGGCCTCCAATACGATCTTTAAGGTTTCTTCTTGCTTCACATGGACTTCTCATTGACTCTCGAGTCTCGAGATCGAGCCTAAGGGGCTTGGGATTGGGTCCCAAGGTCCCGGGGTCGAATCCAAGGCATCGAGTGATCGTTCCTCCACTTCGTTGGCTCCGAAAAGTGTATGTATTGAGTCGGAATCGCTCCAACTCTTCACATATGGTCTCGGGAACCTGAAACGAGCTAAAGGAAGCATAAGTAGCCCATGAACCGCTCCCAAGGAGCGATTCCGCAAGGAAAATGGGACCAAAACACAGCAAAATAGGCACTACAAACTACACTTATCAACTCCCCCACACTTAACCCTTACTCGCCCTCGAGTAAGCACAAACTAACTACTAAACTAGCCGAGTGGGTATTAGCGCACCCTACGCCCTTTCAACTCACGCGAGAACACCTAGAGGATAAGTGCTCTCCGCAAGGCAAGTAAGGTCTTGCGACAAAACTGTGGATGCAACCGGACACAAAAACACAAAAACACACAAACATACAAACAACACACAAAAGGTTGCACCCAAAGAGAAACAAATACCGCTTCCCTCTAAAAAGCGGTGAAAGAAGCACCGGTTTAGGACTCAAGGCAAGTGACAACGTTCCCAAGCTAACAATACAAACCAAAATGGACTAAACCCTAATAGTATGACGACAAAGCAATAAAAACATTGGTAACTTACCTCGGTTCCTCCTAACCTTTTAAGAACGTACTACGGGACGATCGGCGGGATGGAAAAAGGATGAACCACGGTGTTAGTCGACACTGTAGGTAAGTGAGACCCCGCCCCTTTAGCTATGAGCCAAGAGGGTCGTCCCATGTCCGAAACCGCCTAACTAGTCCAAGTAAAAAGGGTGAAAATATTTGCAAAGTGAGGGAAGACCGACCTTTGCCGCTATCATCCTTCCTGGGGACTCGGTCCTTTGGTAGGCTCTTCACGGCAAAAGTCGGAAAAGGCTTATTTTTGTGGGGTTAAGATCTTTTTGTGAGACGATTTTCTTTTTGGCATTTTCTCTTTTCTTTTGCATACTTGCTTTGTGTGTTGCCATGCCATTTCTTTTTCTTCTTTTCTATTTTCTTTTTGGCTTTTGTGCCCTTTCTTTTTTCTTCAATCTTTTCTTTCTTTCTTTTTTCTTTCTTTTTCTTTTCTTTGCCCTTTTTGGCTTGATTTGATTGATAGACATTTCTTGGCAATTAAGAAAGAGAGACTTCAACAAATTGCAATTTTATTTGGTGGATATGTGTAGGAGGTAGGTGAATGGGTAAGTCGGGGAGCGTCCTTCCCTTCCAACCCGCAAAAAGGGGAAAACTTGGACTAGTCGAGCAATGTCAAACAAGGTCACCTAAGGGACGGGACTCGGCAACCAAGGCCTTTTCACACCGTGGGTGGTCATAATGTTCAAAATGCAAATCCCGTAGTAAATCCCTAGTAAGCTAGGTGGACTCAAGGTAAAGGACCAACGAATTCATTGATTTAGGGTCATTCTACTAGACTAAGGTCCAAGACTCGATTTATACCACTAGGAAGGGAAAGTAAACACTTGCACACTAGCCTCTAAACCGGGTTTTCGAAAACCTATTTACACACAAGACACAACTACACAACACAAAACAAAGACGCGACGAAGAACGAAAGAAAAAGAAGCAAAAGCAACAAAACAAAACGAACACATAACCAACACAAACACCACCCCAAGCTTCCAAACAAGCCACCAAATCAACCACAAGCATTACAAAGCTCCACCCGAGCACACCACATCACAAACCTTCTCCAAACTTCACAAGAAATAAAGAGGGAAAGGGATAGAAGATGTTACCGGATGTCTTGAAAGCTTTCCAAAACTAACGGTGATTCAAGCAACCTATAAGGACAAGGGAGGCAAAACACACACAACGAAACAAAAATACGACACAATAAGGAAAACACACAAAAGAAAATCTTTTTGATTTTTGTGAATTTTTTTTCAAATTTTTAGGGTTTTCAAAGATTTTTTTCGAAAAACTACGAAAATAAAACTAACTATGATAGAATATCACTCCCCCACACTTAAGCCGAGCAATGTCCTCATGCTCGATTGTAGTACATGGGAGCACAAAAGAAAAGAAAAGAAACTACGAAAATAAAGCTAAAAATTAAAAATAAAGTGGAGAAAAGGGTAGAAAGTGTCCGGCCGGGGTGTAGTCAAGTCACCGTGGGCCGAGACAAGAAAAGATATGGTAAGGGGGAAGAAATAAAAAGAAAGAAAGAAAAGGAAATGGGAGGGGAGGACTAGGTGTAATCAAGTCACCTAGCCCGGCTTCCGCCCAAATCCGACTAAATCCTACAAAAAGGTGTGAAAATCTTGCAAAATTTGGATTTTGAAATGACCCTCGATGTAGTCACGTCATCGAGAGTCGGGAGCAACAAATACCAAGGCCCCGAGGGCCACCATGACACAAAAGTGTAAAAGGGGAAGGGGAACTAATCAAAAGAGGACAAGCTATAAAAGACGGAAAAGAAAGGATAGTTGCCGTACCATGCGGTTAGCAACTCACTCGCTCCATCGTCTCATAAGTCAATATCGGCACGTAGCTAGTCGTCGTCATTGCTAATTCCTCCAATCGCGATACGGATCCATGGTTGGAGCGCAAAGGTATAATGAGGTGGGTTTTGATGTGAAAGTCGGTGTAAAGTGAAGAGAAAGGGAGGTGAAAATGTGTATATGAGGTGTAGGGGTCATATAAAGAGAGTAAGGACATGTAGGGAGGTTGGGAGGGGGTATAAAGTGGTTGGGTGGGCTCAAAAGACGAAGAAAAGGCCAAAGGAGGACAGGGGGTCCATCCCGGTCGGGATGGGTGGTCCCGGTCGGGATGACCTGTCAGTAGACCCATCTTTTCTCACACCCATCCCGGACGAGATGACATCCTTCCCGGTCGGGATGGCTCATCCTTCCCGGTCGGGATGACCTCTTCTCGGCTGGGAAGAGTCTCCTAACCCTCTATAGCTCCCAAAAGCTCGTTCCAAGCTTCAAAAACCGACTCCCCTTCACACGATCCAAGCTCAAACAATGACCACTCCTCCCTAGGAATCACCTTCACTTCACCTATCAAACAAAGCTCATACACACATCAAATTCCCTCCCTCACATCGCTCATCAACAATCCAAATAATCAAGAATTTCAAAAAACTAAAAGAAATTACAAGAGATAGAGATATATACAAAGAGACGGTTCTTGTGGAACTCCATCAAACCAAAGATGGTGCATTCTTCAATCTTTTTCAACAATACTACAACCCATTCCATCTCCATCGAGGGCACGAAGAAACAAATCGAAGGCCCTAGCAAAGTCTTCGATCAAGCTAGTAATATAAGCATCCAAAAACCAAGGCTCTCCATGACCTTGTCTCGACGTTCACGGGGCATCCCGATCTTGTAAGTTCAATGGCCTGAACTTATACTTTTGGTCTTTCGGGATGTACCCAAACGTCCATCTATCCTCGTGTGGCCCCAAGGGAGGCTCATCTTCCTTATTGCCTTTCAACTTGTCATCAAACCCATGATATGGGCACTCATCCTCTCCAATCTCGGAGTCATCATCCTCAAGTTCACAAGAGTTCTTCTTCTTCAAGCTTTGTCCCGACTCTCCCCCTAGATCAATGTCTTTCGTGGCGTGGATCATATTGCAAGACTCATTACTAGTAGGCGAAGTGTTGCCTTGGAGGTCAAACACTAGCTTCTCTTCGCCTAGCTCGAAGGTGATCCTACCATTCTTCACATCGATCATAGCGCCGGCGGTGTGTAGAAATGGGCGCCCAAGGATAATGGGAGTGATAGCATCTTCCCGCATGTCGAGTACAAGAAAGTCGACCGGAATGAAGAACTTCCCGATTCTAACTGGCACATCTTCCAACATCCCCAAAGGTTAGTTGAAAGAGCTATCGGCCACTTGGAGTGTAATGGAAGTACTCTTGAGCTCTTTCATCTCGAGTCGCTCACAAATGGAATAGGGAATGATGCTTACACTCGCACCCAAATCACATAATGCTTTTTCAACCTTGTAGTTGCCTATGGTGCAAGGGATCGAGAAACTACCCGGATCCTTCAACTTGGGAAGCGTAGAACCTTGAATAAGCTCGCTCACCACTCTTGTGAACGCTATGGTCTCTTCCTTGTCGATGGATCTCTTCCTAGCCAATATTTCTTTCATGAATCTTCCATATGCCGGGATTTGGGTAAGTAGCTCGGTGAATGGGACACTCACATCCAACTTCTTCACAATATTAAGGAACTTGTCATATTGACTATCCACCTTGGTCTTCATTTGCCTTGTTGGGAAAGGCAACTTGATTTGGATCTTGTTTTGCTCAATAGGGGTGGACTCTTCAAACGACACTTTCCTTTTACCCTTGTCTTTTCTTTGAAGTGGGGGAAGCTCGTCTTCTTGGGGTTTCTCAATCTCCCATAAGACTTGCTCCCCTATAGGAGTTTCTAAGCTTTGGTCTTATTGAATTGGAGGCACAACTTCTCTTGTTGGTTCTTGCTCATTGGGGGGTGGGGGAGGGTTATAAGATGTACCTCTCCTCGTGGTAATAGCATTTACATGCTCAAGTTTCGATGTTTCACCTTGAGGAGGTAATTGCCCCTTTTGCCTTGAAGAGCTACCCGAAGCAAGTTGAGCTATTTGGGTCTCAAGCATTTTCGTATGAGCATCTCTCGCCATGTTGTCCCTTTGAATAAAAGCATAGAACTCTTGTTGGTTTTTTGACATCTCCATTTGACCCCTTTGCATCTCCAACATAGATTTTTGAACGTCGAAATCACGAGTTGGAGATTGTGGATTGTGCGGAGTATCGGTGAGGGCTAATGGAGCACCGTAATCATGAATAGGAGACCGGCTCCTAGGCTTGCTTTCTTGCCGGTTAGCTTGAGTTGCTTGTTGTTGATGGTTCCCTTGGAACCCATGAGAATTGCCTTGATTAAGGCCATTGTTGTGGTTTTGTTGTCTTTGGAAGTTTTGGTTTCCTTGGAAACCACCTTGATTGAAGTTCCCTTGTTGGAACCCTTGATTGTTGTTGTGGAAGGTACCTTGGTTATTTTGCTTGAAGTTGTTGAAGGGTCTTGAATTACCCACATAACCTTGATAGCCTTGATTGTTGTCCCTTATGGGAGGTGGAACATAGGGACGAGGTTGCATAGCTTGTTGTTGAGGGACTTGATTGGAAGCTTGGTATTGATTGGAATAGGAAGCACCTTGCTCGAACGCTTGAAAGGCGTTCACTTGCTCAATACTCCCTTGACAATGCATAGGATCATGACCAACGATTCCACAAGTGTCACACATCCCATAATAAGGCAAAGGAGGTGCAAATCCCAAAGCATTCACTTCTTGAATTGAGTGTTGATGGGAGGAACTAACGCTTTGAACTTGATTGAGGTGGCCTTGGAGCTTCTTATCAATGGTCTCCATGTGTGTTTTCAATTGAGCTCCAAGGTCAATGCTTAATTGAGTAATAGCATCAACCTCGTGCCTACCTCCTCGATTTGCCTTCCTAGGCCTTGAGTATTGAGAATTATGAACCGCCATCTCCTCGATTCTTGCCCATGTTTGGTCATCATCGACCTCGGTGAACCTACCATTGGAGCCCATATTGAGTATAGTTCTTGAGTCCTCATAAAGACCGTTCCAAAATTGTTGGACTAAGAACCATTGTGAGAGTCCATGGTGGGGGCACGATCTCACCAAAGATTTAAACCTCTCCCAAGCTTCATAAAGGCTCTCTTCTTCCCGTTGTTGAAAACCGGTGATGGAGACCCTAAGCAAATTAGTCTTTTCCGGAGGGTAGAATTTTTGGTAGAACGCCAATGCAAGCTTCTTCCAAGTGTCGATGCCCATGGTTGCCCTATCGAGACTCTTGATCCATTGCTTCGCTTTTCCAAGTAATGAGAATGGAAATAACACCCAACGGATTTGATCTTGTGTAACCCCGGATTGAGAGATAGCGTCGCAATAATCGGAGAAAGTCTCCATGTGTTGGTGCGGGTCTTCGGTGGGCAAACCACTAAATTGATTCCTCTCCACAAGTTGGATGAATTGAGTCTTGGCCACAAAATTTCCGGCATAAGCGGCCGGTAGAGCATTCGGTCCCGGCAAGACATCTTCCGTAAATGTGGAGTGAGATGAAAACATCGGCATAATTGGATGTAAGGGAGATGGTGGTGTAGACGGAGTAGAAGTAGATGTAGAGGGGGAACTAGGACTAGAATATCCAAAAGGATTGGTGAAATTCCCTTCGGCCGTCTCTCGAGATGCTTCCTCAAAATCAGCTTGTTCTTGATGAGTATTGCTTGCACTTGGTTGAGAGATTCTAACCCGGTTAATCGTCCGTTGGGGAAAGGCTCGAAAAAGTCTTTCCGGCTCTGGATTAAAGAGAAAGAAGTCGCCTCCCCGCCTAGGCATACACTACACACTTGAGCAAACGTGAGAACACCTAGTGCTTTATGGGCACTAGGTAACGACAATAAACAAGCACAATCGAAAGACAAAGAGAAAAGAGGGAGAAATAAAACTAATGAAACAAGAAAAATCTAAAGAATATGCACAAGAGATGATAGAAGAGCACAAAGAAGGGTAACTAAGTCTAGCTATAAGCAAACTAAGTCTAAACAATGCACCGTCCCCGGCAACGGCGCCAAATTGATGGTGGGATTTGTCGTGAGTCCCGCCGATCAATATAAAACCGACTATTCCTAGTGGGTAGCTAGGGCAACTAGGGTCGATATCCACAGAGACGGTATTGTAAGGTCTATACTAGGTCGGCCTAAAAACGAGACTAAGTCACAAACAAACACAAAGAATTAATGATTGACAAACTAGGATAGGAGAAGAGGAGTGAACAAGACTAATAACAAGTTAGCTATAACAAGGCTAAATGAAATAACTAAACACAAACTAAACAATGAACTATAGAAATGATGACTAACTAAGAAGATGAAATCAAATATGAAAAGAAGTGGGTTAGGTCGGGTTCATAAGTGTAGTAGGGTAATTGGGGTGATCAAGGGTGTAGGTGTCTCCTAATTGCTAGAGTCGGTCCGGGCTCTCGCTACTTAGACCGATGTCAAGGTGGGTTCGCGCTCTCACGTCTAAACCCTAGTCCACATTCTTATGTATAACGACTATCCTCAACATAATCACATACTAGACGAACAATGAGTAGAGGAAGACTAGCATGAGAAACATGGCCACTACAACTCAAACAAGCATTTCAACAAACACATGGTGTGCCCAATATGTGACTAACAACAAAGATTCACCCTTTACCCCTAATCAAACCCTAATCACCCATATTCTACCCTTAATCCCCCTACTAACCCACAAGGAGACTACTCACTCATTATCAAACTAACCAAAACAACAATAAGAGAAAACATCATCATAAACCAAACATCCATTATGAACAATAACAAGAATACTAAGTAAAGATTCAAACTTGATTAAATAAACAAGAACAAGAGTAGAGAGGATTATACCAACTACAAGATGATGAAAAAGATGTAAACTTGCATAAATAAGAAACCCAAATCAACTCCAAGGATGTCAAGCTTGGATGAATCTTCAAGTATCTTCTTAATACAAGACTAACTAAACTAGATTAACAAAGATTAACTAAGGATTAAAGAGAGATTTAAAACAAATGTGAGGAACACTAATCTAGGGTTTGTATCTTGTAGAGAGGCTTAAGAGAGTCTAATGTAAGGTAGGATGCATAAACAATACAAGAGGGAAGTATTTATAAGGTTACAAGAATGAGGGAGGATGAACTAAAGAGTCACGCGCAGCAGCACCATGGTCCCGACCGGGACGGGTTTGGTTCCGACCGGGACGGTCTGATCCCGACCGGGAAGGTCTGGTCCCGACCGGGACGGACCCAGAACAGAACACCTCTCTTTTGTGTACCTCATCCCGGACGGGATGAGGCCATACCCGTCGGGGATGAGTCTTGTAGGCCTCCAATACGATCTTTAAGGTTCCTCCTTGCTTCACATGGACTTCTCATTGACTCTCGAGTCTCGGGATCGAGCCTAAGAGGCTTGGGATTGGGTCCCAAGGTCTCGGGGTCGAATCCAAGGCATCGAGTGATCGTTCCTCCGCTTCGTTGGCTCCGAAAAGTGTATGTATTGAGTCGGAATCACTCCAACTCTTCACGAATGGTCTCGGGAACCTGAAACGAGCTAGAGGAAGCATAAGTAGCCCATGAACCGCTCCCAAGGAGCGATTCCGCAAGGAAAATGGGACCAAAACACAGCAAAATAGGCACTACAAACTACACTTATTAGTAAACTAATTATTTTTCCGCGAGAAATTCTACTTCTCTACGAATTAACGTTTTAATCTTGAATTTAAGTTATTTCTTTTCCTAAAAATGTAAACACATTCAAATAATATTTCCAACTAAGAAATAATTTTATTCATGAAAATTTGCCCTTTAATAATTTTATTACGAAGTTTTTCATATATTTATTTTCTAGCGCGGGGTTTACTCAAATTGCTTTGAAATGCTTTTAATAATTTTACGATCCTTATTTTTATCGACTTACAACTATTTTGGGACCACCTTGAACCATTTTTTTTCGTGACACTTATGTCACACAACCACTACACATTTTTTTTGTGTAACATTTTATTTTTATAAAAACAATATGATTAAAGCATAAGATATTTCTTTCTCACAAATTAATATTGTTGACTCATGCAAACTGTTCACACTCCTCTCACATTCACTCTTGGCTGAAATTTTGGGGGTGAATGTACCTAGTTTTCATCAATTTTAAAGTCACCATTCATTACATATCTCTTCACATTTTTCTCATAATTCATTCATCCTTTTATTCAAGCAAATACTCTCTTTCTCCCTATTTTTTTTCTTGTGAAATCTGACCAAAAACCAGCAGGATTTCTGCCCAGAAATTTCGTGTTCATCATCTCCATTTTCCGTCTCCATTTTCGCTATATCGATCTTCTTTCCGTCTCCTTCGTTAAGGTATTAATCGACTTCATTTCCAATCGATGTCACCTTAATTTTTTAAGTGATATTATGGTATTTTCATACCATGGAATTCATTTCTTTTAAGGTTCCGAAGCGGTCCCGCAGAAGACGAATATATCGTAGACTCGGATTTGGATTGAAGGTAACGTCGATGTTACTCGGTATTTCATGATTTTAATTTTGTATTTGCATGTATATATTTTTATGTTTTATTTTGACAATATATGTATGTCATAAAATCTGAAAAAATTTTAAAAGTTGAAAATTTGCATGTTTCGGTATTTTTATCGCTTTTACGAGATTAACGATTAAATCGTCATATTAATTTGTAAAATCGTAATATTCGGCCTAAACATGTAATATATGTTTATATTCTGTAAAAATGATATTTTTGATGATTTTTAATAATTTAGTATTTTTCTGATATTTTAGTTATCGATTATTGAGTTATTACCGTTTACGGACAAAAACGATTAAAAGCCGATTTTTAGTTATAGTACCTAAACATTTTATTTTAATCTGATTTTTGACGAGGTGAAACTTTCTGGTGAAAAAGAATTTTCTGAATTTTTCCATAATATTTCGGAATTGTTAAGTGGATGAATTAATTAATCACTTTAAATCATCGTTTATCGTTAAAACCGTGTTTGTCGTTTAAATTCTCGATTTCTGGTCCTATGATTAAATCTTGAAAAAAATGTGATTCTGATGATTTCATATTAAAATGTAATTTTATGATTTTTAGTGCCTTAATAAATGTTCGGAACGATAAGTTTTATTAGTTGAATCGTTAATTGTGATACCGGGTTTTAAAGACGGTTTTGACGGGATTTATTAAATCTGGAATTTTTGGAAATCTGGAAAAATGGTAGATTCTGGAAAATCATGATTTTTAGGTTTAATAATAATTTTTGGATATTAATACTTAAATCGTTTTATAATTACTATTTTTGTTAATCGTTATTGTCGAGATTGGTCGATTAACGAGAAAACGCTTTAAAAACGAGTTTTAGGATTTTGGAAAATTTTCTTTTCTGGACGGAATGTCCATAAATATATTTTAACTATTTTAAGTAATTTTTGCACTATTCATTAAAGTCTTTAATTAATAAGTATTGAGTTTCGGACAGATTGTGATTTATCGTTAAAATGCTTCGTCTTACCTAAAAGTATTATTTTTCTAGCAATTTTGAAAGTATTTAAATCTGAAACTTTAAGAGTTAAATCATCCCTTAACATATTCTAAATATATCCAATGGTTTAATTAAATAAAAGACGTTAAAAGATTTAACTTGACATTTGCCGTAAAATCCTATTTATAATCGTATTGTCGAAACTAATAATAATTAGGGAATATTAGTTTTGTAAATTTTGGAAACACCCTAATTAGTAGTATTTAAAATGTTTAAAACATTTCTAAATCATTTTATAAACACTTGTATGACGTTTCAATAATTTCATTAACTCAAATGTTATCGTTTTGAGAATTAATATCATTAAGGCCGAAAGTACTAGTTTTATAGTTCTATATCGTTTACTAAAAATGTGTTATTAGTATAAACTAGTATTTTGCTATTTTGATATGATGCTATTTTTAGTAAGTTTCTAAAAATAGAAGTTTCCTAAAATAGAAAGTTTCCTCTTTTGGAAAGTGATTCCTTTTCATTTTGTTCTCTTATTGTTTATGTTGAATACATCTTTTAAATATCGATAATAGATTGTTTTGGAGTTATGAAATAAGGAAAAGTGTGGGTTTAGAGTAATATAGTCTGGGATGTACGTTTTGCCATCAACTATAAAGCTGGTGTGTCTATGTTGAGACACATTGGTCGTTGAACTGAGCATGATTTGTGTTCAGGAGTGTGTATATTTTGACCCTAAACTTAGATATCGCATCGTGTAAGTCGCCGTCGGGTTGAACTGGATTACGGTTGGTGTCCAGGAGGGGTGTACATTACTTAAGCCAGGACCTCGCTGCACGCAGTCCTGTTATAGTTGAGTTGCCTAGTTAGAGACCGAAGTCTGATTTGTTTTGACTAAGTTCTCGAAGCTAGTTTAGTATTGTCCTAGTGAAATTCTAGATTCTACATTAATCCTATCCATAACGCCATTCTGAATATTTTTGTTATTATCGATATAATTTTGATTTGCAGGTTGGCAAATGTTTTATGTTTTCTCCAGAAAACTCATTTTTATTATCTTATTTCGATACGTGAAGTTTTTCACTGAAATCTTATTTTCATTATAATGTTTTACTGTTTTCTTTTTACTATTTTTTTTCTATAGTAGTAATTACAGTTTTTAAAATCCTGTTATACGGCTGGGAGAACGTTGACGTTGCTCTCAACTGATTGTGGCTGTTATGTTTTAACATGGCGGGTATACATGTTCCGGGTGTGGGCTAGCGAGCAGTGTGGATCCTGCTTATTTATTTTTAATAATTATGTCTTATGGATTGTTCAAACCCCTTTTGTGGATTGTTTTAAATTTTGGCCATTTTATTTAAGGCCTATTGTTTGACTTTACCCTTCTAATTTTACTAAGACATAGTTACAGTGTGTTTTAATCCCAACTCTACAGTGTTTCCGCCACTCTATCGCGTTAGATTTCCTAGGGGATTACATCCTCGGCTCCTCGTTTGTGCTTCGTCACTTAAATCACTCAGTAGCCGGAACGTGGAAAGAGTCCCGGTTTGTACATGAATCGAGTAACCGATTTTTTATTTATTTGTTTGTTTGATTGATTGTACCCAGAGGAGGGTTGTCTACGTATCCTCTTTTAAACGGAATCAAACCATGTTTGTAGTTCTTTCAAAAATGTGAGTGATTTTGCTTTAGACTCGTTATGCCAATTATCGATGCGAATTTGTTTTTTGTTTTGTTTTGCATGGCTTCCCCCTAAGTCGGAGGTTGAGATAGGGTTGTTGGGATGTTTATGGGTAGTATCGTTTAAGTTGATCCATGTTGGTTGGAGTTGAGAACTCTTGACCGTCTAGGTCGGTGAGGATCGAGGCGCCCCCCAAGAGTATTTTCTTGACGAGATAGGAGCCCGTCCAGTTTGGTTCGAATTTCCCTCTAGGATCGACGGGAAGGGGTGCTCTAATGGATTTGATTACTAAATCTCCCTCGTGTATGTTTCAGGATTTCACTTGTTTATTAAAGGCTCGTTGTATGCGTTGCTGGTAGGCTTTGTACATTGGGATAAGGCATGTATCCTACGCTCGTCATATTGTTTTTGGTTCCATTCCTCCTCGGGAATACCGCTCTCAGCTAATATCCTTAGTGACGGTATTTCTAGCTCTATGGGTTTTACGGCTTCCGAACCGTAGGTTAGGTAATATGGTGTGGCTCCGGTGGGTGTTCGATAAGATGTTCGGTACCTCCATAAGGCGAAGGGAATTTTGTTCGGCCAATCCCGATAATTGTCTATCATTTTCTTAAGGATCGTGGTGATGGTTTTGTTGGCTGCTTCTACGGCTCCATTTGTTTGAGGTCTATAGGGTGAGGATTTGTGTCTTTGAATTTTGTATTTGTCGAGGAGTTTTTGGGTGTCGGCCCTGAAGTGAGGCCCTTGATCACTGATGATTTTGTGTGGTATACCGTAGCGGCAGATGATGTTATTTTGTAAAAATTTGACTACTTGTTTTGAGGTTTGTATGGTGTAAGAGGCTGCTTCTACCCATTTGGTGAAGTAATCGACAACCACTAATATAAAGCAATGTCTGCCGATCACGGATGGGTGTAATTTTCCTATGATGTCTATTCCCCAAGTAGAGAAAGGCCAGGGTGTGGCTATAGTGTGGAGAGGATATGGCGGTATATGTTGGATGTTGGCAAATATTTGACAATTGTGGCAGTGACGAACGTGGCGTTGACAGTCTGCCTCTAAGGTAATCCGGTAATAGCCCAGTCTCATTATTTTTTGGGCTAGTAGGTGTGCGCTCACGTGGGGTCCTTACTCTCCATCATGTACCTCTTCATTTCATGACTCTCTCGGATTGGTTTTTGTTTATGCACCTAAGGAGGACTCCTTGTGGGGTTTGTTTGTATAATAGTCCTTGATTCAGGACGTAATGGGCGGCCTGTATTCGTAGGGCTCTTTTGTTCTTGGTGTTAGTATTGGGTGGATATGAACCATGGGTTTTAAAGTCTAGGATTGCATTGTACCAGGGTTCCTCGGGGGTATCGTCGGTTTCGAGATTATGGATGTGGGCTTGTTGTTCGCTTCTCTCTATGCAGATAGGCATAGAGAAAAGGTGATCGGGCATGTTTATTAGTGAGACTAGTTTGGATAACGCGTCAGCGAATTGCTTTTCTTCGTGGGGTATGTGTATGAAGTCGATTTCGGTGAATTCCCAGGGATATTGTTTCCACTTTGGTTTGGTATGGGGTTAGGCTTTCACTATAAACCTTCCAGGTTCCCGTGGCTTGGTTGAATACTAAGAATGAATCCCCGTGCACTCTAAGGTTTTTAGCTCTTAGAGATATGGCTACTTTTAGACCTATTAAGCAGGCTTCGTATTCAGTTGAGTTGGGGAAGTCTAGTTCGTTGCAGGCTCATTGTTGTTTGGTCGGGGGGGGGGGGGGGGGGGGTCAGTGATAGGTTAAACCTAGGGCTTTTGTTCCCGATATCTCTTAGGGTGAAGTTAAGGGGGCCGTTTGTTGTAGCCCTTCCGTTTTAGTCAATTGTTATCAATAAGTGGCATAGTGTCGAGTCTTTAAGCATTAAAGTAAGTTATTGAAAGAAGTCAAGCGATTGTCGAGGCATGTTTATAAACAAAAGAGAGTTGTTTTATTGATAAGTAGTAAACGGACTAGGTGCCCGTGATTAAGTTTGTTTTGGGGGAGGTGGAGGACATGTCCCTTCGCGCCTCCCTGGACTCGATAAAAAGACATTATTATTATTCGCGAGCCTAGGCCCTAGGATGAACTAGACTCTGACTCTGATCGAATCATCGCCTTTAGGGGTCGGCTATTAAGGCCTGGTCAGATCGCGACGCTGACCTCGCATACCCTTCAGGCTTCAACGTCTGTCACATCCTTCGGAGGATGTTCCCCTAGAGCGACGTCTGGGGGTTGTTCTCATAGGTGACTTGTTGCGGGGTTTAAAGTGACTCGTGATGACTACTGATGTTAATATCTCCCCCTCGGCCACCGAGAAGGCAAAGTCGGCCTTTTGCCATTTCGCCGGAAAGAAGGTTCCTTCCTCAATCAGCTTCTTGATGACATGTTTCAATGTGAAACACGCCTCGGTGTCGTGCTCATTTCCTTGATGGAAAAGACAGTAGAGATTGGGGTTCCAAGTTTTACTCCGCTTACCAACTGGTGGGTCTGGAGTGGGACCTAGAGACTTGAGCAGTCCTTGTGATCTATTAATATTTTGAGAATTTTGGTTTATGTCGAGTCGATTTTAGTGAACTCTTTTCGGGGTGTCCCGGTCTTTCTGGGTAATGCTTTGCGGGGCATCGAGGTTACCTCTCTACTGTTCTTAGGGGATCTTGCCCTTTCAGAGTACCAGGGTGATCCGACCGGAGTGGGTTCCTGAGTGTGGTAATTGATTAAACTGGCATCTGTCCCGTTCTCCGTCCCTTCACTTTCGAGGAAATTAAGACGACTGTCAATGTGACGAACGAAGCAGGATAGATGGTCTATTGAGGTGCGAATATCATGAACCACTTCGGTTAGGGTGTTGACGTTGAGGCAGAGATTTTCAATTACTCCCTGTTCTGAGCACATGTTGGGGGACGATTTCTGCAAGGTGGCACCGGAGGTCAGGACGGATCTGTCGGACGACTTAGAGAATCGAGGATGCTCGCGAGTGAGCGACGCGGGAATGAGACCCTTGACTCGCGTGTGTGTGCGGTCACTGGCTTAGGGACTCAAGTGCTTTAGATTCTTGGTGTATCCGGCGAAACGCCTAATGAATTTATGTCTCTGAAACGAGACGATCTGACACAAACCTTGGAGGTGAGGTTTAAAGAGGACTTCTCGGGATGAGACGACCCCAAAATGTAAGACCTCAAGCAGAGGCGATCCTATTAACTAACACAGACAGTTAATCACACGTACGACGTAAGAAGTTGATCGCGATCCCGGCTCAGGATCAAAGAGTTTTTATATATGTTTTTTTTTTCGAAAACGACCTTTCTTTGTAGAGTTTTTTTTTTGAAAAGGATGATTTGTAAAAATGCGGTGACGATGGCGTGGCGACATCGCTTGTGATGTGAAAGTGTCTTGCTATATGTGTGCGTCGGGAATCCGGTGATAGCGAAAGTGGAAATGTTTTTTTTGAAAGGAGCATGGTTCTTAGGGGAACCAGTTTTGAAAATAATGACGTGGTGCTTTTATCGAAACTACTATTAATTAGCCAGTTCGATACTCATGGTATATGTGGTGTTCGCGGCGGAGTGTGATGTCCGTAACGGTGCTTTGGAAGGTGTGAATAAATTCTTATTAAGGAATTTAGGTAGTGAATAGTGTTTTTTTAGAAAAACTTTTAAAACGAGTGGCCCACATTCGTCGGTTGCATTAACTAGCATTTAACGGTGAGGGTGATGTATTGTGGAAAGTGTTTTGAGGGTATAACCGTTTTAGGTTCCTTAACTTCATTAATTGAAGCTTAGGTTGTGTTAACAGTATGTGTGTAAAAACGTGTTTTTTTTTGAAATAAAATTGTAACCGTTTGAAGTACCTCGATCCCATTGATCGGGAGTTTTGGTGGTATCAACGGTATTCGTGATGGCACTAAAATTTTTGAAAATAGTGGGTGTCAAATTTGCCATGATAACGACATCCAAAATGTTTTCCCCTTTTTTTTTGGAAAATAAGGTTTGACCAGAGTATTGGTATTCAAAAGGTCGTTTTGAAAAGAGGAAGTATTTTCCGAAAACGGAATTGGGTGCGGTTGAATATGTTGGCGTGGTTGAATCCAGATTTTTAGTATTTTATTTGGGTTGTTCAAACACGCTACACGTAACTAGGAATGCATACACTCATGCAGGATGCATACACAGGTAGGTTAAGGTAGGCTACCGCCCACGAATAGTCTTTACTTAGGTATTGACAAATCATATAGGGAGACGAGTGTCATACCGTCTGCTCGAAACTATCAGCTTATTATTCCCGCGAGGTACGCTTTAGGCGGCCGGAGCGTCAATCGAGGATCGCTCCGCGTGTCCCTAAGGATCTTACCGCGAAGAGCTCGACTGGTCCGGATATTGGTTAGGGTGGTCTTTTTAGGGCCAAAACCTGTAGTGACCGTAACTAGGAACTAGGAAATGAGCTTCACCGACCTCGTTCAAGTCACACCATCACTAGAAATTTGTTTCCAAATCCCCAGCGGAGTCGCCAAACTATGGACGTCCGTCCGCACCGCCCAGCGCCCTGTGCACGCCCGCGCGGGACCGACCCGGTTTTTCAATGTATGGCGGCGGCCACCCACGTGGCCCCCTCCCGGTCAGGGCTCGGTCCGATCTCGCGTACGGGGCGATGTTTCGGACCTCGATTCGGATGACGATCCGGACTTGTACTAGACGGGTGCGGGCACCCGTGTTTCCGTTTGGAATCGATCGAGTCGTGGTTCTAAATGTTTAAAGGCCGATTCGTTTGGTAAGGCGATCTTTTTAGTGAACTGAATTCGTTGCCGATTTGTGGAGTCGCCACTGAGTCGATTATGGGGATTTGGAAACCGTTTAAGTCAAATTTGAACCCTAGCCGGCTCAAAGTTGAGGGGCACGGGACCTAAAGATAAAGACTTGTACCCTTAAGCACTCCATGCCTGGAATGACCCTCATTGCCAATGGTTTCAAACATCCGGAAACTATCGATTCTGAGTAAGGGGTGAGGGTATATTGGGAAGCCAACGTACGATAGACATCGACACCCAATCCCGCCAGCACTATAGCTGCCTCTACTAATCAATCAGTGGGCTGATAACTTAGTTCTTTTGTTGTGGCGGAAGTACTGTAACATCCATTGTTTTCACCCTATACCTTTTGCTACGTCGGTTGTTTAAGGACAAGTAAGTTTTGTCGTCGAAGTAGTTGTGTTTACATTCTTTGCATGCGATTTCACGTGACAAGCAGGCCATGAAAAGATGCACATAGGAGAGTAGAGAGTACTAATATTATACGTATTAGCAGATCAGGTTTAACGCGATAATACGGATATTAGTCATTCTCATGATATACCTTACCTGGTATTCTGCTTAAGATGCGTCGGTTAGGCATTAATAGGGATGCGTCGAAGCTAGTAAGGCGAGCACCCGGACTAATACAGAACTCGACCATCACTTTGTTCAGTTTTAGTTGTTTTACGTTTTGAATTCCGTGTTAGGTGATTTAGCATGCGATTATAATGTCATAAAAGCGATAAATCATACGAAATCTGTAAATGCGAATATAAGTAAATCACATTGTGAGGAGTTGCACCCTCGGAGTATACACTAAATGGGACACGATGCATAGATAGTTGAGAACGGTTCTCGGAATCACTCGGGTTTATTTAGTGTATTTTAGTATTTGCGGTTGAATTTGGGACGTTACATGTTTTAGTATGTGTTTATGGACCTAGTGTCCTTGCCTAGTATTGTCGTAGTGCATGATAAAAGAAAGTGCGAAAATGTAAAGTTTTGTTTAGATGACGACCTAGTGACGACTCGGCTTCAAAGGCGGATCCTCCTAGTTGCCTGGTGACAACATCACAAATCAAAGGATCCGAATCCGCTTCGGGTCGATTGTTTCCGTGATCGGAACAATTTGGCGCCGTCTGTGGGGAGACTTCGGTTGTGCTCACGAGTTACCCACAAAAATCAACCGCAATCAAACAATATGCCTGAGATTGTTGAAGCCAGTTCCGGGGCGGGTCCGACGGTACCACCGGTGATCCCCCTGTATGGCATGCCGGAGATAACGCCCACTGCTACAATCCCAGGAGTAGGGCGGGTTAGTCTCCAAGGAGCACCTAACAAAGAGACCGCAGTTACAGCTGGGCAGGTCGGGCATCAGAGGCCCAGTTTGAACCTCACCCCTGTCCAGGTTGCACAAACTGCGACCTTCTTCTCAGCTATGCTCAATCAGGAATTCACTCCAGAGGACCTGGTGGGCAGGATCGTGACGACCCCCAGGCAACTTCACTTTGAAGGTGTGGAAGGGGCTGGGGGCACGAAGTGAACCGCCGCCAGGAATGTCCAAAGGAAGGCGCGAAAAACTGCTCAAGGATATGTATAGGCCCAGAAACGCATTACCGCCGGTAATCAAGAACAACCTGCTCAGCAGCAAGCGTTTTCCATACATACCACTGAGTCCACATCAGCTGTCGAGAAAAGAGGCTTGTCTCAAGATCTTCAGGATCAGATGAAACACAGGGAGCCTGCATCAAAGCGTCTGGGGGAAAAGCAAGGCGGAGTCTTCTCCAGGTTGACGCCTGCGGCAGAGTCAAAGCTAGCTCCAGGGCTGTCTCAGAACCTGCAATCAAGGCTCAACCAGGGACGGCCACTCGAATCAAGGCATCGTCAAGACGATAACCTGGAGCTACCCCAGAAGAAACGACGCAGCCACCGTTCCTCGGTACGGGATGATGAGGCTATGAGTAGGCAACCTCCCAGGCACCGCTCCCCAAGTGTGGGAAAACCGACCCCTGGCAAATGGGATGACTACGGGTACCACTCTGTCGGGAGCAGGTAAAAAATGGTGGGTAGACCTACCAAGACACCGCTCCACCCTGAGGTGCAGGGGTATCCCATCCCGAAGATAAAAATATCATCTGTCAAGTTTGACGGAACCACTGACCCGGAGGACCACCTGGTGGCCTATGAGAGCCATATGGGGATGTATGATGCTGATGATGCAGTTTGGTGCAAGATTTTCCCCACCACTCCTGTAGGTCTAGCTCAGGGATGGTTTAGAGACCTGCTGCAGGGGTTGATTAGCTATTTCATAGAGTTGGTTGAAGCCTTCTTGGACCAATACGCAGGGAACAAGAGGTGCAGGCTAACTCAATTCGACCTAATGACCCTGAGGCAGAAGAAGGGCGAAACCGTCAGGAGTATCTAAAGAGGTTCGACCTATCTTTCCAACAGGTCAAAGAAATCGACGACCCGACTGCAACTTACGCACTAACCAACTCGCTGCTCCCGGGGGAGATGAAAAATCAAATGATTAGAGCCCAGCCAAAAACTCTGGCCAAAGCTCGGAAAATTGCCGAGGACTTCATGCTGTAGGAAGAGTTCCACAGCCTGCCGGACACCCTCACAGGGCCTTCTAGGACACAGGGGGGACCGTAGGGTGGACGCAGCAAGGGTGAGGCGAGCAAACAGAGAACTGAGGAGGGGGACACCCCAAGAAAGGAGCGCACGACTTATCAGCCCAGGTTTGATAGCTACACAACCCTCAATAGATCAAGAGCAGAATTTTTGAGCTGGAAAAGGAGACGGCCAAGTGGAACCGCCCAAGCAAGCCGCGCAGCCCGAAGGGCGATCCCAAAAAGTATTGCACATTTCATGATTGCGTTGGGCATACCACTGAGGATTGTCGCCATCTAAAGGACGAGATTGAGAAGCTCATCAGGAATGGTTGGTTGAGTACCTACGCCGCAAAAAACAAAAGCCAGAAGGAGGCAGCGGACAAACCGGAGGACTCAGTACAAAACCGCCTGATAATTCTTGTAATAT
Organism: Agrostemma githago; assembly: GCA_958450325.1. Taxonomy (NCBI): domain Eukaryota; kingdom Viridiplantae; phylum Streptophyta; class Magnoliopsida; order Caryophyllales; family Caryophyllaceae; genus Agrostemma; species Agrostemma githago. The sequence continues at coordinate 55,946,615 of OY288247.1, read as the reverse complement.
CAGGGGACGCTGAAGGTCAGACAAGTAAAAGAAGTAAAAAAAGGCAAATCCGTGAGCTGCGAAACCAGATATGTTACGCTGAGAGGGCAGGGAGCCCAAAAGGCCTTACCCTGACCATCACCCCTCAGGATGCAGGGCAGGTGATATATCCTCACAGCGACCCCCTGGCATTGTCTCTTGTCATCAGCAATCATATCGTAAGAAGATGTATGGTGGATACAAGAGCCTATACTAACCTGCTATACAAAGACGCATTTGACAAAATGAATCTAGAGAAAAGACACCTCAAGCCTGCCCCCGGATCACTATACGGGTTCAGCGGAGCAGGCGTGCTTCCAATGGGGATCATCAATCTGCCAGTGACGTTTGGAGAGGGAAACTCAGCCAGGAATATTAGGGCATCATTTGTTGTTGTGGATGCAAAATCTGCATACAATGCCCTGATAGGCAGGGCTACCTTGGATGAGATTGAGGCTGCCATATCAATCAGAGCCCTGACCATAGCCTATGTTACTGATTTTGGGATGGGAGGGAAGGTGCACGGGGACCAGGAGTCAGCCAGGCAGTGCTACTCCGTAGCCCTGCGCACTCATGAAATTGAAAGAAAAGGAAAGCGGAAAGCAGACAGTTCCCCCAGCAGGGAAGGCGAGATTCCATCCGGTCAGCAGAAATCAGACCACCTCGAACCTGGGGGAGAAAGCATGCTAGTGGAACTGGAACCAGGAAGGCAAGTCCTGATAGGGGCAGACCTGGAAAGCTCCTACCGCGAAAAATTAATTAAAGTCTTGAGAGATAACAGAGACGTATTTGCCTACTCGGCGAGCGAAATGCCAGGGGTAGATCCGGCTCACATTGTTCACAAGCTGAACGTGATCCCGGAAGCACGCCCTATGAAACAAAAGAAAAGAATTATGTTCGCCGAAAAGGATCAGGCCATCAAGGAAGAAATCGAAAAGCTCTTGAAAGCTGATTTCATAGAAGCTTGCGGCTACCCTGAATGGCTGGCTAACGTGGTGACGCTAAAAAAGTCCTCAGGCGCCTGGAGAATGTGCGTGGATTTCACCAATCTCAATAAGGCGTGCCCCAAAGATTGCTATCCCCTGCCAAGAATAGATCAGTTGGTGGATGCTACCAGTGGCTACTCCATGCTCAGCTTCTTGGACGCCTTTTCAGGCTACAACCAAGTCTATCTCTGACAGCCTGACAGGGTAAAATGTGCATTTATCACTAGCTCAGGCTCCTATATGTACAAGATGATGCCATTTGGGCTCAAAAATGCAGGCGCGACATACCAAAGGCTGGTCGATAAGGTGTTCGAAAGACAGAAAGGCAGAAACTTGGAGGCATACGTCGATGACGCAATAGTGAAAAGCAAGGGGGAGAGTGAACACTTGAAAGATTTGCAGGAGACTTTCTCCTCCCTACGCGCATATCGGATGAAGCTGAACCCCAAGAAATGCACATTCAGGGTCCGCTCAAGGAAGTTTTTAGGGTTCCTGGTTAGCTGCAGGGGAATCGATGCAAACCCAGAGAAAGTTCAAGCTGTCCTGGACCTCCCAAATCCCAGAACAATTAGAGACATTCAGCGCCTGACTGGCAGGATGGCCGCCCTGGCACGATTCATCGCCAGGTCAGTCGACAAATCAAAACCTTTCTTCAAAATCTTGAAAGGAAACAAACAGTTTAAATGGGAAACTGAACAAAGAGAAGCTTTCGAACAACTGAAGGAGCACTTGAAAAAGCTGCCCACCCTGGCGAGGCCAGTGGCAGGGGCGAGGCCATTCCTTTACATTGCCGTAACAAACTCAACGGTGGGCGCGGTAATTTTAAGGGAAGAAGCAGGCTCCCAACAGCCAATCTATTTTGTGAGCCATGCCCTGGGGGCAGCAGAGAAGAATTACCCGGTTGTTGAAAAAGCAGCATACGCAGTCGTCATCGCAGCTAGGAAGCTCATGCCTTATTTCGACGCCCATCCTGTCGTTGTACTAACCGACCAGCCCCTGGAAAAAGTTCTAGAAAAATTCGAGAAGTCTGGAAGACTGCTGAAATGGGCCGTAAAGCTGAGCGGGCTAGGCATATCATACCAGCCCAGGACTGCCATCAAGGCGCAGGCCTTGGCAGATTTCCTGGCAGAATGTTCTCATTCAGAGGAAGATGAGCCACCTGCAAGAGAATGGACAGTATACACTGACGGATCCTCTACAGCCAATGGCGCAGGGGCGGGGATCATGCTGACCAGCCCTGAGGGAATGGACTTCGAGCATGCGCTCAGGTTCACATTCCCTACATCAAATAACGAAGCCGAATACGAGGCCGCACTGGTAGGTATCAATCTGGCTAAGGTTGCAGGAGCAGAAAGGCTTGTCCTAGCAACAGACTCCCAGCTCATAGCCAACCAAATCAATGGTGAATATGAGGCCAGAGATCAGGTTATGACATTGTACCTAGAGCGGGTAAAACAAGAACTGTCAGGGTTAAAATCCTATGAAGTCAAACAAATTCCTCGGTCCCAGAACAACCGGGGAGATGCCCTATCGAAGCTGGCCAGCTCTAGCCTGCAGGACATAAGGAGATCAGTCTGGGTGGATGTAATCCAACAAAAATCCACCACCCCCTGCCAACCGGTCGGCGTCATTGAGGAGGCAGGGTCTGAGGACTGGACGACCTCAATCATCCAATTCAAGAAGTATGGAACCCTTCCACTGGACCCAGTGCAGAAGAGAAGGATGCCAGTAAAGACCGCATGGTTCATATTAATTGGCGAAGAACCGTACAAGAAATCATTCTCCTCACCCCTACTCAGGTGCCTGGGGGCAGGGCAGGCCGCATAAGTACTAGACGATATCCACTCAGGAATCTGCGACCATCATATAGGAGGAAGGTCACTGGCACACAAGGCCCTGAGGGCAGGCTACTACTGGCCGACCCTGCTTGCTGATGCCAGGAGCCGGACCCAGAAATGTAGAAAGTGTCAACTCTTCGCCCTCTCAATACATGCCCATGCCTAAGACCTTAGACCAATCTTGTCCCCCATCCCTTTCGCTGAATGTGGGATGGACATTCTGGGTCCGTTCACCACGGCGACTGGGGGCAGAAAATTTCTGATAGTGGGAATTGATTACTTTACCAAATGGATCGAAGCTGAGGCCGTCCCAAACATAACGGAGCCAGCAGTCTGGAAGGTAATCTGGAGGAATATCATGACAAGGTATGGCCTGCCAAAGGTACTGGTTTTCGACCATGGAAGGCAATTTGATAACGATCCCCTGAGGACCTGGCTGGAAGGGCATGGCATTACTGTCGCTTATTCAGCCGTCTGCCACCCTCAAACCAATGGGCAGGCTGAAGCGGTGAACAAGCAAATACTGAACGGGCTAAAGAGGATGGTGGATGAACTCAAGGGAAGATGGGCGGATGAACTGCCAAGTGTGCTATGGTCAATTAGAACCACCAGAAAGGAGTCCACAGGGCAAACTCCTTTTGGCCTGGTCTACGTGGCCGAGGCCCTGCTGCCCATAGAAGCACGAATTCCTACCCTACGATCCCAGCAGTATGATAGAGCAAGCAATGAGGCCGCAATGACCGAGGCTCTTGATCTAGTAGGGGAAGTAAGGCCAGAGGCCTGCGTCAATATTGCCGCCTACCAACAACGGATGAGAAAAGCATACAACAAGAAGGTGAATACAAGAAATTTCCAGGTAGGAGACCTGGTCCTACGGAAAACCCAGGCCGGGAAACTAAGTGCCAATTGGGAAGGCCCATACGAGGTGACCCGGATTATGGGACCAGGTACCTATAGAATCGCCAACACAGAAGGCCAAGAGTTGGCCACCCACTGGAACGCAGATACTCTGAAGAGATACTATGTCTAGCACTAAGAAACTAGAGAATTTTCTTTTTCCAAAAAATCGGCGGAGGACGGTCAGAATAGAATGTCGACGACTCCGACCATGGAAGTTTTAAGTCTTACAAGAAATGAAAAGAATCTCGAATTTATACTTGTTGTCTGTTCAAACTTGCATTTCACACACAAACGAGCAGGAAGGGCCCCCATGTTGCAAAACCCGGAGAAAATAGACCCCCAACAAAAAACTTAAGTCCCCCAACCTGCCTCTGGGCAGGCGGGGGGCAGGCCCCTTGGACTTCGGCAAAGAAGCCAGGGTCAGGCCAGGCCCACGTGCCAAAAAAGAACAAGGAATGGGCAACCTCCAACCTTGTATAAAAAAACACAAAAGCCCCCCTACCTACCTCTGGGCAGGCAGGGGACAGGCCCCTTAGACTTCGGCAAAGAAGCCAGGGTCAGGCCAGGCCCACGTGCCAAAAAAGAACAAGGACTGGGCAACCCCCAACCTTGTATAAAAAACACAAAAGCCCCCTACCTACCTCTGGGCAGGCCCCCTGGACTTCGGCAAAGAAGCCAGGGTCAGGCCAGGCCCACGTGTCAAAAAAGAACAAGGACTGAGCAACCCCCAACCTTGTATAAAAAACACAAAGCCCCCTACCTACCTCTGGGCAGGCAGGGGGCAGGCCCCCTGGACTTCGGCAAAGAAGCCAGGGTCAGGCCAGGCCGTATACACCAAATGAATAAGGACTGGGGGCACCCCCAACCTTGCATAAAAAAGGGAAAGCCCCCTACCTACCTTTGGGCAGATAGGGGGCAAGCCCCCTGAATTTTTATTAAGAAATCAGGGTCGAACTAAACTTCGAAAAACAATAATACAAACGAAAGGAATACATTCATAACAAATCCAAGAGTTTAGCAAAACAGGTAATAAAATCCAGACACAAGAGTTAAAAAGGTTACAACTAGCCGGCAGCCGGCCACATCAGGGCCCGGCGCGTAAAAAGATAGATAGATCAACGAGGAAGCAGAAGCGCATAAGGGTAAAGGCAGGAGCCCTCAGAGGGCGACTGCCCTGCATGTTACGCCGTAGGGGCCTCCTGGTCAGCATCAGGAGCCTCCTCAGGTGATCTGTTAGCCCGGGCGTCATTCTTGGCAGTATAAAGGGCTTGGAAGGCATCCTCGTCAAAGTTTGGAAGCATCTCCATAATGACTTCCATGACAAACTTTAGAGAGGAAGAGGCTCCGGCGTTGAAGTGCTCTGCCACCGCAGTGTTGGCCTCCTGAATGATGTCGTTCTTTTCTTTTTGCCATTCCTCGCCCTGCGTCTTCAAGTCACCCTGCGCCTTCTGGAGTCTGAATCGGCCTTGGTCAGGCGCTCCTCCAGCTCAGCCACCCTTTTCTTAAACTGCTCCAGCTCAGCAACTGCCTTCTTGGCCTGCTCCAACTCGGCAACCGCCTTCCTGGCCTCCGCCAACTCTGCCTCAAAGTCAGCAGCCTCCCTCGCAACCTTTTCACCCTGAGTCTTCCAGTGGGTTACCTGGTCTCTGGCCTCTCCCAGCTCGCCCTCATACTTTGACAGCTGATCTTTCAGGCTGGCAATGAGAGCAATATCTCTCTCAATTACCGCCAAGCGTTCAGGGAGAGGGAACCCAGGAGTAACGCTCAATTCTTCATCACTCAAACGACTGAGAGCCGCCAGCTCTGTAGAAGCTTGGAACACCCTGGAGCAGCGCTGAACAAACTGGATCACTTGATTAGTAGAGTAGGCCAAGGACTTGGTGAGATGGTCCGCCAACGCAGTGTTGGAATCAGAGAGCAAGGCGGAGGCGTCAATACTATCGCCAGCAGTGAAGTGAAACTCAGCGTTCTCTTCTGAGAACAAGGTGCCTGGGATATCACGAGCAGGGTGCTTGGCCTCAGGCGTGTTGGCATCCGCTTCCAGATCCACCACCGCAACGACATCCATCGGTTCCTTGTCTTTTCTCTACCTACCAGTCAGGGGAGTGCTCTCCCTAGTTTCCTCAGAGTGAGAGGGCTTTGACCTCGCAGGAGGACGAGTCCCAGCAGGGGAGCCTCCGTGTTTACCAACAGGGGAAAAGGTGGCCTCTGAGGCAGCCTCTGCCTTTGCATCCCTGAGGACAGAAGCCGGAGCTACAGACCTTGCAGGAGTCAGCTTGGGAGGAGGAGGAGGAAACCTCGCTCTGTTGATTGATAAACTCTTTACATACTTCATCAGATTCCGCTTCTTGTAGGTGGATGGGAGGGGAGGATGGCTGACGGCAACCGAGAAATCGCTATTCAGGCCAAGGTTCCTCATCTCTTTCCTTGACCAGAGGAAGGTAGCAAAGTCTGCAAGAAATTAAGAAAGATAGTCAAGTAAGCACACAATAAAATGAAGGCTAAGGAAATTCAGCTGCCATCAAAGTTCCCAAGCTACCTGCACTAAGACCCGGAGTTAGGTCCACTCGGGTCAAATAATCATCAGTCGCAATAAGCTCCGCATGGGGGAGCCAGTGGTCAGGGCCATACACGCCTTTCCTGTCCTTGGAAGAAGTGAACTGTTCGACCAAGTTCTTCTTTTTCCGGGTCAGCCTGACTTCAAGAGCCTTTCCCCCGACCCCAGGGTGATACTCCTGGCGAGTCTCCAGCCGGGTATGGACATGGTTCCTGAAATGCCTAGGAATCCGCCATCCCGTAGCGCTATGCACATATAAAAAGTTGTCCTTCCAATCCTTCAGGTTGCCCAGTACTGGCCAAACTAGGAAGCTGGTTTTTTGACGGAGAAGGGAGAAATAACATGGGGAGCCGCCCCCCTCAGTGGAAGCCACCATTTACAGGCCCACCATAAACCTTAAGGCATCTATGGATGGCTCTTCACCCCAGAACAGGCAGGTCCAGGTATATGCTATCAACGACCTAACAACAAGGGCCGTCAACTGGGCGATAGCCATATTCATACCCCTGAAGGCCTCCTCCGGGAAAGGGTGCGGGGGAAAGCGCAGGCCGAAGTCAAGACACTTATGATAGACAGCTATGCAGCCATCAGGGGGATTGCATACGGTGTCCTTCTCCCCAAGGACAATGACAGTATAACCCTCCCCAAAGTTGTAATGCCTGGCTATGGCCTCTTCAGCGTTTTTCTCCAAAATAAGGTCCCGGTTCTTGGGAGCTTGGTATGTCCGCAGGGGGATTCTATACATGGTCTTATCTAGGTAATGGGTCCTCCCTGACTCCCTAGGAATAAGTGAGTCGGCGATTGTAGAGGTGTCAATCTCCAACGCCTCGTTGTCAGAGTCAATAACATTAAGGGGAGCAGGCTCAGGGGAGTTGCCCCCCAACCCCACTATCCTCTGAGTGGCTTTCCTCAGCCACCCTGACTTCCAGCCCTCCGGAGGAGGAGGTGTGGACATGAGCTAGGTCCACCCCGACGCGGCCACGCGCGGGTTTGGGGAGGCGAATGAATCTCCATATGAGATGGGTCGAATTGAAATTTAAATCGAAGTAGGAGTCGCCACCGAACTTTGTGGGAGTTCGGGCCCGTTCGAACCCACTCTATGTCGTAGTGGGCCGTATACAAAAAACGGCCCATTTCCGGTGTGAGAGTTTATTGGGCTCGTCCCTTTGCATTACGATACCGATACCGACATTATCGGATACCGTGTATTGAATGACTCTCGTTGCCAATGGATTCGGACATCCGGAAACCATGGGTCTGAGTAAGGGGTGAGGGTACGTGTTGGGAAGTTCACTAAGAACACCCAACCCCGCCCGCACTTAGCGGCCTTTACTAAGATATCGTTCGTTTTTGGTGTACACGCGTTAGTTCGATAGTGGAATGATATGCAAACATTATTTTCCTAAGCATGTGAGAGAAAAATAAATGGGTTGCTAAGTCGTTTAATGCGTCTTAAACTAATAACGTCAAAGTTATTTTAGCATATGAAATTCATTTTAGTCTAATAAAACAAAAGAAATAAAATAAGCTGCTACAAACACGAGAAAACGAGTTAGTAACGATTGAATAAATCGAATAAAGATGCAAATACGATAATATGCATGATTTTAGAAGAAGGTTTATGACACGTGATGGATTAACACGTGTTGACCGGGGTCAAAAAAAGTATTTATCGAAATCTAAAAATATGTCACGAAAGTCGCTTTTTATGTAAGATCCGAAAAAATAGAAAAGCGAGAAAACGAGAAAAGGGGACTCGGCCATCCGGGCCTCCGCGCGAGTTGCCTGACAGGCGTGCGACTCGCGTGGGGGTCTGTCCGTTTTATATTTGTCGAAAACCGTCAATTTTTATAAATCGTGTACAAATATGGATTAATTTATACTCGATTTATATTTTCGATATTCGTCGTACTCGATATTATGAATTCGATATCGAATAGTCGAAATGATTTTAGAAAAGGTTTTGAATTTTTTTTGTTTTGAACGAAAAGTAAAAAAAGAATTTTGAACGAAAAAGATGTTAATTCTCTCCGCGTATAAAATCGTCGAATTTTGTTTAAAAAGATGTAACGATTTTATTAGCGTCAATGAGAATTAATTAATTTTGTTCTTGTTAGATACGATATTCGATTAGAGAATCGATATCGTATTTTAAGAACGTTATAAAAAATAGTTTTTGTAGTATCGATTATTATAATAATAAAAAATATGTGACGAACGACCCATATTAAAAATACGAAACGACCGACGACGCAACGAAAAGAAAGAAGAAAAAACGTGGAGAAGGAAGAGAAAAGGGAAAGAGTCGGGTTTGATTTACTCCCTCAACCTACATGCTTTGCTTTCTCGGTATAGAGCTCGTCGAACGGTGGCTTAGGCACGGGAGCGTCAAGATGATGTGGATGAGTTTAGGATGGTGCGTTTTTTTATGTGTGAGGTGACGGATTCGGCCGGATGGTGGGGTCGGGTTTCGTCGGTATTTTGACAGTATTTCGGTGCTTCTTTGGATGTATGTCGAGATTATTTTTTTTGCTAGATGTCGAGGATGTATGAAAGATAGATGTATATTTCATGTATGGTAATAATTGATCGCCTATTGATGGATAGTTTCTCAATGAATTGTGTTGTATAGAGGGTCCTATTTATAGGCGAAGAGGTTTAGGAGAGGTATCTTGCTTAGACAACAAGAAATACCGATTTGGATAGGAAACGCGAGAGTTCGAAAGGAACGAGAAGTCCGTTGCTTGGGGAGGAAGCAAGGAATCTCGTTTGGTTGGAGGGAGTTGGCCGAGTATTTTGATGCTCGGTCGGTAATTGATTCGGTTTTCGGATAGAATTCCTACTTGAGATCGAATTCTATCCTTAAATAGATTTGTTTAATATTTTTTGAAGCTGATTTTTTGTGGTGTTTGAGACCAAATCAGCCACGTGAGGTGTCACGGCTGACTCGTGTGTCTCGATAATATTTTTGACCGGGTTTTGACTCGGTCGCTAAAAGACGATTTTACCCCTGGTGTCGGAATCGACCCAAATTAGTCTCATTTGACTCGAAACGACCCACTGGGCCTGGATTTGAGGTTGGTTTTGTAAGATTTGTACTCCGTAATAAGCCCAAGCCAAATGTCATGATTTCGAGCCCATATCTGAGTCCATCAAAGCATGTTTGCGTCCGATCATCATCGGGTGTTTGGCAGGAACTACTATAGACACCTGGCGGTCAAAATGTGGGTGTCTACAGAGCCCCCACTCTGACTGAGGCTTGGACAAGGCGAAAGTCAGAGTAGCTACCAGGCCAACCGAGGATTAAGACCTGGCAGACTTCCGATCGGGTCGTTTAGAGTCCATTAGACTTACGTGAAGGGCTCGCCAGCCATAAGATAGAAATCATACCTGGGTAGATGTCAACAATGTCGTGGGGACTTTTCCTAAAAAGTCTTGGGTGTGTCTGTTTACAGACACATCCCATCTTGGAATAGCGCGGGGACTTCTCCTAAAAAGTCTTGGGTGTGTCTGTTTACAGACACATCCCATCTTGGAATAGCGTGGCGACTTTCTCCTAAAAAGCCTTGGGTGTGTCTGTTTACAGACACATCCCATCTTGGAATTGCGTGGGAGCTTGCCTTGGAAGCTCTGGGTGTATCTGCTTACAGATATATCCCGATTCCTTAATAGAAATGTTGCATGATCCTTCCACTGGGGAGTCTTTGAGAATTCTTCGGGGAGTCTTGGGGTACCTGTCTGTTGATACATAACAAACTGCATGTAACATTTAGGCGAAACACTGACTCATGCTGGGGGAAGAAATGATTTTTGATTGATTTTTTCGAAAGAAAATGAATTTTTTTTGGAAATTAGAATGCTTGGGATGACTTGATTCCTAATCCGATTCTGACACGGACTCCTAAAGTCTCTGGTTAGGCCTGTATGCCTAGATGAAGTGTGATAAAAATTCCTATTCCCGTGGTGACTAGGAAAGGGATTTTCTCAAATGGCTAAGTTTTGCGAATTTTAAAATGAGAATTTGAAGAGAGAGATATACCGACCGACTCGACTCTGGACGCGACAAGACGAGTTGACAGACACGACTGGACTCTATAAGGGTTGGACCGTGACTCGGTAGGGGATGGGCCACCTAATATGACAAGACTCTTAAGTTGCGCTATTTTGTAGCCTAGGCGAGTGGCAACACGGTCGAATCCTCGGAATGGGACTGTTTCCGTATGACAGGGCTTTGTGGTAGCAATGCCGTAGACTGGTGTTCTTTTGGATATTCTTTTGATTTAGGGGTACATTCCCAAAGTGGTTATTGCTTCGAGTCCTGACAGATTCTCGTCTTCGGTTGAGCCGAGTACTAGGACACACTACAGAAAGGAGGCTAGATTTTTTGAATTCATCTGGATTTTGTGAGTGGATGGAGGCTTCCTGCCTAAGAGAAGTCCCCAGGACGACAAAGCTAGCTGTTGACAACATGATGGTGTCGTGACCGGAATGATGGCGCTTTTTGAATGTGTGTTAATGTGAATGGTTGTGCCTTTGTCGAAAGGTTGCCTACGTATTCACGTGTAGTGAAATCAAACCAAGCCGTAGTTCAGTGTTGAAAGATGTATTATGATGCCTAGCTTATTAGGGCTTTGTGTGTAACTAGCCATAGCAATGGTGTAGGCTAGGTGCATTCCCAATGATGTCTTGACCAAAGGGCTGGAATAGTTAAGATGTTGATTCTGTGACTGTGAGCATTCTCCGGGATAGACCCCAGAGGTGGTGCGAACTATTTGGGCATGTTGTATGCCGACTGCAAGTTGAGTTCCCGTGTTTGGGGCTGGTTACTGGTTTAGATGTTTTTGGAAATGTGGAGCTAGGTCGCAAGTGGCTTTGATGTTTCGAAATCTGGAGCTCGATTTTGTGGAGCTAAGGCTTCGAGGGTAAGGTATTGTAATGTGGTAGGAAAGGGGGAAGTCGAGTAAAAATGACTCGGACTTCGATCGGGCAGGTTGATAATGTGGGATCTGGTTTCCATGTCTGGCCCTAAAGGTTAGGGTGTATCCTATGGAGCTTGAATCCTCAAAATTCTGGGCTATCTCTAGCCTAGGTCTCGAGAAGGTCATGAGGGTTGTAATGTGGGAAGGCTAGATGTGGTGTTAGCTGACCAGCTTGACTGTCTCTCCCCTATTGGATGGTATGGGTATTGTAATTTTTGAATTGACCGTTTCATGGTCACGGATTTTTGAATTCTTTGGGTTGACCTCTTAGCCCCGGTCATGAGATTCTTCATTTGAGTTGACCGTGTCTGGTCGAGGGATGTTGATAATTCTTTTTTGATCATGGCCAACTTTTTTGTTTTGGCCTTTTGCTTTTTTTTTTTTTCTCTTGGACTTTTGATTTTTTTGTCCAGCTTTTTTTTTTGTCGGTCAGACTAACACCTAAGGTAGGGATTGGCTAGTCTTATTGGAAGGATGTTTATTGTGGGAAGTGGGCTTGCCTCCCGTCTTGAACCCAAACTAGAAGACTACCCAGATTTGTCATAGGATTCGATATGCTCCTGCTACGGGTAGTTATGTGGCTTTCTATACCAGACATGGAATAGGTAAAAGGAAAACACGGGCTCGGTTTCCTGCAGTCATTATAGATGTGCCTATAATAGTCACGTGCGTATGCTCACAGTGTATGATGGTGTTCATCATGTTCTCGGAAACACATAAGCAAAGTATGTATGAGAAATAGAAAAGCTGATTTTATTGAATTTTGAAAAAGAGGACAGAATACAACTGACTTTGACTCTGACTTTGATTTGGAAATGAGGATGTAAGGTATCCTAGACTCGAACTCAGACTTAGACTCGAATCAAATCCGGACTCGGACGCTCGGTTGGTTGTTTTTTTTTGTAAGGTCTTCGATTACAGAGAAAGACGGGTGCCACGACTCGCCTAAACTCGGCTTTGCGCAAGTGCAAGAGAGGGAGTCAAACTAGACACGGCCCGGGGTGACGGGTCGACAAAGACTCTTGGACCGGGATACTCGAACGTTGATCTAGACGAGGTAACGACTGCGAATTGGACTCGAGCTGCATAAGGGTGAATCCGAAAATGGGGGCGACCGTGTTTGACCGTATCACGTGCTCGGACCAACCGTGGTGACCTAACCCTAGGTGACTCGAGTATTCGTAGCATAGGTACGATACGAAGAAGGCATCATTAGGACGCCGGTGCTGGATGAACGTAGGGTACCCCTTAAGGTGACCGTGGTTGACTGCTCGGTTGGGGGATAGCCCCCGAGTGAGGCTAAAGAATCTGATAGGACTCAGATGGTGTGACACCTAAGTGACTCGAAAGTGGGATACGTGAGACAACACGTGTAAGCCATGACCCTTAGAGTAACCGTGGTTGATCGCTCTGCTGAAGGGTGGCCCCCGAGTGAGGAAAAGCCTGAAAAGGAAATGACTCGGAAAAGACATCTAGACGGGTGACTCGTGGATGGTGGACTCTCCCTAGGATTTGGCAAAGTGGGCCTAGTCCCGTTTGAAGGAAGATCCATGTGAGAATTCCCCAGACTTTGGACTCGAGTGTGTAAACGGACTTCCCTTTGTAAGAGTTTGTCCTACGCAGGTGGGCCGTGCCATGACAAATAAGGCGGACTGGGATGGGGTAGAAACTTGTGACGTAAGATCGACGGAGTTTCGACGCTAGAGATTCTAACAACTTATGACAAGACCTGACACTACTAAATACGGGAAGTCCTAAGAAGAGGAAGGTTCTGAAAAGGGAAATTTGGATTTGAAAATCGAACAAAGTCGGATAGAATGGCCCGATTTTTTTTGAAAACCGAAAAATCTTATCGGGCCGAAATTTCGGAAATTTTGATGAAGTTTGGGCAGCATACCGGCTAAAAATAGGCTATTTTGAGTCAAAATCATAAGTCCTAAATTCGGTAGCTTTTCGGGCTTTGAAAAATGGATAGTTTTGAAAAGATGCAATTTTGAAATAATGGTTTTTTGAAAAAAGGTGATCAAGTAGCACGTAGTCACGGAAACAGTATAATGACACCATGTATGCTCCTAATCTAAGTCTCGGTCGGTCGAATAGGGTCTATACCAACGACGATAGCTTTCTCGCAAATCAGGACGGTCTTCCTAAGCCGAGTTGGTCTTAGAACCTGCCGTAAAACCCATGCGAGTTCCGTCATCGAAGTCTTTAGTGCACCCATTTAGGAATGCACCGTGGTATAGTGGGACGTTGGTCACAAGTAACCGGCCCGGGAAAAATTTGGGTTATGCATGAACCGTTGAACTAAAACGTGTACAATACTAATCGAACGATTTCTTTTCGAGTCTCACCCTGAGGATGCTGATGGTAAGTGACTCATCAGTTGATCCCCAGCGGATTCCCCAAATTGTGGACATGACATAGGTCCACCCCGACGCGGCCACGCGCGGGTTTGGGGAGGCGAATGAATCTCCATATGAGATGGGTCGAATTGAAATTTAAATCGAAGTAGGAGTCGCCACCGAACTTTGTGGGAGTTCGGGCCCGTTCGAACCCACTCTATGTCGTAGTGGGCCGTATACAAAATACGGCCCATTTCCGATGTGAGAGTTTATTGGGCTCGTCCCTTTGCATTACGATACCGATACCGACATTATCGGATATCGTGTATTGAATGACTCTCGTTGCCAATGGATTCGGACATCCGGAAACCATGGTTCTGAGTAAGGGGTGAGGGTACGTGTTGGGAAGTTCACTAAGAACACCCAACCCCACCCGCACTTAGCGGCCTTTACTAAGATATCGTTCGTTTTTGGTGTACACGCGTTAGTTCGATAGTGGAATGATATGCAAACATTATTTTCCTAAGCATGTGAGAGAAAAATAAATGGGTTGCTAAGTCGTTTAATGCATCTTAAACTAATAACGTCAAAGTTATTTTAGCATATGAAATTCGTTTTAGTCTAATAAAACAAAAGAAATAAAATAAGCTGCTACAAACACGAGAAAACGAGTTAGTAACGATTGAATAAATCGAATAAAGATGCAAATACGATAATATGCATGATTTTAGAAGAAGGTTTATGACACGTGATGGATTAACACGTGTTGACCGGGGTCAAAAAAAGTATTTATCAAAATCTGAAAATATGTCGCGAAAGTCGCTTTTTATGTAAGATCCAAAAAAATAGAAAAACGAGAAAACGAGAAAAGGGGACTCGGCCATCCGGGCCTCCGCGCGAGTCGCCTGACAGGCGCGCGACTCGCGTGGGGGTCTGTCCGTTTTTTATTTGTCGAAAACCGTCAATTTTTATAAATCGCGTACAAATATGGATTAATTTATACTCGATTTATATTTTCGATATTCGTCGTACTCGATATTATGAAATTGATATCGAATAGTCGGAATGATTTTAGAAAAGGTTTTGAAAAAAGTTTGTTTTGAACGAAAAGTAAAAAAAGAATTTTGAACGAAAAAGATGTTAATTCTCTCCGCGTATAAAATCGTCGAATTTTGTTTAAAAAGATGTAACGATTTTATTAGCGTCAACGAGAATTAATTAATTTTGTTCTTGTTAGATACGATATTCGATTAGAGAATCGATATCGTATTTTAAGAACGTTATAAAAAATAGTTTTTGTAGTATCGATTATTAAAAATAATAAAAAAATATGTGACGAACGACCCATATTAAAAATACGAAACGACCGACGACGCAACGAAAAGAAAGAAGAAAAAACGTGGAGAAGGAAGAGAAAAGGGAAAGAGTCGGGTTTGATTTACACCCTCAACCTACATGCTTTGCTTTCTCGGTATAGAGCTCGTCGGACGGTGGCTTAGGCACGGGAGCGTCGAGATGATGTGGATGAGTTTAGGATGGTGCGTTTTTTTATGTGTGAGGTGACGGATTCGGCCGGATGGTGGGGTCGGGTTTCGTCGGTATGTTGACAGTATTTCGGTGCTTCTTTGGATGTATGTCGAGATTATTTTTTTTGCTAGATGTCGAGGATGTATGAATGATAGATGTATATTTCATGTATGGGAATAATTGATCGCCTATTGATGGATAGTTTCTAAATGAATTGTGTTGAACAGAGGGTCCTATTTATAGGCGAAGAGGTTTAGGAGAGGTATCTTGCTTAGACAACAAGAAATACCGATTTGGATAGGAAACGCGAGAGTTCGAAAGGAACGAGAAGTCCGTTGCTTGGGGAGGAAGCAAGGAATCTCGGCTGGTTGGGGGGAGTTGGCCGAGTATTTTGATGCTCGGTCGGTAATTGATTCGGTTTTCGGTAGAATTCCTACTTGAGATCGAATTCTATCCTTAAACGGATTTGTTTAATATTTTTTGAAGCTGATTTTTTGTGGTGTTTGAGACCGAATCAGCCACGTGAGGTGTCACGGCTGACTCGTGTGTCTCGAGAATATTTTTGACCGGGTTTTGACTCGGTCGCTAAAAGACGGTTTTACCCCTGGTGTCGGAATCGACCCAAATTAGTCTCATTTGACTCGAAATGACCCACTGGGCCTGGATTTGAGGTTGGTTTTGTAATATTTGTACTCCGTAATAAGCCCAAGCCAAATGTCCATGATTTCGAGCCCATATCTGAGTCCATCAAAGCATGTTTGCGTCCGATCATCATCGGGTGTTTGGCGGGAACTACTATAGACACCTGGCGGTCAAAATGTGGGTGTCTACAGGAGGCAAGGTCACTTTTAACCCTGTCCCTACCCTCCGTCCTTTCATTCGAAGGACCAGTAAAAGAGAGAACCTGAGCACGACGATTGGCCATGATATTCAAAGAGAAGGAAAAACAAAGAAATGGAAAGATGAGGAAGACAAGGATTAGGATTCTAACCTAATTAATGGCCGCCGGATGAAGATGCGAGAAAAAGCTCCTCTGTCTAAAAACGCTTAGCAAGGAAAGAGAGTGTAAGGGAGAATGTGAAGGGGGGTTGTGAGTTTTCAAATGTGTAAAAGGGGGAAGGGGGGAAGTAATGACACTCTTATAGGCAGAGGAAGATGGAAAGCCGCCCAGTCAGAGGGCTTCCCCAAGAAAGAGCCCCCACGTGTCACACATCTTAAAACCAACCACCCATCACTTCCCAAGAAACCTCGAGAAAACAACAAAGGCAAAAGAAATCACTGCATGACGTCACTCATTCAAAAACAAAGGCCAACACATGAAAGTCAAAAACCCACCTGATTCTCATTAGTCAAAAGGCCCAAAAGGCCAAGATTACAAAGCAAAGTGGGAACAAAAGAAAAGTTACAAAAGGAGCCTGACAGTTTGGCTCGACCAGCCTGCTAACGCAGGGTAGGCCTAATCATCATCAAAACCCGGAGAGTAATCCCCGGGGCTGTCGTGGCCACCTGCGTCGGATCGCCAGTCCTAGCTGCCGGAGTCCTCGAATGCATCGTCAGGGCCCTCTCCTTCATCCTTGCCAGATGAATAGCCCTGGCCTTCACTATCCTCTGAGTTGTGACTACTCACGTCCCAGTCCCTGCCATAAGGGCCCACCCTAGTACCTTCAGGGGAGCCATAATCTTCCTTTTTTCTCACCAAAGGGGAAGAGGGGCTTGACTCAGGGGAAGAGCCTAGGTCAGGACAATCAGGGTCAAAGTGTTCGGGGGTGTAGCCAAGGGAAGCACCTATAACACCCCCTAAAAGAGCAGCCCCCCGCCTGGGCACAGCATTTGGGCACAAGCCCTGCGGGAGTGGAAGACTTTTTAGGGCGCTTGCTGGCACTGGTTGAAGGCTTCACCTTGACAGTCCGCGGAAGTTGAGAACGCGTTCGGCTGCTACAACGAAGGGCCAGGTGTACTTGCCTGGGATACCTCAATCTTCGGCGCCCCCTGAAGCAAAGAATGCTCACATAAATTCCACAACAAAAAACCATTTTTCTTACCCAAGACATTTTTGAAGAGGAATAGAGGAAGATGAAAATGGATTGTGAAAATGATGAAGTGATGGTGGGAATTTGTCACGTCCCCACCGTCAATAATATAACCGGCTAGACCTAACGGTAGTTAGGGTATGTCGGGATCGTATCCACGGAGACGGTGTTGCAAAGTTTAGACTATGTCCACCTAGAACGAGACTATGCTACCAAACAAACACAAGAAATGACAAGTGATGAATTATGATGGGAGAAGAGGTATGAACAAGACTAACAATGAACTAGCTATAATGCAAACTAATAAAAGCAACTAAGATGATCAACTAAAGAGATATAAAATTCAAATATGGGAAGGAGTAGGGTTAAGTCGGGTTCATAAGCATGGTAGGATGATTGGGTAATCAAGGGTGTAGATGTCACTTGGTCACTAGGGTCGGTTTGCGCTCTCGCGCCAAAGCCAAAGTCCGCACTCTCGTGTCTAAGACTAGACCCGAACATTCATGCAAGATGCTACTCAAAACACAAACATTCAACCACAAATTTAGTACACAATGAGAAGGAGAGAACAAGCATGAGAAGCATTGGCCACTACTACCCATACAAGCAATACAACAAACACATAGTGTGCCCAATAAGTGACTAGCAACAAATGAATCACCTTTACCCACAATCAAGCCCTAATCACCCATAATCCACACTTAATCCCCCTAATAACCCCACAAGGAATCTACTCACTCATTATCAAACTAACAATAACAAGGATAAGAGAAATCAACATAAATAATCCAACATTCATCATGAACAAACAAGAATAGATAAACAATATGTAAAGAGTAAAACTTGAAAGATTAACAAAGATTAAGAGAAGAGAAATTATACCCACTACAATAGGATGAAAAAGATGAGAACTTGAATTAGTAAGAAACCCAAATAAAACCCCAAGGTTGTCAATCTTGGATGAGTCTTCAAGAATCTTCTTAATTACAAGACTAATTACAAAGATTAACTAAAGATTAAAGGAAGATTAAACTAATGAGAGGAGAACTAAATCTAGGGTTTGAATGTTAAAAAGAGGCTTAAGATAGTCTAGGGTAAGGTAGGATACATAAACAATACAAGACGGAAGTATTTATAAGGTTACAAGAATGAAGGAGGAGAAAAGAATGAGATGCGTGCTACAGCAGCATGGTCCCGACCGGGAAGGGAATGGTCCCGACCGGGAAGGGATGGTCCCAACCGGGAAGGACCCAGAACAGAACACCCCTCTTTTGTGCACTTCATCCCGGACGGGATGAGGCCATACCCGTCGGGGATGAGTCTTGTAGGCCTCCAATATGATCTTTAAGGTTCCTCCTTGCTTCACATGGACTTCTCATCGACTCTCGGGTCTCGGGATCGATTCTAAGGGGCTCGGGATCGGGTCCCAAGGTCTCGGGGTCGAATCCAAGGCATCAAGTGATCGTTCCTCCGCTTTGTTGGCTCCGAAAAGTGTATGTATTGAGTCGGAATCGCTCCAACTCTCCATGAATGGTCTCGGGAACCTGAAACGAGCTAGAGGAAGCATAAGTAGCCCATGAACCGCTCCCAAGGAGCGATTCCGCAAGGAAATTGGGACCAAAACACAGCAAAATAGGCACTAAAAACTACGCTTATCAACTCCCCCACACTTAACCGTTACTCGCCCTCGAGTAAGTACATACTAACTACTAAACTAGCCGAGTGGGTATTAGCGCACCCTACGCCCTTTCAACTCACGCGAGAACACCTAGAGGATAAGTGCTCTCCGCAAGGCAAGTGAGGTCTTGCGACAAAACCGTGGATGCAACCGGACACAAAAACACATAAACAACAAACATACAAACAAACAGACAAAAGGTTGCACCCACAAGAAAAGAAACCGCTTCCCTCAAACAAGCGGTGAAAGAAGCACCGGTTTAGGACTCAAGGCAAGTGACAACGTTCCCGAGCTAGCAATACAAACCAAAATGGACTAAACCCTAACAGTATGACGACAAAACAACAAAAACGTTGGTAACTTACCTAGGTTCCTCCTAACTTCCTAAGAACGTACTACGGGACGATCGGCGGGATGGAAAGTGATGAACCACGGTGTTAGTCGACACTGTAGGTAAGTGAGACCCCGCCCCCTTTAGCAAAGAGCCAAGAGGGTCGTCCCATGCCCAAAACCGCCTAACTAATCCAAGTAAAAAGGTGGAAATATTTGCAAAGTGAGGGAAGACCGACCTTTGCCGCTATCATCCTTCCTAGGGACTCGGTCCTTTGGTAAGCTCTTCACAGCAAAAGTCGGAAAAAGGCTTATTTTTTTGGGGTTAAGATCTTTTTGTGAGACGATTTTCTTTTGGCATTTTCTCTTTTCTTTTGCATTTTTGCTTTGTTTGTTGCCATGCCATTTCTTTTTCTTCTTTTCTATTTTCTTTTTGGCTTTTGTGCCTTTTCTTTTTCTTCATTCTTTTCTTTCTTTCATTTTCTTTCTTTTTCTTTTCTTTGCCCTTTTTGGCTTGATTTGGCTTTTTGGCATTTCTTTGTGTAACAAGAAACAGAGAATTCAACAATTTGCAATTTATTGTGTGGATATGTGTAGGAGGTAGGTGAATGGGAGAGTTGGGAGCGCGCTTTCCCTACAAACCTACAAAAAGGGAAGAACTTGGACTAATCAAACAATCCTAAACACGGTCACCTAAGGACGGGACTCGGCAACCAAGGCCTTTTCACACCGTGGATGGTCATTATGGTCAAAATGCAAATACCGTAGTAAATCCCTAGTAAGCTAGGTGGACTCAAGGTAAAGGACCAACGAATTCATTGAGTTAGGGTCATTCTACTAGATTAAAGTCCAAGACTCGATTTATACCACTAGG
This sequence comes from Agrostemma githago, assembly GCA_958450325.1. Lineage (NCBI taxonomy): Eukaryota > Viridiplantae > Streptophyta > Magnoliopsida > Caryophyllales > Caryophyllaceae > Agrostemma > Agrostemma githago. Next base: position 55,926,556 of record OY288247.1, on the reverse strand, counting down.
AAAGGAAAGTAAACACTCGCACACTAGCCTCTAAACCGGGTTTTCGAAAACCTTTTTAAACACACAAGACACAACTACACATCAGAAAACAAAGACTCAATAAAGAACGAAAGAAAAAGAGGCAAAAGCAACAAAACAAAAACGAAACAAAACGAACACATAAACAACACAAACACCACCCCTAACTTCCGAACAAGTCACCAAATCAACCACAAGAATTACAAAGCTCCACCCGAGCACACCACATCACAAACCTTCTCCAAATTTCTCACGAAATAAAGAGGGAAAAGGGATAGAAGATGTTACCGGATGTCTTGAAAGCTTTCCAAAACTAACGGTGATTAAGCAACCTATAAGGAAAAGGGAGGCAAAACACACACAACAAAACAAATATACGACACAACGACACAAATGGAACACACAAGAAAATCTTTTTGATTTTTGTGAAAAAATTTCAAATTTTTAGGGTTTTTAAAGATTTTTTCGAAAAACTAAGAAAATAAAACTAGCTATGATAGAATATCGCTCCCCCACACTTAATCCGAGCAATGTGATCATGCTCGACGGTAGTGCATGGGAGCACAAAATAAAAAAACTACGAAAATAAAGCTAAAAATCCAAAAAGTGGAGAAAATGGTAGAATGTGTCCGGCCGGGGTGTAGTCAAGTCACCATGGGCCGAGACAAGAAAAGATATGGATGGGGGAAGAAATAAAAATAAAGAAATAAAAGGAAATGGGAGGGGAGGACTAGGTGTAATCAAGTCACCTAGCCCGGATTCCGCCCAAATCCGACTAAATCCTACAAAAAGGTGAAAGTCTTGTAAAATTTGGATTTTGAATTGACTCTCGATGTAGCCACATCATCGAGAGTCGGGAGCAACAATTACCAAGGCCCCGAGGGCCACCATGACACAAATGATATAAGGGAAAAGGAATAAACAAATGAAGACAAGCTAAAAAAACGGAAAAGAGAGGATAGTTGCCGTACCATACGGTTAGCAACTCACTCGCTCCATCGTCTCATAAATCAATATCGGCATGTAGCTAGTCGTCGTCGTTGTTATTCCTCTCCAATCGCTATATGGTTCCATGGTTGGGGCACAAAGGTAAAATGGGGTGGGTTTTGATGTGAAAGTCGGTCTAAAGTGAAGAGAAAGTGAGGTTAAACTGTGTATGAGAGGTGTAGGGGTCATATAATGAGAGTAAGGACATGTAGGGAGGTTGGGAGGGGGTATAAAGTGGTTGGGTGGGCTTAAACGACGAAGAAAAGGCCAAAGGAGGACAGGGGGTCCATCCCGGTCGGGATGGATGGTCCCGGTCGGGATGACCTGCTCGTCCCGGTCGGGAAGCCTTCGTCCCGGTCGGGATGGCACTCCAGTAGCCCCAACTTTTGTCACACCCATCCCGGACGGGATGACATCCTTCCCGGTCGGGATGGCTCATCCTTCCCGATCGGGATGACCTCTTCTCGGCCGGGAAGAGTCTCCTAACCCTCTATAGCTCCCAAAAGCTCGTTCCAAGCTTCAAAAACCCACTCCCCTTCACACGATCCAAGCTCAAACAATGACCACTCCTCCCTAGGAATCACCTTCACTTCACCTATCAAACAAAGCTCATACACACATCAAATTCCCTCCCTCACATTGCTCATCAACAATCCAAATAATCAATAATTTCACAAAACTAAAAGAAATTACAAGAGATAGAGATATATACAAAGAGACGGTTCTTGTGGAACTCCGTCAAACCAAGGATGGTGCATTCTTCAATCTTTTTCTTCAACAACAATGAATAGTTCCATCTCCATCAAGGGCACGAAGAAACAAGTCGAAGGCCCTAGCAAAGTCTTCAATCAAGCTAGTAATATAAGCATCCAAATACCAAGGCTCTCCGTGACCTTGTCTCGACGTTCCCGGGGCGTCCCGATCTTGTAAGTTCAATGGCTTGAACTTATACTTTTGATCCTTCGGGTTATACCCAAACGTCCATCGATCCTCATGTGGCCCCAATGGAGGCTCATCTTCCTTCTTGCCTTTCAACTTGTCATCAAACCCATGACATGGGCACTCATCCTCTCCAAAATTCGGAGTCATCATCCTGAAGTTCACAAGAGTTCTTTTTCAAGCTTTGTCCCGACTCTCCCCCTAAATCAATGTCTTTCGTGGCGTGGATCATTTTGCGAGACTCATCATTAGTAGGCGAAGTGTTGCCTTGGAGGTCAAACACTAACTTCTCTTCGCCTAGCTCGAAGGTGATCCTACCATTCTTCACATCGATCATAGCACCGGCGGTGTGTAGAAATGGGCGCCCAAGGATAATGGGAGTGATAGCATCTTCCGGCATATTGATCACGATGAAATCGACCGGAATGAAAAACTTCCCGATCCGTACCGGCACGTCCTCTAGCATCCCCAATGGTCGGTTGAATGAACTATCGGCCATTTGGAGTGTAATAGAAGTACTTTTAAGCTCCTTCATCCCAAGTTGGCAACAAATAGAATAAGGGATGATGCTCACACTCGCACCCAAGTCACATAATGCCCTCTCGATCTTGTAGTTGCCTATGGTGCAAGGGATCGAGAAACTACCCGGATCCTTCAACTTTGGAACCGTAGAACCTTGAATAAGCTCGCTCACCACCCTTGTGAACGCAATAGTCTCTTCCTTGTCGATAGATCTCTTCCTAGCAAGGATTTCTTTCATGAATTTTCCATATGCCAGGATTTGGGTAAGTAGCTCGGTAAATGGGACATTCACATCCAACTTCTTCACAATATTAAGGAACTTGTCATATTGGCTATCCACTTTGGTCTTCATTTGCCATGTTGGGAAAGGCAACTTGATTTGGATCTTGTTTTGCTCAATAGGGGTGGACTCTTCAAATGACACTTTCCTTTTACTCTTGACTTTTCCTTGAAGTGGGGGAAGCTTGTCTTCTTGGGGTTTCTCAATCTCCCATAAGACTTGCTCCTCTATAGGATTTCCCAAGCTTTGGTCTTCTTGAATTTGAGGCACAACTTCTCTTGTTGGTTCTTGCTCATTAGGGGGCGGGGGAGAGTTATAAGATGTACCTCTCCTCGTGGTAATAGCATTTACATGCTCAAGTTTCGATGTTTCACCTTGAGGAGGTAATTGCCCCTTTTGCCTTGAAGAGCTACCCGAAGCAAGTTGAGCTATTTGGGTTTCAAGCATCTTCGTATGAGCATCTCTCGCCATGTTGTCCCTTTGAATAAAAGCATAGAACTCTTGTTGGTTTTTTGACATCTCCATTTGACCCCTTTGCATCTCCAACATAGATTTTTGAACGTCGAAATCACGAGTTGGAGATTGTGGATTGTGCAGAGTATCGGTGAGGGATAATGGAGCACCGTAATCATGAATAGGAGATCGGCTCCTAGGCTTGCTTTGTTGTTGTCGATGGTTCCCTTGGAACCATGAGAGTTGCCTTGATTAAGGCCTTGATTGTTGCCATTGTTGTGGTTTGGTTGCCTTTGGAAGTTTCGGTTTCCTTGGAAACCACCTTGATTGAAGTTCCCTTGTTGGAACCTTTGATTGTTGTTGTGGAAGGTACCTTGGTTATTTTGCTTGAAGTTGTTGAAGGGTCTTGGATTACCCACATAACCTTGATAACCTTGATTGTTGTCCCTTAAGGGAGGTGGAACATAGGGACGAGGTTACATAGCTTGTTGTTGAGGGACTTGATTGGAAGCTTGGTATTGGTTGGAATAGGAGGCACCTTGCTTGAATGCTTGAAAGGCGTTCACTTGCTCAACACTTCCTTGACAATGCATAGGATCATGACCAACGATTCCACAAGTGTCACACATCCCATAATAAGGCAAAGGAGGTGCAAATCCTAAAGCATTCACTTCATGAATTGAGTGTTGATTGGAGGAACTAATGCTTTGAACTTGAGTGAGGTGGCCTTGGAGCTTCTTGTCAATACTCTCCATGTGTGTTTTCAATTGAGCTCCAAGGTCAATGCTTAATTGAGTAATAGCATCAACCTCGTGCCTACCTCCTCGACTTGCCTTCCTAGGCCTTGAGTATTGAGAATTATGAACCGCCATCTCCTCGATTCTTGCCCATGTTTGGTCATCATCGACCTCGGTGAACCTACCATTGGAGCCCATGTTGAGTATAGTTCTTGAGTCCTCATAAAGACCGTTCCAAAATTGTTGGACTAAGAACCATTGTGAAAGTCCATGGTGGGGGCACGATCTCACCAAAGATTTAAACCTCTCCCAAGCCTCATAAAGGCTCTCTTCATCCCGTTGTTGGAAACGGTGATGGAGGCCCTTAGCAAATTAGTCTTCTCCGGAGGGTAGAACTTTTGGTAGAACGCCAATGCAAGTTTCTTCCAAGTATCAATGCCCATGGTTGCCCTATCGAGACTCTTGATCCATTGCTTCGCTTTTCCAATCAATGAGAATGGAAATAATACCCAACGGATTTGATCTTGAGTAACCCCGGTTTGAGAAATAGCGTCACAATAATCGAAGAAAATCTCCATGTGTTGGTGCGGGTCTTCGGTAGGCAAACCACTAAATTGGTTCCTCTCCACAAGTTGGATGAATTGAGTCTTGGCCACAAAATTTCCGGCATAAGCGGCCGGTAGAGCATTCGGTCCCGGCAAGACATCTTCCGTAAATGTAGAGTGGGATGAAAACTTCAGCATAATTGGACGTAAGGGAGATGGTGGTGAAGACGGAGTTGAAGTAGATGTAGAGGGGGAACTAGGACTAGAATATCCAAAGGGATTGGTGAAACTCCCTTCGGCCGTCTCTCGAGATGCTTCCTCAAAATCGTTTCCTTGAGCTTGCTCTTGATGAGTATTGCTTGCGCTTGGTTGAGAGATTCTAACCCGGTTAATCGTCCGTTGGCGAAAGGCTCGAAAAAGCCTTTCCGGCTATGGATTAAAGAGAAAGAATTCGCCTCCCCGCCTAGGCATACACTACGCACTAGAACAAACGTGAGAACACCTAGTGCTTTATGGGCACTAGGTAACGACAATAAACAAGCACAATCGAAAGACAAAGAGAAAAGAAGAAGAAATAAAACTAATGAAACAAGAAAAATCTAGAGAATATGCACAAGAGATGATAGAAGAGCACAAAGAAGGGTAACTAAGTCTAGCTATAAGCAAACTAAGTCTAAACAATGCACCGTCCCCGGCAACGGCGCCAAATTGATGGTGGGAATTTGTCACGTCCCCACCGTCAATAATATAACCGGCTAGACCTAACGGTAGTTAGGGTAAGTCGGGATCGTATCCACGGAGACGGTGTTGCAAAGTTTAGACTATGTCCACCTAGAACGAGACTATGCTACCAAACAAACACAAGAAATGACAAGTGATGAATTATGATGGGAGAAGAGGTATGAACAAGACTAACAATGAACTAGCTATAATGCGAACTAATAAAAACAACTAAGATGATCAACTAAAGAGATATAGAATTCAAATATGGGAAGGAGTAGGGTTAAGTCGGGTTCATAAGCATGGTAGGATGATTGGGTAATCAAGGGTGTAGATGTCACTTGGTCACTAGGGTCGGTTTGCGCTCTCGCGCCAAAGCCAAAGTCCGCACTCTCGTGTCTAAGACTAGACCCGAACATTCATGCAAGATGCTACTCAAAACACAAACATTCAACCACAAATTTAGTACACAATGAGAAGGAGAGAACGAGCATGAGAAGCATTGGCCACTACTACCCATACAAGCAATACAACAAACACATAGTGTGCCCAGTAAGTGACTAGCAACAAATGAATCACCTTTACCCACAATCAAGCCCTAATCACCCATAATCCACACTTAATCCCCCTAATAACCCCACAAGGAATCTACTCACTCATTATCAAACTAACAATAACAAGGATAAGAGAAATCAACATAAATAATCCAACATTCATCATGAACAAACAAGAATAGATAAACAATACGTAAAGAGTAAAACTTGAAAGATTAACAAAGATTAAGAGAAGAGAAATTATACCCACTACAATAGGATGAAAAAGATGAGAACTTGAATTAGTAAGAAACCCAAATAAAACCCCAAGGTTGTCAATCTTGGATGAGTCTTCAAGAATCTTCTTAATTACAAGACTAATTACAAAGATTAACTAAAGATTAAAGGAAGATTAAACTAATGAGAGGAGAACTAAATCTAGGGTTTGAATGTTAAAGAGAGGCTTAAGATAGTCTAGGGTAAGGTAGGATACATAAACAATACAAGAGGAAAGTATTTATAAGGTTACAAGAATGAAGGAGGAGAAAAGAATGAGATGCGTGCTACAGCAGCATGGTCCCGACCGGGAAGGGAATGGTCCCGACCGGGAAGGGAATGGTCCCGACCGGGAAGGGATGGTCCCGACCGGGAAGGGATGGTCCCGACCGGGAAGGACCAAGAACATAACACCCCTCTTTTGTGCACTTCATCCCGGACGGGATGAGGCCATACCCGTCGGGGATGAGTCTTGTAGGCCTCCAATATGATCTTTAAGGTTCCTCCTTGCTTCACATGGACTTCTCATCGACTCTCGGGTCTCGGGATCGAGTCTAAGGGGCTCAGGATCGGGTCCCAAGGTCTCGGGGTCGAATCCAAGGCATCGAGTGATCATTCCTCCGCTTTGTTGGCTCCGAAAAGTGTATGTATTGAGTCGGAATCGCTCCAACTCTCCATGAACGGTCTCGGGAACCTGAAACGAGCTAGAGGAAGCATAAGTAGCCCATGAACCGCTCCCAAGGAGCGATTCCGCAAGGAAATTGGGACCAAAACACAGCAAAATAGGCACTACAAACTACACTTATCATGAAGTAAAGCCAGAATTTATACAAAGGAAAAAGCAAGTTATTAATGGCGTCCCAACCATTTATGCAAGAGGAAGGACCAATCATCAAATCTGACACGCTGCTTAAGAGACCATTTTGCGAGAAAAGTAATCATGAGGAAAGACATTCCAACTCTTTGCATACCCCGAGCAGTTAAGACTTTTTCTCGGAAACATGCGTTGCATTAAATGCTAAGGTGGGATTCAGGAAGTCAACCTCCCGCCATCCCAATCAAGAAGTCACCTGCTGAAGGAGAGCTCTGCTCCCCCTCAGCCGGCGAGGGCCATGTGATGGGGGTCGGTAGCCTGCCACGGGTCGCCCGCCATCTGGGCCCCGAGGGAGCCCCGACCCGAAGAAGAAAGGCCTACTTGACAGTCCATCAAGAGTGAGGCCTTGTCAAAGAGCCTCCAAAAGGCGACCTCAGTTGTTCCGAACTCCAAGCATATTCCTTCTCTGCCCGTCAGGGTCATGCCACGTGCTGGCTGAGCCAGTTGACCTCCCCCTGCCTGCCAGCCTCCAGGGTATTCTCGCCTTCCCTGCTGGGTCATGGGGGGGAAGAAACCAGAATCCCTCCGTCCAGGCTCAAGGTAAAATAAGGAAATGAGTGGACATGGTGAACCCACGTGTCACCTTCCCGTTCACTCATTCCCCCTCTCTCCTTTCCTCTTTTCTCTCTCTCTCTTGGGCGAAGGTATAAATACTTTGCCACTTCCCACGTCGAAACGGTTAGAATTTCTCTCTCTAGACTCTTACTCTAAAACCGCCACCTTACTCCTCACGAGTAAGGTTCGTAAAGGCATTTCACGGGCTGACTTAGGCATCGGAGAAGGTTCCCTCGGACACCTCCGGGGCCCTGTGCCTTCTATGTGCAGGGAGCAGGCCGATTCCGCCGGGAAAGTCCGACCAACGGAGTAAGAGGGAGGAGAGGCTCGAGAAGATTGACAATCATCATCAGTACAACATCACAAATCAAAGGATCCGAATCCGCTTCGGGTCGATTGTTTCCGTGACCGGAACATATATGACCTCTAATTTGACCCCCTCACCTGAAAAAGTTCATGCTTTATATATATATATATATATATATATATATATATATATATATATACATATATATATATATTGTTGATTAAAACTTAACGCTGCTTGAAAATCAATCAAATGCACTTAATTTAAAATGAAAATTCGTTTATTAAAAAAAATTAAAAAATTGAAGAAATTATAAAACTGGATACCGGATATCCAAAAAAGTCGGATATCCGATTTTCGGATATACGGAAAAACCAAAGCGGGTAAGGATAAAAAAAAACATAGTTGATAAATCATACCCATTTTTTACTAGTTCATACCCAACTTTTCATTATTTTTCCATTACTACCCTTTCTCTTAGAAAAAACCATTTCCCAATCCCCTTTGAATCTAAGGAATTCCATCTTTTTTAATTCATCGAAACCTAACTTAATTCTTTGATAACTACGCTAATTTGCACATGAGACAAATAATTTTCTTGTTTTTATTAATATTTTCACTTTCTAATATATTTATGAGATGTTATCTTAATTTTTTTGTTTAATTTCTAATTAAACCCTAATTATCTTACTGATTAATTTGTTTGCTTAATTTCTAACTAAACCCTAGTTTCATCTTTATGTGACTTTAGAATTACGGATCAATACAATTGATTTGTTGTTTCTATTAATAATTTTGCTTTATAATATAATCATTGTGATATAGTATAGCATACTGTAATCAAATAATGAAAAGAGGCGGGAAAAGTTGTTAGATAACAAACATTATAAAAGCTAGAATCTCAGCTGTAATATTCATTATGTTACATAATACAAATCCCCAAAATTCATGTCTTCTATCCTTCTCTCTAGTTTGTTAATTCTGTTATACATTCACCTCGAAGCTCTCATTCTCCATCCAATTGAGAGAAGCTTCTTGTGGTCTGTATCATTGGTATCAGAGCGACTGCCTCGATCTTGAGGAATTGCTAAGCAGAGAATCGTGAAAATCTGGCACCGATAACGCGTAAAAATCAAGCTCGACGACAAAATTCAGCTACAGAGGGAAGAATTTCTACATTAGAACAGAAATTGGAGGATCAAGCTGCGATTCTAGGGGAATTGGTGAAGCTATTGAAGAACAGAGAAGATGGAGTACCGAATATCGGAGACGATCAACCTAATACGTCTCAAGGTAACAAAAATAATCTCAGATTCTCTCCTAAGCTTGAGTTTCCTTCATTTGATGGTACTAAACCTCGTATGTGGATTAAAAAATGTCTCAAATACTTCAATTTGTGTAAAATCTTGGATGAACAACGTGTTGATTTGGCGAGTATGTACATGTTTGGTCGAGCTGAATCATGGTACAATAGTTATATTCTAGCCAGGCGTAATGTGGAGTGGGACGATTTCATAGTTGATGTTTGCGCTAGATGTAAGGAGGAAATTGCTGGTAATGTTGTGGAAGAATTCAATAAACTGACTCAAACAGGAACAATTGATGATTACTTAAATGCTTTTGAGAATTTGAGGGGGCTAATGGTGCAACGTAACCCTTTGTTGCCTGATCAGTATTTCTTGGATAGCTTTATTGGGGGGTTGAAACCCTCTCTAAAACCCTTTGTTAGGGCTTTCAAACCTCAGAATTTGGCTTCTACAGTGGAATATGCCCGTCTGCAGGAAGAATCCTTGGGTGTTCAAAAGACTAATTCAAAGAATTTTAGCCAGACTTTTACTCTTTTTCCTAAACCCATGAACAATCAGGGTTTTGTTAGGCCTCAAAAGGGGATACTGCCTACTCCTGCTACTAATAGTTCCACAACCACAACCATACCTAATACTCACATACCTACCCGATATATTAGTGCTACAGAAAGGGCGGAGAAGCAAAGGAAGGGAGAGTGTTACTTTTGTACAGAACCTTTTGATAGAAATCACAAATGTAAACATAAAGGAACTCAATTGTTTGCAGTTGAAATAGAAGGGCAAGATGAGGAAGGCGAAGAATTTAATACAATTGAAGGGGATATAAGTGATGGGACTGATATAGGGTATGAAGTAGCCCTAACTGAGCCTTGTATCTCGGTAAATGCATTGTCAGAAAGCCAGGGTTTTCAGACCATGAGAGTCACTGGTTATGTAGGGAGAAAAGCCATTCATATTCTAATTGATTCAGGAAGCACACATAATTTTCTGGACCAAGAAATGGCTATTAAACTAGGGTGTAAAATGTCACAAATTCAACCTCAAGCTGTTACAGTGGCAGATGGAAGCCAATTCCCTTGCCAACTTATGTACAAAAGATTTTCATGGAGGCTGCAAAACACATATTTCACGACTGATGTTTTGGTTATACCTTTGGGAGGATGTGACATGGTATTGGGGGTTCAGTGGCTGAGTACACTAGGAACGGTTAGTTGGAACTTCCGGCGACTGAAAATGGAGTTTAATTTTGAGGGCACAAAACATGTGCTCAGGGGGTTGGCACCTAAAGGGGTCAAAACTGTAAAGGGGACGCCTTCTTTGAAATTAATAAGCAATGCTACTCAGCTATGTCTACTGCAAATTTCTACTGTGCAGGAGAGTAATGACCAAGCCTTATGCTGTTCTCACGAAATAAACCATGAGTCCAGCCAACCAATGGCATTACAAGAACTGTTACAGAAGTACAAGAGGATATTTTCAGAACCTACTGGCCTACCTCCAATCAGAGGTGTATATGACCATAGGATTCCTTTGTTACCGACTGCTCAGCCTGTTAATATAAGACCCTATTGATATCCTCTCAAGCAAAGAGATATCATTGAAAAATTAGTGCAGGAGATGTTGGATCAGGGTATTATTCAGCCCAGTTGCAGTCCGTTTGCTTCACCTGTTGTATTAGTAGGCAAGAAAGATGGCTCCTGGCGGTTTTGTGTGGATTACAGGGAGCTCAACAAGCGTACTGTCAAAGATAAGTTTCCCATACCAGTTGTAGACGAACTCATTGATGAGTTAGCTGGTACACAAGTCTTTTCTAAACTTGACTTAAGAGCAGGATATTATCAGTTAAGAGCAGGGGCTGAAGATGTTTTTAAAACAGCTTTTAAGACCCACATTGGTCACTATGAATTTTTGGTCATGCCCTTTGGCTTGACTAATGCTCCTGCCTCATTCCAAAATTGGATGAATAGTGTGTTCAAACCTTTGTTAAGGAAGTATGTGCTTGTTTTCTTCGATGATATTCTGGTGTATAGCCCTTCATTGGAGACTCATTGGCAGCATTTGACTGAGGTGTTTGAGTTGATGCAAAGCAACAATCTGTTTGCTAAAGGAAGCAAATGCTCATTTGCTATTAAGAAGGTTGAATACCTTGGGCATTTTATTTCTGGGCAAGGAGTTGAGACTGACGCAAAGAAAGTCCAGGCAGTAGTGAATTGGCCTGAACCACAAACCGTCAAAGAATTGAGAAGCTTTTTGGGATTGGCCGGGTATTACAGGAAATTCGTGAGGAATTATGCCAGTGTTAGCCACCCTTTGACACAACTACTAAAGAAGGGAGAGTTTGGTTGGAATGATGAAGCAAATACTGCATTCCAACAGCTCAAGGCCGCGCTTAGTACTGCTCATGTGCTTCCTATACCCGACTTTAATAAGGTCTTTGTTGTAGAGACTGATGCATCCAAGGGAAGGATTGGTGATGTACTAATGCAAGAGGGTCATCCCCTAGCCTATATAAGCAAGACCCTTAGCGTCAAATGGCAAAGATTGTCATTCTATGAGAAGGAATTATTAGCAATCGTGTTTGCAGTCAAAAAATGGGAACAATACCTCACAAGACAGAAGTTTGTCATTAAGACAGACCAGAAAAGTCTGAAATGGTTGCTACAACAAAAAATTTCAACCCCGTTTCAACATTTTTGGTTGTCCAAATTAATGGGCTTTGATTATGAGATTCACTACAAATCCAGGAAGGAGAATCTAGCAGCTGACGCTTTGTCTAGGCTGGCTGGAAGTGAACTACTGTGCCTATCGCTTTCCGCAACCCAGTCTGATTTGTCCCAACAAATTCAACAGAGTTATACTCTTGATGACTTCTTACGCACTTTGCAGACTCAACTATCTTCAGGGGTAGTGGTGGATTCAGCTTATCAGTTAAATGATGGGTTGCTGAGGAAGAAAGGAAAGATAGTGGTTGGTCTTGACCTTACTTTGAGAAACATTATTCTAAACTGGTTACACAGTTCATCTCAGAGCGGACATTCAGGGAGAGATGCCACCACAAGAAGAGTTAAATCTTTGGTTGTATGGAAGGGAATGACTAAGGATATTAGCCATTTTGTGCGGAATTGTGTTGTTTGCCAAGCAAATAAATATGATACCTCCGCTTATCCAGGTCTTCTACAACCTTTGCCCATTCCTGAAGAAGTTTGGTTAGATGTATCCATGGATTTCATTACCGGACTACCTAAATCTCAAGGAAGGGAAGTCATCTTTGTCGTGGTGGACAGGATGAGCAAATACGCTCATTTTATGGCATTATCTCACCCTTTTAAAGCTGTGGAAGTGGCTCAAGCATACTTGGATAATGTATTCAAGTCGCATGGGTGGCCAAGAAGTATTGTCAGTGATAGAGATGCGGTTTTCACTAGTCAATTTTGGCAGGCCCTTTTTCTATTACAAGGTTCTAATCTGTCGTTGTCTTCAGCTTACCATCCTCAGACGGACGGTCAAACAGAAGTAGTAAATAGATGCATTGAAGCATACCTTAGATGTATGAGTGGAGAGAAGCCCAAGGAGTGGTCTTTATGGCTACTTTTGGCTGAATGGTGGTATAACACCACCTTTCATACTGCAACTCAAATAACCCCATATGAAGCTGTTTATAATCAACCACCTCCTGTTTATCTTCCCTATTTACCAGGCGAATCTAATGTGGATGGTGTGGATAGGACTATGCAACGCAGGGAGGCAATGTTAGGATTACTCAGACAACAGTTGATGAAGGCGCAACACCGAATGAAAATACAGGCTGATAAAGGAAGGTCTGAGAGGATGTTTAAGATAGGTGACTGGGTGTGGCTGAAGCTGCAACCTTACCAACAATCTACCATCCAAAGGAGGGCGAATGAGAAGATTTCTCCCAAGTATTATGGGCCCTTTCAAATTGAAGATACAGTAGGGAAGGTAGCCGATAAGTTGACTCTGCCAACCGACGCTAAGATACATACTGTATTTCACGTCTCTCAACTAAAAATGTTTAGAGACATCTTACCGTCTGCACCACACATCCCTGGATGGATGCAGGGGTTGAATAGTGGGGATACAGTCAAACCAGCTGCTGTTTTGGATAGAAGGGTCGTCAAAAGGCAGAACCAAGCTATGGTTCAGTACTTGGTACAGTGGGAGGGCTTTCCTGACCATGATGCTACATGGGAGTTCGATGAAGCATTTAAGAAAGCTTATCCAGAATTTGCAATGAGTTTGTCTGAGACTTGAGGACAAGTCTCTTCTTGAGGAGGGAAGATATGATATAGTATAGCATACTGTAATCAAATAATGAAAAGAGTCGGGAAAAGTTGTTAGATAACAAACATTATAAAAGCTAGAATCTCAGCTGTAATACTCATTCTGTTACATAATACAAATCCCCAATCTCTAGTTTATTAATTCTGTTATAAATTCACCTCGAAGCTCTGATTCTCCATCCAATTGAGAGAAGTTTCCTATGGTCTGTATCACATTGGATGTAATTTTCTAATTAAACCTTAATTAGGATGGTTAGGACCAATTTATTGATTAATTTTGTTCGAATTAAACCTTAATTAGGGTGGTTGTTAGGATGATTGTTGAAGGTAAGGGCTGGACGCTGTGGTTAGGGTTACGGACTATCGATATGTGGTGAATTGATTGAGATATAAGTGATCAATTGATTGAAATTAGAGTAAGATGAGAGAAAAGATTGAAAAGAGATATTGTGGGGTGGATTGATCGAAGAAAAATGAGGGTAATTCGAAAAATGTGGGTATGAATCAGTAAAAAGTTGGATATAATTTAGTATGTCCCAAAAAAAATAGAATTTTAAATAAGATATCCTATACGGTTTGCAAAATCGGAACAGATATCCAGTTTTGCTCGCCCCTAGTTTGTACAACCTAGAGCTGCACCGCCTAACATCAAGCGCCTGATGTAATCCAAATTTTGGAAAACTTTCCAAAGCAACAAGATACGTAATAATATGTCTTACGAGACAAAGATGACATGGATTATTAACTTATTGTGATAATAATCCATTGCCTTAATCCCTAAGCAAGCATCTTTTGGATAATTTGGCTCAGGGGTTTGACTCTGTTTAACCGAGCATTTCAGAATCAATTTGGGTCCGGAAGTGGCGAAGACAACATTGACTCTACTCAATGGCGACGCCAATGTTGAACTAATTTTTCCGAGTAGCTTTAAGAATCGAACTATGGACAAATCATCCAAAATAATGTAGAATCAGGGCATAAAGGAAAATGCCAAAAAAAAAAAAAAAAAAACTTGAAATTACAACTTGGCATTTCGTTAAAAAAAATCACTTATGAGTCTATCTAAACACTGGCAATGACCTAGAGCTCTGCTATTTTAGATGCTGATTTCTTCTTGGTTGAGCCAGCAGTGTTTTTGGATCTCCACCATTTTTGTAGACGGTGCTTTAGTTTGTGTGCTTGTCGCTTTATCTTAAGTGCTTGAATCTTTATCTTCTTCCCAGCATCTGCAACATGTTTGTTCACTTTTTCCTTCCAATCAGCTTCCTTTTTCGCCTTCTCCCTAAAAGCCTTTCCCTGAGTTCAGCAAATACAATCAAGTAGATTGAGTACAGCAATTGTCCCAATACTTGAAAGTTTCTTATATGTTTGAAACAGAAACAAGTGGTTTACAAATGATACATCCATGTCCAAAACAATGTTAAAATTCACATTCACCATCAGTTAATCCATTCAATGAGGCACAGAAGAAATATGCCATTTTGCCTTATTCCATCGTATATATTCACGTATAAAGTAGCGAATTTTTTAGTCAGCATAAGAAGTGATTCGCTAAAACCTTGATGAAGAAACCATATACATACCACGTTTGATCTGAATTTCACATCCTCGTCCTCGTCCTCATCTTCATCATCTTCGTCGGCTTCCTTGCCATTCAAGTTTTGCATGTCCATTAGTTCGTCTCGTGAGTACATTTTCATGCCAGGTGCTCCTGGAAGACCCTGAAACAGGGCAAAATTGTGGTACTCAACAACTGAAATTATGTATTTATGAATCATTCTATTATGTGAAGGACAGTTTACCTCCATGGATCTCATTATTTTTTCCATTTCAGCTTCTTTTGCTGCTTTTGGCTCAAATGACTCTCCTGGAATCCTATCCTAAGCCAAATTAACCATCAGATTTACAGGTTAGAGGATCAAGGAACAGTAGCATGATTCACAGTGCATAAAGTCAAGTATATCAGTATACGCATAAAGACCTAGATTTTTTCATAATGATTAAAAGTTGATCTGACATTTAACATGTAAGCTAGCTTAGACGGTCAAATCACGAGGGGTGGTACTCATGAGTCATGGACCTTGGTTTATATCCTAAAAGCAACAAAACTGCCCTTCTGAGTCCCTTTAGAGTTTAGACCAAAAAGGATACTCTGTACAACATAGAAAAGATTATAAGTTCAACACACCAGTGATGATAAATGCTTCTGTTTGAAGAACATTACACCACTGGAAATGAGAAAGTAAATCATTGAGAATTGAGATTGGTGATCAATTGTGCGCTTGAAATTCCTAGAACATTATCCTTCATGTTTGGGAGTGGAAAAGCAAGCCCTCAATTATCCTGAGTAAATGCCAATACTATACCTTTGGGACAGGAGGCGGCTTGTTAGTGCATGCTTTAGAGAGGTCTTTGCACAAATAATTCACTAAAGAATCAAGCTGAGGTCTTCGAGAATATATATATTCCGCTACATCAGTGTCAGAATATTCCAAAACCTGCAGAGGTGAGTATTTAAATGTATAACTTAGATAATAGCACCATCAAGTAAGGACTAAGGAAGGGTCAACCTTATGCAATACAAAGAGACTATTTCCAACGGACCCATAATTAAAACTGCATCAAACAACTACGTATTCATACTATAAGTAGTATAGACATTCTGATGTAATATTATGCCTTTTAAAAGCGGCTCTATTGAAGTCGGATGCTTATGATGCAAAAAAAAACGGAAGTAGATATCCATGCAAGTTAGATTTAAACAGAAACTTACCTCTTGACATGCTCGCTCTATAGTCTTACATTCTGAGTTGCACTTCCCTTCAACAGCTTGATCAACCAACTGAAACCAAGAATCCCGGATAGTAGAACGATCAAACTTTTTAAAGAGAGAATCCACGAATTGAGTTTGAAAAACAACATTAAAGAATTAAAAATAAAAATAAAAAAACAAAATGGCATATATCCAGGGGAACCAAAGCTCCAGATATACATAGAGATGATGCATGTTTTGCACATAAAATATATTTCATTGAGCCAAATATTTGTAGGTCTACAAGCACTATACGTTACACAGTATTTTGGGCATATTTTGATCTATTTTGATCTTGGCAGTTCTTGGTTTTTCATTGAATTAGGAGGGATGAAATTATCTTGGGTCATCAATCCTAATGATGTTGGGATTTAAGCCACAACATGCTCTCGACCTCGAGGAAAAGGTAATTTGAGAGTGTCTTACAAATGGTTTATCCACCTCGTGGTCGGCATCTTTCTTTCGGCTTCTGTTGACATGTATTGCAAGGCGAAAAGTCATATTATGATCTTATGCTCAATCAAGTCTACTCCAAGCATAACAGACATTATGTGATCATGGTGTTTGTATCCTTAAGGGTGAAATTCTCTTCAAACAGGCATGCGAAAACACACCCTTGAGGTCAAACATGATTTGAAAGGAAGGTTATTATACACACCAAAATTTAGTGGGGAGTAGTTTAGTAACATTCTCTTATGAATGAAAGTTAATATTTCCAAGCTATCATATCTTCAATAATCTCTTCTTACGGGTGGATTAACACCATAGAATGTGGTAGCACACTGTCAATACCACCGCATATACCTTCCGTTCCATCTTGAATTTGGCTTTTCTCATAAGATGAGCAGCTGCGTCAGTTGTAGGGATCTGAATACTACTGCTCCACTGACTCACCCCTTTCAACACTTGTTTGTTGTAGGCACACTTACAGAAAAGGTGCTCATGTGTTTCTTGTTCTGAACCGCACATCAAACACCTATCATCATCACTGATTCCAAACCTACTAAGCTTTTCCTTAGTGTTTAGAGCATGGTGATGAATTAAGTAGGTATTCATTGCGTGTTTAGGAGCATTCCATCCACTCCATACCATCCTAAACGAATCCCATTTCAGCTGGGGTGCATGCTCTACTCCATTCGTAGCCTTCCTTTAGGCACATTTTGCATCACTCATTCAAAATCCTGCATAAGATCAGAAAACCTAGCTATCTAGTAGAAATGGCAGCAAACTTGGGGGATGAGCATGGCAACTCAATTCAGCTAACAGATGAGCATGGTAACCCTGTTAAGCTCTCTGAAGTCGCTTACTCCACCTCCGAGTCCACCACCAGCAGCAGCCATGTAAGACCAACCGATCCATCCACCTTAAGTGGTGGCGGTGGTGCGTACGATTCACCTGCTTACTCTGCAGGTGGCACTGTGTTTCAAAGCAGCAGCCCCCATTAAGCTCCTGCTGCTGCAGTAGGTGGTACGGAGATGGAAGGGACTCATGTGGGGACCACGATAGGTGATGTGTTGCATGGTCCTGAATGCGAAGGAGGACAGTATCAACCGCGGAGGGCGGATCAGATGACGGATGAGGGGGTTATTGCTCTCTCAGCCCCACCTGTACCTCAGTTACTAATCTCTTCTCTTATCTTTTCATTTACCCTTACTAAAGCAATATTATTATTATTGTTGTTGTTGTTGTTGTTGCTGCTTTAATTACTTTATTAAAAAAATAGGGTATCAAAGCCCGGACTCTCTTTATATAGGAGTACATGCTACTCCGTAATTCAATAATAATTTATTAATGAAGAGAATTATTATTATATGGAAATCCATTAATCGTCATTTGTGTCTGTCTGAATTCGATTGACATTTGAAAGCGTGGCAGGCGTGTATATGAACTGAAGTCGTGTGTTTATAATTGGTGTGTAGTCGATGGAGGGTGAAATGCAAGAAGTCGTGGAAGGAGGTGTGGAGGGTGAGGGTGGAGAAAGGAGGAAGAAGACAGAGAAGATAAAGGAAAAGTTGAGTGGCGGTGGAAAACACAGAGAAAAAGATAAAGCAGACAATGAGAACGAGCGTGAGGAGCAGCACCTCGGTGGAGCAGCACAACAGTGTATTGAGTATTATACAGTAGGTGAGATCGAGGGAGCGAGCATATGACTGTCACTGGTCATTGGCAACTCAAATATCAAGTACTCGTATCATAGAAATATGATGAATAATCCAAGTAGAAAGCTAAGCATAATAAAATGTGATTAAGATTCAACATTTTACGGAGTAGATAATAAACAGGATTTCAATTACAAAGGGTAAAAGCTGAAGCTGAGATGGGAGTATATACGTAGAAGAAGATTGTAATAAACATAGAGTAATTGTAGTATTATTACCTCCAAGTGATGTCCCTGTTCAACGATATCAATTTTGAAAATCCAATCAGCCTCTTCCTTCTTCAAATTGCACACATTCTCAACAATCTCAATTATCTCATACTCAGAGATCTACACATAGCAAAATCAAATCAAATCAAATCAAATGTATGAATGAATGAATACCCATTAAAAAAAACAAAGGGAGTGCAGTAGCATAGTCCGTACTTTGTTAGGAGAAGTAAGAGGTTGTTTGGTGAGGAGGAGAGAGTGGAGTTGTGAAGCTAATTTCTGACAAACTTGACATTTAATAAATGGTATGTCTTCTTTTCTAGCGGCTGCTGCTGCTTGTTTTTTCAAGCATTCGGCGAATGGTGCCAATGAGCAGCATTTGATGATGACGACGACGACGACGATTACTGACAAATTTATGAATGATTTTTGGTCCTTAGCCGCCATACCACAACCACAACCACAACCACAACCACAACCACAACTCACTTTACTGTTTCAGACTCAGTCTCTTTCTTCTTCCTTTGTTTGTGTTTAGGGAAAGGGACTCTGGGACTTCTTAATTCTTTCTTTTGTTTTTCCTTCTCGTTTTTGTTTTGATGCAGAAAGATCGGTAGAATTCATAGAGATTAGTTTGGACTTCTTGCTATTTTTTTCCTTACGTGTTTAACAACGTTTCATTGGATGATGAATGCCACCTAAGTATTTTTTTTGTTTTTAGAATCAACTCGCCTGTCATCTTAGCGGGTACGTCTAGGCCCGACAATATTGCCCCTACCAGAACTGAAGACCTAGTTTGACCCGTAACTCAAATTTGATCAGCTTAACCCGATTTTTTTTATAGAAACGGGTCGATATTACCAAAAAAGTTGAAAATGACTTGAACCCGAAATGACTTGGCCCGATCCGAAGTCAGCCCGATTTTTCTGACCCGAAAATGACCCGATCCAAACCTGACATGCCCGACCCCGATCCGATTGACCTATTTGCAAGGTCTAGGTACGTCCATAGTTCTTTTTGGGATCCACAAATTCTTGTTTGTGACGGAGTTATCCGTCATTTCCTTGTAACGGATCTAATATAATCCGTTTACATTAGAAAAGACATAACACTACAAAAGTAATGTGTTGTCTTTCTACCTAAACTAATATAACACTCGTGATAAAATCACGGGCTTGAATAATACGAAGTAATACTTTGAACAAAAACGGCATATCGCCCATAAGGGTGTTGCCTACTAGTTAAAACTTGTGGTCATTGGCCCAAGGGTCTCAGGTTCAAGCCACTGCGGTTTACCTTGGTGTGCGTGGTTTGCAGGCTATGCGTACACCCGAGGGTTTACCCAGAGCGCACCGAATATCTAAAATGATACGAAGTATGTCAGTTTAATGAGCAAATCACTACAACAAAATCACCTTTTCGTGGCGATTATTTTGGTATTTTGTGGCGATTCTATTTGATGCGAAAGTTTTCCCCATCGATTGTGTATTCGTTGAGGTAGGCGGCGTTGCCGTAACCTTTCGTAGCAAATAATCTATTAGCTGGGTTAGCTCCTTAAAATTGACGTGAAAGAAGAGGAGGGTTAGTATCGATTTTAGTGTCGATTATTATTGATGCGGTAAATAATTTGATTTTTCTACTAAGAAGAATTGTAGCGATTGTATTCGACGCGATAAGTAGAATAAAATGTCATTTAATGACATTTGTTGCAATTACATTCGACACAATAAGTACTATTAAATGCAACCATATAGTAAATTTGGTATCGATTTCATCCGATACGAAATATCACATTTATCTTTCAAATGCGCTGCGAAAATAAAAAGAAAAAACAAGTGAAAAATCATGTAACCTTTATATTACTCATAAATTCCCAAAAAAAAAAATATATATATATACAACATCGACTAAAATTAAATTAAAATAAATAAGTGCAAAACTGCGAACGATCTTTTGACAACCTAAAAAAATTATTATGTCTTCGGCCACCAAAGCAAAGATTCATTCTACCCATGTATTCGGTATTATGTAAAGTAATCACGTCTAAGAAAAAACCTTCGGCTGATTCCACGCCTAAAGTGCATCTCGTGTTGAATCAAAAGTCCAACCAGCAACATAATAACGAAGGCCTGCATTCCCGTTGCATTATTCAGAATGTACCGGCCTTGATATTCAGTTATAGTGCAGCCCAAAAATGATCTCAAACTCAACAACTCGCCTTGCTTTCTCTCCCGAGTTCCAGTCTGAATATTGCAGCCTTGCATCGATACTAGAACAGCAGCCTGCAAATAATAGATGCAGCCTGTGCTACGTAGCTATATGAACGAAGCTGAAACACGGATGAAACAACAACTAACACATAAACACCAAGCTTATAAGGCTAGAGGAACAACACAACGCACAACAACATCAATAACAGCAGCGAGCAACCATAAAAAAAACGACAGAAGCAACCTTGAGAAGCGAACGACAGCATCAACATGACAGAGAGAATGAAAGAAAAATAGAAGGCTAGAGGAACCAAGGGAAAAGAAAATAATAAATGACAAATCAAAACCGAATAATGAAATCAACAAACAACGCGTACAACAAAAGTAAATGAGATGAAAAAGAATGACGACGACGACGTAGATAGAAGCAGCAGCAGCGGATTCTTAAAAACTGTGCAGTTTAGCTTTATTGCAAAAAAGAAAATCACAATTACTGACCTGCTCACTGCCTTAGCTGTATGATCTCCACCATGTCCATCACATATCCCAAAAACTCCAAACTGTTAACAACAGAATCAGAATTATATAATTTCTAGACATCGCGCGCAGGAACCCTTGACTCTTCAACTTCTGACTAACCTGATCTGCCCCAGGAAGTGGCCATTGGTGAAAGCAGACATCTTCCATAGGGAGTTTTTTTCCTCCGCGTCGCATAGACATGAGATCTGAAGCAATCCCTACTCCAAATGGAAACTTTTACTCAGTAAGGGATGTAATCTTAACCTGCATAGAGAATCGTGAGCCACAAAATAGAACAGTAGGCCACACCAAAGCCAAATAGTCTAATCAATTTAAAAGTAAAGGGATCTTATCACCATATACAATTATTGGGGGAGGGGGGGGGGGGGGGGGGTTCTCCAAAAATCCAAAATGATCGTGTCAATTGAGTGAAAAGAATAGTTTCATTTAGGGACATCGTGTTTGGGATAAATTGAGGTTAGATTAGTGACTTGAAGCCAAAAAACATAAACATCAACGGGTAACAAACATGATATATAAGGAGAACTTCTTATCCTGAATCTCAGGGTCAGAAACAACAAATTGCTTCAAGAGTTTGTCGCCAAATGCACGAGAAAAGGCAAGCACGCCTCCGAACCGCCAAGTTCCTGTTAACAACAATCAGTTACTCTGTATCAAATAATTTCACTGGATACTGCCTACATGACGATAATGCCTATATCAGTATAATAATTATGACATTACCAGCTCACATGACAAAGATTTTCAAGAATAATTTAGGGTTCAGAGAAGTTTGAGCTACAGGGTTTGCTCCCGTCACTTGAGTTTTTTTAATGTCATTTTTGGTTATTCTATTCTCGTCTACCATCACTTTGAGTCTTAACTTAAGAGGTCAATCTAGTCCTGCACACCCTCATTTTTCTACCAGCACTTTTTAAGGGTACTAAATTAGCGAAAAAACATTAAATTACAAGAAAACTTCATGAGATCAGTCATCGGTCATTAGCATATAAATTTCAACTAAAAGAGCTTACCATTCTGCGATCAATCATGCAGGAAACATCCGCACAGAGGAGAGTTGGAAAGGTATCAAAACCCTCAGAAAGACAAAGACTGAGGATAAGCCGCATACCCTTCTGGCATTTTGGCAAATCAGCTAATGAAGAGTCTCCAGTACTTCTTGTGTATGCTTGGAGCAAGATGATCCACCAGAATCCTGAATCAACAGGAGCAACTCTTCCATTTGCACTTTCACCAAAGTCTGCTATTAAAGTCTCATGATTCCTCACTGGATCATGGAAAACTTTAAAGCTAGCTGGCATCACACCCTCTCCCAATTGAAACCGATCAATCTTTTTCTCCCATGACTGAAGCTGCAGAGTTTTCATAAGAAAATTTCTCACTATTTCAGGTTCCCCATTCATAAAAAATGCCAATGCACTTGGGACAAAATCCCTAACGAAGACCTGTCCAGGTTAAAGCATTTTAAGAGTTTGTGAGAACATAAGACTTCTCTACATAGTAGCCTATGCTGGAAATTAACAAAAACTCCAAGTTTAGGCACTTTAAACACACGGGATCATGAAACACCCTTCTTCCCTCCCGATTATAGTAAATTCAGCAACAATGTTTCCACAAGATGAAGATAGAAAGATAAGTTTAACAACATTACCCAATTGTCTCAAGGGATCAAGAAAATGGTGGGGTACAGGGGTCGAATTTAAGCATTTTTATTCCTTACTGTATGCTGTTAACAGTTTAGCACATAGATGATGTTTGTGGGTGACCCAAGAGAATTGCATTAATTGATTGCTAGTTCACGATATGAATAAGTTTCGTCGAGTTTATAACCCGGGTTGCTCCAAAACATTGGAATCCTAAACCAAACATTGTTCCCTCGTATACTTCTCTGATTTACAATGTTCTCTGAACCCAAAGTAATATATTAATTTACAATGTTCCCTCATATACTTCAATTTTTTTGAGGATTTTAAATAAAAATAAGCATACAATTTGTAGAACTACAGAAATTAGGGCGATGGAATGAATGAACGAATAAATTTGGGAAATTACCTCAACAAAATCAAATGAAAAATGACGATCGATTGGGATATGAACGAATTTGGGAATTAGAGTAAATATTCTGCGGATGAGAATCCGGGAATCAATTGGGGTAGGCGAGCAGACTGTTGATGGTTATGCAGGTCGGAATTGCAGGGAGATTTAGTGAGTGAATGTGATTAGGGTTAAGGAACGAAGGTTTAGATCAGATGGGCTTATTATTATTAGGGTTGGGAGAATATAACCCGTCGAATTATCGGGTTTATTAGCATCGATTGGTATTTGTTACATTAGGTGATCAATCCTAAGGAATATAAGTATTTTATTGTGTCGATTTTTCAAATGTCATGAAATAATCGCCGCGAAAAGGCTTTTTTCTTGTAGTGAATCCGCATGCTAAATTAAGATTATTAATTCGAAAATGAAGGATATATATATATATATATATATATAGACTCAACATATTCTATGTTTTTTTTTCTACCAGCCAAGAAAGAACATTGTATTACATGTTGTTTGGGTTCTCGGAACCCATATTACATTCGTAATTGAACATAAAAACGACATTCCAAACACTAATAAGAACAAAAATGATAAAATAAAGGCGCTGGGTGAGAGTAGTGAGTTGTTGGTGCACAGAAGCTTGGACACGAGCGTCATCATTCACGTTACCAACACTGCCGCTGACTCCCAGATACCATCCACACATATGAGTCGTACAGAGACGGTTCCAAGATGCACTTACGCGCTTACGAAGAAGGCGTAGAAAGAAACAGGTGAGAACAAAGCAACGAGGCCTGCCTCTAATGGAGAAAAAAACTCCTACATCTTGGAAAACAAACCCAACAATCATATGACCAATGAACCAAAGAACCAAGCAACATGGAGTGAGTCGAGGATAAGGATATCCCAATAACCAAACCTCTACCAGAAGAATCATTCTCTGACCAATTTATGGTCAGGTCAACCCACTCCAAATGCAAACAAATCGTCATATGAAGACTTTTATTCCTAAGAAAGGTCATACTTAAGCTTTGATTTAAGAATAAGAAACTAGTAAAAAGACTAATAAAAGAAACAAGTACATAAGAGGTCATTGTTGTAGAAAGCCACGGGGAACCCAACCACACAACAGACATCCAGATCCACCATGAAAAGACACTAAAACCCGAAACCATCCTAAAAAGCGGAACGACCCACACTTAGAGCCCACATCCTTCAAGGCATGAGCCACACCACCACGACCATATCCAGAAAGAGCAAAGAGAATAACAAGAAACCAAAAGGAGAAAGGAACGAACCTTACAACCCCTGACCTCAGACCGAACACGTCAACAAGCCCAAACATGAGCAATACCGAGCCGATCAGACACAGACCAACCAAACAACCTAACCACCCAAAGAAGCTGTAAATTTAAAACTAAGAAAACCAAAACACATCAGGCATCAAAACGAAACAAACCGAACACCGACAATAACTAGAGGGTGGGGTGACTAAGCTTGAGACTTTTACACATGGGGTGAAACCTGAAGTCAGTCTTGTCCTCTATCACCAGCAGAATACAACTCAAGTATTCCATACAAAGGGTAAACAAATGAGGGGAGAGAGGGTCTCCCTGTCTCAATCCACGTTTTGCCTTAAAAAAACCAAAATGATCTCCATTCAGGTTCAATGTATAACTTGGGGGTCTTAAACACTCCATAATTAGCTTAACAAATTTTCTAGAAAACTTGAGTCCTAGCAACATCTCTTCCACAAATTTCCACTCGATTGTGTCATAGGCTTTCTCCATATCAATTTTCATCATCACTCTTGGGGAGTAGGTCCTCCTGTTGTAAAGTCGAATAAGCTTCTGGCAATTGTGTATATTTTCTATAATATCTCCTCCTTTGGTGAAAGCACTTTGAGTAGGACATTCAATCTTGGGAAAGTCCATATTCTATGTTAGCTCTACATTCTTACCTCATCTATTAACCTTGATCCGATTTCACATGAATCACGCTTATTGCTTGTACCTGTGTTATTATCAAGTTTTCTTCAATTAGTAAGTAAACTTATACAAATCTACTCTACTTAATGTAAACTTGCACCCGCAAAACAAAAAAAAACTCAAAAACTTAAGATTAGAATCATTTAAAATTTATAAATAATTGAACAATGGTTATGAATGTCTTACTTTTGTAGTGATGAAACCGTTATTCCTGATTTAGAGAAGTAAATTCACAGCCTGCAAAAATAATCAGTAACAATTAAAATTTATTGTGAGAATGATTGAAAACAATTAGGTTGATAATGCTCAATTGGTGGATTTCAAAAACTTTCAGCGTGATGTGAAGTGTTTTATAGGATTAAGAGATTCAGAACTCTTTATTGGTCGTCTTAAAAAGCTTGAATCCACTCAAAGGGCTTTTACTTTGCTCATGAGGTTGACGAGTCTTACTGTCTGTCCAGGATTTTTTGGGCTGATTCAATTTCAATTAGGAACTATAGGCTGTTTGGGGATGCTGTTAGTTTTGATCCCACCTATGGCACAAATATGTACTACATGGTATTCACTCTATCCATTCCAGGGTGTTAATCACCACAAGAAATCAGTACTCTTTGCCTGTTCTTTATTCACACAATGGGATGATAAGTCGTTCTAGTGGGGTTTTCAGTATTTTTTGAATGCAATGGGAGGAAAGCAGCCTAATGTTATCATAATAGATCAAGATCTGGCTATAAAACTTGTTGTTCTTGCTGTTTTTAAGTAGTATATACATCATTTTTGCATGTGGCATATCATGGAGAAAGTTACTGCCAAAGTGGGTTCAACACTATGCAAAAACACTGATTTGCTAAAACGACTCAATGCTGCTGTATGGGATCCTAATTTGGAACCATTATATTTTGAAATAAAGTGGCAAGAAGTTATTTATGATTTTAATTTGGGAGATCATGAATGGTTAACTACAATGTTTAGCCTACGAAAACAATGGATACATGCCTACCATCGAGATCTTCCAACGAGTGGTATATTAAGAACAACTCAGAGATCTAAAAGTGCCAATTCATTTTTCAAACGTTATGAGAATCATTTTGGGATACTGGTGGAATTTTGGATGAGGTTTAGTACAACCATGGACCAACAACGTTACTCACAAAGGCGTGCAGATCATGACTCTGACCACTTACTTCCTGTTACTATAACATTGTTACATTTAGAAAAACATGCTGCTAATGTGTACACACATGCTGTGTTTTACGAGTTTCAAGAGGAAGTGAATTCCTCCATATCCAATTGCGATGTTGGTGGCTTTGCAAAGCAGGATAATGTTCAGATAATTGATGTGGAAGATTCTGAAGCAAACCAAAGTTTTACTGTAACGTTCAATATGGCAAACAAAGATGTAGAATGTAGTTGCAAACTCTTTCAAAGAAAGGGTCTAATTTGCAGACATATTGTGTGGGTGTACACTGGCAAAGGAATTCAGGAAATACCAACCAAGTACATTCTAGATCGTCGGGCAAAGAACACTTACAGTAGTAGGTATATCAAATGAAAACCTAACCTGATGGTTCATATTCAATTTCTATAACTGTAGTAGGTACACTGTAACATTATTACAATATATAATAACATTATATTGTGTTTCATTTTCAGGATTGATGTGGCTGAATCTGAAATGGCCGAATCTGAGAACAGTTATATGTGCAAGGTTTGGGGAAAATTCAATTCAATAATTAGCATCCTCAAAACATTGCCTAATGTTCACATGAAGGA
Organism: Agrostemma githago; assembly: GCA_958450325.1. Taxonomy (NCBI): domain Eukaryota; kingdom Viridiplantae; phylum Streptophyta; class Magnoliopsida; order Caryophyllales; family Caryophyllaceae; genus Agrostemma; species Agrostemma githago. Next base: position 55,899,468 of record OY288247.1, on the reverse strand, counting down.
GTTAGCTACACTTCTCATCCAGTTCCAGGAGAAATTATCCCAAGGAACTGAACCACTTACAAAACAAAAAGAGATAAAGATGTTGTTGGGATGCAGTGCGTCGTCGACAATCACTATTCTGCCGCCCGTTATATCAAAGAACAAGGGAAACAGAAAAAGGTTGACGTCAACAAGAACACAATACATTGAAAATGCATCAAAACCAAAGAGGCTATGTGCATACTGTAAAGAAAAAACAAACCACGACAGGAGAACTTGAGCTATATATATGCCAAGGAGCAGTTAGTTTCCTGATTGATTGTATGTATTTGTTAACTTCTATTATTTAGTTTTGGTTTTTGGATGTACGAGTGACCTTGAATAAGGAAAAGGGTTTAGGGTTGCTTTCTTCTATGAACCACTAACAAGACTGATTGATATGTTGCTTTCTTCTATGAATTTGGTCCAAATATCGAAAATTTGTGACTTTATTTTATTGGGCTCATTTCCTTTGTTCATTAGAGCCATGATAAGATCCTGTATTGACATAGTTTTAAAGTGAAGAAACAACCGTAACATTTGTAACAGAATATTTTGGGAAAAAAATAATTATTGAAGAAAAAAAGTAAAAACATCTAACGCCGAGGGAACTTACCATGCCAGATTCCTACGTTGATTTTTTTGGACTCTTTTCACCTGATACAACTTTCTTACATTCTGACGTGTTCAGGAGGAAGCACCAACATTCCACCAGCTTGCTTTCTGTATGCTATTTAGGCAGTACTGAGATTATATCATCTCTGGTCTGCTGCCTTGTCCCTCCATTAAAAATAGCAAGCACCTCACTGTAACATCAAAAACAAGTAATTTTAATATACTTGTACATACACCAGTAACTGTACTACAGATACTACAGATTCTAACAATTAATTTTAAAAAAAAAATCATTTCCATTGCAACGAATTACAGTAACAATGTCACAGTAAAAAGTACTTTACCTCATCTTCAGATAATCATCATCCAGGAATGCATAGTCGATTACTTGTTTTTGAACATCAGACGCTTCTACCATTAGTTTCTTATTTGAAATCATAAATTCAAACACCACAAAGTCTTTTGTCCAAGGGCTCATATCCAAGTTGCACAATAAAGTTTTATCGTCAATGATATTTCATTGTTGGTCCTCATCCTTTTTCTTATCGTCCTCAGCTTGCAGCTCCTCATCTTTTTCTTCCTCATCCTGCTTTTTGTCTTCTGTTTCCTCCTCCTCCTCGTCATCTTCTACCTCCTCATCCTTTTCTTCTTTCTCCTGCTCCTCGTCCTCGTCCTCATCATCCTCATCCTTTTTTCTTCTTTTTCCTCCTCCTCCCCCTCATCTTCTCCCTCCTCATCCCTTTCTTCTTTTTCTTCCTCCTTCTCCTTATCTTCCTTATCATCCTCATACTTTTCTTCTTTTTCCTCCTTCTCCTTCTCCTCCTCATCCTCAACATCTTCTCCTCCCGCTCTTTTTCTTCTTTCTGCTCTTCCTCATCCTCGTCCTCATCTACCCCCTCCTGCTTTTTTTCCATCTTTTTCCTTCTCCTTCTCCTCCAGCTTCTCCTCCTCATTCTCATCATCATACTCCTCATCCATTTTTTTCTTCTTTCTCCTCCTTCTCCTGTTCCACCTCCTCCCCATTCTCATCCTCATCTTCCTCATCCTTCTCCTCCTCCTCCTCCACCTCATCTTCACCATCCACAATCTTCTTATCTTTTTCAAATGAAGGGAAGTCATTTGCCCTCCTTCTCAAGGCTTCAACCTTTCGCAACACCTCTCCTCGGTGTAAGTATAAATCGGCTTTACCATTGACATCCCTTTTTGTGTGGCTTTAAATTCGTCCAGCCTTTGAATAATCTTGTGATAAAGTAGGTTACAATCCTTTTTTTTATTGTAATTAAGCAGCTGCTGATGTGTGTCCTAATCAAATAAACAAGAGAAAATGATCTCCAGAGAAAACCCTCCCTCCCAAAAAAAACTCTAGCCTCCATCTTTCTCCGGGGCTTCCATCGATGATTAATCGATGGTAAGCCCCCAAAATTGGTTAATTTTCACTTATTATGATTTTCACTATCTTATTCAATAAAAGTCTCTCTTTTTATGGGAGTTTCATCCTTTATTTCAAGGTTTTCGTCCTTTTGTTCAAGGTTTCAGTCCCTTACGTTGTTATGGGGCATAGTTTTATTCTTATTGACAAGGGTAGTTTGTTGATGGTTCGTCGCACGTCTATTCAATGTCTACAAATAATTTGTCAACGATCTTTAAGACCAATAGAAGGTAAGTTTTCTCTGGTTCTGAATCAAATGAAGGATCCCCTCAACAAAAGCTGCAAGAAGATAGCAATACGAGGTCATGTCGAATTGTCAGATCATGTCTTGAGATCCTTAGTTTATAAGAGAAATTGTTATCTTTGGTTTTTATTAGATTTGATTGCGATTATAGGTATTCGTTAAGTGCCGTTTGGCGTTCTATTAATGAATTATTCTTTCGCTCAAAAATAAAAAAATAAACAAGAGAAAACAATAATTAGATGTCAGATTAAATTATGGTACATACGAATGGTACGAAATCAAACTTAAGAAAAACCCTCACAACTACAGCTTCTTGTTTCAAATTGGGATCTGTCTTGACACAAGGAATCTTCTCATGAAAAATTACTTCTTCTTCTTCTTCTTCTTCTTCTTCTTCTTCTTCTTCTTCTGCATTTCCTATTTTCAGCAACATATTAATAATGTAAAAATCTTACAGTATTAGTGTTACAGTAACCTGAAGGTGTTTAAAAATACTGGAAAAAAAACTCATAGCTAGTTCACATTCAAAGGGCTCACCTGACCCTCCCCCGAGATAACTGATCCTTGCCTCTTCGTTAACACATTTAAAAAGTTTTTCGTCTGACCACTGTTTGATCAGAGGCAACAGGGAAGGTTGAACCTCCTCTTTAAAGTTTATCGATAGATATATGCTAGAATAAGTACTAGCGTATATCCGCACAAGTACTTTCTGCCCTTCTTTAATGTCTTGATACTTTCTGCCAACTTGTAAATCACATACTTTGACCAATTGTATTTTTTAATTTTCTTCACATCTTCTACTACTTTCAATAGCCTCAAGTCAATTGAGTAGTTGGCTGTAGGTGATAAAAAAGTAGAGAGTGCATACAGGACAAACACCTGTTTGAAACGATTCCCGGACTCTTTCGAATTTTTGGAAAACCATTGGGACACTATGTTCAGCATGATGTTCTCATTACCAGAAATACCAAACGTCTCTCTCCACTTCTTTTTCAAAATATTTGTCTCCTTATCTTTGGACTTACCAGTAGAGATCAACTTTACATTCTCGCTTTCCATAGGAAGCGATAATATGTCATGGACATCAGCCTCTATCAACAAAATTTCTTTCTCCTCATTTATTTTCAAACAGTAGCTTCCATCATCCATAATGTTGAAAGCCTCTACTAGTAGGCTGTCAAACCACCAGGGATGAGTTTGACCTTCATCTCAAGTAGTCCCCCAAATCCAATTTGACGATCAACCTCTACTTGTTCAGTTGTAAGACTGTTAATCAACTGAACAAGTGAGTTTGCTCTATACTTGTTCGTGAATTTTTCTGTCTTGCGAATTATCATTACAATAGTAAGTTTACTGTGACAATGTTACTGTAAAGTCGTCTACTATGACAGTGTTAAAGCCACACTGTCACAGTGACAGTCAATGGTTGCATGCATACGTTTTTTTGTTTGCATTACATGCGAACATTCAACATAAGAACAACTGTAGCAATAATATAGTAACATCCATTCATTTAAAGAAAATAGTCAGGGGTTGCATGCATACTTCTCCGAGACACCTTTCTTTTTCTCTAGCTTTGTCTTTTTTGTATTCACCACCACATATTCATCTGACTCTTCCCATGTTCTCTTCTTTATTGCTTTCTTCGACACCGATGTTTTTGTAGGCAACACCTTCTTTTCTGTTGCCACCTTCTCTTTTGCTGGAGCTGAAGCTGCCTTCTTTGGCACAACCTTCTCTTTTGTTATCGTCTTCTTTTCTTTGGGCACGTTCTCTTGCGCTTTCTTTGATGGGGTACCATACATGTCTCTTTTCCTGACACTATTATAGTAGCACTATTACAGTAACAGAGCAAGTACAATAACAAATACGGAGTATATCTTAGTGATTACTACATTTCGAAGTAACACCTAAACCCTGAACATTAGCAAATCTAATTAATCGTTTCCTAATTCTAAGGGTCATATAACGGATTGATTTGTCTCGGAAGTGGTAAGACTCTTACCCTAAAATCACAGTACTTAGTTACTAAACCCTAAATTGCAGTAATAAACTACTCGAAAATCAAACTACTGTAGTTACATACTAAACCCTAAGGTACAATAACATCTAATTTTTTTTTGCGTAAAATCAAAGCAACATGACAAAAAATTAAACTTCAGCGTTGGAAATCAATTCAAAGCAACAAATTATGATTAGAGCAAAATGCAAAGATCTGTGTTACATACGTCTTTATTGTCGGATAATAAATTTGGTCTTTTGATTAAAAAATGTGCGCTTGAATGATCTATCGACGGACAATGAAGATGAAGTTTGCCTAAAGTAAGTTCGCCTGAAATTCGAGTGAAGAGTTACTTTTTGTTTTATTTGGGTGATAATAAATGAGATTTATGGTTAGAGTAGGTAGAGCGAGCGAGGGAATACATGAGATTTTTTAAAAATTATTTAGTAGCAACGATTTTGAAATTAGATTTGATCATCTACGGGTTGGCCCATTTGGCCTTTAATGGGTAATTAAGCAGACTCGGTCTTTAACGGGTAATTAAGCAGACTTGGTCTTTTACGGGTGATATTTTGAAATTACTGTAATAGTGAAATAGTAATTATGATACTATAACGATATAAACAGTGATAGTGACCTGGATCCCCTTATAATTGACCAGTCTCTTTATTAAAGTGGATAAAAAGTACGAAGTTTCAACCCAACCAATGCATCTCGCTATTCACATATGACATATCCTTCGAGTAGAACTGATAAACGGATCAACTGGGTCCGGCTCGGGTCAGGTCAACATATGGTCATTTCATTTTTGAATTAGAAGAATTGAGTCAACTTCAGATCAGATTGGATCAATTTGAGTTCGGTTCATTTTTAGGTTTGTTATTTTTTCAAGTGGGCTAGCCCAATATTTTCACGGGCCATCTTTTCCAAGTGGCTAGCCAATATTTGGTACTTGTTGGTTCTCAAGTAGCAAGAAGTCATGGACTTCTAAAACATGGGCCAAACATTTGTCATATAGTCAATACAATTACAAATAAAATGATGACTTATGAGAGATGATATTCATGCAGCATTAGTTCTACTTCTATTACAATTTGTTGGTCCCGCTGCAGTTTCCTATTTTATTAAAATTAAATGACTTTTTTAAAATAAAATATTTAATTTTATTATCTATCAATTTTTTATTTTTTAAATTATTTTGTAAGAGCAAGGATTTTGAAATTACGATAATAGTGAAACAGTAATAATGATATCTTAACATTATAAACTATAAGTCCCCCAAGTTTAATCTAAACTCTTTTCCGTCCCATCTTACTTAAGTCCCCCCTCGTTTAATCTAAACTGTTGCAGTAACAATATAATAGAGACAATGAACATTTAGATTTGAATACTTTCCCATACAGTGTTGAAGTAACAATATTACAGTGTTATTGTAACACAAATATATTACTGTGACACTGTTACGAAAAATATAACAGGTCAAAAATCAGATATATTCATTGATTCCAGTGATGTCAAAGTTAGATACATATTTACAGAAACTTCAGTTTTAGTTGTCGATCAATATGATCAACGTCGGACGACATTACGCCGCAAGGAAACTTCAGTGATGGGTTTCTTCAATTTTTTTTCAACTGGTTCCTCTTCTTCGTCGGATGTCCCTTTCATTTGTTTTTTCTTTTCACGCAGAAGAGGCCATATTTCCTTATTCTTCACTTTGAAGCTTTTCACATGGCTCAACAACTTAGTCCTCTCCATGTTGATATCTATAAAGAGTAGATTACCTGCAATTTGTGAACAACATGCTCTTCGTGCGTAGATTACCTAAAATTAATGAAAATTCAACTCCTACGAAGTTGGTCATGTGCATCATCAGGAAACATGTTGACTCTTCATCAAGGGGAGAAGTTGATTGCCAATCAAACTTAATGTTGACAATTTTGTAATCCAGCACGTCTGGTGCCCTGGTGTCACCCACTCTCTCCATGTAGTCACACATGTAACCAATTTGACCACAAAATAGTAATACAGTTAGTGTAATAACGTTACTGTAACAATGTTACTGCAATATTTTTTTGGCAACATGAAACAAAATATCCTCATGGCGGACTTACTAATATCTTTGCAGCTTGGAAGGTCACGGAGGACTTCCAATTGGCATGGCACTGGTTGTCCAACACACTAATCTCATGTTTTACAATGTTAAAACAGACACAAAAGTAGTGCTTCTGGACCAAACAAGGTACAAATATTAGATGTGCATCATTAAGTCTGATGGTTGTGTGGCTGTCTTCTATGAAATCATTCCAAAGTTGAAACACACTTCACTTTTTCTTCAGATTCACTATCCGATTCCACGACAACCATTTTATGCCCTTGTTAAACACCGACAAATAATTTACAATGTGCATAACATGATTTTTGTTAGACAAAAGAAAACATTAGCAAGGGAAATTACCATGTCAAGTAATCTAAGGTGGAGTTTTGTTGGACTAACTAGACCAAAAAACCTTTTCTTGTGCTCAAACTGATTTAGCAGGATGGACCAGCATTCTACAACCATGCTTTTTGTATGATTTTAGGTAGTATTGAGACCATATCTTCTCTTCTCAAATGCCTATTTACCTTGCCTCCAAACACGACTAGGACCTCATTGTCTCACAGTATCAGCACATTAATTCAAAAATGTAAGGTAATTTGACAGTAAGGTAACACTATCATAGTAAAAGTGACACAGTAAAAGTGATTTCATCTTGGCTCAAGATAATCATGAAGAAAAGCATAATCTAGGACTTTTCTTTGCAAATTAGGTCTCGATGAATGTAGTTCCATATTGGATTTCATAAATTCAGAGATTCAAAACACGTTCTTGTTGCAAGGACCAAGATTTAACGTACACACCAAGTCCTTCACTTTTTTCCCTTTTAGGCTTTCATCTTTTTGGATCGTTTTAGATCTTGGAATTTTCTTGGCAATTGACTTCACCCCACTCTTCTCTTTCGGCTTTATTCATTCTTCTCCAACTTTTTCTTTCCGCTCTATTCTTTGCAAAGTGAGAATCTCCAGCAACACATCCCTGTTGATCTTTTTAGTCTTTCCAAAAAGTCAGGTCGTGAATCATTCATGTTACTCAACACAAGTATTGCACAGATTTCAGCACGGTAGATAATTCTTTGTTGAGGATCGTTGAGACTGTTGTGTGCCAAATTTGGACCGTTTTTCCTCCCATTTAGACCCGTTTTTCCTCTGTTTCGTGAGATTTGAGTGCGATTATCACCGTATTTTGCGTAATTCTCATATTAGTGTCTCTCTTTTGCATTTTACGTGTTTTTGGCAGGATCCTGTCTATTTTGATAGGATTTCGACCGAAAACGCGTTTGAGCTTCTACGAGCATGGGAGAGATACGGTCCATGAGCAAAGCACACAACTGAAAGTTCAAGTAATCCAATTGATCGACGAAGAAAGAGACCGGAAGAGAGGTGGCTGACCACCGGGTGAAGTTTCGCCCGGTGAGTCATCACCGGGCGAAGTTTCGCCCGACGACATTTTCCACTCCCCGAAGATTTTCATGGCAGCTACCACCGGGCGAAACGACTGGGCAAAATCTCGCCCGCCGGGTGAAATTTCGCCCGATGAAGAGACCAGGCCGAAAACGCAAAAACCGAAGAAAATCTCACCGGGTGAAATTTCACCCGGTGGGATTACTAGGTCGAGCCGCAGGATGAAGTTTCACCTCATGAAGATGCAAAGGGTGAAGGTCTAGCTTAATTGAAGAAGGATTGGATCATGGGCCTTGAAGTTTGTGCAACCCATTAAGAAATCTATATATACCCCTCCTAGGGTTTAGTGCCTCCTTGTGCCTTAAGTGAGCCTTGGGATTAGCCCTTAGGAGTAGGAGTAGGGTAGAAAACTCTCTAGTAGTAGTAGTAGTAGATTGTAGTAAACTTCCTAGAAACTCTCTACAAACAATTAATAGATCTACTTAGTATTAGTATAATTACTCCTTAATTAGTAGAAAAGTCTCCATCTTTATTGAAGATTGTGCGTAATTGTTGAAGATTCAAGGGTTTTGCAAGGGTTTAAGTGACAAGGCTCTTGCTTTATTTCTTGAAGATTCATATTTCTTGTATTGAAGATTGAAGATCTATGCATGGATTGGTGACAAATTCTTGTGTATTTCTCCCAAGATTCAATCTTTAATATGTTTCTCTTCATCTTTCTCTTTAAATCTTCTCCATTGTGGGTAAAATTCTGTCCTCTCCCTTTTCTCCATTAGTATAATTGTTAGTGTAGTTTTTATGCATGTTTTAGACAATTTATCTCTTATTAGTGTTTTATTATTACTCATCATGACTAGTGAGTAGATTTTCTTGTTGGGGAATTAGGGAAGAGGATTTGGATTATTTGATTCAAGGGATGTTGGTGGGTTGTTTACTTGTTAATTATCAATTTTATGGTTTTTGTGTCTTTGTTGACTAAGAATTGCGACTAGGCCGACCTTGACTCATTTCTACCAATATGGGGAAACTCGGGGTAGAAATTACCTTAGATTGAGACTTACCCTTTCGTCGCGAAAGCGGGTTTAGGTAGGTTGGGTGAGAAACCGAAAGGTGGCAACCTCCCTTTTTAACGTTATAACAAAAACTCGATCCCGAGACTCTAAGACCCCATTTCCGAATCTCGACTCTCCCCAACACCTTTCCCTATTATTGCCCCTAGTTTTAGTAGTGTAGTTTGCTAGCAATAGTTCGACCTCTCTCTCGACCCAAAACCCCCATCTCAATCCCCCGATCACGATTAGACTCTAGACTTGACCATTACGGCTTAACCCCTCTCCCTGCGGATCGATCCCGACCTACCACTACTACGTTAGTTAGGTTAGTCGGAGTTAAAAATATTGTTTGATTGTGCGTGTCGACGACCGCGCGCGTCAGAGACCAACACAATCAAATACCTTCCCCATGTTGAAGGTTAGGTGGAAAGTTAAGAAGCAGTCGCAATCCAAATTGAAAGAATTGTTCTAACATCCAAACTTGACGTTATGAAGTTCAAAATGTTCCACTTCTTTGCCTTTTTTAATCCCCTCTTCTACCATAAACTTTCCTATTAATTTTGCCTGGAAAAAATGTAACGTCTTTACTCCAGAGAGGGATGAGAAACAACGTTACAAAAACAATGTTACAGAAGCAATGTTACAGAAACAATATTACAGTAACAATGTTATAGAAACAAAGATACTCACAGCTATCTTTGTCATCCTCACTTTTCTCGATCTGACGTAGAAAGTTTTGTTATCAAGATATTCAATCCTCCTCGAAACGAAATTTATGCAAGCACAAAAGAAGTGCTCTTTATAATGTCGAGGAATAAATACCTACAATCACATGAACTTGTTAAACAATCATCTATATAACATTTTCTTACTCAAAAGACCAAATATGTTGCAGAACAAAATGTTACCATGTCACAGTCATAATTCAGGTCATGCCTGTTAAGACGGCTCCAAATTTTATAGCCTTGAATAACCTCAGCTTCAAGATTTGGCAAAGCATTAGGTTTCGTCGACACAACTATAGAGGTTAAGGGAGCCTAAAAAAAGTAAATGCAAGCATAAAATTCAGAAAGTGAAAACCTGATTCCGAATACTGTTAAATGCCAACAATAATCATTAGTGTAACACTGTCATAGTATTAGTGTTACTGTAAAAATATTGATTATTTTAGAACTTATCTGCAAACATACCACAGAATTCAGGCCCAAGAATACCCTCGATGGATTATTACTTGCAAGATTTTAGTGGGTGAGCTCATTAAGCATAATTGACCAACAATCAATCACTGGGAGAATTATTAGTGTATTAGAAACCAATGATACTATATCTTCCCGTGATATGAAGTAACTAAAGCAAAAAGTTGCAATCCTTTCTCTGTTGGACAAAAAAATAGTATCAGTGTCTTAGTGTAACTGTAACAACATTAAAAAGTGTTAAAAACAAAATAAATAGAGAACTTACGCATCTTCAAGGTACACATAATCATCAAGAAAACAATAATCAATTGTTTATTTCCTTAGAGCGAGAACGGGATTCATTAACCTTTCATGGTTTAACATTGTATTGGACAATAGTGTTACATGAGATGATGGTTGGCCACAGTCCAATGAGCGACCGTAGTGAGGATCTATCACTTTGTTTGGTTCAGAATGTAACAAATATTTCACTTTAATAGCATCACCATCATCCACAAAATCCTCATCACCACCATCATCCACTATATAATCATCATCACTGTCGTCTATAATATCAGCATCATCACCATCATCCACAATATCAGCATCATCACCATCATCCATAATTTAAGCATCGTCCACTTTATGATCACCATCATTGTCAACTTCGTTCGAAAAGACCTCATAAAGGACAATTGCACCCTCCTCAACAGGTCTATCATCTTGAATACCCTGGACAGTGGATTTGCTACCTCTAACTTCATCTTCATTTGTCCCTTGCCCACTTGCTTCATCATTGTTAACTTCATTCGAAAAGACCTCCTCATAAAGGTCAATTGCACCCTCCTCAACAAGTCTATCCTCTTGAATACCCTGGACAGTTGATTCGCCAGCCCTAACTTTATCTTTATCTGTCCCTTGGCCACTTGCTTCATCACTGTCAACTTCGTCCAAAAAGACCTCCTCATAAAGGACAATTGCACCCTCCTCAACAAGTCTACCATCTTGAATACCCTGGACAGTGGATTCGCCACCCCTAACTTTATCTTCATTTGTCTCATGAGTAAGTGACTAATATTAAATATGGAGTTCTTGAATGGTCAAAGTTTGTATGATTAACTGTTACAGTAACTGTACCACAGTTACATACGGTGATATAGTTGCTATAACATAAACACAGTAACAGTAGCACTGTAATATGGTTACTGTATTACCTTGGGCAGTTGATTCTTCTTCATCATCACCCTCTTCTCTCTCATCATCATCCACCTCTTCTTCACCAGCCTCCTCTTCGTCTGTGTCAACAGTGGTTGAATGATCAAAGTTTGGGTGAATAACTATTACAGTAACTGTACCACAGTTACAAAATGTCATACAGTTACTGTAACACGAACAAAGTAACGGTATCACTGTGATATGGTTACTACGTTACCTTGGGCAGTTGATTCTTCATCATCATCACCCTCTTCTCCTTCATCATCAACCTCCTCTTCTTCACCAGACTCCTCTATCTCATCTCCACCCTTCTCTTCGTCTGTGTCACCAGAAGTTGAATGATCAAAGTTTGTGTGATTAACTGTTACAGTAATTGTACCACAGTTACAAAATGTGATACAGTTACTGTAACATGAATACAATAACAGTATCACTGTGATATGGTACTCTATTACCTTGGGCACTTGATTCTTCTTCTTCATCAACCTCTTCTTCACCATCCTCCTCTAACTCATCTCCACCCTTCTCTTTGTCTGTGTCACTAGTGGTTGATTTTTCAAAGAATGGAAGGCTGTTTGCCCTCATCTTCAAGGATTTAGCCATTTGCAGCACATCTTCCGTATAAGTACGGAATATAGACTTCAAAAGTGTTGCTTCTTTATCTTCTGTTACGAAGTCGTCCAATCGTCGAAGAATCTTGTTGTAAACAATGTCATAGTCCCTTTTGATTGCCAGGATCAACAGATGAGTATCCTAAGCAAAAAAAACAATCAAATGTCAAGATTAAAATGTGGTAAGAATGGTACATAATTAAATTGAATAAAAACCCTCACATTAAGAGCCTTTTTTCCTCATCTTCATGACCTTCTATTTCATCCTTATCTTCTTCACCTCGTCTTTCATCATCAACTTCTTCACCTTCTGCATTTACATATTAAAAATTACAATATCAGTTGACACTTCAAATTCATTTATCAATTGACACTACAAAGTAACATCAAAATGAGAACATTCAAGATGAGAATAACGGTAGCACTATTAAAGTAAGAAAGCACTATTATAGTAACACAAATATATTACTGTCACACTGTTACAGTAATATGGAATTACAGTAACAATGTCACAGTGTTACCGTAATATGAAATTACAGTAACACGATTAGAGTTGATAAGGGTTGGCCCATTTAGCCTTTAATGAACTCGGTCTTTAACGTCTCGGGTCAGGTCAACATAGGGTAAATACAGAGTATATCTTAGTGATTACTACAGTACGAAGTAACACCTAAACCCTAAACACTAAGAGTGTTTAAAGATGCTGAAAAAGATAAGAATAGATACCTTCAAATTCATCAATTGACACTTCTTCACCACCGATGGGGTAGGCTATCTTTGTCATTTGTCTTCCCCCGAGATAACCGATCTGTGCTTCTTCATTAACTCGTTTCGAAAGTTTTTCATCTCACCAGTGTTTGATCAAAGCCAACTCGGAAGGTTGGATCTTCCCTTTAAACTCTATTCGAGGTATATATGTTAGGACAAGCACTAGCGTACATCCAAACAAATACTTTCCTCCTTTCTTCAATGACTGAATACCTTCAGCCAAGTTATGAATGACATACTTTGCCCAACTGTAACTTCTTATCTTCTCTACATTTTCTACTGATTTTAACAACTTGAAATCAACCGAGTAGTTTGCAGTAGGGGTTAAGAAACTAGATAGAGCATAAAGGGCAAACATCCGTTTGGATTTATCATCACACACATTCTTTTGACCACTAAACCAATTTGAAATGAAATTCATTTTGCTGTTTTTGGTACTAGACACGTGAAACTTACTCCTCCATTTCTTTTTCAAAATCACACCATCATTTATCTTTGAATGACCTATGGAGATAAGATAAACATCATCACCTTCCATAGGAAGTAGGAAGGTGTCATGCACATCAAGATGTGGTAGAAAAAATTGTTGTTTATTTGAAACTTTGACACAAAATCTTCCATCATCTAAAGGAGTGAAAGCCTTTACTAGTAAGTCAGTTAATCCTCCAGGGATAACTGTTACTTTCATTTTAAGTAATCCCCCGAATCCAATCTCCCGAACAGCCCTTCGCTGATCACTAGATAGTTTATTAATCACTTGAACAAGTGAGTGAGATCTGCACCTGTTTGTGTACTTGTTTAGCCTATGAATCACATTACAGTAGTAAGATTACTGTGACAATGTTACACTAATAAGGATACTGTGACAATGTTACCCTAATAGTCAAGGGTTGCATAGTTTTTTGAGACATCTTATAATGCCTGAAGTTTCTTCCCAAGCTTCATATTGCCGTAGTTTTTCAAGACAACAATCTATTGTTTTTTCGCCTTCTTGGTTGTTGGTTTAGGCCCGTCGTCACTTGAATCATCAGAAACTTCATAATCCTCATCATCATTAATTAGAGGCTTCCTAACAATTATTGGCTTAGTACTTTTGGTAGTTAAACATCTGTTGGATAATGTAACAAATTGCAGCATTTAGAAAGCTGTAATAGTGTTACAGATACTATGTTCTATAACAATTTACATTTTCAGTTGAATCATCATTCATCTATTTGAAAACCAGTACAATGACAATATTTACAAGGTGACAGTAGTCATTGTTACAACAGAGTATATACAGTAACAGTAACAATGACATTGTTTCTTATTTTTACATAATCCAATAAAAAAAATTCATACTTCTTGGAGATAAAATTCTCTTTCTTTTTCGCCTTCCCCATTCTTTGATTAGAAACTTCAAGATTAAATGTAACTTTCTTCTTTTGTGCTTTGGTTGACTCTTTATTTCGAGGCACCTTTAAAAGTATTGGCTTCAATTTTTTTGTTATGTCTTGTTCCAGTTGGTTTTCTCCTTTCCTGTCATTATAATGTAACAATGTTTCAGTAAAAAAAATCAACAGAGTAGCAATGACATGACTACAATAGCAAGAACATCAAATTCAAATTGTACCAGTAACTGTTATTGTAAACATTACAGTAACTGTACCACAGATACTGTGAAAACGAATGGAGGTGGTTGAGTAAATATTTGTAACTGTGTTTCAGTAAAAAAAAATACAAAAAATTGTTTAACCTAATTTTTGGGCGAGTGAAATACGAAACACGGACAATTCATGAATCAACAAGATGCAAAATAATCAAGAACAACGCAGAAAATACAACTTGAAAATCGAGGGATTTTTGGGCGAGCGAACGCAAAAATACAACAACATAGAAAACAACAAAATCAATCGCTCGATATCTTCATAACATCCAAAATCAACAATAACAAGAACAACATGATAATGTTAATCTCAGCAAACATTAATTAAAACAAAACAATTTTTTTAAAAAAGAAATCAAAACTGTTTACACCTCTTCATTCTTTGATAATGTGTTTGAAGTAGTATAATCGAGCTTTGAATGAACTAGTTGTTGATCTGTCCTTGCTTCTGGTTTTGATTTTCGCAGCAAATTTTGATTTTGATTTTGAATGTTTAGGGTTTAGGGTTTAAGGTTCTTGGCTTGCGTAGAGGGTAGGCGCACTTTTGCTTTTGCTTAAGAATGACGCGCGTAGGAGGAATTAGAAAGGACACGTTTTTTTTTCCTTAATGACGTGGTGCAATCTCGGCCATTCGATCTTGTTCAATCGTGTGTTCCTTCCTCATAGGACGAACTCATCTAAGGAGGAAGACTCACCAAATCCTCAATATATATATATATGTGTGTGTGTGTGTGTGTGTGTGTGTGTAGAGAGAGGGGATCAAGGAAGTTAGTAAATCCTTGAAGTCCCTTAGTGTTGAGCTTGGCCTTCGGCCTTGCATCCATCTTAAGATAGATGGATGGATGAGCTTCAATTTATAAAAAAAAGGGGGAAGGCTGACATGAAGTCTGCCAAACATCAACCTTCCCCTCACCCAAATCAATCATTTTCATTACTTCTCTCCTCTACATTGCTGCCTATTACTTTTCCCAATCCCCTCCTTTTGAATTCATTTCCTCAACCACTCTTATAACATCTAACAACAAAAATCTCACTCTAACAAAACCCCATCAATAACTCTGATCATACTCCGTCAACAACTTCGGTCATACTCCGTTTTTAACATAACATACTCCGTCAGTAACTCCGATCATCATACCAAGGTATGTTCATGCATAAATTTCGATCATCTTCATCTTCATGCTTCTTTTATTTTGCATACCTTATTTTTTTTGGTATTTATAAA
Source organism: Agrostemma githago (assembly GCA_958450325.1). Classification (NCBI taxonomy): domain Eukaryota; kingdom Viridiplantae; phylum Streptophyta; class Magnoliopsida; order Caryophyllales; family Caryophyllaceae; genus Agrostemma; species Agrostemma githago. The sequence goes on along the minus strand of OY288247.1, from coordinate 55,883,968 downwards.
ATTATTCATCTTCATTATCCACAAAAAAAATGAAGGTTGAATATGGATGAATGGAGGTTGAATATTTAATGAATGTTTAAATATTTTTGTTTTTTTTTAAAGTCACAGTCGTCCATTCCTCCATATTCAACCTTCATTTTTTTGTGGATAATGAAGATGAATAATTTTCTAAATACAAAAAAAAGGTATGAAAAATAAAACAAGCAAGAAGAGTGTACAGTTGCGTGTTTCTACAATGAGTGTACAGCTGCGTGATTCTACAACATAACGAGTGTGATTATACAACATAATGAGTGTGATTATACAACATAATGAGTGTGACTATACAACTGAAAGTGTGTGACTTGCAATTCTGCAAGAACATTATGCACAGAATGAGTGTTACTATACAATTTTAAGTGTGTGACTATATGACATACTAAAGTCGTATGCCTCAAATTACAATTTATAATCACTTATAGCAACTAACTAAAACAATAGTATAATGGAAATAAGGGTCGAACCCACAGAGAATTGAATTAACTATAACTGCGTACTAATGTAGAATGATAAATAACTAATTAATTAAAAAATAAGAAAGGGGGGTTTTGAATAATTGTCTAATAACTAAAACTAATAAAGATGAAAACTTTAACTAAATCAGATGATTAAAAGGTCTCGGTCAAAAACAAATCCACAACTTAATCACAATTGATCATCGAAATCCGGTTCAAATTATTAATCTTGACTACTTTATCGTGAATCATAGATTCTAATCCTCCTTACAAATAACTAATTAAAACCTATCCCGTTCCTAATTAGATCTAACTATTAAACAACCTAAACAATCCAGTTCTAGATTTAATTCAACAGAAGCGTTAATAAATAGAGAATTCGATAAAGAGATAAATAAACACATACAATCCAGTTGTGCTATAAATCTATGATAATTGCTCCTAGGTCTTAATATCAACGAATCCCGTTCAATAATTAAGTCTTAGATGTTACTCAGGTCAAATTAATCAACAAATCCTGTTCAATTAACAAAACTAACAATAGAACGATGAAATAGAAAACTAGTTGATCACTCTAGAATACAATAACAACATTCATATAATTAAATCGAGCAATTAATCAATAATCAAGAATAAATATCAGAACTTTCAAACTCACAATCAAAAATTAAGCGCTTCAATGTCTTGAACCGAGATGAAAATATTAGTTACACATGATCTTGGAAGAAAACTAAGGTTGAACGTACAACTTGATAAAAAGATGGAATAAAATAAAACTGATTCTCATAATCTATACTAATAGTAGTCTGGTAATAATTAAGGTAAGCCTACTACTTACCAAACTCTAGTAATAAAATAATATAATAATAATACTAAATAATAATAAGTAGCACGAGATTGTCGAGACTGTCGGTTCCGTTGCTTTGTCTGGGCTTGTTCTTCTGGATCTTCATTTTGGGCCCACCTTGTCTTTGTCTTCTCTTTTCATTCATGACCTGAACCGAGATTCCTCAAATAGGCACATAACAATTACATCATAAATATTACACCCAAGGGACATAAAAACACCTATTTAGTCAATCCAATTACACTTAAATTGTCATTATAACCATGACTAAATACGGCATATCAAATATCCCCACGCTTGAACCTTTACTCGTCCTCGAGTAAAACTCGAAGAGCACAATGAAAACAACATCACTAGTCTAAAATGCACGGGTAAAACATTACACTCACGGCCCTCGCTCACCTTCCTTCTAACTACCTCATGTAACATCATATGTCACCGACAAAATATCACCAACTCTAGAATTATCATCACGACAACATGACATCATAAATCAATAGAAGCTAATACCAACATCTAACGCCCCTTATCTCTCCAATCCTAAAACGGATCACATGTGCTACAATTGTCACCGGTGGTAAAATATGTATACCACAATATTACACAACCCGCACATGCGATCATCCTAAACGCCTCTAATCGCCAAATCAAAACAATTACACCCAATCGCATAAACAAGGTGCAATCACTTCACTCCGCACCGCGATTCTTCTCACCGTAGCCCACTAATCCTACCCGACCGTCCTTCTATGTCACCCTTCTTATGACGCCAACACCAAGAACGGATAAAGTAATTGTGAGTTTTTTTTTAATTCCCTCATTTTGCCTAGAGCGTCCGCCCTTGAGGATTTTCACTCTAGCTTTCATTTTTTTTCAACTCACACTACTCTCGTGGCATGCAACTCAATTTTTCTTTTTACCCGGAGCGCCCTTTCGGGTTTTCACTCCGTCCTCGGTCACTTTCACATTCTTGCCTAGGCGCCCTTTCGGGTTTTCACCTAGCCGGGTTTATTTTTCTTTTCTTTTTTTCAATTTTTTTTCTCGAATTTTTTTTCTTTTTCTTTCATCATTTTTTTCTTTCAAAAATCAACTCAAAGATGATTACAACAACGAGACAAATAGATTTCCCTTCCCCACGCTTAATCCGAGCATTGTCCTCAATGTGAGACTAAGGACATCAATAAAAACAATAAACATGGAGAAGGACCTTGAATATCGATGAACAACTCGAAGTAATCACCATAATGACACACGACATTCTCCCAAAGCAGATATCAAGATGAGCATGCAAACCTCCATCTCTCTCAGCTCTAGTAACTAACCAAATTATTTCCTAAAGATGAGAAGTAGACCCCAAACCATCATTCTTAATCAATGTAATAATCCAATCAAAATGCACACTTCAACCGAGATCGAAACGCACCCATTAGAGTGACAGCAACAAGACCAACTTCTACTAATTTCAAATCGAAGTAATTCAGCCAACAACAATCCGGAGTACTTAAACAGCAACAACAACACCAAATCGACCACTAATCGGACACTAAGTCGGCACAAAGCAACTGACGTAACCAACACTCACTAACTGCCAATAACAACGTAACAGACCCAGCAACAATTTGACACCAATTAACCAAAATCGAGTCAAACTCGGGATCAAATTCAAGCCAAATCAACGAGACAAGGCTGAAGATGCTTACCCAATTCGAGAAATATGTTTGAAAACACTGACTCTGATTAATGCCTCAACCACGGCAGAAAATTGACCGAGTTCAAGCCCCACACGCTCCGCTCTGAATTTATACACAACCCACTCCTGCACTCTGAGACACGACTGACCACGGATGACGGACGTGACTGGCCTGAGATCGGTGACGACAGACAGAAACTGACCCGGAAAGTTGCGTGATGAAGAACGAAACCCAGGTCTGAATTGAGAGATTGAAAGTGAAGAAGGGAGTTGAGAGATTGAGGGAGGTCGAGTAATGGAGTTGAATATTAGAATTGAGGATGGAGGATGAAAACGGTTGGAGTAGGAAATTAATGAACTGGATTTGGGAATTGAAGGAAGGAATTTGGGGAATTAAGAATCAAAGAGGAGGTGAATTGGAAGATTGGAATATTGGAATACGATGGGGAAATCTGGTGCAGCATGTTTTTGTATTTTTGTATTTTTTTTAAAGAATAGAACATACCTGTGGAAGTGTAAGGAGAAAGAGATGCGCGCGACTAGTGAAAATATCGAGCGACTCGCGCGTATGTCTGGATTTTTTGGCCTCCAAAGACGAATTTCTTTGTCTAATACAATTTCCGCCCCCACACTCATGCTAGTTGCACGGGATTCTGAAAAATCAGCTTTCTCGTTCCTACAAAATATAAAAAATTAGGAAAATACTTAAAATTAAAATAAAAATAAAAAATTAATATAATCGATTCATTCGACGAAAAATACGAAAATCGACTATTAAGCTAAAATAATGAAACATGACCCTTAATAAATTAATAAAAAAAATATATATAAGACACGGGTTACCTCCGGGAAGCGCTTTTATTTCTCATCGTTGGCTCGACATTTTTCGGGAAAATGACCCGACTTATTAAAATAGGACAAAATACTTACATTAACCGACAATGGAGCAATCAAGTGAAGTGAATGTTACATTAGGCGCGGAACAACTCAATGCCCTTAACAATTGATCAAAAACACTCGCACATAGATTAGAACAGTGACAATAAGAGGTATAAATCAATTGACACCATCGATAAATAAGCACATCATAATAATCATCCAAAGAATTTGTTTTCGACCCTCTATGCTCAAAAAATGAATTCATATCAATGCACTCCTCCTTATAAGATGAATTTTTCATAGGTAGGGTCAAATAGTCATGAGGGTAAACATAAAACTTTCCCGTAATTAACACCGATGAAGACTCGAAAGGTATCGATGGTGTTACTTCCTTGTGAATATAAAATTCAGTATTCATGCTCCCTATTTCTCTCACCTTTTTGTCACCGTTCATGCTCATTAATTCACTTCTCTTAGGGAAATCGTCTTTCGGCTCATCAAAAACAACTATCTCCTCTTCTCCTACTCCGACTTCCATAGTCTCCTCAATGGTCACACTTATTTCCTCTTGCTCATTCTCAACAATCATAACTAGAGAATCCTCTAAGACTGAAACATCACTCGTATCATTGTGACTTAAGGAATCTTCCGTAACGCGTGTTTCGTCAATGCAAGAGTAATCAATATGTGTAGCAACTGTGGACAAGGGTGAGGAGTATATCGAATCATCATAGTCATCTTCCTCGTCATCCCAAAAACCATCATCACTATCAACATCACACTCTCTATAAGAGTGACCTACCAAATCGGGTTCAAGGGGGAGAGTGTCATCAAACTCTATGTTGTTAATAACTCCGGACTCCTTAACATTAAGAGAAAACTCATCATGTGTCTCAAGTCTATCATTAGATGTCGTTATTTGCACTACATGACTCTCAAGGTTCATGATACTAACATTGTTCTCTTGCCCGAATTGAGCCATACTAGCTTGAAGGGTCGTTTGAGCAGTAATCAGGTCTCTAATCATGTCTTCCGTGGATATACGAGAATCATGTTGGGTGTTCAAATTTTTATCGAAACTCGTTGAAGGTGTCCTAGAGCGTGAGTTTTTCAACTCCCATTCTTTAGTGTCGTGAGCCAAATATATGAAAAGATCCCATTTCTCTTCATAACTAAGTCCATCAATGAACCTCCCCTCACTTAAAGAATCAACATGCATTAAAGTTTCATCATTTAACCCATTGTATACCACACGACAGAGTTCCCAAATTTGATATCGGTGACGACATCTAGAGACATACTCACTCAATCTATCAAAATATTTGTAAAACAGTTCATGCTCATACTGAGGGAAATATTTAGTCGCCATCTACCGGAAAAAACTAAGACTCACTAAAAACACTCAAACAAAAATTAAAACTAAACTAGACTCTAAAAAAAAAATAACGACTAAAAAAAACTAACTAACTAAAAATCTCTACACTAACACACAAAAATAATTAACATCAATTCCACGACAACGACACCAAAATTTGACAGACTAAAGTCTATGTCTCAAATTACAATTTATAATCACTTATAACCAACTAACTAAAACAATAGTATGATGGAAATAAGGGCCGAACCCACAGAGAATTGAATTAACTACAACTGCGTACTAATGTAGAATGATATATAACCAATTAATTAAACAATAAGAAAGAGGGTTTTTGAATAATTGTCTAATAAATAAAACTAATAAAGATGAAAACTTTAACTAAATCAGATGATTAAAAGGTCTCGGGCAAGAACAGATCCACAACTTAATCACAATTGATCATCAAAATCCGGTTCAAATTATTAATCTTGACTACTTTATCGTGAATCGTAGATTCTAATCCTCCTTACGAATAACTAATTAAAACGTATCCCATTCTTTATTAGATCTAAATGTTAAACAACCTAAACAATCCAGTTCTAGATTTAATTCAACAGCAGCATTAATAAATAGAGAATTCGATAAAGAGATAAATAAACACATACAATCCAGTTGTGCTATAAATCCATGATAATTGCTCCTAGGTCTTAATATCAATGAATCCCGTTCAATAATTAAGTCTTAGATGTTACTCAGGTCAAATTAATCAACAAATCATGTTCAATTAACAAAACTAACAATAGAACGATGAAATAGAAAACTAGTTGATCACTCTAGAAATCAATAACAACATTCATATAATTAAATTGAGCAATTAATCAATAATCAAGAATAAATATCAGAACTTTCAAACTCACAATCAATAATTAAGCGCTTCAATGTCTTGAACCGAGATGAAAATTTTAGTTACACATGATCTTGGAAGAAAACTAAGGTTGAAGTTGAAGTTGAACGTACAACTTGATAAAAAGATGCAATAAAATAAAACTGATTCTCATAATCTATACTAATAGTAGTCTGGTAATAGTTAAGGTAAGCCTACTACTTACCAAACTCTAGTAATAAAATAATATAATAATAATACTAAATAATAATAAGTAGCGCGAGATTGTCGAGACTGTCGATTTCATTGCTTTGTATGGGCTTGTTCTTCTGGATCTTCATTTTGGGCCCACCTTGTCTTTTCTTTTCATTCATGACCCGAACCGAGATTCCTCAAATAGGCACATAATAATGACATCATAAATATTACACCCAAGGGACATAAAAACACCTATTTAGTCAATCCAATTACACTTAAATTGTCATTATAACCATGACTAAATACGACATATCACTATACAACTTAAAGTGTGTGACTATTTTAAGGTATTTGTTTTTATCCACGTTCTTCAAACCCCTAGGTATTTGTTTTTGTCTTTTTAGAGCATCTTTAAAATAATTAATCATCTTCATCTTCATGTTTGTTTTATTTTTCATTTCTTTTTTTGGTATTTATAATATTATTCATGTTCATTATCCACCAAAAAATGAAGGTTAAATATGGATGAATGGAGGTTGAATATTTAATAAATGTTTAAATAATTTGCTCCGATTCGTAGGTATAATCATCTTTCTAATTATGAATGTGACTTTGCTAATGATGATTGAAGTATAATTAACTGTATGGCTTTTATTTTCTATTTTATGGTTGCAGTTTTTTAGTCACACACTTTAGGTTGTATAGTCAAACAGTTGATGTTGTATAGTCACACTCATTATATTGTAGAATCACACAAATTCTTGCAGTGATTAGTGTGTGTAATCATCTTTGCTAATGATGATTGAAGTATAAATAAGTATAATTTAGTTTTATAGTCACAGAGATTAGGTTGTATAGTCACACAGTCAGTATGTTGTATAGTTACATTCATTATGTTCTAGGATCACACTGATTATGTTGTATAGTCACACAGTTGAAGTTGTATAGTCACAGTCATTATGTTGTAGGATCACAGTCATTATGTTGTAGGATCACACCATTTATCTTGTATAGTCACACAGTTAAAGTTGTATTGTCACACTCATTATGCTCTACAATCATTTAGCTATACAGTCATTGTAGTCAAATATTCAGTTGTATAGTCATATTCATTGTGTGACTTAGATTGATTGTGTGTTTTGTCGCAATGAAATGGCTGGTGGAAAGAGGAATGTTGGTAACAGGGGCGGTGGGAAGAAGAAGGTCGTGGAAGATACAGCGGCCGACCACATAATTGGACAACGTATTGTTGCGCACGTACCGGAGACCACCGTTAAGCTCTTGAGTGTTTGTATGGGATAAAATATTTGCTTTAGGATGGACGTACTATATGTAAAGGATGTTTGGTGGGTCAGAATGTTTTTATGTTTGACGTACTATATGTAAAGGATGAAATTTTTCTTTAGGTAAATATATTTCCATCGCTATTTTCTGGTTTCATAATTAATCACGCGAGGTCTATAGCAAAATCACTTATCCTTTCGCCTTTAAAACCACGCAGCTGTGCACCAATTGGTTTGTAACCAAAAGTGGTCGTATTTGTATAGTCATACTCGCCTTGTTGTATAGTCACACTCGCTATGTTGTATAGTCACACTCCTAATGTTGTATAACTAGGACAGATATTGATTTTTCATTCTGTATAGTCATACTCGCCATGCAGTAGAATCACACTCATTATGTTGTAGAATCACACTCGTTATGTTGTAGAATCACACTTATTTTGTGCGTAATGTCAAACGTCAACAAAATGAGTGTGACTATACAGCATAATGATTGTGACTATACAACTGAAAGTGTGTGACCTTGTAATTCTGCAAGAACATTACGCACAAAATGAGTTGTTCTTTTTTTGAATTAAAATGTTTTTACAGTCAATCAAAATAATATTTCTAACCAGAACATATATTAATTAGAATGTTTTTTGTTGGATGAATGAAGTTGGAAGATGAAGTTGTTCTTTTTTTGGATGAACGAAACTTGAAGATGAAGAAATTCTTTTTTTTTTGTTGGATGAATGAAGTTGCGCTTACAGTCACGCATGTTATACATCGAAGTCGCTCATTTTACGTCTAACAATCACCTGTTGTAATATTTATGATAGGAGTAGAACATTTCAGTAATTTTCCGAATGTTTAAATGCGTCTTACAAACATGAAATCAACTATAAAAGAAACCAACATGAATGGAGGTTGAATATTTAATGAATGTTTAAATACTTTTGTATGTGATTAATACTTTCGTTTTTTAGTCACAGTCGTCTATTCATACATATTCAACCTTCATTTTTTTTTGGATAATGAAAATGAATAATTTTATAAATACAAAAAAAAAGAAGGTATGAAAAATAAAAACAAGCATGAAGATGAAGATGATTAAATGAATGATACCTTAATCCCAAGGTATTCTACAGCTGCGTGATTCTACAACATTGCGAGTGTGACTATATAGCATAATGAGTGTGACTATACCACTGAATATGTGACTACAAAGTGTGTACAACTGTGTGATTCTACAACATAATGAGTGTGACTATACAACATAATGAGTGTGACTATACAACATAATGAGTGTGACTATACAACTGAAAGTGTGTGACCTTGCAATTCTGCAAGAACATTACGCACTAAATGACTTGTTCTTTTTTTAATTAGAATGTTTTAAAAGTCAATCAAAATAATATTTCCAACTAGAACATATTAATTAGAATGTTTTTTGTTGGATGAATGAAGTTGTAAGATGAAATTGTTCTTATTTTTTCATAAACGAAGCTTGAAGATGAAGAAATTCTTTTTTTTTGTTGGATGAATGAAGTTTCAAGATGAAGTTGTTGAAGATGAAGATGAACGAAATTTGAAGAATTCGGGGTTAAATTTTAAATTTCTTTTTATGAAGATAAAATATTCAAATTATGAAGCATGTAGAGAGGGAGTGGTTTGATGAGTAGAAAAAATTTGGGTGATAGAAATGAATTAGTTTGAATTGTGTTGAGAGAGGTTGGTGTGATTGATAGTGTGGGGGGTGGGCCTAAGTCTATTATACCACATTCTTCTAGATTGCTTTAGTCCATATAGAGCTCTTTGAAGCTTTATTAAGTATATACTACGTTGTTTGGATATCTTTTCAGGTATAGGAAGTCCCTCGGGAATTTTCATGTAGATGTCGCTATCAAGTGACCCATAAAGATAGGCCGTGACTACATCCATAAGATGCATGTCAATCTTTTCTGAAGCCGCCAAGCTAATAAGTGCAGACACCTAGATTTTGACCTGGTGGCTGCAGAGGTGCCCGACAAACACCCGATGACGATCGGACTACAACGCGATGCGAGATTATGATGTTTTAGATGGTTTTTCTATAGAAACGGATCAAATAGTTACTCGGAAAAATTAATTCAACATCAGAATAGTCTTAGTCGTGTCATTACGGTTGCTTCGACACTAATTAGAGTCAATTCCAACATCGGGGCCCCGAATCGATCCCAAAACGCGCATTATCAAACCCGAGTCAACACATCAGGCCAAGTCCAACCAGGTCAAACCTAGTCAAGCTTTAAAAGTCAATCCCAAAACCACCCAAAACCCTAGGCACGGAACCCTAGATCCTTTGCCTCCCTCCAAGATCACGCGTATCAAATCAGATCTTCAAGATTTCAATTGCGTGAGCCCAAGCATCTCAGCCTTCACGTGCGTGACACCAGGCGACTGAGTTCTGGTGCACCAGAGCTCGAGCATCCTAGAGGTCGATTTGAACTGCGCGAGCAGCTATAAATACCCCCTCACTTCATTCATTTCAAGACACAGTCAACGAATATGTGAACTAATTCTCTCACAATTCGCTCTCCCCCTCTTCTTCTCTAACTTAAGTCAGACTCCGACACTAAGTACGATCCACTCGATCGTTGTTCCGATAAGCGAATCAACGCTACTCCTCACTCTCGAGCACTCCACTCGACCCGAGGAGCACCCGCCCTTGACTAGCCAACTCCGAGTATAGCAGCGAAGCTCTGCCGGATTCACTAGAGAACCAACCGTAGTATCTAAGCTCTGCCGAATTCACCGTAGGACAAGCTAGGAGGATTCGCCTCGAAGTTGAATCGTCATTAGGTTTTCGTCTAAACAAAACTTTACATTTTCGTACTATTATTATGCACTTCGATAATGTCAAATATGGACAATATATAGGTCCATGACACATCCTAAAATCACGTAACGTCCTCAACTTCAACCATAAGTACTAAAACACCTCAACTAAACCCGAGTAGTTCCGAGATCCGTTCTCAACCTTCTACGCATCGTGTTTCTTTAAGTGTACACTCCGAGGGTGCAACTCCTTACTACGTGATTTACTTACATTTCACATTTATAGCTTTCATATGATTTACCACTTTTATGACCTTATAATCACCTAACACGGAATTCAAAACGTAAATAAGCTAAAACTGAACAAAGTGATGGTCGGGTTCCATATTAATCCCGGTGCTCACAACCCGCGGTTCGATGCATCCCTATTAATACCAAACCGACACATCTTATGCAGAATACCATGTAAGGTATACCACGAGAATGACTAATATTCGTATTATCGCGTTAAATCTGATTTGCTAATACGTATGATATCTAGTATTCTCTACTCTCCTACGTGCATCATTTCATGCCCTGCTTGTCACATGAAATTGCATGCAAAGAGTGTAAGTACAACTACTTCGACGACAAAAACTTACTTGTCTTTAAACAACCGACATAACAAGGACATAGGGTTAAATCAATGAATGTTATCGTATTGCCACCATAATTAAGGAACAAAGTTATTAGCCCATCGATTGATTAGTAGAGGCTGATATGTGCGGGTGGGATTGGGTGTCGATGTCTATCGGATATTGGCTTCCTAATACGTACCCTCACCCCTTACTTAGAATCGACGGTTTTCGGATGTCCGAAACAATAGGCAATAAGAGTCATTCCAGGCATGGAGTGCTTAAGGGTACAAGTCGTTATCTTTATGTCCTGTGCCACTCAACTTTGAGCCGGCTAGGGATCAAAGTTGACTTGAACGGTTTTCGAGTCCCCATAATTGACTCGGTGGCGACTCCACAAATCGGAGAATTTGGTTCGCTAAAAAGTCGTCTTACCAAACATATCGGCCTTTAAACATTTACAACCATGTCTCAATCGATTCTAACGGAAACACGGGTGCCCGCACCCGTCTAGTACTATCCGAATCGTTAACCCAATCGAGGTCCGACACATCGTCCCGGAGGCAAGATCGAACTGGCCCCCAACCTGGAGGGGGGCACGTGGGTGGCCGCTGCAACAAACCGGGATGTCCCGCGCGTGCGTGCGTGTGGCGCCGGGCGGTGCGGACGGGCGTCCACAGTTTGGCGACTCCACTGGGGACTTGGAAACAAGTTTTCAGCGGTGGTGTAACTCGAACGAGGTCGGTGAAGCTCATTTCCTAGTTCCTTGTTGTGGTCACTACAGGTTTTGGCCCTAAAAAGCGTACCCTAACCGATAGTAGGACCAATCGACCTCTTCGCGGTAAGATCCTTTTGGACACGCGGAGAGACCCTCGATTGACGTTCCGGCCGTCTAAGGTAGCCATGCATTCCGTGGATGTACCAACCGAGTGGTGCTAAGCAAACGGTATGACACTCACCTCCCCAGGTGACCTGTCGTCACCTAAGCAAAGACTATTCGTGGGCAGTAGCCTACCCTAACCTACCCATGTCTGTATTCTGCATGAGTGTACGCATTCCTATTTATGTGTAGCATGTTTGACAACCCAAATAAAACATTAAAATATGGATTCAACCACGACAACATATTCAACCACACCCAACTCCGTTTTTGAAAAAGAACATCTTCTTTTCAAAACCTTCTTTTAAGCGCTGACGCTCCGGCCTAATTAAAATTATTTTCAAAAATACTTTAGCGCCGTCACCATGACCAATTTTACACTCATCACTCAATAGACACTTTTAGGCGCCATTACATTAGCCAAAATCAAAACTCGTCATTTTCAAATAACAAACACATACCATTCTTATTATCAAAATCCTAACTAATGGGATCAAGGTACCTTATGCGGTCACATTTTGCTTTCAAAACATTCACGCACACAAACACACCGTTACTATCGCCAAAATCCTGACTAATGGGATCAAGGGAGGTAGAACGATTACATTTTATTTTTACTTTTTTTAAACACATTTTTAGCACATACCGTAACATATCGAAACTTAAATTAATGAAGTCAAGGGAACCAAAATGGTTATACCCACGAAACATTTTTACACACACCGTCACCACCATTGAAATTCCAATCAATGGAATCGACAAAAGCGGTCGCACGTTCTTAAAAGTTTTTTCCAAAACACTTTCACCACCTAAATTCTGTAATAAGGATTTGGTGACAACTTCAAAACACCATCACAAACATCACTTTCTCTCACGAACACCCTTTACATCGCGAATTTCGAACTACTAATTAATAATAGTCTCGATAAAAACGCAACGTCATAATTTTTCAAACCCGGTTCTTTCACAACCGCGCCTTATTTTACAAAATCATAACTTACACTTTTGCTACCGTCGAAACCTCGATGCTCACATAGCCACACTTTTCCACACACCACAAACGATGTCACCAATCCATCGTAATACCGATTTTACAAACTGTCACTTTTGATATTTTTTTTATGCCCGGGGCACCCTTTCGGGTTTTCACCCCGTCCTCGGCTCGTCGTTTGTGCTTCATCATTGAAATCACTTATTACTCAGAACATAGGAGGTTCCGATTTGCATGTGAATCGAGTTAGCGATTTTTTGCTATTTTTGTTGGTTGTACCCTTGGAAGTGTTGCCTACGTATCCACGTTTAGACGGAATCAAACCATGTTCGTAGTTCATATAGGTGTAAGTGATTTTGCTTTAGACTCGTTATGCCAATTATCAATTTGAGATGTTGAGAGTGTATTCACCCTAGTTAAAGAACTAAGGTGGAGTGGTTGGGTGTGACCCCTTGGAAGTGACAATTACCGAGATACCGTGTTTGGGTCAGGGTGACTGGCTTGGGATGGTTTTGGAATGTGGAGCTAGGTAGTAAATGGTTTCGATAAATCAAAATCTGGAGTTGATTTTGTGGAGTTAAGGCTATGGGGTTATGGTTTCGTGATGTGGTAGGAAAGGGGAAGATGAGTAAAAATGACTCGGGTTTCGATTGGGCGGGACGTAAATTATGTGGGATCCGATTTCCATATCTGTCCCTAACGGTTGGGATTATCCAATTGAGCTTGAATCCTCAAAATTCCGGACTGTCTCCTAACAACTGTCTCGGGAAGATCTTAAGGGTTGTAATGTAGGGAGGCTAGTATTTGGGTGCTAGTTGACTGGTCTGTTAATTTTTTTTTTGCTTTTTGTTCGGACTTTTCATTTGAAGTCGAGTTGAATGATTAGGGGTTTCATTTTGACTGTTGAGTTTGGTCTTAATCATTGAATTAGGCCGGTTTAGTTTGGCCTTGGTTTCATTTTTTCTTTGGCTCCTTTATTTTGGCCATTTTAGACTTCTTTTTTCTTTTTGTCAGACTAGCACCTATGCATGGTAGGAATTGGTCGGTCTTTACTTGAGGGGTATTTATTGTGGGAAAATGGGTTTGCCTTCCGTCTTTGATCACAAGCTAAAAGACTATCTAGATTTGACATAGGATTCAGTAATGCTCGTTCTATGGGATGTCTATGTGGCTTTCTACACCAGACATGGGATAGGTAAAAAGAGAACACGGGATCTCAGATTTTGTAATTCCTCGTTGTTTCGAGGTATGTTTGATTGTTATCGATAAATGGCATAGTACCGAGTTGTAAGCAAGAAAGTGTATTATTAAATCAAGCGATTGTCAAGGCGTATTATAAAGGAGGAAAAGTTTTTTTTCTTTTTATTAATAGTAATAAGCGGGCTACGTGCTCGAGACATTGTTTTTGGGGAAGTGGAGGACAGGTCCCCTCGTACCTCTTGACCTGATGCAAAAGACAAAAAGACATTTATTACATTATTAGGTCTAGGCCCTAAGACGAACTAGACTCTGACTCGGACACAAATTTTACTCGTCTTGGCGGGTGCTCGCGGGTTGTCGGGATCTTCCTCGATATTCAGGACATTCTCCTATATGAGGTCGAGGTGGGAACAATTGATGGCGTCGTCGCAGACTGCGTGAATGCTAAAGGGGTTTGTGGTATTGTTAGGTTTTTCGGGTGGAGGGAGAGGGATAGTCCCATTTTCTACATATCTTGTATGGTGTGCTTGAGCCAAAAACAAGATTCGGTATCGTGGCCTTTGCCACGGTGGAAGTGGCAATACTTATTAGCATCCCATGCCTTTGATCTCTTGCTTGTGGGTGGGTCTGTATTGGGACCTCTTGGCTCGAGCTTTCTGATAAGTGTGGTTTGTAGTGCTTATTTCTTTTTTTTGGTCCCGGTTTCTCTTGTGGAATCGCTCTTCGGAGCGGTTTTGAGGCTACTTACACTTCTTTTAGCTTGTTTTAGGTTCCTAGGGCCTATCTTGGAGAAACGAAACAATTCTGACTCGTTTCCGATGCATATGGAGCCAACGAAGAGAAGCGACGATGACTCGATGTCTTAGACTCGATCCCAAGTCCCTTGGAACCCATTCTCGAGCACCAAGAATCGATGAGAAGCCTAGGGAGAGCAAGCGGGGACCTATGAGACCATATTTGAAGCCTACAAGACCCATCCCGATCGGGAACACATCCATCACGACCAGGATGAAGAGACAAGACAAACCGAGCCACTGGAGCATGATCCCGGCCGAGATCACCACCTTCCCGATCGAGACCACCCCTTCCCGGTCAGAATGACCCTCTTCCCGGCCGGGATGGGCCCAGATCGGGGCTGTTTCGCTTTTCCGCTTCCCTTATTCATTGTAACCCTATATATACCCCCCTCTTGTAACCATTCATTATGCTTTTCATTACCCACTAAACCCTAGACTACTTTAGGTTAGATTAGCTTAGATTAGTGTAGATTAGACCTTAATTAGTCCTTAATCTAGTTAGTTACTCTTGTATTATTGGAATTCTTGAAGATTTCTATCAAGATTGACAACCTTGGTGGATTTATTTTGAGTTTTCTCTATATATGCAAGTTCTCATCTTTTCCATACATCCTTTAGTTTGGTATAATCTTTCTCATCTCTTTACTCTTAATCTTTATAGTTATTCAAGTTTTCATCTTTGTTCAATGTTTGTAGTTCATCCTTGTTTTCCATTATGAATGTTTCTTTTGTTCCTTGGATTGTTTCTCTTGTTTGTGTTAGTTTTAGTTTGATTATGTGTGAGTAGTTATCCCCTAGGGTTAGTAGGGGGATTGGGTGTGATTAGGGATGATTAGGGTGGTACTAGTTGTTTTTGTTGATTCCTATTTGCCTTGCACTCTACATGTTTGATGAAATGCTTGTGAGTCTTGAGATGATCAATCCTTGTTTTTCTTGCCTCTTCTCTTGTATGTGTTTCTTTGGTTGGTTGGTTTGGTTCCCTCATTAGTAGCAAGAGCGTGGTGAGGATGACCCCTAGGCCGTTTAAGTAGCGAGAGCCCGATCGTAACCTAGGCTACGAAAGCATGCTAGTAACCCCCGTTTCCTTCTTTTGATCTCCTTGACATCCATGAACCCGACCTAGCCCTAGTTTCCTCTTGTTGATTTATTTGCTTCCCTTTTGTCATTAGTTACTTGTTTAGCTTAGTCATTAGTCAACCCATAGCCTTAGTTTAGTTTGTCTCGAACGTAGTCTAGGACCGTAGCCCACCTTAGTCTAAACCCATTTTCCGTCTCTGAGATATCGACCCGACTTACCCTTGCTACCAAGCCTAGGTTAGTTGGTTTTACTTGATCGGCGGGATCCACGACAAATCCCTACCGTCATTTTTCTTGCTCGGTTAGTCTTTTTAAGGCTTTGGTATATGTGATGCCTAGCTTGGAAAATGTCCTATGGGTGGAATTCGTCCCCCCCTCTAGAAGTTGGTTCAACGAGGTATACTTCCTCGGCTTTGTTATTTCCGGATGTTCCATAAGACCGGGTTCCCGTGGAAGTGGTTGGACCTGATAGCCTTTCCTTATTATCTTGGAGAATACTCCCTTTTTCATATCGTCCTCTAGACGTATTCTTAAAGTGGATAGTTCCTTGAAGGTATGGATGTTTTGGTATCTAAGGTGGGAGGCGTAAGCGGGTCTAAAGTTATTGATGAACTTTTCTACTAAGGTGGCTTCATCCGGACGGTTTATTAGTTGAGTGCTGACCTTTCTCCACCTAGTCAGAAATTCTGAGAAGCCTTTCTTCTCATTTTGGGAAAGGACCTCGACGCTTCGGATGGTGACTTGTGTTTCGGAATTATCCGCGTATTGATTTGCGAATTCTATGGAGATGTCAACCCAGATGGATATCTTTTTAGGGTCGAGCGAATAAAACCACGATCGCGGTGTGTCTCCTAAGGATGAAGGGAATATCCTAGTGAAGACGCTGGACTTGACCCCCTCAATGGCCATGTAATCCTTGAAGGCCCAGATGTGATTGAGGGGAACCTCGGTCCCTTGGAACTTGGGTATGTCAGCTAAGGAAAAGTTCTCGGGTAATTGGTCGTTCACCATTTCAAATTTTCTATGGTTCTCGAGGTGGACATTGTTTCCCTGGTTTAGGCGCATTTGGCTTTCGAGGAAATCTATGCGATTCATGGTGGATTGTAGGGTGTCGTCCTGAGGTGGTGTAATAGGGTCATTAGGGGTGACCCCGGCGGGAACGCCACCTAACGGGGTGGAGCTTAAAAGGACCTCGTTGAGGATCCGGTTATGGTGTTCATCAGAAGCCCTATCTTCTAAGTGGCCTAGACGAGAGTCTATGCTGTTTACGGATGCGTTCACGGTAATGATGGTGGCCAGTAAGTCTCGGATCAGGTTGGTTAGGGTTTCTATGGTGTTATCCGCGGATTGTCCGACGTTGTTCCTGCTACGGTTACTTGCGTCTACGCTTGAATCTCCTGACATGACTGCGGAAAATGTGGTTTTGATGAGGGTGGGTTTACCAGACGTCCTAGAGACTCGAGGAGTGCTCATGGCTGAGCGACGCGGAAATGAGACCCTCGACTTGCGCGTGTGTGCGAGCACTGGCTTAGGGACTCAAGTGCTTTTAGACTCTTGGTGTATTCGGCGAAATGCCTAATGAATTTCAGGTCTCTGTAATGAGACGATTTGACACAAACCTCGGAGGTGAGGTTTAAAGAGGACTTCTCGAAATGAGACGACCCAAAATATAAGACCTCGAGTAGAGGAGATCCTAGTAATGAACACAGATAGTTAAACACACGGTTGTACGACGTGAGAAGTTGATCGCGATCCCGGCTCAGGATCAAAGAATTTTGATATATGTTTCTTTCGAAAACGACCAATTCTTTGCAAAAGATTTTTTTTGAAAAGTATGGTTTGCAGAAATAGTGTAACGATGGCGGGATGACATTGCGTGTGACGTGGAAGTGTGTTGCTATATGCGTGCATCGGGAATCCGGCGATGACAAAAACGTAAATGTTTTTTTAAAGGAGCACGGTTCTTTAGGGGAACCGGTTTTGAAAATGATTACGTGATGCTTTTATCGAAACTACTATTAATTAGCTAGTTTAATACTCGTGGTGTACGTGATGCTCGTGGTAGAGCGTGAAGTCTAATTACGGTGTTTTTAAAGGTGTGACCAAATCCTTATTAAGGGATTTAGGTGGTGAATGGTGCTTTAGAAAACTTTTCCTTTTTTAAGAACTTTTAAAACTAATGACCCACGTTCATCGGTTGCGTTAACTAGCATTTAAAAGTGTAACCGTTTTTGAGTTCCTTGACTTCATTAATTGAAGTTTTGGTTGTGTTAACGGTATGTGTCTAAAAACATTTTTTTTGAAAATAAAAATGTAACCGTTTGGTGTACCTTGATCCCATTGATCAGGAGTCTCGGTGGTATTAACGGTAATCATTGCTGACGGGTTTTACTTTGGCCAAGGTGATGGATTTGAATTTTTTTTTTTGAGAGTGTTGAGTGTAAAATTTGCCATGATAACGGCATCTAAAAATGTTTTTCCCTTTTTTAGAAATCATGATTTGACCGGAGTATCAGCATTTAAAAAAGGTCATTTTGAAAAGAGGAGGTATTTTTTTCGAAAACGGAATTGGGTGCGGTTGAATATGTAGGCGTGCTTGAATCCAGATTTTTAGTGTTTTATTTGGGTTGTTTGCAAACACGCTACACATAACTACGAATGCATACACTCATGCAGGATGCAGACGCGGGTAGGTTAGGGTAGGCTACCGCCCACAAATAGTCTTTACTTAGGCATTGACAAATCATCTAGGAAGACGAGTGTCATACCGTCCATTCGGAACTATCCGCTTATTATTCCCGCGGGGTACGCGTTAGGCGGCCGGAGCGTCAATCGAGGATCTCTCCGCGTGTCCCTAAAGATCTTACCGCGAAGAGGTCGATTGGTCTTGATATCGGTTAGGGTGGGCTTTTTAGGGCCAAAACCTGTAGTGACCACAACTGGGAAATTTATTTCCAAATCCCCAGCGGAGTCGCCAAACTGTGGACGTCCGTCCGCACCGCCCGGCGCCACGCGCGGGACCGACCCGGTTTTTCAACGTGTGACGGCGGACTTGTACTAGACGGGTGCGGACACCCATGTTTCCGTTTGGAATCGATCGAGTCGTGGTTGTAAATATTTAAAGGCCGATTTATTTGGTAAGGCGACCTTTTTAGTGAACTGAATTTGTTGCCGATTTGTGGAGTCGTCACCGAGTCAATTATGGGAACTCGAAAACCGTCCAAGTCAACTTTGATCCCAAGCCGGCTCAAAGTCGAGAGGCACGGGACCTAAAGATAAAGACTTGTACCCTTAGGCACTACATGCCTAGAATGACTCTCATTGCCAATGGTTTCGGACATCTGGAAACCGTCGATTCTGAGTATGGGGTGAGGGTACGTATTGGGAAGCCAACATCCGATAGATGTCAACACCCAATCCCGCCCGCACTATAGCGACCTCTACTAATCAATCGGTGGGCTGATAACCTAATTCTTTTGTTGTGGCGAAAATACTGTAACATCTGTTGTTTTCACCCTATACCTTTTGCTATGTCGGTTGTGTAAGGACAAGTAAGTTTTGTCGTCGAAGTAGTTGTATTTACGTTCTTTGCATGCGATTTCACGTGACAAGCAGGCCATGAAAAGATGCACGTAGGAGAGTAGAGAGTACTAGTATTATACGTATTTGCAAATCAGTTTTAACCGATAATACAGATATTAGTCATTCTCGTGGTATACCTTACCTAGTATTCTGCTTAAGATGCGTCGGTTTGGTATTAATAGAGATGCGTCGAGCCTAATAAGGTCTAATACGAAACCCGATCATCACTTTGTTCAGTTTTAGTTGTTTTACGTTTTGAATGCCGTGTTAGGTGATTTAGCGTGCGATTATAAGGTCATAAAAGCAATAAATCATACGAAAAACTGTAAATGCGAATGTAGTAAATCACATTATGAGGAGTTGCACCCTCGGAGTATAAACTAAACGGGACACGATGCATAGATAGTTGAGAATGGATCTCGGAATTACTCGGGTCTATTTAGGGTATTTTAGTATTTGCGGTTGAAGTTGGGACGTTTCGTGTTTTAGTAGATGTTCGTGGACCTAGTGTCCATATCTAGTGTTGTCGTAGTGCATAATAAAAGAAAGTACAAATATGGAAAGTTTTGTTTAGATGACAACCTAGTGACGATTCGACTTCAAGGCGGATCCTCCTAGTGATTTCGGCAGAACTCCGTTACCGTCGACCCTTCCTGCGGCCGGCAGAGCTACGTTACTATGGACCGGTTCTGCGGCTAATCCGGCAGAGCTTCGCTACTAGACTTGAGCTAGTCGAACACAGGCACCTCGGTATCGAGTGGGGTGCTCGAAGGTGAGAAGTAGCGTCGATGTCGCTTTTATCGTCGATGTCGCTTTTATCGGAACTACGATCGAGTGGATCGTTTGCCTCGGGTGTCGGAGTGCGAGCCCTTAGCAAGAATGTGGAGGGGGGAGAAGAGAGAGTTGAGGCGTGTCGAATGAATGAGGCGAAGGGGGGGTATTTATAGGTGTTTTCGGCCCTCCTCGCCCATATGAACGCCTGAGTTGGGGCGCACCAAGACTCAGGCGCCTGGGCTTAGACGCGGGGAGACTAAGACGCGTGAGGTGGGGCGGTTGGAATTTTGAAGATACGATTTTGATACTTTCCAAAACCGAGAGGGAGGAGGATAATATGATACTTGGGAATTAAGGTTTCCGTATGTTACCCTAGCGCCGTGAACATTAGTGGGCCTCGGGTGTGCATTTCGAGGCTTACTTGGCGCGATACTGACTCGGTTTGAGTTTCGGGGCCGACTCGGGGTCCCGGTGTCAGAATTGACTCTAGTTAGTGTCTATGCGATCGTAACGACACGACTAAGGCTGCCATCATGTTAGTTTAATTTTTCCGAGTAATTTATTTGATCTGTTCTATAGAAAAACTACCTAAAACATCGCGAACCCGCGTCGCGTTGCTGTCCTGTCGTCATCGGGTGTTTGTTGGACACTTCTGCAGCCACCAGTTCCAAATCTGGGTGTCTACAGCGGGTTATGGGCGCTTGTTTTAGACATAATAGATCACCCATTGTGTCTTTATAGCTTCTTTGTATTATTTTGAGTTATGTCGGATTTCGAGAGTGTCTAAACCGAGTGGATGGGTCATCTTAGGAAATGTGACCTTGAGGTTTGTCCAGGTGATGGTTTGTCTGTGGTGACCGCGCTAAGGCAGCTTACGGTGCAAGATGACTTCTTTTTGGCGTCTTCTAGTTTTTGGGTTGTTAAGAATCATTTTTTTGCATTCCCGGGAGGTAATGTTTCTCTCCTTCCCGAGGAACTAGATGCTTTAGGTGGGTGGTGTTCTATTCGACCTTGTATACCCCTAGGAGATGATACCCTCGTGGAACAATTCCGCCATTTTTTGGATATTTCTTTGGAAGAGGCTGAGGCTTTCTTTGGGGTAGGTGGTGTTGACCTAAAGTTTCTTTTTAGGACATTCTTATAGAAAGGTTCTTGTGAAATTTCGCCTTTGGCTTATAAACGAGCTTTTAATATCTCATTGGCATGCTACTATCTTTTCGAGGACGCATCAGTGCATGAAGGTTGGGGTAGTCCTTGGATTTTGGATGTTGTAATCGGGATGGAACACGGGCGATCGCCCTCTTTGCTTATTCTGGGTGAGCTTATCCTAGGTCTCGATGCTCATGCGTGGATTCATTGTGCTCCCTTTCGGGGTTCTAGGATCATTTTGTAGGTATGTCAGGGTACTACTTTCCTTTTTTGAAACTTGCCTTAGTTCGAAAGTTTGACGTTGTTTTGTGGTTCGTGCAGGTTTTGATACAAGAGAGGCTTCGTTTGATCGAGCCTCCTCGATCCGTCAAGGGCTATAGCTATAAAGGTTTCACGGGTCGTAAGATGATGCAACCATGGAACGATGGTTATACCGAAGAAGGATGGTATTCCTACTTGCAGGCTAAAGGGCGGGCTGGCATTAGGTGGATAATCCCGTGGTGGCATATTAGTGGAAAGGTTGGGTTTCCGTTCTCATCATCGACTCATACAATGCAGATATTATCCTTAAGGGATAAGGTTTACATCTATCCGGGCGAGTTATCGCGCCAAATGGGTGTGAAGCGAACTGTATCAGAGGTTACTGATGATGAGGCCCTTAAGTCTTATCCATGGACAGAAAGTTCTCTTAGGGATTTTGGAATGTCTTGGAGACAGAAGTTTTCACGTCCCCTTATTACAGAAAGTGCTTGACCGGCAGACCGTACTCGTTCCTGGCAGGGAGCTTAAGATATCTGCCAAGGCAGGGCAAGTCTAATGTTAGGAATACCGCGATGCTAAAGGATAAGGAGGCGACTCGAGTTAACGTCATTAAGTACTCGACCAAAGATAGTGTTACAGATCCTAGTGCCGTCAGTTCATCTAAACATGCCAAGACTAACAAGACCCATATTTAAAATGTGAGTGAGGAGGGGGAGTGGGATTGGCCGGACTCGCCTTTGGCTAAGGTGGTCGAAGCTTGTGTTCAGAGGGTCTATGGTGAGAGACCTGAGCAAGCACACCCGAATGGCAAGGGAAAGGAAAAGTTGGACCGATAGAGCCCAACCACTTAGTATTATGTTGTATTAGTTGATATTATGTGGCGTATTAGTACTAGTTTTGTAGGGTTTGCTTGACATGTTATCGTTTTATTCCGGAGTAGTCGGGTATTAGATGGTCAATGTAAAGGGCCTCGAGAAAGGCTTGATTTAATTGATTTTTGTATCAATGAGATGCACATATATTTTTTTCTTTTTTTTGGTGGCTCGCAACTCGATTTTTCATTTTGCCCGGAGCGCCCTTTTGGGTTTTCACTCCATCCTCGGCTCACCTTCTTTTTTTGCTCTTATTTTTTTACGGCTCGCAACTCGATTCTTCATTTTGCCCGGGGGTACCCTTTCGGATGTTTGCCCCGTCCTCGGCTCATCATTTTTTTTACGACGGCTCGCAACTCATTTCTTCATTTTGCCCGGGGTGCCCTTTCAGGTATTCACCCCTTCCTCGGCTCGTCGTTTGTGCTTCGTTATTGAAATCACTCGTTAATCGGAACATAGGGGTGGTTCCGACTTGAATGTGAATCGAGTAATCGGTTTTGTTACATTTTTTGGTTGTGCCCTTGGAAGGGTTGCCTACGTATTCGTGTTTAGACGGAATAAAACCATGTTCGTAGTTCATATTAAATGTGAGTGATTTTGCTTTAGACTCGTTATGCCAATTATCGATGTGAAATGCTTAGAGTGTATTCACCCTAGTTAAAGAACTAAGGTGGAGTGATTGGGTGTGACCCCTTGGAAGTGACAATTATCGAGATACCGCGTTTAGGTCAAGGCGATTGGTTTGATTGGTTTTGGAATATGGAGCTAGGTAGTAAGTGGTTTTGATGGATCAAAATCTGGAGCTGATTTTTGTAGAGTCAAGGCTATGAGGTTTTGGTTTCGTGATGTGATATGAATGGGGAAGCTGAGTAAAAATGACTCAAACTTCACTGGGGCGGGATGTAAATTATGTGGGATCTGATTTCCATGTCTGGCTCTAACACTTGAGACTATCCTATTGAGCTTGAATCCTCAAAATTTCGGACCGTCTCCTAAAAAGTGTCTCGGGAAGGTCTTTAGGGTTGTAATGTAGGGAGGCTAATATTTGGTGCTAGTTGACTAGTCTGTTCATTTTTTACTCTTTGTTTGAACTTGTACTTGAAATTGAATTGGATGATTAGGATTTGATTTTGACCATTGAGTTTGGTCTTGATCATTGAATTGGGCCGGTCTGGCTTGGCCTTTTTTTCTTTTGGCTCCCTTTGGCCATTTCAGACTTTTTGTCAGACTAGCACCTGTGGTAGGAATTGGTCGGTCTTTATTTAGGGGATGTTTATTGTGGGAAATGGGTTTGCCTTCCATATTTGATCACAAGCTAAGAGACTATCTAGATTCCTCATAAGATTTAGTAATGCTCGTTCTAAGGGATAATTATGTGTCTTTCTATACCAGACAATGGAATAGTTAAAAAGAAGAACACGGGATCTCGGTTCTTGTCATTCCTCGTTGTTTTGAGGTATGTTTGATTGTTATCGATAAATGACATAGTATTGAGTTTTAAGCGAGGAAGTGCATTATTTTAAATTAAGCGATTGTCGAGGCGCGTTGTAAAAAAGAGAAAAAGTTTATTCTTTATTGGTAATAAGTGGGCTATGTGCCCGAGATATTGTTTTTGGGGAGGTGGAGGACAGGTCCCCTCACACCTCCTGACTCGATATGCAAAAAAAGAAAAGACATTTATTAGTATTTAAGTCTGGTGTAATCCCCTAGAAAATCTAACGCGATACAGTGGCGGAAACACTGTAGAGTCGGGATTAAAACACACTGTAACTATGTCTTAGTAAAATTAAAATAGTAAAGTCAAACAATAGGCCTTAAATAAAATGGCCAAATTTAAAAACAATCCACAAAAGGGGTTTGAACAATCCACAAGACATAATTATCAAAATAAACAAGCAGGATCCACACTGCTCACTAGCCCACACCCGGAACACGTATACCTGCCATGTTAAAACATAACAGCCACAATCCGTGGGGAGCAACGTCAACGTTCTCCCAGCCGTATGACAGGATTTTAAAACCGTAATTACTACTATAGGAAAAATAGTAAAAACGGAAAACAGTAAAACATTATAATGAAAATAAGTTTTCAGTGAAAAACTTCACGTATCGAAACTATATAATAAAAATGAGTTTTCCGAAGAAAACAAAAAAAAACATTTGCCAACCAACAAACCAAATTATATCGAAAATAATAAAAATATTCAAAATGGCGTTATGGATAAGATTAGTGTGCACAAGGCTAGACTTTCACTAGGATAATATCGGAAACTAGCTTCGAGAACTGTAGCCTTTAACTCATAACAGAATCCAGTCTCCAAGTAGGCAACTCAACTATAACAGGACTGCGTGCAGCGAGGTCCTAGTTTAAGTAGTATACACCCCTCTTGGATACCAAACGTATCCAGTTCAACTGACGGCGACTAACACGATGCGATATCTAGCTTAAGGGCACAATGCACACACTCCTGAACACAAACCATGCTCAGTTAAACAACCAATGTGCCCCATAAAGACACACCAGCCTTACAGTTGATGGCAAAAACGTACATCTCGGACTATATTACTCTAACCCCACACTTGCCTTTATTCCATAACTCCAAAACAAGCCATTATCGATATTCAAAAGATATAATCATTATAAATAATAAGAGAACAAAAGGAGTAATCATCATATTCTAAAAGAGGAAACTTTCTATTTTAGGATACTTCTATTTTTTTAGAAACTTTACTAAAAATAGCATCATATCAAAATAGAAAAAATATTAGTTTATACTAATTCAACATTTTTAGTAAACGATATAGATTTATAAAACTAATACTTTCGGCCTTAACGATATTAATTATCAGAGTGAGAGTATTTAGGTTAATGAAATTATTAAAATATCTTACAAGTGTTTATAAAATGATTAAAAATATCTTAAACATTTTAATATTACTAATTAGGGTGTTGCCAAAATTTATAAAACTAAAACTCCCCAATTATTATTAGTTTCGATAATTCGATTATAAATAGGATTTTACGGCAAATGTAAGAATAAATCTTTTAACGTCTTTTATTTAATAAAACCATTAAAAAAAATTATAATATGTTAAGGGATGATTTAAATCTTAAAGCTTCAGATTTAAATATTTTCAAAATTGCTGGAAAAATAATTCTTTTAAGTAAAACGAAGCATTATAACGATAAATCGTAATTTTGTCCAAAAGTCATTACTATTAATTAAAGCCTTTAATAAATAGTGCAAAAATTACATAAATTAGCTAAAATATATTTTTCGACATTCTGCCCAGAAAGGAAAAATTTTCAGAATCCTTAAACTCGGTTTTAAAGGGCTTTCTCGTTAATCGTCTAATCTCGACATTTCTCCTCCTCCTTCTCATTTCCCTTGACAATTCACAAATCACGATTCTTATATCAGTTAAGTTTGATCATAGTATGTGTTCTGATTTGTGACGGAATATCGGTGGTAATGTTGTAACTCAGCTCCTCTTTCTTTACTTCTGTGATATAAACTATGTACTTCCTCCCATCTATTCAATTATTGGATCATTTTTGTGAGGAAAATGATAGACATATCGACCGAATTGAATAGCGATAAATAATAGAGTAAAGAAACGATCAAGACGAAGAAAGTAGTAGACGACATAAGAAAAATGCATGCATACGAGGATGTGATGGTGAGGGATGGAGGAGGGGGTTGGTGGAAGGATGACAGTGAAGAATATGAAAGGCGACATGCGCTTGCTTCTCTGCTTCAATCCCTTTCTCCTCCTTCTTCTCATTTCCCTTGACAATTCATAAATCACGATTCTTATATACGTCAAGTTCGATCATAGTATGTATTCTGATTTGTGACGAAATATTGGTGGTAATGTTTTAACTCATCTCCTATTGCTTTACTTCAATGATATAAACTATGTACTCTCTCCTATCTATTCAATTATTAGATCATTTTTGTGAGGAAAATGACAGACATATTTAAGGAATTGAATAGAGATAAATAATAGACTAATGACGACGAAAAAAGTAGTAGACGACATAACAAAAAATGCATGCATACGAGGATGAGATGGTGCGGGATGGAGGAAGGGGTTGATGGAAGGATGACAGTGAAGAATCTGAAAGGCGGCATGCGCTTGCTTCTTTGCTTCAATCCCTTTCTCCTCCTTCTAATTTCCCTTGACGATTCACAAATCACGATTCTTATATCAGTTATGTTTGATCATAGTATTTGTTCTGATTTGTTACGGAATATTGCTGGTAATGTTGTAACTCAGCTCCTCTTGCTTTACTTCTATGATATAAACTATGTACTTTCTCCCATCTATTTAATTATTGGATCATTTTTGTGAGGAAAATGATAGACATATCTAAAGAGTTGAATAGAGATAAATAATAGAGTAAAGAAATGATAAAGACGAAGAAAGTAGTAGACGACACAACAAAAGATGCATGCATATGAGGATGTGATGGTGAGGGATGGAGGAGGGGGTTGGTGGAAGGATTACAGTGAAGAATCTGAAAGGCGGCATGCGCTTGCTTCTTTGCTTCAATCCCTTTCTCCTCCTTCTAATTTCCCTTGACGATTCACAAATCACGATTCTTATATCAGTTATGTTTGATCATAGTATTTGTTCTGATTTGTTACGGAATATTGCTGGTAATGTTGTAACTCAGCTCCTCTTGCTTTACTTCTATGATATAAACTATGTACTTTCTCCCATCTATTTAATTATTGGATCATTTTTGTGAGGAATATGATAGACATATCTAAAGAGTTGAATAGAGATAAATAATAGAGTAAAGAAATGATAAAGACGAAGAAAGTAGTAGACGACACAACAAAAGATGCATGCATATGGGGATGTGATGGTGAGGGATGGAGGAGGGGGTTGGTGGAAGGATTACAGTGAAGAATCTGAAAGGCGGCATGCGCTTGCTTCTCTGCTTCAATCCCTTTCTCCTCCTTCTTCTCATTTCCCGTGACAATTCATAAATCGATAATAATATGTATTCTGATTTGTGACGGAATATTGGTGGTAATGTTTTAACTCAGCTCCTCTTGCTTTACTTCAATGATATAAACTATGTACTCTCTCCCATCCATTCAATTATTAGATCATTTTCGTGAGGAAAATGACAGACATATTTAAGGAATTGAATAGAGATAAATAATAGACTAATGAAATGATAAAGACGAAGAAAGTAGTAGACGACATAACAAAAAATGCATGCATACGAGGATGAGATGGTGCGGGATAGAGGAAGGGGTTGATGGAAGGATGACAGTGAAGAATCTGAAAGGCGGCATGCGCTTGCTTCTTTGCTTCAATCCCTTTCTCCTCCTTCTCATTTCCCTTGATGATTCACAAATCACGATTCTTATATCAGTTATGTTTGATCATAGTATTTGTTCTGATTTGTGACAGAATATTGCGGGTAATGTTGTAACTCAACTCCTCTTGCTTTACTTCTACGATATAAACTATGTACTTTCTCCCATCTATTTAATTATTGGATCATTTCTGTGAGGAAAATGATAGACATATCTAAAGAGTTGAATAGAGATAAATAATAGAGTAAAGAAATGATAAAGACGAAGAAAGTAGTAGACGACACAACAAAAGATGCATGCATATGAGGATGTGATGGTGAGGGATGGAGGAGGGGGTTGGTGGAAGGATTATATTACAGAAGTAAAGCAAGAGGAGCTGAGTTACAACATTACCACCAATATTCCGCCACAAATCAGAATACATACTATGATTGAACTTAAATGATATAAGAATCGTGATTTGTGTATTGTCAAGGGAAATGAGAAGGAGGAGAAAGGGATTGAAGCAAAGAAGCAAGCGCATGCCGCCTTTCAGATTCTTCACTGTCATCCTTCCATCAACCCCTTCCTCCATCCCGCACCATCTCGTCCTCGTATGCATGCATTTTTTGTTATGTCGTCTACTACTTTCTTCGTCTTTATCATTTCATTAGTCTATTATTTATCTCTATTCAATTTCTTAAATATGTCTGTCATTTTCCTCGCGAAAATGATCTAATAATTGAATGGATGGGAGAGAGTACGTAGTTTATATCATTGAAGTAAAGCAAGAGGAGCTGAGTTAAAACATTACCACCAATATTCCGTCTCAAATCAGAATACATATTATGATCGATTTATGAATTGTCACGGGAAATGAGAAGAAGGAGGAGAAAGGGATTGAAGCAGAGAAGCAAGCGCATACCGCCTTTCAGATTCTTCACTGTAATCCTTCCACCAACCCCCTCCTCCACCCCTCACCATCACATCCCCATATGCATGCATCTTTTGTTGTGTCGTCTACTACTTTCTTCGTCTTTATCATTTCTTTACTCTATTATTTATCTCTATTCAACTCTTTAGATATGTCTATCATTTTCCTCACAAAAATGATCCAATAATTAAATAGATGGGAGAAAGTACATAGTTTATATCATAGAAGTAAAGCAAGAGGAGCTGAGTTACAACATTACCACCAATATTCCGTCACAAATCAGAATACATACTATGATCAAACTTGACTGATATAAGAATCGTGATTCATGAATTGTCAAGGGAAATGAGAAGAAGGAGGAGAAAGGGATTGAAGCAGAGAAGCAAGTGCATGCCGCCTTTCAGATTCTTCACTGTAATCCTTCCACCCACCCCCTCCTCCATCCCTCACCATCACATCCTCATATGCATGCATCTTTTGTTGTGTCGTCTACTACTTTCTTCGTCTTTATCATTTCTTTACTCTATTATTTATTTCTATTCAACTCTTTAGATATGTCTATCATTTTCCTCACAAAAATGATCCAATAATTAAATAGATGGGAGAAAGTACATAGTTTATATCATAGAAGTAAAGCAAGAGGAGCTGAGTTACAACATTACCAGCAATATTCTGTCACAAATCTGAACAAATACTATGATCAAACATAACTGATATAAGAATCGTGATTTGTGAATCGTCAAGGGAAATGAGAAGGAGGAGAAAGGAATTGAAGCAAAGAAGCAAGCGCATGCCGCCTTCCAGATTCTTCACTGTCATCCTTCCATCAACCCCTTCCTCCATCCCGCACCATCTCATCCTCGTATGCATGCATTTTTTGTTATGTCGTCTACTACTTTCTTCGTCTTTATCATTTCATTAGTCTATTATTTATCTCTATTCAATTCCGTAAATATGTCTGTCATTTTCCTCACGAAAATGATCTAATAATTGAATGGATGGGAGAGAGTACATAGTTTATATCATTGAAGTAAAGCAAGAGGAGCTGAGTTAAAACATTACCACCAATATTCCGTCACAAATCAGAATACATATTATGATCGATTTATGAATTGTCACGGGAAATGAGTAGAAGGAGGAGAAAGGGATTGAAGCAGAGAAGCAAGTGCATGCCGCCTTTCAGATTCTTCACTGTAATCCTTCCACCAACCCCCTCCTCCATCCCTCACCATCACACCCCCATATGCATGCATCTTTTGTTGTGTCGTCTACTACTTTCTTCGTCTTTATCATTTCTTTACTCTATTATTTATCTCTATTCAACTCTTTAGATATGTCTATCATTTTCCTCACAAAAATGATCCAATAATTAAATAGATGGGAGAAAGTACATAGTTTATATCATAGAAGTAAAGCAAGAGGAGCTGAGTTACAACATTACCAGCAATATTACGTAACAAATCAGAACAAATACTATGATCATACATAACTGATATAAGATTCGTGATTTGTGAATCGTCAAGGGAAATGAGAAGGAGGAGAAAGGGATTGAAGCAAAGAAGCAAGCGCATGCCGCCTTTCAGATTCTTCACTGTCATCCTTCCATCAACCCCTTCCTCCATCCCGCACCATCTCATCCTCGTATGCATGCATTTTTTGTTATGTCGTCTACTACTTTTTTCGTCGTCATTAGTCTATTATTTATCTCTATTCAATTCCTTAAATATGTCTGTCATTTTCCTCACAAAAATGATCTAATAATTGAATAGATAGGAGAGAGTACATAGTTTATATCATTGAAGTAAGGCAATAGGAGATGAGTTAAAACATTACCACCAATATTTCGTCACAAATCAGAATACATACTATGATCGAACTTGACGTATATAAGAATCGTGATTTATGAATTGTCAAGGGAAATGAGAAGAAGGAGGAGAAAGGGATTGAAGCAGAGAAGCAAGCGCATTTCGCCTTTCATATTCTTCACTGTCATCCTTCCACCAACCCCCTCCTCCATCCCTCACCATCACATCCTCGTATGCATGCATTTTTCTTATGTCGTCTACTACTTTCTTCGTCTTGATCGTTTCTTTACTCTATTATTTATCGCTATTCAATTCGGTCGATATGTCTATCATTTTCCTCACAAAAATGATCCAATAATTGAATAGATGGGAGGAAGTACATAGTTTATATGATCCGAATGAAAAAGCTACAACAAACCAAGAATTCAATAAAGTCACACTAGCTCCAAATGGTCCTAGTCCAGCCACCTTAGCACCTACTTCAAGTCTAGTAGTGTGCCTTCTTCAAGCATTGGACTAGCTCGTGCAACATCTACTTGGACCGAGTAAAAGAACAAATAGTCAAGACCATATGGATGCATTAACTTGGGTTCACACTCATTCAAGCAAGGGATGTGCACCAGAAGTTAATAGGCTGATTAGAGGCTGATTGTGTTCACATGCTTACCTCGTCCAAGTTCTTCTCTTTAGCTTTGTTTTTATCTCCTTAAGCTTTGTTTGTATCACCTTAAGCTTTGTTTGTATCACCCTTGACCATTCTGGTTTGGGGACGTTTTGTAGGCTATATATAGCCAACCATTTGATGAATAAAATCATCCAATCTTCATAACACAAAACTGAGTAAAGCTAAGCTTTTCTTTTCGTCCTTGTAGCTTACAAGACAAAGTACTAGAGTTAGTCGCGTTACAAACTCTATACTCGCTATTTCAATCGAGTGTTTGAATTAGCACCCTCTTTGTTGAAGTATAGGTCTACTTCACTAAGCATACTATCCCTTGGTTACGGTTCTATCATCCTCACAAACAATCCTTACATTCTGTTTTGTTGCTTATCTTTCGTTCATTTCAGAATACTATCAACCTTCACGTAATTTGTTCAAAGTTCATCTTAACTCACATCATTAGTGGTATCAGAGCTTTGGTCTTCCTAAAGACGTAAAGCATGGCAGGAGTAATGAACTTTGACGACCCTAACTTCTTGGAACACCTAAAGAAAGCATTGGTGAACTACCAGCCCAAGAATTCTCGTTTCCAAGCAAGAAGAGAACCGGTGGACAAAATCAAAGTGAACGAACTCCCTGAGTTCAATGGAGGTACTGATCCTGAAGTCTATTTGGAATGGGAAAGAAACATGGAGAAGCTTTTTGACTTTAAAGACTTGGAGGACGAGGAGAGGTGCAAGTATGCAATTCTGAAGCTAAGCAAAGGAGCTTCTCTTTGGTATGAAGGGCTGAAGATACAACGCACCAGGGATGGAAAGGGTAAGATTTCTTCTTGGGAGTCCTTGAAACGTAAACTACGTAAGAGGTATGTTCCAACTACACATAAGTTATCCTTATACAAAAAGATTGCTAATCTCGTACAAGGAAAAATGAATGTTAGCGAGTACATTGAAGAATTTGAGAACTTGGTATTAATGGGGGAAGTAGAAGAAAACGAAGAGATAAAAATGGCTAGATTCTTACGTGGGTTAAATCGTAGTATTGCTAATACAGTTGATTTATGTCCATACTCTGATTTTGATACTTTGTGTGGGTTGTGTTTAAAAATTGAGGCACAAGGGAAGGCAAAACATGAGGGTGAGTCTAGTAAGGGTCATACTTGGCCACGAACTGATGAAGGTAATAGGTTCAATTCTACTAATACTAATCAACCCCTCACTATTAGGAATAACTCAGCAACCCCACTTCAATCTACTACTAAAATACCCACTGAAACTAACCTATCCAAAGTACGTTGTTTCAAGTGTCAAGGGTTTGGTCACTACAAAAACGCTTGTCCTAATAAGAGAGTTGTGACCTTAAGAGAAGTGATCACTGTTAGGGATGAAATATGGGAAGAGGAACAACGTATAGGGGCTGTTTTCAATGTTAACGAGGAATAGGAAGAGGAAGATATTGAGGCTTATGAACCCCCAACTTATGATACACTCTTAGTACTACGTACTCTACATGCTAACCCCATTCTACACGATACTGAACAAAGAGACCAACTATTCCATACTAAGTGTCAAGTTAACAACAAATGGTGTAGTTTAATAATTGATGGAGGTAGTTGTACCAACGTTGCCTCAGCTGAAATGGTAACCAAACTAGGTCTAGCTACTACTAATCACCCTACACCTTATGCACTACATTGGTTAGATAACGGGAACAAAGTGAGGGTCACTAAACAAGTAAGGGTTGGTTTGACCATGGGTTCCTATGTTGATGATGTCTTATGTGATGTTATTCCTATGGATGCTTGTCACATACAATTAGGCCGTCCTTGGCAGTTTGATAGGGATGTAGTTCACCATGGGAGAAAGAATGAGTATGAATTGAGAGATAAGGGAAAGAAAATTGTGCTAAAACCCATGACACCTCAACAGGTGTGTACCATGTTAGCTAATCGAGTCAAGAAACCCAATCTCTCCATATTTGCTAGTAAAAATGTGGTAGAACATGCCATAGAAGAGGGAGAGTGTGTCTTTGTCATGGTTACTAAAGAGGAACCAGTTAGGGTTGATAATGGGTTTGGAGGAAAACGATTGGAGGAGTTGCTAAAGGAACTGGGTGTTGTCATTCCTAATGAATTACCAGCTGGTTTGACACCTAGTAGAGATCATGAACTCTTAAAGTATATCAATGGCTCGCAAAAGCTAAGTCCAAGACATACCAAATGGGTGGAACTCTCGCAACCCTTTCATTTCTCTTCCAGGTATAAGGATGGTAAGAGCAATGTCGTGGCTGATGCTTTATCTTGTCGCTACACACACTTATCCACCCTAGATGTAAGATCGCTTGGATTTGAGACTTTGAAGGACTACTACTCTATGGATGCTGATTTTGGTAAAGTATTCACCAAGTACAAGGCTGGTGCACTTAGTACTTTTGATGAGTTTGTTTTGCAGGAAGATCTTCTTTTGAAAGGGAACCATCTTTGTGTCCCAAAACATCCTATTTCAGAGTTTCTAGTTAGAGAAGCTCATGGAGGAGGACCAGCTGGACATTTTGGCATGACCAGGACCGTAGAGGTGTTAAAAGAACACTTCTTTTGGCTAAAGATACAAGGGAGTATTCAAAGCATTGTGGGCAAATGCGTAATAAGTCATTTCTCAAAGAGTCCTTTCAAACCAAGAGGGTACTTGCCATTCTCCAAAATGGCTCACTTCAGTATTTGTTACATAACTGATGATGGTAGCAAAAGGCCTGACTTTTACTTTCGAGGAGTGGTACGCCTACATGGGATTCCCAAGCCCTTTGTTTCTGATCAAGATTACAAGTTCCTTAGCTACTTGTGGAACACACTCCATGAACAGATTCGAGAAAGGATCAAGGAAGTAAATGAAGCCTACAAAAGAAGGTCCAACAAAAACAGGAAACCAAGACTCTTCCAATAGGGTGACTTGGTTTGGGTTCACTTAAGAAAGGAGAGGTTTCCAAGCAAGAGAAAGAACAAATTGATGCCACGAGCAGAAGGTCCATACAAGATCATATCAAAGGTAAACGACAATGCCTACAAGGTGGAGTTACCGGATGATTATGGAGTTCATGCCACGTTCAATGTGGGAGACCTTTCTCCTTATCTTGATGATGATGGCATTTCAGAATTGAGGACAATTCCTTTTCAAGGGGGAGGAGATGATTCGAATGAAGAAGCTACAACAAACCAAGAATTCAATAAAGTCACACTAGCTCCAAATGGTCCTAGTCCAGCCACCTTAGCACCTACTTCAAGTCTAGTAGTGTGCCTTCTTCAAGCATTGGACTAGCTCGTGCAACACCTACTTGGACCGAGTAAAAGAACAAATAGTCAAGACCATATGGATGCATTAACTTGGGTTCACACTCATTCAAGCAAGGGATGTGCACCAGGAGTTAATAGGCTGATTAGAGGCTGATTGTGTTCACATGCTTACCTCGTCCAAGTTCTTCTCTTTAGCTTTGTTTTTATCTCCTTAAGCTTTGTTTGTATCACCTTAAGCTTTGTTTGTATCACCCTTGACCATTCTGGTTTGGGGACGTTTTGTAGGCTATATATAGCCAACCATTTGATGAATAAAATCATCCAATCTTCATAACACAAAACTGAGTAAAGCTAAGCTTTTCTTTTCGTCCTTGTTGATTACAAGACAAAGTACAAGAGTTAGTCGCGTTACAAACTCTATACTCGCTATTTCAATCGAGTGTTTGAATTAGCACCCGCTTTGTTGAAGTATAGGTCTACTTCACTAAGCATACTATCCCTTGGTTACGGTTCTATCATCCTCACAAACAATCCTTACATTCTGTTTTGTTGCTTATCTTTCGTTCATTTCAGAATACTATCAACCTTCACGTAATTTGTTCAAAGTTCATCTTAACTCACATCATTATATCACAGAAGTAAAGAAAGAGGAGTTGAGTTACAATATTACCACCGATATTCCGTCACAAATCAGAACACATACTATGATCAAACTTAACTGATATAAGAATCGTGATTTGTGAATTGTCAAGGGAAATGAGAAGGAGTAGGAGAAAGGGATTGAAGCAAAGAAGCAAGCGCATGCCGCCTTTCAGATTCTTCACTGTCATCCTTCCACCAACCCCCTCCTCCATCCCGCACCTTCTCATCCTCATATGCATGCATTTTTTGTTATGTCGTCTACTACTTTCTTCGTCTTTATCATTTCATTAATCTACTATTTATCTCTATTCAATTCTTTAGATAGGTCTATCATTTTCCTCACAAAAAACGATCCAACAATTGAATAGATGGGAGGGAGTACATAGTTTATATCGTAGAATTAAAGCAAGAGGAGCTGAGTTATAACATTACCACCAATATTCCGTCACAAATCAGAACACATACTATGATCAAACTTAACTGATATAAGGAACGTGATTTGTGAATTCTCAAGGGAAATGAGAAGGAGGAGGAGAAAGGGATTGGAGCAGAGAAGCAAATGCATGCCGCCTTTCAGATTGTTCACTTTCATTCTTCCACCAACCTCCTCTTCCATCCCTCACCCTCGCCTCCTCGCATTCATGCGTTTTTTGTTATGTCGTCTACTACTTTCTTAGTCTTTATCATTTCTTTACTCTATTATTTATCTCTATTCAATTCTTTACATAGGTTTATCATTTTCCTAACAAAAATGATTTCAATAATTGAATATATGGGAGGAGTACATAGTTTATAACATAGAAGTAAAGCAACAGAAGCTGAGTTACAACATTACCACCAATATTTCGTCACAAATCAGAATACATTCTATGATCGAACTTAACTGATATAAGAATCGTTATTTGTGAATTCTCAAGGGAAATGAGAAGGAGGAGGAGAAAGGGATTGAAGCAGAGATGCAACTGCATGCCGCCTTTCAGATTCTTCAATGTCAATCCTTCCACCAACCCCCTCCTTCATCCCTCACCATCACCTCCTCACATGTATGCATTTTTTTGTTTTGTCGTCTACTACTTTCTTCGTCTCTTTCATTTCTTCACTCTATTATTTATCTTTATTCAATTATTTACATAGGTCTATCATTTTCCTCACAAAAATGATTTCAATAATTGAATAGATGGGAGGAGTACATAGTTTATGTCATAGAAGTAAAGCAATAGGAACTGAGTTACAACATCCTCCTTTCAAATTCTTCACTATCATCCTTCCACCAACCCCCTCCTCAATCCCTCACCATCACCTCCTCGTATGCATGCATTTTTAGTTGTGTTGTCTAACAAAATAAAAGTACTTAAAATAGATCTTTGTTGAAACTAACATATACATTAAAATGTAAAGAAAAAAGTAGTAAGAAAAATGTTGGAAAACTTCTTGATACACCACATTAGTGGTAGTGTCAGAAGTCCGATTATTGCTATCGAAAATAAGGATTTTCAAACCATTTTTGTTGGTAACCCTCGATAAAGCAACATATAATTGACCATGTGTAAACACGGGTTTAGGGAGATACAGACCAACGTACGACAACGACTGCCCTCGACTTTTGTCGATTATCATGGCAAAGCCTATAGAAACGGGAAACTGCCACCAAGTAAACCGAACAGGGGACTTACCTGTGTTAGATGGTGAAAGGGTCAAACGCGAGATATAAACTATATCATTTTCATGGCTACCCGTTAGCACCTTGCACCGAATGACTCGTTTCGCCAAGTGGGTCACAATTAAGCGCGTACCATTACACAACCCACGAAATTGATCAATATTCCGGATAAACATAACCATAGCACCAACTTTCAATCGTAACTCATGTTTAGGAATCCCGGAGCACTTAATGTTGTTCAAGAACTCAGTGGAGTGCATATTAGACTTGCTCGGAACTATCTCGTCCATACATACCTCATCAGAGCTTAAATAGACCTTCTCTACACCGTCAAGAAGAGATAATACATATTCGTTAATCAATTCAACAAATTCATGTGTAGGGGCCAAAATCGCTCGTTCCTGCAAATAATCATCAGTCCACAGTCGATCCAGTAGGTTGGGATACGTACTGGACACAATTGATGCAATAAGATCATTGACATTATGGATAAGAATTTCATCCAAAAATTTAACATCAACCTCGCCATCGTTGCGCTCACCTTTCAAACCGTCATCAACTCTGAGGATCCAAGCCGAGAATTCTCGTATCTCTTGAGCATTATAAGAAGAGACACCAACTTGAAGACGCATGTTCTGGGTGAGTCTGAGTAGCTTTATAATCATAGTAAACAAAAAATGGAAGGATTCATAATCATGGAAAAATATAGACAAACTGAAAAGTAGATGACAAGACAAAAAACGAAATCATTCGTAGGAAAGGGAAGAAAAATTACCTTGCATGATGACCATAAGTAAGATGAAAATAAAGCTGCATGCATAATGTCAGACCTACTTCCTTTAGGAACAACTGGAAGTATTTGCCGAAAGTCACCTCCAAATACAACAATTTTATCCCCAAAAGGAAGGTTTGCATTCTGTGGGCTCACAGCACGCATAACATCTTTCAAACTACGATCAAGAGCCTCAAAGGCATGCCTATAGATCATGGATTATGCCTCATCCAAAATAATGAGACTTGTCTTCATTATTAGCTCAGTCAAATCCGACCCTGGCTTAATATTGGAGCAAGTGGAAGTCTCGACAACATTAATCGAAATGCTGAATCTGGAATGGGCTCTCCTACCTCATGAAAGTAAAGTGGTCGCAACTCCACTGGACGCAACAGGAAGCACAATCTGGTCCTTGTTGCACAAATCAGTGCATAACGTGCGCCATATAAATGTTTTTCCTGTACCCCTGAAGCCATACACAAAGAAAACAACGCTTCTTTGCGATGTAACGGCATTAGTAATTTCGTCGTATACAGAACGCTGGTCGGTATTTAACATGGGTAGTGAAACTTCAAATTCATGACCCAAAGCATCCCTATAATATGATAATTCATCTCGAATCAACGTGTTACGTAAGTCAGGAAAAACCGATGAATCAGGAATGGGCATATCTTCAAATCTAGCCAAACTACTACCATTACTTTGCAACAAAGCCTCAATATCGAGTAAGGCTAAGTTTTGAATCTCTTCCTCAATCAACTCCAAATCTAAGACAAATTGTAACCAAAGTGAACATGCATTCTAAATAATGTTTACAGAGAATAGAAAGCGAATAGAATTTGCAACCATGAGCACTAAAAATATAGACTACATTATAAGAAGAAACAACTAAACTTACCGGGATTCGACAGAACCCTCCGTTGCCTGAAGAGGATTTCATCGGATAATAATTCTCAAGTTTCCTCCCACACGGTATGAGGCATCGACATAGAACCGGATAACAGCAACGACACAAATAGATGCCTAAGATAAGTCCCCGACTCCCAGTAGTGTGCTTCCTTAATTGCGTCAACATACTCAGTGTCATCACCGATCAAGCGAAGAACAAAACAGGCTTCTCGGAAAGTCTAATAACATATACCGTTCACAGTTCGAATGTCCTCATAACACATTGCTCCCCTAGAATGGCTCAACACCGTTCTCATGTAGTAGAGTTCACCACATTTTGGGGGAACGTGGGGCAACCTACCAATAGTGAAAAACTTTTGCCTACGCTTCCACTGCTTCTTAGTCCTATTCCATATGTACCTTTGAGGAATCTCATATATAAGTAGATCACGTGGATCAGGGTCCCTAGCATTCAATGCAAACCAATCGACAAATTTTGACATAACAATGCTTGGGTTCTCAAGAACCTCATCAATTGGGTCATCATCTTCGAAGATAACAGACTGCTCCCCCGGGAGGTGGAATTGAAGTTTTTCAACACTAGGAGTCCTATAATGGATGTCAAAGGCAAATATCCTCCAAACAGCTTCACATGTAGAAAAATATCGACAATCGTACAACTTTCTGAATCTGCTCGAGGTGATTTTGGTTATTGGGACGACTATAGGACGATTCCATTGTAACATGATCAGGCCCTTTATTAATGTACTTGAACAAATATTTAATCGACCTGGCTTGGTTGCACCACTCCACATTTATGTGAGCACGATATTTATTGATAAGGTAGGTATTGTAGGGAACAACGTAGCGATTATCAATGGGCACACCATTTTGAAGAATTGTACGACCATTATCTCTTCTTTGGTAAATAGGAAAACCATTCTTGTCAACTGTGGTTCTGGGGTTGAATTGCTTCGGAAACTTTTGAATGCATCCACCATCTAACATGCACGGTGATTGAGGATTTACTGCACCACAAGGACCATGGATCATTAACTCCGATACTGCGGCGTACAATATGGGATCCTGCCTTTTGTCGGGAATCTTGGCCGAAATAATTCTATCTATGTTAGCCAACTCCAGGAACTTGTCATCTCGATGGAGGAAGAGCAGGATGTGTGCATGAGGGAGTCCTCTCTTTTTGGAATTTGACTGTGTACACAACTGTAAACGATTTGAATTTAATAAATGAGTACAAAAGAAAGCAATTGATAAAAAGCAGGGACAAATTAAGATTGGATTGAAAAAAACATACGTAAATACATACCCGCTTTAGTCCTCCCAAATATTTCGCGAACTTTCAAGTCCTGAATTAACTCATATAGCTTCACCTGAAAAATTCACGACAGAATATCTGGACAATCTTCAGAGCGAAGACCCCTTCTACTTACAAAGTGTGTAACCTCTGGCCATTTAGGATTACAGGTAAAGGTAATGAACAAATCAGGGTAACCACACCACCTACAAATAGCCATAGTGTCCAGATACTTTGACCTCATATAAGCATCACAAGATGTGTAAGAGGACAGTACAATATAGCGACTACCGGTTGACGATGGATCAACATTACCCCCTTCAACTGCATCAACAACATTCTTGTACTTGTCGACCCTCAGTAAATCTTGGTTGAATCGTAAGAATGATAATCTCTGAGACTCGACCATCATGTATCCGTCAACGCAAATCTGTTGAAATAAGTTGCAAGATTCTGACCACGTAGGGAACTCAATTTCCATTGGTCTGTCCTGAAATCGAAAGGCAAAGAACTCACGTAAAGTGAGCTCCTCGTGCGGCCTAAGGCCATTGCTTATACCAAGAGATGCTTCACTGTGAGGAAATGTAGGCGGAATCCATCCTCACCATATGGGAGCAAAATGGGATATTGTAGGGCAATATATGATGGGTGAGGCTCAGAAATACGTTACATTTGTCCACATGATTTTTGTTTAATAATGTCCCGATGTCACCTTCAACCACAGCGGCAACTTCCGAAGCAGTTGGACAGTTATAAGTTCTCCCATCGGTGCATCTTCGGGCAATCAGTCTAATACTAACATCCCCTTCTACATCTGATGACAATCTGTCCCTGGCCATACGGAAGGTCTTTGCAAGAGGATTATGTTCGTCGATAATCTCCTTCAGTAACGACATAAGTTCCTCAGTGAATATACTACGCCCACCACCACTGCTTATATAAAAAGAAGATGTACAAAGCAATTAAGCTTCATAAATAAGTAAATATGAAAAATAAAATCCATAAAATAAGTATACAAAAGGTACTTATGTTTTGACATTTATTCGGTTGTTAACCTCTTCCTCCGTATCGTAGATATACAACTGGCAAAACTTTGGAATGGATCCATCAGTAGGCAACAAACTGCCAATTCGTGTCCTCCCATCCTAAATGTGTATGGACCTCGACCAAGGTTGACTGTTCTATCAATAATGCCACCAGTGGACGATCAAGCATACTCACAATTGTGGCCGCGGATATTGCTAACAAATGTAGAACTTAGACGGTGTTGTCTCGTCAAAACTTATTTCAACAATTCAGGTGGTTGGCTTAGATACGGCAAAATTACCTTCCCTGAGCAGCACAAAGAAAATCTTGGATTTGTTTTGCCTTTTCTTTACCAATTCTTTCCTCATAGCACATCCGGGCTTTGCACATCTGACATTCATATTCCGGGTCACCAATATCCCAATAAATTGAACCTGCAGCAATAGAATATAGAAAAACAATTATAGCAGTAATGGAATATATAGCATTTATATAAACAGGATCCTAATAATTTATATATAGAACAGGATAATTCAAGAAAGGGGTAAGGGAAACCTGCACCAATATCTAGAACTCCACC
The DNA here is from genome assembly GCA_958450325.1 of Agrostemma githago. Taxonomy (NCBI): domain Eukaryota; kingdom Viridiplantae; phylum Streptophyta; class Magnoliopsida; order Caryophyllales; family Caryophyllaceae; genus Agrostemma; species Agrostemma githago. The sequence continues at coordinate 55,842,454 of OY288247.1, read as the reverse complement.
AGTGGCATTGTTAGTCAATCCTTCTTCAAACTGGTGATGTTGAGAACCGTTATCAATGAACATACTATCAGATGAAGGATTAATAGGTGGAATTGATGAAGTACTGGCCTCATTGAACTCAGAACGTAAACTTGGTACCGAATTAGTAGTAAGTGAGGCGTCCGAATCGTCACGGTCTGTAAAAGGTGAACATATTGTGTATATATTTTGTTCAAAGGCACCATTCTTTAAAACACAAAATAAAACGTTGAGAATCACAACTAATATAATGCGTCGTAAGATCTGAAAGTGTCATTGTAGTACAAATAAAAACCGTTGACAAAATATACACGCAAATCACCTGGTTGAGAAAAAAGAACTGAGGAGGTGGACCTCCTTTTTTGTGCATTGAGTTCTTTTCTACGGGCCCTTTTAAGTTTTGCCTCTTATTGCGCCGGTGAAAGAATGACAGGTTCAAATGAAATAACAGAAGAAGGGGTTGCACTAAATGAATTAGAAGTTGAAGGACAATGGGGCGAGGCACGGCGACAACGTGGGGCAAGTCGTCGTACAAGTCAATGGATATGACCACCTAATAAGAACGCGAAACATTAAAATATATAAAAATAATGGTTCCAAAAACTGAGAATTGAGTGTGTGTGTGTGTGTGTGTGTACACACACACATACATACCAACATAGACACGTGGAAACTCACACAAACACATGTAAGTGTGAGTATGGAAAAACAAAGGGGAATAAGAGGTACCATTGGTAATATCACTTAGCGGAGTACAAACGGCTAGCACAGGCTGCTGATTTGATTCAATATTTTCATTAACAAAGTTGCTGCTTTCATCACCATAATAATAATACCAACTTCATGTTGAGTTTAGCTAAAGAGGAAAAAATCCCAGAATACAAACCAAAATCAAAATAAGGAATATTATCACAGGTTGACACATAAAATTGTATAAACGGTAAACAAAAATCTTACATAAACATACACTTAATAATAAAAGTAAAATAAAAATATGTTAAGAAATAGTGGTAACTAATTAGGCTTAAAGTGTAAATGGACTAACCGAACTGAAAGTGTATAAGTTGAATAGAACTTTAAGTGTAGAAAATGAAATGAATTGAATATTAATATATAATAGATTAATTGTATGGCTGAGTACCCAAAAAGAAAAAAATTAATTTTATGGTTAACAACAACAATGATAATAGTAATAGTAATAGTATAGTAATAGTAATTGTACTAGTAGTGGTGGTGGTGGTGGTGGTGGTGGTGGTGGTGGTGGTCGTGGTAGTAGTAGTAGTAGTAGTAGTAGTTAATAATAATAATAATAATAATAATAATAATAATAATAATAATAATAATAATAATAACAACAACAATAACAATAACAATAACAATAACAATAACAATAACAATAATAACAATAACAATAACAATAAAAATAACAATAACAATAACAATAATAACAATAACAATAACAATAACAACAATAACAATAATAACAATAACAATAATAATAATAATAATAATAATAATAATAATAATAAAAAAAAAAATAATAATAATAATAATAATAAAAAATAATAATAATAATAATAATAATAATTACTAATGACATTAACATTAACAATAATAACAATAATAATAGTAAAAATAATAATATTAATAAAAATAATAGTAATAAAAATAGTACGGTAAGCTATTTATTTAGATTGTATTTAGTCAGGTTTATATTTATTAAATATATTTAAACAAATATTTGATAAATATATTTAGTAGTCAATTTATAGAGGTATGTAGAGATACACATGCATATATCTGTGTAAGAGGCGAGTAGGAGGTACCGTTGGTAATATCTCTCAGAGGATTACGGATTCCTAGAACATGCTGCTGATTTGGCTCAACATTTTCATTTGCAAATCTACTGCTCTCACCACCTGAATAATAATATCAAATTTGTAAAGTGAACATTACTCAATACAACATATTATCAAAGTAAATTTTTTTATCAAATGTGGTTACATAAACTTGACTAAACATTTTTAAAAAATCTTGCGTGAAACCAACACAAAACGGGAAACCAAAACAAAACAAAACGGGAAATCAAAACATTTCTTAAGAAATAACTAAGTGGCAAGGTTAGACCTCAAAACTAAGTGGCAAAATAGGTCAATGGGTCGAGTTCGGGTCAGTTCAGGCCTCAAAACTATAGAGCACGGTTTGTTGCATAATTATAATCCCAGTTCTAAAATATGGGATTATAATATTCATGACCTTGAACATCCCAATTCTACTAAGGCATACATGAATACTGTGAACATACCATAGAGCACAGTTTATTGCGTATTTGTAATCTCAGTTCTAAATTATAATAGTCCAAATATAGTAAGTTAAATAAAAAAAATGGGAATTAATGACAGAAATTAATAAATATATGATGTACGGATTTATTTCGAGTTATATATATATATATAATAGAAGTAGTAGTAAGTCTTAGTTCAATACATTTATATAATTTTAATTGTACAGATTGATCAGATTTCCTAGTATCTCCTAGTACTAACAACAACAACAACAACAATAACAACAAAATAATAATAGTAATAATAATAATAATAATAATAATAATAATAATAATAATAATAATAATAATAATAATAATAATAATAATAATAATAATAATAATAATAATAATAATAATAATAATAATAATAATAATAATAATAATAATAATAATATGTTCCTCTGTCCTTAGCTATCGGTTGGGTGTCCCTTTGTTCCCGGTACCCAAGCCATGTTCTGCTTGTTCCCGGGTTTTTGAGGGGGACATTTTTGGAGATCACGCTGTGTCATGTGCTGGTACCGTTGGTATTAAGCATAGACATAACTTGGTTCGTGACACCCTTTTGGATATCTGTTTCCGATCTGGTATTTCGGCCGGTAAGGAGGTAGATGTCGGTTTGATTGATGGGCACGACAGGCCCTTACGCCCGGCGGATTTGCTTCTTTATTCCTGGGATAGGGGCCGTGATGTGTGTGTCGATTTGACGGGGTCGTCCCCTTTGACCCAGTCTGCGATGTCTGATTTTTTACATGGCCGCGCAGTCGCTGATGCTGCTCAGCGCAAGTGCGCCAAGTATGGAGATTTGTGCACCAAGACTGGGTATGGGTTCCTGCCTTTCTCTTTCTCTTCTCTAGGGGAGCTCGATGCGGAGGCCGCTGCTTTACTCAAGCGGATTAAGAAATTCTCTATTTCTCAGGACGCGGGAGCTCGGGCAGCTGCCTTTATTTTTACTCGTCTTAGTTTTTCTATCGGTAAGGGAGTGGGTGCCCAGATAGTATCTCGGCTTCCCTCCAACTTCTTGTAATTTGTTCTGGTGTTTAATGAAAGTTCCGTTTTATAAAAAAAAAAAAAAAAAAAAAATAATAATAATAATAATAATAATAATAATAATAGGGGAGCTCGACGTGGAGGCCGCTGCTTTACTCAAGCGGATTCAGAAATTCTCTATTTCTCAGGACGCGGGAGCTCGGGCAGCTGCTTTTATTTTTACCCGTCTTAGTTTTTCTATCGCTAAGGGAATGGGAGCCCAGATAGTATCTCGGCTTCCCTCCAACTTCCTGTGATTTGTTCTGGTGTTTAATGAAAGTTCCGTTAAAAATAATAATAATAATAATTATTATTATTATTATTATAATAATAATAATAATAATAATAATAATAATAATAATAATAATAATAATAATTACTAATGACATTAACATTAACAATAATAACAATAATATTAATAATAATAATAGTAATAAAAATAGTACGGTAAGCGATTTATTTAGATTGTATTTAGTCAGGCTTATATTTATTAAATATATTTAAACAAATATTTGAAAAATATATTTAGTAGTCAATTTATAGAGATATGTAGAGATACACATGCATATATCTGTGTAAGAGGCGAGTAGGAGGTACCGTTGGTAATATCTCTCAGGGATTACGGATTCCTAGAACATGCTGCTGATTTGGCTCAACATTTTCATTTGCAAATCTACCGCTCTCACCACCTGAATAATAATATCAAATTTGTAAAGTGAACATTACTCAATACAACATATTATCAAAGTAATTTTTTTTATCAAATGTGGTTACATAAACTTGACTAAACATTTTTAAAAAATCTTGCGTGAAACCTGATGGTGGGATTTGTCGTGGATCCCGCCACCAAATAATAACCGACTAGCACCTAACGGTAGTTAGGGTAAGTCGGGTCGTGTCCACGGAGACGGTGTTGCAAGGGTTAGACTTGGTTGGCCTAAAACGAGACTATGCTACCAAACAAACACAAAGAGCTACTAATTGGTGAATTATGATGAGAGGAGAAGAAGAAAGTAGACTAACAATTAACTAGACTATAACAAGGCTAAATGAAATAAGTAAACACAAACTAAACAATGAACTAAGGAAATGATGACTAAATAAGAAGATGAATCAAATATGAAGAAGTGGGTTAGGTCGGGTTCATAAGTGTAGTAGGGTGACATGGGTGGTCAAGGGTGTAGATGCCTCCTAATTGCTAGATTCGGTCCGGGCGGTCGCAACTTAAACCGATGTCAAGGTGGGTTTAGCGTTGATAGCGTCTAAACCCTAGTCCACATGGTATGTGTAATGACTAATCTCAACATGTCCACACACAAAACAAACAATGAGTAGAAGAAGACTAGCATGAGAAGCATGGCCACTACAACTCAAGCAAGCAATTCAACAAACACGTGGTATGCCATGTATGTGACTAACAACAAAGATTCACCCTTTACCCCTAATCAAACCCTAATCACCCATATTCTACCCTTAATCCCCCTACTAACCCACAAGTAATCTACTCACTCATAATCAAAGATAAACTAACAACAACAAGAGAAAACCACATCACAATCCAAACACCCATTATCAAGAACAATAACAAGAACACTAAGTAAAGATTCAAACTTGAGTAAATAACAATAAACAAGAGAAAGGAAAGTTATACCAACACAAGATGAAGAAAAAGATGCAATCTTGTATAAATAAGAAACCCCAAAATAATCCCAAGGTTGTCAAGCTTGGAGAAATCTTCAAGTATCTTCTTAATACAAGAACTAATTAACTAAGATTAACTAGAATTAACTAAAGATTAAAGGAGATTAATTAGGGTTTACAAATCTTGAGAGAGGCCTAAGAGAGTCTAGGGTAAGGTGAGATACATAAACAATACAAGAGGGAAGTATTTATAGGGTTCCGTAAGTGAGAGGAATGAAAGAAGGAGGCGGAACAGAGACTGGGTCATTCCCGATCGGGAATGGGAAATAACGATCGGGAAGAAATGATGGTCCCGATCGGGAATATGCGATCCCGATCGGGAGGGCTTCACAGTGAGTGTCTCCCTTGCTCCACCTTTCCCGATCGGGAGGGCCTTATCCCGATCGGGATACTTCCTATTTCCCGATCGGGAATATGCGATCCCGGTCGGGATTGCTTGACAGTGAGCAGCTATTCTTGCACTTCATTCCCGATCGGGTTCACGAATTCCGTGAACCCGATCGGGATTAGCCTTGTTTAGCTCTTCCTCGACTCCTTGTCGATGCTCGGTGCTCGGGGAGTCGCCGAATCATCGTTGCTTCTCCTCTTGGGTTCCATACGTGTCGGAAACGAGTTGAATCGTTCCGTTTCTTCGAGATGACCCCTAGGAACCTGAAATAATCTAGAAGAAGCATAAGTCGTCCCTAAAACCGCCCTAAGGAGCGATTTCAGCAGAGAAAACGAGACTAAATACAAGAAATAAACACTACAAAACGCACTTATCAACTCCCCCACGCTTAACCCTTACTCGCCCTCGAGTAAGCACATACTAACTACTAAACTAGTCGAGTGGGTATTAGCGCACCCTACGCCCTTTCAACTCACACGAGTGCACTTAGAGGAAAAGTGCACTCCGCAAGGCAAGTGGGGTCTTGCGACAAAACTGCGGATGCAACCGGACACAAGACACAAAAACAAACAAACACACAAACGAACACATAATCGGTTGCACCCAAAGAAAAACAAATACCGCTTCCCTCTAAAAGCGGTGAAAGAAGCACCGGTTTAGGACTCGAGGTAAGTGACAAAGTTCCCAAGCTAGCAATACAAACCGAGGTGGACTAAACCCTAATAGTATGACGATAAAGCAACAAAAACGTTGGTAACTTACCTAGGTCCTCCTAACTTTCTAAAAACGTACTACGGGACGATCGGCGGAGTGGGAAGTGATGATCCACGGTGTTAGTCGACACTGTAGGTAAGTGAGACCCCACCCCCTTTAGCGTGAGCCAAGAGGGTCGTCCCGTGTCCAAAACCGCCTAACTAGTCCAAGTAAAAAGGTGGAAAACATGCAAAATGAGGGAAGACCGACTAATGCCGCTATCATCCTTCCTCGGGACTCGGTCCTTTGGTAGGCTCTTCACGGCAAAAGTCGGAAAAAGGCTTATTTTTGTGGGGTTAAGATCTTTTTGAGAGACGATTTTCTTTTGGCATTTTCTCTTTTCTTTTGCATTTTTGTTTTGTTTTGCCATGCCATTTCTTTTTCTTCTTTTTTATTTTCTTTTTTGGCTTTTGTGCCTTTTCTTTCTCTTCATTCTTTTCCTTCTTTCATTTTTTTCTTTCTTTTCTTTTATTTGCCCCTTTTTTGGCAAGATTCGGCTTTTTTTTGGCATTTCTTGACAATTAAGAAAGAGAGAAATCAACACTTTGCAATTTGATTGTGTGGATATGTGTGGGAGGTAGGTAATGGGTATGTCGGGGTTGCGCATCCCCTTTCAAACCCACAAAAAGGTGGAGAACTTGGACTAATCAAACGATTCTAGACACGGTCACCTAAGGGACGGGACTCGGCAACCAAGGCCTTTTCACATCGTGGGTGGTCATAATGGTCAAAATGCAAATCCCGTAGTAAATCCCTAGCAAGCTAGGTGGACTCAAGGTAAAGGACCAACGAAATCATTGATTTAGGGTCATTCTACTAGGCTAAAGTCCAAGACTCGATTTACACTACTAGGAAGGGAAAGTAAGCACTCACACACTAGCCTCTAAACCGGGTTTTCGAAAACCGGTTACACACAAGACACACAATAAAACACAAAACAAAGACTCAACGAAAACGAAAGAAAAAGAAACAAAAGCAACAAAACAAGAACAACACAAAACGAACACATACATAACACAGACACCACCCCTAGCTTCCAAATGAGCAACCAAATCAACCAAACTTTACAAAGCTCCTCCCGAGCACACAACATCACAATCTCCTCCAAACTCCACAAGAGATAAAGAGGGAAAAAAGGGATAAGATGTTACCGGAAGTCTTGAAGGCTCTCCAAAGCTATCGGTGATTCAAGTAACCTATAAGGAAAAAGGGAGGCAAAACACGCGCAACACAACAAATGCACAATACAACGACACAAAAGGAAAATACACAAAAGGAAAATCTTTTTGATTTTTGTGAATTTTTTTCAAATTTTTAGGATTTTTATAGATTTTTCGAAAAACTACAAAAATAAAACTAACTACGATAGAATATCGCTCCCCCACACTTAAACCGAGCAATGTCCTCATATGCTCAATCGTAGTGTGCGGAGAGACAAAAGAAAAAGAAAAGAAACTACGAAAATAAAGCTACAAATCAAAAATGAAGATGAATAAAAGGTAGAAGGTGTCCGGCCGGGGTGTAGTCAAGTCACCATGGGTCGAGACGAGAAATAGATATGGATGGGGGGAGAAATAAAAAGAAAGAAATAAAAGGAAATGGGAGGGGAGGACTAGGTGTAATCAAGTCACCTAGCCCGGATTCCGCCCGATTTCCACTAATTTCTAACGATTAATCCTAAAAAAAAGAAAAAAAAAACTTAAATAAATAAATAGAAATAAAAACTAAGGAAAAGAATTACCAATTGTCATTTTGGATTTTGAAGTAACTCTTGACGTAATCACGTCGTCAAGAGCCACCGGGAGCAATCATCAAGGCCCCTAAGGCCACCCAATCGCCTCTTCATCATCGAGGCTAGTAATCACCGTCATTATCATCATCTCCATCATCATCATCGTCATCACCGTCATCATCTTCATCACCGTCATCATCATCATCCTCATCACCCTCGCCCGTGTTCACATCCCAAGCGTCCTCCTCCTCGAACTCCTCATCGTTAATCACACCGCCACTAGTGCTAGGGTTACCGTGGCCTTGGAAGTATTCCGGTTTATACCACGATGGGAGGTTCCCTTGCGGGTTTATATACCCTTGCTGAGCTAGGAGGTGGTACCCGGGGTATTGGGCATAGTAGTCATCCCTCCTATGCTCATATTGCCCAAGATGTAGGGCATTAAGCATAGCGGCCATAGAAAGGTCGGCCGGGGGCGAAGGGTAGACAAAGGGAGTGTAAGGTGCATACGGAGGGACGTTAATGAATGACGGGGGGGGGGGGGGGGTGGGATAGTAGTGTTGGGGTAGTGCAGCTTGTTGTTGTTGTTGTTGTGGTCGAGCCGGGAGTTGGGGACGAGCTCGTGGTCGGGGTCCATAGGAGGAGGAGGCACCTTGATCACTTCCGATAAAAGGCAATAAAAGATTTGGTTCTTGAACCGGCACGGCGGACCGTTGCAAAGGCGCAAGGGCCGGAAGTGTATCGCACGGTAGGAGAAAGTGCGTCCGACCCCCCGTGCTCCAAAGGTACTTTCTAAGCCTATTATCATAATTAATCCATCGATGATACCTAGATAAACGGTCCTCATCTAATCTTGTGCCCCCCGGTACGGGGATTAAACCGTCCTCCCTAAATGTCGGACTCGCCCTCTTGGCTAGGTGAGTAACAAGCCCCCAATAGCAATTTCTCTCAAATGCTTCCCCCCCTTGGCTATCTTCTCGAAATGCTTGGCTAGTGCAAGTGCGACATCGGGGGTGAATCGTTGTTGCCTCTTTAAATTCAAGTACCCCCCGACTAAGGTTAGCTCTTGCCTAGTGTAGGTACCCGTCTCACACCTCCCGAAAATAGTACCCGCTACAAAACGCTGCCATATACGTATGACCGGGTGGTGGACAAGGCGACTAGACAAGTGTCTAAGATCCACAAGTGTGAGACCCGTGATACTATGCCATATGTCGGCCACATTAAAGTCATTGGGTATCCGACCAACGGTAACCTTCGGAATGCCCAAGAGCTCACCGAAGTCGTCGAGGGTGTACATAAGGGATGTGTTATTGATTCGGAAATAAACTCGGTGCGGTCGGGATCTAATTTCGAGACGAAAGCTACTTAGGAACTCTAAAGTGAGTTGCCTATAGGTGAGCTCATGCATGTCGAATAGAACTTCCATACCCATCCCGACAAAGAATTCCCTACATTGGTCCAAAATTCCAAGCTTTCGAAGAATAATTTTGCATATGAATCTAGTTGGTTCGAGGGGCTTACCAAGGAGCTTGATAAATTTTTCCTTTTGCTCGTCCGACCCAAAAATCAGACTGGGAAACTCCGGGAGACGAGCAATTTCCTGCTCCTCAACCTCGACCATGGGCTCGGGCTTGGGCTGGACTCTCGAACTCGAAGCATCCTTTCTTTTTCTGCTAATTACTGATCCCCCTCTCTTCTTTTGTGCCATATTGGATGATGAAGACTTAGAGTGATAGTATACCAAAAACAAAAATATTTCCTTCCCACAAATAAGAGCTAAAACCCAACAAAAATACCTCAAAGAAGCTTAATATCGAAGAAATAAGCTACCCAAGTGAAGCTTAGCAAGACAAATCGAGTATTAGAAGAAATACCAATTTTCGGATTTTGAGAAAAATGGGCACAAAAACTCAATTTTTTTCAATTTTTGGGAGTTTTGAAGGTAGAAAATGGGTTTAGGATACTTATGGATGAGATAGAAATCGATTTTTTGAAGTTTTGGAAGTGATTTGGTGAAGTTTGGTGGAGAAATGGAGGATTAATGGTGATTTTGGGGTTAGGTTTAGGAAATGGGGGTTTTGAAGAGAGGTTGAAGATGAAGGTTGGTAGAGTTGTGTTTAGTGATATGGGAATGGATTGTTTTGGTTGGGTAAATAGGAAGGTTGTAAGAGGGAAGGGATTGGGGCGGGTCGGGCTGGGTCTCAATCGGGCGAACTGGGCTCGAGGCAACGCCGTCCCGATCGGGAAGAAAAAATCCCGATCGGGTTTCCCTACAATCCCGATCGGGAAAGAAAAATCCCGATCGGGATAGGCTCACAGTAGCCAGTCCAACTTGCACCTCCAACCCGAACGGGAAGAAGAAATCCCGATCGGGTTTTTCTACCATCCCGAACGGGAAGGAAAAATCCCGATCGGGATGGGCTCACAGTAGCCGCTCCAAATTGCACCTGCAACCCGAACGGGATGGAAAAATCCCGATCGGGATTTTTCACCATCCCGAACGGGAAGACCTTTTCCCGAACGGGATGGGCTCTTCTAGGCCGGGAAGAGTCTCCTAACCCTCTATGGCTCCCAAAAGCTTGTTCCAAGCTTCAAAAACCGACTTCCCAACACACGATCCAAGCTCCAACAATGACCACTCCTCCCTAGGAGGCATTTTCACTTCACACCTATCACAATAAACTCAAATAACACATCAAATTCCCTCCCTCACAACACTCATCAATCATCCAAATAATCAAGAAATTCACCAAACAAAACAAACTACAAGGGAAAGAGATATATACAAAGAGACGGTTCTTGTGGAACTTCGTCAAACCAAGGTGGTACATTCTTCAATCTTTTTCAACAACCAAAACTAGTTCCATCTCCATCAAGGGCACGAAGGAACAAGTCGAAGGCCCTAGCAAAGTCTTCAATCAAGCTCGAGATATAACCAACCACATACCAAGGCTCTCCATGGCCTTGCCTTGACGTTCCTGGGGCATCCCGATCTTCCAAGTTCAACGACTTGAACTTGTACTTTTGGTCTTTGGGGGTATACCCAAACGTCCACCGGTCCTCATGTGGCCCCAAGGGAGGCTCATCCTTCTCCTTGCTTTTCAATTTGTCATCAAGCCCATGAAATGGGCACTCATCCTCTCCACTCTCGGAGTCATCATCTTCAAGTTCACAAGAGTTCTTTTTCATGCTTTGTCCCGATTCTCCCCCTAGATCGATGTCTTTAGTGGCTTGGATCATATTGCAAGACTCATCATTAGTAGGCGAAGTGTTACCTTGGAGGTCAAACACTAGCTTCTCTTCGCCTAACTCGAAGGTGATCCTACCATTCTTCACATCGATCATAGCACCGGCGGTGTGTAGAAATGGGCGCCCAAGAATAATGGGAGTGATTGCATCTTCCCGCATATCGAGCACGATGAAGTCAACCGGAATGAAGAACTTACCGATTCTCACCGCCACATCCTCTAGCATCCCCAATGGTCGGTTGAATGAACTATCGGCCATTTGGAGCGTGATAGAAGTACTTTTAAGCTCCTTCATCCCAAGTCGGCAACAAATAGAATAAGGGATGATGCTCACACTCGCACCCAAATCGCATAATGCTCTTTCGATCTTGTAGTGCCCTATGGTGCAAGGGATCGAAAATCTACCCGGATCCTTCAACTTTGGAAGCGTAGAACCTTGAATGAGCTCGCTCACCACTCTTGTGAACGCAATGGTCTCTTCCTTGTCGACGGATCTCTTCCTAGCCAATATTTCTCTCATAAATTTTCCATATGCCGGGATTTGGGTAAGTAGCTCGGTAAACGGGACACTCACATCCAACTTCTTCACAATACTAAGGAACTTTTCATATTGAGAGTCTACCTTGGTCTTCATTTGCCTTGATGGGAAAGGCAACTTGATTTGGTATTTATTTTGCTCAATCGGGGTGGGCTCTTCAAATGACACTTTCCTTTTTCCCTTGTCTTTTGCTTGAAGTGGGGGAAGCTTGTCTTGTTGGGGTTTCTCAACCTCCCATAAGACTTGCTCCTCTATTGGATTATCAAGGCTTGAGCTTTCTTGAATTGGAGATGCCATTTTCTTTGTCGGTTCTTGCATTGGCTCTTGCTCACTAGGGAATGGAGGGGAGTCATAAGATGTACCTCTCCTTGTGGTGATGGCATTTACACGCTCAAATTTTGGTGTTTCACCTTGAGAAGGTAGTTGTCCTTTTTGTCTTGAGGTGCTCCCCGAAGCAAGTTGAGATACTTGAGTTTCAAGCATCTTCATACGGGCATCTCTTGTCGCGTTTTCCCCTTGAATATAAGCAAAGAGCTCTTGGTGGTTTCTTGATATGTCCATTTGACTCTTTTGCATATCAATCATAGATTTTTGAATGTCGAATCCCCGAGGTGGAGATGATGGATTATGCGAAGTATCAGTGAGGGCTAATGGAGTACCATAGTCATGAATAGGAGATCGACTCCTAGGCTTGCTTTCTTGACGGTTAGCTTGAGTTGCTTGTTGTTGATGGTTCCCTTGGAACCCATGAGAATTGCCTTGATTAAGGCCATTGTTGTGGTTTTGTTGTCTTTGGAAATTTTGGTTTCCTTGGAAACCGTCTTGATTGAAGTTCCCTTGTTGGAACCCTTGATTGTTGTTGTGGAAGGTACCTTGGTTATTTTGCTTGAAGTTGTTAAAGGGCCTTGAGTTGCCTTGATAACCTTGGTTTTTGTCCCTTAAGGGAGGTGGAACATAAGGACGATGTTGTTGTTGGTGTTGAAAAGCTTGTTGTTGAGGGACTTGATTGGAAGCTTGGTATTGATTAGAATAGGAAGCACCTTGCTTGAATGCTTGAAAGGCATTCACTTGCTCAATACTCCCTCGACAATGCATAGGGTCATGACCAACGATTCCACAAGTGTCACACATGCCATAATAAGGCAAAGGAGGTGCAAAACTCAAAGCATTCACTTCATGAATTGAGGCTTGGTTGGAGGAACAAATGCTTTGAACTTGAGTGAGGTGACCTTGGAGCTTCTTATCAATGGTTTCCATGTGTGTCTTCAATTGAGCCCCAAGGTCAATGCTTAATTGAGTTATAGCATCAACCTCGTGCCTACCTCTTCGATTTGCCTTCCTAGGCCTAGAATATTGCGAATTATGCACCGCCATCTCTTCAATTCTCGCCCATGTTTGGTCATCATCGACCTCGGTGAACCTACCATTGGAGCCCATGTTGAGTATAGTTCTTGAGTCCTCATAAAGACCGTTCCAAAATTGTTGGACTAAGAACCATTGTGAGAGTCCATGATGGGGGCATGATCTAACCAAAGACTTAAACCGCTCCCAAGCTTCATATAAGCTCTCTTCATCCCGTTGTTGGAAACCGGTGATGGAGGCTCTAAGCAAATTAGTCTTCTCCGGAGGGTAGAAAGTTTGGTAGAATGCCAATGCAAGCTTTTTCCAAGTGTCGATGCCCATGGTTGCCCTATCGAGACTCTTAATCCATTGCTTCGCTTTTTCAATTAATGAGAATGGAAACAAAACCCATCGGATTTGATCTTGTGTAACCCCGGGTTGAGAGATAGCGTCGCAATAATCGGAGAAAGTCTCCATGTGTTGGTGCGGGTCTTCGGTGGGCAAACCACTAAATTGATTCCTTTCCACAAGTTGAATGAAGTGGGTCTTGGCCGTAAAATTTCCGGCATAAGCGGCCGGTAGAGCATTGGGTCCCGGCAAGACGTCTTCCGCGAATGTAGAGTGAGAGGAAAATTTCGGCATTATTGGATGTAAGGGAGAAGATGGTGTAGATGGAGTTGAAGTAGATGTAGAAGGGGAACTAGGACTAGAATCTCCAAAGGGATTGGTGAAATTCCCTTCGACCGTCTCTCGATATGCTTCCTCAATATCGCTTCCTTGAGCTTGCTCTTGATGGGTATTGCTTGCACTTGGTTGAGAGATCCTAACCCGGTTAATCGTCCGTTGGCGAAGAGCTCGAAAAAGCCTTTCCGGCTCTGGATTAAAGAGAAAGGATTCGCCTCCCCGCCTAGGCATACACTACACACTAGAACAAACGTGAGAACACCTAGTGCTTTATGGGCACTATGTAACGACAATAAACAAGCACAACTAGAGACAAAGAGAAAAGAAAGCTAAGAAAACAAGAAAAACTAGAGAATATTCACAAGAAATGATAGAAGGGCACAAAGAAGAGTAACTAAGTCTAGAAATGAGCAAACAAAGTCTAAACAATGCACCGTCCCCGGCAACGGCGCCAAATTGATGGTGGGATTTGTCGTGGATCCCGCCACCAAATAATAACCGGCTAGCACCTAACGGTAGTTAGGGTAAGTCGGGTCGTGTCCACGGAGACGGTGTTGCAAGGGTTAGACTAGGTTGGCCTAAAACGAGACTATGCTACCAAACAAACACAAAGAGCTACTAATTGGTGAATTATGATGAGAGGAGAAGAAGAAAGTAGACTAACAATTAACTAGACTATAACAAGGCTAAATGAAATAAGTAAACACAAACTAAACAATGAACTAAGGAAATGATGACTAAATAAGAAGATGAATCAAATATGAAGAAGAAGTGGGTTAGGTCGGGTTCATAAGTGTAGTAGGGTGACATGGGTGGTCAAGGGTGTAGATGCCTCCTAATTGCTAGATTCGGTCCGGGCGGTCGCAACTTAAACCGATGTCAAGGTGGGTTTAGCGTTGATAGCGTCTAAACCCTAGTCCACATGGTATGTGTAATGACTAATCTCAACATGTCCACACACAAAACAAACAATGAGTAGAAGAAGACTAGCATGAGAAGCATGGCCACTACAACTCAAGCAAGCAATTCAACAAACACGTGGTATGCCATGTATGTGACTAACAACAAAGATTCACCCTTTACCCCTAATCAAACCCTAATCACCCATATTCTACCCTTAATCCCCCTACTAACCCACAAGTAATCTACTCACTCATAATCAAAGATAAACTAACAACAACAAGAGAAAACCACATCACAATCCAAACACCCATTATCAAGAACAATAACAAGAACACTAAGTAAAGATTCAAACTTGAGTAAATAACAATAAACAAGAGAAAGGAAAGTTATACCAACACAAGATGAAGAAAAAGATGCAATCTTGTATAAATAAGAAACCCCAAAATAATCCCAAGGTTGTCAAGCTTGGAGAAATCTTCAAGTATCTTCTTAATACAAGAACTAATTAACTAAGATTAACTAGAATTAACTAAAGATTAAAGGAGATTAATTAGGGTTTACAAATCTTGAGAGAGGCCTAAGAGAGTCTAGGGTAAGGTGAGATACATAAACAATACAAGAGGGAAGTATTTATAGGGTTCCGTAAGTGAGAGAAATGAAAGAAGGAGGCGGAACAGAGACTGGGTCATTCCCGATCGGGAATGGGAAATCCCGATCGGGAAGAAATGATGGTCCCGATCGGGAATATGCGATCCCGATCGGGACGGCTTCACAGTGAGTGTCTCCCTTGCTCCACCTTTCCCGATCGGGAGGGCCTTATCCCGATCGGGATACTTCCTATTTCCCGATCGGGAATATGCGATCCCGGTCGGGATTGCTTGACAGTGAGCAGCTATTCTTGCACTTCATTCCCGATCGGGTTCACGAATTCCCGATCGGGATTAGCCTTGTTTAGCTCTTCCTCGACTCCTTGTCGATGCTCGGTGCTCGGGGAGTCGCCGAATCATCGTTGCTTCTCCTCTTGGGTTCCATACGTGTCGGAAACGAGTTGAATCGTTCCGTTTCTTCGAGATGACCCCTAGGAACCTGAAATAATCTAGAAGAAGCATAAGTCGTCCCTAAAACCGCAATAAGGAGCGATTTCAGCAGAGAAAACGAGACTAAATACAAGAAATAAACACTACAAAACGCACTTATCAAAACCAACACAAAACGGGATACCAAAACCAAACAAAACGGGAAATCAAAACATTTCTTAAGAAATAACTAATTGGCAAGGTTAGACCTGGCAAAATAGGTCAATGGGTCGAGTTCGGGTCAGTTCAGGCCTCAAAACTATAAAGCACGGTTTGTTGCATAATTATAATCCCAGTTCTAAAATATGGGATTATAATATTCATGACCTTGAACATCCCAATTCTACTAAGGCATACATGAATACTGTGAATATACCATAGAGCACAGTTTGTTGCGTATTTGTAATCTCAGTTCTAAATTATAATAGTCCAAATATAGTAAGTTAAATAAAAAAAATGGGAATTAATGACAGAAATTAATAAATATATGATGTATGGATTTATTTCGAGTTATATATATATAATAGAAGTAGTAGTAAGTCTTAGTTCAATACATTTATATAATTTTAATTGTACAGATTGATCAGATTTCCTAGTATCTCCTAGTACTAACAACAACAACAACAACAACAACAACAACAACAACAACAATAACAACAAAATAATAATAATAATAATAATAATAATAATAATAATAATAATAATAATAATAATATCTCCTCCCGCTGTTGCTTCCTCCTTCTTCCACCTCTGACTTCGCCGGAATCCTCTGCTGCCGTGGTCGTCGTGGTTTCCCCTGCTGCGTCCCTCGCCGGAATCCGGCTTCTTCTCGTCGGATTTCTCCTGTGTTTCATCGGCCTTACTTGTCTGCCTCGTTGGTCCCTGGTGGTCCTCTCTTCTCCGACCAACCTGCCTGGTTGGTGTGGTTTTTGTTTATTGTTGTTGGCGTTGTGCGTTTTGTTGGCCCCTGTTTTTTTTCTTCTCGGTTACCTGCTGCCCTCCTTCTCCGGCCATCTGGTTGTTGTTCTGCCGCCTTCTACAGTCCTTGCCCCGACCCTGCTGGTGCTGCTGTTTACACCTGCCTGGCCGATTGTGTGTCGATTTTCGAACTTCGGTTCCGCATTAGCCTCTGTTTCTTTTGTGCTTCTACTTTGCGGGTCGTCTTTCTTGGCTCTCCCATGCCTCCTTCAGTTCGCTTCCATTGTCCCTTCGTGGGTCTTTCTGAGTGTCGGGACGGGTGCGGAAAAGGTCTTACCAAACAATCCCTGCTCGTTCACTTGCGCAACAACCATTTTTGTACCGGTGCTCAGGTATTAACGTGGTAAACCCTCTCCAGTAGTTTGTCTGTCTACTCTTCTGCTGAGGTCACCTATAAGCGTATGAGTATTTGGTTGTGTGGTGTTTGCCTTTCGACTCATTCGCTCACTTCTTGTTGTCGGCATGGGGCGAGGGATTTTGTTGAGGCGCCTGATTGTGGGGATGGGTTTGTTCGATTTATTTTGTATGATCTTCCTTGCCCCGTTCCGTCCCTTGTGTCGTCAGTGGGAGGTATTGACCAGGACATGCTCCCTTGCCTTTCTTTGACTTCTCTTGATCGTTTGCTTTCTAAGGAGTTGCACTCGGTTAAATCTATCCCCCGTAGGTGTCGGCATGGATTCGCGCGGGTTTTGAAGGGTGCCCTGGATGATGTCGTTGGCTCCCCTTTCAGTATTTCTCATTGGGTTTCCTTGCTTGTCTTACCTCTTTGTGTCTTGAAGATCTTTGCCCCGAGGAGTAGTTTAGAGTGTAGAACTACTATTAGACGTCACCACCAGGAAGAGGCTATTGCCGGAGCTATTCGTACTTGGGGAGTGCCGAGGGGGGAAGTTGTTGCTCTTCCGCGAAGCCTTGGCGAAGGTGTCCCCTTCTTTTTGTACAGAGGAGGACCCTTACTTAGGTGAGCTCAACATCAGTCAGTGTCGTATGAAGATTTCTGATGGTCATTACACGGCGGCCGTTCGTGTTCATTCTTCATCTGGTGTAGCTCCGTACACTGATGCCACCTTCCGAGCCCTCCAGGATAAGCACCTAGCTGCTCTTTCTCCTGCCCTTCCGTCTGAGCCTATTGGCCACTGTCTTGATGCGCCGGTGTCTGTTGTTTTAAACATGATTTGGAGCTTCCCCAGAGGCACGTACGTCTTGTAGGAGAGTTGGATTTCGGGCCCAACATCTGCTGGAATGTTTGAGTGGTGCTGCTATTGTCATTTCTAATGATCTGATTGCCTCTATTTCCCGGGGGGTCAATCTTTTTCTCGATGGGAAGTGTCCTCAGGTGTTAGGTGAGTACATTGTCAGTGCTCCACGCACCCCGCTCGTTAAGCTAGGGGGAGGGGTTCGTCCTATTGCTGTGGGCACCATCTGGAGGCGCCTTGTTTCCAAGGTTGGAGCTTACTTGGTTGGCCCATCTTTAGGTGGCTATTTTAAGGGCCTTCAGTTCGGGGTAGGTGTTTCTAGCGAGGTGAAGCTATTCTGCATTCTTTGAACCGCCTTGTAAAAGATCGTGGCGCTGATGTAGGTCTTTCCATGTTACTTTTTGATTTTCAGAATGCCTTTACCTTGGTTGACAGAGAGACAATGCTGGGGGAGGTTCGCCGTCAGTGTCCTGCCCTCTCTAGTTGGGTTGAATTTTGCTATTCTAGCCCAGCTAGGCTCTAGTACGGGAAGCACTGCCTCCGCTCTTGCCAGGGGGTCCAGTAGGGTGACCCCTTAGGCCCCGTCCTTTTCTCTCTTGTTCTGCATCCTCTGGTTTGTAGGATCAGGGACTCCTTTGATCTTTGCTTCCAGGCTTAGTACCTCGATGATGACACTATTGTCGGGGATACGCTTGTTGTGGGGAAGGTTCTCCAGATAATTATAGAGGAGGGCCCCCGTTCTGGCCTTCATCTCAACGTTACTAAAACGGAGATTTTCTGGCCTACCAAAGACCCAAGGAGTAGGTTTAATGGTGTTTTCCCCACCGCTATTGCCAGACCCTTGGATGGTGTAAGGTCCTGGGAGGGCCGGTCAGCATGTGCCCTGCTTTCAGTGGTGCTCTTGTCTCGAAGAGGGTTGCCCGTACTATAGAGCTCATGGACTTGGTTGCTACGATTGAGGATTCCCAATGTGAGTTACTTCTTCTCCGAGTGTGCACAGGTATTTCTAAGTTATACTTTGCTTTGCGCACTAGCTCTCGCCGTGCTTTTGGGTCTGCCCACCTTTCTTTCGACGTTGCGCTCCAATCTAGTCTTTAGCGTATCGGCACGGCGTCCGGACCTGGTTTCGGGGAGTGGCAGTGGCGGCTGGCCACCCTCCCCTTTTCCCTAGGGGGGCTCGGTGTCTTTGCCGCCACTGATGCCCTGCACTTTGCCTTCCTTGCCTCTCGCCTCCAGTCCGCCGATTTGCAAGCTAAGCTGCTTCGTCCTTCCAAGATCGCCTCCCCTGGATTTGCCTTTGAGTCTGCCATGACTGAGTTTGTTGAGGTTACCGGTTCTGACTTATTGAGTAACCCTTCTCAGATCGCTGCCCCAAAACCAGTGGCGGACCTAGGATTTTAGGTTTAGGGGGGCACAATTTTTTCCCCTCCTTTTTACGATATATTTCTCTATAATTCATGAATAATGAGACTTGTAAAAATTGATCTGACCCAAATAATTGTCCGAAAAACACTCAATAACCGTCCGGAAATGATCTTAACCCAAAAGTGACGGATCCGATATTAACCTTATTATTATAAGGTCATAACCTGCCAAACCCAAAAATAGGTAAATACCGTAAGTTAGATCATACACTAGTACGTGTATAAAACAATTAAGAAATAAATTTGTACTCCTAACAGTATTTATAATAAAAGGTAAATAAAATATTCATTTTCAAAAAGCGTTAATATGATCCGTGTTTGACCCGAAATTTGTCTAACTCGATCCTTATAAACCCTATTTTTCCAAACTTGAAATATAACTATGGTTAAAAGTATTGGGTAATAGTTAAAGTATAATAAATGTTTTCTATTATTATAAAACATCAACCATGTGGTGGTGGGATTAGTAAAATTTTCAATATTTCATATAGACTACCCGCGTTCAAATCCTCATAGCTGCCCTTTTGAAAAGCTAAATATTCAATAAATTAAAAAAAGTAATGGCATGCTCACACGAGGTTCTTTTGAAAATCTAAATATTCAACAATTTAAAAAAATTAATGGCATGCTCACACCAGGTTTCAAACCCACAACCAGTAGGGTGAGAGACAATTGCCTTAACCAATGCAGCAACACCAACTAATTGATACATATTTAATGTTCAAAGTTACTTATTTCTAAATGGACTGGGGGGGGGGGGGCTTTGCCCACTCGGGCCCCTCCCTAGGTCCGCCCCTGATGGTAATAGTAATAGTAATAATTACTAATGATATTAACATTAACAATAATAATAGTAATAATAATAATATTAATAAAAATAATAGTAATAAAAATAATACGGTAAGCTATTTTTTTAGATAGTATTTAGTCAGGTTTAATAGTAATAAAAATAGTACGGTAAGCTATTTTTTTAGATTGTATTTAGTCAGGTTTATATTTATTAAATATATTTAAACAAATATTTGATAAATATATTTAGTAGTCAATTTATAGAGGTATGTAGAGATACACATGCATATATCTGTGTAAGAGGCGAGTAGGAGGTACCGTTGGTAATATCTCTCAGAGGATTACGGATTCCTAGAACATGCTGCTGATTTGGTTCAACATTTTCATTTGCAAATCTACTGCTCTTACCACCTGAATAATAATATCAAATTTGTAAAGTGAACATCACTCAATACAACATATTATCAAACTAAATTTTTTTTATCAAATGTGGGTACATAAACTTGACTAAACATTTTGAAAAAATCTTGCGTGAAACCAACACAAAACGGGAAACCAAAACAAAAAAAAAGGGAAATCAAAACATTTCTTAAGAAATAACTAAGTGGCAAGGTTAGACCTGGCAAAATAAGTCAATGGGTCGAGTTCGGGTCAATTCAGGCCTCAAAACTATAGACCACGGTTTGTTGCATAATTATAATCCCAGTTCTAAAATATGGGATTATAATATTCATGACCTTGAACATCCCAATTCTACTAAGGCATACATGAATACTGTTAACATACCATAGAGCACAGTTTGTTGCGTATTTGTGATCTCAGTTCTAAATTATAATAGTCCAAATATAGTAAGTTAAATTAAAAAAATTCGAAATTAATGACAGAAATTAATAAATATATGATGTATGGATTTATTTCGAGTTATATATATAATAGTAGTAGTAGTATGTCTTAGTTCAATACATTTCTATAATTTTAATTGTACAGATTGATCAGATTTCCTAGTATCTCCTAGTACTAACAACAACAACAACAACAACAACAACAACAACAACAACAACAACAACAACAACAATAACAACAAAATAATAAAATAATAATAATAATACTAATAATAATACTCTGAATAATACTCAGAATAGTAATAATAATAATAAATAATAATAATAATAATAATAATAATAATAATAGTGAGGGTTTTTCTGCGACCACCCGCCTATGGTTTTTCTGCCGCCCTGCCGGCTGCTGCTTGCGGCGGCCTTCTCGCCGTCTCTTCCGCCTTCTCAGCCTGCCTTCTCTTCCGCCTCTGTCGCCGTCGGCTTCTCTTGCCGCCGTCTTCCCTTTTCATGGGTTCTAGGGTTTTCCGGCGCTGTTGCTGCCCTGCTCGCCTGTCGGTCGTCGTCCTCCCGCTGCTGCTTCCTCCTTCTTCCGCCTCTGACTTCGCCAGAATCTTCTCCTCCCGTGGTTATCGTGGTTTCCCCTGGTGTTTTCTCCTGTTGCGTCCCTCGCCGGAATCCGGCTTCTTCTCGTCGGATTTCTCTTGTGTTTCATCGGCCTTACTTGCCTGCCTCGTTGGTCCCTGGTGGTCCTCTCTTCTCCGACCAACCTGCTTGGTTGCTGTGGTTTTTGTTTATTGTTGTTGGCGTTGTGCGTTCTGTTGGCCCCTGTTTTTTTTCTTCTCGGTTGCCTACTGCCATCCTTATCCGGCCATCTGGTTGTTGTTCTGCTGCTTCTACAGTCCTTGCCTCGACCCTGCTGGTGCTGCTGTTTACACCTGCCTTGCCGATTGTGTGTCGATTTTTGAACTTCGGTTCCGCATTAGCCTCTGTTTCTTTTGTGCTTCTACTTTGCGGGTCGTCTTTCTTGGCTCTCCCATGCCTCCTTCAGTTCGCTTCCATTATCCCTTCGTGGGTCTTTCTGAGTGTCGAGACGGGTGCGGAAAAGGTCTTACCAAAAAATCCCTGCTCGTTCACTTGCGCAACAGCCATTTTTGTACCGGTGCTCAGGTATTAACGTGACAAACCCTCTCCAGTAGTTTTTCTATCTACTCTTCTGCTGAGGTCACCTTTAAGCGTATGAGTATTTTGTTGTGTGGTGTTTGCCTTTCGACTCATTCGCTCACTTCTTGTTGTCGGCATGGGGCGAGGGATTTTGTTGAGGCGCCTGATTGTGGGGATGGGTTTGTTCGATTTATTCTGTATGATCTTCCTCGCCCCGTTCTGTCCCCTATGTTGTCAGTGTGAGGTATTGACCAGGACATGCTCCCTTGCCTTTCTTTGACTTCTCTTGATCGTTTGCTTTCTAAGGGGTTGCGCACGGTTAAATCTATCCCCCCTAGGTGTCGGCTTGGATTCGCGCGGGTTTGATGGGTGCCCTGGATGATGTCGTTGGCTCCTCTTTTGGTATTTCTTATTGGGTTTCCTTGCTTCTCTTACCTCTTTGGGTCTTGAAGATCTTTGCCCCGAGGAGTAGTTTAGAGTGTAGAACTACTATTGGACGTCACCGCCAGGAAGAGGCTATTGCCGGAGCTATTCGTACTTGGGGAGTGCCGAGGGGGGAAGTTGTTGCTCTTGCGCGAAGCCTTAGTGGAGGTCTCCCCTTCTTTTTGTACGGAGGAGGAGCTTGACTTAGGTGAGCTCAAAATCCGTCAGTGTCGTAACAAGATTTCTGATGGTCATTACACGGCCGCCGTTTGTGTTCTTTCTTCGTCCGGTGTAGCTCCGTACACTGATGCCACCCTCCGAGACCTCCAGGATAAGCACCCAGCTGCTCTTCCTCCTGCCCTTCCGTCTGAGCCTATTGGCCATTGTCTTGATGCGCCGATGTCTATTCTTTTGGACATGATTTGGAGCTTCCCCCGGGGCACGCACAACAACAAATCATCACTTGCGCCACGGAAATTTTGTTGCCACGGCTACTTGTGCCACGAAAAATTTACCGTGGCAAATAGTCTAACCACGGGAATTTGACACCTGCGCCACGAAAATAAACGTGGCTAGCCACTAGCCACGTTTATTTTTGTGGCGCACGTGTCAAATTCCCATAGCTAGATTATTTGCCACGGTAAATTTTCCGTGGCACAAGTAGCCGTGGCAACAAAATTTCCGTGGCGCAAGTGATGATTTGTTGTACTGACGT
The DNA here is from genome assembly GCA_958450325.1 of Agrostemma githago. Classification (NCBI taxonomy): domain Eukaryota; kingdom Viridiplantae; phylum Streptophyta; class Magnoliopsida; order Caryophyllales; family Caryophyllaceae; genus Agrostemma; species Agrostemma githago. The sequence goes on along the minus strand of OY288247.1, from coordinate 55,819,195 downwards.
CTTGTGGGAGAGATGGGTTTCGGGCCCAACATTTGCTGGATTATTTGAGTGGTGCTGCTATTGCCATTTCTGATGATCTGATTGCCTCAATTTCCCGGGGGGTCAATCTTTTTCTCGATGGGAAGTGTCCGCAGGTGTTAGGTGAGTACATTGCCAGTGCTCCACGCACCCCGCTCGTTAAGCTAGGGGGAGGGGTTCGTCCTATTGCTGTGGGCACCATCTGGAGGCGCCTTGTTTCCAAGGTTGGAGCTTACTTGGTTGGCCCATCTTTAGGTGGCTATTTTAAGGGCCTTCAGTTCAGGGTAGGTGTTTCTAGCGGGGGTGAAGCTATTCTGCATTCTTTGAACCGCCTTGTAGAAGATCGTGGCGCTGATGTAGGTCTCTCCATGTTACTTTTCGATTTTCAGAATGCCTTTACCTTGGTTGACAGAGAGACTATGCTGGGGGAGGTTCGCCGTCAGTGTCCTGCCCTCTCCAGTTGGGTTGAATTTTGCTATTCCAGCCCAGCTAGGCTCTACTACGGGGAGCACTGCCTCCGCTCTTGCCAGGGGGTCCAGCAAGGTGACCCGATAGTCCCCCTTCTTTTCTCCCTTGTTCTGCATCCCCTGGTTTGTAGGATCAGGGACTCCTTTGATCTTTGTTTCCATACTTGGTACCTCGATGATGGCACTATTGTCGGGGATACGCTTGTTGTGGGGAAGGTTCTCCTGATGATTATGCAGGAGGGCCCCCGTTCTGGCCTCCATTTCAATGTTACTAAAATGGAAATTTTCGGGCCTTCCGAAGACCCAAGGAGTAGGTTTGATGGTGTTCTCCCTACCGCTATTGCCAGACCCTTGGATGGTGTTAAGGTCCTGGGAGGGCCGGTCAGGGTGTGCCCTGCTTTTAGTGGTGCTCTTGTCTCAAAGAGGGTTGCCCGTACTATAGAGCTCATGGACTTGGTTGCTACGATTGAGGATCCTCAGTGTGAATTACTTCTTCTCCAGGCGTGCACAGATATTTCTAATTTATACTTTGCTTTGCGCACTTGTTCTCCCCGTTCTTTTGAATCTGCCCACCTTTCTTTCGACGCTGCGCTCCGATCTAGTCTTGAGCGTATTGTCACGGCGTCCGGACCCGGTTTCGGGGAGTGGCAGTGGCGGCTGGCCACCCTCCCCTTTTCCCTACGGGGACTCGGTGTCTTTGCCGCCACTGATGCCCTGCCTTCCTTGCTTCTTGACTCCAGTCCGCCGATTTGCAACCTAAGCTGCTTCGTCCTTTCGAGATCGCCTCCCCGGGATTTGCCTTTGAGTCTGCCTTGACTGGGTTTGTGGAGGTTACCGGTTCTGACTTCTAGAGTAACCCCTCCGAGATCGCTGCCCCAAAAATTATGAAGAAATTGGCAGATATATATTTGACGAGGATTGCTACAGCAGCAAAATCTTTTTTCTCCTTAACTCCTCGACAGGTTGCCTTGTGGAAATCTCAGCAGGGGGACCATTCTTCTGACTGGTTGAGGGTTGTCCCTATTACTAGGCTTGGGCAAACCATGAACGGTCGGACGTATCGCAGTGTGCTTAGTTACCGCCTGGGAGTCCCTTTGTTTCCGCTTTCCGGGACCTGCTCTTCCACCTCCAGGGTCCTCAGAAATGATATTTTTGGTGATCATGCGGTTTCGCGTGCTGGTTCTATGGCGGATTAAACATCGCCATAACCTTGTCCGTGACACACTGTTGGATATTTGCTTCCGGACAGGGATCTCTGCAGGCAAGGAGGTAGAGATCGGCCTCTACGACGATATCGGGAAGCCCCTACGACCTGCCGACCTCCTGCTTTACTCATGGGACAAGGGGCGTGATGTTTGTGTTGATCTGACTGGGTTCTCTCCTTTGACCCAGTCCGACTTGACTTCTTTTGAGCCCGGACGGGTCGTTGCTGATGCTGCTCGTCGTAAGTGTGCCAAGTAAAAGGCACGCTGCTCGGCCATTGAGTATGGTTTCCTTCTTTTGTCCTTCTCCTCTCTCGGTGAGCTCGACACGGAGACTGTCTCTCTACTCCAGCGGATTCGTAAATTCACTATGTCAGTTTCCAAAAAACACCCGATGATGATCGAACGCAAACATGCTTCTACGCGCTTGGATATGAGCTAGAAACCGTTATATTCTGGCTAAGTACAAATCTCACAAAACCGACCTCAAATTAAGGCCCAGTGGACCGTTTCCAATCAAATAAGATTAATTTTGGTCAAAATCGTCACTGGAAATAAAACCGTCTTTTAGCGACCGGGTCAAACCCCGGTCAAAGCCGTTTCCGAGTCACAAAAATAGCCATACAAATACCAAGAGTCTAACCCAAAGTCAAAAATTCGGACCCCTTCGCTCCAGCTGACCCACTCGATCGAGTGTCACCCCACTCGACTGAGTAGGCCCTCAACAGGCCCGTGTGCGTCTGCTTTGGGCCACTCGATGGAGTCGCCAGGACACTTGGTCGAGTAGCCCTAGTTCGGGTGATGGAGCATGCCTATATATACACCTCCTTTGCAACCCTTTCACAAGACTTTTTTTACCAACAACATTCAAAAACCCTAATCACTCATCTTCAACTTACAACCCAAGCAACTTACAAACCCTAAACCACCATAACTCAATTTACATAGATCTCGAACTCCCGTGCCTAGGCCACAACTAGACGAGTCTTATCCGAGAATACGAAACATGTAGTTTGAGGGTGCAACAATCCCGATTTCTTCTCTCTCCTCCTTTTCCCTTTTCTCGCGTCGTCCGTCGGTCCGTCGGTCCATCGTCGTCGTCGTTTTCGTTTATTTATTTTATCGTTTCTAATACCGCTAATATCACTAATATTAAGACATTAAATTACTCGCTAATTCGTGTCGAGCGTAAAGGATGACGGGATAAGGAAATCCGAATATACAAGGGTGCTTCACCCGATGTTGCCGGTCGCTTATCCCGACACCCCGAACGCTTGATTGTTGAAACGAGTCAACGTCAACAATAGCGTTTTTTTTATTTCGTCATCATCATTATTATCGCATATTTATCGATTTTCAAAAACTATTTCGAATTGAACACGTTTAAAGGCGATATTAGCATAAGACCCTTCTAACCCTTTTACGAGTTGTAACAGTGGTGGAGCCCTCTCGAGGAGCCCCGCCCTAAACATTCAAAGGCATGATGGGATCGCAATATTCCCCTTTAAACGCGCCCGATTCCTTTTTTATGAGTCGAAACCCGTTGATGCGGATTCGACATCACAAGAACCGCAAGGATTCGTTACGATGTCGGGATGCGAGGGAATCAAGTCGAGTCGTTTTAGTTCAAGCAAATATAAAGTGTCAATCTATTAGATTCGGTACCAACTCAATAGTTGGATATTGAATTTAAACGATTTAGTCAATAAATCCAACTAATGCGTAATCATTGATGCTAAAAATAGTTGTCACATAATTCGAAAGAATTAATTACGACACTATAAACGCGAAGATAATCTATTTCGTTTTAGTTGATTTTAAACGACTTACAAACTTATTTTTTCTAGATTTCGCTCTAAATATTCGATATCGATTCAATAATCGAATATCGAATTCGAGGAGTATCGCAGTCCGAATCGAGCATAAATCCCATAATATTTATGCCCGACTCAACAAAATTATCGATTTACCGAAATCAAAAAAGCAATTTCAAAATCTATAATAAATTGCAAAACGAACTATAGTTCGTACAGAGGGCACTCGATCGAGTGCCTAGCCCACTTGATCGAGTGGCACCCCAAAACTGTGGCAGAATGGCTTTTTGAGGACCACTCGGTCGAGTCACTCAATGACTCGATCGAGTGGCGACCTACTCGGTCGAGTCTCTTAGCGACTCGGTCGAGTACTCCCTCAAATTTTGGGTATAATACTTTTTTCGAGACCACTCGGTCGAGTCCCGCAATGACTCGGTCGAGTGGCCTTTATCACGTCAAAACGTGAGCCCTAAACATATTTCGAGCCTTGTAAAATATTCTTATGACTTCAGTCAACGCGTGTCAAATCAATCACGCGTAATGCTACCTTTTCAAAACTCATGCATCATGTCATTTACGTTATTCTATATCATTCCATACTATTTACAAACCGTTGTCATCGTTACTAACACGTTTGTTTCTATCTTTGTCTTTTTATTCCCGTTGTTTATTTTATTGTACAAAAATGAACTCGCATGCTAAATACAACTTTGACGTTAAATTTAGATGCATTAAATCGACATAGCAACCCATTCAAATTCTCGCATGTTTAGGCAAAACGTTGTTTGCATATCATTCTCATCGTAATACTAATGCGTGTGTTAAAACATCAAACGATATCTTAGTAGAGGCCGCTAAGTGCGGGCAGGGTTGGGTGTTCTTTGTGAACTTCCCAACACGTACCCTCACCCCTTACTTAGAACCTCGGTTTCCGGATACCCGAAACCGTTGGCGCACGAGAGTCATTCAATACACGGTATCCGATAATGTCGGTATCGGTATCAAATGCAAAGGGACGAGCCCAATAAACTCTGACATCCGAATGGGCCATACTTGGTGCATGGCCCACCAAGATATAGAGTGGGTTCGAATGGGCCCGAACTCCCACAAAGTTCGGTGGCGACTCCACTTCGATTTAAATTTCAATTCGACCCATCTCATATGGAGATTCATTCGCCTCCCCAAACCCGCACGTGGCCGCGTCGGGGTGGACCTATGTCATGTCCACAATAACAACAACAACAACAACAATAATAATAACAATAATAATAATATCTTCTTGTAATTTGTTATGGTGTGGGGGTCCAGATAGTATCTCGCCTTCCTGCTAACTTCTTGTAATTTGTTATGGTATTTAATGCAAGTTCCGTTTTTTATTATTAAAAAAAAATATAATAATAATAATAATAATAATAATAATAATAATAATAATAATAATAATAATAATAATAATAACAATAACAACAACAATAATAATAACAATAACAATAACAAAAATAACAACAAAAATAACAATAACCAAAATAACTATAACAAAAATAACAATAACAATAACAAAAATAACAATAACAATAGCAATAACAATAACAAAAATAACAATAACAATAACAAAAATAACAATAACAACAACAATAACAACAACAACAACAATAACAAGAACAATAACAACAATAACAACAACAACAACAACAATAATAATTCTCTGTAATTCGGTGATCTTGTTCGAGGTTCCATGGTGGATTCTCAGACCAAGAGAGGCCCTGGAAGGCCGAAAAAAGATTAGAAAGCTCCCCCAATTCCTCCAGCTCCACCTCCAAACTCTAGCAAATCAGGAATGGTGGACAGTGACGAAGAAATTACAGAACAAGCGGACCAGAGCTCTTCCCAGAAGATCATGATCAAGGACTACATCCTTCATGCGATTCATTCAACTGGTATTCACTCTTCTCCTCCTAATAATGACCAAAATGGAAATATTAATTCGTCTTTGAATGATTCTGCTGCTATGCCGGAGATTCCCCATGTTATTCAACCAGTTGTTGAGCCTGTGATACCGATTAAGAGTTGGTCGGGAATTGCAGCAAAGAAACAAAATTAGGTATGGATCTTCCTTACTTTGATGAGGCTGTTGATTTGGAGGTTCTGGATTTTACGATGGAAGAGTTTGGGGATGAACTCAAAGCTTGGAAAAATACATTAATGGGGAACGTCATCGGTTCCAGAGCAAATTTGCAGGTTATGAAGAAATACGTACAGGATCATTAGGGAGCTATTGCTCAGCCAGTGGTTCAGTATTTTAAGAGAGGATGGTTTTCTTTTCGCTTTGTATCTAAGGAGGCTATGGATGAGGTGCTTAGGGGAGGTCCTTGGAGAATGGGTGTGTATACGCTTATCCTTAAGGAATAGTCTCCTACCTTCTCTAATGAAATGGATAGGGTTGCGTATGTTCCAATATGGGTGCTATTTCCGGACCTTGACCCTTCCTTATGGTCGGAAGTAGTGTTACGGAAGATGGCAAGCAAAATAGGGAAGCCTCTTTGTGCTGATTTAGCTACCACAACAAAAGCGAAGGTTTCCTTTGCTAGAATTCTGGTAGAGGCTGATGTATCAAAAGACCTTCCGGATAGCATTGTAATCTCTACCCCATACTGTGAGTTTTCTACACAATGAGTACAGTACGAATGGATACCATATTACTGTAAATGTTTTGGAAAATTAGGACATACTATCTCTTCTTGCAAAAAGATGAAGAAGCAAATTCCGGTTAAGGGGCCAGTTGTTTCTGCTGATATATTGCAGTATCCTCCTGAGATTGAGGTGGTGACTGTATAAGCCTCTTCTCCAATTGGAAAGAACACCTTAGAAAGTGTTTCTCCTCAACTGAATTCTCAAAAGGAACCCTTCTCATCTGTGAAAAAATCTGCGAAGAAAGTAATTTCTAAGGCTGATCAGGAGCCTATATCTTTGGGTAATGCTTTTCAGGTGCTAAATATGCAAGAACAAGAGGGTTTTCTTACTGCTGATGACGAGATGGCTGTAATATGGACCTCTAATGAAGTTCTGGAAGAGGGGGAACCTCTATCTCCTGATAAGTTTGAATGAAAGTGGTTTGCTGGAATGTAAGGGGATTTAACCACCCAATAAAACATAGTGAAGTTCGGGATTTCTTGGGTTTGAATAAGCCGGATATAATGGCAATAATTGAAACTAGAGGGAAGTTGAATAAAGCCTCAAAAATTTTGAGAGGAAATTTTCCTAACTGGTCTGCGATTCATAATTATAGTAGTCACAATAATGGGAGGATTTGGATTATTTTCAACCCTTCTACTGTTTCCATTGCTGTTTCTTGTTCCTCTGAGCAGCATATTACTGGTTTAGTGCACCATTATCAAACCAATGCTGATTTTCAGCTAAGTGTGGTCTATGGGTTTAATAAGGGCTCTGATCGAATGCAGTTATGGAGGGACTTGGAGGGACTGTCTACAAACAAGCCTTGGTTGGCTCTCGGTGATTTCATTATTATAAGAAATCCGGATGAAAAATTAGGGGTCAATTCGCCTGATTTTCAAGATATGTGGGACTTTAATCAGTGTCTTCTGAATTGTAGGCTTGAGGATATGCATAGTTCAGGTTGTAGCATGACTTGGACCAATAAAAGAGAGACTGGTTCTAGAATCTGGTCGAAATTAGATAGAGCTGTGGTTAACTCTGAATGGCATTAGGCTTATCCTACTTCTACTCTATTGTGCGAGCAAGGTGTCTCTGATCATTCCCCTATCTTGGTGAATGTTTCAACTGAACGGTTGCCTAAAAATCGCTTTAGTTACTTAAATTGTTGGGCAGATCACCCATATTACTTAGGGACTGTTCAGAGGGCTTGGAATACAAGGGTGGCAGGTTCTTCTATGTTCCGCAGAAACTTAAATATGTTAGAAAGGAATTGTCTAACCTTCACTTAGATAATTACACGAATATGTCTATTCAAGTGAAGAAGGCAAAGGCTGCTCTTCTGGACTGTCAGAATGCAATCTCTTCAGATCCTTCCTCTATGTTCTTGCAGGAGCAGGAAAAGGAACTTCTGGGTAATTACCTTAGACTCAAAAAGACTGAACTAGGTATACTTACACAAAGGGCAAAGGTTAAACACATTCAACTCGCAGACTGTTCTACGAAGTATTTTTTTGCGAAAGTAGCTGAAAGAAGGAATCAATAAATTATTGGTGCAATTAAGGACGCTGATGGGGTGCTTCAGTCTAGTTCTGCTGTTGTTTCAACAACATTATACTAGACTCCTGGGTCATGCTATTCAAACTGATGATATTGTAGATACTGCTACTGTTTTGCCTGCTAATGTTACTGCTCCTTTAATTGTTCCAATCTCTACCAATGAGATTAAGAATGCTATCTTTAGCATGGACGTCAACAGCAGTCCGGGATTCGACGGGTTTTCAGTGGAGTTTTTCAAGTCTTCTTGGAACGTTATTGGCGGGGATTTTTGTGCAGTTGTTCAGAGCTTCTTTAAAAGTTGTAAAATGTCAAAGCAAGCTAATACTACCCTAGTTTCTCTTATTCCTAAGAGGAAGGATGCAGGTACTGTGATGAATTATCGGCCAATATCCTACTGTACGGTGCTTAATAAGACCATTGCTAAGATTCTATCAAATAGATAGAAGCCAATTCTTCCTTCTCTTGTGGGTGAAGAGCAAGCAGCTTTCGTCACTGGAAGAAATTTGTTTGATAATATCATGCTTTCACAGGCGCTTGTGAAAGGGTATAATAGGAAGTTTTTGACACCTCGTTGCCTTATTAAGGTGGACATACGTAAGGCTTTTGATTCGCTCCAATGGTTCTTTATAAATCAAATGCTTGAAAGTGTGGGAATACCAGATTAGTTTAGAAAGTGGATTATGGGTTGTGTTCAAGATCCCTGGTATACTTTTAAGATTAATGGGGGGGTTTCTGGTTTCTTCCAGGGTAAGAGTGGTATCCGTCAAGGAGATCCACTCTCACCATACATCTTTGTTCTTAGTGTGGAGATCCTTTCTCGGAGTCTTAGGAATCTGTGCAAACGTCCTCAAGTATCCTACCACCCGAAATGTTGTAGACTCAACCTTACGCACATAGTATTCGCGGATGATTTAATGATATTTACTCGAGGCGATGTTCCTTCTGTTATCGCTTTCAAGGAGGGCTTAGACTCTTTTGCCTGTGTCTCAGGTCTTATTGCAAATCTTGAGAAGACTAACATTTACTTTGGGGGTGTCGACTCACAGGTAAAGCGGGATATTTTGTTACAATCTGGCTATGAGTCTGAAGAGTTTCCTTTTAGGTATTTGGGAGTGCCTCTCTCTGATTCGAGACTTAGCATTGAGATTTTTGCTCCTCTCCTGCTAAAAATTCAAACGAAAATTAATCACTGGTCCTCTAAATTCCTCTCGTATGCTGGAAAAGCACTGTTACTATATTCAGTGGTCTTTGGCCTTGATAATTTTTGGTGTTCTAGTCTACTTCTCCCTAAGTCTATACTCAAATCCATTAATAAGGTTTGTAAGGACTTCTTCTGGGGAATAGCAGATGAGGAGCGGAGATTAGTTTTCAAGAAATGGAGTGAAATATGCGCTCCATGGGATGCAGGTGGCTTCAATCTCAAGCGTTTGCAAACTTTGAACATTGCTTTATTCGCTAAATGGTTGTGGATCTTTTCTAATCCTCCTACTAATGTCTGGAGTAAATGGTGCAAGACATATATTGTTGGTTCTGATACGATTTGGGATATAAATGCTAAGGAATTTCATCCAGCTAGTCTAAAAAATTGCATAGCTGCTGTTCGTGATCAGCTTTGCCAGACTTTTGGGTCTACTGCTCTTGTTCAGAAATTTCTTCAAGAATGTGTCTAAAATTCTGCGTTTCGGGTAAAGTTAGCATATAATAGGCTGCTACTTGTTGAGAGGAAAGCATTGGGGATCTGTTCTTAAGGTAAGCGTAACATCACCCAGTCATAAAGTGCTGCTTTCACTTGCCATTCAGCAGAAACTCTCAACCGCTTATCAGTATTGCAGAAGGGGGTTCCAAATTGTTAACAGATGCAGCCTGTGTGAGGCTGATTTGGACTGTTGTCAGCATATTTTTTTTTCCAGTGTTCTTTTTCTAAAGCAGTCTGGTATTCCATCCTTAGTTGGCTGAACCTGAAGAATGTTGACAGTCGACTAGCAAAGGTAGTAAAGTGGATGACATTAGCTCGTACAAGGAAGCATTGGAAGATGAATTGGCTGAAAGTGAGTCTAGCCGCTACGGTTTATACCATTTGGAAGGAGCGGAACAAGAGGATATTTGTTGGAAGGAAATCTAGTGTTGATGCTATAGTGTGTCAAATTAAATTCTTGGTCATCACTAGGTTCTCTTATTATAAAGATTGTCCTACGTTTAGAAGGATTATTGAGGTAATTATGCCTAAGGTGAAGTAATATCCTAGTGTGGTAGTTTTTTGCTAAGCATATAATTTCTTTCAAAATGAAATGAAATGATAACATCCTTGCAAATAATAATAATAATAATAAAATTTTGGAGATCATGCTCTCTGATGCGCGGGCGTCGCGACCCGTACAATCAAACAATATTTTTAACTCCGACTAACCTAACTAATGTAGTAGTGGTAGGTCGGGATCGATCCACAGGGATAGGGGTTAAGTCGTAATGGTCAAGTCTAGGGTCTAATCGTGATTGGAGGATTGAGATGGGGGTTTTGGGTCGAGAGAGAGGTCGAACTATTGCTAGCAAACTATACTACTAAAGCTAGGGGCAATATCTAGGAAAGGGTGTTGGGGAGAGTCGGGATTCGGAAATGGGGTCTTAGAGTCTCGGGATCGAGTTTTTGCTACAACGTTAAAAAGGGAGATTGCCACCTATCGGTTTCTCACCCAACCTACCTAAACCGGCTTTCGCGACGAAAGGGTAAGTCTCAATCTAAGGTAATTTCTACCCCGAGTTTCCCCATATTGGTAGAAATGAGTCAAGGTCGGCCTAGTCGCGATTCTAAGTCAACAAAGACACAAAAACCATAAAATTGATAATTAACAAGTAAACAACCCACCAACATCCCTTGAATCAAATAATCCAAATCCTCCTCCCTAATTCTCCAACAAAGAAATCTACTCACTAGTCATGATGAGTGATAATAAAACACTAATAAAAGATAAATTGTATAAAACATGCATAAAAACTACACTAACAATTATACTAATGGAGAAAAGGGAGAGGAGAGAATTTTACCAACAATGGAGTAATCTAAAGAGAAGGAAGATGAAGATTAATAATAAAGATTGAATCTTGGAGAAATATACAAGAATTTGTCACCAATCCATGCATAAATATTCAATCTTCAATAAATTAAATATGAATCTTCAAGAAATAAAACAAGAGTCTTGTCACATAAACCCTTGCAAAACCCATGAATCTTCAACAATTAAGCACAATCATCAATAAAGATGGAGACTTTTCTACTAATTAAGGAGTAATTATACTAGTATTAAGTAGATCTACTAATTGTTTGTAGAGAATTTTTTGGGAGCTTACTACAATCTACTACTATTACTACTAATAACCTTCTAAACTACTCTAGAAAGCCTCTAAACTACCCCTACTCCTAAGGGCTAATCCCAAGGCTCACTTAAGGCACAAGGAGGCACTAAACCCTAGGAGGGGTATTTATAGAGTTGCTTAATGGGTTGCACAAACCTCAAGGCCCATAATCCAATCCTTCTTCAATTAAGCTAGACCTTCACCTTTTGCATCTTCATGGGGTGGAACTTCACCCTGCGGCTAGACATAGTAATCCCACCAGGTGAAATTTCACCCGGTGAGATTTTCTTCGTTTTTTGCGTTTTCGGCCCGGTTTCTCCATCGGCCGAAATTTCACCCGGTGGGCGAAATATTCGCCCGGTCATTTCGCCCGGTCGGGAGTGCCGTGAAAATCTTCGGGGGTGGAAAAATATCGTCGGGCAAAACTTCGCCCGGTGATGACTCACCGGGCGAAACTTCACCCGGTGGTCAGCCACCTCTTTTCCGGTCTCTTTCTTCGTCGATCAATTAGATTACTTGAACTTTCAGTTGTGTGCTTTGCTCTTGGACCGTATCTCTCTCATGCTCGTAGAAGCTCAAACACGTTTTCGGTCGAAAATCCTATCAAAATAGACAGAAAACTACCAAAAACACGTAAAATGCAAAAGAGAGACACTAATGTGAGAATTACGAAAATGCGGCGATAATCGCACTCAAATCTCACAAAACGGAGGAAAAACGGGTCTAAATGGGAGGAAAAACGGTCCAAATTTGGCACACAACAATTCCCCCACACTAAACCGTTGCTCGTCCTCGAGCAAAGACCCGAAAAGAAACTAGTTACTACTACTAAGCTAGACTATGCTAAGCCGATACGAGGCAATTAATGGGCCGCTCCATCCCTTCAACTCACCTCGAGATACTCATGAGGTAGAGTACTTCCATGCAAGGCAAGTTGGGGCTTGCTCAAAATTGGGGTTGCGACTAACACACAAACACATAAAACGAGAAAGACGCACACAAAAAGATAGTCGCAACCAAAGAGAAAATAAATCACCGAATCCCTCATCGAAACGGCGGAGAAAGCACCGATTTGAGCTTAAGACAAGCGAGAACACTACCAAGTTAGTAACACAAATTGACATGGACAAGATCCTAATAGGATGACAATCAAACAACAAAAACATTGAAAATTTACCGAGGTCCTTCTAATTCCACTAAAGATGCCTACAACGGGACGATAGATGGAGTGGATAAGTGAGAACCATGGAGTTAGTAAGCACTGTAGGTAAGTGTTATGCCGTCTCCAAAGCTAAGCCTAGATGATCGTTCCAAACTCGAGGAAGCCAATTAGACCAAAAAGATGGATAAGTGTTTGCGAAATGGTAAGGATTGCCAGATTACCGCTATTTTCCTTCCTCGGGATCGGTCCTCTAGTAGGCATTTCACGGCCATAAGTCAACCAAGGGATTATTTGGGTTTGGGAACGATATTTTTGAGATTTTGATTTATTTTTTTCGGTTATTCTTTTCCCATTATTTCGATCAAGGGCTTTTTTTTATGCATAATGCCCTTTTTCATCATTTTTCCCTTTTTCATTTTGAATAGCTCATTTTTGGCTAGATAATTCATTTGAGATCAAGGTAAAGCATATTCTTGCAAACTTATTATGGAGATGGATGAATGGTAGAGAAATAGGCTAGTTGGGTGTGCACCCCCTCCGAACCCATAAAAGGATAGAAATTTTGGACTAAAAGTGGCTTCTCAAGTAAGGTCACCTAAGAGAACGGGGAACGGTAACCAAGGCCTTATCACTCCATGGGTGGTCAAGGTGGTCAAATGCAAACCCCGATGTAGACTCCTAGTAGAAAAGATGGACTCATGGTAAAAATCCAATGCAAAAAATGGTTCAAGGTCATTCTACTAGAAATATGTCCAAAAATCAAAAAGGGTTACTAACAGGGGAGTAATAAACACTCGACCTAAACTCAAAATCGGGTTTTCGAAAACTTTACCTAGACAACCTATACACATAATCAAAAAGTACACAAAAACGACAAAAACACAAGAAAACAAAACAAATACACAAGCATAGCCAAACACTCCAAAACTCCGTCAAGTCAACACAATCAACAACCACCAATTCCAAAATGTTCACCAAGTGAACCTCCAAATGGCATAAATACCCTAACTCCATGCATAAGAGAAAGGGATAAAACGAAGGTAGAAAATATTACCGCGCGGTCTTCATTTCATTTCTGCTACCTTTCGTATCCATGCTAAATGGTTGGCGGTGTACCTACAAGAAGAAGGATGCAAGACAATACAAGTGACACAAAAACGAAGGAAAAGAAAACAAAACTAAAATGAAGAAAAGAGGAAAAAATTTTGGGTTTTTGATTTTTTCAAAGGAAAAATGAAAAAGAAAATGAAGAAAAGGATAGTATATCCCTCCCCCACACTAAAACTGTGCATTGTCCCCAATGCACAAGCAGAGGAAGAATCGAAAAAGAAGAAAAAGAGAAAAATTGGAAAATTGGAAAATCTTTTTGAATTTTTATGGTTTTTCAAATATTTTTTGGTTTTTGATGATTTTTCAAATGTTTTTGGATTTTTGAAGATTTTTCAAATGTTTTTGGATTTTTGAAGATTTTTCAAATGTTATGAAATAAAAAGAAAAGAAGTGAAAATGAAAAAGAAGGAAAAGGAAGTGAAAATAAAATGAAGGTCAAAAGAAAAAGGAAAAAGAAGAAAAATTGATAAGTGGAGAAAGGGCGTAGGTGTAATCACGTCACCTCGCCCGGATTCCGCACGAATCGGGAAAATTAAAAGAGAAAAAGAAATTTTGGATTTTTCAAATTGGTCTTGGTGCGATCAAGTCACCTAAGACCGGGAGCAACAATCTGGTCCTTCTTCTCTAAGGCACCTGCAAATAAAACCTCACGTTTGTAATGACCCAAGTAGGATCACGTGAGGGGCTGACAAATTCTCAAACCAACAAAATAATCCATTACAAATCAACCAACAACATAATTATCAAATGCCAAATTTGGCGCAGCAGGTACTGACAAAGATTACTGAAACAAGAGAACAAATTACTGACGACTGACAACCAACAACTAACACCCCCACACTAACACTGACGACTCTCGACCACTCACATAGGACCTGGGGGACGAGGTGACAAGTAGTAAGACCCAGGCGGAGGCATACCGAAAAATCGATCAAAATAGTGCTGTTGTTGTTGCAACATCCTTCTGTTCTCCTCTGTAACACCCGCTATTTTTCTAAGCATTTTTATTCTTTCTGTTAGGACTCCGTCCTAACTCGCTCTGTCGCTTTTCGGCCTCATATTTCATCATTTTACTAAGCTCTATTTTTATTTTATTTTAAGTTTAATGATTTTTATTTTAAATTTTTAAAGATTTAATTCTTTCAAATCTATTTATTTGATTTTCTTCGTAAACTAATTTATTTTCCGCGAGTAATTCTATTTTTCTTCGATTTGACGTTTTTCAGCTTGGACTTAAGATTTTCCTCTTCCTAAAAATGTCTAAACACATTTATATAATATTTTCAACTAAAATATATTTTTATTTACGAAAATTTAGCCTTTAACGATTTTATTACGAAGTTTCGTAAATAATTATTTTTCAACGTGAGGTTTACTCGAATTGCTTTGAAATGCTTTTAATAATTTAACGATCCTTATTTTTATCAATCTACAACTAATTTGGACTCATATTTTCCTTGTGTGGACCATGACTCCCATGTCACACACTACATTACATTTTTACTACATTTTGTTTTATAACATGGATTAAGCTTTTAGATATTTTTTTTTTCTCATTTATTTTGGGTGAATTAAGAATAAACTTTTCATACTCCATACACACTTCATTTGGCTGGTTTTATCAAGTTAGTGTAGCCTTGTTTTCATCAATTTTAAAGTCTCATTTATGCATAAAGTTTTCATACTCTTTTATTCATTCATTCACCAATTTATTCAAGGCAAATACTCTTCATTTCCTCTCCTTTGGACATGGTTTTCAGCAGTAATTCCAGCCAATTTTTGTCTCAAAACCGAGTCTTGATCGTCTCATTATCATCTCCAAATTAATCGTCTTTCAGTCTCCTTCGTTAAGGTATTAATCGATTTCATTTCCAATCATTTTCACCTTGATTTTTCAGCGATCTTATGGTATTTTCATACCATGAAATTCATGTTTTTTTAGGCTTCCGAAGCGATCCCGCAGAAACGAATATATCGTAGATTCGGAATTGGATTAGAGGTAACGTCGATGTTACTCGGTATTGCATGATTTTATTTGTGTAATTGCATGTATATAATTATAATTTTATTTTGGACAATATATGTATGCCATAAAATCTGGAAAATTTTTAAAAGTTGAAAATTTGCGTGTTTCGGTATTTTTATCGCTTTTACGAGATTATTGATTAAATCGTCATATTAATTTGTAAAATCATAATATTCGGCCTAAACATGAAATATATATTTATATTCTGTAAAAATGTGGTTTTTTAAGATTTTTAATAATTTAGTATTTTTCTGATATTTTAGTTATCGATTATTGAATTATTACCGTTTACGAACAAAAACGATTAAAAGCCGAGTTTTAGTTCTAGTACCTAAACATTTGATTTTAATCTGATTTTTGACGTGGTGAAACTTTCTGATGAAATAAAATTTCCTGAAGTTTTTCATAATTTTTCGGAATTGTTAAGAGGATGAATTAATTAATCACTTTAAATCATCGTTTATCGTTAAAACCGTGTTTGTCGTTTAAATTCTCGATTTCTGGTCCTATGATTTAATCTGAAAAAAATTGTGATTCTGTTGATTTCATATTAAAATGTAATTTTATGATTTTTAGTGCCTTAATAAATGTTCGGAACGATAAGTTTTATTAATGGAATCGTTAATTGTGAAAATGGGTTTTAAAGACGGGTTTGACGTGATTTGGTAAATCTGGAACTTTGGAAAATCTAGAAAATTAGTATATTCTGGAAAATGATGATTTTTAAGTTTAATAATAATTTTTAGACATTAATACTTAAATCGTTTTGTAATTACTATTTTTATTAATCGTTATTGTCGAGATTAGACGATTAACGAGAAAACGCTTTAAAAACCGAGTTTTAGGATTCTGGAAAATTTTCTTTTCTGGACAGAATGTCCATAAATATATTTTAACCATTTTACGTAATTTTTGTACTATTTATTAAAGCCTTTAATTTATAAGTATTGATTTTCGGACAAATTGTGATTTATCGTTAAAATGCTTCGTCTTACCTAAAAGAATTATTTTTCCTGCAATTTTGAAAGTATTTAAATCTGAAATTTTAAGAGTTAAATCATCCCTTAACATACTCTAAATATATTTTTGGTTTAATTAAATAAAGACGTTCAAATATTTAATTTGATATTTGCCGTAAAATCCTATTTATAATCGTATTGTCGAAACTAATAATAATTAGGGAATTTTAGTTTTATAAATTTTGTAAACACTCTAATTAGTAGTATCTAAAATGTTTAAAACATTTCTAAATCATTTTATAATCGCTTGTATGACGTTTCAATAATTTTATTAACTCAAATGTTCTCGTTTTAAGAATTACTATCGTTAAGGCCGAAAGTACTAATTTTATAAATCTATATCGTTTACTAAAAATGTTTTATTAGTATAAATTAATATTTTTGATAATTTGATATAATGCTTTTTTTGTAAAGTTTCTAAATATAGAAGTTTCCTAAAATAGAAAGTTTCCTCTTTCGGAAGGCGATCCTTTTTCCCTTTTGTTTCAATAATAATGATTATATCTCTTAAATATATCGATAATGGCTTTGTTTTGGAGTTATGTAATAAGGACAAGTGTGAGATAAGAGTAATATAATCTGGGGTTTACGTTTTTGCCATCAACTATAAGGCTGGTGTGTCTTTATGAGGCACACTGGTTGTTGAACCGAGCATATATGGTGTTCGGGAGTGTGTGTACATTTTGACCTTAAACTCATTCCTCGCAGTGTAAGACGCCGTCGGGTTGAACTGAGTATATATGGTGCTCGGGAGGGGTGTGCATATTATCTTAAACTAGGGCCACGCATTTATAAGTCGCCGTCCTATTATGGTTGAGTAGCCTAGTTAGAGATCGACGTTTTATTTGTTTGAACTAAGTTCTTGAAGCTAGTTTTTAGTATTCTCCTAGTGAAAGTCTAGCCTTCATCGCTAATCCTATCCATAACGCCATTTTGAATATTTTTATTATTATCGATATAATTTGGTTGTAGGTTGGCAAATGTTTTATGTTTTCTTCGGAAAACTCATTTTTATTATATTATTTCGATACGTGGAGTTTTTCACTGAAATTTTATTTTCATTATAATGTTTTACTGTTTCCATTTTTACTATTTCCTATAATAGTAATTACCATTTTAAAATCCTGTTATACGGCTGGGAGAACGTTGGTGTTGCTCCCCACTGATTGTGGCTGTTATGTTTTAACACGGCAGGTATACGTGTTCCGGGTGTGGGCTAGCGAGCAGTGTGGATCATGCTTATTTATTTTTATAATTATGTCCTATGGATTGTTCAAACCTCTTTTGTGGATTGTTTTAAATTTTGGCCATTTTATTTAAGGCCTATTGTTTGACTTTACCATTTTAATTTTACTAAGACATAGTTACAGTGTGTTTTAATCCCGACTCTACAGTGTTTCTGCCACTGTATCGCGTTAGATTTTCAAGGGGATTACATCCTCCGCCGCCATCCTCGCTGCTTGGGCATCCCTTGCAGCGTCCCTAGCCATTTCAAAACTGGTCCGGGCGTACTCAAAACCATCCCTAGAGTACGTGTATGAGCCATGCGCAGTATCGCACGCATCCCGGGCCAAATTGTAGGCATCCTGGGCCAGGTTTAGTGAGGTAGTCGAGTTCTCCCAAGTCTGACGTGTTCGATCATAGACTTCCCCTCATTGGTTATAAAAAGTCTCCGATCCAAAGAACGAAGAGTGTCGTGGAGGACTCATGTTAATGTGTTCCTAAAAACCTGGGGTAGACTGGGTGAACGTGGAGTGTCGGTGTGGTTCAAAGTCTGAATGGTCTGGGATGAAAAATTGTGAGGTCTGGGGTTCGGGTTGGCGAGAGGAAGAGGGTCCGTGTGGTGATGACGGTAAAGTTCTACGACCCTCATCCCGAAAGGTTTCAACCTCCGGTTCCTCCTCCGACACATCTACGACCTCTACATCTTTGTCGCCAAAATCTAAGGGTCCCTCGGGGTATTCAGTCTGATAAAACTTACTTCGAGTGTGACCCCGAATATATTCCCCGGACCTCTTCGGCATGCCCAAGTACTCTTCAATATCTAGCCTGACCCATTCGGGGTTAGGCATGGCAATGGCTCGCAGCTCAGTAATCCTATACAGAAACAAACTGTTATAATCCCCTTTCTGGGGCCACACAAGGAAAGGACAATAAACTTATCAATAAAAATTCCCGCTATAATCGATGTTTGAGGCTTTAGCTATCATCGTTACAACCCCGCCACAAGAAATTTTCTTGCGGGCGCCCTTCGCAATCTGGGCGAAGTGAGTAGCTAAGGCCTCTGACATATCGATCGATGGGCCTCTTCCCAAAACTGCATCCTCTAACAGCTGAACAGCTGTAGCACTACAGTTGTGATGCATATCATAGCTCGACAAGAATAAATTGGCTATAATACGCGCCACATACCGGAGGATGGGGTTTCGGATCGAGAAAGAACGCATCTTTCCTCCCTTGAAAGTCCCCTGGCGGGCTATTTTAAACCAGAATCTATCTCGGGCGAATTTATCGTCCCGAGTCTGTCTCGCCCTAGGCCTTCCAAGGACTGAAGAAGGTAAACCAAGCAGTGCACCGAAGTCTCTCAAGTTGAGGACGTACGAAGTTTCTCGCAACTGAAAAGACACAGTGGTATTATCATCACCACTTAGCTCGAAATTTGCGAAAACTCGCACGTCAACTTTTGAAAAGTTTCCTCCTTGGAGGCATAAAATTCGATAAGACCAAGACTTCGGCACATTGCTTGTACCTGCGTGTCTATGCCCACGCGCTCAAGTACATCTCGAGCTGCCCAACGAGTCGACTCGAGATGACATATCCAAAAAATTTTACATTTATCAACATGAGCTTTCTTAGCGAAATAGAGACCAGATAGAGGTTCACGAAAATTACAACGGATTTTCGGGTAACATACCTCGAGCGGAATAGGTTGTTCGCGCAGTATAGAGCTTTGTGTCTGAATTGGCATCAGGACAGATTCGTCCCGAGCCTCGGCCGCTTCCTCGGACCGTGAGGACGATGTTGACCCTGAACTGCGATTAAGTATTGAAGATATCCTTTTCCTTGCCATTTGTTTTACCCTTTTCATCCTTGATGCTTGAAATTTGATGATTATGTGTTGACGGTCTCGATTTGGGAGTTGTCGGAATCGGAATAATTTCTCGAAACAAACTCCAAGGAAGTGTTAGGAATATGATAAGGATGAGAAATATGTAATTTAATTGGATTTTGGTGAAGGAATAATGGAGGGATTAGATGTGGTTTAAGGTGGAGGATTTGGGGTTTGTTTGGGTTTTTTGGGGTTTGGTTGAGGAGAGAGATAGGGAAGGTGTGTAATGAAGATGGGTAAGGGGGGTTTGTTGGGTATATGCTGCCGCGGGGTGATTTTTCGCCCAGTGGGTCACCATCGGGCGAAATTTCGCCCGACGGTATTCGGGTCAATTCTCGTCATTTCCGCGATGCTTTACCACCGGGCGAAATTTCGCCCGGTCAGATTTCCGTCAATTCCAAGTTGCAAAATATTTTTACCGCAGGGCGAAATTTCGCCCGGTGAGATTCCACCGGGTGAAATTTTGCTCGACGAATTTTCCGTCAATTCCTTTAGTTCGAGCAAAGTCGCCACCGGGTGAAATTTCACCCAGTAAAATAATTCACTTCACAACGGGACCTTGCTACGAAAATTCTCTATGACTTGGCCCAAACCATCCTTAGCTCTTCAAATAAACCAACCTTTTCAATCCATGATTGTTCATAATCGTTCAAAGCGCAACCCCAAAAATTCCGAAAGAAATCTTTGCGATTCCCGCAGGTACCAAACTAGGCTCCAAAAAGAAAATCCAAAAGCTATTGTTCAAGGAAAATAAAAAGAGACGAGAATATACAAATATTTACAAAGGTGGTTATTATGGACACCACCAAACCGAATTGAATAGTTTGAAATTAGTTGGGGCTGCTTGGAAAGCAACCCAAAGGGTCTTGATCATTCACCCCAAATTCCACATTACCGATCTTGAGCTTTTCTCTAAACTCCGGCATATTCATAAGTTGCGCTACCTCGGGAAGCATGGCAAATTCTTCGGGAATATCTTCGTCGGAGGTAGAACCAAGTATGAATAGGGCACCATCGTCTTCATTATCATCGTAGTCAAGATCTTTGGTATAAGGCTTTTCATTTGATGGGAACTCCACCATTTGGTCCCAAAACTCCATATTAGGAGGATCTTTGGGAAGGAACGCGGGAAGCACAAATTGGACCATTTCGTTAGCGACATTAAAAGATAAACGTCCTCGCTTTACACCGATAATCACCCCACCGGTAGCTAGGAAAGGTCGTCCCAAGAGGATAGGATTCCGCTCCTCAACTGGCATGTCTAAAATGATGAAGTCGGTGGGGATATATAAATCCCTCACATCAACCATGAGGTTACGGGCCAATCCGTAGGGCTCCTTAGTGGTTCCATCGGCCATTTGCACATTCACGGAAAAGTAATCCAAGTCTTTGATATAAATAGTGTGAGCAATAGTTAAGGGCATTAAATTAATGTCGGCACCAATATCACACAAAGCTCGGTCTATTAAAACATGGTCGATGGAGCATGGAATGGCAAAACTACCCGGATCTCCTAGTTTAATGGGAATTGTAGCTTTAGGGTTGGTCTTTGGAGAAACGGGAGCCTTTTCCTCTTCGGCAGGTTTCAAAATGATGTCTCGGATGTAATCGGACGGGGTAGGCATAGATGTGCTTGTGACAATGTTTTCAATAAGGTCGGTGAAGGTTATCATTCCCAAGGCTTGATCATTGAATAGGGTTGTTGGCTTGTCATTCAAAGGAGGTACTTCAATCCTAGAAAGTAAGTTCGTATCCTCAATTGGAACTTGTTCTATCACATAAGTGAGGTCTCCTACGAGGTATTTAGAAGGATCTCTAGTCGGTTTTTCGGTTACATCCTTGACCCCTTTCTCATCAAGTGAGGGATGAGATGTGGTTTGTGATGAGTCAAAGAGGTTCACCGGCTTCTTCTTGCTCATAACCTTGACGGCGTTAACGGATACGTGGTTGAAAGATGGCATTGGTTGAGCTTTCGAGACGGAACGTGCCTCTAGAGCTTCTAACCTAGCTCGGTTTGACACATTTTCTTTCAATAGGAACTTGATCATTTCTTGAATGTCATAGAAGGGTTGAGAGTTTCCTTGAAAGTTCCTTGGAGGACCTTGATTACGCGGTGGATAAGCTCCAAAAGGAGGACCTTGATTAAATTGAGGATGAGTTCCAAAAGGAGGACCATAGTTCGGTCTAGGCGGTCCTTGAGGATGGAAATAGCCTTGATTGAATTGATGTGTGTGAGGAGGTCTCGGTTGATAATGAGGTCCATATGAATTAGGATAAACCCTTTGATTGGGGGCTCTTGGAAAAGGATATGATCCTTGAGTCGGCGTGGAATAAAATCCGGTCCCCAAATTAGGATTGTTCGTTTGAGGCTTTTCATATGTTCCTTGAGTATTAGCTTGATAAACGTTCTCCTTTCTCACACAAAAGTTGGAGTCGTGGTCATATTCTCCACAATGATCACATGGGATTTCAACTCTATATGGCTTTGGAGGTGAGATAGATGTTCGCCTTGGCGGTGTAACTCTTCTTGATGGGGTGACTCTTCTTGGTGGAGTGACTCTTCTTAGTGGGGGCCTCATTTCGGATTGGAAGGTATCCCTAGCAACCATTGCCTCAAATCTCTCAAATAGTTGAGCGATTTGTACTTCAAGAGTGGCCTCCATGTCATTTGACGATTCCGAGTCTCCACTTGATTCACTCTCTTGCATTTTCTTATCACATATGCCACTTTTGGCTATCTTCTCGAGAAGCTCATGGGATTCATTCTCGTTGAGTAGGAAAAAGTCGCCCCTTGCGGTTGAGTTAAGAATGTCCCTTGCATCGGCGGATAAAGAACAGAAAAATGTTTGGAGCAAAAGCCAATGAGGGATACCATGATGTGGGCACTTCCATTGTAGAGTTTGAAATCGATCCCAATCTTCACTTATGCTTTCATTTTCACCTTGACGGAAGGCTTGAATCTCCATTCGATAATGATTGGTCTTGGAAGGAGGATAGTATTTTTCTAGAAATGCATTGGCCAATTGATTCCAAGTTTGGAAGGTATCATCGTGGTGGCTTAGTAGCCATCTCCTACCATCATCACGAAGGGTTTTTGGGAACAAAAGTCTATGGAATTGACATGAAGTAAGTCCATTTAATTTCATTCCAACTAGCTTCTCTTTAAACGTCGCTATGTGTTCTAGAGCATCTTCTTGTGGAAGCCCATGATAAGTGTCTTTTTGGACTATGGCAATTGAAGAAGCCTTGAGCTCAAAGTTATCGGGTATATTTCCATATGCAACGGGAGAAGAAGTTTGTTCATTGGTGGGTTGGGAGTGAGATCTCAAAGTAAGCATGTTTGTTTGTAGAGGTAATTTTGAAGAGAGAAGAGGGAAAGGGAATTTTGTGAGAGTTGTTGTGAATGTTGGATGGGAATGTTGTGAGAGTTTTGGGAATGTTGGATGGGTGAAAAGTTGATGTAAGATATGGATGAGGGTTCACTTTGGTTGATTTGAAGTCCGAAATAATAATATCGCCTCGCGTGCACCGGTATGGAGTAAGCAACGCCAAATATGATTGTTCCTGAACACAACTCAATTCAAAGATGAGACTCCTAGCACCGAGCGGTACGAGGGTAGAAGGAGAAGAAACAATTATCCAATCACAATAAAACAAAGACTTAATCACTTAACTAATCACCGTCTCCACGGCAACGGCGCCATTTTGATGCGCGGGCGTCGCGATACAATCAAAAAATATTTTTAACTCCGACTAACCTAACTAATGTAGTAGTGGTAGGTCAGGATCGATCCGCGGGGAGAGGGGTTAAGCCGTAATGGTCAAGTCTAGGGTCTAATCGTGATTGAAGGATTGAGATGGGGGTTTTGGGTCGAGAGAGAGGTCGAACTATTGCTAGCAAACTATACTACTAAAGCTAGGGGCAATATCTAGGAAAGGTGTTGGGGAGAGTCGGGATTCGGAAATGGGGTCTTAGAGTCTCGGGATCGAGTTTTTGCTACAACGTTAAAAAGGGAGATTGTCACCTTTCGGTTTCTCACCCAACCTACCTAAACCCGCTTTCGCGACAAAAGGGTAAGTCTCAATCTAAGGTAATTTCTACCCCGAGTTTCCCCATATTGGTAGAAATGAGTCAAGGTCGGCCTAGTCGCGATTCTAAGTCAACAAAGACACAAAAACCATAAAATTGATAATTAACAAGTAAACAACCCACCAACATCTCTTGAATCAAATAATCCAAATCCTCCTCCCTAATTCCCCAACAAAGAAATCTACTCACTAGTCATGATGAGTGATAATAAAACACTAATAAAAGATAAATTGTATAAAACATGCATAAAAACTACACTAACAATTATACTAATGGAGAAAAGGGAGAGGAGAGAATTTTACCAACAATGGAGTAATCTAAAGAGAAGGAAGATGAAGATTAATAATAAAGATTGAATCTTGGAGAAATACACAAGAATTTGTCACCAATCCATGCATAAATATTCAATCTTCAATAAATTAAATATGAATCTTCAAGAAATAAAACAAGAGTCTTGTCACATAAACCCTTGCAAAATCCTTGAATCTTCAACAATTAAGCACAATCTTCAATAAAGATGGAGACTTTTCTACTAATTAAGGAGTAATTATACTAGTATTAAGTAGATCTATTAATTGTTTGTAGAGAATTTTTTGGGAGCTTACTACAATCTACTACTATTACTACTAATAACCTTCTAAACTATTCTAGAAAGCCTCCAAACTACTCCTACTCCTAAGGGCTAATCCCAAGGCTCACTTAAGGCACAAGAAGGCACTAAACCCTAGGAGGGGTATTTATAGAGTTGCTTAATGGGTTGCACAAACTTCAAGGCCCATAATCCATTCCTTCTTCAATCAAGCTAGACCTTCACCCTTTGCATCTTCATGGGGTGAAACTTCACCCTGCGGCTCGACATATTAATCCCACCGGGTGAAATTTCACCCGGTGAGATTTTCTTCGGTTTTTGCATTTTTGGCCCGGTTTCTCCATCGGGCGAAATTTCACCCGGTGGGCGAAAATTTCGCCCAGTCATTTCGCCCGGTCGGGAGTGCCGTGAAAATCTTCGGGTGTGGAAAAATATCGTCTGGCGAAACTTCGCCCGGTGATGACTCACCGGGCGAAACTTCACCCGGTGGTCAGCCACCTCTTTTCCGGTCTCTTTCTTCGTCGATCAATTGGATTACTTGAACTTTCAGTTGTGTGCTTTGCTCTTGGACCGTATTTCTCTCATGCTCGTAGAAGCTCAAACACGTTTTCGGTCGAAAATATTATCAAAATAGACATAAAACTACCAAAAACACGTAAAATGCAAAAGAGAGACACTAATGTGAGAATTACGCAAAATACGGCGATAATCGCACTCAAATTTCACAAAATGGAGGAAAAACGGGTCTAAATGGGAGGAAAAACGGTCCAAATTTGGC
The DNA here is from genome assembly GCA_958450325.1 of Agrostemma githago. Lineage (NCBI taxonomy): Eukaryota > Viridiplantae > Streptophyta > Magnoliopsida > Caryophyllales > Caryophyllaceae > Agrostemma > Agrostemma githago. The sequence goes on along the minus strand of OY288247.1, from coordinate 55,794,233 downwards.
ACACAACACTGTGTATGTCGTGTGCTGGTACCGTTGGTATTAAGCATAGACACAACCTGGTTCGCGACACCCTTTTGGACATTTGTTTCCGATTTGGTATTTCTGCCGGTAAGGAGGTGGATGTCGGTTTGTTGGATGCGCACGACAACCCCCTACGCCCGGCGAATTTGCTTCTTTATTCCTGGGATAGGGGGCGTGATGTGTGTATTGATCTGATAGGGTCCTCTCCTTTGACCCAGTCCGACTTGACTTCTTTTGAGCCTGGACGGGCCATTGCTGATGGTGCTCGCCGTAAGTGTGCCAAGTATCAGGCACGCTGCACGGCCATTGGGTATGGTTTCCTTCCTTTCTCCTTCTCCTCTCTCGGTGAGCTGGACACGGATGCTGTTTCTCTGCTTCAGTGGATTCGTAAATTCTATATATCACAGGATGCTGGAGCACGTGTCGCAGTTCATATTTTCAGTAGAATTAGTTTTGCAATCGCTAAGGGAGTGGGGGCCCAGATAATATCTCGGCTTCCCTCCAACTTCTTGTAATAATAATAATAATAATAATAATAATAATAATAATAATAATAATAATAATAATAATAATAATAATAATAATAATAATAATAATAATAATAATAATAATAATAATAATAATAATATTAATAATAATATTAATAATATTAATAATAATAATAATAATAATAATAATAATAATAATAATAATAATAATAATAATAATAATAATAATAATAATAATAATAATAATAATAATAATAATAATAATAATAATAATAATAATAATAATAATAATAATAATAATAATAATAATAATAATAATAATAATAATAATAATAATAATAATAATAATAATAATAATAATAATAATAATAATAATAATAATAATAATAATAATAATAATAATAATAATAATAATAATAATAATAATAATAATAATAATAATAATAATAATAATAATAATAAAAATAATAAAAATAATAATAATAATAATAATAATAATAGTAATAATAGTAATAATAGTAATAATAGTAATAATAATAATAATAGTAATAATAGTAGTAATAATAATAATAATAATAGTAATAGTAATAATAATAATAATAATAATATTAATAATAATAATAATAATAATAATAATAATAATAATAATAATAATAATAATAATAATAATAATAATAATAATAATAATAATAATAATAATAATAATAATAATAATAATAATAATAATAATAATAATAATAATAATAATAATAATAATAATAATAATAATAATAATAATAATAATAATAATAATAATAATAATAATAATAATAATAATAATAATAATAATAATAATAATAATAATAATAATAATAATAATAATAATAATAATAATAATAATAATAATAATAATAATAATAATAATAATAATAATAATAATAATAATAATAATAATAATAATAATAATAATAATAATAATAATAATAATAATAATAATAATAATAATAATAATAATAATAATAATAATAATAATAATAATAATAATAATAATAATAATAATAATAATAATAATAATAATAATAATAATAATAATAATAATAATAATAATAATAATAATAATAATAATAATAATAATAATAATAATAATAATAATAATAATAATAATAATAATAATAATAATAATAATAATAATAATAATAATAATAATAATAATAATAATAATAATAATAATAATAATAATAATAACAATAATAATAACAATAATAATAATAATAATAATAACAATAATAATAATAATAATAATACCTTACTTAAAGCATACTAAGTATAGAAATCTTATAGGTATAATTCATAGTTATTAAAGGGGCTCTTTTTGTATTGGGTGCTAGTTGGATTGGCAGTTTTAGTGGCTCACACTTTTGTGCAATCTTGTAATTTCATTCAATTAATGAAATGATATCGTTTTTGCAAAAATAATAATAATAATTATTATTATTATAATTCATTAGTACTCCATGTTACTTATTATTATTATTACTATTAATAATTAATAATACAGGAAACAAAATAACCATATCAGTCCATAGAAATAACTAAAGTGTCAACGCTAACAAAACCGAAACTCAAACAACTAAACTTAAACTTGAAAACAACACGATAGAAATAGAAATCCAAACAAAATTTTGGCACGAAGCAAGAACAAAGACCAAACTAAATTCTAACAGAAGGTCAGCAGCTCGTCCGTCAAATCTGACCCAAATCTGGACACTCTAACAAATCTGGCTCAAAAACCGACCATATCAAATCTGGCCCAAATTTAGTTACAATAGTAAATCTGGTCACATTATCGAAACTAGACCAAATCTAATACGCCTAACAAACTGAACTTAAAGTTGGAAACAGCCATCAAAAGCGGACACCAAAATCAAACCCCGACCCAAATGACAAACATAAACCAAAAACAAAATAGTAACCCAATAATTCGAAGACTGGCGAAAATCTGGCCCATATCCAAGTTCTACCCAATCTCAACCCTAACAATCCCACCCATTTAAATACCACCATCCCCTAAACTTACCCCCTAAAAAACTCTAATCTCACTCGACTCTCTACCTAACATTAACCCTAAATCCTCACTAACCCTAAATCTCAGTCTCCGTCTCACTTTCCACTCTCACTCTCACTCACTCTCTAATCCTCACTAAACTCGTTGTCTTCTGATCCTCACTTCACCTTTAAGAAACCCTTCGTTGAAAATTAATTGTCCAAAAAATGAAGATTGTTTGTCAACCATTCCTCTATGTTGTCTTCAGATCGATCGCCATTTATCCTGCTTAATTTGGAGATCGGTCGATATTTATCCTTCTTAACGATCAAAATCGTTATGGTCCACGGAGAATCTATGAATTCTGGGTTCAAGATCGGAGACTAATTGGGGTTAAATGGCGTCGGATGCAGCGATTCATCTTTATTTATTATATTTTGACAACTTATTGGGCAAACAGGGGTATTAAAATCATCATTATAATATCTATATTTATTTATAATTGCATGCATAGTAAAAAGAGACAATAAGATCTGAAATTTCTAATATTCTGGATATTTCAATTCTATATTGTGTGTTTATTCACAAATCTGAGTTAAAAAAATCGAGTAAAAAGTTTGTGTCCTACTATGTTTATTCTTAAATCTGACTATTTTTTATATATAAATCTGTAACATGAAGTTTTATTGTATCCAATTGTATGCATGTTTATATAATTCTCAGATGTACTAATTTGAAGTACAGTGTTGCATGTTGAAGATCCGTAGATTTCATGCTGTAGAGTTGCATTTTTATTACCAAAGAATGATTTATATAACAAGTTTGTATACTAATCAATATATAAAAATAATTATTAGGCAAACAGAGGCGTGAAAATCATCATTCTAATATCTATATTTATTTATAATTGCATGTATAGTAAAAAGAAACAATAAGATATTAAATTTCTAATATCCTGGATATTTCACATATTTTAATTCTATATTGTATGTTTATTCCCAAATCTGAGTTAAAAAAAACAGAGCAGAAAGAAACAATGTGATTTTTTAGACGTAAACCGATTATTAGAAATTATAATTTAAACTGATATAGTTCAGTAGCCCATTTCTTTTAACGAAAAATCAACTTATATACTATGTTTAAATAATTGCTATTTTTTAGTTGACTTTTTCCTCAGAAATGATAAATTATTAATTTTCTGTTGATGCATATTGTTTAATTCTAACAGTAGCCCCCTTTTTTTATATAATCTTAGATCTAGTAATTTTTAGTGTTGCATATTGAAGATCTGTAAATTTTGTGCCGTAGAATCATGTTTTTAGTATAATAGAATAATTTATTGACTAAGGTTAAATTATTGGCATTTTTTTGTCAGAATTTTTAAATTAGTAATTTACCATTGTTGTTCAAAGAAAAGTAATCTTTTTTTAGTTTAATTTTATAACAGATTAATAGTATATGTAACTATAGAAAGTTTGAATCTTGTCAACTTATTATTAACTCGAAGTAATTAAGTTAATTTTTTTTGTAGTTAGGCTAAGTATTTTTCATACTAATTTTTTGATGCTTGCATTTTTAAATAAAAAAGAGAAAAGATCTGAGTGGCTAATATTTTTTTTAATGATAATGTGAGAAAAAAATGCATACTCTAATTGATAAATTTAAAACTTAGGTTAAATAGAAGACTAAAAATTAGATTAATGACTGTATATAACATTCTTTAAAGATATAAAGAGTATACTCTGTGCTTTATTTTTTTATGTGTGTTAATTTTTGATATTATATTGGAAAAGGGAACATAATTCCTATAACAATAATTCTCTTAAATAATTATCACTAGTAACTGCTAAGTCTCATAATTCTTACATAGACTATGTACATAAGTAATTAAATTTTTAAACAAAATTGGAAAAAGTTTACCTCCAGAAAAGGTTAATTATATTTCTATTTAGCCGAAAACTACGAAAATCACAGGAAAAAATGAACTAATTGTTGATATAGAAATAAACAAAACAGTAATTACTTATAGTAATTATTTAAAATACTCAAACGATAGGCATGTACAAAATACAAATATTCGGTTACTTTTTCCATGTTTTTGTGTTAAATACTATAGATTTGCAGATTATCATTCTTATATACTGTAGTTCTGTTGTAAACTTGAAAACTTGCTTAAATTAAATCACAGGTCTGATTATACAAAATACGGGAAAAATTCTTACTGTATAACTTACAACTATAAATTTGATGATTAAAACCATTGGAAAGAATTTATACCTATTTGAGTCATAGTTAAAAAAAAAAAAAAAAAAATATTGAGTCATAGTTTTTGTACATCTGATGATTAGAACTAAAATTGATTTTTGATTAGATCCTTTTTTTATTGATGTTCATTTTCTTTTTCTGAAGACTTATATTTGTATAAACTGTGAGATTTCTGTTTTCTTTCTTAATTGGAACATAAAATCTGATATTACAATATTTGAAAGACAAAACAGTAGAGAAAAAAATTAAATGTTTTTGCAAACACAAGATCAAAATAATATGAATTAGAGTAACACATACGTTCTGTCCTGTAGCGATTTGTGTCATCCCTTGTGCTTCTGCTCTTGTCTCTTTTTGAACTTAGACTATTCATTAAAGATGATATAATAACACGATATAAGAATATTTTCTTTGTTTAATTGAAGAAGTTTTTGGTATCGATTAATTGATAGTTTGATAGATCGAATATATTGAGTGATACGTGATCGATGTTATTGGGTTAAGCAATAATTTAATGAGGAGTTTAAAAGGGTGGTGTTAACTTATTCTTAACCACAACGTTTCAACTGCTAACGTTTCAACTGCTATTAGTGGGGAGATATTTTGATATATTGAGTCACTTAAACCTAAATAATTAAATCGTTTAAAAAAATTAAACTAATTCTTTACCTGGATGTTTGACTATATTTATTTTAAATAGCTGTTGTTAATATGTTAATATGTTGCATAAAAAATCGTCAAAAAATATTATGTGAATTATATTTGTATATTGAAAGTAGTAAATTATATTCTATCAAATAAGATATATTGAAAGTAATGAAACTGTTGTACTTATACAAAACTCTATCTAGAACTAATACTAATTATGTGTGATTATTTCTTAGTTATTGATTATTTCAAATTCATGTTAAAACATTAAACAAAAATTAACTATTTCTTAAACACAAATAGCTACTTATCTTGAATGTTTGTCCTTTCTCTTGTGGACATGACGTAGGTCCACCCCGACGCGGCCACGCGCGGGTTTGGGTAGGCGAATGAATCTCGTGGTGAGATTGTTCTCGGGTTCGAAATTTAAGTCAAAATGGAGTCGCCACCGAATTTTGTGGTTATTCGGAACCATACGAGCCCACTCTATGTCGTCATGGGCTATACACAAAGTAAGCCCACTTCGATTTCAGAGTTTATTGGGCTCGTCCCTTTGCATTGCAATACCGATACCGTCTAAACCGGCTTTCGTATATAGAATGACTCTCGTGCGCCAATGGTTTCGGGCATCCGGAAACCAAGGTTCTGAGTAAGGGGTGAGGGTACGTGTTGGGAAGCCCACTAAGGACACCCAACCCCGCCTGTACATGGCGGCCTCTACTAAGACATCGTTCGTGTTCGTGTGCGCGCGCTAGTAAAATGATTAAATGATATGCAAACAATGTTTTCGGGCTAAGCATGTGAATAGTATGTGAACTACGTCATTTAATGCATCTTAATTATGGTCGAAATGATTTAGCATGCGAGGTTCATTTAGAAAGCGATAAGCAAGTAAATAAACGAAACTCAAAAGTAAATAATATACAAGTTACACGGGCGGAAATACAACCCGGCCAATACAAAAAAAATGCAAATGGTATACAAACGAAATAATAAATAATAAAAAGATAAGATCGGACCCGTATGCAAACTAGACCGAGAATCGTGTGAATGGACGAACCCCGATTAAGTACACATTGCGTTGTGTATTAAACGAAGGATGGAGACATAGGACCTAAGCGTGACGCTAGCCCGATCCTATGCCTCGATGCCTTGTCCCGACTTATCACGTCGAAGAATCGATCAAAGTCGTTAAAGTGTCGTGATAAGCGTGAGTTTTGAAAAATGGATTCACGTGATTGGCTCTACACGTGTCGAGTAAAAGTCGTAAAAAAAGACGAGGCTTAAATGTTGCATTTAGGCTCTCGGTTTTCTGGACTACAGGGCCCACTCGGTCGAGTCATGGTCTGACTCGGTCGAGTGTGTCCTCGAAAAGGGGTCTGCCCAGATTTATGGACGCTACTCGATCGAGTAGCCTACGTACTCGGTCGAGTAGTCCCTGTACGAGTGTCAACTCGTTTCGTTTTTGGGTTTAAAATCGACGGTCGGTCAAATTAAATACAAATATCGCACGATTTGAATTTAACTTGACCTCCGATGCTATAATCGTGCGTATATACGATTATAATACCGTTGTCGGGATTTTATGAAAACGTTTATATTAGAAGTTTTGAATTAGCAACGGAATGCATCCCTCTACGTCACGACATCGAAACTAACCCTTTCGGGTTACGTGATGTTGGTTTTCGTGTCAACGGGTTCCATACTAATAAAAATGGGATCAAATGCGTTCAACTATTATTAATCGCGATCACGTCACGCCCTTGAGTACACTGGGGCGGGGCTCCTCGAAAGGGCTCCACCTCCGTCGTTGCTCGTAAAGGGATTAGACGGACTTTAGGCGACATTTATAGTCAAACGTATTTAAAACCGGATTTTGATACTAGTTTATATATACGCGGTATAATAATGTTAGTAACGAAAATGTAAAAGTTAGTATACGAGAAATGAAATGTTAGAGTTAATGTTAAAGTTAGTGTTAGGATACTAGCATAGTTATTATATAAACGATACAAAAAACGTAAATAAAAGGAAGCAACAAGAATCGAAATGGGGTTTAGGACACCCTCAACATACATGCTTAGTAGGGACCTCGGAAATGGACTCGTAAATAGTGACGGGACGTCGGAGTATCGAGGATGTATGCAAGTTATGGTGTGTGTGTGTGTGTGTGGGTGGGTGATTCGTCGGTTTTCGAGGGACGAAGGGCTCGGTTTTTGTGTGTAGTGCTTAGGCTTACTAAGGCTTGTAGTGTAGGTGAATGTAGGGTAAAATGTAGGTAGAATGTGGGTGAAAAAAACTGTGTAAATGAGTGGGGGGCGTGGGGTATTTATAGAGTTTACCCCACGACCTAGGGTCACTCGATCGAGTGGCCCTAGTGCACTCGATCGAGTGTCCTAGAAAATGGGCCTGATCCGGTAAATGACGCTCCACTCGACCGAGTGGGTCAATCCACTCGATCGAGTGGGTCAAGCAAATCGAGACAAAATAGGAAAGAATTGATTTTGTTGTTTTGATTGATTTTTTGAATTTGGATTTGTGCGCCAGCTGAACTTGGCTGATTTATGAGACGGTTTCGTCTTTGACCGGGTTTTGACCCGGTCGCCAAAAGACGGGATTTATTTTTGGTGTCGGTTTTGGCCCAAATTAGTCTTATTTGACTCGGAACGACCCACTGGGCCTGAATTTGAGGTTGGCTTTGAGAGATTTGCACTCCGCTAAAATTCCATGTCAGATATTATTGATTTTGGGTCCAAATCCGAGTATACTAAGTCATGTTTGCGTCCGATCATCATCGGGTGCTTGTCGGGAACTGCTATAGACACTAGCAGGCAAAATGCGGGTGTCTACACCTCTATGTCTCCATTAAAATCCCTGAATTGGTTCTTCAAATATCTTCCCCTGCATGATTGTTCCCTGAAATTATAAACTCAGAAAGAATTAAATACCAAAAATAAGATATCCTCATGAAATATTGTTTGTCCTCATGATTACTTTCCTGTATACTCATCATTAGAACTTTGAAAGTTGTTTGTTTTTAGTTATTTTTTTAATGTTTTCACTGTGTTTCCCTCAAATTTTTTAGATATATGTATAGTTATTTCCTGGAAAACAGTTTTTGCCAACTGACAGCATTGAATGTACTATGTAAGTTGTCCGTTTTGTTTTCCATGTATATTAGAATTCTATTTGTATTAGAGTTCTCTATAAACAAAAATCATCAGAGGACATTAAAAGAATTTTATCTGTATATTGAAGATAGTAGGTGATATTCTATCAAATAAGATATATTAAACTTGTTGAAGCTGTTATGCTTATACAGAACTTTATCTATAAATACAAAAAAAAGATGTGTAAACAAATTGAACGTAATTAGTAAATTGTTTGGACATATTTTGAATTAGAAGTAACAGCTGAATTAAGCAATGAAAAAACTGAATGCTATTGAAATAGTTGCTTTGAACATCATAACAGTGGCTAAAATTAGAATAAAATGTCGGTAGGTGTTGAAAGTGTCATTCTACTTAATTGTTTTATCTTTAAATAAGTTATTAAAGTTCATTTATGATTGACATTTAATTTATAATTAAACTAATGAAATACATCTAAATATTGGATTATCTGATCTTCACACAATCATATTAAGACATATTATCTTGATTTGAGCGTAATGGTGCTCAAAGTAAATACAACAATGATGAGAGACAACCATAAATCAACAGTGAGGCAAGAATACAACCTACATATCCATAGTGATTCTGGATTGCATAAGTATGCTCTTAGAATAAATAGACACAATATACTACCCCTCATTCTTTTGATTCCAACAATATGTTCAATATACATGAGTCGTATTTTAATCAAATAGTAGGGATCCAAGAATGGGAGGAGCAATAGTTTGTCCATCTAATTGTAGTGATAACTCTCTAACTTTTAGTTTGGGAGGAATTCACTCTTATAGTCGGGCAGACTAATAAATTGTCCATCTATCTAATTGAAGCGTCTTATGTGTATGCTTTGAATCTTAGTGGTGTGTTGGCATGGATTCATAACTCATGCTGAAAATTAGTGGCCTGAGGGTCACCACCCAATGAATAGTGATATTTGATGTGTTGATTTCAGATAATATTTAAAAGATTACAGTAGATAATAAAATTGGAATCAATAGTCCTTGGAGTATTTATTAAGGTGGCAGCGTTTTATGCGCTATTAATACATTATAGTAGCTCAATTTGTATATAGGAAGTACTACATCTCTTGCACTTACAAAAAATCAACCAAACAATACAGGAAAAAGTTGCTACACTTATAATATGATATTCTGCCAATTGTATTTCCATTTTTGTTGATTGCCTGCAATGCATTCATTAAGTTTGTGCAACCAAGATTCTTCTATGCTTTCGGGTTCTTCTGCTCCTGCATATACATTACACACACACACACACACACACATATATATATATACTTTCCAGCATTTTGTATCTTTCAAAAAATTCAACCAAATTTTATGCAACATGAAATAAAAAAAAATTAGTTCATCAGCCAGATTAAACAAAAATAAAAAAATAAAAACACGAAATAGGGAAAAATTTGTTCTTTCAAAACATTAATTAACTTAAAATTAAATCTACATGTCGTTTGCTTCTTTATATTTAAAGGTCTTCGATATCTTCATTGGTAGTTGTTTTGGTAAAAAATTTACCGGGTCTATGATATCGGTTGCGGGTCGAAGCGATCGTCCTATAATTATGGATGACGAAATCGAATCGTTTCTAGCGAACGAAAACAACGAAGAAGAAAAGGAACACACACAAAGTTTTGGTGACGCGGAAACCCGATGTGGGAAAAACCGCGGGGGTAGTCGGAATCCCGCCAAAATTATACTATGAACTAGAAGAGGTGAAGAAGAGAATACAAATACAAACAATTTTACTATAATTCTGACTTTGATTGATTGTGGGTATGTGAGCTTGGAATGAGCATGTTCGGATGATCCATCTTTCTTCCTCTTCTTGCCTTTTATATTGTTGCTAACTGTTACCTCTCTCTCCTCCAGAATCTAGACATTTAATTCCCTCTTAATTGCCTGAGATCTCATCCTTTAACTCTCCCTCAGACGTTACCTTCTCCTCCTGGATTCTCTCCTGGTCTGCAGGAGGGTTTCCTGGTTTGTAGGGGGGGTTGTTGCCTCCTTCTTGGCGTGGGCTAGATTTCATCTTCCATGTGTTGGGCCTTCTTGATTAAGTGGCCCACTGTTTTACTTCATGCTTTACTTGGCCCATTATTGTGTATCGTCTCGGCTTTGTTTGACTTGATGTCTTCTGAGTATTTGACTTCCGTCTTTTAGTCTTTGACTTTGACTTTTGACTTTTTGACTGTCCACTCGTATTTTGCCACGTGGTACTCCTGGGGCGCAAATTTTTGGCACGAACAAATGCCCCCAAATTTCCGACTAAACTCTTTTTAGGCGGGAACTTTCGTTCTTCTGCAGATAACTTCTGGTGTCGATCAATCCACTGCCTTTCAAAAACTGATGCCTCTAACTGCCAAATTAATGCTCTTGCTCCACTCCCTTCATCATTACTTGTCTTTTCAACTCACCTTTCCCAATTACCTTATACCCCTTCTTACCCCAATTACTCTTTCCTCATCTTCCAAAATTCAAAAAGACACCCCTCATTTCTTTTGCTCATTGTTGCTGCGGTGATAAGTTTTTCGTCCCGATTTTCAGGTGATTCTCTTCCTCGTAGTGATTTCCTTCCTTTCCTGCTTGTTTTATTTCCTTGGCTCTCAAGTTTGATCGCTCGAAATCCCCAACACTTACCCTTAGTCCTCCCCACTCGTGTGACTCTTGCTATACTGAAAGAGATCTTCCTGCCATCAGAGAGGTTTTTGGCTTTCATGAGAGTGTAACCATTCACGTTCCCCTTCGTGATCAGAAGGCGGACTTTCTCCGTCCCGGATGGACTTGCCTCTACGCTTATCCCTTCCGTTTAGGCCTTAGGTTTCCCATTCCCACGCTGATTCGTGATTTTCTGTCCTTCCATCACCTTGCCCCCTGCCAACTGATGTCGCATGCGTGGTGTCTCCTGTTATGTTTCTGTGCTATGAACCATCGATACCAAAGAGGCATTACCTTGGGTGATGTCTCTGCTATCTACCGGGCCAGATCTGTTGGGAATGGCCTGGTGACCCTTCGTCTGCAGGAGGGTAGGGAATCCTGCATTTCTTTTCCCGCCAACCCTCCAGACGCCAATTGGTATCGGTATCTTATTTTTGTGAAGATTGATAGTATCTCCCCTCATGCTGCCAGCTATCTCTTCTCTCCTTGGAAGCCTGTTGAAGGTATTAGTACTCTCTTTATCTCTGGATTTTTGCTGCATGCTCACTCCTTTTACTGATATCGTGGTGTAGACTTGGAAGAGCCTGACTTTGATTTTGAAGATCCGGATTCCTCGGCTCGCCTCTTTGGTTTGGGATCTGAGTTTCGATCTTTCCATCACCTGGTGAATCCTCTTGGGAAGAATCCTCTCTCGCCTTCTTCTTCAGGGGAAGATTCTGCTGACCTCATGTCTCCAGTTATGTTTTGTTTTTTCGTCTGGCTGGGGTACTACGCTTTTACCGTGATTTGAGGTTTGTCTTTTTGTTTTTTTTTTCTTCATGGAATCCTAAGCCTCGCATGTCTTTGGATCGACTAATTGCTTCCCGGAGGAAGAAAGCGGCCTCCGGCTCCTTGTCCCAGGGGCAATCCAGCTCAACTCCCTCTGCTTCTTCTGGAGCCAAAAGAAACGTGCCTCCTCTCCACTTTCTGGAGATATCTCTGTTGGAAAATCCCCGGTGGTTGACACTTCTGCTCCTACCACTGACTCCATCCCCAGTCAACAGACAACGCGTCTCCTGAGTTAACACTTAAGTTCCCCAGCGATTTTGGTTTCCTCAAATCTCCGGAGGAATGGGAGGCTTTGGATCAACTGCTATTTCCTCGTCCTGAGAATGCTATGGACAGGAGTTCTTTGGGGGAGTTGACTGACTTGTTAACAGGGCAGGCTTTTGAGGTACTTCTCCCCTTGCCTATTGTTGGTCGTGATTTTCCTGACTGTACCCTGACTTGCTTAGATCTTGCCTAGTTTTTGCAATTGGGAATATATCTGCGCAATGTTGTGCCTCGGCTGAAAAACGAGGTGGACTTCCTTAGGGATCAAAGGGACGGTTTGCGGAGCACGGTTGACAGAGCCAAAGAGGAGGTCTCCAATTTGAAGGGGGAGCTAGAGTAGGCCAGGAGGTTGCTGACACAGGAAAAGAGCCGTCGTGAGGTTGTGGTGGGTGAACTATCTCGGGTTCAGGAAGCCAATTCTTCTCTAAGGGAGAAGAACACTAAATTGAAGTGAATCTTGATGGATGCTCTCAGTTGGGCGTCTCTGCAAACTCGGGTGGAGATGATGGAGGCCTACTCGAAGGGAGAACATGAATCATGGGATTTATCAGCCGAGAAAGAAGAATTGGCGGAGCAGTTTCCTGTGGCACCTGACTTGGATCTTCTTGCTGACGAGGAGGGGGAAGTTGTGGGTGAGTCAGCTGCTTCCCTCCCCTCAGATCAGAGGACTGAGAAGGTTGATGAAGCTGACCAGGAGCATGCTATTACTCCCACTGTCGTGGAACCTCCCGCCTCTTTGTCCCCAGAAGGGGCTGGTGTCTAGGCTCCTTTCTTTTCGTCTGTTGAATCTGTTTGTCGTCCTGTGTGGCACAGAAAACAATTTTTACTTTCAAACTTCGTATTCTGAATTTTCTTTACTTTTGCCAAAGGGGCAACGCATTTGTTTGAATACTTTGTGGTACTTTGTATTCGACTGTTGATTATGACTGTTTATTTTTTACTGTAATCGTTTGTTGTAGTTTTGTCTGACTACCTTCTGTTGTATGCATGCCTTATGTTTGTATGGTCGACCTTTGATATAGTGATGGCCTGGGGTTTAGTTCGCCCACTCAGTCGGAGGTGCCACGCTTTGCGTGGGTGCTAAGTGGTGCAGGAGACTGTAATGTCCCGGTTGTAGGCACTTAGTCACAAGACACACGCCTCTGTAAAAGCTGTGCACTCAACCAGATTTAGTCACCAGCTCTAATGTTGAGAAAACTGATAAAATTTGGCAAAGACGGAGAATGCAAATATTTAAAGACATATGCGGAAAAAATTGAATTTCGAAAATATGTGAAGGGAGAAATCAACTTTTGAAAATATGTGCCATAAGAAAATCGAATTTTGAAAAAGTAATCAAAATTTTATCCGTTTTCAAATATGCGAGGGAGATTTTAGATTTTGCGAAAAGAAAGCAAAGCAGACAGAAGAATTTCTGGAAAATTTAAATATATGTTTGCGGGTTTTGATAAGCTCAAACCTGGGTTCTGGTGGAGGTGCACCTGGCAAAATAGATGCCATGTTTCTGGCGGCTGTAGCCCGTTGTTTCTGACGGCAGTGGCCCAGATTGCTGGTGGCTGTAGCCCCTTTAAAAGAAGTATTTCTTCAGGTGTACGATGTTCCAAGGTTTTTGAATGCTCTTCCCATCCATGGTCATAAGTCGGTAGGCTCCATTCCCAACTACTTTCTCTATTTGGTAGGGCCCCTCCCAATTGTAGGCAAATTTTCGTGCTCGTTGGTTCCTGGTGTTCTGGAAGACTTTCCTGAGGACTAGGTCTCCTTCCTGCAGGACTCTTACTCTAACATTCCTGTTGTAGCTTCTGGCGACTGTTTGTTTGTAGGAAGCCATCCTTACTTGAGCATCAGTCCTAAACTCGTCTATAGTATCCAAGATGCTTGCCATCTCCACCTGGTTCCTTTCTTCTGTTATGCAGCCGTATCTGTGGGTAGACACTCTCACTTCTGAAGGGATGACAGCTTCAGCACCAAAGACCAAGCTGAAAGGCGTTTGCCCTGTAGCCACCTTGGGTGTAGTTCTATCAGCCCATAGCACCAAGGGGAGTTCCTCTGCCCATCTGCCCCCTGCCTCCTCCAGTCTTCTCTTCAGGTTGTCTATCACAATTTTGTTGCTAGACTCCGCCTAACCATTAGACTGAGGGTTTCTGGGGGTAGACTTGCTTAGTATGATGTTCCACCTGGCGCAGTAGGCCTCCATCTTGTTGCCAATAAACTGGGATCCGTTGTCGCAGATGATCTCTGAGGGAGTGCCAAACCTGCAGATAATGTTACATTTTATGAAGGATATAACTTGTTTTTCAGTCACCTGAGGGAATGCTTCTGCTTCTATCCACTTGGAGAAGTAGTCCGTCATGGTGTGGACATGACGTAGATCCACCCCGACGCGGCCACGCGCGGGTTTGGGTAGGCGAATGAATCTCGTGGTAAGATTGTTCCCGGGTTCAAAATTTAAGTCAAAGTTGGAGTCGCCACCAAATTTGTGGTAATTCAGAACCATTCGAGCCCACTCTATGTCATCATGGATCGTACACAAAGTACGGCCCATTTCGATTTCAGAGTTTATGGGGCTCGTCCCTTTGCATTGCGATACCGATACCATCTACACCGGTATCGTGTAAAGAATGACTCTCGTGCGCCAACAGTTTCGGGCATCCGGAAACCGAGGTTCTGAGTAAGGGGTGAGGGTACGTGTCGGGAAGCCCACGAAGGACACCCAACATCGCCCGCACAATGGTAAAACGACTAAATGATATGCAAACAGCGTTTTCAAGCTAAACATGCGAGTTATAGGTTAACTACGTCATTTAATGCATCTAATTATGGTCGAAGTTGTTTAACATGCGAGGTTCATTTATGAAGCGATAAACATCAAAATAAATAAAACTCGTAAATAAATACAATATACACGGGCGGAAATACAACCCGGCCAATACAAAATGACGAATAAACAATAAAAAAACGGAATAAATGACATAAATATAAACAAAAAAAAAAGACTAGAAACGGACCTGTATGCAACAAATACGAATTAGACCGTAAATCGTGTAAACGGACGAATTTTGATTAATTACGCATTATATTGCGTATTAATCAAAGGACGGAGGTATGGGACTTAGGCGTGGTGCTAGCCCGATCCCGAACCTCGATGCCTTGTCCCGACTTATCAACTCGAAATGTTGGCGTCCAAACTAGTCACGTATCGGATACGACTCTAGAGTCGTCGACACAAGACTAATAGTGAAGGACAATTGATCAAAGTCGTTTTAAGTGTAGTGATATGCATGGGTTTTGAAAATTAGGATCACGTGATTGACTTTACACGTGACGACTAAAGTCGTAAAAAAAAGACGAGGCTCGAATGATGCATTAAAGCTTTTGGTTTTCTGGGCTACAGGACCCACTCGATCGAGTCATGGTATGGACTCGATCGAGTGCATACTCGAAGTAGCTACTGCCCAGTTTTTGGGGTGCTACTCGATCGAGTGGCTCATGACACTCGGTCGAGTGCCCCCTGTACGAGGCATGCCTCGTTTTGTTTTTATGTTTTAAAGTCGATGGTTGACTGAGTTAAATGAAAATATTGCATTATTAAAATTCAACTCGGCTTTCAGCGTCATGATCGTGTATTGTACGATTATGAGACCGTCATCGGGATTTTACGAAAATGTATTATTATGGAATTGAAAAGGTTTGATTAGTGACAAAATTGTAGTCCTCCGCGTTACGACATCGATACTAATTCTAACGGATTATGTGATGTCGGTTTTTGCATTAACGGATCTCGCACTAATCTTAGAAATGGAGTCCTATGCGTTCAACTATGAACAACCACGATCTCGTTACGCCCTTGAGTACATTGGGGCGGCCCTCCTCGAAAGGGTTCCACCTCTGCCGTTGCTCGTAAAGGGATTAACGGACTTTGGATAGGCGTCATAGTCAAACGGGTTAGGATCCGTATTTTAGTACTATTATATATATACATGGTATTAATTGTTAGTAACGAAAAGATAAAAGTTAGTAAACGATAAAATTAAATGTTAACGTTAGTGTTAGTAGTTAGTAATACGATTATAATACAAAGTACAAAAATGTACGTAAAATGAATTGAGATAGTAAAGATTGAGACGGGGTTTATGACACCCTCAACATACATGCTTAGGAAGACCTCGGCAATGGACTGGTAATAGCGACGGGAACGCGGGAATATTGAGGATGTATGTAAGTTATGGTGTATGTGTGTGTGTGTGGATTTGTCGGTTTTTTCGAGGGACAAATGGCTCGGTTTTTTGTGTAGCATTGCTTAGGGTTGTAGTGTAGAGAGTATAGGTGAATTAGGGTAGAAATGTAGGGTATGATTGCATTCAACAAAACTGAAAATGCAAAGGGTTTGAGGGGGTATTTATAGAGAATACCCCACGACCTAGGGTCACTCGATTGAGTGGCCCTAGTGCACTCGATCGAGTGCCTTTGAAAATGGGTCTGTTCCGGTTTATGAGGCTCCACTCGACCTAGTGGGTCAATCCACTCGATCGAGTGGATCAAGGGAATCGAGTCATTTTAGGAAATAGTTGACTCTTGATTTTTTTGAATTTTGTGCTTGCGTGCCAGCTTCTAGAAGCTCTCTATGCTGATTTTGAGGACGGATTAGTCTTTGACCGGGTTTTAACCCGGTCGCCAAAAGACGGGTTTTATTTTCGGTCTCGGTTTTGGCTCAAATTAGTCTTATTTTACTCGGAACGACCTACTGGGCCTGAATTTGAGGTTGGTTTTGAGAGATTTGTACTCCGCTAAATGTCCACTTCGGATATTATTGATTCCGAGCCCATGTTCGAGTGTACTAAGTCACGTTTGCGTCCGATCATCATCGGGTGTTTTGTCGGAAACTGCTATAGACACTAGCAGGCAAAATGTGGGTGTCTACAGCGCCCCCACTCTGACTGAGGCTTGGACAAGGTGAAAGTCAGAGTAGCTACCAGGCCAATCGCAGATTACGACCTGGCAGCCTTCCTGTCGGGTCGTTTATAGTCCGTTAGACTTTCGTAAAGGGCTCGCCAGCCATAAGCAGAGGGTCATACCTGTCTTGACGATGATAGCTCCGTGGGGAGTTGAACTTACTTCTGAAGGTGTAGGTGTACCCGTATGCCGATACATCATCTCTCTGATGTAGCATTCTGGGAGAAACATTGACTTACGCTGGGAAGTGAAATAGCTGCGCGGAGACTTGCTTCTGAAGTCTGGGGTGTACCTGTATGCTGACACATAACAACTTGCATGTAACATATAGGCAAAACACCGACTCGTGCTGGGGAAATAAAATATTGATTTTTGAAAGGCCAAAAATTTTGAAAGATTGATTTTTTTTAGGAAAGCTCGGGACAACTTGATTCCTATTCTTGGTTCTTATCTGAAATCAGGCATGTGCGCGCATAGGGCCCAGGTTTGCTGAGGAGGCATGACAGGTAGGGTTACAGTTAGGGTTTCCTATTATAAATATAGGTCTCCCTGCTTCAGCTTACTGTATCTCAAATCAAAACTCTTCCTTCCCCTCAAAATCTTCTAGACTTTCAAGGAGACTCAAACCTCTGCCATGGGTATCGATCACCTTACTTCGATGCATTTTGCTTAGTCCCAATACTTTCGGGACGAGGATAAAGTTCAACTTACCCAGATGGGGATTGTCAGTCTATTCCAACTTCAACGTCTGATAATCGACTCACATTTTTTGGATGCCTGCCTAACGTTTTGGGATACTACCCATCACGTTTTTGCGTTCCCGCGAGGAGAGATATGCCCTCTTCCTGAGGAGATCGCGGCTATAGTTGGTTGGAGCCCTATCGCTCGTCCTGCTGTCCCCCCATTCTACCCGGATCCAAGAAGGAGGCTGAGGGATTTCTTGGGTCTGTCTCATGCTGAGACAGATCGAATGGTGCGGGGAAATACTATTCCCCTCTTTGACCTGGCTGACAAGTTCATGAACAATCAAGATGTGAGGGCTACCCCTTCTCACAGGCGTAGGGCTTTCGCCTTTTGCATGCTACACCGCTATGTTTTCGAAGGGATGATGGATGTTGACTCATGATTGGAGTGGTTGACCAGTTGGAGACTAGTCATAGCCCTGCTTGGCTAGCCACCGGGGAGATCATCATGGGTCTGGATGCCAGACGACTTGACCCGGACCGACATCTGACTGGGAGTACCCGTATTCTGCAGGTACTCATTTTGCGATTTTTCTTCTTTTGTTTCGCGCGAATTTTATGATGTACGTAAGTCACTCGATCAAGTGGACCTGTCAGTCGATTGAGTGACATCTTGAACGAGCTACTGCCTGTTTTCAGAGGTCTTACTCGATCGAGTCAGATGCTGTACTCGATCGAGTGGGCTATAGCGGACCACTTCGTTGCTTACGGATTTTGTGTACACTTTTAAGATTTGGTTGTCGGAATGTCTGTCGATCATAGAGTCCCCTTCGAGCATTCCCAACTACCGTGGCAGCCAAATTAGCTCGAGGAGGCGTCAGATAAGCTCGTGTCACCATATAAACCGAGCTTACTGGGATGAGGAGCTGGTGATCCATGGTGGTCCCTTAATCAGGTGGGCTGTCGCTTGGTGGTTCCTTTCCAAGCTGACGGGACTGGCCAAGAGGGACCAAGCCCGTTACTTGGTGATCCTGTCCCTTGACTGGACAGTTCACATTTACCCGGACCGCATTCTGAGGCAGTTCGGTTCGTCTCAGCGTATTCCTGAGACTGAAGCCATTATTAGCGTCTCGCTCCAACTGACAGACGCTATGTGCGACACCTGGTTGCAGAGATGGTTCACCCGTCCTACATGGACTATTCCCAACCCTTGCCAATCCGCTTGGGTTTCACGGGCTTACGAGAAATGGACTTCCGAGGAGTCCGAGAAAGCTCGTAAAGCTCTGAAGGTCGATGAGGCCTTCGATTTGGTCCGTCGGGAGACGGTAAAGGACAACAGGGGCTTCTTCGATGAGGGAGACACTCCTGCTACTTTAGTCCGACTAGAATCGGGTCCTAAGTCACATACTAAGACTCGATCTAAGGATGCCGGTGCTAACAGCACGCGGGGGCAGCTAAGCCCCCAGAATGATTTGGAAAGACGACTTGGGCCAAGACTAGTGGCTAGGGACCGACTTGGTCCACACGAACGGCTACTAGAGCCTGTGAGGGCCCGACTTGGGCCAATAGATGTGATTGAGGACTCTAGCTCGAAGAAACGAGTCCGGGCTAAAGAGGTTCCTGTCGTGATTCGGGAACGCTCTCCTTCGCGTCGTCGTCAGTGGACGGCCAAGGAGGCCAAGGACAAGGGGAAGGGCAAGATGCCCTTAATATCGAGCCCTTAGTTTTTATTATTTGAATATTATTATTATTTATTTTGGAGTGTCGTGTGCTTTTGTTTTTGTAATAATTTTTTTTGGAATTCCTGCATTTTGTAATTTTTCTAGTTTATCGGGGTTTTTTTTAGTAATTACTAAAAGGGGCTTATTATTAAACCGTTCCTGTCTTTTTCTCGATTGCACTGGTTGTGCCCTTTTGAGGGGCTGCCTACGTATCTGCAATTAGCAGAATCAAACCAAACGTAGTTCAAGCTCAGTAAATTTGCTATCTCGAATTACACCAAGACTATTGGTTGAAGTTGTTTGCGACAGTAGAATAAATAATTCTAGCTCATTGACTTGCTTTTTGTAAAAAAATGATTTTGATAAAATTTGCTAATGACATTGAGAACAGGCTAAGGGTAGTAACGCTTCAGCTGGTCCAGGTTGGTTGGGTTGACGAACTCATTCCCGTCCAGGTCCGTCAGCATCACTGCTCCTCCCGATAGGATCTTCTTTACCAAGTATGGCCCAGCCCAATTAGGTTCGAATTTTCCCCTTGGGTCAACTGGTAGTAGAGCACGGACAGACTTAAGAACCAGATCCCCTTCTTTAATGTTCCTGGGCCTTACTCTTTTGTTGAAGGCCCGTTGGATCCTTTTCTGATAGATTTGAATATTGTTGAGGGCACGAGATCACCATTCGTCTAGTAGGACTAACGAGTCATACCATGCTCGAACCCACTCAGCTTCGAGTACTTGACTTTCTAGCAGAATTCTGAGGGACGGTACCTCCAATTCAACTGGTTGGACTGCCTCTATCCCATAAGTTAGGTAATACGGCGTCGCCCCGATTGCTGTGCGAATTGACGTTCGGTATCCCCATAGGGCAAAAGGTATTTTGTCGGGCCAGTCCCGGTAATTATCAGCCATCTTTTTTAGTATGGTGACAATTGTTTTATTTGTCGCCTCTACTGCTCCGTTCGTTTGGGGACGATAGGGCGAGGACGTATGCCTTTGAATTCTATACTTGGTCAGCAGGGCCGCAGTCTCGGCTTGGAAATGAGTCTCGTGATCACTGATAAATTCATGTGGGATACCATACCGACAAATTATCTTATTCTGGATAAACTTGGTGACATATTTAGCATTGAGAATGCGATATGATTTGGCTTCGACCCATTTGGTGAAATAGCCGATAGCTACTAAAATGAAACAGTGTCCGCCAGTACCGGAGGGATTTATTTTCCCGATTATGTCGATACCCCATGTCGAGAACGGCCAAGGCAACGTCATGGTATAAAGTAGAGATGACGGCATATGTTGCACATTGGCGAATATTTGACAGTTATGACAATGTTTGACATATAACTGGCAGTCGGCTTCCATTGTATTCCAGTAATACCCGAGTCTCATGATTTTCCGGACCAGCATGTGGGCATTCATATGTGGGCCGTTTTCACCATCATGTATTTTGGCCATAACCTTTTCGGCTTTATATTTATCAACACAAAGGAGAAGGGCCCCCTGTGGTGTCTTTTTGTAAAGCTGCCCGTCATCAGTGCGGATAAACTGGGTGGCTAGCCTTCGCAAGGCTTTCTTGGCCCGGCCTTCGGTCCCGGGAGGATACTCTCCGTTTGTTAGGTACGTTAACATAGCCTGATACCATGGTTCAGGATCAGTGATTTCGATGTCTTCAATGTCATGAATGTATGCCGGCTCGGACCGTCTTTCGAAACAAATTGGCATACTGGTCACGTGGTCGGGAATGTTCAGCAAAGATGCCAACTTTGAGAGTGCATCTGCAAACTGATTCTCTTCCCGAGGCAAGTATATGTACTCCACCTTTTGGAACTGTTTCTCGAGATCCCTTACTCGCGCCTGGTAGGCCACGAGATTAGCATTCCGAGTTTTCCATTTTTGAAGTGCTTGGTTAATGACCAAGGATGCATCACCATGTACCCGAAGATTTGTGATCCCCAGATTGGCGGCGGCTTGTAGCCCGTAAATGCATGCTTCGTACTCTGCTGCGTTATTGGTAACATCAAAGTCCAGTTTGATGGATACGGGAGTATGCTCTCCTTTTGGTGAAATTAGGAGAATCCTGACTCCGAACCCTCGAAAATTGGATGCTCCGTCGAAGTATAAATCCCATGTTTCGGTATCAGTATGGAAGAAATCTTCATCTGGGAAGGACCAGGTGTCGGTGTGTCCTTCCTCGGCTACCGGGCTATCGGCGAGAAATTCATCTACTACTCGCCCCTTAATGGCCTTCAACGGTACAAATTTCAGGTCGAACTCTGCCAGCATTAGAGTCCATCTAGAAATTCGCCGATTAAGAATGGGCTTTTCGAAGAGGTATTTGATCGGGTCCATCTTGGATAGAACATGGACCTCGTTGCTGAGCATATAGTGTCGGAGCTTCTTAGTGGCCCAAACCAGAGCCAAGCACGTCTTTTCGAGCATGGTATATTTGCACTCATACTCTAAAAACTTTTTGCTGATATAATAAATGGCTCGTTCTTCGGAGTCGACTGTCTGAGCCAGCATAGCCCCCATGGCTGTCTCGGTCGTCGTTAAGTATAACGACAGAGGCAAACCAGGTTGAGGTGGCATTAAGACCGGCGGAGCAGACAGAATTTCCTTGATTTTGTCGAAGGCGGTTTGGCACTTGTCATCCCATAGTACCCGTTCCCCTACTTTCAGTTTCTTGAAAATTGGTTCACACACCATGGTTAGTTTGGAAATGAACCGACTGATATACTGGACTTTCCCGAGAAATTCCCTTATTTCTTTTTCGGTTTTAGAAGGTTGCATCTCGGTAGTGGCTTTGATTTTTGCTGGGTCGACCTCGATACCTCATTGGCTAACGATATGACCCAGTAGTTTGCCTGATGTTACCCCGAAACTGCACTTTTGAGGGTTTAGCCTCATGTGGTACTTGCGCAATCAGGTGAAGAATTTCCTTAGGGCGGTGATGTGACCGTCCCATTCTTTGGACTTGACGATCATGTCGTCTACATAAACTTCTACCTCTTTATGCATCATGTCATGTAATAAAGTGGTAGCGGTCCTTTGGTAAGTGGCCCCGACATTAGTGAGGCCGAATGGCGTGACGGTGTAGCAGTAAGTACCCCAAGGTGTAGTGAAGGTAGTCTTACTCATATCTTCTTCCGCCATCTTGATCTGATTATACCCGGCATACCCGTCCATAAATGATAGAAGGGCATGATCGGCCGTGTTATCCACCAGTATGTCGATGTGTGGTAACGGAAAATCATCTTTCGGGCTTGCTTTGTTAAGATCTCGAAAATCGACGCATACCCGCACCTTACCGTCCTTTTTAGGAACCGGCACGATGTTCGCCACCCAGTCCGCCGGATATTCGGACACCTGTATGAAGCCGGCTTTAAACTGCTTATCGACTTCTTCTTTTACCTTGAGAGACCACTCGGGCCTCATTCGGCGGAGCTTTTGCTTAACCGGTCTGCACCCGTCTTTAATCGGTATGTGGTGCTCGGCTATTTCCCGGTCTATCCCCGACATGTCCTTGTAGGAACATAGGAAGACATCTTTGAACTCTTGGAAGAGGTTCGTGAATTGTTGTCTCTCCTCGGGATCTAAGGATAACCCTATCTTAAGTATTTGAGGCTCTAAGGTTGTTCCCACATTAATGGACTCGGTCTCTTCAATTACCGGATTCCAAGATTCCCTTTGCTCTAATTGCTCGAACAGATGCGGAGGTAAAGGTACCTGTTCGTCGGGTTTCTCAATGTCATTGCATAAAATATTTTTGAAAGCAGAATTTAAAAGAGACAAGTCGTAAGCAGAACGGTTGTTATTATTGATTGAAAATTTGGAAAACAACTCGAAAAGAGCAGCCATCTGATCATTAGTCAGTGGCAGGATTGGTAAGGCACTTGGGACAGACCCCGAAGTGCCAGCAGCAGGAATGACAAGAGGGAGAGGGGTTACAGGAGTGACTCTAGCACTGACTTCCCTAGACTCGACCTCAGACTCAGACTCAGACTCTGACTCTGACTCAGACTCGGACTCAGACTCAGGTATGTCTCCCTCTCCAGCGACCAGCTTGTAGATCTTTCCTTGACTGCCAGTCCACTTGACAGTCTTTCTCCAGGCCCTGTTTCCCGTCTCGGAACCAACATCCGAGATCAGCTTGGTCGGGTCAAACCTGTTGCTGCGGAGAATCAGGTTGACCAGGTCTTCCTTTGGAGTCGGGGCTATGGTGTCTTCCCCGAAGAGTAACCCCAGCGCGGGCTCAGCATCGTCATCTTCATCAGACTGGATGAGGGCGAACACATCATCCGGGATGTAGTTGCAGTCCCGGACCAATTGGGTCCCGAGGTGTGCAGCGTTGGGTTGGTATAGATCAACCTGGGTAGCCCCAAATACGGGTGTGACAATGTAGTCAGTCAACCATGGGCTGTAAGGGCTCAAGTGGATACCCTTAATGATGTTGCAGGCCTTTTCGATTCCTGCTCGGACAACGTTGCCCGGAGTGGTAGCATAACCAAGGCCGAAGTGAGAGTCTTCGTCCTTAAGGACCTCGATGATCTTCCCAGCTGGAAGATCGGGTCGAGAGGTAGCCCCTGGAAGGTACCCTAGGTTTTGGAGCATCGTGTCAATGCTCGTGGTGAAGTAAGGCCTAAAAAAGTACTCTTCTTCGATCATCCCCACAAAGTCAAACCCCCAGAGGTCCGCGCAGCCCGTGGCATTACAGCTAGCCACGGTCATTGGGGTTGCCTCCAAAGTAATTATACTGTCGAGCAAAGGCATCTTGATCTTTCGGTGGAGGGTGGAGGACACCGCTTTGACCGCGTGAATCCACGGCCTTCTCAGGAGAAAATTGAAGGACGAGGTGACATCGATCACCTAGAATTCAAGCTCCTTTTCTATTGGGCCTGTTATGATGGTCAGCTTTACGGCCCCAGCTACCGACTTTAGGCTCCCATCAAAGGCTTGGATGGTCTGAGCCGTCGAAACATAATTGGTGGTCCTTAAAGGGAGAACATTCACAGCGGACCCATCATCAACTAGGGTCATCGGGAGGTATTTCCCTCGGCAGATCACCATAATGTAGAGGCCAGATTATGAGAGGCCCCGAACGGTGGTAGGTCGGCTTCGGAGAAAGTGATCATTGGGCCTCCTTCCATGGTTTTGCCCTTCAAATGTGGCAGGATCGTGGCTACCATTTCAGCAGGGGTAACCAAAGAGTCGATCTTAACTTGATCGAGAGCCTTAGTGAGTGCTTCTCGATGTTCTTGTGAGCTAACTAAGAGTTGCCATATGGTGAGGTCAACTCGGGTCTTCTTTAGCTGCTTCATGAGAGCCGTTTCAGCAGTCGGCTCCTGAGGGGCGACTTCCGTCCCGAGGGGTTCAGTGACGGTCGTCAGGATAGGGATGTCCCTAGAGCTAGTGGCTTGATAGGGACGACCAAGATGGTTGCTGGCTAGGACTCGGGATTTGGTCTTGCGAATCTCCTCGGGGGTGATGGGGACAGTCTCCCCTTTAGCGAGGTAGACATCATCTTCATCGTCGAACCAGATCCCGTTCACTTGCGGGATCAATGGAGACATAAGGTGGGAGCAATCAATCGTCTCCCCGACAAAGATGGCGTGGGAGCTGAAAGGGTTCTCCTTGTTACTTGGCTTATCTCCGGGTAGCGGGATTTTACCGCTCTCAATCAAGTCCTGGATCAAGTGCTTCAGCTTCTAGCACTTTTCGGTATCATGTCCATTGCCTCGGTTGTATTGGCAATAGGCTTGGGCATTGTAGTTCTTGGAGCGTCGCTCGACCGGAACTTCAGGAGTTGGGCATATCGGTTGGATTAGGCCTTTCGAGGACAGCCTTTGTAAGGCATAGGTATAAGTGGTAGCTATATCAGTGAAAACCCGAGGTGGGGTGTTCTTCTTGGACGGGGCATCTAGTAGATTAACCGCGTCGAAAATGCTGCGGGTTGCAGCTTGAGGCTTGGTAGTGGAAGAGGAAGCCCCTTGGTATCCCTTGCTAGAGGCCTTAGTGAGGCCCTCCAGTCTCAGGTCGTCTTCAATTCTCATACCCATTTCAGTAAGGGTGGTGAAATTGGGTATGACAGTATACCGGATATGAACCCGGTAGGAGGGGAGGAGGTTCTTGACAAAAGCCTCCACCAAAGTCTTCTCACTGGGCTTATCGACCAGTTTCACACTCTCGGCCCTCCAGCGTTGAAGGTATTTAGTAAATCGCATAGTGGTTTGGATCTCGGTGTTGTCAGCATAGTTCCGAGCAAACTCCGTAGCCACATCATCCCAAGTAAGGTGTTTTTTCGGGTCTAGCTTGTAGCACCAGGCCTGTGGGTGCTTTTCAAGAGACGCAGCAAAAAGATTCTTGAACATTGCAGAATCAACTCCCTTGATGGCCATGAATTCTTTGAAGGCCCGTACATGTAGTAACGGGTCTTCAGTTACCTCAAACATGGGTAAACCCATGAGATTCAGGTTTGCGGGCAACTTGTCACTCACCGGGGCGTACTCACGGCTATTTTCCCGATGGATGTTGTTACTCCCAGCTAGCTGAACTTGTTCCTCTAGTCGGTGCACTGCACTGAGTAGTTCGGCTAGAGGCCCAATAGTCTCGGTGTTAGGAGCCCTTTGCTCCACTGCAGCCATGTGAGCAACGATAGCCACCTGGCCGGCCCTCATTTCAGTCACTTCGGCATCAATGTCGGTTTGTTTGGCGGCCATGGCATCCACAGAGGCCTTCAGGTTGTTCAGAGTTGCTTCCATTTTGCGGCTGTGTCTGGTGGACAGTGGCCTGTCTGTAAGAACACCGCGTAATCAGAAATCGAACCCAGATCTCGAAACCAAAAAAAATTCATCCCGAGCGACACAAGGAAAAAGGACTAAGGACTCGAGAAAGACACCTAGACGGATGACTCTTGGGTGGTATAACTTCCTTAGGATTTCGGCTTAGTGGGCCTAATCTCGTTCGAAGGGAGGTCCACGTAAGACTTTTCCCCAGACTTTTGACTCGGGTGTACAGACGGACCTTCTGTTGTAGGGGTATGCCCTACGCGGGTTGGTCATGCCTTGACAAATAAGGCGGACTCGGGAAGTGGGGGGAAACTCGCGATGTAAGATCGACAGAGTTTCGACGCTAATAAACCTTCGACATACTAATCAAAGACCCGACACACGGATAAACGGTAGGTCCTATAATAAGGAAGATTTGTTTAGAAAGTCGGATGTTTGAAATTTTGAAATTTGAATATAAAATGAGCAAATTTCTGAAAGTTTGAAAATCGAAAACGGAGTTTCGAAACAAACGAGATTTGAATTTTGAAAATTCAGAAAAAATCGGGATATGGTCGGAAATTCGAGAATTAAAACGGGCAGCATGCCGGCTAGAGAAAAGGATATTTCGAGTCAAATCTTAATCCTAAATTTCGGCGGCATTCCGAATTTTGAAAGTTGGATATATTTTTTTTGAAAAGACGGGTCCCGAAACGGACAGTATTTCGGGTTTTTTCAAAATTGGTTATTTTTGGAAAGATGCATTTTTTGAAATGACGGTTTTTTGAAAAATGACACGGAAACAAAGTAGCATGTAGTCAAACAAGCAGTATAACGACGCTCATGTATGCTTTACGCTAAGTCTCGGTCGGTCAAAATAGGGTCTATACCAACCACGATGGCTTTCTCGTAAATCAGGACGGACTCCCTAAGCCGAGTTGGTCTCAGGACATGCCGCAAAACCCATACGAGTTCCACCATCGAAGTCTTTAGCGCACCCATGTAGGAATGCACCGCGGTATAGTGGGACGTCGGTCACAAGTAACCGGCCCGGGCAAAAAAGGTTATGCCTGAATCATTAAACTAATGCGCGCACACTAATTTACGAACGATTTCTCTTCGAGTCTCACCCTGGGAACCCCGATGACATGTGGTACATCAGGTATCCCCAGCAGAGTCGCCAAATTGTGGACATGACGTAGGTCCACCCCGACGTGGTCACGCGCGGGTTTGGGTAGGCGAATGAATCTCGTGATGAGATTGTTCTCGGGTTCGAAATTTAAGTCAAAGTTGGAGTCGCCACCGAATTTGTGGTAATTCGGAACCATTCGAGCCCACTCTATGTCGTCATGGATCGTACACAAAGTACGGCCCATTTCGATTTCAGAGTTTATGGGGCTCGTCCCTTTGCATTGCGATACCGATACCATCTACACCGGTATCGTGTAAAGAATGACTCTCGTGCGCCAACGGTTTCAGGCATCCGGAAACAGATATTCTGAGTAAGGGGTGAGGGTACGTGTTGGGAAGCCCACTAAGGACACCCAACCCCGCCCGCACAATGGCGGCCTCTACTAAGACATCGTTCGTGTTCGTGTACGCGCGCTAGTAAAACGACTAAATGATATGCAAACAGTGTTTTCAGGCTAAACATGCGAGTTATAGGTTAACTACGTCATTTAATGCATCTAATTATGGTCGAAGTTGTTTAACATGCGAGGTTCATTTATGAAGCGATAAACATCGAAATAAATAAAACTCGTAAATAAATACAATATACACGGGCGGAAATACAACACGACCAATACAAAATGACGAATAAACAATAAAAAAAACGGAATAAATGACATAAATATAAACAAACAAAAAATTAAAGACTAGAAACGGACCCGTATGCAACAAATACGAATTAGACCATAAATCGTGTAAACGGACGAACTTTGATTAATTACGCATTATATTGCGTATTAATCAAAGGACGGAGGTATGAGACTTAGGCGTGGTGCTAGCCCGATCCTGAACCTTGATGCCTTGTCCCGACTTATCACCTCGAAATGTTGGCGTCCAAACTAGTCACGTATCGGATACGACTAAAGAGTCGTCGACACAAGACTAATAGTGAAGGACAATCGATCAAAGTCGTTTTAAGTGTAGTGATATGCATGGGTTTTGAAAATTAGGATCACGTGATTGACTTTACACATGACGACTAAAGTCGTAAAAAAAAAGACGAGGCTCGAATGATGCATTAAAGCTCTCGGTTTTCTGGGCTACAGGACCCACTCGATCGAGTCATGGTATGGACTCGATCGAGTGCATACTCGAAGTAGCTACTGCCCAGTTTTTGGGGTGCTACTCGATCGAGTGGCTCATGACACTCGGTCGAGTGCCCCCTGTACGAGGCATGCCTCGTTTTGTTTTTATGTTTTAAAGTCGATGGTTGACTGAGTTAAATGAAAATATTGCATTATTAAAATTCAACTCGGTTTTCGGCGTCATGATCGTGTATTGTACGATTATGAGACCGTCATCGGGATTTTACGAAAATGTATTATTATGGAATTGAAAAGGTTTGATTAGTGACGAAATTGTAGTCCTCCGCGTCACGACATCGATACTAATCCTAACGGATTATGTGATGTCGGTTTTCGCATCAACGGATCTCGCACTAATCTTAGAAATGGAGTCCTACGCGTTCAACTATGAACAACCACGATCTCGTTACGCCCTTGAGTACATTGGGGCGGCGCTCCTCGAAAGGGTGTCACCTCCGCCGTTGCTCGTAAAGGGATTAACGAACATTGGATGGTCGTCATAGTCAAACGGGTTAGGATCCGTATTTTAGTACTATTATATACATACACGGTATTAATTGTTAGTAACGAAAAAATAAAAGTTAGTAAACGATAAAATTAAAAGTTAACGTTAGTGTTAGTAGTTAGTAATACTATTATAATACAAAGTACGAAAATGTACGTAAAATGAATTGAGATAGTAAAGATTGAGACGGGGTTTATGACACCCTCAACATACATGCTTAGGAAGACCTCGGCAATGGACTCGTAATAGCGACGGGAACGCGGGAGTATCGAGGATGTATGCAAGTTATGGTGTATGTGTGTGTGTATATAGATTTTTCGGTTTTTTCGAGGGACAAATGGCTCGGTTTTTTGTGTAGTATTGCTTAGGGTTGTAGTGTAGATAGTATAGGTGAATTAGGGTAGAAATGTAGGGTATGATTGCATTCAACAAAGCTGAAAATGCAAAGGGTTTGAGGGGATATTTATAGAGAATACCCCACGACCTAGGGTCACTCAATCGAGTGGCCCTAGTGCACTCGATCGAGTGCCTTTAAAAATGGGTTTGTTCCGGTTTATGAGGCTCCACTCGACCGAGTGGGTCAATCCACTCGATCGAGTGGATCAAGGGAATCGAGTCATTTTAGGAAATAGTTGACTCTTGATTTTTTTGAATTTTGTGCTTGGGCGCCAACTTCTAGAAGCTCTCTAGGCTGATTTTGAGGACGGATTCGTCTTTGACCGGGTTTTGACCCGGTGGCCAAAAGACGGGTTTTATTTTCGGTCTCGGTTTTGGCCCAAATTAGTCTTATTTTACTGGAAACGACCCACTGGGCCTGAATTTGAGGTTGGTTTTGAGAGATTTGTACTCCGCTAAATATCCACGTCGGTTATTATTGATTCTGAGCCCATGTTCGAGTGTACTAAGTCACGTTTGCGTCCGATCATCATGGGGTGTTTTGTCGGGAACTTCCATAGACACTAGCAGGCAAAAGACTTTGTTTCCCGGAGCTCTTGGTAACTTGCCAACAATATCCATCCCCCACTTCATGAAAGGCCAAGAAGAGATTACCGGATGCAATGGCTCTGCTGGCTGGTGGTTGACTGGTGCGTGTCTTTGGCAGGCGTCACATTTTCTGACATACTCTATAGTATCTTTGCGCATTGTTGGCCAATAGTAGCCCTGGCGGAGTGCCTTGTTGGATAGACTCCTTCCCCCTGAATGATTTCCACATTCACCACTATGGAGGTCATGCATAACGACTTCTATTTCCTGCTGACCCTAGCACCTCAGGTATGGTCCAGCAGCTGACCTTTTGAACATGACACCGTCAATGAGGGTGAACCTA
This sequence comes from Agrostemma githago, assembly GCA_958450325.1. Lineage (NCBI taxonomy): Eukaryota > Viridiplantae > Streptophyta > Magnoliopsida > Caryophyllales > Caryophyllaceae > Agrostemma > Agrostemma githago. The sequence goes on along the minus strand of OY288247.1, from coordinate 55,763,587 downwards.
GACGCCTTCATTCTAAAGCTCCTAGCTTCCTTCTTATCTGCTGGCAGAACGTCATTCTGCAGCCACTCTTGGTAGGGTTTTCTCCAATCTGAGATTTCTCGTTGTCCTGTTGTGGTGCTGCAGATTCTGCTTCCTGTAACCACTGCAACCCCTGGTCTGATGAACTTTCCCCTTCCCCAGGCATCTTATCTTCCTGTGTATCCTTCCAAACTGCTGGCTCCAGGACGTGAACAATGGGTATGTGATAAGTGTAGTTTGTAGTGCCTATTTCGTAGTGTTTTGGTCCCATTTTCCTTGTGGAATCGCTCCTTGGGAGCGATTTATGGGCTACTTACGCTTCCTCTAGTTCGTTTCAGGTTCCCGAGACCATTCGTGAAGAGTTGGAGCGATTCCGACTCAATACATACACTTTTCGGAGCCAACGAAGTGAAGGAACGATCACTCGATGCCTTGGATTCGACCCCGAGACCTTGGGACCCATTCCCGAGCCTCCAAGACCCGATCTCGAGTCCCGAGAATCGATGAGAAGTCCATGTGAAGCAAGGAAGGACCAAAAGGATCATATTGGAGGCCTACAAGACTCATCCCCGACGAGTATGACCTCATCCCGTCCGGGATGAAGTGCAAACAAAGAAGCTCTTCTGCTGAGTCAACCGGGACGGGATGAGCCATCCCGGACGGGACCATGGAGCCATCCCGGACAGGACCATGAAGCCATCCCGGACGGGACCATCCATCCCGACCGGGATGAGCCCAATACAGCACCGCGTGACTTCCTTTCAATTCCTTTGCTCTTGTAACCTTATAAATACCCCCCCTCTTGTAATCTTAGCTTATGTTCTTCACTTCCCACTAAACCCTAGACTATTTTAGATTAGATTAGTTTAGATTAGAGTAGATTAGTCGGTAATTAGTCCTTAATCTTAGTTTAGTACTTGTATTAAGGGAATTCTTCAAGATCCATCCAAGATTGACAACCTTGGTGGTTTGTTTAGGGTTTTCTTCATTAATGCAAGTTTCAATCTTTCATCTTCACTAGTTTGGTACAATCTTCTTCTCCTTTTACTCTTAATCCTTTATTGTTTATCAAGTTTGAATCTTTATTATTGTTTGTTCTTGTTCTTGTTAGTTTGATTGAGTTTGTTTAGGTATGTTTTGTTTCTTATGATGATTCCTCTTGTTCTTGTTAGTTGTAGTTTGATAATGTTAGATTAGTACTCTTGCTAGGGTTAGTAAGGTGATTAGGGTGTTAATTGGATGATTAAGGGTTTGTTGGAGATGTTGGTGGAAGATTTGTGTTTCCTCTTGGTTTGATGCATATCACATGTTTGTTGAAATGCTTGAATGACTAGTATGTGCATATGCTTGTTTTTCTTGCTTTTCTCTTGTGGGTAATAGTTTGCTTGTGGGTTCGGTTCCCTCACTAAGTAGCGAGAGCCCGGTGAGGACGACCCCTAGGTCGGTCTAAGTTGCGAGAGCCCGGATGCGATCTAGGCCACAATAACACGCTAGTAACCCCGTTTGTCATGTGTGTCGCCAAAATGGGTTTTAGGTGAAACCTCTAGGTTGGTTTAAGTTGCGAGAGCCCGGACTATACCTAGATTACCCTACTACCTCCTTCACTCTAGTTCTTCCTCGACCATTCCGTTACCCCTTTGACCCCGACCTAATCCTAGCCCGTTTTCCTTGTTTGTTTTCTCCGTCTCCTTAGCCATAGTCTTAGCCTTCTTCCCCTTATTATCATTCTAGTTTAGCCTAGTTCGTTGATCGAGCCTTGTATTTGGGTAACCTTAGTCTTGACGCCTCTTACCGTCCCCGTGGATTCGACCCGACTTACCCTAGCTACCCACTAGGATCGGTTGGTTAATTATTTGACGGTTGGGATTCACGACAAATCCCACCATCAATTTGGCGCCATTGCCGGGGACGGTGCTAGTTTAGACTTTGTTTTCCTAGTTACTTGACTTTGTCTTTGTGTTTGTATTTTTCTTTTTTCTTTTTGTTACCTTGCTTCTTGTGTGTGTGAAGTTTATTTCCCTCTTGTCTAGTGCCCAAAAAGCACTAGGCTTCTCACGTTTGCTCTTAGTCTACAGTTTGTGCTTAGAGGTGGTTACCATCTTCTTCTTGCAACTCAAAGTCGCTTTAACGGACGGTTGCTAGATTGAGAAGTCCTCAACCGGGTATGAGCTACGATTTTCGAGGGAGCATGGGGTTTTATCTAAACTCCCCACACATGGAAGCCGATATGAGCTACTCCTCTTCTTCTATGAACCAAAGCTATGACATGATGACTCCTAATTACTATCAAGCTCCTTGGGGGGATTAAGACTCTAGTGGGTATGAACTTCAAGGTTATGAAAACGGCTACCAACAAGTGAACGATTACCAATCCTACGATCATGGTGACTATTACTCGTGTTATCAATGTGAACCCACCATGTTCAATCAAGATTCACCTTGTGGAAGCCAATACCCCCAAAACCCGCCATATTACCCTCCACCTCAACCACAATATGAACCCCATGACCCACAATACTACCAATCACCTCAACCTCACTACCAACAATATGATGCCCCACCCCTTGGGCATCATCAAGATTATCAAGGAGCTTTACAAGACCCCGATGACCACCAATTGCCAAACTTGGAGCTACATCAATCGATGCTTCAAATGCAACAAGAAATGGCCATCCAATCGCAAAAGAATAATGAACTCTTGGCCGAAATCCTTAGGGAAAGGGAGAAATCTAAAGTTAGATTGCATGCTTTAACGGCTCAAACCCTAATGCTCTTAACTCGATCCTCACAACTTGATGAGGGATGTTCATTTGGGGAAGGGGAGCAACCCAATGACGAGGCCGTTAATGAATTCCCTATAAGGAGCGAATCTTGCTTTGAAGAGCCTCAATCGTCTACCCAAAAAGAGACGAATGAGGATATGACTATTGGTGAAGGCATCGTTGGTGAAGAATTGGAGGAGGATAGTGAGTTGGATGGTTTGGTGGAATTTGTGAGGATGTTGGGTGAAATTGATAGCCTCGAGTTGCCCTTGTGCGAGAATGTGGATAAGCATCAAGAGCCCCTAGCTAGTGAACCATGCAATGACTTGGAAGAGATTGAAATCGCCGGTGGAAGTTTCAATTCTCCTCTCCAAGATGACGTGGGGACAAGCGATGAAGATGGGGAACCACAACTTGAGGAAAGTGTGGGGGTGTGCAACAAGGAAATGAGGCCAAAGCCGCTTTTTGTGCCTTGTTTCTTGGAAATGAAGCTTGCTTGTGATTGGAGGCGATGCTTAGGGAGGAAGAGGTCGGTTAAGCTCGTAGGATGGATAGACCCCGGAGACGACTCGAAAGATGACTATGGGTCTTGGGATTCCTACTTCTTGCCTCCACCTTGGAGGCCGTGGAGGTTGGTTAGGCTCGAGCGCTTCTTGGGCCTTCATTATGATGTCGGTAGCGCGTTCGACTTGCTCCTCCATGCCCTCGAGGGCTACGGTTGAAGGAGAGTCCACCATCCTAGGTTTGACGGAGTTCCTAAAGAACCGTCATGTTGTATATTCCCCTCCTCTCCTCTTTAGAGTACTTTTGTTTGTATTTGTGTGTTTTATCTCTTGATTTTGTTAGTTTTGTGAAGCTCCTGTAATTAATTTGGTATTTTGATGAGCGATGTGAGGGAGTGAATTTGATGTGTACTTTGAGTTTATTGTGATAGGTGAAGTGAAGGTGACTCCTAGGAAGGAGTGGTTAGTGATAGAGCTTGGATCGTGAGTAAGGGAGTCGGTTTTTGGGATCATGGGAGTCATGAAGACCCTTCCCGACCGGGAAGGGTGTGTCGTCCCGACCGGGATGGGGCCGTCCCGATTGGGATGAGGGTGCCAAAAATCGAGTCCACTGGAGTGTCATCCCGATCGGGAAGGAGGCTTCCCTACCAGGAAGGGTTTATCAACCCGACCGGGATCATCCATCCCGACCGGGATGATCCCCTACTCCTTTTTGGTGCTTCTTCTTCGACATTTAAGCCCACCCAACCATTATATACCCCCACCCAACCTCCCTACCTTCCTTGCTCATATCATACCACCCACATACTTCATTTTCATATCCTCACTTTATCTTCTATCTACTTTAGACCGGTATACACACCAATTTCCACCCCCTCACACCATTATAAACCCACTACCTTAGCCATACGGTTTTCTCAAGCTTGAAGAAGGATGACAATGACGACAACAAGCAAGTGCCTATATTTATCATTGAGACGATGGAGCGAGTGAGTTGCTAACCGGTCGGTATGGCAACTATCCTTTCTTTTCCGTTTTTTATTGCTTGTTTTCCCCTTGTTTATCCCCTTCCCCTTTGTCATGGTGGCCTTCGAGGCCTTGGTATATGGTTGCTCCCGACTCTCGATGATGTGACTACGTTGAGAGTCATTTCAAAATCCAAATTTGCATGATTTTCACCCTTTTTGTACGATTTAGTCGGATTTGGGCGGAATCCGGGCTAGGTGACTTGATTACACCTAGTCCTCCCCTCCCATTTCCTTTTATTTCTTTCTTTTTATTTCTTCCCCCATCCATATCTTTTCTTGTCTCGGCCCATGGTGACTTGATTACACCCCGGCCGGACACTTTCTACCATTTTCTCCACTTTTTGATTTTTAGCTTTATTTTCGTAGTTTCTTTTCTTGTGCTCTCCCATGCACTACGGTCGAGCATGAGGACATTGCTCGGCTTAAGTGTGGGGGAGCGATATTCTATCGTAGTTAGTTTTATTTTCGTAGTTTTTAGAAAAAATCTTTAAAAATCCTAAAAATTTGAAAAAATTTCATAAAAATCAAAAAGATTTTCTTTTGTGTGTTTTTCTTTTGTGTCATATATTTCTTTTGTGGTGTGTTTTGCCTCCTTTTTCCTTATAGGTTGCTCAATCACCATTAGTTTTGGAAAGCTTTCAAGACATCCGGTAACATCTTCTAACCCTTTCCCTCTTTATTTCTTGTGAAGTTTGGAGAAGGTTTGTGATGTGGTGTGCTCGGGTGGAGCTTTGTAGTGCTTGTGGTTGATGTGGTGGGTTGTTTGGAAGCTCGGGGTGGTGTTTGTGTTGTTTATGTGTTTGTCTTGTTTTGTTTTTGTTTTTGTTTTGTGCCCTTTTGTCTATTTTTCTTTCAATTTTTGTCGTGTCTTTGTTTTGTGTGTGTATTTGTGTTTTGTGTGTAAACAGTTTTCGAAAACCCGGTTTAGAGGCTAGTGTGCGAGTGTTTACTTTCCCTTCCTAGTTGTATAAATCGAGTCTTGGACTTTAGTCTAGTAGAATGACCCTAAATCAATGATTTCGTTGGTTTCTTACCTTGAGTCCACCTAGCTTACTAGGGATTTACTACGGGATTTGCATTTTGACCATTATGACCACCCACGGTGTGAAAAGGCCTTGGTTGCCGAGTCCCGTCCCTTAGGTGACCACGTTTAGGATTGTTTGATTAGTCCAAGTTCTCCACTTTTTGTGGGTTTGAAGGGAAGGCGCCGTCCCAACTCACCCATTCACCTACCTCCTACACATATCCACCGAATAAAGTTGCAAATTGTTGAAATCGTCTTTCTTGATGCAAAAAGAAATGCCAAAAAGCCAAATCAAGCCAAAAGGGCAAAGAAAAGAAAAAAGAAAGAAAAGAAAGAAGAAAAAGAAAAGGCACAAAAGCCAAAAAAGAAAATAGAAAAGAAGAAAAAAGAAATGGCATAGAAAAACAAAGCAAAAATGCAAAAGAAGAAGAAAATGCCAAAAGAAAATCGTCTCACAAAAATAGAAACCTCACACCTCACAAAATAAGCCTTTTACCGACTATTACCGTGAAGAGCCTACCAAAGGACCGAGTCCCTAGGAAGGATGATAGCGGTAATGGTCGGTCTTCCCTCATTTTGCATATTTCCACCTTTTTACTTGGATTAGTTAGGCGGTTTCGGACATGGGACGACCCTCTTGGCTCATTGCTAAAGGGGGCGGGGTCTCACTTACCTACAGTGTCGACTAACACCGTGGTTCATCATTTTTCCATCCCGCCGATCGTCCCGTAGTACGTTATTAGAAGGTTAGGAGGAACCTAGGTAAGTTACCAACGTTTTTATTGTTTTGTCGTCATACTATTAGGGTTTAGTCCATTTTGGTTTGTATTGCTAGCTTGGGAACGTTGTCACTTGCCTTGAGTCCTAAACCGGTGCTTCCTCACCGCTTTTTAGAGGGAAGCGGTATTTGTTTCTCTTTGGGTGCAACCTTTTGTGTGTTGTTTGTATGGTTGTGTTGTTTATGTGTTTTGTGTCCGGTTGCATCCACAGTTTTGTCGCAAGACCCCACTTGCCTTGCGGAGTGAACTTTTCCTCTAAGTGCACTCGCGTGAGTTGAAAGGGCGTAGGGTGCACTAATACCCACTCGGCTATTTTAGTAGTAGTATGTGCTTACTCGAGGGCGAGTAAGGGTTAAGTGTGGGGGAGTTGATAAGTGTAGTTTGTAGTGCCTATTTCGTAGTGTTTTGGTCCCATTTTCCTTGTGGAATCGCTCCTTGGGAGCGATTTATGGGCTACTTACGCTTCCTCTAGTTCGTTTCAGGTTCCCGAGACCATTCGTGAAGAGTTGGAGCGATTCTGACTCAATACATACACTTTTCGGAGCCAACGAAGTGAAGGAACGATCACTCGATGCCTTGGATTCGACCCCGAGACCTTGGGACCCATTCCCGAGCCTCCGAGACCCGATCCCGAGTCCTGAGAATCGATGAGAAGTCCATGTGAAGCAAGGAAGGACAAAAAGGATCATATTGGAGGCCTACAAGACTCATCCCCGACGGGTATGACCTCATCCCGTCCGGGATGAAGTGCAAACAAAGAAGCTCTTTTGCTGAGTCAACCGGGACGGGATGAGCCTTCCCGGACGGGACCATGGAGCCATCCCGGACGGGATCACCATCCCGGACGGGACCATGAAGCCATCCCGGACGGGACCATCCATCCCGACCGGGATGAGCCCAATACAGCACCGCGTGACTTCCTTTCAATTCCTTTGCTCTTGTAACCTTATAAATACCCCCCCTCTTGTAATCTTAGCTTATGTTCTTCACTTCCCACTAAACCCTAGACTATTTTAGATTAGATTAGTTTAGATTAGAGTAGATTAGTCGGTAATTAGTCCTTAATCTTAGTTTAGTACTTGTATTAAGGGAATTCTTCAAGATCCATCCAAGATTGACAACCTTGGTGGTTTGTTTAGGGTTTTCTTCATTAATGCAAGTTTCAATCTTTCCTCTTCACTATTTTGGTACAATATTCTTCTCCTTTTACTCTTAATCCTTTATTGTTTATCAAGTTTGAATCTTTATTATTGTTTGTTCGTGTTCTTGTTAGTTTGATTGAGTTTCTTTAGGTATGTTTTGTTTCTTATGATGATTCCTCTTGTTCTTGTTAGTTGTCGTTTGATAATGTTAGATTAGTACTCTTGCTAGGGTTAGTAAGGTGATTAGGGTGTTAATTGGATGATTAAGGGTTTGTTGGAGATGTTGGTGGAAGATTTGGGTTTCCTCTTGGTTTGATGCATATCACATGTTTGTTGAAATGCTTGAATGACTAGTATGTGCATATGCTTGTTTTTCTTGCTTTTCTCTTGTGGGTAATAGTTTGCTTGTGGGTTCGGTTCCCTCACTAAGTAGCGAGAGCCCGGTGAGGACGACCCCTAGGTCGGTCTAAGTTGCGAGAGCCCGGATGCGATCTAGGCCACAATAACACGCTAGTAACCCCGTTTGTCATGTGTGTCGCCAAAATGGGTTTTAGGTGAAACCTCTAGGTTGGTTTAAGTTGCGAGAGCCCGGACTATACCTAGATTACCCTACTACCTTCTTCACTCTAGTTCTTCCTCGACCATTCCGTTACCCCTTTGACCCCGACCTAATCCTAGCCCGTTTTCCTTGTTTGTTTTCTCCGTCTCCTTAGCCATAGTCTTAGCCTTCTTCCCCTTATTATCATTCTAGTTTAGCCTAGTTCGTTGATCGAGTCCTGTATTTTGGTAACCTTAGTCTAGACGCCTCTTACCGTCCCCGTGGATTCGACCCGACTTACCCTAGCTACCCACTAGGATCGGTTGGTTAATTATTTGACGGTTGGGATCCACGACAAATCCCACCATCAGTATGGCGGAGATTACTCCAGGTTTGAATGTCGCCCCCAATGTGGCTAGGACGTCTGCTTCAGCATTCTTGTCTCTCGGAACTTGGCTAATTGAAAAGGCTACGAATCTGAGGGATAGATCCTTCGCCATTTCAAGGTAGGCCATCATCTTGGAATCCTTTGCGGCATACGAACCATTCACATGATTTACTATCAACTGGGAATCACTGTATACCTCCAGGCGCTTGATTTTGAGGTCTAGGGTCAGCTGGAGACCTAATATCAAAGCTTCATATTCTGCCTCATTGTTTGTTGTCCGGAATTCGCACCGTACTGCTTGGACTATGAGATCCCCTTGAGGTGACTTCAGAACTATTCCTGCCCCAGATCCTCTCATGTTGGATGCACCATCTACATTTAGCTTCCATACCTATTCACCCTTATCTTCTTCCAGGAGGAGGATGTCTTTCTCTGCCTGGGTCTGCAGTGCTGGGCTGAAGTCGGATACAAAATCTGCTAACGCCTGGGACTTTATTGCTGTTCTGGGGACAAATTTCAGGTCGAAGCCGCTCAAGTGCATGGACCACTTGGCCATCCTTCCTGACAACTCAGGTTTTCTCATAATAGTTTTCAGCGGGTAATTTGTTGTTACAGAAATAATATGTGACTCGAAATAAGGTCGAAGTTTATAAGACGCCGTAACAAGTGCAAGTACGAGTTTTTCAAGGGATGTGTACCTGGTCTCTGCAGGAAGCAGAGACTTACTGACATAATATACTGGGTGTTGTGCTCCCTCGTGTTCCCTCACCAGTACTGCCACTACTAAAAATCCCCTTGAATCTCGACACTTTTTTCTTTGATTTTCGACGCTTTAAAGCGATGAGAATTATAATCTCGACGCTTTACAAAAGCGTCGGATTTTGAGCCGTCAGGAATTTCTGACACTTTTAAGCGTCGATATTCTCTACACTTACTTGTGTCAACAATTTAAGACGACACTTTACGATGTCAAGATTCTTAACGCTTTAATGTGTATAGAATCAGAGGTTGACACTAATGTGCGTAAAGAAAAAAATGGTGGTAACTAACATTGACGCAAAAAAGCGTCAAGATTTACTTATTAAGAAAATAGTTTATAATTTTTTTAGATATATCTAACCCTTCAATATTTTTACAGTAAATTAGATATAATACGGAAAAAATATACAACCAAAACACATGTATAGTATCCGATGGCCAATCTTGCATATATAGATCGAGTATAGTATTTTGATCATGATTCAATAATAATGTCTCATCCAAAAATGAAATACAAATAAAATTACATCAAAATATATGCTCTCAAACATAATTGAGTATGTACTAAATTAATAACCGAATCTAATATCGATCGAAAAGAAATATGGAAGGAAGCTTCTCATCATGAGTATTAAATAACAAAACTCGTGTGCATGCAACAACAACAACCGTCTTATTTTAATAGAATAGTCTGATAGCTATTTTTGCAATTATCCCGGCGGATAATCATCTTTTGCAGAACCTGAAACCTACAAGATCATAAACAACCGTCTCTAAAAATATGAAAAATAAAGTTTGAGTATGAAGGGGCATAGATGCCACCAAATAGAAAAGAAGAGATCACTATAGTACAATAAGATCATAATTATTGGAAGAATTTTTTTCAACGAAACATCAGAAATATAAGTCAAAATATTAACCTCACATGAGTGTTGATTTCCTACATTCGAGTTATCTCCAAATGCTACATGCATTGATATGAGATTTTAATGAATATGGACAAATTAGCATAACTACTCTAGTAAACCTAGATACACTAGATTATGAATTGCATATCAGTGCTACAAGTAAAATATAACATCATAAATATCATTTTCAATCAATAACAAGTATCATTAGGAAAAAAAAGGATAAATAAAATAAATAAGATGATAATTTTCACAAAAAACAGACTAGTTTAACTTTTAAACACACAAGGTATTCCAGCGTATCAAAAAAGTATTCCTCATAAACTGACGGCTTATAAAGTCACAAGGCAACGAAAATATGTAGATCAATTTTATTCTAAGAAAATGAAGACATTACCATTTTGTCGTAAGCATAACATTCTCTTTATCTTGTAACTCCAGCTAATCATTTGTCTGGCTCATAGTTTTACCCACGTGTTCCCGTAGCTCAACTTATTTAATCTCTCGTTCATAGCTCAAACTTAATGTCGCGCAAACTGCATAGAAACACATAAGATGAAACTAAGTTACAAATGGTAAAATTAATTAATATAAGTGAGAAATAGATTGAAGGGTCAATGAATTATATGTATTAAAAGAAGGTAAACAATTAAACTGAATAAGATTCATCTATCAAACTCAACAAACTCTCTAAATTCATTAATTTTTTTTTACTAAATTCACGAATATAATAAATTAGGCAAATGATCATTAAACAAGCCATCAAACTCTGAACACATAAAGTGCGTCTAACATAGCATAAACAATAAGATATGCTAATTTGTAAACGACAGAGCACAAGAAAATGGATGAGTTGGAGCAAAAAAAAGGCATATCCGCTCCTTCAGCAACACACTAATATGCCAATAAGCTTTCTGTAGAATTAGGAAACATAACCTAATCATATCCTATCTACTTCATCTTAGATAACACTTGACTGAGAAGCAAGCTACTGGCTATGACACAATTTAAATTTTACATGACCCCTCCATGGAAACATAAACTCATAGTTGCAAGATAAGAACGGTACAGGTTTGATCAGCTCCAAAAGTTAGAATATAAAACTTAAAAAATGAAATTCAAAAAAGTCCTTTAACTCCCATGATCGAACTAAAAAATGAGCTTGAATATATGAATAGGTGTATGTGTACTAGCTAAACTCTAAATAAAGGTACATGAAGCTATGTTTAACCAACAAAGTAAAATAATCGAGAAACTAAGAAGACTGTTTAACAACCTTACTAGAAAAACAGCTTGAAATTATGCTTTGTAGACAACAGGTTCAACTGCGTCTTACCTGTAGCAAAAACACGCTTCTTAATCGAATACCAAGCATGCGTGTTAGCAAGAAGTGTTCAGGGAAATCCTGTGAAGACGAGTACATGAAAACCTCTCACCAAAACTCAGAGGAAACGTACCTCAAATTTTCATTAAGTTGAACTTTCATAAGCAAAAAAATACTAACAAAACGTTGTTTGAATAGCAAAAAAACAAGACTAAACAAAGTATAAAGCAAGGGCTGAATAAGAAAACAACCTCACAGGTCCCTTGCTAGTTGCTACCATTAGAATTTAGGAAGAGAGTCAATGTCATTCATGAATCAAACAAAGCAATAAAGACAAACTTATCCAAGTTTCAATTCTCCTTGTCCATGGATGTCGTACCGTTCACAGTGAATAGTTGTTGCTAATTCAGACCATATTCTACACCAAATAAGACCTACATTTAAAATTGCTACTTTTCTAGATCTGTAGGGAAAGCGCAATTTGAATGGCATGTGAGATAATATATAGAAATCAGATCGTACATAAACCCTATTTTAACCCAAAAGTTCTAAATAATAATGCAACAGTCTAGCTCTAAAACGCAATAATAAAAACAAAAAAAACACTAACCAAGTAATTAAATACCATAAGGGAACTAGAAGCACTAAAAATTATACCTTTCAAAAGAAAGGGACGATGTTCACTGACAAATAACAACATCAGTACACCACAGATCTTCAAGTATGGACAATTTTGAGGAGGATAAATATGGCTATATGCGATCGCAATTGAAGTATATGAATATGGATGGACAAATCTGCAAAAGAAGACAATGAACGATTTTACCTAGGTCTGCGATTATCTAATTAATTAATTAATTGATTAGAGGGAGAGGGGTTAAAACTTTTTTATGAAGCGCGAGAATGAAATGTGAAATGCGCTTGATTTAGGTTTTTGGGTACAAGTGGGCGGTTAAAAATGAAAATAGAGTAAAATGATGGAGACGCTTATTTAAGCGTCAACCTTTAAGTGACAAGAAAGTCATGGATTTGTTGTAGTGTGCACTAATTGCTACCTCGGTTACTGACAGGTACAGGAAGAGTTGCTCTCCAGGTTCCGGTTTTGACAGCAGAGGTGGAGTGCTAAGGTAGTGCTTCAGGTCGCTGAACGCCTTCTCGTGCTCTGCTGTCCAATCAAACTTTTGGGCCTTCTTCAGGACGTCATAGAACAGCCGACATCTATCTGAAGACCTGGAGATAAATCTGCTCAGAGCAGCAATTCTTCCAGTCAGCCTTTGCACGTCTTTTGGCTTCTGTGGGAATTCCAGCTGGAGGATGGCCTTGATCTGCTCTGTGCTAGCTTCAATTCCCCTCTGGGTCACCATGTACCCCAGAAATTTCCCACATGACACTCCAAATGTGCACTTTGAAGGATTTAACTTCATCTTGTATTCCCTCAAGGTGTTGAAGGTATCCTCCAGGTGTGTTGTATGTTGCGAGGCTTGCTTTGACTTGACGACCATGTCGTCAATATATACCTCCATTGTGTCCCTAATCTGCCTCTTGAACATCTTATTGACTAGCCTCTGGTAGGTGGAACCTGCATTCTTTAGACCAAAAGGCATTACATTGTAACAATATATACCTCTCTCAGACCTGAAAGCTGTCTTCTCCTGGTCTGCCGGATGCATCTTGATATGGTTGTACCCACTCCATGCATCAAGAAAGGTTAGCATCTCGTGGCCTGCTGTAGCATCTACCATGACATCTATATGTGGTAGGGGGAATGGATCTTTCGGGCATGCTTTTTTCAAGTCGGTGAAATCGACGCACATCCTCCACTTGCCATTCTTCTTTGGGACCACCACCACGTTAGACAACCACTCTGGATACTTCACCTCCCTGATTTTTCCAGCAGCCAGCAGACTGTCCACCTCTTGATTTATGACTTGGTTTCTTTCTGGGGCAAACTTCCTCCTCTTCTGCTGGACTGGCTTGTAGCTGGGATCCCCACTTAGCCTATGGGTTATAATGCCGGGGTCTATACCTACCATATCATCATGCGACCAAGCAAAACAATCCATGTTAGTTTTTAATAATTCAATGAGGTTTTGGCGGATATTACCTGTGCATTCTAATCCGATTAACACTTTTCGCTCTGGATGTTGCTTGTTCAAGTTGACTTCATCCAACTCCGCCTGAGGTGGCTCTAAATACTCCTGCAGAGGTAGATGAAGGCTCTGTAATTGCTATGCTGGGGGGCTCGCCGTCTTCTTAAGGGCTACCCTGTAGCAATCCTTGGCCTCTCCTTGGTCTTCGTTGATCTTCTACACTCCCCAGGGTGTAGGGAACTTCAGGCACTGGTGGTAGGTGGAGGTGATGGCCTTCATCTCATGGATCCAGGGCCTTCCTAGAATCACGTTGTAGGTGGAGGGTCCATCAATGACTAGGTACCGTACTTGCTTGTTAACTCCTCCGGCGTAGGTAAGAATGGTGATCTCTCCCGGAGAATGCTTGGTCTCACCACTAAAACCTACTAAGGGAACCGCCTTCCTCGTTAGGTCCTTCTCGCTAAACCCCATGTTCTGGAGAGTTTCCAGCATGATGAGGTTGACTGAGCTCCCAGTGTCTACCAGAATCTTCTTCACGGTGCAATTCCCTATAGAGAGAGTAATTATTAATGCGTCATGGTGCCTCTCTGAAATAGCTTCTGCATCAGTTTCGTCAAAGGTGACAGCTGGAAGATTCTTGCAACTGATTTTGCAGGAGTGCTCTGGTCTGTCTCCTCTGGTCTGAGAAGCATGTCTCTTGGCTGCTGAGTAGGTCAGCTCGCATAATTCCGATCCTCCTGTGATCACATTGACAATTCTGGTACACATTGGAGGTGGAGAAGGCAATAGTTGATCTGTTGTATTTATTCCGCTAGAGTTTCTGGACGTGAGGTGATCCAAATTCCCCTAATCATACTGGAACTTAACCTCTCTCCTGAGCTGGACACACTCATCGGTATGGTGTCCGATGTCGTCATGGAATTCGCACCTCTTGCTGGCATCCCTTCGGTCATTGGTGTGCTCCTGTCTCCTGGGCCACCTGACTCTGCGTCCTAACCCCCTCAGAGCCTTAAGCACCCCATCAAGGTTGGTAAAGAACCCGTACTCACTTACTCTGGGTGGCAATCCTGGATTGTCCTTCCAGTCTTTCTCCTCGGAAACCTTGCTTACATTCCTGGAGTAGGGCTTCGATCTCTCACCCCTTTTTTCTGTTGGCGCCTTTCTGGTGACATACTCAGAACCATACGTAGCCCTTCTGGAACCTGAATCTTCTTCCAGTCTGATGGCTGCTATTTCCTTGGTCTGCACATCCTCAAACGTGGCACACGGGTATTTTATGAGGTCCTTGTACAGATTCGAGTCCTGGTGGAGCCCTTAACGAAAGGCTTCTATGGCGGTGGGCATATCACATCTGGGGATGGTTACTTTCTCTTTGTTGAATCTGTTGAGGAAGTCACGTGTAGATTCTTCGAACTTCTGCACCACCTGATACAAGTCACTGGTCTGCTTCTCTGGTTTTCTGCTGCTGGCGAACTGCTGGTTGAAGGCATTGACCAGGTCAGCGAAGGAGGTGGCGCTTCGGTTAGGCAAACCAACGAACCAACGGAGAGCTGCTCCTGACAGAGTGGAGCCAAACCCCTTGCACATGCATGTTTTCTTCAGGGGCCCCGTAGCGGTCACCACCATCTTCTGTTTGTACTGGTTGATGTGATCTAGGGGGTCTGCAGTGCCATCATAAAGCGTCATGGCTGGTGGCATGAAGCCCTTCGGTACAGCAACACAAGCTAGATCGTCGATGAAGGGTGAGTCTGCGTAGCTGTCCCTAGCTCCTCTCTCTAGGGGGTGTGGCATTCCAGGAATCTTGTTGATCAGGTCCCTCAATTCCTTCAATTCCTGCCGTTGCTGATCTGCTGTGCTGATTGTTCCTGCAAGAGGGTTAGAGACAGGAGGAGAAAAATTGAAAGGAGTACTCCCTGCATAAGGTCCTCCAAGGTGTTGACTGCTAGGAGGAGGAGGCAAAGGTACTGCTGCTGTCGCGGATCCG
Source organism: Agrostemma githago (assembly GCA_958450325.1). NCBI lineage: Eukaryota > Viridiplantae > Streptophyta > Magnoliopsida > Caryophyllales > Caryophyllaceae > Agrostemma > Agrostemma githago. Next base: position 55,748,340 of record OY288247.1, on the reverse strand, counting down.
GGCTGCCATTCTGACGCCTGCTGGAGTGGGGTTCTGGGTGCTGTCCACACTTCTCCAGAGGACTGGTTGCTGGATAAGGTGGTCATCCCTAGTGGAGTTACAAATTGTCATCCTGGCGTCTGGTGGACAGGGGTGCCTACAAAAGATAGTAAGTTAGTTTCTCGACTTTCGATGTTGGAGAGGAGGTTACCTGTGGTAGGAGATGTGCCGGGTGTGGGGCCGTAGGTCAGGTAACCCAATCCCTGGGGTTCAATAACTGGGTCTGGTGGAGCCAATCCAAGCTCCAGTCTGGTGACCAATTCTGAGGGTACTTCTCTGGTGGTCTTCCTGCTGGTCATTGACTCCCTGCGGGTGCTTGGTTCTCCCCTAGGCATCAAGGGCAGCATCTCTGGTGATGGTTGGACCGATGCAACTGGAGTCTTGTCTGTTGCCGAGATCCGAGCCTTGATTTCTTGGTTGTCCTTCTGCAGGGTTTCCACTGCCTGGCGCAGAGCATTGATTCCTTATCCCTGGATCTAAATTGCCTAATCTTCCACACTATAGGTGAAACCCTGTAGAGAGAGCTGAGTTAAATAGGCAAGTTGACTAAGTTTTTTTTTCTAAGGGATTTTGGAGGCATAGTCTTAGTCCTTGCGTAGTCCCCACTATCTTTTCTCTTTTAACTCCTAAGAAAGATGTATCCTGGAGAATGTGTATAGAAAGTAGAGCCATCAATAAGATCACTAGAAATTAGAGGCGGAAGCATACTCTGCATCAGGTCTGGCGACCCCGCCCCACTGGAAGCTTCTCCTACGAACCCTCCTGGAGTCAAGGCTCTGGTTGGTATGCTTTCCTTCCTGGCCTTGGAGGAGCTGGTGACCCCAGTGGTTTTAGGCGTCGGAGGGGGCCTAGATGCCAACAACGTGTGTTTCATTGTCTGGTTGGTAGGGATTGCCAGGGTAAGGGGCGTGAAAACTGGCTCAGCTGCTCCTGGGGACGATCCTCCTCCAATGGGTTGAGTGGATGCTCCTTGACTGCTGGAAGAATTTTGGCCGGATCCGGTCATGACGACACGAGATTGCCTCACGGTAGGATTTGGCTTATAGGAAATGATCACTTTGCCCCACGGTGGGCGCCAAATTGTTTTGGTAAAAAAATTACCGGGTCTACGATATCGGTTGCGGGTCAAAGCGATCGTCCTATAATTATGGATGACGAAATCGAATCGTTTCTAGCGAACGAAAACAACGAAGAAGAAAAGGAACACACACAAAGTTTTGGTGACGCGGAAATCCGATGTGGGAAAAACCGCGGGTGGAGTTGGAATCCCGCCAAAATTATACTATGAACTAGAAGAGGTGAAGAAGAGAATACAAATACAAATAATTTTACTATAATTCTGACTTTGATTGATTGTGGGTATATGAGCTTGGAATGGGCATGTTCGGATGATCCATCTTTCTTCCTCTTCTTGCCTTTTATATTGTTGCTAACCGTTACCTCTCTCTCCTCCAGAATCTTGACATTTAATTCCCTCTTAATTGCCTGAGATCTCATCCTTTAACTCTCCCTCAGCCGTTACCTTCTCCTCCTGGATTCTCTCCTGGTCTGCAGAAGGGTTTCCTGGTTTGTAGGGGGGTTGTTGCCTCCTTCTTGCTGTGGGCTAGATTTCATCTTCCATGTGTTGGGTCTTCTTGATTAAGTGGCCCACTGTTTTACTTCATGCTTTACTTGGCCCATTATTGTGTATCGTCTCGGGTTTGTTTGACTTGATGTCTTCTGAGTATTTGACTTCCGTCTTTTAGTCTTTGACTTTGACTTTTGACTTTTTGACTGTCCACTCGTATTTTGCCACGTGGTACTCCTGGGGCGCAAATTTTTGGCACGATTAGTAGTCTCATTAATAAATTCCGCCTTTGTTCTTTTTCTGCCAATGTTCTTGACTTCACTGTTCTGAATATCAATCATCTTCCAATTTGCAGCCACAATATCTCTAATAAAAACCCCTTGATTTGCATTTCTGTGTTAACATAAATTCATCAGTCAGTTTTCATTCATAAAATAAAATATTTGATGTTGTTTCTATTATTTGGCTCACCTTGAAATGAATTCATTCACTTGTGGTATGTCTGGCATGATACGAATTTTTGTTGCATCAGTTGTTGATATCCTCATTTGTCCTATTACACAGGATGAATAGTTAGGTTATTTTTTCAGAGTCTATTTAAAGTATGCACAAATATTATATAAATCATACCTAAGTATGGGCATCTCTGCACACAATGTAATACAATTATGGGCTTCTGTACTAAGAATTTGTCATCAGTTGCAATTGACCTGATTTCATTTCCAAGTTCTCCACATATCCATACTGACAAAGTTGTTCCTCAGTAATTATTTAAAAACAGTTTTAAAATATTTCAAAATAAAATTTTAAGAGTTAAAAATGATAAACATCAAAAGAAAATTACTTCAAATCTTGTAGCTCAAAAGTAGTACAGTCAAAAATCTTATTTTCAAGGAGAAACTGTACTTCTCCACCTGCCCAATCACATCTGCATACATGTTTTAGTTAATAATATGAAATTGATACTTAAATTATAATTTCTTTTTCTAAGAGTAGTAAATTTACCTATCAAGGATCTCCCCTTTAGGTTGTTGTCATTCACATCTTGAAAATCAACAAAATTGAAACCGAATGTTGGCAGGTTGCACTTTCTATTTCTTCAATGACAGTAGATGAGATAAATTTTATACGCCAATCATTAGTGGTAGCAGCCTCACATGTAAAATTGGTTTCAAAATGAAATTTACTTATTCTGTAAATTTGTTGTTCCTGTATCTTTCCCTCAAATTCAGATTTCAAGTCATGCACTATTTTTGCTTGCATCATATCACCTTAAATTTATCAATTTTGAATATTATTAGCATAATAATATTAAATAAGATTCTAATTGCAAAACTGATCTATGGTGCTTACTTTTACGTCCACCATTAAGGCTTGAATTGAGTTGATATCTTGATTGCACCTATTGAAAAGATCTTCTTCTGCTTTCCAAACCCGTAAAACTTTAGCTTCAAACAAAAAATCATTCTGAGATGGTTGCAACTTATCAAAATTAGAGAACATTGGTTTGCTGATTTCTGATTCTGCCATTTTCTGTGTTATTAATTTTTCAAGTGTGGCATTGTACATAAAGAATACTGTATTTATATTGTATTTATAGTGCCGAAGTATTAGCAGAAGTCTAACCTATCATGCTAGTTGTGGGTAGTTTCATAAGAGAAGTTATGCTTGGTTGAGAAGATAGTGGGTATTGTTGAGATAGATAGCTAATAACTGTCTTCATGTGGCTGAATTAGGAAGTTTTAGTAGAACTCTAGAAGGAGTGAATTAATTAACTGTTTTGATGGAGATTTGATTTATCATTATAGTAAGGAATATAAATTGATTTGATATACTTGATTGAGATAAATCGTGATAATGTTGACGTACATTGCTGATAACTGTCATCATGACGCTAAATGATTGAGAAAAACTAAATGAAATTTACAGATTTTTTAAACCTAATTTTAAATTAAGTAGCATATCAATGAAGCATGAAAAACTGAATGACATTGAAATACTTGCTTAGGACATTATAACAATGGTTCAAATTAAACTGAAAAAAAGTAGCTGATATGTGTAGAAAGTGTCAAATTACTTAATTGTTTTGTACTTAAATAAGTTAATTAAAATTAGTTCATGATTGAGATTTGATGTGTAATTAAACTAATAAAATCTCTTATATATATGTCGGAACATCTGATCTTCACATAAACATATTGAGGCATATTATCTTGATTAAAGCGTAATGGTGTGTAAAAACCTCGATGATGAGCAACAACCGTGAGTCAATTATAAAGCATGAATACAACCTATTTATCTATTGAGATTCTGGATTGCAGATTTACGCTTTTAGAATAAATGGGCACAATATACTCCCCCCATTCTTTTGATCCCTACCATATGTTCAATATATGTGAGTCGTATTTTAATCAAATAGTAGGGATACAAGAATGGGGGGCAATAGTTTGTCCATTTAATTCTAGTGATAACTCTCTAACTTTTAGTTTGTGAGTAATTCACTCTTAGAGTCGGATAGACTTTTATTATTTGCGGATCTACCTAATTGAAGTGTCTTATCTATATGCTTGAATCTTAGGGGGTTTTTATGCATGGATTCAAGCATCATGCTGAAAATAAGTGGCCTGAGGGTCACCATTCGAAGAATGGTGATTGTTTTTACATGCTATATTATATCAAATAAATTACAATTGCAGTAAATTGATTTTAAATGTTTGCTTTCTAATTTGTCAAGGGTTGAATTTCTCATAATATATTATGTTGAGTTACAATCATATCGACCATCATAAATTAATCAGAATGACATTGAAATAGCAACACTGAAACTAGATGGTGTTTGATTAACGTATTATTCCAGTAAACTAAAACGTTATGGTATTAATATGTCCCATAATTTTTTTAACAGTGAATTATTTAATACTCCCTCCGTCTCGTTCATTTGTTGTTCTTTTATATTCATTGTGAGGAGTATTTTCATCAAAAGACAACAAATGAACGAGACGGAGGGAGTAGTTTTTTGTGGAGTATAAATGTTAGAGTTTAGAGATAAGTTAGTTGCAGGTTCACATAATAATATATGATTTCAGGTCACTTTTTTAAATTTATCATGGAAGTAAGATTTATTCAGTAATGGTATTTAATTGTGGAATTGTGTATACACCCGCATTTTGACTGGCAGGTGTCTATGGTAGTTTCCAAAAATCACCCGATGATGATCGGACGCAAACGTGCTCTAACGCGCTCGGATATGGGCTCGGAATCAGTAATGTCCGGCATGGGCTTTTAACGGGATATAAATCTCACAAAACTAACCTCAAATTCAGGCCCAGTGGGTCGTTTCGAGCAAAATAAGACTAATTTGGGGCAAAACCGACACCAAAAATAAAACCCGTCTTTTAGCTTCCGGGTCAAAACACGGTCAAAGACGAATCCGTCACACAAAGTCAACCAGGTGCGCTTCTAGAAATGTGCGCCCAAATACAAAATTCAAAATTTTCCAAAGTCAACCATTTCCTAAAATGGCTTATCCAAATTGATCCACTCGGTTGAGTGGAGCCTCAAAATCCGGAACAAACCCGTTTTTAAAGGCACTCGACCGAGTGCACTAGGGCCACTCGATCGAGTGACCCTAGGTCGTGGGGTTTTCCTATAAATACCCCATCAACTCATCACATTTCACAACTTTTTTTTAACTAACGTCAGCCAACTTTTTACTCCTTTATATCACATTCCAACCCTAAAGCACCATCACACACATACACACTTCGAGAGCAAGAACCCGTTAAAATCCGTCACTACAAAACCTCCAAATTCACACACCATCAACTCTTCCTACATATCTCGACGTTCCCGCGCCAATGCCACCATTTGACGAACCGTATCCCGAGAAGCAAGAGCATGTAGGTTGAGGGTGTGATATTCAAACACCAACATCTCCTTTCTCTTTTGTTTTTTTTTTGTTTTTTTTATTGATGTTCATGTATCTATATATTATAATTAGTCGATAGTAACGACAAACGCTAACATCTAACATTTTTTCTTTATCGCAGCTAACAACCAAACATTTAATTATCGTTATTTATTTTCGTCTCATTTACCGCGTATGTATAATAGTAGTAAAACTCGGTCTTGTACGCATTTGACTATGACGATCATCTAAAGTCCGTTTAACCCCTTTACGAGCAACAATGGAGGTTGCACCCTTTCGAGGAGCGCCGCCCCAATGTACTCAAGGGCGTAACGTGATCGTGATTGATCATAGTTTAACGCGTTCGACTCCATTTCTAAGATTAGTGGGAAATCCGTTGATGCGAAAACCGACATCACATAATCCGTTAGGATTGGTATCGATGTCGTGACGCGAAGGACTACAATTTCGTCACTAGTCAAACTTTTCAATCTCATATCGACATTTTCTATAAAATTCCGATAACGGTATTATGATCATACAAGACATGATTATAGTACCGAAAAACCGAGTTAAATCTAAATCGTCAATATTTTTATTTAACTCGGCCGACTATCGATTTTTAAACATAAAAAAGAAGCGAGCCATGCCTCGTACAGGGGGCACTCGATCGAGTGCCATAGGCCACTTGATCGAGTAGCACCCCAAAAACCGGGCAGTAGCCACCCTAAGGACGCACTCGATCGAGTCCAAGCCATGACTCGATCGAGTGGGTCCTGTAGCCCAGAAATCCAAGGACTTTAATGCATCATTCGAGCCTCGTCTTTTTCTACGACTTTAGTCGTCGCGTGTAAAGTCAATCACGTGATCCCATTTTTCAAAACTCATGCATATCACTTCACATAAACAACTTTGATCGACGGTCTCACACTATTAATCGTTTGTCGAAGATTCTTTAGTCGTATCCGACACATGATTAATCTAGACTCTATTTTCCGATATGATAAGTTGGGACAAGGCATCGAGATTCGGGATCGGGCTAGTACCACGCCTAGGTCCTCCATCTCCGTCCTTTGGTTAATATACAAAATGATGTGTATTTAATCAAAGTTCGTCCATTCATTCAATTTACGGTCTAGCTTGTATTTACTATTTACGGGTTCGTTTATAGTTGATATTTACCGTTTTCTATTCGATTATTATAATTGTAACTCCCCGGATTTAAACAAAAGGAATAAAGTAGATAATTATAGCGTCTTATATTAATAATACACCATGGTGGCGGAAACACAATGGTTAACTAAATCCGAGTGTTACCAACATAGATAGTTAATATGTCTTAACGCATACAACTACTCTCGGAATTAAACCCCGATAAAAATAAAACTACAAGGTTCAATTATTAAACATATAATCAATATTAATTCTATCTCGAGTTAACCCCATTCATGACCAAGTATCACATCAACCTGAAAAAAATAAAAGTCCACCGTCAGTGAGGAGTAACTAGAAGTCCTCCCAGTCATGACTGATGAAAATCTAATCGTAATTACGAGAATATAATAAGAGATAATATATACTCCATTTTAAAAAAACATGATAACATATAAAGTTCATCATAACATGTGATAAAATATTAATAGCAAGGAATAGATGACAACGTAACTAATACCAAGCCATAAATAAATAAATATAATGTAAAACTGATATATACGTCCTTCCAGAACTTGAACCAAAATATATAGAATAACACGAGCTAAAAACGAGCACCGTCTAGGGCCAATAACCTGAAACCCTAAACTTCGATGCCAATAACCTGACACCAAAATAACCCTACGGTGGGACACATAACCGTTAACCCATGACTAAGACTGGCCAGACTTTCGAGGGACAAAATGTCTAATTAAGGCGTAAAAGTGCGGACCCTTAACTAGTCAAGGCGTAAACGTGCGGACCCTTGACCCCCCAACAACATATCCATAGACTCATAAGAGTATTCCATAAGGAACGGTCAACCCTTAGCGGGCCAATAACCTGAAACCACGCCAGGGTACTAGGTAGGCCAATAACCTGAAACCTACCCAGTTTGGTATTGCTCTTCTCGAGTAGACCAATAACCTGAAACCTACTCGATATCTTATACTCTAGCCATACCATATATAAAATGGAACAAGGTCCAAAAGATAATATCTGGGCACCATGGATAACCCCATGTTAACATGCAAACGCTCATAACCGAGCAATCAATTTTAATAGCATCAATATAAATAAAATATAATAAAATTGCTAGAGTATAAGATAAATTTTCACCATAAAATTCAATATCGCTTAAAACAACCATTTATCGAAGTTGTATTAGTTGAACATGAGGACTAAATAAGTTTTATGTTAACTATATGATTAAGTAAATAGTATTAGATCATATGACATGCACAACAATTAATTACAATTTTTTTTATATTTCTCTTACACGTGAATATAAATTCTTTTATTAAATAAATGATCAAATTATTATTTATGATGCATAATAAAAGTTGAAAAGCATTAAATAATTGATATTTGTAAAAATAATAGATCTAGTTCTTAAAATAAGTATGTCTATGTTTTACATCATAACATGTAATTTATTCACATAGTATAATAAATCATTAAATAGTAATTATAAAATTAAATTTTAAAACTAGATGTAAGAGAAAATATGAAGAAGTACAAAAGTATAATAAATCATTAAATGGGGTTCAAACCCTGGTTGTCAAGCAAAGAGGCATTATGTCTAACCACTAAAACACAACTACTATTTTGTTCATTTCCAGAATTAAATTTTACTTACTTGTGAACAAACAGTGTTATCTAGGGTGACGAAAACTTATATTTTTAATTATTATACAATCATGGATATGCTTAACTACACATTATAAATGATTAAATTTAAATTACATACTGTCCATGAAAATTTATTTAATATAAAATTAAGTTTTAAGTTCTATTAAAATAATGTCATATTAATTATTTAACAAGTCTTTATACTTACAATTTATAATAACATTTTTAATAGGAAATTTCATGATCAATTAATTAAATAATTAAATAAAAGTATTTTATGACACTTATAAATTAATTTTAACTAAAAAAATCAGAATATATTTATATCAAATATCATATGAATTTATCTCATTTTTATTATAACTTGAGGGTTTTATTACCTAATTATCCATTTAAATCCAAAAGACTAATTATATAAATTATAGAATCACCATGCAAAAGTTTATTACATACTAAAAAGTCATATTATAACAAAAAAATATTTTTTTTCATAATTATTTACATATAGTGGATATTTATGCATGCATGAGTATTCATAAAAAATGTGATAACATGGAAAAAATAAAATAATGATCCAAAAATCAAATCTAAAAAACTTAAAACTCTACATGCAACATCATGAACATAAAAAAAAAACTAGGAATATAATTAAGAACATAATTATTTTAATCTTTCAGATAATTTATATATTTATTGCATGATAAATAAATGGGTTATTTAACAACAATAATACCAACTATATGACGTCTTCCAAAAATAATATCAATTTTAATAAATCTGAGAATAATACGTATTATTGTAGTAGTTAAACCAGAGTAGTATGGGTGACCGGTTACCTGTAGAACCCTTTCACCTTTTTTTTTCACCTTTAGTTTTATTCAACAGCAATAATATCAACTATAGAACGTCTTCCGAAAATAATTCCAATTTTAATAAATCTGAGAATAATACGTATTTTTGGAGTAGTTAAAATCAGAGTAGTATAGATGACCAGTTAACGGTAGAACCCATTCACCTTCCTTTTTTGCCTTTAATCTATTCATGTTCACTCCTTTTCACCTATTCAGTATATGAGGCATTAAACGTCATTTATGTCCTCCGTCTTTCTCTTCCTTCAATCTCACCAAATCTAGCTAACAACACAATCCTACATCAAAATCAACACGTTAATTTAAACGAAACGTATAGAAAAAAACGTAGAAGGATGAAGGGTAATGGAGAGAGAGGGTGAAGAAGAGAAGTAATGAGGAGTAGACCTGAAAAAACTGACCCGACCCGAATAAGCCAAACTGAACCCGACCCAAAACCCAAACTTAAGACTTGATTTTGACCCGTAATCCGAATTGACCCGAGCTAACTCGAAACTGACCCGACTATTATTATAGAAAACTAGTCGATATCCTAAAAAAAGTTGAAACAGCAAACCCGAGAATGACCCGAACCCGAAATTATTCGACCCAACCCGAAGTCAACCCGATTATTATGATACGAAAGTGGCCTGACCCGAAGCTGACCCGACACGGTTCACCTGTTATCCAGGTGTAAGGGAGGAGGATGGAGGATAAGTAGCAGGTTAAATATTAATTAGGTGACTTGATGTAGCAGGTTATAAAGGCGCTTATACTACTCTTGTTTAACTATTCTAATAATACGTATTATTCTCGGATTTATTGAAATTGATATTATTTTGGGAAGACGCCCTATAGTTGATATTATTGTCGTTAAATAACCCTAAATAAATTAGAAGCATGATTAAATAATGAGCAACAAAATCAATCATATATTCATATATTCATCATAAAAATATATACATAATTTATACCATGAAGTTCATATATTATCAAAATTTGTAAATTTCATATACATCCTCAATCTTATTATAAATTCATAAAAATGTTAGAATTTCATAAATCAAGAAAAGGAGCAACCTAGTTACCTTGAGAGAAATTTAGTAGTATTAATATAAGTAGGATATGGATGATATCAACCCAAGTGGTTTCCTTCCACCAAGATCTCTTGTTCACCTAGTTTTAGATTAATAAAATTTATCAAGATCAAGATGATAATAAAAAATTAAAATAGTAATGAATAAAATCTACACTTACTAGTAATTAGAAATGATGGAGAAGAGGATATGGAAAAGGAAATTATGAGAAATGGGGATGATGGTTCACGGTGGAATGGTGGAGAAGTGAAGAGTAGTTCATCCTTAATTTAAGAACAAAATGCATGTGATGATGAAGATGCTTAGCCTTATCCATATAGCCATGCATGGCTATAAACCTATGCTCATAGACCTTGGGCTCCAAGAAAGTGCAAGTTGGCAAGTTGGCAAGCTGTAAGCATGTGACAAAAAAAAATAAGTGAAGTGGAGATAAGGGCGGAATAGATTTGGTCCGCGGGTTACGGTAACTGCCTGTCGTATTTCGATCATAACGTTCTTTACAGAACTCCGATTAAGATGATTAAGGTGGCGTTGGAAAGCTAAGCGAAATATATAAAACTTTTATGATTTGATCAAGAGCCAAATACGTCTCTAACCTGACGTAAAATAAGCAAATATATTGCCTTGGTTCTTTAGTCCATCCGAACCTAAGGATTTAAGGGCATAAATAAAAGTGTGAAGGATGGGAACCTAGAATATTAATTCCAAGCATACAAGTGATAGGTGGATTAATGGATAATGGAGATGGAGTTAAAAGAGTTTATATGTGTTTATCATATTATGAAAACACGGGGTGTTAAAATAATATTATCGCTCGTTGTATTGTGAATTCCGGGTTGTATTTCCGCCCGTGTAACTTGTAATCGATTTATATTGCTTTGCTTTATTTATTTGCGTTTTACCGTTTATAAATGAACCTTCGCATGCTAAATCACTTCGACAATAATCAAGATGCATTAAAATGACGTAGCTCATATTTAATTCGCATGCCTAGCTAAAAACGCTGTTTGCATATCATTTCACCGGATTACTAACGCGCATATTAGAAAGTCAAACGATGTCTTAGTAGAGGCCGCTAAGTGCGGGCGGGGTTGGGTGTCCTTAGTGGGCTTCCCAACACGTACCCTCACCCCTTACTCAGAACCTCGGTTTCCGGATGCCCGAAACTGTTGGCGCACGAGAGTCATTCAATACACGATAACCGGTAGTGACGATATCGGTATCGCAATGCAAAGGGACGAGCCCAATAAACTCTGAAACCGAAATGGGCCATACTTTGCGCATGGTCCATAGCGATATAGAGTGGGCTCGAACGGGTCCGAACTCCCACAAAGTTCGGTGGCGACTCCATTTCGACTTAAATTTCAATTCGATCCATTCTCATATGGAGATGCATTCGCCTACCCAAACCCGCGCGTGGCCACGTCGGGGTGGACCTACGTCATGTCCACAATTTGGCGACTCCGCTGGGGATTAACTGATGAGTGACTAACCATCGGCATCCTCAGGGTGAGACTCGAATAGAAATCGTCTGACTAGCACAATACGCGTTTTAGTTTTACGGTTCATGCATAACCCCATATTTTCCCGAGCCGGTACTGGTGACCGACGTCCCACTATACCACGATGTACTCCGCCTTTAATACGTTAAAAGTGTTCATAGTCGATTCGTATAGACTTTGCGGCATGTTCTAAGCTCAACTCGACTTAGGAAGTCCGTCCCGATTCTCGTCTAGACTATGAGCACCGGTATAGACCCCATTTAGACCGACCGAGACTTAGTGTAAAGCATAGAGGGTGTCGTTATAATGCTTGCGTGACTATGTGCTACTTGGTTTCCGTGTCGTTTTCAAAAACCGTTATTTAAAAAAAAATGCATCTTTTCAAAAAAGTATATTCAAATTTCAAAACCCGGGAAGCTACCGAATTTAGGACTCTTGATTTTTTTCTCAAAATAGCCTATTTCTAGCCGATATGCTGCCCATTTTCCAACTTCAAGATATTCTCGAACTTTCAAAATTGTGGCCCGATACACTTTTTCGACTTTTGAAAAATCGGGCCCTTCCCCGAGTCTTCTCAGATTTTTCAAAAAAGCAATCCATTTCTAAAACCCTCCTCTTCTTAGGACTTCCCATATTTAGTAGTGTCGGGTCGTGTCTTAAGTCGTCAAGGTCTTTAGCGTCGAAACTCTGTCGATCTTACATCACGAGTTTCTTCCCTATCCCAGTCCGCCTTATTAGACTAAGGCAAGGTCCACCTACGTAGGACATACTCCTACGACGGAGGGACCGTCTACACATTCAAGTCCAAAGTCTGGGGACGTCTCACGTGGACCTTTCTTCGAACAGGACTCGGCCCACCCGCCGAATCCTAAGAAAGGCCCATCTTTCACGAGTCACCCGTCTAGGAGTCTTTGTCAAGTCTTTTTTTTTTAGTCTTTTCCTTGCTCGGGATGTACTGTTTTGATTCCAAGGTCCGGGTTCCGTTTCTGATTGCGCGGTGTTCTTAAAGACAGGCACCGTCCACCAGACACAGCCGCAAAATGGAAGCTGCTCTGAACAATCTGAAGGCCTCATTGGATGCCATGGCCGACAAACAAATCGACATTGATGCCCAACTAACAGAAATGAGGGCCGGTCAAGTGGCTATTGTTGCTCGTCTAGTTGTAGTGGAGCAAAGGACTCCAAATACCGAGGTTATGGGGCCTCTAGCTGAACTAGTTAGCTCAGTGCGCCGACTAGAGGAGCAAATTCACTTGAATGGGAGTAACAATATACATCGGAAGAATAGTCGGGAGTATTCCCCGGTAAGTGACAAGCTGCCCGCGAACCTGAACCTCATGGGCTTACCCATGTTTGAAGGGACTGAAGACCCGTTACTACATGTACGGTCCTTTAAGGAGTTCATGGCTATTAAGGGAGTGGATTCTTCTATGTTTAAGAACCTCTTTGCTGCATCTCTTGAAAAACACCCAAAGGCCTGGTACTACAGGCTAGACCCCAAGAAGTTCTCAACATGGGATGATGTGGCCACGGAATTTGCTCGGAACTAAGCTGATAACACCGAGATCCAGACCACAATGCGGTCTCTAGAGGTTATGGCCCAAGAACCTAAGGAGGGTTTTACCAAATACCTCCAACGTTGGAGGGCCGAGAGCGTAAAACTGGTCGATAAGCCCAGTGAGAAGACTTTAGTGGAGGCCTTTGTCAAGAACCTCCTCCCTTCCTACCGGGTCCACCTCCGGTATGCTGTCATACCCAATTTCACCACTCTTACTGAAAAGGGTATGAGAATTGAAGATGATCTGAGACTAGAGAGCCTGACTAAGGCCCCTAGCAAGGGATAACAAGGGGCTTCCTCATCTACTACCAAGCCCCCGGCTGCAACCCGCAGCATCTTTGACACGGTTAATCTGTTAGATGCCTCATCCAAAAGAAATACCCCTCCTAGGGTATTCACTGATATAGGGACTACCTATACATATGCCTTACAAAGGCTATCTTCCAAGGGCCTGGTCCAACCGATAGGCCCAACTCTTGAGGTTCCAGTTGAAAAACGCTCCAAAAGCTATGACGCCCAAGCCTATTGCCAATATCATCGGGGCAATGGACATGATACCGAAAAATGTTGGAAGTTGAAGCATCTAATTCAAGATTTGATTGAGAGCGGGAAAATACCATTACCCGGGGATAAGCCAAGCAATAAGAACAATCCCTTTAGCTCTCATGCTATCTTCACCAGAGAAGTGATTGACTGCTCTCACCTTATCTCTCCTTTCATCCAACAAATCAATGGAATCTGGCTCGATGATGAGGAAGATGTGTACCTCACCGAAGGGGAAGCTATCCCTATCACTCCCGAAGAAATCCGGAAGGCTAAGTCCAAGGTCTTAGCCAGTAACCACCTCCCCGGTCGTCCTTACCAAACTACTAGCTCCAAGGACACCCTAATTCCGGCAACCGTCACTGAACCTGCCAGGGCGGAAGAAGCTATTGAAGAACCAAATGCTGACACGGCTCTTGTCAAACAACTGAAGAGGGCTCGGGTTGACCTCACTATATGGCAACTCTTGGTTAGCTCACAAGAACATTGAGAGGCACTTACTAAGGCTCTCGATCAAATCAAGGTCGACTCTCAGGTTACCCCTACTGAAATGGTAGCGACCATCATGCCCTACCTCAAGGGCAAGTCCAAGGAAGAAGGCCCATTAGTCACCTTCTCGGATTCCGACCTACCACCATTCGGGGCCTCTCACAATCTGGCCCTATACATCACAGTAATTTGCCGGGGTAAGTATCTCCCAATGACCCTAGTTGACGACGGGTCTGCTGTGAACGTACTCCCTCTAAGGACTGCCAAAGCGCTCGGCATCACCGAGGCCGACTACATACCGACTGCCCACACTATCCAGGCTTTTGATGGAAGCCCAAAGTCGGTTTCTGGGGCCGTTAAGTTGATAATTACGACGGGTCCAGTTGAAAAGGAGCTAGAGTTCCAGGTGATCGATGTCACCTCCTCTTTCAATTTGCTCCGAGGAAGGCCATGGATTCACGCAGTAAAGGCGGTGTCTTCTAATCTTCAGCGAAAGATCAAAATGCCCCTGCAAGACGGCATTATTACTCTAGAGGCAACCCCTATGACCGTGGTTAGCTGTAACGCCACGGACCACACCGACCTTTGGGGGTTCGAGTTTGTAGAGATGATTGAGGAAGAATACCTTTTCAGACCCTACTTCACCACGAGCATCGACACGATGCTACAAAATTTGGGGTATCTACCGGGGGCTACCTCGAGGCCATATCTTCCAGCTGGGATGATTATTGAAGTCCTGAATGACGGAGAATCTCACTTTGGCCTAGGGTACGCTCTGACCCCGGGAAATGTGGTCCGAGCAGGAATTGAGAAGGCCTGCAACATCATCAAAGGTACCTACTTGGGCCCTTATAGCCCAAGGTTGACTGACTATTTCGTCAAACCGGTATTTGGGGCTGTCCAAGTTGGTTTGTACCAACCAACTATCACATATCCCGAGACTAAACTAGCTCGGGAATACAACTATATTCCGGATGACATATTCGCCCTCATCCAATCCGAATCTAAAGATGGTGCGGACAATGCTGAGCCCATGCTGGGGCTCTTATTTGGGGAAGACAAAGCTGTCTCGACCCCTAAAAGAAGACCTGGTGAACCTGATCCTTCGAAGCAACAGGTTCGATCCTTCAAAACTGATCTCAGAGGTCGGTGTCGATGCTGAAAAGAGGGCATGAAGAAAGACCGTCAAGTGGACCGACGGCCAGGGCCGAGTCTACAAGCTGACCACCGGTGAAGGAGAAGTGCCGGACACCGATTCCGAGTCTGACTCTGAGTCAAAGTCTGAGTCTGTATTCAAGTCTAAGGGGTCTGGTGCTAGAGTCCAAACTGTAACCCCCCCCCTTCCTTGTAGTCACTACCACCGGAGCCTCGGGGTCTGTCCCGAAAGCGCTCCAAATCCCGCCTCTAACCAATGATCAGATGGCCGCTCTTTTTGAGCTATTTTCCAAATTTACCATCAATTATAACGAGGACCGTTCTGCTTATGACTTGTCTTATTTTCAAAATACTTTCAATTTCAAAAATATTTTATGCAATGACATTGAGAAACCCGACGAACAGGTATCCTTACCTCCGCATTTGATCGAGCAGCTAGAACAGAGGGAATCCCGAAACCCGGTAATCGAGGAAACTGAATCTATCAATGTGGGAACAACCTTAGAGCCCCAGATGCTTAAGATAGGGTTATCTTTAGATCTCGAGGAGAGACAACAATTCATAAACCTTCTCCAAGAATTCAAAGATGTCTTCGCATGGTCCCACAAGGACATGCCGGGGATAGACAAGGAAATAGCCGAACATCATATACCCATCAAAGATGGGTGTAAGCCGGTAAAGTAAAAACTCCGCAGGATGAGACCCGAGTGGTCTCTCAAAGTCAAAGAAGAGGTCGACAAACAGTTCAAAGCCGGCTTCATACAGGTGTCTGAATATCCAGACTGGGTTGCGAACATCGTGCCGGTACCCAAGAAGGACGGTAAGGTGCGGGTATGTGTAGATTTTTGGGACCTCAATAAGGCCAGCCCAAAAGATGACTTTCCGTTGCCACACATCGACATATTGGTGGACAACACGGCTGATCATGCCCTCCTATCATTTATGGATGGGTATGTCGGGTACAATCAAATCAAGATGGCAGAAAAAGATATGGGTAAGACCACCTTCACTACACCATGGGGTACTTACTGCTATACCGTCATGCCATTTGGTCTCATTAATGCTGGGGCCACTTATCAACGAACAGCCAAGACCTTATTACATGACATGATGCATAAGGAAGTGGAGGTTTATGTGGACGACATGATCGTCAAGTCAAAAAGTTGAGATGGGCATGTTGCTGCCCTAAGAAAATTCTTTACCCGACTACGCAAATACAATATGAGGCCAAACCCTCAAAAGTTTAGTTTCGGGGTAACATCAGGCAAATTACTGGGCCATATTGTTAGCCAACGCGGCATCGAGGTTGACCCAGCTAAAATCAAGGCCATTACCGAGATGCAGCCACCCAAAACCGAAAAATAAATACGGGGGTTTCTCGGGAAAGTTCAATACATCAGCCGGTTCATTTCAAAGCTAACCATGGTATGTGAGCCCATTTTCAAGAAACTGAAAATAGGAGAGCGGGTACTGTGGGACGATAAATGTCAAGCGGCTTTCGATAAAATCAAGGAGATTTTGTCTGCTCCGCCGGTATTAATGCCACCTCAACCCAGGTTTGCCTTTGTCGTTATACCTAACAACGACCGAGGCGGCCATGGGGTTATTCTGGCCCGGACAGTCGATTCAGAAGAACGGGCTATTTACTACATCAGTAAAAAGTTCCTAGAATACGAGTGCAAATATACAATGCTCGAGAAGACGTGCCTAGCTTTAGTTTGGGCCACCAAAAAGCTCCGGCACTACGTGCTTAGCCACGAGGTACATGTCCTGTCCAAAATGGACCCGATCAAGTACCTATTTGAGAAGCCCATTCTTAACGGAAGAATGTCTAGATGGACTTTAATGCTAGCAAAGTTCGACCTTAAGTTCGTTCCACTAAAAGCTATCAAAGGCCGAGTGGTAGCCGAATTTCATACTTGGTCCTTCCCAGACGAAGATATATTCCATACTGACACAGAAACGTGGGATCTATACTTCGACGGGGGATCCAACTTTCGAGGGTTTGGGGTCGGTATTCTCCTAATATCACCAAAAGGAGAGCACACGCCGTTGTCCATCAAGCTGGACTTCGATGTGACTAATAACGCGGCCGAGTATGAAGCATGCATCCACGGGTTACAAGCAGCTGCTGATTTGGGAGTTACGAATCTCCGGGTTCACGGGGACTCGTCTCAAGTCACCAATCAAGCCCTTCAAAAATGGAAAACTCGGAACGCCAATCTCGTGGCTTACCAAGCACGAGTAAGGGTTCTAGAGAAACAATTCCAGAAGGTATAATATATCTATCTACCACGTGAATAAAATCAGTTCACGGATGCACTCTCCAAACTGGCATCCTTACTAAACATCCCGGAACATCTGGCCAGTATGCCAATCTGCGTCGAAAGACGATCTGAGCCGGCATATGTCAACGCCATTCAAGATATCGAAATCACTGATCCATAACATTGGTATCAGGCTGTCCTAACCTATTTGGCAACGGGAGAATATCCCCCGGGAACTGAAAACCGGGCCAAGAAAGCCCTGCAAAGGTTGGCCACCCAATTCGTTCGTACGGACGACGGTCAATTATACAAAAAGACGACACAGGGGGCTTTACTCCTATGTATCGACAAAATGCAAGCCGAAAAGGTAATGGCTGAGGTACACGATGGTGAAAACGGCCCGCATATGAACGCCCATATGCTAGCCCGAAAAATCATGAGGCTCGGATACTACTAGAACAGTATGGAAACTGACTGTCAATCATATGTCAAACACTGCCATAATTGTCAAATTTTCGGCAACGTTCAACACATGCCATCGTCTCTGCTATACACCATGACGTCGCCTTGGCCCTTTTCGACATGGGGGATTGATATAATTGGGAAAGTAAACCCTTCCGGGACGGTACGTCACTGTTTCATTTTGGTGGCTATCGACTATTTCACCAAATGGGTCGAAGGCGAGTCATACCGGATCCTGAATGCCAGACATGTTGCCAAATTTATCCAAAATAAGATCATATGCCGGTACGGGATCCCACACGAGTTCATCAGTAATCACGGGACCCATTTCCAAGCCGAAACCGCTACTTTGCTAGCAAAATACAAAATCCAAAGGCACACATCCTCACCTTACCGTCCCCAAACAAATGGAGCGGTGGAGGCTGCTAATAAAACGATTGTCACCATACTTAAAAAGATGGCTGATAATTACCGGGACTGGCCCGACAAGATACCCTTTGCCCTATGGGGGTACCGGACATCGATTCGTACTGCAACCGGGGCAACTCCATATTATTTGACATACGGGATGGAAGCGGTCCAGCCAGTCGAATTGGAGATACCGTCTCTCAGAATTCTACTAGAAAGCCAAGTGCCCGAAGCGGATTGGGTTCAAGCTCGATATGACTCGTTAGTTCTCTTGGACGAACGGCGGTCTCGGGCCCTCAATAACATCCAAATATATCAAAAGAGAATCAAACGGGCCTTTAACAAAAGAGTTAGGCCCAGGAATATCAGAGAAGAGGATCTGGTTCTCAAATCAGTCCGGGCATTATTACCGGTTGACTCAAGGGGAATATTCAAACCCAATTGGGCTGGTTCATACCTGGTAAAGAAGGTTCTATCAGGAGGAGCAGTGTTGCTGACAGACTTGGACGAGAATGAATTCGTCAACCCAACCAACTTAGACCAGCTGAAACGCTACTACCCCTAAACCTTTTCTCAATGTCATTTGCAAAATTTACTAAAAAAAAGTTATTTTTTAAAATCTATAAGCAAGTCAATAAGTTAGGATTATTTATCCTAATGTCGCGCATCTCGAACTCATAGTCTTGATGTATTTCGAAATTGCAAAAACTCTATGCCCGAACTACGTTTGGTTTGATTCCACTAACTGTGGATACGTAGGCAGCCCCTCAAAGGGGAACGACCACTATAATAACAAAAAGACAGGAGCGGCTTCACTAATATAGTACTTTTATTATTCAAAAAAGAGAAGAACCGATAAACTTGGTAATTCCAAATTACAAAAAAAAACCATGAAAAGCCACAAAAAAACACACACAACAAAAATAGTAATAATATCTAAATAATAATAATAATGGAGACTAATATCCGGGCATCTTGCCCTTGCCCTTGTCCTTTGGGTCTCGTGGAACCCGAGGTCGCCGGGGTGGGGGGGAGCGTTCCCGGATGATTACGGGAACCTCCTTGGTCCGAGTCCTCTTCTTCGACAAAGGATCTTCAGCTATTGTTACGGGCCCAAGTCGAGCCCGTATGTGCTCCGGCAACCTATCCTTAGGACCAAGTCGATCCTGGACTGGTAGTCTGGGCCCTGATCTCCTCTCCAAGTCTGTCTGGGGGCTCACTCCCCCCCAAGCACCTCTAGCACTGGACCCCCCAGTTCGGGTCCTGGCTCCTCGTCTCTGACCCGACGTTAGACGGACTATCGGGGCTAGAGTCTCCCCTTCAGCAAAGAAGTCCCTGTTATCCTTGACCTTCTCTCGCCGAAGCAGGTGGAAGGCCTCATCGACCTTTAGGGCAGCACGAGCTTCGGCAGTCTCCGCTTTGGTCCACCTTTCATAAGAATGGGACACCCAGATGGAGTGAAGCGACTTGGGAACGGACCAAGTAACTCGGGTATACCACCTCTGAATCCAAGTGTCGCACATAATGTTGGTCAGCTGGGTGGGTTCACCCACAACTGCCTCGTTCTCCGGGATACGCTGAGTCCACCCATACTGCCTGAGTATGCGGTCGGAATAAAGGTGAACTGTCTGGCTAAGGGACAAAATCACATGATAGCGTGCCTTATCTCTGGGCGCCAAACCCGTCCAGGAGTAGATGGGCCACCATGGAACCACCCATCGAATCAATGGACCACGATGGAATGATAATTCTTCCTCCAAATATTTTTGGGTAATAAGGCAGGATGAGTCAGTAGGCCGTCTCCTTGTCATCACTTGGTTGAACCAATATTGACTCGGGTTGGGAGGAGGCTCGATAATTGATAACCTCTCAAATAGCCAGAGATGGAAAAACACAACGATCATGGGAGTCCGGGACAATTCAGACGTCCGCCCAGAGGCACTCGGTCGAGTGCCTGGGGATCACTCGATCGAGTGACACCCCTGAAACAGGTCAGTGAGCTCTTTTAAGAGGGCACTCGATCGAGTGCCGGGGTGACTCGGTCGAGTGCCCACTATAGCAGAATATCGCACGCGAAAAAGAAAAAAATTGAAAAAATCGAAAAATCGAAAAATCGAAAAAAATATATATGTAAAAAAAGAAAAAAGAAAAAAGCGATATACCTACAGTAGGCGGGTGCTCCCAGTCAAACGAGCTGACTCATCCCTTTTGCGGTTGTCCAAGCCCTGAATGATCTCCCCCGTGATCAGCCACGCGGGACAATATTCCGTCTCCATCAGGTCAGCAATGACAAAAAGACGAACGCTGCCTATACAAGACAGCAAGCCCATATGGCCTTCAATAGCGTACACATGAAGCATGCAGAAAGCGAACGCCCTGCGGCTATGAATGGGCGAAACCCGGATGTCATACGGGTTCATAAACTTCTCAGCCAAAGCAAGCAGAGAAACAGTATCCCCTTCAAGCATACGGGATACTTCAGCATGGGAGAACCCCAGAAACTCCCGTAATTTCCTCCTGAGGTCTCGAACTGAGAAGGGGATGGCAGGACGGAGCAGTGGGTTCCACCCTCCTATGGCAGCAATTTTCTCTGGGAGAGGACAGATTTCGCCTCGAGGAAAGGCAAAAACGTGGTAGGTGTCATCCCAGAAGGACAGACAGGCGTCAAGAAAATGACGATCCACGTGCATCTGGCGGAACGTGAACAATTGAAATATGCCCGACTGCTTTACGGCTACCTTGCTCGCATCCCTAAAACGGTGGGACCAATCTTGCAGCATGCCAGTCAGACGTTCAATACCCATGATAGAGTTTCTTGAAAGAGACAAAGTTTTCTTGAGGGGAAAAGATTTGAGAATTGTGAAAAGAGAGGAACCAGGATGATGTATTTATAACATCAAAACCCTGGTAGCTCCCCTGCAGCTGTGCCTCCTTGTCCCAAACGAGCCTAGGTATACAGGCCCGATTCTTGTTTCCCCCTGCAGACATAGGAATTAAGTCATCCCGAGCAGTCTTTTCGAAATTCAAAAAAAAAAATTTTAAATTTTTTCCAAAAATTTTCAACCATCCAAATTTTTATTCCCCAGCGCGAATCGTGTTTTGCCTAAATGTTGCATACAAAGCTTCATGTAACTAATACAGGTACAACTCGAGGCTTCAGAAGCAAGCCCGCGCAGTTCATATATCTCCCCAACGGAAGGTCTGAAGGCGACATTTCCCCGATTTTTCATGGGATGGGCCCACATATAGGCGCACCCGGGACTTACACAACAAGTCCGAATTCCCCACAGAGTTATCGTCATCAGCGCATGTATGATTTCTGCCTCATGGCTGGCGAGCCCTTCACGCGAGTCTAATGGACTATAAATGACCCGATCGGAAGTCTACCAGGTCGTAATTGGCTTGGTAGCTACTCTAACTTTCGCCCTGTCCAAGCCTCAGTCAGAGTGGGGGCTCTGTAGACACCCGCATTTTGACTGCCAGGTGTCTATGATAGTTTCCAAAAAATCACCCGATGATGATCGGACGCAAACGTGCTCTAACGCGCTCGGATATGGGCTCGGAATCAGTAATGTCCGGCATGGGCTTTTAACGGGATACAAATCTCACAAAACCAGCCTCAAATTCAGGCCCAGCGGGTCGTTCCGAGCAAAATAAGACTAATTTGAGCCAAAACCGACACCAAAAATAAAACCCGTCTTTTAGCGACCGGGTCAAAACCCGGTCGAAGACGAATCCATCACGCAAAGTCAACCAGGTCGCTTCTAGAAATGATCGCCCAAATAAAAAATTCAAAAAATATCCAAAGTCAACCATTTCCTAAAAGGGCTCATCCAAATTGATCCACTCGGTCGAGTGGATTGACCCACTCGATCGAGTGGAGCCTCAAAATCCGGAACAGACCCGTTTCTGAAGACACTCGACCGAGTGCACTAGGGCCACTCGATCGAGTGACCCTAGGTCGTGGGTTTTTCCTATAAATACCCCATCAACTCATCACATTTCACAACTTTTCCATCATCATTTCAGCCAACTTTACACATCAAAACACCCAACATTTCCAAACCAAAGTCCCCCATCACAATACACTATAACCCTAAGCAAATCCATACAAAAAACCGGAGCCTTATACACACCATCAACTTTTCCTACATTTCTCGAAGTTCCCGCGCCATTGCCGCCATTTGACGAACCGTATCCCGAGAAGCAAGAGCATGTAGGTTGAGGGTGTGACATTCAACACCGACATCTCCTTTCTCTTTTGTTTTCGTTCTTTTTATGTACATTTATGTGTATACATCATAATTAGTCGATAGTAACGACAACGCTAACATCTAACATTTTTATTTATCGCACCTAACAATCTAACATTTAATTATCGTTATTTATTTTCGTCTTACTTATCGCGCATACATAATAATAATGAGTCTCGGTTTCAAATCCGTTTAACTATGACGATCATCTAAAGTCCGTCTAGTCCCGTTAAGAGCAACGACGGAGGTGGCACCCTTTCGAGGAGCGCCGCCCAAATGTGCTCAAGGGTACGACGTGATCGTGACCGATCATAGTTGAATGCATTTAATTCCATTTCTAAATTTAGCGTGAAATCCATTGATGCGAAAATCGACATCACATAATCCGTTAGGAATAATATAGACGTCGTGACGCGGAGGGCTACAATTTCGTCGCTAGTCAAATCCTTTAATCTCATAATAACATTTTTCTCTAAAATTCCGATGACGGTATTATAATCATATTAGATATGATTATAGTACCGAAAAACCGAGTTAAATCTAAATCGTCAATATTTTTTATTTAACTCGGCCAACCATCGATTTTAAACGAATAAAACGAAACGAGTCATGCCTCGTACAGGGGGCACTCGACCGAGTGCCATGAGCCACTCGATCGAGTAGCACCCCAAAAACCGGGCAGTAACCACTTTAAAGGTGCACTCGATCGAGTCCAAGCCATGACTCAATCGAGTGGGTCCTGTAGCCCAAAAATCCGAGGACTCTAGCGCATTATTCGAGCCTCGTCATTTTTTTACGACATTAGTCGTCACGTGTAAAGTCAATCACGTGATCTCTTTTTCCAAATACATGCATATCACTTCACATGAACAACTTTGATCGACGGTCTCTCACGATTAATAGCGTGTCGACGACTTTTTAGTCGTACCCGACACGTGATTAATCTAGACTCCAATTTCTCGACATGACAAGTTGGGACAAGGCATCGAGATTTGGGATCGGGCTAGCACCACGCCTAGGTCCTCCATCTCCGTTCTTTGGTTAGTACACAAAATAATGCGTATTTAATCAAAGTTCGTCCATTTACACGACTCACGGTCTGGTTTTTATTTATTATATACGGGTCCGTTTCAAGTTAACGTTTGCCATTTCCTATTCGATTATTTTATTTTATTGCTCGTTGTATTGTGAATTCCGGGTTATATTTCCGCCCGTGTAACTTGTAACCGATTTATATTGCTTTTCTTTATTTATTTGCGTTTTAACGTTTATAAATGAACCCTCGCATGCTAAATCACTTCGACAATAATCAAGATGCATTAAAATGACGTAGCTCATATTTAATTTGCATGCGTAGCTAAAAACGCTGTTTGCATAACATTTCATCGGATTACTAACGCGCATATTAGAAAGTCAAACGATGTCTTAGTAGAGGCCGCTAAGTGCGGGAGGGGTTGGGTGTCCTTAGTGGGCTTCCCAACACGTACCCTCACCCCTTACTCAGAACCTCGGTTTCCGGATGCCCGAAACCGTTGGCGCACGAAAGTCATTCAATACACGATAACCGGTAGTGACGGTATCGGTATCGCAATGCAAAGGGACGAGCCCAATAAACTCTGAAACCGAAATGGGCCATACTTTATGCATGGTCCATAGCGATATAGAGTGGGCTCGAACGGGTCCGAACTCCCACAAAGTTCGGTGGCGACTCCATTTCGACTTAAATTTTAATTCGATCCATTCTCATATGGAGATGAATTCGCCTACCCAAACCCGCGCGTGGCCGCGTCGGGGTGGACCTACGTCATGTCCACACATGCTAGTCAAACGTTCAATACCCATGATAGAGTTTTTTGAAAGAGATAAAGTTTTCTTGAGTGAAAGAAGTTTTGAGAATTGTGAAGATGAAGAAACCAGGATGATGTATTTATAACATCAAAACCCTGGTAGCTCCCCCTGCAGCTGTGCCTCCTTGGCCCAAGCGGGCTTACGCATACAGGTCCGACTCTTGTCTCCTCCTACGGACATAGGAATTAAGTCATCCTGAGCAGTTCGGTCAATTTTCAAAAACAAAAATATTTCAACCAATTTTTTTTATACCCCAGCACGAGTCGTGTTTTGCCTAAAATGTTGCATAGAAAGCTTTATGTGACTGATACAGGTACAACTCAAAGCTTCAGAAGCAAGCCCGCACAGTTCATATATCTCCCCACCGGAAAGTCTAAAGACGACATTTTCCCAATTTAGCATGGGATGGGCCCACATACAGGCGCACCCAGGACTTATTCGCCAAGTCCAATTCCCTACGGAGTTATCATCATCAGCTTAGCTATGATTTCTACCTTATGGCTGGCGAGCCCTTCACGCGAGTCTAATGGACTATAAAAGACCCAATCGGAAGTCTACTAGGTCTTAATTGACTTGGTAGCTACTCTGACTTTCGCCCAATCCAAGCCTCAGTCAGAGTGGGGGCTCTTTGGACACCCGCATTTTGACTGCCAGGTGTCTATGGTAGTTTCCAAAAATCACCCGATGATCATCGGACGCAAACATGCTCTAACGCGCTCGGATATGGGCTCGGAATCAGTAATGTCCGGCATGGGCTTTTAACGGGATATAAATCTCACAAAACCAACCTCAAATTCAGGCCCAGTGGGTCGTTCCGAGCAAAATAAGACTAATTTGGGCCAAAACCGACACAAAAAATAAAACCCGTGTTTTAGCGACCGGGTCAAAACCCGGTGAAAGACGAATCCGTCACACAAAGTCAACCAGGTGAGCTTCAAGAAATATGCGCCCAAATACAAAATTCAAAAATATCCAAAGTCAACCATTTCCTAAAATGGCTCATCCAAATTGATCCACTCGGTCGAGTGGATTGACCCACTTGGTCGAGTGGAGCCTCAAAATCCGGAACATACCCGTTTTTAAAGGCACTCGACCGAGTGCACTAGGGCCACTCGATCGAGTGACCCTAGGTCGTGGGGTTTTCCTATAAATACCTCATAAACTCATCACATTTCACAACTTTTTTGAACTAACGTCAGTCAACTTTTTACTCCTTTCTATCACATTCCAACCCTAAAGCACCATCACACACATACACACTTCGAGAGCAAGAACTCGTTAAAATTTGTCACTACAAAACCTCCATATTCACACACCATCAACTCTTCCTACATATCTCAACGTTCCCGCGCCATTGCCGCCATTTGACGAACCGTATCCCGAGAAGCAAGAGCATGTAGGTTGAAGGTGTGATATTCAAACACCGACATCTCCTTTCTCTTTTGTTTTTTTTTTATTTTTTTTTATTTATGTTCATGGATCTATATATATTACAATTAGTCGATAGTAACAACAAACGCTAACATATAACATTTTTTCTTTATCGCATGTAACAACCTAACATTTAATTATCGTTATTTATTTTCGTCTCATTTACCGCGTATGTATAATAGTAGTAAAACTCGGTCTTGTACGCGTTTGACTATGACGATCATCTAAAGTTCGTTTAACCCCTTTACGAGCAACGATGGAGGTGGCACCCTTTCGAGGAGTGCCGCCCCAATGTACTCAAGGGCGTAACGTGATCGTGATTGATCATAGTTGAACGCGTTCGACTCCATTTCTAAGATTAGTGGCAAATTCGTTGATGTGAAAACCGACATTACATAATCCGTTAGGATTGGTATCGATGTCGTGGCGCGGAGGACTACAATTTCGTCACTAATCAAACTTTTCAATCTCATATCGACATTTTCTATAAAATTCCGATAACGGTATTATGATCATACAAGACATGATTATATTACCGAAAAACCGAGTTAAATCTAAATCGTCAATATTTTTATTTAACTCGGCCGACTGTCGATTTTTAAACATAAAAAATGAAGCGAGCCTTGCCTCGTACAGGGGGCACTCGATCGAGTGCCATGGGCCACTCGATCGAGTAGCACCCCAAAACCCGGGCATTAGCCACCCTAAGGACGCACTCGATCGAGTCCAAGCCATGACTCGATCGAGTGGTTCTTGTAGCCCAGAAATCCGAGGACTTTAATGCATCATTCCAGCCTCGTCTTTTTCTACGACTTTTGTCGTCGCGTGTAAAGTCAATCACGTGATCTCTTTTTTCAAAACTCATGCATATCGCTTCACATAAACAACTTTGATCGACGGTCTCACACTATTAATCGTGTGTCGACTATTCTTTAGTCGTATCCGACACATGATTAATCTAGACTCTATTTTCCGATATGATAAGTTGGGACAAGGCATCGAGATTCGGGATCGGGCTAGTACGACGCCTAGGTCCTCCATCTCCGTCCTTTGGTTAATATACAAAATGATGCGTATTTAATCAAAGTTCGTCCATTCATTCAATTTACAGTCTAGCTTGTATTTACTATTTACGGGTTCGTTTATAGTTGATATTTACCGTTTCCTATTCGATTATTATAATATTATCGCTCGTTGTATTGTGAATTCCGGGTTGTATTTCCTCCCGTGTAACTTGTAATCGATTTTATATTGCTTTGCTTTATTTATTTGTGTTTTACCGTTTATAAATGAACCTTCGCATGGTAAATCACTTCGACAATAAACAAGATGCATTAAAATGACGTAGCTCATATTTAATTCGCATGCCTAGCTAAAAACGCTGTTTGCATATCATTTCACCAGATTACTAACGCGCATATTAGAAAGTCAAACGATGTCTTAGTAGAGGCCGCTAAGTGCGGGCGAGGTTGGGTGTCCTTAGTGGGCTTCCCAACACGTACCCTCACCCCTTACTCAGAACCTCGATTTCCGGATGCCCGAAACCGTTGGCGCACGAGAGTCATTCAATACACGATAACCGGTAGTGACGGTATCGGTATCGCAATGCAAAGACACGAGCCCAATAAACTCTGAAACCGAAATGGGCCATACTTTGTGCATGGTCCATAGCGATATAGAGTGGGCTCGAACGGGTCCGAACTCCCACAAAGTTCGGTGGCGACTCCATTTCGACTTAAATTTCAATTCGATCCATTCTCATATGGAGATGCATTCGCCTACCCAAACCCGCGCGTGGCCGCGTCAGGGTGGACCTACGTCATGTCCACAAATTGATATAGGATTATGTGGGTAAGACTTAAATATCTGAAACTTGAATATATAAAAAATATGCAAGACATTTGAGAAACTTAATCAAATAGGAAAAACGAATTCTGAAATAAAAAAAATAACATGAAATGGTTCGGTTAATTAAAAAAACATGACTAAATTAATTGAGAAAACATGAAATGGTTCAATTTCAATTAAGAAAGGTAACAAAAACGTGAGTAAAGTAATTGCAGCAATCAATCTTCATTTCTTCTAAATTTTTGACACTGCCTTGATTGTAGATTCTACATTTGTTGACTCTGTTTCTGATGCACTTTATTCACAAATGGATGAGAACAGTCTTTTGCATGGTAGCTTGCTCATCGGTGTCTTCTCTTCAATTCTTTCATAATTATTATCAATTGACAACTCAAATAATGTACTTAATGAGCTCTGATCCTGTCATACATATACATGTAACTGTTAACACTACAATATATTTGAAAAATGACTTTATTAAGTTTCATTGATTATCTTGTCGTACCTACATTGGCCACAAATAAGCTTTTCTTCTACGTATTACTTCTGTGTTGTCACATAGACTAATCACCGAATAGCACCTTGAATCAATCACAACATTAAAGTAGCGACACACTTCCAAATCTTTGATAAATTCCTTGCCTAATAGTGTCTTTATTGTGATTGAGATTTCTTTTGAATCAATCTATGATTAAGAATGTGAAAGATATATTATTAGATATAATACATACGTAAATCAGTTAAAATGAACTAAATATTTGCAAAGAATTTTTTTAGCATAATTGTACCTCTTGACTCATTTCCGTAGAATCGGATGCAATATATCTTGTTTCATCTTCCATTTGTGCATTGTTGGTAGTGATGTGAATTTTGTCACCATTGTGATCCTCCACTAAAAAAGTAACATTGTATCTGTAATCAAAAAAGAAATTAATAAGTGGACATTCGAAAAATTCTCTTGCAATAATGAAAACTGCCTTGTTACCCATATTATATCTCTCTCTTTGATACCAATGTCAAGTTTAGGGCAATGGTCCATTATACAATGCCATAACTTATCTTGCTTCATTCCAATTGTATGTCCATAGCTCTTGCATTTGTTGCAGTACCATTTTTTTGTAGTATCAACATCATTGAGTTTTGCTCAAATAGAATACTTTCCACGCTGAAAAGTGAAAATATCATTAGTAAGAGAAGATAATATAAAGAAAATACACCAAAAAATAGATTCATTTGTTTATCTTGTGAAGTGCGATTAATTCAGAAATACTTGATAGTATGAAAGGATGTTGATTAGAAACAATCGAAGAATTCTGATTCTTTAGTAATGACATTGAATTTGTTTTCATTTCAGATGGGTAGAAAGTTTTGTGATTTATGTTTTGCACTGAAATATTTTGATACTAACATCTCCTATATATACGTAAATTTTATGGCATGAAGGATTTGCAATGAACGTGAGAGATGGGAAATTTGAAAATAAACTGTTTTGACATATGGAGGAAGTGGGAAGTTGAAAACATGGTGGACTTGTGCAGTTAAAAGATAAGTAAACCTCCTACTCTTTTTTAATTTGGTTATAATTATGCTATAATTTTGTGCTTACTGTAGATTTTATGCTTTTAATTGATGTACTTTTGTAGACACCCGCATTTTGCCTACTAGTGTCTATAGCAGCTTCCAACAAAATACCCGATGATGATCGGACGTAAAAGTGCTTTGACGCGCTCGGATATGGGCTCGAAATTATTAGTATTTGGCTTGGCCTTTTTACGGAGTACAAATCTCACAAAACCAACCTCAAATTCAGGCCCAGTGGGTCATTTTCGATCAAATAAGACTAATTTGGGTCAAAATCGATACCGGAAATAAAACCGTCTTTTGGCGACCGGGTCAAAACCCGGTCAAAGGGAAATCCGATACAAAAATATCAGTTACATGCACTTTTAGAAGAGATCCCAAGCAACTAAACCTCTTCAATTTGGGATAGAATTTTGTCCCTAGATTCCCTCCCTCGGTTTAACCCACTAGATCGAGTGGTTCAGGCCCGCTCGGTCGAGTAGGCTCACAAACTGGTCGAACCGGCCTCAGACCGGGCACTCGATCGAGTGCACCAACACCACTCGATCGAGTGGCCCCAAACTGGGTATTTCCCTATAAATACCCCCATTACCTCAAAAACTTTTGACAACCTTCTTCTACCTCGAAAACCTCCATATTCCAACCCTTAAATCACCACCATCTCGACATCCTTACATACACAATCCAGAGATCAAAACTCGTAAAAAGGCCGAGAGCAAGACTTGTCAAATTCCCTTCCCTAATCATACACACCATAACTCACCTATATTACCTTGACGCTCCCGTGCCAAGCCACATACTAGACGAGCCTATTTCCGAGACAAAGCATGTAGGTTGAGGGTGTAAAATTAAATCCCGACTTCTCCCTTTCTTCCCTCTCTTCTCTTCGTCTTTTTTCGTTTTTTTATATTTATTTCTTTTTCTTTCGTTTCTAATATCGTTTGTATTTTTGTTTATCGTCACTAAATAAAACCGCCTATACACAAATTTATAAACAATTTTGAATCGAATATGCTTAAAAACGAATCTCGTTCAAGATCCTTCTAATCCCTTTACGAGTTGTAACAGTGGTGGCGCCCTTTCGAGGAGCGCCGCCCTAAACACTCAAGGGCGTGATGCGATCGCGGATATTCGTCGTTGAATATATTCGATTCCCATTTTTTAAGGGTTAGTGCGAAACCTGTTGATGCAAAATCGAACATCACATAATCCGTAAGGATTATTAACGATTCGAAGCGCGGAGGGAATTATTTCGTCCTAATTCAATTCAAAATGACTTTATTCAAAATTCCCGATACCGGTCTCGTAATAATAACATACATATTGCGAGTATCGAAAACTAAGTCAAGTATAAATTATACCATATTTTTACACGGCTTAGTTTATTATTGATTTAAAACTAAAAGCAATTCTGAAATCAACGCTTTCTCGAAACGGACACCAGTCCGTACAGGGGCACTCGATCGAGTGGCACCCTAAAAAATAGGCAGAAGGTTTTTACGTAGAGCACTCGATCGAGTCCCTCCCATGACTCGATCGAGTGGCCTTTATCTCGTCTAAACCGTGAACTTCCTACATACCGTAAGCCTAATCAAATTCCTTTTTTTTAGGACTTTTAGTCGTCGCGTGTGAAGACTATCACGTGCCTATATTTTCAAAACCATACATCGCATTTTCTAATCCTTTCATTATTAATGTCGTTGTTATCGTTATTATATTACTATTTCGACTGCTTCAATTTTCACGCTTGTTATATTGTAATTCCGGGTAGTATTCCGCCCGTGTATTTGCAATATACTTTCGTGCTTTTATTTTGTTGTTTGTTTTATTGTACTAGAACGAACCTCGCATGCTAAAATAACTTCGACGTTAATTAATATGCATTAAATGACGTAGTTGAATATAATTCACATGCTTAGTCAAAAAACCCTGTTTGCATAACAGTCAACCGAATCACTAGCACGCGTATTAAAAACTCGAACGGCATCTTAGTAGAGGCCGCTCAGTGCGGGAGGGGTTGGGTGTCCTTTGTGGGCTTCCCAACACGTGCCTTCACCCCTTACTCAGAACCTCGTTTTCCGGATGTCCGAAACAATTTGGCAACTCGACTCCGTTAGGGAAGACTGATGTGTAACTTACCATCGGGATCCTCAAGGTGAGACTCGAGGAGAAATCGTTCGATTAGTACAATACGCGCTTTAGTTTTACTGTTCATGCATAACCCATTTTTACCCGGGCCGGTACTGGTGACCGACGTCCCACTATACCGTGATATATTCCGAATTGGTTATGTCAAGGTGTTCATGGCTAATTCGTATGGGTTTCGCGGCATGTTCTAAGATCAACTCGACTTAGGAAGTCTGTCCCGCTTCTCGAAAAGGCCATGCACAACGGTATAGACCCTATTTCGACCGACTGAGACTTAGTGTAAAGCATACATGGTGTCGTTATAATGCTTGCGTGACTATGTGCTACTTGGTTTCCGTGTCGTTTTCAAAAACCGTCATTTCAAAAATGCATCTATTCAAAAATATCCAATTTTCAAAAAATCGAAATGCTGCCGAAGTTTAGACTTACGATTTGACTCAAAACAAACCTATTTTCTAGCCGGCATGCTATCCATTTCAATATTCGAATTCCAATCCTCATTCAATTTTTGAATTTTCAAAATTCCATTTCGATTTTCAAATCTTCAAAATTCCATTTCATTTTTCAAATCTTCGAGATTCCATTTCGATTTTCAAATCTTTGATATTCCATTTTAATTTTCAAATCTTCAAGATGCCATGTTTGATTTTTCAAATTTTCGGAAATTTATTCTCGATATTCAAATTTTCTAAATACCAAATATTCCAACATTTCAAAAAGCTCATTCCTGTCGACATGCTGCCAATTTCAAAAATCAGGACCGTCCTCCAAATTTTCAAAATTCAATACTTTTCAAAAACCTTCCTTATTTTAGGAAGTCAACCTCTTTTCAAAAACCTTCCTTATTATAGGATCTACCATAATCCGTGTGTCAGGTCTTTTCATAATTTGTCGAAGATCTTTAGCATCGAAACTCCGTCGATCCTATATCGCGAGTTTCTTCCCCATCCTAGTCCACCTTTTTCTAAAGGCGTAACCAACCAACACGAGTCACACACTCGTAAATGAAAGGTTCGTCTAAACACTCGAGTCCTAATTAGAAAGTCTCACGTGATCTTTCCCTCCAACAGGACGGTCCCCATGACCTTTCCTAAGGGAATTTCACTCGTCTTTCAATCCGTTAGTCGAGTCATCCCAATTCAAGAGTCCTTTAACTTAAGGTTCTACCCTAATCACAGGGTCATCCTTTTTCAAGTCAAGTTGAGGGTCTCTAGCGTCGAAACTCTATCGATCTTACATCGCAAGTTTCTTCCCCAATCCCGTCTGTCTTTCCTCGAGGCCGAGTCAACCTTTTCTAAGGCATAGCCTTGTAGAAAAAGGTTTGTGATCCTTACGTCTGAGGGTCACTCGTCCGACATTCGAGTCTTAACAAAACCATGATCACACTCGGGGCTGCCCTTCAGCAGAGCGGTCAATCACGATTGCTCTAAGGGTCATGTCTAACACAAGTTGTCTCACGCACCCCGCTTTTGAGTCACTTAGACGCCACACCATCTGAGTCCAATCAGAGTCTTTAGTCTCAGTCAGGAGCTATCCTCCAACCGAGCAGTCGACCACGGTCACCCTAAAGGGTACCCTACGTTCATCCTACACCGACGTCCTTATGATGCTTTCTTTGAGTCGTACACATGCTACGAATACTCGAGTCACCTAGGGTTAGGTCACCACTGTTGGTCAGAGCACGTGACGCGGTCAAACATGTTCGCCCCATTTTCGGACTAGCCCTTCTGCAGCTTAAGTCTCGTGGTCGAGTCCAAGCCAGGGTCGTTACCTTGTCTAGGTCAACGTTCGAGTATCCCGGTCCAAGAATCTTAGTCAATCTCGTCACGTCGAGTCGCGTCTAGTTTGACTCCCTCTCTTGCATTTGCGCGAATCTGAGTTTAAGCGAGTCGTGGAACCTGTCGTTCTCTACAATCAAGGACCTTACAAAAACAACCAACATCATCCGAGAGTCCAGATTTGATTTACGTCCAACTCTGAGTCTGGGTCTAGGATGTTCTATTTCTTTCAATTTCAAAGTCAGAGTCAGACTCAACTGTATTCTGTCCTCCTTTCAAAATTCAATAAAGTCGGCTTTTCTATTTCTAATATACACTTTCCTTATGTGTTTCCGAGAACATGATGAACACCATCATACACTATGAGCACATGCATGTGACTATTATAGGCACATCTATAATGACTGCAGGGAACTGAGACCCGTGTTTTCCTTTACCTGTTTCATGTCTGACATAGAAAGCCACATAACTATCCTTAGCAGGAGCGGTATCGAATCCTATGACAAATCTAGGTAGTCTCCTAGTTTGGGTTCAAGATTGGAGGCAAGCCCACTTCCCACAATAAACACCCCTCTAATAAGACCAACCAATCCCTACCTTAGGTGTTAGTCTGACCAACAAAAAATAGAAAAAAAAAACTGGACAAAAAAAAAACCAAAAGTCCAAGGAAAAAGCAAAAGGCCAAAACAAAAGAGCTGGTCATGATCAAAAAAGAACTCTCAACATTCTTCGACCAGATACGGTCAATCCCTTGACCGAGGTACGGTCAACTCGAAAGGAAAAAAAACCATGACCACGGTTAGCAGTCAACTCATGTGAAAGTTTATTGACCAAAGTACAGTCAATTCAAAAATTATCGATGCCCATATCATCAAATAGAGGAGAAACAATCAGGCTGGTCAGCTAACACCACATCTAGCCTTCCCACATTACAACCCTCAAGATCTTCTCGAGACCTAGGCTAAGAAACAGCCCGGAATTTTGTGGATTCAAGCTCCATAGGATACACCCTAACCATTAGGGCCAAACATGGAAACCATATCCCGCATTATAAAACCTACCCTGATCAAAGTTCAAGTCATTTTTACTCGACTTCCCTCTTTCCTACCACAATGCAATACCTTACCCTCGAAGCCTTAGCTCTACAAAATCGAGCTCTAGATTTCGAATCATCAAAAGCCACTTATGTCCTAGCCCCACATTTCCCAAAACATCCAAACCAGTTACCAGCCCCAAACACGGGAACTCAACTTGCGGTCGGCATAGATCATGCCCAAAGAGTTCACACCACCTCTGGGGGCTACCCCGGAGAACGCTCACAGTCACAGGATCAACATCCTAACTATTCTAGCCTCTTGATCAAGACATCATTAGGAATGCACCTAGCCTACATCATCGCTATGGCTAGTTACACACAAAGCCCTAATAAACTAGGCACGATAACGTATCTTCCAATCCACTGAACTACGGCTTGGTTTGATTTCACTACACGTGAATACGTAGGCAGCCTTTCAACAAGGGCACAACCACCCACATTGACACAAATTCAAAGCACTATCATGCCTATCACGACACTGTCATGTTCTCAACAATTAGCTTTGTCGTCGTGAGGGCTTCTCTTAGGCAGAAGATCTCCATCAACTCATAAAATCTCAAAGACTTTCAAAAATCTAGCCACCTTTCTATAGTGTGGCCTAGTACTCGGCTCAGTTGAAGACGAGAATCTTTCAAGGATTCGAAGCAAATCCTACCTTGAGAGTTAATTGGAGTTAATTCTGACACCGGGACCCCGAGTCGGTCCCGAAACTCGAGCCGAGTCAGCACCGCGCCAAGTGAACCTCGGGATGCACACCCGAGGCCCACCAAGTTCACTGCGCTAGGTCAAGCCACGGAAGTCTTAATACCCAAGCTAAGTATCACACACCTCCCTCTCGGTTTTGGAAAGTATCAATACCGTATCCTCAAAATCCCAAATGCCCCACCCGACGCGCCTTGGTCTCCCCACGCCCGGATCCAGGCGCCTGAGTCTTAGTACGCCCCATCTCGGGCGCCTATATGGGCGACGAGGGCAGAAAACACCTATAAATACCCCCCTTCACGCCCTCATTTCGATACAACATTCAATCCTCTATTCTCCCTCTAAACTCTCGCTAAGGGCTCGCACTCCGACACCCGAGGCAAATGATCCACTCGATCGTAGTTCCGATAATAAAAGCGACATCAATGCTACTCCTCACCTTCGAGCACTCCACTCGATTCCGACGTGCCTGTGTTCGACTAGCTCAAAACTAGTACCCAGGTTCTGCCGGATTAGCCGCAGAACTAGTCCTTAGTAACGAAGTTCTTCCGGAGTAGCCGTAGGAGAGTCAAGTAGTAACGGAGTTCTGTCGGAATCACTGGTCAAGCTAGGAAGATCCGCCTGTTGATCAAGTCGTCACTAGGTTGTCATCTAAACAAAAGTTTCCATATTCGCACTTTCTATATATTATGCACTACGACAACATTAGATGTGGGCACTAGGCCCACCAACATCTACTAAAATACGTAACGTCCCAACTTCAACCACAAACACTAAAAGACACTAAATAGACCCGAGTAATTCCGAGATCCGCTCCCGAACTATCTATGCATCGAGTCCCGTTTAGTGTATACTCCGAGGGTGCAACTCCTCATTATGTGATTTACTTACATTCGCACTTACAGTTTTTCGTATGATTTATTGCTTTTATGACCTTATAATCGCATGCTAAATCACCTAACACGGAATTCAAAACGTAAAACAACTAAAACTGAACAAAGTGATGGTCGGGTTCCGTATTAGTCCAGGTGCTCGCCTTATTAGGTTCGACGCATCCCTATTAATACCGAACCAACGCATCTTAAGCAGAATACGAGGTAAGGTATACCACGAGAATGACTAATATCCGTATTATCGCTCTAAAACTGGTTTGCTAATACGTATAATACTAGTACTCTCTACTCTCCTACGTGCATCTTTTTATGGCCTGCTTGTCACGTGAAATCGCATGCAAAGAATGTAAACATAACTATTTCGACGACAATACTTACTTGTCCCTAAACAACCGACGTAGCAAAAAGTATAGGGTTAAAACAACGGATGTTACAGTACTTCCACCACAACAAAAGAACTTGGATATCAGCCCACCGATTGATTATTAGAGGCCGCTATAGTGGGGGCGGGATTGGGTGTTGACATCTATCAGATGTTGGCTTCCCAATACGTACCCTCACCCCTTACTCAGAATCGACGGTTTTTGGATGTCCGAAACCATTGGCAATGAGAGTCATTCCAGACATGGAGTGCTTAAGGGTACAAGTCTTTATCTTTTGGTCCTGTGCCACTCAACTTTGAGCCGGCAAGGGATCAAAGTTGACTTGAATGGTTGCCGAGTCCCCATAATTGACTCGGTGGCGACTCCACAAATCGGCAACAACTTCAGTTCACTAAATAGGTCGCCTTACCAAACAAAATGGCCTTTAAACATTGACAACCACGACTCGATCGATTCCCAAACGAAAGCACGGGTGTCCCACCCGTCTAGTACAAGTCCGGATCGTCATCCAAATCGAGGTCCGACACTTCGCCCCGTATGAGAGATCGGACCGGCCCCTGGAAGGGAGGGGGCCGCGTGGGTGGCCGCCGCCACACGTTGAAAACCGGGTCGGTCCCGCGCGGGGAGCCGGGCGGTGCAGACGGACTTCCACAGTGAGTTGCTTTCAGAACTTCGATTCAAAATGAACCAAAAGTCATTTTCCCCAGCGCAAGTCAGTCTATAGATGCTAACTGCATTTCTTATGTACTATCTTGCCATCTACTATATTTGTTATTTCTGCCTATGTATCTAAAATTTCAGGTACCAGCTTATGCTTCCCAACGGGACACCAAGTTTTTTATCTCCCCAGCGTGAGTCGGTGTTTCACCTAAATCACTACAAAAAAAAGCAGCCCCAGGCGTCCACCCAGTGGCTTCCGTCAGTGGATGCTATACGGGGACGGGCATCAGCAAACAGACGTCAAAAAGTGGAAGCCACGACCGGTCGCCCAATTTTAAACCGGGCGTCCACTGTTGGTCGCCCAAAAGATGGGCGTCCGACAGTGAACGCCAAAGGTGGCGTCCGACTGTGCTCGCAAGATGACCCTAGATGGCGTCCGCTGTCTGACGCCATCTTCTGTTGCTTGGCGTCCGATTGTGGACGTCATCCAAGGTCACCTGGCGAGCACAGTCGGACGCATATCCCTGAATATCTGACATTTTCGGCTTCCTCTGGTGTCTGGCATGACGTCCGTTATTGAACGCCATATATGCTGTTGCGTGGCCGTAAATATGGGTTCGATGTCTAGCCAAAACCTGAAAAATAAACCACATCCACAACTCTCAACCAACCACAACTGTCGACCATCCACAATACCTCAACCTCATTCACTCTCAATCAACCAAAACACTTCATCTCTCGACACATTTATGCTGAAAAACCATTCATATAAAAAATATTTAACATACGGTTTTAAGGTACATAAATCTAAACTAGTTCCAAGATACCTAATCCATAAATCCAGTTACAACAACAAAAAAAACAATCAGCTAACTGTGAAACTAGCTGCAGCACCAGAGTTACCACCACCATCATTAAATGGGTATCTGTCGTGTGGAGGGGATGGGGGACGACCTTGGTTGCATTTCTTAAACATGGCTTGAAACATGGCCATATGTTCCTGCATTTTCTTTATTTGCTCCTGTTGTTCCTTCATTTGTTGCTGCTGCTGTGTCAGCTGTTCCTTCATTTGCTCCTTTTCTGGGTCGGGCTGCTGAGATTCGGCCGTCGTGTACTCCATCTGTGTAGAGGTGCTGAGATGCGGTGGGGGAGGTGTGAAGTAGATACCATGTGCATTTCCAACACCGTACACACTTCCTTTCTTGTACCCCGAGACGACCTTGAAAAAAGTCTGATTTGGGTTGACTTCGGTAGTATCAGGAGTAGTCTCGAGGTTCGCTTGCTCTTTTTGGTAGGTATCCTGCGTACACAACAACGATTTCAATTCAAGTCATTATTAGATGAAATCATTAAAGATAGTTATCTACCACCTAAAATATAGACAAAGTTGATTTATTTGAAATAGTTAGTACTCACCCAGATTGCCTGATCTTTCCTCGTCATAAAACTAGTCCCTTCATCATCGCTCTTTCCGTGCATGTCCAGGAATAGCTCGAGCGCGGTTGGCATCCTCCCGAGTTCAGCTTATAGCTATTAAATGAGTACGAACGTTAGGCAAATATATATTATGCGAACATATTTTACGATTATTCAAGTAAGAGTACGATATTAATAGAAATCATACCCTCTTGGCACGACGCAACGAAGACTGAGAACCCCGATGATGTGTCGGGTTTGCCTTCCCCTCCTTCTCGCAGTTCGACATTTTGTTTCTCTGTGCCCTCTCCGACCTGACCTTGAATTCCGCACTGTCGTGGTACGTAACCCACCTCTCCAACGTTTCCCCCTGAAATATGACGACACTAATATATTAGGTAATACAGTAAAAGATTGAAGTTAGATTGTTTGTTAAAATTGAGTACTATCAAAAACTATACCTTTAAGGTCTTTGAGCGCAGTCCCCCGCGTGTGGCGTTTGTTCATTACGCAAGCGAAACGTCGTGTGCAGGTCTCGTTATATCGCTCCCACACCCTTCCTTCTAACTCCGTATCCTGAGCGAACTTCAACTACACAATCAAGGCAGATTATTAATTAGTAGCAAAAATATTTACAAAGTCTACATTATAAAATAAAAACTTGGTAACAAAAACAATCCACATACCCGGAAGTTGTTGAACCACCACTGCCGTACGTCCAACGGCACCTGAGACCAGCAAGCATACCCCTGCCCTTTGTCGACCATGTAGCTGGTAGTACACCCTACGGTGATCTCCCCATGCAGAAACCTGCACCGAGTCGAGAAGCACATATATGTATGAAATCTTACAAGATATAGTCGAAGAATTCATATGTTACTAAAGAATCGACATGTTAGATTATATTACCAAATGCGACCAGGGTCGATAATCACTCGACCGTTCTCGTCCTTCTCCAGCTCCTGTTGCTGCCCCTGCTGCTGCTCATCGTTCTGCTCCGGTCCCATTTCGGGGACCCGTTTCTCCTCCTCTTCCTGCTGCGTGGTGGATGTCTGAACAGACCTACTTCCCCCACCACTTCTTCTGGTCGATCTAACGCCTGCCATCTTAACCTTGCAACAACAACTAGCAATTACAATCTAACTTGATTAAAATAATGTACCAAATAAGTAACATAATGATCAAGATAACCTACTACAACAACTCTAGTAGTCATCTTCGCTGTCGCTATTGTCGTCAGCCCCATCCTCCTCAGTCTGATCCTCCTCCTCCGTCTCCTCACCCTCCACTTGATCGTCCTCCAAATTCTCTTCATCGTGTCCGTCATCCTCCTCAAGGATCTCCCGAACATCCGTAACCATGTAATCTCATAGTACATCGATATCTTCATCATCCTCTAAATCTTCTTCTGCCCCTTCATTTTGATCTTCACTGGAGAATATGGTCTCTTCACTTGGAGATAAGCGTGTACCACTTGAAGCCACATCTTCCTGGAACAGAGAACTGTCTATTTGCCCCCGTGGTTTAGCCGTAAAGACTGCCCACCATTGACTTTGATTTCTGTCATTTTTCGTGTAAGGAGAAGGAGCAAAGTAGACTTGCTTTGCCTGATGCGCGAGTATGAACGGATCGTACGTAGGATATTTCCTGGTGTGATTAACTTCCACAATCTTGTAACATTCATGCACTCGGGTCCCGTTCACGGAGCTGTCTTTCCACTCACATTTGAATATCACAACTCTATACCCCCGTACTTTGCCAGCATAACATAACTCGAAAATATCCTCCAAAATACCATAGTACTCATCACCATCAAGAGATGACACACTCACACCGAAATTGCATCTTGCCTTGTTCTTCCCGTAGTTGAATGTGTGAAAATTGAACCCTTTCACCGAGTACCGGTTCCAACATTTAACCGCTCGCACTAGACCGTATGCCAAACTTCTAACCAAATCATCATGTATGTTTAAGCCAACTACGTGATCCTTGAGCCACTTAGGAAAATGTTCGTCATGCTTACTCCAAACGTCATCAGGGTTCACGTCAGGGTTTGCAGCGACATATTCAGTTACAATTTGCTTCTCATAAGGCTCTAAGATCTCACAATTAGAGAGTAGGTAAAGGTGCGCTCGGTTTTACTCTTTCTCATCTAGCGTCCTAGAACCCTCAACGGATGAAGTTCCTTCATCGCCTTCTTTTGAAAAAACTCGGGTATAGTAGGATCAATGGACACCGAATGTTCTAGGTTCAGGTTCTTGGTTTTTGTTTGGACATCTTTCTTGAAGTAGAGGGAGCAGAAGTTTGCAATCTCTTCTGTCAAATATGCATTACAAATCGAACCCTCTACCCTAGCCTTGTTACCAATTTTCTTCTTCAAATGATTGAGGAACCTAAATACACAAGTTATGTATTTCAATTAATAAAAATTAGCTATGTTTAAATTAAATTTATAAATGAAGTTACAAAAATTTATGTACCTTTCAAATGGGTACATCCATCTATACTGGACATGTCCTCCAACCTTAGCCTCGTAGGGCAAGTGGACAGGTAGGTGCTCCATGGAATTAAAGAACGATGGTGGGAAGATCATCTCAAGTTTGCATGGTATCTGCGGAATTTGATCCTCCAGCCGAGTCATGTCCTCAATTGATACTGTAGAAGAACACAAATCTCGGAAAAACTGAGATATCTCAGTTATAGAATTCCACACCGTCGGTGGCAAAAGTTGCTTTAGTGCTACCGGAAGTAACCTCTCCATGAAGACGTGGCAGTCATGACTCTTTAACCCTTGCAGCTTTAGGTTCTTAAGATCAACACAGCGTTTGAAGTCGGAGGCGTACCCATCAGGGAACTTCAACTTCTATACTCACTCCAACAACGCCTTTCTCTGAGCTTTGTCAAGGGTAAACAAGGCTCTCGGTTTGGATCCATCTCGTTTTATGTGCAGTTGAGGACAGTCACAAAAATACTTTACATCTCGCCGGGAGCCTGTAGTGTCACAACTCTTCTCCTCCACATCCATCACAATGTGAATCAACTGCTCAAAGAAGTTTTTCTCTATGTGCATCACATTTAAATTGTGACGAAGTAACAAAGTCCTCCAATATGGTAGGTCAAAAAATATGCTACGTTTAAACCAACCATTTTTCAACTTTTTGAGGTCTTTGAACTCCTTCTCGGTTCCGTCAACAGTGGACGGGTAATCGGAAATCAACTCCCATATTTCATCTCTTGGGAGTCGATCAGGTGCGTCGTCAAGCACAACCTCGCCCTTCTTGAATGCCTTCTTATTCTTTCTATATGGGTGACCTTCTGGTAGGAACTGCCTATGACAGTCAAACCAACTTATTTTACTAGAATTTGGAAGATAAAAAGCTTTGCTCTCATCCATACAACACGGACACGCTTTCTGACCCGCGGTAGAGCACCCCGAGAGCATACCGTACGCGAGAAAGTCGTTTATAGTCCACAATAGAGCTGCTTTCAAGTGAAAGTTTTGTCTCATAGAGACATCATAATTTTCCACCCCTACCTCCCACAGTTGTTTCAATTCCTTAATAACAGGTTGCAAGTAAACATCCAAATGATTTTTTGGGTTTTTGGGTCCAGGCACAATAAGAGATAGGAAGATGAAAGGTTGCTTCAAACACAACCAAGGAGGTAGGTTATAAGATGTGATCGTCACAATCCAGCAAGAGTACGACTTACCAAATTGGCCGAAAGGTGCAAATCCATCAGTATACAACCCAAGCATTACATTTAGGGGTTCTAACGCAAAGTGGGGATGTAGTCTATCGAAACGCTTCCACTCCTCACCGTCACTCGGATGACACATCTTCCCTGGTACCCTAATGTCCTCCTTGTGCCACCTCATTTGCTCGGCTATGGTTTCTGTGGCATACAATTTTTGAAGCTTAGGTGCAATAGGGAAGTACGTAAGCTAACTGATTGGAATCGGTTTCTTACCCCTAACACCGCTTTTCCCTTTTCTACCCCTCAAAACAATATCCCCCTCAACCGTCTTATACCTACCCTTACCGCATCTCCTACATTCATCAAGCATCGCATCGTCCTTCCAAAATAACATGCATCCATCTGGACAAGCATCAATCTTTTCATGCGGGAGTTGAAGGCCCTTCATAACCTTTTTGGTTGTGTAGAAAGTTCGGGTCATGATATTGTCTTTTGGGATAAGTCTCTCAAGCAAGGCAGCAATACCATCGACACAAGCAAAGGTTAGGTTGACCTCACATTTAAGGCTAACTACCATAGATGCGACTTCTAACAAAGTCACGTCGCACCCTCCGTATATATAACGGTTTCTCCGAAGCGTTCAACATGTCAAAAAACGCCTTTGCTCGTGGGTTAGGCTCTTGAAGGTTAGGTGAGTCTTGTGGGTTGGGTAAGTCTCGTAGGTTAGGTGAGTCGTCATTCCTATATGTGTTATCGTTATTGAACAAGTTGCACTCCACAACGTCAACTATCATACCCCTCAACCCCCCTCATTTTGTTGGTTTTCGTGTTCCTCAGACTGAGATGGCTTACCATGACAAATCCAATTATAA
Source organism: Agrostemma githago (assembly GCA_958450325.1). Classification (NCBI taxonomy): domain Eukaryota; kingdom Viridiplantae; phylum Streptophyta; class Magnoliopsida; order Caryophyllales; family Caryophyllaceae; genus Agrostemma; species Agrostemma githago. Next base: position 55,705,070 of record OY288247.1, on the reverse strand, counting down.
TAATCGGGTGAAAAACCATTATAGATGACATGTTCCTTAACCACAACGACCTCAAAAAATTTTAGGTTCTTGCATTTAATACACGGACACCTAACCTCCCCCCTCGATGCATAGTCTAGTGACTTTTTCGCGACCTCGACAAATGATTCAACACCCCTCAAAAACTCGATGGTGGGACGTCTCTTCTTATCAAGTCTTCCCTCATACATCCATTTCCGCTAAATTCTCTTCATTTTCTATGTTAAAAAAATATATATAATAAATTAAAGTTTAATTTCCCTAACTTAATTTAGGACTTACTAAACAAAAATTTAATCACCATTTAAATTAAACTTAATTTCTCTAACTTAATTTCCCTAACTAAGTTTCCTCAATTTAATCACAAATACGTCAAAGTAAACCCAAATGTACCTTACGAAAATTAAACCCAAATCAAATGTTTTACGAATGTAGAATTGACCTTACAAAAATTAATCACCGAATTTAATCACAAATATAATCACAATTTAATACCAATTTACGAAAACCCTAATTCATCAATTTAATCCCAATTAAACAGAACAAAACACAAAAATCCATGGCTTAGGTCACACAAAAATAGCTTTAACGGGTCAAATAAGGTCAAATTTTTGGATAGAGATATATATACTTCGAAAGCACCGCTAACACCTATTTTCGTCCCCGATCACGATGGAAGTGGTTTCGGGAAAATCCGGCATTAATACGACACCTTTTGGTTCGTTCTAAGTCACACAAAACCTCACGGAAGGCCCTAAAGGTCATTGTAGCTCAATTCAACCAAATTCATCAAACCCTAATCAAAATTGAGATGGGCAAAACTAATCCACCTAATCGAATTTGGGATAAACTAATCTACCTAATCGAAATTCATACCTAAACAATATTAACTAGCAAACTACCAATAAAAAACGATAAAAATCAAAAATAAAAACTAATTATAATGAATAAAAACTAAGTAAAGAAAGAAAGCATACCGAAAATTCAAAGAAGTATGGAAAATGGAGGAGAGGAAGGGCGAATTGGGTCGGCAAGTAGACTAGAGAGAGTTTAGAGAGTGAAAAAAAATTACGAATGAAGGGGGAGAGGGGGCTGGGTGTGTATTTGAAGCGAGGCTGGCGAACGGGCGTCCGCCATTGGACGCCACATTCAACCAAACTGGCATCCGACGGTGGACGCCATATCCCACTACATCGCGTCTGATAATGGACGCCATATCCCACTACATCGCGTTTGATAGTGGACGCCATTTAGTGGAATATGGCGTCCGCTTGTGGACGCCCGTCAGCCTGAATTTCTTCATTCCTTAGTTCTGTCGGGCGCCAAGTTTGGCGTCTGACGGTGGACGCCCGTTTGTATTTTCAGACTCCATTTTGGCGTCCATATGCCCAGGACGCCCACCAGGTGGACGCCCGGAGCTGGTTTTCTTGTAGTGAATGTCGCATGCAAATTGGGATGTGTCTGCAAACAGGTACACCCAGAACTTCAGAATCAAGTCCCCGCGCAGCTCCTTTACTCCCCAGCAGAAAACCCGAGCCGACGTCTCTTCTAGAATATTACCTCCAAAGATGGGATGTGTCTGCAACCAGATACACCCAGGACTTCAGAAGCAAGTCCCCATGCAGTTCCGAGATGGGATGTGTCAACAAACAGATACACTCGGAGCTTTAAAAGCAAGTCCCCGCGTAGTTCCGAGATGGGATGTGTCTGCAGACAGATACAAGCAGGGCTTCAGAAGCAAGTCCCCGCGCAGCTCTAAGATGGGATGTATCTGCATACAGATACACCCAGGACTTCAAAAGCAAGTCCCCATGGAGCTATCCCAGATAACAGAACTCGGGTATGATTTCCATCTTAAGGCTGGCGATCCCTTTCACGCAAGTCTAATGGACTATAAATGACCCGACCGGAATGCTGCTAGGTCTTAATCCTCGATTGACCTGGTAGCTACTCAGACTTTCGCCTTGTCCAAGCCTCAGTCAGAGTGGGGGCTCTGAGACACCCGAATTTTGCTTGCTAGTGTCTATAACAGCTTCCAACAAAACACCCGATGATGATCGGACGTAAACGTGCTTTGAAGCGCTCGGGTATGGGCTCGAAATCATTAGTATTTGGCTTGGGCTTTTTACAAATTACAAATCTCACAAAACCAACCTCAAATTCAGGCCCAGTGGGCCATTTCCGATCAAATAAGACTAATTTGGGTCAAAATCGACACCGGAAATAAAACTGTCTTTTGGCGACCGGGTCAAAACCCGGTCAAAGGCAAATTCGATACAAAAATATCAGCTACATGCACTTTTAGAAGAGATCTCAAGCAACTAAACCTCTGCAATTTTGGATAGAATTTTATCCCTAGATACCCTCCCTCGGTTTAACCCACTCGATCGATTGGTTCAGGCCGGCTCGGTGGAGTATGCTCACAAACCAGTCAAACCGGCCTCAGATTGGGCACTCGATCGAGTGCACCTACACCACTCGATCGAGTGGTCCTAAACCGGGTATTTCCCTATAAATACCCCATTACCTCAACAACTTTTGACAACCTTCTTCTACCTCGAAAACCTCCATATTCCAACCCTTAAATCACCATCATCTCGACATATAATGGTAACATGTAATGGTATTTATTAAACTAATAAAATAAGATGTAATTGGAATATGCAACGTAAAGTAAGATATTGGTATTAATATGTTATAATTATCAACATATGTTCATGCACTAATAATAGAATTGTCTTTTAATAATAATATTTTGATAATAAAATCATATCTTATAAACAATAATAATTCGCAAACTTTAAAGTGCCTGCACTTTTTGCTTTTGACATTATTCATTTTTGAAAGTACACAGTTGTTTCAGATTGATGAAACGTCTGCACTTTTATGAAGAATTGAACCAAGACTTTTAAATATTGAAAAACAATTGTATTAAATTTAATTTTTTCTGTGAAATTCATTAACTGCAAAATATTTAATTAACGGTAACAGTAGACATAACAGTAAGGAATAAAACAAATGCGTTAAGTGGATTTGTTCCTAATAAAAGGAACACCATAAGCAAAGGAGTATGTAGAGTCTAGCGATACTAGGAAATACTCTAGAGGGGGTGAATAGAGTATTTTGGTACTTTTAAAATTTTAAACGATATATTACACCAAGATCTTATTAGAAAATATATAGTGTAATATTACGCTAGTTGAGTGGCTAAATAAAAGAAGTACAAAAGTGTTTGCTACTATACTTACTACTAAAGAGTATAAGTATAAGAAATAGCAAACCACAATAAAAACGTAAAGTGAATAACACGAGCAATTTTAACGTGGTTCGGCCCAATTGAAAAGCCTACGTCCACCGGTGTCTTTATTTATAAGTGTACCTTCTCCGGATTACCTTACAAATAAGACGATCACGATTAACTCTATTCGTGATGGTGTGAGTGATGTTAAGCACTCGGTGTGTGGGATGCTAAGCCCACGACAATGAAGGATGTTAAGCCTTCGGTGTGAGGGATGTGAAGCCCTCGATGTTTGAACGATGTGAAGCGTTCAAGGTGTGAATAATGTATGTCGTTCGATTGAGTAACCACTACTCGACTCGTGTGTCTATACTATCTTAAGTTTACAAAATTTCTCTAGCTATGAATACACTTCAATTGTCTAGAGAGAATAATGAAACTATATGACTTCAAGCGTAAACAATTTAAACACGATTTTATATATAGCCAAGACTTAACCCGAAAAGTATTTGCAAAAAGCCTTTTGAAAGAAATGTGATTTAATTTTTGCAAAGAGAAAAATGTATTTCAAAGTCATACCTTAAAGTGAGGAAGAGCAAAGTATTTATAGGTGAGTTATTCTCTTTAACAAAGGAAATAAGATAACCTTAATTGATGTGCTTCCTCACTTAAGAAAAATATGGTAGGTTGAATATCAATCAATTAAGATAGAATATTCAAGTTTCCCTTGTTAATGATTTTCTAATATCTTTGAGGAATCAAGATATTTCGAGAATCATTTATGTTGAATACTTTTATCTTCTTGATAGATAATTTCCTTCTTTAAACTATCTTTTTCAAAAGAATTAGATTTTGATAAGATACACGAAATGAAAATATTTCTTAAGTTAAATCTTGGCGATTCGTGTGAAAATATTTACGGAGGAGATTAATGTAACCTTATTCAAGGTTACATTATCCTTGTCATACACTTGCATATTCTCTTTACATTTGTGATCCTATGCCGACGTCCCTTCCCCTTGATCTCTTGTCCGAACTCCTTCTTGAGATTTTGCTCCTTTCATTTCTGTACTCAACATTCTGATCACGTTACTTTGAAACAATTAGAACTATGATATAATCAAAACATATAAGGCATAAAACCAAAGGTTTAACAATTTCCCCCTTTTTGATTATGTCAAGCCGTTTCTTAGTGACGTGACAAAATACTTCAACCAAACCTGGAGAGGTAGATAAGAATCCTTGGCAAAACATGATTCAAATAAGCAAAAAACAAATTTGTCAATGATGGATTCTTTGTTCCCCCTCTTGACATCATCAAAAAGGGTCGATCAGCTTGGAGTTCACCACACAAGAAAGCATAACAGTTAAGCAAGGCCAATGCAAATAAACATAAAGATAAGTGTTATGCATACACTAAGCATACTGATAGCAATATCCGGACAATGGATAGAAAGCACAGAGGTTCATACAACAAAAAAGGACCTTACAGCTATACTAAGAGGTTATTTATTTAGTAGGGTAAGATAGAAGCTAAGAGAAGAGACTCTTTATCCACCGCGCTGTCCTCGCAGATAGAATACAGCCTGTCTAGTTTCTTAAAGGATCTGACGCAGCCTGTCCATCACAGCATCATGCCTATCACGCAAATGATTGTTGGCAAATTTCACCGCATTGACAGCATCACTAATCCCTACCCCAATCTCGTGCCCTGCCTTTTTGAATGCGGTAATCTCACTTCCCATTACTTGAACACGAGCCCTCATGTGGGCCATGTGCCCTTCCATCTTAGCCATACCTGCACCAAACTCGGCTCTAAAAGTGACGAGTAGTGTGGTTAGATTATCCACCTTTTGTTCTAGACGTGCAAGCACATCCATGGATGTATTAAGCACAACAGGAGGAGGCTGAGACGAGATTAATACCGCAATTTCATTCAATTTTCCAAGAACATCAACATTGAGACTTTCCGGAACAACACTCACCACTTCCTTCCCTTTATAAGAGCATTCACCTTTAACCTTAAGACTTCCACCATCATCCAAAATAGACATTTGTCGTAGATATGTCGTGGTCATGATGTCACAGGGTGTTTCAAAAGGGGCGGACTTTCTTATAACCCCCCCTATTTTTTAGCACCTTGGATAACCACATTCCATAAGGAATGCAAGTGGATGCATGCATCTGTGATGACTTTAACTCGGAGACCACATGTTCAATATGACTGAACATTAAAAAGGGCAGGTTCACCTTTGTATTTCTTATAACATGACGGAGCAATATAATCTCATGAATGTGCAGCTTGTTTGTTCCAGTTTTTCTCGGCAGTAGAGATGAGTAAGAGGTATTGAAGACAAGTTTAGCAATGGGGTTTAAGCTTACTCCAGACATTACCGAAATTTTAGTTGCCTTAGGGTCAAGAGTTTTCTTAATGTCCACAATTTCTTCAGAACTATAGTTTCTCCACCCAGCCCAAGCATAAATTTCTACCCCCTCACATGGTATCCCCAGAATATTACTGAAATCTTCCATTGAGATTTTAATGTATTTATCCCCAAAATTTGCACACAACACCCGATTTTCTATTTTTAAGGTTGCCCAAAATTGAGCAATCTGAACAGGATAGACATCATGACCCATATCTAGTAGTTTTTCCCATTCTTGAAAAGCAAGTTAATCACGGAGTTGTGAGACGCATGGGTTCTCATCAAACCAAGCTGAAAGATATTGACGACCAGAAACGAAAGGATAATCAAGAACCTTATTTACCTGATCGTGTTCCAGCTTATTCATGCGGACACTCTCGAGTTCACCCGGAATAAACTCCTTCCCATGCATGCCCCCCTTTTCTTAACCAACATGTTCCTTTCCTTTCATGGACCTTTTCCGTTTGCCAACTGCAGTCATATCCTCGATCACTTAAACTTCACCTGACTCCTCTCTTTCGGCAGCCCGGGTGTCAAGAGTCAAATCTCTAGTAGAGGAGCGTAGATTCTTTTTGTGAGGAGTGAATGAAGTAGCTTTCTTTGGAGCCATGGTAAAAATTTTGAGGAGAGAGAAGATGCTGGGAAGTAGGAGTGAAAAGAGATGGGTGAAAAGGAGTAAAGTGACGGGTAGATGAGGGGTAAAAGAGGAGTATTAAAGATGTATAATGATGAGTTTTATGGAAAGTATAAATATTGAGGAGTATTTTTAGGTGGAGAAGATTTTGGGAAGATTTTCTTATTAAATAAGACACTTGTGAGAGTTTATGAAGAGGAAGAAATTTTTTTGAATATGGCAGCGAGGTTTTGTGAGGGAAATATACCATAGATAAAATATGGGATATAATTTTACGAAAGGAATAATTCCTATTTGGAATTATTCAGAATATTCAAGATTTGACAAGAATATATGGGAGTAAAATTATATGTCATATGGTATATATGATAAAGTCCGAAAAATCAGGGCAAGAATGAATGAAACACAATCTTAAGAAAATTTACACAAGACAATACGAACCTGTACATGAATCTAGGTAATATAATCACAGACTAACATCACCCCAGTCTTCGTCAAGCATATTAGGAAAAGAGCAAAAACAACTCATGATATATTCAGTTCTCATTTATCGGACCAAGTTCTAACCGTAATTCCTCAAACCGTTCCCTGGGTAAAGCTTTTGTAAGAATGTCAGCTTTTTGCAAATCAGAGGGACAAAATTCAAGTTCGATATTTCCCTTTTCTACGTGGTCTCTCAAAAAATGATGTCAGATGTCAATATGTTTGGTACAAGAGTGATGGGCAGGATTTTTAGAGATGGCGATGGTACTAATATTATCACAGAATATAGGTACGGATTTAATATTAACACCATAATCCCTTAATTGTTGTCGTAGCCAAAGTAATTGAGTACATACCAAAGATGCCGCAATATATTCACTTTCAGTGGACGAAAGTGCTACCGTTGCTTGTTTTTTAGAGCCCCATGATATAATACATGATCCTAGAAATGTTACCATTCCTGAAGTGCTTTTTCTGTCAATGTAGCATCCTCCGTGATCTGCATCTGAATAACCTTTTAGATCAAAGTTATCATGCATAGGATAAATCAATTGAAGATTTTGTGTACCAATTAAATAGCGCAAGATGCGTTTCACAGCCGTGAGATGAGATTCCTTAGGGTCGGACTGAAAGCGAGCACAAACGCATACGCTGTGCATTATGTCAGGTCGGCTAGCAGTCAAGTACAGTAGAGATCCGATCATACCTCGGTAAGACGTGTTGTCCACAGGCTTACCTCCTTCGTCTTTATCAAGTTTAGTATTGATGGCCATAGGTGTAGGAGCAGATTTTGCCTTTTCCATCCCGTACTTTTTAAGAAGTTCATTCACATATTTCTGTTGATGCACAGTTATTCCTCTTTTTGACTGCTTGATTTGTAGACCCAGGAAGAAGCCTAACTCACCCATCATACTCATCTCAAATTCTGATTGCAATAGGTTTGAGAAATATTTGCAAAGTTTTTCATTTGTTGAGCCGAAAATAATGTCGTCCACGTAGATTTGAACGATTAACGTGTCTTTCTCGACATTCTTAATGAAGAGTGTTTTATCAACTGACCCCCTCTTAAACTCATTTAGAAGTAAAAACTGACACAATCTATCATACCAGGCCCTTGGTGCTTGTTTTAACCCGTAGAGCGCCTTATCTAGTTTAAAAACATGATTCGGCAAATCCGTGCTTTCAAATCCTGAAGGTTGTTCGACAAAGACTTCCTCTTTTAAGTATCCATTCAGAAACGCCGTTTTAACGTCCATTTGAAACAACTTGAATCCTTTGTGTGCGGCATAAGCAATTAGTAGCCGAATGACTTCCAATCTTGCCACCGGAGCAAAGGTTTCATCAAAATCTATTCCTTCTTGTTGGTTGTAACCTTGTACAATCAACCTTGCTTTGTTTCTAACAATGATTTCGGAATCATCGAGTTTGTTTCTGAATACCCAACGGGTCCCTATCACTTTTCTATCTAACGGTCTGGGAACCAAATGCCAGACTTTATTCCGTTCAAATTGTCCCAACTCTTCTTGCATGGCTACGATCCAGTCAGAATCAGTAAGCGCTTCCTTGATATTTTTGGGTTCTATTGTAGATAGAAAGGAATTTAGAACACAATGATTTCTTAAAGACCGTCTGGTTTGGATTCCCTTATGATAATCACTCAGAATTGCGTCCGTAGTATGTGAGCTCTGGTGTTTCCACTTTTTGAGATTTGTGGGAACGTTATTACTTCTCTTTGAAAGTTCTTCTGAGTTGTTACCAGAGGTTATATTATCTTTTCCTGTAGTTCCCCCTGAACTAGTGCCCGTGGTTACATCAACCTTAGACAGATTGTCTTTGATTACCCCTGAATTCATGCCAGGAGTTATATTGTCAGTGGTTACATTATCTTTAGAAGAATCATCCTTTGTTCCCCCTGAATTTATGTCCGAGGTTACATTATCTTTAGTGATATTTGGAACTAATGTTGATGCCATCTTATCTTTAGTCTTTGAAGAACTTTTACTTGGTTCTTCATTTACTAGTGATATATTTGGATCAACACTAATACGTTTTTCACTAGATTCAGCATTAGATCCTTCTATTTCCTTTACTCCTTCATCAAGTTCAGGTGTATCTTTTCTAGTAAGCCAAAAGTCTGGGTCGTCATCATCTTCTTCTTCCATGTCGGTTTGACTTATGGAATTAGTCTCATCAAAGATTACGTGGACACTTTCTTCGACACGCAGAGTTCTTTTGTTATACACCTTGTAGGCCTTGCTATGATCTGAGTAGCCTATGAAAACAGCCTCGTCACTTCGAGAATCAAATTTACCCAAATTATTTTTCCCATTGTTGTGGACGAAGCACTGCTCCCAAAACATCTGAGATGTGATATTTTAGGTTTCCTTCCCCTTAGAAGTTCATAGGGTGTTTTCTTCAACACTGGTCTGATCATCGCTCGATTGTGGATATAGCATGTTGTATTGATAGCTTCGGCCCAAAAATTTCTGGGTAAACCGCTGCATAGCAACATGGTACGAGCCATTTCTTCAAGCGTTCGATTCATTCGTTCGACTACTCCATTTTGTTGTGGAGTCCGTGGAGCAGAGAAGTTATGCCCAACTCCATGTTCTCTACAAAATTAAAACTTATGAAGGATTCGTTGTCGAATTCGGTTCCATGATCTGTTCTTATAGATACAAGATTACATTTATACTTGTTTTGAACTAGCTTCATTAGAAATTCAAATTCATCAAAGGTTTGATCTTTCGAGCTAAGGAAGACTGGCCAAACAAATCTAGAGAAATCATCTACAAGGACAAATACGTACCGGCTACCTCCTCTACTTCTTATTCTCATAGGTCCGCAAAGATCCATATGAATAAGTTCTAGAGGCTTGGTAGTGCTTACGAACTTTTTCGGCTTGAATGAAGATCTCACAAGTTTACAACGTATGCAGGTACCACACGCCTTGGTAGTGTCGAAGGTTATGGAAGGTAACCCTTCAACAAGATCCAGAGATCTAAGTCTATTAAGACTGAAAGGACTTATGTGCCCAAATCTTTTATGCCAGAGTAGTGGATCAGAGATGGTAACGCTCATGCAGGTGACAGCATTGTCGGGTAAGGTTTTGATATCGGCTATGTAGACATTGTTTGATCGTTCCCCTTCCAGAATGACATTTGAGGAACCTTCTCAAATAATTCGGCACTTATCATTGTGAAAGACCACTTTGTTTCCTCGATCACAAGAGTTGAGATATGATCAAGAGACTATGCCTTAGTCCTTTCACAAGCAACACATTCTCAATACAGTGTGAATCAGATAAGCCGATTTTGCCAATACCGATAATCCTTCCTTTCTTATTATCACCGAAGGTTACACTTCCTCCGTCATATGCCTCTAATGCCAAAAATTTCTTTTTATCACCTGTCATGTGTCTTGAACACCCACTGTCTAAGTACCATCTGTGAACCTGCGATAGTCATTTTTGTTTCTTAGGTACCCAAACTGATTTGGGTCCTTTTACATTGGCAAAGAATCTTTTCGTACCCATATTTTTTTGTGTCTATCACAGTGTTTATTCGTTTTATTTTCAGATTTCTTTTTCCACTTTCTTTTGGCATGTTCTCTTTTATTAGTTTCCTTTTCTTTAGTCTTTTTAACTTTCATAGTTCCTGATACACATTCATCCAACCTTTCCTGCATGACTCCTTTCTCCTTTATCAATTCTATGATTTTTGAGGTCAGAGAATTTTTTATTTTGTCATGATTTATTTTCTCAATATTAATTTCATTGTTTAATATAGATATGGTTCTCTTTAGTTCCGCATTTTCTATATTTAATTTCTTAACACTTGCACTTACTTTTTCATAATTAGTGTCCCTTTTTAATTCCTCTTCATTGATGTTTGTACTCGAACAATTTTTTGAATCATCTGATACGTCAACTTTTGTCTTTGAGATATCAGAAGATTTCTTTGTATTTGTTCGAATATTTTCACACCTCTTTAGAGTAATATTTTCAAAGGCTATCTCATTTATCTGTTTTAATAACTCATTTATTTCTTCCCTTTGTTACTCACAGGTTTCTAATACTTCATCAAAGTGTAAAAGGAGTTTTTCTTCGGTAAGTTTCCTAAGTCTTTTCTTAAACATTGTAAAACTTACCTCATTGCTTTCCTCATCTGAATCCGAGCTTGAACCATACGTCTCCGCCATCAAGCACATGTCTTTGTACGTTCATGTTTTGGACCTAGACGTGTTGCTGTGTTGAGCGCTTAGGCAAAAGTTTGCCTCGTCTTCATCTTCTGATTCCTCGTCTTCATCTGAGTCCAATTCACCCCAACCGCACGAAACCAGCATGGCCTGTTTGTGCTGAAACTTTGATCGTTCTCTTTCCCCTTTCGATTTGATATTTTTCCATGTCGGACAATCTTTGATTAGATGACTAGTTTCTCCACATTTAAAACATCCTTTATTGTTTTGCTTTGTATTGGAGTTATTACCTCTTCCTCTAAATGAGTTTTTAGATCCAAATTTAATCTTTTCAAAGCGTTTGACAAAAAGGGCTAAGTCATGGTTTCCTCATCATCACTGATAGAACTTTTTAAGGCTATTCCTCTACTCTTAGATGATTCACTCTGACGTTGATTCAGAGAGAGCTCATGAGCCATAAGGTTACCTAGCAATTCTTAATAACTAAGTAAGGTAAGATCTTTAGATTCCTCGATAGCAGTAACTTTCGGTTGCCATTTATCAGTGAGGCTTCTTAAGACTTTTCTAACAAGATCTTCAGTATCAAATCTTTTACCAAGGTTTCTTAGTTCATTAGTGATGTTGGTGAATCTTGCGGACATTTCAACAATGCTTTCATCTTTATCCATTTTAAACAATTCGTATTGTTGAGTTAATAAATCAATCCTGAACTTTTAATAAACAATTCGTAATGTTGGGTAGTTCCCTCGTACGCAAGTTCTAAACTGTCCCAGATTTCTTTTGTGGAAACACAAGTGAGTCGATTATATTCTTTGGACGAAATTCCTCGTTGCAATAATGACATTGCTCGAGAATTCTTTTCGGCCTTTTAATAATCGTCCTCATCATAGTCCTCTTCATCCTTTATGGTGATGTTCCCTGGAACATCAACGGATTGGATGACGATAGGACCCTTGACTATAATTTTCCAGCATTCAAAATCTGTTCCTTTTATATAGTGCATCATTTTGTTTTTCCATAAACCGTAGTCTACGCCATCAAATGTGGGAAACTTTAAGTTTTTGGAATCCATTTGATCGAAATGGATTAATGTAGAATCACTAGTTTAGGATCTACTCTTTTGATGTGAATCAATCAAGAGAACCTTGCTCTGATACCAATTGTAGAGTTTAGCGATACTAGGAAATACTCTAGAGGGGGGGTGAATAGAGTATTTTGGTACTTTCAAAATTTTAAACGATATATTACACCAAGATCTTATTAGGAAAGATATAGTGTAATATTACGCTAGTTGAGTGGCTAAATAAAACAAGTACAAAAGTGTTTGGTACTATACTTACTACTAAAGAGTATAAGTATAAGAAATAGCAAACCACAATAAAAACGTAAAGTAAATAACACGAGAAAATTTAACGTGGTTCGGCCCAATTGAAAAGCCTACGTCCACCGGTGTCTTTATTTATAAGTGTACCTTCTCCGGATTACCTTACAAATAAGACGATCACGATTAACTCTAATCGTGATGGTGTGAGTGATGTTAAGCACTCGGTGTGTGGGATGCTAAGCCCACGACAATGAAGGATGTTAAGCCTTCGGTGTGAGGGATGTGAAGCCCTCGATATTTGAACGATGTGAAGCGTTCAAGGTGTGAACGATGTATGTCGTTCGATTGAGTAACCACTACTCGACTCGTGTGTCTATACTATCTTAAGTTTATAAAATTTCTCTAGCTATGAATACACTTCAATTGTCTAGAGAGAATAATGAAACTATATGACTTCAAGCGTAAACAATTTAAACACGATTTTATATATAGCCAAGACTTAACCCGAAAAGTATTTGCAAAAAGCCTTTTGAAAGAAATGTGATTTAATTTTTGCAAAGAGAAAAATGTATTTCAAAGTCATACCTTAAAGTGAGGAAGAGCATAGTATTTATAGGTGAGTTATTCTCCTTAACAAAGGAAATAAGATCACCTTAATTGATGTGCTTCCTCACTTAAGAAAGATATGGTAGGTGAAAAATCAATCAATTAAGATAGAATATTCAAGTTTCCCTTGTTAATGATTTTCTAATATCTTTGAGGAATCAAGATATTTTGAGAATCATTTATTTTGAAAACTTTTATCTTCTTGATAGATAATTTCCTTTTTTAAACTATCTTCTTCAAAAGAATTAGATTTTGACAAGATACACGAAATGAAAATATTTCTTAAGTTAAATCTTGGCGATTCGTGTGAAAATATTTACGGAGGAGATTAATGTAACCTTATTCAAGGTTACATTATCCTTGTCATACACTTGCATATTCTCTTTAAATTTGTGATCCTATGCCGACGTCCCTTCCCCTTGATCTCTTGTCCGAACTCTTTCTTGAGATTTTGCTCGTTTCATTTCTGTACTCAACATTCTGATCATGTTACTTTGAAACAATTAGAACTATGATATAATCAAAACATATAAGGCATAAAACCAAAGGTTTAACAGAGTACAAATGAAAGAAGTGAAAGACAATAGTAGTCCAAAATAAAGAAAATATTAAATAAAACAGAATCTGAAGAACTTAAAAACATAAGTCAACGCCTTAGGAAATCTATATTGTTCAGTTGGAGGAAATCATTAAACCCATTTTGCATGGATCACTTTCCTTAGGCCTCGGGAACGTTGGTAGTCTGCAACTTGAGAGATCATTGATTGTATATATACTCCCTCCGGTTTTTAATTATTGCCCCGTATTCCTTATATGGCAAGTTTTTATTTTTCGCCCCACTTCTCCACTTTCCATATTTGTGTTGTATATTTTACCAAAACGTCCTTATGTATTTCACCTTTTTACACTTTTTGCCATCAAAAAACAATTAAATATATCACTTATATCCAACTTTATTACTCATACATGTCTAGTCACCTCATTTGCATCATCATTGCTCTCTTTACCATTATTTTTACACTTTCCTTAATTTGTGTGCAAAAGGTAATGGGGCAAAAATAAAAAATCGGAGGGAGTACATTTTAGTTGCTTTTGTGGACTCAAGCCTAACAAAATCTGCAAATATACATTAATCCAAGTATTAAAACTTTAAAGAAATTCTATCTTTTATGATATTAAGTCATAAAGTGCTTACCTTGGTATTTAATCTTAAGACATTGAAAAACAACTAATGGTTTTACCGAAATATAAGTCTCAGCTGTAGAAAGTGCTGAAAGGTGGCAGTCAATATCTTCTCATATATGCACCGTAATCTTGTGGTCATTGTAAAGTTTTACTCAAAAAAAATGAAATCAGCATAAATTTTGGGAAGATTAAATGAATTCCCACAAATCGAGTCATACTTGTTGTCCACCAATTGCAAGCGTATGCATTGCAACATAGTCTCCGGATAGAGAACCTTGGACTCGTCCACCTCGATAATTAAATCTGAGTAGAATTAAAAATCATTTAAAGGACCAAATCAAATGTAGTGGAATCTGAAAGTTGTGTAATAATTTGAGAAATTCACCTATAAGAGTACGGTCTCCATTAATCATTTGTTGTATTTCAGCAATTGATACAAAGTTGAAACAATATAAGGGTGATGGGGGTCGGTTGTCTACCTCTGGCCGCCTGCCAGCCAGGCCCCGGGGCGACCAATCCCAGAAAGAGGAAAGGCCTGCCCAGCAAACTTTCCATCAACATCATTGAAACCCCCAAGTGAGTGGCCTTAATCCCTTGGCCGCCTGGCCCAGCCTGGCCGCCTGCCAAGCAGGGCGAACCAGGTCTACTGCCTGCTTCCAGGGCGCCCCCGCCCAAGCAGGACCAGAGGAGGACCGAGGACCCATCCGTCATTTTGCCTAAGGTAAGGGGAAATGAGTGGACAAGGTGAGTCCACGTGTCGCACAAGCATCCACTCATTTCCCTCTTCTTCTTTCTCTTTTCCTCTCTCTTGTGGGAAGGTATAAATACTTTCCCATTTCCAACATGAGAGAGGTTGGATTTTCTCTCTCTAAACCCTTACTCCTAAAAACGCCACCTAGCTCCTCACGAACTAGGTCTCTCAAGGCATTTCACGGGCTGACTTAGGCATCGGAGAGGGTTCCCTCGGACAACCTCCGAGGCCCTGTGCGTTCATTGTGCAGGGAGCAGGCCAACTCCGCCGGGAAGGTCCGATCCTGGGAGTGAGACGAAAGAGAGGTTCAGAGAAGTCAATCGATCAATTGTTCACCAGTGATTCAGTCATACAGCCCGGATCCAAGGCCGGGTGAATTGTTTCCGTGACCGGAACAATTTGGCGCCGTCTGTGGGGAACTTACGGTTGTGCTCACGAGTTACCCACTAAAATCAACCACTCATAATCACAAAACTAAAACAATCATGCTAGAAATCATTGATGCCAGTGCAGGAACGGGTCCGACGGTCCCACCGGTGACCCCCCTATATGGTATGCCGCAGTCGGAGAGGGTTCCTCCTGCCACGATCCTAGGGGTAGGGGGAACCAGTCTCCTCGGCGGATCTAACACTGCTGTGACACCTGAGTTGGGGACACACCCAGGACACGCTCTTAATCTGACCCCAGCTCAGATGGCGCAGACAGTCGCGTTCTTCTCTGCGATGCTGAACCAGGAGTTCACTCCTGAGGACTTGGTAGGCAGGGTCGCATCGGCTCCCAGGCAACCATCCCTAATCAGCAGGGATGAAGCCGGGGGCACGAGGCGGACCGCCGCCAGAAATGCTCAGAGGAAAGCGAGAAGGACGGCACAAGCGTATGCGCATGTGCAAAGGCGCATTACTACAGGCAATCCAGAGCCACCTGTCCAGCAGGCGTTCTCCATTCACACAACAGAATCAGCGTCTGGAGGGCAGGGAGGCTTATCCCGAGGATTACAGGAGCGAATGAGGCCCAGGGAGCCCATGTCAAAACGCTTGGGAGAGAAACCAGGCGGGGTTTTCTCCAGGCTAACACCGGCAGCCAGAGAGCAGTCAGCCCCCGGTTTATCCCAAAGCCTGCAATCAAGGCTCAATCGGGGGCAACCGCTCGAGTCTAAGTACCACCAGGGTGAGAGCTTCTGTCACTCTCAGAGGAAGAGACCCAGACAAGTCTCCCCTGAGACAGAAGATGAAGCAGCGAGCAGGCCGCCCCCAAGGCACCGCTCCCCCAGCACGAGGAAACCAGCCCATAAACAATGGGATACTCATGGTAACCAGTCTGGGGAAAGCAGGTCACGATTAGTGGGCAGGCCCACAAAAACCCCACTTCATCCTGAGGTACAAGAGTACCCCATTCCAAAAATTAAAATGCCTACCATTAAATTTGATGGGACAACAGACCCTGAAGACCACCTGGCAGCATTTGAGAGCCACATGGGCATGTATGACGTAGATGATGCCATCTGGTGCAAAGTTTTCCCAACCACCCTGGTAGGGCTCGCGCAAGGATGGTTCAGGGATCTCCGCCAGGGGTCAGTCAGGTTCTTCATAGAGTTGGCCGAGATCTTCCTCGAACAGTATGCTGGGAATAAAAGAAGACGCCTCACTCGTTTCGATCTTATGACCCTGAAGTAGAAGAAGGGCGAAAGTGTGAGGGAATATCTGAGAAGGTTTGATCTATCCTACCAGCAGGTCAGGGAGATCGATGATTCCACCGCCGCCTATGCCCTGACAATCTCCCTGCTTCCAGGGGAAATGAAAAACCAGATGATCAGGGCCCAGCCAGAAACCTTAGCCATGGCCAGGAAAATTGCGGAAGGGTTCATTCTGCAGGAGGAGTTCCACGGCCTGACGGATACCCCTGCAGGCCAAACAAGGCCTCAAGGGGGACCGCAGGGTGGACTGGGCAGAAGTGAGCCAGGCAAGCAAAAGGAAGAGGGAGACACTCCCAAAAAGGAGCGCACTGTCTACCATCCCAGGTTCGACAGTTACACTGCCCTGAACAAATCCAGGGCAGAGATCTTCGAACTGGAAAAAGAAACTGCTAAATGGAATCGCCCGAACAAGCCTCGCAGCCCGAAAGGAGACCCCAAGAAATTCTGCACTTTCCACGACTGCATAGGCCATACCACCTAGGAATGCCGTCACCTGAAGGACGAAATCGAGAAGTTAATCAGGAATGGACGGTTAGCCAACTACGCAGCCAAGAATAAGTCTCAAAAGGAAGTATCTGAAAAACCCGAGGGGTCAGTGCAGAACCGCATGGTGATCCACGTAATTTCAGGGGGCACTGAGGGCCAGCTCAGTCGAAGAGGCCAAAAAAGACAAATGCGTGAGCTAAGGAACCAGATCTGCTACGCTGAGAAAGCAGGGAGTCCAAGGGGAGTGACATTAAGCATCACCCCTGATGATGCAGGGCGCGTGGTATACCCGCACAGTGACCCTTTGGTGCTGTCCCTAGTGATCAGCAACCACATTGTGCGGAGGTGTATGGTAGACACTGGCGCGTACACAAATCTACTGTACAAGGACGCCTTCGAGAAAATGGGCCTGGAAAAAAGGCACCTACGACCTGCTCCCGGATCGCTGTACGGATTCAGTGGGGCAGGCGTGCTGCCCATGGGAGTCATAGACCTGCCTGTAACCTTTGGGGAAGGCTCTACTGCCAGAAACGTCAGGGCAACCTTTGTTGTTGTGGATGCAAGATCCGCCTACAACGCCCTAATTGGCAGAGCCACCCTGGACGAAATCGAGGCGGCCATCTCCATCAGGGCCCTCACCATAGCATATGTCACCGATTTCGGACTAGAAGGAAAAGTGCGCGGGGACCAAGAGTCAGCCAGACAATGCTACTCCGTGGCCCTGCAAGAACACGAAAAAGAAAGAAAAGGAAAAAGAAAGGCTGACAGTTCCCCCAGCAGGGAAGGCGAAATACCAGCCGAGCACCCGGCGTCCGACCACCTGGAGCCAGGGGGTGAAAGCATGCTAGTAGACTTGGAACCAGGGAGGCAGGTCCTAATAGGACTTGACCTGGAGGAGACCTACCAGGCTGAACTGGTCAAGCTGCTAAAAGAAAACAAAGACGTATTCGCCTACTCGGCGGACGAGATGCCCGGTGTTGATCCATCATGCATCGTTCACAAGCTGAACGTAAGTATGGACGCTCGCCCTGTAAAGCAGAAAAAGCGAAATATGTCCGCGGAAAAAGACGCCGCAATCAAGGAAGAAATTGACAAACTCTTGAAAGCAGATTTTATCGAGGTCTGTGACTACCCAGAGTGGCTGGCGAATGTAGTCATGGTTAAAAAATCGTCAGGCGCATGGAGAATGTGCGTGGATTTTACAAACCTCAACAAGGCCTGCCCGAAAGACTGCTATCCGCTCCCCAGAATCGACCAACTGGTAGACGCCACCAGCGGTTATTCCATGCTGAGCTTCCTAGATGCCTTTTCAGGGTATCATCAAGTATACTTGTGGCAGCCGGACAGGGTGAAGTGCGCGTTCATCACTAGTTCAGGCACCTACATGTACAAGATGATGCCGTTCGGGCTTAAAAATGCAGGGGCTACATACCAGCGGTTAGTTGATAAAGTGTTTGAAAAACAAAAAGGCAGAAACATCGAAGCTTACGTTGATGACGCCATCGTAAAAAGCAAAGAAGACAGAGAGCACCTGATAGACCTGCAGGAGACCTTCTGCTCCCTGCGCGCCTACAAAATAAAACTCAATCCGAAAAAGTGCACGTTTGGGGTCCGCTCCGGCAAATTTCTGGGGTTCCTGGTCAGCTCTCGAGGAATAGACGCCAACCCTGAGATAATTCAGGCAGTTCTAGACCTTCCTGAGCCCAAGACCATTAGAGACATCCAGCGCCTGACAGGCCGCATGGCCGCCTTAGCACGGTTCGTCGCCCGATCAGCAGACAAGGCCACTCCTTTCTTCAAGATACTGAAAGGAAACAAACAGTTCAAGTGGGAAAACGAGCAGAAAGAGGCCTTTGAGCAGTTGAAGGACCATCTTAAGAGGCTCCCCACCCTGGCAAGACCAGTAGCAGGGGAAAAACTTTTCCTCTACATTGCAGTAACCAATATAACTGTCAGCGCGGTTATCCTACGGGAGGAGGCAGGCACCCAGCAACCTATATACTTCGTAAGTCATGCGCTGGGGGCAGCCGAGAAAAATTACCCGATGGTCGAAAAAGCCGCCTACGCGGTCATAATTGCCGCCAGGAAGCTCAGGCCTTACTTTGACGCGCATCCAGTCATAGTCCTCACCGACCAGCCACTGGAGAAGGTGTTGGAAAAATTTGAAAAATCAGGGAGACTATTGAAGTGGGCGATTGAGCTGAGTGGGCTAGGTATATCTTACCAGCCGAGAACAGCCATCAAGGCCCAAGCCTTAGCAGATTCTCTGGCTGAGTGCTCCCATTCAGGGGAAGAAGAGACCCCTGCCGAGGAATGGGTCGTGTATACTGATGGGTCGTCGACTGCCAATGGCGCAGGCGCAGGCGTCGTACTGACCAGCCCGGGGGGGCTGACTTTGAGCATGCCCTCAGGTTTGTCTTCCCAGCATCAAACAACGAAGCAGAGTACGAAGCAGTACTCGCAGGCGTCAGGCTAGTTAAAGCCGCAGGGGCAGAGCGGATTGTCCTGGCGACAGACTCCCAGCTCATCGCCAACCAGATCAATGGTGAATATGAAGCAAGGGACCAAGCAATGGCCACATACCTGGAAATGGTGAAAGGAGAGTTATCAGGCCTGAAATCATATGAGATCAAGCAAATCCCCCGCTCCCAGAATAGTCGAGCAGATGCCCTGTCAAAACTGGCAAGTTCCAGTCTACAGGACATACGAAGGTCAGTGTGGGTTGATGTTCTGCACGAAAAATCGACCAGCCCCCGTCAGGCAATTAGCACCATCGAAGAAGGTCCGGAAAGCTGGATGACTCCCTTCATCCAATTCAAGAGACACGGTGTCCTACCATCAGACGCAGCACAAAAAAAGGAAAGTACAGGCTAAAGCAGCCTGGTTCATACTCATCGAGGGGGAACTTTATAAGAAGTCTTTTACTTATCCCCTGCTCAAATGCCTACGGGCAGATCAAGCTGCTGAAGTGTTGGAAGACATCCACTCAGGGATTTGTGGGCATCACATCGGGGGGAGATCCCTGGCCCACAAAGCCCTAAGGGCAGGCTACTACTGGCCCACCATGCTGGCGGACGCCAAAAGCCTGACCCAGAAATGCAGAAAATGCCAACTCTTTGCCCCATCAATCCATGTCCCGGCCCAGGAACTCAGGACAATCCTATCCCCTATCCCTTTCGCTCAATGGGGGATGGACATTCTAGGACCCTTCACGGTGGCCACAGGGGGCAGGAAATTCTTGATTGTCGCCATAGACTACTTCACCAAATGGGTGGAAGCCGAAGCAGTGCCCAACATTACTGAGCCGGCGGTCCGGAAAGTGGTCTGGTGAAATATTATCACCAGGTTCGGTCTGCCAAAGATGTTGGTATTTGACCATGGCAGACAATTTGATAATAATCCTCTGAGAATCTGGCTGGAAAGCCACAACATCGCAGTCGCCTATTCAGCCGTCTGTCACCCGCAAACCAACGGACAGGCAGAAGCGGCCAACAAACAAATCTTAAATGGCCTGAAGAAAATGGTGGATGACTGCAAGGGTAGGTGGGCTGACGAGCTTCCCAGTATACTCTGGTCAATTCGAACCACCAGGAAAGAGTCAACAGGCCAGACCCCGTTTTGTCTGGTATACGGAGCAGAGGCATTGTTACCAATCGAGGCAAGGATCCCTTCTCTGCGCTCCCTGCAATACGACCGGGCTGAAAACGAAGCTGCAATGGTCGAAGCCTTGGACCTGGTAAATGAGTTAAGGGAGGAAGCTAGCACCAACATCGTTGCCTACCAGCAACGAATGAGGAAAGCCTTTAACACCAAAGTCCGACAGAGAAACTTTCAGATGGGAGAGCTAGTTCTGAGAAAGACGCAGGCGGTTGGAAAGTCAAGAGAACATGGAAAGCTTAGTGCCAACTGGGAGGGTCCATACCAAGTGACTCGAGTCCTGGGACCAGGCACATACAAAATCGCCAACCTTGAAGGGCAAGAGCTGCATGCTCACTGGAATGCGGACACTTTGAAAAAATACTACGTCTGAACAAAATCCAAAGATAGTTTTTATTTTTGCTAAAAACAAATGGCGGAGGACGGTCAAAAGAATGTCGACGGCTCCGACCACCCGAAAATGTCACAGTTTTATAAAGAAATGAAGGATATTCAGATTTATACTCGTTGCCTGTTCACACTCGCGTTCTTCACACACAAACGAGCAGGGGGCAATAGGGGGAGGCCCCCCTGTTGCCAAAATCGGGAAAAATGCCCCCCCAGCAAAAAATCCGAGCGCCACCCTGCTTACCTCTGGGAAGGCAGGGGGCAGGCCCCCTGGACTTTGAAGAAAAGCCAGGGGCAGGCCAGACTAACAAGGACTGGGGGCAAGCCCCCCAACCTTGTATAAAAAACGCAAAAGCCACCCTGCTTACCTCTGGGCAGGCAGGGGGCAGGCCCCCTGGACTTTGAACAAAAGCCAGGGACAGGCCAGACTAACAAGGACTGGGGGCAGGCTCCCCAACCTTGTATAAAAAACGCAAAAGCTCCCCTGCTTGCCTCTGGGAAGGCAGGGGGCAAGCCCCCTGGACTTTGAACAAAAGCCAGGGACAGGCCAGACTAACAAGGACTGCGGGCAGGCTCCCCAACCTTGTATAAAAAACGCAAAAGCTCCCCTGCTTGCCTCTGGGAAGGCAGGGGGCAAGCCCCCTGGACTTTGAACAAAAGCCAGGGACAGGCCGGATCAACAAGGACTGGGGGCAGGCCCCCCAACCTTGTATAAAAAATACAAAAGCCACCCTGCTCACCTCTGGGCAGGCAGGAGGCAGGCCCCCTGGACTTTGAATAAAAGCCAGGGACAGGCCGGATCTAGAAGGATTGGGGGGCAGGCCCCCAAGCTTGTATAAAAAACGATAAGGAACCCCCCCTGCTTACATGAAGGCAGGGGCAAGCTGCGCATCAAACTCATAAAAAACCGAAACAGACAAAAGCAAACAGAAAATCTACATAAAAAGGAATAGTGTCAAAGGAACACAGGATAAGCAAGTTTTTAAAACAAATGATTACAATTAAGCACGGCAGCCGGCCACCAAAGGGCTCGACGCGCAAAGAAGTAAGGAAGATTAAAACGTTGGCACAGGCGCAGCAGGAGACGAGCAAGAGCCCTCTGAGGAAGACTGCCCTCCATGTTAAGCAGGGGGAGCGTCTGGGCCGGAAGTAGCAGCTCCTTCAGACAGTCTGCGCATTAGAGCTTCGTCCTTAGCAGTGTAGAGGGCTCGGAAAGCATCTTCGTCAAAACCAGGGAACATCTCCCTGACAGTTTCCACGACAACCCCTAGGCAAGATTTAGCACCATT
The DNA here is from genome assembly GCA_958450325.1 of Agrostemma githago. Lineage (NCBI taxonomy): Eukaryota > Viridiplantae > Streptophyta > Magnoliopsida > Caryophyllales > Caryophyllaceae > Agrostemma > Agrostemma githago. Next base: position 55,682,696 of record OY288247.1, on the reverse strand, counting down.
AACGAAGCCCGCCGATACAGCCGTGTCCACCTTCTGGAGTATTTCGTCCCTCTCCTTCTCCCAATCCTTGGTCTTCGCCGCCAGATCGCCAAGAGCCGCCTGCAGATCAGAATTCACCTTGGAAAGGCGCTCCCCAAGGTCGATGACGCTCTTCTTGGCGTGATCCAGCTCAGCCAAAGCTTTCCTGGCCTGCTCCAACTCCGCAAAGGCCTGCTGAGCTATCTTTGACTCCTCCCCCAGGCGGGACACCTCCCTGATAGCTTTCTCATTCTCAGACTTCCAGTGGATCGCCTGACCTTTGGCTTCTTCCAGCTCGGTCTCCCTTTTCGCCAACTGATCCTTCAGGCTGGCAATGAGAGCAACGTCCCTCTCGACTGCAGAAAGGCGGTCAGAGTTGGACAGTTCCTCATCACTCAGGCGGTTAAGGGCCGCCAGCTCTGCAGAAGCTTGCATGATTCGGGCAGTGCGCTGGATGTACTGGGTCACTTGGTTTGTAGCAGATTTGACAGTCTTGAGGAGATGGTCTGCTAGAACTGCCCCTGAGTCGGAAAGTAGGGCAGAAACATCTTGGCTATCTCCGGCGGTATAGTGGAATTCAGCGTTCTCCTCAGAAAAGAGGGTGGCAGGAATCCCCTGAGCAAAACGTTTAGGTTCAGGCGTGGAAGTCTCCAGGTCCACCACCTGGTCAGCACTTGGAGCCTCCCTGCTCCTCTTTCTAAGCAGCGCCCGGGGAGTGCTCTCCCTAGTCTCTTCGGAACCTACAGCCCGTGGCCCCGGGGGAATCCGGACCCCTGCTGAAAGACCCTCTTGCCTGCCAACAGGCGAAGGGGTAGCCTCGTAGGCAGTCGCCTTCGCAACTGGAGAGGGGGTGGCCTCAGAAACCGCCGTCTTTGCAGGCGTTGCTCTAGGAGGGGGGGAAGCCTTAGCCTACTGAACGACAGACCCTTCAAATGCTTCATCAGATTCTTCTCACCTCTCTTAAAATCAGGGGGAAGAGAAGGGTGACTTTGGACAACAATGAGATTCTCGTCCAAGCCCAGGCGTCTCACCTCCCCTTTCCTCCAAATAAAGGTAGCAAGATCTACAAAGCAAACATACAAGTTGTCAGGGCACTTTAAAAGGAAAAGAGTAAGAAGGAACCATCAACACTCCTGAACTACCTTTATCTAGACCCGGGTTCATGCCCAACCGGGTCAAGTATTTATCAGACGCAATAAGCTCCGCATGGGGGAGCCATAATGTAGGGCCGTACACCCCATACTTATCAGTGTGGGCAGCAAAAAAGCCCGTCAACTCCTTGTCTTTCTCGCCCAGCTTCACCTCCAAGGCTCTTCCACCCACGCCAGGGTGATACTCCTCAGGGGTCTCAAGCCTGGTGTGGACATGATTCCTGAAATGACGGGGAATCCTCCACCCATGGAAGTTGTGTACATAAAGGAAGTTGTTCTTCCAATCTCTCAAACTATCCATGCCAGGCCACACCAAACAATATCCCTTCTGTCTCAAAAGGAACCAATAACCAGGGGAGCCCGCACTCCCAGAAGAAACCATTTGCAAGCCCACCATAAACCGCAGGGCGTCAATGGAAGGCTCGGTGTGGTGGAACAGACAAGTCCAGACATATGAAATCAACGCCCTGACAGCCGTGGCTGTCAGCTGGGCGATGGCGACGTTCATGCGCCTGAAGATCTCTTCCAAGGAATGATGGAGGGGAAAGCGAAGGCCGAACTCCAAACATTTATGGTAGACCGCTATGCACCCGGCGGGAGGGTTGCATACGGTATCCTTTTCGCCGGGGACAACGACTGTGTACCCCTCCCCGAAGTTGTAAAGCCGTTCAATCGCACCAGCGGCGTCCTTTGCAAGGATCAGCTCCCGATTTTTCGGGTCAGGGAAGTTACTCAAAGGGATGCGGTATTTAACTTTATCTAAATAGTATACCCTACCCCTTTCCCGCCGAACAAGAGGACCAGAGGTTCTAGAAGGGTCAACTTCCAACGCCTCGTCGTCCGAGTCGATGGCGTCAAACGAGGGGGGGTCAGGAGAGTTACAGCCCCCGCTGTCCACCGAGTGCTCTTCCTCAAAACCCACCTCCCTAGATCGCCTGTCAGTGCGGTAAAAGCCCGAAGAAGAAGTCTCCCAGAGAAAGGGGGGTACAAAGTGGGGAACGGTTCTTCAAACACCCAAGGGTTTTGCAGAAAGAGAGGACAGGAAGATTTCAAGAAAAGAAAGATTGAAGAAGGGAAAATAAAGAGGAATGTGCAACTGATTGCTTTTATAGGAAGAAGGGCATGTAAAGAGTCGCCAAAATCTCAGGAGGCCACCCAAAGACCACTGCCCACGCGTCACTTCCTAAGAAGTCAACCCTGTGCGGTTTCCCAAGAATAACCTCGAAAGGACCAAAAAGTGTCAAGGGATTAATCACCCTATGACGCCCCCTCTCCACTTCAAACAAAAAGTAATAAACACATATTAAAAATACAATACACAAACACATCGCCTGAATTTCTTTTCATTAAACCTTAAAAGGGAAAAAGTTACATTCAGTGCCCAACAAAGAAAGAAAATATACAAGGGCCCAGAAATTCCGGCCCAACAAGCAAACGCCCTGCTAAGCAGGCCTAATCATCACCCAAGTCAGGAGAAGGGTCCCCAGGGCTGCCTGGACCCTCAAAGTCCGAACCCCAGTCCCAGTCTGGGGAGTCTTGGAAAGGGTCATCAGGGATCCCATCCTCATCCCTGTCACTTAAACAACCAAGACCTCCACTATCGTCAGAATCTTGGCTGCTATCCTCCCAGTCCCTGCCAAAGGGAACGGCCTGGGATTCGTCGCAGGTGCGACAACCTGTCTTCTTCACAGGCGAGGAGGGGCCCGACGCCAAAGAGGAGTCAGTATCAGAGAGGTTGGGATCAAATTGTTCAGGGTGCAGCCACGGAAAGCACTCGTGGCATCCCCTGTCAAAGCAGCCTCCTCCCTGGGGGCAACGCCTGAATCTAGGCGCAGCAGGGGGTGAGGACCTTTTGAGACGCTTGTTCGCCCTGGTAGGAGCCTTCTTACCTTTCCGGCGAGAACGAAGCCGTGAACGGCGACTACGGCGAACAGCTCGATAAGCAGCTCGAGCATACTGAAGCCTCCAAAACCCTCTAAAAACAAAAGTAACATATCGAACTCCGCGGCGAGTAACGGATTTTCTGATCCAAACCATGACTAAAGACAAAGAAAGGAAGGTTGGAAATGGATCGTGAAAATAGTGAAGGAGGATACAATTTATACAAAAAGCAGAAGCAGGGCATTAATGGCGCCCCAACCACTTCTGCAAAGAAGAGAGCCAATCATCAAGCTGGCACACTGCTCGAAAATCCACTGTGCAAAGAAGAATAATCATAAAAGAAGACGTTTGAACTCCCTGCATACCCAGAGAAATTAAAGCATGTTCCCTCGGGAATGCGCGGCACATTTAATGCAAGAATGTCCAAGGAGTCAACCTCCCACCGTCCCAAAACAAGACGTCGCCCGCCGAGCAGGAGCCCCGCTCCCACTCAGCCGGCGAGGGCCAATTGATGAGGGTCGGTTGTCTACCTCTGGCCGCCTGCCAGCCAGGCCCCGGGGCGACCAATCCCAGAAAGAGGAAAGGCCTGCCCAGCAAACTTTCCATCAACATCATTGAAACCCCCAAGTGAGTGGCCTTAATCCCTTGGCCGCCTGGCCCAGCCTGGCCGCCTGCCAAGCAGGGCGAACCAGGTCTACTGCCTGCTTCCAGGGCGCCCCCGCCCAAGCAGGACCAGAGGAGGACCGAGGACCCATCCGTCATTTTGCCTAAGGTAAGGGGAAATGAGTGGACAAGGTGAGTCCACGTGTCGCACAAGCATCCACTCATTTCCCTCTTCTTCTTTCTCTTTTCCTCTCTCTTGTGGGAAGGTATAAATACTTTCCCATTTCCAACATGAGAGAGGTTGGATTTTCTCTCTCTAAACCCTTACTCCTAAAAACGCCACCTAGCTCCTCACGAACTAGGTCTCTCAAGGCATTTCACGGGCTGACTTAGGCATCGGAGAGGGTTCCCTCGAACAACCTCCGAGGCCCTGTGCGTTCATTGTGCAGGGAGCAGGCCAACTCCGCCGGGAAAGTCCGATCCTGGGAGTGAGACGAAAGAGAGGTTCAGAGAAGTCAATCGATCAATTGTTCACCAGTGATTCAGTCATACAGCCCGGATCCAAGGCCGGGTGAATTGTTTCCGTGACCGGAACAAACGGTATTGGTACTAACAATTGGTTGATGACATTTGCTGAAGTGAATACTATTTTAATAGGGTGAGGTGTTGCAACATTCCATCCCTTGTTCAAACCACAGTCAAATTTGTTTATCTTACATGTGGTGCCCTCCATTGACAAACCTTCAAATTTTGCCATAAAAGGATGTGGGATGAAACGTTGGATAACGAATCCCTATATAAACCAAGAGAAGTCAGAAAGTGAAAAGTAAGTAGTAAGAAATTGATTTATAGGATGTATTGATTTATAACATGATTAAAAGCCAGAAAATACCGTCTCGTTAACCAATAACATCTCTAGAGAAAGTGTCACTTGCACCTGTGGGCGGAAAAGTGGTGACGCGTCATGCCAAACTTTTAAAATCCGTCCCTCTATGTACTTGTTTTTCGAGATATTGTTGAGAATTTGAGTTGGCTCCATTGCAAAATCAATTGTAGAATTTTGGAAGCAATATAAATTTAGTTCAGTTTGATGGTGTTAGCAAACAAACAGTGTTGGTATATATAAATAGTAAATAATAGTGGGAAGTTGTTATGAAGAAGTGGGAATGAAGAAGTGGGAAGAGTGGTGATTTACTTGCTACATGAATATCCTTGTAGGAGTCTGTAGTAACTGCTAGTCTATTACTTAATTTTTGGTTTACTATAGTATTTAAATAATAATAATAATAATAATAATAATAATAATAATAATAATAATAATAATAATAATAATAATAATAATAATAATAATAATAATAATAATAATAATAATAATAATAATAATATTTGAACTGCCCTCTAGAGAGGGTGTGCGATCTCTTCGTCCCCTACTCTAGGGTTCCTGCCGCCGCCGGCCGCTGACCGCGGCGGACCCCTCCCTCCTCCGGTTCGCCACCCTCCCGGCTTCCCCTTGGCTTTGCCGGCCTCCCCTGCCGCCGGTGCTTCTCTCTGGGTCCCTTTTGTGGGTCTTCCGCCTGGGTCCCTTCGCTCTGCCGCGCTCGCCTCCTAGCCGGTGTTTCTCTTCTTCCTCTTTCATCCTTTCCACGTCCTCGTCTGTTTCTCTGCCGGATTTCTACCGGATTCCTGTCGGTTTCCTGCTGCTGTCTGCGGTCCTGCTTCTCTCTGCCGGCGCTTCTCTACCGGTTTTTTTTCTCTCTGTTTGCTGTCGCCAGTGCTGGCCGCTGTCCCGCTTCCTGCTGTTGGTCGGCGTTTCTTTTCCGGTCTGATCCTCTGGCCGGAATTCTGCTGCTTCTGCTGGAATTCTGCTGCTGCGCTGCCGTGTTTCGTCTCCGCTGCTGGGTTGCTTGCCGTTGCCGGAGCTCCATCTCTGTCCGGTGTCCTGACTCCTGGCGGTGTGGTCGCTGCTGCTGGTTTCCCTTTTGTTTCCTCCGTTTACCTTCTGCCATCTCTGTTCCCTGTCGGATTTGGGTCGGTTTTTCTGTTTTTGTTCCTCTGTCTTTCTGTTGCCATTTTCTCGCCCTCTTGGTGGTTCGTCTCTGCCGCTACCGGTGGTTTCGGTTTTTCGGTTCGGGTTGTGTCGGGTTGCTTTTGCTTTGTGTGTCTTCTCTACCCCGCGTCTTTGTGCTCGGTGTTTCGTCCCGCGGCTCTCTTCATGTCGGGACTCGCGCGTTTCCATTGCCCCTTCGTTGGTCTTTCTGAGTGTTGTGACAACAATGGGAAGGGTCTGGTTAAAACCTCCCTGATCATCCACCTCCGAAATCGACATGGCCTTGGAAAAGCTCAGGTAATTACGCGCCAAGCCCTTTCTTCTAGTTTATCTATTTTTTCTGAGGAAGAGGTTACCCTTAAGCGTATGAGTCTTTGGCTTTATGGGGTTTGCTTTACCACACATTCTCTTTCTGCCAAGTGTCGACACGGGCCGGGGTCTGATTTTGTTGCACCCCCTGATTGTGGTGATGGAGTTGCTCGTTTTTTTGTTTATGGCATCCCTCGGCCGCTCGCTTCATCTTCGTCCCCAGGCGATGTTGTGGGGCCTGTTGGGTTGGGTTGTCTTGACGTGGCTTCTATGGACCGCTTTTTGTCGTTAGGGGTGCGCACAGTGAAATCTGTCCCTCCCAGATGTCGCCTTGGGTTCTCTAGGATCTTCAGGGGGGGCCCTTGATGCGGTGGCTGACTCCCCTGATGATCTTTCTCGCTGGGTTAGCTTGCTTATTTTACCTCTGTGTGTTCTTAAGTCTTTTTCCCCCAGGAGTAACCTCGAGTGTAGAGCTGTCGTGAAGCGCCAGCGTCAAGAGGAGTGTATTACCAGTGCCATTCGTAGTTGGGGTGCCCCTGGTGGTATTGCTCTGCTTCTGCAGGAGACCTTAGCTGAGGAGGGGCCTTCTCTTCGTTCGGAGGAGGACCTTGACTCTAGTGAGGTTAACTTGCGGCAGTGTCGGCGAAAGATTTGTGATGATCATTACGCTGCCGCTGTCCGGGTGCTTTCCTCGTCTGGCGTTGCCCCTTACACGACTGATACTCTACAGGCTTTGAAAGATAAGCACCCCACTGTTCCGCCCCCTTCCTTGCCGCCTTTGCCTGCCGCTCACCCTCAGCTCGTCGCGTCCACGACCGTCGTGTTGAATATGATTAGGAGCTTTCCGCGTGGCACTTCTTGTGGGCGGGACGGTTTTCGTGCCCAACATCTTCTGGATTGTTTGAGCGGGGCAGCGGTTGCTATCTCGGATGATCTGATCACCTCTATCACTAGGTTGGTTAACCTGTTTCTTGAGGGCAGATGTCCGCAGGTTCTCAGTGAGTACATCGCTAGCGCTCCGCTCACCCCGCTTGTTAAACCAGGTGGTGGGGTCCGTCCTATTGCTGTGGGCACGGTTTGGAGACGCCTTGTCTCCAAGGTTGGGGTTGCTCTGATTGGTCCGTCGCTTTGCGGTTATTTTGAGGGCCTCCAGTTTGGGGTCGGGGTTTCCGGTGGGGGAGAGACATTCTGCATGCCTTGAATCGGTTTGTTGAAAATCGTGGTGGTGATGTGGGCCTTTCCATGCTTTTGGTCGACTTCCAGAATGCTTTTAATTTGGTCGACCGGGAGATCATGTTGCGCGAGGTTCGTCGTTGTTGCCCTGTTCTTTCCCGCTGGGTCGAGTTTTGCTACTCTCGGCCTGCCAGGCTTTTTTACGGGGAGCACAGCTATTGGTCTTGTCAGGGGGTCCAGCAGGGTGACCCTTTGGGCCCTCTTCTTTTCGCTTTGGTCTTGCATCCCTTGATTTGCAAGATCCGGGACTCTTTTCCCTTGAGCTTGCAGGTTTGGTACTTGGACGACGGCATCATCGTTGGAGATACTTTGGTCGTGGGGAAGGTTTTGGAGCTGATTATGGAAGATGGTCCTCGCTTGGGTCTTCACCTAAATGTCGGAAAAACCGAGGTTTTTTTGGCCTAAGGAAGACCCTAGGAGTCGACTTCCGGGTGTTTTCCCCCCTGATATTTCTCGACCGCTGCGTGGTGTCAAAGTTCTTGGTGGCCCCGTCAGTATCTCCTGTACTTTCAGCAGTGAGCTTGTGGGGAGGAGAGTTTCGAGAACCATTGAGCTTATGGATTCGGTTGTCAGGATAGAGGACCCGCAGTGCGAGTTGTTGTTACTTCGTGCTTGTGCCGGTATTTCTAAGCTTTCTTTCTCTCTGCGAACCTGTCCCCCTACGGTCTTCGACTCGGCTAAGACCTTCAATGCGGCATTACGGTCTAGCCTGGAACGCATTGCCACCGCGTCCGTCCCCGGGTTAGGGGACTGGCAGTGGCGTCTTTCCACACTGCCCTTTAATTTCGGAGGGTTGGGTGTGTACAGCGTCGGGGATGTCCTGCACTATGCCTTTTTGGCTTCTCGCCTTCAGACCTCTGAGTTGCAGGCTACGCTCCTTCGGCCTTCAGCTGTCTCTACTCCCGGGCCGACCTTCGATGCGGCCTTGGCTCTGTTTAGTCAGACCACCGGTTCCGACCTTTTCCGTAATCCTAGTGAAGTCGCTGCCCCCAAACTCATGAAGAAATTGGCAGATATATATTTCACGAAGGTAGCTGCTTCGGTAGAATCGGTTTTCTCCTTGACTCGGCGACAGGTGGTTTTGTGGAAGTCTCTGCAGGGTGCTCACACGTCTGACTGGTTGCGCGCTGTACCCATCTCCGGTCTGGGGCAGACCATGAATGGGAGGACCTACCGCTCTGTCCTTAGCTATCGGTTGGGTGTCCCTTTGTTCCCGGTACCTAAGCCTTGTTCTGCCTGCTCCCGGGTTTGTGTTGGGGACATTTTTGGGGACCATGCTGTGTCGTGTGCTGGTACCGTTGGTATTAAGCATAGACATAACCTGGTTCGTGACACCCTTTTGGATATCTGCTTCCGATCTGGTATTTCGGCCGGTAAAGAGGTGGATGTCGGTTTGATTGATGGGCACGACAAGCCCCTTCGCCCAGCGGATTTACTTCTGTATTTCTGGGATAAAGGGCGTGATGTGTGTGTCGATCTGACAGGGTCCTCCCCATTGACTCAGTCCGCGATGTCTGATTTTCTGCCTGGTCGCGCGGTCGCTGATGCTGCTCAGCGCAAGTGCGCCAAGTATAGAGATTTATGCACCAAGACTGGGTATGGGTTCCTTCCTTTCTCTTTCTCTTCTCTAGGAGAGCTCGACGCGGAGGCCGCTGCTTTACTCAAGCGGATTCAGAAATTCTCCATCTCTCAGGACGCGGGAGCTCGCGCATCTGCTTTTATTTTTACTCGTCTTAGTTTTTCTATTGCTAAGGGAGTGGGGGCCCAGATAGTATCTCGGCTTCCCTCTAACTTCTTGTAATTCGTTCTGGTGTTTAATGCAAGTTCCGTTTAAAAATAAATAAATAAATAAATAATAATAATAATAATAATAATAATAATAATAATAATAATAATAATAATAATAATAATAATAATAATAATAAGAGCTGTTAGAGAGGGTTAGAGAGTTGGGATTTGCGATCTGCCCCTGCCCCTAGGGTTCTGCCGACCGCCGGCCGCTGCCAGCGGCGGCCCTCCTGCCGCACGTTGACGCTCCCCGAGGTCCCTGCCGTCGTCGCGCTGTCGCTGGCGTCCTTCCCTTCTCCTCCTCTGGCGTTCCTCTCCTTCCTCTGCGTCGGGTTTCTGGGTTTTTTCCGGCGCCGCTGCTGCTGCGGCCGCCTCTGTCTGCCGTCGCTACACCCTTCTCCGCCTCCTCTTTCTGCCTCCGCCTTCCCTTCCCGCCGGTTCTGTCGCTGCTGCCGGAGGTCCGTCTTGTCAGATTTGTGTGGTGCCTCTGTTTTTTCTCGCCGGTGGTTGCCGGAATTCGACTGGGGTCGCCGTCTTCCTGTCGAATTCCGTCTGCTACTCCCGCCTCTTTCTCCCCCGTGTGCCTTCCGCCGCTCATTTCTATTCTTGCTGCCGGAATTGTGCCAGATTTGTTCTGCTCCTTGCCGGCTGCTGCTGTTCTCTCTCTGTCGCCGCTGCTCTGTCGCTGCTGTCGGGTTCCGGTCTCAGTTCCTAGAAGCTGTTGTTGTTTAGTTTCTATTTTCGGTTTTCACCTATTCCTCCGCCTTGCTTCCGCGGTTTCTCCTGCCGGATTCGGGTCGGGTTTCGCTGTTGTTCCTTTGTCTCTCTGTCGCCGCTGTGGGACTCTCATCTTCTCCCTCTTAGTGGCCTGCCCTTGACCAGTGTCGGGTTTGCTCGCTGCTTCTTGCTGTTTTGTTCTGTTTTCCTTTGGTCGTTTCTCTTTGTGACCGGTGTCAGGTGTTGTCGGTTTACTTGGTGGCGGTTTGTGTGCTTTGTGGTTGGTTTTTTCGTGCCTTGCCGATTTCATGTCGGGAATCGCGCGTTTCCATTGCCCCTTCGTTGGTCTTTCTGAGTGTTGTGACAATAATGGGAAGGGTCTGGTTAAAACCTCCATGATCATCCATCTCCGAAATCAACATGGCCTTGGAAAGGCTCAGGTAACCACGCGTCAAGCCCTTTCCTCTGATTTATCTATTTTTTCTGAGGCTGAGATTACCCTTAAGCGTATGAGTCTTTGGCTTTGTGGGGTTTGCTTTACTACACATTCTCTTTCTGCCAAGTGTCGGCACGGGCCGGGGTCTGATTTTGTTGCACCCCCTGATTGTGATGACGGAGTTGCTCGTTTTTTTGTTTATGGCATCCCTCGGCCGCTCACTCCATCTTCGTCTCCTGGCGTTGTAGTGGGGCCTGTTGGGTTGGGTTGTCCTGACGTGGCTTCTCTGGATCGCTTGTTGTCGGTAGGGGTACGCACTGTGAAATCTATCCCTCCTAGATGTCGCCTTGGGTTTTCTAGGATCTTCAGGGGGGCCCTTGATGCTGTGGCTGACTCCCCTGATGATCTTTCTCGTTGGGTTAGCTTGCTTATTTTACCTCTCTGTGTTCTTAAGTCTTTTTCCCCCAGGAGTAACCTTGAGTGTAGAGCTGTCGTGAAGCGTCAGCGTCAGGAGGAGTGTATTACTAGTGTCATTCGTACTTGGGGTGCCCCTGGTGGTATTGCTCTGCTTCTGCAGGAGACCTTAGCTGAGGAGGGTCCTTCTCTTCGTTTGGAGGAGGACATTGACTCTAGTGAGGTTAACTTGCGCCAGTGTCGGCGGAAGATTTGTGATGGTCATTACGTTGCCGCTGTCCGGGTGCTTTCTTCGTCTGGCGTTGCCCCTTACTCGGCCGATACTCTACAGGCTTTGAAAGACAAGCACCCCACTATTCCGCCCCCTTCCTTGCCGCCTTTGCCTGCCGCTCACCCACAGCTCATCGCGTCCACGACCGTCGTGTTGGATATGATCAGGAGTTTTCCGCGTGGCACTTCTTGTGGACGAGACGGTTTTCGTGCCCAACATCTTCTGGATTGTTTGAGCGGGGCCGCGGTGGCTATCTCGGATGATCTGATCACCTCTATCACTAGGGTGGTTAACCTGTTTCTCGAGGGCAGATGCCCGCAGGTTCTCAGTGAGTACATCGCCAGTGCCTTGCTCACCCCGCTTGTTAAACCAGGTGGTGGGGTCCGTCCTATTGCTGTGGGTACGGTTTGGAGACGTCTTGTCTCTAAGGTTGGGGCTATTCTGATTGGGTCGTCGCTTTGTGGTTATTTTGTGGGCCTCCAGTTTGGGGTCGGGGTTTCCGGTGGAGGAGAGGCCATTCTGCACGGCTTGAATCGGTTTATTGAGGATCGTGGTAGTGATGTCGGCCTTTCCATGCTTTTGGTCGACTTCCAGAATGCTTTTAATTTGGTCGACCGGGAGATCATGTTGCGTGAGGTTCGTCGTTGTTGCCCTGTTCTTTCCCGCTGGGTCGAGTTTTGCTACTCTCGGCCTGCCAGGCTTTTCTACGGGGAGCACAGCCTTTGGTCTTGTCAGGGGGTTCAGCAGGGTGACCCTTTGGGCCCTCTTCTTTTCGCTTTGGTCTTACAACCCTTGATTTGTAAGATCCGAGACTCTTTTCCCTTGAGCTTGCAGGCTTGGTACTTGGACGACGGCACCATCGTTGGGGATACTTTGGTCGTGGGGAAGGTTTTGGAGCTGATTATGGAGGATGGTCCTCGCTTGGGCCTTCACCTTAATGTCGGAAAAACCGAGGTTTTTTGGCCTAAGAAAGATCTTAGGAGTCGACTTCCTGGTGTTTTCCCCCCTGATATTTCTCGACCGCTGCGTGGTGTCAAAGTTCTTGGTGGCCCCGTTAGTATCTTCCGTACTTTCAGCAGTGAGCTTGTGACGAAGAGAGTTACGAGAACCATTGAGCTTATGGATTCGGTTGCCAGGATTGAGGACTCACAGTGCGAGCTGCTCTTACTTCGTGCTTGTGCTGGTATTTCTAAGGTTTCTTTCTCTCTAAAACCTGTCCCCCTACGGTCTTCGACTCGGCTAAGACCTTTGATGCGGCATTGCGGTCTAGCCTGGAACGCATTGTCACCGCGTCTGGCCCCGGGTTCGGGGACTGGCAGTGGCGTCTTTCCACACTGCCTTTTAATCTCGGGGGGTTGGGTGTGTATAGCGTCGGGGATGTCATGCACTATGCCTTTTTGGCTTCTCGCCTTCAGACCTCTGAGTTGCAGGCTACGCTCCTTCGGCCTTCAGCTGTCTCTACTCTCGGGCCGACCTTCGATGCGGCCTTGACTCTGTTTAGCGAGACCACCGGTTCCGAACTTTTCCGTAATCCTAGTGAAGTCGCTGCCCCCAAACTCATGAAGAAATTGGCAGATATATATTTTACGAAGGTTGCTGCTTCTTTAGAATCGGTTTTCTCCTTGACTCGACGACAGGTGGCTTTGTGGAAGTCTCTGCAGGGTGCTCACACGTTTGACTGGTTGCACGCAGTTCCTATCTCCGGGCAGGGACAGACCATGAATGGGAGGACTTATCGCTCTGTCCTTAGCTATCGATTGGGTGTCCCTTTGTTCCCGGTACCCAAGCCCTGTTCTGCTTGTTCCCGAGTTTTTAAGGGGGACATTTTTGGAGATCATGCTGTGTCATGTGCTGGTACCGTTGGTATTAAGCATAGACATAACTTGGTTCGTGACACCCTTTTGGATATCTGTTTCCGATCTGGTATTTCGGCCGGTAAGGAGGTAGATGTCGGTTTGATAGATGGGCACGACAGGCCCCTACGCCCGGCGGATTTGCTTCTTTATTCCTGGGATAGGGGCCGTGATGTGTGTGTCGATTTGACGGGGTCGTCCCCTTTGACCCAGTCTGCGATGTCTTATTTTCTACCTGGCCGCGCAGTCGCTGATGCTGCTCAGCGCAAGTGCGCCAAGTATGGAGATTTGTGCACCAAGACTGGGTATGGGTTCCTCCCTTTCTCTTTCTCTTCTCTAGGGGAGCTCGACGCGGAGGCCGCTGCTTTACTCAAGCGGATTCAGAAATTCTCTATTTCTCAGGACGCGGGAGCTCGGGCAGCTGCTTTTATTTTTACTCGTCTTAGTTTTTCTATCGCTAAGGGAGTGGGAGCCCAGATAGTATCTCGGCTTCCCTCCAACTTCTTGTAATTTGTTCTGGTGTTTAATGAAAGTTCCGTTTTATAAAAAGAATAATAATAATAATAATAATAATAATAATAATAACAATAATGAAAGTTCGGTTTATATAAAAAAAAAATAATGAAAGTTCGGTTTATATAAATAAAATAATAGTAATAATAATAATAATAATAATAATAATAATAATGGTTATTTAACAGGAATAATACCAAATTTGGGTGATATTCCATCAATAAAACCAACTTTAATTAATACGGGAATAAAACCAAGTATGAGACATATTATATAAGAATGAAATACCCTTACCTGCTACCGCCTACACCCGTCAATATTATCACTAATACAAGCAATTCACTTTTTAACTTCATTAATTCTCAAAACTTGATACTTTAAACTTCAAACTAACCACTTCATCACTTCATCATTCACTTCGTCGAAGGTAATTTTTTACGAAACTTTTGTTTGTTTATCTTTCTCCGACTTTTCTACGTCCGTGTTTATAATTGATTATAATTAATTTTGTCGAAAATCAATTTTCATGGGTATTGTCAAGTTCATTCCTCAATCTTGTGGTTCGGCAATGTCAACGGTGAGTTTTCTTTTCATTTCCCCAAATCGATTTTTCTGGGTTGAACTTAGGTTTTCGATTTTTCTGGGTTTAACTTAGGTTTTCGATTTTCCTGGGTAAACTTAGGGTTTTCTTATTAGTTTAATTTGAGGGTTTAAGTGTCCAATTAGTGTTTTTTTTTTAATTGGTTTGATTGAAAACGTAGGTTGATCCAACCTTAAACCCTAAGTTAAAGTGTAGGTTTAGGAGAGAGAATTTGATTTAAGGGAATAAATAAGATGACGATGGTTGTTTATTAATAGTATGGGACCCACAAAAACAGACTTCATCCGGTCATTTAAGAGGCAATTTCATTCTCGTAGAATAGGTCTCGGTTTTATTCCCGTATTAATCAAAGTTGGTTTTATTGATGGAATACCACCCAAAGTTAGTATTATTCCTGTTAAATAACCCTAATAATAATAATAATAATAATAATAAGCTTGCTTTTGACGGGGCACTTCGTTCTCATTTAGAACGTATTGTTACGGCGTCTGGGCCCGGTTTTGGCGAGTGGCAGTGGCGACTTGCTACCCTTCCCTTTTCTTTGGGGGGGCTTGGGGTGTACACCGTTGGAGATGTCCTTCATTATGCTTTTGTGGCATCTCGGCTGCAGTCTTTGGGCTTGCAGGCTACGTTGCTCCGTGCTACAGGTGTCTCGGATTCTGGCCCGACTTTTGATGCAGCCTTGTGTAGGTTTCAGGAGGTTCTGGGTTCTGTTGTGTGTAATCCTTGTGAGATCGCTGCCCCCAAACTTATGAAGTATTTGGCAGATTTATATTTCACGAGGGTTGTGGCTACTGCAGAATCCGTTTACTCTTTGACCTCCCGCCAGATTGCTTTATGGAAGTCTCAGCAAGGCCGCCATGCTTCTGATTGGCTGCGTGCTGTCCCTATTTCTGAGTTGGGTCAGACTATGAACGGGCGGACATACCGGTGTGTGCTTAGCTATCGGTTGGGCATTCCATTGTTTTCCATGCCTGGGCCGTGTTCTGCTTGCTCTCAGGTTTTTCGGGACGACATTTATGGGGACCATGCCGTGTTGTTGGTATTAAACATCGGCATAACCTTGTTCGTGACACTCTATTGGATATCTGTTTCCGTTCCGGGGTCTCGGCAGGTAAGGAGGTCGATATTGGCTTGATCGATGACCATGACAGATCCTTCCGTCCTGCGGATTTGCTCCTTTATGCGTGGGACCAAGGGCGTGACGTTTGTGTAGATCTTACCGGGTCTTCTCCTTTGACCCAGTCCGGGCTTTCCGATTTCATGCCGGGTCGTGCTGTGGGTGACGCTGCTCGGCGCAAATGTGCTAAGTATCGGGACTTATGTGTGGGCCTTGGTTATGGATTATTACCTTTTTCCTTTTCTTCGTTGGGGGAATTGGAGGCGGATGCTATCACCTTACTCAAGAGAATTCAAAAATTTTCGATAGCACAGGATGCCGGAGCACGCGCTACTCCTTTTATTTTTACTAGACTTAGCTTTGCTATAGCTAAGGGGGTGGGGGCCCAGATTGTATCTCGGCTGCCCACCAATTTTTTTGTAAACTGCGTTTTGATTCATCAATAAAATTCTTCATAATAATAATGATGATGATGATGATGATGATGATGATGATGATGATGATGATGATGATGATGATGATGATGATGATGAGATTTGTCGTGGATCCCACCGATCAAATAATAACCGGCTAGCACCTAACGGTAGTTAGGGTAAGTCGGGTCGTGTCCACGGAGACGGTGTCGCAATGCTTAGACTAGGTTGGCCTAAAACGAGACTAGGTCACACAAACAAACACAAAGAAGCGATAAATGGAAAACTATGATGGAGGAGAGGTAAGAACTAGACTAATGATGAATTAGACTATAACAATGCTAAACAATGCTAATAATCAAACCAACTAGCAAACTAAGGAAATGATGACTAACTAGTGAGATGAATCAAATATGAAGAAGGAGTGGGTTAGATCAGGTTCAAAAGTGTAGTAGGGTGACTTGGGTGGTCAAGGGTGTAGGTGCCTCCTAATTGCTAGAATCGGTCCGGGCTCTCGCAACTTAAACCGATGTAGAGATAGGTCCGAGCTCTCGCAACTTAGACCCTAGTCCACATGGTATGTATAATGACTATTCTCAACATGACCACATACTAGATAAACAATGAGTAGAGGAAGACTAGCATGAGAAGCATGGCCACTACAACTCAAACAAGCATTTCAACAAACACATGGTGTGCCATGTGACTAACAACAAAGATTCACCCTTTACCCCTAATCAAACCCTAATCACCCATATTCTACCCTTAATCCCCCTACTAACCCACATGTAATCTACTCACTCATAGTCATACCAACTACAATAATGAAAAGAGAAAACAACATCACAAACATCAAAACATTCATGATGAACAATCAAGAACAATAAACAATAATCAATGATTAAAACTTGATGATAAAACAAAGATTAAAAGAAGAGAAATTATACCCACTACAATAGGATGAAAAAGATGAGAACTTGAATTAATAAGAAACCCAAATAAAACCCCAAGGTTGTCAATCTTGGATGAGTCTTCAAGAATCTTCTTAATTATAAGACTAATTAACTAAGATTAACTAATTATTAAAGGAAGATTAAACTAATGAGAGGAACTAAATCTAGGGTTTATATGATGTAGAGAGGCTTAAGAGAGTCTAGGTTAATGTAAGATACATAAACAATACAAGAGGGAAGTATTTATAGGGGTACAAGAATGAAGGAGGATGAAATAAAGGAGTTGCGGCTACAGCACGGTGGTCCCGACCGGTACGGGATCATCCCGACCGGGACGGCCGGTCATCCCGACCGGGACGGGTTGGTCCCGACCGGGACGGTCTGGCAGCGACCCCTCTAAAAGCGCACTTCATCCCCGACGGGATGAGGTGCATACCCGTCGGGGATGAGTCTTGTAGGCCTCCAATATGATCCTTTTGGTTCCTCCTTGCTTCACATGAACTTCTCATCGATTCTCGGGACTCGGGATCGGGTCTCGGAGGCTCGGGATTGGGTCCCAATGTCTCGGGGTCAAATCCAAGGCATCGAGTGATCGTTCCTCCGCTTCGTTGGCTCCGAAAAGTGTATGTATTGAGTCGGAATCACTCCAACTCCTCACGAATGGTCTCGGGAACCTGAAACGAGCTAGAGGAAGCATAAGTAGCCCATGAATCGCTCCCAAGGAGCGATTCCACAAGGAAAATGGGACCAAAATACTACGAAATAGGCACTACAAACTACACTTATCAACTCCCCCACACTTAACCCTTACTCGCCCTCGAGTAAGCACATACTAACTACTAAACTAGCCGAGCGGGTATTAGCGCACCCTACGCCCTTTCAACTCACGCGAGTGCACTCCGCAAGGCAAGTGGGGTCTTGCGACAAAACCGTGGATGCAACGGGACACAAAAACACATAAACAAACAAGCACACAAACAAACACACAAAAGGTTGCACCCAAAAGAAAAAAAATACCGCTTCCCTCAAACAAGCGGTGAAAGAAGCACCGGTTTAGGACTCAAGACAAGTGACAACGTTCCCAAGCTAGCAATACAAACCAAGATTGACTAAACCCTAATAGTATGACGACAAAGCAACAAAAACGTTGGTAACTTACCTCGGTTCCTCCTAACCTTCTAAGAACGTACCACGGGACGATCGGCGGGATGGAAAAAGGATGAACCACGGTGTTAGTCGACACTGTAGGTAAGTGAGACCCCGCCCCCTTTAGCGAAGAGCCAAGAGGGTCGTCCCATGCCCAAAACCGCCTAACTAGTCCAAGTAAAAAGGTGGAAACATGCAAAATGAGGGAAGACCGACCCTTGCCGCTATCATCCTTCCTAGGGACTCGGTCCTTTGGTAGGCTCTTCACGGCAAAAGTCGGAAAAAGGCTTATTTTTGTGGGGTTAGAATCTTTTTGTGAGACGATTTTCTTTTGTCATTTTCTCTTTTTTTTGCATTTTTGCTTTGTATTTTGTCATGCCATTTCTTTTTCTTCTTTTCTATTTTCTTTTTGGCTTTTGTGCCTTTTCTTTTTCTTCATTCTTTTCTTTCTTTCATTTCTTTCTTTTTCTTTTCTTTGCCCTTTTGGCATGATTTGGCATTTTGGCAATTCTTGACAATTGAGAAAGAGAGACTTCATCATTTTGCAATTTATTGTGTGGATATGTGTAGGAGGTAGGGTAATGGGTGAGTCGGGACGGGCCCTTACCTTCAAACCCACAAAAAGGTGGACAACTTGGACTAATCAACCAAATCCGAACATGGTCACCTAGGGGACGGGACTCGGCAACCAAGGCCTTTTCACACCGTGGGTGGTCAAAATGGTCAAAATGCAAATCCCGTAGTAAATCCCTAGTAAGCTAGGTGGACTCAAGGTAAGAAACCAACGAAATCATTGATTTAGGGTCATTCTACTAGACTAAAGTCCAAGACTCGATTTATACTACTAAAAAGGGAAAGTATGCACTCACACACTAGCCTCTAAACCGGGTTTTCGAAAACCATTTACACACAAGACACACAACAAAACACAAAACAAAGACTCAACGAAAATGAAAGAAAAAGAAACAAAAGTAACAAAACAAGAACAACACAAAACGAACACATACATAACACAAACACTACCCCTAGCTTCCAAATGAGCAACCAACCAACATCAAACTTTACAAAGCTCCTCCCGAGCACACCACATCACAATCTCCTCCAAACTTCACAAGAAATAAAGAGGGAAAGGGATAGAAGATGTTACCGGATGTCTTGAAAGCTTTCCAAACTAATGGTGATTAAGCAACCTATAAGAAAAAGGGAGGCAAAACACACAACAAAACAAATATACAACACAAAAGAAAAACACACAAAAGAAAATCTTTTTGATTTTTATGAAAAAATTTCAAATTTTTAGGATTTTTAAAGCTTTTTAGAAAAACTACGGAAATAAAACTAACGAAGATAGAGTATCGCTCCCCCACACTTAAACCGAGCCATGTCCTCATGCTCGACCGTAGTGCATGGGAGCACAAAAGAAAAGAAAAGAAACTACGAAAATAAAGCTGAAAATCAAAAAGTGGGGAAAATGGTAGAATGTGTCCGGCCGGGGTGTAGTCAAGTCACCATGGGCCGAGACGAGAAAAAGATATAGATGGGAGAAGAAAATAAAAAGGAAGGAAATAAAAGGGAATGGGAGAGGAGGGCTAAGTGTAATCAAGTCACCTAGCCCGGATTCCGCCTAAATCCGACTAAATCCTCAAAAAGAAAGAGTGAAAAACTTGTAAAATTTGGATTTTGAAAATGACTCTCGATGTAGTCACATCATCGAGAGTCGGGAGCAACCACTTCCAAGGCCTCGAAGGCCACGATGACACAAAGGATATAAGGGAAAGGGAATAAACAAATGAAGACAAGCTATAAAAACGGAAAAGAGAGGATAGTTGCCGTACCATACGGTTAGCAACTCACTAGCTCCATCGTCTCATAAATCAATATCGACATGTAGCAAGTCGTCGTGATTCCTTCCCAATCGTGGTACGGTTCCATGGTTGGGGCACCAAAGTAAAATGGGGTGGGTTTTGATGTGAAAGTCGGTTTAAAGTGACGAAGAAGTGAGGTGAATGTGTATGTGAGGTGTGGGGGTCATATAATGAAGGTAAGGACATGTAGGGAGGTTGGGAGGGGGTATACAATGGTTGGGTGGACTCAAATGACGAAGAAAAGGCCAAAGGAGGACATGGGGTCCATCCCGGTCGGGATGTGTGGACCCGGTCGGGATGACCGTCTCGTCCCGGTCGGGAAGACCTCGTCCCGGTCGGGATGAGCTGTCAGTGAACCCATCTTTTGTGCACCTCATCCCGGACGGGATGACATCCTTCCCGGTCGGGATGGGCCTTCCATCCCGGACGGGATGACCTCTTCTAGGCCGGGAAGAGTCTCCTAACCTTCTATAGCTCCCAAAAGCTCGTTCCAAGCTTCAAAAACCGACTTCCCTTCACAGGATCCAAGCTCAAACAATGACCATTCCTCTCTAGGAATCACTTCCACTTCACACCTATCACAATAAACTCAAATAAAAAATCAAATTCCCTCCCTCACATCGCTCATCAATCAATCCAAGTAATCAAGAAATTCAAAAAAAAAAACAAGCTACAAGAGAAAGAGATATATACAAAGAGACGGTTCTTGTGGAACTCCGTCAAACCAAGGTGGTGCATTCTTCATTCTTTTTCAACAACCAAAACTAGTTCCATCTCCATCAAGGGCACAAAGAAACAAGTCGAAGGCCCTAGCAAAGTCTTCAATCAAGCTCGAGATATAACCGACCACATATCAAGGCTCTTCATGGCCTTGCCTTGACGTTCCCGGGGCATCCCTATCTTCCAAGTTCAACGACTTGAACCCTTACTTTTGGTCTTTGGGGACATACCCAAACGTCCACCGGTCTTCATGTGGCCACAAGGGAGGCTCATCCTTCTCCTTGCTTTTAAGTTTGTCGTCAAGCCCATGAAATGGGCTCTCATCCTCTCCACTCTCGGAGTCATCATCTTCAAGTTCACAAGAGTTCTTTTTCAAGCTTTGTCCTGATTCTCCCCCTAGATCGATGTCTTTAGTGGCTTGGATCATATTGCAAGACTCATCATTAGTAGGCGAAGTGTTACCTTGGAGGTCAAACACTAGCTTCTCTTCGCCTAACTCGAATGTGATCCTACCATTCTTCACATCGATCATAGCCCCGGCGGTATGTAGAAATGGGCGCCCAAGAATTATGGGAGTGATTGCATCTTCCCGCATATCGAGCACGATGAAGTCAACCGGAATGAAGAACTTACCGATTCTCACCGGCACATCCTCTAGCATCCCCAATGGTCGGTTGAATGAACTATCGGCCATTTGGAGTGTGATAGAAGTACTTTTAAGCTCCTTCATCCCAAGTCGGCAACAAATAGAATAAGGAATGATGCTTACGCTCGCACCCAAATCACATAATGCTCTTTCAATCTTGTAGTGGCCTATGGTGCAAGGGTCGAAAACCTACCCGGATCCTTCAACTTTGGAAGCGTAGAACCTTGAATGAGCTCGCTCACCACTCTTGTGAACGCAATGGTCTCTTCCTTGTCGATGGATCTCTTCCTAGCCAAGATTTCTCTCATAAATTTTCCATATGCCGGGATTTGGGTAAGTAGCTCGGTAAATGGGACACTCACATCCAACTTCTTCACAATACTAAGGAACTTGTCGTATTGGCTATCCACCTTGGTCTTCATTTGCCTTGTTGGGAAAGGCAACTTGATTTGGATCTTGTTTTTCTCAATAGGGGTGGACTCTTCAAACGGCACTTTCCTTTTACCCTTGTCTTTTGCTTGAAGTGGGGGAAGCTTGTCTTGTTGGGGTTTCTCAATCTCCCATAAGACTTGCTCCTCCATTGGATTATCAGAGCTTGAGCTTTCTTGAATTGGAGATGCCATTTTCTTTGTCGGTTCTTGCATTGGCTCTAGCTCACTAGGGAATGGAGGGGAGTCATAAGATGTACCTCTCCTTGTGGTGATAGCATTTACATGCTCAAATGTCGGTGTTTCACCTTGAGAAGGTAGTTGCCCCTTTTGTCTTAAGGAGCTCCCCGAAGCAAGTTGAGATACTTGAGTTTCAAGCATCTTCATACGGGCATCTCTTGACGCGTTTTTCCCTTGAATATAAGCAAAGAGCTATTGATGGTTTCTTGATATGTCCATTTGACTCTTTTACATATCCATCATAGATTTTTGAATGTCGAATTCCCGAGGTGGAGATGATGGATTATGCGGGGTATCGGTGATGGCGAGAGGAATGCCATAATCATGAGTAGGAGACCGGCTCCTAGGCTTGCTTTGTTGTTGATTACCTTGTGTAGCTTGTTGTTGACGGTTCCCTTGGAACCCATGAGAATTGCCTTGATTAAGGCCTTGGTTATGATTTTGTTGTCTTATAAAGTTTTGGTTTCCTTGGAAACCGCCTTGATTGAAGTTCCCTTGTTGGAACCCTTGATTGTTGTTGAATGAACCTTGGTTACTTTGCTTGAAGTTGTTGAAAGGCCTTGAGTTGCCTTGGTAACCTTGGTTGTTGTCCCTTAAGGGAGGTGGAACATAGGGACGATGTTGTTGTTGGTGTTGAAAGGCTTGTTGTTGAGGGACTTGATTGGAAGCTTGGTATTGATTAGAGTAGGAGGCACCTTGCTTGAACGCTTGAAAGGCGTTCACTTGTTCAATACTTCCTCTATAATTCATAGGATCATGACCAACGATTCCACAAGTATCACACATCCCATAATAAGGCAAAGGAGGTGCAAATCCCAAAGCATTCACTTCATAAATTGAGGCTTGGTTGGAGGAACCAATGCTTTGAACTTGAGTGAGGTGACCTTGGAGCTTCTTGTCAACAGTCTCCATGTGTGTCTTCAATTGAGCTCCAAGGTCAATGCTTAGTTGAGTAATAGCATCAACATCGTGCCTACCTCCTCGATTTGCCTTCCTAGGCCTAGAGTATTGCGAATTATGCACCGCCATCTCTTCGATTCTTGCCCAAGTTTGGTCGTCATCGACCTCGGTAAACCTACCATTGGAGCCCATGTTGAGTATAGTTCTTGAGTCCTCATAAAGACCATTCCAAAATTGTTGGACTAAGAACCATTGTGAAAGTCCATGGTGGGGGCACGATCTAACCAAAGATTTAAACCGCTCCCAAGCTTCATATAAGCTCTCTTCATCCCGTTGTTGGAAACCGGTGATGGAGGCCCTAAGCAAATTAGTCTTTTCCGGAGGGTAGAAAGTTTGGTAGAACGCCAATGCAAGCTTCTTCCAAGTGTCGATGCCCATGGTTGCCCTATCGAGACTCTTAATCCATTGCTTCGCTTTTCCAATAAGAGAAAACGGGAAGAGTACCCAACGAATTTGATCTTGAGTAACCCCGGGTTGAGAGATAGCGTCGCAATAGTCGGAGAAAGTCTCCATGTGTTGGTGCGGGTCTTCGGTGGGCAAACCACTAAATTGATTCCTTTCCACAAGTTGTATGAAGTGATTCTTGGCCGTAAAATTTCCGGCATAAGCGGCCGGTAGAGCATTGGGTCCCGGCAAGACGTCTTCCGTGAATGTAGAGTGGGATGAAAACTTCGGCATTATTGGATGTAAGGGAGACGGTGGTGAAGACGGAGTTGAAGTAGATGTAGAGGGGGAACTAGGACTAGAATATCCAAAGGGATTGGTGAAATTTCCTTCGGCCCTCTCTTGAAATGCTTGCTCAAAATCCTTTTCTTGAGCTTGCTCTTGATGAGTATTGCTTGCACTTGGTTGAGAGATCCTAACCCGGTTAATCGTCCGTTGGCGAAAAGCTCGAAAAAGCCTCTCCGGCTCTGGATTAAAGAGAAAGAATTCGCCTCCCCGCCTAGGCATACACTACACACTAGAACAAACGTGAGAACACCTAGTGCTTTATGGGCACTAGGTAACGACAATAAACAAGCACAATCGAGAGACAAAGAGAAAAGAAGGAAATAAATCTAAGGAAACAAGAAAAAATCTAAAGAATATGCACAAGAGATGATAGAAGAGCACAAAGAAGGGTAACTAAGTCTAGCTATAAGCAAACTAAGTCTAAACAATGCACCGTCCCCGGCAACGGCGCCAAATTGATGGTGGGATTTGTCGTGGATCCCACCGATCAAATAATAACCGGCTAGCACCTAACGGTAGTTAGGGTAAGTCGGGTCGTGTCCACAGAGACGGTGTCGCAATGCTTAGACTAGGTTGGCCTAAAACGAGACTAGGTCACACAAACAAACACAAAGAAGCGATAAATGAAAAACTATGATGGAGGAGAGGTAAGAACTAGACTAATGATGAATTAGACTATAACAATGCTAAACAATGCTAATAATCAAACCAACTAGCAAACTAAGGAAATGATGACTAACTAGTGAGATGAATCAAATATGAAGAAGGAGTGGGTTAGATCGGGTTCAAAAGTGTAGTAGGGTGACTTGGGTGGTCAAGGGTGTAGGTGCCTCCTAATTGCTAGAATCGGTCCGGGCTCTCGCAACTTAAACCGATGTCGAGATAGGTCCGGGCTCTCGCAACTTAGACCCTAGTCAACATGGTATGTATAATGACTATTCTCAACATGACCACATACTAGACAAACAATGAGTAGAGGAAGACTAGCATGAGAAGCATGGCCACTACAACTCAAACAAGCATTTCAACAAACACATGGTGTGCCAAGTATGTGACTAACAACAAAGATTCACCCTTTACCCCTAATCAAACCCTAATCACCCATATTCTGCCCTTAATCTCCCTACTAACCCACATGTAATCTACTCACTCATAGTCATACTAACTACAATAATGAAAAGAGAAAACAACATCACAAACATCAAAACATTCATGATGAACAATCAAGAACAATAAACAATAATCAATGATTAAAACTTGATGATAAAACAAAGATTAAAAGAAGAGAAATTATACCCACTACAATAGGATGAAAAAGATGAGAACTTGAATTAATAAGAAACCCAAATAAAACCCCAAGGTTGTCAATCTTGGATGAGTCTTCAAGAATCTTCTTAATTACAAGACTAATTAACTAAGATTAACTAATGATTAAAGGAAGATTAAACTAATGAGAGGAACTAAATCTAGGGTTTATATGATGTAGAGAGGCTTAAGAGAGTCTAGGTTAATGTAAGATACATAAACAATACAAGAGGGAAGTATTTATAGGGGTACAAGAATGAAGGAGGATGAAATAAAAGAGTTGCGGCTACAGCACGGTGGTCCCGAACGGGACGGGATCATCCCGACCGGGACGGCCGGTCATCCCGACCGGGACGGGTTGGTCCCGACCGGGACGGCCTGGCAGTGACCCCTCTAAAAGCGCACTTCATCCCCGACGGGATGAGGTGCATACCCGTCGGGGATGAGTCTTGTAGGCCTCCAATATGATCCTTTTGGTTCCTCCTTGCTTCACATGAACTTCTCATCGATTCTCGGGACTCGTGATCGGGTCTCGGAGGCTCGGGATTGGGTCCCAAGGTCTCGGGGTCGAATCCAAGGCATCGAGTGATCGTTCCTCCGCTTCGTTGGCTCCGAAAAGTGTATGTATTGAGTCGGAATCACTCCAACTCCTCACGAATGGTCTCGGGAACCTGAAACGAGCTAGAGGAAGCATAAGTAGCCCATGAATCGCTTCCAAGGAGCGATTCCAAAAGGAAAATGGGACCAAAATACTACGAAATAGGCACTACAAACTACACTTATCAAATAATAATAATCAATACGCGCGTAGTAAGAGAAACCGCTTTCTCTCTCTAGGATTTTCTCTTTGTAATTCTGTTACGCTTCGAGCTTCTCCAATGGCTTCCGCACCAATCAAGCGGGGCCCAGGACGGGCACCCAAGAAGAATTCGCTTCCTCCTATTCATTCTGGTGGTGGTATGGGGAAGATAGATACATAATCGCAGTTCCAGAATGAAGATCAGAACTCTTCGCGCAAAACTTCGCTTAACGATTTGATCGTTAATGCCATGGTTAATGCTGGTACGACTTTTTTCTCTTCTGACAATTCAAAGAATCTGAATAATACTGATAATACTGATAATGTTGAAGAACCTGTGGTTCCTAATGAAACTGTTGTTCCTCCTCTGATAAAGAGCTGGGCTAGTAAGACTGCTTCGTCACAGAATCTTGGAATGAATCTCCATTTCTGTGAGGAAAGTCTGGAAGTATCTGAAATTGACATTGACATAACTGATTTTGAGGATGAACTAAAATTGTGGGAGAACACGTTAATGGGGAATGTGATTGGCTCTAAACCAAATTTAGTCAGTATGCAGAAGTACGTGACTGAAAATTGGGGTCAGTTTGATACTCCTAAAGTTCAATACTACAAGAAGGGGTGGTTTCCTTTTAGATTCAGGTCGAAGGAAGCCATGGAAGGAGTGCTTAAAAGAGGTCCATGGAAGGTTGGGGTCTATACATTGATCCTGAAGACATGGTCCCCCTCTTTCTCATCAGAGATGGATAGAGTTGCTACAGTACCAATCTGGATCCTATTTCCATATTTAGATCCATTTCTTTGGTCGGATATAGTGCTGAGTAAGATGGCTAGTAAGGTAGGGAAACCTTTATGCGCTGATCTAGCCACTACTATTAAGGCCAAGCTATCATTTGCAAGGGTGTTGGTTGAAGCAGATGTGTCTAAAGAGTTGCATGAACAGGTGACCATTAGAACGCCTTACTCTGAGTACTCTGTGCAAAACATTCAATATGAGTGGATTCCTTACTATTGTAAGGGTTGTGGAAAGCTTGGTCATACTATTTCCTCATGTAAATGGGAGAAGAAGAAGATGGCTAAGGCTGTAGAATCAAAGGAAAAGCCTATTCTGCCTAATGTTGAGAATTTGCAGGAGAAGGATTCTCTTGTATCCCCTGCTCAAGTCACGATTAGTCAGGAAGATGGCTTCCACCCAGTCTCAAAAAGAAACTCCTCATCTAATAAGAGTAGAAAGGAACCCATAGTGGAACCCATGCTATTAGAAAATCCTTTCACTCTTATTTCAGGTTCTATGGAGGAAAAGGAGGTTATTGAAGGCATTGATGGAGATGGGTACGATCCTTTCTTAGTTTCTCAGAAGATTCCCTCTGATATCTAATGAAATTATCTGCTTGGAATGTTCGGGGTTTGAATGATCCTGTTAAGATTAGTGAAGCCAGGGATTTTCTGGTAGGAAATAAGCTGGATATACTGGCAATTTTGGAGACTAGGGTTAAGAGGAATAAGGCTTTGAAAATTCTTAATAGAAGCTTTCAAAGTTGGAATAATGAGACAAATTATGAGCACCATTATAATGGAAGAATATGGGTGCTAATAAATCCGGACACTTCTTCATTTACTTGTTTTCAGAAAACTGATCAATTGATTGTTGGTAAATTGAAACATTTACCTTCTAATAGTGAGATATACATTTGTTTTGTCTATGGCTTGAATGATGGTGCAACTAGAGCTTCTCTTTGGAATGATCTAGTGGGCGCTAATACCTCTCTTCCATGGATAGTTATAGGAGATTTTAATGTTGTAAGGCATCCTGATGAAAAAATGGGGAACAATCCCCCCTCCCTGGCAGATATGTGGGATTTAAATCAGTGCATTTTAGATTGCAAGCTTGATGATATGCCTGGTACAGGGCAGATGACTTGGATTAATAAAAGGGAGGTTTCTGCTAGGATCTGGTCTAAATTAGACAGGGTTTTGGTGAATCCTCAGTGGAATATTTCCTTTTCCTCTTCTTTTGCTACTATAGAGGAAGCTGGTATATCGGATCATGCTCCTATGTTAGTGCAAGTTTCTGCTGATTTCCAGGTTAAGAGAAGGTTCAGTTTCCTGAACAGTTGAGTGGATCACCCTGATTTTTTCTCAATTGTGAAGGAGGCTTGAAAGAGCCCTATAAATGGCTCTCCTATGTTTTGCTTATTTAAAAAACTTAAATTTGTTAAAAAGGCTTTACTAAAGTTACATAAGGGTTCATTTGTGGATATTTCTCGTCAGGTCAAAGATACTAAGAGGGCACTACTGCATTGTCAGCAACAACTCAGAGGATCTCCTTTCTCATAAGATCTGATCCTTGAAGAGAAGGCTCTTGCTCAGTCTTTTTATACCCAAAAGAAAGCAGAGTTAACTATGTTACAACAAAGAGCAAAAATTGACCATTTACAATCAAGTGATTGCTCTTCAAAATACTTCTTTGCTAAAATATCTGAGAGAAGAATTCAGCAAAGTATTGGGGCTATTAAAGACTCTTCAGGTGTGCTGCATCAAGGTAATGCAGCAGTAACAGGTGCTTTTCAGGATTACTATGTTAGCTTACTTGGTACAAGTAAACCTACAATTGGCTCTATTCCTTCTAGTTCACTCAATGAAGATCAGATATCCTCACTTATAAGACCTGTTAATGATGAAGAAATTAGGCTTGCTGTGTTTAGCATGAAAATTAATAGTATTCCAGGGGTAATTGGCTTCTCAGCTGGGTTTTTTAAGGCAACCTGGCAGATTGTTGGTCCTCTTTTCTGTAAGGCAGTTCATTGCTTCTTCAAGAATGGTTTGCTGTCTAAGCAGGCAAGTTCCACATTGGTTACTCTTATTCCAAAGAAGAAGGTGGCAGATTCTGTTTTGGACTATAGGCCAATATCAAGCTGTACCGTGTTCTACAAAGCAATTTCCAAGGTTCTTGCTAATAGGTTGAAATTAATACTGCCAGGATTAATAGGGGAAGAGCAAGCTGCATTTGTAGCAGGTAGAAATATATTTGATAACACAATGCTTTCTCAGGCCTTGGTAAAGGGTTACTCTCGAAAATTTCTTACACCTAGATGTCTTGCTAAGGTGGACATAAGGAAGGCTTTCGACTCCTTGCAATGGGAATTTATTTCTAATATGCTATCTAGTATGGGGTTTCCTCCTCAGTTCTCTAAGTGGATCCTTGGGTGCGTTCAGAATCCTTGGTATTCTTTTAAAATCAATGGTGGCATCTCTGGATTTTTTCAGGGGAAAAGTGGTGTAAGACAAGGAGACCCCCTTTCACCTTATCTTTTTGTGATGAGTATGGAGATTCTATCCAGATCTTTGCGGAAGATATGTGAGCAGGATCTTGTGTCTTTTCACCCTAAATGCTGCAAAGTCAGGTTAACTCATCTTATCTTTGCAGATGATCTTATGATTTTTTCAAGAGGTGATGTGCCTTCAATCATGGCCATAAAGAACTGTTTGCACACATTTGCTCAGTTATCTGGTCTAGAAGCCAATTTGAACAAAACAAACATATACTTTGGAGGTGTGCATCCGGATGTTCAAAAGGAAATTCTGAGTTTATCAGGGTTTGTTCAAGGATCTTTTCCCTTTAGGTACCTTGGCATTCCTCTTTCAGATTCCAGGATTAGCATTCAGATGTTTGATAATATTCTCCTGAAGATTCAAGCAGTTGTTCAGCATTGGTCATCTCATTTGCTCTCTTATGCTGGCAAATATCAATTAATTAACTCTATAATTTTTGGCATTGAGAACTTCTGGTGTTCAAGTATATTGCTACCAAAAACAGTTCTTAAAAGACTAAATAAAGTATGCAAAGACTTCTTTTGGGGTATTGCTGATGGAGAACGGAGGCATGTCTTCAAAAAATGGAGAGAAATCTGTTTTCCTTGGGAGGATAGAGGATTGAATATCAAAAATTTGGAGACCTGGAACATTGCTCTTCTTTCCAAATGGATTTGTATTCTGGGAAGGAACCTGATAATGTATGGAGTAGATGGTGTCAGGCATATATTTTGGGGAAGAATTGTAATACCAGTAATTTTATATAGAGGTCAAACAGAGTAAAGTCAAGTCAGACTGTAATACCCGTATAGTAATACTTGTATCTTATGTTGGTCTGAGTCTCTTAAATTGATAGTAGTATATATAATTGGGGAACCCATTTAGTTAGCCCGTTTCGTTAACCCAATTCTAATACTCGTATAACGTTTAACCCCTAATCTGAGGTCAAGTTAGTTAACTACCCATAATAATAATAATGATAATAATAATCATAATATAGTAGTACGTAGGGTTATGTAACCTAAGTTCCTTCACCACTCGCATAACCTACTAATGAATCCCCGATCTCGCGCCTCCTTCCTCCTTTCATTCCATTTTTTTTCCTCATCCCCGTCCATGGCAGCCTTTCTCTAACCAACTGGACTCCTCCCTCTTGTTCATCATCTTTAACCCCTATCAGTATCAACCTCCACCGCATCACCGTAGTCATGGCTACTGTTGGCCGTTTATGTGGTCGTTGTGTAACCGAGTCCGGCGACGTTGCCCTTGACGCCACCAGATTACTCCGGCCACCCTTCATGAGCATCTAACATCTCGCAGCCCCTACTCCCGTGTCCTTGGTCGTGCGTTGGGTCTTAGTTGACGTAGAGGTATGGTCTGCTCGCGGTTGTTTTCATTGGGTTGTCGTTTTGTGGTCGAGACTTCTGTCAGTCCGTTATTAAACTGTTATGGGTCGTTGCGTATTGTCGTTGTTGTCGATTGTCATGCTGTCATTACGTAGTGAAGTCGAGGTTGATCTGGCGGTATATTGAATGTGTCGTTATGGATTGTAGACTTGTAGTTGGAGTTGATGACGTTGGTAGTGATATTGATGTTGTCATGGTGTAATGTTATTGTAAGTGTCGAGTAATAGTGGTATAATTGTTGTGTAACGTTATCGTTAGTGGTGTCCAATAGTGTTGAATATTGGTTGCGTAAGGCTATTGTTAGTGTCTTATAAGGCTATTGTTTATAGTGTAATGAGGTCGGCAGAGGTGCTTGGGTAATGTAATTTAATGAAGAGTGACATCGATTTCATTTATAAATGTAGTCATGTTAGGGTCGATATTAACTTAACTACATAATATTTTACTAGGATCGAACTTCGTAGAATTTCCATGGTGATCTCTACCGATCAGTGGTGATTTGCTGACTAGGTAAGGTTTTCCTTACTTAGAATACGTTAATATTATGAATCATGTATGAGTTACGAGTACGATGTGATATCGTGCTAATGAGAATGATGTTGAGTAATGACGGTGGAATGACTGATGAATATTGATATATTGGAGTTGGTGAGGCTAGCTTTAGACCTAGCCGGGGCCCTTGATCACGGTCTCCTTCCTGATTTCTCCTCGCGGGTTGTTGAACCTGTGGGAGGTGTGCACACTCGGAATGAAAGGGCCTGCCATAAGAGTTGAGATGAGATTATTGATGTGGTACCGTAATGGTACTGAATGTTGGGATGAGATTATTGATTGGTACCGTGATAGTGCTGATAATGTGGAGATGATATTATTGATTGGTGCCGATGATGGCACTGAGACAGTTGAGACTGAATATTTTATATTACGTATCTGTGTTATAATTTTAGCATGTTCTAACCGTTTTCTCTGTCTAAATTGTCACCCTATTTTATTGGGGGTATGTGATGATCCAACTGATATTCCGATCAACTGGGGAGCAGTCTATAATACAGGTTATGTATATCGTGATGTGTTTGGATGCTGGGATGCTTGTACGGGATTGGGGTGAACGCGATAGTGATCTTGGTTGTAGCACGGGTTAATGCGTAGGCATTCCTGTTTATATAGATTGTATAGCTTCCGCTGTGTAACCAGAGTTGTAATAGTTAGTGAGTTGTAATGTTTAAATCAAATGGTCGGTTTGGCATTCCATGTTGTATTGTAATGAGCTACTACCTCGGGGGACCGAGATGGTAACACCTTTATTTATACAGGAATGTCTTGATAAGGCTCCTAGATAAATGGGGGTGTTACAAGAATACTATCTGGAGTTTTGAGAATAGAGAATATTTTCCTGCTGGCATTAAGCATATCATAAATGCTCGATTAAAACTGACTTCTCAACTCGACTCTATTCAACTGGTGCAGCAGTTTGTTAAGAATTGTGTTGTGAGGAACAAGTTCTCAGTCAAGAAAGCTTATCTACAGCTGCAGGATGGTTGCCATTGGACCTGGAGTAAATTACTGCAGTCCCCTGGTTTGGTACCTAGTCACAGAGTTATTACTACTATGGCATTACAGAATAAATTGGCAACTGTGGATAATTACTGCAGGAGAGGATATTATGTGGTAAATAGATGTTGTCTTTTTAAAAAGGAGGCTTGAGATGCATCCTCACTTATTCTTTCAGTGTTCCTTTTCCACTGAAGTTTGGAGAAAGGTTCTTCAATGGTTAGGGATACAGTTTGTTAGCATGAAGATTTTGGAGATTGCTGCTTGGACTAAAAGCAGGCACCATAGCAAGCATTGGAAGAGTCATTGGCTGCGAGCGTCCTTGGCTGCTGCAACTACTCTAATTTCGAAAGAGAGAAATAAACGGATCTTTACTGAGAAGGAGAGTACTGCTGAAGCGATTTTCGAACAATTAAAATTCATAGTTATTACTAGATTGTCTGCTTGCACAAAATCATTGAAAATTAGGGGAATTTTGGAAAGGCTAGGACTCATTGTATGAGTTCATAGAGCGATAGTCTTTTTGCAAAAATGTAATTTTGTTCACAATGAATGAAATGATGATCTTTCTTGCAAAAATAATAATAATAATAATAATAATAATAATAATAATAATAATAATAATAATAATAATAATAATAATAATAATAATAATAATAATAATAATAATAATAATAATAATAATAATAATAATAATAATAATAATAATAATAATAATAATAATAATAATAATAATAATAATAATAATAATAGCTTGTTTGATATAATCTCTTAAAATGTTTTATTCTTTGGCATAAATTTGGAGATATTATCTTTAGCTCTGACTACAAACATTCTTGAATGTATCTAAGCGTAACTATTATCTTTTACTGGCGAAAAAATAGCTGAAACATTGTTAAATATCCTTTATCTAAGCTCAAACATTACTGAACAATGAATAATTTGACGGTTTCTTCCTCTTCTTGTCTTGTGTAACAGTTCAACAAAATAGGCTTTTTTTCCTCTGAGTTGTCAGTTTCATACACTTTATATCAAATAATTTGGAGTGGTTGAATACCTATTGATTGTATGCTTTGGTTCATAAACCTCATATATATACCATATATACCCTCTGATTGTATGGTTCAACTTATAACTCATACTCATATATAAATTCTGATGTGCAGGTTTGAATCAGCTGCTTGTTTGGGATAATGATATGAAAATGCATATCACATTATGCGGGAACTTGACAAAGAGACCCATGATCGGAGATAAAACCCAGTCAAATAAATGGTGGGAGTCCCTTATAGTGCTGGTTGCTAACTGATTTGGGTTATTAATAGTAGTAGTTGAGCTGTTGTTTTGATTTTGTTGCCAATCAGTTGTACACCCATTGCGTCTCTAGTCACTAATAGGACAGTCTAAATAGTTATAGCTTGATAGCTGAAATGCATTCAAAGTGATGGAGCGCAACGGTGCTATAAGATCTCGGTGATGAGCAATAATCGTAAATCGTCATTGACGTCATGAGTGCAGCTTATTTCTCCACAAAAGTTTTTGATTAAGAGGTTTAATCCCCTAGAAATTCTAACGCAATACAGTGGCGGAAACACTGTAGAGTTGGGATTAAAACACACTGACAAACTATATCTTATTAAAAGAAATGGTAAGTCAATACAAAGGCCTCTTTTTACAAAAGGGCTAAAAGTAAAATCCTCAAACGGGTCTATACAGATCCATAAAATTACAAGAATGAAGAGAGAGTAGGATCCACGCTACTCGCTAGCTCACACCCAAAGCCCAGCAGCAAATACCTGTCATGTTAAAAACATAACAGCCACGTCAGTGGGGAGTAACTCGGACGTTCTCCCAGCCAAAATATATCATATGGAAAAAAAAATAGTGTTACTATATCAAAATAATTAAAATGAGAAAACATTAAAACGATATAATAAAAATAAGTTTTCACCGAAACTTAAAGCATTTGCAAACCTGCAAGTCAATATCAATCGATAATAATAATATTCAAAAATGGCGTTATGGAAATCAATCAGTGCAACGGAATAGACTTTCACTAGGATAATACTCAAACTAGCTTCGAGAACTTAGTCAAACAAATTAGACTTCGGTCTCTAACTAGGCAACTCAACTATAACAGGACTGCGTGCAGCGAGGTCCTGGCTTAAGTAATGTACACCCCTCCTGGACACCAACCGTAATCCAGTTCAACCCGACGGCGACTTACACGATCCGATATCTAAGTTTAAGGTCAAAATATACACACTCCTGAACACAAACCATGCTCAGTTCAACGACCAATGCGTCTCAACATAGACACACCAGCTTTATAGTTGATGGCAAAACGTATACCCTAGACTGTATTACTCTACCCATACACTTGTCCTCATTCCATAACTCCAAAACAGCCATTATCGATATTCAAAAGTAAATATAATCAATATAAATGATATGGATAAAAGGAATAACCATTTTATATAAAAAGGAAAACTTTCTATAAATAGAAACTTACTAATTTTAGAAACTTACTTAAAATAGAAAGTCTTACAGAAAATACGTAAGTTATTAAAATAAGTGAAATGTATAAAAATAGCATTTCTAACAAAATTAACATTTTATTATTATCGTCGTTATCGTAACTTTAATATATTTCTAAATTCGTTACTCAAAATATAATTAAAATATAATAAGTCACTATATAATATTTTAATAAATAATTAGGAAATCGAGTTAAAACAATAAATTTTAGAAAAGAGATATTTTAAGAAAAACGATATCACAATTAATTGAATCAACGAGTTTTATAAATGAAATGAATTTTAGAAAGGTTTCAAATTATTTTTAGCAAACAACTTTTATTAATAAATAATACGAATTTTAATAAAAATAGTCAATTGTAAACAAATAAGAAATTATTAGTGAAAATAATCTCGACTAAAAATATATTTAAAACGAAATCGACTATTTTCTCATTTATTAGTATAAATCGTAAAACGAAAATTAATTTATTAAACAAGTATACAAATTTCGATTATGATATAAAAATATGATTTTTAAGTGAAAATTATAAATTAACGAAATATGACGAAATATGCAATCGACATTATTTAGTTACTAGTGTTACGATAACCAACAAAATACTATAACGATCGTAAATAATAAAATTACTAACGATTTATAAAACGATGTCGAAAGTTGTAACAACATTGATAACGCATACGATTTAAAATTAATATAATTAGCAATAATATAGCTAAAATTAGAAAATCGAAGTTAAAATATTTACTACATACTACTACTCAAACATATGATATAAAATCGAGTAACGTCCTAAAGTTACCTTGAATCGATACCCGAAACGATTCAGCGCTCGTCCTTCTGAGGTCCTCACGAAAGTCACACTAGAACATGACATCGAGCAGCAGTTTACGTTGACAGTAACAACAAAGATCAGAACGAGTGATCAACAAAACAGCGGCAACGAACCTGAATTAGGTAATAGACAGAAAACGGAGGGACTGAGAATGGATAAGTAGCAGGATTAAGGAGGGAAAAGGGTCACTAAAAGATGGAGTTAGTCGACAAAAGATGGTAGGATCGACACAACAAAAAGGAGACCACGACAATAGTAGCATCGAAATCCGAACACAAATAAGGATTCGATACACAGAAGTAGCGGCGAACAGCAGCACGATAAGGACAAGAACAAGGAACGAGGTGACAGAAATAAGAGGAGGAAAAAAAGAAACAACGAACGAAATACGATAAACCGAACCGCAGCAGTATGAACAGCAGCAACAACACGAATGAAAGAAGAAGGAAAAGAAGAAGAAGAAGAAGAAGAAGAAGAAGAAGAAGAAGAAGAAGAAGAAGAAGAAGAAGAAGAAGAAGAAGAAGAAGAAGAAGAAGAAGAAGAAGAAGAAGAAGAAGAAGAAAACTAGCAACAGCAGTAAAAGTCGACATCGATTAGCATCAACAAACAGCAGAAATGGCAGCACAGCAGCAGCAGAAATAGCATCACAGCAGCAGCCGACAAAAATGACAGCAGCAGCAGAAATAGCATCACAGCAGCAGCCGACAAAAAAAAATGACAGCAGCAGCAGCCGAAACAAAACAGTAGCAAAAACACGAACAGAACGAAGAAGGAAAAGAACGAGCAGAGCAGCAGCAAAACAGCAGAAATCAGACCCGAATCGGCAAAGACAGTAGCAGAAACGACAGGACAGAAGAAGAAGAAGAAGAAGACCGAAAAGTGGCAGAAATAACAAAATGCAGCAGCGGCAGTAAAACGTAAGAGCAATAACAACAACAAGAATGCCAAAAAAAACGAACAGTGGATGCAATACAAAAAGAGAAATGAGAAAGAAGAAGGAGAAGAAGAAAACGGAGCAGAGGACAACAAAACGCAGGATCATAAGGCTGAAGAGAAGAACGGAATTACCTTTCATCAACATGACTGATCGATGACGGAAAACAGGAAATAAAAACAGAGGAAAGGAGGACAAGCGAAAGAAGGGCAAGAGCAAGGCAAGACAAAACAGATTCGTGAAGATTGAAGAAGATGGTGACTGAATGTGAAGAAAATGAAATGGGTGAAGGGAGATGAATGGCTGGTAAGGCGTGATTAATAAAAAGGAAAGAAGAGGAGAAGAATGAAGAAGAATGAAACGGTGGATAGGCTAAGGAAGGCAAAGGGGTGCGTTAATTTAACAAGTGGAAAGGGGAAAAGAGTCATCACCTGTTAAATAAATCGGATAGATGACGATTTCCGTAACGAATCGGATTAAATCACACCTTTAAATGAATCGGGTTGACTGACCCACGAATCGGATTAAAACGAGTTAATAAAATTAATAAATAATCGGGCCGTCAAATAAAATGAGTAAATAAATTTTTCAAGACGAAAATGAAACTTATAGAAATAAACAATTAGGCGATGAAATACTATATCCCGATAAATAATAAATTTCGATAAAATGAATTAAATTGATTTCTTGAGGAAAGAAAATAAATATTTTTGACGAAACTTAAAATAAATGAGCTTCGAGCTGAAAAATAGAAAAATCGAGCTTAAGAATAAATAAATAAAAGAACTTAGAATTTAAATCGTCAAAATAGATTTTCGATAAGAATTAAATTAATTGTATAAAATGAATCGAAACCGAAATAAAAATACGTTTTAAATATAAGGAGAGTTTCCGAGTCAAATAGAATTTTAGGAATTTGAATTGATTAAATGATAAATTCATTTTATAATAATTTTAAGAATTACGAGTTAAAACGTAAAAATAATAATACGAACAAAATTTTAATTTTAATTTAAATTTATAAAATCAGGGGTGTTACAGAGGAATATGCTCTTAGATATATGAAAAGAAAACAAAAGTTTATCCTTCTGGTTGAAGTATTAACTCTATAACTAAAGCTTAGTGAATGAGTAATATGCTCTTAGAATAAATGGGTAGAATACAATACTTTCTCGATCTAATTGAAGCGACACCTCTACCATTGAACTATAATGGAGTTTCTAGGCGAGCATTCAGACGTCATGTTGAAAACAATTGCCTGAGAGATGAACTGATTGCTGTAAGATATCGATGATGTGCAGTAATCATAAATCAACTGTGACGTCATGAGTGCGGCTTATTTCTCCATTAAAGTTTTTGATGAAGAGGAAGATGCTCTTAAATACATGAGAAGAAAACAAAAGTCTATTCTTCTAATTGAAGTGTTAACTCTATCACTAAAGCTTAGTGAAAGAGTAAGATGCTCTTAGAATAAATGGGTAGACTACAATACTTTCTCGATCTAATTGAAGCGACATCTCTATCAGTGAACTATAGTGGAGTTCCTACTCGAGCATTCAGACGTTATGTTGAAAATAATTGCCTAAGAGATAAACTGATTGCATGAAAATAACAATTAAAACACCAAATATCAAATAAAAGCCTTCCAATTAAAAGCCAAATTAAACCCAATAAAAAACTAAATAAAATCCTTCAAGTCAAATTAAACCAAATAAAAAACTAAACAAAATCCTTCAACAGCACATGAACAGATAAAAAAATGCAAATAAAGTCTTTCTTAAGTAAGCAAACTAAATATAAAATAGCAGAGGTCGTTAGGTAATACTTAATTTCCCATAAGAACGCTTCCTTAACCTTGCCATTGACTTTATGGATCCCGATGGTTCCCCGGTCATCGAACTATCAATCGTATGAGCCTGATTTGAGTAGGAATATGCATGGAATGCATTAGTTGTTTTCCAATAGAAATTAATTGAAAGTGTAAATTATGTTTTTGTCTCAATGCTTGGTCATCATATTGCTTAGTTACACAGAATATGTACCTGATTAGCTGCGTCTTCCCCTATATTATATTCAGCTAGAGTCGATTCCACAGCTTGGTGCGAAGCGTGCTGAATATTGAATGATTAGAAAATATAGGGGCATATCAGTCTGTTAGTAAGTACTCAGATTAATTAGATAAAAGTGGGTATAATTGATTGCCTTAACTCGTACCTCCAATCCTCCATGCTGTTTATACTCTGCTGTTCATTGTTTGTTGTTGCCTCGTTAGTATCCTACATAATATATAGTAGCCACATTATTAATAATATGGTACATGGGTAATTAGGTAGTGTACTGTATAAAAATTATAACAAATATATTAGACAAAAGGGAAATGTTGTTTACTACCTCGGATGGCAAGTGAAGCTCACTCTTTCCTGAATCTATGTTAATGGTAACACTATTCTGCATGTCTTTAACTACCGTGGAATTGGGTGAAACCTAAGATATTGCAAGGACAATTAGCGCTGGTACAATCAGGCACTTATGCACTATGTAGTCAATAGCGATCGAGAAAATCCTACGTAGATCATACCTTACTTAAGTTCATAGCTTCTTTCCACTCCTGAATTTCTGCATCATTATTTGGCATGCCTGTGACGGTGTAGCATTGTTAGTTTTTCTGAATGTTGAATGCTTGTGTTACCCGAACTTTGAAAAGATATTCCTTGTCAATGAGTGCTTTAAAATTTGATTGTGGGAGACCACCTGGTCTAGCGTCCTACAAATTATAGTATAAAATTATTTATGTGTAGTGTTCCTTAAAATAAATGAAATTAAATAGGTAAACTGGAAAATAAAAAGTAATTACCTCCTGCTCTTCTAAAATGTATGTTGCTGACTTTGAGAGTAGTTTTCTCATATCTTCATCCAATATTATAATTTCAGCAAACTCACATGCCTCATCCATAATTAAGAACTTTGCTTGGAATCTGATAAGTGTAAACATGCTATTAGTGTACTGTATTTGTTTGAAATGGGGGGAAACAATAAGTGATTGTTATTAACCTTATTTGTGGTTCCTGCTTAGCAACCTCGTATAGTTTGTACATCTCTTTCTTGCAGTACCACATATTGTTGTCACTTGATATGATTTTGGATCTGCATTCTTTACATGAACTATAGCATCACTCCTTCGATGTGTCCATTTTATAAAATGTTGCTAGGGTTACAAAGACTCCGGACTTTTAATTAAAGGATAATGAAATTAGTAAGCTTAAAAATATTAATTTACAGTAATACGTTTTAGTGTTGAAATAGACAATAATACCTTCTTACTGCTCTTAATCTCCTTCAAAGAAAGGCATTTACATCCATTTAGTATACTTCCACCGATCTGGGCTCTGGCTAGGAGTGTACCTAATAGGGTATCATTATAGCAACATTAATTTGGAATTGGGATGTTATGTTTTTTCACATGATGTCAGTCATGGTTATGACATTAAACTTACATGATATTGAAACGCTCGACCTCTTTCATATCTGGATTAACAATAATCAATGTTGCATCTCTCGTCACAATGCTGATTTTGTCTTCATAATTTAGATAATATTAGCTCGTGTTAGAGTAGAAGGATAACAGTATAAATATTCTGTAAAAATAAAGGGTTAAACATATCTCATCCATTCATTTTGCTTGACATGTCGTAGCACTAACACGGGTTTAGGCTTGTCAATGTAGCTATTAACGATGCTTATGATGTCTGATATGAATTCTCCAAATATAGAACAGCGAAGTTGTTCTTTCCTGTACGAATGTTTCAAACAGAGTAAGAAATATCTTTGTATATGGTTGTAGATCATAAGTAGATGAGAGTAGAATAATTACTGTGCGTTTTCAAGGTTAATAGTTGTCCAGTGAAAGCCTTTTGCAGATTTCTGAATAGCTTAGTACTCAACAAACTTGCCTATCACATCTATATTATGAAAGACAACAATTAAAATTGTCAAATTATTTCCATGCCAACTGTAATATTCTGATTTCTGAAATTATTTCAGCATCTAACAAATCTGTACTTACCAAAATATACATTCGCGTCAACATTGGCGTGTATTATATCCTCAAAATTAACGAAGTTGTACACACATAAAGGAACGTTCGGGTCATGATGCATCTTCATGACTTTTGTGCTATACTCGAACCAAATACTGTTAGATATACGTTATGATTTGATAATGAAATTTGTCCCATGATCATTATAGATTCGATTTAATTCAACCCTAATACATTCAGTAAACGGAAAAGAGAACTAACCTTGGTCCATGTCTTACGACGCACTCAATAATAATAATAATAATAATATAAGAAGAATAAAGACCCAATGTGATTATCCTCCTTAACCCGTTTCCTTAACGTTCTCAGTATGATGGAGAAGAGAACTCTGCCTTTCACAAACTGTTTTTGTTTTGAGAAGATGAAGATATTACGTACACTGTTATTGACATGTATATGGATATATACATGTCAAGGGATGTATTTGTTCATAACTCAAATTGTTATATCTCTTCGTGAAAAGGCATCTCGTGATATTGGGTAAGGTCGGAAGGAATAGCAATTCCCGACTTTAATTACTTTAATCGAAACCGAACCATCACGGTGTCGACTTTATATCAAAGTCCCGTTAAACGTGAACTCGTTATTTACAAACCCGAAAGACACAAGGCCATAAGAATATAAATATTCTAACATTCTCCCACTTGGCCTTAGTGTCACTTAAAGGATCAATCATTATAATGTTCACCTTAAATTGAGCTCATTAAACATTCTATAAAACTTTAATAGATTTAGAATTAACTGAATCATGGCGGTCACACATAATTCTGCGACATGATCCCTTCCATGTATCACAAATCAATCCTAACTCTTAACTATCTCTAATTTGAGAAAATACAATAATTCTCAAAATGATTACATGTAATCTCCAATCATAAAAGTATACATATATCATAATGATCACATGTACTTTATAGTTTATACAGAAACATAACAATATAAATGATATCAAAATGTCGTAAACATAATATGAGCACACTACCTTTACATTAGCAAGGCTTTATCTACAACACCCATGCATTCTACATGGCCAATAAACGCTTTAGGTGGTAATCCCTTAGTTAACGGATCGGCTACCATTATATCCGTCCTAATATGCTCAATTGACACTCTACGTTTTTGCACATCTTCTTTAACTGATAAGTATTTCAATTCAATATGCTTCGCACCCTTAGAGTACTTATCGTTTTTAGCGAAGAATACGGCTGCTTCATTATCACAATAAATTCTCAACGGCTTGGCTATACTATCGATGATTCCAAGTCCCGAGATAAAGTTCCGCATCCACAATGCATGAATAGTGGCTTTAAAGCACGCCACAAATTCAGCTTCCATAGTGGAGGTAGCAAAGATAGATTGTTTTCCACATTTCCATGATACTGCTCCTCAGCTAATAGGAAGACATAACCAAATGTTGATTTCCTAGTATCTTTACATCCGGCATGGTTTAAATCTGAATATCCAATGACCTCTAGATCATTATCGGATCTCCTATATGTAAGCATGAACTCCTTGGTTCCTTGCAAGTACCTGATCACTTTCTTTGCAGCTCTCCAATGGTCCATCCCGGGATCACTTTGATATCGACCCAACATTCCCACAGCAAAGCTGATGTCTGGTCAAGTACATGTTTGAACATAGTTCAAGCTCCCAACCACTGATGCATAAGGAATTCTTTCCATTTCTTTTCATTCTAGCTCATTCTGGGGACATTGCATTTTACTGAACTTATCCCCTTTCTGTATAGGAACGATTCCAGACGAGCAACTCTCCATTCTGTATCTCTCTAAAAATTTATTGATGTAAGTTTTCTGAGACAGTCCTAACAATCCTTGTGACCCATCACGGGTTATTTCAATCCCAATCACATAGGATGCCTCACCCATATCTTTCATCTCAAAATTTTTAGAGAGGTACTTCTTTACATCATGTAACATACCCATATTATTCGCAGCAAGCAAAATATCGTCAACATACAGAACTAAAATTACAAACTTACTCCCACTGATCTTCATATAGATACACCGATCAACGATGAACTCTGTGAAACCATATGATGTGATAGTATCATTAAACTTTAAGTACCACTATCGGGAAGCTTGTTTTAGTCCATATATCGACTTTCTCAGCCTACAAACCTTGTCCTCATTACCTGGAGCTAAAAAGCCCTCAGGTTGCTTCATATATACTTCCTCCTCAAG
Source organism: Agrostemma githago (assembly GCA_958450325.1). Classification (NCBI taxonomy): domain Eukaryota; kingdom Viridiplantae; phylum Streptophyta; class Magnoliopsida; order Caryophyllales; family Caryophyllaceae; genus Agrostemma; species Agrostemma githago. The sequence goes on along the minus strand of OY288247.1, from coordinate 55,640,661 downwards.
TTCACCATTTAGAAAAGCGGTTTTCACATCCATTTGGTGAAGCTCGAGATCATAATGAGCCACCATTGCCAACACAATTCTTAAGGAATCCTTCTTAGATACTGGAGAGAAGGTTTTCTTATAGTCAATGTCGTCTTTCTGAGTAAAACCTTTGGCAACAAGTTGGGCTTTGTATCTTTCTATGTTCCCCTTAGAATCCTTTTTGATCTTATAGACCCATTTCGACCCAATGGTCTTGGACCCTTCAGGTAACACAACTAAATCCCACACTTTATTATCATCCATTGATTTCATCTCTTCTTTCATAGCAATTAACCACTTTTCAGAATCGTTACTTTCTATGGCATTTCGGAATGAGATGGGATCCTCACTAATGCTTAAGTCACATTCATTTTCCACATGATAACACACATAATCATCTGAAATAGCAGGTCTTTTTTCTCTTACAGACCGCCTTGGTTGTTTATGTGGTGTATCATTTCCTCCTTGAATTGTGACTTATATTCATTGTTATTGTCATTTTGTGGGTGTTGGACATCATTATGTTGCTCCATTGTGTCATTTGACTGTATAGATACAATGGGTACAACTACTTTAGGTGCAACTTCAGGATCATGAATTTCTTCCCGAATTTCATGAATATCCACATTTCGTGGTTTATCACTCCCACTAGTTTGACCATTCTCAATGAATCTAGCATTACCAGTCTCAACTATTCTCGTACTGTGGTTAGGACAGTAAAATACATACCCCTTTGACTTTTCAGGATAGCCAATGAAAAAACCACTTACCGTCCTAGAATCTAGCTTCTTTTCATGAGGGTTATACAACCTCACTTCAGCTTGGCAACCCCATACTCTAAGATGTCTTAAGCTCGGTTTCCTTCCCGTCCACAGTTCATAAGGAGTCTTAAGAACTGACTTACTAGGAACCCGATTTAAAATATAGGTAGTTGTCTTTAATGCATAGATCCATAAGGAAGGGGGGAGAGAACAATTATTTAACATGCTCCTAACCATTTCAATTAGAGTACGATTCTGCCTTTCAGCTACACCATTCTGCTGAGGTGTACCTGGCATAGTATATTGAGCACAAATGCCTCTATTTTCAAGAATCTTTGCAAACGGACCAGGACACTGACCATTTTCGGTGAACCTTCCATAATATTCACAACCTCTATCCGATCTCACAATTTTTACCTTCTTTTCTAGCTGTCTTTCCACCTCATTCAAGAATATCTCGAGGACATTCACAGAATGAGCCTTCTCATGCAGTAGATAAGTGTATCCATACCGTGAGTAGTCATCAATAAAGGTGATAAAGTACTTTTCACCACTCCAAGAAGGAGCGTCAAAAGGTCCACAAATATCAGTGTGTATAATTTCAAGTAGCTGAGAACTTCTCGTGGCTGGTTTCTTTACTGTGTGTTTAGTATACTTACCCTTAATGCATTCTATACACACATCTAAGTCACTAAAATCTAATTGAGGAATAATTTCATTCTTTACCAACCTCAATAACCTTTCTTTAGATATGTGACCTAGTCTTTGATGCCACAAGTAAGCTGAACTTTCATCTGATGCACTACGTTTAATGCCTCTACTTTCAACATGGTACAAAGACTCAGAAAAATTAACATCAAGATTGAACTTATAAAGAGAATCACATAAAGTACCACTACCATAATAGTAATCGTTCCGGTACAAAGTAAATAATCCAAGTTCAAAGCTAATCTTAAAACCTACATCATCCAGCTTACTTAAAGATACAAGATTTCTAGCACATTCGGGTACATAAAGACAATTAATAAGATCTATTTGACAACCAGTGTCTAAGATCAAACGATAGGTCCCAATGCTCTCAATTCGTGCCTTCATCTTGTTTCCCATGGATAGATATTCATTTGGTCCTCTTATGGGCCGGATCGAACTGAATCCCTGTTTAATATGAGAAACGTGAGTAGTAGCACCAGAATCTAACCACCAGGTATTATTAGGCACTTCAATAAGGTTTGATTCAAAGCATACGGAACAATAATGCATACCCCTCTTTTCGAACCAATCTTTCATTTTTGGACATTCTTTCTTGAAATGTCCTTTTTTCTTACAAAAGCGACACTTCAAATCCTTTTTCATCTTACTTCGGGTCCTTTAATGTAAGATTTGCCCTTGTTTTTGCCTTTCCAACCTGATGTGCTCTTGCTGCTGCTGGCTCCTTCATGACCTACAAGATGGACAACTGGAGTTTTTGCCTTCTTTATTCTCCCTTCCTCCTGAATGAGCATAGCCTTTAACTCTTGCAGTTTCCATTTAACCGTTAATGTGTTATAATTCACTTGAAACTGACTAAACTCATTGTGTAGAGAGTTAATAACAAATTGCACCAAGAAGGAATCATTTACTTTCATCCCTAGCTTCTTTAACTTTGCTGCCAGATTTGACATTTCTGTCACATAAGTATGCATTGATTCCGAGCCGTTCAAGTCATATTTCTTATTAGTTAGTTCACTCATAAGACTACCCGTTATTGACTTGTCCGCCAGCTCAGATTGGGAGCACTCCTTTATCTTTTTCAAGAATTCCCTCGCTTTCTCTGTTTTAGGCATTGATGGCTTAATACTTTCCGCCATTGTCAATCTCATGAGGGTTAAACTCAGCCTGTTAGAGCGTTCCCATGACTCATACAAGGAAATTTCTTCCTTGGTGCTCTTTTCAGTTATGGCTGAGGGTTCCTCATCAGAAATTATGGCTAGGTCGAGTGCCATAATACCCAGTGTGAACCGGATTTCCTCGGACCATTCATCATAGCTAAGCCCATTAAACTTAGTAACAGAGTTAGCGGATGCAGGTAAATTAGATGAGACAGCAAAAATTTACACATGCTTAACCTATTAGTGCTTTGAAAACTTAATACAGATTCAGAAACATTACATACACATTTAAGTAACCTTTGGGCAATACTAAAATGCATATACTACAATCGATGTTATAAATACTCTAATAGTCAATTATCAACATACCAAAATTTTAAATGAATAACATCTTTGGATATACATAACATTCAAATTTCGTACAAATAATAATTTAACTCTTTCATATTATTATCTATATTTCATGCTCCTCCTTTGGGTGGTCACATAAACATACATAATAAAATATAGGACTTTAACATATAACATCTCTATAATGTGGTCTAAAAAACCATTTAAACTTTTCATATATTTAAGTTTATCACAACAAGGCCACTTTGGTGACTAACATGTCATATAACATATAAATATAAAAAATTTAATGAATAATATAAATATTTTTGTTAACATTCCATAACAAAAACACATATAAGATTTATATTATACATACATAAACATGCATATAAAAGAGGCATTCTTAATAATCCCAATGAATTAAATTATGTACCTTATCGAGGCACTTATCAAACATTATGCTTATATCATTAATATCAATACATTTTAATATCAATACGTACTTGCCAAACAAATTCACCCATTTATGTATGTTATTCTGCTATGGTACATAATCCTCATGATTAACAAAATAATGACATGACTAATTATCATACATAATGAAATTCAATGTACTTGATTAAAACTTTGCATGTGAAAAAGCAACGGATGTAAACCATGTTGAAAAGTCAACAATACACAACATCTTTATTTGCATTTTCACCCATATGATCAGTACTGTCTCGATTAAACAATAATTTCTCATTCATCTTTCATTATACCAGCTGATAAGTGTAGTTTGTAGTGCCTATTTGTTGTGTTTGGTCCCGGTTTCTCTTGTGAAATCGCTCTTTGGGAGCGGTTTCTGGGCTACTTATGCTTCTTCTAGTTCGTTTTAGGTTCCCAAGACCATTCATGGAGAATTGGAACGATTCCGACTCGTTTCCTACACTTTTGGATCCAACGAAGAAAAGGAACGATCACTCGGTGCCTTAGATTCGATTCCGAGACCTTGGGACCCATTCCCGAGATCCTTAGACTCGATCCCGAGCCCCGAGAATCGATGAGAAGCCCATGAAAGGCAAGGAGGGACCTTAGAGATCATAATGGAGGCCTACAAGACCCTTCCCGGGCGGGAAGAGTAGCCTTCCCGGTCGGGAAGGAGTGCAAGAATGATACAGCTACTGTTTCTGCTCATCCTGACCGGGACCATCCATCCCGACCGGGAAGAGCATAACACCGCCTGGTGTTATGCATAACACCGCCCGGTGTTATGCTTGATCCCGGTCGGGACCACCACCTTCCCGGCCGGGAAGGAGCAGTTGCAGCTCGTGACTCTTCTTTTCTTCTCCTTCACTTTTGTAACCCTATATATACCCCCCCCCCCCCCCCCTCTTGTAATCTTAGGCTGATGTTCTTCATTACCCACTAAATCCTAGACCACTTTAGCCTAGATTAGCTTAGATTAGTGTAGATTAGTCTTTAGTTAATCGTTAATCTTAGTTTAATCCTTGTATTAGGGGAATTCTTGAAGAATCCAATCAAGATTGACAACCTTGGTTGATGTATTTGGGTTTTCTTATTATTAAAAGTTTCAATCTTTCCTCCTTACTAGTGTGGTATAATTTCTCTTCTCCTTTCCTTTAATCTTTGTTTTATCATTCAAGTTTTAATCTTTGTTCATTGTTTTGTTCATAGTTCATTGTTTTTACTAGTTTCATTATGAATGTTTTGTTGTTTGTGTTGATTTCTCTTGTTTATGTTAATGTTTGTTTAGACATGTGTGAGTAGACTTTTTGTGGGGTTAGTAGGGGGATTAAGTGTTGATTATGGATGGTTAGGGTTTGATTGTGGGTAAAGTTGGATTCTTTGTTGCTAGTCACAAGTTATGCACACCATATGTTTGTTGAATTGCTTGTTAGAGTAGTAGTTGTAAATACTTCTCTTGCTTGTCTTCCTCTTCTCATTGTGTGATTGATTTGTGGTTGAATCCTTGTGTGATTGATTTGTGGTTGAATCCTTGTGTATTGGGTAACATCTTGCATAAGTATTTGGGTTTTGTCTTTGACACGAGAGTGCGGACATTGGCTTTGACGCGAGAGCGCGGACCAACCTTAGTAACTAGGTGAACCTTGCACCATCGATCTCCCAACTATCCTACTACACTTATGAACCCGACCTAACCCTATTCTTTCCTTGTTTGTTTTTTTCCTCCTCTTAGTCATTGTTAGCTTTAGTTGTTTTACTTAGCTTATTCTTATTCTTAGTCTCCTCCCCTTTACTTTTGTTTTAGTTTAGTCTAGCCTTGAGACCTAGTCAAGTCTTTAGGTGAAACTTGGTCGAAACCCTCTTTACCGTCCCCGTGGACTCGACCCGACTTGCCCTATCTACGTGTTAGGAATAGTTGGTTTTTATTTGTTGGTGGGGATCCACGGCAAATACCTCTCATCACCAGCATACACAAAATTGCAGGAATTATAAAGATGATCAAAACGCAGCGGAAAGTAAGAGGGCAATAACATAAGTGTGCACGTGCATATACAGAATCAGTATTTCAATTAATCACTGTTATGACTCATGAGATTATCCTCACAAAATACTGTACTCCGTAAAATACATGATCATCCACTCACTTGCATTCAAGCAATTTAAATAGTACCGCTTGATCCATGTTAATGTAGTGGAGAGAAACTACAATATTATATTTGCCATATCTGATTAAACAACGATCATGCACATAATCAACATATAAATTGCAACTTGCAAATTCATCCAATAATGTGCAAATACAGTACGCGGAAATACAGTACGCAGGTGAATCAAACAAATATACATCGTTCTGATACTAATTGTTAGATATACGTTATGGTTTGATAATGAAATCTGTCCCATGATCATTATAGATTCGATTTAATTCAACCCTAATACAATCAGTAAACGGAAAAGAGGACTAACCTTGGTCCATGTCTTACGACGCACTCAATAATAATAATAATATAAGAAGAATAAAGACCCAATGTGATCCTCCTTAACGTTCTCAGTATGATGGAGAAGAGAACTCTGCCTTTCACAAACTGTTTTCTTTTTGAGAAGATGAAGATATTACGTGCACTGTTATTGATATGTACTAGTATTAAGCCACGTGAAAATTCACGGGGTTGTATTAATATTACTCTGTAGTCTGTACTACCTATACGTAGTTCGTTATATGATTTTTTTACGGAGTTAGAATAATTAAATAATTGATTTTCACTCATAACTCAAACCATAAAGTATTGCAATTTATAGCAAATCAAACGTTGTACGTACTTATGTAGTTATGTAACATATCGAAAATTTTCTTACATTATAGTGAGACCTCTCACATGAGAATTTGTGTAACAATAGTTAGACTCATGAATTGTTTAACAAAGAGTAAAATATAAGATTAACTCTCTTAAATTTTGGTTAACCTTTTATTTTCATAAACTTGTACTTCGTATTTTCTTAATTAAAATCTTTGTGACATACTTCGTATCATTTTATGATAAAATTTCATGATGACATACATGTCATTTTTTACTTACGTATTACAGTAAAATACAAATATTAACCCGTGCAGAAATCGCATGAATTGCGTTTTAATTTGTTATAACGAAAAAACTTCAAAATGTTGATCATAATCTTACGGAATTTGTAGGAATTTCTTTTACTATATCAATTGATTTTTTAGTTTTAGTTTTATAAATGATGATCAATTCGACAATATATTGTAACCATGATAATTTGTATAGTTATTGATGTTAATTTTAATGGATGGTTTCATTTTATTTTAATAAGCAGTTATTTTAATTTATTATTGTTGTACATTAGGTAACTTCTCCTCAAATTAATATTTTATTCCCTAAAAAATTGTGGTGCTGACACATCATCGTTTTTTGGTGAGAATGAATATGAGAGCTTTATTTGACATTACTTTAATAAAATATGGATATGGATATATACATGTCAAGGGATGTATTTGTTCATAACTCAAATTGTTATATCTCTTCGTGAAAAGGCATCTCGTGATATTGGGTAAGGTCGGAAGGAATAGCAATTCCCGACTTTAATTACTTTAATCGAAACCGAACCATCACGGTGTCGACTTTATATCAAAGTCTCGTTAAACGTGAACTCGTTATTTACAAACCCGAAAGACACAAGGCCATAAAGAATATAAATATTCTAACAAATACGACACTTGTGAGAGGTTGCTTTTTCGACCACAGCATTAGATGAAGTAGAAAATTTGGAAATTGTATAAATATCACCCTTTGTTAAAACCGAATTGTATGACTAGATCAATCTTTGTCTGACGGTGCCTTGAATCGTTGCTCCCTGAACATCAGAAAATTTGAAATAAATAATAATGTTCATATATAATGTGAAAACTACAATGCTTATTTACATGAGATTCCTACTGAGCTATCGACAAAGATAAGCTCGATGCCAAAAATTAAATCATTAGATTTAGCATTCTGGTTGACGGTTTCTGGCTCCTTCTTTCGGAGCCACTTTCGCATAACCATCACCTTAACGGAAATTGCCTTCAAGTTTTCGGTAATCTCAACGACGTATTTTGGTTGAAATTGGAACGCCATATTCAAACAGAGAAAAAGAATATTGAATATCTTTGTTGATACAGTAAACAGAGGAAAAAAAATATTGAAACCTGTAACATATATAATATGCATTAGTGGGAAGTTAAATGAAGTGGGAAGTTGATTTGAAGTGGGGAGTTAAATTGAAGTGGGAAGTTGAGTTTAAGTGGGGAGTTGAAGATAGATAAAGAATGAATGAACTGCTGTTGGTTTTCTGGGTCGGTTACAATTTTTTTTTTTAAGTAACAGCCACGTCGGATCCAACGTGGCGCCAAATAGGACGATTGTGTGGCAGATGACGTGGGTGAATGTGGTGCAAGTATTTTTTTTAGCATTAATATATAAGAGACAATAAGTGTTATATGAGACTAACCTCAAAAGGTATCCAAAGTAACTTTAATATGGAAAATGAATTATCATTATTCTAAATATAATGACATTCATAACCATGCTCATAAATTTGGTTTAATATGCTGATGCTCTTTCTATGCAACAAAGGTCAACAATTTCACTTTGCATTATTTCTAACAATCCCCTACTAATAAAAATGACAAACCGGGGTATTTGCTCGAAGATGTGAGCTATGGGACATTGACAGCCGGCTACTTAAAGGATGAAAATGTGTCAATGGCTTTGAAGGTCTGCAATGAGATGATAGAGAAAGGGATTATCCCGAGTATTGAAACTTATAATTTTATTATTGGAGGACCGTGTACAACAAGAAAAATTGATGAAGCACTCAACAAGTTGAATGAACTTTTACAAAATGGACTGATCCGACATTCGATTATGTACAACATAATCCTACGTGGTTATTGGCGGGTCGGTAAGGTTGAGCAGGCTTTTCAATTCTACAACAAAGTGATGGAAAACAATTAGTTTAAGCCAAATGTTTATAAATGTAATATACTTTTGCACGGACTTTGCTCTAATGGGATGTTGGAGAAAGCCATTAAGATTTTTCGTACCTAGATTTCTGAAGGGAAGGAAGTTGATGAGGTCAACTACAACACGTTGATAGCATCCTTATGCAAGGATGGAAGATTGGAGGATGCCTTGGACGGAGCTTCTCAAAGACATGGTGAATATTGAAGAATGAGTGTAAACCGAATAAATACACATACACTGCCGTTTTCAATGGCCTGGTTAGTGCAGGGAGAACAACAGAAGCAAGAGAATTCAGGGAATCGATGGTTAAAACTGGAAATTCGTCAGACCAATTCCTTTGGTGTGGCCAGTTCGGAGCATGTTTACGGTTCTAGAGAGTTTTCGAAGCAGATTAATGAATTGTGCGTCAAGGGAAATTACAAAGAAGATTTGAGAATATATGAAGAGACTTGTCAAGAAGGGATAGCACTAGATAAGACAACTTATTTCACTTTAATTGAGAGTCGTCTTAAGAGCACCACAACGACGACTTCGAAGAAAAGACATATTTAAGGCAGCTCAGCGACATTGAGCATTTTCATGGTTTACTCTCTCTAGGCCTTCTTTCCTCGATACATGTTTAATGATCTTGTAACCCAAAATAGAAGTGTTACTTATTATAATTCTTGGTTGCTCATTTTGTATTTGTAGACACCAAAATTTTATATATTTCGGTATCTATTTATGTCCAATATCTTTAGTATTTAGAGATAATTATCAATAAATATTGTGATAATATCTTAGGATACAGTAAAATATTTTTAGCTTCTTCTCGCAGCTACTAAGCTATAAATAGGTCTTGTGTTTAGGGTTTAGAGGGGTCAGATGGAATAAACGACCCCATCATCCTACCACCACATTGTAGATAAATGGAATAAGTCATCAAAAAAGACTGTCTTCCCCTACGGGATTTAAGTCGATTAGACCCGTAGTACTATTAAAAAATCATAACCTTCGAGATGAAATCAAGAAATTCAGAGTGAAATTTTATGTTTTATAGTGTTATTTAGTTGTACAGGCTACTTTATATTCCAATGGATTGCTTCCGTCTATTGATACGGATTTCGCTTTAAAGGTGGAAATATATAAAGCCGTCCGTCCTTACTCGTAATAGTTAGCTCTCATTAGTCATTAATTTTAGTTTGTTTAACTCTTCATTAATGTACAAGGAACAATAGTTCCCAACTCCCAAGTTCTCCCTTCATTCAAGCGAGGGCGAAAGGTGACACCAAACTTTGGATACAAAAAGAGATTATTGAATATTTATGTCATCGTCATAAACGGGTGCTTTTGATTCTTACGAAATTATATATACAAGCAGATGTCTATGAAGACTCGTTCATTAATGACTTAACTACAAATAGTGAATTGAAATATCTCCCACCTTATCATTTTCCCGCTCCCTTCCAAATCCAATTCTACCTCCCTGTCGTATATACACCTCGTCCTTCAACTGTGTGTTGTCTGCCTTACTCGCAGAGAAGTTAACAATATGATTACAAATAAAGACAAAAAAAATATGGCCCACAAACCTATATGCGAGTCTTTATCGGTTTAAGCTTCAAGCCCATGCTCTCGGGAGACAGCAACTCGGGTGAAATGCAAGACGGGCTCAAAGGGCTTCTTGGGCTTCCGCTTAGTTGCGATGGTCTATAGAATCCGTATCCCATCAGAAAGTATTCCAACGGGATTAACATCGCATGTGGCTGCTCCTCCGTCACCATTGACCCGCAAGATTGCACCTATACCATACAAAACTTCTTGTTACTGATATGAAATAGAAGACAAACGTGGAGTTGCAGTGGTCATTACACAATAGCTTAAATAAAATGTCTCATTTCATATGGATTGAACTACTTGTATATTACACCATTTTCATTTGAGAAGACCGATCAGGTCTCAAAAAATCTGACTATACGCTCCAAATACGATCAATGAGACTATGAACGATGTAGTTAGCCTATTCCTAAATCCTAAACCAGCAAGTAACCAAGCATGGAATAGTTCAAATTTGTACCGATTTAAGTTTAATGTTCATACCTCAACTAATGCACTGAATCTTTTGTCTAGTTTTGAAATCATGTGAAGCGCATCTGAATGAAATGGAGATTCGTCCCCGACAAATACAAGTGCTCGACACCTTAGCTTTTTTAATCCTTCACTAAGATCGGGTCTCCTGTTTGTTTCGACACAGAGAATGACAATTAATATGATGCAAACCATAGATGAACGACGACTTCAGAAATAGCATGAGTTAGCAGCAATAAACCTTTGATCTAAAACTTACCCATTCATTGTTTCAAGAAACCGCAAAACATTTATGCTCTGCCTCTCATCTAGCAACTGAAAAACTAGAAGAAATTAACTACTGCTAAATCAAGAGAACTTTAGAAGGAATAAGCCCCACTAACCCTTCTACATGCGTGAACTATGTCTGACTCTAGGACTTCAGCGCTACCACGGACTTCCTGCGTTTAGCAAAGCAACCGACTTCTAAATAAGCAACCGCCTTGACTTTAACTAAAAATAAAAATGGGTCATAGATGGTACAAGTAAAACAAAAGCAATACCTTGCTAAAATAGCGCTTCAGTAAACAGTCCTTTACCAAACCACATATACCGTAGAAATAGAGAAGATTCGACAAAACCTGTAGATTGATAAGATTCTAGCATTGGAGAGAACAAATGTAATAACTAGAAAGATGGCGATATGGCGCCGCCGGATGGCGCCGAGTCTCAGCGTCACCATAATTAAAAAATTAAAAAATAAAATAATGATAATTTTGATATCGTTTTTGCACCAAAGCCTTGAAGGGTAGATATGTAATTCTATGTCTATTCATACTTACTCAATTAAGACAACTTTAATTAAACTACAATTTATCTTTTAAAATTTTACACAAAATGATCACCTACAATAATGGTTAGGTTTCTATATCATTGTTAACGATTTTCCATCAATAGTTGTAATACAAACTTTCATCTTTATGTTCTTTTATATGACAAATAGTGTTGAATGATTGAAGGATACGTATGATTCATATACAAATTTTAACCAAATACCCTCATTTTGTCTAACCAACAATTCTCTTCACATCAAATACAATTCATTGACAACGAAGAGAATTGATGTCATTATTCCTAAATTTGTGATTCATTCGCAGAGATGACAATTCTTTAGGATAAAATATGATTGATTTCCGTGCAAAAATCTTTAGTCAATCACTTGAGTTTGCTGCTACCTACAAAAATTGGTTCCTACAATTGTGACTAACTTTAAGGGAGTCTAAGTCTAATTTTTTTGTTGTGATCATATTTTTTATAATCCTACGTAATTATAAAATTAAAATCCCAAAACTACCCTTTTACTACCATTGATTTTAAATTCAAATATATAAAGATAAAATTGAAATAACTTAATAAATTACTATAATACCCTTGGTGATGTACAAATTGAGTACCACCGGGTGGCACTATCTCATTTTCCTAGATCCTCCACATATACTCCGTATATTTTAAAGGACAAAACAACAATATTACATTAGTGCCTCACACGACATGACTGTATACTTCGATGTATGCAATGCAACCTTGACCTTTTGTTTAAAACACAGCTATTTTCGGATGGCCCAATATGAAAATCCAAGAAAAAAAAAGCACCTTATTATACAGCCATTCTGTCCATGAAGGTCCTCTGCATAGAGGGGAAACAAGTATCAAGCCAAGAACGCGCTCTTTGTACTTTAGCTGCAATATAAATAACCTTGGTATTGGTAAACTGACCAAGGAAATTGTTTTTTTATACAGTAAACATGAAATGAAGAAAGAGTCATTTTTAACAACCTACCGCAAACAGGGTAAGTATATAAGCTCCTGCGGTGACTCCCATGCACATCACAGCACCAAGCCTAGACAATAATAACTACTATCAGATTTCAATCCTTCATATGACTTATGAGAGGAAATTAAAATTTAGAGAGCAAGAGAGAAAACTCTCGGCTTACCCAAAATAGTTTAGAACCTCAAGAATCTGATCGGCAAACTCTTCAGCTGATGGCGCAGGATCATCTTGACAAAGGGCACTAGCTCCTAACTGCAACAACTCTTGACAAGAGTTGACAAGATATTTCATGAACAATGGAATATACCGAACATATCCAATGGAATTGACGTAATTTCTTCTTTTAGATAAATTAGTGGAATTGCTCACTTTTGGGTTTAGCAATTTTTAGATTTTCAAATCTCTCATTTCTCATTATAAATTAAAGTGTTTGTCATATGACCCACCTAATTATGCATCTTTTACTCTGCCAATTATCTAGCACCCACTTGTTCTCTTCGTCTCTTATATCATTCAACAAAAAATAACGAGACCATTTCAAGGAATAGGGGAGAGAGTAAATGATAAGGAAAAAAATCTATGTGGCGATCCACAAACCTCGTGTCCAGGAGGGCTGATATGGTAAACGCAGAAGTTGTGGAGTAATAAAGAAGCAGCTTCAGGGAAAAAGAATAATCCTTGGAAACAAGACATATCTGTTCAAAAATTGTAGAATCATAATAATAAAATTAAGTACAGTGAATGCATTAGTTAAAGGGGGCAGGTAATAGAACAAAGAGCAATCAACACGTTTTGACATATTACGGTGTGAGCTATAAATCCAGCTAAAAAGAATAGACGGTGATAACGATATTAGCAACCATCTGATATTACAGTCTGTCACTCACGATTTAGGGCCAGATCAGGATATGTCACCAATGCTGGCTTATCTTTGTCTCCATAAACAATGATAGACACAGGACCACAACCTGTCTCTACATGGTATTCCTGCAATAAATGCAAAGTATAAGCAGCTAACTCCAATGTGAAATAACGAAGAGACGACATAGAGACATAATTGATTAAGTGAAACAAATCTAAGGTAAATTGAAAACCGAAAATGGCCATTAGACATCCAAGATACAAGCATTGAAGAATAAACAATAACAGATGAAGTAACAACCTGCATTAAATAAAAAAAAGGGTTCTCTTATCACTTTAGCAGCTTCTTTTCGTGTGACAGAAAACAAAACGAGTGCAAATAAGTTTCAACTTGGAAAAGTATTTTTCCGCTTCTGAATAAAGGATTCTCTAATCTCACCTTATAGCATTCCATTATCATGTCGGAGTAATGAAGGGCAGTAAATGCCTAACAAAGTAACAAGTGAGGTGCAAATTTAACAGTAATATTTCTTAATCCTTAAGGTACAACATTTACTTTACTTGAAGAGAAAGGCTATTTTTGTGATGAACTCAACAACTGCATAATAACAAATTTGCTACGTAGTACACGGGTATGTATCATAATTACCAATGAAGATATCAAACTAATTAAAACGGTTAAACTAATGTGGGCGCTTAGGCACGTGTTAGCAGGTTATTTAGAGAAAGATCCGTGACTAAAAAGGGAAAAAAAATCAGTTACTAAAATGTGGGACCAAGCAAGCTACCATAATTGGAGCGGTAAATAGCCGAAAAATGAAGTAGCTAAACAAAATCGATGTGGCAAGGCAAACTACAAGCATTTGTAGCTTACTCGCCATTGGACTTGCTCTAAAGTCTCTCATTTGGGCTAAAATAAAAAAACAAGAGTACTGAATCAACATAATACCCATATGGAGTATATATTACTCGTAAAACTTATCGAAAATGTACTACGACAGAACCAAATTTCTTTCCTCCAAATGTGAAACATCTATATGAAACATAGACTAGTTGAGTGGTTAACACCCAAAATGTAATTAACGGCCATTATCATCAAATTAAGAAAAACGAAGGTGAAATAAGCAGACCTACAACACCAAAAAGCCATAATTCCATAATTTAGGAGATATAAACCCGAAGTCTCAAGAACACTAATCTCTTTTCATATCTCACAAAATTACATACGAAATATGCACAAAAATTAGCAGACAATATCAAATCCAGAACTATTGGGGGGGGGGGGGGGGGGGGAGTCCCAGAAGAATGCACAACTCATCGAAATAATCAATCAATAATCATCATACCCCAGAAACGATACCAAAACTAATTCCAGAAATTCATAAAATAAAGGTAGAAAATTGTATGAGGATAAAATTGAAGAAAAAGAAGCGACGACCTTTCCACCAAGATAGATGGTTTCCATATCAACAGAGATAGAATCATTGCTGCTGGAATAATCTGTCATTGTTTAATTCCAATGGGTACTCCCAAAAGTTGCTTTTATTTCCACCCCCTTCTTCTTGTTCTAGTCTTATGAAGAAGAAGAAGAAAAATAAAATAAAAATAATTGTAGACCTTAGAGAATTAAAATGCCTTAAGTTGAAGGCTAATTATTTCTCTCTCTACACCTTCCGAAGATCCATGCGTTTTATTCTCCCATCAACGCTTGTATTTATATAAATATAATGATAATGATTATTGAATAAGCGCTTAATAATAATAATAATAATGTGGTGCAAAATAATGTGCAATGCACCAAAGAGTATATAACAATGGAATTACATTACACTGTAAAATTATAAAGGGAAAGATGACGTTTAAGATGGCCGCTAAACGTGCATGTATTCTGTTCAGCCTTGAGCTGGCCATTTCAGATACACATCTGTGTGCTTTTGAGGTTTTTTTTTTCAAAATAACTTTGAAAAATAAGTTATTCATTGGAGTAATATTTTGAATAAGTTTAAAATTTAATTAACAAAATAGGATTGATATAGGTTCAGATTTAGGGTCGAATTGAGACGAAGTAACCATCGTTAAGAATGGTGGGTCTATAGAAGGTAAAAAGGAAGCAAAAAAGTTAACACACAAACACACCTGTATTTTGATTTTTTTTTTTCAAAGTAATATTGAAAAATTAATTAATTAATATTTTGGATCAGTTTGAAAATTAATTAACAAAATTATTTTCGTTAGTGTGGACATGACGTAGGTCCACCCCTACGCGGCCACGCACGGGTTTGGGTAGACGAATGAATCTCGTGGTAAGATTGATCTCGGGTTGAAATTTAAGTCAAAGTTGGAGTCGCCACCGAATTTTGTGGGAATTTGGACCCATTCGAGCCCACTCTATGTCATCGTGGACCGTACACAAAGTACGGTCCATTTCGATTTCAGAGTTTATGGGGCTCGTCCCTTTGCATTGCGATACTGATACCATCACCGTCACTACCGGTTATCGTGTATAGAATGACTCTCGTGCGCCAACGGTTTTGGACATCCGGAAACCAAAGTTCTGAGTAAGGGGTGAGGGTACGTGTTGGAAAGCCCACTAAGGACACCCAACCCCGCCCGCACTTAGAGGTCTCTACTAAGACATCGTTCGTGTTCGTGTACGCGCGCTAGTAAAATGACTAAATGATATGCAAACAGTGTTTTTGGATAAGCATGCGAATTATTTGTTAACTACGTCATTTTAATGCATCAAAATCAAAGTTGAATTGTTTAGCATGCGAGGTTTATTTATA
Source organism: Agrostemma githago (assembly GCA_958450325.1). NCBI lineage: Eukaryota > Viridiplantae > Streptophyta > Magnoliopsida > Caryophyllales > Caryophyllaceae > Agrostemma > Agrostemma githago. The sequence continues at coordinate 55,624,662 of OY288247.1, read as the reverse complement.
AAGCGATAAGCATCAAAATAAACAAAGCTCGTAAATAGGTACAAAATACACGGGCGGAAATACAACCCGGCCAATACAAAATAACGAACAATAATAAAAAAAAAAGAATAAACGGAAAGTATATAGAAACGATAAATAATAACTTGAAACGGACCCGTATATAATAAATGCAAACTAGACCGTAAGTCGTGCAAATGGACGAACTTCAATTAAATACACATTATATTGTGTACTAAACGGAGAACGGAGATATGGGGCCTAGACGTGGTGCTAGCCTGATCCCAAATTTCGATGCCTTGTCCCGACTTATCACATCAAAAAACTGGCGTCTAAATTAGTCATGTGTCGGACACAAGACTAATAGTGAAAGACAATCGATCAAAGTCGCTTAAGTGAAATGATATGCATGAGTTTTGAAAAGGTAGATTACGTGATTGACTTTGCACGCTACGATTAAGTCGTAAAAAAAAGACGAGGCTCGGATGATGCTTGAAGCGCTCGGATTTGTTGGGCTAAAAGACCCACTCGATCGAGTCATGGCCTGGACTCGATCGAGTGTGCCTTCGAGGTAGCTACTGCCCGGTTTTTGGGGTGCTACTCGATCAGGTGGCCTATGGCACTCGATCGAGTGCCCCCTATACGAGTTATAACTCGTTTCGGAAAAGGTGGCTATTCTGATTTATTCGTTTTTAAATCGATGGTTGACCGAGTTAAATAGAAATATGGCATGATTTAAAGTTAACTCGGTTTTCGGTGCTATAATCATGTGCTATGCGATTATAATACCGTCATCGGAATTTTGTGAAAAGATGTTATTATTGGATTGAAAATTTTGATTAGTGACGAAATGGTGTCCCTCCGCGTCACAACATCGAAACTAATCCTAACGGATTATGTGATGTTGATTTTCGCATCAACGGATTCCGTGCTAATCTTAGAAATGGAATCGTACGCGTTCAACTACGAATGACCACGATCACGTTACGCCCTTGAGTACATTGGGGCGGCGCTCCTCGAAAGGGTGCCACCTCCGTCGTGGCTCGTAAAGGGATTAAACGGACTTGAGATGGTCGTCGTAGTCAAACGTGTTCGAATCCGAGTTTTAATACTATGTACGTATACGCGGTATATTAATTGACAATAAAAAGAACGAGAACTAAAAATGCGATAATTATAAAAATGCTAGTGTTAGTATACTAATATAATTATAATATAAAGCATAAAATGTACTTATGTAAATCGAGATAGAAAAAAATAGAAAAGATAGAGACGGGGTTGATGACACCCTCAACAATAATAGTAATTACAGTTTTGTAGACACCTTCATTTTGACTGCCAGGTGTCTATGGCAGTTTCCAAAAAACACCCGATGATGATCGGACGCTAACGTGCTTCTATGCGCTCGGATACGGGCTCAAATCCATTAATCGCTGGCTAACACACTTACAGAGTACAAATCTCACAAAATCAACCTCGAATCCAGGTCCAGTGGACCATTTTCAATCAAATAAAGCTAATTTGGGCCAAAACCGACACCGGAAATAAAACCGACTTTTTTGCGATTGGGTCAACCCTGGTCAAGGTCGTTTCCGAGACACATCAAAACAACCATTCACAACATCAAAAGTCCAACTCAAGAAGCAAAACCAACAGTCCATCTTCAGACGGGCCATCAGGTCAAGTCCGTCAAGGCAAAACCCTAGACACCAAAGTGCATGACCATGCCTATATAAACACCCCCATGCAACACACTTTCACACATTGAAAAAAAACCCTAGAGCAACCCTACACACACATGCAACATCTATTACAAACCCTAATCAAACTCTAGCAATTCTACACTAGCAAAAAAACCCTAAACCTAGTTTTAGGAATCAATCCCGAGCCACCATAACTTAACCTCCATAAAACCTCGAAGACTCTTGTGTTAAAACCACGGTTACGAGTTCGATCCGAGACAAGAACATGTAGGTTGAGGGTGTCAAAACCCCGTTCTCTCCTTCTTCTCTTCTTCTCGTCATCTTCTTCGCTTTTTTCTTACTTTTTTATTTCTTTATTTTTTTTTTCCTTTATTGCATCATAATATCGATAATACTAATACAAAACATTAAAATACTTATCGATTTGTGTCGAATAAGAGGGGTATCGGAATAAGGAAACACGAATATACAAGTGTACTGCACACAGCGTTGACGGTCGCTTGTTCCAATACCCCGATTATTTGATTATTGAGATAAGTTAACTTAAAAAATATTTTTTTTATTTCGTTTGCATCATTATCATTAGTCGTATATTTACATTATTTTTCAAAAACAAGCATTATATTTAATAAGGGTCGAAACCCGTTGATGCGGATCCGACATCAAACAATTCGCAAGAATTAATTATGATGTCGGGATGCGGAGGGAATCAAGTCGAGTTTTTTTAATTAAAGTATCGATCTATTAGATTCGATACCAATTCCATAATTGGATGTCGAATCTAATGATTTAGTCAAATAAATTAATTAACACGATTTTCGTTGATGCTAATATAGATGTCCTCTAATTCAATTGGATTAATTACGACATTAATAAACGTGGAGAAAATTTATATCGTGCTAGTTAATTTAAAACGACTTACATTATTTTCTTTATTTTTTCACTCTAGTATTCCATATCGATTCCATAATCGGATATGGGATATAACGAGCATCAAAATCAAAATCGAGTATAAATTATTCCAAGTATTTAATATCGATTTCATAATCGAATATTGAATACGACGAATATCGAAAATATTAAGTCGAGTGCAAATTACGCAATATTTGTACGCGATTTAATAAAATCATCAATTTTCCGAAGAAAACAATTTCGCTATTTTTTTATTATTATTCTTCGAACATCATTTTTTTTAGACAAAACATTTTTTTTAGATCTCGATATATTTTTCCTTGATCTCGGTCAACACGTGTTAATCCATCACGTGACCTACTATTCTTTCCAAAATCATGCATTCATCACATCTATATCTTTATTCAATTTATTACTCGTTACATCGTTACTAACGGTTTGATTGTTTCTTTTGTCGATTTTTGTCGTTTATTTTATTTTACTAAAATGAACCCACATGCTAAAATTCCACTTTGACGTAGAATTAATTGCATTAAATCGACATAGAAACCCTTTTCAATTCCATTCACATGTTTAGGGAAAATAATCTTTGCATATCTTTTTCCCGTTCAATTAACGCGCGTATTGGAAAGTCATTCGAATTCTTAGTAGAGGCCGCTAATGTGCGGGCGGGGTTGGGTGTCCTTTGTGGGCTTCCCAACACGTACCCTCACCCCTTACTCAGAACCTCGGTTTCCGGATGCCCGAAACCGTTGGCGCACGAGAGTCATTCAATACACAATATCCGATAATGTCGGTATTGGTATCAAATGCAAAGGGACGAGCCCAATAAACTCTGACATCGGAAATGGGCCGTATTTTGTATACGGACCACTACGACATAGAGTGGGCTCGAATGGTTCCGAATAACCACAAAATTCGGTGGCGACTCCACATAGACCTAAAATTCAATTCGATCCGTTTCATATGGAGATTCATTCGCCTACCCAAACCCGCGCGTGGCCGCGTCGGGGTGGACCTATGTCATGTCAACAATTTGGCGACTCCGCTTGGGATTAACTGATGCGTGACTTACCATCGGCATCCTCAGGGTGAGACTCGAATAGAAATCGTTTGACAAATACTATACGCGTGTTAGTTCTACGGTTCATGCATAACCCATATTTTCCCGGGCCGGTACTGGTGACCGACGTCCCACTATACCATTGATGTACTCCAACATGGATATGTCAAAAAGTGTCCATAGTCGATTCGAGTGGGTTTCGCGGCATGTTCTAAGCTCAATTCGACTTAGAGAGTCCGTCCCGATCAACGTCTAGACTATGTACACTGGTATAGACCCCTTCAGACCGACCGAGACTTAGTATAGAGCATAGATGGCGTCGTTATAATGCTTGTGTGACTACGTGCTACTTGGTCTCCGAGTCGTTTTCAAAAAACCGTCAACTTTTCAAAATTGCACCCTTTTCAAACTATTCAATTTCAAAACCCGGGACATGCTGAATTTAGGACTTATGATTTTACTCAAAATAGCCTATTTTCTAGCCGGTATGCTGCCCGAATCAAAACTCGTACTTTCAAAGCTCGTGGCCCAATGACTTTTCGTCCTCTTTTTTCGGAAATTTGGGCCATTCACCGAGTCCACTCGGTCCTTTTTCAAAAATCATCAATTTTCAAAACCTTCCACTTCTAGAACTTCCCGTATTTAGCAGTGTCGGGTTGAGTCTTAAGTTGTCAAGGTCTTTAGCGTCGAAACTCCGTCGATCTTACATCACGAGTTTCTTCCCTATCCCAGTCCGCCTTATTAGACTAAGGCAGGGCCCACCTAAGTAGGACATACTCTTGCGAAGGAGGGCCCGTCAACACAATCGAGTCAAAAGTCTGGGGATGTCTCACGTGAACCTTCCTTCGGATGGGACTCGGCCCACATAGCCAAATCCTAAGGAAGGCCCCCCCTTTCACAAGTCACCCGTCTAGGTGTCTTTTCCGAGTCAACCTTTTACAAGGCATAGCCCTATAACAAAAGGTTCACGGTCCTTACGTCTAAGGGTCACTCGTCCCACACTCGAGTCTTAACAAAATCTTCAATCCCACTTGGGGATTACCCCTTAGCAGGGCGATCAATCACGGTTGCTCTAAGGGTCATGTCTTACACGTGCCTCACATAACCCACTTTCGAGTCACTCAGATGCCACACCATCTGAGTCCCTAGCCTCACTTGGGGGCTATTCTCCGACGGAATGACTAATCACAGTCACTCCGAGAATCGTACCCTACATATTTGTCTTAGGGGAGTCTAACCCGAGTCAAACTGAGGTCGTCCCTCCTCTTACACTATTTCCTATGCCTTGGTGAGTTTGAGTTCCGAAGCAACCTCTCTGATTACGTGGTGCTCTTACAGACAGGCCACCCGCAACCCGACATCAACGCAAGATGGAAGAATTGAAAGATGCCCTAACCAAAATCGAGACTCAACTGACCTCCATCCTTGCTAACTAAGCAACTTTGGACACTCGCCTAAGCACTGTAGAGAAGACGGTCCCAGTTGAAGGAGCTGAGTCCACTGGGCCCATAGCCGAATTGGTCAGTGTTGTTCGCAGGCTCGAGGAGCAAGTTCACTTATCAACAAGCAACTCAATCCACTCCGAAAATGCTCGCATTTATTCACCTTTGAGTAACGAGCTACCGGCCAACCTCAACTTGACGGGAATTCCTATGTTTGAGGGTACCGAAGACCCGGTCCATCATATCCGGGCCTTCAAAGACTTCATGGCAGTCAAAGGGGTAAAGTCCACCATGTTTAAGCACTTATTCCCTTCCTCCCTCCAGAAGCACCCCAAAGCCTGGTACTACAGGCTCGATTCCAAGAAATACCCGACTTGGGATGATGTGGCAACAGAGTTCGCTCGGAACTACGCCGATAATATTGAGATCCAGACTACAATGCGTACTCTGGAAGTCATGGCCCAAGAGCCCAAGAAGGGTTCACTAAATATCTTCAAAGATGGAGGGCCGAGAGTGTAAAGTTGGTAAACAAGCCCAACGAGAAGACGCTAGTGGAGGCCTTCGTCAACAACCTCCTGCCTTCTTACCGCGTCCATCTTAGGTATGCCGGCATTTCAAACTTTGCCGTACTTACCGAAATGGGCATTAGGATTGAAGACGATCTTCGACATAATGAAGATCTGGGTGAAGTTGATACTAAAGGCTATACTGGACATCAACTCGAGTCCTTAGAAGCCGACGACTAATGACAACATTATCCGAAAGTCCGGATCTGATTTGAGTCCGAGTCTGAGTCCGAGTCTAGGATGTACTATTCCCTTCAAAGTCAAAGTCAAAGTCAAAGTCAAAGTCAAAGTCAAAGTCAGAGTCAATTGTATTCTGTCCTCTTTTCCAAAGTTCAATAAAATCAGCTTTCCTGTTTCTCATATATATATTTCTTATGTGTTTCCGAGAACATGATGAACACCATCATACACTGTGAGCACACGCACGTGACTATTATGGGCACATCTATAATGACTGCAGGAAACCGAGCCCGTGTTTTCTTTTTTACCTATTCCGTGTCTGGTATAGAAAAACCACATAACTACCCGTAGCAGGAGCGGTACCGAATCCTATGACAAATCTAGGTAATCTCCTAGTTTGGGTTCAAGACGGGAGGCAAGCCCATTTCCCACCATAAAATACCCCTCCAATAAGACCGACCAATCTCTACCTTAGGTGTTAGTCTGACCGGCAAAAAAAAAACAAAAAAACACTGGACAAAAAAAATCAAAAGTAAAAAAAAAAAAAAAGAAGGCCATCAAAAAAAAGAAAGGGCCAAAACAAAAAGAAGACCATCAAAAAAAAGAAAACTGGACACAAAAAAAAATCGAAAGTCCATGAGGAAAAAAAGCAAAAGGCCAAAAAAAAAGCAGGTCATCATCAAAAAAATTCAGAATACCCATGACCGTGGTCAACGGTCAATTCAAGGGAAAGCCCCACGAACAGGGTACGGTCAAAACTATCAAAACCCATGACCGCGGCTAAGAGGTCAATCAAAAATCAAATACCCATGACCGTGGTCAACGGTCAACTCAAGTGAAAATCCTTTGACCGCGGTACGGTCAAATTCAAAATTATCCATGTCATCCAATAGGGGAGTAACAATCAAGCTGGTCAGCTAACACCACACTCAGCCTTCCCACATTACAACCCTCAAGACCTTCTCGAGACCCAGGCCAGAGACAGCCCGGAATTTTGAGGATTCAAGCTCCATAGGATACCCCTAACAATTAGGGCCAGACATGGAAACCAGATCCCGCATTATCAAACCAGCCCTCGAAGCCTTAGCTCCACAGAACCGAGCTCCAGATTTCGAGTCATCAAAACCAGATCCCACATTATCAAACCAGCCCTCGAAGCCTTAGCTCCACAGAACCGAGCTCCAGATTTCGAGTCATCAAAGCAATTTACTTCCTAGCACCACATTTCCAAAAACATCAAATTCCCCGAGAGCAGAACTCGTTAAAAATCCCGAGAACAAAACTCGTTAAAATTCCATCCAAACCAGTTACCAACTCCAAACACGGGAACTCAACTTGCAGTCGGCATAGAACATGCCCAAATAGTTCACACCACCTCTGGGGGCTACCCCGGAGAACGCTCACAGTCACAGGATTAACATCCTAACCATTCTAGCCCTTTGATCAAGACATCATTGGGAATACACCTAGCCTACACCATCGCTATGGCTAGTTACACACAAAGCCCTAATAAACTAGGCGCCATAATACATCTTCCAGTCCACTGAACTACGGCATGGTTTGATTTCACCACACGTGAATACGTAGGCAGCCTTTCAACAGAGGCACAACCACTCACATTGACACACATTCAAAAAGTGCCATCACTCCGGTCACGACACTGTCATGTTCTCAGTAGCTAGCTTTGTCGTCCTGGGGGCTTCTATTAGACAGAAGTTCTCCTTCCACTCACATAATCCAAATACTTCCAAAATCTAGCCTCCTTTCTATAGTGTGTCCTAGTACTCGGCTCAGTCGAAGACAAGAATCTGTCAGGACTCGAGGCAATACCCACTTTGGAAATGTACCCAAAAATCAGAAATCCAGAGGGGCACCAGACTAAAACAGTCTCATTACAGGCTACTGCAATTCCCCCCATAGCATATCTATCCCGTTTCGACGTGCGACCGTGTTGCCACTCGCCTAGGCTATGGGATAGCGCAACTTAAGAGTCTTGTTAGGCGGCCCACACCCCTACCGAGTCACGGTCCAACCCCTCGAGAGTCCAGTCGTGTCAGTCAACTCGTCCGGTCATGTCCAGAGTCGAGTCTGTCGGTAGGCCTCTCTCTTCAAATTCCACTTTGAAATTTGCAAATCTAGCCATTCGAAAAAAGATCCTTTTCGACAAGGTCAAATTTCGGTCTATTTAAACTGCAAATTACTTTCCTAATCTTTGTTAGGAGTAAAAAATCTCAAAGTTTCCAAAATTCAAAAAATCTCAAATTTTCAAGATTTCAAAATTCAAGTTTTCAAAAAATCATTTTCCCCCACCGCGAGTCATTTTGCTACCTACGTGTTGCATGCATTTTATGTGACTTATACAGGTACGACTCAAACAGGGACGTGCAACCCACTATACCTCCCCAGCGGAAGCCAACGGTGGTATCTAACGGGATGGGCCTACACACAGGCGCACCCAGGACTTACGCGACAAGTCCAAATTCCCCACGGAGGTACTGTCATCAAGCACAGGTATGATTTCTGTCTTGTGGCTGGCGAGCCCTTTACGCAAGTCTAATGGACTATAAACGACCCGATCGGAAGTCTACCAGGTCTTAATTGACTTGGTAGCTACTCTGACTTTCGCCTTGTCCAAGCCTCAGTCAGAGTGGGGGCTCTGAAGACACCTGCATTTTGACTGCCAGGTGTCTATGGCAGTTTCCAAAAAACACCCGATGATGATCGGACGCTAACGTGCTTCTATGCGCTCGGATACGGGCTCAAATCCATTAATCGCTGGCTAACACACTTACAGAGTACAAATCTCACAAAATCAACCTCGAATCCAGGTCCAGTGAACCATTTTCAATCAAATAAAGCTAATTTGGGCCAAAACCGACACCGGAAATAAAACCGACTTTTTTGCGATTGGGTCAACCCTGGTCAAGGTCGTTTCCGAGACACATCAAAACAACCATTCACAACATCAAAAGTCCAACTCAAGAAGCAAAACCAACAGTCCATCTTCAGACGGGCCATCAGGTCAAGTCCGTCAAGGCAAAACCCTAGACACCAAAGTGCATGACCATGCCTATATAAACACCCCCATGCAACACACTTTCATACATTGAAAAAAAACCCTAGAGCAACCCTACACACACATGCAACATCTATTACAAACCCTAATCAAACTCTAGCAATTCTACACTAGCAAAAAAACCCTAAACCTAGTTTTAGGAATCAATCCCGAGCCACCATAACTTAACCTCCATAAAACCTCGAAGACTCTTGTGTTAAAACCACGGTTACGAGTTCGATCCGAGACAAGAACATGTAGGTTGAGGGTGTCAAAACCCCGTTCTCTCCTTCTTCTCTTCTTCTCGTCATCTTCTTCGCTTTTTTCTTACTTTTTTATTTCTTTATTTTTTTTTCCTTTATTGCATCATAATATCGATAATACTAATACAAAACATTAAAATACTTATCGATTTGTGTCGAATAAGAGGGGTATCGGAATAAGGAAACACGAATATACAAGTGTACTGCACACAGCGTTGACGGTCGCTTGTTCCAATACCCCGATTATTTGATTATTGAGATAAGTTAACTTAAACAATATTTTTTTTTATTTCGTTTGCATCATTATCATTAGTCGTATATTTACATTATTTTTCAAAAACAAGCATTATATTTAATAAGGGTCGAAACCCGTTGATGCGGATCCGACATCAAACAATTCGCAAGAATTAATTATGATGTCGGGATGCGGAGGGAATCAAGTCGAGTTTTTTTATTTAAAGTATCAATCTATTAGATTCGATACCAATTCCATAATTGGATGTCGAATCTAATGATTTAGTCAAATAAATTAATTAACACGATTTTCGTTGATGCTAATATAGATGTCCTCTAATTCAATTGGATTAATTACGACATTAATAAACGCGGAGAAAATTTATATCGTGCTAGTTAATTTAAAACGACTTACATTATTTTCTTTATTTTTTCACTCTAGTATTCCATATCGATTCCATAATCGGATATGGGATATAACGAGCATCAAAATCAAAATCGAGTATAAATTATTCCAAGTATTTAATATCGATTTCATAATCGAATATTGAATACGACGAATATCGAAAATATTAAGTCGAGTGCAAATTACGCAATATTTGTACGCGATTTAATAAAATCATCAATTTTCCGAAGAAAACAATTTCGCTCTTTTTTTATTATTATTCTTCGAACATCATTTTTTTTAGACAAAACATTTTTTTTAGATCTCGATATATTTTTCCTTGACCTCGGTCAACACGTGTTAATCCATCACGTGACCTACTATTCTTTCCAAAATCATGCATTCATCACGTGACCTACTATTTTTTTGTAGACACCCAGATTTGGACCTGGTGGCTGCAGAAGTGCCCAACAAACACCCGATGACGATAGGACTGCAACGCGACGCGGATTCGCGATGTTTTAGGTAGTTTTTCTATAGAACGGATAAAATAAATTACTCGGAAAAATTAAACTAACATGATGGCAGCCTTAGTCGTGTCGTTACGGTCGCATAAACACTAATTAGAGTCAATTCTGACACCGGGACCTCGAGTCGGTCCCAAAACTCGAACCGAGTCAGCACCATGCCAAGCAAACCTCGGGATGCGCACCCGAGGCCCACTAAACTCACGGCGCTAGGTCAAACCCGGGGGAACCTTAACCTCCAAGATACGTATTATACACCCCCTTCTCGGTTTTGGAAAGTATCAAAATCGTATCTTCAAAACACCAACCGCCTCACCCCACGCGCCTGAGTCCCCACACGCCTAAACCCAGGCGCCTGACTCTTGGTGCGCCTCGACTCAGGCGTCCATATTAGTGACGAGGGCCGAAAACACCTATAAATACCCCCCCTCACCACATTCATTCGACACACAATTCTCAATTCTCTTCTCCCTCTACTTTCTCGCTAAGGGCTCGCACTCCGACACCCGAGGCAAACGATCCACTCGGTCGTAGTTCTGATAAAAGCGACATCGATGCTACTCCTCACCTTCGAGCACCCCACTTGATACCGAGGTGCCTGGGTTCGACTAGCTCATGTCTAGTAACGAAGTTCTGCCGGATTAGCCGCAGAATCAGTCCATAGTAACAGAGCTTTGCCGGAGTAGCCGCAGGAAGGGTCAACGGTAACGAAACTCTGCCGAAATCACTAGGCAAGCTAGGAGGATCCGCCTTTAGAGCCGAGTCGTCACTAGGTTGTTAACTAAGCAAAACTTTACATTTTCGCACTTTCTTTTATCATGCACTACGACAACACTAGATGTGGACACTAGGTCCACAAACACCTACTAAAACACGTAACGTCCCAACTTCAACCACTAACACTAAAACACACTAAATAGACCCAAGTAATTCCGAGATCTGTTCTCAACTATCTGTGCATCGTGTCCCGTTTAGTGTATACTCCGAGGGTGCAACTCCTCACAATGTGATTTACTTACATTTGCCTTTACAGTTTTTCGTATGATTTATTGCTTTTATGACCTTATAATCGCATGCTAAATCACCTAACACAAAGTTCAAAACGTAAAACAACTAAAACAGAACAAAGCGATGGCCGGGTTCCGTATTAGTCCGGGTGATCGCCTTACTAGGTTCGACGCATCTCTATTAATACCGAGCCGACGCATCTTAAGCAGAATACCAGGTAAGGTATATCACGAGAATGACTAATATCCGTACTATCGCGTAAAAACTGACTTGCTAATACGTATAATACTTGTACCATCTACTCTCCTATGTGCATCTTTTCATGTCCTGCTTGTCACGTGAAATCGCATGCAAAGAATGTAAACTCAACTACTTCGACGATAAAACTTACTTGTCCTTAAACAACCGACGTAGCAAAAGGTATAGGGTGAAAACAACGGATGTTACTGTACTTCCGCCACAACAAAAGAACTAGGTTATAAGCCCAACGATTGATTAGTAGAGGCCGCTATAGTGCGGGCGGGATTGGGTGTTGACATCTATCGGATGTTGGCTTCCCAATACGTACCCTCACCCCTTACTTAGAATCAACGGTTTCCGGATGTCCGAAACCATTGGCAATGAGAGTCATTCCAGGCATGGAATGCTTAAGGGTACAAGTCTTTATGTTTAGGTCCCGTGCCCCTCAACTTTGAGCCGGCTAGGGATCAAAGATGACTTGAACGGTTTCTGAGTCCCCATAATTGACTCGGTGGCGACTCCACAAATCGGCAACGAATTCAGTTCACTAAAAAGGCCGCCTTACCAAACGAATCGGCCTTTAAAAATTTACAACCATGACTCGATCGACCCCAAACGGAAACACGGGTGCCCGCACTCGTCTAGTACAAGTCCGGATCGTCATCCGAGTCGAGGTCCGAAACATCGCTCCGTACGCGAGATCGGACCGGCCCCCGACCGGGAGGGGGCCGCGTGGGTGGCCACCGCCATACGTTGAAAAACAGGGTCGGTCCCGCGCGGGCGCGTGCGGGACACCGGGCGGTGCGGACGAACGTCCACAGTTTGGCGACTCCGCTGGGGATTTGGAAACAAATTTCCAGTGGTGGTGTAACTTGAACAAGGTCGGTGAAGCTCATTTCCTAGTTCCTAGTTGAGGTCACTACAGGTTTTGGCCCTAAAAAGCCCAACCCAACCGATATTAGGACCAATCGACCTCTTCGCGGTAAGTTCCTTAGGTACATGCGGACAAATCCTCGATTGACGCTCCGGCCGCCTAACGCGTACCTCACGGGAATAATAAGCGGATAGTTCCGAACGGACGGTATGACACTCATCTCCCTAGATGATTTGTCAATACCTAAGTAAGGACTATTCGTGGGCGGTAGCCTACCCTAACCTACCCGTGTCTGCATCCTGCATGAGTGTACGCATTCATAGTTACGTGTAGCATGTTTGAACAACCCAAATAAAAGACTAAAAATCTGGATTCAACCACGCCAGCATATTCAACCGCACCCAATTTCGTTTTCGAAAAAATACCTCCTCTTTTCAAAACGACCTTTTGAATGCCGGTACCCCGGTCAAACCATAATTTCCAAAAAAGGAAAACACTTTAGATGCCGTTATCATGGGAAATTTTACACACTACTTTCAAAAAATAAAATTTCTTTAGTGTCATCACCTTGGCCAAAATAAAACCCGTCAACAACGAATGTCGTTAAAACCGCCGAGACCCCCAATTAATGGGATCATGGTACCTCAAATGGTTACATTTTTATTTTTTTTTAAAAAAAAATGTTTTTTTACATACATACCGTTAAGACGACCGAAGCTTCAAATAATGAAGTCAAGGAACCCAAAACGGTTACACCCTCAAAACACTTTTCACAATACATCACCCCCCACCGTCAAAGGCTAGTTAATGCAACCGGCGAACGTGGGTCACTAGTTTTAAAAGTTTTTCTAAAAAAAAAGAGAGCTTTCTAAAAACACTATTCACCACCTAAATCCCTTAATTAGGATTTAGTCACACCTTTAAAACACCATCACCAGACATCACGCTCTGCCACGAGCACCACATACACCATAAGTATCGAACTGGCTAATTAATAGTAGTCTCGATAAAGGCATCACGTCACATTTTAAAAAAAAACGGAACCATGGTCCTTTAAAAAAAACATTTCCACTTTTGCTATCGCCGGGTTCCTGACGCACACATATAGCAACACACTTTCACAAACGGTGTCGTCACGCCATCGTTGCACTATTTTTACAAATCGTCCTTTTCAAAAAAAATTCTCTTCTGGAAAGATTGGTCGTTTAAAAAAAAAACATACATCAAAATTCTTTGATCCTGAGCCGGGATCGCGATCATCTTTTTACGTCGTACAACCATGTGATTAACTGTCTGTGTTAGTTACTAGGATCGCCTCTAATCAAGGTTTTATATTTCGGGTCGTCTCATTCCGAGAAGTCCTCTTTAAACCTCACCTCCGAGGTTTGTGTCAAATTGTCTCGTTACAAAGACCTAAAATTCGTTAGGCGTTAAGCCGAATACACCAACAGTTTGAAGCACCTGAGTCCCTAAGCCAGTGACCGCACACACGCGCGAGCCAAGGGTCTCATTTCCGCGTCGCTCAGTTGCGAGCATTCATCGGGTCCTTAAATTGTCTGGTGGACCCGACCTCATGTTCCTACTTTTTTCCACTAGACCCAGGAATGGCACCGAGTGGCAACGAAAGTAGCATCGACCAGCTTAATGCCTTGATGAACGTGGTCCATGGGATACTAGGGATAGTATCGTTGATTTCCTCTTCCATCGACGATGTCAGGCGCCGCCTTGAGGCCCCTGAAGTCCCCGAGAGAAAACCCCAAGGGGGACCGATAAGTCGGGAGTTGGTACTCAGTGGGGACCCCATATGTCGAATATGCCAGGCTCACGCACCCCGTCGAACCTGCAGGCCTTCGTCGCCCCTTTAGACAATTCACCGAATTAGAAGAGTCCTACACTGAAGCCCTCAGAAAATTGCAAGAGGTCTGGCTATTATGGCCAATAAGACCTACCCCAGACCCGCCTATAGAAAATAGGGGAGCGACTTGGAACCCAAACGCTTATTACCTATATCATCAGGGTAGGGGGCACGATACTGAGGACTGTGATCGCCTCAAACATGACATCCAGGACCTGGTGGATGCCGGAACCTTCCCTCTGGTAAAGGCACAGACGCCACAACCCGTTGTTGGCAAGACTAGCGACGAGGCGTCCGCTACTGTGATAGTAAAGACAAGCGGTACAATCAAGGTGCTATTCCCTGGAGGAAGCCTCGATTCCTAGAGGCATGGCCGGTCTTAGGTAGAGTCTAGTTCATCCTAGGGCCTGGGCTTACTAATAATAATAATAACATCCTTTTTTTCCTTCGAGTCCGGGGAGGTGCGAGGGACATGTCCTCCACCTCCCCCCAAAACAAACTTAATCACGGGCATCTAGCCCGTTTTACCATCTATCAATAAAACAACTCTCTTTTCTTTACAAACATGCTTCGACAATCGCTTGACTTCTTTCAATAACTTACTTTAACGCTTAAAGACTCGACACTGTGCCACTTATCGATAACAATTGACTTAAATGCAAGGGCTACACCAAACGGCCCACTTAACTTCACCCTAAAAATAGATCGGGAACAACAACTCTAGGTTCAACCCATTGTAGACACCCGCATTTTGCTTGCTAGTGTCTATAGCAGTTCCCGACAAAACACCCGATGATGATCGGACACAAACATGACTTAGTACACTCGAATATGGGCTCGGAATCAATAATATCCGACGTGGACAATTAGTGGAGTAAAAATATCTCAAAACCAATCTCAAATTCAGGCCCAGTGGGTCGTTCCGAGTAAAATGAGACTAATTTGGGCCAAAACCGACACCAAAAATAAAAACCGTCTTTTGGTGACTGGGTCAAAACCCGGTCAAAGACGAATCCATCCTCAAAGTCAGCCAAGTGAGCTTCTAGAAACTTGCGCCAAACACACTTTTCAAAAATTCAAAAATGTAACACCCGCTATTTCTCCTAAGCAATTTTTATTCTTTCCGTTAGGACTTCGTCTTAACTCTGTCACTTTTGGCCTCATATTTTATCATTTTACTAAGCGCTATTTTAATTTTTGAGTTTAATAATTTTTATTTTTAGTTTTTAAAGATTTAAAATTCTTTTAAATCCATTTATTTGGTTTCTTGGTAAACTAATTAATTTTTCCGCAAGGAATTCTATTTCTCTTCGAATTGACATTTTTAAGCTTGGATTTAAGTTATTCCTTTTCCTAAAAATGTTTGAATACGTTTCTATAATATTTTAAACTAGTAAATATTTTTATTTACAAAAATTAGTTGTTAATGATTTTTATTACGAAGCTTCGCGAATAATTATTTTCTTACGCGAGGTTTACTCGAATTACTTTGAAATGCCTTTAACTATTTTACGATTATACTTTTTATCAACTTATAAATTATTTGAGACCATTTCCTCACATTTTGGACCGACTAAGCTCTTGGTCACAAGTTTTATTACGTTTTATTTAAACGTTTCATTTTATCACGTTAAAACGTAAACATAAGATAATTTTCATTTCATTCAATTGTTGCATTATTATCAAAACTTTTCATGCTCCATCCTCATCCTTTTGGCCGGCCATTTGGTCATATTTTCACATTGTTTTCATCAACTCATTCATTCTCATTTATACACTAAAGACCTTCCATCCTCCTTATTCATTCTTGTCATAAAAAAAAATATTCAACCCTTCTTCACTCTCATTTTGGCCGTGTGTTCCCTCCTCCATCTTAGGCAAATTTTTGCTCCATTTCGAGTCCCAATCGCATCATTTTTATCGTCATAATAATCCTCTTTCCGTTCTCTTCGTTAAGGTATTAATCGACGTCATTTTCGATCAATTCTTACCTTGATTTTTATTAGTTTTCTCATGGTATTTTTCTGCCATGATTTTCGTGTTTGGTAGGATTTTTGGACGATCCCGAAGCCGACGAATATATCGTTGATTCAGACTTGGAGTAGAGGTAACGTCGATGTTACTCGGTATTTCATGATTTTAATTGAGTATTTGCATGTATATATTTTTATATTTTATTTTGGCAATATATGTATGTCACGGATTCTGGAAAAAATTTTAAAGTTGAAAATTTGAATGTTTCGATATTTTTATCGCTTTTACGAGATTAACGATTAAATTGTTATATTAATTTGTAAAATCGTAATAATCGGCCTAAACATGTAATATATGATTATATTCTGGAAAAATGTTGTTTTTAATGATTATTAATAATTTAGTATTTTTCTGATATTTTTGATATCGATTATTGAATTATTACCGTTTTCGGACAAAAACGATTAAAAGCCGATTTTTTGTTCTAGCACCTAAACAATTTATTTTAATCTGATTTTTTGACGTGGTGAAACTTTCTGGTGAAATAGAATTTTCTGAATTTTTTCATAATTTTTCGGAA
This sequence comes from Agrostemma githago, assembly GCA_958450325.1. NCBI lineage: Eukaryota > Viridiplantae > Streptophyta > Magnoliopsida > Caryophyllales > Caryophyllaceae > Agrostemma > Agrostemma githago. The sequence continues at coordinate 55,607,804 of OY288247.1, read as the reverse complement.
TTGTTAAGTGGATGAATTAATTAATCACTTTAAATCATCGTTTATCGTTAAAACCGTGTTTGTTCTTTAAATTCTCGATTTCTGGTCTTTGGTTTAAATCTGGAAAAATTATGATTCTGATGATTTCATATTAAAATGTAATTTTATGATTTTTAGTGCTTTAATAAAATGTTAGGAACGATAAGTTTTATTATTGGAATCGTTAATTGTGAAAACGGGTTTTAAAGACGGTTTTGACGGGATTTATTAAATCTGGAATTTTGGGAAAACTGGAAAAATGGTAGATTCTGGAAAATCATGATTTTTAGGTTTAATAATAATTTTTGGATATAAATACTTAAATCGTTTTGTAATTACTATTTTTATTAATCGTTATTGTCGAGATTGGACGATTAACGAGAAAACGCTTTAAAAACCGAGTTTTTAGAATTCTGGAATTTTTTTTTTCTGGACAGAATGTCCATAAATATAATTTAACTATTTTACGTAATTTTTGTACTATTTATTATAGTCTTTAATTAATAAATATTGATTTTCGGACAAATTGTGATTTATCGTTAAAATGCTTCGTCTTACCTAAAAGAATTATTTTCCAGCAATTTTGAAAGTATTTAAATCTGAAACTTTAGGAGTTAAGTCATCTCTTAACATACTCTAAATATATTTGTTGGTTTAATTAAATAAAGAGTTCAAATATTTAATTTGATATTTGCCGTAAAATCCTATTTATAGTTTTATCGTCGAAACTAATAATAATTAGGGAATTTTAGTTTTTAACTTTTGAAAACACCCTAATTAGTAGTATTAAAATGTTTAAGACATTTTTAATCATCTTATAACACTTATACGATATTTTAATGACTTCATAAAATCAAATGATCTTACTTTAATAATTAATATCGTTAAGGCCGAAAGTATTAGTTTTATAAATCTATATCGTTTACTAAAATGTGGTATTAGTATGAACTAATATTTTCACTACTTTGATATAATGCTATTTTTAGTAAACTTTCTAAAAATATAAGTTTCCTAAAATAGAAAGTTTCCTCTTTTAGAATATAAATGTTTACTTCTTTTATCCTCTTGTTAATTATATTGTTTACAACTTTTGAATATCGATAATGGCTTTGTTTTGGAGTTATGGAATAAGGACAAGTGTGAGGTTAGAGTAATATATTCTGGGGTTTACGTTTTTGCCATCAACTATAAGGCTAGTGTATCAGGAATCGGTACATTGGTTGTTGAACCGGGTGACAGGTATCCCGGGAGTTTTGTACATTTTGACCTTAAGCTTAGGCCTCGCAGTAAGTCGCCGTCATAAGTTGAACTGGGTGACAGGTAATCCCAGGAGGGGTGTGCATTATCTTAAACTAGGGCCACGCATTTATAAGTCGCCGCTCTATTATGGTTGAGTAGCCTAGTTAGAGACCGAAGTTTGATTTGTTTGAACTAAGTTCTCGAAGCTAGTTTTTAGTACTCTCCTAGTGAAAGTCTAGCCGTCTACACTACTCCTATCCATAACGCCATTTTAAATATTTTTATTATTATCGATATAATTTGGTTGAAGGTTGGCAAATGTTTTATGTTTTCTTCGAAAAACTCATTTTTATTATATTGGTTTGATACGTGAAGTTTTTCACTGAAGTTTTATTTTTTATTATAATGTGTTTTGCTGTTTTCCATTTTTACTATTTTTCCTATATTAGTAACTACTGTTTTTAAATCCTGTTATACGGCTGGGAGAACGTTGGCGTTGCTCCCCACTGATTGTGGCTATTATGTTTTAACATGGCAGGTATACGTGTTTATTTTCCGGTGGGTGTGGGCTAACGAGCGGTCTTGGATCCTGCTTGATCTTTTTAATAATCATGTCTTAAGGATTGTTTAACCTTTTTATGGATTGTTTTAAATTTTTAGCCATTTTTATGTATGGCGTATGTTTGACTTTACCAATTTAATTTATTAAGACATAGTTCTGTGTGTTTTAATCCCGACTCTACAGTGTTTCCGCCACTGTATCGCGCTAGAATTTTTAGGGGATTACAAAAAAAGTCAACCATTTCCTAAAATGGCTCGCCTACTCTATCCACTCGATCGAGTGGATTGACCTCACTCGATCGAATGGAGCCAAAAAACCGCACCAGACCCTCCTTCCTAGGGCACTCGATCGAGTGACCCAAGGTCGAGGGGTAAACTCTATAAATACCCCTCCTTGTGCTCTTCATTTTTTAGCTTTTGGCACATGCATTACAACCTACATTTCTACCCTAATTCATACACCAACTCTACACTACAACCCTAAGCCAACCCAAGCAAAAATCGAGTCATTGTCCCTCAAAAAACCGACAAAACCATCCACATACGCACACACACCATAACTTTACATACATCCTCGCTACTACCGCGTTCCCGTCGCTATTACGAGTCCATTGCCGAGGCCATTCTAAGCGTGTATGTTGAGGGTGTCATAAACCCCGTCTCAATCTTTACTATCTCGATTTATATACATTTTTGTTCTTTATATTGTAATTATATTAGTATGCTAACACTAACATTTTCATAATTTTCGCATTTTAATTCTCGTTTCTTTTTTATTGTCAATTATATACCGTGTATACTTACATAATATTAAAACTCGGTTTCGAACACGTTTGACTACGATGACCATCTCAAGTCCGTTTAATCCCTTTACAAGCCACGACAGAGATGGCACCCTTTTGAGGAGCGCCGCCCCAATGTTCTCAAGGGCGTAATGTGATCGTGGTCACTCGTAGTTGAACGTGTATGACTTCATTTCTAAGATTAGCGCGAAACCCATTGACGCGAAAATCAACATCGCATAATCCGTTAGGATTAGTTTCGATGTTGTGACGTGGAGGGACACCATTTCGTCACTAATCAAAATTTTCAATCTCATAATAACGTTTTGCACAAAATCCCGATAACGGTGTTATAATCGTATAGTATACGATTATAGCATCGAAAACCGAGTCAAATTTAAATCATGCCATATTTCTATTTAACTCGGCCAACCATCGATTTTAAAATTAATAAATCGGAATAGCCACCTTTTCCGAAACGAGTTATGCCTCGTACAGGGGGCACTCGACCGAGTGCCATGGGCCACTCGATCGAGTAGCACCCCAAAAACCGGGCAGTAGCTACTTCGAAGGCCCACTCGACCGAGTCTAGGCCATGACTCGATCGAGTGGATACCTTAGCCCGAGTAATTCGAGAGCTTCGAGCATCATTCGAGCCTCGTCATTTTTTTTACGACTTAGTCGTCGCGTGCAAAGTCAATCACGTGCCAACATTTTCAAAACTCATGCATTTCACTTCGCTTAAACGACTTTGATCGATTGTCTTTCACTATTAGTCTTGTGTTGACGACTCTCTAGTCGTATGCGACACATGACTAATTTAGACGCCAATTTTTCGATGTGATAAGTCGGGACAAGGCATTGAGATTTGGGATCGGGCTAGCACCACGTCTAGGTCCCATATCTCCGTCCTCCCTTTAGTACACAATATAATGTGTATTTAATCGAAGTTCGTCCATTTGCACAACTTACGGTCTAGTTTATATTTATTATATACGGGTCCGTTTCGAGTTATTATTTATCGTTTATTTATATTTCGTTTATTCCATTTCTATTGTTCGTTATTTTGTATTGGCCGGGTTGTATTTCCGCCCGAGTATTTTGTACATATTTACGATCTTTATTTATTTTGATGCTTATCGCTTTATAAATGAACCTCGCATGCTAAACAATTCGACTTGGATTTTGGTGCATTAAAATGACGTAGTTAACCAATAATTAACATGCTTAGCCAAAAAACGCTGTTTGCATATCATTTAGTCGTTTTACTAGCTCGCATACACAAACACGAATGATGTCTTAGTAGAGGCCGCTAAGTGCGGGCGGGGTTGGGTGTCCTTAGTGGGCTTCCCAACACGTACCCTCACCCCTTACTCAGAACCTCGGTTTCCGGATGCCCGAAACCGTTGGCGCACGAGAGTCATTCTATACATGATAACCGGTAGAAACGGTATCGGTATCGCAATGCAGAGGGACAAGCCCCATAAACTCTGAAATCGAAATGGGCCGTACTTTGTGTACGGTCCATGACGACATAGAGTGGGCTCGAATGGGTCCGAATTCCCATAAATTCGGTGGCGACTCCAACTTTGACTTAAATTTCAACCCGAGAACAATCTTACCACGAGATTCATTCGCCTACCCAAACCCGCGCGTGGCCGCATCGTGGTGGACCTACGTCATGTCCACAATTTGGCGACTCCGCTGGGGATACCTGATGTACCACATGTCATCGGGGTTCCAAGGGTGAGACTCGAAGAGAAATCGTTCGTATATTAGTGTGCACACATTAGTTTAATGATTCATGCATAACCCATTTTTGCCCGGGCCGGTTACTTGTGACCGACGTCCCACTATACCGCGGTGCATTCCTAAATGGGTGCGCTAAAGACTTCTATGGCCGAACTCGTATGGGTTTTGCGGCATGTCCTAAGACCAACTCGGCTTAGGGAGTCCGTCCTGATTTACGAGAGAGCCATAGTTGTTGGTATAGACCCTATTTTGACCGACCGAGACTTATTGTAAAGCATACATAAGCGTCGTTATAATGCTTGTTTGACTACGTGCTACTTGGTTTCCGTGTCATTTTTCAAAAACCATCATTTCAAAAAATGCATCTTTCCAAAAAAACAAAATTTTGAAAAACCCGAAATACTGTCCGTTTCGGGACCCGTCTTTTCTAAAAAATATCCAATTTTCAAAATTCGGAATGCCGCCGAAATTTAGGATTAACGATTTGACTCAAATTATCCTTTTCTTTAGCCGGCATGCTGTCCGTTTTGACTATCGAATTTCCAACACTATCTTGATTTTCTGAATTTTCAAAATTCAAATCTCGTTTTTCGAAATTCCGTTTTCGGTTTTCAAACTTTCGGAAATTCGCTCATTATATATTCAAATTTCGAAATTTCAAATATCCGACTTTCCAAACAAATCTTACTTATTATAGGACCTACTGTTTATTTTTTGTGTCGGGTCTTTGCATAGTATGTCGAAGGTTTATATCGTCGAAACTCTGTCGATCTTACATCACGAGTTTCCCCCCTTTCCCGAGTCCGCCTTATTTTTCAAGGCATGACCAACCCGCGTAGGGCATACCCCTACAACTGAAAGTCCGTCTGTACACTCGACTCAAAAGTCTGGGGAAAAGTCTCACGTGGACCTTCCTTCGAACGGGACTAGGCCCACAAAGCCAAAGTCCTAAGGAAGTCATACCACCTACGAGTCATCCGTCTAGGTGTCTTTCTCGAGTCTTTTTCGCTTAGTCTATTTCTTTTTGTCGCTCGGGATGTACTTTTTATGATTCCGAGATCTGGGTTCGGTTTCTGATTACGCGGTGTTCTTACAAATAGGCCACCGTCCACCAGACAGAGCCGCAAAATGAAAGCAGCTCTGAACAATCGGAAGGCTTCCGTGGATGCCATGGCCGCCAAACAAACCGACATTGATGCCCAACAGACAGAAATGAGGGCTGGTCAAGTGGCTATCGTTGCTCGTATAGCTGTAGTGGAGCAAAGGGCTCCTAATAACGAGGCTACTGGGCCTCTAGCTGAACTACTTAGTGCGGTGCACCGACTAGAGGAACAAGTTAACTTAGCCGGGAGTAACAACATCCATCGGGAAAATAGCCGCGAGTATGCCCCGGTGAACGACAAGCTACCCCCGAACCTGAACCTCACCGGCCTACCAATGTTTGAGGGAACCGAACACTCGTTACTACATGTACGGGCCTTCAAAGAATTCATTGCCATCAAGGGAGTAGATTCTGCAATGTTCAAGAATTTTTTTGCTGCGTCCCTTGAAAAACACTCACCGGCAATGGTACTACAGGCTAGACCCGAAAAATGCCCTACTTGGGATGATGTGGCTACTGAGTTTGCTCGGAACTATGCTAACAACAACGAGATCCAAACCACAATGCGATCTTTGGAGGTTATGGCCCAAGAGCCAAAAGAAGGTTTTACTAAGTACCTTCAACGCTGGAGGGCCGAGAGCGTGAAACTTGTCGATAAGCCCAGTGAGAAGACTTTAGTGGAGACTTTTGTCAAGAATCTCCTCCCCTCCTACCGGGTTCATCTCCGGTACGCTGTCATACCCAATTTCACCACCCTTACTGAAATGGGTATGAGAATTGAAGACGACTTGAGACTGAAGGGCCTTACTAAGGCCTCTAGCAAAGGATACTGTAACACCCCGGCCCAATCCTAGGACCGGAAATGTTAACCGCGGTAGCTCGCCAGGCTTTGTACTGGTCCCACAGACCAACACGAGTCCTTTCCAGCACATTTTGTCCTCACTCATGCGCATCCCGAAAACCTTCCCAGGAGGTCACCCATCCTAAGATTGCTCCCAGTCAAGCACGCTAAACTGCGGAGTTCTTATCATGGGCAAACCAGAAAAGAAAGTGCACTTTGTTGATATGAGTAGTAGTTCAAATCCCTTTAAGCAAAGCTCATAAATAGGACATCTTCAATCAATGTGGGGTGTTTCAATCACTCCCACTTGAAGAACGCAACGTCCTCGTTGCGCCTGGCAGCATAACCGCTGACCCAGAATCCACCCCCGCTAGGCGCCAAATGCACGGTCGCAGGGTTTCTCTGATACCATTTGTAACACCCCGGCCCAATCCTAGGACCGGAAATGTTAACCGCGGTAGCTCGCCAGGCTTTGTACTGGTCCCACAGACCAACACGAGTCCTTTCCAGCACATTTTGTCCTCACTCATGCGCATCCCGGAAACCTTCCCAGGAGGTCACCCATCCTAAGATTGCTCCCAGTCAAGCACGCTTAACTGCGGAGTTCTTATCATGGGCAAACCAGAAAAGAAAGTGCACTTTGTTGATATGAGTAGTACTTCAAATCCCTTTAAGCAAAGCTCATAAATAGGACATCTTCAATCAATGTGGGGTGTTTCAGATACCAAGGGGCTTCCTCTTCCACTACCAAGCCTCAAGCCGCAACCCGCAACATTTTTGACGCGGTTAATCTACTAGATGCCCCGTCCAAGAAGAACACCCCACCTCGGGTTTTCACTGATATAAGTACCACCTATAGCTATGCCTTACAAAGGCTATCCTCGAAGGGCCTAATCCAACCGATAGGCCCAACTCCTGAAGTTCCGGTCGAGCGACGCTCCAAGAACTACAATGTCCAAGCTTATTGCCAATACCACCGAGGCAATGGGCATGACACCGAAAAGTGCTGGAAGCTAAAGCACTTGATCCAGGACTTGATTGAGAGCGGTAAAATCCCGCTGCTGGGAGATAAGCCGAGTAATAAGGAGAACCCTTTCAGCTCCCATGCCATCTTTGCCGAGGAGGTGATTGATTGTTCTCATCTTATCTCTCCATTCATCCCGCAAGTGAACGGGATCTGGTTCGACGACGAGGATGATGTCTACCTCGCTAAAAGGAAAAATGTCCCCATCACCTCCGAGGAGATTCCCAAGACTAAATCCCGAGTCTTCGCCAGTAACCACCTTGGATGGTTCTCAAGCCACTAGCTCTAGGGATACCCTATCCCGACAACCGTCACTGAACCCCTCGGGACGGAAGTCGCCCCTGAGGAGTCGACTGCTGAAACGGCCCTCGTGAAGCAACTAAAGAAGACCCGAGTTGACCTCACCATATGGCAACTCCTAGTTAGCTCACAAGAACATCGAGAAGCACTCACTAAGGTTCTCGATCAAGTTAAGATCGACTCTTTGGTTACCCCTGCTGAAATGGTAGCCACGATCCTGCCCCACTTAAAGGGCAAAACCAAGGAAGGAGGCCCAATTATCACTTTCTCTGAAGCCGACCAGCCACTGTTCGGGGCCTCCCATAATCTGGCCCTCTATATTACGATGATCTGCCGAGGGAAATACCTCCCGATGACCCTAGTTGATGATGGGTCTGCTGTGAATGTCCTTCCTTTGAGGACCGCCAAAGCCCTCGGCATTACCGAGGCCGATTATGTTCCGACGGCTAAGACCATCCAAGCCTTTGATGGGAGCCCAAAGTCGGTAGCTGGGGCCATAAAGCTGACAATTATAACGGGCCCAATAGAAAAGGAGCTTGAATTGCAGGTGATCGATGTCACCTCATCCTTTAACTAGCTCCTAGGAAGGCCGCAAAATTCACGCGGTCAAAGCGGTATCCTCTACCCTCCACCGAAAGTTCAAGATGCCTTTGCTCGACAATGTTATTACTTTGGAGGCAACCCCAATGACTGTGGCTAGCTGTAACGCCACAGGCCGCACAGACCTGTGGGGGTTCGACTTTGTTGGAATGATCGAGGAAGAGTACCTCTTTAGGCCCTACTTCACCATGAGCATTGACACGATGCTCCAAAACCTAGGGTACTTTCCGAGGGCTACCTCTCGACCCGATCTTCCAGTTGGGAAGATTATCGGGGTCCTTAAGGACGAAGAATCTCACTTCGGCCTTGGTTATGCCACCACTCGGGGCAACGTTGTCCGAGAAGGAATCGAAAAGGCCTGCAACATCATTAAGGGTATCCACTTGAGCCCTTACAGCCCACGGTTGACTGACTACTTTGTCACACCGGTATTTGGGGCTACTTAGGTTGGTCTATACCAACCCAATGCTGTGCACCTCGGGACCCAATCGGCCCGGGACTGCAACTGCATCCCGGATGATGTGTTCGCCCTCATCCAGCCTGATGGAGCTGACAATGTTGAGCCCGCACTGGGGCTACTCTTTGGGGAAGACACCATAACCCCGACTCCAAAGGAAGACCTGGTCAACCTGATTCTTCGCAGCAACAGGTTTGACCCAACCAAGCTGATCTCGGATGTTGGTTCCGAGACGGGAAACAAGGCCTGGAGGAAGACTGTCAAGTGGACTGACAGTCAAGGAAAGATCTACAAGCTGGTCACTGGAGAGGGAGACATGCCTGAGTCTGAGTCCGAGTCTGAGTCGGAGTCTGAGTCAGAGTCTAAGGTCGAGTCTAGGGAGTCTGGTGCTAGTGTCACTCCTGTAACCCCTCTCCCACTTGTCATTCCCGCTGCTGGCACTTCGGGGTCTGTTCCGAGTGCCTTACCAATTCCGCCACTGACCAATGATCAGATGGCTGCTCTTTTCGAGCTGTTTTCAATGTTTTCAATCAATAATAACAACCGTTCTTCTTACGACTTGTCTCTTTTAAATTCTGCTTTCAAAAATATTTTATGCAATGACATTGAGAAACCTGACGAACAGGTATCCTTACCTCCACATCTGATCGAGCAACTAGAGCAAAGGGAATCTCGGAATCCGGTAATCGAAGAGACCGAGTCCATTAATGTGGGAACAACCTTAGAGCCTCAAATACTTAAGATAGGGTCATCCTTAAATCCCAAGGAGAGACAGCAATTCACGAACATCCTCCAAGAGTTCAAAGATATCTTCGCATGGTCCTACAAGGACATGCCGGGGATAGACCGGGAAATAGCCGAGCACCACATACCAATCAAAGATGGGTGCAAACCGGTTAAGCAGAAGCTCCGCCGAATGAGGCCCGAGTGGTCTCTCAAGGTGAAAGAAGAAGTCGATAAACAATTCAAAGTCGGCTTCATATAAGTGTCCGAATATCCGGACTGGGTTGCAAACATCGTACCGGTTCCTAAAAAGGACGGTAAGGTGCGGGTATGCGTAGATTTTCGGGATCTTAACAAGGCGAGACCGAATGATGATTTTCCGTTACCACATATCGACATACTGGTGGATAACACGGTCGATCATGCCCTTCTATCATTTATTGTCGGGTATGCCGGGTATAATCAGATAAAGATGGCGGAAGAAGATATGAGTAAGACTACCTTCACCACACCTTGGGGTACTTACTGCTATACCGTCATGCCATTCGGTCTCATTAATGCTGGGGCCACATACCAACGAACTGCTACAACCTTATTGCACGACATGATGCATAAAGAGGTAGAAGTTTATGTAGATGACATGATCGTCAAATCCAAAGAACAGGGACAGTCACATCACCGCCCTAAGAAAATTCTTCACCCGATTGCGCAAGTACAACATGAGGATGAACCCTCAAAAGTGCAGTTTCGGGGTAACATCAGGCAAATTACTGGGTCATATTGTTAGCAAACGAGGTATCGAAGTCGACCCAGCTAAAATCAAAGCCATTACCGAGATGCAACCTCCTAAAACCGAAAAAGAAATAAGCGGATTTCTCGGGAAAGTCCATTATATCAGTCGGTTCATTTTCAAATTAACCATGGTGTGTGAACCAATTTTCAAGAAACTGAAAGTAGGGGAACGGGTACTATAGGATGACAAGTGCCAAACTGCTTTCGACAAGATCAAGGAAATCCTGTCTGCTCCACCAGTCTTAATGTCACCTCAACCCGGTTTGCCTTTGTCGTTATACCTAACGACGACGGAGACAACCATGGGGGTTATGCTGGCTCAGATAGTTGACTCCGAAGAACGAGCTATCTATTACATTAGCAAAAAGTTTTTAGAGTATGAGTGCAAATATACCATGCTCGAAAAGACGTGTTTGGCTCTGGTTTGGGCCACTAAGAAGCTCCGACACTATATGCTCAGCTACGAGGTCCATGTGCTATCCAAGATGAACCCAATCAAGTACCTCTTCAAAAAGCCCATTCTCAATGGCCGAATTTCTAGATGGACTCTAATGCTGGTAGAGTTTGACCTAAAATTTGTACCGTTGAAGGCCATTAACGGGCGAGTAGTAGCTGAATTTCTCGCCGATAGCCCGGTAACCGAGGAAGGACACACCGACACCTGGTCCTTCCCAAATGAAGATATCTTCCACAGCGATACCGAAACATGGGATTTATACTTCGACGGAGCATCCAATTTTCAAGGGTTTGGAGTCGGGATTCTCCTAATTTCACCAAAAGGGGAGCATACTCCCGTGCCCATCAAACTGGACTTTGATGTTACCAATAATGCAGCCGAATACGAAGCATGCATTTACGGGCTACAAGCCGTCGCCGATTTGGGGGTCACAAACCTCCGAGTACATGGTGATTCATCCTTGGTCATTAACCAAGTACTTCAAAAATGGAAAACTCGGAACGCTAATCTCGTGGCCTACTAGGCACGAGTAAGGGATCTCGAGAAATAATTCCAAAGGGTAGAGTACATATACTTGCCTCGGGAAGAGAATCAGTTTGCAGATGCACTCTCAAAATTGGCATCTTTGCTGAATATTCCCGACCACGTGACCAGTATGCCAATTTGTGTCGAAAGACGGTCCGAGCCGGCATACATTCACGACATCGAAGACATTGAGATAACTGATTCTGAACCATGGTATCAGGCTGTATTAACGTACCTGACAAACGGGGAATATCCTCTCGGGACCGAAGGCCGGGCCAAGAAAGCCTTACGAAGGCTAGCTACCCAGTTTGTCCGCACCGATGATGGGCAGCTGTACAAAAAGACAGCACAGGGGGCTCTACTCCTTTGTGTCGATAAATATAAAGCTGAAAAGATTATGGCCGAAATACATGATGGTGAATGCGGCCCACATATGAATGCCCAGATGCTGGTCCAAAAAATCATGAGGCTCGGGTATTACTGGAATACTATGGAAGCCGACTGCCAGCTATATGTCAAACATTGTCATAACTGTCAAATATTCGCCAATGTGCAACATATGCCGTCATCTCTGCTTTATACCATGACGTCGCCTTGGCCGTTCTCGACATGGGGTATCGACATAATCAAGAAAATAAATCCCTCTGGTACTGGCGGACACTGTTTCATTTTAGTAGCTATCGACTATTTCACCAAATGGGTCGAAGCTGAATTGTATCGCATTCTCAATGCTAAGCATGTCGCCAAGTTTGTCCAAAACAGGATAATATGTCGGTATGGTATCCCACATGAATTTATCAGTGATCACGGGACTCATTTTCAAGCCGAGACTGCGGCCCTGCTGACCAAGTATAAAATTCAAAGGCATACGTCCTCCCCCTATCGTCCCCAAACGAATGGAGCAGTAGAGGCGGCCAACAAAACAATTGTCACCATAATTAAAAAGATGACTGATAATTACCGGGACTGGCCCGGCAAAATACCTTTTGCCTTATGGGGATACCGGACGTCAATTCGCACCGCAACCGGGGCGATGCCGTATTACCTAACTTATGGGATGGAGGCAGTCCAACCAGTTGAATTGGAGGTACCGTCCCTCAGAATTCTGTTAGAAAGTCAAGTACCCGAAGCTGATTGGGTTCGAGCACGGTATGACTCGTTGGTTCTACTAGACGAACGACGATCTCGTGCCCTCAACAATATTCAAATCTATCAGAAGAGGATCCAGCGGACCTTCAACAAAAGGGTAAGGCCCAGAAACATTAAGGAAGGAGATCTGGTCCTTAAATCAGTTCGAGCTTTATTACCAGTTGACCCAAGGGAAAAATTCAAACCTAATTGGGCCGTGCCATATCTGCTGAAGAAGATCCTATCGGGAGGAGCAGTAATGCTGACGGACCTGGACGGAAATGAGTTCGTCAACCCAACCAACCTGGACCAGCTGAAGCGTTATTACCCTTAGCCATTTCTCAATGTCATTAGCAAAATTTATCAAAATCATTTTTTACAAAAAGCAAGTCAATGAGCTAGAATTATTTATTCTACTGTCGCAAACATCTTGGACCAATAGTCTTGGTGTAATTCGAGTTTGCAAATTTACTAAGCTTGAACTACGTTGGTTTGATTCCGTTAATTGCGGATACGTAGGCAGCCCCTCAAAAGGGCACAACCAGTGCAATCAAGAAAAGACAGGAACGGTTAAATAATAAAACTTCCTTCATTAATTACTAAAAAAAATCGATAAACTCGGGGATTACAAATGCAAAAAAATTACAAAAAGCCAAAAAAAAGCACACAACAAAAATAGTAATAATATTCAAATAGTAAAAAATACTAAGGACTCGGTATTTAGGGCATCTTGCCCTTCCCCTTGTCCTTGGCCTCCTTGGCCGTCCACTGACGACGACGTGGAGGGGAGCGTTTCCGAATCACCACGGGAACCTCCTTAGCCCGGACTCGCTTCTTTGAACTCGAGTCTTCAAACACATCAATGGGCCCAATTAGGGCCCTCACGGGCTCAGGGAGCCGGTCACGCGGGCCTAGTCGGTCTCTGACCACCAGTCTGGGCCCAAGTCGTCTCTCCAAATCAGTCTGGGGGCTTTGCCGCCCCCGTGTGCTGCTAGCACCGGCATCCTTAGATCGAGTCTTAGTATGTGACTTAAGACCCGATTCTAATCGGACTAGAGTAGCAGGAGTCTCACCCTCGTCGAAGAAACCCCTGTTGTCCTTCGCCGTCTCCCGGCGGACCAGTTCGAAGGCCTCATCGACCTTCAAGGCTTTGCGAGCCTCCTCGGACTCCTCGGAAGTCCACTTCTGATATGCACGTGAAACCCAAGCGGATTGGCAAGTGTTGGGTACAGTCCACGTAGGACGGGTGAACCACCTCTGCAACCATGTGTCACACATAGCGTCCGTCAATTGGAGCGAGACTCTAATGATTGCCTCAGTTTCAGAAATACGCTGAGACAAACTGAACTGCCTCAGGAGGCGGTCCGGGTAGATGTGAACTGTCCAGTCGAGAGACAGAATCACCAAGTAGCGGGCTTGGTCTCTCTTGGTCAGACCCGTTAGTTTGGAGAGAAACCACCAGGCGACGGACCACCTAATTAAGGGACCACCGTGAAACACTAGCTCCTCATCCTAGTAAGCTCGGTTTATATGGTGACTCGAGCTTATCCGACGCCTCCTTGAGCTAATTTGGCTGCTACGGTAGTTGGGAATACTCGGAGGGGACTCTATGATCGACATACGTTCCGACAACCAAATCTGAAAAAGTATACACAAGATTCGTAAGCAATGGGAAGGTTTGCTAAAGCCCACTCGATCGAGTACGATACAACAGCTGTAACACCCTGATTTTATTAAATTAAATTAAATTAAAGTTATATTCGTATTTTTATTTTATTTACGATTTAACTCGTAATTCTTAAAGTTATTATACAACGAATTTATTGTTTAATCGTTTCAAACTCCTAAAACTCTATTTGACTCGAAAACTCTTCTTATATTTAAAACATCGAGGTCTATTTCGACGATTTAAATTCTAAATTGTTTTTATTTATTTTTATTTAAGCTCGAGTTTCTATTTTCGGCTCGAAGCTCATTTATATTAAGTTTCGTCAAAACATTTATTACCTTTCCTCGAGAAATCAATTAATTCACTTTATCGAAAATTTATTATTTATCGGGAAATACTATTTGATCGTCTAATTATTTATTTCTATAAGTTTCGTTTTCGTCTCGAATAATTTATTTACTCTTTTATTTTGACGGTCCGATTATTTAATAATTTTATTAACCCATTTTAATTCGATTCGTGGGTCAGTCAACTTATCGATTCGAAATTTGTTTAAACCATCCCCTACCCGATTAATTTAATTAATCCGTATTTTTTTTCCTTTCCACTCTCTTTAATTGTACTGACTCAGCCACTCTCCGATTTCCTTTCTATCTTTTTAACGTATTTCCTCCCTTTGATTTTTTTATTCCCACCGCTTCATCCTCATCATTCATTCCTGTTGTTCATTTTTTTTCAACTCCAACGTATCCCCTTCATTCAACTGCTTCAATCCCTCCTTTTCGCCTCCTTTTCGTTCAGTCGTCTTCAACAATCGAACCTTGATGATTTTCGCTTTTCTTCCTCTGTTTTTCCTCTGTTCCGTTCCTGCGCTGCTGCCACTGTTCCTCTCAGCTCCGATGTCAGTTTCGGGTTGTCTGATTCGGATAGGTAATTCCATCCCTTCTCCTCTTCCGTTTTGTATATATTTATCCTGCTTTTGTGCATCATTTTTTTTGTTGCTGTTCGGATGCTAGATTTCTTCTTCGTTTTTCTTCTTTTCTTCTTCTTTTCGTCCTCGGCTTTTGCCGCTGCTGTTCTTGTTCCGCTGTTGCTGTCGTTTTGTTGTCGGTTGCTGCTGTGTTGTTGATTCGTTTTTTTCTGCTGCTGCGATTTGTGTTGCTGTTGTTCTGTTTCTCCTCTCCTCTCCTCTCTTTCTTTTCTTTTCCTTCTTCGTTCTGCCCTTTGATGCTGCTGTTGTTGCGTCTTTTGTTGTTCTGTCAAGTACTGAATCAAATTTGATCTTCTGTCGCTGATTCTTTTTCCCATTGCCATTGTTATGCGCAGATATCGTTGTTCGGTCCATGTCCTTCTCCGTCTCTTTGTTCGCTGCTGCTGCTATCTTTGTCGATTCAATGCTGTCCTACTGCTGTTTGTTGTTGTACTTGGGTCTTCTTGCTGCTATTCATTTTAGTTCGGTTCATTGCGGTCGTCGTATTGTTGTCCGTTATTCAGTTGTCGTCCGCTGTTACTCGTTCGCTGCTGTTAATGTCGCACTAATGATGCTCGCTGTTCTCGTGTGTACTGTGTCGGCCACGTTTTTGTGCTGCTGCTTTCTCCGTCTTAGTTTGTTCTTCATTTCCTTGTTGTTTTTCTCCCTTTTCTATCGACGGTTACTGTCATTTTGCTTCTCTACTTGGGTATAATCTATCTTGACCCATTCATTTTATTCTAGCCTTCCTCGTTATTTGGATTTATCGATTGTACCTGAATCCAACACTTTTTTCTTTCTTTTATGGTGTCAACTCGATTTACGTTAGAAGACTAACGATTCTACAACGTCGAGCCTAAAGACGTTACTATTGAAGTTCCGACGCTTGGACAAATGGATTGAAGGGAGTGCATTGACGATTTCTCGCGAGGTAACTTTAGGACGTTACTCGATTTTATATCGTATGTTTGGGTAGTATTATGTAGTAAATATTTTAACTTTGGTTTTCTAATTTTAGCTATTTATTATTTGCTAAAATGTTATTTTAAATTGTGCTTTATAAATAATTTGCAAGTTTTCGATATCGTTTTATAAATCGTTAGTAATTTAATTATTTACGATCGTTATAATATTTTGTTGGTTATCATGACACTAATAACTAAATAATAACAGTTACATATTTTCTTCATATTTCGTTAATTTATAATTTTAGCTCAAAATCGTATTTTTATATTATTATCGAGATATGTATACTTGTTTATTTAATAAATTAATTTCGTTTTACGACTTATATTAATAAATGGGAAAGTAGTCGATTTTGTTTTAAATACATTTTTAGTCGAAACTATTTTCCCTAATAATTTCTCATTTATCTACGATTGATCATTTTTAGTAAAGTCATTATTATTTATTGATAAAATCTATTTACTAAAACTAATTTGAAAGCTTTATAAAATCTCGTTTAATTTATAAAATTCGTCGACTCGATTAATTTTTGGATATCGTTTTTCTTAAAACATCTCATTTCTAAAATTTATAGTTTTAACTCGATTTCCTAATTATTTATAAAATACTAGACATATTGATTTATTATATTTTGAGTAACGAATTTAGAAATATATTAAAGTTACGATAACGACGATAATAATCAAATGTTAATTTCGTTAGAAATAATATTTTTATTCATTTCACTTATTTTAATGACTTACGTATTTTCTATAACACAATTTCTAATTGAAGTAAGTTTATAAAATTAGTAAGTTTCTATTTATAGAAAGTTTTTATTTCAATATGAAATGTTTATTCCTTTTATCTTCATATTATTATAATTATTACTTGCTCTCAATATCGATAATGGCTTTGTTTTGGAGTTATGGAATAAGGACAAGTGTGAGGTTTAGAGTAACATAATCTGGGGTTTACGGTTTTGCCATCAATTATAAGGCTAGTGTATCAGGAATCGGTACATTGGTTGTTGAACTGGGTGACAGGTATCCCGGGAGTTGTGTACATTTTGACCTTAAGCTTAGGCCTCGCAGTAAGTCGCCGTCATAAGTTGAACTGGGTGACAGGTAATCCCAGGAGGGGTGTGCATTGTCTTAAACTAGGGCCACACATTTATAAGTCGCCGCTCTATTATTGTTGAGTAGCCTAGTTAGAGACCGAAGTTTGATTTGTTTGAACTAAGTTCTCGAAGCTAGTTTTAGTATTCTCCTAGTGAAAGTCCAGCCGTCTACACTAAACTTATCCATAACGCCATTTTGAATATTTTTATTATTATCGATACATTTTTGATTTGCAGGTTGACAAATATTTGAAGTTTTCTTCTAAAAACGTGTTCTGATTTTATTGTTCCAATATTTTAAGTTTTCGGTGAAAACTTATTTTCATTATATCGTTTAAATGTTTTCTCTTTTTAAATATTTTGATATAATATTATTATTACTTTTCCATATGATATATTATGGCTGGGAGAACGTCCGAGTTACTTACCACTAACGTGGCTGTTATGTTTATAACATGACAGGTATTTTGCTGCTGGGTTTTGGTTGTGAGCTAGCGAGTAGCGTGGATCCTACTCTCTCTATTCATGTAATTTATGGTTTTGTATAACCCGTTTGGAGTATAATCTTTGAAGTCAACTTAAGTCAGAAGTTTCTCTATTTAGCCTTTTTGTAAAAAGTGGCCTTTGTATTGACTTACCATTTCTTTTAATAAGATATAGTTTGTCAGTGTGTTTTAATCCCAACTCTAGTGTTTTCGCCACTGTATTGCGTTAGATTTTCTAGGGGATTACAACAGCTGTCTCGATCGAGTAAGCCCTCTGAAGACAGGCAGAAGCTCGTTAAAAATGTCACTCGATCGAGTGACAGGTCCACTCGATCGAGTGACTTACGGACATCAAAAATTCGCGCAAAAACAAAAAATCAAGAGTTGTATACCTGCAGGCGGATACTCCCCGTCAGCTGTAGGTCCGGGTCGAGCCTCCTAGCGTCGAGACCCATAATGATCTCCCCGGTGGCTAGCCAAGTAGGGCTATGACCAGTCTCCATCTGGTCACCCACACCAATCAGCGTGATCTGACCCAAGCAAGAGTTAGCCTCCATCATCCCTTCAAAAACGTAGCGGTGTAGCATACAAAAGGCGAAAGCCCTACACCTATGAGTAGCAGTAATCCTCACGTCTTGGAGGATCATAAACTTGTCAGCCAGGTCGAAAAGGGAAACAGAATTTCCCCGCACCATTCGATCTTTCTCAGCATGAGACAAACCCAGGAAATCCCTTAGCCTCCTCATTGGATCAGGATAGAACGGAGGGATAGCTGGACGGGCGACAGGGCTCCAACCGCCTATAGCTGCGATCTCTTCAGGAAGAGGACATATTTCTCCTCGCGGGAACGCGAAAATGTGATGGGTGGTATCCCAAAACGTTAGGTAGGCGTCCAAAAAGTGTGAGTCAATTACCAGACGTTGAAGTGGGAATGGACAGACAATTCCCATCTGGGTCAGTGGAACTTTTTCTTCGTCCCGAAAATATTGGGACCAGGCGAAACGCATTGTCGTCAGGTGATCGATACCCATGACAGATATTTGAGTCTTCTCGAAAGTCTAAAGGATTTTGAGGAGAAGAAGGAGTTTTTGATTTGGGATACACTGAGTTGAAGCAGGGATTCCTATATTTATAATAAGGAAACCTAACTGAACCCTAACTGCCATGCCTCCTCAGCAGATTTGGGCCCTACTCAGGCCTGATTGCAGTTCAGAACCCAGAATAGGAATCAAGTCGTCCCGAGCATTCCTAAAAATTACTGATTTTTTTTTTCAAAATTCTGCTTTTCAAAAAATCAATATTTTATTTCACCAGCACGAGTCGGTGTTTTGCCTATGTGTTACATGCAAGTTGTTATGTGTCAACATACAGGTACACCCCAGACTTCAGAAGCAAGTCTCCGCGCAGCTACTTTACTCCCCAACGTGAGTCAGTGTTTCTCCCGGAATGCTACATCCAAGATGTATCGGCATACGAGTACACCCAGGACTTCAAAGGCAAGTTCGGCTCCCCACGGAGCTATCATCGTCAGGACAGGTATGACCCTCTGCTTATGGTTGGCAAGCCGTTCACGCAAGTCTACTGGACTACTAACGACCCGACCGGAAGGCTGTCAGGTCGTAATCTGCGATTTAATCTGCGATTGGCCTGGTAGCTACTCTGACTTTCGCCTTGTCCATGCCTCAGTCAGAGTGGGGGCTCTGTAGACACCCGCATGTTGCCTGCTAGTGTCTATAGCAGTTCCCGACAAAACACCCGATGATGATCGGACGCAAACATGACTTAGTACACTAGAATATGGGCTCAGAATCAGTAATATCCGACCTGAAAATTTAGCGGAGTAAAAATCTCTCAAAACCAATCTCAAATTTTGGCCCAGTAGGTCGTTCCGAGTAAAATGAGACTAATTTGGTCCAAAACCGACACCAAAAATAAAAACCGTCTTTTGGCGACCGGGTCAAAACCCGGTCAAAGACGAATCCGTCCTCAAAGTCAGCCAAGTAAGCTTCTAGAAACTTGCGCCCAAACACACTTTTCAAAAATTTAAAAAAGTCAACCATTTCCTAAAATGGCTCGCCTACTCGATCCACTCGATCGAGTGGATTGACCTCACTCGATCGAGTGGATCCAAAAAACCGCACCAGACCCTCCTTCCTAGGGCACTCGATCGAGTGCACTAGGGCCACTCGATCGAGTGACCCTAGGTCGAGGGGTAAACTCTATAAATACCCCTCCTTGTGCTCTTCATTTTTCAGCTTTTGGCACATAAATTACAACCTACATTTCTACCCTAATTCATACACCAACTCTACACTCCAACCCTAAGCCAACCCAAGCAAAAACCGAGTCATTGTCCCTCAAAAAACCGACAAAACCATCCACATACGCGCACACACCATAACTTTACATACATCCTCGCTACTCCCACGTTCCCGTCGCTATTACGAGTCCATTGCCGAGGCCATTCTAAGCATTTATGTTGAGGGGGTCATAAACCCCGTCTCAATCTTTACTATCTCAATTTATATACATTTTTGTTCTTTATATTGTAATTATATTAGTATGCGAACACTAACATTTTCATAATTTTTGCATTTTAATTCTCGTTTCTTTTTTATTGTCAATTATATACCGTGTATAGGTACATAATATTAAAACTCGGTTTTGAACACGTTTGACTACGATGACCATCTCAAGTCCGTTTAATCCCTTTACGAGGCACGACGGAGGTGGCACCCTTTCGAGGAGCGCCGCCCCAATGTACTCAAGGGCGTAATGTGATCGTGGTCACTCGTAGTTGAACGTGTATGACTTCATTTCTAAGATTAGCGCGAAATCCATTGACGCGAAAATCAACATCGCATAATCCGTTAGGATTAGTTTCGATGTTGTGACGTGGAGGGACACCATTTCGTCACTAATCAAAATTTTCAATCTCATAATAACATTTTGCACAAAATCCCGATAACGGTGTTATAATCGTATAGTATACGATTATAGCATCGAAAACCGAGTCAAATTCAAATCATGCCATATTTCTATTTAACTCGGCAACCATCGATTTTAAAATGAATAAATCGGAATAGCCACCTTTTCCGAAACGAGTTATGCCTCGTACAGAGGGCACTCGACCGAGTGCCATGGGCCACTCGATCGAGTAGCACCCCAAAAACCGGGCAGTAGCTACTTCGAAGGCCCACTCGACCGAGTCTAGGCCATGACTCGATCGAGTGGATACCTTAGCCCGAGTGATTCGAGAGCTTCGAGCATCATTCGAGCCTCGTCATTTTTTTACGACTTAGTCGTCGCGTGCAAAGTCAATCGCGTCCCTACATTTTCAAAACTCATGCATTTCACTTCGCTTAAACGACTTTGATCGATTGTCTTTCACTATTAGTCTTGTGTCGACGACTCTCTAGTCGTATCCGACACATGACTAATTTAGACGCCAATTTTTCGATGTGATAAGTCGGGACAAGGCATTGAGATTTGGGATCGGGCTAGCACCACGTCTAGGTCCCATATCTCCGTCCTCCCTTTGGTACACAATATAATGTGTATTTAATCGAAGTTCGTCCATTTGCACAACTTACGGTCTAGTTTATGTTTATTATATACGGGTCCGTTTCGAGTTATTATTTATCGTTTATTTATATTTCGTTTATTCCATTTCTATTGTTCGTTATTTTGTATTGGCCGGGTTGTATTTCCGCCCGAGTATTTTGTACATATTTACGAGCTTTATTTATTTTGATGCTTATCGCTTTATAAATGAACCTCGCATGCTAAACAATTCGACTTGGATTTTGGTGCATTAAAATGACGTAGTTAACCAATAATTAACATACTTAGCCAAAAAACGCTGTTTGCATATCATTTAGTCGTTTTACTAGCTCGCGTACACGAACACGAACGATGTGTTAGTAGAGGCCGCTAAGTGCGGGCGGGGTTGGGTGTCCTTAGTGGGCTTCCCAACACGTACCCTCACCCCTTACTCAGAACCTCGATTTCCGGATGCCCGAACCCGTTGGCGCACGAGAGTCATTCTATACACGATAACCGGTAGAAACGGTATCGGTAACGCAATGCAGAGGGACGAGCCCCATAAACTCTGAAATCGAAATGGGCCGTACTTTGTGTACGGTCCATGACGACATAGAGAGGGCTCGAATGGGTCCGAATTCCCATAAATTCGGTGGCGACTCCAACTTTGACTTAAATTTCAACCTGAGAACAATCTTACCACGAGATTCATTCGCCGACCCAAACCCGCGCGTGGCCGCGTCGGAGTGGACCTACGTTATGTCCACACCCATCACTGACCCCCCCCCCCACCGACCAAACAACAATGAGCCTGCAGCAAACGAACCTCCATCAAACTAGACTTCCCCAACGCAGCTAAATACGAAGCCTGCCTAATAGGTCTAAAAGTAGCCATATCTCTAGGAGTTAAAAACCTTAGAGTACACGGAGATTCGTCCTTAGTAGTCAACCAAGCCACGGGTACCTGGAAGGTTTATAGCTAAAGCCTAACCCCATACCAAACCAAAGTGGAAACAATATCCCGAAAATTTACCGAAATCAACTTCATACACATACCCCGGGAAGAAAACCAAATCGCTAACGCGCTATCCAAACTAGCCTCACTAATAAACATGCCCGATCACCTTTTCTCTATGCCTATCTGCGTAGAGAGAAGCGAACAACCAGTGCACATTCATAACCTCGAAACCGACGATACCCCCGAAGAACCCTGGTATAAAGCAATCCTAGACTTTGAAACCCACGAGTCATATCCACCCAACACTAACACCAAGAACAAAAGAGCCCTACGAATACAAGCCACCCATTACGTCCTGAATCAAGGACTATTATACAAACGAACCCCACAAGGAGTCCTCCTTAGGTGCATAAACAAAAACCAATCCGAGATAGTCATGGAAGAGGTACATGACGGAGAGTGCGGACCCCACAGGAGTGCAAACCTACTAGCCCGAAAAATAATGAGACTAGGCTATTACTGGATTACGTTAGAGGCAGACTGTCGACGTCACGTTCGTCACTGCCACAATTGCCAAATATTTGCCAACATCCAACACCTACCGCCATATCCTCTACACACTATAGCCACACCCTGGCCTTTCTCTACTAGGGAATAGACATCATAGGAAAAGTACACCCATCTGGGACCGGCGGACATTGCTTTATATTAGTGGTCGTCGATTATTTCACCAAATGGGTAGAAGCCGCCTCTTACACCGTACTAACCTCAAAACAAGTAGTTAAGTTCTTACAAAATAACATCATTTCCCACTACGGTATACCTCACAAAATCATCAGTGATCAGGGGGCTCACTTCAGGGCCGACACCCAAAAACTCCTCGACAAATACAAAATCGATATATCCTCACCCTATAAACCACAAACAAACGGAGCCGTAGAAGCAGCCAACAAAAGCATCACCACGATCCATAAGAAAATGATAGACAATTATCGGGATTGGCCAAGCAAAATCCTTTTCGCCTTATGGGGGTACCGAACGTCCCATCGAACACCCACCGGAGCCACACCATATTACCTAACCTACGGTTCCGAAGCCGTACAACCCATAGAGTTAGAAATAGCGTCACTAAGGATATTGGCTGAGAGCAGTATTCCCGAAGAAGAATGGAACCAAAAACGGCATGACGAGCTAGTACTCTTAGACGAGCGTAGGATACATGTCTTATCCAACGTACGAGCTTACCAGCAATGCATCTAACGAGCCTTTAATAAACGAGTGAAGTCCCGAAACATACACGAGGGAGATTTAGTAATCAAATCCATTAGAGCACCTCTTCCGGTCAATCCTAGAGGGAAATTCAAACCAAACTGGGCGGGCCCCTACCTCGTTAAGAAAATACTCTCGGGGGGCGCCGTGATCCTCACTGACTTAGACGGTCCATAATTCTCCACTCCAACCAACATGGAGCAACCTAAACGTTACTACCCATAAACATCCCGACATCCGACTTAGGGGGAAGCCATGCAAAAAAAAAAGAACAAATTTGCATCGATAATTAGCATAACGAGTCTAAAGCAAAATCACTCATGTTTTTGAAAGAACTACGAACATGGTTTGATTCCGTTTAAAAGCGGATACGTAGGCAACCCTCCTTCTGGTACAACCAAACAAACAAACAAATAAAAAAAATTGATTACTCGATTCATGTACAAATTAGGACTCCTTCCACGTCCCGGCTAATGAGTGATTTAAAGTGACGAAGCACAAACGACGAGCCGAGGACGGGGTGAAAACACGAAAGGGCGCCCCGGGCAAAATGAAGAAATGAGTTGCGAGCCATCGTCAAAAAAAAAATGATGAGCCGAGGACGGGGTGAAAACCTAAAAGGGCGACCCGGGGAAAATGAAGAATCGAGTTGCGCGCCGTAAAAAAAAAGCAAAAACACAAAAAGAAAAAAAAAACAAAAAAGGGTGAGCCGAGGACGGAGTGAAAAACCGAAAGGGCGCTCCGGTTAAAATGAAGAATCGAGTTGCAAGCCACCACAAAAGAAAACAAAAGGAAAAAATAATAACAATGTGCTTCTCATAAATAATAAAATGTGGTTAAATCGAGCCTTCGTCGAGGCATTTACATCAAGCATCTGAAACCCAGATATCCCAGAAAGCAACAACGTGTCAAAAATCCACAAAAAACTAGTACTAATACGCCACATAATATCAACTAATAAGACATAATACAAAATGGTTGAACTCTACCGGTCCAACCTTTTCTTCCCCTTGCCATTCGGGTGTACCTGCTTGTGTTTTTCATCATCGGTCTTCTGAACACAAGCTTCTACCGCCCCAGCCAAAGGTGAGTCCAGCCAATCCCACTTTCCTTCAATTTTAATATGGGTCTCGTTAGTCTTGGCCCGCATAGATGAACTGACGGAACTAGGATTGGTAACGCTGTCTTCGGTCAGGCACTTAGTGACATTCCTTCGAGTCACCTCCCCGTGCCTTAGTGGCGCTGTCTTCCTAACTTTTGAGTTGCTCTGTCCTGACGGGTGTTCAAAAACCCCCCGTCGGACGGGAGCAATGTCGGTCGGTCGGACATTTCCAATAACGACGGGACGCGAAAACCTCTGTTCCCAAAACACCCTGAATTCCTTGAGCGAATCCTCTGTTCATGAGCCGAAACTAGAAATGTCCTTATCAGTCTCCGAAGTGGGAGGTTTGACACCCATTTGGTTCGACAACACGCCCGGATAAATATAAACCTAATCCCTCATCGATAGTATTAATAAAGCCTCGGTTGAAGACGAAAATGGAAACCCGGTACGCCCACTGATATTCCACCATGGGATAGACCACCTAATGATCAACCGCCCTTTAGCCACATAGGAAAGCCACTCCTTTTTCTTGTGGCCTTTACTCCACATTTGCACCGTCTTCCGGCCCGTGAAACCCCTGTGGTTATAACCTTTGAAGCCCCGGGGAGGGTCGACCAAACCAAGCTGCTCCTGTAACCAAACCTGCGCAAACCACGAAAAAATGTCACACCTTCAAACCAAAGCAACCACAAAAAAAAAGCCAAGCAACAAGGAAACATGACACCAAAAACACTTGTAAAATGTCCCGGGAACCCAGAAAAGATGTCTTGTGGAGTCGAGCACGAGCATCGAGACCTAGAATGAGCTCACCCAAAATAAGCAAAGAGGGTGATCGTCCATGTTCCATTCCAATTACCACGTCCAAAACTCGAGGGTTACCCCAACCTTCGCGCGCCCTCGCATCCTCGAAAAGATAATAACAAGCCACCGCGATGTTAAAAGCACGCCTACATGCTAAGGCCGAAACATAATGGGAACCAGCTTGTGAGAATGTCTAAAAAGCAACTCTAAGTTAATGCCATCTCTCCCAAAGAAACCTTTAGCCTCCTCCAATGAAGAAATGTCCAAAAAGTGATAAAACCGCTCCACGTAAGCATCATCCCCCGAGGGCACACAAGGCCGAATCGAACTCCACCCACCTATAGCATCTATCTCTTCGGGAAGAGGAAAAATTTTACCCCCGGGGAAAGCAAAAACATGGCCTTTGAGTCCCAAAACTTAGAACATGCCAAAGAAGTCATCTTGTATCTTGACTCGACTCAGCGCAACAACCGTTGACAAACCATCATTTGAACAAACCACGGGGTCACATTTCCTAAAAGAACCCGCTCACTCGGTTAGGATATTCCCGAAACTTGACATGATCCTTAGTATGGATGTTCTAGACCCTATGGATATTCTAGTATGTCTAAAACGAGCATCCACAACCCGTATATATAGCCCTAATCCCACAAGAATTAGGAAACAACCAAAATTTCCATAATTGGGACTCGAACCGCCCAGGTCCAAGCGCCCGAGTCTTCAGCCGCCCGAGCCCAGGCGACCCAGAGCCCGAGAGCCTTAGCCCAGGCGCCTATCCTAGGCAAACAGCATTTAGAGCAACCCAAAAATAGAGACATCGATCCCGCATTATCATCCTAGCTACCACATGAAACCTCGGACATCGGGAACGACCTCCCGAACTCACTGAAACCCGCTTCGAAAACCAAAATACCCATGCAGGAGTTATAGGAACGCGAGTTCACCCGTCGGACACACAAGACTTAAGCGTCTTTTTTTTTTAGGGGGATAAGCTACCCCACCTAGGCGTGTTGTAGCCTTTTAACGCTTATTGTCAACTCGCGTCTGTAGCCTAATAAGGCAATGTTATGAGTGTGCCAAAAAGGGGTCTAACTTTTTTCAAAAAGTTGCTCGGATCTTAACTTCGGCCTCGTTCTGAATGTCAAAACAGTTACACTCATCTTCTAATACACTCGGTCAGAACACGTTAATATTTTACATCTCGTCCGTCTCAAGTCAAAACATTCACTAGTAGAAAAATGTCAAATTGCTGCTCCTTATTTGAGGCGTTTATGTTAAATAGCAGCAAATATCTTTCCTTTATTTCTACTACAATTATTAAAAGGAGTCTTTTTTAAAAATAAAAATCATTGAAGATAGTGGTGCGGCGTTTATCTACACAAACTGACGCCTCACCACTACTTATTGTTATTATATTATTATAATTATTATAATATTTCAGCCAAACCTCAAACCATTGCAGTACAGTCAGTTTCCTTTGAGCATTGCAGTACAGTCATTTAGATCTCCAAAACTGAAATAAAGAATTCATAGTTCGCTATTACGACCCCTACTCCATGTCTCCATCCATCCAGCCTTCTTCCTTCCGCCTCTTTCACCTCCTTCGCCTCCGCCTCCTTTGCCTCCTTCCTCCCGCCTCAGTTCCACCTATCTCCGCTCCTTCTTCCGGTTGTTCTACCTGTGTGATCGTTGACCACCTCCAGCAACGCCCGGCCACATTGCCACCCCATTTCGACGTCTGCTCGCCGGATCTACGTGACTACCAGCGACATCTTCCCAAGTATCCACCATTTCCTTTGTCGTCTCCGACCACCTCGAAAACCCTAATCCCAAATCACTCTTAATTGATCTGAACTACGCCGTTTTCTTTGAATTGACATGATACTAACAATTTCAGTTCAAATCCCGAGCATTATGAAAGTTGAAGTTGGGTTATAAAGCTGCTGAAAAGAATGGGTTTGATTTGTTGATTGATGGTGCGATGAGGAAGGAATTTGCTGTATGTTTAGGGGTTCATTCTTCCTAAGATCGATGTCTTCATGAGATCCCACCTTCCCAACTGACATCGTTCCACTAGGAGGTACTACATCGACCTCTCATTCCATCATCCTTCCTCTTTCCTTTCTGTCTTTCTCTCGATCATCTTAATTAATTTATGATTTCAGTATGGTTTTATTATCCTAATGAGTGTTATGATTTAATTAGTTAAATTGATGGACTGTGGTGACTGAGGAGTGGAACCTATGAAGCTGTGGAGGTGTGGGATTTTAGCTCAATATGATAGTAGGCCACTACAATTAAGCTTTTTTAAGAATAAGATGGGTAAATTAATGAAAAGTTCAAGCTCTGTAGAAACTACTAGTAGGAGAGGGAATCAGATTGAATTTCAATTTCCGACTTTTAGTATGTACGATGTATCCCCCTTGTGGTAGATCTCAAAAACGCGTGTGAGATGAGGTGGCCCAATGGATTCTATGACACTATTAGTGTGCAGGTGACATAATTGAGGGAATGAAGTCTCAAGAATAGGTGGTCGGCATTGACACAGCTCTAGTGCCTATTGTATAGTTGTTGAACCGGACTTTGCCATGCTTCTTTCGATCGTCGTCTTGTTGTCACTTCTTAACGAGGTTTTGCAGTTTTCTCAGTTGATCCTTCTATTGGCCCTTCATATGTGTTACCGTGCTAGTCTTCAACTCCGTTATTGAGTAGTGCTTTAAAGTGGTATTAACTTTGGGACATAATCATAATGTCTTGGACTCCAGGATGGATAATTATGTTTTTCTTAAAAACTTTTTTATGTTGTTACTGCCTTGTCAAAATTTTAGACTTCTATTTGCATGCCAATGTTTATTTGTTATGTCAAGGAAACATATTTGAGTTCTAATGTTGATTTGATGTTTGCCATTTTCAGTCCTACGAATGGAACAAGATGTTGTGAAGTTCATCCGTGATCCTATGCGTCAACAACTTGAATTTCAGCAGCTTCCCACATCATATTTAAGGCTTGTTGCTCACCGTGTAGCTCAACATTACTTCCTGCAGTCTATGGTCTTATTAGATAATAGTCACCCTGATGTATCCCCCATTATTCCAAACCCTAACAAATTCAAACCCAGAACTCTCTCCCACTCTCTCCCTCAGCCCGACAAAACCAAACCCAGTACCCGTTGTTTTCTTCTTGCTGACCCATCATCCTCCGGCGGCCGACGACGCCTCTTCTTCTCACTGTTTGTTCGTTGTTTTGGTCTTCTCTCGTCGTTTCTCTCACTTGCTCCGTTTTTTGTATTTGATTATGGTGATGAATTGTCGAATTGTTGTTTTTGTTGTGTTGAATTTGATTAATTTACCGTGGAAATGTCGTTTTTTCGCATTTTGTTAACTTAGGTTGTGAAATACCCCTTTTTATTCATTCATGTCGTCCATCCTCAACCATCGTCATCGTCTTACCATTGCCGTCGTTCATCCCCAACCATAGCCGCTGTTCATCCTCAACCATAGCAAATTTGTGAGATTATGCTTTAATATCTGTCAATTTGAGCAATTTCATGCGATTTTACTTTGTCCTTGCATTTTCTGGATTCGTCAACGGTTGATTGAAGCAATTTTGTGTATTTTAGCTAGAATGTTTGTCAATTTGAGTTGTTTCCTGCAATTTTAGCTTGTTGCAGCATTTTCTGTAGGTCTTCGGATGTCGTTTATGCAATTCCATGAAATCATAATCTGTCAATTTTGAGCAATTTGTTGCCGTATTTTCTGAAGTTCTTTGAAGTAGGTCGATTGATGCAATTTCGTGTTGAATATTTGTTAATTGAGCAGTTTCATGCGATCTAAGCTTGTTGTGGCATTTTCTAGAGTTCTTAGAAACATTTGTATCAGGTTCTTCTTCTTCCTCTCTTTTTTCCCATTTAATTACTTATTTCAATCTGTTTTTTTCTTTTTATTTAGTACTAATTTATTGTTGTTATGTGTATTGAATAATATTAGGTATACTTACCTTTTGAGATGTACCTACTTTTTTTCCTTACAAATCTCAGGTATACTTCCAAAATGCTTTTGGCTATAATTCGAGTTATTTTTGGATTATTTACCCAACACTTAGTCTGTGGAATTTTGTGAGAAATCCCCTTTTAGTTCAATTTTTATGGAGTTGTTGTTTCATCAACACGGAATAGACGACCTCTACAAATCCTGCTTTATACCAATGAGGAGGCAAACGAGAAGTAAGACTTTTATGGCAATAAATCGGCGTGGCAACTTAATGAACCTTTGATGGCTATTGTTATCTTAACTCTTTCAAACACTTCTCGTGGGGGCGGTATTTCCTTCCCAAAATGTAAATCTACGAAGGTAAATTACTTAAAAGACTACATTTTTTTTCGGATTTTGTTTAAGCTTTAATTCTTATGATATGCAAATTTTTGAAAGCACGAGTGTTTTCTCTATGACGTGGTATTGCCCTCAACGAAGTGGAGGCGTTGAGCATGGTTGGTTTGTGATGCGGTTCATGTACGATATAGTTAATCGTTGTTCGACTGCAGGTGACTTTGAAAAGGTAATTAAGCAATTAGTTTACAAATACGAACTACTCTCTCTATCTTCTTGAATTAACCACATTGGCCCACTAATCTCGTCACAAAAAATAGAAGTGAGACTAATTAAAGAAAATGAAGGGAGTATATACTTGTGTACATTAATACTCAATGAATTAATCTGTTTCTCCACCCATTCAACTCCAATTTACCTCTTTACCTTTTGCACATACGTCGGACACATTTTACATCGTTAATATCTTTCGTTAGACATTAGTAAACATTATAAAACTTTGATATTTATATTGTACTCCCTCTCATTCATTGGAAAAGCTCACTTTCATTTTGGAACAAATATTACGGCAAGTGGGTAAGTTGGACAACTTTACCAAAATATCCCTCCCCTTTTAGTTGTGGGGTAGTTGCAGGAGAGGTAGTTGTGGGGTAGTTGTAGGACAGGTAGTTGTTGGGTAAGTAATAGGGGTATTTATGTCTTTTGCTTGGATGAAATTTTTCATTGAAGTGTGCTTTTTTAGTGAATGAGCCAAATAAGGAATAGTGTGCTTTTCTAGTGAATGAGAGGGAGTACTCACTAAGACTAATCAAACAAGAGCCCACATGATTAGATTTTTTTTCTTATAGATTGTGTTGAATATTGAAGATTCTTTGAACTTATGAATAGTGTCCAAAAAACAAATGGATAAAGTGGATTTAAATGGAGGGAATATTTAATTGGTATATGAACTTGACATTTTTCATCACATAGTCACATGGGATCAACCGTTGTTATTTGGTAGTTGATTTTGGTGATATTATTATGGGTTTTAATGATGTTATTGTGGGTTACTGCCTTGTTGGTGATGTTTGGATTCATGTTGTTTTTGGATGATGAGATGATTGATTATTTGGGTTATTTTTATCTTGGTCCCAAAAATGTCCCTCTTGAATCTTGAAGATTGCCTTTTTGGATGGTCGAATATAATTTGTCAATTGCTCATGGTCATATTCAGAGCATGGTTGGTTTTGTTTTGCTTTGCTTTGCCTTGATAATTTGACTTTATTATTATATTTATGTGTATTCTTAAGGTTTGGCTCTCACATAACGAAGAACACTACAAGTATGGTGAAGATGAGATGAATGAATAATGGGACAAGTGGACTACATACTTCAAGAATCGTTGTTGTACGCGAACTAGACTAATTATTCGAACATTCTTAGACATGATTTTGTTTAAGGTTGGGATGTTCCATGCCATTTTTAGGCTTGTTTAAATGTTACGAGTATTTTATTTTGTTAGATATCTTCTAACGGATTCATGTGGCTTTTTGCTCTTGTAAAAACGTCATGTACGTATATTTGGATGATTTAAGAATCATATTTGGCTTTATTGAAATGTAAGGTTGTTGTCGAAATTCCTAAAAGATACGGAGTATATATTTTATAATTTATATAAGGACAATTTGCGACATTTATCACAAATGTACGGAAAATTATCTCAAAAATAAGATTATTTGCGGCGTTAAATTACCTCAAATAAGCCGATTATTTGCGGCGTCATGAAGGAAAGATGTCCCACATTTCACATGCATTTGAGGCGTTTTAAAGAAAGACGTCGCAAATAGTGGAGGCTATTTGAGGCGTTTTAAAGAAAGACGCCGCAAATAGTGGAGGCTATTTGAGGCGTTTTTCAGATATGACGCCGCAAATACTCATTTATAGGAGGCGTCTAAAAAACGCCGCACCATATTTTTCTATATGCTGCCCTGCCAAATGAGGCATCAAGAAAAACGCCTCTAAAGGGGGTTTTTTTGGAGCCGCAATTCCATCTTTTTCTACTAGTGATTTTAATCGACGTACTATCTGATCCGATTCCTGGCTCAAACTAACACATTTCAAAACATCCAGAAGGAACTGTTTTCGTACTCCTTTGCAACGCCAACGCACCCTAAACTAGGATCGAATCGCAAATAAATGAACGCAAAAGTGATTACTTGTCAACCTAGGTAAACAATTCACCAAACAATAACACAAGACTAATCCAACTAATTCAAATACTAAAAATCTCAAGAGAATATACAGAACATACGAATCCATACATAAATCGAGGCTAGGGAGGACCCCTAGAAGCCGACCCTAGAGCGTCGAGCACCGGGTGGGCCTCGGGCGCGTGTCTCGAGGTTTGCTCGGCCCGACGTGTTGACTCGGGTTTGACTTTGCATATTTCGGGACCGATTCAGGGCCCCATTGTCGGAATTGACTCTAATTAGTGTCGGCGCGACCGTAATGACAAGACTAAGCTTGCCTTGATGTTAATTTAATCTTTCCGAGTAATTATTTGATCCGTTCTATAGAAAAACTATCTAAAACATCGCGTATTCCCGTTGCGTTGCAGTCCGATTGTCATCGGGTGTTCGTTGGGCACTCCTGCAACCACCAGGTCTAAATCTGGCTGTCTACAATTAGTAGCATTGACTTGCTTGAGTAATCGTCTATGAGCAAAGAAATCCTGGATTGCCTCAACAATAGTAGGCCCAATCGTACTATAAGCATCCTTGAAGAAGGCGCTCATAAATCCATCCGGCCCTGGAGACTTTGTAATAGGGATAGAAAACAAGACTTGTTTAATTTCCTCAACTGTCACCGGCCTGATCATGCGAATAGCCTGCTGTTCAGTAACTACTGCCCCTCTGCGTACTGCCTCAATATTAATGTCAGTTCCTGGTGTATCTGTACCAAGTAGCTCTCTATAAAATACCAAAAAAGCATCTTCAATTGATTCAGGGGTAGTACAGTTGACTTCATCCATATCTTTAATGTTAAGGACCTTGTTATTAACTCTCATGGCTTTAATGGCACTATGGAAGTAATTAGTATTATCATCACCCTCCATACACCATTGGACTTTCGTTTTTTGGGATAAGTAACTGATTCGAGCTTCATTCAGTTGATTGCCTAAACGTCTCAGCTGCTACACGTTCCTCCTGTTGCACTAGAATATTTTTAAGGTTCTAGTGCAATTTATTTTATACCTCCTCTAAGATCTCTCGAGCGATTCTTGCAGTGGTTTCAGTATAATCAAAAGCTACTCTATTGAGCATAGGAAGGGGATGCTTAAGGCCCTCCAAGTTTTGGACGACTTGATACATTGGTGTACCTTGAACATTCTGCATCCATTGAGCCAGGACAATTTGTTGGAATTGATCTTATTCCTTACCCCACATGTTAAAGTATTTGAAACTCGCTTTCCTTTTGGCAGTGTTGGTCTCGAGATCAATTCAGCAAGGGGTGTGATCATAGAGACCTTCAGGGAGAAAAGTAACATGTATCTCAGTCATCTCTACCATCCAGTCATCATTATCCGTTGCCCTATCAATCCTACTAAAAATCCTTTCACCTACCTCTTGCTTGTTATTCCAAGTGTAGAAGGCACCTTAAGAAGCGCATGATAGAGCAGTCTTGCTATAGTATGGATGTCATTAATTTCAAAATTAAGAATTATATTGATGAGTATCTTGGCAAGGATCCTTTGGAGAAGCTTTGGATATCTAGAGATGCTGATGCCGAGAAAGAAACATGGAGCGCTGAGGTAGATGAGCTAGAACGTTTGCTAAATGGGAAGAAGAGCACTATCGAGAAGGTATATAGCCTCGTCACCCCAAAAAAGGAAGTCGAGGTAAGTAAACCTGAACTAAAATCCCTCCCCTGTAATCTGGAATATGCATTCCTAGACGATAAGGGTCTAAATCCAGTAATTGTCAACGCTGCACTCTTAGATAGCCAACTTTCGGAGTTGTTAGTCATCTTACAACGACACAAGAAGGTTATTGGGTACAACATTGATGATTTACGTGGCATTAGTCCCAAATTTTGTATGCACCGTATTCATCTAGAAGGGGATCACAAACTGTCTATTTAGGGACAACGCAGGTTGAACCCAAATATGCAAGATGTGGTAAGAAAGGAGGTTATGAAACTCCTCAATGCTGGCATTGTCTATCCCATTTCCGACTCTAAATGGGTTAGCCCAGTCCAAGTGGTCCCTAAGAAAGGAGGGACCCGGTTATCACGAACGAGAAGAATGAACTCATTTCTACTCGATTAGTGTCCGGGTGGAGAATGTGTATTGACTATCGTAAGCTAAACACGGCTACAAAGAAAGACCACTTCCCACTTCCCTTTATTGACCAGATGGTAGAACGTCTTGCTTGTCATAAATACTTTTGCTCCCTAGATGGCTACTCAGGATTCTTTCAAATTCTGATTCACCCCGATGACCAAAAAAAAACCACATTCACCTATCCCTATGGCACATTCGCATACCAAAGGATGTCATTTGACCTTTGTAATGCCCCGACCACTTTTCAATGTTGTATGATGTCCATTTTCTCGAACCTGATCGAGTCTGTCACGGAAGTTTTCATGGATGACTTCAGTGTATATGGCACTAATTTTGATGCATGTCTGTTCAATCGTTCACGAGTCTTAGAACATTGTGCGGAGACCAACTTGGTCCTAAACTGAGAAAAATGTCACTTCATGGTGACGGAGGGAGTCGTCTTGGGTCATTTAGTGTCCGAACGCGACATCCAAGTGATAAAGCGAAGCTCGAGGTAATTGAGCAATTACCATACCCGGTTAATGTCAAGGGTGTGCGGAGTTTTCTTGGTCACGCGGGTTTCTACCGCCGTTTCATCCAAGACTTCTTCAAGATTACCAAACCTCTGACCCAGCTGCTCCTCAAGGATGCCCCTTTTGTCTTTACTGACAAGTGTGCTCAAGCTTTTGACAGGATTAAGCAGGCCCATATTTCCATACCGATTATCCGATCACCTGATTGGGATTTGCCTTTCGAGGTTATGTGCGATGTTAGCGATTACGCTGTAGGAGCTGTGTTAGGGCAAAGGAAGGACAAAGCATTACATGTGATCTACTATGCTAGTCGGACATTAGATATGGCGTAGGTCAACTATGATACCATGGAGAATGAGCTACTAGCCATTATCTATGCGCTTGACAAGTTCCGAGCTTATCTCGTAGGCTCGAAAGTTATAGTATATACAGATCATGCACCATTGAAGTACCTTTTAGCTTGGTGGTACCGTCTTTTCTGATCTTAAGGTAACTTTGAGAGTTTTCCTGTTGTGATTTGGTCTTGAGTTAATAAGTTAGAATTGATTGTATTTGGAGATTTTCAAGTATGAAAGAAAAGAGCAATTATTATCGAGAGTTTGGTCGCAAAGAAGTCTAATTTGGGATGAAAGGTTGTGAGATTTTGCAAGGAGTGAGAGACATGATGAATAGATATATCTTATGGTATATTAATTGGGAATATCTTGACTGATGCCTTTAATCAGGAGAATTATTGAAATTTGTCTAAAGGAAAATAGGTTATGTGGGTTACTTATGGATTAAGAATACAAGATGGTACATAATTGAATGTTATTGTGGATTTTAGATTAAATGATGAGAATTTTGGGAATTAGGCTTGCCTTGAATTGAAATACTATATTCGAGGAGTAAAAACCGTTAATGGCAATCAGCGTGTGATGAAAAGAATTTATGATTTATTTATTGAAGACTTATTTAATGACCACGACTTTTAAGGATCAAGTGGCCTGGAAGGGAAGAAGTATGACTTATGAGATGTTAATGTTTAAAGTGTTGATTTCGTAAACAACCATATTGAAGATGGAGATAATGAAACGTGGTATTCGTCTTTTAAGGATGCCGAGGATTCTATGGTTTTATCCATTATATATGATTAGATGAAAGGTCTGGAGAGTTAATAGTCTTGAGAGTTGATTATATGAGGAACATAATGATTAAAAAGGGACAGTTACTTAGAGATTTGTCGGTCTTGAGGTATTATGGTAATGTGATTAAAGGATGTTACGAGACGAAGATACCTTGAGTGATGATTGTACGAGAATTGTAAAACCCTGGTTTTTCGTGCTTTACTTATAATATTAAGGTGTCGTCTTTGGGTAGATAAAACTGTTTTGAGTCGTCTATCCTTGTCTCCTTGATCATATCAACCGTGCCTCTCATATTTTCATACCTACCAAAAGTTTCCATTTATATTTGTCCTTTTTATGTTTGATCTTTCGACACCCTCTATTTGATCATTATTTTAACTCCAACTTTCTCTTCCTTCAACTTTTTGTAATTTCTCTTTCGCCTTGATGTCACCTTGCGCTGCAACTTCTCAAACTTTTACCTTGTGGTATTGCTCAAAAATATTTCCTTTTTAGCTCGCGTGCTTTATGCTCTTTTATGGTAATGTGAAAACTTTTGATTTCTTCTTCATAACTACTTGTGATAATCTCATAGTGGAAGTTTGGATCCTTTGGTGAAATGTTTATACATCGAGTTTGAGGTTGGGTTAATTGAAGTTGAGAGCATAGAACATAGTATATGAGTATGAATTGGGGTAATATATGGTGCTTTTGAAGTGTTGTATTTAAGGTCTTATACCGAGCTTAGAAAGTTTGAGGATGTTATCACATTAAGGGCACGTGGATGTTAATTTATTCCTTGAAAAGCTATATAGAAAACATTGGAGATAAGGTGTTTCATTTAAGTGCATGAGTCATTTATTAAAGAACATAGTTTTAGGCATTTATTTGATGGACTTTTAAGGTTAAAATATTTATTGATGGATAACAAATTGTAATTACCAATTGAGGTTATAAGCTTGGTCGTTATATTGATGATGAAATTTGTATGGTGATATTATGATTCAATGCTTTTGTGGAATTGTATTATCAATGGACTAGTATATTGTGGTACATTGAGTACTAGCTTAACTAAAGGTGTATGATTCTTTGGATGCCTAGGAATAACGTGATCAGATGTGTTCAAAGGAAGGGATTGGATTTTGAGAGTGTGACTAATAATTATGCCATGAGATTGATGTTGCGTTGATTTTATGATAGTTATAATCTGATTTAAGGTCTAAAATCGGTGGATTTGGATACCAGTACATATATCGAGAAGATTTACGATATTATATTAAAAGATTTTGAGTATAAGAGTTGTTAATCATGGTAATCACTACTTGCTTTGAAGATATTATAGTAGTGATAGTTCTAATGGATCTAGTGAATATTAGAGTTTTCTAATTCGGAAGATACAATTTGTTTAGAGACTATCTGTTTTGTCGATTTCATATCTTGTGGTGAATAGTGAACTAGAATGATTGAATCATTAGTATTAAGTTCGTACAAATGATAAGAGAGCATACATGTTTTGTACTGATGGCTGATATTTGTGGATAATGTTTGAAATAAATGGAGTAGAAGTTGGTAATTCATGAGATAAGATGTGGTACAACAATGAATATTACTTAAGGGTATTGAGTATACTCGGTGAACGTGAGGCAATAATGCATAGATATTATGGTATACGAGATGTGACATTATTATGGGAGTTAACCGGCCACGTGCTTAAAGGCGATGCTTGTGTGGAGATGTTGAGCTCTTTAGACGACTAGGTCGTATCGCAATAAAATAAAGACTGATTGGAAGAGTATATTAACTTACTGAAGATTTTGGGTTGCGATTATTTGGGATTAATGTCATTGAGGTTATAGAATGGATAATTATTATTTAACATTGAGGACTTAAGATACACTTTTGTGGTTTGAGTGTTAATAAGGATCAGAGTGCGCAACGGTTTGGATTCCGAGACGACTTGTGGTGATG
Source organism: Agrostemma githago (assembly GCA_958450325.1). Lineage (NCBI taxonomy): Eukaryota > Viridiplantae > Streptophyta > Magnoliopsida > Caryophyllales > Caryophyllaceae > Agrostemma > Agrostemma githago. Next base: position 55,570,402 of record OY288247.1, on the reverse strand, counting down.
ATCACTTGTAATTCTTATATTCTTTTGATCTTGTCTTTGAACTTCAAGTTTCGAGGACGAAACTTCTTTTTAGGGGGTTGGATTGTAACACCCCGAATTTTCGGACATAATTATTTATTCCATTTCATATATTCTAATATCCAAAATTATTTATCTAATTTAATTCCTATCATTTTTCTATTCGGATATTCCCTTTTTCCGGTTTAATTGTCCAGAAATCGCATCCTTGTAACCTTTTGTTGGTTTAGCTTGGAATTTGGGCCAAGGCTAACCCATCCTTGTTTTCCACATGTGGATTGATGAGGAACCATTGAGATTTGGGCCCAAGTAGGGTTTACCCATGATCCTTGCCTATATATACCTGTGATTGGTGAGAATTTCACCCTTCCTTCTCATTTGCAAACCCTAAATCTAGGTTTTCTTTCTCTCCTCTCTTCCTCTCCTCTTAGCCACGCCTATACTCCCTCCATACCTATATTTTTGTGCCTCCATCATCACTATTATGCATTATTAATCATCCTCTTCAAGCCTATTCGATTCTAGCGCAATTGTTCGCATTGTTTCGTAAGTTTCGCTCCCTTTCGCGTTAGTTTTTCGTAATTGTATTTAGTAGTGTTTAATTAGGGTTTTTTTGGTGTTGGCACGTGATTGATGATGGCATAGGCAAGGAGATGTACCCGGGGGAAGACGTTTATGTCATTGAAGAAAAGATCGTTGATTAAATCGCAAATTGGTAACTAGATGTGATTCTTTTCGTGTTTATGCATTTTGAATGTGTTGTGTGATTTTAATGATTTGTAACATGATTTAATTGATTTGTGTTGTGTCTTTATTCATGATTCAAAGAGTCTAATTAATTAGTATGTTAATTGAATGATTCATTATTTCATTAGATCTATAATTGTCGTTTGCGCTTATATTAGAATTGTTAGATCTAATCCGTTGTAACATCTAAAATTTGTACGTGAGCTGCTTGGCCTCTCCGTTTGGAGATGCTAGGGTTGTTTCATCGATGCTTTTAGGGTTTCAAACCCTAGATTCAAACCCGGTGGTTGAGGTTAGGGTTGAGGTTAATCTAACCTTGATTGAAGGTCATGTAACTTTATTGGAAAGTTACTATACAATTTCACTTAAGGTTAAGGTAACTTCAATGCGGGGTTATAGTCTCATTGGGGCTCAATTTAAGTGACTCCACGAGGTATGATCAAGGTTAATATAACTTTAGCTGAGGTTTACATGACTTTATTGTAAAGTTGTTGTACAACTTCACTTGAGGTCAATGCAACCTTATCATGTGTTATTATCTCTTTGAGGTTAATGTAACCTCACGAGGTTATAACAAGATTAATGTAACCTTACTTGAAGTCAACGTAACTTCAATGGGAAGTTAGATACCCTTCACTTGAGGATTACGTAACACCGTGCGAAGCTATAATCTCACTGAGGTTAAGGTAATCTCACATGGTTATAGTCAAGGTTAATGTAATCTTAACTTGAAGTTGACGTTATAGTGGTTATACTATGACACCACCTTCGGGTTGACGTTGTATACATAGCTTCACTTTAGTAGACAAGGTTAATGTAGCCTTACCTTAACCTTGAATACTAATACACGTTAAATGTTCAGGATTGTATTATGTTAGACCTTAACCCTATCACTATTGAAGGTTATAGTCAGTTGTGCTATAACTTCACTATGTTATCGTAGTTTGATTACTTATATATTGGAACAATCAATTATGTTGTTCTACCCTTGAGTCGTGATGTTTATCACGAATGGTTAATACTTGGTATAGTTAGTTACACTATCTAGGGCCTAATTTTCCCTGGTATAGTCAGTGATACTATACTAAGTCGGATTACTACCTAGTGCAGTCAGTTACATTGTACTATGTAGAAGTCTTGAGGTTGCTCACGCAGTTGGCAGTCAGTTACACTGTACAACGTACATGATGGTTAGTGATATAGATGACGGTAGTATCAGTTACATACTATCGGAATGAACTAATACTACTCGCAAGAGGTAGTTAATTGGTCTATGTTCGGTGGATCCAGATTCGTCAGTTACACGTTCTGGGTTCCCATGTGTCGTTCGACGTACAGTTACTGCGTCGAGAGCTCTGGCCAGGTCTTTGACATATAGTCATCAGTTACACACTATACATAGTACCGTGGAGTATCAGTTGCATACTTCACAAAACGGAGGGTCAGTTACACGCTCCGTGTCAGAGGGTCAGTTACACGCTCTGACTAGTTAGAGTATCAATTACATACTCTAGCCGGTGTTCATTCTATATCCTATACGTCTTTGTATGAAGTCTGTTGTTACTTGCTCCGACGTGTATGGATGGATATGTAGTATCTATCTGGACCGCTATGATTAATTATGAATTGCAATAATTATGTGATCGTGTCTAACAACATGTTGGTCATGTGTATTGATATCTTCACATGTCGTTTAATTATGTTATCTTTCATTATTATTGCTATTCATGTTCAACATGTTATAACCATGACTGGGAGAACATCTAGTTGCTCCCCACTGACTGTGGACCCCCCTTTCAGGTCTTTCGAGATGCTGTTGAATGTGATGATGTTGGGGAAGACCTGTGGAGAGAGACCTTTATTTAAGTTTCTTTTGATTTTCATTTTGAACACTTTTGAATAATGTATTAGTTGAATGTCGAGATAGTGGCGATCCGGATTCGGTCTGGTGTTTCCGCCACCTTTGACCCTATCTTTCATACTATTTATATCATTGAAGTTTTTAAAAATCCGGGTTGTTACATAGAGATTTGTCTGTCTTGAGGTAGTATGGTAATATGATTAAATGTTGTTAAGAGACGGAGATACCTTGAGTGATGATTGTACGAGAATTGTAAGTCCCTGGTTTTTCGTGCTTTACTTATATTATTAAGGTGTCGTCGTTCAGTAGATACAACAGTTTCGAGTCGTCTATCCTTGTCTCCTTGATCGTATCAACTGTGCTTCTCATATTTTCATACCAACCAAAAGTTTCCTTTTATATTTGTCCTTTTTATGTTTGATCTTTCGATACCCTTTATTTGATCATTATTTCAACACCAACTTTCTCTTCCTTCAACTTTTTGTAATTTCTCTTTCGCCTTGATGTCACCTTGTGCTGCTGCAACTTCTCAAACTTTTTACCTTGCGGTATATCACAAAATATTTCCATTTGTTTTGTTCACGTGCTAATTGTTCTTTTATAGTAATGTGAAAACTTTTGATTCCTTCTTCATAACTACTTGTGATCATCTCATAGTAGAAGTTTGGATCCTTTGGCGAGTAACGTTTATACTTCGAGTTTGAGGTTGGGTTAATAGATGTTGAGAGCATAGAACATAGTATATGAGTATGAATTGGGATAATATATGGTGTTTTGGAAGTGTTGTATTTAAGGTCTTATACCGAGCTTAGAAAGTTTGAGGATGTTATTATATTAGGGAACGTGGATGTTAATTTGTTTCTTCAAAAGCTATATAGAAAACTTTGGAGATAAGGTGTTTCATTTAAGTGCATGAGTCATTTATTGAAGGACATAGATTTAAGCATTCCTTTGATGGATTTTTAAGGTTAAAATATTTATTGATGAATAGCAAATTGTAATTAAAAATTGAGGTTATAAGCTTGGTCGTTATATTGATGATGAGATTTGTATGGTGATATTATTATTCAATGGTTTTGTGGAATTGCATTATCAATGGACAAGTATATTGTGGTACATTGGGTACTAGCTTAACTAAAGGTGTATGATTCTTTGGGTGCCTAGGAATAGCGTGATCAGATATGTTCAAAGGAAGTGATTGGATTTTTTTAGCGTGTGACTAATAATTATGACATGAGATTGATGTTGCATTGAGTTTGTGATAGTTATAATCAGACATAAGGTCTTAAATTTGTGGATTTGGACAGTAATACATATGTCGATAAGATTTGCGATATTATATTAAAGGATTTTGAGCATTAGAGTTGTGGATGATAGTAAGCACGCACTACTTGCTTTGAGGATATTGAAGTAGTGATAGTTCTAATGGATCTAGTGAATATTAGAGTTTTCTAATTCGGAAGATACAATTTGTTTAGAGACTATTTATATGGAGTTTTGTCGATTTCATATCTTGTGGTGAATAGTGAACTAAAATGATTGAATCATTAGTAATGAGTTTGCAGAAATGATGAGAGAGCATATATTTTGGAATGATGGCTGATATTTGTGGATAATGTTTGAAATAAATGGAGTAGAAGTTGGTAATTCATGAGTTAAGATGTTGTACATCGATGAGTATTACTTAAGGGTATTGAGTATACTTGGTGGACGTAAGGTAATGATGCATTGATATTATGGTATACGAGATGTGATAGTATTCACTACTAAAAACAGCGGAAATAGCGTCGGATAAGTTGCGTCGGATTGTAAATCCGACGCAACTGGCGTAACTGTGTCGATTTGCGTCGGCTAATCCGATGCAATTACATTGTGTGGGACTAGCCGACGCTATCCGACTCCATGATACAGGCGCCAATAATTTTGGGTTGGCGCCACTATGTGAAAGGTTTTGCGTGGGATTAGCCGACGCAACCAGACGCAAAAAACAAAATTTGCGTCGGCTAATCCGATGCAGCCTGCGTCAAAATAAAAAAATTTAGTCAACAAAATTAATTGCTTTGCATCGGATTAGCCGACGCACATTTTGTTTTTGCGTCTGGTTGCGTCGGCTAATCCGATGCAGTGTATGTTAATAAAAAAATAAATACTCGCAGGGAAAAGAATAAAATGCGTTGCATCGGATTAGCCGACGCAACATTGAATATTGCGTCTGGTTGCGTCGGCTAATCCCACGCAATGTTTTCAATATATTAAAAAAATAAGCCAACAACTAAACAAACTCAAGCAGCATTTGTAATAAAAAAAACGTCCAGGTACTGCATCGGATTAGCCGACGCAAACTTGAAATCTGCGTCTGGTTGCGTCGGCTAATCCCACGCAAAGGTTTTAATATTTTAAAAAAATAAGGTGTTGCATCGGATTAGCCGACGCAAACTTGAAATCTGCGTCTGATTGCGTCGGCTAATCCGATGCAGTGTATGTTAATAAAAAAATAAATACTCTCAGGGAAAAGAATAAAATGCGTTGCATCGGATTAGCCGACGCAACATTGAATATTGCGTCTGGTTGCGTCGGCTAATCCCACGCAATGTTTTCAATATATTAAAAAAATAAGCCAACAACTAAACAAACTCAAGCAGCATTTGTAATAAAAAAAACGTACAGGTACTGCATCGGATTAGCCGACGCAATCATGAAATCTGCGTCTGGTTACGTCGGCTAATCCCACGCTAAGGTTTTAATATTTTAAAAAAAATAAGGTGTTGCATCGGATTAGCCGACGCAAACTTGAAATCTGCGTCTGATTGCGTCGGCTAATCCCACGCAAAGCGTTTAATATAAAAAAAAAATAGACAACAACTAAACAGCGATCCCTTCCTTCTTTCCCTAAACAACGATCCCCAAACCCCAAACCCGATCCCTTCCCTCTCCGGCGACAACTAATCTCGCTCTCTCCGGCGATCCCTTCCCTCTTTCCGGCGAGCCTCCACGCGCGACCCCGTCTCCCATAAACTCTCCGGCGAACCCGAATCCCAGCCCCTCCGGCGAACCTAAATCGAAACCCTAAATCTTCAAGCTCCGTCCGGCGAACCCAGAAACCGACGACTCCTTCCCTCTTTCCGGCGAGCCTCCACGCGCGACCCCGAATCCCATAAACCCTCCGGCGAACCCGAATCCCAGGCCCTCCTGCTCCGTCCGGCGAACCCAGAAACCGACGAACCCAGAAAAACCCTAAACCGACCCCCTCAATTCTCAGGTATGATACTTAGTACTTAATTAAGTTAATTGTTTTGATTCGCTGTATTGGACTCAGATTTTCCGGTCTTCTGTTTAGTGCGATATCGGTTTATTTCAGTTCAGTAATTTCGATATTATTAATTTTTTTGCGATATCGGTAGTCTTCTGTTAGAATTTCAGTTGGTGTTGATTCGGGTTTTTATTGTGTTACGAGTGTGGAATTCGTTGGTGCGTTAGGTTGAGTTCGATAAAACGCGCTGTAATGGACTCGTATGTTGAGTTGTGTTGTATAGCGGAGATTGAGGTGTTAAGATGTGCTGAAATGGACTCGGATTTCCGGTATCATTTTCTGTGGTTGTGGCTGTGTTGATTGATGATGATATGATGTTGAGTTGTGCATTGTAGTGGGAAGAAGAAGGTAAAAAAGAGAAGGCGATTTAAATTGGGATGTTTGACCGTAAACATACATACATACGCATAATAAGCCGAGATTCTCGCGGGGTGATATGAATACAAATTGGGATGTATGAATATGATTCTCTTTTCTTCTATTCCACCACCTTCCATGTCGTTCTCATTAACTCTAACATATTCCTATCTTCTTTTCGATTTACTTCAATTCAACTTACTTAGGACCCGGTTCTTTTCAACATTTTTCCAACCCATTTCAGTTCAGTTCGATTAGTTCAATCCTAGGAGACTCAAAATATGTATGAGATGAAAATTTACAGAACGAATGAAACACAAAATGGTACAGAACATCCTTATTACTAAGACCCTGTTCTTTTCAACATTTTTCCAATCCATTTCAGTTCAGTCCTAGAAGACTCATTTTGTCTCAGTATTTCAGCCAAGTTCAGTTCAGTTCACTCCAATTCAGCATACTTCGGTCTTAAAGAACATGGATGGCCTAAGTTATAACCTCTCCAAACCGAAGATGAGAATATTAGATTAAGTCATGTGCTTTAATTCTACGTACACCCCCCAAACCTACGAACAAAAGGCATAACACAATTACACAAACCATCCAAACCTAATTTCTTCCCACCTTTATTTACGTACCTTATGTATGTAATGTATTATGTATGTAATTCTTGATGTTAATGATTTTATGATTTAATTAATTTATTATTATGCATGCTTGTTAGGTCATTGATTGATGGTGATATGATACTATTGCGAAAATCAATCAGTTTTTTGCTGCTTGTTATGTAGTATGTCTTTCCTTAGTGGCAAAGAAGTGCCTCGCCGAGGTTGTAGCTAGTTAATTGTTATCTAGTTGATTAATCTAGGATGATGATTACTTAACTATCTTGGACTCTATGGAAGAATTTTAATTGGATTTGATTGACTATTCATGTTAGCTTACCCCAAATTATTTGTTGAATTAGCCATTTTCTTCTACTACTAATATTCTATTTCCTCTACTACTACTAAACTACTACTACTACTAATTTTCTACTACTACTACTACTAATTTTCTACTTCACAACTACTAATCTACTACTAATATTCTATTTCCTCTACTACTACTAAACTACTACTACTACTACTACTGCTATACTACTACTACTAATTTACTACTAATTTACTACTACTTTTACTACTACTACTAATACTAATTTACTACTTCTACTTTTACTACTACTACTACTAAATTTCCACTACTACTACACTACAACTACTACTAATTTCCTATTTCTACTACTACTACTATTACACTACTACTACTACTACTACTACTACTACTACTACTACTACTACTACACTACTACTACTACTACTACTACTAATTTTCTTTTTCTACTACTACTACTACTAATTTCCTATTTCTACTTTTACTACTACTACTACTACTACTACACTACTACTACTACTAATTTCCTATTTCTACTTTTCCTATTCTACTACTACCACTAATACTAATTTTCTACTACTACTAATTTCCAACTTCTAATTTTCCACTACTACTACTACTACTACTACTAATTTTCTTCTACTACTACTACTACTACTAATTTACTACTTGTACTTTTACTACTACTACTACTACTAAACTACTACTACTACTACTAAACTACTAATACTAATTTACTACTTCTACTTTTACTACTACTACTACTACTACTACTACTACTACTAATTTCCTATTTCTACTTTTCCTATTCTACTACTACCACTAATACTAATTTTCTACTACTACTACTACCACTAATTTACTACTACTAATTTCCTAGTTCTAATTTTCCACTACTACTACTACTAATTTTCCACTACTACTACTACTAATTTTCTACTACTACTACTACTACTAATTTACTACTTGACGGTGACAGTTCATTGAACCGCAGACTGACGCGGACAGTGACGGTGACAGTGACGATAATTAGCAATTATGTAGTTGTTTGTATCTTATTCGCATAAGTTGTAATTTATTTATTTGTAATTGAATACTATTTTGGTACTTAATGAAATTCCTGCTTTACCCTAAACAAACTGACTCTACAGTTTAACTTTGCGCAAACATATTTTGTAGACGTGATTATGGCAGGTAGCAGTGAGATGCTGACGGGGGCCACCAGCCATGGTGACCATATGGAGGAGGACATGCCTAGGACTCCTGTCATCCTAGGTGTGGACGCTGTCCAGGAAGTCGGGGCGACGGTCTACGTTGCCACGCCTGGGAAAGCGTACCTATCACGGCAGAAAGTGCCTTCCGCTACTTGGTGAGTTTTAGTTGTTGTAACCAGTTCTTTTCTAAATTTTCACTCATTTATTTGCTTCACATTATCATAATAGACTTGTGTAGGTGGGACGACAAGAAGTACTCTGAGTATATGCGGGATTCCGTACTCATGACGTATGCGTCCACCCCTGGCGCCTACCGTAGCTGGACGGAGGCGCCACTGGAAGCTCGGGAAGCGATGTATATGCACTTCGCGGTAATTACCTCGTCTGTGTTTCTAAGGTTTTCGTTGCACGATTTATACATTCAATTGTAGCTAACGAATCTTTTTTTGACAAACAGAAGAGAGTGCGTATAGACCTGGGGTACGACCTCAGGTCGGATTATGAGAGTCGGATTAAGAAGAAGATAACCGACTTATTCCAGCTAGCTGTCCCGAGGGTCGAGAAGGCGGAATGGATTCCGCAAGAGAAGTGGGAGATATTGAAGAAGAACGCTGCCGACCCAAGCTTTAAGAAGAAATCGGCGATTAAGTCGTCGAACAGGAGAGGTGGGCAGGTGGACGGGGTGGCCAAACCCACTAGCTGCCTTGGAAGTAGGAGTGCAGCAACAACCTTCGCGCAGTTGGTAAGTGCTTACAACACAAGTAAAATTTTTGAGTATAATTCAATATATACTATTGGTAAATAAATGATGAAAATTTTAACACTGTTATTTGAAGGGCCCATCTGCAACCCCGGTCCAGCTCTTGGAGAAGACGAAGAAGGGGAAAGACGGCAAGTGGATTGACCCTAGAGGACCGGAGATCGTGGTGAGTAGTAGTAATGTTTTTAAAAAATATACTAGGCATGAAAATTACGATGTGATAGTATGTGTTCCTAAAGTTATAACACTGTTTCATGTTGCTGTTTCAGGAGAGCTACGAGAAAGCGGTGGAGGAGGCACGCGCCTCTGATCAAGCACCCAACACCTTGAAGATCTTCCACGATGTGTCAGGTGGCTACAACTCGAAGAAAAGGTTTTGGGGGATTGGTAACGTGGCGAAAGAGCTCTTTCGCCCATGTTTGAACCGTGGTAAGGAGGTATCTGCGAACACATACCTCCCCACCGCCACCTCGCGGGAACGGACACTCAACGACCGTATGGAAGATAAATTTGAAAGACAAGAAGAGCGCCTGAAGACAATGGAGAAGAGGTGCGAAGAGCAGGACCAGTTTATTCAGTTCATGAGGGAACGGTTCGCCATGGGGAACGAGGGATGCGGTGGAGGACCACGCATGACTAGGCGCGACGATGACGACAACAACGATGGTCATCCATTTGGGTCGGAGCAGATTGAGTCCCTTTCGTAGGTAGTTCCGCTCTCTTATGTTACTTGTTTAGATTCTGGTTGCATTGTGTGTATATATTTTACCAACTCCTAGATAGAATTCTGAATCTAGCGCTGGTTGTCTTTGTAATATTTTCATTTTCTATAACAGTATACTAGTTTATGTTTGTTTCGTTTTGTGGAGTTTTGTGAAGAAGACATGTACGAGAGCTTTGATTGGAGTTATTGATGGACTTTTGTTTGGAATGTAGTGCTGTTGTCGTTTGTTGTAGGAGTGGGTTGGTTAATTGCAGCTTGTTTTATTTCGCGCATACGGGGAGCTGAAAACAAACAAACGTTTTTTTTGTTAATAGGATTTGCGTGGGATTAGCCGACGCAAAGTCAACAGAATGTTTGACTTTGCGTCGGCTAATCCCACGCAAAGCCCCTCAGTCAGATCTCAGTCAATGGGTTTGCGTGGGATTAGCCGACGCAAAGTCAACAGAATGTTTGACTTTGCGTCGGCTAATCCCACGCAAACCCATTGACTGAGATCTGACTGACAGGCTTTGCGTGGGATTAGCCGACGCAAAGTCAAACATTCTGTTGACTTTGCGTCGGCTAATCCCACGCAAAACCCATTGACAGGGGTGTTGACCTCCATTTCTTCGTGTCGTAATAGCCGACGCAAATTCCATGCGTCGGATTAGCCGATGCAAAAAAAAAAAATTGCGTCAAAAAATAACGGCGGCCGATTGCGTCGGTTAATCCCACGCAATCATCAATTTGCGTCGGATTTTGTTCATTTGCGTCGGATTTGTCTGACGCAATTCCGGCTCGTTTTTTGTAGTGTATTTATGAGAGTTAATCACATGCTTAAGGTGATGCTGGTGTGGAAATGTTGACCAGTTTTACTCGATAAGGTCATATCGCAATAAAATAGACGACTATTTGGAAGATGGTATTGATTTAGCAATTATTTTGGGTTGTGATAATTTGGGAATAATCTGATTGACATTTTTGAATGGATAATGATTATTTAACATTGAGGACTTAAGATACACTTTGGTGGTTTGAGTGTTTATAAGGATCAGAGTGCGCAGCGGTTTGGATTCCGAGACGACTTGTGGTGACGATCACTTGTAATTCTTATCTTCTTTTTAGGGGGTTGGATTGTAACACCCCGTATTTTATAATAATATTTATTCGGAAAGTTATTTATTTAAAATAATTATTTTCGAGTTTTATATATAATAATATGAATTCCGTATTTTATTACCACCATTATCCGTTTTAAATAAATGTCTCGTTTTGACTCACCTTTAATAGGTTAAAATGTCCGTACACAATTTGACTATTTTACTAAATTATGTATTTCACCTATATTGTTTCTCCAAGCGTTTAATCTTGGTCCAACCTAATTTTTAATTGGATGATCCATTGTATGAGCTAATGGACCCAAAGCCCATTTGTTAATCCACTTATAAAAAGAGCTTAACCTAGCAAGCAAGCAAGCTACTGAATTCATTTGCTTCGCCCCTGCCGCACGCCTCTTCCTCTCTTCATCTCTTTCTTTATCTTTTTCTCCATTTAACTCCATTGTTATACATCTATCGTTTCTCCAATCTCATACTGTGGACATGACATAGGTCCACCCCGACACGGCCACGCGCGGGTTTGGGTAGGCGAATGAATCTCCATATGAGAATGGATCGAATTGAAATTTAGGTCTATGTGGAGTCGCCACCGAATTTTGTGGTTATTAGGAATCATTCGAGCCCACTCTATGTCGTAGTAGTCCGTATACAAAATACGGCCCATTTCCGATGTCAGAGTTTATTGGGCTTGTCCCTTTGCATTTGATACCAATACCGACATTATCGGATATTGTGTATTGAATGACTCTCGTGCGCCCATGGTTTCGGGCATCCGGAAACCGAGGTTCTGAGTAAGGGGTGAGGGTACGTGTTGGGAAGCCCACAAAGGACACCCAACCCCGCCCGCACATTAGCGGCCTCTACTAAGAATTCGAATGACTTTCCAATACGCGCGTTAGTTGAACGGGAAAACGATATGCAAAGATTATTTTCTCTAAACATGTGAATGGAATCGAAAAGGGTTTCTAAGTCAATTTAATGCAATTAATTCTAACGTCGAAGTTGAATTTTAGCATGTGGGTTCATTTTAGTAAAATAAAATAAACGAGCAAACATTGACGAAAGAAACAAGCAAACTGTTAGTAATGGTACAACGAATAATAACGGTTTGTGCAAATATTGAATTGAATTGAATGATCTAAACGAGATGATGCATGGTTTGAAAAGATAGTAATACACGTGATTAAAATACTAGCGAATTTAGAAAGAAGAAGAATGTTTGACTCACGATTTTGGTCGTGATGAGGCCACTTGATCGAGTGGTCGATGGACTCGATCGAGTGAACCTCTAAAAAAGGTTTCTGTTTTGCATTTCAGACCATACTCGGCCGAGTTATTGGCCAACTCGGTCGAGTACATGGCCACTCGACCGAGTCACTGTGAGACTCGACCGAGTGGGGGTCGTAGTAAGCATTCTGATCCGATTTTGGGGTGCCACTCGACCGAGTGGGCTAGGCACTCGGTCGAGTGCCCCCTGTACGAATTATAATTCGTTCGCAATTTTGTATTGATTTAGAAATTGCTTTTGATTTTTGATAACTCGACGGTTTTACCGAATTGAGCATAAATATTGTATGACTAATGCTCGATTCGGGTTTTTTATAAATCATCAATTTGATTGAAGCGAATATAAATATTATTGAATTTATACCCGACTCTAAATTTAAATGCTCGTTATATCCCTTATTCGATTATTGAATCGATATGGAATACTAGAGCGAAAAAATAAAGAAAATTGATTTGAGTCGTTTTAAGTCAATCAAAACGATATGAATTTATTTCCGCGTTTGTAGCGTCATAATTACAACGTGACATCTACGTTAGCATCAACGAGAAATCGAATTAATTGAATTAAATTGACTAGATTGTTAGATTCGACATCCAACTATGAAATTGGTATCGGATCTAACGAATCGACACTTTGCTTAAATTAGAGGACTTGATTCCCTCGGCTTCTCCGATATCGAAATAAATCCCTAAGGATTGTGATGTCGGATCCACGTCAACGGGTTTCGACCCTTATTAAAAAAAACGTATCTTGAAAAAAGGTTTTGAAATTGATGAATACAAGATTAATGATGATGCCAACAAAAATAATAACTAATTATTGTTTAAGTTAACTTATCTCAATAATCAAATAGTCGGGGTACCAGAATAAGCGACCGTCAACGATGTGTGCAGTACACTTGTATATTTGTGTTTTCTTATTCCGATATCCCTCTTATTCGACACAAATCGATAAGTATTTTAGTGTTTTTATATTGATAGTATTGTCGATATTATGATACAATGAACAAAATAAAAAAAACGAAAAAAGAAGACGAAGAAAAGGAAGACGGACGATGAAGAGAGAAGTTGAAGAGAACGGGGTTTTGACACCCTCAACCTACATGTTCTTGTCTCGGATCGAACTCGTAACCGTGGCTTTAACACAAGAGTCTTCGAGGTGGATGAAGGTTAAGTTATGGTGGCTCGGGTTGTTGATTCCTAAAACTAAGTTTAGGGTTGCTAGTGTCGTGCTAGGGTAGAATTAGGGTTTGCAAGAGACGTTGTATGTGTATGTGTAGGGTTGCTCTAAGGTTTTTCAAAAGTGTAAAGGATGTAAAAAGATGTTCAATTGTGTGTGCATGGGGTTGCTTATATAAGCAAAGCTAGGGCACCCGGTTAGGGTTACTCGAACGAGTAGGTGGCTAAGTCGGTCGAGTGGCCCGTCACGCCTGCAGTCGGGCTCGAAACAGGCCCACTCGATCGAGTGGGTCGGGCACTCGATCGAGTGGCCCCAATGGGTTGCTCGGGTCCATTGACTTGGACCTTGACTTTGGATGCTTGATGGGTTGTTTTGTGTATCTCGGAAACGACTTTGACCGGGGTTGACCCAATCGCAAAAAAGTCGGTTTTGGCCCAAATTAGTTTTGTTTGACTCGGAATGATCCACTGGGCCTGGATTCAAGGTTGGTTTTGTGAGATTTGTACTCTGTAAGTGTGTTAGCCAGCAATTAATGGATTTGAGCCCGTATCCGAGCGCATAGAAGCACGTTAGCGTCCAATCATCATCGGGTATTTTTTGGGAAACTACCATAGACACCTGGCAGTCAAAATGCAGGTGTCTACAGAGCCCCCACTCTGACTGAGGCTTGGACAAGGCGAAAGTCAGAGTAGCCACCAGGCCAATCGAGGATTGAAACCTGACGGACTTCCGGTCGGGTCGTCTATAGTCCATTAGACTCGCGTGAAGGGCTCGCCAGCCATAAGCTAGAAGTCATACTTGAGCTGTTGATAATAACTCCAGGGGGAATCGGACTTGTTGCATAAGTCCTGGGTGCGCTTGTATGTAGGCCCATCCCGTTAAATGCCACTGTTGGCTTCCATTGGGGAGGTATGGTGGGTTGCACGTCCCTGTTTGAGTCGTACCTGTATATGTCACATAAAATGCATGTAACACGTAGGTAGCAAAATGACTCGCGCTGGGGAAAATTGATTTTTGAAAACTTGAATTTTTGAAATCTTGAAAATTTGAGATTTTTTGAATTTTGGAAAATTTGAGATTTTTGACTCCTAACAAAGATTAGGAAAGTTCGGGATGGAGATTTCCGTGCTAGTATCGAGACTAGGCTTGCGGTTTGATTCCAATTAGGATTAGGAAATTTTCCTAAACAGTTTGCAAGGCTAATGCTATATATAGCCCTCTCTTGCTCTTGATTTCTCCATAATTCTCATCACAAATCAATCCCTTCTTTAAAGAAAGTCTCTTTATTTCCCTTAAGGCAAAAAGAAAATCTCTTTATTTTCTTAAGGAATTAGCCATGGGAATCGATAGATTGACCGTTATGCTGCAGGAGTGGTCCCGTCGCTTTAGGGACACAGATAGGGTGGCTTTGAATCAAACGAGTATAACTCAGCTGTACTCGTTCCGTCAGATGGTGGTTGATCGTTATTTCCTGGATGCATGCTTGGCTTACTGGGATGACAAATATCATGTCTTTGCTTTTCCCCGGGGCGAAGTTTGCCCTTTACCTGAGGAGATTGCAGCTATAGGAGGATGGAACCCGGTACTTCGTCCAACCGTCCCGTACTCGATCTATGACCCGAGGAGGAAGCTTCGAGAATTTCTAGGGCTTTCTCGCAACGAGGTATCCCGCATGATGGAAGGTGATAAAATTTCTCTGATCGACTTGGCTGAGAAATTTATGAATTCTCTTGATGTTCGGGTCAGACCGGCTTACAGCCGTAGGGCTTTTTCTCTCTGTATGCTCCACGTATATGCTTTCGAGGGTCACATGGATTTGTTATCCCGCATGGGAAACACCCGTCTTCTGACCGTAGTAGATTTGATGGAGACTGAACACAGCCCGGGTTGGCTGATCACGGGCGAGATTATCCAAGGATTGGACAGCCGCAAGAGGGACTCATCAATTCATCTTACCGGGAGCACCCGATTGCTGCAAGTATGTTACTTTGCAATTTTTTTTTTGATTTTCGATTTTTTTGATTTTTTTTTCGCGGATGGTTAGCTGCAGCGGGCACTCGATCGAGTCACCCTGGCACTCGACCGAGTGCCCTCGTAAAAATCCCCCTGTTCGTGTTCAGGAGTACCACTCGATTGAGTGTCCTAGGCACTCGACCGAGTGGCCTTGGACGGACGCCTATTTCTCCTCGGGAACTTATGTTTTCGTTTCCTTTTTGCAGATTTGGCTATATGAGAGGCTATCAGTGATAGCTCCTCCTCTTGATGCGAGCAGCTATCGTCATAACCAGGTGATGACGAGGAGGCGGGCCATTGACTTTTCTCGTCAGATCACGCAAAAATATTGGGACGAGGTTTTGTCATTCCATGGTGGCCCGTTCATCCGATGGGTAGTTCCGTGGTGGCCCATCTACCTTTGGAGTGGCTTGGACCCGAGGGACAGAGCCCTCTATCAGGTGATCATATCTTTCAGGCAGACGGTTCATCTCTACCCAGATCGCATACTAAGGCAGTATGGATGGACCCAGCGAATCCCTGAAGTTGAAGCAGTTGTGAGTGACCCTACCCAACTGACTGATGTAATGTGTGATACCTGGATGCAAAGATGGTACACACGGCATACTTGGCCCATTGTCAAATCTCGCCACTCGATCTGGGTTTCAGACTCTTACACGAAGTGGACCAAAGCAGGGATGCTAAAGCCCGAGCTGCTCTGAAGGTTGATGAAGCTTTCGACCTGCTGCGAAGGGAGCAAGCTAAGGACAACATGGGCTTTTTTGATGAAGGAGACACTCCTGCTACCCTAGTCCGTCCCATGTCAGGACAGAAGAAGACCGAGACTCAAGCTGGAGGGTCTAGCGCTAAAGGTGCTTGGGGGAAGGTGAGCCCCCAGACTGACTTGGGAAGGAGACTAGGCCCAAAGCTACCCGTGCAGGACCGACTTGGCCCACGGGATAGACTACCCGAGCACGTACGGGCTCGACTTGGACCGAAGACCATTATGGAAGACCCGTCGTCAAAGAAACGGGTTCGAGCTAAAGAGGTTCCCCTCGTAATTAGGGAACGCTCGCCTCCACCTCGGCGACCTCGGGCTCCGTGCGACCCGAAGGACAAGGGAAAGAGGAAAATGCCCGGATATTAGTCTCCTTATTTTATTATTTGAATATTACTATTATTATTTTTTGTGGTGTGATTTTTTTGGTGTGTGTATGCCGTGTCCGGCGTTTTTTTTTGTAATCGAGATAAAAAGACATATTATTGAACACCGTTCCAGTCTTTCGTTTATTGCAGTGGTTGTACCCTTTTGAGGGGTTGCCTACGTATCCACAAATAGCGGAATCAAACCAAACGTAGTTCAAAATTGATTTGATTGATTTTTGCAATTTTCGAAATACATCAAGATTATTAATTCGAGATGTGTGACGGTAGAATAATTAATTCTAACTTATTGACTTGTCTATAATTTTTTGAAAATTTATAAAAAAAGACAATTTTTTATAAATTTTTGAAAATGACATTGAGATGGATTTTAGGGGTAGTAGCGCTTCAGCTGGTCCAAGTTGGTTGGGTTGACAAATTCGTTCCAGTCCAAGTCTGTCAGCATCACCGCTCCTTCTGATAGGACCTTCTTGACTAAGTATGGCCCAACCCAATTGGGTTTGAATTTACCCCTTGGGTCAACCGGTAGTAAGGCACGAATCGATTTCAGGACCAAATCCCCTTTTTTGATGTTTCTGGGCCTAACCCTTTTGTTGAAAGCCCGTTGGATCCTCTTTTGATATATTTGGATGTTGTTGAGGGCCCGTGATCGCCGTTCGTCCAGAAGGACTAGCGAATCATATCAGGCTTGGACCCAATCTGCTTCAGGTACTTGGCTTTCAAGTAAATTCCTGAGGGATGGTACTTCTAGCTCGACCGGTTGAACCGCTTCCATTCCGTATGTCAAGTAATACGGGGTTGCTCCGGTTGCGGTGCGGATCGAGGTTCGATATCCCCATAGGGCAAAGTGTATCTTGTCGGGCCAGTCCCGGTAATTCTCAGCCATCTTTTTAGGTATAGTGACAGTTGTTTTATTGGCCGCTTCTACCGCTCCGTTTGTCTGAGGTCGGTAAGGCGAAGATGTATGCCTTTGAATTTTATATTTTGCCAGCAATGCGGCAGTTTCAGCTTGAAAGTGGGTCCCGTGATCACTAATAAATTCATGAGGGATCCCATATCGGCATATTATTTTATTCTGGATAAACTTGGCCACGTGCTTGGCGTTCAAGACACGGTATGACTCGGCTTCGACGCATTTGGTGAAGTAGTCGATGGCCACCAAAATGAAGCAATGACCTCCCGTCCCGGAGGGGTGCACCTTTCCAACTATGTCTATACCCCATGTCGAAAATGGTCATGGTGATGTCATGGTATATAAGAGGGAAGATGGCATATGCTGTACATTGGCAAAGATCTGACAGTTATGGCAGTGTTTGACATACAACTGACAGTCTGTTTCCATGGTGTTCCAATAGTACCCGAGCCTCATGATTTTGCGGGCCAGCATATGGGCGTTCATATGTGGACCGTTTTCACCGTCGTGTACCTCGGCCATTACCTTTTCGGCCTGTATTTTGTCGATGTATAGGAGTAGAGCCCCCTGTGCCGTCTTTTTGTATAATTGCCCGTCGTTCGTGCGAACAAATTGGGTTGCCAATCTCCGCAGGGCCTTCTTGGCCCGGTTTTCAGTTCCCGGGGGATATTCTCCCGTTGCCAAGTAATTTAGGACTGACTGATACCAGGGTTTCGGGTCAGCTAGCTCGATGTCTTGGATGGCGTGTACATACGCCGGCTCGGACCATCTTTCGACACAGATTGGCATGCTGGTCAGGTGATCCGGGATGTTCAGTAGAGACGCTAATTTGGAAAGTGCATCTGCAAATTGATTTTCTTCCCGGGGCAGCTAAATGTATTCTACCTTTTGGAATTGTTTCTCTAGAACCCTTACCCATGCTTGGTAAGCCACGAGATTGGCGTTCCTAGTTTTCCATTTTTGGAGAGCCTGGTTGATGACCAATGATGAATCACCGTGGACTCGGAGGTTTGTTACCCCTAAATCAGCGGCAGCTTGCAACCCGTGAACGCATGCTTCGTATTCGGCTGCGTTATTGGTCACGTCAAAGTCCAATTTCTTGGACAAGGGAGTGTGTTCCCCTTGTGGTGAGATCAGCAGAATCCCGACCCCGAATCCCCGAAAGTTGGATGCTCCATCAAAATACAAATCCCATGTCTCGGTGTCAGTATGGAATATGTCTTCATCAGGAAAGGCCCAAGTGTCGGTGCGGTCCTCTTTAGATATTAGGCTATCGGCAAGGAACTCGGCTACCACCCGACCTTTGATGGCTTTTAATGGTACGAACTTGAGGTCAAACTCAGATAACATTAAAGTCCACCTGGACATCTTGCCGTTGAGGATGGGGTTCTCGAACAGGTACTTGATAGGGTCCATTTTGGATAATACATGTACCTCGTGACTCATCATGTAATGTCGGAGCTTTTTAGTGGGCCAAACCAACACTAGGCACGTCTTTTCGAGCATTGTGTATTTGCATTCATATTCAAGGAACTTTTTACTAATGTAGTAAATAGCCCGTTCTTCTGAATCGACTGTCTGGGCCAGCATTGCCCCCATGGTTGTCTCGGTCATTGTTAGGTATAACGACAAAGGCAAGCCGGGTTAAGGTGGCATTAATACCGGCGGGGCAGACAAAATCTCCTTGATTTAATCGAAAGCCGCTTGACACTTGTCGTCCCACAGTACACGGTCCCCTATCTTCAGTTTCTTAAAAATGGGCTCACGTACCACGGTTAATTTTGAAATGAACCGGCTGATGTATTGGACTTTTCCGGAGAAACCCCCATAGTTTTGGGAGGTTGCATCTCAGTGATGGCTTTGATTTTAGCTTGGTCGACCTCGATGCCACGTTGGCTAACGATATGGCCCAGTAATTTGCCCGATGTTACCCCGAAGCTGCATTTTTGAGGATTTAGCCTCATGTTGTATTTGCGCAGTCGGGTGAAAAATTTTCTTAGGGCCGCGATGTGCCCACTCCGTTCCTTGGACTTAACGACCATATCGTCCACGTAGACCTCCACTTCTTTGTGCATCATGTCATGTAGTAAAGTAGTGGCGGTCCGTTGATAAGTGGCCCCGGCATTGATAAGCCCAAATGGCATAACAGTGTAACAGTAAGTACCCCAAGGTGTAATGAAGGTGGTCTTACTCATATCCTCTTCTGCCATTTTAATCTGATTGTATCCGGCATACCCGTCCATGAACGATAGAAGGGCATGATCGGCCGTGTTATCCACCAGTATGTCGATGTGTGGCAACGGAAAATCGTCTTTTGGGCTTGCTTTGTTGATGTCTCGGAAATCCACACATACCCGCACCTTGCCGTCCTTCTTGGGTACCGGCACGATGTTTGCAACCCAGTCTGGATATTCAGACACTTGTATAAAGCCTGCTATGAATTGCTTATCGACCCCTTCTTTGACTTTGAGAGACCATTCGGGCTTCATTCTTCGGAGTTTTTGCTTTACTGGTTTGCACCCATCTTTGATGGGTATTCGGTGCTCGGCTATTTTTCGATCTATACCCGGCATATCCTTGTAGGACCATGCGAAAACGTCTTTGAATTCCTGTAGGAGGTTTGTGAATTGTCTTCTCTCCTCTGGATCTAAGGATAGGCCCAACTTAAGCATCTGGGGCTCTAAAGTGGTTCCCACATTGATGGATTCGGTTTGTTCGATTACCGGATCTCGGGAGTCCCTTTGTTCGAGCTGCTCGATCAGATGTGGAGGTAGAGGCAACTGTTCGTCGGGTTTCTCAATGTCATTGCATATAAAATCTTTGAAATTGGGAAAATTTTGGAAATAAGACAAGTCATAAGCAGAACGGTTTTCGTTATTATTATTAATGGTGAATTTTGTGAAAACCTCGAAAAGAGCGGCCATCTGATCGTTAGTCATTGGCGGGATAGGGAGAGGTCTTGGGACAGGCCCCGAGACCTCAGTGGATAAGGGAAGAGGGGTTACAGACTCGACTCTAGCGCCAGACCCTCTAGACTCGGACTCAGACTCCGACTCTGACTCTGACTCAGAGTCGGTATCCGACATGTCTCCCTCGCCGGTGGTCAGCTTGTAGGTCCGCCCTTGACTGTCGGTCCACTTGATGGTCTTCCTCCAGGCCCGCTTCCCTGTATCTGCACCAACTTTGGTGATCAGCTTCGTTGGGTCAAACCGATCGCTGCGAAGGATCTGGTTGACCAAGTCGTCTTTCGGAGCGGGGACAGCCTTGTCTTCTCCAAATAAGAGCCCTAGCATGGGCTTAAAATTGTATTCATCCTCCTGGGATTCGGCCTGGGCGATGGTGAATATATCGTTAGGGATGTAGTTGCATTCTCGAGCCGTTTTGGTCTCGGGATATCTGATGGTGGGTTGGTAGAGGCCCACCTGGATCGCCCCAAACACGGGAGTGACGAACTTGATTGCATATGCCCGGCCCACGTTTTCCGAGCTCATAGTATATCCCAAACCGAGCCGAGACTCTCCGTTGTCCAGGACCTCGATGATTTTCCCTGCCGGAAGGTACGACCTTGAGGTGGCTCCAGGTACGTAACCCAGATTTTGTAGCATCGTGTCGATGCTAACGGTGAAGTAAGGCTTGAAGAGATATGCCTCATCAATCATGCCCACGAAGTCGAATCCTCGTGGTTCGGCCCGGTTTGTGGCATTACAGCTAGCCACGGTGATAGGAGTAGCCTCTAGTGTGATGATGCCGTCCCGAAGTGGCATCTTGACTTTCCTATGTAAGGTAGAGGACACGGCTTTGACTGCATGGATCCACGGCCTCCCTAGTAGTAGGTTAAAGGATGAGGTGACATCAATCACCTGGAACTCTAACTCTTTTTCGATCGGGCCCCGGCATGATCGTTAGTTTAAAGGCCCCGGCAACAGGTTTTGGGCTTTCGTCGAAAGCCTGGATGGTCTGCGCCGTCAGAAGGTAATCGGCATCGATGATGCCGAGGGCTTTTGCGGTCCTTAGAGGAAGGACATTTACGGCGGATCCGTCATCGATAAGCGTCATCGGGAGGTATTTGCCTCGGCAAATGACGGTAATGTATAGGGCTAGATTATGGTTGGGCCCAAATACCGGTAGGTCGGACTCGGAGAAGGTGATGAGTGGGCCCTCTTCCTTGGATTTGCCTTTGAGATAAGGCATGATAGTGGCTACCATTCCCGATGGGGTAGCCTATGAGTCGACCTTGATTTCATCGAGAGCCTTAGTCAGTGCTTCCCGATGAGCTTGCGAGCTAACTAAGAGTTGCCATATGGTTAGATCAGCTCGAACCCTCTTCATTTGCTGGACCAGAGCCGTGTCAATGCTTGTTTCTTCAGGGGTAGATTCCGTCCTGGCAAGTTCAGTGACGGATGTGGGAATAGAGCGCCCCGCTGTGGCGAAATGGTTGGTGGCTAAGGCTTTAGATTTAGCCTTTCGGACCTCTTTGAGAGTGATGGGGATAGCTTCCCCTTTGTCTAAGTAGACATCGTCTTCGTCATCGAACCATATCCCATTGATTTGTGGGATAAAAGGAGAAATGAGGTGAGCACAATCTATTACCTCTCCTGAGAATATAGCATGGGCGCTTAACGGGTTTTCTTTGTTGCTCGGCTTGTCTCCGGGCAACGGAATTTTCCCGCTCTCGATAAGATCTTGGATCAGGTGCTTTAACCTCCAACATTTTTCAGTGTAATGCCCGTTACCCCGGTGATACTGATAGTAGGCTTGGGCATTATAAGTTTTGGGCCTCTTCTCTACTGGAGGTTCTGCAGTTGGGCCTATCGGCTGGATCAGGCCCTTTGAAGATAGCCTTTGTAAGGCATAAGTATAGGTAGTCCCTATATCTGTGAATACCCGATTTGGTGTATTCTTTTTAGATGAGGTGTCCAGCAGGTTTACCTCGTCAAAGATGCTGCGAGTTTCAGCTGTAGGTGTGGGCTTGTTTATAGATGAACTAGCCCCTTGATAACCTTTAGTAGAGGCCTTAGTTAGGCTCTCCAGTCTTAAGTCGTCCTCGATCCTTCTACCCATTTCAGTTAGGGTAGCAAAATTAGGAATAACAGCATACCGGAGGTGGACTCGGTAGGATGGGAGGAGGTTCTTGACAAAAGACTCCACTAGGGCCTTCTCACTGGGCTTGTCGACCAGTTTTACGCTCTCGGCCCGCCATCGCTGTAGGTATTTGGTGAACCCTTCTTTGGGTTCTTGGGCCATCACTTCCAGAGTACGCATTGTAGTCTGGATTTCAGTATTGTCGGCGTAGTTCCGAGCAAATTCGGTCGCCACATCATCCCAAGTTTTATATTTCTTGGAATCGAGCCTGTAATACCAGGCCTTAGGACGCTTCTCCAGAGAGGAAGGGAAAAGGTGGGTGAACATGGTGGACTTTACCCCCTTGACCGCCATAAAGTCTTTGAAAGGCCCGGATATGATGGACCGGGTCTTCGGTACCCTCAAACATAGGAATTCCTGTCAAGTTGAGGTTGGCAGGTAGCTCGTCGTTCAAAGGTGAATAAGTACGGGCATTTTCGGTGTGGATCGAGTTGTTCGTCGATAAGTGGACTTGCTCTTCGAGCCTACGAACAACACTGATCAACTCGGTTATGGGCCCAGTTGGCTCATCTCCTTCAACTGGGGCCGTTTTCTTCACGGCGCTCAGGCGGGTAGCTAACGTTGCTTGGTTAGCCTGAATGGAGGTCAGTTGAGTCTCGATCTTGGTCAGGGCATCTTTCAACTCTTCCATTTTGCGTTGATGTCGGGTTGCGGGTGGCCTGTCTGTGAGAACACCGCGTAATCAGAAACTAGCCCAAAAATCCCGGAATAGAAAGTACATCCCGAACAAGACTAAAAGAGGAAACAACTCGAGAAAAGACACCTAGACGGGTGACTTGTGAAGTGTGGGCCCTCCTTAGGATTCGGCGAGTGGGCCTAGTCCTGTTCGAAGGAAGGTTCACGTGAGACATCCCCAGACTTTTGACTCGATTGTGTTGACGGGCCCTTCTTCGTAAGAGTATGTCCTACTTAGGTGGGCCTTGCCTTAGTCTAATAAGGCGGACTGGGATAGGGAAGAAACCCGTGATGTAAGATCGACAGAGTTTCGACGCTAAAGACCTTGACAACTTACGACATGACCCGACACTGCTAAATACGGGAAGTCCTAAGAAGAGGGAAGTTTTGAAAATTGATTGTTTTTGAAAAAGTCCAAGAAAACTCGGTTGAGGGCCCAATTTCGAGAAAAACGAAAGAGTATTGGGCCGCGGGTTTTGAAAGTAATTTTGAGTTTTGAATTGGGCAGCATACCGTCTAGAAAATAGGCCATTTTGAGTAAAATGATAAGTCCTAAATTCGGCATGCAACCCGGATTTTGAAAATAGAATGTCTTGAAAAAGATGCAATTTTGAAAAGTTGACATTTTTTGAAAACGACTCGGAAACCAAGAAGCACGTAGTCACACAAGCATTATAACGACGCCATGTATGCTCTACACTAAGTCTCGGTCGGTCTGAGAGGATCTATACCAGTGTACATAGTCTAGATGTTGATCGAGACGGACTCTCTAAGTCGAATTGAGCTTAGAACATGCCGCGAAACCCACTCGAATCGACTAAGGACACCTTTTGACATATCCATGTTGGAGTACATCAATGGTTTAGTGGGACGTCGGTCGCGAGTACCGGCCCGGGAAAATATGGGTTATGCATGACCCGTAGAACTAAAACGCGTATTGTATTTTTCAAACGATTGCTATTCGAGTCTCACCCTGAGGATGCCGATGGTAAGTCACACATCAGTTAATCCCCAGCGGAGTCGCCAAATTGTGGACATGACATAGGTCCACCCCGACGCGGCCACGCGCGGGTTTGAGTAGGCGAATGAATCTCCATATGAGAATGGATCGAATTGAAATTTAGGTCTATGTGGAGTCGCCACCGAATTTTGTGGTTATTCGGAACCATTCGAGCCCACTCTATGTCATAGTGGTCCGTATACAAAATACGGCCCATTTCTGATGTCAGAGTTTATTGGGCTCGTCCCTTTGCATTTGATACCAATACCGACATTATCGGATACTGTGTATTGAATGACTCTCGTGCGCCAACGGTTTCGGGCATCCCGAAACCGAGGTTCTACGACAACACTTCAGTGGCACACGATTGGCCGCGTCGGGGTGGACCTATGTCATGTCCACAATTTGGCGACTCCGCTGGGGATTAACTGATGTGTGACTTACCATCGGCATCCTCAGGGTGAGACTCGAATAGAAATTGTATGACAAATACAATACACGTTTTAGTTTTACGGTTAATGCATAACCCATATTTTCCCGGGCCGGTACTGGTGACCGACGTCCCACTATACCATTGATGTACTCCAATATGGATATGTCAAAAGGTGTCCATAGTCGATTCGAGTGGGTTTCGCAGCATGTTCTAAGCTCAATTCGACTTAGAGAGTCCGTCCCGATCAACGTCTAGACTATGTACACTGGTATAGACCCCTATAGACCGACCGAGACTTAGTGTAGAGCATACAAGGCGTCGTTATAATGCTTGTGTGACTACGTGCTACTTGGTTTCCGAGTCGTTTTCAAAAATGTCAACTTTTCAAAAATTGCATCTTTTTCAAGACATTCGATTTTCAAAACCTGGGACATGCCGAATTTAGGACTTATGATTTTACTCAAAATGGCCTATTTTCTAGACGGTATGCTGCCCAATTCAAAACTCAAAATTACTTTCAAAACCCGCGGGCCAATGCTCTTTCGTTTTTCTCGAAAATTGGGCCCTCAACCGAGTTTTTCTCGGATTTCTTCAAAAACAATCCATTTTCAAAACTTTCCTCTTCTTAGGACTTCCCGTATTTAGCAATGTCGGGTCATGTCGTAAGTTATCAAGGTCTCTAGCGTCGAAACTCTGTCGATCTTACATCACGGGTTTCTTCCCTATCCCAGTCCGCCTTATTAGACTAAGGCAAGGCCCACCCAAGTAGGACATACTCTTACGAAGGAGGGCCCGTCAACACAATCGAGTCAAAAGTCTGGGGATGTCTCACGTGAACCTTCCTTCGAACAGGACTAGGCCCACTCGCCGAATCCTAAGGAAGGCCCACACTTCACAAGTCACCCGTCTAGGTGTCTTTTCTCGAGTCGTTTCCTCTTTTAGTCTTCTTCAGGATGTACTTGCTATTCCGGGATTTAGGCTAGCTTCTGATTACGCGGTGTTCTTACAGACAGGCCACCCGCAACCCGACATCAACGCAAAATGGAAGAGTTGAAGGATGCCCTAACCAAGATCGAGAATCAACTGACCTCCATCCAGGCTGGCCAAGCAACATTAGACACCCGTTTGACCGCCGTAGAAAAGACGGCCCCTGTTGACGGGTCCGGGACCACTGGGCCCATAGGTGAGCTCATTAGCGTTGTTCGCAGACTCGAGGAACAAGTTCATTATTCAACGAGCAACTCGATCCACTCCGAAATTGCTCGTTCCTATTCACCCTTGAATGACGAGCTACCTGCTAACCTCAACCTTACGGGAATTCCTATGTTTGAGGGTACCGAAGACCCGGTTCACCACATCCGGGCTTTCAAAGACTTTATGGCGGTCAAGGGGGTAAAGTCCACCATGTTCACCCACCTTTTCCCTTCCTCTCCGGAGAAGCATCCTAAGGCCTGGTATTACAGGCTCGATTCCAAGAAATATAAAACTTGGGATGATCTGGCGACCGAATTTGCTCGGAACTACGCCGACAATACTGAAATCCAGACTACAATGCGTACTCTGGAAGTGATGGCCCAAGAACCCAAAGAAGGGTTCACCAAATACCTACAGTGATGGCGGGCCGAGAGCGTAAAACTGGTCGACAAGCCCAGTGAGAAGGCCCTAGTGGAGGCTTTTGTCAAGAACCTCCTCCCATCCTACCGCGTCCACCTCCGGTATGCTGTTATTCCTAATTTTGCTACCCTAACTGAAATGGGTACAAGGATCGAGGATGACTTAAGACTGGAGAGCCTGACTAAGGCCTCTACTAAAGGTTATCAAGGGGCTAGTTCATCTACAAACAAGCCCACACCTGCAGCTGCAACTCGCAGCATCTTTGAGGAGGTAAACCTGCTGGACACCTTATCTAAAAAGAATACACCAAATCGGGTATTCACAGCTATAGGGACTACCTATACTTATGCCTTACAAAGGCTATCTTCAAAGGGTCTGATCCAGCCGATAGGCCCAATTGCAGAACCTCCAGTAGAGAAGAGGCCCAAAACTTATAATGCCCAAGCCTACTGTCAGTATCACCGGGGTAACGGGCACGATACTGAAAAATGTTGGAGGCTAAAGCACCTGATCCTAGATCTTATCGAGAGCAGGAAAATCCCGTTGCCCGGAGACAAGCCGAGCAACAAAGAAAACCCGTTCAGCGTCCATGCTATATTCTCAGGAGAGATAATAGATTGTGCTCACCTCATTTCTCCTTTTATCCCACAAATCAATGGGATATGGTTCGATGACGAGGACGATGTCTACTTAGCCAAAGGGGAAGCTATCCCCATCACTCTCGAAGAGGTCCAAAAGGCTAAATCTAAAGCCTTAGCCACCAACCATCTCGCCACAGCGGGGCGCTCTATTCCCACATCCGTCACTGAACCTGCCAGGACGGAATCTACCCCTGAAGAAACAAGCACTGACACGGCTCTGGTCCTACAAATGAAGAGGGTTCGAGCTGATCTAACCATATGGCAACTGTTAGTTAGCTCGAAAGCTCATCGGGAAGCACTAACTAAGGCTCTCGATGAAATCAAGGTCGACTCACAGGCTACCCCATCTGAAATGGTAGCCACTATCATGCCTTATCTCAAAGGCAAATCCAAGGAAGAGGGCCCACTAATCACCTTCGCCGAGTCCGACCTACCGGTATTTGGGCCCAATCATAATCTGGCCCTATACATTACCGTCATTTGCCGAGGCAAATACCTCCCGATGACGCTTATCGATGACGGATCCGCCGTAAATGTACTTCCTCTAAGGACCGCAAAAGCCCTCGGCATCACCGATGCCGATTACCTTACGACGGCGCAGACCATCCAGGCTTTCGACGGAAGCCCAAAACCTGTTGCCGGGGCCGTTAAACTAAAGATCATAACGGGCCCGATCGAAAAAGAGTTAGAGTTCCAGGTAATTGATGTCACCTCATCCTTTAACCTACTACTAGGGAGGCCGTGGATCCATGCAGTCAAGGCCGTGTCCTCTATCTTACATAGGAAAGTCAAGATGCCACTTCGAGACGACATCATCACACCAGAGGCTACTCCTATCACCGTGGCTAGCTGTAATGCCACAAACCGGGCCGAACCACGATGATTCGACTTCGTGGGCATGATTGATGAGGCATATCTCTTCAAGCCTTACTTCACCGTTAGCATCGACACGATGCTACAAAATCTGGGTTACCTACCCGGAGCCACCTCAAGGCCGCACCTTCCGGCAGGGAAGATCATCGAGGTCCTGGACAACGGAGAGTCTCGGCTCGGTTTGGGATATACTATGAGCACGGAAAACGTGGGCCGAGCATATGCAATCAAGTTCGTCACTCCCGTGTTTGGGGCGATCCAGGTGGGCCTCTACCAACCCACCATCACATATCCCGAGACCAAAACGGCTCGGGAATGCAACTACATCCCTGACGATATATTCACCATCGTCCAGGCCGAATCCCAGGAGGATGAAAACAATTCTGAGCCCGTGCTAGGGCTCTTATTTGGAGAAGACAAGGTCGTCCCCGCTCCGAAAGACGACTTGGTCAACCTGATCCTTCGCAGCGATCGGTTTGACCCAACGAAGCTGATCACCGAAGTTGGTGCAGATACAGGGAAGCGGGCCTGGAGGAAGACCATCTAGTGGACCGACAGTCAAGGGCGGACCTACAAGCTGACCACCGGCGAGGGAGACATGCCGGATACCGAGTCTGAGTCAGAGTCAGAGTCGGAGTCTGAGTCTGAGTCTAGAGGGTCTGGCGCTAGAGTCGAGTCTGTAACCCCTCTTCCCTTATCCACTGAGGTCTCGGGGCCTCTCCCAAGACCTCTCCCTATCTCGCCAATGACCAACAATCAGATGGCCGCTCTTTTCGAGCTTTTCACAAAATTCACCATTAATAATAATAACGAAAACCGTTCTGCTTATGACTTGTCTTATTTCCAAAATTTTCCCAATTTCAAAGATTTTATATGCAATGACATTGAGAAACCCGACGAACAGGTGCCTCTACCTCCACATCTGATCGAGCAGCTCAAACAAAGGGACTCCCGAGATCCGGTAATCGAAGAAACCGAATCCATCAATGTGGGAACCACTTTAGAGCCCCAGATGCTTAATTTGGGCCTATCCTTAGATCCAGAGGAGAGAAGACAATTCACATACCTCCTACAGGAATTCAAAGATGTTTCCGCATGGTCCTACAAGGACATGCCGGGTATAGATCGGGAAATAGCCGAGCACCGAATACCCATCAAAGATGGGTGCAAACCGGTAAAGCAAAAACTCCGAAGAATGAAGCCCGAATGGTCTCTCAAAGTCAAAGAAGAGGTCGATAAGCAATTCAAAGCAGGCTTTATACAAGTGTCTGAATATCCAGACTGGGTTGCAAACATCGTGCCGGTACCCAAGAAGGACGGCAAGGTGCGGGTATGTGTGGATTTCCGAGACCTCAACAAAGCAAACCCAAAAAACGATTTTCCGTTGCCACACATCGACATACTGGTGGATAACACGGCCGATCATGCCCTTCTATCGTTCATGGACGGGTATGCCGGATACAATCAGATTAAAATGGCAGAAGAGGATATGAGTAAGACTACCTTCATTACACCTTGGGGTACTTACTGTTACAGTGTTATGCCATTTGGGCTTATCAATGTCGGGGCCACTTATCAACGGACCGCCACTACTTTACTACATGACATGATGCACAAAGAAGTAGAGGTCTAAGTGGACGATATGATCGTTAAGTCCAAGGACCGGATTGGGCACATCGCGGCCCTAAGAAAATTTTTCACCCGACTGCGCAAATACAACATGAGGCTAAATCCTCAAAAATGCAGCTTCGGGGTAACATCGGACAAATTACTGGGCCATATCGTTAGCCAACGTGGCATCGAGGTCAACCCAGCTAAAATCAAAGCCATCACCGAGATGCAACCTACCAAGACTGAAAAAGAAATACGGGGGTTTCTCGGGAAAGTCCAATACATCAGCCGGTTCATTTCAAAATTAACCATGGTATGTGAGCCCATTTTTAAGAAACTGAAGATAGGGGAACGTGTACTGTGGGACGACAAGTGTCAAGCGGCTTTCGATAAAATCATGGAGATTCTGTCTGCCCCGCCGGTATTAATGCCACCTCAACCCGGCTTGCCTTTGTCGTTATACCTAACAATGACCGAGACAGCCATGGGTGCAATGCTGGCCCAGACAGTCGATTCAGAAGAACGGGCTATTTACTACATCAGAAAAAAGTTCCTCGAATATGAATGCAAATACACAATGCTTGAAAATACGTGTCTAGCGCTGGTTTGGGCCACTAAAAAGCTCCGACATTACATGCTGAGTCACGAGGTACATGTATTATCCAAAATGGACCCTATCAAGTACCTGTTCTAGAAGCCCATCCTCAACGGCAAGATGTCCAGGTGGACTTTGATGTTATCTGAGTTTGACCTCAAGTTCGTACCATTAAAAGCCATCAAAGGCCGGGTGGTAGCCGAGTTCCTTGCCGATAGCCCAATATCTGAAGAGGACCGCACCGACACTTGGGCCTTTCCTAATAAAGACATATTCCATACTGACACCGAGACATGGGATTTGTATTTTGATGGAGCATCCAACTTTCGAGGATTCGGGGTCGGGATTCTGCTGATCTCACCACAAGGGGAACACACTCCCTTGTCCATCAAATTAGACTTTGACGTGACCAATAACGCAGCCGAATACGAAGCATGCATTCACGGGTTGCAAGCCGCCGCTGATTTAGGGGTAACAAACCTCCGGGTCCACGGTGATTCATCATTGGTCATCAACCAGGCTCTCCAAAAATGGAAAACTCAGAACGCCAATCTCGTGGCTTACCAAGCACGGGTAAGGGTTATAGAGAAACCATTCCAAAAGGTAGAATACATTTATTTGCCCCGGGAAGAAAATCAATTTGCAGATGCACTTTGCAAATTAGCATCTCTACTGAACATCCCGGATCACCTGACCAGCATGCCAATCTGTGTCGAAAGATGGTCCGAGCCGGCGTATGTACACGCCATCCAGGACATCGAGCTAGCTGACCCGGAACCCTGGTATCAGTCAGTCCTAACTTACTTGGCAACGGAAGAATATCCCCCGGGAACTGAAAACCGGGCCAAGAAGGCCCTGCGGAGATTGGCAACCCAATTTGTTCGCACGAACGACGGGCAATTATACAAAAAGACAGCACAGGGGGCTCTACTCCTATGCATCGACAAAATACAGGCCGAAAAGGTAATGGACGAGGTACACGACGGTGAAAACGGTCCGCATATGAACGCCCATATGCTGGCCCGCAAAATCATGAGGCTCGGGTACTATTGGAACACCATGGAAACAGACTGTCAGTTGTATGTCAAACACTGTCATAACTGTCAGATCTTTGCCAATGTACAGCATATGCCATCTTCCCTCTTATATACCATGACATCACCATGGCCATTTTCGACATGGGGTATAGACATAGTTGGAAAGGTGCACCCCTCCGGGACGGGAGGTCATTGCTTCATTTTGGTGGCCATCGACTACTTCACCAAATGGGTCGAAGCCGAGTCATACCGTGTCTTGAACGCCAAGCACGTGGCCAAGTTTATCCAGAATAAAATAATATGCCGATATGGGATCCCTCATGAATTTATTAGTGATCACGGGACCCACTTTCAAGCTGAAACTGCCGCATTGCTGGCAAAATATAAAATTCAAAGGCATACATCTTCGCCTTACCGACCTCAGACAAATGGAGCGGTAGAAGCGGCCAATAAAACAACTGTCACCATACCTAAAAAGATGGCTGAGAATTACCGGGACTGGCCCGACAAGATACACTTTGCCCTATGGGGATATCGAACCTCGATCCGTACCGCAACCGGAGCAACCCCGTATTACTTGACATACGGAATGGAAGCGGTCCAACCGGTCGAGCTAGAAGTACCATCCCTCAGGATTTTACTTGAAAGCCAAGTACCTGAAGCAGATTGGGTCCAAGCCCGATATGATTCGCTAGTCCTTCTGGACGAACGACGATCACGGGCCTTCAACAACATCCAAATATATCAAAAGAGGATCCAACGGGCTTTCAACAAAAGGGTTAGGCCCAGAAACATCAAAGAAGGGGATTTGGTCCCGAAATCGGTTCGTGCCTTACTACCGGTTGACCCAAGGGGTAAATTCAAACCCAATTGGGCTGGGCCATACTTAGTCAAGAAGGTCCTATCCGGAGGAGCGGTGATGTTGACAGACTTGGACGGGAACGAATTTGTCAACCCAACCAACTTGGACCAGCTGAAGCGCTACTACCCCTAAAACCCATCTCACTGTCATTTGCAAAAATTGATAAAAAATTGTCTTTTTTTTATAAATTTTAAAAAAATTATAGACAAGTCAATAAGTTAGAATTAATTATTCTACCGTCACACATCTCGAATTAATAATCTTGATGTATTTCGAAAATTGCAAAAATCAATCAAATCAATTTTGAACTACGTTTTGTTTGATTCCGCTATTTGTGGATAAGTAGGCAACCCCTCAAAAGGGTACAACCACTGCAATAAACGAAAGACGGGAACGGTGTTCAATAATATGTCTTTTTATCTCGATTACAAAAAAAAAAAAAAAACGCCCGACACGGCATACACAAAAAAAATAATAATAGTAATATTCAAATAATAAAATAAGGAGACTAATATACGGGCATCTTCCCCTTTCCCTTGTACTTCGGGTCGCGCGGAGCCTGAGGTCGCCGAGGTGAAGGCGAGCGTTCCCTAATTACGAGGGGAACCTCTTCAGCTCGAACCCGTTTCTTTGTCGACGGGTCTTCTATAATGGTCTTCGGTCCAAGTCGAGCCCGTACATGCTCGGGTAGTCTATCCCGTGGGCCAAGTGGGTCCTCCACGGGTAGTTTTGGGCCTAGTCTCCTTCCCAAGTCAGTCTGGGGGCTCACCTTTGCCCAAGCACCTTTAGCGCTGGACCCTCCAGCTTGAGTCTTGGTCTTCTTCTGCAATGACATGAGACGGACTAGGGTAGCAGGAGTGTCTCCTTCATCAAAAAAGCCCCTGTTGTCCTTAGCTTGCTCCCTTCGCAGCAGGTCGAAAGCTTCATCAACCTTCAGAGCAGCTCGGGTTTTAGCATCCCCTGCTTTGGTCCACTTCGTGTAAGATTCTGAAACCCAGATCGAGTGGCGAGATTTGACAATGGGCCAAGTATGCCGTGTGTACCATCTTTGCATCCAGGTATCACACATTACATCAGTCAGTTGGGTAGGGTCACTCAAAACTGCTTCAACTTCAGGGATTCGCTGGGTCCATCCATACTGTCTAGTATGCGATCTGGGTAGAGATGAACCATCTGCCTGAAAGATAGGATCACCTGATAGCGGGCTCTGTCCCTCGGGTCCAAGCCACTCCAAAGGTATATGGGCCACCACGGAACTACCCATCGAATTAACGGGCCACCATGGAATGACAAAACCTCGTCCCAGTACTTTTGCGTGATCTGACGAGAAAAGTCAATGGCCCGCCTCCTCGTCATCACCTAGTTATGACGATAGTTGCTCGCATCAAGAGGAGGATCTATAACTGATAGCCTCTCATATAGCCAAATCTACAAAAAGGAAACAAAAACATGAGTTCCCGAGGAGAAATAGGCGTCCGCCCAAAGCCACTCAATCGAGTGCCTAGGACACTCGATCGAGTGGTACTCCTGGACACAAACAAGGGGCTTTTTACGAGGGCACTCGGTCGAGTGCCAGGGTGACTCGACCGAGTGCCCGCTGCAGCAAACCATGCGCGAAGAAAAAATAAAAAAATAAATCAAAAATCAAAAAAATAAATTGCAAAGTAACATACTTGCAGCAATCGGGTGCTCTCGGTAAGACGAATTGCTTGCGGCTGTCTAATCCTTGGATAATCTCGCCCGTGATCAGCCAAGCCGGGCTGTGTTCAGTCTCCATCAAATCTACTACGGTCAGAAGATGGGTGTTTCCCATGCAGGATAACAAATCCATGTGACCCTCTAAAGCATATACGTGGAGCATACAGAAAGAAAAGGCCCTACGGCTGTAAGCCGGTTTGACCCGAACATCAAGAGAATTCATAAATTTCTCAGCCAAGTCGATCAGAGAAATTTTATCACCTTCTATCATGCAGGATACCTCATTGTGAGAAAGCCCTAGAAATTCTCGAAGCTTCCTCCTCGGGTCATAGATCGAGTACGGGACGGCTGGACGAAGTACCGGGTTCCATCCTCCTATAGATGCAATCTCCTCAGGTAAAGGGCAAACTTCGCCCCGGGGAAAAGCAAAGACATGATATATGTCATCCCAGTAAGCCAATCATGCATCCAGGAAATAACGATCAACCACCATCTGACGGAACGGGTACAGCTGAGTTATACCCGTTTGATTTAAATCCACCCTATCCATGTCCCTAAAGCGACGGGACTACTCCTGCAGCATAACGATCAATCTATCGATTCCCATGGCGAATTCCTTAAGAAAATAAAAGATTTACTTTTTGCCTTAAGGGAAATAAAAAGGTTTTCTTTTTAAGAAGGGAGTAAATTGTGATGGAGTTGTGAGAAAATCAAGGGCATTAAGGGGGTATTTATAGTAGACCTCTTTCCATATCTTTCCATATCACAAGTGTTTTCTAATCCTAATTGGAATCAAACCGCAAGCCTAGTCTCGATACTAGCACGGAAATCTCCATCCCGAACTTTCCTAATCTTTGTTAGGAGTCAAAAATCTCAAAGTTTCCGAAATTCAAAAATCTCAAATTTTCAAGATTTCAAAATTCAAGTTTTCAAAAAATCATTTTTCCCCAGCGCGAGTCATTTTGCTACCTACGTATTGCATGCATTTTATATGACTTATACAGGTATGACTCAAACGGAGACGTGCAACCCACTATACCTCCCCAGCGGAAGCCAACGGTGGCATTTAACGGGATGGGCCTACATACAGGCGCACCCAGGACTTATGCGACAAGTCCGATTCCCCACGGAGTTATTATCTACAGCTCAGGTATGACTTCTAGCTTATGGCTGGCGAGCCCTTCACGCGAGTCTAATAGACTATAAACGACCCGACCGGAAGTCCGCCAGGTTTCAATCCTCGATTGGCCTGGTGGCTACTCTAACTTTCGCCTTGTCCAAGCCTCAGTCAGAGTGGGGGCTCTGTAGACACCCACATTTTGACTGCCAGGTGTCTATGGTAGTTTTCCAAAAAACACCCGATGATGATTGGACGCTAACGTGCTTCTATGCGCTCGGATACGGGCTCAAATCCATTAATTGCTGGCTAACACACTTACAGAGTACAAATCTCACAAAACCAACCTTGAATCCAGGCCCAGTGGATCATTCCGAGTCAAACAGGACTAATTAGGGGCAAAACCGACACCGAAATTAAAACCGACTTTTTTGCGATTGGGTTAACCCCGGTCAAAGTCGTTTCCGAGATACACAAAACAACCCATCAAGCATCCAAAGTCAAGGTCCAAGTCAATGGACCCGCGCAACCCATTTGGGCCCCTCGATCGAGTGCCCGACCCACTCGATCGAGTGGGCCTGTTTCGAGCCCAGCTGCAGGCGTGACGGGCCACTCGACCGAGTTAGCCACCTACTCGGTCGAGTAACCCTAACCGAGTGCCCTAGCTTTGCCTATATAAGCAACCCCTTGCACACCCTTAAAGACACTCTTTTTCGAACCCTAACCTTAGCACCCTTGCAACCCTAAAACTCAACCCCAACTCTACACTAAGCAATTCAACAATCAAACCCTAGCCCTAGTACTTGGAATCAAAACCCGAGCCACCATAACTCACCATTCATAACACCTCGAAGGTCTTGTGTTAAAGCCACGATTACGAGTCCGATCCGAGACAAGAACATGTAGGTTGAGGGTGTCAAAACCCCGTTCTCTTCTCCTTCTCTCTTCGTCGTCCGTCTTCCTTTTCTTCGTCTTCTTTTTTCGTTTTTTTTTATTTTGTTCATTGTATCATATTATCGATAATAACTAGTACAAAACACTAAAATACTTATCGATTTGTGTCGAATAAGAGGGATATCAGAATAAGAAAACACGAATATACAAGTGTACTGCACACAGCGTTGACGGTCGCTTATTCCGGTACCCCGACTATTTGATTATTGAGATAAGTTAACTTAAACAATAATTCGTTATTATTTTTGTCGGCATCATCATTAATCTTGCATTCATCAATTTCAAAACCTTTTTTCAAGATACGTTTTTTTTAATAAGGGTCGAAACCCGTTAACGTGGATCCGACATCACAATCCTTAGGGATTTATTTCGATGTCGGAGAAGCCGAGGGAATCATGACCTCTAATTTAAGAAAAGTTTCGATTCGTTAGATCCGATACCAATTTCATAGTTGGATGTCGAATCTAACAATCTTGTCAATTTAATTAAATTAATTCGATTTCTCGTTGATGCTAACGTAGATGTCACGTTGTAATTATGACGCTAAAAACGCGGAGAGAAATTCATATCGTTTTGATTGACTTAAAACGACTCAAATCAATTTTCTTTATTTTTTCGCTCTAGTATTCCGTATCGATTCAATAATCGAATACGAGATATAACGAGCTTTTAAATTTAGAGTCGGGTATAAATTCAATAATATTTATATTCGGTTCAATCAAATTGATGATTTATAAAAAACCCGAATCGAGCATAAGTCATACAATATTTATGCTCAATTCGGTAAAACCGTCGAGTTATCAAAAATCAAAAGCAATTTCTAAATCAATACAAAATTGCGAACGAATTATAATTCGTACAGGGGGCACTCGACCGAGTGACTAGCCCACTCGGTCGAGTGGCACCCCAAAATCGGATCAGAATGCTTACTACGACCCCCACTCGGTCGAGTCTCACAGTGACTCGGTCGAGTGGCCATGTACTCGACCGAGTTGGCCAATAACTCGGCCGAGTATGGTCTGAAACGCAAAACAGAAACCTTTTTTAGAGGTTCACTCGATCGAGTCCATCGACCACTCGACCGAGTGGCCTCATCACGACCAAAACCGTGAGTCGAACATTCTTCTTCTTTCTAAAATCGATAGTATTTTACGACTTAGGTCAACATGTGCCTAATTAATCACGTGTATTACTATCTTTTCAAACCATGCATCATCTCGTTTACATCATTCAATTCAATTCAATATTTGCACAAACCGTTATTATTCGTTGTACCATTACTAACAGTTTGCTTGTTTCTTTCGTCAATGTTTGCTCGTTTATTTTATTTTACTAAAATGAACCCACATGCTAAAATTCAACTTCGACGTTAGAATTAATTGCATTAAATTGACTTAGAAACCCTTTTCAATTCCATTCACATGTTTAGGGAAAATAATCTTTGCATATCGTTTTCCTGTTCAACTAACGCACGTATTGGAAAGTCATTCGAATTCTTAGTAGAGGCCGCTAATGTGCGGGCGGGGTTGGGTGTCCTTTGTGGGCTTCCCAACACGTACCCAACACGGAATTTCCCCAGCGGAGTCGCCAAATTGTGGACATGACATAGGTCCACCCCGACGCGGCCACGCGCGGGTTTGGGTAGACGAATGAATCTCCATATGAGAATGGATCGAATTGAAATTTAGGTCTATGTGGAGTCGCCACCGAATTTTGTGGTTATTCGGAACCATTCGAGCCCACTCTATGTCGTAGTGGTCCGTATACAAAATACGGCCCATTTCCGACGTCAGAGTTTATTGGGCTTGTCCCTTTGCATTTGATACCAAACCGACATTATCGGATATTGTGTATTGAATGACTATCGTGCGCCAACGGTTTCGGGCATCCGGAAACCGAGGTTCTGAGTAAGGGGTGAGGGTACGTGTTGGGAAGCCCACCAAGGACACCCAACCCCGCCCGCACATTAGCGGCCTCTACTAAGAATTCTAATGACTTTCCAATACGCGCGTTAGTTGAACGGGAAAACGATATGCAAAGATTATTTTCCCTAAACATGTGATTGTAATTGATGGGGGTCGGAAGCCAAGCCTCGGGTCGCCTGCCAATCAGGCCCCAGGACGCCCAATCCCTGAATAAAGGATGGCCTGCCCAGCAGACCTCCCAGCAATGTCACTAAAAACTCCAAGTGAATAGTCTTAATCACTTAACCGCCTGGCCTGGTTTTGCCGCCTGCCGAGCAGGGCAGACCAAGCTTCCCGCCTGTTTCTAGGGCGCTCCCGCCCAAGCAGGACCAAAGGAAGACCGAGGACCCATCCGTCATTTTGTCTAAAAGGTAAGGGGAAGTGAGTGGACGAGACGACTCCACGTGTCGCGCAAATATCCACCCATTTCCCTCTTCTCTTTTCTTCTTTCCTCTCTCTTGTGGGAAGGTATAAATACTTTCCCATTTCCCACATGAGAGGGGTTGGATTTTCTCTCTCTAGACTCTTACTCCTAAAAACGCCACCTAGCTCCTCACGAACTAGGTTCATCAAGGCATTTCACGGGCTAACTTAGGCATCGGAGAGGGTTCCCTCGGACAACCTCCGAGGCCCTGTGCGTTCATTGTGCAGGGAGCAAGCCAACTCCGCCGGGAAGGTCCGATCAAGGGAGTGAGACAAAGGGCAGGTTTAAGGAAATCAGACGATCGATTGTTCACTAGTAATCCAATTGTACAGCCCGGATCCAAGGCCGGGTGAATTGTTTCCGTGACCGGAACAATTTGGCGCCGTCTGTGGGGAGCTTACGGTTGTGCTCACGAGTTACCCACTAAAATCAACCACTCATAATCACAAAAAACTAAAACAATCATGCCAGAAATCATCGATGCCAGTGCAGGGACGGGTCCGACGGTCCCACCGGTGACCCCCCTGTATGGTATGCCGCAGTCGGAGAGGGTTCCTCCTGCCACGATCCTTGGGGTAGGGGGAACCAGTCTCCTCGGTGGACCAAACACTGCTGTGGCACCTGAGTTGGGGGCACACCCAGGACACGCTCTGAATCTGACCCCAGCTCAGATGGCGCAAACAGCCGCTTTCTTCTCTGCGATGCTGAACCAGAAGTTCACTCCTGAGGACTTGGTAGGCAGAGTCGCATCGGCTCCCAGGCAACCATCCTCAATCAGCAGGGATGGAGCTGGGGGCACGAGGCGGACCGCCACCAGAAATGCTCAGAGGAAGGCAAGAAGGACGACACAGGCGTATGCGCATGTGCAAAGGCGCATTACCACCGGCAACCCAGAGCCACCTGTCCAGCAGGCGTTCTCCATTCACACAACAGAATCAGCGTCTGGAGAACAGGGAGGTTTATCCCGGGAATTACAGGAGCGAATGAGGCCCAGGGAGCCCATGTCAAAACGCTTGGGAAAAAAGCCAGGCGGGGTTTTCTCCAGGCTAACACCGGCGGTCAAAGAGCAGTCAGCCCCTGGTTTATCCCAAAGCCTGCAGTCAAGGCTCAATCGGGGGCAACCACTCGAATCTAGGTATCACCAGGGTGAGAGCTTCTGTCACTCTCAGAGGAAGAGACCCAGGCAAGTCTCCCCTGAGACAGAAGATGAAGCAGCGAGCAGGCCGCCTCCAAGGCACCGCTCCCCCAGTATGAGGAAACTGGCCCATAAACAATGGGATACTCATGGTAACCAATCTGGGGAAAGCAGGTCACGATTGGTAGGCAGGCCCACAAAAACCCCACTTCACCATGAGGTACAAGAATACCCCATTCCAAAAATTAAAATGCCCACCATTAAGTTTGATGGAACAACAGACCCAGAAGACCACCTGGCGGCATTTGAGAGCCACATGGGCATGTACGACGTAGATGATGCCATCTGGTGCAAAGTTTTCCCAACCACCCTGGTAGGGCTTGCACAGGGATGGTTCAGGGACCTCCGCCAGGGTTCAGTCAAGTTCTTCATAGAGTTGGCCGAGATCTTCCTCGAACAATATGCTGGGAATAAAAGAAGACGCCTCACTCGTTTCGATCTTATGACCCTAAAGCAGAAAAAGGGTGAAAGTGTAAGGGAATACCTGAGAAGGTTTGATCTATCCTACCAGCAGGTCAGGGAGATCGATGATTCCACGGCCGCCTACGCCCTGACAATCTCCCTTCTTCCAGGGGAAATGAAAAATCAAATGATCAGGGCCCAGCCAGAAACTTTGGCCATGGCCAGGAAAATTGCGGAAGGGTTTATTCTGCAGGAGGAATTCCACGGCCTGACGGATACCCCTGCAGGCCAAACAAAGCCGCAAGGGGTACCGCAGGGTGGACGTGGCAGAAATGAGCCAGGCAAGCAGAGGGAAGAGGGAGACACTCCCAAGAAGGAGCGCACTGTCTACCAGCCCAGGTTTGACAGTTACACTGCCCTCAACAAATCCCGGGCGGAGATCTTCGAACTAGAAAAGGAAACCGCTAAGTGGAATCGCCCGAACAAACCTCGCAGCCCAAAGGGAGACCCCAAGAAATTCTGCACCTTCCACGACTGCATAGGCCACACCACCGAGGAATGTCGCCACCTGAAAGACGAGATCGAGAAGTTAATCAGGAACGGATGGTTGGCCAACTATGCAGCAAGAAACAAACCCCAGAAAGAGGTAGCAGACAAACCTGAGGGCTCAGCACAAAACTGCATGGCCATCCATGTAGTTTCAGGGGATGCAGAGGGGCGGACCAGCAGGCGCAGCCAGAAGAGACAAATCCGCGAGCTGAGGAACCAAATTTGCTACGCCGAAAAGGCAGGCAGCCCAAGGGGCACTACCCTAAGCATCACCCCCGAGGATGCGGGGAGAGTCGTGTACCCACATAATGACCCTTTGGTCTTAACCCTGGAAATCAGCAATCATATTGTTAAGAGGTGTATGGTGGACACTGGCGCCTACACAAACCTCTTATACAGGGATGCTTTTGAGAGGATGAACCTTGAGAAAAGGCACCTAAAGCCTGCCCCCGGATCTTTGTATGGATTCAATGGAGCAGGCATGCTACCCATGGGAGTCATCGATCTGCCCGTCACGTTCGGGGAAGGGACCTCAGCAAGAAATATCAGGGCGTCATTTGTTGTGGTGGATGCCAAATCCGCGTACAACGCCCTGATCGGCCGAGCCACCCTGGATGAAATAGAAGCTGCCGTATCAATTAGGGCCCTCACCGTAGCCTATGTTACTAACTTTGGCATGGAGGGGAAGGTCCACGGGGATCAGGAGTCGGCCAGACACTGCTATTCCGTGGCCCTGCAGGCCCATGAGACAGAAAGAAAAGGGAAGAGAAAAGCCCAGTGCTCCCCTAGCAGGGAAGGCGAGATCCCGACTGCTCAGCAAGAGCCAGTCCGCCTAGAGCCTGAAGGGGAGAGCATGCTAGTGGATTTAGAGCCAGGGAGGCAGGTCCTTATTGGAGCCG
The DNA here is from genome assembly GCA_958450325.1 of Agrostemma githago. Lineage (NCBI taxonomy): Eukaryota > Viridiplantae > Streptophyta > Magnoliopsida > Caryophyllales > Caryophyllaceae > Agrostemma > Agrostemma githago. Next base: position 55,529,163 of record OY288247.1, on the reverse strand, counting down.
GCCTGGAGGAGTCCTATCAAAAGGAACTAATTGCGGTCCTAAGAGAAAACAGGGATGTATTCGCCTACTCTGCAGACGAAATGCCCGGGGTCGACCCGGCATTTATTGTTCACAAGCTGAACATCAGTCCGGAGGCTCGCCCTGTAAAGCAGAAGAAGAGGAACATGTCCGTAGAAAAAGATGCGGCAATTAAGGAAGAAATAGACAAGCTTCTGAAGGCAGACTTCATTGAAGTCTGTGATTACCCAGAATGGCTGGCAAACGTTGTCATGGTAAAAAAATCATCAGGCGCATGGAGAATGTGCGTAGATTTTACCAAAATCTCAACAAGGCCTGCCCTAAGGACTGTTACCCTCTGCCCAGGATTGACCAGCTAGTAGACGCCACTAGTGGATACACCACGCTGAGTTTTCTGGATGCTTTCTCAGGGTACCACCAAGTGTACCTCTAGCAGCCAGACAGAGTGAGGTGCGCCTTCATAACCAGCCATGGCACCTACATGTACAAGATGATGCCATTTGGGCTGAAGAATGCAGGCGCCACTTACCAGCGGTTGGTAGACAGGGTCTTCGAAAACCAAAAAGGAAGAAACTTAGAGGCCTATGTTGACGATGCGATCGTCAAAAGTAAGGGGGACAAGGAACATCTGATAGACCTTCAAGAGACCTTCACTTCCCTGCGGTCATATAAGATGAAGCTGAACACGAAAAAATGCACATTCGGGGTCCGATCCGGGAAATTCCTAGGTTTTTTGGTCAGCTCCCGGGGGATAGACACCAACCTTGAGAAAATTCAGGCGGTCCTGGACCTCCCGGAGCCTAAAACTATCAGGGACATTCAGAGGCTGACAGGCAGGATGGCCGCCCTGGCTCGGTTCATCGCCAGATCAGCAGACAAGTCCACCCCTTTCTTCAAAATATTAAAAGGCAACAAACAGTTCAAATGAGAAGACGAACTGAAAAAAGCCTTCGAACAATTGAAGGATCACCTGAAAAAGCGCCCAACCCTGGCAAGACCGGTAGCCGGAGAAAAGCTATATCTATACATCGCTGTCACAAACACGACGGTAAGTGCTGTCATCCTAAGGGAGGAAGCAAACTCACAGCAACCCATTTACTTTGTGAGTCACGCCCTGGGAACAGCCGAAAGAAATTACCCCCTGATAGAAAAGGCCGCCTACGCAGTCATCGTTGCAGCCAGAAAACTCAGACCCTACTTTGACGCACATCCTGTCGTGGTCCTCACCGACCAACCACTGGAGAAAGTGTTGGAAAAGTTTGAAAAATCAGGGAGACTGCTGAAATGGGCGATTGAGCTAAGTGGGCTGGGAATATCTTACCAGCCAAGAACAGCCATCAAAGCCCAAGCCTTGGCCGATTTTCTGGCTGAATGCTCCCATTCAGGGGAAGAAGAGCCCCCTGCTTAGGAGTGGATCGTACACACTGATGGATCCTCAACAGCCAACGGTGCAGGCGCAGGCGTCGTATTAACGAGCCCCGAGGGAGTGGATTTTGAGCATGCACTCAGGTTTACCTTCCAGGCGTCTAACAACGAAGCAGAATATGAGGCTGTAATCACAAGGATAAAACTGGCTAAAGCTGCAGGGGCAGAGCGAATTACACTAGCCACCGATTCTCAGCTCATCGCCAATCAAATTAACGGAGAATATGAAACCAGAGATCAGACCATGGCCGCCTACCTTGAGAAAGTAAAACAGGAGTTGTCAGGTCTGAAATCCTACGAAATCCAGCAAATACCTCGGTCGCAGAACAACCGAGCCGACGCCCTGTCAAAGCTGGCCAGCTCCAGCCTGCAAGACATACGGAGGTCGGTGTGGGTCGATGTTCTGCATGAAAAATCTACCGGCATCTGTCAGGCAATTAGCACCGTTGAGGAAGGGCCGGAAAGTTGGATGACCCCCTTCATCCAGTTCAAAAAACATGGTATCCTGCCATCAGACACAATACAAAAGAGAAAGGTACAGGCTAAGGCAGCCTGGTTCATAATCGTTGGTGAAGAACTCTATAAGAAGTCTTTTACTTACCCTCTGCTCAAATGCCTACGGGCAGACCAGGCTGCTGAAGTATTGGACGATATCCACTCAGGCATTTGTGGACATCACATCGGTGGGAGATCGCTGGCCCACAAAGCTCTAAGGGCAGGCTACTACTGGCCCACTATGCTGGCGGATGCCAAGAGCCTGACCCAGAAATGCAGAAAGTGCCAACTCTTTGCTCCGTCGATCCATGCCCCGGCCCAGGAGCTCAGGCCAATCCTATCCCCCATCCCCTTCGCTCAATGGGGGATGGACATACTAGGACCCTTCGCGGTGGCCACAGGGGGCAGGAAATTCTTGATCGTCACCATAGACTACTTCACCAAATGGGTGGAAGCCGAGGCAGTACCCAACATTAGTGAGCCGGCGGTCAGAAAAGTGGTCTGGCGAAACATTATCACCAGGTTCGGCCTGCCAAAAATGTTGGTATTTGACCATGGCAGACAATTTGATAATGATCCTCTAAGAGTCTGGCTAGAAAGCCACAACGTCACTGTTGCCTATTCAGCTGTCTGTCATCCTCAAACCAACGGACAGGCAGAAGCAGCCAACAAACAAATCTTAAATGGCCTGAAGAAAATGGTGGATGACTGCAAGGGTAGGTGGGCTGACGAGCTTCCCAATATACTCTGGTCAATCCGGACTACCAGAAAAGAATCCACAGGCCAGACCCCGTTTGGTCTAGTATATGGAGCAGAAGCATTATTACCAATTGAGGCAAGGATCCCTTCTCTGCGCTCCCTGCAGTACGACCAGGCTGAAAACGAAGCTGCAATGGTCGAAGCCTTGGACCTGGTAAATGAGTTAAGGGAAGAAGCCAGTACCAACATCGTTGCCTACCAGCAACGAATGAGGAAAGCCTTCAACACCAAAGTCCGTCAAAGGAACTTCCAGATGGGTGAGCTGGTTCTGAGAAAAACACAGGCGGTAGGAAAATCAAGGGAACATGGAAAGCTAAGTGCCAACTGGGAGGGTCCATACCAAGTGACTCAAGTCCTGGGACCAGGCACATACAAAATCGCCAACCTTGAAGGGCAAGAGTTGCATGCTCACTGGAATGCGGACACTTTGAAGAAATATTACGTCTGAACAAAATTCGAAGATAGTTTTTATTTTTGCTAAAAACAAATGGCGGAGGACGGTCAAAGAATGTCGACGGCTCCGACCACCCAAAATGTCACAAGTTTTATAAAGAAATGAGAAAGATCCAGATTTATACTCGTTGCCTGTTCAATCTTGCGCATTCACACACAAACGAGCAGGGGGCAATAGGGGGAGGCCCCCCTGTTGCCAAAATCAGGAAAAATGAACCCCCCAAAAAAAAAAAAATCCAAACCTCCCTGCTTACCTCCGGGCAGGCAGGGGGCAGGCCCCCTGAGCTTTGAACAAAAAGCCAGGGACAGGCCAGATCAACATGGACTGGGGGCAGGCCCCCCAACCTTGTATAAAAAACGCAAAGGCCACCCTGCTTGCCTCTGGGCAGGCAGGGGGCAGGCCCCTTGGACTTTGAACAAAAGCCAGGGACAGGCCAAACTAACAAGGACTGGGGGCAGGCCCCCCAACCTTGTATAAAAAACACAAAAGCCCCCCTGCTAGCCTCTGGGCAGGCAGGAGGCAGGCCCCCTGGACTTTGAACAAAAGCCAGGGACAGGCCAAACTAACAAGGACTGGGGGCAGGCCCCCCAACCTTGTATAAAAAACACAAAAAGCCCCCCTGCTAACCTCTGGGCAGGCAGGAGGCAGGCCCCCTGGACTTTGAACAAAAGCCAGGGACAGGCCGAACTAACAAGGACTGGGGGCAGGCCCTCCAACCTTGTATAAAAAACGTTAAGGAACCTCCCTGCTTACCTCTGGGCAGGCAAGGACAGGCTGCGCATCAAACTCATGAAGAATCAAACAAGAACAAACAAAGCAAACGGAAAAATCTACATAAAAGGAATAGCGTCAAAGGAACACACGATAAGAGTTTTTAGAACAAGTGATTACAAATAAAACACGGCAGCCGGCCACCAAAAGGGCTCGGCGCGCAAAGAAGTAAGAAAGTTAAAACGTTGGCACAGGCGCAGCAGGAGACGAGCAAGAGCCCTCTGAGGAAGACTGCCCTCCATGTTAGGCAGGAGGGGCGTCTGGACCGGAAGTAGCAGCTCCTTCAGACAGTCTGCGCATTTGAGCTTCGTCCTTGGCAGTATAGAGGGCCCGAAAAGCGTCTTCGTCAAAGCCAGGGAACATCTCCCTGACAGTCTCCATAACTACCCCCAAACAAGAGTGGGCGCCATTCACAAAGCCCGCCGACACAGCCGTATCCACCTCCTGGAGAATTTCGTCCCTCTCCTTCTCCCATTCCTTGGTCTTCGCTGCCAAATCGTCAAGAGCCGCCTGCAGATCTGAACGTGCCTTGGAAAGGCGCTCCCCTAGGTCGACGACGCTCTTTTTGGCGTGATCCAGCTCAGCCAAGGCTTTCCTGGCCTGATCCAACTCCGCGAAGGCCTTCCGAGCTCTCTTTGACTCCTCCCCCAGGCGGGACACCTCCCTGATGGCCTTCTCATTCTCGGACTTCCAGTGGATCGCCTGACCCTTGGCCTCTTCCAACTCAGCCTCCCTTTTCGCCAACTGGTCCTTCAGGCTGGCAATGAGAGCAACGTCCCTCTCAACTGCAGAAAGGCGGTCAGAGTTGGACAGTTCCTCATCACTCAGGCGGTTAAGGGCCGCCAGCTCTTCGGAAGCTTGGATGATGCGGGCATTACGCTGGACGTACTGGGTCACTTGGCTGGTAGCAGAATGGACAGTCTTGAGATGATGGTCCGCCAGAACTGCCCCAGAATCAGAAAGCAAGGCGGAAACATCTTGGCTATTGCCGGCGGTGTATTGGAATTCAGTGTTCTCCTCTGAAAAGAGGGTACCAGGAACCCCCTGAGCAAAGCGCTTGGGTTCAGGCGTGGAAGTCACCAGGTCCACCACTTGGTCAGCACTTGGAACCTCCCTGCCCCTTTTTCTAGTCAGTGCCCTGGGAGTGCTCTCCCCAGTCTCTTCGGAGCCCGCAGCCCGCGGCCCCGAGGGAATCTGAATCCCTGAGGAAAGCCCCCCCTTCCTGCCAGCAGGCGAAGGGGTAGCCTCATGGGCAGCAACCTTCACAACTGGAGAGGGGGTGGCCCCAGAAACCGCCGTTTTCGCAGGCGTAGCTTTGGGAGGAGGAGGAAGCCTTGGTCTACTGAACGACAGACCCTTCAAGTGCTTCATCAGATTCTTCTCACCTCTCTTAAAATCAGGGGGAAGAGAAGGGCGACTTTGGACGACAACAAGGTCTTCAGACAGGCCCAGGCGCCTCACCTCCCCTTTTCTCCAAATAAAGGTAGCAAGAGATGCAAGGCAAACAGGCAAATGGTCAGGACACTCTAAAAAGAAGAGGAAGAGTAAGAAATAATCATCGACGCTCCTGAACTACCTTCATCTAGACCCGGATTCATGCCCAACCGGGTCAAGTACTTATCAGACGCAATAACCTCCGCATGGGGGAGCCATAATGTAGGGCCATACACCCCATACTTATCAGTATGGGCGGCAAAATAGCCCGTCAATTCCTTGTCTCTCTCGCCCAGCTTCACCTCCAAGGCTCTTCCACCCACGCCAGGGTGATACTCCTCAGGGGTCTCTAGCCTGGTGTGGACATGATTCCGGAAATGTCGGGGAATCTTCCACCCATGAATGCTGTGTACAAAGAGGAAGTTGTTCTTCCAGTCCCTCAAACTATCCATGGCAGGCCACACCAAAGAATGTCCCTTCTGCCTCAAAAGGGAGCAATAACCAGGGGAGCCCGCACTCCCAGAAGAAACCATTTGTAAGCCCACCATAAATCGCAGGGCGTCAATGGAGGGCTCGGTACGGTGGAACAGACAAGTCCAGACATATGAAATTAACGCCCTGACAGCCGTGGCTGTCAGCTGGGCGATGGCGACGTTCATACGCCTGAAGATCTCCTCCAGGGCAGGATGGAGGGGAAAGCGAAGGCCAAACTCCAGACATTTATGGTAGACCGCTATACACCCATCGGGAGGGTTGCATACGGTATCCTTCTCGCCGGGGACAACGACTGTATACCCTTCCCCGAAATTGTAAAGCCGCTCAATCACACCGGCGGCGTCCTTTGCCAGGATCAACTCCCGATTTTTTCGGTCGGGGAAAGTACTCAGAGGGATGCGATATTTGACTTTGTCTAAATAGTAAACCCTACCCTTCTCCCGACGAACAAGGGGGCCTGAGGTTCTAGAGGGGTCAACCTCCAGCGCATAATCATCCGAGTCAATGGCGTCAAGCGAAGGGGGGTCAGGAGAATTACCACCTCCGCTGTCCGCCGAATGTTCTTCCTCAAAACCAACCTCCCTAGAAGAGGAGGCAAAATTCACCCCTTCCCCCCTCTTTGATGGGTCAGTGAAGGGTAAAATCCGCTCACGGGTTCTAGACATTTTACTCTAATGGAAGCGGAAAAACAGAAAATCAAAAAGAAAAAGCAGGAAGTGGAAGGCAAAAGTCTGACCTAAGATCGCCTGCCAAGTGCGGTGAAAGCCCGAAGAAGGAATCTCCCAGAGAAATGGGGGTACAAAGTGGGGTACGATCCGTCAAACACCCAAGGGTTTTTGCAGAAAGAAGGGATAAGAAGATTTCAAGAAAAAAGAGATTGGAGAAGAAAAAAGAAGAAGAATGTGCAACTGATTGCTTTTATAGGGAGAAGGGCATGCGAAGGGTCACCAAAATCTTAGGAGTCCACCCAAAGACCACTGCCCACGCGTCACTTCCTCAGGAATCGGCCCTGTGTGGTTTCCCAAGAAAAACCTCGAAAAGACCAAAAAAGTGTCAAGGGATTGATCACCCTATGACATCTCCCCTTCATTTCAAACAAAAAAGTAATAGACACATTAAAAATACAATACACAAACACATCGCCTGAATTTCATTACATTAAATCTTGAAAGGGAAAATTACATTCAGTACCCAGCAAGGAAAGAAAATATACAAGGGCCCAAGAATTCCGGCCCCACGAGTAAACGCCCTGCTAAGCAGGCCTAATCATCATCCAAATCAGGGTAAGGGTCCCCAGGGCTGCCTGGACCCCCAAAGTCCGAACCCCAGTCCCAATCTGGGGAGTCTTGAAAAGGGTCATCAGGGATCCCATCCTCATCCCTGTCACTTAAACAACCAAGACCTCCACTGTCGTCAGAATCTTGGCTGCTATCCTCCCAGTCCTTGCCAAAGGGAACGACCTGGGATTCGTCGCAGGTGCGACAGCCTGTCTTCTTCACAGGCGAGGAGGGGCCTGACGCCAAGGAGGAGTCAGTATCAGAGAGGTTGGGATCAAATTGCTCAGGGTGCAGCCACGGAAAGCACTCGTGGCATCCCCTGTCAAAACAACCCCCTCCCTGGGGACAGCGCCTGAATCTAGGTGCAGCAGGGGGTGAGGGCCTCTTGAAGCGCTTGTTCAGCCTAGCAGGAGTCCTCCTACCCCTCCGACAGGAATGAAGCCGTGGACGACGGCTATAACGAACAGCTCGGTAAGCAGCGCGAGCATATCGAAGCTTCCAGAATCCTCTGAAAGTGAAAGTAACATAGCGAGACCCGCGGCGAGTCACATATTTTTTGATCCAAACCATGATTAAAGACAATGAAAGGAAGGAAGGTTGGAAATGAGGCGTGAAAATGATGAAGGAAGATGCAATTTATACAAAGAGGAGAAGCAGAGCATTAATGGAGCTTCAACCACCTCTGCAGAGAGGAAAGCCAATCATCAAACTGGCACACTGTTCGAAAACCCACTTTGCAAAGAGGAATAATCATGAAAGAAGACGTTAGAACTCTCTGTATACCCAGAGAAGTTAAAGCTCGTTCCCTCGGGAACACGCAGCGCATTTAATGCAAGAGTGTTCAAGGAGTCAACCTCCCGTCGTCCCAAAACAAGACGTCGCCTGCCGAGCAGGAGCTTCGCTCCCCCTCAGCCGGTGAGGGCCAATTGATGGGGGTCGGTAGCCAAGCCTCGGGTCGCCTGCCAGTCAGGCCCCAGGACGCCCAATCCCTGAATAAAGGATGGCCTGCCCAGCAGACCTCCCAGCAATGTCACTAAAAACTCCAAGTGAACAGTCTTAATCACTTAACCGCCTGACCTGGTTTTGCCGCCTGCCGAGCAGGGCAGACCAAGCTTCCCGCCTGTTTCTAGGGCGCTCCCGCCCAAGCAGGACCAAAGGAAGACCGAGGACCCATCCGTCATTTTGTCTAAAAGGTAAGGGGAAGTGAGTGGACGAGACGACTCCACGTGTCGCGCAAATATCCACCCATTTCCCTCTTCTCTTTTCTTCTTTCCTCTCTCTTGTGGGAAGGTATAAATACTTTCCCATTTCCCACATGAGAGGGGTTGGATTTTCTCTCTCTAGACTCTTACTCTTAAAAACGCCACCTAGCTCCTCACGAACTAGGTTCATCAAGGCATTTCACGGGCTAACTTAGGCATCGGAGAGGGTTCCCTCGGACAACCTCCGAGGCCCTGTGCGTTCATTGTGCAGGGAGCAGGCCAACTCCGCCGGGAAGGTCCGATCAAGGGAGTGAGACAAAGGGGAGGTTTAAGGAAATCAGACGATCGATTGTTCACTAGTAATCCAATTGTACAGCCCGGATCCAAGGCCGGGTGAATTGTTTCCGTGACCGAAACAGTAATTGAAAAGGGAGGTTTACCCAGTGGTTTGCTTCCATGATCTCATCAATCTCGTGGTATTGAGATGGTGGTTATCTTGTAAGAGTGGAGGACAAGACTATACAAAGTATATGAAAACATAACAAAGAAAAGGAAAATATTTTTGGTTTTTAGAATTTTTCAAATTTTTATGATTTTTGGAAAGATTTTTTAAAAATAAAAGATAATAGATCCCTCCCCCCACACTAAAACTGTACATTGTCCCCAATGGACAATTAGGGGAAAAATCAAAAAAGACGGGAAAAGAAGAATAAGAAAAATCTTTTTGGATTTTTATGATTTTACAAATGTTTTTGGGTTTTTAAAATTTTAGGAAAAGAAAATAATTAATAAAAGGGTAGGGGGCCTATGTGTAATCATGTCACCTAGACCCTAGCGAAGTCGAGAAGAAAATGAAAATAAATTAAGTGAAAGGGCAAAAATTGGGAGTAGGTGTAATCACGTCACCTAGCTAGCCAGAATTTCGAAAAAAATGGAAAAATTAGAGAAGGATCAAAATATTTGTATTTTCAAATCGGTCAATGCCATAAACACGTTGCCTAAAGACCGAGAGCAATACTAAGGCCGAAACGACCTCATCAATTCAAGGGACAGCTGGCAAAGATTTGTTAGAAATTGAATAATCAACACAATGATAACAAGATAGTAGAACCGGACACAACCCAATACATGCAATTATAGACACTTCTAGATACACCTACCCAACCCGCGCTCAAATACCCACAACACCGCCTACCGACCGAGGGAGAGGGACTAGTACGAATAATCATCAAACACATATGTAGCATTAGGAGACCCAGAAAAGTACGGCATACTCTCGGAAGGCGCCTGAGGAGAAAATTCCTCATGACCGTCACCTAACCAGAGGGCGTTGTCCGACTCAATCTCACAGAGGTTGTAGATCGTACGACCCTCGAGCGATGAATAATGAGCGTACTCCCAGACTCCCCCTCCTCCCGACTCTGTTTTTGTCAGTCTATATTCACCGAGTCCTAGAGGTAGGTCCCAGTTGTGGTGAATGAGGATGGCGGTTCGGTGTGTGTTGGGTGCAATTAAAGCACGTCCACGGCTAATAAATTGTAGACACCCACATTTTGACCGTCAGGTGTCTATAGCAGTTTCCAAAAAACACCCGATGATGATCGGACGCAAACATGAGTTAATACACTCGATTTTGAACTCGGAATCAATAGTAGTTGGCACGAGCTTTTAGCGGAGTAAAAATCTCACAAAATCGACCTCAAATTCAGGCTCAGTGGGTCGTTCCAGTCAAATAAGACTAATTTGGGTCAAAACCGTCACCAAGGGCAAAACCGTTTTTTAGCGACCGGGTCAAACCCCGGTCAAAGGCATTTCCGAGCCATAAATATCTGGCACACCACCTCGAAAATCCAACTCGAAGTCAAACACCTTCAAAAAATCAGGAATGAAGAAGAGTTAAGCAACTAAAACTCTCCCAAAAAAACAAAACTCGATCTCTAAGGACGTCTCCCACCCGGCTAGACCCACTCGATCGAGTGGACCAGCTCACTCGATAGAGTGGACTCATAAAATCTGCCAAAACCAGGTGTTTTCTTCTCTTACAAGCAACATTTTCCTATCCAAAGACGGAATCCTATTGCATCCAAGACTACTACCTTTCCTATCCGAAATAGGAGTTTCTTCCCATCCAAGCCAGGAAACCTCCCCTATAAATACACCCCCCTTGCACACACAAAAGTGGAACATCCACGACAATTACAATTCCCGACACATGTCAACAATTCACAACACAACAATTCCAATCTCGACATACACAAGTTACAACCCGAGATTCCAACAATACTAGGCTTATTATATCCCGACGTTCCCTCTAGAAATCCTATATGATTCCCGACCATTCACAACCCGAAATTCTAGGCAATTTTAGGCAAACCATATACAAACCCGAGAGCAAAACTCGCCAAATCTCCTCCCTAGCCATACACACCATAACTCACCTATATACATCTTAACGCTTCAGCACATAGGCCGCTACTACGAGTCTGTTTTTGAGATAATCAAGCATGTAGGTTGAGGGTGTCTCAAATCCCGACTTCTCCTTTTTCTTCTCTTTCTCTCGTTCGTCCGTTTCTATTTACGGGTCGTCGTCGCATTTTTTTTCCTTTTCTCGTTACTAATATCGATATTATCGTGCTATTTTCAATAAAGCGTCATCCCTAGGATTCGATATCGACTCTATAATCGAATATCGGATCTAAAGGTATCAATCATTAAATCATGTTAAGCATAATCCCGTTGAAACCGAGTAATGATCACATGGTCCGAAAAGACTAATTACGACATTACAACGTGGAGGAACTATTTTGTCTTAATACAACAAAAAATGATTTACAAACATCTTTTTCAAAATCTACTCTAAATATTCGATATTGATTCTATAATCAAATATCGAATATGACGAGCATCGAAAGCCGAATAGAGTGTAAATCATACTATATTTTCACGCTATTTAGCGAAATCATCATTCTAAGGATGCGATACCGACTCCATAGTCAAATATAAAATCTAACGGAATTAATCAAAAAGCCAAAACGGCCCTCCATGCGAGTCGCGCGGATGTCATGCGGGTCGCGTGGAGGTCATGCGAGTCGCTTGGATCTCATGCGAGTCGCGCGCTTGTGCAAGTCGCGCGGTTGCCTGGAAATTGCGACACAAAAGGGATTATTTCGTCCTAGTTCAATTTTAAAATGACTTCGGTCAACCCGCGTCAAGTGTATCACGTGGTCTCCCTTCTTTCAAAACCGTGCATCATGTCTTTTACATCTTCTAACTCATTTACGCTCCGTTATTATCGCAATTGTTGTATATTATCGTTTGTCGAATTGTATTTCCGGGTGGTATGCCGCTCGTATATTGTAATCTGTTGTCGCACCTTTTATTTCTTTGTTTGATTTATTGTACTAAAATGAACATCACATGCTAAAACAACTTTGACGTTAGTTCAAGATGCATTAAACGACGTAGATCAAACATAATTCACATTGTTTGCATATCATTCAACCGTCAAACTAACAAGTACGCATACACCAAAATCGAACGATATCTTAGTAAAGGCCGCTAAGTGCGGGCGGGGTTGGGTGTTCTTTGTGAACTTCCCAACACGTACCCTCACCCCTTACTCAGAACCGTGATTTCCGGATATCCGAAACCGTTGGCATACAAGAGTCATTCAATACACGATTACCGATAATGTCGGTATTGGTATCGCAATGCAAAGGGACGAACCCAATAAACTATGAAATCGGAATGGGTCGTACTATGTGCACGGCCCACTACGACATAGAGTGGGTTCGAATGGGCCCGAACTCCCACAAAGTTCGGTGGCGACTCCAACTTCGATTTAAATTTCAATTCGAGATCCATCTCACATGAGATTCATTCGCCTCCCCAAACCCGCGCGTGGCCGCATCGGGGTGGACCTATGTCATGTCCACAATATATATTCATTAACACTTACTTTTAGTATTTTTCATATATACTAGACATCTATATCTACAACTTTTATGATGGAACCTAAGGCTAATTCGAAAACTTATTTTACACAGAAAAATCGTAAACATACATCACAGAATTCATTTTACAGCATGTATTGTTAAATAATAAATCAACAATAGTTAATATCAAACTTGGTGATCTAGTGATTTTGTCCTAAACATGATTTTATATGTTAATTCGAGTCTAAAACTATACGAAAATGAGGATCGATGCTCATTAAGCATAAATAATCGATTAATTAATAATCGATTATTTATTTAGGTTACCTTAAGCATAAATAATCGATTCTACAACATATACAAAACTGAAGATCAATGCTCCTTTTCTCTTGCTCCTCTTCATAAATTAGTTAGAAGGACACAAAAACAAACTAAATTAGTTGTTATACAATTAAATAAATTGAAAATAAGTAGTACTAGATTAAAGCCCGTGCTCACATTTCACCAAAAAAAGGAATAAAGCCCGTACGCTGCACGGGTTAGTTGGCTTAATTACATTGATGATGTACATTCGTTAAATAAGAAACTTAATCAAACTATGTCATTACAATAAATAAGATGATCACATGATATTAGTAATAAGAGTTTATTTTAATACTCAAAAGAACACATGATTGCTCTTATTTATAATATAAATTTTCATCACCTTATTATAAATTTTTATGTGAAAATAATTTTACATTTGTAGTCTTATTAAGAGATTTTTTAAGACTCAAAAGTTTTTTATTGATATCTAAGAACGAATGAATTTTTTAATTGATATCTAAGAATTAGTATTATTTATAATATAAGATTCTATCGCATCATCTTAATTTTTCGATGTTGGATAACTTACTCGAGGTTTATAGTCTTTAGATCTGCTTTTAAGACCCAAAAAATGCACGATTACTCTTACTTATAATATAAAAGCATCGCCTTATTTTAATATTTTCGATGTGGGATAATTTTAGATTTGTAGTCTTTTTAAAAGCTTTTAAAACCGAAAAATGACTCATTTATGATATAGAATCTCGTCACCTCAACATAATTTTTCGATGTGGTATAATTTACTTAATTAAAGTTTATAGTTTTAAGTGCTATTTTTAAGACTTAAAGGAGTTTGTCTTTATATCTAAGTTAAAAGGACAAATGATTACTCTTTATTTATATAATCGAATTTGATCATCTTTTATATATTTTGGATGAATGATTACTGTTATTTATATAATAAAAAAAATTCACCTTATTATAATTTTTCGATGTGGGATAATTTTACTTAAATTTATTTAAGTTTAGATATAGTCTAGTTAAGAACTTTTATTTATAGACGAATTATTACACTTATTTATAATATATAGAATTTCATCAACCCATCTTAATTTTTCGATGTGGGATAAATATACTTTAACTATATAGTCTTAGTCTTAGGAACTTCTTTTTAGTCTCAAAAGATTGTTGGTTAATATCTAAGAACGAAAGATTACATAGAATTCTATCACCTCATTATAATTTTTTGATATGTGATAATCTAATTTAACTTTATTTGTTGTCTTATTAAGAACTTTTTTTAAGACTAAAAAGTTTTTTTGTTGATATATCTAAGGACGAATGATTAGTCTTATTTATAATATAGATTTACATCACCTCATCATAATTTGGAGAAATGGTTACTTTTATTTATATAATAGGATTTCATCGTATTATCATACTCTCTTCGGTCAGTATTTTTTTCCTCATTTCATTGAAATACCCCTCACAAATATTAAGGTAATGAAGAAAAAATAGTGAACGAAGAGAGTATGATAATACGATGAAATTCTATTATATAAAAAAAAGTTTATAACCTTAAAAGTGTTTTAAGACTCAAGAGTGTTTTTAAGACTCAAAAGAGAAAGGGTATAATTTTTCGATGTGGGATAACTACTTAAGTTTATATTTTTAAGAGTTTTTTAAGACTCAAAAGATTTTGATTGATATCTAAGAATAAATAATTAGTCTTATTTATAATATAGAATTTCATCACCTTATTATAATTTGTCGATGTTGGATAATTTAACTAAATTTTTTAATCTTATTTATAATATAGAATCATCACCGTAACTTATTTTAATTATTTCGATGTGGGATAATTTTAAGTTGGGAAATTCCCATCTGTACCCTCTAAGTTTTCACTTTTCTCAATTGTACCCCTGCGTATTAGTAATTACCAACTGTACCCCTAAACTCAATTAATTAGTCCCAAGCGTGACTAAACTAGGATCAGCCGTCAATTATGCCGTTAATTTCCAACTTGGATGAAATGACATGGAATTTTTCCTTCCCATTTGTATCCTCTAAGTTTTCACTTTTTCCAGTTGTACCCTCTAAGTTTTCACTTTTCCCAGATGTACCCCAACCTATTAGCAGTTCTTGCTGTTAGTTGATCGTGTCAAACAGATTGATGTTGCTACAATTTATTATTGCTGCCAGTGCTGCTATTTAATTGTTGCCCCTACTGTTTACGGAGTAACTGCTGCAACAGATTTGCTCCTGCTACTATAGATTTAATGCGCTGAATGCTATGTAATCATTAACCCTACTGTAATTATCGTAAGTGCTATGGTCAGTTTCCTGAGACTAGTTACCGTGAGGGAACAGTAATTTAATTTTGTATGAATTTTAAGTACGAGATATGAAACAATTTTTTGGTTATGCAACCAAAATTCATTACTTCTTCAAGCATGTTTTTCCCATTACATTTCAATCTTGTTTTTCTTATTATAATTTTAACAAAACAAGTACTACAACAAATATGAGCAATGCAACATTAAAGTACTTCAAACCCTTCATAATTGACACCAATTCTTTCATTTTCATCTTCAATCCCGGAAATTCATCATTAATAGCTTCAAGACATGATGCAAAATAAGAGAGAAAATTAAGAGAGTGAGGGATAGAGAGGAAGAAAGAGAAGTGTTTGTGGAGGTAATTAAGTGAAAATAAGAAGATAATAAATAGGAAAAAAATTGGGAAGGAAAAGATTAAGAATCGGAGGGAGAATTTAGAGGGAGAAGGAAAGTAACGCTTTGGAGGAAAAAAGAAAAAAAAAAGGATAAATTCCATGTCATTTAATCCAAGTTGGCACTTAACGGCATAATTGACGGTCAATCCTAGTTTAGTCACGCTTGGGACTAATTAATTGAGTTTAGGGGTACAGTTGATAATTTCTAATACGCAGGGGAACAACTGGAAAAAGTGAAAACTTAGAGGGTACAGATGGGAATTTCCCTTTTAAGTTTGTAGTCTTATTAAGACCTTTTTTAAACTCAAAATTTTTTTTAAAAACAAATAAAAAAGACTACAAATTCATGACCTCATCATAATTTTAAAAAAACTGATATAGAATTCCATCATAGTTTTTAAAAAACAAACAAAAGTTTTTTTGTTGGTTGATATATAAAAACAATGATTAATTTTATTTAGTAGAAATTTATAACCTCATCATAATTTTTCGATGTGGGAGAATCGCTTCAGTTGGTTGATGTCTAAGGAATTTTTTTTATTAGGTTTATTTATAATATAGAATTCCATCACCTTATTATAATTTTTTTTATTTAAGTGTATAGTCTTAACAACTTTTTTAAGACTCAAAAAAATTATGTTTGATGAAACTTTATAATTTTTCGAATGTGGATAATTTTACTTAAGTTTATAGTCTCATTTTATATTTTAAGACTCAAAAGATTTTTAGTTAATATCTAAGAGTACATGATTATTACGGAGTACTCCATTATTTATAATATAAAAATATGTCGTTTCATTATAATTTGTCGATGTGGGATAATTTAACTAAAATGTGTATCCTTATTTATAATATAGTATCATCACCGTATCTTATTTTAATTGTTTCGATGTGGAATAATTTTAAGTTCATAATCTTATTAAGACCTTTTCTGAAACTCAAAATATTGTTGGTTTTTTAAAAACTCAAAAGAGAGGGAGTATAATTTTTCGATATAAGATAGTTTACTTAAGTTTATAAACTTAAAGAGTTTTTTATGACTCAAAAGATCTTGATTGATATCTAAGAACAGATAATTAACTTAGTCTTATTTATAATATAGAAATTCATCGTTTTATTATAATTTGTCGATGTGGGATAATTTAACTAAAAATTGTTTCCTTATTTATAATACTAGTTTTAATCTCGCGCAAATTGCGCGGTTGTTCCTTCAAAAATTGTACAAATTCTCATGTAATGAATTAAAATATAAAAAAATATGAAACATTTTCATATAGCTTGTTGCTTCGTTGTAGTAGTTATATTTTTTCCCCTATTGTATAATAGGTACCATGGTTGTTCATATATGAGCGAGGTAGCTTTCTCAATGACTACATACTTTTCTCATTTAAAGTAAGACACTCAAAACCAACAAATGAGAACATTAATATATCAGAGATGTCAAAATCTAATGTTCGAAGCATTGTATATTTTTATTTAACAAACTTGTTATTCAGTCGAAACTCACAAATGAAATCCTACAGTTCATAAATTGATTTGTCTCTTTATTAAAAAATAATGAACTAATTTCTTTTCTCTCATTCTAATTTCTAAATTGTTCAAAAGAATCAGAGAAATGATAAACTTTTTAAAATTAAAGAGCCAAAATATTAGGGTGTTATCAAAAACAACTTTAATCAGTTGATTTAGGCATATATATTAACACAATTCATAAGTTATTTTTCTAAGAGCAAATGAATTGATTATTGATCAAAAGTCAATACAAAATCAACTAACATATTATCCAGTATCAAAATTGACATACTCCAATGCAAAACTCTATTACTACAAAGAAACGAAATCAACTCATCCTTGCTCATCTACATTGTGATCGCTTTCCTCACACAATCAAGAGCTAATATAGTATTCAAGGCATTTTCCTCACACAACTGTGACTGCCTTCGTTATCGAAAATAGGTCTCCTACTGAAGGCTCTTACACTCAAGGCCTCCTTAATGCTAAACTCACCTTGGTTACTTCCCCTTTACTCCTTATATCCTATTTCAACATTTGAGAAATCAAAGAGTGGTATCCAAAAAATCCGGTGCTTAGATTACTCACGCTTTCTCTGAGATCACTCTATGTGTATCCTGTCAAAACCGAGTATCAAAACAAATATATCAGCATGGCCCTAGCCGACTTCACCCAACGATGCGTCTGGTGAGATCGTTTTTACTGGAAGGGCCCAGCCTGGCTTCACTTCTACTGACATCAACGTCGAGGAGTTACATTCTTTTATCATTACACTTCCCCATATACGGGTACAATATTAAATCAGGCTAAGAAGACTATCTGTATATCAGTGTATATCAGTATTTCATAAATGGTACTTCTAAAAAAAACTCAAACTACTTTTTATGATAAACTTACTTATCTACCATACAAATAACAATATAAACGTAGCCCCACAGGTTATCATATAGTGATAGTAACGATGAAAATATCTAATTGAGAAAAGAAAGCAATGATGCGAAATTAGGATGGGGGGAGATTATTATTTACTTGGATAAGTAGGTCTTACCTCTAAATCTACTCTTATAATGATACAAATTGTGAAGCATTAACTACTGAGTAGTCACATAATAATTAGATTGTCGGAAGTTTATTGGAGAATTAGAGATCGATGAACTTCATTTCTTATTCAAGGGTCAAATGCTCAATCATGGTAAACCAAGTTCATTTAAAAATGAACTAAGATCATAGTAAACCGAACTCTTTTAAAAGGAATTATGATCCGATGACTCTTAATTGTGTTTCCAGCTCTCCAAATCATGGGCTTCCGTATTCAGTTTGTTTTACTTAAACGAAATATATATAATGTTTAGTGGTAGCAAAGTGGCGAAAGCCGCGAAACACACATATGTCTTGATGCAACACTACTGTCTCATGACACGTTAAAGGTGAGTCATAACCATGTGAATCTGAACTTCAATAAACATTACACATAACACATTCAAAATAGATAACATATACAAAAAGGATGAACCATCAGGGTTATCTCCTTTCTATTGTTCTTTACGATGTTATTTTGTTTTTACGATGTTATTTTGTAACGGGAATTTTAAACTTCCCAAATCCACCAACATAATCAGCCTATCGAACAATAACATGTTATACAATAAGCGGAATGCAAAGGCGAAAAGTATACCTCCATGGGAATAATAAATTGATGCACACTTCGTTAAGCTTCTCGAATTACTCTATCTAGACATAAACTCTTTGTATTCCTTCAGCGCGGACAAAAAAGAGAGAGAATTCAGTTAGCTAGTACGTAAGCACGTTAACTGATTAAATTAATCAAATTCACCAAATTAAGGAGAGGTTAGAGGATTAAACTGTAAAGTGGTTAATTACTAATTGAGGCCGAAGTTAAGGTATAAATATTAATGAAAACAACAATTATAACTAAAAAATCTCACAACAATTTAATAAACTTTTGAATCTCAATTTCTAGTTGAATCATTCAATATTCTACAATGCCTTTGAAGAATAAGACATAATGATTCATAAAAAAACATATAACATTAGTTAGAAAAATATAATATTATCCATTTCCACCATTTATCCTAATAATTGGAATCATATAATATTTATCCATTTCTACCAAAATAAGTTAGCAAAATTAGTATATTATGTACTTTACAATTTTACACCAACAGTTTGATAGTACAAAACTCAAATCGGCTAGATGAATGCAACTCACCAAATAGTTGGGAAAGAAAGGTAGATATACAGTGTAAACTTCATTTTGTCCTCGTTCTTCACTGATGTTAGGCCCAATGCAACACTGGGCTTCTTGTGAACAATCTGTAAAAATAGAACAAAAAGAAAGACAATTAGTATCATGACTTTTTTTTACACGCTGGGAATATATTGTCACCATACAAGGAGAAACTTATTACACCGTTCCAGGTTGGGTCAGGTTGTGTGGGTTGATTTCAGATGGATGACCAGTTTTGAGTGACATATTGGGGTCACATTGGGTTTAATTTGGGTAACTTCAGGTTGTAATCGACATTTGAATGAAATATAGGATATTGTCGATAGGATCTTAGGAAGCTCGTGCATACCAGAAATGTAATAAACGAAAAACTACAACTCGTTAAGAAGTCTGTCTTCAATACCATCAAATTCCTTGAGAATAATTTTCTCTAGAATCTGAGTCTGAATGAGCCAGTTCAAAAATAAAATGTGAATCAGAGATAGAATCAACATTCTAGCAAATACTTCACTAATTTGTGAAAAAAAAAATACCTTGTCAAGATTTAATGATGTAAGTTCTGCTCTGGAAATGCCTTTCGGCTTGATAAATCGAGGGACTGCCTGTAGTAACAATCTTTATTTCTTGCACCCGTTGCTTTCTGAATTGTATTTTCTTTACGGAATTTTTTGTCAAAATAATCCAACTACCACTTAACCTCAAAATTAAGCCCAATTAAACTACAAAATGCAACAAATTGACAAAAACTCAACTGAAATTTTCAGTTCGGAAGCATAATCATCGAATTCATCTGTTCCGAATACCAGAAGTGGAATAACTCACAATTGTCGGGATTTGAAGTGCACGAAAAGTGGAATTTAACTGAAATAGTTCCAAATTGCCAATGCCAGTTCCGAAATAGTTCCAAATTGACAAAAAAAATCAACTGAAATAGCATAACCAAACCCTAGAGGCAATATCCTAATTTTTTTTAGAGATTGTGAAACCAAAAAAATTGATGGAGGAATGATCGTATATAGAGGAGTAATTGAAACTCAATGGAGGAACACAAATTATGGAAATAAATTTAGGAGGTTTCATTTTCTAGTAATGAGAATGACGGTTCTTTAACGGAAGTAGGTGGTTGTTTAAGGGGGAGGCAGTTAATATTTTGGCCCACCTTCTCAAATTAACCACCCACTTTTCTCAAATTAATTACCCACTATTAGATAAAGTAATTGTTCGTGACCCAACTCCACTTCCCCACTAAAACATCTCGGCAGTTTCGTAATGTTAACACTCCACATCACTGCCACATCCGCGCCAAATCAGATCCACCTATGATTCTCGTTAGTTGCTAACATGGTTCAATATGGTGCTTCCATTTTCTTTAGCTTTAATATATAATAAAAGATAGAATCATCACCGTACCTTATTTTAATTGTTTTGATGCGGGATAATTTTTAGTTTGTAATCTTATTAAGACCTTTTTTTTAACTCAAAATATTATTGATTGATATTTAAAAACAATGATTACTCTTATCTAGTAGAAATTCATGATCTCATCGTAATTTTTCGATGTGAGCGAATTACTTAAGTTGGTTGATGTTTAAGAAAGAATTATTATGTCTTATTTATAATATAGAATTTCTTCACCTGATTATAATTCTTTACTTAAGTGTATAGTCTTAAGAACGTTTTTAAGACTCAAAAGAGTTTTGTTTGATGAAACTTTATAATTTTTCGAATGTGGGATAGTTTTATAAGCTTATAGTCTTTATATATTTTTAAGACTCAAAAGATTTTTGGTTAAGATCTAAGAGCACATAATTACTCTTATTCATAATATGAATTTTCATCACCTTATTATAATTTTTTGATGTGAGATTATTTCTACTTAAGTTTGTACTCTTATTAAAAGACTTTTAAAGACTTAAAAGTTTTTTTGATTGATATTTAAGAATGAATGATTAGTCTTATTAATAATATAGAATTCATCAACTTATTGTAGACACCCACATTTTGACCGCCAGGTGTCTATAGTAGTTCCCGCCAAACACCCGAGGACCTATGTCATGTCCACAATTATCATAATTTTTCGATGTAGGATAATTTATTTAAGTTTATAGTCTTCCATCACCTCATCATAATTTTTCG
Organism: Agrostemma githago; assembly: GCA_958450325.1. NCBI lineage: Eukaryota > Viridiplantae > Streptophyta > Magnoliopsida > Caryophyllales > Caryophyllaceae > Agrostemma > Agrostemma githago. The sequence continues at coordinate 55,507,962 of OY288247.1, read as the reverse complement.
ATGTGAGATAATTTACTTAAGATTATAGTCTTAAAACCTCTTTTTAAAACTAAAAAAAATACATCCTTACTTTTGATTATAATATAGAATTTCATCACTCCATCATAATTTTTCAATGTAAAATGATTTTAAGTTTGTAGTCTTATATATTAAAAGCTTTTTCAAGAGTTAAAAGTTTTTTTTTGTCGATATTTAAAATTGAATAATTACTATTATTTATAATATAGAACTACATCACCCATCATAATTTTTCGATATGGGATAATTTAAATATTTTTTCTTGGTTGATATTTATTTAAAACCGAATGATTACTCTTCTTTATAATATAAAATTTCATCACCTTATCATAATTTTTCGATATAGGACAATACTTAAAGTTTATAGTTTTAGGAACTCTTTTTTAGATTCAAAAAATAATTACTTAAGGTTTATAGTCTTAGGAACTATTTTTGAGATTCAAAAGACTGTTGGTAGATATCGAAGAAATAATTATTACTCTTTATTCATAATATAGAATTTCATCTCCATATTATAATTTGTCGATGTGGGATAATTTTAAAATTGTTATATGTAATAAATTCATTACATAATGTGAAACAAATAATATGAAATTTACACTCTAATGAAAGCATTTTTTACCACGAATATAATTATTTCATTTTTATAAAGGTTATTTAATAGCAATAATACTGACTATTGGACGTATTCCAATAATAATACCAATTACAGTTAATCCCAGAATAATATATTGAATTGAAGTATTCTAATGATAATGGTACAGTGGACCGGTTACCTGATTTAATTCCTACTATCACCATTACCATTTATTTCACTCCCCATTTGCTTCTCACTCTCCCTTGAGAATGAATATAGATCTGGTAAGAGGAAGAAATCTGGTACAACAATTGTGAATGACAAAATAGATTTCACAAAACTTAGTGGATGGTTTGTTAAAACATAAACATAAACTCCCGAATTAAACCTAGAAACCATAATCCAAACACTAATCAAATAAATATAAACCCAGAAAATAAACCTAATCAAACCAAAACCCCAAATTGTCGGAATTTGCAGAAAGATAAAATAGTATTTGATTGACCAAGTGAATTGTGCTAAAATTGGAAATTAGAAGCGAATCAAGTCCTGAATTGGACCCAGAAATCATAATCGAAACGATAATCGAATAAATACGAACCCAACAAAAAAACCCTAATTGAAACCAAACCCCCAAATTTGTACAAATAAAACAAATTAGCAATGCTTAAAATCGAAACAGCAAATCTCCCCTGTGACGGATACCCGTCACAAGCTTGCGACGGGTCGAATACTACCCATGTGGGTAGATAAGACAAAGAACATTGTCATTTTCAAGGCATTTTGCTTTTGTCTTATTACCCCACATGGGTACTACTTGACCCGTCGCAAGGTTACGACGGATATGTCCGTCACAAGTGAGAATTTGTGAAATCGAAAAGAGAGTACCTGGGAGTTGAAGGAGATAGAGAATCAGAGATGGGGCGATAATCAATTTCGATGGTTTGATTGATTATCACATTGGATAATGTGTTTTTTTTAATTAATGAAGTTTAGGTTTATGTCTTGATGAAGAACCCATTATTAGATTTAATTAGGAGAGGAGGATAATGGAAATCAAGACATTTTTAAATTTTTTGCAGAGTTGCCATTGAAGACAAAGATTTAAATAAGAGGGAGATGAAAAAATAGGGTAAAGAAGGAGGGTGGGTGTGGATTGAATAGATTGAAGTAGCAGGTTATTTTTCAGGAAAGTTATCTGCTGTTGCAGGTAACATATGCAACTGTACCATTATCATTAGAATACTTCAATTCGATGTATTATTCTGGGATTAATTGTAATTGGTATTATTATTGGAATACGCTCAATAGTCAGTATTATTGCTATTAAATAACCCTTTTTATAATTTATTTTACGATAATATTTTTAAAAAATGAACTCTAAAGGTTTTTAACTAAGAATTGTAAAACATCCCATTAATATGATAAATTAATTATATATTATAATAATTAAAAGATTCTCTAGTTGATTTTTTATTATTATTTATAATACTTTCCTAATTTGAGGTTTGATGAAACGGACCAGTGAGATCGCTCGAAAAAAGACTAAGATATGTGTGTGTGTGTGTGTACATATATATACACACATATATATACACATATATATACATATATATATATATACACACATATATATACACACATATATATATATATATTGATATGATAAGAGAAAGAAAGGATTAGAGCTCTCCAAAATGGTGGAGTAAAGGCTTAAGTAAATATGAGTTTTTAGGATCATATGAGGGTGATTATAAGGGCACTTGTTCGTGCCTTTGGTGAGGGAGCAAACAATGGACAAAGAAATGACAATTGCTTCAAATGGCTAGTCATAATTTTGAAGGTACATTATCCTATTTGGTGTTTTTTATTAGAAAAGCATTTTTTTACCCTTGGACTTCAAGGTGACGGTATGGAGTGTGTGAGGATGATATTTTGGAGTTATTTTGGTTCCACAAAGGTTAGGAAAGAAGTACGGAAATCGAAAGTTGAGAAACGATTCGCCAGTGACGATTTTCGTTGCAAAGGGGTTGTCCTGTGCAATATTTTTTTGATTCACTTATAAAATGTAATATTTAATTTGACAATTGTTTAGGTCTTGGAAAAGTAATTAACTTAGGCTTTTGAAATGCCTCAATCGGAGTCCGTATGAGAAAATAGGAATCGTTTTACGCAATCGCGTAGAATTGCGATAACGATATATAGAAATTTCAGTTTTGCAAACAGTGAAGATTAATAGAAAGGTTTCAAAGGCAAAAGAACTGAATATTACTGTAGACACCCACATTTTGACCGCCAGGTGTCTATAGTAGTTCCCGCCAAACACCCGATGATGATAGAACGTAAACGTGCTTTGATAGACTCGGATATGGGCTTGTAATTATGGACATTTGGTTTAGACTTTTTAAGGAGTACAAATCTCACAAAACCAACCTCAAATCCAGGCTCAGTGGGTCGTTTCGAGTCAAATGAAACTAATTTGGGTCGAAACCGTCACCAGGGGTAAAATCGTCTTTTAGCGACCGAGTCAAAACCCGGTCAAAGATATTTCCCGAGGCATAAAATCTGCCGTGTCACCCCCACCAATCCGGATTGAACTCGGATACTACAAAAATCAGCCATACAAAATAATAAACAATTCCGTTTGAGGTAGAATTCGATCTCAAGTAGGAATTCTATCCGGAGACCGATTCAGACATTGACCGAGTGTAAAACACCCGGCCAATACACCCTCAAACCAGCCGGTTTTCCTCTTTCTTCTTGACCAAGAAAGCGGAATTCTTATTTCCCTCAAATTCCTAGGTTTCCTATCCTAAGCGGTATTCAAACTCTCCTAAACCAAGGTCGGAAACTCCCTATAAATAGGACCTCCCGTCCAACACAAAAACGACATCAATTACATCGCTTTTCCAGCCAATACACACGGTTTTTACACCCATCACACTGAAAAAACAGCCTCCACACACGGTTCATACACAAATCTGATAGTTAGCAAATCCCGATACTTTCGAAGCCTCGAAACCTCGACGAAACCGGCCAAACTCGACGTCCCAAATCACCTAAACCGATACACCTTGACTCACCCGCATCATCTCGACGCTCCTGTGCCTAAGCCACCGTCTGACGAGCCTTATACCGAGAACACAAAGCATGTAGGTTGAGGGTGTAAATCAAACCCGATTCTTCTTCCTTTCTCCCTATATTCCTAATATCGATATTATTAAAAACTATTTTCCTATATTCCTAAAATATGATACCGATTCATTATAATCGAATGTCGTATCGAAAATAAAGAATTATATTAAGATTTCGACGATTTCATTTTATTTTTCTTTGTTCAAAATCCTTTTTACAACTTTTCGTTCAAAAACAAACTTTTTTTAAAACCTTTTCTAAAGTCATTCCGAATATTCGATATCGATTTCATAATCGAATATCGAATACGACGAATATCGAAAATATAGACCGAGTATAAATTAATTCATATTTGTACGCGATTTATAAAGTTAACAATTTTCGAACAAAAAAATATATAAAAAGTCAGACCCGTACGCGAGTCGCTCCCGGTCCAGGCGACTCGCGCACGAGTCTGACCCGGTTCTACTTTTTTAGTTTTTCGTTCGTTTATTTTTATTATTTTACGAAACGATTTCTAAATTTATATCTTTTCCAAAACTATTCTAAATATTTGATATTGATTTCATAGTCAACTATCGAATATAACGAATATCGAGAATATTAAGTCGAGTACGAGTTATGCGATATTCGTACGCGATTTAATCAAAATTTTCCGAAAACCATTGTCGAAATCAGGCCGCCACGCAACCCGCATGAGTCTCGGGCGAGTCGCGCGGCTCTCGGCCCAAACACATTTTTTTCGCTTTTTTATTTTCTTTCTCCAACTTCGTTTTTTATACAAAACAACGTTTTAAACTATATTTTTCAGATTTCGATTAATATTTATTCTCTCGATTTCATATATTATTATTTCAATCGTTATTAACCGGTTTTCTCGTGTTTGTAGCAATTTTTTTCTCTCATATTCTTTTTATCGTTTTATTAGACAAAAACGAACTTCACATGCTAAAATAACTTTGACGTTATTAGTTTCATATGCATTAAACGACTTAGCAACCCATTTATTTTTTCCTCACATGTCTTAGGAAAATAATCTCTGCATATCATTTCATCGTCGAACTAACGCGTGTACACAAAACCGAACGATATCTTAGTAAAGGCCGCTAAGTGCGGGCGGGGTTGGGTGTTCTCGCTGAACTTCCCAACACGTACACTCACCCCTTACTCAGAACCATGGTTTCCGGATGTCCGAATCCATTGGCAACGAGAGTCATTCAATATACGATTAACCGCCCAGTCGGCATCGGTATCGATATGCTAAGGGACGAACCCAATAAACTCTGACATCGGAAATGGGCCAGGCTTTAAGTATGGCCCACTACGACATAGAGTGGGTTCGAATGGTTCCGAATAACCATAAAATTCGGTGGCGACTCCTACTTCGATTTAAAATTCTATTCGATCCATCTCATATGGAAATTCTATCGCCTCCCCAAAACCCGCGCTTCGCCGCGTCGGGGTGGACCTATGTCATGACCACAATTTGGCGACTCCGTTGGGGAGTAACTGATGTGTCACTTACCATCGGCATCCTCAGGGTGAGACTCGAAAAGAAATCGTTCGATTAGTAATGTACACGTTTTAGTTCAATGGTTCATGCATAACCCCGTTCTATCCCGGGCCGGTTACTTGTGACCGACGTCCCACTATACCACGGTGCATTCCCACTTGGATGCATTAAAGACTTCAATCGCGGAACTCGCATGGGTTTTACGGCAGGTTCTAAGACCAACTCGGCTTAGGAAATCCGTCGTGATTTGCGAGAATGCGATCGTTGTTGGTATAGACCCTATTCGACTGACCGAGACTTAGACTAAGAGCATAAATGGCGTCGTTATACTGTTTCTATGACTACATGCTACTTGATCTTCTTTGGTCTTTTCAAAAATCGTCATTTTTCAAAATCTTACATCTTTTCAAATCCATCCATTTTTTCAAAACCCGGAAAGCTGCCGAATTTAGGACTTATGATTTTGACTCAAAATAACCTATTTTTAGCCGGTATGCTGTCCAAACCATTTTCAAAAAAAAAGCCCGAAATCTCGGCCCGATAACCTCTTTCTCGGTTTTCAAAAAAAATCGGGTCTTCCAATCCGACTTTTGCTCGGTTTTCAAATTCAAACCTCTTTTCAAAACCCTCTTCTTCTTAGGACTTCCCGTATTTAGCAGTGTCGGGTCTTGTCATAGGTTGTAAGAGTCTATAGCGTCGAAACTCCGGCGATCTTATATCACGAGTTTCCACCCCATCCCAGTCCGCCTTACTTGTCAAGGCACGGCCCACCTTCGTAGGACTAACTACTACAAAGGAAAGCCTGTTTACACACTCGAGTCTAGAGTCTGGGGAATTCTCACGTAGACCTTCCTTCGAACAGGACTAGGCCCACTCTGCCGAATCCTAAGGAAGGCCCACCACTCACGCGTCGTCCATTTAGAAGTCAGTCTCCGGTCTTTTTCTAGTCTAGTCTTTTCCTTGCTCGGGATGTACTTTTGATTCTAGGATCTGGGTCAGTTACTGATTACGCGGTGCCCTTACAGACAGGTCACCCCACACTCGAGCCATGACGCAAAAAGCCATAGATGAATTGACTACCTCGTTGGCCCAAATCCAAGACCAATTGAGGAAAATGCGGGAAGACCAGATCGCCATCGTCTCTCGGGTTAGTGCCGTAGAACAGGGAACCCCCAACGCTTCGATCGAAGATGACGGGCCTCTAGCCGCATTGGCCAGTGCAGTCCTCAAACTGCAAGAACAGGTCCATCTGACAACCCAAAGCTCCATCCATACGGAGAATGCCAGGACCTACACCCCACTGACCGATGAACTACCCGCTAATCTCAATCTGACGGGTTTGCCAATGTTCGAGGGTACTGAAGACCCGGTCCACCATATCCGGGCTTTCAAGGAGTTCATGGCCCTAAAAGGGGTTAAGTCCAACATGTTCAAACACCTATTCGCTTCTTCCCTCGAGAAGCACCCAAGAGCCTGGTACTACCGGCTCGATCCCAAGAAATACAAAAGTTGGGATGACGTGGCAACGGAATTCGCCAGAATTACGCCGACAACACGGAAATCCAGACCACCATGCGCACCCTGGAGGTAATGGCCCAGGAACCTAAGGAAGGATTCACAAAATACCTTCAACGCTGGAGGGCTGAAAGCGTCGATAAGCCCAGTGAAAAGGTGCTGGTTGAAGCCTTTGTCAAGAACCTACTTCCAGCTTACCGGGTCCATCTCCGGTACGCCATCATACCTAGCTTCGCGGTCCTAACTGAAATGGGAACGAGAATCGAGGATGACTTAAGGTTGGAAAGCCTCCACCAAGGGATACCAAGGGGCTAGCTCATCAACAAGCAAGCCCACTACTACTGCCGCTACTCGTAGCATTTTCGACGAGGTAAATGCACTCGATACCTCATCCCAGAAAACTACCACTCCCCGGGTATTCACTGACATAGGCACTACCTATGAAAACGCCCTTCAGAGGCTATCATCAAAAGGCCTGATCACCCCGATAGGCCCAAAACCTGATATCCCGGTCGAACGTCGCTCTAAGGCCTACAACCTCGAGGCCTACTGTCACTATCATCGTGGTAAGGGGCACGATACCGAGAAATGTTGGAAACTAAAACACCTTATCCAAGACCTCATTGAAAGCGGGAAAATCCCTCTACCCGGGGGTAAGCCCAACAACAAGGACAACCCGTTGGCCACTCACGCCATCTTCTCCGGAGAAGTAATGGATTGCTCACACCTCATTTCTCCATTTATCCCACAAATAAACGGGATCTGGTGCGATGACGAAGATGATGTCTACCTCACCAAAGGGGAAGCTGTCCCCATCACGCCCGAGGAGATTCAGAAGGCTAAGTCCAAGGCCTTAGCCACTAGTCAAGCCCTCATCATTGCTGAACCACTTAAAGTGGAGCCTGCCCCGGAAGAGCCGACTGCTGAAAATGCTCTTGTAAAACAGCTAAGCAAGACTCGGGTTGACCTCTCTATATGGCAACTCCTAGTTAGCTCTCAAGAACATCGAGAGGCACTCACTAAGGCCCTCGATCAGGTCAAAATCGACTCCATGGCTACTCCGGCTGAAATGGTAGCCACAGTCCTACCTCACCTAAAAGGAAGATCCATAGAGGAAGGCCCACTAATTACCTTCTCCAATGCTGATCTACCACCATTCGGGCCAGCCCATAACATGGCCCTCTACATCACGGTCATCTGCCGCGGAAAGTACTTACCCATGACCCTAATTGACGACGGGTCAGCAGTCAATGTCCTTCCTTTAAGGACCGCCAAAGCCCTCAGCATTACCGAGGCCGACTATATTCCAACAGCTCAAACCATTCAGGCTTTTGACGGAAGCCCAAAATCAGTAGCCGGAGCCACAAAACTCACTATCATAACCGGCCCGATAGAGAAAGAGCTGGAATTTGAAGTGATCGACATCGCTTCTTCCTTTAACCTTCTGTTGGGGAGACCTTGGATCTATGCAACCAGGGTCGTGTCCTCTACTTTGCATCGAAAAATCAAACTACCTTTGCATGACTCCGTCATCACTCTAGAAGCCACACCTATGACCGTGGCTAACTGCAATACCTCGGGCCGCACCGATCTATGGGGGTTCGACTTCGTAGGAGCCATCGAAGAAGATCATCTCTTCCGCCCTTATTTCACGGTCCCCCTTGACCGGATGTTGCAGAATTTGGGTTTTCTACCAGGGGTTACATCAAGGCCCAATCTCCCTGCAGGAAAAATTCTCGAAGTGCTGAACAATGGGAGGACTCAAACAGGCTTGGGCTACACCCTAACTCCGGAAAACATGGGCCAAACTAAAACCGGTAAGGTTATTTTCGTCACTCCAGTGTTCGAGACTGTTCAAACTGGCCTATATCGGCCTACCACCACACGCCCTGGGACCTACTTGGCCCAGGACTGCAACTACATACCGGACGACATCTTCGCTCTCATCCAATCCGAAGATGCTAAGAATGCCGAGCCCGCGCTAGGGTTACTTTTTGGAGAAGAACTCGCGGTTCCAACACCAAAGGAAGAGCTAGTCAGCCTCATTCTCCGCAGTCGCACCTTTGACCCATCTAAGCTAATCTCGGAAGTCGGGTCCGGAACCAGAGCTTGGAGGAAAACTGTCAAATGGACTGACAGTCAAGGAAAAACTTACAAGCTGATCACAGGGGAAGGAGAAATGCCAGAATCTGAGTCTGAGTCTGAGTCGGAGTCCGAGTCAGAGTCTAAGATTGAGTCTAGTGAGTCTGGTGCTAGGGTCAATCCTGTAACTCCCCCTCTTCCTTTAGCTATTCCTGGTGTCTCGGGGTTTGTCCCGGGCACCCTGCCTATCCCGCCACTGACTACTGATCAGATGGCCGTTCTTTTCGAGCTCTTTTCCCAATTTATGATCAATAATAACAACCGTTCTGCTTACGACTTGTCTCATTTTCAAAACTTTCTCAATTTCAAAAATTTTATGTGCAATGACATTGAGAAGCCCGACGAACAGGTATCCTTGCCTCCACACCTGATCGAGCAACTAGAGCAAAGGGAATCCCACAATCCGGTAATCGAAGAAACCGAATCCATCAACGTGGGAACAACCTTAGAACCTCAGATGCTTAAGATAGGGCTATCCTTAGATCCCGAGGAGAAACAACAATTCATAGTTCTCCTTCAAGAATTCAAAGACGTCTTCGCATGGTCCTACAAGGACATGCCGGGGATTGATCGCGAAATAGCCGAGCACCATATACCAATCAAGGAGGGGTTCAAGCCGGTTAAACAAAAACTCCGACGCATGAGGCCCGAATGGTCCCTCAAAGTCAAAGAGGAAGTCGATAAGCAATTCAAGGCTGGGTTCATACGAGTCTCCGAGTATCCAGACTGGGTTGCAAACATAGTACCAGTCCCTAAAAAGGATGGTAAGGTTCGTGTCTGTGTAGACTTTCGGGATCTTAACAAAGCAAGCCCAAAAGACGATTTCCCGTTGCCACACATCGATATACTGGTGGACAACACAGCGGATCATGCCCTTCTATCATTTATGGACGGGTATGCGGGGTATAATCAGATAAAAATGGCAGAAGAAGATATGGATAAGACCACCTTCATTACACCTTGGGGTACTTATTGCTATACAGTTATGTCATTTGGTCTCATCAATGCCGGGGCCACCTACCAACGAACCGCCACAACTTTATTGCATGACATGATGCATAAGGAAGTGGAAGTCTACGTGGACGACATGATCGTCAAATCCAAAGACAGGGACGGTCACATCACCGCCCTGAGAAAGTTCTTCACCCGATTACGCAAATACAACATGAGGCTAAACCCTCAGAAATGCAGTTTCGGGGTAACATCTGGCAAATTACTAGGTCATATCGTCAGCCAACGAGGTATAGAGGTCGATCCAGCCAAAATCAAGGCCATCACCGAGATGCAGCCCCCTAAAACCGAAAAAGAGATAAGAGGGTTTCTCGGAAAAGTCCAATACATCAGTAGGTTCATCTCAAAGTTAACCATGGTGTGTGAACCGATCTTCAAAAAGCTAAAAATTGGAGAACGGTTACTATGGGATGACAAATGTCAAGCAGCCTTCGATAGAATCAAGGAAATTTTGGCCTCACCACCGGTCCTGATGCCACCTCAGCACGGTCTGCCTTTGTCACTGTACCTAACTACGACAGAGACAGCCATGGGGGCTATGCTAGCCCAGACGGTCAACTCCGAAGAACGGGCTATATACTATATCAGCAAGAAATTTTTAGAGTACGAGTGTAAGTACACCATGCTCGAAAAGACGTGTTTAGCTTTGGTCTGGGCCACTAAAAAGCTCCGACATTATATGCTCAGTTACGAGGTACAAGTATTATCCAGAATGGATCCAATCAAATACCTCTTCGAAAAGCCCATCCTCAACGGCAGGATATCAAGATGGACTCTGATGTTGGCAGAATTCGACCTAAAATTTGTACCACTGAAAGCCATCAAAGGACGAGTAGTAGCCGAATTTCTCGCTGACGGTCCCGTAACCGAAGAAGGACACACCGACACTTGGTCCTTCCCAGACGAAGACATTTTCCACACTGATACCGAAGCATGGGACTTGTACTTCGACGGGGCATCCAATTTCCGAGGATTTGGAGTCGGGATTCTTCTAATCTCACCGAGAGGGGAACATACTCCCGTATCCATCAAATTGGACTTCGACGTCACTAACAACGCTGCTGAGTATGAAGCATGTATCCACGGGCTACAAGCCGCCGCCGACTTAGGGGTCACAAACCTCCGAGTACACGGCGATTCATCACTGGTCATCAATCAAGCGCTCCAAAAATGGAAGACTCGAAATGCTAATCTTGTGGCCTACCAGGCACGAGTACGGGATCTCGAGAAACAATTCCACAAGGTAGAATATATATACCTACCCCGGGAAGAAAACCAATTCGCAGAAGCACTCTCAAAGCTGGCATCTTTATTAAATATTCCCGATCATATGACCAGTATGCCAATCTGTGTCGAAAGACGATCCGAGCCGGCATATATTCACGACATCGAAGAAGTCGAGATACCCGATCCTGGGCCGTGGTATCAAGCTGTGCTAACCTACCTAGCAGTCGGGGAATATCCACCCAGAGCTGACAACCGAGCCAAAAAGGCCCTGCGAAGACTGGCAACCCAGTTCATTCGCACTGACGATGGGCAACTTTACAAAAAGACAGCACAGGGGGCTCTCCTTCAATGTGTTGATAAAACCAACGCTGAAAAAGTTATGGCTGAGGTACATGACGGCGAATGCGGTCCACACATGAATGCCCAGATGCTAGTCCGAAAAATCTTGAGGCTCGGTTACTACTGGAATAGCATGGAAACCGACTGCCAGCAATATGTTAGACATTGCCATAACTGTCAAATTTTTGCCAATGTACAGCATATGCCACCATCCTTGCTATACACCATGACATCACCATGGCCATTTTCAACATGGGGAATCGACATAATTGGGAAGATAAACCCCTCGGGAACTGGAGGACACTGCTTCATTTTGGTAGCAATCGACTATTTCACCAAATGGGTCGAAGCTGAATCCTATCGTATTCTCAACGCTAGCCATGTTGCCAAGTTCATTCAAAATAAGATAATATGCCGGTATGGGATCCCCCATGAGTTCATCAGTGACCACGGGACCCATTTTCAAGCCGAAACAGCAGCCTTGCTCACCAAGTACAAGATTCAAAGACATACATCTTCACCTTACCGACCCCAAACCAATGGAGCGGTAGAAGCGGCTAATAAAACAATTGTCACCATACTCAAAAAGATGGCTGATAATTACCGGGATTGGCCCGACAAAATACCATTTGCACTTTCGGGATATCGGACCTCGATTCGTACTGCGCCCGGGGCAACACCATATTACCTCACATATGGCATGGAAGCAGTCCAACCCGTTGAGTTAGAAGTGCCATCACTCAGAATTCTACTTGAAAGTCAAGTACCTGAAGCTGATTGGGTTCGAGCACGATATGACTCGCTAGTCCTTTTAGATGAACGACGATCTCGTGCCCTCAATAATATTCAAATCTATCAGAAGAGAATCCAGCGGGCTTTCAACAAAAGGGTGAGGCCCAGAAACATCAAAGAAGGAGATTTGGTTCTCAAGTCTGTACGAGCTTTATTACCAGTAGACCCAAGAGGGAAATTCAAACCTAACTGGGCTGGGCCATATCTGGTAAAGAAGATTCTATCAGGTGGAGCGGTAATGCTAACAGATCTGGACGGGAACAAGTTTGTCAACCCAACTAACCTGGACCAACTGAAGCGCTACTACCCTTAACCCATCTTTCTCAATGTCATTTGCAAAAGTTTATTAAAAAGCATATTTTTCAAACTTTTAAAGACAAGTCAAAAGCTAGAATTATTCATTCTACTGTTTCAAACATCTTGAACCAATAGTCTTGATGTATTTCGAAATTGCAAATTAATTCTGTCTGAACTACGTTTGGTTTGATTCCATTTATTATGGATACGTAGGCAGCCCCTCAAAAGGGCACAACCACTGCAATCGAAAAAAAACGGGAACGGTTCTTTAATAAACCTATCTTTATTTATTCCAAAAATAGTAAAATTACAAAAACAAATCAGCACACAATAAATAAATACTAATACTTAAATAATATAAACTAGGGCATTTTTCCCTTTCCTTTGCCCTTAGCCTCCTTTTCGGTCCATCGGCGTCGAGGTGGAGGTGAACGCCCCCTAATCACCAAGGGAACCTCTTTAACCCGGGCTCGTTTCTTCAAACTCGACCCCCCGGTGGCCTCGTGGTCACGCGGGCCTAGCCTGTCTCGAACCGCCAGCCTCGGTCCGAGTCTTCCCTCCAAATCACTAGCACCAGTCTCATTAGTCTGAGTCTTAGGTTTTGACTTAGAATCCGACCCTGGCTCAACAAAGGTAATGGGAGTCTCCTCGAAGAACCGCCTGTTATTTTTGGCCGATTCTCGGCGGGCCAAGTCAAGAGCTTCTTCGGTCTTCAAGGCTTTACGGGCCTCCTCGGATTCTTCAGAAGCCCATTTGCGATATGATTCAGAAACCCAAGTGGTTTGACAAGGGCGAGGTATAGTCCACATGACACGGGTAAACCAGCGTTGTAGCCACGTGTCACACATAGCATCCGTCAATTGGATCGAAACGCTAATAATTGCCTCAGTCTCAGGGATCTCCTGAAACGAACCGAACTGCCTTAGGATACGGTCCGGATAGATATGGACAGTCCAGTCCAAAGACAAAATCACCAGATAACGGGCCTTGTCTCTCCTAGCTAGTCCTGTCAGCCTCGAAAGGAACCACCAAATGACGTTCCACCTGATCAAAGGCCCACCATGGAACGTTAGCTCCTCATCCCAATATTTTTGAGTTATGAGATGACTTGATCTTATTCGGCGAGACCTTGAACCGATCTGACTACTGCGATATTTGGATATGTTTACCGGGGGCTCTATAATCGACAGACACTCGGATAACCAGATCTGCAAAATTTTCGAAAAGTCAAAAACTTTCGAAAAAAAAAATTCAAAAATTGAAATTTTCGAAAAATTTAAAAAAAAATTCAAAAAATTCGAAAAAAACCGGAAAATTGGAAATTCCGGAAAAATCCGGGAAAATTCGGGATTACAATCGGGCAATTTATCGAAAAATGGTTAAAATACCTGCAAAAGACGGATGCTCCCTGTCAATTGCTGACCTGGTTCGAGCCTCCTAGCGTCAAGACCCATAATAATCTCCCCAGTTATCAGCCAAGCTGGGCTATGACCCGTCTCCATTTGGTCAACTATGCTGATTAGCCTGATCTCACCTAAGCATGAGTCAGCATCCATTCGACCTTCGAAGGCATATCTATGCAGCATACAAAAGGCAAAGGCCCTACGCCTATGGGTAGAAGTAATTCTTTCACCAACCGGGTTCATAAATTTGTCAGCCAAGTCAAATAAGGAAACTGAATTTCCCTTCACCATACGGGCTGTCTCAGCATGCGACAAGCCGAGAAAATCCCTCAACCTCCTCCTTGGGTCAGGATAAGATGGGGGAATAGCAGGACGAGCATTAGGACACCACCCGCCAATAGCTGCTATCTCTTCTGGAAGAGGACATATTTCTCCTCGAGGAAATGCAAAAATATGAAAGGTAGTATCCCAAAAGGATAAACAAGCATCGAGAAAGTGCGAATCTACCTTAAGTCGCTGAAGTGGGAATAAAGCCACAATTCCCATTTGAGTTAACTGGACTCTGTCTTCATCTCGAAAATCCTGGGCCCACGCATGAAGCATCGCGGTCAAATGGTCAATACCCATCGCAAGAATAGTTTCTTTTATTTTATCCTAAAAAGTCTAAGGGATTTTGAGATAAAAGAAAGGATTTGGGTGGGAATATGAAAAATAAGAAATCAAAGCCCTCTATTTATAATAGGGAATATCCCTTTTCCTAGTCATCATGGGAATAGGACTTTGGCTTCACTTCCCCTGTTTCATCTAAGCATACAGGCCTAACCAGGAAATTCTAGGAATCCGTGTCAGAATCCGATTAGGAATCAAAGTCATCCCAAGCATCCTTATTTCCAAACCTTCCAAAATTTTCAGCATTCTCCTTTTCAAAATTTTTTCGGAAAAAAAAAAAATCACCTTTTTCTTCCCCAGCATGAGTCAGTGTTTCGCCTAAATGTTACATACAAATTATGTCAGCATACAGGTACACTCAAGACTCCCCGAGAATTCTAAGTTCCCTAGTGGAAAAGCTCCCGCGCAATTCTAAGACAGGATATATCTGCAAACAGGTATACCCATAGCTTCCCAGGCAAGCTCCCGCGACATTACCAGCATCAACCCAGGTATGATTTCTATCCTATGGCTGGCGAGCCCTTCACGCAGGTCTAATGGACCCTAAACGACCCGATCGGAAGTCTGCCAGGTTTTAATCCTTGATTGACCTGGTAGCTACTCTGACTTTTGCCTTGTCCAAGCCTCAGTCAGAGTGGGGGCTCTGTAGACACCCACATTTTGACCGCCAGGTGTCTATAGTAGTTCCCGCCAAACACCCGATGATGATAGGACGTAAACGTGCTTTGATAGACTCGGATATGGGCTTGTAATTATGGACATTTGGTTTAGACTTTTTAAGGAGTACAAATCTCACAAAACCAACCTCAAATCCAGGCTCAGTGGGTCGTTTCGAGTCAAATGAAACTAATTTGGGTCGAAACCGTCACCAGGGGTAAAATCGTCTTTTAGTGACCGAGTCAAAACCCGGTCAAAGATATTTCCCGAGGCATAAAATCTGCCGTGTCACCCCCACCAATCCGGATTGAACTCGGATACTACAAAAATCAGCCATACAAAATAATAAACAATTCCGTTTGAGGTAGAATTCGATCTCAAGTAGGAATTCTATCCGGAGACCGATTCAGACATTGACCGAGTGTAAAACACCCGGCCAATACACCCTCAAACCAGCCGGTTTTCCTCTTTCTTCTTGGCCAAGAAAGCGGAATTCTTATTTCCCTCAAATTCCTACGTTTCCTATCCTAAGCGGTATTCAAACTCTCCTAAACCAAGGTCGGAAACTCCCTATAAATAGGACCTTCCGTCCAACACAAAAACGACATCAATTACATCGCTTTTCCAGCCAATACACACGGTTTTTACACCCATCACACTGAAAAAACAGCCTCCACACACGGTTCATACACAAATCCGATAGTTAGCAAATCCCGATACTTTCGAAGCCTCGAAACCTCGACGAAACCGGCCAAACCCGACGTCCCAAATCACCTAAACCGATACACCTTGACTCACCCGCATCATCTCGACGCTCCTGTGCCTAAGCCACCGTCTGACGAGCCTTATACCGAGAACACAAAGCATGTAGGTTGAGGGTGTAAATCAAACCCGATTCTTCTTCCTTTCTCCCTATATTCCTAATATCGATATTATTAAAAACTATTTTCCTATATTCCTAAAATATGATACCGATTCATTATAATCGAATGTCGTATCGAAAAGAATTATATTAAGATTTCGACGATTTCATTTTATTTTTCTTTGTTCAAAATCCTTTTTACAACTTTTCGTTCAAAAACAAACTTTTTTTAAAACCTTTTCTAAAGTCATTCCGAATATTCGATATCGATTTCATAATCGAATATCGAATACGACGAATATCGAAAATATAGACCGAGTATAAATTAATTCATATTTGTACGCGATTTATAAAGTTAACAATTTTCGAACAAAAAAAATATAAAAAGTCAGACCCGTACGCGAGTCGCGCCCGGTCCAGGCGACTCGCGCACGAGTCTGACCCGGTTCTACTTTTTTAGTTTTTCGTTCGTTTATTTTTATTATTTTACGAAACGATTTCTAAATTTATATATTTTCCAAAACTATTCTAAATATTTGATATTGATTTCATAGTCAACTATCGAATATAACGAATATCGAGAATATTAAGTCGAGTACGAGTTATGCGATATTCGTACGCGATTTAATCAAAATTTTCCGAAAACCATTGTCGAAATCAGGCCGCCACGCGACCCGCATGAGTCTCGGGCGAGTCGCGCGGCTCTCGGCCCAAACACATTTTTTTCGCTTTTTTATTTTCTTTCTCGAACTTCGTTTTTTATACAAAACAACGTTTTAAACTATATTTTTCATATTTCGATTAATATTTATTCTCTCGATTTCATATATTATTATTTCAATCGTTACTAACCCGTTTTCTCGTGTTTGTAGCAATTTTTTTCTCTCATATTCTTTTTATCGTTTTATTAGACTAAAACGAACTTCACATGCTAAAATAACTTTGACGTTATTAGTTTAATATGCATTAAACGACTTAGCAACCCATTTATTTTTTCCTCACATGTCTTAGGAAAATAATCTCTGCATATCATTTCATCGTCGAACTAACGCGTGTACACAAAACCGAACGATATCTTAGTAAAGGCCGCTAAGTGCGGGCGGGGTTGGGTGTTCTCGCTGAACTTCCCAACACGTACCCTTACCCCTTACTCAGAACCATGGTTTTCGGATGTCCGAATCCATTGGCAACGAGAGTCATTCAATATACGATTAACCGCCCAGTCGGCATCGGTATCGATATGCTAAGGGACGAACCCAATAAACTCTGACATCGGAAATGGGCCAGGCTTTAAGTATGGCCCACTACGACATAGAGTGGGTTCGAATGGTTCCGAATAACCATAAAATTCGGTGGCGACTCCTACTTCGATTTAAAATTCTATTCGATCCATCTCATATGAAAATTCTATCGCCTCCCCAAAACCCGCGCTTCGCCGCGTCGGGGTGGACCTATGTCATGTCCACAATTACTATTTAAAATAGTTTGTCGAGACTCGATTTATTAAAATTAATCGTTATTAGAAATAACTAAAATTGTCAAAAACACGGGGTGTGTAGACACCCGTATTTTGACTGCTTGTGTGTAATCCCCTAGAAAATCTAACGTGATACAGTGGTGAAAACACTGTAGAGCCGGAATCAAAACACAATGTAATTATGTCATAATAATATAAAAAGGTAAAGTCAAACAGTAGGCCATAAATAAAAATGGTCAATATTTAAAACAATCCATAATCGTGTTAAAGCAATCCATAATACAGTGTTATGATTAAAATCAAGCAAGATCCACAACTACTCGTTAGCCCACACCCAGTTAAAACACATATACCTGCCATGTTAAATACATAACACACACAATAAGTGGGGAGCAACGTCAATGTTCTTCCAGCCGTATAACAGGATTTTAAAACTGTAATTACTTTTATAGAAAAATAGTAAAACAGAAATCAGTAAAACATTATAATAAAAATAAGCTTTCAGTTAAAAAAACTTCACGTATCGAAGCAATGAAATAAGAATGAGTTTTCCGGAGAAACATAAAACATTTTCCAACCTACAAACCAAATTATACCGATAATACTAAATTAATCCAAATAGCGTTATGGATAGGATTAGTGTAGAATGCTAGACTTTCACTAGGAGAATACTAAAAACTAGCATCGATAAGTTAGTTCAAACAAATCAAACTTCGATCTCTAACTAGGTTACTCAACCATAATAGGACGGCGACTTATAAATGCGTGACCCTAGTTTAAGATGATATGTACACCCCTCCTGAACGCCATATATGTCCAGTTCAACCCGACGGCGTCTTATTGCTAGTCACGAGCTTAAGAAAATATACACACACTCCTGAACACCATATATGCTCGGTTCAACAACCAGTGTGCCCCATAAAAGACACACCAGCCTTATAGTTGATGGCAAAAATGTAAACCCCATAATATATTACTCTAAACCTCATTGTCCTTATTTCATAACTTCAAAACAAAGCCATTATCGATATATTCAAAAGATATAATCATTATAATAATAAGGGAACAAAAGGAAAAAAGGATCACCTTCCAAAAGAGGAAACTTTCTATGTTAAGAAACTTCTATATTTAGAAACTTTACAAAAATAGCATTATATTAAATTATCGAAAATATTAGTTCATACTAATAAACCATTTTAGTAAACGATATAGATTTATAAAACTAATACTTTCGGCCTTACCGATATTAATTGTTAAAATGAGAACAATTGGGTTTTATGAAATTATTGAAATATCATACGAGTGTTTATAAAATAATTAAAAATGTCTTAAACATTTGAATACTACTAATTAGGGTATTTTCAAAATTTATAAAACTCAAATTCCCTAATTATTAATAGTTTCGACAATACGAACATATATAGGATTTTACGGCAAATGTCAAAATAAACTTTTAACGTCTTTTATTTAATTAAACCATTGAACACATTTAGAGTATTTTAAGGGTGATTTAACTTTTAAAGTTTCAGATTTAAATATTTTCAAAATTGCTGGAAAAATAATTCATTTAGCTGAAACGGAGCATTTTAACGGTAAATCGTAATTTTGTCCAACAATCAATACTATTAATTAAAGACTTCGATAAATAGTACAAAAATTACGTAAAATAGCTAAAATACTTTTTGGACATTCTGTCTAGAAAATTAATTTTTCCAGAATCTTTAAACTCGGTTTTTAAAGGGTTTTCTTGTTAATCGTCTAATCTCGACAATAACGATTAATAAAAATAGTAAGCACGAAACGATTTAAGTATTAATATCCAAAAATTAGTATTAAATTTTAAAATCATGATTTTCCAGAAACTACCAATTTTTAAAGATTTCCAAAATTCCAGATTTAACAAATTCCGTTAAAACCGTCTTTTAAAAGCCGTTTCCACAATTAACGATTCTCTTAATAAAACTTGTCGTTCCTAATATTTTATTAAATCATAAAAATACATTTTATCATGAAACCGTAAGAAATATTTTTTTCCAGATTTAAAACATAAACCAGAAATCAGATATTAAAATGACAAACACGGTTTTAACGATAAATGATGATTTAAAGTGATTAATTAATTCACCCACTTAAAAATTCCAAAAAATTATGGACAATTTCAGAAAATTCTTTTTCACCAGAAAGATTATCCACACCAAATTTCAGATTAAATAAGTTCTAGAACTAAAAATCGGCTTTTAATCTTTTTTGTCCGAAAACGGTAATAATTCAATATTCGATGCGTAAAATATCAGAAAAATACAACATTATCAAAAATCATCAAAAACATCACTTTTATAGAATATATTCATATATTACAAGTTTCGGCCGAATATTACGATTTTATAAATTAAATATGACAATTTAATCGTTAATTTCGTAAAGGCGATAAAAA
The DNA here is from genome assembly GCA_958450325.1 of Agrostemma githago. Classification (NCBI taxonomy): domain Eukaryota; kingdom Viridiplantae; phylum Streptophyta; class Magnoliopsida; order Caryophyllales; family Caryophyllaceae; genus Agrostemma; species Agrostemma githago. The sequence continues at coordinate 55,487,894 of OY288247.1, read as the reverse complement.
TACTGAAACATGCAAATTTCACGATTTTAAAAATTACGGACAGCAACTTTGTGACATACATATATTTTCAAAAATAAAATATAATAATACACATGCAGTTACACAAATAAAATCATGCAATACCGAGTAACATCGACGTTACATCTATTTCAAATCCGAGTCGATTATAAATTCGTCGGCTTTCCATCATCTACAAATCCTACAACATACTACAAGCTTGGTGAAAAAATACCATGAGAAAACTAAGAAAATCAAGGTAAATAATGATCGAAAACAACATCGATTATTACCTTAACAATAAGATCAGAATAACGATTAATTTGATGATGAAAACGAGACGATTAAGACTCGATTTGAGACAAGAATTTGCCTTGAAAGGCTACTGGAAGTCATGGCCAAGAGAGAAGAAGGAAGGGATTTTTTGTTGTTTAATTTACAAAATGAATATTTAGGAAATTGATGGTTTTCTAAGCATGAATGTTAAGAAAATGTTAGATGAAAACTATGCTACAACACCCTACAAAAGCCGGTCAAAAGAGAGGAAGGGGAGAATGAAAAGGTTGCTCATTAAGCATCAAATAAATGGGTAAGAAAAAGAATTATATCTTTAGGTTTTAACATAATAAAATGAAACGTATAAAGAAAAATGTAGTAAGGGTGTCACAAGGGGGTGTGTCGGTCCAAAACATGGGAAAAGGTCTTAAATAATTTCTAAGTTGATAAAAAGAATAATCGTAAAATCGTTAATGGTATTTCAAAGCAATTCGAGTAACCCTCGCGTTGGAAAGTAATTATTTATGAAACTTTGTTTTAAAATCATTAAAGGCTAAATTTTCGTAAATAAAAATATTCCTTAGTTGAAAATATTATATAAATATATTTAGACATTTGTAGGAAAAGAAATAACTTAAATCTGAGCTTAAAACAATAATTCGTAGAGAAATAGAATTCCTCACAGAAAAATAAATAGTTGTGGACATGACATAGGTCCACCCCGACGCGGCCACGTGCGGGTTTGGGACGGTGAATAAATCTCATGTGAGATGGATCTCGAAATGAAATTTAAATCTAGAAGGAGTTGCCACCGAACTTTGTGGGAGTTCGGGCCCCTTCGAACTCACTCTATGTCTTAGTGGGCCATGCACATAGTAATATAGTATGGCCCATTCCGATTTCAGAGTTTATTGGGTTCGTCCCTTTGCATTGTGATAGTGATCCCGACATTATCGGAAATCGCGTATTGAATGACTCTCGTATGCCAACGGTTTCGGCCATCCGGAAACCATGGTTCTGAGTAAGGGGTGAGGGTACGTGTTGGGAAGCTCACAAACAACACCCAACCCCGTCCGCACTTAGCGGCCTCTACTTTGATATCGTTCGGTTTTGGTGTACGCGTGCTAGTTTGACGGTTGAATGATATGCAAAGAGCGTTTTGACTAAACATGTGAATTATGTTTGACTACGTCGTTTAATGCATCTAAGCTAACGTCAAAGTTGTTTTAGCATGCGATGTTCATTTTAGTATAATAAAACAAACAACACTAGTACAAAAAGCACTTGTGGCTTCGGTTAAAAAGGACATAGGGCTACGGTTAAATAGGTGTAGTAAATCAAGGCGTAGCAATATGTGTACCAGTTGTGGCTTCGGTTATGTGGCGTATCAAAAATTATTTATGGCAACGGTTATTTATAAGAACCGAAGCCATAAACACAGTAAAGGCTTCGGTTGTTAAGCTGAAACGTAGCCAAAAGTGTGTAAAGACATCAGTTAATAGTAACAACCGAAGCCAAAAGGTACTAAATGGCTTCGGTTGTTAATAAGAACCGCAGCCTAATACTTATAAAATGCTTCGGTTGATGACTATAACCGAAGCCAAATCTAAGTTAAAAAAACAAAAAAAAATCCAATAATAAAACATGGAAGTAATATTAGTAAGTACCGAAAGAATTTTTACATGCATTATCTAATACAATACTCCGTAGTACAATACCACCTACAAATAACTAGCTATTGAAACCAACATACAAAAATATAAAAATTCCATGGGACATCAATTCAAGCTTAGAGTCAATCAATCGTAATTACATTTTTATTTTAAATGCGAAAAGAAATACGGAGTATTAGATACATCAATTAATCTTTTGAGAGATGTACTTATTATTAAGAGCCATTCCAAGACCTGCACAATATGCATATACATTAGATACAAGTCATGTAACTTGACTTGCACAACAGAATGATAATTATGACGATGAAAAATGAGTTACTTTCAAGCAAGTATGCAAATCATTTGTCCTCTTACTGCATGCAATCTATAAGGATGTCAAATTTATAAGCCATGTGCAAACAAAGATAAAACCATATAGTTATAATTTTGACAAAATAAATGATGATTTGGGGATCTTACTAGGTTGAAGTCTAATGAGAAACAAAGATACGATTATAATTTTCATTTTTTCCCCTTAAATTTCAGTCTCTAATGCCAACTGAATCCCCTAACGTATTTGCACGCGCGACATTATTACACCACATATTTTTCACATATACTCCACATTTGCACAAACGGCCATGGTTGAATACTTCCAACTGATCATGAGTAACTTAAACGTAGTGGGTGACCACACTTATCAGCCTATGCCATTAACAGGAGGCAGATACACAAACATTTAATCACTTAATATATGTTGGACAAGGATTACTCGCTCATTTCAGGTTTTTATTGACTCGATTTGACAGACACAAGTTTTACTTTTACTACTGCTAGAAAGACATCCTTTTGGACGACCTAATATTAAAATGGCAAAATGAAAAGGAATTAGAAGGAAGTAACATGTTATGTCTAATAGGCAGCCTATATAATCTGCCATAGAACTCCCAGACTTGCAAAATCAAGTTGGTAATCTAAATAACAAAGCACATATTATTATACAACGAAAACACTAAAGTACTGAAACCATCTTCTTCAATCTGTTAGATTTACTAATTACAAAAATGGGAATAAATAAACAAAGTAGAAGGAACATGTAATCCCTTGAAAAGGTCTTTAGTATCTTCAATTTACTTAAACTATGAAATTTCAAATCCTATTGAAATTGCTTTTCTTATATTGGAAAGCAACAGTTAAGTGGCTAACAAAGCAAATAACTGCACAACACCTACGAAAATTTGCAAATACCTGTTTTGTTTTTCCATGACAACATTTCCCTTTGTATATAAGTTGTAACTTACTTTGCATGACTGTCATGCTGTAACACCGTCAAACCTGAATGTTCAACCTGCTATCACACAAAATTAAATAGCTCAAGACAAGAGTCATTTAAGGGTGCCAGTTTTTGGAGGTGAAAGACAACTCATTTAACTTCAATTTAAAGTAAAAGGCCCTAAATTTCTAGGGAACTAGGAGTTATCACATATACCAGGCAACCAGAATAAAACTTTATGAGAAGAAAAGGTTTCGCCACAACAATAAAAATAGAGAAAACCTACGTGGGATTTGCTCTTCCCACTAAGCTAATCGGCTTTGTAAATACCTTTATTGATTTGTTAAAAGATTTGGCACACATAAAAAAGTTACTGAAAGATAAATTTATGAGCAACATATTCAAGTAGCATAATGATTCAACCAAAGTTGTACTTATCAATGAAATTGCATTAACCTTTAAATATCACCAATATGTGTCAGCAATTCAAAAGCATATGACATCAAATAAGGATGAACACAGTATCTCAAAATCTAGTTGAAAGTTTACAAAGAACTTCATCATTTTGTGGATATATATCGGTTTCGAGTCAGATTACCAAGCATACACTTTACTATAGTATACTCACAATATAGAAAATTCTTTGTATGACTCAAATAACTAATCACATAAGAAAATAGCTCGTTAAAATGCAACCTAAAGACCTTGGCCTTCCAAATGCATCCAAGACATATGCGATTCTAAGTCAGTATAAAACTTGTAGAGAAAGGTCTAATAGCAAAGCGATTCTGCCAACATATTGACTCAGAAAGTAAACTCATCAATAATAAGTATAATTAACATAATGTTAGCAAATTAACTACATCAATAAAAACTTGTCCAAGTTCTAGCAAATATCCAACAAACTATTTCAAATTCACCTTTAAGATTCCTGGAATCTTCAGGAGAAGAGGAACTTAAAACTGAGCGAGTCACCTCCTTCCTTGCCTTAGGACAAATTTATTTTCTCAATATGGTTCTGAAAAAAAACGACTATACAACTTTCAGAAAGTCTAACAATATTATGAAATTAGGATTTCAATATTTTGGGAAAAATGAAATAATTGAACACAAATGAAAATTTAACAAAGAAATACAATTGAGTAACTCACTGTAACAAAAGAATTGAAAGAATATTTGTCATTTGAGGATGAATTTGAAAGACAAGCTCAAGATCTTAAACGAGAAGACTAAAAGAAGAGCGAGCAACAAGAAACGAGAAAGATTTTAACTTTGCACCATAACTAGCCCCTGAAGTAAAAATCACATCGCTGAATCACTACAGTTCCTCATCTCACGACCACCACCATTGGCCCTATCCACAACCACCAATTTTCACCACGTACATACGCCACCCACTTGCACAAATCATGAACCAACGCAATCCTCAGTCATCGCTCAACTCTTAACCAATGAGACCCTAGCCTGACCTTCACATACACCGCGATGCACCTCCACGAGTACATCCATTTCCCACCATAACCAGCATATATATATATATATATATATATATATATATATATATATCTTTTTTTTAAACTTTGTGATTTTAATTGTAGATCAACGAAAAATAAAGGAGATGATTTCTTCAAAACTAATTACAATAATGAGGATATCGAAAAGTTTTGAGTCAAATAGAGTTATTTGATGATGAAAATGAGTAGTGGTGGCGATGTGGTTTGCTACCTGACGACGGCAAAGGGCTAATAGTAGAAGTCATGCTAGCGATGGAAAAGGGTAGAGAAAATCGATGCTTCCAAAGGATGATTGTTGATTTGCCAGTGAAATGACGTTAGAGTTCCTGTGGTGGCAGCCGACATCAGTTGGGGTTGTGATTTAGGTTAGAGAGCCTGGAGAAGGATGACAAGGAGTTTGGATTTATGTGTTAGGTTCTTGCGTATATGGTTTATGTCAGGATTCGAGAGTACTATGGTTTTTGTGTGCCTGGGTTGGGGATGGAATATGGTTCTGCAGTTATTATATGGTCGACGGCAAGCAGACGATCTTAGGGTTATTATTATTACTTAGGATTATTATTATTACTTATATATTTAGGGACTTTAATAAATTATGATTATGTAGTCATTAGGAAATCGTGCTTGGATGAGGGTCTTTAAAAAAATAGCAATTTTTTTATTTATTTGGTATGAATAGGAAATTATAATAAAATTTGGTATAAAAAAATCGCAACTTTTCTATATACAAATTATTTTATTTATGTTAACCTAAATGGTTACGGCTCTTTAATTACAAATGTTGTCATTTAGAATCACTTCTGACTACGGTTAAAAACTCAACCGAAGACTTTTATATGTGGCTACGGTTTCTTATTAAAACTGTTACCCTTTATAACCACTTTTGGCTACGGTTCATACACTCAACCGAAGCATTTTATATTTGACTACGGTTTTTTTGATACAACCATAACCATTTATAAATCCTATTCCTATAGAAGGTTGTGGTTACGGTTATTAAATGGAACCGTAACCTTTTCTATAAGCCAAATGTGCTTTTTGTACTAGTGCAACGAAGTAAAAAGCAACAACGGATTACAATATACGAGTGACATACCGCCCGTAAATACAATGCCACAAACTACAATACAACAATTGCAATAATAAAGAAGTGCAAATGAATTAGAAGATGTAAATATGGTATGATGTGGTTTTGAAAAGACTACATTCACGTGATAGACTTGACACGTGTTGACGGAAGCTGTTAAAAGAATTTTATCGGGGCTCGGAAATAGCTGAAAGACTCGCTTTTTTAACACACCAGGAGCCACTCGATCGAGTCATTGAGCGAGGGACTCGATCGAGTGGTATCGAAAAAAGCATTCTGCCTGGATTATGGGATGCCACTCGATCGAGGGGGCTAGGCACTCGATCGAGTGCTCCCTGTACGGACTGCTGTTCGGTTTTTATTTTTGAAAAATCGATGATTTTACTGAATCACGTGGAAATATAATATGATTTATACTTGATTCAATTTTCGATACTCGTCGTATTCGATATTTGACTATAGAATCAATATCGAATATTTAGAGTGGATTTTAGAAAAGAAGTTTGAAAATCGTTTTTGATTGTATTAAGACGAAATAATTCCCTCTGCTTTGTAATATCGTAATTAGTCTTTTTCCAGATCAAGTAACCATTATTTCGGCTTCAACGGGATTATGCTAGCCTACTCGACCGAGTGGCCAGTCTGGCGTCAGTTTTAGTGTGTTTTGCTAGCCTAATCGACCGAGTGGCCGGTCCACTCGATAGAGTGGGTCTGGGCCGGACAGGAGTCTCTTTTAGAGATCGATTTTTACTCTTGAGGGAGAGTTCTAGTTGTTTAATCCTTCTTTACTGCTGATTTTTGTGGAGTATTTGACTTCAAGTTGGATTTTCGAAGTGGTGTGCCAGATTTTTATGGCTCGGAAATGCCTTTGACCGGGGTTTGACCCGGTTGCTAAAAGACGGTTTTACCTTTGGTGTCGTTTTGACCAAAATTAGTCTCATTTTACTGGAAACGACCCACTGGGCCTAGATTTGAGGTCGGTTTTGTGAGATTTTTACTCCGCTAAAAGCTCGCGCCAAATACTATTGATTCCGAGTTCAAAATCGAGCGTATTAAGACATGTTTGCGTCTGATCATCATCGGGTGTTTTTTTGGAACTGCTATACACACCTGGCGGTCAAAATGTGGGTGTCTACAGAGCCCCCATTCTGACTGAGGCTTGGACAAGGCAAAAGTCAGAGTCGCTACCAGGCCAATGAGGATTAAGACCTGGTAGACTTCCGGTCGGGTCGTTTAAAGTCCATTAGACTTGCGTAAAAGGGCTCGCCAGCCATAAGATAGAAATCATACCTGAGTGGATGCTAACAGCTCAGGGGCGACTTGCTAAGAAATCCTGGGTGTGCCCGTTTGCAGACACATCCCATCTTGGAGCTGCGTGGGAGCTTGCCTAAGAAGCCTTGGGTGTGCCCGTTTGCAGACACATCCCATCTCATAACCACACGGGAGTCTGCCTATAAAGCCTTGGGTGTATCTGTTTACAAATACATCCCAACTCAAAATTACGCGGGAACCTGCCTAGGAAGCCCTGAGTGTATTTGTTTACAGATACATCCCAACTCGAAATTAAACGGGAACCTGCCTAAGAAGCCCTGGGTGTATCTGTTTACAGATACATCCCAATCCAAAATTACGCGGGAGCCTGCCTAAGAAGCCCTGGGTGTGTGCGTTTGCAGACACATCCCGTGTTTTTCGCTGGGGAGTTTTAACGAGTTGCGTAAGCTTGCTTCCAAAGTGTTGGGTATACCTGTATGTTGACACATAGCAATTTGTATGTAACATTTAGGCGAAACACCAACTCACGCTGGGGAAGTAAAAACTTGATTTTCTGTTGGGAAGCCAAGCTGGTACCTGAAATGTTAGATATATAGGCCAAAATAACAGATATAACAGACAGCAAGATAGCATACAGGAAATGCAGTTAGCATCTGTAGACTGACTTGCGCTGGGGAAAATGATGTTTACTTCATTTTGAAATCGAAGTCCTGAGAGCAACTCACGTACTAGAAGATAGGTTTTCAAAATGGAAAGAGGTAGAAAAGAAATTTACATTTTAAATAGACTGAAATTTGACCTTGTCGAAAAAGATTTTCTTAAATGGCTAAGCATTGCAAATTTTAAAACGAGAATTTGAAGACAGAGGCCTACCGACAGACTTGACTCTAGACACGACAAGACGAGTTGACAGACACGACTGGACTTTCGAGGGGTTGGACCGTGACTCGGTTGGGGGGTGGGCCACCTAAGATGACAAGACTCTTAAGTTGCGCTATTCCGTAGCCTAGGCGAGTGGCAACACAGTCGAATATCGAAATGAGATAGATATGCTATGGGGGATTACAGTAGTCTGTAATGAGACTGTTTCTGACGGACTCAGCAGTAGCAGCGCTGTAGACTGGTGCTCTTTTTGATCTTTTTTGGTTTTGGGGTATACTCCCAAAGTGGTTGCTGTTAGAGTCTGTGACGAATTCTCGTCTTCAACTGAGCCGAGTACTAGGACACTCTATAGAAAGGAGGCTAGTGTTTGAAAGTATTTAGATTATGTGAGTGGATGGAGAATTCTGCCTAGGAGAAGCCCCGCAGGATGACAAGGCTAGCTGTTGAGAACATGACAGTGTCGTGACCGGAATGACGACGCTTTTTTTTTAAAGTGTGTCAATGTGGGTGTTTGTGCCCTTGTTGAAAGGCTGCCTACGTATTCACGTGTAGTGAAATCAAACCAAGCCGTAGTTAAGTGTTGAAAAAATATATTATGATGCCTAGTTTATTAGGGCTTTGTATGTAACTAGCCATAACGATGGTGTAGGCTAGGTGCATTCCCAATGATGTCTTGATCAAAGGGCTAGAATAGTTAGGATGTTGATCCTGTGACTGTGAGCATTCTCCGGGGTAGCCCCCGGAGGTGGTGTGAACTATTTGCGCATGTTCTATGTCGACCGCAGGTTGAGTTCCCGTGTTTGGGGCTGGTAACTGGTTTGGATGTTTGGAAACGTGGTGCTAGGGCGTAGGTGGCTTTGATGTTTTGACATCTGGAGCTCGATCATGGGTAAGGTATTGTAATGTGGTAGGAAAGGAGGAAGTCGAGTAAAAATGACTCGAACTTCGATCGGGCAGGTTTGATAATGCGGGATCTGATTTCCATGTCCGGCCCTATTGGTTAGGGGTATCCTATGGAGCTTGAATCCTCAAAATTCTGTGCTGTCTATAGCCTAGGTCTCGAGAAGGTCTTGAGGGTTGTAATGTGAAAAGGCTAGATGTGGTGTTTGCTGACCAACTTGATTGTTTCTCCCTATTTGATGGTATGGGTTTTGATGATTCTTGAAGTGACCGTACCCCGGTCAAGGGACTTTCACCTGAGTTGACCGCTGACCGCGGTCATGGGTTTTTGAATTCTTTTGTTGGTTGACCTCTTAGCCCCTTTCATGGGATTTTTCGGATTGACCGTTTATCCTCGGCCATGGGTGGCTTTTTTTTTTATGATTGCCTGCTCTTTTGTTTTGGGCCCTTTGCTTTTTTTCTTGGACTTTTGACTTTTTTTGTCCAGCTTTTTTTTTGTTGGTCAGACTAACACCTAAGGCAGGGATTTGGTCATTCTTATTGGGGGGGTGTTCATTGTGGGAAATGGGCTTAAGCTTGCTTCCCGTCTTGAACCCAAACTAGGAGACTACCCAGTTTTGTCATAGGATTCGATACCGCTTCTGCTAGGGGTAGTTATGTGGCTTGCTATGCCAGACATGGAACAGGTAAAGGAAAACACGGGTCTCGGTTTCCTACAGTCATTATAGATGTGCCTATAACAGTCACGTGCGTGTGCTCACAGTGTATGATGGTGTTCATCATGTTCTCGGAAACACATAAGGAAAGCATATATGAGAGATCGAAAAGCTGATTTTATTGAATTTTGAAAAAAGAACAGAATGCAAATGACTCTGACTCTGATTTGGAAATGAGGATATAGAGTATCCTAGACTCGGACTCAGACCTAGACTTGAATCAAATCCGGACTTTCGAATGCTCGGTTCGTTTTTTTTTGGTAAGGTCTTTGATTGGATAGAACGATAGGTACCACGACTCGACTAAACTCGGCTTTGCGCAAGTGCGAGAGAGGGATTTAAACTAGACACGGCCCGGGGAGACGGGAATGACTAAAATTCTCGGATCGGGAAATCTGGACGTTGACCTAGACAAAGTAACGACCACGAATTAGACTCGAGCTGCAGAAGGGTGAATCTGAAAATGGGGCGACCATGTTTGACCGTGCCACGTGCTTAGACCAACCGCGGTGACCTAACCCTAGGTGACTCGAGTGTTCATAGCATAGGTACGGCTCGAAGAAGGCATCGTAAGGATGCCGATGCAGGATGAACGTAGGGTACTCCTTAAGGTGACCGTGGTTGACTGCTCGGGTGGAGGACAGCCCCCGAGTGAGACTAAAGACTTTGATAGGACTCAGATGGTGTGGCATCTAAGTGACTTGAAAGTGGGGTACGTGAGAAACGTGTAAGACATGACTCTTAGAGCAACCGTGATTGATCGCTCTGCTGAAGGGTAGCCCTCAAGTGGGATTGAAGATTTGTTAAGACTAGAGTGTTGGACGAGAGACCCTTAGAGGTAAGGATTACGAACCTTTTGCCGTAAGGCTATGCCTTGTAAAAGGTTGACTCGGCCTCGAGGAAAGGCAGACGGGGTAAGGGAAGAAACTTGCGATGTAAGATTGGCAGAGTTTCGACGCTAGAGACCCTTGACTTGACTTGAAAAAGGATGGCCCTGTGATTAGGGTAGACCCTTAAGCTAAAAAAGTTCTAGAATTGGGATGACTCGACTAACAGATTGAAAGACGGGCGAAATTCCCTTAAGAGAGGTCGTGGGGACCGTCCTGCTAGAGGGAAAGGTTGTGTGGAACTTTCTAGTTAGGACTCGAGTGTTTAGACGAACCTTCCATTTACGAGTGTATGACTCGTGTTGGTTGGTTATGCCTTTAGAATAAGGCGGACTAGGATGGGGAAGAAACCCGTGATGTAGAATCGACGGAGTTTCGACGCTAAAAACCTTTGACGACTTATAAAAGACCCGACACCACTAAATGCGGTAAGTCTTAGGATAGGGAAGGTTTTTGAAGGGTCGACTTACTTAAAATAAGGAAGGTTTTTGAAGAGGTCTGACTTCCTAAATAAGGAAGGTTTTTGAAAAGGATCGAATTTTGAAATTGAGAGGATGGTCCTGAAATTGCCAGCGGGCCAATAGGACCGGGCATTTCAAAATTTAGAATAGTTGCGAATAATTTCGCGTTTTGAAAAATTGGGGAACGGTCCCGTCTTTTGAAATAGGCAGAATGCCGACAGGATCGAGCTTTTTGAAAAGTTGAATATTCGAAAATTTGAATATCGAAAATAAGATCCCGAAAATTTGAAAATCGAAAATAAGATCCCGAAAATTTGAAAATCGAAAACGGCATCTCGAAGATTTGAAGATCGAGAACGGCATCTTGAAGATTTGAAAATCGAAATTGAATTTTGGAAGATTTGAAAATTGAAATTGAATTTTGAAAATTCAAAAAATCGAATGATGATCGGAAATTCGAATATTGAAATGAACAGCATGCCGGCAAGTAAATAGGCTTGTTTCGAGTCAAATCGTAAGTCTAAATTTCGGTAGCATTCTGATTTTTTGAAAATTGGATATTTTTGAAAAGATGCATTTTCGAAATTTCGGAATTTTGAATATCGAAAATGAATTTCCGAAAATTTGAAAATCGAAAACAGGATCCCGACTTTTAAAAATTGGCGAAAGTGTCGTTGGGCCAAAAAGTTTTTTGAAAAGCCGATTTTTTTTTGAATTTTTGAAGTGGATAGAACAACGGCTAAAAATAGGCTATTTTGAGTCAAATCATAAGTCCTAATTTCGGTAGTATCCCGGGTTTTTGAAAATTGAATATTTTGAAAAGCGGTCGAGTGGGCTAGGCACTCGATCGAGTGCTCCCTGTACGGATTGCTGTCCGGTTTTTATTTTTGAAAAATCGATGATTTTGCTGAATCGCGTGGAAATATAATATGATTTATACTTGATTTACTTTTCGATACTCGTCGTATTCGATATTTGACTATAGAATCAATATCGAATATTTAGAGTGGATTTTAGAAAAAAAAAAGATTGAAAATCGTTTTTGATTGTATTAAGACGAAATAATTCCCTCCGCTTTGTAATGTCGTAATTAGTCTTTTTCCGGACCAGGTGACCATTATTTCGGCTTCAACGGGATTATGCTTAACATGATTTAATGATTGATTCCTTTAGATCCAATATTCGACTATAGAGTCGATATCGAATCCTAGGGACGACGCTTTATAGAAAATAGTACGATAATATCGATATTAGGAACGAGAAAAGAAATAAAAAAAAAGACACGATGACGACCCGTAAATAGAAACGGACGGACGAGAGAAAGAGAAGAAAATAGAGCAGTCGGGATTTTGTAACACCGTCAACCTACATGCTTAACTATCTCGAAAACTGACTCGTAGTAGCGGCCTAGGCGCGGGAGCGTTAAGATGTATATAGGAGAGTTATGGTGTGTATGGTTAGGGAGGGGGTTTGGCGAGTTTTGCTCTCGGGTTTCCTAAAGGATTTCTAGAGGAAAGATCGGGATGGTATTTGTGTATAGTTTGCTTAAAATTGCCTACAATTTTGGGGATGAATTGTTGTGAATTGTGTCGGGAATTGTAATTGTCATGGATGTGTCTAATTGCTATGTGCAAGGGGTGAATTTATAGGAGAGGTTTCCGGCTTTGTCTAGGAAACGAAACCCGGCTTGGATGGGAAGAAACGCCCGTTTTGGATAGGAAAAGCTTGCTTAGGATGGAAGAAAACAAGTGGCTTGGATGGAATAGGATTCCGACTTTAGATAGGGAAGGAACCCGGTTTGAGCTGGAAAAAGGGTCACTCGATCGAGTGGTGGATGACACTCGATCGAGTGCCCGTTCTGGCGTCGGTTTTTGTGTGTTTTGCTAGCCTACTCGAACGAGTGGCCGGTCCACTCGATCGAGTTGGTCTGGGCCGGGTAGGAGTCTCTTTTAGAGAACGATTTTTACTCTTGAGGGAGAGTTCTAGTTGCTTAATCCTTCTTTATTGCTGATTTTTATGGAGTATTTGACTTCAAGTTGGATTTTCGAAGTGGTGTGCCAGATTTTTATGGCTCGGAAACGCCTTTGACCGGGGTTTGATCTGAACCTTTAAAGACGGTTTTGCCCTTGGTGTCGGTTTTGACCCAAATTAGTCTCATTTGGCTGGAAACGACCCACTGGGTCTAGATTTGAGGTCGTTTTGTGAGATTTTTACTCCGCTAAAAGCTCGCGCCAAATACTATTGATTTCGAGTCCAAAATCGAGCGTATTAAGACATGTTTGCATCCGATCATCATCGGGTGTTTTTTTGCAACTGCTATAGACACCTGGCGGTCAAAATGTGGGTGTCTACAATAGTTTACGAAGAAAATCAATTAAATAGGTTTAAAAGAATTAAAATATTTTAATATAAAAATAAATATTATTGAACTAAAAAAATTAAAAAATTAAAAATCTTGGAAAAATGATGAAACATAAGGCCGAAACGTGATAGAGGTATGACGAAGTCATAGCGGAAAGGATAAAAGCGCTAGGAAAAATAGCGGGTGTTACAATCCTTCCCACTAAAAGAAAGTTTCGTCCTCGAAACTGAGAATAAGCAGAAGGGATATTGAGGTTTACCTTACTCGAAGAGATTATGATGATTGGCTTGCATCGAAGACTCGGTTTCCCACGTTTCTTTCTCAAATCGATTACAGCGCCACAAAACTTTTACCAGGGGCACAACCTTTTTCCTTAAGCGCTTCTCGCGGCGGTCGGTAATCTTCACCGGTCTTTCTTCATAAGTCAGATCGGGTTCGAGATCAACAATCTCGGGTTCCAACACGTGCTCGGGGTCACTAACATATTTCCTCAATTGTGAAACATGAAAAACATCGTGAGCCTTACCCATGGAAGCAGGTAATTCCAGCTTATAAGCGACTTTGCCCACTCTCTCGACGACAGGGTATGGTCCATCGAACTTAGGGCTGAGCTTGCCCTTAATCCCAAACCGTTTCACCCTTTTCATGGGTGATACCTTCAGGAATACAAGATCACCAACCGAAAACTCCAAAGGTCGGAGACGAACATCGGCATACGACTTCTGTCGATAATCCTGGGCGGACGTCATCCTAGCTCGGACTACATCCACAACATCGATAGTCTGAGCTAACAGATCCGGACCCAAAGCCTTCACTTCACCGAGAACGTCCCAACAGAAGGGAATACGACATTTACGACGATACAGTGCCTCAAACGGGGACATCTTAATGGAAGCATGGTAGATGTTGTTATAGGAAAACTCTACCAGCGGAAGATGTCGGATCCAACTCTCTTGAAAATCCAATGCACAAGCCTGTAACATATCCTCTAAAGTTTTGATTGTTCACTCGTATTGTCCATCAGTAGCAGCATGGAAAGCGGTACTCATCAATAACTTACTTCCCAAAGCATCCTACAATGCCTTCCAGAATTTAGAGGAGAATCTCGGATCCCGATCTGAAACAATCTCGAGCGGTACGCCATGATGACGGGCGATCTCGGCAACATACACCTCTGCGAGCTTCTCCAGACTCCAAGTATCGCGAATAGGGACGAATCGTGCACACTTGGTCAAGCGATCCACCACAACCCAAATATCGTATCTTCCATTCACGGCTCTCGATAATGCCATCACGAAATCCATCGATATGCACAGCCACTTCCATTCTAGAACATGGAGTGGTTGAAGAAAACCTCCAGGCATCTTGTGCTCGAACTTCACTTGTTGACAAGTTAAGCACTTACTTACAAACTCTGCGATGTCCTCTCTCATATGAGGCCACCAAAAATGGTGCTTCAAATCCCGATGCATCTTGTCACCTCCAGGATGAATTGAGTACCTCGTCTTATGTGCATCGGTTAGAACTTTCTTTCTTACCTCGGCATCACTAGGGACTACCCAACGGTTCTTAAACTTCAGTGCTCCACTGGAGTCCACAGTAAAATCGAGAGCCTTACCAAGATTCATCTTGTCTCGGATACTGGCCACAAAAGGATCTTCCAACTGCTTCTCACGAATCTTACGGAAAAGAGTTGGTTTAGCAACAAAGGCATTAAGGTGACCATCGTAACCTTCATCAACAACATCAATAGTCATCTTGGCAAATTCTCGGGCCAACTTCTCAGATAAGCCAGAACACGGAGTTAAGGAATGGAGGGTCTTTCTGCTAAGAGCGTCAACAACCACGTTAGCTTTTCCCTCACAATACACCAATTCAAGGTCGTAGTCGTTCACCAACTCGATCCAACGTCTCTGTCTCGCATTCAGATCTTTCTACGTGAAGAGATATCGTATGCTCTTATGGTCAGTGTGAACCTTGCATCTCACTCCATACAAATAGTGTCTCCAAACCTTCAAGGGATGTACTATGGCGGCAAACTTTAAATCAGGAGTAAGGTAATTCACCTTATGAACTTTCAACTATCTAGAAGTATAAGCGATCACCTTACCACTTTGCATAAGGACACATCCCAAATCATTCTTAGAAGCGTCACAATATACATCAAAACCAACGCCTTCCTCAGGTAGGGTCAGGATAGGAGCAAAAGTGAGCTTTCTCTTGAGCTCAGAAAAAGCATCTTCATAGACTTGACTCCACAAAAGCGTCCCTGAAGCTTCGGGACCAAGCTTGCAACTTCGCAGACAGAAGTTCGATACCCATAATTGATTTCTTAAAGGAAGTTCGACACCCTGACACCTCCACCCTAGTGCATGGACTTTTGGGCCACCTGTGTGCACAGGCCCAGTCCATACCTCAACACCTGATCAAGTCCGACACAGGAATCGAGTTATCCCGAGCATTTCTTCATTGATTTTGGTCAAATTTCAAAAGTGCTAAAATAATTTTACCCCCAGCGGAACTGAGTTGGCGTCTCACCTAAATGTCACATTCAGAGTATTGTGTGTCTGTATACAAGTACAGCCGAGACTTCTAAGGCAAGTCCGACTCCCCACGGAGCTATCCCGGATGAATAGAACTCAGGTATGACTTCTATCTTACGGTTGGCGAGCTCTTCACGCGAGTCTAATGGACTATAAACGACCCGATGAGACGGCTGCCAGGCCGTAATCCTCGATTGGCCTGGTAGCTACTCTGACTTTCGCCTTGTCCAAGTCTCAGTTAGAGTGGGGGCTCTATAAACACCAGCATTTTGACTGCTTGTGTCTATAGTAGTCTCCAACAAAACACCCAATGATGATCGAATGCTAACATGCATTAATACACTCGAATACGGTCTCGGAATCCATAGTATCCATCGTGGGCACTTAGTGGAGTGTGAATCTCCCAAAACCGACCTCAAATTCAGACTCAGTGGGTCGTTCCCATTAAAAAAAACTAATTTGAGCCAAAACCGTCACCGGGGGCAAAACCGTCTTTTGCATCTGAGCCAAAACCGGTCTAAGTCAAAAACTTGAGAACGTAATAAACCTTGCGCGGCGTCCAGATGCAAGGCGAATCAAGTAAAAATCAAAATAAATCAGTAAACCAATCAAATCAAAACTTGCCATAACCAACCCCAGATATTTCTTACCTTGTTGAGGGCACTCGATCGAGTGCCTAAGGGGCACTCGATCAAGTGACCCCCTAAAAAACACCCAGGCCCCATTTTCGAAGCCACTAAATTGAGTTCACATAGGGCCACTCGATTGAGTGACCCTTAGCCGGGGGTAAAGTCTATAAATACATACCCCGCCCCCCCCCCCCCCCCCCCCCCCCCCCCCCCCCCCCCCCCCCCCCGGTTCGCTCATCATTTCACAACTTTTTTTCATCCCTTCCAACTACACCTTTACACTCCCTTGGCCTCCATTTGTCATCACTTTAGAGTCCTCCATACTCACACCCATACAAATCCATCCCGAGATCAATACTCGTCAAAACCAAAAGCATCTTCTCCATAATCATACACCATAACTCATCCTACATATATCAAACCGCTCCGGCGCCATCGACGCTACTAGACGAGGCTATTCACGAGACTATTAACATGTAGGTTAAGGGTGTCAAACCCCGTTTTCTAATCTCATTTAATTCTTGTAAACTAACACTACTAACATTTTCATTATTGTATACTAACTATACTAACATTACTAACCCTTTAATTATCGTTACTAACTTTTACTTTTCGTGATCTAACATTTTATTATCGTTTACTAACAATCTAATTTTATTTATCGCGTTTTACTTATTGTTCATATATAATACCGCGTATATTATGAAATAACAAAACTATTTTCAAAACTAACTGAGCAAATGTCCGATGACGCTAACTCGATTATCGTAGACTTCAAAAGCCAAACTACGATATCAAAATGCAAAGGACTTCGTATTTGTGATTGAGTCCCCGGTTGAATGTGATCGACGATGAAAGTCGCCTAAAGTCCGTATAATCCTCCGAACAACTGGTATTGGAGGTGGCGCCCTTCGAGGCACGCCGCCCTAAAACACTTAAAGGTTAGGGCGCCTTATGGCGTACGCATAACCGACGGATTATAATGCGATCGCGGTTATTCGTTATCGAGCGCATTCAATCTCATTTTCAAAATATTACTCTAAATAATTGATGTCGACTCTATAGTCGATCGTAGATCATCATGATTTATCAAATTCAAAGTCAATACAGAACCCAACGATGTCAATCCGATTGTCACACGATCCTCGAGATCCGATAGGTGACATCGCGAAACGGAGGGATCGATATTTGTACCGACATGACACGATTAAGGAATGTTCCTTCTAATATACATTCTATACACACACACACACACATATACATACATATCCTTAATATCACTCTAAAATGTCCGATACCGGCTCCATAGTCGAATATCGTTCATAATGAGTCATCGAAGATCGAGTTAGTGTGAAACCCAATGACGTTAACACGATCATCGTAGAGTCTATATGACCCAGACATGATGTCGTAGTATGAAGGGATCGATATTCATGATTAATTCGACTAAATTCGACCAAAACCACGAAATGGGTCATTTCGAGTAAGCCCTTTACCAGTTACAGGGGGCACTCGATCGAGTGCCTAAGGGCCAATCAATCGAGTGACACCCCCAAAAATAGGCAGGGAGTTCTGTCACTGATGGCGGGGATTTGTCGCGGGATCCCCACCGATCAAATAATTAACCGGCAAAACCTAACTAGGGTAGCTAGGGCAAGTCGGGTCGAATCCACGGGGACGGTAGAGGCGTATAGACCAAGGTCGCCCAAATACTAGACTAAGTCAACGAGCTAAGCTAGAGAATGATAAGAGGGAGAGAAGGCTAGACTAAGACTAAAGTACCGGAGAAACAAACAAGGAAAACGGGCTAGGATTAGGTCGGGGTCAAAGGGGTAACGGAATGGTCAAGGAAGAGCTAGAGCGAAGGAGGTAGTAGGGTGATCTAGGTTGGTCCGGGCTCTCGCAACTTAGACCGACCTAGAGGTTCCATATGGAACCCATTTCGGCGACACACATGACAAAGGAAGGCAAGAAAAATAAGCATTCTAACCTACTTAGTCATTCAAGCATTCCAACAAACATGTGATATGCATCAAACCAAGAGGAAACCCAAATCTTCCACCAACATCTCCAACAAACCCTTAATCACCCAATTAACACCCTAATCACCCTACTAACCCTAGCAAGAACACTACTCTAACATAATCAACCTAAAACTAACAAGAACAAGGTGAATCAACATAAACATCAAAACATACATAAAGATACTAGTGAAAACAATGAACTAAGAACAATACAACAATCAAAGATGCAAACTTGGATGAATTAAACAAGATAAAGAGTAAAAGAAGAAGAAGATTGTACCAAACTAGTGAAGAGGAAAGATTGAAACTTGCATTAATGAAGAAAACCCAAAACAAACCACCAAGGTTGTCAATCTTGGATGGATCTTGAAGAATTCCCTTAATACAAGTACTAAACTAAGATTAACTACTAATTACCGACTAATCTAAACTAATCTAAACTAATCTAACCTAAAATAGTCTAGGGTTTAGTGGGAAGTGAAGAACATAAGCTTTACAAAACAAGGGAAGAGTGTATATAGGGTTACAAATGGAAAGGAGAAGAAAGAAAGGAAATGCGGGCAGCAGCAGCACGGTCCCGATCGGGACGGGTTCAACCCAACCGGGACGGTCCTGTCATCCCGACCGGGACGGGTTGGTCCCGACCGGGACGGCCTGGCAGTGACACCCTCAAAAGCGCACTTCATCCCCGACGGGATGAGGTGCATACCCGTCGGGGATGAGTCTTGTAGGCCTCCAATATGACCCTTTTGGTTCCTTCTTGCCTCACATGGACTTCTCATCGATTCTCGGGACTCGAGATCGGGTCTCGGAGGCTCGGGATTGGGTCCCAAGGTCTCGGGGTCGATTCCAAAGCATCGAGTCATCGTTCCTTTATCTCGTTGGCTCCAAAATGTGTATGAATCGAGTCGGAAACGCTCCAACTCTTCCAAATGGGTCTCGGGAATCTGAAACAAACTAAAGGAAGCATAAGAAGCCCATAAATCGCTCCCAAGGAGCGATTTCACAAGGAAAATGGGGCCAAAACACTACGAAATAGGCACTACAAACTACACTTATCAACTCCCCCACACTTAACCCTTACTCGCCCTCGAGTAAGCACATACTAACTACTAAACTAGCCGAGTGGGTATTAGCGCACCCTACGCCCTTTCAACTCACGCGATAACACTTAGAGGACAAGTGCTATCTGCAAGGCAAGTGGGGTCTTGCGACAAAACCGTGGATGCAACGTGACACAAAAACACATAAACAAACAAGCACACAAACAAACACAAAAAAGGTTGCAGCCAAAAGAAAAGAAATACCGCTTCCCTCAAACAAGCGGTGAAAGAAGCGCTGGTTTAGGACTCAAGGCAAGTGACAACGTTCCCAAGCTAGCAATACAAACCAAGATGGACTAAACCCTAATAGTATGACGACAAAGCAACAAAAACGTTGGTAACTTACCTCGGTTCCTCCTAACATTCTAAGAACGTATGATTAGTGTAGTTTGTAGTGCCTATTTCGTAGTATTTTGGTCCCATTTTCCTTGTGGAATCGCTCCTTGGGAGCGGTTTAGGGGCTTCTTATGCTTCCTTTAGTTCGTTTCAGGTTCCCGAGACCGATTTGGAAGAGTTGGAGCGATTCCGACTATATACATACACATTTTGGAGCCAACGGAGTAAAGGGACGATGACTCGATGCTTCGGAATCGACCCCGAGACCTTGGGACCCAATCCCGAGCCTCCGAGACCCGATCCCGAGCCCCGAGAATCGATGAGAAGCTCATGTGAAGCAAGGAGGAACCAAAAGGGTCATATTGGAGGCCTACAAGACTCATCCCCGACGGGTATGCACCTCATCCCGTCGGGGATGAAGTGCACTTTGGAGGGTGCCACTGCAAGGCCGTCCCGGTCGGGACCAACCCGTCCCGGTCGGGATGGTGGGGCCGTCCCGGTCGGGACCAACCCGTCCCGGTCGGGATGGTAGGGCCGTCCCGGTCGGGATGATCCGTCCCGGTCGGGAACAAATGGCTGTGGTCCGCATTTCTTTCTTTCTTCTCCCTTCCATTTGTAACCCTATAAATACTTCCCTCTTGTATTGTTTATGTATCCTACCTTAGTTTTAGACTACTTTAAGCCTCTCTACATCACAAAAACCCTAGATTAAATTCTCCTCTCATTAGTTTAATCTTCCTTTAATTCTTAGTTAATCTTAGTTAATTAGTTCTTGTATTAAGGAGTTACTTGAAGACTCATCCAAGATTGACAACCTTGGAGATTATTTGGGTTTCTTATTTATACAAGATTGCATCTTTTTCTTCCTCTTGTGTTGGTATAACTTTCTTTACTCTTATTCTTTGCTATAAATTCAAGTTTGAATCTTTGATTAGTGTTGATTGTTATTGTTTATATTGTTCTTGATGATGAATGTTTGGATTGTGAAGTTGTTTTATCCTTTCATTGTTGTAGTTAGTTTAACTATGAGTGAGTAGTTTATTTGTGGGTTAGTAGGGGGATTAAGGGTAGATTATGGGTGATTAGGGTTGATTGGGGGTAAAGGGTGAATCTTTGTTGTTAGTCACACATTTGGCACACCATGTGTTTGTTGATATGCTCGTATGGGTTGTAGTGGCCATGCTTCTCATGCTAGTCTTCTTCTACTCATTGTTTGCTTTGTGTGTGGATATGTTGAGCATAGTCATCGACATCGGTTTAAGTTGCGATTGCCCGGACCGAACCTAGCAATTAGGAGGCACCTACACCCTTAACTACCCAAGTCATCCTACTACACTTATGAACCCGACCTAACCCACTCCTTCCTTTCCATATTTGATTCATCTTGTTAGTTAGTCATCATTTCCTTTAGTGTGTTAGTTAGTTAAATTATTAGCATTGTTTAGTTAGTATTTGATAGTCTAGTTCATCATAGCTCATCATTAGCCTATTTTCTTCTCCTCTCATCTTAATTCATCAATTAGTAGCTCTTTGTGTTTGTTTGGTAGCATAGTCTAGTTCTAGGCCGATTTAGTCTAAACATTGCAATACCGTCTCCGTGGACACGACCCGACTTACCCTAACTACCGTTAGGTGTTAGTTGGTTATTTAATTGGTGGCGGGTTCCACGACAAATCCTACCATCAATTTGGCGCCGTTGCCGGGGACGGTGCATTGTTTAGACTTTGTTTGCCTATTTCTAGACTTAGTTACCCTCCTTTGTGCCCTTCTATCATCTCTTGTGAATATTCTCTAGTTTTTCTTGCTTTCTTAGCTTTCTTTTCTCTTTGTCTCTAGTTGTGCTTGCTTATTGTCGTTACCTAGTGCCCATAAAGCACTAGGTATTCTCACGTTTGTTCTAGTGTGTAGTGTATGCCTAGGCGGGGAGGCGAATCCTTTCTTTTTAATCGAGAGCCGGAGAGGCTTTTTCGAGCTTTTCGCCAACGGACGATTAACCGGGTTAGGATCTCTCAACCAAGTGCAAGCAATACCCATCAAGAGCAAGCTCAAGGAAGCGATAGTGAGGAAGCATATCGAGAGACGGCCGAAGGGAATTTCACCAATCCCTTTGGAGATTCTAGTCCTAGCTCCCCTTCTACATCTACATCAACTCCGTCTACACCATCTTCTCCCTTACATCCAATAATGCCGAAATTTTCCTCCCACTCTACATTTACGGAAGATGTCTTGCCGGGACCCAATGCTCTACCGGCCGCTTATGCCGGAAATTTTACGGCCAAGACCCACTTCATCCAACTTGTGGAAAGGAACCAATTTAGTGGTTTGCCCACCGAAGACCCGCACCAACACATTGAGACTTTCTCCGATTATTGTGACGCTATATCTCAACCCGGGGTTACTCAAGATCAAATCCGATGGGTTTTATTTCCATTTTCATTGATTGGAAAAGCGAAGCAATGGATTAAAGGTCTCGATAGGGCAACCATGGGCATCGACACTTGGAAGAAACTTGCATTGGCATTCTACCAAACTTTCTACCCTCCGGAGAAGACTAATTTGCTTAGGGCCTCCATCACCGGTTTCCAACAACGGGATGAAGAGAGCTTATATGAAGCTTGGGAGCGGTTCAAGTCTTTGGTTAGATCGTGCCCCCATCATGGACTTTCACAATGGTTCTTGGTCCAACAATTTTGGAAAGATCTTTATGAGGACTCAAGAACTATACTTAACATGGGCTCAAATGGTAGGTTCACCGAGGTCGATGATGACCAAACATGGGCGAGAATCGAAGAGATGGCGGTGCATAATTCGCAATATTCAAGGCCATGAAGGCAAACCGAGGAGGTAGGCACGAGGTTGATGCTATAACTCAATTAAGCATTGACCTTGGGGCTCAATTGAAGACACACATGGAATCCATTGACAAGAAGCTTCAAGGTCACCTCACTCAAGTCCAAAGCATCGGTTCCTCCAACCAAGCCTCAATTCATGAAGTGAATGCTTTGGGATTTGCACCTCCTTTGCCTTATTATGGCATGTGTGACACTTGTGAAATCGTTGGTCATGACCCTATGAATTGTAGAGGGAGTATTGAGCAAGTGAATGCCTTTCAAGCATTCAAGCAAGGTACTTCCTATGCTAATCAATACCAAGCTTCCAATCAAGTCCCTCAACAACAAGCCTTTCAACACCATCAACAACATCGTCCTTATGTTCCACCTCCCTTAAGGGACAACAACCATGGTTACCAAGGCAACTCAAGGCCTTTCAACAACTTCAAACAAAGTAACCAAGGTTCATTCAACAACAATCAAGGGTTCCAACAAGGGAACTTCAACCAAGGCTATCAAAACCACAACCATGGCAACAATCAAGGCCTTAATCAAGGCAATTCTCATGGGTTCCAAGGGAACCGTCAACATCAACAACAAACCAAGCCTAGGAGCCGGTCTCCTATTCATGACTATGGTACTCCATTAGCCCTCACCGATACTCCGCATAATCCATCATCTCCACCTCGGGGATTCGATATTCAAAAATCTATGATGGATATGCAAAAGAGTCAAATGGACATAACAAGAAACCATCAAGAGCTCATTGCTTATATTCAAGGGGAAAACGCGACAAGAGATGCCCGTATGAAGATGCTTGAAACTCAAGTATCTCAACTTGCTTCGGGGAGCTCCTCAAGACAAAAAGGACAACTACCTTCTCAAGGCGAAACACCGAAATTTGAGCACGTCAATGCCATCACCACAAGGAGAGGTACATCTTATGAATCCCCTCAATTTCCTAGTGAGCAAGAGCCAATCCAAGAACCGACAAGGAAAACGACACCTCCATCTCAAGAGAGCTCAAGCTTTGATAATCCAACGGAGGAGCAAGTCTTATGGGAGGTTGAGAAACCTCAACAAGACAAGCTTCCCCCACTTCAAGCTAAAGATAAGGGTAAAAAGAAAGTGTCATTTGAAGAGTCCACCCCGATTGAGCACAATAAATACCAAGTCAAGTTGCCTTACCCAACAAGGCAATTGAAGACCAAGGTAGACTCTCAATATGACAAGTTCCTTAGTATCGTGAAGAAGTTGGATGTGAGCGTCCCCTTTACCGACCTACTTACCCAAATCCCGGCATATGGAAAATTTATGAAAGAAATATTGGCTAGGAAGAGATCCATCGACAAGGAAGAGACCATCGCGTTCACAAGGGTGGTGAGCGAGCTCATTCAAGGTTCTACGCTTCCAAAGTTGAAGGATCCGGGTAGGTTCTCGATCCCTTGCACCATAGAGCACTATAAGATCGAAAGAGCTTTATGTGATTTGGGTGCGAGTGTAAGCATCATTCCATACTCCATTTGTTGCCGACTTGGGATGAAGGAGCTTAAAAGTACCTCTATCACGCTCCAAATGGCCGATAGATCATTCAACCGACCATTGGGGATGCTAGAGGATGTGCCGGTGAGAATCGGTAAGTTCTTCATTCCGGTTGACTTCGTCGTGCTCGATATGCGGGAAGATGCATGAAATCACTCCCATTATTCTTGGGCGCCCATTTTTGCATACCGCCGGTGCTATGATCGATGTGAAGAACGGTAGGATCATATTCGAGTTAGGCGAGAAAAGCTAGTGTTTGACCTTCAAGGTAACACTTCGCCTACTAATGATGAGTCATGCAATATGATCCAAGCCAAGGAAAACATCGATCTAGGGGGAGAACCGGGACAAAGCTTGAAGAAGTACTCGTATGTACTTGAGGATGATGGCTCCGATTTGGAGGAGGATGAGAGCCCATGTCATGGGTTTAATGACAAGTTGAAGAGCAAAAAGGATGAAGATGAGCCTCCCTTGGGGCCACATGAGGATAGATGGACGTTTGGGCATATACCGAAGGATCGAAAGTACAAGTTCAAGCCATTGAACTTAGTAGATCGGGATGCCCCGGGAACGTCAAGACAAAGTTATGAAGGGCCTTGGTTTGTGGATGCTTATGTTACTAGCTTGATTGAAGATTTTGCTAGGGCCTTCGACTTGTTTCTTCGTGCCCTTGATGGAGATGGAACTAGTTTTGGTTGTTGAAAAAGATTGAAGAAAGTATCACCTTGGTTTGACGGAGTTCCACAAGAACCGTCTCTTTGTATATATCTCTTTCCCTTATAGTTTGTTTGCTTTTGTGAAATTCTTGATTGTTTGGATGATTGATGAGTGTTGTGAGGGAGGGAATTTGATGTGTTGTTTGATTTTATTGTGATAGGTGTGAAGTGGAAGTGATTCCTAGGGAAGAGAGGTCATTGTTGGAGCTTGGATTGTGTGAAGGGAAGTCGGTTTTTGAAGCTCGGTACGAGCTTTTGGGGGCTGTAGAAGGTTTGGAGACTCTTCCCGACCTAGAAGAGGTCATCCCGTCCGGGATGGAAGGCCCATCCCAACCGGGAAGGATGCCATCCCGTCCGGGAT
This sequence comes from Agrostemma githago, assembly GCA_958450325.1. Lineage (NCBI taxonomy): Eukaryota > Viridiplantae > Streptophyta > Magnoliopsida > Caryophyllales > Caryophyllaceae > Agrostemma > Agrostemma githago. The sequence continues at coordinate 55,462,527 of OY288247.1, read as the reverse complement.
GAGGTGCACAAAAGTTGGGTTCACTGACAGCTCATCCCGACCGGAACGAGGTCTTCCCGACCGGGACGAGACAGCCATCCCGACCGGGACCACCCATCCCGACCGGGATGGACCCCCTGTCCTCCGTTGGCTCTTTTCTTCGTTGTTTGAGACCACCCAACCACTTTATACCCCCTCCCAACCTCCCTACATGTCCTTACTCTCATTGTATGACCCTTACACCTCACATACACGTCTTCACCTCACTTTCTATTCACTTCAAACCGACTTTTGCAAAAAAAAAAAAAACCCGCCTCACTTTGCATTTGTGCCCCAACCATGGAACCGGAGTGCAATTGGAGAGGAATAACGACAACATGAACAAGCTAAGTGCCTATATTGACTTATGAGACGATGGAGCGAGTGAGTTGGTAACCGTATGGTACGGCAACTATCCTCTCTTTTCCGTTTTTATAGCTTGTCTTCTTTGTTTATTCCCTTTCCCTCTTATCCTTTGTGTCATGGTGGCCTTCGAGGCCTTGGTGTGCTTGCTCCCGACTCTCGATGATGTGACTACATCGAGAGTCATTTTCAAAATCCAAATTTTACAAGTTTTTCACTCTTTCTTTTTGTGGATTTAGTCGGATTTAGGCGGAATCCGGGCTAGGTGACGTGATTACACCTAGTCCTCCCCTCCCATTTCCTTTTATTTCCTTCTTTTTATTTTTCTTCCCCCATCCATACCTTTTCTCGTCTCGGCCCATGGTGACTTGACTACACCCCGGCCGGACACCTTCTACCATTTTCTTCACCCTTATTTTTGATTTTCAGCTTTATTTTCATAGTTTATTTTCTTTTTTTCTTTTGTGCTCCATGCACTACGGTCGAGCATGAGGACATGGCTCGACTTAAGTGTGGGGGAGCGATATTCTAGCGTAGTTAGCTTTATTTTCTTAGTTTTTGGAAAAAAATCTTTAAAAATCCTAAAAATTTGAAAAAATTTCATAAAAATCAAAAAGATTTTCTTTTGTGTGTTTTTCTTTTGTGTCGTATATTTGTTTCTTTGTGTGTTTTGCCTCCCTCTTCCTTATAGGTTACTTGAATCACCAATAGCTTTGGAGAGCTTTCAAGACTTCCGGTAACATCTTTATCCATTTTTCTTCTTTATCTCTTGTGGAGCTTGGAGGTGATTGTGATGTTGTGTGCTCGGGAGGAGCTTTGTAATGCTTGTGGTCGATTTGATGGCTTGTTTGGAAGCTAGGGGTGGTGTTTGTGTTATGTATGTGTTCGTTTTGTGTTGTTCTTGTTTTGTTGCTTTTGTTTCTTTTTCTTTCGTTTTCGTTGAGTCTTTTTTTTGTGTTTTGTTGTGTGTAAATGGTTTTCGAAAACCCGGTTTAGAGGCTAGTGTGTGAGTGTTTACTTTCCCTTCCTAGTAGTGTAAATAGAGTCTTGGACTTTAATCTAGTAGAATGACCCTAAATCAATGATTTCGTTGGTCCTTTACCTTGAGTCCACCTAGCTTACTAGGGATTTACTACGGGATTTGCACTTTTGACCATTATGACCACCCACGGTGTGAAAAGGCCTTGGTTACCGAGTCCCGTCCCCTAGGTGACCGTGTTCGGAATTGTTTGATTAGTCCAAGTTCTCCACTTTTTGTGGGTTTGAAGGGAAAGCGCGCTCCCAACTCTCCCATTACCCTACCTCCTACACATATCCACACAATAACTTGCAACTTGTTGATTCCTCTCTTTCTTGTCATACAAAGAAATGCCAAAAAAAGCCAAATTTTGCCAAAAAGGGCAAAGAAAAGAAAAAGAAAGAAAATGAAAGAAAGGAAAGAATGAAGAAAAAGAAAAGGCACAAAAGCCGAAAAGAAAATAGAAAAGAAGAAAAAGAATGGCATGGCAAAACAAGGCAAAAATGCAAAAGAAAAGAGAAAATGCCAAAAGAAAACCCGATTCACAAAAAGATCTTAACCCCACAAAAATAAGCCTTTTTCCGACTTTTGCCGTGAAGAGCCTACCAAAGGACCGAGTCCCGAGGAAGGATGATAGCGGCATTAGTCGGTCTTCCCTCATTTTTGCAATTATTTCCACTTTTTACTTGGACTAGTTAGGCGGTTTCGGACATGGGACGACCCTCTTGGCTCGTTGCTAAAGGAGGCGGGGTCTCACTTACCTACAGTGTCGACTAACACCGTGGATCATCACTTCCCACTCCGCCGATCGTCCCGTAGTAAATTCTTAGAAGGTTAGGAGGAACCGAGGTAAGTTACCAACGTTTTTATTGCTTTGTAGTCATACTATTAGGTTTTAGTCCATCTTGGTTTGTATTGCTAGCTTGGGAACGTTGTCACTTGCCTTGAGTCCTAAACCGGTGCTTCTTTCACCGCTTGGTTGAGGGAAGCGGTATTTGTTTTCTTTTGGGTGCTACCATTAGTGTGTTTGTTTGTGTGTTTGCTTGTTTATGTGTTTTGTGTCCGGTTGCATCCACAGTTTTGTCGCAAGACCCCACTTGCCTTGCGGGGTGCACTTTTCCTCTAAGTGCACTCGCGTGAGTTGAAAGGGCGCAGGGTGCGCTAATACCCATTCGGCTAGTATAGTAGCTAGTATGTGCTTACTCGAGGGCGAGTAAGGGTTAAGTGTGGGGGAGTTGATTAGTGTAGTTTGTAGTGCCTATTTCGTAGTATTTTGGTCCCATTTTCCTTGTGGAATCGCTCCTTGGGAGCGGTTTAGGGGCTTCTTATGCTTCCTTTAGTTCGTTTCAGGTTCCCGAGACCGATTTGGAAGAGTTGGAGCGATTCCGACTGTATACATACACATTTTGGAGCCAACGGAGTAAAGGGACGATGACTCGATGCTTCGGAATCGACCCCGAGACCTTGGGACCCAATCCCGAGCCTCCGAGACCCGATCCCGAGCCCCGAGAATCGATGAGAAGCTCATGTGAAGCAAGGAGGAACCAAAAGGGTCATATTGGAGGCCTACAAGACTCCTCCCCGACGGGTATGCACCTCATCCCGTCGGGGATGAAGTGCACTTTGGAGGGTGCCACTGCAAGGCCGTCCCGGTCGGGACCAACCCGTCCCGGTCGGGATGGTGGGGCCGTCCCGGTCGGGACCAACCCATCCCGGTCGGGATGGTAGGGCCGTCCCGGTCGGGATGATCCGTCCCGGTCGGGATGATCCGTCCCGGTCGGGACCAAATGGCTGTAGTCCGCATTTCTTTCTTTCTTCTCCCTTCCATTTGTAACCCTATAAATACTTCCCTCTTGTATTGTTTATGTATCCTACCTTAGTTTTAGACTACTTTAAGCCTCTCTACATCACAAAAACCCTAGATTAAATTCTCCTCTCATTAGTTTAATCTTCCTTTAATTCTTAGTTAATCTTAGTTAATTAGTTCTTGTATTAAGGAGTTACTTGAAGACTCATCCAAGATTGACAACCTTGGAGATTATTTGGGTTTCTTATTTATACAAGATTGCATCTTTTTCTTCCTCTTGTGTTGGTATAACTTTCTTTACTCTTATTCTTTGCTATAAATTCAAGTTTGAATCTTTGATTAGTGTTGATTGTTATTGTTTATATTGTTCTTGATGATGAATGTTTGGATTGTGAAGTTGTTTTATCCTTTCATTGTTGTAGTTAGTTTAACTATGAGTGAGTAGTTTATTTGTGGGTTAGTAGGGGGATTAAGGGTAGATTATGGGTGATTAGGGTTGATTGGGGGTAAAGGGTGAATCTTTGTTGTTAGTCACACATTTGGCACACCATGTGTTTGTTGATATGCTCGTATGGGTTGTAGTGGCCATGCTTCTCATGCTAGTCTTCTTCTACTCATTGTTTGCTTTGTGTGTGGATATGTTGAGCATAGTCATCGACATCGGTTTAAGTTGCGATTGCCCGGACCGAACCTAGCAATTAGGAGGCACCTACACCCTTAACTACCCAAGTCATCCTACTACACTTATGAACCCGACCTAACCCACTCCTTCCTTTCCATATTTGATTCATCTTGTTAGTTAGTCATCATTTCCTTTAGTGTGTTAGTTAGTTAAATTATTAGCATTGTTTAGTTAGTATTTGATAGTCTAGTTCATCATAGCTCATCATTAGCCTATTTTTTTCTCCTCTCATCTTAATTCATCAATTAGTAGCTCTTTCTGTTTGTTTGGTAGCATAGTCTAGTTCTAGGCCGATTTAGTCTAAACATTGCAATACCGTCTCCGTGGACACGACCCGACTTACCCTAACTACCGTTAGGTGTTAGTTGGTTATTTAATTGGTGGCGGGATCCACGATAAATCCTACCATCAACGTACTACGGGACGATCGGCGGGATGGAAAAAGGATGAACCACGGTGTTAGTCGACACTGTAGGTAAGTGAGACCCCACCCCCTTTAGCAATGAGCCAAGAGGGTCGTCTCATGTCCGAAACCGCCTAACTAGTCCAAGTAAAAAGTGGAAATATGCAAAATGAGGGAAGACCGACTAATGCCGCTATCATCCTTCCTAGGGACTCGGTCCTTTGGTAGGCTCTTCACGGCAAAAGTCGAAAAAAGGCTTATTTTGAGAGGTAGGGGTTATTTTTGTGAATCGGGTTTTCTTTTGGCATTTTCTCTTTTCTTTTGCATTTTTGCCTTGTTTTGCCATGCCATTCTTTTTCTTCTTTTCTATTTTCTTTTTGGCTTTTGCCTTTTCTTTTTCTTCATTCTTTTCTTTCTTTCATTTTCTTTCATTTTCTTTTCTTTGCCCTTTTGGCTTGATTTGGCTTTTTGGCATTTCTTATTGCAAAGAAAGACAAATTCAACAATTTGCAATTTTATTGTGTGGAAATGTGTAGGAGGTAAAGGAATAGGTAAGTCGGGGGTCGCGATTTCCCTTCAAACCCACAAAAAGGGGAGAACTTGGACTAATCAAACGATCCTAGACACGGTCACCTAAGGGACGAGACTAGGTAACCAAGGCCTTTTCACACCGTGGGTGGTCAAAATGGTCAAAGGTGCAAATCCCGTTGTAAATCCCTAGTAAGCTAGGTGGACTCAAGGTAAAGGACCAACGAAATCATTGATTTAGGGTCATTCTACTAGATTAAAGTCCAAGACTCGATTTATACTACTAGGAAGGGAAAGTATGCACTCACACACTAGCCTATAAACCGGGTTTTCGAAAACCATTTACACACAAGACACACAACAAAACACAAAACAAAGACTCAACGAAAACGAAACAAAAAGAAACAAAAGCAACAAAACAAGAACAACACAAAACGAACACATACATAACACAAACACCACCCCTAGCAACCAACCAACATCAAACTTTACAAAGCTCCTCCCGAGCACACATCATCACAAATCTCCTCCAAACTCACAAGAAGCAAAGAGGGAAAAAGGGATGAAGAAATGTTACCGGAAGTCTTGAAAGCTCACCAAAGCTAACGGCGATTAGGCAACCTATAAGGAAAAGAGGGGGGCAAAACACGCACAACAAAACAAAAATACGACATAACGACACAAAAAGGAAATGACACAAAAGAAAATCTTTTTGATTTTTGTGAAAAAATTTCAAATTGTTAGGATTTTTAAAGATTTTTAGAAAAACTACGAAAATAAAACTAACTACGATAGAATATCGCTCCCCCACACTTAAGCCGAGCCATGTCCTCATGCTCGACCGTAGTGCATGAGAGCACAAAAGAAACTACGAAAATAAAGCTAGAAATCAAAAAGAAAAGTGGAGAAAAGGGTAGAAAGCGTCCGGCTGGGGTGTAGTCAAGTCACCATGGGCGGAGACAAGAAAAGATATGGAAGGGGGAAGAAAAATAAAAAGAAGGAAATAAAAGGAAATAGGAGGGGAGGGCTAGGTGTAATCAAGTCACCTAGCCCGGATTCCGCCCAAATCCGACTAAATCCTCAAAAAAAAAGAGTGAAAAACTTGTAAAATTTGGATTTTGAAAATGACTCTCGATGTAGTCACATCATCGAGAATCGGGAGCAACCAAAACCAAGGCCTCGAAGGCCACCATGACTAAGGGGAAGGGGAGAAACAAGGGGAAAACAAGCAATAAAAAACGGAAAAGAAAGGATAGTTGTCATACCGACCGGTTAGCAACTCACTCTCTCCATCGTCTCAATGATCAATATAGGCACTTGCTTGTTGTCGTCATTGTCATCCTTCTTCATGCTTAAGAAAACCACATGGCTAAGGTAGTGGGTTTATAATGGTGTGAGGGGGATAGAAATTGGTGTGTATACCGGTCTAAAGTAGATAGAAGATGAAGTGAGGATATGAAAATGAAGTATGTGGGTGGTATGATATGAGCAAGGAAGGTAGGGAGGTTGGGTGGGGGTATACAATGGTTGGGTGGGCTTAAATGTCGAAGAAGAGGCACCAAAAAGGAGTAGGGGGTCATCCCGGTCGGGATGGGTGGTCCCGGTCGGGATGACATACCCGTCCCGGTCGGGAAGCCTCCTTCCCGATCGGGATGACACTCCAGTGAACTCGACTTTTGGCACCCTCATCCCGATCGGGACGGCCCCATCCCGGTCGGGACGACACACCCTTCCCGGTCGGGAAGGGTCTTCATGACTCCCATGACCCTAAAAACCGACTCCCTTACTCACGATCCAAGCTCTATTACTAACCACTCCTTTCTAGGAGTCACCTTCCCTTCACCTATCACAATAAACTCAAAGTACACATCAAATTCACTCCCTCACATCGCTCATCAAAATACCAAATCAATTACAAGAATATCACAAAACTAGCAAAATCAAGAGATAAAACACACAAATACAAGCATAAGTACTCTAAAGAGGAGAGGAGAATATACAACATGACGGTTCTTTAGGAACTCCGTCAAACCTAGGATGGTGGACTCTTCTTCAACCGTAGCCCTCAAGGGCATGGAGGAGCAAGTCGAACGCGCTACCGACATCATAATGAAGGCCCAAGAAGCGCTCGAGCCCAGCCAACCTCCAGGGCCTCCAAGGTGGAGGCAAGAAGTAGGAATCCCAAGACCCAACGTCATCATTCATGTTGTCTCCGGGGTCTATCCATCCCACGAGCTTAACCGACCTCTTCCTCCCTAAGCATCGCCTCCAATCACAAGCAAGCTTCATCTCCAAGAAACAAGGCACAAAAAGCGGTTTTGGCCTCATCTCCTCAATGCACACCCCCACACTTTTCTCAAGTTGTGGTTCCCCATCTTCATCACTCGGCCCCACATCATCATGGAGGAGAGGATTGAAACTTCTACCGGCGGTTTCAATCCCTTCCAAACCATCTCTTGGTTCACTAGCAAGGGGCTCTTGATGCTTATCCACGTTATCGCACAAGGGCAACTCGAGGCTATCAACTTCACCCAACATCCTCACAAATTCTACCAACCCATCCAACTCACTATCCTCCTCCAATTCCTCACCAATGTTGTCTTCACCGAGGGTCATTTCCTCATTCGTCTCTTTTTGGGTAGACGATTGAGGTTCTTCAAAGCAAATCTCTCTATCAAAGGGAACAACGTTAGCGGCTTCGTGATTAGGTTGCTCCTCTTTCTCAAGTGGGCACCCTTCATCTAATTGCGATGTTCGGGATAAATACATTACGGTTTGAACCGATAATGCATTTAATCGAGCATCCCTCGCCTCGTTTGCCCTTCGAATTTGGGCCCATAATTCATCTTGTTCTTTTTGCAATTGAAGGGCAGTTTCTTGGATGCTCCTTTGCATTTGAAGCATAGAATAGAACAACTCCGTGTTTGACGATTGGTGGTCCTTGAGGTCTTGTAAAGCTCCTTTATAATCTTGATGATGCCCAAGGGGTGGGGCATCATATTGTTGGTAGTGAGGTTGAGGTGATTGGTAGTATTGTGGGTCATGGGGTTCATATTGTGGTTGGGGTGGAGGGTAATATGGTGGGTTTTGGGGGTATTGGCTTCCATAAGGTGAATCTTGATTGAACATGGTGGGTTCACATTGATAACTTGAGTAATAGTCACCATGATCGTAGGATTGATAGTCATTCACTTGTTGGTAGCCATTTCCATATTCTTGAAGATCATACCCTTCTTGATTACCCCAAGAAGCTTGATGGTGGTAGGGGGACGTCATGTCATACTCTTGGTTCATGGAAGAAGAGTAGTAGCTCATATCGGCTCCCGAGTATGTGGAGTTTAGATCAAACCCCATGCTTGCTCGAAAATCGTAGTCCATACCCGGTTGGAAACCTCTCACCCTAGCAACCGTCCGTTTAAGCGGCTCTAAGTTGCAAGAAGAAGATGGTCACCACCTCTAAGCACAAACTGTAGACTAAGAACAAACGTGAGAAGCCTAGTGCTTTTTGGGCACTAGACAAGAGAGAAATAAACCACACACACACAAGAAGCAAGGTAACAAAAAGAAAAAAGAAAAACACAAAGACAAAGACAAATAAAGTCAAGTAACTAGGAAAACAAAGTCTAAACTAGCACCGTCCCCGGCAACGGCGCCAATTTGATGGCGGGGATTTGTCGCGGGATCCCCACCGATCAAATAATTAACCGGCAAAACCTAACTAGGGTAGCTAGGGCAAGTCGGGTCGAATCCACGGGGACGGTAGAGGCGTATAGACCAAGGTCGCCCAAATACTAGACTAAGTCAACGAGCTAAGCTAGAGAATGATAAGAGGGAGAGAAGGCTAGACTAAGACTAAAGTACCGGAGAAACAAACAAGGAAAACGGGCTAGGATTAGGTCGGGGTTAAAGGGGTAACAGAATGGTCAAGGAAGAGCTAGAGCGAAGGAGGTAGTAGGGTGATCTAGGTTGGTCCGGGCTCTCGCAACTTAGACCGACCTAGAGGTTCCACATGGAACCCATTTCGGCGACACACATGACAAAGGAAGGCAAGAAAAACAAGCATTCTAACCTACTTAGTCATTCAAGCATTCCAACAAACATGTGATATGCATCAAACCAAGAGGAAACCCAAATCTTCCACCAACATCTCCAACAAACCCTTAATCACCCAATTAACACCCTAATAACCCTACTAACCCTAGCAAGAACACTACTCTAACATAATCAACCTAAAACTAACAAGAACAAGGTGAATCAACATAAACATCAAAACATACATAAAGATACTAGTGAAAACAATGAACTAAGAACAATACAACAATCAAAGATGCAAACTTGGATGAATTAAACAAGATAAAGAGTAAAAGGAGAAGAAGATTGTACCAAACTAGTGAAGAGGAAAGATTGAAACTTGCATTAATGAAGAAAACCCAAAACAAACCACCAAGGTTGTCAATCTTGGATGGATCTTGAAGAATTCCCTTAATACAAGTACTAAACTAAGATTAACTACTAATTACCGACTAATCTACACTAATCTAAACTAATCTAACCTAAAATAGTCTAGGGTTTAGTGGGAAGTGAAGAACATAAGCTTTAGAAAACAAGGGAAGAGTATATATAGGGTTACAAATGGAAGGGAGAAGAAAGAAAGGAAATGCGGGCAGCAGCAGCACGGTCCCGATCGGGACGGGTTCAACCCGACTGGGACGGTCCTGTCATCCCGACCGGGACGGGTTGGTCCCGACCGGGACGGCCTGGCAGTGACACTACCCTCAAAAGTGCACTTCATCCCCGACGGGATGAGGTGCATACCCGTCGGGGATGAGTCTTGTAGGCCTCCAATATGACCCTTTTGGTTCCTTCTTGCCTCACATGGACTTCTCATCGATTCTTGGGACTCGGGATCGGGTCTCGGAGGCTCGGGATTGGGTCCCAAGGTCTCGGGGTCGATTCCAAAGCATCGAGTCATCGTTCCTTTATCTCGTTGGCTCCAAAATGTGTATGAATCGAGTCGAAAACGCTCCAACTCTTCCAAATGGGTCTCGGGAATCTGAAACGAACTAAAGGAAGCATAAGAAGCCCATAAATCGCTCCCAAGAAGCGATTCCACAAGGAAAATGGGACCAAAACCTTACGAAATAGGCACTACAAACTACACTTATCAGTCACGAGGAATTCGATCGAGTCCCTCCAATGACTCGATCGAGTGGCCTCTGTGAACCTCGAATGAGGTCTCTAAAGTGACATAAAGTTCCGTCGAATCGTATTTAAGACTCTAAGCTGATACGTGTTAAATCAATCACGTATTCGTCTTGTAAAACCCATACATACTATAGCATTTCATTTGCGACTTTGAGTGACATCTCGTATAACTAGTCTGGTATCGACGACTCTTTAGTTGTGTCTGATATGTGATTAGTTGAGACATCCTCATTTCACTATGATAAGTCAGGACAAGACACTAAGGCCCGGGATCGAGCTAGCATCAAGTTCCGGTCCTATACGTATAAAAACCTTCGTCCTTCGATCAATATACAATGTAATGTGTACTTGATCAAAGTTCGTCCATTTATTCAATTCACGGTTTCGATTGCATTTTATATCTAGGGGTCCGTTTATAGTCAATGTTTACCATTTCTAACCCTTTATTTCATTGTTTGTTGTATTGTGAATTCCGGGTTGTATTTCCGCCCATGTAATTTGTAATTTATTTACAAGCTTTTTATTTTCAATGTTTACCATTTATCGCTTTTAAATGAACATCACATGCTAAACAAATATGACAAATATCAAAATGCATTAAACGACGTAGCTAAACATGTATTTCACATGCGTAGCTTAATATGTTGTTTGCATATCATTTTATCGTATTACTAGCGCGCGTATTAAAAAACCAATCGATATCTTAGTAGAGGCCGCTATGTGCGGGCATGGTTGGGTTTCCTTCGTGGGCTTCCCTACACGTACCCTCACCCCTTACTCAGAAACTTTGGTTTCCGGATTCCCGAAACCGTTGGCGAGCGAGAGTCATTCGATATACGATACCCGAGGTATCGTTATGCAAAGGGACGAACCCCACAAGCTCTAGTACTACAGCGGGACTGTGCTTTGTGCACGATACGCCTAAGTATAGAGTGGGTTCGAACGGGTCCAAACTCCCATAATGTTCGGTGGCGACTCCAAACTTTGATTTAAATTTTGACCCGAGAATTATCTCATCACAAGAACATACCGTAGCCCAAACCCGCGCGTGGCCACGTTGGGGTGGACCTATGTCATGTCCACAATTTGGCGACTCTGCTGGGGATACCTGATGTACAACTTGTCATCGTGATCTTTAGGGTGAGACTCAAGGAGAAATCGATTGGTTAGTATAATGAGCATATTAGTTTTACGGTTCATGCATAACCCTAATTTTACCAGGGCCGGTACTGGGGACCGACTTCCCACTATACCGTAATGTATTCCAAATTGGTTACGTTAAGGTGTTCACGGCTAATTCATATTGGTTTCGCGGCATGTCCTTATACAAATTGGTAAGGGAGTCCGTCCCGATTATCGGAAAGGCCATGCGCACTTGTATAGACCCTATATAGACCGACCGAGACTTAGTGTAAAGCATACATGCTGTCGTCGTAATCCTTGCATGACTATGTTCTACTTGATTTCCTTGTCGTTTTCAAAAAACTGTCATTTCCAAAAAATGCATCTTTTCAAAATGTCTAATTTTCAAAAACCCGGAAAGCTGCCGAAGTTTAGACTTATGATTTGACTCAAAAGTAGCCTATTTTTAACCGGCATGCTGCCCATTTAAAAATTCAAAACTTTTGACTTTCCGAAAAGAACCGGTCCTGTCGGCATGCTGCCAATTTCAAAAATCAAGCTCGCCCTCGAATTTACAAAGTCAACCTTTCCAAAAACCTTCCTTATTTTAGGAAGTCAACCCTTTCAAGACCTTTCTTATTCTGGGACCTACCATAATCTATGTGTCGGGTCTTTCCATGAGTCATCGAAGGTCTACAACGTCGAAACTCCGTCAATCCTACATCACGGGTTTCGCCCTATCCCAGTCCGCCTAATTTCTCAAAGGCATGACCAACCTACGTAGGGCATACCCTTATGAAGGAAGGTCATCTACACACTCGAGTCCAAAGTCTGGGGAAGTCTCACGTGGTTTTCCTTTCAAACGGGAATCGGTCCCACATGACCGTATCCTAAGGGAATCACTCCATATCACTACTACAATTCATCAAATAGACATCTAATATTGTTAACACCTGATGTGTAATTTATATATATATTTGTTTTTTTTAATAAATAGTTGTCTTTATAGAGTAATAGACAACTGAGTTCTATAAATAGACATCTAAGATTGTTAATCAGCTTTGATTGATTAGATTAAGATTAGGGTTTACGGCTGTTTTTTTGTTCGAATCTCAAATTAACACTCTATTTTCATAATTTCATCTTATTTCAAGTGATTTAGATTAACAGGATTGAAGTGAGTCGAATTGAATTACCTTTGGTTTTAAACTCAATGAGTGAATTAGTTCAGTTATTAGATATCATGATTGATTGATTTTGAGTTCTTTGTTTGTAATCATATGATTGATTGATTGATTGATTAGGATTAGTATGATTCATAATGGGATTTCATTTTATGAAGAGGGAAGTTGGCTGTTCTCAGAAACCTGTAAAGAGTCGCAATGAAGATAATACTGAAAATCTTACTGCGGCTGACTTGTTTCTTTCACAAACATCTTCAGACACTTGAGTTTATTTTTTGAAACCATAGTGTTGAATCTTCTGTATATCCTTTTAATTTTTCTAGGCAATCCAGCTTATTTTAAATCAAAAACTAACGTATCATTATAAACAGCACGTAATCCGACTGTACAGTCTGTATTTGCAGCATCTCGTTTGCACTTCTTCATGAGCGAAACACAACATTTTGTAAAAAATAGTCGGGCCTTCATTCCTTGCAGTCTTTAATAATTGATAGTAATCAATCAATTACAAGTCAAGGTAGCTTGTTAGTTTTGATATTATTATCATTTGTTGTTTGATGTTGATATATACTCTGTGATGTTGGATTGTAGTGGCCATTAGAGTAATGGAGCTTTGGATTCAGAGGAAAAGTTGTCCATGCTCTCTACTCTTGCGATTATGAGGTGTGTGATTTTGGAGATCTCGTGATCGTAATGTTGTGTAGTTTGGAGGAATTAACAATGCTACTAGTTTGATGGCCCGTAAAAATTTACGGGCTGTTACGTTTATTTTGTGGTAATTAGATTAAAAATAAATTGTTACCTAGGAAGACTATTTCACTACGTAGTACTAACATAATATTAAGCGTAAGGACTAATCATTTGTTTTAATGAATAAATTTTACTAACGAAATATAAATTATTTTGTCTAAGGTTATCAAACATTTGTCACAAAATTATATACTCCGTAAAATATATTACTTCGTTATCCAAATAAAATGAAACATATTAACAAATTAATCGTTTAAGATTTAAGGACAAAAAAAAACTATCAGATCTATTCAACTTCACTGAGACAATACATTCTTTCAATCCATTTCCAAGACAAAAACCATAAAAATACAACATCACCCACGATTTCTACAATCAACAACGAAGGAATAGATCTGAAGAAGCAGTATGCAGTATTGATTTCATATGTTTGAATAAATCATATGCCTAAAGAAATCATACTTTTGAACTTGATAAAACACTGATCCCCTTTTTGCCGATTATTTGAATATGCTCCCTCTCCCCGCGTCAAAATCGTTATTGTGGATTTCCTCTAATTCTCTAAACCATAATTTTTTTAATTTTTTTTATTATTATTTGGGTGATAAATTTGACCTCAAGTGGTGGGTGAGGATTGTTGATGGTGTAATAGAAGATCGGCCTCCACCTTACCCTTAGATCGATTTTTTTCAGCAGCGGATGATTAGCTTCATTCTTTTTTTATTACATCTAGTTATCTATTCATCTATCATCTTTTGAAATATATTCTCATGAACATCACAATGTATGCTTATATACATATATACATATATACTCGTGACGATAGTAGAACGCTAAAAATGATGAACATATACGGTAAGATGTGATAGGAAATTGTTCAGAATTTTTATATTCATATATGCTTATGTACATATAAATGCTTATAGTAAATTACATTAACAATCGCATATAAATACTATATGAAATTACAAACGTATATAAATTACAATCATTATGATTATGAAATTGTATTGTTAATATAAGTGCTTATATATATATCAACGATATAGCACATATACATATATACTTATATACTTGTGATGATTGAGACCGAAATTTGAAAGCCAAGTATAACAAATGCTATATAAATTAAAATAGTATATAAATTACAATCAATATTTTTATTAAATAGTATTGTTCATGTAATTCCACTATCATTCAGAATTTTTATATTCATATATGATTATATACATATAAATGCTAATACTGCTGTGTACCATGTAAATGGAGTTGAAAATTTCAATATCTAAGCATATATTTTCGAGAAGGCGGAGAGTAAATAATTGTATTCCATATACACATAATTCCATCATGATTATGTAACCGTATATAAATTAAATTCAATCTGATTATGAAATTGTATTGTTCATATAAATGTTTATTTATATAAACTGAATTGTATTGTTCGTATATGTACATTGTGTTAAATAACATCACCTTTGAATCAATTAGTAGCAACTCGACACCATCGATCTTTGACTTGTCATTGAAGTGAGGCCTCTGTCATATGTATATGACCCTAACATCCATATTCGATAGTCTGACGCCTTGAATTAGAGTAGCAATTGATGGGTTAATCGCAACAGACATTTGAGATTAGGGTTTGATAGACAGTGCAGTATTTTAATTCTATAGTTAATTAAGGTTTTTAATTCTCTAATAGGTTTTAATTCTATTAGGTTTGAATTATATGATATTTGAGATTAGGGTTTCACAAATTAGGGTAGGTTGTTTGATCAAGGATTAAGGATTAATGAGGATGTAATTGTGGGTAGGTTAATTGCGTGTGAAAGAAAGATTGCTAAGCTCGGCCTGCTTGACCCGAGTTGTGAACCCACATGATTTAGCTTCCCACAGAAGAGTTGTCATACAAAGGTTTTTTTCTGTTTTTTTTTGCCATCGGATCATACAAAGGTTGGATGCATGAGGATTGAGTATTTCAAAATACTCATCAAAGAGCAGCGCCACGTCATTCTGCGTGGTGGCTGCTTTAATAAATAAAGGATGTTATCCACTACTTTCTCAATTTTTTATTTATGTTGGTAGCCCTGGCCTGAAATGCTACTACATTGCTTAATGTTTTTTATTCTTTTCACAAATACTACGGAGTTTTAAATATTCCTTCGCTTTTGTCTTCATGTTACCCTTCTGTCAGAGATATTCATGACA
The DNA here is from genome assembly GCA_958450325.1 of Agrostemma githago. Classification (NCBI taxonomy): domain Eukaryota; kingdom Viridiplantae; phylum Streptophyta; class Magnoliopsida; order Caryophyllales; family Caryophyllaceae; genus Agrostemma; species Agrostemma githago. The sequence goes on along the minus strand of OY288247.1, from coordinate 55,447,239 downwards.
AATGATTGATTAGCTGGCATATACGATATCCACATTTCTCATCGATTATGAACAACCTGTGCGTAAATGTCTACATCCAGAACCACAATAACCAATGTCTCCATCCTAACCATTAAATTAGAGAGTAGTAATATATTTTCTGTTAAGTTCGGCAACTAAATAAAAATAAATTGGGGTTTTGATTAAATGGTGGAAGGTGGCAAGCAATTGATTATGCGAGACTGGAAAGAAGTACAATTTCCTTTTTCAATGGCCCGAAAACGGCGGCATCTCGTTGGAATAGAGTCAGCTTAAATGCTTCCAAGGCTACTTATTGTTTGATTTCACCCTCTCTATTCTAAAATTAGGCAGACAGGCACTTGTGTACAAAACACTTTATTTATTTATGTTTTTTTTTGGGATTGCGATTGTAAAGGTGGGAGAAGGCCTTTCAGAAAACTCTAAAGCACAAAAGTTAGCTTTCGAGGCGGTAAGTTTTCCCATCTTTTTTTTTTCTTGGCTTTAATTGTATAATTGGGTATCCTATTTTTACACTTCATTTTCCTGAGGGTCAACTCATCCAAAAATAAATTCCTTTACCCATTTACTGTCTAAGATAATTAAAATGAGTACTTTTATGAAGATTGATCCAAGGCATCGGTATGGTCATAATTTGCACAAATATTATGATGAGTGGAGTAAAGCCAATTCTGGTCAACCCTTTTTCTACTGGTAAGTAAGTGTCTATGTGATTGTGATTGTGATTGTGATTGTGATTGTTTCTACTTTGGATATTCCTAATATGCGTGCTTAACTGTTTACTACAGTAGAATATACTCTATGTGCATTCAGCATTCCTAACATGTTGTGTACTTGTATACTATTTCAATGGTTGGTGTGAAAGTGAAACTGTTACAGAAACTGTGTGTATACGTACATCATGGTTTGCTGACCATGTTATTTCAACCTTTTCAGTTTCATATGTCACGTTCAGGAGAAACTCATATGTGATTCAGTTATCACTAATGCACATCTGTGGGTGCTACTATGTCTGAGATGTTTCATTTATCCTCACACATGTGAATCTGTGCTCTTGATTATTCAATTTTTGCAATTGTAGTTAAAATTCATCTTGTGCAAACATGTCGATTCATTTGGTTATACTGTATTTGATAATATGTTCATGAACCATGATCACGACTAGTAGTTCAAAATATATTTGAGAGGCTATTCATGAACTTGTGAGGCTACCGAAAACTAATATTTTTTATTTGTTTCAGAAGAGACATCTACTTTCTGTGATGGTAATTAAGCTAAGGCTTGTCTTGACCTGGATTTATCTATGGTTTTAGCCAGGGACGAAGCCAGGATTTAATTTCGCATAGGGCCGAAATTTTCCGTTGATTGTTCATTTGACGCATTTGTCGATGTTTCACCAATTTTTCTTTTGAAGAGTTCAGTAATCGTAGATGTCTTTCCCATGATGAACTACATAAAATAAAATTGACATTATTATTCGTTAATATAGTATTATATTACTTTTTCGATTATTTGTTTACTTTTATATTATTTGTGAGTTGTATTTTAATCAAAGATAAACAAATGACTGAGACGGAAAGACCGAGAGAGTATGTATTTATACTCTATTACTCCGTACTCGAAATCTCGAATACTTCATTAAATTGATTATTCGTTCCAAAAATTTTAATCAATTAAGTTTTTTTAAAGATGGATATGTCCATCTTAAAATTAAAATGAATCAAACAATTATCAATTCTACACTTAACACTTTTACCCACTGAATTGTCATTTCCCAATTTTTTTTTATCAAAAATCAAGTGTACAGCAGTGAGCAGTATAGTGTACTATTCTCATACGCCTTATCAGAGTTGAAAGTTCTTACTACTTTATCAAATGCAGTAATCAATTGTCAATTTGTTACTTTACTGATTATTTCTACTGACATGTCTACCATCAATGCTTTATGCTTAACACTTCAACCTTTATTTCATTATTTGTTTATTTTATTATTTCTACCCAACTCGGCAACTCCCATAGTCCCATGGGCAGTAGTCTAAATTCTCAAATCTCAACACTCTTTCAGTATTTCTCATCCTTTATTCCTCTAAATAATTTAGTTTCCTTCCAAATTCCAAATTCAACCTACAATATTACTAATTTCTACCCAATTAATTACCCAAATCGAAGTTATATTTAGTGAATTTCATATCCAAACTAATTACTGTGTAACTACAATATGGAGTAAATTTTTAGGAAGTTGTATAAGTAATTACTGTGTTTTGGAATTCGTTTCCATAATTACTGATTTGTGGTTATCAGTTATCAAAATAGAGTAATTAGTGTCTTAGTGAAGATTTATAAAAAAAAAATTAGAAAAATTAAAAATTTGAACCTACTCTAAAAAAAAATTCTTGAAAAAGGACCTCGGGCCATGGCCATGGTGGCCTACTAGTAGCTTCGTCCCTGGTTTTAGCCTTCCTCAAAGAAAACATAAGATACCAATTAAATTGTTATGACTGCAGATGGAAGTTAGATTGATGGTCTTTCAGCAAATTAGGAGGAATAAATGGGATCCGCTTCTATATAAGCAAAATTTTCGACACATCGGGTAACAATTTATAATTTCAAGTTTAGAACGAGAACAATACTTCTTTCCGAATCGAACATGGCTAATAACATTTGCACAGAATTTTCGCCTAGCATTGGGACTGTAATATACGCTCTTCTGCAGGTTAGCATCAGAAATTTAACCCCTTCTTCAGTTCATCCTTCATTTAGTATAATAAATTTATCCCGCTGTAGATAGTAATCACTCCTCTACGTACAGGAGCAAATATGATTGACAAAGTAGGAAGGAAGCACTTCGTTTGGTATAAGATCGATCACAACTAAGATTATGTACATTTAGTCCTGTTAATCCTTCTATAACTCGCTTAAAGTGACAGCGTTTAGGAGACTGGCTAGTTCTGTACTAGTTTATAAGATTTTATTGGGGATGACCCTTTTTTGGTCGCATATGTATTTCATACGTATCATATACGGAGTATCTATTATGTAAGAGATATTTATGTACGAGTATATGGTTTTGGAGGAATAATTCATTGAATATAAATATTTGTTGTTTATTGATTCATCTTGATATCCCGATCCTTTTTATTAAATACTACGACTAATGAATTTGTCGTTAGTATTGCGTTTTTTTTACAAAAACAAATAGTAATAGACATCAGATGATTTAAAAAGACTGATGTTTATACGTGTAATAGACAACTATTTTCTAGTTGTCTATTAAGGAATAGAAAACTGTTATTTTTAGAAAACGATTGTCTATTAAGTAGTAGACAACAGTTATTTTTAGAAAGCAGTTGTCTATTAAGGAATACACATTTGTTGTAAAACAGATGTCTATGCTTAGACTAATATACAACTGCAAACTACTCAACTGTTGTAAGTCAGTTGTGTATTCCAAAAAAATCAGTTGTCTATTTCACGTTTTGTAGTAGTGGCCACTCTGTCGTCACCCGTCTAGTCGATTTTTCCCAGAGTCATCATTTCTGTTTTCCTTGCTCGGGATATCTTGATTCTGAGGTCTGGGTCCGAGGTTTCTGACTATGTGCCATTCTTTCACACAGGCCACCTTCAACCCGGCTAAGGATGGAACAAGACGTGAACGAAATGAAGACTGTGGTGGAGACTTTAGTCAACAAGGTGACCGATGTCGAGACCTAACCGGTTGCTATAAGGATCGATCAGGTGGCTACGAATGCTCGTGTGGCCGCCTTGGAACAAGGGAACCCAGACTCCGCTACCAATAGGATCTGATGGCTGAATTAATCAGCACAGTACGAAGGGTAGAGGAACAGATACATTCCTCCAGGGGTAACAACATCCACACGAAGAACTCCCGTGTTTATTCTCCTGTTAACGACAAGGTGCCCGCCAATCTTAACCTTACGGGCCTACCGATGTTCAAGGGGACCAAAGACCAGTTACTCCACATTCAGGTCTTCAAGGAGTTCATGGCCATCAAGGGAGTATATTCGAGCATGTTCAAAAATCTATTCGCTGCTTCTCTTGAAAAGCACCCAAGGGTCTGGTACTATAGGCTAAACCCCAAGAAATACCCAACTTGGGATGATGTGTCCACGGAGTTTGCTCGGAACTACGCTGACAATACCGAGATCCAAACAATCATGCACACTCTGGAGGTCATGGCCCAAGAGCTCGAAGAGGGGTTCACAAAATACCTCCAACGATGGAGGGTCGAAAGTGTCAAGCAGGTCGACAAGCCCAACGAGAAGACTCTAGTGGAAGCTTTCGTGAAAAACCTGCTTTCGTCTTACCGGGTTCACCTCCGATACGCCTTCATACCCAACTTCACTACCTTAACTGAAATGGGCACGAGAATCGAATATGACCTGCGACTGGAAGGCCTAACTAAGGCTTCCAGCAAGGGTTACCACGAGGCCTCTTCCTCGACAACTAAGACCCCAACCGCGGTCCGTGGTATATTCGATGAGGTTAATCTATTAGATGCCTCATCCAAGAAGAACACCCCACCTCGGGTATTCACCGACATAAGAACTATCTATGCTTATGCCCTGCAAAGGCTCTCGTCCAAGGGCCTAATTCAGACAATAGGCCTGATGCCGGAAGTCCCGGTCCATAAGCTTCAAAATATTATGATGCTCAAAGCCCACTGCCAATACCATAGAGGCAACGAACACGATACCGAGAAGTGCTGGAAACTGAAGCACCACATCCAAGACTTGATTGAAAGTGGTAAGATTTCGTTGCCCGGGGATAAGCCGAGCAACAAAGACAACTCTTTCAGTTCCCATGCCGTCTTCACCGGGGAATTGATCGACTGCTCTCACCTTATTTTCCCTTTTGCCCCTCAAGTAAATGGGATCTGATTCGATGACCACGATGATGTATACCTCTCAAAAGGGGAAGTTGTCCCCATCACCAGTGAGGAAGTTCGAAAAGCTAGGACTAAGGCGTTAGCTAGCAACCACCTCACTCGCTCCGGTCGTCCCTACCAATCTACTAGCTCTAGGGATACCCCTACTCCGGTTACTGTCACTGACCCAATCAAGACAAAAGCCGCCCCAGAATAGCCGACTACTGATATGGCTCCGGTCAAACAAGTGAAGAAAACCTGAGTTGACCTTACTATATGGCGACTCTTGGTCAGCTCACAAGAACATCGGGAGACACTTACTAAGGCTCTCGATCAAATCGGGATCGACTCCACCGCTATCCCCACTGAAATGGTAGCTACAGTCATGCCCTACCTCAAGGGCAAAACCAAGGAAGAAGGTCCGCTCATTACCTTCTCTGAGTTCGATCTACCACCGTTTGGGGCTTCCCACAACTTAGCCTTATATATCACGACAATATGCCGAGGGAAATATCTTCTGATGACCCTGATAGATGATGGGTCCGCAGTCAATGTCCTACCCTTAAGGACTGCTAAAGCCCTTGGTATTACCGTGGCTGAATATATACCGATGGCTTAGACCATCCAAGCTTTTGACGGGAGCCCAAAGTCCGTAGCCGGGGCCATTAAACTGACAATCATCACGGGCCCGGTCAAGAAGGAACTAGAATTTCAGGTGGTCGATGTCACCTCTTCCTTTAACCTGCTTTTGGGGCGCCCATGGATCCATGCCCTTAAAGCAGTATCCTTTACCTTGCACCGCAAAGTCAAGCTGCCCTTGGGTGATGGAATTATTACCTTAGAGGCTACACCAATGACTGTGGCTACCTGCAACGCCACGGGCCGCCTCGGTACAGATCTTTGGGGGTTCGATTTGATAGGGATGATTGAGGAAGACTTCCTCTTCCGGCCTTACTATACCACTGTGGACATGACATAGGTCCACCCCGACGCGGCCACGCGCGGGTTTGGGTAGGCGAATGAATCTCCATATGAGAATGGATCGAATTGAAATTTAGGTCTATGTGGAGTCGCCACCGAATATTGTGGTTATTCGGAACCATTCGAGTCCACTCTATGTCGTAGTGGTCCGTATACAAAATACGACCCATTTCCGATGTCAGAGTTTATTGGGCTCGTCCCTTTGCATTTGATACCAATACCGACATTATCGGATATTGTGTATTGAATGACTCTCGTGCGCCAACGGTTTCGGGCATCCGGAAACCGAGGTTCTGAGTAAGGTGTGAGGGTACGTGTTGGGAAGCACACAAAGGACACCCAACCCCGCCTGCACATTAGCGGCCTCTACTAAGAATTCGAATGACTTTTCAATACGCGCGTTAGTTGAACGGAAAAATGATATGCAAAGATTATTTTCCCTAAACATGTGAATGGAACTGAAAAGGTTTCTAAGTCAATTTAATGCAATTAATTCTAACGTCGAAGTTGAATTTTAGCATGTGGGTTCATTTTAGTAAAATAAAATAAACGACAAAAATTGACAAAATAAACGAGCAAACTGTTAGTAACGATATAACGAATAACAACGGTTTGTGCAAATATTGAATTGAATTGAATGATGTAAACGAGATGATGCATGGTTTGAAAAGATAGTATACACATGATTAATTGGACACATGTTGACCTAAGTCGTAAAATACTATCGAATTTAGAAAGAAGAAGAATGTTCGACTCACGGTTTTGGTCGTGATGAGGCCACTCGATCGAGTGGTCGATGGACTCGATCGAGTGAACCTCTAAAAAAGTTTCTGTTTTGCGTTTCAGACCATACTCGGCCGAGTTATTGGCCAACTCGGTCGAGTACATGGCCACTCGACCGAGTCACTGTGAGACTAGACCGAGTGGGGGTCGTAGTAAGCATTCTGATCCGATTTTGGGGTGCCACTCGACCGAGTGGGCTAGGCACTCGGTCGAGTGCCCCCTTTACGAATTGTAATTCACTTGCAAATTGAATTGATTTCGAAATTGCTTTTGATTTTTGATAATTTGACAGTTTTACCGAATTAAGCATAAATATTGTATGACTTATGCTCGATTCGGGTTTCTTATAAATCATAGATTTGGTTCGACCGAATATAAATATTGTTTGAATTTATACCCGATTCTAAATTTGAATGCTCGTCGTATCCCATATTCGATTATTGAAGCGATATGGAATACTAGAGCGGAAAAAATAAAGAAAATTGATTTGAGTCGTTTAAGTCAATCAAAACGACATGAATTTCTCTCCACGTTCGTAGTGTCATAATTATAACGTGACATCTACGTTAGCATCAACGAAAAATCGAATTGATTGAATTAAATTGACTAGATTTGCTAGATTCGACATCCAATTATGAAATTGGTATCGAATCTACGAAATCGACGCTTTGCTTAAATTAGAGGACTTGATTCCCTCGGCTTTTCCGACATCGAAATAATTCCCGAGGGATTGTGATGTCGGATCCGCGTCAACGGGTTTCGACCCTTATTGAAAATTGATTTTAAAAATTGATGAATGCAAGATTAATGATGATGACGACAAAAATACTAACGAATTATTGTTTAAGTTGACTTATCTCAATAATAAAATAGTCGGGTACCAGAATAAGCGACCGTCAACGCTGTGTGCAGTATACTTGTATATTCGTGTTTTCTTATTCCGATATCCTTCTTATTCGACACAAATCGATAAGTATTTTAATGCTTTGGTATTAATACTATTATCGATATTAAGATGCAATGAACAAAATAAAAGAACGAAAAAAAAGGATGCGAGAAGAAAATGAAGACGACGTGAGGAAGAGAAGGAGAAAAGAAAGGGTTTTGACACCCTCAACCTACATGTTCTTGTCTCGGATCGAACTCGTAACCGTGGCTTTAACACAAGAGTCTTCGAGGTGAATGAAGGTTAATTTATGGTGGCTCGGGATTGATTCCTAAAACTAGGTTTAGAGTTTTTGCTAGTGTATTGCTTAGGGTTGTATGTGTATGATTGCTCAAAGGTGTGTAGAGATTAGGGTTTTTTGAAGTAGTAAAAAGTTCTATAATGTATTGCATGGGGGTTGCTTATATAGGCAAGGCTAGGGCACCCAGTTTAGGGTTACTCGACCGAGTAGGTGGCTAACTCGGTCAAGTGGCCCGTCACGCCTGCAGCCGGGCTCGAAACAGGCCTACTCGATCGAGTGGGTCGGGCACTCGATCGAGTGGCCCAACGGGTTGCACGGGTCCATAGACTTGGACCTTGACTTTGGATGCTTGATGGGTTTTGTGTTTGACTTGGACCTTTGATGATGTGAGGGGTTGTTTTGTGTGTCTCGGAAACGACTTTGACCGGGGTTGACCCAATCGCAAAAAGTCGGTTTTAATTTCGGTGTCGGTTTCGGCCCAAATTAGCCTTACTTGATTGGAAACGGCCCACTGGACTTGGATTCGAGGTTGATTTTGTGAGATTTGTACTCTGTAAGTGTGTTAGCCAGCAATTAATGGATTTGAGCCCGTATCCGAGCGCATAGAAGCATGTTAGCGTCCGATCATCATCGAGTGTTTTTTGGGAAACTACCATAGACACCTGGCAGCCAAAATGCGGGTGTCTACAACCACTAGCATCGACACGATGCTATAGAATCCGGGCTACCTACCATGAACCACCTCTAGTACATATCTTCCGGCCGGGAAAATTATCGAGGTCCTAAAGGACGAAGGCTTTCACTTCGGCCTAGGCTATGCCGTAACCCCGGGCAATGTCGTCTGAGCAAGCACCAAAAAGGCATGTAATCTTGTGAAGGGTACCTAGTTGAGCCCTTATAGCCCGACGCATACCGACTACTTCGTCTCGCCAGAATTTGGGGCCATCCTGGTGGGTCCGTACCAACTAACCGTCACGCTTCCCTGGACCAAATTGGCCCGAGATTGCAACTACTTCCCGGATGATATATTTACCCTCATCCAATCGGAATCCAAGGAGGGTGCCGATAATGCTGAGCCCGTACTGGGGCTACTATTTGGGGAAGATAAGGCCACCCCGACTCCCAAGGAGGATTTAGTGAATCCCATCCTCCGAAGCAACAAGTTCGACCCTACGAAGCTGATCTCGGAATTTGGATCCAATACCGGGAATAGAGCATGGAGGAAGATCGTCAAGTGGACCGACAGCCAAGGCCGGGTCTACAAGCTGATCACAGGTGAAGGGGACATGCCTGATACCGATTCTGAGTACGAGTCTGAGTCTGAGTCTGAGTCTGAATCTGAGGTCGAGTCTAAGGGGTCCGGTGCTAGAGTCTGATCTATAACCCCTCTCCCTGTAATCACTCCCGCTGGAGCCTCGGGATCTGTCCCGAGAGCACTCCCAATCCCGCCTCTGACCAATGATCGGATGGATGCTCTTTTCGACCTGTTTTCCAAATTTTCTTTTAACAATAATGATAATCGTTCTGCTTACGACTTGTCTTTTTTTTCAAAATGCTTTCAGTTTCAAAAATATTTTATGTAATGACATTGAGAAGCCCGACGAACAGGTACCATTGTCTTTTCATCTGATTGAGCAACTGGAATAAAGGGAATCCCGAGACCCGGTAATCGAAGAAACCAAGTCTATTAATGTGGGAACAACCATAGAGCCCCATATGCTTAAGTTAGGGTTAGCACTGAATCCCGAGGAGAGACAATAGTTCACAAGCCTCCTCCAAGAATTCAAAGACGTCTTCGCATGGTCATACAAGAACCTGCCGGGGATTGACCGGGAAATAGCTAAACACCGTATACCCATCAAAGATGGGTGTAAGCCGATAAAACGGAAGTTCCGCAGAATGAGGCCCAAATGGTCTCTCAAGGTCAAAGAAGAGGTCGACAAACAGTTCAAAGCCGGCTTCATACAAGTGTCCGAATATCCGAACTGCGTTGCGAACATCGTGTCGGGCCGGTACCTAAAAAGGACAGTAAGGTGCGCGTATGTGTAGATTTTCGGGATCTTAACAAGGCAAGCCCGAAAGACGACTTTCCATTACTACATATCGACATATTAGTGGACAACACCGCTGATAACGCCCTTCTATCCTTTATGGAAGGATACGCCGGGTACAATCAGATTAAAATGGCAGAGGAAGATATGAGTAAGACCACCTTCACTACACCTTGGGGTACTTACTGTTGCACCGTCATGCCATTCGGCTATATTAATGTCAGTGCAACTTATCAACGAACCGCCATGACCTTGTTACACGGTATGATGCACAAGGAAGTAGAAGTCTATGTTGACGATGTGATCGTCAAATCCAAAAGCCGAGACGAGCACACTACTACAAAACATCAAATAGACATACCCCGTTTTCACTAATAGACATGGGTTTCGTGACCCATGTTAAGTTGAGTGACATCTATTGTCAAATACTTAGACATAGGCCGTACGACCTACGTCTATCTAAAACATAGACATAGGTTTTTCTAATAACCCATGTCTATTTTTATATTAGACATAGGGTTGCAGAATTAACCCATGTCTATTTATAAATATAGACATGGGTTATTTGTTTGCCCTATGTTTATTGTCATAGTATAAACATGGGTTATTTTGTACGCCCTTTGTCTATTGAACTGCTAAATTTCAAAAGAAAATACAAAATAGGTGAGCTACTTTCACATAAATTGTAATTAAATTTTATTAATAACAAAATAATTAATTACAAGACATTATCTCTCTTCCTTCCACATGACATATGATGGTGGGATTTGTCGCGGGTCCAACCGATCAATATTTAACCGACTATTCCTAGTGGGTAGCTAGGGCAAATAGGGTCGATATCCACGGAGACGGTATTGTAAGGTCTAGACTAGGTCGGCCTAAAAACGAGACTAAGTCACAAACAAACACAAAGAATTACTAATTGACGAATTATGATGGGAGGAGATGAAGGAAGTGGACTAACAATGACTAGACTAATACAATACTAAAACGGAATAACTAAAGATCAAACTAACAAGCAAACTAAAAGAAACGATTACTAACTAAGAAGATGAAATCAAATATGAGAAGAAGTGGGTTAGGTCGGGTTCATAAGTGTAGTAGGGTAATTGGGGTGGTCAAGGGTGTAGGTGTCTCTTAATTGCTAGAGTCGGTCCGGGCTCTTGCTAGAGCCGACCTACCGCCGTTTGGGGCCTCTCATAATCTGGCCCTCTACATTACGGTGATCTGCCGAGGAAAATACCTCCCAATGACCCTAGTTGATGATGGGTCCGCTGTGAATGTCCTCTCTTTGAGGACCGCCAAAGCCCTCGGTATTACCGAGGCCGATTATATTCCGACGGCTCAAACCATCCAGGTCTTTGATGGGAGCCCAAAGTCGGTAGCTGGGGCCGTAAAGCTGACCATTATAACGGGCCCAATAGAAAAAGAGCTTGAATTCCAGGTGACCGATGTCACCTCATCCTTCAACTTCCTCCTAGGGAGGCCATGAATTCACGCGGTCAAAGCCGTGTCCTCCACCCTCCACCGTAAGATCAAGATGCCTTTGCTCGACAATGTTATTACTTTGGAGGCAACCCCAATGACCGTGGCTAGCTGTAACGCCACGGGCCGCACGGACCTCTGGGGGTTCGACTTTGTGGGGATGATCGAGGAAGAGTACCTTTTTAGGCCTTACTTCACCACGAGCATTGACACGATGCTCCAAAACCTAGGGTACCTTCCAGGGGCTACCTCTCGTCCCGATCTTCCAGCTGGGAAGATTATCGTGGTTGTTAAGGACGAAGAAACTCACTTCGGCCTTGGTTATGCCACCACTCCAGGCAACGTTGTCCGAGCAGGATTCGAAAAGGCCTGCAACATCATTAAGGGTATCCACTTGAGCCCTTACAGCCCACGGTTGACTGACTACTTTGTCACACCCGTATTTGGGGCTACTCAGGTTGGTCTATACCAACCCAATTCTGCACACCTCGGGACCCAATTGGCCCGAGACTGCAACTACATCCCGGATGATGTGTTCGCCCTCATCCAGTCTGATGGAGCTGACGATGCTGAGCCCGCGCTGGGGTTACTCTTCGGGGAAGACCCCATAGCCCCGACTCCAAAGGAAGACCTGGTCAATCTGATTCTTCGCAGCAACAGGTTTGACCCGACCAAGCTGATCTCGGACGTTGGTTCCGAGACGGGAAACAGGGCCTGGAGGAAGACTGTCAAGTGGACTGACAGTCAAGGAAAGATCTACAAGCTGGTCACTGGAGAGGGAGACATGCCTGAGTCTGAGTCCGAGTTTGAGTCGGAGTCTGAGTCAGAGTCTGAGGTCGAGTCTAGGGAAGTCGGTGCTAGAGTCACTCCTGTAACCCCTCTCCCTCTTGTCATTCCTGCTGCTGGCACTTCGGGGTCTGTCCCGAGTGCCTTACCAATCCCGCCACTGACTAATGATCAGATGGCTGCTCTTTTCGAGCTGTTTTCCAAATTTTCAATCAATAATAACAACCGTTCTGCTTACGACTTGTCTCTTTTAAATTCTGCTTTCAAAAATATTTTATGCAATGACATTGAGAAACCCGACGAACAGGTACCCTTACCTCCACATCTGATCGAGAAACTAGAGCAAAGGGAATCCCGGAATCCGGTAATCGAAGAGACCGAGTTCATCAACCTGGGAACAACCTTAGAGCCTAAGATGCTTAAGATAGGTTTATCTTTAGATCCCGAGGAGAGACAACAATTCACGAACCTCCTCCAAGAATTCAAATATGTCTTCGCATGGTCCTACAAGGACATGTCGGGAATAGACCGGGGAATAGCCGAGCACCACATACCTATCAAAGACGGGTGCAAACCGGTCAAGCAGAAGCTCCGCCGAATGAGGCCCGAGTGGTCTCTCAAGGTAAAAGAAGAAGTCGATAAACAGTTTAAAGCTGGCTTCATACAAAAGTCCGAATATCTAGACTGGGTTGCAAACATCGTGTTGGTTCCTAAAAAGGACGGTAAGGTGCAGGTATGCGTTGATTTTTGAGATCTTAACAAAGCAACCCCAAAGAAGGACGATTTTACGTTACCACACATCGACATACTGGTGGATAACACGGCCGATCATGCCCTTCTCTCATTTATGGACGGGTATGCCGGGTATAATCAGATCAAGATGGCGGAAGAAGATATGAGTAAGACTACCTTCACTACACCTTGGGGTACTTACTGCTACACCGTCATGCCATTCGGCCTCATTAATGCCTGGGCCACCTACCAAAGGGCCGCTACCACCTTATTGCATGACATGATGCATAAAGAAGTAGAAGTTTATGTAGACGACATGATCGTCAAATTCAAAGAACGGGACGGTAACATCACCGCCCTAAGGAAATTCTTCACCCGATTACGCAAGTACAACATGAGGCTAAACCCTCAAAAGTGCAGTTTTGGGGTAACATCAGGCAAATTACTGGGTCATATCGTTAGCCAACGAGGTATCGAGGTCGACCCAGCTAAAATCAAAGCCATTACCGAGATGCAACCTCCTAAAACCGAAAAAGAAATAAGGGGATTTCTCGGGAAAGTCCAGTATATCAGTCGGTTCATTTCCAAACTAACCATGGTGTGTGAACCAATTTTCAAGAAACTGAGAGTAGGGGGACGGGTACTATGGGATGACAAGTGCCAAACCGCCTTCGACAAAATCAAGGAAATTCTGTCTACTCCGCCGGTTTTAATGCCACCTCAACCCGGTTTGCCTCTGTCGTTATACCTAACGACGACCGAGACAGCCATGGGGGCTATGCTGGCTCAGACAGTCGACTCCGAAGAACGAGCCATTTATTATATCAGCAAAAATTTTTTAGAGTATGAGTGCAAATATACCATGCTCGAAAAGACGTGCTTGGCTATGGTTTGGGTCACTAAGAAGCTCCGACACTATATGCTCAGCTACGAGGCCCATGTTCTATCCAAGATGGATCCAATCAAATACCTCTTCGAAAAGCTCATTCTCAATGGCCGAACTCTGCCAAAATTTGTAACGTTAAAGGCCATTAAGGGGCGAGTAGTAGCTGAATTTCTCGCCGATAGCCCGGTAGCCGAGGAAGGACACACCGACACCTGGTCCTTCCCGGATGAAGATATCTTCCATACGGATACCGAAACATGGGATTTATACTTCGACGGAGCATCCAATTTTCGAGGGTTCGGAGTCGGGATTCTCCTAATTTCACCAAAAAGAGAGCATACTCCCGTATCCATCAAACTGGACTTTGATGTTACCAATAACGCAGCAGAGTACGAAGCATGCATTTACGGGCTACAAGCCGCCGCCAATCTGGGGATCACAAATCTTCGGGTACATGGCGATTCATCCTTGGTCATTAACCAAGCACTTCAAAAGTGGAAAACTCGGAATGCTAATCTCGTGGCCTACCAGGCACGAGTAAGGGATCTCGAGAAACAATTCCAAAGGGTAGAGTACAAATACCTGCCCCAAGAAGAAAATCAGTTTGCAGATGCACTCTCAAAATTGGCATCTTTACTGAATATTCCCGACCACGTTACCAGTATGCCAGTTTGTGTCGAAAGAAGGTCCGAGCCGGCATACATTCACGACATCGAGGATATCGAGATAACTGATCCTAAACCTTGGTATCAGGCCGTAGTAACGTACCTGACAAACGGAGAATATCCTCCCGGGACCGAAGGCCGAGTCAAGAAAGCCTTACGAAGGCTAGCCACCCAGTTCATCTGTACGATGACAGACAATTGTACAAAAAGACGACATAAGGGGGCTCTTTTCCTTTGTGTTGATAAATATAAGGCCGAAAAGGTTATGGCCGAAGTACATGATGGTGAAAACGGCCCACATATGAATGCTCACATGCTGGTCCGAAAAATCATGAGGCTCGGGTATTACTGGAACACCATGGATGCCGACTGCCAGTTATATGTCAAACATTGTCACAACTGTCAAATCTTCGGCAATGTGCAACATATGCCGTCATCTTTGCTTTATACCATGACGTTGCCTTGGCCGTTCTCGACATGGGGTATCGACATAATCGGGAAAATAAATCCCTCCGGTACTGGCGGACACTGTTTCATTTTAGTAGCAATCGACTATTTCACAAAATGGGTCGAAGCTGAATCATATCGCATTCTCAAAGCCAAGCATGTCGCCAAGTTCATCCAGAACAAGATAATATGTCGGTACGACATCCCACATGAATTCATCAGTGATCACGGGACTCACTTTCAAGCCGAGACCGCAGCCCTGCTGACTAAATATAAAATTCAAAGGCACACGTCCTCGCCCTATCGTCCCCAAACGAATGGAGCAGTAGAGGCGGCCAATAAAACAATTGTTACCATACTTAAATAGATGGCTGATAATTACCGGGACTGGCCCGATAAAATACCTTTTGCCCTGTGGGGATACCGGACGTCAATTCGCACCGCAACCGGGGCAACGCCGTATCACCTAACTTATGGGATGGAGGGAGTCCAACCAGTTGAATTAGAGGTAGCGTCCCTCAGAATTCTGTTAGAAAGTCAGGTGCCCGAAGCTGATTGGGTTCGAGCACGGTATGATTCGTTGGTTCTACTAGACGAACGACGGTCTCATGCTCTCAACAATATTCAGATCTATCAGAAGAGGATCCAACGGGTCTTCAACAAAAGGGTAAGGCCCAGAAACATTAAAGAAGGAGATCTAGTCCTTAAGTCAGTTCGAGCTTTACTACCAGTCGCCCCAAGGAGAAAATTCAAACCTAATTGGGCTGGGCCATACTTGGTAAAGAAGATCCTATCGGAAGGAGCAGTGATGCTGACGGACCTGGACAAGAATGAGTTCGTCAACCCGACCAACCTGGACCAGCTGAAGCGTTACTACCCTTAGCCCTTTCTCAATGTCATTAGCAAATTTTAACAAAATCATTTTTTTACAAAAAGCAAGTCAATAAGCTAGAATTATTTATTCTACTGTCGCAAGCACCTTGAACCAATAGTCTTGGTGTAATTCAAGATTGCAAATTTACTGGGCTTGAACTACGTTTGGTTTGATTCTGCTAATTGCGGATACGTAGGCAGCCCTTCCAAAGGGCACAACCAATGCAATCGAGAAAAAGACAGGAACGGTTTAATAATAAACTTCTTTTATTAATTATCACAAAAAAAACCCCCCGATAAACTCGAGAAAATTACAAAATGCAGGAATTCCAAAAAAATTCCGAAAACAAAAAACACACAACAAAATTATTAATAATATTTTAAATAATAAAAACTAAGGACTCGGTATTTAGGGCATCTTGCCCTTCCCCTTGTCCTTGGCCTCCTTGGCCGTCCACTGACGACGATGTGGAGGAGAGTGTTCCCGAATCACCACAGGAACCTCCTTAGCCCGGACTCGTTTCTTTGAGCTAGAATCCTCAATCACATCCACTGGCCCAAGTCGGGCCCTCACGGGCTCTGTTAGCCGTTCGCGGGGACCAAGTCGGTCCCTAGCCGCCAATCTTGGCCAAAGTCGTCTCTCCAAGTCAGTCTGGGGGCTAAGCTGCCCCCGCGTGCTGCAAGCACCGGCATCCTTAGCTCGAGTCCTAGTATGTGACTTAGGACCCGATTCTAGTCGGACTAAAGTAGCAGGGGTGTCTCCCTCATCGAAGAAGCCCCTGTTGTCCTTTACCGTCTCCCGACGGACCAGTTCGAAGGCCTCATCGACCTTCAGAGCTTTACGAGCTTCCTCGGACTCCTCGAAAGTCCATTTCTCGTAAGCCCGTGAAACCCAAGCGGATTGGCAAGGGTTGGGAATAGTCCATATAGGACGGGTGAACCATCTATGCAACCAGGTGTCGCACATAGCGTCTGTCAATTAGAGCGAGACGCTGATAATGGCTTCAGTCTCAGGAATGCGCTGAGACGAACCGAACTGCCTCAGAATGCGGTCCGGGTAAATGTGAACTGTCCAGTCAAGGGACAGGATCACCAAGTAACGGGCTTGGTCCCTCTTGGCCAGTCCCGTCAGCTTGGAAAGGAACCACCAAGCGACAGTCCACCTGATTAAGGGACCACCATGGAACACCAGATCCTCATCCCAGTAAGCTCGGTTTATATGGTGACTTGAGCTTATCCGACGCCTCCTCGAACTAATTTGGCTGCTGCGGTAGTTGGGAATGCTTGGAGGGGACTCTATGATCGACAGACGTTCCGACAACCAAATCTGAAAAATGTATACAAAATCCGTAAGCAACAGAGTGGTCCGCTATAGCCCACTCGATCGAGTACAGCATCTGACTCGATCGAGTAAGCCCTCTAAAAGCAGACAGAAACTCGTCAAGAGTGTCACTCGGTCGAGTATTGCAGCTGACTCGATCGAGTAAGCCCTCCAAAGACGGACAAAAGCACTTCGAAGGCGTCACTCGATCGAGTGACAGGTCCACTCGATCGAGTGACTTACGGATATCAAAAAATTCGCGAGAAGCAAAAAAGAGAAAAATCGCAAGATGTATACCTGAAGAGTACGGGTACTCCCCGTTAGATGTCGGTCTGGGTCAAGTCGTCTGGCATCCAGACCCATGATGATCTCCCCGGTGGCTAGCCAAGCAGGACTGTGACCAGTCTCCATCTGGTCAACCACTCCTATCAGCCTGATTTGACCCAAGCATGAGTCAACATCCATCATCCCTTCAAAAACGTAGCGGTGCAGCATGCATAAGGCGAAAGCCCTACGCCTGTGAGAAGGGGTAGCCCTTACATCTTGACTGTTCATAAACTTGTCAGCCAGGTCAAAGAGGAAAACAGTATTTCCCCGCACCATCCGGTCTGTCTCAGCGTGAGACAAACCTAAGAAATCCCTCAGCCTCCTTCTTGGATCCGGATAGAACGGAGGGATAGCAGGACGAGCGATAGGGCTTCAACCACCTATAGCTGCGATCTCCTTAGGAAGAGAGCATATTTCTCCTCGCGGGAACGCGAAGACGTGATGAGTAGTATCCCAAAACGTCAGGCAGGCGTCCAAAAAGTGTGAATCAATTATCAGACGTTGGAGAGGAAATAGACTGGCAATCCCCATCTGGGTCAGTTGAACTTTGTCCTCGTCCCGAAAATATTGGGACCAAACAAAAAGTATCGAAGTAAGATGGTCAATACCCATGGCAGGGTTTTGAATCTTCTTGAAAGTCTAAAGGAATTTGAGGAGAAGTAGGAGTTTTTGATTGGAGATACAGTAAGCTGAAGCAGGGAGACCTATATTTATAATAGGAAACCCTAACTGTAACCCTAACCACCATGCCTCCTCAGCAAACCTGGGCCTTATGCGTGCGCAGGCCTGATTTCAAATAAGAACCCAGAATAGGAATCAAGTCATCTTGAGCTTTCCTAAGAATTTCTAAAAAATTGTAAAAAAAAAAAATCTTTCAAAATTTTTGGCCTTTCAAAATTCAATATATTTTATTTCCCCAGCACGAGTCGGTGTTTTGCCTATGTGTAACATGCAAGTTGTTATGTGTCACCATATAGGTACACCTCAGACTTCAGAAGCAAGTCTCCACGCAGCTATTCCACCCTCAGCGTAAGTCAATGTTTCTCCCAGAATGCTACAATCAGAGCTGTGATGTATCGGCATACGGGTACACCTACACCTTCAGAAGCAAGTTCAACTCCCCACGGAGCTACCATCGTCAAGACAGGTATGACCCTCTGCTTGTGGCTGGCGAGCCCTTCACGCAAAGTCTACTGGACTATAAACGACCCGACCGGAAGGCTGCCAGGTCGTAATCTGCGATTGGCCTGGTAGCTACTCTGACTATCGCCTTGTCCAAGCCTCAGTCAGAGTGGGGGCTCTGTAGACTCCCGCATTTTGCCTCCTGGTGTCTATAGCAGTTTCCGACAAAACACCCGATGATGATCGGACGCAAACATGACTTAGTATACTCGAATTTGGGCTCAGAATCAATAATATCCGACGTGGACATTCAGCGAAGTACAAATCTCTCAAAACCAACCTCAAATTCAGGCCCAGTGGGTCGTTCCGAGTAAATTAAGACTAATTTGGGCCAAAACCGAGACCGAAAATAAAACCCGTCTTTTGGCGACCGGGTCAAAACCCGGTCAAAGACGAATCCGTCCTCAAAACCAGCCTAGAGAGCTTCTAGAAGCTGGCGCCCATGCTCAAAATTCAAAAAAAATCAAAGGGTCAACTATTTCCTAAATTGACTCGATTCCCTTGATCCACTCGATCGAGTGGAGCCTCATAAACCGGAACAGACCCATTTTCAAAGGCACTCGATCGAGTGCACTAGGGCCACTCGATCGAGTGACCCTAGCTCGTGGGATATTCTCTATAAATACCCCCTCAAACCCTTTGCATTTTCAGCTTTGTAAAATGCAATTATACCCTACATTTCCACCCTAATTCACTTATACTCTCTACACTACAACCCTAAGCAATACTACAACCGAGTCATTTGTCCCTCGAAAAAACCGACAAATCCACACACACACACGTATACACCATAACTTGCATACATCCTCGATACTCCCGCGTTCCCGTCGCTATTACGAGTCCATTGTCGAGGTCTTCCTAAGCATGTATGTTGAGGGTGTCATAAACCCCGTCTCAATCTTTACTATCTCAATTCATTTTACGTACATTTTCGTATTTTGTATTACTAACTACTAACACTAACGTTAACATTTAGTTCTCTCGTTTACTAACTTTTATCTTTTCGTTACTAACAATTAATACCGTGTATATATATATATACAATAGTACTAAAATACTGATCCTAACTCGTTTGACTATGTCGACCATCCAAAGTCCATTTAACCCCTTTACGAGCAACGAAGGAGGTGACACTCTTTCGAGGAGCGCCGCCCCAATGTACTCAAGGGCGTAACGAGATCGTGGTTGTTCATAGTTGAGCGCGTAGGAGTCCATTTTTAAGATTAGTGCGAGATCCGTTGATGCGAAAACCAACATCACATAATCCGTTAGGATTGATCCCGATGTCGTGACGCGGAGGACTACAATTTCGTCACTAGTCACATTTTTTTTCAATCCCATAACGGCATTTTTTAAAAAATTCCGATAACGGTATTATAATTGTATAATACACGATTACAATAACGGAAGCCGTGTTAAATTTAAATCATACGATATTTTTATTTAACTCGGCCCATCATCGATTTTAAACAAATAAAAACGAAATGAGTTATGCCTCGTACAGGTGCCACTCGACCGAGTGCCATAGGCCACTCGATCGAGTAGCACCCCAAAAACTGGGCAGTAGCCACTCCAAAGGTGCACTCGACCGAGTCCATGGCATGACTCGATCGAGTGGGCCCTGTAGCCCAGAAAACCGAGAGCTTTAATGCATCATTCGAGCCTCGTCTTTTTTTTTACGACTTTAGTCGTCACGTGTAAAGTCAATCACGTGATCCCTTTTTCCAAAACCCACGCATATCACGACACTTTAACGACTTTGATCGTAGTCTTTCACGATTAGCCTTATATTGCCGACTCTTTAGTCATGTCTAATACATGGCTAACCAAGACGCCATTTTGCGATGTGATAAGTCGGGACAAGGCATCGAGATTCGGGATCGGGCTAGCACCACTCCTAGGTCCTATATCTCCGTCCTTCGATTAATACACAAAATAATGCGTATTTAGTTGAGGTTCGTCCGTTTACACGACTTACGGTCTAGTTTGTACCTATTGTATACGGGTCCGTTTCAAGTTATTATTTATCGCTCTTTCTTTCATTTTCCATTCATGCTATTTTATTATTCGTTATTTTGTTTTGGCCGGGTTGTATTTCCGCCCGTGTATATTGTATTTTATTTACGAGCTTTATTTATTTCGATGTTTATCGCTTTATAAATGAACCTCGCATGCTAACAACTTTGACCATAATTAGATGCATTAAATGACGTAGTTAACCTATAATTCGCATGTTTAGCCTGAAAACGCTGTTTGCATATCATTTAGTCGTTTTACTAGCGCGCGTATACGAACACGAACGATGTCTTAGTAGAGCCCGCCATTGTGCGGGCGAGGTTGGGTGTCCTTAGTGGGCTTCCCAACACGTACCCTCACCCCTTACTCAGAACCTCGGTTTCCGGATGCCCGAAACCGTTGGCACACGCGAGTCATTCTATACACGAAAGCCGGTGTAAACGGTATCGGTATTGTAATGCAAAGGGACGAGCCCCATAAACTCTGAAATCGAAATGGGCCGTACTCTGTGTACGATCCATGACGACATAGAGTGGGCTCGAATGGTTCCGAATAACCACAAAATTCGGTGGCGACTCCAACTTTGACTTAAGTTTCGAACCCGAGAACAATCTCACCACGAGATTCATTCGCCTACCCAAACCCGCGCGTGGCCGCGTCGGGGTGGACCTACGTCATGTCCACACTTTCAAACATCAAAAAGCTAATTCAAATACAAAACCAACAAGACATCCAAAGTAAGGTCCAAAACAATGGACCCGCGCGACCCAGTTGAGCCACTCGATCGAGTGGGCCTTATTCAGGCCCGACTGCAGGCACACCGGGCCACTCGACCGAGTCAGCTGGTTACTCGGTCGAGTAACCATAGACGGGGTACCTAGGCCTTGCCTATATAAACACCCCATGCAACACTCCTCAAGACACCTTTTTTTGCAACCCTACACTTTTTGACAACTTTACACAACTCTTACAACCTTCAAGATCAAACTCAAACCCTAATTCAAGCCCTAAACCTAGCTTTAGGAATTCAAAACCCTAACTACCATAACTCATCCTACATACCTCGATTACTCCCGTGTAAGCCGCATCTAGACGAGTCCATACCAAGAACAAGAACATGTAGGTTGAGGGTGCCAAATCCCATCTTCTCTTCCCTCTTCTCCTCCTTTCTCGCGTCATTAACGTCATAAGGATCGTTTTTTTATCGTCTTTATCGCATCATAATATCGTTAATATCGCTAGTACTAAAGGACATTAAAATACTCGCAGATTTGTGTCGAGTGCGAAGGGTGTCCTTTGTGGGCTTCCCAACACGTACCCTCACCCCTTACTCAGAACCTCGGTTTCCGGATGCCCGAAACCGTTGGCGCGCGAGAATCATTCAATACACGATAACCGGTAGTGACGGTATCGGTATAAAATGCAAAGGGACGAGCCCAATAAACTCTGACATCGGAAATGGGCCGTATTTTGTACACGGCCCACTACGATATAGAGTGGGTTCGAACGGGCCCGAACTCCCACAAAGTTCGGTGGCGACTCCACTTAGATTTAAATTTCAATTCGATCCATTCTCATATGGAGATTCATTCGCCTCCCCAAACCCGCGCGTGGCCGTGTCGGGGTGGACCTATGTCATGTCCACAATTTGGCGACTCCGCTGGGGATTAACTGATGCGTGACTTACCATCAGCATCCTCAGGGTGAGACTCGAATAGAAATCATTTGACTAGTACAATACGCGTTTTAGTTTTACGGTTCAAGCATAACCCCATATTTTCCCGGGCCGGTACTCGCGACCGACGTCCCACTATACTGTTGATGTACTCCAATATGGATATGTCAAAAGGTGTCCATAGTCGATTCGAGTGGGTTTTGCGGCATGTTCTAAGCTCAACTCGACTTAGAGAGTCCGTCCCGATCAACGTCTAGACTATGTGCACTGGTATAGACCCTATCTAGACCGACCGAGACTTAGTGTAAAGCATAAATGGCGTCGTTATAATGCTTGCCTGACTACATGCTACTTGGTTTCCGTGTCGTTTTCAAAAACCGTCAACTTTTAAAAAAATACATCTTTTTCGAGATATTCACCTTTTCAAAAACCCGGAAAGCTACCGAATTTAGGACTTATGATTTTAATCAAAATAGCCTATTTTTAGCCGGTATGCTGCCCATTTCAAAACTCGGAAATATTTTCAAACTTTCAAACTTGTGGCCCGATGCACTTTCCGATTTTCTCGAAAAATCGGGCCCTTCTACGAGCTTGCTCGGATTTTTTTCAAAAACAATCCATTTTCAAAACCTTTCTCTTCTTAGGACTTTCCGTATTTAGCAGTGTCGGGTCGTGTCATAAGTCGTCGAGGTCTTTAGCGTCGAAACTCCGTCGATCCTACATCGCGGGTTTCTTCCCTATCACAGTCCGCCTTATTAGACTAAGGCAAGGCCCACCTACGTAGGGCATACTTCTACAAAGGAAGGCACGTCTACACAATCGAGTCCAAAGTCTGGGGATGTCTCACGTGGACCTTTCTTCGAACAGGACTAGGCCCACCTGCCGAATCCTAAAGAAGGCCCACTTTTCACAAGTCACCCGTCTAGGTGTCTTTTCCGAGTCATTTCCCTTTTCAGTCTTGTTCGGGATGTACTTTCTATTCCGGGATTCGGGCTAATTTCTGATTACACGGTGTTCTTACAGACAGGCCACCCAAAACCAGATATCAACGCAAAATGGACGCATTGAAGGATGCCCTAGAGAAGATCGAAGACCAATTGACTGTCGTCCAGACTGATCAAACGGCACTTGCCACTCGTGTGGGCGCAATGGAGAAAGGAATTCTTCCTCCTGGATCTGAGCCCACTGGGCCCATAGCTGAACTAGTCAGCGCTGTTCGCAGGCTCGAGCAACAGGTCCACCTGTCAACAAACAACTCGATCCACACTGAAATTGCTCGTTCCTATTCGCCTTTGAATGACGAGCTACCTGCTAACCTCAACCTTACGGGAATTCCAATGTTTGAGGGTACCGAAGACCCGGTCCACCACATCCGGGCGTTCAAAGATTTTATGGCGGTAAAGGGGGTGAAGTCCACCATGTTTACGCACTTATTCCCTTCCTCCCTCGAGAAGCATCCTAAGGCCTGGTACTATAGGGTCGATTCCCAGATATATAAAACTTGGGATGATGTGGCGACCGAATTTGCTCGGAATTACGCTGATAATACCGAGATCCAGACTACAATGCGTACTCTGGAAGTAATGGCCCAAAATCCCAAAGAAGGGTTCACAAAATATCTCCAAAGATGGCGGGCCGAGAGTGTGAAGCTGGTTGATAAGCCCAGCGAGAAAGTGCTAGTGGAGGCTTTTGTCAAGAATCTCCTCCCTTCCTACCGGGTCCATCTCCGGTATGCTGTTATCCCCAATTTTTCTACCCTAATGATTAGTGTAGTTTGTAGTGACTATTTCGTAGTATTTTGGTCCCATTTTCCTTGTGGAATCGCTCCTTGGGAGCGGTTTAGGGGCTTCTTATGCTTTCTTTAGTTCGTTTCAGGTTCCCGAGACCAATTTGGAAGAGTTGGAGCGATTCCGACTCTATACATACACATTTTGGAGCCAACGGAGTAAAGGGACGATGACTCGATGCTTCGGAATCGACCCCGAGACCTTGGGACCCAATCCCGAGCCTCTGAGACCCGATCCCGAGCCCCGAGAATCGATGAGAAGCTCATGTGAAGCAAGGAGGAACCAAAAGGGTCATATTGGAGGCCTACAAGACTCATCCCCGACGGGTATGCACCTCATCCCGTCGGGGATGAAGTGCACTTTGGAGGGTGCCACTGCAAGGCCGTCCCGGTCGGGATGGTGGGGCCGTCCCGGTCGGGACCAACCCGTCCCGGTCGGGATGATCCGTCCCGGTCGGGACCAAATGGCTGTAGTCCGCATTTCTTTCTTTCTTCTCCCTTCCATTTGTAACCCTATAAATACTTCCCTCTTGTATTGTTTATATATCCTACCTTAGTTTTAGACTACTTTAAGACTCTCTACATCACAAAAACCCTAGATTAAATTCTCCTCTCATTAGTTTAATCTTCCTTTAATTCTTAGTTAATCTTAGTTAATTAGTTCTTGTATTAAGGAGTTACTTGAAGACTCATCCAAGATTGACAACCTTGGAGATTATTTGGGTTTCTTATTTATACAAGATTGCATCTTTTTCTTCCTCTTGTGTTGGTATAACTTTCTTTACTCTTATTCTTTGCTATAAATTCAAGTTTGAATCTTTGATTAGTGTTGATTGTTATTGTTTATATTGTTCTTGATGATGAATGTTTGGATTGTGAAGTTGTTTTATCCTTTCATTGTTGTAGTTAGTTTAACTATGAGTGAGTAGTTTATTTGTGGGTTAGTAGGGGGATTAAGGGTAGATTATGGGTGATTAGGGTTGATTGGGGGTAAAGGGTGAATCTTTGTTGTTAGTCACACATTTGGCACACCATGTGTTTGTTGATATGCTTGTATGGGTTGTAGTGGCCATGCTTCTCATGCTAGTCTTCTTCTACTCATTGTTTGCTTTGTGTGTGGATATGTTGAGCATAGTCATCGACATCGGTTTAAGTTGCGATTGCCCAGACCGAACCTAGCAATTAGGAGGCACCTACACCCTTAACTACCCAAGTCATCCTACTACACTTATGAACCCGACCTAACCCACTCCTTCCTTTCCATATTTGATTCATCTTGTTAGTTAGTCATCATTTCCTTTAGTGTGTTAGTTAGTTAAATTATTAGCATTGTTTAGTTAGTATTTGATAGTCTAGTTCATCATAGCTCATCATTAGCCTATTTTCTTCTCCTCTCATCTTAATTCATCAATTAGTAGCTCTTTGTGTTTGTTTGGTAGCATAGTCTAGTTCTAGGCCGATTTAGTCTAAACATTGCAATACCGTCTCCGTGGACACGACCCGACTTACCCTAACTACCGTTAGGTGTTAGTTGGTTATTTAATTGGTGGCGGGATCCACGACAAATCCTACCATCACCTAACTGAAATGGGTACAAGGATCGAGGACGACTTACGGTTAGAGAGCCTGACTAAGGCCTCTACCAAGGGCTATCAAGGGGCAAGCTCATCTGCGAGCAAGCCCACACCTGCAGCTGCAACTCGCAGCATCTTCAACGAGATAAATCTGCTTGACACCTCATCCAAAAAGAATACACCAAATCGGGTATTCACAGATATAGGGACTACCTATAATTATGCGTTACAGAGGCTATCTTCAAAGGGCCTGATCCAACCGATAGGCCCAACTCCAGAAGTTCCAGTAGAGAAGAGGCCAAAAAGTTATAACGCCCAAGCCTACTGCCAGTATCATCGGGGTAACGGGCATGATACTGAAAAATCCTGGAGACTGAAACATCTGATCCAGGACCTGATCGAGAGCGGGAAGATCCCGTTGCCCAGAGACAAGCCGAGCAACAAAGAAAACCCGTTCAGTGCCCATGCAATATTCACTGGTGAGGTAATCGACTGCTCACACCTTATCTCCCCTTATGTCCCACAAATCAATGGGATATGGTTCGATGACGAGGATGATGTTTACCTAGCCAAAGGGGAAACTGTCCCCATCACCCTTGAAGAGGTCCGAAAGGCTAAGACCAAAGCCTTAGCCACTAACCACCTCGCCACCGCCGGGCGCCCAACTCCCCTAATCGTCACTGAACCAACCAGGACGGATCCAACCCTCGAAGAACCAAGCAGTGACACGGCTCTAGTCCAACAATTGAAGAGGGTTCGAGCTGATCTAACCATATGTCAACTACTGGTTAGCTCACAAGCACATCGGGAAGCACTGACTAAGGCTCTCGATGAGATCAAGGTCGACTCTCAGGTTACCCCCTTCTGAAATGGTAGCCACTATTATGCCTTATCTCAAAGGCAAGTCCAAGGAAGAAGGCCCACTTATCACCTTTTTCGAGTCTGATCTACCGGCGTTCGGGCCCAATCATAATCTGGCCCTTTACATCACGGTCATTTACCGAGGGAAGTACCTCCCAATGACCATTATCGATGATGGGTCCGCTGTAAATGTCCTACCTCTAAGGACCGCTAAAGCCCTCGGCATCACAGATGCCGACTATCTCCCAACAGCACAAACTATTCAGGCTTTCGATGGAAGCCCAAAACCGGTAGCCGGGGCCGTTAAATTGACAATCATAACGGGCCCAATCGAAAAAGAACTGGAGTTTCAGGTGATCGACGTCACCTCATCCTTTAACTTACTACTAGGAAGGCCTTGGATCCATTCGGTCAAGGCCGTATCCTCTACTCTCCACCGGAAAGTTAAGATGCCACTTCGGGACGGCATCATTACTCTAGAAGCAACCCCCATTACTGTAGCAAGCTGCAATGCTACGAGCCGGGCCGACCCACGGGGATTCGATTTCGTGGGCATGATTGAAGAAGAATATCTCTTCAGGCCTTACTTCACAACTAGCATCGACACAAACTTGGGCTATCTACCGGGAGCTACCTCAAGGCCAAATCTTCCAGCTGGGAAGATTATCGAGGTCCTGAACGACGGTGAATCACAGTTCGGGCTGGGGTATGCCATAACCCCAGAAAATGTGGTCCGGGCCGATATCCACAAGGCCATCAACATCCTCAAGGGTGCTTACATAGGCCCTTATAGCCCGAAGTTAACTGACTATTTCGTCACTCCAATTTTCGGAGCTATTCAAGTGGGCCTCTACCAACCCACCATCACATATCCCGAGACCAAAACGGCTCGGGAATGCAATTTCATCCCCGATGATATATTCACACTTGTTCAAGCTGAGTCCAAGGAAGGGGAAAACAACTCTGAGCCCGTGCTGGGGCTCGTATTTGGAGAAGACAAGGCCGTCCCCGCTCCAAAAGATGATTTGGTCAATCTGATCCTCCGCAGCGATCGGTTTGACCCAACCAAGCTAATTACCGAAGTCGGTGCAGACACCGGGACAAGGGCCTGGAGGAAAACCATCAAGTGGACCGACAGCCAAGGACGGACCTACAAGCTGACCACCGGCGAGGGAGACATGCCGGATACCGAGTCCGAGTCTGAGTTAGAGTCAGAGTCGGAGTCTGAGTCCAAGTCTAGAGGGTCTGGTGCTAGAGTCGAGTCTGTAACCCCTTTTCCCTTAGCCACTTCCACTGAGGTCTCGGGGCCTGTCCCAAGACCTCTCCCTATCTCGCCACTGACCAACGAGCAGATGGCCGCTCTATTCGAGCTTTTCTCAAAATTTACTATTAATAATAATAACGAAAACCGTTCTGCTTACGACTTGTCTTATTTCCAAAATTCTCTCAATTTCAAAGATTTTATATGCAATGACATTGAGAAACCCGACGAACAGGTACCTCTGCCTCCGCATCTAATCGAGCAGCTCGAACAAAGGGAGTCCCGAGATCCGGTAATCGAAGAAACCGAGTCCATCAATGTGGGAACCACTTTAGAGCCCCAGATGCTTAAGTTGGGCCTATCCTTAGATCCAGAGGAGAGAAAGCAATTCACAGACCTCCTCCAAGAGTTCAAAGATGTTTTCGCATGGTCCTACAAGGACATGCCGAGAATAGATCGGGAAATAGCTGAACACCGAATACCCATCAAAGATGGGTGCAAACCGGTAAAACAGAAACTCCGAAGAATGAGGCCCGAATGGTCCCTCAAAGTCAAAGAAGAAGTCGACAATCAATTCAAAGCGGGCTTTATACAAGTATCTGAATATCCAGAATGGGTCGCAAACATCGTGCCGGTACCCAAGAAGGACGGCAAGGTGCGGGTATGTGTGGACTTCCGGGACCTTAATAAGGCCAGCCCAAAGGATGATTTTCCGTTACCACACATCGACATACTGGTGGATAACGCAGCCGAATACGAAGCATGCATTCACGGGTTGCAGGCTGCCGCTGATTTAGGGGTAACAAACCTCCGGGTCCACGGTGACTCATCGCTGGTCATCAATCAAGCGCTCCAAAAATGGAAAACTCGGAACGCCAATCTCGTGGCTTACCAAGCACGAGTAAGGGTTCTAGAGAAACAATTCCAGAAAGTAGAATATATCTATCTGCCTCGGGAAGAAAATCAGTTTGCAGACGCACTTTCCAAATTAGCATCCCTGCTAAATATCCCGGAACACCTAACCAGCATACCAATCTGCGTCTAAAGGCGGTCCGAGCCGGCGTATGTACACGCCATCCAGGACATCGAGCTAACCGATCCGGAACCATGGTATCAGTCAGTCTTAACCTACTTGGCAACGGGAGAGTATCCCCCGGGAACCGAAAACCGGGCCCAAAAAGCCCTGTGGAGATTGGCAACCCAATTTGTTCGCACGGATGACGGGCAATTATACAAAAAGACGGCACATGGGGCTCTTCTGTTGTGTATCGACAAAACACAGGCCGAAAAGGTTATGGTCGAAGTACACGATGGTGAAAATGGCCCGCATATGAACGCCCATATGCTAGCCCGAAAAATCATGAGGCTCGGGTATTACTGGAACACCATGGAAACAGACTGTCAATTATACGTCAAGCACTGCAATAATTGTCAGATCTTTGCTAATATAGAACATATACCATCTTCCCTATTATATACCATGACATCACCGTGGCCATTTTCGATATGGGGTATTGATATAATTGGAAAGGTGCACCCTTCCGGGACGGGAGGTCATTGCTTCATTTTGGTGGCCATCGACTACTTCACCAAATGGGTCGAAGCCGAGTCATTCTGTGTCTTGAATGCCAAGCACGTGGCCAAATTTATCCAGAATAAGATTATATGCCGATACGGGATCCCACACGAGTTCATCAGTGATCACGGGACCCACTTTTAAGCTGAAACCGTTGCGTTGCTAGCGAAATACAAAATCCAAAGGCATACATCTTCACCTTACCGACCCCAGACAAATGGAGCGGTAGAAGCGGCCAATAAAATAATTATCACCATATTTAAAAAGATGGCTGAGAATTATCGGGACTGGCCCGACAAAATACCCTTTGCCCTTTGGGGGTATCGGACTTCAATTCGCACCGCAACCGGAGCAACCCCGTATTACTTGACATACGGAATGGAAGCGGTCCAACCGGTCGAGCTGGAAATACCATCCCTAAGGATTTTATTGGAAAGCCAAGTACCGGAAGCGAATTGGGTACAAGCCAGATACGATTCGCTAGTCCTTTTCGACGAACGGCGATCCCGAGCCCTCAACAATATTCAAATTTATCAAAAGAGTATCCAACGGGCTTTCAACAAAAGGTTTAGGCCCAGAAATATCAAAGAAGGGGATTTAGTCCTAAAATCGGTTCGTGCCTTACTACCGGTTGACCGAAGAGGGAAATTCAAACCCAATTGGGCTGGGCCATACTTAGTCAAGAAGGTCCTATCAGGAGGAGCGGTGATGCTGGAAGACTTGGACGGGAACGAGTTTGTCAACCCAACCAACTTGGACCAGCTGAAGCGCTACTACCCTTAAACCCCCATCTCAATGTCAATTGCAAAAATTTATAAAAATTTGATTTTTTATAAATTTTCAAAATTATAGACAAGTCAATAAGTTAGAATTAATTATTCTACTGTCACACATCTCGAACTAATAGTCTTGATGTATTTCACAAATTGCAAAAAATCAAATTAAATTTTGAACTACGTAGGCAACCCCTCAAAAGGGTACAACCACTGCAATAAACGAAAAGATGGGAACGGTATTCATTAATACGCCTTTATTAAAAACCGACAAACTCGGGAATTACAAAAAAAAATACACAAAAAAATCACACCCAAAAAAAAAAAAAATTAATACTCAAATAATAAAACAAGGAGGCTAATATCCCGGCATCTTGCCATTTCCTTTGTCCTTCGGGTCGCGTGGAGCCCTAGGACGCCGGGGCGGGGGAGAGCGTTCCCGAATCACGAGGGGAAACTCCTTAGCACGAACCCGTTTCTTTGACAACGGGTCTTCTGCCACAGTCTTCGGTCCAATTCGAGCCCGCACGTGCTCGGGTAGTCTATCCCGTGGGCCAAGTCGGTCCTGCACAGCTAGTCTTGGGCCCAGTCTCCTCTCCAAGTCAGTCTGGGGGCTTGATAAGTGTAGTTTGTAGTGCCTAGTTTGTTGTGTATTGGTCCCATTTTCCTTGCGGAATCGCTCCTTGGGAGCGGTTCATGGGCTACTTATGCTTCCTCTAGTTCGTTTCAGGTTCCCGAGACCATTCATGAAGAATTGGAACAATTCCGACTCGTTTCATACACTTTTTGAAGCCAACGAAGTGAAGGAACGATCACTCGATGCCTTGAATTCGATCCCGAGACCTTGGGACCCAATCCCGAGCCCCTTAGACTCGATCCCGAGACCCGAGAGTCAATGAGAAGCCCATGAGAAGCAAGGAGGGACCTTAAAGATCATATTGGAGGCCTACAAGACCCATCCCCATTGGGAAGGACCTCATCCCGTCCGGGATGAGGTGCACAAATGCGGAGGGTTCTGTTGTGGGTCCGTCCCGGTCGAGACCAACCCGTCCCGGTCGGGATCAGCCCGTCTCGGTCGGGACCGATCCGTCCCGGTCGGGATGAACCGGCTGCTGCGCGTGACTTCTTTTTCTTCCTCCTTCATTCTTGTAACCTTATAAATACTCCTCCCTTGTATTGTTTAAGCATCATACTTTACCCTAGATTATTTTAGACCTCTCTTAAGCATTCAAAACCCTAATTAGCCTCTTTTGATCTCTAGTTAATTCTTAGTTAATCTTTAGTTAATCTTTGTAATTAGTCTTGTATTAAGGAGATTCTTGAAGATTATTCCAAGCTTGACAACCTTGGAGTTTTATTTGGGTTTCTTATTAATTCAAGTTCTCATCTTTTTCATCCTCTTGTAATTGGTATAATCCTCTTCTCCCTTTTACTTTGATTATTTGTTTATTCATCAAGTTTGAATATTTACATATTGTTCATTGTCTTGTTTGTTCATAATGGATGTTTTGATTATTATGTCTATTTCTCTTGTTAGTCTTTGTTTTGATTTTATTATGAGTGAGTAGATTCCTTGTGGGGTTAGTAGGGGGATTAAGTGTGGATTATGGGTGATTAGGGCTTGATTGTGGGTAAAGGTGATTCCTTTGTTGCTAGTCACTTATTGGGCACACTATGTGTTTGTTGTATTGCTTGTGTGGGTAGTAGTGGCCAATGCTTCTCATACTTGTTCTCTTCTTCTCATTGTGTATTCAATTTGTGGTTGAATATTTGTGTTTTGAGTAGCATCTTGCATGAATGTTCGGGTTTAGTCTTAGACACGAGAGTGCGGACTTTGGCTTTGGCGCGAGAGCGCAAACTGACCTTAGTGGCCAAGAGACACCTACACCCGTGATCACCCAGTTACCCTACTACATTTAAGAACCCGACCTACCCCTACTCCCTTCCATATTTGATTCATCCTTTTTGTTAGCTATCATTCCTCTAGTTCATTGTTTAGTTAACTTTAGTTGTTCATTAGTTCTTGTTATAGCCAGTTCATTGTTAGTCTTGTTCATACCTCTTCTCCCATCATAGTTTGTCAATTATCATTTCTTTGTGTTTGTTTGTGACTTAGCCTTGTTTCTAGGTAGACCTAGTCTAGACACCTACAACCGTCTCCGTGGACACGACCCGACTTACCCTAGCTACCGTTAGGAATAGTTGGTTATTACTTGATCGGTAGGACCCGCGGCAAATCCTTACCATCAATTTGGCGCCGTTGCCGGGGACGGTGCATGTTTAGACTTAGTTTACTTATTAGCTTAACTTAGTTACCCTTCTTGTGCTCTTCTTCTATCTCCTGTGCATATTGTGTAGGTTTTTTCTTAATTTCTTTAGCTTCTTTTTCTTTTTGTCTTGGGTAGTGCTCGTTTATTGTCTTTGCCTAGTGCCCATAAAGCACTTGGTGTTCTCACGTTTGCTCTAGTGTGTAGTGTATGCCTGGGGGGGAGGCGAATTCTTTCTCTTCAATCCAGAGCCGGAAAGACTCTTTAGAGCCTTTCGCCAACGAACGATTGGCCGGGTTAGAATCTCTCAACCAAGTGCTAGCTATACCACCGAAGAACATGCCTAAGGATCCGACTTTATCGAGAAACCTCAAGGCAATACCGAAGGGATCTTCATAAATCCTTTTGGTACTTCTCAACCAAGTTCTCCTTCAACATCTACATCAACACCATCTACACCATCCTCTCCAGCATATCCAATAATGCCTAAGTTCTCTTCACACTCAACGTTTACGGAAGATGTTTTGCCCGGCCCAACCGTTCTACCGGAGGCATATACCGGCAATTTTGTGGCAAAGACTCAATTTATCCAATTGGTCGAGCGAAGCCAATTTAATGGGTTACCAACCGAAGATCCTCATCAACACATGGAAACCTTTTCGAATTATTGCGATGCTATTTCGCAACTGGGAATAACCCAAGACCAAATCCGGTGGGTACTATTTCCTTTCTCTTTGATCGGTAAAGCAAAGCAATGGTTCAAAGGGTTAGACAAGGCGACTCTTGGTATTGATACTTGGAAGAAGCTAGCATTGGCTTTTTACCAACAATTCTATCCCCCGGAGAAGACAAATCTATTGAGAGCCTCTATCACGGGATTCCAACAACGTGATGAAGAAAGCCTCTACGAAGCGTGGGAAAGATTCAAAGCCTTGATCCGCTCTTGCCCTCACCATGGTCTATCACAATGGTTCCTTGTTCAACAATTTTGGAACGGATTATATGAAGACTCAAGGGCCATTCTCAACATGGGATCGAATGGAAGGTTTACCGAGGTGGATGATGACCAAACTTGGTCAAGAATTGAAGAGATGGCGGTCCACAATTCCCAATACTCAAGGCCTAGGAAGGCGAATCGAGGAGGTAGGCACGAGGTCGATGCCATTACACAACTAAGCATTGACCTTGGAGCTCAACTAAAAACTCACATGGAGACTATTGATAAGAAGCTCCAAGGCCACCTCAATCAAGTTCAAAGCATTAGTTCCTCCAACCAACACTCGATTTATGAAGTTAATGCTTTGGGAGTTGTGTCTCCTACACCTTATTATGGGATGTGCGATACTTGTGGGATAGTTGGACATGAGCCTATACATTGTCGGGGAAGTATTGAGCAAGTGAACGCCTTTCAAGCGTTCAAGCAAGGTGCCCCCTATCCTAATATGTACCAAGCTTCCCATCAAGCTTCTCAACAACAAGCTCTACAACACCGTCCCTGTGTTCAACCTCCTTTAAAGGACAACAATCAAGGATACCAAGGTTATCAAGGCAACCCAAGGCCATTCAACAACTTTAAGCAAAATAACCAAGGTACCTTCAACAACAATCAAGGGTTCCAACAAGGGAATTTCAATCAAGGTGGTTTCCAAGGAAACCAACATAACCAAGGACATCAAAACTACAACCATGGCAACAATCAAGGCCTTAATCAAGGCAACTCTCATGGGTTCCAAGGGAACCATCAACAACAACAAGCAACCCAAGGTAATCGACAAGAAAGTAAGCCAAGGAGTCGGTCTCCTACTCATGATTATGGCTTTCCTCTAGCCATCACAAACACTCCTCATAACCAACAATCTTCCCCTCGGGATTTCGACATGCAAAAGTCAATGTTGGACATGCAAAGGAGTCAATTGGAGACACAAAGAACCCAACAATAAATCATTACTCAACTTCAAAGGGATAACTTGGCAAGAGATGCTCATATGAAGATGCTCGAGACCCAAATAGCTCAACTTGCTTCGGGTAGCTCTTCAAGGCAAAAGGGGCAACTACCTCCTCAAGGTGAAACGGCGAAATTCGAGCATGTGAATGCTATTACAGCGAGGACTGGTTCATCTTATGACTCCACCTTACCCCCTAATGAGCATGTACCAATGAAAGAAGTTGTGTCTCCAATTCAAGAAGATCCAAGCTTGGGAAACCCAATTGAGGAGCAAGTCTTGTGGGAGATTGAGAAACCCCAAGAAGACAAGCTTCCCTCACTTCAAGGAAAAGACAAGGGTAAAGGGAAAGTGTCATTTGAGAAGTCCACCCCTATTGAGCAAAACAAGGTTCATATTAAGTTGCCTTTCCCAACAAGGCAAACGAAGACCAAGGCGGATGTCCAATATGACAAGTTCCTCAATATTGTGAAGAAATTGGATGTGAGTGTCCCATTTACCGATCTACTTACCCAAATCCCGGCATATGGAAGATTCATGAAAGAAATCTTGGCTAGGAAGAGATCCGTCGACAAGGAAGAGACCATAGCGTTCACAAGAGTGGTGAGCGACCTTATTCAAGGTTCTACGCTTTTCAAGTTGAAGGATCCGGGTAGTTTTTCGATCCCGTGCACCATAGGCAACTTCAAGATTGAGAGAGCACTATGTGATTTGGGTGCGAGTGTAAGCATCATTCCCTATTCCATTTGTGAGCGACTTGGGATGAAGGAGCTCAAAAGTACTTCCATTACACTCCAAATGGCCGATAGTTCCCTCAACCGACCTTTGGGGATGTTGGAAGATGTGCCAATAAGAATCGGGAAGTTCTTCATTCCGGTTGACTTCCTTGTGCTTGACATGCCAGAAGATGCTATCACTCCCATTATCCTTGGGCGCCCATTCTACACACCGCCGGTGCTATGATCGATGTAAAGAACGGTAGGATCACATTTGAGCTAGGCGACGAGAAGCTCGTGTTTGACCTCCAAGGCAACACTTCGCCTACTAATGATGAGTCTTGTAAAATGATCACCACCATGAAGGACATTGATCTAAGGGATGAGTCAGGTAAAAGCTTGAAGAACGACTTCTATGAGCTTGAGGATGACGACTCCGAGCTTGAGGCAAATGAGTGCCCATACCATGAGTTTGAAGACATGTGCCAAGACTAGAAGAAAGATAAGCCTCCCTTGGGGCCACATGAGGATAGATGGACGTTTTGGTATATACCGAAGGATCGAAAGTACAAGTTCAAACCATTGAACTTAGTAGATCGGGATGCCCCCGGAACGTCGGGACAAGGTTGTAAAGAGCCTTGTAGTGTGGATGGTTACACCACAAGCTTGATTGAAGACTTTGCAAGAGCCTTCGATTTGTTTCTGCGAGCCCTTGATGGAGATGGGATTGGCCAAGTGTTGTTGAAAAAGAATTGAATAATGCACCACCCTTGGTTTGACGGAGTTCCGAAAGAACCGTCTTATTGTATATATCTCTTCCTTGTAGTACTTTTGGATTTTGTGAAATTCTTGTGATTTGGTATTTTGATGAGTGATGTGAGGGAGGGATTTTGATGAATGTTTTGAGCTCATTTGATAGGTGTGAAGTGAAGATGAATCCTAGAGAGGAGGGGTTATTGATAGAGGTTGGATCGTGCGAAGGGGAGTCGGTTTTTGAAGCTTGGAACGAGCTTTTGGAGTTATAGAGGGTTAGAGGACTTTTCCCGGCCGAGAAGAGTGCATCCCGGCCGGGAAGGATGAACCATCCCGACCGGGAAGGATGTCATCCCGATCGGGATGAGTGTACCAAAAGTTGGGTCTTCTGGAGTGTCATCCCGACCGGGACGGGAGCTTCCCGACCGGGACGGGTACGTCATCCCGATTGGGACCATCCATCCCGACCGGGATGATGCCTTGCTCCTCCTTTTGCCTCTTCTTTGTCAGGTGAGCCCACCCTACCACTTTATACCCCCTCCCAACCTCCCTACCTATCCTTGCCCTTATCATATGACCTCTACACTTCATATACACATATTCACCTCATTTTCTCTTCACTTTACACCGACTTTCACATCAAAACCCACCTCCTTATACCTTTGTGCTCCAACCATGGAACCATATCGTGAATGGAGGGGAATATCAATGACGACGACTAGCTACGTACCGATATCGACCTATGAGACGATGGAGCGAGTGAGTTGCCACCCGCATGGTACGACAACTATCCTTTCTTTTCCGTCTTTTGTTGCTTGTCTTCTTTTGTTAGTTCCCCTTCCCCTTATACATTTTTGTGTCATGGTGGCCCTCGGGGCCTTGGTAATTGTTGCTCCCGACTCTCGATGACGTGACTACATCGAGAGTCATTTCAAAATCCAAATTTACAAGATTTTCACCCTTTTTGTAGGATTTAGTCGGATTTGGGCGGAATCCGGGCTAGGTGACTTGATTACACCTAGTCCTCCCCTCCCATTTCCTTTTATTTCTTTCTTTTTATTTCTCCCCCTTACCATATCTTCTCTTGTCTCGGCCCATGGTGACTTGACTACACCCCGGCCGGACACATTCTACCCTTTTCTCCACTTTTCCTTTTGATTTTTAGCCTTGTTTTCGTAGTTTCTTTTCTTTTGGGTCTCCATACACTACGGTCGAGCATGAGGACATTGCTCGGTTTAAGTGTGGGGGAGCGATATTCTATCATAGTTAGTTTTGTTTTCGTAGTATTTTCGAAAAATCTTTAAAAACCCTAAAAATTTGAAAAATTTCCACAAAAATCAAAAAGATTTTCTTTTGTGTGTTTTCCTTTTGTGTCGTTATGTCGTATATTTGTTGTGTTGTGCGTGTTTTGCCTCTCTTTTTCCTTATAGGTTGCTTAATCACCAATAGCTTTGGAGAGCTTTCAAGACATCCGGTAACATCTTTCATCCCTTTTCCCTCTTTGTCTCTTGTGGAGTTGGAGGAGATTTGTGATGATGTGTGCTCGGGTGGAGCTTTGTGCATATTAGTGGGTGATTGGTCGCTTATTTAGAAATTCGGGGTGGTGTTTGTTCTCTTTGTATGTTTGTTTTGATTTGTTTTGATTTGTTGCCTTTTGTCTCCTTTTCTTCCGTTTTTGCCGTCTTTGTTTTGTGATGTGTAGTTGTGCCTAGTGTGTAAAAAGGTTTTTGAAAACCCGGTTTAGAGGCTAGTGTGCAAGTGTTTACTTTCCCTCTCTAGTAGTATAAATCGAGTCTTGGACTTTAGTCTAGTAGAATGACCCTAAATAAATAGTTTCGTTGGTCCTTTACCTTGAGTCCACCTAGTCTACTAGGGATTTACTACGGGATTTGCATTTTGACCATTATGACCACCCATGGTGTGAAAAGGCCTTGGTTGCCGAGTCCCGTCCTTTAGGTGATTGTGTTTGAAATTGTTTGATTAGTCCAAATTCTCCATCTTTTTGTGGGTTTGAAGGAGGATCGCGACTCCCGACTCACCCATTCCCCTACCTCCTACACATATCCACAAAATAAGATGCAAATTGTTGAAATCTCTTTCTTAGTTGCAAGAAGAAATGCCTACAACTCAAATCTAGCCAAAAGGGAAAACAATGAAAATGAAAGAAAATGAAAGAAAGAAAAGATTGAAGAAAAAGAAAAGGCACAAAAAGCCAAAAAGAAACTACAAAAGATGAAAAAGAAATGGCATAGCAACATACAAAGCAAAAATGCAAAAGAAAGAAAAATGTCAAAAGAAAACAGTCTCACAAAAAGATTATCACCCTCTCAAAATAAGCCTTTTTTCGATCGTTACCGTGAAGAGCCTACCAAAGGACCGAGTCCCTACGAAGGATGATAGCGGTAATGATCGGTCTTCCCTCATTTTGCAAACCTTATCCACCTTTTTACTTGGACTAGTTGGGCGGTTTTGGGCATGGGACGACCCTCTTGGCACATCACTAAAGGGGGCGGGGTCTCACTTACCTACAGTGTCGACTAACACCGTGGTTCATCCCTTTTCCATCCCGCCAATCGTCCCGTAGTACGTTCTTAGAAGGTTAGGAGGAACCTAGGTAAGTTACCAACGTTTTTATTGCTTTGTTGTCATACTATTAGGGTTTGGTCCATTTTGGTTTGTA
The DNA here is from genome assembly GCA_958450325.1 of Agrostemma githago. Lineage (NCBI taxonomy): Eukaryota > Viridiplantae > Streptophyta > Magnoliopsida > Caryophyllales > Caryophyllaceae > Agrostemma > Agrostemma githago. The sequence continues at coordinate 55,408,749 of OY288247.1, read as the reverse complement.
TTGCTAGCTTGGGAACGTTGTCACTTGCCTTGAGTTCTACACCGGTGCTTCTTTCACCGCTTTTTAGAGGGAAGCGGTATTTGTTTCTTTTTGGGTGCAACCTTTTGTTTGTTTGTTTGTATGTTTGTTTGTTTATGTGTTTTTGTGTCCGGTTGCATCCACAGTTTTGTCGCAAAACCTCACTTGCCTTGCGGAGAGCACTTGTTCTCTAGGTGTTCTCGCGTGAGTTGAAAGGGCGTAGGGTGCGCTAATACCCGCTCGGCTAGTTTAGTAGTTAGTTTGTGCTTACTCGAGGGCGAGTAAGGGTTAAGTGTGGGGGAGTTGATAAGTGTAGTTTGTAGTGCCAAGTTTTTTGTGTATTGGTCCCATTTTCCTTGCGGAATCGCTCCTTGGGAGCGGTTCATGGGCTAATTATGCTTCCTCTAGTTCGTTTCAGGTTCCCGAGACCATTCATGAAAAATTGGAACGATTCCGACTCGTTTCATACACTTTTTGGAGCCAACGAAGTGAAGGAACGATCACTCGATGCCTTAGATTCGATCCCGAGACCTTGGGACCCGATCCCGAGCCCCTTAGACTCGACCCCGAGACCCGAGAGTCGATGAGATGCCCATGAAAAGCAAGGAGGGACCTTAAAGATCATATTGGAGGCCTACAAGACCCATCTCCGTCGGGAAGGACCTCATCCCGTCCGGGATGAGGTGCACAAATGCGGAGGGTTCTGTTTTGGGTCCGTCCCGGTTGAGACCAACCCGTCCCGGTCGGGATCAGCCCGTCCCGATCGGGATGAGCCGGCTGCTGCGCGTGACTCCTTTTTCTTCCTCCTTCATTCTTGTAACCTTATAAATACTCTTCCCTTGTATTGCTTAAGCATCATACTTTACCCTAGATTATTTTAGACCTCTCTTAAGCATTCAAAACCCTAATTAACCTCTTTTGATCTCTAGTTAATTCTTAGTTAATCTTTAGTTAATCTTTGTAATTAGTCTTGTATTAAGGAGATTCTTGAAGATTATTCCAAGCTTGACAACATTGGAGTTTTATTTGGGTTACTTATTAATTCAAGTTCTCATCTTTTTCATCCTCTTGTAATTAGTATAATCCTCTTCTCTCTTTTACTTTGATTCTTTGTTTATTCATCAAGTTTGAATCTTTACATATTGTTCATTGTCTTGTTTGTTCATAATGAATGTTTTGATTATTATGTCTATTTCTCTTGTTAGTCTTAGTTTTGATTTCATTATGAGTGAGTAGATTACTTGTGGGGTTAGTAGGGGGATTAAGTGTGGATTATGGGTGATTAGGGCTTGATTGTGGGTAAAGGTGATTCCTTTGCTGCTAGTCACTTATTGGGCACACTATGTGTTTGTTGTATTGCTTGTGTGGGTAGTAGTGGCCAATGCTTCTCATACTTGTTCTCTTCTTCTCATTGTGTATTCAATTTGTGGTTGAATGTTTGTGTTTTGAGTAGCATCTTGCATGAATGTTCGGGTCTAGTCTTAGACAAGAGAGTGCGGACTTTGGCTTTGGCGCGAGAGCGCAAACTGACCTTAGTGGCCAAGAGACACCTACACCCTTGATCACCCAGTTACCCTACTACATTTAAGAACCCGACCTAACCCTACTCCCTTCCATATTTTATTCATCCTTTTTGTTAGATATCATTCCTCTAGTTCATTGTTTAGTTAACTTTAGTTGTTCATTAGTTCTTGTTATAGCCAGTTCATTGTTAGTCTTGTTCATACCTCTTCTCCCATCATAGTTTGTCAATTATCATTTCTTTGTGTTTGTTTGTGACTTAGCCTTGTTTATAGGTATACCTAGTCTAGACACCTACAACCGTCTCCGTGGACACGACCCGACTTACCCTAGCTACCGTTAGGAATAGTTGGTTATTACTTGATCGGTAGGACCCGCGGAAAATCCTTACCATCAGGGCTCACTTTCCCCCAAGCACCCTTAGCACTAGACCCTCCAGCTTGAGTCTCGGTCTTCTTCTTTTGACATGACATTAATCGGACCATAGTAGCCAGGGTGTCACCTTCATCAAAGAATCCCCTGTTGTCTTTAGCTTGCTCCCTTCGCAGCAGGTCGAAAGCTTCATCAACCTTCAAAGGCAGCTCGGGCTTTGGCATCACCTGCTTTAATCCACTTTAAATATGAACCTGAAACCCAGGTCGAGTGGTGAGATTTGGGAACAGGCCAAGTATGCCGTGTGTACCATCTTTGCATCTAGGTATCACACATCACATCAGTCAGTTGGGTTGGGTCTCTCACAACTGCTTCAACTTCTGGAATTCGCTGGGTCCATCCATACTGCCTTAGTATGCGATCCGGGTAGAGATGAACCGTCTACCTGAAAGATAGGATTACCTGATAGCGGGCTCTGTCCCTCGGGTCCAAGCCAGTCCAAAGATAGATGGGCCACCACGGCACTACCCATCGAATTAACGGGCCACTGTGAAAAGACAACACCTCGTCCCAATACTTTTGAGTAATCTGACGAGAAAAGTCAATGGTCCGCCTCCTCGTCATCACCTGGTTATGACGGTAATTGCTCGCATCAAGAGGAGGGTCTATCACTGATAGCCTCTCGTAAAGCCAAATCTGAAAAAGGAAACAAAAACATGAGTTCCCAAGACGAAATAGGCATCCGCCTAAGGACACTCGATCGAGTGCCAGGGTGACTCGATCGAGTGGTACCTCTCAGAGCAGATCAGGAGGTTTTTACGAAGGCACTCGATCGAGTGCCAGGGTGACTCGATCGAGTGCCCACTGCAGCAGGAGAATCGGGAAAAAAAATCAAAAATCGAGGAGTTGGAAAATAATAAAAATCCGACATACTTGCAGCAAACGGGTGCTCCCGGTGAGACGAACTGAAGAATCCCTCTTGCGATTATACAATCCTTGGATGATTTCACCCGTGATCAGCCAAGTCGGGCTGTGTTCAGTCTCCATCAAATCCACCACGGTTAAAAGATGGATGTTTCCCATGCATGATAGTAAATCAATGTGACCTTCAAAAGCATAAACATGGAGCATACAGAAAGAGAAATCCCTACGGCTATGAATCGATCTGACCCTAACATCATGCGGGTTCATATACTTCTCAGCCAGATCAATTAAGGAAACTGTATTGTCGTCTCTGGCCATTCGGGACACCTCGTTGTGAGAAAGCCCTAGAAATTCTCGAAGCTTCTTTCTTGGGTCATAGATTGAGTACAGGACGGCGGGACGAAGTATCGGATTCCATCCTCCCACAGCAGCGATCTCCTCAGGTAAAGGGCAGACTTCGCCCCGGAGGAAAGCAAAGACATGATATATGTCATCCCAATAAGACAAGCATGCATCCAGAAAGTGGCGATCAACTTGCATCTGACGGAATGTATACAGTTGACTAATACCCGTCTGATTCAAAGCCACTCTATCCCTGTCCCTAAAACGTCGGGACCATTCCTGCAACATCACAGTCAACCTGTCGATTCCCATGACTATTTTCTTGAGAGGAATAAGAAGACTTTCTTTTGAGAAGAGAGGAATTGTGGAAGAGATTATGAGAAAATCAAGGGCAAGGGAGGGGTATTTATAGTATTAATTCTATAAGCCCTCTTTCCATATCACAATAGTTTCCTAATCCTAAACGAAATCAAGCCACAAGCCTAGTCTAGATACTAGCACGGAAATAATCATCCCGAACTTTCCTAAACTTCTTTAGGAGTCAAAATTTCAAACAAATTTCAAAATTTCAAAATTTTCAAGACTTTCAAAATTTTAAAAAAATCATTTTCCCCAGCACGAGTCATTTTTCTACCTACGTGTCGCATGGAGATTTTATGTGACTTATACAGGTACGACTCAAACAGGAACATACAGCCCACCACATCTCCCCAGTGGAAGGCCCTAGGTGGCATTTTCCCCGGAATAACACGGGATGAGCCTACATACAGGCGCACCCAGGACTTATGCGACAAATCCAATTCCCCACGGAGTTATCGTCTTTAACTCAGGTATGACTTCTAGCTTATGGCTGGCGAGCTCTTCACGCGAGTCTAATGAACTATAAACGACCCGACCGGAAGTCCGCCAGGTTTCAATCCTCGATTGGCTTGGTGGCAACTCTAACTTTTGCCTTGTCCAAGCCTCAGTCAGAGTGGGGGCTCTGTAGACACCCGCATTTTGACTGCCAGGTGTCTATGGTAGTTTCCAAAAAACACCCGATGATGATCAGACGCTAACGTGTTTCTACGCGCTCGGATATGGGCTCAAAACCATTAGTTCTTGGCTTAAGCACTTATGGAGTACAAATCTCACAAAACTGACCTCAAATCTAGGCCCAGTGGACTGTTCCGAGTCAAACAAGACTAATTTGGGTTAAAACTGACACCGGAAATAAAACTGACTTTTTACGATTGGGTCAACCCCGGTCCAAGTCGTTTCCGAGACACACACAAAACAACCTTTCATACATCAAAAAGCTAATTCAAACATAAAACCCACAAGACATCCAAAGTCAAGGTCCAAAACAATGGACCCGCGCGACCCAGTTGAGCCACTCGATCGAGTGCCCAACCCACTCGATCGAGTGGGCCTTATTCAGGCCCGACTGCAGGCACACCGGGCCACTCGACCGAGTCAGATGGTTACTCGGTCGAGTAACCATAGACGGGGTACCTAGGCCTTGCCTATATAAACACCCCATGCAACACACCTCAAGACACCTTTTTTTGCAACCCTACACTTTTTGACAACTTTACACAACTCTTACAACCTTCAAGATCAAACTCAAACCCTAATTCAAGCCCTAAACCTAGCTTTAGGAATTCAAAACCCTAACCACCATAACTCATCCTACATACCTCGATTACTCCCGTGCAAGCCGCATCTAGACGAGTCCATACCAATAACAAGAACATGTAGGTTGAGGGTGCCAAATCCCATCTTCTCTTCCCTCTTCTCCTCCTTTCTCACGTCATTAACGTCATAAGGATCTTTTTTTTTATCGTCTTTATCGCATCATAATCGTTAATATCGCTAGTACTAAAAGACATTAAAATACTCGTAGATTTGTGTCGAGTGCGAAGGATGTCAGGATAAGGAAACCCGAATATACAAGTGTACTGCACACAGCGTTGCCGGTCGCTTATCCTGACACCCTAGCACTCGATTATTGAAACGGGTCAACTTAAACAATTTTTTTCTTCGTTTTCGTTTGTACCGTTATCATCTCATCACAATTCTCATCAATTACAAACTATCTCTCAAATCAAGCATCTTTTAATAAGGGTCGAAACCCGTTGATGCGGATCCGATATCAAACAATTCGCAAGAATTAATTGTGATGTCCGGATGCGGAGGGAATCAAGTCTTTCAATTCTAGCATAGAGTCAAACTCTTAGATTTGATGCTAATTCCATAATTAGACGTCGAATCTAACGATCTAGTCACATAAATTAATTAACGCGATTTCTATTGATGCTAAAATAATTGTCATACAATTCGCTAGAATTCTGACATTGTTAAACGCGGAGGAAATCCACTCATATCGCGATAGTTAATTTAAGACGACTTAAAGCAATTTTCTTTTATGTTTACTCTAGTATTCCATATCGATTCAATAATCGAATATGGGATTCGACGAGCATTCAAAGTTGGAATCGAGTATAAGTCCCATAATATTTGTACCCGATTCGACGCAATCAACGATTCACCAAAATCCGAATCGAGCACAAATTGTATAATATTTGTGTCCGGTTCGGAAAACTCATCGAATTATCAAAAATCAAAAGCAATTTCGAAGTTAATACCAAATTGCGAACGAACCATACTTCGTACAGGGGGCACTCGACCGAGTGCCTAGCCCACTCGGTCGAGTGGCACCCCAAAACCGAGACAGAAGGGTCTAAACGACCTCCACTTGGTCGAGTCTCACAATGACTCGATCGAGTGGCAACGTATTCGGTCGAGTTCGTTAATAACTCGACCGAGTAAGGTCCAAAATCATTGACAGAACTTCTTTCGAGGGACTACTCGGTCGAGTCTCGCAATGACTCGGTCGAGTGGTCAATTATCACGACAATACCGTGAGTCTTACATCCTCTTTTTGTCTCGATAATGTTTTTCTCGTGACCTAGGTCAAAGCGTGTCTAATTAATCACGTGGAACATCAACTTTTCAAAACTTTACATCATCTTATCTACATCATTAAATAATTCGCAAACTGTTATTTCTCATTATGCCGTTACTAACCGTTTGTTCTTTTGTCACTTTTATTGTTGATTTTATTGTTTGTTTTATTGTACTAAAATGAACCCGCATGCTAAAATACAACTTCGACGTTAAGATTTTAGTTGCATTAAATCGACATAGAAACCCTTTCGATTTCTCACATGCTTAAGGAAAATACTGTTTGCATAAGCATTTTTTTCCCGTTCAACTAACGCGCGTATTAGAATGTCTTTTGATATCTTAGTAGAGGCCGCTAATGTACGGGCGGGGTTGGGTGTCCTTTGTGGGCTTCCCAACACGTACCCTCACCCCTTACTCAGAACCTCGGTTTCCGGATGCCCGAAACCGTTGGCGCACGAGAGTCATTCAATACACGATAACCGGTAGTGACGGTATCGGTATCAAATGCAAAGGGACGAGCCCAATAAACTCTGACATCGAAAATGGGCTGTATTTTGTACACGGCCCACTTCGATATATAGTGGGTTCGAACGGGCCCGAACTCCCACAAAGTTCGGTGGCGACTCCACTTAGATTTAAATTTCAATTCGATCCATTCTCATATGGAGATTCATTCGCCTCCCCAAACCCGCACGTGGCCGCGTCGGGGTGGACCTATGTCATGTCCACAATACCGGGAGAAAACGCGTCCACAATCACAAGAGTGGCCGCGAGTGCCGCAAGTCTTAAGGTGCACCTTGTAACCAGACTGAACAGGATAAGCCTTAGAGCACTTGTCACAAACCCTATTACAGATCTCACACACGTATCATAGGGTGTGAGCGTGTGTCAACGGCAGTATCAGAAGAAGAAAACTTACCAAGTCTGAAACATACTGAAACTCCTAGTTTGCTTTCCGTCACCATAAACAGTCATTGACTCTTTTCTTAAGGCCTGCACTATGTATATTGATATCAAGAAAATGCAGTTGACTAAGATTGGAAAGGGGTCAATTTAGTTTTGACCACCAATAATAGAGAACAGAGAACGATTGAGAGAGATCCTAATTACTGGAGTAGAGTCTTACAATAATAAATTTGCATGGGATAATTTTTACCAATTCAAAGGGATCAAAGATAAAAGTATAAAACGCTCGCTAACATTACAAAAGTAGTCACTAGCTAAAAGGAGATTATTAGTTATTACAGAAACATCTCGTACTAAGAAGTTGTAAATTACCTGAGCTACAAAGTTGCTAACGACACGGCCATCATCAATGCACATTCGAGGCCCGTAAGTGTTAAAAATCCTAGCAATTCTCACCTGCAGATGGCCCATCATGTAAGATAAATATAATCCTACAGAAACAAAACTTTCAAACTTGACTCCGCTGTGTATACACAGCATACTTAGTTATACTAACCTCAACTCCAGCACCTCTCTGGTAGTCCATGGCCAGTGTTTCAGATGTACGCTTTCCCTTATCATAACAACTTCGAACACCTGCCAAACCCAATCAATTTATCATTTGTCACACATAGCATAACTTGCTCACGTCTTTACCAAAACAACATAGATCATGTTAGCACTCGAGCAGTGTAAACTTTATTATCTAATCCTCTCCCAAGAACATAGATGCATCATCCTATGCATCTGTAGGTTCTGGTCTCTTGGGAACCCTTGATTGCAAATCTCACACACGTATCTCTCTGATTCCAACAGCGTCTTTGGCAACAACGATATCACCTCCGCATCCGGATCTATTATTTTTTTACCATTACCATTACCATTATTATTATTATTAACATTTTTTTCCCCAACAAATTAAATAATCATCTGAATTGTAGTGTATAATATAAGTCTTTTCGACGTGAGAGGATAATGAATAATTATTACCTGGAGTACCGGCGGGTCGGCGTTTGCGCTTGTTGCTGCTGTTGGTGTGGTCAGTAGCTGGGTTGTGGAAGTGGTTAGGAGGAGCTATGGAAGAAGAAGAAGAAGAACCGCCTAATATTTGGGTTTATTTATTTTAGTTTGTTTGGCTAATGGTTTGGGGTAATAACAAGAAGAAAACAATGAGCTAGTTTAAGAAGATTATAATCTCTCAACTTTTGGGGGTTATTAATTATTTGGGTGCTTAAAAACTAGTAGTAGTAGTGATGAGTATAGAATCTCGGTTTGTATAATATTTCAAACACTGATCACAGTATAAGAAGCTCAAAATGTCAAACAAAGTGGCCTGACCCCGTACCTGCTGGCAGTGTAGAAGGCTTCGAAACATAAAACATGACAGAGCAACTCAAACTCCGATTTGACAGATCTACCATCATGATCGTCAAACATCAAATCCATACACGAATCTGCTGGATAAAATCCTTGCAGAGGGCATATACGGTAGTTCTCAAAGAAGATATAGTCAATGAATTTTGAGAACATCACAACTTCAAAATCTTGAGTACACAGAACTAGAAGCAAATGCAAAAACAGAGAGATCAACATTTACGGAGCAAATAACCATCCACCGCAGATATAGTTGGGCGTATTCCAAAGCGAGCCAATAGAAATACACAACAATAACAAGCATACAGAAATGTTGATAAAAGAACTGAGCTACAAGAACAAAATAACATAGGAAAGATGAGCATCAATGAAAGGTTAAAGGGGAAAATTGAGTGTAACTCTTGAATAGCAGCGATGGCTTCAGCCTGCCAAAGGGTAACCTCAGTGGAAAATTGATAAGTAATTTCCTTTACCTAGATGACATTAATGTTCATTCCATTAGCAACAAACATATCGTGAAATGTCAAACAAGCAAAGAGCTCATTAGTCTTAACTCTTGTTGAGGCCAATAATGTATAGGAGGGAAGGTAAATATGAAATGAAAGCAGGCCAATAACTTAGAGTCAAATACTCCTTATGTGGTATTTCTATAAATGCAGAACAGCAAAGCAGGAACAGATGAAAATATGGAATACAAATGAGATACATAAAACAACTATGCAGAGCATATTTGAGGACGAACATAATACAAATGTCATTTAAAGATACATCAAATTACAAAATAGGTACGAATAAGACTTAAAGTGGCACGGATAAATGGTCTCTCAATAACTTATGGGGAGACCGTCTCTCCCAAAAATTTGTGTAATCGGATAAGCAGCTAAATTTTACATGTCACCAGCTATATCGTAAAAAATACATATACACTCCAGTATCGACATTCATATCATCAAGACGATTAGATTTGAATACAAGCACATAAAGGATTAATAGTCATACCAATTGGGGTGATTTTAATAAGAATAATTGGTGATTAGTATCAAGAATATTACCTGTAGACCTGTACTTGTAAACATAGAACATATACAAAACAATGCTAGTGAAAACATGGACACACAGTGACACAATTGTATGTTGAATACTCGTATATGTTTAGTTGATTGAGACCCTGAGTGCAGAAGAAGCAACACATCACTAAGCAGTAAGATCTTTCATAAATCCTAACCACATCCAAACTCTCCCATCCTGCGATCAGACCACTTAGTTCCATACCTGCGTGATCAGATTCAGCGATTTAGATTCCGTTACCGAATGTGGCGGCGGTGATGAAGCAAGGTTTCTTGAGAAGAGAGGGATTGTTATCGATGGTGACGGTGTGGGAGCTCTTAACGGTAGCATCCACGTCAGCGTCTCCTTCCACCAGTCTCTTGATAGGAAGCCGGACAAACTAAAAAATACATAAATTAGATCAAATCAAACGAAAATCAACAATTCAAACAACTTTAATCGAAATTAAGAAGAACAACACTCAACATTCATCATTCATCAGAGAAAAAAAATGATGAATAAATCACATCAATTAGGTCAAATTGAAGAATAAATCACGAATAATCATCAATCAGCGACAAATTGCAGATTAAAACCGAATCAATTACGTCAAATCAGACAAGAAATTACGAAGAACGTCACTCAACATTCATTATTGAACATTCATCAGCGAAAAAAATGAACAAAAAACGAATAAATTAGATCAAATCAAACAAAAATCAACCTTAATCCGTCACTTAATGGTGGTGGTTGGGTGGGGAATTAGGGTTAGTGGTGAAGGATGCGATGGCGAGGTTCATTCCGTCACTTTTTTCCCCTTTAGTTTGTATTTTGGTGGGGGCGAAGAACCCAAAAGATTAAAGGGGAGAGGGAGTCATTGGGATTGATACACAGAAATTGAATTGAATAAAAAAACAAAGAGGAGAAGGATGAGTGCGTCTCGGTTCATTAAATGTGTGACGGTGACGGTTTGAGATGGAGCGGTGGGTATTGATTACTAATTTACTACTCTCCTCCATTTTACTTACCATACTGTACTTCTATTCATATTTTATAGACATAGGTTATGATTCTAACCTATGTATATTCTCTTTATATATATGGGTTTTCGCATTACCCTATGTCTATTAAAAATAGATGTAGGCTATTTTTTAACCTATGTCTATTAGGTGATGTCTATGACCAACTTTGTAGTAGTGGCACATCATTGCCCTAAGAAAATTCTTTCTCTGATTACGCAAGTATAACATGAGGCTGAATTCTCAAAAATGCAGCTTCGGGGTAACATCAGGCAAATTATTTGGTCATATCGTTAGCCAACATGGTATCGAAGTTGACCCAGCAAAAATTAAAGCCATCACCGAGATGAAGCCTCCTAAAACCGAAAAAGAATATTTCCTCGGGAAGGTTCACTATATCAGCCGGTTCATATCCAAACTGACCATGGTGTGCGAACCGATTTTTAATAAACTGAAAGTGGGTGAACGGAAAATATGGGACGATAAGTGCCAAGCGGCTTTCGACAAAATCAAGGAGATTCAATCCTCCTCGCCGGTCCTAATGCCACCTCAACCAGGCTTGCCTCTGTCGTTATATCTGACAACTACTGAGACAGCCATGAGGGCTATGCTAGCACAGCCTGTTGATTCGGAAGAAAGAGTCATCTACTAAATCAGCAAAAAATTCTTAGAGCATGAATGCAAATATACCATGCTCGAGAAAACATGTCTGGCACTAGTCTAGGCCACCAAGAAGCTTCGGAACTATATGCTCAGCCACGAAGTACAAGTGTCATACAAAATGGATCCTATCAAATACCTATTCGAGAAGCCCATCCTTGATGGCAGGATATCTAGGTGGACTCTAATGTTGGCAGAGTTCGATCTTAAATTTGTGCCGCTAAAAGCCATTAAAGGCCGAGTAGTAGTCGAGTTCCTCACTGATAGCCCAATAACCGAAGAAGGACACGCTGATACTTGGTCCTTCCCGGACGAAAACATATTCCATATCGACGTAGAGACATTGGATAACGGGGCATCTAATTTCCGAGGATTCAGAGTCGGGATTCTCTTAATCTCGCCGAAAGGGGAACATACTCCCATATCCATTAAACTGGATTTCGATGTGACTAATAATGCAGCCGAGTATGAAGCATGCATCCACGGATTAAAAGCCGTCGTCGATTTAGGAGTCACAAATCTCCGGGTACACGGCGACTCGTCTCTAGTCATCAATCAAGCTCTCCAAAAATAGAAAACTCGAAACGCCAACCTCGTGGCCTATCAGGTGCGAGTAAGGGTTCTTGAGAAACAATTCCAAAAGGTAGAATACATATACCAACCCCGGAAAAAAAACCAGTTCGCAGATGCACTTTCCAAACTGGCATCTCTACTGAATATCCCCGATCACCTAACCAGCATGCCAATTTGTGTTGAAAGACAATCCGAGCCGGCATACATCCACGTTATTCCAGACATTAAAATAGCTGACCCGGAACCTTGGTATCAGGCTATTCTAACCTACATGTCAACAGGAGAATATCCTCCGGGAACTAAAAATCGGGCCAAGAAAGCTCTACGGAGGTTAGCTACCCAATTTGTTCGTACAGACGATGAACATATATACAAAAAGATGGCACAGGGGGCTCTCCTCCTATGTGTCGACAAAATAAAAGCCGAGAAGGTTATGGCCGAGGTACACGATGGTGATTGTGGCCCCCATATGAACGCCCAGATGCTAGTCTGGGGGATCATGGGGCTTGGATACTACTGGAGCAATATGGAAACCGACTGCCAGTTGTATGTCAAACACTGTCATAACTGCCATATTTTTGCCAATGTACAACGTATGCCGTCATCCCTATTATACGCCGTGACACAACTAGAAAATAGGCCAAAGAAACCATGTTAAAATAGCCTAAGACACCATTATGGAGATGATCTCCAGGTCAAAGGTGTCTTAGGGTAAGAAACCATGTGAAAAAAATGATTTCTTTGCTTATGATTTAGAAACCAATTTTAAGAGATAAATGGTTTCTTTGGTCCCTAAGTAAAACACCATATTGAAGAGATAAATGATTTCTTATCTCAAATTAATAAACCATGTGATGTACTTAAATGGTTTCTTTGCTTACCAACCTAATAAACCATGTAACACACTTAAATGATTTCTTTGACACCTTTTTTTTTTTAAAAAAATCTTTTAATATTCATGATAACCCAACCATTAAAATATAAAATGTACTCATTTTTATATATCAACTAAAATAGAAATGAATTTCCAAAAAATACTCATATATATATATATATAATGATGTCAAGATACGTCAAAATTACATTATAAGCACATAATAATAATGATTATAGAAAAATATCCTTAAAAAATCCTAAAGAAATGAGTATGTTTTCCATACGACCTTCTCGTTCCGGCTTCTTCATCGCTCTAGCTAAAATCTCATCACGACCCTTGGATGTTATCCCTCCATCTCTCCATTGTGTCATCAATGAATTCTAGCACAGGAAAAAACACATGACTACTTTGATAAATTAATAAACTACGATTAACGACCAGACAAAGTCAAGGACATACATTTATTGAGTAACTGCATCACTTCTAACAAAGAGAGATCTGGAGCACAAACACTAGTAATCAAGTTTCTTAAAAAGATAATCTAGCCGAAATTGCCAAAGGCTCATAAATTTCACCCTTCACAATGTTCCAAATGTGCGTAGATTCATGAAAGGAAATGGTCACATGCGTTATCAGATGACATTTGTTATTGCTGATGATTCATTAAGCACTGAATAAAAGTCAGCAGCTAACGCCTAAATCCTAGTAACCGATAAAAGTAAAAGATTAAGAAGTTAAAGTGTAGAAACATTACCGTTCCTGCAGTAGAATTTGAAGACAGAACTGTGTGATGCTTCAAGCGAGATAGGCCAAAATCACACACCTGCAGAAAACTCAACTGTGACAATGGGATCTAACATTTCCTCAACTAATTGGAATTCAAATGATACAGTTTGGTTGTACAATCCAGCACGTGTATTTTTATGTTGAAACTTTACGTCGTTTTAGATGCAAACACCAAATCATAGCATAAGAAACTGACACTCAAATCTCAAGGTACAACAAGATCATACCTTCACAACCCAGTTTTTATCAACAAGGAGATTGGGAGACTTCAAATCTCTATGGACAATTGTAGGATGACTTGTGTGCAAATGATTCATCCCCCTGGGCTACAGTAAATTAAGATCCAATTGATTTTAAATAACTGGAGTATAAAAATGGGAGAACATTCTACAAAGTTGGAATACTTGGTGTATATTGTAAACATTGTATGAAAGAGCAATAGCCAAAATACAGAGTGTGGTTGCTCTATATATCTGAAGAAAATATAAAAATCTAATTTATGAATGTCTTGTCACTGGTTATGGTTAAGTCATGGTATTCTACACGGCCAAAAATAAGATACGAAACAGAGTATGCATATGGCTGTACATGAATCTTACAAAAACTAACCTGGGAAGAAACTCGCTGAGTATTGAGAGATTCAAGGGACGGGTAACTGCACCCATAAAGAGAACAACATTTGGATGCCTCAACCTTATCATCATTTCGGCCTGCAAAGAAAGCCAGGATCGTATAACACAGCTATAAGAAAAACAACGCAGATTTCTATATCACAAGAATTATTGGCGGGAATAAGCACTAAACCAATGCTTACTTCACATCTGAAAAAGTACATCACTAGTTAGGTCTTGGACTAAAAATTTCTTCACAGCAACCTCCTACAAAGATCATATACTTAGCAAATTTCAAAAGTAAGAACGCCATAGAACGAGAACAATTAGCAAATATTTATTTTTAGAGGCGTGGTTATGTATGTGTTAACACATACATAACCAGAATGGCCTACATCAATTGAACAATAGGATGAGAAAACGTCTTCAGTACTTTCGAAAATCAATCAAGTTGAAGACATTTTCTTACAATTAAGAGAAGTATGGATGCCCATAGGAGTGTGTGTCATAATGCATTTTTCAAACACAATGTATATCAGAATTACTGGAGTTTTGAACTGACGAGAGATGATATACTCATGACTCATGAGACGATACTTTATAGAGATTAATAGCTCACCATTCACATTCAAAAGCAAGAATAGCACAAACGATGCCCACAATACAGGACTGTGCATTTGACAGGAGGAAAGACAAAGGGTTAGTAATCTGTAAATAATAGGACTGCGACCTCTAGATCTACTAATCAAATACATTGGCTTGGTGTTGAAGGAATAAATTTTACCTGACACCAACCACCACCTTGAAATCATCCTCCAAGGATCTTTTGATATACTCCTGGAAGTTAAATTTACCTCCTGGAGCTATGTGAGCCTAAAGCAGAAGCATTGTACTAATAATATTGAATATGCAGAAATGATAGTGCATTAAACACATACTACAAGTTAAAGTTTCAGTAGTGGAGTAAACTCACAGTAATGAACCCGTTTCTTAGTGCCTCTATATGACTGACTCCAACTTACTGTTAACCAGGTTTCGTATACTATGCTTAAGCCTTCAGCCCTATCTACCCTACTATGTTATACTTACCTAACATATACTGCATCCAACCTGTACTCTAGTAGTAGTAGTAGTAGTAGTTAACTTATAAAGTTGTATTATATCAGGGAACAAGAACCAAACGAATAACACGAATTCCGCAAATCATTCAGACGGCAAAACGAAAAGGACGAAACCCTAACAAAATTGATTCAATTGAAGTATGAAGGAGAATCATCACGTCAACACACAAATCAATAAAAATCACATAACAAATGCGAATTGAATCAAAACAAAAGCACGAAATCAGAATTACTGATTGAAATTGAAAGGAAAACAAAAAAAATTGAAGGAAAACAACAAAAATTGGAAGGAAAATAAATTACCGATTGAAATCAGACCGTGTGTTAGGGTTAGAAAAACAATTGATGTCGGCTTTTGCTTGAATGAAGATGGCGGAAGGGACAAAGAGATTGCTTGAATGAAGATGGTGTTAGGGTTAGCGAAAATGGAGATTGCGAGCTGATCGATTGGGGGTGGAGGAGCGAGCGAGTTGAATGAAGATGGTGTTAAGTTGTACAGTAGTTGGAAAAAAAGAAAAAAATAGAGTACAGTAGTTGTAATTTGTAAACTAGTGATTAGAGTTGTACTGTATTTGGAAAATAAGAAAAAAAAATTGTTAAGTTGATTAGAAATCATTTGCTTAAAATTGATGTCTTTGATAATAAATTTTATGTGGTTTGAAATCATTTATTTGAAAAATGGTGTCTTTGTATTATGTTGAATTTTGTTAGAAATCATTTTTTAGAAAATGGTGTCTTTGTATTAGATTGAATTTGATTAGAAATCAATTTTCTTTAAAAGATGTCTTTGTTAATAGATAAGAGATCACTTATTTGGGAAAATTGATCTCTTTAACCAAATACACCATTGATTATAATTAAATGATGACTTATCAATGATTCCTTTTGGGCATATTCTAGTAGTGTGACTTCATCATGGGCCTTTTCGACGTGGGGAATTGACATAATTGGGAAAGTAAACCCTTCCGGGTCGGGAGGTCACTGTTTTATCTTGTTAGCTATCGACTATTTCACCAAATGGGTCGAAGCCGAGTCATACCGGATCTTCGCTAAGCACGTCGCTAAGTTCATCCAAAACAAAATCATATGCCGGTTCGGGATCCCGCACGAATTCATCAGCGATTACGAGACTCACTTTCAAGCCGAAACTGCAGCTCTGTTAGCCAAATACAAAATCCAAAGGCATACATCCTCGCCCTATCGTCCCCAAAGAAATGGAGCGATAGAGACAACCAACAAAACAATTATCACCATACTTAAAAAGATGGTTGATAATTATCAAGACTGGCCCAAAAAAATACCTTTTGCCCTGTGGGGATACCGAACATCAATCCATACTCCAACCGATGCGACCCCCTACTATTTGACATACGGGATGGAAGAAGTTCAATCGCTCGAGTTGGAAGTGCCATCTATCAGGATTTTACTAGAAAGCCAAGTACCTGAAGCCGATTGGGTCTAAGCAAAGTACAACTCCCTGGTTCTTTTAAACGAACGACGGTCCCGGACCCTCAACAATATTCAAATATATCAAAAAAGGATACAACGGGCTTTCAACCAAAGAGTCAGGCCCAAAAATATCAAAGAAGGGGACTTAGTACTCAAATTCCTTCGAGCTTTATTACCAGAGGACCCGAGAGGAAAGTTCAAACCCAATTGGGCCGGGCCATATCTTGTTCTATCGGGAGGTGTTGTGAAGCTGGCTGACTTGGACAGGAATGACTTCACCAATCCCACCAACCTAGACCAGCTGAAACGCTACTACCCCTAACCTTATCTCAATGTCATTCGCAAAAAAAAAAGTTTATTAAAAGTTATCCTTTTGAGACATAAACTTTCAAAAATAATAATAATAAACAAATCAATAAGCTGGGATTATTCATTTTACTGTCGCGCACCTCGAACTACTAGTTTTGGTGTATTTCAAGATTGCAAATTCAAAGCTTGAACTACGTCTGGTTTGATTCCATTCACCGTGGATACATAGGTAGCCCCTCAAAAAGGCAAAATCACCGCAATAACGAAAAGATTGGTTTCACTAATAAAAATGTCTTTTTTATTACATCATTAAAAAAAACAACAACAAAAAAGGGACACTACAAAATAGTAGTATTATTCAAATATTAAAAATTAAGGAGCCGGGAACTCAGGGCATCTTGCCCTTACCCTTATCCTTCGCGTCCCTCGGGGCCCATTGTCGCTGAGGCGGGGGCGAGCGTTCTCAAATCACAACAGGAACCTTCTTAGCTCGAACCCGTTTCTTCGAAAGTGGGTCTTCCGCCACGATAATTGGCCTGAGTCGAGCCTTCACAGGTTCCGACAACCTGTCCAGGGGACCGATCCTTGGCTGTCAATCTCGGTCCGAGCCTCCTCTCCAGGTCAGTTTAGGGGCTCAGCCTGCCCCGAGTGTCTTTAGCACCGGTCCCTTTAGGCTGAGTTTTAGCCTTTGTCTTTGGTCCCGACATCAGACGAACTAAGGTAGAAAGAGTCTCACCTTCGTCAAAGAAACCTCTGTTGTCCTTAGCTTGCTCCCAACGAACGAGGTCGAAAGGTTCATCGACCTTCAAAGCAGCCCGGGCCTCTGTAGAGCCCTCCTTCGTCTATTTTTCATATGAATCTGATACCCAAGTTGAGTGAAGAGACTCAGGGACAGACCAGATAACCCGGGTGTACCACCGCTGAATTCAGGTGCCACACATCACGTTGGTCAATTGAATGGAATCACTGACAACTGCCTCATCCTCTGGGATCGTCTAAGACCAACCGAACTGTCTAAGAATGCGGTCGGGGTAGAAATGGACCGTCTGTTTGAGAGACAAAATCACCTGATAGCGGGCTTTGTCCTTCTTCGGCAAACCAGTCCAAGCAGGAATGAACCACCACGGGACCACCCATCGGATCAGTCGGCCACGATGAAACGACAATTCCTGATCCTAATACTTTTTATTAATAAGGCAAGATCAGTCAATGGCCCGTCTTCTTGCAGTTACTTGGTTGAATCGATACTGGCTCGGGTCAAGGGGAGACTTCATGATTGATTTCCTCTCATATAGCCAAACCTAACAAAAACGGGTTCATAATTTCTCATCTACGAGACAAAACAGAACTGAGGTCCACCTAGGGGCACTCGATCGAGTGCCAAAGGGCCACTTGATCGAGTGATCCCCTCAAAACTGGGCAGGAGGCATTTGATGAAGGCACTCGATCGAGTGCCTGGGTGACTCGATCGAGTGCCTGGGTGACTCGATCGAGTGCCCCCTGTAGCCAAAAAACAAGGCAGTATACCTGCAGCAAACGGGTACTCCCGGTCAAACGAACTGACGGGTCCCTTTTACGGTTATCCAAACCTTGGATAATCTCTCCCATGATAAGCCAAGTCGGACTATGCTCCGTCTCCATCAGGTTAACGATTGTCAGAATTCGAGTATCACCCATGCACGACACCAAATCCATACGACCCTCAAAAGCGTAAACATGGAGCATAGAGAAAGCGAATGTCCTAAGGCTATGGACCGCCATGACCCGGACATCATTGGGGTTCATAAATTTATCAGCCAGAGCTGACAGTGAAACAACCTCCCTAACCAGCATACGGATCACCTCCATATGAGAAAGGCCTAAAAATTTCCCGTAATTTCCTCCTCGGGTCGGGTATAGAAAACTGGACAGCGGGTCGAGACATAGGGTTCCACCCTCCCACAGCAGTAATCTCTCCGGTAAAGGACAAATCTCGCCCCGAGGAAATGCAAAAATGTGATAAATATCATCCCAATACGATAAACAAGCATCGAGAAAATAAGGGTCTACCTGCAGATGACGAACCGAAAGCAGCTGAGAGATGCCCATCTGGTTCAAAGCAACCTTTTCCGCGTCCCTGAAGCTTCGGGACCAATATTGCAATTTCGCAGATAGAAGTTCGATACCCATAATTGATTTCTTAAAGGAAGGCGAATTGTATTTCTTTTTATGAGGAAAAGAAGTTGTGGTGATGCAAAGTCAAGGTCATAGGGTCGCGTATATATAGCAAAAAACCCAGACACCTCCACCCTAGTGCATGGACTTTTGGGCAACTTGTATGCACAGGCCCAGTCCATACACCTGATCAAGTCTGACACAGGAATCGAGTTATCTCGAGCATTCCTTCGCCGATTTTTGTCAAATTAAATTTCAAAAGTGCTAAAATATTTTTACTCCCCAGCGGAACCGTGTAACACCCTGATTTTTATAAATTAAATATTATTTCACTTTTATTCTATTTACGATTTAATTCGTAAATCATAAATTATTATAAAACAAATATATTGTTTAATCGTTTCAAACTCTTAAAAATCTATTTGTCTTGAAAAGTCTTCTTATATTTAAAACATATTTTTATTTCTATTTTGATTTATTTTATATATTTAATTTAATTCTTATCGAAAGACTATTTCGGTGATTTAAATTCTAAATTATTTATATTTATTTATATTTAAGCTCGAATTTCTATTTTCGGCTCGAAGCTCATTTATTTTAAGTTTCATCAAAACATCTATTACCTTTCCTCGATGATTGGGGTCGGCAGCCTGACACTAACAGCCTGCTAGGCAGGCTCCCCGAGGATCGCCAATTAAACCCAGAAACCGACCCGGCAAACATTCAAAGTAAAGAACATAGAAGTGGGAAGAACTACTAAGGAAAACAGCCGACCGCCGGGCCAGCAGGGTGACGCGGCCTGCTGGAGCTTAGCTCCCACAACTCAAAACCTGCCTACCCCCTGGGGACATCTCCGCAGACAGAGCAGGGATCCCCAGGGGCCCTCTCGTCATTTTGCCTAAGGTAATTGAGAGTGGGTGGATGAGAGGACGCCACTTGTCACCTCCTTATCCACCCATTCTCCCTCTACTTCTCTCTCTTGTGGGAAGGTATAAATACCCTCCCATTTCCCACAAGAAAGGGATTGGATTTTCTCTCTCTAGAACTCTTACTCTAAAATTGCCGCCCAGTTCCTCACGAGCTGGGTTTCTTAAGGCATTCACGGACTATCTTAGGCATCGGAGAGGGTTTCCTCGGACAACCTCCGAAGCCCTGTGCGTTCTCTGTGCAGGGAGCCTGCCCAATCCGCCGGGAAGGTCCGACTGAAGGAGTAGGAGGAAGGAGAGTGTCAAGATTGATCAGTGAACATTCAGAGCAACACCGAACGATTCAAACCCGAATTCCACGTCGGGTTAATTGATTCCAATAACCGGAACAATTTGGCGCCGTCTGTGGGGAAGATCTGGTTGTATCCACGAATTACCCACAAAAATCAACCATTCCCAATTACAAAAACTAAACCAACCAAAGTAATCATGCCGGAAATCGTTGACACCAGTGTAGGGGTAGGTCCGACGGTCCCACCGGTGACCCCCCTATACGGCATGCCGCAGCCAGAGAGGGCTCCTCCCACCACGACCCTGGGGATGGGAGGAACCAGTCTCCTGGGCATGCCAAATGCTGCTGTAGCACCAGAGTTGGGGGCACACCCAGGGCACACTCTGAACCTGACCCCAGCTCAGATGGTACAGACAGCTGCCTTCTTCTCTGCAATGCTAAACCAGGAGTTCACTCCTGAGGACCTGGTAGGCAGGGTCGCAACGACCCCCAGGCAGCCACCCTCAATGAACAGGGATGGAGCTGGGGGCACGAAGCGAACCGCCGCCAGAAACGCCCAGAGGAAAGCAAGAAGGACAGCTCAAGTATACGCGCAGGTGCAGAAGCGTATCACAACAGGCAGCCAAGTGCCACCTGCCCAACAACAGGCGTTCTCCATTCACACAACAGAATTCGCGTTTGGAGAGCAGAGAGGTCTATCCCAGGGATTGCGGGAGCGGATGAGGAACAAGGAACCTGCATCTAAGCGCCTGGGAGAGAAGCAGGGCGGAGTCTTCTCCAGGTTAACGCCGACAGCCAAGGGACAGCCAGCCCCAGGGTTGTCTTAAAGCCTGCAGTCAAGGCTTAACCGGGGGTAGCCTCTTGAATCCAGATACCACCAGGATGACAACCTCTGCCAGTCTCAGAGGAAGAAATCCAGACAAATCTCCCCTGAGGTAGAGGACGAAGCAGCAAGCAGGCCACCATCGAGGCACCGCTCCCTCAGTACTAGGAAACCGATCCCTAGACAATGGGATATCCACGGTAACTAGTCTGGGGAAAGCAAGTCACGAGTGGTAGGCAGGCCTACAAAAACCCCTCTTCATCCTGATGTACAAGAATTCCCCATCCCAAAAATCAAAATGCCTACCGTCAAGTTCGACGGGACACAGACCCAGAAGATCATCTGGCGGCATTTGAGAGTCACATGGGCATGTATGATGTGGATGACGCAATCTGGTGTAAAATCTTCCCAACCACCCTGGTAGGACTTGTACAAGGATGGTTCAGGGACCTTCGCCAGGGATCGATCAGCTTCTTTATAGAGTTAGCCGATGCCTTCCTTGAGCGATATGCAGGGAACAAAAGGAGACGCCTCACTCGTTTCGATCTCATGACCCTGAAACAGAAGAAGGGCGAAAGCGTCAGGGAGTACCTGAAGAGGTTTGACTTGTCCTATCAGCAAGTCAGAGAGATTGATGATTCCACCGCTGCTTACGCCCTGACAATCTCTCTGCTCCCAGGGGAAATGAAGAATCAGATGATCAGGGCCCAGCCTGAAACCTTGGCCAAGGCCAGGAAAATCGCTGAAGGGTATTCTGCAGGAAGAGTTTCACAACCTGCCGGACACCCCTGCAGGTCAAGCAAGGCCGCAAGGGGGACCGTAGGGTGGACGTGGCAGAAACGAGCCAGGCAAACAGAGGGAAGAGGGAGACACCCCCAAGAAAGAACGCACAACATACCAGCCAAGATTTGACAGCTACACGGCCCTCAATAGGCCGAGAGCAGAAATCTTTGAGTTGGAAAAAGAAACAGCAAAATGGACTCGTCCAAACAAGCCGCGCAGCCCAAAGGGGGATCCCAAAAAATTCTGCACGTTCCACGATTGCATAGGCCATACCACGGAGGAATGCCGACACTTAAAAGATGAAATAGAGAAGCTTATAAGAAACGGCTGGCTGAGTAACTATGCAGCAAGGAACAAACCCCAAAAGGAGGCGGCGGACAAACCTGAAGGCTCAGCCCAAAATCGCATGATCATCCATGTAGTGTTAGGAGATGCAGAGGGGCGGACCAGCAGACGAGGCCAGAAAAGGCAGATCCGCGAATTGCGGAACCAAATTTGCTACGCCGAGAGGGCAGAAAGTCCAAGAGGCACTACCCTAAGCATCACCCCTGAAGATGCAGGGAGAGTCGTGTACCCGCATAGTGACCCTCTGGTCTTAACTCTTGAAATTAGCAATCACATTGTCAAGAGATGCTTGGTGGACACTGGCGCCTATACAAACCTCTTGTACAAAGACGCTTTTGAGAAAATGAATCTAGAAAAAAGACATTTGAAGCCGGCCTCTGGATCTTTGTATGGATTCAGTGGGGGAGGTGTGCTACCCATGGGAGTTATCGACCTGCCGGTAACATTCGGGGAGGGGGCCTCGGCCAGAAATATCAGGGCATCATTTGTTGTGGTGGATGCCAAGTCTGCGTACAACGCCCTGATAGGGCGAGCCACCCTAGATGAAATAGAAGTTGCTGTGTCAATCAGGGCCCTCACCATAGCCTATGTGACAGACTTTGGCATGGAGGGGAAGGTCCATGGGGATCAGGAGTTGGCCAGACACGGTTACTCCGTGGCCCTGCAAGCCCATGAGACAGAAAGGAAAGGAAAGCGAAAAGCCGAAAGCTCTCCCAGCAGGGAGGGCGAAATCCCAGCTGCCCAGCAAGAATCAGCCCACTTAGAGCCTGAAGGGGAGAGCATGCTGGTGGACTTAGAACCAGGAAGGCAGGTCCTCATAGGGGCCGACCTGGAGGAGTCCTATCAAAGGGAGTTAATTGCAGTCCTGAGAGAAAATAGGGACGTATTTGCTTACTCTGCAGATGAGATGCCAGGGGTCGACCCGCCTTTTATTGTTCACAAGCTGAACATTAATCCGGAGGCTCGCCCTGTGAAGCAGAAGAAAAGAAACATGTCTGTAGAAAAAGACGCGGCGATAAAAGAAGAAATAGACAAACTCCTAAAGGCAGATTTCATCGAAGTCTGTGACTACCCTGAATGGTTGGCAAACGTTGTGATGGTAAAAAAGTCGTCAGGTGCATGGAGAATGTGCGTAGACTTTACAAATCTTAACAAAGCCTGCCCAAAGGACTGCTACCCTCTGCCCAGGATAGATCAACTGGTGGATGCCACTAGTGGATACACCACACTAAGTTTTCTGGATGCATTCTCAGGGTACCATCAAGTGTACCTCTGGCAACCAGACAGGGTGAGGTGCGCCTTCATAACCAGCCATGGCACTTACATGTATAAGATGATGCCATTCGGGCTGAAGAATGCAGGCGCCACCTATCAGCGGTTGGTGGACAAAGTCTTTCAAAATCAAAAAGGGAGAAATTTGGAAGCCTATGTCGATGATGCGATTGTCAAGAGCAAGGGGGACAAGGAGCATCTAATAGACCTTCAGGAAACATTCTCTTCCCTGCGGTCATACAAGATGAAGCTGAATCCGAAGAAATGTACATTCGGGGTCCGATCCGGAAAATTCCTGGGATTCTTAGTCAGCTCCAGGGGGATAGACGCCAATCCCGAAAAAGTTCAGGCGGTCCTAGATCTCCCGGAGCCTAAAACCATCAGGGACATTCAGCGGCTTACAGGCAGGATGGCCGCCCTGGCCCGATTTATCGCCAGATCGGCAGACAAGTCGACCCCCTTCTTCAAAGTATTAAAGGGCAACAAGCAATTCAAATGGGAGGATGAACAAAAGAAAGCCTTCGAACAATTGAAGGAACACCTGAAGAAACTCCCAACCTTGGCAAGACCAGTGGCCGGAGAAAAACTGTACCTATACATTGCTGTCACCAACACGACAGTAAGTGTAGTCATCCTAAGGGAGGAAGCAAACTCACAGCAACCCATCTACTTTGTGAGTCATGCCCTGGGGACAGCCGAAAGAAATTATCCTTTGATAGAAAAGGCCGCCTATGCAGTCATCATCGCAGGCAGAAAACTCAGACCCTACTTTGACGCACATCCCGTTGTGGTTCAAACCGACCAGCTGCTGGAAAAAGTGTTGGAAAAGTTTGAGAAATCAGGAAGGCTGCTGAAATGGGCGATCGAGTTAAGCGGGCTAGGGATATGATACCAGCCAAGGACAGCCATCAAAGCACAAGCCTTGGCTGATTTCCTGGCTGAATGTTCCCATTCAGGGGAAGAGGCGCCCCCCGCCGAAGAATGGATCGTACACACTGACGGATCCTCAACAGCCAATGGTGCAGGGGCAGGCGTTGTACTGACCAGCCCAGAGGGAGTGGATTTTGAGCATGCGCTCAGATTCACCTTCCCTGCATCAAACAACGAGGCAGAGTACGAGGCTGTACTCGCAGGGATAAATCTGGCTAAGGCCGCAGAGGCAGAGCGAGTTATACTAGCAACTGACTCCCAGCTCATTGCTAATCAAATTAACGGATAATATGAGGCCAGAAACCAGACCATGGCCACCTACCTTGAAAAAGTAAAACAGGAGTTATCAAGCCTGAAGTCCTATGAAATCCAGCAAATACCCCGATCACAGAATAATCGGGTCGACGCTCTGTCAAAGCTGGCCAGCTCTAGCCTACAAGACATAAGGAGGTCGGTGTGGGTTGATGTTATGCATGAAAAGTCCACCAGCGCCTCTCAGGCAATCAGCACCATTAAAGAAGGACAGGAAAGCTGGATGACCCCCCTCATCCAGTTCAAAAAGCACTGCATCCTGCCACTAGATCCGGTACAGAAGAGAAGAATACATGCCAAAGCAGCCTGGTTCATAATCATTGACGAAGAACTCTATAAGAAATCTTTGACTTACCCCCTGCTCAGATGCCTAGGGGCAGACCAGGCTGCCGAAGTCCTAGAGGACATCCACTCAGGAATCTGTGGACATCACATCGGAGGAAGGTCATTGGCCCACAAGGTCCTCAGGGCAGGCTACTACTGGCCTACCATGCTAGCAGATGCTAGAAGCCTGACCCAAAAGTGCAGAAAATGCCAACTCTTCGCTCCATCAATCCATGTCCCAGCCCAAGAACTCAGGCCGATTCTATCTCCCATTCCTTTCGCCCAATGGGGAATGGACATACTGGGTCCATTTACCACGGCTACAGGGGGCCGAAAATTTCTAATCGTAGGGATAGACTACTTCACAAAGTGGGTTGAAGCTGAAGCAGTCCCAAACATCACCGAGCCGGCGGTCAGAAAGGTCATTTGGAGGAACATTATAACAAGATTTGGCCTCCCAAAAACATTAGTATTTGATCATGGGAGGCAATTTGATAATGACCCCCTAAGAACCTGGCTAGAGAGGCATGGGATACCCGTCGCCTATTCCGCCGTCTGCCACCCTCATACCAATGGACAGGCTGAAGCCGCAAACAAACAAATCTTGAATGGACTCAGAAAAATGGTCGATGACCTCAAAGGAAGATGGGCAGATGAGCTGCCGAGTATCCTCTGGTCAATAAGGACCACCCGAAAAGAGTCAACAGGCCAGACACCATTTGGTCTGGTATATGGAGCAGAGGCTTTGCTACCCATCGAAGTGCGAGTTCCTACCCTGCGATCTCAGCAATACAACCAGGCTGACAATCACGAAGCAATGGCTGAAGCTCTTGACCTGGTCCAGGAAGTCAGGGAGGAAGCTTGCACCAACATAGCAGCCTACCAGCAAAGGATGAGGAAGGCATACAACAAGAGGGTGCATGAGAGAAGATTTCAGGTAGGAGACCTGGTATTAAGGAAAACACAGGCTATTGGAAAGTCTAGGGAACATGGCAAACTGAGCGCCAACTGGGAAGGCCCATATCAAGTAACCCAGATCTTGGGAACAGGAACATACAAAATCGCCAACCTGACTGGCCAAGAGCTGAACGCACACTGGAATGCCGACACCCTAAAAAGATACTATGTAGAACTAAGCCTTAAGGAGATCACATCCATAAGAAAAAATACTGGCGGAGGACGATCAAAAAGAAATGTCGACGACTCCGACCAATCTTATGTTTTAACGAAATTTATATAACACTCAAGAAATCATACTCGTTGTCTGTTTAAGCTTGCGCTCTCACACACAAACGAGCAGGGGGCAATAGGGGGAGGCCCCCCTGTTGCCAGAACCAAGAAAAAGGGACACCCCAACAAAAAGCTTTGAAACCGCTACCTATCCCCAAGCAGGAAGGATGCAGGTCACCCACAGCTAACAAGGACTGGGGGCAATTCCCCCAACCTTGTATAAAAAACGCAGAAGCCCTCCCTGCCTGCCCAGGGGCAGGCAGGGAGCAAGCCCTCTGGACTCCAAGCAGAAACCAGGGACAGGCCAGGCTACGCACGACTGACAAGGACTGGGGGCAAATCCCCCAACCTTGTATAAAAAACGCAAAAGCCCTCCCTGCCTGCCTTTGGGCAGGCAGGGAGCAAGCCCTCTGGACTCCAAGCAGAAACCAGGGACAGGCCAGGCTACGCACGACCGACAAGGACTGGGGGCAAATCCCCCAACCTTGTATAAAAAACGCAAAAAGCCCTCCCTGCCTGCCTCTAGGCAGGCAGGGAGCAAGCCCCCAGGACTCTAAGCAGAGACCAGGGACAGGCCAGGCTACGCACGAGTGACAAGGACTGGGGGCAATTCCCCCCAACCTTATATAAAAAAAAACACGAAAGCCTTCCCTACCTACCCCTAGGCAGGCAGGGGGCAGACCCCCTGAACTCCAAGCAGAGACCAGGGACAAGCCAGGCTACGCACGACTGACAAGGACTGGGGGCAATTCCCCCCAACCTTGTATAAAAAAAAACAAACGAAAGCCTTCCCTGCCTACCCCTGGGCAGGCAGGGGGCAGACTCCCTGAACTCCGAGCAAAAGCCAAGGATAGGCCAGGATTGCACACAGCTGACAAGGACTGGGGGCAAATCCCTCAACCTTGTATAAAAAACGCAAAAGAAGCAGACTGAAACAAAGGAAAGGCATTCCATAGTAAAACCCATTAAGGGTAGAAAGTTTTTACAAAATAACTAAGACAAAGATCCGGAAGAACAGATATTACAGACAGCTGACAATGACAGGCTCAGCGCAGAAAGTAAGACTATTACAAGAAAAAGCATCATGAAGCATCCTGGCTGGGGCCGGCGGCTGCCTCAGGTGGTCTGGTCGCCCGAGCCTCATTCTTAGCAGAGTAGAGACTCCGGAAGGCTTCTTCATCAAAAGCGGGGAACATTTCCCCAATCACCTCCATCACCAACTCCAGGGAAGAGTTGGCACCACTCACGAAGCTGGCATCCACCGCAGCCTCGCTCTCCTCTGCAAGGATCTCTTTCTCCTTCTTCCACTCTCCCTTGGCCTGTTCAAAGGCCGAGTCAGCTCTGCACAATTGCTCCTCCAAGTCTGCTGCTTTTCCTTTCAGATGCCCCATCTCAGCCAGAGAGAGGGTAGCCCGCTCCATTGACAAACAGCTCTCCTTCAGATCAGCCTCCAGCTTGGCTATTTCCTTCACAGCTCTCTCTCCCTGAAGTTTCCACCGACCAGCCTGGTTCTTTGCCTCCTCCAGCTCACCCTCCTGCCTTGCCAGCTTATCCTTCAAGTTGTTTATCAAGGTAATGTCCCTCTCCACCATAGCCAGGCGGTCAGGAGGAGGAGCCCCTGGTGTGACAGTCAATTCTTCGTCACTCAGGCGGCTGAGAGCCGCCAGCTCGGCAGACGCCAGCAAAACCTTAGAGGTACGCTGGATATATTGAAGCACCTGGTGAGAAGTTGAAGTCACGGACTTTGTGAGGCGATCATCCAAGACAACGCCAGAGTCAGAAAGTAGACCTGATACGTCCACACTATCACCAGCAGTATAGTGGAACTCCGTGTTTTCCTCCGGAAAAGGAGTACTCGGAAGTTCGCGAGCAGGACCCTTTGCTTCAGGGGTAGTAACATCCGCCTCCAAATCCACCACATCAGCTCCAGAAGGCTCTCTATCCCTCTTTCTCCTCAACTCCAAAGGGACACTCTCCCCGGTCCCCTCAGAGTTTACAGGGCGCGCTCCTTGAGAAGTTCGGGGCCCAGCTGAAGAAACACCCTGCTTCTGACCAGGGGAAGGGGTGGCCTCTGAGGTGACCTCAGCCTCCCCCTCATGAATACTGGAAGTAGGGGTCGTCGGCTTTGATGACGGCAGTCGAGGGGGAAGAGGCAGTCTTCGACCAGCAGCGAAATCCTTCACAAGCTTCATTAAGCCTTTGCTCCCTTTCCTGAAATTCGCAGGGAGGGAAGGGCGCTTCGAGAGAACGACAAGTTCCTCGCTCAAGCCTAATCTCCTAACCTGCTTCTTTGTCCAGCGCCAAGAGGTGGAAGCTGCAGAAAAAGAGGGGCAGTCAACTAAAAAACAAAGAGAAATAAAGTCTCTAAAAAATCGCGACAGTTAAACCCCCTAGAACTACCTTCAAGGCCGGGAATCAGGCCCAAGGGGAGCAAATACTTGTCTGTCGCTATAAGCTCCGCGTGAGGAAGCCAGATAGCAGGGCCAAAAGCGCCGTGTTTGTCCGCGACAATTTCAAACTTTTTGATCAAAATCTCCTCCTTCGGACTTAGCTTGACCTCCAGGGCCTTCCCCCCGACGCCTGGGTGGTATTCCTCGCAAGTTTCCATACGGGTGTGAACATGGTTCCTAAAATGCCTAGGAATCCTCCACCCTGACGCGCTATGTACGTACAAAAAATTATTTTTCCAGTCCTTCAGGCTGCTCAAAGCCGGCCAGACCAGGGCGTATTTCTTTTGTCTCTGCAGAGACCAATAACTAGGGGCGCCGTCCCCCTTGAGGAGGATGCCATTTGGAGACCAACCATGAAAGGAAGGGCATCAATGTAAGGCCCCTCGCCATGAAAAAGACAGGTCCAAGTGTAAGCTATCAAAGACCTAATAGCTGAAGCAGTCAGCTGAGCAATAGCAACATTCATCCTCCTGAAGGTCTCCTCCAGGAAGGGATGAAGAGGGAATCGCAGGCCGAATTCTAAAGCCTTGTGGTAGACAGCCACACAACCCTCCGGGGGACAGCATACCGTGTCCTTTTCCCCTGGGACTACGACTGTATATCCTTCCCCAAAATTATAGAACTGTTCGATTGCCCCGGCGGCGTTGCTTTCCAGAATCAAGTCCCTGTTCTTGGCCTCAGGGTAGGTCTTTAAGGGAACCAAGTACTTCTTCTTATCCAAATAATAAATCTTCCCCCTCTCCCTACGGAAGAGGGGGCCGGCAATCCTGGAAGGATCCACCTCCAGGGCCTCATCATCAGAATCAACTACATCAAAAGGAGCAGGTTCGGGTGATTCAGCACCCTCCCCCCTGTAATGGTCATCCTCTCCCCTGGGGCCAACCCCAGAAGAGGAGGCTAGGTCACACCTATCACTGTCGCCATCCCCAGTCCTCTCAAGCAAAGAATTAAAAGAAAGGGGGCGGACTCGCGACATACTGGCTATGAAGGGAAATACCAATGAAAGGGAAAAAGGGGAAAAGGTTTAAAGAAGATCTTCTAACCTAGAACGCCGATAGTCGCCGGAAAAAGTGACAGAAGATACTTCTTGTTCCTCACGAAATTTTCAGCAACGAAGGCGGTTTGGGAGTACGAGGGGAGTTATGAATTTCAAAAAGAGTAAAAAGAAAGAATGGAGGAGGAGAAGGGCTTATATAAAGCCCAGGAAGCCTAAAAGGCTACCTCTCTGACAAGACGCCCCCAACAACCTCCCACGTGTCGCGCGCTGAACACAAACTGTTCACTCCTTTCCTAGAAGGGCCTCGAAAAATGAAAAATGTCAGGGGAATAGCCGACTGACAACGTCATCCCCGCATTCAAAAAAAAAAGAAAAAAAAAAAGAAAAGAGTAGTCAAGTTGCTCAGATCTTTTCATTAGCCTTAATGGAAAAAGGGCAAGTTACATATCGTGCCAGGCAAATAAAGAAAATACATAAAGCCTAAATTTCCGGCTCAACGCGCCTACGCCCTGCTAAGCAGGTCTAATCATCGTCTAAGTCTGGAGAGTGGTCTCCAGGGCTACTTTGACCCCCAAAATCCGATCCCCAATCCCAGTCTGGGGAGTCCTCGAAAGGATCATCAGGGAGTCCATCCTCATCCCTGTCGCTCAAACAGCCTAGACCCTCACTGTCATCGGAGTCTCGGCTACTGTCATCCCAATCCCTGCCATAGGGAACAGCCTGGGATTCATCACAGGTACGACAACCTGTTCTCTTCACACGAGAAGAGCGGCCTGACCCCAGGGAGGAATCTGCGTCAGAGCAGTCAGGGTTAAATTGCTCAGGGTGCAACCACGGGAAGCATTCGTGGCACCCCCGATCAAAGCACCCCCCTCCCTGAGGACAGCGCCTAAATCTGGAGGCAGCGGGGGGCGAAGATCTCTTAAAACGCTTGCTCGCCCTGATGGAAGCTTTCCTACCACTCCGATGAGAGTAAGGCCGTGAACGACGGCAGCGGCGAATGGCCCGGTAAGCGGCTCGAGCGTACCGGAGTCTCCAAAATCCTTTGAAAAGAAAAATGACAGTGCGAACTCCATGGCGAGTCACGAATTTCTTGATCCAAACCATGATTTAACGAAGAGATTGGAGAAATTGAGGATGAGCTAAGCAAAAATGACGAGGAAAGCTGAGATTTATACAAGTGAAAATGCAACATTAATGGCATACCAACCACCCTGGAAGGAAAAGCCACCAATCGCAAACTCTTCACGGTTCCCAAAGAACCATCAAGCAAAGAAGTATAATCATTGCAAGAAACCCCTCAACTCTTCGCATATCTGACACAAACTGTGCTTCATTCCTCGGGAAAGTACAAAGCATTAAATGCTGCAGCAAAAGTGGAAATGAGTCAACCTCCCTCCAAGCAAAATTCGCCAGCCAGAGGGAAGCCTTGCTCCCCCCAGCTTGCGAGGGCCAATTGATTGGGGTCGGCAGCCTGACACTAACAGCCTGCTAGGCAGGCTCCCCGAGGATCGCCAATTAAACCCAGAAACCGACCCGACAAACATTCAAAGTAAAGAACATAGAAGTGGGAAGAACTACTAAGGAAAACAGCCGACCGCCGGGCCAGCAGGGTGACGCGGCCTGCTGGAGCTTAGCTCCCACAACTCAAAACCTGCCTACCCCCTGGGGAGATCTCCGCAGACAGAGCAGGGATCCCCAGGGGCCCTCTCGTCATTTTGCCTAAGGTAATTGAGAGTGGGTGGATGAGAGGACGCCACTTGTCACCTCCTTATCCACCCATTCTCCCTCTACTTCCCTCTCTTGTGGGAAGGTATAAATACCCTCTCATTTCCCACAAGAAAGGGGTTGGATTTTCTCTCTCTAGAACTCTTACTCTAAAATTGCCGCCCAGTTCCTCACGAGCTGGGTTTCTTAAGGCATTCACGGACTAACTTAGGCATCGGAGAGGGTTTCCTCGGACAACCTCCGAGGCCCTGTGCGTTCTCTGTGCAGGGAGCCTGCCCAATCCGCCGAGAAGGTCCGACTGAAGGAGTAGGAGGAAGGAGAGTGTCAAGATTGATCAGTGAACATTCAGAGCAACACCGAACGATTCAAACCCGAATTCCACGTCGGGTTAATTGATTCCAATAACCGGAACACTCGAGAAATCAATTTAATTCACTTTATCAAAGATTTATTATTTATCGGGAAATACTATTTTATCGTCTAATTATTTATTTCTATGAACTTTTTTTTCGTCTCGAATAATTATTTATATCTCGAGATACGTTTATTTTACTAATTTTATTAGTCAGCCCAATTATTTTTATTAATTTGTTTTTAATTCTATTTCATGGGTCAGTCATCTTATTATCTTGGAACCCGTCTTGTACTGACACATATTCAGTTAGTACGTAGTACTTAACCTCACTTTATAGTGAGTTGAATTCAAACCCACTATTACGTTCACCCCCACCCCTTTCATTTTCCTCCACCGCTTCATCATGCCTCCTCAGTTTCACCTTCTCCTTACTAGTTCACCTCCCCTACTCCCTTATTCATTTGTCTCTGAATCTCGCTTTGTACCCCTGCCCTCTCATCCTTCTTCTTCAACAAGCACTTTTTTTCCTTGTTCTATGCAATCCGATTTCATAACCAGCATACTCGCTCTCTATCTGATCTCCTTCATTCTTTTGTGTTGATTATCTGTTTGATTTTTTCCTTGATGACTGTTTTGGTAAAAATTTACCGGGTTTAGATTCGAGTTGTGGGTTAAAGCGATCGGACTAAGTCCTCTTAATTAATAGACGAATTGAATCTACGAATGCGAAAATACGGAAAGAAAACGAAGAGACACAAGAATTGGTGACGCGGAAACCCAATGTGGGAAAAACCGCGGGGGGAGTCGGAATCCCGCCAAAGTATAAACTATGAATGAAATGTAAGAATAAAGAATACAAATGTCGACTTTGGATTATTGGAGGCTAAGTTTTGCTAGTATGCTTTGTGGTATGGAGTTGAAGTATGCTGAAGATGAGTTGAACGATCCCTGCGTTGTTGTCGTTGCCCTTATATCTATTCTTCTTCCCCTTAGCTGTTGTCTATAATTTCTCCCTTCCTTTTCTCCTGACTACTCTCCTCCTCTGGTGGAACTGCTCCTTGAATTTAGGGAGTTGTTGGTTGACCCAGCCCTTGGCTTGGGGTAGGTTTCTTTTAGTGCTGGGCTATCTTTGGCCCACTTCTAGACTCGGCTGCTAGTTGGCCCAACATCAATACCGGGCCATATTTTCTTTGATGGCTTTGTATCGGATTTTCGACTTTTACGACTTTGACTTTTGACTCTCAGATATTATTCCGTAGTTTCGTCGTATATGATCTTTTGACTTTTTGACCGTCAGTATTCCACGTCATTTCTTGAGGGTGCAGAATTTATCCCAAACAAATGCCCCCAAATTTCCGACTAAGTTCATCTTAGGCGGGAATTTTCGTTTGCGTTCGTTGCACATAATTCTAATGACGGTTTTTCTTTGTAGTGTTTTCCCCTCAATCTACTTCTCTTGTTTCCATAAATGACTCTTCTCTTCCCCTCATTATTGCTCGCGTTTCCCCATACCACCTCTTCTTCAATACTTACTTTCGACCTCCCTCTCTTACTTAC
Source organism: Agrostemma githago (assembly GCA_958450325.1). NCBI lineage: Eukaryota > Viridiplantae > Streptophyta > Magnoliopsida > Caryophyllales > Caryophyllaceae > Agrostemma > Agrostemma githago. Next base: position 55,375,374 of record OY288247.1, on the reverse strand, counting down.
TTCTGCTCCCTCTATCTCTCTCTAAAATTAGAACCCTTTTCAAAATTCAATCCAATTTCGTCTTCCTGATTCTCGCCGTACACTGCAGTCGTCTTGCTTGATCAGGTGATTTTCTTCTCTCCTTGTTCATTTCTTTCGTTTTTTTCAGGGCTCCCAAGTTGAACCGCCCCAGATCCTCTCTTCCTTCTTCTCCTTCTTCGCCTTTATCGCTGACGGCGTTTACTCCCTCTTCGGTTCTGGGTGCTACACACTCTTGCGACTCCAACTTTTCGGAGGGTGACCTCCCTCTTGTTAGAGAGATCTTTGGTTTTGGCGAGGGGGTAGAAATTCATATCCCTTCTCCGGGGCAACGGGCGGACTTCATCCGACCTGGATGGGTCTGCATGTATGGGCTTACCCATTCCTCCCGGGCATGCGCTTCCCCTTCCCTTCAATTGTTCAAGAACTTCTGACCTACTATAGATTTGCCCCTTGTCAACTGGCCCCCCACACCTGGCGGGTATTGTTGTCCTTCTGCGTCTTAAACTGTCGCCATCGGAGGAGTTTTTCATTAGGCGATGTCTCGGCATATTCCAGGTGAGGCCCCTGGGGCGCGGTCAAGTGACGATGCGGGTGAAAGATAAATGCTTTTCTGGCATAGCTTTCCCAGCCAATCCTCCTGACGCTGAGTGGTTTAAAGACTTCATCTTTGTGAAGGCTGATTCCCTCTCCCCCCCCCCCCCCTTCTTCACGATTACTTATTTTCTGAGTGGAGGGACACCACAGGTATTCGTTATGCCTCCAATCCTTAAACTTCTTTGTACACTTACGACTCTTACTGACTCCATGTTGGAGGCTTGCAGCAGCCCAAGAAGGTGACGTCCATTCTCGACTTAGCCCCTCAACTCTCCACCCTCAGTCCAGAGCAGCTTGTTTTCAACAACCTTTTCGTCCCCTCTTGTAACGGCACTTGTCCCCTCTTTGCTGACTCCATGTCTTCTGGTGAGGGATATTCAGCTGAGTGGGTTTGTGCTTTATTTTCCCTTCTTTTTCCTTCGTGACTTATCCTGTATCTCTGCTTCTGTTAGGCAACTCAAAAGCTCTTATGACCTTGGACCGAGTCAGAGCCAAAAGGAAGAGTATTGCTACTCGCTCATATTCTAGAAGGGGCTCTGGCTCTTCTCCAGCTTCTTCTACCAGCTCAAAGAGGAAGCGCAGTCCCTCCCCTCCAGCACGGGTTGATTCTGCAGAGGGAACACCCGTGATTCATGTGCCTGACTCCCCTCAGCCCTCCGTTCCACATTCCGCTGAGCGTGGTCTTGACGATGTTGTGATGACCTTTCCCAGGGATTTTGGGGCCATCAGAAATTTGTCGGACCTATATCTCTCCTGGATCAGTTTCTCTTCCCTGGCTCTTGATGCGTGCGATTTATATATGATTATTTCGTCTTTTACGCACGCATTTCCATGCATATCGAGTAGCATTGTCTACTATTTTCCCCCTAATTTGATACTTTGTGGTCATGTTGCATCTTATGCAGGTATGGACCCGTTGATGCATAAACAAGGCAAAACTCGTGGTTAAAGATGAAATCTGATGCGAAATAAGAAAAAAGAATGATCGTTTCCAAAAGGGTCTACTTAAAACGTTAATATCTTGAGTTCTACAACTCCAATTGAGCTGATTCCAGTTGCGTTGGAAAGTTCTTTCTCTTAGCTTTCCAACGGTATATTATACGCCCGATTTGAAGAAGTAACGAAGAAATGACAAGCGTTTGAAGTTGAGCGCGCAGTGCTGAGAACGGAAACAGGTCTATGATAGTCGAACGACTATCCTAATAGTCGACCGACTATCCATATAGTCGACCGACTATTCAAAATTCTCGACCGACTATTCTCGAGACTGGACAAAGACCGAGACTTTCCTAATTTGATTTTTAGGGTTAACAAGACTTTTGGGCTTTTGTTTTAACTTAGTATTTAAGAAACTATTAGACTAGATTTTATAAACCACTTCTCCCTTATTCTCTTTTACTTCTCCTTAGACTCTTATTTAGATTTATTCTCCTTATTCTCTTAGAATTACTTCTAGTTTAATTTCTTCCTTTAAAACTCGGTTATTGTAAGATTGCAACATTCTAATCGCCTTCACTCCTTTTGGTAATTTTATTTAATCCTTCTTCTTCATTCTTGATTGTTCTTATTCTTTGTATTTAATTATTCTTAACTATTGTTTTATGCTTGTCGCAAGTTTATTATTATTCATCGTGTTTAACCTAGTAAAATCTCTTATTAATCTTGTTGTTCTTAAATTAATCATGAGTAGCTAATTTCTTTCGCTAGGATTTAGGGGATCTGCGAATTCAATGTGGTCGCTAAATAATTTATAGATCTGTCAATAATATTGTGTCTGAGTTGTCAATTGTAGCATATAATCGCGATTAGTCAGTTAATGCGCATGATTGATTAATTGAATCTGGTAAACTTGAACCTAAGATCGGAAGCCTGGTAAAAGTTAGACCTGTTACAACACATTAGTTTGTCCTAATAAGATCGGAAGCCTTTAGACGCATGCTAGGGTGAATAGCGGACCGGAAGGACCTTTTCAATACCCCTTAGACCAATATCTGCGACAGACCTGTGACTTAGACCGTGACCATAAGAAATTCGTAGTGAACCGACAATCCTAGTTTTCACTCCATATATTAATTCGTCCTAATTCATTCTATTTAGTTTAGTTATTCTTCTCCTTTAATTCTATTTCCTTCACTACTTTTAGATTAGTTAAAACAAACAAACAAAACCCCCAATTTAGTTACTTAGATAGACTTCAATTGCAAGTAGAATTTATTTGTCTCCTTGTGGATTCGACCTGACTTCCCTAGCTATATTTTTAGTTAGACCTAAGTTGGTTATCTTTGATAGGTATACGACTAGCTTATCAGCTCTGAGGCCGTGATGGCTAGAGAGCCTCTTATCGAGACGGCAGTTTACGTCACCGCTCATGCCTTTGAGGTGATTCTATTTTCCCGTCTTTGAGTTAATTTCAACTTTAGATTGCATCACTGACCGCTGCGGTGTTGATCAAACTCTCCAGATGGGTATTTTTCTGAAAGCTGGCATATCCCACCTCAGGGACTTGGGAGGCCTACTTCAGTCAGACAATGCTCGTCTGCTGAAGGAGGCTAATCAGGCCAAGGAGGGGGCTGATCAGGCCAAGGAGGAGGCTAATTAGGCCAAGGAGGAGGCTGCCAGGTTGAAGGTGGAGTTGGCTCAGGCTCAAGGATTGCTGGTTGAGGAGAGGGGACGCAAAGCTGCTGAGGAGGAGGTGAAGGCCGAGCTCGCCCAGGCTCAGAAGGTCAATTCTGAGCTTCAGGAGAAGGTGGTTGGCTTGCAGGAGCAGATGGAGGGAGCCCTCAGCTGGTTGGCTCTTAGCACTGAAATCCAGATGGTTAGTGATTACACCGAGGGGAAGCATGTGAACTCGGACTTGGCTGCCTTGGAGAGGAGGATGGAGGTGGAGTTCCCTAATGGCTTCAATTTGGAGATGCTCACAGAGGCTGAGGAGGAGGCGGTTGGTGAGTCGGTTTCCTCTCCTCTAGCAGCACAGGAGATACCCGGGCCGGTGGACGTAAGTGCTGAGATTGCTGTGGTGGTACCTCTTGCCAGCCTTCCTCCTGAGGGGGACAATATCTAGGCGGTTAAGCCAATTACTTCTGTTGTTTTTGGCCCTGTGTGGCAAAAAATACTTTGTTAAAAAAAATTGATCTGTTATGGATTTCTTTCTGCTCAGGGGAGCAGAATAACCGAATTTTACCTCTGCTCAAGGGAGCATAGTGTTTTGAACTTGTTTTTTATTGTACTCGTTTGCTTACTTTGCGGTGTTTCTCTGTTTGTTTTGGTTGTTGTCAGCTGTTGTATGCATGCCTTTGTCTGTGTGGTCGACCTTTGATGGTTGGTTGTCTGGGGTTTTGTTTACCCACTCAGTCGGAGGTGCCACGCTTTGCGTGGGTGCTGAGTGGCGCACGCAAGAGACTTGTAATGTCCTGGTTGTAGGCACTCAGCACAAGACGCACGCCCTCTGTAGGAATTATACACTCCACCAGATCAATTGCCTATATTAGTTGAAAAGGTAATTGATAAAAGACGAAAAACCTGTCATGTTTGGAAGTATTGGTGGGAGAGAATTACACCTTCAAAATGTGTGAAGGAAAAATCAATTTTGTAGGTGCGTAAAAAGGAATAAATAGAAACATGTGACAGGAAACTCAAAGAACGTGAAAAAAATTAGGTTTTGAAAACATATGAAAGGGGTTTCGAAATTTTGAGATAAAAGAAAACGGGTTAAGTTTTTAGGCTATGAGAAAATCTGATTAAATTTTGAGACATATGAAAATGAGCTAAGTCTTAAATTTTGGAAATGTGAAAAATCAAATTCTATCTCAAATGTCAAAAACTTTGCAACCAAAAGAACATTTTGAAGGGTAAAGTAGAGTTAAAAAGACAGAAGATGTGATTACCTGAGCTCTGGTGGAGGTGTATTTGGCGGATTGAATGCCTTATTTCTGGCGACAGTGGCCTATGCTCCTGGTGATTTTTACTCAGAAGATGTACTTTTTCAAATGCACTATGTTCCAAGGTTTTTGGATGATTTCTCCTTCCATGGTCATAAGTTGGTATGCTCCGTTTCCAACTATCTTCTCTACTTGGTAGGGTCCCTCCCAAGTGTAGGCGAATTTCCCCGCCTGCTGATTTCTGGTGTTCTGGAATACTCTTCTGAGGACCAGATCTCCTTCCTACAGAACTCTGACTTTGACATTCTTATTGTAGCTTCTGGCGACTGTCTGCCTGTAGGAGGCCATTCTGATCTGGGCATCAGTTCTGAGTTCATCTATGGTGTCTAAGCTGTTTGCCATTTCAACTTGATTTCTTTCTTATGTTATGCAGCCATATCTGTGAGTGGGTACCCTCACCTCTGCAGGGATGACCGCCTCAGCACCAAAGACCAAGCTAAAAGGCGTCTGTCCTGTAGCCACCTTAGGTGTGGTTCTATCGGACCACAGCACCAAGGGGAGCTCCTCTGCCCATCTGCCCCCTGCTTCCTCCAGCCTCCTCTTCAGATTATCCATCACAATTTTGTTGCTAGATTCCGCCTGACCATTGGACTGAGGATTTCTGGGAGTAGACTTGTTTAGAGCGATATTCCACCTGGCGCAATAGGCCTCCACTTTGTTGCCAATAAACTGGGACCCGTTGTTGCAGACGATCTCTGAGGGAACACCAAACCTGCAGATAATGTTACGTTTAATAAAGGATATAACCTGCATCTCAGTCACCTGAGTGAACGCTTCTGCTTCTATCCACTTGGAGAAGTAGTCGATCATTGCAAGCATAAAGACTTTATTTCCTAGTGCTCTTGGCAGTTTGCCCACAATATCCATTCCCCAATTCATGAAGAGCCAAGGAGAGATTATTGGATGTAACGGTTCTGCTAGCTGGTGATTGACCGGTGCGTGTCTTTGAAAGGCGTCGCATTTTTTAACATACTCTCTGGCGTCCTGCGCATTGGCGTCCCTGCGCATTGTTGGCCAATAGTAGCCTTGGCGAAGTGCTTTGTTGGATAGACTCTTGCCCCCTGCATGATTTCCACACTCTTCGCTGTGGAGATCATGCATTACCATTTCTGCTTCCTCTTGGCTTAGGCACCTTAGGTATGGTCCGGCGGTCGATCTTTTGAATACCACGCCATCAATGAGGGTGTACCTAGATGCTTTCATTCGGAAACTTCGGGCTTCTCTTTTGTCTGCCGGCAGAACATCATTTTGCAACCAATCCTTGTAGGGTTTCCTCCGGTCGGAGATTTCCTCCTGTTCTGCTGTGGTGCTGCAGATCCCCTTCTGGTGTTCCCCGTTCCTGTGCGCCTCTCCAGATTGCTGGCTCCAGCACATGGACTATGGGTATGGTGGATACTTCTCCTGGTTTGAAGGTTGCCCCCAGAGTTGCTAAGGCGTCTGCTTCCACGTTTTGATCCCTTGGAACTTGGCTGATTGAGAATTCTGTAAACCTTAGGGAGAGACCTTTTGCCACTTCAAGGTAAGCCATCATCTTGGAATCCTTTGCTGCGTATGAGCCGTTCATATGGTTGACTATCAGCTAGGAGTCACCATACACCTCCAGCCGCTTGATTTTAAGATCTAGGGCCAGCTGGAGACCCAAGATTAAGGCTTCATATTCTGCTTCATTGTTCGTTGTTCGGAACTCGCATCCTACTGCTTGGACTATGAGGTCCCCCTGAGGTGACTTGAGCACCAATCCCGCTCCAGATCCTCTCATGTTTGAGGCTCCATCTACGTTAAGTCTCCACACCTGTTCGCCCTTGTCTTCTTCCAAGAGAATAATGTCTTTCTCTGCTTGTGTCTGCAGCGTCAGGCTGAAGTCGGATATGAAATTTGCTAACGCTTGGGACTTGATTGCTGTTCTGGGGACAAACTTCAAATCGAAGCCTTTCAGGTGCATGGACCATTTTGCCATCCTACCTGTGATAAGTGTAGTTTGTAGTGCCTACTTTGTTGTGTTTTGGTCCCATTTTGCTTGTAGAATCGCTCCTTGGGAGCGGTTTAGGGGCTTCTTATGCTTCCTTTAGTTCGTTTCAGGTTCCCGAGACCGATTTGGAAGAGTTGGAGCGATTCCGACTCTATACATATACATTTTGGAGCCAACGGAGTAAAGGAACGATGACTCGATGCTTTGGAATCGACCCCGAGACCTTGGGACCCAATCCCGAGTCGCGAGACCCAATCCCGAATCGCGAGACCCAATCCCGAGTCCCGAGAATCGATGAGAAGTTCATGTGAAGCAAGGAGGAACCTTAATGATCATATTGGAGGCCTACAAGACTCATCCCCGACGGGTATGACCTCAACCCGTCCGGGATGAGGTGCACAAAAGAGGATGCTCCTGTTTTGGGTCCATCCCGACCGGGACCAGCTCCTCCCGGCCGGGACCGACACCTTCCCAACAGGGACCACCTCCTCCCGGCCGGGAAAGGCTGCTGCTGCTCCGCGCTTCATCTTCTCTTCTCCTTTCTACTTGTAACCCTATATATACCCCCCCTCTTGTATTAAGACACTATCTTAGCTTATGTTCTTCAAACCCTAGACTACTTTAGGTTAGATTAGTGTAGATTAGGGTAGATTAGTCGGTAATTAGTAGTTAATCTTAGTTTAATCTTGTATTAAGAGATCTCTTGAAGAATCCATTCAATCTTGACAACATTGGTGGATGAATTTGGGTTTTCTTTTTATACAAGTGTTCATCTTTTCATCCTTCACTAGTATGGTATAATCCTTTCTTCCTTTTACTCTTTGTCTTGTTTAATTCATCCAAGTTTGCATCTTTGATTATTGTATTGTTCTTAGTTCATAGTTTTCCCTAGTTTCATTATGGATGTTTTGTTTCTTGTTTTGATTCCTCTTGTTCTTGTTAGAATTAGTTGGATAATGTTAGAGTAGTGTTCTTGCTAGGGTTAGTAGGGTGATTAGGGTGTTAATTGGATGATTAAGGGTTTGTTGGAGATGTTGGTGGAAGATTTGAGGTTTCTTCTTGAGTGATGCATATTACATGTTTGTTGGAATGCTTGAATGACTAAGTAGGTTGGAATGCTTGTTTTCTTGCTTTCCTTTGTCGTGTGTGTCGCCGGATGGGTTCCATGAGGAACCTCTAGGTCGTGTGTCCTAGATTACCCTACTACCGCTTTCACTCTAACTCCTCCTTGGCCATTCCGTTACCCCTTTGACCCCGACCTAATCCTAGCCCGTTTTCCTTGTTGTTCTTCTTAGTCATAGTCTAGTCTTCTCTTCCTCTTATCATTCTCTAGCTTAGCTCGTTGACTTAGTCTCGTTTTTGGGCTGACCTAGTCTAGACGCCTCTACCGTCCCCGTGGATTCGACCCGACTTACCCTATCTACCCAGTTAGGATTAGCCGGTTAATTATTTGACGGTTGGGATCCACGACAAATCCCTCCCATCAACCTGACAACTTGGGTTTTCTCATAATAGTTTTTAGTGGGTAGTTTGTTATTACAGATATAATATATGATTCAAAATAAGGACGCAGTTTATATGATGCCGTAACGAGCGCAAGTACAAGTTTTTCAAGGGATGTGTACCTGGTCTCTGTAGGAAGCAGAGACTTACTAACATAGTAGACGGGATGTTGCGCTCCTTCATGTTCCCTTACCAACACTGCACTAACCGCCACCTAAGTCACTGATAGGTATAGAAAGAGCGGCTCTCCAGGTTCCGGCTTTGACAGGAGTGGTGGAGTACTCAAGTAGCGCTTTAGCTCCTTGAATGCTTTCTCATGCTCCTCCGTCCAGTGAAATCTTTGAGCCTTCCTCAGGATATCATAGAATAAACGGCACCTATCTGAGGACCTTGAGATGAACCTATTCAGGGCGGCAATTCTTCCAGTCAACCGCTGCACATCGTTCGGTTTCTGTGGAGACTCCAACTGTAGGATGGCTTTGATCTGTTCTGTACTGGCTTCGATTCCCCTTTGGGTGACCATGTACCCCAGGAATTTTCCACAGGACACTCCAAACGTGCACTTGGAAGGATTCAACTTCATCTTGTACTCCCTCAGGGTGTTAAAGGCGTCTTCCAGATGTGCCGTGTGCTGTGAGGCTTGCTTGGACTTGACGACCATGTCATCAATATATACCTCCATGGTATCGCCAATTTGCTTCTTGAACATCATGTTAACCAGCCTCTGGTAGGTGGATCCTGCATTTTTCAGACCAAAAGGCATAACATTGTAGCAATAGATACCTCTCTCAGACATGAAGGCCGTTTTCTCCTGATCTGCTGGATGCATCTTGATTTGGTTGTATCCGCTCAACGCATCGAGGAAAGTCAGCATTTCATGGCCTGTTGTGGCGTCCACCATGGCGTCTATGTGCGGCAGAGGAAAGGGGTCTTTTGGGCATGCCTTGTTTAAATCGGTGAAGTCGACGCACACTCTCCACTTGCCATTCTTCTTTGGAACTACCACCACGTTGGACAACCACTCTGGGTATTTTACCTCCCTGATTTTACCAGCAGCCAGCAGGTTATCCACCTCCTGATTGATAACTTGATTCCTCTCTGGAGCAAACTTCCTTCTTTTCTGCTGGATTGGTTTGTAGCTCGGGTCCACGCTTAACCTGTGGGTTATGATACTCGGATCTATTCCTACCATATCATCATGGGACCAAGCAAAACAATCCATGTTAGTTTTTAATAATTCAATAAGGTTTTGTTGGGTATTACCTGTGCACTCTGATCCGATCAGCACTTTTCGTTCTGGGTGTTATTTATCTAAGTTGACTTCATCTATCTCCGCCTGAGGGGGTTCGAGATACTCTTGCAGAGATAGGTGAAGGCTCTGTAGTTGCTATGCTGGAGGACTTGCCGTCTTCTTCAGCGCCACTCTGTAGCAGTCTTTGGCCTCCCTCTGGTCACCGCTCATCTTCTGCACTCCCCAAGGCGTGGGGAACTTCAGGCATTGGTGGTAGGTGGAGGTGATGGCCTTCATCTCATGTATCCATGGTCTTCCTAGGATCACGTTGTAAGTGGAAGGACCGTCAATGACCAAATACCGTACTTGCTTGTTTACTCCTCCAGCATAGGTGGGAATCGTAATCTCTCCCAGGGAGTATTTGGTTTCCCCACTGAAGCCTACAAGAGGGACCGCTTTTCTGCTCAGGTCCTCCTCGCTGAACCCCATGTTCTGCAAAGTCTCTAACGTGATAAGGTTGACAGAGCTAATTCCGGTGTCCACCAGTATTTTCTTCACAGTGCAGTTCCCTATGGAGAGTGTGATGATTAGGGCATCGTGGTGAGACTCTAGAGAGGGTTCCGCATCAGATTCATCAAAGGTGACGGCTGGAAGGTCTGGACAGCTGATTCTACAGGAGTGCTTTAGTCTGTCTCCTCTGGACTGGTAAGCGTGCCTTTTGGCTGCCGAATAAGTTAGGCCACACAATTCCGATCCTCCTGTGATTACATTGACAATTCTGGAGCACAGTGGAGGAGGTGAGGGCAACACTTGGTTTGCCGCATTTATCCTGCTGGAACTTCTGGATACCAGGTGATCCAGGTTTCCCTGATCGTAATGGAACTTCACTTCCTTTCTGAGGAGGACACATTCTTCGGTGTTGTGCCCGATGTCATCATGGAACTCACACCTCTTGCTAGCGTCTCGTCGGTCGTTGGCATACTCTTGTCTCCTGGGCCACCTGACTTTGCGCCCCAATTTCTTTAGGGCCATTAGTAGACCAGCAAGGTTGGTAGAGAACCCGTACTCGCTTATTTTAGGTGGGAGTGCTGGGCTCTCCTTCCAATCTTTTTCTTCAGAGATCTTGTGCACATTTTTGTCGTAGGGCTTGGATCTTTCGCCTCTCTTCTCTGCTGGTGCCTTCCTGGAGACATGCTCAGAACCATATGTAGCCCTTCTGGGGCCCGAATCTTCCTCCAATCTGATGGCTTCCATTGCTTTGGTTTGCACATCTTCGAATGTAGCGCATGCATATTTAATGAGATCTTTGTAAAGATCTGAATCCTGGAGGAGCCCTTGGCGGAAGGCTTCTATGGCGGTGGCTACGTCGCATCTGGGAATAGTCACTTTCTCCGTGTTGAATATGTTGAGGAAATCTTGCGTAGACTCCTCGAATTTCTGCACCACCCGGTATAGATCGCTAGTCTGTTTTTTCTGGCTTTCTGCTGCTGGCGAACTGTTGATTGAAGGCATTGACCAGATCGGCAAAGGAGGTGATACTTCTGTTTGGCAGACCAACGAACCAGTGGATGGCTGCCCCTGAGAGGATGGAGCCAAACCCTTTGCACATGCAGGCTTCCTTCAGAGGCCCTGTGGCGGTTACCACCATCATTTTCTGCTTGTACTGGTTGATATGGTCTAGGGGGTCTGCAGTGCCATCATAGAGCGTCATGGCTGGTGGCACAAAACCTTTGGGCACAGCAACGCAAGTCAGGTCGTCAATGAAGGGCGAGTCTGCATAGCTGTCTCTGGCTGCTCTCTCCAGGAGGCGTGGCATTCCAGGGATTTTGCTGATCAGGTCCCTCAGCTCCTTCAGTTCTTGGTACTGCTGATCTGCAGCACTGTTCGTTCCTGCAAGAGGGTTAGGAGCAGGAGGGAAGAAACTGAAAGGGGTACTTCCTGCCTGAGGCCCTCCAAGGTGGCGACTGCTCAGGGGTGGAAGCAGAAGAGACATAGTCACTGCAGGCTCAGGCCGCCATTCTGATGCCATCTGAGGTGAGTTCTGGGACGGCTAGGCCGCTTCAGGGTAAGGGCTAGCGACCATGGGGTTGACTGTTACTCTCGGCTGCCATCCAGATGTTTGCTGACTGGGGGTAGGTGCTCTTCCCAGATCTGGTGGGAGTCGGTTGTTGGCTGGGGTGTGCACTCCTGGCGAACTTACTGGCTGCCAACCTGATGCCTGGTGAACGGAGGTACCTGCAAGAGACAACGGATTAGCTTCCCGGTTTTTGAGGCTAAAGAAAGGATTACCTGTGACGTAGGGTCCGCCAGAGGTTGGGCCATGAGTTAAGTAGCCCAGTCCTCTGGGTATCATGGCTTGACTAGGTGGTGCCAACTCTAAATCCAGTCTGGTGACCAATTCCTGAGGGAATGACTTGGAAATTTGCTCACTGGTGACAGACTCTCTGTGGGAGCTTGGCGTTTCCTCAGGCGTCGTGAACAGGATCTCGGGTGATGACTGGACTGGTACAGGTGGTGGTTTTGATGTCGCCTTCATCTGAGCCTTGATGTCCCGGTTGTCCTTCAGCAGGGTCTTCACCGCCTGGCGCAAAGTGTTGATCCCCTGGAGTATCTCCATCATGGGATCTGGTGCTAGCGGAGCTCTGGAAGCGTCCCCGAATAACCATCCATGAGCCGCCGCCCCCTCTCTACTGGCTACGAAAGGGTTGAACGTCTTTGATGTTGAGGACCCCTGGGGTGGTTTCGAGGCGCTCAGCCTATGCCCCGCCACCTGGCTAACTGGAGTCGCCTGGGTGGATGATGTGACGAGCGGACCGGTCGTTCCTGAGGAAGGTGTTCCTCCAGCAGACTGAGTGGAAGCGTTTTGACTGTTGGCAAGATCTTGGCTGGATCTAGACATGTTGACACGTAAGTTACTTTGCTGCGTGATTTGGCTAGCAAACGATCAGTTTGCCCTGCGGTGGGCGCCAAATTGTTTTGGTAAAAATTTACCGGGTTTAGATTCGAGTTGTGGGTTAAAGCGATCAGACTAACTCCTCTGAATTAATAGACGAATTGAATCTACGAATGCGAAAATACGGAAAGAAAACGAAGAGACCCAAGAATTGGTGAGGAAACCCAATGTGGGAAAACCCGCGGGAGGAGTCGGAATCCCGCCAAAGTATAAACTATGAATGAAATGTAAGAATAAAGAATACAAATGTCGACTTTGGATTATTGGAGGCTAAGTTTTGCTAGTATGCTTTGTGGTATGGAGTTGAAGTATGCCGAAGATGAGTTGAATGATCCCTGCGTTGTTGTCGTGGCCCTTATATCTATTCCTCTTCCCCTTAGTTGTTGTCTATAACTTCTCCCTTCCTTTTCTCATGACTACTCTCCTCCTCTGGTGGAACTGCTCCTAAAATTTAGGGAGTTGTTGGTTGACCCAGCCCTTGGCTTGGGGTAGGGTTTCTTTTTGTGCTGGGCTATCTTTGGCCCACTTCTGGACTCGGCTGCTAGTTGGCCCAACATCAATACCGGGCCTTATTTTCTTTGATGGCTTTGTATCGGATTTTTGACTTTTACGACTTTGACTTTTGACTCTCGGATATTATTTCGTAGTTTCTTCGTATATGATCTTTTGACTTTTTGACCGCAAGTATTCCACGTCATTTCTTGAGGGTGCGGAATTTATCCCAAACAATGACCACCTCTCTTGCCAGCGTCGTCTGATTCATAAATTTAATTCCGTTCTTCTCTCTTATCTCGTCTAACCTATCGTCTTTCGTTGAGCGCTGCTGTCGAGTTTCGTTACTGCATCGAGTATATTTCTATTGAATCCTTGTTTTGTTGCTGCGTGCATTCGTAAATCTGTTAGTGTCATTTTTGGTTTCTCTTCGTTCTTCATTCCTGTTCTCCTTCCTCTTCGTTCTCCGTTTTTCTTCTCCTTCCTCTATCATTTCTGCTGCTGCTACCCTCGTTATACTGCTGATGTTTTTTCGTATTTGTTGGCGCGGCTGTTGTTGTTGTCTTTCAATGTTGATGTTGTGCGCTGTTGTTGCTTCTACCGCTGCTGTTTGTCACTCTCCTTCTTCTTCTTCTTCTTGTTGCTATTCGTTCTGTTGCTGCTGTCGTTGTTATAGTACGTTAGTGTTACTGGTATGTGTTTACTGCTGTTCTGAAGTTCGCTGCTGCTATTGCTCTCGTCGACGATCGAATCTTCTTTCTTCCCCTGATTTCTTTCGTGGTTGCTGCTGTGTGTTGTCCTGCTGTGTTTTCTTATGTGGGCAGGTGGTTTTCAGTCCCCTTATGTCCGTGCCTGATTCGTTTTGCTACTGATATTCTCGTCTCGCGACTGTTGTTTATAGTGTCCTACTCTACGATCATCTTTTATTTCCTTTCTTCAAATCGTGTTTCCCTGTTTCTTCATGTTTCATTGCTTCGTTTCTCATCCTTTAGTCATTTCCAACTTTCTTTAATTCGAATTCCATTGTTTCCGTTTCTATGTGTCTCGGATCCCATTGAAGCCTCAAAGTTCTCTTGTAAGGCAAGTACCAGAGCGATCGGAGCTTGGACAAATGGATTGAAGTAAGTGCATTGACGATTTTTTTATGCCAAAGGTAACTTTAGGACATTACACGGTTTTATATCGTATGTTTGAGTAGTAGTATGTAGTAAATACTTTACCTTCGATTTTCTAATCTTACCTATTTGTTATTTGCTAAAATTATTCTTTTAAATCGTGTGCTTTATAAATATTTTACAAGTATTCGATATCGTTTTATAAATCGTTAGTAATTAAATTATTTATGATCGTTATAATATTTTGGTGGTTATCGTGACACTAGTAACTAAATAATATCGATTATATATTTTCGCCATATTTTGTTAATTTCTAATTTTTAACTTAAAATTGTATTTTTTATATAATAATCGAGATTTTTATACTCATTTAATAAATTAATTTTCGTTTTACAATTTATACTAATAAACTAGAAGATAGTCATTTGTTTGAAATACATTTTTAGTCGAGACTATTTTCACTAATAATTTCTTATTTGTTTCTGATTGACTATTTTTAGTAAAATCCGTATTATTTATTAATAAAAGCTATTTGTTAAAAATAATTTGAAAGCCTTATAAAATATCGTTTCATTTATAAAACCCCTCGACTAATTAAATTTTAATATGATTTTTCTACATCGTATCTTTTCTAAAATTTATTGTTTTTACTCATAAATATTTATAAAATAATATTTATAAATTTTAATATATATATATATATAGAGAGAGAGAGAGAGAGAGTAAGGCTCTTATGAGTCCCTAAGTCCTCATCTCATCAATTGAATGAGATGAGAATGGATGGACAAGATGCATCCTAATATTTGCATTAAAAAAAAGAAAAAAATGGAGATACTGCTTTCTAAAATAACTCCCATAATTTTAAGAAACAATAACATCACATTCATTCACTCATTCATTCATTCACGGTCACATTCATCAAAACCTAAAAAAATACTTCCAATATCACGTTCATTCATTCAAATTTGTGCTCGAAATCCCGTTAAATTACTTTGAATTCAATGATCGCGATATCTTCATCAACTGTTGATAATCAATTCATCGACTATACAATGGTGAGTTTTATTATTGCTTTCATGTTTTGCGTCAATTTTTATTCATCATCTTGATTAATTTGCGTCAATTTGCTTTCATGTTTTTCGTCGATTTTCTTGTCGATATTGCTTTCATGGTCATTTCATTCATCATAGATTCATATCTGGTTCATGTCTCTCCTGTTAGTATAAATTCCAAATTTTTATTATATTTGTTAAAATGTAGAATTTTATTCATTTGATTATTCATAGATTCATATCAATGGTTCGTTACTCTCGTGTTATTGTTTTGTTTATTCTTTAGGTTTTTCTTAAGCTTCACTGATACTATTGTTTTGTGTTCTATTGAAGCAGACACGACGTTGAAGTAACACACGTTCTGAGTTACAGTAACACCTAATTTTAATTAGAGTAACACAAAAATGTAACACAAAAAGGTCAAAGCATTATATGAATTTTATGCACGAACAAATATATGGAGTTATTGTAATGCACATACTGTGTTACTTTAATATACACAATATGTTATTTTAATGGCTAACCCTGTTATTTTAATGCACATAATGTTAACTGAATCTCATGTTACTTTAACGCACTTCATCTGTTACTTTAGTTCTTTTCATCTGTTACTGTAATGCATTGGAGTCACAAAAAGGATTTAGAATACCGCCATATAAAACAAATAAGAAATAAAAAAGAAAGATATTGCTTCCTATAATTATGGGACGTGATTGACTTCAAAATATGAAACAATATCGAAGAATATCGCCCTCATTCAAAGAAAGATATTGTGTCATACTCTCATTTATGATCATTATATGAATTTTTTGCACTAACCTATACCTGGTGTTATTTTAATGAACATTATCTGTTACTTTAATTCACACTATCTGTTACTTTAATGTCTGACCTCTGTTACTTTATACCTGGTGCATAAGCATCCTCTGTTAATTGAAATCAGTGTTACTTCAATGCACTTCATCTGTTACTTTAATTCTTGTCATCTGTTACTTTAATCCATATTTTCAAGTTCTGATTGTTTCTTTTTCGCCACGTTTATTGGCACTGTTATTATTTTCAGTAGACGCAAAAGCACATGAATGGTGTAGGGATGTGGGTGAGAGTTTCCTCCATAAATAGGGTAGATCTTCAAGGACGTGGATGAGTCAGTAAACTTCTATAAAATCTACGCATTGACTTGTGGATTCGATGTGAGGAGGTACACAACAAAAAGATGGCGCGGTGGTTAGATTAAATCAAAGCTTCTGACGATGATGATGAAGAGGAGGACGAGGAGGATGAAGAAGCAGAATTCTAAGTAGGATAGTATATTGTTAGAGTAACATACATTATTTGTTAGAGTAACATACATTATTCGTTAGAGTAACATATTTAATGAGTTAAAGTAACACAGATTATGAGTAACAGGTGTGAAACATTGGAATTGTAATGAAGTTGATTCAGTTGGAACTCATGTACCAATTTATTGATGTAAAATGAGTTAGAATAACACACATTATGCGTTAGAATAACAAACATTATGCGTTAGAGTAACATACATAATGAGTTACAGTAACACAATTTATGGGGACTTTTACTAGGAGAATACTAAAAACTAGCTTCGAGAACTTAGTTCAAACAAATCAAACTTCGGTCTCTAACTAGGCTACTCAACCATAATAGAGCGGCGACTTATAAATGCGTGGCCCTAGTTTAAGATAATGCACACCCCTCCTGGGATTACCTGTCACCCAGTTCAACTTATGACGGCGACTTACTGCGAGGCCTAAGCTTAAGGTCAAAATGTACAAAACTCCCGGGATACCTGTCACCCGGTTCAACAACCAATGTACCGATTCCTGATACACTAGCCTTATAGTTGATGGCAAAACCGTAAACCCTAGAATATATTACTCTAACCTCACACTTGTCCTTATTCCATAACTCCACAACAAAGCCATTATCGATATTCAAAAGATATAATCAATATAAATAATATGAGGATAAAAGAAGTAAACATTTATATTCTAAAAGAGGAAACTTTCTATTTTAGGAAACTTCTATTTTTAGAAACTTTACTAAAAATAGCATTATATCAAAATAGTGAAAATATTAGTTCATACTAATACCACATTTTTAGTAAACGATATAGATTTATAAAACTAATACTTTCGGTCTTACGATATTAATTATTAAAGTAAGAACATTTGATTTTATGAAATTATTAAAATATCGTATAAGCGCTATAAAATGATTAAAAATGTCTTAAACATTTTAATATTACTAATTAGGGTGTTTTCAAAAGTTAAAAAGCTAAAATTCCCTAATTATTATTAGTTTCGACAATAAAATTATAAATAGGATTTTACGATAAACACCAAATTAAATATTTGAACGTCTTCATTTAATTAAACCAACAAATATATTTAGAGTATGTTAAGGGATGATTTAACTCTTAAAGTTTCAGATTTAAATACTTTCAAAATTGCTGGAAAAATAATTCTTTTAGGTAAGACGAAGCATTTTAACGATAAATCACAATTTGTCCGAAAGTCAATACTTATTAATTAAAGACTTTAATAAATAGTACAAAAATTACATAAAATAGTTAAAATATATTTATGGACATTCTGTCCAGAAAATAAAATTTCCAGAATTCTAAAACTCGGTTTTTAAAACGTTTCCTCGTTAATCGTCCAATCTCGACAATAACGATTAATAAAAATAGTAATTACAAAACGATTTAAGTATTAATATCCAAAAATTATTATTAAACCTAAAAATCTTGATTTTCCAGAATCTACCATTTTTCCAGATTTCCAAAAATTCCAGATTTAATAAATCCCGTCAAAACCGTCTTTAAAACCTGTTTTCACAATTAACGATTCCATTAATAAAACTTATCGTTCCTAACATTTTATTAAGGCACTAAAAATCATAAAATTACATTTTAATATGAAATCATCAGAATCATAATTTTTTTCCAGATTTAAACCAAAGACCAGAAATCGAGAATTTAAACAACAAACACGGTTTTAACGATAAACGATGATTTAAAGTGATTAATTAATTCATCCACTTAACAATTCCGAAAAATTATGAAAAAATTCAAATACTTCTATTTCACCAGAAAGTTTCACCACGTCAAAAATTAGATTAAAATAAAATGTTTAAGTACTAGAACTAAAAATCGGCTTTTAATCATTTTTGTCCAAAAACGGTAATAATTCAATAATCGATATCAAAAATATCAGAAAAATACTAAATTATTACAAATCATCAAAAACAACATTTTTCCAGAATATAAACATATATTACATGTTTAGGCCGAATATTACGATTTTCCAAATTTATATAACAATTTATTCGTTAATCTCGTAAAAGCGATAAAAATACCGAATCATACAAATTTTCAACTTTTAAAATTTTTCCAGAATTTGTGACATACATATATTGCCAAAATAAAACATAAAAATATATACATGCAAATACTCAATTAAAATCATGAAATACCAGTAACATCGACGTTACCTCTACTCCAAGTCTGAATCGACAATATATTCGTCGGCTTCGGGGTCGTCCAAAAGTCCTACCAAACAAGAAAATCATGGCATAAAAATACCATGAGAAAAATAATAAAAATTGAGGTAAAAATTGATCGAAAACGACGTTGATTAATACCTTAACGAAGAGAACGGAAAGAGGATTATTTGACGATGAATTTGAGTCGATTAAGACTAGAATTTTAGCAAAAATAATCCTAGAATAGGGGAAGAGTGCCACGGCCAAGAGGATGAAGATAGTTTTTTTTTTTAACTTTGATGAATGAATAAAATGAAGTATGGAGATGGATGGTTTCCAAAATATAAATGAGATTAAAGTGTTGATGAAAACTATGTGCAACCTACATGAAGTGGCCGGCCAAAATTAGATGATAAGGAGTATGAAAAGTTTTGATAATAATGCAACAATGAATGAAAAGAAATTATCTTACGTTTACGTTTTAACGTGATAAAATGAAACGTTTAAATAAAACGTAATAAAACTTGTGACCAAGAGCTTAGTCGGTCCAAAATGTGAGGAAATGGTCTCAATTAATTTATAAGTTGATAAAAAGTATAATCGTAAAATAGTTAAAGGCATTTCAATGTAATTCGAGTAAACCTCGCGTAAGAAAATAATTATTCGCGAAGCTTCGTAATAAAAATCATTAACAACTAATTTTTTTGTAAATAAAAATATTTACTAGTTGAAAATATTATAGAAACGTATTCAAACATTTTTAGGAAAAGGAATAACTTAAATCCAAGCTTAAAAATGTCAATTCGAAGAGAAATAGAATTCCTTGCGGAAAAAAAAATTAATTAATTTACGAAGAAACCAAATAAATGGATTTAAAAAGAATTTAAATCTTTAAAATTAAAAATTAAAATTATTAAACTCAAAAATTAAAATAGAGCTTAGTAAAATGATGAAATATGAGGCCGAAATGTGACAGAGTTAAGACGGAGTCCTAACGGAAAGAATAAAATGCTTAGGAGAAATAGCGGGTGTTACACCACTCAATCGAGTGACCCCCTAAAAAACACCCAAGCCCCATTTTCGAAGCCACTCGCTCGAGTGCGCATAGGGCCACTCGGTCGAGTGACCCCTAGCCGGGGGTAAAGTCTATAAATACCCCCCCTTTGCTCATCATTTCACAAATTTTTTTCATCCCTTCCAACTACACTTTTACACTCCCTTAGCCTCCATTTCTCATAATTTTAGAGTCCTCCATACTCACACCCATACAAATCCATCCCGAGATCAAAACCCGTCAAAACCAAAAGCATCCTCTCCATAATCATACACCATAACTCACCCTACATATATCAAACCGCTCCTGCGCCATCGACGCTACTAGACGAGCCTATTCACGAGACTATTAAAATGTAGGTTAAGGGTGTCAAACCCCATTTTCTAATCTCTAATCTCATTTTAATTCTTGTAAACTAATGCTACTAACTTTTTCATTATTGTATACAAACTATACTAACATCACTAACTCTTTAATTATTGTTACTAACTTTTACTTTTCGCGATCTAACATTTTATTATCGTTTACTAACAATCTAACTTTATTTATCGCATTTTACTTATTGTTCATATATAATACCGCGTATATTATGAAATAACAAAACTATTTTCAAAACTAACTCGAGCAAATGTCCGATGACACTAACTCGATTATCGTAGGCTTCAAAAGCCAAACTACGATATCGAAATGCAAAGAACTCCGTATTTGTGATTGAGTCCCCGATCGAATATGATCGACGATGAAAAGCCGCCTAAAGTCCGTATAATCCTCCGAACAAGTTGAATTGGAGGTGGCGCCCTTCAAGGCGTGCCGCCATAAAACACTTAATGGTTAGGGCGCCTTATGGCGTACGCATAACCGACGGATTATAATGCGATCGCGGTTATTCTTTATCGAGCGCATTCAATCTCATTTTCAAAATATTAGTTTAAATGCTTGATGTCGACTCTATAGTCGATCGTCGATCATCATGAGTTATCAAATTCAAAGTTGATACGGAACCCAACGATGTCAATCTGATTGTCACACAATCCACAAGATCCGATAGGTGACATCGAGAAACGGAGGGATCGATATTCGTATCGACATCACGCGATCAAGGAATGCTCCTTCGCATATACATTTTTTTTTGGTGAAAATGTAAGGGTTATATTAATAATGAATCAACATAATACATCAAGTTCTCACCAATACATCACCCATTTCAACTAGACCATTGACCACTTCTAGTGGAAAAAAAATTCTACTTCCTTGTATTTCTCTATTTTCAAAATAAACTTATAACGAATGCTCATTTCTTCTTTGATCTTCTTCACCATATACTCAGGCTTATCAATAACCGCATCATGCTTCGCCGAATTCCGAGCCTGCCAAACATAGTACAACAACGCCATCAACGCACAGCCTGTTACCCTTTTAATCCTCTTTTGCACACCTAGATCTTTCCACCAATTCCAAGTATTAACCACTGGAATGTCCTGCTGTAACCAATCTGCTACCAGGTGAACACATCTTGCACTATATCTGCATTGGAAAAACATATGCTCCTGGTCCTCCAAACCATCTGCACAAAGCCAGCAATTAGGATTAACATTCAACCCCCAATTCTGCAATCGCAGGTTTGTTTGCAGTCTATGATGCATAACTATCCAGGCTATGAAAGAATGTTTTGACTGGACTAGTTTATGCCACACCAGATTACACTAATCAACCTTAGGTTTGTCCTTTCTAATCCACTTGTACCCTTGCTTTACAGTATATTCATTCCCATTTCTACACCACCAATTCTGAGTATACCCTGGCAGAAACATATCCTTAATCTTACAAATCCTCCTCCAAGACCAGCTCGAAGTAGGACTAATATGCAGTTGATTCCAGTTCCCGCCCTTTAAAAAATTTCTGAAGTCACTCTAAAATATATATACTTATTTTAGAGTGACTTCGCATATATATATATATATATATATATATATATATATATATATATATATATATATATACATATATATATATATATATACACATATCCTTAATATCACTCTAAAATTTCCGATACCGACTCCGTAGTTGATTATCTTTCATAACGAGTCATCGAAGATCGAACTAGTGTGAAACCCAATGACGTTAAGACGATCATCATAGGGTCTATATGACCCGAACACGATGTTGTAGTACGAAGGGATCGATATTCATGACTAATTCGAATACATTTGTAATCCCCTAGAAATTCTAATGCAAAACAGTGGCGGAATCACTGTTATTGGGATTGAAACACATTGATGTCTAATAGATTATTGTATGATCAAAAGGTAAGTCTGAAACAAACGCCACTTTTCCTAAAAATGGCGAAAATAAAACTTCCAAAATTCGGTAAAACAATCCATAAAACGAAACAACATTAATAATAATATAAATGAGTAGGATCATGACTACTCACTAGCTTAAACCCGATCCCGCAAAACAGATAACCTGCCATGTTAAACATAACAGCCACAATTTTGTGGGGAGCAACTCAGGCAGTTCTCCCAACCATATTACATAATATATAAGCAATAGAAGCATAATATAAGAAAATAGATTAAAACTCAAAATATTATATATATCAAAATAGATTCAAAACCAGAAAACACTTCAGTAGCCTGACGGCGTCAAAACGAATAATGGAATATAAAACCGATGATCAGTACAGCTTTTACTACTAGAGATATGTCAAAACAACACCGAAGTGTCACTAGATAAGGAACTCAGTGCCCACGAAGCGACTCCTAAGCCTCACTAGTTATTAAGGAACTCAGTGCCCACGAAGCGACTCCTAAGCCCTCTTACCAGACAACTCAAACTATAATAGGACTGCGTTCAGCGAGGTCCTAGCCTAAGTACATGCGCATGACTCCTGGGCATAAACGATACCCAGTTCGACAATCAATGTATCCCTGACGCAAATACACTGACCATATAGCTGAAGGTAACAACCAACATATCTTAGACTTATATACTGTACATTCTTATTTCCAACATTATTCCATATTCAAACCAATAAATATTTTATCCGAAGATATCTTAAATATTCCCAAAATGGTAACCTTCCAAATATAGAAACTTTCTTCAAATATTAACTTTCCAAAATAGGTGTTCTTATAATTAGAAATCGTTTAATATATGAGTTATATAAAATATTTAATATTAGGCCTTGAGAGATAAACATTATATTTATTAGATAAATGTACAATTAATGATTAAAAGTCAATGAAAGTAAAAATCATAATTATTTCTAAAAAGGGTTGGAGTTTAAGTAATTAAAAGTAATAAATTATAAGTTTACAGATTTTTCAGAATTTCACTGTCTTACTATAAAATTTATAATTAAATCATTAAAAATCAAAACAACGTAAGATCAATGAGGTTGAAACCTTTCGAAGCTTAACTACAACTTTGTTTTGGATAAAATCGAAATTATTAACTTAAAAGCGGTTTTTATTCGTATTTTTGTAAACTGACAGAATCTGACACCCGATCTTATTTTCTTAATAAAACATGTTTAAAGATTTATTTTGAAACAAATCCAAATGGAACATTAACTAGACTCTTTAACGTTAGTGTAGGTAATTTACTGAAATTAAATTAAAATTATATAAATTAGGTTTTACAACAACTGACAGATTCGCGAACTAATCCGTCACTGTTTCATAAACGATTTATTTTGACAAAACAACTTGGAATTAATTTACGAAATTTGACAGACGTATAGTAGACTTAAAATAAATAGTAGTCTCCTTTCAAAACTTTCGAAAATAAAGTTTTTAAATAGGAGTAATAAATCGTACAAAAATACTAATCGTTTCTGAAACATGCTGTAATTATGTTAAAAACAATTAAACTTCCAATTTGGTATCCCAAGTCTCCTCCTCAAAGCGATTACACCTTGACGGAAGGGATTTGTCGCGGATCCCGCCACCAAATAATTAACCGGCTATTCCTACGGTAGATAGGGCAAGTCGGGTCGAATCCACGGGGACGGTAGAGGCGTATAGACGAAGGTCACCTAAAAACGAGACTGAGTCAACGAGCTAAGCTAGAGAATGATAAGAGGGAGAGAAGGCTAGACTAAGACTAAAGTACCGGAGAAACAAACAAGGAAAACGGGCTAGGATTAGGTCGGGGTCAAAGGGGTAACGGAATGGTCAAGGAAGAGCTAGAGCGAAGGAGGTAGTAGGGTGATCTAGGTTGGTCCGGGCTCTCGCAACTTAGACCGACCTAGAGGTTCCACATGGAACCCATTTCGGCGACACACATGACAAAGGAAGGCAAGAAAAACAAGCATTCTAACCTACTTAGTCATTCAAGCATTCCAACACACATGTAATATGTATCAACCAAGAGGAAACCCAAATCTTCCACCAATTCCTCCAACAAACCCTTAATCATCCAATTAACACCCTAATCACCTTACTAACCCTAGCAAGAATACTACTCTAACATCATCAAACTAATTCTAACAAGAACAAGAGGAAACAACACAAGAATCAAAACATCCATAATGAAACTAGTGAAAAAGATGAACTAAGAACAATAAGATGAACAAAGATTAAAACTTGGATGAATAAACAAGATAAAGAGTAAAAAGGAAGAGAAGATTATACCATACTAACAAGAGAATGAAAAGGAGAACACTTGCATAGAAGATAACCCAAATTCATCCACCAAGGTTGTCAATCTTGGATGGATTCTTCAAGAGATCCAATAATACAAGATTAAACTAAGATTAACTACTAATTACCGACTAATCTACACTAATCTAATCTAATCTAACCTAAAGTAGTCTACGGTTTTGTGTCTAATGAAGTGCATAAGCTTTACAAAACAAGGGAAGAGTATATATAGGGTTACAAATGGAAGGGAGAAGAAAGAAAGGAAATGCGGGCAGCAGCAGCGCGGTCCCGATCGGGACGGGTTCAACCCGACCGGGACGGTCCTGTCATCCCGACCGGGACGGTTTGGTCCCGACCGGGACGGCCTGGCAGTGACACCCTCAAAAGCGCACTTCATCCCCGACGGGATGAGGTGCATACCCTTCGGGGATGAGTCTTGTAGGCCTCCAATATGACCCTTTTGGTTCCTTCTTGCCTCACATGGACTTCTCATCGATTCTCGGGACTCGGGATCGGGTCTTGGAGGCTCGGGATTGGGTCCCAAGATCTCGGGGTCGATTCCAAAGCATCGAGTCATCGTTCCTTTATCTCGTTGGCTCCAAAATGTGTATGAATCGAGTCGGAAACGCTCCAACTCTTCCAAATGGGTCTCGGGAACCTGAAACGAACTAAAGGAAGCATAAGAAGCCCATAAATCGCTCCCATGGAGCGATTCCACAAGGAAAATGGGACCAAAACACTACGAAATAGGCACTACAAACTACACTTATCACACCTCCATAGAACTTTTACCAAGGGAACAACCTTATTTCTTAGTCGTTTCTCCTTTCTATCGGTGATACAAATAGGTCTCTCTTCATAAGTCAAATCTGGTTCTAACTCGAGGACCTCAGGTTTCAGCACATGTTCGGGTTCACTAACGTATCTACGCAACTGAGAGACATGGAACACATCATGCACCTTACCCATATAAGCAGGCAATTCCAGCTTATATGCCACCACACCGATTTTCTCTACTATGGGATATGGTCCAACAAACTTAGGGCTAAGCTTACTCTTTATCCCAAATCTCTACACTCCTTTCATCGGCGAGACTTTCAAAAATACTAGGTCACCAACTTCAAACTCAAAGGGTCTTCGACGCACATCAGCATAAGACTTCTGACGATCTTGAGCAGCCTTCATTCTGGAACGAATCAACTGCATCGCATCCACAGTCTCGGCTAAGAAATCAGGTCCTAAGGTCTTCACTTCTCGAGGTTCATCCCAACACACGGGACTACGACACTTTCGACCATAAAGTGCTTCGAACTGAGCCATCTTGATAGAAGCATGATAACTATTGTTGTAGAAGAACTCAACAAACGGTAAATGTCGGTCCCAGCTACCTTGAAAATCCAGGGCACAAGTACGGAGCATATCCTCCAAAGTCTGAATAGTTCTCTCAGATTGGCCGTCTGTCGCAGCATGAAAAGCAGTACTCATCAACAACTGACTTCCCAAAGCACTCTGTAAAGCCTTTCAAAACTTAGAACAGAATCTCGGGTCTCGATCAGACACGATTTCTAATGGCACACCATGATGTCGAACCACCTCAGCAACATATACTCCAGCAAGTCTTTCCAAACTCCAGGTATCACGAATAGGAACAAAGCGTGCACACTTGGTCAAACGATCAACTATTACCCAAATATTGTTTCTTTCATTTACGGTTCTAGGCATTACCATAACAAAGTCCATCGCAATACACTGCCATTTCCATTCAGGTACAGGTAATGGTTGTAGTAAACCACCAGGTCTCTTATGCTCGAACTTCACCTGTTGACAAGTCAAGCATTTACTTACATAAGCAGCAATATCGTCTCTCATATATGGCCACCAAAACTGCAGCTTCATGTCTTTGTACAACTTATCACCTCCAGGATGCACAGAATAAGGAATCTTATGAGCTTCATCTAGAATCTGCTTCCTTAATTCCTCATCAGCAGGAATGACCCAACGATCCTTGAACTTCAAAGCACCATTTGAATCTTCAGCGAAGTCAACGGCCTTACCTAGACCCATCTTGGTTCGAATGCCAGCAATAAATGGATCTGACAATTGCTTCTCACGGATCTCTCGGAATAAAGCAGGTTCAGCAACCAGGGCACTAACACACTCATCATCACCGTCCATCTCCACACCTATTGTGAGCTTGTCAAACTTACGAGCCAACTCTTCAGGTAGACAAGGATGAGAAACAAGGGCATGAATATTCTTTCTGCTTAAGGCATCTGCCACAACATTAGCCTTCCCCTCGTAGTACACCAGTTCCAAATCATAGTCACTGGCCAATTCAACTCAACGTCTCTGTCTCACATTTAAATCTTTCTGCGTAAAGAGATATCATAGGCTCTTATGGTCGGTATGCACCTTGCACTTCACTTCATATAGGTAATGTCTCCAAATCTTGAGAGCATGTACAACAGCAGCCAACTCCAAATCGTGAGTAGGGTAATTCACCTCATGAACTTTCAATTGTCTGGAGGCATAAGCGATCACCTTACCACCCTGCATAAGGACACAACCCAAACCAAACTTGGAAGCATCAGAGAATACTTCAAAACCAACACCTTCGTCCGGTAGGGTCAAAACTGGAGCAGAAGTGAGTCTCTTTTTAAGCTCGAGAAATGCATCTTCACAGGCTTCAGACCAAATAAACTTGGATTCCTTCTTCAATAACTGAGTCATTGGACGAGCTATCTTAGAGAAATCTTGCACAATTCTCCTGTAATAGCCTGCAAGGCCCAAGAAACTACGGATCTCACCGACATCAGAGGGGCTATTCCAATCAGCAATGGCCAAAATCTTAGCTGGATCGACCTTGATACCATCTTTCGTGACTACATGACCTAAAAAGGCAACTTCAGGTAGCTAGATCTCGCACTAAGAGAATTTAGCAAACCACTTTTCACTCTTTAGGATGCCTAGGACGATTCTTAAATGCTCAATGTGCTCATCTTCAGACTTGGAATAAATCAGGATGTCATCAATAAAGACAACGACACACTTATCCAAATACTCACAAAATGTGCGATTCATCTGATCCATAAAGACAGCAGAGGCATTGGTTAGTCCAAATGGCATTACTTTGAATTCGTAGTGGCCGTACCTCAAAGTAAAAGCGGTTTTAGGAATATCCGACTCTCGAACTGGGATCTGATGATAACCAGACCTTAAATCGATTTAGGAAAACACAGAAGCACCTTTCAACTGGTTGAACAGGTCATCAATTCTAGGTAAAGGATACTTGTTCTTGACTGTAACCCGATTGAGCTCTCGGTAGTCAATACATAACCTCATAGTACCGTCTTTCTTCTTTACAAAAAGTACAGGAGCACCCCACGGGGAAGAACTAGGACGAATAAAGTCCTTCTCAATCATTTCATCAAACTGTTTGCGCAATTCTTGCAATTCAGCAGGAGCCATTCTATAGGGAGCTTTAGCAATTGGTCCAGTACTGATCCGAATGAAGAGACTAAGGAGTTCAATGAAGTAACACTAGCTCCTATTAGCTCGAGTCAAGCCACACTAGCTCCTCCTACTAGCTTAGTGGTATGCCTTCTCCAAGTACTAAGTTAGCTCACAAGGGAGCTGAATAAAGGAGGTCTACTTCACCTAGCATACTATCCTTTGGTTACGGTTTATTCATCCTCAAACTATCTTTACCTTCTGTTTTGGTTACTTGTTTCACGTCCATTTCAGTATACTAATCATATCTCTCATTCTTGTTTCAAAGTTCATATCAACTCACATCAAGTACCTGGTACGAGTTCGATGGTGAATTCAACATCTCGCTCTAGGGGAATACCAGGTAATTCTTCAGAAAACACATCGGGGTATTCACTCACAATGCGTACCTCTTCAAGTTTAGTTAGCTCCAGAGTTTTAGTCACAGAGCATAGGAATACTTGACAACCCTTCCTCTGTAAACTCAGCATCTTCATAGCGGATATAATCTTAATACCCTCTTGACGTCTACCACCTTGATACCTGACACGAGCACCATCAGGACCTTTCAAAGATATTTTCTGGTCTCGACAAAGGAATCTTGCATCATAATGAGCCAACCAATCCATACCGAGGATTACGTCGAACTCAGCCAGAGGTAATTCGAGTAATGTAGTAGGGAATACCACATTAGCAAACAAGAGAGGGACATCCACATATGCCTTGGCAGAAGAAAGGATTTCTCCAGAAGGTAAGGATATAGAGATAGATTCAGCTGGGGTGGATACTAAAGAAGCTTTGACAACAAGACTAGGAGATATAACAGACACAGATGCACCAGTATCGAACAAGATAGAAGCTCGAAAACCAGAAATCAAAAACATACCCATAACAACATCGGGATTTGCCTCAGCTTCAGCTCGACTCATCAGAAACAAACGGCCTTTACGACGTGGAGCAACCACAGCACCAGAGGCGGTAGCAGTAGCAGTAGTTTTGGCTGTCTTCTTAGGACACGGGTTTGCCTTGTGTCTAACCTCCTTGCAGGCATAACATATAATCACCGATCCATCACAGTTCTTTTCTGGGTGGCAAGCCTTCTTGCACCTGTAACAGGTCATATCCTTCTTCTCAAAACGTCCCGGGGTAAACGGTTTCTTAGAACCAGCACCTGAATGAGATAGGTAGAAGCAATTACTAACACAAAAGAGGGGAGAAAAGAAGGATCAAGAAGAAAGGATGTGGACATACCTCCACTTGGATGGAACCGCTTAGCAGAACCAGTATTAGAAGAATAGGAAGAAGTGAAAGGCCTTTTATAGCCAGAAGAAACAGGAGCAGCAGCGTCCTTCATTCGTTCTAGGGACTTCTCAAACCATAGTACAACATTGTATATCTTCTCCACTGTATCAGCTTCGCGAGGAATAGTGTGACCAATGTCTGGCCTCAAACCTTTCCTAAAGAAGAACACTCTTTGAGCCTTGTTTGGTAGCAACTCGGTGGCATAGTGGCTTAGCTCATGAAATAGGTCTGTATACTCCCGCACCTTCAACTTTGAACCTTGCTCAAGTGATGTGAAATCCAACAGCTTCCTGTGCTTCAGCTCCTCAGGATAGAATCTTGTTACCAGCAAGGTTTTGAATTGTTGCCACCCAAATCCGGGAGTAAGGAGAGCATTTGCTCCAACTAAAATCCACCAGCGGTCGGCCTCACCCTCCAAGTAATGAACTGCCAAGCCTACCTTGTGTTGCGTCGGTACCTCGTGAGTCTCGAACTGGCGTTCCATCTGACGTGTCCAGAGCGTCATCTTCTTAGGATCAACAGCACCATTATAGAAGGTCAACTTGCTCTTAGCCATCTCCGTTGCCGCCTTAGAGAAACTGAAAGGACATTGCCCAGGGCCCAAGTGTTGGGTCCTCTCCATCAACGTGTTCATCGAGTTGAGAACGACGGGGTTAATCTCATCCTGGTTTGCAGCCTCACGACCACGTCCACGTCCAGCCATCTTCTTCGGGGACAAAAATAAGTAAACATTTAATCAATGCTAGTCATTGAATTATCAAGAACAAACAAGCTACCAAACAAGTCCTTATTTGGTTTCTACCCTTCTATTACTAAGTGATTTATTATTTTCTCATCTATTTATTAGTATTTTGCCCAAGATTAAGTGTAAGCGTCGGGAGTAGTGATGCTCTGATACCAACTGTAATCCCCTAGAAATTCTAATGCAAAACAGTGGCGGAATCAAGGTTGATGGGATTGAAACACATTGATGTCTAATAGATTATTGTATGATCAAAAGGTAAGTCTGACACAAATGCTTCTTTTCCTAAAAAGGGCGAAAATAAAACTTCCAAAATTCGGTAAAACAATCCATAAAACGAAACAACATTAATAATAATATAAATGAGTAGGATCATGACTACTCGCTAGCTTAAACCCGATCCCGCAAAACAGATAACCTGCCATGTTAAACATAACAGCCACAATTTTGTGGGGAGCAACTCAGGCAGTTCTCCCAGCCATATTACATAATTTATAAGCAATAGAAGCATAATATAAGAAAATAGATTAAAACTCAAAATATTATATATTCAAAATAGATTCAAAACCAGAAAACACTTCAGTAGCCTGACGGCGTCAAAACGAATAATGGAATATAAAACCGATGATCAGTACAGCTTTTACTACTAGAGATATGTCAAAACAACACCGAAGTGTCACTAGATAAGGAACTCAGTGCCCACGAAGCGACTCCTAAGCCTCACTAGTTATTAAGGAACTCAGTGGCCACGAAGCGACTCCTAAGCCCTCTTACCAGACAACTCAAACTATAATACAACTACGTTCACCGAGGTCCTAGCTTAAGTACATGTGCATGACTCCTGGGCATAAACGATACCCAGTTCGACAATCAATGTATCCCTGACGCAAATACACTGACCATATAGCTGATAGTAACAACCAACATATCTTAGACTTATATACTGTACATTCTCATTTCCAACATTATTCCATATTCAAACCAATAAATATTTAATAAATATTTTATCCGAAGATATCTTAAATATTCCCAAAATAGTAACCTTCCAAATATAGAAACTTTCTTCAAATATTAACTTTCCAAAATAGGTGTTCTTATAATTAGAAATCGTTTAATATATGAGTTATATAAAATATTTAATATTAGGCCTTGAGATATAAACATTATATTTATTAGATAAATGTATAATTAATGATTAAAAGTCAAGGAAAGTAAAAATCATAATTATTTCTAAAAAGGGTTGGAGTTTAAGTAATTAAAAGTAATAAATTATAAGTTTACAGATTTTTCAGAATTTCACTGTCTTACCATAAAATTTATAATTAAATTATTAAAAATCAAAACAATGTAAGATCAGTGAGGTTGAAACCTTTAGAAGTTTAAATACAACTTTTGTTTCTGGATAAAATCGAAATGATTAACTTAAAAGCGGTTTTTATTCGTATTTTTGTAAACTAACAGAATCTGACACCCGATCGTATTTTCTTAATAAAACATGTTTAAAAGTTTATTTTGAAACAAATCTAAATGGAACATTTACTAGACTCTTTAACGTTAGTGTACATAATTTACCTAAATTAAATTAAAATTATATCATGGGTTTTAAATTAGGTTTTACAACAACTGACAGATTCACGAACTTATCCGTCACAGTTTCATAAACGATTTATTTTGACGAAACAACTTGGAATTGTTGGAGCAAGTGTCCTCCACAATAGTGCATTGATATATTAAATCTCATGGACGGAATATACTTGGGATAATTAGTACATCGATACTCCACGTCACTTGATTAACGTAAATCGATAACGCTCAGCTGACTAGAGTTAGACGTTATTGTCGTAAGACGGCGGTGATCAACTGATCCCTTTCGGTCACACCCATAGGATGAGACCCAAATAGAAAACTAATTATTTGTATTTGATACAGTTAATCAGTTCCTTGCGTATATATTTGATATATGCTTTGTAATGAGAGTTATTTATTGGAGATAGAGTTTAGAACTCAGTCAGATTAAGTTTATTAGTCTATTATACGATAATTGACTGAATAAATTTCACGTCTTATTAATACGATTAAATAAGGCCTAGTTTAGTATTTAAACGTTAATTACTAAATTAGTTGAGGTTTTGTATGCTTTCATGGGTAGTGATAATTAGCCATTAATATTTACAAGAAGTTGTAAATTTAGCTAAGTAATTATTATTATTATTATGGGACCTATTATATATAGATATAATAGTAATGTACTACTTAAAGAGTTAAGAGTATATTATTTATTTGATGTGATCAATTATATGAGATAATTGATCATGTCACACATAAGCATTTGTATGACAAATGACAGAAATAAAATGGACCCATTTTATGCATGTATATGGCACACTAGTAAAATAAGGGCAATAATGGTTGTTCTTATTTATGTGCATGCATGAATAATAGTAATTATTACACTAGACCCTTGACTTTATGCATGCAAATAAAATAAAGAAATTGGTCTTCCCTAATTTAAGGGTGACCGGTTTTGGGGATGTTATAAGGGAACTTTTTGTTCTCTTTTTAACACCATCCATCCATCCATTCATTCATTTTATTGATCTTGCTTCACTTCTTCTCCAAAATACTCTCATACTAATATTCATCTTTATTACTAAAGTAGTAATATTCATAATATTAGTATGGGTTCATCACTACTATTATCTAGTTAATAATAATAGTGATTATTTGGATTGAATCTTGGTGCAACTAGAAGGAGATCTTCTACTTTGGAGATTCAAGATTTTGGAGGATCATCCATACTAATATAAGCTCAAGAACAATAAGAAAAGGAGTTTTCTTATTGTGCCCATTATTTCCTCTTTGTTTATGTAAGGAAATCTCTTCTTGTATCTAGTTTTTGTCATTTTATGTCATGCATGTAACTAGATCTTTATATACTAAATTAACAAGTAATTTAGTAACTAATTAGAGGAGTCTAATTGGAGGGTTATGAACCTTTCAAGTGGTATCAGAGCTTTGTTGTTGCATACATGTCGATTTTTGACAATTTTTTCGGGTTATATGATAACTTTGTAAAAACCGAAAATTATGTGTGAAAATTTGTTTCACACGAAATTTTTGGGTACATGCATACCTAATGACCTCAAAATGGTTGTGGTCGAGTTTGGTAATTTTTGGAATTAGTTTGCTAATTTATAATCATTTATGCCTTAAAAACCGAGTTTTTATGCCTATTTGATATTAAAAGTTAACTAAAAATAGTGTCATGTTCTTTTTGGACATGATATTTTTTTTTGTACATTTCATCATATATTTAAGGACATATTTGTAAATTTTTGAAATTTATTTTTGTTCTTTTGGGATGTTTATTGTTTTTTATTGGATAAAAATCGATAAACATGCATTTATTTGTTCCAAATTTATTCGAAATTTTTGATTTTTTTTTTGAGTTCCTGGAAATGTTCCAGAATGTACAAAAAAATTTATTTTTATTTTTGGGTGTTTTATGATTTAATTTGAATTTATTTCATAAAATTGACCATTTACCGATTAAATTAGCAAATTAAATCAATTCAAACTAATTTTTTTTATTTTTCAAATTAGTGGAGACTAATTCTTGAAATTCCAAATTGTTTTGGAAAAATTAGTTTGAGCTTAATTGAGAATTAAGTGTTGATAAATGATTTTTAATGGTTAAAAATCAATAAATTCCATAAAACCGAGCTAGGATGAACTTCATATATATTATAGGGCTATTTTGGCATGATTTTTACAGCATTTTATTTATTTTAATGTTGTTGAATGAATGAATGTCATTTAATTGATTATTTTGCAAGATTGTACCTAGTATGGCCTAGTATTTTAATCGGTATTACCCATAATGTAAGGGAATATCGATTTGGTTGTAATTAATTGCGATCTCGTATCGCCCGTTTGTAATAATTAATAGTTTTATTTATACAAATGTATAATAGGAATGCTATGTATTCATTTGTATCATTTGTAATTAATTATTATGAAGACGGAGATTACCCAAGACGGTGGACAAAAGACGGTGCCTTTTGGAGGTCTTCCTTTGAACAGGCCAGGGACCAAGGAGTTGGTTTCCGATTTTGTAATAGTCTAGTTAATTAGATTAGCTAGATGACCATACTAGGATTTATTTTGTTTGATGCTTTCTTTATATTCGCTCATGCCAAAATCGCCAATCATGCATTTTATTTTTCGATTGTCAATTCACCAATTTACGTAATCACCAACTTAGTTCACTTATAAGTGATTAGTAACTTAATATTGACAAGACCTCTCACATGCATAGTAACAATTGAGATATAGCCTTACCAATTAAAGCACCTATGAACCCCTTGTTCATTAGGGCAACCACGTGGACCCCTTTTTACCTTGGGTAAGTAGGGTGATAAGATCACATGCCAAGATTGGGTTGGACTCAACGAGATAAGAGTTATTTCGGGGCTAAGAGATGGATTTGGTTGAAATCCGTCAATCGAGAGTTCTAGAGTAGAATTGGTCGAGTAATGACTTACCATTTTTACATAAGGATTGCATGCGATGTTAGTTCTTATCTAAATGCGGGTCTCGGAATCACTTATATAATTTCGTGAGGGGTCATTATATGAGTGACTTGTTAAACTTGTTTTACAAGTAAATTATATAACAATGGATGTTAATATTTCCTAAATTTTGTTGTAGTATTAATAATTCGCTATGGCTACCAATGCAACCATTCAACTCGGAAAGGATTCTTGGCTTAGATCCGTTATGGACAAATGTATCTTGAAAGACGATGAAAGTAATTTCATCGAGTGGGAGTCAACCATAAAAGGTGCGGCGTTGTCCGACAACGTCATTCGTTACTTGAACGAGCCACCACCCAATGAACCCGGTCCTAGAGCCACCGCGGCACAAAGGACCGCCTATGAGGAGTTTTTGAAGATATCTAACGATATCAAGAATGTCTTGATATGGTCAATGTCTCCAAAACTCAAGCTTCAATATATTACCCTTAATGCATATGAGATATTCTCAAGGGTTACGACGGCTTTTTCTCAATCACCCGACATCCGTCAATATGAAGCTATGATGAAATTCTTCGAGGGTAAGCGAGAAAAGGGTCAAAAAGTTGGTCCCCATGTGCTCAAGATGATTGAGCATATTGACACTCTAGAGCGTCTAGGGTGTAGCATTTCCAAGAAGCTTGAGATAGGTCGCATTCTTCACTCACTCCCCTCCAAGTTCTCCCAAATTAGGGTGAACTACAATATGCATGGCATGGACAAGAGTTTCCAAGAGCTTCATGCACTCCTCAACCAAGCGGAGAGGGACATGGAAGCTAGTGGGAGTGAGAAGAGAGACATGCTCTCCATGAAAATGAAGAATCTCAATCTTGGGGTTCAAAAGGGTAAAAACAAGGGTAAGACCAAATTCAATAGACAAGGAAAAGACAAGAACAAAGGGAAAGCTATTGAGAATAGCAAACCTAAGGCTAAGGTTAACAAACATGCCGACGCCGATTGTTATTATTGTAATGGTAAGGGACATTGGAAGCGCAATTGTCCCAAATATTTGAAAGATTTGAAGAACAAGAAAGACGAGAGTGAGACTCTGTCAGGTATGTCCTCACTTCTCTCTATATGATAGACATTAACTATACTTGCACTTCCACTTGGGTATTAGATACCGGATGTGGTTCTCACCTTTGTAATCATTTACAGGGGCTGAGGGACATGCGAGCACTAGCCAAGGGTGATGTGGACCTACGCATGGGAAATGGAGCTAGAGTAGCCGCTATATCTGTAGGCACTTATGTACTCACTCTAGCCAGTGGTTTTGAGTTGTATTTGAATAATTGTTATTTCGTACCAACTTTAACCAAGGACATTATCTCCATTTCCGTACTTGATATGGAAGGTTTTTCCTTTATGATTAAGGACAATTGTTGTACTTTTTCATTTAATGACATGGTTTATGGTAAAGCTACGTCTATCGGAGGTATTTATGTTCTAGATAATGTTAATGATATATATCATGTAGAAAACAAGAAGCTCAAAACGGGTGAACCTAATCAATCCTACCTTTGGCATTGTCGTTTAGGACACATAAACGAACGACGCATAAAGAGACTTGTTTCAATGAAACTTCTCAAACCGTTTGATTACGAATCTTATGGCGCATGCGAGTCTTGCCTTTTGGGCAAGATGACTCGTGCTCCTTTCTCAAGTAAAGGAACACGAGCAAGTGAGGTATTGGGCCTTATACATATCGATGTGTGTGGCCCAATGACTATCACCGCTAGGGGTGGTTACAACTACTTCATTACTTTTACCGACGACTTAAGTAGATATGGGTATGTCTACTTAATGAGGCACAAGAGCGATGCTTTTGAAAAGTTCAAAGAGTTTCAAAGTGAAGTAGAGAACCAATTGGATAAAAAGATTTAAGTACTACGATCCGATCGTGGTGGTGAATACCTAAATAATGAATTTGATTCACACCTAAAAGATTGTGGCATAGTATCACAATGGACTCCTCCTGGCACACCACAATTGAATGGTGTGGCCGAAAGGAGAAACCGAACTTTATTAGATATGGTTCAGTCCATGATGAGTCTCACTGAGCTTCCTGATTCATTTTGGGGTTTTGCCATTTTGTCCGCAATATTTTCACTAAATCGAAGCCCGACTAAAGCAGCCAATAAGACACCATATGAGATATGGAAGGGAAGGGTTCCTTATTTGTCGTTTATGAGAATATGGGGTTGTGAGGCATATGTTCAGAACAAGTCTGACAACAAACTCGCACCAACATCTGACAAATGTATGTTTGTAGGGTATCCAAAGGAAACACAAGGTTATTACTTCTACAATCGTCACGAAAACAAAGTGTTTGTGGCTCGTGACGTTGTCTTTCTAGAAAATGACTTCATTTCTAGAAGACAGAGTGGGAGAAAATTTGAACTTGATGAAGTCCAAGAGCGACAAGCCGAAAATGAAGTGGAGGAAAGTGTTCCCTCCTCCTCGGACACGGTTGATGTTCCCTTTGAACCTAGGAAATCCACGAGGGTTAGTCATCCTCCTGATCGATACCTTGGTATTGTCGAGGAAGATGCTATGGGTCCCCTTCTTTTGTTTTTGTTGATTGATCTTGGACATGTTACTTTATGAAAGTGACGAACCTACAACCTACAAAGCGGCCATATCTAGTCGTGATTCCATGCAATGGCTTGAAGCCATGCGATCCGAAATGGACTCTATGCACGAAAACCAAGTGTGGGATTTGGTTGATTTACCTGAAAAGGTGAGACCTCTTCAGTGTAAGTGGATCTTTAAGATCAAGAATGGCATAGATGGACATAAAGATGTCTACAAAGCCAGATTGGTGGCAAAGGGTTTTACTCAAGTTCATGGTCTTCACTATGACGAAACCTTTGCTCCAATCGTAATGCTTCGCTCCATAAGGATTATCCTAGCGATTGCCGCATTACATGATTATGAGATTTGGCAAATGGATGTCAAAACCGCCTTCTTGAATGGGATTCTAGAAGAGGAAGTGTATATGACACAACCAGAAGGTTTTGTAGATACATCTAATCCTAGGAAGGTATGCAAGCTTAAGAGATCCATTTATGGTCTTAAGCAAGCGTCCAGAAGTTGGAATCATCGCTTTGATCATGTTATCAAACAGTATGGATTTGTTCGAAGTGTCGAGGAACCTTGTTTGTACATGAAGTTTAGTGGGAGTAAGGTAACCTTTCTTGTCTTGTATGTGGATGACATACTTCTTATCGGGAATGACGTTCTGATGCTTGCTTTCGTAAAGGAGTGGCTAGGAAAACACTTCCAAGTGAAAGATTTGGGAAATGCACAATGCATTTTGGGTATTCGGATCCATAGAGATAGGTCCAAAAGGATGTTGGTATTAAGTCAAGAAGCTTATATAGATAAGATTCTTGATAGATTCAAAATGAAAGACTCTAAGAGAGGCTTTCTTCCCATGAGTCAAGGTACCATTTTGTGCAAGTCACAGTGTCCTTCCACACCCGAAGAGATTGAACGAATGAAGTTGATCCCATATGCTTCCGCTGTTGGATCAATCATGTATGCCATGACGTGCACTCGTCCCGATGTTTCGTATGCTTTAAGCATGACGAGTCGTTATCAAGCCAATCCAAGTGAAAGTCACTGGACGGCCGTAAAGAACATCCTTAAGTACTTGCGAAGGACCAAGGATTCGTTCTTAGTGTTTAGAGGGGATACTGAGTTACGTGTAAGAGG
Source organism: Agrostemma githago (assembly GCA_958450325.1). Taxonomy (NCBI): domain Eukaryota; kingdom Viridiplantae; phylum Streptophyta; class Magnoliopsida; order Caryophyllales; family Caryophyllaceae; genus Agrostemma; species Agrostemma githago. Next base: position 55,337,475 of record OY288247.1, on the reverse strand, counting down.
TTACACGGATGTCAGTTTCCAATCCGATCGGGATGATTTGAAGTCCCAATTCGGCTATGTTTATATGTTGAATGGAGGAGCCATCAGTTGGAAGAGTTCCAAGCAAAGTGTCACCGCGGATTCTACAACTGAAGCTGAGTACATCGCGGCTTCGGAAGCTGCAAAGGAAGCTGTTTGGATTCGTCAGTTTTTGGAAGGACTAGGAGTAGTCCACTCTGTCGAAGATCCTGTCACCATATATTGTGATAACAGCGGGGCCATTTTTCAAGCAAAAGAGCCCAAGTCTAGCAATAAGTCTAAACATGTACTTAGGAAAAACCACGTGATAAGAGATCTCGAGGAAAGGAAGGAAATCGATATATGCAAGGTTGGGACAGACGAGAACATCGCTGATCCTTTAACCAAGCCTCTTTCAAAGGCTAAACATGATGGTCATGTTGTCGCAATGGGATTGAGAAAAGTCCCAGATTTTCTTTAAGTTATCTAAGATGTAATAATTGGATATTGTAGCAATTTTTACATTTCTGATAATAGCATTCATTGTTCGAGTTTCAATATGAACTCTCTTATTTAGTTTGACTAAAACTTATACTTTGTTCATTCGAATGGATTGTGAGACAATCTTGAACCCTATTCAAGTGAACATTTGAACATGGTATTTTTGCCCCTTGTCACTTAATGAGGTGACGACTCGGAGTGACAAGATTGTAAGTTGATCGATGGTTAGTTCAAGACCATGGGGTCATGGAGATGACTGGTCATTTACATAGGCAGACTGATTGTCACTCTGCCGAGCAGTGACCACAATAGAGTCCCTTATCAAAATATTTGAGGCTTGGTCGTGGCGGGGATTTCTATTTTATTCCTATGAGTCGATTCTTTAGACTGGCGACCATTTATCTGAGTCGGTGCAGTTTCCAATTGGCTTTGGTTGGTGTCCTAGGTCGTACCGTGAAAGGAGGCTGATGGACATCTTCTGGGTCATGGTGATATGCATTATACAGTATAAGATGGGTCAACAGGAATTGTCCACCCACGTTGGGTACAAACATCCTTGGGCCACTCGAGGAGAAGTAACTGGAAATGCGTGGCCACGCTCGGAAATAGATCTATGGTAGATTTTCCGGTCAGACAGTTATTCTCCAGATCGAGAAAATCACTCTAATTATAATTAAATCACAAGTGCGACCTGAAAGACACCTTGTGATGAGTGGGAGGATGTGACATCAAAGAGACAAGAGAATCGGTAGCACACAACTTGTGTAGACAAGTGGGAGATATTGATGGGGTAGGAGTCCTCCGCAATATAGTGGCTACATGCACAACTTGTATCGGACAAGTGGGAGATTGTTGAAGCAAGTGTCCTCCACAATAGTGCATTGATATATTAATCTCATGGACGGAATATACTTGGGATAATTAGTACATCGATACTCCACGTCACTTGATTAATGTAAATCGATAACGCTCAGCTGACTAGAGTTAGACGTTATTGTCGTAAGACGGCGGTGATCAACTGATCCCTTTCGGTCACACCTATAGGATGAGACCCAAATAGAAAACTAATTATTTGTATTTGATACAGTTAATCAGTTCCTTGCGTATATATTTGATATATGCTTTGTAATGAGAGTTATTTATTGGAGATAGAGTTTAGAACTCAGTCAGATTAAGTTTATTATTCTATTATACGATAATTGACTGAATAAATTTCACGTCTTATTAATACGATTAAATAAAGCCTAGTTTAGTATTTAAACGTTAATTACTAAATTAGTTGAGGTTTTGTATGCTTTCATGGGTAGTGATAATTAGCCATTAATATTTACAAGAAGTTGTAAATTTAGCTAATTAATTATTATTATTATAGGACCTATTATATATAGATATAATAGTAATGTACTACTTAAAGAGTTAAGAGTATATTATTTATTTGATGTGATCAATTATATGAGATAATTGATCATGTCACACATAAGCATTTGTATGACAAATGACAAAAATAAAATTGACCCATTTTATGTACATGTATATGGCACACTAGTAAAATAAGGGCAATAATGGTTGTTCTTATTTATGTGCATGCATGAATAATACTAATTATTACACTAGACCCTTGACTTTATGCATGCAAATAAAATAAAGCAATTGGTCTTCCCTAATTTAAGGGTGGCCGGTTTTGGGGATGTTATAAGGGAACTTTTTGTTCTCTTTTTAACACCATCCATCCATCCATTCATTCATTTTATTGATTTTGCTTTTCACCTCTTCTCCAAAATACTCTCATACTAATATTCATCTTTATTACTAAAGTAGTAATATTCATGATATTAGTATGGGTTCATCACTACTATTATCTAGTTAATAATAATAGTGATTTTTTGGGTTGAATCTTGGTGCAACTAGAAGAAGATCTTCTACTTTGGAGATTCAAGATTTTGGAGGATCATCCATACTAATATAAGCTCAAGAACAATAAGAAAATGAGTTTTCTTGTTGTGCCCATTATTTCCTCTTTGTTTATGTAAGGAAATCTCTTCTTGTATCTAGTTTTTGTCATTTTATGTCATGCATGTAACTAGATCTTTATATACTAAATTAACAAGTAATTTAGTAACTAATTAGAGGAGTCTAATTAGAGGGTTATGAACCTTTCAGGAATTAATTTACGAAATTTAACAGACGTATAGTAGACTTAAAATAAACAGTAGTCTCCTTTCAAAACTTTCGAAACTAAAGTTCTTAAATAGGAGTAATAAATCGTACAAAAACACTAATCGTTTCTGAAACATGCTGTAATTATGTTAAAAACAATAAAACTTCCAATTTGGTATTTAATACTAAAAATCGCGAAAATTAAGTGATAAATTATTATTTGTATGTTTTAGTCTTGGCCTTATAATAATTTAGTAGATTCGATGCACGAAAAATTATAGCATGCAATTTGTAACATTAAAACGATAGAAGCAACATGTGAGAAATCGATTAAAACTATTATCATAATAATATACTTCGTAGTAAAACAGGTCTAATAGTAAAAATACAATTTTTAACATTACTACAAGCAACTACGACATATATATCACGCAATACCGAGTCGTGCCATCATTGTTACCTTGTTTAGTCTTCGAGATCCAAATTAACAATGTACTCGTCCGCCTCGGTATCCTCCAAATAGCCTACAAAATAGTGGGCGTATATGGTGTTACGACCATAGAAAAACTATTCTATAAATTAAGAACTACGAGAATTAAGAGTAATTAATTTACCCTGAGTTTAGAACGAAAGATGATGAATTAAGAGCAAGAACGAGCAAGAACGGTGGATGATTTTGTGAGGTAGATTACAGATGGTACACGGTTGAGAAAAAGAAAGGAAGAAACGTGCATATGCTTTACCTATTATGCACCAGAAACTAATAAAAAAGGGTTGAGAGTTTGAATGCAAACTCAATTCCAACTAATCCTATGTAAATTTTGGAGTAGGAGTAGGATAGTTGGAGTAATTAAATTATAAAGAATAAACAGAAGTCGCCAAATACTGACTAGTTTCGAAAGACTTAATATTGGACTCGATTCGGGTCCAAAATAATTTACGGGTTGATATAAAAGTGTTCGTAAAAAGAAATTGTAAAATAAAATGTGGGTCTACCGAGAAATCGGATTAACTCGAATTAAAAGAATAAAAATAAATAGAAATAGAAATAGAAATTCTGGTTGACGAAAGAGATAGGAATAGATATCGAAATTGACGGAATAGAGTATAGAGTTACAATATAATCGTAACAGAAGTCGGTAAAACATTAATAAAATCGCGGGTGTTACAACATTCAACCAAAACCATAAAATGGGTCATTTCGAGTAAGCCCTTTACCCGTTTCAGGGGGCAGTCGAACGAGTGCCTAAGGGCCACTCGATCGAGTGACACCCCTAAAAACAGGCAGGGAGTTCTGTCACGAGGAACTCGATCGAGTCCCTCCAATGACTTGATCGAGTGGTCTCTGTGAACCTCGAACGAGGTCTCTAAAGATGACATAAAGTTCCGTCGAGTCGTATTTAAGTCTCTAAGCCGATACGTGTTAAATCAATCACATATTCGTCTTCTAAAACCCATACATACTATAGCAATTCATTTGCGATTTTGAGTGACATTTCGTGTAACTAGTCCAGTATCGACGACTCTTTAGTCGTGCCCGATATGTGATTAGTTGAGAGTTGAGACATCCTCATTTCACTATGATAAGTCGGGACAAGACACTTAGGCCCGGGATCGAGTTAGCATCACGTTCCGGTCCCATACGCGAATGCATATAAAAACCTTCATCTTCCGATCAATATACAATGTAATGTGTACTTGATCGAAGTTCGTCCATTTATTCAATTCACGATTTCGATTACATTTTCTATCTACGGGTCCGTTTATAGTCAATGTTTACCGTTTCTATCCCTTTATTCATTGCTTGTTGTATTGTGAATTCCGGGTTGTATTTCCGCCCATGTAATTTTTAATTTATTTAGTAGCTTTTTATTTTCGATGTTTGCCATTTATCGCATTTAAATGAACATCACATGCGAAACAACTTTGACAAATATCAAAATGCATTAAACGATGTAGCTAAACACGTATTTCACATGCATAGCTTAAAACGTTGTTTGCATATCATTTCATCGTATTACTAGCGCGCGTATTAAAAAACCAATCGATATCTTAGTAGATGTCGCTATGTGCGGGTGGGGTTGGGTGTCTTTCGTAGGCTTCCCAACACGTACCCTCACCCCTTACTCAGAACCTTTGGTTTCCGGATGCCCGAAATCGTTGACGAACGAGAGTCATTCGATATACGATACCCGATAACTCGGCATCGGTATCGTTATGCAAAGGGACGAACCCCACAAGCTCTAGTACTAAAGCGGGCCTTGCTTTGTGCACGATACGCCTAAGTATAGAGTGGGTTCGAACGGGTCCGAACTCCCATAAAGTTCGGTGACGACTCCAAACTTCGATTTAAATTTCAACTCGAGAATTATCTCATCACGAGAACATACCGCCGCCCAAGCCCGCACGTGGCCGCGTCGGGGTGGACCTATGTCATGTCCACAGGGTGTTACATGCCATCTTTTTGTCCGCTCCTTATAAAAGCCTAGCATTATCATAAGCATGGAGACGGAATTCATCGAGCTCATTCAATTGCATGAGGCGCTTCTCTTCGGCTATCTTCGGGTCGAGATTGAGCTCTTTCAAGGCCCACATTGCCTTAAACTCAAGTTCCATCGCTAAATGGCAAGCCTTGCCATAAACGAGCCTATACGGGGATGTCCCGATAGGAGTCTTGAAAGCAGTTCGGTAAGCCCAAATAGAGTCATCGAGCTTCAAATTTCAATCCTTCCTTGAAGTATTGATAACCTTCTCGAGAATGGATTTAATTTCACGATTCGAGATCTCGACTTGCCCACTAGTTTGTGGGTGATAGGCTAGCCGGGTATGGTGGTTGACACTACCGTACTTCTTCAACAACTTTGTGAGTTGGCGTTCATGGAAATGCGAACCACCATCACTAATAATAGCTCGTGGGACCCCAAAGCGAGGAAATATGGTCTTCTTAAAGAGCTTGATCACCAAGGTAGCATCATTATTAGGTGAAACGATAACTTCCACCCATTTCGAAACATAGTCAACGACGACTAGAATATTCTGATTCCCATAGGAAGAGGGAAACGGTCATTGATAATCAATTCCTCAAACGTCAAATAATTCCACTTCAAGAATACCGGTTTGAGACATTGCATGCCGTTGAGAGATATTTCCCGTTCTTTGATAAGTGTCACATGAACGGACAAAGGTAGTTGCATCCTTGAGAATAGTGGGCCAATAAAAGCCCGATTGCATCACCTTCGCAAATGTCTTCGAAGGATCGTGATACCCACCATAAGGTGAAGACACTACTATAAAAACCTTATTATCTCAACGCTTTTATAAGCGTCGAGCAGTTTTAATGCAATATAATTATGTTTATTAAAAATATCAGCCTAACTCCCCAAAAAAACACGGTATCACGCCTTTCGTATTTTTAATATTTTCATTATCCCGCTTTTCTATGACTAAATCCTCCCTCCATCTAATCTAATCTTCTAATCTAATCTAATCTAACCTAATCAATCATTCATCGCTCATCCTCGAGCCTACCTCCATCGTTCACCTCATCCATGTTCCATCACTCTTCTTCTCATTCATCATTTTCATATTGTTCTCCATTTCCTTCTCCATCGTTCGTCGTTTCTATTTCATCAGTTTCCTCGCCGTTTCGATTTCGATTACGATTGTTAAAATAGTGTATTGCTTGATGAATTGTTTCTGCTATCATTTAGTTGCCTGTAAATGTTCGATTTATGTTGTTTTTACTTGTCTTTTTTTCATGTTTCATTAGTTTGTCTTTGAGATCGATTGGGTTTTTTGTTTGTGTATCCTTGATGAATCGATTATGTTTCTTTTTGTGGACTGTAATGGTTCGATTTATGCTGTTTTTACTCATATTATTCTGCATTTTATACACTTGTTTCTGAGATCTTTCATGATTTTGGCCGATTATCTCTTGATGAATTGATTATGTTATCATTTTGTAGGACGTAATTATTACATTTATGATGTTTGTGCTCATATCATTCTGCATTTTTGAAATCGTTCATGTTTTTGTTTCTATATAGCTTGATGAATCGATTTTTGTATGCGATAATCATTAAACTAATGATTATGTATGCGATTATTCATCATCGCTACTGTCGATTATTGATTTCAGGTACGAATTTAATTTCATGTCTGATATTGATTTTGCGTCACTGTTCTGTTATTGATTCCGCGTCACTGTTATTTAGATTTCATCATCGTTCTTGTTGCATATTGGAATTTCAAGGTATCGACATACCATTCGCTTCTTCAACCTGCACGTATTGGAAGACATGGGAATGAATTGGTTAATAATTTAGTTGGGAGATCTCGAGGGTGCTTTTCAAATATACTTTAGAGGCCAATATTTTGGATGCCCAAGTCCAAATTTATCATTGTGCCAATTGGTTAAAAATTCTTTTTGATATATTAGTAGACTGGTCAAAACTTGACACAACATGTTGGCATGTTGCGAGTACTGAATTGCTGCTATAATTTTCCCATTTTTAAGCTAGGACAAAGCTCAGGCATCATAGTGCTGCGGTCCAAGTAACAATTGGCCTTGAAGAAGGTTTTCAGGGTCTTGTGGATCTTGTGAAACAAAAAGCTTACTACTTCCATGGTTCAAGAGGGTATGTATCATGTCTGTTTCATCAATGATACTTGTTAACTCTCAATATAAGGGTTCTTCGTCATCATCAAATTGTCTATTTTTCAGCGAAAACATTGTTACGGAAGAAAAGCGGCAGAAAAGCGGCAGAACGTGGAAGCTTTAGTGGCAGAAAAGCGGCACGAGTTAGTAGAAACAGTCTCTGAGGTTGATGATAAATTGGCTGAGTTGTTTCTTGCAGATGAACCTATTTTGTCTTCTGATCTTAAGGCAAGTTGATGTTATTTTTATCATTTTGGTGAATATGTTGAACTGATGTTGGCTAGGCCTTGTAAACTTTTAGTCTCTTCACGTCTGATCTGATTAACATGATATTTGTAGTATAAACCAGCTTCTATATATGATTTCCTTTCATGCTTACGTGTGAAGTGTTTATCAAATAATCAGCGAGACCCTGAGCACTAGCACGTATCATTTGCTATATTGATATACTTTCCTGAAACATCTCTTAATCAGTGAGGTCATGATTCTACTATGGAGGCAGACATATTTTGAATTGAACACATCCGATTAATATTCAGCTCTTTGATATGGAAAAGCCTCCTAGCTAGCTAAAGGTCCATTATGGTGACAGTTGTACTCGAATTATCTCATGAGTTATTGATAATTATCTTTTCTTGAGCAGGATGCTATCCGAAGAGTGACTGTATCACAAAAATTTGTTCCTGTGTTCATGGGTAGTGCATTTAAGAACAAGGTGTAATGATTTTTTTTTCTTTTATTGTAAGTTAATCTTGTTGACTTTTTATCTATGCTTCGTCCCTTTGTTTTGTTAGCTTCATTGATTTCTTCATCAAACCTTCAATGGCTAAAAGTTGCTTTTGGTCTTTGCTTATTTTCTTAGAACCTAAGGTTGGTGTAGGTGTATCCTTCAGGCTTTCTCTGAATAAGCAAAACCGAAAACCAAAATTTAATGTTGCTTAAAGTAGATTCAGCCATTGAAGGCTTCGCTACCTTCAACATTGCAAGGAACATGAACCCTCGATCGTGTAAATGGTTTCCAAGCACCAGGCCGGCAAAGTGGTTTATACCAAAACCACTTTAGTGAAAATCTTCCCAATATTCTGTTTCTGTTTGTATGTTGTATATCAAGCAAATTCCATATTTTGTTTCCTTTTGTTTTTTTTAAAGTCTGATAATTCTCCATTTTATAATTGGCTCATATATTGTTGATCCTAAGGTAATTTATTTCTCAAATATGCATTTGTATTTTCTACCTATTTATGGTTCATTATATGGTCCATTCAGTTTTCCTTATTATATTTTTTTACCACTACAGAACGTTCTACAACACAAAAAGGGAGATGATGACAGAATTGATGGATGACAAAATCGGCTCACTGTTTTTGAACTTGGACATTAAATTCAATGTTTTTTCGGAAGAAAACACGTACCTTTTTAAATAATACTGTAGTTTTTTAGTAATTTTTTTATTTTACTTTGGATTGTGAAATATATGATTGGATGAAGATTATTCAAGGTGTTCGTCTTATAAAACTTATAAAAGACTTATTGTGAAATATATATATATATGATTGGAGATTATTCTAATTAAATGTTTGTTTTTTGAACGACGAACTCGATCTTTGTGTATTATTGATATCAATTCAGAAAATAGGGAGCCGCGCTTTTTAGACAACAAAAATATGTAATCGCAAGCAGTAGTCAGTTGTTGGAAATATATAATTATTATTATATCCCCTATTCACTAAAACAAAAACCAAGGGACAATTTGGTCTTTTCAACTTTCCCTCCAAAAAAATCTCCCAATATGTCAACTTATTATATTTGGCAATTACTACTATAAGTCTTTTATATTTTATCTTCTATTAAATATTTTAAATAGTGTTATTTTTATGTTTGGGTCAACCATTTGCCTCGAGTTATATTTGGATCAGTAAGAATTGGATCAATTTCAGGTTGGACCATATTATTTTAGACTCTGATCATTTTTTGGATTGTTATTTCCAAAATTTTAAAGCATAATAAACAATTCGCGTCAGTTAATCGGTTAGGCGAGTCAATTAGAATCACGGGTCAAACTAGGATTTTCAGTTCGAGTGTCGGGTCGCGTCAATTTTACCAGGTCTAACCGTATAATCATGATCTCATTTTCTTTCTTTTACTTTCTCCTAATTTAGTCCTTATCACTTCATCTCAATAGCTCAACATTTATACCAAAAAAGAAATTACTTATTTTCTACTCTAAGAAAATTATGCTCTAAATTTCTAAAGTAAATGTCTAATTTTCATTTAAATTAACTTTGTCATAAATAAGTCTAATATTTTAAAATATTTCAACAAATATTTCACAATCAAACGTTTCATATTAGATGACGGTGAAAAACATCATACTTATTTTTTTTTTGGTGTGAAAGAGGGATAAAGCTCCGAGAATTTACTCTAGCTGTTACACAGGAATAGTTACCCCAAAGATGTCCTCCATAAGGAGAGGACGAAAAAACATCATACTTATTATCGTATGAGATTGATTCAAACCAATAAACATTATCTTAATAATATAACATTATGATTATGTCGTACTATCAAAAATTTCTTTTATCATCACAAGATTTTAAGTAAACAACCGTGCACGTGCACGGGTTTTGCACTAGTTCTTTATGATAAGATTCTCGACGCTTTTACGATATCAAAGTGTCGATAACTGAATTTTATATTATTATTTCTCGACTCTTTTTAGAGTAGAAAGTGTCACGCTTTGAAAAAAATTTAGCCGGGAAAAAAAATCGCGACATAGAAAAGCGTCGAGGTTGCATATTTTAGTGTACCACGTAGTGACAAAAAAAAGAGTCTTGAATAAATTATTCAACGTTTTCATGCGTCGAGAATTCCTGACGCCCAAAATCTCCACGCTTTCTGGAAGAGTCGAGAATTAAATTTGCGACATTTTAAAACATCGAGAACTTACCTTTAAAGCGTCAAGAAACCAAGGGTTTTGTAGTAGTGAGAGTGGCATCTAGCGAGGATAGAATGTACCTCGCTCTCAGAATTGCACCGCCTATATAAGTCATCCGCGCCCTCGCGGAAGAGATAAGGATCGTCCTAGAAATACCTCTTGACATCATGTAAAAATCGTTGTTGATATTGAAGATCGGGAGGTAGAATACTTCCAACCAAGAAATTGGCAAAATCTGCGAACCATGGAGTGTCCATGGTAATAGCTAGCAAGTGTTCATCCAGAAACGAATCATCAATCGGGGAAAGATCCCCACCATCATATCTTAGCCGAGATAGGTTATCAGCTACAACATTCTCGGCCCTGAACTTATCACGGATTTCCAAATCGAACTCTCTCAATAATAAAACTCATCTAATAAGTCTTGGCTTGGCCTCCTTCGTCAGAAGATACTTAAGTGTTGCATGATCTGTATATATACTATCACTATAGAGCCTACGAGATAGGCTCGGAACTTGTCAAGTGCGTAGATGATGGTGAGCAACTCCTTCTCCGTGGTAGCATAGTGTAGACACCCGCATTTTGCCTGCTAGTGTCTATAGCAGTTCCCGACAAAACACCCGATGATGATCGGACGTCAACGTGACTTAATATGCTCGAATACGGACTCGGAATCAATAGTATCCGACGTGGGCATTTAGCGGAGTGCAAATCTCTCAAAACAGACCTCAAATCCAGGCCCAGTGGGTCGTTCCGAGCAAAATGAGACTAATTTGGGCCAAAACCGACACCGGAAATAAAACCGTCTTTTGGCGACCGGGTCAAAACCCGGTCAAAGACGAACCCGTCACAAAAACCAGCCTAAGTGCATCTTCTAGAAGCTGGCGCCAAGTCTAAATTCAAATAAAATCAATCAAAACAACAATACCAATTCCTTCCTAAAATAGCTCGATTTGCTTGATCCACTCGATCGAGTGGATTGACCCACTCGGTCGAGTGGAGCGTCAAAAAACCGGACCAGATTCATTTCTGAAGACACTCGACCGAGTGCACTAGGGCACTCGATCGAGTGACCCTAGGTCGTGGGGTTTCTCCTATAAATACCCCCTTGACCCCATTCATTTCAGAAAAAAGCTTTTCCCATGCATTCTTAGTCTACACTTTCTACCTCTACACATTACCACCTTTCAATCTTCCACATTCATACACATTCATTTATACACAATCAACACATACACATTCAAAACTCGAGATCAAAACTCACCAAAGACCCGAGAGCATCCTCTCCCTAACCAAACACACCCTAACTCACCCTACATATCTCGACACTCCCGCGCACACGCCGCTACTACGAGTTCGTTTCCGAGGCCATTAAGCATGTAGGTTGAGGGTGTAATTCAATCCCGACATCTCCTTTCTCTTTTTCAATTATATATGTATATGTAATATTATTATTATTATTATTATTATTATTACTATTACTACTAACCACTAACACTAACCTTTAATTTTGTGCATACTAACATTTTATTTATGTATTCTAACACTAACTTTCATTTTTGTATACTAACACTTTAATTCCGTATTCTAACATCTAACATTATTATACCGTGTATATATACATACTAGTATTTAAATCTCGGTTTCGGATGCGTTTGACTATAATTGTCGCCTAAAGTCCGTCTAATCCCTTTACGAGCAACGACGGAGGTGGAGCCCTTTCGAGGAGCCCCGCCTCAATGTACTCAAGGGCGTGACGTGATCGCGACTAATCGTAGTTGAACGTATTCAATCCCATTTTAATTAGTGCGGAACCCGTTGACACGAAAACCGACATCACATAACCCGAAAGGGTTAATTTCGATGTCGTGACGTAGAGGGAGGCATTCCGTTGCTAATTCAAATTTTCTAACGTAAACGTTTTCATAAAATCCCGACAACGGTATTATAATCGTACATATACACGATTATAACACCGGAGGTCGAGTTAAATTCAAATCATGCGATATTTGTATTTAACTCGGCCGACCGTCGTTTTCAACCCCAAAAAATGAACGAGTTGATACTCGTATAGGGGCTACTCGACCGAGTACATAGGCCACTCGATCGAGTAGCGTCCATAACACTGGACAGAACCCTTTTCGAGGGGTTACTCGACCGAGTGCATAGGCCACTCGATCGAGTAGCGTCCATATCACTGGGCAGAAACTTTTTTGAGGACACACTCGACCGAGTCAGACTATGACTCGACCGAGTGGGTCCTGTAACCCAGAAAACCGAGGGCCTTGACACACACTTTCAAGCCTCGTCCTTTTATCGACATTAGTCATCACGTGTAAAGACTATCACGTGACTCTCCTATTTTCAAAACTCGTGCATATCACGACACCTAAAACGATTTTGATCGACGGTCTCGCGCTATTAATTTTATGTCGACGACTCTTTAGTCGTATCCGTCATATAATTAATTTAGACTCCATTTCTCGAGGTGATAAGTCGGGACAAGGCATCGAGGCTCGAAATCGGGTTAGCACCACACCTAGGTCTCGAACCTCCGTCCTTTGATTAATATGCAATATAATGCGTAATTAATTAAAGTTCGTCCATTTGCACAACTTACGGTCTAGTTTATATTTATTATATACGGGTCCGTTTCTAGTTAACATTTGCTGTTTATAATTCAATTATTCTATTTTATTGCTCGTTGTATTGTGAATTCCGGGTTGTATTCCGCCCGTGTAATTTGTAATTTATTTACGAGTTTTCTATTCTTGATGTTTGCCATTTATTGCCTTAAATGAACATCATATGCTAAATCACTTTGACGTGAATCAAGATGCATTAAATGACGTAGTTAACCAATAACTCACATGCTTAGCCCGAAAACGCTGTTTGCATATCATTTAATCGTTTTACTAGCGCGCTCACACGAACACGAACGATGTCTTAGTAGAGGCCGCCATGTGCGGGCGGGGTTGGGTGTCCTTAGTGGGCTTCCCAACACGTACCCTCACCCCTTACTCAGAACCTTTGGTTTCCGGATGTCCGAAACCCTTGGCGCACGAGAGTCATTCTATATACGAAAGCCGGTTTATACGGTATCGATATTGCAATGCAAAGGGACGAGCCAAATAAACTCTGAAATCGAAGCGGGCTTACTTTGTGCATAGCCCATGACGACATAGAGTGGGCTCGTATGGTTCCGAATAACCACAAAATTCGGTGGCGACTCCATTTTGACTTAAATTTCGAACCCGAGAACAATCTCATCACGAGATTCATTCGCCTACCCAAACCCGCGCGTGGCCGCGTCGGGGTGGACCTACGTCATGTCCACACATAGTTAACCTACGCCATATCTAAAGTCCGATTAGCATAGTAGATCGCATGCAATGCTTTGTTTTTTCTTTTCCATAGCACAACTCCTACGGTGTAATCGCTAGCATCGCACATAACCTTGAAAGGCAAGTCCTAGTCGGGAGATTGAATCATCGGTGCGGAAATAAGGGCATGCTTAATCCTATCAAAAGCTTGAGCACACTCGTCACTAAAGACGAACGAGGCATCCTTTAGGAGTAGCTAAGTCAAAGGTTTGGCGATCTTGGAGAAATCTTGGATGAAACGACGATAGAAACTCGCGTGACCAAGAAAACTCCGAACACCCTTAACATTAACCGGGTGTGGTAGTTGTTCAATTACCTCAACCTTCACTTTATCAACTTGGATGCCGCGTTCGGACACTAAATGACATAAGACCACCCCCTCCGTCACCATGAAGTGACATTTCTACCATTTTAAAACCAAGTTGGTCTCCTCACAACGTTGCAAGACCCGTGAAAGATTAAACAGACAAGCATCGTAATTAGTGTCATACACACTGAAGTCATCCATGAAGACTTCCGTGACAGACTCAATAAGGTCCGAGAAGATGGACATCATACAACGTTAAAAAGTGGTCGGGATATTACAAAGACCAAATGGCATCCTTCGGTATGCGAAGGTGTCGTAGGGGCAGGTAAATGTGGTCTTCTTCTGGTCATCAGGGTGAATCAGAATTTGAAAGAATCCTGAGTAGCCATCTAGGTAGCAGAAGTACTTATGACAAGCGAGACGCTCTAGCATCTGGTCAATAAAGGGCAATAGGAAGTGGTCTTTCTTTGTAGTTGTGTTTAGCTTGCAATAGTCAATACACATTCTCCATCCAGTCACTAATCAAGAGAAATAAGTTCATTCTTCTCGTTCGTGATAACTGTGATTCCTCCTTTCTTAGGGACCACTTGGACTGGGCTAACTCATTTATAATCAAAAATGGGATAGACAATGCCAGCGTCGAGGAGTTTCATAACCTCCTTTCTAACCATATTCTACATATTCGGGTTCAACCTGCGTTGTCCCTGAATAGACGGTTTGTGGTCCCCCTCTAGATGAATACGGTGCATACAAAATTCGGGGCTAATGCCCCGTAAATCATCAATGTTGTATCCAATAGCCTTCTTATGTCGTCGTAAGATAGTCATTGCCGGCTATCAAAAGCTTCTCCAAAAGGATCCCTGTCAAGATAGTCATCAATATAATTTTCAATTTCTAAATCAATGACATCGATACTATAGCAGGACCCCTCTATCATGGGCTTTTTAAGGGCTTGATCGAGACTAAAAGTCATGGTATCATCCCCTACAGAAAGTGTAAGCTTCCCATTCTTCACATCGATGATGACCCCTGTCGTATGTAGGAAAGGGCGACCAAGGATAATGGGAATCGTGGCATCCTCGGCCATGTCTAGAACTATAAAGTCAACAGGAATGAAGTATTTCCCAACTTGGATTGAAACATCCTCTAAGACATTGAGAGGATACTTCACCGATCTATCAGCCATCTGCAGAGTCATGTTAGTGCATTTCAAAACACCCATATTCAATTTTTGACAAATAGAAAAGTGCATAAAGCCACTACTACAAAACATACAAAACATTACGGTTGAAAACCGTCCTAAAAGAAGATAGTAACTGTCATATAGGTCACCGTGATCGTTGATAATCAATCACGGTTTAAAGCAAGTCAAACCGTCATTGTTGTTATTCTTCCAAAGCACGGTTAGGCTACATTACCGTCACTGTTGTTATCCTTGCACAGCACGGTTGGTATACATGACCGTCATTGTTGTTATTCTTTGCAGAGGACGCTTCTTTCTACCAACCGTCATCTTTGTTAATCTTCTGAGATCACAGTTCAAATACATGACCGTCATTGTTGTTATTCTTGGCAAAGCACGCTTTATTCTACCAACTGTGATCTTTGTTAACCTTCTAAAGCAGCTCCCTTTTTTTAAAACCGTCATCTTTGTAAAAAAAAAAATATGTACCGTGTGTATGACAAAACAGCTAAACCGCAACCTTGTTACATATTTTGTTTCCAATACATCCTATAATCTAAAAGAACCCAACATTGCATTTCAGCAAATAACGCTACTAAAGAAACTGCGATTCCATGAATTTCAATATATTACAAACAGTAGGACCAATTTCATCAACTAAAATATATTACAAAGAGCAAGAATTCGACAAAAGAAACGTCATACACATGAAGGTTGCAAGAACATCAATATTTACAAACAAAATACATATTCTTGCATAAACAAACCAAAATATATAATAATAGCAACTTGTAATTGCATGGTCTTCGCAAATTAGTGAATGCTAACCACGTCAATCCACTCTAAGTGCCTGATGACTTCGTGTAGACATTGCGGATACGCTGTAGAATGACGTAAAACCAAGAATGAAAGCTTGTCTTTACTAGCCATATACGGAGTAGTTTTTATAAGTTCCACTTGAAAGTACTAAATAAACATCACAAAACTACAGGTCAACATGATTTAAAGTTTAAACACAAAATTATTAATCCACCATATAAGTAAAATTTAATCTCTAAAACATGAACACTGAATAGAATTGGTACTATAAGGATAAAGTTGGATAGAAATTCATCTAGACTAACCTGTATTACTGCTTGAATTGGAGTACATACTTAGCCCAAATATCACGCACCTCTTCAATTTGTTGAGCCGAATACGTCTTTGGGGATCCAATCATAAACTGATATACAACAACGAAATTAAGCAGCAAGAATAATATATGTATGATATATAGAGTAAAAGTTAGAAAAGAAAGTACATATGAATTCTGAGATAAAAACATACATCCGAAATAATAGCTACGTGTCTTCCTCGGATGATCTCCAACATGTATCGGCAAACATAATATCCGCATAGAATGGTGCCTAGAGGATGCTTAGGACACTAAAATATAAACTCATAATCAGACATATACGAGCATATCAACTGCACTCTATCAATTCTTTACATTTAAAACAGCGAAAAAACAGCAAAACACAAGATTAATAGACAAAAAATTGCATATATAGTGAGCCATTTAGTTGTGAATTCGATCATTAGTGTAGCTAGTTACAACTCCTGGAATCACTTTGACAAAGAACATGAGACTCAATACATTTACAACGACAAATAAACAACAGTAAAGCGCATAACACAAAATCAATCGCCAGAAAACGTTGCTTGTTACAATGTTCCCTTCACCAAACAATGAACAATCAACAGCACAAAAAAACTTAACCCGCATAAAGTTTGTTGTCCCATTGTGGCATCGGGTCAAACCAACATAATACCTGCAATTTCATCCCACAATACAAGGGACACCATAGCACCAGAAACTACATCCACTGAACTTCATTTCACATAACAAAACAGACGTATTTCAAAAATACAATAATAATTGATATCGAAACTTTGTTATATTGATATCCTGGCTAGTGGACCGGGTTTTGGGTTTTCGTCGTACCATGACATGTTTGACGGTATGGCTGCTAGTTGGTGCGACCATATTTCGGTTAGGCTTTCACTCAATCCTGTCGATCCTATGGATATGCCAGTTATTTGCAAGTCTGTTTTAAAATATTTCTCACAAATAATGTAATAATTTTAAAAATAATGTTTGAACTCGATATAATACTAGACGAATACCTTGAAAATATGCCACTTGAGGGTTCTTGCCTCAACCCCAGCAAATGAATTCAAAGAGTTTCTTTTAGTAAATGCCCTGTATTATAAAGATAATTCAAAACAGAAATTATTATCGTTAAAATATGCCTTGTAAAGAGCTCAAAATTAATATCACTGCCTCCCCACGCTAAGAAAGTGCAAATCTATTTCGTGCATGGCTACGTCTAAAACCAAATACTCCAATTTCCTTAGAAATTCTTACTAAAATGCATACCAAGTTTATTTATAACAAAAAAAATCATGTATCCACTGAGTGAGCATAACTTACATGGCTAAAGTCTCCACAAAAAAGGGGACGAGGCTCCGGATATGCAGAAGGATCGCACCAATATACGACACTTTTTGATGGGTTGATACATGCTAACATCCAATGTTCTCTACAAATCCAAAATATAGTCAATTTATAATATGTCCAATCATTATATGCAAAAACTTATACATAACCAATAGTACCATGAAAAAAAATCATGTTTACCCTTCATAATATGCGGCAAATATAAGTTTTTTCCCCCATCACAAACAGCACATGTCATAGTCTTAAGAATATAATCCGAACGAGTGTTTTCATCCTGAACACTTGCAAATTGAGACAATGTCTTCGGGCACAAGAATCCATAAGCATTATGGCAACCGTTACGCACTGTAAGTTCACTCAGATATCTGACATAATAAAAAATAAACTTACTAAAATGTTGGTCAATTGCATCTAAATTACATAACTAAAAACAAGGGGCAAATCAATGATTGAAAATCAAACCTCATAAACAAAGAGATGTGACTAGCGCTGATCATTTGTTCGTCACACCAATGTATTAGTTCCTCGGAACTTAGCATACATGTTTGTTGAAGGTGTAATTTGTGCTCATCAATTGGCACCTTAATCATTGCTCCACTAGCTTTTAACACACGTGCCTCATGTGCTACTAACTTCAAATCAGGGGTTTTCAAGCGTGCCTTAAACTCACGACTAACTTCAACGTCAAGATATTTCATATTTGTGGTCGAGGGCAAAGGTTGTGGAGGTTTGGACTTGCTTGATCTTGGTTTTTCATATTGATTGATCGTACTCACCTTGGAAATTTAAGAGTTAGTAACAAGTTACATCGTTACATAATTCTACAGTTTACAACTATAAAATTTATGAGATTCTTTATTTATGTGTATAACTAAATGAGATCAGACAAAATGTGACATACTTCAAGTTAAATTGCGTAATCGTAATTAACAAAACTTGAAATAGTTTAATGTGTGATTGAAATAGTATTAGACAAAAATAAAAGTTAAAGTAATAACAATAAGTTGATCAAGGCATACTAAAGATATAGTTTACCTTATCGGGATTGTGAATTTGATTTTGTGGCCATTGAACAAATGAGTCCTTAGCATCAATCAAAGTACTAAAGTCACCAACTGGCACCGGTAACTTAGCCATTTCCGATCCGGCCATAACTTTCTTTATTGACACTTTTCTGAAACCCTCCCTCAAAGAGCTACCGTGAACAGAAACAAATTCCTCTTGTCTTGACATGTAAACCAATCCTAACGCCACCATCTTTTTCGGATCTCCATTCAATGATAATGCACAATTTTTCCAAGCCTAAGCATATAATTTAATAAATTATTGAAATCTCAGTCATAATAATAAATTTTTCCAGGCCTAATAAAGTCCATACAAACAGACCGTTAAAAACAAATTTAACAACCTGTTGTGGGGGCACATGAATCCTCGGAACAATGTCTGTCTTGGTCGTACAATTAGGTTCCTCTGCTTCTAGCTCCTCACGTTGTGGCTTATCATGGAAATGCTCCTCACGAGGCGACTCCTCGATTACATGTACTGGTTATATCGGTTGTATCGGTGGTACTGGTTGTATCGGCTGTATTGGCTGTATCGGTGGTACTGGTTCACTCTTAGACACACACATAGATGTCAATTTCTTGTACCCATCTAATAGTTCTTCAGTTGGCTTCACACCACTTTGTCAAAGCTGCATCATCAACATTTGCATCTTAACCACCTCTGTAACACCCCTAATTTTTATAAATTAAATTAGTATCCATATTTTTTATTTTGTTTGCGATTTAACTTGTAATCCTTCATTTTAAATCTTATGGGATTTACGTTGACTCCGACTTAAATTCCTAAAATCTTTATTTTGGCTCAAATTTCTATTTCAACTCGAAACTCGATAAAATATTTTATTATTTCCTCGATAAAATATTTTATTATTTCCTCGATAAATCATTTTATTAAACTTTAATTGAAAAGTATCATTTTGTTTTCAAGAAATCAATTTAATTCATTTTCGTTGAAAACAATTTATTCGTCAAGAAACTCAATCTCCTTACAAACAATTATTTAAATTCAAGATTGACCCATTTGATTTCTCGAGTCAACTAATTATTTTTATCAACACCGAACTTGACCCAAACATTTAATTTTATGACAAAATAATATTTTAGCCCATCTCAAAGTTTGAGTTTAATTCCTTTCTTATGCGATTTAAACTCGATTTATTCCTAAACCAATTATTTATTTTTACTAACGATTTTCAATCAAATCGTAAATTATTGCCCGACCCAAATCGAGTCCGTTACCTCGTCACTAACTAGATGAGTCACTAAATATTTTATTAATTTAAGCACATGTTTTTATTTATCTTATTTCTACTCAACTGCTTTCCTCTCTACTTCTCTAGTGATTGTTGTTACGTTATTTACTCCATTCTTTTTATAATCCCTAAACTCTTCAATTACTCTTTCTTCATTGTACGTAAAACTCATCCTCCTCCAATTTCGTTTAATTACGTTCTGCTCAGCCCGTTACGTATCTCTTCTCCTTCGTTCATTCTAATCCGAGGGTAATTTAATTACTCTTATCCTCGTCTCGTTTCCACTTTTTATTAACTTATATGGTTCTCATACGTTTATTTTAAGTCTATTATACGTCTGTTAAATTTCGTAAATTAATTCCTAGTAGTTTCGTCACAACAAATCGTTTATGAAACTGTGACGGATTAGTTCGCGAATCTGTCAGTTGTTGTAAAACCTAATTTAAAACCTATGATAAACTTTGAATTTAATTTTGTTAATTTACGTACATTAACTTTATAGAGTATAGTTAATGTTTCTAATTGGATTTGTTTTAAAATAAAATTTTAAACGTGTATTATTAAAGAAATACTATCGGGTGTCGGATTCTGACAGTTTATAAAACTACGAATACAAAACCCTGTTAAGTTAGGAATTTCGATTTTCTTCAGAAACAAAAGTTGTAGTTAAGCTTTTAAAGTTTTCAACCTCACTGATCTTATATCATTTTGATTTTTAATGATTTAATTATGAATTTTATAGTAAGACAGTGCAAATCTGAAAAATCTGTAAATTTGTAATTTATTACTTTTAATTACTTAAACTCCAACCCTTTTGAGAAATAATTATGATTTTTACTTTCTTTGACTTTTAATCATTAATTATACATTTATCAAATAAATATAATGTTTATGTCTCAAGGCCTAATATTAAATATTTTATATAACTCATATGTTAAACGATTTCTAATTATAATAACACCTATTTTGGAAAGTTACTATTTGAAGAAAGTTTCTATCTTTGGAAAGTTACTATTTTGGGAATATTTAAGATATCTTCGGATGAAATATTTATTGGTTTGAATATGGAATAATGTTGGAAATGAGAATGTACAGTATATAAGTCTAGGATATGTTGGTTGTTATCATCAGCTATATGGTCAGTGTATTTGCGTCAGGGATACATTGATTGTCGAACTGGGTATCGTTTATGCTCAGGAGTCATGCGCATGTACTTAGGCTAGGACCTCGTTGAACGTAGTCCTATTATAGTTTGAGTTGTCTGGTGAGAGGGCTTAGGAGTCGCTTCGTGGGCACTGAGTTCCTTAACCAGTGAGGCTTAGGGGTCGCTTCGTGGGCACTAAGTTACACTTCGGTGTTGTTTTGACATATCTCTAATAGTAAAAGTTGTACTGATCATCGGTTTTATATTCCATTATTCGTTTTGACGCCATCAGGCTGCTGAATTGTTTTCTGGTTTTGAATTTATTTTGATATATATAATGTTTTGAGTTTAATCTATTTTCTTATATTATGCTTCTATTGCTTATATATTATGTATTATGGCTGAGAGAACTGCCTGAGTTGCTCCCCACTGAATTGTGGCTGTTATGTTTATAACATGACAGGTATTCTGTGTTCCGGGGTTTGGTGTGAGCTAGCGAGTGGCATGGATCCTACTCTGCTTTAATTATGTTTGTTTATGGATTGTTAACCCATTTGAAGGATTTTTATTTTTAGCCCTTTTGTAAAAAGTGGCATTTGTATTGACTGACCGTTCTTTTTGTAATATATAGAACATCAATGTGTATTAATCCCAAATCTACAGTGTTTCCGCCACTGTATTGCGTTAGAGTTTATAGGGGATTACAACCTCATCCATTTTCGCTTGCATGTTAAACACCTAAACACAAGACAGAAAAAATATATTTAGAACAAATTGATGAATATTTCATACATGAGTCTTAAATTATCATATATACCATTGCCTTCAACTCGGTTGGTGTCTCCCTTTTAGAACATTTCCCAAAATATTCGGTTATACATATGCCTTGAGGAACTCCTCGAACACGACCTGGATGTTCAGGCTTGCCAAGCACTTTGGTAAGTATGTCTTCCCTCCCTTCCGGCATAAAGGAACCGTCCTCAACCTCCTTTTCTAGTGCCTCCTATTTTCATTACGATACAAAAATAATTACATGTTCAGGTAATGAAAAGCAATTAACGATAACGATAGTATTTCATCTTTCTCGCGATCGATAGAGTCATCCAAAAGTATTAAGACAGACATGCCAACACTAAACAGAAGTCACAGGAACATCAATCACCGTACAAAGTACTTCACACAAACATCGATCATTAAAAAAAAGTACTAGTAAACTTACGATATTCAACGCGATTTGTTTATCATAATCCGTCATATCGCTTTTTTTAAACGTGTGAGCTCTTTTCCAAACTAAGTGTCGATCAACTTTGCCCACTTTTTTGCCCTTGTCAGCAAAGTCTTTTTTCTGAAAAATATCAATTCATAAAAGTTAACTTTTTATATTACAATTTTCCAGCAATTTAACTTCCTAATCAATTATATAGACATGATATTAAACTAATATGATCAACTTACGACTTTAACCATAATCCCACAATATCCAGCTCGAGAGGCATAGTATTTTCCCCTTCTCTGAGACGCATTCTTCTTGTTCTTCATATTTATGGTCTTATAAGAAAAAAAGCAAACACTAAAATAGTAAGAAATACTATTACCCTTTATTTATCGGTGCCTATAGAAATATAAGATTAGGAAATATTACCTTAAATGCAACACTAGTGCGAGATGCTATAAAAATGTTCCACTCGTCTTGTGTTATCTGAGGATAAATGTGCTGCGGTGGTGTCCTCAAAATACTTCCCTTCATCGTATAGCCAGAAGCGAACCAAAGTAGACTTCCATTTTCTGTGTAACTCTGCCAACTTCTTGCGACACCAATCATGTCTCTCTTGAATGACTTTGAAAGCGCCCTAGTTAAATATGTTCAATTTCAGAAAAATTAGTCAAGAATGTGTAAATACTATTCCGTCACAAATAGAGAACATAAGATGCTACGTAATAGAAAAGAATACATACAATGACATCACCGAACATAAGTTTTTTTGTAGGTTCATCCACATCATTCCATGATTTCACAGAGCAACTAACATTTCTACGAACTACGACGCCGATCCAAGAGCTGAACTTTCCAGCCCATTCTCCTGTAGGCAACTTGTAGTCATCATCCCACTCAAGGTTAATGGGTTTCCCTTCTTTCATCTAACACAGTTCGACCTCTCTCCAAACGTCTTCTTTTTCTTTTGTTCCCACTTGCTTTGACAGTGGATTGGTTTGTGTTCGTCTGATTTTCTTCATTGCTTTCTCCTTCTCCGGCCATTAATCAACCTGAACATACATAGAATTCACACATGTATTATACGATTAAATAAGTAGAAGTATGATATAACAATAAAGGAAATAACACATTAACACTAAACTATGAGAAGGTATTAGTAATAAACAAAATCATATATTAAAAAATGAGAATACACCTATGCATGCTTCTTATTGGCGGGCACGTTTTTTTGAATCAGACACACTATTAAACAATATCCCTTCATCGTGATCATCACGCATATATAAAGTCGAAGGTTCGACTATATCCACATCCTCGTATTGTGATACATGTAGATCAACTCCCTCGAATAAAACATCTTCATCAAGATTATCTATTGTGTGTCATCTACCTCTTACAGATAAGACAACTGACCACTTTTCATCTAACGGGTCTCTTACGTAAAACACTTGCTTTGCTTGTGTAGCTAGTATAAAAGGATCTTCTTTGTGACCCGTTTTGTCAAAATTGACCAAAGTGAAACCTAATTCGTCCTTACGAACGCCGGTATTACTCTCAAACCACTTGCATCCAAACACGGGTATTTGAAATTCTGTGTAATCTAACACCCAAATCTCGTCAATAACTCCATAACAACACATTTGACCTAAAATTGGGTTCTTATCCTTTGAACTAGCAAAGTGCAGTGCTTCTGCCTCTACACAAACTCCACTGTTTTGCATTGTGCTCATATCATCTTGATCATGAGTGTAAAATGTACATCCATTAATAGCATAGCCACTATAAGACGAAGCAAATATATTTGGCCCAAAGCAAAGTCTACGTAGCCGCAGAGAAATAGCAGCAGGATATTGTTGCATGTCATCTATTACTCGTTCTCTGAACCAAACCCTAAAATTCTTGTTGTGCTCACTTGCAATCCATTTCTCAATTCTGTTACGATGCTTCTCCCTTAGGAAGACCTTATGCTTCTCAATATATGGTTCCACCTCTTCTTCATTATGAAGAACATATGTATGTGCTATATGCCCACTTCTCAATCAACATATCTTGACGAACATGACCCCTAAGACCTTTACCCATCATCCACTCACTATGTCTATACTTTGGAACCCCAAGTAACTCCGAATCTGATAAGTGTGTATAGCAATAAGAAAGTGCTTCATCGGTTATTACACGCTCGGCAATACATCCTTCTGGACGATATCTATTAGATGTATAATCTTTATAAACTTTCATCATTCTTTCAAAAGGATATTGATACCTTAGATAAATTGGCCCAAGGTATTTGACCTCTCTAACCAAGTGTACGGTTAAATGAACCATGATTGTGAAAAATGAAGGAGGAAAGTACATTTCAAATTGGCAAAGGGTAGTCACAATCAGTTTTTCCAAAGACTCTAACTCAGTAGGATCAATCACTTTGTTGCATATGGCATTAAAGCAAAAGCAAAATCTACTTATTGCATCTCGAACCTTTTTAGGTAAGATGGAACGAATAGCCACAGGTAGTAATTGTTGCATCAAAGTATGAGAATCATGGGACTTTGGACCTACAAGCTTAAGATCCCGTAGTGATACAAGGCTACTAATATTCGATGAATAGCCCTCGGGCACTTTGACGTCATATAGGCACTTACAAAACACTTTTTTCTCGTTTCGTGAAAGTGTATGAGCGGCCGGAGGTAGATAAGCTTGTGTTCCTTTCTCTTGTGGTGCCAATTCGGGTCTAATCTTCATAGCCACCATGTCTTTCCTAGCTGCTATGTTGTCTTTTGACTTATCGGGAACATTCAAAGAGTGTTGATTATATTATCACAAACATTTTTCTCAATATGCATAACATCTAAGCAATGTCTAATTGAAAGTTCGCGCCAATAAGGGAGTTGCTCAAATAAAGGAGACATCTTCTTATATCCACGAGATGCTAATTTCGAACCCTTCTTCCCATATGTTATATGTATATTTTTCACCTTTTCATATACATCTTGACCGGTTAATATATTAGGACATGAGCGATGTTCAGGCTTCCCATTGAATGCTTTTTGTTGCTTACGATATAAATGATCATGACCTAAAAATCTCCGATGTCCTAAGTATGCTTGCTTACGTGAACATGGCAAATAAATCAAATCAACATCTTCTCCACACAAGGGGCATGCCTCTTTCCCATGAACTGTGTGCCCACATAAATTACCGTATCCAGGAAAATCAGTTATAGTACATAACAATAATGCTTTCAAGTTGAAAACATTGTTCTTGTGTGCATCAAAGACTTGAATCCCTTCCTCCCACAATAATCTCAAATCATCAAGAAGAGGTGCCATGTACACATCTATGTCATTACCGGGTTCCTTAGGACCAGAAATCAACAAGGACAACATCAAATACTTTCTTTTCATGCAAAGATGAGGGGGTAAATTGTAGATGGCCAAAAGCACAGGCCACGTACTATGTTGACTACTCAAATTGCCATAGGGATTCATCCCATCGGTAGACAATGCAAATCGAATATTCCGGGGCTCGTTGCCAAACTCGGGATATTTTGCATCAAGTGTCTTCCACTCATTCCCATCAGCAGGGTGTCTCAACTTCCCATCATTAGCTTTCCCAAACCTATGCCAAGTCAGCAACTTTGCATCTTGTTTATTCGCAAAGAGACGCCTCAGTCTAGGTATTATAGGAAAATATCAAAGAACCTTTGACAGGATCCCCTCCTTCTTCTTATATCGCCATTCTTTACACACAGGACAATGAGTAACATTTGCATATTCTTTACGATACAATATACAATCATTTGGACATGCATGAATCTTCTCATATTTCATACCAATTCCTTTAAGTACCTTATTTGCCGCATATGTACGATTAGGAAGAACGTTATCTTCAGGAAGCAAATCCTTTACTGCTTCTAAGAGGTCGGTAAAACCCTTGTCAGTCCACCCATTTATTGCCTTACAGTTATATAACGTGACAATTGCCGACAGCTTTGTGTGCTTCTTACAACCACAATACAAAGGGATTTCAGAATCTTTCAACTTCTCCAAAACAACACTAGTCTCATCCATATTTGGTTTAGTTTCGTCTAGATTTTCTTCATCATCAATGTTTTCGTACATCCTATCTTTCTGCTCATTATCATTATCTAATTCGGATACCATATTGTCACCCGAATGTTGTGATGAACTAGTATCATCTAGATCTCCTTCATCACCTAAGCAAGTTTCCTTATGCATCCCAACAAATTGGAAATTTTCCCCCATTTTTTTCGATTCTCCATGGAAATTCCAACATTTGTACTTCGATTAAATTTCCTTTTCTCTAAATGTATTTTGACATCCGAGAAACTCATGTACCTAATATTTAGACACATTTCACAAGGGCACGCCATACTAGATGTGTCCTTCACATTTTTTCTTACGAAGTTATAGAATTCACTTAGCCCAAGATCATATTCCGGATCGCCTTTGTTTCCACTAATCATCCAAGTACGATCCATCACGTTAAGGTGATAAATGAATGATACGTACTCAAAGGGAAAATGATATCTGGAATTGCTAGGCGAAGGGTTGTGGAGGAGAGATTACGTAATGAAGATGATTGATGACACTGTAAAAAGACATTTATTTTTATCAAACATAAGATCTACTTACACAACCCTCATTTACCAATTCTACCTCGTTAAGTAAATAAGTAAGTTAAGTCACTATGTGTCGCAATTATAGCTATATGTTTCTCCTATTTACACAAATCAATTAATCACATATATTTCACACATATGCATTCAATTTCACTAAGTGCAAGATGATGTACATATGTTTATTCAATTTTTTTAAAATATTCATTCTTGTACATGATTTAAAGTAACATATATAATTGTACAAAGATAGACACGATCTTAATGAAAGTCTTGATCTTAATGAAAGTCTTCGACGTGTGGAATTAGAAGGCGAGATATTGTACAACATACCAACCAAGACCAAAGCAAAAACCATTGTTTCAAGATTAAGTCTCACTATAATGTCTATGATATAATGTCTATGATTACTAGTTCAACCCAAGTGCAAGCAAAAAAATGATCATGTATTGATATATAAACTCAACAAAGACAAACTTCAACAAAGAAAAATTAATATTTGAGAATGAATAAAACATTAACATAACTTAGCCAGTAACAAAAAAACCAACAAAAAAAATTTGGATTCCTTGATTATTCTCCATATGGCTTATAAATAAGACTACTAGCATAAGATGGACTTCACAATATCATTTAGTTATGTGTAAATTATAGAATATTAATCATTAACCAAGAGTTAGAAAAACAAATGAATGAATAAACTGGACAAACAACTTGAAATTCAACTAAATAAATTCAACTTGAAATTCAACTAAATAAATGAATGAACTTGACAAACAACAACTTAGAAAAAACAAGCAGATTTCTTCAAAATTTCATCAAAACCCTAAAATGATGAACTAACTACTTAACATCAGAAATTGAATAAATTAAACCATAAATTGAGGACATACATTAACCAGAGTGAGGCGCGGCAAAGAGGAGGATCGAACGTCCGGTCGTCGGCGTCGAATGACGGGATTGAAGAACCCTAAATCGATGACGATTATTTACGACCTACAACAGAAAACAAAGAGGATAACTAATTAAACCAAAGATTGAACCAAAAAAATGCAATTTAGGGTGTATCCATGCAATGGTCTCACGATAACAAGGAAGACGAAGATGGGTAGGTGAAACGACGAACGGAGGACGGCGAACGGAGGACGGCTTGGGTACCGGCGTCTTGGTCGAGTAGCGTGAAGGGATGGAATGAAGGAGGTCGGTGAAGTGTGATATGAAGGGTCTTAGGTTTTATTTTTGAGGAAAAGAATAATTCATTAATAGAACGCCAAACGACACTTACATTGGATACTTATAATCGCAAACAAATCTATTAAAAGCCAAAGAATACAATTTCTCTTATAAACTAGGGATCTCAAGACATGATTTGACAATTCGGCATGACCTCGTATCGCTATCTTCTTGCAGCTTTTGATGAGGGGATCCTTCGTTTGATTCATAAGGGAAGAAAACTTACATTCTATTGGTTTCCAAGATCGTTGACAAATTACTTGTATCCATTGAAGAGACCAACAACGAACCATCAACAAACTAATCTTGTCAATAAACATGAAACTAACTCCTATACTAATGTAAAGGACCGAAACCTTGAAAATAAGGAGGAAAACCTTGAAAATAAGGACGAAACTCTCATAAAAAGAGAGACATTTATTGAATAATAGATTGAAATTCATACTATGGATTGAAAATTGAACAAATTTTGGGGCTTACCATCGATTAATTATCGATGGAGGCCCCGACGGAAGGAGGAATGTAGGGTTTTTTTTTGAGGAGGCAAGAGAGAGATTTTAGGGTTTTCGCAATCCAAGTCTTTGTTTTAAGGGTCTTAGGCTTTTGATAATAAGTTAGAGTATGAAATTCTAACTTTACGTATCTTAGGGAAGTTAGAGTACGTTCAAATAAAATATTATTATTTTCATTTATGTCGCTTTAAAGAATCAAACGACCTCTTTGTCTATCATAGAGGTCGCTTCTCCTTCCAAACCGATTTCTTAAGTAATAGAGGTCGTTTTGTTTGACCAACCGTCCTCTTTGTTGTACATAAGATCTCACTTTTTCACCAAAACCGTCATAATTGATAATTTTTTTCCGCCAAATACCGAATGTACCTAAAGGACGGTTCCGTGTGTAACCGTCATCTTATAAGCGTCATGGTAGGCTATAATTGTAGTGGTGAGCTAACGCTAGCACCTAAATCACAGAGAGCCTTATCAATGGCAAGCGTCCCTATAAGGAGTGAAAAAGTAGAAGAAAAGAATATTACATTAATAAATTGGGCTGGAAAACACTCCTTAAATGGAAAGAGGGAAGAAAATCAAACTCAGCCCAACAAGAAAAGATGGAAGAAAATAGGCAATCGGAGTAATATACATGCTCTAATATAAATTTTTGTTTAATTTTGGATCATAATTCACATTTAAGACAATTAGATTCGTTGATTTTTATTAATAATTATACTTTTTATTGTAATCATTAGATGTTATATTTACGGATTTTTTTAATTAAACCTTAATAAGGGTGATTTTTGAAGGAAAGACGAGGAGTATAATATGGGAAATGTGAGTATGAATTAAAAAAAAGTTGGACACCAAAAGTAATACTTCGTACTCGAAAGTTCGAAACTTATCTGGAGACTGTCTCATTTTTTTCGATTATCGAAAAACGCACTTACTCGCATTACAATATAGAGGGAGAGGAGATTCGAAATTGAAACCCACTATCCCAGAACACCTAGTTACATTTCAAAAGTAGTAATTCCTCTGTTTCATTGATATCTTCTCCATTTCTTTTTTCACTCATTTCCTTCATTTCTTCCCCTTCCTTTTTTTGCTATAAAATTTCTCTCTTAGTTAGGTGTCCCCCTTAGGGGGCGTTTGGTTTAACAAAAGAAAAGAGAATGAAATCAACAAAGGGAAAGAGGGGGAAAGAAATGAGATTGCCTCCAAATTTAGGCTGTTGTTTGGTTTCATTGAAAATGAATGCATTTCATCAAATATTAATGGTTTGCCATCTTCAAAATCATTAAAAATTTATTTCGTAATATTTATACATTATATCTGAAATAATATTTAGAATTCATTAATTTTAATATTAAAATCATAAAAATAAATTGTGTAACTTTTATACGGAGTATATTTTAATAATAAAATATTTATAAAATAATACTCCCTCCGATTTTTAATAATCTTCCCCTTTGATTTTTGGGTAAAAAATAAGGGTGTAGAAATGTGTGGTTCAAAAGAAAAGAAGGAAGAAAGAGAAATGTAAGGGTAATTCAAGACCACATGTTGATAACCCAAAATAGAAATAAGGAAGAAAGAGTGTTTCAGCCAAATAAGGAAACAGGGAAAATAAATAAAAATCGGAGGGAGTATGATTTTTACAAATTTTTAATCTAAATACGATATTTAATAATTTTTTACAATATGATTAAAATTTTAAAAGTTGTATTTTTAAATTGGTAAATTAAGGGGTCAAACTTTTTTATCCATATTTTGACCCAACCCCGACCTGTATTTGACCCGACCCGATAGTGGGGTGATGGTCATGGTGGTGGTGTGGGGACCCTTGGTGGTGGTCGTGGTGGTGGTTCATGGTGAGTTATAGATCGAGCAATGTGCATGGTTATGACTCGGTGGGTTAGTGGGAAAGGGAATTGATTACCTTGAGGGTGGAGGAAGGAGTTAGAGGGTTAGGGAGGGGAAAGTGAATAATTGAAATGTGTAAACAAAAGCAAACAAAGAAAAATCATCCCTTGCTATTTCCTGAATACCTTATACCAAACGGTCCCTAAATATAATAAAAGAACGAAATTACTTTTTCCTAACGCAACTTTACTCAATTCTAACGTATTTTTCTTAATATTTCCAAATTTATCATTCTCATAATTCATTGTTCTCCCAACCAAGAACAACTTTTCTCTCGTTTGCATACAACTATTCAAACTACAATTACAAATCAAGTATGAGTACTAATTCGATTATGAGTACTAATTCAATTGGAGTACACCGTTTTTCCTAAATTAGTTGTTTGGTTACGGTAATTACTTTTTCAAATTACTCTTTAATTGAAATTGAAGTATTAAATTAGGGTTTTTTTACTTTTTTTTTTCTAATTAATGTTTAATTGAAATTGGTGGAGTAAATTAGAGGATCGATCATTAGCACTAATTCAATTAATGATAAACTAATTATCGTTTTCCCTAAATCAATTGTTTGGTTACATTAATTATTTTGTCTAATCAAAATTTAATTGAAATTGAAGGATTAAATTATGGTTTAGTTACATTTTTTTTTTCTAATTATTGTTTAATTGTAATTGGTGAAGTAAATTAGGGTTTAGGGAACGAATTAAATGGTGGTGGTAGCGGTGGTCATGGTGGTGGTGGTGATGATGGCCGGTGGGTTGGATGGTCGAATTCAATTAGGTCAAATTTGATAGTTTTTTTAGAGAGAAAGTCAACATCACCTTTGAGAGCGTTGGGAAATGACGGGGACAATTGAGTAAACACTCGTTAGGAAAAAGCACGACCAAAAAGAAGAATCTCAATGGGGGCCCACCACCCGTCACATCTCTATCTCTGGGTTCAATTCCGTTGTATGGAGCTATTTGATTATGCCAACTACACTTGATAAATCAAATAATCATTGACCTTTCTCTCTCAACTGTCTCCTCCCACGTCTCTCTCTCTCTTCACACAAAAGTCCTCTGTTTCCCAGCTCACCTCCACACACATAACAAAACTCTAAAATCCCTCATCATCTTCAACTATCAATCAAATC
This sequence comes from Agrostemma githago, assembly GCA_958450325.1. Lineage (NCBI taxonomy): Eukaryota > Viridiplantae > Streptophyta > Magnoliopsida > Caryophyllales > Caryophyllaceae > Agrostemma > Agrostemma githago. Next base: position 55,305,758 of record OY288247.1, on the reverse strand, counting down.
AAATCAAATCGATGGCGGAAGAATCGTTCATGGAAGCAGTTGAAGAAGGACTCAAACTCTCTAAGCGCCTCTACTACGGCAAAGACCGATCAATTGCGCCACCGCGTCCTCCGCCACCGATGTCCAAGTCGCCGAACGCGTACCTGCCGACGGCCGCCATGCTTTACGCAGTCGTCGGCGATCCCGGCATCGTCGACAACCCCGACATCCCGAGCTACCAGCCGTATGTGTACGGCCGTTGCGATCCGCCGGCCTTGATTCCGCTTCACATGAATCGCGTGTCGCTGGAGGCCGATTCCTATTTGGGTGATACTGTTTTTATCACCCTTGCCGGCGAGTGGAGAGTCCACTGTGTTATGGGAAGTAAAACTGTTGATTGTCGCCTCGCCGTTCCCATGGGCGAACAAGTATGTTTTCTTGTATTGCTGATTCATTCGCACTCAATTACCGGGAAATATAACAGTAGTGGGATGGAGATGAAACACTGACTCTACCGATTAGATTTAATTTTGAGTAGCTGTATAAGTTTAACTTACTACGGGGCAGTATTTTTGGTGACTGAGGTCCGATTTCACCTCTCCTCTCTTCTATTGTAATGCAATATGCGCGCTTATTTGGGCATAAAAAGTACTATGTATCTCTCTATATCTTCTAGGGGATGGCTAAGATGGAAATAATCTCGTGTGATGGATGATGAGGTGTATGTGTATGCTGCTTTTATGTTTACTAGTGACCTGACCCATTTTTGACTTTTTGTATTTGTGGTAGCGGTTCACTCTGTGATTCTATTGTCATCTAGAGGTCTTTTTTCATTATACTGTTGCATCTCTTTAGTTGGTGGTTTGACTGGATTTTGAACAAAATCAAGATAAAGCTAGTGGTTCATTTGGGTGGCCAATTACACTGTGATCACAAATGCTGATGTGGGATGATCTTCCAGACCTCCTCAGTGTACAAAGATATTCCTTGATATTACAAACTGAATGTGGTTGATAAATATTAACGTGTCACGATCGCTTTGGTAAAGTAATTGCCCAGAATCTGTGCGCTTGCGCATTCATTTGGATTATGAAAGTTTCTCTGATGTCCAGTAATGCCTCCTACACTTCTTCCACCCTTTCTAGTTAGATGGTGTGTGGTGTTCAGAACAATGATACATTACGCTTCTTATCTTATTTTGGAATGGGAGAGAGGTTGAATAAACACTCATCGTATTCCTATCTTTCTTTAGCTTCATGCATTTATCATTCTTTCAGTTGTGTACTTTTCCCCGCCTGTTCTCAAATTATGTATCGTGTGCTTTGACAGGGTTCGATTCATAGTGTTGAGATTGATCTTCCTCGAAAATCATATCATACTCAACTAGTTGCTTCAGAAGAAAAAAAGGATGAGGAAAATGCCTTAGGGGCTGATGACGGGCTACTTCTAAGGCCTGACATATTCTTGTTAACTATTCCTCAGGTGCCCAACTCAAATTCTGCTGATTTTTGTAAAACCAACTCTTCTATTGTCAGACAATGGACCTTATATGTGCTTTATCTCTGATAGGTTGATGGGGGTACCAATGTTTCTATTAAAATTAGTTGGTCACAGAAGCTATTGTATCATGATGGTGAATTTTCTCTGTGTATACCATTCTCTTTTCCAGAGTATGTGACTCCTCTAAGCAAAAAGATACCAAAAAGGGAGAGAATACAGTTAAATGTCCACCCAGGTAGTGAAAGTGAAGTCGTGTGTAAGATTGTCAGTCACCCATTAAAGGTACTCTGTGTATACCATATTCATTATTATTTAGTGATCTATTGGGTGGTTTCCTGATTTATATCTTTGTATTTCAGGAAAGAAAGCGGCAAGTGGATGGTCTTTCATTCTTGTATGAATCAGATGTTCTTTCGTGGTCAAGTATGGACTTTAGCTTCTCGTACAGTGTAATATTTCTAATCTAAAATTGACAATGCTTTAAGACAATAGCCTTAGCCTTATTTGCTATACGTATCTTTGCACAACAATATTCTTTCATATTGTGCCTTAGATTTTGTTCTATCCATTGTCAGGTTCCTTGTAGTCATATATCTGGCAGCGTGCTTTTGAAATCTCCGTCAGTTGATGATATTGACCAAAGAGAGATGTTTTGGATGCACATTCTTCCAAGAAGTCACCGAGATAAAAAGGTTTGGAATAGAAACATTAATGTCTGATTGAAAATTTAAAGCTCAACAAACCCCTCCATTACATTTTTAAATTTAGATGTTTGATGTTAATGTCTGCCAACATTCCCGAACATGAATGATGATGACTTCTTGAAAGTCCAATGTTAGATTAGCAGCCCTTGCTGGTGTTGATCATAGTTTGATTAGAAATATTAGCTGCAAAAGGATTTCTGCGTGAATGCTTGGCTATCTTGGTTTAACTTTTGAACCCATTCTTAGTCATCTCCTGAAGAAATGCATGCTCTGAATCCTGCATGTCAATCTTCATGTTATGTCTCTTTTTCCATTTTTCTCTCTATAGTTCAACTCTCATCTCCTTGTATTATGTAATCTTAAATAACTCTGCTATTTACCAGGTTTTTCCCAGGAAGATTGTTTACGTTATTGATACTAGTAGAAGCATGCACGGAAAGCCACTCGAGACAACAAAAAGAACATTATGTGATGCTCTATCTGAGCTTAATCCACAAGATTCATTTAACATAATAGGTTTTAATGGAGAGATCAGCCCCTTCTCATTATCCACGAAGATTGCTAGTCGCGAAACAATTGAAGAAGCTGTGCAATGGGTTGGCACCAACTTTGTTATAGGTGATGGTACAAACATTTCTCTTGCAATGAACAAGGTTTGTCTTCAATTGCTACATCAGTATTTCTTGTAACAAGCTCACGATAGGGTGGTGTTAACATTGGCTGGTCTTTCACGTACTTTTTCTCATACTTTCTATTTGTAGAGATGAAACCCACCCACGGATGAAAAACCCCATAAAAGGACACATTATTTTAAACATAAAAGTTACTCTCTCCGAGTTTTAGGGCCTGTTGGGATAGAGGGAAAAAGAGGGGAGGGAAAGAAAGGGGAGCAATTTCCTTTGTTTAGTTTGTAAAATGGGGTAGAGGGATTTGGAGGGGGAGGGAAAATGGATCCCTCTTTAAAGGCAAATCATTTTCCAGCAACATTGGAAAGATTTGGAAGGAAAACTTACACCCTCCATTCTCCCTCCCATCCCCTTCCTCCCGTTTCCCTCCCCTCCCTTTCCCTCTTATTTTATTATCCAAACACACCCTTAGTGTTCTTTCCTTTGGAGCCGAGTTACCTATTCTTCATTCTTTTTTTAAGCTATCAATATGGGCTCTAGATTTAACCCCCCCCCCCCCCCCCTTCTCTTCCTTCTTTTTCGAGCCACTCATTCTTCCACTCTTATTTTCACCCCAAAAGCAAAAAGGATCAGCACTAAAATTCGGAGGGAGTACTAAAGATTAAAGTTAAAAATGAAATTTGGGGCTTACCATTACCACCAAAAAAATTGTAGATTGTTTCCCATAGCTGATGTTTGTAATGGAGTTAGAGTAAGTGTTGCATCTGTCTATTACTATGAGCTGCTATGTAACGAGTCAAAAGTTATTTGGAGCGGAATTTCTGAAATTTCCTAAATAGTTTTGCTGAACGATAGCAAAATTATTCGGGAGAATATTGCAGTAAAGGGCTGTGAGCCAGCCGAACTATTGCGGAACTCTTTTTTTAAGTATGCATTTTGTTGAGCCAGAGATGGGGCATTCTTTATGTTTCTTTTGCTAATAGACTTGGATTAAGCATCCTCTTTTTCTCGCAGGCATTGGAGATGTTATCAGATACACGTGATGCATTACCTATGATTATTATGATTACTGATGGGGCCGTTGAAGATGAGAGACGTATATGTAATGATGTGAAGAGCCATCTATCCAACATGAAAACATTATGTCCACGTATACATACCTTTGGCATAGGTAGATAAAGCACTTCCTTCTCAGATAGATGATTCAAACCATTTTGAACTTGGCACATTAAAAAATTGTCCCATCATATAGGAAAATAAGGACAGAAAGTATTGTGTCCAATAGGAAGGAGAGAATTTTATTCACCGTGAATTAAATGAAACTTCAATGCAGCATATTATGAAGTTACTTGGCTACAAAAAGGCTCAGTCTATGCATTACATTTTGACTGGACATTATCGCAGTTTTATTTTTCTGGTTTGTAGGTTTTCAATTCAATCAATTGTCCGTTATATTATTTCTAGATCATGTCTGTAGCTAATCCTTGTTCAACTACTACCATCGCTTCTATACATTATTGTTTTTTCATCTACAAGAATGAAGACAACTTGTTCAACGACTTCCTTTCTCATCAGTCATCACTTACTGTAATCTTCACAACAGCAAGGCCCACTGAAATGACTAAATAAATCCCTCTGAGTCTTTTTCTTCTGTTTATTTGCATGCGCTATTGTCTCTGTTTACTTGTGAAGTCGGGTAATGCATGTGTATTGGTGGTCGGTCTTGTATAAAGAGTCTTTCTACTAGTTTGATTCAAGAGCCTTTCTATTTCATCCTCCTCAGTCCTCACACCTTATGTGGTTGCTGTGCTAAATTCTGACTACGAAGCAAATGATGTTCTTTCTTTCTCTCTCTCTCTCTCTCTTATTTTTTGGCCCGAAATTTCTGCAAATAATTATGTCTAAGGTTTTATTCAATTTTGACACAATGTGGAATGCAGGTTTATATTGTAATCATTACTTTTTGAGGATGCTAGCAATGATTGGACGAGGCCTTTATGATGCTGCCTATGAGACAGGTTGGTTATTCGATCATAAATCATAAAACATGTGAATGTTGTTCAATAATGGCTGATTTAGTCACTATGTTCCCTGTGAAATGATTTTTCCATATGTTTTGTTTTTGTTTTTCTACAGCCAGTCGTGAGTCATGACTCTTGGTTTGTTGTTTATCATTCTTCACCTGTGATTGAATTTGGGCCTCCTTTTTCGTTTTGGTTTGAAGTAGACATGGTTATCATAACTTGTGATCATGGAGTATTGAGCTTTAGATTATGATACTATGACTGGAATCACCATTTTTCTTCTTTTGGGCAAGTTTAACGAGTTTTCTCATCACCTAGATTTTATCATTAAGTCTCATTGGTTGCCTGGATTTTAAGTTATTAACATGTTAACTAGATACAATATCATTCAAGAACATGTCTATTTCAGTTGTAAAAGTATCATACAAGAATGTCTATTTCAGTTGTAAATTCCTCGGTGATTGTGTCTACAGATGGCATAGAAAGTCGGTTTCAGAGACTAATTTGTAGAGCCTCTTCTGCTATATTTGCAAATATTTCTCTTGATGCATTAGACGGAGTCAACGATGTAGAGGTACTTCTTTATCTTCTATTATGTTCCGTGGACTTGGATACTTCATTAGGCCGTATCTTAAGGGCATGTTTGGATAGCAAAATGAGAGGGAAAGGGAGGGGAGGGGAGGGGAGGGGGAAGGATGGAAGGATAAGGGAAGGGGAGGGGAGGGAGAATGGAGATGGACCATTTCCCCTCCAAATCTTGCCTATTTTGGAGGGGAAATATTTTATCTTGGTGGAGGGAAATGGAGGGATCCATTTTCCCTCCCCCTCCATATCCCTTCACCCCATTTTTTTTAACCAAACAATGGCTCCCTTTCCCTCCCTTTCCTTTCCTTTCCCTCCCTTTCCTTTCCCTCCAAAACCCGCTATTCAAACACACCTAAGAGATCTATGTCTGTGCCCTTTGTTATGGTAACTGGATTTCAAGTGTATTGAATGCATGTTTTGAAATGAAATGATGAGCTAATTGTAGCATTATGAATCGCTTGGAGTAAAAAAGACCTTAAAATCACACTGTATTGTCAAAGTATGTCAAGTCCTCCTCATAGCTTTATGCAACAAGGGAGAAGGATGGTTTCTATATTGTTGCCATTTCTCCAGAGAAAACATGAAGTTTCTCAAAAAAATAACCAAGCCGAGTCCAATACCCTCGGCAAGTGTGTAGGGATGGCAAATGGTAGGATCGAGTAAGATCTTATAGGATCCAAATCCAGATTCTTTTCACCAAGATATCTGCAAATCCTAATGTTTGAAATTTCAAGACTCGGACCCTATGGATTTGGGTCCAATATGGGTCTAATATATTTTCTATGTCAATAAAAATATTTTCTAACACCACATTTCATGTTTTAGTAGCAAAATATGATACTAATACAAGTATCGTGAAATTTCAAACATAAAAAAGTCAGACACTAAGAATTGGGTTAAAAATCATCAATTAATGAAATCAAATAAGATATTACTCCGTAAATTGAATACGATAAAAATAATCGTAAAAGAGGGAGGAGAAAGAAAGTAATCGAAATAAGGAAGTGCACAGTGTACTTAACTAACTACATACACCTCCAAATGACCACCGATAAAGGAGCAACCTCTTTAGTGAAGGAGAACACTGAATAACGTTGAAGAAATGATATGTGCTGACGTCAATGTCAATCCTTGTGAAGGAAAGTGGTCGGAGAAGGATAGTTGTTGTAGGAGTGGTTGGCAAAGGACAACATACCTTGCCAAGGAACATCTCTCGACGAGTCAACGACTAAGAAATGACGTCGCCGTCGAGGAAGGAGCAACCAATGTTATTAGATATTTGAGAGTTTGGTTATTTTGAAGGTGACTTTAAATTGCAAGTTTCGAAACTAATTTTGTGATATGTGTTCGGCCATGAAAAACATTGGATGTAGAAAATTATACTCCCTCCGGTCATTAATTATTGCTCATAGGGTAATGCACAAAAAATAAGAAATTCTCTTAATAATCTTAAAATAAGAAGTGGTGGGCCATAAATTAAATGTTTTACATTTTTACAAGGATAGGTGGCACAATTTGGTTGGTTAAGACAATGGCATAAGGATAGATGGGTAATTAGTATGTGACAAATAAGGAAAGTGGAGAAATGAGACAAAAAATAATAAACTGCCATAAAAGGAAAGCGGGGCAATAATTTGTGACCGGAGGGAGTAACTTATAAGGGTTTAAAGGTAGGAAGGATAAGGATCTCCAAGGGGGATCCTGGATCCGGGTCCGACCCGGATACTAAGGATCCCAAAAAAAGGGATCTAGATCTCAAAGGGAAGGATCCAGATGGAGACCCTCAGACTTATATATGGATTCGTGTCTGAACCAGATCCTAAGGATATCAAAAACAAGTGATCCATATCCTACCCTGTGCTATAGGGTCTAGAGGATCGGGATAGGATTCGAGATCCGTGGTCATCTCTACATGTGTGCATGTTGAATACATGGGCAGATCTAGGATTTGGGATAGTCTTGGGCTAAATTTTATATAATGTAAGATTTTTTTTAATTTTTTTCAGGATTCAAAATAAATAAGCTATAGACATATAGTGTTAACCTAATGAGATGGAATATCATTAACTTTTGGAAATGATAAATTCGTTTGAAGTGTATTACTAAGTACTAGTTTACTTCGGAGTATTATGGTTTCGAGACATGTTTTTCAAACAATTGTTTGTTTACATTGTTAAGTCATTCTATGAATTTTTTCTAAGCGCACCACCACAAAAATTCATAAGTTTGACAAATACAATGAATCGGAGTATCATATTGCAACACCACCCAAAAGCTTAAGACGATTTTTGTTACATTATTTTTTAATACGAAGTAAAAATACACATTATTATCGTTCTTGTAAATTATAAGTACATTGTTACTCATTTAAAATATGAATTGTCAGTTTCTTATATCTAAATAATCTTGAGATATGTTATTTAAGCATTTCGCGGGAAAAAAAATTACTCCCTCCCATTTACTGGAATCCTACCATTTGATTAAAATATACCTCACATATATTCAATCTTTGGTAGGTTTCCAGTGAATGGGAGGTAGTATAAGATATACCCTAACTAATAGGAGAAAGTTATAAAAATCTAAGGGGTTTTCTACGTTGTACCCTCCTGTTTTTTTGTTTTCTATCATGTACCCCTCCTATTTTCTAAACCTCCGCTAATATCCTTGTAGTTGATTTAACTTCATGAAACGTAACCTAATCACAATTATTTGACTAATGCTCCGTTAATTAGATGACATGACAATGTCTAAGCTATGACATGACTAGTTTTGACAACTTTGACTTGTTTTATCTCCACTTTCCCCAACTTTTCTCTCTTATTTCATAATTTTCCCCATTTTCTCCCTTTTATACATCAACCTCTTATTCTTTTTTACTTATTGATTTCTCCCCACTTTCTCCTCAGCTTATTCTTTTGCTTAAAATAATGATATTTTACTGAATTCTAAAGAAATTAATTCAATTACATTAACAAACAAAACATGGATGTTGTATGATCATGAATTTTAAAGACAAATAAAGAAGAGTAAAAGAATTATCATCAAATGAAGAAAAAAAATCAGAAATTATGCCTGAAAATTAAAATAGGAGAGAACATAGGAAACATAGATGAAGATTAATTAGGGGTTTTTTTTAGTATGAAAAATTGTGATTATGTCATGTTTAATGAAATTATCAACTACAGGTGTATAAGTAGGGGTTTAGAAAATAGGAGGGGTACATGGGAGAAAATGAAAAAAAATAGAAGGGTACAACGTAGAAAAACCCAAAATCTAAAATAAAATTAATAGGAGAAAGTTGAAATTAAAAATCTTTAAAATGTTTTGTTGTAACTCAACTGACTCAAATATGACTTAATTTTTATTTATCCTAAACTTTACTTGGGCTATAGCCCAGACTGCCTTGCCTTCAATTTGCCCCTGGTTGAATACATGTGCCAAGTCCAAGCAGCATAGCATTTGATGATTTGAATGTATGTTAGTGATCTTTGACTATATTTGACTATGCATCTAGAATGTAGTTTCTTCGTGTTGCTCTTGATTATTCTTTTCCTGATACGTAAATTACCTCCTGCGAGTTTACTTTTTGATTTTTTGACGAGCTTGTCTTATGATCTGTTTTACTTTCAACTGAAACCTCAGATATATCCGACCTGCGTTCCGGACCTCTCATCAGAAGGGCCGTTGATAATATCGGGAAGATATAAAGGAGATTTTCCTGAAGTGGTCAAAGTGAGCGGTATTGTTTCAGACATGACGAGATATGAAGTGGATTTGAAGGTCAACAAGGCAAAGGGGATACCTCTTGAAAAAGTAAGATATTGCTATATCTGCTTGCTATGTGTTTCATTAGCCATGCATTTTCTTCTAATGTGATACCTTGTCTATTCTGGGTATATCAAGTGTCATTTTCAAAATAGGGGTATAGGTATGCCATAACATTAAGATTAATACACCCTTTCACTAGTACTACATTTAAGGTCACATATACGTCTACCTTTCCGAACGTGATCTATTGAGGGACTAATATTCAATCAATTCCCTTTTTTCGGTTTTGTCAAAATGATGCTAATTTTGCATGAAACTTGTGACATTGTAGTTCATAATGAGTCAATTGGTCGATGTGATGACTTCCCATCTTCAACGTTTCTTGTTGACATGTGTATTTTGCAGATATTGGCTTTGCAGCAAATAATTATCTACACCTCTCAAGCATGGTTTTTAGAGAGTAAACAACTTGAGGCGAAGGTATGTCAAATTGCTGTGACCATCAGAGATTATATTGCCTCAAAAATTCATACCTTTGATCTGCTTAAACACATCTTATCATGTTTATCTTATAAATATCTGATTTGATTACACGAACTCGATATCATCATGTCTTGGATTATTTATTAGTAAGCAAATATCAAAATTAACAAACTTTTAGCACCCTTACATGAACCTGGCACGTGTTGTGGTCCATTCGTCAGGCTATTGTGCACTCTTCACTCTTTGTGTGCTTTCATCATTGAACCACAAAAAAATTGCAATGTAGCTGATGTTAAAAAATAAACACAGGTTAGCATGACTCACTACAATGGCAAGAACAATGTTTGGATTGATATGATACAATATATAAAAAAATGAGTCCTGGGAATCAGCATGTCCAACAATACTGTGCTTATTTTTGATGTTGCTAATATATTAAGGATTTGGGCACGAAATCATTGTCTGGGGCTTCTTGGTGTTTCCCTTGTGTCGTGATACTGTACTCCTTTCGTATTTGTTTGTGATTCTCATGAATCACTCTATCATGCTGTACATCTGTGAAAAATGCATGTACTTTTAACTGCTCGTGGTCCATACAATAGCAAATGGCTTCTATGGAGTATAATTTTTTGGAATGCTTGAAATTGAATGAAATGAATTTGCAGGTCGCTAATATGAGCTTCCAGAATATTATTGTCTCAGAGTATACATCGATGGCCTTATTTGAGACTGAGACCTTGAAGAAAGAGGCAGACTCAGAAGCTAAGAAGGTATTGCTTGCTATTTTTTTGAACTTAAATACAGTTTTAGCATTAACCATGGTACCTAAAAAGCACGATTACATGGTTCTAAGTTCGGGTGGCATATTAAGTTCGAGTAAAGTTTTCAGATTAGCAAGCGTTCTCCTATTGTTGTGCCTCATGGCTTGTTATCGATTTTACTGTGATCAGAAAAAAACACCTAGCAAAGGGAAAGCAGATGATGCAGACCCCAAGGCGAGGAAAGTCAAAGTACTGAAAAACATTGGAATCAGATTTGGAAATGTGAAGGCAACAACAGAAAACATATCTCCTGGATTTAACGAACCAAAACCACCGGAAGCAGCTGAGATCATAGCCAAGGCAGCGTCTGATTGCTGTACAAAAATGTGTGGGTACTGTTGTTGTATGTGTTGCATAGAGATATGTTCCAAGATGAGTAATCAATGTGCCATTGTGCTCACTCAGGCTTGCACTGCGCTCGCCTGTTTTGGCTGCCTTGAATGCTGTTCGGCCATTTGCTGCTCCGGAAATGATTCATAGGTAACTTGTTTGCTTCAGAGGACCACTTTGATTCTGTGTGTATATTAGGTATGGCAATTGATTTTGGTAGCGATTATTTATTTTGTAAGTAAACGTATATAAATCCAGCTTTATACCTTAGCGTATGATTTCTACCTTATAGAGCAAAGGGATGGATGAATTGTGATTACTGTCTGAGCGAGTTTTCCCCAACCATTCTTTTATCATGTTTTATAGTGGTCGGTTGACTTGATTCTCGAGGCAATTGTGTATACAACATAGGACCAATAATTGTATCATGAGTTCAAAACATTGCAATGAGTTTTCCCCACATTTTGTACCGGTCTACATGAGCTGCCGCCTAGCATCCGTTGAAGATTATCGCAGTGCAACATGTTTGCGATTTGGTTATGTTTTAGGCAATCTTTTTATACAGTTCTGGTTCATAAGTCATAACGTTACTTGGAAATTTTGATTTAACATCTAGAATCTATTGTCCGTAAAAAAAGGTTGCATCACCATCGATCCCGACTCACAGATTCAAATTGGCTCCAAAATACATGGTCAAACCTGGGTCAACTGAGTTAATCAACGAATTGAATCCAAAATACCTAGAAACCTTCTAATGCTTGTTCTTTGAAGACATGGCGTGGATTATTGCATGACAAATCTAAATAATTTACATCATAAACGAAAATATCACGTATCATAGTTTTAGAAAGTTTAAAGCTCTTACGGTCGTAAGCGCTTGGTGCGACACACCCTGCCACCTGCGAGGCGTCGACCACCCACGATGCTATCCCGTTTTCGGGGCTGGTTTCGGATCTGTTAGTACTCTGCGAATATATAGGCATATTCGCATTTTTGTCGGTATGTGATTGTTAAGTGTTTAAAAGTCTGATCTTTTAGTTGGACAATTCATTTAGTGATTCGAGTCAACTTTATTCCCAAGTCAAAAGGAACAAAGCCCGATCTAAAAAATAGGTTTAACGCGATATTATGAGTATTAGGTGAATTAGTCGTATTAACATACTTGGTAAACTGATTGAGATGTGTCTGGAACACATTAATAGCAACTCCTGGTGTTAGGCACCTCAGTATTAGGTTGCCTGGTGTGGTGCGCTCCAATACTGGTACTGTTAGGCCTAATTTTGCACGAGTCATACTCAAGCCTAATCCATGCCAAGCATGATACCCTGAACGATGAAGCGACCCACTTATCAAGTCCATGAAAGTTCAAACTTTGCTAAGGGGCGCAGCCTGAACAAGGAGATAAAGGGGATATTTAGAGCATTAATGATCGATAAATATTACTCGTACAAGATTAATGACATTAAAGACCATTAATCATGAGGAACTCATGGACATATTGAAGGCTATGAAGTAAAACATAAAAACGGCTATGAGGAAGGGGGAACCATATATAGAGGAGCAAACTAAAAACGGCTATGAGGAAGGGGGAACTATATATAGAGGAGCAAACTAAAAACGGCTATGAGGAAGGGGAGCAAACTTTAGAGGAAGAGAACAGCAAAAGAGATATAATCCATATGCTCAATACTTTCTTTGTTAACTCCCTTAAAGGAAGTTAGACCTCAATCTTGTCCAAGATAAATCTGGTAAGTCTTAGAAACTTGATGCCTGGACTCTTGAATTCAATGATTGTAATAATATGGTTATTGAGGAATGGTTAAGCTTCACCCCTTGCCCTGAATCTCCATCTTTTCGCCTTATGCGTAAGCTCAGTCATATAAGAGCTAAAGTTAAAAAATGGGCTCTTGATTGTAGAACTGAATGGAATAAGAAATGGACTGACTTTGATGATAAGCTTGAGGATGGTATTCACACTATCCTAAATAGTGGGTCGAAGGATAATTATGATGCTGCCCATGAAGAGGTGAGACAATTCGCCACCGCTTTAGGAATCTTTTGGAAGCAACGTGCTAAAGTCAAATGGGCTGAGCAAGGGGATACTTGCTCAAAGTTCTTCTTTAACTCCCTTAAAGGAAGAACGGCTCGGAACTTTATTTTCGACCTCGATGATCGTGATGGGATATGGCAGCATGAACAACAAGGTTTTCATTCTATTTTTAGAGACCACTTTACTAATGTTCACTCATATCGTTGTGATGATCCGATGGCCAATATGTCCTATTCTTCATATACTAAAGAATTTGGCCCCCTTTTAGCAATGGAAAGAAACTTTCATCTTCTGATCAACATCGGTTGGAGCAACCCTTTACTGCACGTGAAGTGCGGGCCGCTGTCTTTCAATTGGACGATATGAAATCACCCGGCCCAGATAGCTTCCCAGCCATCTTTTTCCAAAAACATTGGGCTGTTGTTAAGAATGACCTTACTAATGCGGTCTGCTCCACTCTTAACTCTGGTCGGTTTCTACGGGAGTTGAATAGAACCTTCATCGCCCTAATTCCGAAAGTTACTAGCCCTACTAGTGCCAATCAGTTTAGACGCATTAGTCTTTGCAACGTCATCATGAGAATTACTACTAAATGCATTGCGAACCGCTTCAAGGGGTTTTTGGGTTCGCTTCTTGGTGATTTTCAGAACGCCTTTATACCGGGAAGAACAATGAATGATAATATCATCATTGCCCATGAGCTCTTCCATCACATAAACCACCGTTTTGTTTCGGGACGCAAAAGTAAGCTAGCACTGAAGATTGATTTTAGTAAGGCCTTTGATAGGATCAATTGGAACTTCGTTCGCCTCATGCTGGAATCAATGGCCTTTCCTGCCAAAATAGTGAACCTTGTTATGAACTGTATCACAACGGTCTCTTATGACCTCCTTATCAATGGTTCTCCCAAAGTACGAATTTTCCCGGAACGAGGTCTCAGGTAAGAAGACCCCCTCTCCCCCTTCTTATTCTTCCTCTGCACTGAAGTTCTCTCTGCCAACTTGAGGAAGATGCAGGAATTAAATGCCGTCCAGGGCATTCGTATTGCTAGAGGGGCGCCTCCCATCTCCCATCTTTTCTTTGCGGATGACACCATCTTTTTCGTTGAAGGTAATAAAACTGGCATTGAGAATCTGCATTATGCGATTACGGAGTATTGTGATGCATCTGGCCAAGTTATCAACAAAGGGAAGTCATCCTTATCTTTTAGCCCGAACAGTACCCTGGATGTTGCCCGCTTCAGCTACAAAATTTTCGGCATCCCTGCATCCAATGCTGTGGGTAACTACTTAGGGGCTCCTCTCGAAGTCTCTCGGAATAGCAGATCCTTCTTCAATGGCATCTATGATGGTGTGGTGCGTCGAATCTCTTCTTGGAATGATTCTCTTCTTTCTACAGCTGGTCGTCTTACTCTTATCAATTCGGTATTAGCCTCCCTCTCTATTCATCTTCGATCGGTATTCAAAATACCGATAAGTATGGCAAACAAGATTAATAAACTGTTTGCTCATTTCTGGTGGGCTGGTACCAAGATTAGTCAGACCGTCCACTAGCGAACCACTATGTATTTGTCCCTCCCAAAATCAGAGGGAGGGCTGGGGATTCAGCACATCCAAAGTCTAAATCAGGCTCTGCTTGCCAAACTTGGTTGGAGGATTATTAATAACACTGACACACTTTTTAGTAAGCTCCTGAGTCACAGGTATCATTGTGATGCTCACAACCTTGATTTCCTTTTTACTGCCCCTACAAGTTCAAGCTCCTGGGGCTGGAAAGGGATTAAGTGGGAATTTGTCTGGTTAAAATTGGTGTGGTCTGGTTGCCAGGTCGACCTTGTCATCTGCGAAGTGGGTGTATGGTGAATGTCCAAATATAAAACCTGATTGTTCTGCGGTTGGACCTCCCACTCTTAGTGAGCTTAGAACGACTTTGGTAATTGGTGCCTTGAAAAACTTAAAAACTATTATGAGGATCACTGGATTGACAAAATCCTCGCTTGCCATCTTCCCCGTTTCAACTGTAAGGATGAGTTTTATTGGTATAATTCTCCGTCTGGTAAGTTCTCCACCAAAAGCGCTTACAAACTTGCTTTGAATCCTCACTTTCAATCCCAACCCTCTTCATTTAGTCTTGATGACAAGCTTAAATCCTTCTGTCGTAAGTTTGTTTGGAAGATCAACGGTCATGCTAAGTGGAGAACCTTCCTTTGGAAGATCATTAATAATGCTCTCCCAATTGGCTTTGAATTCCAACGTCGCAACCTACAGGTCCACTATGCTTGTTCCTTATGTACATCAAGGGCGGTTGAATCTCTTGAGCATCTCTTCCGAGATTGCCCTTTTTCCTCCCGCCTTTGATTGGGATCTAACCTCAGAATCCGTCCTAACATCTCCCAGCTCGACCTTCGTCATTGGATTGTTGATTGGATTGTTTACCTTTGCAAGTTGGATTGCGATCTTTCGCGCAGAACTCGTGCTTCACACTTTGTGGCCAGCCATCCTCTGGACTATCTGGATCATTAGAAACAGGACTAAGTTTCAGAACCTGGTTTGCAGTGCCCCGAACTCTATGGTTATCTTAAAGGGGCACCTTGCTGACATCCCTCCTAAACCCACTAAACGGACTTTATCTAAAGACAATGACCAACTCTCGGATATGAGGTACTGCATGCCTATTAGAATTATTGGCCTTCCCGGCAAATGCTCTATGATTCATATTAACATTGATGCGGCTTGGAAAAGTTTGAATGAAACGGCAGGCGGTTGGATTGCGTTTGCGCCCTCCGGGTCTTGTCTCATCAAGGCCTTCAAAAGGTTCAAGGCTGTGAATCCTCTTCAAGCTGAAGCCATGACTCTTCTTCAGGCGACGTTATGGGCACGCTCTCAGGGCATTCTCCATATCCATTTGTCTACTGATTGCCTTGGCCTTGTTCAACAACTTGGGGGCCTTGATGATCTTTCGCCTTATAGACGTAGAATTTTATGCTTTCTGTTTGAACTTTTTTCGTTTTTCCATTGTGTGGACGTCTCTTTCATTCCTAGGCGCGTCAACCAGGAGGCACATAACCTAGCCGCTATGGACATTATGGCTTGACCCCTCCCTTTCTGTCTTTGCTGGCAAAAAAAAACCTTCTTTGTAAACACAATAAACCAAAACATATTACCATTTACTCCTGGCTTGACGCCCATGATTTTCCTATTTAAAGATTTTTTCCATATATATATATATATATATATATATATATCCTTTGTTTCTATTGTCTTTTCCATTTCTCACTAATTGTGCAGTATTGATCCATGACAAAACTAATACTCCGTACTAGTTAACCACAACCTATGCTAAGCAGTATTATACGAAAAATTACCAAAACCTAATTGGCGCCCACCATGGGGTGACTAGTGTATTAACTTATAAAATCATCTCATCACAAAAACCAAGAAAATGACAGCCACAACAGAGCAAATTGAGCAATGGCAAAAAGAATATGCTGAAGCGGCAACCCTAAGAGAGAAGAATATGCTGAAATTAAGGCAGAACTAGGTTAAAAGCCCGTGCGATGCACGAGTTAGTTGACTTAATTACATTGATGATTGTACATTTGTTAAATAAGAAATTTAATCAAACTATATCATTATGATAAATAAGATGATGACATGATATTAGTAATCAAACTTAATTTCAACTAATTTTATAGTCTTAAAAGCTCATTTTAAGACTCAAAAGATGTTTGGCTGATATCGATGGACGAATGATTACTCTTATTTATAATACTCGTATAGAATTTTATCGTCTGATCATAATTTATCGATGTGGGATAATTACTTAAGGTTTACAATTTAAGAACTCTTTTTAAGAGTCAAAAGAACACATGATTACTGTTATTTATAATACTTAATCATAAAAGTATAAAACTTCATTCCCTTATTATAAAATTTCATCACTTTATTATAATTTTTCGATATGAAATAATTTTAAGTTTGTAGTCTTATTAAGAGATTTTTTACGACTCAATTTTTTTTATTGATATCTAAGAACGAATTATTAGTCTTATTTATAATATAGAACTCTATCGCCTCATCATAATTGTTCGATGTGAGATAATTTAGTTTATAGTCTTAAGAGCTTCTTTTAAGATCCGAAAGAACGCGTGATTATTCTTATTTATAATATAGAATCATCAACTTATTTTATTTTTTTCGATGTGAGATAATTTTAGGTTTGTAGTCTTTTTAAGAGATTTTTTAAGACTCAAAAGATTGTTGTTGATATTTAAAACCGAAAGGTTACTATTATTTATAATATAGAATTTCATCACTCAATCATATTTTTTTTCGGTGTGGTATAATTTACTTGATTAAGTTTATGGTTTTAAGAGCTTTTTTTAAGACTTAAAAGAGTTTGTTTTTATATCTAAGTTAAAGGACAGACGATTACTCTTTATTTATTGTTTTGGTAAAAAATCTACCGGTTTATCGTTTTCGGTAGCGGGTTAAAGTGATCGGTCTGTAACTATAGATTAGCGATGTCGCAATGATACTTGTAAATAGAAAATAACGAAAATTGAGAAAAGTGACACAAGAGATATTGGCGACGCGGAAACCCAACGCGAGAAAAACCGCGGGGGGAGTCGGAATCCCACCAATATTTCACTATGATCGAGAGAACGGAGAAGGTACCAACAAATACAAGTATTCGAGCTCAAAATATTTAATCTACGGAATACTACGTTGTTACTTGTGATTTTTTTTAGTTACGGTCTGCTTGGAATACGTCGAATGCCTCTTCTTCAAGTGTCATTTCCCTTATAAAGGCATTTTCCTCCACGGTTCCTGCTGGCAACGTCCCCCAGATTCTGCTCCTGGTTTTCAGTAGAAATCCCATGAAAATAGAGGGTGCAAAGACCCACTTGGATATGTCCTCCATATGGGGAGGGGGCACGATACAGAATAGTGCTGGAAACTGAAACACCTCATCCAAGATTTCCTCGATGCCGGGAGGACTCCTGTTTTGGAAACATTATCGCTTGCAAAGTTCCTCATGGACTATATAGGGCCCGATGACCAAAGCATCCAGTCTACCTCCCATGCATCCAAGAGTCCGGATTTGATTTAAGTCCGAGTCTGAGTCCGAGTCTAGGATGTACTATTTATTTCAATTTCAAAGTCAGAGTCAGAGTCAATTGTATTCTGTCCTCTTTTCAAAATTCAATAAAGTGAACTTTCAATATTCTATCTCTCATATATACTTTCCTTATGTGTTTCCGAGGACATGATGAACATCATCATACACTGTGAGCACATGCACGTGACTATTATAGGCACATCTATAATGACTGCAGGAAACCAAGCCCGTGTTTTCCTTTTGCCTATTCCATGTCTGGTATAGAAAAGCCACAGAATTACCCTTAGCAGGAGCAGTATCGAATCCTATGACAAATCTAGGTAGTCTCCTAGTTTGGGTTCAAGACGGGAGGCAAGCCCACTTCCCACAATAAACACCTCTCCAATAGGACCGACCAATTCCTACCTTGGGTGTTAGTCTGACCAACAGAAAAAAAAAAGAAAAAAAATGACAAAAAAAATCAAAAGTCCAAGAACAAAGCAAAAGGCCAAAACAAAAAAACAGGCTATCATCAATTTTTTTTCAAATACCCATGACCGAGGTTAAACGGTCAATCCGAATGAAAAGTCCCATGACCGGGGCTAAGAAGTCAACCAAAAAAAATTCAAATGCCCATGACCGTGGTCAGCGGTCAACTCAAGTGAAAGTCCCATGACCGAAGTACGATCAATTAAAAAATTATCAATGCCCATACTATCCGATAAAGGAAGATATCAAGTTGGTCAGCTAACACCACATTTAGCCTTCCCACGTTACAACCCTCAAGACCTTTCCGAGACCTAGGCTAAGAGACAGCCCGGAATTTTGAGGATTCAAGCTCCATAGGATACACCCTAGCCACTAGGGCCGGACATGGAAATCAGATCCCGCATTATCAAACCTACTCCGATCGAAGTTCGAGTCATTTTTACTCGATTTCCCCCTTTCCTGCCACATTGCAATACCTTACCCTCGAAGCCTTAGCTCCACAAAATCGAGCTCCAGATTTCGAATCATCAAAGCCACTTACTTCCTAGCACCACATTTCCAGAAACATCCAAACCAGTTACCAGCCCCACACACAGGAACTCAACTTGCAGTCGGCATAGAACATTCCCAAATAGTTCACACCACCTCTGAGGGCTATCCCGGAGAATGCTCACAATCACAGGATCAACTTCCTAACCATTCTAGCCCTTTGATCAAGACATCATTGGGAATGCACCTAGCCCACACCGTCAATATGGCTAGTTACACACAATGTCCTAATAAACTAGGCACCACAACATATCTTTCAATTTCACTGAACTACGACATGGTTTGATTTCACTACACGTGAATACGCAGGCAGCCTTTCAACAGAGGCACAACCGTCCACATTGACACACATTCAAAAAGCACCATTATTCCGGTCACGACACTGTCATGTTCTCAATAGTTCGCTTTGTCATCCAGGGGGCTTCTCTTAGGCTAAAGTTCTCCATCTACTCACAAAATCCAGATAAATTCAAAAAAAATCCAGCCTCTTTTCTATAGTGTGTCCTAATACTCGTCTCAATCGAAGACGAGAATCTGTCAGAGACTCGAAACAACACCCACTTTGGGAATATCTCCCAAAACCAAAAAGATTCAAAAGAGCACCAGACTACAACATTTCTACTACTGAGTCCTGTCACTATAAAATACATATCTTTCCCATTCCGAGGATTCGACCATGTTGCCACTCGCCTAGGCTACGGAATAGCGCAACTTAAGAGTCTTGTCATCTTAGGTGGCCCACCCTCCTACCGAGTCACGGTCCAACCCTTAGAGAGTCTAGTTCGTGTCTGTCAACTCGTCCGGTCACGTCCAGAGTTGAGTCTGTCGGTAGGTCTCTCTCTTCAAATTCCCGCTTTGAAGTTTGCAAAACTTAGCCATTTGAGAAAATCATTTTCGACAAGGTCAAATTTCAGTCTATTTAAACTGCCAATTTCTCTTCTACCCCTTTCAATTTTGAAAACCTATCTCCTAGCACGTGAGTTGCTCTCAGGACTTCGATTTGAAAATTAAGCAAAAATCATTTTCCCCAGCGCAAGTCAGTCGATGCTAATTGCATTTCCCGCATGATATCTTGCTACCTGCTATATTTGCTATTTCTGCCTATATGTCTAACATTTCAGGTACCAGCTTGGCCTCCCAATGGAACGTCAAGTTTTTATTTCCCAGCGTGAGTCGCAGGCCTGCGCAAACTCACTAAGCTCCCCAGCAGAAGGCCCAAGGTGGCATTCCTCCTAAAAGAAACACGTGATGTACCTACATATAGGTACACCCAGGGCTTCTTAGGCAAGCTCCCGCGCAATTTTGAATCGGGATGTGTTTGCAAACAGGCACACCCAGGGCTTTCTAGGCAAACTCCCGCACAAGTTTGGATCGGGATGTGTCTGCAAACGGGTACACCCGGGGTTTTTTAGGCAAGCTCCCGCATAGTTCTGAGATGGGATGTGTCTGCAAACGGACACACCCAGGGCTTCTTAGGCAAGCTCCCGCGCAGCTTCAAGACAGGATGTATCCGCATACACCCAGGGCTTAAAAAATAAGTCCCACAGAGCTACTCCCGATAACAGAACTCAGGTATGATTTCTATGTCATGGCTGGCGGACCCTTTCACGCAAGTCCAATGGACTATAAATGACCCGACCGGAAGTCTGTTAGGTCTTAATCCTCGATTGGCTTGGTAGCTACTCTGACTTTCGCCTTGTCCAAGCCTCAGTCAGAGTGGGGGCTCTGTAGACACCCACATTTGGCTGCCAGGTGTCTATAGCAGTTTCCAAATAAAACACCCGATAATGATCGGACGCAAACATGCTTCTACACGCTCGGATATGGGCTCGAAACCGTTAGTTTCTGGCCTGAGCTTTTATGGAGTACAAATGTCACAAAACCGACCTCAAATTCAGGCCCAGTGGACCGTTTCCAATCAAATAAGACTAATTCGGGTCAAAACCGTCACCAGAAATAAAACCGTCTTTTAGCGACTAGGTCAAACCCCGGTCAAAGCCATTTTCGAGTCACAAAAACAACCCAAACACAAAATCTTCAAGAAAATCTGGTCCGCCTCAGCCACTCAATCGAGTATCAGCCCACTCGATCGAGTGGGCCTCTAGCAACCCCGTTGTTGCCTCTGAACTGGGCTACTCGATCGAGTCAGCAGGGGCACTCGATCGAGTGACCCTAGGTCGTGGGGTTTGGGCATTCTTATATATACCCCCCCTTTGCAACACCTTTGGAGGGATAAAAAAGAACCCTAATCTTCACACTTTTCAAATCCCTAATTACTACTTCTTTAACCTAAACCCTAGCATCTAGGAAAACCTCAAATCTTAAACCACCATAAATCCATCTACATACGTCTCGATACTCCCGTGCTCAAGCCACAACTAGACGAGTTACTTACCGAGAATACGAAACATGTAGGTTGAGGGTGCAAAAATCCCAATTTCTTCCTTTTCTTCTCTTCTCACGTCATCTTCTCATTTTTTTTGTTTTTTTATTTCTAATATCGATAATATTACTAATATTAAGACATTAAATTACTCGCTAATTCGTGTCGAGTGTAAAGGATGACAGGATAAGGAAATCCGAATATACAAGGGTGTTGCACCCGATGTTGCCGGTCGCTTATCCCGACACCCCGAACGCTTGATTGTTGAAGCGAGTCAACATCAACAATAGTCTTTTTATTTCGTCATCATCATTATTGTCGCATATTCATCAATTTTAAACTATTTTCAAATAAAACATCATTTTAGTTAGGTCGAAACCTGTTGATGCGGATCCGACATCACACAATCTGTAAGGATTTATCATGATGTCGGGATGCGGAGGGAATCAAGTCAAGTTCTTTTAATTCAAGCAAATATAAAGTGTCAATCTATTAGATTTGATGCCAACTCAATAGTTGGACGTCAAATCTAAACGATTTAGTCAACTAATTTAACTAATACGATTATCGTTGATGTTAAAATAGTTGTCACCTAATTCGATAAAATTAATTACGACACTATAAACGCGGAGATAATCTATATCGTTTTAGTTTAATTTAAACGACTTACAAACGTATTTTCGAGATCTCGCTCTAAATATTCGATATCGATTCAATAATCGAGTATCGGATACGACGAGTATCAAAGTCCGAATCGAGCATAAATCATACAATATTTGTGTCCGATTCAATGAAATCATCGATTTTTCAAAATCAAAAAGCAATTTCAAAATCGACAATAAATTGCGAAGCGAACCCTAGTTCGTACAGGAGTCACTCGACTGAGTGCCATAGGCCACTCGCTCGAGTGACATCCAAAAATCGAGGCAGAATGCATTAGGACCACTCGGTCGAGTCTCTCAATGACTCGATCGAGTGGCAAACTACTTGGTCGAGTCACCTAGCGACTCGGTCGAGTAACACCTCAAATTTTGGGCAGACCCCTTTTCCGAGGCACATTCGGTCGAGTCCTTCAATGACTCGATCGAGTGCCCTCTCGTCACGTCAAAGCGTGAGCCTTCAACATATTTAGAGCCTCGTAAAATGTTTTTATGACTTCGGTCAATACATGTCAAGTCAATCACGTGATTTATTACTTTCTATAATCATGCATCATGTTATTTACACCATTCCATATCATTCCATATTATTTGCAAACCGTTATTATCGTTATCATCGTTACTAACATGTTTGTTTCTATTTTTGCCGATTTATTCTCGTTATTTCTTTTATTGTACTAAAAGAATCTCGCATGCTAAATACAACTTTGACGTTAATTTTAGATGCATTAAATCGACATAGCAACCTATTCAAATATTCGCATGTTTAGTCAAAACGTTGTTGGCATAACATCTCATCGTATTACTAACGCGCGTATTAAAACATCAAACGATATCTTAGTAGAGGCCGCTAATGTGCGTGCGGGGTTGGGTATTCTTTGTGAACTTCCCAACACGTACACTCACCCCTTACTCAGAACCTCGGTTTCCGGATGCCCAAAACCGTTGGCGCACGAGAGTCATTCAATACACGGTATCCGATAATGTCGGTATAGGCATTAAATGCACACTACAAGAAAAATGGTCTTGGGGGACGAAACATACTGGTACGTGCGACAAAATATTATTTCATTGCACAATTATATTACTTTGGGCGGTAGCCTCTGCTTTGTTGCCTTAAATTGAACTTTGTGCGACAAAATTTATATTTCGTCGCCCAATGATCTTTAGGGCCACAAATATCGTTATTCGTTGCACATGCTTTATTATTTGGACAACATCAACAAATTAACGTCGCCCTTACGCAAAAAAAAGGCGCAAAAATTTTACCGCCAAAAAAATTCAGTGGGGCAACAAAATAGTTTACTGTTGCACAATTATGTTACTATGGGCGATAAAAATTAATTTGTTGCCTTACAATAAACTTTGTGCGACAAAACACATATTTCGTCGCCCAATGATCTTTAGGGCAACAAATATCATTATTCGTTGCACATGCTTTATTATTTGGACGACTTCAACAAATTAACGTCGCCCTTACGCAAAAAGAAGGCGCAAAAATTTTACCGCTAAAAAAATCAATGGGGCAACAAAATAGTTTACTGTCGCAGAATTATGTTACTATGGGCGATAAAAATTAATTTGTCGCCTTACAATAAACTTTTTGCGACAAAACATATATTTCATTGCACAAATAACTTTTGGACAACGAATACTGTTATTTGTTGTACATTCGTTATTATTCGGACCACAACAAACACCATTGTCGCCCTTACATTAAAAAAAAAGGCGCAAAGATTTTCCTCCTAAACTACTATACTCAATCAAAAGAGGCAAATAACGTTCACCTGCTCTAGAAACTTCACCGCGGAAGGTATCGTGTTTAATCAATACATTCGTTGTTATTCGAAGAACAGGAAAGCTTGAAGAAGAAGTTCAATTCAGCGCACCAAAAAGAAGAAGAAGAAGTTCAATTCAAATCAATTCAAACTCCAGCACCTGTGAATTGATCGAAGAATTCAAACCCTAGCTTCAATTCAAATCAATTTGTTCCAATCGAACAAATTCCAAATCAGTTTGAACTCCAACGGAAGGTATCGTGTTTGCATTCAAATCAGTTCATTTTTAATTGTGTTTTTAATTGAGTTCTATTACTTATTCAAACTTCAATTTGAGTTTTAATGGTGTTGATTCTGCTTTGCATTAGGCTAGATTCCTCTTTAGTTTCAACTGGCGGATCTTCTACCGTTTCTTTACAGCCGTCGGAGTATTTGCCTGCGTTATCCGTATTCGTTGTTTCGTTGCTGGATACTGTTCTCGTAATCCCTTTCTCCTCTTGTTCTTGTTTTTCGATTTCGGTTTTTCGCATTTTTATGAAGCTTATGATTGATGATTTTGACTTGAATTGAATTATCCGTATTTGCTGTTTCGTTCTGGATGTTGTTCTCGTAATCTCTTTCTCTTATCGTTCTTCGATTTCGGTTTTTCGCAAGTTTATGAGCTTACGATTGATGATTTCAGCTTGAATTTTAGGTTAACTGTGAGTAATTTCGATTTGTTTGATGAATGCTGCAATGTTTAGTACTGGATTTTTAGGTTAATTGTGTTCGTCAGATTATCCGGATTCTCTGTTTCGTTGTTCGATACTGTTCTCGTAATCTCTTTCTCCTTTTGTTCT
The DNA here is from genome assembly GCA_958450325.1 of Agrostemma githago. Taxonomy (NCBI): domain Eukaryota; kingdom Viridiplantae; phylum Streptophyta; class Magnoliopsida; order Caryophyllales; family Caryophyllaceae; genus Agrostemma; species Agrostemma githago. Next base: position 55,281,091 of record OY288247.1, on the reverse strand, counting down.
CGTTCTTCGATTTCATTTATTTTGGTTTTCGCAAAGGGACAAGCCCAATAAACTCTGACATCCGAATGGGCCATACTTTGTGCATGGCCCACTAAGATATAGAGTGGGTTCGAATGGGCCCGAACTCCCATAAAGTTCGGTGGCGACTCCACTTCGATTTAAATTTCAATTCGACCCATCTCATATGGAGATTCATTCGCCTCCCCAAACCTGCGTGTGGCCGCGTCGGGGTGAACCTATGTCATGTCCACAGGCTCGGTCCATGCTATGTCGGGATGTGTGGCGGAGATGGAATGAGTACTCCCATGAAGTTATCGACAAAAGTATACGAGTCTCGGCCACTTGCAAAAACAAGAGCTAGGGTCGTCCTAATGGCCCAAGTGACAAAAGAACCGATCCAAAATGAAAGATATGAATATCAAAAATACTCGGGGGAGGAGTCGTCTTTCTTTTTCTCTTTTTTTCTTTTTCATTTTCTTTTCTTTTCTTTTCATTCATACTTTTTCTTTCTTTTTCATTTCTTTCTTTTCTTCTTCTCCCTCTTATTCTTTTCTTTTGAGTTTTTGAGAATTTTTCTTTGTTTGCTCATGTTTGATGTTTGAGTTCATTTGAATGGAAATGGAATGCAAAACTCTATATCATAACCAAACTCTTATTTGTGGAGTATTTGTGTGGAATGATGGATCGTAAAAGGATAGAAGTCACTTGGGTTTTAGTCACCTAGACAAGCATACAATGTCGAAATCACAACACGGGAGGTGGAAGGTGGACATAAGTGAGGCACACACCCGAGCGACTTACAGTAGGAGGACAATCAATATATAATATTTAAAATCAACCAACAAGTAATAGAAAAATTCATACTCTTTAGAGAAGTTGAGAATTAGAAAAATGATTTTATTAAGGAAAACTCGTGAAACACGAAAACAAAAATCTTTTTGGAATTTTTAAATTTTTAGTTATTTTTTCAAGTTTTATCAAAAGAATACACAAAACAAGACAAGATACAAGAACAACAAACAAAACACAAGGCTACAATCCATAACAACCACAAATAAACAACATAAATACTCCACCAAAGTATCCTCCAACAACAATATCAACCACAATCCTAAAGCAACGGTGAATCGTCAATCCACTCCCCCCACACTTAAACCGAACATTGTCCTCAATGTTCAAAATTAGGGAGGGGAAGGAAGGGTGGGTAAGAAATTACCTTTTAAAGTATAAGTTGTCCCCCACACTTGAACGATTCCGTGCCTCTTATCCTTTTTCATCCATTACCATTGTTTGTTGGAGGTACCTATAAGAAAAAAACACACAAACATGCGCACACATAAAAAGAACACAACAAAAGATATTAGAATTAAAACTAACTAAGCCGATACGGAGCAATTAACGGGGCCACTCCGTCCCTTCAACTCACATCGAAATACCTCTGAGGTAAGGTACTCCCATGGAAGGCAAGTTTGGTCTTGCTCAAAATTGTGGACGCAACTAAACTCACACAAAACACAAGCGAACAAACACACAAACAAACAAACAAGAATAGTTGCATCCAAACGTGAAAACACCGAATCCCTCATCGAAACGGCGGGAAAGACACCGATAGTTTACTCGAGACAAGTACAAACATTCCAAAGTTAGTTATTCAAGATGAAGTGGGCTAAAGTCTAATAGGATGACATTAAATCACTAAAAACATTGATGATTTATCTAGGTCCTCCTAATAACCTAAAAGTATACAACGGGGCGTTAAACGGGATCAAAATGAGTGAACCATGGAGTTAGTCGACAACTCGACACTGGAGGTAAGTGTAATCCCGACCTTTTCGCAAAAGCAAAGAGGATCGTCCCAAACCTAAAGATATCTTCAAGTAAGGTCATCTATAGGCACGGGATCCGGTAACCAAGGCCTTATCACTTCATGGGGTGCCGCTGAGGATAACGAATGCCCCAACACCATCCGCGCACAAATCTGTGAAGTCCATAAACATCGAGCTAGCAGATGGCGTTGAGGATGATGTTGATCTAAGAGCTAAGGCGGTTGATGTAAGTAATAAGAATTTTCATCAATAAATTCAATGTGTTTATGTTCCTGTGTTCATTGAATACGCGTTGTTCGCAAGAATGGTGGTATTTGTCCATTTGTTCCCCTGATCTAATGGAACTCAGAAAACAATTTTGTTGTTGCTGTAGTTGCCTAAGTATGTTACTATAACTACCATATGTGTTACTTTAATGTTGATCACATGTTACTCTAATGAACCAGTGGTGTTACTTTAATTCAAATAATAAGTTACAGTCACCCCCTCAAACTAAAACCATCTGTTTATTCTTTGATGCAGGAGGTACAATTCAGCTAAAAGATCAATGAAAATTTTGGATTAATGTCATTCTAGTAGAGTAAAGTTCAAAATCAAAATGAGTTACTAACAAGGGAAGGTGAACACTCGTAAGCAAGTCTCACAATCGGGTTTTCGAAAACATTTTCTTTAAACACATAAAACACAACACAAAAGAACACAACAAAAACAAAAACAAAAACAAAAACAAAAACAACTACAAGTAAAGCCAAGCACTCCAATCTTCTTCAAATAATCAACACAATCACAACCACCAATTCCAAAACGTTCACCAAGTGAACCTCCAAAGCATACAAGCCCATACTCCCATGTGAATAAGGGAAGGGGAGAAAAATAAGGGTAAAAAGGGATTACCGAATGGTCTTCACTTTTTAATACCTCACGTCCTTATGCTATGAAGTGGGTGGTATTCCTGCAAGAAAGGAGAAAACAAGGCAATACAAGAAAAACACTAGCTACAATCCCACAACAACTACTAATAACAACAAAATTAAAAAACATGATTACAAACACTCCACCAATCCTCCAACAAGATACAAGCAAACATCACAATCCACAATCCAAAATGGAACAATCAAGCAGAATCTCTTCCAAACTTGATCACTTCCAAATTCTTCATCATCTATCCATGTTGGCTTCTTGTTGAAGATTCCTACAAACAAAAACAAAACACAAAAAGCGTAAATATGCACTAAAAAGCTTGGGTTGCCTCCCAAGAAGCGCGGTTTTGGCTAGGACCGCCAAACCTTAGAGTTTGTTTGTCTTCAAAGTATCATCTCCACCATACCCGTCAAGGGCTCGGAGGACTAAGTCAAAGGCTCTAGAAGAGTCTTCAGAAGGGCTCATGTAGCCGAGCCAAGCTATCATGAGAAGCTTCCAAGTCGCAAGCGATAAGTAGTCTCCATGATGCCTGGGTTTGTAATGGTCTCCTGGGTCTTTCCATCTCACCAGTCCAAGTGATCATTTCTTCCCAAAATACCTTCTAACTTTCCAAAGCTTCACAATCTCACCACTCATCATGAAAGGTGCTTTAGGCCTTATTTCCCCATTGTACATCCCCATATTTTCTTCAAGTTGCGGGCCTACATCCTTAAGTCTTAAAACATCACTTGTCCCCATATCATCGTGAAGGAGAGATTTGAAACTTTTACCGGCGGTTTCAATCTCTCCTAAACCAAAGTTTGGCTCATTAGTAAAGGACTCGTAATGTTCTTTAGCATTTTTGCACAAGGGCAACTTGATTTCATCATCATTCTAGGACTTAACAACATCTATTACCTCATTCAACTCATCCCAAAGACTCGTATCCCCGACATTCTCGATTGTATTTACCATGTGACAATTTTGGGATTCGAGTTCCTTTTTAGGAGTGAAAGTTGTGATCTCTATCCTAGATGACAAGATGTTGTCATTTCATCGATATCTTCATGGATCACTACTTCACCTTGAATAGGTTTCTTGGATTGCCTTTCGGGATAAGGAAACTTGATGTCCATAGACTTTTCACCATTTTTCATTCCATCAGTGAGGGTTGATTTTTCTTAAATGGCCTTGGTGAATGGCAAGGAGACTTCTACTTTTACGATCGTGTCCACAAGTCCGCTACACTTGATGTTACCTTTGCGAACTTTAGCTCGTTGTGGAAATGGTAAAGATGGCGCATAGATCGATGGAGGTGGAACATTGGATTCCTCCTCCTCAATTGCTTGCTCGGTCACTTGCCTTCTAGCTTCTTTCAATTTTCATTGTTTTTCCTCGGCCTTTGCAACTAACTCAAATTCTTCTCGAATTCCCCGGTTTTGTTTGGGAGAATCGGGAGTAGTGGCATGTAGTGATTTTTGTTGTTGCAAATTCGGGGTTGCCTTGGTACTCAAGTGATTATAAGGATTTTCAAACTCTTCTCCTTCTCTTTGGATAACGGCATGGGTTTGGCATGGTGGATTCCTTGGGTGTTGAGGTTGACCGGGAAAGTCATGAGGTGGGTGCACGGGAGCGACTAAGGCTTTGGATGCTTGTTGAGATTTCAATAGTTTGATCCTTGCCTTGTCTTTCGAATTTTCATTCATCAAATACTCTATTGTTTTTCGCAATTCATTTAATGAATTGTCCCATTGACCACTTCCTTGACTTTGTTGATAACCTTGATTACCAAATAATTGAGAGGGTCCATTATAGCTTTGAGAGTGTAATCCTTTATGACCTTGATTACCTTGGTAATTCGGGTTTCCTTGATACACTTCGTTGACAAAAGCCTTTCTCATATCAATGGCCGAACCATACCCTTGAACACTACCTTGACCATGTTGATAATTACCTTGAATTCCATAAAAGGAGAGGGTTGGTTATGTCTTTGAAAATTGAATCCTTGGTACCCTTGATTTGGCCTTTGGTTACCTTGATGATTACATTGATACCCCTGATTGAACCCTTGATTCTGATAATTACTTCCTTGATTATGGTAATTGTTCCCTTGATTTGCACTGTGATTATGGAAGTCCCTTTGAACATGACAGTTTCTACCTTGGTTGTTGAAGTTTCCCCTTTGATAAGGAGGCATATGTGGAGGCACATTGACAGACCATTGGTTGGAAAATGTTTGTTGAATGGAATTGAAGGGTCTTTGCTTTGGAGTACGCTTTGCATTCATAGCCTCAAGTTTCTTGGTTAGCTCTTCTTTTTCCAATTGGAGTTTCAATTCATTGGTCATAGGAGAATTTTCATCTCCCATCTTCTTGGCTCCAACTAGCTTTTTTTTGAAAGAGCATACATGTTCAAAAGCATCTTCTTAAGGGAGCCACTGGAAGGTATCTAGTTTTACTTCATTGATCAAGGAATCTTTAGGTTCAGAATCTTTGGGAATAGTTCCATAGAAAACGGGGGAACAAAAATCCTCGTGAGCGAGTTGTGAATGTGAACCAAGAGTTGTCATGTTGGCTTTTTGAAGGTTGTTTGGTGAAGGAAGGGATTTGGGAGGTGAAAGGGTTGGAGAATTTTCTTGTGGAGATGATGTTTCTTGTGGATTGAAGGGTGGTTTTATGTTTGGAGTGATGAGAGGAGTTGTGGAAGGTGAATTTTGTGGAGTGAAATGTGAAAGTGATATGGATGGATTTGGAGGGGATGGAAGGTTAGTATGTATGGTTGGTGGTGTCAGGTACGGATGTCGATTCACCTTTAATTAGTAGTTTCCCTGGAATCTCATGACTTTAGATGTCATCTTTTGCTCGGGATCGAGCCGAAGAGGCAATAACCTGTTCCTGGCAAACATACTCAAATAGAAAGTGAGTCTCCTAGCACCAATTGGAACTAGGGTAGAGAGAGAACAATGACCAAACGCAAAAAGACTAAAACTCAACTAACTAATCGCCGTCCCCGACAACGGCGCCATTTTGATGTGCGTCGGATTGTCACCTATCTAAAGCGATCAAACAAAATTTATAAACTTGACAAATTAACTACGTAGTAACGGTAAGTCGGGATCGATCCTCAGGGACAGACTAGGTAAAGTCGGTAGAGTCTAAGTCAAAAAGTGTTTGGAGTCTATTTTTGGGGTTTTTTTGGGTTAAGTCTACACTAGTCTACACTAAGAAGCTATAAACTACGAGAAGCTAATCTAATAGGGAAAAGGTGTTAGGGGGATTCGGGAATCGTAAATCGGGTTCTATGAGTCTCGGAATTATGGGTCGGTCACAAAGTCGATAGAGGGAGAATGCCACCTTTCGGGTTCTTCACCCAACTTATCTAGATCCCGCTTTTGCGGCGAAAAAGGGTAAGTCTCAAGTCAAGGTAACTCCTACCCCGAGTTTCTCCATATTGATTGGAGTGAGTCAAGGTCGATCTAGCCAGCCAGTCGAAGTCAACAAAGAGACAAAAACTCAAACATGATAAATCAACAAGCATGCAACCTAACCAAAATTCCTTAATTCATATTACCCAAGATCTTCCCCCCTAGGCCCCCTAACAAGAAATCTACTCACTATTCATAATGGAAACTAATAAAACGATAACTAAGGAGAAATCAACTAAACAAGCATAATAATTAAATCTAAGGAAAACAATAACTAAATTAAATCTAGACGAGAGATTAAATCTAGAACGAAATTAAATCTAACTAGAGATTAAGGAGAGGAAGAGAAATATACCGACTATGGAGGAAAACGATAATAATAAAGAGGATTGCAATAAAATAAGGAGAAGCTTGATGAAGATGACAATGGATTTGTCACTAACCCCTTGAAAATCTCCAAAAGAATTTCAATAAAAACTTGAATATGATAAAGATGGAGTCTTGTACACTAATTAATTAGATCTATAATAAGTGGAGATTTTCGGATTGTCACCCTCCAAAAATCTCCCTACTAATTAATCTACTAAGAAACTAATAGTAATCTACTAATATAATCTACTAATAATCTACTAATAATCTACTAATTTAATAGCTTAGGTTGTGTTGTGGTAGTGTGTTAAGTTGTCTCCTCCTCAAATGAGGGGTTACATATATAAAGAGAAGAGAAAAGAGGGGTATCAAAACCCTAATCTTCTATGCCCAATAAGTGGCATCCCAATACCCATCAACATAATTTCACCCTATGAAACCCATCCGGTGAAATTTTGCCCCGCAGTTTTGCATAACTAACCCACCGGGCAAAACTTTGCCCCGCGGTAATCCCGACTTCGCCTGGTCATTTTAATTTCCTTCGGCCGATCCAAATTAGATCTCACCCGTCCATTCCAATTCAATTCCTCGAGTCCCCATTCAAACGTCGATTTATACTTATCAAACTCCAGATCTGGGACGAGCCGGGTCGACGCCGGAGTTGGTGTCGAAGCCGTCGAAAGTCTCCGGAGAACGAAATCTGGGCAGAGGAACGGAGCTGCTGGCCACTGCTGGTGTTGCCGGTGCTGCTGCTCGCCGGATCTGGGCTGTTGCGCTGCTGTTGTTGTTCGACACCCGCCGGAGTTTGAGCTGCTGCCGGGGCTGCAGTTGTTGTTGATTGTACTGGGTCGTCGGGTTTGCAAGTGTATGCCGGAGCAGGGGGAGGCGGAGGAAGAAGGTAAGGTGGTCGGTCAACGGAAGGAGGTTAGGGTCGAAGGTGGTGGTTAGAGGTGAAGGAGGTGAGTGGTGGTGATGGTTCGGAGTTGAAGGTGGTAATGGAGGTCGGGTATGGAGGTTGTGGTGGTGGCTGTTGTTGTTGTCGTTGTGGTTGGGTCGTGGTGGTCGGGTTGTGTTCGCCGGAGCTCAGGCGAAGTGGTTGCCGGAATCCGGGCAGAGTTGGCTGGGGGTTGAGTGATGGTAGTTTAATGGAGGGAATGGGAGTTTTAATGATTAGTCAAGGTCAACGTCGGGTTTGACCTTGATTAGGTGATTGGAATTGGGTTAATGGAATGGGTTGGTTTGGGTTTGAATTGATTTGGGTTGAATAATGAATGGATTGTGGGTTGATGGGTTGAGTGGAATTAGCTTGATGAGTTATAGTGAATGGGTGAGATGGGTTATGAAAATGTGGGTTAAGTGAGTCGGGTTTGACTTGGGGTTTGACTCGATCTCTTGACTTGCTCCTCTTGCTTCGACTCGACTCTTTATTCACGAACACATACTGTAGACACCCAGATTTGGACCTCTTGGTTGCAGAGGTGCCCAGCAAACACCCGATGACGATAGGACTTCAACGCGACACGAGTTCGCGATGTCGTAGATAGTTTTCTTATAGAACGGACCAAATAATTACTCAGAAAAAAAATTAAAACTAACATGATGGCAGCCTTATTCGTGTCGTTACGGTCGTATAGGCACTAATTAGAGTCAATTCGGACACCGGGACCCCGAACCGGCCCCGAAACTCGAACCGAGTCAACCCCGAGTCAAGCGAGCCTCGGGATGAACACCCGAGGCCCACGAAACCGACGGCGCTAGGTCAAGCCGTGGAGAAGCCTTCGCGACCAAGCAAGCTATCACACACCCGCCTCTCGGTTTTGGAAAGTATCAAAATCATATCTTCAAAACTCCAACCACCCCACCTGACGCGCCTGGGTCTCCCCACGCTCGGACCCAGGCGCCTGAGTCCTGGTGCGCCCCAAGTCACGCGTCCATGTGGGCGACGAGGGCTGAAAACACCTTTAAATACCCCCCTCCGCCTCATTCATTCGACACACTTCAACCCTCTCTTCTCCCTCAAAAACTCTCGCTAAGGGCTCGCACTCCGACACCTGAGGCAAACGATCTACACTCGATCGTAGTTCCAATAAAAAAAGCGACATCGATGCTACTCCTCGCCTTCAAGCACTCCACTCGATACCGAGGTGCATGTGATCGACTAGCTCAAAACTAGTACCCAGGTTCTGCCAGATTAGCCGCAAAATTAGTCCTTAGTAACGAAGCTCTGCCGGAGTAGCCGCGGAAATGTCAAACGGTAACGGGATTCTGCCGGAGTCACTAGGAGGATCCGCCTGTTGATTCAAGTCGTCACTAGGTTGTCATCTAAACAAAACTTTCCATATTTGCACTTTTCTATTATTATGCACTACGACAACACTAAACGTGGGCACTAGGCCCACAAATGTCCACTAAAATACGTAACGTCCCAACTTCAACCGCAAATACTAAAACACACTAAACAAACCCGAGTAATTCCGAGATCCGTTCTCAAGACTATCTATGCATCAAGTCCCGTTTAGCGTATACTCCGAGGGTGCAACTCCTCACAATGTGAATTACTTACATTCGCATCTACGGTTTTCGTATGATTTATTGCTTTTATGACCTTATAATTGCATGCTAAATCACCTAACACGGAATTCAAAACGTAAAATAACTAAAACTGAACAAAGTGATGGTCGGGTTCCGCATTAGTCCAGGTGCTCGCCTTATTAGGTTCAACGCATCTCTATTAATACCGAACCGGCGCATCTTAAGCAGAATACCAGGTAAGGTATATCACAAGAATGACTAATATCCGTATTATCACGTTAAAACTGACTTTCTAATACCCATAATATTAGTACTCTCTTCTCTCCTACGTGCATCTTTTCATCGCTTGCTTGTCACGTGAAATCGCATGCAAAGAATGTAAACACTACTATTTTGACGATAAAACTTACATGTCCTTAAAACAACCGACATAGGGTTTAAAACAACGGATGTTACAGTACTTCCACCACAACAAAAGAAGTAGGAAATCAGCCCACCGATTGATTAGTAGAGGCCGCTATAGTGCGGGCGGGATTGGGTGTTGACATCTATCGGATGTTGGCTTTCCAATACGTACCCTCACCTCTTACTCAGAATCGACGGTTTTCGGATGTCCGAAACCATTGGCAATGAGAGTCATTCCAGGCATGGAGTGCTTAAGGGTACAAGTCTTTATCTTTAGGTCCCGTGCCACACAACTTTGAGCCGGTAAGGGGTCAAAGTTGACTTGAACGGTTTCCGAGTCCCCATAATTGACTCGGTGGCGACTCCACAAATCGGCAACGAATTCAGTTCACTAAAAAGGTCGCCTTACCAAATGAATCGGCCTTTAAACATTTACAACCACATCTCGATCGATTCCCAAACGGAAACATGGGTGCCCGTTTTCGTCTAGTACAAGTCCGGATCGTCATCCAAATCGAGGTCCGACACTTCGCCCCGTATGCGAGATCGGACCGGCTCCGGTAGGGAGGGGGCCGCGTGGGTGGCCGCCGCCACACGATGAAAAACGTGTCGGTCCTGCGTGGGCACGCGCGAGGCGATGGGCGGTGCGGATTGACGTCCACAGTTTGGCGACTCCGCTGGGGACTTGGAAACAAGTTTCCAGCGGTGGTGTAACTTGAACGAGGTCGGTGAAGCCCATTTCTTAGTTCCTAGTTGTGGTCACTACAGGTTTTGGTCCTAAAAAGCCCACCCTAACCGATATCAGGACCAATCGACCTCTTCACGGTAAGATCTCTTGGGACACGCGGGGAGATCCTCGATTGACGCTCCGACTGCCTAACGCGTAACCCGTGGGATTAATAAGCGGATAGTCCAAACGGACGGTATGACACTCATCTCCCCAGATCATTGTCAATACCTAAGTAAAGACTATTCGTGGGCGGTAGCCTACCCTAAGCTACCCGAGTCTGCATCCTGCATGAGTGTAAGCATTCCTTGTTATGTGTAGCGTGTTTGAACAATACAACCCGAATAAAACACTAAAATCTGGATTCAACCACGCCAACATATTCAACCGCACCCAATTCCGTATTTTTTCAAAAATACCTCATCTTTTCAAAACGATCGTTTGAACATCAACACTCCGACCAAATCATGGTTTCTAAAAAAAAAACGTTTTTACGCCGTTACCATGGCAAAATTCACATTCACTAATTTCAAAAAAAGAGTTTTTTAGTACCGCCACCTGGGCCTATTTAAAACCTATTAACAACAATGATTACCGTTAACACAATCGAAACTCTCAATTAATGGGGTTAAGGCCACCATGCGGTCAAATTCTATTTCAAAAAAAAAACTTTTGCACACGTACCGTTTGGGACAACCAAAGCTTCAGTTAATGAAGTCAATGGACTTAAAACGGTTACACCCTCGAAACACTTTTTACAATGTACACCCCCACCGTGTAATGCTAGTACAACTGACGAACGTGGGTCAGTAATTTTAAAAGTCCTTTTTTAAAAAAAAACTAAAGTTTATGAGAAATACTACTCACCGCCTAAGTCCCTCACTAAGGATTTAGTCACACCTTTGGGAAGACTGTCATCAGACTTCGTGCTCCATCACGAGCTTCACGCACCCCGCGGGCATCAAACTAACTAATTAATATTAGTTTCGATAGAAGCATCACGTAACTATTTTAAAAAAAAATCGTTTCCCCTAAAAAGAAAATGCACTAAAAAAAACATATTTCGTCATCATTTCCGATGCGCCGACATAGCAACATACTTACACTCCACAAACGATGTCGTCGCACCGTTGTTACACTATTTCTACAAACCATCCTTTTTTTAAATTTTTTGCAAAACCGGTCGTTTTCAAAAGAAACATACATCCAAATTCTTCGATCCTGAGCCGGGATCGCGATCAAACTCTTACGTCGTACAATTATGTGCTTAACTGTCCATGCTAGCTATTAGGATCATCTCTGCTCAAGGTCTTACGTTTTTAGGGTCGTCTCACTTCGAGAAGTCCTCTTTAAACCTCACCACCGAGGTTCGTGTCAGATCGTCTCGTTACAAAGACAGAAAACTCCGTAGGTGGTTCGCCAGATACAACAAGAGTCTAAAGCACCTGACTCCCCAAATTAATGACCACACACACATGGGTCAAGGGCCTCAGTTCCGTGTCGCTCAATCGTGAGCATCCTTCGAGTCCCAAAGACGTCTGACGAAATTCCCCTGACTACCGACGTTATCTTGCAGAAATCTGTCCCCGACATGACCACGGAACCCCGGGTGATTGAGAACCTCTCCGGCAACGTTAGTGCCTTAGCTGAGGTGGTGCACCATGTGCAAGCCTCGATAGACCATCTGTCCCACTTCGTTCATCGCCTTGATAGCCGTCTTTACTTTCTCGAAAAGTAGGACGCAGAGAGCGAACCAAACTACAGTCCAATTAACTACCATACACACACCCCAAGCGAGTCACCCAGACACTCCGTACGAGCAAGATCCTCAGAGAACGACAAAGAAATAACTTCGATCCCTCACAAGATACCACCTAGCAAAACCAAGACACCCCGCAGAGAATTTACCAAGCTCGACTGAACATACACTGAGACCCTTAAAGACCTGATAGATCAAGGGGTACTCAAACCTCTAGTCCCCACTCCAGACCCACCAGTTGGTAAAAGAAGTAAGAGGTGGAGTCCTAATACCTACTGTCTCTTCCACCAAGGCAGTGGGCACGACACTGAGACATGTTTCTCATTAAAACACGCTGTCCAGAACCTAATCGAAGCAGGGACTTACTCCCCGGCAAAGAGACAAAGGACAGACTTCACCTTTCCGGTTGTCGAGGGAGAAATAATGACATCAGTAGTCGTTACAAGCCACTTCAGATCCTTTAATGCGTCAACCCCAAGAGCCGCCTCCAGGCGTCACTCGAGGGGAACGTCCTCCGAAAGACACGGCGAGCTTTGAAACCCGGAAAGTGTAGGGATATTAGTGTCACAACCCGATCAGTCCGAGTCTAAGTCTCGTTCATCCTAGGGCCTAGGCTCAACTAATAATAATTAATGTTTTTTTGTCGAGTCCAGAAGGTGAGAGGGACATGTCCTCCACCTCCCCCAAACAAATTACGGGCATCCAACCCGTCTACTATCTATTAATAAAACAGTTATCCTTTTTACAAACATGCCTCGACATTCGCTTAATTTTCTTTCAACAATCTGCTTTAAACGCTTAAAAACTCGACTTTATGCCAATTATCGATAACAACTGACTAAAATGCAAGGGCTAACGCAAGCAACCCACTCGACTTCACCCTAAGAAGAAAATCAGGAATAACAACCTTAGACTCAAACCGCCACTGACCAAATAACAATAAACTCGGAAATAAGCAAAACGCCACCCGACCGAACTTACCGACAACACAAAGCCTGTCGAATAAGTCTGAAAACAGCCATGCCTCTGGGAGTCAAAAAGAAAAGAAAAACGCAAAAAAAAAACCTTAGAGACCACGAAGGCTCATCATTAGTAAGTCGACCACGCCAAGGTTAATTGATGGTTCATAGCGAAAGCCAAACCCCATACCAAACTAAAGTAGAAGCAATGCCTAAGAAATTCACCGAAATCGACCTCATACACATATCCCGCGAAGAGAACCAACTCGCTGACGCATTATCCAAACTAGCCTCACTAATAAACGTGCCTAATCCCTTCTCTTTCACGCCTACCTGCTTAGAGAAAAGCAAACAACCAGACTATATCCACAACCTCGAAGCCGACAACGCCACCAAAGAACCTTGGTACAAAGCAATCCTAGACCTTAGAACCCGCGGGTCATATCCACCCGATACTAATGCCAAAAAAAAGGGGGGTCCCTACGAATACAAGCCACCCATTACGTCCCGAATCAAGGCCTGCTATACAAACGAACCCCACAAGAAGTCCTCCTTAAACACATAAACAGAACCCCAATCTGAGAGAGTCATGGAAGAGGTACACGACGAAGAGTGCGGACCCCACATGAGTACACACCTACTAGCCCGAAAACAATGAGACTGGGTTATTACTAGATTACCTTAGAGACAGACTGTCAACATCACGTTCGACACTGCCATAATTGCCAAATATTCGCCAGCAAAACCATCACCACTATCCTTAAGAAAATGATAGACAACCACCGAGATTGGCCGAACAAAATACCCTTCGCCTTATGGGAATATCGAACATCCTATGGAACACCCACCGGAACCACGCCATATTACCTAACCTACGGTTCCGAAGCCGTTCGACTAGTAGAGCTAGAAATACCATCACTAAGAATATTAGCCGAAAGGGGCATCCCTGAATGAGAATGGGACCAAAAAACGATACGACAAGCCAGTACTCCTAGATGAACGTAGGATACATGCCCTATCCAACGTATAAGCCTACCAACAACGCATCTAACGAGCCTTTAACAAACGAGTGAAATCCCGAAATATACATGAGGGAAAGTTAGTGATCCGACCCATTAGAGCACCCATCCCCATCGATCCTGGAGGGAAAATTCAAACCAAACTGGGCGGGCCCCTACCTCGTTAAGAAAATACTCTCGGGGGGCCCCGTAAGCCTTACTGACCCAGACGGGCAAGAATTCTCAACCCCGACCAACACAGGTCAGCCCAAGCGATACTACCTGTAAACACCCTGGAAATCACGTCCCGACCTCCGACTTAGGGGAAAACAAAAAACAACAAAAATAACGACACGAAAAAAAAGAAGGTCAAGTTCGCATCGATAGTTGGCATAAACGAGTCTAAAGCAAAATCACTCACGCTCTTCAAAAGAACTACGAACATGGTTTGATTCCGTCTAAAAGCGGATACGTAGGCAACCCTTTCCCGGGTACAACCAAACAACCAAACAAAACAGTCGATTAATCGATTCATGAATAAACCAGAATTCCTTCCACAACCCGGTCAATGAGTGAGTTAAAATGACGAAGCACAAACGACGAGCCGAGGACGGGGTGAAAACCCGAAAGGGCACCCCGGGCAAAATGAAGAAACGAGTTGCGAGCCGTCAAAAAAAAGCAAACAAAAGAAAATGAAAAAAAAGCAAAAAAAAAAGCAAAAAAGGTGAGCCGAGGACGGAGTGAAAACCCGAAAGGGAGCTCCGAATAAAATGAAGAATCGAGTTGCGAGCCACCACAAAAAAAATAAAAAAAAAGAAAAATAAACGTGCTTCTCGTTAAAAACAAAACTGGTTGAATCGAGCCTTTGTCGAGGCATCTACATCAAGCATCCAAAATCCGGACATCCCGGAAAGTTAACAACGTGTCTAAACTCCACAAAAAGCTAGTACTAATACGCCACATAATATCGATTAATAAAACATTGTACTAAACAGCTGGGCTCTACCAGTCCAACCCTTCCTTGTCCTCACCATTCGGGCATGATCGCTTGCGTTCCTCCTCTTCAATTTTCCGAAAGCACGCTTTTAACACCCTATCCAAACGTGAGTCCAGCAAATCCCACTTCTTCTGCTCTTTCGCAACCTTAATATGGGTCTTGTCGGTCTTGGCCCGTTCGGATGAACTGACTAAACTAGGATCGGTCCCACTGTTTCTGGTTAGGCACCTCGTGTCTCGAGTCTCCTCCTCGCCTCCTAGCGGAGCTATCTTTCTAACTTTTGAAACGGTCTGTATTGATGAGTGTCCACAAACCCTCTGCCGGACGAAAGTGTTGTCAGTCAGTCGATCAAAGGGATGCATAAACTTTTGTTCCCAAGACACCCTAAACCCCCTGAGCAAATCCTCGGTCCATGGATCATAACTAGAAACGACCTTAGCGTCATCTGGAATAGGAGGTTGGACCCCCATCTGATTTGACAAAATGCTCGGGTAGATATAAACTTGATCCCTCATGGATAGTAGTAACAAGACAAAATTGGAAACCCGACACACCCATTGATATTCCACCATGGGATGGACCACCTGATGACAACCTCTCCCCTAACTAAGTAGGAAAACCAATCCTCCTCTTCAGGACTTTTATTCCACATTAGAACCATCTTCTGGCCCATGAAACCCCGGTAGTTGTAATCTTTGAAACACCGGGGAGGGTCGATTAAGCCGAGCCGCTCTTGCAACCAAACCTGCACAAAATACGAGGACCTCTGCGGCGGTCGGTGGTCTGAACATGGTCCGGGGAGGATTAACCGGTACCCTAAAGTCGTCATATAGACACTGACGCACCAACCGTTCGCCCAGGTACCAAACCGGACCAATCAACGCAGAGAGAAGCATCCTCCTATAACTCCGCGGCCTCAGCTCCGCAGTCACGTACTGTGCCACGCCCTCATAATCGGCCCAAGGGCGGGCCACAAACTACACAAACAAAACCAACATCCTAGTAAATCCCAAGCCTTGGGGGCTATTGAGCAAATAAACTTACATCTTCAATGCGTAGCTTGTTAACCAACGCATTCTCCACCTGGTAATGGCTAATCGTGCTCTTAGGCTGAGCCAGCCTCCACTCGATTCCCGCCGGGAACCTCTTTGGGTGTACCCGTACCGTCTTGGGCGCCAAACACGGGAAATAAGAATAGATCCAAGCCTGTAGGATTCCAAAGCAAATCTAAACTAAACTAATCTAAGTAAACTTTAAACAAATCTCAAATGCATACACAAACCAAAACAAGAGCAATAAGAAACCCGAACAAAATAAGACAAGCATGAATTAACTACGACAAATTCACTCCACCAGCATTTTACTAAAACAAATAAGCAAATAGCGATTTGCCCGAGGGGTCTGAGTTACCCCGAAGGCACAACAATTTGCCCGAGGGGTCTGAGTTACTCCGAGGCACAGCAATTTGCCCAAGGGGTCTGAGTTACCCCGAGGCACAGCAATTTGCCCGAGGGGTCTGAGTTACCCCGGAGGCACAACAATTTGCCCGAGGGGTCTGAGTTACCCCGGAGGCACAGCAATTTGCCCGAGGGGTCTGAGTTACCCCGGAGACACAGCAATTTGCCCAAGGGGTCTGAGTTACCCCGGAGGCACAACAATTTGCCCGAGGGGTCTGAGTTACCACGGAGGCACAGCAATTTGCCCGAGGGGTCTGAGTTACCCCAGAGGCACAGCAATTTGCCCGAGGGGTCTGAGTTACCCCGGAGGCACAACAATATGCCCGAGGGGTCTGAGTTACACCGGAGGCACAGCAATTTGCCCGAGGGGTCTGAGTTACCCCGGAGGCACAACAATTTGCCCGAGGGGTCTGAGTTATCCCAGAGGCACAACAAATTTGCCCAAGGGTCAGAGATATCCCGGAGGCACAACAATTTTTATTCGAGAGGAGACTAACGCCCTCGAAGGAGTCTTATACCTCCACAACAATTTTTATTCGAGAGGAGACTAACGCCCTCGAAGGAGTCTTATACCTCCACAACAATTTGTATTCGAGAGGAGACTAACGCCCTCGAAGGAGTTTTATACCTCCACAACAACTTTAATTCGAGAGGAGACTAACGCCCTCGAATAGTTTCATATCATCTTATCTTGTCCTAGGGGTCATAAGCATCCCAAAGACGATTACTCGAGCGGAGACTAACGCCCTCGAACGTTTCATATCATCAAGAGTTCTCAAGCAGCCCGAAATATACTCGTACAAGTAAAGGCCGACTTAATGCGTTGCTAGCGCACAAAAACACTTACAATTAGACGAAACCTCTAAATAAACTGAAGAAGATAAAGCGCGCGCGCACAAAGAATCAAGAACAAGATGTCAAGCAACGGCCCGGGCCCAAGCAAGCAACCGCAAGCGAAGACATCAGGTATGACCTCTAAACCTTGGCTGGCGAGCCTCACCACGTAGTCCAACAGACTTAAAACAACCCAACCGGACAGCCACCAGGTCGTAATCCACGATTGACCTGGGTGGCTATACTTTGACTTTCGCCTTGTCCAAGCCTCAGTCAAAGTGGGGGCTTCTGTAGACACCCAGATTTGGACCTGGTGGCTGCAGAGGTGCCCAGCAAACACCCGATGACGATTGGACTGCAACACGACACGGGTTCGCGATGTCGTAGATAGTTTTCTTATAGAACAGACCAAATAATTAATCAAAAAAAATTAAAACTAACATGATGGTAGCCTTAGTCGTGTCGTTACGGTCGTATAGGCACTAATTAGACTCAATTCTGACACCGGGACCCCGAACCGTCCCCGAAACTCGAACCGAGTCAACCCCGAGTCAAGCGAGCCTCGGGATGAACACCCGAGGCCCACGAAACCCACGGCGCTAGGTCAAGCCGTGGGGAAGCCTTCGCAACCAAGCAAGCTATCACACACCCGCCTCTCGGTTTTTGGAAAGTATCAAAATCATGTCTTCAAAACTCCAGTCGCCCCACCTGACGCGCCTGGGTCTCCCCACGCTCGAACCCAGGCGCCTGAGTCCTGGTGCGCCCCAAGTCACGCGTCCATGTGGGCGACGAGGGCCGAAAACACCTATAAATACCCCCCTCTGCCTCATTCATTCGACACACTTCAACCATCTCTTCTCCCTAAAAAAACTCTTGCTAAGGGCTCGCACTCCGACACCTGAGGCAAACGATCCACTCGATCGTAGTTCCGATAAAAAAGCGACATCAACGCTACTCCTCACCTTCGAGCACTCCACTTAATACCGAGGTGCCTATGATCGACTAGCTCAAACCTAGTACCCAGGTTCTGCAGGATTAGCCGCAGAACTAGTCCTTAGTAACGAAGCTCTGCCGGAGTAGCTGCGGAAAGGTCAAACGGTAACGGGGTTCTGCCGGAGTCACTAGGAGGATCCGCCTGTTGATTCAAGTCGTCACTAGGTTGTCATCTAAACAAAACTTTCCATATTTGCACTTTTCTATTATTATGCACTACGACAACACTAGACGTGGGCACTAGGCCCACAAATGTCCACTAAAATACGTAACGTCCCCACTTCAACCGCAAATACTAAAACACACTAAACAAACCCGAGTAATTCTGAGATCCGTTCTCAAGACTATCTATGCATCGAGTCCCGTTTAGCGTATACTCCGAGGGTGCAACTCCTCACAATGTGTGAATTACTTACATTCGCATCTACAGTTTTTCGTATGATTTATTGCTTTTATGACCTTATAATCACATGCTAAATCACCTAACACGGAATTCAAAACGTAAAATAACTAAAACTGAACAAAGTGATTGTCGGGTTCCGCATTAGTCCAGGTGCTCGCCTTATTAGGTTCGACGCATCTCTATTAATACCGAACCGACGCATCTTAAGCAGAATACCAGGTAAGGTATATCACAAGAATGACTAATATCCGTATTATCACGTTAAAACTGACTTGCTAATACCTATAATATTAGTACTCTCTACTCTTCTTCGTGCATCTTTTTATGGCCTGCTTGTCACGTGAAATCGCATGCAAAGAATGTAAACACTACTATTTTGACGATAAAACTTACCTGTCCTTAAAACAACCGACATAGCAAAGACATAGGGTTTAAAATAACGGATGTTACAGTACTTCCACCACAACAAAAGAACTAGGAAATCAGCCCACCGATTGATTAGTAGAGGCCGCTATAATGCGGGCGGGATTGGGTGTTGACATCTATCGGATGTTGGCTTCCCAATACGTACTCTCACCCCTTACTCAGAATCGACGGTTCCGGATGTCCGAAACCATTGGCAATGGGAGTCATTCCAGGCATGGAGTGCTTAAGGGTACAAGTCTTTATCTTTAGGTCCCGTGCCACTTAACTTTGAGCCGGTAAGGGGTCAAAGTTGACTTGAACGGTTTCCGAGTCCCCATAATTGACTCGGTGGCGACTCCACAAATCGGCAACGAATTCAGTTCATTAAAAAGGTTGCCTTACCAAATGAATTGGCCTTTAAACATTTACAACCACGTCTCGATCGATTCCCAAACGGAAACATGGGTGCCCGCACCCGTCTAGTACAAGTCCGGATCGTCATCCAAATCGAGGTCCGACACTTCGCCCCGTATGCGAGATCGGACCGGCCCCAGTAGGGAGGGGGCCGCGTGGGTGGCCGCTGCCATACGATGAAAACTGGGTCGGTCCCGCGCAGGCACGCGCGGGGCGCCGAGCGGTGCGGATGAACGTCCACACGTACCTATAAGACAAAAACACACAAAAGTAGTACGAAATTCTATGAAAAATACGATAAATACGAAAAAAACCAAATTCAAACTAGAAAATCCAAAATATAGTAAAAAATGAGTTAAATTGACGTTGAAGTACACAAAATCGAGTCAAATACGAGTGAAAATAGAGGGTAAAACGGTCCAAATTTCCATGTTGTCACCCGGCCCTCGAAAAATTCTTCAAAACGCCTACGCCAATATAATATGAGGCTTAACCCACAAAAATGCGCCTTCGGGGTTACATCTGGGAAACTCTTAGGTTACGTAGTGAGCCAGCGAGGAATCGAAATAGACCCATCTAAAATAAAAGCCTTATTAGACATGCCCGCGCCCTCAAACGAAAAGGAGATTAGAGGATTCCTAGGTAAGGTCCAATACATCAGCTGCTTCATCGCCAAATTGACCATGGTTTGTGAACCCATATTCAAAAAGCTCAAAATAACCGAACCCACCATCTGGGACGATAAATGCCAAAGAGCCTTTGACAAGGTAAAAGAAATACTAGCAGAACCCCCAGTGTTAATGCCTCCTAAAAAGGGACTACCGCTTTCCCTCTACCTTACCGTAACCGAAACCGCAATGGGAGCCATGCTAGCGCAAACCGTTAACAAACAAGAGAGAGCTATTTACTACATTAGCAACAAAATCCTCGAGTACGAAACAAAATACACACCCCTAGAAAGGACCTGCCTTACCTTAGTGTGGTCAACCAAAAAATTTCGGCACTACATTCTTAGCCATACCGTGCACGTATACTCAAAAATGGATCCCATCAAATACATCTTCGAAAAACCTGTCTTCAACGGACAACTAGCCCGATGGACACTTATGTTGGCAGAATTTGACTTAACATACATACCCCTTAAGGTCATTAAAGGAAAAGCCGTAGCCGACTTCCTAGCCGAGAACCCAGTAGAGGAAACATCAACAGCCGACACCTGGTCCTTTCCTGACGAGGACATTCTGTTCGCCGAGAGCGAATCATGGGACCTATATTTTGATGGTGCCTCCAGCATGAGGGGGTACGGCGTAGGGATCCTCCGGATATCCCCAATAGGTGAACATATACCCATATTAGTTAAACTCGACTTCCCCGTGACCAACAACGCAGCCGAATACGAAGCCTGCCTAATAGGATTAAAAGCAGCCATATCTCTAGGAATTAAAAGCCTTAGAGTGCACGGGGATTCATCCCTGGTAGTCAACCAAGCCACGGGCACATGTAAGGTTTATAGCAAAAGCCTAAATCCATACCAAACCAAAGTAGAAACAATATCCCGGGAATTCACTGAAATCGACTTCATACACATACCCCGCGAAGAAAACCAATTCGCCGACGCCTTATCCAAACTAGCCTCCCTAATAAACATGCCCGACCATCTTTTCTCTATGCCTATCTGCGTAGAGAGAAGCGAACAACCAGCCTACATCCATAACCTCAAAACCGACGATACCTCAGAGGAACCCTGGTACAAAGCAATCGTAGACTTTAAACTAACGGGTCATATCCACCCAACATAAACACTAAAAACCAAAGAGGCCTACGAATACAAGCCGCCCATTACGTCCTGAATCAAGGACTATTATACAAACGAACCCCACAAGGAGTCCTCCTTAGGTGCATAAACAAAACCCAATCCGAGAGAGTCATGGAAGAAGTACATGACAGAGAGTGCAGACCCCACATGAGCGCACACCTACTAGCCCGAAAAATAATGAGACTGGGCCATTAATGGATTACCTTAGAGGCAGACTGTCGACGTCACGTTCGTCACTGCCATAATTGCCAAATATTTGCCAACATCCAACACCTACCGCCATATCCTCTTCATACTATAGCCACACTCTGGCCTTTCTCTACTTGAAGAATTGACATCATAGGAAAGGTACACCCCTCCGAGACCGGCGGACACTACTTTATACTAGTGGCTGTCGACTATTTCACCAAATGGGTAGAAGCCGCTTCTTAAACCGTACTAACTGTTGTGTGCTAAATTTAGACCGTTTTCCCCTCATTTCGACCTGTTTTTCCCTCGTTTTGCGAGTTTAGAGTGCGATTATCACCATATTTTGTGTACTTCTCGCATTAGCGTCCCTCTTGTGCATTTTACGTGTTTTTGGTAGTTTTTCTATCGATTTTGATAGGATTTGGCACCGAAATCACGATCGAGCTTCCACGAGCACAAGAGAAGGGAATACCGTCCTAAGAGTAAAGCACACAACTTAAAGTTTAAAGCCATTCAATCAATTAACGAAGAATGAGACAAGAAAAGAGGCCAACAGAATGACCGGGCGAAATTTCACGTGGTGAGACACCACCGGGCGAAATTTTACCCGACGGTAAAAATGCCTCTCCGAAGATTTTCTGAGACTTCCCACCGGGCGAAACTGACCGGGCGAAATTTCGCCCACCGGGTGAAATTTCGCCCGATGGAAAGAAGTGCCAAAAACGCAAAAAAGGGAAGAACATCTGACCGGGTGAACTTTCACCCGGTGGGAATTATCGTCAAGACCGCAGGACAAAGTTTCACTCCATGAAGATGCTAAGGGAGATTGTCTCACTAATGGAGCATAAAGTGGATTTGGGCTTTAGGTTAAATACCCATTAAGAAGATTACTATATATATGTTACCCTAGTTTGTTGCCCAAGGCATCCATAACAATCCATTAGATCCCACCATTAGTGTAGTTACACCATCCATTAGTAGAACAATCTAGCAGTATTCTAGTAGTAATTCTCTAAAAATATAGTAGTTTACATAGTAATTAGAAGTAGATCTACTTAGTTTACATCAATAATTCTCTAGATTACAAGTTTGTAGAAAATTATTCAAGTTTTATTGAAGATTTGTTGGGTTTATTGAAGGATTAGTGACAAGTTCTTCATTCTCTCCATCAAAGATTCAACCTTTATTCATGCAATCTTCTTATTTCTTGTAGATCTTCATAGTTGGTACATTTCTTTCCACTCTCTTATCTCTAGTTTAGCTTTAATTTAGTTTTTTCATTATTATCTTGTTTAGATCATCTTAGTGTAGTTAGTTTCTCTAGATCTTGTTCATGTTGTTCTAGATTATTTCCTAGATTAATTTGGTTGTTTCATAGTTTAGTGGGTAATTGTTAGATTGTAGTTTTCTCATCATATTGTTGTTAGTTTCCTTAGATCTAATTAATATGCATGTTGTAGTTAGTTTTTCCATAGTTAATGTTTTGTTTTCTTCCATTATGATTAGTGAGTAGATTTCTTGTTGGGGGGTTTAGGGATGAAGACTTGGATTATTTGAATTTAGGGGTATTGGTGGGTTGCTTGCATGTTGGTTTACCTTGCTTGTGGTTGTTGTGTCATCGTTGTTTTAGTCCGGCCAACTAGACCGACCTTGACTCGTTTCTATCAATATGGGGAAACTCGGGGTAGAAATTACCATAACAAGAGACTTACCCTTCTTCGCCGCGAAAGCGGGTTTTTAGGTGGGTTGGGTGAAGAAACCGAAAGGTGGCATTCTCCGTTTATCAATGTTGCAACAAAAACTCGATCCCGACCTTCTTAGATTCCATGTTCCGAACCCCGACTTCCCCCTAACGCCTTTTCCTAGATTTATCACCTCTATCTATTCTCGTAGTTGTTTCTCTAGCGTAGACTAGACCCATAGACTTGACCCTTAGAAACCCCCCTTCTAGACGTAAAACACATCGCTTTAAACTTGTCAATACATCCGTTCCCTGTGGACCGACCTCGACTTACCACGAATACTTGCTTGCTTGTATTTGTGTGTCATCTCGAGTCTTACAAATATCGTTTGATCCCCCGTCCTTCGTTAATGACCGATCCGATTGGAAGGTGATCAAAGTGGCGCCGTTGCCGGGGAACGGCGAGTAATTGTTGTGTTTTTAGTTGTTGTGTTTGATTCTTTTCCCTAGTGCTTTAAGGTGCTAGGAGTCTTACCGTTTAATTGGGTTATATGCCCAGGAACACGTCATCGCCCTTGTGGTTTGATCCGGAGCCGGAAAGGACTTTTAGAGCATTGCGTTTTCGGGGAAATAACTCAACCACTATCATTCCACATCCTTCATTATCACCTCCTAACCTTAATCCCATCCTACCACATACACCTTCTACACCTTCTACATCACATAATCCCACTCCAAATAATCCTTCCATACCTTCCACTTCACAAAATTCACCACCATCACCACCATCACCGAAAACTCCACCACTAAATCAAAACCCATCCCCTCCAAACCATCCAAATTCAAATCCACCATCACCACCAATCTATCAAATGGCAACCCTAGGCTCTCATTCCCAACTCACACATGAAGAAACACCTTCTCCCATCGATTTTGGAGAGATTCCCGAGAACTATGAATTAAAAGCCTCTTTGACAAATGCGGCTCAACAAGATACTTTTCACGGTTTTTCTCAAGAAGATGCTCAAGAGCACATTGCTTCATTTAAAGAGAAATTAGTAGGAGCCCGTCTTAATGGATTAACTTCATGCCAATTGCATCGTTTATTATTCCCGAAGACCTTGAGAGATGGAGCTCGTAGATGGCTTCAAGGCCATCCCGCTAATACTTTTACCACATGGGCTCAATTATCTAATGCCTTCTTAAAGAAATATTTCCCGCCGTCAAAGACTAACCAATAATATCGCATGGAGATACAAACATTCAAGCAAGATGAATTTGAAAGCCTAAGTGTGGCTTGGGAAAGATTTAGAGATTTGTTGCGCAAATGTCCACACCATGGAATACCCGATTGGCTAACTACCCAAACATTTTACAACACCCTTTCATCGAGAACCAAAGAAAACCTTAATTTGGCCGCCGGAGGAGACTTCTCTTCTCTCACCGATGAGGCATCTAAGAGTCTTATTGAGAAGATGGCAAGGAGTGACTCTAGAATGGGTCAATCGAGGGATTCTAGAAAGAATGTTGAAGTGAACTCATCTACGAGTTCTAATGAATTGAAGCTTCAAGCGGAAGTTGAAGAATTAAAAAAGAGAATGGATGCCATGAGTTCAAGGCCTACTCCTCGAGGTATGTACCAAATTCAAGGGAGTGTTCCACCAAGGCAACCATCTCCTCCAAAGCAATTAACATGGAAAGTTCAATGTGATCATTGTGGAAATTATGGCCATGATTCTAGCTCTTGCATTCCTAATGAAGAAGTTTATATTGAAGAGCCAAATGAAGTCCAAGCTATACAAGTGTATGGGCAAAGACCCCAATGTGATCCCTTTTCCAATACTTACAATGCCGGCACAAGATTTCATCCTAATTTTTCTTATGGCAATCAAAATGTCCAAAATCCGATGCCACGTGCCCAAGGGAGTCAATTGAGGCCATTCAATCAAAGTCAACAAAGGCCCTTTAACCAAGGTCCTCCAAGGATGCCCCCATATATACATGCCTCCTCATCAAAGGAGTAACTTCAATCAACAAAGTAGCAACTTCCATGCTCCTAACAATTACAACAATTACCAAAATCAACATGGTAATCATTTTAATCATCAATATAATCAAGGGTTCCAAGGCAATTTTCAAGGAAACCAAGGTTACAATCAACCACCATTCAATCAACCCTCTCAATCTTATGGCCAACCAAGCAATATTCAATTTGGTCAAGGAGGAGTCCCATGCGAAAACTATAATGATTTGCAAAGAACCGTTGGGCAACTATGGAATGAACATCAAGACACAAAGGCAAGGCTAAAGGTTTGGGAATCATAAGAAGCAAAAAAAGCCTTAGCCGCCCCAATTCATCCACCACATGGTTTGCCCGGGCAACCCCAAAACCCAAGAGACCTTTCGCACCAAGCAAATGCCGTTATTTTGAGAGGTGACAAAGAACTTGAGGACCCATACAAGAATTTGAACTTGAACACCAAAAGCACTCCATCCAAAGTCAATCAACCAAGTGCATCACAAGAATCATCTCCCACTTCCCCCAAACAAAACCGGGGAATACAAGCGGAGTTCGATATCCTTCAAAATGCGGAGAATAAACAAAGAGAACAAAGAAAGAAGAAAGAGCAAATGGAAGCGGAAGAAGCAAAAAGAAAAGAGGCGGAGCGATTAGCCGAAGAAGAAGAAGAACCCAATGTTCCACCGCCTCCCACTTTTGTCCCACCATTGCCTTTCCCCGGACGAGCTAAGCCACGCAAGGAGAATGCCCAATTTAGCCGTTTCGTGGATATGTTGAAGAAGGTGGAGGTAGCTTTACTCTTCACCGAGGTAATTTCTCAAATGCCCCTCTATTCTAAGTTTTTGAAAGATGTCTTGACTAAAAAGAGAACCATAGAGGATAAAGAATGTATCTCTCTCACGGAACAATGTAATGCCATTCTTATGAATCAAATACCAAAGAAACTTGAGGATCCCGATAGTTTTTCTATCCCTTGTCGGGTCAGAAATGTTGTTGTTAGTCAAGCGTTATGTGACCTAGGGGCTAGTGTTAGTTTGTTACCTTATTCTATTGCCAAGAGACTTAGTGTGGGGGAGATGAGACCCACTAGTATGTCGATTCAACTTGCGGATAGGCCTGTCAAGTACCCACTTGGGATACTTGAGGATGTACCCGTTCAAGTTGGTAAGTTTTTCATCCCCTCCGACTTTGTTGTCATGGATATGCCCGAAGACACTATTACCCCCATTATTCTAGGTCGACCTTTTTTGGCTACCGGAGGTACTATAGTTGATGTCAAGAATGGAAAGTTATTTCTTAACATAGGGAACGAGTCGGTAGAATTTTCCCTTTCTCAAGCTCTTAAACAACCAATGATTGAACAAATGAATTCCATTGAAGTTATTGATAGTTTGGTTGAGTATAGCTTGATAGATGATGATAAGCAAGAAGATGAACCATTTGACTCACCACACCTTGAAGATGAATGTTTACATGATGAAAAGGTAGAACCACTAGCGGTGGTAAGAGTATGGTATCATCTCCTCCTAATCTTGAACTTAAACCACTCCCCTCTTCCCTCAAATATGCTTTTCTTGAAGGAACTAATTATCCCGTTATCGTCAATGCTACCCTTGATGGACCTCAATTGGAAAAACTTTTGATTGTTTTGAGAAAGCACAAAAAAGCCATCGGGTATAACATTGCCGACCTCCAAGGCATAAGTCCAAACGTTTGTATGCATAGGATCATCCTTGATGATGACCACTGTCCTTCGGTTGAGGGTCAACGTAGGTTGAACCCCACCATGAAAGAGGTTGTCATGAAGGAAGTCCTCAAGTTGTATGAGGCTAACATTATATACCCAATAACCGGAAGTAAATGGGTTAGCCCTGTCCAAGTTGTGCCGAAAAAAGGAGGAATGACGGTTGTAAAAGGAGAAAAGGGTGAGTCAATTTCTACTAGGACTATTACTGGTTGGCGCATGTGTATAGACTATCGAAAATTGAACACGGCCACCATAAAAGACCATTTCCCTCTTCCCTTTATTGATCAAATGCTTGAAAGATTGGTGCATGATTCTTATTTTTGTTTCCTTGATGGTCATTCCGGATTTCTTCAAATTCCCATTCATCCCGATGACCAAGAGAAAACCACCTTTACATGTCCCTATGGCACATATGCTTATAGAAGGATGCCATTTGGATTGCGTAATGCGCCGGGAACGTTTCAAAGATGTATGATGGCTATTTTTTCCGATTTTATTGAAAAATCTATGGAAGTTTTTATGGATGATTTTAGTGTCCATGGTACATCTTTTGATTTTTGTCTTGAAAATCTTGATCAAGTGTTAGCTCGATGTGAAGAGTATAGACTTGTTTTAAATTGGGAAAAGTGTCTATTTATGGTTGAACAAGGCGTTGTCCTAGGTCATATTGTTTCTAATAGAGGAGTCGAAGTTGATAAGGCAAAAGTCTCCGTGATCGAAAACTTGCCACCACCTACAAATGTTAAAGGGGTGAGGAGTTTTCTAGGTCACGCCGATTTTTATAGACGATTCATTAAAGACTTTTCCAAAATTGCTAAGCCTTTGACTTCTTTGCTTACGAAAGATGCACCTTTGGTTTTCGATAACTCGTGTCTTGAGGCCTTTTGCAGGATAAAGACCGCTCTCACTACCACTCCGATTATCAAAGCTCCCGATTGGAATCTTCCATTTGAGATCATGTGCGATGAATCCGATTTTGCCGTTGGTGCCGTTCTAGGACAACGGGTTGACAAGAAGCTACATGTGATTTATTACGCAAGCAAAACCTTAGATGAAGTCCAATCGAGGTATACAACAATCGAGAAAGAGATGCTTGCCGTTGTCTATGCCATGGAGAAATTCCGAAATTATGTTACCGGTTCCAAAGTCATAATTCATACCGATCATGCGGCGATTCGATACATCATGTCTAAGAAGGAGACCAAGTCCCGACTCTTTCGGTGGGTCCTCCTTTTACAAGAATTTGATATTGAGATTAAAGACAAAGCCGGATCGGAGAACTTGGTAGCAGATCATCTTACTAGACTAACGGTTCGTAAAGAGAACAATGAAGAAGATGGTATCCCCATCAATGAAGCTATGAGAGATGAGTCCTTGATGGCCATTGAAACTATTACACCTTGGTATGCCGATATCGTCAATTTCCTAGTATCTCATTTTATTCTGGACGATTATTCTAAGCAACAGAGGAAGAAACTACGTTATGAAGCCCGACGCTATTATTGGGACGAGCCATATTTATTCCGCCGTTGTGTAGATGGAATTTACCGACGATGTGTTACGGCCGACGAAGGATATGATTTAGTGAAGCACCTTCACTCGGCATCTTATGGTGGACACTTGGCCAACCAAAAGACAATTGCCAAGGTTCTCCAAAGTGGGTTTTGGTGGTCTTCCATGTTGAAGGACATTCGAGCTTTCATTCTCACGTGCGATGCTTGTCAAAGAAGTGGGAATATTACAAGAAGAAATGTGATGCCCCTTTAACCCATCTTAGAGATTGAATTGTTCGATATTTGGGGCATTGATTTCATGGGTCCGTTCACATCCTCTTTTGGTAACAAGTATATCTTAGTAGCGGTTGATTATGTCTCAAAATGGATCGAGGCTGTAGCTTCCCCCACCAATGACTCCAAGGTTGTAATTAAACTTTTCAAGAATGTAATCTTCCCTAGATTCGGTATGCCTAGAGCCATAATTAGTGATGGAGGCTCTCATTTTAGGAAGGATACCTTTGAACACCTTCTTAGGAAATATGGTATCACTCACAAGATGTCCCTAGCCTACCACCCTCAATCAAATGGGCAAGCCGAGATCTCCAATCGTCAAATCAAGGGAATTTTAGAGAAAGTTGTAGATACACACCGAAAGGATTGGTCATTGAAGTTAAATGATGCCCTTTGGGCATTAAGGACGGCTTACAAAGCACCGATTGGAACCACTCCTTATCGTCTTGTGTATGGTAAAGCTTGTCATTTACCGGTGGAATTAGAACATAAAGCCGAATGGGCAATCAAAGAGCTAAACTTCGATGAGAGCGTTGTAGGAGATAACCGCCTTCTCCAACTACAAGAATAGGAAGAACTAAGACTTGAAGCCTACGAAAACTTGAAGATTTACAAAGAACGAACTCGCCAATGGCACGATTTTCGAATACTTCGTAAGAAATTCTTTGTTGGTGATATGGTATTACTCTTCAACTCTCACTTTAAGCTCTTCCCCGGTAAGTTGAAATCGAAATGGTCGGGGCCATTCGAAGTGACCAAGGTGCAACCATATGGATCAATAGAGATATCAAGCCCGGAGACCGGGAAGTTTATAGTTAATGGACCACTACAAGAAAAACTGTTCCGGGCGTCCACCTGTTTGGCGTCCTTGGCATATGGACGCCGACATGGCGTCGGAAAAATCATACGGGCGTCCACAGTCGGACGTCAAAATTGGCGTCCGATTGCATTTTGGAAGGACAAAACTCAAGCCGACGGGCGTCCACAGGCGGACGCCATTTGGGGTAATTGACGTCCACTGGCGGACGCCATTTTGGGTAAAACGGGCGTCCACCATGGCATCCAACAGTGGACGCCCGCCCAGCTCCTACTGGCGACATATGCTCGCGCACCCCCCTCTCCCTATCACTCTCTAAAAAAAAACACTCTCTACCTCTCTTCCTCTCCTCGCCGATCCACTCCTCCATTCCTCTCCCCAATTTTTTCCTAATTTTTGGTATGTTTCTTACTTAGTTATTTGTTATTCATTATATTTAGTTCTTGTTTTCTATTGTTATCGTTATTTATTGATAGTTTGATAGTAAATATTGTTTAGGTCTAAATTTAGATTTGGTTGATTAGTTTAGGCCAAATTCGATTAGGTTGATTAGTTTAGCCCAAATTTGATTAGGTTGATTAGTTTTGCCCATCACAATTTTGATTAGGGTTTGATCAATTTGGTTGAATTGAGCTACAATGACCTCTAGGGCATTCCGTGAGTTTTTGTGTCACTTAGGACGGACCAAAAGGTGTCGTAATAATGCCGGATTTTCCCGAAACCACTTCTATCTTGATCGGGGTTGTAATTAGGTGTTAGCGGTGCTTTCGGAGTTTTGATATCTGTATCCGAAAATTTGACCTGTTTTAGCTGTTTTTGTCGGACTTAGGCCATGAATTTTTGTTTTTCGTTTGGTTATTTTGGGATTAAATTGATAAATGAGTTAGAGTTTTCGTAAATTGCGATGAAATTGTGATTACATTTGTGATTACTATCGGTGACTGATTTTTGTAAGGTCAATTCTAGAGTAATAAGACATTTGGGTTTACTTCGACGTATTAGGGATTAAATTGAGGAGACTTAGTTAGAGAAATTAAGTTTAAGTTAAATGGTGATTAAATTTTCGTTTAGTATGTTACAAATGAAGTTAGGAAAATTAAACTTTAATGTGTTATATATATTTTTTGAACATAGAAAATGAAGAGGATTGAACGGAAATGGATGTATGAGGGAAGACTTGATAAGAAGAGATGTCCCACCGTCGAATTTCTGAGGGGTGTTGAATCATTTGTCGAGGTGGCTAAAAAGTCAGTAGATTATGCATCGAGGGGGGAGGTTAGGTGTCCGTGTACTAAATGCAAGAACATAAAATTTCTTGAGATCCTTGTAGTTAAGGAACATGTCATCTATAGTGGTTTTTTACCCCAATACTATAATTGGATTTGTCATGGTGAGCCATCTCAGTGTATGGAACCCAGAAACCATCAAAATGAGGGGGGATTGAGATGTATGATTGTTGACGTTGTGGAGTGCAATTTATTTAATAACGAGAACACATATGGGAATGACGACTCACTTAACCCACAAGACTACCCTAACCCACAAGAGCCTAACCCACGAGCAAAGGCGTTTTTTGACATGTTGGATGCTTCTGAGAAACCGTTGTACGGAGGGTGTGATGTGACTTTGTTAGAAGTCGCGTCTATGGTAGTTAGCCTTAAATGTGAGTTCAACCTACCCTTTGCTTGTGTCGATGGTATTGCTGCCTTGCTCGAGAGAGTTATTCCAAAGGACAATATCATGACCCGATCATTCTACACAACCAAAAAGGTTGTGAAGGGACTTCAACTCCCGCATCAAAAGATTGATGCTTGTCCAGATGGATGCACGCTATTTTGGAAGGATGATGCGATGCTTGATGAATGTAGGAGATGTGGTAAGGGTAGGTATAAGATGGTTGAGGGGGATATTGTTTTGAGAGGTAGAAAAGGGAAAAGTGGTGTCAGGGGTAAGAAACCAATCCCAATAAGTCAGCTTACGTACTTCCCTATTGCACCTAGGCTTCAGAAATTGTGTGCCACAAAAACCATAGCGGAGCAAATGAGGTCGCACAAGGAGGACATTAGGGTACTAGGGAAGATGTGTCATCCGAGTGATGGTGAGGAGTGGAAGCGTTTCGATAGACTACATCCCCACTTTGCGTTAGAACCACGAAATGTAAGGCTTGGGTTGTGCACTGATTGTTTTGCACCGTTCGGCCAATTTGGTAAATCGTACTCTTGCTGGCCAGTGATGATCACACCTTACAACCTACCTCCTTGGTTGTGTTTGAAGCAGCCTTTCATCTTCCTATCTCTTATTGTGCCCGGACCCAAAAACCCGAAAAATCATTTGGATGTTTACTTGCAACCTATTATTGAGGAAATGAAACAACTGTGGGAGGTAGGGGTGGAAACTTATGATGTCTTTCTTAGACAAAACTTTCAGTTGAAAGCAGCTTTGTTGTGGACTATAAATGACTTCCCCGCATACGGTATGCTCTCGGGGTGGTCTACTGCGGGTCAGAAAGCATGTCCGTGTTGTATGGATGAGAGCAAAGCTTTTTATCTTCCAAATTCTAGTAAAATAAGTTGGTTTGACTGTCATCGACAGTTCCTACCAGAAGGTCACCCATATAGAAAGAATAAGAAGGCATTCAAGAAGGGTGAGGTTGTGCTTGATGACGCACCTGATCGACTCCCCGGAGATGAAGTCTGGGAGTTGATTTCCGATTACCCGTCCACTATCGACGGAACAGAGCAGGAGTTCAAAGACCTAAAGAAGTTGAAAAATGGTTGGTTTAAACGTAGCATATTTTTTGACCTACCATATTGGAGGACTTTGTTAATTCGTCACAATTTAGATGTGATGCATATAGAGAAAAACTTCTTTGAGCAGTTGATTCACACGGTGATGGATGTGGAGGGGAAGAGTTGTGACACTATAGGCTCCCGGCGAGATGTAAAGAATTTTTGTGACCGTCCTCAACTGCACATCAAACGGGATGGGTCGAAACCGAGAGCCTTGTTCACACTTGACAAGGCTCAGAGAAAGGCGTTGTTGGAGTGGGTAGAGAAGTTGAAGTTCCCTGATGGGTACGCCTCTGACTTCAAACGCTGTGTTGATCTTAAGAACCTGAAGCTGCAAGGGTTAAAGAGTCATGACTGTCACGTCTTCATGGAGAGGTTGCTTCCGGTATCACTAAAGAACCTTTTGCCACCGACGGTGTGGAATTGTATAACTGAGATATCTCAGTTCTTCCGAGATTTGTGTTCAGCTACAGTATCAATTGAGGACATGACTCGACTGGAGGATCAAATTCCACAGATACTTTGCAAACTTGAGATGATCTTCCCACCGTCGTTTTTTAATTCCATGGAGCATCTACCTGTCCACTTGCCCTACGAGGCTAAGGTTGGAGGACCTGTCCAGTATAGATGGATGTACCCATTTGAAAGGTACATAACTTTTTGTAACTTCATTTATACATTTAATTTAAACATAGCTAATTTTTATTAATTGAAATACATAACTTGTTTACTTAGGTTCCTCAATCATTTGAAGAAGAAAATTGGTAACAAGGCTAGGGTAGAGGGATCTATTTTTAATGCATATTTGACAGAAGAGATTGCAAACTTCTGCTCCCTCTACTTCGAGAAAGATGTTCAAACAAAAACAAAGAACTTGAACCTAGAACATTCGGTGTCCATTGATCCTACTATACCCGAGTTTTTTCAAAAGAAGGACGATGAAGGAACTTCATCCGCTGAGGGTTATAGGACACTAGATGAGAAAGAGTATAGCCGAGCGCACCTTTACCTACTCTCTAATTGTGAGATCTTAGAGCCTTATGAGAGGCAATTTGTAACTGAATATGTCGGTGCGAATCCTGACGTGAACCCTGATGACGTTTGGAGTAAGCACGACGAATATTTTCCGAAGTGGCTCAAGGATCACGTAGTTTCCTTAGACATACATGATGACTTGGTTAGAAGTTTGGCATTTGGTCCAGTGCGAGCGGTTAAAACCTGGAAACGATACTCGGTGAATGGGTTCAATGTCCACACATTCAACTACGGGAAGAACAAGGCTAGATGCAATTTTGGTGTGAGTGTGTCATCTCTTGATGGTGATGAGTACTATGGTATTTTGGAGGACATTTTTAAGCTTTGTTATGCCGGCAAAGAACGAGCGTATAGAGCTGTGGTTTTCAAATGTGAGTGGAAAGACAGCTCCGTCAACGGGACCCGAGTGCATGAACGTTACAAGATTGTGGAAGTTAATCACACAAAGAAATTTCCTATGTACGATCCGTTCATACTCGCCCATCAGGCGAAGCAAGTTTATTTTGCTCCTTCTCCTTACACAAAAAATGACAGAAATCAAAGTCAATGGTGGGCAGTCTTTAGAACTAAACCACGGGGACAAATAGACAGTTCTCTGTTCCAGGAAGAAGCTGTTTCAACTGGTACACGCTTATCTTCTATTGAAGAGGCCATATTCTCCGAAGAAGAAGATCAGGATAAAGGGGCAGAGGAAGATTTTGAGGACGTACAAGGAGATTACCAGGTTATGGATGTACCAGAGATCCTTGAGGAGGATGACGGACACGAATAAGGCAATTGGGAGGACGATCAAGTGGAGGGCGAGGAGACGGAGGAGGAGGATCAGACTGAGGAGGATGAGGCTGAAGACAATAACGACAGTGAAGATGACTAAGCGAGTTGTTGTAGTAAGTTATATTGATGATTACATGACTAGGTCACTGTGCTACTTATTTGGTACATTACTTAAATCAAGTTAGAATGTAGTCGTTAGTTGTTGTTAACATTGTTTAATTTGTTGCAAGGTGAAGATAATGGCAGGCAGTAGATCGACCAGAAAACGTGGTGAGGGTAGTAGGTCTGCTCAGACGTCGACCACACAGCAGGAGGAGGAAGTGATTCCCGAAACGATACCGGAGCATACCGATGAGCATGAGGAGTAGGAGCAGCAGCAGGGGCAGGTGGAAAAGCTGGATAAGGACGATGCCGGTCGGGTGATTCTCAAACCTACAGGCACATGGTAATATAATCTAACCTGTTGATTATTCGTTTATAACATGTTTATTTTTGGACTACATCTTGTATGATTTTGTACATATATGTGCTTCTGGACTCGGTGCAGGTTTCTCCATAAAGATGTTGTCAGAGGCTGTACTACCAGCTACATGGTCGACAAAGGACAGGGGTATGTCTGTTGGTCTCAGGTGCCGGAGGAGGTACGGCAGTGGTGGTTCAACCAATTCCGGGTATGTGGATTGTTTTGCTACCGAGTTTTTAATTTATAATGAGGACTTTGTAAATAATTTTGCTACTAATTATTAATCCTCCTTGATTGTGTAGATGAAGTTCAGTTGGGCACCCGAGTTAGAGGGAAGGGTCTGGAGCCGGTACAATGAGGCGTGCACACGACATTTCACTTGTGTGATGAATAAACGACGCACGCGGGGGACTCCGCTAAAGGACCTTAAAGGTGTTGCTTTTATTTTGGTAATCAATTTTAACAAACAGTCTAACTTCAATATTTCACTGTATTAAATAATATATTGGGTCGTCATATTTTAGGTGAAGCATTGGAGAGATGGGTCGCGTACCACGACAAGAAGGACTTTAAGGTCAGGTCTGAAAGGGCCCAGAAGAACAAACTTGCCGACTGTGAGCATGAGGGCCACGCAAACCCGACACATCATCGTGGTTCTCAGTCTTCTTTCAGTCGTGCCAAGAGGGTATGATTTCTACTAATTAATACCGTACTCTTACTTGAATAATCGGAAAATATTTTCGCATAATTTATATTCACCTAATAACATTCGTACTCATTTAATAGATGCAAGCTGAGCTCGGGAGGCTGCCAACCGCGGTGGAGATATTCTTCGACATGCATGGGCAGACC
The DNA here is from genome assembly GCA_958450325.1 of Agrostemma githago. Classification (NCBI taxonomy): domain Eukaryota; kingdom Viridiplantae; phylum Streptophyta; class Magnoliopsida; order Caryophyllales; family Caryophyllaceae; genus Agrostemma; species Agrostemma githago. The sequence continues at coordinate 55,245,719 of OY288247.1, read as the reverse complement.
GATGACAAAGGGACTACCTTTAAGACGAAAAAGGATCAGGCGCTCTAGGTGAGTACTAACTATTTCAAATAAATCGACTTTAGTTGGTAGATAACTATCTTCGATGGTTTCATCTAATAATAACTTCAATTGAAATCGTTGTTCTGTACGACGCAGGACTCCTACCAAGAAGAGCTAGCGAGACTCGAGGCTGATCCTGATGTTGAGGAAGTCGACCCGAATGAGACTTGGTTCAAGGTCGCCAATGGTTACAAGAAAGGTAGTGTGTACGGTGTAGGAAATGCACACGGTATGTACTTCACACCTCCCACACCGCGTCTCAGCACCTGCACACAAATGGAGTACACGCCGGCTGGATCTCAGCAACCCGACCCGGAGAAGGACGCCATGAAGGAACAGCTGACGGCCCAGCAGCAGCAGCTGAAGGACCAGGCCGAGAACATAAAGAAGATGCAGGAACAGATGGCCATGTTTCAGGCCATGTTCAGAAATTGCAACCAAGGTCGTCCCCCATCCCCTCCAGACGACAGAGACCCATTTGGTGATGGTGGTGGTAACTCTGGTGCTGCAGCTAGCTTCACAGTTTGCTGATTGTTTTTTGTTGCTGTTGTTGTAACTTAATTTGCGGATTATGTATCTTCTAACTAGTTTATATTTGTGTATCTTCAAACCGTATGTTATTTTTTTATATAAGTTTTTTCAGCAGAAATGAGTCGAGAGATGAAGTGTTTTGGTTGACTGAGAGTGAATGAGGTTGAGGTATTGTGGATAGTCCACATTTGTGGTTGGTTGAGTGTTGTGGATGTGGTTTATATTGCAGGTTTTGGCTAGACATTGAACGCATGTTTACGGCCATGCAACAGCGTAAATAACGTCCGATAACGGACGCCATAACAGACGCCAGGGGAAGCTAGACTGGCGTCCGACTGTGGTTGCCAGAAGTCCCCAGATGGCGTCCACAGTCCGACGCCAACTTAAGGGCCCTGACGTCCGACGGTGGACACCATCTGGGACTCCTGGCAACCACAGTCGGACGCCATCCATGGCGTGGACTGTCGGTCGCCATTTCTCTTGGCGTCCAATAGTGGACGCCCGTTTAAAAAATGGGCGAGGGGTCGTGGCTTCCGCTTTCTAACATCTGTTTGCGGACGCCCGTTTGCTTATAACGTCCACTGTCGGTGGCCACTAGGTGGACGCCTGGGGCACCTTTTCTTGTAGTGGACAACGTTTGAAGATTTATCACCCCGGTCACGTTCGTGAGACCTTCGCTACCATGAAGCTTGGTGAGCTCCCATTGGGGAGCGATGTCTAACCCCCTCTCGAAATTGGAGTAGGTTTGGTGGTATCCTCAGTAACCTCCTTGTACATATGTATTATATTTATTTGTGTTATTAGTTTGTTAGCTTGAGAAGAATGGTTGAAATTGGATTTCGCCATGGAGCACTTAATTTGGATGAAGATCACGCTTTTTGGAGAAGTTATGAAGCCAAATTGAAGACCAAAAGCATGTTTGTGGGAGATATTGATTATGTAATGTGAGTCGAGTCAATATTTGAATCTTTAGGTGATTGTTGAAGAGCCATGAAATGGCAAGGCAGAAAAACGAAGAATACAAGACCGTCGGGCGAAATTTCGCCCGGTGAGACCTGACCGGACAAAACTTCGCCCTACGGAAAGTAGCCAGAATTGCCGAGATTGATGAAGTTGCCACCGGGCGAAATTTCGCCCGGTGAGATTTTGACCGGGTGAAATTTCACCCGGTGGGAAAAATGGCAGAAAATGATTTTCACGACAAAAAATCCGTCGGGTGAAATTTCACCCGGTGGTGCTTGACCGGGTGAAATTTCACCCGGCGGCATAGGCTTGAATGAATCATCTAAAGCACACATCCTCACTACAATTTCAATTCCCTCCTTCATATTTACCACACATAACTTTCCCTCCAAAAATTTTTACACCAAATTTTTACCACCAACTTTAAAACTTTCACTTTCCCTCCCAACCACCCTTATTTATATCACCCTTTTACCTCACAATTCACTCCACATTTTCACCCATCATAAACACATCAAACCACCTTCCATACCCATTCACATTCAAACCTCCATTCACAATTCCATTTCAACTAGGTGATTATTTCCTTGGGTTTTTGAAGAGGGAAGAGCTAAAGTTTTGGGATTTCTCTTGCAATTATTATTATGGAGACAAGAGCCCAACGAGTCGCGCGTAAACAATGTATAGCTTCGACCTCTAATACTTCTAAACGTTCTACTTCTTGTAAGCCTAAACTTTCACCTTGTCCTAATCCACCCTTGGCTCAAACCTTCTCTGAAAAGGCTTTTCAGAGCACAAGGTGGCCTTTACCATTCACAATGGAACTTTTAGGAATTGAGGACGATATGAGAGAGAGTTATCGTCTAGGATTGGTACTAGTAAGCTACTTAATTTTGTGCCTTGCACAAATAAAGACTTGACTTGTGAATTCTTGGGTACCTTTACCATCGATAACCCGACCACATGATAAGTGTGTTTTGTAGTGCTTATTTGTTGTGTTTGGTCCCGGTTTCTCTTGTGGAATCGCTATTTGGAGTGGTTTTCGAGGCTACTTACGCTTCTTCTAGCTTGTTTTAGGTTCCTAAGACCAATATTGGAGAAATGGAACGATTCTGACTTGTTTCCGACACTTTTGGAGCCATCGAAGAGAAGCGACGATCACTCGGTGGCTTAGACTCGATCCCGAGACCTTGGGACCCCTTCCCGAGGCCTTTAGACTCGATCCCGAGCACCGAGAATCGATGAGAAGCCTATTAAGAGCAAATAGGGACCTTTAGGATCATATTGGAGGCCTACAAGACCGTTCCCGGGCGGGAAGAGTATCCTTCCCGGTCGGGAAGGAGTGCAAGAAAGAAGTGTCTTCTGATGGGCCGTCCTGACCGGGAAGGAAGCTTTCCGACCGGGAAGAGCATAACACCGCCCGGTGTTATGCATGATCCCGGTCGGGACCAAATCCTTCCCGGTCGGGACCACCACCTTCCCGGCCGGGAAGGAGCAGCTGTAGCCGTGACTCTTTCTTTTCTTCTCCTTCACTCTTGTAACCTTATAAATACCCCCCCCCTCTTGTATTGTTACACTATCTTATGCTTTACTTTTAATTACCCACTAAACCCTAGACTACTTTAGGTTAGATTAGCTTAGATTAGTGTAGATTAGTCCTTAATTACTCCTTAATCTAGTTAGTTATTCTTGTATTAAGAGACCTCTTGAAGAATCCATTCAATCTTGACAACATTGTTGGAGGTTTTGGGTGTTCTTTCTATACAAGTTTTCATCTTTTCATCTCATTATTAGTTTGGTATAATATCTCTCTACTCTTTTCCTTTAATCTTTGCTTATCATTCAAATTTCAATCTTTATCATTTGTTTGTTGTTCTTGCTAGTTTCATCTTCATATTGAACGTTGTAGTTCTCATATTGATGTTTTCTCTTGTTTGTGTTAGTTTAAGTTTAGATATGTTTGAGTAGTTATCCCCTAGGGTTAGTAGGGGGATTGGGTGTGATTAGGGATGATTAGGGTGAGATGGGTGGTACTAGTTGTTGTTTTTGTCGTTTCCTTTTTGCCTTGCACTCCACATGTTCGATGAAATGCTTGTGAGACTCGAGATGATCAATCCTTGTTTTTCTTGCCTCTTCTCTTGTATGTGTGTGTTTGGTTGGTTGGTTTGGTTACCTCAATAGTAGCGAGAGTGTGGTGAGGACGACCCCTAGGCCGTTTAAGTAGCGAGATCCCGATCGTAACCTAGGCCACGAAAGCATGCTAGTAACCCCCGTTTCCTCCTTTTGATCTCCTTGACATCCATGAACCCGACCTAGCCCTAGTTTCTTCTTATTGCTTTATTAGCTTCCATTTATCATTAGTTATTTGTTTAGCTTAGTCATTAGTTCACCTTAGCCATCATCTTAGTTAGTTTCTCTCGAACCTAGCCTTAGACCGTAGCACACCTTAGTCTGACACCCCGTCCTGTGGATCGACCCGACTTACCCTAGCTATCTGATGGTAGGGATTTGCCGTGGGTCTCCACCGTCAAGTACTATAGTCCAACTAATCCTAACGGTAGCTAGGGTAAGTCGGGTCGTGTCCTCAGAGACGGTTAAAAGGTGTCCAGACTAGGTCTACCTAGAAACAAGGCTAAGTCACACAAACAAACAAAAAGAAGACGATACTTGACAAACTATGATGGTTGAAGAGGTATAAACTAGACTAACAATGAACTAGCTATAACAAGAACTAATGAACAACTAAAGACTAAGGGGACTATTAAACTTGAGAAGATGGCTAAAGAGGTAGAGAAATCAAATATTGGGAAGGAGTAGGGTTAGGTTGGGTTCATAAGTGTAGTAGGATGGTTGGGTAATCAAGGGTGTAGGTGTCTCTTGGTCACTAAGGTCGGTTTGCGCTCTCGCGCCAAAGCCAAAGTCCGAACTCTCGTGTCTAAGACTAGACCCGAATATTCATGCAAGATGCTACTCAAAACACAAACATTCAACCACCAATCGAATACACAATGAGAAGAAGAGAACAAGTATGAGAAGCATTGACCACTACTACCCACACAAGCAATACAACAAACACATAGTGTGCCCAATAAGTGACTAGCAACAAAGGAATCATCTTTACCCACATTTAAACCCTAATCACCCATAATCCACACTTAATCCCCCTACTAACCCCACAAGGAATCTACTCACTCATAATGAAATCAAAACTAAGACTAACAAGAGGAATAGACATAATAATCAAAACATCCATAATGAACAAACAAGACATGAACAATATGTAAAGATTCAAACTTGATGAATAAACCAAGAACAAGAGAAAAAGATTATACCAACTACAAGAGGATGAAAAAGATGAGAACTTGAATTAATAAGAAACCCAAATAAAAGTCCAAGGTTGTCAAGCTTGGAATAATCTTCAAGAATCTCCTTAATACAAGACTAATTACAAAGGTTAACTAAAGATTAAAGGAAGATTAAACTAATGAGAGGAACACTAATCTAGGGTTTTTAATGTTAAAGAGAGGCCTAAGAGAGTCTAGGGTAATGTAAGATGCTTCAACAATACAAGGGAGGAGTATTTATAAGGTTACAAGAGTGAAGGAGGAGAAAAGAATCAAACACGGGATTCAGCAGGATCATCCCGACCGGAACGAAATGGTCCCGACCGGGACGGAGTGATCCCGACCGGGACGGACCCAAAACAGAAACCTTCGCATTTGTGCACCTCATCCCGGACGGGATGAGGTCCTTCCCGACGGGGATGGGTCTTGTAGGCCTCCAATATGATCTTTGAAGTCCCTCTTTGCTTCTCATGGGTTTCTCATCGACTCTCGGGACTCGGGATCGAGTCCTAGGGGCTCGGGATCGGGTCTCAAGGTCTCGGGATCGAATCCAAGGCATCGAATGATCGTTCCTTCACTTTGTTGGCTCCAAAAAGTGTATGAAACGAGTCGGAATTGTTCCAATTCTTCATGAATGGTCTCGGGAACCTGAAACGAACTAGAGGAAGCATGAGTAGCCCATAAACCGCTCCCAAGGAGCGATTCCACAAGGAAAATGGGACCAATACACAACAAATTAGGCACTACATACTACAATTATCACTACCTAGCTTAGGTTTGTTGGTTATTACTTGATCGGTAGGATAGACGAGAAATCCGTCGCATCAAATTGGCGCCGTTGCCGGGAACGGCGTAGTTTAGACTTTTGTGTGCTAAGGTCCTAGACTTCTTTCTTGAGTTTTGTGTTTTCTTCTCCTTGTGTATCTCCGTTCTTTCATTGTGTCCTTATTTCTCTCACCCCTAGTGCCTCAAAAGCACTAGGCTACAAACGTTTCCTCAAGTAGTGCTTCTAGTGCATCCAATGTATCAAGGCAACGTTACGACAATGTGGCATCCGAGCTACCATTGATGCGTGCTATTTATATATGATTATTACGTCTTTTACGCACGCATTTCCATGCATATCGAGTAGCATTGTCTACTATTTTCCCCCGAATTTGATACTTTGTGGTCTTGTTGCATCTTATGTAGGGAATGGACTCGTAGACGCATAAACAAGGCAAAAATCGTTCTTAAAGATGAAATATTATGCGAAATAAGAAAAGAGAATGATCGTTTCCAAATAGGTCAAATTAAAACGTGAATATCTTGAGTTTTACAACTCCAATTGAGCGGATTCCAGTTGCGTTGGAAATCTCTTTCTCTTTGCTTTCCAACGGTATATTATACGCCCGATTTGAATAAGTAACGAAGAAATGGCAAGCGTTTGAAGTTGAGCGCGCAGTGCTGAGAACGGAAACAGGTCTATGATAGTCGAACGACTTTCCTAATAGTCGACCGACTATTCATATAGTCGACCGACTATTCAAAATTCTCGACCGACTATTCTCGAGACTGGACGAAGACCGAGACTTTCCTAATTTGATTTTTAGGGTTAACAAGACTTTTGGGCTTTTGTTTTAACTTAGTATTTAAGAAACTATTAGACTAGATTTTAGATACCACTTCTCCCTTATTCTTTTTACTTCTCCTAGACTCTTCTTTAGATTTCTTCTCCTTATTCTCTTAGAATTACTTCTAGTTTAATTTCTTCCTTTAAAACTCGGTTATTGTAAGATTGCAACATTCTAATCGCCTTCATTCCGTTTGGTAATTTTATCTAATCTTTTTTCCTTCTTCCTCGTTCTTGATTGTTCTTCTTCATATTTACTTATTCTTAATCTTTGTTTTATGCTTGTCGTAATTCTATTATTATTCGTGACGTTTAATCTAGTAAATTCTTTTATTAATCTTGTCATTCTTAAATTAATTATGAGTAGCTAATTTCCCTTGCTAGGATTTAGGGGATCTGCGAATTGAATGTGGTCGCTAAATAATTTATAGATCTGTCAATGATATTGTGTCTGAGTTGTCACTTGTAGCATTTAATCGCGATTAGTCAGTTAATGCGCATGATTGATTAATTGAATCTGGTAAACTTGAACCTAAGATCGGAAGCCTGGTAAAAGTTAGACCTGCTACAACACATTAGTTTGCCCTAATAAGATCGGAAGCCTTTAGACGCATGCTAGGGTGAATAGCGGACCGGAAGGACCTTTTCAATACCCCTTAGACTAATATCTGCGACAGACCTGTGACTTAGACCGTGACCATATGAGATTCGTAGTGAACCGACAATCCTAGTTTTCTCTCCATATATTTATTCATCTTCATTCGTCTTATTTTATTTTAGTTATTTCTTTTCTCTTAATTCTCTTTCTTTAATTACTTTAGTTTAGATAAAAACAAAACACAAAAACCCCCAATTTGGTTACTTAGATAGACTTCAATTGCAAGTAGAATTTATTTGTCTCCTTGTGGATTCGACCTGACTTCCCTAGCTATATTTTTAGTTAGACCTAAGTTGGTTATCTTTGATAGGTATACGACTAGCTTATCAAATTTTGTATAGTCGGTCGACTATTAGGATAGTCGTTCGACTATTCTCGAGACTGGACGAAGACCGAGACTTTCCTAATTTGATTTTTAGGCTTTTGTTTTAACTTAGTATTTAAGAAACTATTAGACTAGATTTTATATACCACTTCTTCCTTATTCTCTTTTACTTCTCCTAGACTCTTCTTTAGATTTCTCTCTATCCTCAACTTTTAGATCTAGATTTATGAATTATTTTCTACTCTTCCATTAAACTCGGTAATCTAATTCTTTCTTTGTTCCTTCTTATTCTCTTTGTTCTTAATTCTTTCTCTCTTAATCTTATTATTTCTTTTATTCTTAATTTCTCTTTAGATCTATTCATTATGCTTAATTTATTTATCATCTTTATTATTGTTGTCGTAAGTTTCTCCATGAGTAGCTAATTTCCCTTGCTAGGATTTAGGGGATCCATGAATTGAATATGATTGCTAATTAGTTTATAGATCTGTCTACGATATTGCGTCTGAGTTGTTAATTGTAGCATTTAATTGAGATTAATTGATTAAGTCGGCGTAATTGATTAATTGAATTGGTGAACTCGAACCTATGATCGGAAGCCTGGTAAGAGTTAGACCTGCTACAACACATTAGTTTGCCCTAATAAGATCGGAAGCCGTTAGAAGCATTCTAGGGTGAATAGCGGACCGGAAGGACCTTTTCACTACCCCTTAGACCAATATCTGCGACAGACCTGTGACCTAGACCGTGATCGTAGGAAATTCATGGTGAACCGACGATCCTAGTTTTCTCTCTATATTTATTCATCTTTATTCATCCTATTTATTTTAGTTATTTCTTCTCCTTTAATTTTCTTTCCTTCATTACTTTTAGATTAGTTAAAACAAACAAACAAAACCCCCGATTTGATTACTTAGATAGACTTTAATTGCGAGTAGGATTTATTTGTCTCCCTGTGAAATTGATCCCGACTTCCCTAGCTATATTTTTAGTTGGACCGTAGTTGGTTATTTTTGATAGGTACACGACTAGCTTATCAACCATCAATCATCGTGGGACGATCATGGGGCTAATTACCAAGAACCACAACTTTACCAACCATACCAATCTCATCAACAATCTTATGAACCCCCTCCATATGGTTACCATGAAAGTTGTCAAGGATCATTCCAACATCCTAACAACTACCAAATACCTTCACACAATCCACAACCAAGAATCCCCGACTTTGAGACTTGTCAAATGATGATTCAAATGCAAAAGAGTCAACAAGAGATGATGATTCAATTGCATAATAATCAACATGAGATGATGATTCAAATGCAAAGGGATAAAGAGGAGTTCAAGGCCCAAATAGAGGTGCAAGATGCTCGAATCAATGCACTCATGGCTCGTTTCACGATTTTGGCCACTCGAGCTCCACAATTCGTTGAGGAAGGTTCATTTGGGCAAGAAAATCGGTTGCCTCCACAAGGAAATCAACCCGATCATGAAGCCACGAATGAAGAAGAGAGGGTCAATCAAGAGATCATTGTTGAGTGTTGCTTGGATGGTGAAGATATGGGAAGAATGGAGGAAGTTGAAGCTTCAAAGGTCGACAATGAGGAGGGAATTGAACATGACTCTCAAGGTAACTCTTAGGGAGCCAATGTATTGGCTATCAAATTGGATTTGTTTGTTTTTCTTCGTGATGAACCAGATCTTGACAATCCAAAGCCAAGTGAAGACAAGACTCCTCTAGGCCAACTTGACAAGGTGAGTGAAAAGGAAGGTAATACTTGGGAAGAAGAGATAGATGCCTTAGAACTTGCCTTGAATGAGAAATTGGAGGAGCCGATTAGGGGATTTGGAGATGCTATGCTAGACCAAACCGTCGAAGAAATTGAGGCCGCCATCAAAGGCCTTGAGTTTCTTCATGGTGAGAATTCTAGTAAGAATGACGATGAGGTCCCCCTAAAGCCTCCAATGAAGAAAACTTGATGTCTTCACCTCCTTTACCGCACTTGATTTCGAGTCCCTTGTCTTGTGAGACGGTTGATGAAGAGGATTCTTGTCGAACGGTGGAAAAGAGTGCTACTATTGACCCCGTAGAAGAAGCAACACCCCAAGGGTGTGATCTCCCGAATCATAACGCCGAGCATGACTCTAGACCATTATACCTACCGGATGGTCGTAAGAGTCGTTGCAATGTTGGTTGGAAAGACCCGGAAGATCACGAGAACCCCGAGCATAATGAAGATGATCGCTTCTTGACTCCGACTTGGAAACTCTTGTTGATGGCTAAGATTGGCCACATGAGCGTTAATGAAGATGTTGCTAGAGCATTTGACTTACTCCTCCGAGCTCTTGATGGCTATGGAGGTGTAGATGGTGAGAGTATCTTATTGTAAATATCTTTTCCTTTTCTTTTTAGATTTTGTCTTTGTATATGATTGATTGGATAGTTTGGTTTCTAGGATTTGTTAGTTTTTGTGGAATTCTTGTAATTTGGAATTTTCTTGAGTGATGTGAGGGAGGGATTCTTGATTGTGGTTATTGAGCCTACTTGATAGGTTTGAAGTGAAGATGAAGAATTAGAAAGGGGTATTGATGATAGAAGCTTCAAGGCTTGGTGGAGGAAGTCGGTTTTTGAGCTTGGTACAAGCTTTTGGGGACGGGATTCTAAATCCCGGTGTATTAGTTGACTTGTGAGTGGAGCTTTCAAGAGGAATGAAGGACTAGAAGATTCATCCCGACCGGGAAGGGTTTCATCCCGACCGAGATGAAGTGTGCATGAAATTTGGAGCTACTGACGGTGCTTCCCGACCGGGATGAGCTTGCTCCCGACCGGGATGAGCTTGCTCCCGACCGGGATGAACTTGCTCCAAACCGGAAAGAGCTCCTGTAGCCTCCTTTGCCTTGGTTTCTTCATTTAAGCCCCACCCAACCACTTTATACCCCCACCTAACCTCCCTACTCACCTTATCCTCTATCATATGACCCTTTACACCGAGTATACACCTTCATCTCATCTTGTAAACCCTTTACACCGAGTATAACCTCAAATACCACCCTCATCACACCAATGCAAGCCTAGAACTTCAACCGTGCTACTACATTGAGTAAGAAGAGGAACAACGATGATGAAGACAAGCACCGTGCCTAATATGATCATTGAGGCGATGGAGTTGGTGAGTTGCTAACCGTTTGGTAGGCGACTCACATTTCTTTTTCGTCTTTTAGTCCTTGTCTCCCTTTGTATGTTCCCCTTCCCCTTATCATTTTTGGCGTCTTGGCGGCCCTCGGGGCCTTGGTGGTTATTGCTCCTGATTCTCGATGATGTGATTACATCGAGAGTCATTTGAAAAATCCAAATTAACAAGTTCTTTCACTTTTTCCTTGTTTTTATTTTCTTTTGGTTGAATTTAATCGGATTTAGTCGGAATCCGGGCTAGGTGACTTGATTACACCTAGCCCTCCCCTCCCATTTCCTTTTATTTTCTTCTTTTTATTTCTTCCCGCATCCATATCTTTTCTCGTCTCGGCCCTTGGTGACTTGATTACAACCCGGCCGGTCACATTCGACCCTTTCTTCACTTTCATTTTTCATTTTTAGCTTTATTTCCCCTTTTTCTCTTTTCTTTAGTGTCTCCACACAGTACCGATCGAGCATGAGGACATTGCTCGGTTTAAGTGTGGGGGAGCGATATATTAGTCTAGCCTAGCTTTATTTTCGTAGTTTTTTCGAAAAAAAAATCTTAAAACCCCCTGAAAATTTGAAAAAATTTCATAAAAAACCAAAAAGATTTTCCTCTGTGTCTTTTTTCTTTTGTGTCGCTGTGTCGTATATTTGTTGTATTGTGTGTGTTTTGCCTCCCCATTTCCTTGTAGGTTCCTTGATCGCCGTGAGTTTCGGAGGGCTCAAGACATCCGGTAATACCCCTTCAATCCTTTCTCCTTTTTCCCTTTTTTGTGGAGTTTGGAGGAGATTTGTGATGGTGTGCTCGGGTGGAGCTTTGTGAAGTTTGTGGTTGATGTAGTGACTTGTTTGGAAGTTTCGGGGTGGTGTTTGTTTTATTTGTGTGCTTGTTCTCTTTTCTCTTGTTTTGTTGTGTTCGTCTCTTTTCCTTTCGTTTTTGTTGTGTCTTTGTTTTGTCTTGTTTAGTTGTGTCTTATGTAATAAAGGGTTTTAAAAACCCGGTTTTGAGGCTAGTGCGCGAGTGTTTACTTTCCCTTTCTATTGATGTGAATCGAGTCTTGGACTTTAGTCTAGTAGAGTGACTTTAAATCAATGATTTCGTTGGTTTCTTACCTTGAGTCCACCTAGTCTACTAGGGATTTAATACGGGATTTGTATTTTGACCATTATGACCACCCACGGAGTGAAAAGGCCTTGGTTGCCGAGTCCCGTCCCTTAGGTGACCATGTTCGAGATTATTTGATTAGTCTAAGTTCTGTACCTTTTTGTGGATTTGAAGGGAAATCGCGACCCCGACTTACCCATTTCCCTACCTCCTACACAATTTCCACAAATAAATTCCAAATTGTTGAAGTTCTTACTTGGTTGCAAGAAATGCCTACAATACATGATTCATCAAAAGTTATCCAAAAGGCAAGCCAAGGAAAGAAAGAAAAAAAAAAGAAAAAAAAAAGAAAAGAAAGAAGAAAAAGAAAGGCACAATAAATGAAAAACAAAATACAAAAGAAGAAAAAGGATTGGCATAGCAACTCAAGAGCCAAATGAAAGAAAGAAAAATGCCAAAGGAAAACAATCTCACAAAAAGATTCTCACCCTCTCAAAATAAGCCTTTTTAAGACTATTACCGTGAAGATCCTACCAAAGGACCGAGTCCCTAGGAAGGATGATAGTGGTAATGTTCGGTCTTCCTTCACTTTGCAAACATTATCCACCCTTTTACTTGGACTAGTTAGGCGACTTTTGGGCATGGGACGACCCTCTTGGCTCATCGCTAAAGGGGGCGGGGTCTCACTTACCTACAGTGTTGACTAACTCCGTGGTTCATCCTTTTTCCATCCCGCCTATCGTCCAGTAGTACGTTCTTAGAAGGTTAGGAGGAACCTAGGTAAGTTACCAACGTTTTTGTTGCTTTGTCGTCATACTATTAGGGTTTTGTCCATTTCGGTTTGTATTGCTAGCTTGGGAACGTTGTCACTTGCCTTGAGTCCTTAACCGGTGTCTTTTCACCGCTTTGTTGAGGGAAGCGGTATTTGTTTTGTCCTTAACCGCCTTGAGTCCTTAACCGATTGTTTGTTTGTTTGTTTGTTTGTGTGTTTGTTTGTTTATGTGTTTTCGTGTTCGGTTGTATCCACAGTTTTGTCGCAAGACCTCACTTGCCTTGCGGAGAGCACTTTTCCTTTAAGTGTTCTCGCGTGAGTTGAAAGGGCGTAGGGTGCGCTAATACCCGCTCGGATTAGTAGTCTAGTGTCTTTTAGTTTTTATCTAGTTTGTGCTTACTCGAGGGCGAGTAAGGGTTAAGTGTGAGGGAGTTTATAAGTGTGTTTTGTAGTGCTTATTTGTTGTATTTGGTCCCGGTTTCCCTTGTGGAATCGCTCTTTGGAGCGGTTTTTGAGGCTACTTACGCTTCTTCTAGCTTGTTTTAGGTTCCTAAGACCAATATTGGAGAAATGGAACGATTCCGACTCGTTTCCGACACTTTTGGAGCCATCGAAGAGAAGCGACGATCACTCGGTGGCTTAGACTCGATCCCGAGACCTTGGGACCCATTCCCGAGGCCCTTAGACTCGATCCTGGGCATCGAGAATCAATGAGAAGCCTATGAAGAGCAAATAGGGACCTTTAGGATCATATTGGAGGCCTACAAGACCCTTCCCGGGCGGGAAGAGTATCCTTCCCGGTCGGGAAGGAGTGCAAGAAAGAAGTGTCTTCTGATAGGCCGTCCCGACCAGGAAGGAAGCTTCCCGACCGGGAAGAGCATAACACCGCCCGGTATTATGCATGATCCCGGTCGGGACCAAATCCTTCCCGGTCGGGACCACCACCTTCCCGGCCGGGAAGGAGCAGCTGTAGCCGTGACTCTTTCTTTTCTTCTCCTTCACTCTTTTAACCTTATAAATACCCCCCCTCTTGTATTGTTACACTATCTTATGCTTTACTTTTCATTACCCACTAAACCCTAGACTACTTTAGGTTAGATTAGCTTAGATTAGTGTAGATTAGTCCTTAATTACTCCTTAATCTAGTTAGTTACTCTTGTATTAAGAGATCTCTTGAAGAATCCATTCAATCTTGACAACATTGGTGGAGGTTTTGGGTGTTCTTTCTATACAAGTTTTCATCTTTTCATCTCATTATTAGTTTGTTATAATCTTTCTCTACTATTTTCCTTTAATCTTTGCTTATCATTCAAGTTTCAATATTTATCATTTGTTTGTTGTTCTTGCTAGTTTCATCTTCATATTGAACGTTGTAGTTCTCATATTGATGTTTTCTCTTGTTTGTGTTAGTTTAAGTTTAGATATGTGATGTGGGTTAAATCGTCTCACCCAATCAAGGTAAACCTAATGCTACTAACAAGAAGATAGCGGCAAGCAAGGTATCGAATCCACAGGGAAACAGTTAAACTAGTCAAATAACTATGGCGATTCTAGATGCTCTAAACGGTTTAATTGATGGAAAGATATAAAAACACTACTAAAATGCGATAATAAATAATCGAATCTAATAAAGAGATGAAAACTAAGGTTACGGGTTCACGATAGATGCTCAACAATTATGCGATGATAATAATAAACATATAACATGCTAGTCGGCTATAACACGTTCTCTCGAATCGTGTCAACCTAGGAAGGATCTAACGGGCTCTCGCAACTTATTAGACTCCCTACCAAATCGTGCGTGATCTAATCCTAATTCGGCTTTCGCACAAGAACTAGAATTTCCCAAACAGATTAAAATGTTGTGGCCTTTAACAAATTAATCGACAAATTAGCTACGCATGATAATTACGGAACAACAATACGCATACATGGAATTCATGATTAAAAGTGAAGCAAACAAATCTAGCGATAATCAAACGAAAAAAAACTAGCGAAGCAAACGGAGCATCGAAACGCAAATAGAGATAATTACGACGAACGAAATAATTTACGATGAATATTGAAACATCAAACTGAAAATTGCATAAAACGAAATTACCGAAATCGAATCCGAGTGAAAACCGAGTTCTAGAATCATAAGGGTCACGAGTTTTCTCAAGTAAAAATAAGCTAAGTATGAAAAAGTGATGATAGAAAATAATCCTCCTCCTTAGTTATACAAAATTAGGCGGAAATGAACTGGGTGTGCACCCCGGCCGGCTGGCAGGCCGCCTGCCACATGCAGGGGCCGACGCACACCTAAAAATGAAGCTAAAATTGGCCTTGTGTCATGCCGGCCGGCCAGCAGGCCGCCGGTCACATGCAGGCTGGTGTGCACGCACTAATAAAAGAAGTAATGGGCCGCTTCTCATGGCCCAATGAATCGTCACTTCCCATTTCTTCTTCGCCTAAACGTCTCGAGGCACGGGTTTTGTCTCGGGATCGTTCTTCTAACCGGATATGAGTGTAAATGCACATAAAGACTTGAAATCGTGTAGAATCTACAAAAACACTCATTCAAAGCAAAATGTTAGAAGAAACGGCTCTAAAGAGCGCATTCCGACCATAAAAGACAACGGAATCGAGGGAATAAAGCTATATAAATACGACACATCAAACTCCCCCGAACCGAACCCTTGCTTGTCCTCAAGCAAGACCCGTAAGAAAACAACTAATATAATACCGAAGCAGCTCAAAGAAAATAATAGACAACCAAATACTCAAGTCCGTCATAGCAAACATCAAACCAAGTCTAAGAAACAAATTCCAAGACGGGGAAAGACGAAAAATAATCCATCAACAAACGCACAACTTCACCAAGCATAATATGTAGAAACCACATTTTAAACCAAAACCCTTGCATAGGCTACTCACGGAGTCACTCATCGCTCAACTACTCCAACTCATGGAAATATGCCTGCAATCTAATATGGTATCAACCTCTAAATTTTTACAAAACATGCTAAGATCACATAGTGAGGCAAGGATGGTGATAACAAGGTAGAAGGTGGAAACCGATGTGGTCATGTGAGGTTAAAGCCAAGCTAGTGAACTAACTAGTGCGATAATGCTCAACTCAAAACTTCTTCCACTTCCATAAACAAAACATACAAATCACCAACCAACGAGAACGAGTCCGGGATCAAAAGAGGGCGCTCAAATTTCATCAAGTAAACGGAAAATAAAAGTAACGAGAATAACATATTTTGTTTTTGTTGTTTTGATTTTTCCTTTTTTTTTTCTTCTTTTTCGATTTTTTTTTTCTTTTTTTTCATTTTTTTTCTTTTCATTTTTTTTTTCATTTTTTTTTCGATTTTTTCAAAGCTTGATGAAATTAGAAGCAAAAATATATACAATAACCAAAATTGACCCGGACAAGATCTACAAACTCCCTTGAAACAGAGTCAATCACATCCAACCATCCATCAACACATCTCCATAATCGCACAATAGCGAGCATAGAACGCACTAGGTGACCTACTTCATCAAGCTTGACTAGGTAGGCAAATTTGATTTTGTAGTTCATTTTGTGAATTCTTTAACATTTAAGCCGAGGAGAAAATGGATAAAATAGATGAAAATAAAAATGACCCAAAATTGATCACTAGGCAAGTTAGTCAAAATAAAGGGGCAAACACCATACTTATGCGTATTGACATAGCATATTCCACGAGGAGACCTACACACAATCCTAAGCGATAGCCAGGTATGAATGTACTGGCTACAGGGGCTCTAAATCTCACCAATTTTGTAGCTAAAGCCTAAATGCAAGGTCGGTTTAAATGGGAACCACAAATTATAGCTCAGTTGGTTGCATGCTTATCGATTAATTATTATTCCACATAACGAAGGTCAAATGAATGCCAATTAAGAATGAGTAGGTAGCCTAAAGAGTGCAAATTATCATCATTGCTGCATAATCGGTATCATAGACAACCACTAAGACTCAAGGAAATAAAACTAGAAAGACTAAAAACTCCCCCACGCTAGACTCGACATTGTCCTCAATGTCCATATCATACAGACCCAAAATTGGTGGGGGGTAACAGCATGCGACGAAGGAAGAGAGCTAGGGGCAGCGACGGGTAATAAATAATTTCGCTGATCAGCCTCAAGTGACAAAACCGACCCGGCTTGCAAAATAATAGTCGCCTGCTCATGGTTAAGCCAAGTCCAACGATTCTGATGCCTAGAAGAAATCCAGTTAAGAGAAGCCAAATAACGGAGGCTAAGGGTAATCTCGCCCTGGACCGGATCATGAACCGCTTTGTTAAAAGCGGTCAACCGAAGAGCTAATTGCGTGACTAACCCGCCTATATAAATAGGAACATCGGCAACGGCCATAGCTATTCTCCTAAACTGGAGGACGAGGTGATAGGTAATATTAATATGCCACACCTTCGGCTTACGCCGCAAATACGAGCCCAAAATAGACACCTCCTCGGTGCGCACATTATGTGGCTCCTTCCTAGCAAAAATCGTCCATCCCATAAACCTCTGCCAAACCTTAATAACAGGATTATGAATATTGTTTGAACTCATATGCCCCGCGGTAGTGTACGGGGCATCAGCGATACATTCCCAAAAATCACCCACCCTAAAATTAGCATGCTCGGGTGGTGTACGGTCATCATAATCCTTAAGGTCAAAACAATCCCCAGACTACTTCAGGCTCAGCGCAAAACTAGTATTCAATAAACGGAACTCAACAGAAAGATCACCAGACCGTCTATTCTTATGTACCTCAAACGAACTAAGAAATTCCAACGTAAGCTAGGTATACGTGTTACGACGCATCGTAAAAAATGTACCCATACCAACACCCTTAAACAATAGTTCCAAAGCAGAATCTAAGCCTAAAGTTCGCATAGCATCACGATCGATAAAACGAGTTGGAACAATAGACCGCTTTCTCAAATTTTGAAACCGTACCTTTTGGTCAATAGTGGTAAAAATTACACTTGAAAAAACTGGATCGGGCTCAATGTCGGGTTGAGCATGGTCATTTCTGGTGCGCTTGTTCCGAGGCATTGCAAATCAGCTGAAAGTAGCAAACTTGAGGGGAAAATGGGAAAATTTTGAGGAGAGAGAGTGAAGAAGGGGAGGATGAATGCTGGGAAATTGGGGTTTGGGGGTGAGAGAGAGAAGAGAGAGGCGAGAGAAGTAAAGAATTGGAGGAAATGACGAGAATTTGGGGTTTGGGGGTCTGATGTGCGCCCCAGCCGGTCTGGACCGGCGGCCGGCTGGCTGGCCGGACTGACCTCCTCATTATTTTTGATTTTTTAAATCGAAAATTTCTTCTCACAACCAGCCGGTATGGACCGGGGGCCGGTTGGCCGGCCGGACTGCCTCTTTGAGATTTTTGCTCCAATTTTCCTTAATTTTTCTTTGTGCCTCGGCCCCTGAAGTCTATAGGCGGCCTGGGCACAGACTGAGGTGCACAAATCCTTCTTTTCGAGTTCAAATCCAACTCGTACCTCCGCCCCTAGAGTCGATAGGCCCTCTAGGCCTAGGCTGAGGTGACCTGCTGTTTTATCACAAGTACGATGAATTTTTTCCTCTTTTTTTTTTATACCTTCAATTCAAATCATTTCCGATGATTCTGCGCGTCTCCAAAAACATTAGTCCCTCCTCTCGTCCTCACTAAAACAACTGAAGGAAAAATAAAAATAAAACGAGAATGAGGGAAATTATTTACATACTCGGGCTGCCTCCCGGTAGCGCTGGTTTAGAGTCCCGCACGACTTGATGAGAATAAGGTTTAGTGGGATAAGGGAACGGGATGAAGTCGTATAACCTCAATCGCTCCAACTTGAGCACCTTCATTATATAACTTCAATCTTTGACCATTCACCTTGAATCGTTCACCTGAATCACTCTCGACTTCAATCGAGCCAAATTTACCCACATGGGTAACAGAAAAAGGTCCGGACCAACGAGATTTTAACTTTCAGGGAAACAACCGGATTCTAGATTTGAATAATAATACCTTATCTCCCACATTGAACTCACGGTGAAGGATATGCTTGTCATGCCAGCGCTTGGTGCGCTCCTTATAAACTCCACCATCACTAATAATCGCCCTTGGAACACCAAAGCGGGGGAAAATAGTCCTTTTAAACAAAGTAATCACCGTTCTAGCATCATTAGCAGGAGATGCTACCGCCTCCACCCACTTGGAGACATAATCAACCGCAACCAAAATATATCGGTTGCCCTTGGATGACGGGAACGGGCCTTGATAGTCTACACCCCAAACATCAAAAATTTCTACTTCGAGAATCCCATTTTGAGGCATCTCATGCCTCCTAGAAATATTACCGGTCCTTTGACATGCATCGCAGGACATAATAAAAGCTTGGGCGTCCCGGAATAAGGTTGGCCAATAAAAACCCGACTGGAGGACCTTAGCCGTGGTTCGGCTCGGTCCATGATGGCCACCATATGGCGATGAATGACAACTCTCTAGAACTCCTCGAACTTCCCATTGAGGGACACATCGACGAAAAATACCATCGGCACACTCCTTAAATAAATAAGGGCCATCCCAGAAAAATTGCCGAACATCATGTAGAATTTTTTTCTTTTGTTGATAAGAAAGATCGGAAGGTAATACCTTGCCAACTAAATAATTAGCATAATCCGCATACCAAGGTCCTTCGCTTTCACCAATAGCTAAGGCCATGAGAGAATCATCGGGAAAAGAATCATCTATGGGGATGACAACTCCTTCCTCCTCAACTCTAAGCCTTGATAAATGATCCGCAACGACATTTTCCGCTCCCTTCTTATCCCGGATCGATAAATCAAACTCCTGGAGTAGTAAGATCCATCGAAGTAGTCGGGGCTTCGCTTCTTTCTTTGCAAGGAGGTACTTAAGAGCCGCATGATCGGTGAAAACAATGACTTCCGATCCAACCAAATAAGTTCTGAATTTTTCCAAAGCATATACTATAGCTAGCAACTCCTTCTCGGTGGTGGCATAATTAACTTGAGCATTATCAAGTGTTTTGCTAGCGTAGTATATAGCATGCAAGACCTTGTCCTTCCTTTGGCCCAAAACTGCTCCCACAGCATAATCACTCGCGTCACACATTATCTCGAATGGCAAATTCCAATCCGGTGACTGAATGATCGGAGCAGAATTGAGGGCCTGCTTAATCCTGTCAAAAGCTTCAACACACTCATTAGTAAAATCGAAAGGGGCATCCTTTAGGAGCAATTGTGTAAGTGGCTTAGCAATTTTGGAAAAGTCCTTGATAAAGCGGCGATAAAATCCCGCGTGACCAAGGAAACTTCTCACTCCCTTCACATTAATCGGCAAGGGCAATTGCTCAATCACTTGCACCTTTGCTTTGTCCACCTGAATGCCCTTTTCGGAGACTACATGACCCAAAACAACACCCTCAGTGACCATAAAATGGCACTTTTCCCAATTCAAGACCAAACTGACCTCGACACATCGGTTTAAAATGGTATCCAAATTAGCTAAACAAGCTGAAAAACTCATACCATACACACTAAAGTCGTCCATAAACACTTCCATAATGGACTCGATGTAGTCGGAAAAGATGCTCATCATGCACCTTTGAAAGGTGGCGGGTGCGTTACATAGCTCGAATGGCATCCTGCGATATGCGAAAGTGCCATATGGACAAGTGAACGTGGTCTTTTCTTGGTCGGCGGGGTGTATCGAGATTTGGAAAAATCCCGAATATCCATCTAAATAGCAAAAATACTTGTGAGAAGCTAGTCTCTCAACCATTTGGTCGATAAAGGGCAATGGGAAGTGGTCTTTAAGTGTAGCGGTGTTCAACTTCCTATAATCTATACACATTCTCCATCCCGTCACAATTCGTGTAGGGATTAACTCATTCTTCTCATTCAGGGCCATAGTAGTCCCTCCCTTCTTAGGTACAACTTGTACCGGACTCACCCATTTTGAATCGGGAACCGCATAAATGATTCCCGCATCCAACAATTTCATAACTTCCTTTTTAACAACCTCTTGCATATTCGGGTTCAACTTACGTTGACCTTGGACACAAGGACGATGACCTTCCTCAAGATTAATTCTATGCATACAGAAATCGGGACTGATTCCCTTCAAGTCATCAAGACTATACCCCAAAGCTTTCCTATTTTTCTTTAAAACAACTAACAAATCAGAAAGTTGTTGCTCAGTTAAATCAGCACTTAGCTCTCGGTATTGTCTAAAAAGGCATATTTTAGGTGAGACGGAAGTGGCTTACGCTCCGGGACGGTTATGTCTCTGGCAAATGAGGTGTGGACGATGTTGGTTACATCGACACCTTGCTCCTCCGTGGGCATTCTTCCATCCAAAGCAGCTTCTAAGGCATCAACAACAGCAGAGTCGACGGAAGCATCACCTGCACACGCTTCCAAACATATCAAAGCTTCTAAGGGATCCCGTATAAGGGACGCCTCCATAGAATCATGAACTAAAACATCCACAACATCAATCATGCAGCAAGAATCCGTTATCATCGGATTCTTAAGTGTACTATCTAAGCAGAAAACAATGGTGTCTCCACCCACTTCCAAGGTCAATTTACCGTTCTTGACATCAATCACCGCGCCGGCGGTGTGCAAAAATGGCCTTCCCAAAATTATGGGAATTTGGGTGTCCTCGGCCATGTCAAGGACGATAAAATCAACCGGGATAAAAAATTTTCCAACTCTAACGGGCACGTCTTCAAAAACTCCCAAAGGGCGTTTTATGGAATGGTCCGCCATCTGCAAAGTGACACTAGTACACCTAAGAGGACCCATATTAAGTTTTTCACAAACGGAGTAAGGCATGACACTTACACTAGCACCTAAATCACATAAAGCCTTATCAATCGATAAGGTGCCAATAGTGCAAGGAATCGAAAAACTACCGGGGTCCTTTAGCTTTGGTGGGGCCTTGTTCTGTAAAAAAGCACTACACTCTGCAGTAAGAGCGACGGTTTCTACCTCACCAATGCTTCTCTTCCGAGTCAAGATGTCCTTCATAAACTTGGTGTAAGACGGGACCTGCATAATGAGCTCGGTAAATGGGACTGTAACCTGCAAATTCTTCACAACCTCCATGAACTTGCCAAACTGGGTAGTTTCCTTTCGATTCTTCAATCGACCCGGAAATGGTACTTGAATTGTTGGACTAGTCGGAGTGGGAACGGGAGTAGTGGGTGGTGGAACTCGCTCATCACTTGGAGTTTCCACAATTGCATCCTCATTGACATCTTCCACTAAAACCTCCTCCTTCTCGGTCGGTGAATCATCCTTAGGCATCGACGGACCTTCATAGTGTGTGCCACAACGAAGAGTGATCGCATTAGCCGTATCATGTTGTTGATCACCTTGAGAAGGGAGTTTACCTTTTTGACGCGTTGCTTGTGACGCGGCAAGGTGTCCCACTTGGTTCTCCAAATTCTTGATTGCATTATCCTTAGCTTGATCATTCTTTTGCATTTGAGCCATTATAGTTTCCTGGGTCTTGGCCATCATCTGCATCATATTATGAAGCTCAGCCATTTCATTAGAACTCGAAGAAGAAGAAGAATTACCTTGAGCTTGTGATGAGGATTGGCCAAAATTCTGCTGACTAGTATCGAAATTCTGATGAGAATTCCCGAAGTTCTGATTAGTATTGCCAAAATTTTGTTGATGTTGACCCGAGAGAGGTCGCTGCTGAAAATTTCCCTGATTTTGGAAATTCCTTTGATTTCCGAAATTCTGTTGGTTCTGAAAATTCCCTTGATTATGGAATTGCTGCTGATTCTGAAAATTTCCTTGATTCTGGAAATTCTGCTGATGCTGATTCTGGAGATTCTGCTTGTGCGGGGGCACATAAGGTGGTGTAATAGGCGGGTTCAAGACATTAGTACTCCTGTAAGACAAGAGAGATGCATCATAGCCCGGTTGATTCATATATGGATAACGTGGGCGCATAGAATGGAACGCATTCACCTATTCTATGGAACCTAGGCAATCTTGATCTTGGTGGTCCGCGGCACCACAACAAACACATGCATATTCTTGCATGGCATGTACTTGATGCATGCCTCCTCCCCCTTGAGAATTTGACACTTCAAATGCATCAAACCTCTTAGCCAAAGCGGCTAATTGAATAGCCACGACATTCGAGGACCCACTTTCACCGGAATTTGATCGAGTATTACCACGTGGATTACCCCATCGGGAGTGGTGAGATGCCATCTCTTCTATTGTTTGCCAAGCCTTATCATCATCCACATTACATTGGAAACGCCCATTGCATGCCGAATCCAGTGTACTCCTGCAATCATCATACAACCCGTTATAAAAATGTTTACAAAGAAACCAAACCTGAAAACCATGGTGCGGGCATTCCTTCACAAGCTTCTTGAACCGCTCCCACGCTTCATGAATATTCTCGTTCGGAGTTTGACGAAAATTTGTGATTTGACTCCGGAGCATGTTCGTCTTCGGTGGAGGGTAATAGTGCTTGTAGAAGGCAAGAACAAGAGAATTCCAATCGGTAATCCCCTCGGTGACTTTATCAAGATCGGTTATCCACTCCCTAGCGGAATCCCGTAGTGAGAACATGAAGAGCATCTCCATGACTTCTTCTTGTGTTACCCCGGCCGAAAGCGGAATCGTGGAGCAATAATCAGTAAATATCCTCATATGCTTGTGAGGATCCTCCTTAGAGTCACCACCAAATTGATTCTTTTCCACCAAAGTAATGAAGGCGGGTCAAATCTCAAATGTACCTTGAGTGGCAGTTGGTCGTTTAACCAACTTAGGAAGAGCAGTTTGCTCGGGCTCCGAATGACTAGAAAGCTTCGACATTTTTATGATCGGAGGGGGTGGTAAAATGATCTCGGGCTGAGATTGATGTTCCTCTTCAAAGGACTGATTCTCAGCTACAAATTCAGTATGAATAGCTTCCAAAGTCGCAAGATCGGGTGCTGCGGAAATCTCTCTCCAAAACTGTCGTCGCCTACGAAAGGTTTTCTCGGGCTAAGGGTCGAACGGAGTAAGCTATGATGACCGAAAAGACCTGGGCATAAGCAAAACTACAGTAGAAAAGTGAGATCAATCTCAAGGAGTTTTAACTCCTTCAGACGAAAGAGAGCATAGATGAAACAAGCTAAAAAACAAGAAAAACCGTTTCCCCGGCAACGGCGCCAAAATTGATGTGGGTTAAATCGTCTCACCCAATCAAGGTAAACCTAATGCTACTAACAAGAAGATAGCGGCAAGCAAGGTATCGAATCCACAGGGAAACAGTTAAACTAGTCAAATAGTTATGGCGATCCTAGATGCTCGAAACGGTTTAATTCATGGAAAGATATAAAAACACTACTAAAATGCGATAATAAATAATTTAATCTAATAAAGAGATGAAAACTAAGGTCACGGGTTCACGATAGATGCTCAACAATTATGCGACGATAATAATAAACATATAACATGCTAGTCGGCTATAACACGTTCTCTCGAATCGTGTCAACCTAGGAAGGATCTAACGGGCTCTCGCAACTTATTAGACTCCCTACCAAATCGCGCGTGATCAAATCCTAATTCGGCTTTCGCACAAGAACTAGAATTTCCCAAACAGATTAAAATGTTGTGGCCTTTAACAAATTAATCGACAAATAAAACACGCAAAGATGGCACTAGCATAATTATAAATTTAGCATCGAAGTAGCATAATCGTATAATAATCCATCGATCCCCCTCGACCCTAGCGAGAAAATTAGCTACGCATGATAATTACGGAACAGCAATACGCATACATGGAATTCATGATTAAAAGTGAAGCAAACAAATCTAGCGATAATCAAACGAAAAAAACTAGCGAAGTAAACGGAGCATCGAAACGCAAATAGAGATAATTACGACGAACGAAATAATTTACGATGAATATTGAAACATCAAACTGAAAATTGCATAAAACGAAATTACCGAAATCGAATTCGAGTGAAAACCGAGTGCTAGAATCCTAAGGGCCACGAGTTTTCTCAAGTAAAAATAAGCTAAGTATGAAAAAGTGATGATAGAAAATAATCCTCCTCCTTAGTTATACAAAATTAGGCGGAAATGAACTGGGTGTGCACCCCGGCCGGCTGGCAGGCCGCCTGCCACATGCAGGGGCCGACGCACACCTAAAAATGAAGCTAAAATTGGCCTTGTGTCATGCCGGCCGGCCAGCAGGCCACCGGTCACATGCAGGCTGGTGTGCACGCACTAATAAAAGAAGTAATGGGCCGCTTCTCATGGCCCAATGAATCGTCACTTCCCATTTCTTCTTCGCCTAAAAGTCTCGAGGCACGGGTTTTATCTCGGGATCGTTCTTCTAACCGGATATGAGTGTAAATGCACATAAAGACCTGAAATCGTGTAGAATCTACAAAAAAACTCACTCAAAGCAAAATGTTAGAAGAAACGGCTCTAAAGAGCGCGTTCTGACCATAAAAGACAACGGAATCGAGGGAATAAATCTATATAAATACGACACATCAATATGTTTGAGTAGTTATCCCCTAGGGTTAGTAGGGGGATTGGGTGTGATTAGAGATGATTAGGGTGAGATGGGTGGTACTAGTTGTAGTTTTTGTTGTTTCATTATTTTCCTTGCCCTCCACATGTTCGATGAAATGCTTGTGAGACTCGAGATGATCAATCCTTGTTTTTCTTGCCTCTTCTCTTGTATGTGTGCGTTTGGTTGGTTTAGTTCCCTCATTAGTAGCGAGAGCGTGGTGAGGACGACCACTAGGCCGTTTAAGTAGCGAGAGCCCTATCGTAACCTAGGCTACGAAAGCATGCTAGTAAACCCCGTTTCCTCCTTTTGATCTCCTTGACATCCATGAACCCGACCTAGCCCTAGTTTCTTCTTATCGCTTTATTAGCTTCCATTTATCATTAGTAATTTGTTTAGCTTAGTCATTAGTTCACCTTAGCCATCATCCTAGTTAGTTTCTCTCGAACCTAGTCTTAGACCGTAGCACACCTTAGTCCGACACCCCGTCCCTGTGGATCGACCCGACTTACCCTAGCTACCTAGCTTAGGTTAGTTGGTTATTACTTGATCGGCAGGATAGACGACAAATCCCTCGCATCACCACACCAAGAGAGTTCAAATTTAGACTGTTCGGTAGAAATCACTGTTTAAATATTTCCGATTTTAGCTTAGCTCTAGGTTTACCCTCATCGGGTACCGGACTAATTAGACCCCTAAGTGATTCTCAAAGTAGTGCGACTAGGAGAGACTCGTGGAGGCGCATAGCGCCGGGTCAACGTGATTTCGAACCTAATTCTAGCTTTACCGCCGAAATCCATAACCCTGCCATCCGTTATTTCGCTGAAATTCTTTCCCACTGTCTTTTGCCATCTACCGACAATATTATCAACCTCAATGTGTGTGTCTTGCAATTAATTAGTGACTCTTTGCTCGGTAACCCTAACCCCCTTGACCTACCTATTGTCGTGGCGTTACACTTTCATCAAATCATAGTTGCCCAACGCCCCTCTGTCGACTGTGGTGGTCTAGTGACTTTAATAGCAAGAAATTTGGGTTACGCGACCGACCATCTTATCCCATATGATTACCGTGTCTGGCTTGACGAGGCCTACTTCCCTACCTGGATCTTTAAATTACCTGACCATCGCCTCGTCTCTCTTAGCCATGACCGTGCTTTAATAGTCCCCAGCAGAAACCGAACCAATATTTATAACTGTCACAATTGGGACCTACCTCTAGGTCCCTGTGAATTCCGACTGTCCGAATCAGGGGAAATAAGAGTTTAGGAGTATGCCGGTGAGGGCACTCCGACGGCTTCTTTTCCGTCAAATGACTATTCAAATTAGACAGACACCCCTATAAGAGTCAGTAGACAATATGGTTTGTTTGTGTTGTGGGTATTTGTGTGGATTGTGTCGGTGAGTCTTTAATCATCTACGATTGTATATCTTTGAATTAATATTGTTCCTTGTTCCTTGTCCAATCATTATAATCATTGTGATTGTTTTATCTCGAACCAAATTTGCAAGCTGTCCCACTGTACCATTGGTATTTTTGTGGCCGTAGCGGCCTTGGTTTTGCTCCCGGTCTTTAGGCGATGTGATTACGCCATTGACCTTTTTGAAAAATCCAAATTTTAATAAACTTTTCTCAATATTTCTTAATCTGGGCTAGGTGACGTGACTACACCTATGCCCAATTCTTCACCCCTTCGTTTTAACTTCTTTTCTTCTCTTTTACTTCTTTTTCAACTTCTTAGCCACTTGGCTAGGGTCTAGGTGATGTGATTACACCTAGGCCCGCCACTATTTTATCGCTTTCTTTATTTTCTTTTTCTCTTCTCAAAAATTTTGAAAAATCCAAAAACACTTGAAAAAACCTATAAATCCAAAAAGATTTTTCTTTTCCGACTTTTTCGTTCTTCCCCTACTTGTCCATTGAGGACAATGTACAGTTTTAGTGTGGGGGAGGAGTCTACTATCCTTTTGTTTTGCAAAAATCTTTTCAAAATCCCTAAAAATTTGAAAAATTCGAAAAATCAAAAACATTTTTCTCCTTTCTTTCCCTTTTCTTTTCTTGTTCCTCGTTATGTTTTCGTGTTTGGTGTACGGTCTTGTTCTCCACTCTTATAGGTAACCACCACCTTGAAGCGCGAATTGAAGAGATTATGAAAGCACTCCGCTCGGTAAATTCCTTCCTTCTTTCTTTAATTTTGTAAAGGAGTTAGGTTGTTGCTATTGGAGGCTCTCGAAGTTGAGCATTTTGGGTGTTGGGTTGATTGTGTGGCTTGTATGTCGATGGAGTATGGAGTACATGACTTTACTTGTGTTTTCTTTTATTTGCCTTTTTTCTTTTTCGTGTGTTCCTTTTGCTTTTGTATAGCGTGTCTAGGACTAAATGTTTTCGAAAACCCGATTACAAGCTTATTACAAGAGTTTACATTCCATTGTAGATAACCCATTGTAGGTTTTGGACCTTAATCTAGTAGAATGACTCTTAATCAATGAATTTGTTGATCCTTTAGCTTGAGTCCACCTTTTCTACTAGAGGTTTACTTCGGGGTTTGCATTTGACCGCCTTGGATATGCGGCAGAGGCGATGGATCGAGTTAATCGGAGATTATGATATGGAGATTTTATACCACGAGGGAAAGGCAAACGTGGTGGCCGATGCTCTAAGCAGGAAATCGGTGCATTCTCTGAGTTTGGATATGTCCAGATTGAGGCTAAGGAATGAAGTGCAACAAATGGGGATTCATGTGATAAGAAAAGAGGAAGCAATGTCGGACTTGGCAATTCAACCCGAGTTGTACGCCGAAATACGAGAAGAGCAGTTTTTGGATCAGAAGTATCTAATGTGGCGAGCCCGTATTGAGAGAGGTGAACCCTCAAATCCCACCATTCACCCAGACGGGAGCCTCAGGTTCAATGACAGGTGGTGGGTGCCGGAAGGAGGAGATTTAAGGAGGAAAATCATGACCGAGGCGCATTGTAGTCCTTACTCGGTACATCCGGGTGGGGACAAATTGTATAAGGATCTGAAGAAGACATTCTGGTGGGACAACATGAAGAGAGAAGTGGCCAAGTTTGTGTCCAGATGTCTGACTTGTCAGAAGGTCAAGAGTGAACACAAACGACCACAGGGTAAGCTGCAACCCTTAGAGGTACCTGAGTGGAAGTGGGACTCCATTTCCATGGATTTCATTATCGGTTTACCGGGAACCCCAAAGGGGAATAATATGATTTGGGTGATAGTAGATCGACTCACCAAGTCGGCTCACTTCGTGCCAATGAAGGATACGTGGAGTAAGGCTGAGCTAGCAATGGCTTATAGGAGGCATGTTCTGAAATTACATGGAGTACCTAAGGACATTGTGTCAGATCTTGATTCGAGGTTCATCTCGAAATTTTGCAGGAGTTGCAGGAATCCTTGGGTACACAATTGAAGATGAGTACAGCCTTTCACCCCGCGACTGACGGTCAGACAGAACGAACCATACAGACTTTGGAAGACATGTTGCGGGCCTGTGCCTTGGAATTTCGGGGTTCGTGGGAGGATCGACTGGATTTGATTGAGTTCTCTTACATCAACAGCTACCATGCTAGCATCCAGATGGCACCGTTTGAAGCGTTATATGGAAGGAAGTGTAGGAGCCCGGTATGTTGGGACGAGAAGGCCGACGAAGTTGTGCTAGGTCCCCACATGACCCGTCTCACATCATTGAACCTGAGACGATTCAGTTAGATGATTCTCTTGCTTATGAGGAGGTTCCCAAGGAAATTTTAGATCGAAAATTTTGGAAAACCAGGGGAGGAGAAACAGCCCTTGTCAAGGTTTTGTGGTCTAATCACAACGTCGGGGAGGCCACCTGGGAAACAAAAGCATTGATGCAGAAACGTTTTCCTCATCTCTTCGATCAGGTAATTACTTCGGTTACGGGGACGTAACCTTATCTTTAAGGAGGGTAGGATGTAACAACCTGACTTATGTTATATATAGTTAAACATTCATCGTATAGAAAATTTAGTTTTATTGCTATATTATTAGTAGGGTAGTTCCTTGGTAATCCATTGACATGTTGTGTAAGGGAGAAAACTTCGGGACGAAGTTCCTTATAAGGAGGGTAGATTGTAATACCCGTGTTTATAAAGTGAGTCAAATTGAGTCAAGACGGTACAGGTCAACCGGAACCTTAGTTATATTTTATATTTCGATCATTACGTAATACATCATTTGTTTTAAAACCCGAGTCAAGTAATCTGACCCGAGCCCATTTAATACCGTGCGTACCCGAGCCCACTTAGTATCGTGCATATCTTATTCTCTATTTAAAGAAACTACCATGCAAACTACTTGCATCACACATACTTATCACACTATCACACACAAACCGTCATACCAACATACACAAACCGACACATCAACACACAAACTGCCGCATGAAGAAGAAGAAATAGGAGAGCCCTAGGAGTCGGATCGGAACATCGTAAGGCTAGAACTTGATCTTACACGTAATTTAGGTATGTTAAACCCTCTTTTATGTTTACGTAGTATGTTAATGGAATAATTAAATCGATATATCGGTGTCAGAAATGTTGATAGTTGTCTTTGTCGAGAGTATTGTTGCTGTTGTCTTTAATTTTTGTGGTGCCGGTAAGTCGTTGTTTGTTACGATGGTTGTCGGGAATGGTATCGGTTTCTATCGTCGGTTGGCTGTTGTTGTGGTTGCCTTTTGTCGTTTTACAGTGTCGATATATAATTGTATTTGTGGGACACATTATCGTGGAGTGTGATCAGTGTTGTTACAATTCTAACGGGCTGCTGTGCGGGAGAGGGACTAGCGGGGGAGTCGGTATATCATGGTGGTTGTTCGCTATGGTCCTGTAATGCGTATAGCCGGACTGAAGTTGCGGAGCGCGCGTAATGATGTGGCAAAGTAAACATAATGTAAACGGTGATGATGGTTTAAGTGTAATAGACAATAGTAGTTGGCCTGGAAAATGCATGTGTCTTACGTAGTTGATTATAATAATAATAATTATTGATGGGGGTCGGTAGCCAGCCTCGGGTCGCCTGCCAGTCAAGCCCCAGGACGCCCAATCCCTGAATAAGAGATGGCCTACCCAGCAGACCTCCCAGCAATGTCATTAAAAACTCCAAGTGAATGGCCTTAATTATTTAGCCGCCCGGCACGGCCTTGCCGCCTGCAGAGCAGGGCAGACCAGGCTTCCTGCCTGCTTCCAGGGCGCTCCCGCCCAAGCAGGACCAAAGGAGGACCGAGGACCCATCCGTCATTTTACCTAAGGTAAGGGGAAGTGAGTGGACAAGATGAGTCCACGTGTCGCACAAGTATCCACTCATTTCC
This sequence comes from Agrostemma githago, assembly GCA_958450325.1. NCBI lineage: Eukaryota > Viridiplantae > Streptophyta > Magnoliopsida > Caryophyllales > Caryophyllaceae > Agrostemma > Agrostemma githago. Next base: position 55,215,250 of record OY288247.1, on the reverse strand, counting down.
CTATTCTCTTTTCTCTTTTCCTCTCTCTTGTGGGAAGGTATAAATACTTTCCCATTTCCCACATGAGGGGGGTTGGATTTTCTCTCTCTAGACTCTTACTCCCAAAAAAACGCCACCTAGTTCCTCACGAGCTAGGTTCATCAAGGCATTTCACGGGCTGACTTAGGCATCGGAGAGGGTTTCCTCGGACAACCTCCGAGGCCCTGTGCGTTCATTGTGTAGGGAGCAGGCCAACTTCGCCGGGAAGGTCCGATCAAGGGAGTGAGACAAAAGGGAGGCTCAAGGAAGTCAGACGATCAATTGTTCACCAACAACTCAATTATACAACCCGGATCCAGAGCCGGGTTAATTGTTTCCGTGACCGGAACAATTTGGCGCCGTCTGTGGGGAACTTACGGTTGTGCTCACGAGTTACCCACTAAAATCAACCACTCATAATCACAAAAAACTAAAACAATCATGCCAAAAATTGTCGATACCAGTGCAGGGACGGGCCCGACGGTCCCACCGGTGGCCCCCTGTATGGTATGCCGCAGTTGGAGAGGGTTCCTCCTGCCACAATCCTGAGGATGGGGGGAACTAGCCTCCACGGCGGACCAAACGCTGCTGTAACACCTGAGTTGGGGACACACCCTGGGCACGCTCTGAATCTGACCCCAGCTCAGATTGTGCAGACGGCCGCCTTCTTCTCCGCAATGCTAAACCAGGAGTTCACTCCTGAGGACCTGGTAGGCAGGGTCGCATCGGCCCCCAGGCAGCTACCCTCAGTAAGCAGGGATGGAGCTGGGGGCACGAGGCGAACCGCCGCCAGAAATGCTCAGAGGAAGGCAAGAAGGACGGCACAAGCGTATGCGCATGTGCAAAGGCGCATTACAATCGGCAACCCAGAGCCACCTATCCAGCAGGCGTTCTCCATTCACACAACAGAATCCGCGTCTGGAGAACAGAGAGGCTTATCCCGGGAATTACAGGAGCGAATGAGGCCCAGGGAGCCCATGTCAAAACGCCTGGGAGAAAAGCCAGGCGGGGTTTTCTCCAGGCTAACACCGGCGGCCAAAGAGCAGTCAGCCCCTGGTTTATCCCAAAGCCTGCAGTCAAGGCTCAACCGGGGGCAACCGCTTGAATCTAAGTATCACCAGGGTGAGAGCTTCTGTCACTCTCAGAGGAAGAGACCCAGGCAAGTCTCCCCTGAGACAGAAGATGAAGCAGCGAGCAGGCCGCCTCCAAGGCACCGCTCCCCCAGTATGAGGAAACCGGCCCATAAACAATGGGATACTCATGGTAACCAATCTGGGGAAAGCAGGTCACGATTGGTAGGTAGGCCCACAAAAACCCCACTTCATCCTGAGGTACAAGAATACCGCATTCCAAAAATTAAAATGCCCACCATTAAGTTTGATGGGACAACAGACCCAGAAGACCACCTGGCGGCATTTGAGAGCCACATGGGCATGTACGACGTAGATGATGCCATCTGGTGCAAAGTTTTCCCAACCACCCTGGTAGGGCTTGCACAAGGATGGTTCAGGGACCTCCGCCAGGGGTCAGTCAAGTTCTTAATAGAGTTGGCCGAGATCTTCCTCGAACAATATGCTGGGAATAAAAGAAGACGCCTCACTCGTTTCGATCTTATGACCCTAAAGCAGAAAAAGGGTGAAAGTGTAAGGGAATACCTGAGAAGGTTTGATCTATCCTACCAGCAGGTCAGGGAGATCGATGATTCCACCGCCGCCTACGCCCTGACAATCTCCCTGCTTCCAGGGGAAATGAAAAATCAGATGATCAGGGCCCAGCCAGAAACCTTGGCCATGGCCAGGAAAATTGCGGAAGGGTTTATTCTGCAGGAGGAGTTCCACGGCCTGACGGATACCCCTGCAGGCCAAACAAGGCCGCAAGGGGGACCGCAGGGTGGGCGTGGCAGAAATGAGCCAGGCAAGCAGAGAGAAGAAGGAGACACTCCCAAGAAGGAGCGCACTGTCTACCAGCCCAGGTTTGACAGTTACACTGCCCTCAACAAACCCAGGGCGAAGATCTTTGAACTAGAAAAGGAAACCGCTAAGTGGAATCGCCCGAACAAGCCTCGCAGCCCAAAGGGAGACCCCAAGAAATTCTGCACCTTCCACGACTGCATAGGTCACACCACCGAGGAATGTCGCCACCTGAAAGACAAAATCGAGAAGTTAATCAGGAACGGATGGTTGGCCAACTACGCAGCCAAGAATAAGTCTCAGAAAGAAGTATCTGAGAAACCCGAAGGGTCAGGGCAGAATCGCATGGTGATCCACGTAATATCAGGGGGTACTGAGGGCCAGCTCAGTCGAAGAGGCAAAAAAAGACAAATGCGTGAGCTAAAGAACCAGATCTGTTATGCTGAGAAAGCAGGAAGTCCAAGAGGAGTAACATTAAGCATCACCCCTGAAGATGCAGGGCGTGTGGTGTACCCGCACAGTGATCCTTTGGTGCTGTCCCTGGAGTTCAGCAACCACATTGTGCGGAGGTGCATGGTAGACACTGGCGCATACACGAATCTGCTGTACAAGGACGCCTTCGAGAAGATGGGCCTGGAAAAAAGGCACTTACGACCTGCCCCCGGATCGTTGTACGGGTTCAGTGCAGCGGGCGTGCTGCCCATGGGAGTCATAGACCTACCCGTAACCTTTGGGGAAGGCTCTACTGCCAGAAACGTCAGGGCAACCTTTGTTGTTGTGGATGCAAGATCCGCCTACAACGCTCTAATTGGCAGAGCCACCCTGGACGAAATCGAGGCGGCCATCTCCATCAGGGCCCTCACCATAGCATATGTCACCGATTTCGGGCTAGAAGGAAAAGTGCGCGGGGACCAAGAGTCAGCCAGACAATGCTACTCCGTGGCCCTGCAGACACACGAAAAAGAGAGAAAAGGAAAAAGAAAGGCTGACAGTTCCCCAAGCAGGAAAGGCGAAATTCCAGCCGAGAATCAGGCGTCCAACCACTTGGATCCAGGGGGCGAAAGCATGCTGGTAGACTTAGAGCCAGGAAGGCAGGTCCTAATAGGAGCTGACCTGGAGGAGTCCTACCAGGCTGAAATGATCAAGCTGCTGAAAGAAAACAAGGACGTGTTCGCCTACTCGGCAGATGAGATGCCCAGGGTTGATCCATCGTGCATCGTTCACAGGCTGAACGTAAGCACGGACGCTCGCCCTGTGAAGCAGAAAAAGCGAAATATGTCCGCAGAGAAGGACGCGGCGATCATGGAAGAAATTGACAAGCTTTTGAAAGCAGATTTTATTGAGGTCTGTGACTACCCAGAATGGCTGGCGAATGTAGTCATGGTCAAAAAATCGTCGGGCGCATGGAGAATGTGCGTAGACTTTACAAACCTCAACAAGGCCTGCCCGAAAGACTGCTATCCGCTCCCCAGAATCGACCAACTGGTGGACGCCACCAGTGGTTATACCATGCTGAGCTTCCTAGACGCCTTTTCAGGGTACCATCAAGTGTACTTATGGCAGCCGGACCGAGTGAAGTGTGCGTTCATCACCAGTTCAGGCACCTACATGTACAAGATGATGCCATTCGGACTTAAAAATGCAGGAGCCACATACTAACGTTTAGTTGATAAAGTGTTTGAAGGTCAAAAAGGCAGAAACATTGAGGCCTACGTCGATGACACCATCGTGAAAAGCAAAGAAGACAAGGAGCACCTGATAGACCTGCAGGAGACCTTCTGTTCCCTGCGCGCCTACAAAATGAAACTCAATCCAAAAAAGTGACATTTAGGGTCCGTTCCGGTAAATTCCTGGGGTTCTTGGTCAGCTCTCGGGGGATAGACGCCAACCCTGAGAAAATTCAGGCAGTTCTAGACCTTCCTGAGCCCAAGACCATTAGAGACATCCAGTTCAAGTGGGAAAACGAGCAGAAAGAGGCCTTCGAGCAATTGAAGGACCATCTTAAGAAGCTCCCCACCCTGGCAAGACCAGTAGCAGGGGAAAAACTTTTCCTCTACATCGCTGTGATTAATATAACTGTCAGCGCGGTCATCTTACGGGAAGAGGCGGGCACCCAGCAACCTATATACTTTGTAAGTCATGCGCTGGGGGCAGCCGAGAGAAATTACCCGATTGTCGAAAAAGCCGCCTACGCGGTCATAATTGCTGCCAGAAAACTCAGACCTTACTTTGACGCGCATCCGGTCGTGGTCCTCACCGACCAGCCGCTGGAGAAAGTGTTGGAGAAGTTTGAAAAATCAGGGAGATTACTGAAATGGGCGATCGAGCTGAGTGGGCTAGGGATATCTTACCAGCCAAGAACAACCATCAAAGCCCAAGCCTTAGCAGATTTTCTGGCTGAATGCTCCCATTCAGGGGAAGAAGAGACCCCTGCCGAGGAGTGGGTCGTGCATACTGATGGATCCTCGACAGCCAATGGCGCAGGCGCAGGCGTCGTACTAACCAGCCCAGGGGGGACTGACTTTGAGCATGCACTCAGGTTTGTCTTCCCGGCATCGAACAACGAAGCAGAGTACGAAGCAGTACTCGCAGGTGTCAGGCTAGCCAAGGCCGCAGGAGCAGAACGGATTGTCCTGGCAACGGACTCCCAGCTCATCGCCAACCAAATCAATGGTGAATACGAAGCCAGGGACCAAGCAATGGCCACATACCTAGAGATGGTAAAAGGAGAGTTATCAGGCCTGAAATCATATGAGATCAAACAGATCCCCCGCTCCGAGAACAGTCGAGCAGATGCCCTGTCAAAACTGGCAAGTTCCAGTCTGCAGGATATACGGAGGTCAGTGCGGGTTGACGTCTTGCATGAGAAGTCTACCAGCCCCTGTCAGGCGATTAGCACCGTGGAAGAAGGGCTGGAAAGTTGGATGACTCCCTTCATCCAATTCAAGAAACATGGTGTCCTACCATCAGACGCAGCACAAAAGAGAAAAGTACAGGCTAAAGCAGCCTGGTTCATACTCGTTGATGGGGAACTCTATAAGAAATCTTTTACTTATCCCCTGCTCAAATGCCTACGGGCAGATCAAGCTGCTGAAGTATTGGAAGATATCCACTCAGGGATTTGTGGACATCACATCGGAGGGAGATCACTGGCCCACAAAGCCCTAAGGGCAGGCTACTACTGGCCTACTATGCTGGCGGATGCCAAGAGCCTGACCCAGAAATGCAGAAAGTGCCAACTCTTCGCCCCATCAATCCATGCCCCGGCCCAGGAGCTCAGGCCAATCCTATCCCCCATCCCCTTCGCTCAATGGGGGATGGACATACTAGGACCCTTCACGGTGGCCACAGGGGGCAGGAAATTCTTGATTGTCGCCATAGACTACTTCACCAAATGGGTTGAAGCCGAAGCAGTGCCCAACATTACTGAGCCGGCGGTCAGAAAAGTGGTCTGGCGAAATATTATCACCAGGTTCGGCCTGCCAAAAATGTTGGTATTTGACCATGGCGGACAATTTGATAATGATCCTCTAAGAATCTGGCTGGAAAGCCACAACGTCGCAGTCGCTTATTCAGCCGTCTGTCACCCTCAAACCAACGGACAGGCAGAAGCAGCCAACAAACAAATCTTAAATGGCCTGAAGAAAATGGTGGATGACTGCAAGGGTAGGTGGGCTGACGAGCTTCCCAGTATACTCTGGTCAATCCGGACTACCAGAAAAGAATCTACAGGCCAGACCCCGTTTGGTCTGGTATATGGAGCAGAGGCATTATTACCAATTGAGGCAAGGATCCCTTCTCTGCGCTCCCTGCAGTACGACCGGGCTGAAAACGAAGCTGCAATGGTCGAGGCCTTGGACCTGATAAATGAGTTAAGAGAGGAAGTCAGTACCAACATTGTTGCCTACCAGGAACGAATGAGGAAAGCCTTCAACACCAAAGTCCGGCAGAGGAACTTCCAGATGGGTGAGCTAGTTCTGAGAAAAACGCAGGCGGTTGGAAAATCAAGGGAACATGGAAAGCGAAGTGCCAACTGGGAGGGTCCATGCCAAGTGACTCAAGTCCTGGGACCAGGCACATACAAAATCGCCAACCTTGAAGGGCAAGAGTTGCATGCTCACTGGAATGCGGACACCTTGAAAAAATATTACGTCTGAACAAAATTCGAGGATAGTTTTTATTTTTGCTAAAAACAAATGGCGGAGGACGGTCAAAGAATGTCGACGGCTCCGACCACCCAAAATGTCACAAGTTTTATAAAGAAATGAGAAAGATCCAGATTTATACTCGTTGCCTGTTCAAACTTGCGCATTCACACACAAACGAGCAGGGGGCAATAGGGGGAGGCCCCCCTCTTGCCAAAATCAGGAAAAATGAACCCCCCAACAAAAAATCCAAACCTCCCTACTTACCTCTGGGTAGGCAGGGGGCAGGCCCCCTGAGCTTTGAACAAAAGCCAGGGACATGCCAGATCAACAAGGACTTGGGGCAGGCCCCCCAACCTTGTATAAAAAACGCAAAAGCCCCCCTGCTAGCCTCTGGGCAGGCAGGAGGCAGGCCCCCTGAACTTTGAACAAAAGCCAGGGACAGGCCAGATCAACAAGGACTGGGGGCAGGCCCCCCAACCTTGTATAAAAAACGCAAAAGCCCCCCTGCTAGCCTCTGGGCAGGCAGGAGGCAGGCCCCCTGGACTTTGAACAAAAGCCAGGGACATGCCGGATCTACAAGGACTGGAGGCAGGCCCCCCAACCTTGTATAAAAAACGCAAAGGCCACCCTGCTTACCTCTGGGCAGGCAGGGAGCAGGCCCCCTGGACTTTGAACAAAAGCCAGGGACAGGCCGAACTAACAAGGACTGGGGGCAGGCCCTCCAACCTTGTATAAAAAACGTTAAGGAACCTCCCTGCTTACCTCTGGGCAGGCAGGGACAGGCTGCGCATCAAACTCATGAAGAATCAAACAAAAACAGACAAAGCAAACAGAAAAATCTACATAAAAAGGAATAGTGTCGAAGGAACACAGGATAAGAGTTTTTAGAACAAGTAATTACAATTAAACACGGCAGCCGGCCACCAAAAGGGCTCAGCGCGCAAAGAAGTAAGGAAGTTAAAGCGTTGGCACAGGCGCAGCAGGAGACGAGCAAGAGCCCTCTGAGGAAGACTGCCCTCCATGTTAGGCAGGGGGAGCGTCTGGGCCGGAAGTAGCAGCTCCTTCAGACAGTCTGCGCATTTGAGCTTCGTCCTTGGCAGTATAGATGGCTCGAAAAGCATCTTCATCAAAACCAGGGAACATCTCCCTGACAGTCTCCATAACTACCCCCAAACAAGAGTGGGCGCCATTCACAAAGCCCGCCGACACAGCTGTATCCACCTCCTGGAGTATTTCGTCCCTCTCCTTCTCCCATTCCTTGGTCTTCGCTGCCAAATCACCAAGAGCCGCTTGCAGATCTGAGTTTGCCTGGGAAAGGCGTTCCCCTAGGTCGACGACGCTTTTCTTGGCATGGTCCAGCTCAGCCAAGGCTTTCCTAGCCTGCTCCAACTCCGCGAAGGCCTGCTCGGCTCTCTTTGACTCCTCCCCCAGGCGGGACACCTCCCTGATAGCCTTCTCATTTTCAGACTTCCAGTGGATCGCCTGACCCTTGGCCTCTTCCAGCTCAATCTCCTTCTTCGCCAACTGGTCCTTCAGACTGACAATGAGAGCAACGTCCCTCTCGACTGCAGAAAGTCGGTCAGAGTTAGACAGTTCCTCGTCACTCAGGCGATTAAGGGCCGCCAGCTCTGCAGAAGCTTGGAGGATCTTGGCAGTACGCTGGACGTACTGGGTCACTTGGTTGGTGGCAGAATGGACAGTCTTAAGAAGATGGTCCGCTAGAACTGCCCCAGAGTCGGAGAGTAAGGCGGAAACATCTTGGCTATCGCCGGCGGTGTAGTGGAACTCAGTGTTCTCCTCAGAAAAGAGGGTGGCAGGAACCCCCTGAGCAAAACGCTTGGGTTCAGGCGTGGTAGTCTCCAGGTCCACCACTTGGTCAGCATTTGGAGCCTCCCTGCTCCTCTTTCTAATTAGCCCCCAGGGAGTGCTCTCCCCACTCTCTTCGGAGCCTGCAGCCCGCGGCCCCAAGGGAATCTGAACCCCTGCTGAAAGGCCCCCCTGCCTGCCAACAGGCGAAGGGGTAGCCTCACAGGCAATCACCTTCGCAACTGGAGAGGGAGTGGCCTCAGAAACCGCCGTTTTTGCAGGCGTTGCTCTAGGAGGGGGAGGAAGTCTTGGTCTACTGAACGACAGACCCTTCAAGTGCTTCATCAGATTCTTCTCACCTCTTTTAAAATCAGGGGGAAGAGAAGGGCGACTTTGGACAACAGTGAGAGTCTCGGTCAGGCCCAGGCGCCTCACCTCCCCTTTTCTCCAAACAAAGGTAGCAAGATCTGCAAGGCAAACATACAAGCTGTCAGGGCACTTTTGAAAAGAAAAAAGAGTAAGAAAGAATCATCAACACTCCTGAACTACCTTCATCTAGACCCGGGTTCATGCCCAACCGGGTCAAGTATTTATCAGACGCAATAAGCTCCGCATGGGGGAGCCATAATGTAGGGCCATACACCCCATACTTATCAGTGTGGGCGGCAAAATAGCCCGTCAATTCCTTGTCTTTTTCGCCCAGCTTCACCTCCAGGGCTCTTCCACCCACGCTAGGGTGATACTCCTCAGGGGTCTCTAGCCTGGTGTGGACATGATTCCGGAAATGATGGGGAATCTTCCACCCATGGGTGCTGTGTACATAAAGGAAGTTGTCTTCCAGTATCTCAAACTATCCATGGCAGGCCACACCAAAGAGTGTCCCTTCTGCCTCAAAAGGGACCAATAACCAGGGGAGCCCGCACTCCCAGAAGAAACCATTTGTAAACCCACCATAAACCGCAGGGCGTCAATGGAAGGCTCGATGCGGTGGAACAGACAAGTCCAGACATATGAAATCAACGCCCTGACAGCCGTGGCTGTCAGCTGGGCGATGGCGACGTTCATGCGCCTAAAGATCTCTTCCAAGGAAGGATGGAGGGGAAAGCGAAGGCCCAACTCCAGACATTTATGGTAAACCGCTATGCACCCGTCGGGAGGGTTGCATACGGTATCCTTTTCGCCGGGGACAATGACTGTGTACCCCTCCCCAAAGTTGTAAAGCCGCTCGATCACACCGGCGGCGTTCTTTGCAAGGATCAGCTCCCGATTTTTCGGGTCAGGGAAAGTACTCAAAGGGATGCGGTATTTGACTCTGTCTAAATAGTAAACCCTACCCCTTTCCCGACGAACAAGGGGGCCAGAGGTTCTAGAAGGGTCAACTTCCAACGCCTCGTCGTCGGAATCAATGGCGTCAAACGAAGGGGGGTCAGGAGAGTTACCACCCCCGCTGTCCGCCGAATGCTCTTCCTCAAAACCAACCTCCCTAGAGGAGGAGGCAAAATTCACCCCTTCCCCCCTCTTTGATGGGTCAGTAAAGGGTAAAATCCGCTCACGGGTTCTAGACATTTTACTCTAATGGAAGCGGAAAAACAGAAAATCAAAAAGAAAAAGCGGGAAGTGGAAGGCAAAAGTCTGACCTAAGATCGCCTGCCAAGTGCGGTAAAAGCCCGAAGAAGGAATCTCCCAGAAGAATGGGGGTACAAAGTGGGGTACGAACCGTCAAACACCCAAGGGTTTTGCAGAAAGAGAGGATAGGAAGATTTCAAGAAAAAAGAGATTGAAGAAGAAAAAAGAAGAAGAATGTGCAACTGATTGCTTTTATGGGGAGAAGGGCATACAAAGGGTCACCAAAATCTCAGGAGTTCACCCAAAGACCACTGCCCACGCGTCACTTCCTCAGGAGTCAGCCCTGTGTGGTTTCCCAAGAATAACCTCGAAAAGACCAAAAAGTGTCAAGGGATTGATCACCCTATGACGTCCCCTCTTCATTTCAAAAAAAAAAAAAGTAATAGACACATATTAAAAATACAATACACAAACACATCGCCTGAATTTCATTTCATTAAATCTTGAAAGGGAAAATTACATTCAGTACCCAGCAAGGAAAGAAAATATACAAGGGCCCAGAAATTCCAGCCCAACGAGTAAACGCCCTGCTAAGCAGGCCTAATCATCATCCAAGTCAGGGGAAGGGTCCCCAGGGCTGCCTGGACCCCCAAAGTCCGAACCCCAGTCCCAATCTGGGGAGTCTTGAAAAGGGTCATCAGGGATCCCATCCTCATCCCTGTCACTTAAACAACCAAGACCTCCACTGTCGTCAGAATCTCGGCTGCTATCCTCCCAGTCCCTGCCAAAGGGAACGGCCTGGGATTCGTCGCAGGTGCGACAACCTGTCTTCTTCACAGGCGAGGAGGGGCCTGACGCCAAGGAGGAGTCAGTATCAGAGAGGTTGGGATCAAATTGTTCAGGGCGCAGCCACGGAAAGCACTCGTGGCATCCCCTGTCAAAACAACCCCCTCCCTGGGGGCAGCGCCTGAATCTAGGCGCAGCAGGGGGTGAGGACCTCTTGAAACGCTTGTTCAGCCTAGCAGGAGTTTTCTTACCCCTCCGACGGGAATGAAGCCGTGAACGACGGCTATGACGAACAGCTCGGTAAGCAGCTCGAGCATACCGAAGCCTCCAGAATCCTCTGAAAGTGAAAGTAACGTAGCGAGCTCCGCGGCGAGTCACAGATTTTTTGATCCAAACCATGATTAAAGACAAAGAAAGGAAGGAAAGTTGGAAATGGGGCGTGAAAATGGTGAAGGAAGATGTAATTTATACAAAGAGGAGAAGCAGAGCATTAATGGAGCTTCAACCACCTCTGCAAAGAGGAGAGCCAATCATCAAACTGGCACACTGTTCGAAAACCCACTTTGCAAAGAAGCATAATCATGAAAGAAGACGTTTAAACTCTCTGCATACCCAGAGAAGTTAAAGCTCGTTCCCTCGGGAACATGCAACGTATTTAATGCAAGAGTGTTCAAAGAGTCAACCTCCCGCCGTCCCAAAACAAGATGTCGCCTGCCGAGCAGGAGCCTCTCTCCCCCTCAGCCGGTGAGGGCCAATTGATGGGGGTCGGTAGCCAGCCTCGGGTCGCCTGCCAGTCAGGCCCCAGGACGCCCAATCCCTGAATAAGAGATGGCCTATCCAGCAGACCTCCCAGCAATGTCATTAAAAACTCCAAGTGAATGGCCTTAATTATTTAGCCGCCCGGCACGGCCTTGCCGCCTGCAGAGCAGAGCAGACCAGGCTTCCTGCCTGCTTCCAGGGCGCTCCCTCCCAAGCAGGACCAAAGGAGGACCGAGGACCCATCCGTCATTTTACCTAAGGTAAGGGGAAGTGAGTGGACAAGGTGAGTCCACGTGTCGCACAAGTATCCACTCATTTCCCTCTTCTCTTTTCTCTTTTCCTCTCTCTTGTGGGAAGGTATACATACTTTCCCATTTCCCACATTAGGGGGGTTGGATTTTCTCTCTCTAGACTCTTACTCCCAAAAAAACGCCACCTAGTTCCTCACGAGCTAGGTTCATCAAGGCATTTCACGGGCTGAATTAGGCATCGGAGAGGGCTTCCTCGGACAACCTCTGAGGCCCTGTGCGTTCATTGTGCAGGGAGCAGGCCAACTTCGCCGGGAAGGTCCGATCAAGGGAGTGAGACAAAGGAGAGGCTCAAGGAAGTCAGACGATCAATTGTTCACCAACAACTCTATTATACAACCCGGATCCAGAGCCGGGTTAATTGTTTCCGTGACCGGAACAATTATTATTATTATTATAATAATAATAATCATAATAATAGTAATTGCTTTACGTAGTGGAATTACTGTACGTAGTTGATTATAATAATAATAATTATTATAATAATAATCATAATAATAATAGTAATAATTTAATAATAATATCATGTTGGGCAGTGTATATGTACGGAGTAGTAAATTCTGTTTTAAGAATAATAACAAGTCGTGGTAGTCTAATTAGAATGCTAACGGTTTCATTTTATACATTAAATACGTTACTATCGATATTAATTTATGTATATGATATTTTATTAGGTTCGGACTTCGTAGAAATTCCGTGGTGAATAGTACTAACGACGAGGTAGTAACCTGCTAATTAGGTAAGGTTATCCTTACTCAGTTTACGTTGTATGTTTGCATATTGTATGATATAATGGTATAATGATGATATTGAGATTGTATGATATAATGGTATAATGATGATATTGAGATTGCGGTTGTGTACCGATTGAGAGAAGCTAGCTAGGACTTGCTAGGCCCGGTTGATCTCGGGACCTTCCCTAATGTTTCCTCCTAGGAGAGCCTAGGAGGGGTGTGCACACTCGGACTGACGGGGCGTGACCGCGGTCGCGATAGTGATGATAAGAATGATGATATTGATGATATTGATTGTACTAATATTGTTTAATGTTATCCTAAACTGATCTTGTGTGTGTATTTCTGATGTATCTGTGATGATCCACTTGACGGTTATGGTCATTTGGGGAGCAGGGATGTATTTAGGTGATTGATGGAGTGTGCTTTTGACTCGGGATGCTATTTACGGGATGGGCAAAGTGCGAAATCTCAAGAATAGTATAGACCCTTGATCGTTCGTATTCCATCTTATTTATTAAACTATCACGAATGCTCTTTATTGTTTGGTTTGTAGACTGAATTTCTATAATCTATTGTTAAGTTTTAACGTTTGGACACTCTATTATTGTGAGTAATGATGTCTGCTACCTCGGTTTACCGAGATGGTAACACTCGTATTTGTTTAGGATGACTTGTTAAGTCTCCTGAACAAATGAGGGTGTTACAGTGCCTCCGGGATAACTCTGATCCTCGGGTAAAATGTTGTGCCTCTGGGATAACTCTGACCCTCGGGCAAAAATGTTGTGCCTCCGGGATAACTCAGACCCTCGGGCAAAAATCCTGTGCCTCCGGGATAACTCTGACCCTCGGGCAAAATTGTTGTTGGTTTATTTGTTTTAGTTAAATGCTTGTTTTGTGAATTTGTCTTAGCTAATTTTGTTTTCCAGCTTGTCTTACTTTGTTTGGGTTTGTTATTGCTCTTGTTTCGGTTTGTTTATGCATTTGGGATTTGTTTAGAGTCTATTTAGATTAGTTTGGTTTAGATTTGCTTTGTTACGCGTCCGGGTGTAGCGTTGAGGTTAAGTGCTTTTCTTATACTTGTTTTATTGTCGAGAGTATATTATCGATGTTGATTAGTAGTTGTCCCATTATTGTTGTTTTGCTTGTCTTAGTAGGTGAATGCTTTATGTTTATCGACCTTGAGTTTGTTTGCTTAAGTATTTATTGGTGTTTTTGATTCAATCCCGTGCGGGTGATTACGTTAAGTTAGATTTATCTCTCTCGGGTGGCTGCGTTAGACAAACCCTGGTCTATGACTTTCTTCGGGAAATTTCTGACTAACCCTGGTCTTATTGATGAGTGGTTGTTTGGGTTTAGTGACTTTTTGCCTTTAAATTACTAGACTTGATGTGTAAGCTCTTAATGGGTGTAATGGTGTTTGCATTAGCTCTTGGGCTTTCATTTGCTTAGTGAATTCTTCCGGGGATGTGCTAAAATAATAATCCCTTGGAACGTAAGTTGAGTGCTTAGGGACATGCTAGGATATCTGGTTGCTTCGAGTGCTTTGGGGTTGTGGATTTGTTTTATCATGCGGTCAAGCGCAAGCATCCTTATTAATCATGGCTCCCGTGTTCGTTTATTGCTGGGGGTCGATTTCGACTAGAGGAGGTTTTACGGCTTCCTTATGGGGCTTGAATTTACTCCTAACTCCCTCGATTGGTATCTAGGACAGTGCGTGCTCGTCCGGTTAGGCTTTCGGCAGTGATTGAATGAAGGTTGGATAAGGCTAGGAGCACTATTCGTCGAAGAACGTGCTGGCGAACTACCTACGCCTTGCAGATGTAAGTTTCTTTCTTACCGTTTGTTTTATTTAATAGCCCCCAAGGTTTAGAATTATTAGAGTATCGGTTTTGGTTTTATCGTTTGTTTTGTCCTATGGTTTAGTATTTGCTTTCATTTGGAACGGTTCGCTTTTCTTTTAGCTGGTCGACTTGGCTGATGCTGTTCAGCCCCCAGTCTTCCCCTGACACCACTCACGGTCGATGTGGTTGGAGTAGCCTTCACTCAGCCTCTCCCCCCGTGTTCTACTGAGGAGATGGATGCCCGGATTGAGTGGCGTGACCGGGTGAGTTTTTTTTTGTGTTCTTCGTTTGGGTTCTAAAAATTAAGGTCGATTTGCCTAACTTTTATGGTTGCATTCCCAGGTTTCCTCGGCTTGCCATCAGCGGTTGTGGCAGGCTACCAACCGCTTCCGGGCCTGGGCCTGTGCCTCGAGGGTCTCCCGTGACACTTCGGGGCCTCAATTGGTAAGTTTACGTGACTAAGGTGGTTTTTTAGGTTGTTGGTTTACTTTTCTAAAGCTTAAGTGTATTTGTAGGATGTTTCGGATATGGTGGGGCAGTTGGAGACTCAGGTGACCGAGCTCAAGGCGAGAGAGGTTGAGGCACAACGGCTCCTGCAATCTCGAGCTGACAAGATCGCCTTCCTAAAGGAGCAGCTGGCTCGGTGCCGGGGCGAGACCTCAGCACAGGGTGAGGCTAGGCATCAGATCGAAAGGGTGGCGGAGGCTGACGCTAAGTCTACGGGTGCTACGAAGGAGGTTGGAGGGATTCCCGAGACAGCTACTCTAGACATGCTGTCAGGGATGGATGGTGGTAAGTCTCCTCTTATAGACCTGGAGGACCTAGGGTTAGATGACCAGCTTTGTGAGATTGTGATTACCGTCGGCGCGGCTTCTAGGGGTCCTTCCTAGCCTCGATTTGTATAAGGATTTGTATTTTTGTATATTTTCTTTAGATTTTTAGTATTTGTATTGGTTGGATTAGTCTTGCGTTTTCGTTTGGCGAATTGTTTTCCTAGGTTGACAAGTAATCACTTTTGCGTTCATTCGTTTTGCGATGTGACTCGGTTTAGGGTACGTTAGCGTTGCAAGAGAGTACGAAAATGGTTTTTTTTCGGGGGTTTTGAAATGCGTTAGCTTGAGCCGGGAGTCGGATCGGATACTACGTCGATTAAAATGTTTTGACTCGAGATGGACGAGACTTGAAATGTTAAAGTAAAACATTAACGCGTTTTGACCGCATATATTAGGAGATGAGCTTTAGTATGAAAAAAAAAGTTAGACTAGACCTCTTTTTACATACTCATAATATCGCCTTGTTAGGCTACAGACGTGACTCGACGGTAATCGCTTAAAGGCTACGACATGCCTAGGTAGGGTAGCTTATCCCCCTAAAAAATTAAAAAAAAACGCCTAAGTCTTGTTCGTCCGACGGGTAGATCCACATTCTCGCAGCTCTTGCGCGGGTATTTCGGTTTTCCGGACGGGGTTTAGCGACTTCGGGAGGTCGTTCTCGACTTCCGGGGTTGAGGATGATAGCTATGGTGATAATGGAGGTTTGCTTTTCTATCCTTGGGTTGCTCGGGATGTCGCCTGCATGACTACAAGCGCTTGGGCTGAGGCAGCTGGACTCCGGACCACCTAGGCTTGGGCGACCGGAAATTCGGACGCGTGGACCGGTGCGGTTGGGGCCCCGGGTTATGGAAATTCTCGTTGTTTCCTAATTCTTGTGGGTATAGGGCTATATATACGGGTTGTGGGTGTTTGCTTTAGACATATTGGTGTATCCATAGGGTCTAGCACGTCTATATTTAGCGTTATGTCGGGTTTTGGGAAAATCCTTACCGAGTGGGTTAGTTCTTTTAAAAAATGTGACCCCGAGGTTAGTCAAATGATGGTTTGTCAGTGATTATCGCCCTTAGTCGAGTTAAGGTGCAAGATAATTTCTTGCGGGCATGTTCTAGGTTTTGGTATCTGAAATACCATGCTTTTGTCTTTCCTAGGGGTAAAATTTGCCCTTTGCCCGAGGAGATAGATGCTATAGGCGGGTGGAGCTCGGTTCGACCTTGTGTGCCTTATGGGAATGATGCTTATGTGGAGCGGTTTTACCAGTTTTTGGACCTTTCTTCGCTAGAGGAGGCTAAGGGTTATTTTGGTACGGACGGCGTTAACTTAGAGTTGCTTTCTAGGACGTTATCACAGGTTGGCTCTCGTCACCTTTCTACCTTGGCTTGTGGGCGTGCTTTTAACATTGCCATTGCTTGCTATTATCTATTTAAGGGTGCGAGGTCACGTGAAGGCTGGGGTAATCCTCGAGTTTTGGATATGATGATGGTAATGGAACATGGACGGTCACCCTCTTTGCTTAATTCGGGTGAGCTTGTTCTAGATCTTGATGCTACTGTCCGGCTACAAGGAACGCCTTCTCGGGGTTCTAGGATCATCTTACAGGTGTGTGTGTTTTTTTTTTGTGTTGCTTCCCCCCCCCTTTTTTTGGTTTTATTTTACGGTTGTGATGTTTTGTAGTGTTTGTACAGGTTCGATTGCAGGAACGACTTGGTTTGGTGGTCCCTCCCCGGTGTTTCAAAGATTATAATAACAAGGGCTTCACGGGCCGGAAAATGGTGCAGTTGTGAGGTAAAATTCTCGAGGAAAAGGATTGGCCTTCCTATTTGGCTAAAGGGGATGTGGTCATCAGGTTGTCTATTCCGTGGTGGAACACTAGCGGGCGTATCGGGTTTCCATTTTCGTCTTCGTCGTGGGTTTTGCTAATACTACCTATAAAGGATCAAGTTCGTGTTTACCCGGGCATATTTTCACGTCAAATGGGTGTCCAGCTTTCTATTCCAAAGGATGCTGAAATTGTCTCTATTTCTGACTCATCGACGGGGAATTCGCTTAGGGAGTTCAGGATTTCTTGGGGGCATAAATTCTTGCGTCCCGTTACTATTGAGGTTGCTCGACTGACTGACAATGCCCTTATCCGGCGAAGGGTTTGTGAACACTCGTCGGGGCAGATCGACTCAAAAGCTAGGAAGACAGTACCACTAAGAGGGGAGGAGGTGACTCGAGAGACAGTTACTAGGTGACTCGAGAGACCGTTACCAAGTGCCTACCCATAGACAGCGAGACGATCCTAGTTTAGTCAGTTCATCCGAACGGGCCAAGACCAGCAAGACCAATATTAAGGTTGTGAAAGAGCAAAGACAGTGGGATTTGCTGGACTCACGTTTGGATAGGGCGTTAGAAGCTTGCTTTCAGAAAATCGCGGAGGACGAACGCAAGTGATCACACCCGAACGGTAAAGGTGAGGAAGAGTTGGACCGGTAGAGCCCAGCCATTTGTATTATGTATTACAAGTTGATAATATGTGGCGTATTAGTACTAGTTTTTGTGGGGTTTTGATACATTGTTAACTTCCGGGATGTCCGGACTCAGATTTTTGATGTAGATGCCTCGACAAAGGCTCGATTTAGCCGAATTTTGTTAATAATGAGAAGCACACTTTTATTTTTTATTCCCTTTTTTTTGTGGTGGCTCGCAACTGGATTCTTCATTTTACCTGGAGCGCCCTTTTGGGTTTTCACTCCGTCCTCGGCTCACCTCTTTTGTTTTTTCTTTTGTTTTTTTTGGCATTTTTTTTTTCTTTTGCTCTATTTTTTTTCTTTTCTTTATTTTTTCTGACGGCTCGCAACTCGATTCTTCATTTTGCCCGGGGCGCCCTTTCGGGTTTTCACCCCGTCCTCGGCTCGTCGTTTGTGCTTCGTCATTTTAAATCACTCGGTGGGTCGGGTCTTAAAAGGTATCTCGGTTTATACATGGATCGATTAATCGATCTTTGTTTTTTTCGGTTGTTTGGTTGTACCCAGGGAACGGGTTGCCTACGTATCCACTTTTAGACGAAATCAATCCCTGTTCGTAGTTCTTTAGAAAAATGTGAGTGATTTTGCTTTAGACTCGTTTATGCCATTTATCGGTGCGAACTTGATTTTTTTGTTTTGTTGTTGTTGGTTTTTTTGTTTCCCCCTAAGTCGGAGGTCGGTACGTGGTTTCTAGGGTATTTATGGGTAGTATCGTTTGAGTTGATCCATATTGGTCGGGGTTGAGAACTCTTGACCATCTAGGTCGGTAAGGATCACGGCGCCCCCCGAGAGTATTTTCTTAACGAGGTAGGGACCCGCCCAGTTTGGTTTGAATTTTCCTCTAGGGTCGACGGGAAGGGATGCTCTAATGGATTTGATCACTAAATTTCTCTCGTGTATGTTTTGGGATTTCACTCGCTTGTTAAAGGCTCATTGGATGCGTTGTTGGTAGGCTTGTACGTTGGATAGGGCATGTATCCTACGTTCATCTAGGGGTACTAGTTCGTCGTACCGTTTTTGGTTCAGTTTTTCCTCAGGGATACCACTTTTGGCTAATATTCTTAGTGATGGTATTTCTAGCTCTATTGGTTAGACGGCTTCGGAACTGTAGGTTAGGTAATATGGTGTGGCTCCGGTGGGTGTTCTATAGGATGTTCGGTATCCCCATAAGGCGAAGGGGATTTTGTTTGGCCAATCCCGGTAGTTGTCTACCATTTTCTTAAGGATTGTGGTGATGGTTTTGTTGGCTGCTTCTACGGCCCCGTTGGTTTGTGGTCTATAGGATGAGGATTTGTGTCTTTGAATCTTGTATTTGTCTAGGAGTTTTTGTGTGTCGGCCCTGAAGTGAGCCCCCTGGTCGCTAATGATTTTATGAGGTATACCGTAACGGCACACGATGTTGTTTTGCACGGATTTGACTACTTGTTTCGAGGTAAGTACGGTGTAAGAGGCGACTTCTACCCATTTGGTGAAGTAATCCACGGCTACTAAAATAAAGCAATGTCCGCTGGTCCCGGATGGGTGTACTTTCCCTATGATGTCTATTCCCCAAGTAGAGAAGGGCCAAGGTGTGGCTATAGTGTGTAGAGGATAAGGAAGTAGGTGTTGGATGTTGGCGAATATTTGGTAGTTATGGTAGTGCCGAACGTGACGTCGACAGTCTGCCTCCAGGTAATCCAGTAATAACCCAGTTTCATTATTTTTCGGGCTAGTATGTGTGCACTCATGTGAGGTCCGCACTCTCCGTCGTGTACCTCTTCCATGACTCTCTCGGATTGGTTTTTGTTTATGCATCTAAGGAGGACTCCTTGTGGGGTTCGTTTGTACAGTAGGCCTTGATTCAGGACGTAATGGGTGGCTTGTATTCGTAGGGCTCTTTTGTTTTTGCTATTAGTGTCGGGTGGATATGAACCATGGGTTTTAAAGTCTAGGATTGTTTTGTACCAAGGTTCTTTGGTGGCGTTGTCGGTTTCGAGGTTGTGGATGTTGGCTGGTTGTTTGCTTCTTTCTACATAGATAGGCATTGAGAGGAGGTGATCGGGCATGTTTAATAGTGTGGCTAGTTTGGATAACGCATCAACGAATTGGTTTTCTTTGCGGAGTATGTGTATGAAGTCGATTTCGGTGAATTTCTTAGGCATTGCTTCTACTTTAGTTTGGTATGGAGTTAGGCTTTTGCTATAAACCCTCCAATTACCCGTGGCTTGGTTGACTACTAAGGATGAGTCTTCGTGGACTCTAAGGTTTTTGACTCCCAGAGACATGGCTGCTTTTAGACTTATTAGACAGGCTTCGTACTCGGCTTGTGTTGTTGGTAAGTTTGGTCGGGTGGCGTTTTGTTTGCTTTCGAGTTTATTGTTGTTTGGTCGGTGGCTGTTTGAGTCTAGGGTTGTTATTCCCGATTCCCTTCTTTAGGTGAAGTTGAGTGGGCTGTTGGTGGTAGCCCTTGAATTTTAGTCAGTTGTTATCGATAATTGGCATAAAGTCGAGTTTTTAAGCGTTTAAAGTAAATTGTTGAGAGAAAGTTAAGCGATTGTCGAGACATGTTTGTAAAAAAAAGAGATAACTGTTTTATTGATAATAGTAGACGGGCTAGATGCCCGTGATTTTGTTTGGGGGAGGTGGAGGACATGTTCTCCCGCACCTCCCCGGACTCGATGGAATAGGAGACAAGACATTTATTATTATTATTCTAGTCTAGGCCTTAAGACGAACTAGACTTTGACTAAGACCGGTCATGCCTCTAGAGGTACCGTCACTGGTTGGGCTCCCGGCATTCACGCGGATCGCTCTCTTGGTATCTGGGGCCAGTTCTCTTCCGAAGACATCCTACGGGGACGTAGACATCTTTGTCAATCAGGTCCTGTACTTCATGCTTGAGTTCGGTGCATACTTGGGTCTCCATGCCCCCGACCTTGATGATACAAGCCGTAAGCATTTGGATTCCAACCCGCTTCCCTCTTTTCTATCGGAGGGCATCCTGCAGTTTCCGGAGGGCCTCAGCGTAAGATTCCCCTAGTTCGGTGAATTGCCTGAAGGGACGGTGGAGACTTGTAGGTTCGACAGGGCGTGCGAGTCTGGCATACTCGACATATGGATCCCCACTAGGCACCAGTTCTCAACTTATCGGTCCTCCTTGGGGTTTCCTCTCGGGCCCTTCGAGAGTCTCAAGGCGACGTCTAACGTCGTCTATGGAGGAGGAAGTCGATGACACTATCCCTAGTATCCCGTGGACCACGTTCATTAAGGCATTGAGCTGGTCGATGCTACCTTCGTTGCTACTTGGCGCCATTCCTAGACGAAAGAGAGGAGTATGGGGTTGGGGCTTACTGGGCGATTTAGGGACTTGATGAATGCTCATGATTGAGCGACACGGAACAGAGACCCCTGACCCATGTGTGTGTGGTTTTAGGTTACGGATTCAGGTGCATTAGACTCTGGGTGTATTCGGTGAAACGCCTACGGAGTTTTCTGTCTCCGCAACGGGACGATTTGACACAAACCTCGGTGGTGAGGTTTAAAGAGGACTTCTCAAAATGAAACGACCCAAAACGTAAAATCTCGAGTAGAGGTGATCCTAGTAGCTAACATAGACAGTTAAACACACGGTTGTACGACGTAAGAGTTTGATCACGGTCCAGGCTCAGGATCAAAGAATTCGGATGTATGTTTCTTTCGAAAACGACCAGTTTTGCAAATTTTGAAAAGGATGGTTTGTGAAAATAGTGATGGCGCGATGATATCGTCTGTGGCGTGTAGGTGCGTTGCTACGTGTGTGCATCGATAATGATGACGAAATGTAAATACGTTTTTTTAAAAATAATTACGTGATGCTTATATAGAAAGTACTATTAATTAGCTAGTTCGATACTCGCAGGGTGCGTGATGCTTGTGATGGAGCGTGAAGTATGATGACAGTCTCCTTGAAGGTGTGACTAAATCCTTAGCGAGGGATTTAGGTGGTGAATGGAATTTCTTATAAACTTCTCGCTTGTTGAAAGAAAAAACTTTTAAAATTAGTGACCCACGTTCATCGGTTGTACTAACTAACATTAGACGGTGGGGGTGTGCATTGTAAAAAAATGTTTTAAAAGTGTAACCGCATTTTGAGTTTCTTAACTTCATTAATTGAAGCTTCGGTTGTGCTAACGGTATGTGTGTAAAAAGTTTTTTTTGAAATAAAATGTGACCGCGTGGTGGCCTTAACCCCATTAATTTGGGAGTTTCGGTTGCATTGACGGTAATCATTATTGTTAACGGGTTTTAATTTGGCCAAGGTGATGACAATAATTTTTTTTCTTTTTTTTTTGAAATCAGTGAGTGTAAATTTTGCCATGGTAACGACATCTAAAAAAATGTTTTCCTTTTTTTAGAAATCACGATATGATCAGAGTATTGATGTTTAAACGGTCGCTTTGAAAAGATGAAGTATTTTCGAAAACGAAATTGGGTGCTGTTGAATATGTTGGCGTGGTTAAATCCAGATTTTTAGTGTTTTATTTGGGTTGTATTGTTCAAACACGCTACACATAACTAAAATGCGTACACTCATGCAGGATGCAGACACGGGTAGGTTAGGGTAGGCTACCGCCCACGAATAGTCTTTACTTAGGTATTGACAATGATCTGGGGAGATGAGTGTCGTACCGTCCGTTTAGACTATCCGCTTATTAACCCGCGGGTTACGCGTTAGGCAGTCGGAGCGTCAATCGAGGATCTCTCCGCGTGTCCCTAAAGTTCTTACCGCGAAGAGGTCGATTGGTCCTGATATCGGTTAGGGTGGGCTTTTTAGCGCCAAAACCTGTAGTGACCACAACTAGGAACTGAGAAATGAGGTTCACCGACCTCGTTCAAGTTACACCACCGCTGGAAACTTGTTTCCAAATCCCCAGCGAAGTCGCCAAACTGTGGACGTCCGTCCGCCCTGCCCGGCGCCCCGCGCGTGCCCGCACGGGACCAACCCGGTTTTTATCGTGTGGCGGCGCCCACCCACGCGGCCCCCTCCCTACCGGGGCCTGTGCGATCTCGCGTGCGGGGCGAAGTGTCGGACCACGATTTGGATGACGATCCGGACTTGTACTAGACGGGTGCGGGAACCCGTGTTTCCGTTTGGGAATCGATCGAAACGTGGTTGTAAATGTTTAAAGGCCGATTCATTTGGTAAGGCGACCTTTTTAGTGAACTGAATTCGTTGCCGATTTGTGGAGTCGCCACCGAGTCAATTATGGGGACTCGGAAACCGTTCAAGTCAACTTTGATCCCTGACCGGTTAAAATTTGAGTGGCACGGGACCTAAAGATAAAGACTTGTACCCTTAAGCACTCCATGCCTGGAATGACTCTCATTGCCAATGGTTTCGGACATCCGAAAACCGTTGATTCTGAGTAAGGGGTGAGGGTACGTATTGGGAAACCAATATCCGATAGATGTCAACACCCAACCCCGTCTGCACAATAGCGGCCTCTACTAATCAATCGGTGGGCTGATTTCCTAGTTCCTTTTTTGTGGTGGAAGTACTGTAACATCCGTTGTTTTAACCCTATGCCTTTTACTATGTCGGTTGTTTTAAGGACAGATAAGTTTTATTGTCAAAATAGTAGTGTTTACATTCTTTGCATGCGATTTCACGTGACAAGCAGGCCGTGAAAAGATGCACGTAGGAGAGTAGAGAGTACTAATATTATACGTATTAGCAAATCAGTTTTAACGTGATAATACAGATATTAGTCGTTCTTGTGGTATACCTTATCTGGTATTCTGCTTAAGATGCGTCGGTTCGGCATTAATAGAGATGCATCGAACCTAATAAGGTGAGCACCCAGACTAATACGGAACCCGACCATCACTTTGTTCAGTTTTAAGTCATTTTACGTTTTGAATTCCGTGTTAGGTGATTTAGCATGCGATTATAAGGTCATAAAAGCGATAAATCATACGAAAAACTGTAAATCCGAATGTAAGTAAATCACATTGTGAGGAGTTGCTCCCTCGGAGTATACACTAAACGGGATTCGATGCATAGATAGTTTTGAGAACGGATCTCGGAATTACTCGGGTCTATTTAGTGTGTTTTAGTATTTGTGGTTGAGGTTGCGTATTTTAGTAGATGTTTGTGGGCCCAGTGCCGAGATCTAGAGTTGTCGTACTGCATGATAATAGAAAGTGCAAATATGGAAAGTTTTGTTTAGATGGCAACCTAGTGACGACTCGATCAACAGGCGGATCCTCCTAGCTTGACCAGTGACTCTGGTAGAGCTCCGTTACCGTTTGACCTTCCTGCGGCTACTCCGGCAGAGCTTCGTTGTTAAGGACTAGTTCTGCGGCTAATCCGGCAGAACTTCGTTACTAGTTTTGAGCTAGTCGATCACAGGCACCTCGGTATCGAGTGGGGTGCTTGAAGGTGAGGAGTAACGTCGATGTCGCTTTTTTCGTCGGAACTACGATCGAGTGGATCGTTTGCCTCGGGTGTCGGAGTGCGAGCCTTTAGCGAGAGTTTAGAGGGGGAAGAGGAGAATGAATTTGTGTGTCGAATGAATGAAGCGGAGGGGGGTATTTTTATAGGTGTTTTCGGCCCTCATCGCCCATATGGACGCGTGAGCTGGGGCGCACCAAGACTCAGGCGCCTGGGCTAAGGCATGGTGAGACCCAGGCGTGTTGGGTGGGGCGGTTGAGATTTTGAGGATACGGTTTTGATACTTTCCAAAACCGTGAAGCGGGCGTATGATATGTTTCTTGGACGTTAAGGCTTCCCACGGCTTGACCTAGTGCCTTGGGTTTAGTGGGCCTCGGGTGTTCATCCCGAGGCTCGCCCGACACGGTGTTGACTCGGTTTGAGTTTTGAGGCCGACTCAAGGTCCCGGTGTCGGAATTAACTCTAATTAGTGTCTATGTGACCGTAACGACACGACTGAGGCTGCCATCATGTTAGTCTTTAATTTTTCCGAGTAATTATTTGATCCATTCTATAGGAAAACTACCTATAACATCGCGAACCCGTGTCGCGTTGCAGTCTTATCGTCATCGGGTGTTTGGTGGGCACTTCTGCAGCCACCAGGTCCAAATTTGGGTGCCTACACACGTTAACGCCTTAAATCTCGCCCGTCTCAAGTCAAAATATTTTAATCGACGTACTATTTGATCCGATTCCCGGCCCAAACTAACGCATTTCAAAAGATCCGAAAAAACTGTTTTCGTACTCTCATGCAACTACAACGCATCCTAAACTAAGATTAAATCGCAAATAAATGAACGCGAAGTGATTACTTGTCAATCTAGGTAAATAATTCACGAAACGAGAACACAAAACTAATCTAATTAATTCAAATACTAAAAATCTCAAGAAAATATACAAAACATACAAAGCCATACACAAATCGAGTTTATAGACTAGGGAGCACCCCTAGAAGCCGCACCAATGGCTATCACGAGCTCACTAAGGTTGTCAGCCAAACCTAGGTCCCCTAGAACAAAGGTAGGAGACTCACTACCGTCCATCCCCGACAACATATCTAAGGTAGTCATCTCGGGAATCTCTCCAACATCCTCGGTAGCACCCGTGACGTGACCCGTAGCCTCAACCTCAGCCTCTCTCTCCCTCTCAACCCGATGCCTAGCCTCACCCTGTGCGTTGGTCTTGCCTGAGACCGAGCCAGACGCTCCTTAAGTTGAGCAATTTCGTCGGCCCGAGATTGCACGAGCTGTCGCTCCTCAGCCGCTTCCGCCTCAAGCTCGGTCACCCGAGTCTCCAGTTGTCCCACCCTATCAGGAATGTCCTGCAAGCATAACCCGCACTTGAGGAAAACACACAAACAATCTATGAGCCAACCTTAGGTACACACACTCACCGATCGAGGCCCCGAAGTGTCATGGGGGACTCTCGAGGCATAGGCCCGGAAGCAGTTGGCGGCCTGCCACAATCGCTGATGGCAAACCGACGAAACCTGATAGGTGAAATTACGCAAATTAGCCAAACCAATCCTAACTCTTAGAACCCGAACCCAAAACAGAAACTGAAACTTACCCGGCATACCTGGTCACGCCACTTCATCCCCGCCTCCATCTGCTCGGCAGAACACGGGGGGAGAGGCTCAGTGAAAACAACCCCAGCTGCATCCACCCTAAGCAGCGTCAAGGGGAAGTCTGGGTGCTAAATAACATCAGCCGGGTCGGCCAACTGAGAGAGAAGTAAATCGGACAGTCAGGAGCAAGTAAACACTAGATGATACAAACTTTAGAACCAAAGATTTAAGCTCTTACCACGAGACGGTGGCAAGCTAGCCCCTGACTGACATGAGACAGATAGGAGGCACCAGGCACCAGGCACCAGGAGCGCATCACCTCCTTCTCCATCCCTACCCTCGAGGAGACGGGGACCTCTGCGGTGGTCAGTGGTCTAAACACGGTCCAGGGAGGATCAACCGGCACCCTAAAGTCGTCATATATGCACTGACGCACCAACCGAAGCGAAACCGAAGCAATACAAGCGTAAACAAAACAAACCAAACCCAACCGAAACCGAATTTCAAAATCTAAAAAAGGCATAAGCTAAATACTCACCAGGCCCCGCACGATGCGGTAAGAAACGTGTTGGTTGGGACGAAACAACAACTGATGCGTGTCCCAGCCCCGAGCCCACTCAGGATCCTCGTAGCCAATCTGCTCGTTCTCCGGTACGGGAACCGAGACATGGGCCCTTCTAGCAACCGTCTCGGGACGCCTACGCCTCCTCACTCTATCAAAGTCGGCCTCGTTTATGGCCCCCGGATCACGACGCTGAGATGAAATGCTCCGTCGTCTCCTACGAATCCCGCGGGGAGTCAGTGAGTGGACGAGCGGCCTCGCCACTAGTACCAACCGAAGGAGCACCCTCGAGACGCTCGGTATCACCTCTAGCTGCAAAACCAAACCAAAAAAACCATGACTTTGGTCAGGCTAAACCAGCTTAAATAGGTCAAAATAAGGTCAAAATTTCGGATAAAGATATTAAAATTCCGAAAGGGCCGCTAACACCTATTTTCGATCCCGGTCACAATGGAAGTGGTTTCGGGAAAATCCGACATCGTTACGACACCTTTTAGTCCGACGTAAGTCACACAAAACCTAACGGAATGCCCTAGAGGGCATTCTAGCTCATAAAAATCGACAAAGGAGCTACCCATATCATCACAAGCATTAATCAAGCAAGATTACGTAAGACAAGTACAGGAGTATCCGGGAAAACGATTCCTAACCCTAGTATTCCGAACCTATCACTATAGGGAGCCATTGTCATACCTTGAAATCCCCTATTCAACTTGTAACTACCCTAACGAGCTCTAATTGACCCTAATTTAACAATGGGATTAAGCACAAGCATCGAAACTTAGCAAATTAAAAACATCCAAATCGATTTTCTAGGGTTTCAACAAAACAAAATCACAATCAACCAAATCAAGCAAAACCGACAATAAACGAGAAAAGAACACTTACCCGGAGTCGACATTCTCACGTATGGCAGAAATTGAGACAGAAATCGGGTAGAAAAATCGAAAAGGCGATATAGGAGCACAGATGTACGCGCGTCTGACCTGTCCAACACAGACTAGGACAAAACAAACGAGGCTTAACATCCGATATACACGAAACATGCACCCTTTAAAACAAACTAACTAAAGACTACGAAGCAATTACTAATCGATACCGATAAAGCATGCCCGTAACAAGAACGATAATAAAAAAAGCATAAGAACCACGCTTAGCAAAAACGCCGCACTCGAGCACGTAATAACAAATCAAAATAAAACAAAGCAAACTCCGAACAAATCCCAAATGCATAACAAATCAAAACAAAGGAAAGCAAACCCGAACAAAAAAAGACAAACCCGCAAAGAAAATGCCACTTAACTAAAACGAATAAACAACAACAATTTTAATTAACGCTCGAAGGAGTCTTATACCTCCAAAGCAATTTTAATTTGAGTGAATACTGACGCGCTCGAAGGAGTCTTATACCTCCACAACAATTTTAATTCGAGCGGATACCGACACGCTCGAAGGAGTCTTATACCTCCACAGCATTTTTACTTCGAGCGGATACTGACACACTCAAAGGAGTCTTATCCCTCACAGCATTTTCGAGCCCGAGGGATCATAAGCATCCCGAAGGCGATTGTTCGAGTGGAGACTGACGCCCTCGAACATTTTTTCTTGTTTTGTTTTGTCCAAGGGGTCATAGGCATCCCGAAGGCAGCTGTTCGAGTGGAGACTAACGCCCTCGAACATTTTACCTTATTTTATTTTGTCCAAGAGGTCATACGCATCCCGAATGCAGCTGTTCGAGTGGAGACTGACGCCCTCGAACATTTTATCTTGTTTTGTTTTGTCCAAGGGGTCATTGGCATCCCGAAGGCAGCTGTTCGAGTGGAGACTGATGCCGTCGAACATTTTATCTTGTTTTGTTTTGTCCAAGGGGTCATAGGCATCCCGAAGGGAGCTGTTCGAGTGGAGACTAATGCCCTCGAACATTTTATCTTATTTTATTTTGTCCAAGGGGTCATAGGCATCCGGAAGGCAGCTGTTCGAGTGGAGACTGACGCCCTTGAACATTTTATTTTATTTTCGTGGCCAAGGGGTCATAAGCATCTCAAAAGGCATTTCATTAAGTCTGAGGGGTCATAGGCATCCCGAAGACAAGTGTTCGAATGGAAGCTGACACATCGAACATTTTCTCCCACTTACACGCTTGACGCGTCACACACACAGGATAGATAAGCTCGGACGGATTCTTGAGCATCCGAAAAGGTAAAACACACGAACATGAAGAACTTAGAACCAGATGACAAGCACCGACCTGAGCCCAAGAAATTAACCACAGGGGAAGACGTCAGGTATGGTTTCTGAACTTTGGCTGGCTAGCCTCAACAAGTAGTCTAACGGACTTTAAGCGACCCGAACGGACGGTCACCAGGTCGTAATCCTTGATTGACCTGGGTGTCTATACTTTGAATTTTGCCTTGTCCAAGCCTCAGTCAAAGTGGGGGCTTCTGTAGACACACAGATTTGGACCTGGTGGCTGCAGAAGTGCCCAACAAACACCCGATGACGATCGGGCTTCAACGCAACGCAGGTTCGTGATGTTTTAGATAGTTTTCTATAGAACGGACCAAATAAATTACTCAGAAAAATTAAACTAACATCTTGGCAGCCTTAGTCATGTCGTTATGGTAGCATAGACACTAATTAGAGTCAGTTCTGACACCGGGACCCCGAGTCGGTCCCGAAACTCGAACCGATTCAACACCGCGCCAAATGAACCCCGGGATGCACACTCGATGCCCACTACACACCACGGCGCTAGGTCAAAACCGGTGAAAACTTAATCCCCAAGCTTCGTATTATACACCAACTTCTCGGTTTGGAAAGTATCAAAATCGTATCTCCAAAACTCCGAGCGCCTCACCTTGCGCGCCTGTGTCTTCACGCGCCTAAACCCAGGTGTCTGAGTTCTGGTGCGGCTGGGCTCAGTCGCCTATCCGGGTGACGAGGACCGAAAAACAC
Source organism: Agrostemma githago (assembly GCA_958450325.1). Taxonomy (NCBI): domain Eukaryota; kingdom Viridiplantae; phylum Streptophyta; class Magnoliopsida; order Caryophyllales; family Caryophyllaceae; genus Agrostemma; species Agrostemma githago. The sequence goes on along the minus strand of OY288247.1, from coordinate 55,186,496 downwards.
CTATAAATACCTTCACCCCCTCATTTCGACACACAATTCAATTCTCTTCCCTCTTCACTCGAAAAGAGTTTCTCGCTAAGGGCTCGCACTCCGACACCCAAGCCAAACGATCCACTCGATCGTAGTTCCGATAAAGTGACATCGACGCTACTCCTCACCTTCGAGCACTCTACTTGATCCCGAGGTGCCTGCGTTCGACTAGCAATTCTTAGTCTAGCAACAGAGTTCTGCCGGATTAGCCGCATAACCAGCCAGTAGTAGCGGAGCTCTGTCGGAATAGCCGCACAAAGGGCCAACGTTAACAGAACTCTGCCGAAATCTCTAGGCAAGCCAGGAGGATTCGCCTTTGAAGTCGAATTGTCACTAGGTTATCGTCTAAACAAAACTTTACATTCTCGCACCTTTATTATTATGCACTACAATAATACTAAATATGGACACTAGGTCCACGACACATACTAAAATACGTAACGTCCCAACTTCAACTGCAAACACTAAAATACACTAAATAGACCCGAGTAATTGTGAGATCCATTCTCAACTATCTATGCATCATGTCCCGTTTAGTGTATATTCCGAGAGTGCAACTCCTCACAACGTGATTTACTTACATTCGCATTTATAGTTTTTTGTATGATTTATTGCTTTTATGACCTTATAATCGCATGCTAAATCACCTAACACGAAATTCAAACGTAAAATAACTGAAACTAAACAAAGCGATGGTCAGGTTCCGTATTAGTCCGGGTGCTCACCATGTACGGTTCGACGCATCCCTATTAATACCAAACCGACGCATCTTAAGCAGAATACCAGGTAAGGTATATCACGAGAACGACTAATATTCGTATTATCGCGTTAAAACTGACTAGTTAATACGTATAATACCAGTACTCTCTACTCTCCTATGTGCATCTTTTCATGGCCTGCTTGTCACGTGAAATAACATGCAAAGAATGTAAACACAACTACTTCGACGACCAAACTTACTTGTCCTTAAACAACCGACATAGCAAAAGATATATATGGTGAAAACAATGGATGTTACAGTACTTCCACCACAACAAAGGAACAAAGTTATCACCTCACCGATTGATTAGTAGAGGCCGCTATAGTGCGGGCGAGATTGGGTGTTGATATCTATCGGATGTTGGCTTCCCAATACGTACCCTCACCCCTTACTCAGAATCGACGGTTTTCGGATGTCCGAAACCATTGGCAATGAGAGTCATTCCAGGCATGGAGTGCTTAAGGGTACAAGTCTTTATCTTTATGTCCTGTGCCCCTCAGCTTTGAGCCGGCTAAGGATTAAAGTTGAGTTGAACGGTTTCCGAGTCCCCATAATTGACTCGGTGGCGACTCCACAAATCGACAACGAATTTAGTTCACTAAAAAGGTCGCCTTACCAAACATATCGGCCTTTAAACATTAACAACCACGACTCTATCGATTCCAACGGAAACACGGGTGCTCGCGCCCGTCTAGTACAAGTCCGAATCGTCATCCGAATCGAGGTCCGAGACATCGTCCCGTACACGAGATCGGACCGGCCCCCGGTAGGGAGGGGGCCGCGTGGGTGGCCGTCGCCATACATTGGAAAACCGGATCGGTCCCGGGCGGTGCGGACAGACGTCCACAAGGCATTTTAGTAATTGAGGTTGAATTTGTGGATGTTACGTATTTTAGACGAGTTGGTCTTGACTGAGACAAACAGAAGTAAGGCTTGTACACCATTTGGATTGCAAAGGGTGGACGCGTCGTGGAATTAGTATCTACATAGGTCGGACTTGACGACGTAAAAATGGATAATTAAAGTGCGATATGTAAAGTTTGGTTTAGATGACAACCTAGTGACGATATCGAATTGTACGAAGTGATCCTCCTTAAGGTCCTGCGATGATTTTGGCAGCTTCACTACCGTAGGGAGGCAAGTCAACGGATCAACACAGGTGCCCTTTTTCGTCTTTTCAAGTTAGAAACTCGAGGAACTACGAAGAGTAGCGTTGATTCGTGGAATGAGAATCGAAGAGATAACGGTTGAGTGGATCGTTCCTAATGTCGTGAAATGCAACGCTAAAGAAGAGCTGCAAGTTGTGTGGAGCTCGTAAGAGGAGAGGAATGTGTTGTGTATCGATTATGAGCGAAGGATGGGGAATTTATAGTTTTTCTCGCTGTTCAATCCGAGTTCTCGAGCGCAGCACGACGTGTGACTCAGGATTGAGGTGCATGGGTCTAGGCGACGTGATTCTCAGGTGCGTCCCAATGGGCATTTGAGATTTTGAAGATCCGATATGAAAAGTTTCCAAAACAGAGATATACGTGATCTTTGTGATTGCTTGTTCGTTAAGACTTTATACGCTTGCTCTAGCGCGCCAATGGGCCTCGGGTGCACATCTCGATGTTCGACTCGGTCTGACACGTTGACACGAGTTTGACTTTGCGTGTTTCGAGACCGAATCGGAGCCCCGGATTCGGAGTTTATTCTAGTTAGTATTGACGCGACCGTAATGACACGACTAAGACCGTCTTGATGTTGAATTAATTTCTCTGAGTAATATTTGATCCGTTCTTATAGAAAAATCATCTAAACATCGTGTGTTGTGTTGCTATCCAATCATCATCGAGTGTTTCTCGGACGTTCCTGCAACCACCAGGTCCAAATCAGGGTGTCTACATTCGGCTGCTTTGGATGGAAGACTTGCTAGGGTAATCGATTTGTTTTTGCAACTTTGTGGAAGGGTTTGCTATTTGAATTAGGTATCGAAGAGTGGCTTGAGCTGATGAGTACTGTTGGGGGATTTTTATTGGTTTGTGTAACAGGCTATGCTGGCTTATGTGATGTTCTGCTAGGGAGGACAATATAGTGGGTCGCTCCGCCGGGGATGATAATGTGTTTGGTTACTGCGCCCGGGAGGTTGACTCGGTTGGATTATTGCTCCTTTTGCTAGTGGACGGGTGTACGTTCTTCGGTTATTGAAAACCGTGTCCGGATTAACCCGATCTTTGTCTACAGCTGAAAAGTCAGGCGCGAGTCTTCGGGCAACCTGATTTTGAGGCGCCCAAACCCTAGCACCACAAAATTAAGGCGCTTACATTCAAGCGGCTGAGGTTTCTTTTATCGACCCTGGATAAGAATGCGATTTAAAGGACGCATCGTACTGTCAAAACTAATAATAATTAAGGAATTTTAGTTTCGTAAAGTTTTAAAACACCCTGATTAGTAGTATTAAAATGTTTAAGACATTTTTAATCATTTTATGAACACTTGCAAGATATTTTAATAATTTCATAAACCTAAATGCACTCACTTTGATAATTAATATCGTTAAGGCCGAAAGTACTAGTTTTATAAATCTATATCGTTTACTAAAGTGTTGTACTAGTATAAACTAATATTATCTCTATTTTGATATGATGCTATTTTAGTAAAGTTTCTAAAAAGAGAAGTTTCCTAAAATAGAAAGTTTTCTTTTTTGGAAAGTGATCCTTTTTCCTTTTGTTCTCTTATTGTTTATAATGATTATATCTTTTGAATATCGATAATGGCTTTGTTTCGGAGTTATGGAATAAGGACAAGTGTGAGGTTAGAGTAATATATTCTAGGGTCTACGTTTTTGACATCAACTATAAGGCTAGTGTATCAGGAATCCGTACATTCGTTGTTGAACCGGGTGATAGGTATCCCGGGAGTTGTGTACATTTTGACCTTAAGCTTAGGCCTCGCAGTAAGTAGCCGTCATAAGTTGAACTGGGTGACAGGTAATCTCAGGAGGGGTGTGCATTGTCTTAAAGTAGGGCCACGCATTTATAAGTTGTCGTCCTATTATGGTTGAGTAGTAATTACAGTTTTAAAATCCTTTTATATGGCTGAGAGAACGTTGACATTGCTCCCCACTGATTTTGTCTGTTATGTTTTAACATGGCAGGTATACGTGTTTTCGGGTGTGGGCTAGCGAGCAGTGTGGATCCTGCTTGTTTAATTTAATAATTTTGTCTTATGGATTGTTCAGACCCCTTTTATGGATTGTTTTAAATTCTGGCCATTTTTATTCATGGCCTATTGTTTGATTTTTTCATTTTAATTTTTAAGACATAGTTACAGTGTGTTTTAATCCCGACTCTACAGTGTTTCCGCCACTGTATCGCGTTAGATTTTTTTAGGGGATTACAGTTGTAATCAGAGCATCACTGCATCCAACGCTTAACCTGAAATTAAGGAAAATACCAGTAAATTATTCAAACAGTAAATAAAAATATTATTAGAAATGGGTAGAAACAAATAAGGACTTAACTGTTAGGATTATTTGTGCTTGTAACTCAATGACTAGCATTGAATATTCGTTTCTTTTATCGAGAAGAAGATGAAAGAACAAGATGCTGATATGCTTCTCCAGATCGGGAGAAGATCTGCTCAGCACTCTCAACGCCTGCTGACTCGAGTGGACAACTTGGTGCTCCAAGAAAGATGACAATGGTGACTTTTCAGCTTTGGTTTAGTTTGCTCAAGCTACAGGTTAGATTATCAAGAGTAGATCCCTGTTCCGTGACCTTGCAGTAGTAGATCCAGATGGAGCGACCCAAGACTTGTGTGCTCGTTCCTCTACAAGAAGATAAAGTAATCCTTTTAGTCCCCTCGGGAACTCTGGAGGTCCGAAGATTTTCCTCTGGTTCTAGAACTTAGTATTATAGGATCATCGATTTCTCCCTTCCTTCCTCTACTTCTTCTAACTCTTCTCTTATAAGCTCTCGTCTTCACTCTTGTGATAAGTCTTCGATTAATTCTCCTACTTTACCATCTTTCCTCTTGAGATTTTTTGGTTTGACCGATTTTCGCCAAAGTGAACCCCGTGAAAAGTTATGGATGTTTGAAGTTTAGTAAACCCTTGTTACCTGGTTTGAGGATTTTGAGTCTGCCCTACCTTCTAAGCAAGTAAAAATTCTCGAGGATTAATTTGAATAGCAAAATGTTGCTTGATGGAATTAGGATGATACTTTAGACACTGAACCTTGGGTTATAGGTTACCTTGATTATTTTGGGGTACTTAGAGTTGGATATATTTGGGAGTAGTAAGAGTATGTCATATTTGATGGATACCTAGTACCTAACCTAGAACCAAACTAATTGTAACTGATAATATTACAACTTTGGATTCTTACATAATGCTTATTTAATGGATGCATTGTGAATATTTGGGATCATAGAGTATTTTTTAAGGTGTTAGCCTGAGTGTTGTGGTACCATTGAAGGTTTTCATTAATGTCGTTAGAAATTTTGGTTGACATAGGTTACCGGTATTTCTTAAGGATTAGATCGTTTATCATCGTTTAAGGTTGTAACCTATGAACTTTGGAGTTGAGTGATCTAACTGGGATAAATTGTTGTTGTCCCTGGAGAAGAGAACTATCTTGCACAATCACAGTTTGGTTTTATTGTGCTGTTTTGAGGAATACTATAACACAGATCATCTTATTGGGACTGTTATAACCTTAGACCAACGAGATTGTGGCTTCGTTGAGTTAATAAATATTTTGGTGGTTTCGCTGATACAATATGAAATTTGGTGGAATTTTTAGAAACCTTAGCCCTATGACGTGTTTGAAGATGTGAGTGTTTGCGCCATTACCTATAGGTTTGAGCGTGTTTGAGGATTTGTTATACTTTCCCCAACTTCTTTACTTGTGGCATTATAAACATGTTGGTAATAATTTTGAGGATTCTGTGCCCGAGCATTGTTATATTGGTGGACCTTGTTTAGTGTTCCTTACTCGAGAAATTTGGAGCATACCTCGAGTTCAAACCTTATGAGTTTGAAACTAGGAGCCTTATCGATCAAGGGTTTCGGTATGTTTTGTTAACCGTTGGAATCTTAGTTATGAATTTGATTATAAAGTATTTGGGGATTAGTATCGTGTTGCTTGAACGATTGGATAGTCACATAAGACATTTTTGGAGATTGTGACCGAGTAGTACCACCTAGTGCCTAATATTATATTTAACGTTATTTGATGGAAATTAGGAACCCGTGTTGTGGGATTCGTACTGGGTATCTCGAGATGGTTAATTTACTCTTCAATCCTTGAGAGTTCTATTTGGCTATCAAATTCGTCCTCCCCTTAGCTTCTCTTGTATCCCGCTTCTTTTTCTTTATCAGCCAATCCCTTTCGACTTCTTTATCGGGTTTAAAAACTTTTGTTTCGATTTGTCGTTGACTTTAACTCTATTTATCCATTTATTATTTTCCCCAAACTTGTGTTATGAAAAGTTTGACTAATCTACAAATTTTTGATTTTCATGAAATTCTAACATTTTGAAGCATAATTTCAAATTTTAAAACTCCCCATTTTGTAATAACTTTGAACAATTTAACATTTTGGGTTATCGTGAAATTTAACATTTTTTAATTATAATTTAAGAACTTTATACCTCACGTTTGTTTTATCTTTGGTTGATATTTATATTCAGATCAGTTTCAAAATGCCTTAAAAATTTATTTTTACATTATTTCGAAATTATTTTAATTTTTGATTTTTTTTAGCGATCAAAATTTTATGAAGACTTTCGTATTTCCAAATACTTCAATTTTTATAGGATTATTTATGTAAAGCGTTTTAACATTGTCGAAATTATTTTGAATGTTCAAGTTTGATAATATTTTTGAAAACTTTCATAATTACTTTGATAACATTTCCGAAATTTTAACAATTTGGAATTAGTTTCACTTTTTTGCTGGTGGACTTTTGAATCTGTTATTGAAAATGTTTGACGACTAGTTTGATTTTTACTAACTACAAATTTTGATTTCTATAAACAAAATTTTGTTTCATCATAAAAACAATTATTATCGAATCTCTTAAGCAAAAATTGTTTTACTTTTGTTTTGAAAATGTTTGGTTACCCAATTTTCTTCGAGTTCGTTTACAATGTTATCTGACGTCAATATTTTATCAAATAACTTTACTTTATGATTTCATTAATTTAAAATATTTTAATCCTCTTGGAATAAATATTTGTATTCGATTTCGTATCACTTTAAAAGTTGTAAAATTTTCATTTAAAATCAAAATTGTTTTTATGCGGAATAGGTATTTTCATCTCTTCGAGTAAGTTAAACCTCAATTTCCTTTCGGCTTAATCTTAGTTTCGAGGACGAAACGTTCTTTTAGTGGGGAGGATTGTAACACCCGCTATTTTCCTTGCATTTTGTCATTTCCGTTATGACTTCGTCATAACTCTGTCAAATTTTGGCCCTATGTTTCATCATCTTTCCAAGCGTATTTTCAATTTTGAGTTTAATGTTATTTATTGTTATTTTAAAAGATTTTAATTCTTTTAAATCTATTTATTTGATTTTCTTCGTAAACTAATTAATTTTCCGCGAGGAATTCTATTTCTCTTCGAATTGACGTTTTTAAGCTCGGATTTAAGTTATTCCTTTTCCTAAAAATGTTTAAATACATTTATATAATATTTCAACTAGTAAATATTTTTATTTACGAAAATTTAGCCATTTATGTTTTTTATACGAAGTTTCGCGAATAGTTGTTTTCTTACGCGAGGTTTACTCGAATTACTTTGAAATGCCTTTAACTATTTGACGATAATATTTTTTATCAACTTACAAATCATTTGAGACATTTTCCCCATATTTTGGACCGACAAAGCTTCTTTTCACAATTTTACTATGTTTTACTTTATCACGTTAAACCGTAAATGTCAGATTATTTTCTTTCATTTATTTGGTGCATTATTATCAACTCTTCATACTCCTCCCTCACTTATGTTGGCCGGCTCCCCTCACTCTTTTTTCACCTTGATTTCATCAATCTTTAATCCCATTTAAAACTAGAAAACCATTCATTTCCTTACATCATTTTTTTCATTTATCAAAAGTTTAAAAAAAATCCCTCTTCCTCCCTCATTTGGCCGTGGCACTTCCTCCCTCTCTCTCTCTCTTGAATTATTTTTTCTTCAAATCGAGTCTTAATCAACTCAAATTAATCGTCAAATTCGTCCTTTTTCCGATTCTCTCGTTAAGGTAATAAACGATGTTGTTTTCGATCGTTATTTACCTTGATTTTGTGAGTTTTTCTCATGGTATTTTTCTGCCATGATTTTTGTGTTTGGTAGGATTTGTGGACGATCCCGAGGCCGACGATTATATTGTTGATTCCGACTTGGATTAGAGGTAACGTCGTTGTTACTCGGTATTTCATGATTTTAATTGTGTATTTGCATGTATAATTTTTATATTTCATTTTTTTAACAATATATATATGTCTTATAATCTGGAAATTTTAAAAAAAAGTTGAAATTTGCATGTTTCGTTATTTTCATCGCTTTTACGAGATTAACGATTAAATCGTCGTATTAATTTGTAAAATCGTAATATTCGCCCTAAACATGTAATATATGTTTATATTCTGTAAAAATAATGTTTTTGATGATTTTTTAATAATTTAGTATTTTTATGATATTTTAGTTATCGATTATTGAATTATTACCGTTTACGGACAAAAACGATTAAAAGCCAATTTTTAGTTCTAGTACTTAAACATTTTATTTTAATCTGATTTTTGACGTGGTGAATATTTCTGATGAAATAGAATTTTATGAATATTTTGATAAATTTTAGGAATTTTTAAGTGGATGAATTAATTAATAAATTTAAATCATCGTTTATCGTTAAAACCGTGTTTGTCGTTTAGATTCTCAATTTCTGGTCTTTTGGTTAATCTGGAAAAATATATGATTCTGATGATTTCATAATAAAATGTAATTTTATGATTTTTAGTGCTTTAATAAAATGTTAGGAACGATAAGTTTTATTAATGAAATCGTTAATTGTGAAAACGGGTTTTAACGACGGTTTTGACGGGATTTATTAAATCTGGAATTTTTGGATATCTAGAAAAATGGTAGATTCTGGAAAGTCATGATTTTTAAGTTTAATAATAATTTTGGATATTAATACGTAAATCGTTTGGTAATTACTATTTTTATTAATCGGTATTGCCAAGATTAGACGATTAACGGGAAAACGCTTTAAAAACCGAGTTTTAGGATTCTGGAAAATTTTCTTTTCTGGAAAGAATGTCCATAAATATATTTTAGCTATTTTACGTAATTTTTGTACTATTTATTAGAGTTTTTAATTGATAAGTATTGATTTTTGGACAAAATTACGATTCATCGTTATAACGATCCGTTTCACCTAAAAGAATTATTTTTCCAGCCATTTTGAAAATATTTAAATCTGAAAATTTTAGAGTTAAATCACACCTTAAGATACTCTAAATATATTCATTGATTTAATTAAATAAAAGACGTTAAAATATTTAAATGGACATTTGTCGTATACCCTATTTATAATAGTATTGTCGAAACTAATACTAATTAGGGAATTTTAGTTTCGTAAAATTTTAAAACACCCTGATTAGTAGTATTAAAATGTTCAAAACATTTTTAATCATTTTATAAACCCTTGCAAGATATTTTAATAATTTCATAAACCTAAATGCTCTCACTTTGATAATTAATATCGTTAAGGCCGAAAGTACTAGTTTTATAAATCTATATCATTTACTAAAGTGTTGTACTAGTATAAACTTTCATTTTCACTATTTTGATATGATGCTATTTTAGTAAAGTTTCTAAAAATAGAAGTTTCCTAAAATAGAAAGTTTCCTCTTTTGAAAGTGAGCCTTTTTCCTTTTGTTCTCCTATTGTTTATAATGATTATATCTTTGAATATCGATAATGGCTTTGTTTCGGAGTTATGGAATATGGACAAGTGTGAGGTTAGAGTAATATATTCTAGGGTCTACGTTTTTGCCATCAACTATAAGGCAAGTGTATCAAGAATCGGTACATTGGTCGTTGAACTGTGTAGACATCCGCATTTTGACTGCCAGGTTTTTATAGCAGTTTGCAAAAAACACCCGATGATGATCGGACGCTAACGTGTTTCTACGCGCTCGGATATGGGCTCAAAACCATTAGTTGCTGGCTTAAGCACTTATGGAGTACAAATCTCACAAAATTGACCTCAAATTCAGGCCCAGTGGGTCGTTTCCAGTCAAACAAGACTAATTTTGGTCAAAACTGACACCAGAAATAAAATCGACTTTTAGCGATTGGGTCAACCCCGGTCAAAGTCGTTTCCGAGACATACAAAACAGCCATTCAAACATTCAAAAGTGTAGCCCAAACATAAAACCCATCAAATACCAAAGCCATGGTCCAAAATACTGGACCCGCGCGATCCAGCTGAGCCACTCGATCGAGTGCTCAGCCCACTCGATCGAGTGGGCCCTCATCCAAGCCCGACTGCTGGCACAATGGGCCACTCGACCGAGTCCAGGGGCTACTCGGTCGAGTAACCCTAGACGGGGTACATTGGCTATGCCTATATAAACACCCCGTGCAACACAACTTTTCACACAATTGTTCAACCCTAATTCTACCATAATCAAACCCTAATACTACACTAGCAAACCCTAAACCTAGCTTTAGGAATTCAAAACCCTAACCACCACAACTTAGCCTACATACTCGATACTCCCGTGCAAGCCACAACTACGAGTCCCGTCCGAGCATAAGAAATATGTAGATTGAGGGTGTAAAAACCCCTTTTTTCTTCTCCTTTCTCGTCTTTCTCGCGTCTTTCGTCGTCATTGTCGTTTTTTTTTTTATCCGCATTATTATCATTAATCGCATACTTCACCGATTTCCTAAAACCCTTTTCAAAACAAATACTTTTTTTTATAAGGGTCGAAACCCGTTGATGCGGATCCGGCATCACATAATCCCTAGGGATTCATTACGATGTCGGAGAAGCCGAGGGAATCAATTTTTTTTAATTCAAGTAAAGTGTCGATCTATTAGATTCGATACCAATTCCGTAATTGGATGTTGAATCTAATGATCTAGTCAAATAGATTAACTAACGCGATTTTCGTTGATGCTAAAATAATTGTCATACAATTCGTTAGAATTAAGACATTATTAAACGCGGAGGAAATCTATTTATATCGCGATAGTTAACTTAAAACGACTTAAAGCGATTTTCTTTTGTTTCCACTCTAGTATTCCATATCGATTCACTAATCGAATATGGGATATGACGAGTATCGAAGTTAAGTCTCGAGTATAAATTCCACAATATTTATGCCCGACTCAACAAACTCATCGAATTATCAAAAATCAAAAGCAATTTCGAAATCAATAATGAATTGCAAGCGAACCTTGGTTCGTACAGGGGGCACTTGATCGAGTGGCACCCCAAAAGCGAGACAGAATGCTATCTTGACAACCACTCGGTCGAGTCTCGCCATGACTCGATCGAGTGGCCGTGCCCTCGGTCGAGTTCCCTCATAACTCGGTCGAGTGACGTCACCAAATCCGGACAGAACCCTTTTCAGAGGCCCACTCGGTCGAGTCCCTCAATGACTCGGTCGAGCGGCCCTTTATCACGTCAAAACCGTGAGTCCTACATCGTCTTCTGGTTTCGATAATTTTTTTTATGACTTAGGTCAACGCGTGTCAAATAAATCACGTGTTCTATTACTTTTTCAAAAACCATGCATCACGTTTACATCATTCAATATCATTCAATAATTTGCAAACCGTTAATATCGTTATACCGTTACTAACCGTTTGTTCTCTTGTCGAGTTGCTTTGTTTATTTTATTATACTAAAATGAACCCACATGCTAAAATTCAACTTCGACGTTAGTATTAGTTGCATTAAATCGACATAGAAACCCTTTTCAATTTCTCACATGCTTAGGGGAAAACAATGTTTGCATAAGTATTTTCCCGTTCAACTAACGCGCGTATTAGAAAGTCACTCGGTATCTTAGTAGAGGCCGCCAATGTGCGGGCGGGGTTAGGTGTCCTTTGTGGGCTTCCCAACACGTACCCTCACCCCTTACTCAGAACCTCGTTTTTCGGATGCCCGAAACCGTTGGCGCACGAGAGTCATTCAATACACGATAACCGGTAGTGACGGTATCGGTATTGCAATGCAAAGGGACGAGCCCAATAAGCTCTGACATCGGAAATGGGCCGTATTTTGTACACGGCCCACTACGACATAGAGTGGGTTCGAATGGGCTAGAACTCCCACAAAGTTGGGTGGCGACTCCACTTAGATTTAAATTTCAATTCGATCCATTCTCATATGGAGATTCATTCGCCTCCCCAAACCCGCGCGTGGCAGCGTCGGGGTGGACCTATGTCATGTCCACAAACCGGATGATAGGTATCTCGAGAGTTGTGTACATTTGGACCTTAAGCTTAGGCCTCGCAGTAAGTAGCCGTCATAAGTTGAACTGGGTAACAGGTAATCCCAGGAGGGGTGTGCATTGTCTTAAACTAGGGCCACACATTTATAAGTTGCCGTCCTATTCTGGTTGAGTAGCCTAGTTAGAGATCGAAGTTTGATTTGTTTGAACTAAGTTCTCGAACCTAGTTTTAGTATTCACCTAGTGAAAGTCTTGCCGTCTACACTAATCCTGTCCATAGCGCCATTTTGAATATTTTTATTATTATCGATATGATTTGGTTTGCATGTTGGCAAAATATTTTATGTTTTCTTCGAAAACTCATTTTTGTTATAATGTTTCCTTACGTGATGTTTTTCACTAAAAGCTTATTTTCATTATAATTTTTTACTGTTTTATTTTTACTATTTTTCTATAGTAGTAATTACAGTTTTAAAATCCTTTTATATGGCTGGGAGAACGTTGACGTTGCTCCCCACTGATTGTGTCTGTTATGTTTTAACTTGGCAGGTATACGTGTTTCCGGGTGTGGGCTAGCGAGCAGTGTGGATCCTGCTTGTTTAATTTAATAATTTTGTCTTATGGATTGTTCATACCCCTTTAATGGATTGTTTTAAATTCTGGTCATTTTTATTCATGGCCTATTGTTTGACTTTACCATTTTAATTTTTAAGACATAGTTACAGTGTGTTTTAATCCCGACTCTACAGTGTTTCCGCCACTGTATCGCGTTAGATTTTTTTAGGGGATTACAGTTGATATCAGAGCATCACTACACCCAACTCTTAACCTGAAATTAAGGAAAATACCAGTAAATTATTCAAACAGTAAATAAAAATATTATTAGAAATGGGTAGAAACAAATAAGGACTTAACTGTTAGGATTATTTGTGCTTGTAACTCAATGACTAGCATTGAATATTTGTTTCTTTTATCGAGAAAAAGATGAAAGAACAAGATGCTGATATGCTGCTCCAGATCGGGAGAAGACCTGCTTAGCACTCTCAACGCCTGCTGACTCGAGTTGACAACTTGGTGCTCCAAGAAAGATGTCGATGGTGACTTTTCAGCTCCGGTTTAGTTTACTCAAGCTACAGGTTAAATTATCAAGAGTAGATCCCTGTTCCGTGACCTTGCAGTAGTAGATCCAGATGGAGCGACCCAAGACTTGTGTGCTCGTTCCTCTACAAGAAGATAAAGTAATCCTTTTAGTTCCCTCGTGAACTCTGGAGGTCCGAAGATTTTCCTCTGGTTCTAGAACTTAGTATTATAGGATCATCGATTTCTCCCTTCCTTCCTCTACTTCTTCTAACTCTTCTCTTATAAACTCTTGTCTTCACTCTTGTGATAAGTCTTCGATTAATTCTCCTACTTTACCATCTTTCCTCTTGAGATTCTTTGGTTTGACCGATTTTCGCCTCAGTGAACCCCGTGAAATGTTATGGATGTTTGATGTTTGGTAAACCCTTGTTACCTGGTTTGAGGATTTTGAGTCTGCCCTATCTTCTAAGCATGTGAGAAATTCTTGAGGATTAATTTGAATAGCAAAATGTTAGCTTGATGGAATTAGGATGATACTTTAGACACTGAACCTTGGGTTATAGGTTACCTTGATTATTTTGGGGTTCTTAGAGTTGGATATATTTTGGAGTAGTAAGAGTATGTCATATTTGATGGATACCTGTAGACACCCGCATTTTGCCTGCTAGTGTCTATATCAGTTCCCGACAAACACCCGATGATGATCGAACGCAAACATGACTTAGTATACTCGGATTTGGACCCGAAATCAATAATATCTGACATGGACTTTTAGCGGAGTAATAATCTCACAAAACAGACCTCAAATCCAGGCCCAGTGGGCCGTTCCGAGCAAAATGAGACTAATTTGGGCCAAAACCGACACCAAAAATAAATCCCGTCTTTTAGTGACCGGGTCAAAACCCGGTCAAAGACGAAACCGTCTCATAAATCAGCCAGGTTCGGCTGGCGCACAAATCCAAAATTCAAAAAATCAATCAAAACAACAAAATCAATTCTTTCCTATTTTGTCTCGATTTGCTTGACCCACTCGATCGAGTGGATTGACCCACTCGGACGAGTGGAGCGTCAAAAACCGGATCAGGCCCATTTTCTAGGGCACTCGACCGAGTGCACTAGGGCCACTCGATCGAGTGACCCTAGGTCGTTGGGTAAACTCTATAAATACCCCACGACCCCCACACATTTGACACAAGTTTTTCCTAAGGTTTTAACCTACATTTACCTTACATTTTCAGCCATACTCTCTACACTACAAGTCTTAGTAACCCTAAGTACTACACACAAAAAACCGAGTCCCTTGTCCCTCGAAAAAATGACAAACACACACACATATACCCATACACACCATAACTTGCATACATCCTCGGTACTCCGACGTCCCGTCACTATTTACGAGTCCATTTCCGAGGTCCCTACTAAGCATGTATGTTGAGGGTGTCCTAAACCCCATTTTGATCCTTGTTACTCTTTTATTTACGTTTTTTCTATTGTTCATATTACATCTATACTAGTATCAAAATCCGGTTCTAAATCCGTTTGACTACGATGTTTGCCTAAAGTCCGTCTAATCCCTTTACGAGTAACGACCGAGGTGGAGCCCTTTCGAGGAGCCCCGCCCCAATGTACTCAAGGGCGTGACGTGATCGCAACCGGTCGAAGTTGAACGTATTTAATTCCATTTTAATTAGTACGGAACCCGTTGACACGAAAACCGACATCACATAACCCGAAAGGGTTAGTTTTGATGTCGTGACGTAGAGGGACGCATTCCGTTGCTAATTCAAAATTTCTAATATAAACGTTTTCATAAAGTCTCGACAACGGTATTATAATCGTACATGTACACGATTATAGTACCGGAGGTCAAGTTAAATTCAAATCATGCGATATTTGTATTTAATTTGACCGACCGTCGATTTTTGAACCCAAAAACGAAACGAGTTGACACTCGTACAGGGGCTACTCGACCGAGTACGTAGGCTACTCGATCGAGTAGCGCCCATAAAACTGGGCAGACCCCTTTTCGAGGACAGACTCGACCGAGTCAGACCATGACTCGACCGAGTGGGTCCTGTAACCCAGAAAACCGAGGGCTTTGACACGCATTTCAAGCCTCGTCCTTTTATCGACGTTAGTCATCACGTGTAAAGACAATCACGTGACTTTCCCTTTTTCAAAACCCACGCTTATCACGACACTATAACGACTTTGATCGATTTTTCGACGTGATAAGTCGGGACAAGGCATCGGGGCATAGGATCGGGCTAGCATCACGCTTAGGTCCTATGTCTCAGTCCTTCGTTTAATACACAACGCAATGTGTATTTAATCGGGGTTCGTCCATTCACATGGTTCACGGTCTAGTGCAAATACGGGTCCGTTCCTAACCTTTTATTATTTATTATTCCGTTTCTATATCGCTTGTAATTTTTGTATTGGCCGGGTTGTATTTCCGCCCGTGTAACTTGTATGTTATTTATTTTTGAGTTTCATTTATTTACTTGCTTATCGCTTTATAAATGAACCTCGCATGCTAAATCATTTCGACCATAATTAAGATGCATTAAATGACATAGTTCACATACTATTCATGCTTGGCCCGAAAACGCTGTTTGCATATCATTTAATCGTTTTACTAGCGCGCGCACACGAACACGAACGATGTCTTAGTAGAGGCCGCCATGTGCGGGCGGGGTTGGGTGTCCTTAGTGGGCTTCCAAACACGTACCCTCACCCCTTACTCAGAACCTTTGGTTTCCGGATGTCCGAGACCCTTGGCGCACGAGAGTCATTCTATATACGAAAGCCGGTTTAAACGGTATCGATATTGCAATGCAAAGGGACGAGCCCAATGAACTCTGAAATCGAAGTGGGCTTACTTTGTGTATAGCCCATGACGACATAGAGTGGGCTCGTATGGTTCCGAATAACCACAAAATTCGGTGGCGACTCCATTTTGACTTAAATTTCGAACCCGAGAACAATCTTACCACGAGATTCATTCGCCTACCCAAACCCGCGCGTGGCCGCGTCGGGGTGGACGTACGTCATGTCCACAATACCTAGTACCTAACCTAGAACCAAACTAAGTGTAACTGATAATATTACAACTTTGGATTCTTACCTAATGCTTATTTAATGGATGCATCGCGAATATTTGGGAACATAGAGTATTGTTTAAGGTGTTAGCCTGAGTGTTGTGGTACCATTGAAGGTTTTCATTAATGTCGTTAGAAATTTTGGTTGACATAGATTACCCGTATTTCTTAAGGATTAGATCGTTGATCGTCGTTTAAGGTTGTAACCTTTGAACTTTGGAGTTGAGTGATCTAACTGGGATAAATTGTTATTGTCCCTGGAGAAGAGAACTATCTTGCACAATCACAGTTTGGTTTTATTGTGCTGTTTTGAGGAATACTATAACACGGATCATCTTATTGGGACTGTTATAACCTTAGACCAACGAGATTGTGGCTTCGTTGAGTTAATAAATATTTTGGTGGTTTCGCTGATACAATATGAAATTTGGTGGAATTTTTAGAAACCTTAGCCCTATGACGTGTTTGAAGATTTGAGTGTTTGCGCCATTACCGGCCTATAGGTTTGAGCGTGTTTGAGGATTTGTTATACTTTCCCCAACTTCTTTACTTGTGGCATTATAAACATGTTGGTAATAATTTTGAGGATTCTGTGCCCGAGCATTGTTATATTGGTGGACCTTGTTTAGTGTTCCTTACTCGAGAAATTTGGAGCATACCTCGAGTTCAAACCTTATGAGTTTGAAATTAGGAGCCTTATCGATCAAGGGTTTGGGTATGTTTTGTTAACCGTTGGAATCTTAGTTATGAATTTGATTCTAAAGTATTTGTGGATTAGTATCGTGTTGCTTGAACGATTGGATAGTCATGTAAGACATTTTTGGAGATTGTGACCGAGTAGTACCACCTAGTGCCTAATATTGGATTTAAGGTTATTTGATGGACATTAGGAACCCGTGTTGTGGAAGTCATACTGAGAATCTCGAGATGGTTAATTTATTCTTCAATTCTTGAGAGTTCTATTTGGCTATCAAATTCGTCCTCCCCTTAGCTTCTCTTGAATCCCGCTTCTTCTTCTTCATCAGCCAATCCCTTTCGACTTCTTTATCGGGTTTAAAAACTTTTGTTTCGATTTGTCGTTGACTTTAGCTCTATTTATCCATTTATTATTTTCCCCAAACTTGTGTTATGAAAAGTTTAACTAATCTACAAATTTTTGATTTTCATGAAATTCTAACATTTTAAAGCATAATTTCAAATTTTAAAACTCTCCATTTTGTAAAAACTTTGAACAATTTAACATTTTGGGTTATCGTGAAATTTAACATTTTTTAATTATAATTTAAGAACTTTATACTTCACTTTTGTTTTATCTTAGGTTGATATTTATATTAAGATCTGTTTCAAAATGTCTTAATATTTTATTTTTACATTATTTTGAAATTATTTCAATTTTTGATTTTTTTTTAGCGACCAAAATATTATGAAGACTTTCATATTTCCAAATACTTCAATTTTTATAGGATTATTATGTAAAGCGTTTTAACATTGTCGAAATTATTTTGAATGTTCAAGTTTGATAATATTTTTGAAAACTTCCATAATTACTTTGATAACATTTCCGAAATTTTAACAATTTGGAATTAGTTTCACTTTATTGCTGGTGGACTATTGAATCTGTTATTGGAAATGTTTGATGACTAGTTTGATTTTTACTAACTACAAATTTTGATTTCTCCAAACAAAATTTTGTTTCACCATAAAAAGAATTATTATCGAATCTCTTAACCAAATTTTACTTTTGTTTTGAAAATGTTAGGTTACCCAATTTTCTTCGAGTTCGTTTACAATGTTATTTGACGTCGATATTTTATCAAATAACTTTACATTATGATTTCATTAATTTAAAATATTTTAATCCTCTTGGAATAAATATTTGTATTCGATTTCGTATCACTTTAAAAGTTGTAAAAATTTCTTTAAAATCAAAATTGTTTTTATGCGGAATAGGTATTTTCATCTCTTCGAGTAACGTAAACCTCGAGTTCCTTTCTGCTTAATCTTAGTTTCGAGAACGAAACGTTTTTTTAGTGGGGAGGATTGTAACACCTGCTATTTTCCTTGCATTTTGTCCTTTCCGTTATGACTTCGTCATAACTCTGTCAAATTTTGGCCTTATGTTTCATCATCTTTCCAAGCTTATTTTCAATTTTGAGTTTAATGTTATTTATTTTTATTTTAAAAGATTTTAATTCTTTTAAATCTATTTATTTGATTTTCTTCGTAAACTAATTAATTTTCCGCGAGGAATTCTATTTCTCTTCGAATTGACGTTTTTAAGCTCATATTTAAGTTATTCCTTTTCCTAAAAATGTTTAAATACATTTATATAATATTTTCAACTAGTAAATATTTTTATTTACGAAAATTTAGCCATTTATGTTTTTAATATGAAGTTTCGCGAATAATTGTTGTCTTACGCGAGGTTTACTCGAATTACTTTTAAATGCCTTTAACTATTTGACGATTATACTTTTTATCACCTTACAAATCATTTGAGACATTTTCCCCATATTTTGGACCCACAAAGCTTCTTATCACAATTTTACTACGTTTTACTTTATCACGTTAAACCGTAAACGTCAGGTTATTTTCTTTCATTTATTTGGTGCATTATTATGAACTCTTCATACTCCTCCCTCACTTATGTTGGCCGGCTCCCCTCACTCTTTTCTCACCTTGATTTCATCAATCTTTAATCCAATTTAAAACTAGGAAACCATCCATTTCCTTACATTATTTTTTTCAATTATCAAAAGTTTTAAAAAAATCCTTCTTCCTCCCTCATTTGGCCGTGGCATTCCCCCTCTCTCTCTAGAATTATTTTTGCTTCAATTCGAGTCTTAATCATCTCAAATTCATCGTCAAATTCGTCCTTTTTCCGATTCTCTCGTTAAGGTAATAAACGATGTTGTTTTCGATCGTTATTTACCTTGATTTTGTGAGTTTTTCTCATGGTATTTTTCTGCCACAATTTTCGTGTTTGGTAGGATTTGTGGACGATCTCGAGGCCGACGATTATATTGTTGATTCCGACTTGGATTAGAGATAACGTCGTTGTTACTCGGTATTTCATGATTTTAATTGTGTATTTGCATGTATAATTTTTATATTTCATTTTTTTTGACAATATATATATATATATATATATATGTCTTATAATCAGGAAATTTTTAAAAAAAGTCGAAATTTGCATGTTTCGGTATTCATCGCTTTTACGAGATTAACGATTAAATCGTCGTATTAATTTGTAAAATCGTAATATTCGGCCTAAACATGTAATATATGTTTATATTCTGTAAAAATAATGTTTTTGATGATTTTTAATAATTTAGTATTTTTCTGATATTTTATTTATCGATTATTGAATTATTACCGTTTACGGACAAAAACGATTAAAAGCCAATTTTTAGTTCTAGTACTTAAACATTTTATTTTAATCTGACTTTTGACGTGGTGAATATTTGTAGACACCCGCATTTTGACTGCCAGGTGTCTATGGTAGTTCCCGAAAAACACCCGATGATGATCGTACGCGAACGTGTTTCTACGCGCTCGGATATGGGCTCAAATCCATTAGTTGTTGGCTAAAGCACTTATGGAGTACAAATATCACGAAACTGACCTCAAATTCAGGCCCAGCGGACCGTTTCAAGTGAAACAAGACTAATTTGGGCCAAAACCGACACCGAAAATAAAAATGACTTTTAACGATTGGGTCAACCCTAGTCAAAGTCATTTCCGAGACACACAAAACAGCCCCTCACAACATCAAAAGTCCAAGTCAAACACAAACCCATAAAAAATCCAAGTCAAGGTCCAAGACAATGGACCCGCGCGACCCAGTTGGGCCACTCGATCGAGTGCCCAACCCACTCGATCGAGTGGGCCTGTTTCAGGCCCGACTGCGAGCACACCGGGCCACTCGACCGAGTCAGCTGGTTACTCGGTCGAGTAATCCTAACCGGGGTCCTTGGCTTTGCCTATATAAGCAACCCCATGCACACTCAATTGGACATCTTTCAACCTTTTAGTAACCCTAAACTTTACACATCTCGAAACCCTAATTCAAACTCTACTCTACACCGAGCAAACCCTAGCCCTAGCCTAGGAATCGAAACCCTAAACCTAGCTTTAGGAATTCAACACCCAAACCCCACAACTTAGCCTACATGCTCGATTACTCCCGTGCAAGCCGCATCTAGACGAGTCCATACCGAGCAAAACTCTTTTCTTCCCTTCTTCTCTTCCTCTCGTCATCTTCCTCCTTCTCGTTTTTTTTTTTTTTTTTTTATTTCTTTATCGCATCATAATATCGTTATTATCGCTAGTATTATAAAACATTAAAATACTTGTCGATTTGTGTCGAGTATGAGGGATGTCGGAATAAGGAAACCCGAATATACAAGTGTACCGCACACAGCGTTGTCGGTCGCTTATTCCGACACCCTAATTACTTGATTATTGAGACAAGTTAACTTAAACAATAATCTTTATCTCGTTCGCGTTATTATTATTAGTCGCATATTGCATCGATTTTCTAAAACCTTTTTCAAAACCCATATTGTTAAGGGTCGAAACCCGTTGACGCGGATCTGACATCACAGTCCTTAGGGACTTATTTCGATGTAGGAAAAGCCGAGGGAATCAAGTCTTTCAATTTAAGCAAAGCGTCGATCTCTTAAATTCGATATTAATTCCATGATTAGGCGTCGAATCTAACGCTCTAGTCAAATTAATTGACTAACGCGATTTCTATTGATGCTAAAGTAATTGTCATACAATTCGTTAGAATTATGACATTATTAAACACGGAGGAAATCTACTCATATCGCGATAGTTAATTTAAAACGACTTACAACGATTTTTTTTAATCTCTCTAACTATTTTATATCGATTCAATAATCGAATATGGGATACAACGAGCATTCAAATTCAGAATCGAGTATAAATTCGACAATATTCACGCTCAATTCATCAAATCGTCAAAATCAAAAGCAATTTTGAAATCGATAATAAAATTGCAAACGAACCTGGTTCGTACAGATGCCACTCGACCGAGTGCCTATGCCACTCGATCGAGTGACATCATAAAAACCAAGACAGAATGTCTTTTTGACCTCAACTCGGTCGAGTCTCACAAGGACTCGGTCGAGTGGCAACGTACTCGGTCGAGTTGGTCAATAACTCGATCGGGTAGGGCCCCAAAACCTGGACAAAACCTTTTTTCAGAGGTCCACTCGGTCGAGTCCCACAATGACTCGGTCGAGTGGCCCTTTACCACGTTAAACCGTGAGTCCCACAATAGCATTCGAGTCTCGTTAACCGTTTCTAGTGACTTAGGTCAACACGTGCCTAATTAATCACGTGAAAAATCTTTTCAAAACCATGAATTAATTCATTTGCATCATTCTACACAATTCAATATTTGCACAAACCGTTCATATCGTTATACCGTTACTAACCGTTTGTTGTTTCTTTTTACAATTTTGGTTGTTTATTTTATCGTACTAAAATGAACCCACATGCTAAAATACAACTTTGACGTTAATATTTTAGTTTCATTAAATCGACATAGAAACCCTTTCAATTTCTCGCATGTTTAGGGAACATACTGTTTGCATAACATTTTCCCGTTCAACTAATGCGCGTATTAGAAAGTCATTCGAGATCTTAGTAGAGGCCGCTAGTGCGGGCGGGGTTGGGTGTCCATCATGGGCTTCCCAACACGTACCCTCACCCCTTACTCAGAACCTCGGTTTCCGGATGCCCGAAACCGTTGGCGCACAAGAGTCACTCAATACACGATATCCGATAATGTCGGTATCGGTATCAAATGCAAAGGGACGAGCCCAATAAACTCTGACATCAGAAATGGGCCGTATTTTTTACACAGCCCACTACGACATAGAGTGGGTTTGAACGGGCCCGAACTCCCACGAAGTTCGGTGGCAACTCCACATAGATTTAAATTTCAATTCGATCCATTCTCATATGGAGATTCATTGGCCTCCCCAAACCCGCGCGTGGCCGCGTCGGGGTGGACCTACGTCATGTCCACAATTTGGCGACTCCGTTGGGGATTAACTGATGCGTGACTTACCATCGGCATCCTCAGGGTGAGACTCGAATAGAAATCGTTTGACTAGTACAATACACGTTTTAGTTTTACGGTTCATGCATAACCCCATATTTTCCCGGGCCGGTACTGGTGACCGACGTCCCACTATACCATTGATGTACTCCAATATGGATATGTCAAAAGGTGTCCATAGTCGATTCGAGTGGGTTTCGCGGCATGTTCTAAGCTCAACTCGACTTAGAGAGTCCGTCCCGATCAACGTCTAGACTATGTACACTGTTATAGACCCTCTAGACCGACCGAGACTTAGTGTAAAGCATACATGGCGTCGTTATAATGCTTGCCTGACTACATGCTACTTGGTTTCCGTGTCGCTTTCAAAAAGCGTCAACTTTTCAAAAATACATCCTTTTCAAGTTATTCAATTTTCAAAACCCGGGTCGCATGCCGAATTTAGGACTTATGATTTTACTCAAAATAGCCTATTTTCTAGACGGTATGCTGCCCAATTCAAAACTCGAAATTACTTTCGAACTTTCAAAACCCGGGGCCCAATACTCTTTTCGTTTTCTTTCGAAAATTGGGCCCTCCACCAAGCTCTCTCGGGCTCTCTTCAAAAACAATCCATTTTCAAAGCCTTCTTCTTCTTAGGACTTCCCGTATTTAGCAGTGTCGGGTCATGTCGTAAGTTGTTAATGTCTTTAGCGTCGAAACTTTGTCGATCTTACATCACAAGTTTCTTCCCTATCCCAGTCCGCCTTATTAGACTAAGACAAGGCCCACCTACGTAGGACAAACCCCTACGAAAGAGGGTCCGTTTACACAAGCGAGTCAAAAGTCTGGGGATGTCTCACGTGAACCTTCCTTCGAACAGGACTAGGCCCACCCGCCGAATCCTAAGGAAGGTCCACTTTTCACAAGTCACCCGTCTAGGTGTCTTTGCTCGAGTCATTTCCCTTTTAGTCTTGTTCGGGATGTACTTTCTATTCCGGGATTCGGGCTAGTTTCTGATTACGCGGTGTTCTTACAGACAGGCCACCCGAAACCAGATATCAACGCAAGATGGACGCATTGAAGGATTCCCTAGAGAAGCTCGAAGCCCAATTGACTGCCATCCAGAAGGATCAAACGGCACTCACCACTCGTGTGGGCGCAATGGAGAAGGGAACTCCTCCTCCTGGATCGGAGCCCATTGGGCCCATAGCTAAACTAGTCAGCGCTGTCCGCAGGCTCGAGGAACAAGTTCACCTGTCAACGAACAACTCGATCCACACTGAAATTGCTCGTTCCTATTCACCCTTGAATGACGAGCTACCTGCTAACCTCAACCTTACGGGAATTCCTATGTTTGAGGGAACCGAGGACCCGGTCCACCACATCCGGGCTTTCAAAGATTTTATGGCTGTCAAGGGGGTGAAGTCCACCATGTTTACACATTTGATCCCTTCCTCCCTGCAGAAGCATCCTAAGGCCTGGTACTACTGGCTCGATCCCAAGAAATACAAAACTTGGGATGGATGATGTGGCAACCGAATTTGCTCGGAATTACGCTGATAATACCGAGATCCAGACTACAATGCGTACTCTGGAAGTGATGGCCTAGGAGCCCAAAGAAGGTTTCACTAAATATCTACAAAGATGGCGGGCCGAGAGTGTGAAGCTGGTCGACAAGCCCAGCGAGAAAGTGCTAGTGGAGGCGTTTGTCAAGAACCTCCTCCCTTCCTACCGGGTACACCTCCGGTATGCTGTTATCCCTAATTTTGCTACCCTAACTGAAATGGGTACAAGGATCGAGGACGACTTAAGGTTAGAGAGCCTGACTAAGGCCTCTACCAAGGGCTATCAAGGGGCAAGCTCATCCACGAGCAAGCCCACACCTGCAGTTGCAACTCGCAGCATCTTTGACGAGGTAAATCTGCTTGACACCTCATCCAAAAAGAATACAGCAAATCGGATATTCACAGATATAGGAACTACCTATATTTATGCCTTACAAAGGCTATCTTCAAAGGGTCTGATCCAACCAATAGGCCCGATGCCCGAGCTTCCAGTGGAGAAGAGGCCCAAAAGTTATAACGCCCAAGCCTACTGCCAATATCATCGTGGTAATGGGCATGATACTGAAAAGTGCTGGAAACTGAAGCATCTAATCCAGGACCTGATCGAGAGCGGGAAGATCCCGTTGCCCGGAGACAAGCCGAGCAACAAAGAAAACCCGTTCAGTGCCCACGCAATATTCACCGGTGAGGTAATTGACTGTTCTCACCTCATCTCCCCCTATATCCCACAAATTAACGGGATATGGTTCGATGACGAGGATGATGTGTACTTAGCCAAAGGGGAAGCTGTCCCCATCACCCTTGAAGAGGTCCGAAAGGCTAAGTCCAAAGCCTTAGCCACCAACCACCTCGCCGCAGCTGGGCGTTCTATTCCTACATCCGTCACTGAACTTGCCAGGACGGAACCTACCCTTGAAGAACCAAGCAACGACACCGCCCTGGTCCAGCAGTTGAAGGGGGTTCGAGCTAACCTAACCATATGGCAACTACTGGTTAGCTCACAAGCACATCGAGAAGCACTGCCTAAGGCTCTCGATGAAATTAAGGTCGACTCACAGGTTACCCCCACCGAAATGGTAGCCACTATTATGCCTTATCTCAAGGGCAAGTCCAAGGAAGAAGGCCCACTTATCACCTTCTCCGAGTCTGATCTTCCATCATTCGGGCCAAATCATAATCTGGCCCTTTACATCACGGTCATTTGCCGAGGGAAGTACCTCCCAATGACCCTTATCGATGATGGGTCTGCTGTAAATGTCTTACCTCTAAGGACCGCTAAGGCCCTTGGCATCACCGATGCCGACTATCTCCTAACGGCGCAAACTATTCAGGCTTTCGACGGAAGCCCAAAGCCAGTTGCCGGGGCTGTTAAACTGAAAATCATAACGGGTTCAATCGAAAAAGAGTTAGAGTTTCAGGTGATTGATGTCACCTCGTCCTTTAATTTACTACTAGGAAGGCCTTGGATCCATGCAGTCAAGGCCGTCTCCTCTACTCTCCATCGGAAAGTCAAGATGCCACTTCAAGATGGTGTCATCACACTAGAGGCTACTCCTATTACTGTGGCAAGCTGCAATGCTACGGGCCGGGCCGACCCACGAGGATTTGATTTCGTGGGCATGATCGAAGAAGAGTATCTCTTTAGGCCCTACTTCACAACTAGCATCGACACGATGCTACAGAATCTAGGCTATCTACCGGGAGCAACCTCAAGGCCGAATCTTCCAGCTGGGAAGATCATTGAGGTCCTAAATGATGGCGAATCACAATTCGGATTGGGGTATGCTATAACCCCGGAAAACGTGGTTCGGGCCGGTATTCACAAGGCCATCGACATTTTCAAGGGTACTTACATAGGCCCTTATAGCCCGAAGTTAACTGACTACTTCGTCACTCCAGTTTTCGGAGCTATTCAAGTGGGCCTCTACCAGCCCACCATCACATATCCCGAGACCAAAACGGCTTGGGAATGCAATTTCATCCCCGATGATATATTCACCCTTGTTCAAGCTGAGTCCAAGGAAGGGGAAAACAACTCTGGGCCCGTGCTGGGGCTCCTATTTGGAGAAGACAAAACCATCCCCACACCAAAAGATGACTTGGTCAATCTGATCCTCCGCAGCGATCGGTTTGACCCAACTAAGCTAATCACCGAAGTTGGTGCAGATACAGGAAAAAGGGCCTGGAGGAAAACCATCAAGTGGACCAACAGTCAAGGACGGATCTACAAGCTGACCACCGGCGAGGGAGACATGCCGGATACCGAGTCCGAGTCGGAGTCAGAGTCAGAGTCGGAGTCTGAGTCCATGTCTAGAGGGTCTGGTGCTAGAGTAGAGTCTGTAACCCCTCTTCCCTTAACCACTTCCACTGAGGTCTCGGGGCCTGTCCCAAGACCTCTCCCTATCCCGCCACTGACCAACGATCAGATGGCCGCTCTTTTCGAGCTTTTCACAAAATTTACTATTAATAATAATAACGAATACCGTTCTGCTTACGACTTGTCTTATTTCCAAAACTTTCTCAATTTCAAAGATTTATTATTCAATGACATTGAGAAGCCCGACGAACAGGTACCTTTACCTCCACATCTGATCGAGCAGCTCGAACAAAGGGAGTCCCGAGATCCGGTAATCGAAGAAACCGAGTCCATCAATGTGGGAACCATTTTAGAGCCCCAGATGCTTAAGTTGGGCCTATCCTTAGATCCAGAGGAGAGAAAACAATTCGCAGACCTCCTCCAAGAGTTCAAGGACGTCTTTGCATGGTCCTACAAGGACATGCCGGGTATAGACCGGGAAATAGCTGAACACCGAATACCCATCAAAGATGGGTGTAAACCGGTAAAACAGAAACTCCGAAGAATGAGGCCCGAATGGTCCCTCAAAGTCAAAGAAGAAGTCGACAAGCAATTCAAAGCAGGCTTTATACAAGTGTCTGAATATCCAGACTGGGTCGCAAACATCGTGCCGGTACCCAAGAACGACGGGAAGGTGCGGGTGTGTGTGGAATTCCGGGACCTTAACAAGGCCAGCCCAAAAGATGACTTTCCGTTACCCCACATCGACATACTAGTGGATAACACGACCGATCATGCCCTTCTATCATTCATGGACGGGTATGCCGAATACAATCAAATCAAGATGGCAGAGGAGGATATGAGTAAGACCACCTTCATTACACCTTGGGGTACTTACTGTTATACTGTTATGCCATTTGGGCTCATCAATGCCGGGGCCACTTACCAACGAACCGCCACTACTTTATTACATGACATGATGCACAAGGAAGTGGAGTTCTACGTGGACGATATGATCGTTAAGTCCAAAGACCGGAGTGGGCATATTGCGGCCCTAAGAAAATTCTTTACCCGACTGCGCAAATACAACATGAGACTAAACCCTCAAAAATGCAGTTTCGGAGTAACATCAGGCAAATTACTGGGCCATATCGTTAGCAAACGCGGCATCGAGGTCGACCCAGCTAAAATCAAAGCCATCACCGAGATGCAACCACCCAAGACCGAAAAAGAAATAATGGGGTTTCTTGGGAAAGTCCAATACATCAGCCGATTTATTTCAAAGCTAACCATGGTATGTGAGCCCATTTTCAAAAAAACTGAAGATCGGAGAACGGGTACTGTGGGACGATAAATGTCAAACGACTTTTGACAAAATCAAGGAGATACTGTCTGCTCCGCCGGTATTAATGCCACCTCAACCCGGTTTGCCTTTGTCGTTATACCTAACAACGACCGAGACAGCCATGGGGGCTATGCTGGCCCAGACAGTTGATTCAGAAGAACGGGCCATTTACTAAATCAGTAAAAAGTTCTTAGAATACGAATGCAAGTACACGATGCTCGAGAAAACGTGCCTAGCTTTGGTTTGGGCCACTAAAAAGCTCCGACATTACATGCTTAGCCACGAGGTACATCTCCTGTCCAAAATGGACCCAATCAAGTACCTGTTCGAGAAGCCCATCCTCAATGGCAGAATGTCAAGATGGACTTTAATGTTATCTGAGTTTGACTTCAAATTTATACCATTAAAAGCCATCAAAGGCTGGGTAGTGGCAGGATTCCTCGCCGACAGTCCGATATCCGAAGAAGGACACACCGATACTTGGGCCTTTCCCGATGAAGACATATTCCATACCGATACCGATACATGGGATTTATATTTTGACGGAGCATCCAACTTTCGAGGATTTGGGGTCGGGATTCTGTTAATCTCACCACGAGGGGAACAGACCCCATTATCCATCAAATTGGACTTTGACGTGACCAACAATGCAGCCGAGTACGAAGCATGCATTCACGGGTTACAAGCCGCCGCTGATTTAGGGGTAACAAACCTCCGGGTCCACGGTGACTCATCGCTGGTCATCAATCAAGCGCTCCAAAAATGGAAAACTCAGAACGTCAATCTCATGGCTTACCAAGCACGGGTAAGGGTGCTAGAGAAACAATTCCAGAAGGTAAAGTATATCCACTTCCCCCGGGAAGAAAATCAATTCGCAGATGCACTTTCCAAATTAGCATCCCTGCTAAATATACAAGACCATCTTACCAGCATGTCAATCTGTGTCGAAAGGCGATCCGAGGCGGCGTATGTACACGCCATCCAGGACATCGAACTAACCAACCCGGAACCGTGGTATCAGTCAGTCCTAACCTACCTGACAACGAGAGGATATCCCCCGGGAACTGAAAACCGGGCCAAGAAAGCGTTACGAAGATTGGCAACTCAATTTGTTCGCACGGATGACGAGCAATTGTACAAAAAGACGGCACAGGGGGCTCTTCTCCTATGCATCGACAAAATACAGGCCGAAAAGGTTATGGCCGAAGTACACGACGGCGAAAACGGCCCACATATGAACACCCATATGTTAGCCCGGAAAATCATGAGGCTCGGATATTATTGGAACACCATGGAAATAGACTGTCAATTATACGTCAAGCACTGCCATAATTGTCAGATCTTTGCTAATGTGCAGCATATGCCATCTTCCCTGTTATATACCATGACATTGCCATGGCCATTTTCGACATGGGGTATTGATATAATTGGAAAGGTGCACCCTTCCGGGACGGGAGGTCATTGCTTCATTTTGGTGGCCATCGACTACTTCACCAAATGGGTCGAAGCTGAGTCATACGGTGTCTTGAACGCCAAGCACGTGGCCAAATTTATCCAGAACAAGATCATATGCCGATACGGGATCCCACATGTGTTTATCAGTGATCACGGGACCCACTTCCAAGCTGAAACTGCCGCATTGCTGGAAAAATATAAGATTCAAAAGCATACATTTTCTCCCTACCGTCCCCAAACAAATGGAACGGTAGAAGCGGCCAATAAAACAATTGTCACCATACTTAAAAAGATGGCTGAGAATTACCGGGACTGGCCCGACAAAATAACCTTTGCCCTATGGGGCTATCGAACCTCAATCCGCACCGCAACCGGAGCAACTCCATATTATTTAACATATGGAATGGAAGCAGTCCAGCCGGTTGAGCTAGAAGTGTCATCCCTCAGGATTTTACTTGAAAGCCAAGTACCTGAAGCAGATTGGGTCCAAGCCCGATACGATTCGCTAGTCCTCCTAGACGAACGGCGATCCCGGGCCCTCAACAATATCCAAATATATCAAAAGAGGATCCAACGGGCTTTCAACAAAAGAGTTAGGCCCAGAAACATCAAAGAAGGGGATCTGGTCCTAAAATCGGTTCGTGCCTTACTACCGGTTGACCCAAGGGGAAAATTCAAACCCAATTGGGCTGGGCCATACTTAGTCAAGAAGGTCCTATCAGGAGGAGCGGTGATGCTGACAGACTTGGACGGGAATGAATTTGTCAACCCAACCAACTTGGACCAGCTGAAGCGCTACTACCCATAAACCCCATCTCAATGTCATTTGCAAAAATTTATAAAAAATTGTCTTTTTTTTTTTTATAAATTTTCAAAAATTATAGACAAGTCAATAAGTTAGAGTTAATTATTCTACTGTCGCACATCTTGAACTAATTGTCTTGATGTATTTCTAAAATTGCAAAAAAATCAAATCAATTTTGAACTACGTTTGGTTTGATTCCGCTAATTGTGGATACGTAGGCAACCCATCAAAAGGGTACAACCACTGCAATAAACGAAAAGACGGGAACGGTATTCATTAATACGTCTTTATTTAAAAAAAGGGTCGACAAACTCGGGAATTACAAAAAAAAAAATATCACACCAAAAAATAATAGTAATACTCAAATAATAATAAAGAAGACTAATATCCCGACATCTTCCCCTTTCCTTTATCTTTTGTGTCGCGTGCGGCTCGAGGTCGCCGGGGCGGGGACGAGCGTTCCCGAATCACGAGGAGAACCTCCTTAGCTCGAACCCGTTTCTTGGACGGTGGGTCTTCTATCACGGTCTTGGGCCCAAGTCGAGCCCGTACGTGCTTGGGTAGTCTATCTCGTGGGCCAAGTCGGTCCTGCACGGCTAGTTTTGGGCCCAGTCTCCTCTCCAAGTCAGTCTGGGGGCTCACTTCCCCCAACCACCTTTAGCACTGGACCCTCCAGCTTGAGTCTTGGTCTTCTTCTTTTGGCCTGACATTAATCAGACCATAGTAGCCGGGGTGTCACCTTCGTCAAAGAAGCCCCTGTTCTCTTTAGCTTGCTCCCTTCGCAGCAGGTCAAAAGCCTCATCAACCTCCAGAGCAGCTCGGGCTTTAGCATCACCCGCTTTAGTCCACTTCATGTAAGAGCTTGAAACCCAAGTCGAGTGACGAGATTTGGTGACGGGCCAAGTGTGTCGGGTATACCATCTTTGCATCCAATTGTCGCACATTACATCAGTCAGTTGGGTTGGGTCACTCACAACTGCTTCAACTTCTGGAATTCGCTGGGTCCATCCATAGTGCCTTAGTATGCGATCCGGGTAGAGATGAACCGTCTGCCTGAAAGATAGGATTACCTGATAGCGGGCTCTGTCCCTCGGGTCCAGGCCAGTCCAAAGATAGATGGGCCACCACGGCACTACCCATCGAATTAACGGGCCAGTGTGAAAAGACAACACCTCGTCCCAATACTTCTGCGTAATCTGACGAGAAAAGTCAATGGCCTGCCTCCTCGTCATCACCTGGTTATGACGGTAGTTGCTCGCATCAGAAGAAGGATCTATCACTGATAGCCTCTCATATAGCCAAATCTGAAAAAGGAAACAAAAACATGAGTTCCCGAGGCGAAATAGGCGTCCGCCTAAGGGCACTAGGTCGAGTGCCTGGGACACTCGATCGAGTGGTACCCCTGAACGCAAACAGGGGGCTTTTACGAGGGCACTCGATCGAGTGCCAGGGTGACTCGATCGAGTGGTACCTCTGAGAGCAGATCATGAGGTTTTTACGAAGGCACTCGATCGAGTGCCAGGGTGACTCGATCGGGTGCCCACTGCTGTAGCAAAAGTCGCAAAAAAAATAAGAAATCAAGAATTTGGGAAAAATAAAATGCAAAGTAACATACTTGCAGCAAAGGGGTACTTCCAGCGAGACGGACCGACGAATCCCTCTTGCGATTATCCAATCCTTGGATGTTTTCACCCGTGATACGCCAAGCCGGACTGTGTTCAGTCTCCATCAAATCCACCGCGGTGAAAGGACGGACGCTTCCCATGCATGATAGCAAATCCATGTGACCTTCGAAAGCATAAACATGGAGCATGCAGAAAGAAAAAGCCCTACGGCTGTAAGCCGGTCTGACCCGGACATCAAGAGGATTCATAAATTTCTCAGCCAAGTCGATCAGAGAAATATTATCACCCTCCATCATACGGGATACCTCGTTGTGAGAAAGCCCTAGAAATTCTCAAATCTTCCTCCTTGGGTCATAGATCGAGTACGGGACAGCGGGACGGAGTATCGGTTTCCATCCTCCTATAGCTGCAATCTCCTCAGGTAAAGGGCAGACTTCGCCCCGGGGGAAAGCAAAGACATGATATATGTCGTCCCTGTAAGACAAGCATGCATCCAGAAAGTGGCGATCAACTTGCATCTGACGGAATGTATACAGTTGACTAATACCCGTTTGATTCAAAGCCACTCTATCCCCGTCCCTAAAACGTCGGGACCTTTCCTGCAGCATCACAGTCAACCTGTCGATTCCCATGCCTATTTTCTTGAGATGAATAAGAAGTCTTTCTTTTGACAAGGGAGGAGTTGTGGAGGAATGTGAGGAAAAATCAATGACAAGGGAGGGGTATTTATAGTATTGATTCTATAACACTCTTTCCATATCTTCCTTGCACAATAATTTCCTAATTCCAAAAAGAATCAAGCCACAAGCCTAGTCTCGATACTAGCACGGAGATATTCATCCCAAACTTTCCTAAACTTCTTTAAGAGTCAAAATTTCAAACAAAATTAAAAATTTCAAAATTCTCAAAAATTTCAAAAAAATCATTTTCCCCAGCGCGAGTCATTTTATACAGGTACGACTACATACAACCCACTTTACCTCCCCAGCGGAAAGCCCTAGGTGGCATTTTCCCGGAATAGCACGAGATGAGTCTACATACAGGCGCACCCAGGACTTATGCGACAAGTCCAATTCCCCACGGAGTTATCATCATCAGCTCAGGTATGACTTCTAGCTTATGGCTGGCGAGCCCTTCACGCGAGTCTAATGGACTATAAACGACCCGACCGGAAGTCCGCCCGGTTTCCATCTTCGATTGGCCTGGTGGCTACTCTGACTTTTGCCTTGTCCAAGCCTCAGTCAGAGTGGGGGCTCTGTAGACACCCGCATTTTGACTGCCATGTGGCTATGGTAGTTCCCAAAAAACACCCGATGATGATCGGACGCGTTTCTACGCGCTCGGATATGGGCTCAAATCCATTAGTTGTTGGCTAAAGCACTTATGGAGTACAAATCTCACAAAACTGACCTCAAATTCAGGCCCAGCGGACCGTTCCGAGTCAAACAAGACTAATTTGGGCCAAAACCGACACCGAAAATAAAACCGACTTTTAATGATTGGGTCAACCCTGGTCAAAGTCATTTCCGAGACATACAAAACAGCCCCTCACAACATCAAAAGTCCAAGTAAAACACAAACCCATAAAAAATCCAAGTCAAGGTCCAAGACAATGGACCCGCGCGACCCAGTTGGGCCACTCGATCGAGTGCCCAACCCACCCGATCGAGTGGGCATGTTTCAAGCCCGACTGCGAGCACACCGGGCCACTCGACCGAGTCAGCTGGTTACTCGGTCGAGGAACCCTAACCGGGGTCCTTGGCTTTGCCTATATATGCAACCCCATGCACACTCAATTGGACATCTTTCAACCTTTTAGTAACCCTAAACTTTACACATCTCGAAACCCTAATTCAAACTCTACTCTACACCGAGCAAACCCTAACCCTAGCCTAGGAATCAAAACCCTAAACCTAGCTTTAGGAATGCAACACCCAAACCACCACAACTTAGCCTATATACTCGATTACTCCCGTGCAAGCCACATCTAGACGAGTCCATACCGAGAACAAGAACATGTAGGGTGAGGGTGCAAAACCCTTTTCTTCCATTCTTCTCTTCCTCTCGTCATGTTCCTCCTTCTCCTCGTTTTTTTATTTTTTTTATTTCTGTATCGCATCATAATATCGTTATTATCGTTAGTATTATAAAACATTAAAATACTTGTCGATTTGTGTCGAGTATAAGGGATGTCGGAATAAGGAAACCCGAATATACAAGTGTACCGCACACAGCATTGCCGTTCGCTTATTCCGACACCCCAATTACTTGATTATTGAGACAAGTTAACTTAAACAATAATCTTTATCTTGTTCGCGTTATTATTATTAGTCGCATATTGCATCGATTTTCTAAAACCTTTTTCAAAACACATATTGTAAAGGGTCGAAACCCGTTGACGTGGATCTGACATCACAGTCCTTAGGGACTTATTTCGATGTTGGAAAAGCCGAGGGAATCAAGTCTTTCAATTTAAGCAAAGCGTCGATCTCTTAAATTCGATACTAATTCCATGATTAGGCGTCGAATCTAACGCTCTAGTCAAATTAATTAACTAACGTGATTTCTATTGATGCTAAAGTAATTGTCATACGATTCGTTAGAATTACGACATTATTAAACGCGGAGGAAATCTACTCAGATCGCGATAGTTAATTTAAAACGACTTACAACGATTTTTTTTATCTCGCTCTAACTATTTCATATCTATTCAATAATCGAATATGGGATACAACGAGCATTCAAATTCAGAATCGAGTATAAATTCCACAATATTCATGCTCAATTCATCAAATCGTCAAAATCAAAAGCAATTTCGAAATCGATAAAAAAATTGCAAACGAACCTGGTTCGTGCAGATGCCACTCGACCGAGTGCCTATGCCACTCGACCGAGTGCCTATGCCACTCGATTGAGTGACATCATAAAAACCGAGACAGAATGTCTTTTTGACCTCCACTCGGTCGAGTCTCACAATGACTCAGTCGAGTGGCAACGTACTCGGTCGAGTTGGTCAATAACTCGATTGGGTAGGGTCCCAAAACCTTGACAGAACCTTTTTCAGAGGTCCACTCGGTCGAGTCCCACAATGACTCGGTCGAGTGGCCCTTTACCACGTTAAACCGTGAGTCCCACAATAGCATTCGAGTCTCGTTAACCGTTTTTTGTGACTTAGGTCAACACGTGCCCAATTAATCACGTGAAACATCTTTTCAAAACCATGCATTAATTCATTTGCATCATTCTACACAATTCAATATTTGAAAAAACCGTTAATATCGTTATACTGTTACTAACCGTTTGTTGTTTCTTTTGTCAATATTGGATGTTTATTTTTTCGTACTAAAACGAACCCACATGCTAAAGTACAACTTTGACGTTAATATTTTAGTTGCATTAAATCGACATAGAAACCCTTTCAATTTCTCGCATGTTTAGGGAACATACTGTTTGCATAACATTTTCCCGTTCAACTAATGCGCGTATTAGAAAGTCATTCGAGATCTTAGTAGAGGCTGCTAGTGCGGGCGGGGTTGGGTGTCCTTCGTGGGCTTCCCAACACGTACCCTCACCCCTTACTCAGAAGCTCAGTTTCCGGATGCCCGAAACCGTTGGCGCACAAGAGTCATTTAATACACGATATCCGATAATGTCGGTATCGGTATCAAATGCAAAGGGACGAGCCCAATAAACTCTGACATCGGAAATGGGCCGTATTTTGTACACGGCCCACTACGACATATAGTGGGTTCGAACGGGCCCAAACTCCCACAAAGTTCGGTGGCGACTCCACATATATTTAAATTTCAATTCAATCCATTCTCATATGGAGATTCATTCGCCTCCCCAAACCCGCGGGTGGCCGCGTCGGGGTGGACCTACTTCATGTCCACAATATTTCTGATGAAATAGAATTTTATGAATATTTTCATAAATTTTAGGAATTTTTAAGTGGATGAATTAATTAATGACTTTAAATCATCGTTTATAGTTAAAACCGTGTTTGTCGTTTAGATTCTCGATTTCTGGTCTTTTGTTTAAATCTGGAAAAAAAATATGATTCTGATAATTTCATAATAAAATGTAATTTTATGATTTTTAGTGCTTTAATAAAATGTTAGGAACAATAAGTTTTATTAATGGAATCGTTAATTGTGAAAACGGGTTTTAAAGACGGTTTTGACGGAATTTATTATATCTGGAATTTTTGGAAATCTAAAAAAATGGTAGATTCTGGAAAGTCATGATTTTTAAGTTTAATAATAGTTTTGGATATTAATACGTAAATCGTTTGGTAATTATTATTTTTATTAATCGTTATTGCCAAGATTAGAGAATTAACGGGAAAACGCTTTAAAACCCGAGTTTTAGGATTCTGGAAAATTTTCTTTTCTGGAAAGAATGTTCATAAATATATTTTATCTATATTACGTAATTTTTGTGCTATTTATTAGAGTCTTTAATTGATAAGTATTGATTTTTGGACAAAATTACGATTCATCGATATAACGATCCGTTTCACCTAAAAGAATTTTTTTTCCAGCCATTTTAAAAATATTTAAATCTGAAACTTTAAGAGTTAAATCACCCCTTAAGGTACTCTAAATATATTCACTGATTTAAATAAATAAAAGACATTAAATTATTTAAATGGACATTTACCGTAAAACCCTATTTATAATCGTATTGTCGAAACTAATAATAATTAGGGAATTTTAGTTTCGTAAAATTTTAAAGCACCCTGATTAGTAGTATTAAAATGTTTAAGACCTTTTTAATTATTTTATAAACACTTGCAAGATATTTTAATAATTTCATAAACCTAAATGCTCTCACTTTGATAATTAATATCGTTAAGGGCGAAAGTACTAGTTTTATAAATCTATATCGTTTACTAAAGTGTTGTACTAGTATAAACTAATACTTTCATTATTTTGATATGATGCTATTTTAATAAAGTTTCTAAAAATAGAAGTTTCCTAAAATAGAAAGTTTCCTCTTTTGGAAAGTGGTCCTTTTTCCTTTTGTTCTCTTATTGTTTATAATGATTATATCTTTTGAATATCGATAATGGCTTTGTTTCGGAGTTATGGAATAAGGACAAGTGTGAGGTTAGAGTAATATATTCTAGGGTCTACGTTTTTGACATCATTTATAAGGCTAGTGTATCAGGAATCGGTACATTGGTTGTTGAACCGGGTGACAGGTATCCCGGGAGTTGTGTACATTTGGACCTTAAGCTTAGGCCTCGCAGTAAGTAGCCGTCATAAGTTGAACTGGGTGACAGGTAATCCCAGGAGGGGTGTGCATTGTCTTAAAGTAGGGCCACGCATTTATAAGTTACCGTCCCATTATGGTTGAGTAGCCTAGCTAGAGATCGAAGTTTGATTTGTTTGAACTAAGTTCTCGAACCTAGTTTTAGTATTCACATAGTAAAAGTCTAGCCGTCTACACTAATCCTGTCCATAACGCCATTTTGAATATTTTTATTATTATCGATATGATTTGGTTGGGAGAACGTTGACGTTGCTCCCCACTGATTGTGTCTGTTATGTTTTAACATGGCAGGTATACGTGTTTCCGGGTGTGGGCTAGCGAGCAGTGTGAATCCTGCTTGTTTAATTTAATAATTTTGTCTTATGGATTGTTCATACCCCTTTAAGGGATTGTTTTAAATTCTGGCCATTTTTTTTCACGGCGTATTGTTTGACTTTACCATTTTAATTTTTAAGACATAGTTACAGTTTGTTTTAATCCCGACTCTACAGTGTTTCCGCCACTGTATCGCATTAGATTTTGTTAGGGGATTACAGTTGGTATCAGAGCATCACTGCACCCAACGCTTAACCTGAAATTAAGGAAAATACTAGTAAATTATTCAAATAGTACATAAAAATATTATTAGAAATGGGTAGAAACAAATAAGTACTTAACTGTTAGGATTATTTGTGCTTGTAACTCAATGACTAGCATTGAATATTTGTTTCTTTTATCGAGAAGAAGATAAAGAACTAGATGCTGATATGCTGCTCCAGATCGGGAGAAGACCTGCTTAGCACTCTCAAAGCCTGCTGACTCGAGTGGACAACTTGGTGCTCCAAGAAAGATGTCGATGGTGACTTTTCAGCCCCGGTTTAGTTTGCTCAAGCTATAGGTTAGATTATCAAGAGTAGATCCTTGTTCCGTGACCTTGCAGTAGTAGATCCAGATGGAGCGACCCAAGACTTGTGTGCTCGTTCCTCTACAAGAAGATAAAGTAATCCTTTTAGTTCCCTCGTGAACTCTGGAGGCCCGAAGATTTTCCTCTGGTTCTAGAACTTAGTATTATAGGATCATCGATTTCTCCCTTCCTTCCTCTACTTCTTCTAACTCTTCTCTTATAAACTCTCGTCTTCACTCTTGTGATAAGTCTTCGATTAATTCTCCTACTTTACCATCTTTCCTCTTGAGATTCTTTGGTTTGACCGATTTTCGCCTCAGTGAACCCCGTGAAATGTTATGGATGTTTGAAGTTTGGTAAACCCTTGGTACCTGGTTTGAGGATTTTGAGTCTGCCCTACCTTCTAAGCAAGTAAGAAATTCTTGAGGATTAATTTGAATAGCAAAATGTTAGCTTGA
Source organism: Agrostemma githago (assembly GCA_958450325.1). Classification (NCBI taxonomy): domain Eukaryota; kingdom Viridiplantae; phylum Streptophyta; class Magnoliopsida; order Caryophyllales; family Caryophyllaceae; genus Agrostemma; species Agrostemma githago. The sequence continues at coordinate 55,148,284 of OY288247.1, read as the reverse complement.
TGAAATTAGGATGATACTTTAGACACTGAACCTTGGGTTATAGGTTACCTTGATTATTTTGGGGTACTTAGAGTTGGATATATTTGGGAGTAGTAAGAGTATGTCATATTTGATGGATACCTAGTACCTAACCTAGAACCAAACTAAGTGTAACTGATAATATTACAACTTTGGATTCTTACCTAATGCTTATTTAATGGATGCATCGCGAATATTTGGGAACATAGAGTATTGTTTAAGGTGTTAGCCTGAGTGTTGTGGTACCATTGAAGGTTTTCATTAATGTCGTTTGAAATTTTGGTTGACATAGATTACCCGTATTTCTTAAGGATTAGATCGTTGATCTTCGTTTAAGGTTGTAACCTATGAACTTTGAAGTTGAGTGATCTAACTGGGATAAATTGTTGTTGTCTCTGGAGAAGAGAACTATCTTGCACAATCACAGTTTGGTTTTATTGTGCTGTTTTGAGGAATACTATAACACGGATCATTTTATTGGGACTGTTATAACCTTAGACCAACGAGATTGTGGCTTCGTTGAGTTAATAAATATTTTGGTGGTTTCGCTGATACAATATGAAATTTGGTGGAATTTTTAGAAACCTTAGCCCTATGACGTGTTTGAAGATGTGAGTGTTTGCGCCATTACCTATAGGTTTGAGCGTGTTTGTGGATTTGTTATACTTTCCCCCAACTTCTTTACTTGTGGCATTATAAACATGTTGGTAATAATTTTGAGGATTCTGTGCCCGAGCATTGTTATATTGGTGGACCTTGTTTAGTGTTCCTTACCTCGAGAAATTTGGAGCATACCTCGAGTTCAAACCTTATGAGTTTGAAATTAGGAGCCTTATCGATCAAGGGTTTGGGTATGTTTTGTTAACCGTTGGAATCTTAGTTATGAATTTGATTCTAAAGTATTTGTGGATTAGTATCGTGTTGCTTGAACGATTGGATAGTCACGTAAGACATTTTTGGAGATTGTGACCGAGTAGTACCACCTAGTGCCTAATATTGGATTTAAGGTTATTTGATGGACATTAGGAACCCGTGTTGTGGAAGTCATACTGAGAATCTCGAGATGGTTAATTTATTCTTCAATTCTTGAGAGTTCTATTTGGCTATCAAATTCGTCCTCCCCTTAGCTTCTCTTGAATCCCGCTTCTTCTTCTTCATCAGCCAATCCCTTTCGACTTCTTTATCGGGTTTAAAAACTTTTGTTTCGATTTGTCGTTGACTTTAACTCTATTTATCCATTTATTATTTTCCCCAAACTTGTGTTATGAAAAGTTTGATTAATCTACAAATTTTGATTTTCATGAAATTCTAACATTTTGAAGCATAATTTCAAATTTTAAAACTCCCCATTTTGTAAAAACTTTGAACAATTTAACATCTTGGGTTATCGTGAAATTTAACATTTTTTAATTATAATTTAAGAACTTTATACTTCACTTTTGTTTTATCTTTTTTTTTGGTAAAGGGTAAGTATGTATTAAAAAATGTGGATCAATGTACAAATGAATGACTACATCAAATTATGTAGCCATCTAGCATCTCTAGTCCGTAAAGGGTATTTAATCTTAGACATAATTCTATCTCGTACATCCCTTTTGATCAACTTAACTATATGATGAGGTCGCTGGACTGATCCTTCAATTCTACACAAGTTTCGTTGCCTCCATACATAGTAAATCATGGCGTTAAACAAGACACACAAGACATTGCATTGCAATTTCGATCCCCGCATCTTGCTCGCCCAAAGTAAGGTATCGTTACTCGGTATTTGTTTCCTCACCCACATGCTCAGACTGTCAACAATCTGAGAGCTCCACTCACAGCCAAAGAATAGGTGCTCCAAGCTCTCTTCCTGAGCTTCACATAAATAGCAACGGTCTGAATCAGCAATACCAAACCTCACGAGATTAATCCTAGTGTTTAAAGCCCTCCTAAACACAAGCCAAGAAATAAAGTTATGTTTAGGAGTACTCCAACCACTCCAAACAAGGCGGGCCCAAGGCACCTTCGGTTTGTGATTCCGAATGCCCTTGTAACCCTCCGAGATCCTATAATAGGAAAAAGAACCATGCCAGAGATCATTCACAAACAAATGTTTAATTTTCTCCTTAGCCTGACAAATCTTCCGCCAAGCCCAGGTGACATCCGTGTTGGGTTGATAATCACGCCAATCACGTACCTTCAGATAAATGTTATTCACCCACCGAACCCATAACCGATCCGGCTGATCAAAAACCCATGATGCCAGTTTAGCCACCGCGGCCTGATTCCACGCAGTCAGGTCCCTAAGGCCCAATCCCCCTTCCATCTTAGGGCAGCAGATCTTCTCCCAACTCACAAGAGCCCGATTATTTCCCTCCACCCCACCATTCCATAAGAAATTGCGACATAAAGTAATAATTCTGGACATAACATAATTCGGAATAATAAAGACCATTGCCCAATAGTTATGCAGTTGAGACAGCACAGTCTAAACCAAGGTCAGTCTACCCGCATAGGATAGCTTACGAGCACCAATACTAGAAACTCTCGTGATAATACGGGCTATCAGGCTTTCACAATCCGATTTCCCAAGGCGAGTACATTGGATCGGAAGACCAAGATAACGAAAGGGCAACGTACCTTCCACACAGCCTGAAAATTGCAGTATAGAAGCTTTCTTAACCTCATCAACACCAGCAAAATAAGGATGAGATTTACCGATGCTTATATTCAGCCCTGAGGCTCGGCTAAACGTAGCAAAAGCTCTCCACAAGAACTCCATCGAATCAGTATCCCCTTTGCAAAATAGCAGCAAATCGTCAGCGAACATCAGATGTGTAAGCTTCATTGGGCCACATTTTGGGTGATATTTAAAATTCCTGTCCATCTTACCATGGGTCAGAATACGAGAAAAATATGCCATATAAATAGTAAAAAGCAACGGCGACATAGGATCACCCTGCCTCAAACCTCTCTTCCCACGGAAAAACCCGAAATTATCTCCATTGGTACTGAGGGAATACGAGACTGAGGTGACACATTCCATGATCAGGCAGCGGAAATGTTCCGGGAAATCTAAAGCTCTTAACATTTGATCGACAAAGCTCCACTCCACACTATCATAGGCCTTGTGAATATCAACCTTGAATAAGCATCTAGGAGAAACGCGCCCTCTCCTATACATCTTAACAAGGTCTTGACATATCAACACATTCTCCACAATACTCCGACACTCAATAAATCCACCCTGAGTAGGCGAAATTATCTGGGGAAGGACTTTGGCCAATCTCGAACAGATTATCTTAGCAATACATTTGTAAACAACATTACAACACGCAATCGGCCTAAATTCTTTCACGGTCTGAGGCCTGCTCACTTTTGGAATCAAAGTAATAATAGCACAGTTCAGCTGTTTCAGTAACTTACCAGAGAGGAAGAAGTCTTGAATAGCGCTGACCACATCTCCTCCAATTATATCCCACGAGTCAATAAAAAACTGACTAGTGAACCCGTCCGGACCTGGAGCTTTGTCTCGAGGAATATCATGCATCGCCTTCTTGATCTCCGTCTCAGTAACAGCCGCTTCGAGCAACTGTTTATGCTCGTCCGAGCATAATTTCCCCAAACACACAATGTCAAAGCTAATAGACTCCACAATTCTCGACTCCCCCAGCAAAGTATTGTAATACCGCAAAAACGCACCTTCGATATCTTGTTTGTTCGAGCACTCTCGACCTTCAGCATCAGAAATTTTAACTATAGCATTATGTGCACGACGTGCTCTCAATAAGCCATGAAAGAAAGCAGAGTTCACATCGCCATCCTTAATCCACTTTTGTTTCGATTTTTGTGCCCAAAACTCTGCTCGCGCAGCCTGCAACTCTCGAACCTTAGCATTAACGACCAACTCTTCCTGCAGCAGATCAGTAGTCCGCACAGACCGCAGCCTGGTCTGCAGGTCTGCCAGGTTCAGTTACGCCAGACTGCACCTCGTTTCTATATCAGCAAACGAGCTTGAGTTCAGCTGTTTCAATGGCAACTTTAAGCTCCGCAATTTCGAGACCAGTTGGAACATCTTGGTTCCTGCAACCTGTACTCCCCAAGCCGTCCCAACGCATGACAGGAACTCCGGAGAGCGACTCCACATGTTCAAGTATTTGAAAGATCGGTTCTTCCTATACGGAGGGCTCCCTAACTGAACTTCGCACGGGCAATGATCAAAAGTTCCTTCCGGCAAGAAGTTCGCAAACCCATTCGGATATAGCCTCGTCATATCATCATTCACCAAACACCGATCAATACGACTAAAGACTCTAGTTTCCACATTCTTATGTTTATTATTCCAAGTAAACCAAGAACCACTTGCCCGAAAATCGCCAATACGCAATTCGCAAGACAATCACGAAAATGATTCATTTCCTCGTCCGACGAATTACCACCAAGACGTTCCCGAGCATCAATAACACTATTAAAATCACCCAAAATTATCCAAGGGCCCGAATGAGCATAGGATTCCATCCTTCGCCATAGGTCAACCCGCTCCGCCACAGAATTAAATGCATACACGAATGTAAGCAAATAACTTTTCCCCGAGGCCGTAGTAACCTTAACGTGAATACTCTGAGCACTGTACTCCAAGATCATCAAATTAATCTTATCGTGCTTCCATAATAGCCAAACTCGACCTCCCTCACCACAGTGACTATTGGTCGTAATACTCCAATCCGAAAAAACATTTTGATGAACTTTCGCATATGCTTTATTCTTTATTTAAGTCTCAAGCAAACCAAACACGTCTACTTGTTGCTTCCTAATAAACTCGCTTATTGCACGCTGCTTAGTTATGTTACACATACCGCGCACATTCCAACATCCTATATTATGTATTTCCATGGATCACTAACTCCAACCCAACCCCTTCATTCCTCTCGACCGCCTCTTTTCTCGGAGATCCTATGATCATATCAGCATAGGACACCCCATTTTCCACCTCTTTAGAAGGTGTAGCTCCCTTAGCCAAGGACCCAGCCGAAACAGGGGGCCTCGTTCTGACACTAACCACACCCGAAATAGGCGCTGCAGGTGGTTTGGAGCCACTCACAGTCCTCGGCATAAGCTGTTTCACCACATTCCCTCCCTCCGGCTTCTTTTGTTTTATCTTTGGTTGATATTTATATTCAGATCTGTTTCAAAATGCCTTAATAATTTATTTTTACATTATTTCGAAATTATTTCAATTTTTGATTTTTTTTTAGCGATCAAAATATTATGAAAACTTTCATATTTCCAAATACTTCAATTTTTATAGGATTATTATGTAAAGCGTTTTAACATTGTCAAAATGATTTTGAATGTTCAAGTTTGATAATATTTTTGAAAACTTTCATAATTACTTTGATAACATTTCCGAAATTTTAACAATTTTGAATTAGTTTCACTTTATTGCTGGTGGACTTTTGAATCTGTTATTGAAAATGTTTGACGACTAGTTTGATTTTACTAACTGCAAATTTTGATTTCTCCAAACAAAATTTTATTTCATCATAAAAAGAATTTTTATCGAATCTCTTAAGCAAAAATTGTTTTACTTTTGTTTTGAAAATGTTTGGTTACCCAATTTTTTTCGAGTTCGTTTACAATGTTATTTGACGTCTATAGACACCCACATTTTGACCGCCAGGTGTCTATAGGAGTTTCCAAAAAACACCCGATGATGATCGGACGCTAACGTGCTTTAACGTACTCGGAAATGGGCTCGTAATGATGGACATTTGGCCTAGGCATTTTACGGAGTACAAATTTCACAAAGCCAACCTCAAATTCAGGCCCAGTGGGTCGTTTCGAGTCAAATAACACTAATTTGGGTCGAATCCGACACCAGGGGTAAAACCGTCTTTTAGCGACCGAGTCAAAACCCGGTCAAAGATATTTCTCGAAATTCGTAGGCTGACCGTGAGGTCTCACACGTCCTATTCGGACTCCAATTCTACAAAAATCAGCTACACAAAGCAATAAACAATTCCGTTTAAGGTAGAATTCGATCTCGAGTAGGAATCATATCCGAGAACCGACTCAGACACTCAACCGAGTGCAACCCCTCGGCCAAGTAGTACAAGTCAGCCGGTTTTCCTCTTTTCTTCCCTCACAAGAAAACGGAATTCTCGTTCTCCTCAGCTTCTTACTCAAGCGGTAATTCTAGCTCAAACAGGAATCCCATTCAAAAATCGATTCGAGTGTCCGACCGAGTGTAAAACACTCGGCCGAAACAGCCCAAAACAGAGCAAACCAGCCGGTTTGCCTTTCTTCCTCCATAAGAAAGCGGAATCCTTATTTCCCTCAAGTTCCCTCGTTTCCTATCCTAAGCGGTAGTCAAACTCTCCCAAGCCAAGGTCGGAAATTTCCTATAAATAGCCCCTTGCATCCAACACAAAAAACAACGATTTTGTCAACGACGATTTATCAATACGATTTTACCAACAATTCTTCCTACACATTATCCACACACACACACATAGTTATTTTAGCATCGAGAAACCGATAATACGTTCAAAACCCGAAGGAAACCGGTCCGAAACCCGACACCCTTCACCCGTCAAAACCGTACCACCCTAACCCAACCGACGTTGCATCGACGCTCCCGTGCCTAGCCACATTCCGACGAGCTCCGATCCGAGTCAACAAGAGCATGTAGGTTGAGGGTGTAATCATACCCGATTTCTTCCTTTCTCTCCCTCTCTTCTCGTCGTCCGTTTCTTATGGGTCAAAAGTCGTTTTTTTTAAATTATTTTTCTAATATCGTTATTAACGAAAAACTATTTTCATAACGAATATTCTTAAACATACGATATCGATTTTTCTATAATCGAATATCGTATAAAAAAGAATTATATTAAGGTTTCGACGATACTAAAAATCGTTACATCTTTTCTTCGTTCAAAATTCTTTTCTTTTCTCGTTCAAAATAAACGATTTTTCAAAACCTTTTTTTAGTTCATTCCGAATATTCGATATCGATTTCATAATCGAATATCGGATATGACGAATATCGAAAACGTGGGTCGAATACAAGTTAAATCATAATTTGTACGCGATTCATCAAAAATAACAATTTTCGAACAAAAATAAAAACCGGACAGACCCGCACGCGAGTCGCGCCATGCCCAGGCGACTCGCACAGGCCTGGAATCCGGGATTTCTTTTTTTACATTTTCGTTCGTTTTATTATTTATTCTTCGATCGATTTCTAAAATTAACACCTTTTCTAAAAACTATTCTAAGTATTCGATATTGATTTCGTAGTCAATTATCGAATATAAAGAATATCGAAAATATTAAGTCGAGTACGAAGCATGCAATATTCATACGCGATTTAATACGAGCATCGACTTTTTCGAAAACCGGCCCCGAAACAGGCCACCACGCGACCTGCCGGCATCCCGGGCGAGTCGCGCGGCCGGCTGTTATGCCGCGGCCTTTTCTGTCTTTTTTTTTTTATTATTTTTCGAACTTCGTTTTTTTTTCAAAACAACGTTCCTTTCAACGATATTTTTCAGATTTCGATTAATATTTATTTTCTCGATCTCGTATATTTTATTTGCTATTATTATTCACAAATCGATACTAACTCGTTTGTTTGTTTTGTAGCAAATTCATCCTTTTATTTCATTTGTTTTATTATACTAAAACGAATCTCACATGTTAAATTTGACTTTGACATCAATCAATTTGCGTGCATTAAACCACTTAGCAACCCATTCAATTTTTCACATGTTTAGAAAACAATGTTTGCATAATCATTCATCGTATTACTAACGCGCGCATTAAAACGTCATTCGATATCCTAGTAGAGGCCGCTAATGTGCGGGCGGGGTTGGGTGTTCTTAGTGAACTTCTCAATACGTACCCTCACCCCTTACTCAGAACCGTGGTTTCCGGATGTCCGAAACCATTGGCAACGAGAGTCATTCAATATACGATTAACCGCTCCAGTCGGCATCTATATCGATATGCAAAGGGACGAGCCCAATAAACTCTGACATCGGAACTGGGCCGTATTTTGTACACGGCCCACTACGACATAGAGTGGGCTCGAACGGTTCCGAATAACCATAAAATTCGGTGGCGACTCCGACTTCGATTTAAATTTCCATTTGACCATCTCATGGAGATTCATTCGCCTCCCCAAACCCGCACGTGGCCGCGTCGGGGTGGACCTATGTCATGTCCACAACGTCGATATTTTATCAAATAACTTTATTTTATGATTTCATTAATTTAAAATATTTTAATCCTCTTGGAATAAATATTTGTATTCGATTTCGTATCACTTTAAAAGTCGTAAAATTTTCTTTTAAAATCAAAATTGTTTTTTTGTGGAATAGGTATTTTCATCTCTTCGAGTAACGTAAACCTCGAGTTCCTTTCTGCTTAATCTTAGTTTCGAAGACGAAACGTTCTTTTGGTGGGGAGGATTGTAACACCCGCTATTTTCCTTGCATTTTGTCCTTTCCGTTATGACTTCGTCATAACTCTGTCAAATTTAGCCTTATGTTTCATCATCTTTCCAAGTTTATTTTCAATTTTGAGTTTAATGTTATTTTTTTTAAAAAAAGATTTTAATTCTTTTAAATCTATTTATTTGATTTTCTTCGTAAACTAACTAATTTTCCGCGAGGAATTCTATTTCTCTTCGAATTGACGTTTTTAAGCTCGGATTTAAGTTATTCCTTTTCCTAAAAATGTGTTAATACATTTATATAATATTTTCAACTAGTAAATATTTTTATTAACGAAAATTTAGCCATTTATGTTTTTAATACGAAGTTTCGCGAATAATTGTTGTCTTACGCGAGGTTTACTCGAATTACTTTGAAATGCCTTTAACTATTTGACGATTATACTTTTTATCAACTTACAAATCATTTGAGACATTTTCTCCATATTTTGGACCGACAAAGCTTCTTGTCACAATTTTACTACGTTTTACTTTATCACGTTAAACCGTAAACGTCAGATTATTTTCTTTCATTTATTTGGTGCTTTATTATCAACTCTTCATACTCCTCCCTCACTTATGTTGGCCGGCTCCCCTCACTCTTTTCTCACCTTGATTTCATCAATCTTTAATCCCATTTAAAACTAGGAAACCATCCATTTCGTTACATCATTTTTTTCATTTATCAAAAGTTTAAAAAAAATCCTTCTTCCTCCCTCATTTGGCCGTGGCACTCCCTCTCTCTCTCTAGAATTATTTTTGCTTCAATTAGAGTCTTAATCATCTCAAATTCATCGTCAAATTCGTCCTTTTTCCGATTCTCTCGTTAAGGTAATAAACGATGTTGTTTTCGATGGTTATTTAGCTAGATTTTGTGAGTTTTTCTCATGGTATTTTTCTGCCATGATTTTCGTGTTTGGTAGGATTTGTGGACGATCCCGAGGCCGACGATTATATTGTTGATTCCGACTTGGTTTAGAGGTAACGTCGTTATTACTCGGTATTTCTTGATTTTAATTGTGTATTTTCATGTATAATTTTTATATTTCATTTTTTTGACAATATATATGTCTTATAATCTGAAAATTTTTAAAAAAAGTTGAAATTTGCATGTTTCGGTATTTTTATCGCTTTTACGAGATTAACGATTAAATCGTCGTATTAATTTGTAAAATTGTAATCCCCTAGAAAATTCTAACGTGATACAGTGGCAGAAACACTGTAGAGTCGTGATTATAACACGCTGTAACTATGTTTTTATAAAAATATAAATGATAAAGTCAAACATTAGGCCCTAAATAAAATGGCCAAAAATTAAATAAATCCACAAAGGGGTTTAACAATCCACAAAACATAAATATTAAAATTAATCGAGCAAGGATCATGTCTGCCCGCTAGCCCACACCCGGAAACGCGCATACCTGTGATGTTAAAAACATAACAGGCACAATCAGTGAGGAGCAACGTCAACGTTCTCCCATCCGTATAACAGGATTTTAAAACAGTAATTACTAATATAGGAAAAATAGTAAAGATGGAAAATAGTAAAACCGCATATAAAAATAAGCTTTAGCGTAAAACAAATTAATCAAAAGGATTTCCGAAGAAACATAAAAATATTTGCCAACCTGCAAACCAATTTATATCGATAACAATAAAAATATTCAAAATGGCGTTATGGATATTCGGTTAGTGTGCACAAGGCTAGACTTTCACTAGGGATATACTAAAAACTAGCTTCGAGAACTCAGACACCAACTTCACACGCAGCGAAGATCCAAGGTCTCTAACTAGGCAACTCAACCATAATAGGACGTCGACTTATCATGCGAGGTCCTAGCTTAAGTAATATACACCCCTCCTATATACCAAATGTATCCAGTTCAACTGACGGCGACTAACACGATGCGATATCTAGCTTAAGGGCACAATGCACATATAATCCTGGACACCAAATGTATCCAGTTCAACAACCAATGCATCCCAAATGGATACACCAGCCTTATAGTTGATGGCAAAACAGTACATCCTAGACTGTATTACTCTAACCCCACACTTATCCTTATTCCATAACTCCAAAACAAAGCCATTATCGATATTCAAAAGATATAATCATTATAAATAATAAGAGAACAAAAGAAAAAGGAATCACTTTCCAAAAGAGGAAACTTTATATTTTAGGAAACTTCTATTTTTAGAAACTTTACCAAAAATAGAATCATATCAAAATAGCGAAAATATTAGTTTATACTAACATCACATTTTTAGTAAACGATATAGATTTATAAAACTAATACTTTCGGCCTTAACGATATTAATTACCAAAGTGAACATTTAATTTTTATGAAATTATTAAAATATCGTATAAGCGTTATAAAATGATTAAAAATGTCTTAAACATTTTAATATTACTAATTAGGGTGTTTTCAAAAGTTATAAAGCTAAAATTCCCTAATTATTATTAGTTTCGACAATAAAATTATAAATAGGATTTTACGGCAAACATCAAATTAAATATTTGGATGTCTTTATTTAATTAAACCAACAAATATATTTAGAGTATCTTAAGGGATGATTTAACTCTTAAAGTTTCAGATTTAAATACTTTAAAAATTGCTGGAAAAATAATTCTTTTAGGTAAGACGAAACATTTTTAACGATAAATCACAATTTGTCCGAAAATCAATACTTATTAATTAAAGACTTTATAAATAGTACAAAAATTACGTAAAATAGTTAAAATATATTTATGGACATTCTGTCCAGTAAAAAAAAATTCCAGAATTCTAAAACTCGGTTTTTAAAGCGTTTTCTCGTTAATCGTCCAATCTCGACAATAACGATTAATAAAAATAGCAATTACAAAATGATTTAAGTATTAATGTCTAAAAATTATTATTATTAAACCTAAAAATCGTCATTTTCCAGAATATACTAATTTTCCAGATTTTCCAAAGTTCCAGATTTACCAACTTCCGTCAAAACCGTCTTTAAAACCCGTTTTCATAATTAACGATGCCATTAATAAAACTTATCGTTCCTAACATTTTATTAAGGCACTAAAAATCATAAAATTACATTTTAATATGAAATCATCAGAATCATAATTTTTTTCAGATTTATACCAAAGACCAGAAATCGAGAATTTAAACAACAAACACGGTTTTAACGATAAACTATGATTTAAAGTGATTAATTAATTCATCCACTTAACAATTCCGAAAAATTATGAAAAACTTAAGAAAATTCTATTTCATCAGAAAGTTTCACCACGTCAAAAATCATATTAAAATAAAATGTTTAAGTACTAGAACTAAAAATCAGCTTTTAATCATTTTTGTCCGTAAACGGTAATAATTCAATAATCGATAACTAAAATATCATAAAAATACTAAATTATTAAAAATCATCAAAAACAACATTTTTCTAGAATATAAACACATATTACATGTTTAGGCCGAATATTACGATTTTACAAATTAATATGACAATTTAATCCTTAATCTCGTAAAAGCGATAAAAATACCGAATCATACAAATTTTCAACTTTTAAAATTTTTCCAGATTTTATGACATACATATATTGCCAAAATGAAACATAAAAATATATACATGCAAATACTCAATCAAAATCAAGTAATACCGAGTAACATCGACGTTACCTCTAACCCAAGTCTGAGTCGACGATGTATTCATCCGCTTCCGGATCCTCCAAAAATACTACAAAAACATGACATCCATGGTATGAAAATACCATAAGATCGATGAAAAAATAAGGTGTATAACGATTGAAAATGAAATCGATTAATACCTTAACGAAGGAGACGAAAAGATGATCGAAATAAGAGAAAAATAGGAGACGGAAGGCGATGCTTGAAGACGGTTTTTTGGCCAGAAATTGGTGCTGAAAAATTCAGATTTCATGAACCAAAAGAGAGAAAAAGAGGAGGTATTTGCCTTGATTAAAATTGATGTAAATTGAATGAGAAAAAAAAGTGAAAGGTTTAAGCATAAATGAAGCTCTTAAAATTGATGAAAACAAGGTACATGTATACTACACAACTTGGCCAAAATGATGTATGTGGATGTTGAAAAGTTTTTGCATGAGTCATCACATTAAAACATGGTAAAAATATCTTGTGAAATAATTGTTCTCTTAAAAACATAAAAATAGTAAGTTGTAAAAATATGTAGTAGTAATGTGACATGGGGGTCACGGTCCAAAATGGTGGGAAGGGGTCCAAAAATAATTGTATGTTGATAAAAAAATGATCGTAATATTATTATAGGTATTTCAAAGCAATTAGAGTAAATCTCGCGTTGGAAAATAATTATTTACGAAACTTTGTAATAAAATCATTAATGACTAAATTTTCATAAATAAAAATATTTCTTAGTTGAAAATATCATATAAACGTGTTTGGACCGTTTTAGGAAAAAAAAAAACCATATCCAAGCTTAAAATGATTGTTCGTACAAAATGGGATTCTTCGCGAAATACGCAAATAGTTTGCGACGAAAATTTAATAAATAGATTTATCATAGAAAAATAAAATATTTGAAATCTTTTAATGAAAATAAATAATATTAGACTCAAAAATATTATGAAGCTTGAAAATGAAGGAAACTGAAGGCAGAAAAATAACAGAGTTATGACGGAGTCATAACGGAATAGATAATAACACATAGAAAATTAGCGGGTGTTACAAAATCGTAATATTCGGCCTAAACATGTAATATATGTTTATATTCTGTAAAAATAATGTTTTTGATGATTTTAAATAATTTAATATTTTTCTGATATTTTAGTTATCGATTATTGAATTATTACCGTTTACGGACAAAAACGATTAAAAGCCAATTTTTAGTTCTAGTACTTAAACATTTTATTTTAATCTGATTTTTGACGTGGTGAAAATTTCTGATGAAATAGAATTTTATGAATAATTTCAAAAAATTTAGGAATTGTTAAGTGGATGAATTAATTAATAACTTTAAATCATCGTTTATCGTTAAAACCGTGTTTGTCGTTTAGGTTCTCGATTTCTGGTCTTTTGTTTAAATCTGAAAAAAAATATGATTCTGATGATTTCATAATAAAATGTAATTTTATGATTTTTAGTGCTTTAATAAAATGCTAGGAACGATAAGTTTTATTAATGGAATCGTTAATTGTGAAAACGGGTTTTAAAGACGGTTTTGACGGGATTTATTAAATCAGGAATTTTTGGAAATATAGAAAAATGGTAGATTCTGGAAAGTCATGATTTTTATGTTTAATAATAATTTTGGATATTAATACGAAAATCGTTTGGTAATTACTATTTTTATTAATCGTTATTGCCAAGATTAGACAATTAACGGGAAAACGCTTAAAAAACCGAGTTTTAGGATTCTGGAAAATTTTCTTTTCGGGAAAGAATGTCCATAAATATATTTTAGCTATTTTACGTAATTTTGGTACTATTTATTAGAGTTTTTAATGATAAGTATTGATTTTTGGACAAAATTACGATTCATCGATATAACGATCTGTTTCACCTAAAAGAAATATTTTTACAGCCATTTTGAAAATATTTAAATCTGAAACTTTAAGAGTTAAATCACCCTTAAGATACTCTAAATATATTCACTGATTTAATTAAATAAAAGACGTTAAAATATTTAAATGGACATTTGTCGTAAAACCCTATTTATAATCGTATAGTCGAAACTAATAATAATTAGGGAATTTTAGTTTCGTAAAATTTTAAAACATCTTGATTAGTAGTATTAAAATGTTTAAGACATTTTTAATCATTTTATAAACCTAAATGCTCTCACTTTGATAATTAATATCGTTAAGGCCGAAAGTACTAGTTTTATAAATCTATATCGTTTACTAAAGTGTTGTACTAGTATAAATTAATATTTTCACTATTTTGATATGATGCTATTTTAGTAAAGTTTCTAAAAATAGAAGTTTCCTAAAATAGAAGGTTTCCTCTTTTGGAAAGTGATCCTTTTTTCTTTTGTTCTCTTATTGTTTATAATGATTATATCTTTTGAATATCGATAATGGCTTTGTTTTGGAGTTATGGAATAAGGACAAGTGTGAGGTTATAGTAATATATTCTAGGGTCTACGTTTTTGCCATCAACTATAAGGCTAGTGTATCAGGAATCGATATATTGGTTGTTGAACCGGGTGACAGGTATCCCGGGAGTTGTGTACATTTGGACCTTAAGCTTAGGCCTCGCAGTAAGTAGCCGTCATATGTTGAACTGGGTGACAGGTAATCCCAGGAGGGGTGTGCATTGTCTTAAACTGGGGCCACACATTTATAAGTTACCGTTCCATTATGGTTGAGTAGCCTAGTTAGAGATCGAAGTTTGATTTGTTTGAACTAAGTTCTCGAACCTAGTTTTAGTATTCACATAGTGAAAGTCTAGCCATCTACACTAATCCTGTCCATAACGCCATTTTGAATATTTTTATTATTATCGATATGATTTGGTTTGCAGGTTGGCAAATATTTTATGTTTTCTTCGAAAAACTCATTTTTATTATAATGTTTCCTTACGTGATGTTTTTCACTAAAAGCTTATTTTCATTATAATGTTTTACTTTTTTTTATTTTTACTATTTTTCTATAGTAGTAATTACAGTTTTAAAATCCTTTTATATGGCTGAGAGAACGTTGATGTTGCTCCCCACTGATTGTGTCTGTTATGTGTTAACATGACAGATATACGTGTTTCCGGGTGTGGGCTAGCGAGCAGTGTGGATCCTGCTTGTTTAATTTAATAATTTTGTCTTATGGATTGTTCAGACCCCTTTAATGGATTGTTTTAAATTCTGGCCATTTTTATTCATGGCCTATTGTTTCACTTTACCATTTTAATTTTGAAGACATAGTTACAGTGTGTTTTAATCCCGACTCTACAGTGTTTCCGCCACTGTATCGCGTTAGATTTTGTTAGGGGATTACAGTTGGTATCAGAGCATCACTGCACCCAACGCTTAACCTGAAATTAAGGAAAATACCACTAAATTATTCAAACAGTAAACAAAAATATTATTAGAAATGGGTAGAAACAAATAAGGACTTAACTGTTAGGATTATTTGTGCTTGTAACTCAATGACTAGCATTGAATATTTGTTTCTTTTATCGAGAAGAAGATGAAAGAACAAGATGCTGATATGCTGCTCCAGATCGGGAGAAGACCTGCTTAGCACTCTCAACGCATGCTGACTCGAGTGGACAACTTGGTGCTCCAAGAAAGATGTCGATGGTGACTTTTCAGCTCCGGTTTAGTTTGCTCAAGCTACAGGTTAGATTATCAAGAGTAAATCCCTGTTCCGTGACCTTGCAGTAGTAGATCCAGATGGAGCGACCCAAGACTTGTGTGCTCGTTCCTCTACAAGAAGATAAAGTTATCCTTTTAGTTCCCTCGTGAATTCTGGAGGCCCGAAGATTTTCCTCTTATTCTAGAACTTAGTATTATAGGATCATCGATTTCTCCCTTCCTTCCTCTACTTCTTCTAACTCTTCTCTTATAAACTCTCGTCTTCACTCTTGTGATAATTCTTCGATTAATTCTCCTACTTTACCATCTTTCCTCTTGAGATTCTTTGGTTTGACCAATTTTCGCCTCAGTGAACCCCGTGAAAAGTTATGGATGTTTGAAGTTTGGTAAACCCTTGTTACCTGGTTTGAGGATTTTGAGTCTGCCCTACCTTCTAAGCAAGTAAGAAATTCTTGAGGATTAATTTGAATAGCAAAATGTTAGCTTGATGGAATTAGGATGATACTTTAGACACTGAACCTTGGGTTATAGATTGCCTTGATTATTTTGGGGTACTTAGAGTTGGATATATTTGGGAGTAGTAAGAGTATGTCATATTTGATGGATACCTAGTACCTAACCTAGAACCAAACTAAGTGTAATTGATAATATTACAACTTTGGATTCTTACCTAATGCTTATTTAATGGATGCATCGCAAATATTTTGGATCATAGAGTATTGTTTAAGGTGTTAGCCAGAGTGTTATGGTACCATTAAAGGTTTTCATTAATGTCGTTAGAAATTTTGGTTGACATAGATTACCCGTATTTCTTAAGGATTAGATCGTTGATCGTCGTTTAAGGTTGTAACCTATGAACTTTGGAGTTGAGTGATCTAACTGGGATAAATTGTTGTTGTCCCTGGAGAAGAGAACTATCTTGCACAATCACAGTTTCGTTTTATTGTGCTGTTTTGAGGAATACTATAACACGGATCATCTTATTGGGACTGTTATAACCTTAGACCAACGAGATTGTGGCTTCGCTGAGTTAAAATATTTTGGTGGTTTCGCTGATACAATATGAAATTTGGTGGAATTTTCAGAAACCTTAGCCCTATGACGTGTTTGAAGATGTGAGTGTTTGCTTAATTACCTATAGGTTTGAGCGTGTTTGAGGATTTGTTATACTTTCCCCAACTTCTTTACTTGTGGCATTATAAACATGTTGGTAATAATTTTGAGGATTCTGTGCCCGAGCATTGTTATATTGGTGGACCTTGTTTAGTGTTCCTTACCTCGAGAAATTTGGAGCATACCTCGAGTTCAAACCTTATGAGTTTGAAATTAGGAGCCTTATCGATCAAGGATTTGGGTATGTTTTGTTAACCGTTGGAATCTTAGTTATGAATTTGATTCTAAAGTATTTGTGGATTAGTATCGTGTTGCTTGAACGATTGGATAGTCACATAAGACATTTTTGAAGATTGTGACCGAGTAGTACCACCTAGTGCCTAATATTGGATTTAACGTTATTTGATGGAAATTGGGGACCCGTGTTGTGGGAGTCGTACCGAGAATCTCGAGATGGTTAATTTATTCTTCAATCCTTGAGATTTCTATTTGGCTATCAAATTCGTCCTCCCTTAGCTTCTCTTGAATCCCGCTTCTTCTTCATCAGCCAATCCCTTTCGACTTCTTTATCGGGTTTAAAAACTTTTGTTTCGATTTATCGTTGACTTTAACTCTATTTATCCATTTATTATTTTCCCCAAACTTGTGTTATGAAAAGTTTGACTAATCTACAAATTTTTGATTTTCATGAAATTCTAACATTTTGAAGCATAATTTCAAATTTTAAAACTCCCTATTTTGTAAAAACTTTGAACAATTTAACATTTTGGGTTATCGTGAAATTTAACATTTTTTAATTATAATTTAAAAACCTTATACTTCACTTTTGTTTTATCTTTGGTTGATATTTATATTCAGATCTGTTTCAAAATGCCTTAATAATTTATTTTTACATTATTTCGAAATTATTTCAATTTTTGATGTTTTTAGCGATCAAAATATTATGAAGACTTTCATATTTCCAAATACTTCAATTTTTATAGGATTATTATGTAAAGCGTTTTAACATTGTCAAAATTATTTTGAATGTTCATGTTTGATAATATTTTTGAAAACTTTCATAATTACTTTGATAACATTTCCAAAATTTTAACAATTTGGAATTAGTTTCACTTTATTGCTGGTGGACTTTTGAATCTGTTATTGAAAATGTTTGACGACTAGTTTGATTTTTACTAACTACAAATTTTGATTTCTCCAAACAAAATTTTGTTTCATCATAAAAAGAATTATTATCGAATCTCTTAAGCAAAAATTGTTTTACTTTTGTTTTGAAAATGTTTGGTTACCCAATTTTCTTCGAGTTCGTTTACAATGTTATTTGACGTCGATATTTTATCAAATAACTTTACTTTATGATTTCATTAATTTAAAATATTTTAATCCTCTTGGAATAAATATTTGTATTCGATTTCGTATCACTTTAAAAGTTGTAAAATTTTATTTTAAAATCAAAATTGTTTTTATGCGGAATAGGTATTTTCATCTCTTCGAGTAACGTAAACCTCGAGTTCCTTTCTGCTTAATCTTAGTTTCGAGGACGAAACGTTCTTTTAGTGGGAAGGATTGTAACACCCGCTATTTTCCTTGCATTTTGTCCTTTCCGTTATGACTTCGTCATAACTCTGTCAAATTTTGGCCTTATGTTTCATCATCTTTCCAAGCTTATTTTCAATTTTGAGTTTAATGTTATTTTTTTTAAAAAAAGATTTTAATTCTTTTAAATCTATTTATTTGATTTTCTTCGTAAACTAATTAATTTTCCGCGAGGAATTCTATTTCTCTTCGAATTGACGTTTTTAACCTCGGATTTAAGTTATTCCTTTTCTTAAAAATGTTTAAATACATTTATATAATATTTTCAACTAGTAAATATTTTTATTTACGAAAATTTAGCCATTTATGTTTTTAATACGAAGTTTCGCGAATAATTGTTGTCTTACGCGAGGTTTACTCGAATTACTTTGAAATGCCTTTAACTATTTGACGATTACACTTTTTATCAACTTACAAATCTTTTGAGACATTTTCCCCATATTTTGGACCGACAAAGCTTCTTGTCACAATTTTACTACGTTTTACTTTATCACGTTAAACCGTAAACCTCAGATTATTTTCTTTCATTTATTTGGTGCATTATTATCAACTATTCATACTCCTCCCTCACTTATGTTGGCCGGCTCCCCTCACTCTTTTCTCACCTTGATTTCATCAATCTTTAATCCCATTTAAAACTAGGAAACCATCCATTTCGTTACATCATTTTTTTCATTTATCAAAAGTTTAAAAAAAATCCTTCTTCCTCCCTCATTTGGCCGTGGCACTCCCTCTCTCTCTAGAATTATTTTTGCTTCAATTCGAGTCTTAATCATCTCAAATTCATCGTCAAATTCGTCCTTTTTCCGATTCTCTCGTTAAGATAATAAACGATGTTGTTTTCGATGGTTATTTACCTTGATTTTGTGAGTTTTTCTCATGGTATTTTTCTGCCACGATTTTTGTGTTTGGTAGGATTTGTGGACGATCCCGAGGCCGACGATTATATTGTTGATTCCGACTTGGATTAGAGGTAACGTCGTTGTTACTCGGTATTTCATGATTTTAAATGTGTATTTGCATGTATAATTTTTATATTTCATTTTTGTGACAATGTATATGTCTTATAATCTGGAAATTTAAAAAAAAAAGTTGAAATTTGCATGTTTCGGTATTTTTATCGCTTTTACGAGATTAACGATTAAATCGTCGTATTAATTTGTAAAATCGTAATATTCGGCCTAAACATGTAATATGTGTTTATATTCTGTAAAAATAATGTTTTTGATGATTTTTAATAATTTAGTATTTTTCTGATATTTTAGTTATCGATTATTGAATTATTACCGTTTACGGACAAAAACGATTAAAAGCCAACTTTTAGTTCTAGTACTTAAACATTTTATTTTAATCTGATTTTTGACGTGGTGAAAATTTCTGATGAAATAGAATTTTATGAATAATTTCATAAATTTTAAGAATTGTTAAGTGGATGAATTAATTAATAACTTTAAATCATCGTTTATCGTTAAAACCGTGTTTGTCATTTAGGTTCTCGATTTCTGGTCTTTTGTTTAAATCTGGAAAAAAATATGATTCTGATGATTTCATAATAAAATGTAATTTTATGATTTTTAGTGCTTTAATAAAATGTTAGGAACGATAAGTTTTATGAATGGAATCGTTAATTGTGAAAACGGGTTTTCAAGACGGTTTTGACGGGATTTATTAAATCAGGAAATTTTGGAAATATAGAAAAATGGTAGATCTGGAAAGTCATGATTTTAAGTTTAATAATAATTTTGGATATTTATACGTAAATCGTTTGGTAATTACTATATTTATTAATCGTTATTGCCAAGATTAGACGATTAACGGGAAAACGCTTTAAAAACCGAGTTTTAGGATTCTAGAAAATTTTCTTTTCTGGAAAGAATGTCCATAAATATATTTTAGCTATTTTATGAAATTTTTGTACTATTTATTAGAGTCTTTAATTGATAAGTATTGATTTTAGGACAAAATTACGATTCATCGATATAACGATCCGTTTCACCTAAAAGAATTATTTTTCCATCCATTTTAAAAATATTTAAATCTGAAACTTTAAAAGTTAAATCACCCCTCAAGATACTCTAAATATATTCACTGATTTAATTAAATAAAAGACGTTAAAATATTTAACTGGACATTTGCCGTAAAACCCTATTTATAATCGTATAGTCGAAACTAATAATAATTAGGGAATTTTAGTTTCATAAAATTTTAAAACATCCTGATTAGTAGTATTAAAATGTTTAAGACATTTTTAATCATTTTATCAACACTTGCAAGATATTTTAATAATTTCATAAACTTAAATGCTCTCACTTTGATAATTAATATCGTTAAGGCCAAAAGTACTAGTTTTATAAATCTCTATCATTTACTAAAGTTGTAATACCCGTAATTTGTATAGAAGTCAAACCCAAGTCAAGCCAGGTAGACCTGATTGTCCCGTTCTATGTAATTATCAGACTGAACCCGTTTCTGAGGCCAATTCGTTTAAACCCGCAATAACAATGATGATAATAATAATAATAATAATAATAATAATTATAATTATAATTATAATAATAATAATATAATAATGATAATAATGATAAGTAATTGTCAAGCAGCATGTGGAATAGGTTATCAAATTCTCCCACCTTCTTATATATATTCACGCAGCCCTCAGCCGTTGCTTTTTCCCCTTTTCGGTTATACTGTTGCAACCCATGACCAGACCCTTGCATATCCTCGATAATAACTCTCACAATCACGTCAAGCACTAGGACGGAAGGGGGGGAACTCCGGGAATCGAATCGGGCGTCGATTGAGTGTGATCACGACCGTGCGAGCAGTATAGGTATGTCTACGTAGTAATTTCCGTTTCAGCGTCATTAATTTATACTTCAATGTCATTTAGAAGTGCCACGATCAGTATAGGGTTGTGTCGGTGTTAAGGTGGTGTCGTGTTGTGGTTGTGTGGGGATGGGTTATTGTTGTCCGCATCGTACGACTGTTGCCTATGTCCTGTTGTGGTGCCATCGTACGTGGATTGTTGTCATCATTATAGTCTTATGTCTGGGATGCCGTCGTGGTACTATTATGGCTGCCACTGAATTGTTTTGCTACCTTAGTGAACGGTTGTGTCGTCGTGACTATTGCTGCCATCTTTGGTCTTATGTTATAGTTTAGTCAGTCGGGTCGGTCTCATCTTATAATCTAGTTAAGTTGGTGTCGGGTCTTTTATAATCTAATTACGTTAGGTTCGAGGATATTAATTTATATATAATACTTTAGGAGGATCGGACTACTAGAATCTCTGTGGTGAATTGTACTAACGATGCGGTGGTGACCTACTAACTAGGTAAGGTTATCCTTACTCAGTTTACGTTGTATGTACGATATGTAATGGCATAATAATGATATTGAGATTTTGGCTGTGTGCCTATTGATATTACGGCTGTGTGCCTATTGAAATTGCGGCTGTGTGCCGATTGAGAGAAGCTAGCTAGGAGAGCCTAGAAGGGGTGTGCACACTCGGACTGACGGGGCGTGACTGCGGTCACGATAGATAATCGGAATGATGATGATGATAATACTGATACTGATGTTTGTGATGTTGGTTGTACTAATGTTATTTATGTTATCGTAAACTGACCTGGTGTGTATGTCTGACGTATCTGTGATGATCCGATTGATATTTCTTATCAATTGGGGAGCAGTCTCTAATGCAGGTTATGTATATTATGATGTGTTTGGATGCTGGGATACATGTACGGGATTAGGGTGTGCACGACTTGTGAGTCCAGACGTAGTACGGATGAATGCATGGACATTCCGTTTTATAGAAGGTGTAGCTTCCGTTGTATTACCAGAGTTGTAATAGTTAATGAGTTGTAATGTTTAAATCATGTGGCCGGTTTGGCATTCCATATTGTATTGTAATGAGCTACTACCTCGGGGAACCGAGATGGTAACGTCCTTATTTACTTGGGAATGTCTGGTAAGGCTCCTACGTAAATGGGGGTGTTACAAAGTGGTATCAGAGCGAACGATGTTGGAGCCTAAAATAAATGAACCTAGGAAAATAAAATGAACTCCGGTGATAGGCCATCAGGAGCCCCCTTTGAAACCAGGTCGAGGAGACGTCCTTGTACCAACTCCGGCCCTCCTGTTCTTGACCCGGTAACTGCGTGTGAGAATGTGATGGGTATATATTAGGATGGGATACGTTGTGATGCTATGAATGTCTTGTGATGACTGCTTATGATAACTGATTGCACTGTTTTATTCATGTGATCTGATGTTTTCAGTAACATAAGACGATGTGTGTATAGTACGTAGTTTATTAGTATGGGATTGTAGTTGGTACGACGCCATATGAGCTATATCTTAAAGTACGTAAGGTCGAATTAGGATTCGATCATCCTTTCTGGGAGAAAGGTCATAGCCAGGTTGGTAATAATGTTAGACACAGTGTCACGATGTTTGTACGTAAAAGTGTCGTATTAGTGGCAGGCTGTGTCCGTCTTGTCGATGTAGTATACTAGTGCGGTTTTCATGTTACTTGGATGAGGTTGACGACTGGCGATGGTTTGGATATCGTAGTATCTTATTGGTTAATAACTTACGTGGTTTAAGTGTGAGTTAATAGGAATGTTTGTCAAAAGTACAGGGATAACTGTGCTCTGTTTCGTGTATTATATGCTTTCTTAACGATATAACGTACTAGCTCCCTTCACTTTACCTAATGAGGATTTATAGTTGAAGTATAATGGGTCGTAATGTGTTCATCAAGTTTGTCATATGCTAATAAAGTATGAGTAATGAAAATGATAGTCAGACAATATGTAAATATTTCGAATTTGCTTTGAGCTAATGTGTCCTTATTTCATTCCTTTACTTCATATTTGAGTTTCATTTCAAGTTTACATATGTGCTCTCTTGTTAATATGATATTTATTGAGTCATTATCATCTTATGGAGTCCTGTTTTGATGGTCTAAACAAACAATCAGGTTAAACATGTCGAGATAATGTAAAAACAATGTACCACAGCTTCGTTAACATGAACAATATGTTTAACGAATTGTTTGAAATGTTTAGAGTGCCTATTTACAAAAGTTTGAAAATATACTCATGCTTATTTTAAGACTGGTCACTATAAAATTTTGTGATTTAATTCCAAGTTATTCAGTATGAATAAATTAATCGTGAACATGGCTCATACGTGTCTGTGAATTCGCTCGTAGTCAAGTTTCTCATTATAAACCTTACGAAGAGATTGAATCATCATTTGGAACTTTTACTATGTCACTTTGAAGAGTCTGTATAATGATGGAACTTGATTTTGCTCACTTTGAAGAGTTTGTATATTGAAACTCGTTTTATAAAGCGATTTTTTTTTCAAGGTCAAATTGTGTCGGTTAATGAAAATGAGTTTATAAATCACTGTCTCGTTTATAATCTGAAAATGATTTGAACTTGAAAGTCCTATATTACTGTCTTGAGAATATGAGCTCGTTGGTTCAACACTATCTCTAATTATAATGATTTAACTATGATTTTCCACCATGACTGCAATTTTATGAAAACGTGTTTAAAGTCACTAAAACGAATAATTGTTTTGCCTTGTTCAAGTGGATGCACTGAGGTAAAAGTGTGTACCTTATTGTATGATGTAATGGAGTCAAACATATATGCTAATGTTGAATTGGGGGTAAAGTCGAGTCACGAGATATCGTGTTGGTGCATGTTGCATTGTTTTAACGTGGATCTTGCAGACCAGATGTGTTAATGTCAAATAAATTTATCATGGTCATAAGTTGCTTATGTGATAAAGAACATCGATACGTGTATCCATTAGGTGGGATCGTTTCATTGAGAAGTTAAGAAACATCGAGTCTTTAAACTACAGACAGAGTATATATAATATCTGCATCTAAGTGAAGAAGACGTCAATTTCGAGTTTTGGTCGTAATATATGTAAAGAATTTCGATATCTTTGTCATTGGTAAACCAACCAAATGTTGGTCATAATTGTCTTCGTTCAAACGTGATGAGCTTTCGTCCTTAAGTGACCTGTCATTGAGTACATATGCTCAGATAAATGAATGTTTTATGATGTCGGTGGAGTGGTTCTTATTTTAAGTCACATGCTAATGTCTAAATCAAATGTTATGCAGCCCTAAGACCTGATGAACTACTTGATCAATTGTTGGAGTCATGAGGAATGAATGTCATCTGTCATCTGTCTAAGCTGCGGTTATTAACATGGTCATTCAATAGTGTCCAATTGTATTACCATTTTGCCGTAATAGTTATATTACTTTCCCACGTGTTTTTCTCGCACGTATGTAGGCATGTGAATTCGAACTTGTTAACGATACAACGTGTCAGCATGTTATCATAATATAGTGTAGACACCCGCATTTTGACTGCCAGGTGTCTATGGTAGTTTCCCAAAAAACACCCAATGATGATCGGACGCTAACATGCTTCTATGCGCTCGGATACGGGCTCAAATCCATTAATCGCTGGCTAACACACTTACGGAGTACAAATTTCACAAAATCAACCTTAAATCCAGGCCCAGCGGGCCGTTTCCAATAAAATAAGGCTAATTTGGGCCGAAACCGACACCGGAATTAAAACCGACTTTTCACGATTGGGTCAATCCTGGTCAAAGTTGTTTCCGAGACACACAAAACAACCCCTCAAACATCAAAGGCCCAATTCAAACTCAAACTCATCAAATATCCATTGGTCAAGGTCCAAGCGAGTGACCCGCGCGACCCAGCTGGGCCACTCGATCGAGTGCCACACCCACTCGGTCGAGTAGGCCCTTATTCAAGCCCGACGGCTGACGCACAAGCCCACTCGACCGAGTCAGCTACCTACTCGGTCGAGTAACCCTAAACCGAAGCCCTAGCTTTTCCTATATAAGCAATCCTTTGCACACACTTCAAGACACCTTTTCAGAACTTTTACCACCTCAAATTCAACCCTAGCACACCCTAAGAAAACCCTAAACTAGCTTTAGGATTCATCAAACCCGAGCCACCATAACTCGACCTCCATAAACCTCGAAGACTCTTGTGTCATAGCCACGGTTACGAGTCCGCGCCGAGACAAGAACATGTAGGTTGAGGGTGTCAAAACCCCGTTTCTTCTCTTCCTCCTTCACGCGTCGTATCGCCATCTTCATATGGGTCGTTTTTTATTTTTATTGGTATTATCGCATCATTAACATCGATAGTATAATACTAGTATCAAAGCACTAAAATACCTATCAATTTGTGTCGAGTATGAGTGATATTGGAATAAGGAAATCCGAATATACAAGTGTACTGCACACGAGTTGACGGTCGCTTGTTCCGATATCCCGATTACTCGATTATTGAGATAGGTCAACTTCAACAATAGTTTTCATATCGTTATACCATTATTGTTATTGTTCGCATATCTCATCGATTTCTCAAAAGCAAACATTGTATTTCTATAAGGGTCGAAACCCGTTGACACGGACCCGACATCACAATCCCTAGGGATTTATTCCGATGTCGGAGAAGTCGAGGGAATCAAGTTTTTTTATGTATTCAAATAAAGCGTCGATTTCAGATTCGATACTAATCCCATAATTGGATATCGAATCTAGTAATCAAGTCATATGAATTAATTAATGTGATTTGTTCATATCGCGATAATTAATTCAAAACGACTAAAATCAATTTATTTATTTTCTATTTCACTCTAATATTCCATATCGATTCAAATAATCGAATATGGGATACAACGAGTATTCAAATTTAGAATCGAGTATAAATTCAACAATATTTATATTCGGTCCGATAAAAGTTGCGATTTATAAAAAACCAAGTCGAGCGTGAATTGTGCAATATTTACGTCTGATACGGCCAAATCGTCAAACTCTCAAAAATCAAAAGCAATTTCGAAATCAATTTTCAATTTGCAAACGAATTACAATTCGTACAGGGGGCACTCGACCGAGTGCCTAACCCACTCGGTCGAGTGGCACCCCAAAATCGAACCAGAAAGTCTGTCACGACACCCACTCGGTCGAGTCTCACAATGACTCGGTCGAGTGGCCGTGTACTCGACCGAGTTGGTCAATAACTCGGCCGAGTATGGTCTATAACACGAAACAGAAACACCTTCTCAGGACCTACTCGATCGAGTCAATCGACTACTCGATCGAGTGACCTCATAACGACTCAAACACGAGCCGTACATTATCCTTTTTTTCAAAACTCGATAGTATTTTACAACTTAGGTCAACACGTGCATAATTAATCACGTGTATGCTATCTTTTCAAACCGTGCATCCTCATATTTGCATCCTTCAATTCAATTCATTATTTGCACAAACCGTTAATATCGATTTACCGTTACTAACCGTTTGCTCGTTTCTTTTGGCAATTTAATTCTTGTTCGTTTATTGTACTAAATGAACCCGCATGCTAAATTCCACTTTGACGTAGAATTAATTGCATTAAATTGACTTAGAGACCCTTTTCAATTTTAATTCACATGCTTAGGAAAACAATGTTTGCATAAGCATCTTTTTCCGTTTTACTAACGCGCGTATTGTAAGTCATTCGAGTTCTTAGTAGAGGCCGCTAATGTGCGGGCGGGGTTGGGTATCCTTTGTGGGCTTCTCAACACGTACCCTCACCCCTTACTCAGAACCTCGGTTTCCGGATGCCCGAAACCGTTGGCGCACGAGAGTCATTCAATACACAATATCCGATAACGTCGGTATTGGTATCAAATGCAAAGGGACGAGCCCAATAAACTCTGACATCGGAAATGGGCCGTATTCTGTATACGGACCACTACGACATAGAGTGGGCTCGAATGGTTCCGAATAACCACAAAATTCGGTGGCGACTCCACTTCGACCTAAATTTCAATTCGATCCGTTTCATATGGAGATTCATTCGCCTACCCAAACCCGCGCGTGGCCGCGTCGGGGTGGACCTATGTCATGTCCACAATTTGGCGACTCCGCTGGGGAATAACTGATGCATGACTTACCATCGGCATCCTCAGGGTGAGACTCGAATAGAAATCGTTTGACAAATACAATGCGCGTGTTAGTTTTACGGTTCATGCATAACCCATATTTTCCCGGGCCGGTACTGGTGACCGACGTCCCACTATACCATTGATGTACTCCAACATGGATATGTCAAAAGGTGTCCATAGTCGATTCGAGTGGGTTTCGCGGCATGTTCTAAGCTCAATTCGACTTAGAGAGTCCGTCCCGATCAACGTCTAGACTATGTACACTGGTATAGACCCTTTTAGACCGACCGAGACTTAGTGTAGAGCATACATGGCGTCGTTATAATGCTTGTGTGACTACGTGCTACTTGGTTTCCGAGTCATTTTCAAAAATATCAACTTTTCAAAAATTACATCCTCCTTTTCAAGATATTCAATTTTCAAAACCCGGGACATACCGAATTTAGGACTTACGATTTTACTCAAAATAGCCTATTTTCTAGCCGATATGCTGCCCAAATCAAAACTCGAACTTTCAAAACTCATGGCCCAATGACTTTTTGTCCTCTTTTCCGGAAATTTGGGCCATTCACCGAGTCCACTCGGTCCTTCTTCAAAACAATCAATTTTCAAAACCTTCCACTTCTAGAACTTCCCGTATTTAGCAGTGTCGGGTCATGTCTTAAGTTGTCAAGTTTCTCTAGCGTCGAAGCTCTGTCAATCTTACATCGCGAGCTTCTTCCCTATCCCAATCCGCCTTATTGGACTAAGGCAAAGCCCACATAGGTAGGACATACTCTTACAAAGGAGGGCCCGTCAACACAATCGAGTCAAAAGTCTGGGGATGTCCCGTGTGAACCTTCCTTCGAACAGGACTAGGCCCACTTGCCGAATCCTAAGGAAAGCCCACACTTCATGAGTTACCCGTCTAGGTATCTTTCTCAAGTCGTTTCCCTTTTAGTCTCGTTCGGGATGTACCTTCTATTCTGGGATTTCTGGGCTAGTTTCTGATTACGCGGTGTTCTTAGAGACAGGCCAGCCACAACCCGACATCAACGCAAGATGGAGGATTTGAAAAATGCCCTAACCAAGATCGAGACTCAACTGACCTCCATCCTCGCTAACCAAGCAACTTTGGACACCCGCCTGAGCACTGTGGAGAAGACGGTCCCGGTTGAAGGAGCTGATTCCGTTGGGCCCATAGCCGAATTGGTCAGTGTCGTTCGCAGGCTCGAGGAGCAAGTCCACTTGTCAACAAGCAACTCGATCCACTCCGAAAATGCTCGCATTTATTCACCTTTGAATGACGAGCTACCGGCCAACCTCAACTTGACGAGAATTCCCATGTTTGAGGGTACCGAAGACCCGGTCCATCATATCCGGGCCTTCAAAGACTTCATGGCAGTCAAAGGGGTAAAGTCCACCATGTTCAAGCACTTATTCCCTTCCTCCTTGGAGAAGCATCCCAGGGCCTGGTTCTACAGGCTCGACCCCAAGAAATACAAGACTTGGGATGACGTGGCGACCGAATTTGCTCGGAACTACGCCGATAACACTGAAATCCAGACTACAATGCGTACTCTGGAGGTAATGGCCCAGGAGCCCAAAGAAGGGTTCACAAAATATCTGCAAAGGTGGAGGGCTGAGAGTGTGAAGCTGGTCGACAAGCCCGGCGAGAAGGCCCTAGTGGAAGCCTTCGTCAAAAATCTACTCCCATCCTACCGGGTCCATCTCCGGTATGCTATTATCCCAAACTTTGCTGTCCTTACTGAAATGGGCACGAGGATCGAAGATGATTTGAGGTTGGAGAGCCTGACTAAGGCCTCTACCAAAGGGTATCAAGGGGCAAGTTCATCCACAATCAAGCCCACACCCGCAGCTGCAACTCGCAGCATTTTCGACGAGGTAAACCTGCTCGACACCTCATCTAAAAAGAATACACCAAATCGGGTATTCACAGATATAGGGACTACCTATACTTATGCCTTACAGAGGCTATCCTCAAAGGGCCTAATCTAACCGATAGGCCCAACTGCAGAACCTCCAGTGGAAAAAAGGCCCAAAACTTACAATGCCCTGGCCTATTGTCAGTATTGTCAGCATGATACTGAAAAATGTTGGAGGTTAAAACACCTGATCCAGGACCTTATCGAGAGCGGGAAAATCCCGTTGCCCGGAGACAAGCCGAGCAACAAAGAAAACCCATTCAGCGCTCATGCTATCTTCACCGGTGAGGTAATTGACTGTTCTCACCTCATCTCTCCCTATATCCCACAAGTCAACGGGATATGGTTCGACGACGAGGATGATGTGTACTTAACCAAAGGGGAAGCTGTCCCCATCACCCTTGAAGAGGTCCGAAAGGCAAAGTCCAAAGCTTTAGCCACCAATCATCTCGCCGCAGCTGGGCGTTCCATCCCTATATCCGTCACTGAACCCGCCAGGACGGAGCCCACCCTCGAAGAACCAAGCCCAGACACGGCTCTGGTCCAACAAATGAAGAGGGTCCGAGCCGATCTAACTATATGGCAACTATTGGTTAGCTCGCAAGCTCATCGGGAAGCACTGACTAAGGCTCTCGATGAAATCAAGGTTGATTCAGAGGCTACCCCCGCTGAAATGGTAGCCACCATCATGCCCTACCTTAAGGGCAAATCCAAAGAATAAGGCCCACTCATAACCTTCTCTGAAGCTGATCTGCCACCATTTGGGCCCAATCACAATCTGGCCCTATACATCACGGTCATCTGCAAAGGTAAATATCTCCCGATGACCCTTATCGACGATGGATCAGCCGTGAATGTCCTTCCTCTAAGGACCGCAAAAGCACTCGGCATCACCGATGCCAATTACCTTCCAACGGCGCAGACTATCCAGGCTTTCGACGGAAGCCCAAAACCTGTCGCCGGGGCCGTGAAATTAAAGATCATAACGGGCCCAATCGAAAAGGAATTGGAATTTCAGGTGATAGATGTCACCTCATCATTCAATCTTTTGCTGGGAAGGCCTTGGATCCACGCAGTCAAGGCCGTGTCATCTACCCTCCATCGAAAAGTCAAGATGCCCCTCAAAGACGGTATCATCACGCTGGAGGCGACCCCAATTACCGTAGCAAGCTGCAACGCTACGGGCCGGGCCGACCCGCGAGGATTTGATTTCGTGGGCATGATCGAAGAAGAATATCTCTTTAGGCCCTACTTCACAACTAGCATCGACACGATGCTACAAAATCTGGGTTACCTACCCGGGATAACCTCAAGGCCATATCTTCCAGCTGGGAATATTATCGAGGTCCTAAATGATGGCGAGTCACATTTCGGATTGGGGTATGCTATAACTCCGGAAAATGTGGTTCGAGCCGGTATTCACAAGGCCATCGACATTATCAAGGGTACTTACATAAGCCCTTATAGCCTGAAGCTAACGGATTACTTCGTCACTCCGGTCTTCGGAGCCATCCAAGTGGGCCTCTACCAACCCACCGTCACATATCCCGAGACCAAAAAGGCTCGGGAATGCAATTTCATCCCTGATGATATTTTCACCATCGTCCAGGCCGAATCAAAGGAAAGCGAAAGCCACTCCGAGCCCGTGCTGGGGCTCTTATTCGGAGAAGACAAAGTCGTCCCCGCTCCAAAGAGCGACTTGGTCAACCTGATCCTCCGCAGCGATCGGTTCGACCTCACCGAGCTAATCACGGAGGTCGGCGCCGACACCGAAACGAGGGCTTGGAGGAAGACCATAAAATGGACCGACGGTCAAGGACGGGTCTACAAGCTGACCACTGGCGAGGGAGACATGCCGGATACCGAGTCTGAGTCAGAGTCAGAGTCGGAGTCTGAGTCCGAGTCTAGAGGGTCTGGTGCTAAAGTCGAGTCTGTAACCCCTCTTCCTTTATCCACTGAGGTCTCGGGGCCTGTCCCAAGACCTCTCCCTATCCCGCCTCTGACCAATGATCAGATGGCAGCTCTATTCGAGCTATTTTCAAAATTTACCATCAATAATAATAACGAACACCGTTCTGCTTACGACTTGTCTTATTTCCAAAATCTTCTCAATTTCAAAAATTTTATATGCAATGACATTGAGAAACCCGACGAACAGGTACCCCTACCGCAACATCTGGTCGAGCAGCTCGAGCAAAGGGAATCCCGAGATCCGGTAATCGAAGAAACCGAGTCCATCAATGTGGGAACCACTTTAGAGCCCCAGATGCTTAAGTTGGGCCTATCTTTAGATCCAGAGGAGAGAAAACAATTCACAGACCTCCTCCAGGAATTCAAAGATGTCTTTGCATGGTCCTACAAGGACATGCCAGGTATAGACCGGGAGATAGCCGAACACCGAATACCCATCAAAGATGGGTGCAAGCCGGTAAAGCAAAAGCTCAGAAGAATGAAGCCCGAGTGGTCTCTTAAAGTCAAGGAAGAGGTCGATAAACAATTTAAAGCAGGCTTTATACAAGTGTCTGAATATCCAGACTGGGTTGCAAACATCGTGCCGGTACCCAAGAAGGACGGCAAGGTGCGGGTTTGCGTGGACTTCCGGGATCTTAACAAGGCAAACCCAAAAGACGATTTTCCCTTACCACACATCGACATACTGGTGGATAACACGGCCGATCATGCCCTTCTATCGTTCATGGACGGGTATGCCGGGTACAATCAGATTAAAATGGCAGAAGAGGACATGGGTAAGACCACCTTCATTACACCTTGGGGTACTTACTGTTACACCGTCATGCCATTTGGGCTTATCAACGCCGGGGCCACTTATCAACGGACCGCCACTACCTTGCTCCACGACATGATGCATAAGGAAGTGGAGGTCTATGTGGACGACATGATCGTCAAATCCAAGGACCGAAGCGGGCACATTTCAGCCCTAAGAAAGTTCTTCACCCGGCTACGTAAATACAACATGAGACTGAACCCGCAAAAATGCAGTTTTGGGGTAACGTCGGGCAAATTACTGGGCCATATCGTTAGCCAACGCGGCATCGAGGTCGACCCAGCTAAAATCAAAGCCATCACCGAGATGCAACCACCCAAGACCGAAAAGAAAATAAGGGGGTTTCTCGGAAAAGTCCAATACATCAGCCGGTTCATTTCGAAACTAACCATGGTATGCGAACCCATCTTCAAAAAGCTAAAAATCGGAGAACGGGTGCTATGGGACGGCAAATGTCAAGCAGCTTTCGACAAAGTCAAGGAGATGCTGTCTGCTCCGCCGGTACTAATGCCACCTCAACACGGTCTGCCTTTGTCGTTATACCTAACGACAACGGAGACGGCCATGGGGGCTATGCTGGCCCAGACAGTCGATTCAGAAGAGCGGGCTATTTACTACATCAGTAAAAAGTTCCTCGAATATGAGTGCAAATATACAATGCTCGAAAAGACGTGCCTAGCATTGGTTTGGGCCACTAAAAAGCTCCGACATTACATGCTCAGTCACGAGGTACATGTGTTATCCAAAATGGATCCTATCAAGTACTTATTCGAGAAGCCCATCCTCAACGGCAGGATGTCAAGATGGACTTTAATGTTATCCGAGTTCGACCTCAAATTTGTACCATTAAAAGCCATCAAAGGCCGGGTAGTTGCCGAATTCCTCGCTGACGGCCCAATATCCGAAGAAGGCCACACCGATACATGGGCCTTTCCTGATGAAGACATATTCCACACCGATACGGAAGTGTGGGATTTATATTTCGATGGGGCATCCAACTTCCGAGGATTTGGGGTCGGAATCCTGTTAATTTCACCCCGAGGGGAACACACTCCCTTATCCATCGAGTTGGACTTCGACGTGACCAACAACGCAGCCGAATACGAAGCATTCATTCACGGGTTGCAAGCCGCCGCTGATTTAGGGGTAACAAACCTCCGGGTCCACGGTGATTCATCATTAGTCATCAATCAAGCACTCCAGAAATGGAAAACTCGGAACGCCAATCTCGTGGCTTACCAAGCACGGGTAAGGGTTCTAGAGAAGCAATTTCAAAAGGTAGAATACATTTATCTGCCCCGGGAAGATAATCAGTTCGCAGATGCACTTTCCAAATTAGCATCTTTACTGAACATCCCGGATCACCTGACCAGCATGCCAATCTGTGTCGAAAGACGGTCCAAGCCAGCCTACATCCACGCCATTCAGGATATTGAGATAACTGACCCGGAGCCTTGGTATCAAGCTGTCCTAACCTACCTGACAACGGGAGAGTACCCCCCCGGAAGCTGAAAATCGGGCCAAAAAGGCCTTACGAAGATTAGCAACCCAATTTGTCCGAACTGATGATGGGCAATTGTACAAAAAGACGGCACAGGGAGCTCTACTCCTATGCATCGACAAAATACAGGCCGAAAAGGTCATGGCCGAGGTCCATGATGGCGAAAACGGCCCGCATATGAACGCCCATATGCTAGCCCGAAAAATCATGAGGCTCGGGTACTATTGGAACACCATGGAAACAGACTGTCAGTTGTATGTCAAACACTGCCATAACTGTCAGATCTTCGCCAATGTACAGCATATGCCATCTTCCCTATTATATACCATGACATCACCATGGCCATTTTCGACATGGGGTATTGACATAATTGGAAAGGTGCATCCTTCCGGGACGGGGGGTCATTGCTTCATCTTGGTGGCCGTCGACTACTTCACCAAATGGGTCGAAGCTGAGTCATACCGTGTCTTGAACGCCAAGTACGTGGCTAAATTTATCCAAAACAAAATAATATGCCGGTATGGGATCCCTCACGAGTTCATCAGCGATCACGGGACCCACTTTCAAGCCGAAACTGCCGCATTGCTGGCAAAGTACAAAATTCAAAGGCATACATCTTCACCTTACCGACCTCAAACAAATGGAGCGGTAGAAGCGGCCAATAAAACAATTGTCACCATACTTAAAAAGATGGCTGAAAATTACCGGGACTGGCCCGACAAAATACCTTTTGCCCTATGGGGATATCGAACCTCAATCCGCACCGCGACCGGGGCAACCCCGTATTACTTAACATACGAAATGGAAGCGGTCCAACCAATCGAGCTAGAGGTGCCATCCCTTAGGATCCTACTTGAAAGCCAAGTACCTGAGGCAGATTGGGTCCAAGCCCGATACGATTCGCTAGTCCTTTTAGACGAACGGCGATCCCGGGCTCTCAACAACATTCAAATATATCAAAAAAGGATCCAACGGGCTTTCAACAAACGGGTTAGGCCCAGGAACATCAAGGAAGGGGATCTGGTCCTAAAATCGGTTCGTGCCTTACTACCGGTTGACCCAAGGGGTAAATTCAAGCCCAACTGGGCTGGGCCATACTTAGTCAAGAAAGTCCTATCAGGAGGAGCGGTGATGCTGACAGACTTGGACGGGAACGAATTTGTCACCCCAACCAACTTGGACCAGCTGAAGCGCTACTACCCATGAACCCCCATCTCAATGTCATTTGCAAAAATTTATAAAAATTTGTCCTTTTTATAAATTTTCAAAATTTTAGACAAGTCAATAAGCTAGAACTAATATATTCTACTGTCGCACATCTTGAATTAATAATCCTGATGTATTTCGAAAATTGCAAAAAAAATCAATCAAATCAAATTTTGAACTACGTTAGGTTTGATTCCGCCATTTGCGGATACGTAGGCAACCCCTCAAAAGGGTACAACCACTGCAATAAACAAAAGACGGGAACGGTGTTCAATAATATATCTTTTATTAATATCTCGACAAACTCGGGATTAAAAAAAAAAAAACGGCATTCACATAAAAAATCACACCACAAAAATAATAATAATATTCAAATAATAAAATAAGGAGACTAGTATCCGGGCATCTTCCCCTTCCCCTTGTCCTTCGGGTCGCGTGGAGCCTGAGGTCTTCGGGGTGGTGACGAGCGTTCCCGAATCACAAGTGAAACCTCCTTAGCCCGAACCCGTTTCTTTGACGACGGGTCTTCAATCACGGTCTTCGGCCCAAGTCGGGCCCGCACATGCTCAGGCAGTCTATCCCGTGGGCCAAGTCGGTCCTGCACGGGTAGTCTTGGGCCCAGTCTCCTTCCCAAGTCCATCTGGGGGCTCACTTTCCCCCAAGCACCTTTAGCACTAGACCCTTCAGCTTGAGTCTTAGTTTTCTTCTTTCGCCCTGACATTAGACGGACTAGAGTAGCTGGAGTGTCTCCCTCATCAAAGAACCCCCTGTTGTCTTTAGCTTGCTCCCTTCTCAGCAGGTCGAAGGCTTCATCGACTTTCAAAGCGGCTCGGGCCTTAGCATCTCCTGCTTTGGTCCACTTCGTATAAGAATCTGAAACCCAGATTGAGTGGCGAGATTTGACAACGGGCCAAGTATGCCGTGTGTACCATCTTTGCATCCAGGTATCACACATTACATCAGTCAACTGGGTAGGGTCACTCACAACCGCTTCAACTTCAGGGATTTGCTGGGTCCATCCATACTGCCTTAGTATGCGATCTGGATAGAGATGAAGCGTCTGCTTGAAAGAAAGGATCACCTGATAGCGGGCTCTGTCCCTCGGGTCCAAGCCACTCCAAAGGTAGATGGGCCACCATGGAACTACCCATCGAATTAACGGGCCGCCATGAAAAGACAAAACCTCGTCCCAGTACTTCTGCGTAATCTGACGAGAAAAGTCAATGGCCCGCCTCCTCGTCATCACCTGGTTATGACGATAGTTGCCCGCATCAAGTGGAGGATCTATCACTGATAGCCTCTCATATAGCCAAATCTGCAAAAGGAAACAAAAGCATGAGATTCCAAGGCAAAATAGGCGCTCGCCTAAGGCCACTCGGTCGAGTGCTTGGGACACTCGGTCGAGTGGTACCCCTGAACGTAAACAGGAGGCTCTTTACGAGGGCACTCGATCGAGTGCCAGGGTGACTCGATCGAGTGGCACCTCCGAAGACAGATCAGGAGAGTTTCATCGAGGGTACTCGACCGAGTGCCTGGGTGACTCGATCGAGTACCCCACTGCAGTAAAAAATTTTTTTTTTGCAAAAAATCAAAAAGACGAAAAATTGAAAGAAGAGGTCAAGTGACATACTTGCAACAAACGGGTGCTCCCAGTAAGACGAATGGATGAGTCCCTTTTGCGATCGTCCAATCCTTGGATAATCTCGCCCGTGATCAACCAAGCCGGGTTGTGCTCAGTCTCCATCAGATCCACTACAGTCAGAAGACGGGTACTTCCCATGCAGGATAACAAGTCCATATGACCCTCGAAAGCATATACATGGAGCATGCAAAAAGAGAAGGCCCTACGGCTATAAGCCGGCCTAACCCGAACATCGAGAGAGTTCATAAATTTCTCAGCCAAGTCGATCAGAGAAATTTTATCACCATCCATCATACGGGACACCTCGTTGTGAGAAAGCCCTAGAAATTCTCTCAACTTCCTCCTCGGATCATAGATCGAGTACGGGACGGCTGGACGGAGTATCGGGTTCCATCCTCCTATAGCTGCAATCTTCTCAGGTAAAGGGCAGACTTCGCCCCGAGGGAAAGCAAAGACATGATATATGTCATCCCAATAAGCCAAGCAAGCATCCAGAAAGTAGCGGTCAACCACCATCTGACGGAACGGGTACAGTTGGGTTATCCCCGTCTGATTCAAAGCCACCCTATCTGCGTCCCTAAAGCGACGGGACCACTCCTGCAACATCACACTCAACCTATCGATCCCCATGGCTAAAACTTCTTAAAGAAGATGAAGAGACTTCCTCAAGAGAATTAGAGAGACTTTCTCTTAGGAAGGGTTTGTTTTGTGACTTGTGAAGAAAATCAAGGGCAAGGAGGGGCTATATATAGCATTAGCCTTGCAAACTATTTAGGAAAATTTCCTAATCACAATAGGAATCGAGCCACAATCCTAGTCTCAATACTAGCATAGAAATCTCCATCCCGAACTTTCCTAATCTCTGTCAAAGTATCAAAGTTTTCAAAATCTAAAAATCTCAAGATTTCAAAATTTCAAAATTTTCAAATTTCAAAATCATTTCTTCCCCAGCGCGAGTCTTTTCACTACCTATGTGTTGCATGCATTTTATGTAACTCGTACAGGCACGACTCAAACAGGGACGTACAACCCACGATAATTCCCCAGCGGAAGCCAACGGCGGCATTTTCACGGGATGGCCCAACATACAGGCACACCCAGGACTTACGCGACAAGTCCAAATTCCCCACGGAGTTATCGGCTCAGGTATGACTTCTAGCTTATGGCTGGCGAGCCCTTCACGCGAGTCTAATGGACTATAAACGACCCGGACGGAAGTCCGCCAGGTTTCAATCCTCGATTGGCCTGGTGGATACTCTGACTTTCGCCCTGTCCAAGCCTCAGTCAGAGTGGGGGCTCTGTAGACACCCGCATTTTGACTGCCAGGTGTCTATGGTAGTTTCCCAAAAAACACCCAATGATGATCGGACGCTAACATGCTTCTATGCGCTCAGATACGGGCTCAAATCCATTAATCGCTGACTAACACACTTACGGAGTACAAATTTCACAAAATCAACCTCAAATCCAGGCCCAGCGGGCCGTTTCCAATAAAATAAGGCTAATTTGGGCCGAAACCGACACCGGAATTAAAACCGACTTTTCACGATTGGGTCAATCCTGGTCAAAGTTGTTTCCGAGACACACAAAACAACCCCTCAAACATCAAAGGCCCAATTCAAACTCAAACTCATCAAATATCCATTGGTCAAGGTCCAAGCGAGTGACCCGCGCGACCCAGCTGGGCCACTCGATCGAGTGCCACACCCACTCGGTCGAGTAGGCCCTTATTCAAGCCCGACGGCTGACGCACAAGCCCACTCGACCGAGTCAGCTACCTACTCGGTCGAGTAACCCTAAACCGAAGCCCTAGCTTTTCCTATATAAGCAATCCTTTGCACACACTTCAAGACACCTTTTCAGAACTTTTACCACCTCAAATTCAACCCTAGCACACCCTAAGAAAACCCTAAACTAGCTTTAGGATTCATCAAACCCGAGCCACCATAACTCGACCTCCATAAACCTCGAAGACTCTTGTGTCATAGCCACGGTTACGAGTCTGCGCCGAGACAAGAACATGTAGGTTGAGGGTGTCAAAACCCCGTTTCTTCTCTTCCTCCTTCACGCGTCGTATCGCCATCTTCATATGGGTCGTTTTTTATTTTTATTGGTATTATCGCATCATTAATATCGATAGTATAATACTAGTATCAAAGCACTAAAATACCTATCAATTTGTGTCGAGTATGAGTGATATTGGAATAAGGAAATCCGAATATACAAGTGTACTGCACACGAGTTGACGGTCGCTTGTTCCTATATCCCGATTACTCGATTATTGAGATAGGTCAACTTCAACAATAGTTTTCATATCGTTATACCATTATTGTTATTGTTCGCATATCTCATCGATTTCTCAAAAGCAAACATTGTATTTCTATAAGGGTCGAAACCCGTTGACACGGACCCGACATCACAATCCCTAGGGATTTATTCCGATGTCGGAGAAGTCGAGGGAATCAAGTTTTTTTATGTATTCAAATAAAGCGTCGATTTCAGATTCGATACTAATCCCATAATTGGATATCGAATCTAGTAATCAAGTCATATGAATTAATTAATGTGATTTGTTCATATCGCGATAATTAATTCAAAACGACTAAAATCAATTTAGTTATTTTCTATTTCACTCTAATATTCCATATCGATTCAAATAATCGAATGTGGGATACAACGAGTATTCAAATTTAGAATCGAGTATAAATTCAACAATATTTATATTCGGTCCTATAAAAGTTGCGATTTATAAAAAACCAAGTCGAGCGTGAATTGTGCAATATTTATGTCCGATACGGCCAAATCGTCAAACTCTCAAAAATCAAAAGCAATTTCGAAATCAATTTTCAATTTGCAAACGAATTACAATTCGTACAGGGGGCACTCGACCGAGTGCCTAACCCACTCGGTCGAGTGGCACCCCAAAATCGAACCAGAAAGTCTGTCACGACACCCACTCGGTCGAGTCTCACAATGACTCGGTCGAGTGGCCGTGTACTCGACCGAGTTGGTCAATAACTCGGCCGAGTATGGTCTATAACACGAAACAGAAACACCTTCTCAGGACCTACTCGATCGAGTCAATCGACTACTCGATCGAGTGACCTCATAACGACTCAAACACGAGCCGTACATTATCCTTTTTTTCAAAACTCGATAGTATTTTACAACTTAGGTCAACACGTGCATAATTAATCACGTGTATGCTATCTTTTCAAACCGTGCATCCTCATATTTGCATCCTTC
Source organism: Agrostemma githago (assembly GCA_958450325.1). Classification (NCBI taxonomy): domain Eukaryota; kingdom Viridiplantae; phylum Streptophyta; class Magnoliopsida; order Caryophyllales; family Caryophyllaceae; genus Agrostemma; species Agrostemma githago. Next base: position 55,108,469 of record OY288247.1, on the reverse strand, counting down.
AATTCAATTCATTATTTGCACAAATCGTTAATATCGATTTACCGTTACTAACCGTTTGCTCGTTTCTTTTGGCAATTTAATTCTTGTTCGTTTATTGTACTAAATGAACCCGCATGCTAAATTCCACTTTGACGTAGAATTAATTGCATTAAATTGACTTAGAGACCCTTTTCAATTTTAATTCACATGCTTAGGAAAACAATGTTTGCATAAGCATCTTTTTCCGTTTTACTAACGCGCGTATTGTAAGTCATTCGAGTTCTTAGTAGAGGCCGCTAATGTGCGGGCGGGGTTGGGTGTCCTTTGTGGGCTTCCCAACACGTACCCTCACCCCTTACTCAGAACCTCGGTTTCCGGATGCCCGAAACCGTTGGCGCACGAGAGTCATTCAATACACAATATCCGATAACGTCGGTATTGGTATCAAATACAAAGGGACGAGCCCAATAAACTCTGACATCGGAAATGGGCCGTATTCTGTATACGGACCACTACGACATAGAGTGGGCTTGAATGGTTCCGAATAACCACAAAATTCGGTGGCGACTCCACTTCGACCTAAATTTCAATTCGATCCGTTTCATATGGAGATTCATTCGCCTACACAAACCCGCGCGTGGCCGCGTCGGGGGGGACCTATGTCATGTCCACATATAGATTGAGAGTATGTTTCTTAATAATAAAACCGAGTTGTGATATATAATGAAGGAATGTCCTGAGAATACATTGTCGTTTAAATCACTTGTTAGAATATCACAATAATGGTTGTTAACAAGCCTAACAATATAAATAAGAGTAATAACATCAACAGGGTGAAAAGAGAGTCATGATATTAAATCCATTAAAAGAGGATAATAGTTACAATGATGTATGAGGGTCCGGAATAATATATATAGTAAGTCGTCCAAGGTGTATACGTGAATTCATCGTGTTATAACCTATGTTTCGATGTCAGCAGATCGTTATAATACAAGATAGTAACATCACGACCACGAGTCCTTGAAGCAAAGTAGAATGTCACTGAGTATCATGTCCTGAATGTGGAAAAATTGTCTTTGTGTGAACTAATTGTCTTATCTGTGTGATAGTCGCGGTGTCCAGATATTTAAGAGTGTCTCAGTTTGAGGGTTCACACAATTATGTAAAGTTACAAGTGCATTAGATACGGCATGTCAGCATGTGAATTGAGTCATGACATGAATAATGAGGATAAAAAAAACAATGGTGCTAATAAGTTGTTTGTTTTCTTAAATTTTGTGAAGTGTGATATATAAGAATGAGTATGCAAGTGATTTGTTGGTACTTATATGTTGAATCATGAGAACAATTTAAGTGATGATGCCTACAGTTGTTAGTAAAAAGAGAGTTAATTTGTGAAATGTGAATGAATGCGGGAATAGAATCCCTTGCGACCAGTTAATGGTCTGGTGAGTAAATTCTGAAATCTTGATGAAACGTGAATGAGTTTTTGTGTTAGGCTTGATGTCACAAGATATGGAGGTAGTGAAATGACTAAGTGATGCTATGTATATGAGAAATATGTTGAAAATCGTCATGATGGATCACATGAGTTGACTACAAATATTACCAACCTACTCACCCCTGGTCAGATCATTGGTCAAGGCTTACAAGTATATTTGTTTTAAAAGTTTCAGTGGTGTTCCATGATAATTGATCGAGGGGGAGTATCTCGTTAGTGTCAAGATAATGTCGTAATATATTAGAAGAATTGGGGAAACGTGATTATAGGATTGGTGAACTTCGAGGCGAATTCCTTATAAGGAGGGTAGGATGTCATACCCCGTTATTCCCGTTGCTTATGATTTGTGTGCTTAATGACCATGCCATTTGTCGCATATTGAGTTGGAATGAGTGTCGTTAAACATAAGTGTTTCAATAATTAGTCAATAGTACGTGCTGTAGATACAACAATTAATTACTCCATTAATTAATGATGACGGTGCCATGTGATGTACTCGATTAATTGATGATGGTGCGGGGTGTCGCTAGTCGAGAAGTGTCATTATTGGTTGGATTTTGAACGTTGGGACGAAGTTCCTTCTAAGGAGGGTAGACTGTAATACCTCGTCCCGATTATCCACGTTACATTGTCAATTATTGATTAGTTGGTCGGTCAGGTTGGTATAGTAAGTCGCTTCGTAGTGAGAGGTGAACTTCGGGACGAAGTTCCTTATAAGAAGGGTAGATTGTAATACCCGTAATTTGTATAGAAGTCAAACCCGAGTCAAGGCAAGTAGACCTGATTGTCCCGTTCTATGTAATTATCAGACTGAACCCGTTTCCGAGGCCAATTTGTTTAAACCCGCAATAACAATGATGATAATAATAATAATAATAATAATAATAATAATAATAATAATAATAATAATAATAATAATAATAATGATAATAATGATAAGTAATTGTCAAGCAGCATGTGGAATAGGTTATCAAATTCTCCCACCTCCTTATATATATTCACGCAGCCCTCAGCCGTTGCTTTTTCCCCTTTTCGGTTATACTGTTGCAACCCATGACCAAACCCTTGCATATCCTCGATTATAACTCTCACAATCACGTCAAGCACTAGGACGGAAGGGGGGGAACTCTGGGAATCGAATCGGGCGTCGATTGAGTGAGATCACGACCGTGCGAGCAGTATAGGTATGTCTACGTAGTAATTTCCGTTTCAGCGCCTTTAATTTATACTTCAATGTCGTTTAGAAGTGCCACGATCAGTATAGGGTTGTGTCAGTGTTAAGGTGGTGTCGTGTTGTGGTTGTGTGGGGATGGGTTGTTGTTGTCCGCATCGTACGACTGTTGCCTATGTCCTGTTGCGGTGCCATCATACGTGGATTGTTGTCATCATTATAGTCTTATGTCTGGGATGCCGTCGTGGTACTATTATGGCTGCCACTGAATTGTTTTGCTACATTAGTGAACGGTTGTGTCGTCGTGACTATTGCTACCATGTTTGGTCTCATGTTATAGTTTAGTCAGTCGGGTCGGTCCCACTTTTATAATTTAGACGAATCGATGCCGATTTCATTTTATAATATAATTACAATGGTATCAGACTCATTTTATAATTTAGTTAGGTCGGGTCGGTCTCATCTTATAATCTAGTTAAGTTGGTGTCGGGTCTTTTATAATTTAATTACATTAGGTTCGAGGATATTAAATATATATATAATACTTTAGGAGGATCGGACTACTAGAATCTCCGTGGTGAATTGTACTAACGATGCGGTGATGACCTGCTAACTAGGTAAGGTTATCCTTACTCAGTTTACGTTGTATGTATGATATGTAATGGCATAATAATGATATTGAGATTTTGGCTGTGTGCCTATTGATATTACAGTTGTGTGCCTATTGAGATTGCGGTTGTGTGCCGATTGAGAGAAGGTAGCTAGGACTAGCTAGGCCCGGTTGATCTCGAGACCTTCCCTAATGTTTCCTCCTAGGAGAGCCTAGGAGGGGTGTGCACACTCGGACTGACGGGGCGTGACGCGGTCGCGATAGATAATAGGAATAATGATGATGATAATACTGATACTGATGTTTGTGATGTTGGTTGTACTAATGTTATTTATGTTATCGTAAACTGACCTGGTGTGTATGTCTGACGTATCTGTGATGATCCGATTGATATTTCTGATCAATTGGGGAGCAGTCTATAATGCAGGTTATGTATATTATGATGTGTTTGGATGCTGGGATACATGTACGGGATTAGGGTGTGCGCGACTTGTGAGTCCAGACGTAGTACGGATGAATGCATAGACATTCCGTTTTATAGAAGGTGTAGCTTCCGTTGTATTACCAGAGTTGTAATAGTTAATGAGTTGTAATGTTTAAATCATGTGGCCAGTTTGGCATTCCATATTGTATTGTAATGAGCTACTACCTCGGGGAACCGAGATGGTAACGTCCTTATTTACTTGGGAATGTCTGGTAAAGCTCCTACGTAAATGGGGGTGTTACAAAAGTGTTGTACTAGTATAAACTAATATTTTCACTATTTTGATATGATACTATTTTAGTAAAGTTTCTAAAAATAGAAGTTTCCAAAAATAGAAAGTTTCCTCTTTTGGAAAGTGATACTTTTTCCTTTTGTTCTCTTATTGTTTATAATGATTATATCATTTGAATATCGACAATGGCTTTGTTTTGGAGTTATGGAATAAAGACAAGTGTGAGGTTAGAGTAATATATTCTAGGGTCTACGTTTTTGCCATCAACTATAAGGCTAGTGTATCAGGAATCGGTATATTGGTTGTTGAACCGGGTGACAGGTATCCCGGGAGTTGTGTACATTTGGACCTTAAGCTTAGGCCTCGTAGTAAGTAGTTGTCATAAGTTGAACTGGGTGACAGGTAATCCCAGGAGGGGTGTGCATTGTCTTAAACTAGGGCCACCCATTTATAAGTTGCCGTCCTATTATGGTTGAGTAGCCTAGTTAGAGATCGAAGTTTGATTTGTTTGAACTAAGTTCTCGAACCTAGTTTTAGTATTCACATAGTGAAAGTCTAGTCGTCTACACTAATCCTATCCATAACGCCATTTTGAATATTTTTATTATTATCGATATGATTTGGTTTGCAGGTTGGCAAATATATTATGTTTTCTTCGAAAAACTCATTTTTATTATAATGTTTCCTTACGTGATGTTTTTCACTAAAAGCTTATTTTCATTATAATGTTTTACTGTTTTTTATTTTTACTATTTTTCTATAGTAGTAATTACAGTTTTAAAATCCTTTTATATGGCTCGGAGAACGTTGACGTTGCTCCCCACTGATTGTGTCTGTTATGTTTTAACATGGCAGGTATACGTGTTTCCGGGTGTGGGCTAGCGAGCAGTGTGGATCTTGCTTGTTTAATTTAATAATTTTGTCTTATGGATTGTTCAGACCCCTTTAATGGATTGTTTTAAATTCTGGCCATTTTTATTCATGGCCTATTGTTTGACTTTACCATTTTAATTTTTAAGACATAGTTACGGTGTGTTTTAATTCCGACTCTACAGTGTTTCCGCCACTGTATCGCGTTAGATTTTTTTAGGGGATTACACCTGGAGGCTGCAAAACTAAGCAATACAAGTATAAACAAAAGAAACCAAACCCAACCAAAGACAAAAACTCAAAACATAAACTTATAAACACGAATAAGGATACTCACCAGACCCTGCACAATGCGGTGAGAAACGTGTAAGTCGGGACGAAACAACAACTGGTGACCGTCCTAGTCTCGGGCCCACTCAGGGTCCTCATAGCCGATCTCTTTGTTCTCTGGTACGGGAATCAGGACATAAGCCTTCCTAGCAAACGTCTCGGGAAGACTCCGCTTCCTTGCTCAATCAAAGTCGGCCTCATTTATGGCCTCCGAATCACGACGATACGATGAAATGCTTCGTCGTCTTCTGCGAATCCCGCGGGGAGTCAATGAGCTCGTCCCGGCGGCCTCGCCACTAGTGTACCAGCCGTAGAAGCTCCCTCGAGATGCTCGGTATCACCTCTAGCTACAAAACCAAGCAAAATACAAAATCCATGCCTCAGGTCAGGCTAAAGCAGCTTAAACGGGTCAAAATAAGGTCAAAATTTCGGATACAGATATCGAAATTCCGAAAAGTTCGCTAACATCTATTTTCGACGCCGATCACGATGGAAGTGGTTTCGGGAAAATACGGCATTATTACAACGCCTTTTGGTCCATCGTAAGTCACACAAAACCTCACGGAAGGCCCTAGAGGTCATTCTAGCTCACAAAAATTGACAAAGGATTCACCCACATCATCACAAACACTAATTGAGCAAGATTAAATAAGGCAAGTATGGGAATTACCGAGAAAACGATTCCTAACCCTAGGCATTTCGAGTTTATCGCCATAGGATGTAACACCCGCTATTTTTCCTAGCATTTTGATCCTTACCATTATAACTTCGTCATAACTCTGTCAAATTTTGGTCTTATGTTTCATCATTTTTCCAAGCTTATTTTCAATTTTGAATTTGGTGATATTTATTTTTATTTTAAAAGATTTTAATTTTTTTAAATCTATTTATTTGATTTTCTTCGTAAACTATTTATTTTTCCGCGAGGAATTCTATTTCTATACGAATTAACGTTTTTAAGCTCGAATTTAAGTTATTTCTTTTCCTTCAAGTGTCTAGATATAATTATATAATATTTTCAACCTTGAAATACTTTTGTTTACGAAAACTTAGCCATTAATGATTTTATTACGAAGTTTCGTAAATAATTATTTTCTTACGGGAGGTTTACTCGAATTGCTTTGAAATGCCTTTAACTATTTTACGATCCTTTTTTTATCAACTTAAAATTTATTTGAGACCTTTTCCCCATATTTTGGACCAACAAAGCTTCTTGTCACAATTTTAATACGTTTTATTAACACGTTTCATTTTATTACGTAAACCGAAAAGATATGATTATTTTTCTTTTCATTTATTTGATGCATTATTATCAAACTCTTCATACTCCCTCTTACCTTCTTTTGGCCAGCCGTTTTAGGCTAAACACACCTTGTTTTCATCACCCTTTTTAATATCATTTATGCTTAAACCATCCATTCTCCCTTACATTCATTTTTTCATAAAAAAATATTACAACTTCTCCTTCCTTCTTCCTTTGGCCGAGTTGCTCTCTCCTTTTCCTAGGCTGGTTCTTGCTTCATTTGAGTCTCAATCGTCTCATTTTTATCGTCAAATTAATTCTCTTTCCGATCCTATCGTTAAGGTAATAATCGACGTTGTTTTCGATCATTATTTACCTTGATTTTATTAGTTTTTCTCATGGTATTTTTTTGCCATGATTTTCGTGTATGGTAGGTTTTGTGGACGATCCTGAGGTGTAATCCCCTAGAAAATCTAACGCGATACAGTGGCGGAAACACTGTAGAGTCGGGAATAAAACACACTGTAACTATGTCTTAGAAAATTAAAATGGTAAAGTCGAACAATAGGCCTAAAATAAAAATGGCCAAAATTTAAAACAATCCACAAAAGGGGTTGAACAATCCATAAGACATAATTATTAAAATAAACAAGCAGGATCCACACGGCTCGCTAGCCCACACCCGGAACACGTATACCTGCCATGTTAAAACATAACAGCCACAATCAGTGGGGAGCAACGCCAACGTTCTCCCAGCCGTATAACAGGATTTTAAAACTGTAATTACTATTATAGAAAAATAGTAAGAAAAGGGAAAACAGTAAACATTATTATGAAAATAAGTTTTCAGTGAAAAACTTCACGTATCGAAACAATATAATAAAAACGAGTTTTCCAAAGAAAACATAAAACATTTGCCAACATGCAACCAAATTATATCGATAATAATAAAAATAGTCAAAATGGCGTTATGGATAGGATTAGTGATGAAGACTAGACTTTCACTAGGAGAATACTAAAAACTAGTTTCGAGAACTTAGTTCAAACAAATCAAACTTCGATCTCTAACTAGGCTACTCAACCATAATAGGACGACGACTTATAAATGCGTGGCCCTAGTTTAAGATAATATGCACACCCCTCCCGAGCATCATAAATACTCAGTTCAACCCGATGGCGTCTTACACTGCGAGGCACGAGTTTAAGGTCAAAATGTACACACACTCCCGAACACCATATATGCTCGGTTCAACAACCAGTATGCCCCATAAAGACACACCAGCCTTATATTTGATGGCAAAAACGTAAACCCCAGAATATATTACTCTAAACTCACACTTGTCCTTATTCCATAACTCCAAAACAAAGCCATTATCGATATATTTAAGAGATATAATCGTTATAAACAATAAGAGAACAAAAGGAGTAACCATCATATTCCAAAAGAGGAAACTTTCTATTTTAGGAAACTTATATTTTTAGAAACTTTACTAAAAATAGCATTATATTAAATTAGCGAAAATATTAGTTCATACTAATACAACATTTTTAGTAAACGATATAGATTTATAAAACTAATACTTTCGGCCTTAACGATATTAATTGATAAAGTGCAAACATTTAGGTTTATGAAATTATTGAAATATCATACGAGTATTTATAAAATGATTAAAATGTCAAACAATTTAATACTACTAATCAGGGTGTTTTTAAAATTTATAAAAGTAAAATTCCCTAGTTATTAATAGTTTCGACAATACGAACATAAATAGGATTTTACGGCAAATGTCAAATTAAATCTTTTAACGTCTTTTATTTAATTAAACCGATGAATATATTTATAGTATTTTAAGGGATGATTTAACTCTTAAAGTTTCAGATTTAAATATTTTCAAAATTGCTGGAAAAATAATTTTTTTAGGTAAGACAAAGGATTTTAACGATAAATCGTAATTTTGTCCAAAAATCATTACTAATAATTAAAGACTTTAATAAATAGTACAAAAATTACGTAAAATAGCTTAAATAATTTTTTAGACATTCTGTCCAGAAAATAAAATTTTCCAGAATCCTTAAACTTGGTTTTTAAAGGGTTTTCTCGTTAATCGTCTAATCTCGACAATAACGATTAATAAAAATAGTAATTACAAAACGATTTACGTATTAATATCCAAAAATTATAATTAAACTTAAAAATCATGATTTTTCAGAATATACTAATTTTTCAGATTTTCCAAAATTCCAGATTTAACAAATTCCAACAAAACCGTCATTTAAAACCCGTTTTCACAATTAACGATTTCATTAATAAAACTTATCATTCCTAACAATTTATTAAAGTACTAAAAATCATAAAATTATATTTTATCATGAAATTATCAGAATCATAATTTTTTTCCAGATTAAATCAAAAGACCAAAAATCGAGAATTTAAACGACAAATGCGGTTTTAACGATAAACGATGATTTAAAGTGATTAATTAATTCATCCACTTAACAATTCCAATAAATTATGAAAAAATTCAGAAAATTCTATTTCATTAGAAAGGTTCACCATGTCAAAAATCAGATTAAAATAAAATGCTTAAGTACTAGAACTAAAAATCGGTTTTTAATCATTTTTGTCCGTAAACGGTAATAATTCAATAATCGATATCAAAAATATAAGAAAAATACCAAATTATTAAAAATCATCAAAAACATATTTTTTTTTACAGAATATAATCATATATTACAAGTTTAGGCCGAATATTACGATTTTACAAATTAATACGACGATTTAATCGTTAATCTCGTAAAAGCGATAAAAATACTAAAACATGCAAATTTTCAAATTTTAAAAATTTTCCAGATTATATGACATACATATATAGTCAAAAATAAAATTATAATAATATACATGCAATTACACAAATAAAATCATGCAATACCGAGTAACATCGACGTTATCTCCAATCCAAATCCGAGTCTATGATAAATTCATCGGCTTCGGGGTCGTCCAAGAATCCTTCAATACACGAAATACATGGTACAAAAATACCATGAGAAAACTAAAAGAATCGAGGTAAATAACGATAGGAATTAACATCGATTATTACCTTAACGAAGGGAAAAGAAAGACGATTAATTTGGAGATGGAAAAGGGACGATCAAGACTCAATTTGAGACCAAACATGGCTGGAAAATACTGCTGGAATTCATGGCCAAAGAAGAGGAAATAGAGAGTATTTGCCTTGATTATTTTTGTGTAAAAATGAATGAATAACAAAGTGAAAAGTTTAGGCTTAAATGATAATTAAAATTTGATAAAAACAATGCTATGGATGCATGAACTAGGCAGCCAAAATATGTGAGAAAGGGAGTGTGAAGAGTTTGGTCAATTCATCACAATAAATAAGAAGAAATAAAATATCTAAGGCTTAATTTATTTGTAAAATAAAAAAAAGTATACAAAGTTGTAGTGTAAAAATGTGACATGGGTGTGTCACGGTCCAAAACATGGGGAAAATGTCCCAAATAATTTCTAAGTTGATAAAAAGATGAATCGTAAAATTATTAAAGGTATTTCAAATCAGTTCGAGTAAACCGCGCGTTGGAAAATAATTATTTACGAAACTTCGTAATAAAATCATTAAAAGTCAAATATTCTTAAATAAAAATATTTCTTAGTTGGAAATATCATATAAACTTGTTTTGATATTTAGGAAAAATAAATAACTCAATTCCAAGCTTAAAACGTTAGTTCGTCGAAAAATAGAACTTCACGCGCAAAAATAAATAGTTTACAATGAAAATCAAATAAATAGCTTTATAATAATTAAAATCTTTTAAAATAAAAATAAATATTATTTGACTCAAAAATAATAAGAATTCAGAAAGATGAAGAAAATAGAAGACGAAATTGACATATAGTCATGACGGAGTCACAAAAGATTAATTAACGACACTAGGAAAATAGTGGGTGTTACATGAGGCCGACGAGTATATTATCGATTCTGATTTGGACTAGAGGTAACGTCGATGTTACTCGGTATTACTTGATTTTATTTGTGTGATTAGATGTATATTTTTATATTTCATATTTGACAATATATGTATGTCATATATTCTAGAAAATTTTTTAAAGTTGAAAATTTGTATGTTTCGGTATTTTTATCGCTTTTACGAGATTAACGATTAAATTGTTGTATTAATTTGTAAAATCGTAATATTTGGCCTAAACTTGTAATATATGATTATATTCTGTAAAAATGAGGTTTTTGATGGTTTTTAATAATTTAGTATTTTTATGATATTTTAGTTATCGATTATTGAATCATTACCGTTTACGGACAAAGACGATTAAAAGCCGATTTTTAGTTTTAGTACTTAAACATTTTATTTTAATCTGAAATTTGATGTGGGTAAACTTTATGGTGAAATAGAACTTTATGAATTGTTTCATAATTATTTGGATTTGGTAAGTGGGTGAATTTATTAATCACTTTAAGTCATCGTTTATCGTTAAAACGGTGTTTGTCGTTTAAATTCTCGATTTCTGGTCTTTTGTTTTAATCTGGAAAAAATATGATTCTGATGATTTCGTAATAAAATGTAATTTTATGATTTTTAGTGCTTTAATAAAATGTTACGAATGATAAATTTTATTAATGGAATCGTTAATTGTGAAAACGAGTTTTTAAAGACGGTTTTAACAGGATTTACTAAATCTAAAATTTTTTGAAATCTGGAAAAATAGTATTTTCTGGAAAATCATGATTTTTAAGTTTAATACTCCCTCCGATTCAGAATAATCTTCCCCTTTGATTAAAATATACCTCACATATATTAAACAAAGGGGAAGATTATTCTGAATCGGAGGGAGTAATAATTTTTGGATATTAATACGTAAATCGTTTTGTAAATACTATTTTTTTTATTACTAATCGTTATTGTCGAGATTAGACGATTAACGAGAAAACCCTTTAAAAACCGAAATTGCGGATTCTGGAAAATTTTCTTTTCTCGACAGAATGTCCATAAATGTATTTTAGCTATTTTACATAATTTTTGTACTATTTATTAAAGTCTTTAATTAATAAGTATTGATTTTTGGACAAATTATGATTTATCGTTAAAATGCTTCGTCTTACCTAAAAGAATTATTTTTCCAGCAATTTTGAAGGTATATAAATCTGAAACTTTAAGAGTTAAATCACCCCTTAACATACTTTAATTATATTCATTGATAATCAAATAAAAGATGTTAAAATATTTAATTTGACATTTGCCATAAAATCCTATTTATAATTGTATTGTCGAAACTAAAAATAATTAGGGAATTTTAGCTTTGTAACCTTTTAAAACACCCTGATTAGTAGTATTTAAATGTTTAAGATATTTTTAATCATTTTATAAACACTTGTGAGATATTTAATAATTTAATAAACCTAAACGCTCTCATTTTGATAATTAATATCGTTAAGGTCGGAAGTACTAGTTTTCTTAATCTATATCGTTTACAAAAATGTTGTATTAGTATAAACTAATATTTTTGCTATTTTGATATGATGCTATTTTTAGTAAAGTTCCAAAAAAATAGAAGTTTCCTCTTTTGGAAAGTGATCCTTTTTCCTTTTGTTCTCTTATTGTTTATAATGATTATAATCCATTATATCTTTTGAATATCGATAATGGCTTTGTTTTGGAGTTATGGAATAAGCCCAAGTGTGAGGTTAAAGTAATATATTATGGGGTTCTAGACGAAGAAATTTCCCTAACTATAAAAATTTCCCTAACTAGAGAGAGGAACTGAACCCTTGACGGTAGGGATTTGTCGTGAATCCCACCGATCAAATAAATAACCGGCAAAACCTAACTAGGGTCGCTAGGGTAAGTCGGGTCGAATCCACGGGGACGGTAAGAGGCGTCTAGACCAAGGTCGCCCAAATACGAGCCTAAGTCAATGAGCTCAACTAGAGAATGGTAGAAGGAGAGAAGGCTAGACTAAGACTAAAGTACCGGAGAAACAGACAAGGAAAACGGGCTAGGATTAGGTCGGGGTCAAAGGGGTAACGGAATGGTCAAGGAAGGGCTAGAGTGAAGGAGGTAGTAGGGTGATCTAGGTTGGTCCGGGCTCTCGCAACTTAGACCCACCTAGAGGTTCCTCATGGAACCCATCCGGCGACACACATGACAAAGAAAGACAAGAAAAACAAGCATTCCAACCTACTTAGTCATTCAAGCATTTCAACAAACATGTAATATGCATCAACCAAGAGGAAACCCACATCTTCCACCAATTTCTCCAACAAACCCTTAATCATCCAATTAACACCCTAATCACCTTACTAACCCTAGCAAGAACACTACTCTAACATCATCAAACTAATTCTAACAAGAACAAGAGGAAACAACACAAGAATCAAAACATCCATAATGAAACTAGTGAAAAAGATAAACTAAGAACAATAAGATGAACAAAGATTGAAACTTGGATAAATAAACAAGATTAAGAGTAAAAGGATGAGAAGATTATACCAACTAACAAGGGAATGAAAAGATGAGAACTTGTATATAAAGAACACCCAAAACATCCACCAATGTTGTCAAGATTGGATGGATTCTTCAAGAGATCCCTTAATACAAGATTCACTAACTAGATTAAGGACTAATTAACACTAATCTACACTAATCTAACCTAAAGTAGTCTAGGGTTTAGTGGGAAGTGAAGAACATAACATAGGATTACAAGAGGATGGGTATTTATAGGGTTACAATGGAAAGGAGGAAGGAACAAAGTGACGCGGCTCGAACTGGGACTTTCCCGATCGGGAATGGGAATCCCGATCGGGAAACTTCAACTTTCCTGATCGGGAATATGCCAACCCGATCGGGAATGCTCCACAGTGGCTACGTCTTCTGTGCACCTCATCCCGATCGGGTTTGAGGCCTTCCCGATCGGGATGGGTCTTGTAGGCCTCCAATATGAACTTTTTGGTCCCTCCTTGCTTCTCATGGGCTTCCCATCGATTCTCAGGACTCGGGATCGGGTCTCGGAGGCTCGGGATTGGGTCCCAAGGTCTCGGGGTCGATTCCAAGGCATCGAATCATCGTTCCTTTACTCCGTTGGCTCCAAAATGTGTATGTATAGAGTCGGAATCGCTCCAACTCTTCCAAATCGGTCTCGGGAACCTGAAACGAACTAAAGGAAGCATAAGAAGCCCCTAAACCGCTCCCAAGGAGCGATTCTACAAGGAAAATGGGACCAAAACACTACAAAATAGGCACTACAAACCACACTTATCAACTCCCCCACACTTAACCCTTACTCGCCTTGAGTAAGCACATACTAACTACTATACTAGCCGAATGGGTATTAGCGCACCCTACGCCCTTTCAACTCACGCGATAACACTTAGAGGACAAGTGCTATCCGCAAGGCAAGTGGGGTCTTGCGACAAAACTGTGGATGCAACCGGACACAAAAACACATAAACAAACAAACATACAAACAAACACACAAAAGGTTGCACCCAAAAGAAAAGAAATACCGCTTCCCTCAAACAAGCGGTGAAAGAAGCACCGGTTTAGGACTCAAGGCAAGTGTCAACGTTCCCAAGCTAGCAATACAAACCAAAATGGACAAAACCCTAATAGTATGACGACAACGCAATAAAAACGTTGGTAACTTACCTCGGTCCTCCTAACTTTCTAAAAACGTACCACGGGACGATCGGCGGGATGGAAAGTGATGAACCACGGTGTTAGTCGACACTGTAGGTAAGTGAGACCCCGCCCCCTTTAGCGTGAGCCAAGAGGGTCGTCCCGTGTCCAAAACCGCCTAACTAGTCCAAGTAAAAAGGTGGAAAACATGCAAAATGAGGGAAGACCGACTAATGCCGCTATCATCCATCCTCGGGACTCGGTCCTTTGGTAGGCTCTTCACGGCAAAAGTCGGAAAAAGGCTTATTTTTGTGGGGTTAAGATCTTTTTGTGAGACGATTTTCTTTTGGCATTTTCTCTTTTCTTTTGCATTTTTGTTTTGTTTTGCCATGCCATTTCTTTTTCTTCTTTTCTATTTTCTTTTTGGCTTTTGTGCCTTTTCTTTTTCTTCATTCTTTTCTTTCTTTCATTTTCTTTCTTTTTTTCTTATCTTTGCCCTTTTGGCTTGATTTGGCTTTTTGCATTCCTTTGTATGACAAGAAAGGGAGAATTCAACAATTTACAATTTTATTGTGTGGATATGTGTAGGAGGTAGGTGAATGGGAGAGTTGGGAGCGCGCTTTCCCTTCAAACCCACAAAAAGTGGAGAACTTGGACTAATCAAACAACCTCAGACACTGTCACCTAAGGGACGGGACTCGGTAACCAAGGCCTTTTCACACCGTGGGTGGTCATAATGGTCAAAAGTGCAAATCCCGCAGTAAATCCCTAGTAAGCTAGGTGGACTCAAGGTAAAGGACCAACGAAATCATTGATTTAGGGTCATTCTACTAGACTAAAGTCCAAGACTCGATTTATACCACTAAAAAGGGAAAGTAAACACTTGCACACTAGCCTCTAAACCGGGTTTTCAAAAACCATTTACACACAAGACACACAACAAAACACAAAACAAAGACTCAACGAAAACGAAAGAAAAAGAAACAAAAGCAACTAAAGAAGAACAACACACAACAAACACATAGAGAACACAAACACCACCCCTATCTTCCAAATGAGCAACCAAATCAACCTCAAGCATTACAAAGCTCCACCCGAGCACACCGCATCACAATCTCCTCCAAACTCCACAAGAGATAAAGAAGAAAAAGGGATAAAGATGTTACCAGAAGTCTTGCAAGCTCTCCAAAGCTATCGGTGATTCAAGCAACCTATAAGGAAAAAGGGAGGCGAAACACGCACAATACAACAAATACACGATACAACGACAAAAAAGGAAAACACACAAAAGGAAAATCATTTTGATTTTTATGAAAAAATTTCATATTTTTAGGATTTTTAAAGATTTTTTTGGAAAAACTACGAAAATAAAACTAACTACGATAGAATATCGCTCCCCCACACTTAAACCGAGCCATGTCCTCATGCTCGATCGTAGTGTGCGGAGAGACAAAAGAAAAAGAAAAGAAACTACGAAAATAAAGCTAAAAATCAAAAATAAAGTGGAGAAAAGGGTAGAAGGCGTCCGGCCGGGGTGTAGTCAAGTCACCATGGGCCGAGACAGGAAAAGATATGGACGGGGGAAGAAATAAAAAGAAAGAAATAAAAGGAAATGGGAGGGGAGGACTAGGTGTAATCACATCACCTAGCCCGGATTCCGCCTAAATCCGACTAAATCCTACAAAAAGGTGAAAATCTTGAAAAATTTGGATTTTGAAATGACTCTCGATGTAGTCACGTCATCGAGAGTCGGGAGCAACCATAAACCAAGGCCTCGAAGGCCACCATGACAAAGGGGAAGGGGAGAAACAAGGGGAAAACAAGCAATAAAAAACGGAAAAGAAAGGATAGTTGCCATACCGACCGGTTAGCAACTCACTCTCTCCATCGTCTCAATGACCAATATAGGTACTTGCTTGTTGTCGTCATTGTCATCCTTCTTCAAGCTTGAGAAAACCGCATGGCTAAGGTAGTAATGGTGCGAGGGGGTGGGATTTGATGTGAATATCGGTCTAAAGTAGATAGAAGATGAAGTGAGGATATGAAAATGAAGTATGTGGGTGGTATGATATGGGCAAGGAAGGTAGGGAGGTTGGGTGGGGGTATACAATGGTTGGGTGGGCTTAAATGTCAAAGAAGAGGCACCAAAAAGGAGTAGGGGATCATCCCGGTCGGGATGGGTGGTCTCGGTCGGGATGACATACTCGTCCCGGTCGGGAAGCCTCCTTCCCGATCGGGATGACACTCCAGTGAACTCGATTTTTGGCACCCTCATCCCGATCGGGACGGCCCCATCCCGGTCGGGACGACACACCCTTCCCGGTCGGGAAGGGTCTTCATGACTCCCATGACCCCAAAAACCGACTTCCTTACTCACGATCCAAGCTCTATCACTAACCACTCCTTTCTAGGAGTCACTTTCACTTCACCTATCACAATAAACTCAAACAAAACATCAAATTCTCTCCCTCACAATGCTCATCAATAATCCAATATTACAAGAATACCACAAAACTAGCAAAAATCAAGAGAAAAATCACACAAATACAAACACAAGTACTCTAAAGAGGAGAGGAGAATATACAACATGACGGTTCTTTAGGAACTCCGTCAAACCTAGGATGGTGGACTCTTCTTCAACCGTAGCCCTCAAGGGCATGGAGGAGCAAGTCGAACGCGCTACCGACATCATAATGAAGGCCCAAGAAGCGCTCGAGCCTATCCAACCTCCACGGCCTCCAAGGAGGAGGCAAGAAGTAGGAATCCCAAGACCCAACGTCATCATTCATGTCATCTCCGGGGTCTATCCATCCCACGAGCTTCACCGACCTCTTCCTCCCTAGGCATCGCCTCCAATCACAAGCAAGCTTCATCTCCAAGAAACGAGGCACAAAAAGCGGTTTTGGCCTCATCTCCTCGATGCACACCCCCACACTTTCCTCAAGTTGTGGTTCCCCATCTTCATCACTCGGCCCCCCATCATTACGGAGGAGTGGATTGAAACTTCTACCGGCGGTTTCAATCCCTTCCAAACCATCGCTTGGTTCACTAGCAAGGGGCTCTTGATGCTTATCCACGTTCTCGGACAAGGGCAACTCGAGGCTATCAATCTCACCCAACAACTTCACAAACTCTACCAAACCATCCAACTCACTATCCTCCTCCAATTCCTCACCAATGTTGTCTTCACCGAGGGTTATATCCTCATTCGTCACTTTTTGGGTAGGCGATTGAGGTTCTTCAAAGCAAATCTCTCCATCAAAGGGAACAACGTTGGCGGCTTCGTGATTAGGTTGCTCCTCTTTCTCAAGTGGGCACCCTTCATCTAATTGCGATGTTCGGGATAAATACATTACGGTTTGAACAGATAATGCATTTAATTGAGCATCCCTCGCCTTGTTTGCCCTTCGCATTTGGACCCATAATTCATCTTGTTCTTTTTGCAATTGAAGAAGCGAATGATACAACTCCAAGTTTGACGATTGGTGATCATTGGGGTCTTGTAAAGCTCCTTGAAAATCTTGATGATGCCCAAGGGGTGGGGCATCATATTGTTGGTAGCAAGGTTGGGGTGATTGGTAGTATTGTGGGTCATGGGGTTCATATTGTGGTTGGGGTGTAGGGTAATATGGTGGGTTTTGGGGGTATTGGCTTCCATAAGGTGAATCTTGATTGAACATGGTGGGTTCACATTGATAACTCGAGTAATAATCGCCATGATCGTAGGATTGGTAATCGTTCACTTGTTGGTAGCCATTTTCATAACCTTGAAGTTCATACCCACTAGAGTCTTGATCCCCCCAAGAAGCTTGATTATGGTAGGAGGACGTCATGTCATAGCTTTGGTTCATAGAAGAAGAGGAGTAGCTCATATCGGCTCCCGAGTATGTGGAGTTTAGATCAAACCCCATGCTTGCTCGAAAATCGTAGTCCATACCCGATTGGAAACCTCTCACCCTAGCAACTGTCTGTTTAAGCGGCTCTAAGTCGCAAGAAGAAGATGGTCACCACCTCTAAGCACAAATTGTAGACTAAGGACAAACGTGAGAAGTCTAGTGCTTTTTGGGCACTAGACAAGAGAGAAATAAACCTCACACACAAGCAAGGTAACCAAAAAGAAAAAAGAAAACACAAACACAAACACAAAGTCAAGTAACTAGGAAAACAAAGTCTAAACTAGCACCGTCTCCGGCAACAGCGCCGAATTGACGGTAGGGATTTGTCGTGAATCCCACCGATCAAATAAATAACCGGCAAAACCTAACTAGGGTAGCTAGGGTAAGTCGGGTCGAATCCACGGGGACGGTAAGAGGTGTCTAGACCAAGGTCGCCCAAATATGAGACTAAGTCAACGAGCTAAACTAGAGAATGGTAGAAGGAGAGAAGGCTAGACTAAGACTAAAGTACCGGAGAAACAGACAAGGAAAACGGGCTAGGATTAGGTCGGGGTCAAAGGGGTAACGGAATGGTCAAGGAAGGGCTAGAGTGAAGGAGGTAGTAGGGTGATCTAGGTTGGTCCGGGCTCTCGCAACTTAGAACCACCTAGAGGTTCCTCATGGAACCCATCCGGCGACACACATGACAAAGAAAGACAAGAAAAACAAGCATTCCAACCAACTTAGTCATTCAAGCATTTCAACAAACATGTAATATGCATCAACCAAGAGGAAACCCAAATCTTCCACCAATTCCTCCAACAAACCCTTAATCATCCAATTAACACCCTAATCACCTTACTAACCCTAGCAAGAACACTACTCTAACATCATCAAACTAATTCTAACAAGAACAAGAGGAAACAACACAAGAATCAAAACATCCATAATGAAACTAGTGAAAAAGATAAACTAAGGACAATAAGATGAACAAAGATTGAAACTTGGATAAATAAACAAGATTAAGGGTAAAAGGATGAGAAGATTATACCAACTAACAAGGGAATGAAAAGATGAGAACTTGTATATAAAGAACACCCAAAACATCCACCAATGTTGTCAAGATTGGATGGATTCTTCAAGAGATCCCTTAATACTAGATTCACTAACTAGATTAAGGACTAATTAACACTAATCTACCTTAATCTACACTAATCTAACCTAAAGTAGTCTAGGGTTTAGTGGGAAGTGAAGAACATAACATAGGATTACAAGAGGAGGGGTATTTATAGGGTTACAATGGAAATGAGGAAGGAACAAAGTGACGCGGCTCGAACTGGGACTTTCCCGATCGGGAATGGGAATCCCGATCGGGAAACTTCAACTTTCCCGATCGGGAATATGCCAACCTGATCGGGAATGCTCCACAGTGGCTACGTCTTCTGTGCACCTCATCCCGATCGGGTTTGAGGCCTTCCCGATCGGGATGGGTCTTGTAGGCCTCCAATATGAACTTTTTGGTCCCTCCTTGCTTCTCATGGGCTTCCCATCGATTCTCGGGACTTGGGATCGGGTCTCGGAGGCTCGGGATTGGGTCCCAAGGTCTCGGGGTCGATTCCAAGGCATCGAATCATCGTTCCTTTACTCCGTTGGCTCCAAAATGTGTATGTATTGAGTCGAAATCGCTCCAACTCTTCCAAATCGGTCTCGGGAACCTGAAACGAACTAAAGGAAGCATAAGAAGCCCCTAAACCGCTCCCAAGGAGCGATTCTACAAGGAAAATGGGACCAAAACACTACAAAATAGGCACTACAAACCACACTTATCAACCCTAGAGAGAGGAAATCCATACACAGCCACCATTGAAACGAAGATTGATCACCCTGTCATGGCGGGGAAATCTAAGCGAAATAAAAGTGATATTGTCATATCTCCACGTACCAAAAATGCACAATCTGCAAGAGACAAGGAACAGGTGACGAGGAAAGGACCAACTGAAGATGATGTTTGTGGACATGACATAGGTCCACCCCGACGCGGCCACGCGCGGGTTTGGGGAGGCGAATGAATCTCCATATGAGATGGATCAAATTGAATTTTAAATCGAAGTAGGAGTCGCCACCGAATTTTATGGTTATTCAGAACCATTCGAACCCACTCTATGTCGTAGTGGGCCATATTTAAAACATGACCCATTTCCGATGTCAGAGTTTATCGGGTTTGTCCCTTAGCATTACGATACCGATACCGACATTATCGGATACCGTGTATTGAATGACTGTCGTTGCCAATGGATTCGGACATCCGAAAACCATGCTTCTGAGTAAGGGGTGAGGGTACGTGTTGGGAAGTTCATTGAGAACACCCAACCTCGCCCGCACTTAGCGGCCTTTACTAAGATATCGTTCGTTTTTTACGTACACGCGTTAGTTCGACGGTTGAATGATATGCAAAGATTATTTTCCTAAGATATGTGAGAAAAACAAATAAACGGGTTGCTAAGTCGTTTACTGCATATTAAACTAATAACGTCAAAGTTATTTTAGCATGTGAATTCGTTTTAGTCTAATAAAACGATAAAAACCAAAATATGAAAATAAATTGCTACAAACACGAGAAAACGAGTTAGTAACAATAAATAAATCGAATAACGATGTAAATAAATAAAATTCATGATTTTGAAAAGACTTATGTCACGTGATGGATTAGCACGCATTGACCGAGGTAAAAAAAAGGTATTTATCGAAATATGTCGCGAAAGTCGCTTTTTATGTAAGACTCGAGAAGAATAAAAAATAGAAATGCGAGGAAACGAAAAAAGAGACTCGGCGGAACAGGCCACCGCGCGAGTCGCCTGACCGGCGCGCGACTCGCGTGGCAGGTTGTCCGATTTTTTACTTTGTCGAGAAATCGTTAATTTTTATAAATCCCGTACAATATGGATTAATTTATACCCGATTCATATTTTCGATATTCGTCGTATTCGATATTCGATTATGAATCGATAACGAATAGTCGGAATGGTTTTAGAAAAGGTTTTGAGAAAAGGTTTTGTTTTTTGAACGAAAAATAAGAAAAGAGAATTTTGAACGAAAAAGATGTTAATTCTCTCCGCGTATAAAATCGTCGAATTTTGTTTAAGAAGATGTAACGATTTTATTTAGCATCAACGAGAAATAATTAATTTTGTTCTTGTTGGATACAATATTCGATTAGAGAATCGATATCGTATTTTAAGAATGTTATAAAAAAAATAGTTTTTCGTAGTATCGATATTAGAAATAGTAAATATTCGACAAACGACCCATATTAAAAAAATACGACCGACGACGACACGACCCGTAAAAAAGAACGTGAGAAAGGAAGAGAAGAAAGAGAAGCATCGGGTTTGATTTACACCGTCAACCTACATGCTTTGTTTTCTCGGGATAAGGCTCGTCGGAAAGTGGTTTAAACTTGGGAGCGTCGAGATGATGCGGGATGAGTTAAGGTGTGCGGTTAGACGTGTGGTTGGGCGTGTGGTTGGACGGTTTCTCGGGAATATGTCGGGATTTGCCTTGAATTATTTCTACTAGATATCGAGGATGTATGTGTATTATGGCTGTAAAAACTGTGTCAAATCGTGTCCTCTTGTGTTGGACGAGAGGTCCTATTTATAGGAGTCGAGGTAGTCTTGCTTGTGTGACAAGAAATACCGGTTTGGATAGGAAATAGGAGAGTTCGAGAGGAAACCAAAGTCTCGTTTCTTGGTGGGGAAGCCAAATATCTCGGCTGGTGGGGGAGTGTTTCGGCTGTTTTGGATGTCTTGGCCGAGTATTTGGAGCTCGGTCGGTGTCTGATTCGGTTTCCGGATAGAATTCCTACTTGAGATGGAATTCTACCTTTAACGGAATTGTTTTAATGTTCTCGAAGCTGATTTTTTGTAGTGTTGGAGTTCAAACTAAACACTTGAGGTGTCACGGTTTGTCCGCGAGTCTCGGGAAAAAGTATCTTTGACCGGGTTTGACCCGGTCGCTAAAAGACGGTTTTACCCCTGGTGACGGTTTCGACCCAAATTAGTCTTATTTGACTCAAAACGACCCACTGGGCCTAGATTTGAGGTTGGTTTTGTGAGATTTGTACTCCGTAATAAGTCTAAACCAAATGTCCATGATTACGAGCCCATATCCGAGTCCATCAAAGCACGGTTACGTCCAATCATCATCGGGTGTTTGGCGGGACCTACTATAGACACCTGGCGGTCAAAATGTGGGTGTCTACAGAGCCCCCACTCTTACTGAGGCTTGGACAAGGCAAAAGTCAGAGTAGCTACTAGGTCAATCAAGGATTAAAAACTGGCAGACTTCCGATCGGGTCGTTTATAGTCCATTAGACCTGCGTGAAGCGCTCGCCAGCCATAGGATAGAAATCATACCTGGGTTGATGCTGATAATGTCGCGGGAGCTGTCTCGGAAGCTATGGGTATACCTGTTTACAGGTACATCCTGTCTTAGAATTGCGCGGGAGCTTGCCTTGGAAGCTATGAGTATATCTGTTTACAGATACATCCTGATTCTTCAGTAGAAAATGTCGCCTGAGCTTTCCACTGGGGAACTTTTCTTAGAATTTCTCGGGTGTCTTGGGTGTACCTGTATGCTGACACAATTTGTATGTAACATTTTAGGTGAAACACCGACTCATGCTGGGGAAGAAATGATTTTTGATTGATTTTTTGGAAAGAAAATGAATTTTTTTTGGAAATTAGAATGCTCGGGATGACTTGATTCCTAATCCGATTTTGACACGGACTCCTAAAGTCTCTGGTTAGGCCTGTATGCCTAGATGAAGTGTGATAAAAGTTCCTATTCCCGTGGTGACTAGGAAAGGGATTTTCTCAAATGGCTAAGTTTTGCGAATTTTAAAATGAGAATTTGAAGAAAGAGATATACCGACCGACTCGACTCTGGACGCGACAAGACGAGTTGACAGACACGACTGGACTCTCTAAGGGTTGGACTGTGACTCGGTAGGGGATGGGCCACCTAATATGACAAGACTCTTAAGTTGCGCTATTCCGTAGCCTAGGCGAGTGGCAACACGGTCGAATCCTCGGAATGGGATTATTTCCGTATGACAGGGCTTTGTGGTAGCAATGTCGTAGACTGCAGGTGTTCTTTTGGATATTCTTTTGATTTAGGGGTACATTCCCAAAGTGGGTATTGCTTCGAGTCCCTGACCAATTCTCGTCTTCAACTGAGCCGAGTACTAGGACACACTATAGAAAGGAGGCTAGATCTTTATTTTTTGAATTTATCTGGATTTTGTGAGTGGATGGAGAACTTCTGCCTAGGAGAAGCCCCCAGGATGACAAAGCTAGCTGCTGAGAACATGACAGTGTCGTGACCGAAATGATGATGCTTTTTCGAATTTGTGTGAATGTGAATGGTTGTGCCTTTGTCGAAAGGCTGCCTACGTATTCACGTGTAGTGAAATTAAACCAAGCCGTAGTTCAGTGGATTGAAAGATATATAATGGTGCCTAGTTTACTAGGGCTTTGTGTGTAACTAGCCGCAGCGATGGTGTAGGCTAGGTGCATTCTCAGTGATGTCTTGATCAAAGGGCTAGAATAGTTAGGATGTTGATCCTGTGACTGTGAGCGTTCTCCGGGGTAGCCCCAGAGGTGGTGTGAACTTATTTGGGCATGTTCTATGCCGACTGCAAGTTGAGTTCCCGTGTTTGGGGCTGGTAACTGGTTTAGATGTTTTTGGAAATGTGGAGCTAGGTCGCAAGTGGATTTGATGTTTCGAAATCTAGAGCTCGATTTTGTGGAGCTAAGGCTTCGAGGGTAAGCTATTGTAATGTGGTAGGAAAGGGGGAAGTCGAGTAAAAATGACTCGGACTTCGATCGGGCAGGTTGATAATGCGGGATCTGGTTTCCATGTCTGGCTCTAAAGGTTAGGGTGTATCCTATGGAGCTTGAATCCTCAAAATTCCGAGCTGTCTCTAGCCTGGGTCTCGGGAAGGTCTTGAGGGTTGTAATTTGGGAAGGCTATATGTGGTGTTAGCTGACCAGCTTGACTGTCTCTCCCCTATTGGATTGTATGGGTATTGATAATTCTTTGGGTTGACCTCTTAGCCCCGGTCATGGGTTTTTGAATTCTTTGGGTTGACCTCTTAGCCCCGATCATGGGATTCTTCATTTGAGTTGACCGTGTCTGGTCGAGAGATGTTGATAATTCTTTTTTGATCATGGCCATCTTTTTTGTTTTGGCCTTTTGCTTTTTTTCTTAGACTTTCGATTTTTTTTTGTCCAGCTTTTTTTTTTGTCGGTCAGACTAACACCTAAGGTAGGGACTGGCTAGTCTTATTGGATGGGTGTTTATTGTGGGAAATGAGCTTGCCTCCCGTCTTGAACCCAAACTAGAAGACTACCCAGATTTGTCATAGGATTCGATATGCTCCTGCTACGGATAGTTATGTGGCTTTCTATACCAGACATGGAATAGGTAAAAGGAAAACACGGGCTCGGTTTCCTGCAGTCATTATAGATGTGCCTATAATAGTCACGTGCGTGTGATCACAGTGTATGATGGTGTTCATCATGTTCTCGGAAACACATAAGGAAAGTATGTATGAGAAATAGAAAAGCTGATTTTATTGAAATGTGAAAAGAGGACAGAATACCGCTGACTCTGACTCTGACTTTGACTTTGAAATTGAAAGAAATAGTACATCCTAGACTTGGACTCAGACTCGGACTTGAACCAAATCTAGACTCTTGGATGAGGTTGTCAGTAGTCTTCGGCTTCTAAGAACTCAAGTGGATGTCCAGTATAGCCTTCGGTAGAAGCTTCACCCAGATCTTCATTATGTCGAAGATCGTCTTCAATCCTAATGCCCATTTCGGTAAGCACCGCAAAGTTTGAAATGCCGGCATACCTAAGATGGACGCGGTAGGGAGGTAGGAGGTTGTTGATGAACGCCTCCACTAGTGTCTTCTCGTTGGGCTTGTCTACCAACTTCACACTTTCGGCCCTCCACCTTTGAAGGTACTTGGTGAAACCTTCCTTGGGCTCCTGGGCCATGACCTCCAGGGTGCGCATTGTGGTCTGGATCTCGGTATTATCTGCATAATTCCGAGTGAACTCTGTTGCGACGTCGTCCCAAGTCTTGTACTTCTTGGAATCAAGCCTGTAATACCAGGCTTTTGGATGCTTGTCAAGGGAAGAAGCAAAGAGATGCTTGAACATGGATGATTTAACTCCCTTAACAGCCATGAATTCTTTGAAAGCCCGGATGTGGAGCACCGGGTCTTCAGTCCCATCAAACATTGGTAGGCCTGTCAAGTTGAGATTAGCGGGCAACTCATCGGTTAGAGGCGAATAAGCCCGAGCATTCTCCGTATGGATCGAGTTATTCGTTGACAAATGGACCTGTTCTTGCAGCTTGCGAACGGCGCTGACCAGTTCAGCTATGGGCCCAGCGGTTTCATTCCTGACCTTAAGAGTGCTTTGCTCCACGGCACTCAAACGGGTAGCAATGGCAGTTTGGTCGGTACTGATGGCTGTTAGTTGGGCCTTTATCTTAGCCAGTGAGGCGGTCAACTCGTCTATGGCTTGTTGCGTCATGGCTCGGGTGTGGGGTGGCCTGTCTGTAAGGGCACCGCGTAATCAGTAAAGTTGCTTCAGAACTCGAATACACCAAGGCATAGGAAATAGCGTGGGAGGAGAGACGACTCCAGTTTGACTCGGGTTAGACTCTCCTAAGACAAATGTGTAGGGTACGATTCTCGGAGTGACTCTGATTAATCGCTCCATCGGAGAATAGCCCCCAAGTGAGACTAAGGACTCAGATAGGACTCAGATGGTGTGACATCTAAGTGACTCGAAAGTGGGGTACGTGAGACACGTGTAAGACCTGATCCTTAGAGCAAACGCGATTGATCGCCCCGCTAAAGAGTAGCCCCCGAGTGGGACTGAAGACCGACTCCTAGACGGGTGACTCGTGGATGGTGGACTCTCCCTGGGTTTTGGCAAAGTGGGCCTAGTCCCGTTCGAAGAAAGAACCGTGTGTGAAATCCCCAGACTTTGGACTCGATTGTGTAAATGGGCTTCCCTTTGTAGGAGTTTGTCCTACGTAGGTGGATCGTGCCTTGACAAATAAGGCGGACTTGGGATGGGGTAGAAACTCATGATGTAAGATCGACGGATTTTCAACGCTATAGATTCTAACAACTTATGACAAGACCCGACGCTGCTAAATACGGGAAGTCCTAAGAAGAAGAAAGTTGTGAAAAGGGAATTTGGATTTGAAAACCGAGCAAGGTCGGATTGGAAGGCCCGGTTTTTTTGAAAAATCGAAAAAAAGGTTACCGGGCCGAGATTTTGAATTTTTTTGGAAAGTTTGTACAGCATACCGGCTAAAAATAGGCTATTTTGAGTCAAAATCATAAGTTCTAAATTTGGTAGCTTTCCGGGTTTAGAAAAATAGATGGGTTTTGAAAAGACGCAAATTTTTGAAAATGACGGTTTTTTGAAAAGACCAAAGAAGATCAAGTAGCATGTAGTCACGGAAACAGTATAATGACACCATGTATGCTCTAAGTCTAAGTCTCGGTCGGTCGAATAGGGTCTATACCAACGACGATAGCATTCTCGGAAATCAAGACGGTCCTCCTAAGCCGAGTTAGTCTTAGAATCTGCCGTAAAACCCATGCGAGTTCCGCCATCGAAGTCTTTAGTGCACCCATGTAGGAATGCACCGTGGTATAGTGGGACGTCGGTCAAAAGTAACCGGCCCGGGAAAGAATTGGCTTATGCATGAACCATCGAACTAAAGCGTGTACATTACTATTCAAACGATTTCTTTTCGAGTCTCACCCTAGGGATGCCGATGGTAAGTGACACATCAGTTAATCCCCAGCGGAGTCGCCAAATTGTGGACATGACATAGGTCCACCCCGACGCGGCCACGCGCGGGTTTGGGGAGGCGAATGAATCTCCATATGAGATGGATCTTGAATTTTAAATCGAAGTAGGAGTCGCCACCGAATTTTATAGTTATTCGGAACCATTCGAACCCACTCTATGTCGTAGTGGGCCATATTTAAAACATGGCCCATTTCCAATGTCAGAGTTTATCGGGTTCGTCCCTTAGCATTACGATACCGATACCGACATTATCAGATACCGTGTATTGAATGACTCTCGTTGCCAATGGATTCGGACATCCGGAAACCATGGTTCTGAGTAAGGGGTGAGGGTACGTGTTGGGAAATTCATTGAGAACACCCAACCCCGCCCGCACTTAGCGGCCTTTACTAAGATATCGTTCGTTTTTTACGTACGCGCGTTAGTTCGACGGTTGAATGATATGCAAAGATTATTTTCCTAAGATATGCGAGAAAAATAAATAAATGGGTTGCTAAGTCGTTTAATGCATATTAACCTAATAACATCAAAGTTATTTTAGCATGTGAATTCGTTTTAGTCTAATAAAACGATAAAAACCAAAATATGAAAATAAATTGCTACAAACACGAGAAAACGAGTTAGTAACAATAAATAAATCGAATAACGATGTAAATAAATAAAATGCATGATTTTGAAAAGACTTATGTCACGTGATGGATTAGCACGCGTTGACCGAGGTCAAAAAAAAAAAGGTATTTATCGAAATATGTCGCGAAAGTCGCTTTTTATGTAAGACTCGAGAAGAATAAAAAATAGAAAAGCGAGGAAACGAAAAAAGAGACTCGGCGGAACAAACCACCGCGCGAGTCGCCTGACCGGCGCGTGACTCGCGTGGCAGGCTGTCCGATTTTTTACTTTGTCGAGAAATCGTTAATTTTTATAAATCGCGTACAAATATGGATTAATTTATTCCCGATTCATATTTTTGATATTCGTCGTATTCGATATTCGATTATGAATCGATATCGAATAGTCGGAATGCTTTTAGAAAAGGTTTTGAGAAAAGGTTTTGTTTTTTGAACGAAAAATAAGAAAAGAGAATTTTGAACGAAAAAGATATTAATTCTCTCCGCGTATAAAATCGTCGAATTTCGTTTAAGAAGATGTAACGATTTTATTTAGCATCAACGAGAAATAATTAATTTTGTTCTTGTTGGATACAATATTCGATTAGAGAATCGATATCGTATTTTAAGAACGTTATAAAAAAATAGTTTTTCGTAGTATCGATATTAGAAATAGTAAATATGCGACAAACGACCCATATTAAAAAAATACGACCGACGACGACACGACCCGTAAAAAAGAACGTGAGAAAGGAAGAGAAGAAAGAGCATAATCGGGTTTGATTTACACCGTCAACCTACATGCTTTGTTTTCTCGGGATAAGGCTCGTCGGAAAGTAGTTTAAACTTGGGAGCGTCGAGATGATGCGGGATGAGTTAAGGTGTGCGGTTGGACGTGTGGTTGGGCGTGTGGTTGGACGGTTTCTCGGGAATATGTCGGGATTTGCCTTGAATTATTTCTTCTAGATATCGAGGATGTATGTGTATTATGGCTGTAAAAACTGTGTCAAATCGTGTCCTCTTGTGTTGGACGAGAGGTCCTATTTATAGGAGTCGAGGTAGTCTTGCTTGTGTGACAAGAAATACCGGTTTGGATAGGAAATACGAGAGTTCGAGAGGAAACCAAAGTCTCGTTTCTTGGTGGGGAAGCCAAATATCTCGGCTGGTGGGGGAGTGTTTCGGCTGTTTTGGATGTCTTGGCCGAGTATTTGGAGCTCGGTCGGTGTCTGATTCGGTTTCCGGATAGAATTCCTACTTGAGATGGAATTCTACCTTTAACGGAATTGTTTTAATGTTCTCGAAGCTGATTTTTTGTAGTGTTGGAGTCCAAACCAAACACTTGAGGTGTCACGGTTTGTCCGCGAGTCTCGGGAAAAAATATCTTTGACCGGGTTTGACCCGGTCGCTAAAAGACGGTTTTACACCTGGTGACGGTTTCGACCCAAATTAGTCTTATTTGACTCGAAACGACCCACTGGGCCTAGATTTGAGGTTGGTTTTGTGATATTTGTACTCCGTAATAAGTCTAAACCAAATGTCCATGATTACGAGCCCATATCCGAGTCCATCAAAGCACGTTTACGTCCAATCATCATCGGGTGTTTGGCGGGAACTACTATAGACACCTGGCGGTCAAAATGTGGGTGTCGACAATGTTACTAAGACAAAAACTATGCATGAGATTGTTGGTATCCCTGGACTCCAATTCAGTGATGATGATGAAGGAATACAAGACGATGAAAACATGCCACGGATTACACAACGTGGGAAGAAAAAAGGGGTTCAGGAGGCTTCTAAGGGATCCGAAGAACAAATGAGACTCACTAAAGATGACACAAGAGGAAGTTGAGTATTGGAATAACGCGATATACTGCTTTGTCCTCGGTGCCAATCCCCCATGGGAGATTATGAATGGGTTCATCCATAGAATATGGAGATCTCATGGAGTTGACAAAGTCTCGTCCTTGAAGAAAGGAATCTACCTGGTGCGGTTTAAGGAACTGAAAGAAAAGAAAGCGATCTTGAGGGCTGGGCATGTCATGTTTGACTCCAAGCCACTCATTGTCAGGCCTTGGGACGATCAGGTGGAGGTTAATAAGGAAAATGTTAAGAACGTACCAGCATGGATAAGAATCCACGATCTCTCACTTAGATTTTGGGGAAATGCTTGCCAAAAATAGATGGGATTGTTGGCGGTTATGTCAAAACTGATCAACATACTACAGATAAAATCAGGTTGGGATTTGCGAGAGTACAGATCGAACTGGTAGTAGGCCAAGATTACCCAGAACAAATTCGATTTATGGACGAAGAAGGGAAAATAGTGGAAGTAAAGATTGAATATGAATGGAAGCCCACGCTTTGTACTTCCTGCAAAGGTATTGGCCACGAGGGGAAGCATTGCAGGAGTAGACAGACTGCAGCATTGGTGAAGCCAGTTGTCATGAAGAAACAGTGGCGACAAGTCGCTACACCTAAACCAGCCCAACAAATTCAGAGGACTGAGGGGGAAAACAGACCAACCATCTTACTACAGTCCACCCCAGCGATTGATAATGGAACCATAGAGAACCCTTCAAGAACATACAAGGAAGTAATATTACCCGCAGAAGTACCAGTTGCTGATACTGGTGGAATAGTTGATTGTCCAATCCTTAGATAATATGCATAATTTAGGATTTTGGAACGTCTGAGGTATGAATAACGTGAATAAACAGCGTAGTATTATAAGTTTTATTCAGCGTAATGCGATAGGTCTTTTTGGTCTATTGGAGACCAAAATAAATGGGAATAATGTACACAACATCTCCTCTATTATGCTAAAGTGTTGGTGTGCGACTACGAATGCTAGACTTCATAAAGGAGGCCAGGTGTGGGTCACCTAGAAGCCTCAACTGTATGATGTTCAGGCTCTAGATTACACTTCAGAATGTGTTCATGTGATGGTTACTTCTGGAATGGACTCTAAAAAGTTCTTCATCACAATGACATACGCCTTAAATGAGGGGGTTGAGAGAGTTCCGATTTGGAGTAAACTTACTGAGTATGCTAGTACAATTACTGTTCCCTGGACCATTATGGGGGATTTCAACACGGTTATAAACCCACAAGAAAGACTGGGGGGACAGACCAAGCAACAAGACATAGAAGACTTTATCGAATGCCTAGACACTTGTTGAATGACTGACATAGCTGCCACAGGTGCTTTCTACACCTGGACTAACAAGCAAGTACCTCAATCCACAATTTTTAGCAGAATTGACAGATGTTTGATAAATGCGGAATGGTCTTCTTCTTTTCCGAATATGGTAGCGCACTACCACCCTGCCGGCTTATCCGATCACTGCCCGTGTACTGTCTCTGACAAAAGGATTAATGTGGGTGGGAGGAGAAATTTTAAATACTTCACTATGTGGACTAAAACACCTTATTTTCCCAACGTTGTGGGAGAGATGTGGAATGAAATAATTGAGGGTTGTAGAACGTTTTCAGTATGCAGGCGATTGAGGATGTTGAAGAAACCCCTTATGCTTTTAAACAAGCAATGCTTCTCTGATATCGAGAATACAACGGCCATGACAGAAAAATTGTTGTATGACATCCAAATTAAGATTCAGAACCAACCTCAGAATGAAGACTTGATTCAGGAAGAGATAAACACTACAACGAAACTGAAAACCCTAACAGAAGCGAGGAACCTGTTCCTGAGTCAAAAGGCAAATACCAGATGGATTGAAGATGAGGATAGCAATACGGGATACTTCCATGGAATTCTGAGGAAGAGATACTGTAATAATAAAGTGACCCAAATTGAAGACAAGAGAGGGAACCTATGTACTGACTTAGAGACTATACATCAAGCTGATTTTATGAAGGCCTTCTGGGTTCCAGTAAACCCTCTCAACCTGTCAAGCGTCAGGTTTTAGACTATGGGAAGCTATGCACACAAGACCATTGCAGTGAACTGACCAGGCCTGTGACAAATGATGAAATCAGGACAATTGTGTTTGGAATCCCTAAAGAGAAAGCTCCGGGCTCTGATAGATTTTCGAGTTCGTTCTTTAAAGACAGTTGGCCAATTATTGGGGACGACATTCTTCGCGAATGGAAAGCTCCTGAGACAGAATAATGCTACAACTATTACTTTGTTTCCGAAATGCGAGAGACCCACATCTGCCCTTCATTTAAGGCCTATCGCGTGTTGTAACTTGCTCTATAAAATCATTTCGAAGCTCTTATGCAGTAGACTGGCAAAAATTCTTCCGGATATTGTTGGGGATAATCAAACTGCATTTGTGAAAGGGAGGTCTATTGTCGAAAATGTGCTCATTTGCCAAGACATTATCCAAATGTACAACCGGAAAGCAATGTCGCCTAGATGTCTCTTTAAAATTGACCTTCAAAAGGCCTATGACTCGATCAAATGAAGCTTTATTGAACAACTGATGATGGGTCTTAATATGCCTCAATCCTTTGTCCAAAAAGTTATGGTTTGCATCACATCTACTTCATACTCTCTTAGTCCAAATGGTGCTAACTTTGGGTTCTTCCAAGGGAAGCGAGGTCTGAGACAAGGAGACCCTATCTCCCCTCTCATTTTTACACTTGGAATGGATTACCTTACCCGGATGATAAACTATGCAACTGCTCGCTGGCCATTCCATTATCACCCGCTTTGCAAAGAGATTAAGCTTAATCATCTCATGTTCGTGGATGACCTACTGCTGTTCTGCAAAGGAAATGCCCACTCAATTATGCTTCTTGTTAGAGCTTTCTCCTCGTTCTCCAACGCGTCTGGATTAACAATGAATACTACTGAATCAGAAGTCTATTTTAATGGGGTTGCAAACAGCCTAAAGGAGGATGTGCTCTCTGCTACGGGATTTAAGGAAGACGTTATCCCATTCAGCAATCTGGGAGTGCCTATCCAAGCAGGAAGATTACCGAAGACTGAATGTAGCATCTCATTGAGAGGATGGTAGCTAGAATTAGAAGCATCGGTGTTAGGAAGCTTTTTTATGCAGGCAAAGTGGTCATCATTAATTCCGTGCTGAATACCCTCCACTCGTATTGGGCAAATATATTCTTGCTCCCTAAAGGGGTCATCAGAAGAGTTGAAGCAGTGTGCAGAAATTACCTATGGGACGGTGGAACTGAGTATAACCGGATTGCATTGGTAAGCTGAGATACAGTAACCCTGGCCAAACGAGAAGGAGGCCTGGGTATAAAGAGGGCGGAATTGATGAATATTGCTGCAATTGGAAAACTCGTGAACTGGATATATGAGAAGGCTGACAGGCTTTGGGTTAGATGGATTAACCACATCTATCTCAAAGGCGATGATTGGAATGAATATAATCCACCTATGTCGGCCCCATGGGCTTGGAAAAACGTGTGAAAAATCAAAGAGAAATTAAAGAGTGGCTATATCGCGAATAAGTGGCGGGGTGAGGATGATAATTACACGATAAAGAAGGGCTATGATTGGCTCCGAGGGAAACATCCACCTGTAAACTGGTTTACTTTTGTCTGGCATGACTGGAACTCCCAGCGGCATGCTGTGATTTCTTGGTTTGCTCAACAAAACGGCTTGAATCTGCGAAGCAAACTGTATGAGCATGGCTGCAGCACTAGCGACCAATGCTGCTTGTGTGAAAATGGCTCGGAAACTGTGCACCACTTGTTTTCCGACTGTCCTTATAGCTCCAAGATCATTATTGAAGTGGAAAACTGGTGCGGACTCAATATGAGAAGAATTGCAGGGCACAGTACTGAGAGAAATAACATCATTTATAAAGCTGCAGCTGCTGTTTGAACTGCCTGTCAATATGAAATCTGGATTCAGCGGAATAATGCTAGACTGCAATTCCGGCTGAAGAACCCTCGCCTGGTTGCTAATTGGATAATAATTAATGCTAAGAGAAGAATCCTAAGTAAGGTGAAGAGCAACACTACTAGAACTGAAAGGGAGTGGCTACGGAAATGGGGTGTTATGTAAGCTGTTAGTGATGCATATCGTGTATGTTGCCTAAAGAGGGGTTTATGTCTTAGTGACTTGCTCGCTCTCTGTATTTTGTACATTTTGACATAGTAATATATTTCATATTTTACCAAAAAAAAAAAATTCTAGGGTTTATGTTTTTGCCATCAATTATAAGGCTAGTGTATCAGGAATTGGTACATTAGTTGTTGAACCGGGTGACAGGTATCCCAGGAGTTGTGTACATTTTGACCTTAAGCTTAGGCCTCGCAGTAAGTCACCGTCCTAAGTTGAACTGGGTGACAGGTAATCCCAAGAGGGGTGTGCATTGTCTTAAACTAAGGCCACGCATTTATAAGTCGCCGCCCTATTATGGTTGAGTAGCCTAGTTAGAGACCGAAATTTAATTTGTTTGAACTAAGTTCTCGAAGATAGTTTTAGTATTCTCCTAGCGAAAGTCTAGCCGTCTACACTAATCTTATCCATAACGCCATTTTGAATATTTTATTATTATCGATATAATTTGGTTGCAGTTTGGCAAATGTCTTATGTTTTCTTCAGAAATCTCGTTTTTATTATATTGTCTTGATACGCGAAGTTTTTCACTGAAAACGTATTTTCATTATAATGTTTTTCTGTTTACCGTTTTCTTACTATTTTTCTATAATAGTAATTACAGTTTTAAAATACTGTTGTACGGCTGGGAGAACGTCAA
The DNA here is from genome assembly GCA_958450325.1 of Agrostemma githago. Classification (NCBI taxonomy): domain Eukaryota; kingdom Viridiplantae; phylum Streptophyta; class Magnoliopsida; order Caryophyllales; family Caryophyllaceae; genus Agrostemma; species Agrostemma githago. The sequence goes on along the minus strand of OY288247.1, from coordinate 55,074,317 downwards.
TGTTACTCCCCACTGATTGTGGCTGTTATGTTTTAACATGGCAGGTATACGTGTTCCGGGTGTGGGCTAGCGAGCAGTGTGGATCCTGCTTGTTTATTTTGATAATTATGTCTATCTTATGGATTGTTCAAACCCCTTTTGTGGATTGTTTTAAAGTTTGGCCATTTTATTTAAGGCCTATTGTTTGACTTTATCATTTTAATTTTACTAAGACATAGTCACATAGTTATAGTGTGTTTTAATCCCGACCCTACAGTGTTTCCACCACTGTATCGCGTTAGATTTTCTAGGGGATTACAGTTGGTATCAGAGCATCACTGCTCCCAACGCTTACACCTGAAACTGAGGAAAATACCAGTAAATTATTTAAACAGTAAATTAAAATATTATTAGAAGTGGGTAGTAATAAATAAGGACTTATCTGTTTAAATTACCTGTTCCTGAACTCGATGACTAGCATTGATTATATATGTTTATCTGCGATCTTCAAGATGGCCGGGAGGGGCAACTGAAACAACAACAACAACAACAATAACAACAATGATCAAGGAGGATTCAACGCAGCACTGGTTGACACGCTGCACAACATAGCGCAGGCCATGAACGAGATGAACAACAGGAACAACCAGAGACCCTTTAGCTTCTCTCACATAGCTGAAGGAATGGCCAAGAGCAAGCTGGATTTTTATAACGGCTCAGTTGATCCCGAAGTCATGAACCGTTGGTTTCGACAGATGGAATGGCAGTTCGGGATTTATTCCGCCCCCGAGGACCAGAAGGCGGTCTTGGTTGTGTTGTATCTGTCGGACGATGCAGACCGATGGTGGACCCAGGCTGGCCCAACCACACTCCAAACTCCAGGATTCAACTGGACTCAATTCAAGGTCCTTCTTCAACAAAGATTTTACCCTGAAGAGCTGAGACATCAAAGGATGGTTGAATTCAGTTCTATAAAATCATTTTAATTTTACTAATACATAGTTACAGTGTGTTTTAATCCCGACTCTACAGTGTTTCCGCCACTGTATCGCGTTAGATTTTCTAGGGGATTACATAGAAGGCCATGGTCATACCTCAAAGTATCCTATCAAGCTCCTAACTACCCTAACAAGCTCTATTCAATCCTAATTTAACAATGGGATTAAGCACAAACATCGAAACTTAGCAAATTTAAAATACCTAAATCGATTTTCTAGGGTTTCAACAAAATCGACCCACAATCAATCAAATTAAGCAAAATCGATAATATACGAGTAAAGAACATTTACCCGGAGTCGACATTCTCGCGTATGGCAAAAATCGAGACGAAAATTGGTTAGAAAAATCGAAAAAAGCGATATTGGGGCGAAAGGGGGGACGCGTTCGAGTTTTGGGACAAATAAACCAATTCACCCCAACCTTCGCTGATTTAAGCAAACCCGACCCACAAAATCCCGGGCGCCTTAGGTCGCGCGTCCAAAACCTGTACCGCTGAAGGCAAAGCGCCTGAGAATTGGGGCGCAGAAGAATGCGCGTCCAATTAATCTAGCACAAGACTAAAACAAGAACAAATGACGCCTAATATCCAATATACGCAAAACACGGACCATTTGAAACAAGCAAACAAACAACGACGAAGCAATTACTAATCGATACCGATAAAGCACGCCTATAGACCAACCCCGAACAAAAAGCAATAACAAAGCATTCATAAGGACCACGACCAACAAGAATGCTCACGCTCGACCGCGTAATAAAACAAACAAAACAAAGCCGATCTAAACGAACTCCGAACGAGTTCGGTCACATAAAAAATCAGACAAAGAAAAGCAAATCCGATCAAAATAAGACAAGTCCACAAAGCAAATTTAACCCGGATAAATGAACACCAACAAACGTCTCCGAGCTCAACGTGTCTTCGTTATCCGGAAGGCAATTTAAGTTCGAGCGAATACTGACATGTTCGAACATTTTGGAGTCTTATACCTCCACAACAAATTAAGTTCGAACGGAAACTTACACGTTCGGCCATTTTGGACTCTTATACCTCCACATCAAATTAAGTTCGAGCGAATACTGACACGTTCGAACATTTTGGAGTCTTATACCTCCACAACAATTTATGTTCGAACGGATACTGACACGTTCGGACATTTCGGAGTCTTATACCTCCACAGCAATTTAAGTTCGAGCGGATACTGACACGTTCGAACTTTTTGGAGTCTAATACCTCCACAGCAATTTGGGTTTGAGCGGATACTGACACGCTCAAACACCTTTTAACCTAACGGGTCTTAGTTATTTTGAAGGAAACAACAATTTGGGTTTGAGCGGATATTGACACGCTCAAACACCTTTTAGCCTAACGGGTCTTAGTTATCCTTAAGGCAACAACAATTTGGATCTGAGCGGATACTGATACGCGTAGACGTATTTAGCCTAACGGGTCTTAGTTATCTAGAAGGCAACAATAATTTGGGATTGAGCGGATATTGACACGCTCAGACGTATTTAGCCTAATGGGTATTAGTTATCCTGAAGGCAATGGCAATTTGGGTTTGAGCGGATACTGACACGCTCAACCACCTTTTAGCCTAATGGGTCATAGTTATCCTGAATGCAACAATAATTTGAGTTTGAGCGGATACTGACACGCTCAAACATATTTTTGTCCAAGGGGTCATAGGCATCCCGAAGACGATTGTTCAAGTGGATACTGACGCCCTCGAGCATTTTATCTTATTTTATTCTGTCCAAGGGGTCATAGGCATCCCGAAGACGATTGTTTGAGTGGATACTGACGCCCTCGAACATTTGATCTCGTTTTATTTTTTCCAAGGGGTCATAGGCATCCGGAAGGCAATTGTTCGAGGGGATACTGACACCCTCGAGCATTTTATTTCATTTTCGTGTCTAAAGGGTCATAAGCATCCCGAAGGCATTTTGTTTCATTAAGTCCGAAGGGTCATAGGCATCCCAAAGACATTACATTTTTCCCGCATCTGCGCTTGACGCGTCACACACACAAGACAATCCAAAGTTGAACGGGTCCTCGAATATCCGAAAAGACAAAACGCACGAGCATGAAGAACCGAGAATGAGATGGCAAGCACGGGCCCCGACAGACAACCACAGGCAAGGACGTTAGGTATGATTTCTAAGCCCTGGCTGGCGAGCCTTAACACATAGCCCAACGGACTTAAAACGACCCGACCGGACAGCCACCAGGTCGTAATCCTCGATTGACCTAGGTGGCTTTACTTTGACTTTTGCCTTGTCCAAGCCTCAGTCAAAGTGGGGGCTTCTGTAGACACCCAGATTTGGACCTGGTGGTTGCGGGAGTGTCCAACAAACACCCGATGACGATCGGACTACAACGCGATGCGAGTTCGCGATGTTTAAGATAGTTTTTATATAGAACAGATCAAATAGCTACTCGAAAAAATTAAATTAACATCATGGCAGCCCTAGTCGTGTCATTACGATCGCATAAACACTAATTAGAGTCAATTCTGACACCGGGACCCCAAGTCGGTCTCAAAACACAAAACGAGTCAGCACCGTGACAAGCGAACCTCAGGCCGCGCACCCGACGCCCACTAGGCGCAATGACGCTAGGTCAAGAAGGGGGAAGCTTCATTCCCAAGCAACGTATAATACGTACCACGTCTCGGCTTTGGAAAATATCAAAATCGTATCTTCAAAATCCCAAGCGCCTCACCTTGCGCGCCTGAGTCTTCACACGCCTAAACCCAGGCGCCTGAGTTTTGATGTGCCTGAACTCAGGCGTCCATCCGGGTGATGAGAGCTGAAAACACCTATAAATACCCCCCTCCAACCCCTTCATTCGAAACACAATTCAATTCATTCTATCTTCCCTCTTCACTCGTTTAGAGTTTCTCGCTAAGGGCTCACACTCCGACACCCAAGGCAAACGATTTACTCGATCGTAGTTCCGATAAAACGAAATCAACGCTACTCCTCACCTTCGAGCACTCCACTCGATCCCGAGGTGCCTGTGTTCAACTAGCCACCCCGAGTCTAATGGAGTTCTGCTGGATTAGCCGCAGAACTAGCCAGTAGCAGCGGAGCTCTGTCGAATTAGCCGCAGGAAGGGCCAATGGTAACGGAACCCTGCCAAAATCACCAGGCAAGCTAGAAGGATCCACCTTTGAAGTCGAATCGTCACTAGGTTGTCAACTAAACAAAACTTTACATTCTTACACTTTTATTATGCACTACGATAATGTCAAACGTGGACCCTAGGTCCATCACACATACTAAAACACGTAACGTCCCAACTTCAACCACAAACACTAAAACACCCTAAATAGACTCGAGTAGTTCCAAGATCCGTTCTCAACTATCTATGCATCGTGTCCCGTTTAGCGTATACTCCAAGTGTGCGACTCTTCACTACGTGATTTACTTACATTCGCATTTACAGTTTTCGTATGATTTATTGCTTTTATGACCTTATAATCGCATGCTAAATCACCTAACACGGAAATCAAAACGTAAATAAGCTAAAACTGAACAAGGCGATGGTCGCGTTCCGTATTAGTCCCGGTGCTCGCCATGCATGGTTCGACGGATCCCTATTAATACTGAGCCGCCAAAAGCAAAATACCGGGTAAGGTATACCATGAGAACGACTAATATTCGTATTATCATGTTAAAATTGATTTGCTAATACGTATAATACTAGTACTCAATACTGTCCTACGTGCATCTTTTCATGACCCGCTTGTCACATGAAATCGCAGGCAATGAATGTAAACACAACTACTTTGACGACAAAATTTACTTGTCCTTAAACAACCGACATAGCAAAAGGCATAGGGTAAAAACAATGGATGTTACAGTATTTCCGCCATAACAAAAGAACGAAGTTATCAGCCCGCCGATTGATTAGTAGAGGCCGCTACGTGCGAGCGAGATTGGGTGTAGGTGTCCAGCGGACGTTGGACTCCCAATACGTACCCTCACCTCTTACTCAGAATCGACGATTTCCGGATGTCCGAAACCATTGGCAATTAGAGTCATTCCAGGCATAGAGTGCTTAAGGGTACAAGTCTTTATCTTTAGGTCCCGTGCCCCTCAGCTTTGAGCCGGCTAAGGATCAAAGTTGACTTGAACGGTTTCCGAGTCCCCATAATTGACTCGGTGGCGACTCCACAAATCGAAAAAGAATTCGGTTCACTAAAAAGGTCGTCTTACCAAACATATCGGCCTTTAAACATTTACAACCACGACTAGATCGATTCCAACGGAAACATGGGCGCCTGCGCCTGTCTTGTACAAGTCCGGATCGTCATCCGAATTGAGGTCTGACACATCGCCCCGAACGCGAGATCGGACCGGCCCCTGACAGAGAGGGGGCCGCGTGAGTGGCCGCCGCGATTGAAAAAAAATTGGGTCAAACCCGTGCGGGCGCGCGCGGGGCACCAGGCGGTGCGGACGGACGTCCACAGTATTCATCATGTTTATTTGCAATTTGTCTTTTGTTAGTTCAATTTCAATTAATATGAGTAGCTAAATTTTATCTAGGGTCTAAGGGGATCGATGTGTATTAATTGGGTTATAGTAAATTGACCTGTTTCTAATCGTATGAACTGTCGCCTAAATATTGTTTTAATTTTGATTGATTGATTACTGGCCAGGATTAGATAATTAGTATCACAATTTGGACTTTTCACCGACCGGGTTAAGGACTAATTAGGTCACGATATTTTGGGTAGACTAGCTTAATTCTAGCGACCGCAGGTTAAGTTTAGTTCTAAAGTTTGTAGAAGTACCGACCGGACCTACATCTTAGACAGTTCGATTATTGACCTGTTAGTTGACTCCCTGACCCGAATAACATTCATTGTGAACCTGTGACCCTAGACTTCTTTATTATTGATTTACCTTATAGTATTTAGTTGTCAGCCTATTAAACAAATAGAAAAACAGTGACCTGTAGTCTTAAGTCTAGACCTTAGAACAAGTATTTAAGTCCCGTCTCCTTGTGCTTCGACCCCTACTTCACAATTTGCAATAGTTAGTGGACCTTAGGGTATCTTTGATTAGGGATACGACTACCCCTGTCAAATTTTGGCGCCGTTGCCGGGGAGACGGTGTTATTTACTTGCTTGTTTTGTGTTTTAGCCTTTTGATTATTTTTGTCTCGAGGAACTTCAGTTCCTTGAGACCATTTCTCACCTTTTTCTTGTAGTTTCCTCGTATGCCTAGGTCCTCTCGAAGTTCAGGCTACATACCACCATACGATTCTGAACTAGAGAGAACTCTCCGCAGGTCTTGGAAATTTTACAAGGAGATTTCTTAGACGAGAAGATCATAATCAGTGGAAAATTCGGACGACGAGCACGTATTCTAATCGCTGTCCTTTGAAGAGGATAATTCCACTACTGCCCCCGAGACACCTCTAGTCAAGATGCCTCCCAAACTTGCTAGCCAGTCCGAGCCGGAGCAAAGTTCTTTACCGAAACCATTGAAGAGGCCCACGGCCACTATAGGTACATTTGAGATTTGCCTCGCCTTTATTACATTGGTGGAGCGGAAGCAATTTGGTGGAGGTGCCGATGAAGACCCGGCAAAACACATGAAGCTCTTCACCGGCTACTGCATACTATTCCACTCCCCATAGGAGTGACACATGAAGAAGGGATGGAGATGCTGTTCATGTTCTCCCTACGTGATACCGCGAGAGACTGGATCACGGATCTAGACCGAGTAGTTCAGGGAATCATAGACTGGAACTCCCTAGCCTTAGCTTTTTATAAGCATTACTACATGCCGCCGAAGACTATTATGTTGAAGAGTCAGATTACCAACCTCCAACAAACAACTCACGAGAACATTTACGAGGCATGGGTGAGGTTTAAAAAGCAAGTCATGGAGTGCCCACATCACGGTTTCGAGGTATGGTTTTTGTGCAATCAATTCTATAACGGTTTATATGACGATTGTCGAGCTACGCTCGATTCTGCAGCTAATGGCAGGTTTCAAAACAACGTTGATGATGATAAGGCATGGAAGCTAATTGAAGATACGGCTACTCATCATTCACGTTGGGGAAATCCACGGGGTAACACCCAAGGAAATAGTGGTGACTCCGAGTCATCGAATGCCATAGTTAGCCACCTAGCCGCTTTAACTAAGCGAATTGACTCTATGGAGCTTGCTAGACCCCAACAACAACAACAAGGCGGTATGTACCAAGTGAATGCAATGTCCGAGGTTGTTTGTGAGAATTGTGGGAATATGGGTCATTATGCACAAGAGTGTGCAAGTTTAGAAACGGCGAATGCTTTCCAATCCATGAGACCACACCTCCCATACATGAACAAAACCAGGCTATGAAAAGTCCTTGTTGTCCTATAGGAGCCAGAACATGCTTAAGAAACCACCACTCGGTGGTAACAAAACCGTCCCATATGTAGCACCCCATAACCGACCCTCCCAAAACAATAACCGACAACAATTCCAAGGAAGGCAACAACAGAATTGGGGTAACCAACAATGGGGAAACCAACCTTGGGGTAACCAACAAGGTTGGGGGAACCAACAACAATTCCAACCGATCCCACAAAACCAAGCCCAAGCTCAAGCTCCAACCAACACCGAATACGCGGAGATCAAAGCATTATTGATGCAAGGTATTCAAGCTCACCAAAATCAAGAAACCTAAATCAACCAAATACTTGCCCATAACAAGATTCTAGATACCCAAGTTGCCCGGCTTGCCGCCCAAAAGCAAGCTATGCCACCGGGTACTTTACCTCCTCAAGGTGAGCAATCGCATGAGCAAGCCAATGCGATAACATTGAGAAGAGGAACCCATTATGACGGTCCAAAAATGCCCGAGGATTATGTTGTGGTTGATGAAACCGAGTTAGAGAAGCAAGAGGTAGCCGAAGAAGCTTTGAGTAGGCCACGGAAGGAGGCCACTCAATCGGGTAACACTACACCACTCGATCGAGTGGACCCCCTAAAATCACCAGCGAGCCTTCACATAGCCCACTTGACCGAGCCGGAGGTCACTCGATCGAGTACAGTTAGCCCACTCGGTCGAGTAGACCCTCCAAAATCGACCAGGGATCTTTCAACGATACCACTTGATCGAGTGCCCCTAGGTGACTTGATAAGTGTGTTTTGTAGTGCTTATTTGTTGTGTTTGGTCCCGGTTTCTCTTGTGGAATCGCTCTTTGGAGCGGTTTCTAGGCTACTTACGCTTCTTCTAGTTTGTTTTAGGCTCCTAAGGCTAATATTGGAGATATGGAACGATTCTGACCCGTTTCCGACACATTTGGAGCAATCGAAGAGAAGCGACGATCACTCGGTGGCTTAGACTCGATCCCGAGACTTTGGGACCCATTCTCGAGGCCCTTAGACTCGATCCCGAGCACCGAGAATCGATGAGAAGCCTATGAAGAGCAAATAGGGACCTTTCGGATCATATTGGAGGCCTACAAGACCCTTCCCGGGCTGGAAGAGTAGCCTTCTCGGTCGGGAAGGAGTGCAAGAAAGAAGCGTCCACTGATGCTCCACCTCGGGCGAGAAGGGGTTCTTCTCGGGCGAGATGGGTCTCATCTCGACCGAGACCATCTCTTCTCGGCTGAGATGGGCCACCTGCAGCTCCGCTTTACTTCTTTTCTTCTCCTTATTCATTGTAACCCTATATATATACCCCCCCCCTCTTGTAATTTTATGTTATGTTAGACATTACCCACTAAACCCTAGACTACTTTAGGTTAGATTAGTCCTTAATTAGTCCTTAATCTAGTTAGTTAATCTTGTATTAAGGGATCTCTTGAAGAATCCATTCAATCTTGACAACATTGGTGGATGTTTTGGGTGTTCATTATATACAAGTTCTCATCTTTTCATCCTTTGTAGTTTGGTATAATCCTTCTCTACTCTTTTCTCTTAATCTTTATTGTTATTCAAGTTTTCATCTTTGTTTAGTGTTCATTGTTCTTGCTAGTTTCATTTCCATTGTGAATGTTTTGATGTTTGTATTGAATTCTCTTGTTTGTATTATTGTTAGCTTGATTATGTGTGAGTAGTTATCCTCTAGGGTTAGTAGGGGGATTGGGTGTTGATTAGGGATGATTAGGGTGGAAATTGGTGATGCTAGATGTTGTTATTGTTGTTTCCTATTTGCCTTGCACTCCACATGTTTGATGAAATGCTTGTGAGACTCGAGACGATCCATCCTTGTTTTTCTTGCCTCTTCTCTTGTATGTGTGTGTTTGGTTGTAGGTTTGGTAACCTCATTAATAGCGAGAGCGTGGTGAGGATGACCCCTAGGCCGTTTAAGTAGCGAGAGCCCGATCGGAACCTAGGCTACGAGAGCATGCTAGTGACCCCCGTTTCCTTCTTTTTATCCCCTTGACACCCATGAACCCGACCTAGCCCTAGCTTCTTCTTATTGATTTTTTAGCTTCCATCTATCATTAGTTATTTGTTTAGCTTAGTTCTTAGTCGACCTTAGCCATAGTTTAGTTTGTCTCGAACCTAGTCTAGGACCCTAGCACACCCTAGTCCGACACCCCGTCCCTGAGGATCGACCCGACTTGCCCTATCTACCCAGTTAGGAATAGTTGGTTGTTATTTGACCAGTGGGATTCACGGCAAATCCTACCATCATGACTCGATCGAGTAAGATGGCACTCGACCGAGTCAACCTAGACTCGATTGAGTGGAGCCGTTAACGCGCGATTCGCCTATCATTCCTCCCCCGTCTTCGTCTAAAGATGCTAAACCCTCTCAAGCATCCCCATCTCAAGTCAAGGAACCTTCGATTCCGATCATACTTCCATTTCCCCACGACAACGTAAGACAAAGCTTGATCAACAGTTCGGTAAGTTTATGGAAGTTGTCAAGAATCTGCAGGTAAGTGTTCCTTTCTCTGATTTAATCACTCAAATTCCAGCTTACGCAAAATTTATGAAAGAAATACTAACTCATAAGCGGTCTTTTAGTGAAACTGAGACAGTTGCTTTCACAGAGGAATGCAGCGCGCTACTACAGAGTCGTACTCCGCCCAAGCTAAAGAATCCAGGGAGTTTTTCTATCCCTTGTACTATAGGGACATTAGCTATTGATAAAGCCCTTTGTGACTTAGGAGCTAGCGTCAGTGTTATGCCATATTCTATTTGTCAAAAATTGAATATGGGTGTGTACTAAAATAACTTTGCAGATGGCTGATAGATCGGTCAAATATCCTTTAGGTGTCTTAGAGGAAGTTCCGCTCCAAGTAGGGAAATTCTTTATTCCCGTTGACTTTGTAGTCTTAGATATGGCTGAGGATGCCATAATTCTCATCATCCTTGGTCGCCCTTTCTTACACACGTTAGGGGCGATCATCGATGTTAAGAATAGGAAACTCACACTCTCCGTAGGAGATGACACCGTGACTTTCAGTCTCGATCAAGCTCTTAAGAAGCCCATGATAGAAGAGTCCTGTTATAGTATAGATGTCATTGATTTAGAAATTGAAAACTATATAGATGACTATCTTGGCAGGGACCCTTTGGAGAAACTTCTGATATCCGGTGATGCTAACGCCGGGAAAGGAACCTGGAGCGCGGAAGTAGATGAGCTTGAGCGCATGCTAAATGGGAAGGAGAACATTATCGAGAAGGTATACAGTCTCGGCACCCCTAAAAAGGAGGTCGAGGTAAGTAAACTGAACTAAAACCCCTCCCCTCTAATCTGAAATATGCATTCCTAGATGATAAGGGTCTAAACCCCGTAATTGTCAACGCAGCACTCTCAGATAGCCAACTTTGGGAGTTGTTAGTCATCTTACGACGACATAAGAAGGCTATTGGGTACAGTATTGATGACTTACGAGGCATTAGTCCCGAATTTCGTATGCACCCCATTCATCTAGAGGGAGCCCATAGACCGTCCATTCAGGGACAACGTAGGTTGAACCCGAACATGCAGGATGTGGTTAGAAAGAAAGTTAAGAAACTCCTTGATGCTGACATTGTCTATCCCATCTCTGATTTTAAATGGGTTAGTCCAGTCCAAGTGGTCCCTAAGAAAGGAGGGACCACGGTTATCACGAACGAGAAGAATGAGCTTATTTCTACTCGATTAGTGACTGGATGGAGAATGTGCATTGTTTACCGTAAGCTAAACATGGCTACGAAGAAAGACCATTTCCACTCCCCTTCATTGACCAGATGCTAGAGCGTCTTGCTTGCTATAAGAAATTTTGTTACCTAGATGGCTATTCGGGATTCTTTCAAATCCTGATTCACCCCGACGACCAGGAGAAGACCACATTCACCTGTCCCTACGGCACCTTCGCATACCGAAGGATGCCTTTGGCCTTTGTAATGCCCCGACCACTTTTCAACGTTGTATGATGTCCATATTTTCGGACCTTATCGAGTCTGTTATGGAAGTCTTCATGGATGACTTCAGTGTATATGGCACTGATTATAATGCATGTCTGCTTAACTTTTCACGGGTCTTGCAATATTGTGAGGATACCAGTTTGGTCTTAAACTGGGTGAAATGTCACTTCATGGTGACTGAGGGAGTCGTTTTGGGTCATTTAGTGTCCGAACGTGGCATCCAAGTGGATAAGGCGAAAGTCGAGGTAATTGAGCAATAACCATACCCCGTTAATGTTAAGGGTGTGAGGAGTTTTCTTGGTCACGCAGGTTTTTACCGTCGTTTCATCCAAGACTTCTCCAAGATTGCTAAACCTCTGACTCAGCTGCTCCTCAGAGATGCCTCGTTTGTATTTACTGACGAGTGTGCTCAAGCCTTTGACACGATTAAGCAAGCTCTTATGCATCGATTATTCAATCACCCGATTGGGATTTGCCTTTCGAGGTTATGTGCAACGCTAGCGATTACGCTATAGGAGCTGTATTGGGTCAAAGGAAAGGCAAAGATTTACATGCGATCCATTATGCTAGTCAAACGTTAGATATGGCGCAGATTAATTATGCTACCACAAAGGAGTTATTAGCCATTATCTATGCACTCGAGAAATTCCGAGCCTATCTCGTGGGCTCGAAAGTGATAGTGTATACAGATCACGCAGCACTGAAGTACCTTCTAGCAGAGATGGAGGCCAAACCGAGGCTTATTAGATGGATCCTAATATTGCAAGAATTTGATGTGGAGATCTGTGATAAGTTCGGAGACGAGAATGTCGTAGCCGATCACCTATCCTGGCTAAGATATGATGGTGGGGACCTTGCCCCAATTGATGATTCGTTCCCGGACGATCATTTTCTCGCTATTACCATGGATACTCCATGGCTCGCTGATTATGCCAACTTCTTAGTTGGAGGTACTCTACCTCCCGACCTCCAATATCAGCAGAAGAAGCGGTTCTTACACGATGTGAAGCGATATTTCTGGGATGATTCATATCTCTTCCGTGAAGGTGTAGACGACTTATTTAGGGGGTGCATTCCCAAAAGTGAGGTACATTCTATCATCACTAGACGCCACTCCTCTTCTTATGGTGGACATCACGGTCCTTCGAAAACATTTGCGAAGGTAATGCAATCGGGCTTTTATTGGCCCACTATTCTGAAGGATACCACCACTTTTATCCGTTCTTGCGACGCATGCCAACGAACGGGAAATATTTCTCGAAGACATGAAATGCCTCAAACCGGAATCCTCGAAGTAGAATTATTTGATGTTTGGGGTATAGATTATCAAGGACCGTTCCCTTCTTCTTATGGGAATCGGTATATTTTAGTTGCCGTCGATTATGTTTCGAAGTGGGTGGAAGTCATCGCTTCACCTACTAATGATGCTAACATGGTGATCCGGCTCTTTAAGAAGACCATATTTCCTCGTTTTGGGGTCCCACGAGCTATTATTAGCGATGGCGGTTCACATTTTCATGAACGCCAACACACTAAGCTATTGAAGAAATACGGTGTTCACCACCGTACCGGGCTAGCCTATCATCCACAAACTAGTGGACAAGTCGAGATCTCAAACCGTGAGATAAAATCTATTCTCGTGAAGGTTGTCAATACTTCGAGAAAAGATTGGAGTTCGAAGCTCGATGATTCTCTTTGGGCTTCCGGGCCGCATTCAAGACTCCTATCGGGACATACCCGTATAGGCTCATTTATGGCAAAGCATGCCATTTACCAGTGGAGCTCGAGTTTAAGGCTATGTGGGCCTTAAAGGAGCTCAATCCTGATCTGAAGCTAGCCGGACAGAAGTGTAGACACCCAGATTTGGACCTAGTGGCTGCAGAAGTGTCCAACAAACACCCGATGACGATAGGACTGCAACGCGACGCAGGTTCGCGATGTTGTAGGTAGTTTTTATATAGAACAGATCAAATAATTACTCGGAAAAATTAAAACTAACATGATGGCAGCCTTAGTCGTGTCGTTACGGCAGTCACATAGACACTAATTAGAGTCAATTCCGACACCGGGACCCCGGATCGGTTCCGAAACTCGAACCGAGTCAGCACCGTGCCAAGCGAACCTTGGGACGCACACCCGAAGCCCACTAAACCCACGGCGCTAGGTCAAGCCGTGGGAATCCTTAGGCTCCAAGCTAAGTATCACACTCCTCCCTCTCGGTTTTGGAAAGTATCAAAATCGTATCTTCAAAATCCCGACCGCCCCACCTCACGCGTCTTAGTCTCCCAGCGCCTTAGCACAGGCGCTTGGGTCTTGGTGCGCCCCAGATCAGGCGTCCATATGGGCGACGAGGGGCGAAAACACCTATAAATACCCCCCTTCGCCTCATTCTTTGGACACATTCTCATCTTCTCTTCTCCCTCTACTCTCTCTCTAAGGGCTCGCACTCCGACACCCGAGGCAAACGATCCACTCGATCTTAGTTCCGATAAAAGCGACATAGACGCTAGTCCTCACCTTCGAGCACCCCACTCGATACCGAGGTGCCTGTGTTCGACTAGCTCAAGTCTAGTAGCGAAGCTCTGCCGGATTAGCCGCAGAATCGGTCCATAGTAACAAAGCTCTGCCGGAGTAGCCGCAGGAAGGGTCAACAGTAACGGAGCTCCGCCGAAATCACTAGGAGGATCCACTTTTGAATTCTAATCGTCACTAGGTTGTCATCTAAACAAAACTTTCCATATTTGCACTTTCTTTTGTTATGCACTACGACAACACTAGATGTGGACACTAGGTCCACAAACATCTACTAAAACACGTAACGTCCCACCCTCAATCAGAAATACTAAAACACACTAAATAGACCCGAGTAATTCCGAGTTCCATTCTCAACTATCTATGCATCGAGTCCCGTTTAGTGTATACTCCGAGGGTGCAACTCCTCACAATGTGATTTACTTACATTCACATTTACATTTTTTTGTATGATTTATTGCTTTTATGACCTTATAATCGCATGCTAAATCACCTAACACGGAACTCAAAACGTAAGATAACTAAAACTGGACAAGGTGATGGTCGGGTTCCGTATTAGTCCAAGTGCTCGCCTTATTAGGCTCGATGCATCTCTATTAATACCGAACCGACGCATCTTAAGCAGAATACCAGGTAAGGTTTATCACGAGAATGACTAATATTCGTATTATCATGTTAAAACTGATTTGCTAATACCTATAATATTAGTACTCTCTACTCTCCTACGTGCATCTTTTCATGGCCTGCTTGTCACGTGAAATCGCATGCAAAGAATGTAAATACAACTACTTTGACGACAGTACTTGTCCTAAAACAACCGACGTAGAAAAAGGTATAGGGTGAAAACAACGGATGTTACAGTATTTCCACCACAACAAAAGAACTAGGTTATCAGCCCACCGATTGATTAGTAGAGGCCGCTATAGTGCGGGCGGGATTGGGTGTTGACATCTGTCGGATGTTGGCTTCCCAATACGTACCCTCACCCCTTACTCAGAATCGATAGTTTCCGGATGTCCGAAACCATTGGCAATGAGAGTCATTCCAGGCATGGAGTGCTTAAGGATACAAGTCTTTATCTTTAGGTCCCATGCCACTCAACATTGACCCGACAAGGGATAAAAGTTGACTTTAACGGTTTCCGAGTCCCCATAAATAACTCAGTGGCGACTCCACAAATCGACAACGAATTCAGTTCACTAAAAAGGTCGCCTTACCAAACAAATCGGCCTTTAAACATTTACAACCACGACTCGGGCGCTTCCCAAATGGAAACACGGGTGCCCGCACCCGTCTGGTACAAGTCCGGATTGTCATCCGAATCGAGGTCCGACACATCGCCTCGTACGCGAAATCGGACTGGCCCCCGACCGGGAGGGGGCCGCTTGGGTAGCCGCCGCCACACGATGAAAAATCGGGTTGCTCCCGCGCGGGCGCGCGCGAGGCGCTGGGCGGTGCGGACGGACTTCCGCAGTTTGGCGACTCCGCTGGGGATTTGGAAACAAGTTTCCAGTGGTGGTGTAACTTGAACGAGGTTGATGAAGCTCATTTCTTAGTTTCTAGTAGTTGTGGTCACTACAGGTTTTGGCCCTATAAAGCCCACCCTAACCGATATTAGGACCAATCGACCTCTTCGCGGTAAGATCTTTAGGGACACGCGGAGAGATCCTCGATTGACGCTCCGGCCGCCTAACGCGTGCCCCGCGGGAATAATAATCGGATAGCTCTGAACGGACGGTACGACACTCGTCTCCCTGGACAATTTTTCCGTGCCTAAGTAAAGATTATTCGTGGGCGGTAGCCTACCCTAACCTACCCGTGTCTGCATCCTGCATGTGTGTACGCATTCCTAGTTATGTGTAGCGTGTTTGCAAACAACCCAAATAAGACACTAAAAAAAATCTGGATTCAACCACGCCAACATATTCAATCGCACCCAATTCCGTTTTCAAAAAAAATTTACCTCCTCTTTTCAAAACGACCTTTTGTTTTAAAGCGCCGACACTCTAGTCAAATCGTGATTTCTAAAAAGGGAAAAACATTTTTAGATGTCGTTATCATGGGAAATTTTACACTCACCACTTTCAAAATAAAACGTATTTTTTAGTGCCATCACCTTGGCCAAAGTAAAACCCGTCAACAACGAATACCGTTAATACCACCGAGACTCCTGATCAATGGAATCAAGGTACACCAAACGGTTACATTTTTATTTTCAAAAAAAGTTTTTTTACACGCATACCGTTAACACAACCCAAAACTTTAATTAATGAAGTCAAGGAACTCAAAAACGGTTAGACTTTCAAAACACTTTTTTTTACAATACATCCTCCCACCGTTAAATGCTAGTTAACGCAACAGACGAACGTCGGTCACTAATTTTTAAAAGTTTTTTTCTAAAAGAGGAAAAAACAAAAGTTTTCTAAAACACTATTCACCACCTAAATCCCTTAATAAGGATTTAGCCACACCTTTGAAAACACCATCATTAGACTTCACGCTCTACCACGAGCATCACGTACACCACAAGTATCAAACTAGCTAATTAATAGTAGTTTCGGTAAAAACATCACGTAATCATTTTCAAAACCGATTCCCCTAGAGAACCGTGCTCCTTTCAAAAAGAACATTTTCATTTTTGTCATCGCCGAATTTCCGATGCACACATATAGCAACACACTTTCACATCACAAGCGATGTCATCCCGCCATCGTTACACTATTTCTGCAAACCATCCTTTTCAAAAAAATTGGAAAGAATTGGTCGTTTTCGAAAGAAACATATATCAAAATTCTTTGATCCTGAGCCGGGATCGCGATCAACCTCTTACGTCGTACAACCGTATGTTTAACTGTCTATGTTAGTTACTAGGATCACCTCTACTCGAGGCCTTACATTTTGGGTCGTCTCATTTTGAGAAGTCCTCTTTAAACCTCACCACCGAGGTTTATGTCAAATCGTCTCGTTCTAGAGACTTAAAGGTTCATTAGGCGTTTCGCCGAAGGCACTTAGAGTCTAAAGCACCTGAATCCCCAAGCCAATGACCACACACGGACCAAGGGTCTCATTTCCGCATCGCTCAGTTACGAGCATTCCTCGAGTCCCTAAATCGTCTGGTGGATTCAACCTCACCTTCAGTCCTGTTTCGCAGATCTAGAAATGTCCTCCAACGACAACATCGAACCACTCAACATAATGCTGGGGCTTGTTAAGGAATTTCAGAATAACATGGCCCAAATAACCGCTGCCCATGACAACATCTTGCTCCAGCTCGGCAAGCTTGAGGGCACCGCCAATGGAACGCAGGACCTCCCTAGGGAGGAGGTGGATGAGAAGCCTTTTATCCCTAAGGGCAAGAAGAGACTAGGGCCAACTAGGTTTGTCCCAGCCCTTGGAGGATGCCCCTTTAGAAGCCTTACCGACCTGGGCATGACCTATGCCGAGGCCCTTAGAATTGCCAATGAGGACTGGCAATTATCCCAGCTCGTCCCTACCCGGGATCCACCCCGTGAAGCCCGGGGGCAGATTGGGATCCTAGTGCCTATTGCTTGTACCATCAGGGTAGGGGACACGATACGGAGGACTGTGATCGCCTCAAGCACGACATCCAAGACCTGGTAGATGCCGGAACCTTCCCTCTGATAAAGAAGCAGACACCACAGCCCATTGACGGCTGGGCTGGCGGCGATACAACTGCGTATGTGATAGTGATGACCAACGACACCATAAAGGTGTTATTCCCTGGGGGAAGCCTCGATGCTTGGGGACATGGCCGGTCCGAGTCGAAGTGTAGTTCATCTTAGGGCCTAGGCTTAATACTAATAATAGTAACGTTTTTTTCTATCAAGTCCGGGAAGTGCGAGGGAACATGTCCTCCACCTTCCCCCCAAAAACCAAAATCACGGGCATCTAGCCCGTTTACTATTATCAATAAAACAACTTCTTTTTTTTTTTTACAAACATGCCTCGACAATCGCTTAACTTCTTTCAACAGTTTACTTTAACGCTTAGAAAGGCTCAACTTTATGCCAATTATCGATAACAACTGACTAAAACGCAAGGGCTGCCACGAACAGCCCACTCAACTTCACCCTAAAAAGGAAATCGGGAATAACTACCTTAGGTTCAACCAGCCACTGACCAAACAATAAGTTTGCAAACGAACAAACCGCCACCCAACCAGACTTATCAACAACGCAGCCGAATGCGAAGCCTGCCTAATAGGTCTAAAAGCAGCCATATCTCTAGGAGTCAAAAACCTTAGACTACATGGAGATTCATCCTTAGTGATCAACCATGCTACGGGTACCTGGAAAGTTTATAACGAAAGTCTAACCCCATACCAAACCAAAGTGGAAACAATGTCCCGGGAGTTCACCGAAATTGACTTCATACACATACCCCGTGAGGAAAACCAATTCGCCGGTGCGTTGTCCAAACTAGCCTCGCTAATAAACATGCCCGATCACCTTTTCTCCAATGCCTATCTGCAAAGAGAGAAGCCAACAACCAGCTTACATCCATAACCTCGAAACCGACGATACCCCCAAAGAACGTACAAAGCAATCCTAGACTTTAAAATCCACGGGTCATATCCACCCAACACTAACACCAAGAACAAAAGAGCCCTACGAATACAAGCCACCCATTACGTCCTAAATCAAGGGCTACTATACAAACGAACCCCTCAAGGAGTCCTCCTTAGATGCATAAACAAAAACCAATCCGAGAGAGTCATGGAAGAGGTACAATACGGAGAGTACGGACACCACATGAGTGCACACCTACTAGCCCGAAAAATAATGAGACTGGGCTATTACTGGATTGCCTTAGATACAGACTATCGACGTCAAGTTCGCCACTGCCACATTTGCCAAATATTTGCCAGCATCCAACAACTACCTCCTTATCCTCTACACACTATAGCCACACCCTGGCCTTTCTCTACTTGGGGTATAGACATCATAGGAAAAGTACACCCATCCGGGACCGGCGGACACTGCTTTATATTAGTGGCCGTCGATTATTTCACCAAATGGGTAGAGGCTACCTCTTACACCGTACTAACCTTAAAACAAGTAGTCAAATTCTTACAAAACAACATCATCTGCCGCTACGGTATACCTAATGAAATCATCAGTGACCAGGGGGCTCACTTCAGGGCTGACACCCAAAAGCTCCTAGATAAATACAAAATCCAAAGACACAAATCCTCACCCTATAGACCGTAAACAAACGGGGCCGTAGAAGCAGCCAACAAAACCATCACCACAATCCTTAAGAAAATAATAGACAACTACAGGGACTGGCCAAACAAAATCCCCTTCGCATTATGGGGGTACCGAACATCGTATCGAACACCCACTGGAGCCACTCTATATTACCTAACCTACGGCTCCGAAGCCGTCCAACCAATAGAGCTGGAAATACCGTCACTAAGAATATTAGCCGAGAGTGGTATCCCCGAGGAAGAATGGAACCAAAAACGATATGACGAGCTAGTACTCCTAGACGAACATAGGATACATGCCCTATCCAACGTACAAGCTTACCAACAACGAATCCAGCAAGCCTTTAACAAACGAGTAAAATCCGGAAACATACACGAGGGAGATTTAGTAATTAAGTCCATTAGAGCACCCATTCCTGTTGACCCGAGAGGGAAATTCAAACCAAATTGGGCGGTCCATACCTCGTTTGGGAAATACTCTCGGGGGGCGCCGTGATCCTCACCGACCTAGACGGCCAAGAGTTCTCAACCCAACCAACATGGATCAGCTCAAACGATACTACCCGTAAACACCCTGAAAATCACGTCCCGACCTCCGACTTAGGGGGAAGCAATAAAACAACAAAAAAAAGAAAAAAAAAATCCAAATTCGCATCAATAAATGGCATAAACGAGTCTAAAGCAAAATCACTCACACTTTTCGAAAGAACTACGAACATGGTTTGATTCCGCCTAAAAGCGGATACGTAGGCAACCCTTCTCCGGGTGCAACCAAAACAAACAAACAAACAAACAAAGAAAAATCGGTTACTCGATTCATGTACAAACCGAGACTTCTTCCACGTCCCGGCCAACGAGTGATTTAAAATGACGAAGCACAAACGACGAGTCGAGGACGGGGTGAAAACCCGAAAGGGCGCCCTGGGCAAAATGAAGAAACGAGTTGCGAGCCATCGTAAAAAAAAAAAAGACGAGTTGAGGACAGGGCGAAAACCCGAAAGAGCGCCCCGGGCAAAATGAAGAATTTAGTCGCGAGCCGTAAAAAAAACAAAATAAAGGTGAGCCGAGGATGGGGTGAAAACCCGAAAGGGCGCCCCGGGCAAAATGAAGAATCGAGTTGCGAGCCCCCACAAAAAAACGAAAAAATATACGTGCTTCTCATTAATAACAAGATCCGGTCAAATCGAGCCTTTGTCGAGGCATTTACATCAAGCATCCGAAACCCGAACATCCCGGAAATCAACAACGTGTCAAAACTCCAGAAAAACTAGTACTAATACGCCACATAATATCAACTAATAATACATAATACAAACGGCTGGGCTCTACTAGTTCAACCTTTTCTTCCCCTTGTCATTCGGGTGAGCCCACTTGTGTTTCTCATCTTCGAGCCTCTGAATACAAGCTTCTACCGCCCTAGCCAAAGGCGAGCCCAGCCAATCCCACTTTCCTTCCTCTTCCTCGTTTTCGATATGGGACTCGTTAGTCTTGGCCCGCTTAGATGAACTGACGGAACTAGGATCGGTAATGCTGTCTTTGGTCAGGCACTTAGTGGCAGTCCTTCGAGTCACCTCCTCACCTCTTAGTGGTGTTGTCTTTCTAACTTTTAAGTTGCTCTGTCCTGATGGGTTGTTCCCAAACCCTCCACCGGACGGAAGCATTGTCGGTCGGTCGAACAACGGGACGCAAGAATCTCTGCTCCCAAGACATCCTAAATTTCCTAAACGAATTCTCGGTCCATGGGTCAGACCTGGAAATAACCTTAGCATCCTTGGGAATGGAAGGTCTAACACCCATTTGACTTGACAACATACCCGGGTAAACATAAACCAGATCCCTCATGGATAGTGTTAGCAAAGCCCAGGTCGAAGATGAAAATGGAAACCCGACACGCCCACTAATATTCCACCATGGGATGGACCACCGAATGACCACATCCCCTTTGGCCAAATAGGAAAGCCAGTCCTTTTCCTTGTGACCCTTGCCCCACGCCTGCGCCGTCTTCCGACCCGTTAAACCCTTATAGTTATAACCTTTGATGCATCGGGGAGGGTCGACTAAACCAAGTTGTTCTTGCAACCAAACCTGTACAAAACACGACAAAACATCACACCTCCAAGCCAAAGCAACCACAAAACAAAGAAAACCAAGCTACAGAAACATAGCGCGAAAAAAAAAACACCTATAAAATGATCCTGGAACCTCGGAAAGATGTATCGTGGAGTCGAGCACGAGCATTAAGACCTAGAATAAGCTCCCCCAAAATAAGCAAAGAAGGTGATCGTCTGAGTTCCATCCCCATCACCACATCCAACACTCGAGGGTTACCCTGGCCTTCACGCGCCCTCACATCCTCAAAAAGATGATAACAAGCCATAGCAACATTAAAAGCGCGTCTACATGCTAAGGCCGAAACGTGAAGAGAACCAACCTGTGAGAACGTCTTAGAAAGCAACTGTAAGTTAATGCCATCCCTACCAAAATAACCTTTAGCCTCTTTCAATGACGAAAGATCCAAAAAATGATAAAACCGCTCCACGTAAGCGTCATCCCCGTATGGCACACAAGGTCAAACCGAGGTCCACCCACCTATAGCATCTATCTCTTCGGGCAAAGAACAAATTTTACCCCCAGGAAAAGCAAAAACATGGCCGTTCGAGTCCCAAAACTTAGAGCATGCCAATAAGCAGTCATCCTGTATCTTGACTCGACTTAGCGCGACAACCACTGACAAACCATCATTTGAACAAATCTCGGGGTCACATTTCTTAAAAGAACTAACCCACTCGGTAAGGATATTCTCAAAACCCGACATAACGCTAAATGTAGACGTTCTAGACTCTATGGATATCCTAGTATGTCTAAAACAAGCACCCACAACCCGTATATATAGCCCTAATCCCACAAGAATTAGGAAACAACAAAAATTTCCATAACCCGGACCCAAATATCCGGCCGCCCGAGCCCAGGCGACCCTGGACCCGAGAGCCTCAGTCCAAGAGCCCATATCTAGGCGAGCAGCATCTAGAGCAACCCCAAAGGTAGAAACACCGATCCCGCATCATTACGATGGCTACCACATGACACCCCGAACATCAGGAATGACCTCTCGAAGCCATTAAAACCCGCTCCGAAAGCTGAAGCACCCATGCGGGGACCACAGGAACGCAAGTTCACTCGTCGGACGTTCCACACTTAGGCGTTTTTTTATTTTTTTTAGGAGGATAAGCTACCCCACCTAGGCGTGTTGTAGCCTATTGGCAGTTATCGTCAAGTTGGGTCTGTAGCCTAACAAGGCAATATTATGAGTATGCAAAAAGTGGTCTAACTTTTTTTTCAAAAGTTGCCCGAATTTTAAACTCCGATTTCGTTCTGAATGTCAAAGCAACTAAACTCATCTCCTAATATACTCGGTCAGAACATGTTAATGTTTTACATTAGCATTTTACATCTCGACCATGTCGAGTCAAAACATTTTAATCGACGTACTAACTGATCTGATTCCCGGTTCAAATTGACGCATTTCAAAACATCCAAACACTATTACAAATGCCTCAATTTTTTGACGCTTTAGGGTCTACGCTTCTAGAAGCGTCGACCATATCTTTAGCAAATTAAATATATTTTAATAAATAATACTCGACCTCACCAAAATCTATAGTGTAGCGCCCTTCTCGTATTTCATTATTGCGCCAACCTAAAAATAAACCGCCCTAAATTAATGAAAACCCTAATCAACATCGGCCTTTTTTATTGCTCAATCCTATCGCTCATCCATATGTGCTCCTCTTCTTGTCGATCATCATCCTCCTTCATTATGTTTAAATAAATTTCCTCTTGGATAATCTAAGGAAGGTATGTTTATTCACTAATTAATTTCTATAATTAGAGTTAAATTATTCACTAATGTCGATTTGATTCGACCCCTCATTCTTGTGTAACAGAGGGAACAAATTTCAATAATTTCTACATCAGAAGATTTATCGAAAGCATTTTTTTTCCTATCGCATTCTGTGTTGCGTTGTGTTCTATGTGCTAGAGTTCTATTCCTATGCATGCAAATTTGGTTAAAAAACAGATTGATATTCCTTTGAGCATTCAGTATGTGTGTGATGTGCTTGTGTCATGTAAAGCATAATTATTGAAACTGTTATCTATTAATTTAAAGTTTACTCTGTATTTGTATTTATCCTAATTAGCAAGTCCTCTTATTTGTATTTATACTACTATCTATGTATTTTTGACTCTTTATGTTAGAGCGTGTGTAACCTGAAGAAAGACTGATGAGTTGAAGATTGTTCAATTTGCTTCCTGGTTTATGAATGCATAATGATTCTGCAAAATCTTATTATTCTGAATTGTGATTTAACTGGAAAGATGCTGATATTGATGTTATGGGACATGATTGTCTCAACTTCTAAGGTTCTCGTTTCAGTATGCTCGTTCCTTGGTTATACGGAGTTGTTGAAGACCGACTCATGATTTTGCAATGCTGCTTGCAGTTTCAGGTCTTCGTCATATTCACCAGGTACGTTTTTTACTGAGTGTTACGTTACAATCTTCATATCCAAATGCTCTGATGCCACCGCATTTTTGTTAAGCTCGGGTCTACTGATTGGAGCATCGATGTAGGGTTTCTTGAGTTGACTATTGTGATATATCTTGCTCGATTCGATTTGACTCGCTTTGATTTATTGTCTGACCTATGCTCTCCTGCATATATGTTTATTGCTTCTTACATTATTGATCATGTAATGCGCTGATCTAGGGTTCATTGAGTTGATTACTAATCTTTAACCTGTTGATTTGTTCACTAATCTTTTTTTTGAAGAAAGAGACCCTGAGCGTGCTCGTTACGTACTCATAGCATCATGGTTAATCGCCATTACAATGTGTTTCGGGAAAATTACAACTCCACGAGCATAATCCATCATGACCCATTTCATAGTGAGCTAGGAGATGCACAACCTAATTAGCGGTCTGACAAGTAAACAAAAGGAAACAACGTTGAAAAAACCACAACAAAAGTGAATGTCATCGTAAATTAGGCCTATATCAGCAGCACTCTATATCCTTCGTTGCAGGTCGAAACGATGCCCTAATTGTCATTCTTCACAATGATACTTCCATGGCCTTGTTTATGAGCTTCCTTGAGTCCCTCCAAGATTGCCTCCGCCTCTGCCAGCTTACTGTCACGACTCCTTCTCCACTGCTTTGACAGGGCCCATCTCACAAACCCTGTCTCGTCTCGACCCACAGCCCTAACACCACATCCAACTCCTTCAACCACACATGCATCCACATTCACCTTGCTCATTCCCTCCCCTGGTCTTGTCCACCGAATTCTGCCCTCTCCCATTCCGCTTGTGTTAACTTCACCATCACTGTTAGATATGTCACGTCTCATTCCCGCCCTTTCTCCCTTACCCGACCCACTAACTAAGCTCCCATCCTGTCCTAAGCTCCCCTCTGCCAACGTCATCTCCCAGATCAGTCTCTCAACTCTACGTGTTCACTAATCTTTCAATTATTGTGTAATGCGCTGATTTTTTTTTCTGCTATTGGTGTTGATTTATTTACAACTGAACATCAATCTGGTAATATTTCCAGTGCAATCACTGGTTCAATTGTGTGAAATACTTGATATACTCGCGCTTTTTAACTTTGGACATGTGAGCTGATTGATTTTCATGATTTTTTATATGTAGGTCTAGAAAATCTACGAATAGCAGGAGAAATGGTGACACAGATATGTGTCCAACTTTATTGAGTGGCAGCATGTCATTTGAGTGCTCAAGCACCCTCTCCGCGAAACCTAGTTAGAGTTGCCTGGAAGTCTTGATCCCGATCTATCTATTCATTTTAGATGTACTCCATATATAATATGTCTAATTAACTTTAAATATTTGTTATCATCATCCATCTAGTCAGATCTCATTTTTTCATAGTTGCTCTTCCATTTTATAGTTGCTAAAATCCTAAATCTTGATTAGTTAGTTTCGACACACTATTGGATGGCATAATTGTTACACAGAAAACTCTTAGGGATTTAATAACCAAATTTCATGATATAATCAAAGTGGGTTAGCAGTAGCATTTTATTGTGGCTCCTCTCAACCGTTGTTTTTAACATGTCATATATTGAAAGTTAAATTCCTTCACGCTTAACCCATTAACCGTATCTGTTTTCCAGGCCAGGGTTGTTGCATATGATGATGTTTCAATCAAAATTACGTTCTACGGAATATGTTTTGTTGATGTAATTTGGACAAGGATCAGACATGGGGGTGACATCATTCTCCCTTTTATCCATGAGAATCTCGGGAATACTGTCTCCGTTCATCGAAAAAATCACTGTTTTGAGGGAAATCCAACTCCAAAACAACAGCTTTACGGGTATAATCCCTTCTGAAATCGGTCTGGTTCATAGGTTACATCACCTGTAGATCTATAACAACTCTTTTAAAGTTGAAATTTTGTTGAATATTTCAGGCTGCTCCGATCTAGTTAAGCTCAGTGCAGGTTTCAACGATCTGGTCGGAAGCATCCCGATTGAGATTGGTTCTATTGTCAGGTAACAATAACAGGAAATGTACCTACATCTATAGAAAACCTGTCGTCATTCCTGCAGTGTTTAATAATTTGGCTGGTAGCATTCCGAGTAGCTTTGATAAATTGAAATGCCTGAGATATTTGGGATTGGCTCAGAACAAGTTGTCCAGGTTATTCCCACCCTCCGTTTTCAACCTCTTGACTCTCACTATTACGGATGTTGGAGAACGATTTAGAAGGGAAACTTCCCTCATACATGGTAGTTATATTTCCTATTTGCTGCCCCGCCATATGCGACATCATGAAAAACGCCTCATATAAGGGGTTTTTTGGATCCGCAAATTGCATATTTTCTACTAGTATGGGCCTATTTTTCAAGTTACGCCTTCTGCCCCAGATTTTTGTCCTTACCACACAGGCTACTAAAAACAAAATCATCACTTTATTTTGGTGATCAAGAAATGCAACTTCAACTTAAAATATATCGATTTTGTTGTTAAAAGTTGATGTAGATCAAAGTTAACAATCGTAGTGGGAGAGGTGGAGTAATAAGTTAGGTAATTGACTTGTTGCTATTGCAGGTGGCCGATTACAAACTTGTTGGGGATTTTTTCGAGATCATACCAGAGTTGCCTGAAAAATTCCTAAGAAAAATTAGACGATAATGTTGTGCATATGATTGCCGTAGCACTGTATGTATGTTAGTACAATATTGTAATAATCTACACATGCGTGTAAATTTTTTTACAACCCGATCGGTGTATTATTGATATAAATTCAGTAAATGTAGAGTCGCGCTTACTAGACAAACATATATCTGCAATTGCAAGGAGTTAGATTTTGGATCAAAATATATTATTAATATATTCTTTACGATCAGATTCTCGACGCTTTGACCATTTAACAGTGTTGGTAATTGAATTTTATATTATTATCTCTTGACACTTTTAGTAGTAGCAAGTTGCGCCATTAGAAAAAGTTTTGGTCGGAAAAAATATCATGACATAGAAAAGCGTCCAGATTGCATATTTTATTGTATCATGTGGCCACGCAAAAAAGTGTCGTGAATAAAATATTCAACGTTTTAATGCGTCGAGGATGATGACACAAAAATGCGTCGAGAATTACTGACGCCCAAAATCTCCACGCTTTCCGGAAGCGTCGAGAATTAAATTTGTGACACTTTAAAGCGACAAGAACCTACCTTTAAAGCATCAAGAAACCAAGGGTTCTGTAGTAGTGAAAAGGAACTGTTCTCATACTTCTATACAACGTCAACGCACCCTAGACTAGGTCAGATCGCAAATGAATGAACGCAGAAGTGATTACTTGTCAATCTAGGTAAACAATTCGCCAAACGAAAACACAAGACTAATCCAGCTAATTCAAGTACTAAAATTTAAAAACAAATGTACAACATATATAAATTCATACACAAATCGAAGCTAGGAAGGACCCCTAGAAGCCGCGCCAATGGCTATTACAACCTCGCAAAGGTTGTCATCTAAACCTAGATCCTCCAAGTCTATAAGAGGAGACTCACTACCATCCATCCCCGACAACATGTCTAAGGTAGCCGTCTCGGGGACTCCTCCGATCTCCTTGTTAGCACTCGTAGCCTCAGCCTCCTTTTCGATCCGATGTCTGGCTTCGCCCTGCGCAGAGGTCTCACCCTGAGACCAAGCCAGCTACTCCTTTAGGAAGGCGATCTCATCGGCCTGAGATTGCAGGAGCCGTTGCACCTCCGCCTCGAGCTCGGTCACCCGAGTCTCCAGCTACCCCACCATATACGGGACATCTTACAAATACACTTAAACATTAGGAAGGTACGCCAACGGCGTAGAAAACCACCCTAATCACGCAAACTCACCGATCGAGGCCCCGAAGTATCACGAGAAACCCTCGAGGCATAGGCTCGGAAGCGGTTGGAGGCTTGCCACAACCGCTGATGGCAAGCTGATGAAACTTGAGAGATGAAACCATAGAAGTTAGGTAAACCAACCGCAATTCTTAAAGCCAAAACGAAAAAGAACGAAGACCAAGACTCATCCGGTACACCCGGTCACGCCACTCTATCCCGGCGTCCATCTCCTCAGCAGAACACGGGGAGAGAGGCTCGGTGAAAGGTATCCCAGCCGCATCTACCCTAAGCAGCGTAAGGGGAAAATCTGGGGGCTGGATTTCATCAGCCGGATCGGCCAGCTGAAAAAACAACAGATTGGTTGGTCAGAGGGCAAGGAAACAACAAACCGCAAAACAAATCTTAGAACCAAAATTATAACATTACCAGGAGGCGGTACCAAGCTAACTGCCGGGTGACGTGAGATAGGTAGGAGGCACCTGGCACCAAGAGCGCATCGCCTCCTTCTCCGTCCTTATCCTCGAGGATCTCTGCGGTGGTCGGTGGTCTAAAGATGGTTCGGGGAGGATCAACCGGCACCCTGAAATCGTCATATAGGCACTGACGCACCAACCGCTCGCCCAGATACCAAACTGGGCGAAACAACACAGGAAGGAGCATCCTCCTGTAACTTCTGGGCCTCAGCTCCGTGGCCACATACTCCGGTACGCTCTCATAACCAGCCCAAGGGCGGGTCACAAACTACACAAATGAACCAACACTCCGATAAATCCTAAACCTTGGGGGCTACTAAGCTAGGTAGGACATAAAAGAAAACTTACATCCCTGAGGCTTAGCTGGTTGACCAGCGCATTCTCCGACGGGTAGTGGCTGGTAGTGCTCTTAGGCTGAGCAAGCCTCCACTCAATTCCCGCTGGGAATCTCTTCGGGTGAACCCGCACCGTCTTAGTTGCCAAACAAGGAAAGTACGAGTAGATCCAAGCCTGTAACTAACTCAGAATACACTTAGAAACACTAAGCCAAAGCCAAGCAGAACTCGAGATACAAAAGTGAGAATAGTAGCTAACTTCCAATATAAGCCCAGACGCACAATGGGCACAGCTGAGGCCGACTCTATCGCCAACGGCCTCAGCTATGCGAGAGCCGCGGTCACCCAATCATAACTTCCTAGCTGAGCCAGGTCAGCTAGGAGAGGCAAAATCCTAGTGCTAAACCTCTCGCCTTCATCCGAGAAGTGGGTCGACCCTTGGAAGTACCACAACCACAACCAGGCATCCTGCTCCGGCGTGTTGGGTTCTCCACCCTCTAACACCGCCACTCGCTCGAAGTGATCGGTGATATACGAACTTACCAAACCATGAGGCACACTATATGTCTCACGTGGTAAACAGTCCTCGATGAAGCCCCGCACTCCATCACTATCTAGCCTAGGGTCTTCGGCGGCCCACCTAATCCTATCCGGACCCCAGGCCAAACCGGTAATCATCCCAAAATCCTCTAGGGTCATCCCGACCTCCCCAAAAGCCATGTGGAAGGTCGAGATAGTATCGTGGAAGCGATCTATCATCGCTCTAATCACCATAAGGTTGCACTTAGTCTTGCAACCCACCAACCCAACCCACTGCTCAACCACGGGACCTAGAGCGGTCCTTACGATAATTCCCTTTACCGCGGGGGTCAACTGAAACACCCCACATTGATTGAAGATGTCCTATTTATGAGCTTTGCTTAAAGGGATTGAAAGTACTACTCATATCAACAAAGTGCACTTTCTTTTCTGGTCATCCATGCAAAAGAACTCCGCAGTTAAGCGTGCTTGGCTGGGAGCAATCTTAGGATGGGTGACCTCCTAGGAAGGTTTCCAGGATGCACATGAGTGAGGACAAAGTGCGCTGGAAAGGACTCGTCTTGGTCTGTGGGACCAGTACAAAGCCTGGCGAGCTACCGCAGTTAACATTTCCGGTCCTAGGATTGGGCCGGGGTGTTACAAATGGTATCAGAGCAACCCTGCGACCGTGCATTTGGCACCTAGCGGGGGTGGATTCTGGGTCAGCGGTTATGCTGCTAGGCGCAACGTGGACGTTGCGTTCTTCAAGTGGGAGTGATTGAAACACCCCACATTGATTGAAGATGTCCTATTTATGAGCTTTGCTTAAAGGGATTGAAAGTACTACTCATATCAACAAAGTGCACTTTCTTTTCTTGTCATCCATGCAAAAGAACTCCGCAGTTAAGCGTGCTTGGCTGGGAGCAATCTTAGGATGGGTGACTTCCTGGGAAGGTTTCCAGGATGCACATGAGTGAGGACAAAGTGCGCTGGAAAGGACTCGTGTTGGTCTGTGGGACCAGTACAAAGCCTGGCGAGCTACCGCGGTTAACATTTCCGGTCCTAGGATTGGGCTTGGGTGTTACATCAACTTCTAAAAGTAAACCTCGAGAAACGTAGTAAATCCCGAGAAAGTCCTCATCGGACCTAGGAGCTGCAAACCAAAACAACACAAGTATAAACAAAATAAACCTAACCTAACACAAGCCAAAAATGTAAGACATAGCTAATCAGCACAAACAAAACACTCACCAGACCCCGCACGACGCGGTGAGAGACGTGAAGGTCAACATGAAATAGCAGCTAATGACCATCCCAGTCCCGAGCCCACTCGGGATCCTCGTAACTAATTTCTTCATCCTCCGGTACAGGTACCAGAACATAAGCCCTCCTAGCAATCTTCTCCGGAAGCCTACGCTTCCTCACTCTATCAAAATCGGCCTCATTAATGGCCTCGGGGTCACGACGCTGAGACGAGATACGCCGTCGTCTCCTACAAATCCCTCGGAGGGTCTGTGAACTCGTCCCGGTAGTCTCATCACTAGGAGCTCCCTCGGGACGCTCCATGTTACCTCTTGCTACAGAATCAAACAAAAAGGAAAATTCGTGCCTCAGGTTAGGCTAAAGCAGCCCAAACAGGTCAAAATAGAGTCAAAATTTTGGATAAGGATATAAAAATTCCAAAAATGCCGCTAGCATCCATTTTTGATCCCGGGCACGATGGAAGTGGTTTCGAGAAAACCGGCATCGTTACGACGCCTTTTGGTCCGTCTTAAGACATACAAAACCTCACGGAGAGTGATGAAAGTCATCCTAGCCCATAAAAACCGACAAGAGAGCTACCCACATCCTCACAAACACTATTTGAACGAGATTACACAAAATAAACGTAGGAATAATCGGAAAACGGTTCTTAACCCTAGCATTCCAAGCACATTTGCATAGGGATCCATTGTCGCACCACGAAAACCCCTATCGAACTTATAACTACCCTAACAAGCTCTAATCGACCCTAATTTAACAATGGGACTAAGCTCAAGCATCGAAACTTAACGAATCAAAAACCCCTAAATCAATTTTCTAGTGTTTTTAACAAAACAAACTCATAATCAATCAAATCAAGCAAAAACGACAATAAACAAGTAAAGAACGTTTACTGGGAGTCGACATTGTCGCGTAAGACGGAAATTGAGACGAAATTTGGCAAGAAAAGATCGAGAAATTGGCTTTGGGGCCAAAGGGGCGACGCGTTCGAGTTTTGTGTGGAATAAACGATCGCCCTGATCCTTGTTTACTTAAACAGACCCGATCCACGGAACCCTTACCGCCCCAAGTGACGCGCCTGAGTCCTAGCGCGCTGGGAGCTAGGCGCCTAAATATTAGGACGCAGATGGATGCGCGTCCGGGCAGCCCAGTATAGAGTAAAACAAAACAAACGAGACTAAAAGTTCGATACACATAAAACACGCACCTTTTAAGACAAGCAAAATAATAAATAACAAAGCAATTACTAATCAACATCGAAAAAACACGCTCGATAATAAAACAAGCATCAGAACCGCGCTTAACCTAAACGCTACACCCGAACGCGTAACAAAGCAATCTAAGATGAACTTATCCAAAACAAACTCTAAACAAATCTCAAACGCATAACAAGCTAAAACAAAGCAGAAACAAACCCGAATAAAATAAGACAAAATCACTAAAACAAATAAGCAAACAACAGTTTCTCGTTCAAAGGGTCATAGTATCCGAAGGGCGAAGGAGTCTGAAACCTCCACAGTAATTTTTCGAGTGGATACCAACGCCCTCGAAATCAATTTTTCGAGTGGATACCAACGCCCTCGAAGGAGTCTGATACCTCCACAACAATTTTCATTCGAGAAGAGACTGACGCCCTTGAATGGTTTATTTTGTCCTAGGGGTCAGAGGCATCCCGAAAGACAGCTATTCGAGTGGAGACTGACGCCCTCGAATAGTTTATCTCATTTTATTTTGTCCTAGAGTCAGAGGCATCCCGAAAGATAGCTACTCGAGTGGAGACTGACGCCCTCAAGTAGTTAACTCATTTTGTTTTGTCCTTGGGGTCAGAGGCATCACAAAGACAGGTGTTCGAGTGGAGACTGACACCCTCGAACATTTTTTGTTGTTTCACTTTATTTCGCCCATGGGGTCACAAGCAACCCGAAGACAACCGCTCGAGTGGGGACGGACGCCCTCGAACGTTTTATCAAGGGTCCATAAACGTCCCAAAAACATTTGTTCAAATAAAAGCCAACACATTCGAACATCGTTGGCACTTACACTTTAAGCATCACTAAAAACATTTAAAACTAAACAAACCGTTTAAACAAGCCAAAGAAGACAAAGAGCGCACATAAAGAACCAGGAACAAGATATCAAGCAACGGCCCGTGCCCAAGAAAGCAACCAACCACTAGCAAAGACGTCAGGTATGATTTCTAAGCCTTGGCTGGCGAGCCTTAACACGTAGTCCAATGGACTTAAAATGACCCGATCGGACAGCCACCAGGTCGTAATCTTTGATTGACCTGGGCGGCTATACTTTGACTTCCGCCTTGTCCAAGCCTCAGTCAAAGTGGGGGCTTCTGTAGACACCCAGATTTGGACCTGGTGGCTGCAGAAGTGTCAAACAAACACCCGATGACGATAGGATTGCAACGCGACGCGGGTTCCCAATGTTGTAGGTAGTTTTTCTAAAGAACGGATCAAATAATTACTCAGAAAAATTAATACTAACATGATGGCAGCCTTAGTCGTGTCGTTACGGTCACATAGACAATAATTACAGTCAATTTTGACACCGGTACCCCGAGTCGGTCCCGAAACTTGAACCGAGTCAGCACCGTGCCAAGCGAACCTCGGGACGCACACCCGAGGCCCACTAAACCCACGGCACTAGGTCAAGCCGCAGGAATCCTTAGGATCCAAGCTAAGTATCAAACTCCTCCCTCTCGGTTTTGGAAAGTATCAAAATCGTATCTTCAAAATCCCGACCGCCCCACCTCATGCGTCTTAGTCTCCCCGCACCTTAGCCCAGGCGCTTGGGTCTTGGTGCGCCCCAGCTCAGGCGTCCATATGGGCGACGAGGGGCGAAAACACCTATAAATACTCCCCTTTGCCTCATTCTTTGGACACATTCTCAGCTTCTCTTCTCCCTCTACTCTCTCTCTATAAGGGCTCGCACTCTGACACCCGAGACAAACGATCCACTCGATCGTAGTTCCGATAAATACGACATCAACGCTAGTCCTCACCTTCGAGCACCCTACTCGATATCGAGGTGCCTGTGTTCGACTAGCTCAAGTCTAGTAGCGAAGCTCTGCCGAATTAGCCGCAGAATCGGTCCATAGTAACAAAGCTCTGCCGGAGTATCCGCAGGAAGGGTCAACGGTAACGGAGCTCTGCCGAAATCACTAGGAGGATCCGCCTTTGAAGTTGAATCATCACTAGGTTGTCATTTAAACAAAACTTTCCATATTTGCACTTTCTTTTACTATGCACTACGACAACACTAGATGTGGACACTAGGTCCACAAACATGTACTAAAACACGTAACGTCCCAACTTCAATCACAAATACAAAAACACACTAAATAGACCCAAGTAATTCCGAGATCCGTTCTCAACAATCTGTACATCGACTCCCGTTTAGTGTATACTCCGAGGGTGCAACTCCTCACAATGTGATTTACTTACATTCGCATTTACAGTTTTTCGTATGATTTATTGCTTTTATGACCTTATAATCGCATTGCTAAATCACCTAACACGGAACTCAAAACGTAAAATAACTAAAACTGGACAAAGTGATGGTCGAGTTCCGTATTAGTCCAAGTACTCGCCTTATTAGGCTCGATGCATCTCTATTAATACCGAACCGATGCATCTTAAGTAGAATACCAAGTAAGGTATATCACGAGAATGACTAATATCTGTATTATCACGTTAAAACTGATTTGCTAATACGTATAATGTTAGTACTCTCTACTCTCCTACGTGCATCTTTTCATGGCCTGCTTGTCACATAAAATCGCACCCAAAGAATGTAAACACAAATACTTTGACGACAGTACTTACTTGTCCTAAAACAACCGACGTAGCAAAAGGTATAGGGTGAAAACAACGGATGTTACAGTATTTCCACCACAACAAAAGAACTAGGTTATCATCCCACCGATTGATTAGTAGAGGTCGCTATAGTGCGGGCGGGATTGGGTGTTGACATCTGTCGGAGGTTGGCTTCCCAATACGTACCCTTACCCCTTACTCAAAATCGACGGTTTCTGGATGTCCGAAACCATTTGCAATGAGAGTCAGCCCAGGCAAGGAGTGCTTAAGGGTACAAGTCTTTATCTTTAGGTCCCGTGCCACTGAACTTTGAGTCGGCAAGAGATCAAAGTTGACTTGAACGGTTTCCGAGTCCCCATAATTGACTCGGTGGCGACTCTACAAATAGACAACGAATTCAGTTCACTAAAAAGGCCGCCTTACCAAACAAATCAACCTTTAAACATTTACAACCACGACTCGAACGATTCCCAAACGGAAACACGGGTGCCTGCACCCGTCTAATACAAGTCTGGATCGTCATCCGAATCGAGGTCCGACACATCGCCCCGTACGCGAGATCGGACTGGCCCCCGACCGGGAGGGGGCCGCGTGGGTGGTCGCCGCCACACGATGAAAAACCGGGTCGGTCCGGCACGGGCACGCGCGAGGTGCCGGGCGGTGCGGACGGACGTCCACAAGAAGCACCTCATGCAATTGAACGAACTCGACGAATTCCGTCTCTACGCCTATGATAACGCAAAAATTTATAAGGAGCGGACCAAAAGATGGCATGACAAGCGCATTATCCCCCGAGACTTCAATGTCGGTGATAAGGTACTCCTATTTAATTCCCGACTTAGACTCTTTCCCGGGAAACTCAAATCCCGATGGTCTGGACCGTTCACGGTGACTGAAGTGAACAAATTTGGGTCGGTTACGCTGACAACCAACAAAGGCGAGATATTCAAGGTGAATGGTCAACGCCTCAATCTTTATCACGAGGGTGCATACGTCAGTGTCGTAGAGGCTATGGACCTCACCGACACCCTCGATTCCCCCTAACTAAGTTGAGGTAAACCGATCGAGCGGGACCGTATAAACCAGCGCAAACCGGGAGGCAACCCGGCACCACTTGTATATATTTGTAATTTCCCTTTCCACATTTTTTTATTTTATGATTTATTTGATTTAATTTCAGGAATTTAGGAAGCAATTGAGAAGAGTAACGAACAGTAGCTGCTACAGCGGTAACTCGATCGAGTGGCCTATGTGCACTCGATCGAGTGCCTTGACGTACAGCTCGCTGCCAGCTTTTCATGGGGTCACTCGACCGAGTGCCTATACGAACTCGGTCAAGTGCCCCCGAGTAAGGCTCGCTCTCAATTTTTTCGTTTTTCCCTTCTACTTTAAATCAGTCATACATCTTAGAACCCCCTCTCCCCTCATATTTCTTAAGAACCTTAACCCCCAAATCACTCTTATTTCATCAATTCTTCACCAAATTTCACGATTTTTGCTTCTAATTTGCAATTAGTTGTATTTAGTTGTGTTCCTTGATGTTGTTTGTGAATTTTTCGTCCCCTCTCCCCTAATTTCGTGATTTTCGTCACTTGAGAGGTATGCTCTAGGTTTTTCGATTTTCTTTTCTTAATTTTATAGCTTAAATTCATCCTTAGTTCCATATTAATCCCATTGCATGCTTGATTTTGCATTAATTTCACCACTTTGTGTTCAAAAATCGATTTTTGTGTGAGTAGGGTGCTTTTATCCGAGTTTCTGTGTTTTCGGTGGGATTTTTGTGTAATTCTATTTTGTTATTATGCTATAGTCATGGCATATAGAAGGAACCCACCCCGGAATACTCGTCCTAGGAATAGGAACGTCGAGCAAGATACGGAGGAACCGGTTGTTCCGGTTGTTCCAGTTGTTCAGCTTGTACCATGCTAGCTTTGAGGGGATTGTCTGCAGGAACGAAGCTCAGCGGGCTCATTTACCTGCCTTGATACCAAGGACGATGAAGGCCACACGATGTTGCTCATCGTAGTTCGCGATCGAGCTGGGGTTGAACGAGCAATTCCTGCAGCTCTTGTCCATGACCGGATTTGGTGGACTATGGACATTTCGTGAGTTATCTTACCGAATGCTCACTTTAGAATTCCTTAGTTCATTTGAGTACGATAGACAAGATAACACAATATCCTTCCATTTGAATAATGTTGAGCGACGTATCCCCCTTAGTACCCTGTCCGAATGTTTAAGTCTTACCTGCGACCAGGATGACGACCTGTACGACATACCCGAGGGTGTAAAAAGCCCCTCCTTATTTTGAGTTATTTTTGGGTCGTATCGCAAGTGTCACCGCGATGGCACTCAATGCCATCCCACACCCCCACCATCCGCCTGTTTATGCAGATTCTGAGCCATTTGGTCTTTCCACGCTCCGATATGAGTAAACTTCACTCATTGAAGGTCTTGATTTTAGGACATCACCTCAACCCCTTTCGGTAGTCTCTGAAGGCATTCAGTGCCCCAGGGATGATTTGTGTCGGTATCGAGCGGCAGATCAGTGGATCTGGGTCACTCGGCTGTGGAGCCATTGTCACCGCGCTAGTAAAGCGCTATATAAGGGGTTTTGGGACAACGGTCATGTATGAGAGTCTCACTGAGCACGTCCTTTGTTGGGACATAGCTATCGCACTTCCACTTTGAAGTGGATTCGGGGCGATCCCCCGAACTTCAAGTGGCGTGTTAAGAACAAGGTTTGAATGAAACTTCCGGTTGCCGAAGGGACAGTCCTACCACCACTATATTCACTAGAACCCACTACCGAAGGTGAGAACCCACCCGACCCACCGAGCTACCTCATTCCTGAGCAGCTCTTCATTTTCGACGAGGGCGTTCAACCCCCTTGACGTAGGGTTCGTGTAGAGACCTAACCCGATGAGATCGAACCCCCTAGGCCCAATCCTACGCCCACCCCGACCTTCCCAATCCGCACTCTGGGTGCCGAGTTTCCGCACCTGTATCTGTAACACCCCGTGCTTTTGACCATTTTAGTTATTTATAATAACGATTAATATTAATAAATCGTGTCTCGACAAACTATTTTATATAGTAATATTCAATTCGTGTGCCTTTGGAACCTTTCTATTTCACTTCATAGTTTGCAAAACTAAATTTCTATCGTTATCGCAATTCTGCGCGATTTCGTAAAACAGTTCCTATTTTCTCATACGGACTCCGATTGAGGCGTTTCAAAAGCATACCTTTAGTAATTTTCCAAGATATACACAATGGTGACATTAAAAATTACAATTTATAAGTTCATCATAAAAATATTGTACTGGACAGCTCCTTTGCAACAAAAATCGTCACCCGATGAATCGTTTCTCGGCATTCGATTTCCGTACTTCTTTCCTAACCTTTGTGGAACCAAATTAACTCAAAACTATCATTATTACACACCACATACCGTCACCTTGAGGTCCAAGAGTCAAAAAATGCTTTTCTAATCAAAAACACCAAAAAGGGTAATGTACTTCCAAAAGCATGATTAGCCATTTTGAGCAATTGTCAATTGTTTGTCTATCATTTGTTCCCTTCATCAAATGGACGACTATTACTCCATATAAACAGTCTTAGGACTCCATTTATCTTACTTATTCATCCATCTCTTACCCTCCTTCAACTCCCTTCAAAAAACGAAAGAAAACAACACAAGTTTTCACAAGTTCTTAAGGTGTTTCAACCACCATTTTTGAAGACCTCTAATCCCTTTTTCTCTTATCTTATACTACTTATTTTCAAGTTTATTTAATAGTATAACTACTAAATTAGTTTATTTTTTGTGTCATTCTAACTAATTTATGAAGAGGAGCAAGAGAAAAGGAGCATCGATCTTCCTTTTCTTATATGTTGTAAAATCGATTATTTATGCTTAAGGTAACCTAAATTTTCTTCGCCCTCAAATCTCATAGTATAGTGTTTAGACTCTAAATAACATATAACATCATGTTTAGGACTAAATCTTTAGATCACCAAGTTTAAAGTTAACTATTTGTTGATTATCACTTAACAATACACGCTGTAAAATGGATTATGTGATGTATGTTCACGATTTTTCTGTGCATAATATGTTTAGAATTAGCCTTAGATTCCTTCATGAAGGTTGTAGATCTGAATGTCTAGAATATGATAAAAATATGAAAAGTAAGTTTTAAGAAAATATATATTTAATAATGATTTATTTCGTAAACAGATACTGTATAATTTTATGTACTGTCTGAGAAAATAATATGTTTCGTTATGTTAAACATTTCTTTTAGACTTGGAAAACTTATTTTGTGTTCCTTATGATGTCTATTATGTGTACATCAAATTTCATATAAATCCATCATATATATTATCATTTATAAAATTTGTACTAAAATGGGTCAGATCTGGAAAGAAGATTTTATGTAGGAAATTTATAAGGTATTTTAATCTAAATTTCTGGGAATAAGTTAAGTTCAAGTATAGGTATCCAAAAAAAAAAAATTGGTTCACTTTTCTGATGTTTAAGTATTTTAAACGATTTAAAAGAAAGTATTGAAAACCGTACTGTTTTCGTTTTTAATTTATTAAAAATAATAAACCTTATTATTTTTGAAAAATGACCTTATATCTGAAAACCTAACTCATCAGAGTATGTTGAGTACGAAAATCGAAAGTTAAAAATAACATTTGAAAAATGACTCATTTAGTATCCTTAATAATATTATCGATTTCGTTATTACTTAAAGTTATTTTTGTAAAACTCTAAGTTTCGAGAAATATGATACATAATAAGGTTAAAAATGATTTCTATAATTATTATAGATTTATTTGATGTTTGAAATATTTTACTAAGTATAAATAGGCTTTAAGGGATAAGTATACTTGTACAAATACGAAACCGTATAAAAATACTAAATACGTACACTTGAACAACAAATGTACTAAATACTTGTGCCCAAAAAGTATAGAGTACTGAAAGACTAATAACCCAGAAGTACTAAGTTAAACAATGCCTAAATGTGCAAAACAACACTTAACTTTATAATAGGCACTTAAGCACTAATTAGTGACTAAGTGAAAACTAAGGGTTGACTAGTCCATCTTGGTCAAACTTTGGCTTTCTAAGTCAACATAGACCAAGTCAAGATAAAGGAACCCATCTTAAATAATGTACTAAGAAATAATTGAATTTTAATCAAATCTCAAATAATGAACGTTCAAATAATATATATCAAATAAAACGTTCCAAATCTCTAACATCAAATATACTTAAGATATTCAGTCAAGTAAAATACACTTAATATAATTGTTATGATCATTTAGTAAATCGTTCCTAAACAAGCTTAAGGAACTGTTGTACCTTCGGGTCAGTCAGTGTCCTACATGAATCAGTAGTGGACCTTCCCAGTGTTCCATTTCTTGGGGCTTCTGTACCTACGGGACAGTATGCATCCTTCTGGTTATCTGAACTAAGGTCTTACGGGAGTCTGACTGTTCGATACCAAGTGACCCATATGTAGCAACTGTACCTTCGAGACGGTATGCGATTATTCTAGTTGTCTGAACCAATGATCCTACGGGAGTCTAAGTGTCCAGCATCCTTATATGTCTCCTAAAGACAATCTATATCGTAGTATCGTTACTTATTGGGCAACGTTATGCCGAGGTTTAGAGATCGACGTGACGGGAGATTGCTCGGAGAGCTTTTTTGCTATGAGAGTACGGACAGCACATCCTGAAGCTGCGTGTGGATGGATTTTCGTTAGAGTAGTAGTCACCGGCTATCACTGAAGGCCTGCGGGAGTCCGAGAGTTGTGTTAGGGGGTACGTGCGCATGTATTTGACAAGGGCCTGATCAGCTCTACTCTCTTTCTGATATCTTGGCACTTTTATTCACGGTTGTGTACGTGATTCTTTTCCCTGCTTCTGCGTGTTGTCAGTGGGCCTCGAGGTGGTGTGGGTAGGCTTCTGCGAGTTGTCGTCTACATCATCAGCAGTCCGTTCTGCCCCGCGATTAGAGTTCTAAATCAAATCATAGTTATTGTTCGATCCTATTGAGCACTAGGAGTGAGATGTAAAACTCCTAGTATCGATATGATTGGCGGGATTGATGTTCCCATCCGCACTTATGGTGAGATGCAAGTCTTAAGTGTGCATGAGACATTAGTAGTCACGTCCCGTGCATTATGTGAAAGAAAACCATTGTTTTTAAAAATAAATGACTACAATTTTCTAAATCACATGTGTTAGTATGCTTCGTTACTGTTCTATACTCTTATGACTAATGATGTGATTGAAATGCTTGATAATGGGAAGTGATATTAGTTATATGTCCTGCCTGAATATTGATTATGATTGATATTATGTTTCATATGATTTGTATTATGCATGTCTTACTCTATTTTGACATGACACTTCTATGAATCCATGATCCATGCTTTACAGTATTCTATTCACATGATACTCATATGATGTATGAATTACTTTATTCTATATAACCTACATGTCTTATATATTTAAATTGATTCGCATTTTAACTGAAATCACTTCATGTGTATCTCACATTGTATACATGTCGGTTTGTAATGTGACATACCTGCTTATCTGTTAATTAGATAACCTAAACATTATACTACATTGATTATTCGAGGCCGTGTTAGAAGGATGGTTAGGTTGCTCCCACTAAGTGGGACATGTATATTTAAATATGCATTCAGGTTAACGAACCCTAAAGACTGGACATGGGGGCATGCATGAGTACAAGAGATACAGCTTAGCAGATGAGAGTGTCATACTATAAATCTTGTAGCACAAAATTTTTGAGACTATTGTATTTAGAAATTTCTAATTCGGTTTTTAGTTGTTGTATTTTAACAAACGGTTCATTTTCCGGTAAAAGACTCACTTGAGTCGACAGTTTTAAATTTTTACCACTTTTTAGGACTTAACTATTTTCCGCCTTGTTAGTTAATGTCATTGGAAGAACCGGATTGTTATAGTATCCGTACATGTATGACCCGGTTTACGAGCACCACCGGCGAATTCACGAAAGAATTAATCAGAGCATCATCAACCGCGAGATCCACGAGTTCATGCTTACTCAAGGCATCTCGGCTCCTCAGCACCCGTCCTATTGGAGAGGTCCGGGTGACACTAGGGGTATTTTCCACAATTACGGGGTAGATCCAGCTGCTTGGGGTCCTGATTACGGGCACACCTACGGCGGCCTAGGAGCACAGTGGTTGAGAGACCTGAGACAGCCAGGTCATCAAGGTGGTACTAGCGGCTCAGGCCAGGGCGATACTGTAGTCGGTCCATATGGGACCGGTGGAGGAGATGATATGGATGATTAGCCGGTTTGGGGAGCTACCATTGTATATACGGTACTTTCTTTCCTTTTTATTTCTGTTTTTATTGCTTTCTTAGATTTTTTCTTCCCCTTAGGTTGAGTTCTCCTTAGGATTGGCTGTGGAATTTCATGTCTTATATGCTGTAAAGTCACATTGAGGACACTGTGACATTTAGGTTTGAGGGAGAGTTTGTGTGTTTTCATTTTTCGTTGTGTGATTTTATTGCTTTCTAAAATTCTAAAAATTGAAAAATCAGAAAGATCCAAAAAGATTTTAATTTCGTGTGCTTTGTCTTGTGTATGATGTGAAACATGCAAAACGGTGAGGATGACATTGTGTTTTACATGATTTCTCCTAATTGACAGCTGACCCTGTACCTGAATGCATGTAATACTTGAGATGAGATGATTTTGATATGATTGCCTATTAAACTGTTAATTGCCAAATGAGTAAATTTGACCATTTTGTTGGCAAACTACAAAATTTTGAGGATTTAGAGCTTCCTAGGCCAGTAACATCCATAATTGGTCTCATTTATATTTAGGAATTCAGTGGTTTCTCCTTATGGAATGTGTAACATCAATTTGGATAAATATGGCGTCCGTCTCTTGATATTGAATACGTGTTTGGTTTGAGGAGGAGGTACATGAGGAAAGGCATTTCTGTTTTTGATGAGATCCACATAGCAAAAACGACCCATTTTTACTACCCTGTAAATTTAGGTCATTTTTCCTCCGTTTAGCCCATTTCAGCTGTTATAAGCATGTTTTTATGATATATATCAATTAACTACAACCCAGAACAGCCTACCTTACCAGGACAGTCGCAGTGAACATAATTGGAAATACTTCACTAATAGATCATAATTTGGGATTTTTACATCTCTTGGATCCTAGTGTAGAATATCATTGTTGTTTCATATATATGCTTTAGTGTAAAAGAAAGTGGAATTAGAAAAAAAAGAAAAAAAAGAAAATGGAATTAGAATAAGAGGAAAAATTCCAAGAAAAGAAAAGAAAAGAATTTATATATATGCTTCTTGTAATATTTCGGGGAACGGTCGAGTGCTATAACTAGAATTGAATTATAATTAGGAGGATGATAAAATTCCCTCTTTTGTTCTTTCGAATTTTACTTCTAGTTAACGGCCGGAATTCATTGATGAGGTTTTTGGATGGATAGTTTTTATTGTGTAGCAGCGACTACTGGTCTTAGCCCCACATTTCCATACATGCTTTAAGCACAATCCATTTTATTCCCTCACATATAAGCCACCCTTTGTAAGTCCTTGGCATGTTGTGGATGTCCGTCCGCACCGCCCGGCGCCCCGCGCGCGCCTGCGCGGGACCGACCCGGTTTTTCAACGTGTGGCGGCGGCCACCCACGCGGACCCCTCCCTGTCGGGGGCCGGTCCGATCTCGCGTACGGGGCGATGTTTCGGACCTCGATTTGGATGACGATCCGGACTTGTACTAGAAGGGTGCGGGCACCCGTGTTTCCGTTTGGGAATCGATCGAGTCGTGGTTGTAAATGTTTAAAGGCCGATTTGTTTGGTAAGGCGACCTTTTTAGTGAACTGAATTCGTTGCCGATTTGTGGAGTCGCCACCGAGTCAATTACGGGGACTCGGAAACCGTTCAAGTCAACTTTGATCAATAGCCGGCTCAAAGTTGAGGGGCACGGGACCTAAAGATAAAGACTTGTACCCTAAAGCACTCCATGCCTGTAATGACTCTCATTGCCAATAGTTTCGGACATCCGGAAACCGTCGATTCTGAGTATGGGGTGAGGGTACGTATTGGGAAGCCAACATCCGATGGATGTCAACACCCAATCCCGCCAGCACTATAGCGGCCTCTACTAATCAATCGGTGGGCTGATAACCTAATTCTTTTGTTGTGGCTGAAATACTGTAACATCCGTTGTTTTTACCCTATACCTTTTGCTACGTCGGTTGCTTAAGAAAAAGTAAGTATTGTCGTCAAAGTAGTTGTGTTTACATTTTTTGCATGCGATTTCACATGAAAGGCAAGCCATGAAAAGATGTACATAGAAGAGTAGAGAATACTAGTATTATACGTATTAGCAAATCAGTTTTAACGCGATAACACGGATATTAGTCGTTCTCGTGAGATGCCTTACCTGGTATTCTTCTTAAGATGCGTCGGTTCGGTATTAATAGAGATGCGTCGAACATAATAAGGCGAGCACCCAGACTAATACGGAACCCGACCATCACTTTGTTCAGTTTTAGTTGTTTTACGTTTTGAATTCCGTGATTTGGTGATTTATCATGCGATTATAAGGTCGTAAAAGCAATAAATCATACGAAAAACTGTAAATGCAAATGTAAGTAAATCACATTGTGAGGAGTTGCACCCTCGGAGTATACACTAAACGGGACTCGATGCTTAGATAGTTGAGAACGGATCTCCGAATTACTCGGGTCTATCTAGTGTATTTTAGTATTTGTGATTGAAATTGGGACGTTACGTGTTTTAGTAGATATTTGTGGACCTAGTGTCCACATCTAGTGTTGTTGTAGTGCATAATAAAGGAAAGTGCAAATATGGAAAGTTTTGTTTAGATGACAACCTAGTGACGACTCGACTTCAACAGGCAGATCCTCCTAGCTTCACCAGTGACTCCGGCAGAGCTCCGTTACCGTCTACCCTTCCTGCGGCTACTACGGCAGAAATTCGTTACTATGGACTGATTCTGCGGCTAATCCGGCAGAGCATCGCTACTAGATTTGAGCTAGTCGAACACAGGCACTACGGTATCGAGTGGGGTGCTCGAAGGTGAGGAGTAGCGTCGATGTCGCTTTTATCGGAACTACGATTGAG
Source organism: Agrostemma githago (assembly GCA_958450325.1). NCBI lineage: Eukaryota > Viridiplantae > Streptophyta > Magnoliopsida > Caryophyllales > Caryophyllaceae > Agrostemma > Agrostemma githago. Next base: position 55,030,156 of record OY288247.1, on the reverse strand, counting down.
TGGATCGTTTGCCTCGGGTGTCGGAGTGCGAGCCCTTAGCGAGAGAGTAGAGGGAGAAGAGAAGATGAGAATGTGTCGAATGAATGAGGTGAAGGGGGGTATTTATAGGGGTTTTCGCCTCTCGTCGCCCATATGGACGCCTGAGCTAGGGCGCACCAAGACCCAGGCGCCTGGGCTAAGGCGCGGGGAGACTAAGACGTGTTAGGTGGGGCGGTCAGGATTTTGAAGATACGGTTTTGATACTTTCCAAAACCGAGAGGGAGGAGTGTGATACTTAGCTTGGAGCCTAAGGATTCCCGCGGCTTGACCTAGCGCCGTGGGTTTAGTGGGCTTCGGGTGTGAGTCCCGAGGTTCGCTTGGCATGGTGCTGACTCGGTTCGAGTTTCGGTACCGACTCGGGGTCCCGGTGTCGGAATTGACTCTAATTAGTGTCTATGTGACGTAACAACACGACTAAGGCTGCAATCATGTTAGATTTAATTTTTTCGAGTAATTATTTGATTCGTTCTACAGAAAAACTACCTACACATCGCGAACCCGCATCGCGTTGCAGTCCTATCGTCATCGAGTGTTTGTTAGGCACTTCTGTAGCCACCAGGTCCAAATCTGGGTGTCTACAGAAACCCCCACTTTGACTGAAGCTTGGACAAGGCAAAAGTCAAAGTATAGCCGCCCAGGTCAATCGAAGATTACGACCTGGTGGCTGTCCGGTCGGGTCATTTTAAGTCCATTGGACTAGGTGTTGAGGCTCGCCAGCCAAGGCTTAGAAATAATACCTGACATCTTCGCTTGCGCTTGCTTTCTTGGGCCCGGGCCGTTGCTTGATATCTCGTTCCTGGTTCTTTATGCGCGCGCTTTGTCTTCTTTGGCTTGTTTAAAAGGTTTGTTTAGTTTTAAATGTTTTTAGTGACGCGTTAAGTGTAAGTGCAAACGACGTTCGAATGTGTTGGCTTTTATTTGAACAAATGTTTTTGGGACGTTTGTGGACCCTTGATAAAACGTTCGAGGGCGTCAGTCTCCACTCGAACGGATGTCTTCGGGATGCTTGTGACCACTTGGGCGAAATGAAGTGAAACAACAAAAAAAATGTTCGAGGGCATTAGTCTGCACTCGAACACCTGTCTTTGGGATGCCTCTGAGCCCTAGGACAAAACAAATTGAGATAAAATATTCGAGGGCGTCAGTCTCCACTCGAGTAGCTGTCTTTCGGGATGCCTCTGACCCCTAGGACAAAACAAGATGATATAAACTATTCGAGGGCGTTAGTCTCCACTCGAATAACTGTCTTCGGGGATGCTCTGACCGCTAGGACAAAATTGCTGTTGTAAACTACTCGAGGGCGTTAGTCTCCACTCGAGCAGCTATCTTCGGGGATGCTCTGATCCCTAGGACAAAATTGTTGTTGTAAACTACTCGAGGGCGTTAGTCTCTACTCGAGCAGCTGTCTTCGGGGTTGCTCCGACCCCTAGGACAAAATTGTTGTTGTAAACTACTCGAGGGCATCAGTCTCCACTCAAGCAGCTGTCTTCGGGGATGCTCTAACCCCTTGGACAAAATTGTTGTTGTAAACTACTCGAGGGTGTCAGTCTCCACTCGAGCAGCTGTCTTCGGGGATGCTCTGACCCCTCGGACAAAATTGTTGTTGTAAACTACTCGAGGGCGTCAGTCTCCACTCGAGCAGCTGTCTTCGGGGACGCTCTGACCCCTCGGACAAAATTGTTGTTGTAAACTACTCGAGGGCGTCAGTCTCCACTTGAGTAGCTGTCTTTGGGGATGCACTGACCCCTCGGACAAAATTGTTGTTGCTGTGCCTCCAGGATACTAACGTCCCTCGGGCAAAATTGTTGTTGCTGTGCCTCCGGGATACTAACATCCCTCGGGCAAAATTGTTGTTGCTGTGCCTCCGGGATACTAACGTCCCTCGGGCAAAATTGTTGTTATTGTGCCCCCGGGATAATAACGTCCCTCGGGCAAAGTTGCAATTTGTTTATTCGTTTTAGTTAAAAGTTTTTGTTTTGTGAGTTTGTCTTATTTTGTTTAGGTTTGCTCTTGCTTTGTTTTAGTTTGTTATGCATTTGAGATTTGTTTAGAGTTTGTTTAGATTAGTTCGGTTTTGATTGCTTTGTTACGCGTCCGGGTGCAGCGTTTAAGTTAAGCGCGGTTCTGATGCTTGTTTTATAATCGATCGTGTTTTGTCGATGTTGATTAGTAATTGCTTCGTTATTTGTTATTTTGCTTGTCTTAAAAGGTGCGTGTTTTATGTGTATCGAACTTTGAGTCTCGTTTGTTTTTTTAGTCTGTACTGGGTTGCTCGGACGCGCATCCTTCTGCGCCCTAATATTCAGGCGCTTAGCCCCCAGCGCGCTAAGACTCAGGCGCGTCACATGAGGCGGTCGGGGTTCCGTGGACCGGGTCTGTTTAAATAAACAAGAACTGGGGCGACCGTTCATTCCACACAAAACTCGAACGCGTCGCCCCTTTCGCCCCAAAGCCGATTTCTCGATTTTTCTTGCCAAACTTGTTTCGATTTCCGTCTTACGCGACAATGTTGACTCCGGGTAAACGTTCTTTACTTGTTTATCGTTGTTTTTGCTTGATTTGATTGATTATGAGTTTGTTTTGTTGAAAACCCTAGAAAATTGATTTGAGGGTTTTTGATTCACTAAGTTTCAATGCTCGTGCTTAATCCCTTTGTTAAATTAGGGTCGATCAGAGCTTGTTAGGGTAGTTATAAGTTCGATAGGGGTTTTCGAGGTACGACAATGCCTCCCTATGGAAATGTGTTTGGAATGCTAGGGTTAAGGACCTTTTTCATGATTATTCCCGTATTTATTTGGCGTAATCTTGCTTAAATAGTGCTTGTGAGGATGTGGGTAGCTCTCTTGTCAATTCGTATGGGCTAGGATGACTTTTAAGACCCTCCGTGAGGTTTTGTGTGTCTTAAGACGGACCAAAAGGTGTCGTAATGATGCCGGATTTTCCCGAAACCACTTCCATTGTGACCATAATCGAAAATAGATGCTAGCAGTCTTTTGGGAATTTTGATATCCTTATCCAAAATTTTGACCCTATTTTGACCTATTTGAGCTGCTTTAGCTTGACCTGAGGCACGAATTTTTTTTGTTTGATTTTGTAGTAAGAGGTAACATCGAGCGTCCCGAGGGAGCTCCTAGTGATGAGACTGTCGTGATGAGTTCACAGACCCCCTGAGGGATTCGTAGGAGACGACGGAGTATCTCCTCTCAGCGTCGTGAGCCTTAGGCCATTAACGAGGCTAATTTTGATAGAGTGAGGAAGCGTAGGCTTACGAGACGGTTGCTAGGAGGGCTCATGTTCCGGTTCCTGTACTGGAGGATGAGAAGATTAGCTACGGGGATCCCGAGTGGGCTCGAGACTGGGATGTTCATCAGCTGCTATTTCATCTTGACCTTCACGTTTCTCATCGTGTCGTGCGGGATCTGGTGAGTGTTCTGTTTGTGCTGATTAGCTATGTCTTACATTCTTGGCTCGGGTTAGGTTAGGTTTATTTTGTTTATACCTGTATTGTTTTGGTTTACAGCTCCTAGGTCCGATGAGGACTTTCTCGAGATTTACTACGTGTCTCGAGATTTACTCTCAGAAGTCGGTCCCGGTCGGGAAGCTCATGATCCCGGCCGGGAAGGCCCTCCAGTGGGTCTTCTCTTCTTTTCTTCTCGTCCCGGTCGTGATGGTGATGGTCAGGACCGGGATGGGTCATGTAGGCTTCAAATATGATCTCATAGGTCCCTACTTGCTCCTCTTAGCTTCTTATTGACTCTCGGTGCTCGGGAATGGGTCCCAAGGGACTCGGGATCGAGTCTAAGTCACCGAGTCATCGTTGCTTCTCTCCCTTTTGTCCATATGCGCTGGAAACGAGTCGGAATCGCTCCATTTCTCCAAGATAGGCCTTAGGAACCTACAACAAGCTAGAAGAATCGTGAGTAGCCTCAAAAACTACTCCAAAGAGCGATTCCCCAAGAGAAACCGGAACCAAACACAAGAAATAAGCACTACAAACCACACTTATCAACTCCCTCACACTTAACCCCTACTCGCCCTCGAGTAAGCACAAACGAACTAAAAACTAAAAGAAACTAGACTACTAGCCGAGCGGGTATTAGCGCACCCTACGCCCTTTCAACTCACGCAAGAACACTTAGAGGACAAGTGCTCTCCGCAAGGCAAGTGAGGTCTTGCGACAAAACTGCGGACACAACCGAACACACAAACAAACAAACAAACAAACAAACAAACGGTTGCATCCAAGAAGAAACAAATACCGTTTCCCTCTACAAAGCGGTGAAAGAAACACCGGTTAAGGACTCAAGGCAAGTGACAACGTTCCCAAGCTAATAATGCAAATCGAAATGGACAAAAGCCTAACAGTATGACAACAAAGCAATAAAAACGTTGGTAACTTACCTAGTTCCTCCTAACCTTCTAAGAACCTATTACGGGACGATAGGCGGGATAGAAAAAGGATGAACCACTGAGTTAGTCGACACTGTAGGTAAAGTGAAACCCCGCCTCTTTTAGCGATAAGCCAAGAGGGTCGTCCCATGCTCAAAAATAGCCTAACTAGTCCAAGTAAAAAGGTGGATATGGTTGCAAGGCGAGGGAAGACCGACCATTACCGCTATCATCCTTCCTAGAGACTCGGTCCTTTGGTAGGCTCTTGACGATAACAGTCGGTAAAAGGCTTATTTTTTAGGGGTAAGATTTTTTTTGTGAAATGATTTTCTTGGCATTTTTCTTCTTTTGTACTTTGCTTTTGAATTGCTACGCCATTTCTTTTTCTTCTTTTGTATTTTGTTTTTGATTTTTTGTGCCTTTTTCTTTTTCATCATTCTTTCTTTTCTTTCTCTTTTTTTTTCTTTTTTTTTCTTGGTTTGCCCTTTTGGCCAAATTTTGTTGTGTAGGCATTCATCACAACCAAGTATAGAAACCTCGACAAAATGCAACTTATTTGTGAGATATGTGTAGAAGGTAGGGAAATGGGTGAGTCGGGCGCGCTTTCCCTTCAAACCCACAAAAAGGGGGAAACTTGGACTAATCAAACAATTTCGAACATGGTCACCTAAGAGACGGGACTTGGTAACCAAGGCCTTTTCACTCCGGGGGTGGTCAAGGTGGTCAAAATGCAAATCCCACAGTAAATCCCTAGTAGACTAGGTGGACTCAAGGTAAGAAACCAACGAAAGTATTGATTTAAAGTCATTCTACTAGACTAAAGTCCAAGAATCGATTCATATCACTAGAAAGGGAAAGTCACTTGCGCACTAGCCTCAAAACCGGGTTTTCGAAAACCTTTTCTACACAAGACACAAACTAAACAAGACAAAACAAAACAAACACACAAAGAAATAAACAAGCACCACCCCGAAACTTCCAAGCAAGCAACCATATCAATCCACAAACTCCAAAAAGCTCCACCCGAGCACACACCACCACAAAATCTCCTCCAAACTACACAAAAAGGAAAAAGGAGAAAGAAATGAAAGGATATTACCGGATGTCTTGAGCTTTTCGAAACTTATCGACAATCACGCAACCTACAAGGAAATCGGGGGGGGGGGGGGGGGACACACAACACAACAAATATACGACACAAAGACATAAAAGAAAAAGACACAAAAGAAAATCTTTTTGATTTTTATGAAATTTTTCAAATTTTTAGGAATTTTTAAAAAAAATTCGAAAAAACTACAAAAATAAAACTAAACTGACAAAAATAAAACTAAATTAGGCTAAGGTATCGCTCCCCCCACACTTAAACCGAGCAATGTCCTCATGCTCGATCGGTAGTGTGTGGAAGACACTAAAAAAAAGAAAAAGGGAAAATAAAGCTAAAAAACAAAAATGAAAGTGAAGAAAGGGTAGAATGTGTCAGGCCTAAGTGTAATCAAGTCACTTAGGGCCGAGACGAGAAAAGATATGGATGGGGGAAGAAATAAAAAGAAGAAAATAAAAGAAAATGGGAGGGGAGGGCTAGGTGTAATCAAGTCACCTAGCCCCGATTCCGCCTAAATCCGACTAAATTCTACCAAAAAGGGAATAAAAATAAAGAAAAAGTGAAAAGAACATGTCAATTTGGATTTTCAATGGATTATCGATGTAGTCACGTCAACGAGAATCGGGAGCAATAACCAAAGGGTCCCGAGGGCCACCACAACACTAAAAGGATAAAAGGAAGGGTAATGAACAAAGAAAGACTAAGCAAATAAAAGACGAAAAAGAAAAGAGAGTCGTGCCTACCAAACGGTTAGCAACTCAACAATCTCCATCGTCTCAATGATCATTTTCGGCACTTTGCTCGTCTTTGTCATCGATATTCCTCCTCTTCCTAAATGTAGTGGCATGGTTGAAGTATCGGGCTTGTATTGATGTAATGAGGTTGGGATTCAAGGGGAAACTCGGAGTTTTCTTATGAGAAGATAAGATAAATGTGTATAATTGAAGTGTAAGGATGAAATGTTAGAGGCAAAGGTGAGTAGGGAGGTTGGGAGGGGGTATAAAGTGGTGGGGTGATGGTGAGGGATTTGTCGTGGAATCCCAACCGTCAAATAAAACCGGCTAATCCTAACTTGGGTAGATAGGGTAAGTCGGGTCGAATCCACGGGGACGGCAAGAGGCGTATAGACCAAGTTCGCCCAAGTACTAGACTAAGTCAACGAGCTAAGCTAAACTAGAGAATGATAGAAGGGGAGAAGGCTAGACTAAGACTAAGGAGAGCACTAAGGAAAACGGGCTAGGATTAGGTCGGGGTCAAAGGGGTAACGGAATGGTCAAGGGAGAGCTAGAGTGAAGGAGGTAGTAGGGTAATCTAGGTCGGTCCGGGCGGTCGCAACTTAAACCGACCTAGAGGTTCCTCATGGAACCCATTTTGGCGACACACATGACAAACGGGGTTCTAGCGTGCTATGGCCTAGATCGAATCCGGGCGGTCGCAACTTAGACCGACCTAGGGGTCGTCCTCACCGGGCTCTCGCAACTTAATGAGGGAACCGAACCCAAAACAACTAACACCCACAAGGGAAAGGCAAGAAAAACAAGCAATCTAACTTACTTAGTCATTCAAGCAATTCATCAAACATGTCATATGCATCAACCAAGAAGAAACCCAAATCTTCCACCCACATCTCTAACAAACCCTTAATCACCCAATTAACACCCTAATCACCCTACTAACCCTAGCAAGAACACTACTCTAACATAATCAAACTAATACTAACAAGAACAAGAGGAATCAACTCAAGAATCAAAACATCCATAATGGAACTATTGAAAAAGATGAACTAAGAATACTACAACAATCAAAGATGCAAACTTGGATGAATTAAACAAGATAAAGAGTAAAAAGGAAGAGGATTATACCATACTAGTGAAGAGGAAAGATTGAAACTTGCATTAATGAAGAAAACCCAAAACAAACATCCAAGGTTGTCAAGCTTGGTGAAGATCTTGAAGAATTCCCTTAATACAAGTAGTAAACTAAGATTAACCACTAATTACCGACTAATCTACACTAATCTACACTAATCTAACCTAAAGTAGTCTAGGGTTTTAAGAACATAAGCTAAGATGGTGTCTTAATACAAGAGGGGGGGTATTTATAGGGTTACAAAATGGAAGGGAGAAGAAAGAAAGAAATGCGGACTACAGCCCCTTGGTCCCGACCGGGACGGACCATCCCGACCGGGACGGACCATCCCGACCGGGACGGACCCACCATCCCGACCGGGACGGGTTGGTCCCGACCGGGACGGCCTTGCAGTAGCTCCCTCAAACTCGCACTTCATCCCCGACGGGATGAGGTGCATACCCGTCGGGGATGGGTCTTGTAGGCCTCCAATATGACCCTTTTGGCTCCTCCTTGCTTCCTATGAACTTCTCATCGATTCTCGAGACTCGGGATCGGGTCTCGGGACTCGGGATTGGGTCCCAAGGTCTCGGGGTCGATCCCGAAGCATCGAGTCATCGTTCCTTTACTCCGTTGGCTCCAAAATGTGTATGTATAGAGTCGGAATCGCTCCAACTCTTCCAAATCGGTCTCGGGAACCTGGAACGAACTAAAGGAAGCATAAGAAGTCCCTAAATCGCTCCCAAGGAGCGATTCTACAAGGAAAATGGGACCAAAACACTACAAAATAGGCACTACAAACCACACTTATCAACTCCCCCACACTTAACCCTTACTCGCCCTCGAGTAAGCACATACTAACTACTATTCTAGCCGAATGGGTATTAGCGCACCCTACGCCCTTTCAACTCACGCGAGTGCACTTAGAGGAAAGGTGCACTCCGCAAGGCAAGTCGGGTCTTGCGACAAAACTGTGGATGCAACCGGACACAAAACACAAAAACAAACAAACACACAAACAAACACACAAAAGGTTGCACCCAAAAGAAAAGAAATACCGCTTCCCTCAAACAAGCGGTGAAAGAAGCACCGGTTTAGGACTCGAGGTAAGTGACAACGTTCCCAAGCTAGCAATACAAACTGAGGTGGACTAAACCCTAATAGTATGACGATAAAGCAACAAAAACGTTGGTAACTTACCTAGGTCCTCCTAACTTTCTAAAAACGTACTACGGGACGATCGGCGGAATGGGTAGTGATGTTCCACGGTGTTAGTCGACACTGTAGGTAAGTGAGACCCCGCCCCCTTTAGCGTGAGCCAAGAGGGTCGTCCCATGTCCGAAACCGCCTAACTAGTCCAAGTAAAAAGTGAAAAACGTGCAAAATGAGGGAAGACCGACTAATGTCGCTATCATCCTTCCTCGGGACTCGGTCCTTTGGTAGGCTCTTCACGGCAAAAGTCGGAAAAAGGCTTATTTTTGTGAGGTCTGAGGTTTCTATTTTTGTGGGACGATTTTCTTTTGGCATTTTCTCTTTTCTTTTGCATTTTTGCTTTGTGTTTGCCATGCCATTCTTTTTCTTCTTTTCTATTTTCTTTTTGGCTTTTGTGCCTTTTCTTTTTCTTCATTCTTTTCTTTCTTTCATTTTTCTTTCTTTTCTTTTCTTTGCCCTTTTGGCTTGATTTGGCTTTTTGGCATTTCTTTGTATGACAAGAAAGACGAATCAACAATTTGCAAATTTATTGTGTGGATATGTGTGGGAGGTAGGTAAATGGGTGAGTCGGGACTGCGCATTCCCTTCAAACCCACAAAAAGTGGAGAACTTGGACTAATTAAACAATCCCAAACACGGTCACCTAGGGGACGGGACTCGGTAACCAAGGCCTTTTCACACCGTGGGTGGTCATAATGGTCAAAATGCAAATCCCGTAGTAAATTCCTAGTAAGCTAGGTGGACTCAAGGTAAAGGACCAACGAAATCATTGATTTAGGGTCATTCTACTAGATTAAAGTCCAAGACTCGATTTACACTACTAGGAAGGGAAAATATGTACTCACACACTAACCTCTAAACCGGGTTTTCGAAAACCATTTACACACAAGACACACAACAAAACACAAAACAAAGACTCGACAAAAACAAAAGAAAACAAGAAGCAAAAGCAACAAAACAAGAACAACACAAAACAAACACATAAAGAACACAAACACCACCCCTATCATCAAACAAGTCTCCAAATCCACCACAATCTTTACAAAGCTCCTCCCGAGCACACTTTATCACAAAACTCCTCCAAACTCCGCAAGAGGTAAAGAAGAAAAAGGGATAAAGATGATACCGGAAGTCTTGAAAGCTCTCCAAAGCTAATGGCGATTAGGCAACCTACAAAGAAAAGAGGGGGGCAAAACACACAACAAAACTAATATACGACACAATGACACAAAAGGAAAACACACAAAAGGAAAATCCTTTTTTTATTTTTGTGAAATTTTTTTCAAATTTTTAGGGTTTTTAAAGATTTTTAGAAAAACTACAAAAATAAAGCTAACTACGCTAGAATACCACTCCCCCACACTTAAGTCGAGCCATGTCCTCATGCTCGACCGTAGTGCATGGGAGCACAAAAGAAACTACGAAAATAAAGCTAGAAATCAAAAGGAAAAGTGAAGAAAAGGGTAGAAAGCGTCCGGCTGGGGTGTAGTCAAGTCACCATGGGCCGAGACAAGAAAAAGATATGGAAGGGGGAAGAAAATAAAAAGAAGGAAATAAAAGGAAATGGGAGGGGAGGACTAGGTGTAATCACGTCACCTAGCCCGGATTCCGCCTAAATCCGACTAAATCCTCAAAAAGAAAGAGTGAAAAACTTGTAAAATTTGGATTTTGAAAATGACTCTCGATGTAGTCACATCATCGAGAGTCGGGAGCAACAACTACCAAGGCCTCGAAGGCCACCATGACAAAGTGGAAGGGGACGAACAAGGGAAAACAAGCAATAAAAAAAAACGGAAAAGAAAGGATAGTTGCTATACCGTCCGGAACAAGCAACTCACTCTCTCCATCGTCTCAAAGATCAATATAGGTACTTGCTTGTTGTCGTCATTATCATCCTTCTTCAATCTTGAGAAAACCGCATGGCTAGAGGTAGGAATGGTGCGAGGGGGTAGGATTTGATGTGAATATCGGTCTAAAGTGAGGAGGAAATGAGGTTAAGGTATGTAAATGAGGTATATGGGTGGTATGATATGAGAAAGGAAGGTAGGGAGGTTGGGTGGAGGTATACAATGGTTGGGTGGGCTTAAATGTCGAAGAAGAAGCACAAAAAGGAGTTGGGGATCATCCCGGTCGGGATGGGTGGTCCCGGTCGGGATGACATACCCGTCCCGGTCGGGAAGCCTCCTTCCCGATCGGGATGACACTCCAGTGGACTCGATTTTTGGCACCCTCATCCCGATCGGGACGGCCCCATCCCGGTCGGGACGACACACCCTTCCCGGTCGGGAAGGGTCTTCACGACTCCCATGACCCCAAAAACCGACTTCCTTACTCACGATCCAAGCTCTATCACTAACCACTCCTTACTAGGAGTCACCTTCACTTCACCTATCGCAATAAACTCAAAGTACACATCAAATTCACTCCCTCACATCGCTCATCAAAATACCAAATTACTTACAAGAATCTCACAAAACTAACAAAATCAAGAGATAGAACACACAAATACAAGCACAAGTACTCTAAAGAAGAGAGGAGGGGAATATACAACATGACGGTTCTTTAGGAACTCCGTCAAACCTAGGATGGTGGACTCTTCTTCAACCGTAGCCCTCAAGGGCATGGAGGAGCAAGTCGAACGCGCTACCGACATCATAATGTAGGCCCAAGAAGCGCTCGAGCCTAGCTAACCTCCACGGCCTCCAAGGTGGAGGCAAGAAGTAGGATTTCCAAGACCCAAAATCATCATTCGTGTCATATTCGGGGTCTATCCATCCTATGAGCTTCACCGGCCTCTTCCTCTCTAGGCATCGCCTCCAATCATTAGCAAGCTTCATCTCCAAGAAACAAGGCACAAAAAGCGGTTTTGGCCTCATCTCCTCAATGCACACCCCCACGCTTTCCTCAAGTTGTGGTTCCCCATCTTCATCACTAGGCCCCATATCATCTTGGAGAAGAGGATCGAAACTTTTACCGGCGGTTTCAATCTCTTCCAAGTCATCTTTCGGTGTACTAGCAAGGGGCTCTTGATGCTTGTCCAAATTATCGCACAAGGGCAACTCGAGGCTAACAATCTCACCCAACAACTCCACAAACTCCACCAAACCATCCAACTCACTATCCTCCTCCAATTCCTCACCAATGTTGCCTTCACTAAGGGTCATATCCTCATCCGTCTCTTTTTGGGTAGACGATTGGGGTTCTTCAAAGCAAGTCTCTCTATCAAAGGGAACTACATCGGCGGCTTCGTGATTAGGTTGCTCCTCTCTCTCAAGTGGGCACCCTCCATCTAAATGTGATGCCCGGGATAAAGACATTACGGTTTGAACCGCTAATGCATTTAAATGAGCATTCCTCGCCTCGTTTCCCCTTCGAATTTGGGCCATTAATTCATCTTGTTGTTTTCGCAATTGAATGGCCGTTTCTTGAAGGCTCCTTTGCATTTGAAGAAGCGATTGAAACTCCTCCATGTCGGGCAATTGGTGATCATTGGGGTCTTGATAATCTCCATGATAATCTTGATAATCTTGATGATAATCTTGATGATAATCTTGATAATCTTGATTAAACATGGTGTCTTGATGATGCCCAAGGGGTGGGGCATCATATTGTTGGTAGCAAGGTTGGGGTGGTTGGTAATATGGTGGGTCTTGGTGGTATTGGCTTCCATAAGGTGAATCTTGATTGAACATGGTGGGTTCACATTGATAACTCGAGTAATAGTCACCATGATCGTAGGATTGGTAATCTTTCACTTGTTGGTAGCCATTTCCATAACCTTGAGGTTCATACCCACTAGAGTCTTGATCACCCCAAGAAGCTTGATTATGGTAGGGGGACGTCATGTCATACCCTTGGTTCATGGAAGAAGAGGAGTAGCTCATATCGGCTCCCGAGTGTGTGGAGTTTAGATCAAACCCCATGCTTGCTCGAAAATCGTAGTCCATACCCGGTTGGAAACCACTCATTCTAGCAACCGTCCGTTAAAGCGGCTCTTAATCGCAAGAAGAAGATAGTCTCCACCTCTAAGCATAAACTGTAGACTAGGAACAAACGTGAGAAGTCTAGTGCTTTTTGGGCACTAGACAAGAGAGAAATAAACCACACACACACAAGAAGCAAGGTAACAAAAAGAAAAAAAGAAAAACACAAAACACAAGACAAAGCCAAGTAACTAGGAAAACAAAGTCTAAACTAGCACCGTCCCCGGCAACGGCGCCAATTTGATGGTGAGGGATTTGTCGTGGAATCCCAACTGTCAAATAAAACCGGCTAATCCTAACTTGGGTAGATAGGGTAAGTCGGGTCGAATCCACGGGGACGGCAAGAGGCGTATAGACCAAGTTCGCCCAAGTACTAGACTAAGTCAACGAGCTAAGCTAAACTAGAGAATGATAGAAGGGGAGAAGGCTAGACTAAGACTAAGGAGAGCACTAAGGAAAACGGGCTAGGATTAGGTCGGGGTCAAAGGGGTAACGGAATGGTCAAGGGAGAGCTAGAGTGAAGGAGGTAGTAGGGTAATCTACGTCGGTCCGGGCGGTCGCAACTTAAACCGACCTAGAGGTTCCTCATGGAACCCATTTTGGCGACACACATGACAAACGGGGTTCTAGCGTGCTATGGCCTAGATCGAATCCGGGCGGTCGCAACTTAGACCGACCTAGGGGTCGTCCTCACCGGGCTCTCGCAACTTAATGAGGGAACCGAACCCAAAACAACTAACACCCACAAGGGAAAGGCAAGAAAAACAAGCAATCTAACTTACTTAGTCATTCAAGCAATTCATCAAACATGTCATATGCATCAACCAAGAAGAAACCCAAATCTTCCACCCACATCTCTAACAAACCCTTAATCACCCAATTAACACCCTAATCACCCTACTAACCCTAGCAAGAACACTACTCTAACATAATCAAACTAATACTAACAAGAACAAGAGGAATCAACTCAAGAATCAAAACATCCATAATGGAACTATTGAAAAAGATGAACTAAGAATACTACAACAATCAAAGATGCAAACTTGGATGAATTAAACAAGATAAAGAGTAAAAAGGAAGAGGATTATACCATACTAGTGAAGAGGAAAGATTGAAACTTGCATTAATGAAGAAAACCCAAAACAAACATCCAAGGTTGTCAAGCTTGGTGAAGATCTTGAAGAATTCCCTTAATACAAGTAGTAAACTAAGATTAACCACTAATTACCGACTAATCTACACTAATCTAACCTAAAGTAGTCTAGGGTTTTAAGAACATAAGCTAAGATGGTGTCTTAATACAAGAGGGGGGGTATTTATAGGGTTACAAAATGGAAGGGAGAAGAAAGAAAGAAATGCGGACTACAGCCCCTTGGTCCCGACCGGGACGGACCATCCCGACCGGGACAGACCCACCATCCCGACCGGGACGGACCATCCCGACCGGGACGGACCCACCATCCCGACCGGGACGGGTTGGTCCCGACCGGGACGGCCTTGCAGTAGCTCCCTCAAACTCGCACTTCATCCCCGACGGGATGAGGTGCATACCCGTCGGGGATGGGTCTTGTAGGCCTCCAATATGACCCTTTTGGCTCCTCCTTGCTTCCTATGAACTTCTCATCGATTCTCGAGACTCGGGATCGGGTCTCGGGACTCGGGATTGGGTCCCAAGGTCTCGGGGTCGATTCCGAAGCATCGAGTCATCGTTCCTTTACTCCGTTGGCTCCAAAATGTGTATGTATAGAGTCGGAATCGCTCCAACTCTTCCAAATCGGTCTCGGGAACCTGGAACGAACTAAAGGAAGCATAAGAAGTCCCTAAATCGCTCCCAAGGAGCGATTCTACAAGGAAAATGGGACCAAAACACTACAAAATAGGCACTACAAACCACACTTATCATGGGGTGGGGCTTAAATGAAGAAAAGAAGGCAAAGGGGGCTGCAGGAACCCATCCCGGTCGTGACAGGGTCATCACGGGCGGGATGGCCTTCATCACGGTCGGGATCAAGCTCATCACGGGCGGGATCGCCTGTCAGTGAGCAGTCTTTTTAAGCACAACTCGTCACCGTCGTTAGGGGTTCATCACGACCGTGACACCTCTCTAGCTCTTCATTACCTTTCATTTTACCAAGTCTTCCACCCTAAGAACATTACCAACTACGGGATAAAAATCCCGTCCCCAAAAGCTTACGAAAAGCTCAAAAACCGACTTCCTCCACCAAGCTTTAAAGCTTCTATCATCCATAACCCTTTCTAATTATTCATCTTCACTTCAAACCTATCAATCAAGCTCAATAACTTCCATCAAAAATCCCTCCCTCACATCACTCAAGAAAATTCCAAATCACAAGAACTAGCAGAATACACACAAATCCTAGAAATCAAATAAAACACACAAAGAAACACAAAAATTGGAAGAAGTGGAAAGAGATATTTACAACATGATGGTACTCTCACCATCTACGACCCCATAGCCCTCAAGGGCTCAGAGGAGTAGATCAAATGCTCTAGCAACATCTTCATGAAGGCTCATGTGGCCGAGCCAAGCTATCATCAAAGGCTTCCAAGTCGGAGGTAAGAAGCGACCATCTTCATGCTCGGGTTTCTGGTGATCTCTCGAGTCTTTCCAACCAACAAAGCAATGACTCTTATTCCCATCCGGTAGGCATAGTGGTCCAAGGTCATGCTTGGCGTTATGGTTTGGGAGATCATACCCTAAAGGTGTTGCTTCTTCTACGGGGTTAAGAGTGAAATTCTTTTCCGTCACACGACAAGGATCCAATTTATCAACCATCTTTCAAGACAAGGGACTTGAAATCAAGTGCGATAAAGGAGGTGAAAGCATCAAATTTTCTTCTTCGGAGGCTTTAGGGGAAACCTCATCGTCATTCCTACTAGAATTCTCACCATGATGAAATTTAAGGCCTTTGAGAGCGGCCTCAATTTCTTCAACGGTTTGGTTTAGCATAGCATCTCCAAATTCCTGAATAGGCTTCCCTAAATTTTCATTCAAGGCAAGTTCTAAGGCATTTATCTCTTTCTCCCAAGTATTGCCTTCATTTTCACTCACCTTGTCAAATTGTCCTAGAAGAGTCTTATTTTCACTAGGTGATGTGTCGTGTTTATATAGGTTTATTCCCTCGATTCCGTTGTCTTTTCCGGTCGAAACGCGCTCTTTAGAGCCGTTTCTTCTAACATTTTGCTTTGAGTGAGTGTTTTTGTAGATTCTACACGATTTCAGGTCTTTATGTGCATTTACACTCATATCTGGTTAGAAGAACGATCCCGATACAAAACCCGTGCTTTAGGACGTCTAGGCGAAGAAGAAATGAGAAGTATCGATTCATTGGGCCATGGAAAGTGGCCCATTACATCTTCTATTAGTGTTGTGCGCGCCAGCCTGCCCTGACAGGCCGCCTGCTGGCCGGCCGGCATGACACAAAGGCGATTTGAGCTTCATTTTTAGTTGTGCTTCGGCCCCAGCATGTGGCAGGCGGCCTGCCAGCCGGCCGACGTGACACGCAAGCCCATTTCTGCCTATTTTTGTATAACTGAGGAGGATTTGTATTATTGACTACTATCACTTTTCATACTTAGATTATTTTCTTTAAAAAACTCGTGACTCTTACCATTCTAGCACTCGGTTTCTACTCATACTCGATTTCGGTAATTTCGTTTTATACAATTTTCAGTTTTACGTTTCAATCTTCATCGTAAATTACTTAGTTTGTCGTAATTCTCTTTATTTGCAATTCGTTGTTCCGTTTAGTTCGTTAGATTTCCGTTCGTTTATCATTAGATTTACTTGATTCACTTTTTATCATGAATTATATGTAACAACTTGTTGTTTCGTAATCATCATGCGTAGCTAATTTTCTCGCTAGGGTCGAGGGGGATCGATGGATTATTATACGATTATGTTGCTTTGATACTAAATTTATAATTATGCTAGTACCACTTTCGCGTGTTTTGTTTGTCGATTAATTTGTTAAAGGCCACAACATTTTAATCTGTTTGGGAAATTCTAGTTCCTGTGCGAAAGCCGAATTAGGATTAGATCACGCGCGATTTGGTAGGGAGTCTAATAAGTTGCGAGAGCCCGTTAGATCCTTCCTAGGTTGACATGATTCGAGAGAACGTGTTATAGCCGACTAGCATGTTTATGTGTTTATTATTATTGTCGCATAATTGTTGAGCATCTATTGTGAACCCGTGACCTTAGTTTTCTTCTTATTGTTAGATTCGATTATTTATTACCGCATTTTAGTAGTCTTTTATTTATTTTCTATCAATCAACCGGTTAGAGCATTTTAGAATCGCCATAGCTAATTGACAAAAATTGACTATTTCCCTGTGGATTCGATACCTTGCTTGCCGCTATCTTCTTGTTAGTAGCATTAGGTCTATCTTGATTGGATGAGGCGACTTAACCCATATCACTAGGTTTTGGCTTTTCTTGAGACCTATCTTCGGGAGTTCCGGTTTCTTTTGAGGAATGAAAGAAGTAAACACATTCTTTGACGACAAAACATTGTCATCTTCATCTATATCCTCATGTATCACCTCCACTCCTTCTACCGGCTTCAAAGTTGGTTGGTGTATATTGGTTTGAGATTGTCTTGAAGGAATGGTTTCAATCTCTCCAAAAATAAGATCCGGTTCATCACGAAGGAAATCATATAAGTCTGATTTAATGGCCTCAACATTGGCTTCCCAAGAGTTAAAATGAGAATCATGTTCAATTTCCTCCTCATTGTCAACCTTACCAATTGCATGACTTTCTTCTAGCTTGCTTCTTAAGGCATTGGTGATATTCTCCTTAAGATCAACCCTTGAAGCTTCAACTTACTCCATTATTCCCATAGCTTCACCATCCGAGAAACTCTCAACAATGATCCCTTGGTTGACCCTCTCTTCTTCATTCGTGGCCTCGTAATCGGGTTGATTGCCTTGTGGAGACAACCGATCTTCTTGCCCAAATGAACCTTCCTCGACAAGTTGTGGAGTCCGAGTAGTCAACATCGTGTAACGAGCTATGAATGCATTAATTCGAGCATCTTGCACCTCATTTTCTCTATGATGTTGAGCCATGAAATCATCTTGGTCCCTTTGCATTTGAATCATCATCTCTTGTTGATTCTTTTGCATCTCTTGTTGACTCTTTTGCATTTGAAGAATCATTTGACAAAGCTCAAAGTTGGGGATTTTTGGTTGTGAGTTATGTGAAGGTATTTGGTAATTGTTAGGATTTTGGAATGATCCTTGACAACTTTCATGGTAGCCAATTGAAGGGAGTTGATAAGATTGTTGATGAGATTGAGATAGTTGGTAGAATTGTGGGTCTTGGTAATTTGTCCCATGATCCACCCATGACAATTGATGGTAGCTTGGATGCGCCATTGTCATAACGTTGCCTTGATACATTGGATGAACTAGAAACACTTGAGCAAACGTTAGAGGCCTGGTGCTTTTGAGGCACCAGGAAGAGAGAAATAGGCACACAAGAAGAAAGAATGTAGATACACAAGGAGAAGAAAACACAAAACTCAAGAACCAAGTCTAAACTAAGCACACAAGAGTCTAAACTACGCCGTCCCCAGCAACGGCGCCAATTTAACGTTAGGAGTTTGTCGTCTATCCTACCGATAAAATAATAACCAACGACACTAAGCTAGGTAGCTAGGGTAAGTCGAGTCGATCCACAGGGATGGCAGTTCAAAACAAGAGGGTGATATGGTCCAAGACTAGGTCCAGGACAAACTAAGCAACTAATGACAAATGGAAGCAAATTAAATCAATAAGAAGAAACTAGGTTTAGGTCGGGTTCATGGATGTCAAGGAGATCAAAAGAAAGAAACGAGGGTGCTAGCGTGCTTTCGTAACCTAGGTTACATTCGAGCTCTTGCTATTTAAACGGCCTAGGGCCTCCTCACCACGCTCTCGCTACTAGTGGAGGAACCAAACCTATCAACCAAACAAACAACATGCAAGAGAAGAGACAAGAAAAACAAGGAATGATCATCTCAAGTCTCACAAGCATTTCATCAAAAATGTAGAGTGCAAGGCAAATAGGAAACAACAACTAGTACCACTCATCTCACCCTAATCATCCCTAATCACACCTAATCCCCCTACTAACCCTAGGGGAAAACTACTCACACATATCTAAACTAACACTAACACAAACAAGAGAAACCAACACAAACAAGAACATTCATAATGGAAAACAAGGATAAACAATAAACAAGATACGAAGATGCAAACTTTACTAACTATGAAGGATTAAAGGAAAAGAGAGAAGAAATATTATACCAACTAGAAGAGAGGAAAAGATGAACACTTGTATAAAATAAAACCTAAATAATTCCACCAAGGTTGTCAATCTTGATATATTCTTCAAGAGATCCAATAATACAAGAATAACTAACTAGATTAAGAAGTAATTAAGGACTAATCTACACTAATCTAAGCTAATCTAACCTAAAGTAGTCTAGGGTTTAGTGGGTAACGTAAAATGAATCCCAAGTCCTTCCAACAATACAAGAGGGGGGTATATATAGGGTTACGTAATCAAGGGGGACGAAACAATGAAAATTGAGCTGAACTGGGCCCTTCCCGGCCGGGAAGGAAGTGATCGCGGTCGGGATGGTGCATAACACCGGGCGGTGTTATGCATTACACCGGGCGATGTTATGCTCTTCCCGGTCGGGATGATGTCGGTCCCGGTCGGGAAGCTCATGATCCCGGCCGGGAAGGCCCTCCAGTGGGTCTTCTCTTCTTGTCTTCTCGTCCCGGTCGTGATGGTGATGGTCACGACCAGGATGGGTCATGTAGGCTTCAAATATGATCTCATAGGTCCCTACTTGCTCCTCTTAGCTTCTTATCGACTCTCGGTTCTCGGGAATGGGTCTCAAGGGACTCGGGATCGAGTCTAAGTCACCGAGTCATTGTTGCTTCTCTCCCTTTTGTCCATATGCGCTGAAAACGTGTTGGAATCGCTCTATTTCTCCAAGATAGGCCTTAGGAACCTACAACAAGCTAGAAGAATCGTATGTAGCCTTGAAAAATGCTCCAAAGACCGATTCCCCATGAGAAACCGGGACCAAACACAAGAAATAAGCACTACAAACAACACTTATCAACTGGGTTTGTTACAGGCTTGGATCTACTCTTACTTTCCTTGTTTGGCACCTAAGACGGTGCGGGTTCACCCGAAGAGATTCTCGGCGGGAATCGAGTGGAGGCTGGCTCAGCCTAAGAGCACTACCAGCCACTACCCGTCGGAGAATGTGTTGGTCAACCAGCTAAGCCTCAGGGATGTAAGTTTTCTTTTATGTCCTATCTAGATTAGTAGCCCCCAAGGTTTAGGATTTATCAGAGTGTTGGTTCATTTGTGTAGTTTGTGGCCCGCCCTTGGGCTGGTTATGAGGGCGTACCGGAGTATGTGGCCACGGAGTTGAGGCCTAGAAGTTACAGGATAATGCTCCTTCCTGCGTTGTTTCGTCCAGTTTGGTATCCGGACGAGCGGTTGGTGCGTCAGTGCCTATATGACGATTTTAGGATGCCGGTTGATCTTCCCGGACCATGTTTAGACCACCGACCACCGCAGAGATCCTCGAGGACAGGGACGGAGAAGGAGGCGATGCGCTCTTGGTGCCAGGTGCCTCCTACCTATCTCACGTCACCCGGCGGTTAGCTTGGTACCGCCTCGTGATAATGTTCTAATTTTGGTTCTAAGATTTGTTTTGCAGTTTGTTGTTTCCTTGCCCTCTGACCGACCAATCTGTTGTTTTCTAAGTTGGCCGATCCGGCTGATGAAATCTAGCCCCCAGATTTTCCCCTGACGCTGCTTAGGGTGGATGCGGCTGGGATACCTTTCACCGAGCCTCTCCCCCCGTTTTCTGCTGAGGAGATGGACGCCGGGATAGAGTCGCGTGACCGGGTATACCGGATAAGTTTTGGCTTCCGTTTTGCCTTTGTGTTCTAAGAGTTAGGATTGATATGTCTAACTTCCGTGGTTTCACCTTTCAGGTTTCATCAGCTTGCCATCAGCAATTGTGGCAGGCCGCCAACCGCTTCCGGGCCTATGCCTCGAGGGTTTCCCGTGGCACTTCGAAACCTCGATCGGTGAGTTTGCGTGAGTAGGGTGGTTTTCTAGGCTGTTGGCGTACCCTCCTAATGTTTAAGTGTATTTGTAGGATGTCCCGGATATGGTGGGGAAGCTGAAGACTCGATTGATCGAGCTCGAGGCGAAGGCGTGACAGCTTCCGCAATCTCGGGCCGACGAGATCGCCTTCCTAAAGAAGCAGCTGGCTCGATCTTAGGGTGAGACCACTGCGCAGGGCAAAGCCAGACATCGGATCAAAAAGGAGGCTGAGGCTACGGGTGCTAACGAGGAGATCGGAGGAGTCCCCGAGACGGCTACCTTAGACATGCTGTCGGGGATGGATGGTAGTGAGTATCCTCTTATAGACTTGGAAGATCTATGTTTAGATGACAGCCTTTGCGAGGTTGTGATAGCCTTTGGCGCGGCTTCTAGGGGTCCTTCCTAGCCTCGATTTGTGTATGAATTTGTATATGTTGTATATTTGTTTTTAAATTTTAGTACTTGAATTAGCTGGATTAGTCTTGTGTTTTCGTTTGGCGAATTGTTTACCTAGATTGACAAATAATCACTTTTGCGTTCATTCATTTGCGACCTGACCTAGTTTGGGGTGCGTTAACGTTGTACATAAGTATGAAAACAGTTCCTTTTGGATGTTTTGAAATGCGTCAATTTGAGTCGGGAATCGGATCAGATAGTACGTCGATTAAAATGTTTTGACTCGAGATGGACGAGATGCAAAATGCTAACGTAAAACATTAACTTGTTCTGATCGAGTGTATTAGGAAATGAGTTTAGTTGCTTTGACATTCAGAACGAAATCTAAGTTAAAAAATTCGGGCAACTTTTGAAAAAAAAAGTTAGACCACTTTTTGCATACTCATAATAATGCCTTGTTAGGCTACAGACGCGACTTGACGATGACTGCCAATAGGCTACAACACGCCTAGGTGGAGTAGCTTATCCCCCTTAAAAATCAAAAAACGCCTAAGTGTGGAACGTCCGACGGGTGAACTGGCGTTCCTGTGGTCCCTGCATGGGTGCTTCAGTTTTCGGAGCGGGTTTTAACGGCTTTGGGAGGTCGTTCCCGATGTCTGGGGTGTCATGTCGTAGCCATGGTTATGATGCGGGATCGGTGTTTCTACCTTTCGGGTGCTCTAGATGTTGCCTGCCTAGATATGGTCGCTGGGGCTGAGGCTCTCGGTTCCAGGGTCGCCTGTGCTTGGGCGGCCGGATATTCGGGCGCATGGGCCAAAGCGGTTCGGGTCCGGGTTACGGAAATTTTCATTGTTTCCTAATTCTTATGGGATTAGGGCTATATATACGGGTTGTGGGTGCTTGTTTTAGACATACTAGGATATCCATAGAGTCTAGCACGTCGATATTTAGCATCATGTTGGGTTTTGGGAATATCCTTACCGAGTGGGATAGTTCTTTAATGAAATGTGACCCCGAGATTTGTTCAAATGATGGTTGGTCAGTGGTTGTCGCGCTAAGTCGAGTCAAGATACAGGATGACTTCTTATTGGCATGCTCTAAGTTTTGGGACCCGAAGGGCCATGTGTTTGTTTTTCTCGGGGGTAAAATTTGTCCTTTGCCTGAAGAGATAGATGCTATAGGTGGGTGGAGCTCGGTTCGACCTTGTGTGCCTTACGGGGGTGATGTTTACGTGGAGCGGTTTTACCATTTTTTGGATCTTTCGTCATTGGAGGAGGCTAAAGGTTATTTTGGTAGAAATGGCATTAACTTAGAGTTGCTTTCTAAGACGTTCTCACAAGTTGGTTCTCATCATGTTTCGGCCTTAGCATGTGGACGCGCTTTTAATGTTGCGATGGCTTGTTATCATCTTTTTGAGGATGCGAGGGCGCGTGAAGGCTGGGGTAACCCTCGAGTTTTGGATGTGGTGATGGGCATGGAACATGGACGATCACCTTCTTTGCATATTTTGGGCGAGCTTATTCTAGGTCTTAATGCTCGTGCTCGACTCCACGATGCATCTTTCCGAGGTTCCAGGATCATTTTACAGGTGTTTTTTTTCGCTCTATGTTTCTGTAGCTTGGTTTTCTTTGTTTTGTGGTTGCTTTGGCTTGGAGGTGTGATGTTTTGTCGTGTTTTGTATAGGTTTGGTTGCAAGAACAGCTTGGTCTAGTCGACCCTCCCCAATGCATCAAAGGTTATAACAATAAGGGTTTCACGGGTCGGAAAACGGCGCAGGCGTGGGGCAAGGGTCACAAGGAAAAGGACTGGCTTTCCTATTTGGCCAAAGGGGATGTGGTCATTCGGTGGTCCATCCCATGGTGGAATATTAGTGGGCGTGTCGGTTTTCCATTTTCGTCTTCGACCTGGGCTTTGCTAACACTATCCATGAGGGATCAGGTTTATGTTTACCCGGGTATGTTGTCAAGTCAAATGGGTGTTAGGCCTTCCATTCCCAAGGATGCTAAGGTTATTTCCAGTTCTGACCCATGGACCGAGGATTCGTTTAAGAAATTTAGGGTGTCTTGGGAGCAGAGGTGCTTGCGTCACGTTGTTCGACCAACCGACAATGCTTCCATCCGGCGGAGGGTTTGTGAACAACCATCAGGACAGAGAAACTTAAAAGTCAGGAAGACAGCACCATTAAGAGGTGAAGAGGTGACTCGAAGGACTGCCACTAAGTGCCTGACCAAAGACAGCATTACCGATTCTAGTTCCGTCAGTTCATCTAAGCGGGCCAAGACTAACGAGACCCATATCGAAAACATGGAAGAGGAAGGAAAGTGAGATTGGCTGGGCTCACCTTTGGCTAAGGCGCTAGAAGCTTGTATTCAGAGGCTCGAAGATTAGAAACACAAGCGGGCTCGCCCGAATGACAAGGGGAAGAAAAGGTTGGACCGGTAGAGACCAGCCGTTTGTATTATGTATTATTAGTTGATATTATGTGGCGTATTATTACTAGTTTTTGTGGAGTTTTGATACGTTGTTGATTTCTGGGGTGTTCGGGTTTCAGATGCTTGATGTAAATGCCTTGACAAAGGCTCGATTTAACCGAATTTTGTTATTAACGAGAAGCACGTATACTTTTTTGTTTTTTTTGTTTTTTTTTTGTGGTGGCTAGCAACTCGTTTCTTCATTTTGCCCGGAGCGCCCTTTCGAGTTTTCACTCCATCCTCGGCTCACCTTTTTTTTCTTTTTCTTTTTTTTTGACGGCTCGCGACTCAATTCTTCATTTTGCTCGGGGCGCCCTTTCGGGTTTTCGCCCCGT
Organism: Agrostemma githago; assembly: GCA_958450325.1. NCBI lineage: Eukaryota > Viridiplantae > Streptophyta > Magnoliopsida > Caryophyllales > Caryophyllaceae > Agrostemma > Agrostemma githago. The sequence continues at coordinate 55,006,232 of OY288247.1, read as the reverse complement.
CCTCGGCTCGTCTTTTTTTTTTTAATGACGGCTCGCAACTCGTTTCTTTACTTTGCCCGGGGCACCCTTTCGGGTTTTCACCCCGTCCTCGGCTCGTCGTTGGTGCTTCGTCATTTTAAATCACTCGTTGGCGGGACGTGGAAGGAGTCCCGGTTTGTACATGAATCGAGTAACCGATTTATTTTTTTTTTTTCTTTTTTTTGTCTTGGTTGTACCCGGAAAAGGGTTGCCTACGTATCCACTTTTAGGCGGAATCAAACCATGTTCGTAGTTCTTTCGAAAAGTGTGAGTGACTTTGCTTTAGACTCGTTTATGCCATTTATCGATGCGAATTTGGAATTTTTTTTTTTTTTGGCTTCCCCCCAAGTCGGAGGTCGAGACTTGATTTTCAGAGAGTTTACGGGTAGTATCGTTTAAGCTGATCCATGTTGGTTGGGGTTGAGAACTCTTGACCGTCTAGGTCGGTGAGGATCACAGTGCCCCCCGAGAGTATTTTCCTAACGAGGTATGGGCCCGCCCACTTTGGTTTGAATTTACCTCTAGGGTCAACAGGAAGGGGTGCTCTAATGGACTTAATTACTAAATCTCCCTCGTGTATGTTTCGGGATTTCACTCGTTTGTTAAAGGCTCCCTGGATTCGTTGTTGGTAAGCATGTACGTTGGATAGGGTATGTATCCTACGTTCGCCTAGGAGTACTAGCTAGTCATATCGTTTTTGGTTCCATTCTTCCTCGGGGACACCACTCTCGGCTAATATTCTTAGTGACGGAATTTCTAGCTCTATTGGTTGGACGGCTTCGGAGCCGTAGGTTAGGTAATATGGTGTGGCTCCAGTGGGTGTTCGATACGATGTTCGGTACCCCCATAAGACGAAGGGGATTTTGTTTGGCCAATCCCTGTAGTTGTCTATCATTTTCTTAAGGATTGTGGTGATGGTTTTGTTGGCTGCTTCTACGACCCCTTTTGTTTGCGGTCTATAGGGTGAGGATTTGTGTCTTTGAATTTTGTATTTGTCTAGGAGCTTTTGGGTGTCGGCTCTGAAGTGAGCCCCCAGTTCACTGATGATTTCATGAGGTATACCGTAGCGGCAGATGATGTTGTTTTGTAAGAATTTGACTACTTGTTTTGAGGTTAGTACGGTGTAAGAGGCAGCCTCTACCCATTTGGTGAAATAATCGACGACCACTAATATAAAGCAGTGTCCGCCGGTCCCGAATGGGTGTACTTTTCCTATGATGTCTATCCCCCAAGTAGAGAAAGGCCAGGGTGTGGCTATAGTGTGTAGAGGATAAGGAGGTAGGTGTTGGATGTTGGCAAATATTTGGCAATTGTGGCAGTGGCGAACGTGACGTCGACAGTCTGTCTCTAAGGTAATCCAGTAATAGCCCAGTCTCATTATTTTTCGAGCTAGTAGGTGTGCACTCATGTGGGGTCCGCACTCTCCGTCATGTACCTCTTCCGTGACTCTCTCGGATTGGCTTTTGTTTATGCATCTAAGGAGGACTCCTTGTGGGGTTCATTTGTAAAGTAGCCCTTGATTTAGGACGTAATGGGTGGCTTGTATTCGTAGGGCTCTTTTGTTCTTGGTGTTAGTGTTGGGTGGATATGACCTGTGGGTTTTAAAGTCTAGGATTGCTTTGTACCAAGGTTCTTCGAGGGTATCGTCGATTTCGAGGTTATGGATGTAGGCTGGTTGTTCGCTTCTCTCTACGCAGATAGGCATGGACAAAAGGTGATCGGGCATGTTTATTAGTGAGGCTAGTTTGGACAACACATCGGCAAATTGGCTTTCCTCACGGGGTATGTGTATGAAGTCAATTTCGGTGAATTCCCGGGACATTGTTTCCACTTTGGTTTGGTACGGGGTTAGGCTTTCGCTATAAACTTTCCAGGTACCCGTAGCTTGGTTGACCACTAAGGATGAATCTCCATGTACTCTAAGGTTTTTGACTCCTAGAGATATGGTTGCTTTTAGACCTATTAGGCGGGCTTCGCATTCGGCTGCGTTGTTGGTAAGTCTGGTTTGGTGGCTGTTTGTTCGTTTGCAAACTTATTGTTGTTTGGTCAGTGGTTGGTTGAACCTAAGGTTGTTATTCCCGATTTCCTTTTTAGGGTGAAATTGAGTGGGTTGTTTGTGGCAGCCCTTGCGTTTTAGTCAGTTGTTATCGATAATTGGCATAAAGTCGAGCCTTTTTTAGCGTTAAAGTAAACTGTTGAAAGAAGTTATGCGATTGTCGAGGCATGTTTGTAAAAAAAATTGTTTTATTGATAATAGTAAACGGGCTAGATGCCCTGTGATTTTGGTTATGGGGGGAAGGTGGAGGACATGTTCCCTCGCACCTTCCTAGACTCGATAGGAAAAAAACTTTATTATTATTAGTATTAAGCCTAGGCCCTAAGATGAACTAGACTTCGACTCGGACCAGCCATGCCTCTAAGCGTCGAGGCTTCCCCCAGGGAATAACACCTTGATGGTGTTGCTGGTCTTCACCATCACATACGCGGTTGTATCGCCGTCAGCCCTGCCGTCAACGGGCTGCGGTGTCTGCTTCTTCATCAGAGGGAAGGTTCCCACATCTACCAGGTCTTGGATGTCGTGCTTGAGGCGATCACAATCATTCGTATCATGTCCCCTACCCTGATGGTACAAGCAATAGGCACTAGGATCACAGTCTGCCCCCCGGGCTTCACGGGGTGGATCTGGGGTAGGGACGAGCTGGGATAATTGCCAGTCCTCATTGGCAATTCTAAGGGCCTCGGCATAGGTCATGCCCAGGTCGGTAAGGCTTCTAAAGGGGCGTCCTCCAAGGGCTGGGACAAACCTAGTTGGCCCTAGTCTCATCCTGCCCTTAGAGATAAAAGGCTTCTCATCCACCTCCTCCCTAGGGAGGTCCCGCGTCCCATTGGCGGTGCCCTCAAGCTTGCTGAGCTGGAACAAGATGTTGTCATGGGCAGCGGTTATTTGGGCCATGTTGTTCTGAAGTTCCTTAACAAGCCCCAGCATTATGTTGAGTGGTTTGGTGTTGTCGTTGGAGGACATTTCTAGATCTGCGAAACAAGACTGAAGGTGAGGTTGAATCCACCAGACGATTTAGGGACTCGAGGAATGCTCGTGATTGAGCGACGCGGAAATGAGACCCTTGACCCGTGTATGTGGTCATTGGCTTAGGGACTCGGGTGCTTTAGACTCTAAGTACCTTCGGCGAAGCGCCTAATGAATCTTAGGTCTCTATAACGAGACAATTTGACACAAACCTCCGTGGTGAGGTTTTAAGAGGACTCCTCGAAATGAGACAACCCAAAATGAAAGACCTAGAGTAGAGGCGATCCTAGTAACTAACATAGACATTTAAACACACGGTTGTACGACGTAAGAGGTTGATCGCAATCCCGGCTCAGGATCAAAGAATTTTTATATATGATTCTTCCGAAAATGACCAATTTTGCAAAAAATTTGAAAAGGATGGTTTTTAGAAATAGTGTAACGATGGCGGGTCGACATCGTCGTAACGTGGAAGTGCGTTGCTATGTGTGTGCGTCAGGAATCCGGCGATGAAAAAATGTAAATGTTTTTTTTTAAAGGAGCACAGTTCTTTAAGGGAACCGGTTTTGAAAATGATTACGTGATGCTTTTATCGAAACTACTATTAATTAACTAGTTTGATACTTGGGGTGTACGTGATGCTCGTGGTAGAGTGTGAAGTCTAATGACAGTGTTCTTAAAAGTGTGACCAAATCCTTAGTGAGGGATTTAGGTGGTGAATAGTGTTTTAGAACACTTTCGTTCTTTTTTTTAGAAGAACTCTTAAAACTAGTAACCCACGTTCGTTGGTTGCGTTAACTAGCATTTAACGGTGGGAGGGTGTATTTTAAAAAAATGTTTTGAAAGTGTGACCATTTTTTGAGTTCCTTGACTTCATTAATTGAAGTTTTGGTCGTGTTGACGGTTCGCGTGTAAAAAAAAAATTTGAAATGAAATGTAACCGTTTGGTGCACCTTGATTCCATTGATCGGGAGTCTCGGCGGTATTTAACGGTATTCGTTGTTGACGGGTTTTAATTTGGCCAAGGTGATGGCATTGAAAATATTATATTTTTGAAATTGGCGAGTGTAAAATTTGCCATGATAACGGTATCTAAAAATGTTTTTCCCCTTTTAGAAATCACGATTTGACCGGAGTATCGGCGTTTAAAAGATCGTTTTGAAAAGAGGAGGTATTTTTCAAAAGCGGAATTGAGTGCGGTTGAATAAATTGGCGTGGTTGAATCCATATTTTTAGTGTTTTATTTGGGTTGTTCCAAACACGCTACACATAACTAGGATGCCACTCAGAAATGGGAGTTCAGATATCACCCGAAATGCAAACAGATGCGACTTACACACCTCTTTTTTGCCGACGATCTTATTATGTTCTGTAAAGGGGATGTGCAGTCTATTATGTTACTTGTTAGAGCCCTTTCATCTTTTTCTAAGACTACTGGTCTCCAAGTTAACAAAGCTAAATCGGCAATTAATTTCAATGGTATGAAAAGGGAGCTCATCGAGGATATTATCCAAGCCACGGGTTTTAGTGAAGGAAGTATTCCATTCAACTACTTGGGAATCCCCATCCAAACCAGAAAATTGAACAAAGAAGAATGCTCAAAAGTGGCCGAGAAGATGATTACTAGGATACGAAGCCTAGGAGCTAGAAAACTCTCTTATGCAGGGAGAATTGTTCTTATTAATTTGGTCCTTAACACTCTCAATAATTATTGGGCTAACATCTTCATCATTCTTAAAGGTGTTATCAAGAGGATTGAATCGATTTGTAGGAATTATCTTTGGGAGGGTAGCCCTGAGTATAAACGGGTTCCTCTTGTCTCGTGGGACGCGGTGACCAGACCCAAGAATGAGGGCGGACTGGGCATTAAACGAGCTGAAATCTGGAATATTGCAGCAGTTGGTAAACTGGTGCATTGGGTCTACAGTAAAAGTGACAGGTTGTGGGTTAAATGGATCAATCATAATTATCTTAATGCTATGTTTGGGAACTTGAATTTGGATTTGAAATTCGGATTTGAAATATTTCAAGCGTTTGGGAACCCCTCGGATTTGGATTTGAAATTTAGACCAGATCCAACCTAGTTCAAATTTGATTTCTCAAATTCTTAGTATATGGTAGTCATTTCAAATCCTCACTTATTTCTTTTTTGTTTTTCTCCGTATAATCTTGTTAGAATATATTTTTTTCTTCATTTTCTCTCCGTAATTTATAATTTTCTAATGATAATTTTTTTTTAAAAAAAATTGATGACCTTGACCTGACTCTACCCGCCCAAATTCCAAATCCAAATCCAAGGGTACCCAAAAAAAAATTTGGATTTGGATTTGGATTCGAATTCTAGAAATTCAAATACAAGAATTGAATTCATGATATTCAAATCAATTCCGAGTACCCAAACGCAACCTAAGGGAAAAAACTGGCATGATTACTCACCTCAAAATGATATTGCTTGGACCTGGAGAACAATTTGTAAAGCAAAAAAGAAACTTAAGGCAGGCTACGTGAATGATATATGGAATCAGGACAATGGAGACTGGAGACTATACTATTGCGAGAGGATACGCGTGGATCAAAGGAGACAGCCCGAAGGTTCAGTGGAGTAAGCTTGCGTGGAATCAGTGGAACGTTCCTAAGCATTCAGCTATTTCTTGGATTATGCTTAATGGGGGGTTGAATACTAGGGAGAAAATGTTCAGACTATGCTATTGTACTGACGATTTATGCTGCATATGTGGTGCTAAGACTGAAACGACGATTCACTTGATGCAGAAGTGTGATTTCAGCAGGAGAGTGAGAGCGGGAATTGAAGTCTGGATGAAGATGAAACTGCCTACTCCTCCGGATTACAGGACAGTGGATGGCCCTGCTGGGTGCATTCAGGCTACCGTTATGGTAGCTACTTGGTACATGATCAGGATGAAGAGGAATAAAGCGAGAGTGGAAAATATCCTTCAACATCCGGAGTCTGTGATTAAGGAGATTAAATTGGGAGTTAAGGCTAGACTAGAGAGTATTGCTAGCAAAGATAAGGTCTTGTGTAATGTGCTGAACGATATAAATAACCTCATTCGGGCCATCTAGGTCATTTTTGGGGTTATTACTTTGTAATCTTTTTTGTGAATGATAATATACTAACATTTCATCAAAAAAAACTAGGAATGCATACACTCATGCAGGATGCAGACACGGGTAGGTTAGGGTAGGCTACCGCTCACGAATAGTCTTCACTTAGGCTTTGACAAATCATCTAGGGAGACGAGTGTCATACCGTCCGTTCGGAACTATCCGCTTATTATTCCTGCGGGGTACGCGTTAGGCGGCCGGAGCGTCAATCGAGGATCTCTCCGCGTGTCCTTAAGGATCTTACCGCGAAGAGGTCGATTGGTCATGATATCGGTTAGGGTGGGCTTCTTAGGGCCAAAACCTGTAGTGACCACAACTAGGAACTAGGAAACGAGCTTCACCGACCTCGTTCAAATTACACCACCACTGGAAATTTGTTTCCAAATCCCCAGCGGAGTCGCCAAACTGTGGACGTCCGTCCGCACCGCCCGGCTCCCCGCGCGGGACCGACCCAGTTTTTCAACGTGTGGTGGCGGCCACCCACGCGGCCCCCTCCCTGTCGGGGGCCGGTCCGATCTCGCGTACGAGGCGATGTTTCGGACCTCGATTCGGATGACGATCTGAACTTGTACTAGACGGGTGCGGGCACCCGTGTTTCCGTTTGGGAATCGATCGAGTCGTGGTTGTAAATGTTTAAAGGCCGATTTGTTTGGTAAGGCGATCTTTTTATTGAACTGAATTCGTTGCTGATTTGTGGAGTCGCCACTGAGTCAATTATGGGGACTCGGAAACCGTTCAAGTCAACTTTGATCCTTAGCCGGCTCAAAGTTGAGGGGCACGGGAACTAAAGATAAAGACTTGTACCCTTAAGCACTCAATGCCTGGAATGACTCTCATTGTCAATGGTTTCGGACATCCGGAAACCGTCGATTCTGAGTAAGGGGTGAGGGTATGTATTGGGAAGCCAACATCCGATGGATGTCAACACCCAATCCCGCCCACACTATAGCGGCCTCTACTACTCAATCGGTGGGCTGATAACCTAATTCTTTTGTTGTGGCGGAAATACTGTAACATCCGTTGTTTTCACCATATACCTTTTGCTACGTCGGTTGTTTAAGGACAAGTATTGTCGTCAAAGTAGTTGTGTTTACATTCTTTGCATGCGATTTCACATGACAGGTAAGCCATGAAAAGATGCACGTAGAAGAGTAGAGAGTACTAGTATTATATGTATTAGCAAATCAATTTTAACGCGATAATACGGATATTAGTCCCCGCCTTAACCCCGGCGCCTGAGTCCTGGTGCGCCCCAGTTCAGGCGTCCATATGGGCGACGAGGGCCGAAAACACCTATAAATACCCCCCTCCGCCTCATTCATTCGACACACAATTCATTCTTCTCTTCTCCCTCTAAACTCTCGCTAAGGGCTCGCACTCCAACACCCGAGGCAAACGATCCACTCGATCGTAGTTCCGATAAAAAGCGACATCAACGCTACTCCTCACCTTCGAGCACCCCACTCGATACCGAGGTGCCTGTGATCGACTAGCTCAAAACTAGTAACGAAGTTCTGCCAGATTAGCCGCAGAACTAGTCCTTAGCAACGAAGCTCTGCCAGAGTAGCCGCGGGAAGGTCAAACGGTAACGGAGTTCTTCCGGAGTCAGTGGTAAAGCTAGAAGGATCCGCCTGTTGATCGATTCGTCACTAGGTTGCCATCTAAACAAAACTTTCCATATTTGTACTTTCTATTATTATGGACTACGACAACACTAGATGTGGGCGCTAGGCCCACAAGCATCTACTAAAATACGTTACGTCCCAACTTCAACCACAAATACTAAAACACACAAAATAGACCCGAGTAATTCCAAGATCCGTTCTCAAAACTATCTATGCTTCGAGTCCGGTTTAATGTATACTCCGAGGGTGCAACTCCTCACAATGTGATTTACTTACATTCGCATTTACAGTTTTTCGTATGATTTATTGCTTTTATGACCTTATAATCGCATGCTAAATCACCTAACACGGAATTCAAAACGTAAAATAACTTAAAACTGAACAAAGTGATGGTCGGGTTCCGTATTAGTCCAGGTGCTCACCGTATTAGGTTCGACGCATCTCTATTAATGCCGAACCGACGCATCTTAAACAGAATACCAAGTAAGGTATATCACGAGAACGACTAATATTTGTATTATCGCGTTAAACCTGATTTGCTAATACGTATAATACATAGTACTCTCCACTCTCCAACGTGCATCTTTTCATGGCCTGCTTGTCACGTGAAACCGCATGCAAAGAATGTAAACACCGCTACTTCGACGATAAAACTTACTTGTCCTTAAATAACCGACGTAGCTAAATATAGTGTTAAAACAACGGATGTTACAGTACTTCCACCACAACAAAAGAACTAGGAAATCATCCCACCGATTGATTAGTAGAGGCCGCTATAGTGCGGGCGGGATTGGGTCTTAACATCTATCGGATGTTGGCTTCCCAATACGTACCCTCACCCTTTACTCAGAATTGACGGTTTCTGGATGTCCGAAACCATTAGCAATGAGAGTCATTCCAGGCATGGAGTGCTTAAGGGTACAAGTCTCTATCTTTAGGTCCCGAGCCACTCAACTTTGAGCCGGCAAGGGATCAAAGTTGACTTGAACGGTTTCCGAGTCCCCATAATTGACTCGGTGGCGACTCCACAAATCGGCAACGAATTCAGTTCACTAAAAAGGTCACCTTACCTAATGAATCGGCCTTTAAACATTTACAACCACGTCTCGATTCTTAAACGGAAACACGGGTGCCTGCACCCTTCTAGTACAAGTCCGGATCGTCATCCAAATCGAGGTCCGACACTTCGCCCTGTATGCGAGATCGGACCGGCTTCCGGCAGGGAAGGGGCCGCGTGGGTGGCCGCCGCCACACGTTGAAAACCGGGTCGGTCCCGCGCGGGGAGCCGGGCGGTGCAGACGGACGTCCACAGTTTGGCGACTCCGCTGGGGATTTGGAAACAAGTTTCCAGCGGTGGTGTAACTTGAACGAGGTCAGTGAAGCTCATTTCCTAGTTCCTAGTTGTGGTCGCTACAGATTTTGGCCTTAAAAAGCCCACCCTAACCGATATCAGGACCAATCGACCTCTTCGCGGTAAGATCTTTAGGGACACGCGGAGAGATCCTCGATTGACGCTCCGGCCGCCTAACGCGTAACCCGCGGGATTAATAAGCGGATAGTCCAAACAGACGGTATGACACTCATCTCCCCAGATCAATGTCAATACCTAAGTAAAGACTATTCGTGGGCGGTAGCCTACCCTAACCTACCCGTGTCTGCATCCTACATGAGTGTACGCATTCCTAGTTATGTGTAGCGTGTTTGAACAATACAACCCAAATAAAACACTAAAGATCTGGATTCAACCACGCCAACATATTCAACCGCACCCAGTTCCATTTTCGTAAATACCTCCTCTTTTCAAAACGACCATTTAAACATCAATACTCTGATCAAATCGTGATTTCTAAAAGAGGAAAACATTTTTAGATGTCGTTATCATGGCAAAATTTACACTCATTGCTTTGAAAAAAAAGATTTTAGTGCCATCACCTTGGCCAAATTAAAACCCATTAGCAACAATTACCGTCAATGCAACCGAAACTTCCAATTAATGGGGTTAAGGCCACCACGCGGTCACATTTTATTTCAAAAAAAAACTTTTTATACCGTTAGCACAACCGAAGGTTCAATTAATGAAGTCAAGAAACACAAAAAGCGGTTACACTTTTTTACAATGCGAACCCCCACCGTCTAATGTTAGTTAGTACAACCGACGAACTTGAGTCACTAATTTTAAAAGTTCTTTTTCAAAAAGCGAAAAATTTATGAGAAACACTATTCACCATCTAAATCCCTCACCAAGGATTTAGTCACACCTTTAAAGAGACTGTCATCAGACTTCACGCTCCATCACGAGCATCACACACCCCGCGAGTATCGAACTAGCTAATTAATAGTAGTTTCGATAGAAGCATCACGTAATTATTTTCGAAAAAACCGGTTCCCCTAAAAGAAATGCACTCCTTTCAAAAAAAAGAACATATTTACATTTCGTCATCATTTTTGATGCACACACACAGCCGCGTACCTACACGCCGCAGACGATATCGTCACGCCATCACTATTTTCACAAACCCACCTTTCCAAAATTTGCAAAATCGGTCGTTTTCGAAAGAAACATACATCCAAATTCTTTTATCCTGAGCCGGGATCGTAATCATCCTCTTACGTCGCACAACCGTGTGTTTAACTGTCTATGTTAGCTACTAGGATCACCTCTACTCGAGATTTTACGTTTTGGGTCGTCTCATTTCGAGAAATCCTCTTTAAACCTCACCACCGAGGTTTGTTTCAAATCGTCTCGTTACAGAGACAAAAAACTCCGTCAGTGTTTTGCCGAATACACCAAGAGTCTAAAGCACCTGAGTCACTAAGCCAAATGACTGCAAACACACGCGAGTCAAGGGTCTTATTTCAGTGTCGCTCAATTAGGGGCGTTCCACGAGTCTTTAAGCCGTCTGGTAGATCCATTCTCATTAATACCACCCCTTCCAGTCATGTCAGGAGATTCAAGCACAAACGCAAGTAACCATAATGGGAACAACGCCGAACAATCTGGGGATAACACCGTAGAAACCCTAACTAACCTGATTCGGGATTTACAAGCCACCATTATCACGGTGAACGCATCCGTAAACAGCATAGACTCTCGCCTAGGCCATTTGGAAGATAGGGCCTCAAATGAACACCACAACCGGGTCCTCAACGAGGTCCTTTTAAATTCCACCCCGCTAGGCGGGGCACCCGTCAGCATCATCCCTAGTGATCTCGTTGCCCTACCTCAAGATGACACCCTCCAATTCGCTATGAATCGCATAGATTTCCTCGAAAGTCAAATGCGCCTAAACCAAGGCAACAATGTCCACCTCGAAAACCATAGGAAGTTCGAAATGGTGAACGATCATCTACCAGAAAACTTTTCCTTAGCCGACATACCAAAATTCAAAGGAACGGAGGACCGCCTCAACCACATCCGGGCCTTTAAGGATTACATGGCCATTAATGGGGTCAAGCCCAGCCTTTTCGCTAGGATATTCCCATCCTCTTTAGGGGACACACCCCAATATTGGTTTTATTCGCTCGATCCCAAAAAGATATCCACCTGGGACGATATTTCCATAGAATTCGCAAAACAATATGCGGATAATTCTGAAACGCAAGTCACCATTAGAAGCCTCGAAGTCCTTTCCCAAAACGAGAAGGAAGGCTTCTCCGAATTTCTGACTAGGTGGAGAAAGGTCAGCACCCAATTAGTGAACCGCCCTGAGGAGGCCACCTTAGTAGAGAAATTTGTCTATAACCTTAGACCCCCTTACGCCTCTCACCTTAGGTACCAAAACATCCATACCTTCAAGGAACTATCCACCTTAGGAATACGTCAAGAGGACGATATGAAAAAGGGAGTATTCTCCAAGATAACGGGGAAAGGCTATCAGGGACCAACCACTTCCACGGGAACCCGACCTTATGGAACATCCGAAAATAACAAAGCCGAGGAAGTACACCTTCTTGAACCAACCACTGGAGGGAAGACGAAATCCACCCCTAGGATATTTTCCAAGCTAGGCATCACATACGCCGAAGCCTTAAAAAGGCTAACTGAGCAAGGAAAGCTCGAGCCAATAGGTCCTACTACAGACCCACCCGCAAACAAGAGGAAAAGGGCATGGGATGCTAATGAATATTGCCATTTCCATCATGGCAATGGCCATGATACTGAATCTTGTTTTCGGCTCAAGCATACCATACAATATATGATAGAAAATGGGACGATTCCTCTCCCTCCACCCGAGAAACCAAACAATACCACGAACTCCTTTAGTGTCCATGCCATTTTTGACGACACCATCGATTGTTGCCACCTCGACCTTATAGAGGAGAATGTTCTGAATATCGAGGAAAACCCCGACTACCCGCGGGAACCCGTCCAAGACAAGTGAATCCGTGTCCGAGTCAAAGTCTAGTTCGTCTTAGGGCCTAGACCTAATATTGTAATAAATGTCTTTTTATTTTTCGCATCAAGTCAAGAGGTACGAGGGGACCTGTCCTCCAACTCCCTAAAAACAATGTCTCGGACACGTAGCCCGCTTATTACTATCAACAAAAAAGAAATAAAAAAATTTTCCTTTATAATGCGCCTCGACAATCGCTTGATTTAATAATGCACTTTCTTGCTTACAACTCGGTACTATGCCATTTATCGGTAACAATCAAACATACCTCGAAACAACAAGGAAGTACAAGAACTGAGATCCCGTGTTCTTTTCTTTTACCTATTCCATGTCTGGTGTAGAAAGCCATATAACCATCCCTTAGAACGAGCGTTACTGAATCCTATGAGAAATCTAGATAGTCTCTTAGCTTGCAATCAAAGACAGAAGGCGAACCCATTTCCCACAATAAACATCCCTCAAATAAAAGACTGACCAATCTTGGCCATAGGTGCTAGTCTGGGAAAAAAAGTCTGAATTGTCCAAAAGGAGCCAAAGAAAAAAGTGAAAACAGGACCAACCTAAACCGGCCCAATTCAATAATCAAGACCAAACTCAACGGTCAAATTGAAACCCCCAATCACTCAACTCGACTTTAAGTGCAAAGTCCGAACAAAAAAAAAAGCAAAGGAAAAGAGAAATGAACAGACCAGTCAACTAGCACCTAAATACTAGCCTCCTTGCATTACAACCCTTAAGACCTTTCGGAAACACTTGTTAGGAGATAGTCCGGAATTTCGAGGATTCAAGCTCAATAGGATAACCCCAACCGTTAAGGCCAGACATGGAAATCAGATCCCACGTAATTTACATCCCGCCCGATTGAAGTTTGAGTCATTTTTGCTCAGCTTCCCCTTTCCTACCACATTACGAAACCTTAGCCCATAGCCCTAACTCCACAAAAATCAAGCTCCTGATTTTGATCTATCGAAACCACTTACTACCTAGCTCCACATTCCAAAACCATCCAAGCCAGTCACCCTGACCCAAACACGGTATCTCGGTAATTTTCACTTTCAAGAGGTCACACCCAATCACTCCGCCTCAGTTCTTTAAGTAGGGAGAGTACACTCTAAACATCTCACATCGATAATTGGCATAACAAGTATAAAGCAAAATCACTCACATCTATAAAAAAACTACGAACATGGTTTGATTCCGTCTAAACACGGATACGTAGACAAACCTTCTTTGGGTACAACCAACCAAATAACAAAATTGATTACTCGATTCACATGCAAACCGGAACCTTTTTCCACGCTCCGGTTAACAAGTGATTCCAATGACGAAGCACAAACGACGAGCCGAGGATGGAGTGAAAACCCGAAAGGGCGCTCCTGGCAAAATTAAGAAACGAGTTGCGAGCCGTCGTAAAAAAAACAACAACAAAAAAAACACAAAAAAAGAAAGAAAAAAAGAGAGGAAAAAAGGTGAGCCAAGGACGGAGTGAAAACCTGAAAGGGCGCTGCGGGCAAAATGAAGCCTTTGTGCTTCTCATTAATAAAAAAATCAGTTAAATCAAGCCTTTGTCGAGGCCCTTTACATCGAGCATCCGAAATTCGGCTACCCCGAAAAATGACGACGTGTCAAGCAAAACCCTACAAAAAACTAATACTAATACGCCACATAATATCAATTAATACAAAATAGTACTAAACGGTTGGGCTCTATCGGACCAACTTTTCCATTCCCTCGCCATTCGGGTGTGCTTGCTTGAGTCTCTCACCATTGTCCCTCCTAACGCAAGCTTCCACCTCCCTAGCCAAAAGCGAGCCTGACGGTAGGTATTTGTCGTCTATCCTACCGATCAAATAATAACAAACGAACCTAAGCTTGGTAGCTAGGGCAAGTCGGGTCGATATCCACAGGGACGGGGTGTCGGACTAAGGTGTGCTACGGTCCTAGACTAGGTCCGAGACAAGCTAAACTAGGGTGATGGCTATAGACTATCCTAGGTCTAAAACACGAAAAAGGAAGACAAAACAAGCATCTAATGAATAATGGAAGCAAACAAATCAACAAGAAGGAAAACTAGGGCTAGCTCGGGTTCATGGATGTCAAGGAGATAAAAAGAGGAAAAACGGGGTTACTAGCGTGCTTTCGTGGCCTAGGTTCCGGTCGGGCTCTCGCTACTTAAACGGCCTAGGGGTCATCCTCACCACGCTCTCGCTACAAATGAGGGACCAAACCAACCAACCAAACAAACACATATAAGAGAAGAGACAAGAAAAACAAGGATTGATCGTCTTTAGTCTCACAAGCATTTTATCGAGCATATAGAGTGGAAGGCAATTGGTAATCAACAAAAACAACTTCTAGTACCACCCATCTCACCCTAATCATCCCTAATCACACCCAATCCCCCTACTAACCCTAGGAGATCACTACTCAAACATATCTAAACTAAAACCAGCACAAACAAGAGAAACAATCACAAGAACAAAAGAAACATTCATAGTGAAGAACAAGTATGAACAACAAACATAAACAGAGATGAAAACTGGAATAACAATAAAGATTAAGAGAAAAGAGTAGAGAAGGATTATACCAAACTACAAAGGATGAAAAGATGAGAACTTGTATATAAAGAACACCCAAAACATCCACCAATGTTGTCAAGATTGGATGGATTCTTCAAGAGATCCCTTAGTACAAGATTAGCTAACTAGATTAAGGACTAATTAAGGACTAATCTACACTAATCTAAGCTAATCTAACCTAAAGTAGTCTAGGGTTTAGTGGTTAATGTAAAATAAAGCATAAGATCTTAAACAATACAAGAGAGGAGGTATATATAGGGTTACAATGAATAAGGAAAGCGGAAAAGCAAAACAGCTCTGAACTGGGCCCATCCCGGTCGGGATGGAGGTGATCCCGGTCGCTAAGGAGGTGATCCCGGTCGGGATGAGGTGGTCCCGGTCGGGATGGACTTGGTTCCGGTCGGGATGGACCTCCAGTGGCTCGGTTTTGCTTGCTTCTTCATCCCGGTCGTGATGGATGTGTTCCCGACCGGGATGGGTCTTGTAGGCTTCAAATAAGGTCATAGGTCCCCACTTGCTCTCCCTAGGCTTCTTATCTATTCTTGGTGCTCGGGAATGGGTCTTAAGGGCTCGGGATCGAGTCTAAGCCACCGGGTGATCGTCGCTTCTCCTCGTTGGCTCCAAATGTGTCTGAAACGAGTCGAAATCGATCCATATCTCCAATAATGATCCTAGGAACCTAACACAAGCTAGAAGAAGCATAAGTAGCCTCGAAAACCGCTCCGAAGAGCGATTCCACAAGAAAAACCGAGACCAAACACAAAGAATAAGCACTACAAACCACACTTATCAACTCCCCCACAATTAACCCTTACTCGCCCACGAGTAAGCACGAACTAACTACTAGACTAATAAAATACTAGCCGAGCGGGTATTAGCGCACCCTACGCCCTTTCAACCCACGCGAGAACACTTAGAGGACAAGTGCTCTCCGCAAGGCAAGTGAGGTCTTGCGACAAAACTGTGGATACAACCGAACACGAAAACACACAAACGAACAATCACACGAACAAACAAACAATCGGTTGCATCCAAGACAAAACATATACCGCTTCCCTCTACAAAGCGGCGAAAGAAACACCGGTTAAGGACTCTAGGCAAGTGACAATGTTCCCAAACTAATAACACAAATCAATACGGACAAAACCCTAATAGTATGACAACAAAGCAATAAAAACATTGGTAACTTACCTAGGTTCCTCCTAACCTTCTAAGAACGTACTACGGGACGATAGGCGGGATGGAAAAAGGATGAACCACGGAGTTAGTCGACACTGTAGGTAAGTGAAGCCCTGCCTCCTTTAGCAATAAGCCAAGAGGGTCGTCCCATGTCCAAAAATCGCCCAACTAGTCTAAGTAAAAAGGTGGATAAGGTTGCAAAATGAGGGAATACCGACTATTTACCGCTATCATCCTTCCAAGTGACTCGGTCCTTTGGTAGGCTCTTCACGGTAATCGCCGGAAAAAGGCTTATTTTTTAGGGGTGAGTATTCTTTTTGTGAGGGGATTTTCTTTGGCATTCTTTTCTTTTGCATTTGGCTTTTGGTTTGCTATGCCACTTCTTTTTCTTCTTTTGTATTTTGTTTTTCTTTTGTTGTGCCTTTTCTTTTTCTTCTTTCTTTCTTTTTCTTTCTTTTCTTTCTTTTTCTTTCTTTCTTTTCTTTTTCTTTCTTTTCTTGGCTTGCCTTTTGGATAAATCTTGTATTGTAGGCATTTCTTGCAACCAAGTGAGAACTAAGACAATTTGCAACTTATTTGTGGAAATGTGTAGGAGGTAAGGAAATGGGTGAGTCGGGACGACGTCTTCCCTTCAAACCCACAAAAAGGGGGAAACTTGGACTAATCAAAGCAATTTCGAACACGGTCACCTAAGGGACGGGACTCGGCAACCAAGGCCTTTTCACTCCGTGGGTGGTTATAATGGTCAAAATGCAAATCCCGTAGTAAATCCCTAGTAGACTAGGTCGACTCAAGGTAAGAAACCAACAAAATCATTGATTTAAAGTCATTCCACTAGACTAAAGTCCAAGACTCGACTCACATCAATAGAAAGGGAAAGTAAACACTTGCGCACTAGCGTCAAAACCGGGTTTTTGAAACCCTTTTATTACACATTAGACACAACTAAAGAAGACAAAACAAAGACACAACGAAAACAAAAGGAAAAGAGACAAACACAACAAAACAAAACAAAACAAACAAACAAACAACCACACAAAATAAAAAATCACCACCCCGAAATATCCAAACAAGCCACCACATCAACCACAAACTCTAAAAAGCTCCACCCGAGGTCACACCATCACACAACAACCTCCAAACTCCACAACAAGGAAAAAGGAGAAAGAAATGAAGGGATATTACTGGATGTCTTGAGCTTTTCGAAACTTGTCAACGATCGCGCAACCTACAAGGAATTCGGGGGAGCAAAACACACAACACAACAAATATACGGCACAAGGACACAAAAGAAAAAGACGCAAAAAGAAAATATTTTTGGTTTTTACGAAATTTTTCAAAATTTTAAGGATTTTTTAGATTTTTTGAAAAAAAAACTACGAAAATGAAGCTAAACTAGACTAATATATCGCTCCCCCACACTTAAACCGAGCAATGTCCTCATGCTCGATCGGTAGTGTGTGCGGAGACACTAAAAAGAAAAGAAAAGGAAAAATAAAGCTTAAAAAATATGAAAGTGAAGAAAGGGTAGAATGTGTCCGGCCGGGGTGTAATCAAGTCACCAAGGGCCGAGACAAGAAAAGATATGGATGGGGGAAGAAATAAAAAGAAGAAAATAAAAGGAAATGGGAGGGGAGGGCTAGGTGTAATCAAGTCACCTAGCCCGGATTCTGCCTAAATCCGATTAAATTCAACCAAAAGAAAATAAAAACAAGGAAAAAGTGAAAGAACTTGTTAATTTGGATTTTTTAAATGACTCTCAATGTAATCACATCATCGAGAATCGGAAGCAATAACCACTAAGGCCCCGAGGGCCACCATGACACCAAATATATAAAAGGGAAGGGGGACAAACGAATAAAGACTAGCAATAAAAGACGGAAAAGAAGGAGAGTCGCCTACCAAATGGTTAGCAACTCACTAACTCCATCGTCTCAATGATCAATTTAGGCATGTTTGCTTGTCTTTATCATCGATATTCCTCCTCTTCCTCCATGTAGTCTCAAGTATCGGGCTTGCATAGGTGTAATGAGGGTGGGATTTGAGGTTAAATTCGGTGCAAAGTGATGATAAAGGTGTACATATGAAGTGTAAGGGTGAGATGATTGAGGAAAGGGTGAGTAGGGAGGTTGGGAGGGGGTATAAAGTGGTGGGATGGGGCTTAAATGAAGAAATCAAGGCAAAGGGGGCTACAGGAGCTTTTCCCGGTCGGGAGCAACTCATCCCAGTTGGGAGCAAGCTCATCCTGGTCAGGAAGCACCGTCAGTAGCTCCAGATTTCGTGCACACTTCATCCCAGTCGGGATGAAGCCCTTCCCGGTCGGGATGACTCTTCTAGTCCCTCATTCCTCTTGAAAGCTCCACCCACAAGTCAACTAATACATCGGGATTTAGAATCCCGTCCCCAAAAGCTTGTACCGTGCTCAAAAACTGACTTCCTCCACCAAGCCTTGAAGCTTCTATCATCAATACCCCTCTTTAATTCTTCATATTCACTTCAAATCTGTCAAGTAAGCTCAATAAACACATCAAAGATCCCTCCCTCACATCGCTCAAGAATATTCCAAATTACAAGAATTCCACAACGACTAACAAATCCTAGAATCCAAACTATCCAATCAAACATATACAAAACAAAAGAAAAGGAAAAAGATATTTACAAAAAGATACTCTCACCATCTACACCTCCATAGCCATCAAGAGCTCGGAGGAGTAAGTAAAATGCCCTAGCAACATCTTCATTAATGCTCATGTGGCCGATCCTAGCCATCAACAAGAGTTTCAAAGTCGGATTCGAGAAGCAATCATCTAATCCATTACGCTCGGGTTTCTCGTGATCTTCCGGGTCCTTTCAACCAACATTGCGACAACTCTTATGACCATCCGGTAGGTATAGTGGTCTAGAGTTATGCTCGGCGTTATGATTTGGGAGATCACACCCTAAGGGTGATGCTTCTTCTACGGGGTCGAGAGTGGCACTCTTTTCCACCGCCCGACAAGGATCCACTTCATCAACCGTCTCACAAGACAAGGGACTCGAAATCAAGTGCGGTAAAGGAGGTGAAGACATCAAGTTTTCTTCATTGAAGGCTTTAGGGGGGACCTCATCGTCATTCTTACTAGAATTCTCACCATGAAGAAACTCAAGGCCTTTGATGGCGGCCTCAATTTCTTGGACGGTTTGGTCTAGCATAGCATCTCCAAATCCCCTAATCGGCTCCTCCAATTTCTCATTCAAGGCAAGTTCTAAGGCATCTATCTCTTCTTCCCAAGTATTACCTTCCTTTTCACTCACCTTGTCAAGTTGGCCTAGAGGAGCCTTGTCTTCACTTGGCTTTGGATTGTCAAGATCCGGTTCATCACGAAGAAAATCATACAAATCCAATTTGATAGCCAATACATTGGCTCCCCAAGAGTTACCTTGAGAATCATGTTCAATTCCCTCCTCATTGTCGACCCTTGAAGCTTCAACTTCCTCCATTCTTCCCATATTTTCACCATCCAAGCAACACTCAACAATGATCTCTTGATTGACCCTCTCTTCTTCATTCGTGGCTTCAAAATCGGGTTGATTTCCTTGAGGAGACAACCGACCTTCTTGCCCAAATGAACCTTCCTCAACAAATTGTGGAGCTCGAGTGGCCAACATCGTGAAACGAGCCATGAGTGCATTGATTCGAGCATCTTGCACCTCTAATTGGGCCTTGAACTCCTCTTTATCTCTTTGCATTTGAATCATCATCTCTTGTTGATTCTTATGCAATTGAATCATCATCTCTTGTTGAGTCTTTTGCATTTGAATCATCATTTGACAAGTCTCAAAGTTGGGGATTTTTGGTTGTGGGTTATGTGAGGGTATTTGGTAGTTGTTAGGATGTTGGAATGATCCTTGACAATTTTCATGGTAGTCATATGAAGAGGGTTCATAAGATTGTTGATGAGATTGGTATGGTTGGTAAAGTTGTGGGTCTTGGCAATTTGCCCTATGATTGTCCCATGATGATTGATGGTAGCTTGGATGCCACATTGTCGTAACGTTGCCTTGATACATTGAATGCACTAGAAGCACTTGAGAAAACGTTAGTAGCCTAGTGCTTTTGAGGCACTAGGATGAGAGAATAGCACACAAGAGGTAGAACGGAGATACACAAGGAGAAGAAAACACAAAAATCAAGAACAAAGTCTAAAACTAAGCACACAAAAGTCTAAACTACGCCGTCCCCGACAACGGTGCCAAATTGACGGTAGGTGTTTGTCGTCTATCCTACCGATCAAATAATAACCAACGAACCTAAGCTTGGTAGCTAAGGCAAGTCGGGTCGATATCCTCAGGGACGGGGTGTCGGACTAAGGTGTGCTACGGTCCTAGACTAGGTCCGAGACAAGCTAAACTAGGGTGATGGCTATAGACTATCCTAAGTCTAAAACACGAAAAAGGAAGACAAAACAAGCAACTAATGACTAATGGAAGCAAACAAATCAACAAGAAGAAAAACTAGGGCTAGGTCGGGTTCATGGATGTCAAGGAGATAAAAAGAGGAAAAACGGGGTTACTAGCGTGCTTTCGTGGCCTAGGTTCCGTCGGGCTCTCGCTACTTAAATGGCCTAAGGGTCATCCTCACCACACTCTCGCTACTAATGAGGGACCAAACCAACCAAACAAACAAACACATACAAGAGAAGAGGCAAGAAAAACAAGGATTGATCGTCTCTAGTCTCACAACCATTTCATCGAGCAAATAGAGTGCAAGGCAATTGGTAATCAACAAAAACAACTTCTAGTACCACCCATCTCACCCTAATCATCCCTAATCACACCCAATCCCCCTACTAACCCTAGGAGATCACTACTCAAACATATCTAAACTAAAACAAGCACAAACAAGAGAAACAATCACAAGAACAAAAGAAACATTCATAATGAAGAACAAGTATGAACAACAAACATAAACAAAGATGAAAACTGGAATAACAATAAAGATTAAGAGAAAAAAGTAGAGAAGTATTATACCAAACTACAAAGGATGAAAAGATGAGAACTTGTATATAAAGAACACCCAAAACCTCCATCAATGTTGTCAAGATTGGATGGATTCTTCAGGAGATCCCTTAATACAAGATTAGCTAACTAGATTAAGGACTAATCTACACTAATCTAAGCTAATCTAACCTAAAGTAGTCTAGGGTTTAGTGGGTAATGTAAAATAAAGCATAAGATCTTAAACAATACAAGAGGGGAGGTATATATAGGGTTACAATGAATAGGGAAAGCGGAAAAGCAAAACAGCTCTGAACTGGGCTCATCCCGGTCGGGAAGGAGGTGATCCCGGTCGGGATGAGGTGGTCCCGGTTGGGATGGACCTGGTCCCGGTCGGGATGGACCTTCAGTGGCTCGGTTTTGCTTGCTTCTTCATCCCGGTCGTGATGGATGTGTTCCCGACCGGGATGGGTCTTGTAGGCTTCAAAAAAGGTCTCATAGGTCCCCACTTGCTCTCCCTAGGCTTCTTATCTATTCTCAATGCTCGAGAATGGGTCCCAAGGGCTCGGGAATGGGTCCCAAGGGCTCGGGATCGAGTCTAAGCCACCGGGTGATCGCCGCTTCTCCTCGTTGGCTCCAAATGTGTCTGAAACGAGTCGAAATCCTTCCATATCTCCAATAATGCTCCTAGGAACCTAACACAAGCAAGAAGAAGCGTAAGTAGCCTCGAAAACCGCTCCGAAGAGCGATTCCACAAGAAAAACCGGGATCAAACACAAAGAATAAGCACTACAAACCACACTTATCAGAGCCCAGCCAATCTCACTTCCCCTCCTCACTCACATTTTCAATATGGGTCTTGTCGGTCTCGGCCCGTGTTGATGACCTGACGAACACTAGGATCGGTAACGCCGTCTTCGGTAGGGCGCTTAGCGACATTAGCCCACATAGTTTCCTTATTCTGTAATACGGTCATCTCTACGATCCTTAACCTTTCACTCACATCCGACAACCACGGACGTCAAGAACGACCTTCTGAAGTCGCTAAATCCCTTTCCAACAACCGAAATGCCCACGCAAGAGTGTCAGGTCCACACAGACGGTACATTTCGTCCATCGGATCCACCAGATTTAGATGTCTTTTCATTTTTTTTCTTTAGGGGATAAGCTACCCCACCTGGGCATGTCGTAGCCTTTAACGATTGTTGTCAAGTCGCATCTGTAAGCCTAGTACGGCATTGTCTTGAATATACAAAAAAGTGGTCTAACTTTTTTTCAAAGGTAGCCTAGATTTCGGCTTCGGCCTCATTATGAATGTCGAAACAACTACATTTGCATTATAGTGCACTCGGTCATAGCACGTTGACCTCTTAAATTTCGTCCGTCTCGAGTCAAAATGTTTTAATCGACGTGCTATCTGATCCAACTCCCGGCTCAAAATAACGCATTTCAAAAATCCAAAAAACCGCTTTCGTACTCTCATGCAACCCCAACGCATTTTAAAACTTCCTAAACTACGATGAAATCACGAATAAAAAAACCATGAAGTGATTACTTGTCAATTTAGGTAAGCATTTCACAAAACAAAAACAACTCAAATACTAAAAAGTTAAATCGAGTTCACAAACCAGGGAGGACCCCTAGAAGCTGTGCCTATGGCTATCATAAGCCCACCAATGTTGTTGTCCAAACCTAGATCCTCTAAATCCAGGAGAGGAGACCCACTACCGTCCATTCCCAACAACATATCTAGGGTAACTGTCTCGGGAACTTCTCCAACCACCTCACTAACACCAGTAGCACGACCTGTAGCCTCAGCCTCTCTCTCCCTCTCAACCCGATGCCTAGCCTCACACTGCGCGGAGGTCTCGCCTTGTGATAAGTGTGGTTTGTAGTGCCTATTTTGTTGTGTATTGGTCCCATTTCCTTGTGGAATCGCTCCTTGTGAGCGGTTTATGGGCTACTTATGCTTCCTCTAGTTCGTTTCAGGTTCCCGAGACCATTCATGAAGAATTGGAACGATTCCGACAAGTTTCATACACTTTTTGGAGCCAACGAAGTGAAGGAATGATCACTCGATGCCTTGGATTCGATCCCGAGACCTTGGGACCCGATCCCGAGCCCCTAGGACTCGATCCCGAACCCCGAGAATCGATGAGAAACCCATGAGAGTCAAGGAGGGACCTTAAAGATCATATTGGAGGCCTACAAGACCCGTCCCGGTCGGGAAGGACCTGACCCCGTCCGGGATGAGGTGCACAAATGTGAAGGGTTCTGTTTTGGGTCCGTCCCGGTCGGGACCATGCCGTCCCGGTCGGGATCATTTCGTCCCGGTCGGGATGACCCTGCTGTAGCCCGTGTTTGTTTCTTTTCTTCTCCTTCATTCTTGGAACCTTATGAATACTCCTCCCTTGTATTGTTAAGACATCTTACATTACCCTAGACTATCTTAAGCCTCTCTACATTGTTTAAACCCTAGATTTAGTTCTCCTCTCATTAGTTTAATATTTCTTTAATCTTTAGTTAATCTTTGTAATTAGTCTTGTATTAAGGAGATTCTTGAGGACTATTCCAAGCTTGACAACCTTGGAGTTTTATTTGGGTTTCTTATTAATTCAAGTTCTCATCTTTTTCATCCTCTTGTAGTTCGTATAACCTCTTTTCTCTTATTCATTGTTTATTCATCAAGTTTGAATCTTTACATATTGCTTATTGTTATTGTTTGTTCATTATGGATGTTTTGATTATTATGGTGTTTTCTCTTGTTCATGTTAGTTTTATCTTGATAATGAGTGAGTAGATTCCTTGTGGGGTTAGTAGGGGGATTAGGTGTGGATTATGGGTGATTAGGGTTTGATTAGGGGCAAAGGTGAATCTTTTGTTGCTAATCACATATTGGTCACTCTATGTGTTTGTTGAATTGCTTGTGTGGGTAGTAGTGGCCAATGCTTCCCATATTTGTCTTCATCTTCTCATTGTTTGACTCGTGTGTGATTGTGTCGGGTATAGTCTTAGGCACGAGAGTGCGGACTTGGGTTTTGACGCGAGAGCGTGAACCGACCTTGACCTAGGTTTAGATGCGAGAGCGCAAACCGACTCTAGCAACTAGGAGACACCTACACCCTTGATCACCCAATTACCCTACTACACTTAAGAACCCGACCTAACCATACTCCCTTCCATATTTAATTCATCCTTCTAGTTAGTCATCATTCCCCTATTTCATTGTTTAGGTTGTCTCTAGTTATTTCTCTTAGCCTTGTTAATGTTAGTTCGTTACTAGTCTAGTCCTTACCTCTTCAACCGTCATAGTTTGTCAATTATCGTCTTCTTTGTGTTTGTTTGTGACTTAGCCTTGTTTCTAGGTAGACCTAGTCTAGACACCTACAACCGTCTCCGTGGACACGACCCGACTTACCCTAGCTACCGTTAGGATTAGTTGGACTTTACTTGACGGTGGGGACCCACGGCAAATCCTTACCATCAATTTGGCGCCGTTTCCGGGGACGGTGCATGTTTAGACTTAGTTTGCTTATTAGCTTGACTTAGTTACCCTTCATGTGCTCTTCTTCTATCTCTTGTGCATATTGTGTAGGGTTTTTTTTCTTAGTTTCGTTTGCTTCTTTTTCACTTTGTCTTGGGTAGTGTTCGTTTATTGTCTTTGCCTAGTGCCCATAAAGCACTAGGTGTTCTCACGTTTGCTCTAGTGTGTAGTGTATGCCTAGGAGGGGAGGCGATTTCTTTCTCTTCAATCCAGAGCCGGAAAGACTCTTTAGAGCCTTTCGCCAACGGACGATTGGCCGGGTTAGAATCTCTCAACCAAGTGCTAGCAATACCACCGAAGAACAAGCCTAAGGATCCGACTTTATCAAGCAACCTCAAGGCAATACCGAAGGGATCTTCATAAATCCTTTTGGTACTTTTCAACCAAGTTCTCCTTCAACATCTACATCAACACCATCTACACCGTCCTCTCCCGCATATCCAATAATGCCTAAGTTCTCTTCACACTCAACGTTTACGGAAGATGTATTGCCCGGTCCAACCGCTTTACCGGAGGCATATACCGGCAACTTTGTGGCAAAGACTCAATTCATCCAATTGGTCGAGTGAAGCCAATTTAGTGGGTTACCAACCGAAGATCCTCATCAACACATGGAAACCTTTTCGAACTATTGCGATGCTATCTCACAAATGGGAATAACCCAAAACCAAATCCGGTGGGTACTATTTCCTTTCTCTTTGATCGGTAAAGCAAAGCAATGGTTCAAAGGGTTAGACAAGGCGACTCTTGGTATTGATACTTGGAAGAAGCTAGCATTGGCTTTTTACCAACAATTCTATCCCCCGGAGAAGACAAATTTATTGAGAGCCTCTATCACGGGATTCCAACAACGTGATGAAGAAAGCCTCTACGAAGCGTGGGAAAGATTCAAAGCCTTGATCCACTCTTGTCCTCACCATGGTCTATCACAATGGTTCCTTGTTCAACAATTTTGGAACGGATTATATGAAGACTCAAGGGCCATTCTCAACTTGGGATCGAATGGAAGGTTTACCGAGGTGGATGATGACCAAACTTGGTCAAGATTCGAGGAGATGGCGGTACACAACTCTCAATACTCAAGGCCTAGGAAGGCAAATCGAGGAGGAAGGCACGAGATCGATGCCATTACACAACTAAGCATTGATCTTGGAGCTCAACTAAAAACCCACATGGAATCTATTGACAAGAAGCTCCAAAGCCATTTTGATCAAGGTCAAAGTGCAAGTGCCTCCCACCAACATTCCATTCAACAAGTTAATGCTTTGGTAGTTGTATATCCTACATCTTATTATGGGATATGCGATACTTGCGGGATAGTGGGACATGAGCCTTTACATTGTCGTGGTAGTATTGAGCAAGTGAACGCCTTTCAAGCGTTCAAACAAGGTGCCCCCTACCCCCATATGTTTCAAGCTTCCCAACAAGTTCCCCAACAACAATCTCTACAACACCGTCCATATGTGCCACCTCCCTTAAGGGACAACAATCAAAGCTACCAAAGTTATATAGGCAACCCAAGGCCATTCAACAATTTCAAGCAACATAACCAAGGTACCTTCAACAACAATCAAGGGTTCCAACAAGGGAACTTCAATCAAGGTGGTTTCCAAGGGAGCCAACACTCCCAAGGACACCATAACTACAACCAAGGTAACAATCAAGGCCTTAATCAAGGTAACTCTCATGGGTTCCAAGGGAACCATCAACAACAACAAGGATCTCAAGATACTCAACATGAAAGCAAGCAAAGGAGTCAATCTCCTATTCATGATTATGGCATTCCTCTAGCCATCACCAACACTCCTCATAACCAACAATCTCCCCCTCGGGATTTTGACATGCAAAAATCAATGTTAGAAATGCAAAGAAGTCAATTGGAGACACAAAGAACCCAACAAGAAATCATTGCTCAACTTCAAAGGGATAACTTGGCAAGAGATGCTCATATGAAGATGCTCGAAACCCAAATAGCTCAACTTGCTTCAGGTAGCTCTTCAAGGCAAAAGGGGCAACTACCTCCTCAAGGTGAAACGGCGAAATTTGAGCATGTGAATGCTATTACCTTGAGGAGCGGTTCATCTTATAACTCCCCCTTATCCCATAATGAGCACGTACCAATGAAAGAAGTTGTGTCTCCAATTCAAGAAGATCCAAGCTTGGGAAATCCAATAGAGGAGCAAGTCTTGTGGGAGATTGAGAAACCCCAAGAAGACAAGCTTCCCCCACTTCAAGGAAAAGACAAGGGTAAAGGGAAAGTGTCATTTGAGAAGTCCACCCCTATTGAGCAAAACAAGGTTCATATTAAGTTGCCTTTCCCAACAAGGCAAATGAAGACCAAGATGGATGTCCAATATGACAAGTTCCTCAATATTGTGAAGAAATTGGATGTGAGTGTCCCATTTACTAATCTACTTACCCAAATCCCGGCATATGGAAGATTCATGAAAGAAATTTGGGCTAGGAAGAGATCCGTCGACAAGGAAGAGACAATAGCGTTCACAAGAGTGGTGAGCGAGCTTATTCAAGGTTCTACGCTTCCCAAGTTAAAGGATCTGGGTAGTTTCTCGATCCCGTGCACCATAAGCAACTTCAATATTGAGAGAGCACTATGTGATTTGGGTGCGAGTGTAAGCATCATTCCCTATTCCATTTGTGAGCGACTTGGGATGAAGGAGCTCAAGAGTACTTCCATTACACTCCAAATGGCCGATAGTTCCCTCAACCGACCTTTGGGGATGTTGGAAGATGTGCAAATAAGAATCGGGAAGTTCTTCATTCCGGTCGACTTCATTGTGCTTGACATGCCGGAAGATGCAATCACTCCCATTATCCTTGGGCGCCCATTTCTACATACCGCCGGTGCTATGATTGATGTGAAGAACGGTAGGATCACATTTGAGTTAGGCGAAGAAAAACTCGTGTTTGACCTCCAAGGCAACACCTCGCCTACTAATGATGAGTCTTGTAAAATGATCCACACCATGAAAGACATCAATCTAGGGGATGAGTCGAGAAAAAGATTGAAGAACGACTTCTATGAGCTTGAGGATGATGACTCCGAGCTTGAGGCGGATGAATGCCCGTATCATGATTTTAAAGACAAGTGCCATGACAAGAAGAAAGATGAGCCTCCCTTGGGGCCACATGAAGATAGATGGACGTTTGGGTATATACCGAAGGATCGCAAGTACAAGTTCAAGCCCTTGAACTTAGTAGATCGGGATGCCCCGGGAACGTCGAGGTTAGGATGTGATGATCCTTGGAGTGGAGGTTGGTATTCCACTAGCTTGATTGAAGACTTCGCAAGAGCCTTCGATTTGTTTCTTCGTGCCCTTGATGGAGATGGAATTGGCCAGGTGTTGTTGAAAAAAATGATTGAAGAATGCACCATCCCTTGGTTTGACGGAGTTCCAAAAGAACCGTCTTATTGTATATATCTCTTCCTTGTAATACTTTTAGATTTTGTGAAATTCTTGTTATTTGGTATTTTGATGAGTGATGTGAGAGAGGGATTTTGATGAATGTTTTGAGCCCATTTGATAGGTGTAAAGTGAAGATGAATCCTAGAGAGGAGGGGTTATTGTTAGAGCTTGGATTGTGCGAAAGGGAGTCGGTTTTTGAAGCTTGGGACAAGATTTTGGAGTTATTGAGGGTTGAAAGACTCTTCCCGGCCGAGAAGAGTGCATCCCGACCGGGAAAGATGACTCATCCCGATCGGGATGAGGGTGCCAAAAGTTGGGTCTTCTGGAGTGTCATCTCGACCGGGAAGGGATCTTCCCGACCGGGACGGGCGGGTCATCCCGACCGGGACTATCCATCCTGACCGGGATGGTCCCCTGCTCCTCCTTTTGCCTCTTCTTTGTACCCCCTACAACTTTATACCCCCTCCCAACCTCCCTACCTATCCTTGCCCTTATCATATGACCCCTACACTTCATATACACACATTCACCTCATTTTCTCTTCACTTTACACCGACTTTCACATCAAATCCCACCTCCTTATACCTTTGTACTTCAACCATGCGGCCTAATCAAGAATGAAGAGGAATAACGACATCGAAGACTAGCTATGTGCCGTTATCGAACTTTGAGACGATGGAGTGAGTGATTTGCTAACCGATCGGTACGGCAGCTATCCTTTCTTTTCCGTCTTTTATAGCTTGTCTTCCTTTGGTTGTTCCCTTCCTCTTATACACTTTTATGTCATGGTGGCCCTCAGGGCCATGGTAATTGTTGCTCCCGACTCTCGGTGACGTGACTACATCGAGAGTCATTTCAAAATCCAAATTTGCAAGATTTTCGCCTTTTTTTTAGAATTTAGGTGGATTCAGGCGGAATCCGGGCTAGGTGACTTGATTACACCTAGTCCCCCCTCCCATTTCCTTTTATTTCTCCATTTTATTTCTTCCCCCATCCATATCTTTTCTCGTCTCGGCCCATGGTGACTTGACTACACCCCGGCCAGACAAATTTCTACCCTTTTTCGCCTCTTTTCTTTGTGTTTTTTTAGCTTTATTTTCGTAGTTTCTTTTCTTTTTGGTGTCCCCACACACTACGATCGAGCATGAGGACATTTCTCGGTTTAAGTGTGGGGGAGCGATATTCTATCGTAGTTAGTTTTATTTTCATAGTTTTTTCGAAAAATCTTTAAAAACCCTAAAAATTAGAAAAGATTCCACAAAAAAATCAAAAAGATTTGCTTTTGTGTGTTTTCTTTTTGTGTTGTTATGTCGTACTTTTGTTGTGTTGTGTGTGTTTTGCCTCCCTTTTTCCTTGTAGGTCGCCTAATCACCGTTAACTTTGAAGGGATTTCAAGACATCCGGTAACGCCTTTCTATCCCTTTTTCCTCTTTTTCTCTTGTGGAGTGTGGAGGATATTTGTGATGATGTGTGCTCGGGTGGAGCCTTGTGAAGATTTGTGGTTGATTGGTTGCTTATTTGAAAATTCGGGGTGGTGTTTGCTCTCTTTGTGTGTTTGTTTTGTTTTGTTTTGTTTTGTTGCCTTTGCTCTCTTTTTCTTTTGTTTTTGTCGTGTCTTCGTCTTGTGATGTGTAGTTGTGTCTAGTGTGTAAAAAGGTTTTCGAAAACCCGGTTTTGAGGCTAGTGTGCAAGAGTTTACTTTCCCTTCCTAGCAATATGAGTCGAGTCTTGGACTTTAGTCTTTTATAATGACCCTAAATCAATGATTTCGTTGGTTTCTTACCTTGAGTCCACCTAGCTTACTAGAGATTTACTACGGGATTTGCATTTTGACCATTATGACCACCCACGGTGTGAAAAGGTCTTGGTTGCCGAGTCCCGTCCCTTAGGTGACTTTGTTTGAAATTGTTGGATTATTTCAAGTTTCTCCCCTTTTTGTGGGTTTGAAGGGAATGGCCCGTCCCGACTTACCCATTTCCCCTACCATCTACACATTTTCCACAAAATAAATTTGCAATTTGTTGAAATCTCTCTTTCTTAGTTGCAAAAAGAAATGCCTACAACTCAAATCAAGTCAAAAGGGCAAAGAAAAGAAAATGAAAGAAAGAAAAGATTGGAGAAAAAGAAAAGCCAAAAAGAAAATACAAAAGATGAAAAAGAAATGGCATAACAACACACAAAGCAAAAATGCAAAAGAAAGAAAAATACCAAAATAAAACTCGTCTCACAAAAAGAGCCCTCACATCTTAAAAATAAGCCTTTTACCGACTATTACCGTGAAGAGCCTACCAAAGGACCGAGTCCCTAGGAAGGATGATAGCGGTAATGGTCGGTCTTCCCTCATTTTGCAATCATATCCACCTTTTTACTTGGACTAGTTAAGCGGTTTTGGGCATGGGACGACCCTATTGGCTCACTGCTAAAGGGGGCGGGGTCTCACTTACCTACAGTGTTGACTAACACCGTGGTTCATCCCTTTTCCATCCCGCCGATCGTCTCGTAGTACGTTCTTAGAAGGTTAGGAGGAACCTAGGTAAGTTACCAACGTTTTTGTTGCTTTGTCGTCATACTATTAGGGTTTTGTCCATTTCGATTTGTGTTATTAGCTTGGGAACGTTGTCACTTGCCTTGAGTCCTTAACCGGTGTTTCTTCACCGCTTTGTGGAGGGAAGCGGTATTTGTTTCCTTTTGGATGCAGCCGTTAGGTGTTTGTTTGTTCGTATGTTTGTTTGTTTGTTTGTTTGTGTGTTTTGTCTCCAGTTGCATCCACAGTTTTGTCGCAAGACCTTACTTGCCTTGCGGAGTGCACTTTTCCTCTAAGTGTACTCGCGTGAGTTGAAAGGGAGTAGGGTGCGCTAATACCCGCTCGGCTAGTTTAGTAGTTAGTTTGGGCTTACTCGAGGGCGAGTAAGGATTTAGTGTGGGGGAGTTGATAAGTGTGGTTTGTAGTGCCTATTTTGTTGTGTATTGGTCCCATTTCCTTGTGGAATCGCTCCTTGGGAGTGTTTTATGGGCTACTTATGCTTCCTCCAGTTCGTTTCAGGTTCCCGAGACCATTCATGAAGAATTGGAACGATACCGACTCGTTTCATACACTTTTTGGAGCCAACGAAGTGAAGGAATGATCACTCGATGCCTTGGATTCGATCCCGAGACCTTGGGACCCGATCCCGAGGCCCTAGGACTCGATTCCGAGCCCCGAGAATCGATGAGAAACCCATGAGAGTCAAGGAGGGACCTTAAAGATCATATTGGAGGCCTACAAGACCCGTCCCGGTCGGGAAGGACCTCATCCCGTCCGGGATGAGGTGCACAAATGCGAAGGGTTCTGTTTTGGGTCCGTCCCGGTCGGGATCATGCCGTCCCAGTCGGGATCATTTCGTCCCGGTCGGGATGACCCTGCTGTAGCCCGTGTTTGTTTCTTTTCTTCTCCTTCATTCTTGGAACCTTATAAATACTCCTCCCTTGTATTGTTAAGACAACTTACATTACCCTAGACTATCTTAAGCCTCTCTACATTCTTTAAACCCTAGATTTAGTTCTCCTCTCATTAGTTTAATCTTTCTTTAATCTTTAGTTAATCTTTGTAATTAGTCTTGTATTAAGGAGATTCTTGAAGACTATTCCAAGCTTGACAACCTTGGAGTTTTATTTGGGTTTCTTATTAATTCAAGTTCTCATCTTTTTCATCCTCTTGTAGTTGGTATAATCTCTTTTCTCTTATTCTTTGTTTATTCATCAAGTTTGAATCTTTACATATTGCTTATTGTTATTGTTTGTTCATTATGGATGTTTTGATTATTATGTTGTTTTCTCTTGTTCATGTTAGTTTTATCTTGATAATGAGTGAGTAGATTCCTTGTGGAGTTAGTAGGGGGATTAGGTGTGGATTATGGGTGATTAGGGTTTGATTAGGGGCAAAGGTGAATCTTTTGTTGCTAGTCACATATTGGTCACTCTATGTGTTTGTTGAATTGCTTGTGTGGGTAGTAGTGGCTAATGCTTCCCATATTTGTCTTCATCTTCTCATTGTTTGACTCGTGTGTGATTGTGTCGGGTATAGTCTTAGGCACGAGAGTGCGGACTTGGGTTTTGACGCGAGAACGCGAACCGACCTTGACCTAGGTTTAGATGCGAGAGCGCAAACCGACTCTAGCAACTAGGAGACACCTACACCCTTGATCACCCAATTACCCTACTACACTTAAGAACCCGACCTAACCCTACTCCCTTCCATATTTAATTCATCCTTCTAGTTAGTCATCATTCCCCTATTTCATTGTTTAGGTTGTCTCTAGTTATTTCTCTTAGCCTTGTTAATGTTAGTTCGTTACTAGTCTAGTCCTTACCTCTTCAACCATCATAGTTTGTCAATTATCGTCTTCTTTGTGTTTGTTTGTGACTTAGCCTTGTTTCTAGGTAGACCTAGTCTAGACACCTACAACCGTCTCCGTGGACACGACCCGACTTACCCTAGTTACCGTTAGGATTAGTTGGACTTTACTTGACGGTGGGGACCCACGGCAAATCCTTACCATCACCTTGAGACCGAGCCAGCCACTCCTTAAGTTGAGTAATCTCGTCGGCCCGAGATTGCTGGAGCTATCGCGCCTCAGCCGCTTCTGCCTCAAGATCGGTCACCCGAGTCTCCAACTTTCCCACCATATCGAGAATGTTCTGCAAACATAACTCGCACTTGAGGAAAACACACAAACAATCTAAGAGCCAACCCTAGGTACACGCACTTACCGATTGAGGTCCCAAAGTGTCACGAGAGACCCTCGAGGTATAGACCCTGAAGCAGTCTGCAGCCTGCCACAACCGCTGATGGCAAGCAGACAAAACCTGAAAGGTGAAACCACACAAGTTAGCCAAACAAAACCTAACCCTTAGAATCCAAAATAGAAACCGAAACTTACCCGGTATACCCGGTCACGCCACTCCATCCCAGCCTCCGTCTCCTCAGAAGAACACGAGGAAAGAGGCTATGTAAAGGCTACCCCAGCCACATCGACCCCGAGCAGTGTCAAGGAGAAGTATGGGGGCTGAACAGCATTAGACAAATCAACTAGCTAAAAGAAAAGTAAACCGTTCAAAATGAAAGCAAACAGTAGACCATAGGACAAAACAAGCGATGAAACCAAAACCGACACTTCAATAATCCTAAACCTTGGGGGATACTAAGACAAACTATAAGAAAGGAACTTACATCTGCAAGGCGTAGCTAGTTCACCAGCACATTCACCGACGAGTAGTGACTCATCGTGCTCTTAGCCCGAGCCAATCTCCATTCAATCCCCGTCGGAAACCTAACCGGACAAGCACGCACCGTCCTAGATGCCAATCGAGGGAGTTAGGAGTAAATTCAAACTCATAAAGCAAGCCTTAAAACCTCCTCTAGTCGAAATCGACCCCCAGCAATAAACAAATCTACAATACGACTAATAAGAATGCTCGCGCTTGACCGCGTGATAAGGCGAACAAAACAAATCTACAATCCCAAAGCACTCGAAGCAATCTATTAGTCTAAAACATGACCCAAAGCACTCGAAGCAATCTGTTATCCTAGCAAGTCCCTAAGCACACTCAATTCATATCCCAGGAGGATTATTATTTTAGCACATTCCCAGAATAATTCACTAAGCAAATGCAAGCCCAAGAACTAGTGCAAAAAGATTACACATCAACACTAGTATTTGAAACACAAAACAATCACTAAAACTAACGCAACCACCCGAGAGGGATAAATCTAACGCAACCACCCGAGAGGGATAAATCCAACGCAACCACCCGAGAGGGATAAATCCAACGTAGCCACCCGAGAGGGATAAATCCAACGTAGCCACCCGAGAGGGATAAATCCAACGTAGCCACCCGAGAAGGATAAATCTAACGTAGCCACCCGAGAGGGATAAATCCAACGTAGCCACCCGAGAGGGATAAATCGAACGTAGCCACCTGAGAGGGATAAATCCAACGTAGTAACCCGAGAGGGATAAATCGAACGTAGCCACCTGAGAGGGATAAATCCAACGTAGCCACTCGAGAGGGATAAATCCAACGTAGCCACCCGAGAAGGATAAATCCAACGTAGCCACCCGAGAGGGATAAATCCAACGTAGCCACCTGAGAGGGATAAATCCAACGTATCCATTCGAGAGGGATAAATCTAACATAGCCACCCGAGAGGGATAAATCTAACTTAAGGCAGCCACCCGGGAGGGATAAATCTAACTTAATGCAACCACCCACGAGGGATCAAATCAAAACTAGGACACCAATAAATACTTAAGCGAAAGGTTCGAAACTACTAAAACAGCAAGAACAAACCCGAACAAAATAAGACAAATCCACAAAACAAAAGCAACTTAACCAAAACAAATGAACAACAACAATTTTGCCCGAGGGTCAGAGTTATCCCGGAGGCATAGCAATTTTGGTCCTAGGG
This sequence comes from Agrostemma githago, assembly GCA_958450325.1. Taxonomy (NCBI): domain Eukaryota; kingdom Viridiplantae; phylum Streptophyta; class Magnoliopsida; order Caryophyllales; family Caryophyllaceae; genus Agrostemma; species Agrostemma githago. Next base: position 54,971,892 of record OY288247.1, on the reverse strand, counting down.
GTCAAAAGCATCCCGAAAGACAGCTATTCGAGTGGAGACTGACGCCCTCGAATGATTTTATATCACTTTATTTTTGTCCTAGGTGTCAAAAGCATCCCGAAAGACAGCTATTCGAGTGGAGACTGACGCCCTCGAATGGTTTTATATCACTTTATTTTTGTCCTAGGGGTCAAAAGCATCCCGAAAGACAGCTATTCGAGTGGAGACTGACGCCCTCGAATGGTTTTATATCACTTTATTTTTGTCCTAGGGGTCAAAAGCATCCCGAAAGACAGCTATTCGAGTGGAGACTGACGCCCTCGAATGGTTTTATATCACTTTATTTTTGTCCTAGGGGTCAAAAGCATCCTGAAAGACAACTATTCGAGTGGAGACTGATGCCCTCGAATGGTTTTATATCACTTTATTTTTGTCCTAGGGGTCATAAGCATCCCAAAGACGACCGATCGAGTGGAAAGTGATGCCCTCGAACGTTTTGTTTCATCAAGGGTTCACAAGCATCCCAAAAATACTTGTGCAAATAAAAGTCAACACAAATTAGCATCCTTTGCGCTTACACTTAATGCGTCGCTAACGCGTCAGAAACACATTTAAAATTAAACAAAACCTTTAAATAAACCGAAGAAGACAAAGCGCGCGCACAAAGAATCAAGAACAAAATGACGAGCAACGGCCCGGGCCTAAGCAAGCAACCGCAAGCGAAGACATCAGGTATGACTTCTAAGCCTTGGCTAGCGAGCCTCAACCCGTAGTCCAACGGACTTAAAACAACCCGACCGAGCAGCCACCAGGTCGCAATCCTCGATTGACCTGGGTGGCTATACTTTGACTTTCGCCTTGTCCAAGCCTCAGTCAAAGTGGGGGCTTCTGTAGACACCCAAATTTGGACCTAGTGGCTACATAAGTGCCCAACAATCACCCGATAACGATAGGACTGCAACGCGATGCGAGTTCGCGATGTTTTTGATAGTTTTTCTGTGGAACGGATCAAATAATTACTCGGAAAGATTAAATTAACATCAAGGCAGGCTTAGTCATGTCATTACGGTCGCGTCCACACTAATTAGAGTCAATTCCGACACCAGCACCCCGAGTCGGCCCCGAAACTCGAACCGAGTCAACACCATGTCAAGCGAACCTCGAGATGAACACCCGAGGCCCACTAAACCCACAGCGCTAGGTCAAGCCGTGGGAAGCCTTAACACCCAAGAAACATATTATACCTCCGTCTCACGGTTTTGGAAAGTATCAAAACCGTATCCTCAAAATCCCAACCGCCCCACCCTACGCGCCTGGGTCTCACCACGCCTTAGCCCCGGCGCCTAAGTACTGGTGCGCCCCAGATCAGGCGTCCATATGGCCAACGAGGGCCGAAAACACCTGTAAATACCCCCCTCCGCCTCATTCATTCGACACACAATTCATTCTTCTCTTCTCCCTCTAAACTCTCGCTAAGGGCTCGCACTCTGACACCTGAGGCAAACGATCCACTCGATCGTAGTTCCGATAAAAAGTGACATCGACGCTACTCCTCACCTTCGAGCACCCCACTTGATACCGAGGTGCCTGTGATCGACTAGCTCAAAACTAGTAACGAAGTTCTGCCGGATTAGCCGCAGAACTAGTCCTTAGCAACGAAGCTCTGCCGGAGTAGCCGCGGGAAGGTCAAACGGTAACGGAGTTCTGCTGGACTCACTGGTCAAGCTAAAAGGATCCGCCTGTTGATCGAGTCGTCACTAGGTTGCCATCTAAAAAAAACTTTCCATATTTGTACTTTCTATTATTATGTACTACGACAACACTAGATGTGGGCGCTAGGACCACAAGCATCTACTAAAATACGTAACGTCCCAACTTCAACCACAAATACTAAAACACACTAAATAGACCCGAGTAATTCCGAGATCCGTTCTCAAAACTATCTATGCATCGATTCCCGTTTAGTGTATACTCCGAGGGTGCAACTCCTCACAATGTGATTTACTTACATTCGCATTTACAGTTTTTCGTATGATTCATTGCTTTTATGACCTTATAATTGCATGCTAAATCACCTAACACGGAATTCAAAACGTAAAATAACTTAAAACTGAACAAAGTGATGGTCGGGTTCCGTATAAGTCCAGGTGCTCACCGTATTAGGTTCGACGCATCTCTATTAATGTCAAACCGACGCATCTTAAGCAGAATACCAGGTAAGGTATATCACGAGAACGACTAATATCCGTATTATCGCGTTAAACCTGATTTTCTAATACGTATAATACATAGTACTCTCTACTCTCCAACGTGCATCTTTTCATGGCCTGCTTGTCACGTGAAATTGCATGCAAAGAATGTAAACACCGCTACTTCGACGATAAAACTTACTTGTCCTTAAATAACCGACGTAGCTAAATATAGGCTTAAAACAACGGATGTTACAGTACTTCCACCACAACAAAAGAACTAGGAAATCAGCCCATCGATTGATTAGTAGAGGCCGCTATAGTGCGAGCAGGATTGGGTCTTGACATCTATCGGATGTTGGCTTCCCAATACGTACCCTCACCCCTTACTCAGAATCGACGGTTTCCGAATGTCCGAAACCATTGGCAATGAGAGTCATTCTAGGCATGGAGTGCTTAAGGGTACAAGTCTCTATCTTTAGGTCCCGTGCCACTCAACTTTGAGCCGGCAAGGGATCAACGTTGACTTGAACGGTTTTCGAGTCCCCATAATTGACTCGGTGGCGACTCCACAAATCGGCAACGAATTTAGTTCACTAAAAAGGTCACCTTACCAAATGAATCAGCCTTTAAACATTTACAACCACGTCTCGATCGATTCCCAAACAGAAACACGGGTGCCCGCACCCGTCTAATACAAGTCCGAATCGTCATCCAAATCGAGGTCCGCAACTTCACCCCGTATGCGAGATCGGACCGGCCCCCGGCAGGGAGAGGGTCGCGTGGGTGGCCGCCGCCACACGTTGAAAATCGAGTCGGTCCCGCACGGGCACGTGCGGGGCGCCGGGCGGTGCGGACGGACGTCCACAAGTTTATGCCTAATAGATTCCGTGCTTACTGTCTTAGTTTGTGATTAGCCCCTCTATTACTGTAGGTCAAAATTGTTTTAATTTGGGACTCTTTTTGGAGGCCGGGCTAAGGGCCTAGGGCAGCAACAATAATTCATATATAGCCCTAGCTGGCAGTGTGACACTTGTAAATGCAGTGAATGAAAATCAAGTTTGATGATCTCCTTCCCCTTCTCCGCCCTCCGGGTAACTTCTTTAATTTTTTATTTATTTATGTTCATGATTTCTATGATCAAGTGTAGTTTTATTACTGTTATCGAAAAATTAGCTTTTGTCTTGTAACTAAGGTTTGTTTTGTTGGTTTTAGTTTATGTTAGTTGATTGAATTTGTGAAATTCTGAAAGACGATAGTTATGTAGTTGTTTAGTGATGTGATAAGTGATATTTGATATAGCGGTATAATGTGGTGCTGTGGAGATTGGTTTATTGTAGAACTTAAGGGTTTAAAGATATGATCATTTGATCATTGATCAAGCAAGGTTTTGAGCTTGGATGGCGGAGTAGAATTACGGTGCCCGTGGATGTGGCTCAGATAGACAGGTTTTAGTGGATTAGCCCTGGTATTCTAGTGCGTTATTCTTCAAAGTCTCAAGACGTGGTCTTCATAAGGTTAAAATTATGAGTATGGTTTTCTAAGTTTTTAGTTAGATTAACATGCATTATAGTCTGCCTGTAGGTAAGCTGTTGTTACATTTGGCAAATATGGCTATTTTGGTGGCATAACAAAATTACTCGTAATTGTTTGCACTTATGAGAACCTATGATGAAAGTTGTGTGAAATAATTGCATCAGCTCTTTTGAAATACAGTGGTAGTCTTGATCGATATTTTCATCTCGTTTTCTTTGCTTTCAACATGTAGACAAGTTATTCACATGGATTTTGTGTTTAATTGTATGGTCGGATACCTAGCGACCTCCGTACGATCAGTTGCAGATGTTAGGGTTGGTGATGCGATCACTCACTTCGGGAGGAAAGCTGACGACCCTCTACCTGGATATCAAGAGGCAATTCCCATGGTCTTTTGTGGCCTCTTTCCCATCGATGTTGATTAGTAATAACCTTTCTTGTTTAGAAAAAATTACTTAATTTTGTCTTTTAGTTCCCAAATTTGTGTATGAGACCTTTAACTAAGTGTATAGAATGTGGAAATTTTGTAATTATGAATGTTGGTCGGTTCATAATTTTGTAAGTTCCCAAATTTTATAATTTTGTAATTACTTAATTTTTTTTAATTATGAATGTTATCAAATAGCACGGTTCAAAACAATAACCGACCTGTTTGTAGTTCTATTAAACAGCGCGCGCATAAGCGGAACCATGCTGTTTGTAAAGAGTTAAATAGGACGATTTCGCCTTCAACCGTCCTATTTGTAATCAATTAAATAGTATGGTTTGACCTTCTTTGAACCTTCCTATTTTATTTAATAGGACGTCGACCTAAAGGACGGTTCCTTTTCTATTATAGGATGGTTAGGAACAGTCCTATTTAATCGTATTTGTAGTATAGCCTTCAGTGGAAGCTTTACCCGCATCCTCATTATGTCGAAGATCGTCTTCAATCCTAATGCCCATTTCGGTAAGCACCGCAAATTTTGAAATGTCGTCATACATAAGATAGTTGTTGTAGGAGGGTAGGAGGTTGTTGATGAACGCCTCCACTAGTGTCTTCTCGCTGGGCTTGTCTACTAGCTTAACACTCTCAGCCCACCAACGTTAAAGGTATTTGGTGAAACCCTCTGTTGGATCTTGGGCCATGACTTCTAGAGTCTGCATAGTAGTTTAAAGTTCAGTATTATCATAATAGTTTTGAGCGAACTCGGTAGCCACATCTTCCCAACTTGGGAATCTTTTTGTGTTTAGCCTATAGAACCAGGCTTTTCGGTATTTCCCGAGGGACGCACCGAACAAGTTGATGAACATGTCAGCTTTGACCCCCTTGATTGCCATAAATGCCTTGAAGGCTCGGAGGTTTAATAATGGATCCTCCGTCCCTTCGAATATGGGTAACCCCTCTAAGTTGAGATCCTTTGGTAGTTTCTCACTGATGGGTGTATAGTCTCGGGAGTTTTCAACGCGGATGTTGTTCCCTTGGAGGGCATGGAACTGTTCCTCAAGCATACGCACCGTGCTGATCAGTTTGGCAAATGGCCCAGTATTCACCAACCCAAAATTGAGATCTTGTCGTTCAATGATAGTTAAACGAGCATCCATGGCCTCTTGGTCGGCTCTCAGGAACCCTAGTTTGGTTTCAACCATGGCCTGCCTACCAACCATTGTCTCCAGCAAAGCCTTCATTTCATTAATGGTGTTTTTCATGCCCCTATTTCCGATTGTGGGTGCCATACTCTGCGAGAATACCCACGTAATCAGGAATGCTGCTTCGAGACCCAAACACATCAAGGCATAGGAAATAGCGCGGGAGGAGAGACGACTCCGGTTTGACTCGGGTTAGACTCTCCTAAGACAAATATGTAGGGTGCGATTCTCGAAGTGACTGTGATTAATCGCTCCGTCGGAGAATAGCCCTCAGGTGAGACTAAATACTTTGATAGGACTCAGATGGTGTGGCATCTAAGTGACTCGAAAGTAGCATACGTACGACAACACGTATAGGACATGACCCTTAGAGCAACCGTGATTGATCGCTCTGCTGAAGGGTAGCCCCTGAATGAGATTGAAGACTTTGTTAAGACTCGAGTGTTGGACGAGTGACCCTTAGACGTAAGGATCAAGAACCTCTTTTATAAGGCTATGCCTTGTAAAAGGTTGACTCGGTCTCGAGGAAAAGCAAACGAGGTAAGGGAAGAAACTTGCGATAAGAGATCGGCAGAGTTTCGATTCTAGAGACCCTCGACTTGATTCGAATGAGGAAGACCCTGGGATTAGGGCGGATCCTTAAGTTAAAAGATTTTTAGATTGGGATGACTCGACTAACGGATTAAAAGACGGCCGAGATTCCCTCTGCAAAGGTCGTGGGGACCGTCCTGTTGGAGGCAAAGACCGCGTGGGCTTCCTAGTTAAGACTTTAGTGTTTTGACGAACCTTCCATTTACGAGTGTATGACTCATCTTGGTTGGTTATGCCTTTGGGATAAGGCGGACTAGGATGGGGAAGAAACTCACGATATAGGATCGATAGAGTTTCGACGCTAAAGACCTTCGACAAATTATGAAAAGACCCGACACACGGATTACGGTAGGTCCTATAATAAGGAAGGTTTTTGAAAAGAGGTTGAATTCCGAAGAATTTGGACGACGGTCCTGACTTTTGAAATTGGCAGCATGCCGACAGAACATGGCATTTGAAATGTTAGAATGGTTGCGAATAAATTCGCATTTTGAAAAATTGGGAGATGGTCCCGTCTTTTGAAATTGGCAGCATGCCGACAGAACCGGGTTTTAGAAAAGTTAAAATTTTGAATTTCAAAATTTTGAATATCGAAAATGAATTTCCATATATTTGAAAATCGAAAACGAGATCCCGAAGATTTGAGAATCGAAAATAGCATCTCGAAGATTTGAAAATCGAAGTGGAATTTGAAAAACGAGATCTCGAAGATTTGAAAATCAAAAGAAGATTGAAAATTCGAATATTGAAATGGACAGCATGCCAGCTAGAAAAATAGGCTTGTTTTGAGTCAAATCTTAAGTCTAAATTTCGGCAGCATTCCGGTTTTTAAAATTGAATATTTTTTAAGGGATGCATTTTTGAAATGATGGTGTTTGAAAATGACACAGAAACCAAGCAGCAAGTAGTCAGGCAAGCATTATGACGACAACATGTATGCTTTACACTAAATCTCAGTCGATCTAAATAGGGTCTATACCTGTTAAAAAAAAGTTGGTTAATCAATTGATACCTGTTAAAAATTATTGCAGGTCTCAATTGATTAACCAACTGGATCATTGGAGTTATCGTGTTATTAGTTTTATCCTTTTAACCATCGGTATTCTTTCAGGAGCAGTATGGGCAAATGAGGCGTGGGGCTCATATTGGAATTGGGACCCAAAGGAAACTTGAGCGATTATTACTTGGACTGTATTTGCAATTTATTTACACATTAGAACAAATCAAAATTTGCAGGGTGCAAATTCTGCAATTGTAGCTTTTAGCCATGAACACCTTGACATAACAAATTTGGAATATATCGCGGTATAGTCGGACGTCGGTCGCCAGTACCGACCCGGGTAAAATTGGAGTTATGCATGAACCGTAAAACTAGCGCACGTATTGTACTAACCAAACGATTTATCCTCGAGTCTCACCCTGAAGATCCCGATGACAAGTTGTACATCAGGTATCCCCAGTAGAGTAGCCAAATTTTGGACATGGCAAAGTCCACCCCGACGCGGCCACGCGCGGGTTTGGGTTGGCGAATGAATCTCGTGGTAAGATTGTTCTCGGGTCGAAATTTAAATCGAAATAGAAGTCGTCACCGAACTTTGTGGGAGTTCGGACTCATTCGAACCCACTACATATTTAGGCGTATCGTGCACAAAACACGACCCTCTTTAATACTAGAGCTTATGGAGGCTCGTCCCTTTGCGTTACGATACCGATGCCGAGTTATCGGGTATCATACATCGAATGACTCTCGTAGGTCAACGGTTTCGGGCATCCAGAAACCAATGGTTATGAGTAAGGGGTGAGGGTACGTGTTGGGAAGCCCACGAAGGACACCCAACCCCGCTCGCTCTTAGCGACCTCTACTAAGACATGGTTCGATTTTCGTGTATGCGCGTTAGTAAGACGGTTGAATGAAATGCAAACAGCGTTTTTAAGCTATGCATGTGAAATACGTGTTAAGCTACGTCATTTAATGCATCTAAAATTATTGTCGAAGTTGAATTTAGCATGCGATGTTTATTTAAAAGCAAAATGGCAAACATCAAAAATAAATCAACTTGAAAATAAATTACAAGTTACACGGGCGGAAATACAACCCGAAATTACAATACTTGTGTAAGACGACAATGTAAATTGGTTAGCGACGGTAATGGTGATCTATAAACGGACCCGTAAATAGAAAACATAATTAAAACCGCAAACCGACTAAATCGACGAACTACAATCAAGTACATATTGCATTGTGTATCGATCGGAGGACGGAGACTTTAATACGCGTCTAGCGTATGGGACCGAAGGATAGTGCTAGCTCGATCCCGTGCCTCGAAGTCTTGCCCCGACTTATCATAGCGAGATGGAAATGTCTCGACCCGTCCTATGTTGGATACGACTAAAGAGTCGTCAATATAGGACTAGTCTTATGAGGCGTTGCTCAAAGTCGTAAAGGTAATGAAAAATGACGGATATAATGTATGGGTTTTGAATTATGAAACACGTGATTAAATTAAGACGTGACGACTTAAGGTCGTAAAAATGTGTCGACGAGACTTTATATCACTTAAAGGCTCACGTTTGGAGATTTATGGAGGTAACTCGATCGAGTCATGGAGGGGACTCGATCGAGTACCCTTCGTGAGGACCCCCTGTCCAATTTTGATGGGGTCACTCGATCGAGTGGCACATAGGCATTCGATCGAGTGCCTTCTGTAGCAGGTGAAATGTTTGTTTCAAAAACGACTCATTTCGGAATTTATTGATTTAAGTCGAGACATGATCGTACCAAATGTAAATATTAACTAATTTACACTAATTTGATTCTCGATAACTCTTTATGCGCGACACTCGGCTACGAATCCGGCATCATACACTTTAGAGTATTGTATATAAAATCGGAGTTAATTGAACTAGAGTGAATATTGGTTCCCTCCGCATCACAATGTCATTGTCGGTCCTTATGGACCATATGACGATCGATTTAGCGTCAAAAGGTTTCACACTAATTTAATTACCGACGACTCTTTTAGGCGCGACGATTGACTACGGAGTCAACATCGTGCCTTTAGAGTAATATTTTGAAAATGATGTCGAATATGCTTGGCAACAAATTATCGGGATCACATTATACCCGTAAGCATCTAGGACGGCACGCCTCGAAGGGTGTCACCTCCAATACAACTTTCGGGGTATAACGGACTTTGTGCGGAATTCGTTGTCAAACACACTCGATTTGAAATAGTTTTACTAAATAATTATACGCGGTATTATATGACGGAATGTATAAGAAATGAAAATTAAATGTTAGATTGTTAGCGGTGTTAGTATACAATAAATAAAAATTAGATGCGATATTTGATAAGTGTAGTTTGTAATGCCTAGTTTGTTGTGTTTTGGTCCCATTTTCCTTGCGGAATCGCTCCTTGGGAGCGGTTCATGGGCTACTTATGCTTCCTCTAGTTCGTTTCAGGTTCCCGAGACCATTCATGAAGAATTGGAACGATTCCGACTCGTTTCATACACTTTTTGGAGCCAACGAAGTAAAGGAACGATCACTCGATGCCTTGGACCCGATCCCGAGCCCCTTAGACTCGATCCCGAGACCCGAGAGTCGATGAGAAGCCCATGAGAAGTAAGGAGGGACCTTAAAGATCATATTGGAGGCCTACAAGACCCATCCCCGTCGGGAAGGACCCGTCCCCGACGGGAATTACAAAGATTAACAAAATGCAAAGGTTCTGTTTTGGACCCGTCCCCGACGGGACCATTTCATCCCAGACGGGATGGGCTGTGCTGTAGCCTCGTGACTTTCCTTTCCTCTCCTTCACTCTTGTAACCTTATAAATACTCCTCCCTTGTATTGTTTAAGCATCTTACATTACCCTAGACTATCTTAAGCCTCTCTTTAAACATTTAAACCCTAGATTTAGTTCTCCCCTCATTAGTTTTAATCTTCCTTTAATCTTTAGTTAATCTTTGTAATTAGCCTTGTATTAAGGAGATTCTTGAAGATTATTCCAAGCTTGACAACCTTGGAGTTTTATTTGGGTTTCTTATTAATTCAAGTTTACATCTTTTTCATCCTTTGCTAGTTTGGTATAATCCTCTTCTCCCTTTTACTTTTGTTCTCTGTTTATTCATCAAGTTTTAATCTTTACTTATTGCTTATTGTTATTGTTTGTTCTTAATGGAAGTTTTGATTATTATGATTATTTCTCTTGTTAGTCTTAGTTTTGACTTCATTATGAGTGAGTAGATTCCTTGTGGGGTTAGTAGGAGGATTAAGTGTGGATTATGGGTGATTAGGGCTTGAATGTGGGTAAAGGTGATTCCTTTGTTGTTAGTCACTTATTGGGCACACTATGTGTTTGTTGTATTGCTTGTGTGGGTAGTTGTGGCCAATGCTTCTCATGCTTGTTCTCTTCTTCTCATTGTGGTTGAATGTTTGTGTTTTGAGTAGCATCTTGCATGAATATTCGGGTCTAGTCTTAGACACGAGAGTGTGGACTTTGGCTTTGGCGCGAGAGCGCAAACCGACCTTAGTAACTAAGTGGCACCTACACCCTTGATTACCCAACCATCCTACTATGCTTATGAACCCGACCTAACCCTACTCCTTCCCATATTTGAATTCTCTACCTCTTTAGTCGATCATTTTCTCTAGTTTATTTGCTTAGTTAATCTTAGTTGTTTTTTTTAGTTCATATTATAGCTAGTTCATTGTTAGTCTAGTTCATACCTCTTCAACCATCATAGTTGTCAATTATTGTCTCCTTTGTGTTTGTTTTTGTAACTTAGCCTTGTTTGTAGGTGGGACCTAGTCTAGACACCCATAACTGTCTCCGTGGACACGACCCGACTTACCCTAGCTACCGTTAGGATTAGTTGGTTGTATATTGATCGGTAGGACCCGCGGCAAATCCCACCATCAATATTGAAATGAACAAAAATGTAAAGGCATTTTTAAGGGTTGACCCGCCTTGAACAACCAAGTACGCTGGGTGACGGGATAAACGACCGGCAACGCGAGTGCGATACTCTTGTATTCGTGTTTCCTTATCTTGTCATCATTTATACTCGATACGTAAAAGGACGAGTATTTTAAAGTCGAGTTAGTAGTTAGCGTTACGATAAATAAAAAGTTAGTATAACGATGAAATGAAAGTTAGTAATAGTTAGAAATAATCTATCTATCTATCTATATAATAATATAAAAAAGTAAACTAAGAAGTCCCCTTTCTAATAAACTGACACGTGGCATCCTAAATTAAGGTTTTTTTTATAAGTGCATACTAAATAGTACGTTATTAATTGTTATCGTTAAAGTGAATTAAGAAACGTTATTATTTAATTAATTTAAACAACAAATAATGACATACTAATTCTAAATTTTTGTATTTTATAATGAGAATAAGCTAAACATTTTTTTCAATATAAACACATTGCATCATTATAATTTACATTACATATTATCGTTGATTACTCTTTTGGTATAAACTTTATCTAGTACGCTATCAATTGTTATCGTTAAAGTAAATTAAGAAATGTTATTATTTAATTAATTTAAACAACAATGACACACTAATTCTAAATTTTTGTATTTTACAATGAGAATAAGCTAAACGTTTTTTTCATTATAAACACATTGCATCTATAATTTACATTACATATTATCGTTGATTACTCTTTTGCTATAAAATTTATCTATCTTTATAAATTGGATATTTTTCGTATAAAACATGAGAGACTTTATATATATGTCTTGCATACCCTAGAACCACAACCTCAATTTACATTACATATTATCTTTGATTACTCTTTTGCTATAAACTTTATCTATCTTTATAAATTGGATACTTTTCGTATAAAACGTGACAAATTTTATATATTTCGAAATGAAAACATCATCCCTAAGACCTTAACCCAGGTACGACGTGATCCACATGGACAAGCCCAAACATGACACAACACAAAATGGACATTGGGAGGTGTCTCGGGCTCTCGGCCTTCATTTACATTTCACTGACACAATAAAGCGCATGTGTCACAATGAGAAATTTACGTTACTCTACGTCCCTGTACTTATGCCTATGTAATTTTTCAAAGTTTGTCACTCATTGTGGACATGACATAGGTCCACCCCGACGCGGCCACGCGCGGGTTTGGGTAGGCGAATGAATCTCCATATGAGAATGGATCGAATTGAAATTTAAATCGAAGTTGGAGTCGCCACCGAACTTTGTGGGAGTTCGGGCCCGTTCGAACCCATTCTATGTCGTAGTGGGCCGTGTACAAAATACGGCCCATTTCCGATGTCAGAGTTTATTGGGTTCGTCCCTTAGCATTTGATACCGATACGGATATCGTGTATTGAATGACTCTCTTTGCCAATGGTTTCGAACATCCGGAAACCGAGGTTCTGAGTAAGGGGTGAGGGTACGTGTTGGGAAGTTCACAAAGAACACCCAACCCCACCCGCACATTAGCGGCCTCTACTAGGATATCGTTTGGTTTTTTAATACGCGCGTTAGTTGAACGATGAATGATATGCAAACATTGTTTTCCTAAGCATGTGAATAATTGAATGGGTTGCTAAGTCGTTTAATGCAACTAAAATTAACGTCAAAGTTGTATTTTAGCATGTGAGGTTCGTTTTAGTATAATAAAACAAAAGATGAAAAGAAGAAATTGCTAAAAAAAAGACGAACAAACGTGATAGTAACGATTGAATAAATCGAATGAAAATATGAATGCGATGAATAATGTAAAAATATGTCGAGATCTGAAATATCGCTCGAAAGATGCTATTTTATCCAAAAAACGATGTTCGAAAAATATATAAAAAAAAGAAAGAGGGTCGCGTTCCAGCCTGCCGGGCGACTCGACCGAGTCAGGCGCGACTCGCCCGATTAGGCGACCCGCCCCGGACGCGCGCAACTCGCGTCCCGATCTGTTTTCGAAATTGATTTTTTGAAAAAGCGCTGATTAAATCGCGTACAAATATTGCATAATTTGTACCCAATTTAAAATTCTCGACGTTCGTCGTATTCGATATTCGATTATGAAATCGATATCGAATATTCGGAAAAGGTGAAAAAGTTTTAAGAAATTGTTTTGTAGAAAAAACGATGTTTAAGAAAAATTGAGAAAAGCGAAGAAAGGAGGGTCGCGGGATCAGGCCTCCGTGCGAGTCGCCTGAAAGTGGCGCGGCTCGCGCGGATTGCTGTCCTGGTTCGGGTTTTTCGAGAAATCGTTAATTTTGCTAGATCGCGTATAAATATGAATTAATTTATACTCGTTATATGCTCTCGATATTCGTCATGTTCGATATTCGATTATGAAATCGATATCGAACGTTCGGAATGATTATTTTAAGAAAAGGTTTTATAAGGTTGTTTTGAAAAAGAATTCGAATGAAACGAAAAAATGTTGGTTCTCTCCGCGTTTTAAAATCGTCGTATTTTGTAAAAAAGTAACGATTTTTTAGCATCAACGAGATTAATTTAATTCTTTTAATACGATATTCGATTAGGGAATCGGTATCATATTTTTAAGAATATTCGTTATGTGAAAATAGTATTTGGTAATATCTATTTTAGAAATAAAGAGATGCGACGAAAGACCCGTAAAAAAAACGACCGACGACGCGAGAAAGAGGAAAAGAAAAAAAAACGAGAAGAAGGAGAGAAGAGAAGAGAAGTCGGGTTTGGTTACACCCTCAACCTACATGCTCTTGTTAACTCGGATCGGGGCTCGTCAGAATGTGGCTAAGGCACGGGAGCGTCGGGTTAATGTTGGTGAGTTGGTGGTTCGGTTGTGAAGGGTGACGGGTTGAGGCCGGTTCCTTCGGTTTTGGACGTGGAATGTCGGGAATTTGTATGTGTCGATGTATGAAACGGGTGTGTATAATATTGGTTGATAGTTGTGTATATTTCGTGTGTGTTGTCGATTGTTGTGAATAATTGATGTGAAAAATTGTGTCCTATGATCGATGCTAAAGGGTCCTATTTATAGGAGTAGAGAGCCTTGCTTGTACGACAAGAAATACCAATCGGGATAGAAAATGTAAGAAGTTGTGAGGAACGAGAATTCCGTTACTTGGCAAAGAAGAAAGGGGATCCCGGTTTGGGAAGGGGAGCTCGGCTGAAAACAGGCCACTCGGCCGAGTGTCCTAAGCTCGGTCAAATGCTCGATTCGGTTTTCGGATAGAATTCCTACTTGAGATCGAATTCTACCTTTAACGGAATTGTTTAATATTGATGTAGCTGATTTTTTGTGGAGTTTGAGTTTGAGTCGGTCACGTGAGGTGACAGGGCTGACTCGTAAGTCTCGAGAAAATATCTTTGACCGGGTTTGACTCGGTCGCTAAAAGACGGTTTTACCCCCGGTGTCGGATTCGACCCAAATTAGTCTTATTTGACTCGAAACGACCCACTGGGCCTGAATTTAAGGTTGGTTTTGTGAAATTTGTACTCCTTAAAAAGCCCAAGCCAAATATCCATGATTTCAAGCTCATTTCCGAGTACGTTAAAGCACGTTTGCGTCCGATCATCATCGGGTGTTTGTCGTGAATTATTATAGACACCTGGCGGTCAAATGTGGGTGTCTACAGAGCCCCCACTCTGACTGAGGCTTGGACAGGGCGAAAGTAAGAGTAGCTACCAGGCCAATAAAAGATTAAGACCTGGCAGACTTCCGATCGGGTCGTTTAAAGTCCATTAGACCTGCGTAAAGGGCCCGCCGGCCATAGACTAGAAATGTACCTGAGCTGATGACAACTCCGTGGGGGATTGAACTCGTCGTATAAGACTTAGGTCAGCCTATATATGGGCTCATCTTGTTAAATGTTGCTGGGGAGTTTATGCGAATTGCACGGTCCTGTTTGAGTCGTCCTGTACATATTTATGCAAAGTCACAAAGTTTTGCATGTAACATTTGTAGGAAAAATGACTCGCGCTGGAAAATAAAAATTTTGAGAAGGGTTTTGAATTTTTGAGTTTGTAGGAGTCTTTGAAAATTAGAGAATTTTTGACTCTGAAAAGGAATAGGAATGCTCGGGATGACTTAGCTAGATCCCAGGATAAGGATTGTATGCTATATACTCTAGGATTGGGAATCCTAAGGTGAGGAGGAGAATTTGGTTTTATGCTATAAATACCCTCTCCTTGCTTCATAAATTCTCACAATTCCGACTCTTCCTTAAAGAAAAAATAAACCCTGAGAAATTTATTCTTTCTTTTAGAAATCCAATTATGGGAATCGACCGTTTAATTGGAATGCTGCAAGAGTGGTCCAAATACTTCAGAGATGCAGATAAGGTCATCCTAAATCAGAATGGCGTTACCCAATCGTTCGTGATCCGTCAGATGCAAGTAGATCGTCACTTCTTGGATGCTTGCCTGTCCTATTGGGACGATACTTATCATGTATTTGGTTTTCCTCGAGGCGAAATCAGTCCTATCCCTGAGGAAATTGCTGCTGTAGGAGAATGGAATCCCATACTTCGCCCTGCTATCACTTTTTCAGTTCCTGACCCGAGGAGGAAGTTACGGGAATTTTTAGGAATTTCTCATATGGAGGTATCTCGTATGCTGGAAGGAGATACCGTTTATTTGATCGATCTAGCTGAAAAATTTATGAACCCAGATGACGTCTGAGTCAGGCCGGTCCACAGCCGTAAGGCCTTTACCTTTTGTATGCTCCATGTCTATGCCTTCGAAGGCCATATGGATTTATTATCTTGCATGGGCCATGTTAGACTTTTTACTGTGGCTGACCTGATGGAAACGGAGCACAGCGCGGCTTGGTTGATTACAGGATAGATTATCCAGGGTTTGGATAATCGCAAAAGGGATCCGTCAGTCCGGTTGACTGAAAGCACCCGTCTTTTACTGGTAGGCCGGTTTTTGTATTATTTTTTTAGCTTTTGCGGTTTTTTCCCGATTTTCCCGGTTTCTGCGGTTTTCTCGGTTTTCGCGTTTTTCACGTTTTTTTTACGTGATTTTTGACACTTTTTTTGCGATTTTGATTTTTTTGCGGGTTTTTCAGCTGTGGCTGTTCGAGAGGCTGTCGATCTTGGATCCTCCCCTAGACGTGAGCCGGTATCAACCCAAGCAAGTGATGATGAGGAGACGGACCATTGCCTTTTCTCGCTTCAACACCCAAAAATACTGGGATGAAGTGCTATCCTTCCATGAAGGCCCATTGATCCGCTGGACCGTCCCATGGTGGCCCATTTATGTCCGGACCTGCTTAGAGTCTCGAGATAGGGCTCGATATCAAGTAATCCTATCTTTTAGACAGACAATTCACCTCTTTCCCGATCGCATACTTAGGCAATATGGTCGGGCCCAAAGAATCCCAGAAATCGAGGCAGTCGTGAGTGAATCTACTCAGCTGACAGATGTAATGTGTGACACCTGGATGCAAAGGTGGTATACACGAGCTACTTGGCCCGTTCCTAAAAATCCTCATTCGATCTGGGTATCTGACTCTTATGTGAGATGGACAAGAGCTGATTCAGCTAAAACCCGAGCTGCTTTGAAGACTGACGAGGCCTTCGACCTGTTGCGTCGGGAACATGCTAAAGATAATAGAAGCTTCTTTGACGAGGACACTACTCCGACAGGTCAGAAAGGAAAATCTAGGACTCAGACTGAAGGGTCCAGTACTAAGGGTGCACGGGGGAAGGTGAGCCCCCAGACGGATTTAGAAAGGAGACTAGGGCCAAAGCTGGCGGTTAAGGACCGACTTGGTCCTCGAGACAGACTTCCCGAACCTGTACGGGCTCGGCTAGGACCGGTGCAAGCGGCAGAAGACCCAAAATCGAAGAAGCGGGTTCGAGCAAAAGAAGTTCCGCTTGTGATTAGGGGACGTTGGCCCCCGCCCCGTCGGCCTCGGGCTCCGCGTGACCCGAAAGATAAAGAGAAAGGAAAAATGTACGAGTAGTCTCCTAAATTTATTATTTAAGTATTACTACTATTTTTGTGGTGTGATTTTGTTGTTTGTTGTTTGTGATGTATTTTTTTTGAGATTCCCGAGTTTATCAGAGTTTTTTTTTATAATAATAAAAAGACATATTAGTGAATACCGTTCCCATCTTTTTCTTTATTGCAGTGGTTGTACCCTTTTGAGGGGTTGCCTACGTATCCAAAATTAATGGAATCAAACCTTCCGTAGTTCATAAATATTTTTGCAATTTTTCGAAATACATCAAGATTATTAATTCGAGATGTGCAACGGTAGGATGAGTAATCCTAACTTATGACTTGCTTAAAATTTTGA
This sequence comes from Agrostemma githago, assembly GCA_958450325.1. Taxonomy (NCBI): domain Eukaryota; kingdom Viridiplantae; phylum Streptophyta; class Magnoliopsida; order Caryophyllales; family Caryophyllaceae; genus Agrostemma; species Agrostemma githago. Next base: position 54,954,691 of record OY288247.1, on the reverse strand, counting down.
AAACTTATAAAAAGACAAATTTTTATATTTTTTTTGCAAATGACATTGAAATAGGGCTTATGGGTAGTAACGTTTCAGTTGGTCCAAGTTTGTTGGGTTGTTGAACTCGTTTCCGTCCAAGTCCGTTAGCATTACTGCTCCTCCTGAAAGGATTTTCTTCACTAGATATGGCCCAGCCCAATTGGGTTTGAATTTTCCCCTTGGGTCAACTGGTAGCAAAGCTCGAACAGATTTTAGGACTAGATCGCCCTCTTTGATATTCCTGGGCTTAACCCTCTTGTTAAAAGCCCGTTGGATCCTTTTCTGATATATCTGAATATTATTCAGAGCCCGAGATCGCCGTTCGTCTAAGAGGACTAGTGAGTCATATCGGGCTTGGACCCAATCTGCTTCAGGTACCTGGCTTTCGAGCGGAATCCTATGGGATGGTACTTCTAGCTCGACTGGCTAGACTGCTTCCATTCCATATGTCAGATAGTATGGAGTTGCTCCGGTTGCAGTTCGAATTGATGTCCGATATCCCCATAAGGCGAAAGGTATCTTGTCGGGCCAGTCCCGGTAATTCCCGGCCATCTTTTTAAGTATGGTGATAATTGTCTTATTGGCTGCCTCCACCGCTCCATTTGTTTGGGGACGGTAAGGTGATGATGTATGCCTTTGGATCTTGTACTTTTCCAGCAAAGTGGCAGTTTCAGCTTGAAAATGGGTCCCGTGATCACTGATGAGCTCGTGCGGAATCCCGTATCGACATATAATTTTGTTTTGGATGAACTTAGCCACATGTTTGGCATTCAAGATCCGGTATGACTCGGCTTCGACCCATTTAGTGAAATAGTCGATAGCCACTAGGATGAAGCAGTGACCTCCCGTCCCGGAAGGGTTCACTTTCCCGATTATATCAATTCCCCATGTTGAGATTGTATATAATAGGGATGAAGGCGTATGCTGTACATTGGCGAAAATCTGACAGTTATGGCAGTGTTTGACATATAACTGACAGTCAGTTTCCATGCTATTCCAATAATAGCCAAGTCTCGTGATTTTTCGGGCCAACATATGGGCGTTCATGTGTGGACCATTTTCACCATCATGTACCTCAGCCATGACTCTTTCGGCTCGTGCTTTGTCAATGAATAGGAGTAGAGCCCCATGTGCTGTCTTCTTATATAACTGTCCATCGTCTGTGCGGATGAACTGGGTTGCCCATCTTCGTAAAGCTTTCTTGGCCCGGTTTTCAGCTCCCAGAGGATATTCCCCTGTCGTTAAGTAGGTTAGAATAGCCTGATACCAAGTTTTTGGATCAGTTATCTCAATATCTTGGATAGCGTGGATGTATGCTGGCTCGGATCGTCTTTCGACACAAATGGGCATGCTGGTTAGATGTGCTGGGATATTCAGTAAAGATGCTAATTTTGAGAGAGCATCTGCGAACTGGTTTTCTTCCCGAGGTAGATAGATATATTCCACTTTTTGGAACTGTTTTTTGAGAACCCTTACTCGTGCTTGGTAAGCCATGAGATTTGCGTTCCGAGTCTTCCATTTTTGTAGAGCTTGATTTATGACTAAAGACGAGTCATCGTGGACCCAGAGGTTTGTTAGTCCTAAATCGGCAGCGGCTTGCAGTCCATGAATGCACGCTTCAACTCGGCTGCGTTGTTAGTCACGTCAAAATCTAGCTTGATAGATAACAGGGTGTGTTCCCCTTGTGGTGAGATTAGCAAAATCTCGACACCAAACCCTCGAAAGTTGGACGCCCCATCAAAATATAAATCCCATGTTTCGGTGTCAGTATGGAATATATCTTCATCTGGGAAGGCCCAAGTATCGGTGTGTTCTTCCTCGGATACCAGACTATCGGCGAGGAATTCCGCGACTACCCGGCCTTTGATGGCTTTTAAAGGTACGAACTTGAGGTCGAACTCAGCTAGCATTAAAGTCCATCTGGATATACGGCCGTTGAGGATGGGCTTCTCGAATAGATACTTGATTGGATGCATTTTGGATAGCACATGTACCTTGTGACTAAGCATGTAGTGTCGGAGCTTTTTAGTGGCCCAAACCAGAGCTAGGCACGTCTTCTCGAGCATTGTGTACTTGTATTCGTATTCCAAGAACTTTTTACTGATGTAGTAAATAGCCCGTTCTTCGGAATCGACCGTCTGGGCTAGCATAGCGCCCATGGCCGTCTCGGTCGTTGTTAGGTATAGCGACAGAGGCAAACCATGCTGAGGTGACATTAGCACCGGTAGAGAGGATAGGATCTCCTTGATCTTATCGAAAGCCATTTGACATTTGTCGTCCCATATTGTTCGTTCTCCTATCTTCAGTTTCTTGAAAATGGACTCACATACCATGGTTAGCTTTGAAATAAACCGGCTGATATATTGGACTTTCCCGAGAAACCCCCTTATCTCCTTTTCGGTCTTAGGCGGTTGAATCTCGGTAATGGCTTTGATCTTTGCTGGGTCAACTTCGATGCCACGCTGGCTGACAATTGATGGTAGGATTTGTCGTGGATCCCACCGCCAAATAAATAACCAACTAGCACCTAACGGTAGTTAGGGTAAGTCGGGTCGTGTCCACGGAGACGGTGTTACAAGGTTTAGACTAAATCGACCTAAAACGAGACTAAATCACCAAACAAACACAAAGAAGCGATAAATGGAAAATTACGGTAGAGGAGAGGTAAGAACTAGACTAATGATGAACTAGGCTAAAACAATGCTAAACAATGCTAGTGATCGAATTAACAAGTAAACTAGAATAAACGATGACTAAACAAGAAGTTGAAATCAAATATAGAAGGAAGTGGGTTAGGTCGGGTTCATAAGAATAGTAGGGTGGTCGGGTTGGTTATGGGTATGGGTGTCTCCTAGTGCTAGAGTCGGTCCGGGCTCTCGCTCTTAGACCGATGTCAAGGTGAGTTCGGGCTCTCGCAACTTAGACTCTAATCGAGGTATGTCCGGGCTCTCGCAACTTAGACTATCCTCAACACTATCCTCAACATGACCATAAACAAGACAAACAATGAGTAGAGGAAGACTAGCATGAGAAGCATGGCCACTACAACTCATACAAGCATATCAACAAACACATGGTGTGCCAAATATGTGACTAACAACAAAGATTCACTCTTTACCCCCAATCAAACCCTAATCATCCAATATCTACCCTTAATCCCCCTACTAACCCACAAGGAGACTACTCACTCATAATCATACTAACTACAACAATGAAAAGAGAAAACAACATCACAAACATCCAAACATTCATGGTGAACAATCAATAACAATAAACAATACTCAATGATTAAAACTTGATGATAAAACAAAGATTAAGAGAAGAGAAATTATACCCACTACAATTGGATGAAAAAGATGAGAACTTGAATTAATAAGAAACCCAAATAAAACCCCAAGGTTGTCAAGCTTGGGTGAGTCTTCAAGAATCTTCTTAATACAAGAACTAATTAACTAAGATTAACTAATGATTAAAGGAAGATTAAACTAATGAGAGGAGAATTAAATCTAGGGTTTATATGATGTAGAGAGGCTTAAGATAGTCTAGGTTAAGGTAAGATACATAAACAATACAAGAGGGAAGTATTTATAGGGTTCCGTAAGTGAGAGGAATAAAAGAAGGAGGCGGAACAGAGACTCGGTCATTCCCGATCGGGAATGGGAAATCCCGATCGGGAAGAAATGATGGTCCCGATCGAGAATATGCGATCCCGATCGGGACGGCTTCACAGTGAGCGCCTCCCTTGCTCCACCTTTCCCGATCGGGAGGGCCTTATCCCGATCGGGATACTTCCTCTTTCCCGATCGGGAATATGCGATCCCGGTCGGGAATGCTTGACAGTGAGCAGCTATTCTTGCACTTCATTCCCGATGGGGTTCACGAATTCCCGATCGGGATGAGTCTTGTTTAGCTCTTCCTCGACTCCTTGTCGATGCTCGGTGCTCGGGGAGTCGCCGAATCATCGTTGCTTCTCCTCTTGGGTTCCATACGTGTCGGAAACGAGTTGAATCGTTCCGTTTCTTCGAGATGACCCCAAGGAACCTGAAATAATCTAGAAGAAGCATAAGCCGTCCCTAAAACCGCCCTAAGGAGAGATTTCGGCAGAGAAAACGAGACTAAATACAAGAAATAAACACTACAAAACGCACTTATCAACTCCCCCACACTTAACCCTTACTCGCCCTCGAGTAAGCACATACTAACTACTAAACTAGCCGAGTGGGTATTAGCGCACCCTACGCCCTTTCAACTCACGCGAGTGCACTTAGAGGAAAAGTGCACTCCGCAAGGCAAGTGGGGTCTTGCGACAAAACTGTGGATGCAACCGGACACAAAACACATAAACAAACAAGCATACAAACAAACAAACAAAAATCGGTTGCACCCAAAAGAAAACAAATACCGCTTCCCTCAAACAAGCGGTGAAAGAAGCACCGGTTTAGGACTCAAGGCAAGTGACAACGTTCCCAAGCTAGCAATACAAACCAAAATCGACAAAACCCTAATAGTATGACGACAAAGCAATAAAAAACGTTGGTAACTTACCTCGGTTCCTCCTAACCTTCTAAGAACGTACCACGGGACGATCGGCGGGATGAAAAAAGGATGAACCACGGTGTTAGTCGGCACTGTAGGTAAGTGAGACCCCGCCCCCTTTAGCAAAGAGCCAAGAGGGTCGTCCCATGTCCAAAACCGCCTAACTAGTCCAAGTAAAAAGGTGGAAATAATTGCAAAATGAGGGAAGACCGACTAATGCCGCTATCATCCTTCCTAGGGACTCGGTCCTTTGGTAGGCTCTTCACGGCAAAAATCGGAAAAAGGCTTATTTTGAGAGGTAGGGGTTATTTTTGTGAATCGGATTTTCTTTTGGCATTTTCTCTTTTCTTTTGCATTTTTGCCTTGTTTGTTGCCATGCCATTTCTTTTTCTTCTTTTCTATTTTCTTTTTGGCTTTTGTGCCTTTTCTTTTTCTTCTTTCTTTTCTTTCTTTCATTTTTTCTTTCTTTTTCTTTTCTTTGCCCTTTTGGCTTGATTTGGCTTTTTGGCATTTCTTTGTATGACAAGAAAGAGAGAACCCAACAAATTGCAAATTTATATGTGGTTATGTATAGGAGGTAGGGGAATGGGAGAGTCGGGGAGCGTCCTGCACTTCAAACCCACAAAAAGTGGAGAACTTGGACTAATCAAACAATCCTAAACATGGTCACCTAAGGGACGGGACTCGGCAACCAAGGCCTTTTCACACCGTGGGTGGTCATAATGGTCAAAATGCAAATCCCGTAGTAAATCCCTAGTAAGCTAGGTGGACTCAAGGTAAAGGACCAACGAATTCATTGATTTAGGGTCATTCTACTAGACTAAAGTCCAAGACTCGATTTATACCACTAGGAAGAGAAAGTAAACACTCGCACACTAGCCTCTAAACCGGGTTTTCGAAAACCTATTTACACACAAGACACACAACAAAACACAAAACAAAGACTCAACGGAAACGAAAGAAAAAGAAACAAAAGCAACAAAACAAGAACAACACAAAACGAACACGTACATAACACAAACACCACCCCTAGCTTCCAAATGAGCAACCAACCAACATCAAACTTTACAAAGCTCCTCCCGAGCACACCACATCACATTCTCCTCCAAATTCCGCAAGAGACAAAGAAGGAAAAAGGGAAAGATGTTACCGGACATCTTGAAAGCTTTCCAAAGCCATCGGTGGTTTAAGCAACCTATAAGGAAAAGGGGGCAAACACACACAACAAAACAAATATACGAGACAATGACACAAAAGAAAAACACACAAAAGGGAAAATCTTTTTGATTTTTATGAAAAAATTTCAAATTTTTAGGATTTTCAAAGATTTTTTTGGAAAAACTACGAAAATACAACTAACTATGATAGAATATCGCTCCCCCACACTTAAGCCGAGCCATGTCCTCATGCTCGACCGTAGTGCATGGGAGCTCAGAAGAAAAGAAACTACGAAAATAAAGCTAAAAATCAAAGAATAAAGTGAAGAAAAAGATAGAAGGTGTCCGGCCGGGGTGTAGTCAAGTCACCATGGGCCGAGACGAGAAAAAGGTATGGATGGGGGAAGAAATAAAAAGAAGTAAATAAAGGGAAATGGTTGGGGAGGACTAGGTGTAATCAAGTCACCTAGCCCGGATTCCGCCCAAATCCGACTAAGTCCTAAAAAAAAGGGTGTGAAAATCTTGAAAAATTGGGATTTTGAATTGACTATCGATGTAATCACATCATCGAGAGTCGGGAGCAAGAACCACCAAGGCCCTGAGGGCCACCATGACACATAAGTGTATAAGGGGAAGGGAATGAACAAATGAAGACAAGCTAAAAAAACGGAAAAGAGAGGATAGTTGTCGTACCATACGGTTACCAACTCACTCGCTCCATCGTCTCATAAGTGAATATAGGCACGTAGCTTGTCTTAGCCGTTGTTATCCTTCTCCATCGCGATCCGGTTCCATGGTTGGGGCACAAGGGTACAATGGGGTGGGTCTTGATGTGAAAGTCGGTTTAAAGTGAAGTGAAAGTGAGGTGAAAATGTTTATGTAAGGTGTAAGGGTCATATAATGAGAGTAAGGACATGTAGGGAGGTTGGGAGGGGGCATACAATGGTTGGGTGGACTCAAATGACGAAGAAAAGGCCAAAGGAGGACAGGGGGTCCATCCCGGTCGGGATGGGTGGTCCCGGTCGGGATGATCGTCTCGTCCCGTCGGGAAGACCTCGTCCCGGTCGGGATGAGCTGTCAGTAAACCCATCTTTTGTGCACCTCATCCCGGACGGGATGACATCCTTCCCGGTCGGGATGGGCCTTCCATCCCGGACGGGATGACCTATTCTAGGCCGGGAAGAGTCTCCTAACCCTCTATAGCTCCCAAAAGCTCGTTCCAAGCTTCAAAAACCGACTTCCCTTCACACAATCCAAGCTCCAACAATGACCACTCCTTACTAGGAGACACTTCTACTTCGCACCTATCACAATAAACTCAAATAACACATCAAATTCCCTCCCTTACATCCCTCATCAATCAATCCAAGTAATCAAGAAATTCACCAAACAAAACAAACTACAAGGGAAAGAGATATATACAAAGAGACGGTTCTTGTGGAACTCCGTCAAACCAAGGTGGTACATTCTTCAATCTTTTTCAACAACCAAAATTAGTTCCATCTCCATCAAGGGCACGAAGGAACAAGTCGAAGGCCCTAGCAAAGTCTTCAATCAAGCTCGAGATATAACCGACCACAGACCAAGGCTCTTCATGGCCTTGCCTTGACGTTCCCGGGGCATCCCGATCTTCCAAGTTCAACGACTTGAACTTGTACTTTTGGTCTTTGGGCGGGAACATACATGAACGTCCACCGGTCCTCATGTGGCCCCAAGGGAGGCTCATCCTTTTCCTCGTTTTTCAACTTGTCATCAAGCCCATGAAATGGGCACTCATCCTCTCCATTGTCGGAGTTATCATCTTCAAGTTCACAAGAGTTCTTTTCCAAGCTTTGTCCCAATTCTCCCCCAAGATCGATGTCTTTAGTGGCTTGGATCATATTGCAAGACTCATCATTAGTAGGCGAAGTGTTACCTTGGAGGACAAACACTAGCTTCTCTTCGCCTAACTCGAAGGTGATCCTACCATTCTTCACATCGATCATAGCACCGGCGGTATGTAGAAATGGGCGCCCAAGAATAATGGGAGTGATTGCATCTTCCCGCATATCAAGCACGATGAAGTCAACCGGAATGAAGAACTTACCGATTCTCACCGGCACATCCTCTAGCATCCCCAATGGTCGGTTGAATGAACTATCGGCATTTGGAGTGTGATAGAAGTACTTTTAAGCTCCTTCATCCCAAGTCGGCAACAAATAGAATAAGGAATGATGCTCACGCTCGCACCCAAATCACATAATGCTCTTTCGATCTTTTAGTGGCCTATGGTGCAAGGGATCGAAAATCTACCCGGATCCTTCAACTTTGGAAGCGTAGAACCTTGAATGAGCTCGCTCACCACTCTTGTGAACGCAATGGTCTCTTCCTTGTCGACGGATCTCTTCCTAGCCAATATTTCTCTCATAAATTTTCCATATGCCGGGATTTGGGTAAGTAGCTCGGTAAATGGGACATTCACATACAACTTCTTCACAATACTAAGGAACTTGTCATATTGAGAGTCTACCTTGGTCTTCATTTGCCTTGTTGGGAAAGGTAACTTGATTTGGATCTTGTTTGGCTCAATCGGGGTAGACTCTTCAAACGACACTTTCCTTTTACCCTTGTCTTTTGCTTGAAGTGGGGGGAGCTTGTCTTCTTGGGGTCTCTAGATCTCCCATAAGACTTGCTCCTCCATTGGATTATCAAAGCTCGAGCTTTCTTGAATTGGAGGTGCCATTTCCTTAGTCGGTTCTTGCATTGGCTCTTGCTCACTAAGGAATGGAGGGGAGTCATAAGATGTACCTCTCCATGTGGTGATGGCATTTACATGCTCAAATGTCGGTGTTTCACCTTGAGAAGGTAGTTGCCCCTTTTGTCTTGAGGAGCTCCCCGAAGCAAGTTGAGATACTTGAGTTTCAAGCATCTTCATACGGGCATCTCTTGACGCGTTTTCCCCTTGAATATAAGAAAAGAGCTCTTGATGGTTTCTTGATATGTCCATTTGACTCTTTTGCATATCTATCATAGATTTTTGAATGTCGAAATCCCGTGGTGGGGATGATAGATTATGCAGAGTATCGGTGAGGGCTAATGGAGTACCATAGTCATGAATAGGAGACCGACTCCTAGGCTTGCTTTGTTGTTGATTGCCTTGAGTTGCTTGTTGTTGACGGTTCCCTTGGAACCCATGAGAATTGCCTTGATTAAGGCCTTGATTGTTGCCATGGTTGTGGTTTTGATAGCCTTGGTTGAAGTTCCTTTGTTGGAACCCTTGATTGTTGTTGAATGAACCTTGGTTACTTTGCTTGAAGTTGTTGAAAGGCCTTGAGTTGCCTTGGTAACCTTGGTTGTTGTCCCTTAAGGGAGGTGGAACATAGGGACGATGTTGTTGTTGGTATTGAAAGGCTTGTTGTTGAGGGACTTGATTGGAAGCTTGGTATTGATTAGAGTAGGAGGCACCTTGCTTGAATGCTTGAAAGGCATTCACTTGCTTAATACTTCCTCTACAATTCAAAGGATCATGACCAACGATTCCACAAGCATCGCACATCCCATAATAAGGCAAAGGAGGTGCAAATCCCAAAGCATTAACTTCATGAATTGAGGCTTGGTTGGAGGAACCAATGCTTTGAACTTGAGTGAGGTGACCTTGAAGCTTCTTGTCAATGGTCTCCATATGGGTCTTCAATTGAGCTCCAAGGTCAATGCTTAGTTGAGTAATAGCATCAACCTCGTGCCTACCTCCTCGATTTGCCTTCCTAGGCCTAGAGTATTGCGAATTATGCACCGCCATCTCTTCAACTCTCGCCCAAGTTTGGTCATCATCGACCTCGGTGAACCTACCATTGGAGCCCATGTTGAGTATAGTTCTTGAGTCCTCATAAAGACCATTCCAAAATTATTGGACTAACAACCATTGTGAGAGTCCATGATGAGGGCACGACCTAACCAAAGACTTAAACCGCTCCCAAGCTTCATATAGGCTCTCTTCATCCCTTTGTTGGAAACCGGTGATGGAGGCCCTAAGCAAATTTGTCTTCTCCGGAGGGTAGAATGTTTGGTAGAACGCCAATGCAAGCTTTTTCCAAGTGTCGATACCCATGGTTGCCCTATCGAGACTCTTGATCCATTGCTTCGCTTTTCCAATTAATGAGAATGGAAATAGTACCCATCGGATTTGATCTTGTGTAACCCCGGGTTGAGAGATAGCGTCGCAATAATCGGAGAAAGTCTCCATGTGTTGGTGCGGGTCTTCGGTGGGCAGACCACTAAATTGATTCCTTTACACAAGTTGTATGAAGTGAGTCTTGGCCGTAAAATTACCGGCATAAGCGGCCGGTAGAGCATTAGGTCCTGGCAAGACGTATTTCGTGAATGTAGAGTGGGATTAAAATTTCGGCATTATTGGATGTAAGGGAGATGGTGGTGAAGACGGAGTTGAAGTAGATGTAGAGGGGGAACTAGGAGAAGAATATCCAAAGGGATTGGTGAAATTCCCTTCGGCCGTCTCTTGAAATGCTTGCCCAAAATCGTTTCCTTGAGCTTGCTCTTGATGAGTATTGCTTGCACTTGGTTGAGAGATCCTTACCCTGTTAATCGTCCGTTGGCGAAAAGCTCGAAAAAGCCTCTCCGGCTCTGGATTAAAGAGAAAGAATTCACCTCCCCGCCTAGGCATACACTACACACTAGAACAAACGTGAGAACACCTAGTGCTTTATGGGCACTAGGTAACGACAATAAACAAGCACAACTAGAGACAAAGAGAAAAGAAAGATAAGAAAACAAGAAAAACTAGAGAATATTCACAAGAGATGATAGAAGGGCACAAAGAAGAGTAACTAAGTCTAGAAATAAGCAAACAAAGTCTAAACAATGCACCGTCCCCGGCAACGGCGCCAAATTGATGGTAGGATTTGTCGTGGATCCCACCGCCAAATAAATAACCAACTAGCACCTAACGGTAGTTAGGGTAAGTCGGGTCGTGTCCACGGAGACGGTGTTGCAAGGTTTAGACTAAATCGGCCTAAAACGAGACTAAATCACCAAACAAACACAAAGAAGCGATAAATGGAAAATTACGGTAGAGGAGAGGTAAGAACTAGACTAATGATGAACTAGGCTAAAACAATGCTAAACAATGCTAGTGATCGAATTAACAAGTAAACTAGAATAAACGATGACTAAACAAGAAGTTGAAATCAAATATAGAAGGAAGTGGGTTAGGTCGGGTTCATAAGAATAGTAGGGTGGTCGGGTTGGTTATGGGTATGGGTGTCTCCTAGTGCTAGAGTCGGTCCGGGCTCTCGCTCTTAGACCGATGTCAAGGTGAGTTCGGGCTCTCGCAACTTAGACTCTAATCGAGGTATGTCCGGGCTCTCGCAACTTAGACTATCCTCAACACTATCCTCAACATGACCACAAACAAGACAAACAATGAGTAGAGGAAGACTAGCATGAGAAGCATGGCCACTACAACTCATACAAGCATATCAACAAACACATGGTGTGCCAAATATGTGACTAACAACAAAGATTCACCCTTTACCCCCAATCAAACCCTAATCATCCAATATCTACCCTTAATCCCCCCTACTAACCCACAAGGAGACAACTCACTCATAATCATACTAACTACAACAATGAAAAGAGAAAACAACATCACAAACATCCAAACATTCATGGTGAACAATCAATAACAATAAACAATACTCAATGATTAAAACTTGATGATAAAACAAAGATTAAGAGAAGAGAAATTATACCCACTACAATTGGATGAAAAAGATGAGAACTTGAATTAATAAGAAACCCAAATAAAACCCCAAGGTTGTCAAGCTTGGGTGAGTCTTCAAGAATCTTCTTAATACAAGAACTAATTAACTAAGATTAACTAATGATTAAAGGAAGATTAAACTAATGAGAGGAGAATTAAATCTAGGGTTTATATGATGTAGAGAGGCTTAAGATAGTCTACGTTAAGGTAAGATACATAAACAATACAAGAGGGAAGTATTTATAGGGTTCCGTAAGTGAGAGGAATAAAAGGAGGCGGAACAGAGACTCGGTCATTCCCGATCGGGAATGGGAAATCCCGATCGGGAAGAAATGATGGTCCCGATCGGGACTGCTTCACAGTGAGCGCCTCCCTTGCTCCACCTTTCCCGATCGGGAGGGCCTTATCCCGATCGGGATACTTCCTCTTTCCCGGTCGGGAATGCTTGACAGTGAGCAGCTATTCTTGCACTTCATTCCCGATGGGGTTCACGAATTCCCGATCGGGATGAGTCTTGTTTAGCTCTTCCTCGACTCCTTGTCGATGCTCGGTGCTCGGGGAGTCGCCGAATCATCGTTGCTTCTCCTCTTGGGTTCCATACGTGTCGGAAACGAGTTGAATCGTTCCGTTTCTTCGAGATGACCCCTAGGAACCTGAAATAATCTAGAAGAAGCATAAGTCGTCTCTAAAACCGCCCTAAGGAGCGATTTCAGCAGAGAAAACGAGACTAAATACAAGAAATAAACACTACAAAACGCACTTATCAACAATGTGGCCCAGTAGCTTGCCCGATGTTACCCCGAAACTGCATTTTTGAGGGTTTAACCTCATGTTGTACTTGCGTAGTCGGGTGAAGAACTTCCTTAGGGCCGCAATGTGTCTGTTTTGGTCTTTTGATTTGACGATCATGTCGTCCACGTAGACTTCCACTTCCTTATGCATCATGTCATGCAATAAAGTGGTGGCGGTCCGTTGATAAGTGGCACCGGCGTTGATAAGCCCAAATGGCATCACGGTATAGCAGTAAGTCCCTCAAGGTGTGATGAAGGTGGTCTTACTCATGTCTTCTTCTGCCATTTTGATCTGATTGTATCCGGCATACCCGTCCATGAATGATAGAAGGGCATGGTCGGCCGTATTATCCACCAGTATATCGATATGTGGCAACGGAAAATCGTCTTTTGGGTTGGCCTTATTAAGGTCTCGGAAGTCTACACATACTCGGACTTTGCCATCTTTTTTGGGTACTGGTACTATGTTTGCAACCCAGTCTGGATATTCAGACACTTGGATAAAGCCCGCTTTGAATTGTTTATCGACTTCTTCCTTGACTTTGAGAGACCATTCGGGCCTCATTCTTCGAAGTTTCTGTTTTACCAGCTTATACCCGTCTTTGATGGGTATGCGGTGTTCAGCTATCTCCCGGTCTATTCCCAGCATGTCCTTGTAGGACCATGCAAAGACGTCTTTGAATTCCTGGAGGAGATCCTTGAATTGTTGTTTCTCCTTGGGATCTAAAGATAGGCCCAACTTAAGCATCTGAGGTTCTAAAGGGGTTCCTACGTTGATGGAATCGGTTTCTTCGATTACCGGATTTCGGGACTCCCTTTGTTCAAGTTGCTCGATTAGATGCGGAGGCAATGGCACTTGTTCGTCGGGTTTCTCAATGTCATTGCAAGTAAGATTTTTAAAAATGTTTTGAAAATAAGACAAGTCGTAAGCAGAACGGTTATCGTTATTATTGATAGTGAATTTTGAAAATAGCTCGAAGAGAGCTGCCATCTGATCGTTGGTCAGAGGCGGGATAGGGAGAGCCCTCGGGACAGACTCCGGGGCTCCCGATGGTGTAAAAGAAGGGAGAGGGGTTACAGACTCGATCCTAGTACTGGACCCTCTAGACTTCGACTCAGACTCCGACTCTGACTCCGACTCTGACTCGGATTCGGCGCCATGCATGTCTCCTTCACCAGTAGTTAGCTTGTAGACTCGACTCTGACTGTCGGTCCACTTAGTTGTCTTCCTCCAAGCTCTCTTCCCAGTGTCGGCACCCACATCGGAGATCAGCTTGGTTGGATCAAACCTGCTACTGCGGAGAATCAGGCTGACTAACTCATGTTTAGGGGTCGGGACGACCTTGTCTTCCCCGAATAGTAGTCCTAGGATGGGCTCAGTATTGCTTGTGCCCTCCTTTGATTCGGCCTGGATAAGGGCAAAGATATCATCCGGGATGAAATTGTATTCTCGAGCCAGTTTGGCCTCGGGATATGAGATGGTAGGCTGATAGAGGCCCACTTGAACAGCTCCGAACACTGGGGTGACGAACGTGACCGCCTTGGTTTGGTCCGCGCATCCTGGCGTCATAGTGTAGCCCAGACCGAGGCGAGATTGCTCGTTGTTCAGGGTCTCGATAATCTTCCCAGCTGGAAGATAGGGCCTTGATGTAACTCCTGGTATGTAACCCAAATTTTGTAGCATCGTATCGATGCTAGTGGTGAAATAGGGTCGGAAAAGGTATTCTTCCTCGATCATTCCCACGAAGTTGAAACCTCGTGGGTCAGTTGAGCCTGCCGTGTTGCAGCTTGACACGGTTATGGGGGTAGCTTCGAGAGTAACGATCCCATCTTGTAAAGGTAGCTTGACCTTCCTGTGAAGGGTGGAAGACACGGCTTTGACCGCGTGAATCCATGGTCTCCCGAGTAACAGATTGAAAGATGAAGTGACATCGATCACTTGAAATTATAACTCCTTCTCGATCGGGCCTGTTATGATAGTTAGTTTAACGGCCCCAGCAACTGATTTTGGGCTCCCATCAAAAGCTTGGATAGTTTGTGCAGTCAGAAGGTAGTCGGCCTCGGTAATGCCGAGGGCTTTAGCTATCCTCAAAGGAAGGATGTTTACTGCGGACCCATCATCAATTAGGGTCATCGGGAGGTATTTATTTCGGCAGATCACCGTGATATATAGGGCCAAGTTATGGGTGGCCCTGAACGGTGGAAGGTCGGACTCGGAGAAAGTGATAAGTGGGCCTTCTCCTTTAGACTTACCTTTGAGGTGTGGCAAGATCGTGGCTACCATCTCAGTAGGGGTAACCGATGAGTCAACCTTGATTTCATCAAGAGCCCAAGTAAGTGCTGCTCGATGCTCCTGAGAACTAACCAAAAGCTGCCATATAGTAATATCAGTTCGGACCCTCTTTAGTTGCCTGACTAGGGCCGTTTCAGCGTTTGGCTCTTTGGGAGTGAGTTCCGTCCTTGAAGGTTCAGTGACGGTTTCCGGAGTGGCGAGCCCGGTCGTGATGGTGTGTGTGCCGGCCAGAGCTCTGGCTTTAGCTTTCCGAATTTCTTCGATGGTGACGGGGACAGCTTCCCCCTTGGCCAGATAAACATCATCTTCATCGTCATTCCATATCCCATTGATTTGGGGAATGAAAAGGGAAATGAGATGAGAGCAGTCGACTACTTCTCCAGTAAAAATGGCGTGAGTAGCAAGAGGATTATTTTTGTTACTCGGCTTATCACTGGGTAGTGGTATTTTCCCACTTTCGATCAGATCTTGAATGAGATGCTTCAACTTCCAGCATTTCTCAGTGTCGTGCCCATTGCCTTGGTGGTAGTGGCAATAGGCTTGAATGTTGTAGCTCTTGGATCGCTTTTTCACGGGAACTTCTGGAATTGGGCCTATCGGTTGGATTAGGCCTTTTGAAGACAGCCTTTGTAAGACATTAGCGTAGGTTGTCCCTATGTCGGTGAATACCCGATTTGGAGTATTCTTTTTGGTCGAGGTGTCTAATGAGTTAACCTCGTAGAAGATGCTTCGGGCCGCTGTTGTGGTTGCGGGCTTGCTGGAGGATGAACTGGCTCCTTGATACCCCTTGGTAGAGGCCTTGGTAAGGTTCTCTAGCCTTAGATCGTCTTCGATTCTAGTACCCATTTCGGTCAAAGTGGCGAAGTCGGGTATGATGGCGTACTGGAGATGGACTCGGTAAGCTGGGAGGAGGTTCTTGACAAACGCCTCCACTAGCACTTTTTCGCTGGGCTTGTCCACCAGCTTCACACTTTCAGTCCTCCACCTTTGAAGGTATTTGGTGAAACCCTCCTTAGGCTCTTGGGCCATAACTTCCAGAGTACGCATGGTAGTCTGGATTTCAGCGTTATCCGCGTAGTTTCGCGCGAATTCCATTGCAACATCGTCCCAGGTTTTGTATTTCTTGGGATCAAGCCTGTAGTACCAGGCTTTCGGGTGCTTTTCCAGAGAGGAAGCAAAGAGATGCTTGAACATGGTCGATTTGACCCCCTTAACAGCCATAAAGTCCTTGAAAGCCTGAATATGGAGTACCGGGTCTTCAGTTCTGTCGAACATTGGCAAGCCCGTTAAGTTGAGGTTAGCGGGCAGTTCATCAGTTAAGGGCGAATAGATACGAGCATTTTCCGTGAGAATAGTGTTTCTGGTGGTCGATTGGACCTGTTCTTGCAGCTTTTGGACCGCGCCGGCCAATGCGGCCAACGGTCCGTCATCTTCGATCGAAGCATTGGGGGTTCCTTGTTCCACGACACTAACCCGAGTGACGATGGCAATCTGGTCCGCCCTCATTTGTCGCAATTGATCTTGGATTTTGGTCAACGAAGCTGTCAACTCATCGATGGTTTCTTTCGTCATGGTTCGAGTGAAGGGTGGCCTGTCTGTAAGAACACCGCGTAATCAGCAACTTAACCCGAATACTAAAAAAAGTACAGCCCGAGCAAGGGAAAAGGGAAGAAGACTAAGACGGTAATGACTCAGAAAAGACACCTAGACGGGTGACTTGTGAAAAGGTGGGCCTTCCTCAGGATCCAACTATGTGGGTTGGGCCCTGTTCGAAGGAAGGTTCACGCGAGACATTCCCAGACTTTAGACTCGATTGTGTAAACTGGGCCAACCTTTGTATGAGTATGTCCTACGTAGGTGGGCCTTGCCTTAGTAAAATAAGGCGGACTGGGATAGGGGGGAAACCCGTGATGTAAGATCGACAGAGTTTCGACGCTAGAAACTTCAACGACTTATGACACGACCCGACACTGCTAAATACGGGAAGTCTAAGAAGAGGAAGTTTTGAAATATGATCTTTTTTGAAAAGCCCGAAAAGTTCGGGGAGAACCGGCCCGTTTTCGAGAAAAACGGAAAAGATGGGCCGGGTGATGGTTTGAAAGTTCGAAAATAATTTTGAGTTTTAAATTGGGCATAATACCGGCTAGAAAAAAGGCTATTTTGAGTAAAACCGTTAATCCTAAATTCGGTATATGTCCGAGGTTTTGTAATTGGATATTTTGAAAAGGATGCAAATTTTTGAAAATGACGGTTTTTGAAAAAGATGTGGATCAAGTAGCACGTAGTCATGGAAACAGTATAATGACACCATGTATGCTCTTAAGCTAAGTCTCGGTCAGTATATAAGGGTCTATACCAGTGTACATAGCCTATTCGAGAATCGGGGCGAACTTCCTAAGTCGAATTGAACTTAGAACATGCCGTAAAACCCATACGAATCTGCTATGCACACCTTTTGACATATCCAATTTGGACTACATCAATGGTATAGTGGGACGTCGGTCACCAGTACCGGCCCGGGAAAGATGGGGGTTATGCATGAACCGTAAAACTAAAACGCGTATTGTACTAGTCAAACGATTTCTATTCGAGTCTCACCCTGAGGATGCCGATGGTAAGTCACACATCAGTTAATCCCTATCGGAGTCGCCAAATTGTGGACATGACATAGGTCCACTCCGACGCGGCCACGCGCGGGTTTGGAGAGGCGAATGAATCTCCATATGAGAATGGATTTAATTGAAATTTAAATCGAAGTTGGAGTCGCCACCGAACTTTGTGGGAGTTCGAGCCCGTTCGAACCCACTCTATGTCGTAGTGGGCCGTGTACAAAATACGGCCCATTTCCGATGTCAGAGTTTATTGGGTTCGTCCCTTAGCATTTGATACCGATACGGATATCATGTATTGAATGACTCTCGTTGCCAATGGTTTCGGACATCCGGAAACCGAGGTTCTGAGTAAGGGGTGGGGGTACGTGTTGGGAAGTTCACAAAGAACACCCAACCCCGCTCGCACATTAGCGGCCTCTACTAGGATATCGTTTGATTTTTAATACGCGCGTTAGTTGAACGATGAATGATATGCAAACATTGTTTTCCTAAGCATGTGAATAATTGAATGGGTTGCTAAGTCGTTTAATGCAACTAAAATTAACGTCAAAGTTGTATTTTAGCATGTGAGGTTCGTTTTAGTATAATAAAACAAAAGATGAAAAGAAGAAATTGCTAAAAAAGACGAACAAACGTGTTAGTAACGATTGAATAAATCGAATGAAAATATGAATGCGATGAATAATGAAAAAATATGTCGAGATCTGAAATATCGCTCGAAAGATGCTATGTTGTCCAAAAAACGATGTTCGAAAAATATAAAAAAAAAAAAAAAGAAAGAGGGTCGCGTTCCAGCCTGCCGGGCGACTCGCCCAAGTCAGGAGCGACTCGCCCGAGTAGGCGACCCGCCCGGGACGCGCGCAATTCGCGTCCCGATCTGTTTTCGAAATTGATTTTTTGAAAAAGCGCTGATTAAATCGCGTACAAATATTGCACAATTTGTACCCAATTTAAAATTCTCGACGTTCGTCGTATTCGATATTCGATTATGAAATCGATATCGAATATTTGGAAAAGGTGAAAAAGTTTTAAGAAATTGTTTTTTAGAAAAAACGATGTTTAAGAAAAATTGAGAAAAGCGAAGAAAGGAGGGCCGCGGGATCAGGCCTCCGTGCGAGTCGCCTGGGAGTGGCGCGGCTCGCGCGGATTGCTGTCCCGGTTCGGGTTTTTTGAGAAATCGTTAATTTTGCTAGATCGCCCATAAATATGAATTAATTTATACTCGATCTATGCTCTCGATATTCGTCATGTTCGATATTCGATTATGAAATCGATATCGAACGTTCGGAATGATTTTTTTTAGAAAAGGTTTTATAAGGTTGTTTTGAAAAAGAATTTGAATGAAACGAAAAAATGTTGGTTCTCTCCGCGTTTTAAAATCGTCGTATTTTGTAAAAAGTAACGATTTTTTAGCATCAACGAGTTTAATTTAATTCTTTTAATACGATATTCGATTAGGGAATCAGTATCATATTTTTAAGAATATTCGTTATGTGAAAATAGTTTTTGGTAATATCGATATTAGAAATAAAGAGATGCGATGAAAGACCCATAAAAAAAACGACCGACGACGCGAGAAAGAGGAAAAGAAAAAAAAACGAGAAGAAGGAGAGAAGAGAAGAGAAGTCGGGTTTGGTTACACCCTCAACCTACATGCTCTTGTTAACTCGGATCGGGGCTCGTCGGAATGTGGCTAAGGCACGGGAGCGTCGGGTTAATGTTGGTGAGTTGGTGGTTCGGTTGTGAAGGGTGACGGGTTAAGGCCGGTTCCTTCGGTTTTGGACGTGGAATGTCGGGAATTTGTATGTGTCGATGTATGAAACGGGTGTGTATAATATTGGTTGATAGTTGTGTATATTTTGTGTGTGTTGTCGATTGTTTTGAATAATTGATGTGAAAAATTGTGTATGAAAATTGTGTCCTATGATCGATGCTAAAGGGTCCTATTTATAGGAGTAGAGGTAGCCTTGCTTGTACGACAAGAAATACCAATCGGGATAGAAAATGTAAGAAGTTGTGAGGAATGAGAATTCCGTTACTTGGCAAAGAAGAAAGGGAATCCCGGTTTGGGAAGAGGAGCTCGGCTGAAAACAGGCCACTCGGCCGAGTGTCCTAAGCTCGGTCAAATGCTCGATTCGATTTTCGGATAGAATTCCTACTTGAGATCGAATTCTACCTTTAACGGAATTGTTTAATATTGATGTAGCTGATTTTTTGTGGAGTTTGAGTTCGAGTCGGTCACCTGAGGTGACACGGCTGACTCGTAAGTCTCGAGAAAATATCTTTGACCGGGTTTGACTCGGTCGCTAAAAGACGGTTTTACCCCCGGTGTCGGATTCGACCCAAATTAGTCTTATTTGACTCGAAACGACCCACTGGGCCTGAATTTAAGGTTGGTTTTGTGAAATTTGTACTCCTTAAAAAGCCCAAGCCAAATATCTATGATTTCGAGCCCATTTCCGAGTACGTTAAAGCACGTTTGCGTCCGATCATCATCGGGTGTTTGTCGGGAATTACTATAGACACCTGGCGGTCAAATGTGGGTGTCTACACTCATCTGTATACTTTTTACCACATAAACAAACAACCCCCTTACATTTTTTTTCCTGTGCCTTAGTAAACCTACTACAACATGTACTAAACTAAAATTTATCTTCACTTCAATTATAAATTGTGCCTACTACCACATGTAACACAACTTAGTTCACCCTTGAAGTTACTAATCTAAAATTTATCTTCGATTGTAATCAATATTTATCAGAATAGGAATGGGCAGCCGGTGAAAATTTTTCACGGGTATGACACTAGTTAGTAATGGTTAATAGTTAATAAACGGAATTGATAATAGTTAGAGATTAGAGACTAATGGGGTTTGTTTACACCCTCAACCTACATGCTTTTAGTCTCGGAACACGGGCTCGTCTAATAATGGCTTAAGCACGGGAGCGTCGAGATATGTAGGATGAGTTATGGTGTATGATTGGGGAGAGGATGCTCTCGGTCTTTGACGAGTTTTTATTTCGGGATTGATTGTATGTGTATGTGTGTAAAGAGGATGTGAGGTGAAAATGATTTTGAATGATCGGTAAAAGTTGATGATATGTGATGGATAAGATGAAGAGAAGTGGGGGAGTATGTATAGACTCAACCCCGGTTTAGGGTTACTCGATCGAGCACCCTATGCTGTACTCGATCGAGTGACCTGTTAAGAGGAAGCCTGTACGATTTTTGGGGGTCTACTCGATCAAGTGGACCTATGTCACTCGATCGAGTGAGTCTAGTCGGGTGAGACAAAAGGAGAAAGTCAAGATTTGATTCTTTGACTTTGATTTGGTTGTTTTATTTGTTTTGACTTTGTATTTGGACGCATGCAAGGCTGGTTTTGTCTTGGGTTTCGACTTCGATCGGGTTTTGACCCGGTTGCAAAAAGACGGTTTTATTTCCGATGACAGTTTTGGCTCAAATTAGTCTTATTTTATTGGAAACGACCCACTGAGTCTGAATTTGAGGTTGGTTTTGAGAGATTTGTACTTCGCTAAGTGACCACGTCGGACGCTATTGATTCGGGGTCCGTATTCAAGCGCATTAAAGCATGTTTACGTCCGATCATCGTCGGGTGTTTTGTCGGAAACTGTTATAGACATTAGCAGGCAAAATGTGGGTATTTACATTAACTTTTTCTCATTTGTACTTTAATAAAATAAACAATTGATTTCTTAGAAGTTGTGCAGTTGTACAAAAGGAAAAGGAAAGTTCGACTTAAACGAAGGAAATAAAAAATTGAAAAATTTAGGGATCCCGAATAAAAAGTCTTTTTCTCATCCCCACCACACCTATCTTCTCTTTCTTTTCCTCCCATCTTCCCGAGTCCCATTCAACTCGGTCTCCATTCCCGTGATCCAACTCAGTCAACCCCATTTTCTCAATTACACCAATCTTCGTCGTCAACGGTGATATTTCCCCATCTCTTCTGAACCATTTCTTCTTTTTTTTCAATCAATGTTATTCATACATTTCAAATCCAAGTAATGTGTTAAAATGCCGCATATTGCGCAAATTTTAGGGATTTCAATAATGTTTGTGTTTGATTTGTTTTCATTTCTCTGTAATTGTAAAACCTAGGGTTAGTTAGGGTTTTGATTTCTAGATAGATATAGAAGCAGGGGGGATTAGGCAAGATGTTGAATAAATTTATGAAAAAAGGGCATCGAAAGGGCTCGAAATCCGATGAATTAGCTTTCCCGCCTAATAGTCGGGGTTCTGGGGTTGTTGCGGCGACCAATGTGGTAATTAATCATGCTTCTCGTGTCGGGCCTCCAGGTCCTGTTGGTGGTTCTGGTGGAACCGTTCCGGGGCCCACGATTGTGCCTCCTCTTCTCGCTTCTGGAGCTATTGAATCTTTGCCATTATTTAAGGATGTGCCTGCTTCGGAAAGGCACACATTGTTTGTAAAAAAACTCCAAATTTGCTGTCACAGTTTTGATTTCATGGACACGTTAAAATCGGTTAGGGAGAAAGAGATTAAGAGGCAGACATTGATGGAGTTAATAGAATTTATTCAGTCGGGGTCAGGTAAGATCCATGAGAGTATTCAGGAGGAGATGGTTAGGATGGTTTCCATTAATATTTTCCGGTCTTTACCCCCTATGTCTCATGAGAATACCGGGGTTGAGCCTACAGATCCGGAAGAGGAGGAACCTTATCTTGAGCCCTCGTGGCCTCATTTGCAGCTTGTTTACGAGCTTTTGTTGAGATATATCGTGTCTCAGGATACTGATACTAAGGTTGCTAAACGTTATATTGATCATTCGTTCGTGTTGAAGCTTTTGGATTTGTTTGATTCTGAGGATCCTAGGGAGAGGGAATATTTGAAGACTATTTTGCATAGGATATATGGGAAGTTTATGGTGCACAGGCCTTTTATTAGAAAAGCCATTAACAATATCTTCTATCGATTCATATTTGAAACGGAGAGACATAGTGGAATTGCTGAACTTTTGGAGATTCTTGGGAGCATCATTAATGGGTTCGCTCTTCCGATGAAAGAAGAACATAAGCTTTTCCTTGTTCGAGCTCTTATTCCCTTACATAAGCCAAAGCCGGTTGGGCTGTATCATCAACAGTTGGCATACTGTGTTACCCAATTCGTTGAAAAGGATTTTAAGTTAGCGGATACGGTAATTAGGGGCTTGTTGAAATACTGGCCAGTAACCAACTGCCAAAAAGAAGTCCTTTTTCTTGGGGAATTAGAAGAAGTTCTAGAGGCTACACAAGGTGCTGAATTCCAGCGTTGCATGGTACCTCTTTTTCGTCAGATAGCTCGCTGCCTTAACAATCCTCATTTTCAGGTATGCGAGACACTGGTTGTTGGGGTCTACCTTTTCATACCTCATGTGTTATAAACATTTCAAGAATGTTTTTACTCCGTAATTCATTTAAGGAATGTGCTTGACAGTAATCTTAGTTTACTTATTTGTCATAAGTAACTACGAGTATTTGTTAGCTTCCATGCTGTTTGGAAGTAGAAGAGTAATTCAAGCAAGAGCATATTGATGTAGGTAATGTTATTATATAAGCAACACATGCGTCTTATCTTAATATTATTCTGAACTAATAACTTAAGTGTACATTCTTAATAGTTCAGTATATGATTGTCGATTTTACGAAGCAACATGTTTAAATGAATCACATTGTGCAAAGAAAAAGAATTACTATAACTGCTTTTGTAGCATAATATCTGTCTGCAAGTTGTCTGCATGTGACCCATAAATCTGAGCATTGGTGTTTCAAGTCCAGTCATTCCTTCTTCAACGGAGATTTGCAGCAACATTTATTTATCTGTTTTTCTTCTTTATTTAGATCTTTCTTGCAACTTGTGTATCATATAAATTAATGTATTGACCTTTCTGGAAACAGACAATGTATTTATTGCGCCTGCATGATTGAGAAGAGGTTTAGTTATACTTCCTATCTTGCTGAATTGCATTCATATACTTGCTTTCGTGATGTAGAACTTTCGCATTTCCTGGGTTATTGTAGATTGTTTTTGGTTAATTATATACCATATGAGTTGAATTAGGTTATTTTCCTTGCCTTGTACATTTGTATATTTATATCTGCTTTGAATATAGTATTTCAAGGCAATAGTCTATGCTAGTGAGCAGAGGAAGGTTGTTAAGTCATATGCTCTTTCAAAATTTGGAAGCCCCATTTTGAAAGATCACTTGTGATATTGAGATCGAAGTGAAGTAGTTATGTCTTTTTCCTTCCATCTTTTATCATGTGGAGTAAACTGAAGCTGGCAAATTGTGATCATTTATATGTACAAATGTACAATAGAGGTGATTTTCTATTATTTTAATTTTAACTCAAATGGTGGTGGCTGTATGAATGATAGATGGGCAAGCATTTGTGATGAGCTGATTTTTTTTGGTAGCTAGACATCCTCCTATACTGGCTTCATGTCTGAAAATGTGCAGATTTGAATTTCTAGAGGTGGTGTGCTGGATTGTTTTAACAGAATCTATTTACACATTTGATAGTTTGTTTGCTTATTGATTTATGTTTTACTTTAGCCTTGGGGACTTTTGGCTTTTGGTAACATCATTGGATTAAAGTTAATTCAGTAGTCTTACATTATGAAGGTGGACCGTGGGAAGATTTTGTAAAATTCTGTGCATTGTTTTTGTAATGTGACCTGACTCTTAACCCGAATGATGGAAAGATTTTTAATTCTGTGCGGTCAATTTGAAACTTCAAAACTTACCTTTTTACCATATACTATTCTCGAAGCTGTGTTCACCCACAAAGTTAAGCCTTCAAAAAAGTTTACGCTTTTTCTGTTTTAAATATATTCGGTTAAAGTGGTTTTTATGGTGGGAGCACTCCTACTGTAACTGATAATTCTCCAAATATGATACGAGGTACATATCAAACTAATGTTTTATTGCCTTACCTTCTAAACTTTTACAGATGGTGAATGTTTCTTCTGACTTCTGCTAGTATTGTGGTACAGTAGACTTATTTAGATACCTTGTTTTCTTCTTCCATTCCTAGGTTTTTTTGGTGGAACGTTCCAAGTTCGTTTTTTTTGCACAATAACGAACAGACTGATGAGTGATTGGTGGTGACTGGAATTTTGAGCTTTCGTAATGGCCTAGGGTCTGTGTTTTTTATTTTATTTTTGTGGAGAGTTGATATTGTGATTTTTTGTGGTTGTTGAATATAATGTGCAATCCTGGGCACCTGGTGCACTAGCACTTAGCCTGAAACTCGTTTAGAAGGATACCACATCGTTATCATCCACGTGTATAAATTATCAATAATTTGGAGGCAAGGGTTTGTTATTCATTGATTCTGGATTTTATGGAGTAAAGCAAAATTAGATACTAAATGGGCTATACCTCTTCTATGGTGAAGTAGGAGTCATTTGACGCGATGCACTCAAGTGACCCAACAAAGTAACTCTAAAAAAGTTCACGGAGTAAGATGTGAAAGTTTTTCACCCAGTCTGATTCCATAGCCCTTTGTATATGGTTGTATACCTTCTCTGATAGTAGAATAAGGGTTTTTTCCAGCGTTGACATGTGTCTGTTGCTTGTATTCTTGGCAAATGGGTCATTGGGCAGCTACGGTTGAGCAAGTTTGGTTATATCATGCTTTTCAGGTCAAACTGGGTTCATGTATGTTCGTGGTGTGTCATTATTATCAGTCATTTCTGATATGTGTCGGTGTGAGATGGTCACTTCAGCCTCTGTTTTCTAGGTCTGGTCGAGAGGGAATACCTGTTGTCATGTTAATTAAGTTTTTGTAATTATGGGGATAAAATGGGGTATAGTCATAAATCAGTTATTTCAGGTCACTACTTATCTGTGGTCACATTGGGAACGGGTCAATATCAGATTTAGCAAAGCTATGAAAAACATCCAGGGTTGAATATTGTTTTGGTCTCTTTTGTTTGGGTCTCATGTACATCTGTGCAGCATATATCCCAGCATTTATTTCCAGTCTTGTGATCATGTGAAGTTTGTCTAGTCAATTTACTATTTAGGGTTCTTTCTCACAGATTGCGTGTGTGCTGTGAATTTCCTTGATCGTGATTCTGAGTGTCTCTTTTTCTGTTATATTGTCGTCTGCTCTGGACTTTATAGACGGATGAGTATTTTCGTGGCATTGCAGGTAGCAGAGCGAGCACTCTTCTTATGGAATAATGAGCACATAGTCAGTTTAATTGCCCAAAATCGGAATGTGATTCTACCCATTATTTTTGAGGAACTTGAGAAGAATATAGAGTCTCACTGGAACCAGGCTGTTCATGGGCTTACTGTCAATGTCCGAAAAATGTTCTTAGAAATGGATGCTGAACTTTTTGAAGAATGTCAAAAGCATTATGAGGATAAAAAGGCAAAAGCAGATGACGTAGAAGAGCAACGCTTATTGGCATGGAAAAGACTTGCCAATATGGCAGGAGAAGATATGGATACAAATTGAAGATCCTATGTAAGCTTAGATCCATTCCTGGAAACATGAAAAGGGCATTCAACGATCATCTCATGTCCGTTTGAGTGGTATTCTTTCCTCTCTTTCTCCTCCCTGGAATTTTTTGCTCCTTGGTTTTTTGCCTTTTCCCCAAACTCCGTTCTCACCACAAAAATGCAGAGGAAATCAGTGATTAAATGTAATTTAATTTGTATCAAAAATATGCAGATTAAGAATGATGTTTCCTAATTAGATTTGTTGTCTCGGGATGAAGGTGATTTTTTGTACCTGAACCGATTGGAAGATGAGGATGTGCTATTTGTTTGTATTTGCCTTCAAAAATATGTCAACTGTCCGGTGAATCTGTGATGCATCCCTATTTTTGCTCTGCTACTACAGAAAACATGAAAAGCGAGCTAATTATTTCAGTGGAACACGATCACTACTTTCTTTTACCTCTTCTCTTAATACTGTCTTGAAGCTTAATCTGGCTTGACAGAAGGGGCATATGTGGTCAGGGACCATTTCCTCAGTTTAGCTATACCAGCACAAACAATTGTTGTTGCTGTATTTTTGTGTACTTTTCCCCTTTTTGTGTACCTGCAATCTAATTGTTACTATGTTGTTTGTTGTATGCCAACTTTTGATATCTAATTGTTAGTACATTGTATCTTGTATTCCCCTGAACTTCTGAGCGTCAATGCAATGGCAAAAGCAAGGAAGTTCCATAAACAAAAAAAATACCCCATCTGTTTCATTGATATCTCTCACATTTCTCTTTCAATCATTTATTTGATTTCTTCCTCTTTCCTTTTTTCTATCAGACTTCTCTCATACCTAAGTGACCCACTTACTTTGGTCTCTCTACTTTTACTTATTTTATATTACGGTTTTTGCCCACTGGGCACAGGTTAAAACCTTTTAAGTATTGAAACATTATCAAAGATATTATCATGAAAAATTGAAATGTTACTTATATTTACCTTACTTGCCTAATAAACTTGATAATGTTTCCTTACTTAAGGTTTTAACCTGTGCCCAGTGGGCTATGCCCACTGGGCACAGGTTAAAACCTTAAGTATTGAAACATTATCAAAGATATTATCATGAAAAATTGAAATGTTAACTTATATTTACCTTACTTGCCTAATAAACTTGATAATGTTTCCTTACTTAAGGTTTTAACCTGTGCCCAGTGGGCATAGGTTAGAAAAACCGTTTATTACTAATGATCGAGATAGAAGGAGCATTATAACTTTTTTTGGTAAGTGGAGCATTATAACTGATGTAATAATAGAAAGAAATCTATAGATGACTAACAAAGAGTTTAATTTTGGAAATAATTCTGCATCTTCCTCAAAAAAACACTTTTCCACTGGACATGGAGAGCATTCCAAAGGAGACTAAGCTTGTGGAGCGCCATGTAAAAGTTATTTCAGAGGAAATGAAAGAGAAAGGAAGAAACCATGATGTAGCATCTGGCCAACATCTTTATACTACTATACTAGAATAATGTTCCTGCGATGCACGGATGCTAAAAAAAGAGTTCACTAACCGACATCACATGCATTGGTTGTATGGTAGCTTTTACTTCATTAAGTAAACTTCTTTGATTGTCCAAAATATAATTTTTTTTTATATTTTATCTATTCCTTTTAGTCCAATATATTTTATCTATGCCCGTGCAATGCTAATCAAATTAACAGATCTTGTGTCTGTGAGTAAATATTAATATCTCTTTGACAACTCGTCTGCGAACTTTAAGTTTATTAATGTCTTATAGTGTCTAATTACTGACTTTCCTTATCGAATATATTTGTATGTCATCATCCTTCTCTAAATTCGATTCGTCTCGATTCGTCTGACCGTTGTTTTTATGGTCATGGACTCTTTTTCAGCTCGTGACCCGTTTGACCCGGAACCCTAAATGATATGTTAGGTCAATGAGAAATTTATTAAAATTAATAAAATATTTATATTATACACTCCATCTGATTCTAAATGATTGACCATTTCATTAAATTATTCCCGACATATAATGAGCGATTGAGGGCAGTATGGGGCCATCATTAAGAACCGGAGGAAGTATTCTATTGGATTTATAATAGTAAAAATATTTAGTATTATAATTACGAATATAAACTAATATTCAAATTAATATCGAGTGCAATTTTTTTATCTTTTAATAATATAATAATTATAAAAATTGATATTAATATTTTTTTCGAACATAACATTATACGGAGTAATTAAAGAGTATATTAACACTATTAAAATATCAAAAATTAATATCAAAAATATTAATTTGTAATTACAAAGCGCTAGAAATATAGGGTTTCGAAACTATTTCTAACCCGTATTCTGACCCAACTCGCTTTCTGACCCGACTCGTATAAAGTTATTTAAATTATACGTAGTAGTATGTTGATGAAAAAAGTTGGGGACTATGTACATGTCACTCGGAAAATGCCTCAGTTATATTAATTGTCTTTAATTATTTAATTTATTTAAGTGTTTTAACATTATTATATTTTTTTATTATTCTTTATTAATGTTACTCCGTACATATTTGTGTTCCAAGACTACTGTAACATTGAAATAGTTAGAGTAGTATAATCAAATGTGTAATGTTCTAATTTTTTTAAACACTTAAATATGATAAATAATTAAGTTTTTATTTAAAAATTCTAAAATTATTGAATACTGATATGTCGCTTGTTCAAAACTAATTATGATGCGTATTCTGACCATGACCTGCATAATCCGGGCCCACCCGTACAAAGTTAATTAAATAAATTATGTAGTTTTAACAAGTTGGAGAATATATGTCACTAAAAAAAGTCTCAATTATGAAATATTCAATTTGTTTTTATTTATTTAAGTATTTGTAACTTTATTAACCTTTTTATTATTCTATAGACTAGTAATGTCATAGTAGCGTTCCAAGATTATCATAACATTTCCACCTATATAAAGTTATTTAAATAAATTATGTAATTTAAAAAAGTTGGAGAATATATGTCACTCGAAAAAAGTCTCAATTATATTCATTTTGTTTTTACTTATTTATTTAAGCATTTGTAACTGTATTTATTTATTTAGTTAACCTTTTTATTATTTTATAAACTATAGTAATGTCATAGTAGCGTTCCAAGATTACTATAACATTGAATTAGTTGATAGTTTAATCAAATTTGTGATGTTCAAATTTTTCTAAACACTTAGATATAATTGCGTAAATAATTGTAATAACATCATATCGCTCGAAAAAAGTTTCTTTTATTTTCAATGCGGGACAAACCACTAATGTTAAAACACATCGTCTTTTTGGAGCAGATACTCAAGATTTTTGATTGATAACAATGACAAATGTTGACTCTTATTTACGGAGTATAATTATAAAATTGCATCATATATTATAATTTTCCGATGTGGAATATTTTTTTACTATTTATATACGGAGTATGTAACAGATTTACCACTACCGCGTACTAAAAATTGCATCGTCTTTTTTGAGCAAATAATATGAAAATTATGAACTAAGAATATCATTTTTCACCACAAATTTAGTTATATCATTTTTATAAATGTTTTTACGATAATGGTTTTGTTAAACGAAATATAAAGGTTTTTACACAAAAAATATAAATTCTCGTAAACTGTTAAAAGTTTAAAAAATATATATATCTACTTTATTTAGGATAATAATAATTTTATTTTATTAAAAATAGATAAAATTATATATATCTACTTTATCAGGATAATAATAATTTTATTTTATTAAAAATAAATCTAGTTCTATCAGGATAAAAAACATTACTTTTAATATTTAAAATAGAGTTTTTTCATGGGAATAATATCAACTATTCGTGTGCTTCTTAAATTAATCCAAACTATATGTAATCTCATTTTAATACGAACTACGTCTTCATTAACCTCATTTTGCTATGGGTGACCGGCTACCTGCTGAACCTCCCTTATTCAACTCTTCCTCTAACTCTTCTTCATATGATTCACATTTCGTGTTCATTTTCGGTCATTGATAAAAAAAATTAAAATTTTCAAAAATTCATCTTCCATTTCATTTTAAATTAGTCTATTAGAAGCTATGAAAAAAAATATTTTTATTGTAATTTTGGCTTTCACGATGACTGAAACAGACCTAATAAAATCCTAGAAAGTTACAACAAGTCACTGTGACCGGTAATAGCAAGTCATAATTTTATACATATCAAAACGAGATTAATGAATGCATAGTTTATATTAAAATGAGATTACGTATATTTTGCATTATTTTAAGAAGCACACGCATAGTTGGTATTATTCCTATGAAATAACCCTTTAAAATATGGGTTCTTCTATGGGGTACCCCTCAACTATTGGCTTTTCCAAGTGGTACCCCCGCCTTTTTCGAATTACATGGTGTACCTCTAAACTTTGTAAATTACTCTATATTGTAACCAAAGTTATAATTTTCCAACGAAAATATCTCAATTGATGATGTAAATAGACTTTCATCAACCATGATATATTTCTTCAATTTGCATCCTTTACTCGAAAAAATTCATTCCACCACATTAAAACATAAGGGTGATGAAGGGATTGAGATTGAAGGATTTAAAAGATTGAGGGAGAGAGGTCGACATCGATCGACAACAAAGACGCGTTGTGGTGGGCATTTGGTGGCTTGGTGAATGGTAAGGAAAGAGATGTGGTTTGAAACATCAAATTGGATTGATTAATATGTTAATTATTCATTTAAAAAAATAATTGTGATACACTTATCACTTTGGTTATGATATGAAGTGATAAGTAAAGTTTAAGGGTACACCTTGTAATTCGAAAAAGGTGGGGGTACCACTTGAAAAAGCCAATAGTTGAGGGGTACCCAATAGAAAAACCTTTAAAATATTTAGACTTCAGTGTTTTAAAAAAGTTGGATTCTCTCACGTCGCTCGAAAAAAGCTTCAATCAACCGTTGTTTTTGGGTACGTTAACCGAGTATGGAAGACAATGGTTGTCGATAAGATTTCATTTTTGCTTGATGAAATTGTCATGAAATATTTGTAGTTATATTTAAAATACGAGAAAAGCAATGAAGTCCTGAAAAAGGGACATCTTCTCTTTGATAACAAACCAGTTAAAATAAGTGGTATAGACAATACCCACATGGATGAAGCTTTTATAACCTTTTATAAGGGTCACTCATATTATCGGTGCTTAATTTGGAAAAGACAACTTTGTTCCTTCATTTATTTTTCCAATTAATATTACAATAACATTTTAAAGATTATCGTGTTATTAAAACTCGATAATAAAACCATTTTTTCGATTATCATTATCAAGTGAAACCAAGTTATATAATTAACTACGTCTCCTTAATAAAACACGAAAACTTATATAACTATAATTAATTACACAATAAGACGGTTTTACAATATAATTAATTTATTTAAAAAAAATAAAAATAAAAATAAAAAGATCAAAGTCGAGCCCGTGGCCTAAACAAAAACAAAAACTTAAACTTATATAATCTCTTATATATTAAATCAAACACCACCCCCATTTCAAATTAAGTCCTTTTTTTATACAATTTTATCTCCTCCCAGTGTGAACACAATTGTATAGGCATCCAAAGTAATTCCAATAGTTCCTTCAAAATCTCCTCCAAAAACTTCAACAGTAGGAATCAAACCCGCAACCTCCAAGATCTATCCCACAATTGCAAACCACTGATCCAAGGCATCAATCTATGTTCAATTTGTAGAAAATAGATATAGTAGGCTTCTTACAGAAAATTAAAAACAAAACATTAAATTGCAGAAACAGTTCACGAGGCATTACTCTTCACCATTATCAATTAATCTCTCAACCATTACTTTTCTTCAACTGATTAATCTTCTTCATTGATGTTGTTTAACTATTCACCAAGCAGATTGTTGTAAATGTTAATTCATCCTTCTCGAGAATGCATTACCATTTAATTCAATCTTCTTAATCGTTAATCTTCATCAAAACCCTATGTCATTAACTATTCATAATTCATCTCGAAAATAGATCGTATGCAATCAATATCTGCCTCTTTGTTTCCTTCGTTTGTGTTTCACACACATCTAATTGTCTTTATATGTTTGGTGAATTGTTTAAGATGTCCACAGTCACACATTCTTCCGTCTCCATAGCACTCTGTTTTCAATATCTTTGTCCCAAGTTTCAACTATGTCTCAATCGAATTTGGTTACCATTGCTAATCTTTCTCAAGGTATGAGATTGAAGGACCAGGCCGAACTATACGAACAAATCTGCAACAGATGCAGTTGAACTACTACTTATTGATGCAAAGGTGAATATCATCATTCTCTAATATATTTCTTGAATGGTCTACTCTTCATATTACTATAGAATATAATTCGTTACTCCATTGTTTTTTCGTCTACAATTCAAGAATGATTTGGTTCAGGCGACCATTAAAAATTCGTTGCTCAGCAGATTCAAGGACAAGTTCGTCATTGGTCAGGTGTACAGCATACGTAGTTTGACTGTTGCCCCCAACGTAGGCGTAGACAAGGCCACCACACATACCTGCAGATTGAACGTTGAATTCTCCACTAAAGTTACTCATTTGCCTAACGATGTCTCAATACCATCTAACTGCTACCGCTTTGTTAACTTTAAAGATATCAACGATGGCAAAATTGCAGCAAATCAGTACATAGGTCTCTTCTGCGAAATTCGTACTGCAGATGTTTAATTCTTACTTATCTCCTGATATATATAAATCAGTATATGCTCACTGTTTTCACCCGCAGATGTTGTTGGCAAGGTGTACGAGATTAGTCCAATGATCGAAACAAAGAATGGTTTCAAGTGCAGGAAAATCAAGTTGGAGGATACAGAGTATCCCTCACTATCTACCACGTATTTGTTTCTGCCTACTACCAGTGTAATCGTCTCACGATTTTGTTTTACTTTTTCGTTCTTCTTAGTGGCGATGTTCTACACTGTACTTTGTGGACACCCCACGCGGTTGATCTATCTGAGGTATTGCAAATTCTACCCAGCTCTCACCTGTCGAAAGTCGTTGTTCTTAGATGTGTGGAGCCGAAAATCTTTGACAGTAAGTTTCTCACTTGGCCGACTTGATTGGCCGTTCTATGAATGCTTTTTTTTATCAGTCATTCATGTAAAATATGTTACTTTTTGTTTGCCAACATCAAATTCTTGGATTGTGTAAACTACCTTAAACGCAACGACATTCGAGGTTAATCCAAATATTCCCGAAGTGGATGCTTTTCAAGAGAGATTTTATACGTACAACCTTCTCAAATTTCTATTTATAGACGAAATTTGTGCACTGTGAATATGATTTTTAATACGAAGTGTTTTGATCCTGCAGTCTTTCATCTCAAGCTCCGAGCAATTCATTACATATACTTGATGAAGGTACAGAGGGTGAGAGCTTTGACATTCCGGTTGATGAAGTTCTTTCCCTATCACAGATCGTTGGAAGTGAAAAGGTTTAGTAATATGTCCTCAATCCTAACGTCTGCACATTAGATTAATGTTCTACATGTCTACATTTTATACATTCGTGACAACCACTACTACCATGAACAGGCTGGGTCGTTCTACACCGTCGCAACCATATTAGACATTAAATTTTCCGCGGGTTGGTACTACAACAGCTGCAAGTCTTGCAGATCAAAGGCAGTGAAGAATGATAAAGGGACGTGGTTTTGTAAGAATGCAAATTGCAATGGAAGCAAGGCCGGCTTCATGAAGAACAACCCTAAGTTAGTCTCCCCTATATACTTCCACAAATGTATTCTCCCCAGAATTTGGAAGGCAGATCTCTATTTAATCAGCAATTGTCGTTGTAATTGTGACAAGTTTCAGGTCAAGTTTACGGTGGTCGACTTC
This sequence comes from Agrostemma githago, assembly GCA_958450325.1. Taxonomy (NCBI): domain Eukaryota; kingdom Viridiplantae; phylum Streptophyta; class Magnoliopsida; order Caryophyllales; family Caryophyllaceae; genus Agrostemma; species Agrostemma githago. Next base: position 54,921,125 of record OY288247.1, on the reverse strand, counting down.
TCAGGGATCGAATGCCATTTTGTTGCATTTGATCATCAAGTTGAAAATTTTCTCCAATACACTGCCACAGAGTTGATTGCAAAGATGAAGAAGGTATTTTCTTTACCTTACAGTTGGACACAATTCGACGTTTCATGTCTCTATCATAGCACCTAACAAACAGGCTGTTACTTCCATTAGAATGGAGAAGGCCATTCTATGCCTGACGAGCTAGCGACATTCATTGACAACCGCTTCCTATTCAAGATAAAAAAAGACGACAAGTTCAATGTTCAACAATCTTCCACCATTTACACTGTGTCCTGGATGTGTGACGACGTAGACAAGATACACACATGAAATACGAAGAAGCATTGAAGGTTGTTCTTTCAAATTTTTGTTTCGTTTTTTCTAAACTATCTGTATTGCTTTTTCGATAGGCCCCATTATCAGTTTAATATTACGCACTAGTAGAAAAAGTACCAACGACATCTATCATAAGACACCGGATGTAAGAAAAATGATGCTAAAAAGTTATAAAGGGTGGACAAAAAATAAAAAAAAGTACATTCACACCGGTTGTATATAATAAACCGGTGTGAAAGGGTTGTGTAAAAGAATTATAACTCATCTAACACCGGTTGTAAAGTGAAACCGGTGTAAAAGGGTACCCAATAACATCAGTTTATATTAGAACCGGTGGGAAAGGATATCCAAATAATATACCCACTTAAACAAACCCAATTATCCTCTTCTTACATCATATCAGCAAATACACAAATTAAACCCGCCCTTGTCTTCTTCTTCGCGAACCCACATAGAGCGAACACCAGACCAAACCACCTCCTCCGACGACCTCCTCCTCCGATCTCCGACGATGACCAAACCCTAACCATTGGCCGAAGTCTGGCAAAACGACGACCTCCACCAAGTATGTTATTTAGGTTTTTTTTTTTTTTTTTAATTTTCAACTTGTTAATTATATTTCTTGTTTCAATTTTGGGGCTATTGTTTTTTTCAATTTTTGATGAGTTTACATATTATATTGATGAGTTTACAAATTATATCAATTTCGATTAGGGTTAACTTTTGGTATGTGTAAGGGTTGTCGAATTTGATTTAGTTGTTTCATTTTTTCTTGTTGTTTTGTTTCAATCGTGTTGTGTTCAAGTTGAATTCCATCTACTTTATGTTATTATGCGATGTTTCAAGTGAATGATTGAATCAGTAATATTGGATAATAAAGACCAGAACTGTTTTACAGTATGGTGATTTTGCGAATAATGATTATTATGATGTTTCGTACTTTAAATGTGTAAATTAACTAAATAGTTACGGAGAGATTGAATAAAATAGGTACGGAGAGATTGGTCTAAGGTTCCTTTTGGTTCGGGGTTTTAAGGGGTATAAGGCTGATGCTTGTGTTTGGGGTTTGGGTTTAGGTTCAGGTTCTTCATATTGTGAGTCGGGTTGGTCTTTGAGCTCGAGCTCAAGTTCGAATTGGTTGAACCAAGAGATCATTACTCTAGAACATATCAATGAAACTTGAGTATCATAGAGATGTTTCTGGTGTATTATAATACATGAGAGGATGGATACATGACATAAGTGGCGGTACAATTAGTTTTTCAATATTTCTATAAAGGTTGATCAATTCTGTTCTTTGAACTTTTGGTTATCTAATTTTCTAGGAAGAAATTGTTTTCTAGCATTCCTATTATTTCTATTAGCATTCCTATATACTCCCTTCGTTCCAATGAATTGTTTGCCTATTCCATATTGGGGCGTCTCAATGAATTGTTTGCCTTTCTATTTTAGGAATATTTTTTACATGTAATTTGACCTTTGTCATGAGTTTGGCTCTACATGTCACCTTCTAATTGGATCCCTTGCCCTTGGTGCCAAAAGCAAAGGCAAACAACTTATTGGAACGGAGGGAGTATTTTCTATTTAGTATTCCTATTATTTCTATTTTCTAGGAAGAAATTTGACTCCATCGTTAATGTCTTTGTAATTTATGATGAGTATTTTTTATGATGTTCAACTTTGGTTTGTAAGAAAGTTTACAAGACTTATTTCTTACGGTACTGTATTTGTTAACTTTTGGATGTTTGTGTGTGTCCCATAGATTTGCATAATACACGATGCTACCTCCGTCATTGGCAGGTGGGTGTTGCCAACCCTGCTGAGTTCAGTCCCGTCTTTGATTCTAACTATTTACAGAAGCAAGGTCTCTCATATAAATACAAACATAAAACATAAGTACATCACCTAAAACGCCCTTCCTTTAGTTACACCCAAATTAACTTAATTATTCAACAATATGTGTGGTAATGTAAGAGTAAACGATTTTTGGTGTGATAGTCTATTGTGATTTTCAGTAGTGGCTGCGGCGCTAAATGATGGTAGTGTTATTGATCTTTGTGTGATAATTTTATGACCCGGATGGACAATTTGAACTCAATCCTTTCTTCTCTCAAGATTTTCATGGGTTTACACGAAGTGTGTATGAAAGAGATCATGTCCTAATTACTCCCGAAAGCCACGTTTTGAGCCCTTTACCTAGCTTACTGGTAACTTTCTTGCAGCCTTCTAGCATACTCACCATCTGCACTATTAATTTTTGTGCTATTTTTTCTTGATTGTTTGTTTCCCTTAAAAGGAAAAACACCATGGGAACATATTAATTGGTTGTTTTAATTACGGAGTATAATCACATTATTTATTTTTTAACCAATGCAATCACTACACTAATTTTTTCTTAACTTGCTCATGATTATGCGTCCCTCGAGAAATTAACATAGTAGTCACTAGCTAGCTAGTCCGGCTCACTTAATTATATTAGCACTAATTAACTACCTCGAGAATTCATATGCAATGTCTTTACACTAGTACCGTTATTATTCTATACTGTATATTCTGATATGAGGTTAACAACTTACAATCTTAAGTTCACCGATTGTCACAAAGTCGATAACATTAAGGTGTCAAAGTCTTACCAATTATATACCATTAGAGCCAGTGGCTAGCTGTTTTTTTAACAGAAGTGATTAGTTAAGCTTCTTATTCAAACAAATTCACAAGTAGTTACTAAGCTGTTGGAAAATACGAACACCTTGTCGTCAGCGCATTCCCACATGATCAATATCTGCAAAAGTCTAATCGAAGGGTTGAATGGCCTAGTGGAGATCACTCATATTTATCGAGAGGCAAATTCTTGTGCGGATTGGTTGGCTAACTTTGGGGTTTCGCAATCGGAACGACTTTCTACGAAGGAGCCTTTGGAGATTCCCGCAGACCTGTTCAAACTCGTCCAGAAGGATGTCGGTGGAGTGTCATGGCCTCGTCTGGTGCCGTTTCCGTTGTAGTTGTTTATAGTTTCAGTTCTTTGTTTTTTTTTGTTATTTTCTCTTTCTTTTCGATTTCTGTTTCTTATGTTTCTGACTCTGTCGCTCCGGTTCACCAAAAAAAAGGTTTTGATTAAGAAAATTGAAATGTTTCATTATCTTATTGTTCTTTTTTTTTTGCAGAATTAATCTAATCTTTGCAGTTTGTATTGATGAATGAGTTTTCCGTTGTAGGTTTCACACATATGACTGTGCGAGACATTTGTTAGCACTTGTACTAGAATCCCAGGAGTAGAAGGTATACTTGACGGAGTAGACGACCAAGGAGACTTACCTGAGTTTGATTGAGGTAAATAAAAGAATTATCAAAACTTTTAGCATATTTTTACCATGAATGAATACTATAAGAGTATAAGTTTATTTAGTATGGACCTAAATTCATTAAGTAAGAGAAGTTAGTGGAGGTACTTTCTTTGTATTAATAATTTTTTTTGTTATTTACCTATATATATATTTGAAGACAATATCACTAATCCATTATTATTATAATTCTTTTTTACTTATGTAGTGTGTTTAGAAGTCAAGAACGGCGACTGAAGATATGGATGTAGTTCGCGAATTTTGGGCTCAAAAATGTATCGAAGCCATTTAGTCTACCTAATAAAAGTGTTTGCCATAAAGAAGTCTAAATTGTGTAAGAATAGTAAGAATATGGATGTTGTGACTTAACTTTATTGGATGATATTTGAGTTTATATACTCACTTTTGACGTTGTCCACAATTATTTAAGTGAGTTGGATATTGGCGAAGCTTTCCCAAATTTGGCGTTGATTTGTAATTACGGATTTAGGGTTTCATTTATTTTTTTAAATGGAATAAATTGGTTGTAATTTGAAATTGAAAAATATAACAATTTAGCAACGGTTGTAAACTAAAACTGATGGAAAAAGGTAACCCTTTAACGCCGGTTGCAAATTGTAACTCATGCCAAAGGTCACCTTTTAGCACCGGTTTTAGGTCGTAACCGATGTTAAAAGGTTACCTTTTAGCACCGGTTACAATTCGCAACCGGTGTAAAATTAATATTTTGCACCGGTTTCACAACGGTGTTAAAGGTACATTATCTATAACGCTAGTGCTAGGGGAACCTACAGAAAACGATGCTAAAGGGGGGTTTACAACCGGTGTGAAAGAGTATTATTCTACTAGTGACGTGACTTATTTGTCTGCAGATTGAAATGGACGAGTACAAGCTAACGACGACTGCTCTAAGCAATAGGACTTTCAGACGTAACGTCCTCGGCAAAGAGGTTACAGGTTGCATCAGACACATCGGCCGACGTTCAAGAGGCACAAGTTTCTGAACCACCTATTCAGGTTGTCCTCATTTATCTATTGTTTGCTTAGTATGTTTCCATGCTGTTCAATGTTAACTACAATAAAATCTTATTCTCCTCATTCCCTTTGAACAATAAGTTGTCGACTGCGACATTGCGTCCAACTCATTGAAGAATACACCCTTTAAGAGGAATGGAGACCTGCGTGAAGTCGACCCATGTACTCCAGTTGGTGGCGCAGTTGATGCATAGTTGTGGACATGACATAGGTCTACCCCGACGCAGCCACGCGCGGGTTTGGGGAGGCGAATGAATCTCCATATGAGATGGGTCGAATTGAAATTTAAATCGAAGTTGGAGTCGCCATCAAACTTTGTGGGAGTTCGGGCCCGTTCGAACCCACTCTATGTCGTAGTGGGCCATGCACAAAGTATGGCTCATTCCGATGTCAGAGTTTATCGGGTTCGTCCCTTTGCATTTGATGCCGATACCGACATTATCGGATACTGTGTATTGAATGACTCTCGTGTGCCAATGGATTCGGACATCCGGAAACCATGGTTCTGAGTAAGGGGTGAGGGTACGTGTTGGGAAGTCCACAAAGAACACCCAACCCCGCCCGCACATTAGCGGCCTCTACTAAGATATCGTTTGATTTTGAAATACGCGCGTTAGTAATACGATGAATGATATGAAAACATTGTTTTGCCTAAACATGCGAATAATTGAATGGGTTGCTAGGTCGACTTAATGCATCTAAATTAACGTCAAAGTTGTTTTAGCATGCGAGGTTTGTTTTAGTATAATAAGACAAACGATGAATAAGATACAAAGACAAAGAACAAACAGGTTAGTAACGGTTTGTAAATTGAATAAAAGATGTAAATATAATGCAATGCATGGTTTTGAAAAAGTTTATGACACGTGATTGATTAAGCACGCGTTGACCGGGGTTAAGAAAATATTTATCGAGACCTAAAATATGCTGAAAAGCCCGTCGTTATATTAAAAAAGGGAAAAGATGTTTGAAAAATCAAGACGGAATAGTTTTTCAGGGTTGCGGTTTTCAGGGGCCCACACGACCCGCGCGAGGAGGGTGCGACCCGCGTGGCCATGCGACTCGCACAGGACACGTGTGACTCGCATGGTGGCCTGTTCTCGAGATCATTTTTTTTGAAAATCGTCAATTTTGTTAAACCGCGTACAAATATGGCTTAATTTATACTCGACTTTAAATTTTCGACATTCGTTATATTCGATATTCGATTATGGAATCGATATCAAATATTCGGAATGATTTTTAGAAAAGATAAAATAAAAAGTTTTGTATATTGTTTTGAAAAAACAATGTTAATTCTCTCTGCGTTAAAATCGTCGTATTTTGCTTTTAGGACCACGTGACGATTTTTTTAGCATCAATGAGATTAATTTAGTTCTTTTTAGATACGATATTCACTATGGAATCGATATCGTATTTTGAAGAACGTTTGTTTTGTATAAAAAAATTATATTGTAGTATCGATATTAGAAAAGAAAAAAAACGTGATGAAGACCCATAAAAAAACGGACCGACGACGCAAAAAGAAGCAAAAGACGAGAGGAAGAGAGAGAAGAAGGAGAAGACGGGATTTTGATTTACACCCTTAACCTACATGCTTTGTATTCTCGGAACGGGGCTCGTCAGAATGTGGCTTGAGCACGGGAGCGTCGAGATGATGTGGGTGAGTTATGGTGGTTTCGGTCGTGTAGGGTGTTGGGTAGAGGTGGCCGATTTTTAGGGGCTAAGGCGGCATGATCTCGGGTTTTAATATCGGTTTTTCAATGCTATGTGCGTGTGTATGAGTTGAAGATGTGTAGGTATGATGATGATTATTGAGTGAATATTGTGTTATGAGAGGGTCCTATTTATAGGAGTGGTCCTCGATTGAAGCTAGGAGTTAGGATAGGAAAGGTAAGCAATTTGAGCGGAATGAGGATTCCGTTACTTGGTGGGGAAGGCACTGTACCCGGCTGGAATGAGGAGTACTCGGCCGAGTACCTTCATGCTCGGTTGAGTGTTTGGTCGGGTGCTCGGATAGGATTTCTACTGGAGATCGAATTCTATCCTTAACGGAATTGTTTAATATTTTTTTGTAGCTGATTTTTGTAGTGTTCGAATTCAAACCGGACTCGTGGGGTGACATGGCTGGTTTCTATGCCTCGAAAAATATCTTTGACCGGGTTTTGACTCGGTCGCTAAAAGACGGTTTTGCCCCTGGTGTCGGATTCGACCCAAATTAGTCTTATTTGACTCGAAATGACCCACTGGGCCTGAATTTGAGGTTGGTTTTGTGAGGTTTGTACTCCGTAAAAAGCCCAAGCCAAATGCCAATGATTTCGAGCCCATATTCGAGTACGTTAAAGCATGTTTGCGTCCGATCATCATCGGGTGTTCTTTGAAAACTGCTATAGACACCTAATGACCAAATGTGGGTGTCTACAGAGCCCCCCACTCTGACTGAGGCTTGGACAGAGCGAAAGTCAGAGTAGCTACCAGGTTAATCAAAGATTAAGACCTGGCAGACTTCCGATCGGGTCGTTTATAGTCCAATAGACTTGCGTAAAAGGGTTCGCCAACCATAAGATAGAAATGTACCTGAGCTGGTGATGATAACTCCGTGGGATTTTGGACTTGTCGCGTAAGTCCCTGGTGTACCTATATATGGGCCCATCCCGTGAAAAAATGCCGCCTTGGGATTTCCGCTGGGGAGTTAATCGCATGTCCCTACGTGAGTCGTTCCTGTATATAATTATGCGAAACTTTGCATGTAACATTTTTAGGAGAAATGACTCGCGCTGGGGAATAAATTTTTTTTTGAAAAAGACTTTGGGTTTTTGAATTTGGAGAAATTTTAAAAACTAAAAAATTGTTGATTCCGAAAAGGAATAGGAATGCTCGGGATGACTTAGCTAGATGATGGAAGGATTTGTCGTGAATCCCACCGATCAAGTAAATAACCGGCTAATCCTAGTGGGTAGCTAGGGCAAGTCGGGTCGAATCCACGGGGACGGTAAGAGGCGTCTAGACTAAGGTCACCCAAAAACGAGACTAAGTCAACGAGCTAAACTAAACTAGAGTAGTGGGAAGGGAGAGAAGGCTAAAGCTATGACTACGGTAACGGAGAGAACAACTAAGGAAACGGGCTAGGATTAGGTCGGGGCCAAAGGGGTAACGGAATGGTCGAGGAAGAGCTAGAGTGAAGGTGGTAGTAGGGTAATCTAGGTATAGTCCGGGCTCTCGCAACTTAGACTCACCTAGAGGTTCCACCTAAAACCCATTTTGGCGACACACATGACAAACGGGGTTACTAGCGTGTTATTGTGGCCTAGATCGCATCCGGGCTCTCGCAACTTAGACCGACCTAGGGGTCGTCCTCACCGGGCTCTCGCTACTTAGTGAGGGAACCGAACCCACAAGCAAACTATTACCCACAAGAGAAAAGCAAGAAAAAACAAGCATATGCACATACTAGTCATTCAAGCATTTCAACAAACATGTGATATGCATCAAACCAAGAGGAAACCCAAATCTTCCACCAACATCTCCAACAAACCCTTAATCATCCAATTAACACCCTAATCACCCTACTAACCCTAGCAAGAATCTACTCTAACATATCTAATCTAAAACTAACAAAAACAAGATAAACCAACACAAGAACAAGAGGATGCATATATGAAACTAACAAAGATGAAGAACAAAACAATAAACAAGAACTAAAGATTCAAACTTGATGAAAGAACAAAGATTAAGAGAAGGGAAAAGAAGAAGGAAACTTGCATAAATGGAAGAACCCAAAACAAACATCCAAGGTTGTCAAGCTTGAATGGAGATCTTGAAGAATTCCCAAATTAGAAGTATTAATCTATGATTAACGATAATCTAAAGACTAATCTACACTAATCTAATCTAATCTAGGCTAAAACTAGGCTAGGGTTTGTGGGTAATGAAGAACAAAAGCTTAACATAACAAGGGAAGAGTATATATAGGGTTACAAGTGGAAGGAAGAAGAAAGGAACAAAGCGCGACAGCAGCACGTCCTTCCCGGCCGGGAGGAGGTGGTCCCGGTCGGGAAGGGGTCGGTCCCGGCCGGGAGGAGCTGGTCCCGGTCGGGATGGACCCAAAACAGCAGCTCCTTGTTTTGCTCCTTCATCCCGGACGGGATGAGGTCATACCCGTCGGGGATGAGTCTTGTAGGCCTCCAATATGATCTTTTTGGTTCCTCCTTGCTTCACATGGACTTCTCATCGATTCTTGGGACTCGGGATCGGGTCTCGGAGGCTCGGGATTGGGTCTCGGGGTCGAATCCAAGGCATCGAGTGATCGTTCCTTCACTTCGTTGGCTCCAAAAAGTGTATGTATTGAGTCGGAATCGCTCCAACTCTTCACGAATGGTCTCGGGAACCTGAAACGAACTAGAGGAAGCATAAGTAGCCCATAAAACGCTCCCAAGGAGCGATTTCACAAGGAAATGGGACCAAAATACTACAAAATAGGCACTACAAACTACACTTATCAACTCCCCCACACTTAACCCTTACTCGCCCTCGAGTAAGCACAAACTAACTACTAAACTAGCCGAGTGGGTATTAGCGCACCCTACGCCCTTTCAACTCACGCGATAACACTTAGAGGACAAGTGCTATCCGCAAGGCAAGTGGGGTCTTGCGACAAAACTGTGGATGCAACCGGACACAAAACACACAAACGAACAAACACACAATCAAACACACGAAAGGTTGCACCCAAAGAGAAACAAATACCGCTTCCCTCTAAAAAGCGGTGAAAGAAGCACCGGTTTAGGACTCAAGGCAAGTGACAACGTTCCCAAGCTAGCAATACAAACCAAAATGGATAAAACCCTAATAGTATGACGACAAAGCAATAAAAACGTTGGTAACTTACCTAGATTCCTCCTAACCTTCTAAGAACGTACTACGGGACGATCGGCGAGATGGAAAAAGGATGAACCACGGTGTTAGTCGACACTGTAGGTAAGTGAGACCCCGCCCCCTTTAGCAACGAGCCAAGAGGGTCGTCCCATGTCCGAAACCGCCTAACTAGTCCAAGTAAAAAGTGGAAATGATTGCAAAGTGAGGGAAGACCGACCACTACCGCTATCATCCTTCCTAGGGACTCGGTCCTTTGGTAGGCTCTTCACGGTAATGATCGGAAAAAGGCTTATTTTGAGATGTGGGGCTTATTTTTGTGAGACGGTTTTCTTTTGGCATTTTCTTCTTCTTTTGCATTTTTGCTTTGTTTTGCCATGCCATTTCTTTTTCTTCTTTTCTATTTTCTTTTTGGCTTTTGCGCCTTTTCTTTTTCTTCTTTCTTTTCTTTCTTTCATTTTCTTTCATTTTCTTTTCTTTGCCCTTTTGGCTTGATTTGGCTTTTTGGCATTACTTATTGATTTAGAAAAAGAGAAATCAACAAGTTGCAAATTATTGTGTGGATATGTGTAGGAGGTAGGGTAATGGGTATGTCGGGGTTGCGCATCCCCTTTCAAACCCACAAAAAGGTGGAGAACTTGGACTAATCAAACGATCCTAGACACGGTCACCTAAGGGACGAGTCTCGGTAACCAAGGCCTTTTCACACCGTGGGTGGTCATAATGGTCAAAGGTGCAAATCCCGTAGTAAATCCCTAGTAAGGTAGGTGGACTGAAGGTAAGAAACCAACAAAATCATTGATTTAGGGTCATTCTACTAGACTAAAGTCCAAGACTCGATCTATACTACTAGAAAGGGAAAGTAAACACTTGCACACTAGCCTCTAAACCGGGTTTTCGAAAACCATTTACACACAAGACACACAACAAAACACAAAACAAAGACTCAACGAAAACGAAAGAAAAAGAAACAAAAGCAACAAAACAAGAACAACACAAAACGAACACATACATAACACAAACACCACCCCTATCTTCCAAATGAGCAACCAACCAACATCAAACTTTACAAAGCTCCTCTCGAGCACACCACATCACATTCTCCTCCAAATTCCGCAAGAGACAAAGAAGGAAAAAGGGATAGAAGATGTTACCGGACATCTTGAAAGCTTTCCAAAGCTATTGGTGGTTTAAGCAACCTATAAGGAAAAGGGGGCAAACACACACAACAAAACAAATATACGAGACAATGACACAAAATAAAAACACACAAAAAGAAAATCTTTTTGACTTTTGTGAAATATTTTCAAATTTTTTAGGGTTTTTAAAGATTTTTTTTCGAAAAACTGCAAAAATAAAGCTAACTATGCTAGAATATCGCTCCCCCCACACTTAAACCGAGCCATGTCCTCATGCTTGATCGTAGTGTGCGGAGAGACAAAAGAAAAAGAAAAGAAACTACGAAAATAAAGCTAAAAATCAAAAATAAAGTGGAGAAAAGGGTAGAATGTGTCCGGCCGGGGTGTAGTCAAGTCATCGTGGGCCGAGACGAGAAAAAGATATGGATGGGGGAAGAAAATAAAAGGAAGGAAATAAAAGGAAATGGGAGGGGAGGGCTAGGTGTAATCAAGTCACCTAGCCCGGATTCCGCCCAAAACCGACTAAATCCTCAAAAAGAAAGAGTGAAAAACTTGTAAAATTTGGATTTTGAAAATGACTCTCGATGTAGTCACGTCATCGAGAGTCGGGAGCAACCACTACCGAGGCCTCGAAGGCCACTAAGATACCATGACTCAAGGGGAAGGGAATAAACAAGGGAAAACAAGCAACAACAAAAACGGAAAAGAAAGGATAGTTGCCGTACCATAGGTTAGCAACTCACTCTCTCCATCGTCTCATAGATCAATATAGGCACTTGCTTGTCTTCATCATTGCTATCCCGCTTCAAGCTTGATAGAACCGCATGGTAGAGGTAGTAATGGTGCGAGGGGGTGGGATTTGATGTGAATATCGGTCTAAAGTGAGGAGGAAATGAGGTTAAGGTATGTAAATGAGGTACACGGGTGGTATGATATGAGAAAGGAAGGTAGGGAGGTTAGGTGGGGGTTTACAATGGTTGGGTGGGCTTAAATGTCGAAGAAGAAGCACCAAAAAGGAGTAGGGGATCATCCCGGTCGGGTTGATAAACCCTTCCCGGTCGGGAAGCCTCCTTCCCGATCGGGATGACACTCCAGTGGACTCGATTTTTGGCACCCTCATCCCGATCGGGACGGCCCCATCCCGGTCGGGACGACACACCCTTCCCGGTCGGGAAGGGTCTTCATGACTCCCATGATCCCAAAAACCGACTCCCTTACTCGCGATCCAAGCTCTATCACTAACCACTCCTTTCTAGGAGTCACCTTCACTTCACCTATCACAATAAACTCAAAGTACACATCAAATTCACTCCCTCACATCGCTCATCAAAATACCAAATCAATTACAAGAGCTTCACAAAACAACAAAAATCAAGAGAAAAATCACACAAATACAAACACAAGTACTCTAAAGAGGAGAGGAGAATATACAACATGACGGTTCTTTAGGAACTCCGTCAAACCTAGGATGGTGGACTCTCCTTCAACTGTAGCCGTCAAGGGCATGGAGGAGCAAGTCGAACGCGCTACCGACATCATAATGAAGGCCCAAGAAGCGCTCGAGCCTAGCCAATCTCCACGGCCTCCAAGGAGGAGGCAAGAAGTAGGAATCCCAAGACCCATCGTCATCATTCATGTCATCTCCGGGGTCTATCCATCCTACGAGCCTAACCGACCTCTTCCTCCCTAAGCATCGCCTCCAATCACTAGCAAGCTTCATTTCTAAGAAACGAGGCACAAAAAACGGCTTTGGCCCCATTTCCTTGTTGCACACCCCCACACTTTCCTCAAGTTGTGGTTCCCCATCTTCATCATTCGTCCCCACATCATCTTGGAGAAGAGGATCGAAACTTCTACCGGCGGTTTCAATCTCTTCCAAGTCATTGCTTGGTTCACTAGCTAGGGGCTCTTGATGCTTATCCACATTCTCGCACAAGGGCAACTCGAGGCTATCAATTTCACCCAACATCCTCACAAATTCCACCAAACCATCCAACTCACCATCCTCCTCCAATTCCTCACCAATGTTGTCTTCACCAAGGGTCATATCCTCATTCGTCACTTTTTGGGTAGACGATTGAGGTTCTTCAAAGCAAATCTCTCCTCCAAAGGGAACTACATCGGCGGCTTCATGGTTAGGTGGCTCCTCTTTCTCAAGTGGGCACCCTTCATCTAATTGTGATGTTCGGGATAAAAACTTTACGGTTTGAACCGATAATGTATTTAATCAAGCATCCCTCGCCTCGTTTTCCCTTCGAAATTGGGCCATGAGTTCATCTTGCTTCTTTTTCATTTGGATGGCCATTTCTTGGTTGCTCCTTTGCAATTGAAGAATCGACTGATACAACTCCAAGTTTGACGATTGGTGGTCATCGGGGTCTTGTAAAGCTTCTTGATAATCTTGATGATGCCCAAGGGGTGGGGCATCATATTGTTGGTAGTAAGCACTACTACAAAACATCAAATAGACAACTGTTTTTTTTGCAATAGACAACTGACTTACAACAGTTGAGTAGTTTGGAGTTGTATATTACTCTGAACATAGACATCTGTTTTAGAACAGTTGTCTATTGGTTAATAGACAACTGTTTTTGCATAACAACAGTTGTCTATTACGTATATAGACAACTGTTTTTCTAAAACAACAGTTGTCTATTACGTATATAGACAACTGTTTTTCTAAAACAACAGTTGTCTATATACATAATAGATAACTGTTTTCTGAAATACGTATATATAGATATGTGCTTATATACATATTCATATTTTATGTTTTTTTAATAATTCTGAAATAGGTACATATTAACAAACCATAAAAAAGGAATACCATAGCGAATAATTGAACAAAAGAAGTTACATTTTTATAAAATCCAACATCCAACATCCAACATCGAAAAGATACATAAAATCATTATCCAACATCCAAAATCCAAAAGGTACACATAAAATCATTATCCAATGTCCAAAAGTACCTAAAACCATAATCCAACTAAGACCTTGTCCACATAAGGTAATCTGATGCATCATATACGACTAATTATTAAGAAAATAATCCGCCCATAATCCACGAACCTCGTCAATATCTTCTTGAGAATATGACATCATATCGTTGAAATGCTACAAAATCAATAATATAAATGAACTAATTATTTTGTTTCAATTATGTGCATAAAACAAATGATTGAAACAAGAGAAAGTTTAAAAACCCAAGTCTTACCTCATTGACGGTTCTCTTCAAATCAGAACGAGTGATAATTTCAATCATATATCTCATCACGTAATAACCGCACTCTGTTTTCCGAGCATGAGGAGCCGACTACATTGCAACAAGTATAACAAACTGTAAGAGTCGTACAAATGAAAATGTTCCAAAATCACCTTATTCTTATGTCCCGTCACGAGAACACTCTCATTTATAACAGTCGATATATACGAAAGAATAGCAGTAACAAGGGATTCACAGGACGTGTAGAACTCAACCAAAACATCACCATCCCTGGTCTAGGGATTCACCGTACCCGTACGCAAACCAATTGTCATTGTTTCAGATTCTGGTACCACAAAAACAACAAGATCAAACCCTGCTGTTTAGTTAGGACCCAAAATGAGTTCAAACAAAGACAAGCACATCAAAGTAGAAGGAAGAGGTAGAAGGATTAGGACCCATGCTCGGTCCGTTAAAGAGGTGAGCTTGGACACAACATTCTCCAAATTTACAATGAGTGGGCCCATGAGATCGTCCCAAACCTATTTACCTTTCACACTTGATCCAACCATGTCCATGTTTCCGATCCAAACCCACAAATCCGAACATATTCGACCCGAACTGTTCCGTGCTCACAGGTCACAACCCCGTACCAATTACTCGAGCAAGTAAGCAAAGAACATCACCAAAAACAACAAAAAAACAAAAACAACAAGAAAGATGTCAGGCAAATGTGGCAAGGGTTTGATGGCTGATCTTCAGGTTCTTTCTCTATCTATCTTTCTTCTGGGTTTCTTTCATCTCATCCCCTTTTGTTAGAAAAATCTACACTTGTTTCTCTGGTTTCCAAGTTTCAATCTTTGGTAGGGGTCTACTCTCGCTCCATCTCGTTTATTTGTTGTTCTTTAAAAAATACTTCTCTACGATTGTGTTTACATCAAATTTGGTTGTTTTTCTTCTGGAAAAAGTTCAGTTCTTTCATATATTCCTCATTGATTTAGGGATTTAGGTTTAAGGGTTTAAAATTCTAGGGTTCTAGGGTTTTACACCATGGTTACCGGATTCCCTTAGGATACCTAGCAAACATCGTATACTCGCTGAGTAATTGCAGGCACGAATAAATTGACAGCAGCAGCATGTTATCATGACAAATAGTATCCTGGTACACGCCTAAAATTTAAAAACCACGCCAATCACCAAATATCAGATTTCAAGATTTAGTAATGAACAGAATCTGAGTTCCAAACATTCAACCACCATCAATTACCAAGTATAGAGTAGAAAAGATATTCAGTAACAAGGGAAGAGAATAAACACCAGAGATAAGTAAGAGAATTAAATGCCAGGATTAGAGCTAGGATTATCACAGGATGTTCAAACTTAAGCTGAACTTCGATTTCAAACATCAAAGCCTCATTTTTTCTCATAGAACCAGACGATTCATATAATATACGAGGTTTAAATAAGTACATACATTAACTTTCACCCACTGCGGAATTTGAGAACTCTTCCTTGTACCCCTCTATAGCCGTACACTTTTATAGACCTAGCACAGGAAAAAGAAAAGTTAAGTCACAATTAAAGAAGAAACATAAGTAAAAATGAAAAAATTATCCATAGTAATAAATTGAGATAACTCACGTATTAAGTAAAGTTTTAAATCCACTAGGCTCGGACTTTCCAAGTGGGTCAAACCAATATACTTGGTTATGCTCAACAATATCTATCAAAACAAGCATCCAATGTTCCCTATTAACATTAAAATCAACTTCCCTTAATCAAGTATATATATATATATATATATATATCATTTATATAACAAATAGTTTAAATTTGGGATTTTAGAGAACCAAACCGCACATTAGAGAACCAAAATAAAGGAGCAACTTAAAACATCCGTCCAGAATTCTGCACAAAAAAATCAGTCTCATGGTCAGTTTGGTTCTTTGGATAAGTAGTCCCACATGTGGGAATTATTTTAAGAAAAGTGGAATTAACCGTCCAATTTAACATAGAGACCAGTAAAAACATACAGGTGCAATATACTCTTCAGTTCGAACAAAAGAGTTGGATTGAGTCACTGGTTCTGCAACAAATATTGGCGCTGGTTGGCTGCTTGATCTCCTTTTCTTCTTCGGTTGAGGAGGCTTTAACACCTACAAACAAACAAACTTCAAAATATATGAATGGAAATAACACAAATCATTGTTTGTAATTATGAATGGAAAAAAAAAGATTCAACGGTTAAATCATGGAAATATAAGCAAGTTCCATTCACATGACGATTCAGAAGTTAGCATAGTTGACGATTCAGGCCGCTGCACTGCATACTACTGTACTACAAATCTGATACTCCATACGCAATCACGCAACTGACACAACTCCCCTCTAAAATATACTCCTAAACGGGATCAACGAACTGTTCTCCTTTACACAGTAAAAGATGCACCATTGTCTGCAGCTGATAGATTGAGTATCAACTAACAGGCTCCAATCCAGGCATTTGTGCTCATGTCATCCAGTTTTCAATCTAATGAACCACTCAAGCTAGAGCAAATGACATAACGCCATATGAACATAAATAATAGCTATATGATTACCAGTTTCCAAACTAACGAAACACTCAGCAATCACACTAAATCCAACAAAAAAAACGAAACAACGATGAAGGACAGCGACTCGTTCAGTTTCAAAACTAACGAAACACTCAGCAAACTAAAAAACGACGAAATATGATGGAGTAAGAGTGATTACCAGAGAAGAGGCAGAATAGAGAAGAAGAAGGAACAGCAAAACAGTGATGAAGAGCGAAGACAAGCGACGAAACTCGGAAGGGATGAAGGACAACGGGAACAGCGACAAATAGAGAAGAAGAAGGACGAATAGGCTTCAAAATTAGGGTTAGAGCGACGAAGAGCTTCAAAATTAGGGTTAGAGAAATAATTGGGGATCTGGAATAATTTAGGGTTAGAGGAAAAATTGAGAAGATAGGTTGAGCGGGAGTTAGGTTGAGCAAATCAAAATGAAAACTTTGATGGGGATGGGAAGCTTACAATGGAGCCATGTTTGACAGAAATGGCGATTGAATTGGGGGATTTGGGGGAAATAAGTACTTGATATGGACCGAAATGGTATACGTCGAGTTTGAAGTAGTGGGCGGGCGTATGAGTTTGAAGTAGGTCTGATTGATTTGTCGAAATGGCGTTCGTAGAAGTATTATCAATTCCATGAGTCTCGGTTTGTAGGCCGGATCACAAAATAAACACGGAAATCACAAATCGTTACATAAGACAGTCTCACCATAAGTCGAAATCTCGTTGCTAAAAAAAATCATACTGTAACAAACATCTGAGTGAGCTTGGGGTTAACTCTAACGTCGATGCATGGGGAGCCGTGAGTGGATATGTCGGTCCTCGACGGTTCCGTCTCAAGAAATCGTACCCTAAATTTATTACCTAAAAATCGTCTCAACTCGATCCTAGCTTCGCCCGTACATGAGATGTCCCATTATGTACGTGGTTCCCGCCTCTCGTGCTTCCATTAGATCCTAAAAAAATTAGGGATCTGAAAAAATTGGGATAATTGAAGTTGAGTTAGATAGGTTGAGAAAGTGATATGGGTTGGGTAAATGAGTTGAGAAAGTGATATGGGTCAGGTAAATGAGTTGAGAAAGTGACATGGGTTGAATTACACTTATTATTAGATTAATTAATTAAAAAAAATATTTGAGAAAGTGATATGGGTTGGGTAAGAACAACCAATTTTTAGTGGTCCTGAAATTAGAATAGACAACTGAGGTTAATTAAAACAGTTGTATAATATATAGACAACTGTTTTTATAAAACTCAGTTGTCTATTATCAGATAAAGACATCTGTTTCTCAAACAAAACAGTTGTCTATATATTATACATCAGTTGTTAAGAATATCTGATGTCTATTAGGAGTTGTCTATTTGATGTTTTGTAGTAGTGAAGGTTGAGGTGATTGGTAGTATTGTGGGTCATGGGGTTCATATTGTGGTTTGGGTGGAGGGTAATATGGTGGGTTTTGGGGGTATTGGCTTCCATAAGGTGAATCTTGATTGAACATGGTGGGTTCACATTGATAACTCGAGTAATAGTCACCATGATCGTAGGATTGGTAATCGTTCACTTGTTGGTAGCCGTTTTCATAACCTTGAAGTTCATACCCACTAGAGTCTTGATCCCCCCAAGGAGCTTGATAGTAATTAGGAGTCATCATGTCATAGCTTTGGTTCATAGAAGAAGAGGAGTAGCTCATATCGGCTTCCATGTGTGGGGAGTTTAGATCAAACCCCATGCTTGCTCGAAAATCGTAGCTCATACCCGGTTGAGGACTTCTCAATCTAGCAACCGTCCGTTAAAGCGGCTCTAAGTTGCAAGAAGAAGATGGTCACCACCTCTAAGCACAAACTGTAGACTAAGAGTAAACGTGAGAAGCCTAGTGCTTTTTGGGCATTAGACAAGAGAGAAATAAACTTCACACACACAAGAAGCAAGGTAACAAAAAGAAAAAAGAAAAACACAAACACAAAGACAAAGTCAAGTAACTTAGGAAAACAAAGTCTAAACTAGCACCGTCCCCGGCAACGGCGCCAAATTGATGGAAGGATTTGTCGTGAATCCCACCGATCAAGTAAATAACCGGCTAATCCTAGTGGGTAGCTAGGGCAAGTCGGGTCGAATCCACGGGGACGGTAAGAGGCGTCTAGACTAAGGTCACCCAAAAATGAGACTAAGTCAACGAGCTAAACTAAACTAGAGTAGTGGGAAGGGAGAGAAGGCTAAAGCTATGACTACGGTAACGGAGAGAACAACTAAGGAAACGGGCTAGGATTAGGTCGGGGCCAAAGGGGTAACTGAATGGTCGAGGAAGAGCTAGAGTGAAGGTGGTAGTAGGGTAATCTAGGTATAGTCCGGGCTCTCGCAACTTAGACTCACCTAGAGGTTCGACCTAAAACCCATTTTGGCGACACACATGACAAACGGGGTTACTAGCGTGTTATTGTGGCCTAGATCGCATCCGGGCTCTCGCAACTTAGACCGACCTAGGGGTCGTCCTCACCGGGATCTTGCTACTTAGTGAGGGAACCGAACCCACAAGCAAACTATTACCCACAAGAGAAAAGCAAGAAAAAACAAGCATATGCACATACTAGTCATTCAAGCATTTCAACAAGCATGTGATATGCATCAAACCAAGAGGAAACCCAAATCTTCCACCAACATCTCCAACAAACCCTTAATCATCCAATTAACACCCTAATCACCCTACTAACCCTAGCAAGAATCTACTCTAACATATCTAATCTAAAACTAACAAAAACAAGATAAACCAACACAAGAACAAGAGGATGCATATATGAAACTAACAAAGATGAAGAACAAAACAATAAACAAGAACTAAAGATTCAAACTTGATGAAAGAACAAAGATTAAGAGAAGGGAAAAGAAGATTATACCATACTAGAAGATGAAAAGAAGAAGGAAACTTGCATAAATGGAAGAACCCAAAACAAACATCCAAGGTTGTCAAGCTTGAATGGAGATCTTGAAGAATTCCCAAATTACAAGTATTAATCTATGATTAACGATAATCTAAAGACTAATCTACACTAATCTAATCTAATCTAGGCTAAAACTAGGCTAGGGTTTGTGGGTAATGAAGAACATAAGCTTAACATAACAAGGGAAGAGTATATATAGGGTTACAAGTGGAAGGAAGAAGAAAGGAGCAAAGCGCGGCAGCAGTACGTCCTTCCAAGCCGGGAGGAGGTGGTCCCGGTCGGGAAGGGGTCGGTCCTGGCCGGGAGGAGCTGGTCCTGGTCGGGATGGACCCAAAACAGCAGCTCCTTGTTTTGCTCCTTCATCCCGGACGGGATGAGGTCATACCCGTCGGGGATGAGTCTTGTAGGCCTCCAATATGATCTTTTTGGTTCCTCCTTGCTTCACATGGACTTCTCATCGATTCTCGGGACTCGGGATCGGGTCTCGGAGGCTCGGGATTGGGTCCCAAGGTCTCGGGGTCGAATCCAAGGCATCGAGTGATCGTTCCTTCACTTCGTTGGCTCCGAAAAGTGTATGTATTGAGTCGGAATCGCTCCAACTCTTCACGAATGGTCTCGGGAACCTGAAACGAACTAGAGGAAGCATAAGTAGCCCATAAAACGCTCCCAAGGAGCAATTTCACAAGGTAATGGGACCAAAATACTACGAAATAGGCACTATAAACTACACTTATCACTAGACTCTGAGATAAGGCCTGTATGCTAAATCCTCTGGAATTAGGAATCCTAAAGTAAGGAGGAAAGTCTGGGTTTAATGCTATAAATACCAATGCCTTGCTTTTATTTTTCTCATAATTCTCATAATTCCCTCCCTTCTAAAGAGAACAAGTTTCGAGAACCCCCATTCTTTTTAAGAAATCCAACTATGGGAATCGATCGTTTGATCGGAATGCTGCAGGATTGGTCCCGATACTTTAGAGACGCCGATAAAGTTATTCTGAATCAGAATGGTATTACTCAATTATTCACGATCCGTCAAATGCAAGTGGATCATCATTTTCTAGATGCTTGCATGTCCTACTGGGACGACACTTATCACGTTTTTGGCTTTCCTCGAGGCGAGATTTGTCCTATTCCTGAGAAAATTGCTGCTGTAGGTGGATGGAACCCCATTCTTCGCCCTGCTATCCCGTTTTCAGTTCACGATCAGGAAAATACGAGAACTTTTAGGGCTTTCTCACATGAAGGTTTCCCGTATGCTGGAAGGAGATACCGTCTCTTTGATTGATCTAGCTGAAAAATTTATGAATCCACACGATGTCCGGGTTAGGCCGGTCCATAGCCGTAGGGTCTTTGCTTTTTGTATGATCCATGTTTATGCCTTCGAAGGTCGTATGGATTTGTTATCGTGCATGGGCCATGTCCGACTTTTCACTGTGGTTGACCTGATGGAAACGGAACACATTCCGGCTTGGCTGATTACGGGAGAAATTATCCAAGGCTTGGACAATCGTAAGAGGGATCCGTCAATCCGGCTGACTGGAAGTACCCGTCTTCTTCAGGTATATTACCTATTGATAAGTGTAGTTTGTAGTGCCTATTTCGTAGTGTTTTTAGTCCCATTTCCTTGCGGAATCGCTCCTTGGGAGCGGTTCATGGGCTACTTATGCTTCCTCTAGTTCGTTTCAGGTTCCCGAGGCCATTCATGAAGAGTTGGAGCGATTCCGACTCAATACATACACTTTTCGGAGCCAACGAAGTGAAGGAACAATCACTCGATGCCTTGGATTCGACCCCGAGACCTTGGGACCCAATCCCCAGCCTCCGAGACCCAATCCCGAGTCCCGAGAATCGATGACAAGTCCATGTGAAGCAAGGAGGGACCAAAATGATCATATTGGAGGCCTACAAGACTCATCCCCGACGGGTATGCACCTCATCCCGTCCGGGATGAATTGCACTTTTGAAGGGGTCATTGCCAGGCCGTCCCGGTAGGGGCCAACCCGTCCCGGTCGGGATGACAGGCCGTCCCGGTCGGGATGATCCCGTCCCGGTCGGGACCAAGCACCTGTAGCCGCGCCTCTTATTTTCCTCCTCTTTCATTCTTGTACCCCTATAAATACTTCCCTCTTATATTGTTTATGGATCTTACCATACCCTAGACTATTTTAAGCTTCTCTACAACATATAAACCCTAGATTTAGTTTTCCTCACATTAGTTTAATCTTCCTTTAATCTTTAGTTAATCTAGTTGTAATTAGTCTTGTAATTAAGAAGATTCTTGAAGACTCACCCAAGCTTGACAACCTTGGGGTTTTATTTGGGTTTCTTATTAATTCAAGTTCTCATCTTTTTCATCCAATTGTAGTGGGTATAATTTCTCTTCTCTTAATCTTTGTTTTATCATCAAGTTTTAATCATTGATTATTGTTTATTGTTCTTGATTGTTCACCATGAATGTTTTGATGTTTGTGATGTTGTTTTCTCTTTTCATTGTTATAGTTAGTATGATTATGAGTGAGTAGTTTTCTTGTGGGTTAGTAGGGGGATTAAGGGTAGAATATGGGTGATTAGGGTTTGATTAGGGGTAAAGGGTGAATCTTTATTGTTAGTCACATACTTGGCACACCATGTGTTTGTTGAAATGCTTGTTTGAGTTGTAGTGGCCATGCTTCTCATGCTAGTCTTCCTCGACTCATTGTTTGTCTTGTATGTGGTTATGTTGAGTATAGTGTTGAGGATAGTCGTAGTCACGAGAGTGCGGACTAGGGTCTAAGTTGCGAGAGTCCGGACCTACCTCGACATTGGTCTAAGTTGCGAGAACCCGGACCTACCTCGACATCGGTTTAAGTTGCGAGAGCCCGAACCGATTTTAGCAATTAGGAGGCACCTACACCCTTGACCACCCGAGTCACCCTACTACACTTATGAACCCGACCTAACCCACTTCTTCTTCATATTTGATTCAACTTATTAGTTAGTCATCATTTCTTTAGTTCATTGTTTAGTTTGTGTTTAGTTATTTCATTTAGCCTTATTATAGTCTAGTTCATTGTTAGTCTACTTCCTACTTCTCCTCTCATCATAATTCATCAATTAGTAGCTCTTTGTGTTTGTTTGGTAGCGTAGTCTCGTTATAGGCCGACTTAGTCTAACCCTTGCGACACCGTCTCCATGGACACGACCCGACTTACCCTAACTACCGTTAGGATAGCCGGTTATATTTATTTGATCGGTGGGATCCACGACAAATCCCACCACCAATTTGGCGCCGCTGCCGGGGACGGTGCATTGTTTAGACTTAGTTTGCTTATAGCTAGACTTAGTTACTCTTCTTGTGCTCTTCTATCATCTCTTGTGAATATTCTCTAGATTTTTTCTTGTTTCCTTAGTTTTATTTCTTCCTCTTTCTCTTTGTCTTTCGATTGTGCTTGTTTATTGTCGTTACCTAGTGCCCATAAATCACTAGGTGTTCTCACGTTTGTTCTAGTGCGTAGTGTATGCCTAGGCGGGGAGGTGAATTCTTTCTCTTTAATCCAGAGCCGGAGAGGCTTTTTCGAGCCTTTCGCCAACGGACGATTAACCGGGTTAGAATCTCTCAACCAAGCGCAAGGAATACCCATCAAGAGCAAGCTCAAGGAAGCGATATTGAGGAAGCATCTCGAGAGACGGCCGAAGGGAATTTCACCAATCCCTTTGGATTTTTTAGTCCTAGTTCCCCCTCTACATCTACTTCAACTCCGTCTTCACCACCGTCTCCCTTACATCCAATAATGCTGAAGTTTTCCTCCCACTCTACATTTACGGAAGATGTCTTGCCGGGACCCAATGCTCTACCGGCCGCTTATGCCGGAAATTTTACGGCCAAGACTCACTTCATCCAACTTGTGGAGAGGAACCAATTTAGTGGTTTGCCCACCGAAGACCCGCACCAACACATGGAGACTTTCTCCGATTATTGTGACGCCATTTCTCACCCCGGAGTTACACAAGATCAAATCCGATGGGTGTTATTTCCATTCTCATTAATTGGAAAAGCGAAGCAATGGTTCAAGAGTCTCGATAGGGCAACCATGGGCATCGACACTTGGAAGAAACTTGCATTGGCATTCTACCAAAAGTTCTACCCTCCGGAGAAGACTAACTTGCTTAGGGCCTCCATCACCGGTTTCCAACAAAGGGATGAAGAGAGCCTATATGAAGCTTGGGAGCGGTTTAAGTCTTTGGTTAGGTCGTGCCCTCATCATGGACTCTCACAATGGTTCTTGGTACAACAATTTTGGAATGGCCTTTATGAGGACTCGAGAGCTATACTTAATATGGGCTCCAATGGTAGGTTTACCGAGGTCGATGACAACCAAACTTGGGCGAGAATCGAAGAGATGGCGGTGCATAATTCGCAATACTCTAGGCCTAGGAAGGCAAATCGAGGAGGTAGGCACGAGGTCGATGCTATAACTCAATTAAGCATTGACCTTGGAGCTCAATTGAAGACCCATATGGAGACCATTGACAAGAATCTCCAAGGTCACCTCACTCAAGTTCAAAGCATTGGTTCCTCCAATCAACACTCAATTCAAGAAGTAAATGCTTTGGGATTTGCACCTCCTTTGCCTTATTATGGGATGTGCGATACTTGTGGAATCGTTGGTCATAATCCTATTCAATGCCAAGGAAGTATTGAGCAAGTGAATGCTTTTCAAGCGTTCTAGCAAGGTGCCTCCTATTCCAATCAATACCAAGCTTCCAATCAAGTCCCTCAACAACATCGTCCTTATGTTCCACCTCCCTTAAGGGACAACAACCAAGGTTACCAAGGCAACTCAAGGCCTTTCAACAACTTCAAGCAAAGTAACCAAGGTTCATTCAACAACAATCAAGGGTTCCAACAAGGGAACTTCAACCAAGGCTATCAAAACCACAACCATGGCAATAATAAGGAAATTCTCGTGGGTTCCAAGGGAACCGTCAACAACAAGCAACTCAAGCTAACCGTCAAGAGAGCAAGCCTAGGAGCCGGTCTCCTATTCATGATTACGGTGCTCCATTAGCCCTCACCGATACTCCGCACAATCCACAATCTCCAACTCGTGATTTCGACGTTCAAAAATCTATGTTGGAGATGCAAAGGGGTCAAATGGAGATGTCAAAGAATCAACAAGAGTTCTATGCTTATATTCAAAGGGACAACATGGCGAGAGATGCTCATACGAAGATGCTTGAGACCAAAATAGCTCAACTTGCATCGGTAAGTTCTTCAAGGCAACCGGGGCAATTACCTCCTCAAGGTAAAACACCGAAATTTGAGCATGTGAATGCTATTACCACGAGGAGAGGTACATCTTATAACCCTCCCCCACCCCCGAATGAGCAAGAGCCAACAAGAGAAGCTATGTCCCCAATTCAAGAAGACCAAAGCTTGGGAAATCCAATAGAGGAGCAAGTCTTATAGGAGATCGAGAGACCCCAAGAAGACAAGCTTCCTCCACTTCAAGGAAAAGACAAGGGCAAAAGGAAAGTGTCATTTGAGGAGTCTACCCCGATTGAGCAAAATAAATACCAAATCAAGTTGCCTTTCCCATCAAGGCAAATGAAGACTAAGGTGGAGACTCAATACGACAAGTTCCTTAACATCGTGAAGAAGTTGGATGTTAGTGTCCCGTTCACCGAATTACTTACCCAAATCCCGGCATATGGAAGATTTATGAGAGAAATCTTAGCTAGGAAGAGATCCGTCGACAAGGAAGAGACCGTAGCGTTCACAAGGGTGGTGAGCGAGCTTATGCAAGGTTCCACGCTTCCGAAGTTGAAGGATCCGGGTAGTTTTTCGATCCCTTGCACCATAGGCAACCTCTTGATCAAGAATGCGTTATGTGACTTGGGCGCGAGTGTGAGCATCATTCCCTATTCTATTTGTTGCCAACTCGGAATGAAGGAGTTGAAATGTACGTCCCTCACCCTCCAAATGGCCGATAAATCACTCAATCGACCATTAGCAATGTTAGAGGACGTACCGGTACGAGTCGGAAAATTCTTCATTCCGGTCGACTTCATTGTGCTCGACATGCCGGAGGATGCCAACACTCCCATTATCCTTGGACGCCCATTTCTACACACCGCGGGTGCCATGATCGATGTAAAGAACGGTAGGATCACATTTGAGTTAAGCGAGGAAAAGATAGTGTTCGACCTCCAAGGCAACACTTCGCCTACTAAGGATGAATCATGAAATATGATCCAAGCCAAGAAAGACATCGATCTAGGGGGTGAACCGGGACAAAGCTTGAACAAGAACTCTTATGAACTTGAGGATGATGACTCCGAGGATGGAGAAGATGAGTGCCCATATCATGGGCTTGATGACAAGTTGAAAAGCAAGGAGAAGGATGAGCCTCCCTTGGGGCCACATGAAGACGGTGGACGTTTGGGTATGTCCCCAAAGACCAAAAGTACAAGTTCAAGTCGTTGAACTTGGAAGATCGGGATGCCCCAGGAACGTCAAGGCAAGGCCATGAAGAGCCTTGGTATGTGGTTGGTTATATCTCGAGCTTGATTGAAGACTTTGCTAGGGCCTTCGACTTGTTTTTTCGTGCCCTTGATGGAGATGGAACTAGTTTTGGTTGTTGAAAAAGATTGAAGAATGTACCACCTTGGTTTGACGGAGTTCCACAAGAACCGTCTCTTTGTATATACCTCTTTCCCTTGTAGTTTGTTTGGTTTTGTGAAATTCTTGATTATTTGGATGATTGATGAGCGTTGTGAGGGAGGGAATTTGATGCGTTTTTTGAGTTTATTGTGATAGGTGTGAAGTAGAAGTGTCTCCTAGTAAGGAGTGGTCATTGTTGGAGCTTGGATTGTGTGAAGGGAAGTCGGTTTTTGAAGCTTGGAACGAGCTTTTGGGAGCTATAGAGGGTTAGGAGACTCTTCCCGGCCTAGAAGAGGTCATCCCGTCCGGGATGGATGAGCCATCCCGACCGGGAAGGATGTCATCCCGTCCGGGATGAGGTGCACAAAAGATGGGTCTACTGACGGGTCATCCCGACCGGGACGAAGCCTTCCCGACCGGGAAGAGCCGGTCATCCCGACCGGGACCACCCATCCCGACCGGGATGGACCCCCTGTCCTCCTTTGGCCTTTTCTTCGTTGTTTGAGCCCACCCAACCACTTTGTACCCCCTCCCAACCTCCCTACATGTCCTTACCCACATAATATGACCCCCATACCTCACATATACATTTTCACCTCACTTTCACTTCACTTTAAAATGACTTTCACATCAAAACCCACCTCATTATACTTTTGTACCCCAACCATGGATCCATATAGCGATTGGGGAGGAATAGCAACGACGACGACTAGCTACGTGCCGATTTGACTTATGAGACGATGAAGCGAGTGAGTTGCTACCCGTATGGTATGGCAACTATCCTCTCTTTTCCGTTTTTTTTAGCTTGTCCTCATTTGTTTATTCCCTTTCCCTTCTACACTTTTGTGTCATGGTAGCCTTCGAGGCCTTAGTATGGTTGCTCCCGATTCTCGATGACGTGACTACATCGAGAGTCATTTCAAAATCCAAATTTACAAGTATTTTCACTTTTTCTTTGATTTCTCTTTCTTTTTGTAGGATTTAGTCGGATTTGGGCGGAATCCGGGCTAGGTGACTTGATTACACCTAGTACTCCCCCCCCCCATTTTTTTTATTTCTTTCTTTTTATTTCTTCCCCCATCCATATCTTTTCTCGTCTCGGCCCATGGTGACTTGATTACACCCCGACCGGACACTTTCTACCCTTTTCTCCACTTTATTTTTGATTTTTATCTTTATTTTCGTAGTTTTTTTTCTTTTTCTTTTGTCTCTCCGCACACTACGATCGAGCATGAGGACATGGCTCGGTTTAAGTGTGGGGGAGCGATATTCTAGCATAGTTAGCTTTATTTTTGTAGTTTTTCGAAAAATCTTTAAAAACCCTAAAAATTTGAAATTTTTTCACAAAAATCAAAAAGATTTTTTTTTTCTGTGTTTTTCTTTTGTGTCATTGTCTCGTATATTTGTTTTGTTGGGTGTGTTTTCCCCCCTTTTCCTTATAGGTTGCTTAAACCACCGATGGCTTTGGAAAGCTTTCAAGATGTCCGGTAACATCTTCTATCCCTTTTTCCTTCTTTGTCTCTTGCGGAATTTGGAGGAGAATGTGATGTGGTGTGCTCGGGAGGAGCTTTGTAATTTGATGTTGGTTGGTTGCTCATTTGGAAGCTAGGGGTGGTGTTTGTGTTATGTATGTGTTCGTTTTGTGTTGTTCTTGTTTTGTTGCTTTTGTTTCTTTTTCTTTCGTTTTCGTTGAGTCTTTGTTTTGTGTTTTTTTGTGTGTCTTGTGTGTAAATGGTTTTCGAAAACCCGGTTTAGAGGCTAGTGTGCGAGCGTTTACTTTCCCTTCCTAGTTGTATAAATCGATTCTTGGACTTTAGTCTAGTAGAATGACCCTAAATCAATGATTTCATTGGTTTCTTACATTGAGTCCACCTAGCTTACTTGGGATTTACTACGGGATTTGCATTTTGACCATTATGACCACCCACGGTGTGAAAAGGCCTTGGTTACCGAGTCTCGTCCCTTAGGTGACCGTGTCTAGAATCGTTTGATTAGTCCAAGTTCTCCACCTTTTTTGTGGGTTTGAAGAGGGATCGCGACCCCCGACTTACCCATTTACCTACCTCCCACACATATCCACACAATAAGTTGCAATTTGTTGAATTCTCCCTTTCTTGTCATACAAAGAAATGCCAAAAAGCCAAATCAAGCCAAAAGGGCAAAGAAAAGAAAAGGAAAGAAAAAGAAAGAAAGAAAAGAATGAAGAAAAAGAAAAGGCACAAAAGCCAAAAAGAAAATAGAAAAGAAGAAAAAGAAATGGCATGGCAAAACAAAGCAAAAATGCAAAAGAAGAAGAAAATGCCAAAAGAAAATCATCTCACAAAAATAGAAACCTTACACCTCATAAAATAAGCCTTTTACCGACTATTACCGTGAAGAGCCTACCAAAGGACCGAGTCCCTAGGAAGGATGATAGCGGTAATGGTCGGTCTTCCCTCACTTTGCAATCATTTCCACTTTTTTACTTGGACTAGTTAGGCGGTTTCGGACATGGGACGACCCTCTCGGCTCTTTGCTAAAGGGGGCGGGGTCTCACTTAGCTACAGTGTCGACTAACACCGTGGTTCATCCTTTTTCCATCCCGCCGATCGTCCCGTGGTACGTTCTTAGAAGGTTAGGAGGAACCGAGGTAAGTTACCAACATTTTTATTTCTTTGTCGTCATACTATTAGGGTTTTGTCCATTTTGGTTTGTATTGCTAGCTTGGGAACGTTGTCACTTGCCTTGAGTCCTAAACCGGTGATTCTTTCACCGCTTGTTTGAGGGAAGCGGTATTTCTTTTCTTTTGGGTGCAACCTTTTGTGTGCTTGTTTGTTTATGTGTTTTTGTGTCCGGTTGCATCCACAGTTTTGTCGCAAGACCCCACTTGCCTTGCGGAGTGCACTTTTCCTCTAAGTGCACTCGCGTGAGTTGAAAGGGCGTAGGGTGCGCTAATACCCACTCGACTAGTTTAGTAGTTAGTATGTGCTTACTCGAGGGCGAGTAAGGGTTAAGTGTGGGGGAGTTGATAAGTGTAGTTTGTAGTGCCTATTTCGTAGTGTTTTTAGTCCCATTTCCTTGCGGAATCGCTCCTTGGGAGCGGTTCATGGGCTACTTATGCTTCCTCTAGTTCGTTTCAGGTTCCCGAGGCCATTCATAAAGAGTTGGAGCGATTCCGACTCAATACATACACTTTTTGGAGCCAACGAAGTGAAGGAACGATCACTCGATGCCTTGGATTCGACCCCGAGACCTTGGGACCCAATCCCAAGCCTCCGAGACCCGACCCCGAGTCCCGAGAATCGATGAGAAGTCCATGTGAAGCAAGGAGGGACCAAAAGGATCATATTGGAGGCCTACAAGACTCATCCCCGACGGGTATGCACCTCATCCCGTCCGGGATGAAGTGCACTTTTGAAGGGGTCACTGCCAGGCCGTCCCGGTCGGGACCAACCCGTCCCGGTCGGGATGACAGGCCGTCCCGGTCGGGATGATCCCGTCCCGGTCGGGACCAAGCACCTGTAGCCGCGCCTCTTATTTTCCTCCTCCTCCTTCATTCTTGTACCCCTATAAATACTTCCCTCTTGTATTGTTTATGGATCTTACCATACCCTAGACTATCTTAAGCTTCTCTACAACATATAAACCCTAGATTTAGTTTTCCTCACATTAGTTTAATCTTCCTTTAATCTTTTGTTAATCTAGTTGTAATTAGTCTTGTAATTAAGAAGATTCTTGAAGACTCACCCAAGCTTGACAACTTTGGGGTTTTATTTGGGTTTCTTATTAATTCAAGTTCTCATCTTTTTCATCCAATTTTAGTGGGTATAATTTCCCTTCTCTTAATCTTTGTTTTATCATCAAGTTTTAATCATTGATTATTGTTTATTGTTCTTGATTGTTCACCCTGAATGTTTTGATGTTTGTGATGTTGTTTTCTCTTTTCATTGTTGTAGTTAGTATGATTATGAGTGAGTAGTTTTCTTGTGGGTTAGTAGGGGGATTAAGGGTAGAATATGGGTGATTAGGGTTTGATTAGGGGTAAAGGGTGAATCTTTGTTGCTAGTCACATACTTGGCACACCATGTGTTTGTTGAAATGCTTGTTTGAGTTGTAGTGGCCAAGCTTCTCATGCTAGTCTTCCTCTACTCATTGTTTGTCTTGTATGTGGTCATGTTGAGTATAGTGTTGAGGATAGTCGTAGTCACGAGAGTGCGGACTAGGGTCTAAGTTGCGAGAGCCCGGACCTACCTCGACATTGGTCTAAGTTGCGAGAGCCTGGACCTACCTCGACATCGGTTTAAGTTGCGAGAGCCCGAACCGATTCTAGCAATTAGGAGGCACCTACACCCTTGACCACCCGAGTCACCCTACTACACTTATGAACCCGACCTAACCCACTTATTCTTCATATTTGATTCAACTTATTAGTTAGTCATCATTTCTTTAGTTCATTGTTTAGTTTGTGTTTAGTTATTTCATTTAGCCTTGTTATAGTCTAGTTCATTGTTAGTCTACTTCCTACTTCTCCTCTCATCATAATTCATCAATTAGTAGCTCTTTGTGTTTGTTTGGTAGCGTAGTCTCGTTATAGGCCGACTTAGTCTAACCCTTGCGACACCGTCTCCGTGGACACGACCCGACTTACCCTAACTACCGTTAGGATAGCCGGTTATATTTATTTGATCGGTGGGATCCACGACAAATCCCACCATCACCTATTTTTCCGATTTTTTTTGCGATTTTCGTTTTTTTTTTTCGCGAATTTTTTTGTTTTTGGCGCGGTTTTCTCGATTTTTCGCGATTTTTGATTTTTTTTTGCGATTTTTTCCAGCTTTGGCTATTCGAGAGGCTATCAATCGTGGATCCTCCCCTTGACGTGAGCCGATATCGCCCCAATCAAGTGATGACGAGGAGACGGACCATTGACTTTTCTCGCCATAATACTCAGAAATATTGGGACGAATTGCTGTCTTTCCATGGAGGCCCGTTGATCCGATGGACCGTACCCTGGTGGCCCATTTATGTTTGGACCGTATCAGGTGATCCTATCTTTTAGGCAGACAATTCACCTTTATCCCGATCGCATACTTAGGCAATATGGTCGGGCCCAAAGAATCCCGGAAATTGAGGCGGTCGTGAGCGAATCTACTCAGCTGACGGATGTGATGTGTGACACCTGGATGCAGCGGTGGTACACCCGGGCTACTTGGTCTGTTTCTAAGACTCTTCACTCAATTTGGGTATCGGATTCTTATGTGAAATGGACGAAGGCGAATTCAGCTAAAACCCGAGCTGCCTTAAAGACTGATGAGGCTTTCGACCTGCTGCGACGAGAGCAAGCTAAGGATAATATAAGTTTCTTCGACGAGGGTGATATTCCGGCTACGTTGGTTCGGCTGATGTCAGGTCAGAAAAGAAAAACTAGAACTCAAGCTGAAGGGTCCAGTACTAAAGGTGCACGGGGGAAAGTGAGCCCCCAGAACGACCTAGAAAGAAGACTCGGCCCAAAATTAAGGGTTCAGGACCGACTCGGTCCTCGAGACAGACTACCCGAGCACGTACGGGCTCGGCTTGGACCAGTGACAATGGCGGAAGACCCGTTGTCGAAGAAACGGGTTCGAGCTAAAGAGGTTCCACTTATGATCCGGGAACGTTCGCCCCCGCCCCGTCGACCTCGGGCTCCGCGTGACCCAAAAGACAAGGGGAAAAGAAATATGCATGAGCACTAGCCTCCTTAATTTTATTATTTAAGTACTACTATTACTTTTGTGGTGTGATTTTTTTTTGTTTTTTTTGTGTGATGTATTTTTGAAATTTCCGAGTTTATCGTTTTTTAATAAAAGACATATTAATGAATTCTGTTCCCATCTTTTCGTTATTGCAGTGGTTGTACCCTTTCGAGGGGTTGCCTACGTATCCACAATTAGTGGAATCAAACCAAACGTAGTTCATTTTTTTTTGCAATTTTTGAAATACACCAAGACTATTAGTTCGAGATGTGCGACAGTAGGATAAATAATTCTAGCTCATTGACTTGCTTATAATTTTTTGAAAATTTTATAAAAAGACGGATTTTTACAATTTTTTGCAAATGACATTGAGATAAGGTTTAGGGGTAGTAGCGCTTCAACTGGTCCAAGTTGGTTGGGTTGACGAATTCGTTCCCGTCCAAGTCTGTCAGCATCACCGTACCGCTCCTCCCGATAGGACCTTTTTTACCAAGTACGGCCCAACCCAATTGGGTTTGAATTTTCCTCTTGGGTCAACCGGTAGTAATGCACGGACCGATTTTAGAACCATGTCCCCTTCTTTGATATTTCTGGGCCTAACTCTTTTGTTGAAGGTCCGTTGTATCCTTTTTTGATATATTTGGATATTGCTGAGAGCCCGGAATCGTCGTTCGTCTAAAAGAACTAGCGAGTCGTATCGGGCTTGGACCCAATATGCTTCAAGCACTTGGCTCTCAAGTAAAATCCTAAGGGATGACACTTCTAGTTCGATTGGTTGGACTGCCTCCATTCCATATGTTAAATAATATGGGGTTGCTCCGGTTGCGGTGCGAATTGACGTCCGGTACCCCCATAGGGCAAAAGGAATTTTGTCGGGCTAATCCCGGTAATTATCAGCCATCTTTTAAGTATGGTGACAATTGTTTTATTGGTTGCCTCTACCGTTCGACTTGTTTGGGGACGGTAAGGCGAGGATGTATGCCTTTGGATTTTATATTTTTCCAGTAAAGTGGCGGTTTCAGCTTGGAAATGGGTCCCGTGATCACTGATAAACTCGTGCGGGATCCCGTACCGGCATATAATCTTGTTTTGGATAAATTTAGCAACGTGCTTGGCGTTCAAGATCCGATATGACTCAGCTTCGATCCATTTAGTGAAATAGTCGATAGCCACTAAGATGAAACAGTGACCTCCTGTTCCGGAAGGGTTACCTTGCCAATTATATCGATACCTCATGTTGAAAATGGCCATGGTGATGTCATGGTGTATAGTAGGGATGACGACATATGTTGTACATTGGCAAAAATATGACAGTTTATGGCAGTGTTTGACGTATAATTGGCAGTCAGTGTCCATGGTGTTCCAATAATATCCGAGTCTTGTGATTTTTTGGGCTAGCATATGGGCGTTCATATGCGGACCTTTTTCACCATCGTGTACCTCGGCCATTACCTTTTCGGCTTGCGTTTTGTCGATACATAGGAGTAGAGCCCCCTGTGCTGTCTTTTTGTATAACTATCCGTCGTCTGTACGAACGAACTTGGTTGCCAGTCTTCGCAAGGATTTCTTAGCTCGGTTTTCAGCTCCCTGGGGATATTCTCCCGATGTCAAGTAGGTTAGGACATCTTGATACCAAGGTTCCGGATCAGTTTTTTCGATGTCTTGGATGGCGTGGATATATGCCGGCTCGGACCGTCTTTCGACACAAATCAGCATGTTGGTTAGGTGCTCCGGGATATTTAGTAAGGATGCCAATTTGGAAAGTGCATCTGCAAATTGATTTTCCTCCCGGGGCAGATAGATATATTCTACCTTTTGGAACTATTTTTCGAGAACCCTTACTCGCGCTTGGTAAGCTACGAGATTGGCGTTCTGAGTTTTCCATTTTTGGAGAGCTTGATTAATGACTAGATATGATTCACCGTGGACCCGGAGGTTTGTTACTCCTAAATCAGCGGCGGCTTGAAACCCGTGAATGCATGTTTCATACTCGGCTGCGTTGTTAGTCACGTCAAAGTCCAGCTTAATGGATAACGGTGTATGCTCTCCTTTTGGAGAAATGAATGAAATCCCGACCCTGAACCCTCGGAAGTTGGATGCCCCATCGTAATATAAATCCCATGTCTCGGTGTCAGTATGGAATATGTCTTCATCTGGAAAAGCCCAAGTATCGATATGCCTTTTTTCAGATATCGGGCTATCGGTGAGGAATTTGGCTACAACCCGACCTTTGATGGCTTTTAATGGTACGAACTTGAGGTCGAACTCGGCTAGCATTAAAGTCCATCTTGACATCCTACTGTTAAGGATGGGCTTTTCGAATAGGTACTTGATAGGATCCATTTTGGATAAAATATGTACCTCGTGACTAAGCATATAGTGTCGGAGCTTTTTAGTGGCCCAAACCAAAGCTAAGCACGTTTTCTCGAGCATTTTATACTTGCACTCGTATTCCAGAAACTTTTTACTGATGTTGTAAATAACTCGTTCTTCTAAATCAACCGTCTGGGCCAGCATAGCCCCCACGGCTGTCTCGGTCGTTGTTAGGTATAACGACAAAGGCAAACCGGGTTGAGGTGGCATCAATACCGACGGTGCAGACAGAATCTCTTTGATTTTATTGAAAGCCGCTTGACATTCATCGTCCCACAGTGTTTGTTCTCCTATTTTCAGTTTCTTGAAAATGGGCTCACATACCGTGGTTAACTTTGAAATGAACCGGCTAATGTATTGGACTTTCCCGATAAACCCCCTTATTTGTTTTTTGGTTTTGGGTGGCTGCATCTCGGTAATGGCCTTGATTTTAGCTGGGTCGACCTCGATGCCGCGTTGGCTAACGATATGGCCCAGTAATTTGCCTGACCTTACCCCGAAACTGCATTTTTGAGGGTTCAGCCTCATGTTGTACTTGCGTAATCGGGTGAAGAATTTTCTTAGAGCGGGGATGTGCCCGCTTCGATCTTTGGACTTGATAATCATGTCATCCACGTAGACCTCCACTTCTTTGTGCATCATATCATGTAATAAAGTGGTGGCGGTCCGTTGGTAAGTGGCCCCGACATTGATAAGCTCAAATGGCATAACGGTGTAACAGTAAGTCCCCCAAGGTGTAATGAAGGTGGTCTTACTCATGTCTTCTTCCGCCATTTTGATCTGATTGTATCCGGCATACCCGTCCATTAACGATAGGAGGGCATGATCGGCTGTGTTGTCCACCAGTATGTCGATGTGTGGCAACGGGAAATTGTCTTTTGGGCTGGCTTTGTTAAGGTCCCGGAAGTCTACACATACCCGTACTTTGCCGTCTTTCTTGGGTACCGGCATGATGTTCGCAGCCCAATCTGGATATTCAGATACTTGAATAAAGCCTGCTTTGAACTGCTTGTCCACTTCTTCTTTGACTTTGAGAGACCATTCGGGCCTCATCCTTCGAAGTTTTTGTTTTACCGGCTTACATCCGTCTTTGATGGGTATACGGTGTTCAGTTATCTCTCGATCTATTCCCGGCATGTCCTTGTAGGACCATGCGAAGATGTCTTTAAATTCTTGGAGGAGATCCATGAATTGTTGTTTCTCCTCGGGATCTAAGGATAAACCCAACTTAAGCATCTGGGGCTCTAAAGTGGTTCCCACGTTAATGGACTCAGTTTCCTCAATTACCGGGTCTCGGGACTCCCTTTGCTCGAGCTGCTCGATCAGATGTGGAGGTAGAGGTACATGTTCGTCGGGTTTCTCAATGTCATTGCATATAAAATTTTTGAAAGAATTTTGGAAATAAGACAAGTTGTAAGCAGAACAAATTTCGTTATTATTGCTAGTAAATTTTGAAAATAGCTAAAAGAGAGCGGCCATCTGATCGTTGGTTAGTGGCGGGATAGGGAGAGCTCTCGGGACAGACTCCGAGACTCCCATAGGTGTGACTAAAGGAAGAGGGGTTACAGACTCGATCCTAGTACTGGACCCTTTAGACTTGGACTCAGACTCCGACTCTGACTCTAACTCAGACTCGGACTCGGACTCAGACTCAGTGTCTGGCATATCCCCTTCACCGGTAGTCAGCTAGTAGACTCGACATTGGCTGTCGGTCCACTTGGTTGTCTTTCTCCAAGCTCTCTTCCCAGTGTCAGCACCAACTTCGGAGATCAGCTTGGTTGGATCGAACCGGCTACTGCGGAGGATCAGGTTCACTAGCTCTTACTTGAGGGTCGGGACAACCTTGTCTTCCCCGAATGGGAGTCCCAGCATGGACTCGGTATTACCTGCACCTTCCTTAGACTCGGTCTGAATGAGGGCAAAGATGTCATCCGGGATGAAATTGCATTCCCGAGCCAATTTGGTCTCGGGATACAAGATGGTGGGCTGATAGAGGCCCACCTGAATAGCCGCCAACACTGGAGTGACAAACTTGATAGTATATGTTCGGCCCACGTGCCCCGGGGTCATAGTGTAACCCAAGCCAACTCGAGACTGCCCGTCATTCAGAACCTCGATAACCTTCGCAGCTGGAATAAGGCTTGAAGAGATATTCTTCTTCAATCATTCCCACGAAATTGAATCCTCGTGGGTCAGTCTAGCCCGCCGTATTGCAGCTTGCTACGGTTATGGGAGTAGCTTCGAGAGTGACGACACCGTCTTGTAGAAGCATCTTGACTTTCCTGTGGAGCGTGGAGGATACAGCTTTGACCGCGTGAATCCATGGTCTCCCGAGTAGCAGATTGAAAGATGAGGTGACATTAATCACCTGAAATTCTAGCTCTTTTTCTATCGGGCCGGTTATAATTGTTAATTTGACGGCCCCAGCAACCGATTTTGGGCTTCCGTCGAAAGCCTGAATGGTTTGCGCCGTTTGGAGATAATCGGCTTCGGTGATGCCAAGGGCCTTAGCAGTCCTTAAAGGAAGGACGTTTACAGCGGACCCGTCATTGATCAGGGTCATCGGGAGATACTTGCCCCGGCAGATGACCGTAACGTAAAGGGCTAAGTTGTGGGTCGTCCCGAACGGTGGCAAGTCGGACTCTGAGAAATTGATGAGTGGGCCTTCTTCCTTAGATTTGCCCTTGAGATAGGGCATGATGGTCGCTACCATTTCAGTTGGGGTAACCAATGAGTCGACCTTGATTTGATCGAAGGCCTTAGTAAGCGCCTCTCGACGTTCTTGAGAACTAACCAAAAGCTGCCATATGGTGAGATCCACTCGAGCCCTTTTTAGCTGTTTGACCAGAGCCGTATCAGCATTTGACTCTTCAGGGGTTGATTCAACCTTCGCTGGCTCGGTGGCGGCCTCCGGGGTGGAGCGGCCGGTGGTGACGTGGTGGCTGCTGGCCAAGGCTTTGCATTTAGCCTTCCGGACTTCCTCAGGGGTGATAGGGACAACTTCCCCTTTTGGTAAGTAAACGTCATCTTCATCGTCGTTCTATATCCCGTTAATTTGTGGGATAAAAGGAGAAATTAGATGAGAACAGTCGATCACGTCTCCAGAGAAGATGGCATGGGTACTGAACGGGTTTTCTTTATTGCTCTATTTGTCTCCGGGCAATGGTATTTTTCCGCTTTCGATCAAGTCCTGGATGAGATGTTTCAACTTCCAGCACTTTTCTGTGTCGTGCCCGTTACCTCGGTGATAATGAGAGTAGGCCTGGATATTATAGCTTTTGGATTGTTTCTCGATTGGGACTTCCGGAATCGGGCCTATCGGCTGGATTAGGCCCTTTGAGGATAACCTTTGTAAGGCATGAGTATAGGTAGTCCCTATGTCAGTGAATGCCCGAGTCGGAGTATTCTTTATGGACGAGGTATCTAGTAGATTGACCTCGTCAAAGATGCTACGGGCCGCAGTTGTAGTTGCGGGCTTGTTGGAAGATGAACTAGCCCCTTGATATCCCTTGGCAGAGGCCTTAGTAAGGCTCTCTAACCTCAAGTCATCTTCGATTCTCGTACCCATTTCGGTTAAGGTGGCAAAATTAGGTATGACAGCGTACCGGAGATGGACCCGGTAAGAAGGTAGGAGATTCTTAACGAAAGCCTCCACTAAGACTTTTTCGCTGGGCTTGTCGACTAGCTTCACGCTTTCGGCCCTCCACCTTTGAATGTATTTAGTGAAACCTTCTGTGGACATGACGTAGGTCCACCCCGACGCGGCCACGCGCGGGTTTGAGGAGGCGAATGAATCTCCATATGAGATGGGTCGAATTGAAAGTTAAGTCGAATTAGGAGTCGCCACCGAACTTTGTGGGAGTTCGGACCCATTCGAGCCCACTCTATATCGTTATGGGCCGCACACAAAGTATGGCCCGTTTCTATTTCAGAGTTTATTGGGCTCGTCCCTTTGCATTGCGATACCGATACCGTCACTACCGGTTATCGTGTATTGAATGACTCTCGTGCGCCAACGGTTTCGGGCATCTGGAAACCGAGGTTTTGAGTAAGGGGTGAGGGTACGTGTTGGGAAGCCCACTAAGGACACCCAACCCCGCCTGCACTTAGCGGCCTCTACTAAGACATCGTTTGACTTTCTAATATGCGCGTTAGTAATCCGGTAAAATATTATGCAAACAACGTTTTACGAGATATAAATATCGAATGGGTTGCTACATCATTTTAATGCATTTAAATTATGGCCGAGGTGATTTAACATGTGATTGTTCATTTATAAGCGGTGAAACGCAAACAAATAAAAAAACGAACATAAAGCAAATCGGTTACAAGTTACACGGGCGGAAATACAACCCGGCCAAAACAAAAAAATAACGAACGAAGGTGGAATTATGGTAATAATAATAATATGAACGGACCCGTATATAGTAAATATAAACAAGACTGTCAGTTTAATAAATGGACAAACTTTGATTAAGCACACATTATGTTGTATACTAAGCGAAGGACGGAGATTTTAATACGCGCCCACGTATGGGACCTAAGCGTGGTGCTAGCTCGATCCCGAATCTCGATTTCTTGTCCCGACTTATCATAGCAAAAAATGGTGTATAGATTAGTCATGCATCGGATACGACTAAGGAGTCGCCGACACATAACTAATCGTGGAAGACGTTGATCAAAGTCGTGAAGGTGAATTAAAATGCATGGATTTTAGAAAGGAAGATCACGTGATCGACTTTGCACGCGACGACCGGAGTCGTAAAAAAAAAGACGAGGCTTGAATGATGTTTGAAGCTCTCGGTTTTGTTGAATAAAGAAGTCCACTCGATCGAGTCATAGCATGGACTCGATCGAGTGACCTTCTTACGGGTCTACTGCCTCTTTTTTGGGGTGCTACTCGATCGAGTAGCCTATGGCACTCGATCGAGTGCCCCCTGTACGAGCTATTGCTCAATTTCGTAAAGGGCTATATGAAATTAAAAGTGGTTTTAAAATCGATAATTAACTGAGTCACATACAAATATAACATGACTTATATTCGACTCGGTTTTCGATACTCGTAATGTGCATGTTAGGATTACGAGACCGTTATCGGAGATTTTTTGAAAAGGATGGTATAAAATTATTTTGAATCGGACCGGGACGAAATTGATTCCCTCCGCGTTACGTCATCTTTAATAATCCTTACGGATTACGTGATGCTTGGTTTAGCGTCAACGGGTTTCGCACCGACCCTTAAAAATGGAATTAGACACGTTCAACTACGTACTATTACGATCGCGTTACGCCCTTGAGTGCTTAGGGCGGTGCTCCTCGAAAGGGCGCCAGCACTATCGCGGCTCGTAAAGGGATTAAAAGGACTTTGTGCAATAGTCGTAGTTAAACAGGTTTAACCCGAATACGGTTTATAGATTTATATATGTATGCGGTATTAATATCAATATGACGAAAATTAATAATAAACAAAGTTAGCGGTTAAATGCGATAAAGAAAATGTTAGATGTTAGTAATAGTAGTGGTGTCGTTACTATCAACTAATTATAATACATATGCATACATATAAATAATGACGAAGAAAACAAAAAGAAAAGGGAGAAATAAATGTCGGTGTTGAATGTCACACCCTCAACCTACACGCTCTTGTTTCTCGGAATACGGTTCGTCAAATGGCGGCAAAGGCGCGGGAACGTCGAGATACGTAGGAAGAGTTGATGGTGTGTGTGGGGGGGTTTTTTAGGGATGGATTTTACGAGTTTTTGCTCTCGAGATGTATGTGAATATGTGTGTGTATGATGTTGTAAGTTATGGCTGAAATATGAGGGTTTTTGAAGGTGAAAGTTGGCTGAAAAAGTTGATGAAATGTAGAGGGTTGACGGGGTATTTATAGAAGAAACCCCACGACCTAAGGTCACTCGATCGAGTGGCCCTAGTGCACTCGATCGAGTGCCCTAAAATAATGGGTCTGTTCGGTTTTTGTGGCTCCACTCGATCGAGTGAGGCCAATCCACTCGATCGAGTGGATCACGCGGGTGAGCTTTTTTAGGAAGGAGTTGACTTTTGAATTTTTTTGAAAAAGGGTGATTGGCGCAATCTTCTAGAAACGCACCTGGTTGACTTTATGTGACGGATTCGTCTTTGACCGGGTTTTGACCCGGTCGCTAAAAGACGTTTTTTATTTTTGGTGTCGGTTTTGGCCCAAATTAGTCTCATTTTATTGGAAATGGCTCACTAGGCCTGAATTTGAGGTCAGTTTTGTGAGATTTGTACCCCGCTAAACGCCCATGCCGGACATTACTGATTCCGAGGCCATATTCGAGCGCGTTAAAGCACGTTTGCGTCCGATCACCATCGGGTGTTTTGTTGGAGACTGCTATAGACACTAGCAGCCAAATGCGGGTGTCTACAGAGCCCCCACTCTTACTGAGGGTTGGACAAGGCGAAATTCAGAGTAGCTACCAGGCCAATCGAGGATTAAGACCTGGCAGACTTCCGGTCGGGTCGCTTATAGTCCATTGGACTTGCGTGAAGGGCTCGCCAGCTGCAAGTTAGAAATCATACCTGAGCTGAAAATGATAAATCCGTGGGGATTTGTGGACTTGCCGTGTAAGTCGCGGGTGCGCCTATATGTTGGCCCATCCCGTGCTAAATCGGGAAAATGTCGTCTTTAGACTTTCCGCTGGGGTGATATGTGAATTGTGCGGGCTTGCTTCTGAAGCTTCGAGTTGTACCTGTATCAGTTACATAAAGTTTTGCATGCAACATTTAGGCAAAATACGACTCGCGCTGGGGAATAAAAAATTTGGATAGTTGAAATTTTCATAATTTTTTTGGATTTTGAAAAATTGACAGGACTGATCGGGATGACTTAAATCCTATGTCTGTAGGAGGAGACAAGGGTCAGACCTGTATGCTTAGGCCCGTTTGGGGAAAGGTGGCACAACAGCAGGGGAGCTACCACGGTTTTAGTGTTATGAATACATAATCCCTGTTCCTTCTTTACCACAATTCCCCATTCCTCTTTCCCTCAAGAAAAACTTGTCTCCTTCAAGAAACTTAATTATGGGTATTAAGCGTCTGATTGGCATGTTGCAAGCTTGGTCCCACCATTTTAGGGACGCGAATAAGGTAGCCCTAAAGCATACAGGCATATTTCAACTGTTCTCGTTTCGCCAGATGCACGTCGATCTCTACTTCCTCGACGCTTGTCTGTCTTAATGGGACGATACCTACCACGTTTTCGCCTTTCCTCGGGGCGAGATCTGTCCTCTCCCTGAGGAGATTGCTACCATAGGGGGGTGGAACCCGTTGCTCCGTCCCGCTGTCTCCTTCTCGGTCCGAGACCCTAGGAGGAAATTACGGGAGTTCTTAGGGCTCTCTCATGCTGAAGTATCCCGCATGGTTGAGGGGGATACTATTTCTTTGCTTGCCATGGCTGAGAAATTCATGAACCCGTACGATATCCGGGTTTTGCCCATTTATAGCCGCAGGGCGTTCACTTTCTGCATGCTTCGTGTGTATGCTTTTGAAGGCTATCTGGACTTGCTGTCATGTGTGGGCAGCGTTCGTCTTCTTGTCATTGCTGACCTAATGGAGACGGAATACAATCCTGCGTGGTTGATCACGGGGGAGATCATTCAGGGCTTGGACAACCGCAAAAGGGAAGAGTCAACCCGTTTGACTGGGAGCACCCGTCTGCTGCAGGTATATCGCTTTTCCTTTTTCTTGATTTTTTTTTTCACGATATCCCGCTACAGGGGAGCACTCAATCAAGTCACCCCGGCACTCGATCGAGTGGCTTCGTAAAAAGGCCCACTGTTCTGTTTAAGGGGTGTCACTCGATCGAGTGATCCCCAAGCACTCGACCGAGTGTCCCTGGGCAGATGTCTAAATTGTCCTGGAATCTCATAAGCCTCGTGTTCTTTTCAGCTCTGGCTATTTGAGAGGTTATCGATTATCGATTATCGAGCCTCCCCTCGACCCGAGTCAATATTGGTTCAACTAAGTGATGACGAGGAGACGGGCTACTGATTCATCCAGCCTT
Organism: Agrostemma githago; assembly: GCA_958450325.1. NCBI lineage: Eukaryota > Viridiplantae > Streptophyta > Magnoliopsida > Caryophyllales > Caryophyllaceae > Agrostemma > Agrostemma githago. The sequence continues at coordinate 54,878,886 of OY288247.1, read as the reverse complement.
ATCAACCAGAAATATTGGGATGAAGTATTATCATTCCACCGCGGTCCATTGATCCAATGGGTGGTTCCATGGTGGCCCATTTATGCGTGGATGGGTTTGGCGCCCAGAGATAAGGCGCGCTATCTGGTGATTTTGTCCCTCAGCCAGACAGTTCACCTCTATCCCGACCGCATACTCAGGCAGTATGGGTGGTCTCAACGTATCCCGGAGAACGAGGCAGTTGTGAGTGAACCTACCCAGCTGACCGACATTATGTGCGACACTTGGATACAAAGGTGGTATACCCGAGTTACTTGGTCTGTTCCCGAGTCGCTTCATTCAATCTGGGTGTCCAACTCTTATGAGAAGTGGACCAAAGCGGAGACTGCCGAAACTCGTGCTGCCTTGAAGGTCGATGAAGCCTTCGACCTGCTTCGGCGAGAGTAGGTTAAAGATAATAGGGGTTTATTTGATGAAGGTGAGACTCCGGCCACCCTGGTCTGTCTAATGTCGGGTCAGAGAGGAAAAGCTAGGACTCGAACTGGGGGGTCCAGTGCTAGAGGTGCTCGGAGGGAAGTGAGCCCCCAGACAGACTTGGAGAGGAGACTAGGGCCTAGACTATCAGTCCAGGACCGACTTGGTCCTAGGGATAGGTTGCCGGAGCACATACGGGCTCGACTTGAGCCTGTAACGATAGCTGAAGACCCGCTGTCGAAGAAGCGGACCCGAGCTAAAGAGGTTTCCCTTGTCATCCGGGAACGCTCGCCCCCGCCTCGACGTCCCTGGGCTCCTCATGACCCGAAAGACAAAGGCAAGGGCAAGATGCCCTAGATAACTGTCTCCTTTTATTATTATTATTATTATTTGGATATTATTACTATTTTTGTTGTGTGTTTTCGTTTTGTGGTTTTTTCGTGGTTTTTTTGTAATTTGGAACTCCCGAGTTTATCATTTTTTTAATAATAAAAGCATTCTATTAGTGAAACCGTTTCTGTCTTTTCGTCATTGCGGTGGTTGTGCCCTTTTGAGGGGCTGCCTACGTATCCACAATTAGTGGAATCAAACCAAACGTAGTTCAGGCGTAGATTTTTTGCAATTTCGAAATACATCAAGACTATTAGTTCGAGATGTGCGACAGCAGGATAAATAATCCTAACTTATTGACTTGCTTATAATTTTTTTTAAAAAAATTTATAAAAAAAAGACAAATTTTATAAAGTTTTTGCAAATGACATTGAGATAAGGCTTATGGGTAGTAACGCTTCAACTGGTACAAGTTGGTCGGGTTGACAAATTCATTCCCGTCCAGGTCTGTCAGCATCACTGCTCCTCCCGATAGAACCTTCTTTACCAGATATGGCCCAGCCCAATTGGGTTTGAATTTTCCTCTTGGGTCAACCGGTAGTAAGGTGCGAACTGATTTGAGAACCAGATCCCCTTCTTTGATATTCCTGGGCCTAACTCTTTTGTTAAAAGCCCGTTGAATCCTCTTTTGATATATTTGGATGTTATTGAGGGCCCGAGACCGTCGTTCGTCCAAAAGAACTAATGAGTCATATCGAGCTTGAACCCAATCCGCTTCGGGCACTTGGCTTTCTAGCAGAATTCTGAGAGACGGTACTTCCAATTCGACTGGCTGGACTGCTTCCATTCCGTATGTCATATAATATGGATTTGCCCCGGTTGCAGTACAGATCGATGTCCGGTACCCCCATAGGGCAAAGGTGTAACACCCCTAATTTTTATAAATTAAATTCGTATTTGTATTTTTATTTTGTTTACGATCTTACTCGTAATCCTTAATTTTAGTTCTTATTGGACTTACGTTGACTTCGTCTTAAACTCCTAAAATATTTATTTTTCCTCGAATTTCTACTTCAACTCGAAACTCGTTAAGTCATTTTATTATTTCCTCAGGAAACCATTTTATTAAACTTTCATTGAATAATTATCGTTTTGTTTTCGAGAAATCAATGTAATTCATTTTTCGTTGGAAACTACTTATTCGTCGAGAAACTTTACTTCCTTTAAAACAATTATTTAAACTTGAGATTGACCCATTTGATTTCTCTAGTCAACTAATTATTTTTATCAACTTCGAACCAGACCCAAATATTTAATGTTGCGACAAAATAATATTTTAGCTCATCTCGAAGTTTGGGCCTAATTCTTTTTCTCATGCGATTTTAACCCAATTTATTTGTAAGCAAATTATTTATTTTTATTAATGATTTCGATCACACCGTGAATTATTTCCTTACCCAAATTGAGTCCAATGTTAACGTGTTTTGGAGCTAGTCAATTATTTGTTGACTTTAGTTTACTCTTTATATTAATTTTATTAATCACATGTTATTATCTTTTAGGAAGACTAACCTTCCTCTTATCCTCCTAGTGGCTATCAAAATCTTTTTGCAAGAGACTCCTAGTTTTCCTCGATTTCAATCGTGTTATACAACTAAAACACTACTCTTATTATTTAATAGCAATCTTAATTTTCCTACTTCTATTCCTCTTTATTCACATCTGGTAAACCATCCAAACACAAACTCTCTTCTATTAGTCTTCCTTCATTGCTGCGTTGCTGCTGTGCTGCTGCTGTTTCTCACACAAATCAGCCAGTGCTTACCTTATTTCGTTCATCAATCCGATTCTTAAATCCGTCCGTTTTCATTCCAATCTCAAAGGTAATTTAATTACTCTTTTTCTCCATCTCGTTTCCCTCTTTCTAATCCTTTCTTATGTGGTTCAAATACCATATGTTTTAATTTTTCGTAGGCTATCGTGCTAGATCCGATGAAGATGGTTATTTTATTAACTCGGATCTCGATGAAGGTAACACATGATGGCATGACTCGGTATTGCATGATATATATGTTGTAGTTGCTTGTAGTATCGTTTTAAATCTAATTTTATAAATATGTTTACTATTTTATTATGATGATATGTTTCAATTTCTAAAAATTATTATAGGGCCGAGACTAAAACGTATGAATAAAAATTAATTTCTTAATTTTTTGTGATTTTTAATATGAATTATCAAATTGAAAGTTTTATTGTTTTTAGTAAAGTTACAGCATGTTTTCGAATCTGTTAGTACTTTTGTACGATTTTTACTCCTGTTTACAGATCTTATTTTCGAAAAGTTTGAAAAGAGGCTACTGTTTATTTTAAGTTTATTATACGTCTATTAAATTTTGTAAATTAATTCCAAGTAGTTTCGTCACAAAAAATCGTTTATGAAAATGTGACGGATTAGTTTGCGAATCTGTCAGTTGTGGTAAAACCAAATTTAAAACCTATGATAAACTTTAAATTTAATTTTGATAATTTACGTACATTAACTATAAAGAGTCTAGTTAATATTTCTAATTGGATTTGTTTTAAAATAAATTTGTAAACATGTTTTATTAAAGGAATACGATCGGGTGACAGATTCTGTCAGTTTACAAAAATACGAATGAAAACCGCTCTTAAGTTAATAATTTCGATTTTATCCAGAAACAAAGGTTGTAGTTAAGCTTCTAAAGGTTTCAACCTCACTGATCTTACATTGTTTTCATTTTTAATGATTTTAATATGAAATTTATAGTAAGACAGTGAAATTCTGAAAAATCTGTAAACTTATAATTTATTAATTTTACTTACTTAAACTCCAACCCTTTTTAGAAATAATTATGATTTTTACTTTCCTTGACTTTTAATCATTAATTATATATTTATCTAATAAATATAATGTTTATGTCTCAAGGCCTAATATTAAATATTTTATATAACTCATATATTAAACGTTTTCTAATTATAATAATACCTATTTTGGAAAGTTACTATTTGAAGAAAGTTTCTATATTTGGAAGGTTACTATTTTGGGAATATTTAAGATATCTTCGGATAAAATATTTATTGGTTTGAATATGGAATAATGTTGGAAATGAGAATGTACAGTATATAAGTCTAGGATATGTTGGTTGTTACCATCAGCTATATGGTCAGTGTATTTGCGTCAGGGATACATTGATTGTCGAACTTGGTATCGTTTATGCTCAGGAGTCATGCGCATGTACTTAGGCTAGGACCTCGCTGAACGCAGTCCTATTATAGTTTGAGTTGTCTGGTGAGAGGGCTTAGGAGTCGCTTCGTGGGCACTGAGTTCCTTAACCAGTGAGGCTTAGGGTCGCTTCGTGGGCACTAAGTTACACTTCGGTGTTGTTTTGACATATCTCTTGCAGTAAAAGCTGTACTTATCATCGGTTTTATATTCCATTATTCATTTTGACGCCGTCAGGCTGCTGAATTGTTTTCTGGTTTTGAATTTATTTTGATATATATAATGCTTTGAGTTTAATCTATTTTCATATATTATGCTTCTATTGCCTATATATTATGTAATATGGCTGGGAGAACTGCCTGAGTTACTCCCCACTGAATTGTGGCTGTTATGTTTATAACATGACAGGTATTATGTGTTCCGGGTTTGGTGTGCGCTAGCGAGTGGCATGGATCCTACTCTGCTTTAATTATGTATGTTTATGGATTGTTAAACCCATTTGAAGGATTTTTATTTTTAGCTCTTTTGTAAAAAGTGGCCTTTGTATTGACTGACCGTTCTTTTTAATCTCAAATCTACAGTGTGTTTTAATCTCGAAACTACAGTGTGATATAGAACATCAGTGTGTTTTAATTTCAAATCTACAGTGTTTCCGCCACTGTATTGCGTTAGAATTTATAGGGGATTACAAAAGGGTATTTTGTCGGGCCAGTCCGGTAATTATCAGCCATCTTTTTAAGTATGGTGACAATTGTTTTATTAGCAGCCTTTACCGCTCCATTTGTTTGGGGACGGTAAGGCGAAGATGTATGCCTTTGGATTTTATATTTTGCTAGCAAAGTAGCGGTTTCGGCTTCGAAATGGGTCCCGTGATCACTAATAAACTCGTGCGGGATCCCGTACCGGCATATAATCTTATTTTGGATAAATTTGGCAACATGCTTGGCATTCAAGATCCGGTATGACTCGGCTTCGACCCATTTGGTGAAATAGTCGATAGCCACCAAAATGAAATAGTGATCTCCCGTCCCGGAAGGGTTCACCTTTCCAATTATATCAATACCCCACGTCGAAAATGGCCATGGTGATGTCATGGTGTATAGTAGGGATGACGGTATATGTTGAACGTTGGCGAAAATTTGACAATTATAGCAGTGCTTGACATATAACTGACAGTCGGTTTCCATACTGTTCCAGTAGTATCCGAGCCTCATGATTTTTTGGGCTAGCATATGAGCGTTCATATGCGGGCCGTTTTCACCGTCGTGCACCTCGGCCATCACCTTTTCGGCCTGCGTTTTGTCGATACATAGGAGTAAAGCCCCCTGTGCCGTCTTTTTGTATAACTGACCATCGTCCGTACGAACGAATTGGGTGGCCAATCTTCGCAGGGCCTTCTTGGCCCGGTTTTCAGTTCCTGGGGGATATTCTCCCGTGGTCAAATAGGTTAGAGTAGCCTGGTACCAAGGTTCCGGATTGGTTATTACGATATCTTGAATGGCGTTGATATATGCCGGCTCAGACCGTCTTTCGACGCAGATTGGCATACTGGCTAGATGCTCCGTGATGTTTAGTAAGGATGCCAGTTTGGAGAGTGCATCCGCGAACTGATTTTCTTCCCGCGGTAGATAGATATATTCTACCTTCTGGAATTGCTTCTCTAGAACCCTTACTCGCGCTTGGTAAGCGACGAGATTGGCATTCAGAGTTTTCCATTTTTGAAGGCTTGATTAATGACTAGAGATGAGTCCCCGTGAACCCGGAGATTTGTAACTCCTAAATCAGCGGCCGATTGCAACCCGTGGATGCATGCTTTATACTCGGCCGCGTTATTAGTCACGTTGAAATCTAGTTTGATGGATAACGGCGTATGCTCCCCTTTTGGTGATATTAGGAGAATACCGACCCCGAACCCTCGAAAGTTGGACGCCCCGTCGAAATATAGATCCCACGTTTCGGTGTCAGTATGGAATATATCTTCGTCTGGGAAGGACCAAATATCGGTGTGCCCTTCTTCGGTTATGGGACTGTCGGCGAGAAATTTGGCTACCACCCGGCCTTTGATAACTTTTAGTGGAACAAACTTAAGGTCGAATTCTGCTAACATTAAAGTCCATCTTGACATTCTGCCGTTAAGGACGGGCTTCTCAAATAGGTACTTGATCAGATCCATTTTGGATAAGACATGTACCTCGTGGCAAAGCATATAGTGTCGGAGCTTTTTAGTGGCCCAAACTAAAGCTAGGCACGTCTTTTCGAGCATCGTGTATTTACATTCGTATTCTAGGAACTTCTTACTGATATAGTAAATAGCTCGTTCTTCAGAATCGACTGTCTGGGCCAGCATAGCCCCCATGGCTGTCTCGGTCGTTGCTAGGTATAACGACAAAGGCAGACCGGGTTGAGGTGGCATTAATACCGGTGGTGCAGACAGAATCTCCTTGATTTTATCGAAAGCCGTTTGACACTTGTCGTCCCACAGTATTCGTTCTCCTATCTTCAGTTTCTTGAAAATGGGTTCACACACCATGGTTAGCTTTGAAATGAACCGGCTGATGTATTGAACTTTCCCGAGAAACCCCCTTATTTCTTTTTCGGTTTTGGGTGGCTACATCTCGGTAATGGCCTTGATTTTAGCTGGGTCGACCTCGATGCCGCGTTGGCTAACGATATGGCCCGATAATTTGCCCGATGTTACCCTGAAATTGCACTTTTGGGGGTTTAACCTAATGTCGTATTTGCATAGTCGGGTGAAAAACTTCCTTAAGGCAGCAGCATGTTCGTCTCGGCTTTTGGACTTGACGATCATGTCATCCACATAAACCTCCAATTCCTTATGCATCATGTCATGTAATAAGGTCGTGGCTGTTCGTTGATAAGTGGCCCGGGCGTTAATGAGACCGAATGGCATGACGGTATAACAGTAAGTACCCCACGGCGTAGTGAAGGTGGTCTTACCCATATCTTCTTTTGCCATCTTGATTTGATTGTACCCCGCATACCCGTCCATAAATGATAGAAGGGCATGATCAACTGTGTTGTCCATCAATATATCGATGTGTGGCAGTGGAAAGTCATCTTTTGGACTGGCCTTATTAAGGTCCCGGAAATCTACACATACCCGCACCTTACCGTCCTTCTTGGGTACCGACACGATGTTTGCGACCCAGTCTGGATACTCAGACACCTGTATGAAGCCGGCTTTGAACTGCTTGTCAACCTCTTCTTTGACTTTGAGAGACCACTCGGGTCTCATTCTGCGGAGCTTCTGTTTTACCAGCTTACACCCATCCTTGATGGGTATACGGTGTTCGGCTATTTCCCGGTCTATTCCCAGCATGTCCTTGTAGGACCATGCGAAGACGTCTTTGAACTTGAAGGAAGTTTGTGAATTGTTGTCTCTCCTCGGGATCTAAGGATAACCCTATCTTAAGCATCTGGGGTTCTAAGGTTGTTCCCACATTGATAGACTCGGTTTCTTCGATTACCGGGTCTCAGGATTCCCTCTGTTTTAGCTGCTCGATCAGGTGCGGAGGTAAGGACGCTTGTTCGTTGGGTTTCTCAATGTCATTGCATAAAATATTTTTGAAATTGAAAGTATTTTGAAGATAAGGCAAGTCGTAAGCAGAACGGTTATCATTACTATTGATAGCAAATTTGGAAAACAGCTCAAAGAGAGCGGCCATCTGATCATTAGTCAGAGGCGGGATTGGGAGCGCTTTTGGGACAGACCCCGAGGCTCCGGTGGCAGTGATTACAGGGAGGGGGGTTACAGTTTGGACTCTAGCACCAGACCCTCTAGACTCAAATACAGACTCAGACTCAGACTCAGACTCAGACTCGGAATCGGTGTCTGGCATGTCTCCTTCACCGGTGGTCAGCTTGTAGACTCGGCCCTGGCTGTCGATCCACTTGATGGTCTTCCTCCATGCTCTTTTCCCAGTATCATCACCGACTTCTGAGATCAGCTTTGAAGGATCGAACCTGTTGCTTAGAAGGATCAGGTTCACCAAATCTTCCTTAGGGGTCAGGACAGCCTTGTCTTCCCTAAACAGGAGCCCCAGCACGGGCTCAGCATTGTCAGCACCCTCCTTGGATTCAGATTGGATGAGGGCAAATATGTCATCCGGAATATAGTTGCATTCCCGAGCTAGTTTAGTCTCGGGATATGTGATAGTTGGTTGGTACAAGCCAACTTGAACAACCCCAAACACCGGTGTGACGAAATAGTCAGTCAACCTTGGGCTATAAGGGCCCAAGTAGGTGCCCTTGATGATATTGCAGGCCTTCTCAATACTTGCTCGGACCACATTTCCCGGGGTCACAGCGTACCCTAAGCCGAAGTGAGATTCCCCGTCGTTCAGGACTTCAATAATCTTCCCAGTTGGAAGATATGGCCTTGAAGTAGCCCCCGGTAGATACCCCAAATTTTGTAGCATCGTGTCGATGCTTGTGTTGAAATAGGGCCTGAAAAGGTATTCTTCCTCAATCATCCCCACAAAATCGAACCCCCAAAGGTCCGTGCGGTCCGTGGCATTACAGCTAGCCACAGTCATAGGGGTTGCCTCCAGGGTAATAATGCCGTCTTGCAGGGGAATTTTGATCTTTCGGTGAAGAGTGGAGGACACCGCCTTAATGGCGTGGATCCATGGCCTTCCTAAGAGCAGGTTGAAAGAAGAGGTGACATCGATCACCTGGAACTCTAACTCCTTTTCAATTGGACCCGTTATAATTGTTAGCTTAACGGCCCCAGAAACCGACTTTGGGCTTCCATCAAAAGCCTGGATAGTTTGGACAGTCGATATGTAGTCGGCCTCGGTGATGCCGAGGGCTTTGGCAGTCCTTAGAGGGAGGACATTCACAGCAGACCCATCATCAATTAGGGTCATTGGGAGATACTTCCCCCGGCAAATTACCGTGATGTACAGGGCCAGATTGTGAGAGGCCCCGAACGGTGGTAGGTCGGACTCCGAGAAGGTGATTAATGGGCCTTCTTCCTTGGACTTGCCCTTGAGGTAGGGCATGATGATGGCTACCATTTCAGTAAGGGTAACCTGAGAGTCGACCTTGATTTGATCGAGAGCCTTAGTAAGTGTCTCTCGATGTCCTTGCGAGCTAACCAAGAGTTGCCATATAGTGAGGTCAATCCGAGCCCTCTTCAGTTGTTTGACAAGAGCCGTATCGGTGCTTGGCTCTTCAATGGCCTCTTCCGTCCTGGCAGGTTCAGTGACGGTTGCCGGGATTGGGACGTCCTTAGAGCTAGTAGCTTGGTAAGGACGACCGGTATTGGCGAGGTGGTTACTGGCTAGGACCTTGGACTTAGCCTTCCGGATTTCTTCGGGGGTGATAGGGACAGCTTCCCCTCTGGTGAGGTACACATCTTCCTCATCATCGAACCAGATCCCATTGATTTGTGGGATGAAAGGAGAGATAAGGTGAGGACAGTCGATCACCTCCCCGGTGAAGATAGCATGAGAGCTAAAGGGGTTGTCCTTATTGCTTGGCTTGTCCCCGGGTAACGGTATTTTCCCACTCTCAATCAAATCCTGAATTAGATGCTTCAACTTCCAACATTTCGCGGTATCATGTCCGTTGCCCCGATGATATTGGCAATAGGCTTGGGCATTGTAGCTTTTCGAGCGTTTTTCATCCGGTACCTCAGGAGTTGGGCCTATCGGTTGGACCAGGCCCTTGGAAGATAGCCTTTGTAAGGCATATGTATAGGTAGTCTCTCTATCGGTGAATACCCTAGGAGAGGTATTCTTTTTGGACGGGGCATCTAGTAGATTAACCGCGTCAAAGATCCTGCGGGTTGCAGCCGGGGGCTTGGCAGTGGACGAGGAAGCACCTTGGTATCCCTTGTTAGAGGCCTTAGTAAGGTTCTCTAGTCTCAGATCATCTTCAATTCTCATACCCATTTCAGTAAGTGTGGTGAAATTGGGTATCACAGCATACCGGAGGTGGACCCGGTAGGAGGGGAGGAGGTTCTTGACAAAGGCCTCTACTAAAGTCTTCTCATTGGGCTTATCGACCTGTTTTACACTCTCGGCCCTTCAGCGTTGAAGGTATTTGGTGAAACCTTCCTTAGGTTCTTGGGACATAACCTCTAAAGACCGCATTGTGGTCTGGATCTCGGTGTTATCAGCATAGTTCCGAGCAAATTCCGTAACCACATCATCCCAAGTTGAGAATTTCTTGGGGTCTAGCCTGTAGTACCAGGCCTTTGGGTGTTTCTCGAGGGATGCAGCAAAGAGATTCTTGAACATCGAAGAATCTATTCCCTTGATAGCCATGACTTCCTTGAAGGCCCGTACATGTAGTAACGGGTCTACAATCCCCTCAAACATTGGCAAGCCCGTGAGGTTCAGGTTTGGAGGTAGCTTGTCATTCACCGGGGCGTACTCACGCGGCTATTTTCCCGGTGGATGTTGTTACTCCCAGCTAGGTGAACTTATTCTTCTAGTCGGCGTACCTCGCCAACTAGCTCAGCTATAGGCCCAGTGACCTCAGCATTAGGAGTCCTTTGCTCCACAACGGTCATTCGAGCAACAACAACCGCTTGATCATCCCTCATGGTGGCTAGTTGGGTCTCAATATCGACCTGTTTGGCGACCACGGCGTCCATCGAGGCCTTCAAATTGTTCAAGGCTGCCTCCATTTTGTTTCTGTGCCAGGTTGACGGTGGCCTGTCTGTAAGAACACCGCGTAATCAGAAACCGAACCCGGACCTCGGAACCAAAATAGTACACCCCGAGCAGGGAAAAGACTAAAAAGAGAAACGACTTGACAAAGACGCCTAGACGGGTGACTCGTGGATGGTGCGTCTTCCTTAGGATTCGGCTATGTGGGCTGAGTCCTGCTCTAAGGAAGGTCCGCGTGAGGTTTCCCCAGACTCTGAATGTGTAAATGGGCCTTCCCTTGTAGGAGTACGTCCTACGTGGGTTAGCCATGCCTTAAACGAATAAGGCGAAACGGGGTAGGGAGGAAACTCCTGATGTAAGATCGACGGAGTTCCGACGCTAAAAACTTCGACGACTTATGGAAGACCCGACACTACTAAATATGGGAAATCCTAAGGAGAGGAAAGTTTTATTTTTTATTTGAGAAGTTTGAATTCCGAGAAAGTCGATGGACGGTCCCGAGTTTTAAATTTGGCGAAATTGTCGTCGGGGCCGATTTTTGGTAAAGTCAAAAATTTTTGAATTTTGAAAGGGATAGCGTACCGGCTAAAAATAGGCTATTTTGAGTTAAATCATAAGTCCTAAATTCGGTAGCTTTTTTGTTTTTTAAAATTTGAATATTTTTGAAAAGATGCATTTTTGAAATGACAATTTTTTGAAAATGACACAGAAACCAAGCAGCACATAGTCACGTATGCATTATAACGACGCCATGTATGCTTTACACTAAGTCTCGGTCGGTCGAAAAAGGGTCTATACCAGTGCACATAGCCTATCCGAGAATCGGGACGGACTTCCTAAGTCGAATTGAACTTAGAACATGCCGCGAAACCCATACGAATCGACTATGAACACCTTTGACATATCCATATTGGAGTACATCACGGTATAGTGGAACGTTGGTCACCAGTACCGGCCCGGGCAAATATGGGTTATGCATTAACCGTAAAACTAAAACGCTTATTGTACTAGTCAAACGATTTCTATTCGAGTCTCACCCTGAGGATGCCAACGGTAGGTCACGCATCAGTTAATCCCCAGCGGAGTCGCCAAATTGTGGACATGACGTAGGTCCACCCCGACGCGGCCACGCGCGGGTTTGGGGAGGCGAATGAATCTCCATATGAGATGGGTCGAATTGAAATTTAAGTCGAATTAGGAGTCGCCACCGAACTTTGTGGGAGTTCGGACCCATTCGAGCCCACTCTATATCGTTATGGGCCGCACACAAAGTATGACGATTTCAGAGTTTATTGGGCTCGTCCCTTTGCATTGCGATACTACCGATACCGTCACTACCGGTTAACGTGTATTGAATGACTCTCGTTCGCCAACGGTTTCGGGCATCCAGAAACCGAGGTTCTGTGTAAGGGGTGAGGGTACGTGTTGGGAAGCCCACTAAGGACACCCAACCCCGCCCGCACTTAGCGGTCTCTACTAAGACATCGTTTGACTTTCTAATATGCACGTTAGTAATCCGGTAAAGTATTATGCAAACAACGTTTTACGAGATATAAATATCGAATGGGTTGCTACGTCATTTTAATGCATCTAAATTATGATCGAGGTGATTTAACATGTGATTGTTCATTTATAAGCGGTAAAACGCAAACAAATAAAAACACGAACATAAAGCAAATCGGTTACAAGTTACACGGGCGGAAATACAACCCGGCCAAAACAAAAAAATAACGAACGAAGGTGGAATTATGGTAATAATAATAATTTGAACGGACCCGTATTTAGTAAATATAAACAAGACTGTCAGTTTAATAAATGGACAAACTTCGATTAAGCACACATTATGTTGTATACTAAGCGAAGGACGGAGATTTTAATACGCGCTCGCGTGTGGGACCTAAGCGTGGTGCTAGCTCGATCTCGAATCTCGATGCCTTGTCCCGACTTATCATACCAAAAAATGGTGTCTAGATTAGTCATGCATCGGATACGACTAAGGAGTCGCCGACACATAACTAATCGTGGAAGACGTTGATCAAAGTCGTGAAGGTGAAATAAAATGCATGGATTTTAAAAAAGGAAGATCACGTGATCGACTTTGCAAGCGACGACCGGAGTCGTAAAAAAAAGACGAGGCTTGAATGATGTTTGAAGCTCTCGGTTTTGTTGAATAAGGAAGTCACCTCGATCGAGTCATGGCATGGACTCGATCGAGTGACCTTCTTACGGGTCTACTGCCTCTTTTTTGGGGTGCTACTCGATCGAGTAGCCTATGGCACTCGATCGAGTGCCCCCTGTACGAGCTATTGCTCATTTTCGTAAAGGGCTATACGAAATTAAAAGTGGTTTTAAAATCGATAATTAACCGAGTCACATACAAATATAACATGACTTATATTCGGCTCGGTTTTCGATACTCGTAATGCGCATGTTAGGATTACGAGACCGTTATCGGAGATTTTTTGAAAAGGATGGTATAAAATTATTTTGAATCGGACCGGGACGAAATTGATTCCCTCCGCGTTACGTCATCTTTAATAATCCTTACGGATTATGTGATGCTCGGTTTAGCATCAACGAGTTTCGCACCGACCCTTAAAATTGGAATTAGACACGTTCAACTACGTACTATTAAGATCGCGTTACGCCCTTGAGTGCTTAGGGCGGTGCTCCTCGAAAGGGCGCCGCCACTATCGCGGCTCGTAAAGGGATTAAACGGACTTTGTGTAATAGTCGTAGTTAAACGGGTTTAACCCGAATACGGTTTATAGATTTATATATATATATATATATATATGCGGTATTAATATTAATATGACGAAAATAAATAATAAACAAAGTTAGCGGTTAGATGCGATAAAGAAAATGTTAGATGTTAGTAATAGTAGTGGTGTCGTTACTATCGACCAATTATAATACATATGCATACATATAAATAATGACGAAGAAAACAAAAAGAAAAGTGAGAAAGAAACGTCGGTGTTGAATGTCACACCCTCAACCTACACGCTCTTGCTTCTCAGAATACGGTTCGTCAAATGGCGGCAAAGGCGCGGGAACGTCGAGATACGTAGGAAGAGTTGATGGTGTGTGTGTGTGGGGTTTTTTAGAGATGGATTTTACGAGTTTTTGCTCTCGAGATGTATGTGAATATGTGTGTGTATGATGTTGTAAGTTATGGCTGAAATATGAGGGTTTTTGAAGGTGAAAGTTGGCTGAAAAAGTTGATGAAATGTAGAGGGTTTACGGGGTATTTGTAGAAGAAACCCCACGACCTAAAGTCACTCGATCGAGTGGCCCTAAAAAAATGGGTCTGTTCGGTTTTTTGTGGCTCCACTCGATCGAGTGAGGCCAATCCACTCGATCGAGTGGATCACGCGGGTGACCTTTTTTAGGAAGGAGTTGATTTTTGATTTTTTTTTGAAAAAGGGTGATTGGCGCAATCTTCTAGAAATGCACCTGGTTGACTTTATGTGACGGATTCGTCTTTGACCGGGTTTTGACCCGGTCGCTAAAAGACATTTTTTATTTTTGGTGTCGGTTTTGGCCCAAATTAGTCACATTTTATTGGAAATGGCTCACTGGGCCTGAATTTGAGGTCAGTTTTGTGAGATTTGTACCCCGCTAAAAGCCCATGCCGGACATTACTGATTTCGATCCCATATTCGAGCGCGTTAAAGTACGTTTGCGTCCGATCATCTTCGGGTGTTTTGTTGGGGACTGCTATAGAAACTAGCAGCCAAATGCGGGTGTCTACACCTTCCTTGGGCTCTTGGGCCATAACTTCCAGAGTACGCATCGTAGTCTGGATCTCAGTATTGTCCGCATAATTTCGAGCAAACTACGTTGCTACATCGTCCCAAGTCTTGTATTTCTTGGAATCGAGCCTGTAGTACCAGTCTCTCGGGTGCTTCTCCAGGGAAGAGGCAAAGTGATGCTTGAACATGGATGACTTGACCCCCTTAACAGCCATAAACTCTTTGAAAGCCTGGATATGGAGTACCGGGTCTTCAGTCCCATCGAACATTGGTAGGCCCGTGAGGTTGAGATTGGCGGGCAACTCGTCGGTTAGGGGTGAATAGGCCCGACCATTCTAGGTATGGATGGTGTGGCTGTTTGACAAATGGACCTGTTCTTGCAGCTTGCGGGCCGCGCTGGCCAATTCAGTCAACGACCCGTCAGTGTCGACGTTACCACTAGGGGTCCCTTGCTCCACGGCACTTACACGGGTAAGAATGGCAATCTGGTCTTCCCTCATTTTCCTCAATTGGTCCAGTACCTGGACCAACGAGGCTGTCAACTCATCAATGGCTTCTTTCGTCATGGTTCATGTGAAGGGCGGCCTGTCTGTAAGAATACCGCGTAATCAGTAACTAGCCCAGATCCTATAAAAAAAGTACATCCCGAGCAAAGGAAAATAATACTAGAAAGGAAATGACTCAGAAAAGACACTTAGACGGGTGACTCGTGAAGGGTGGACCTCCTTTAGAATCCGGCTATGTTGGCCGGGTCCCATTTGAGAGGAGATTCACGTGAGACGTTCCCCAGACTTTGGACTCGATTGTGTAAATGGGCCGTTCTTTGTAGGAGTATGTCCTACGTAGGTGGGCCTTGCATTAGTTAAATAAGGCGGACTGCGATAGGGAGGAAACCCGTGATATAAGATCGACGGAGTTTCGACGCTAAAGACCTTCAACTACTTATGACACGACCCCACATTGCTAAATATGGGAAGTCCTAAGAAGAGGAAGTTTTTTAAATAGGTTTTTTTTTGAAAGCCAGAAAAAAGATCGGGGAGAGGGAGCCCGACTTTTTGAAAGAAAAACGGAAAGGCGAGCCGGGTGATGGTTTTGAAAGTTCGAAAATATTTTCGAGTTTTGAAATAGGTAGAATACCGGCTAGAAAAAGGCTGTTTTTTGAGTAAATTCGTAAATTCGAAATTCGGTATATGTCCCGGGTTGAAATTGGATGTTTTGGAAAGGATGCAAATTTTGAAAAATGATGGTTTTTGAAAAAAATGAATTTAGAAGCCAAGTAGCACATAGTCACGCAAGCATAGTAACGACACCATTTATGCTCTACTTCTAAGTCTCGGTCAGTCTATAAAGGGTCTATACCAGTGTACATAGCCTATTCGAGAATCGGGGCGGGCTTCCTAAGTCGAGTTGAGCTTAGAACATGCCGTAAAACCCATACGAATATGCTATGAACACCTTTTGACATATCCAATTTGGACTACATCGATGGTATAGTGGGACGTCGGTCACCAGTACCGGCCCGGGAAAATATGGGGTTATGCATGAACCGTAAAACTAAAACGCGTATTGTACTAGTCAAACGATTTCTATTCGAGTCTCACCCCGAGGATGCCGATGGTAAGTCACGCATCAGTTAATCCCCAGAGGAGTCGCCAAATTGTGGTCATGACACAGGTCCACCCCGACGCGGCCACGCGCGGGTTTGGGGAGGCGAATGAATCTCCATATGAGATGGGTCGAATTGAAATTTAAATCAAAGTTGGAGTCGCCACCGAACTTTGTGGAAGTTCGGGCCCGTTCGAACCCACTCTATGTCGTAGTGGGCCATGCACAAAGTATGGCCCATTCTGATGTCAGAGTTTATCGGGTTCTTCCCTTTGCATTTGATATCGATACCGATATTATCGGATACCTTGTATTGAATGACTCTCGTGTGCCAATGGATTCGGACATCCAGAAACCATGGTTCTGAGTAAGGGGTGAGGGTACGTGTTGGGAAGTTCACAAAGAACACCCAACCCCGCCCGCACATTAGCGGCCTCTACTAAGATATCGTTTGATTTTGAAATACGCGCGTTAGTAATACGATGAATGATATGAAAACATTGTTTTGCCTAAACATGCGAATAATTGATTGGGTTGCTAGGTCGACTTAATGCATCTAAATTAACGTCAAAGTTGTTTTAGCATGCGAGGTTTGTTTTTGTATAATAAGACAAACGATGAATAAGATACAAAAACAAAGAACAAACAAGTTAGTAACGGTTTGTAAATTGAATAAAAGAAGTAAATATAATGCAATGCATGGTTTTGAAAAATTTTATGACACGTGATTGATTAAGCATGCGTTGACCGGGGTTAAGAAAATATTTATCGAGACCTGAAATATGCTGAAAAGCCCGTCATTATATTAAAAAAGGGAAAAGATGTTTGAAAAATCAAGACGGAATAGTTTTTCGGGGTTGCGGATTTCAGGGGCCCACGCGACCCGCGCGAATTGGTGCGACCCGCGTGGCCTTGCGACTCGCATGGTGGCCTGTTCTCGAGATCATTTTTTTGAAAATCGACAATTTTGTTAAATCGCGTACAAATATGGCTTAATTTATACTCGACTTTAAATTTTCTACATTCGTTATATTCGATTATGGAATCGATATCAAATATTCGGAATGATTTTTAGAAAAGTTAAAATAAAAAGTTTTGTAAATTGTTTTGAAAAAACAATGTTAATTCTCTCCGCGTTAAAATCGTCGTATTTTGCTTTTAGGACCACGTGACGACTTTTTTAGCATCAATGAGATTAATTTAGTTCTTTTTAGATACAATATTCGACTATGGAATCAATATCGTATTTCTAAGAACGTTTGTTTTGTATAAAAAAATTATATTGTAGTATCGATATTAGAAAAGAAAAAAACGTGATGAAGACCCATAAAAAAACGGACCGACGACGCAAAAAGAAGCAAAAGACGAGAGGAAGAGAGAGAAGAAGGAGAAGACGGGATTTTGATTTACACCCTCAACCTACATGCTTTGTATTCTCGGAACGGGGCTTGTCGGAATGTGGCTTGGGCACGGGAGCTTCGAGATGATGTGGGTGAGTTATAGTGGTTTCGGTCGTGTAGGGTGTCGGGTAGAGGTGGCCGGTTTTTAGGGGCTAAGGCGGCGTGATCTCGGGTTGTAATATCGGTTTTTCGATGCTATGTGCGTGTGTATGAGTTGTAGATTTGTAGGTATGATGATGATTATTGAATGAATATCGTGTTATGAGAGGGTCCTATTTATAGGAGTGGTCCTCGATTGAAGCTAGGAGAGGTAACCTTGCTTGGGTGATAAGAAATACCGGTTAGGATAGGAAAGGTAAACAATTTGAGCGAAATGAGGATGCCGTTACTTGGTAGGGAAGGCACTGTACCCGGCTGGAATGTGGAGTACTCGGCCGAGTACCTTCATGCTCGGTTGAGTGTTTGGTCGGGTGCTCGGATAAGATTTCTACTTGAGATCGAATTCTATCCTTAACGGAATTGTTTAATATTTTTTGTAGCTAATTTTTGTAGTGTTCGAATTCAAACCGGGCTCGTGGGGTGACACAGCTGGTTTCTATGCCTCGAAAAATATCTTTGACCGGGTTTTGACTCGGTCGCTAAAAGATGGTTTTGCCCCTGGTGTCGGATTCGACCCAAATTAGTCTTATTTGACTCGAAATGACCAACTGGGCCTGAATTTGAGGTTGGTTTTGTGAGGTTTGTACTCCGTAAAAAGCCCAAGCCAAATGCCAATGATTTCGAGCCCATATTCGATTACGTTAAAGCATGTTTGCGTTCGATCATCATCAGGTGTTTTTTGAAAACTCCTATAGACACCTAATGACCAAATGTGGGTGTCTACAATAGTCTGCTGTTAAGAAAGGGAAATCTGCTTCAACCTAATAAGTCCTACTTTTGAAACCTCTGAACATTTTTGTTATGTACCAGTCTGAACTTATGTATTCACTTGCAGAATCATGTAGAACAACGTACTTTTGTTGTGTTTGAAACTTTTTAGCTTCCCTCTTGGTACTAATTTCATCGACAGCAGTTGTCGTGGATTATTTCCTTGACCCCTTTTTCTTTAAATCTGAATTACATGTTATTATAATTGATAAGTCGATATTTATGCGTATTTTTACCCCTTTAATATTATATTTTTTATGTCGTCTTTCGTAAAATTTGAGTTAAAATGATTATTTTATGTAAGTTGGGTTTATTATTAAACTTTTGATATTTTTGTGCTAAATTGAGTTTTTAATATATATTTTAATTAATTAGTAATAACCCACATGGATTAAGATTGCGAGACTACCAAAATCGTATGTATTTTTGCAGGTCTGTCTTAAGACGACAATATCTTACTCATACGATGTCGGAATAAAGCAAATCAACATACATCGGGAAGCTAAGTTCGAGATGAACAACTTTGTTGAAGAGAGAAAAATCAAATTTCATCATCTAATGGGTCGAAATCAAGCTTGAAACCATCAGCCCATTATGAAAAAAAAGGAAAGAAAATCCAGTGTAAAAAGGAAAGAGAAGATGTGGAATTGTAAGAAGAAGACCAATTAATTAAGGAAAGAAATAATTTCACTGGAACCAAATTAACACTATAAAAGGATGCATTAGGGCTTTAATGGAGAGAAGAAAAGAGAAAAGAAGAGAACAAGGAGCCACAAAAAACACATACATAGGAATAGGGCGAAAGCCTTGGCCTTCATGGCCAAGGTCTGTATAAATTCAACCTGGATTGTAATGCAGAACGCGATCAATTCAACTCCTAATTTATCTAACGGTTGTATCTATCTATTTTATTTAGTTTATTTATCGTTTAATTAGTTATTTAGTTTAATCTTTCAGTTATTCGAACATGTAATGTATCGATTATTCTCAATGAGTTATGAGATTACGTTATTGTTTTAACGTTTAATTAGTACTTTGATATTCGTATGAAATTCACGATTTGACTGTTGTTTTCATGTTTATTAATTTAGCCTGATCACCTAGATTATTTACATGAGTCGATTGTTAAATCAATAGTGTTTTAAATTAGGTTGCAGCTTACTGGTCTAATTTAATTACTAGAATTTTGTATGATAATTGAGTTATATTTAATTGCAACTTTTTGGTTCTATATAATTCAATTGATTGGTGTTCTTAACGCGATTAAATTTATTGACTTGATACGTGCTTACATGGTTGAGTCAATCTAATTTAGTTAGGATTAAACTTGCGTGGTTAACGGAGTTTAACGAGCAAGAAAGATAAAACTGTTAATTTACTTGCTTACAAGAGATTAAATAGTTACCGATCTATATGAGTATAATTAATTGAATCGATGATTAACCCGACTATATCATATATTTCATGTCTCGAATATTGTTATGATTAATTACTTATTTATTGTTATGTTTTTTTACTTTATTATTATTATTTTCAAACTTAACAAAACCCCCCTTTTATATATATTTATATGACTAAATAATAAATCGTCTTAGATAATAACGTCAGTCTCTGTGGGATCGACCTCTACTTACCCTATCTACCGTAGAGTTAGTAGTGTTTATAAATTTAATTTTGAGTGCGGAAACGACTCGCATCAATAATGTTTGTTATTTCTGCAGCCGTGTTTGCTACACAGCTATATTCTTGACAATATTTGAAGGTCAGCCACAGTTCTTGCTTTGTTCGAGCAGTTCGTTTGAAGCAACACCGACTGCTTTGTAACGATGATGTTTGAAAGTCCCATTCATGTACACTCTGTATTTTTTCGCATACGCAATGTTTCAGTAAATGTATTTTTAACTGATCTATTAAAATTATGCCCCATTTCGGGACATACAAAGTTCTACTTGCTTACCATCATTGTCCTTCTAATCGTGACTGCCGGTTTCTACGTCGACGCGCTCTTAACATACATTATACTGACTCTAAATTTAGTATCTCTGTAAATTATAATGTAGTCATGTTACGTTATTCGTGTACTTCACCGGGTAATTCGTATAAATAATATTTTTTGCTTTGTTTGTACACACCTATTGTCCCCACAATTGTGTGGAATCCCGTTTCATCGTCAACATTATACCGTTTTTCTTACATAAACCAAGTTGCTTCTTCCAAATCTATGGCTCCTACATTACATAACGACTGTGACATATACATTTGCAAGTACATTTATGAAAAAAACTGATAATTGTAAACATTTATGTAATATGTACTGACGCTTTCAACGAACGACATTGCTGCGACAACTACTCCTACTGTGCTATAGTTTACGGATTTTGTATTACGAATTATCCAATTATGAACAAATCGTAATTCATTGAAACTTGCAATATAAACCTTTAATTTCGTCTAACTATTGTTGGACATTTTCTTTTGCCATTGTATATTCACAAAACGTAATATATCTTTTTGTAATCAGGATCATTTCAACGATTTTTTTTCATGTGTATCTTTCTTTAACATTATAGAAGTGCAGGCTAATCGGTTTTAGGTAAATTATTTGATCGTCAAATTTTTCATTGTCCTGGTATATCCGAAATGTCCGAACACATTCCAATCAATGAACATAGTGCTTTGAGATCACAATCCAATTAATTATACCTTATCATGGGAAATGTTGTGGACATGACATAGGCCCACCCCGACGCGGCCACGCGTGGGATTGGGGAGGCGAATGAATCTCCATATGAGATGGGTCGAAATGAAATTTAAATCGAAGTGGAGTCGCCACCGAACTTTGTGGGAGTTTGGGCCCGTTCGAACCCACTCTATATCTTAGTGGACCATGCACAAAGTATGGCCTATTCGGATCTCAGAGTTTATTGGGTTCGTCCCTTTGCATTTTGATAACGATACCGACATTATCGGATATCGTGTATTGAATGACTCTCGTGCGCCAACGGTTTTGGGCATCCGGAAACCATGGTTCCGAGTAAGGGGTGAGGGTACGTGTTGTGAAGTTCACTAAGAACACCCAACCCCGCTTGCACATTAGAGGCCTCTACAAAGATATCGTTTGACTTTTGAATATGCGCGTTAGTAATACGATGGAATGATATGCAAACAACGTTTTGACTAAACATGTGAAGATTAGAATAAGTTGCTACGTTGATTAAATGTATCTAAAGTTAACGTCAAAGTTATATTTAGCATGCGAGATTGATTTTAGTACAATAAAACAAATAACGGAAAATAAATCGAAAAGACATAAACAAACAAGTTAGTAACGGTAAATAACGATAATAACGGTTTGCAAATAATATAGAACGATATAGAATGACATGATGCATTGTTTTGGAAGGTAGTATGACAGGTGATTGACTTGACACGTGTTGACCGAAGTCATAAAAATATTTTATTGAGACTCGAAGGACGTTATAGGACTCACAGTTTGACGTGATAAAGGGACACTCGGTCGAGTCCCGTCATTGAGGGACTCGACCTAGTGTGTCTCGGAAAATGCTTCTGTCCAATATTTGAGGTACCACTCGACCGAGTCATGGAGGGACTCGACCGAGTGAGCAGCCACTCGATCGAGTCATTGCGAGACTCGATCGAGTGGTTCTCAAAAGAACCTTCTGCCTCGGTTTTGGGGTGCCACTCGACCGAGTAGGCTAGGCACTCGATCGAGTGCCCTCTGTACGAACTAGGGTTCGTTTCACAATTTATTGTTAATTTCGAAATTGCCTTTTTGATTTTAGAAAGACGATAATCTAGTTAAATCGGGCAGAAATATTGTATGATTTATGCTCGATTCAGACTTTGATACTCGTCGTATCCGATATTCGATTATTGAATCGATATCGAATATTTAGAGCAAAATCCAAATAAATACGTTTGTAAGTCGTTTTAAATCAAACTAATGCGAAATAAATTATCTCCGCGTTTATAGTGTCGTATTAATTCTTTCGAATTAGGTGACAACTATTTTTAGCATCAACGAATTCGCATTAATTAGATTTGTTGACTAGTTCGTTTAGATACGACATCCAATTATTGAATTGGCATCGAATCTAAAGAAAGACGCTTTACGATTACTTGAAAAGGACTTGATTTGATTCCCTCCGCATCCCGACATCTAAATGGATCCTTTTGGATTATGTGATGTCGGATCCGCATCAACGAGTTTCGATTTAATTAAAAAAGTTTGATTCGAAAATAGTCTTAAAACAGATGAATATGCGATGATTATGATGATAAAGACGCGACAAGATTAGAAATGGATGATTTTGTTGCAATTGACTCGCTTCAACAATCAAATATTCGGAGTGTCGGGATAAGCGACCGACCACGTAGGTGAGACACCTTTGTATTCGGATTTCCTTATTCCGTCATCCTTCATATTTGACACGAATTAGCGAGTATTTTAATATCTTATACTAGTAATATTAACGATATTATAAACGCAACGATAAAATAAAATAAAATAAAAAAACAAAAAAACGACGCCGACGAACGGAAAAGACGGACGACACGAGGGGGAAGAAAGAGAAGAAAAGTCGGCATTATTGCACCCTCAACCTATATGTTTCGTATATCGGATGGGACTCGCTTAATTGTGGCTTGCACGGGAGTATCGTGGTTTACGTAGGTTAAGTTATGGCGGTTTAGGGTTTGATTCCTAGATGCTAGGGTTTAGGGTTGAAGATGTATGATTAGGGTTTTTTGAAAGTGTGTTATGAAGGTCCAAGTTGTCTTGTATGCATGCAAAAGGGGTGTATATATAGGCATGCCCTCTACCCTCGTCTAGGGTTACTCGACCGAGTACCCTGCTGACTCGGTCAAGTGGCCCAAGCTGCCGCACACGGGCCTGTTGAGGGCCCACTCGATCGAGTGGGTTAGCTGAAGTGAAGGGGTCCATTTTTTTGGACCTTGGGTTGGGTATTTTGTAGATCTTTTATTTGGGTTGGACTTTTTATATTTGCAAGGCTATTTTGTGTCTCGGAAATGACTTTGACCGGGATTTGACCCAGTCGCTAAAAGACGGTTTTATTTCCGGTGTCGGTTTTGATCCAAATTAGTCTTATTTGATTGGAAATGACCCGCTGGGCCTGAATTTGGGGTTAGTTTTGTGAGATTTGTACTCCGTAAAAAGCCTAAGCCATAAACTAATGGTTTCGAGCCCATATCCGAGCGAGAAGAAACACGTTTGCGTCCGATCATCATCGGGTGTTTTTTTGGAAACCGCTGTAGACACCTAGCAGCCAAATGTGGGTGTCTACAGAGCCCCCACTCTGACTGAGGCTTGGACAAGGCGAAAGTCAGAGTAGCTACCAGGCCAATCGGGGATTAAGACCTGGTAGACTTCCGGTTGGGTCGTTTATAGTCCATTAGATTTGCGTAAAAGGGCTCGCCAGCCATAAGATAGAAATCATACCTAAGCTGATGATGATAACTCTGTGGGGAATTTGGACTTGTCGTATAAGTCCTGGGTGCGCTTATATATGGGCCCATCCCGTGCTATATATTTCAGGAAAATACCGCCTTGGGCTTTTTGCTGGGGAAATATGTGAGCTGTGTGGGCTTATTTCTGATGCCTTGAGTCGTACCTGTATCAGCCACATAAAGTTTTTGCATGCAACACGTAGGTAAAACACGACTCGCGCTGGGGAATAAAAATTGCATTTTTCGAATTTTGGGATTTTTGAAAATTTTGAATTTTTTTGAAAATTTTTGACTCCATAAAAATTAGGAATGCTCGGGATGACTAATTTCCGTACTAACTATCGCGGAATCTGAGACTAGGCCTGTATGTTTAATCCCACTAGAATTAGGAAACTTTGTGTAAAGAAGATATGGAAAGAGGGTCGTAGGGCTTGATGCTATAAATATCCCTCCCTTGTATTAGTTTTCCTCACAACTTACTTCACAATTCTCTTCTTCTAAAAAAGAAAGCTCCTTATTCTTTTCAAGAAATTTAGCCATGGGAATTGAGCGCTTGACCACAATGTTGCACGAATGGTCCCGCCACTTTAGGGACACTGATAGGGTGGCTTTAAACCAGACGGGTACTACTCAGCTGTATACGTTCCGTCAGATGCAGGTGGATTGCCACTTCCTTGATGCTTGTTTGTCCTATTGGGACGACACATATCATGTTTTTGCCTTTCCTCGAGGCAAAATTTGTCCTTTACCCGAGGAGATTGCTGCTGTGGGAGGATGGAATCCTATATTACGTCCTGCCGACCCGTTTTCAGTCCATGATCCCATGAGGAAGCTACGGGAATTTTTATGACTTTCCCATAATGAAGTATCTCGCATGGCTGAAGGTGATACTATTTCTTTGATTGACTTGGCCGAGAAATTTATGAACCCGCATGATGTCCGGGTCAGACCGGCCCCTAGCCGCAGGGCGTTTTCTTTTTGTATGCTCCATGTTTATGCCTTTGAAGGTCATATGGGTTTGTTGTCATGTATGGGCGATGTTCGTCTTTTCACCGTGGTTGACTTGATGGAGACGGAGCACAGTCCGGCTTGGCTGATTACGGGCAAAATCATCAAGGACTTGGATAACCGTAAGAGGGATTCATCGGTTCGTCTGACCGGAAGTACCCATTTATTGCAGGTATTTCGGATTTTTTCCTGATTTTTTGATTCTTCGGTTTTTGACTTTTTTGATTTTGATTTTTTCGCGAATTTTCTGCTACAGCGGCCACTCGATCGAGTCACCCTGGCACTCGATCGAGTTCCCTCGTAAAAAGCCCCCTCCCCGAATTCAGGGGTGTCACTCGATCGAGTGGCCCATAGGCACTCGATTGAGTGCCCTTAGGCGGACGCCTATTTTATCTCGAGAACTCATGGCATAAGACCCGCTGTCGAAGAAACGGGTTCGAGCTAAGGAGGTTCCTCTCGTGATTCGGGAACGCTAGCCTCCTCCCCGGCGACCTCGGGCTCCGCGTGATTTAAAGACAAGGGAAAGGGCAAAATGCCCTAAATGCCAGTCTCCTTAGTTTTATTATTTAAGTATTATTACTATTTTTGTCGTGCGATTTTTTTGTGTGTTTGCCTTTTTTTTCGTGTGTGTAGTGTAATTTTGGAATTCCCGAGTTTATCGGGTCTTTAATAAAAGACATATTAGTGAATACTGTTCCCGTCTTTTCCGTTATTGCAGTGGTTGTACTCTTTTGAGGGGTTGCCTACGTATCCACATTTAGCAGAATCAAACCAAACGTAGTACATCGATAATGATTATATATTTTGTATATCGATAATGGCTGTTTTGGAGTTATGGAATAAGGACAAGTGTGGGGTTAGAGTAATATATTCTGGGGTTTACGTTTTTGCCATCAACTATAAGGCTAGTGTGTCTTTATGGGGCACACTGGTTGTTGAACCGATCATATATGGTGTTCGGGAATGTGTGTACATTTTGACCTTAAACTCGTGCCTCGCAGTGTAAGACGCCGTCGGGTTGAACTGAGTATTTATGGTGCTCGGGAGGGGTGTGCATAATATCTTAAACTAGGGCCACACATTTATAAGTCGCCGTTCTATTATGGTTGAGTAGCCTAGTTAGAGACCGAAGTTTGATTTGTTTGAACTAAGTTCTCGAAGCTAGTTTTAGTATTCTCCTAGTGAAAGTCTAGCCTTGTGCACGCTGATCGAATTTCCATAACGCCATTTTTGAATATGATTATTATTATCGATTGGTTTGATTTGCAGGTTGGCAAATGTTTAAGTTTCCTCTGAGAAATTATTTTATTATATTATATCGTTTTAATATTTTCTCATTTTAAGTATTTTGATATAATAATACTACTCCCTCCGGTTTTTAATTTTTGCCCCATTGCCTTTTTCACACAAATCAATGAAAGTATAAAAATAATGATAAAGGGAGGATAAAGGGAGCAATGATGATGCAAATGAGGTGACTAGACATGTGTGTGTCATAAAGTTAGGATATAATGGTATATTTAATTATTTTTTGATGGCAAATGGTGTAAAAAGGTGAATACATAAGGACATTTTGGTAAAATATACAACACAAATATGGAAAGTAGAGAAGTGGGGCAAAAAATAAAAACCTGCCATATAAGAAATACGGGGCAATAATTAAAAACCGGAGGAAGTATTATTTTTTCCCATATGATATAATATGGCTGGGAGAACATCCGAGTTACTCCCCACTGACGTGGCTGTTATGTTTATAACATGACAGGTATTTGCTGCTGGGTTTTGGGTGTGAGCTAGCGAGTAGCGTGGATCCTACTCTTTCTTTATTCATATAATTTATGGATTTGTATAACCTTGTTTGGAGAATTTTTATTTTAGCCCTTTTGTAAAAAGTGGCCTCTGTATAGACTGACCGTTCTTTTATTAAAATATAGAACATCAGTGTGTTTTAATTCCAAATCTACCGTGTTTCTGCCACTGTATTGCGTTAGATTTTGTAGGGGATTACAGTTGGTATCAGAGCATCACTGCTCCCAACGCTTACACCTGAGATTAGGAAAAATACTAGTAAATGATTTGAACATTAAAAGAATATTAGTGAGGGATGGGTAGAAATCAAAGTAAGGACTTAACTGTTAGGATTATATGTTCTTGTAACTCAATGACTAGCATTGAATATTTGTTTCTTTGGTCTGGAAGAAGATGAATGAACAAGATGTTGATGTTGCTCCTGATCGGGACAAGGCCTACTTAGAACTCTCAACGCCTACTGACTCGAGTGGACAACTTGGTGCTCCGAGAAAGATGTCGATGGTGACTTTTCAGCTCCGGTTTAGTTTGCTTAAGCTACAGGCCTGATGATCAAGAGTAGATTCCAGTTCTGTGATGGTACAACAGACTCCGATTTGAAATCTTTTTGGATCCTGATGAAGCAACCCAATACTAGTGTTCACGTATCCCTCTGAGTTGATGAAGATATCCCGCGAATTCCTTTGTGGAACCGTAGAGGTCCGAACTGTCCCTTCTCGTTTGAAGTCTTTATCATCTAAAATCATTGATTCTTTTCTTCCTGCTTCTGCCTTTTCCAATTCTTCTCTTATATATTCTCCTCTTCTTTCGCTTGGTGAATCCTTGTTCTATTTTCCTATTTTCCTATTTTACCATCTTTCCTCCTGAGATTCTTGGTTTGACCGACTTCTGTCTCAGTGAACCCTGTGAAAAGTCATAGATGATTGAGGTTTAGTAAACACTTGTTACATGGTTTGAGGATTGTGAGTTATACTCTGTTATATATCTTAGTAAGCTTTTGAGGATCGAATTGAATGCTAAATTGTCGATTAATGTAATTACGTTGGTACTTAAGATTTTGAACCTTGGGTTATAGGTTGCTTGATTATTTGGAGACTTAGAGTTGAATATATTTTGGGGTAGTAAGAGTATATCATATTTGATGGATACCTTATACCTAGCCTAGAACTGAATTAAGTGCAACTGATAATATTACTTCAGGATTCTTACCTGGTGCCTATTGGATGGACGCCATCGCGATTATTCGGGACCATAAAGTGTTGTTTAAAGTGTTAGCCTGAGTGTTGTGGTACCATTGAAGGTTTTCATTAATGTTAGAAATTTTTGTTGACATAGATTATCCGTGTTTCTTAAGGATTAGATCGTTGATCGTTGTTTAAGGTTGTAACCTATGAACTTTCGAGTTGAGTGATCTAACTTGGATAAATTGTTATTAACCTTGAAGAAGAGAAACATATTGTACAATTAAAGGTTTGATTTATCGCGTTGTTTTGAGGAATACTTAATGCGAATCATCTGGATGGATTTATAGTTCAGAACCTTAGACCAACAAGATTGTGGCTTCGTTGAGTTATTAAACATTTTGTGGTTGAATCATTACGATTAGAAATTTGGTGGACTTCTCAGAAACATTAATCCAAAGACGTGTTTGAAGATGTGAGTGTTTGCGCCATTACCTATAGGTTTGAGCGTGTTTGAGGATTTATTGTACTTCCCTAACTTCTGTACTTGTGGCATTATAATTATTTTGGTGATCATTTTTGAGGATTTTTTGTGCCCGAACATTGTTAATTGGTGAACCTTGTTTAGTGCTCCTTACTCGAGAAATTTGGAGCATGCCTCGAGTTCAAACCTTATGAGTTTTGAAATTAGGAGCGTTATCGATCAAGGGTTTGGGCATGTTTTGTTAACCGTTGGAATCTTAATTATGGATTTGATTCTAAAGCATTTGTGGAATAGTATCGTGTCGCTTGAACGATTATATAGTCACGTAAGACATTTTTGGAGATTGTAACCGAGTAGTACCACCTAGTGCCTAATATTGGACTCAACGTTATTTGATGGAAATTAGGAACCCGTGTTGTGGGAGTTCGTACCGGGAATCTCGAGATGAATAATTTATTCTTCAATCCTTGAGAGTTCTATTTGGCTCTCAAATTTGTCCTCCCATTAGCATCTCTTGAATCCCGCTTCTTCTTCTTCAGCCAATCCCTTTCGACTTCTTTATCGGGTTTGAAAACTTTTTTTTTTTTCGATTTGTCGTTGACTTTGACTCTATTTATCTATTTATTATTTCCCCAAACTTGTGTTATGAAAAATTTGTCTAATTTAAAATTTTGGGCTATCGTGAGATTTTAACATTTTGAGTTATAAATTTCAAAACTTTATACATCGCTTTTGTTTTATTTTTGGTTGATAGCCTATATTTGTCTCTGTATCAAAACACCTTAATAATTTATTTTTAAGTATTTCAAAATTATTTAAAATTTTGATTTTGATTTTCGCGTGATCGAGATTTTATGAAAATTTCATAATTGCAAATATTTTGGATTTTTATAAGATTATTATGTAAAACGATTTAAAATTTTTGAAAACTTCGTACGTCTAAATTTTTGTTTTATTGTCGTTAGACTTTAAATCTGTTATCAAAAATGTTGATGGTGGGATTTGTCGTGGATCTCGCCGATCAAATAATAACCAACTAGACCTAACGGTAGTTAGGGTAAGTCGGGTCGTTTCCACGGAGACGGTGTTGCAAGGTTTAGACTAGGTCAGCCTAAAACGAGACTATGCTACCAAACAAACACAAAGAGCTAATAATTGATGAATTATGATGAGAGGAGAAGAAGGAAGTGGACTAACAATGAACTAGGCTAATACAATTCTAAGACGGAATAACTAAGAATCAAACTAACTAGTGGACTAAAAGAAATGATGACTAACTAATAAGATGAAATCAAATATGGAAAGAAGTGGGTTAGGTCGGGTTCATAAGTGTAGTAGGGTGACTTGGGTAATCAAGGGTGTAGATGTCTCCTAGTTGCTAGAGTCGGTCCGGGCTCTCGCTACTTAGACCGATGTCAAGGTGCGTTCGCGTTTGATGGCGTCTAAACCCTAGTCCACATTGTATGTATAATGACTATTCTCAACATGATCACAAAATAGACACACAATGAGAAGATGAACACATGTATGGGAAGCATTGGCCACTACTACTCACACAAGCAAATCAACAAACACATAGAGTGCCCATTATGTGACTAACAACAAAGATTCACCCTTTACCCCTAATCAAACCCTAATCACCCATAATCTACCCTTAATTCCCCTACTAACCCACAAGAAGACTAATCACTCATCATCAATGATAAACTAACAACAATAAGAGAAAACAACATCATAACCCTAACATCCATTATCAAGAACAATATGAACAATAACAAGGAACACTAAGTAAAGATTCAAACTTGAAATAATAACAAAGAACAAGAGTGAAGAAGATTATACCAACAACAAGAGGAAGAAAAATATGCAAACTTGCATTAATAAGAAACCCAAATAATCTCCAAGGTTGTCAATCTTGGATGAGTCTTCAAGAATCTTCTCAATACAGGAACTAATTACAACTAGATTAAACTAGGATTAACTAAGGATTAACTAAAGATTAAGAGAGATTAATTAGGGTTT
Source organism: Agrostemma githago (assembly GCA_958450325.1). NCBI lineage: Eukaryota > Viridiplantae > Streptophyta > Magnoliopsida > Caryophyllales > Caryophyllaceae > Agrostemma > Agrostemma githago. The sequence goes on along the minus strand of OY288247.1, from coordinate 54,848,537 downwards.
ACAAATCTTAAGAGAGGCCTAAAGACAATCTAGGGTAAGGTAGAGTAAGGTAAGGTCCATAAACAATACAAGAGGGAAGTATTTATAGGGGTACAAGAATGAAGGAGGAGGAAAAAAAGGGTTGCGGGTTACAGCACACCGGTCCCGACCGGGAAGGACCGGTCCCGACCGGGAAGGGAGTGGTCCCGACCGGGAAGGTCTGGTCCCGACCGGGACGGACCCAAAACAGGAGACCCCTCATTTGTGCACTTCATCCCGGACGGGATGAGGCCATACCCATCGGGTATGAGTCTTGTAGGCCTCCAATATGGTCTTTAAGGTTCCCCCTTGCTTCACATGGACTTCTCATCGATTCTCAGGACTCGGGTTCGGGTCTCGGAGGCTCGGGATGGGGTCCCAAGGTCTCGGGGTCGAATCCAAGGCATCGAGGGATCGTTCCTTCACTTCGTTGCCTCCGAAAAGTGTATGTATTGAGTCAGAATCGCTCCAACTCTTCACGAATGGTCTCGGGAACCTGAAACGAGCTAGAGGGAATATAAGTAGCCCATAAATCGCTCCCAAGGAGCGATTCCACAAGGAAAATGGGACCAAAACACTACGAAATAGGCACTACAAACTACACTTATCAACTCCCCCACACTTAACCCTTACTCGCCCTCGAGTAAGCACAAACTAACTACTAAACTAGCCGAGCGGGTATTAGCGCACCCTACACCCTTTCAACTCACGCGATAACACTTAGAGGACAAGTGCTATCCGCAAGGCAAGTGGGGTCTTGCGACAAAACTGTGGATGCAACCGGACACAAAAACACAAAAACAAACAAGCACACAAATAAACACACAAAAGGTTGCACCCAAAAGAAAAGAAATACCGCTTCCCTCAAACAAGCGGTGAAAGAAGCACCGGTTTAGGACTCGAGGCAAGTGACAACGTTCCCAAGCTAGCAATACAAACCAAAAATGGACAAAACCCTAATAGTATGACGACAAAGCAATAAAAACGTTGGTAACATACCTCGGTTCCTCCTAACCTTCTAAGAACATACTACGGGACGATCGGCGGGATGGAAAAAGGATGAACCAAGGTGTTAGTCGACACTGTAGGTAAGTGAGACCCCGCCCCCTTTAGCAAGGAGCCAAGAGGGTCGTCCCATGCCCGAAACCGCCTAACTAGTCCAAGTAAAAAGGTGGAAATATGCAAAATGAGGGAAGATCGACCATTACCGCTATCATCCTTCCTAGGGACTCGGTCCTTTGGTAGGCTCTTCACGGTAATAGTTGGTAAAAGGCTTATTTTGTGAGGTGTGAGGTTTCTATTTTTGCGAGACGATTTTCTTTTGGCATTTCTTCTTCTTTTGCATTTTTGCTTTGTTTTGCCATGCCATTTCTTTTTCTTCTTCTCTATTTTCTTTTTGGCTTTTGTGCCTTTTCTTTTTTTCTTTCATTTTCATTCTTTTTCTTTTCTTTGCCCTTTTTGGCTTGATTTGGCTTTTTGGCATTTCTTTGTATAACAAGAAAGAGAGAATTCACAAATTGCAATTTATTGTGTGGATATGTGTAGGAGGTAGGGTAATGGATGAGTCGGGACAGCGCCTTCCCTTCAAACCCACAAAAAAGGGGAAAGACTTGGGCTAATTAAGCAAATTTCAAACATGGTCACCTAAGGGACGGGACTCGGCAACCAAGGCCTTTTTACACCGTGGGTGGTCATAATGGTCAAAGGTGCAAATCCCGTAGTAAATCCCTAGTAAGCTAGGTGGACTCAAGGTAAAGGACCAACGGAATCATTGATTTAGGGTCATTCTACTAGACTAAAGTCCAAGACTCGATTTATACCACTAGGAAGGGAAAGTAAACACTCGCACACTAGCCTCTAAACCGGGTTTTCGAAAACCTATTTACACACACGACACACTAACACAACACAAAACGAAGACACAACGAAAACGAAAGAAAAAGAGATAAAAGGCCACAAAACAAAAACAAACAAAACAAACAAACATACCACACAAACACCACCCCAAGCTTCCAAACAAGCCACCAAATCAACCAAACTTTACAAAGCTCCTCCCGAGCACACAACATCACAATCTTCTCCAAACTTCATAAGAGATAAAGAAGAAAAAGGGATAAAGATGTTACCGGAAGTCTTGAAAGCTCTCCAAAGCTATCGGTGATTCAAGTAACCTATAAGGAAAAAGGGAGGCAAAACACGCACAACACAACAAATACACGATACAACGACACTAAACGAAAACACAGAAAAGAAAATATTTTTGATTTTTGTGAAATTTTTTCAAATTTTTAGGATTTTTAAAGATTTTTCGAAAAACTACAAAAATAAAACTAACTGCGATAGAATATCGCTCCCCCACACTTAAGCCGAGCAATGTCCTCATGCTCGACCGTAGTGCATGGGAGCACAAAAGAAAATAAAAGAAACTACGAAAATAAAGCTAAAAATCGAAAATAAAGTGGAGAAAATGGTAGAATGTGTCCGGCCGGGGTGTAGTCAAGTCACCAGGGGCCGAGACAAGAAAAGATATGGATGGGGGAAGAAATAAAAAGAAAGTATAAAAGGAAATGGGAGGGGAGGACTAGGTGTAATCAAGTCACCTAGCCCGGATTTCGCCCAAATCCGACTAATTCCTACAAAAGGGTGAAAATCTTGTAAAATTTGGATTTTGAAATGACTCTCGATGTAGTCACGTCATCGAGAGTCGGGAGCAAGAAATACCAAGGCCCCGAGGGCCACCATGACACAAATGATATAAGGGAAAGGGAATAAACAAATGAAGACAAGCTATAAAAACGGAAAAGAGAGGATAGTTGCCGTACCATACGGTTAGCAACTCACTCGCTCCATCGTCTTATAAATCAATATCGGCATGTAGCTAGTCGTCGTTTTTGTTATTCCTCTCCAATCGCTATATGGTTCCATGGTTGGGGCACAAAGGTATAGTGAGGTGGGTTTTGATGTGAAAGTCGGTTTAAAGTGAAGAGAAAGTGAGGTGAGAATGCGTATGTGAGGTGTAGAGGTCATATAATGGGAGTGGGGACATGTAGGGAGGTTGGGAGGGGGTATACAATGGTTGGGTGGACTCAAACGACGAAGAAAAGGCCAAAGGAGGAACAAGGGGTCCATCCCGGTCGGGATGGGTGGTCCCGGTCGGGATGACCGGCTCGTCCCGGTCGGGAAGGCTTCGTCCTGGTCGGGATGACTTGTCAGTAGACCCCTCTTTTGTCACACTCATCCCGGACGGGATGACATCCTTCCCGGTCGGGATGGGCCTTCCATCCCGGACGGGATGACCTCTTCTTGGCCGGGGAGAGTCTCCTAACCCTCTATAGCTCACAAAGGCTCGTTCCAAGCTTCAAAAACCGACTCCCCTTCACACGATCCAAGCTCAAACAATGATCACTCCTCCCTAGGAATCACCTTCACTTCACCTATCAAACAAAACTCAAATATACATCAAATTCCCTCCTTCACATCGCTCATCAATAATCCAAATGATCAAGAAATTCACAAAACCAAACAAACTACAAGGGAAAGAGATATATACAAAGAGACGGTTCTTGTGGAACTCCGTCAAACCAAGGATGGTGCATTCTTCAATCATTTTCAACAACAACAATGATTAGTTCCATCTCCATCAAGGGCACGAAGAAACAAGTCGAAGGCCCTAGCAAAGTCTTCAATCAAGCTAGTAATATAGACATCCAAATACCAAGGCTCTTCATGACCTTGGCTTGACGTTCCCGGGGCATCCCGATCTTGTAAGTTCAAAGGCTTGAACTTATACTTTTGATCCTTCGGGATATACCCAAACGTCCATCTATCCTCGTGTGGCCCCAAGGGAGGCTCATCTTCCATCTTGCCTTTCAACTTGTCATCCAACCCATTAAATGAGCACTCATCCTCTCCAATCTCGGAGTCATCATCCCCAAGTTCACAAGGGTTCTTCTTCAAGCTTTGTCCCGACTCTCCCCCTAGATCAATGTCTTTCGTGGCGTGGATCATTTTGCAAGACTCATCATTAGTAGGCTAAGTGTTGCCTTGGAGGTCAAACACTAACTTCTCTTCGCCTAGCTCGAAGGTGATCCTACCATTCTTCACATCGATCATAGCACCGGCGGTGTGTAGAAATGGGCGCCCAAGGATAATGGGAGTGATAGCATCTTTCGGGATATTGAGCACGATGAAATCGACCGGAATGAAAAACTTCCCGATCCTCACCGGCACATCCTCTAGCATCCCCAATGGTCGCTTTAATGAACTATCGGCCATTTGGAGTGTAATGGAAGTATTTTTAAGCTCATTCATCCCAAGTCGGCAACAAATAGAATAAGGAATGATGCTCACGCTCGCACCCAAATCACATAATGCTCTTTCGATCTTGTAGTGGCCTATGGTGCAAGGGATCGAGAATCTACCCGGATCCTTCAACTTTGGAAGCGTGGAACCTTGAATGAGCTTGCTCACCACCCTTGTGAACGCAATGGTCTCTTTCTTGTCGATGGATCTCTTCCTAGCCAAGATTTCTTTCATAAATTTTCCATATGCCGGGATTTGGGTAAGTAGCTCGGTGAATGGGACACTAACATCCAATTTCTTCACAATGTCAAGGAACTTTTCATATTGAGAATCTACCTTGGTCTTCATTTGCCTTGTTGGGAAAGACAACTTGATTTGGATCTTGTTTTGCTCAATAGGGGTGGACTCTTCAAACGACACTTTCCCTTTACCCTTGTCTTTTCTTTGAAGTTGGGGAAGCTTGTCTTCTTGGGGTTTCTCAATCTCCCATAAGACTTGCTCCTCCATTGGATGTTCCTTGCTTGAGTTTTCTTGAATCGGAGGCACAACTTCTCTTGTTGGTTCTTGCTCATTAGGGGGTGGGGGAGGGTTATAAGATGTACCTCTCCTAGTGGTAATCGAATTCACATGCTCGAATTTCGGTGTTTCACCTTGAGGAGGTAATTGCTCCGGTTGCCTCGAAGAGCTACCCGAAGCAAGTTGAGCTATTCAGGTCTCAAGCATCTTCGTATGAGCATCTCTCGCCATGTTATCCTTTTGAATATAAGCATAGAACTCTTGTTGATTCTTTGACATCTCCATTTGACCCCTTTGCATCTCCAACATAGATTTTTTAATGTCGAAATCACGAGTTGGAGATTGTGGATTGTGCGGAGTATTGGTGAGGGCTAATGGAGAACCGTAATCATGAATAGGAGATCGGCTCCTAGGCTTGCTTTCTTGACGGTTAGCTTGAGTTGCTTGTTGTTGATGGTTCCCTTGGAACCCATGAGAATTGCCTTGATTAAGGCCATTGTTGTGGTTTTGTTGTCTTTGGAAGTTTTGGTTTCCTTGGAAACCACCTTGATTGAAGTTCCCTTGTTGGAACCCTTGATTGTTGTTGTGGAAGGTACCTTGGTTATTTTGCTTGAAGTTGTTGAAGGGTCTTGTGTTACCTTGATAACCTTGATTGTTGTCCCTTAAGGGAGGTGGAACATAGGGACGAGGTTGTATAGCTTGTTGTTTAGGGACTTGATTGGAGGCTTGGTATTGGTTGGAATAGGAGGCACCTTGCTTGAACGCTTGAAAGGCGTTCACTTGCTCAATACTTCCTTGACAATGCATAGGATCATGACCAACGACTCCACAAGTGTCACACATCCCATAATAGGGCAAAGGAGGTGCAAATCCCAAAGCATTCACTTCATGAATTGAGTGTTGGTTGGAGGAACTAATGCTTTGAACTTGAGTGAGGTGGCCTTGGAGCTTCTTGTCAATGGTTTCCATATGGGTCTTCAATTGAGCTCCAAGGTCAATGCTTAGTTGAGTAATAGCATCAACCTCGTGCCTACCTCCTCGATTTCCCTTCCTAGGCCTTGAATATTGAGAATTATGAACCGCCATCTCCTCGATTCTTGCCCATGTTTGGTCATCATCGACCTCGGTGAACCTACCATTGGAGCCCATGTTGAGTATAGTTCTTGAGTCCTCATAAAGACCGTTCCAAAATTGTTGGACTAAGAACCATTGTGAAAGCCCATGATGGGGGCACGATCTCACCAAAGATTTAAACCTCTCCCAAGCTTCATAAAGACTCTCTTCATCCCGTTGTTGGAAACCGGTGATGGAGGCCCTAAGCAAATTAGTCTTTTCCGGAGGGTAGAATGTTTGGTAGAACGCCAATGCAAGCTTTTTCCAAGTGCCGATGCCCATGGTTGCCCTATCGAGACTCTTGATCCATTGCTTCGCTTTTCCAATTAATGAGAATGGAAATAATACCCATCGAATTTGATCTTGTGTAACCCCGGGTTGAGAGATAGCGTCGCAATAATCGGTGAAAGTCTCCATGTGTTGGTGCGGGTCTTCGGTGGGCAAACCACTAAATTGATTCCTTTCCACAAGGTGGATGAAGTGAGTCTTGGCCGTAAAATTTCCGGCATAAGCGGCCGGTAGAGCATTCGGTCCCGGTAAGACGTCTTCCGTAAGTGTAGAGTGGGATGAAAACTTCAGCATTATTGGATGTAAGGGAGATGGTGGTGAAGACGGAGTTGAAGTAGATGTAGAGGGGGAACTAGGACTAGAATATCCAAAGGGATTGGTGAAATTCCCTTCGGCCGTCTCTCGAGATGCTTCCTCAAAATCGTTTCCTTGAGCTTGCTCTTGATGAGTATTGCTTGCACTTGGTTGAGAGATTCTAGCCCGATTAATCGTCCGTTGGCGAAAGGCTCGAAAAAGTCTTTCCGGCTATGGATTAAAGAGAAAGAATTCGCCTCCCCGCCTAGCATACACTACGCACTAGAACAAACGTGAGAACACCTAGTGCTTTATGGGCACTAGGTAACGACAATAAACAAGCACAATCGAAAGACAAAGAGAAAAGAAGAAGAAATAAAACTATGAAACAAGAAAAAATCTAGAGAATATGCGCAAGTGATGATAGAAGAGCACAAAGAAGGGTAACTAAGTCTAGCTATAAGCAAACTAAGTCTAAACAATGCACCGTCCCCGGCAACGACGCCAAATTGATGGTGGGATTTGTCGTGGATCCCGCCGATCAAATAATAACCAACTAGACCTAACGATAGTTAGGGTAAGTCGGGTCGTGTCCACGGAGACGGTGTTGCAAGGTTTAGACTAGGTTGGCCTAAAACGAGACTATGCTACCAAACAAACACAAAGAGCTAATAATTGATGAATTATGATGAGAGGAGAAGAAGGAAGTGGACTAACAATGAACTAGGCTAATACAATGCTAAGACGGAATAACTAAGAATCAAACTAACTAGTGGACGAAAAGAAATGATGACTAACTAATAAGATGAAATCAAATATGGAAAGAAGTGGGTTAGGTCGGGTTCATAAGTGTAGTAGGGTGACTTGGGTAATCAAGGGTGTAGATGTCTCCTAGTTGCTAGAGTCGGTCCGGGCTCTCGCTACTTAGACCGATGTCAAGGTGGGTTCACATTTGATGGCGTCTAAACCCTAGTCCACATTGTATGTATAATGACTATTCTCAACATGATCACAAAATAGACACACAATGAGAAGATGAACACAAGTATGGGAAGCATTGGCCACTACTACTCACACAAGCAAATCAACAAACACATAGAGTGCCCATTATGTGACTAACAACAAAGATTCACCCTTTACCCCTAATCAAACCCTAATCACCCATAATCTACCCTTAATCCCCCTACTAACCCACAAGAAGACTACTCACTCATCATCAATGATAAACTAACAACAATAAGAGAAAACAACATCATAACCCTAACATCCATTATCAAGAACAATATGAACAATAACAAGGAACACTAAGTAAAGATTCAAACTTGAAATAATAACAAAGAACAAGAGTGAAGAAGATTATACCAACAACAAGAGGAAGAAAAAGATGCAAACTTGCATTAATAAGAAACCCAAATAATCTCCAAGGTTGTCAATCTTGGATGAGTCTTCAAGAATCTTCTCAATACAAGAACTAATTACAAGTAGATTAAACTAGGATTAACTAAGGATTAACTAAAGATTAAGAGAGATTAATTAGGGTTTAAAAATCTTAAGAGAGGCCTAAAAACAATCTAGGGTAAGGTAGAGTAAGGTAAGGTCCATAAACAATACAAGAGGGAAGTATTTATAGGGGTACAAGAATGAAGGAGGAGGAAAAAAAGGGTTGCGGGTTACAGCACACCGGTCCCAACCGGGAAGGGAGTGGTCCCGACCGGGAAGGTCTGGTCCCGACCGGGACGGACCCAAAACAGGAGACCCCTCATTTGTGCACTTCATCCCGGACGGGATGAGGCCATACCCGTCGGGGATGAGTCTTGTAGCCCTCCAATATGATCTTTAAGGTTCCCCCTTGCTTCACATGGACTTCTCATCGATTCTCGGGACTCGGGTTCGGGTCTCGGAGGCTCGGGATGGGGTCCCAAGGTCTCGGGGTCGAATCCAAGGCATCGAGTGATCGTTCCTTCACTTCGTTGGCTCCGAAAAGTGTATGTATTGAGTCGGAATCGCTCCAACTCTTCACGAATGGTCTCGGGAACCACAAGGACAATGGGACCAAAACACTACGAAATAGGCACTACAAACTACACTTATCAAATGTTTGTCGACTGAATCGATTCCTATTTACTAACTACAAAACTTGATTTCTCAAAAAAAAATTTAGTCTTAAAACAAAGTATTGTCGAATTTTGTAATTAAAACGTTTTACTGTTGTTTTGAAAATATTTGGGTACTCCCCCCCTCGAGTTTGTTTACAAATATTATTTATTGTCATTATTTTATAAATTAATTTTTAACTTGCGATTTTATTAATTTTAATGATTTTAAACTTTGGGAATTGAGTTCAACTCTTGTTGAAATAAATTGTCTTCGATTTCGATTTGATATCACGTTTGAAGTTGTAAATTTATTTTAAAAAAAAAACCGAGATTGTGATGCGAGTTAAGCATTCTCGTTTTGTTCAAGTGATATAGCATTGTTTTCCATTCTATTACTATGTTTTTGTTAGTTTCGAGGACAAAACTTCCATTTAGTGGGGAAGATTGTAACACCCCTGATTTTATAAATTAAAATAAAATTAAGTTCATATTTTTATTTTACGATTTAACTCGTAAGTCTTAAAATTATTATAAAATAAAATTATCGTTTAATCGACTCAAACTCCTAAAATTCTATTTGACTCGGAAACTCTTCTTATATTCAAAACGTATTTTTATTTCGGTTTCGATTCATTTTATACATTTAATTTAATTCTTTTTGAAAGTCTATTTCGACGATTTAAATTCTAAATTCTTATATATTTTTTTCATATTTAAGCTCGAATTTCCTATTTTTCGGCTCGAAACTCATTTATTTTAAAGTTTCGTCAAAATATTTATTTCTTTTCCTCGAGAAATAAATTTCATTCATTTTATCGAAAATTTATTATTTATCAGGGATACTATTTCATCGTCTAATTATTTATTTCTAATAATTTCATTTCCGTCTCGAATATTTGATTTACTCATTTTATTTGTCGGCCCGATTATTTATTATTATTATTATTATTATTAGTCAATTTTAATTCGATTCGTGGGCAGTCAACCCGATTCATTTAAAGGTGCTGATTCAACCCGATTCGTTACGGAATTCGTATCTATCCGATTTATTTAGTGGTGCTGATTCTTTTCCCCTTTCCAACATCTTAAGTACTCCCCCCTGTCAAACTTTTACACACCGCTTCACTTTATTCTCTCCCTCTTATTACTGACTCTTCGTTCCCTTCACCCAATTCTTTTCACCTTCTTGTTTTCACAACGCATTCCCCTTCCTCAGCCTTCATCATCTTCACCATATTCATCGTCCATCTCCGTTGTTGCTCTGTCCTTATCCTTACCGGTTTCGATCCCCTTTTTCTTTTTCCCGTTCTCTGTTTCATCCTGCTGCTGCGTTCCACTCTGTTTGTATCACTGCTGCTACAAATTACTGCCGCTGCTTCTGCGTACTGTTGCTGCTGTGTTCGACTTCTGTTACGGTATAGCTACTACCGTTTTTTTGTTCCTTCTTCTTCTTAATTCTTTCGCTGCTAATTGTTGCTGCTGCTGATGCGTTTTTGTTTTGCTGTTCGGTTGCCATTTCCTCTCCAGTTGTCCGCTTGTTCACTGCTGGAAGTGACGATAGGTAGCCCTTTTCCTCTTCTTCTTCTTCTTCTTCTTCTTCTTCTTCTTCTTCGTCTTTGTTCTTCTTCTCTTCCCTTCTGCAGTTGATTCACGCTCTCTCCGCTGTTGTTTGTCGTGTGTGCTACTGTTTGCTCGTTCGGGTCGTTTTTGTTCGTGCCCTTTTCTTTTCCTCGATTCTCCTTCTTCTTTCGCTTCTGCTGTTTTTCATATTTTGTTGTGTGTTGTTGCTGTCACTCTTCTCGTACCTCTTTTTCACTCGGTTTCGATGTCAAGTTTGTGTCTGGTGATATGTAATGCTACCGATTCATCCTTGTTTGTTCCTTATTTGCGTTCGTTTGGCTCGGTTCGCATTTCTCCATTTCAGTCGCTGTTGTGCAATTTTTATACTCAGATTTGTACCTATATCTCATCAGTCTTGTTTGTACGTGACTGCTGTTGGCGTCTTCAGCCTCGATTCGTCTTCTATTTCTCTATTCTATTCAATTTTTTTGTCGTATTGCTGCTGCCTTCAATGCTGTCCGTATGTGTTGCTGTTATTACTCTATTTTCTATTGTTTGTTATACCGATGTATGCATTGTGGTCTTCTTCGTTCTGTTGCACGTCTACTGCTGTTGCTGTTCGTATATAACTGAGGTGTTCGTGACTGTTTCTGTTTTCTAGTCCGTATTCTCCGTCATTCCTCTATTCTTCATACTTCTTTCTCACCATATTCTTTTCGTTCCTCCTCTTCGTTCTACTCGTCCTATGGGTCTCATACCATATGATTATCTGTTTCCGTAGGATTTTGTGAGGAAGACTCGGACGAGGTCATCTACGAGATCGTTTAGATTTTTGACCCGAGGTAACTTTAGGACGTTACTCGATTTTATATCGTATGTTTGAGTAGTAGTATGTAGTAAATATTTTAACTTCGGTTTTCCAAATTTTTTTAGCTATTTATTATTGCTTATTATATTAATATTAAATCATATACTTTATAAATATTTTTACAACTTTCGATATCGTTTTATAAATCGTTAGTAATTTTATTGTTTATGATCGTTATAATACTTTGTTGGTTATCGTGACACTAGTAACTAAATAATGTCGATTTTATATTTTCGTCATATTTTGTTAATTTATAATTTCTACTCAAAATTGTATTTTTATATTATAATCGAGATTTGTATACTTGTTCAATAAATTAATTACGTTTTACGATTTATACTAATAAATGAGAAAATAGTCGATTTAGTTTTAAATACATTTTTAGTCGGGACTATTTTCACTAATAATTTCCTATTTGTTTTGCGATTGACTATTTTTATTAAAATTTGTACTATTTATAAATCAAAGCTATTTCTTAAAAATAATTTGAAACCTTTATAAAATTCATTTCACTTATAAAACTCGTTGACTCAATTAATTTTGATATCGTTTTCTTAAAATATCTCTTTTCTAAGATTTATTGTTTTGACTCGATTTCCTAAATTATTTATGAAATACTATGTATTGACTTATTATATTTTATTTATATTTTGAGTAACGAATTTGGAAATATAATAAAGTTACGATAACGACGATAATAATAAAATGTTAATTTGGTTAGAAATGTTATTTTTGTACGTTTCACTTATTTTTAATAACTTACGTATTTTCTATAACGAAATTTCTATTTTAAGTAAGTTTCTAAAATTAGTAAGTTTCCATTTATAGAAAGTTCCCTTTTTATATAAATGTTTATTCCTTTTATCTTCATATTATTCATAATGATTATATATTTTGTATATCGATAATGGCTGTTTTGGAGTTATGGAATAAGGACAAGTGTGGGGTTAGAGTAATATATTCTGGGGTTTACGTTTTTGCCATCAACTATAAGGCTAGTGTGTCTTTATGGGCCACACTGGTTGTTGAACCGATCATATATTGTGTTCGGAAGTGTGTGTACATTTTGACCTTAAACTCATGCCTCGCAGTGTAAGACGCCATCGGGTTGAACTGAGTATTTATGGTGCTCGGGAGGGGTGTGCATAATATCTTAAACTAGGGTCACACATTTATAAGTCGCCGTCCTATTATGGTTGAGTAGCCTAGTTAGAGACCAAAGTTCGATTTGTTTGAACTAAGTTCTCGAAGCTAGTTTTAGTATTCGCCTAGTGAAAGTCTAGCCTTGTGCACACTGATCGAATTTCCATAACGCCATTTTTGAATATGATTATTATTATCGATTGGTTTGATTTGCAGGTTGGCAAATGTTTTAAGTTTCCTCCGAGAAATTATTTTATTATATTATATCGTTTTAATATTTTCTCATTTTAAGTATTTTGATATAATAATACTATTATTTTTTCCCATATGATATAATATGGCTGGGAGAACATCCGAGTTACTCCCCACTGACGTGGCTGTTATGTTTATAACATGACAGGTATTTGCTGCTGGGTTTTGGGTGTGAGCTAGCGATTAGCGTGGATCCTACTCTTTCTTTATTCATATAATTTATGGATTTGTATAACCTTGTTTGGAGAATTTTTATTTTAGCCCTTTTGTAAAAAGTGGCCTCTGTATTGACTGACCGTTCTTTTATTAAAATATAGAACATCAGTGTGTTTTAATCCCAAATCTACAGTGTTTCCGCCACTGTATTGCGTTAGATTTTCTAGGGGATTACAAGGAGACTCAGACTCGGACTCAGACTCAGTATCCGGCATGTCTCCCTCGCCGGTGGTCAGCTTGTAGACTCGTCCTTGGCTATCGGTCCACTTGATGGTCTTTCTCCAGGCCCTTTTCCCGGTGACTGCACCAACTTCGGAGATCAGCGTAGTTGGGTCGAACTTGTTGCTGCGAAGGATCAGGTTGACCTGTTCTTCCTTAGGAGTAAGGATGGCCTTGTCTTCTCCGAATAAGAGCCCCAGCACGGGCTCAGAGTTATTTTCACCCTCCTTGGATTCAGCCTGAACGAGGGTGAATATGTCATCTGGGATGAAATTGCATTCCCGAGGCGCTTTGGTTTCGGGATATGTGATGGTGGATTGGTATAGCCCCGAAAACTGGTGTAAAGAAGTAATCGGTTTGCTTTGGGCTATAACGGCCCAAGTAGGTACCCTTGATGATGTTGGTGGCCCTTTCAATACCGGCACAGACCACATTTCTCGGGGTTATAGCGTATCCCAAACCGAACCGTGATTCTCCGTCGTTTAGGACCTCGATGATCTTCCCATCTGGAAGATATGGTCTCGAGGTAGCCCCCGGTAAATAGCCCAAGTTTCGTAGCATCGTATCAATGCTAGTTGTGAAGTAGGGCCGGAAGAGATATTCTTCTTCAATCATTCCCACGAAATCAAATCCTCGTGGGTCGGCCCGGCCCGTAGCGTTACAGCTTGCCACGGTAATGGGGGTGGCCTCTAGTGTGATGACACAGTCTTGAAGAGGCATCTTGACCTTCCTATGGACGGTAGAGGGCACGACCTTGACCGCATGGATCAAAGGCCTTCCGAGTAGTAAGTTGAATGATGAGGTGACATCAATCACCTGAAACTCCAGTTCTTTCTCGATTAGACTCGTTATGATTGTTAATTTAACGGCCCCAGCCACCGGTTTTGGGCTTCCGTCAAAAGCCTGGGTAGTCTGTGCGATTGGAAGATAGTCGGCCTCGGTGATGCCGAGGGCTTTGGCGGTCCTTAAAGGCAGAACATTCACAGCGGATCCATCATCGATTAGGGTCATTGGGAGGTATTTCCCTCGGAAAATGACCGTGATGTATAAGGCCGAGTTATGGGCGGTCCCGAACGGTGGAAGGTCGGACTCGGAGAAGGTGATAAGAGGGCCTTCTTCTTTGGGCTTGCCCTTGAGATAGGGCATGATAGTGGCTAGCATTTCAGTAGGGGTAACCTGAGAGTCGACCTTGATTTCATCGAGAGCCTTGGTAAGTGCTTTCCGATGTGCTTGCGAGCTAACCAGAAGTTGCCATATGATTAGATCGACCCAAACCCTCTTCAATTGCTTAACCAAGGCCGTGTAATTGCTTGGTTCCTCGAGGGTAGGCTCCGTCCTGGCAGGTTCAGTGACGGTTGTGGGGATAGGATGCCCGGTGGTGGCGAGGTGGTTGGTGGCTAAAGCTTTAGATTTAGCCTTTGTACCTCTTCAATGGTGATGGGGACAGCTTCCCCTTTGGCTAGGTAGACATCCTCTTCATCGTCGAACCATATCCCATTAATTTGTGGGATAAAGGGGGAAATGAGATGAGAGCAGTCGATTACCTCTCCGATAAAAATGGCGTGAGCACTGAACGAGTTTTCTTTGTTGCTCGGCTTGTCCCCGAGCAATGGTATATTTTCCCGCTCTTGATCAGATCTTGGATCAGATGCTTCAATTTCCAACATTTTTCAGTGTCGTGCCAATTACCTCGATGATATTGGCAATAGGCCTGAACATTGTAACTCTTGGATCTTTTCTCCACAGGAACTTCAGGAGTTGGGCCTATTGGTTGGATCAGGCCCTTTGAAGATAGCCTTTTTAAGGCGTAGGTATAGGTAGTCCCTATATCCGTGAATACTCGAGTTGGAGTGTTATTTTTGGATGAGGTATCCAGCAGATTAACTTCATCGAAGATGCTGTGGGTTGCAGCTGCAGGTGTGGGCTTGCTCACAGATGAACCGGCCCCTTGATATCCCTTGGTAGAGGCCTTAGTTAGGCTCTCTAACCTTAAATCATCCTCGATCCTTGTACCCATTTCAGTTAGAGTGGCAAAGTTGGGAATGAAAGCATACCGGAGATGGACCCGGTAGGAAGAGAGGAGTTTCTTGACAAAGGCCTCCACTAAGACTTTCTCATTGGGCTTATCAACCAACTTTACGCTCTCGGCCCTCCACCTTTGAAGGTACTTGGTGAACCCTTCTTTGGGCTCCGGGGCCATAACCTCCAGAGTACGCATCGTAGTCTAGATCTCGGTATTATCAGCGTAATTCCGAGCAAATTCAGTTGCCACATCGTCCCAAGTCTTGTACTTCCTCGAATCGAGCCTGTAGTACCAGGCTTTGGGATGCTTCTCGAGGGAGGAAGTGAACAAATGTTTGAACATGGTGGACTTCATCCCTTGACGGCCATAAATTCTTTGAAAGCCCGGATGTGATGGACCGGGTCTTTGGTACCCTCAAACATCGGTATTCTCGTAAGGTTGAGGTTGGCAGATAACTCGTCATTCAGAGGCGAATAGGAGCTAGCATTCTCCGTACGGATCGAGTTGCTTGTTGAGAAGTGGACCTGTTCTTCAAGCTTGCGAACGACGCTGACTAGTTCAGCTATGGGCCCGGTGGGCTCAGATCCTGCAATTGGAGTTCCTTTCTCCACGACACTCAAACGGGTGGCAAGGGTCGTTTGGTCGGTCTGGATGGCAGTCAATTGGGTCTCGATTTTGGCCAGTGCGGCGGTCAGTTGATCCAGAGTTTCTTGCATTTTCTGGCGTCTGGTTATCGGTGGTCTGTCTGTAGGAATACCATGTAATAAGAAGCTAACCCAGATAAAATTACATCCCGAGCAAAGGAAAGACTGAAAAGGAAGTGACTCGGAAAAGACACCTAGACGGGTGACTTGTGAAAGGTGGGCCTCTCTTAGGATCCGGCAAATGTGAGTCGGGTCCTGTTCGAAGGAAGGTCCGCGTGAGACACCCCCCAGGCCTTGGACTCAAATGTGTAGACGAGCCCTCCTTTGTAGGAGTATGTCCTACGTAGGTGGGCCTTGCCTTAGTCAAATAAGGCGGACTGGGATAGGGAGGAAACTCGTGATGTAAGATTGACAAAGTTTTGACGCTAAAGACTTCGACGACTTATGACACAACTTGACACTGCTAAATACGGGAAGTCCTAAGAAGAGGAAGGTTTTGAAAAGAGATTTTTTTTTGGAAAATCCGAAAAAATACTTGGTGGAGGGCCTGATTTTTTTTCAAAAATTGGAAAAGTGTATCGTGCCACAATTTTGAAAGTTCGAAAAAAAATGAGTTTTGAAATGGGCAGAATACCGGCTAGAAATAGGTTATTTTGAGTAAAATCATAAGTCCTAAATTCGGTATGCTTCCCGGGTATTGAAATTGGATATTTTGAAAAGGATGTATTTTTGAAAAATTGACGGTTTTTGAAAACGACATAGAAACCAAGTAGCATATAGTCACGCAAGCATTATATTGACGCCATGTATGTTTTACACTAAGTCTCGGTCGGTCTATAAAGGGTCTATACAAGTGCACATAGTCTATCTGTGAATCGGGACGGACTTCCTAAGTCGAGTTGAGCTTAGAACATGCCGCGAAACCCATACGAATTGACTACGAACACCTTTGACATATTCATATTGGAGTATATCACGGTATAGTGGGACGTTGGTCACTAGTACCGGCCCGGGAAAAGATAAGGTTATGCATGAACCGTAAAACTAAAATGCGTATTGTACTAGTCAAACGATTTCTATTCTGGTCTCACCCTGAGGATGCCGATGGTAAGTCACGCATCAGTTAATCCCCAGCGGAGTCGCCAAATTGTGGACATGACATAGGTCCACTCCGACGCGGCCACGCGCGGGTTTGGCAAGGCGAATGAATCTCCATATGAGATGGGTCGAATTGAAATTTAAATCGAAGTGGAGTCGCCACCAAACTTTGTGGGAGTTCGGGCCCGTTCGAACCCACTCTATATCTTAGTGGGCCATGCACAAAGTATGGCCCATTCGGATTTCAGAGTTTATTGGGTTCGTCCCTTTGCATTTTGATACCGATGCCGACATTATCTGATACCGTGTATTGAATGACTCTCGTGCGCCAACGGTTTTGGGCATCCGGAAACCATGGTTCTGAGTAAGGGGTGAGGGTACATGTTGGGAAGTTCACAAAGAACACCCAACCCCGCCCGCACATTAGCGGCCTCTACTAAGATATCGTTTGACTTTCGAATATGCGCGTTAGTAATACGATTGAATGATATGCAAACAACGTTTTGACAAAACATGCAAAGATTAGAATAAGTTGCTACGTTGATTTAATGCATCTAAAGCTAACGTCGAAGTTATATTTAGCATGCGAGATTCATTTTAGTATAATAAAACAAATAACGGAAAATAAATCGAAAAGACATAAACAAACAAGTTAGTAACGGTAAATAACGATAATAACGGTTTGCAAATAATATAGAACGATATAGAATGACAAGATGCATGGTTTTGGAAGGTAGTATGACACGTGATTGACTTGACACGTGTTGACCAAAGTCATAAAAATATTTTATTGAGACTCGAAGGACGTTATAGGACTCACGGTTTGACATGATAAAGGGACACTTGATCGAGTCATTGAGGGACTCGACCGAGTGTGTCTCGGAAAATGCTTATGTCCAATATTTGAGGTGCCACTCGACCGAGTCATGGAGGGACTCGACCGAATGAGCAGCCACTCGATCGAGTCGTTGCAAGACTCGATCGAGTGGTTCTCAAAAGAACCTTCTGCCTCGGTTTTGGGGGTGCCACTCGACCGAGTGGGCTAGGCACTCGATCGAGTGCCCCCCTGTACGAACTAGGGTTCGTTTCACAATTTATTGTTAATTTTGAAATTGCCTTTTTGATTTTGGAAAGTCGATAATCTAGTTAAATCGGGCAGAAATATTGTATGATTTATGCTTGATTCGGACTTTGATACTCGTCGTATCCGATATTCAATTATTGAATCGATATCGAATATTTAGATCAAAATCCAAATAAATACGTTTGTAAGTCGTTTTAAATCGAACTAAAGCGAAATAAATTATCTCTGCGTTTATAGTGTCGTATTAATTCTTTCGAATTAGGTGACAACTATTTTTAGCATCAACGAATTCGCATTAATTAGATTTGTTGACTAGTTCGTTTAGATACGACATCCAATTATTGAATTGGTATCGAATCTAAAGAAAGACGTTTTACGATTACTTGAAAAGGACTTGATTTGATTCCCTTCGCATCCCGACATCGTAATGGATCCTTTCGGATTATGTGATGTCACATCCGCATCAACGAGTTTCGATTTAATTAAAAAAGCTTGATTCAAAAATAGTCTTAAAATTGATGAATATGCGATGATTATGATGATAAAGACGCGACAAGAGTAGAAATAGATGATTTTGTTGCAATTGACTCGCTTCAACAATCAAATATTCGGGGTGTCGGGATAAGCGACCGGCCACGTAGGTGAGACACTTTTGTATTCGGATTTCATTATTCCGTCATCTTTCATATTCGACATGAATTAGCGAGTATTTTAATATCTTATACTAGTAATATTAACGATATTATAAACGCGACGATAAAATAAAATAAAAAAACAAAAAACGACGACGATGAACGGAAAAGACGGACGACATGAGGAGGAAGAAAGAGAAGAAAAGTCAGGATTATTGCACCCTCAACCTATATGTTTCGTGTCTCGAATGTGACTCGCTTAATTGTGGCTTGCACGGGAGTATTGAGGTTTACGTAGGTTAGGTTATGGCGGTTTAGGGTTTGAGTCCTAGATGCTAGGGTTTAGGGTTGAAGGTGTATGATTAGGGTTTTTTGAAAGTGTGTTATGAAAGTCCAAAGTTGCCTTGTATGCATGCAAAAGGGGTGTATATATAGGCATGCCCTCTACCCTCGTCTAGGGTTACTCGACCGAGTACCCTGCTGACTCGGTCGAGTGGCCCAAGTTGCCGCACACGGTCCTGTTGAGGGCCCACTCGATCGAGTGGGTCAGCTGAAGCGAAGGGGTCCGTTTTTTTTTGGACCTTGGGTTGGGTATTTTGTAGATCTTGTATTTAGGTGGACTTTTTATATTTGCAAGGCTATTTTGTGTCTCGGAAACGACTTTGACCGGGGTTTGACCCGGTTGCAAAAAGATGGTTTTATTTCCGGTGTCGGTTTTGCCCCAAATTAGTCTTATTTGATTGGAAATGACCCGCTGGGCCTGAATTTGGGGTTAGTTTTGTGAGATTTGTACTCCGTAAAAAGCCCAAGCCAGAAACTAATGGTTTCGAGCCCATATCCGAGCGCGTAGAAACACGTTTGCGTCCGATCATCATCGGGTGTTTTTTTGGAAACCACTATAGACACCTAGTAGCCAAATGTGGGTGTCTACAGAGCCCCCACTCTGACTGAGGCTTGGACAAGGCGAAAGTCAGAGTAGCTACCAGGCCAATCGAGGATTATGACCTGGTAGACTTCCGGTCGGGTCGTTTATAGTCCTATAGACTTGCGTAAAAGGGCTCCCCAGCAATAAGATAGAAATCATACCTGAGCTGATGATGATAACTCTGTGGGGAATTTGGACTTGTCGTATAAGTTCTGGGTGCGCCTATATATGGGCCCATCTCGTGCTATTTCAGGAAAATGCCGCCTTGGGCTTTTTGCTGGAGAGATATGTGAGCTGTGTGGGCTTATTTCTGAAGCCTTGAGTCGTACCTGTATCAGCCACATAAAGTTTTTGCTGCAACACGTAGGTAAAACACGACTTGCGCTGGGGAATAAAAATTGCATTTTTCGAATTTTGGGATTTTTGAAAATTTTGAATTTTTTTGAATTTTTTTGACTCCATAAAAATTAGGAACGCTCGGGATGACTAATTTCCGTGCTAACTGTCGCGGAATCTGAGACTAGGCCTATATGTTTAATCCCACAAGAATTAGGAAACTTTATGTAAAGAAGATATGGAAAGAGGGTCGTAGGGCTTGATGCTATAAATATCCCTCCTTTGTATTAGTTTTCCTCACAACTTACTTCACAATTCTCTTCTTCTAAAAAAGAAAGCTCCTTATTCTTTTCAAGAAATTTAGCCATGGGAATTGAGCGCTTGACCACGATGTTGCAAGAATGGTCCCGCCACTTTAGGGACACTGATAGGGTGGCTTTAAACCAGACGGGTATTACTCAGCTGTATACGTTTCGTTAGATGCAGGTGGATCGCCACTTCCTTGATGCTTGTTTGTCCTATTGGGACGACACATATCATGTTTTTGCCTTTCCTCGAGGCAAAATTTGTCCTTTACCCGAGGAGATTGCTGCTGTGGGAGGATGGAATCCTATACTACGTCCTGCCGTCCCGTTTTCAGTCCATGATCCCAGGAGGAAGCTACGGGAATTTTTATGACTTTCCCATAATGAAGTATCTCGCATGGCTAAGGGTGATACTATTTCTTTGATTGACCCGCATGATTTCCGGGTCAGACCGACCCATATCTGCACGGCGTTTTCTTTTTGTATGCTCCATGTTTATGCCTTTGAAGGTCATATGGATTTGTTGTCATGTTTGGGCGATGTTCGTCTTTTCACAGTGGTTGACTTGATGGAGACGGAGCACTGTCCGGCTTGGCTAATTACGGGCGAAATCATCCAGGACTTGGATAACCGTTAGAGGGATTCATCAGTTCGTCTGACCGAAAGTACCCGTTTATTGCAGATATTTCGGATTTTTCCCTGATTTTTTTATTCTTCGGTTTTTGACTTTTTTGATTTTGATTTTTTCGCGAATTTTCTGCTACAGCGGCCACTCGATCAAGTCACTCTGGCACTCGATCGAGTGCCCTCGTAAAAAGCCCCCTGCCCGATTTCAGGGGTGTCACTCAATCGAGTGCCCTTAGGCGGACGCCTATTTTATCTTGAGAACTCATATTTTTGTTTCTTTTCTCAAATCTGCCTATTTGAGAGGCTATCAGTCATAGATCCTCCCCTTGACTCGAGTAGATATCGTCCTAATCAGGTGATGACAAGGAGACGGGCTATTGATTTTTCTCGCCAGATTACTCAGAAGTACTGGGACGAAGTGTTATCTTTCCATAGCGGTACGTTGATTTGATGGGTAGTGCCATGGTGGCCCATTTATGTTTGGACGGGCTTGGCTCCGAGGGATAAGGCTCGCTACCAGGTAATCTTGTCTTTCAGGCAGACGATCCATCTTTACCCCGACCGCATACTAAGGCAGTATGGTTGGTCACAAAGAATCCCGGAGGTTGAAGCAGTTGTGAGTGAATCTACCCAGCTGACTGATGTGATGTGCGACACGTGGATGCAACGATGGTACACCCGGCACACTTGGCCCATTCCCAAATCTCTCCATTCAATCTGGGTTTCAGACTCCTATGTGAAGTGGACTAAAGCGGATACTGCTAAGGCCCGAGCTGCTCAAAAGGTTGATGAAGCTTTCGACATTCTGCGAAGGGAGCAAGTCAAAGACAATAGGGGCTTTTTTTACGAAGGCGACACTCCGGCTACTCTGGTCCGTCTTATTGTAGACACCCACATTTTGCTGCCAGGTGTCTATAGCAGTTTTCAATAAACACCCGATGATGATCGGACGCAAACGTGTTTTAACGTACTCGGAAATGGGCTCAAAATCATGGACATTTGGCTTGGGCTTATTACGGAGTACAAATCTCACAAAACCAACCTCAAATTCAGGCCCAGTGGGTCGTTTCGAGTCAAATAACACTAATTTGGGTCGAATCCAACACCAGGGGTAAAACCGTCTTTTAGCGACCGAGTCAAAACCCGGTCAAAGATATTTCCCGAGACTCATGAGTCAACCGTGACACCTCACACGGTTGGTTCGAACTAAAACTCCACAAAAAATCAGCTACACAAATATTAAACAATTCCCTTTAAGGTAGAATTCGATCCCAAGTAGGAATCCTATCCGAAAACCGAATCAAACACTCGACCGAGCTAGGATACTCGGCCGAGTAGCCTACCAAACAGCCGGTTCTCTTTCTTCCTTCACAAGAAAACGGAATTCTTATTTCCTTCAACTTCCTACGTTTCCTATCCTAAGCGGTAGTTCTAATTCAAATGCACCTCTCCTAGCCAAGGTCGGGATTTTCCTATAAATAGCCCCTTGCATGACACAAATTCAACAATCAATTATTCACACAACGATATATACATAATTCCTGAAAAGCATCAACCTTAGCATTAAGAAACCGATAGTACATCCAAAACCCGAAGGAAACCGGCCCCGATACCCGACACCCTTCACCCGTCTCACGTCTAAATCGAACCACCGCAACTCACCAACATCCACTCGACGCTCCTGTGCCCAAGCCACGTCCCGACGAGCTCTGATCCGAGTAGACTGAAGCATGTAGGTTGAGGGTGCACCAAACCCTATTTCTCTTTCTTCTCTTCTTCTCCTTCTCGTTTTTTTATTACGGGTCATTCGTCGTTTTTTTATTTTCTAATATCGATATTATTAAAAACTATTTTCATATATCGAACATTCTTAAAAATATGATATCGATTTTCTATAATCGAATATTGTATCAAAAAGAGTTATATTAAGATCTCGACGATGTTAAAAATCGTTACATCTGTTTTTTTATTTAAACTTCTTTTTACAAAACTTTTTTAATTCATTCTGAATACTCGATATCGATTTCATAATCGAATATCGGGTACTATATCGAAAACATAAAATCGAATACAAATTAATTCATATTTTGTACGCGATTTATCAAAATTAGCGATTTCGAACAAAAAAAATAAAAATCGGACAGACCCGCACGCGAGTCGCGCCACGCCCAGGCAACTCGCGCACGGGCCTGAGACCCTGGTCTTTTTCTTAACCTTTTCGTTCGTTTTATTATTCTACGAAACGATTTCTAAAATTTATATCTTTTCCAAAACTATTCAGAGTATTTGATATAAATTTCGTAGTCAATTATCGAATATAACGAATATCGAAAATATTAGATCGAGTACAAGTTATGCAATATTTGTACGCGATTTAGTCGAATCTTCGAAAAATCATCTTCAAAAAAACAGATCGACACGCGACTCGCCGGAATCCCGAGCAAGCCGCGCGGCCGGCTGCCACGACGCGCCTTTCTCGTTTTTTTTTATTATTTTTTGAACTTCGTTTTTTTATACAAAACTGCGTTTTAGCAATATTTTTCAGATTTCGATTAATATTAATTTTCTCGATCTCGTATATTTATTTGCTATATTATTCTTCACAAATCGATACTAACCCGTTTGCTCATCTTGTAGCATATTCATTCCTTTTTATCGTTTGTTTTATTATACTAAAATGAACCTCACATGCTAAATTCAACTTCGACGTTAATTTTTCATGCATTAAACCGACTTAGCAACCCGTTCAATTCCTCACATGCTTAGGAAAACAATGTTTGCATATCATTCATCGTTCAACTAACGCGCGTATTAAAAAATCATTCGATATCCTAGTAGAGGCCGCTAGTGTGCGGGCGGGGTTGGGTGTTCTTAGTGAACTTCCCAACACGGACCCTCACTTCTTACTCAGAACCGTGGTTTCCGGATGTCCGAAACCATTGGCAACGAGAGTCATTCAATATACGATAAACCGCTCAAGTCGGCATCGGTATCGAACTGCAAAGGGACGAGCCCAATAAACTCTGACATCGGAAATGAGCCGTATTTTGTACACGGTCCACTATGACATAGAGTGGGCTTCAACGGTTCCGAATAACCATAAAATTCGGTGGCGACTCCAACTTCGATTTAAATTTCAATTTGACCATCTCATATGGAGATTCATTCGCCTCCCCAAACCCGCGCGTGGCCGCGTCGGGGTGGACCTATGTCATGTCCACAATTTGGCGACTCCGCTGGGATTAACTGATGCGTTACTAACCTTCGGCATCCTCAGGGTGAGACTCG
Organism: Agrostemma githago; assembly: GCA_958450325.1. Classification (NCBI taxonomy): domain Eukaryota; kingdom Viridiplantae; phylum Streptophyta; class Magnoliopsida; order Caryophyllales; family Caryophyllaceae; genus Agrostemma; species Agrostemma githago. Next base: position 54,824,690 of record OY288247.1, on the reverse strand, counting down.
AATAGAAATCGTTTGACTAGTACAATACGCGTTTTAGTTTTACGGTTCATGCATAACCCCATTTTTCCCGGGCCGGAACTGGTGACCGACGTCCCACTATACCATTGATGTAGTCCAAATTGGATATGTCAAAGGTGTCCATTAGCCGATTCGTATGGGTTTTACGGCATGTCCTAAGCTCAACTCGAGTTAGGGAGTCCGCCCCGATTCTCGATAGGCTATGTACACTGCTATAGACCCTTATAGACTGACCGAGACTTAGCTTAAGAGCATACATGACGTCGTTATACTGTTTCCATGACTACGTGCTACTTGATCCACATCTTTTTCAAAAACCGTCATTTTTCAAAATTTGCATCCTTTTCAAAATATCCAATTTCAAAACCCCGGACATATACCGAACTTAGGACTTATGATTTTACTCAAAATAGCCTTTTTCTAGCCGGTATTACGTCCAATTCAAAACTCGAAGTTATTTTCGAAATTTTCAAACTATCACCCGGCCCACCTTTTCCGTTTTCCTCGAAAAAGGGCCGGTTCTCCCCGATTCTTTTCGGGCCTTTCCAAAAATATCATATTTCAAAACTTTCTCTTCTTAGGACTTTCCGTATTTAGCAGTGTCGGGTCGTGTCATAAGTCGTTGAAATCTCTAGCGTCGAAACTCTGTCGATCTTACATCACGAGTTTCCCCCCCTATCCTAGTCCGCCTTATTTTACTGAGGCAAGGCCCCACCTACGTAGGACATACTCCTACAAAGGTTGGCCCATTTACACAATCGAGTGTAAAAGTCTGGGAATGTCTCACGTGAACCTTCCTTCGAACAGGGCCCAACCCACATAGTTGGATCCTGAGGAAGGCCCACCTTTTCACAAGTCACCCGTCTAGGTGTCTTTTCCGAGTCATTACCGTTTTAGTTTCTTCCTTTTTCCTTGCTCGGGATGTACTTTTCTTAGGATTCGGGTTAAGTTGCTGATTACGCGGTGTTCTTACAGACAGGCCACCCTTCACTCGAACCATGACGAAAGAATCCATCGATGAGTTGACGGCTTCATGGGCCAAAATCCAAGATCATTTGCGACAAATGAGGGAGGACCAGATTGCCATCGTCACTCGGGTTAGTGCCGTAGAACAAGGAACTCCCAATGCTTCGATCGAAGATGACGAACCTTTGGCCGCACTGGCCGGCGCGGTCCAAAAGCTGCAGGAACAGGTCCACTTGACCACCAGAAACACTATTCTCACGGAAAATGCTCGCATTTATTCACCCTTAACTGATGAACTGCCCGCTAACCTCAACTTAACGGGCTTGCCAATGTTCGACGGGACTGAAGACCCGGTACTTCATATTCGGGCTTTCAAGGACTTTATGGCTGTTAAGGGGGTCAAATCGACCATGTTCAAGCATCTCTTTGCTTTCTCTCTGGAAAAGCACCCGAAAGCCTGGTACTACAGGCTTGACCCCAAGAAATACAAAACTTGGGACGATGTTGCAATGGAATTCGCGCAAAACTATGCGGATAATGCTGAAATCCAGACTACCATGCATACTCTGGAAGTTATGGACCAAGAGCCTAAGGAGGGTTTCACCAAATACCTTCAAAGGTGGAGGACCGAAAATGTTATGCTGGTGGACAAGCCCGGCGAAAAAGTACTAGTGGAGGCCTTTGTCAAAAACCTCCTCCCAGCTTACCAAGTTCATCTCTGATACGCCATCATACCCGACTTCGCCACTTTGACCGAAATGGGTACTAGAATCGAAGACGATCTAAGGCTAGAGAACCTTACTAAGGCCTCTACTAAAGGGTATCAAGGAGCCAGTTCCTCCTTCAGCAAGCCCGCAACCACAACGGCGGCCCGAAGCATCTTCGACGAGGTTAACTCATTGGACACCTCGACCAAAAAGAATACTCTAAATCGGGTATTCACCGACATAGGGACAACCTATGCTAATGCCTTACAAAGGCTGTCTTCGAAAGGCCTAATCCAACAGATAGGTCCAATTCCAGAAGTTCCCGTGGAAAAGCGATCCAAGAGCTACAACATTCAGGCCTATTGCCACTATCACCAAGGCAATGGGCACGACACGGACAAATGCTGGAAGTTGAAGCATCTTATTCAAGATCTGATCGAAAGTGGGAAGATACCACTACCCAGTGACAAGCCAAGTAACAAAAATAATCCTCTTGCTACTCATGCCATTTTTACTGGAGAGGTAGTCAACTGCTCTCATCTCATTTCCCCTTTCATTTCCCAAATCAACAGGATATGGAACGACGATGAAGATGATGTTTACCTGGCTAAGGGGGAAGCTGTCCACGTCACCATCAAAGAAATCCGAAAAGCTAAAGCCAGAGCTCTGGCCGGCACACACACCATCACGGCCGATCTCGCCACTCCGGAAACCGTCACTGAACCTTCCAGGACGGAACTCACTCCCGAAGAGCCAAACACTGACACGGCCCTAGTCAGACAACTAAAGAGGGTCCGAACAGATATTACTATATGGCAGCTTTTGGTTAGTTCTCAGGAGCATCGGGCAGCACTTACTAGGGCCCTTGATGAAATCAAGGTCGACTCATCGGTTACCCCCACCGAGATGGTAGCCACGATCTTGCCACACCTCAAGGACAAGTCCAAAGGAGAAGGCCCACTTATCACTTTTGTCCGAGTCTGACCTTCCACCATTCGGGACCACCCATAACTTGGCCCTATATATCACGGTGATCTGCCGCCCGATGACCCTGATTGATGACGGGTCTGCAGTAAACGTCCTTCCCTTAAGGACAGCCAAGGCCCTCGGCATTACCGAGACTGACTACCTTCCGACTGCACAAACTATCCAGGCTTTTGATGGGAGCCCGAAATCAGTTGCTGGGGCCCGATCAGCTAACAATCATAACGGGCCCGATCGAGAAGGAGTTAGAATTTCAAGTGATCGATGTTACTTCATCTTTCAATCTGCTACTCGGGAGAACGTGGATTCAGGCGGTCAAGGCTGTGTCTTCCACTCTTCACAGGAAAGTCAAGCTACCTTTACAAAATGGGATCGTCACTCTTGAAGCTACTCCCATAACCGTGTCAAGCTGCAACACGGCAGGTTCAGCTGACCCACGAGGTTTCAACTTTGTGGGAATGATCGAGGAAGAATACCTTTTCTAGTCATACTTTACTACTAGCATCGATACGATGCTACAGAATCTAGGTTGCCTACCAGGAGTCACATCAAGGCCCTATCTTCCAACTGGGAAGATTATCGAAGCCCTAAACAACGAGCAATCTCGCCTCGGTCTAGGCTACACTATGGCGCCCGGATGCACGGACCAAACCAAGGCGGTCACGTTCGTCACCCCAGTGTTCGGAGCTATTCAAATGGGCCTCTATCAGCCCACCATCTCATATCCCGGGACCAAACTGGCTCGGGAATGCAATTTCATCACAGATGATATCTTCGTCCTTATCCAGGCCGAATCAAAGGATGGCACAAGCAATACTGAGCCCATCCTAGGACTACTATTCGGGGAAGACAAGGTCATCCCGACCCCTAAACAGGAGTTAGTCAGCTTGATTCTCCGCAGCAGCAGGTTCGATCCAACTAAACTGATCTCTGAAGTTGGTGCCAACACTGGGAAGAGAGCTTGGAGGAAGACAACTAAGTGGACCGACAGTCAGGGTCCAGTCTACAAGCTAACTACTGGTGAAGGAGATATGCATGCTGTCGAATCTGAGTCAGAGTCCGAGTCCGAGTCAGAGTCAGAGTCGGAGTCTGGGTCGAAGTCTAGAGGGTCCAGTACTAGGATCGAGTCTGTAACCCCTCTCCCTTCTTTAGTCACACCATTGGGAGCTCCGGAGTCTGTCCCGAGGGCTCTCCCTATCCCGCCTCTGACCAACGATCAGATGGCAGCTCTCTTCGAGCTATTTTCAAAATTCACTATCAATAATAACGATAACCGTTCTGCTTACGACTTGGCTTATTTTCAAAATATTTTCAAAAATCTTAATTGCAATGACATTAAGAAACCCGACGAACAGGTGCCATTGCCCCCGCATCTAATCGAGCAACTCGAACAAAGGGAGTCCCGAGATCTGGTAATCGAAGAAACCGATTCCATCAAAGTAGGAACCCCTTTAGAACCTCAGATGCTTAAGTTGGGCCTATCTTTAGATCCCGAGAAGAAACAGCAATTCACGAATCTCCTCCAAGAATTCAAAGACGTCTTTGCCTGGTCCTACAAGGACATGCCGGGAATAGACCGGGAGATAGCTGAACACCGAATACCCATCAAAGACGGGTACAAGCCGGTAAAACAGAAACTCCGAAGAATGAGGCCCGAATGGTCTCTCAAAGTCAAGGAAGAAGTTGATAAACAATTCAAAGCGGGCTTTATCCAAGTGTCTGAATATCCAGACTGGGTTGCAAACATAGTACCAGTACCCAAGAAGGATGGCAAAGTCCGAGTATGTGTAGATTTTCGGGACCTTAATAAGGCCAACCCAAAAGACGATTTTCCGTTGCCACACATCGACATACTGGTGGATAACACGGCCGACCATGCCCTTCTATCATTCATGGACGGATATGCCGGATATAATCAGATCAAAATGGCGGAAGAAGACATGAGTAAGACCACCTTCATCACAACTTGGGGGACTTACTGCTATACCGTGATGCCATTAGGGCTTATTAACGTTGGTGCCACTTATCAACGGACCGCCACCACTTTATTGCATGACATGATGCATAAGGAAGTGGAGGTCTACGTCGACGACATGATTGTCAAATCCAAGGACCGAAACGGGCACATTGCAGCCCTAAGGAAGTTCTTCACCCGACTACGCAAGTACAACATGAGGTTAAACCCTCAAAAATGCAGTTTCGGGGTAACATCGGGCAAGCTACTGGGCCACATTGTCAGCCAGCGTGGCATCGAAGTTGACCCACCAAAGATCAAGGCCATCACTGAGATGCAACCGCCTAAAACCAAAAAGGAGATAAGGGGGTTTCTCGGGAAAGTCCAATATATAAGCCGGTTTATTTCAAAGCTAACCATGGTATGTGAACCCATTTTCAAGAAACTGAAGATAGGAGAACGAACACTATGGGACGACAAATGTCAAATGGCTTTCGATAAGATCAAGGAGATTCTATCCTCTCCACCGGTGTTAATGCCACCTCAGCACGGTTTGCCTCTATCGCTATACTTGACAACGACCGAGACGGCCATAGGCGCTATGCTAGCCCAGACGGTCGATTCCGAAGAACGGGCTATTTACTACAATTGTAAAAACTTCTTGGAATACGAATGCAAGTATACAATGCTTGAGAAGACGTGTCTAGCTTTAGTATGGGCCACTAAAAATCTCCGACACTACATGCTCAGTCACGAGGTACATGTGCTATCCAAAATGGATCCAATCAAGTATCTATTCGAGAAGCCCATCCTCAACGGCCGTATATCCAGATGGACTTTAATGCTAGCTGAGTTCGACCTCAAGTTCGTACTTTTAAAAGCCATCAAAGGCCGGGTAGTAGCAGAATTCCTCGCCGATAGTCCGGTATCCGAGGAAGAACACACCGATACTTGGGCCTTTCCAGATGAAGACATATTCCATACCGACACCGACCCATGGAATCTGTATTTTGATGGAGCGTCCAACTTCCGAGGATTTGGTGTCGGGATCTTGCTAATCTCACCACAAGGGGAACACACCCCGCTATCTATCAAGCTAGATTTTAACGTGACTAACAACGCAGCCGAGTACGAAGCATGCATTCACGGACTGCAAGCCGCCGCTGATTTAGGAGTAACAAACCTCCGGGTCCACGGTGACTCATCTTTAGTCATAAATCAAGCCTTACAAAAATGGAAGACTTGGAACGCAAATCTCGTGGCTTACCAAGCACGAGTAAGGGTTCTCGAAAAACAATTCCAAAAAGTAGAGTACATCTATCTGCCTCGGGAAGAAAACCAGTTTGCAGATGCTCTCTCAAAATTAGCATCTTTACTGAATATCCCAGCACATCTAACCAGCATGCCCATTTGCGTCGAAAGGCGGTCCGAGCTGGCATACATCCACGCTATCCAAGATATTGAAATAACTGATCCAGAACCTTGGTATCAAGCTATTCTAACCTACTTAACGTCAGGGGAATATCCTCCGGGAGCTGAAAACCGGGTCAAGAAAGCTCTACAAAGATGGGCAACACAGTTCATCCGCACAGACGATGGACAGTTATATAAGAAGACAGCACAGAGGGCTTTACTCCTATGCATTGACAAAACTCGAGCCGAAAGAGTTATGGCCGAGGTACATGATGGTGAAAACGGTCCGCATATGAACGCCCATATGTTGGCCCAGAAAATCGCGAGACTCGGTTACTATTGGAATAGCATGGAAACTGACTGTCAGTTGTATGTCAAACACTGCCATAACTGTCAGATTTACGCCAATGTTCAGCATATGCCTTCATCCTTATTATATACAATGACATCACCATGGCCATTCTCAACACGGGGAATTGATATAATCGGGAAAGTAAACCCTTCCGGGACAGGAGGTCACTGCTTCATCCTAGTGGCTATTGACTATTTCACTAAATGGGTCGAAGTCGAGTCATACCGGATCTTGAATGCCTAACATGTGGCTAAATTCATCCAAAATAAAATTATATGTCGATACGGGATTCCGCACGAGTTCATCAGCGATCACGGGACCTATTTCCAAGCTGAAACTGCTACTTTGTTGGAAAAGTACAAGATCCAAAGGCATACATCGTCACCTTACCGTCCCCAAACAAATGGAGCGGTGGAGTTAGCCAATAAAACAATTGTCACCATACTTAAAAAGATGGCTGAGAATTACCGGGACTGGCTCGACAAGATACCCTTTGCCTTATGGGGCTATCGGACATCAATTCGAACTGCAACCGGAGCAACTCCATACTATCTGACATATGGAATGGAAGCAGTCCAGCCAATCGAGCTAGAAGTACCATCCCTTAGGATTCTGCTCGAGAGCCAGGTACCTGAAGCAGATTGGGTCCAAGCCCGATATGACTCGCTGGTCTTCTTAGACGAACGGCGATCCCGGGCTCTGAATAATATTCAGATATATCAGAAAAGGATCCAACGGGCTTTTAACAAAAGGGTTAGGCCCAAGAACATCAAAGAGGGCGATCCAGTCCTAAAATCTGTTCGAGCTTTACTACCAGTTGACCCAAGGGGAAAATTCAAACCCAATTGGGCTGGGCCATATTTAGTGAAGAAAACTCTTTCGGGAGGAGCGGTAATGCTAACGGACTTGGACGGAAACGAGTTCGTCAACCCAACAAACTTGGACCAACTGAAGCGTTACTACCCATGAACCCTATCTCAATGCCATTTGCAAAATTTATAAAATTTTCTTTTTATGAATTTTCAAAAATTTTAAGCAAGTCAATAAGTTAGGATTATTTATCCTACCGTTGCACATCTCGAATTAATAATCTTAATGTATTTAGAAAAATTGCAAAAATACTTCTGAACTACGGAAGGCTTGATTCCATTAATTTTGGATACGTAGGCAACCCCTCAAAAGGGTACAACCACTGCAATAACGAAAAGACGGGAACGGTATTCACTAATATGTCTTTTTATTATAAAAAAAACCGATAAACTCGGGAATTTCGGAAAAATACAACACAAACAAAATCACACCACAAAAATAGTAGTAATACTTAAATAATAAATTTAGGAGACTACTCATACATTTTTCCTTTCCCCTTATCTTTCGTGACACGTGGAGCCCGAGGCCGACGGGGCGGGGGCGAACGTTCCCTAATCACAAGAGGAACTTCTCTTGCTCGAACCCGCTTCTTCGATTTTGGGTCTTCCACCACTTGCACCGGTCCAAGCCGAGCCCTGACGGGCTCGGGAAGTCTGTCTCGAGGACCAAGTTGGTCCTTGACCGCCAGCTTTGGTCCTAGTCTCCTTTCTAATTCCGTCTGGGGGCTCACTTTCCCCCGTGCACCCTTAGTACTGGACCCCTCAGTCTGAGTCCTAGATCTCCCTTTCTGACCTGCCGGAGTAGTGTCTTCGTCAAAGAAGCTTCTATTATCTTTAGCATGTTCCAGCTGTAACAGGTCAAAGGCCTCATCAGTTTTCAAGGCAGTTCGGGTTTTAGTTGAATCAGCTCGTGTCCATCTTACATAAGAGTCAGTTACCCAAATCGAATGAGAATTTCTAGGAACGGGCCAAGTAGCTCGTGTATACCACCTTTGCATCCAGGTGTCACACATTACATCCGTCAACTGAGTAGATTTACTCACGACTGCCTCGATCTCTGGGATTCTTTGCACCCGACCATATTGCCTAAGTATGCGATCGGGAAAGAGGTGAATTGTCTGTCTAAAAGATAGGATTACCCTGATATCTAGCCCTATCTCGAGACTCCAAACCGGTCCAAACATAAATCAGCCACCATGGCACGGTCCAGCGGATCAGCAGGCCTCCATGGAAGGATAGCACCTCATCCCAGTATTTTTGGGTATTGAAGCGAGAAAAGGCAATACTTCGTCTCCTCATCATTACTTGCCTGGGTTGATACCGGCTCACGTCTAGGGGAGGATCCAAGATCGATAGCCTCTCGAACAGCCACAGCTGAAAAACCCGCAAAAAATCGAAAACGCGAAAAATCGTCAAAATCACGTCAAAAAAAAATACGTGAAAACCGAGAAGACCGCAGAAATCGGGAGAATCGAAAAAACCGCAGAACCCGAAAATTGGAAAAACCGCGGAAAATCAGAAAAAGCCGAAAAAAAAATCAAAAAACGGTATACCTGTAAAAGACTGGTGCTCCCAGTCAACCGGACTGACGGATCCCTTTTACGATTATCCAAACCCTGGATAATCTCTCCTGTAATCAACCAAGCCGGGCTATGCTCCGTTTCCATCAAGTCAGCCACAGTGAAAAGTCTAACGTGGCCCATGCAAGATAATAAATCCATATGCCCTTCGAAGGCATAGACATGAAGCATACAAAAAGTAAAGGCCCTACGGCAGTGGACCGGCCTGACCCGGACGTCATCTGGGTTCATAAATTTTTTAGCTAGATCAATCAAGGAAACGGTATCTCTTTCTAGCATACGGGATACCTTCATATGAGAAAGCCCTAAAAATTCCCGTAACTTCCTCCTTGGGTCAGAAACCGAAAAAGGGATAGCAGGGCGAAGTATGGGATTCCATCCTCCTGCAGCAGCAATTTCCTCAGGGATAGGGCAGATTTCTCCTCGAGGAAAACCAAATACGTGATAAGTATCGTCCCAGTAGGACAAGCAAGCATCCAAGAAGTGACGATCTACTTGCATCTGACGGATCACGAACAATTGGGTAACGCCATTCTGATTTAGGATGGCCCTATCGGCATCCCTGAAATATTTGGACCATCCCTGCAGCATTCCAACTAATCGGTCGATTCCCATAATTGGATTTCTAAAAGAAAGAATAATTTCTCAGGGCTTGTTTTTTTTTCTTTAAAGAAGAAAGAGAATTGTGGGAATTATGAAAATTTATGAAACAAGGAGGGGGTATTTATAGCATAAAACCAAATTCTCCTCCTCACCTTAGGATTCCCAATCCTAGAGTATTTAGCATACAATCCTTATCCTGAGATTTAGCTAAGTCATCTCGAGCATTCCTATTCCTTTTCAGAGTCAAAAATTCTCTAATTTTCAAAGGCTCCTACAAACTCAAAAATTCAAAACTTTTTCTCAAAATTTTTATTTCCCAGCGCGAGTCGTTTTTCCTACAAATGTTACATGCCAAACTTTGCAACTTTGCATAAATATGTACGGGACGACTCAAGCAGGACCGTGCAATTTGCATAACTCCCCAGCGGCATTTAACAAGATGAGCCCACATATAGGCCCATTTTAAGTCTTATGCGACGAGTTCAATCCCCCACGGAGTTATCATCAGCTCAGGTACATTTCTAATCCATGGCCGGCGGGCCCTTTACGCAGGTCTAATGGACCTTAAACGACCCGACCGGAAGCTACCGGGTTTTAATCCTTGATTGACCTGGTAGCTACTCTGACTTTCGCCCTGTCCAAGCCTCAGTCAGAGTGGGGGCTCTGTAGATACCCACATTTTGCTGCCAGGTGTCTATAGCAGTTTCCGACAAACACCCGATGATGATCGGACGCAAATGTGTTTTAACGTACTCGGAAATGGGCTCGAAATCATGGACATTTGGCTTGGGCTTATTACGGAGTACAAATCTCACAAAACCAACCTCAAATTCAGGCCCAGTGGGTCGTTTCGAGTCAAATAACACTAATTTGGGTCGAATCCGACACCAGGGGTAAAACCGTCTTTTAGCGACCGAGTCAAAACCCGATCAAAGATATTTCCCGAGACTCATGAGTCAACCGTGACACCTCACACGGTTGGTTCGAACTCAAACTCCACAAAAAATCAGCTACACAAATATTAAACAATTCCGTTTAAGGTAGAATTCGATCCCAAGTAGGAATCCTATCCGAAAACCGAATCGAACACTCGACCGAGCTAGGATACTCGGCCGAGTAGCCTACCAACCAGCCGGTTTTCTTTCTTCCTTCACTAGAAAACGGAATTCTTATTTCCCTCAACTTCCTACGTTTCCTATCCTAAGTGATAGTTCTAATTCAAATGCACCTCTCATAGCCAAGGTCGGGATTTTCCTATAAATAGCCCCTTGCATGACACAAATTCAACAATCAATTATTCACACAACGATATATACATAATTCCTGAAAAGCATCAACCTTAGCATTAAGAAACCGATAGTACATCCAAAACCCGAAGGAAACCGGCCCCGATACCCGACACTCTTCACCCGTCTCACGTCTAAACCGAACCACCGCAACTCACCAACATCCACTCGACGCTCCTGTGCCCAAGCCACGTCCCGACGAGCTCTGATCCGAGTAGACTGAAGCATGTAGGTTAAGGGTGCACCAAACCCGATTTCTCTTTCTTCTCTTCTTCTCCTTCTCGTTTTTTTTATTACGGGTCATTCGTCGTTTTTTTATTTTCTAATATCGATATTATTAAAAACTATTTTCATATATCGAACATTCTTAAAAATATGATATCGATTTTCTATAATCGAATATTGTATCAAAAATAATTATATTAAGATCTCGACGATGTTAAAAATCGTTACATCTTTTTTTTATTCAAACTTCTTTTTACAAAACTTTTTTAATTCATTCTGAATACTCGATATCGATTTCATAATCGAATATCGGGTACGACGAATATCGAAAACACAAAATTGAATACAAATTAATTCATATTTTGTACGCGATTTATCAAAATTAGCGATTTCGAACAAAAAAAATAAAAATCGGACAGACCCGCACGCGAGTCGCGCCACGCCCAGGCCACTCGCGCACGGGCCTGAGACCCGGGGCTTTTTCTTAACCTTTTCGTTCGTTTTATTATTCTACGAAACGATTTCTAAAATTTATATCTTTTCCAAAACTATTCAGAGTATTTGATATTGATTTCGTAGTCAATTATCGAATATAACGAATATCAAAAATATTAAATCGAGTACAAGTTATGCAATATTTGTATGCGATTTAGTAGAATCTTCGAAAAATCGTCTTCAAAAAAACAGATCGACATGCGAATCGCCGGAATCCCGGGCGAGCCGCGCGTCCGGCTGCCACGACGCGCCTTTCTTGTTTTTTTTTTTAACTTCGTTTTTTATACAAAACAACGTTTTAGCAATATTTTTCAGATTTCGATTAATATTTATTTTCTCGATCTCGTATATTTATTTGCTATATAATTCTTCACAAATCGATACTAACCCGTTTGCTCATCTTGTAGCAAATTCATTCCTTTTTATCGTTTGTTTTATTATACTAAAACGAACCTCACATGCTAAATTCAACTTCGACGTTAATTTTTCATGCATTAAACCGACTTAGCAACCCGTTCAATTCCTCACATGCTTAGGAAAACAATGTTTGCATATCATTCATCGTTCAACTAACGCGCGTATTAAAAAATCATTCGATATCCTAGTAGACGCCGCTAGTGTGCCGGCGGGGTTGGGTGTTCTTAGTGAACTTCCCAACACGTACCCTCACCCCTTACTCAGAACCGTGGTTTCCGGATGTTCGAAACCATTGACAACGAGAGTCATTCAATATACGATAAACCGCTCAAGTCGGCATCAGTATCGAACTGCAAAGGGACGAGCCCAATAAACTCTGACATCGGAAATGGGCCGTATTTTGTACACGGCCCACTACGACATAGAGTGGGCTCGAACGGTTCCGAATAACCATAAAATTCGGTGGCGACTCCAACTTCGATTTAAATTTCAATTTGACCATCTCATATGGAGATTCATTCGCCTCCCCAAACCCGCGCGTGGCCGCGTTGGGGTGGACCTATGTCATGTCCACACTTATGTCAGGTCAAAAAAGGAAAACTAGGACTAAAGGTGAAGGGTCTAGTGCAAGAGGTGCGCTGGGGATTGTGAGCCCCCAGACTGACTTAGAAAGGATACTTGGCCCAAGACTGGCAGTGCAGGACCGACTTTGTAACACCCGCTATTTTTCCTAAGCATTTTTATTCTTTCCGTTAGGACTCCGTCTTAACTCTGTCACTTTTCGGCCTCATATTTCATCATTTTACTAAGCTCTACATTAGTTTTTGAGTTTAATAATTTTTATTTTTAATTTTAAAGATTTAAATTCTTTTTAAATCCATTTATTGATTTTTTCGTAAACTAATTAATTTTTCCGCAAGGAATTCTATTTCTCTTCGGATTGACATTTTTAAACTTGGATTTAAGTTATTCCTTTTTCCTAAAAATGTTTGAATACGTTTCTATAATATTCTCAACTAATAAATATTTTTTTATTTACAAAAATTTAGTTGTTAATGATTTTATTACGAAGCTTCACGAATAATTATTTTCTTACGCGAGGTTTACTCGAATTACTTTGAAATGCCTTTAACTATTTTACGATTATACTTTTTATCAACTTATAAATTATTTGAGACCATTTCCTCACATTTTGGACCGACTAAGCTCTTGGTCACAAGTTTTACTATGTTTTATTTAAACGTTTCATTTTATCACGTTAAAACGTAAACGTAAGATTATTTCTTTTCATTCATTGTTGCATTATTATCAAAACTCTTCATACTCCTTTCTTTTTTCTACTTGGCCGGCCACTTTAACATGTTTCACATAGTTTTCATCAAAACATTAATCCCATTTATATTTATGAAACCATCCATTTCCATACTTCACTTTATTCATTCATCAAGTTAAAAAAAATCTACCTTCATCCTCTTGGCCGTGGAACTCCCCCTCTACTCTAGGATTATTCTTGCTTCAATTCTAGTCTTAATCGACTAAAATTCATCGTCAAATAATCCTCTTTCCGTTCTCTTCGTTAAGGTATTAATCAACGTCGTTTTCGATCAATATTTACCTTGATTTTTATTAGTTTTCTCATGGTATTTTTCTGCCATGATTTTCGTGTTTGGTAGGATTTTTGGACGATCCCGAAGTCGACGAATATATTATCGATTCAGACTTGGAGTAGAGGTAACGTCGATGTTACTCGGTATTTCATGATTTTAATTGAGTATTTGCATGTATATATTTTTATGTTTTATTTTGGCAATATATGTATGTCATAATATCTGGAAAATTTTTAAAAGTTGAAAATTTGCATGTTTCGGTATTTTTATCCCTTTTACGAGATTAACGATTAAATTGTTATATTAGTTTGTAAAATCATAATATTCGGCCTAGACATGTAATATATGTTTATATTCTGGAAAAATGTTTTTTTTAATGATTTTTAATAATTTAGTATTTTTCTGATATTTTTGATATCGATGATTGAATTATTACTGTTTACGTACAAAAACGATTAAAAGCCAATTTTTAGTTCAAGTACTTCAACATTTTATTTTAATCTGATTTTTGACATGGTGAAACTTTCTGGTGAAATAGAATTGTCTGAATTGTTTCATAATTTTTCGGAATTGTTAAGTGGATGAATTAATTAATCACTTAGAATCATCGTTTATCGTTAAAACCGTGTTTGTTGTTTAAATTCTCGATTTCTGGTCATTGGTTTAAATCTGGAAAAAATTATGATTCTGATGATTTCATATTAAAATGTAATTTTATGATTTTTAGTGCCTTAATAAAATGTTAGGAACGATAAGTTTTATTAATGGAATCGTTAATTGTGAAAACGGGTTTTAAAGACGGTTTTGACGGGATTTATTAAATCTGGAATTTTTGGAAATCTCGAAAAAAATTAGATTCTGTAAAATCATGATTTTTAGGTTTAATAATAATTTTTGGATATTAATACTTAAATCGTTTTGTAATTACTATTTTTATTAATAATTATTGTCGAGATTGGACGATTAACGAGAAAACGTTTTAAAAACCGACTTTTAGAATTCTGGAAATTTTCTTTTCTGGAAAGAATGTCTATAAATATATTTTAACTATTTTACATAATTTTTATACTATTTATTAAAGTCTTTAATTAATAAGTATTGATTTTCGGACAAATTTTGATTTATCGTTAAAATGTTTCGTCTTACCTAAAATAATTATTTTTCCAGCAATTTTGAAAGTATTTAAATCTGAAACTTTAAGAGTTAAATCATCCCTTAACATACTCTAAATATATTTGTTGGTTTAATTAAATAAAGACGTTCAAATATTTAATTTGGTGTTTGCCGTAAAATCCTATTTATAATTTTATTGTCGAAACTAATAATAATTAGGGAATTTTAGCTTTTTAACTTTTGAAAACACCCTAATTAGTAGTATTAAAATGTTTAAGACATTTTTAATCATTTTATAACGCTTGTACGATATTTTAATAATTTCATAAAATTATATGTTCACTTTGATAATTAATATCGTTAAGGCCGAAAGTACTAGTTTTATAAATCTACATCGTTTACTAAAATGTGTTATTAGTATGAACCAATATTTTTGCTATTTTGATATGATGCTATTTTTCGTAAAGTTTCTAAAAATAGAAGTTTCCTAAAATAGAAAGTTTTCTCTTTTGGAAAGTGATCCTTTTCTTTTTGTTCTCTTATTATTTGTAATGATTATATCTTTTATATATCTATAATGGCTTTTTTTGGAGTTATGGAATAAGGACAAGTGTGGGTTTAGAGTAATATAGTCTGGGATGTACGTTTTGCCATCAACTATAAAGCAGGTGTGTCTATGTTGAGACACCTTGGTCGTTGAACTGAGCATGGTTTGTGTTCAGGAGTGTGTATATATTTTGACCTAAAACTTAGATATCGCATCGTGTAAGTCGCCGTCGGGTTGAACTGGATTACGGTTGGTGTCCAGGAGGGGTGTACATTACTTAAGCCAGAACCTCGCTGCACGCAGTCCTGTTATGGTTGAGTTGCCTAGTTACAGACCGAAGTCTAATTTGTTTTGACTAAGTTCTCGAAACTAGTTTAGTATTGTCCTAGTGAAAGTCTAGATTCTACATTAATCCTATCCATAACGCCATTTTGAATATTTTTAATGTTATCGATATAAATTGGTTTGCAGGTTGGCAAATATTTTTATGTTTCTTCGGAAACCCATTTAATTATTTCATTTCGCGCTGAAAGCTTATTTTAATATGATGTTTTACTGTTTTCCAATTTCACTATTTTTCCTATATTTGTAATTACTGTTTTAAAATCCTGTTATACGGCTGGGAGAACGTTGACGTTGCTCCTCAGTGATTGTGGCTGTTATGTTTTTAACATGACAGGTATGCATGTTTACGGGTGTGGGCTAGCGGACAGACATGATCCTTGCTCGATTAATTTTAATAATTATGTTTTGTGGATTGTTAAACCACTTTGTGGATTTATTTAATTTTGGCCATTTTATTTAGGGCCTAATGTTTGACTTTACCATTTATATTTTTATAAAAAACATAGTTACAACATGTTATAATCCCGACTCTACAGTGTTTCCGCCACTGTATCGCGTTAGAATTTTTAGGGGTTTACAGTTGGTATCAGAGCATCACTGCTCCCGACGCTTACACACCTGAAATTAGGGAAAAATACCAGTAAATTATTTAAATAGTAAAAAAAGATATTATTAGAAATGGGTAGAAACAGATAAGGACTTAACTGTTAAGATTATCTATTCCTGAACTCGATGATTAGTATTGATTTTATGTTGTTATTTGTGAACTTCAAGATGGCCGGAAGAGGTAACCGAAACAACAACAACAACAACAACAATGATCGGGGAGGTATCGAAGCACTGGCTGACACGCTACGCAACATAGCGCAGGCCATGAACGAGATGAACAACCGGAACCAACAGAGACCCTTTAGCTTCTCTCACGCAGCTGAAGGAATGGCTAAAAGCAGACTGGACTTTTATGATGGCTCCGTGGATCCCGAAGTCATGAACCGTTGGTTTCGACTGATGGAACGGCAGTTTGGAATTTACTCCGCCCCCGAGAATCAGAAGGTGGGCCTAGCTGTGCTGTACCTGTCAGACGATGCAGACCGATGGTGGACCCAGGTTGGCCCGACTGCACTTCTTTTTTTTTGTTAAATGGTAAGTATATAGATAAATAAAAAAATCATATACAAAATGCTATGATTCTAGTTACATATTCTGAGTCCCTCGTACTTAATTTCCCTTTCCTAATTCCTCGGAAATACATTTGGAGTTCTTTTCTAATCCTTTCGATGAGGATATCAGGTCTCGTAATCATATACTCCAATCTACTCTGATTTCGCTGCATCCATATGTGATATACACACGCATTGATCACCCCGTTCACTATTCCTCTTTTCATTTTCGATCCCCTTATCTGTAGTCTCCAGTTAACATTCAACGTCAATTTCATTCGGCATTCAACCCATTTTTCAACATTCAGAAGCATATTCTTACTATATTCACATTGACAGAACAAATGAGTTGCTGTTTCCACTGTATTCGCACACAAGCAACATTCCGCATCATCTATAACCTGAATTTTATGCAGCTTATCCCGAGTTCTTAACGCTCCCTGGTGATACAACCAAGCAACGAACCTATGCTTAGGGATCGACCACTTATTCCATACTAGACGTGCCCAGTCCACTTTCTCCCGCTTTAGTCTAGACCAGTTATACCCTTTAGCAACAGTATACTGACACTGATTATGCCACTCCCCTCGAGTGTATCCTTCTTTGAACACATCTTTAGCCTGACATATCTTTCTCCAACCCCAGCTTGAATTCGTTGTAGGACTGTAGTTCAACCAATGTTCTCCCTTTAAATAAACTGAGTTCACCCATTTCACCCATAATTTATCCAGATGATTAAGAATCCACCACGTCATTTTCCGAATTGCTGCCTTATTCCAGTGACAATTCTGTCTTAGGTTCAATCCGCCCTCTTCATATGGTACACAGACCTTCTCCCACGACACTAGTGGAGCTCTAGTGTAGCAGGTCGCTCCCTCCCAGAGGAAATTGCGGCATATGTCTTCAATTTTCTTAATAACTCCACTGGGTATGAGGAAAATACTCGCCCAATACTGGTGCAGCGTACTGAAAACAGACTGTACTAGTATCAGTCTTCCCATGTAGGACAACTTCCTCGCTCCAATCGACCTGATTCGCCTGGTGACTGAATCAATCAAAGGCAAGCAATCTATGATCGTAAGTCGGGAGCTCTTAATGGGAACACCCAAATATTTAAAAGGCAGATTGCCCTCAGCACAACCTGAAACCGCCAGTATATCATGCCTGTCTGCAGGCTTGACTCCATTGAAATAAATGTGAGTCTTGCCTGGGCTGAGTTTTAGACCCGAGGCTGCTGAAAACGTAGCGAAAGTGCGTAACAGGACCATTATAGACTGAGTATCTCCTTTACTGAAAAGTAAAAGATCATCAACAAACATCAGACTGGTCAATTTCATAGGCTTACACATCGGATGGTGGCTAAACTTCTCATTAGAGGTAGTGTACTGAAGCAATCTCGTCAAGTATTCCATGCATATAGTAAATAAAAGGGGAGAAAGAGGATCCCCTTGTCTCAATCCTCTCTTACCATGGAAAAAGCCAAAAGAATCTTCATTAATACTTAAAGAAAATGATGCTGTGTGCACGCATTGTAGAATTAGATTGCGGAAATCCTGAGGAAAATTAAGGTATTCCAGTATCTGTTTAATGAATTCCCACTCCACAGTGTCATATGCCTTTTGCATGTCCATTTTGATCAAGCATCGAGGTGAGACAGCCTTCCTAGAGTATAGTCTAACCAAGTCTTGGCAAATGAGGATATTTTCCACTATACTTCTTCCCTTAATAAATCCATCTTGGACCGGGGATATGATATCCGGAAGGACCTTAGCCAATCTATTACACAAAATCTTTGATATGCATTTGTATAATGTATTGCAACACGCAATGGGACAAAACTGAAGTACTGATTTCGGACGATCAACTTTTGGAATGAGGGCCAAATTCGTAGTATTCAGTTGCTTGAGAAGCTTTCCTGAAAGGAAAAAGTCTTTAATAGCGACACAGAAATCCTCCCCAACAACTGACCTAGCATCCTTGAAAAATTGGCTGGTATACCCATCCGGGCCTGGTGCTTTATCATTCGGGATGCTAAAAAGGACTTTTTTGATTTCATCATCAGTAACCTGCTCCTGTAAAATATCATGATGTTCATCAATGCACATTGGCCCCATCTGCATAACCTAGTTAGAAACAGGCGAGGAAACTGTCCTGCTCCCAAGTAGAAACTGGTAGTAGGAAAGGAAAGCATTTTGAATATCCTCAGTGATGTTGCATTCCTTACCCTCTTTATCTTCAATCATCGAGACTCCATTACGCATTCTTCTTGACTTAAGAGATCCATGAAAAAAAGCCGTATTAGAGTCCCCTTCTTTAATCCAATGTTCTTTAGCTTTTTGGCTTAAAAAGCTACACCGCGCCCTGTCAAGGACCCTGAACTGTTCTGCAGCCTGCATCTCTGTCAATATCAAAATCTGGTTCATAGGATCTTCACGCAAATTCTTCTGACTGTCCAATAATTTCACATGTGCAATATCCGCTCTTTTATCAATTGCATGGAAATTTTTGTTGTTCAATTCTTTCAGAGGCAGTTTGAGTCTTCTTAGCTTCACTGCAAACTGGTACATTAGAGTACCATCTATAGGTTGTTGCCAATATTTTCTCACTATTTCAGTAAATTCCGTATCTTGACTCCACATATTAAAATACTTGAAAGATCTTTTGCCCCTTTGCTGCACTGGAACAGCAGAAATGACACAAGGGTTATGATCGAATAAGCCTTCTGGCATGAAATTAGCGCAATATCCCTCAAACATATCCAACCATTCTTGATTTGCCATCGCTCTATCTAGTCTACTGTAGACTCGAGACTCCGGAGGTTGCTTGTTTGTCCAGGTATAATAAGCACCTCGAGCTGGACAATCCACCATTCCTATCTGATCAATACACAATTGAAATGATTGAGCAGCATTCCAATTGAATCCCCCCCCCCCTAAACGTTCATCAGGAGATAGGACGCAATTGAAATCACCGCCCATCCACCACGCTCCCTGAATACCCAACTGTAGCTTTCTTAAATCCTCCCACAACGGAACTCTTTCCTCCAGTCTGTTAAAAGCATAAATAAAGGTAGCTTCAAACTATATCCCCTTCTGTCTTTCAACAATAGTACAGTGAATGAGCTGATCAATGTACTTCTTGATATTTACATCGCAAATTTGAGGATCCCATAGTACCCACACACGACCACCAGAATGAATGTGGCTATTAGTAGTGATACACCAATCCTTGAAAACATTATTCATGGCTTTATTCTGTTTATTAGGCTTTATTTTAGTTTCAAGAATACCAAAAATTCCTAACTTATTACTCTTCATAAATGTAACAACTTCCTCCTGTTTCTTCCTCCTATTCATCCCCCTCACATTCCAAAACCCAATATTCATTAAGATAAGATGAGAGTTTTGGTGCCACCTTGCTTCACACCAGCAGAAGTGGTGTCAAGTAATTTATCTAAGTATGAAGGACTTTTACTTTTTGGACTCCCTTCCTCAATTGTCCTTTTACCATTTCCATTGTTTCCGTCCCCTAAATCCACATAAGAGATGATCCGTGCAGGAGGTTCAATATCTGATACATGATCTGATATCCCCCTTGTCACTGTAATAGGCCTCTTCCCACTCTCTACACGAGTTTTCTGGGTCTCATCTTGGCTAGTAACTAATTCAGACTTGTCCTGGTTTTTAACCGGCCTCCAAACCTTTTTGATTGTCTGATCTTTTGGTATGTTTCTCCCCCGACACTCTTCTTTTTCATGCCCCATTTTCCTACACACCAAACACGTAGTAGGCTTCCAATCATACGTAACCGGAATTTCCACGATGAAGCCTTTCTCATCCTTAAACGATATCTTTTTTGGATACTGTTGGTCTATTGAGACCTCAATTAGCACCCTCGCATACCCCAGCCTTGTCTTCTGTTCAGTTGGATCATCCTTTTTCAAGAATTTCCCAATCAGTCCAGCAATGTTAGGTAATCCTAAACCCCAGAATTTCAAAGGTAAATTATGAAAACGAGCCCATATAGGCATTACCTTAATGTCCTCCTTTTCTAGATCAATTCCCATTAACTCCTGCATGGATTTATCTTTGAGCACAGTATCCACATCAGGCTTGCTACGTAACACAGTTTCACCAGTCTGTCCTATCTCCTTCTCCACGTTGTTGCGATGAGTTTTCCTCCTAGTGATGTTGTTTAACTCCGGCGACCTAGAACGAGACGCCCGGACCATGATGTCACGGTGACTGCACTTCAAACTCCAGGATTCAACTGGACTCAGTTCAAGGCTCTCTTAGAGCAGAGATTCTATCCCGAGGAGCTGAGGCATCAGAGGATGACTGAATTCAACGCTCTGCGCCAGAATACCATGTCTTTAGAAGCTTAAACCACTCGGTTCCACTTCCTGGCGAATTATGCTGGAGATCTGTTACCCAATGAGAATTCCCGAGCTTTCTTTTATCGTGGAGGACTTCGAGCCGATATCACCCTCAACATGCCCCGGAGTCTCGCAACTGTTAATGAGCTCTATAATGCCGCGCTTTACGCGGAGTCTTCGGTTGAGCGGGTGAAATCTATGAACCCATCATCTGGTTATAAACGACCTTTCACCCATTCTGGGAATAACTCTTCATCTTCTTCTAAGAAGTTCAACTCTGGAGGTCTGGATTATTTCTCCTTTCTCTTCTTCTTTTACTTTCTTTTCTTCTAAAAATTTCTGACTCTACTGTATGCTATTACAGGTAGTGGTTTCAAGAAAAACAATTTCAACTCGAAGCCCAACAACAAGAAGGATTCTAACTGTTTCAAATACAAGAAGGCTTATCATCCTGGTTTGAATTGTGACGGCACCCCTGTAGTTTGCTACACCTGCGGAGAAGCCGAGCACCGCTCTACCTTCTGCCCGAAGAAAGCAGCAACCAACATAGCTACTGCAGCTGGCGCTGTTACTACTCCCGCTCCTCATAAGGGATGTATATTTGTGATGAGTCGTGCCGACGCTGAGGCTAATCCTGATGTGGTTACGGGTATGTTTCTGATTTCTGGTGTTATTGCTTATATATTATTTGATACTGGCGCTTCCACATCTGTCATATCTTCTATTCTGGCTTCAAAACTATCCTTAACCCCCTATCTAGCTAAACCAATAGCTATTTCCCTTCCTTTTGGTGAAGTTGTTGACTGTTCTAAAGCTTATCAGAATGTACCTATTCTCTTTGCTGGTACTATTCTTCCTTCTACTCTCCTTGAGTTCCCTCTCGCTGAGTTCGACGTTATTTTGGGAATGGACTGGTTAGCTCAGTATGATGCAAGGTTTCAGTGTCGAGATCAGAAGATTTCTCTTAAGACCCCCGAAGGTGTTCGAGTGTCTTACCGTGGTGGTCGAAGACAGAAGGGTATCAAAATTATTTCTGCCATGAAGGCTATCAGAATGCAGAGAAAAGGTTGCCAAGCATTTTTATGTACGGTAACTGTAACTGCTGAACTCCCTAAACTCGAGGAAGTGTTCATAGTGTGTGATTATGCAGATGTTTTTCCCGAGGAGTTACCAGGTATTCCACTCGAACGAGATGTGGAATTCACTATTGAACTCGTGCCTGGTACTGGCCCGATCGCCAAAGCACCTTACCGAATGGCTCCTGCTGAGTTGCAAGAGCTACGCAAGCAATTGGATGAAATGATTGAGAAAGATTTCATTCGTCCAAGTTCTTCCCCTTGGGGCGCTCCTGTTCTTTTTGTCAAGAAGAAAGACGGTTTGATGCGCCTGTGTATTGATTATCGTGATCTCAACAAGGTTACGATCAAGAACAAATATCCTCTGCCCAGAATTGATGATCTCTTTGATCAACTTAAGGGTGCTTCTGTGTTTTCCAAGATCGATCTAAGGTCTGGATATCACCAAATTCCCGTCCGAGAATCTGACATTCCGAAGACGGCTTTCAGTTCGAGGAATGGACATTATGAATTCAAAGTCATGCCTTTTGGACTAATCAGTGCTTCTGCTGTTTTTATGGATCAAATGAACAGAACTTTCAGGGAGTATTTGGATCAGTGTGTTGTTGTCTATATTGATGACATCCTGATTTATTCCAAGTCGGAGGTTGAACATGCAGAACATCTCAAGATTATTCTTGGCATTCTACGAGATCAAAAGTGGTATGCTAAGTTTTCCAAGTGTGAATTCTGGCTTTCCGAGGTAGCTTTTCTGGGTCATGTTATCACAAAGGAAGGTATTAAAGTTGACCCTGCTAAGATTTCAGCTATCGAGAGCTGGGCAAGTCCCAAAGATGTTGGCGAGATCCGAAGTTTCCTAGGTCTTGCCGGCTATTATCGAAGATTTGTGCAAGACTTTTCTAAGTTAGCACGACCTATGACTCAATTACTCAAGAAAGAGAATAAATTTCTGTGGAGTCAAGCCTGTGAAGATGCTTTTTCTGAGCTCAAGAGAAAGCTCACTTCTGCTCCTATCCTGACCCTACCTGAAGAAGGCGTAGGTTTCGATGTCTATTGTGACGCTTCTAAGAATGGTTTGGGTTGTGTCCTTATGCAGAACGGTCAGGTGATCGCTTATGCCTCTAGACAGTTGAAAGTTCATGAGGTGAATTACCCTACCCACGACTTGAGGTTAGCAGCTGTGGTGCATGCCTTGAAAGTTTGGAGGCATTATTTGTATGGAGTAAGATGCAAGGTTCACACTGACCATAAGAGCTTGCGATATCTCTTCACGCAGAAAGATATGAATGCGAGACAGAGACGCTGGATCGAGTTAGTGAACGACTATGACCTTGAATTGGTGTATTGTGAGGGAAAAGCTAACGTGGTTGCTGATGCCCTTAGCAGAAAGACCCTCCATTCCTTGACTCCGTGTTCTGACTTGTCTGAGGAGTTGGCCCGAGATTTTGCCAAAATGTTTATTGATGTTGTTGATGAAGGTTATGATGGTCGCCTGAATGCCCTAGTTGCTGAACCAACGCTTTTCCGTGAGATTCGTGAGAAGCAGTTGGAAGACCCTTTTGTAGCCGGGATCCGAGAAAAGATGAATCTTGGTAAGGCTCTAGATTTTTCTGTGGATTCAAGTGGAACACTGAAATTTAAGAACCGCTGGGTTGTCCCTGGTGATGCTGAGGTGAGAAAGCAAGTCCTAACCGAGGCACATAAGACGAGGTACTCTATTCATCCTGGTGGTGACAAGATGTATCGGGATTTGAAGCTCCATTTCTGGTGGCCTCATATGAGAGAGGACATTGCGGAGTTTGTAAGTAAGTTCTTGACTTGTCAGCAAGTGAAGTTCGAGCACAAGAAGCCTGGAGGTTTGCTACAACCACTCCCTATTCCAGAATGGAAGTGGCAGTGCATATCGATGGATTTTGTGATGGCATTACCAAGAACCGTGAACGGAAGAAACGGTATTTGGGTTATTGTGGACCGCTTGACCAAGTGTGCGCGATTCGTCCGTACGCGTGACACTTGGAGTCTGGAGAAGCTCGCAGAGGTGTATGTTGCCGAAATCGTCCGTCATCATGGTGTACCGCTAGAGATTGTTTCGGATCGAGACCTGAGGTTCTGCTCTAAATTTTGGAAGGCTTTGCAAGATGCTTTGGGGAGCAAATTATTGATGAGTACCGCTTTCCACGCTGCTACTGATGGACAGTCCGAGAGAACGATCCAAACTTTGGAGGATATGTTGCGAGCTTGTGCTTTGGATTTCCAAGAGAATTGGATCTGACATCTCCCGCTGGTAGAGATTTCCTATAACAACAGCTACCATGCTTCTATTAAGATGTCCCCATTCGAGGCACTGTATGGTCAAAAGTGCCGTAGTCCCGTCTGTTGGGATGTTCCCGGTGAAGTGAAGATTTTGGGTCCGGATTTGTTGGCTCAGACTATTGATGTGGTGAATGTGGTCCGATCTAGGATGAAGTCTGCCCAGGATTGACATAAGTCGTATGCTGATGTTCGTCGCCGACCTTTGGAGTTTTCGGTTGGTGATCTTGTGTTCCTGAAGGTATCACCTATGAAAGGGGTGAAACGGTTTGGGATTAAGGACAAGCTCAATCCTAAGTTCGTTGGCCCGTACCCTGTGATCGAGAGAGTGGGCGAAGTTGCCCATAAACTGGAATTGCCTGCATCTATGGGTAAGGTTCACGATGTTTTTCATGTTTCTCAGTTAAGGAAATATGTTAGTGATCCCGAGCACGTGTTGGAGCGCGAGATTGTGGATCTCGAGCCCGATTTGACTTATGAAGAAAGACCGGTGAAGATCACTGATCGCCGTGAGAAGCGTTTAAGGAACAAAGTTGTACCTCTGGTAAAAGTTTTGTGGCGCTGTAATCGGTTTGAGGAAGAAACGTGGGAAACCTAGTCTTCGATGCGAGCTAAGCATCCTCAACTCTTTGAGTAAGGTAAACCTTGATTTCCTATCTGCTTATTCATAGTTTCGAGGACGAAACTTTCTTTTAGTGGGGAGGATTGTAACACCCGCTATTTTTCCTAAGCATTTTTATTCTTTCCGTTAGGACTCCGTCTTAACTCTATCACTTTTCGGCCTCATATTTCATCATTTTACTAAGCTCTACTTTAATTTTTGAGTTTAATAATTTTTAATTTTAATTTTAAAGATTTAAATTCTTTTTAAATCCATTTATTGGTTTTTTCGTAAACTAATTAATTTTTCCGCAAGGAATTCTATTTCTCTTCGGATTGACATTTTTAAACTTGGATTTAAGTTATTCCTTTTTCCTAAAAATGTTTAAATACGTCTCTATAATATTTTCAACTAATAAATATTTTTTTATTTACAAAAATTAAGTTGTTAATGATTTTATTACGAAGCTTCACGAATAATTATTTTCTTAGAGGTTTACTCGAATTACTTTGAAATGCCTTTAACAATTTTACGATTATATTTTTTATCAACTTATAAATTATTTGAGACCATTTCGTCACATTTTGGACCGACTAAGCTCTTGGTCACAAGTTTTACTACGTTTTATTTAAACATTTCATTTTATCACGTTAAAATGTAAACGTAAGATTATTTCTTTTCATTCATTGTTGCATTATTATCAAAACTCTTCATACTCCTTTCATTTTTCTACTTGGCCGGCCACTTTAACATGTTTCACATAGTTCTCATCAAAACATTAATCCCATTTATATTTAGGAAACCATCCATTTCCATACTTCACTTTATTCATTCATCAAGTTAAAAAAAATCTACCTTCATCCTCTTGGCCGTGGCACTCCGCCTCTACTCTAGGATTATTCTTGCTTCAATTCTAGTCTTAATCGACTCAAATTCATCGTCAAATAATCCTCTTTCCGTTCTCTTCGTTAAGGTATTAATCAACGTCGTTTTCGATCAATATTTACCTTGATTTTTATTAGTTTTCTCATGGTATTTTTCTGCCATGATTTTCGTGTTTGGTAGGATTTTTGGACGATCCCGAAGCCGACGAATATATTATCGATTCAGACTTGGAGTAGAGGTAACGTAGATGTTACTCGGTATTTCATGATTTTAATTGAGTATTTGCATGTATATATTTTTATGTTTTATTTTGGCAATATATGTATGTCATAAAATCTGAAAAATTTTTAAAAGTTGAAAATTTGCATGTTTCGGTATTTTCATCGCTTTTACGAGATTAACAATTAAATTGTTATATTAGTTTGTAAAATCATAATATTCGGCCTAAACATGTAATATATGTTTATATTCTGGAAAAATGTTGTTTTTGATGATTTTTAATAATTTAGTATTTTTCTGATATTTTTGATATCGATTATTGAATTATTACCGTTTACGGACAAAAACGATTAAAAGCCGATTTTTAGTTCTCGCACTTAAACATTTTATTTTAATCTGATTTTTGAGGTGCTGAAACTTTCTGGTGAAATAGAATTTTTTGAATTGTTTCATAATTTTTAAGAATTTTTAAGTGGATGAATTAATTAATAACTTTAAATCATCGTTTATCGTTAAAACCGTGTTTGTTGTTTAAATTCTCGATTTCTGGTCTTTGGTTTAAATCTGGAAAAAATTATGATTCTGATGATTTCATATTAAAATGTAATTTTATGATTTTTAGAGCCTTAATAAAATTTTAGGAACGATAAATTTTATTAATGGAATCGTTAATTGTGAAAACGGGTTTTAAAGACGTTTTTGACGGGATTTATTAAATCTGGAATTTTTGAAAATCTGAAAAAATGGTAGATTCTGGAAAATCATGATTTTTAGGTTTAATAATAATTTTTGGATATTAATACTTAAATCGTTTTGTAATTACTATTTTTATTAATCGTTATTGTCGAGATTGGACGATTAACGAGAAAACGCTTTAAAAACCGAGTTTTAGAATTCTGGAAATTTTCTTTTCTGGAAAGAATGTCCATAAATATATTTTATCTATTTTACGTAATTTTTGTACTATTTATTAAAGTCATTAATTAATAAGTATTGATTTTCGGACAAATTGTGATTTATCGTTAAAATGCTTCGTCTTACCTAAAAGAATTATTTTTCCCGCAATTTTGAAAGTATTTAAATCTGAAACTTTAAGAGTTAAATCATCCCTTAACATACTCTAAATATATTTGTTGGTTTAATTAAATAAAGACGTTCAAATATTTAATTTGGTGCTTGCCGTAAAATCCTATTTATAACTTTATTGTCGAAACTAATAATAATTAGGGAATTTTAGCTTTTTAACTTTTGAAAACACCCTAATTAGTAGTATTAAAACGTTTAAGACATTTTTAATCATTTTATAACGCTTGTACGATATTTTAATAATTTCATAAAATTAAATGTTCACTTTGATAATTAATATCGTTAAGGCCGAAAGTACTAGTTTTATAAATCTACATCGTTTACTAAAATGTGTTATTAGTATGAACTACTCCCTCCGTATCTATATGTTTGTCCACATTATTTAATATATGGATGGAGTATTATATTGAAAGTGGACGAACATATAGATACGGAGGTAGTAATATTTTTGCTATTTTGATATGATGCTATTTTTGGTAAAGTTTCTAAAAATAGAAGTTTCCTAAAATAGAAAGTTTCCTCTTTTGGAAAGTGATCCTTTTCTTTTTGTTCTCTTATTATTTATAATTATTATATCTTTTATATATCGATAATGGCTTGTTTTGGAGTTATGGAATAAGGACAAGTGTGGGTTTAGAGTAATATAGTCTGGGATGTACGTTTTGCCATCAACTATAAAGCTGGTGTGTCTATGTTGAGACACATTGGTCGTTGAACTGAGCAAGGATTGTGTTCAGAAGTGTGTATATTTTGACCTTAAACTTAGATATCGCATCGTGTATGTCGCCGTCGGGTTGAACTGGATTACGGTTGGTGTCCAGGAGGGGTGTACATTACTTAAGCCAGGACCTCGCTGCACGCAGTCCTGTAATGGTTGAGTTGCCTAGTTAGAGACCGAAGTCTAATTTGTTTTGACTAAGTTCTCGAAACTAGTTTAGTATTGTCCTAGTGAAAGTCTAGATTCTACATTAATCCTATCCATAACGCCATTTTGAATATTTTTAATGTTATCGATATAAATTGGTTTGCAGGTTGGCAAATATTTTTATGTTTCTTCGGAAACCCATTTAATTATTTCATTTCGCGCTGAAAGCTTATTTTAATATGATGTTTTACTGTTTTCCAATTTGACGATTTTTCCTATATTAGTAATTACTGTTTTAAAATCCTGTTATACAGCTGGGAGAACGTTGACGTTGCTCCTCAGTGATTGTGGCTGTTATGTTTTTATCATGACAGGTATGCATGTTTCCGGGTGTGGGCTAGCGGGCAGACATGATCCTTGCTCGATTAATTTTAATAATTATGTTTTGTGATTTGTTAAACCCCTTTGTGGATTTATTAAATTTTGGCCATTTTATTTAGGGCCTAATGTTTGACTTTACCATTTATATATTTATAAAAACATAGTTACAGCGTGTTATAATCCCGACTCTACAGTGTTTCCGCCACTGTATCGCGTTAGAATTTCTAGGGGATTACAGACTTGGCCCGCGAGACAGGCTACCTGAGCACGTACGGGCTCAACTTGGACCGGTGACCATGGCAGAAGACTGTGGACATGACGTAGGTCCATCCCGACGCGGCCACGCGCGGGTTTGGGTAGGCGAATGAATCTCGTGGTGAGATTGTTCTCGGGTTCGAAATTTAAGTCAAAATGGAGTCACCACCGAATTTTGTGGTTATTCGGAACCATACGAGCCCACTCTATATCGTCATGGGCTATACACCAAGTACGGCCCACTTCGATTTCAGAGTTTATTGGGCTTGTCCCTTTGCATTGCAATACCGATATCGTTTAAACCGGCTTTCGTATATAGAATGACTCTCGTGCGCCAATGGTTTCGGGCATCCGAAAACCAAGGTTCTGAGTAAGGGGTGAGGGTACGTGTTGGGAAGCCCACTAAGGACACCCAACCCCGCCCGCACATGGCGGCCTCTACTAAGACATCTTTCGTGTTCGTGTGCGCGCGCTAGTAAAATGATTAAATGATATGCAAACAGCGTTTTCGGCTAAGCATGCGAATTATTGGTTAACTACGTCATTTAATGCATCTTGAATATGGTCGGAGTAATTTAGCATTCGAGGTTCATTTATAAAGCGATAAGCAAGTAAATAAATAAAACTCGAAAGTAAATAACGTACAAGTTACACGGGCGGAAATACAACCCGGCCAATACAAAAATTATAAGCGATATACAAACGGAATAATAAATGTAGGAGCGGACTCATATGTGAGCTAGACCGTGAATTGTATAGGTGGACAAACCCCGATTAAATACACATTGCGTTGTGTATTAAACGAAGGACGGAGACATAGGACCTAAGCGTGACGCTAGCCCGATCTTATGCCTCGATGCCTTGTCCCGACTTATCACGTCGAAAAATCGATCAAAGTCGTTAAAGTGTCGTGATATGGATGGGTTTTGAAAAATAGGTTCACGTGATTGACTTTACACGTGTCGACTAAAAGTCGTAAAAAAGACGAGGCTTAAATGTTGCATTTAGGCTCTCGGTTTTCTGGGTTACAGGACCCACTCGGTCGAGTCATGGTCCGACTCGGTCGAGTGTGTCCTCGAAAAGGGGTCTGCCCTGGTTTATGGACGCTACTCGATCGAGTAGCCTACGTACTCGGTCGAGTATCCCCTGTACGAGTACCAACTCGTGTCATTTTTTGATTTAAAATCGATGGTCGGCCAAATCAAATACAAATATCGCACGATTTGTATTTAACTTGGCTTCTGGTTCATTAATCGCGTATGCATGCGATTATAATACCGTTATCGGAGATTTATGAAAATGCTTGTGCTAGATTAGAAATTTTGTATTAGTGACGAAATTGCATCCCTCTACGTCACGACATCGGAACTAACCCTTTCGGATTATGTGATGTCGGTTTTCGTGTCAACGGGTTCCGTACTAATAAAAATGGGATCAAATGCGTTCAACCATTATTAATCGCGATCACGTCACGCCCTTGAGTACATTTGGGCGGGGCTCCTTGAAAGGGCTCCACCTCCGTAGTTGCTCGTAAAGGGATTAGACGGACTTTAGGCGATAATTATGGTCAAACGTATTTAAAACCGAATTTTGATACTAGTATAAATATATACGGTATGATAATGTTAGTAACGAGAATGTGAAAAGTTAGTATACAAAAAAGTAAAATGTTAGAGTTATGTTAGAGTTAGTGTTAGGATACTAGTATAGTTATTATATAGATAATACAAAAAACGTAAATAAAAATGAAGTAGCAAGGATCGACATGGGGTTTAGGACACCCTCAACATACATGCTTAGTAGGGACCTCGGAAATGGACTCGTAAATAGCGACGGGACGACGGATTATCGAGGATGTATGCAAGTTATGGTGTGTGAGTGTGTGTGTGGATGATTCGTCGGTTTTTTGAGGGACGAGGGACTCAGTTTTTTGTGTAATTGCTTAGGGTTGCTAAGGACTTGTAGTGTAGAGAGTAGGGCTGAAAAATGTAGGGTAAAAAATGTAGGTAAAAACTTTTTAAAATGAGTGGGGGTCGTGGGGTATTTATAGAGTTTACCCCACGACCTAGGGTCACTCGATCGAGTGGCCCTAGTGCACTCGGTCGAGTGCCCTAGAAAATGAGCCTGATCTGGAAAATGACGCTCCACTCGACCGAGTGGGTCAATCCACTCGATCGAGTGGATCAGGTAAATCGAGGTAAATTAGGAAGGTGTTGACCTTGTTTGATTTGGTTGCTCTTTTTGAATTGGATTTGGGTGCCAGTTTCTAGAAGGTGGATTTGGCTGATTTTTGTGACGGATTCGTCTTTGACCGGGTTTTGACCCGGTCGCCAAAAGACGGTTTTATTTATGGTGACGGTTTTGACCCAAATTAGTCTCATTTTGCTCGGAACGACCCACTGGGCCTAAATTTGAGGTTGGTTTTGAGAGATTTGCACTCCGCTAAAAGTCCATGTCGGGTATTATTGATTCCGAGTCCATATCCGAGTATACTAAGTCACGTTTGCGTCCGATCATCATCGGGTGTTTGTCGGGAACTGCTATAGACACTAGCAGGCAAAATGCGGGTGTCTACAGAGCCCCCACTCTGACTGAGGCTTGGACAAGGCGAAAGTTAGAGTAGCTACCAGGCCAATCGTAGATTACGACCTGGCAGGCTTCCGGTCGGGTCGTTTATAGTCCAGTAGACTACCGTGAAGGGCTCGCCAGCCATAGGCAGAGGGTCATACCTGTCCTGCTGATGATAGCTCCGTGGGGAGTGAAACTTGCTTTTGAAGGTATAGGTGCACCCGTATGCTGATACATCATGGCTCTGATTGTAGCATTCTGGGATAAATATTGACTCATGTTGGGGAGTGAAGTAGTTGTGCGGAGACTTGCTTCTGAAGTCCGGGGTGTACCTGTATGCTGACACATAACAAATTGCATGTAGCACATAGACAAAACACCGACTCGTGCTGGGGAAAAACTGGATTTTGAAAAGCCGAAAATTTTGAAAGAGATTTTTTTTATCATTGAATTTCTAGGAAAGCTCGGGACAACTTGATTCCTATTCTGGGTTTTCGTCTGAAGTCAGGCGTGCGCATGCTGGGGCCCAGGTTTGATGAGGAGCCAAGGTAGTTAGGGTTACTGTTAGGGCTTTCTGTTATAAATATAGGCCTCCCTGCTTCAGTTTACTGTATCTCAAATCAAAACTCCTTCTTCTCCTCAAAATCTCTTAGTCTTTTGAGAAGGTTCAAATTCCTGCCATGGGTATCGATCACCTCACTTCGATGCTTTTTGCCTGGTCCCAGCACTTTCGGGACGAGGACAAAGTTCAGCTGACCCAAAGAGGGATTGTCAGCCTGTTTCCTCTTCGACGTCTAATAATTGATTCACATTTCTTAGAAGCCTGCCTGTCGTTTTGGGATACTACCCATCACGTCTTCGCGTTCCCGCGGGGAGAGATATGCCCTCTTCCCGAGGAGATTGCAGCCATTGGGGGTTGGAGCCCTGTCGCTCGTCTTGCCATTCCTCCGTTCTACCCGGACCCGAGGAGAAGGTTGAGGGATTTCCTGGGTCAGTCTCATGCTGAGACAGATCGAATGGTGCGGGGAAATATTGTTTCCCTCTTCGACTTGGCTGACAAGTTTATGAACAGTCAAGATGTAAGGGCTACCCTTTCTCACCGGCGTAGGGCATTCGCCTTCTGCATGCTGCACCGCTACGTTTTTGAGGGGATGATGGATGTTGACTCATGCTTGGGTCAAATCAAGCTGACCGGAGTGGTTGACCAGATGGAGATTGGTCATAGCCCTGCTTGGCTAGCCACCGGAGAAATTATCATGGGTCTGGATGCTAGGCGACTTGACCCGACCCGACAACTGACGGGGAGCACCCTTATTCTGCAGGTATTTATCTTGCGATTTTTTGTTTCGCGTGATTTCTTGAGGTCCGTAAGTCACTCGATCGAGTGGACCTGTCACTCGATCAAGTGACATCTTCGAAGTGCTTCTGTCCATCTGTGGAGGGCTTACTCGATCGTGTCAGATGCTTTACTCGATCGAGTGGTCACTCTTAACGAGATTCTGCTCACCTTTAGAGAGCCTTACTCGATCGAGTCAGATGGTGTACTCGATCGAGTGGGCTGTAGCGGACCACTCTATTGCTCACGGATCTTGTATATATTTTTCGCAGGTTTGGTTGTCGGAACGTCTGTCGATCATAGAGCCTCCTCCGAGCATTCCCAACTACCGCAGCAGCCAAATCAGTTCGAGAGGGCACCGGATAAGCTCAAGTCATCATACAAATCGAGCTTACTGGGATGAGGAGTTGGTGTTCCATGGTGACCCCTTAATCAGGTGGACGGTCGCTTGGTGGTTCCTTTCTAAACTGACGGGGCTGGCCAAGAGGGACCAAGCTCGCTACTTAGTGATCCTGTCCCTTGACTGGACAGTTCACATTTACCCGGACCGCATCCTGAGGCAGTTCGGTTCGTCTCAGCGCATTTCTGAGACTGAAGCCATTATTAGCGTCTCGCTCCAACTGACAGACGCTATGTGCGACACCTGGTTGAAGAGATGGTTCACTCGTCCTACATGGACTATTCCCAACCTTTGCCATTCCGCTTGGGTTTCTCGGGCTTATGAGAAATGGACTTCTGAGGATTCTGAGGAAGCTCGTAAAGCTCTGAAGGTCGATGAGGCCTTCGAACTGGTCTGTCGGGAGACGGCAAAGGACAATAGGAGATTCTTCGATGAGGGAGAGACCCCTGCTACCTTAGTCCGATTAGAATCGGGTCTTAAGTCACATACTAAGACTCGAGCTAAAGATTCCGGTGCTAGTGGCACGCGGGGGCGGCTAAGCCCCCAGACTGATTTGGAACGGCGAGTTGGGCCAAGGCTGGCGGCCCGGGACCAACTAAGTCCGCGTGACCGGCTCCCTGAGCCCGTGAGGGCCCGACTCGGGCCTATCGAGGTGGATGAGGACTCGAGTTCCAAGAAACGAGTCCGGGCTAAGGAGGTTCCGGTGGTGATTCGGGAACGCTCTCCTCCGCGTCGTCGTTAGTGGACGGCCAAGGAGGCCAAGGACAAGGGGCAGGGCAAGATGCCCTAAATACCGAGTCCTTAGTTTTTTATTATTTAAATATTATTATTACTGATTTTGGAGTGTCGTGTGCTTTTTTTGTTTTTGTAATTTTTTGAATTCCTGCAGTTTGTGAGTTTCCCGAGTTTATCGGGGCTCTTTTTTAATAAAAGGAGTTTATTATTAAACCGTTCCTATCATTTCTTGATTGCACTGGTTGTGCCCTTTTGAGGGGCTGCCTACGTATCCGCAATCAGCAGAATCAAACCAAACGTAGTTCAAGCTCAGTAAATTTGAAATCTCGAATTACACCAAGACTAGTGGTTCGAGATGTTTTGTGACAGTAGAATAAATAGTTCTAGCTTATTGACTTGCTTTTTGTAAAATAAATGATTTTGATAAAAAAAATTGCTAATGACATTGAGAAATGGCTAAGGGTAGTAACGCTTCAGCTGGTCCAGGTTGGTTGGGTTGACGAACTCATTCCCGTCCAGGTCCGTCAGCATTACTGCTCCCCCTGATAGGATCTTCTTCACCAGATATGGCCCAGCCCAGTTGGGTTTGAACTTTCCCCTTGGGTCAACCGGTAGTAAAGCTCGAACAGACTTAAGGACTAGATCCCCTTCTTTAATGTTTCTGGGCCTTACCCTCTTGTTGAAGGCCCGTTGGATCCGTTTCTGGTAGATTTGGATGTTGTGGAGAGCGCGGGATCGTCGTTCGTCTAGTAGAACCAACGAATCGTATCGTGCTCGAACCCAGTCAGCTTCAGGTACTTGACATTCTAAGAGGATTCTGAGGGACGGTACCTCTAATTCAACTGGTTGGACTGCCTCCATTCCATAAGTTAGGTAATATGGTGTTGCTCCGGTTGTGGTGCGAATTGACGTCCGGTACCCCCATAGGGCAAAAGGTATTTTGTCGGGCCAATCCCGGTAATTATCAGGCATATTTTTGAGTATGGTGACAATTGTTTTACTGGCCGCCTCTACCGCTCCATTCGTTTGGGGACGGTAGGGCGAGGACGTATGCCTTTGAATTTTATATTTAGTCAGCAGGGCTGCGGTCTCGGCTTGAAAATGAGTCCCATGATCACTGATAAATTCATGTGGGATTCTATACCGACATATTATCTTGTTTTGGATAAATTTGGCGACATGTTTAGCATTGAGGATGCGATATGATTCATCTTAGACCCACTTGGTGAAGTAGTCGATAGCTACTAAAATGAAGCAGTGTCCGCTAGTACCGGAGCGATTTACCTTCCCGATTATATCGATACCCCATGTCGAGAACGGCCAAGGCGACGTCATGGTATAAAGCAGGGATGACGGCATATGTTGCACATTGCCGAAGATTTGACAGTTATGACAATGTTTGACATATAACTGGCAGTCGGCTTCCATAGTATTCCAATAATACCCGAGCCTCATGATTTTTCGGACCAACATGTGAGCATTCATATGTGGGCCGTTTTCACCATCATGTACTTCGGCCATTACTTTCTCGGCCTTATATTTATCAACACAAATGAGAAGAGCCCCCTGTGCCGTTTTTTGTACAGTTGCCCGTCATCAGTACGGATGAACTGGGTAGCTAGCCTCCGTAGGGCTTTCTTGGCTCGACCCTCAGTGCCGGGAGGATACTCTCCGTTTGTCAGGTATGTTAATATGGCCTGGTACCAAGGTTCGGGATCAGTGATCTCGATGTCTTCGATGTCATGGATGTATGCCGGCTCGGACCGTCTTTTGACACAAATTGGCATACTGGTCACGTGGTCGGGAATGTTCAGTAAAGATGCCAATTTTTTGAGTGCATCTGCAAACTGATTTTCTTCCCGAGGCAGGTATATGTATTCTACCTTCTGGAACTGGTTCTTGAGATCGCTTACTCGTGCCTGGTAGGCCACGAGATTAGCATTCCGAGTCTTCCATTTTTGGAGTGCTTGGTTAATGACCAAGGATGAGTTGCCATGTACCCGGAGATTTGTGATCCCCAGGTTGGCGGCGGCTTGTAGCCCGTAAATGCATGCTTCGTACTCTACTGCATTATTGGTAACATCAAAGTCCAGTTTGATGGAGACGGGAGTATGCTCCCCTCTCGGCGAGATTAGGAGGATCCCGACTCCGAACCCTCGAAAATTAGATGCTCCATCGAAGTATTAATCCCATGTTTCAGCATCAGTATGGAAAATGTCTTCGTCTGGGAAGGACCAGGTGTCGGTGTGTCCTTCTTCGGTTACCGGGCTGTCGGCAAGGAATTTAGCTACTATTCGCCCCTTAATAGCTTTTAGTGGTACAAATGTCAGGTCGAACTCTGCCAGCATTAGAGTCCATCTTGAAATCCGGCCATTGAGAATGGGCTTTTCGAAGAGGTATTTGATCGGATCCATCTTTGATAGAACATGGACCTCGTAGCTGAGCATATAGTGTCGGAGCTTCTTAGTGGCCCAGACTAGAGCCAAACACGTTTTTTCGAGCATGGTATATTTGCACTCATACTCTAAAAACTTCTTGCTAATGTAATAAATGGCTCGTTCTTCAGAGTCGACTGTCTGAGCCAGCATAGCCCCCATGGCTGTCTCGGTCGTTGTTAGGTATAACGACAGAGGCAAACCGGGTTGAGGTGGCATCAAAACCGGCGGAGCAGACAGAATTTCCTTAATCTTGTCGAAAGCAGCTTGGCACTTGTCATCCCATAGTATCCGTTCCCCTATTTTCAGTTTTTTGAAAATTGGTTCGCACACCATGGTTAGTTTGGAAATGAATCGACTAATATACTGGACTTTTCCAAGAAATCTCCTTATTTCTTTTTCGGTTTTAGGAGCTTGCATCTCGGTAATGGCTTTGATTTTAGCTGGGTCGACCTCGATACCTCGTTGGCTAACGATATGACCCAGTAATTTGCCTGACGTTACCCCGAAACTGCACTTTTGAGGGTTTAGTCTCATGTTGTATTTGCGCAATCGGGTGAAGAATTTCCTTAGGGCGGTGATGTGACCGTCCCGTTCTTTGGACTTGACGATCATGTCGTCTACATAGATCTCTACCTCTTTATGCATCATGTCGTGTCGTAGAGTGGTAGCGGTCCTTTGGTATGTGGCCCCGGCATTGATGAGACCGAACGGCATGACGGTGTAGCAGTAAGTACCCCAAGGTGTAGTGAAGGTAGTCTTACTCATGTCTTCTTCCGCCATCTTGATTTGATTGTACCCGGCATACCCGTCCATAAATGATAGAAGGGCATGATCGGCCGTATTATCCACCAGTATGTCGATGTGTGGTAACGAAAAATCATCCTTCGGGCTTGCCTTGTTAAGATCCCGAAAATCTACGCATACCCGCACCTTACCGTCCATTTTAGGAACCGGCACGATGTTTGCAACCCTGTCCGGATACTCGGACACTTGTATGAAGCCGGCTTTGAACTGTTTGTCGACTTCTTCTTTTACTTTGAGAGACCACTCGGGCCTCATTCGACGAAGATTCTGCTTGACCGGTTTGCACCCATCTTTGATAGGTATGCGGTGCTCGGCTATTTCCCGGTCTATCCCCGGCATGTCCTTCTAGGACCATGCGAAGACATCTTTGAATTCTTGGAGGAGGTTTATGAACTGTTGTTTCTCCTTGGGATCTAAGGATAACCCTATCTTAAGTATCTGAGGCTCTAAGGTTGTTCCCACGTTTATGGACTCGGTCTCTTCGATTACCGGATTCCGGGATTCCCTTTGCTCTAATTGCTCGATCAGATGTGGAGGTAGGGGTACCTGTTCGTCGGATTTTTCAATGTCATAGCATAAAACATTTTTGAAAGCATAATTTAAAAGAGACAAGTCGTAAGCAGAACGGTTGTTATTATTGATTGAAAATTTGGAAAACAGCTCAAAGAGAGCAGCCATCTGATCATTGGTCAGTGGCGGAATTGGTAAAGCACTCGGGACAGACCCCGAAGTGCTAGCAGCAGGAATGATAGAAGGGAGAGGGGTTACAGGAGTGACTCTAGCACCGACTTCCCTAGACTCGACCTCAGACTCTGACTCGGACTCCGACTCAGACTCGGACTCAGACTCAGGCATGTCTCCCTCTTCGGTGACCAGCTTGTAGATCTTTCCTTGACTGTCGGTCCACTTGACAGTCTTCTTCCAGGCCCTGTTTCCCGTCTCGGAGCCAACATCCGAGATCAGCTTGGTCGGGTCAAACCTGTTGCTGCGGAGAATCAGGTTGACCAGGTCTTCTTTTGGAGTTGGGGCTATGGTGTCTTCTCCAAAGAGTAGCCCCAGCGCGGGCTCAGCATCATCAGCTCCATCGGACTGGATGAGGGCGTACACCTCATCCGGGATGTATGATGTGGGTAAAGTCGTCTCACCCAATCAAGGTAAACCTAATGCTACTAACAAGAAGATAGCGGCAAGCAAGGTATCGAATCCACAGGGAAACAGTTAAACTAGTCAAATAGCTATGGCGATTCTAGGATGCTCTAAACGGTTGAATTGATGGAAGGATATAAAAACACTACTAAAATGCGATAATAAATAATCGAATCTAATAAAGAGATGAAAACTAAGGTCACGGGTTCACGATAGATGCTCAACAATTATGCGACGATAATAATAAACATATAACATGCTAGTCGGCTATAACACGTTCTCTCGAATCGTGTCAACCTAGGAAGGATCTAACGGGCTCTCGCAACTTATTAGACTCCCTACCAAATCGCTCGTGATCTAATCCTAATTCGGCTTTCGCACAGGAACTAGAATTTCCCAAACAGATTAAAATGCTGTGGCCTTTAACAAATTAATCGACAAATAAACACGCGAAAGTGGTACTAGCATAAATATGAATTTAGTATCAAAGCGACATAATCGTATAATAATCCATCGATCCCCCTCGACCCTAGCGAGAAAATTAGCTACGCATGATGATTACGAAACAACTAATCGCATATATGGAATTCATGATAAAAAGGTGAAGCAAATAAATCTAATGGTAAACGGACGAAAATCTAACGAACTAAACGGAACAACGAATTGCAAATAGAGAAAATTACGACGAACTAAGTAATTTATGATGAAGATTGAAACGTAGAACTGAAAATTGCATAAAATGAAATTACCGAAATCGAATCCGAGTAAAAACCGAGTGCTAGAATCCTAAAGGTCACGAGTTTTCTGAAGTAAAAATTTCTAAGTATGAAGAAGTGATAGTAGAAAAATAATCCTCCTCCTTAGTTATACAAAATTAGGCGAAAAATGAAGAGGATGTGCATGCCGGCCGGCTGGCAGGCCGCCTGCCACATGCAGGGGCCGAGGCACACTTGAAAATGAAGCTAAAATTGGCCTTGTGTCATGCCGGCCGGCTGGCAGGCCGCCGGTCACATGCAGGCTGGCGTGCACGCACTAATAAAAGAAGCTATGGGCCGCTTCTCATGGCCCAATGAATCGTCACTTCCCATTTCTTCTTCCCCTAAACGTCTTGAGGCACGGGTAATGTCTCGGGATCGTTCTTCTAACCAGATATGAGTGTAAATGCACATAAAGACCGGAAATCGTGTAGAATCTACAAAAACACTCACTCAAAGCAAAATGTTAGAAGAAACGGCTCTAAAGAGCGCGTTCCGACCATAAAAGACAACGGAATCGAGGGAATAAAGCTATATAAATACAACACATCAAACTCCCCCGAATCGAACCCTTCCTTGTCCTCAAGCAAGACCCATAAGAAAACAACTAATATAATACCGAAACAGCTCAAAGCAAATAATAGGCAACCAAATACTCAAGTCCGTCATAGCAAACAGCTAAACCAAGTCTAAGAAACGAATTCCAAGACGGGAAATAGGAAAAATAATCCATCAACAAATGCACAATTTTACCAAGCATGATATTTAGAAACCGCATTTTCAACCAAAGCCCTTGCATAGGCTACTCACGGAGCCACTCATCGCTCAATTAGGAAGGGTGTGTATATGTGAAATATATATATGAAAACGCTCAACTACTCCAACTCATGGAAATATGCCCGCAATCTAGTATGGTATCGACCTCTAAATTTTTACAAAACGTGCTAAGATCACAAAGGGAGGCAAGGATGGTGATAACAAGGTAGAAGGTGGAAATCGATATGGTCATGTGAGGTTAAAGCCAAGCTAGTGAACTAACTAGTGCGATAATGCTCAACTCAAAAATTCTTCCACTTCCATAAACAAATCATACAAATCACCAACCAACGAGAACGAGTCCGGGATCAAAAGAGGGCGCTCAAATTTCATCAAGTAAACGGAAAATAAAAGTAACAAGAATAACATATTTTTTTGTTGTTTTGATTTTTTTTCTTTTTTTCTTCTTCTTTTTGGATTTTATCGATTTTTTCCTTTTTCCTTTTTTTCTTTTTGAACTATTTTTTTCAACTTGATGAAACTAGAGGCAAATATATACAATAACCCAAATTGACCAGGACAAGATCTACAAACTCCCTTGAGACAGAGTCAACCACATCCAATCATCCATCAAAACTCTCCGTAATCACACAATAACGAGCATAGAACGCACTAGGTGACCTATTTCATCAAGCTTGGCTGGGTAGGCAAATTTGATTTTGTAGTTCATTATGTGAATTCTTTAACATTTTAGCCAAGGAGAAAATGGATAGAAATAGATGAAAATGAAAATGACCCAAAAATGATCACTGGGCAAGTTAGTCAAAATGAAGGGGCAAACACCATACTTATGCGTATTGACATAGCATATTCCACGAGGAGTCCTACACACAATCCTAAGTGGTAGCCAGGTATGAATGTACTGGCTACAGGAGGCTCTAAATCTCACCAATTTTGTAGCTAAAGCCTAAATGCAGGGTCGGTCTAAATGGGAACCACAAATCATAGCTCGGTTGGTTGCAAACTTGCCGATTAATTATTATTCCACATAACAAAGGTCAAATGAATGCCAATTAAGAATGAGTAGGTAGCCTAACGAGTGCAAATTATCATCATTGCTGCATAATCGGTATCATAGACAACCACTAAGACTCAAGGAAATAAAACTAGAAATACTAAAAACTCCCCCACGCTAGACTCGACATTGTCCTCAATGTCCATATCATACAGACCCAAAATTGGTGGGGGACACAAATAAAATCCGAGGAAAGAGAAAAGACATACCAAATATACACATGGAGAGGTAGCGGAGTCAGCAATCCGCTACTGATCATCATCATCATCACCGAAATCATCATCCTCCATACCATCATCTGCAGCGGCCCCAGAACCTGACGCACCACCTGTATACCAACCACCTCCCTGATAATCACCAGCGGCTCCAAAAGCAGGGCCCGTCGGGGCACTGAAATAGTCAGTGTGAAGATGGAAGCCGCCATGAATCGAAGGGTCAGTATAACCACCCACGGGCCACGAAAAGTACGAGGGGTAAGGGCCCTGTGGTGGCACAGCTGCACGCCTAGCATAGTCATCATAAACGGGATACATCCCGAGACACTGATCAGCATATAACCTGTCTAGACGAGCGTGAGTAGCAGCGGTGTCGGCACGAGTCTCCGTGCGAAAAGTATCAAAGTCAGAACGTGACGACCCGGCACTCAACTCCATGCGCTCCATCCATGAAATCAGATCGGGATGGAGGGGAGCATACTGGGGTGGTGGAGGAGGCTGCTCAAAAGTAGTAGTGGTGGTGGTCTCGGGAGCAGGCTGAGATGGACCGGGCTCAGAAGCGGGCCGGGAGGTACTAGGCTCGCTCGTCGGGCGACGAGTATAGGTAACAGCATGCGACGAAAGAAGAGAGCTAGGGGCAGCGACGGGTAATAAATAATTAGGCTGATCAGCCTCAAGTGACAAAACCGACCCGGCTTGCAAGATAATTGTCGCCTGCTCATGAATAAGCCAAGCCCAACGATTCTGATGCCTAGAAGAAATCCAGTTAAGAGAAGCCAAATATCGGAGGCTAAGAGTAATCTCACCCTGGACCGATCATGATCCGCTTCGCGAAAAGCGGTCAACTGGAGAGTTAATTGCGTGACTAACCCGCCTATATAAATAGGAACATCGGCAACGGCCGTAGCTATTCCCCTAAACTGGAGGACGAGGTGATAGGTAATATTGATATGCCACACCTTCGGCTTACGCCGCAAATACGAACCCAAAATAAACACCTCCTCGGTGCGCACATTATGTGGCTCCTTCCTAGCAAAAATCGTCCACCCCATAAACCTCTGTCAAACCTTAATAACAGGATTATGAATATTGTTTGAACTCATATGCCCCGCG
This sequence comes from Agrostemma githago, assembly GCA_958450325.1. Classification (NCBI taxonomy): domain Eukaryota; kingdom Viridiplantae; phylum Streptophyta; class Magnoliopsida; order Caryophyllales; family Caryophyllaceae; genus Agrostemma; species Agrostemma githago. The sequence goes on along the minus strand of OY288247.1, from coordinate 54,782,655 downwards.
GTAGTGTACGGGGCATCAGCAATGCATTCCCAAAAATCACCCACCCTAAAATTATCATGCTCGGGTGGTGTACGGTCGTCATAATCCTTAAGGTCAAAACAATCCCCAAACTGCTTCAGGCTCAGCGCAAAACTAGTATTCAATAAACGGAACTCAACAGAAATATCACCAGTCCGTCTATTCTTATGTACCTCAAACGAACTCAGAAATTCCAACGTAAGCAGGGTAAACGTGTTACGACGCATCGTAAAAAATGTACCCATACCAACACCCTTAAACAATAGTTCCAAAGCAGAATCTAAGCCTAAAGTTCGCATAGCATCACGATCGATAAAACGAGTTGGAACAATAGACCGCTTTCTCAAGTTCTGAAACCGTACCTTTTGGTCAATAGTGGTAAAAATTACACCTGGAAAAACTGGATCGGGCTCAATGTCGGGTTGAGCAAGGTCGTTTCTGGTGCGCTTGTTCCGAGGAGGCATTGCAAATCAGCTGAAAGTAGCACACTTGAGGGAAAAATGAGGAAATTTTGAGGAATGATGGTGAAAAAAGGGGGAGATGAGTGCTGAGAAATAAGGGAAATTGGGGTTTTGGGGAGATGAGAGAGAAGAGAGAGGCGAGGGAGAGCTGAAGAATGAATCAAATGACACGAAAATTGGGTTTGGGGGTCTGTTGTACGCCCCGGCCGGTCTGGACCGGCGGCCGGCTGGCCGGCCTGACGCACTTCCCCATTATTTTTCGATTATTTAAATCAAATCTTTCCTCTCACAGCCGGCCGGTATGGACCGGGGGCCGGTTGGCCGGCCGGACTGCTCTTCTTGAGATTCTTGCTCCAATTTTCCTTATTTTTCCTTTGTGCCTCGGCCCCTGAAGTCTATAGGCGGCCTGGGCACAGGCTGAGGTGCACAGATCCTTCTTTTCGAGTTCAAATCCAACTCGTACCTCGGCCCCTAGAGTCGACAGGCCCCCTAGGCCTAGGCTGAGGTGACCTGCTGTTTTATCACAAGTATGATGAATTTTTTCCTCTTTTTTTTATACCTTCAATTCAAATCATTTCCGACGATTCTGCGCGTCTCCAAAAAAACATTAGTCCCTCCTCTCGTCCTCACTAAAACAACTAAAGGAAAAATAAAAATAAAACGAGAATAAGGGAAATTATTTACATACTCGGACTGCCTCCCGGTAGCGCTGGTTTAGAGTCCCGCACGACTTGATGAGAATAAGGTTTAGTGGGATAAGAGAACGGGATGAAGTCGTATGACCTCAATCGCTCCAACTTGAGCACCTTCATGATATAACTTCAATCGTTGACCATTCACCTTGAATCGTTCACCCGCATCACTCTCGACTTCAATCGAGCCAAATTTACCCACGTGGGTGACAGAAAAAGGTCCGGACCAACGAGATTTTAACTTTCCGGGAAACAACCGGAGCCGAGAATTGAATAATAATACCTTATCTCCCACATTGAACTCACGGTGAAGGATATGCTTGTCATGCCAGCGCTTGGTGCGCTCCTTATAAACTCGAGCACTATCATAGGCACCAAGTCGGAATTCCTCCAACTCATTCAGCTGCATAAGTCTCCTCTCCCCACTCAAATGTGGATCCATGTTAAGCTCCTTAATCGCCCACCAAGCCTTATACTCAAGCTCGACCGGTAAATGGCATGACTTGCCATAGACCAATCGGTAAGGTGAAGTACCAATAGGCGTTTTAAAGGCGGTACGATAAGCCCATAGTGTATCATCTAGCTTAGAGCTCCAATCCTTCCTAGCTTTTGACACGACCTTTTGGAGAATAGACTTGATTTCCCTATTGGACACCTCAACTTGCCCACTCGTTTGAGGGTGGTAGGCAAGATCGGTACGGTGCGAGACACCGTACTTAGCAAGCAAAGTATCAAGTCGCTTCTCATGAAAATGGCTTCCACCATCACTAATAATCGCTCTTGGAACACCAAAGCGGGGAAAAATAGTCTTTTTAAACAGAGATATTACCGTTCTAGCATCATTAGCAGGAGATGCTACCGCCTCCACCCACTTGGAGACATAATCAACCGCAACCAAAATATATCGGTTGCCCTTGGATGACGGGAATGGGCCTTGATAGTCTACACCCCAAACATCAAAAATTTCTACTTCGAGAATCCCATTTTGAGGCATCTCTTGCCTCCTAGAAATATTACCGGTCCTTTGACATGCATCGCATGACATAATAAAAGCTTGGGCATCCCGGAATAAGGTTGGCCAATAAAAACCCGACTAGAGGACCTTAGCCGTGGTTCGGCTCGGTCCATGATGGCCATCATATGGCGATGAATGACAACTCTCTAGAACTCCTCGAACTTCCCATTGAGGGACACATCGACGGAAAATACCATCGGCACACTCCTTAAATAAATAAGGGTCATCCCAGAAAAATTGTCGGACATCATGTAGAAATTTTTTCTTTTGTTTATAACAAAGATCGGAAGGTAATACCTTGCCAACTAAATAATTAGCATAATCTGCATACCAAGGTCCTTCACTTGCACCGGTACTTAAAGCCATGAGAGAATCATCGGGAAAAGAGTCATCTATGGGGATGACAACTCCTTCCTCCTCAACTCTAAGCCTCGATAGATGATCTGCAACGGCATTTTCCGCTCCCTTCTTATCCCGGATCGATAAATCAAACTCTTGTAGGAGGAGGATCCATCGAAGTAATCGGGGCTTTGCTTCTTTCTTAGCAAGGAGGTACTTGAGCGCCGCATGATCGGTGAAAACAATGACTTTCGATCCAACCAAGTAGGTTCTGAACTTTTCCAAAGCATACACTATAGCTAGCAACTCCTTCTCGGTGGTGGCATAATTCACCTGAGCATTATCAAGTGTTTTGCTAGCGTAGTATATAGCATGCAAGACCTTGTCCTTCCTTTGGCCCAAAACCGCTCCCATAGCATAATCACTCGCGTCACACATTATCTTGAATGGCAAATTCCAATCCGGTGACTGAATGATCGGAGCAGAAATGAGGGCCTGCTTAATCCTGTTAAAAGCTTCCACACACTCATTAGTAAAATCGAAAGGGGCATCCTTTAGGAGCAATTGTGTAAGTGGCTTAGCAATTTTGGAAAAGTCCTTGATAAAGCGGCGATAAAATCCCGCATGACCAAGGAAACTTCTCACTCCCTTTACATTAACCGGCAAGGGCAATTGCTCAATCACTTGCACCTTTGCTTTATCCACCTGAATGCCCTTTTCAGAGACCACATGACCCAAAACAACACCCTCAGTGACCATAAAATGGCATTTTTCCCAATTCAAGACCAAACTAACCTCGACACATCGGTTTAAAATGGTATCCTAATTAGCTAAACAAGCTGAAAAACTCATACCATACACACTAAAGTCGTCCATAAACACTTCCATAATGGACTCGATGTAGTCGGAAAAGATGCTCATCATGCACCTTTGAAAGGTGGCGGGTGCGTTACATAGCCCGAATGGCATCCTGCGATATGCGAAAGTGCCATATGGACAAGTGAACGTGGTCTTTTCTTGGTCGGCGGGGTGTATCGGGATTTGGAAAAATCCCGAATATCCATCTAAATAGCAAAAATACTTGTGAGAAGCTAGTCTCTCAAGCATTTGGTCGATAAAGGGCAATGGGAAGTGGTCTTTAAGTGTAGCGGTGTTCAACTTCCTATAATCTATACACATTCTCCATCCCGTCACAATTCGTGTAGGGATTAACTCATTCTTCTCATTCGGGACCACAGTAGTCCCTCCCTTCTTAGGTACAACCTGTACTGGACTCACCCATTTTGAATCGGGAACCGCATAAATAATTCCCGCATCCAACAACTTCATAACTTCCTTTTTAACAACCTCTTGCATGTTCGGGTTCAACTTACGTTGACCCTGGACACAAGGACGATGACCTTCCTCAAGATTAATTCTATGCATACAGAAATCGGGACTGATTCCCTTCAAGTCATCAAGACTATACCCCAAAGCTTTCCTATTTTTCTTTAAAACAACTAACAAATCAGAAAGTTGTTGCTCAGTTAAATCAGCACTTACAATCACGGGGAAGCTCTCGGTATCGTCTAAAAAGGCATATTTTAGGTGAGACGGAAGTGGCTTACGCTCCGGAACGGATATGTCAATAGCAAATGAGGTGTGTACGATGTTGGTTACATCGACACCTTGCTCCTCCGTGAGCATCCTTCCTTCCAAAGCAGCTTCTAAGGCATCAACAACAGCAAAGTCAACGGAAGCATCACCTGCACACGCTTCCAAACATATCAAAGCTTCTAAGGGATCCCGTATAAGGGACGCCTTCATAGAATCATGAACTAAAACATCCACAACATCAATCATGCAGCAAGAATCCGTTATCATCGGATTCTTAAGTGTACTATCTAAGCAGAAAACAATGGTGTCTCCACCCACCTCCAAGGTCAATTTACTGTTCTTGACATCAATCACCGCGCCGGCGGTGTGCAAAAATGGCCTTCCCAAAATTATGGGAATTTGGGTGTCCTCGGCCATGTCAAGGACGATAAAATCAACCGGGATAAAAAATTTCCCAACTCTAACGGGCACGTCTTCTAAAACTCCTAAAGGGCGTTTTATGGAACGGTCCGCCATCTGCAAAGTGACACTAGTACACTTAAGAGGACCCATATTAAGTTTTTCACAAACAGAGTAAGGCATGACACTTACACTAGCACCTAAATCACATAAAGCCTTATCAATCGATAAGGTGCCAATAGTGCAAGGAATCGAAAAACTACCGGGGTCCTTTAGCTTTGGTGGGGCCTTGTTCTGTAAAAAGGCACTACACTCTGCAGTAAGAGTGACGGTTTCTACCTCACCAATGCTTCTCTTCCGAGTCAAGATCTCCTTCATAAACTTAGTGTAAGACGGGACCTGCATAATGAGCTCGGTAAATGGGACTGTAACCTGCAAATTCTTCACAACCTCCATGAACTTGCCAAACTGGGTAGTTTCCTTTCGATTCTTCAATCGACCCGGAAATGGTACTTGAATTGTTGGACTAGTCGGAGTGGGAACGGGAGTAGTGGGTGGTGGAACTCGCTCATCACTTGGAGTTTCCACATTTGCATCCTCATTGACATCTTCCACTAAAACCTCCTCCTTCTCGGCCGATGAATCATCCTTAGGCATCGACGGACCTTCATAGTGTGTGCCACTACGAAGAGTGATCGCATTAGCCGTATCATGTTGTTGATCACCTTGAGAAGGGAGTTTACCTTGTTGACGCGTTGCTTGTGACGCGGCAAGGTGTCCCACTTGGTTCTCCAAATTCTTGATGGCATTATCCTTAACTTGATCATTCTTTTGCATTTGAACCATCATAGAGTCCTGGGTCTTGGCCATCATCTGCATCATATTACGAAGCTCAGCCATTTCATTAGAACTCGAAGTAGAAGAAGAATTACCTTGAGCTTGTGATGAGGATTGGCCAAGATTCTGCTGACTAGTATCGAAATTCTGATGAGAATTCCCGAAGTTCTGATTAGTATTGCCAAAATGTTGTTGATGTTGACCCAAGTGAGGTCGCTGCTGAAAATTACCCTCATTTTGGAAATTCCTTTGATTTCCGAAATTCTGTTGATTCTGAAAATTCCCTTGATTATGAAATTGCTGCTGGTTCTGAAAATTTCCTTGGTTCTGGAAATTCTGCTGATGCTAATTCTGGAGATTCTGCTTGTGCGGGGGCACATAGGGTGGTGTAATAGGCGGGTTCAAGACATTAGTACTCCTGTAAGACAAGAGAGATGCATCATAGCCCGGTTGATTCATATATGGATAACGTGGGCGCATAGAATGAAACACATTCACCTGTTCTATGGAGCCTAGGCAGTCTTGAGCTTGGTGGTCCGCGGCACCACAACGAACACATGCATATTCTTGCATGGCATGTACTTGATGCATGCCCCCTCCCCCTTGAGAATTTGACACTTCAAATGCATCAAACCTCTTAGCCAAAGCGGCTAATTGAACGGCCACGGCATTAGAGGACCCACTTTCACCGGAATTTGATCGAGTATTACCACGTGAATTACCCCATCGGGAGTGATGAGATGCCATCTCCTCTATCGTTTGCCAAGCCTTATCATCATCCACATTACATTGGAAACGCCCATTGCATGCCGAATCCAATGTACTCCTGCAATCATCATACAACCCGTTATAAAATTGGTTACAAAGAAACCAAACCTTAAAACCATGGTGCGGGCATTCCTTCACAAGCTTCTTGAACCGCTCCCACGCTTCATGAATATTCTCGTTCGGAGTTTGACGAAAATTGGTGATTTGACTCCGGAGCATGTTCGTCTTTTGTGGAGGGTAATAGTGCTTGTAGAAGGCAAGAGCAAGAGAATTCCAGTCGGTAATCCCTTCGGTGACTTTATCGAGATCGGTTATCCACTCCCTAGCGGAATCCCGTAGTGAGAACATGAAGAGCATCTCCATGACTTCTTCTTGAGTTACCCCGGCTGGAATTGGAATTGTGGAGCAATAGTCGGTAAAAATCCTCATATGCTTGTGAGGATCCTCCTTAGGGTCACCACCAAATTGATTCTTCTCCACCAATGTGATAAAGGCGGGTCGAATCTCAAATGTACCTTGAGTGGCATTTGGTCGTTTAACCAACTTGGGAAGAGCAGTTTGCTCGGGTTCCGAATGACTAGAAAGCTTCGGCATTTTTATGTTCGGAAGGGGTGGTAAAATGATCTCGGGCTAAGATTGATGTTCCTCTTCAAAGGACTGATTCTCAGCTACAAATTCAGTATGAATAGCTTCCAAATAAAGTCGCAAGATCGGGAGCTGCGGAAATCTCTCTCCAAAACTGTCGTCGCCTACGAAAAGTTTTCTCGGGCTCAGGGTCGAACGGAGTAAGCTCTGACGACCGAAAAGACCTGGGCATAAGCAAAACTACAATAGAAAAGTGAGATCAATCTCAAGGAGTTTTAATTCCTTGAGACGAAAGAGAGCATAGAAGAAACAAGCTAAAAAAACAAGAAAAACCGTTTCCCCGGCAACGGCGCCAAATTTGATGTGTGTAAAGTCGTCTCACCCAATCAAGGTAAACCTAATGCTACTAACAAGAAGATAGCGGCAAGCAAGGTATCGAATCCACAGGGAAACAGTTAAACTAGTCAAATAGCTATGGCGATTCTAGGATGCTCTAAACGGTTGAATTGATGGAAGGATATAAAAACACTACTAAAATGCGATAATAAATAATCGTATCTAATAAAGAGATGAAAACTAAGGTCACGGGTTCACGATAGATGCTCAACAATTATGCGACAATAATAATAAACATATAACATGCTAGTCGGCTATAACACGTTCTCTCGAATCGTGTCAACCTAGGAAGGATCTAACGGGCTCTCGCAACTTATTAGACTCCCTACCAAATCGCGCGTGATCTAATCCTAATTCGGCTTTCGCACAGGAACTAGAATTTCCCAAATAGATTAAAATGCTGTGGCCTTTAACAAATTAATCGACAAATAAACACGCGAAAGTGGTACTAGCATAATTATGAATTTAGTATCAAAGCGACATAATCGTATAATAATCCATCGATCCCCCTCGACCCTAGCGAGAAAATTAGCTACGCATGATGATTACGAAACAACTAATCCCATACATGGAATTCATGATAAAAAGGTGAAGCAAATAATTCTAATGATAAACGGACGAAAATCTAACGAACTAAACGGAACAACGAATTGCAAATAGAGAAAATTACGACGAACTAAGTAATTTATGATGAAGATTGAAACGTAGAACTGAAAATTGCATAAAATGAAATTACCGAAATCGAATCCGAGTAAAAACCGAGTGCTAGAATCCTAAACGTCACGAGTTTTCTGAAGTAAAAATTTCTAAGTATGAAGAAGTGATAGTAGAAAAATAATCCTCCTCCTTAGTTATACAAAATTAGGCGGAAAATGTAGAGGATGTGCATGCCGGCCGGCTGGCAGGCCGCCTGCCACTTGTAGGGGCCGAGGCACACTTGAAAATGAAGCTAAAATTGGCCTTGTGTCATGCCGGCCGGCTGGCAGGCCGCCGGTCACATGCAGGCTGGCGTGCACGCACTAATAAAAGAAGCTATGGGCCGCTTCTCATGGCCCAATGAATCGTCACTTCCCATTTCTTCTTCGCCTAAACGTCTTGAGGCACGGGTGTTGTCTCGGGATCGTTCTTCTAACCAGATATGAGTGTAAATGCACATAAAGACCTGAAATCGTGTAGAATCTACAAAAACACTCACTCAAAGCAAAATGTTAGAAGAAACGGCTCTAAAGAGCGCGTTCCGACCATAAAAGACAACGGAATCGAGGGAATAAAGCTATATAAATACAACACATCAATGTAGTTGCAGTCCCGGGCCGAGTGGGTCCCGAGGTGCGTAGCATTGGGTTGGTATAGTCCAACCTGGATAGCCCCAAACACGGGTGTGACAAAGTAGTCGGCCAACCGTGGGCTGTAAGGGCTCAAGTGGATACCCTTCATGATGTTGCAGGCTTTTTTGATTCCTGCTCGGACAACGTTGCCCGGAGTGGTGGCATAGCCAAGGCCGAAGTGAGAGTCTTTGGCCTTAAGGACCTCGATGATCTTCCCAGCTGGAAGGTCGGGTCGAGAGGTAGCCCCTGGAAAGTTCCCTAGGTTTTGGAGCATTGTGTCAATGCTCGTGGTGAAGTAAGGCCTTAAAAGGTACTCTTCCTCGATCATCCCCACAAAGTCGAACCCCCAGAGGTCCGTGCAGCCCGTGGCGTTACAGCTAGCCACGGTCATTGGGGTTGCCTCCAAAGTAATAACATTGTCGAGTAGAGGCACCTTGATCTTACGGTGGAGGGTGGAGGACACGGCTTTCACCGCGTGAATCCATGGCCTTCCTAGGAGCAAGTTGAAGGATGAGGTGACATCGATCACCTGGAATTCAAGCTCCTTTTCTATTGGGCCTGTTATAATGGTCAGCTTCACGGCCCCAGATACCGACTTTGGGCTCCCATCAAAGGCTTGGATGGTTTGAGCTGTCGGGACATAATCTGCCTCGGTGATACCGAGGGCTTTGGCGGTCCTTAAGGGAAGGAAGTTCACGGCTGACCCGTTATCGACTAGGGTCATTGGGAGGTATTTCCCTCGGCAGATTACCGTAATGTAGAGGGCCAGATTATAAGAGGCTCCGAATGGTGGCAGATCGGCTTCAGAGAAAGTGATCATCGGGCCTCCTTCCCTGGTTTTGCCCTTCAAGTGGGGCAGGACTGTGGCTACCATTTCAGCAGGGGTAGCCAAAGAGTCGATCTTAACTTGATCGAGAGCCTTGAGTGCTTCTCGATGTTCTTGTGAGCTAACCAAGAGTTGCCATATAGTGAGGTCAACTCGGGTCCTCTTCAGTTGCTTCACAATAGCCGTTTCAGCGGTCGGCTCCTCAGGGGCGACTTCCATCCCGAGTGGATCGGTGATGGTTGTCGGGATGGGGGTGTCCCTAGTGCTTGTGGCTAGATAGGGACGACCAAGGTGGTTGCTGGCTAGGACTCGAGTTTTGGCCTCGCGAATCTGTTCAGGGGTGATGGGAACGGTTTCCCCCTTAGCGAGGTAGACATCATCCTCATCGTCAAACCAGATCTCGTTCACATGCGGGATAAATGGAGAGATAAGGTGAGAGCAATCAATCACCTCCCCGGCAAAGATGGCATGGGAGCTGAAAGGGTTCTCCTTGTTGCTTGGTTTATCTCCGGGTAGCGGGATTTTACCGCTTTCGATCAAGTCCTGGATCAGGTGCTTCATCTTCCAGCACTTTTCGGTATCATGCCCATTGCCCCGGTGGTATTGGCAATAGGCCTGAGCATTGTAGTTCTTGGAGCGTCGCTCGACCGGAACTTCAGAAGTTGGGCCTATCGGTTGGATTAGGCCTTTGGAGGACAGCCATGGTAAGGCATAAGTATAGGTGGTACCTATATCAGTGAAAACCCGAGGTGGGGTGTTCTTCTTGGACAAAGCATCTAGTAGATTAACCGCGTCAAAAATGCTACGAGTTGCAGCTTGGGGCTTAGTGGTGGAGGAAGAAGCCCCTTGGTATCCTTTGCTAGCGGCCTTAGTGAGGCCTTCTAGTCTCAGATCGTCTTCGATCCTCATACCCATTTCAGTAAGGGTGGTGAAATTGGGTATGACAGCGTACCGGAGGTGAACCCGGTAGGAGGGTAGGAGGTTTTTGACAAAAGCCTCCACCAAAGTCTTCTCATTGGGCTTATCGACCAGTTTCACGCTCTCGGCCCTCCAGCGTTGAAGGTATTTAGTAAAACCTTCCTTCGGCTCTTGGGCCATAACCTCCAGAGATCGCATCGTGGTTTGGATCTCGGTGTTGTCAGCATAGTTCCGAGCAAACTCGGTAGCCACATCATCCCATGTAGGGTATTTTTTCGGGTCTAGCCTATAGTACCAGGCCCGTGGGTGCTTCTCAAGAGATGCAGCAAAGAGGTTCTTGCACATGGACGAATCCACTCCCTTGATGGCCATGAATTCCTTGAAGGCCCGCACATGTAGTAACGGGTCTTCAGTTCCCTCAAACATGGGCAAGCCTGTGAGATTCAGGTTTGCGGGCAGCTTGTCACTCAGTGGGTTGTACTCTCGACTATTCTCCCGATGAATGTTGTTACTCCCAGCCAAATGGACTTGTTCTTCTAGTCGACACACTGCGCTGAATAGTTCAGCTATGGGCCCAGTAGTCTCGACATTGGGAGTCCTTTGCTCCACTGTAGCTAGGCGAGCAACGATGGCCACTTGGCCAGCCCTCATTTCAGTTAGTTGGGCCTTGATGTCGGTTTGCTTCTCGATCATGGCGTCCAGAGAGGTTTGCAGACTGTTCAAAGTAGCCATCCTTCGAGCGTGTCTAGTTGCCGGTGGCCTGTCTGTAAGAACACCGCGTATTCAGAAGCTGAACCCAGATCTTGGAAAAAGAAAGGAAAAGTACTTCCCGAGCGACACTAAGAAGGAAGATTAAAGACTCGAGAAAGACATCTAGACGGATGACTCGATGGGTGGTATAGCTTCCTTAGGGTTTTGGCTTTGTGGGCCTAATCCCGTTCGAAGGAAGGTCCACGTGAGACTTTTCCCCAGACTTTTGACTCGAGTGTACATACGGACTTTCCTTTGTAGGGGTATGCCCTACGCGGGTTGGTCGTGCCTTGACAGATAAGGCGGACTCGGGAAAGGGGGGAAACTCGTGATGTAGGATCAGCGGAGTTTCGACGCTATAGACCTTCGACATACTATGCAAAGACCCGACACATGGCTAGACGGTAGGTCCTATAATAAGGAAGGTTTACTAGGAAAGTTGGATGTTTGAAATTCGAATATAAAATGGGTGAATTTCCGAAAGTTTGAAAATTGAACACGGGATTTCGAAAAACCAAGGTTAGAATTTTGAAAATTCAGAATGGTGTTGGAAATCCAAGAATTAAAATGGGCAGCATGCCGACTAGAGAAAAAGGATATTTTGAGTCAAATCGTTGATCCTAAATTTCGGCGGCATTCCGAATTTTTGAAAGTTGGATATTTTTGAAAAGACGGGTCCCGAAACGGACAGTATTTCGGGTTTTTTTCAAAATTTGGTATTTTTGGAAAGATGCAATTTTGAAATGACGGTTTTTGAAAAATGACACGGAAACCAAGTAGCACGTAGTCAAACAAGCATTATAACGACGCTTATGTATGCTTTACACTAAGTCTCGGTCGGTCAAAATAGGGTCTATACCAACAACGATAGCATTCTCGCGAATCGGGATGGACTCCCTAAGCCGAATTGGACTTAGGACCTGCCGCAAAACCCAGGCGAGTTCCGCCATCGAAGTCTTTAGTGCACCCATGTAGGAATGCACCGTGGTATAGTGGGACGTCGGTCACAAGTAACCGGCCCGGGCAAAATTTGGGTTATGCATGAATCATTAAACTAATGCGCGCACACTAATATACGAACGATTTCTCTTCGAGTCTCACCCTAGGAACCCCGATGACATGTGGTACATCAGGTATCCCCAGCGGAGTCGCCAAATTGTGGACATGACGTAGGTCCACACCGACGCGGCCACGCGCGGGTTTGGATTGGCGAATGAATCTCGTGGTGAGATTGTTCTCGGGTTCGAAATTTAAGTCAAAATGGAGTCGCCACCGAATTTTGTGGTTATTCGGAACCATACGAGCCCACTCTATATCGTCATGGGCTATACACCAAGTACGGCCCACTTCGATTTCAGAGTTTATTGGGCTCGTCCCTTTCCATTGCAATACCGATACCGTTTAAACCGGCTTTCGTATATAGAATGACTCTCGTGCGCCAATGGTTTCGGGCATCCGGAAACCAAGGTTCTGAGTAAGGGGTGAGGGTACGGGTTGGGAAGCCCACCAAGGACACCCAACCCCGCCCGCACATGGCGGCCTCTACTAAGACATCGTTCGTGTTCGTGTGCGCGCGCTAGTAAAATGATTAAATGATATGCAAACAGCGTTTTCGGCTAAGCATGCGAATTATTGGTTAACTACGTCATTTAATGCATCTTGAATATGGTCGGAGTAATTTAGCATGCGAGGTTCATTTATAAAGCGATAAGCAAGTAAATAAATAAAACTCGAAAGTAAATAACGTACAAGTTACACGGGCGGAAATACAACCCGGCCAATACAAAAATTATAAGCGATATACAAACGGAATAATAAATGTAGGAGCAGACTCATATGTGAGCTAGACCGTGAATTGTATAGGTGGACAAACCCCGATTAAATACACATTGCGTTGTGTATTAAACGAAGGACGGAGACATAGGACCTAAGCGTGACGCTAGCCCGATCCTATGCCTCGATGCCTTGTCCCGACTTATCACGTCGAAAAATCGATCAAAGTCGTTAAAGTGTCGTGATATGGATGGGTTTTGAAAAATAGGTTCACGTGATTGACTTTACACGTGTCGACTAAAAGTCGTGAAAAAGACGAGGCTTAAATGTTGCATTTAGGCTCTTGGTTTTCTGGGTTACAGGACCCACTCGGTCAAGTCATGGTCTGACTCGGTCGAGTGTGTCCTCGAAAAGGGGTCTGCCCAGGTTTATGGACGCTACTCGATTGAGTAGCCTACGTACTCGGTCGAGTATCCCCTGTACGAGTACCAACTCGTGTCATTTTTTGATTTAAAATCGATGGTCGGCCAAATCAAATACAAATATCGCACGATTTGTATTTAACTTGGCTTCCGGTGCTATAATCGCGTATGCATGCGATTATAATAACGTTATCGGAGATTTATGAAAATGCTTGTGCTAGATTAGAAATTTTGTATTAGTGACGAAATTGCATCCCTCTACGTCACGACATCGGAACTAACCCTTTCGGATTATGTGATGTCGGTTTTCGTGTCAACGGGTTCCGTACTAATAAAAATGGGATCAAATGCGTTCAACCATTATTAATCGCGATCACGTCACGCCCTTGAGTACATAGGGGCGGGGCTCCTCGAAAGGGATCCACCTCCGTCGTTGCTCGTAAAGGGATTAGACGGACTTTAGGCGATAATTATGGTCAAACGTATTTAAAACCGAATTTTGATACTAGTATAAATATATACGGTATGATAATGTTAGTAACGAGAATGTGAAAAGTTAGTATACAAAAAAGTAAAATGTTAGAGTTATGTTAGAGTTAGTGTTAGGATACTAGTATAGTTATTATATAGATAATACAAAAAACGTAAATAAAAATGAAGTAGCAAGGATCGACATGGGGTTTAGGACACCCTCAACATACATGCTTAGTAGTGACCTCGGAAATGGACTCGTAAATAGCGACGGGACGCCGGAGTATCGAGGATGTATGCAAGTTATGGTGTGTGTGTGTGTGTGGGTGGATGGATGATTCGTCGGTTTTTTGAGGGACGAGGGACTCGGTTTTTTGTGTAATTGCTTAGGGTTGCTAAGGACTTGTAGTGTAGAGAGTAGGGCTGAAAAATGTAGGGTAAAAAATGTAGGTAAAAACTTTTTCAAATGAGTGGGGGTCGTGGGGTACTTATAGAGTTTACCCCACGACCTAGGGTCACTCGATCGAGTGGCCCTAGTGCACTCGGTCGAGTGCCCTAGAAAATGGGCCTGATCCGGAAAATGACGCTCCACTCGACCGAGTGGGTCAATCCACTCGATCGAGTGGATCAGGTAAATCGAGGTAAATTAGGAAGGTGTTGACCTTGTTTGATTTGGATGCTCTTTTTGAATTGGATTTGGGCGCCAGTTTCTAGAAGGTGGATTTGGCTGATTTTTGTGACGGGTTCGTCTTTGACCGGGTTTTGACCCGGTCGCCAAAAGACGGTTTTATTTCTGGTGACGGTTTTGACCCAAATTAGTCTCATTTTGCTCGGAACGACCCACTGGGCCTGAATTTGAGGTTGGTTTTGAGAGATTTGCACTCCGCTAAAAGTCCATGTCGGGTATTATTGATTCCGAGTCCATATCCGAGTATACTAAGTCACGTTTGCGTCCGATCATCATCGGGTGTTTGTCGGGAACTGCTATAGACACTAGCAGGCAAAATGCGGGTGTCTACAAAGCCCCGCTGTCGAAGAAATGGGTTCGAGCTAAGGAGGTTTCTCTCGTGATTCGGGAACGCTCGCCCCCGCCCCGGCGACCTCGGGCTCCGCGTGACCCAAAGGACAAGGGAAAGGGCAAAATGCCTTAAATGCCATTCTCCTTAGTTTTATTATTTAAGTATTATTACTATTTTTGTGGTGCGATTTTTTTGTGTGTTTGCCGTTTTTTTCTTTTCGTGTGTACTGTAATTTTGGAATTTCCGAGTTTATCGGGTCTTTAATAAAAGACATATTAGTGAATACTGTTCCCGTCTTTTCCGTTATTGCAGTGGTTGTACCCTTTTGAGGGGTTGCCTACGTATCCACATTTAGCGGAATCAAACCAAACGTAGTTCAAATATAGATTTATTTTTGCAATTTTCGAAATACACCAAGACTCTTAGTTTAAGATGTGCGACAGTAGGATAAGTAATCCTAGCTCATTGACTTGCTTATAATTTTTGAAAAATTATAAAAAGACTAATTTTTATAAACTTTTGTGAATGACATTGAGATAAGGTTTAAGGGTAGTAACGTTTCAGCTGGTCCAAGTTGGTTGGGTTGACGAATTCATTCCCGTCCAAGTTTGTTAGCATCACTGCTCCTCCTGATAGGACCATTTTTTACCTTGGCCTGCCCAACCCAATTGGGTTTGAACTTTCCTCTTGGGTCAACCAGTAGTAATGCACGGACCAATTTTAGAACTAGATCCCCTTCTTTGATATTTCTGGGCCTAACTCTTTTGTTGAAAGCCTATTGTATCCTCTTTGATATATTTGAATGTTGGTGAGGGCCCAAGACCGTCGTACGTCTAGAAGAACTAGCGAGTCGTATCGGGCTTGGACCCAATCTGCTTCAGGCACTTGGCTCTTAAGTAAGATCCTAAGGGATGGTACTTCCAGTTCGACTGGTTGGACCGCTTCCGTTCCGTATGTCAAGTAATAGGGAGTTGCTCCGGTTGCGGTGCGAATTGACGTTCGGTACCCCCATTGTGCAAAAGGTATTTTGTCGGGCCAGTCCCGGTAATTCTCAGCCATCTTTTTAAGTATGGTGACAATCGTTTTATTATCTGCCTCTACTGCTCCATTTGTTTGGGGATGGTAAGGCGAAGATGTATGCCTTTGAATTTTATATTTTGCTAGCAAAGTATCGGCCTGGTAGTGGGTCCCGTGATCACTAATAAACTCGTGCGGGATCCCGTACCGGCTTATAATCTTGTTTTGGATAAACTTGGCAACATGCTTGGCATTCAAGATCCGGTATGACTCGGCTTCGACCCATTTGGTGCAATAGTCGATAGCCACCAAAATGAAACAATGACCTCCCGTCCCGGAGGGGTTCACCTTTCTAATTATATCAATTCTCCATGTTGAGAATGGCCATGGCGATGTCATGGTATATAGTAGGGAAGACGGCATATGTTGTACATTGGCGAAAATCTGACAATTATGGCAGTGTTTGACATATGACTGACAGTCAGTTTCCATGTTGTTCCAATAATACCCGAGCCTCTTGATCTTTCGGGCTAGCATATGGGCGTTCATATGCGGGCCATTTTCACCATTGTGCACTTCGGACATAACTTTCTCGGCCTGTATTTTGTCGATACATAGGAGGAGAGCCCCCTGTGCCGTCTTTTTGTATAACTGTCCATCATCCGTACGAATGAATTGGGTTGCCAATCTTCGCAAGGCTTTCTTGGCCCGGTTTTCAGTTCCCGGGGGGTATTCTCCCGTTGTCAAGAAGGTTAGAACAGCCTGATACCAAGGTTCAGCATCGATTATTTCGATATCTTGAATGGCGTGAATATATGCCGGCTCGGCCCATCTTTTGACGCAGATCGGCATGCTGGTTAGGTGCTACGAGATATTTAGTAAGGATTCTAATTTGGAAAGTGCATCCGCGAACTGGTTTTCTTCCCGGGGTAGATAAATGTATTCTACCTTTTGGAATTGTTTTTCGAGAACCCTTACTCGCGCCTGGTAGGCCACGAGATTGGCATTCCAAGTTTTCCATTTTTGGAGAGCTTGGTTGATGACTAGAGACGAGTCACCGTGGACCCGGAGGCTTGTTAATCCTAAATCAGCGGCGACTTTCAACCCGTGGATACATGCTTCATACTCGGCTGCGTTGTTAGTCACATCAAAGTCCAATTTAATGGATAACGGTGTATGCTCTCCTTTTGGTGAAATTAATAGAATGCCGACTCCAAATCCTCGGAAATTGGACGCCCCATCAAATTACAAATCCCATGTCTCGGTGTCGGTATGGAATATGTCTTCATCTGGAAAAGCCCAAGTATCGGTGTGCCCTTCTTCAGATACGGGACTATCGGCGAGATATTCGGCTACTACCCGGCCTTTGATGGCTTTTAATGATACGAACCCGAGGACAAATTCTGCTAACATTAAAGTCCATCTGGACATCCTGCCGTTAAGGATAGGCTTTTCAAATAGGTACTTGACAGGATCCATTGTGGATAATACATGTACCTCGTGACTGAGCATATAGTGCCGACCATCTTTTTAGTGGCCCAAACTAAAGCTAGACACGTCTTTTCGAGCATGGTATATTTGCATTCATACTCTTAGAATTTCTTGTTGATATAGTAAATAGCCCGTTCTTCTGAGTCGACTGTCTAGGCCAACATAGCCCCCATGGCTGTCTCGGTCGTTGTTAGGTATAACGACAAAGGCAAACCGGGTTGAGGTGGCATTAATACCGGCGGTGCAGACAGAATCTCCATGATTTTATCGAAAGCCGTTTCACATTTATCATCCCACAGTGTTCGTTCTCCTATCTTCAGTTTCTTGAAAATGGGTTCACATACCATGGTTAGCTTTGAAATGAACCGGCTGATGTACTGGACTTTCCCGAGAAACCTCCTTATTTCTTTTTCGGTTTTGGGTGGCTGCATCTCGGTAATGGCCTTGATTTTAGCTGGGTCAAGCTCGATGCCGGGTTGGCTAACAATATGGCCAAGTAATTTGCCAGATGTTACCCCGAAACTGCACTTTTGAGGGTTTAGCCTCATGTTGTACTTGCGTAATCGGGTAAAGAATTTTCTTAGGGCCGCAATGTGCCCGTTTCGGTCTTTGGACTTGACAATCATGTCGTCCACATAAACCTCCACTTCCTTATGCATCATATCATGTAATAAAGTTGTGGCGGTCGTTCTTTGATAAGTGGCCCCGACATTGATGAGCTCAAATGGCATAACGGTGTAATAGTAAGTACCCTAAGGTGTGATGAAGGTGGTCTTACTCCTGTCTTCTTCTGCCATCTTGATCTGATTGTATCCGGCATACCCATCTATAAATGCTAAGAGAGCATGATCGGCTGAGTTATCCACCAGTATGTCGACGTGTGGCAACGGAAAATCATCTTTTGGGCTGGCCTTATTAAGGTCCCGAAAGTCTACACATACCCGCACCTTGTCGTCCTTCTTGGGTACCGGCACGATGTTTGCAACTCAGTCTGGATATTCAGACACTTGTATAAAGCCCGCATTGAATTGCTTGTCCACTTCTTCCTTGACTTTGAGAGACCATTCGGGCCTCATTCTTTGGAGCTTCTGTTTTACTGGCTTACACCCATCTTTGATGGGTATACGGTGTTCAGCTATTTTTCGATCTATCCCCGGCATATCCTTGTAGGACCATGCGAAGACATCCTCGAATTCTTGAAGGAGGTCTGTGAATTGTTTTCTCTCCTCAGGATCTAAGGACAAGCCCAACTTAAGCATCTTGGGCTCTAAAGTGGTTCCCATGTTAATGGACTCGGTTTCCTCAATTACCGGATCTCGGGATTCCTTTTGTTTGAGCTGCTCGATCAGATGCGGAGGTAGAGGTACCTGTACGTCGGGTTTCTCAATGTCATTGCATATAAAAATTTTGAAATTGAAAGAATTTTGTTCCTCCAGGCCCTTTTCCTGGTGACTGCACCAACATCGGAGATCAGCTTAGTTGGGTCGAACCTGTTGATGCGAAGGATCAGGTTGACCAGTTCTTCCTTAGGAGTAGGGATGGCCTTGTCTTCTCCGAATAGGAGCCCCAACACGGGCTCAGAGTTATTTTCACCCTCCTTGGATTCAACCTGAACGAGGGTGAATATGTCATCTGGGATGAAATTGCATTCTCGAGCCGCTTTGGTTTCGGGATATGTGATGGTGGGTCGGTATAGCCTCACTTGAATAGCCCCGAAAAATGGTGTAACGAAGTAATCGGTTTGCTTTGGGCTATAAGGGCCCAAGTAGGTACCCTTGATGATGTTGGTGGCCCTTTCAATACCGGCACAGACCACATTTGTCGGGGTTATAGCGTATCCCAAACCGAACCATGATTCTCCGTCGTTTAGGACCTCGATGATCTTCCCAGCTGGAAGATATGGTCTCGAGGTAGCCCCCGGTAAATAGCCCAAGTTTCGTAGCATCGTATCAATGCTAGTTGTGAACTAGGGCCTGAAGAGATATTCTTCTTCAATCATTCCCACAAAATCAAATCCCCGTGGGTCGGCCCGGCCCGTAGCGTTACAGCTTGCCACGGTAATGGGGGTGGCCTCCAGTGTGATGACACCGTCTTGAAGAGGCATCTTGACCTTCCTATGGACGGTAGAGGTCACGACCTTGACCGCATGGATCCAAGGCCTTCCGACTAGTAAGTTGAAGGACGAGGTGACATCAATCACCTGAAACTCCAGTTCTTTCTCGATTGGACCCGTTATGATTGTTAATTTAACGGCCCCAGCCACCGGTTTTGGGCTTCCGTCAAAAGCCTGGATAGTCTGTGCGATTGGAAGATAGTCGGCCTCGGTGATGCCGAGGGCTTTGGCGGTCCTTAAAGGCAGAACATTCACAGAGGATCCATAATCGATTAGGGTCATTGGGAGGTATTTCCCTCGGCAAATGACCGTGATGTATAGGGCCAAGTTATGGGCGGCCCCGAACGGTGGAAGGTCGGACTCGGAGAAGGTGATAAGAGGGCCTTCTTCTTTGGGCTTGCCCTTGAGATAGGGCATGATAGTGGCTACCATTTCAGTAGGGGTAACCTGTGAGTCAACCTTGATTTCATCGAGAGCCTTGGTAAGTGCTTCCCGATGAGCTTGTGAGCTAACCAAGAGTTGCCATATGGTTAGATCGGCCCGAACCCTCTTCAATTGCTTAACCAAGGCCGTGTTGTTGCTTGGTTCCTCGAGGGTAGGCTCCGTCCTGGCAGGTTCAGTGACGGTTGTGGGGATAGGATGCCCAGTGGTGGCGAGGTGGTTGGTGGCTAAAGCCTTAGACTTAGCCTTTCGTACCTCTTCAATGGTGATGGGGACAGCTTCCCCTTTGGCTAGGTAGACATCCTCTTCATCGTCGAACCATATCCCGTTAATTTGTGGGATAAAGGGGGAAATGAGATGAGAGCAGTCGATTACCTCTCCGGTAAAAATGGCGTGAGCACCGAACGAGTTTTCTTTGTTGCTCGGCTTGTCCCCGGGCAATGGTATTTTCCTGCTCTCGATCAGATCTTGGATCAGATGCTTCAATTTCCAACATTTTTCAGTGTCGTGCCCATTACCTCGATGATATTGGCAATAGGCCTGAACATTGTAACTCTTGGATCTTTTCTCCACAGGAACTTCTGGAGTTGGGCCTATTGGTTGGATCAGGCCCTTTTAAGATAGCCTTTGTAAGGCGTAGGTATAGGTAGTCCCTATATCCGTGAATACCCGAGTTGGAGTATTCTTTTTGGATGAGGTATCCAGCAGATTAACCTCATCGAAGATGCTGCGGTTTGCAGCTGCAGGTGTGGGCTTGATCATAGATGAACCGGCCCCTTGATATCCCTTGGTAGAGGCCTTATTTAGGCTCTCTAACCTTAAATCATCCTCGATCCTTGTACCCATTTCAGTTAGAGTGGCAAAGTTGGGAATGAAAGCATACCGGAGATGGACCCGGTTGGAAGAGAGGAGGTTCTTGACAAAGGCCAACACTAAGACTTTCTCGTTGGACTTATCGACCAACTTTACGCTCTCGGCCCTCCATCTTTGAAGGTACTTGGTGAACCCTTCTTTGGGCTCTTGGGCGTAATTTCGAGCAAATTCAGTTACCACATCGTCCCAAGTCTTGTACTTCTTGGAATCGAGCCTGTAGTACCAGGCTTTGGGATGCTTCTCGTGGGAGGAAGCGAACAAATGTTTGAACATGGTGGACTTCACCCCCTTGACGGCCATAAATTCCTTGAAAGCCCGGATGTGATGGACCGAGTCTTCGGTACCCTCAAACATCGGTATTCTTGTAAGGTTGAGGTTGGCGGATAACTCGTCATTCAGAGGCGAATAGGAGCGAGCATTCTCCGTATGGATCGAGTTGCTTGTTGACAAGTGGACCTGTTCTTCAACCTTGCGAACGACGCTAATTAGTTCAGTTATGGGCCCGGTGGGCTCAGATCCCGCAATAGGAGTCCCTTTCTCCACGACACTCAAACGGGTGGCAAGGGTCGTTTGGTCGGTCTGGATGGCAGTCAATCGGGTCTCGATTTTGGCCAGTGCGGCGGTCAGTTGATCCAAAGTTTCTTGCATTTTCTGGCGTCTGGTTATCGGTGGCCTGTCTGTAAGAATACCGCGTAATCAGAAGCTAACCCAGATAAAAGTACATCCCGAGCAAAGGAAAGACTGAAAAGGAAATGACTCGGAAAAGACACCTAGACTGGTGACTTGTGAAAGGTGGGCCTCTCTTAGGATCCGGCAAATGTGGGCCGTGTCCTGTTCGAAGGAAGGTCCGCGTGAGACACTCCCCAGGCCTTGGACTCGAATGTGTAGACGGGCCCTACTTTGTAGGAGTATGTCCTACGTAGGTGGGCCATGCCTTAGTCAAATATGGCGGACTGGGATACGGAGGAAACTCGTGATGTAAGATTGACAGAGTTTCGACGCTAAAGACTTCGACGACTTATGACACAACCCGACACTACTAAATACGGGAAGTCCTAAGAAGAGGAAGGTTTTGAAAAGGGATTTTTTTTGGAAAATCCAAAAAAACAATCGGTGGAGGGCCTGATTTTTTTTCGAAAATCGGAAAAGTATATCAGGCCACAATTTTGAAAGTTCAAAAAAATCGAATTTTGAAATGGGCAGAATACCGGCTAGAAATAGGCTATTTTGAGTAAAATCATAAGTCCTAAATTCGGTATGCTTTCCGGGTTTTGAAATTGGATATTTTGAAAAGGATGTATTTTTGAAAAATTGACGGTTTTTGAAAACGACATAGAAACCAAGTAGCATATAGTGACACAAGCATTATAATGACGCCATGTATGCTTTACACTAAGTCTCGGTCGGTCTATAAAGGGTCTATTCCAGTGCACATAGCCTATCTGTGAATCGGTGTAATACCCCGTATTTTTCAAATAGAGTTAAAATTTTAAACATTTATTTAAACCAAGTTTAACACTTGAAAGATTATTTTCGTTAAATTAAAAATTATTCCGTATTAAAAACGTGAGTATTTATTTATCGAATTATTAAAAAAATTATCTTTCGTTAATTAAAGTTTAAAACTCGAAAATATTTTTTATTTTGACCTGTCGTTTTGACATTTTCTCGTCTCGTAAAAATTTAGAAATAATTTATCTAATTCTTAAAATTTCTTATAACTTTTGTCTCATAAAACTATCTACCGTCTATTTTACTTACCGTCTCACAAATTCCTTTTTAAAAATAAATTTTACGGATTTTCATTGTTTTAATCTCGTACTCATATATTTCAACTTTTTAAGAAAAAAAAAGAAAAACATTTGTACAAGAAACAGACCGAAACTCGGAAAATTTTGATCTTCTAATGAACTTCCACGTCCTATCCTATTACTAACCTAAGCTACACCCTACTTACCTCAATTACTCACTCCTATATTCACCTTTCACTCACACCTCACATGCAATTCACACTATCCACACTCCACGTATAACCTACACTACACATGCACACTACCAAGACCTATCTAACATATATCTACACACATACATTACACTAGTAACACTACTATATATACCATACATACGTACTATTTTTATTACTACATACCCTCCGTAATATATATCCTACTACTCCTACGTACTACTACTACTTCCTACGTACTAATAATACTACTCCTCCTCTTCTATATACTCTTCCATACTAATACTCCTATACATACTACACATATTATTATTACGTACTACTACTCCGTACTACGTATTATATTTACTCCCTCGTTCTTCTCTATAATTGGTGCATCGGAAATGAGGAGCTACCCGGTATTTGGCGGAATCACTTTTCTAGAACCGTATTTGGGTCAAATTATTTCGACCCGAAAAATTCTTTAAAAGAGGAAAAAGACGACTTTTCTTATGTAGACCGTATTTTTGACCTGACGACCCTTAATTCTTAATAACATTAATAAATATTCCGTAATAGCTATTAAGGTAACCAAACTTTTCTTCTAACAACATTTCTTATATATAAGTATATTGTGTCACTAACTTAATAAATTGTTTATTTAAATATTTAGGCTTGTTTGTATGACTAAATTACTTATTATATAAAAAAATGTTACGTGATATTTTATTTGTGTTATTCATTTATTTACGACTAAATTCAACTCGAGTAAATTATCACTTGTTTTATTTATTTATTTATCACATTTACATTTCTGTTTATTTAAGAAACTGATAAAATGATTAAAAGAACCTTGAGATCAAAAATTACTTACGATATATTAAATTCATGTTAATTGTACTTTTATGTGTCATTTATGTTTTATACTTATAAACTCCATTTTATATTAATTGTTCATCATGTTAAATTTTTACTCACTTATAGTCTGTTCAAGTTTAAATTGGTTTACTACTTTTATTGGTTTACTACTTTTATAATATATATATATATTATAAAATAAATTTATAATTACATTTTCTATAATAAATAAAATTATTCTGAAACTTTTATACGACGTTCAAAATTATTAAAATTAATTCTACGTCAAATTTTATTAAAATAAAATTTAAAATTTCTGATATTTTTACATTGTACTCCCCCTCCTTCACTAAGATCTTCCACATTTCCTTTTTAGGAAACTTCACTAAAATGTTCCACTTTTCTTTTTATTAAATATTTTGTGGTTCTTATTGCTTGTGACCCCACTTCCTTTTCTCTATCTTCATTTTCCTCCACATATATTCATTTTCTTAATTTCTTCCCACAATCAAATGTGGAACATCATAGAGAATACATTTTCTATAATAAATAAAATTATTCTGAAACTTTTATACGACGTTCAAAATTATTAAAATTAATTCTACGTCAAATTTTATTAAAATAAAATTTAAAATTTCTGATATTTTTACATTGTACTCCCTCTCCTTCACTAAGATCCTCCACATTTCCTTTTTAGGAAACTTCACTAAAATGTTCCACTTTTCTTTTTATTAAATATTTTGTGGTTCTTATTGCTTGTGACCCCACTTCCTTTTCTCTATCTTCATTTTCCTCCACATATATTCATTTTCTTAATTTCTTCCCACAATCAAATGTGGAACATCATAGAGAAGCGGAGGGAGTATATTTTATACGTCAAAATAATTTATATTTTATAAAGTGTTTCCACGTCAAATTTTAAGTACAACTTAATTTATATATTATTTTAGAAACTTCTATATTTTACAGAACTCTAAATTTTAAAATAAAACTTTGAATTTTAAAATAATATTTTATTATACATTAAATTTTATTTTTATATATAAAACTTCATTTAAAGATTTACTATTTTAAAATAAGTTATACGATATTGGGATATGATGTTTCGGGTGACACTTGAGGATTAAAGTATAACGTTGTCACACTGAAAGTAAGTATTTGAGGATTTGACTGTTCAAATGAGTCCGACCAATTATTGAAGGTCACCAAATAAAGTACTACTTGTTCACGGGCGACTTTTATATAAAGATTACGATGCGAGTCTGGGACGAATAGCTTGTGTTGGATTCTACCATGCGTGGTGTTTCGACTGCACTTGTAATGAAAAGCAGACTCGGAGGCTGCGGTCCGAGAGTCGACCTAGTGTTTAAGGTAGTCATTCTTCGGCAGTGAGAGCTGCGGTTCAAGAGTCTGCGTAGGGTATGTGGCGCACATATAGACAAGTACTTGATTAGTATTACCACCTAGGTAGCGGGGGCAAAACAGGATTTTGAAAACTGCGGGTTCCCTCTTGGTGATGCAGAGAATGTAATCATCAGCTTTCATTTCAGCCCAGAGCCCCGTTTGAATAAACGTATAATATAATAGAAGTTCGGGCCCAATTGAGCCTTGTGGGTGAGATGTAAACCTCATAAGATCGGTTCGGTCAACGAGTTGGTAACACGGTTACTTCTATTGGTGAGATGCAAGCCAATATGGAGTAGCGGTGATACTAGGAGCCACAACTCGTGTGTTTATTCTCTGTTTACGACGTGAAAAATGATTTTTTAAAAAATCAAATGGCTGTCAATGTCCCATCTTTTAAACTTTATCGTTTTCATCACCTCACATGTTGATTAATTGAAGTAAAGGAAACTATCTGTCACGTGATATCCTTTAATATTTTTATAAGCATATTATTTGTTATTCACATGATTATCTTATGTGTATGAGGTGATATTAGATGAACGGTTTGGTTGCTGTCCCGCTCAGCGGTCTCTCTACTCTATATATTTGTGAAGGTATGGGGCGATGGGAAAGGATCGAGTGAGAGACTTAATAAAATATCTGTATAAAATACAATCTATATTTTGTACTAAGTGAATCAAGACTATGTAATTAATAGTCGTTTGTTGTAAGGATCCGTAGCGATCCGGATTTATTTACACTCTAATATAATTTAATTAAATGACTTAGATAACTTTCCGCATTATCTATTATTTTAAGTCGTCGAAAATCCGGGTTGTTACAGTTGGTATCAGAGCGACCTTTTGACCGTAAGTGAGGATTGAGCTTCATTTACCTAACGAGGAGCGCGCCTGGGTAGACTTACTAAAATATTAATACAATATTAGATCACTAAAATGAGAGATTCACTTATAAACTATTAGGATCCTACCCAATAATTTATCGGGGTAGAATTGTCATTAAGGGGAAATACGATATCTACCTGTATAATTGTTGGTATGCTTTCTGCTTAATTGTTTGTAAATTGACTGCCTAACTTTAGCTTATTGGCTAGTTTAAATTTATTTTTGATCCATACGATGACTAAGAAGGAAGACGTTGACATTCAGAGCCATCAACCGCTCGAGAAGTGGACATCAGTATTACGGAGCATAAGTGAAGGCTTATCTAATTCAACTATATATAGGAGCCAAGTCAAACTGAATCACGTTAAAGAATCGAGTCAAGTCATCATGTCAAGATGGAGCACACATAAAGATCAAGTACTTGCTGACGCGTGCAATATAGTATACCTCGAGTCCTAGCCATGTGTCGACTTATATCTAATCGAGACTCTACTGACCTACATACCCACCTACCTCGTATATCGGAGATCACGTGTTTACTTAACCCGTATCGTTTCGAGAATGAACCCTTTTGTCTATATTAATTTCTCGAATAAATACCTTCGACCATATCTTCAAATTTTGTTCATTCTATTATTACTTCCTTCATTTTTAAAACCAGTTAATCTGAGTTTTACCTTCAGCTTTAACCTTCAACCTTTCAGTTATTGACCCGTTTACTTGAACCAAACTATTTCATACCCACATTTTGTGATTGGATATCATTCTCGTTCATTCACCAAGTTAAGACATTTCTTGAATTGATCATCATGATAATTCTTTGTTCCTATCCTATTGATTTCCTAAATTCATGGTGACATTTTTTAGTCTTACTTCATATTATAAATTTTTAAAAGGCTCAATTCAACCTTCAACCCTGATCAATTTGTCTTGAATTATGTTTTACTTTCAATCATCCTATTGATCTGTTATATATTCTTTGAATCAACCTATCACAATTTTATCCAGATATCTGAGAAATTTGAACCTCATACAGTTGATTTTCACTTTCACATATACTCTCCAAAACCCAGCTTGATTTTAAAATTTCTTTTTGACAAATACCAACTTCATCTCCTCTTATCGTCGAATGAGAAGATCTATGATAGAGTGCTATGTCATTCTATTAATAAAATTCACTACTACAATTCCCTTACTTTCTAGACGCTTTATGGTCGACAATTTATTAGCGTCGAAGCATTTTTTATTAAAAATCTGAAGAAAAAAATCCCCAAACCTAAAATGTCGCCCTAATGCTGTAACAAAAATTTCACCTCCCGCTCTCTCATCGAAAAAGAAGCGCCTTACCCTAATTAATTACTCGTAATATTTTAGTCAAAACCTAATTGTTGTCTTCCTCTTTTCAATCGTCTTTCCTATTCCCGATCAATTTCACATCAACCAACCTCTCAATCTTTCAATTTCCCGATCAATTAATTGATTAATCTCTCGCTGATCATCAATTTCCCAATCAATTAGTTTGTTTCTTCAATCTCGTGATTTTTTTTTTTTTGCGATTTTCCTCGGGAACCTTAATTGACCGAGTTCTTCAATATTTGCTCATTATTTTCTTCATCATTCTTTCTTTTATTTTCGTGTTCTGATTCAGCACCGGCAATGACATCTTAGCCAGAGTTGAAGAAAGGTATTAATCGAGTATCGAATATCGAATTGTTCGTTCAATGTTTATTTAATCGAGTATCGAATTGTTGTTTTGTTCGTATTACGCTGCTGCTACTCTTTTCTCTTCTTCGTTTTGCTGCTACTAGTCAATGGTCATGTTGTTGCTGTTTCTTCGTTATTGCTATTGGAGTCGTCTTGCGTTGTCGATGTCGTGCTCTTGTGGTCGTATTTGTTTCTTCTTTTTCTACTCGATTTGCATATTTGCATATATATGAACATGAAGATTTTGTTTGCACATGAACATGACGATTGTGTTGGTGAACATGAACATGATATATTGTTTATTTTGGATGATATCTGAGCAAGAAATTTAGTTAATTGAGCTTGTTAGGAACACATTAACTGACCAGCTAATTAAAACCTACATTGAACTGTAGTTTCGAATTAACTGAGCAGCTAATTAAAGCCTAAATAAAAGCTTGCTGTAGTTTTACCCACAGTGCGGCCTTGTATCGAACATTAGTGCAGCCTACACTGTATAAATTCTTAGATTGCATCCTGAACTGAACTGGCCTGGTAGAAATGCAACACATCAGGTATGTATTGTATAATTGTATTGCGCAACTGATCTTTCTGATCTTAACTATCTGATCATTATGTTATTCTGATAACTGATCATTTTGTATATACTTTATTATGCTATTGGATTGTGATATCTAAGTGATGTTTCTGTTATGGAAAGGGTTGCGGAAATGTTAGCTATCTGATCTTTCACTAATCTTTCACTTGCACTTTATTGTTATACCTTATTGTTATCACTTACACTTTATTGTTATGTATGTGCAACTAACTTCTTTAGTTTCGCCATAGTTTTGCAAACTTAAGTGCCCTTCGGAATGGATGGCCGCAGGATTATTCACCTGATTATCCCTCGAAAACAACTTCTAAAGAAGAAGAAGACTTCTCGTCTAATGATATGATTATTGACGTAGCAGAGGAGTCGTCTACTATCAGTAGATTTGATTCCAAAGAAGGTTTGAAATCAGGTGAAGCACGGTTTTTGAAGATTGTGAGCAAGCAGATGGTTGGAATATACATATCAGTTTGGGTTCGCAGTACGTTGAGGAGAAATATCAACCATTTGAAGGTATCTCCTGTTGGAGTAGGTCTAATGGGTTACATGGGTTTCTTGACACTTTAAGTTATTATCATCTTTGCTTGACTTTTTCAATTCTGTCTTTTTTTTCCTAACCCTAATTTTGTTATCATCATCTTGCTATCATTATGTTTCTCTTGACAATATATCATCATGTACTGTAAAAACTGTTGCCGTAACGCCAGTGGGTGGCAATTCTCACCTTCGTAGTAATAGTAGAGGATCTGGAGTTGAAACGGAAAGGAGTGCTAGCATTTCAACGGCGAGGGATGACAATAGAAATAAAAGAGGCAGTGGATGGATAAGCCCCTTTTTAGACGGGTTATGCAAATATTTGTCATTTACTAAATTGATAGTCAAGGCAGATTTGTAGCAAGGAGATCTCTTGAATGCTTCCAACCTGGTATGCTCTGTCGGTTTTGATTGTGACTGTGAATATTTCGCTACAGCTGGTGTTAATAAAAAGATTAAAATATTTGATTGTGACGCCATTCTAAATGGAGATCGTGACATCCATTATCCTGTTGTTGAAATGGCTAGTCGTTCACAGCTTAGCAGTATTTGCTGGAATAGCTACATCAAAAGTCAGATTGCCTCGAGCAACTTTGAAGGCGTTGTTCAGATTAATTAATCACACACATACTGCATTCCATTTGACTTATCAGCCATGAATACAGTTTTATTATGATTTGTTCTCGTTTTCATGTTCAGGTTTGGGATACAACGAGAAGTCAGGTATTCATGGAAATCAAAGAGCATGAAAGACGAGCCTGGTCTGTTGATTTTTTTAGTTTTCCTACACTGCTAGCAAGTGGAAGCGATGACGGTTCTGTAAAGCTTTGGAGTATCAATCAGGCAATTCTATCTCTGCATTTATTGAGAATGTCTCCAACTCCATATAAATGTCTCATGTGAGTGTCCCACATAGGCCACATCGATTAGAGAGGAGAGAGTTAGTTATTAATAAAGCACTTAGGCACTCCTAGAATTGATTGGTGTTGAGATTGAACCTCCTTTGAACTTATAAAGTTGAATTTCTCCTCCCTGTGCATGGGACCCATAATACCCATTTTGTACCATTCGTTGTGATGTTGGCATGTGTGGATTCTACTGAGTAGAGAAAAGAATATACATATCATAAACTAAGAAGCTATAGTTCTCCTCTAGTAAGTTTGCAGTTGTCTCACTTAAAACAGCCATATCCGTTTTAAGTTTAAACGGGTCAAGTAGTACCCCAAATAAATAGACGGGACAAGTTTTTTTGTCATTCCTTATGCATTTTGCTTTTTGTCCCATCAATCTATTTGACCTCCATTTCATGTTTAAGACCGATAATCCTGTCTTCTGATGTTGACTCTCCTTATAGATTGTGAAAGCAACTAAAATCATTGATATAAGTTCTGTTGTTGTACAAGTTGATGTCATCACTGATGGTGATTTGTTTCCTTAACATGGGGCTGGAATTACAAGGGACAAGCATTGGTACCATCAAAACAAAAGCAAACATTCGCTGTGTTAAGTTCCCGAGAGATTCTGGTCCGAATGAAATCGTATCTGCATCAATAATGACCCGATCCTGATGTTCTATTATTGTTCCGTGTTTGGTTCTCTGCATTCCTTCTACATCACTCAACACCTTTAAGGCTTTAATTTCCATGTCTGTGAAATGATCGGATATGTGGCATAACGATCTAACCCCTTGGAGGTTTCATTTATGTTTTTTTTCCTTGTTTTCAGAACTGTGTAGGTTTATCAGTGTCAGATGACTATATTGCCACAGGCTCAGAAACAAACTAGGTACGCCACATATATATTAGTCAAAGTTTTTTTATTGATTTATTTTTTAGTTAATTTACTTTCTCCAAAATTCAAGTATAGCCTTGTAGGCTAGGAGTCCAGGACTCTTGGTATTTAATCTCAACTCCTCCTACTGTAACCAAATGTAAATGCCACCTCCCCTATACCCGCACTCTCTTCCTCCTCTATCCCTAATTAACTATGCCACCTCCGTAATTAATATTGGCAAAGTTTATGCATGGTTGAAGGTACTGCACTTTAGGAACAAATCAGCAACAATAAAATCAGGAGGTTTGGATACAGAAAGCAATAATGAATCTAAAATTAGCATTAGATGGGAAATAGAAAGTGTTTCTACAACTTGTTCAGCTCCTCCTTCATTATTAAAGTATGCTCATTGTTCTCAAAGGAAAGGAAGTTGGATCCACTACTGATGATGATTGTAAGTCCTTTAATTTTTTTTAATTAATCTCATGATTTTTTCATTTATCAAAATCCCACATATTCTCCGTTTTATTAAAGCCTGCTTTCATGTTCCAGCAATTTCAGGATAATAGTATACCCTTAACTTAGTGTGAAATGAAATATTATTGATGGACAGTTTATTTTCTGATATGCGATTCGTGCTCTGTTATTAAAGCAAGGTGGTAGGTCGTCTTTTTTTCAACTCAATTGTCTCCGATAATTGTAAGTTCCAATTTTTCCGATTCTCTCTATCATGTCGACTGTATATTGCCCCTATTTCTTCCATTAGTGTTCAGCTGTCATTCATTTATTACTCTACTTCTTATCGACTTATTGATTGTTCCATTTTAAACTTTACAACTGGTCAAATATAAAGATAAAACATTCAAGGCAATTGATTTGTTCGTTATGTATTTGCCGGTTTATGACGAAGATAGTCTATCAGTTCCCCAAGTGGCCTTGTTCTAAATATTGACTGTGTATATATAACCATCCTGGGTGCAGGTTTGAATAAGTTTTCTGTTTAGAGCTGTGGTACCAAATTCATCCCAACTCCCAAGTGTACACTTTCAAGATAGAGAGACTTAACTGTTATCTTCTTGTAGTAGCCAATGGAGGATTTTTTCAGCAATGTTCTGGGTATTGTGATTGATAAAATCCTTGAAAAGTTGTCGATTCGAATGGGTGCACAGACAAGTGTGTTCCCCAAACAATGGAATTATGCTTGGTTATTAATGAAGAGCCTTAAAACAGATGAGAGGAACATCAAGAGCAGCGGTGTCTTAATTCCAATCGCTTTATGATCGGGTATCCAATTTAGTTTATAGTTAAGAATCTCTATAGTGTGGAAGGAAGATAGCTAATGTCTTGTGACTGTAATTAATTGTTTTGTGATTAATAAAATTTAGTTACCATTTACGTGAAAGTGGCGCATCTATTTTGTATTTTTTTTTGTAATTTAGCAGTTCAATAGACAATCACAAGGAGTAAGATGTTGGAATGAAACATATTATTAATATATTCTTTATGATCACATTCTCGTCGCCTTTATGATGTCAAAGTCTCGATAGTTGAATTTTATATTATTACTTCTTGACGCTTTTAGTAGTAGAAAGACGGGCGCTTAGAAAATAATTTGGTCGGGAAAAAAACCCTCGACATATAAAAGTGTCGAGGTTGCATATTTTAGTGTTCACGTGGTGACGCAGTAAAGCGTCATGTATAAAATATTCAACGCTTTGAAGCGTCGCAAATGACGACACAAAAATGCGTCGAGAATTCCTGACACCTAAAATCTCCACGCTTTTCAAAAGCGTCGAGAATTAAATTTGCGTCACTTTAAAGCGTCGAGAACATACCTTTAAAGCGTCAAGAAACCAAGTGTTTTGTAGTAGTGATTGTCATAATCATTTACACCCTTTCTAATTCTTAGGACTTTCACTTTGTTTCCTGAATTCTTGTTTTAACCAACCTAACCTTCATACTAAGTCTTGAACTTTTTGCCATGTATCTCTGGTCGAGTAAACATTAACCAGTCTTACTTACATTGATTATGATAGAAATTTTAATTAGAACCACTGACACTATGGTATAGTACTAACACGAGAACGTAGATGATGCACCAAGTATGCACAAAGCAAAGAAACAACTCCACATAATCATACAGAAGAACAAACCTCAACAAGATGAACCTGCTCGAGTTATTTGCAAAGGAGGTCACCAAGAAACTTCAATACAGAAGCATGATCATGGACTATGCCAGGGAGATGACCACCGAAACTGTTATGCTAAGAACGTTACTAACCTAGTATTTGTTTTGCTTACCTAAAAATTTTCCCGACCATAGAACACTTACATAATTGGGGACTTTGAGTCACGTTTTTGGATATGTCTTATGTGTTAACCTTACAGAGCAGTAACTTATCGCGAGACTTAGACCATAGTATTATAACCTAGATCTTAACCACCATATTATGAGAAGAGAGATTATACTCTTGAAGTCGAGTGATATAGATCAATACATTTTTAGGGAATTAAGTATTTGAGAATGTTAAGCGAACGATCCTAGATCAAAATTAATTTTTTTTTGGGTGAAAACTGTAAGTAGTTATATTAATAATCATAGGAAGAATTACAAATGTTTCTCACCATCATACAACTCTATGGCAGGTAAAACACCTCCATATAAATAGAATTTTCAATCACCTACTTCACTATATACTCAACGTGTTTCAATTTGTTTTCATCAAGCAAGAAACAAAACCTATATCCAATCTCCAATTTGATTCTCCGAGTGATTTCTTCAGACCTTACCAATAACCTCTCATGTTTGCTAACATTCCTAGCATGCCAAAGATGACAAACCAAAGCCATCAAAATACATCCTATTGCCCGCTTGACTACTTTCTGCACCCCTGCAAGCTTTCTCCACCAGTCCCAAGTATTAGTCACAGGAACCTGGTACTTCACCCATTCCTCCACAATATGCAAACACCTTCTGCTGTACTGACACTTGAA
Source organism: Agrostemma githago (assembly GCA_958450325.1). Classification (NCBI taxonomy): domain Eukaryota; kingdom Viridiplantae; phylum Streptophyta; class Magnoliopsida; order Caryophyllales; family Caryophyllaceae; genus Agrostemma; species Agrostemma githago. The sequence goes on along the minus strand of OY288247.1, from coordinate 54,749,419 downwards.
AAACAAGTGCTGCTGATCTTCAATCTCTTCTTCACACAGCCAGCAGGAAGAGTTGATATTCAGTCCCCAATTCAGCAATCTAGCATTCATCTGCAACCTGTTGTTCATAACTATCCAAGCAATAAAAGAATGTTTCGACTGAACCAATTTATGCCACACCATCTTATGCCACTGCACTTCAGTTCTCGTCTCCCTTAACCAGTCATAACCCTTCTTTACTGTATACTCATTCCCCACCTTAAACCACCAGTTATGAGTATACCCTTTAATGAACTTATCCTTAATTTTACACAATCTTCTCCAAGACCAACTAGAATTAGTATTAATATGCATTTGCATCCAATCAGTCTCCTTTAAAAAATTTGAATGTATCCACCTTACCCCCAAATGATCCTTCTTTTGTGCTATCCACCAAATATATTTGGCCATAGCAGCAATGTTCCAATCAATCGCATCCTTAATGCCTAATCCCCCGTATTTTTTCTCAGTACAAACTTGCTTCCATCCAATCAAAGGTGAAGAAACATAAATATCAGTCCCTTTCCAAAGAAAGTTCCTACAAATGTCATCCACCTTCTTCAACACCGTTTTAGGCAGCAAGAAAACTCTAGCCCAATAGGTATGAATACTATGCAAAACCGAATTCACAAGAGTTAATCTTCCTCCATAAGACAAGTGTTTAGCACCCAAAGCTCTAATGCGGGCAACAATCTTCTCAGTAAGCACATTACAATCAAGCACACCTTTCTTCTTATACGATATAGGAATCCCAAGGTATTTAAAAGGGAGCCTTCCCAAAGTCATACCAGTAATTCTCAAAATACCTGCCACATCCCGAGTGTCGTTCATATAAATCTCCGATTTATCCTTATTCATTGTCAACCCAGAAGCCATAGAAAACGTGAGAAAAGCTCTCATCAAAATAGTAACAGATGCCCTATCCCCATAAGAAAATAACAGTAAGTCATCGGCAAAACACAAATGCGCAAGCTTCATTCTTCTACACATAGAATGGTATTTAAACCCTTAAAAACCTTAAACTTCCACCAAAATTCTAGATAAGTACTCCATACATATAGCAAAAAGCAAAGGGGAAAAGGGATCCCCTTGCCTTAGACCCTGTTTCCCTTTAAAATATCCAAAACTTTCTCCATTCAATACCAAAGAGAAACTAGTAGTACTCACACACTCCATCACAAGGTCAACAAACTTCTGAGGCAACCTAAGAGCAATCATCATTTCCTTAAGAAAGGACCATTCAATAGAGTCATATGCCTTTCTTAAATCAATCTTCATCAAACATCTAGGCGAGGACACTTTCCTCCCATAAAGCCTTACCAAATCTTGACAAATAAGGATATTTTCCACAATTTCCCTACCTTGTACAAACCCACTTTGATTTTGACTGATGATATCAGGAAGAATCTTACCCAACCTCTTCCCAAGAATCTTCGTTATGCACTTATACACAGTATTACAGCAAGCGATGGGCCTAAATTGCGTAACATTCTCAGGAACAGCAGTTTTAGGAATAAGAGTGAGTAAAGTATGATTAAGCTGCTTAAGCAACTTTCCATTTTTGAAAAAATCCTGAACTGTAGTTACAACACTTGGACCAACAGTTGCCCAAGAGTCCTTAAAAAATTGGCTCGTATTGCCGTCAGGACCAGGGCTTTTGTCCCCAGAAATATCAAACAAACACTGCTTAATCTCCACCTCTGTTACAGGCTTAATCAATTCCGCAGCCTGTATTGCAGTAACAACTCTTCCCTTCCTAACAGTAGGTTTATGAACATGCTTCACCTCAGTACTAGTGCCCAACAATGCCACATAGAACCTTTCAAACGCCTGATTTATCTCATCCAAATCCACCAAAGTCTTCCCCTTCTCATCCTTGATAGTCACCACCTTATTATTAGCTCTTCTCCTCTTAATACATGAATGAAAATAGGCAGTGTTATCATCCCCTTCTTGTACCCAGGCACACTTTGCCTTTTGTTTAAGGAAAGACTGATTAGCTTTCTCCAACAAGATGACCTCTTTAGCCAATGTTCTCTCTTGCAGACTCACTTTAGCATCCCTAGGAAACATTTGCAACAGTTTTTGAGCTTCAGCCAATTCAATCTTCTTAATTTGATATTTCTTCTCAATTTCTGAAAACCGATCCCTATTAAGTCGCCTTAATTCACCCTTAGCCATCTTAAGTTTCCTCACCAACCTATACATTGGACACCCTATCACCTGTTGCTGCCACACCCCCTGGATAATTTCCTGAAACTTCTCATCCAACGCCCACATATTATAGTACTTAAAGCTGGCCTTCTTCATTCTCCTACCAGCTTCAAGAGAGACAATACATGGACAATGGTCATACAACCCCTCAGGGAGAAAATGCCCATTAGAATCCGAAAATAAAAGTAGCCACTCAGCATTAATAAAAACTCTATCAATTCGGCTAAAAACTCTAATTCCCTCCTCATGCTTGTTATTCCAAGTATAAAAAGTCCCAGAAGATTTGAGTTCTTCCACTTCACAATCTGTAACACAATCCTGAAATCTCCTCACCTCAGCCAAAGTTGCAGGCGCCCCAATTCTGTCCCCAGAATGAAGGATATTATTAAAATCCCCCCAAATAATCCATCCTCTGTTAATCTGCTTCTTATATCCTTTAATAATACTCCAAAGACAACTTCTCTCTCCAGGCTTATTAAAACCATAAACTACTGTAATCCAGTATTGAACTCTTCTTATCTTATCATTCACCTTAATAAAGATAGTTTGTGCTGTAACATCCACCACAGTTACCTCATAGCTCATAGGCTGCCAAAGAAGCCATATTCTTCCTCCCTTATGCATAGTATTATTAGAAATAATAGCCCAGTCACTACAAATGTTATTCATGACCTTATTCCAATTACTACTTCTTACTCTAGTCTCTAAAAGACTAAATAACCCAACCTTATTCTTATTCAAGAACCATTTAATGTCCTTCTGTTTTGTTGGATTATTAAGACCCCTAATATTCCAAAATCCCAGATTATCCATCCTCAGGTGGCCTTGTATCCCGACCATCTCCCTTATCTCTCATTCATGAAGTCAGAGCTTCCAAAAAGCTTAATCCTCCAGGCTTAAAAGAGTGAATAGGTTCTTCCCCCACCCTAGGCCCTCTAATTTTTTGAGGCGAATTATGTACCATTGGAAGAACCATTGGCGTAATCAGACCTTCCTCATCAACTGTAGGGATGGGAGGGGTCACCACTTTCTCAATCACCTTAGGTCGCCAAGCCTGTTGGACTACCGGCTTTGTAATCTTTTCCTTCCTGCATTTCTCCAAAGTATGCCCTATCCCCTTACATTTCTTACATTCCACTGGCATCCACTCATATCCAACTCCCACTTTATGCTCAAGACCCTTCTCATCCAAAAATTCCAAATCAGTAGGGAATTCTTGATTAAACTCTACTTCCACCAACACCTTTGCATAATTCAGAAACACCTTGTTCTTAGTAATGTCATCGCACTTAATGTATTTACCCACTAGTCCAGCAATTTTAGCCAGACTAGATTCTCCCCAAAACTTCATATCCAACTTCTGCAATTTAATCCATATTGGTACCACCTTACAGTTTTGCTTCATCAATTCACTTTCAGGTGTCCACTCTTTTACTATTACAGGTTTGTTGTCAAACATCAGATATCCACTATCAAGTGCCTTAAACTTATCCTCATTATTATGAAAACGAACCAAAAAAAACTCCATTTGGCATTGCAGACACTACAACAAAAACGCCTTTTCGCGACGATTATTTCGTGACGATTGGTAAATCGACTTAAATATTGCACATATATTCTTTAGGAATGACCACTTATTGTAACAAATATCAATTGACACTAATAAACTCAATAAATCGACGGGTTATCTCCTCACAACCCTAATAAGTCCCCTTAAAAATTCATTCCTAATAAACTCACATAATATGCCTTCTGCCAACCTCCGTTGTTGACCACCATCACCAGAACCTTAGTCTCCATAACTGGACCCGAATTCCAACCTAATTTATGAGGTCCTACAACTTGATTCTAATCGACATATATACAAGAGGAGAACGAGCTTACGACATATTCTCGAGGTCACGCATGGACGCATCATCTAGATCAACTATTTCCGGTGATATGCCCATGTCGGCGTCGCTCTAATTATATCTCTTGAATCTGAAAATCCGTTTAACCCAATTTGCGTTGTTACTACTGGTGCGTTTCAAGATTCATGAGTCTGAATTAATTTGTTATGATTTTATTTTGTGTTTGTGTTTGTTTAATTTCAGAGTTATTAGTTTTTGTAATTTAGGGTTTGCTGATACACAAAAGAAGTTGCTTCCAATTTGATTCAGGTTGTATCTCAATTCATTCAGACGAGAATTATTGTGTTGTTTTCTATGTTAATTCTTTATTCAAACTGTATTTTTGTTGTTGTTTGATGATGTGTACACTCATAACATCATGGCTTTCAATTGTTGGATACAGTACAAGAGCTGTTGCGTTTTTGAGCTATATACAAACCATTTCAGCTTATTTGATTTGGGAATTATTACGAGAACATACAGGTTGTTCCTTGTTGCTCTGAACACGTCATTGTTTGCTAAATACTTCTTAGATTTTTAATTTGGATCGATTGTAGGTTTCATTGTCCTTAAATTTAGGTGGCAGTTCTGATGTTTATGAAAGGCAGTTCTACTGGGGATGCAAGGCTCTAGGAAAGCATCAAGTTGGAGTTTAATTCATTGTTTGTTAAATGTTAGCTGATGGAAGAACTGCGTTTATGGAATGTGAAGGCTTCCTATGTTCATAATACTTTGATACATTGATGCAAATTATATCAAGCATAGTGCATTTTTTCGTGAATATCTGATGCATGATGTTGTTTTTTGTCTTACAAAATAAAGCCTATAAACTGTGTTTTAACTTAAGGCCCACTTGATTTTTTTTTTCCAATTCATTCATCTATGTAATCGGGAAAGCGATCCAATTGTTTCCAGCTATCACTTAATGAGAACGCACACCATTTACAAGTGACCAGGTTTAATAATTGGTTTCCCAGGTGCAAATTTCTCATTAACAAATGTTATGTTCGCGTTGACGGGTTTGGTTGGGGCGAAATCGGTGCAAGTTGTGCTAGATAAGATGCAGTTTTGTGATCATAGTGCTTGAGGAATAACAACAACATCTAGGGAACACTTAAGGAGAGTGAATATTTTCATAAGTTATGTTTTGCGGATTGTAGCTAATGTTGCTGATTGTGATGGTATATTGATGGTAGTTCTCATGGACTAAGAACAACATCATTGGCAGCAAAGGAACTAGAAGCACTACTCTTCTATGCAATTACAGACGTCCTCACTGGTATATTCGGCTCTCTTTATTCACTAAATTTAATTATTTGAAAGGATCGTCGTGTAGAACGACATGACCATACTCTCTACCAGTATAGCTCTTGTCTCAAACCACATACTTATCTGAAGCATTTTCATATCCTTCAGTATTAATATTTACTAACTCATTTTTCTCATCCACCTTAACAACCTGTTTACAAAAGGAGTTATCCTCGAATTTCCTCTTTTTTGGTTTGTAACTACACCCCATTTATAATGCCATGGCACCTTGTCCCTCTCCTACGTAGTGTACTTCTCCTCCAAATGGAATGAATGTACCTGGCATCTTGTTATCTTTGATTCACCTCATCCGACAGCTAGGACTTGGTACCTTGTGCTATAATTATCTGTTTTGAATTCTGTCTTTTTCTGTTTTAATGTGACATATTTCTTCTTGCGGCACTTTTGCGATGCACATAGTTGTTCTGGAGGTCTAACACCATTCTCAGAAGTCTTGGCTCTCCTTCTTACATGCTTGCCCTTTCCCTTTCAAATATTTTCAATTTCAATTATAAATTTTTTACCATCATTCATAATCATATATATACACTAAAAAGAAACTTACCAAAGTAATCATTTAGATTAAGCCACCTTGAGTTTGAGAATCAACCATGAAGTTTCGTTTAGTGTCAAGGGAAAGTCTTAGGAAAGTTGTTATACAACTCCCCACTTACAAAAATCCTGCAAAATGTGACGGTATATCAATGCTATGTTACTGCAGTGTATCTATAACAAATCATCCATCGTGAACTACCAAACTACAACTAACACTTCCCTTGAGTCCTCTGAAAGTGATCCATGGATTGAGTGTTATTATGAATTCGAGCCTTCCGAATTGTTTTCCTTTGATAATAATGATCAATGGGCAAATCAGCAGCATGATAATTATCTTGTTGGGTTCGACCACAATAATGCGGAGATTTATAATGACGAGTTCTCAGCAAATGTTGCTTTGCAAGATGTTGCAGGAATGACTAGTCACAACCAAAATGATGCAGCGGAAAATAACAGCGGTAAGCCCCCTCTGTCTGAATTTTATTTGGTTCCCTAATGTTTATGTTTCCTATTGAGAATGGTTTTAGACCTATCATACGACATACATTTTGTTGACATTGTCAGGGAAATTATCTGCTCGGTACACACGAGCATTGTCAATTTCATTAGAGTATTATCTCTTCTATTCAAATTACGGAGACTTGCTTTCTATGTTTAAAGCCTAACACCTTCCTTGACTTTCGCCCTCCTCTGCCATCAGTATGATTGAAGAAAAGATAAGCTTAATGTTTACGCCTTTAAGTAAAAATTCTAAATTTCTAAGACTGGTATTCTATGTGCTTTTTTAATGTTCATATAAGATGATTATAGTAATTGAAGAAGCTGATATGTGAAATTTTATTGTATAATGTACCAGACTGCCGGGGAGTATACATGAATTAGTGAGTATACACGTAAATATATTTCATTTTTTACTTACACGTCAGAACTAACTTTGTTTATTGCAGTTTTTTAGGCGGACTACTTTACATAATAGAGAATACATGGGTTGAAGCTTTACTTTGGTGGCCGAAGGCGCAGTAATTTTTTAGGTCGACAAATGATCGTTTGTACTTACTTTTATTAATTTCATTTTGCAGATGTTGGATACATGTAATTTTTGGGATTTATGAATATTATAAAAGTTATATGTTTTTTCCTTGTTCTTTCTTTTTATTGTCACACCGTATTTGGGAGATAGAATTGATAGAGTATTTTGTATCGAATGAAATCGATACCAAATTGGTACAATTGTGACATTTTTTTGTACTTATCGCACCAAATACAATTGATACGATTGCAAATATGTGACCCTAATAATACCTATCGTGTCGAATACAATTACAACAATTGTCACTAAATGACATTTTATTGTACTTATTGTGTTGAATATAATCGCTACAATTATTATTAGTTGGAAATCAAATTATTTACCACATCAATAATAATCGACACTAAAATCGCTACTAAACCTCCTCTTCTTTCGTGTCGATTTTAAGAAGCTAACCCAGCGAATTGATTATTCGCCCCAAAAGGCTACGGCAACGCCGCCTACCTCAACGAATATACAATCGATGGGGAAACCTTTCGCGTCAAATAGAATGACCACAAAACACCTAAATAATCGCCGCGAAAAGGCTTTTTTTGTTGTAGTGAGAAATCTTATCCATCTTTAAGTTCTTCCAAACTCTCTTCACAAAGCAGCTTATCACATTTAATGGAGGGTTAGTGTAACACCCTCATTTACCCAGAAGCCTTACCAAGACATTTCCAAGTAAATAAAGGTGTTACCATCTCAGTATTACCCGAGGTAGTAGTCCATTACAATACAATTCAGAAACCAACCATTTAAAACTAAATAATGAATTATTACAATCTCGTATCTACAGAACACGGTTACACAATTACAGCAGCGGAAACACGACTAGTATGACTAAAATCTATGAACGTGGTTAGTGACAGCGCAGACTCATCCCGTACAATCAACCAGAATACAATCATCAGACATCATTAACCTGCACAATAGCGCTGCTCCCCAAAAGATCAGAAATGTCAATTGGATCGTCGCAGGTCCCCAATAAGATAGGGTGACAATTTAGACAGAGAATACGGTTTGAACATGCTAACATCATAACACAAATACGCAATATGAATAATTCAGTCTCAACCGTCTCAGTATCATCATCGGTACCAATCATCAATATCATCACAGTACATTCTCAGTACCATCACAGTACAAATCAATAATCTCATCTCAACATTCAGTACCATCACGGTACCAATCAATAAGCTCATCTCAACTCTTCTGGTAGGCCCTTTCATTCCGAGTGTGCACAACCCCCGCAGGTTCAACAACCCGCGAGGAGAAATCAGGGAGGGGACCGTGATCAAAGGCCCCGGCTAGGTCTAAAGCTAGCCTCACCAACTCCAATATATAATATCCATCGATCATTTCATCATCATTATTCACCATCATTCTCATTAGCACAATATAACAACGTTCTCGTAACTCATACATGCATCATAATATTAACATATTCTAAGTAAGGAAAACCTTACCTAATTAGCAGGTCACACCACGTCGGTAGTACATATCACCACGGAAACTCTACGAAGTCCAATCCTAGTAAAATATTATATACTTAAATTAATATCGATCATAAAATATCTATTTATAAAATAACATCCGACCCTGACTTAGTATACTAGACCACCCTGCCCACAATTAGCCGATCTAATAAAACTAGTCTGCTTAGTAAATCCAAACCTTGCTCCAGTTTTTTTTTTTTTTTTTTTTTTTTTTTTTTTTTGAGGAAAACCTTGCTCCAGTTAACTCACTATAACTTATTATTATTATTATTATTATTATTATTATTATTATTATTATTATTATTATTATTATTATTATTATTATTAGTACTACTACTAACCCAACAACTTACCCCTTACTACTATTATTATATGAACACCAATCTACTAACAAATAACAAGGTATGTCAGAAACTATTACACCAAACTACTATTGTTTTATTATTACTCAAACCATTAGCATCATCCGCAATTCAGACTATACGCATTATTATGATAAGAACCGTACCCGACGACAACCGTGGTAGTCCGACTTCCTCGCTAATCCCTTCAACGGCAACCCGTTACAATAATGATCACACCCTACAACAATAGTATCTCACCTATACAACCCTACACCGATACAACAAACAAGAGACGATAGTAGTAATAACACATTAACTCGACACACATCCCGCCAACCACTGTAACACACAACAGTCTCTTACCCCTAATAATTTCGACTAAAACAATAATATTCCCGGTACCAATACATCGACCTAATTATTCACTACTCATACTACGTAACATAAAATAGGGTTTGACATACCTAGGTGACGCGTATGATTGAGTTCTCGCCTACCGAGATCCGATCTGACTCCTAGGATTTTCCTTTTCTGCTCTTATTTCGTGGTTCGGTGTTGCGTGTTTGTTTTCTATGGAGTGTTGAGGCCGTGTGTTTGTATGATGTTATTAGGAAGTATAAATATATATACAAGGGTGTGGGCTAGGATGAGTATACGGGGTTTGGGTATTATCACTTAAGGGTTTTCAAGTGTCACATACACACTTTGTGTCTGGGCCCATATAAGCTCGCATGGCTTAAAGATTATAACGTGCTATGGTCCGACCCAATGTTCAACTAAATTCAACCGTCTTGATTCTGTTTGACTTACGATTTGACTTACTATAAGGAATTAAGTACTACAAAAATTTGGGTATTGCAATCTACCATCCTTATAAGGAACTTCGTCCCGAAGTTCACCACTAACCTAACGTGACCAAACACACCCAATCTCGTCACGAATGATCTTCTCTGGTAATATGATCATCACAATTTACATCACCGAGAGTAATTGAACCGCGTGGTATTACAATCTACCCTCCTTATAAGAACTTCGTCCCGAAGTTCAGATCCAATAAATAACGACACATCTCGACTAACTGACGCCTCATACTATCCACCCTTAATCGAATACATCACATGACTCATCACATAACTAACTGTTGTATCTGCACCACGTACTACCACTACTGACGAACTATTCACGCTCTTATGACTAACGACAACAATTTCAACCTATATATTACACGACGAATGACACGATCATCAAACAAACACATGATAGGAAACAACGGGGTATAACATCCTACCCTCCTTATAAGGAACTTCGCCCCCGAAGTTACTCAACCCTATACTCACGTTATCCAACACCTCTAATATATTATGACACTATCTTGATACTAATGAGTCGATCTTAACTCGACCTTATCATATAACGTGCTAGTCAACTACTATAGGACACAGAAAACTTTTATAACGAATATACGTGCAAGCCCTGACTAGGGGTGAGTGATTTAATAACATCTGCAATCAACTAATGCGATCCAGCATAACGGTTTTCAACACATTTCGCATATACATGATATCACCTTGTCAATTCACGACCTCTAACTCTTTTGGCATCATGCCTAACGCAGCATCTCATTCATATTTCATCTATATTTCCCAACTTACTCACCTATCAACTGGTCGCGATGAGTTTCTATCCCCGTATGTATTTATCCACATTTCACAGCCTAAATTTTTCTTTTTACCAACAATTGTCGACATCCCTACTTAGATTGTTCTCATGATTCATCATAACTACCAACGGACTATATGCATACTTATTCTCACATGTCACATTTCACATAATCTAAGATAAATAGATCGCTTATTAGTACCACAGTGTTTAACCTCATTATACTTATCATGACTCATGCACATGCTGGCAGACAACAACTAATGCACTTGTAACTTACAGACTTGCGGGAACCCTCTTCCCAAGACATAATTACATGCATGGACACCCTTACTATCACCCAAGTAAGACGATTATTTCATAAAAATACAGTTTTATTAACACTCAACCTGATGCCTAATGACTTGTCAGTTACTTGCATGGACTCGTGATCGTGAATTTAGTACCTCATACTATAACCCGACTTGTTGACCTCGAAACATAAGGGATGATACAACGAATTAACAGATAAACCTTGGACCCCTGACTATTTCAATTAACGTCATCCTTGACCTTAAAACATGGTGACAGAGAGTTCAATCCACATTATATAGTTAGTCTGAGGAACCATTCAGACATGAAAGCAGGTATGTCTTCTTTCGGTTTTGTTACTACTACTTTATCATGTATTTATTTGACCCTTTACAGTTCATTAATCTAGATCCTTGTACCATCATCATATCTGTTATCCTTCCCTTACTCTTATTTATACAGTTAGACTCATTCACAACCATTATTGCGACATTCTAACAAGTGATTTAAACAACTCGGCATTCTCACGACATCCCCTCATTATATTACACAACTAGATTTTGAAATTAAGGCACGTACTCCCAATCTATATTACGATAACTCATTGAAACATTTGTATCTTTAACAGAATTAGACTCACATGCATACACATGTATACTGAGAGAACGCATAAGCAAGCAATATAATCATGATGGTAAGGGAACAACACCACTAGACACTCTTAGACAACCACGTTAACAACTTCAGACCTTGAGAGGATTAGAAAGTGACATTTATTCCTCGTAATTGCAACAACCGACCAGATAGATCATTTATTATGTTTACATCAGTATTAAACTTAGATACTAACATATGACTTAATTAAGACCAACAATCAACCCGTAGAGATTATAAACATTCATTCCTCTATGCATACGTTACTCATCGACCAATAAGTAAGGACGGGAAACTTGTCAGAGATATATACGATTAAAACCAACATTTGACTTGTTCATCAAACATGTCGAAAATCTTCACATTATTATGACCAAAATCTGAAAAAGGATGTCATGCTTGACTGTACATAAGTTGAATACTCGGTTCATTGTCTAATGACTCGACCTTTCCTGATCCGACTTCTCATTGGGACAATTCCACTTATTTAATACGGGCGCCGATATTCTTTATCACATAAGTGATTCATGGCCATGACAAATTTATCAGACAACAACACATTTGATCCGTAAGATCCACGTTAAGGCAAATATGCAACATGAACCAATATGGCCTCTCGTGACCCGAATTTACTCCGAATTCATCATTAACATATAAGTCTAACTTTATTGCATCATACGATAAGGTAGACATATTCAAATTAGTGCATTCACTTGAACAAGAGGAAACAATGACCATTCAGTGGAGTTGGACACGTTTTCAGAACATTGTCGTCATGATAGAAAAATCATAATTAAATCGTTATAACCCAAAACAATGTAAAATTAGTGGGCTAAGACTCTGAAGACAATTATGTACAACTTTCCAGTCAAAACAATTTTCAAATTTCAAACGTAACAGTGATTTGCAGAATCATTTTCCTGAACTGACAAATTTTGACTTTGAAAAAAATCTTCGATTGATCAAACGAGTTTCAAATCATATTTTCGAGCAAATCAAGTTCCAACATTATCCAAACTCTTCAAAGTGATCTCGGTAAAAGTTCTGAATGATAACTTAATCTCTAAGTAAGGTTTATAGTGGAAAACTTGACCACTAGAAAATAGATTGAAGTACTTGAATTTAGATCCAGAAATTTTACATTAAAGAACTAGAATGAAAATAAACGTGAGTCTCTTTTCAAACTTTTGTGAAATAGACACTGTAACAGGTGGAACAATTCAGTAGCACATTGATCATGTTAACGAAGGTATTTTAAGTTGTTCCGACATTGTCTCGACACAATTAGCATTTAGCAAGCATGTTTGTTTAGACCATCAAAACAGAACACAGTGAACACATTATTCAAGTTAGGCGAAGTGCTGTAAATGTGTGTTCTCATTAACTCAACACAGGTTTTTTTTTATACTCATTTAAACCACGAACAATAGAAATCAACAAGGTACGATTCAGAACCTATCAAATTGACAGGAAAGCACACGAACTGAAAACGGCCACAAATGTTCAACTATCTTTGACCGAAATTACATTGATGGATACGACACCACATATATATCATTTTAACAACAACGTTGTACTCAAATTAAATTAATAATATAATTCGATTTCACACTATATCTTGTCAATCACATTGTATTAGTTCAGGGCGAAATAGGAACGACGCATTTATCTATACATTGTTGCTCCCTATAATACAAATATATCGACATAATTCCAGATACCACATACGCTTTCAAGAACCGATTAATAGACAAGTTCATTTATGTCATTATGAGAGAAGGACGGGGACCAATAAGGACTACTCAGATTGAAATAAAGCAAGTAACTCATATTAACTCAAAACGGATCTAAAGTGTTCTTACATTGTTCGACTCTTAGTCTCATTAACTCGTACTTGATTCACATGCGACAAATTTAAGCTTCATCAACACGTCACGACCACCATTAAACTTCTAGATATCAATCCTAGTTAACATGAAGGCATTTGATACATTATATCGACAAGGAAGCACATAATACGTCAAACAGAAAGGTATTTTGAATAACATTCACCTTACGACACACTTAAACCACATAAGTTATCGTCCCTCCTGACAATTACGATACCCGTACCATCACCATATATCAACCCATTTCCACTATGTGAGACGACTCCAGTATATTATTTCTCTTAGACAGACACAGTAACACCAAAACGACTAATTAAAACACGCTTGCTGCTTACGACCACTACGTACAAACACCTAGATGTTCTATCCAACGTTACTACCAACCCTGACTATGATCGTCTCTCACTCAAGGATGGTCACTTACCTTGACCTTACGTACTATAACATATAACTCATATGGCCTCGTACTGATTACTATATCATGCTAACATCGTAACTACGTACTAGACAACGTTCATCTTATGTAACTTACTACATCACACGTATCAATAGTGCAATCAGTTATCACAGACAATCATAACAAGACATTCATTGCATCGCAACGTATCCCTTCCTATTATATACCCATCTCATTCTCACACCCTGTTACCGGGTCATGACCAGGAGGGCCGGGGTTGATATAAGGACGTCTCCTCAACCGAATTTTACGGGGCTCCTGGTGGTCCATCACCGGGGTTCATTATATATTCCCATGTTAATTTATTTTAGGCTCCAGGATTGTTCGCTCTGATACCACTTTGTAACACCCTCATTTACCCAGAAGCCTTACCAAGACATTTCCAAGTAAATAAAGGTGTTACCATCTCAGTATTACCCGAGGTAGTAGTCCATTACAATACAATTCAGAAACCAACCATTTAAAACTAAATAATGAATTATTACAATCTCGTATCTACAGAACACGGTTACACAATTACAGCAGCGGAAACACGACTAGTATGACTACAATCTATGAACGTGGTTAGTGACAGCGCAGACCCATCCCGTACAATCAACCAGAATACAATCATCACACATCATCAACCTGCACAATAGCGCTGCTCCCCAAAAGATCAGAAATGTCAATTGGATCGTCGCAGGTCCCCAATAAGATAGGGTGACAATTTAGACAGAGAATACAGTTAGAACATGCTAACATCATAACACAAATACGCAATATGAATAATTCAGTCTCAACCGTCTCAGTACCATCATCGGTACCAATCATCAATATCATCACAGTACATTCTCAGTACCATCACAGTACAAATCAATAATCTCATCTCAACATTCAGTACCATCACGGTACCAATCAATAAGCTCATCTCAACTCTTCTGGTAGGCCCTTTCATTCCGAGTGTGCACACCCCCCGCAGGTTCAACAACCCGCGAGGAGAAATCAGGGAGGGGACCGTGATCAAAGGCCCCGGCTAGGTCTAAAGCTGGCCTAACCAACTCCAATATATAATATTCATCGATCATTCCATCATCATTATTCACCATCATTCTCATTAGCACAATATAACAACGTTCTCGTAACTCATACATGCATCATAATATTAACATATTCTAAGTAAGGAAAACCTTACCTAATTAGCAGGTCACACCACGTCGGTAGTACATATCACCACGGAAACTCTACGAAGTCCAATCCTAGTAAAATATTAAATACTTAAATTAATATCGATCATAAAATATCTTTTATAAAAAAACATCCGACCCTAACTTAGTATACTAGACCACCCTGCCCAAAATTAGCCGATCTAATAAAACTAGTCTGCTTAGTAAAGCCAAACCTTGCTCCAGTTAACTCACTATAACTTATCATTATCATTATTATTATTATTATTATTATTATTATTATTATTATTATTATTATTATTATTATTATTATTATTATTAGTACTACTACTAACCCAACAACTTACCCCTTACTACTATTATTATATGAACACCAATCTACTAACAAATAACAACGTATGTCAGAAACTATTACACCAAACTACTATTGTTTTATTATTACTCAAACCATTAGCACCATCCGCAATTCAGACTATACACATTATTATGATAAGAACCGTACCGACGACAACCGTGGTACTCCGACTTCCTCGATAATCCCTTCAACGGCAACCCGTTACAATAATGATCGCACCCTACAACAATAGTATCTCACCGATACAACCCTACACCGATACAACAAACAAGAGACGATAGTAGTAATAACACATTAACTTGACACACATCCCGCCAACCACTGTAACACACAACAGTCTCTTACCCCTAATAATTTCGACTAAAACAATAATATTCCCGGTACCAATACATCGACCTAATTATTCACTACTCATACTACGTAACATAAAATAGGGTTTGACATACCTAGGTGACGCGTATGATTGAGTTCTCGCCTACCGAGATCCGATCTGACTCCTAGGATTTTCCTTTTCTGCTCTTATTTCGTGGTTCGGTGTTGCGTGTTTGTTTTCTATGGAGTGTTGAGGCCGTGTGTTTGTATGATGTTATTAGGAGGTATAAATATATATACAAGGGTGTGGGCTAGGATGAGTATACGGGGTTTGGGTATTATCACTTAAGGGTTTTCAAGTGTCACATACACACTTTGAGTCTGGGCCCATATAAGCTCGCGTGGCTTAAAGATTATAACGTGCTATGGTCCGATCCAATGTTCAACTAAATTCAACCGTCTTGATTCTGTTTGACTTACGATTTGACTTACTATAAGGAATTAAGTACTACAAAAATTTGGGTATTGAAGTTAGTCCCAATCACATATCCATACACAGCAGTAGACCAAAACTGTACCTCCTCTGTTACATTCTCTTCGGTAAGCTTCAGCATGACCTTCTGACTAATCTTCTTCCCATGCTGAATCTTCGCCCATGGATGTTCATTCTCCTCTTGATCATCTTCAAGATCTTCATCGATCACATTCATCTCTTTGTCTACTTCATAAGGTTGCAATATCTCAGTTTCTTCCTCTTGAGAACCCCCCGCTGATTGTTTGTGTAAAAACATTTTTTCTTTAAGATTTTTTATTGTGGCAGAAGAATTTATTCGTGGTGGTGTAGATTTCTTGGATCTCATCATACTATTAAAAAGCTGCTAGTCTTTTCACTAGGTTCTAATATTTAGGGATTTTTTCTCTTTCTATCTCTAACATTGTTTTCCTAAATTATTATTTAGCTGTCATTTTAATGTAAAAATTTGGAAGTTTACCATTATATACAACTAATGTTATTTTGAGAAATTATACGTTGAACATACTTTCTCGGATCTGTAGAATCCAATTGATTGATTGAATGAATTGTAAACAATATTTTGGAGAATCCCTAGGAAATACCATATATATACTTTTAGGAGACAATCTTATTGAATAATGGATGATAGTATTACAAACCCTAAGTGTCATAATTGTAAAGGACACTTGTGAACCAAGTAATTTTGATCTGAAGTTAAGATTAACCTGTTGTTGGAAGAATAAAGCAACGGAGAGACCATTTTGAAATTTTGAGAAATTTAGAAAACCAAAAAGGAGAAATTGAGGATTAACCCTGTCATGACCGACAAAAACACTTGAGGATCAACCTTAGGAGATCAACCTTGTTGACAAGAAATGATAATGTCATCATAAGAACTTTGGACTTTTGTATAATCTATATATTTGAACCTATGAAAGAAGTCTTCAACTAAACCCAATAATATCATAAGCTTATGAATGCCCCTACAGATTATATGGGAATTAGGATAACCTTCTTTAATGAATTTTTATGCTACGAGAAACTTGTATTAACCATAAAACAACACCTTTCAATTTTAAGGAATATAAACATCGTGATATTTTGGAGATAAGACAAACCATAAACCTAATCTCGAGAATGACCAGGGGGTTTGAATAGTGTCACTGTATGGGAATTTAGAATCTACAGTTGATCAATAATGCCTACCATACTAATTTGGGATGTGCCGCATTTGTAAAACATTGGAGGCGAGATCAGATATATGAGCAAGTCACTTGGGAACCTAGTCATTTTTGCGAGAGGAACCCTAACACTTCATTTTATTCGTGTGGTGTCATAAACTTTGTTAATTGCATAAGTTATGCCGGAAATTTCGAGGACGAAATTGGTTTAAGGGGGGTAGATTGTAATACCCCGTATTTTTCAAATAGAGTTAAAATTTTAAACATTTATTTAAACCAAGTTTAACACTTGAAAGATTATTTTCGTTAAATTAAAAATTATTCCGTATTAAAAACATGAGTATATATTTATCGAATTATTAAAATTTTTATCTTTCGTTAAATAAAGTTTAAAACTCGAAAAAAAAATTTATTTTAACATGTCGTTTTGACATTTTCTCGTCTCGTAAAAATTTAGAAATAATTTATCGAATTCTTCAAATAATGATTTCTTATAACTTTTGTCTCATAAAACTATTTACCGTCTATTTTACTTACCGTCTCATAAATTCCATTTTAAAAACAAATTTTCCGGTTTTTCGTTATTTTAATCTCGTACTCTTATATTTCAACTTTTTAAGAAAAAAAAAGAAAAACGTTTGTACGAGAAACAGACCGAAACTCGGAAAATTTGGATCTTCTAATGAACTTCCACGCCCTATCCTATTACTAACCTAAGCTACACCCTACTTACCTCAATTACTCACTCCTATATTCACCTTTCACTCACACTTCACATGCAATTCACACTATCCACACTCCACGTATAACCTACACTACACATGCACACTACCAAAACCTAACATATATCTACACACATACATTACACTAGTAACACTACTATATATACCATACATACGTACTATTTTTATTACTACATATCCTCCGTAATATATATCCTACTACTCCGTACTAATAATACTACTACTCCTCTTCTATATACTCTTCCATACTAATACTCCTATACATACTACACATTATATTATTACGTACTACTACTCCGTACTACGTATTATGTTTACTCCCTCGTTCTTTTCTATAATTGGAGCATCGGGAATGAGGAGCTACCCGGTATTTGGCGGAATCACTTTTCTAGAACCGTATTTGGGTCAAATCATTTCGACCCGAAAAATTCTTTAAAAGAGGAAAAAGACGACTTTTCTTATGTAGACCGTATTATTGACCTGACGACCCTTAATTCTTAATAACGTTAATAAATATTCCGTAATAGCTATTAAGGTAACCAAACTTTTCTTCTAACAACATTTCTTATATATAAGTATATTGTGTTACTAACTTAATAAATTGTTTATTTAAATATTTAGGCTTGTTTGTATGACTAATTTACTTATTATATAAAAAAATGTTACGTGATATTTTATTTGTGTTATATATTTATTTACGACTAAATTCAACTCGACTAAATTATCACTTGTTTTATTTATTTATTTATCACATTTACATTTCTGTTTATTTAAGAAACTGATAAAATGATTAAAAGAACCTAGAGAGTAAAAATTACTTACGATATGTTAAATTTATGTTAATTGTACTTTTATGTGTCATTTATGTTTTATACTTATAAACTCCATTTTATATTAATTGTTCATCATGTTAAATTTTTACTCACTTATAGTCTGTTCAAGTTTAAATTGGTTTAATACTTTTACTGTTT
The DNA here is from genome assembly GCA_958450325.1 of Agrostemma githago. NCBI lineage: Eukaryota > Viridiplantae > Streptophyta > Magnoliopsida > Caryophyllales > Caryophyllaceae > Agrostemma > Agrostemma githago. Next base: position 54,730,334 of record OY288247.1, on the reverse strand, counting down.
ATTTACGGATGTAATCTTTAATCCACTTATATATATATATTTTATAAAATAAACTTATAATTACATTTTCTATAATAAATGAAATTATTCTGAAACTTTTATACGACGTTCAAAATTATTAAAATTAATTCTACGTCAAATTTTATTAAAATAAAATTTTAAATTTTTGATATTTTTACATTGTATATTTTATACGTCAAAATAATTTATATTTATAAAGTGTTTCCACGTCAAATTTTAAGTACAACTTAATTTATATATTCTTTTAGAAACTTTTATATTTTACAGAACTCTAAATTTTAAAATAAAACTTTGAATTTTAAAATAATATTTTATTATACCTTAAATTTTATTTTTATATATAAAACTTCATTTAAAGATTTACTATTTTAAAATAAGTTATACGATATTGGGATATGATGTTTCGGGTGACACTTAAGGATTAAAGTATAACGTTGTCACACTGAAAGTAAGTATTTGAGGATTTAACTGTTCAAATGAGTCCGACCAATTATTGAAGGTCACCAAATAAAATACTACTCGTTCACGGGAGACTTTTATATAAAGTTTACGATGCGAGTCTGGGACGAATAGCTTGTGTTGGATCCTACCATGCGTGGTGTTTCGACTGCACTTGTAATGAAAAGCAGACTCGGAGGCTGCGGTCCGAGAGTCGACCTAGTGTTTAAGGTAGTCGTCCTATGGCAGTGAGAGCTGCGGTTCAAGAGTCTGCGTAGGGTATGTGGCGCACATATAGACAAGTACTTGATCAGTATTACCACCTAGGTAGCGGGGACAGAACAGGATTCTGAAAACTGCGGGTTCCCTCTTGGTGATGCAGAGAATGTAATCATCAGCTTTCATTTCAGCCCAGAGCCCCGTTTGAATAAATGTATAATATAAAAGAAGTTCGGGCCCAATTGAGCCTTGTGGGTGAGAGGTAAACCTCATAAGATCGGTTCGGTCTACGAGTTGGTAACACGGTTACTTCTATTGGTGAGATGCAAGCTAATATGGAGTAGCGGTGATACTAGGAGCCACAACTCGTGTGTTTATTCTCTGTTTACGATGTGAAAAATGATTTTTTTAAAAATCAAATGGCTGCCAATGTCCCATCTTTTAAACTTTATCGTTTTCATCACCTCACATGTTGATTAATTGAAGTAAAGGAAACTATCTGTCACGTGATATACTTTAATATTTTTATAAGCATATTATTTGTTATTCACATGATTATCTTATGTGTATGAGGTGATATTAGATGAACGGTTTGTTTGCTGTCCCGCTCAGCGGTCTCTCTACTCTATATATTTGTGCAGGTATGGGGCGATGGGAAAGGATCGAGTGAGAGACTTAATAAAATATCTGTATAAAATACAATCTATATTTTGTACTAAGTGAATCAAGACTATGTAATTAATAGTCGTTTGTTGTAAGGATCCGTAGCGATCCGGATTTATTTACACTCTGATATAATTTAATTAAATGATTTAGATAACTTTCCGCATTATCTATTATTTTAAGTCATCGAAAATCCGGGTTGTTACAATCGGGACGGATTTTCTAAGTCGAGATGAGCTTAGAACATGCCGCGAAACCCATACGAATCGACTATGAACACCTTTGACATATATATATTGGAGTATATCACGGTATAGTGGGACGTCGGTCACTAGTACCGGCCCGGGAAAAGATAAGGTTATGCATGAACCGTAAAACTAAAACGCGTATTGTACTAGTCAAACTATTTCTATTCCAGTCTCACCCTGAGGATGCCGATGGTAAGTCACGCATCAGTTAATCCCCAGCGGAGTCGCCAAATTGTGGACATGACATAGGTCCATCCCGACGCGGCCACACGCGGGTTTGGTGAGGCGAATGAATCTCCCTATGAGATGGGTCGAATTGAAATTTAAATTGAAGTGGAGTCGCCACCGAACTTTGTGGGAGTTTGGGCCCGTTCGAACCCACTCTATATCTTAGTGGACCATGCACAAAGTATGGCCCATTCGGATCTCAGAGTTTATTGGGTTCGTCCCTTTACATTTTGATACCGATGCCGACATTATCGGATACCGTGTATTGAATGACTCTCGTGCGCCAACGGTTTTGGGCATCCGGAAACCATGGTTCTGAGTAAGGGGTGAGGGTACGTGTTGGGAAGTTCACAAAGAACACCCAACCCCGCCCGCACATTAGCGGCCTCTACTAAGATATCGTTTGACTTTCGAATATGCGCGTTAGTAATACGATTGAATGATATGCAAACAACGTTTTGACTAAACATGCGAAGATTAGAATAAGTTTCTACGTCGATTTAATGCATCTAAAGTTAACGTCAAAGTTATATTTAGCATGCGAGATTCATTTTAGTACAATAAAACAAATAACGAAAAATAAATCCAAAATACATAAACAAACAAGTTAGTAACGGTAAATAGCGATAATAACGGTTTGCAAATAATATAGAACGATATAGAATGACATGATGCATGGTTTTGGAAGGTAGTATGACACGTGATTGACTTGACACGTGTTGACCGAAGTCATAAAAATATTTTATTGAGGCTCGAAGGACGTTATAGGACTCACGGTTTGACGTGATAAAGGAACACTCGGTCGAGTCATTGAGGGACTCGACCGAGTGTATCTCGGAAAATACTTCTGTCCAATATATGAGGTGCCACTCGACCGAGTCATAGAGGGACTCGACCGAGTGAGAAGCCACTCGATCAAGTCATTGCGAGACTCGATCGAGTGGTTCTCAAAAGAACCTTCTGCCTCGTTTTTGGGGATGCCACTCGACCGAGTGGGCTAGGCACTCAATTGAGTGCCCCCTGTACGAACTAGGGTTCGTTTCGCAATTTATTGTTAATTTCGAAATTGCCTTTTTGATTTTGGAAAGTCGATAATCTAGTTAAATCGGGCAGAAATATTGTATGATTTATGCTCGATTCGGACTTTGATACTCGTCGTATCCGATATTCGATTATTGAATCGATATCGAATATTTAGAGCAAAATCCAAATAAATACGTTTGTAAGTCGTTTTAAATCAAACTAAAGCGAAATAAATTATCTCCGCGTTTATAGTGTCGTATTAATTCTTTCGAATTAAGTGACAACTATTTTTAGCATCAACGAATTCGCATTAATTAGATTTTCTGCCTAGTTCGTTTAGATACGACATCCAATTATTGAATTGGTATCGAATCTAAAGAACGACGCTTTACGATTACTTGAGAAGGACTTGATTTGATTCCCTCCGCATCCCGACATCGTAATGGATCCTTTCGGATTATGTGATGTCGGATCCGCATCAACGAGTTTCGATTTAATTAAAAAAGTTTGATTCGAAAATAGTCTTAAAATTGATGAATATGCGATGATTATGATGATAAAGACTCTACAAGAGTAGAAATAGATGATTTTGTTGCAATTGACTCGCTTCAACAATCAAATATTCGGGGTGTCGGGATAAGCGACCGGCCACGTAGGTGAGACACCTTTGTATTCGGATTTTCTTATTCCGTCATCCTTCATATTCGACACGAATCGAGTATTTTAATATCTTATACTAGTAATATTAACGATATTATAAACGCGACGATAAAATAAAATAAAAAAACAAAAAAATGACGCCGACGAACGGAAAAGACGGACGACACGAGGAGGAAGAAAGAGAAGAAAATTCGGGTTTATTGCACCCTCAACCTATATGTTTCGTATGTCGGATGGGACTCGCTTAATTGTGGCTTGCACGGGAGTATCGAGGTTTACGTAGGTTAAGTTATGGCGGTTTAGGGTTTGATTCCTAGATACTAGGGTTTAGGGTTGAAGAGGTATGATTGGGGTTTTTTGAAAGTGTGTTATGAAGGTCCAAAGTTGTCTTGTATGCATGCAAAAGGGGTGTATATATAGGCATGCCCTCTACCCTCGTTTAGGGTTACTCGACCGAGTACCCTGCTGACTCGGTCGAGTGGCCCAAGCTGCCGCACACGGGCCTGTTGAGGGACCACTTGATCGAGTGGGTCAGCTGAAGCGAAGGGGTCCGTTCTTTTGGACCTTGGGTTGGGTATTTTGTAGATCTTGTATTTGGGTTGGAATTTTGATATTTGCAAGGCTATTATGTGTCTCGAAACGACTTTGACCGAGGTTTGACCCGGTAGCTAAAAGAAGGTTTTATTTCCGGTGTCGGTTTTGACCCAAATTAGTCTTATTTAATTGGAAATGACCCGCTGGGCCAGAATTTGGGGTTAGTTTTGTGAGATTTTTACTCCGTAAAAATCCCAAGCCAGAAACTAATGGTTTCGAGCCCATATCCGAGCGCGTAGAAACATGTTTGCGTCCGATCATCATCGGGTGTTTTTTGGAAACTGGTATAGACACTTAGCAGCCAAATGTGGGTGTCTACAAATGTCTATGACTGTTCTACTTCAACTTGCAATGTCAAATATTTGGTCTATAAAATGTGTGCACACATTCATAACAAACCTTACTTCATTAGTGTGCAACCATATTATATTGACCGTGACAATAGTTATATGCTACGATGGAACGATTATCACAACAACCGGTTCTACGCAAAAAGTTTGTCAAAAGAGGAAGTCTGGTCGCCACCGTGTACCCAACGATGCGGAGTCTTCCATGTTCGAAAATGTCTGCCAGCGGTCATATAGCGAGTGTCAACAAGCATCGTAATGGTGAGATATTTAAATCTTCGTCTTTGTTCCTCCCTACTTTCTACATTGTCCATTGTATCCTCGAAACACTCGCTAATACATAAAATAATCACGTTCATTGGTACGATACGAACGCAGAAAATGTTAGGAAGTCCATTCAAGACATTACAAACCGTTCTACCGGACTGCCGTCAAAATTTTCCCCGACATTTTCACTGTTCGAGGTGAAGTTTCCCAATCGTTATCAGGTACTTTCATTGAAAAATACTTCCACTCTACATTTCATAACGGTGTAACAGGTTCCCAATGTTCTGTGTCCTTTCGTTTTCCTTTGCAAGTTTAATTCTTAATTTCGAAGTTGATTTTCCAATTTCTTAATACAACCTTCGCCTTACTCCCCTATGTGTATCAATCTGAAGTCGAAGTGGAAAGTAGCAAACAGGATCATCATCTTCAGCAATTCGGTGGTACTTCAGAGCAGACAGATTTGGACCAACTAGATGCTTTCGATCGAGATAGGCAACAACTGCGAGACGGTACCCCAATAGTCTATCAATCAATTTATTTTCTATGCTTTACTTACTTTATGGTTACATTGCATCTACTTGACATTGCAACGTCGTACAACGAAAGAATTGGAAAAGTACCTCACCACACAACAAGCCAGACTGGACCGTAGACGTATACTGGCAGATAGACGACAAGGTCATAATTCATACGAAGAAGCCATGTACATCGTCAATGATCCCTACCAAGAATGGCGGTCAAAGCTTGCACGACACAAACATATGATCAAGTTTAGGGAGCGGAGAGGCCGTAACAAACATCTAGCAACTACATCCACGTACACGTCTCCTCTTACGCCTGACCTCACCGAAGGTCATCTTTCTACTATTCATTTTTCGTAGATTTGTTTCACTGATCATCGAGCTTCGTTTTAGTGACCACTGCCCATACTTTATTTAATATTCAGACTCTTAGATATTGTTCATGTGAATATCAAACAATTAACCATGTAAATGATTATGTATAAACTTTTGTCTGCTCAGTTTAGTTGAGACATTTAATCCAATTTCGAAAGGATAGTAGTCAAAAAAATATCGGGTTGCTTTTTTTGTACTCATAAAATTTAAAGTACGATATCGGAGGTTTAATATCTTATAATTAGGTTTGAATGATGCAACTTCGCTTGAACGTGTTGTCGATGTCATACGTGAGGCATGTGCTAACGACTCAACCACACCCCAAAGGTTAAGTAGCAACAAACGATTTCGCCAGTCGGTTCATTGTGACACAATAATTCAAAGTCTCGCCCGTGACATTTTTGGGTCAACCATAACGGATGAAGATTCATCGCTATGATAATTGACTTCTTCAATAAACTATGACAGGTTGGGAAGGGTATGAGCACTTAGGGGACCCAGAATATAGGTGCCAGAAGTGCTTCGCCTATATGTGGTACAACGAGAGATCAAGAATGGATCGTAGACTGCTTACTCCATCATTCAACATGTGTTGTAGAGATGGTGTAGTCGAATTACCTTACCTCACCGATCCCCACAGCTTATCAATGATCTCTTTGATGGTGTTCATCCAAAAGGCAAGCACTTCATTGACAATATCAGGATGTATAATTCGGCGCACTCATTTACTTCAAGTGGTGAGAAATTAGTCGACTCCGTAAATAGTGGCAGGGGCCCTTACACTTACAGAATTGGTGGACAAAACTCTCACTTAATCGGTAGTTTATTGCCTGCAAATGACGAGCCACCTAGATTTTGTCAGTTGTGCATATACAACACTAATTATGAGATTAACAACAGGAAACGGGCGCTAAGGTACTACATCGATCTCACGTTACTTTGTTTATTCAGTTCCTGCTGTGTGTCATATTGTTGTCGAATAATGGTTAATTACAATCCACTGATACGCAGGGAATAGTCATGCACGGTGGATAGGTTCGATGATGGGGTGATGGCTGAAGTTAAGGCCATGTTGGATGCGTACAACCCGTTAGCTCAATCTTTTCGTATGGCTAGGAACAACATTCTCAACTCCGATGAAAGATGCAAGGTCAGGCTGCGGTTAATTAGTGGCCGCTGCACAGATGGATTGAAATATAATCTTCCAACTGGTTTTGAAGTTGCCACTCTTATTGTCGGCGATATTGAAGATACCATTGAAAACAGGGACATTATCATCGAGGAAAGGTGTGGTTGTCTACAACGAATCTCAGACCTTCATCCATCGTACTTGCCTCTGCAGTATCCTATCCTTTTCCCCCGCGGAGAGGATGGTTTCTGTCTTGGTATCAAATACTGTCAAGAGTCAGTTGAAGCAAGTCGTAATCCTGACACGGCTCACGATAAGTTTACTTTGAGAGAGTGGTTTGCATTCCGCTTGCAGGATAGACCGATTGATGTAGAATCCGATACTTTACTACGGGGATGCCGACTATTGCAGCAGTTAATCGTCGACGGATATACATTGATAAAGGCCCAATGTTGACATATTTAAAGTTCAACCAACCCAAGCTTAGATCTGAAAATGCGAAACAATTGCATGCTGCTGTCACGAACGGTGAAATCGACTCATCATTCGTTAGTGTGAAGTACATACTCCCTTCGAGCTTCGTCGATGGTAAGGGATACATGCGGGAGACTTACCAAGATACAATGACAATTTGTCGGTGGTGTGGATACCTAGATCTGTTTGTGATATTCACTTGCAATCCAAAATGGCCTGAAATCACCAGATTTGTGAAGAAGAGGGGGCTTAAACCCGAGGATAGACCCGACATTGTAACCCGTGTATTCAAAGAAAAGTTGGACCTTCTTATCAAAGATTTTAAGGAGAACCACGTTTTTGGGCGAACGAGAGCAGATAATTACTTTGAGTGTTTAGCAATTTCGTATCAATTTTTTTTGCCACTTTAACTCTGACTCTCTGCATCGTTCTTTGCCATTTCCCGCAGTTTTGTACACCGTTGAGTTCCAGAAAAGAGGTCTCCCTCATGGTCACATCCTTTTGTTCTTGTAGAGGGCCGATAAATTTCCAGAAGCTGCCGATGTGGACACTCTTACCTCCGCCGAAATTCCTCATCAGTCACAGAACCCCTCATGGTCCGTGCGGGCATGCGAACCCCAAATCTCCTTGCATGGTTGACGGCATTTGCACGAAAAGGTTTCCCAAACCTTTCTACAAACGGACGACGGTCGACGGCGACGGATATCCTATGTACAAGAGGAGGGACAACGGTATAATGGTTGGGAAGGGCGGCGTCAGTGTACACAATGGCTACATCGTCCCATATAATGCAGAGTTGTTGTCAAAATACCACGCTCACATAAAAGTAGAGTGGTGAAATCAAGCACGATCCATTAAATACCTTTTCAAGTACGTAAACAAGGGCTACGAAAGAGTCACTGTCGGAGCGGCAACCAGGAAGAACCCTGATGAAATTGATCACATACAAGAGTACTACGACTGTAGGTATGTGTCCCCTCCTGAAGCATCGTGGCGTATTTTCTCATTTGACATTCATTACAGGACTCCGCCTGTTGTTCGTCTAGAGTACGATCTTCCCAATGAACAGAATGTCATATATAACGACGACGGCCCGTTAGACTAGATAGCTGCTCGATCCAACGGTGCTCGAACCAAGTTCATGGCTTAGACGGAATACAATGCAAATCACCCGGAGTCCAGGGATTTGACATACACGGAGTTTCCCACCAAATACGTTTGGCAAAAGGAAGGCAAGTCCTGGGCACCACCTAAGCAAGGTTTTAGTTTGGGAAGGATGTACCACATGTTCCCCAATGGTGGTGAAAGGTATTACATGAGGATATTGCTGAACTTCGTCCGTGGTGCAACATGTTATGAAGATATACGAACGGTGAAAGGTGTCGTGCACGTTACTTATAAAGATGCATGTTATGCATTTGGTTTACTCGGTGACGACAAGGAGTACATTGGTGCAATAGAAGAGGCGAGCTACTGGGGTACAGTAGTGTACCTAAGGAATATTTTTGCGACAGTGCTATTCTCTGGCAGTCTTATCCAACCTGAGGAAGTGTGGCAGAAGACGTGGCACCATCTATGTGACGATAATTTATCGCGTCGATGGAGGAAGCTTCTAAACTTTGGTTACATATCAGTCCTTACTAATCTGTCCTTGACTACATTCATCCATTTAGCAGTCAGTGTAATGTAGACATATATGTAGTTATTTTTTACCACTGACATGTTTTTACATTTGATCCTACGTTGACACAGACCTGCAGCTGACGGATCAACAGTTACAGAATTACGCATTGTCAGAAATAGAGTCGATGCTGCAAGCCAATGAAAGTTACCTTTCTAAGTTTCCAGATATGCCACAGTCGGATTACGATTTACACACATTAGACTCTAATAGATTGATTTCTGACAAGTTGTCCTATAATCATGATCAGTTGCGATTGGAGCATGAGGGCTACATGTCTTCCATTACTGGGGAGCAGAACTCGGTGTACAATGAAGTTATGGGAGCCGTTGAAGCTGGGTGTGGTGGCTTTTTTTTCCTGTATGGTTACGGTGATACCAGTAAGACATTTATTTGGAGGACTTTATGTGCCGCAATGAGAAGCAGGGGCCAAATGGTTCTTCCCGTAGCTTCTAGCGGTATAGCTGCTATACTTTGTCAAGATGGCGTATAGTTCACTCAAGGTTTAGCATACCTATTAATGTTGACGAGAACTCTATGTGGCCAGGCATAAAGTCGGGTTCATATCTGGCCGAACTACTAACAATGACCAAACTCATCATTTGAGACGAGGCTCCTATGGTTAGTCATTACTGTTCCGAGGCACTTGACAGGAGTCTCAGAGATGTAATGAGATTTGTGAACCCGACACTTGCGGATAGACCATTCGGTGGCAAGGTTGTTGTCTTGGGTGGTGATTTCAGGCAGATTCTTCCGGTTGTTCCCAAGGGTAGCCGGCAGGATATCGTTCAGTCAGTGATTTGTTCGTCGCCTATCTAGAGAGATATTAAGGTGTCTGCGGAATATCTTCCCATTTCATTTTACAGCTTCTGTTTTCCTCGACTATATTTTCTAATCAAGTTACATTTTATAAATTTTTTGGAGGGTTCATGTAGTCAACGATCACTACTAATATACCTGCATACGTTGGCCTTCTATTCTAGGTACTGGAGCTGACTACGAATATGCGGCTTCAAGTTGGACACCCTGATTCTAATCTAGATTAAATCAGAGAGTTTTTGGGACTGGATATTGAGTGTCGGTGATGGTGTTGCAGGTGGTAGAAACGATGGGATCTCAGAGATTACTATTCCCCGAGAGGTGCTTATTGACCCCGATCCCAACCCCATTGCTTCAATCGTTCGCAGTACGTACCTTAACCTGCTAAATCGTTTCGAAGATACGGAGTACCTTCAGAAGAGAGCTCTTCTTGCACCGACTCATGATGTTGTTGACAAGGTTAACGATTATGTATTGTCTATAATGCCTGGTGTTGAGGTCTAGTATTTGAGTTCTGATGAAATCAGTAGTCAGGAGACTTGGCAACACGTACACGATTTGTACTCCACCGAAGTTCTAAATACTATTTGCACTTCAGGGCTACCAAGCCACAGAGTACTACTCAAAGTAGGTGCAATCGTCATGCTATTACGAAATATTGACCAAGCTAACGGACTATGTAACGGTACAAGATTAGTTGTCTCAAAACTTGGTGACCGTGTCATTGAAGTCAAAGTGATGACTGGTACCAGGAAGGAGGCGCATGTGTACATTCCGAGGTTAAAGTTATCCCCATCTGATGAGACGAAGTTTCCACTACGTTTCGAAAGGCGGCAGTTTCCGCTCGCAGTTGCTTCGCAATGACGATAAACAAAAGCCAGGGACAGTTTCTTTCGAATGTTGGTATGTTTCTTCCTAAACTAGTCTTCACTCACGGACAATTGTACGTGGCTATTTCCAGGGTCACCAGGAAGAAGGGGCTTAAAGTTTTAATTTTAGATGAAGATTCATTCGATATTGACTCAACTACAAACGTGGTTTTCAAGGAGATATTCACCAATTTGCGCTGATAGTTTGTACTTACTACATAATTATTTCATCTGAACTTCCGTTTTGTTTCGTTAATCGACATTCTATTATAAGGTTACTGAACCTTATGTCTATTTCCTCCCAATTAACCTCACGATCTAGACTTCAAGTGTTCGTGGACTACCTGTTTCGTTTTACGTTTGATCACCCAGTAACTACACGATAATGCAAGTGGAAATTGTACTACACTACTGCATTCAGAAACATACATATTTCCATGCAATACCCACATAGATTGCAAAACATGATTGAAACCGCAAACGCCGCAGTGCGGTTAAATTATCTGTTACAAATAGCAAAATAGTTCAAATTAACAAACCAACAAGAATTCAGATTGGATTTAAGTAAGGTAGTTCAAAAGGTCATGTAAAATCGTTCATTAAACTGAAATACCAGCAGTTACCTTTTAGACGTAGAATGGGTAGACTAATTCTTTGGTGGGTAGACTAATCCTTCAGCCATTGATTTTAGGTTGGGTTTTGTGTTTTCTGCTAATGGATCTATCAATTTCAGAGTTTATTCGATTTGGTTGTGAACAAATAATTCAAAAACAAGCAGTTATAGATGTAGAGTTATTTGGAAGTTTTGCATGATGCAGATTTTGCTTCCATTAGTGAATAAGTGATGGCAGTTGAGGGTAGTCTTACATTTAATGCAATGGGCAAATGCAGAAGTAGTAATTGGTGGAAGGAATTATGATTACTCTTGGTTATTCTCAACGTCCAACCAGTTGGTTTTCCCAATTAGTTGCCAACTGAAGGAAGTAATCATGATTACTCTTGGTTATTCTCAATTCGTTACTTATTACTGCACAAACTTTGTCCACCTGAATAGCGTTTTGTCGATCAGTGCAAACGTAGTCCGTAACGTGTTTCTGTGGTAGTACTCTGTTATATATCTAATGCGTTATATCCTAGGATAACAAATATTTACGATACCTAAACGTTCCCAATATTAGTTTGTCTGTTGTTTTTTTAGCGGTACTGTCTACTATTGTGGTACGTAATGTAATCGTATCGCAAGTGATGAACACCGTTACGTTGAAGCAAACCTTACGACTTCCTTTGCATAGCTCACTAATGCATTTATTAGTGTCATCTATATAATATATTAAATGTAAAACAAAGTCACCACATTTCAATATATCATTTTGAAGTGATATGGAGATGTCATGTCACCTTTATCTTATTGGTTGAAATTTTAATGATAAAATAATAAATTTATTAATTATAAACATTGAATGCAAATAGACGAAATTATAAATTAAATTCATGTTGTTGTTGTTGTTGTTGTTGTTGCTTCTACTATTAAAAAAAATATTAGAACTACATATTATCGTTTTCATATTATCATTATCATTATCATTATCATTATCATTATCATCATCATCATCATCATCATCATCATCATCATCATCATCATCATCATCATCATCATCATCATCATCATCATCATCATCATCATCATCATCATCATCATCATCATCATCATCATCATCATCATCATCATCATTATTATTATTACTATTATTTATTTATTATTATTATTTAAAAAAAAAACGGAACTTGCATTAAGAACGAAACAAATTACAAGAAGTTAGTAGGTACCCGAGGTACTATCCGGGCACCCACTCCCTTAGTAATAGCAAAGCTAAGTCCAGTGAAAAAAAGCAGCTGTGCGAGCCCCCGCATCCTGAGAGATAAAGAATTTCTGAATTCGCTTGAGCAATGCAACAACCTCTAAATCAAACTCCCCCAGCGACGGGAAGGTGAAAGGCAAGAACCCATACCCAATCTTGGTGCACAAATCTTCATACTTGGCACACTTACGTTGAGCACGCAAACAGGCAGGACTTATTATTTTTTTTTTTTGTTTTTATAAAAACCAGAACTTGTATTAAGATCAAAACAAATTAAAAGAAGTTAGTGGGTAGCCGAGATAGTATCTGGGCACCCACTCCCTTAACAATAGAAAAACTAAGTCTAGTGAAAATAAAAGCAGCTGCGCGTGCCCCCGCGTCTTGAGAGATAGAGAATTTCTGAATCCGCTTGAGCAAAGCAACGACATCCGCGTCGAGCTCCCCTAGAGAAGAGAAAGAGAAAGGTGGGAACCCATACCCAATCCTGGTGCACAAATCTCCATACTTGGCGCACTTACGCTAAGCCGCATCAGGGACCGCGCGACCAGACAGAAAATCAGACATCGCGGACTGAGTCAAAGGGGACGACCCCGTCAGATCGACACACACATCACACCCTTATCCCAGGAATAAAGAAGCAAATCCGCCGGGCATACGGGCTTGTCGTGCGCATCAACCAAACCAACATCCGCCTCCTTACCGGCAGAAATACCGGATCGGAAGCAAATATCCAAAAGGGTGTCGCGAACCAGGTTATGTCTATGCTTAATACCAACGTTACCAGCACACGACACAGCATGATCTCCAAAAATGTCCCCAACAAAAACTTGAGAACAGGCAGAACAAGGCTTAGGTACCGGGAACAAAGGGACACTCAATCGATAGCTAAGGACATAGCGGTAAGTCCTCCCATTCATGGTCTGTCCCAGCCGGGAGATAGGTACTGCGCACAACCAGTCAGACGTGGGAGCACCCTACAGAGACTTCCACAAAGCCACCTGCATTATTATTATTATTATTATTATTATTATTATTATTATTATTATTATTATTATTATTATTATTATTATTATTATTATTATTATTATTATTATTATTATTATTATAAGTCAAGCCGGACTGGGACAAAGGAGAGGACCCAGTCAGATCGACGCAAACATCACACCCCTTGTCCCACGAATAGAGCAGAGGGTCGGCAGGTCGTAAGGGCTTGTCGTTGTCGTCGCAGAGGCCAATCTCCACTTCCTTGCCTGTAGAGATCCCCGTCCGAAAGCAAATATCCAACAGTGTGTCGCGGACAAGGTTTTGGCGATGTTTAATCCCCACAGTACCAGCGCACGAAACCGTGTAATACCAACTATGGCGATATTATTATTATTATTTATTTATTTATTTTATTTTATTTTTGCAAAAAAAATTATCATATCATTAAAGTAATGAAATTACAAGGTTTGATGCAAAAAAACTATCACACTACAAGCTAGCATTTAGCTCAATTATCTAGAGAAAGTAAAGCATCAATGATCCTTCTATATTTAGGCCTATCTTTACAACGCTCGAATTGAATGCAAACTAAAAATTTTATACGATTAGCAAGAATATCAGGGTGGAGAACTAGCTGAAGCTAACAATCGACCATTCCGTTCTTTCCAAATGCTGTAAACCACTGTAGCCAAACTGACTCTGAACCAGCATGCTTTCCAATGCTTTGAAGAGGCATGGCTAACGCTCCAATTAGCAGCAAGCCTCAAGGAATTCAGGTCAGAACTAGTGTTCATCCATTGAGTGATACCCGTCCAGATAGTTGTAGAATAACTGCACCTAAAGAATGATCTTATTCCTGGGCAAAGTGATAGTGTTATGCAATAAGGATCGCCAATGAAGAGTAGGAAGAGGACCCAGAAACAGCTGATAGGCTTTAGCGATGCTGAAATGATTAGCTTGGACGCAGCTGATAACAAGATCCTAAGCACGCTGCAGGGAACCAGTCCTAGTAATGCACTCATCCCGAACTGCCAAAATGCCCTTTATACCAGCAGGATAGAAATCCTTGCATTTAATAGACCAAACAAATTCTTTTGCAATAATAAAAAGATAGCACTAGTTGATCCAGATGCTACCTTGCCTAGTATCCAATTGCCAAAGCCATTTAGTTGGAAGGGCCTTGTTCCAAGCCTCAAGATATTTGATATTGAATCCACCAACAGACCAAGGAGAACATATGGACTTCCAACTTTTGAACACATGACGTCTTGCCCCTTCCTCGATTCCCCAGAAAAAATCCTTGCATAGCTTATTGATCTTGTGTAGAACAGTCTTCGGTAAGAGAATGCTTGAACACCAAAAATTTTCTGAACCAAACTCAACCGAATTAATCAGTTGAGCTTTCCCAACGTAAGAAAGCAATTGAGTAGACCAATGCTGAGTCAGGTGCTGTATTTTTAGAATAAGGCTATCGAACATGCTCTCAATCAGTCTAGCATCAGTGAGGGGAATACCAATGTATTGAAAGTGAAATGAACCAAGAGAAAAGCCTGTAGAGTGAAGTATGTCTGTCTGAATATTATCCGAAACACCACCAAAATATATACTAGTCTTATCTGTGTTAGCTGTAAGACCAGAGATATCAACGAAGCAATCTAGGGCATGTTTAATTGCCAAAACAGAGGGAACGTCTCCCCTAACAAAGATCATCAAGTCATCCGCGAAGATAAGGTGTGTTAGATTAAGTTTGACACACTTATTATTATTATTATTGTTATTATTATTATTATTATTATTATTGCAAGAATTTAGATCTCTTATTCCTCCATAAAGGGTAGAAACAAAGAGAACAAGACTTGCAAGGATATCCCAAACTTTTGCCAAAGCAAAAACCATCACTCTAAACCAACAAACTACCAATAAGGATACAAGACGAATAAAGCTGGAACTGATGCATTATAGGATACTTCAAAGACATCCTAATGCTAACATCTGACCGCACCTGATGAAAACATTGCACAATAGTAGACTCCTTCCCCGAAAAAATCCTCATATTTCTCTCCTTCCAGATAGCATACACCAATGCACATAAGAGAGCTCGCTTACCATCTCTAATCCATCCTGACCAGAACGGAGCAAAACTCAGGTACCTAGCGATGAAGGACAACCGAGGCCACTGCCAGGATTCATTCGTCAACCAACCAAAGCTAATATCCGCAAGAGCTGAGGAAAATTTACATTGAAAGAACATGTCAGAGCACATTTTACTTAGGATACACCAGTTTGTAAGCGGGATCCCTCGAGACTGAATAACATCAATGGTAGCTTGATTCCCTTGAAGAGACAATGAAGTGATGAATCTATGCCGAGGAACCACAACAGTAGAATTTATAGTCTTGTACCATGGTACCGTGTGATACTTTACACGAAACCAATCATAAGCTTTCCTAGTGCTGAACTTACTCCCATGGATAGTCCATGATTGCAGTAACTGCCGGCTGCTATCAACGGATCCAGTAGCAAGGAGGAGTTCATCCTTAATCTTGATAATTCTACGCAGAGTGTCTAAGAAAGCATCCCTAGTAACCAAGCTCCAAACAGACCCAGATTGGATCACATACAGACGGATCCAACTGATCCAAAGACTGGTACAATTACATTCAATTTGCCATAACCACTTGGCCACCAACGTTTTATTCCAAGCAAGTACCTCCTTAATATTGAAACCCCCTTCCTTCCAAGGAGCACAAATGCTAACCCAACTTTTGAAAATTAATTTTCTCTAATCTATAGAACTAGACCAGAAATAGTTCTTTCAAATCTTCCTGATGAGCTTAATAACCGCGAGTGGGAGTAAAGCAGTAGCACACCAATAGTTGGTTATCCTAAAAAGGATGGAGTTAATCAACTGTGTTCTTCCTGCAAAAGAAAGGGAAAGATTGGACCAGTGCATTACATTGTTCTGAAATTTCGTAATCAAAGAACCAAAATGCTCCAAAGTGTTTATGGAAGCATGAAGGGGCATCCCAAGATAACGACACGGAAACGAGCCCTCATTAAACCCTGATTTATCTAGAATAAGTCTTTTAACCTCATCCCTAACACCTCCAAAATGTATATCAGATTTATCATTGTTGACCTGCAAACCTGAGATGTTGGCAAAAAGTAGCAGACAATCTTGTATAGCCATGACTGATGGTAAATCCCCCCTCATAAAAATCATTAAGTCATCGGCAAAAACTAGATGATTAAGAGTAAGTTTTGCACATTTAGGATGCCAAGAAACATTAGGCTTCAAGATGACCTTCCTAAGATATCGAGATAAGATTTCCATGCTCAAAACAAATAAGTAAGGTGAAATAGGATCACCTTGCCTAATTCCACTTCTCCCCTTAAAAACCCCATAATTCCTCCATTTAATTTCTGCGAGTACCAAGCCCCAATCACACAACTCATATTCCAATTAGTAAACTGAAGAGGGAAATTAAGAGTCAGTAGCATACTTTCAATAAATTCCCATTGTAAGGAATCAAAAGCTTTCCTAATGTCTATTTTCATAAGAACACTAGGAGTTAAGAATTTCCTTCCATAACCCTTGATTAAAGCCTGCGAAAGTCCAATATTATCATGAATATTGCGGCCAGATACAAAAGCAACTTGTTCAGGCCCAACAATCAAAGGCAAAATAATCTTCAACCTATTAGCTAAGATCTTTGTGATAGTCTTATAGACAGTAGTGCAACAGGATATAGGTCTGTAATCCAAAACACTAGCACAAATAGGCTTTTTAGGAATAAGGGAAATAAGGGTTGTGTTAGCCTGTTTACCCATTTTACCGGTCTTAAAGAAATCCTGAACTGTGTCAGTAAAGTCTCCACCAACAACAGTCCAAGCAGCTTTAAAGAACTCAGAAGAGAATCCATCAGGCCCTGGACTCTTATGAGGGCTAATACTGAACAAAGTGTCTTTTATTTCATCTATTGAAGGAATACCAATGAGAGACTCCCAAAGAGAGGAGGGGACAGTATCACCCTGAGAAAGAAAATCTGAGTCCAGTTTTTGAACTGGAATTGCAGATCCCAGTAGAGATTCATAGTAATTAAAAAAAGCATTACCAACATCCACAGGCCCAGAGACTTGAATCTTATCTTTGCTCATAATAGTGCCAATGAACTGATGCTCACGTCGCTCCTTAATTTTGGCAAAGAAGTAACTAGTAGAACAATCATTCAAGTTGATGTTATCAACCTTAGCCCTTTGTTGCAGGATACTAAGTTCATCTTTCCGTAGTTGTTTATATTGAAACATGAGATCTGCCTCCTTTAAGATCAACTCCTTCGAAAGAGGAGACCCCTGCAATTCCATTGGACAAGCTTCACTACTACAAAACATCAAATAGACAACTCCTAATAGACATCTGATATTGTTAACAACTGATGTATAATACATATACAACTGTTTTTTTTTATAAACAGTTGTCTTTATAGGCTTATAGACAACTGAACTTTATAAAAACAGTTGTCTATATATTAGACAACTGTTTTTATAAAACTCAGTTGCCTATTAACCTATTATAAACCACTATGAATTTGTGGGTACCCGACCCATACCACTATTTATTTGAAGTATCACATTGAGTCACCTCTGTTTGCGCACGTACATCTGAAACAAAACCCTTAAGTCCTTGATAAGTGTGGTTTGTAGTGCCTATTTTGTAGTGTTTTGGTCCCATTTTCCTTGTAGAATCGCTCCTTGGGAGCGGTTTAGGGGCTTCTTATGCGTCCTTTAGTTCGTTTCAGGTTCCCGAGACCGATTTGGAAGAGTTGGAGAAATTCCGACTCTATACATACACATTTTGGAGCCAACGGAGTAAAGGAACGATGATTCGATGCCTTGGAATCGACCCCAAGACCTTGGGACCTAATCCCGAGCCTCCGAGACCCGATCCCGAGTCCCGAGAATCGATGGGAAGCCCATGAGAAGCAAGGAGGGACCAAAAAGTTCATATTGGAGG
The DNA here is from genome assembly GCA_958450325.1 of Agrostemma githago. Classification (NCBI taxonomy): domain Eukaryota; kingdom Viridiplantae; phylum Streptophyta; class Magnoliopsida; order Caryophyllales; family Caryophyllaceae; genus Agrostemma; species Agrostemma githago. The sequence goes on along the minus strand of OY288247.1, from coordinate 54,711,901 downwards.
CCTACAAGACCCATCCCGATCGGGAAGTCCTCAAACCCGATCGGGATGAGGTGCACAAAGGACGTAGCTACTGTGGAGCAATCCCGATCGGGTTGGCATATTCCCGATCGGTAAAGTTGAAGATTCCCGATCGGGATTTCCCCTTCCCGATCGGGAAAGTCCCAGTTCCAGCCGCGTCACTTTGTTTCTTCTTCCTTCCATTTGTAACCCTATATATACCCCCCCTCTTGTATTAAGACACAATCTTAGCTTAGCTTAGCTTATGTTAGACATTACCCACAAACCCTAGCCTAGTTTTAGCATAGATTAGATTAGATTAGTGTAGATTAGTCCTTAGATTATCGTTAATCCTAGTTTAATGCTTGTAATTTGGGAATTCTTCAAGATCTTCACCAAGCTTGACAAACTTGGATGTTTGTTTTGGGTTTTTCTCATCTATGCAAGTTTTCTTCTTCCTTTCATCTTCTAGTATGGTATAATCTTCTTTTCCTTTCTCTTAATCTTTGTTCTTTAATCAAGTTTGAATCTTTATTGTTGTTTGTTCTTGTTCTTCTTAGTTTGTTGGAGTTTGTTTAGGTATGTTTGTTTCTTATGATGATTCCTCTTGTTCTTGTTAGTTTTAGTATAGATATATTAGAGTAGTGTTCTTGCTAGGGTTAGTAAGGTGATTAGGGTGTTAATTGGATGATTAAGGGATTGTTGGAGATGTGGGTGGAAGATTTGGGTTTCCTCTTGGTTGATGCATATTACATGTTTGTTGAAATGCTTGAATGACTAAGTAGGTTGGAATGCTTGTTTTCTTGCCTTTCTTTCGTGGGTGTTAGTTTGTTGTGGGTTCGGTTCCCTCACTAAGTTGCGAGAGCCCGGTGAGGACGACCCCTAGGTTGGTCTAAGTTGCGAGAGCCCGGATTCGACCTAGGCCACCATAGCGCGCTAGAACCCCATTTGTCTTGTGTGTCGCCGAGATGGGTTCCATGAGGAACCTCTAGGTGAGTCTAAGTTGCGAGAGCCCGGACCACACCTAGATTACCCTACTACCTCCTTCACTCTAGCTCTCCCTTGACCATTCCGTTACCCCTTTGACCCCGACCTAATCCTAGCCCGTTTTCCTTGTTTGTTTTCTTGCTTTAGACCTAGCTTAGTCCTAGTCTCCCCTTCCTTAGATTAGCTCGTCTCGAACCTAGTCCTAGACCGTAGCATACCTTAGTCCGACCTCCCGTCCCTGTGGATTCGACCCGACTTACCCTAGCTACCCACTAGGTTTTGCCGGTTTTTTTTTGACGGTTGGGATCCACGACAAATCCCTTCCCATCAAATTGGCGCCGTTGCCGGGGACGGCGTAGTTTAGACTTTTGTTTGCTTAGTTTTGGACTTTGTTCTTGATTTTTGTGTTCTCTTCTCCTTGTGTATCTCCGTTTTTCTTCTTGTGTGTTACTCTCCCTTCCTAGTGCCTCAAAAGCACTAGGATACTAACGTTTGCTCAAGTGCTTCTAGCTCATCCTAGGTACCAAAGCAACGTTATGGACATGGCGCGTCCAAGCTACCATCAATCATCACGGGACAACTATGGGGCGAATTACCAAAACCCACAACTTTACCAACCATATCAACCTCATCAACAATCTTATGAACCCTCTTCTTATGGTTACCAAGAAAGTTGTCAAGGATCATTCCCACATCCTAACAACTACCAAACACCCTCACATAACCCACAACCAAATATCCCTAACTTTGGGACTTGTCGAATGTTGGTCCAAACACAAGAGAGCCAACAAGAGATGATGATGTTATTGCAAAAGGGTCAACAATTGATGTTGACTCAAATACAAGGGGTTAGGGAGGAGTTCAAGGCCCAAATAGAGGTGCAAGATGCTTGAATCGATGCACTCATGGCTCATATCACGATGTTGGCCACTCGAGCTCCACTACATGTTGAGGAAGGTTCATTTGGGCAAGAAGGTCGGGTGCCTCCACAAGAAAGTCAACCCAACCTTGAAGCTACAAATGAAGAAGAGAGGGTCGATCAAGAGACCATTGTTGAGTGTTGCTTGGGTGGTGAAGATAGGGAGAGAATAGAGGAAGTTGAAGCTTCAAGGGCCAACAATGAGGAAGGGAGTGAACATGATTCTCGAGATAACTCTTGGGGAGCCGATGTATTGGCTATCAAATTGGATTTGTTCGATTTTCTTCGTGATGAACCGGATGACAATCCAAAGCCAAGTGAAGACATACCTCCTCTAGGCCATAAAGACAAGGTGAGTGAAAAGGAGCGCAATACTTGGGAAAAAGAAGTAGATGCCTTGGAACTTGCCTTGTATGGGAAATTGGAGGATCCTAAAGCCTCCAATGAAGAAAACTTGATGCCTTCTCCTCCTCTACCACACTCGATGCCTAGTCCCTTGTCTTGTGAAACGATTGGTGAAGAGGATCCTTGTCGGGCGGTGGAAAAGAGTTCCACTCTCGACCCCGTAGAAGAAGCGACACCCCTAGGGTGTGATCTCCCACATCATGACACCGAGCTTGACTCTAGACCACTATACCTACCGGATGGTCATAAGAGTCGTAGCTATGTTGGTTCTGAAGACCCGGAAGATCACAAGAACCCCGAGCTTAATGAAGATGATCGCTTCTCACCTCCGACTTGGAAACTTTTGAAAGTGGCTAGGCTTGGCCATGTGAGCTTCAATGAAGATGTTGCTAGAGCATTTGACTTACTCCTTCGAGCTCTTGATGGCTATGGAGGCGTTGTTGGTGAGAGTAGTTAGTGTAAATATCTTTTCCCTTTTCTTTTGTGCTTGTATTTGTGTTTATGTTTGTTTGTATAGTTTGGTTTCTAGGATTTGTTATCCTTTGTGGAATTCTTGTTTATTTGGATGGTTGATGAGCGTTGTGAGGGAGAGAATTTGATGTTGCATTTGAGCTTATTGTCATAGGTGTGAAGTGAAGATGATTCCTAGAGAGGAATGGTTAATGATAGAGCTTGGTTCGTGAGTATGGAAGTCGGTTTTTGAAGCTTCGGTGAAGCTTTTGGGGTTTTGGAGGTCAAGAAGACCCATCCCGGGCGGGAAAGGAGCTTCCCGACCGGGAAGGATATGCCATCCCGACCGGGAAGGAGCCGTCCCGATCGGGATGGAGGTGCAAAAATTGGAGCTTGCTGGAGTGCCGTCCCGACCGGGAAGGTGGCTTCCCGACCGGGACGAATGTGTCTTCCCGATCGGGACCATCCATCCCGACCGGGATGGTCCCCTTTCTCCTCTTTTGGCCTCTTCTTCGACATTTGGGCCCACCCAACCATTGTATACCCCCACCCAACCTCCCTACCCATCCTTGCTCATGTCATATGACCATTACACTTCATTTACATACCCTCACCTCATTTCTCTTCCTCTTACACCGAAATTCACATCAAATCCCACTCCCTTACACCATTACTACCTCTACCATGCGATACTTTAACGTTCGAAGCGGGATGACAATGAGGACGACAAGCAAAGTGCTTATGTTGACCGATGAGACGATGGAGCGAGTGAGTTGCTAACCGATGGGTATGGCAACTATCCTTTCTTTTCCGTCTATTATTGCTTGTTTTCTCTTGTTTACCTCCCTTTCCCTTGAGTCATGGTATCTTGGTGGCCTTCGAGGCCTTGGTATATGGTTGCTCCCGACTCTCGATGATGTGACTACATCGAGAGTCATTTTCAAAATCCAAATTTTACAAGTTTTTCACCCCTTTTTGTAGGATTTAGTCGGATTTAGGCGGAATACGGGCTAGGTGACTTGATTACACCTAGCCCTCCCCTCCCATTTCCTTTTATTTCCTTCTTTTTATTTCCTTCCCCCTTCCATATCTTTTCTTGTCTCAGCCCATGGTGACTTGACTACACCCCGGCCGGACACATTCTACCATTTTCTCCACTTCATTTTCGATTTTTAGCTTTATTTTCGTAGTTTCTTTTCTTTTTCTTTTGTCTCTCCGCACACTACGATCGAGCATGAGGACATGGCTCGGTTTAAGTGTGGGGGGAGTGTTATTCTAGCATAGTTAGCTTTATTTTTGTAGTTTTTCGAAAAATCTTTAAAAATCCTAAAAATTTGAAAAAATTTCACAAAAATCAAAAAGATTTTCCTTTTGTGTATTTTGTCTTTTGTGTCGTATATTTGTTTTGTTGTGTGTTTTGCCTCCCTTTTCCTTATAGGTTGCTTAATCACCATTAGTTTTGGAAAGCTTTCAAGACATCCGGTAACATCTTCTATCTCTTTCCCTCTTTATTTCTTGTGAAGTTTGGAGAAGGATTGTGATGTGGTGTGCTCGGGAGGAGCTTTGTAAAGTTTGATGTTGGTTGGTTGCTCATTTGGAAGCTAGGGGTGGTGTTTGTGTTGTTCATGTGTTCGTTTTGTGTTGTTTTTGTTTTGTCGCTTTTGTTTCTTTTTCTTTCGTTTTCGCTGAGTCTTTGTTTTGTGTTTTGTTGTGTGTCTTGTGTGTAAATGGTTTTCGAAAACCCAGTTTAGAGGCTAATGTGCGAGTGTTTACTTTCCCTCCTTAGTAGTATAAATCGAGTCTTGGACTTTAATCTAGTAGAATGACCCTAAATCATTGAATTCGTTGGTCCTTTACCTTGAGTCCACCTAGCTTACTAGGGATTTACTACGGGATTTGCATTTTGACTATTATGACCACCCACGGTGTGAAAAGGCCTTGGTTACCGAGTCCCGTCCCTTAGGTGACCGTGTCTAGGATTGTTTGATTAGTCCAAGTTCTCCACTTTTTGTGGGTTTGAAGGGAAATCGCGACCCCCGACTCACCCATTACCCTACCTCCTACACATACCCACACAATAAGTTGCAATTTGTTGAATTCTCCCTTTCTTGTCACAATAAGAAATGCCAAAAAGCCAAATGAAGCCAAAAGAGCAAAGAAAAGAAAAAGAAAGAAAAAAACTGAAAAAAAGAAAAGAATGAAGAAAAAAGAAAAGGCACAAAAGCCAAAAACAAAATAGAAAAGAAGAAAAAGAATGGCATGGCAAAACAAGGCAAAAATGCAAAAGAAAAGAGAAAATGCCAAAAGAAAACCCGATTCACAAAAATAACCCCTACCTCTAAAAAATAAGCCTTTTCCAACTTTTGCCGTGAAGAGCCTACCAAAGGACCGAGTCCCGAGGAAGGATGATAGCGGCATTAGTCGGTCTTCCCTCATTTTGCAATTATTTCCACCTTTTTACTTGGACGAGTTAGGCGGTTTCGGACATGGGACGACCCTCTTGGCTCTTTGCTAAAGGGGGCGGGGTCTCACTTACCTACAGTGTCGACTAACACCGTGGATCATCACTTCCCACTCCGCCGATCGTCTCGTAGTACGTTTTTAGAAGGTTAGAAGGAACCGAGGTAAGTTACCAATGTTTTTATTGCTTTGTCGTCATACTATTAGGGTTTTGTCCATTTTGGTTTGTATTGCTAGCTTGGGAACGTTGTCACTTGCCTTGAGTCCTAAACCGGTGCTTCTTTCACCGCTTGTTTGAGGGAAGCGGTATTTCTTTTCTTTTGGGGTGCAACCTTTTGTGTGTTTGTTGGTTTATGTGTTTTGTGTCCGGTTGCATCCACAGTTTTGTCGCAAGACCCGACTTGCCTTGCGGAGTGCACTTTTCCTTTAAGTGTACTCGCGTGAGTTGAAAGGGCGTAGGGTGCGCTAATACCCATTCGGCTAGTATAGTAGTTAGTATGTGCTTACTCGAGGGCGAGTAAGGGTTAAGTGTGGGGGAGTTGATAAGTGTGGTTTGTAGTGCCTATTTTGTAGTGTTTTGGTCCCATTTTCCTTGTAGAATCGCTCCTTGGGAGCGGTTTAGGGGCTTCTTATGCGTCCTTTAGTTCGTTTCAGGTTCCCGAGACCTATTTGGAAGAGTTGGAGAAATTCCGACTCTATACATACACATTTTGGAGCCAACGGAGTAAAGGAACGATGATTCGATGCCTTGGAATCGACCCCGAGACCTTGGGACCTAATCCCGAGCCTCCGAGACCCGATCCCGAGAATCGATGGGAAGCCCATGAGAAGCAAGGAGGGACCAAAAAGTTCATATTGGAGGCCTACAAGACCCATCCCGATCGGGAAGGCCTCAAACCCGATCGGGATGAGGTGCACAAAGGACGTAGCTACTGTGGAGCAATCCCGATCGGGTTGGCATATTCCCGATCGGGAAAGTTGAAGATTCCCGATCGGGATTTCCCCTTCCCGATCGGGAAAGTCCCAATTCCAGCCGCGTCACTTTGTTTCTTCTTCCTTCCATTTGTAACCCTATATATACCCCCTCTTGTATTAAGACACAATCTTATCTTAGCTTAGCTTATGTTAGACATTACCCACAAACCCTAGCCTAGTTTTAGCATAGATTAGATTAGATTAGTGTAGATTAGTCCTTAGATTATCGTTAATCCTAGTTTAATGCTTGTAATTTGGGAATTCTTCAAGATCTTCACCAAGCTTGACAAACTTGGATGTTTGTTTTGGGTTTTTCTCATCTATGCAAGTTTTCTTCTTCCTTTCATCTTCTAGTATGGTATAATCTTCTTTTCCTTTCTCTTAATCTTTGTTCTTTAATCAAGTTTGAATCTTTATTGTTGTTTGTTCTTGTTCTTGTTAGTTTGTTGGAGTTTGTTTAGGTATGTTTGTTTCTTATGATGATTCCTCTTGTTCTTGTTAGTTTTAGTAAAGATATGTTAGAGTAGTGTTCTTGCTAGGGTTAGTAAGGTGATTAGGGTGTTAATTGGATGATTAAGGGATTGTTGGAGATGTGGGTGGAAGATTTGGGTTTCCTCTTGGTTGATGCATATTACATGTTTGTTGAAATGCTTGAATGACTAAGTAGGTTGGAATGCTTGTTTTCTTGCCTTTCTTTCGTGGGTGTTAGTTTGTTGTGGGTTCGGTTCCCTCACTAAGTTGCGAGAGCCCGGTGAGGACGACCCCTAGGTCGGTCTAAGTTGCGAGAGCCCGGATTCGACCTAGGCCACCATAGCGCGCTAGAACCCCGTTTGTCTTGTGTGTCACCGAGATGGGTTCCATGAGGAACCTCTAGGTGAGTCTAAGTTGCGAGAGCCCGGACCACACCTAGATTACCCTACTACCTCCTTCACTCTAGCTCTCGCTTGACCATTCCGTTACCCCTTTGACCCCGACCTAATCCTAGCCCGTTTTCCTTGTTTGTTTTCTTGCTTTAGACCTAGCTTAGTCCTAGTCTCCCCTTCCTTAGATTAGCTCGTCTCGAACCTAGTCCTAGACCATAGCATACCTTAGTCCGACCTCCCGTCCCTGTGGATTCGACCCGACTTACCCTAACTACCCACTAGGTTTTGCCGGTTTTTATTTGACGGTTGGGATCCACGACAAATCCCTTAGGCGGCAAAGCGGAATAGGAAAGGGGGCGAGCTGACTGATGAGTGATTAGACTTTTTCTAAAGGCTAAACTATCATGAGTCCTCTCAACCCTAAAATCAAAAATTCTCCGTTGAGATTCCTCCGCCGGTCATCTAAATCTGTCGTTCATTGTCCCCTAATCCTCCTCCGGTCACCGTCCATCGCCGATTGCCCTAAATATTCGCTGAGTCCTTAGCTGTTCGCCCTAATCTTCGTCGTCTGTCGCCCTAAATCAGCAACCTTAGATCTCCGTCAACCAGTTTTCGCCGTAAATCAGCAACCTTAGATCTCCGTCCTAAATCATCAAAATCAACCTCAAAAGTGAACGCACAGGGGGTACTTGCATTTTTGGGTGCAATTCGATTTTATTGTATGAATTTGTGTATTTATTATTTGAAATTACTGTTATTTGATGATTGATATGGTAAAATCTGTAGTTAGGTTTTTGTTTTAGTCTGAAAACTGAGTAGGCATTGATGATGACCACCGGCGACGACCATAACAACCACCAGCGATCACCGAAGATGAACAAAGGCAGCCACCAGGGTGGAAAGCGACTCCTCTACTCCACCTCTCGCCTTTTTTGAGGTATAAACCCTAACTTTGTGTGTTCTCATCTGGATGTTATTTGATGATTGATTGATCCTAATTGTCCTTTAGGTATTAGTAATTGTTATGTGAGCTTGTTTGAATGTTACACATTATTGCCAATGATTACCAGAACTTGGCCTTCTCGATTCAGCTATATTAGCAAATTTGTATGTTCTCATCTGAATGTTGGACATGACCTGAAGTTTTTGCCAGAACACGACCTTGCTCGATTTAACTGTATTATTAATTTTATGCGTGTGCTTGCCTGTATGTCGCAGACGACCAGTTTTTACTAAAACACGGCCTTGCTCAATACAACTGTATTAGCAATTAGTACTCCATAACTGTTTTCTGTCGTTGTCTGAATGTTGCACATAGCCAGTTTTTACCACACCACGTCCTTGCTCGAATCAGTTGTATTAATAACTGCTATGTGAGCTCGTCCTTGTCTATGTAATATTGAAATCCTTTGGTAACTTCTATGTGAGCTCGTCCCTGTGATGCTTGGGCATTCTGATCCCAGGTCATGAATGGACCTTTATTTTGGTGATTTATATTGTTTTTTATGTTTTCGGAATATTCGTTTTCTCTAATGGAGCCAGGGTTAGTGATTTATATACACCGTGAAGTCGTGAACCCAACTCTTTATGTTATACCTTTGATTTTAATGTGTGAAGATGTATAAAACAGAGGCTTTAGTTGCCTTTAGAAGTGGATAAGAAGGTTTGGTGACATTTATAACTAATGTTTGCTAGATTTATAATGCATAATATTTGACACTGCGACCAAGTTTGTACAATAGGAGAACCAAGTTTGTGTCTTTGCTCCTCGTTTTATACACACAAATAACCAACTTCCTTCTCCAAAAAACAAAAATAAGGAATAATGGACTGTGTATGCTGATGGTTTTGGTGTTGGTGATGATGATTGGAAGTAGTAAAGGGGAGAGTCCCTACAGATTTTATACTTGGAATGTCACCTATGGCGATATCTACCCTCTTGTTCTCAAGCAACAGGTAACAATTATATTGTTGCTGCTTCTGCTGCTTTATTTTCTCATCAGATCTCCATCACGCACACTATATAATATTACCCAAACTTATGAATTGGAAATGCAGGGGATATTGATAAATGGGCAATTTCCAGGACCTCCAATTCAAGCGGTCACCAATGACAATTTGATTAATAGTGTTTTTAATGCCTTGGATCAGCCCTTCCTCATTTCCTGGTAAGTGCTAACCTAACTACTCTTGACTTTTGCCTTTACTTCATTCTATTCCTTTACTGTACTGTAAACAAGACCAGGCCACTAGGCAGTAGGCTTTGTTTCAATCACTCGTCTCATCTCTCTCAATATATAGTCTACACTCAATCTCTATACACCTATAGTTACTATTTTATCATCAACTATACTTCTCCCTCGTCTAAGGTATTTTGGATTTTATTGACGATAGTAAAATTATGAGTTTAATACTCCTGAAATTATATTCATAAGATATCGCAGGTGTACAACTCAGTATCATATGCTAGTAAACTTCAACCATCGAGACCAAATCTTGTGGCCTTTTTGCACATGATCCAATGAACCATATCAATCAAAATGTAGTGATTCAAAGACTCGGCTAATATATTTAGATCGTATTACTCGTAATATCCAAGTGGGTGTATTCCTCTGAATTTTGTCTCGGGCAAGACGTTTATCCACTCTTTCGCTAACTCGAAAGCTTGTCTTTTGTCCAGGAAGAGGAGCTTAAAGTTTGATCTTCTGTTGAGCAATGAGTACTACTCGATCAGTATTTCCGGATTTGTAATATAGAGAATCAGGTTTCAGGGAATGTGTATACCCAAACTTTACAACAGTTCGTTATTTATAATACAATGGAGGTACATACTAGATATAGACAACCAGTAGTATATACATTTTGCTTGTTTCATTTAAGTTAGGTTACCAAATATTCTTAGTAATTAAATTAAATAATGGTGTTTGAGTAGCTTATCTGAAGTGCTGCTTATTGCTTAATGCTTATTATGGATGATGCAGTACCTTATAATGTATACTACATTACTTTGTACGAGTATAATAGAAAAAAGGGTGGGTAGGTAGGTGAGGTGGGTATCTTAATGACTCATAGACTGATGATTAAAAGTGTTTTCCGACTGCTCTCTTTATGGAATGTACATACCAAAGACTGACAATAAGTTAATACTCCCTCCTAGTAACAATAACAACTACGGAGTACAAAAAGTGTGTTAAATTTAGAAACAAACTTTTCAAACAATACGTTCCGATTCAGTGGTTAATGGTTGGAGTATGAAATGATTAGATTTAGTCGCGTTTGCTTCTTGTTTTATGTTATTTTGATGCATTCGAAGAATGAAAAGATATTCTGTAGCCTTTGAGACGATAGTTATGTATGCGGGCACGCTTCCGTTTTGAGAGCAGGAGTTTCTCCAGGTGAAGGTACAGGTGCAACTATGTCTGATGATGACGATGATGATCCTGTAGATGGGGATAGTGCCTTGTTTGATGGAAGTTTGGATGGAGCGGATACCATGGGATTTGGACCTCTCATCCCAATTGAGAGCGAAAAATTGTTAATGGAGCGTGTTTGTGAACAGGGTTACAAGGAGAAAATCGTGGACATAAGGGAAGAAATCTTGCGTAAGAGAAGAGTAGGGAAACTCCCCGGTGACACCACGTCCATTTTAAAAGCTTGGTGGCTGTCTGATTTCAAATGGCCATACCCAACGGTACGTCGTTTCTAAACCTGGTATTGACTTGCATTTCCATTTTCGCTCATATAAATTTGTATGCATGCTACATCATACGGACTATAAAACTGTTAGATCAGAAAGGTAGCTTATATTCCGAGTTCTGATCATTTTGGATGGATTGAGCAGATTTGACAACTTTGGTTATGCTTATTTAATGGTTAACTGTGTCAAAATTCACGTCTGAATGAAATTCCATTGCCATAGCTGTTTTACTACCCTATATTGCAGTGTAAAACCGTCTTGCATGAAATTATACCAAATTGCCGAGTAAAAACTGCGTTGTAAGCCCCTCGCGTTGATTTTTATTACAAGAGGAAGACAAGGAAAGATTAGTGCAAGAAACAGGATTGCAGCTAAAGCAGATAAACAATTGGTTCATCAATCAAACGAAGAGAAATTGGCACAATAATCCTTCAAGTTCTATTGCAGTAAAGGGCAAACATAAAAGGTAACCTCACTCAACAAAAAACTATACTGTTCTTCTCAGCTGAACGGAAGTTGGCTGAATTAGCTAGTCTTATTATACGCTTTTATACCTGATGAGTAAACACGACAAAAACGTACATTTGTTTACTGACTCAGTGATTTTGATTTTCTTGGTTGATCCTTAAAACGGGAATCATATTGCTCTACTCAGGTCTTGACAAGTCATCAATTGAACATGTGCTTAGACAGCTTCACAAACTGCCATGGAGTGAATGTGAGCCGTATATATTGAAATCTTTTCTCAAGGTTCACCGAGGAAAATATCGGTAGATTCATCAGCTGGCCTCAGTATATGGGCGAACTATTTTCTCAATAATTTGTAGTATATGATGTATTCGATAAAGTTATATGGACAAAGTGTTATTATGTTGGATTATACATGGTTTTTATGTACATTTTGTTTATTTTATTCACTCATTGAAACTATGTACCTTTTGGATGTTGGATTATATAAAAATGGAACTTCTTGTTCAATTCCATAAAAAATTAGTTCTTTTGTTTTGTTAATATATAGTTTAAATACGAATAATATATAGTTCATTTAAATCATTTGGCACCTAAGTAATAGACAATTGTTATGTTAGACAACTGTTGTCTACTGAAATAATAGACATCTAATTATTTCAAAGCTCAGATGTCTGTACAGATAATACACAACTGTTATTTTTATATAACAGTTGTCTATTAATGAATATACAACTGTTGTAAAACAGATGTCTATGGTTAGACTAATATACAACTCCAAACTACTCAACTGTTGTAAGTCAGTTGTCTATTGTACAAAAAACAGTTGTCTATTTGATGTTTTGTAGTAGTGTTTTCAAACCCCTATCAGCATCAGCAATTCGTTTAGCAAAGTTTGAATAAGAATTTTTATGCATATCAGTAAGACCTCTTTTAACCATTTTTAATCTGGCAAAGAGCTTGAAACTGGCAGTACCAGCTTGTCTAGAAGACCAAGCAACAGCAAGAATATCTAAAAACCTCTTATTATTTATCGAGCAGTTCAGAAAGCTAAACCGAGGAACATGCTTAAATTCAGCAAAGACAGTCACCAGGATAGGAGAATGGTCAGACAAACCAGATGGAAGACAAACTGCAGAAGAGTGTGGGAAAGCATTCATCCAAGATTGATTAATAAGAGCCCTATCCAATCTTGACCAAACCCTAGATTGCGCCTCATGCTTGTTTGTCCAGGTCATCAAGCAACCAGTACTCGAGATTTCATCCAAAGCACAGTGATTGATGCAAGAGTTGAAGTCCATCATTTCTGCTAGAACAGGAGGAATATTACTAATCTTTTCTTCCCCAGATCTTACTACATTAAAATCACCCATTGTCACCCAAGGACAAGCATGGTTGGCTACAGTCCTGAGAACTCCAAAGATGTAATCTCTCCTGAGCATCATTGCTACCATACACCATAGAAACCTCCATCTGTCTATTAGTAGCATAATGGCATACCTTACAGTGAATAATCTGAGCTGTAGAGTGCAGAATATCAACAGAAACTGTTGAAACATTCCAAACAACCAAAATCCTTCCATTATAATGACTAGAGTAATTATATTCAGCCCTATAACCAGCAAAATACCTATTAACCACTTTTCTAGCTTTATGTTTCTTTATTCTAGTTTCAAGGATACCAAAAACCTCAATTTTATTAACCCTCAAAAATTTGGCAATATCAACAATCTTCAAAGGGTCGTTCCCACCTCTTACATTCTAAGATGAGATTATCATTATATTTATCAGGTGGAATAGGGTTAGCCACCACCTCTATACCATTGGCAATGGTAACACGTTGATGAGACTCACATCCTAGATGCTTTACAGCCTGGGATTGAGTGTGTGTAGAAGAAAGAGAGGAAGAACCTAGCCCATGGCATCCTGAGTTCAACTCCTTACCATCTCCTTGCATCACACAATCAACCCCATCTGAGGTACCACCTAGTGAGTCGCCCTCCTCAGCCTCCAAGTTCTCAATAGCAGAAAATCTGTTAGATAGGAATCCCATTTGCACTTTAGGGTCATTAACTTTCTTATTAGCAGGAGTGACATACCCCTTCTTCTTATTCGTCTCCAAAAACTCTTGGACCTTAGGGTCAAGTATGCATTCTGGATGCTTTACAGGCAAGTCAGAAGAGATTCCTGGGTGCAAAGGTTGAGTATGGCCAGCCTCAGACCCAGCCGCCAAGAGTGTCCCTAACTGCCTACCTGAGGTACCACCTAGCATACAATCAGTCTCACCAACAGCCTTAAAAGGAACATAAACTTTCTTATGTACAACCTGCTTTCTATTCTTCTTGCAATTCTCTTGACGGTGACCTAACTTTCCACACTTAGTACAATAAAAGGGCACCCACTCATACTCAAAAAATTGAGTGAAAAAACCAATTAAAGGAGCATTAATGGAAATAGATTCAGGAAGTTCCTTCGATACATCCACCTTAATTAGTACTCTAGCAAAAGAGACTTTCGTTTGGCAAGTAGTAGTAAGATCAGCATATAGTGGTCGCCCTATCTTACTAGCTATCTTACTAAGAACATTCTCAGTCCATAAAACTGGATCAAGGTCATGAAACAACACCCAAACAGGAACCAGAGAAACCTTATCCATGTCATGAGAAAAAGTAGGAGTCCATTGTTTCAAAATCATGGAATAATGCCCATATTTTCAAGGACCCCTCCTGAGAACAACATACAAATCACTCTTAGAGGAAAAACGCAAACTAAACCACCCTTTCTTAAACAATTGTATTACTGGCATAACTAGTTTCCCCCAATTCTTCAACGCATAATCTTTCATCCCTTGAATTGAAGGTTTAGTGCCAATAACTTGACACATTAAAGTCGGATTCCATTTACTCAATTCATCTACAAAATCATCCAATTCAAGAGTAATTTAAGATGCCTCAACACTACATTCATCAAAGAAGAGCCCCATACCCGCTTTACTCTGAGACTTAGCGATCTCAGACCAACTCTTAGATGTATTCACAACAGGAGTATTAACCTGAGGAGGATTAGGATTCATATTTGGGACATCTAAAGAAGAATTAGTATCAACAGCATTCTTAAGACTGATTTCTGTATTAGCCGGAGAATTAACACCTTTCTTAGAAATCGACAAATTATTATTATTATTATTTATTATTTATTATTATTATTGTTATTGTTATTTTTATTTTTATTATTATAATAATAATTTTTATTATTATTGTTATTGTTATTGTTATTGTTATTGTTATTGTTATTGTTATTGTTATTGTTATTGTTATTGTTATTGTTATTGTTATTGTTATTGTTATTGTTATTGTTATTGTTATTGTTATTACTATTATTACTATTACTATTACTATTACTATTACTATTATTATTATTATTATTATTATTATTATTATTATTATTATTATTATTATTATTATTATTATTATTATTATTATTATTATTATTATTATTATTATTATTACGGTATTATTATTGCTCATTTTTTCATTTACGGTATCCCTCGGCCGCTCGCTCCATCTTAGTCTCCTGGCGATGTTGTGGGGCCTATTGGGTTTGGTTGTCTTGACGTGGCTTCTCTGGATCGCTTGTTGTCGTTACGGGTACGCACTGTGAAATCTATCCCTCCTAGATGCCGCCTTGGGTTTTCTAGGGTTTTCAAGAGGGCCCTCGATGTGGTGGCTAACTCCCCTGGTGATCTTTCTCGCTGGGTTAGCTTGCTTATTTTGCCTTTATGTATTCTTAAGTCGTTTTCCCCCAGGAGTAACCTTGAGTGTAGAGCTGTCGTGAAGCTTCAGCGTCAGGAGGAGTGTATTACCAGTGCCATTCGTACTTGGGGTGCCTCTGGTAGTATTACTCAGCTTCTGTAGGAGACCATAGCTGAGGAGGGTCATTCTCTTCGTTTGGAGGAGGACCTTGACTCTAGTGAGGTTAACTTGCGGCAGTGTCGGCAGAAGATTTGTGATGGTCATTACGCTGTCGCTGTTCGGGTGCTTTCTTCGTCTGGCGTTGCCCCATGTATGGCTGATACTCTACAGGCTTTGAAGGATAAACACCCCACTGTTCCGCCCCCTTCCCTGCCGCTCACCCTCAGCTCGTCGCGTCCACGACCGTCGTGTTGGATATGATCAAGAGTTTTCGTGCCCAACACCTCCTGGATTGTTTGAGCGGGGTCGCGGATGCTATCTCGGATGATCTGATCACCTCTATCACTAGGGTGGTTAACCTGTTTCTTGAGGGCTGATGCCCGCAGGTTCTCAGTGAGTACATCGCTAGTGCTCCGCTCACCCCGCTTGTTAAACCAGGTGGTGGGGTTCGCCCTATTGCTGTGGGCACGGTTTGGAGACGACTTGTCTTTAAGGTCGGGGCTGTTCTGATTGGGCCGTTGCTTTGCGGTTATTTTGAGGGCCTCCAGTTTGGGGTCGGAGTTTCCAGAGGGGGAGAAGCCATTCTGCACGCCTTGAATTGGTTTGTTGAAGATCGTGGTGGGGACGTGGGCCTTTCCATGCTTTTGGTCGACTTCCAGAATGCTTTTAATTTGGTCGACCAAGAGGCCATGTTGCGCGAGGTTCGTCGTTGTTGCCCTGTTCTTTCCCGCTGGGTCGAGTTTTGATACTCTCGGCCTGCCAGGCTTTTTTTTGGGGAGCACAGCCTTTGGTCTTGTCAGGGGGTCCAGCAGGGTGACCCTTTGGGCCCTCTTCTTTTCTCTTTGGTCTTACATTCTTTGATTTGTAAGATCCGAGACTCTTTTCCCTTGAGCTTGCAGGCTTGGTACTTGGACGACGGCACCATCGTTGGAGATACTTTGGTTGTGGGGAAGGTTTTGGAGCTGATTATGGAGGATGGTCCTCGCTTGGGTCTCCACCTTAATGTCGGAAAAACCGAGGTTTTCTGGCCTAAGGAAGATCCTAGGAGTCGACTTCCTGGTCTTTTCCCCTCCGATATTTCTCGACCGTTGCGTGGGGTCAAAGTTCTTGGTGGCCCCGTCAGTGTCAGCCGTATTTTCAACAGTGAGCTTGTGGCGAAAAGAGTTACTTGAACCATTGAGCTTATGGATTCTGTTGCCAGAATTGAGGATCCATAGTGCGAGCTGTTGTTACCTCGTCCTTGTGCCGGTATTTCTAAGCTTTCTTTCTCTCTGCGCACCTGCCCCCCTACGGTCTTCGACGCGGCTAAGACCTTCGATGCGGCTTTGTGGTCTAGCTTGGAACGCATTGTCACCGCGTCCGGCACCGGGTTTGGAGACTGGCAGTGGCGTCTTTCCACACTACCCTTTAATTTCGGAGGGTTGGGTGTGTACAGCGCTGGGGATGTCCTGCACTATGTCTTTTTGGCTTCTCGCCTGCAGTCCTCTGAGTTGCAGGCTATGCTCCTTAGGCCTTTAGCTGTCTCAGCCCCCGGGCTGACCTTCGATGCGGCCTTGGCTCTGTTTAACGAGACCACCGGTTCCGACCTTTCCTGTAATCCTAGTGAGATCGCTGCCCCCAAACTCATGAAGAAATTGGCAGATATATTTCACGAAGATTGCTGTTTCGGTGGAATCGGCTTTCTCCTTGACTCGGCGACAGATGGTATTGTGGAAGTCTCAGCAGGGTGCTCACACGTCTGACTGGTTGCGCGTTGTACCCATCTCCGGACTGGGGCAGACCATGAATGGGAGGACCTACCACTCAGTCCTTAGCTATCGGTTGGGTGTCCCTTTGTTCCCGGTACCTAAGCCTTGTTCTGCCTGCTCCTGGGTTTTTGTTGGGGACTTTTTTGGGGATCATGCTGTGTCGTGTGCTGGTACCGTTGGTATTAAGCAAAGACATAACCTGATTCGCGACACCCTTTTGGATATCTGCTTCCGATCTGGTATTTCGGCCGGTAAAGAGGTGGATGTCGGTTTGGTTGATGGGCACGACAAGCCCCTTCGCCCGGCGGATTTACTTCTTTATTCCTGGGATAGGGGGCGGGATGTGTGTGCCGATCTGACAGGGTCGTCCCCATTGACTCAGTCTGCGATGACGGATTTCCTGCCTGGTCGTGCGGTCGTTGACGCCGCTAAGCGTAAGTGTGCCAAGTACGGAGATTTGTGCACCAAGGTTGGTTATGGGTTCCTGCCTTTCTCCTTCTCTTCACTTGGGGAGCTTGATGTAGAGGCTGTTGCGTTACTCAAGCGGATTCAAAAATTCTCTATCGCTCAGGATGCAAGGGCTCGCGCAGCTGCTTTTATTTTCACTAGACTTGGTTTCGCTATTGCTAAGGGAGTGGGTGCCCAGATAGTATCTCGGCTACCCACTAACTTCTTGTAATTTGTTTCATTATTAATGCAAGCTCCGATTTATAATAATAATAATAATAATAATAATAATAATAATAATAATAATAATATCGCGCTTATGGATTCTGTCGCTCTGCTTGATGATCCGCAATGTGAGTTGCTGTTGCTTCGGGCTTGTACTGGTATTTCCAAACTTTATTTTGCTTTACGTACTTGCTCACCCACTGTTTTTGAGTCGGCTAAGCTTGTTTTTGACGGGGCACTTCGTTCTCATTTAGAGCGTATTGTTACTGCGTCTGGGCCCGGTTTTGGCGAGTGGCAGTGGCGACTTGCCACTCTTCCCTTTTCTTTGGGGGGGCTTGGGGTGTATGCTGTTGAGGATGTCCTCCATTATGCCTTCGTGGCATCTCGGCTGCAGTCTTTGGGTTTGCAGGCTTCGCTGCTTCGTGCTTCGGGTGTCTCGGCTTCTGGCCCGGCTTTCGATGCAGCCTTGTGTAGGCTTAAGGAGGTTCTGGGTTCTGTTGTGTGTAATCCTTGTGAGATTGCTGCCCCCAAACTTATGAAGTCTTTGGCAGATATATATTTCACGAGGGTTGTGGCTACTGCAGACTCAGTTTACTCTTTGACCTCCCGCCAGATTGCTTTATGGAAGTCTCAACAAGGCCGTCATGCTTCTGATTGGCTGCGTGCTGTCCCTATTTCTGGGTTGGGTCAGACTATGAATGGGCGGACATACCGGTGTGTGCTTAGCTATCGGTTGGGCATTCCTTTGTTTTCCATGCCTGGGCCGTGTTCTGCTTGCTCTCGGGTTTTTCGGGACGACATTTATGGGGACCATGCCGTGTCATGTCCGGGAGTTGTTGGTATTAAGCATCGGCATAACCTCGTTCGTGACACTCTATTGGATATCTGTTTCCGTTCCGGGGTCTCGGCAGGTAAGGAGGTTGATATTGTCTTGATCGATGACCACGACTGTTCCTTCCGTCCTGCGGATTTGCTCCTTTATTCGTGGGACCAGGGGCGTGACGATTGTGTAGATCTTACTGGGTCTTCTCCCTGGACACAGTCCGGGCTTTCCGATTTCATGCCAGGTCGTGCTGTGGGTGACGCTGCTCGGTGCAAATGTGCTAAGTATCGGGACTTGTGTGTGGGGCTTGGTTATGGATTCTTACCTTTTTCCTTTTCTTCGTTGGGGGAATTGGAGGCGGATGCTATCGCCTTGCTCAAGAGGATTCAGAAATTTTCGATAGCGCAGGATGCCGGAGCACGCGCTGCTCCTTTTATTTTTACTAGACTTAGCTTTGCTATAGCTAAGGGGGTGAGGGCCCAGATTGTATCTCGGCTGCCCACCATTTTTTTGTAACTGCGTTTTGATTCATCAATAATATTCATCTATTTATATAAATAATAATAATAATAATAATAATAATAATAATAATAATAATAATAATAATAAGGGTTATTTCATTGGAATAATACCAACTATGTGTGTGCTTCTTAAAATAATCCAAACTATACGTAATCTCATTTTAATATGAATTACGCATTCATTAATCTCGTTTTGTTATGTATGAAATTATGACTTGCTATTACAGGTCATAGTGACTTGTTGTTACTTTCTAGGGTTTTATTAGGTCCGTTGCAGTCATCGTGAAAACCAAAATAACAATAAAAACAATTTTTTCATAGTTTCTATAAGACTAAATGAAAAAGAAATGAAAGATGAATTTTTGGTAAATTTAGTTTTTTTTTTCAATGGTCGAAAATGAACACGAAAAGTAAATCAGAGGAAGAAGAGTTAGAGAAAGAGTTGAATAAGGGAGGTTCAACAGGTAACCAGCCACTCATAGCAAAGTGAGGTTAATGAAGACATAATTCGTATTAAAATGAGATTACGTATAGTTTGTATAAATATAAGAAGCACACGCATAGTTGGTATTATTCTAATGAAATAACCCTTATTATTATTATTATTATTATTATTATTACTTTTTTTTTTGAAAAATCAAAACGCAGTTTACATTATTATTATTATTATTATTATTATAATAAGAATTTTATTGATGAATCAAAACGCAGATTACAAAAAATTGGTGGGTAGCTGAGACACAATTTGGGCACCCACCCCCTTAGCTATAGCAAAGCTAAGTCTAATAAAAATAAAAGGAGCAGCGCGTGCTCCGGCATCCTGTGCTATCGAAAATTTCTGAATCCTCTTGAGTAAACCGATAACATCCGCCTCCAATTCCCCCAGTGAAGAAAAGGAAAAAGGCAAAAACCCATACCCAAGCCCCGTGCATACGTCCCTGTACTTAGCGCATTTGCGCCGAGCAGCGTCGCCCACAACACGGCCTGGCGCGAAATCAGAGAGCTCGGATTGAGTCAAAGGAGAAGACCCGGTAAGATCAACACAAACGTCACGCCCCCTATCCCACGAATAAAGAAGCAAATCTGCGGGACGCAAGGATCTGTCATGGTCATCAATCAAGCCAATATCGACCTCCTTACCCACCGAGATCCCAGAACGGAGACAGATATCCAAAAGAGTGTCACGAACGAGGTTATGTCGATGTTTAATACCGACAACCCCCGCACAAGACACAGTGTGATCCCCGAAAATATCGCCGCCAAAAACCCGAGAGCAGGCTGAACACGGCCCAGGTTGAGCAGGCACGGAAAATAAAGGAACGCCCAACCAATAGCTAAGCACACATCGGTATGTACGACCGTTCATAGTCTGACCCAACCCAGAAATAGGGACAGCGTGGAGCCAATCAGAAGCATGACGACCTTGCTGAGACTTCCATAAAGCAACCTGACGGAAGGTCAAAGAGAAATCTGATTCCGCAGTGGCCACAACCCTCGTGAAATATATGTCTGCCAAAGACTTCATAAGTTTGGGGGCAGCGATCTCACTAGGGTTATACACAACAGAACCTAAAGCCTCATTAAGCCTACACAGAGCCGCATCGAAAGCCGGGCCAGGGGTCAGTACGCCCGCAGCACGAAGCAGCGTAGCCTGCAAACCCGCAGATTGCAACCGAGATGCCACAAAAGCATAATGTAGAACATCTCCAGCAGCATACACCCCAAGCCCCCCAAAGGAAAAGGGAAGGGTGGCAAGTCGCCACTGCCAATCCCCAAACCCCGGCCCAGACGCATTAACAATACGTTCTAAATGAGAACGAAGAGTCGCGTCAAAAGCAAGCTGAGCCGATTCAAAAACAGTCGGTGGGCAAGTACGCAAAGCAAAATAAAGTTTGGAGATACCAGTACAGGCCCGGATCAACAGCAACTCACACTGCGGATCATCAAGCAGAGCGACGGAACCCATAAGTGCGATAGTTCTGGTCACTCTACTCATCACGAGCTCGCTGCTGAAATCATGACTCGCACTAACAGGCCCACCAAGGACTTTGACACCACGCATCGGTCTGGCGATAGTAGGGGGGAAGACACCAGGGAGCCTACTCCTAGGATCTTCCGAAGGCCAAAAAACCTCGGTTTTACTGACATTAAGATGAAGTCCCGAACGAGGACCATCATCCATAATCAGCTCCAAAACCTTCCCCAAGATCAAGGTATCCCTGACGTTAGTGCCATCATCCAAGTACCAAGCCTGCAACCTCAAATCAAAAGAGTCCCGGATCTTACAAATCAAGGGATGTAACACCAAAGAAAAAAGCAAAGGACCTAAAGGATCACCTTGCTGGACCCCTTGACAAGACCGCAAGCTGTGCTCACCGTAATATAACCGAGCAGGACTAGAATAACAAAATTCCACCCAACGAGAGAGAACAGGACAGTGAATACGAACCTCCCATAACATGATTTCCCAATCGACCATGTTAAAAGCATTCTGAAAATCCACCAAGAGCATGGAAAGACCCACCTCAACACCCTGGTCCTCAACAAGCCGGTTCAAGGCATGCAAGATAGCCTCACCCGCACCAGACACCCCAACTCCGAACTGAAGACCAGAAAAATAGCCATTCAGCGACGGACCAATCAGGAAAGGACCAACCTTAGACACACGCCGTCTCCAAATCGTGCCAACAGCAATAGGACGAATACCGCCGTCTGGCTTAACAATCGGGGTTAGTGGAGCACTAGCAATGTACTCCCCGAGAACCTGCGGGCAACTGCCCTCGGGAAAGAGATTAACCACCCGAGTGACAGATGCGATCAAATCGTTCGAAACAGCAACTGCGGCACCACCCAAACAATCCAAAAGGTGCTGGGCACGAAAACCGTCCCTCCCACAGGAAGTGCCACGCGGAAAACCTCCAATCATGTCCAGAACCACTGACGCGGACGCGACGAGGGAATGGTGATTACCAGGCAAAGGAGGCAAAGCGGGAGAAGGGACGACGGGATGCTTATCCCTCAAAGCCACTAGAGTATCATCGGTGTAAGGAGCAACACCAGAGGAAGAAAGTACACGAACAGCAGCAGTGTAATGCCCGTCACAAATCTTCCTCCGACACTGCCTAATGTTGAGCTCACTCAGGTCGAGGTCCTCATTCACACTAAAAGAAGGAGCAACCTCAGCCAGAGTATCCTGCAGAAGCAACAAACGACCACCCGGCTCATCCCAGCAACGAATGGCGCTAGAAATACTCTCCTCCTGACGCTGTCGTCGAATAACAAATCGACACTCAAGGTTACTCCGAGGGGAGAAAGTCTTAAGTATGCAAAGAGGCAACGCAAGCAAGGTGACCCAACACGTGAGATTACGAGGAGAGGCAACCACATCATCAAGGGCCCCCCGAAAGACCCGAGAAAACCCTAAACGACACTTTGGAGGGATGGATTTAACAGTACGTAACCCCTTAGCCAACAAGTGATCAAGAGAAGTCACATTAAACCCAACTACCGGGGGATCAACAATACCACTAGATGACGAAACTGTAGGGGTAGATGGTCGGGGAAAGCCGTATAGAACAAAGTGGATAACACCATCACCACAATTAGGGGCCTCGATAAAAGACTCCGCATCGTGCCGACAGCCCTTGTTGTGAGTATGAGTCCGAAAACAAACCCCACACAACCAAATACCCATCCGACAAAAAGTAGACTCAGCAGCCAAAAAAATAGGCAAAGAAGCAAGAGATTGACACATGTGGTCCCGGGCAACCCCCTTACAATGATGATCACGGAGATGGATAAGCAGCGAATTTTTAACAAAACCCTTACCCCATCCATCCCTACACCGATCGAGGCCTACAAAAGGGCAGTGGAACCGCACCAGGTCGGGCATGATGGGACAAACCAAAAAGGGAAACCCAACGGAAAAAGAAAAAGGCAAACAACGGAAGCGAGAGAAAACCGAGAACGAAAAGGAAACAAAAAGAGCAAAAAGAACTAAACTCGGGACGGAGGTGGACCCCAGCACTCGGAAGCAGACCGCAACAACCTGAAAACAACCCGAACACCAAGTCGGCAACCTCAAAACTCCTGCAAACCGAACCCACGTCTGCAGCCCAAGAACCTGCTGAAACCGGCGACGGCACCCAGACTTGACCAACGTGGCACCGGCGAATTATCGGCACCGGCGACAACGTGCGCCGGCGAAGAGCACCAGCAAGCAGCAGGCGCACCGGCGAAGAGCAGCGGAAGCAGCAGCGTGAAAAGGTGAACCCTCTCGCGCTCACAGAATCCGGTGACCGGCGACGTGAGGTCTGGTGGCCATCGGGTGAAGATGGTGGCGTGAGGCCGGCTGAGTGAGGAGGGTGGCAGTGGACGATGCACGGTTAGAAGACGCAACACAACCAAAGCCGGACGGCGACCGGCGACGCAGAGGCCGGCGACTGGGGAGGCCGGCGACCGAGGTGCGTGCAGAAGGGTGGCGGATGGCAGAAGGGGTGGCAGAAAGGGTGATGATGCGTGGTGATGCGTGGTGCCCTAATCGCACCCTAAACGCCTAACCGCAGCACTCCTATTATTATTATTATTGTTATTATTATTATTATTATTATTATTATTTGCAAAAAATATCATCATTTCATTAGTATTAATGAAATTACAAGTTTGCAAAGTAAACCACACTAAGCATCACCATACAATAAAATTACCCTTCCATCATTCTATCCAATATCATCTTATACCTATAGTTATGTCTATAAATCATGA
This sequence comes from Agrostemma githago, assembly GCA_958450325.1. NCBI lineage: Eukaryota > Viridiplantae > Streptophyta > Magnoliopsida > Caryophyllales > Caryophyllaceae > Agrostemma > Agrostemma githago. The sequence continues at coordinate 54,688,241 of OY288247.1, read as the reverse complement.
ACCTCCTAATAATCACAAATTTAGTATGAGAAACTATGCTTTCAATGGTATTGGCCGCTTCACTAAATAGCCTCATGTTTCTTTCCTTCCAAATAAGGTAAACTGCTGCAGCTGGACACGCCATAAACCACTTAGCTTTCCAATGTCTACGCTTCCTTTTCTGAAGAATCCATTTTTGAGCCTGAAACAGACCAAGAGGAGGAGAAGACAAACGCATCCAGACCATTAGATGTAGCCAAAGCTCCCTAGAAAACGGACACATGAAGAATAAGTGCCGAACAGACTCTTCCTGCTGCATACAAATTGGACACCTATTAGCCAATTGAAACCCTTTATTCTTGAAATTATCAGCAGTAGCAAGCTTGTTCTGCAAAGCCAATGAGACAATAATCTTGTGTCTTGGCATAACAACTGAAGGACCCAGACTTCTTGCTAAAAGTCGATGCTCACTGACCTGCTGAAAAAAAGTATACGCCTTTGAAACATTAAAGGTTCCCCCCTTACCGCACGAATCAATAAATAACATTGCATCCTCTAAAGAGCCACTTAGTTTAACGCACTCGTCACGAACCTGCAGAACTCCCTTCAATCCTGCAGAAAATTATTCTTTGGTGATAAACCAGACAGATTCAGTCTGCAGTACATAGGCCTTACACCAGCTTATCCAAATACTACCCTTGCAATTAGAAAGCTGCCACAACCATTTAGACAGCAGCGCTTTGTTCCAACCACTTAGATTCTTGATATTAAACCCACCAGATATCCAAGGAGTGCATATATCTGCCCACTTTTTAAAGACTAATCGCCTCTTCCCATGATCAATTCCTCAAAAGAAGTCTTTACATATCTTATTAACTTTACTAACCACAGCTTTAGGAATAAGAATACTCGAACACCAAAAATTTTGCAAGCCAAAGATGATTGAATTAATCAACTGAGCTTTACCTGCATAGGACAAAAGCTTCGTAGTCCAATGAGTCACTAAATTCTGGATTTTGAGAACGAATGCATCAAACATTTCAACTTTAATAGTTGCATCATGGAGTGGAATACCCAAATACTTGAACGGAAAAGAGCCGACTGCAAAACCAGTGACCTGAAGCATTTGCCTTCTAATTCCAGGATCGGTACCCCCAAAGTAAATACAAGTTTTATCCAAATTTGCCTTTAATCCAGAAACCAAACCAAATTCATCCAAGACCTGTTTCACAGCCAAGACAGAAGGAACATCTCCCCTAGTAAAGATCATAAGGTCATCGGCAAAGATTAAGTGATTTAACTTAATCTTGCAACACTTAGGATGGAAGGACACTTGACTCTTATTACCAATTTCCCTCAAGGATCGAGAAACAACTTCCATGCTAAGAACAAAAATGTAAGGGGAGAGAGGGTCACCTTGACGAATCCCACTTTCACCTCGAAAAAAACCATGAACTCCTCCATTCAATTTGAGAGAATACCAAGGATGAACAATACTACTCATTATCCACTTCACATAAATTTCAGGGAACCCCAAGGAAACCAACATATCTTGAATGAAAGACCATTGAACTGAGTCAAAAAACTTCCTAATGTCCACTTTCATCATACTCCTAGGCGTGATAAACTTCCTATTGTAACCCTTGACAAGGGTTTGAGAAAGTAATGTATTCTCAAAAATACTCCTACCCTTTATGAAAGCAGCTTGTTCCTCTCCAATAATACTAGGCAAAAGAGGCTTCATCCTATTAGCCAAGATCTTACTAATTGTTTTATAAAACACAGTACAACAGGAAATAGGACGAAAGTCAGTCACAGATAGAGCATCCATTTTCTTAGGAATAAGAGTAATTAATGTTGAATTGGCTTTCTTCGACATTCTTCCTGTTTTGAAATAACTTAGAATTGCCTTACAAAAATCATCCTCAATGATATTCCAAGCAGTCTTGAAGAAACCTGCAGAAAATCCATCACTACCCGGACTACTGTTAATATCCATACTAAAAACAGCATCCTTAATTTCCTTTAATGTAATTGGATCAGTTAACTTGCTCCAGGATTCCATAGAATTACAAGGCCCTTCCTTAATAAAGGATTGTAAGCCCTCAACTGATGTAGCCTTCCCCAACAGCGCTTTATAATACTCCTGAAAAACAGAAACTACAGCAGGAGTACCTTCCTGGATTGAGCCTTTCATATCCTTAACAGCACCTTCGTTTCATGGTGGGTCTTCAAATGGTATCTTCGTCAGGGGGAGATGGCTCCCCTGGGTATTGGTCCCTGCAGAGACAGAAGAAGTACGCTCTGGTCTGGTCGGCTTTGAGCAGCCTGAAAGACTGGAAGAATAATTTCTTGTACGTACATAGCGCGTCAGGGTGGAGGATTCCTAGGCATTTTAGGAATCATGTTCATACCCGTATGGAAACTCGCGAAGATTACCACCCAGGCGTCGGGGGGAAGGCCCTGGAGGTAAAGCTGAGTGCCAGAGAGGAGATTTTAGTCAAGAAGTTTGAAATAGTTGCGGATAAGTCCGGTGTCTTTGGCCCTGCTTTCTGGCTCCCACACGCAGAGCTCATAGCCACAGATGAGTACTTGCTCCCATTGGGCCTAATCACTAGCCGTGAAGGTAGTTTTGGGGGGCTTTTGCTGGCGCGATTTTTTTGAGATTTTTTATTCTTTTGCTTTTTAACTGACTGCCCTTTCTTCTCTTGCAGACTTCGCTTCTCATCGTTGGACAAGGAAGCAAGTTAAGAGGCTAGGTTTGAGTGAGGAGTTTGTCATCCTTTCCAAGCGTCCCTCCCTCCCTTCAAATTTCAAGAAAAGGGAGAAAAACTTGATGAAGCTTGTAAAGGATTTTGCTGCTGGTCGGAGGCTACCTCTCCCTCCCCGACTGCCGTCAGCAAAGTCGGCGACCCCTTCCCCCAGTATCCATGAAGGGGAGGCTGAGGTCACCTCAGGGGCCACCCCTTCCCCTGATCAGAAGCAGGGCGCCTCTCCAGCCGGGCCTCGAGCTTCCCAGGGATCGCACCCTGTGAATTCAGAGGGGACTGGGGAGAATGCCCCCTTGGAGTCGAGAAGGAAGAGGGGTAGGGAGCCCTCAGGAGCTGACGTGGTGGATTTGGAGGCGGATGTTTCTACCCCTGAAGCAAAGCGCCCTGCTCGTGAACTTGCGAGCATTCCTTTTCCCGAGGAAAACACGGAGTTTCATTATACTGCTGGTGATAGTGTAGACGTATCGGGCCTGCTTTCCGACTCTGGCGTCGTCCTGGCTGATCGTCTTACCAAGTCCGTGACTTCAAACTCCCACCAGGTGCTCCAATATATCCAGCGTACCTCCAAGGTTTTGCTGGCATCTGCCGAGCTGGCGGCTCTCAGCCGTCTGAGTGATGAAGAATTGACCTTCACACCAGGGGCTCCTCCTCCTGACCACCTGGCCATGGTGGAAAGGGACATAACTTTGATAAGTAATCTGAAGGACAAACTGGCGAGGCAAGAGAGTGAGCTGGAGGAGGCAAAGAGTCAGGCTGGCCAGTGGAAGCTTCAGGGAGAGAAAGCTGTGAAGGAAACAACCAAGCTTGAAGCTGAGATGAAGGAGAGCCGTTTAGCGATGGAGCAGGCTACCCTTTCTCTGGCTGAGATGGGGCACCTAAAAAGAAAAGTAGCTGATTTGGAGGAGCAACTGTCCAGAGTTGACTCGGCCTTTGAGCAGGCGAAGGGAGAGTGGAAGAAAGAAAAAGAAACCCTTGCGGAGGAGACCGAGGCTGCGGTGGATGCAAGCTTCGTGAGTGGTGCCAGCTCTTCCCTGGAGTTGGTGATGGAGGTGATTGGGGAAATGTTCCCTGCGTTTGATAAAGAGGCTTTCCGGAGTCTCTACTCTGCTAAGAATGAGGCTCGGGCAACCAGACCACCTGAGGCAGCTGCCGGCCCAAGCCAGGATGCTTCATAGTGTTTACCCTTTCCTTGAAATAGCTCTATTATGCGCTGAGCCTTTTTGCTATGGCCAGCTGTTTGTAATATTTAGCTTTTTCGGATCTTTTATCTTTGTCTTTTTGTAAAAACTTTTACTCTTCATAGGTTTGTTATGAAATGCTTTTTCTGGTCTGCTTTTTCTCCTCTCTTTACGGTATGGCCTGATCCAGGATTTGGGAGGGATTGTTCTTAACTCTTGTTAGCTGTGTTTCTTGGCCTGTCCCTGGCCCCTGCCTGGAGTCAGGGAGTCTTCCCCCTGCCTGTCCAGAGGTAGGCGGGGAGGGTTTCTGCGTTTTTTATACAAGGTTGGGGGGTTTGCCCCCAGTCCTTGTTGGCTGTGCGTAGCCTGGCCTGTCCCTGACCTCTGTTTGGAGTTCAGGGGGTTTGCGTTTTTTATACAAGGTTGGGGGAATTGCCCCCAGTCCTTGTTAGTTGTGCGTAGCCTGGCCTGTCCCTGGCCTCTATTTGGAGTCCAGGGGGCCTGCCTCCTTCCTGCCCAGAGGTAGGCAGGGAGGGCTTTTTGCGTTTTTTATACAAGGTTGGGGGAATTGCCCCTAGTCCTTGTTAGCTGTGCGTAGCCTGGTCTGTCCCTGGTCTCTGTTTGGAGTCCAGGGGGCCTGCCCCCTGCCTGCCCAGAGGTAGGCAGAGAGGGCTTTTGCGTTTTTTTTATACAAGGTTGGGGGAATTGCCCCCAGTCCTTGTTAGCTGTTTCGCAGCCTGCACCTTTCCTGCCCAGAGGTAGGTAGTGGTTTTTGGAATTTTTGTTGGGGGGTCCATTTTCCTCGGTTTTGGCAACAGGGGGGCCTCCCCCTATTGCCCCCTGCTCGTTTGTGTGTGAGAGCGCAAGCTTAAACAGACAACGAGTATGAATTCTTGAGTGTTATAGAAATTTTGTTAAGACATTAGATTGGTCGGAGCCGTCGACATTCTTTTTTGATCGTTCTCCGCCAATACTCTTTCCTAAAGACGTGATTTCCTTAAGACTTAGTTACACATAGTATCTTTTTAGGGTGTCGGCATTCCACTGTGCGCTCAGCTCTTGGCCTGCTGGGTTAGCGATTTTGTATGTGCCTGTTCCCAAGATCTGGGTCACTTGATATGGGCCTTCCCAGTTGGCGCTTAGTTTGCCTTGCTCCCTAGATTTTCTAAAAGCCTGTGTCTTCCTTAGTACTAGGTCGCCTACCTGGAACCTTCTCTCATGCACCCTTTTGTTGTACGCCTTTCTCATTCTTTGCTGATAGGCCACTATGTTGGCGCTAGCTTCTTCCCTAATTTCATGGACCAGGTCAAGAGCCTCGGCCATTGCTTCGTCGTTGTCGGCCCTGTGGTATTGCTGAGATCGCAGGGTAGGAATTCGCACCTCGATGGGTAGCAGAGCCTCTGCTCCATACACCAGGCCAAAGGGTGTCTGACCTGTTGACTCTTTTATGGTGGTTCTTATTGACCAGAGGATACTTGGCAGCTCGTCTGCCCATCTTCCTTTGAGGTCATCTACCATTTTTCTGAGCCCATTTAAGATTTGTTTGTTTGCGGCTTCAGCCTGCCCATTGGTCTGTGGGTGGCAGACGGCGGAGTAGGCGACAGTTATCCCATGCCCTTCTAGCCATGCTCTTAGGGGGTCATTGTCAAACTGCCTCCCATGATCGAATACCAATGCTTTTGGAAGGCCGAATCTGGTTATGATGTTCCTCCAGATGACCTTCCTGACTGCCGGCTCGGTGATGTTTGGGACTGCCTCGGCTTCAACCCACTTGGTGAAGTAGTCTATCCCCACAATCAGAAACTTTAGTCCCCCTGTAGCTGTAGTAAAGGGGCCCAGTATGTCCATCCCCCATTGAGCGAAAGGAATGAGAGATAAAATCGGCCTGAGCTCTTGGGCTGGGACATGGATTGATGGAGCAAAGAGTTGGCATTTTCTGCATTTTTGGGTTAAGCTCCTAGCGTCTGCTAGCATGGTGGGCCAGTAGTAGCCTGCTCTTAGAGCTTTATGGGCCAATGATCTCCCTCCAATGTGGTGCCCGCAGATTCCTTAGTGGATGTCGTCTAAAACTTCGGCGGCCTGCTCTGCCTTTAGGCATCTGAGCAGGGGGAAAGTAAAAGATTTCTTGTAGAGCTCTTCATTAATGATTATGAACCATGCTGCCTTAGCTTGTATTTTCTTTTTCTGTACTGGGTCAGGTGGTAGGATGCCGTACTTTTTGAACTGAATGAGGGGTGTCATCCAGTTTTCCTGTCCCTCCTCAACGGTGCTGACTGTCTGGCAGGCAGTGGTGGACCTCTCGTGCTCAACATCAATCCAGACTGACCTCCTTATGTCTTGTAGGCTGGAGCTGGCCAGTTTTGACAGAGCGTCAGCCCGATTATTCTGTGATCGGGATATTTGCCTGATTTCATAGGACTTCAGGCTTGACAATTCCTGTTTTACTTTTTCAAGGTAGGTGGCCATGGTCTGATCTCTAGCCTCATATTCTCCATTAATTTGATTAACAATGAGCTGGGAGTCAGTTGCTAGTACAACCCGCTCTGCCCCTGCGGCTTTAGCCAGATTTATCCCTGCAAGTACGGCCTCATATTCCGCCTCGTTGTTTGATGCAAGGAAGGTGAATCTGAGCGCATGCTCAAAATCCACTCCCTCAGGGCTGGTCAGTACAAAGCCTGCCCCTGCACCATTGGCTATTGAGGATCCGTCAGTGTGTACGATCCATTCTTCGGCGGGGGGTTCTTCTTCCCCTGAATGGGAACATTCAGCCAGGAAGTCAGCCAGGGCTTGTGCCTTGATGGCTATCCTTGGTTGGTATGATATCCCCAGTCCGCTTAACTCAATTGCCCATATTAGCAGCCTTCCTGATTTCTCAAAATTTTCCAATATCTTATCCAGTGGCTGGTCGGTGAGGACCACAACGGGGTGTGCGTCACAGTAGGGTCTGAGTTTTCTGGCTGCAATGATGACTGCATAGGCGGCTTTTTCTATCAAAGGATAGTTTCTTTCAACTGCCCCCAGGGCGTGACTCACAAAGTAGATGGGCTGCTGTGAGCCTGCTTCCTCCCTTAGGATGACTGCACTCACTGTTGTGTTGGTGACAGCAATGTATAGGTATAGTTTTTCTCCGGCCACTGGTCTTGCCAAGGTGGGGAGTTTCTTCAGATGTTCCTTCAATTGTTCGAAGGCTTTCTTTTGTTCATCTTCCCATTTGAATTGCTTATTGCCCTTCAACACTTTGAAGAAAGGGTGGACTTGTCGGCCGATCTGGCGATAAAGCGGGCCAGGGCAGCCATCCTGCCTGTGAGCCGCTGAATGTCCCTTATGGTCTTAGGCTCTGGGAGGTCTAGGACCGCCTGAATTTTCTCGGGATTAGCGTCTATCCCCCTGGAGCTGACTAAGAATCCCAAGAATTTTCCGGATCGGACTCCGAACGTGCATTTTTTCGGATTCAGCTTCATCTTGTATGACCGCAGGGAGGAGAATGTTTCCTGCAGGTCTGTTAGATGCTCCTTGTCCCCCTTGCTCTTGACAATTGCATCATCGACATAGGCCTCCAAGTTTCTCCCTTTTTGGTTTTCAAAGACCTTGTCCACCAATAGCTTATAGGTGACGCCTGCATTCTTCAGCCCAAATGGCATCATCTTATACATGTAAGTGCCATGGCTGGTTATGAAGGCGCACTTCACCCTGTCAGGCTGCCAGAGGTACACTTGATGGTACCCTGAGAATGCATCCAAGAAACTCAACGTGGTATACCCACTAGTGGCGTCCACCAGTTGGTCTATTCTGGGCAGGGGGTAGCAGTCTTTTGGGCAGGCTTTGTTAAGATTTGTGAAGTCTACGCACATTCTCCATGCGCCTGACGACTTTTTTACCATCACAACGTTTGCCAACCACTCAGGGTAATCATAGACTTCGATGAAGTCTGCCTTTAAGAGTTTGTCTATTTCTTCTTTTATCGCCGCGTCTTTCTCTACGGACATGTTTCTTTTCTTCTGCTTTACAGGGCGATCTTCCGGGCTAACGTTTAGCTTGTGAACAATAAAAGTCGGGTCGACCCCTGGCATCTCATCTGCAGAGTAAGCAAATACGTCCTTGTTTTCTCTCAGGACTGCAATTAACTCCTTCTGGTAGGACTCCTCCAGGTCGGCCCCTATGAGGACCTGCCTTCCTGGTTCTAAGTCCACCAACATGCTCTCCCCTTCAGTCTCTAAGTGGGCTGCTTTTTGCTGGGCAGCCGGGATTTCACCCTCCCTGCTGGGGGAGCCTTCGGCTTTTCGTTTTCCTTTTCTTTCTGTTTCATGGGCTTGCAGGGCCACGGAATAACAGTGTCTGGCCGACTCCTGATCCCTATGGACCTTCCCTTCCATGCCAAAGTCTGTTACATAGGCTATGGTGAGGGCCCAGATTGACACAGCGGCTTCGATTTCATCTAGGGTGGCCCGCCCTATCAGGGCGTTGTATGCAGACTTGGTGTCCACCACAACAAATGATGCCCTGACATTCCTGGCAGAGGCCCCCTCCCCGAATGTTACCGGCAAGTCGATAACCCCCATGGGAAGTACACCTGCCCCACTGAACCCATACAAAGATCCAGGGGCTGGCTTCAGATGTCTTTTTTCTAGATTCATTTTTTCAAAGGCGTCTTTGTACAAGAGGTTTGTGTAGGCGCCAGTGTCCACCATGCATCTCTTGACGATGTGATTGCTAATTTCAAGGGTTAAGACCAAAGGGTCACTATGCGGGTATATGACTCTCCCTGCATCCTCAGGGGTGATGCTCAGGGTAGTGCCTCTTGGACTTCCTGCCCTCTCGGCGTAGCAAATTTGGTTCCGTAATTCACGGATCTGCCTTTTCTGGCTTCGTCTGCTGGTTCGCCCCTCTGCATCTCCTGACACTACGTGGATGATCGTGCGATTTTGTGCTGAGCCTTCAGGTTTGTCCGCCGCCTCCTTTTGGGGTTTGTTCCTTGTTGCATAGTTACTCAGCCAGCCGTTTCTTATGAGTTTCTCTATTTCGTCTTTGAAGTGTCGGCATTCTTCTGTGGTGTATCCTATGCAATCGTGGAACGTGCAGAATTTTTTAGGATCCCCTTTTGGGCTGCGCAGCTTGTTTGGACGATTCCATTTTGCCGTTTCTTTCTCCAGCTCAAAGATTTCTGCCCTCGGCCTGTTGAGGGCCGTGTAGCTGTCAAACCTTGGCTGGTAGGTAGTGCGTTCTTTCTTAGGGGTATCTCCCTCCTCTCTTTGTTTGCCTGGCTCGTTTCTGCTACGTCCACCCTGCGGTCCCCCTTGCGGCTTTTTCTTGCCTGCAGGGGTGTCCGGCAGGCTGTGAAACTCTTCCTGCAGAATAAACCCTTCGGCGATTTTTTTGGCCTTGGCCAAAGTTTCTGGCTGGGCCCTGATCATCTGATTCTTCATTTCCCCTGGGAGCAGGGAGATTGTCAGGGTGTAGGCAGCGGTGGAATCATTAATCTCTCTGACTTGCTGGTAGGACAAATCAAACCTCTTTAGGTACTCCATGACGCTTTCGCCCTTTTTCTGCTTCAGGGAGAGTGAGTCGCCTCCTTTTGTTCCCTGCATATTTTTCAAGGAAGGCCTCGGCTAACTCTATAAAGAAGCTGATCGATCCCTGGCGAAGATCCCTGAACCATCCTTGTGCAAGTCCTACCAGGGTGGTTGGGAAGATTTTACACCAGATTGTGTCATCCACGTCATACATACCCATGTGACTCTCAAATGCCGCCAGATGATCCTCTGGATCTGTGGTCCCGTCAAACTTGACGGTGGGCATTTTGATTTTCGGGATGGGGTATTCTTGTACATCAGGATGAAGAGGAGTTTTCGTGGGCTTGCCTACCATTCGTGACCTGCTTTCCCCAGACTGGTTACCGTGGATATCCCATTATCTAGGGATCGGTTTCCTCGTACTGGGGGAGCGGTGCCTCGGTGGCCGCCTGCTCGCTGCTTCGTCCTCTGTGTCAGGGGAGATTTGTCTGGATCGTTTTCTCCGGGACTGAACGAGGTTGTCATCTTGGTGGTACCTTGATTCAAGCGGCTGTCCCCGGTTAAGCCTAGATTGCAGGCTTTGGGACAACCCTGGGACTGGTTGTCCCTTTGCTGCTGGTGTCAACCGGGAAAAGACTCTGCCCTGTTTTTCTCCCAGGCGTTTGGACGCAGGCTCCTTGTGCCTCATCCGCTCCTGCAATCCCTGAGACAGACCTCTCTTCTCTCCGGATGCGGACTTCGTGGTGTGTATGGAGAACGCCTGTTGCTGGCAGGCGGCTCTGGGCTGCCTGCAGTGATGCGCCTCTGCACCTGTGCGTATACTTGAGCTGTTCTTCTTGCTTTCCTCTGAGCGTTCCTGACGGCGGTTCGCTTCGTGCCCCCAGCCCCTTCCCTGCTGACTGAGGGGGGCTGTCTGGGGGTCGTTGCGACCCTGCCTACCAGGTCCTCCGGAGTGAACTCCTGGTTAAGCATTGCGGAGAAGAAAGCGGCTGTCAGTACCATCTGAGCTGGGGTTAGGTTCAGGGTGTGCCCTGGATGTGCCCCCAGTTCTGGTGCTACAGCTGCACTGGGCATGCCCAGGAGACTGGTTCCCCCCATCTCCAGGATCGTGGGGAGAGGTGCCCTCTCCGGCTGCGGCATGCCGTATAGGGGGGTCACCGGTGGGACCGTCGGACCTACCCCTACACTGGTGTCAACGATCTCAGGCATGATTACTTTGATTGGTTAGTTTTTGTAATTGGGAATGGTTGATTTTTGTGGGTAATTCGTGGATACAACCAGATCTTGCCCACAGACGGCGCCAAATTGTCCCGGTATTGGAATCAATTAACCCAACGTAGAATTCGGGTTCGTATCGCTCAATGTTGCTTTGAATGTCTATCGATCAATCTTGATTGGCTCTCCTTCCTCCTACTCATTCAGTCGGACCTTCCCGGCGGAATGGGCTGGCTCCCTGCACATAGAACGCACAGGGCCTCGGAGGTTGTCCGAGGAAACCCTCTCCGATGCCTAAGTCAGTCCGTGAATGCCTTAAGAAACCAAGCTCGTGAGGAACTAGGTGGTGGTTTAAGAGTAAGAGTTCTAGAGAGAGAAAATCCAACCCCTTTCTTGTGGAAAATGGAAGAGTATTTATACCTTCCCACAAGAGAGGGAAGTAGAAGAAGAATGAGTGGATAAGGAGGTGACAAGTGGCTTCTTCTCACCCACCCATTCTCATTTACCTTCAGGCAAAATGACGAAGAGGTCCTCGGTGATCCCTACCCTGCCTGTGGAGATTTCCCCAGGGGGCAGGCGAGTATGAGTCGTGAGGGCTAGGCTCCAGCAGGCTGCGTCACCCAGCTGGCCCGGCGGTCGCCTGGAATCCTTAGTAGGTCTTACCACTTCAATACTTTTGCTTTGACTATTCGACGGGTCGGTTTCTGGGCTTTCTTGGCAATCCTCTGGGAGCCTGCCTAGCAGGCTGTCAGTATCAGGCTGCCGACCCCAATCAATTATTATTATTATTATTATTTTATTTTTATTTTATTTATTTTTTCCAAGAAGGTTACGTCTCTTTATTCTTCCATAAAGGGGAAAAGAAAGAGGCTAGATCTTACAAAAACTACCCCCTAATATGTGAAAAAAAAAACATCAAGTACAATACGGTTTGTTCCAAATATTATTATTATTATTATTATTATTATTATTATTATTATTATTATTATTATTATTATTATTATTATTATTATTATTATTATTATTATTATTATTATTATTATTATTATTATTATTATTATTATTATTATTATTATTATTATTATTATTATTATTATTATTATTATTATTATTATTATTATTATTATTATTATTATTATTATTATTATTATTATTATTATTATTATTATTATAAGGCTAATTTGTCAATAACTACCTATTAAATACAAAGTTTTACAATTTACTACCTATTAAAACAAACTTCGAAATTTACTACCTAATATAAAATATTTTGTTACGAATTGCTACCTTAGAACAATTATGAGTAGAAAATCAAACATTTTAAATTATTGTCACAAAAATTTATCAAAATATTCCCTTTATACCCTTACTCCATTAATTCTATCTTTTATCTCGTTCACTTCCTACAATTTTTCTTCTCTGCATTCATTATGCGTTCATCTTCATTTACGTTTCCAATAGTCCGACCCTAACTAAATACACGAATTTGACTAGTAAACTAAATTGAAGGGACTTGAACTGAAATGACTCGAATGTTTATCGTAACATACAAAATTTTGTCCCTAAATTCTTTGAAAATAAAACACCCGAAAATGATCTGCCTGAAAATGCTCCGACCAAAAACCGAACTTATAGTATATGATGTATCAAATTTGTGTGTCAATTTGAACGAGAAAAGAAGATAGTTTGAGAAATTGTCATATGGGAGATGATCAGTTGATATTGCTTGCTGCCGCGAGTGATTGAAAGTTTGACATAATTTAGGGTAATTTAGGGTAAATAATTAGTAAGGGTATTCTAGTCCTTTTACTATTTTTCTTTGTGAGAGTTATTTGTAAATACTAATTTGTAAGTCAAAAGTTTATACATGGTAGTAAATTTTGAAGTTTGTTTTATTAGGTAGTAATTTGTAAAATTTTATATTTAATAGATAGTTATTGACAAATTAGCCTTATTATTATTATTATTATTATTATTATTATTATTATTATTATTATAATTATTATTATTATTCTTATTATTATTATAAAGCATTGTTGTTATTGTTATTACTATTATAATCAACGACCACGACCACGTGCACTCATTATTATTATTATGATTATTTTTGTTGTTATTGTTGTTGTTGTCGTCGTTATTACTATTACTATTACTATTTCTCTACTTAAAGTACTGTCTTATCTGTATCTATCTATCATCAATACACTCTATTAAAACTCAAATAAAGCATCTCCATCCCCATCCATCATTTATCTAATATTATCTTCTAATAAAACCATGTGTTCTTCTATGATTGGACAAAACAACTAAACAAACCGACAAACAAAATTAAGAAAGGAGGGAGGGAGTGTGTTAAAAAACAGAGACAATCAATTAACAAATTTTTTAATTAATAAAACTCAATCAATTAAGAAAGAAGAGACAAGAGGAAAACCTACTCAGCTCCCACCTCGCTTCATCGTCCCCTTCCATTCATCTCTCCCTTCCATAATTTATTCATAAGTGTATTATCACCCACAACAATGAATACAAAAATTATTATAGAGCATGAACCTCAAAATGCCACGCCAAGTGTACAATCAAAGCGACCCGATTAGACATACAACCAACCTCAATATGAACCTCAGTGTACCACCCAAACAGAATTAGAGCTTGCGGTAAACACACCAATTAAAGAGAAAAAGAGAAAGCTGGACAAGAGGTAAGTGAACAATTATTATGTACATCAACTACAAGTAATACATTGCTTATATTTTATGAACAAAACTAACACACCCAAAATGTGTTATAGGCCTGAAGTGGTAGTAAAAGAAGCAACCGTAACAATAGAAACCATGGAAAAAAAAGAGGCGGATATTTGAAAATCCAAACTAAAGACGTGAGAGAAAAACTAAGAAAGATCAAAGTCATAATTCAAGATGATTACGTTCTCCAATAAAAGTTAAAAAGTTGAATTACTCCTTCCGTTCCGGTCAATTGTTTGCCTATTCCATTTTAAGCCATCTTGGTCATTTGTTTGCCTTTCTATTTTAAGAAAAATAATTATATGTAAAATGATCCTCCACATCACTTTTGCTCCACATGTCACCCATTTATTGGATCTCTCCCCCTTACTTGGTCTTTGTGCCAAAATCAAAGGCAAACAATTGATCGGGACGGAGGGAGTATTAGTTATTATGCATTACATCTTATAGCGTTATATCTCATTTTCGTCAATAATCACTCACTTACGTTCTTACAAACACACTTTTAGTCTAATTCACCTTACTACACTTGTGGTGACATGTTTGATTTACGTTTCGGCACTTTCAGTCCGGCTTTTTTTCCATACCATTCATTTAACATTCATGCCATATATATTTCCGTAACTTGGATCGTTCACATCCTCTTAAGCTCCGTCCTACTGATAATAATGCCTATGGAGGTAAATAAAATTACAATGATAAGAAATCAAAAAAGTGTATAAATAATAAAATAAATATTGGACAATGAGGCAAAAAGACGGAACTGTGATTTACAAATGTCATAAAATGATATAGTCCCGTGCGGTGCACAGGTATGGCGACTAGTTTACTCTTTAAACTACTTTCCTATAAACTCCAAGTTGTCATCAATTGGTAATATGATGAGTTTCATTCAAACGCTTTTCGTTAACTGAACTTCATAAACAACATTTTTTTTGTACAATTTATAATATATGTCCACATTTGTAACCAGTTAAGCAATTTACGGACGTTCTTGAGGATCCGTTACTATTATCAATTAAATACAACTGCACACAATTTATTACATATTTGGTCGATCGTTAAAAAATCTAATCGTCCGTTGTATCGTGCTGTACAACGTAACTGCATATTGTTCCGATAAGTGAAATGTTTATCGTTGCCAACTCTATAACTTCCTTGTTAAGATGAATTGTGGAATAAATATTGCCCACTAACTTCATAAGAGCTGTTTTACATGTTAACTGCAGTTAACATAAAGTTATCGATTAGCGTACGTTTGTACGCCTGTTATTGTTACTGTTGCTATTTAATACTGTCGTTACCTGCCGCGGACAACAATCTATACCCGATTTGGGTGCACACACTGTTGCGATGAATGTGCACTTCGATCAACCTATCGCCAGCGTAACAACCGTGCAATAACATCGAAGTGTAGAAACGTTGATCGAACTGAAACACTGCCCGAGAAGCACACTACTTAGAACAAACTTGACCTTTGAATTTTGTCTAAAAGCGTTTATGAAATGGCAACATAAGTAGAGTTCATTCTCGAATACCATTAGAAATTACCGAGTACAAAATTCATTGCATGCAAGTCATTGATTTCCTATAACTAATTAGCAACCACATATATATACTACGTACTAAATCAAAATACTTACTTCCGTTCTTATGCATTTAATCGTCATAGAAGTTCGAGTAGATTTCATTCAAAGCGTCCATAATATGTTCGTAGTGAGCATATTCCTCAGCCTCCCCAAGTACGTCCCAACAAAACGGAACCACTTCGGCACCATGCGGTAGTCCGTTTCCCACGAGAGGTAGTGCTCATCCTCCCACGATGCAACCCAACAATGTGGTCCGGCTTCGTAATCCCACTGATCGTCCATTGCTTCCTTGGTCTTCTCAAAATCCTCAAACTCTCTCTGAAGTTTGAACGCCTTGAAGTAGTTAATATGCGTTGCACCGAACTCCACCACGACCGCCCTTTCGAAATCAAATGTCGGCGATATGTACGGGTCTATTCTAACCACATCGTACCCCAAGTAGATTAGTTGCATTTTCAAAATATGCAAATTTTGGCAGATATACCACCCGCCTTGCATGTCGAACGACATGTTATCGAGGATGCACTTTGGTGGTCACATCAATTCCCAATACATTTTCTTTGCTTGGTGACGATGGAAACAATTTTGTTGTTTCTTTCACTACAACAAAAAAACCTTTTCACGATGATTATTTCATGGCGATTGGAAAATCGACACAAACAATCCACAATTACTCCTATAATTGACGACTAAACCTAACGAATAAAAATTGACGCAAATACACCCCAATAAATGATGGGTTAGCTAGCATATCCTAATTCCTTTTTTCATTTAACCTCCCCTTAATCTTAATCCTAATCCCCTAAATCTTCTACCACAAGGACAAGAACGACACATCCTGCTCTCCCAACCCTACCACCAAACTATCCACACATTCCCTGACAACGAACAATCAACAACGTGAATGTGCCGCCTCAATCACGACCCCTTTCTTAATATTTTCGTCTCTTCACTTAATTCATCTCCTTTTTAATTGAACATCATCTTTCAATATAGCTCTCTTCAAATCAACTGGTAAGTTTTCATTCATTTTTCGCTTTTTTTTTTCGCGTTCAATTTCGGAATCAGTAAACCCTAATTTTGATTTTGGGTTCTGTAATTGTTTTTTTGAAGAACTTGGTTGAATAAAATTACTGAGTTCTTATGAAACTACAATTCATGATGAACTACGAATCATCTATGTACCTCATCGGTATGTCTTTTAATTGATGTTTGAATTATTGTTCCGCCATTTGCAGTTTAGGAAGCTGTTATTCATATCTGTTCCGCGTTTTCGTATTTCATAAGTCCGTGTGTTCGATTCATTTCTTAGGTACTATTATTGATGAATAAATGATTTGGCTTCAATGACATTTTTTTTATCAAAATCATTAGAGTTCAGATTATTAATGACAAAATTGGATGAGAATTAGGGGATTTTGATGGTGTTTTGGTTTATTTTTAATTGTTTTTTGGTAATACAGAAAAGGGACTTCATAGATGGTGGTACATTTCGGTCTTAAAAGTAAGCCCCTAGAAGGAGAATCTCATCATCGTCGTCGGTTTATTTGAAGAACAAATGCATAGATAATGGTGGCCCTTCTGAACCCTTTCGAAAGCCTCTCATTTCTTAACAATCCTTGTATGATTCTGTCTTGCTATTCCTTTATTTGATTCTTTCCTTTGTGAAATCATTTATTGTTGAATGGAGGATGGCAAAATTGTATGCATATTTGCATTTTTTGTTAGGTTTGCATCTATACTCAATGGCGTTTCAAGCACGAGATTACCATCCTATTTCCGTCCCATTTCCATCCACTGTACTGCTGCCCATTTTCGTCCTTGCATCGACATTCACAAGGTTTGTTTCGTCTCTTGGTTGTTCAATTGTTACCCGATTCACAAGTTGATCATAGAATAGGCTCTTAACGATTCGAGATTCCGGGGGAATTGGTAACCATGGTTATTGTGGTGCTTTAGTCATTTTAGTTGTAATGGATATCCTTAACTTTGAAGGGCTAATGCAGCTATGCAAGTAATATAAGCTGATTTTCTGTTTGATACTCATAATGGTATTGCCAGTTATGATCTTTGTTGCGGAGAAGTCAGAACTATGCTTAATTTGATGGATTTGGATAGGGAAAAGCGAAGCAAATTGTTGGGTCGACCCTTTCGGATTTGAAGGGAGGAGATCATTCATCAGCATTAGTTACCAATTTCGAGTCCGATAAGAGTGCAGGTGAATATGCAATGTTATATAGAGATGATGGCCTTCTTGGTGGTCATGTTATCATGCTTGGTGCTGACCCTTTGAGCCAGGCTGCTTCTATCGAAGCATTACATGCTTATCCTGGTAGGGTTCATTATCTTCTTATTTTTCAGGTAGTTTTATGTGGGTCATAAATAAAAACTAAAGAGTATTCATATGCATTATTTACAAGATTTAAATTATGCATCACTGAGGAGGTAATACTAATGATTTCGCTACTTCAAACTCTATCTCGCTTAATTACACCACTGCACCCACCAGACCCCAGTTCTATATACGACAACCAGAAGCATTCCTAGGATCGACCCGTGTCACCCTAATTTTCACATTTCAACAATTTTTCAGGAACCAAACCCTAACTGGTTCATCGGAACTGAACCAAATCCAACCCTTCATAGCCTTGTGCGGTACTTACTTTCTTTGTTCTTCAAATATTCATGTTTTGACAATCTTTATTCTTCAATTATTTAGATTTTCGTTGATTATAAACATATGGTTTAGTTAATCAAGTATCTGACTTTGAATTTCCCTAGTGATCCAGTAGATTATTTTGTTATAAATAGGGTACGCTGCTGAATTTCGTGTATCATCTACACTGGAAATTCCTTACTCTTATCTCAACTCTTGTTGGAAATTTCTTTATTAATATTTGATGGATCTCAAACATATATTGTTCGTGTTTCTTTTGTTATTACCTCACATATTTAATACTTGCTGCCTATGCTCAATGTTTAGTTTTCACTCTCCTTTCATTGTTGTCTTTTTTCTAATACTTCTATGTTATTTGATGTTGTGTATATATGTGTGCGTGTGCGCGCTCGCAACATCAAATAAGGGAAAGGTGGGGGTTAACTTAGGTATATGTTGTCTGTGTTGTATGCTAGATATATGTTTTCGGCTTTCTTGGTGGATTTCCTCATCTGTAAGGGAAAAGTTGGGGTGGCTCAGCTGGTGGCAAAGAGACAGGTTCGATGTGAACTTGTTCGTGAATATTAAGGTCTTTTTTTAATTGATGTACTTATTGCAATATTTTAATCCTACTCATTAAAGTTGTTCAAACGCAGGAGGGTTTAACCAGGGAGAAACCAACCCCCGTATTTTTTCATGACACCACTACTTTACATATTTCAGATACATAGGTGGAAGCTTTCCTTTGGTGGCCGAAGACTTAATATTTTTTTAGGCTGTCAAAAGCTCATTTGCACTTATTTTGTGCTTATTTATAATAATTAGTCGATGTTGGATATATGTAATTTTTGGAATTTATGAGTAATATAAAAGTTGCACGTTTTTTCACTTGTTTTTCCTATTTTTTTTCGCACTACATTTGAGAGATAAGGTGATATTTCGTATCAAATGAAATCGGTATCAAATTTACTACTACGTATATGGTTGTATTTAATAGTTACTTATTGCGTTGAATGTAATTGCAACAATTGTCATTGAATTACATTTTGTTGTGCTTATCGTGTTGAATAAATATGATACAATTATTATTGGAGGCAATATCGAATTATTTACCGTGTCAATAATAATCGACGCAAAAATCGTCACTAAAGCTCATCTTTTTTCGAGGCGATTTTAAGGAGTTAACCCAGCGAATAGGTTATTCGTTACGAAAGGCTACGGCAACGCCGCCTACCTCAACGAATGTACAATTGATGGGGAAACCGTTCTAGTCGAATAGAATCGCCACGAAATATCAAAATAATCGCCGCGAAAGGGTTATTTTGTTGTAGTGTTTGTTAGTGGAGAGAAGGTAGATTGTGAGTGAAGGTATATGGTTTACCCTTGGTAAATGGAAAGGTAAAGTTAAATGTGGGTAAATTTTTGGGTGGCAATAGTAGTTGGAGTTTCGTGTATGTTATTAGTGTAGGCGTAATTACTTTTAACAGTTAATGCAATTACGTAGTAGAACGTATTACAAATGAAACCACACCTTTGTACGTTTACCGAACTAAAGTCGCAATTTGTCGACATAGTGAAAGAATTTCCCTCCATCTCGGTCTGCGATAGAACAACTTGGGCTTAACTGTATAACCCCAGCAGACCTGCATTTGGGTCGTTCCAATTTGCTTTGGCTCATGATTTTGTTTGGCCCAAAAAAAGAGATACATTTGGAATGTAAGCATTCTTGTTTGGCCCAGCTCACTTCGGTCACTATCCTCCCGGACACGTTACGAAATCGGACGAAGCACCGCCAAAATCTTATTCTATATAACATGCATTTATAAAAAAAGATTTGTGCCCATCTACATTAGGGATAACGTGAGACGCAAGACAAACTTAACACCTCGAGATCCTGGATTTTTCTCTAATACCGTAAGGGATGGGGTTTGATTTCCTTCTCTTTCTCCTCCTTCGTACGTAAGTATGTACGTGTCCCCACACAACTATAAACTGTACTCTATATCTACTCAGTCATGTCACGGTAATTTCAACCACGAGAAGCAAGTTTAATTCCGGAGCATCCTAAAGCGGATGTGTCACAATGAGAAATCTACGTTCCTCAACATCCCTGTACGTACTGTCTCTGTAAATTTTACATAGTTCGTCATGTATCTGTATACTTTTTACCACAAACAAACAACTCACCTTCCTATTTTATCCTGTGCCTTAGTAAACCTACTACCACATAAACTTAAATTCAGCTTTGAAATTACTAATCTAAAATTTACCTTCCATTGTAATCAATATTTATCAAAATAATAGTGGGCAGCCCATGAATTTTTTTGATGTGTATCAAACTAATTATAATTAATTACGCAATGGTCGCAGCAGCTGAGGTTAGAGACTTCCAGGAGGGTGTGGATTCGTGTGATTTACATCATCTACCAGTCCACGGGGCTTTTTTCACGTGGAATAACAAACAAAATGCTCATGGGAGGGTGTTCAACCGTATAGACCGTATTATGGTTAATGATGATTGGATTCTTGAAGCGCCTAATGTAAATATTACCTTCTTACCAGAGGGTTTATATGACCATAGCCCTTGTGTTATACAGCTACGGGAAGCTGAAGTAAGAAAACCACCTAGTTTTCGTTATTTCAATATCTGGGGAAAGCATAAGGATTTTCTTGGCATTGTTAAGGAAGTCTGGGAGATGAATGTTGTGGGGGTTAGGATGTTTCAAGTTGTTAAGAAACTAAAAGCCCTAAAGCACCCATTGAAGAGGTTGATTAAATTTGTGTATGGGGATGTGGTTGCTGCAGCAGAGGTTGCTTTTGATCTGTTGGAACAGATTCAGGTTGTTTAATTTGCATTCTGATCCCAGGAACCAGACTCTCCAAACTGAAGAGCAGCTTGCTGCTATGACCGCCGTGAAGGAACTGGTTGTAGCTAGACAGTCATTTTTGGACAGAAAGCCAAATGCTAATGGCTTAATAATGGTGATGATAATACCCACTATTTTCACTGTGCTATTAAAGCTGGACTTGCTCGTAATAAGGTAGTAAATATTCACAACATGAATGGGGTATCCACGAATACAAATGAGGGTATCGGGCAAGCCTTCATACAATATTATGAACATGGGAACATACAAATGAGGGTACTGTGCTATTGAAGCACTGGGTAAGTCAGCAATTGTTAAAAGGTTCAATTATGCAATGGTGAGATGTGGTTGCACGCTCAATAATAGGATGCAGGAAGACTAGTCTCAGAGGTTTCAGAGGAAGAGATAAGAAGAGCTCTATTTCTATTGCTTCTAACAAAGCGCCTGGCCCGGATGGATTCTCATCCCAATTCTTTAAGGATGCAGATTCTATTATTGGGATGGATGTGGTGGCAGCATTGAAAGATTTTTCTAGCTCAGGCAGAATGCTACAACAGATTAACAATACAATAATCACGCTCATCCCCAAGGTTATTAACCCAACTACAGTAATGGAATTTCATCTTATAGCTGCTGAAATGTGTTGTACAAATGCATTTCTAAGGTCATTTGTAATATGATGTTTGCGACTCTACCTGACATAATCAGTCCTAGTCAGAGCGCCTTCATAAAAAATCGAGATATAGTTGACAATATTCTAATTTGTCAAGACCTAGTTCGACTCTACAACAGAAAGTCTTGCTCTCCCCGGTGTATGATAAGATTGACTTAAGGAAAGCCTACGATACCATTGAATGGTCCTTTATTGAGGATATGCTTAAGGCTCTATGTTTTCCCGAGCAAATGACTAGGTGGATAATGAGGTGTGTTTGCACTCTGACATACACGATCTCACTTAAAGGAAGCCAATTTGGTTATTTCAAAGAGGGGAAACTGACAAGGGGACCCAATGTTGCCCTTATTTTTTTCTATTTGCATGGAATACCTGAGTCGTATCCTAAATCTAGTGACCGACAGAGTGGAGTTCAGATTTCATCCACTGTGTAGGAGCCTGCAACTATGTCACTTGGCCTTTGCCCATGATCTTTTACTCTTCAGTAAAGGTACAATTGATTCGGTGATGATACTCATTAGAGCTATGAAGACGTTTGGGGTTGCTTTTGGCCTGAAAGTTAATGGTGAGAAATCATATATTTACACGAATGGAATTGGTGCTAATGAGGCGAGCAATATCCTTCTTATCTCAGGGTTTCACAAAGGAACATTTCCTTTTTGGTACCTTGGAATTCTCTTTTCTTATAAGCGACTAACAAATCTGGAATGTAATCAAATAGTTGAGAAGATCATGAAGCAAATTCGAAGATGGGGGGCTAGAAAGTTGAGCTGTATGGGGGTCGGTTGGTGCTTGTCAAGACCATCCCGTCTCAATTACATTCATATTTGGCACACAATTTTCTCATCCCTTCGGGCATTATTAGAAAGTTGAACGGATATTTCGCAATTTTTTGTGGTCAAGTTAGGAGGATTACGTTAAAATACCGCTAGTAGCCTGAGCTACTTGTTGCAAGAGCACGAAACATGGGGGTCTTGGCATTATTGATTGTATGGCATGGAACAAATCAATGTTGGAGTTTACAGAGTGTGGAGGTCCTGAAAGCTGGTGCTAGTCATCTTATTTGGCTAAAATAGCGAGATTTATACTAGCTTACTTGTTAGTTGGAGTTTTGTAACGTGCAAACTATAATTTCATATTAATGAGAATCACATTTCACTTAAAAATTTAATTATGCAATAAGACGGTTTTACGATGTAAGTAATTTATAATTAAAAAAAAACGCTCAAAGTCAAGCCCGTGAGCTAAACAAACATGAAAACTTACATAATTGTAATTAATTACGCAATACGATGGTTTTACAACGTAATTAATTTATAATTATTTTTAAAAAGAAAATGAAAAACAGCCCACGTCGTCCAGCCCATGGGCCAGACGTTGAACATTGACGTCTGGCCCATGGACTAGACGTCACTGTTTAACGTTTGACCCATGGGCGGATCTGGGTGTATTTAGTTACTAGTTGAAAAACCGGTGCAACTTGTTTGTTACTTGTTAAGGAACTAAGTTGATCGATTACATAAAATGATGTGACTATACATTAATATAAAGTATTAGTCAATGGTGAGAGTACGAAAAATACTAAATTAGTCTAGTACTTTGCACATATGTGAAAGGGTATTTTACGTCGATAACGTCCGTTATAAACACTTAATTAAATTTTAGGCATTACGGTAGCATTGTTGTTAGAATGAACAACAATTAAGGGTATTTTACATCGAAAAGTTCCTCCCTTATACCTATTTGGGTGTAAACAATCAAACAGTGTTGACCTCGTTTGGCCGACTGATTCGCCTCACTTCCCTGTATGAGTGGTCAGCCTCAACTCTGGCACAAGGAGCAAATAAGGGTCTTGGAGGGTGTCCAAGGTTGCCTCTCTGATGCCTAAGTCAGGTGAGGGAGTGATGGCAGGTAAGAAAGTCTAATGGTGGACCTTTACCTTAATTTCTAGTGAGATGTAGTTGTGTTGATTTGTGATCCCTTGATTAATCCGAATGAGGATACATCAAGCATTGATAAACTCACATTAAAACCAAGTGATCCTAATTCAATCCCCTTAGTCCCTCCTACTTGCTTGGTGATGTGCCTCCTAGAAGCATTGATTTAGCTCGTGCGCCAATAAGGGCCGAATATAAGAGCAAGGGGATACATTGCTCTATTATGATCATTTCCAAGTTCAAATAACAAGCAATTAGAGTAATTTCTTTCAAAGACTAGATAATGCATTCAAACCTATCAACCAACTCGAGCAAACAAGGAGTATTGCACCATATTTGGAGCATGGTTAGAGGCTGTATGTAGCCTTTTCTTGTTCAATGTATTTGCCTTCTAATTCATTGTATGTGTTAGGAAATAAGTGCCTAGCAATTGTCCTTTTGGACCTTGAATTGATTTGTTGCTGATATCTTTCCTAAAGTTTATCTTCTTGTTTTGGTAACATAAGATTGTTTGGTTTTAGGAAAGATTGAACCGTGTTTTCTAATTAGTTTAGGTAACTAGTTTAGGTGGAATAATACTATATAAAGACCTGACTAGTTTCTAGGTTAATTAGGACAGAGAGATGATTTGAGAGCACAATATAGAAGGCTGATCTGTGAGGTTTTCTTGAGAGAAAAACTCCGTTTGTTCCGAGTCTCTATTATTTGGTGGTTCTATTGATCTCGTCTTCGTTGGAGACCGTTGGAGTTTGTTCGGATCATGATTGGCCGCAAGATCGTTTGTCCTTCGTCTCGTCGTCGGTGAATTCGTCGTAGGTCTACTCAGTCTGGGTAGTCTCTTTCCAGTTTTAGATTACTATCTGGTTGGTAGAATTGGTAGTACTTTTGGCTTTAGCTGTGGGCTATTAAGCACGTGTATTACGGTCTACTGTTGTACTATTATCTCCACAATAGTGAATTTGGTCTCCTTGTCGGTGTGGACGTAGCCAGTGATTTTGCTGGTGAAACACGTAAATCCGTGTGTCAGTTTTACTATTGTTTGCTATTTGTTTTGTTCTTCTCGCGTAATTAACAAACCGTTGGTAACGGGACGCCTCCGTTACAACAGTATGCTAGTTAATACATTTTATAGTTTGTAAACCCACTTTATGAGGATTGACTTTACTGGTTTGGTCTTGTATTTGGGATGCGCACTTGAGCTATAAATAGCCTATTTATAGTGATTGATGAAAAAAACATTCCACTTTCATCAAACAAATTCAGTAAGTTTTACTACAAATCCCTGACTTTTGCGACAATTTTTTGGCCTATTTATGACGCTTAAAAGCGTTGAGGTTTTTTGGGCGTCGGGATTTGTTGATTCTTTCTAGCGCCAATGTACAGTGTTCTCATCGCTTTTTAGCGTTAGCATTATCGACGTTTTATTGCGTCACATGTCCGCTCAACAAGCAACGCATTTCTATTTCGAAGTTACATTGGTTCAAGACTCTTTTTTTCGTCACTCGGATTTTTGTTTGCTCCTATTTGATACCGAATGTTTTATAACACTATAAATACACTTATCAGCGAAACATAATATAAATTACTCAATGAAATATAAAACCAAATAGAAAATAATAATTATATGAATATTTATATTCAAAAAAATATTCTAGTAATAAAATTGCACTGTTAAAATTAATAGATTACAAATTTAAAACATACTCCCCCTGTTCCGTTCATTTGTATACCTTTTATTTCTCACGATGAGGAGTATTTTAATCAAAGACAAACAAATGAATGAGACGGAGGGCGTAACTATTTAACCAAAACAAGAATCAGGGAAATAATGCTATTAATTAATGTTCACATAAAAATAAAAAAATTCTCAAACGAATAAATCCGAGCTATAGGGTGCGACAAATCATCTTCCAAAGCGGGCGAGTATTGCTCATTTTATCCGGATGCATTGCCGAGAGTTGTGTTAAATGCCTGCTTTGTGAGGATAACAGTCACAAACCTCAAGATCTTGAACCTGCTCCAAACGTGGCTCTTCATTTAAAATGGCGAACATACATTCTCTCTCGATCTTCCTCAAAATTGAGACGCATTAAACAAACTGCTTCTCCACTAAGAAGGAATTAGAACTGATTTCCACAAGTTAATACCATGTTTGAGCCCTTCACATTCTAATTCTATATGGAAATATCATGACTGACATTACCGACTCCGTTCTCGAACTCTTCATAGATCTCTGATACCATCAAAAGGATCAGTTTTTCACAGTTTCCTTGGAAAAAACAGAAGAAAAGGAAACTCAGAACAAGAAGGGACAACATTCTCAACTTCGATCTGGTGCAAATCATGCAGCCATAAACGGTACCTGCAGAGACATCTTAACCAAAGTTAAACGGAATAATCAAGACATAAATACAAATTAACTACCATTAAGCCATCATCCTAAAAGATAAAAACATACGATTTGACCCTTAAACAGGCGAGCCAAAACAAGCTGGCGGACCAATTATACTATTGCGACTTAAACAAGAATCAGTTCCTTCACAGTCGGGAACAGTTAAGCGAATATTTACCAATTATAATTTTGTTGCAAGTCGTCTGAAATCACAAATCATGCTTAAGAATGTACACCACCATCTTGAAAAAGCTTAGGTGCCATATAAAAAGGTGCTCCACGCTTTGATTATGGCAGCTAAA
The DNA here is from genome assembly GCA_958450325.1 of Agrostemma githago. Taxonomy (NCBI): domain Eukaryota; kingdom Viridiplantae; phylum Streptophyta; class Magnoliopsida; order Caryophyllales; family Caryophyllaceae; genus Agrostemma; species Agrostemma githago. The sequence continues at coordinate 54,662,428 of OY288247.1, read as the reverse complement.
TCAATCAACCATTAACAAACAAATGTTGAACAGGTTAAAAAGACAGAAGAAAATTACTCCAAAGCGATCATTAAAAGAGCGGACCTTGTCTATATGAAGGGATTTTAGCTAAATCACTCAACTTTCTGGCCAGTCCAGAATCAAAGAGATACACAACAATAGAAAACAGAAACATATTAGTTAAATAATGCATAAAATCACATAAGAATATTGTGATTTACAAAGGATCTGAACCTCAAGTACGTTTGTGTTTCCATTCTCATCCAAAAGAATGTTGGAAGACTTCAGATCACAGTAAACAATTCCTTTAGAATGTAGGAACCTGTTGTAACAACAGTTGAATAGTTAATGCTGGAAGAGCAAATTTCATGCTAGGTATCAGAATATAATGAAAGACGGTAGAAAAAGGAAAATACTAGATATAACAACATTCTTACAGCAAAGCTCTGACAATATCAGATGTAGGATCATATATTCATTCTTGTGGAAGTTGGACATCTTGAAACCCCAACAAAAGAAAATGAGCATATATATACTCACACACAAAAGAGGGATCATGTGAGTCCTATATATATTGAGTCCGTGAGTCCTAATATATATAATTTTCACGGACAGAATAAAGCACCCCCAACGTGATGCCTCCTTTGGTATCCACACGGGTACAGAACTGCGACGTATATGCTAGTATAAAGGTATGTGAGACCGTCTCACAACTTCTCTCTATATCTCTCTTATAACTCTTTATAAGACGAATATATTATGAGTCAATACTCTTTATTCCATATATTGGTTCATCATATGAACCTTCTTATATAGGAGATGAGAAGGTAGAATTAGGTTATTTCCATAACTTTAATTACCATAATTAGATTACTAGTATAACTCTAATTATCATAACCCGACAACGCAGCTGGGTCCGTATTACTACTGACCCGATATATTTAATATATCGATATATATTAATAATATCCCGTACACATTGTGTGTGACCCAATGGGTCCACTTAAGACTACCAGACACGTAACTCATTTACATGTCAACCCGACATCGACCTCTAGCAAGGCTTATCGGATACATAAACTTAAGCGGGTTAATTCGTAGGAAAGTGGACATAACTCCTTCAGTCTCCCACTTGTACATGTCCTCCCGAGAACGACGTTAATTCTCTTTGCTACTTATTGTCTCCAATTGAGAATGAGGTAAGAAGAAGTATCATCCTCACATATCTCAATCTTTTACTCGAATCTTTGAGTTGACTGGTTAAAAGAGCAGATAAATGACAATCATCCTATCTGAGCGCGGCCACGCATTTGTACAAGTCACACTCTTCGAGTGGCCAAGAAACAATAAATTTCCTTCAATAAAGGAAGAGCAAATCCCCTCTTGTCTAACCACATCCTATCACATGATCCATGCATGCCCAATAACCGTCCATAGCCCCCTTTCACAACTGACGAGGAATAGTATCAAAGCATACACATCACATGTACAGAATACTCAAAGACTCAGGTCTAAAGACCGTACAAGTTCATAACTTGCAAACAACTTTACTGACACTAAGCGAAATCTTTGTAAAATCCATTTCGGCAGGTCTGTCTAATGCATGTTCTTAATATACACCCATTTGCCTGGGTTAGTATCTCAATACCTATGACTCAAGGAACTTAGTCATCAACCAACTCACACACCATTCATTTAAGGGTATTCAAATGTCCTAACACAATACCCTGACTAGAGACAAAATAATTACATCCTCCAAATAGAGTTCCAAGACTAAGTCACGTACTTAGTTGTTGAACCTTGGGTTTTATTTATGCCTTATATGTTTTGATTATATCAAAGATTTAATTGTTTCAAAATAACGTGAATCGTTGTGGAAGGTCATAATGTTTAGCACAGGAATAAAAGGAGCAAAATCTCAAGAAGGCATTCGGACAAGAGATCAAGGGGGAAGGACGGCGGCATAGGATCCTAAATGTAAAGAGAATAAGGCAATTGTATGACACGAATAGTATAACCTTGAACAAGGTTATATTAGCCTTTGTAAACAACTGCACATGAACCGCTAAGATTTAATTTCCAAAATATCTTTTTAGAATCCAGTTGTTTTTGTCAAAGAATATCTATTCTTTGAAGAAGATAGTATTAGAAAGGAAATTATCTATCAAGAGAATAAAAGGTTTCATAATAAATGATTCTCAAAATATCTTGATTCTTTAAAGATGTTAGAAAATCATTAAACAAGGAAACTAAAATATATTATCTTGATTGATTGATATTCCACCTACCATATCTTCACTAAGTAAGGAAGCACATCAATTAAGGTGATCTTATTTCCTTTGTTAAGGAGAATAATTCACCTATAAATACTATGCTCTTCCTCATTTTAAGATACACGACTTACACACACATTTCTTATATTGCAAAAATCAAATCACAATTTCTTTCAAAATGCTTTTGCAATAAATTTCGTTTTAAGTCTTCGCTAAATAAAATCGTGTTGAATTGCTTACGCTTAGAAGTCATATAGTTTCATTATTCTCTCTAGACAATTGAAGTGTATTCATAGCTAGAGAAATCTTGTAAACTAGAATTGTAAAGTTATACGAGTCGAGTAATGGTTTACTCAATCGAACGACATACATCGTTCACACCTTAAACGCCTCACATCGTTCAAAAACTCGAGGGCTTCACATCCCTCACACCGGAGGCTTAACATCCTTCATTGTCGTGAGCTTAACATCCCACACACCGAGTGCTTAACATCACTCACACCATCACGATTATAGTTAATCGTGATAGTCTTATTTGTAAGGTAATCCGGAGTAGGTACGCTTATAAATAAAGACACCGGTGGACGTAGGCTTTTCAATTGGGCCGAACCACGTTAAAACTGCTCGTATTATTTACTTTTCGTTTTTATCGTGTTTTGCTATTTCATATATTTATACTCTTTAGTAGTAAGTATAGTAGCAAACATTTTGGTACTTCATTTTATTTAAGCCATATAACTAACGTAATATTACACTATATCTTTCCTAATAAGATTTGAGTGTAATATATCGTTTAAAATTTTAAAAGTACCTAAATACTCTATTCACACCCTCTCTTGAGTATTTCCTTGGATCGCTAGTCTCTATAAGTGGTATCAGAGCAGGTTCTCTTGATTGATTCACATCAAAAGAGTAGATCCTAAACTAGCGATTCTATATTAATCCATTTTGATCAAATGGACTCCAAGAACTCAAGGTTTCTTACTTTTGATGGTGTAGATTATGGGTTATGGAAAAACAAAATGATGCATTATATAAAAGGAATAGATTTTGAATGCTGGAAAATTATAGTCAAGGGTCCTATTGTCATCCAATCCGTTGATGTTCTAGGGAACATCACCATAAAGGATGAAGAGGACTATGATGAGGACGATTATAAAAAGGCAGAAAAGAATTCTCGAGCAATGTCATTATTGCAACGAGGAATTTCGTCCAAAGAATATAATCGACTCACCTCTTGTGTTTCCGCAAAAGAAATATGGGACAGTTTAGAACTTGCGTACGAGGGAACTACGCAAGTCAAAAAGTTCAGGATAGATTTATTAACTCAACAATACGAATTGTTTAAATTGGATAAAGATGAAAGCATTGTTGAAATGTCCGCAAGATTCTCCAACATCACTAATGAACTAAGAAACCTTGGTAAGAAATTTGATACTGAAAATCTTGTTAGAAAAATCTTAAGAAGCCTCACTGATAAATGACAACCAAAAGTTACCGCTATTGAGGAATCAAAAGATCTTACCTCACTTAGTTATCAAGAATTGTTAGGTAACCTCATGGCTCATGAGCTCTCTCTAAACCAACGTCAGAGTGAATCATCTAAGAGTAGAGGGATAGCCTTAAAAAGTTCTATTAGTGACGATGAGGAAACCATGAGCGATGACCTAGCCCTTTTTGTCAAACGCTTTCGAAAGAATTTTAAATTTGGACCGAAAAACTCATTTAGAGAAAGAGGTAACAACTCTAATACAAAACAAAAAAATAAACGATGTTTTAAGTGTGGAGAAACTGGACATCTAATCAAGGATTGTCCGACATGGAAAAATATCAAATCAAAAAGAGAAAGAGAACGATCAAAGTTTCATCACAAACAAGCCATGCTGGCTTCGTGTGGATGGGGAGAACTAGACTCAGATGAAGAGGAAGAATCAGAAGATGAAGACGAGGCAAACTTTTGCCTAAGCGCTCAACACAGCAACACGTCTAGGCCTAAGACACGGACGCACAAAGACATGTGCCTGATGGCAAAAACGCATGGATCAAGCTCGGATTCAGATGAGGAAAGCAATGAGGTAAATTTTATAATGTTTAAGAAAAGACTTAGAAAACTTACCAAAGAGAAACTTCTTTTACACTTTGATGAGGTATTAGAAACATGTGAGCAACAAAAGGAAGAAATAAATGAGTTACTAAAACAAATAAATGAGATAGCCTTTGAAAATATTACTCTAAAGAGGTGTGAAAATACTCGAACAAATAAAAAGAAATCTTCTGAAATCTCAAAAACAAAAGTTGACGTATCAGACGATTCAAAAATTTGTTCGAGTACAAACATCAATAAAGAGGAATTAAAAAGGGGCACTAATTATGAAAAAGTCAGTGCAATTGTTAATAAATTAAATGACGAAAATGCAGAACTAAAAAGAACTATATCCATACTAAACAATGAAATCAATATTGAGAAAATAAATCATGACAAATTAAAGAATTCTCTGACCTCAAAAATCATAGAATTGATAAAGGAGAAAGGAATAATGCAGAAAAAGTTGGATGAATGTGTCTCAAGAAGTTTGGAAGGTAAAAAAGACTAAAGAAAAGGAAACTAATAAAAGAAATTATGCCAAAAGAAAGTGAAAAAAGAAATCTGAAAATAAAACCAATAAACACTGTGATAGACATAAAAAAATATGGGTGCGTAAATATTCTTTGCCTAATGTAAAAGGACCCAAATCCATTTGGGTACCTAAGAAACAAAAATGATTATCGTAGGTTCACAGATGGTACTTAGACAGTGGGTGTTCAAGACACATGACAGGTGATAAAAAGAAATTTTTGTCAGTAGAGGCTTATGACGGAGGTAGTGTAACCTTCGGAGATAATAAAAAGGGAAGGATAATCGGAATTGGCAAAGTCGGCTTATCTGATTCACATTGTATTGAAAATGTATTGCTTGTAAAAGGACTAAGGCACAGTCTCTTAAGCATATCTCAACTCTGTGATCGAGGAAACAAAGTGGTGTTTCATAATGATAAGTGCCAAATTATTTGAGAAGGCTCCTCTAATGTTATTCTGGAGGGGGAACGATCAAACAATGTTACATAGCCGACATCAAAACCCTACCCGACAATGCTGTCACCTGCATGAGCGTTACCATCGCTGATCCACTACTTTGGCATAAAAGATTTGGGCACATAAGTCCTTTCAGTCTTAATAAACTTAGATCTCTGGATCTTGTTGAAAGACTACCTTCCATAACTTTCGACACTACCAAGGCTTGTGGTGCCTGCATACGCTGTAAACATGGGAGATCTTCATTCAAGCTGAAAAAGTTCGTGAGCACTACAAAGCCTCTAGAACTTATTCACATGGATCTTTGCGGACCTATGAGAATAAGGAGTAGAGGCGGTAGCCGGTTCGTATGTGTTCTTGTAGATGATTTCTCTAGTTTTGTTTGGCCAGTCTTCCTTAGCTCGAAAGATCAAACCTTTGATGAATTCGAATGTCTAATGAAGCGAGTCCAAAACAAGTATAGTTGTAATCTTGTATCTATAAGAACAGATCATGGAACCGAATTCGACAGCGAATCCTTCATAGGTTTTTGTAGAGAACATGGAGTAGGGCATAACTTCTCTGCTCCACGGGCTCCACAACAAAATAGAGTAGTCGAATGAATGAATCGAACGCTTGAAGAAATGGCTCGCACCATGTTGCTATGTAGTGGTTTACCCAGAAATTTTGGGCCGAAGCTGTCAATATAGCATGCTATATCCACAATAGGGCGATGATCAGACCAGTATTGAAGAAAACACCCTACGAACTTCTAAGAGGAAGGAAACCTAAAATTTCTCATCTCAGATGTTTTGGGAGCAAGTGCTTTGTTCAGAACAATGGGAAAAATAATTTGGGTAAATTTGATCCTCGAAGTGATGAGGCTGTTTTCTTAGGCTACTCAGATCATAGCAAGGCCTACAAGGTGTATAACAAAAGAACTTTACGTGTTGAAGAAAGCGTCCACGTAATCTTTGATGAGACTAATTCCATAAGTCAAACCGACATTGAATAAGAAGACGATGACGATCCAGATTTTTGGCTCACTAGAAAAGATGCACCTAAACTTGATGAAGGAGTAAAGGAAATAGAAGGATCTAATGCTGAATCTAGTGAAGAACGTATTAATGTTGATCCAAATATATCTTCAGTAAATGAAGAACCAAGTAAAGGTTCTCGAGAGACTAAAGATAAGATGGCATCAACATTAGTTCAAATATAACTAAAGATAATGCAACCTTGGACATAAATTCAGGGGGAACAAAGGATGATTCTTCTAAAGATAATGTAACCACTGACAATATAACCCCAAGCATAAATTCAGAGGGATTCAAAGACAATCGTTCTAAGGTTGATGTAACCACGGGCACTAGTTCAGGGGGAACTACAGGCAAAGATAATATAACCTCTGGTAAAAACTCAGAAGAACTCTCAAAGAGAAGTAATAATGTTCCCACGAATCTCAAAAAGTGGAAACACCAGAGCTCACATACTACGGACGCAATTATGAGTGATTATCATAAGGGAATCCAAACCAGAAGGTCCTTAAGAAATCATTTTGTTCTAAACTCTTTTCTATCTACAATAGAACCCAAACACCTCAAGGAAGCGCTTACCGATTCTGACTGGATCGTAGCCATGAAAGAAGAGTTGGGACAATTCGAACGAAACAAAGTCTGGCATCTGGTTCCGAGACCGTCAGATAGAAAAATGATAGGGACCCGTTGGGTTTTCAGAAATAAACTGCATGATTCCGGAACCATTGCTAGAAACGAAGAAAGGTTGGTTGTACAAGGTTACAATCAACAACAAGGAATAGATTTTGACGAAACCTTTGCTCCGGTGGCGAGATTGGAAGCCATTCGGCTACTAATTGCATATGCCGCACACAAAGGATTCAAGTTGTTTCAAATGGATGTTAAAACAGCGTTTCTGAATGGATACCTAAAAGAAGAAGTCTTTGTAGAACAACCCCCAGGATTTGAAAGCACGGAGTTGCCGAATCATGTTTTAAAACTAGATAAGGCGCTCTACGGGTTAAAACAAGCACCAAGGGTGTGGTATGATAGATTGTCTCAATTTTTACTTCTAAATGAGTTCAAGAAAGGGTTAGCCGATAAAACACTCTTCATTAAAAATGTCGAGAAAGACACGTTAATCGTTCAAATCTAAGTGGACGACATTATTTTCGGCTCCAAAAATGAAAAGCTTTGCAAATATTTCTCAAACCTAATGCAATCAAAATTCGAGATGAGTATGATGGGTGAGTTAGGCTTCTTCCTGGGTCTACAAATTAAATCAAGCAGTCAAAAAGACGAATAACTGTGCATCAACAGAAATATGTGAGTGAACTTCTTAAAAAGTACGGGATGGAAAAAGCAAAATCTTCTCCTACACCTATGGCCATCACTACTAAACTTGATAAAGACGAAGGAGGTAAGTCTGTGGACAACACGACTTATCGAGGTATCATCGGATCCCTGCTTTACTTGACTGCCAGCCGACCTGACATCATGCACAACGTATGTGTTTGTGCCCGTTTTCAGTCCGACCCTAAAGAATTTCATCTTACTGCTGTTAAACGCATCTTGCGCTATTTAATTGGTACACAAAATCTTACATTGATTTATCCTATGCATGATAACTTTGATCTAAAAGGCTATTCAGATGCAGATCACGGAGGATGCTACATTGACAGAAAAAGCACTTCAGGAATGGTAACTTTTCTAGGTTCATGTATTATATCATGGGGCTCTAAGAAACAAGCAACGGTGGCACTTTCGTCCACTGAAAGTGAATACATTGCTGCATCTCTAGTATGTACTCAATTACTTTGGCTACGACAGCAATTAAGGGATTATGGTGTTAATATTAAATCCGTACATATATTTTGTGATAATATCAGTACCATCGCCATCTCTAAAAATCTTGCTCATCACTCTCGGACCAAACATATTGACATCCGACATCACTTTTTGAGAGACTTGAATTTTGTCCTTCTGACTTACAAAAGGCTGACATTCTTACAAAACCTTTACCCAGGAAACGGTTTGAGGAATTACGGCTAGAACTTGGTCTGATAAGTGAAAACTGAAGATGTTGTTAGTTGATTTTTTGTTGTCCTGTTTGATTGACGAACACTGGGGTGATGTTAGTCTGTGTTTATTTTACCTAGATAAATGTACAGGTTCGTATTTTTTTATGCCAATTTACCAAAGATTGTGTTGTGTTCATCCTCACTTTGATACTCCGGGCATTATCATATATACCATATGACATATAATTTTACTTCCTAATATTCGTATAAAATCTTGAATATTCTGGGTAATTCCAATTTGGAATTATTTCTTACGTAAAATTATACTTCATATATTATCTATGGTATATCTCCTTCCCATATCCTCTTCACCGCATAAAATTTCCATATAAAATATCCGTATCTTCATATAAAATCCCTCCACTTGTGTCATTTTAATAAAGTAAATCCCTCCAAAATCTCTTCTCCCTAAGAATACACTTCATATCTATTCTTTCCATAAAATTCATTATTACCCCTCTTCTTTATTTATGCCTTAATTGTTTCAAAGTAACGTGAATCGTTTTGGAAGGTCACAATGTTTAGCACAGGAATAAAAGGAGCAAAATCTCAAGAAGGCATTCGGACAAGAGATCAAGGGGGAAGGACGGCGGCATAGGATCCTAAATGTAAAGAGAATAAGGCAATTGTATGACACGAATAGTATAACCTTGAACAAGGTTATATCAGCCTTTGTAAACAACTGCACACGAACCGTCAAGATTTAATTTCCAAAATATCTTTTTAGAATCCAATCATTTTTGTCAAAGAATATCTATTCTTTGAAGAAGATAGTATAAGAAAGGAAGTTTTTTATCAAGAGAATAAAAGTTTTCATAATAAATGATTCTCAAAATATCTTGATTCTTTAAAGATATTAGAAAATCATTAAGCAAGGAAACTTAAATATATTATCTTGATTGATTGATATTCCACCTACCATATCCTCACTAAGTAAGGAAGCACATCAATTAAGGTGATCTTATTTCCTTTTTTAAGGAGAATAATTCACCAATAAAAGCTTTTGCAATAAATTTCGTTTTAAGTCTTGGCTAAATAAAATCGTGTTGAATTGTTTACGCTTAGAAGTCATATAGTTTCATTATTCTCTCTAGACAATTGAAGTGTATTCATAGCTAGAGAAATCTTGTAAACTAGAGTTGTAAAGTTATACGAGTCGAGTAGTGGTTTACTCAATCGAACGACATACATTGTTCACACCTTGAACGCCTCACGTCGTTCAAAAACTCGAGGGCTTTACATCCCTCACACCGGAGGCTTAACATCCTTCATTGTCGTGGGCTTAACATCCCACACACCGAGTGCTTAACATCACTCACACCATCACGATTGGAGTTAATCGTGATAGTCTTATTTGTAAGGTAATCCGGAGTAGGTATGCTTATAAATAAAGACACCGGTGGACGTAGGCTTTTCAATTGGGCCGAACCACGTTAAAACTGCTCGTGTTATTTACTACTTTTTGTTTTTATCGTGTTTTGCTATTTCATATATTTATACTCTTTAGTAGTAAGTATAGTAGCAAACATTTTGGTACTTCCTTTTATTTAAGCCATATAACTAACGTAATATTACACTATATCTTTCCTAATAAGATTTGAGTGTAATATATCGTTTAAAATTTTAAAAGTACCTAAATACTCAATTCACCCCCCCCCCTCTAGAGTATTTCCTTGGATCGCTAGTCTCTATATTAGTGATCTATTTCATCAATGTAAATTATTTAGGGATAAAACTCGATTACATTAACCAAATGACAATATGTCATACATATATCAATTATCGAAATAACTCCCACTAAACCAAACACCTGTAAAAGTACTAAGACCACTCGCCCATGCGTCTTATACCGATCATAACCAATATGATCTTTACGTAGAGGAGGTTTCGGAACATACAACATTTGTATTGGTTATTTACTAGCATATGATCAATTTACCTTTTCTCAATTAAGGCAAACTGTTAGTTTCATAAGCAACAAATTGCTTCATAAATTTTAAAGTTGAGCGTGTGCTTAATTCGTAATCAAACGTTTCTCTTTTTGCTTCAAAAACAATAGAACACTCATTCTAGTCATAATACTAGTCACAAAGTTGTCATTTGGAACTTTTCCAACACACAACTTCTCATCCAAAATAAAATATACCGAGATTACAATCTCATATCATCTTTGTCTATTTGGAAATATGAATCGTTGTGACTTGTTTACAATAATTCGTTTATCACATCATGCGCATCTTTTAAATATTTCCCCTTTTTGCTTTTTAAGCGCAAAGGACCAATTCTTAGATAGCATTCTAGTGACACTCACTATATTACTATCTACTCGTCACACGAGCACACAATAAACAACTTTCTTGCCAAGCCTCGTGAACTAAAGCAACCAAATGTCATTTAGTTAGAGAAGTATGTCACTTACATACCAAATCATAACGATAAATGCACTCCTAGTAGCCTCTTGTACACACTTTGTCTCTCTTCATCTCAAAGGAAAACGAACATATTTGAATTACCACATTGAGAATGAAGATACTTGCTCTATGCTCCAATCAAATTGGAATATTCACATTTGCCTAGCAATTTTAATAATATGAAATTTATACGATGTGTCACACACACATCATATTGCATCCTTTTCAAGAAATGTATTTCATATATATATGTCCAAAACTCATCATAATGAGTGATGACATTCAAAATGTTAAATCAATCTTAACAGACTTAAGCATAATGTTGTAAAATGTTTTTTCCATAGTCATTACTATGATATCAATCCTTAGGTACCAACTATGCCTCATAGATACTCTTATATCAATCCACATCATCTTTATATTGAAGACCATTCTTCACTATAAGATACATTTAACCAAAGTTTATACTTGGTAGTTATGGTATGTGGAATCTATTAGATTCATGACTTCATGTGACTCTTGGAGTTTTTGTCCATTATTATTTCATCATAGGTCAAACCTATGTGGGGTAATATTTTGCAGGTAAGATGACCATGACTTTTCATGGATGCATCAATATCCTCTTCAACAGTTGTAGAGTATTCCCGTTAATCTTGAACATTTCAAGGTCGATTCTAGCCCCACTATTTCTATTAGAAATCAGATCTCTTTAAAAGAAACATACCACTCCATGCAACAAAACAATTTTGATGGTTTGTAGAATTAACATAATATCCCTAATAAAGCACATGTCATAATTGAGTCTAAGTTCTAGAAAATGATTTTCTCTAAACTTTACGACTTGATAATTAAGAAAAGACTATTTTAGAACATTTTCACTCCATATCTCATATGGTGTCTATTCTCTGACTTACATGGACAATTTCATCAACATTGTACAAAGACTTTTATAGTGCATAACTTTCTAAAGCGTCAATAAAAGCTGCATATAACTCATCATAGACCAAATCATATCAAATATGGTTCGACGTTGTTTGAAACAGTTTTCACTACTTCTAAGATGATCACAATATTTTAGTTCAATTCCTCCCTGTTTCAATCATATCGAACGACTCGTACCAACTTATCAAGTTGATCTTGTACTTTCATCTGAATTTCCTTGAACAATTCAAATCATTCAGTTTTAAATTTCATCAAATGAACAAAACAATACGTGTTACCCATTTTTGCAACATTACTAGTTAAACTCACACGTATCTGTATATGTGTGATCTAACAAGTCTAAGTACCCTCCCACTACAATTAATAGGAGTCACTTGTAATGTCATTTATCCATCTAAACAAGATCCATTTACCTCAGTTGATCCTTATCAATAAGATTTATAATCTCATCATTATGAAACTTATTCTTATGTTCCTTGTCTCATGGATTAAGGACAATGCCATAATAGGTAAAACTTGAGTCGTGGGACCTGAAACTTTTGGTCGTTATGTTATAAATAAAAGCATACACTACAAGGAATGTAGAGCCCAACAATCATGTTAGCCTTATTGTACCTCATATTCTTGCAAGGTATAGAGCAACAATTATTCTACTTTTATTAAAACTTTTCATGCCCATAAATGAAACAGAATCAATATTCTTGCTTATGACTAGTACAAGAATAACAATTATTCAATTCCAGTATTCAGCTTTATGGTAAAATTAAGTGATTTTCCTTTTATATAGGAAACAACATTTGTTCATTTCATCATAAAACACTTCACTTATTTACCAGTATTCCACCTTCTTTGAACCATCACATCCCCAATGTAATAGTTGCATTTGGTATCTTACACCAAGACAGTAGAATGAAAGTAACAATTACTGTAGTAACATACACCAAAAGTCATACTTCAATAATTGTTTTGCAGATTTTCTAGACATTTCTAGAAAGCTATCTACCAATGCAATATATTTGTCATTACATTAATGACTGAATCACTACATAAATGATAAATAATTTCGTACATAATCTAAACTTGGGAACAAGTTTGGGTATGACAACAATTATCCTTCCCTTACTTTAACCAACGTCTTAGATTCATTAATCATTATCTCAGGCAATTTTCATAATGAACTCATAGAACATTAGTATTATTATTTGCCTTCTTGATACAATGTTCAATCGTCTTTTAACATCTCATGCGAAAAGGTGAGAAACCTTATTAAGTCACCTGTTTTATTCATAATATAAAGTGACCTAAACTTAGGACTAATTGAAACGATTTCAATTCCTAATCTTTTAGAAAGAAGCATCCAAAATTTCCTGATTATCAAGATAATCATTCGTCATATGACATGGATTAATTGGATCATCTTTAACATTTTCTCACTTAATTGGAGCTGTTTCCTTTTTATTGAAACAGTTGATTTTGGTACTATCATAGTCATCTCCATGACTATAATTATACAGTCCATACTGTACATTAACATTGGTTATAATCTGTCGGAATTATCCTTCACAAGGACAAAATCCGTATCTCTAATTTTGAGAACAATTCTCAAGATACCAACCGACAAGGTTGAACTATTCAAACTCAACTTTAATAAATGTGATAAAAGTGACTAACTTACAACTACAACTATACGCAAAGTAAAACGATAATTAATATTAATTAAAAATCTTAAACAATTGTAAGATAAAATCATGAAAACTACCCTCAAGTTTGCACAATATTCCAAGATCCTAAACATTTTGTCGCTCAAGTGAACTTGGGCTTACTGCTCAAGCTCCAAAAGTAAAGGTAGACAACGACATTGTCAATTACATCAATATGTAATTCTTGGTTCGTCGGAACTAGTCATCATATGACACCAACTATTTGCCTCAAAACCCATGTCCGACTTGATAGCAATGTTAAGCAAACCAGACTGAACCTGTGGGTAACCGTTACCCACCTACTCAGTCCACACACATCGGCAAAGCACAGCTTAGGCAGTCACTTCAACCAATGATATGTGAAATTGTTGTAGTAGTCAATTCCGGAAAGGCAATACTTAATATTTGTGCGAGGGATTAAATGTAATATGGGTCCTAACCATGTTGCTAGGTAAACTTACAAGGCAACCTATTAGTTTTAAGCACACAAGTCACAAGTCTTAAACAATAAAAAATCATGCATCATATGACATAATTATTCAATTGTTATTACTGAATTGTGCATAAAACAAGTTAAAAGATCCCATATTTTGATTCGTAATCATATCACAATTCATAATTTCTATTTGTATGACCAATTTCACCAATCTCTTTCATTTTTCCAACTATGATAAACAATTCCCCACCCGAAAAATTTGAACGGAAATACAAAACTCGATTCACGATCGATCAACAACTTATAATTGTCATATAAATGAACAATTCATCAAAATCAAATAAGACTCGACAAACTCTTTTTTCAATCTATTTATGATAATATGATAATTACAATGTATAACATTTTATACCGATTTAGAAAACGAATTTTTCATTGCTTCGGAAAAATAAAATATAATCCATGTTTGATTCAGATCAACACACATACGCAAGAAAACATTTTTTCTTAAAAGCGCCACCCGACCCGACACCATGTCGTCCGAGTAAATATTGTGTCGTCTTGGTCAAACCATTGCTGCCCGGGTCATCCCATTCCGACCGGGACACACCCGTGCCTACCGAGTCACACCCGTTCCGACCGAGTCACACTCGTGTCGACCGGGTTGACCTTGTTTCGTTCCGTCTCCACCATAATTAAAATGAGTCTCGTCTTAATGTTATTAGGTCTCATCGTCAACGATAATAAATTCCAATAAATTTAATGTTCCCAATTTCAATCGAATCTTGACTAATCTAATTAGTCTCATCGTCAACAAGGAAATTGAGAATTATAGTGGGTCAATTTAGGGTAAATTAAATTAAAACTTAATCGATATTAAATCTCAATTTAACTTTAATAATCAATTTATGAATTTAACAATTTAAACTCATAAAATAAGAATGAAACGATAGACAAACACAACAAAGTGTACATGAAACAAAACATGGAGAAACTCTTAATACCCAAGCCACGTGAGGTACGGTTAATCAAAGCATGAAAACCAAACATGCAGAAAGTCAAATCAAAGTTATTTGCAGATAATCAATATTAGTCCAATTATCTCAAGAAATAGATAAAACAACGAGAATGATTTTCGGGACTAAAATATAAAAAAATTAATAGGCGGGTGGAATCTCTCATAACCATTTATGAGACATAGATTCACATCGATTAGATTAATACTACGTAACAAAGGCTCTGATACCACTGAAGAGTTACAAACCTTAAACCCAAGAACCTGTTACTAGTATTAACCGAAAAGACAAAAGTAGAGGGATAACAATTATAACTTATTTGCAGCGGAACAACGTATTAATAAGAAGTATAATAAATGACCCAGAAATATATATAATCTCCACAGACAGAATAAATAATTCCAACTGACAGAATAAATAATTTCCACGGACAGAATAAAGCATCCCTAACGTAATGCCTCCTTTGGTATCGACACGGGTACGGAACTGCGACGTATATGCTAGTATAAAGGTATTTGAGACCGTCTCACAACTTCTCTCTATATCTCTCTTATAACTCTTTATAAGACGAATATATTATGAGTCAATACTCTTTATTCCATATATTGGTTCATCATATGAACCTCCTTATATAGGAGATGAGAAGGTAGAATTAGGTTATTTCCATAACTCTAATTACCTTAATTAGATTATTAGTATAACTCTAATTACCATAACCCGACAACGCAGCTGGGTCCGTATTACTACTGACCCGATATATTTTATTTACTGATATATATATTAATAATATCTCGTACACATTGTGTGTGACCCAATGGGCCCACTTAAGACTACCAGACACGTAACTCATTTACATGTCAACCTGACATCGACCTCTAGCAAGGCTTATCGGATACATAAACTTAAGCGGGTTAATTCGTAGCACAGTGGACATAACTCCTTCAGGTAGATGAATGTTACTCCGACGTAGGACTAATGTTTACTCTAACGTATGACTAATTTACTCCAACAACTCATCACATCTACTGGATTAGAGTTAGATGCATGAATGGTACTCCAACGTATGACTAATGTTACTTTAACATATGACTAATGTTACTCCAACAATGGTAGTTTGGTTTAGTATAGAGTTTTATTTGTGTTACTCTAATAGACACTCTAACGTATGAATGATGTTATTCTAACGTTACAAACGTGTTACTCAAATAGATATTCTGTATAACAAGAACATTGTAACTCCAACATATGAATGATGTTACTCCAACATTACAAACTTGTTACTCTAATAGATACTGTGTGTTACTCTAAGTAATTCTTGTAACACCCGCAAATTTCCTAACTTTGTTGTCTCTTCCGTTACGATTATATCGGAACTCTGAAATATTTCGTTAATTACATTTTTCCCATTTTCAGGTCTCTTTCATTATCGAGCCTAAAATTATTTATTTTTGTAAAAGGATTTTAATTATTCTATTTTTATTCGAAAACTCATTTAATTTTCATCGCAAGTATGTTTAATTATTTTTCAGAAATCATATTTTCTATGAACAATAGTTTTAAAATCGAGTTTGAACTATTTATTTTTCTAAAAATGCTCGATTATATTTAAAATTGGTTTCTAGCTCAAAAATATTTTATTTTTGAAAAAAGGCTGTTTAATTATTTTATTACGCGATTTCATAAATAATTAGTTTCTGACGCGTTTTAATCTGATTTCTTCGTAAACGTTTATATTAGTTTATGAACCTTCTTTTATCGACTTGAGAAATATTTTCAGACACCTTTTATTAACAGTACATATTATTTTTATCCTATTTATTTTAAAGTATTTATTTTAATCGGAAACTTATCACATCGATTTGTTGCTTGTTCTTTCCATGTCAACCATCTCGTCTCCTAGTTGAGTTAAGAGTCTTGTGACTTGTTTATTCCTATCTTTTAGCTTTCTAATTTCTCTTTATAATCTCTTTCAATCTAGTGTATTTTATTCACAATACAAGTTTCTTTTCTCCTCTATGTTTTACGTTAAACTTCCTCCTTTTTGTTCATCAATCTGATCCTAATTCGTCTCTAATTCTTTTTGATCTCGAGGGTAATCTAATTACTCTTATTCATTATTCATCTCATTTTGTCCCTTCTATTCACTTATAATGTGGTTTTAATACCATATGTTTAATTATTTCGTAAGCTATCATGCTAGATTCGACGAAGTTGATTATTTAATTGATTCGGATCTCGATTAAGGTAACATTGACACGTTACTCAGTGTTATGTGATATTATTGTTGTAGTTGTATGTATAGAAATTAGATTTTTGTTAGACAATATATGTATGTCACGTTTTTAACAACAAAAACTTTAAAATCGTAAATCTTCACATGTTTTGTTGTTTTTAATCATTTTAACAAGATTTGCGAATAAGTCGTTCTTTTAATTATTAAAAAACATACAAATAATAATTAATTTCATAATTTTCGTGATTTTAAAGTATGAGTTATCAAATTGAAAGTTTTATTATTTTTAATAAAGTTACAGCACGTTTCAAAATCTGTTAGTGTTTTTGTGTGAATTAATAATATATTTTAAATACATTATTTTCAATTTTTTTGAAAAGAGACTACTATTTATTTTAAGTCTAATTTATGTCTGTTTAATTTCGTAAACTGTTTACAAGTAGTGTTTTCACAATACATCTTTTATGAACAGGTGTCAAATTAATCCGCGAATCTGTCAGTTGTGATAAGATCTGATTTGAAACAAACTTTGTATTTAATCTTGGTAATTTACGCACATAAACTTTAAAGTGTTTAGTTAACGCTTCCAATTGGGGTTTCTTTAAAATCAGTTTTTAAACGTCTTTTATTAAAGAAATACAATCGGGTGTCTAGTTCTGACAGTTTGTAAACATACGAATAAAAACCCATGTTTTATTTGGAATTTGGAGTTTCTCCAGAAATAAAAGTTGTAACTAAGTTTCTAAAGTTTTTAACCGCACCGGTCTTACGTTGTTTTTATTTTTAATGATTTAACTACAAATTTTATAGTAAGACAGTGCAATTCTAGAAAATCTGTCAATTTGATATTTAAATACTTTTAACTACTTAAACTTCAATCTTTTGATAAACAATTTTAATTTTGACTTTAGTTGACTTTTAATCATGAATTATATATTTATATAATAAATATAATGTTCACGTCTCGAGGCCTAATATTAACTATTTTATATAACTCCTATTTTAATTGATTTCTATTTTTAATAGTACTTACTTTTGAAAAGTTATTATTTTAAGAAAAGTTCTATACTTCTAAAGTTTCCTCTTTTAAGAACAAACTATAATCCTATTGACTTTCGATAATGACTTTGTTTTGGAGTTATGGAATAAGGGAAGTGTACGGGTAGAGTAATACAGTCTAGAGTATACGTTTTGCCATCAGCTATAAGGCTAGTGTATCCGAGCGGGATGCATTGGTTGTTGAACTGGGCATGTTCTTGTCCAGGAGTGTGTTCATTTTGACCTTAAGCTCGTACCTCGCATGTAAGACGCCATTGGATTGAACTGGGCACATTTGGTGTTCCAGGAGGGGTGTGCATATTTACTCAAGTTAGGACCTCGCATTATAATTCGCCGTCCTATTATGGTTGAGTTGCCTAGTTAGAGACCGTAGTTTGATTTCTTTGAACTAAGTTCTCGAAGCTAATTTTTAGTATTCTCCTAGTGAAAGTCTATTCTGTTGCACTGATTCATATCCATAACGCCGTTATTATTATTGATTGATATTGATTTAAGGTTGGAAATCGTTTTGAATTATTTTACTATATCGTTTTAAAAATTTTCTATTTTAAATTATTTTGATATAATAGTAATTATGCTTTAATGTCATGTAATATGGATGGGAGAACGTCGTCGTTACTCCCCACTGAATTGTGGCTGTTATGTTTATAACATGACATGTATTTTGCTGCTGGGTTTTGGGTGTGAGCTAGCGAGTAGCATGGATCCTACTCTACTTCATTTATATTAATTTTTGGATTGTTAAACCTATTTGAAGAATTTTTATTTTTAGCCCTTTTGTGAAAAGTGGCATTTGTATTGACTGGCCGTTCTTTTTGTAAAATATAGAACATCAGTGTGTTTTATTCCCAAATCTATAGTGTTTCCGCCACTGTATTGTGTTAGATTTTATAGGGGATTACAATTCTGTTACAAACGTGTTACTCCAAGTCATCTCATCCATTCATTGAATTAATATCCAATGGATGATATAAGGACTTAGGGACTCAAATATATAGAAGGACTTATCTAAACCCACCTCTATACACACACAGACAGAATTAGGATCACGTCCGAACCACAAGTTCGGTACGAACCGTCCGAACCAACTAGTTACACTTTTAAGGACTCCCCTCACACTTTTAAAGTTGAACTAGTTACACTTTTAGTGACCTCAGTTACACTTTTAAGGACCCCAGTTACACTTTTGAGAAAAAAACAAAAAATAAGGAGATAATAGGGCTGCTAAAGAGTGTAATTTCTAACTACTCAAAAAATACTCAAAAATTAAGGGAATAAGGGGACTCCAATTACTTTTCAATTTGTTTTAAGCTTAAAAGTGTACCTGCGATCCTTAAAAGTGTAACTGGAGTCTTTAAAGGTTAGTTTTGACGGTTCGTACCAAAGTAAGTCTATATTAAAGTTACAGATGACATACGATAAAGTTGCATTTGTTCAAAATTGATATGTAACTGTAACATTTAGCACTTTTATCACTAACCTCAGGTAACTTTAAGCACTTTTTGTATAACTTTAACACTGGAACTTATGAACTTATAAAAGTTCTTAACCTTATGAGAACCTACCTCTACACACACATACATACAAAAGAAAGTTTTGAACATAATTGTTATTCAGTTTAAGAGCATGTTAAACTTACACTTAATATTGAGTTTGCCAAGCCACTTGCATTGCAGCAGCATGTACCAACTCAAGACTTAGATACAAGTGGTTGACTTTTAAAGAGTTTGATTAGATAATGGGGGAGATAAAATCCAAAGGCAAACTGTGTCATAACCCTAACCAACTGAATGTTGCGCAAATCACAAGAAGATAAACGGTCACGCAATATCAGACATCGATGTAAATGTACAATCTAACCTTCATTATCTAGGAAAGTACTACAAGGATAAGGGTGAACTTTTGTTGTGCATTGAAAAAAAGTATAACAGATTTTTTATCTAGAGAACTATATTATTAGTTCACCCATAAAACGAAGGGGCAAAAAACCGCTGAAGAAAGAAGACAAGTAATAGCTTTTTACTAAACATGGATGTATACAATGTCCGTTGTACGACTCATCATCAGTAGCTAAGAAAGAAGGTCTTAAAAGTCAAAAGCCGATCCTTCATCCAAGGTAAATAAATACAGGATCAACACTAGAATATGTAACAACCCGGATTTTGATGACTTAATTTAATAGATAATGCGGAAAAATATCTAAGTTATTTAATTAAAATTATGTCAGAGTATAAATAAATTTGGATCGCTACGGATCCTTACAATAAACGACTATTAATTACATAGTCATTGATTCAATAGTACCGAATATAGATTATATTTTTACACTAAACATATTATTATAATCTCTCGCTCGATTCCCCCATCATCTTATACCTGCCAAAAATAAAACAGAGGCCGCTGAGCGGAACAACAACCATACTGTTCTTCTAACATCACCTCATACACCTAAGATAATCATGTGAATAACCAACAATATGATTACAAAAATATTAAAGAATATGACTTAAGAAATAGTTTCTTTTAGTTCAATTAACCAACATGTGAGGTGATGAAAACGGTAAAGTTTAGAAGATGGGACATTGACAGCCATTTGATTTTAAAAGAGTTCTTTTTTCACGTAAACAGATAATAAACACACGAGTCGTGGCTCCTAGTGCCACCGCTACACCCTATTGGCTTGCATCTCACCAATAGAAGTAACTGAATTGGGCTCGTAGACCGAACCGATCTTATGAGGTTCACATCTCACCCATAAGGCTCAATTGGGCCGGACTTTTAATATATTTATATGTTTATTCAGACGGGGTTCTGGGCGAAATGAAAGCTGATGATTACATTCTTTGCATCAACAAGAGGGTACCCGCAGTTTTCAGAATCTTGTTCTGCCCCCTGCTACCTAGGTGGTAATACTGATCAAGTACTTTTCTATATATGCGCACATACCCTTCGTAGACTCTTGGACCGCAACCCTCACTACCATAGGACGACTACCTTAAACACTAGGTCGACTCTCGGACCGCAGCCTCCAAGTCTACTTTTCATTACAAGTGCAGTCGAAACACCACGAATGGTAGAATCCAACTCTAATCCCCTAGAAATTCTAACGTAATACAGTGAAGGAAACACTGTAGAGCTGAGATTAAAACACATTGACAAACTATATCTTATTAAAAGACATGGTAAGTCAATACAATGGCTTCTTTTTACAAAAGGGCTAAAAAGGAAATTCTCCAAATAGGTTTATACAAATCCATAAATCGTGAATGAAGAAAAGAGTAGGATCCACGCTACTCGCTAGCTCACACCCAAAACCCAGCAGCAAATACCTGTCATGGTATAAACATAACAGCCACGTTAGTGGGGAGTAACTCGGACGTTCTCCCAGCCATATTATATCATACGGAAAATAATAGTATTATTTTATCAAAATATTTAAAAAGAGAAAACATTAAAACGATATAATAAAAATAAGTTTTCAGCGAAATTTAAAGTAGTTGCCAACGTGCAAGTCAAAATCAACCGATAATAATAATATTAAAAAATGGTGTTATGGTAATTCGATCAGTGTGCACAAGGCTAGACTTTCACTAGGATAATACTGGAAACTAGCTTCGAGAACTGTAGACTTAACTCATAACAGAATCCAGTCTCTAACTAGGCAACTCAACTATAACAGGACTGCGTGCAGCGAGGTCCTGCTTTAAGTAGTGCATTCCCCTCCTAGACAACAAATATGTCTAGTTCAGCTGACGACGACTAACACGATGCGATATCTAGCTTAGCTTAAGGTCAAAACATACACTCTCCTGGGCGAAACTACGCCCAGCTCAACGACCAAATGCGCCCCAAATAGGCACACCGGCTTTATAGCTGATGGAAAAAAGGTACACCCCCGACTATATTACTCTAACCCCACACTTGTCTTTATTCCATAACTCTAAAACAAGCCATTATCGATATTCAAAAGTTATAATCATTATGAGGATAAAAGGAATAAACATTTTATATTAAAAGGGAAACTTTCCATAAATAGAAACTTACTAATATTAGAAACTTATTTAAAACAGAAATAGTCTTATAGAAAATACGCAAGTTATTAAAATAAGTGAAACGTAAAAAAAGAGCATTTCTCACGAAATTAACATTTTATTATTATCGTCGTTATCGTAACTTTAATATATTTCTAAATTTGTTACTCTAAATATAAATAAAATATATTAAGTCAATATATAGTATTTTATAAGTGATTAGGAAATCGAGTTAAAACAATAAATTTTAGAAAAGAGATGTTTTAAGAAAAACGATATCAGAAATTAATTGAGTCGACGAGTTTTATAAATGAAATGAGATTTACAAAGATTTCAAATTATTTTTAACAAATAGCTTTAATTAATAAATAATACGGATTTTACGAAAAATAGTCAATCGTAAACAAATAAGAAATTGTTAGTAAAAATAGTCTCGACTAAAAATATATTTAAAACAAAATCGACAATTTTCTCATTCATTAATGTAAATCGTAAAAGGAAATTAATTTATCGAATAAGTACACAAATCTCGATTATAATATAAAAATACAATTTTGAGTTAAAATTATAACTTAACGAAATATGGCAAAAATATGAAATCGACATTATTTAGTTACTTGTGTCACGATAACCAACAAAATATTATAAACGATCATAAATAATAAAATTACTGACGATTTATAAAACGATATCGAAAGTTGTAAAATATTTATAAAGCACATGATTTAAAAAATTATTATTAGAAAATAATAAATCGCTAAAATTAGAAAACTGAAGTTAAGATATTTACTACATACTACTACTCAAACAAACGATATAAAATCGATTAACGTTCTAAAGTTACCTTGAGACGATACCAACCTGATCAAGTACTAGCCTCTCTTAAAAGTGCTAGCTCAAATCTTCGAATCTGAAGGTCGCCAGACATTTGTTCTTCAATAAGGTTTCAAGGCTTCACGGATCAAAAATACGAAGAGACGGGAACGTACGAGTCCAGGCGCACCAAGACTCAGGCCCTCGTCATCTGGATGGACGACTGAGTCCAGGCGCACCAAGACTCAGGCGCCTGGGTTCAGGCGTAGGAAGACTCAGGCACGCAAGCTGAGGCGCTCAGTGTTTTAAAGATACGATTTTGATACTTTCCAAAACTGAGAGGTGGGTGTATAATACGAAGCCTGGGGGTTAAGGTTTCCCTCCCTTGACCTAGCGCCGTGGTGCTTAGCGGGTCTCGGGTGTGCATCCCGGGGTCTGCTTGGCGCGGTGCTGATTCGGTTCAAGCTTTGGGACCGACTCGGAGTCCCGGTGTCAGAATTAACTCTAATTAGTGTTTATGCGCCCGTGACGACACGACTAAGGCTGCCATCTTGTTAGTTTAATTTTTCTGAGTAATTTATTTGATCCGTTCTATAGAAAAACTATCTAAAACATCGTATTCTCTTGTCGCGTTGCAGTCCGATCGTCATCGGGTGTTTGTCGGGTACTCCTGCAGCCACCAGGTCCAAATCTATGGGTCTACAACAATATCTTTTTTTTTATAATATAGTGATGTATCTCGTCCGTCCATCCATCTCCCAATCAATGGATGGGATGAGAACTTAGGGACTCAATTCTTATGAGGGACTTATAAGAACCCCCCCCCCTCTCTCTCTCTCTCTATATATATATATATATATATATATATATATATATATATAGAGAGAGAGAGAGAGAGAGAGAGAGAGAGAGAATGGATCATATAAGTCTCTTCTCCTCTTATTAGTCCATAAGGCTTATTATCAGCCATTGGATGAATTCAAGATGGAGGGCTGAGATCTAAGTAAGATTTAATTTGAAAAAAAAACGTTATACCTCTTTTTCTTCCCCCTCAATATTCCCACCTTCATTATACCTCACTTCCTTTCCCAACACAATTCAACCATACTCCATTACTCCATCAGCAAATTCATGCTCACTTCTCACTCAATTACTCCATCAGCAAATTCCCGCTCACTTCCCACTCCATTACTCCATCAGCAATATTCCTCCTTCAAAGTTTACTCATTTTCTCCTTCAGCAATATTCCTCCTTCAAAAAATCCGTTATACTTTCATTTTAATTGTTGGTTCCCGCTCACTCTTTGTTGGCTCAAGTACCTTGTTCTCGATCAATTTGTCCTCTTTTCGCAGGTAAAGGTCTGTTCTTTCTCTAATCAAAGTTTCGTTGTATAATCTGGGGATTTGTTTTTTAATTTTGACGAGTTTTCATGGTTTTAGCGAAATTAGGGTTTAATTGCGAGTTTAATTGCGAAATTAGGGTTTAATTGTTCATAATTTGGGTTTAATTGTTGCGAAATTAGGGAAATTAGGGTTTAATTGTTCCGAGTTTAGTTAGCAAAATTAGTGTTTAATTGCGAGTTTAATTACGAAATTAGGGTTTTATTGTTCACAATTTGGGGGTTTTTGCGTTGAGTCATGATTTTTGCTAATTAATATTTTTGGGTCTAAGTCATGATATTTTTAGGTCTGTTTTCGTAGGGTTTAATTGCGAAATTAGGGGTTTCTAGGGTAATTAGGGTTTTCTGGGTTTACGAAATTAGGGTTTACGAAATTAGCTTATCGATTTCCTGGGTTTATGAAATTAGGGTTTTACAGGGTAATTTCTGTCATTTTTGATGTTTACTGTATCCAGGTTTGATCAATTTCCTCACCATGCTTATCAATTTGTATGCATGTTTGTTCATAGTTTATATGGCATCAGGAAATGAAATTGTCGAGGTTGTGGGGGTCGACGAAGAAGAGGAGGAAGAAGTTGGTAACATTCCTTTGAAGTGTAGGAGGCGTAGGCTTGCGAAGCTGGTATCGAGTCTTAATGAGAGACAGAAACAGGCGGTTCGTAGAATTGGTTTTGGCGGGTTGTTGGATTTTAAACTCTGCAAGTACCCGATTTCATACGTTTCGGCCTTTATTGGAGCATTTAATGATGGATCCCACGTTTTTAGGGCATCATAGTTCAAGGAGTTCAGTGTCACCAAACACGATGTTCACGACTGTTTTCTATTACCGCGTGGCCCGTACGAGGTAAATTTGGTTCCCACAGGTCGACACAAAGACTCCGATTGTGACGAAATAAAAGCGTTGAAGGATTTCTGGAGGAACCGATATCACGTCAAAAGTACCTCTAGTCAAGTGAAGTTGGGAGGCCTTGAGAAGGACATGATGGCGGACAAACTAGGCAGTGATCTGTTTTGCAAGATGTTCGTCCTATTTGCGATGTCATCTTTCCTATGCCCAACGTCCGACAACGGAATTGATTTGAAGCTTCTGAAGGCCGTAGATAACGTTGACGATATCAACAAGTACGATTGGTGTAAGTACGTTCTGAATGGTATCGTTCAGGCCGGGGTCCAGTCAAGGGGTGATCCGAAGTTTATTACAGGTTGTATTCCGTTTTTGATGATTACATACCTTCACAGGTTTGTTTCTCACACCTTTGTTTTGGTGTACGTACTTTCGGCCTTCACATACCTTCCGTTTTTTTTGTCCTCCTTTTAATATCTACGTTTGTTTCTGCGTATACCAGGTTTGATTTTCGTGGTGAACCGTGCCTCCACGAGCTCCCCTTAATTAAGCATTGGGACGACGGCAAACTCGCGAAAAGGCTTGACGCTGAAATGCTCGGAGGGTCGTTGGGTAGGCAAGTTTGGTCCAATATTTCTTATCCGCGCTCGTTTCAGAACGGTGCTGAAGTGATAACTGTGCCCAGAATTACCGACAATGACAATGCTGAGCGTACGGCGACCAACCCCCCTGACCCGAATCTTTTGAAAAAATACATCCAACTGGAGTTGCCTCCTATGCTAGAGGACGACAGCGTACCGGCGGGTCGGGGCAGAGGACGTAAGTACATTTCCTCGTCAGTCCTACTTTAATATTTACGTACATTTCCCCATCTGTCCTCCTTTAATACACACACAGTTGAAGTCACATACCGTTAAAGTCAAAGTGACATTTACATGGTGTTGAAGTTTCAGTAAATTAATAATTACTTGTTAATTGCACTCCTATACGCGTAGGAACTACATGACCTATGTGTCATGATGGAGAGGAACGCGGTTGCTTTTAATGGTGTGGTCCGTGAAATAGCGGAAAGAATCAAGGTATTGTCAGCGGCCCA
Source organism: Agrostemma githago (assembly GCA_958450325.1). Classification (NCBI taxonomy): domain Eukaryota; kingdom Viridiplantae; phylum Streptophyta; class Magnoliopsida; order Caryophyllales; family Caryophyllaceae; genus Agrostemma; species Agrostemma githago. Next base: position 54,636,027 of record OY288247.1, on the reverse strand, counting down.
TTTTAGAGAGCTGCAGACAGGTCCATCGCAGTCATAGCAGTCGTTCTGGGCGAACGAGGAACTCCACCGTTACGTGGACAAAGTATGTGACCTAGCGAGGCGCTTCCAAACGTCAACTGGCAACGCACCGTTTGTTGGTGAAGCATCTACAAAAACAACAACGGAAACTCCGGGTCCCGAAGGGAATTATGAGGAGGCAGACGCGTTGTTGAGGGAGGTATTGCGTGACATTGCGGACGATACAAATCTGCAAAGAAATCCGGGTCCTGAGGCTGCAGGTGGTACGTCCCAAAACGACAACACTGGTATGTAAAATAAATGACGACAATTAATTCATTTTTCCTTTTACGTGATGCAGGCGACATTGTCGACAATACAAACCTGGACAGAACTCCGGGTCTTGAGGCTGGAAACGATATTCTAGATGAAGTTCAGACTGCTGCCAACACAAATTCGAAGACGGTATTGTCATCGAAGAGAGTGACTGAACGTCCGGAGACGTCATCGAAACGACCATGCATCGAGAAGCCGACGCCCCCCGTATCCCCACAACCTGACTCACCAAATCAGAACACAATGTCCTCCTTACGTAGCCGCAAAATTGGGAGTGGGGATGGTCTAGGTTGCAGCTTGGATGTCGGAGATGTAGATGTAAAAGCCGTCATTGTGTCAAAGTTCTGCCGGGACAACCAGCAACTACTCAGCACCCTCCCCAATTTACGGAAGCACGCAGCAGATTTCAGCCTACTGCACGACTACAAATACAAAATCGAGTACTTTTTCCCCTCATCCTTTTTTTTTCAATGCTTCGACTGTATTTGTTTACCACTGCCGACGACTACATCACTACGCATTTTCTCAATTACAGTGACATGCTGGCATATTACGGGAAGGACGCTCTGCTAACTCGGAGGGATATACTGACAATACTCTCTGACACCAACATGGATTCCTCCGTGGTGGAGTGCTGGTCAATACTACTAAGTCGCTTATCCGCATCTGATAAAGTTGACGAAAATCTCCCAAAGAGGACATACTTGGGGATACGACACTCGGTAAGCCTATTCTGCAGACCTTACATTTAGCTCACTATTATATGAATGCGAACAACACAACTCCGCACTTACGGAGTGCCGGAACGTAACTTCATATTTCTTAACGAAATTAAATACTTCAGTTTTCTTAACTTTCAAAGTTATCTACTGTTAGAGGAATACTTCAACTCTTAACCATGAAAGTTATAACTTCAAACCTTTTTGAAGATAACTTCAACTTTCATATCTAGACCTTGTAACATAATCAGCTTCATAATTTTAACACTTCAGAAGTGAACTTCAATTGACAACATTTTCACTTCGGTAGCCAACATTTTAAACTTCAACCCCATTAAATATTCATCTGTGAAATATATAACTTCAAAATTGCAACAATGCACCTTCAAATCCACGAAACCAGCACATAACATATATGTAATGTCACCTAGTTGCGAAGAACAAATTCATAACTTCAAGTATATAACGACGTAACTTCAGCATTAAAACTATAAAACTTCCAACAATGCTATGAAATAAAAAACTTCAGAGTTATAAGAGCGTAACTTTATCCCACTAAAACAGCATTTCAACTCTTAACCACAACATTCGCAACTTCAGATATTCTTGAACGTAACTTCAACACTCATTTAGCTTTCACAACTCCAGAACTTACATAACACAACTTCAACTGTCATGTCCGCAGCTTCAACTTGTGCCACATTACCACTACAGAAGGACACTTCAGTGCACAATAATCGCAACTTCAACTTCAACACATCGCCACCTCAGTTTTCAGTACTACACGCACGACACTTCAACTACATAGGTTGTAAACTTCAGCTAAATGAAAACCTCAAGTGTGAAATATAAAACATCGAAGTTGTAAGAACGTAACTTCAAGAGAAGTAAACCAACATTTCAACTCTGAACAACTTTAAGAGAAGTAAACCAACATTTCAATTCTGAACCGCAACATTCACAACTCCAGAACTTACATAAGGACACTTCAACCCAATTAAATATTCAACTATGAAATATATAACTTCAAAATTGCAACAATGCAATTTTAAATCCACGAAACCAACACATAACATATATGTAACGTCACCTAGTTGCAAATATCAAATTCATAACTTCAAGTATATAACGACGTAACTTCAGCACTAAAACTATAAAACTTATAACAATGTTATGAAATAGAAAACTTAAGAGTTGTAAGAGCGTAACTTCATCCCACTAAAACAACATTTCAACTCTTAACCACAACATTCGCAACTTCAGATATTCTTGAACGTAACTTCAACACTCATTTAGCTTTCACAACTCCAGAACTTACATAACACAACTTCAACTGTCATGTCCGCAACTTCAACTTGTGCCACATTACCACTACAGAAGGACAGTTCAGTACACAATATTTACAACTTCAACTTCAACACATCACCACCTCAGTTTTCAGTACTACACACACGACACTTCAACTACATAGGTTGTAAACTTCAGTTAAATGAAAACCTCATGGCTATAAACTACAGTTAAATGTACACCTTATGGCTATCGTACTCTATACTCCAGTAAGAAATATTATTCTGTGAAATACAAAATTTCAAAGTTGTAAGAACGTAACTTCAACGAAAGTACACCAACATTTCAAATCTTAACCACGACATTCACAACTTCAGAAGTTCTATAACATAACTTCAACCGTCATTTATATGACTTCACTTTTTGGGACACATTACCACTACAGAATGAAACTTCAGTACACAATTCTCGCTACTTTAACATTGTTACGTCAGCACATCAGTTTTAGGTCTAAACAAAAATTCATTCTATAAAATTTTAAACTTCAGTTCCATTACATCGACAATTCAGACCAAGGTCTGTACAGTAATTACTTTCACTTCAACGCAACACGAACGTCACTTCAACTATCAATGTCTTCAACTTCAACCCCCAACTTAATTTGAACTGGATTACTAAAATCTTGATTTCTACCACAGGATATAATCACCAACCTCATTGAGACTTTCGACCACGCCACACCACTAGACGCCTACGAGACAAGCTCTTCAAGTTCTGGGACATATTTATTAATGACTGAGGCAGAGTTGTGAACTTGGAAGCTGACCTAATATTTGTTCCGGTAAACCTCCATGAGTACTTTGCCTGCATTTGTGTCAACTTAAAGAGCAGAACGATTGATGTGCTGGACCATCACCTACACAGCAACTTTGAAAATTCTGACATATACAAGGCTGCCTACATAACTGTAAGTACAATATTTCTACAGTACTCTTGAATGTACATTTCTCTCAATCATAACATATTCTGCATATCTAATTTCTCTTTTGTAGGCTTACGGGATGAGTGATTATTTAGAAGACAAGAAGGTTGAGGGGGGAGACCTCGTTTGAACCTTTGAAATCAAAGAAGTTGAAATGGAATGGAAGAAAAACGTGGTGAACAGAGAGGAGTCCGGTCTCTTCACATTGATGCACATGCTTCTGTACCACGGTGAAATGTCGTCACATGAGGATATGCCGTCCAAGGTCGCCGGGAGATTCCTTGTCGCGGAGGTCATTGCTACTCTCATACTGTCAGACTTCAACAAACAACGTAAACTAATCACTAGGCTGATTGATGACTTCAACACAAACAAGGACAACATCCTAACCGATGTTAAGGTGAAACGTGCTATGGAGAAGATCCGTGCTGGCCCGAATACCAAAAAACGCACAAAAAAGTCTTTTCTTTTAAAATAGTATGTTGTTCTGATAAAAAACTACTACTTTTCTACAAAGACTGACTTCTAGTTCCGCTTATATGTTAGTATATGTGAAGTTGGATAAATGTTGCGGAAACATGTAATATTTGGCTGCCGTATGACAAGAACTAGTTCTCCTGTTGACGGTCAATATTTTAAATTCAGTGGGTTGCTTATTTTGCTTCCGACCTTGCCTATTTCGCTTACGTATCATTTTTCCATGGAGCTGTACGAGGTGAAATTTTACCCAGCGAAAATTACAATATGGTACACTTTTGATTTAGCGAAAATTACAACTCCATTTTCGGCGACATTAATTCCACTGAACCGACTACTGTAAATATGGTACAACTGCAGAAAGAAACATCAATCCACAATATTTTCAACTTCAACATAAACACATCAACAATTAAGTTTTAGGTCTACGTTTACACACACGTTACTTCAACTATACTACTTCAAAGAATTAACAACGTAACTCCAACTCCACCAAACAAACAATTCAACAACAGGTAACTTCACCTAAATGTAACTCTCCAATTCAGAACTTCAAGAATAAAAAAACATCTCCTCATCAGTTCAAGTTTAAAACTTCTACCAAAATTGCTGAAGCCTACTTCCCACAATCCAATGTGCACATTAACACTTCAAAAAAAACGTGGACAAAGGTTTTTCACTGCGAAAATGTTTATGACACTGGCACCTCATTCTCAGGTCTGCAATACAGATACTTCAACTTCTACACTACGATAATGTCACTTCAAACTATTACATGTTCAACTTCAACTTCTGTGTATTTAAAAACACGGACTACGCATTGCAAATATGGAGAGCGCCACCTATGTACTGAAGTGAAGAACATTCACAGTTGAAATGACACTATCATGACATTAAATTTTCAACCATACAACGAAGACGTTACTAAGATAACTCGAGTACATTGACGAACAAAAACCTAAAAGAAAGAGGTGAATCGGAGACGTCTAGTATATAACGGGAAATGTCGTCCGATCGATCGTCGTCACTGCCACCAGCGGAATCCTCATCCGACGGTGGACTCTGGGAGAAGGGGTTGGGGCATTTTCTCTTGTCGTGGTGGGCCATTCTTTTGCAATTTTTACACATTCATTTCGGCCTCTTTGCCAGGTCCGCCGCCTTGGTCTTTGTTGACAACATCCTCTACCCACTACCTTTGTTCTTCGACATTTTCGGAGACAATATCGTCACATCCGACGTGGATGCACAACCAAGGTATTTCGCCAACTCCTGTCATTTTGTCAGAGGTTCCGAAGTTCCACCCACGCTCTCTCTAAAAGCTCGTATCGCTTCCCGTAAATTTTCAACTTCGTCTTTACTCTTATCGCGAACAAATCCCACTGCTTCGTGAATCTCTGACCACAACTTCGTCATCTCCAACTGCTTCTCATCAATCAAGTCTACAGTACCCTCGAGAAGAAAACCATCATCCACCGACATTCCTCCCACAGCATCAACCATCCACCGCCTGCATACGTACGCTGCCGGTATAGTCTTATGTCCACAGGACGTTAAAATCCATATTAAATGTCTACACAAAAGCTCTCGCCTTTCGAACAACTTACAGCTGCATCTTGCGTCCTCAATTTCTGAGGAGGAAAATTCAACTTCAGTCAAGACATAACATAACTCTAAACGTCGAAATAGCAACTTCAAAAAAAGGTAACAATAACTTTTATCAAACGCACTTGTATTTATGCGCACTTCGTAGACTCTACCTCTAATTCGATCCTTCACCTTCGTTATCTCAATCCCGTCAACCACCTCGAAGCCACGGACCGTGCAAGTGTTGATTGAGAACTTCACCTCATCTTGGAATTCACTGAATATTTCATGGGTATACAACTTAGCACCATCAGTCTCCATTGCTACGTGTGTCTCCATCTTAGGTCTTGAGTGCCTGTTTTCACTATCGAGTTTCTTTTGGGTGTGCCTTTGGTGGTCCATGGTGCTTTCAAAACGCATCCAAAACTCTACCAACGTACCCGATTTTTGTTCAAACCTCTTAAAAACCTATTCTCACTCTCCGATCTTTGAGTGGTCCTCATAACGGTTCCCATTGGAATGTCTCGGCAGTGAGCAATTTCCCACTGACTTCTTATGGCAAATGAGCTCTTAAACAACTCAACGTCTACCAGTCCATGTTCTTCCATGATTTCCATCCATCTGTCATCAAACTCTGATGCCTCAATATCATCGTCCCACACAATTTCATTTAGCTTCCGTTTGAATTCAAGGTAATCACTTCTTGTGGAACCATATTTAACAGGGACTTTGTTCATTATGTGCCACATGCAAAACCGGTGTTTCGCCTATTTGAAAACAGATTTAACAGATGCTATAATCCCGGGGTCTTAATCCGTTATTACGTATTCTGGTTCCTTTCCACCCATAGCGTCTAAAAACCGTTTGAAAACCCAATTGAAAGACTCCTCGTTCTCACGCGCAATATGTGCACCACCGAACGTCATAGACTTCTTATGATTATCAACACCAGTGAACGGAGTAAATATCATCGAGTACATGTTCGTCCCATATGTAGGATCAAAGGACATAGCATCCCCGAACTTTGCGTAGTTTCTTTTGGCGGGAGCGTCTACCCATATCGCTTTATTTAAACTCCCGTCTTCTGCCAACTCGTAGTAAAAAAAAAATCCTTCCCTGTTCTTCACCATTTCCTTAAAATTATCCACGAACAATTGCCCATCCCGTTCATGAAGAAAACACTTCACATCCCTCCCATAATTCTTGAAATAGGTCAAGCTCGCACCAAGATTCTCAAATCCATTCACATGCTCCTTACACATATTGTACGTTCGTGTCGCTCCAATTTTCAACTGCCATCAGAGCATATAATCATTTCACGAGAAGACAAAAAAATACACGCAACACAGAATTGTTAATTCAGCAAATCAGTTTTAGGTCCATGACTATGAACTTCCATACTACACACACGTCACTTCAACTACATAGGTTACAAACTTCATTTACACATATACCTCATGTCTGTAACTTCACCTAATTAAGACTCACAAATTCAGAACTTCAACGACATAACAACGTAACTTCAGCACACAAGACAAAATAATACACGCACCACAGAATATTTAACATAATTGTACAGAAAGTTTGACATTATTACGGAAACAGAAACGCCTTACTCTTGAGTTAACAATTATCATCTGCTTGTGGTAGTCCGACAACTGTCGTGACGTTTTCTAAAACTCCCTCTCCGCAACTGAGAATAGCTCGTGGTGGTGGCCACAAATAAACTCCTTCACAACCACAATACCTTTCACTACGGCCAACAAGATTCTTGCATTGCTACCAACTCTTGTCACTTTGGTCCGACGTCTCGTCTTATTTTCATCACAGGATTTACCTATATCGCTCTTCTTCGACTTTTTAGCCGTCCTACCAGTACAATCAACTTCCTTAGAAATAGATTTGTTACACTTTCTACCCGCCTTACGTCCAGAACCTCCCCCTCCTGCTGCACCGTTACCTGACTTCAGGACATACGCGAAACCCTCTCTGCTGCAAACTACCAGCTGAGATTTAAGCGTACCATCACTGAACCTCTTCGTTGACCACCTACGGACATCAAAACCGCAAGTGAGGCCATATGCTTCATAGAATTCAACTGCTTTATCGACGTCCAAAAATGTCTGCCCCACAAAGGGTGTCTTGTCCTTATCAACTTCCCTACAGTAAAGAACAAGAGGCACAACCTCCGCAATATCCTCACCCCCCAAAGCATCTGCGACTGCACAACAAACAATTTAACCTTCAACTACATCACGACTCAACTTCATCTACATCACGAATCAACTTCAACGAGTAACATTTAACACTTTAGCAAACAATCCACCTCATATGCATCTGAACTAAACGACTACCACAACCCGTATTTTATTCTTCGCAACTAATCTTCGACTTTTTAGTCCTCAAAAAATAATCCCCTCCACAACCCGTATTTTAATCTTCGCAACTTCAACGACAATTAGAAACCCCGACTCCGAAGACAAGTAACAGGTGACACAAAACCCCAACTCCCCCATTACAATTACTCATTGAACAACAAAATTAACAATGCATAAACCAACGCAAAATTAACAGCAAAATCAACAGCAAAATTAAATAAATTACAACAAACATACCAGGCGGAACAACAACAATCTGCATATCCTCCATCCATATGACAAATAATTTCAACAACTACAATTACAGTATAATTCACCCCCACTACAACAGCTACTGCCACCATCATGCTCCCCCTTATAAATAATATAAACTCCAAGCAGAAACGAAGAAGCTGAAGAACAACGCTAATGGGATTTGCTCCGTGTGATTAATTTGGTGGAGAAATCAACAAACTGGCTGCGTTAAACTGTGTAGGAGAGAGAGAACATTAATAAATTGCTTTTCTTGGTAAAGCCAAGGATTAAAAACGTGATTAGGTAAAATCAGGTAAGTTAATGAGGGTGCTAATCTTCTTAATTACACTAAGTTAAATCTCAGCCCTCCATTCTCACATCATCCGAGGGCTAAAAAAAAGACTTACGTACTTATAAGGAGGGGTGTCCTTATGTGAACCCCCCCTCTCTCTCTATATATATATATATGCATGTATATAAGTTCTATTGTTCTTCAGAAGTCCATAAGTCTTATTCTCAGCCATTAGATCAAATGGAATGGATGACTGAGAATTTTATGATTTTTATTTATTTTACCAAAAAAAGAGTATTGATGTTTACGTATTTCCATGTAGTCCCTTTTTTTCCCACCATCTTTTTTTACCACCACATTCATTCCCCTCTTCATTCTCTGTATTCAAATTTCTCCATTCTCTATCTCCATTATTTCTGAAGGATTATTGTTCGAAATCGGTCAGGAGGATTAAAAGTAATTTTTGGGGGTTTCTTAGTTGTTATATTCATTCATACTACAATATCTGTCAATAAACAGTAGTAAACGATGATTGTTGCACAAATTATAATATTTTTTGGGGGATTAATAATAGTATCTGTGGGGATAGGTGTAATCCCCTAGAAATTCTAACGCGATACAGTGGCGGAAACACTGTAGAGTCGGGATTAAAACACGCTGTAACTATGTCTTAGAAAAATTAAAATGGTAAAGTCAAACAATAGGCCTTAAATAAAATGGCCAAAATTTAAAACAATCCACAAAAGGGGTTTGAACAATCCATAAGACATAATTATTAAAATAAATAAGCAGGATCCACACTGCTCGCTAGCCCACACCCGGAACATGTATACCTGTCATGTTAAAACATAACAGCCACAATCAGTGGGGAGCAACGTCAACGTTCTCCCAGCCGTATGACAGGATTTTAAAAACTGTAATTACTACTATAGAAAAATAGTAAAAATGGAAACAGTAAAACATTATAATGAAAATAAGATTTCAGTGAAAAACTTCACGTATCGAAATAATATAATAAAAATGAGTTTTCCGAAGAAAACATAAAACATTTGCCAACCTGCAACCAAGTTATATCGATAATAATAAAAATATTCAAAATGGCGTTATGGATAGGATTAGTGATGAAGGCTAGACTTTCACTAGGAGAATACTAAAAACTAGCTTCGAGAACTTAGTTCAAACAAATCAAACGTCGATCTCTAACTAGGCTACTCAACCATAATAGTACGGCGACATATAAATGCGTGGCCCTAGTTTAAGATAATATGCACACCCCTCCCGAGCACCATATATACTCAGTTCAACCCGACGCCGTCTTACACTGCGAGGCACGAGTTTAAGGTCAAAATTTACACACACTCTCGAACATCATATATGCTCGGTTCAACAACCAGTGTGCCCCATAAAGACACACCAGCCTTATAGTTGATGGCAAAAACTTAAACCCCAGAATATATTACTCTAACCTCACACTTGTCCTTATTCCATAACTCCAAAACAAAGCCATTATCGATATATTTAAGAGATATAATCATTATAATAAAAAGAGAACAAAAGGGAAAAAGGATCGCCTTCCGAAAGAAGAAACTTTCTATTTTAGGAAACTTCTATATTTAGAAACTTTACAAAAATACCATTATATCAAATTATCAAAAATATTAATTTATACTAATAAAACATTTTTAGTAAACGATATAGATTTATAAAACTAGTACTTTCGGCCTTAACGATATTAATTCTTAAAATGAGAACATTTGAGTTTATGAAATTATTGAAACGTCATAGAAGTGTTTATAAAATGATTTAGAAATGTCTTAAACATTTTAAATACTACTAATTAGGGTGTTTCCGAAATTTACAAAACAAAAATTCCCTAATTATGATTAGTTTCGACAATACGATTATAAATAGGATTTTACGGCAAATGTCAAGTTAAAACTTTTAACGTCTTTTATTTAATTAAAACCATTGGATACATTAAGAGTATGTTAAGGGATGATTTAACTCACAAAGTTTCAGATTTAAATGCTTCCAAAATGTCCGGAAAAATAATTCTTTTAGGTAAGACGAATCATTTTAACAATAAATCACAAGTTGTCCAAAATTAAAACTTAATAGTTAAAGACTTTAATAAGTAGTACAAAAATTACGTAAATAGTTAAAATATATTTATGGAAATTTTGTCCAGAAAAGAAAATTTCCAGAATCCTAAAACTCGGTTTTTAATAGGTTTTCCCGTTAATCGTCTAACATCGACAATAACGATTAATAAAAACAGTAATTAAAAAACGATTTAAGTATTAATATCCAAACATTATTATTTAACTTAAAAATCATGATTTTCCAGAATCTACCATTTTTTAAGATTTCCAAAAATTCCAGATTTAATAAATCCCGTCAAAACCGTCTTTAAAACCCGTTTTCACAATTAACGATTCCATTAACAAAACTTATCGTTCCAAACGTTTTATTAAAACACTAAAAATCATAAAATTACATTTTATTATGAAATCATCAGAATCATAATTTTTTCCAGATTTAAACCAAAGACCAGAAATCAAAAATTTAAACGACAAACACGATTTTAACGATAAACGATGATTTAAAGTGATTAATTAATTCATCCACTTAACAATTCCGAAAAATTATGAAACAATTCTGACAATTTTATTTCATCATAAAGTTTCACCACGTCAAAAGTCATATTAAAATAAAATGTTTAAGTACTAGAACTAAAAATCGGCTTTTAATCGTTTTTGTCCATAAACGGTAATAATTCAATAATCGATAACTAAAATATAAGAAAAATACTAAATTATTAAAAATCATAAAAAAACATCATTTTTACAGAATATAAACACATATTACATGTTTAGGCCGAATATTACGATTTTACAAATTAATATGACGATTTAATCGTTAATCTCGTAAAAGCGATAAAAATACCGAAACACGCAAATTTTCAACTTTAAAAAATTTTCCAGATTTTATGACATACATATATTTTCCAAAATAAAACATAAAAATATATACATGCAAATAGACAATTAAAATCATGAAATACCGAGGAACATCGACGTTACCTCTAATCCAATTCTGAATCTACGATATATTTGTTTTCTGCTGGATCGCTTCGGAAGCCTAAAAAAACATGAATTTCATGGTATGAAAATACCATAAGATCGCTGAAAAATCAAGGTGAAAATGATTGGAAATGAAATCGATTAATACCTTAACGGAGGAGACAGAAAGACGATTAATTTGGAGATGATGATGAGACGATCAAGACTCGATTTTGAGACAAATATTGGCTGGAATTACTGCTGAAAACCATGTCCAAAGGAGAGGAAATGAAGAGTATTTGCCTTGAATAAATTGGTGAATGAATGAATAAAAGAGTATGAAAGCTTTATGCATAAATAAGACTTTAAAATTGATGAAAATAAGGCTACACTAACTTGATAAAAACCAGCCAAATGAAGTGTGTATGGAGTATGAAAAGTTTATTCTTAATTCACCCAAAATAAATGAGAAGAAACAAAATATCTAAAAGCTTAATCCATGTTATAAAACAAAATGTAGTAAAAATGTAATGTAGTGTGTGACATGGGAGTCACGGTCCACACAAGAAAAATATGAGTCCAAATTAGTTGTAGATTGATAAAAATAAGGATCGTAAAATTATTAAAAGCATTTCAAAGCAATTTGAGTAAACCTCACGTTGAAAAATAATAATTTACGAAACTTCGTAATAAAATCGTTAAAGGCTAAATTTTGTAAATAAAAATATATTTTAGTTGAACATATTATATAAATGTGTTTATACATTTTTGGGAAGAGGAAAATCTTAAGTCCAAGCTTAAAAACGTCAAATCGAAGAAAAATAGAATTACTCGCGGAAAATAAATTAGTTTACGAAGAAAATCAAATAAATGGATTTGAAAGAATTAAATCTTTAAAAATTTTAAAAAAAATCATTAAACTTAAAAAAAAATAAAAATAGAGCTTAGTAAAATGATGAAATATGAGGCCGAAAAGCGACAGAGCGAGTTAGGACGGAGTCCTAACGGAAAGAATAAAAATGCTTAGAAAAATAGCGGGTGTTACAATCTTTCCCACTAAAAGAAAGTTTCATCCTCGAAACTAAGAATATGCATAAAGGAATCAAGATTATCCCACTCAAAAACATGAGTTTACAAATTTCGCATAAAAATTTTGCTGTAAAAGAAAATTTTACAACCTTCAAAGTGATATGAAATCAAATGCAAATATTTATTCTGAAAGGAATCTGGGCTAAGCTACCCGGAGTTTAAAATCTTTTAATTAGTGAAATCGTAAAGTAAAGTTTTTCGATAAAACAATGACGTCAAATAACATTTGTAAACAAACTCGAAGGAAATAGGATAACCAAAATATTTTCAAAATGAAAGTAAAATATTTTGATTAAGAAATTCGATAATATTTCTTTCTGATGAAACAAAATTTAGTTATGAGAAATCAAAAGTAGTCAGTAAAAATCGAACCAGTCGTCAAAAATTTTCAATATCAGATTCAAAAGTCCATCAACATTAAAACGGAAACTAATTTCAAAAGTTAAAATTTCGGAAAGGTTATCAAAGTAATTGTGAAAGTTTTCAAAAAAGTTATCAAATTTGAACATACAAAATAATTTCGACAATGTTAAAACATTTTATGTCATAATCATATAGAAATCAAAGTTTTTGGGAATATGAAAGTCTTCATAAAATTTCGATCGCTTGAAAATAAAAAAATGAAACAATTTCGTAATAATTTAAAATAAATCAATAAGGCATTTTTGAAACATATCTAAATATAAATATTAACCAAAGATAAAACAAAAGTGAAGTATAAAGTTCTTAATTTATAATTCAAAAATATTTTTCACGATATCCGAAAAGTTTAAGTTTGTCAAACTTTTTACAAAATGGGGATTTTCACAACTAGTAATTATAACTCAAAATGTTAAAATTTTACGATAATCCATTTTTTTTTAAACTTGTCAAACTTTTTATAAAATAGAAAGTTCGAAAAATGGTTAACGGATAAATAGAACAAGGATAAACAATAAATTAAAATAAGAATTTTCAAAATCGATAAAGGTCAAAGGGATTGGGAGCAGTTACGGTAACAGAGTTCGAGAGAAGCAGAAAGAAGGACGAAGTTGAGAGTCAAACAGACCTCTCGAGGATTATAGAAGAAATTAACCATCTCGAGATTCCTAGCACGACTCTCACAAACACGGGTTCCTAATTGGTCCATCAAATAACGCTAAGTCCAATATCGGTACAGGGTGGTCCTACTCAATCTACAGCCTCCAAAATTATCAACTGCCTTAGCCTCGAAAATTAAGTCTTACATACTTATATAATATTTCAATTAGTACGGTAAAAATCCAGAAATGATTTAGACAAATCTATTAATTAAGATTCCAATGGTTATCAAAATATACCCAAACTTGTAATCACTAAGGCTCATAAATTCAAAGCTCATAAGGTCTAAACTCGAGGTATACTTCAAATTTCTCGAGTAAGGAACACTAAATAAAATCCACCAATTCACAATGTCTGAACACGAAAACTTCAAAATGATCATCAACATATTTTTTAACATCATCAATAGATAGAGGTTAGTAAAGTACGCCAAACCTTAAACACACGCAGCCTGACATGTAACGACAGATACTCACATCTTTAAACACGTCATTCGACTAAGGTTTCATAGAATTCCATCAAATTTCTTATCGTAAAAGCGAAACCACTAAAATATTTGTTAACTCATCGAAGCCACAATCTCATTGGTCTAAGGGTTCTGAACTGTAAATCCATCAAGGTGATTGACCTTAAAGTATTCCTCAAAACAACGCGATAGATTCAACCTCTAATTGTGCAAGATGTTTCTCTTCTTCAAGGTTGACAACAATTTATCCAAGTTAGATCACTCAACTCCAAAGTTCATAAGTTACAACCTTAAACCATGAGCAACGACCTAATCCTTAATAAACACGGGAAATCTATGTCCACAAAAATATCTAACGACATTAATGAAAACCTTAAATGGTACCATAACACTCAGGCTAACATTTTAAACGATACTCTATGATCCCAAATATTCACGATGCATCCGTCAAATAAGCATTAGTTAAGAATCCCAAAGTAATATTATCAGTTACACTTAGTTCGGTTCTTGGTTAGGTACTAGGTAACCATTAAAATATGATATACTCTTACTACTTCAATAGATTATTCAACTTTAAGTCCTCCAAATAATCAAGTAACCTATAACCCAAGGTTCAAAATCTTAAGTACGAACCTAATTCCATTAATCGACAAATTATCATTCAGATCGATCCTCAAAAGCTTACTAAGATAGATAACAAGGTATAACTCACAATCCTCAAACCACGTAACAAGGGTTGACCAAACCTCAAACATCTATAACTTTTCACGGGTTCACTAAGACAAAATTCGGTCTAACCAAGAATCTCAAGAGAAAGATGGTAGAGTAGAAGAATATAACAAGGATTCACCAAGCGGATGAAGAAGAGAATATAAAAGAGAGGAATTAGAAGAAATAGAGGAAGGAAGAAAAGAGTCGATGACCCTATATTACTAAATTCTTGAACCAGAGGAGAATCTTCGGGCCTCCAGAGTTCACGAGGGGATCCAAATGGATTACTTCATCTTCTTGTAGAGGAACGAGCACGCAAGTCATGGGTCGCTCCATCTGGATCTACTGCGACATCATGGAACATGAATCTACTCTTGATCATCTTGCCTGTAGCTTAATTAAACTGAATCAGAGCTAAAAGTCATCATCGACATCTTTCTTGGAGCACCAAGTTGTCCACTCGAGTCAGCAGGCGTTGAGAGTTCTAAGAAGGTCTTGTCCCGATCTGGAGTAACATCCTATCAACATCTTGTTCATTTATCTTCTTACAACAAAAGCAACAAATATTCAATGCTAATCATTGAGTTTCAGGAACAGGAAAAACTTAACAAGTAAGTCCTTATTTGTTTCTACCCATTCCTAGTAATAATTTTTTTTATTTACTGTTTAAATAATTTACTGGTATTTTCCCTAATTTCATATGTAAGCGTTGGGAGCAGTGATGCTCTGATACCAACTGTAATCCCCTAGAAATTCTAACGCGATACAGTGGCGGAAACACTGTAGAGTCGGGATTAAAACACGCTGTAACTATGTCTTAGAAAAATTAAAATGGTAAAGTCAAACAATAGGCCTTAAATAAAATGGCCAAAATTTAAAACAATCCACAAAAGGGGTTTGAACAATCCATAAGACATAATTATTAAAATAAATAAGCAGGATCCACACTGCTCGCTAGCCCACACCCGGAACATGTATACCTGCCATGTTAAAACATAACAGCCACAATTAGTGGGGAGCAACGTTAACGTTCTCCCGGCCGTATGACAGGATTTTAAGAACTTTAATTACTACTATAGAAAAATAGTAAAAATGGAAACAGTAAAACATTATAATGAAAACAAGATTTCAGTGAAAAACTTCACGTATCGAAATAATATAATAAAAATGAGTTTTCCGAAGAAAACATGAAACATTTGCCAACCTGCAACCAAATTATATCGATAATAATAAAAATATTCAAAATGGCGTTATGGATAGGATTAGTGATGAAGGCTAGACTTTCACTAGGAGAATACTAAAAACTAGCTTCGAGAACTTAGTTCAAACAAATCAAACGTCGATCTTTAACTAGGCTACTCAACCATAATAGGACGGCGACTTATAAATGCGTGGCCCTAGTTTAAGATAATACGCACACCCCTCCCGAGCACCATATATACTCGGTTCAACCCGACAGCGTCTTACACTGCGAGGCACGAGTTTAAGGTCAAAATGTACACACACTCCCGAACACTATATATGCTCGGTTCAACAACCAGTGTGCCCCATAAAGACACATTTGCCTTATAGATGATGGCAAAAACGTAAACCCCGGAATATATTACTCTAACCTCACACTTGTCCTTATTCCATAACTCCAAAATAAAGCCATTATCGATATATTTAAGAGATATAATCATTATAATAATAAGAGAACAAAAGGGAAAAAGGATCGCCTTCCGACAGAAGAAATTTTCTATTTTAGGAAACTTCAATATTTAGAAACTTTACAAAAATACCATTATATCAAATTATCAAAAATATTAATTTATACTAATAAAACATTTTTAGTAAACGATATAGATTTATAAAACTAGTACTTTCGTCCTTAACGATATTAATTCTTAAAATGAGAACATTTGAGTTTATGAAATTATTGAAACGTCATACAAGTGTTTATAAAATGATTTAGAAATGTCTTGAACATTTTAAATACTACTAATTAGGGTGTTTCCGAAATTTACAAAACAAAAATTCCCTAATTATGATTAGTGTCGACAATACGATTATAAATCGGATTTTACGGCAAATGTCAAATTAAAACTTTTAACGTCTTTTATTTAATTAAACCATTGGATACATTAAGAGTATGTTAAGGGATGATTTAACTCACAAAGTTTCGGATTTAAATGCTTCCAAAATGACTGAAAAAATAATTCTTTTAGGTAAGACAAATCATTTTAACAATAAATCACAAGTTGTCCAAAATCAATACTTATTAGTTAAAGACTTTAATAAATAGTACAAAAATTACGTAAATAGTTAAAATATATTTATGGACATTTTGTCCAGAAAAGAAAATTTCCAGAATCCTAAAACTCGGTTTTTAATGGGTTTTCTCGTTAATCGTCTAACATCGACAATAACGATTAATAAAAACAGTAATTAAAAAACGATTTAAGTATTAATATCCAAAAATTATTATTAAATTTAAAAATCATGATTTTCCAGAATCTACCATTTTTTCAGATTTTCAAAAATTCCAGATTTAATAAATCCCGTCAAAACCGTCTTTAAAACCCGTTTTCACAATTAACGATTCCGTTAAGAAAACTTATTGTTCCAAACATTTTATTAAAACACTAAAAATCATAAAATTACATTTTATTATGAAATCATAAGAATCATAATTTTTTCCAGATTTAAACGAAAGACCAGAAATCAAAAATTTAAACGACAAACACGGTTTAACGATAAACGATGATTTAAATTGATTAATTAATTCATCCACTTAACAATTCCAAAAAATTATGAAACAATTCAGAAAAGTTTATTCCATCAGAAAGATTCACCACGTCGAAAATCAGCTTAAAATAAAATGTTTAAGTACTAGAACTAAAAATCGGCTTTTAATCGTTTTTGTCCGTAAACGGTAATAATTCAATAATCGATAACTAAAATATAAGAAAAATAATAAATTATTAAAAATCATCAAAAACATCATTTTTACAGAATATAAACACATATTACATGTTTAGGCCGAATATTACGATTTTACAAATTAATATGACGATTTAATCGTTAATCTCGTAAAAGCGATAAAAATACCGAAACACGCAAATTTTCAACTTTTAAAAATTTTCCAGATTTTATGACATACATATATTTTCCAAAATAAAACATAAAAATATATACATGCAAATACACAATTAAAATCATAAAATACCGAGGAACATCGACGTTACCTCTAATCCAAATCTGAATCTACGATTTATTTGTTTTCTGCTGGATCGCTTCGGAAGCCTAAAAAAACATGAATTTCATGGAATGAAAATAACATAAGATCGCTGAAAAATCAAGGTGAAAATGATTGGAAATGAAATCGATTAATACCTTAACGGAGGAGACAGAAAGACGATTAATTTGGAGATGATGATGAGACGATCAAGGCTCGATTTTGAGACAAATATTGGCTGGAATTACTGCTGAAAACCATGTCCAAAGGAGAGGAAATGAAGAGTATTTGCCTTGAATAAATTGGTGAATGAATGAATAAAAGAGTATGAAAGCTTTATGCATAAATGAGACTTTAAAATTGATGAAAATAAGGCTACACTAACTTGATAAAAACCAGCCAAATGAAGTGTGTATGGAGTATGAAAAGTTTATTCTTAATTCACCCAAAATAAATGAGAAGAAACAAACTATCTAAAAGCTTAATCCATGTTATAAAACAAAATGTAGTAAAAATGTAATGTAGTGTGTGACATGGGAGTCACGGTCCAGACAAGGAAAATATGAGTCCAAATTAGTTGTAGATTGATAAAAATAAGGATCGTAAAATTATTAAAAGCATTTCAAAGCAATTCGAGTAAACCTCACGTTGAAAAATAATTATTTACGAAACTTCGTAATAAAATCGTTAAAGGCTAAATTTTGTAAATAAAAATATATTTTAGTTGAAAATATTATATAAATGTATTTAGACATTTTTGTGAAGAGGAAAATCTTAAGTCCAAACTTAAAAACGTCAAATCAAAGAAAAATAGAATTACTCGCGGAAAATAAATTAGTTTACGAAGAAAATCAAATAAATAGATTTGAAAGAATTAAATCTTTAAAAATTAAAAATAAAAATCATTAAACTTAAAAAAAATAAAAAATAGAGGTTAGTAAAATGATGAAATATGAGGCCGAAAAGCGACAGAGCGAGTTAGGACGGAGTCCTAACGGAAAGAATAAAAATGCTTAGAAAAATAGCGGGTGTTAAAATAGGGTTTGTATTTTAAAATGACTGTATAACAGCAGTTTGCATAATAATCTCAATTGGTTTGTCTTATAAGCTGATTGTTGTGCGTTTTATTTGTCATT
Source organism: Agrostemma githago (assembly GCA_958450325.1). NCBI lineage: Eukaryota > Viridiplantae > Streptophyta > Magnoliopsida > Caryophyllales > Caryophyllaceae > Agrostemma > Agrostemma githago. Next base: position 54,616,980 of record OY288247.1, on the reverse strand, counting down.
TTTACGATGTTTACATAATATTGTGCTTTTAGGTTCTCACAAGGACATAATATTGTGCTTTTAGCTGTTTACGTAATATTATTGACCTATATATAAATAATGTCCACATTATTTTAAATTATTGTATTATTTCGTTGCTCATTAACCAATAAATTCCTTTATCGACCTAAATATATGATATACGAAATATAATTCGAAATTAGAGATTACTTATCCAACCTAGATTACTTTATCGACCTAAATCGGTTTATTGACCTAAATAGTCGGACGTGATATTTACGTAACAAAATTCAAAAATGGAATATACGTATATGTCGAATATTCACACTTGCAATAGATATTACGTATATTACTTAATATACAACAAATAGAAAGTATATTTATTAAAAATATATTTATATTCATACATATTTATATAAAACGGAATATATGATAAATTCGGTATAGATATTTATTCATACATATTTATATATGATATTTACATATGATATTTACATATGATAATATTCATACATATTTATATATGATTAAAGAAAGGGTATCGGAATAACTAAAAAATATTCTTCCATAACAATCCCGCCTTCATTCAGCTTACCTAATTTCAAATATCTTTATACAAATCCTCGCGACAATATCTTAACTAATTTCAGTATTTCGTTCTTCATTAATCACTAAATTTCTAGATTAGTTATGATAATATCTAATCTAGGAATTTCGGTTTATGAATAAAGATTTCAAGTATTCACACTTCTCATCTATATTCCCATCTATACGCAGTAAATATTACGTATAATATGGAATATACAAAAAACAGAAAGTATATTTATATAAATTATAAATATTTAAATATTCATACTTATAAAAAAGGAAATATATTAAAATTGGGATTTTTTTTGTTTCTTTATATTAAACGCAATTGATTTTTATTTATGTTAAAACGGAAATATGTTAAAAAACGGAAACTATATATTTATATATATTTACATGTAAATTAAGGATAAATTATAAACGGAATATTCCGATATATTCTTCCATAACAACCCCATGTTCACATTCGTTATTTCCATTTATAAATAACGTCTTTTTATTCCACTCCTCAATATCATAAGCAATCAATATAGTTCATCCTCGAAAAAAATTATTTCCGTTTCACACTATGTCGAACAATGCATTAACCAACATATCCAAGCTCGAGCAAGGTAAAAAGCTTAAGGAAATGATTGTTAGGGTCGTACATCGATGAACACGACCGGTCATGGAAGACATGACAAAAATTGAATCCATCGAAGTTCTTATGATTGATTCCGAGGTAGTACCGTATTACTATTAAATTTTCCACTTTATATTTTTTTACCAGTTTAAATCGTCTTCATTTTATATAGTTTACGTTAATATTTGCAGTCGAGCATCGAGATTTTATTTCATGTAAATATCACGTTGCGTAAATTCTAACATTTTTTTCGTTTTTCATATACAGATTATATTTTACTTCGAATTTTGCAATAATATTACTTCTTCAATTTCACTCCTCTCTTTGCAGAATGAGATTGTTGAAGGTAGCGTCTGTACACAGATACTCAGTAAGTACTTTGATTCGCTGAATGTTGGTGTCGTGTACAACATCCGTAACCTCACCATCAGTCCCAACACCGGTTACAATAGGACTACTTCTAGCACCATTCGTTTGCACTTTGAATTTTCAAGTAAAGTTGTTCCTTACGACATTCAGCTCTCTACACCACTCTACGGATTCCGGTTAGCCAATTTCGAGGATATTGTCAACGGACGCGTTTCGACCACTCATTACATTGGCAAAACGCTAGACATCTTTACATTCTTTCGAAATTCTATTGGGGTCCGAAAATATTACGTCCTAAAATTTCGACTGTTGTGACAAATATTTGCAGATTTGGTTGGAAAGCTCTTTGAGATCGGTCCGCTCAACCACACCAAGAACGGTTTCGAGTATCGTAACATAAAGCTTGAGGATGTTAAGTATGCTTCATTCATAATTTACTTTTCATTTTTTCTTGAAGTAACAAATCTATGTTTAATTTCACCTTTTTTTTTCATAATTACGTTTAACCTAATTTATTGATGTTTTTTATTATTACATTTTTTTTGCGTACTACTCATGGATTTTAATACGTTTTACGTATGTCGATTATTATTCATTTCGTACATATTTTCTAGTATTTAACGTTTTTTTAATAAAGCTACAACTTCTACGATTGATATATTATGTATAAAACAATAACTGATATATTGTCACGATATATAAAGTGTCAATATGCTTAGTGTGTTTTATTTATAATTTTGTATGGTTAAATTTCACATTATTATCATATTCTGATTAATCCAATTTCACCATTCACGTAATTTATTGGTTTTGAGTATCGAAATATAAATCTACAATATTTATTAAAATTTCGTATATTTACGCATCACGTAATATATTCATTAAATTCTAAAATAGGTCTACTTATTTTACATTAATTCGGGGAACTATCATATTATTACTAAGATTTGTTCTCAATTAAATTTTTAGTCAAATTAAAACGTCTTCGTTATTATAACATTAAAAATTTAGTATTCATGTTCGGTCATCAAAATATTTTTTAAGCTATCGTTTTTCGTACATCAAATATGAATTTTTATACATGTCACATTATTGTCAAATTGTTATGTACTTTGCTTTCTATATCGGGCTTTTATATCGTACGTTGTTTATACGCTTCACGTTTCATTTTTCATCGTTTTTACATAACTTACGTTACTATTCATTTTCGAGCATTGAAATTTATTATTTATCGTTTACTTTGTATTACTCATGAACTTTTATACATTTCACGTTTCACAAAATATTATTCGTTTCAAGGTAATCTAAGTTCTCATTGTACTTTCACGTCCTTATTTACCGAAACGTGAAATTGTTGTCTACGTGAAACTTTTATAACAATTTCACGTTCTTTTCACACTTTCCTGATTTTTGATCCACTTTCACTCTTTCCATATATAAAGGTAGATTATGTGATGTACGTTTCATGTATAATTTTGTTCCTCCTATTTCACATTACTAATCTTTCGTAAATAATCCACCGTTACTCACCATGTCTTTTGTCCACTTAGTACTGTCAGTTGCTGTCAGGTTTCATGTACTTTAATTTGTGGTCACCGCATAGTGACGTTCTTCCTGAATTGATAAATAAGGTGCCGAACCCAGGTCAATCGAAGATTGTTGTCATCAAGTGCGTCGAAGTGAAAAAATATGAGCGTAAACAATAAATTACTTTGGTCGTGCCTTCATTAAACATTCATAGTTACTTTGGTTGCATAAACTCATAATATGGACATTAATACCTGTACTGCCCCTACTTACATCAGAATTATGGAGGCTGCAGACCACTTACAATGCCACGTCATTCCATTTTGACGTAAACATACCTAAGGTCGCTGCTTTCTCAGACAGGTTCGCTTTATTCATAGCATGTCCATTACATTCGAGCTTCGTATAGTGTTGCTACTACTAATACATACATTGTCCAACAATTCGTTAGATTCCCTTTTCGCCACAATCAATTTACGCTTTATTTGTATACAGCATTTCGACCACCACACCGAGCAACTCTCTTCAGATTGTCGATGTCCAGGAGGATGAGGAGGTCAATATCATAACCACGGACAACATAAAAACAATATCAGAGATTAAGCTTAACGAAAAGGTATCTACTTTGTATTTATACAACTAATTAAACCTTACAAGCTAACTACAATTTCATTCCAAATTATCTGACACTACCAAATTTTTTACAAAGGCAGGTGTATTCTACATATATGGTCGCATAATTGCCCTTGACTGCTCATCAGGTTGGTATTACAACAGCTGCAAGACATGCTGGACAAAAGCGACAAAAAATGAAAAAGGTCGTTGGATATGTAACAGGGCCGGTTGTGATGGTAACACCTGTGGTTATGCGTCCAGGGTACCGAGGTTGTATTATTAATATATTTCTGATCGTCATTTATTTAGATGTAGTGACTACCGCTCAAACTCACAAATATTTGCTTCTACGGTTTATGTACAGAGGTTCCAGGTCAAGTTTGTTATATATCTGATGTTGGCGACGACACCATTAACTTCGTTGTCTTCGACGGACAGATATCGCAATTCATAAACCACCACGCCTCGGACTTGATTAACTCTTTCGAGCAGGTCCGATTGTGTTGGCATATCCATATTACCACCATTACTATTGCATCAGATGTATTTAGTGCTAACACCTTAGATATATCCTTATTCCGTGGAATGTAGGCTGGCGAACCGGATTCCATCCCCACTGAATTGGAGTTTTTTTAATTGAAAAGACATTTGTGTTCAAGATTGACATCAGTGAACGATAAAACGTTCAGCCGGGGTCACATTCGTACACCGTTGCAAGCATGAGTGACGATCCCGACATGATGGAGTGTTGGATGAAGACTTGTACATAAATGTTTAAGGTGTGTTAACGCTTTCTAAACAGTAAAAAAATAGTTCCGCGTATGCTACTTCTCCGTGTATAACTTATTTCTGTATTGTGTTATTACTCAACAGCGTGATATGGTCACCCTGAAGAATAGCATGGAACAAATTGCCGCCATTACAGAATCCGCAATGGTAAGATCATACTAGCACAATCCTTACCAGTTTTGACTGATTATTTATCAAATTCATCCTAAGTATCTAAAACTGCGAGCACCAATGTAACAGAAACAGATCCAGAGCCTGAAGGACGACGCTGTCGTAGATGATGAGGTCGTTCTGTCCAATGTTCTAGCTCCCGTTAACTAGGTTTGCTAAATACTCATTGTCGAATATGGTTCTTTACAACAACATTTCGAGAGCACACCATGTTACTCACGTATTTCATTTATTTTATCCCAAGGTTACTGAAGCATTTTTTCCGCCGTTCACATCCAAGTTGACACCACTCAAGAGAGCCCTCCCATTTACTGAGTGCATTATGGACGACATTACTGCAATTGACGCGAGATCAATGTCAAAGGCAATTGTCGACGACAAGGTGGACAAGACGGATGCATAGTCCAGTGCCTCGGTTTCAATTTCGGTGTCTATTCTAGACAAAATTATTCATGTGTTAATTTCATTAATTTTTAAGACAATTTTATTGTCGGCGGTAATCTGTTTTGACAGTAATTGGCCACACCGTAATTAGCCAGACAATATTATTTGCGTGTTAGTTTCAGTAATTTTTAAGACAATTGTTTTTTGTGTTTCTGCTTCGAAACGCGTCAGTAATTTACATTGTTTACCTTTTATACTTTGCGCTTGATTACACTATATATTTCTTTCCACTACCTTCTTTTTGTCTTTATATTTACAAATTAATCACGGGCTAATAAACATATAATGGTCTGTGATCACCGTGAGTTACATAATCAACCACTCTTTCAAAATTGTAATGTCTTCAGTACCAATCAATATCTTGCAATCTTGAAATAAGTATATGTAAAATATATTCAGATTGAGTCTCTAACAACCCACCCTTCAACCACGTGTATCTTAACCACCACCTCACAGTATCTTAAATATCGTAGCGTCCAACATTCCAAACTAAAATATTGTGATATCGATATTACGAAGATCTAATTGAATATTTAATATACGTTCACATTATCACCGTAACTTTAGTATCGTATCATCTAGCCCCTCAAAAGTAATTTATTATTATATCCCGTGCAAATAAAAAACAAATATCGTAACAACCAAAAGATTCTAACAATTGACGTGTCAATGTACCCAGTATTATTATACTATTGACATATTTCAAATTAAAAATTTCATATATTGTGTCTTATCTATTGTTGAATCATATGCGATTTCTTCACATTTTGGGTGAAATATATTCAATGTCTTCTCCCATATTATCACATATAACGAAACAATTTATCACGGTAACTTTCTTTGCTTTATTTAGATAAATGATTATATGTATATGTGCCAACTTATATAGTTTATACTGAGATGTTACCTTTCTAATTTACAGATAATATTGAATAGTGATATACTTATACAGTTCATAATACTTCTTCTGTTGATAATTTCCTTTTTTATCTAAAGCGTTGCATACCCGTCCTGTTGATCGACATTCATTATGGATCAACCCTCCATCGATAAACGAGCTAAGATCGTAAATGCAACCCAACGTCAAATTGAAGGCATAGGTATGATGTAGTTCTTCTTTATTCTAAATATACAATAATCTTTGAATGCGATATACTATAGAATGTCCGACTCATATCAGTATCTACTTACAGAGAATATACCACATATTCAACGACCGACATCGGATCAGAATGTTGGAATACATAGTTCTCTTCAATCTGTTGGAAGAGGTAAGCGAAAATCAAGTGGACTCATACTTGGGGACATATCCAATCGTGAGAATCAGCCACTTCGAAGAGATGTACAATTTCGTGAAGCGCTCGCCGAAATACGTAAGTGGAGTATGTAGTGATTAACGTTTGTTCTTTGCATATTTTTGTACTAATATATCAGTCGTTGTTCTGCCGTCTATTTACACAAAGCAATCACCTATATGCAACGAAATAAAAATGCACTGTTCTATATCAGCTTACAGAGGACAACGGACCACAAAGCACACATATTCCTTCTCAGGATAAATGCACTGGGAAAAAGAAAAAAAATCCGCTAACAAGAGAAAACAACTTTCTACAGAAGGTACATCAATTTCAATGCATTATGTTTATTTTTTTATTAACCATTACAAATTTGTATTCATTAGTCGTGTTTAAGAAACACGAGTTGTGACTATATAATTCAACTGAATTATGCACCTGAAACATTTTCATCGTATTAGATGACTGCGAAGCCTCACTGCTCTAAGTATTTATTCATCCCATCCAAAGTAATATAGTATGACGTCTTCATAATTTGTAATGTATGAATTTCAGTGACATTCAATGAAAGTAACCCGGAGCAAGCAACTCCATTAAACTGTAACACGTCCACATTACGTGGATTCTCCACACACGGTACGTTACACTCTGTTTAGCAATTGTATTTTAAGTCTACAAATTTGACTAGAACTGTCAACATCTTTACAAGTTTATAATGTTGCTTCGCAGATCAAAATCCTGTTACAGCCCCTACAAATCTTCTACTTAACAGTCGATCCACGAATAGTGATATTCAAGCAACAAATGATGTTCGATCTAATCCTCCCCCTTTCAGCCAAACCGGTGATGACACAAAATTTAGTTTGATTCGTCTTACATCCCGTTCTCATCTTTTATTCATGCTATTATTGAGATAGTCAAATTCACTGTGACACCTGTAACAGGTTTGTCCCCTGCATATTCAGAAATACGCCAATCGGTACTACACGACACAAATAAAAAGGCACGATCGTACACTTATTGTCAATGAGCAGAGAGCAGCACTAAACGGAAGTACTCCCACTGTATCCCCGCACCCTATTTTTGGTACCCAGGTTGATCAGCGATGGCAGACTAAACTTGCGAGATATAACGGGCGCATTCTTCTATACGAATTGAGGGGAAGTCGGACTGTTTTAACTGCTCAACCATTGACCGTTTTAACACCAGCCTCTTCGTCATCAAACGGTTTGTTAGGCACCTATTAGAAGCTATATTCGAAACATAAATATTGCATTCAATCACCACGTCATTACCTTTGCTGGGACTACGTCCAACGTTATAACTCAAACACCGTCTACAACTTTCCAGAGTTGCCTCACCGCTGCATCAGCATCGTCTCATTCGTTCGGTCATAGGCAATATGACAGGGAAACTATTATACACAGCCTTGCAAGAGACATATTCGGTGCTGGGTCCTCAACATCTTTAACCGAGGATCACCAACAATTGAACGAAGGTTTAGGCCCTGTTTGGTAAACAACGGATTAATATTGGCAGAAGCAGATTAAGAAAGCAGATTTGACTAGAAGAATCAATTAGCAGTTTTGACTAGTATATTGAATTAGTAGATTGTTTTTGTACTGTTTGGTAATTAGCAGTTTTAAATTAGCTGATTGTTTAACTGCTTTGTAAAATGACAAGGAAGGACATCAAAAAATATTTGATTAAATATACGTCAACATATATAAATCACACCAACAACTTTAAAAATACTTTCGATCTATTCTACAGCCAATATAGTCATTAAAGCTGAACAAATATTATCACGAAGAGTACAGTTGATATTTTTTAGTTTATGAAATCACGATCGGAGATTATAAATTGATTCAAACGAAATAACTAAACATGAATTATAGAGTGAATAAAGTCATTGTATATCAAATTGATGGCATAAAAAATCAAGAGGAAGACGAAAACGTACATTTCAACTAATTAGAAAGAGTAATTTATGAATGAGTTAGAATAACTAATATAGGGGATAAGATATTTGCAAAGGGTAAAGAAGTAAAATAAAATAAAAATCAATCCGCTAACTCAATATGCTGCTTCTAGCAACATTTTTTCAAAACGGCATATTGGACCCCAATATGCCATTACAAAAATGTCATTTACCAAACACCATAATCAACATATTTTTTGGTCAAACATGCCAAAGGATCTCAATATGCTGTTTTTGGCGGTTATGCCATTTACCAAACGCCCCCTTAGGCTTGTTAAACTAATTTATAAAGTATATTCATTGTTAATTATTTTAGTACGCCAATCTAAATTAACATAAAGTAATGAATGTTTTACTAATGTTTACTAGAGTGGGATGGTTACGTGGACATCGGTGACCCAGTATACTCTTGTCGTAAGTGCGCGGTGCAGTTGTGGTATAATGAAAGGGATCGTATGGATCGAAAACCGTTGACCCCTAATTTCACAATGTGTTGCAAGGATGGTATTGTCGACTTACTCACAGATCAACACCCGAAAAGTGGTCACTTTAAGGACAACATTCGCAACTACAACAATGGTTTTTCAATGACCTCCATAAGGGGAAAGATTGACCATGAAATTAACAACGGAAGGGGTACATACACCTTCAGACTGACTGTACAGAACAGTCACCATATCGGCAGCTTCTTACCTTCTGAAAACGAAGCCCCAAAGTTTTGCCAATTATATATATATATATATATATATATATATATATATATATATATATATATATATATATATATATATATATATATACACGACACCGAAGAAGAAATATCAAATAGGAAAAATGCATTGAGGTAAGTTACAATTTCGAGTACAAAATAAGTTTATATAATATCCGCTAACACTTTCTGCATGACATGAAATTGTAGAAATGATTACAAACACAGTTCGTACAAGAAGAACACTTGGGACTAGCATCTTATGGCTGATCTAAAAAGGATGCTCGATGAATACAATCCTTTAGTAAAGTGTTTCAGGATGGCCAGGGATCGCATTGTAAATGCTGACACAAAAGACGAGGTCAGGCTCCGACTTATCAGCGGCAGGCATGTCGATGGCAAGATATACAACTTGCCATCTGTCTCTGAAGTTGCCGCTCAAATTTTCGGTGACATTGAGGACCCAATAGACAGTCAAGATATCATTGTCGAGGAGGGGTCTGCGAAACTGCAACGAATTTCAGAACTTCACCCGTCTTACCTTTTCCTTCAGTACCCGTTTCTTTTCCCACGTGGTGAGGATGGTCCACGTCTGGGCATTGCTCACAGTGAATAATCAATAGCGGCATCTAAATATCTAGAAACTGGAAGGGATAAGCTGACACTTTGGAAATGGCTCGCATTTCGTATCATGGATAGAGCACCTCACGTCGAGCCACCAACGATACTAAACGCAGCCAACCTTTTCCAGCAGTTCTGCGTCGACGACTACACTATGGTCGAAGCTCAAAGGCTCTTATATTTTAGGCTTAATCAACCTAAATTGTGATCAGAAAATTACAAACGACTAGCTGCATCGGTTGAAAGTGGTGTAACAGAACCTGGGTCATCAAGCGCACGTTACATTGTTCCGTCAATTTTTCTCGGGAGAAAAGGGTATATGAGGGAGACTTATCAGAACACGATTGCCATATGTAAGTGGTGTGGTTACCCGGATTTGTTTATCACATTCACTTGCAATCCGAAATGCCTAGAAATAACCAGATTTGTGAAGTCGAAGGGCGTACGAAGTGAACACAGACCTGATATCCTTACTAGAGTCTTTAGAATGAAACTCGAGCAACTAATCAAGGACTGCAAGGACAGACTAATTTTCGGTAGAACAAGGGCAGGTAATGCTATAATCATATATTATTGATAGATTGTCATGTTTTTGTCGGATTCTTAATTATAAGTTGTGTTGTATATCACCTACAATACTCTACCGAACTATCAATTTTTCATCCTTACGACACGTTACCCGAATGTATTACTTATTTTTATATTCCGATAATGTTTTGAGACGCAATTTAATAACATATGTCGCACGTTGCCTCATGTCTATTTCTCTATTTGTCACAGTTGTATACACCGTTGAATTTCAGAAGCGAGGTCTTACTCATGCGCATATACTACTATTTCTAAGCTGCGAGGACAAGTTCCCTGTCGCTGAGGACGTCGACGGTATAATTGTTGCAGAATTACTGGATAAAGATGAGAATCTGGTTCTATTCATTGCAGTTTCCGAGTTGATGATACATGGACCACGTGGTCATGCGAACCCTAAGGCAGTATGTATGCAGGATGGTGTCTGCACAAAGAGGTTTTCGAAGCCATTTAGTGACCGCACCACTATCGACAGAGATGGTTATCCAATCTACAAGAGGGCAGACAATGAAATTACAGTGGATAGGGGTGGTGTACCAGTTCACAACAGATTCGTTGTTCCCTATAACCCTGACTTATTAATCTGTTACCGTGCACATATAAACGTAGAATGGTGTAATCAGGGTAGGTCTATCAAGTACCTGTTCAAATACATAAACAAGGGTTATGATAGAGTCATTGTAGGTGCGTCAGTTAGAGGGAAAACAGGTGAAGTTGATCAAATCAAAGAGTACTATGACTATCGGTACATATCTCCGTGTGAAGCCTTTTGGAGGATATTTGGTTTCGATATACATTACATAACTCCTCCAGTGCTACGACTAGATTACCATCTGTCAAACGAGCAGAATGTTGTCTTCAATGACGGCGACCCGTTAGAAGAAGTCATGGCTCGATCAAGTAGTGCACGTACAAAATTCACGGCTTGGCTTGAGTACAATAAAGAACACCCTGATGGTCGTGACCTTACATACTCAGAGTTCCCGAATAGGTACGTCTGGGACGCAAAGGAGAAGGAGTGGGCTCCTAGAAAACAAGGAATCACCTTAGGTGGAATATTCCGTATGTCGCCTACAGGTGGTGAGAGATATTATATGAGGACCCTCCTTAATTTTGTCAGAGGTGCTACGTCTTACCAGGACATCAGAACTGTTAATGGCGTCATTCACCCAATTTTCAAGGACGCTTGCTACGCCCGTGGTCTACTTGGCGATGACAAGGAATACATTGACGCTATAGAGGAAGCAAGCTACTGGGGATCAGGGAATTTTCTTCGTAATTTATTTGCAACTCTTATTTTCTCCGGATCCTCGGTTAAACCGGAATATGATTGGGAGAAGACTTGGCATTTTTTGAGCGAAGATATACTACACTTGAGGCAGACTCAACTACGTAGATACAGTGATATTTTCTATCCCTTCTTATTTGCACGTAATTTATATAATTCGTACTTACTGTCTACTTATCTTATATTTTAATTTCTTTTGTTCACTAGATATGCAGATGAGCAACGAAGAGTTACAGAGTTATGCACTAGCAGAAGTAGAATGTGCATTGCAACTTAAGGAAAGTATTTTACGGAAGTTTGAAAATATGCCTTTCCCATATTTTGAGTTAGCGTCAGTCCATACAAACAGGCTTATTTCGGATGAACGGTCATACAATCTTGACGAGCAGGTTGCAATACATGACAATTGTATGAACTCTTTTACTGAAGAATAGAGTCATGTTAACGACGAAATTATGGGCTCAGTTCGACGTTCTGACGGGGGATTATTCTTTTTATACGGTTACGGTGGGACGGGGAAAACGTACATATGGAGAACATTGTGCGCTGCACTTATAAGGAAGGGAGAATTTGTTCTACCTGTAGCGTCCAGTGGGATTGCTGCAATAGTAATGCTGGGTGGTCGGACAGCTCATTTCTGCTTCAGCATACTGATTAACACTGAAGAAAATTCAACATGTTTCGGAATTAAACCAGGAACGGACCTCGCTGCACTCCTACTACAAGCTAAACTCATTATATGGGACGTAGCATCGATGGTTAATCGGCATTTTTTTGAGGCGTTAGATAGTAGTCTGCGCGATATAGCAAGATTTGCACCGGATGGTGACATGGACCAACCCTTCGGAGGTAAAGTCATTGTTCTAGGTGGTGACTTTAGGTAAATTCTTCCTGTTGTACCGAAGGGAAGCCGCCAAGATATTGTTCGTGCATCTATATGCTCATCTCATCTCTAGAGATATTGCAAGGTACATATTCTCTTCCGTCTATCAAAGACGTATATTACGTGGATTGTAGTACGCAGTGCTAAGCATCAGTTATTATACTGTATGACATAATTATCGGATAACTTGATCATCCCTTAAATTATTTATTTTTTACATATATACTGTCAGTGAAATTATGACAGTAGTTTTTCTTTGTTTGTGCTCAGATCCTCAGATTAACTTGGAACATGAGACTCGAGTCAGGACTAACCGAGAAGGAGAATGCAGAGTTGCGTGAGTTCTCAGAATGGATTATGAATGTCGGGGACGGAACTGCTGGTGGACCTAATGAGGGAATAACAGAAGTAAACCTGCCTGAGGACATTATCATTGAAGATGAAGGAGTTCCAATATCTTCAATTGTTCAGTCAATATACCCCAATCTGGACCGCAACCTGAAGGACACTGAATACTTCCATGAAAGAGCCATTCTAACAAAAACTAACGACGTCGTAGAAGCAGTTAATAACTACATCCTTTCTCTAATTCCTGGTGATGAGAGAACGTACATGAGTTCCGATGAAATTAGTAAAAGCGAGACACGTGTTGTAATACGTGACCTTTATTCCACGGAGTTTCTTAACACGATTCACTGTTCCGGACTACATAACCACAGATTAACATTGAAAGTCGGATGCATTATTATGTTGTTAAGGAACATAGACTAGGCTAACGGATTATGGAATGGTACTAGATTGATGGGGACAAATTTGGGAGATAGAGTAATTGCAGCAGATGTTATATCTGGAACGAGTAAGGGACTGAAGCTTTTTATTCCAAGGATCACTGTCGACCCATCTGACGATACAAAGTTCCCCGTGAAATTCATGAGACGACAGTTCCCAATTGAAGTGTGTTATGCAATGACGATTAATAAGAGCCAATGTCAGTCACTAAAGCATGCACACTACAAGAAACTAGTGTCATTCCTACGGACCTAATCCGTAGGAAACATGGTCATTTTCGTTGGAATAACCACTTTCCTACGGAAAATCCGTAGGAACTAATCCGTCGGTATAATTCGTCGGAAATAAATTGCTTCCTACGGAAGATTTTGTAGGAATTAACTTTCTCACGGAAATTTCCGTAGGAACGATTTGTCACATGGATCTGTTGACCAAAATATTGTTCCTACGAAACCTCGTTGCACTACAACAAATCCCTTATTTTCTCGACGCTTATTGAGCTAATTCTTTCCGTATAAAAGCATCGATATTATTTTCTCGACGTTTTACATAAGCGTCAGAATTTAGGGCGTCAAGATTTCCCGACGCTATTTTCTGTCGATTTTAGTGACAATTTTAAGCGTCAAGCTTTATACTTGACAACTATTAGGGTCAGGATTTCTGACACTTGAAACATCAAGAAGTTAGTCTATCAAATTTTAAGGAATCATAACTTGACACACAAAAGCATTGAAAACACATTTTATAAAAAATATTAATAAATGATAAATCCAGGCCTAACCAATATATAATTACGGAGTATTAATCAAGATCAATAAATTTAAAAAATTGAGGTACAATATTATAAATATGCCCGTAGGTTGTATATATCCCTAATATTAGTTCACTAAACTAGATACAAATGCATTAGAAATTTCTTAAAAAAATATTCTATACAATGTAGCTTCATCTTGTCAAAGTGACAATCACTCATTTCGTTTTGGTTAGTGAAATCATTTGCGAAATGAAATACCTGGTGGAAACAAAACAAAAATACTCTTAATCAGTATATTCACAAAACAAAATAAAAATATACTGTAATATTTTTCATATATATACGACTAACTTCACGGAAAATAACCCGAGGTCGACTAACTACTAGATGACTTATATTGAAGATTCATAAAATTTGAAAGAATTATATCATGTATAAGTATGTTGGAGATGTCATGTCGGGTGTCACTTGTAGCATCAGCATGTTGGTGAACCATAATAATACTCCATAATTTAAAAGAATATATCATGCACGCTCTAGTGCATAACGGCATAAACATAACCTAATATCACTAAATTTTATCCAATTTCACGAGGTAGCACTCTTGTTTCCTTCAATATCAAGTGCACAAAACTAAAGCAAACCTACAGCCGAAAAAGGTAACGGAACAAAAAAAATAAAAGTAAACACACAAAACTAGTGCTAGCTGAAGCGAAAAAGAAGCAGCCACTTGGTACACGCACCTTTCCGATATTTGGTCGCCTGAAAACCCTTTTCACCACGATTTGGTATAATTAGGATCAGATTTCCGTTTCATTTGTTGTTTCAAACTCTGAAATGAACACCGAAAACAATTACTTGTTAGTTCTCAGAATTACATACTCCCTCCTAGTTTTTTTTATCTTCCCTCTTTTCTTTTTGACACTAGTTCGATAATCTTCCCTCTTTCCATTTTTGGGTTGTACTTTAATCATTTCTTTATTCTTCTTTCAATTCTATATTCTTTCCTTACTCACAAACTCCACCATATTTCTACTTTATACCCCACATTTTCTTACTTTAATCAATTCTTTATTCCCTTCTTAATTTTTGTACCAATAAAAAGAGGGAAGATCAAAAGAACTAAGAGGGAGTATGACAAAAATGTAATCAAGTCAAAGATAAGAATTGAAGGAAATCCACATTTGGGTAATTACTTACATTTAAATAAAACAAAATCAGACACAAATTCTTGTCTAGCATACTAAGGGCCTTGTTTCCTTTTCGCTTGTGCTATGGATTTAAATTCAATTTTTCGTGCTACAAGGGATTCCAACTACCAAACCGTCTTCATTAACCCTTTATCAACTTTTGATTTCCATTTAATACAAGAGATTTCAATGATTAAGAGGAAAACTGGATATCAATTATAATTTTTTAGAATAAATAAGAGATACATACCAAATTTTAGGCTCAAGAGTAGCAGATACCATACATGGGAGCACAATTAGCTGTTTTGAAACATGTTCAGCATTTTGGGTATCATTAATTCATTAATTTCAAAAAAACAAAGGGTAAATCATACTGGGATTGTTGTTTTCTGGTAATTGAACCCTTTTAGATGCAGAAATTGCTGATTAGTCGCTTAAATAACAATAGAGGAACTTCTCACCAAATACAAATTCATACAACGAGCAGCTCCATCGTGGAATTAATATTAACTTCATCAATTTCGATTTCCTAAGTTTAACCAACTAAATTAGCTTGATAGATCGAGAAGCAGTCTCTCGTTTATCACTTTTGCCTTCAGAGAAGGCTGAGTCCGAATTGGAGAACAAGTAGACCGCAAATCAGATATAAAATCAATCAATAATCAACACTGGTACCGATATTAGAGAGGACAGGATGGCAAATAAGTAAAATACCTCAGGAAGCGTCTCCGTTTAATTATCATTTCTAAAGAATTGTCTGGGGTTGCTATTATCGATTTGTGTAGGGATTTTGGACTGAATATGCAGTATATTGAAGAGAAATAAATCATTTTTGGAAGAAGATGACAACAGTAGTGACGACAATAGCAAAGAAAACGAATAACAGCAGCAAACCAGGCACGCAAAACAATGCAGCGGTAGAAACGAAAATAGCAGTAGCACATATCAGTAGACAACAACCGGACATCGAAACCGAGACCAACCCAAGCAACAGCAGACAAAGGTGCAAACAACAGTAGTGCGAACAAGAACAGTGACAGGAATAATGGAATAAAGGCGCAAAAACAAAACAATAGGCAGCAATGACAGCGGACAATATCACCCACAACAACAACAGCAGATGCGGCGTATAGCGGAGGACAAAACCAAACAGCGAATTGGAAGAAAGGGAGAAAAGGGAAAACCAAATTTGACACCAACAAACGAAAACTAAATCAGACAAACGAAAACCAAACGGAGGACAAACGAGAAATAGAAGAATGGGAGGACTAACTTTAACCAAACCGGACACCAACGCCGGCAGAAGAAGTTAGAGATGGCGGCAGGAATACGAACAAGGAAGGAAAGTTTGACGAAGAAAACAGTGCATCTATGCTGATTGTTTTCGATAGATGTGGATCGAATATTGATCAGAAATGGTGATGATTAGCGATGATGATAAAAAAAAAGGTTGATGGTGTGTGATGTGAAAGAAGACAGATGAATAAGATGAACGGAGAAGGGGAAGCATGGTGACTGGGTGAGCGGCTGATTAATGAAGCAGAAAGTGGGGATACAAAGAAAATAGGTTTAAAACGAAATGGGTCAGAAATAGAATGATAAAACGGTTCAAGTAAGTGGTGTTAAAGTAAAAATAGACAACGAGTCAAAAGTCGGCATAAGCAAGAAATCAAATTAAGACTGAGTTGGAAAAATAAATTATTTGACCCAATATAAATATTCAGAAAATATCATATTCCGCGAAGTTAAAATAAATATCTGAGACAAAAATGAAGTTTAGAAAAATAAATAATTAGATTGAAAGGAAAAATAAACTGAATCTCGAGAATAAAATAAACGTTTACGATTAAAATAGCGTTTTTTGAGAAAATTAACGAATGTATGACAAGAATAACTTAAATTGATTTTTTTAGGAAAATAATAAATGTTTCGATGAAGCTTAATTAAAATGAGCTTCGAGTCGAAAATAGAGTTTCGAGGTTATAAAAAAAGAATTTCTAAATTAAATAGTCGATAAGAACTTAATGAATAAGTAGATCAAAACGAAAATGAAAATATATTTTATGTATAAAAAGACTTTCACACAAATTGCATTTTAAGTACAAATCGAAAGAGTTTAGAATTCAAATTGTCGAAATAGAAGTTCAATAAGAATTAAATGAATAAATAATTCAAAACAAAAATAAAAATATATTATAAATATTGAAGATTTTCCGAGACAATTAGAATTTTAGGAGTTCAAAACGATTGAAAAGTAAATCCTTCTTATAATAACTTCAAGAATTACGAGCTAAACCGCAAACAGGATAAAATATGAATAAGTTTTTAGTTTATAAAAATCAAGGTTGTAATAAAATTTATTGTAAAAGGAATAATCTTAAGATATCACATTACAATAAAAAAACCTCATTCCAAAAACTTCTAGCCATTGAAAACTTTCATCAGAGTGTAGTTATTAGTTAACGGTTTTTTTTGACATTAACATTAGTTCACTAATAAATACATCGAAAACTTTCAAAAGTAATTTATGTATTAACATTAGTTAACGGCTCTGGAAATTATTAATTTTTTGGACCTAAATATTTTCCTACGGAAAATTTCGTAGCCCAAAACGTTTTCAACCAAAAATCCGTAGGAATTCCGTAGAGGGCTTTCAAGAACCAACGAAATAGGATTCCGTAGGAAATATCTGTTGGAACTATTACTTTTTCGACGCCTTTCAAGATCCGTAGGAATTTTTCCGTTGGAATGAACATTAATTATAGTAGTGATGTTGGACAGTATTTACCTAGACCGGTTTTTACACACGGACACTTGTATGTTGCTATATCAAGGGTAACGACCAGACGTGGGCTGAAAATATTAATACCATTTGATACGACAACATTAGACGTTGTATATCCTACGACAAGGAACGTTGTCTACAAGGAAGTATTTTTCCATGTAGGGTAGGCATCGAATCTACACAATTCCTAATGTCGTGTGTAGTTTAGTTGAACAAGAACTCAACACCCAATTATTCTATAGACACTGCTTAATTTTCTTATGTACACTTACATCTATTTAAATATGTTGTTTCAGATTTTTGATCATAATATGTTTGTACAATCCTTCATCAACGTGACAACAATTATATCTGCAGATTTATTTTAATCAAATTGATACCAGCAGCAGCAAGTCTGGTCGTATCAGTGGAGACTACGAGACTATGAGAGTATAAGATTGATTGTAATTTTTTCGTCGTATCAAATTCCTTTATCCAGATTTATCAGTGGAGACTACGAGATAGTATCATAGATAACGGTCAATAACGACCCGATTATATTACATAGAAAATATGGATGAGTATTTTACAAACGCACGACCCATACATAAGCTACAACATAAACTACTGCATATTCGACCACATTATTTCAAGGTCGAAATCATCACTAAACTACTAATAATGTAGTATCCCAACTATGGGAAAACAGTTGTACTACCCCATACAAGGACCAAGTACATATATATTTAGATAACTTCACAACACCGTCATTTAAACCTGCCGGCTAGAGAACAACAAACTTACAACCGACTGACACGCACAAGAAAATGTTTCCGAGCACACAAATAAAGAACAGGAAAACTAACAGCTTACATATAGTCTGATGCTGGAGTTCCGACTGGTGCTACTAACCGCACACCTGACAATCCAATACAGAATGACTTCTACAACCTTCTCCTGTAGAACCATGGTTACGCGCTGGCTAGCATTGTCATCACACCAGCGTATGCGAAGCTGGATCTTTGTCAACATCATCGTAACCATTCACCTGGTCCTCACTTGGAACCCTCCCGCAAGTTTTTTTCCTCTTCGTGTACACAATATCATCTGCAGTTGCAACCCAAGTGTGCGGACCAGCTTTTGAGTCAAGCTGATTCTCATAATTGGCCTTCCCTTTCCCGACCCTCTCAAATGTGCATTGCAGCTTGAACGCACTCTTGTAATGTTCCAAACCAGACTCAAACTCCAGAACTATGGACCTCATGAAATTCTCAGTGTGACCGTTCCATATTAGTCGGAATTGCCTCACAGGGTACCCGAGACGTCTCAGTTCATCTCTGACACACCTAATACTCTTGCCAGTTACTTTGTTACCTTGCTTCTCATAAGGCAGACTGTGCATTATTATTTTGAGATGGTAGGAGTAATAAATAGACATTTTCAGTGATCTAATTTTTTGGGTTTCAATTGGTTCTGCTTATGTGACAAATCAAGTTAGAACTCTATTTATAGAGTGTGAAATTTTACCATGCAATTAATAGGTGTTGGTTGGTTGGTTTGACAGATGTAAATTTTTGCAAATACAAACAGTAAAAAGTTAAACTACTTGATCACCACTTTGAAGAAAATAGATTGTTGTGGTCAAATCTCATTACATTTTTATTGACAGATATGGTGGTATGGTAACTGAAGCAAGCAAGATTTCAATCATAGTAGTGATCTTAAAGGTTAAATGTCAAGTAGATTACCTTTTCAATATGCACTCCATCCTAGATGTTCCTTCGTTCTTAAAGATGCCATCATTTCCAGTCCAAATTTCTCAGAAATCACTATTCAGCATCTTGACTACTCAACTCAGCATACAGATTTCTAGGGCAATTGAATTAGGGGAGAAGCAATTCGTTTCGTTAGGTGCCTGAAGGGATTCAATTGGAGATGACTTTTTTGATTTGGAGAATGACGTGAAGGAGATTTGGGGGAAAGTTCTTTGGGAAGGGAAAGTGTATCTTAAAGAGGATATTGTACGTCATTAATTTGCTATGGCAGATTCTATTTTACCACCTTAATCTACTTTTGCGAACAACATACTGAGACGACAACCTTGCAATTATGGTGCATGCTTGTTCTCAAGTTGAACCATGACCGACACTTTACGGGGATTAAAACTGATTGTTACTCACTTCGAACTATTAGAAAGTATTTAACTTAATCCATTACCTGTAACCAACATATAAGTATCTTACAATGTTTACCTAATAGGTAGTACCTGATATCACTCGTATCCTCTTTTTAAATACGTTTCGTCGTTCACACAAATACCATTTTAGGCATTCCCTATGTTGTTCACATTAGCTTCGATCCATAACAATAAAATTTATGTCGATTATCCACCAACCATATATTCAATCTCGAATGATACTCTATATATCACTCCTTAGTTTAAATACTTAACCCATATTTGAATTAGTTAAAAATTACACGGCCATTGGATCAACCCCATCCACGGGTTATATATGTTCCGGTATTGGAATCTATTAACCCGACTTGGAATCCGGATCTGGGATATTCATTGTTGCTTTGGATGATGATCGGACAATCTTGCCAACCTCTCCTTCCTCTTACTCCACTAATCGGACCTTCCCGGCGGAATGGGCCTCCTCCCTCCACACAGAACGCACAGGGCCTCGGAGATTGTCCGAGGAAACCCTCTCCGATGCCTAAGTCAGTCCGTGAATGCCTTAATGAACCTAGCTCGTGAGGAGCTAGATGGCGTTTTTAGAGTGAAAGTCTAGAGAGAGAAAATCCAACCCCTTTCTTATGGGAAATGGAAGAGTATTTATACCTTCCCACAAGAGAGGGAAGTAGAAGGAGGATGGGTGGATGAGGGTGTGACAAGTGGCTTCACCTCATCCACCCATTCTCATTTACCTTAGACGAAATGACGAGGGGGCCCCTTGGTGGTCCCTGTCCTGCCTGCGGGGACTTCCCCCAGAGGACAGGCGGGTAGGGGTTATGTGAAGGCTGGGTGTAGCAGGCCGCATCGCCCTGCCGGGCAGGCGGTCGTCTGAATTTGTCCTCAATGGGTTCTCTTTTAAGTGATTTTGCTCCGATTGTCTGCCGGGTTGGTTCCCGAGCTCCTTGGGTTGGGTCTTCTGGGGGCCTGCTTAGCAGGCGGCCTGGAGCAGGCTGCCGACCCTCATCAATTGGCCCTCGCAAACTGGGGGGAGCAAGGCTTCCCTCCGGCTGGCGACTTTTGCTCAGATGGAGGGAGGTTGACTTGTTTTTGGCTTCACTGCTGCATTTAATGCGTTCGTACTTTCCCGAGGAAAGAAGCGTTAATTGCATTGGGTTTGCAAAGAGTTTAGAGGTCTTTTAGCAATGATTACTCCTCATGCTTGGTGGATTTTCGGGCAGTGTGATGGCTTCACGATTGGTGGCATTCCCTGCTAGGATGGTTGGGATGCCATTTAATGCTTCATTTCCCTTGTATAAATTCTGGCTCTCTTTGCCATTTCGATAATTCATTCCCAATTCTTCCACTTTTCTTTGTTGAATCATGGCTTGGATCAAGAAATCTGTTACTCGCCATGGAGTTCGCACTGTTACCTTCCTCTTTAAGGGATTCTGGAGGCTAAGGTATGCCCGAACGGCATTTCGGGCCCTTCGCTGCAGCCGACGTCCACGGCCACATCCCTGCCGGAACGTCCAGAAGGCTCCTATTAGGGCAGGCAAACGCCCTAGAAGATCCTCGCCCCCTGCTGCTCCCAGGTTCAAGCGCTGCCTTCAAGGAGGAGGGTATTTCGATCAGGGTTGCCATGAGTGTTTCCCATGGCTGCACCCTGAACAGTTCGACCCCGACTGTTCTGACGCAGACTCTTCTCTGGGCTCAGGCCCTTCCTCTCCGGTGAAGAAAACGGGTTGCGGCACTTGCGACGACCTCCAGACGGTTCCCTATGGCAGGGACTGGGATGTCAGCAGCCGGGACTCTGGAGACAGTGAGGGTCTGGGCTGCTCGAGTGACAGGGATGAGGGCGGACTCCCTGACGATCCCTTCAAGGATTCCTCTGACTGGGATAGGGGATCTGACATAGGAGACCAGGGCAGCCCTGGGGACTACTCTCCGGACTTAGATGATGACTAGGTCTGCTTGAAGGGTGCAGGCGTGTTGAGCCGGAAATCCAGGCTCCTTTTGTATTTTCTTTCTTTGCAAAGTATGACATGTAACTTGTCCATTTTCCTTCAAAGTTAATGAAATATCCGAGCGGCTTTGTTACTTTTTGTTTGTTGTGCCCTTTTTTTTGATGTGGGGATGACGTTGTTAGGTGACTATCCCTCTGACATTTTTTGTTTTTTCGAGGCCCTTCTTGGGAAGGGGTGAGTGGCTCGTGTTCGAAGCACGACACGTGGGGCAGTTTGTTGGGGATGTATTGTCAGAGAGGCGGCCCTTTTGGCTTCCTGGGCTTTATATAAGCCCTTCTCCCCCTTTATTTTCTTTTTTTGCATTCTTTCGAAATTTGAATCCCCTTTCATATTTCCAAACTATCTTTGCTGCTGAGAAATTCATAAGATCAAGAAGCGTCCACTATCATATTTTCCGGCGACGACCATCGTTCTAGGTTAGAATCTCACTTTAAATCCTCGCCTTTTTTCCTTTTCCTCAATACTTTTTCTTCATAAGCCAGCATGTCTCGCGTTCGCACTTTCTCTTTTGGTCCACTGCCTGAGAGGACTGAGGGTAGAGATGGGAGTAGACGTGACCTTGCCTCCTCTTCTGGGGTTGGGCCCAGTGAGGAGGATCACCTTGAAAGGGGGGGAGGTGCTGAATCCCCCGACCCGCTCTCTTCGACGTCGTTGATTCTGACGACGAGGCACTGGAGGTGGACCCCTCCACGATTGTCGGCCCCCTCATTCCCAGGGAGAAAGGGAGAACTTATTATTTGGACAAGAAAAAGTACTTGATTCCTCTGAAAACCTACCTTGAAGCCAAGAACAGAGATTTGATTTTGGAAAGTAATGCTGCTGGGGAGATTGACAAGTTTTATAATTTCGGGGAAGGATAATACGGTCATAGTTCCAGGGAAAAAGGACACAGTATGCTGCCCCCCTGAAGGTTGTGTGGCTGTTTATCATAAAAGCCTGGAATTCGGCCTGCGATTCCCTCTTTACCCCTTCCTGGATGAGATCTTCAGGAGGATGAATGTGACCATAGCCCAACTGACTGCCTCAGCCATTAGGTCCCTGATAGCCTATACCTGGACCTGTCTTTTCCATGGTGAGGGGCCTTATATTGACGCCCTTCGTTTTGTGTTTGGGCTGCAAATGGTGTCTTCGTCAGGGAGAGATGGTTCCCCTGGGTACTGGTCCCTCCAGAGACAGAAAAAATATGCTCTAGTCTGGCCGACTATAAGTAGCCTGAAAGACTGGAAGAACAATTTTTTGTATGTATATAGTGCTTCCGGGTGGCGGGTTCCTAGGCACTTTAGGAATCATGTTCATAACCGCATGGAGACTCGTGAAGAGTATCATCCAGGCGTCGGAGGAAAGGCCTTGGAGGTAAAGATGAGTGAGAAAGAAGAGATACTGGTTAAGAAGTTCGAGATTGTTGTGGATATATCAGGCGTTTGTGGCTCTGCTTTCTGGCTCCCTCACGCGGAGCTCATAGCCACAGACGAATACTTGCTCCCATTGGGCCTGATCCCTAGCCTCGAAGGTAGTTTGAGGGGGCTTTCGCCGGCGCAATTTTCCTGAGACTTTCATTTCTTTGCTTTTTTAGCTGACTGCCCTTTTTTCTTGCAGATTCCGCTTCTCGTAGTTGGACAAGAAACCAGGTCAAGAGGCTAGGTTTGAGCGAAGAGTTTGTCATTGTTTCGAAGCGTCCTTCCCTTCCCTCAAATTTCAAGAAAGGGGAAAAAAGTTTAATGAGGCTCGTAAAGGATCTCTCTGCTGGCCGTAGGCTCCCTCTTCCTCCACGACTGCCATCGGCAAAGCCGGCGACTCCTTCTCCCAGTATCCAGGATGGGGAGGCTGAGGTTACCTCAGGGGCCACTCCTTCCCCTGGATGTAGACAAGGTGACTCTCCAGCCGGGACTCGTATTTCCCAGGGATCGCGTCCCGCGAATTCTGAGGGGACTGGGGAGAGTGTTCCCCTGGAGCTGAGAAGGAAAAGGGATAGGGAGCCCTCAGGGACTACTTCTGTGGTGGACTTGGAGGCTGATGTTGATACTCCTGAGGCGAAACGCCCTGCTCGTGATATTCAGAGCACTCTTTTTCAGGAGGAAAATACGGAGTTTCACTACACTGCCGGCGACAGTGTAAACGTGTCGGGCCTGCTCTCCGATTCTGGCGCCGTTTTGGCCGACCATCTTACTAAGTCTGCATCTTCAACTTCCCACCAAGTAATTCAATATATCCAGCGTACCTCCAAGGTGTTGCTAGCATCTGCTGAGCTGGCGGCTCTTAGCCGCCTGAGCGATGAAGAGCTGACTGTTACACCCGGGGCTCCCCCTCCCGACCGTCTGGCTATGGTGGAAAGGGATATAGCTTTGATATATAATTTGAAAGATAAGCTGGCGAAGCAGGAGAGCGAGCTAGAGGAGGCGAAGAATCAGGCAGGCCAGTGGAAGCTTCAAGGGGAGAAAGCCGTGAGGGAAGCATCCAAGTTTGAGGCTGAGCTGAAGGAGAGTCGCCTGGCGATGAAGCGAGCTACCCTTTCTCTGGCTGAGATAGAGCACCTTAAAAGGAAGACAGCTGATTTGGAGGAACGTCTGTCCAAAGCTGATTCAATCCTCGAGCAGGCCAAGAGTGAATGGAAGAAGGAAAAGGATGCCCTCGTGGAGGAGACCGAAGCTGCGGTGGACGCAAGTTTTGTGAGCGGGGTCAACTCTTCTCTGGAGTTGGTGATGGAGGTCATTGGGGTTCCCTGTATTTGACGAAGAGGCCTTCCGAAATCTTTACTCTGCCAAAAACGAGGCTCGGGCGGCCAAACCTCCTAAGGCGGCTGCTGGCCCAAGCCAGGATGCTCATAATGTTTAGCTTTTCTTGAAATAGCTCTGTTCTTTGAGCTGAGCCTTACTATGGCCAGCCGTCTGTAATATTTAGTTTTTCGGATCTTTGCCTTGTTGTTTTTTGTGAAAACATTTTACTCTCCATGGATCTGCTATGGAATGCTTTTTCTTGTTTCGGACTGCTTTTTTCCTTCCTTTGGGTATGACCTGATCCAAGGTTGGGGGAATTGCCCCCAGTCCTTGTTAGTTGTGCGTAGCCTGGCCTGATTCTGGCCTCTGGTTGAAGTCCAGGGGACCTGCCACCTGCCTGCTTCTAGACAGGTAGGGAGGATTTTTGCGTTTTTTATACAAGGTTGGGGGAATTGCCCCCAGTCCTTGTTAGTTATGCGTAGCCTGGCCTGTCCCTGGCCTCTGTTCGAAGTCCAGGGGGCCTGCCCCCTGCCTGCCCAGAGGTAGGCAGGGAGGGCTTTTTGCGTTTTTTATACAAGGTTGGGGGAATTACCCCCAGTCCTTGTTAGTTGTGCGTAGCCTGGCCTGTCCCTGGCTTCTGCTCGAAGTCCAGGGGGCTTGCCCCCTGCCTGCCCAGAGGTAGGCAGGGAGGGCTTTTTGCGTTTTTTATACAA
Organism: Agrostemma githago; assembly: GCA_958450325.1. Lineage (NCBI taxonomy): Eukaryota > Viridiplantae > Streptophyta > Magnoliopsida > Caryophyllales > Caryophyllaceae > Agrostemma > Agrostemma githago. The sequence continues at coordinate 54,591,369 of OY288247.1, read as the reverse complement.
GGTTGGGGGAATTACCCCCAGTCCTTGTTAGTTGTGCGTAGCCTGGCCTGTCCCTGGCTTCTGCTCGAAGTCCAGGGGGCCTGCCCCCTGCCTGCCCTGAGGTAGGCAGGGAGGGCTTTTTGCGTTTTTTATACAACGTTGGGAGAATTGCCCCCAGTCCTTGTTAGTTGTGCGTAGCCTGGCCTGTCCCTGGCTTCTGTTCGAAGTCCAGGGGGCCTGCCCTGGGCAGACAGGGAGGGCTTTTGCGTTTTTTATACAAGGTTGGGGGAATTGCCCCCAGTCCTTGTTAGTTCGGCGTGTGAGGCCTGCTCCCTTCCTGCCCGGAGGTAGGTAGAGGGGTTTAGAATTTTGTTGGGGGGTCCATTTTCCTTAGTTCTGGCAACAGGGGGGCCTCCCCCTATTGCCCCCTGCTCGTTTGTGTGTGAGAGCGCAAGTTTAAACAGACAACGAGTATGAACTTTTGAGCTTTATAAAAAAAACTTGTTTAAACATAAGGGTGGTCGGAGCCGTTGACATTCCATTCTGATCGTTCTCCGCTAATATTTTTCTAAAGACGAGATTTTACTAAGACTCGGCTAAACATAGTATCTTTTCAGGGTGTCGGCGTTCCAGTGCGCGCCCAGCTCCTGGCCTTTAGGGTTGGAGATCCTGTATGTGCCTGGTCCCAAAATCTGGGTCACCTGGTATGGGCCTTCCCAGTTGGGACTTAACTTGCCATGCTCCCTGGATTTTCCCACAGCCTGTGTTTTTTTCAGTACCAGGTCGCCTATCTGGAAACTTCTCTCATGTACCCTTATGTCGTATGCTCTTCTCATTCTTTGCTGATAGGCGGCTATGTTGACGCTGGCCTCTTCCCTGACTTCATGGACCAGGTCTAAGGCTTCGGCCATCGCCGCATCATTGTAAGCTCTGTTGTACTGCTGAGACCGTAGGGTAGGAACTCGTACTTCGATGGGTAATAAAGCTTCTGCTCCATACACCAGGCCAAATGGCGTCTGACCTGTTGATTCCTTTTTGGTGGTTCTTATTGACCAAAGTATACTTGGTAGCTCGTCTGCCCACCTACCTTTGAGATCATCCACCATCTTTTTGAGCCCATTTAGGATCTGCTTGTTGGCGGCTTCGGCCTTCCCATTGGTTTGTGGGTGGGAGACGGCAGAGTAGGCGACTGCTATTCCGTGCCTTTCCAGCCAGGCTCTTAGGGGGTCGTTATCAAACTGTCTCCCATGAGAAAATACTAGCATTTTTGGCAGGCCGAATCTGGTTATGATGTTTCTTCAGATGACCTTTCTGACTGCAAGCTCAGTGATGTTTGGGACTGCCTCGGCCTCAACCCACTTTGTGAAGTAGTCAGTTCCTACAATGAGAAACTTCCGCCCTCCTGTGCCCGCAGTGAAGGGGCCTATTATGTCCATCCCCCATTGAGCGAAAGGAATGGGAGATAAAATTGGTCTGAGCTCTTGGGCTGGGGCATGAATCGTTGGGGCAAAGAGTTGGCATTTTCTGCATTTTCGGGTTAAGTTCCTTGCATCTGCTAACATGGTAGGCCAATAGTAGCCTTCCCTTAGGGCTTTTTGGGCCAACGATCTTCCTCCAATGTGATGCCCGCAGATCCCTGAGTGGATGTCATCCAAAACTTCAGCGGCCTGCTTTGCCCTCAGGCATCTGAGTAGGGGGAAAGTGAAGGATTTCTTGTATAGTTCTTCGTTGATTATTACGAACCACGCTTCTCTGGTCTGCACTTTCCTTTTTTGCACTGGATCAGATGGTAGGGTGCCATATTTTTTGAACTGAATGAGGGGGGTTATCCAGCTCTCTTGCTCTTCTTCGATGATGTTGATTGCCTGACAGGTAGCAGTGGATTTCTCCTGTACAACATCTACCCAAACTGATCTTCTTATGTCCTGTAGGCTAGAGCTAGCCAGTTTTGACAGGGCGTCTACTCGATTGTTCTGTGATCGGGGTATTTGCCTGACTTCGTAGGACTTCATGTTTGACAGTTCCTGTTTCACCTTTTCTAGGTAGGCGGCCATGGCCTGGTCCCTAGCTTCATACTCTCCATTGATTTGATTGGCAATGAGCTGAGAATCAGTCGCTAGTATAATCCGCTCTGCGCCTGCTGCCTTGGCTAGATTTATCCCTGCGAGTACGGCCTCATACTCTGCCTCGTTGTTTGATGCGAGGAAGGTGAATCTGAGCGCATGCTCAAAATCTACTCCTTCGGGGTTGGTTAGTACGACACCTGCCCCTGCATCATTGGCCGTTGAGGACCCGTCAGTGTATACTATCCATTCTCCGGCAGGGGGTTCATCTTCCCCTGAATGGGAACATTCAGCCAGGAAGTCTGTCAGGGCCTGTGCTTTGATGGCTGTCCTGGGTTGGTACGATATCCCAGTCCGCTCAACTCAATTGCCCATTTTAGCAGCCTCCCTGATTTTTCAAATTTTTCCAAAATCTTTTCTAGTGGCTGGTCGGTGAGGACCACAACAGGGTGCGCGTCGAAGTAAGGCCTGAGCTTTCTAACTGCTATGACGACTGCGTAGGCGTCTTTTTCTACCAAGGGATAGTTTCTTTCAGCTGCCCCCAGGGCGTGACTTACAAAGTAGATGGGCTGCTGTGAGCCTGCTTCTTCTTTCAGGATGACTGCACTTACCGTTGAATTGGTGACAGCAATGTATAGGTATAGTTTTTCTCCGGCTACTGGTCTCGCCAAGGTAGGGAGCTTTTTTAGATGCTCCTTCAGTTGTTCGAAGGGTTTCTTTTGCTCATCCTCCCATTTGAACTGTTTATTGCCTTTCAATACTTTGAAGAAAGGGGTCGACTTGTCTGCTGATCTAGCGATGAAGCGAGCCAGGGCAGCCATCCTGCCTGTGAGCCGTTGAATGTACCTTATGGTCTTAGGCTCTGGGAGGTCCAGGACTGCCTGAATCTTCTCGGGATTGGCGTCTATCCCTCTGGAGCTGACTAAGAATCCTAAGAATTTGCCAGATCGGACTCCGAATGTGCACTTTTTTGGATTCAACTTCATTTTGTAGGAGCGCAGGGAGGAGAATGTTTCTTGCAGGTCCGCCAGGTGCTCCCTGTCTCCTTTGCTTTTGACAATTGCATCATCGACATAGGCTTCCAAGTTTCTCCCCTTTTGATTTTCAAAGACCTTGTCTCCCAATCGCTGATAGGTGGCGCCTGCATTCTTCAGTCCAAATGGCATCATTTTATACATGTACGTTCCATGGCTGGTCATGAAGGCGCACCTCACCCTGTCAGGCTGCCAGAGGTACACTTGATGGTACCCTGAGAATGCATCCAGAAAACTCAACGTGGTATATCCACTAGTGGCATCTACCAGTTGGTCTATTCTGGGCAGGGGGTAGCAGTCCTTTGGGCAGGCTTTGTTAAGATTTGTGAAGTCTACGCACATTCTCCATGCGCCTTATGACTTCTTCACCATCACAACGTTCGCCAACCACTCAGGGTAATCACAGACTTCGATGAAATCTGCTTTCAAGAGTTTTTCTATCTCCTTTTATATCGCCGCGTCTTTTTCTGCAGACATGTTTCTTTTTTTCTGCTTTACAGGGCGGGCCTCCGGACTAACGTTCAGCTTGTGAACGATAAAAGCCGGGTCAACCCCTGGCATCTCATCTGCAGCGTAGGCAAATACGTCCCTGTTTTCTCTCAAGACTGTGATCAACTCTTTCTGGTAGGACACCTCTAGGTCGGCCCCTATGAGGACCTGCCTCCCTGGTTCTAAGTCCACCAGCATGCTTTCCCCTTCAGGCTCCAAGTGGGCTGCTTTTTGCTGAACAGCCGGGATTTCACCCTCCCTGCTGGGGGAACTTTCGGCTTTTCGTTTTCCCTTTCTTTCTGTTTCATGGGCTTGCAGGGCCACGGAATAGCAGTGTCTGGCTGACTCCTGATCCTCGTGAACCTTTCCTTCCATGCCAAAGTCTGTCACATAGGCTATGGTGAGGGCCCTGATTGATACGGCGGCTTCGATTTCGTCCAGGGTGGCCCGCCCTATCAGGGCGTTGTATGCAGACTTTGCATCCACCACAACAAATGACGCCCTGACATTCCTGGCAGAGGCCCCTTCCCCGAACGTTACCGGTAAGTCGATAATCCCCATGGGAAGTACGCCTGCCCCACTGAACCCATACAGAGATCCAGGGGCCGGCTTAAGGTGTCTTTTTTCTAAGTTCATTCTTTCAAAGGCGTCCTTGTACAAGAGGTTTGTGTAGGCGCCAGTGTCCACCATGCATCTCTTGACAATGTGATTGCTAATCTTAAGATTTAAGACCAAAGGATAACTGTGTGGGTATATTCCTCTCCCTGCATCCTCAGGGGTGATGCTCAGGGTCGTGCCCCTCGGGCTTCCTGCCTTCTCAGCGTAGCAAATCTGGTTCCGTAATTCGCGGATCTGCCTTTTCTGGCTTCGTCTTCTTGTTCGTCCCTCTGCATCCCCTGACACTACATGAATTATCATGCGATTTTGGGCTGAACCTTCAGGTTTGTCTGCCGCCTCCTTTTGGGATTTGTTCCTCGTTGCATAGTTACTCAGCCAGCCGTTTCTTATGAGCTTTTCTATCTCGTCTTTTAAGTGTCGGCATTCTTCAGTGGTGTGGCCTATGCAATCATGGAACGTGCAGAATTTTTTAGGGTCCCCCTTCGGGCTGCGCGGCTTATTTGGGCGATTCCATTTTGCTGTTTCCTTCTCCAGCCCAAAGATCTCTGCCCTTGGCCAGTTGAGGGCCGTGTAGCTGTCAAACCTTGGCTGGTAAGCTGTGAGCTCTTTCTTGGGGGTATCCCCCTCCTCTTTCTGCTTGCCTGGCTCGTTCCTGCCACGTCCACCCTGCGGTCCCCCGTGCGGCCTTGCTTGGCCTGCAGGGGTGTCCGGTAGGCTGTGAAACACTTCCTGCAGAATGAACCCTTCGGCAATTTTTCTGGCTTTGGCCAAGGTTTCGGGCGGGGCCCTGATCATCTGGTTCTTCTTCTCCCCTAGGAGTAGGGAGATTGTCAGGGCGTAGGCAGCAGTTGAATCATCAATCTCCCTGACTTGTTGGTAGGACAAGTCGAATCTCTTTAGATACTCCCTGACGCTCTCGCCCTTGTTCTGCTTCAGGGTCATAAGGTCAAAACGAGTGAGCCGTCTCCTTTTGTTCCCTGCGTATTGTTCAAGGAATGCCTCGGCTAACTCTATAAAGAAACTGATCGACCCCCGGCGAAGGTCTCTGAACCATCCCTGTGCAAGTCCTACAAGGGTGGTTGGGAAGATTTTGCACCATATTGCATCATCCAAATCATACTTGCCCATGTGACTTTCAAATGCCGCCAGATGGTCCTCTGGATTTGTAGTCCCGTCGAACTTGATGGTGGGCATTTTGATGTTCGGGATGGGGTACTCTTGTACGTCAAGATGGAGAGGGGTCTTCGTGGGCCTGCCTACCACTCGTGACCTGCTTTCCCCATACTGGTTACCGAGAACATCCCACTGTCTAGGGGCCGGTTTCCTCGTACTGGGGGAGCGGTGCTTTGGTGGTAGCCTGCTCGTTGCCTCGTCCTCCGTGTCAGGGGAGGGTTGCCTGGATCGCTTTCTCCGGGACTGATCGAGATTATCATCCTGGTGATACCTTGATTCGAGCGGCTGCCCCCGGTTAAGCCTAGATTGCAGGCTCTGGGACAACCCTGGAGCTGGCTGTCCCCTCACCGCTGGCGTTAACCTGGAGAAGACTCTGCCCTGCTTTTCTCCCAGGTGTTTAGACGCAGGCTCCCTGTGCCTCATTCGATCCTGCAGTCCCTGAGACAGACCCCCTTTCTCCCTGGACGTGGACTGCGTAGTGTGTATAGAGAACGTCTGTTGTTAAGCAGGCGGTTCCTGGCTGCCTGTTGTGATACGCCTCTGTACCTGTGCGTATATTTGAGCTGTTCTCCTTGCCTTCCTCTGGGCGTTTCTGTCTGCGGTTTGCTTCGTACCCCCAGCCCCCTCTCTACTTACTGAGCGGGGCTGTCTGGGGGTCGTTGCGACCCTGCCTACCAGGTCTTCGGGGGTGAATTCCTGGTTGAGCATTGCGGAGAAGAAAGCAGCTGTCTGTACCATCTGAGCAGGGGTTAAGTTCAGGGTGTGCCCTGGATGTGCCCCCTGCCCTGGTGCCACAGCTGTATTTGGCATGCCCAGGAGACTGGTTCCCCCCACTCCCAGGATTGTGGCGGCAGGAGCTCTCTCCTGCTGCGGCATGCCGTATAGGGGGGTCACCGGTGGGACCGTCGGACCTACCCCTACACTAGTGTCAACAATCTCAGGCACGATTGCTTCAATTGGTTAGTTTTTGTATTTGGGAATGGTTGATTTTTGTGGGTAATTCGTGGATACAACTAGATCTTCCCCACAGACGGTGCCAAATTGTTCCGGTATTGGAATCAATTAACCCGACTTGGAATCCGGGTCTGTGATATTCAATGTTGCTTTGGATGATGATCGGACAATCTTGCCAACCTCTCCTTCCTCTTACTCCACTAATCGGACCTTCCCAGCGGAATGGGCCTGCTCCCTGCACACAGAACGCACAGGGCCTTGGAGATTGTCCGAGGAAACCCTCTCCGATGCCTAAGTCAGTCCGTGATTGCCTTAATGAACCTAGCTCGTGAGGAGCTAGATGGCGTTTTTAGAGTGAGAGTCTAGAGAGAGAAAATTCAATCCCTTTCTTGTGGGAAATGGAAGAGTATTTATACCTTCCCACAAGAGAGGGAAGTAGAAGGAGGATGGGTGGATGAGGGTGTGACAAGTGGCTTCACCTCATCCACCCATTCTCATTTACCTTAGACGAAATGACGAGGGGGCCCCTTGGTGGTCCTTGTCCTGCCTGCGGGGACTTCCCCCAGAGGACAGGCGGGTAGGGGTTGAGCAGGCCGCATCGCCCTGCCGGGTAGGCGGTCGTCTGAATTTGTCCTCAGTGGGTTCTCTTTTAAGTGATTTTGCTCCGATTGTCTGCCGGGTTGGTTCCCGAGCTCCTTGGGTTGGGTCTTCTGGGGGCCTGCTTAGCAGGCGGCCTTGAGCAGGCTGCCGACCCTCATCAGTATACTTTGTGTAATACGATCATAAACTAAGGAGTGATCTATATTTAAGTGAATGGACGATTATTGTACTTTCGGGACATTTCTACTTTGTGTAATACAATAAAAACAAACTATCTAATAGTCTTACATATTCAACCCCATGATTTTATCACGAGTTTTAAACTAGTATAAGACTAAATTAAGAAACCAAGACCAAGCACCCATGAATCTCTTATCACCATCACACGTAGAATCAAGTGATGTATTAAGGACTAAAGAGATCTACTTCGGTCTATTTCTCATACAAACGTCTTTCTTTCTTAAAAGTTGAAATATGAGATTAAAGCATTAAAATAACAGGAACCGTAAAATTTATTTTCGAAACAAAATTTGTGAGATGAGGTCTAAAACAGACGATATATAGTATTGTGGGACAATAGTTAAAAGTAATTAGTTTTGGTTTAAAATTAGCTAAAATAGCATTTACAGGTGTCGTTCCGTAGTTTTGTTCACGTCTTCGCGTAACTGGGTTTTGAAACATTATTTTAAAAATTCGATAAATCATTTTCAAACTTTTACGAGACGAGAAATATTTTAATACGCCAGAATGACAGATTATTATTCATAAAAAAAATTAATGAATTTTAAACTCGGTTTAACGAAAAGTTCAAATGCTAATTGATAAATAAATACTTTTGTCTTTATAATGGAATAAATTTTAATTCGACGAAAACAAAATATTTTAATTCACGAAAATAAATTTTCAAGTGTTAAACTTGGTTTAAATAAATGTTTAAAATTTTAACATTGTTCGAAAAATACAGACTGTTACTGAATACCCCTAGAAGATGTATAAAACATTCACATGGAATTAGAAGTTCATTCTAAAAAGCATAATCGTGGAGTCGTGGGTAGGCCTTCTCGACAAAAGACAAGTAAAAACATGTCTTCATTTTTATGTGTTGGGCATAGATAGGAAAGAAGATGATGCCTAAGTGCAAGCATTTCCAAGTTCATAAATAAAGAGTTTCACAGTCCAGGTTGTCGGATATTAACAACGTATTCTGGTATTTGCCTCAATACGTAGGCAAAAATCAATCACCCGCATCCCATGGTTGAACATAAAGGCGCAACGTCACAAACCTTATTCAAAAGAATTCAAAAGTTCAACCAGACAACGTAAAAACTTCGTTGTTAATCAATGCTTATGCCCTACCTATTTCAATCTGTTCCGTCAACAATCTGTTATTAAAAACCTAAAATATCACCCTATCAAAGTTAGTTAGCAAATGAGTAATTAAATTTCATACAATGATAAATGAAATTACTAAACAAAGTTAATTAACCTAAGTTAAAAAAATTTGACCTTACCCAAATTTTGTGGGCGGTTTGGGTGTTGGGTTATGAGCTTCAAGCCTGATCACCAAATTCTAAATTTCTGTTTCTTCTCGGAAGCCATTTCATCGTTATATGTCCTTTACGATTAGTTCCTCTATTTGATGTAGTGTTGCCCATTAGAGTCATTACAAATGACCTACTGGACATGGTGGTACATTTTTCAGACCGTCTCCAACTCAGTTTTAGTTTGCAGGAGCATAAGACAAAGTGATTATATTAAATCAATCCAATTATATTAAGCTATAAGGTGTTATCAATAATAACCAATAAATCTATATTTTTTGAACTAGTATTGAAGAATGTAAGCAACTTGATTTTGATTTTGTTTCTTCTTTGTTTTTTCTCTCGCCTCTGTTTTTGGCTATTAAGATCGTACTTCTTTTCTCCATGATGTTTATTGTTATGGTTGCCTCTTTAACTACCACTTCAGACCTTTTAATTAGTGTGTTTACCGCAATCTCTAATCCTCTAGCATGTTTTCCTAGGTTGTCGTCTTGTGGTTGCACCTATAAAACATTGTTATAGTTAGTACTCCCTCCATTTTCTAGAATTAGCCCACCTCTCTTTTTCTGTGAGGGGAAAAGTGGGACAATGGGGTTAATTCAAGAAAATACGGGGAGTATTATACAGGTAGAGACATAGTGTTTGTTGTTGTTGGGTTATAATTATTCTTATTACCTTCGAATTTTCATCATTCTTTTCCACCACGGTTATACTTGGTGGGTCTTTTCTTTTCTCATGTATGTTTTAGTTATTCTTTGTTAATAAGACATGCACATTATTATTATGTGAAGAGAGTTTATTACTCCGTAGCTTAGTAATTTGCGAGTTTTGTGGAAGTGATGACAACCACCCTGTCATCATGTGCATCTTTTCTGGTGATTTCTTCACTAATGAGGTCTGATGCATCGTCTGAGTAGGCCACGTTTGTAATCCCCTAGAAATTCTAACGCAATAAATTGGCGAAAACACCGTAGAAGTGGGATTATAACACACTGTAGCTATGTCTTGATTAAATAAAAATGGTAAGTCAATACATAAGGCATAAAATAAAAATGGCTACAAAATAAATAAATAAAATCCATAAAAAGGGTTTTAACAATCCATAATACCGTGATCTGATTAAAACAAGCAGGATCCATAACTGCTCGCTAGCCCACCCAAAGGAAAACACATATACCTGACATGTTAAAAACATAATAGCCACAGTCAGTGGGGAGCAACGCCAACGTTCTCCCAGCCGAATAACTGGATTTTAAAACTGTAATTACTATTATAGAAAAATAGTAAAAATGGAAAACAGTAAAACACATTATAATAAAAATAAACTTTCAGTGAAAAACTTCACGTATCAAAACAATATATTAAAAATGAGTTTTCCGAAGAAAACATAAAACATTTGCCAACCTGCAACCAAATTATATCGATAATAATAAAAATATTCAAAATGACGTTATGGATAGGAGTAGTGTAGACGGCTAGACTTTCACTAGGAGAATACTAAAAACTAGCTTCGAGAACTTAGTTCAAACAAATCAAACTTCGGTCTCTAACTAGGCTACTCAACCATAATAGAGCGGCGACTTATAAATGCGTGGCCCTAGTTTAAGATAATGCACACCCCTCCTGAGATTACCTGCCACCCAGTTCAACTTATGACGGTGACTTACTGCGAGGCCTAAGCTTAAGGTCAAAATGTACAAAACTCCCGGGATACCTGTCACCCGGTTCAACAACCAATGTACCGATTTCATTCTAATACACTAGCCTTATAGTTGATGGCAAAACCGTAATCCCTAGAATATATTACTCTAACCTCACACTTGTCCTTATTCCATAACTCCAAAACAAAGCCATTATCGATATTTAAAAGATATAATCAATATAAATAATATGAGGACAAAAGATGTAAACATTTATATTCTAAAAGAGGAAACTTTCTATTTTAGGAAACTTCTATTTTTAGAAACTTTACAAAAAATAGCATTATATCAAAATAGTGAAAATATTAGTTCATACTAATACCAATTTTTAGTAAACGATATAGATTTATAAAACTAATACTTTCGGCCTTAACGATATTATTTATTAAAGTAAGAACATTTGAGTTTATGAAGTTATTGAAATATCGTACAAGTGTATAAAATGATTAAAAAATGTCTTAAATTTTTTAATAATACTAATCAGGGTGTTTTCAAAATTTACAAAGCTAAAATTCCCTAATTATTATTAGTTACGACGATACGATTACAAATAGGATTTTCCGGCAAATGTCAAATTAAATCTTTTAACGTCTTTTATTTAATTAAACCATTGAATATATTTAGAATATGTTAAGGGATGATTTAACTCTTAATGTTTCAGATTTAAATATTTTCAAAATAGCTGGAAAAATAAATCTTTTAGGTAAGACGAAGCACATTATTGATAAATCGTAATTTGTCCAAAAATCAATACTTATTAATTAAATACTTTAATAAATAGTACAAAAATTACGTAAAATAGTTAAAATATATTTATGCACATTCTGTCCAGAAAAGAAAATTTTCCAGAATACTAAAACTCGGTTTTGAAAGCGTTTTCTCGTTAATCGTCTAATCTCGACAATAACGATTAATAAAAATAGTAATTACAAAATGATTTAAGTATTAATATCCAAAAATTATTATTAAGCTTAAAAATCATGATTTTCCATAAAATACTATTTTTCCAGATTTCCAAAAATTCCAGCTTTAATAAATCCCATCAAAACCGTCTTTAAAACCCGTTTTCACAATTAACGATTCCATTAATAAAACTTATCGTTCCTAACATTTTATTAAAGCACTAAAAATCATAAAAATATATTTTATTAAGAAACCATCAGAATTATAATTTTTTACAGATTAAATCAAAAGACCAAAAATTGAGAATTTAAATGACAAACGCGGTTTTAACGATAAACGATGATTTAAAGTGATTAATTAATTCATCCACTTAGCAATTCCAAAAAAATTACAAAAAAATTTAGAAAATTCTATTTCATCATAAAGTTTCACCACGTCAAAAACCAGATTAAAATAAAATGTTTAAGTACTAGATCTAAAAATCGGCTTTTAATCGTTTTTGTCCGTAAACGGAAGCAATTCAATAATCGATAAATAAAATATCAGAAAAATATTAAATTATTAAAAATCATCAAAAACATCATTTTTGCAGAATATAATTATATATTACATGTTTAGGCCGAATATTACGATTTTACAAATTAATATGACGATTTAATCGTTAATCTCGTAAAAGCGATAAAAATATCGAAACATGCAAATTTTCAACTTTTAAAAAAAATTTCCAGATTATATGACATACATATATTGTCAAAAATGAAATATAAAAATTATACATGCAAATACACAATTAAAATCATGAAATACCGATTAACATCGACGTTACCTCTAACCCAAATTCGAGTCGATTATAAATTCGTCGGCTTCAGGATCATTCAAATATCCTTCAACACAAGAAAAGCATGGTGGAAAAATACCATGAGAAAACTAAGAAAATCAAGGAAAATAACGATCGAAAACAACATCGATTATTACCTTAACGAAGGGATCGAAATGATGATTATTTAGGAGATGAAAACGAGACGATCGAGACTAGATTTGAGACAAAATTTGGCTAGAAAAGCTGCTTGAAAATCTCAGCCAAGAGAGAAAAAGGGAGGAAATGTTGTTTAATTTTTTGTAAAATGAATGATAAGAAAGTGGATGGTTTTCTAAAACATAAATGATAAGTAATATTTTGATGAAAACTATGTCATAATACATGCACAAATCAGCCAAAATGAGAGAGGAAGGGAGTGTGAAGAGTTTGTGTTTAAGGCCAAAAATAAATGGGTGAGAAAAAGAAAATATCTAAGGATTAAACATCATAAAATGAAATGTATACAAAGTTGTAGTGTAAAAATGTGACATGGGTGTGTCACGGTGAAAAACATGGGGAAAATGTCCCAAATAATTTCTAAGTTGATAAAAAGATGAATCGTAAAATTGTTAAAGGTATTTCAAATCAGTTCGAGTAAACCGCGCGTTGAAAAATAATTATTTATGAAACTTCGTAATAAAATCATTAAAGGTCAAATATTCTTAAATAAAAGTATTTCTTAGTTGGAAATATCATATAAACGTTTTTTGATATTTAGGAAAAATAAATAACTGAATTCCAAGCTTAAAACGTTAGTTCGTAGAAAAATAGAACTTCACGCGCAAAAATAAATAGTTTACAATGAAAATCAAATAAATAGGTTTACAAGAATTAAAATCTTTTAAAATAAAAATAAATATTATTTGACTCAAAAAAAAAATAATAAGAATTCAGAAAGATGAAGAAAATAAAAGACGAAATTGACATAGAGTCATGACGGAGTCACAACAGAATAATTAACGGCACTAGAAAATTAGTGGGTTTTACAATCCTCCCCACTAAAACAATTTTTCGTCCTCGAAACTAAGAATAAGCAGAAAGGAAACAAGATTACCCCACTCGAAAAGGTGAGGATACAAATCTCGCATAAAACTTTCGCTGTAAAAGAAAATTTTACAACTTTTAAAGTGATATGAAATCAAATGCAAATATTTATTCCGAAAGGAATTGGGCTAATCTACCCGGAGTTCAATTTTTTTTTTAATTAGTGAAATCGTAAAGTAAAGTTATTTGGTAAAATAATGACGTCAAATAACATTTGTAAACAAACTCGAAGGAAATAGGATAACCAAAATATTTTGAAAACAAAAGTAAAATATTTTGATTAAGAAATTCGATATTATTCCTTTTTTTGATGAAACAAAATTTAGTTTGGAAAAATCAAATTTTGTAGTTAGTAAAAATCGCACCAGCCGTCAAACATTTTCAATAACAGATTCAAAACTTCACCAACAATAAAATGAAAATCAATTTTCAAAACGTTAAAATTTCGAAAATGTTATCAAAGTAATTATGAAATTTTTCAAAAATGTTATCAAACTTGAACATACAAAATAATTTCGACAATGTTAAAACGTTTTACATAACAATCCTGTACAAATTGAAGTACTTGGAAATATAAAAGTCTTCATAAAATTTTGATCGCTTGAAAATCAAAAATTAAAAATAATTTCGAAATAATTTAAAATAAATTATTAAGGCATTTTGAAATAGATCTAAATATAAATATCAACCAAAGATAAAACAAAGTGAAGTATATAGTTCTTAAAAAAAAGGCTATATTTCACGATAACCCAAAATGTTAAATTGCTCATAGTTTTAACAAAATGGGGAGTTTTAAAATTTGAAATTATGCTTCAAAATGTTAAAATTTCATGAAAATCAAAAATTTTAAATTAGTCAAGCTTTTTACAAAACGGGCAAATTCACAATTAAAAATTATAACTCAAAATGTTAAAATTTTACGATAATCCATTTTTTTTAAAGTAGTCAAACTTTTTATAAAATAGGGAGTTCAAAAAATAGTTAACGGGTAAATAGAACAAGGATAAATAAATTAAAAATAAGAGCTTTCAAAATCGACAAAGGTTGAAGGGATTGGCAGGAGTTACCGTAACAGAATTCAAGAGAAGCAGAAAGGAAGACGGAGTTGAGAATCGAAAAGAGCACTCAAGGATTATGGAAGAAATTAATCATCTCGAGATTCCTAGCACGACTTCCACAAACACGGGTTCCTAATTCCCATCAAATAACCCTAAGTCCAATATCAGTACAGGATGGTCCTTCTCAATCTACAACCTCCAAAATTAAGTCTTACATACTTATACAATCTTTCAATTAGTATAGTAAGAATCCACAAATGATTTAGACTAATCCTTTAATTAAGATTTCAACGGTTATCAAAACATACCCTAACTCGTAATCACTAAGGTTCAAAAATTTAAAGCTCATAAGGTCTGAACTCGAGGTATACTTCAAATTTCTCGAGTAAGGAAGACTAAATAGAACCCACCAATTAACAAAGTTCGGACACGAAATCCTCAAAAATGATCACCAACATATTTATAATACCACAAGTACAGAAGTTGGGGAAGTACAATAAATCCGCAAACACGCTCAAACCTATAGGTAATGGCGCAAACATTCATATCTTCAAACACATCATTCGATTAATGTTTCTGAGAAGTCCATCAAATTTCTAATCGTAATGGTGCAACCACAAAATATTTAATAACTCAACGAAGCCACAATCTCGTTGGTCTAAGGTTCTGAACTATAAATCCATTAAGATGATTGACATCAAAGTGTTCCTCAAAACAACGCGATAAATCCAACCTCTAATGGCAATATGTTTCTCCTTTTCAAGGTTAACAACAATTTATCCAATTTAGATCACTCAACTCCAATGTTCATAGGTTACAACCTTAACCAACGATTAACGATCTAATCCTTAAGAAACACGGGTAATCTATGTTAACCAAAATTTCTAACGGTATTAATGAAAACCTTCGATGGTACCACAACACTCAGGTTAACAATTTAAACAGTACTCTATGATCCCAAATATTCCCGATGCATCCATCAAATAACATATAGGTAGGAATCCCAAAATTCTATTATTAGCTACACTTGGTTTGGTTCTAGGTTAGATTAGGTACTAGGTATCCATCAAATACGATATACTCTTACTATCCCCAAAATATATTCAACTCTAAGTCCTCCAAATAATCAAGTGACATGTAACCCAAGGTTCAGTGTCTAAAGTACCAACCTAATTCCATTAATTGACAATTTATCATTCAAATCGATCCTCAAAAGCTTACTAAGATAGATAACAAGGTATAACTCACAACCCTCAAGCCATAGGTAACAAGGGTTTACTAAACCTCAAACATCTATATCCTTTCACGGGGTTCACTAAGACGGAAATCGGTCTAGCCAAAGAATCTCAAGAGAAAGATGGTAGAGTAGAAGAATATAACAAGGATTCATTAAACGGTTGAAGAAGAGAATATAAAAGAGAAGAATTAGAAGAAGTAGAGGAAGGAAGAAAAGAGTCGATGATACTATATTAATAATTTCTTGAACCAGAGGAGAATCTTCGGGACTCCGGAGTTCACGCGGGATCCAAATGGCTTA
The DNA here is from genome assembly GCA_958450325.1 of Agrostemma githago. NCBI lineage: Eukaryota > Viridiplantae > Streptophyta > Magnoliopsida > Caryophyllales > Caryophyllaceae > Agrostemma > Agrostemma githago. Next base: position 54,575,817 of record OY288247.1, on the reverse strand, counting down.
CTTCATCTTCTTGTAGAGGAACGAGCACGTAAGTCTTCGGTCGCTCCATCTCGATCTACTACGACATCATGGAACAGGAATCTACTCTTGATCATCTGGCCTGTAGCTTAAGTAAATTGAAATGGAGCTAAAAATTACCATCGGCATCTCTTGGAGCACCAAGTTGTCCACTCGAGTCAGCAGGCGTTGAGAGTTCTAAGCAGGTCTTGTCCCAATCTGGAGCAGCATCCTATCAATATCTTGTTCATTCGTCTTCTTCCCACAAAAACAACAAATATTCAATGCTAATCATTGAGTTCAAAAACAGATAATCTTAACAGTTAAGTCCTTATTTGTTTCTACCCATCTCTAATAATATTTTTATTTACTGTTTAAATAATTTACTGGTATTTTCCCTAATTTCAGGTGTAAGCGTTAGGAGCAGTAATGCTCTGATACAAACTGTAATCCCCTAGAAATCCTAACGCAATACAGTGGCGGAAACACTGTAAAAGTGGGATTATAACACACTGTAGCTATGTCTTGATTAAATAAAAATGGTAAGTCAATACATAAGCCATAAAATAAAAATGGCTACAAAATAAATAAATAAATAAATAAAATCCATAAAAAGGGTTTTAACAATCCATAATACAGTGATCTGATTAAAACAAGCAGGATCGATAACTGCTCGCTAGCCCACCCGAAGGAAAACACATATACCTGACATGTTAAAAACATAACAACCACAATCAGTGGGGAGCAACGTCAACGTTCTCCCAGCCGAATAACAGGATTTAAAACTGTAATTACTATTATAGAAAAATAGTAAAAATGGAAAACAGTAAAACACATTATAATAAAAATAAACTTTCAGTGAAAAACTTCACGTATCAAAACAATATAATAAAAATGAGTTTTCCGAAGAAAACATAAAACATTTGCCAACCTGCAACCAAATTATATCGATAATAATAAAAATATTCAAAATGGCGTTATGGATAGGAGTAGTGTAGACGGCTAGACTTTCACTAGGAGAATACTAAAAACTAGCTTCGAGAACTTAGTTCAAACAAATCAAACTTCTGTCTCTAACTATGCTACTCAACCATAATAGAGCGGCGACGTATAAATGCGTGGCCCTAGTTTAAGATAATGCACACCCCTCTTGGGATTACCTGTCACCCAGTTCAACTTATGACGGCGACTTACTGCGAGGCCTAAGCTTAAGGTCAAAATGTACAAAACTCCCGGGATACCTGTCACCCGGTTCAACAACCAATGTACCGATTCCTGATACACTAGCCTTATAGTTGATGGCAACACCGTAAACCCTAGAATATATTACTCTAACCTCACACTTGTCTTTATTCCATAACTCCAAAACCAAGCCATTATCGATATTTAAAAGATATAATCAATATAAATAATATTAGGATAAAAGAAGTAAACATTTATATTCTAAAAGAGGAAACTTTCTATTTTAGGAAACTTCTATTTTTAGAAACTTTACAAAAAATAGCATTATATCAAAATAGTGAAAATATTAGTTCATACTAATACCAATTTTTAGTAAACGATATAGATTTATAAAACTAATACTTTCGGCCTTAACGATATTATTTATTAAAGTAAGAACATTTGAGTTTATGAAGTTATTGAAATATCGTACAAGTGTATAAAATGATTATAAAATGTCTTAAATTTTTTAATAATACTAATCAGGGTGTTTTCAAAATTTACAAAGCTAAAATTCCCTAATTATTATTAGTTACGACGATACGATTACAAATAGGATTTTCCGGCAAATGTCAAATTAAATCTATTAACGTCTTTTATTTAATTAAACCATTGAATATATTTAGAATATGTTAAGGGATGATTTAACTCTTAATGTTTCAGATTTAAATATTTTCAAAATAGCTGGAAAAATAAATCTTTTAGGTAAAACGAAGCATTTTAACGATACATCGTAATTTGTCCAAAAATCAATACTTATTAATTAAATACTTTAATAAATAGTACAAAAATTACGTAAAATAGTTAAAACATATTTATGCACATTCTGTCCAGAAAAGAAAATTTTCCAGAATCCTAAAACTCGGTTTTTAAATCGTTTTCTCGTTAATCGTCTAATCTCGACAATTACGATTAATAAAAATAGTAATTACAAAACGATTTAAGTATTAATATCCAAAAATTATTATTAAGCTTAAAAATCATGATTTTCCAGAAAATACTATTTTTCCAGATTTCCAAAAATTCCAGCTTTAATAAATCCCATCAAAACCGTCTTTAAAACCCGTTTTCACAATTAACGATTCCATTAATAAAACTTATCGTTCCTAAAATTTTATTAAAGCACTAAAAATCATAAAAATACATTTTATTAAGAAACCATCAGAATCATAACTTTTTCCAGATTAAATCAAAAGACCAAAAATCGAGAATTTAAACGACAAACGCGGTTTTAACGATAAATGATGATTTAAAGTGATTAATTAATTCATCCACTTAGCAATTCCAAACTACGAAAAAATTTAGAAAATTCTATTTCATCATAAAGTTTCACCACGTCAAAAATCAGATTAAAATAAAATGTTTAAGTACTAGAACTAAAAATCGGCTTTTAATCGTTTTTGTCCGTAAATGGAAATAATTCAATAATCGATAACTAAAATATCAGAAAAATACTAAATTATTAAAAATCATCAAAAACATCATTTTTGCAGAATATAAATATGTATTACATGTTTAGGCCGAATATTACGATTTTACAAATTAATATGACGATTTAATCGTTAATCTCGTAAAAGCGATAAAAATATCGAAACATGCAAATTTTCAACTTTTAAAAAAAAATTCCAGATTATATGACATACATATATTGTCAAAAATAAAATATAAAAATTATACATGCAAATACACAATTAAAATCATGAAATACCGAGTAACATCGACGTACCCTCTAACCCAAATTCGAGTCGATTATAAATTCGTCGGCTTCGGGATCATTCAAAAATCCTTCAACACAAGAAAAGCATGGTGGAAAAATACCATGAGAAAACTAAGAAAATCAAGGAAAATAACGATCGAAAACAACATTGATTATTACCTTAATGAAGGGATCGGAATGACGATTATTTAGGAGATGAAAACGAGACGATCGAGACCCAATTTGAGACAAAATTTGGCTAGAAAAGCTGCTGGAAAATCTCAGTAAAGAGAGAAAAAGGGAGGAAATGTTGTTTAATTTTTTGTAAAATGAATGATAAGAAAGTGGATGGTTTTCTAAAGCATAAATGATAAGTAAATTTTGATGAAAACTATGTCATAATACATGCACAAATCAGCCAAAATGAGAGAGGAAGGGAGTGTGAAGAGTTTGTGTTTAAGGCCAAAAATAAATGGGTGAGAAAAAGAAAATATCTAAGGCTTAAACATCATAAAAGTAAATGTATACAAAGTTGTAGTGTAAAAATGTGACATGGGTGTGTCACGGTCAAAAACATGGGGAAAATGTCCCAAATAATTTCTAAGTTGATAAAAAGATGAATCGTAAAATTGTTAAAGGTATTTCAAATCAGTTCGAGTAAACCGCGCGTTGGAAAATAATTATTTACGAAACTTCGTAATAAAATCATTAAAGGTCAAATATTCTTAAATAAAAATATTTCTTAGTTGGAAATATCATATAAACGTGTTTTGATATTAGGAAAAATAAATAACTGAATTCCAAGCTTAAAATGATAGTTCGTAGAAAAATAGAACTTCACGCGCAAAAATAAATAGTTTACAATGAAAATTAAATAAATAGGTTTAAAAGAATTAAAATCTTTTAAAATAAAAATAAATATTATTTGACTCAAAAAATAATAATAAGAATTCAGAAAGATGAAGGAAATAGAAGACGAAATTGACATAGAGTCATGACGAAGTCACAACAGAATAATTAACGGCACTAGGAAATTAGTGGGTGTTACAACGTTAATTATTTTTTGGCATGTATATAGCTATTTAATTATATTACGTACCATATATTAATTCAACACAAAAAAACTTCTGTGAGACGGTCTCATAATAGTTTTATCGTAAAACCTCTCACATGGGAGGTTTGTATTAACTTAATTAGTAACTAACTCTATGTGAGAGGTCCAATGATAAAATTATCGTGAGACCGTCTCACAAGAGACTTATTGTTCATTCAATCACTACAATGGTTTTAATTAAGATTTCAAGTAAACAAATTTATGCAAGAAAATTACAATTGAATATTTATGTTGCTCCAAAGCTTCAAATCTATCAATGTTGGTTGGTGAGAGGATTTGGGTTGTTATGGTTATTGCGCACTTGTGTGGTCTCTTGAAGTTCTTGTTATCTAATTAGTGTTGAGTCCACTATTGCTGGTTAACAACTGGTTATGGTGATGAGGGAAGATGAAGAAGTTTAGAGTAGGATAATGATACTTTTTTTTCTTTTCTTTTTTAAATTAGTGGGTGGTTTAAGTTTTATGTCCAATGAGACTAGTATTAAGTGGATTGATTAGAAGGTGGAATGAGGCAAATGATGGATGGAGAATGATTTGTTTGAGATTTAATATAATATATAGATGAGGAAGAAGAGGAAGAGGATGTTGACACTTATGAACCACCCACTTATCTTACAACCTTAGTTTTACGCACCGTACATGCTAACCCCATTTCTAGTGACACCGACCAAAGAGACCAACTATTTCATACTAAATGTCAAGTTAACAACAAGTGGTGTAGTTTGATAAGTGATGGGGGTAGTTGTACCAACGTTGCTGCTAATGAAATAATAACCAAATTGGGTCTAGCTACTACAAATCACCCCAAATTAAACCTTATTCACTACATTGGTTGGATGACGGGAACAAAGTGAGAGCCCCTAAACAAGCGAGGGTTGGACTAGCCATGGGTTCTTATGTTGATGAAGTATTGTATGATGTTATACCCATGGATGCATGTCACATCCTCTTAGGGCGTCCTTGGCAGTTTGATAGGGACGTAGTACACCATGGGCAAAAGAATGAGTTGTGAACGCTACTACACGCTCGCCCCGTGCACCTGTGCGGACCGTCATGGTGGCCAACCACATGACCCGTTTATGCAGTCTGGGCCGGTTCAAACCCGCTTTCAAGGCGATGTGTCGGATCTCGATTTAGTTGACGATTTGAATTGTACTAGATAGATTTATGGACGCATCTATGTTTTCGTTGAATCGATCGAGATGTGGTTGTAAATGTTTAAAGTCGGATCATTTGGTCTGGCGGCCGTTTTAATGAACCAAATTTGTTGCCGATTTGTAGAGTCGCCACAGAGTAATTTTAGGATACTTGGAAACCGTTCAAGTCAACTTTAATCCTTAGCCGGCTCAAAGCTGAGGGACATGGGGACCTAAAGATAGAGACTTGTACCCTTAAGCACTGTATGTCTGGAATGACTCTCATTGCCAATGGTTTCAGACATCCGAAAACCATAGATTCTGAGTAAGGCTTGAGGCTACATATTTGAAAGCCAACATCAGACAGATGTCAACACACAATCCCGCCCACACGTAGCGGCCTCTAATAATCAATCAGCGGGCGGATAACTTTGTTCTAATGTGGTGTAAATGCGATAACAACCATTGTCTTAAGTTTAGTGTATTAGCTATTCAGTTGATTTAAGGCCAAGTAAATTTTCATCGAAGGAAGTTTTTTATATTCTTTGCAAGCGATTTCACGTGGCAGGCAGGCCATGTTAAGATGCACGTAGGAGAGTAGAGAGTACTAGATAGTATACATATTAACAAATCTTATTTAACGTGATATTAGTCCTTCTCGTGATATACCTTACCTAGTATTCTGCTTAAAGTGCGTCTGTGTCGTATTAATAGAGATGCGTCGAACCACGCGTGAGGGGTGAGCATCTAGATTAATACGGGACTTGACCACAACTCATTTTGATTTGCATAGTTGTTTAAGTCTTGATTTCTTGTTAGGTGATTTAGCATGCGATTAAGATCATAAAAGCAGTAAATCATACAAAAGCGATAAAATGCGAAACGCAAGTAAATCATGTTGTATGAGGAGTTTCACCCTCAGAATGTACACTAAACGAAGTACGATGTGTAGACGACAAAGAACGGATCTTATAACGACTACTCGGGTTCGATTTAGGTGTTTTAGTAATTGAGATTGAAGTTGTGGACGTTACGTATTTTAGACGAGTTGGTCTTGACTGAGCCAAACAAGAGTAAGGCTTGTACACCATTTGGAATGGAAATGGTGGACGCGTCGTGGAATTAGTATCCACATAGGTTGGACTTGACGATATCAAAATGCAAAATTATAGTGCGATATGTAGAGTTTGGTTAAGATGACAACCAAGTGACAATATCAACTTGGACGGAATGAACTCTCTTAGGGCCTGCGATGATTTCAGCAGAGCTTCGCTATCGTTTGGGGGAGGGGGGGGGGGGAGGGGGGAGTTGACTGATCAACACAGGTGTCAATTTTGTCCTTTCGAGTCAGGAACTCGAGGAACTAGGAAGCGTAGCGTTGATTTGTTGAATGCGAATTGAGGAGATAACCATCGAGTGGATAATTTCTAATATCGTGGAGTACGACGCTAGAGAAGAGATGCAAGTTGTGTGGAGCTCTTGAGATGGGAGAATTGCGTGTCAATTATGAGCGGATGAAGGGGGTATATATAGTTTTTCTCGTAGTTTAATTCGAAATTTCGGGTGCAGCACGTCGTGCAACCCAAAACTGAGGCACCTGGCTTCAGGCGACCCGATTCTCAGGCGCGACCCATCGTGCGCCCGAGATTTTTAAGATGCGATTAGGAAAATTTACCAAAACTGAGATATACGTGATCTCGTGATTTCTTGTCTACCAAGGCTTCTACACCTTGCACTAACGCGTGCGCCAATGGGCATTGGGTGCACTTCCCGAGGTTTGACTTGGTCTGACGCGTTAACTCGGGTTTAACTCTGCGTGTTTCAGGACCGAATAGGAGCCCAGAGTCGGAATTGACTCTAGTTAGTGTTGACGAGACCGTAATGACATGACTAAGACCGTCTTGATGTTGAATTAATTTCTCTGTGTAATTATATGATCCGTTCAACAAAAAAATCATCTAAAACATCACAAAATCGTGTCGTGTTGCAGTCCGATCATCATCGAGTGTTTGTTGGATGCTCCAGTAGCCACCCAATCCAAATCTGGGTGTCTACAGAAGCTCCCACTTCGATTTAGGCTTGGACAAGGCGAAAGTCAAAGTATAGCAGCCCAGGTCAATCGGGATTACGACCTGGTGGCTGTCCACTCGGGTAGTTCTAAGTCCATTAAACTACGTACTAAGGCTCCTCAGCCAAGGAGTAGAAATCATACCTAACCTCCTCGCCTGCGGTTGCTTTTTAAAGTTTTGATTTGGATTTGCTTATCTTGCCTTAGGTTTGAAGCGTTATTGTAATTGATTAGTGCCTTCCTCTTCAGTTGAGTTTGTCCCTAGTCTTTGTAATTGTATTCTCTGGAATAGATCCTGTCTATCCCTAGACCTCACATAATGTATTCTTTGGAATGGATCTATTCCTGGACTTTGCATAATGTATTCTTTGGAATATATCCCTATATTTTCCTGGACTCTGCGTAATGTATTCTTTGGAACAGGTCCTGTCTCTTCCTGGACTTTGCATATTATATTCTTTGGAACAGATCCTGTATGTTCCTAGAATTAGCATAATGTATTCTTTGGAACAGATCATGTCTATTCCTAAAGTTTGCATATTATATTATTTGGAACAGGTCCTGTTTGTTCTTGGACTTTCCATATTGTATTCTTTGGAATAGATCCTGTCTGTTCCTGGACATTGCATATTGTATTCTTTGGAACAGATCCTGTCTGTTCCTGGACTTTGCATAATGTATTCTTTGGAATAGATCCTGTCTGTTCCCGGACTTTGCATATTGTATTGTTTTGAACAGATCATGTCTGTTCCTGGACCTTGCATATTGTATTCTTTTGAACAGATCCTGTCTGTACCTGGACTTTACTTTTGATGAATGGTTGCATAGGCTTTTGGTAATTGTATTTGTACTTTGATCTTTCCTGGGATCGCTGCATAAACTCTTGACGAGTGCATAATTGTGTTTGTATTGCTTCTTGCTTCATGTTCTGTTTTGCTCGTTTTGGTGTCTTGGATTTGGGTTCGTGATTTTCTGCTGGGGAAATAGATTGGTTGCTTTGGATTGAAGACTTGTTAGGGTAATCGATTTGTTTTTGTAACTTTGTTGAAGGGTTTGCTATTTGAATTTGGTATCGGAGACTGGCTTGAGGTGATGGGTACCGCTGGGGGATTTTTATAGGTGTGCGTAACAGGCTATGCTGGCTTATGTGATCTTCTGCTGGGGAGGACAGTATAGCGGGTCGCTCCGCCGGGGATGATAGTGTGTTTGGTTACTGCAACCGGGAGGTTGACTCGGTTTGCTTATTGCTCCTTTTACTAGTGGACGGGTGTACGTTCTTTGGGTATTGAAAACCGTTTCTGGATTAACCCGATCTTTGTTTATACCTGAAAAGTTAGGCGTGAGTCTTTGGGCAACTAGATTTTACCGCGCCCAGACCACGGCACCACAAAATTAAGGCGCTTGCATTGAGGCGTGATAAGTGTGTTTTGTATTGTTTATTTCTCATGTTTGGTCCCGTTTCCTCTTGTCGAATCGCTTTTTAGAGCGGTTTCGAGGCTATTTACGCTTCTTCTAGCTTGTTTTAGGTTCCTAAGGCCTATCACGGAGAAATGGAACGATTCCGACTCGTTTTCGACGCATATGGAGCCAACGATGAAAAGCGATGATGACTCGGTGGCTTAGACTCAATCCCGAGTCCCATGGAGCCCACTTGATGATATCCCGAGCACCGAGCATCGATAAGAAGACTAGGAAGATTAAATAAGGACCCATCACGCCCGGGAAGGACGCATCTCGACCGGGACGAGAAGACGAGAAAGAACGGCTTACTGGAAGGTGATCCCGTCCGGGATCACAGCCTTCTCGACCGGGATCACTCCTTCCCGACCGGGATCACTTCCTTCCCGGCCGGGAAGGACCCCAGCTCGACCCATTTTCATTCTTTCGCCTCCCTTTGCTTATGGAACCCTATATATACCCCCCTCTTGCATTGTATTAAGGGATTACTTTTCATTACCCTACATCCACTAAACCCTAGACTACTTTAGGTTAGACTAACTTAGATTAGTGTATATTAGCTTAATCTCTCCTTAATTACTCTTTAATTTTTGTTAGTTAGTTCTTGTGTAATTGAAGATCTATTGAAGAATTCTTCTCTATTGACAACATTGAAGATATTTCTTGGGTTGATTTTATACAAGATTCAATCTTTTGCCTTTCATTTGTGTTTGATATAATTTCTCTTCTCTTTAATCGTCTTTACTTGAGTTTTCTCTTTTTTATGTTCTTGTTTGATAGTACTCAAACCATTGTTATGCTTGTTTTGTGATGTGTGTTGTGGTTGTCATCTTGAATATGATCGAGTGAGTAGATTTCCTTGCCGGGGTTAGTAGGGGGATTGGGTGTTGATTATGAGTGATTAGGGTGGAACTTGGTGGTGTTTGATGTTGTTTTTGTTCTTTCCTATTGCCTTGCACTCTACATGTTTGATGAAATGCTTGTGAGACTTGAGATGATCATTCCTTGTTTTTCTTGCCTCTTATCTTGCATGTTCTTGTTTGGTTGATAGGTTTGGTTCCTCCACTAGTAGCGAGAGCGTGGTGAGGAGGCCCCTAAGCTGTTTATGTAGCGAGAGCCCGAATGTAACCAATGCTACGAAACATGCTAGCAACCCCGTTTCCCCCTTTTGATCTCCTTGGCATCCCTGAACCCGACCTAGCCCTAGTTTCCTTCTTATTGATTTACCTAGCTTTCCTTTGTCATTAGTTGCTTGTTTTGCCTTTTACTTCGTGTTTTAGACCTTAGCTTAGTCATTAGTTCAATTTAGCCGTCACCCTAGTTTACTTTGTTGTGAACCTAATCCAAAATTGTAGCTCACCTTAGTCTAAACCCATTTTCCGTCCCTGAAGATTTCGACCCGACTTGCCCTAGCTACCGAGCCTAGGTTAGTTGGTTTATTTTGATCGGCGGGATTCACGACAAATCTGGCACCGTTGCCGGGGACGGCGTAGTTTAGACTCTTGTGTGCTTAATTTTAGACTTGGTTCTTGATTTTTTTGTTTTCTTCTCCATGTGTATCTTCGTTTTTACTTCTTGTGTGCTTATTTCTCTCTTCCTAGTGCCTCAAAAGCACTAGGCTTCTAACGTTTGCTCAAGTGCTTCTAGTTCATTCAATGTATCAAGGAAACGTCATGCATCCAAGCTACTATCAATCATCATGGGAGAATCATGGGGCAAATTACCGAGACCCACAATTTTACTAACCATGTCAATCTCATCAACAATCTTATGAACCCCCTTCATATGGCTACCATGAAAGTTGTCAAGGATCATTCCAAAATCCTAACAACTACCAAATACGTTCACATAACCCACAACCAAAAATCCCCAACTTTGAGCTTTGTCAAATGAAGATTCAAATGCTCAAGAATCAACAAGAGAAGATGATTCAAATGCAAAAGAGTCAACAAGAGATGATGATTCAAATGAAAAGGGACCTAGAGGAGTTCATGGCCCAAAAAGAGGTGCAACGTGCTCGAATTAATGCATTTATGGCTCCTTACACGATGTTGACCACTCGAGCTCCGCAACTTGTTGAGGAAGGTTCATTTGGGCAAGAAGATCGGTTGTCTCCACAAGGAAATCAAACCGATTATGAAGCCACGAATGAAGAAGGGAATGTCAACCAAGAGATCATTGTTGAGAGTTCCTTGGATGGTGAAGCTATGGGAATAATGGAGGAAGTTGAAGCTTCAAGGGTTGATCATGAGAAGGAAAGTGAACATGATTCCCAAAGTAACTCTTGGGAAGCCAATGTACTGGCTATTAAATTGGATTTGTATGATTTTCTTCGTGATGAACCGGATCTTGACAATCCAAAGCCAAGTGAAGAGAAGACTCCTCTAGGCCAACTTGACAAGGTTAGTGAAAAGGAAGGTAATACTTGGGAAGAAGAGATAGATGCTTTAGAACTTGCCTTGAATGGGAAATTGGAGGAGCCGATTAGGGGATTTGGAGATGCTATGCTAGACCAAACCGTCGAAGAAATTGAGGCCGCCATCAAAGGCCTTGAATTTCCTCATGGTGAGAATTCTAGTAAGGACAACAATGAGGTCTCCCCTAGAGCCTCCAATGAAGAAAACTTGATGCCTTCACCTTCTTTGTCGCACTTAATTTCGAGTCCCTTGTCTTGTAAGATGGTTGATGAAGTGGATCCTTGTCGGGCGGCGGAATAGAATTTCACCCATGACCCCGTAGAAGAAGCAACAACCTTAGGGTGTGATCTCCCAAATCATAATGCCAAGCATGAGTTTAGACCACTATATCTACCTGATGGTCATAAGAGTCGTTGCTATGTTGGTTGGAAAGACCCGGGAGATCACGAGAAACCCGAGCATAATGGATTACATGATTGCTTCTTGCCTCCGACTTGAAAGCTCTAAAAGATAGCTTGGCTCGGCCACATGAGCCTTCATGAAGATGTTGCTAGAGCATTTGACTTGCTTCTCCGAGCCCTTGATGGCTATGGGAGCGTAAATAGTGAGAGTATCATGTTTTAAATATCTTTTTCCTCTTCTTTTGAGTTTTTTGTATTTGTATTTGTATGATTGGATAGTCTGATTTCTAGGATTTGTAAGTCTTTGTCGAATCCTTGTAATTTGGAACTTTCTTGAGCGATGTGAGGGAGGGAGTTTGAAGTTTTTGAGCTTACTCGACAGGTTTGAAGCGAAGATGAAGAAATAGAAAGGGTTATGGATGATAGAAGCTTCAAGGATTGGTAGAGGAAGTCGGATTTTAAGCTTTTCGTAAGCTTTTGGGGACGGGTTTTTTATCCCGTAGTTGGTAATGTAATTTGGGTGGAAGACTTGGTAAAATAAAGGGGAATGAAAAACTAGAGAGGCCATCCCGCCCGGGATGAGCATGGTCCCGACTGTGACGAGTTGTGCTTCAACATACGGCTTTCTGACTAGCCATCCCGACCGGGATCAAGGTCATCCCAACCGGGAAGAACTCCTCCCGACAGTGATGGGCCTGTCACGGCCAGGAAGGGCTACTGCAACCCCCGTTTCTTTCTTTCCTTCATTTAAGCCCCACATCTTAGTCTAGTTTAGTTTTATCTTCGTAGTTTTTTCGAAAAAAAATCTTAAAAATCCGTAAAAATTTGAAAATTTTCACAAAAAGATTTTTTTTGTGTCATTTTCTTTTGTGTCTTTGTGTCGTATATTTGTTGTGTTGTGTGTATTTTGCCTCCCCATTTCCTTGTAGGTTGCTTGATCGCCGTGAGTTTCGGAAGCTCTCGTCATTCGGTAATATCCTCTTATATCTTTCTCCTTTTCCCATTTCAGTGTTTGGAGGAGATTTTGTGGTGGTGTGTGCTTGGGTGGAGATTTTTGGAGTTTATGTGGATTGATATGGTTGCTTGCTTGGAAGTTTTGGGGTGGTGTTTGTTTAATTTTTTGTGTGCGTTTGTTTTGTTTTGTTTTGTTTAGTTTTGTCTTGTATAGTTTGTGAGTCTAGTGTAGAAAAGGTTTTCGAAAACCTGGTTTGAGGCTAGTGCGCAAGTGTTTACTTTCCCTTTCTGGTGATATGAATCGAGTCTTGGACTTTAGTCTAGTAGAATGACTTTAAATCAATAGTTTCGTTGGTTTCTTACCTTGAGTCCACCTAGTCTACTAGGTATTTACTGCGGGATTTGCATTTTGACCACTTTGACCACCCATGGAGTGAAAAGGCCTTGGTTCCCGAGTCTCGTCTCTTAGGTGACCATGTTTGAAATGGTTTTGATTAGTCCAAGTTTCCACCTTTTTCATGGGTTTGAAGGGAAAGCGCACTCCCGACTTACCCATTTCCCTACCTTCTACACATTTCCACAAATAAGTTGCAATTTTGTCGAGGTTTATATACTTGGTTGTGATTGACTGCCTACAATACAAGATTTATCCAAAGGGCAAACCAAGTCAAAAGGAGAAAGAAAACGAAAAAGAAAGAAAGAAAAGAAAGAAGAAAAAGAAGAAAAAGAAAAGGCACAACAAATCAAAAACAAAATACAAAAGAAGAAAAAAATTGGCATAGCAACTCAAAAGCAAAATACATAAGAAAAATGCCAAAGTATCATTTCACAAAAAAATTCTCACCCCCTCAAAAATAAGACTTTTACCGGCTGTTATCGTGAAGAGCCTACTAAAGGACTGAGTCCCTAGGAAGGATGATAGCGGTAATGGTCGGTCTTCCCTCACTTTGCTACCATATTCACCTTTTTACTTGGACTAGTTAGGCTATTTTTGAGCATGGGACAACCCTCTTGGCTCATCGCTAAAGGGGGCGGGGTTTCACTTTACCTACAGTGTCGACTAACTCCGTGGTTCATCCTTTTTCCATACGGCCTATCGTCCCGTGGTACGTTCTTAGAAGGTTAGGAGGAACCTAGGTAAGTTACCAACGTTTTTTTGCTTTATTGTCATACTATTAGGATGTTGTCCATATCGGTTTGTATTATTAGCTTGGGAACGTTGTCACGTGCCTTGAGTCCTTAACCGGTGTTTCTTTCACCGCTTTGTTGAGGGAAGCGGTATTTGTTTCTTCTTGGATGCAACCGTTTGTTTGTTTGTTTGTTGTTTGTTTGTGTGTTTTCGTGCTCGGTTGTATCCAAAGTTTTGTCGCAATACCTCACTTGCCTTGCAGAGAGCACTTTTCCTCTAAGTGTTCTCGCGTTAGTTGAAAGGGCGTAGGGTGCTCTAATACCCGCTCGGCTAGTATTTTAGTTTCTTTTAGTTATTAGTTAGTTCGTGCTTATTCGAGGGCGAGTAAGGGTTAAGTGTGGGGGAGTTGAGAAGTGTGTTTTATATTGTTTATTTCTCGTGTTTGGGCCCGTTTTCTCTAGTGAAATCGCTCTTTAGAGCGGTTTCGAGGCTACTTACGCTTCTTCTAGCTTGTTTTAGGTTCCTAAGGCCTATCTTGGAGAAATGGAACGATTCCGACTCATTTCCGACGCATATGGAGCCAACGATGAGAAGCGATGATGACTCGGTGGCTTAGACTCGATCCCTTGTCCCATGGAGCCAACTTGATGATATCTTGAGCACCGAGCATCGATAAGAAGCCTATGAAGAGTAAATAAGGACCCATCACGCCCGGGAAGGACCCATCTCGACCGGGACGAGAAGACGAGAAAGGACGGCTTACTGGAGGGTGATCCCGGCCGGGATCACAACCTTCCCGACCGGGACCACTCCTTTCCGACCGAGATCACTTCCTTCCCGGCCGGGAAGGACCCAGCTCGACCCATTTTCATTCTTCCGCCTCCCTTTGCTTATGGAACCCTATATATACCCCCCTCTTGTATTGTTTTAAGGGATTACTTTTCATTACCCTACATCCACTAAACCTTAGACTACTTTAGGTTAGATTAGCTTAATCTCTCCTTAATTACTCCATAATCTTAGTTTAATCCTAGTTAGTTCTTGTGTAATTGAAGATCTATTGAAGAATTCTTCTCTATTGACAACATTGAAGATACTTCTTGGGTTGATTTTATACAAGATTCAATCTTTTGCCTTTCATTTGTGTTTGGTATAATTTCTCTTTTCTTTAATCCTCTTTACTTGAGTTTTCTCTTGTTTATGTTCTTGTTTGATAGTACTCAATCTCGTATCATGAACCTCCATCGTTATGCTTGTTTTCTGATGTGTATTGTGGTTGTCATCTTGAATATGAGTGAGTAGATTCCCTTGCTAGAGTTAGTAAAGGGATTGGGTGTTGATTATGAGTGATTAGGGTGGAAATTGGTGGTGTTTGATGTTGTTTTTGTTCTTTCCTATTGCCTTGCACTCTACATGTTTGATGAAAGGGTTGTGAGACTTGAGATGATCCTTCCTTGTTTTTCTTGCCTCTTCTCTTGCATGTTCTTGTTTGGTTGATAGGTTTGGTTCCTCCACTAGTAGCGAGAGTGTGGCGAGGAGGCCCCTAAGCCGTTTAAGTAGCGAGAGCCCGAATGTAACCTAGGCTACGAAACATGCTAGCAACCTCGTTCCCCCTTTTGATATCCTTGGCATCCATGAACCCTATCTAGCCCTAGTTTCCTTCTTATTGATTTACCTAGCTTTCCTTTGTCATTAGTTTCTTGTTTTGCCTTTTACTTCGTGTTTTAGACCTTAGCTTAGTCATTAATTCACTTTAGCCATCACCCTAGTTTAGTTTGTCTTTAACCTAGTCCAAAATTGTAGCTCACCTTAGTCTAAACCCATTTTCCGTCCCTGAGGATTTTGACCCGACGTGCCCTAGCCACCAAGCCCAGGTTAGTTGGTTTATTTTGATCGGCGGGATTCACGACAAATCCCTGCCGTCAAGGCGGCTGGGGTTTCGTTTTATCGACCCGGGATAAGAACGCGATTTGAAGGGCATTTAATTATTTCGTTCAAAACCCGACACGTCTTCCCTCTCGTCCTCCTTTGGCCCTCCCGCCATTGTTAACCAATTTCAAGCTCGATTTTTGTTCAACTTGATAAAGTCAACCCCAAGTAAGTGTTCTTTACTCACAATATTGATTTGAACTTGATTAGTACAGTTTTGAATTGAATTTGCTTA
The DNA here is from genome assembly GCA_958450325.1 of Agrostemma githago. Taxonomy (NCBI): domain Eukaryota; kingdom Viridiplantae; phylum Streptophyta; class Magnoliopsida; order Caryophyllales; family Caryophyllaceae; genus Agrostemma; species Agrostemma githago. Next base: position 54,560,063 of record OY288247.1, on the reverse strand, counting down.
AACACTAGAAATCGATTTGGGTGTTTCGTTTTTGCTACATTTTGATGCTTGCTTTTTGTTCCATTTTCAAATCTAGGTAGGATAGATTTGTAGAAAAAGTTATGTACTTGAAATAGGAGCTTGAATGTCCTTTAATGGCCTCCCATGGCCAAAATTCGAAATGCGGGGGGTTTAGGGACCGATTTCTCGATTATTCCCACACTTGATTCTTGCAAACTTAGTTTCTTGCTTGTGATGTTATGGGTAACTTGCATGACGATTTTCACGACCCGGAATGCAGCCAAAATCTTTTGGTGTGAGACCGTGGGGCTTACGACCAACCAAATGAGACGGTAACGATTCCGGATTTTCTCGATACCACTTTTATTGTGATCGTGATCGAAAATGGATGCTAGGGGGCTTTTTAGAGGTTCGATAGCTTGCTCGTAAATTTTGAGCTTATTTTGACCTGTTTAGGTTGACATGACCTGGGATGTCTGTTTTGCTTTGTTTTACAGTTGCAGATGGTACGGTGATGTGAGTTAGAATGAACTTTGAACAAGTGAATTGGAGAATGATATTAAATTGAAATGAACGAAACAAAGCAACGAAATCAGATTGAAATAGTTGTTGTAAAGTGATGATAGAACGTAACCAAGGATAGTGTGCATAATGAGATAGACCTATGGGTGCTAATTCAAACACTCGATTGAAATAGCAAGTATAGAGCTTGTAACGCGACTTACTCTAATACTTTGTCTTGTGAACTACAAAGATGAAGAGGAAAGCAAAGCTTAACTCAGATTTTGTTTGATGAAGATTGAATGATTTTACTCATCAAGTACTTGGTTATTTATAGCCATGTAACACATCCCAAATAAAGCTCCAACCAGAAGTAGTCAAGCCTCATTATGGGGTTACAAACTACTAAGTGATAATAACTCTGAGTACAAAGAATCAGAGAGTGAATACATTGAACCAAAATGACTACATTCATCCTCCATTTATGCTCCAAATCTGTAGTTTTCCCCTTGGTGTGCTCAGCTGGTTTGGAGGTGTGAATGAGCCTTACTAGTGTATGAAAGCAATAACTTCAATTGCTTGTTATTTAACTTGGAAATGAGAATAGAGCAATGTGTGTTCTTGCTTTATTTTTGGTCTAAGTAGGTGTTCACAAGAGCTAGTTTAGCACTTGAAGAAGACACACTACTAGACTTGAAGGACGGACTAAGGGGGTTGGACTTGGACCATTTGGAGCTAGTGTGAGTTCATTGAATTCTTGGTTTGTTGTTGCTTCTTCATTAGGATCATAAGGGACGTTTCGTTGAGGTCCCATTGGTTTGTGCGACCCGTAAGAGGCGGGAGAGTGCACTTTCGCCTAGGCCAGAGGCTGGGGCGATAAATGAGGCCAATTTCGACCGAGTTAAGAGAAGGGTTTTGCCAGTGACGGTTCAGAGGAGGAGATGGGTGCCTAGGCCAATAGAGGAGGCCGAGGAAGTGGCTTACGTGGATCCCATCTGGGCTAGGGACTGGAACGGGCGGCAATTCATATTCCGTCCTAAATTACATGTGTCGAGCCATACTATTAACGGCAAGGTAAATACCCTTTGACTTTTTGGATATTGGTTTGCATTTGGTAAAACTTATTTATATTCTTGTATTGCCATGATTTCCAGCCCCCAAGTTCGATGAAGACTTTCTCGGGATTTATGACGTGCCTCGAGGTGTAATCACAAGAGCTTACTCCTGAGGCTAAGAAGTTGGTCAGGAGGACGGCCTTCGGTCCTGTTGTCAAGCATTGGGCTCGATTGGTCGGTTGCCAAACTAAGAGCAACCTAATGGTGATTCGAGTGATGGTGGATCGCTTTCACGATACAACCTCGACATTCCATATGTCGTTTGGCGAGGTCGGTATGACGCTGGAGGATTTTGGGGTAATCACGGGATTACCCTGGGACAGGGAGGTGATTAAGTGGGCGTCGGAGGGCCCTAGGTTGGACAGTGCGGAGGTGAGAGGCTGGATGGGGATTATTTATAGCCTTCTGCTTATGGCTCACCCCATGCCTTATCTAGTTCTTATATTGCCGACCACTTCGAGAGAGTGGCGGTCTTGGAGGGTCGGGAGCCTAACACGGTGGCGTAAGACGCCTACCTGTGGTTGTGGTATTTCCTAGGTTCGACCCGCTTCTTGAACAAGGGCGAGAGATTCAGCACTAGGATTTTGTCGTTGCTGGCTGACTTGAGTCAACTGGGACGTTTCGACTGGGTGACAACGGGTTTCGCGGAGATGACCCGCTGTTTGCAGGCTATGGTGAGGCTGCAGAGGGTGGTCGCAGACTCAGCCATACCCATTGTGGGTCCATGTCTCGTGCTGGAGGTAAGTTGTTCCATTTGTGCTTGGTTTGGATTTCTATCGGTTTTGTTTTCTTCATTAACGGTGGCACGGGTTTTGCAGGCTTGGATCTACTCTTATTTTCCGAGTTTGGCGTCTAAGACGGTGCCGGTTCGCCCAGGCAGGTTCCCTACTGGGATCCAGTGGAGACTACCTTAGACAAAGATGGCGAGCCATTATTCGAAGGAGAATGTACTGGTGAACTAGCTGCGTCTCAAGGATGTAAGTTTTCATTCAATTATTTCCCTAGGTAGCCCCCAAGGTTAGGAGTTTTGAATTGTAGCGGATGCTTGGTTTTGCAGTTTGTGGCTCGTCTTTGGGCCAACTACGAGGGCTTGCCCGGGATTGTGGCGGCAGAGTTGAGACTGAGGAGCTACCGGTGGATGGTCCTCCCCGCACTATTTCGCCCGGATTGGTATCTGGGTGAGAGGCTAGTTCGCCACTACCTCTACGAGGTGTTCAGGATCCGGGTTGACCCTCCCCGGACCATGTTCAGGCCTCTTACTACGGCTGAGGGTTGAGAGAATAGGGACAGTGAAGGGGGCGAGGCGTTACTGATGCCTGATGCCTTGTACATGTCCCATGTCTACCACCGGTTGGCTTGCCACCGCATCGCGGTAACTATATGGTTGTTGTTTGTTTGTTTCTGCTTTTGGGTTTGGGTTTGTCGCATTTTAAAATGGTGTATTTTTTTTGCTTTGTGTTCTAGCTGGCTGATCCGGCTGACGCTATAAATTTAGCCCCCAGACTTTCCCCTGACGCTGCTTTGGGTGGACGCGGCCGGGGATACCTTCACTGAGGCCCTCTTCCTTCCTGCTCCGTGGAAGAGTTGTAGGTCGGGGTGGAGTGGCACGATCTGGTGTACCGGGTAATTGTTTGTGATTTTGTTTTGAGATTGCTTTGTGGATTAGGCTTTTGTGGCTAACTTGTTTGGTTTTTTGTTCATGTCTCATCGGTTACCCATCAGCGGTTATGGGAGGCTGCAAACTACTTTCAAGCCTACGCATCGGGGAGGGCTCCTGCATCGGCTCAAGACACGTTTGGGCCTCGAATGGTACGTGTTGTATTTTGTAGATGGCTTTAGGCTAGCTGTTTATCTTGCCCCTTTTTTCTAAGGATAATATGCCTTTTGCAAGTTGTTCCCGACATGGCATCACAGATGGGGGTGCGGGTAGCTGGGCTTGAGGCGGTGATAGAGGCTAATCATATTCTAATCAAAAGGTCCCTAAGTTCACTAAATAATGTAGATAGCGAAGTCCAGGTCGAACCACAAGGATATGGGAATTCAATTATTTATCCTAAGAGTTAGATTCTAGATTATGGGTTATACATTTTTTTGGATTTTCTAAGGAGAAGCTAAATAACTAAGACAAAACAATAATAAGGTAGTCTAGGATCGTAGGTTCACTATGAATATTAGTCGGGGTCAGGGAATTAACTAACTAATCATTAATCGAACTACCTAAGATGCAAGTCCGGTCGGTACAATACAACCTCTAGATCTAAACTTAACCTGCGGTCGCTAGCATTACATCAGTCTACCCGAACTATCGTGGCCTAATTAGTACTTAACCCGATCGGTGAAAATCCCTAATTTGCTATGCTAATCAATTGAATTATGCATCAACAAATCAATCAGATTTAAGACGATAAACAAGCAATATTTCATGCGATTAACAAACAATCAATTAATTATAACCCCCTTAATCCTAGATGAGAGATTTGCTACTCATACTAAAATTAATCAAACTAACAACAATTGAATTGAATTTAAACAAATTAAGATGACAAAAAGTAATTAACAATTAAAAGAAGAATAAGTAGAGAACAAGAATCGAAACCAAAACAATACTAGAGCAATAAATAAGAAAGATAAATTGAAAGAGAATTGATAGTTTAAAATACCGAATGATGAAAGAAATTCTAAAAGCCTCGATCTTGAAAGTAGGTAAAACGAAACTAAGAAATCTATCTCACTAGGTAAACTAAACTAAGAAAACTGAATAATAAAAAGTGTCCTGATTATTGTCTCGTCCTAATAGGAATAAATAAAAAAGAAATTTGGGGCAAATGAAGTGTGGACGAAATAAGCTCAGCGGTCCAAAAATAAAGCCACTCGATCGAGCCCCAGGAAAGGGACTCGATCGAGTAGACCCCTTAAAGTTGACCAAGGACTGCAACGATAGCCACTCTATCGAGAAGGGTTCTACGTCACAGCATTGCACGCTCGACTTCAAACGACTGTCATTTCTTTGTTACTTGTTCAAACATGCAATATCCCGTTAGAAAGCTAAGATAAAGTGCTTTCTAACACCATCTGAATCACTCTCGTTAGAAATGTAGAACGAAATTTATTAACGTTCTGATTTGACCCGTTTGTAAGCAATCATTCGTTCTTCTCGTTTTGCGTCTTTTCGTTCTTCGATCTTTGTTTCATCGTGTATTCCACATCTTTTTCCTTTGATTCCGTGCTTAGGTGTAAATTCTCCGATTGTTAATTCCGTAATGCTTCGATTAGCTCCAAATGCATCCAAATCTACAAGATACACACAAATACAAAAGTATCGACATTCGAAGTGTATTGCATCAGTATTAACGAGTTAGGCACAAAAAATGAGACTAAACTAACAATTAGAGGATGGAAATATGTATATAAATAACACACATCAGGCGGTTGAGCTCAGTTTGATCCTGTCCGTGCAGACTCGGGATGCGGAGATCGCTAGGCTTAAGGGCAGCTGGCACGGTTTGAAGGGGAGACCTCGAGGCGAACCGAGATTAGGGCTGAGGTTGAGGCTATGGGTGAGGATCAGGCTACCAGTGTTACTGAGGAGGACGAGTCCATAGGAGGGGTTCCCAGCACGAGGATGGCTACCGTGGATTTGCTGACTGGTCTTGATCGTTCGATAGATGACGGGATGGGGTCTCCTACTTTAGATCTTGAGGATCTAGGCTTAGATGATAATATTTGATGAGGGTCGAAGAGCCTGCGTCGGGCCACCTGCCTAGCAGGCCCTATGAAGACCCCGTCCAAGGAACCAAGGAGCCAAAGAGCCCGCCTAGCAGGCCGTTGGGATAAGATACCAGGATTCCCCCAGTAAAACAAGACTGCAAGGAAGCCGCCTGCCCGGTAGGGTAAGGCAGCTTGCTGTGAGGAGCGTGCAGGCACTACCTGCCCGCCTGCCTCCAAGCGACCTTCTCCCTGAGCAGAGCCGGGGCCTCAGAAGCCCCCTCTGTCGTTTTGCCTACAGGTAAGAGAGAACGAGTGGATGGGGAAGAACCACGTGTCAATATCCCATCCACTCATTCTTTCTCTCTCCACTCTTCTTTTCCTCTCTCTTGTGGGAAGGTATAAATACTCTTCCATTTCCCACATGAGGGGGGTTGGATTTTCTCTCTCTAGACTCTCACTCCTAAAAACGCCACCTAGTTCCTCACGAGCTAGGTTCATCAAGGCATTTCACGGACTAACTTAGGCATCGGAGAGGGTTCCCTCGGACAACCTCCGAGGCCCTGTGCGTTCATTGTGCAGGGAGCAGGCCAACTCCGCCGGGAAGGTCCGATCAAGGGAGAGAGACAAAGGAGAGGTTTAAGGAAATCAGGCGATCAGTTATTTACCGTCAATCCGATTACACGACCCGGATCCAGAGCCGGGTTAATTGTTTCCGTGACCGGAACAATTTGGCGCCGTCTGTGGGGAAGAAAACGGTTGTGCTCACGAATTACCCACAAAAATCAACCATTCCTAATCACAAAAAACTAAAACAATCAAAGCAATCATGCCAGAAATCGTTGACACCAGTACAGGGGCGGGTCCGACGGTCCCACCGGTGACCTCCCTGTATGGTATACCACAGCCAGAAAGGATTCCTGTCGCCATGATCCTGGGGGTGGGGGGAGCCAGTCTCCTAGGCATACCAAGCGCTGCTGTAGCACTTGAGTTGGGGACACACCCAGGGCACACTCTGAATCTGACCCCAGCTCAGATGGCGCAGACAACCGCCTTCTTCTCTCCAATGCTAAATCAGGAGTTCACTCCTGAGGACTTGGTAGGCAGGGTCGCATCGGCCCCCAGACAGCCACCCTCAATAAGCAGGGACGGAGCTGGGGGCACGAAGCAGACCGCCGCCAGAAATGCTCAGAGGAAAGCAAGAAGGACGGCACAGGTATATGCGCAGGTGCGGAGGCGTCTCACAGCGGGCAGCCCAGAGCCACCTGCCCAACAACAGGCATTCTCTATTCACACAACAGAATCCGCGTCTGAAGAACAGAGAGGTTTATCCCGGGAATTGCAGGAGAGAATGAGGCCCAGAGAGCCCATGTCAAAGCGCCTGGGAGAAAAGCAAGGCGGGGTTTTCTCCAGGTTAACACCGGTGGTCAAAGAACAATCAGCCCCGGGTTTGTCCTAAAGCCTGTAGTCTAGGCTCAACCGGGGGCAACCGCTTGAATCTAAATATCACCAGGGTGAGAACCTCTGCCACTCTCAGAGGAAGAGACCCAGGCAAATCTCCCCTGAGACAGAAGATGAAGCAGCAAGCAGGCCGCCTCCAAGGCACCGCTCCCCCAGTACGAGGAAACCGACCCATAGACAATGGGACATGCACGGTAACCAGTCTGGGGAAATCAGGTCAAGAATGGTAGGCAGACCAACAAAAACCCCACTTCATTCTGAGATACAAGAGTACCCCATCCCAAAAATTAAAATGCCGACCATTAAGTTTGACGGGATAACAGACCCAGAGGACCACTTGGCGGCATTCGAGAGCCACATGGGCATGTACAACGTGGATGACGCCATCTGGTGCAAAGTCTTCCCAACCACCCTGGTAGGGCTCGCACAAGGGTGGTTCAGGGATCTCCGCCAAGGATCAATCAACTTCTTCATAGAATTGGCCGAGATTTTCCTCGAACAATATGCTGGAAACAAAAGGAGACGCCTCACTCGCTTCGATCTTATGACCCTAAAACAGAAAAATGGTGAAAGTGTAAGGGAGTATCTGAGGAGGTTTGACCTATCCTACCAGCAGGTCAGGGAGATCGATGATTCCACCGCTGCCTATGCCCTGACAATCTCCCTGCTCCCAGGAGAAATGAAAAATCAGATGATCAGGGCCCAGCCGGAAACCTTGGCCATGGCCAGGAAAATTGCTGAAGGGTTCATTCTGCAGGAAGAGTTTCACAGCCTGCCGGATACCCCTGCAGGCCAAACAAGGCCGCAGGGAGGACCGCAGGGTGGGCGTGGCAGAAATGAGCCAGGCAAGCAGAGAGAAGAGGGAGACACTCCCAAGAAGGAACGTACCACATACCAACCAAGATTTGACAGCTACACGGCCCTCAATAGGCCGAGAGCAGAAATCTTCGAGTTAGAAAAAGAAACAGCAAAATGGACTCGTCCAAACAAGCCTCGCAGCCCAAAAGGAGATCCCAAAAAATTATGCACGTTCCATGACTGCATAGGTCATACCACAGAGGAGTGCCGCCACTTAAAAGACGAAATAGAAAAACTAATAAGAAACGGCTGGCTGAGTAACTATGCAGCAAGGAACAAAACCCAGAAAGAGGTGACAGACAAACCTGAGGGCTCAGCCCAAAATCGCATGGTCATCCATGTAGTATCAGAGGATGCAGAGGGGCGGACCAGCAGGCGCAGCCGGAAAAGGCAGATCCGCGAACTGTGGAACCAAATTTGCTACGCTGAAAAGGCAGGCAGCCCAAGGGGCACTACCCTAAGCATCACCCCTGAAGATGCAGGGAGAGTCGTGTACCCACATAGTGACCCTCTGGTCTTAACTCTGGAAATCAGCAATCATATTGTCAAGAGGTGTATGGTGGATACTGGCGCCTACACAGATCTCTTATACAAGGATGCTTTTGAGAGGATGAACCTTGAAAGAAGGCACCTGAAGCCAGCCCCCGGATCTTTGTATGGATTCAATGGAGTAGGCATGCTACCCATGGGAGTTATCGATCTGCCTGTCACGTTTGGGGAGGGGACCTCCGCAAGAAATATCAGGGCGTCATTTGTTGTGGTGGATGCCAAATCCGCGTACAACGCCCTGATAGGCTGAGCCACCCTAGATGAAATAGAAGCTGTCATATCCATTAGGGCCCTCACCATAGCCTATGTAACAGACTTTGGCATGGAGGGGAAGGTCCACGGGGATCAGGAGTCGGCCAGACACTGCTATTCTGTGGCCCTGCAGGCCCATGAGACAGAAAGAAAAGGGAAGCGAAAAGCCCAGTGCTCTCCTAGCAGGGAAGGTGAGATTCCGACTGCCCAGCAAGAGCCAGTCCGCCTGGAGCCTGAAGGGGAGAGCATGCTAGTAGATTTAGAGCCAGGGAGGCAGGTCCTTATAGGAGCCGACCTGGAGGAGTCCTATCAAAAGGAACTAATTGCAGTCCTAAGAGAGAATAGGGACGTATTCGCCTACTCTGCAGACGAGATGTCAGGGGTCGACCCGGCCTTTATTGTTCACAAGCTGAACATTAATCCGGAGGCTCGCCCGGTGAAGCAGAAGAAAAGGAACATGTCCGTGGAAAAAGATACGACAATAAAAGAAAAGATTGACAAACTCCTGAAGGCAGACTTCATCGAAGTATGTGACTACCCTGAATGGCTGGCAAACGTTGTCATGGTAAAAAAGTCATCTGGCGCATGGAGAATGTGCGTGGATTTTACCAATCTTAACAAGGCCTGCCCTAAGGACTGCTACCCTCTGCCCAGGATAGATCAGCTGGTGGACGCCACTAGTGGATACACCACGCTAAGTTTTCTGGATGCGTTCTCAGGGTACCACCAAGTGTACCTCTGGCAGCCAGACAGAGTGAGGTGCGCCTTCATAACCAGCCATGGCACCTACATGTACAAGATGATGCCATTTGGGCTGAAGAATGCAGGCGTCACCTATCAGCGGTTGGTAGACAGGGTCTTCGAAAGCCAAAAGGGAAGAAACTTAGAAGCCTATGTCGACGATGCGATCGTCAAAAGTAAGGGGGACAAGGAGCATCTGATAGACCTACAAGAGACCTTCTCTTCCCTGCGGTCATACAAGATGAAGCTCAACCCTAAAAAATGCACATTCGGGGTCCGATCAGGGAAATTCCTAGGTTTTTTGGTCAGCTCCAGGGGGATAGACGCCAACCCTGAGAAAATTCAAGCGGTCCTAGACCTCCCGGAGCCAAAAACCATCAGGGACATTCAGAGGCTCACAGGCAGAATGGCCGCCCTGGCCCGGTTTATCGCCATGTCAGCAGACAAGTCCACCCCCTTCTTCAAAATTTTAAAAGGCAACAAACAGTTCAAATGGGAAGACGAACAGAAGAAAGCTTTCGAGCAGTTAAAAGAGCACCTGAAGAAACTCCCTACCCTGGCAAGGCCGGTGGCCGGAGAAAAATTGTATCTATACATCGCTGTCAAATGGGCTTTGATGGCTGTTCAAATGGGAAGACGGCAGAAAGAAATTACCCCCTGATAGAAAAGGCCGCCTATGCAGTCATCATTGCGGCCAGAAAGCTCAGACCCTACTTTGACGCGCATCATGTCGTGGTCCTCACCGAACAACCGCTGGAGAAAGTGTTGGAAAAGTTTGAGAAATCAGGGAGACTGCTGAAATGGGCGATCGAATTGAGTGGTCTGGGGATATCTTACCAGCCAAGAACAGCCATCAAAGCCCAAGCCTTGGCCGATTTTCTGGCTGAATGCTCCCATTCAGGGGAAGAGGAGCCCCCTGCCGAGGAGTGGATCGTGCACACTGATGGATCCTCAACAGCCAATGGTGCAGGCGCAGGCGTCGTATTAACAAGCCCCGAGGGAGTGGATTTTGAGCATGCGCTCAGGTTCACCTTCCCGGCGTTAAACAACGAGGCGGAATATGAGGCTGTAATTACAGGGATAAAATTGGCTAAAGCTGCAGGGGCAGAGCGAGTTATGCTAGCTACCGATTTTCAGCTCATTGCCAATCAAATCAACGGAGAATATGAGACCAGAGATCAGACCATGGCCACATACCTCGAGAAAGTAAAACAGGAGTTGTCAGGCCTGAAATCCTATGAAATCCGACAGATACCTCGATCGCAGAACAACCGAGCCGACGCTCTGTCAAAGCTGGCCAGCTCCAGCCTACAAGACATACGGAGGTCGGTGTGGGTTGATGTTTTGCATGAAAAATCTACCAGCGCCTGTCAGGCGATTAGCACCGTCGAGGAAGGGCCGGAGAGTTGGATGACCCCCTTCATCCAGTTCAAAAAGCATGGTATCCTGCCATCAGACACAGCGCAAAAGAGAAAGGTACAGGCCAAAGCAGCCTGGTTCATAATCATTGGTGGAGAACTCTACAAAAAATCTTTCACTTACCCCCTGCTAAAATGCCTGGGGGCAGACCAGGCTGCCGAAGTCCTGGAGGACATCCACTCAGGAATCTGTGGACACCACATCGGAGGAAGATCGCTGGCCGACAAGGCCCTGAGGGCAGGCTACTACTGGCCTACCATGATAGCGGATGCCAGAAGCCTGACCCAGAAATGCAGAAAATGCCAACTCTTCGCCCCATCAATCCATGTCCTGGCCCAGGAACTCAGGCCAATCCTATCCCCCATCCCCTTCGCTCAATGGGGGATGGACATACTAGGACCTTTCACGGTGGCCACTGGGGGCAGGAAGTTCTTGATTCTGGCTATAGATTACTTCACCAAATGGATTGAAGCTGAAGCAGTGCCCAACATTACCGAACCAGCAGTCAGAAAAGTGATATGGCGAAATATTATCACTAGATTCGACCTGCCCAAAATGTTGGTGTTCGATCATGGCAGGTAGTTTGACAATGATCCCTTGAGAATCTGGCTAGAAAGCCATAACATTGCAGTCGCTTACTCGGCCGTCTGTCATCCTCAAACCAACGGACAGGCAGAGGCAGCCAACAAACAGATCCTAAATGGCCTTAAAAAAATGGTAGATGACCTCAAGGGCAGATGGGCTGACGAGCTTCCCAGCATACTCTGGTCAATTCGGACCACCCGAAAGGAATCTACAGGCCAGACCCCGTTCGGTCTAGTATATGGAGCAGAGGCCCTGTTACCAATTGAGGCAAGGATCCCATCTCTACGCTCCCTGCAATACGACCGGACTGAAAACGAAGCTGCAATGATTGAGGCCTTAGATCTGGTCGATGAGATAAGGGAGGAGGCCAGTACCAACATCGTTGCCTACCAGCAACGAATGAGGAAAGCCTTCAACAGCAAGGTGCGCCAAAGAAATTTCCAGATGGGTGATCTGGTCCTCAGAAAAACGCAGGCTGTCGGAAAGTCAAGGGAGCATAGAAAACTAAGTGCCAACTGGGAAGGTCCATACCAAGTGACTAAAATCCTGGGACCAGGCACATATAAAATCGCCAACCTTGAAGGACAAGAATTGCATGCCCACTGGAATGCGGACACCCTGAAGACATATTATGTCTGAACCAGGTCTAAAGATAGTTTTTATTTTTGCTAAGAACAATGGCGGAGGACGGTCAAAGAATGTCGACGGCTCCGACCACCCTAATGTCAAAAGTTTTATAAAGAAATGAGAAAGCTTCAGATTTATACTCGTTGCCTGTTCAAACTCGCGCTTTCACACACAAACGAGCAGGGGGCAATAGGGGGAGGCCCCCCTGTTGCCAAAGTTAGGAAAAATGAACCCCCCAAAAAAAATCCAAGTCTCCCTGCTTATCTCTGGGCAGGCAGGGGGAGGCCCCCTGGACTTTGAGCAAAAGCCAGGGACAGGCCGGATCAACAAGGACTGGGGGCAGGCCCCCCAACCTTGTATAAAAAACGCAAAAGCCTCCCTGCTTACCTCTGGGCAGGCAGGGGGCAGGCCCCCTGGACTTTGAACAAAAGCCAGGGACAGGCCAAATCAACAAGGACTGGGGGCAGCCCCCCCAACCTTGTATAAAAAACGCAAAGGCCTCCCAGCTTACCTCTAGGCAGGCAGGGGGCAGGCCCCCTGGACTTTGAACAAAAGCCAGGGACAGGCCAGATCAACAAGGACTGGGGGCAGGCCCCCCAACCTTGTATAAAAAACGCAAAGGCCTCCCTGCTTACCTCTGGGCAGGCAGGGGGCAGGCCCCCTGGACTTTGAACAAAAGCCAGGGACAGGCCAGATCAACAAGGACTGGGGGCAGGCCCCCCAACCTTGTATAAAAAACGCAAAAGCCTCCCTGCTTACCTCTGGGCAGGCAGGGGGCAGGCCCCCTGGACTTTGAACAAAAGCCAGGGACAAGCCAGATCAACAAGGACAGGGGGCAGGCCCCCCAACCTTGTATAAAAAACGCAAAAGCCTCCCTGCTTACCTCTGGGCAGGCAGGGGGCAGGCCCCCTGGACTTTGAACAAAAGCCAGGGACAGGCCAGGTCAACAAGCATTGGGGACAGTCCTCCCAACCTTGTATAAAAAATGTTAAGGAACCTCCCTGCTTACCTCTGGGCAGGCGGGGGGCAGGCTGTGCATCAAACTCATACGAAAAACCGAACAAAAGCAGACAAAAATAAACAAAAGATCTGCATAAAAAGGAATAAAGTGGCAAGGGTACACAGGATAAGAGTTTTCTAAAAAAGTGATTACAGTAAAACACGGCAGCCGGCCACCAAAGGGCTCGGCGCGCAAAGAAATAAAGAAGTCATAGCATCAGCGTAGGCGCAGCAGGGGACGAACAAGAGCCCTCTGAGGAAGACTGCCCTCCATATTAAGCAGGGGGAGCATCTGGGCCAGAAGTAGCAGCCCCTTCGGCCAGCCTGCGCATCTGGGCCTCGTCCTTAGCGGCGTAGAGGGCCCGAAAAGCATCTTCATCAAAGCCAGGGAACATCTCCCTGACAGCTTCCATGACTACCCCTAAACAAGAGTTAGCGCCATTCACAAAACCCGCTGACACAGCCGTTTCCACCTCTTGGATTATTTCATCCCTCTCCTTGGTCTTCACCGCTAGATCACCAAGAGCCGACTGACAATCTGAATTCGCCTTGGAAAGGCGCTCCCCGAGATCGACGACACTTTTCTTGGCATGATCCAGCTCAGCTAAAGCCTTCCTGGCCTGCTCCAGCTCTGCGAAGGCCTGCTGAGCTCTCTTTGACTCCTCCTCCAGGCGGGACACCTCCCTGACAGCCCTCTCATTCTGAGACTTCCAGTGGATCGCCTGATTCCTGGCCTCTTCCAGCTCGATTTCCCTTTTCGCCAACTGATCCTTCAAAATGGCAATAAGAGCAACGTCCCTTTCGACTGCAGAAAGGCGGTCAGAGTTAAACAGTTCCACGTCACTCAGACGGTTAAGGGCCGCCAACTCTGCAGAAGCCTGGATGATTCGGGCGGTACGCTGGACGTACTGAGTAACCTGATTGGTGGCAGAATGGACAGTCTTGAGGAGATGATCCGCTAAAACTGCCCCAGAGTCGGAAAGTAAGGCGGAAACATCTTGGCTATCGCCGGCGGTGTAATGGAATTTGGTGTTCTCCTCGGAGAAGAGGGTAGCAGGAACCCCCTGAGCGAAGCGATTTGGTTCAGGCGTAGCAGTTTCCAAATCCACCACTTGGTCAGCATTCGGAGCCTCCCTGCTCCTCTTTCTAATCAGCCCTCTGGGGGTGCTTTCCCCAGTCTCCTCGGAGCCCGCGGCCCGCGGTCCCGAGGGAATCTGAACCCCTGTGGAAAGCCCCCCCTGCCTACCAACAGGCGAGGGAGTAGCCTCACAGGCAATCACCTTCGCAACTGGGGAAGGGGTGGCTTCAGAAACCGCCGTTTTTGCAGGCGTTGATCTGGGAGGGGCAGGGAGCCTTGGTCTACTGAACGACAAACCCTTCAGGTGCTTCATCAAGTTCTTCTCACCTTTCTTGAAATCAGGGGGAAGAGAAGGGCGACTTTGGACGACGGTAAGAGTTTCGGTCAGACCCTGACGCCTCACCTCCCCTTTTCTCCAAATGAAGGTGGCAAAATCTGCAAAGCAAACAGACGAACAGTCAGGACACTTAAAATGAAAGAGGGTAAGGGAGAATCATCAACACTCCTGAACTACCTTCATCTGGACCCAGATTCATGCCCACCCGGATCAGGTATTTATCAGTGGCAATGAGCTCCGCATGGGGGAGCCATAATGAAGGGCCATATACCCTATGTTTATCAGTGTGAGCGGCAAAATAGTCAGTCAGTTCCCTGTCCTTCTCACTCAGCTTCACCTCCAAGGCTTTTCCACCCACGCCAGGGTGATACTCCTCGGGGGTCTCTAGTCTGGTGTGGACATGATTCCTGAAATGACGGGGAATCATCCACCCATGGGCACTGTGTACATAAAGGAAGTTGTTCTTCCAGTCTCTCAGACTGTCCATGGCTGGCCACACCAAGGCATGTCCCTTCTGCCTCAAAAGGGACCAATATCCAGGGGAGCCCGTACTCCCAGAAGAGACCATTTGTAGGCCGACCATAAACCTCAGGGCATCAATGGAAGGCTCGGCGCGGTGGAACAAGCAAGTCCAGACATACGAAATTAATGACCTGACAGCCGTGGCTGTCAGCTGGGCAATGGCCACATTCATACGCCTGAAAATCTCTTCCAGGGAAGGATGAAGGGGAAAGCGAAGGCCGAACTCTAGACACTTGTGATAGACCGCTATACACCCGTCGGGAGGGTTGCATACGGTGTCTTTCTCGTCGGGGACAACAATGGTGTACCCATCCCCAAAATTGTAAAACCGCTCAATCACACCGGCGTCATTTTTTGCGAGAATCACGTCCCGATTTTTCGGGTCGGGGTAAGTACTCAAGGGAATGCGGTATTTGGCTCTATCTAAATAATAAACCTTACCCCTTTCCCGACGAATAAGGGGGCCAGAGGTCCTAGAGGGGTCAATTTCCAGTGCCTCATCATTCGAATCAATGACGTCGTACGAAGGAGGGTCAGGAGAGTTACCACCTCCACTATCCGCCGAATTTTCTTCCTCAACTACTCCAGAGCCAACCTCTCTAGAGGAGGAGGCAAATTTCTCTCTACCTTTTTCCCTTTCCTCCCTCCTTGATGGGTCAGTAAAGGGTAGGATCCGCTCACGAGTTCTAGACATTATAACTCTAATGGAAACGGAAGACGAGAAATCGAAAAGAAAAAAGCAAGAAATGGAAGACAAAAGTCTAACCTAAAGGCCGTCTGCCGGTGGGGTGAAAGCCTGAAGGAGAAATCTCCCAGAGAAATGGGGGTACAAAGTGAGGCACAAATCGTCAACACCAAAGGGTTTTGCAGAGAAAGAGAAAAGGAAGATTTCAAGAGAAAAGGAAGATTTCAAGAGGAAAGAAAGATTGAAGAAGGAAAAAGAGGAAGAATGGGTGACTGATTACTTTTATAGGGAAAAAGGCATACAAAAAGTCGCCAAATCCTCAGAAATCCGCCCAAAGGCTACTGTCCACGCGTCATTCCCTCAGAAGTCGGCCCTGTGTAGTTTCCCAAGGGCAGCCTCGAAAGGACCAAAAAGTGTCAAAGGATTGATCACCCTGTGACGTCCCCTCTTCATTCAAATAAAAAAGTAATAAACAAATATTAAAAATACAACACACAAACAAATTGCCTGAATTTCATTTCATTACCCTGGAAAGGGAACATTACATCTAGTGCCAAACTAGAAAAGAAAATACACAAGGGCCTAAAAATTCCAGCCCGACAAAGTCAAACACCCTGCTACGCAGGCCTAATCGTCATCCAAGTCTGAGGAATGGTCCCCAGGGCTGCCTGGGCCCCCAATATCCAAACCCCAGTCCCAGTCTGGGGAATCTTTGAAAGGATCATCAGAGATTCCATCCCCATCTTTGTCACTCAAACAACCAAGACCCTCGCTATCATCAGAGTCTCGGCTGCTATCCTCCCAGTCCCTGCCAAAGGGAACGGCCTGGGATTCGTCGCAGGTGCGACAAGCTGTCCTTCTCACAGGCGAAGAGGGGCCTGACGCCAGGGAGGAGTCAGTATCAAAAAAATTGGGGTCAAACTGCTCGGGGTGCAGCCACGGAAAGCATTCGTGGCATCCCCGGTCAAAGCAGCCCCCTCCCTGAGGGCAACGCCTGAATCTGGGCACGGCAGGAGGCGAGGATCTCTTGAGACGCTTGCTCAACCTGGTAGGGACTTTTTTGTCGTTCCGACGAGAATGAAGCCGGGAACGACGGCTACGACGGATAGCTCGATATGCAGCTCGAGCATACCGAAGCCTCCAAAATCCTCTAAAAAGGAAAGTAACATGGCGAACTCCACGGCGAGTCACAAATTTTTTGATCCAAACCATGATTAAGACAAAGAAAGAAAAGAAAGTTGGAGATGGGTCATGAAAATGGCGAAGGAAAATGCAATTTATATAAGGAAAAAGGCCAAAGCAATGAATAACATCCCAACCACCCTGACAGGAGGAACGACCAATCGGTACACCAGCACGCTGCCCAAAAATCC
Organism: Agrostemma githago; assembly: GCA_958450325.1. NCBI lineage: Eukaryota > Viridiplantae > Streptophyta > Magnoliopsida > Caryophyllales > Caryophyllaceae > Agrostemma > Agrostemma githago. The sequence goes on along the minus strand of OY288247.1, from coordinate 54,543,256 downwards.
ATTTGGTGCACGAGACAATCATGACCCAAGGAACAATTAAACTCTTGGCATGCCCAATAACAGAAGAGACTCTCCCTCGGGAATACGCGAGCGCATTAAATGCACTGGCAAGAGACACAAGTCAACTCCCCTCCACCAAGAGTCCACCTGCTAAAGGGGAACCCTGCTTCCCCTCCAGCAGGTGAGGACCAATTGATGAGGGTCGAAGAGCCTGCGTCGGGCCACCTGCCTAGCAGGCCCTATGAAGACCCCGTCCAAGGAACCAAGGAGCCAAGGAGCCCGCCCAGCAGGCCGTTGGGATAAGATACCAGGATTCCCCCAGTAAAACAAGACTGCAAGGAAGCCGCCTGCCCGGTAGGGTAAGGCAGCTTGCTGTGAGGAGCGTGCAGGCACTACCTGCCCGCCTGCCTCCAAGTGACCTTCTCCCTGAGCAGGGTCGGGGCCTCAGAAGCCCCCTCTGTCGTTTTGCCTACAGGTAAGAGAGAACGAGTGGATGGGGAAGAACCACGTGTCAATTTCCCATCCACTCATTCTTTCTCTCTCCACTCTTCTTTTCCTCTCTCTTGTGGGAAGGTATAAATACTCTTCCATTTCCCACATGAGGGGGGTTGGATTTTCTCTCTCTAGACTCTCACTCCTAAAAACGCCACCTAGTTCCTCACGAGCTAGGTTCATCAAGGCATTTCACGGACTAACTTAGGCATCGGAGAGAGGGTTCCCTCGGACAACCTCCGAGGCCCTGTGCGTTCATTGTGCAGGGAGCAGGCCAACTCCGCCGGGAAGGTCCGATCAAGGGAGAGAGACAAAGGAGAGGTTTAAGGAAATCAGGCGATCAGTTATTTACCGTCAATCCGATTACACGACCCGGATCCAGAGCCGGGTTAATTGTTTCCGTGACCGGAACAATATTGGTGAGTTTGTATTGGTTGTAGCAGCAGCATCTAGGGGTCCTCCCTAGTTTTTAAGCTCGAATTTGTATCGGATTTGTATGTTTGTATATTTGATCGAACTTTCTTACGCTTGATCAACTTGCTTTTTATTTGGCCTTTGAAATGTTAGCATAGATAGCTAGTAATCACGTAAACACTCCGAAGTTGATTTGTTTATGGTTGAGGCATGATTTAGGATGTTTTAAGTGCATTAGGATTGATTGATAGTGCGGAAATGCTTTAGGATGCTTAAAATTTTTTATCCGGGAAGTGGATCTAGTAGAACATCGATTTAAAAACATTTGACTCGTAATGTGCTTGGAATGTTCGAAGTGTGTATAAAATGCTCTATGACCGAATGTTTTGACCAAGTGTGTGTGCAATGCTGAAGACGTGTATTGTCATTTTTGGATATTGATGCTCGTGTACGAAGCTTTGGCAAAGAGAATAAAAGAAAAAAAAAGTTGGACCACTTTTTATGCTTTGTTGACAATTCCGCATAGGGCTACAATAACACGCCTAGGTGGGGTAGCTTATCCCCCAAAAGAAAAAAAGAAAAAAAAACCGTATAATTCCGGTGGATCAGAGCGACGAAAATGGATCGTCCGTCGCTGATAAGGGAATTTCCGTTCTTGTAATGTTCTTGTATTATGCTTGTAAGCCTTGGAAAAGGAGATGATTGATTTAGGAAGTCGTTCTTATTTCTCGAGGTTGTCGGATAACAGAGAAGTGAGACGCGTCACGTCGGGCAGTCTTGAACTCAGGCGCTTGACCAGGGGCGGCCAAGTTCTCAGGCGCCTGACCTGGGGCGGCCAAGTTCTAAGGCGTCTGGCCTGGGGGGCCAAGTTCACGATTATGGAAATTTTTGTAATTTTCCTAGTTACGACGTTATTGTAGCTATATATACGAGTTATGGGTTCTCTCTTTTAGACATAACTAACACCCAAGTGTCTTGATAGCTTCTCTTGATTTATTGAGTCATGACAGGTTTCGGCCATCTTTAGACCGGTTGGATGAATTCTTTGAAGAATGGTGAACTTGAAGACTTAATGAGTGACGGTTTGTCCGTTGTTACATCGTTGAAGCAATTAAGGTGCAAGATGACTTACTAAACGCGTGTTCGCACTTTTGGAACGCTAAATATCACGTAATCGCATTTCGGTGGGGTGACGTGTGCCCTTTACCCGAGGAGATAGATGCAATTGGTGGGTGGCGTTCATTTCAACCTTCCATCCCGGTTCAAGGTGATGTTCCTGTGGAGCGGTTTCATTGATTTTTGGACATTTCTTTTCCGGAAGAGGCTGAGTGTTTCTTTGGTGAAGGTGGCATAACTTGGAATACCTTGTCATGGAATTCTCGTGAAAGGATCCTCATGGTATTTCACCTCTAGCTCGCAAGCGGGCTCTTAACATTGCGATAGTGTGCTACTATTTGTTTGAGGATGCATCGGTGCAAGCTGGTTTGAGTAACCCTCATGCAGGTTTGGCTGCAGGAGAGACGACGGCTAATCGAGCCACCTTAGCTCATCGAAAGTTACAACTGCAAGTGTAGCACCCGCTATTTTTCCTAGCATTTTTTTATCCTTACCGTTATGACCCTGTCACATTTCGGCCTTATGTTTCTTCATTTTTCCAAGCTCTATTTTTATTTTTGAGTCTAACTATATTTATTTTATTTCAAAAGATTTTAATTCTTTTAAATCTATTTATATGGTTTTCCTCGTAAATTAATTATTTTTCCGCGAGGAATCCTATTTCTCTACGAATTAACGTTTTTAAGCTCAGATTTAAGCTATTTCTTTTCCTACAAGTGTCTAAACATATTTATATAATATTTTCAACCTAGAAATATTTTTATTTACGAAAAGTTAGCCATTAATGATTTTTATTACGAAGTTTCGTAAATAATCATTTTCTTACGCGAGGCTTACTCGAATTGCTTTGAAATACCTTTAAATACTTTACGATTCTTTTTTTTATCAACATACAAATTATTTGAGACCTTTTCCCCATGTTTTGGACTGACACATATTTTTGTCATACCCTTACTACGTTTTAATAATACGTTTCATTTTATTACGTTAAAACGTTAATACGTTATATTCTTTTTCTTCATTTAACCATTGCTTAATTATCAAACTTTTCATTCTCCTCCCCCTTAATTTGGCTGGTGCATTTGAACAAAATTCTACCTTGTTCATTATCATTTATACTTAGAAACCATCCATTTCTCCTTACATTCACTTCTTCACTTAAACAAAAAAAATCTCTTCCTTCTTCTTCCTTTTGGTCTTCGCTTCTTCAGCCCCTCTAGGATTATTCTTGCTCTAATTCAGATCATAATCTTCTCATTTTTATCGTCAAATTAATCCTCTTTCCGATCCTATCGTTAAGGTAATAATCGATGTGTTTTCGATCGTTATTTACCATTGATTTTCTTAGTTTTTCTCATGGTATTTTTCTACCATGATTTTTGTGTGATGTAGGTTTTGTGGACGATCCCAAGGCCGACGAGTATATTATCGATTCCGATTTGGACTAGAGGTAACGTCGATGTTACTCGGTATTTCGTGATTTTATTTGTGTAATTGCATGTATATTTTTAAATTTCATTTTTGACAATATATGTATGTCATATAATCTAGAATAATTTTAAAAGTTGAAAATTTGCATGTTTCGGTATTTATATCGCTTTTACGAGATTAACGATTAAATAGTCAAATTAATTTTTAAAATCGTAATTTTCGGCCTAAACTTGTAATATATGATCATATTCTTTAAAAATAAGGTTTTTGATGATTTTTATTAATTATTTATTTTTCTGATATTTTAGTTATCGATTATTGAATTATTACCGTTTACGGACAAAAATGATGAAAAGCCGATTTTTAGTTCTAGTACTTAAACATTTTATTTTAATCTGGAATTTGACGTGGATAATCTTTCTGATGAAAAAGAATTTTCTGAATTTTGTTTCATAATTTTTTGGATTATTTAAGTGGGTGAATTAATTAATCACTTTAAATCATCGTTTATTGTTAAAACCATGTTTGTCGTTTAAATTCTCGATTTCTGGTCTTTTGTTTAAATCTGGAAAAAAAATGTTTCTGATGGTTTCATAATAAAATGTAATTTTATGACTTTTGGTGATTTAATAAAATGTTAGAAATGATAAGTTTTATTAAAGAAATCGTTAATAGTGAAAACGGGTTTTAAAGGACGGTTTTAACGGAATCTGCTAAATATGGAATTTTGGAAATCTGGAAAAATAGTAGTTTCTGTAAAATCATGTTTTTTTAAGTTTAATAATAATTTTTGAATATTAATACGTAAATCGTTGTGTAATTACTATTTTTATTAATCGTTATTGTCGAGATTAGACGATTAACGAGAAAACCCTTTAAAAACTGAGTTGAAGGATTCAGGAAAATTTTCTTTTCTGGACAAAATGTCCAAAAATATATTTTATATATTTTAAGAAATTTTTGTACTATTTATTAAAGTCTTTAATTAATAGTAATGATTTTTCGACAAAATTACGTTTATCGTTGAAATGCTTTGTCTTACCTAAAAGAATTAATTTTCAGCAATTTTGAAAATATTTAAATCTGAAACTTTAAGAATTAAATCAACCCTTAACATACTCTAAATATATTCAATGGTTTAATTAAATATAAGACGTTAAATGATTTATTTTGACATTTACCGTAAAGTCCTATTTATGTTTGTATTGTCGAAACTATTAGTAATTAGGGAATTTTAATTTTATAAACTTTGAAAACACCCTGATTAGTAGTATTAAAATGTTTTAAGACATTTTTAATCATTTTATAAACACTTGTAAGATATTTTAATAATTTCATAAACCTAAATGCTCTCACTTTGACAATTAATATCGTTAAGGCCGAAAGTACTAGTTTATAAATCTATATCGTTTACTAAAAATGTTGTATTAGTATAAACTAATATTTTTGCTATTTTGGTATGATGCTATTTTTAGTAAAGTTTCAAAAAATAGAAGTTTCCTAAAATATAAAGTTTCCTCTTTTGGAAGGCGATCATTTTTCCCTTTTTTCTCTTATTATTATTATTATTATAATGATTATATCTTTTGAATATCGATAATGACTTTGTTTTGGAGTTATGGAATAAGGATAAGTGTGGGATTAGAGTAATACAGTCTAGGATGTACTATTTTGCCATCAACTATAAGGCTGGTGTATCCATTTGGGATGCATTGGTTGTTGAACTGGATACATTTGGTGTCCAGGAGTATATGTGCATTGTGCTCTTAAGCTAGATATCGCATCGTGTTAGTCGCCGTCAGTTGAACTAGATACATTTGGTATCCAGGAGGGGGTGTATATTACTTAAGCTAAGACCTCACATTGATAAGTCGTCGTCCTATTATGGTTGAGTTGCCTAGTTAGAGACCGTGGATCTTCGCTGCGTGTGAAGTTGGTGTCTGAGTTCTCGAAGATATTTTTTAGTATATCCCTAGTGAAAGTCAAGCCTTGTGCACACTAACCGAATATCCATAACGCCATTTTGAATATTTTATTATTATCGATATAATTTGGTTGCAGGTTGGCAAATATTTTATGTTTTCATCGGAAAACTCGTTTTTATTATATTGTTTCGATACGTGAAGTTTTTCACTGAAAACGTATTTTCATTATAATGTTTTTCTGTTTTCCATTTTCTTACTCCCTACGATTCATTTGTTTCTTTACGTTTGCTTTTTGGCACTATTCATGAGCGGGATGAATATCTAATATAATTTCTAATCTATAAAGTAAAACATAGTCATGTGAGATCTTCTTAAAATTGTCTTAATGAATGCATTAAGAATATCAAATTTTTGCAATTTTTAATAATGTCTAAATAAAGATAAAAACAAAACAAAACATGCGTTGGCAAGTGTGATAAAGCAAATTAAACGTAAAGAATCAAATCAATCGGAGGGAGTACTGTTTTTCTATAATAGTAATTACAATTTTAAAATCTTGTTATACGGCTGGGAGAACGTCGACGTTGCTCCCCACTGATTGTGGCTGTTATGTTTTAACATGGCAGGTATACGTGTTCCGGGTGTGGGCTAGCGAGCAGTGTGGATCCTGCTTGTTTATTTTGATAATTATGTCTTATGGATTGTTCAAACCCCTTTTGTGGATTGTTTTAAATTTTGTCCATTTTATTTAAGGCCTATTGTTTGACTTTACCATTTTAATTTTACTAAGACATAGTTACAGTGTGTTTTAATCGCGACTCTACAGTGTTTCAACCAGTGTATCACGTTAGATTTTCTTGGGGATTACAGCAAGAGACTTGCCATGCGGAGCGTAGTATCTCTTTTGGATTTTAATGGCCTCGAAGACGAATGAGTTTCTCGTCTACGGGACGATGGAGAGATCATATTAGATGGATTGTCCGGTGGTGGCATGTTAAGAGATATATTGGCCTTCCATTCTTATCGTCGGCTCGTACTATGCGGATTTTGTCCTTGCGCGCATGTGTCTATGTTTACCCAGATAGGTTGATGCGCGAAATGGGCGAGACACAAACCATTCCTAAGGTCGACCCTATTGTTATTGATTCCCATCCTTGGGGAAAGGATGCCTTTAGGGAATTTGAAATGACATGGAAACGGAGGACTAAACATGTCATTCCCGTATAGGGCTACAACACGTATCGATGGTGCCGCATGGGGCTACAATATGCCTATGTGGGGTAGCGTATCCCCCAAGGGAAAAAAAACGTCTAAGTCCGGTGGATCAGGGTGACGGAAATGAGTTGTCCGTCACTGACAAGGGAACTCTCATTCTTGCATGGTGCTTGTATCGTGTTTTTGAGCTTTTAAAAAGGAGATGACTGACTTAGAAGGTCGTTCCTAATGCTCAAGATTGCCGAATAGTAGTGGAGTGAAGCACAGTGCGCCGGGCTGCCTGACAATCAGGTGCTCGCCCTTTGGCGGCTATGGATTTAGGCTCCTACCCCCAGGCGGCTTAGTCGTCAGGCGTCGGACCTGGGGTGGCCTGGTTCTTGATTATGGAAAATTACGATGCCATTGTAGCTATATATACGAGTTATGGGGTTCTTTTTTAGACATAATTAACACCCAAGTGTCTTGATAGCTCTTGTTTGATTTATCGAATCACGTCGGGTTTCGGCCGTCTTTTGACCGAGTGGATAAATTTCTTCAAGAAAGGTGGACTTGAAGATTTTTTAAGTGACAGTTTGTCCGCTATTACTTCGTTGAAGCAAATTAAAGTGCAAGATGATTTCTTAATTGCATGTTCGCGCTTTTGGAATACTAAGTATCACATATTTGCATTTACTAAGGGTGATGTGTGTCCTCTGCCCGAGGAGATAGACGCGATTAGAGGATGGCATTCGTTTCACCCCCTCTCTCCCTGTTCAAGGGGATGTTCTCGTGGAGCGATTTCGTCGGTTTTTGGATATTCTTTTACTTGAAGAGACCGATGTTTTCTTTGGTGAAGGTGGTATTAACTTAGAGTGCCTTGTTATTTAATTCTCACAGAAGAACACTCATTGTATTTCACCTCTAGCTCGCAAGAGCGCTCTTAGAAATCCGATAGTGTGTTACTATTTGTTTGAGGATGCATCGGTGCATGCCGGTTGGGGTAACCCTCGTGTAATTGATGTTGTAATGGAAATGGAACACAGACGAGCACCCTCTTGGCTTATTTAGGATGAGCTTATAAAGGGTATCGACACACGTGCACAGATTTTTTTTTGGTGAAAATGTGAGTATTATTATGTCTTTCACAAATCATTGACAAGGAGAGAATGGGAGGCAGAGGAGGGTCCTCGCAATCCCGTAAAAACAAAACAAACTCGCACACAAACGAAAGTTACATCAGAATATTCAAGTAAATTTCCTCCCTACTGTTAACAGCCGTATTCATAATTTCCCTGGTCGTCGTCTTGATACCATCTTGGATGGTTTTTGCCAGTCTCCGGCCTCATAATAGCCTCATCAATTCTTACCTTATTTCTAACCAGCCATATCCCAAAAATAAAAGCGGTGGTGACCTTTTTGCAGGTATGTCATGGTTCAATTCTTCACTTTGTTCGAATCTGTCCTAGTTCGAAGTTGTGACATTGTGTTGTACTGTGCAGGTTTGGCTATAGGAGAGGCTACGGCTAATCGAGCCACCTCGGCTCATCGAGGGTTATAACTGTAAAAAGCTTGCTATCCGAAGTGTAGTACCCTTTCGAGATTTCAATGGTAAAGAAGACGAGTGGTTCTCTCGTCGCCATTAGATGGATCGTCCTGTGGTGGCATATAAGAGATATATCAGACTCCCATTCTTATCGTAGGCCCACACTATGCAGATTTTGTCCTTGAGTGCATGTGTCTATGTTTATCCGGACAGGTTAATGCGCCAAATGGGCGGGACACAAACCATTCTCGAGGTTGACACTATTGTTATCAATTCCCATCCGTGGGAAGGATGCCCTTAGGGAATTTGAAATGACTTGGAGACGGAGGACTATACATCCTGTTCCCGAGGCAAACACTTGATGGAAACCTCCCTCCTATGCTGGGTGGAAGGTTTGTGAAGATCCGACGAAGCGGGAGAGGTTTAGAACCGTGGAGACAGAGGAGCTACAGAATAAGGAAGCTATGCGAGTTGGTGTCGCCGGGCGCCCGACCAAAGACAGGGTTACCGATCCTAGTGCCGTCAACTCGTCCAAGTGGGTCAAGACTGACAAAACCCATATTAAAGACGCGGATGAAGAAGATGCTGGGATTGGCTGGTCCCACAATTGGCTGAAAAGGTGAACGCTTGTATTTGAGAGGCCCGTGATGAGAGGCCTAAGGAAGCGCACTCGAAGAACATGCGAAAGAAAAAGATGGGCCGATAGGGCCTAGCCATTAGTATTATGTTGTATTATGTAATACTATGTAGCGTATTAGTACTAGTTTTTTTTAGAGTTTGTTGACACGTTGTCTTTACTTCCAGAGTACCCGGGGATGGATGCTTGATGTAAAGGCCTTGACAAAGGCTTGATTTGCATTAATGGGAAATACACGTTTATTTAATTTTTTTTCGCAACTCGATTCTTCATTTTACCCGGAGCGCCCTTTCGGTTTTCACTCCGTCCTCGGCTCACCTTTTTTTGATGGCTCGCAACTCGATTCTTCATTTTTCCCAGAGCGCCCTTTCAAGTTTCAACTCCGTCCTCAGCTCGTCATGTTTTTTTATGATGGCTCGCAACTCGATTCTTAATTTTGCCCGGAGCGCCCTTTTGGGTTTTCACTGTGTCCTTGGCTCGTCGTTGTGTGCTTCATTATTGTACTCACTTGTTAATCGGAGCGTATGATGGGTTCTGATTTTTCAACGAATCAATTATAGTAGATTTTTTTAGTTTGGTTGTACCCTCGAAAGGGCTGCTTACGTATCTGTCATTAGACGGAATCAAACCATGCTCGTAGTTCGGAAGGTGCGAGTTATTTTTTTTGCTTTAGACTCGTTATGCCAATTTTTGATACAAGATGTTTAGAGTGTTTTTACGTGGGTTTTCACCCTAGTTTAAAGATCAGAAGAGGATGTTAGGAGGCTAATGATATTAGCATTTAAGATTGTCCATTTTAGTAGGGGTTGAGAACTCTTGTCCATCTAGATCAGTGATGATCACAGCGCCTCCCGTAATTATTTTCTTGACAACGTACGGACCTGCCCATTTAGGTTTGAACTTTCCCCTAGAGTCGACGGGAAGTGGGGCTCTAATGGACTTAAGCACTAAATCTCCCTCGTGTATGTATCAAGACTTAAAAAGTTTTTTAAAGGCTCATTGTATTTTTTGTTGACAGGCTTGCACATTGGATAGTGAGTGTATTCTGCGCTCATCTCAAAGGACTAGCTCATCATATCGTTTTTGTTCCATTCTTCTTCGGGAATGCCTCTCTCGGATAGTTTTCTTAGAGAGGGTTTTCTAACTCTAATGGTTGCACAGCTTCTGAACCGTGGGTTAGGTAGTAAGGTGTGGCTCCGATGGGAGTTCGGTAGGATGTTCGGTATCCCCATAATGCCAATGCTATTTTGTTGGGCCAATCTCGGTAATTGTCTATCATCTTCTTAAGGATGGTGATGATGGTTTTGTTTGCTGCTATTACAGCCCCGTTGATTTGAGGCCTATAGGGCGATGATTTGTTTCGTTGGATTTTGTATCTGTCTAGGAGTACTTCGGTGTCGGCCCTAAAATGAGCCCCCTGATCACTAATGATCTCGTGTGGTATGACGTAGCGGCAGATGATGTTGTTTTGTAGGAATTTGACTACTTGTTTGGAGGTTAGTATTGTGTAGGATGCCGCTTCTACCCATTTAGTAAAGTAATCGACGACCACCAGTATGAAAAAATGTCCGTCGGTTTTGGACGGGTGTACCTTTCGTATGACGTCGATTCCCCAAGTGGAGAAGGGCCAGGGTATTGTTGTAGTATGGAGTGTGGTATATGTTGGATGATGACAAATATTCGACAGTTGTGACAGTGGCGCACATGATGCCGGCAGTCTGCTTCTAGGGTTATCCAGTAGTACCCTCATCTCATTATTTTTTTGGCTAGTGCGTGTGCACTCATGTGGGGTCCGCATTCCCAATCATGTACTTCTTCCATGACTCTTTTGGATTGGGTTTTGTTTACGCACCTAGAAGTAATCCTTGTGGGGTTCGTTTGTAAAATAGTCCTTGGTTTAGGACGTAGTGTGGCGAGCATTCTTAAGGTTCATTTGTCTTTGGTGTTTGTATTGGGTGGGTATGATCCATCAGTTTTGAAGTCTAGGATCGTTTTGTACCAGTGCTCTTCGTGGGTGTCATCGGTTTCTATATTGTGGATGTAAGCTGGTTGTTCACTCATCTCCACACAAATTGGCATGGAGAAGAGATTATCAGGCATGTTTATTAGTGACGCTAGTTTGGATAGCACATCTGCGTATTGGTTTTCCTCTCACGGGATGAGTACAAAGTCGATTTCTGTAGACTCTCGAGAAATTGTTTTGATTTCTGTTTGGTATGGAGCTAGGTTTTCGCTGTAAACCTTCCAAATGCCTGTGGCTTAGAGATGAATCTCCGTGGACCCTAAGGTTCTTAATCCCTAGCGATACTGCGGCTCGTACCCCTATTAGACAGGCTTCGTATTCGGCTGCATTGTTGGTTACCGGGAAGTCTAGTTTGATGGATAAGGGTGTATGGTCACCTTGTGGTGATATTAAAAGGATTCTTACACCGTAGTTCCTCATGCTTGAGGCGCCATAGAAGTATAGGTCCCACGACTCATCATCGGTAAATAGGATGTCATCATCAGGGAATGACCATGTATCGGCTAAGTGTTTTTCCTCTATTGGGTTTTCGGCTAGGAAGTTAGCTACAACTTTTCCTTTGGCGACCTATAAGTTAGGTCGGAGGCTGCGAGTGCTAGGATGATTGCGTATTGTGATCTCGGTTAGGGTGAGATAAATTTACAATTGGTCGATGCCCTTATGCTTTAAGGTTTGTTTGATTGCTATCGATAAATGGCATAGTATTGAGTTGTAAGCGAAAAGTGTTTGTTTTTAATCAAGCAATTGTCAAGGCGTATAGTAAGAAAAAGAAAAGTTTATTTCGCTTTATTGATGAAATTGTAGACAATGTGTTTAAATAGGACTCTTGGGAGGTGGGGAGAGGCCCCTGTACCTCCGACTCAAAAGAAGAGAAAAAAAACTTACTGTATTATTAAATCTAGACTTTTAGGACGAGCTAAATTTCAACTCGGATCAGGCTTATGTGCCCCAGATATTCAAACGACCTCCTAGAAAGAGCACCTTGATAGCACCATCCGACTTTGTTTTTGCATTCTCGTTGGTGGTAACCACCATGGATGTAGTGACCTTCCTATTGGCGTCCTCGAGGGTGATGCGCATGTAGAGAGTACTAGATAGTATTTGTATTAGCAAATCAGTTTTAACCCGATAATATGGATATTAGTCGTTTCTCGTGATATACCTTACCTGGTATTCTGCTTAAAGTGCGTCGGTACGGTATTAATAAGGATGTGTCGAACCACCTGTGAGGGGTGAGCATCGAGATTAATACGGGACTGGACCATTGCTTGTTTAGTTTTTAGTTTGTTAACATTTTGAACTTCGTGTTAGGAGATTTAGCATGTGATTATTGTCATAAAAGCAATAAATCATACGAAAGTGATAAATACGAAATGTAAGTAAATCACATAGTATGAGGAGTTTTTTTTCATAGAGGGTAAGTATATATAAAAATGAAAATGAGTTGCAATGTCATTTACATGTTGGCCTCACTAGGCACATAATGAAATTCAAATCCTTAGTGCTAAATTTTTTTAGTACTGTTTCCATTACCCAATAACCTTATTTCCTTGACTATGTTCACCGCCCTCTAAATTTTAGTCCCTTTCACCCTCTTCCTCTATTCATTGCTGGTTTTCAGTCCTCCCCTGCCATTTCAATATTATTGTAACCATTTGAAGTAATCTGGTATCATACTCACAGTCATGAAAAAGGTGAGTGTTATTTTCTGTTCCTGATTGACAGATGCAACAATTTTCATCCTCAGTAATGTGGAGCTTGTATAGCTTTCCCTTGAGGTTCAAGGCCTGATGTTGAAGTAGCCAGGCATGTATCCTGTACTTGGGTATACCATCTTGTGCCAACTAACAGGGTTATGTTTTTCCCTCAGCCAGTGATACCCTTTGCTTATATAATAGTTCTAAATTGTCCACTGATTATGTAATCCCCTTGAAATTCTAACGCAATACAGTGGCAGAAACACTGTAGATATGGGATTGTAACACATTGTAACTATGTCTTTATCAAATAAAAACGGTAAGTCAATACATAAGTCATAAAATAAAAATGGATACATGATGCGAATGCGGAAGCGATTTAGAATATATAAGAAATGAAGTTGGATCGAAGGTTAATGTAACCTTGAGTGATGACGTAGATTTTGGAGTGAAATTGAACTAAGGTTAATGTAAACCTGGTCCAAAGTTAAGGTCTTCCGAAATAAGGTCGTTTGTGACACGCCTATATTAGGAAGGGAAATACTTTGAATTACGTATCGATTTTGTGACGAAGTGAAAGATAAACGTAACCAAAGATATTTAGCCCGAACTCGACCTTGAATCTGAAACTAATAACGTTGAGATGGGTGCACCAATTCCTCAACGCGATTTCGAAGTACTTTCTCGATATGGGTTTTCACAATGTTTGATGTAAATAAAAAACTTTCCGAAATTTTATTACTTAATTGTTCAATGAATAATGCTAACACTACCGTGCATGACTTATATAGCCTTACACGTGTAGATTATCCTACGAGATATTATTCTTATCTTATGATATAGTAGCTTATTTTAAGAGATACATGATCAATGAAAGAAGCAGTTAAATCTTTGAAAATATAGTAGTTTATCCTTGTTTGTATCTCTTTGATCTTCTCGACTAAAATGGGTGATCTTCATAGGATCTCCCTTATTGTGTTTCCTAATAAAGAGAAAGATTGCATCCTTTTATTTTGGGTGAGATACTCGAGTATCTCCATGAAAACGACATCCCATGGATATACAATCCACCTTCATATCAATCCACCTTGTCGTCACTTTAAGAGAAGATTGTATTGACTTAATTGGAGTAGGGATCACAAGAAAATATCTCCTTGTAATCTTGCACATATCTTCGTAATACTTGGTTGCAATCTTCACTTTATCTAGTGTACATATCTTCGTAATACTTGGACGTGTCTGAACATGCACAGGCCTAGCTTTATTGGGCTTGGTTCGAATACCCCGAGCAAGGGTATCGTCTCATGTGGGCTTTGTTCGGTCCAACCACAATCGGGTCGGGTTCGAGTTTACTCGTATCACTGCAAAATAGAAATAATATAAAATTCATAAAAAGGGTTATAATAATCCATAGTTCCAGTTATTAATCAGCGAAGAAGGATCCGTAACTACTCGCTAGCCCACCCGAAGGAAAACACACATACCTGCCTTGTTAAAAACATAACAACCACAATCAGTGAGGAGCAACGACGACGTTCTCCCAGCCATATTACAAGATTTTAAAATTGTAATTACTATTATATGAAAATTGTAATCCCCTAGAAATTCTAACGCAATACAGTGGCGAAAACACTGTAGATTTGAGATTAAAACACACTCATGTCCTATATTTTAATAAACGAACGGTCAGTCAATACAAATGCCACTTTTTACAAAAAGGCTAAAATAAATATTCTTCAAACAGGGTTACAAAAATCCAAAAATAAACATGAATGAAGAAAGAGCAGGATCCACGCTACTCGCTAGCTCACACTCAAAACCCAGCAACAAATACCTGTCCTGTTATAAACATAACAGCCACATCAGTGGGGAATAACTCGGACGTTCTCCCAACCATATTATATCATATGGAAAACAATAGTATAATTTTGTCAAAATATTTAAAATAGAGAAAACATTAAAACTATATAATAAAAATAAGTTTTCAGCAAAACATAAAGCACTTGCCAACCTGCAAGTCAAAATCAATCGATAATAATAATATCCAAAAATAGCATTATTGAAATTCGGTCAGTGTGCACAAGGTAGACTTTCACCAGAGATAATACTGGAAACTATCTTCGAGAACTGTAGACTTAACTCATAACAGAATCCATTCTCTTACTAGGCAACTCAACTATAATAGGACTGCGTGCAACGAGGTCCTGGTTTAAGTAGTATATATCCCTCCTGGACACAAACAATGCTCAGTTCAACAACCAATGTGCCCCATAAAGACACACGAGCCTCATAGTTGATGGCAAAAACGTACATCCTAGACCATATTACTCTAAACCCCACACTTGCTCTTATTTCATAACTCTAAAACAAAGCCATTATCGATATACAAAATATAAAATCAATATAAATAATATAGAGGTAGAAGAAGTAATCATCATATTTTAAATTAGCAAGCTTCTATAAATAGAAACTTGCTAATTTTAGGAACTTACTTAAAATAAAAATGTTGTTATAGAAAATACGTAGGTTATCAAAATAAGTGAAATGTATTAAAACAGTGTTTCTAACGAAATTAACATTTTATTATTATCGTCATTATCATAACTTTAATATATATCTAAATTTGTTACTCAAAATATAAATAAAATGTAAAACGTCAATATATAGTATTTTATAAATAATTAGAAATTGGAGTTAAAACTATAAATTGAGGAAAGAGAGGTACTCGTGTATCTCCATTAAATCGACATCCCATGGATATCCAATCCACCTTGTTGCCACTTTAAGAGAAGATCGTATTGGCTTAATTGGAGTAGGGATCACACGAAAATATCCCCTTAAAATATTGCACATATCTTCGTAATACTTGCTTGCAATCTTCACTTTATCTAGTGCACCTAGACAATATATGGGACGTGTGTGAGCATGCACACGCCTAGCTTTACTGGGCTTGGATTGAATACCCCGAGCAAGTGCATCGTCTCATTGTGGGCTTTGTTCGGTCCAAGCACAATCAGGCCGGGTTCGAGGTTACTCGTGTCATCCCCTTCTTCTTCGAAAGGAATTGACCTCAATTCTTTAAGGCCATCATCTCTTAAGTACGGACTTAAGTACCCTACATTGAATGTAGCATGGACTCCATCGTCTCTCGGATGTTCTATTTTATAAGCGTTGTCGTTTACCTTGGTAACGACCTAGTACGGACCCTCAGCTCTTGCCATAAGCTTGTTTATTTCTCTTTCCCGGGAACCTTTCCTTGCGCAAGTGCAACCAAACAAAATTTCTGGGTTGGAATGTCTTAGCTTGTCAGTTTTTATTAGCTCGCCGTTTGTAGGTTTCGTTCACCACCTCGATTCTAGCTCGGACTTGATCATGTATCTTTGTCATTGGCTTGACCTTATCCTCCGCGTCCTTGTAAATGAATTCCTGTTTAGTCATGGGGAGCAACTCGATAGGTAAATACGGGTTGACCCATAGACTACCTTGAAAGGAGAGTGCTTAGTTTCATAGGTTGGAGATCGATTATAAGCGAACTCCGCATCTGCAATCTTAAGGACCCAATCCTTCTGATTTTTACTCACTAACCTCGGAGAATAGTCCCTAAGATACTGTTTGTCACTTCCATATGCCCATCAGTTTGAGTGTGATACGAAGTGCAAAACAGTAGTTTAGAACCGACCTTTTTCCAAAGCGTGTTCCAAAAGTAACTCAAGAATTTTGAATCACGATCGGAAAAAATAGTTTTCGGGACTTCATGTAAACGGACTATCTCGCGATAATAGAGATCCATGACATTGCTAGCGTCATCCGTCTTATGGCAAGCCACGAAATGTGCCATCTTCTAAAATTTGTCAACGAGCACCATAATTGCATCTCTTCCTCTTGAAGTACGAGGTAAGGCCACAATAATGTCCATCGACACATCTTCCCATGGTCTTTCCGGAACTGGTAATGGCATGTAGGCTCCTGCTTTAAAAGAGCTTTTCGCCATGCAACAAGTAGCACACTTGCCTATGATGTTTTGGAGATCGCCAATCATTTTCGGCCAATGAAAGTGCTTGTGTAGGATGTCGAGCGTCTTTCGGATCCCGAAATGTCCAGCTAAACCACCACCATGTGCTTCGCGAATTGGATGCTTTGGAACACAAAGTCGTTTTCCTTTAAATAGGAACCCGTCTTGTACCGTGTACTGCTTGTATCCACCCTTTTGACATTCCTCGAATATCTCCCTTAGTTCATCATCAAGCACATATGATTCTTTATTAACTCGAACCCTAGTAACTTTACGTCGAGCGTGGTAAGTAGCGCATATCTCTTTGATAAAGCGTCAGCTACTACATTACTCTTGACATCCTTGTATATTGATGAAAAGTGGAATGATTGAAGAAATTCAATCCATTTCGCATGTCTCGGGTTGAGCTTTTGTTACCCATGTATGTACTTGAGAGACTCGTGATCCGAATGAAGTACGAAATGACTAGAGCAAAGATAGTGACTCCAATGGTCAAGTGCTCGAACGATCACGTAGAACTCTTTGTTTTATGTAGAGTAATTACAATGAGCGCCCCCCAATTTTCCGAAAAGTAAGCTATGGGTCGTCGAGCATGGATTAGAACAGCTCCAATTCCAATGTCACTTGCGTCACACTGGACTTCGAATAGTTGAGAGAAGTCGGGTAGAGCGAGTATAGGTGCGTTGCATAGAAACTCCTTGATCTTCTCAAACGCCTTTTGAGCTTGTTCGTTCCAATCAAACAACCCGTGATTGGGCTCATAAGCGTGCTGAAATCACGAACAAACCATCGGTAGAATGAAGACAATCCATGGAATGATCATACTTCAGTCACCGTACTAGGGATATATAGGTCAAGAACGAATAGCCTCCACCTTTTCTTGATCCACGGCAACTCCATCCTGAGATACAACGTACCCAAGGAATATAACTTTGTCGACCAAGAATGAGCACTTCTCGGTTTTGCCGTATAGTTTTTGCAACCTTAGCGCGCGCGTTTCGAACACTTGTCTTAAGTGTCGTAGGTGCTCTTTAATGCCCTTGTTGTATATGATAAGTGTAGCTTGTAGTGCCTATATGTTGTGTTTGGTCCCGGTTTCTCTTGTGAAATCGCTCTTTGGAGCGGTTTCTGGGCTACTTATGCTTCTTCTAGTTCATTTTAGGTTCCCAAGACCATTCATGGAGAATTGGAACGATTCTGACTCGTTTCCTACACATTTGGAGCCAAAGAAGAGAAGGAACGATCACTCGGTGCCTTAGATTCGATCCCGAGACCTTGGGACCCATTCTCGAGCCCCTTAGACTCGATCCTGAGTACCGAGAATCGATGAGAAGCCTATCAAGAGCAAATAGGGACCTTTATGATCATATTGAAGGCCTACAAGACCCTTCCCGGGCGGGAAGAGTAGCCTTCCCGGTCGGGAAGAAGTGCAAGAAAGAAGCAGCCACTATTGGGCCATCCCGGTCGGGACCATCTCGTCCCGGTCGGGACCACCACCATCCCGACTGGGATGGACCAGCTGTAACCCGCGCCTCTTCGTTTCTTCTCCTTCACTTTAGTAACCTTATATATATATACCCTTCCTTTGTATTGTTTAAGCACCATAGACTCCTCTACATTATTCTAAACCCTAGATAGACTTCCTCCTCTCATTAGCTTAATCTTTCCTTAAACTTTTGTTAATCTTAGATTAATCTTAGTAATTAGTCTTGTATTAAGGGGATTCTTGAAGATTCATCCAAGATTGACAACCTTGGGAGATTTATTTGGGTTTTTCTTATTAATGCAAGTTCTTATCTTTTCATCTTCTTGTTAGTAGGTATAATCTTCTTATTCTCTTTACTCTTAATCCTTGTTTAATCTTTCAAGTTTCAATCTTTTCTTATTGTTCTTGTTCTTGCTAGTTTCATAATGGATGTTTATGTTGTTTCCTCTTATCATTGTTAGTATTAGTTTGATTATGAGTGAGTAGACTTTTTGTGGGGTTAGTAGGGGGATTAAGTGTGTATTATGGGTAATTACGGTTTGATTAAGGGTAAAGGTGGATTCTTTGTTATTAGTCACATGTTAAGAGCACCATGTGTTTGTTGAATTGCTTGTTTGAGTTGTAGTGGCCATGCTTCTCATGCTTGTTTTCATCTTCTCATTGTGTGATTGATTTGTGGTTGAATCCTTATGTATTGGGTAATATCTTGCTCGAGTATTCGGGTTTAGTCTTTAACACGAGAGTGCAGACTTAGGCTTGACGCGAGAGCGCGGACCGACCTTAGTAACTAGGTGAAACGTACACCCTTGACCTCCCAATCATCCTACTACACTTATGAACCCAACCTAACCCTACTCCTTCCCATATTTGATTTCTCCATCCTTTTAGTCATAATTTCTCTAGTTTGATAGTTTCATTAACCTTTAGTTGTTCCATTTAGTTCTTGTTATATCTAGTCCATTGTTAGTCTAGTTTCATCTCCTTCCATCAATATAGTTAGTCAATTCTCTTCTCTTTGTGTTGTTTTGCTGACTTAGCCTCGTTTTTAGGTAGACCATAGTCTAGACCCTCATAACCGTCCCTGTGGATATCGGCCCGACTTACCCTAGCTACTAGTTAGGTCAAGTTGGTATTACTTGGTTGGTAGGACCCACGGCAAGTCCCCCCATCAATATACTAGGATATCGTCCAAGTACAGGACCACGAACTTTCCAATGAAGGACTTTAGAACCTCGTTCATAAGCTTCATGAAAGTGCTTGGTGCGTTTTTAAGGCCGAAAGGCATGACCAATCATTCATATAAACCGTGTTTGGTTTTGAATGCGGTTTTCCATTCATCTCCTTCTCTCATTCGAATTTGGTGATAACCACTTCGAAGATTGATTTTGGAGAATATGTTGGAGCCGTGAAGTTCATCAAGTGTATCATTGAGTCTTCGAATCGGGAATCAATATTTTATGGTGATGTTATTCACTGCTCGGCTATCAATGCACATCTTCATGTGCCATCCTTCTTAGGGACGAGTAAAGCCGGTACCGCGCACGGGCTCATGCTTTCTCTTACGTACCCTCATTCCATTAACTCCTCAATTTGTCGTTGGAGTTCTTTGGTTTCTTCAGGGTTACTCCAATAGGCCGCCTTGTTTGGTAAGGGCGCGCCGGGTACGAGATCAATTTGATAATCGAGTCCACGCAATGGAGGTAAACCCGCTGGTTAATCATCTGGAAAAACATCGTCAAACTCACGCAATAGTAGTTTAATGCGTTCAACAGAGTCAAGGTAAGGTAAACTTGGTCAAGGTTAATGTAACCTTGGTCAAGGTTATTCCCTCTTGAAACATTGGACATGTTAGATGCCACAAGCGCATACACTTGCTCTCCTCTAGCCAAAACCTGCTCCACGTCACTTTCACTAGCAAACATTGATAAACTCGGGTTGTTAGTACGATTAGAATGAATCGAACGAATCTCTTCGGTGTCATAGACCTTAGGATGACCTTCTTACCATCCACAATGAGTTCATGCTCGTTGCTTTGTTCTTTATGAAGAACATTGCGATCAAATTGCCATGGCATGCCTAATAACACGTGACAAGCATCCATGGGAATACCGTCGCAAACTACCTCGTCCTTGTAAGGACCCATCATAAAACCAACGCGGACTTGTTTAGTTACCTTAACTTGGTTCCCATCATCAAGCCAATGTAAGGAATAGGGTCTCGGGTGTGGTGTGATGGTTTAGGTTAATTTCTTAACCATATCTTGTGAGGCGACGTTAGTATAACTCCCCCATCAATGATCATGTTAAACCATTTGTCTTTGACCAAACATTTAGTGTGGAAGATTTGGTCACGTTTTTCGGCCACAACCGGTTCAACAACGGTGTGCAAAGTACGACGATGTAAGACCAAAGACTCAACATGACTTGGTGCTACAAACTCTAGCACGTCATCCCCCTCTAACCCCTCTCCATTCGTTACATATGATGGTTCATCCTCATCACTAAAACCCTCCATCAATTCATCGCGATAACTAATTGCCTCTC
Organism: Agrostemma githago; assembly: GCA_958450325.1. NCBI lineage: Eukaryota > Viridiplantae > Streptophyta > Magnoliopsida > Caryophyllales > Caryophyllaceae > Agrostemma > Agrostemma githago. Next base: position 54,522,743 of record OY288247.1, on the reverse strand, counting down.
TTAATGTGATGACTCTTTTATTACGACAATTGCTTTGAAAGTGGCCGAATCCTTGACACTTAAAACAACGGACCTTAGACATGCCTTTGGATTTGGTGTCTGTTCTTGGTGTTGTTTGGGTGGCAATTACGGATTTAGAGGTTTGGCTTGAACTAGACCCTCCGAATTTGTTAGGTGTTTCTGATTTTGTCCAAGTGTTCGTTTTAGTGGTTGGAGTAGTTCGTCGTTTTTGTTGGCCCTCTACTTTTAAACACAAAGTGCATAACAAATCAAACGAACCATATGGATGTAAATCTACCACATCATCTATGTTACGATTTAATCCCCTACAAAACCTAGCTATATTTTGTTCCTCGAGTTCTTCTAAATCACACATTAAAGATATACCTTTTTAAACTCCTCAATATACGCACTAATTGACATGGTCCCTTGTTTCAACTCGGCTATCTTACGATATAAGTTGATTTTGTAACTTTTAGGAACATACCTCTTGCGTAATTTACTTTTGATTTCCTCCCATGACCGGATATTAGGCTTTTCCTCTCGTGCTCTCCTAGTCTTCATACTTTCGAACCATAGGAACGCAATTTTTGTTAGCCTCAAGATAGCATACTTGCAACGCTTCTCATCGGGGACATCCTTGAATTCGAACATCCTTTCCATTTGACGCTCCCAGTCCAAGTACTCTTTCGGATCTATTTCTTCCTTCGAATTCAGGTAATTCCGTGACTTTGAAATCGTCATGGGGCTTGGGCACATCCATGAATCTCCTAGCGCCTCCTTCGGGTCTATTCTCGGGCAAATTGCGCAAGACACAGAGCAATTGTTGGATGAGATTGTCATCATTACCCCCTCCATTATTGACGTTGTTTACGTCATTGTTTACATTGTTGTCGTTGATATCGTTATCTCCCATGTCGCTAATATAGACATGGTTCTGATACCAAAATGATGCGAATGCGGAAAAGGTTTAGAATAAGAAATGAAGTTGGATCGATGGTTAATGTAACCTTGAGTGGTGACGTGGATTTTTGAGTGAAATTGAACTAAGGTTAATGTAACCCTGGCCAAGGTTAAGGTCTTCCGCAATAAGGTCATTTATGACACGTCTATTTTAGGAAGGGAAATACTTTGAATTACGTATCGATTTTGTGACAAAGTGAAAGATAAACGTGACCAAAGATATTTAGCCCGAACTCGACCTTGAATCCAAAACTAATAACGTAGAGATTGGCGCACCAATTCCTCAACGCGATTTCGATGTACTTTCTCGAAATGGGTTTTCACAATGTTCGATGTAAATAAAAAACTTGCTAAAATTTTAGTACTTAATCGTTCAAGGAATAATGCTTACGCACCGTACACGACTTATATAGCCTTACACGTGTAGATTATTCTACGAGATATTATTCTTATCTTATGATATACTAGCTTATTTTAAGAGATACATGATCAATGAAAAAAGCAGCTAATCTTTGAAAATATAGTAGCTTATCCTTGTGTGTATCTCTTTGATCTTCTCGCCTAAAATGAGTGATCTTCATAAGATCTCCCTTATTGTGTTTTCTAATAAAGAGAAAGATTGCATCCTTTTATTTTGGGTGAGATACTCGAGTATCTCCATGAAAACGACATCCCATGGATATACAATCCGCCTTCATATCAATCCACCTTGTCGTCACTTTAAGAGAAGATTGTATTGACTTAATTGGAGTAGGGATCACAAGAAAATATCTCCTTGTAATCTTGCACATATCTTCGTAATACTTGGTTGCAATCTTCACTTTATCTAGTGTACATATCTTCGTAATACTTGGACGTGTCTGAACATGCACAGGCCTAGCTTTATTGGGCTTGGTCCGAATACCCCGAGCAAGGGTATCGTCTCATGTGGGCTTTGTTCGGTCCAACCACAATCGGGTCGGGTTCGAGTTTACTCGTATCACTGCAAAATAGAAATAATATAAAATTCATAAAAAGGGTTATAATAATCCATAGTTCCAGTTATTAATCAGCGAAGCAGGATCCGTAACTACTCGCTAGCCCACCCGAAGGAAAACACACATACCTGCCTTGTTAAAAACATAACAACCACAATCAGTGAGGAGCAACGACGACGTTCTCCCAGCCATATTACAAGATTTTAAAATTGTAATTACTATTATATGAAATTGTAATTCTCTAGAAATTCTAACGCAATACAGTGGCGAAAACACTGTAGATTTGAGATTAAAACACACTCATGTCCTATATTTTAATAAACGAACGGTCAGTCAATACAAATGCCACTTTTTACAAAAAGGCTAAAATAAATATTCTTCAAACAGGGTTACAAAAATCCAAAAATAAACATGAATGAAGAAAGAGCAGGATCCACGCAACTCGCTGGCTCACACTCAAAACCCAGCAACAAATACCTGTCCTGTTATAAACATAACAGCCACATCAGTGGGGAGTAACTCGGGACGTTCTCCCAACCATATTATATCATATGGAAAACAATAGTATTATTTTATCAAAATATTTAAAATAGAGAAAACATTAAAACTATATAATAAAAATAAGTTTTCAGCGAAACATAAAGCACTTGCCAACCTGCAAGTCAAAATCAATCGATAATAATAATATCCAAAAATAGCATTATGGAAAATCGGTCAGTGTGCACAAGGTTGACTTTCACCAGAGATAATACTGGAAACTATCTTCGAGAACTGTAGACTTAACTCATAACAGAATCCATTCTCTTACTAGGCAACTCAACTATAATAGGACTGCGTGCAACGAGGTCCTGGTTTAAGTAGTATATATCCCTCCTGGACACAAACCATGCTCAGTTCAACAACCAATGTGCCTCATAAAGACACACCAGCCTCATAGTTGATGGCAAAAACGTACATCCTAGACCATATTACTCTAAACCCCACACTTGCTCTTATTTCATAACTCCAAAACAAAGCCATTATCGATATACAAAATATATAATCAATATAAATAATATAGAGGTAGAAGAAGTAATCATCATATTTTAAATTAGCAAGCTTCTATAAATAGAAACTTTCTAATTTTAGGAACTTACTTAAAATAAAAATATTGTTATAGAAAATATGTAGGTTATCAAAATAAGTGAAATGTATTAAAACAGTGTTTCTAACGAAATTAACATTTTATTATTATCGTCATTATCATAACTTTAATATATATCTAAATTTGTTACTCAAAATATAAATAAAATGTAAAACGTCAATATATAGTATTTTATAAATAATTAGAAATTGGAGTTAAAACTATAAATTGAGGAAAGAGAGGTTTTAAGAAAAACGATATCAAAATTAATTGACTCAACGAGTTTTATAAATGAAATGAGATTTAAAAAGGTTTCAAATTATTTTTTGACAAGTAGCTTTTATTAAAAAATAATACGAATTTTACAAAAAATAGTCAATTGGAAATAAATAATAATTGATTAGTGAAAATATTCTTGACAAAAAAATATATTTAAAACAAAATCGACTATTTTCTAATTTATTAATACAAGTCGTAGGACGAAATTAATTTATTGAACGAGTATACAAATCTTGATTATAATATAAAAATACGATTTTGAGTTAAAAATTAGAAATTAACAAAATATAACGAAAATATGAAATCGATATTATTTAGTTACTAGTGTCACGATAACCAATAAAATATTATAACGATCATAAATAATAAAATTACTAATGATTTTATAAAACGATATCCAAAGTTGTAAAATATTTATAAGGTACACAATTTAAAAATAATATATTAATTAGCAAATAATAAATAGCTAAAATTTAGAAAACCGAAGTTAAAATATTTACTACATACTACTACTCAAACATACGATATAAAATCAAGTAACGTCATAAAGTTACCTTTAGAGGATACCAAAACGAACACATACTCGTCCTTGATCAGTCCAAGCTCCAAAGCGATAACAATGTCTTTAAGCTCCAAGTTGTAGAACCATTAGTCTTCTAAGCGTGATCCACCACGGAAATTGAGAAAACAAAACAAAAGAATGGGACGAGCGTAATTGACATAAGACGGAAACGGAATAGACTGAATATATGATCGAATTTTCAGGACTAGAGGTGAAGGGAAGATTAGCAAGAACGAACAAGGGAAAGGATATAGGGAATGAAGACTACGTAGAATAGAGCTTGGAAATCAACCAACACAGCAGCAACAACGACAACAATAGCAGCAGAACGAAATACAATTGCAGCGGCAGAACGAAAATAACAGCAAGGATAGCAGCAGTAACAAAATAGACAACAGCAAAAAGAACAACAAATGAGAACGAAAACAAGGAAGATGAAAGAAGAGAAGAAGGGCCGCAGATTAACAGCAGCAGTAGGACGACCAAGAAGCAGCAACAACGATATACTATAACAACAACAAGCAGTACGACATCAACCATGAACCAAACCAACAAGGCAGCGACAACACAGAACCGGACAGAAATGAAGGAACAAAAGTAGTAGCATCCATCCAAAATGGCAGTATGACGGAATCAGACGGAGAAGAAACAATGACAACCGAAAAAGAAGGAAGGACGAAGATTAGAAAGACGAGAACGAGCAGGAATAATATTAGCAACGACAACATCGATAGCAACAGCAGCGACGCAACACAGAAGCAACATACAGAAGAAGAAGAAGAAGAAGAAGAAGAAGAAGAAGAAGAAGAAGAAGAAGAAGAAGAAGAAGAAGGAGGAGGAGAAGAAGAAGAAGAAGAAGAAGAAGAAGAAGAAGAAGAAGAAAAGAATAATAGAATAAAAAGAAGGAGAAGGAAGTAAAACAGACAGTACAACAACGACCACGCAGCAGTGTACAGCAAAGAGGAGGAGGCGAAACAACATCAAAACAAGAGAAACAAAGAAGGGAGGCAGAGTACGAAAACAGGGAAATGAACTACCTTTCGAAGAGTCCAGATGATAAAATCGATGAAAGAACTGATTAACGATGATAGTAGGTCAAAAACCGAGCCATGGAGATGAAAAATACAAATGATGAACGTGATGATGTAGGAGGGAAAACAAAGAGGAGGACGAAGAGGTTGACAGGGGAAACGTATATGATAATAAAAGTGGGAAACAAGATGATTAGGGGGGATGGATGAAGCGGTGGATGTTAATAAGTGGGATGGACCACTTGTCTCCCAATTAAAAGTGTTAGGAAAATGGAAAAAAATGAATAGGTGTCACTAAAACACGAGTTTGGAGAACGTAAGTTGACCGACCCAACAAATCGAATTAAAATCGAATAAATAAATAAAAAATTTGGGCCGACAAATAAAATTAGTAAAAGAAACATTTCTGAGATATAAATAATTATTTGAGACGAAAATGAAGTTTATAGAAATAAATAATTAGACAATGCAATAGTACTTCACGATGAATAGTAAATCTTTAATAAAATGAATTAAATTGATTTCTCGAGGAAAGGTAATAAATGTTTTGACGAAACTTAAAATAAATGAGCTTCGAGCCGAAAATAGAAATACGAGCTTAAATATAAATAAATAAAAAGAATTTAGAATTTAAATCGCCGAAATAGACTTTCGATAAGAATTAAATTAAATGTATAAAATAAATCGAAACAGGAATAAAAATATGTTATATATCTAAGAAGAGTTTTCGAGATAAATAGAATTTTAGGAGTTGAAACGATTAAACGATAAATTCATTTTATAGTGATTTTAATAATTACGAGGTAAATCATAAAAAAAATACGAACATAACTGTAGTTTAATTTAGTTTATAAAATCAGGGGTGTTACAAAAACAGTAAACACAGAAATCATTGAAACATCATAAAAATAAGCTTCCGAAGAAAACTCAAAATATTGGAACAATAAAATTAGAACAAGTTTTCAGAAGAAAACTTCAAATTTTTGCCAACCTGTAAACCAAAATCTATCGATAATAATAAAATTAATCAAAATGGCGTTATGGATAGAAGTAGTGTAGAATCTAGACTTTCACTAGGATAATACTAAAACCAGGTACAAGAACTATAGTCTTAACACATACTCCGTAACAAACTCTAGTCTCTAACTAGGCACCTAAATTATAACAGAACTGCGTGCAGCGAGGTCCTGGTTTAAGCAGTGCACACCCTCCTAGACAACAATTATGTCTAGTTCAGCTGACGGTGACTAACCTAATGCGATATCTAGTTTAAGACCACAACATACACTCTCCTAGGCGAAACTATGCGTAGTTCAAAAACAAAATGTGCCCCAAATAGACATACTGCTTTATAGTTGATGACAAAAATATACATCCCAGATTATATTACTTTAACTCCAGACTTATCCTTAATCCATAACTTCATAAATAAAGTCATTATAGATATATACGAAAGATATGATCATTATAATAATATGAGAACAAAAGGAAAAATGGATCACCTTCCCAAAGAGGGAACTTTTATTTTAGAAAACTTCTATTTTTAGAAACTTTACAAAAATAGCATTATATCAAATTATCAAAAATATTACGTCATACTAGTAAAACATTTTTAGTAAACTACATAGATTCATAAAACTAATACTTTCGGCATTAACGATACTAGTTTCTAAAATAAGAATAAATGGGTTTAAGAAATTATTGAATATCAGACAAGTGTGTGTTAAATTACTAAAATATCTTAAATACCTTATTAATACTAATTAGGATGTTTCCAAAACTTATAAAACTAAAATTCCCTAATTATTAATAATTTCGACAAAACAAGCATAAATAGGATTTTACGGCAAATGCCAAAAAAAATCGTTTAACATCCTTTATTTCATTAAACAATTAAACAAATCTAGAATATGATAAGGGGTGATTTAACTTATAACATTCCAGATTTCAATATTTTCAAAATTGCTGGAAAAAAAATTAATTTAACTGAAACGGAGTATTTTAATGATATATCGTAATTTTGTCCAAAATCAATACTATCATTTAATGGCTTCGATAAATAGTACAAAAATTATGTAAAATAGCTAACATATATTTTTGGACATTCTCCCCAGAAAAATAAATTTTCCAGAATCTGTAAACTTAGTTTTTAAAGGGTTTTCTCGTTAATCGTCTCATCTCGACAATAACAATTAAAAAAATAGTAATTATAAAATGATTTTAAGTATAAATACCCAAAAAGTATTATTAAACCTAAAAATTATGATTTTCCAGAAACTGTTAATTTTTCTAGATTTTCAAAATTTCAGATTTCACAAATTTCAATAAAACCGTCTTATAAAATCGGTTTCCACAATTAACGATTCTTTTATTAAAACTTGTCGTTCCAAATATTTTATTAAACCACTAAAAATCATAAAAATACATTTGTTTATCAAGGTATAATCTGGAACATGTTTTCAATTTTAAAATAAGAACCCAAAACCAGAAATCAAAATAGCAGACACGGTTTTAACGATAAATGACGATTTAAAGTAATTAATTAATTCACCCACTTAACAATTCCGAAAAATTATGAAAGAAATCATAAAACTCTTTTTCACCGGAATAGTCATCCACGTAGAATTTCATATTAAAACAAAACGTTTACGTATAATAACTAAAAATCGACTTTTAATCATTTTTGTCCGAAAACGGTAATAATTCAATAATCGATACTTAAATTATTAGAAAAATATAAAATTCATTAAAAACATCATTTTTACAGAATATATTCATGTTTTACGTATTTAAAGGCTGTCATTTAAAGGCTTCGATAAATAGTACAAGATTATGTAAAATTGCTAAAATACATTTTTGGACATCTGCCCAGAAAAATAAATTTTCCAGAATCTGTAAACTCAGTTTTTAAAGGTTTTTTGTTAATCGCCCAATTTCGAAAATAACGATTAATAAAAATAGTAATTATAAAATGATTTAAGTATAAATACCCAAAAATTAATTTTAAACCAAAAATTTATGATTTTCAAGAAACTATCAATTTTTCCAGATTTCCAAAATTCCAGATTTCACAAATTTCAATAAAACCATCTTTTAAAACTCGTTTCCACGATTAACGATTCTTTTAATAAAACTTGTCGTTCCTAATATTTTATTAAAGCATTAAAAATCATAAATTTTTTTTTTTTTAATCAAGAATACATCAGGAACATTTTTTTTCAATTTTAAAACAAATACCAAAAACCAGATATCAAAATAGCAGACACGGTTTTAACGATAAACAACGATTTCAAGTAATTAATTAATTAATCCACTAAAAATTCTTAAAAATTATGGAAAAGTTCAGAAAATTCATTTTCATTAGAATAGTCATCAACGCTGAATTTCAAATAAAAATAAAATGTTTACGTATAAGAACTAAACATCGACTTTTAATCATTTTTGTCCAAAAACGGTAATAATTCAATAATCGATACTTCAAATATCAGAAAAATACAAAATTATCATAAATCATCAAAAACATTATTTTTACAGAATTATTCATTATTTTTACATGTGTAGGCCGATTATTATGATTTTATAAAATAATATAACAATTTAATCGTTAATCTCGTAAAAGCGGTAAAAATACCGAAACATGACGTAATATATTGTCAAAAATAAAATTTTAATTATTTACGACTTTTAAAATTTTTCTAGAATATACATGACGTAATATATTGTCAAAAATAAAATTTTAATTATATATATGCAATTACACAAATAAAATAATGCAATATCGAGTAACATCGTCGTTACCTCTAATCCAAGTCCGAATCTACGATATATTCGTCTTCTGTGGGATCGCTTCAGAAGACTCAAAAAATGAATTCCACGGTATGAAAATACCATAAGATCGCTGAAAAAAATTATGGTGACAACGATTGGAAATGAAATAGATTACCTTAACGAAGGTGACGGAAAGAGGAACGAAAGAAGAGAAAAATAATACATCGAGATGGATGCCTTAATACAATTTTGGGCAGAACTTAGTTTGAAATGGCCTTTTTGAAGAAAGTTTCAGGGGAAAGAGGGAATATTTTTGTCTTGAATTAATTGGTGAATGAATGAATAAAAATGTGAAGAGTTTAAGCATGAATGTAGCCTTTTAAAATTGATAAAAATAAGGGCAAATGCACATGAAAATCTTGGCCAAAGTTGATGAATAATAATGGGAATGAAAAGTTTGTATGAGTCAGAAGATTAAATGAGAGGAAGAAAATATCTAAAACCTTAAACTATATGTTTATAAAATGAAACATTATAAAAATGTAAAGGTGGTGTGTGTATATATGTGTGACATGGTCATGGTTCAAATGAGTAAACATGAGTCCCAAAATAAACTTAGGTTAGTAAAAATAAGGATCGTAAAATTATTAAAGGCAATTCAAAGCAATTCGAGTAAACCCCGCGTTAGAAAATAATTATTTACGAGACTTCGTAATAAAATCATTAAATGATAAATTTTCATAAATAAAATCCCTTTCTAAGTTAGAAATATTATATAAACGTGTTTGGACGTTTTTAGAAAAATAAATAACTCAAATCCTATCTTAAAACAATAATTCGTAGAAAAATGAGATTCTTCCCGAAATAAATGAATAGTTTCCGATGAAAGCTTAATAAATAGATTTATGATAGAAAAATAAAATAATTAAAATCTTGTAATGAAAATAAAAAAATATTTGACTCAAAATAATTAGAATTTAGAAAGATGAAGGAAACAGAAGGCGAAATTGACACAGAGTCATGACGGAGTCACAACAGAATAATTAACGGCCCTAGGAAAATAGCGGGTGTTACAGATTAACATCATATCCTGGCTTTAGAAGGTCCCTTGCATGGCAAATCTTCCTCCAGACCCAACGGGTGTCACTGGTTGGTTGATACTCATTCCAATTCCGACCTTTTTACTTTTTTAGTACACATGATGGACCCATTGTACCCAAAGCTTATTTTGATTATTGATAATCCACCAGGTCATCTTTCCAATACCATCTTTATTCCACACACGGTTCTGAATCAAGTTCAACCATCCCTCTTTGCTAGGTTTGCAGACCTTGTCCCATGAGACCAAGGGTGTTCTATGGTAGTCCACACCCCCTCCCAAAGGTAATTCCTGCAAATACTATCTATTTGTTTCATAACTACTGTAGGGATGATATAGATAGAACCCCAGTAACAATGTAGTGTGGCTAGCACACTCTTAATTAAAACCAGTCTCCCTACATATGATAATTTTCTAGCTCCCAATCTTCTAATCCTCTCAACAACCTTAGTGACCAGAGGTTTGTATTCCAGTATGGACAATTTAGATGGCTGGATTGGGACTCCTAGATACTTGAATGATAATCTTCCTTCTGCACATCTACAAACCTAGATAATTTCTGCCTTAGTTATGTTTGAGACCACATTAAAATACACATTAGACTTTCCCTTTCTCATTTTCAGGCCTGAAGCAGCAGAAAAAGGTGTAAAAGTCCTTAACAGAATCATTATAGAGGGAATTTCCCCTTTGCAAAAAAAGGAGAAGATCATCAGCAAACATCAAAGTAGTAAGCTTCATAGGTTTGCACAGTGGGTGAAATTTAAAAAGCATGGTAGATGTAGTATATCTTAAAAGCCTTGTTAGGTATTGTGGACATGACGTAGGTCCACCCCGACGCGGCCACGCGTGGGTTTGGGTAGGCGAATGAATTTCGTGGTAAGATTGTTCTCGGGTTCGAAATTTAAGTCAAAATGGAGTCGCCACCGAATTTTGAGGTTATTCGGAACCATACGAGCCCATTCTATGTCGTCATGGGCTGTACACAGAGTACGGCCCGCTTCGATTTCAGAGTTTATGGGGCTCGTCCCTTTGCATTGCAATATCGATACCGTTTAAATCGGCTTTCGTATATAGAATGACTCTCGTGCGCCAATAGTTCGGGCATCCGGAAACCAAGGTTCTGAGTAAGGGGTGAGGGTACGTGTTGGGAAGCCCAGTAAGGACACCCAACCCCGCCCGCACATGGTGGCCTCTACTAAGACATCGTTCGTGTTCGTGTGCGCGCGGTAGTAAAACGATTAAATGATATGCAAACAGCGTTTTCGGGCTAAGCATGCGAGTTATTGATTAACTACGTCATTTAATGCATCTTGATTCACGTCAAAGTGATTTAGCATGCGATGTTCACGTCAAAGTGATTTCAATCGTCTATGATAGTAGAGAGGACGCGGAAGATCAGTGCCACAATCGTTCTTTATATGGTGTCTCAAATTATGTCAGATTGGCGGCTACAATCTATCAAGTTTGATGGAATCGATTCTCTTCAAAACATTGGAAGATCCGAAGACCCTCTTGTGAAAAGCTGTATCATTAAACTGCGATATATTGAAAGAGGATGTGCAGAAGCAGAGTTCAAAATCATAGTGAGAGATCTTTGTTTTTACGAGAATTTATTTTACTCAAATTTTATAGTATTGTATCCGTTCAATTTCGATATATTTTGTAGATGTCGTATGACTTTTTATTAATGAAATGATCTTTTCGTTCAAAAAAAAAAATTAAATAAATGGCAAACATCAAATAATAGAAAACTCGTAAATAAATTACAAATTCCACGGGCGGAATACAACCCGGAATTCACAGTACAACGAGCAATAAAATAGAATAATTGAATAAGAAATGGTAAACGTTAACTAGAAACGGACCCGTATATAATAAATATAAACTAGACCGTAAGTTGTGCAAACGGACGAACTTCGATTAAATACACATTATATTGTGTATTAAACGGAGGACGGAGATATGGAACCTAGACGTGGTGCTAGCCCGATCCCGAATCTCGATGCCTTGTCCCAACTTATCACCTCGAGGAATAGAGTCTAAATTAATCATGTGTCGGATACGACTAAAGAGTCGTCGACACAAGATTAATAGTGCGAGACCGTCGATCAAAGTCGTTTTAAGTGATATGATATGCATGGGTTTTGAAAAATATAATCACGTGATTGACTTTACACGTGTCGACTAAAAGTCGTAAAAAAAATGACGAGGCACAAATGTTGCATTTAAGCTCTCGGATTTCTGGGCTACAGGACCCACTCGTTCGAGTCAGGGAATGGACTCGGTCGAGTGCGTCCTCGAAGTAGCTACTGCCCAGTCTTTGGGGTCCAACTCGATCGAGTGGCCCATGGCACTCGATCGAGTGCCCCCTGTACGAGGCATGGCTCGTTTCATTTTTATTTGTTTGAATTCGATAATTGACCGAGTTAAATAAAAATATTGCATTATTTAAATTCAACTCGGTTCTCGATGTCATAAACGTGTGTTATACGATCACGAGACCGTTATCGGGATTTTATGAAATATGCTATTATGTGATTGAAAAGTTTGATTAATGACGAAATTATAGTCCTCCGCGTCATGACATCGATACTAATCCTAAAGGATTATGTGATGTCGGTTTTCGCCTCAACGGATCTCGTACTAATCTTAGAAATGGAGTCTTACGCGTTCAACTATGAGCAATCACGATCGCGTTATGCCCTTGAGTACATTGGGGCGGCGCTCCTCGAAAGGGTGCCACCTCCGTCGTGACTCGTAAAGGGATTAAACAGACTTTGGATGATCGTCGTAGTCAAACGTGTTAAGATCCGAATTAATATTATATAATTATATATATACACGGTATTAAAATGTTAATGACGAAGTGTAAATAAATAATTAATGTTAGTGGTTAGAGTGTATAAATAAAATGTTAGATTAGAGAGTTAGTATACATAAAAATAAAAGTTAGTAACAGAATTAAAAATGTTAGTGTTAGTATAATAATAATAATGATAATAATAATAATAATAATAATAATAATAATAATAATAATAATACATAATATATATATATATATATATATATATATATATATATATATATATATATATATATATATATATATATATATATATATATATATATATATATATATATATATATATATATATATATATATATATATATATATATATATATATATAAACGTTAAAAAGAGAAGGGAGAAAAAGAAACGGGGTTTGATGACACCCTCAACCTACATGCTTAAATGGCCTCGGAAACGAACTCGTAGTAGCGGCGTGTGCGCGGGAGTGTCGAGATATGTAGGGTGAGTTAGGGTGTGTTTGGTTAGGAAGAGGATGCTCTCGGGTCTTTGGCAAGTTTTGATCTCGAGTTTTGATTGTATGTGAGTTTATGTAGAGAGGATGTGTATATGGTGAATGCTTAAAGGTGAAATGATGGACGAAAATGTGAGGGTTTTTGAAGTAGTGATGGCTGAAAAGTATGATGGAAAAAAAGTTGTATAATGTGATGGGTTGATGGGGTATTTATAGGAGAACCCCACGACCTAGGGTCACTCGATCGAGTGGCCCTAGTGCACTCGGTCGAGTGCCTTTGAAAACGAATCTGATCCGTTTTTTGAGGCTCCACTCGACCGAGTGGGTCAATCCACTCGATCGAGTAGATCAATTAGGATGAGATATTTTAGGAATGATTTGTTGACCTTTTTTGAATGATTTGGTTGTTGTGACTTGATTCATTTTGTGTATTTGGACATAATGTGAGGCTGGTTCGTCTTGGGATTCGACTTCGACCGGGTTTTGACTCGGTCGCTAAAAGACGGTTTTATTTCCGGTGACGGTTTTGACCCAAATTAGTCTCATTTTATTGGAAACGGCCCACTGGGCCTGGATTTGAGGTCGGTTTTGAGAGATTTGCACTCCGCTAAATGCCCACGTCGGATACTATTGATTCCGAGTCCGTATTCGAGCGTATTAAGTCACGTTTACGTCCGATCATCATCAGGTGTTTTGTCGGGAACTGCTATAGACACTAGCAGGCAAAATGCGGGTGTCTACAGAGCCCCCACTCTGACTGAGGCTTGGACAAGGCGAAAGTCAGAGTAGCTACCAGGCCAATCGCAGATTACGACCTGGCAGCCTTCCAGTCGGGTCGTTTATAGTCCATTAGACTTGTGTGAAGGGCTCGCCAGCCATAAGCAGAGGGTCATACCTGTCCTGATGGTGATAGCTTTATGGGGAGTCGGACTTGCTTTCGAAGTCCTAGGTGTACCTGTAATTGCATGTGATATTTAGGTGAAACACCGACTCATGCTGGGGAGTAAAGTAGCTGCGTGGGGACTTGCTTCTGAACTCCTGGGTGTACCCGTATGCCGACACATCACGTCTTGCCGCTTTTGGTGTTCCATTGGGAAGCACTAGCTGACACCTGAAATGTTAGATACATAGGCAGAAATAGCAGGCATAGTATATAGCAAGATAGCACATAGGAAATGCAGTTAGCATCTATAGACTTGTTTGCGCTGAGGGAAATGATTTTTGCTTAGTTTTGAAATGGAAGTCCTGAAAGCAACTCACGTGCTAGGAGATAGGTTTTCAAATTGAAAGGGGAAGAAAAGAAATTTGCAGTTTAAATAGACCGAAATTTGACCTTGTCGAAAAGGATTTTCTCAAATGGCTAAATTTTGCAAATTTTTAAAATGAGAATTTGAAGGGAGAAACATATCGACAGACTCGACTCTGGACGTGACCGGACGAGTTGACAGACACGACTTGGTATCTCGCAGGGGTTGGACTGTGACTCGGTAGGGGGTGGGCCACCTAAGATGACAAGACTCTTAAGCTGCGCTATTCCGCAGCCTGGGCGAGTGGCAACACGGTCGAACATCGGAACGGGAAAGATGCGTTATAGGAGGACTGCAGCAGTAACAGTGTTGTAGGCTAGTACTCTTTGAATTTTTGGTTTTGGGGTACATTCCCAAGGTGGGTGTCGGATCGAGTCCCGACAGATTCTCGTCTTCGACTGAGCCGAGTACTAGGACAGTCTATAGAAAGGAGGCTAGATTTTGAAAATCATTTGGATTATGTGAGTGGATGGGAGTCTTATGCCTAAGAGAAGCCCCCAAGACGACAAAGCTAGCTATTGAGAACATGACAGTGTCGTGATAGGAATGTTGGTGCTTTTTTATATTTGTGTCGATGTGGGTGGTTGTGCCCTTGTTTGAAGGGCTGCCTACGTATTCACGTGTAGTGAAATCAAACCAAGCCGTAGTTCAGTGGATTGGAAGATATATTATGGTGCCTAGTTTATTAGGGCTTTGTGTGTAACTAGCCATAGCGATGGTGTAGGCTAGGTGAATTCCCAATGATGTCTTGATCAAAGGGCTAGAACAGTTAGGATGTTGATCCCGTGACTGTGAGCATTCTCCGGGGTAGCCCCCAGAGGTGGTGTGAACTATTTGGGCATGTTTTATGCCGACCGCAGGTTGAGTTCCCGTGTTTGGGGTTGGTAACTGGTTTGGATGTTTTTGGAAATGTGGAGCTAGGTCGCAATTGGCTTTGATGATTCGAAATCTGGAGCTTGATTTTGTGGAGCTAAGGATTCGAGGGTAAGGTATTGTAATGTGGTAGGAAAGGGGGAAGTCGAGTAAAAATGACTCGAACTTCGATCGCGGTAGGTTGATAATGCGGGATCTGATTTCCATGTCTGGCCCTAATGGTTAGGGGTATCCTATGGAGCTTGAATCCTCAAAATTCCGGGCTGTCTCTTAGTCTAGGTCTCGAGAAGGTCTTGAGGGTTGCAATGTGGGAAGGCTAAGTGTGGTGTTAGCTGACCAGCTTGATTGTCTCTTCTCTATTGGACGATATAGGCATTGATAATTTTTGAATTGACCGTACCCCGGTCAAAGGATTTTCACTTGAGTTGAACGTTGACCACGGTCATGGGTATTTGAATTTTTTTGTTTTTTTTTATTTTTTTGGGTTGACCTCTAAGCCCCGGTCGTGGGATCCTTCACTTGAGTTGACTGTGTCCCGGTCAAGGGATTGATCGTATCTGGTCGAGGGATGTTGATAGTTCTTTTTTGGTCATGGCCAGCTCTTTTGTTTCGGCCTTTTGCTTTTTTTTCTTTGGACTTCTGTTTTTTGTCCAGTTTTTTTTTTCACGGCTATCCCTCCCTTTGATGTTGTGGGTGGATATGGGGGTGGGCCCATCGGTTGGATTAGGCTTGTGGAGCTAAACCTTTGTAAGGTATAAGCCTAGTTGGTGAGTGCAACTCGCGGTGGAGTACTCTACTGTAAGCATGGTGGTTTGGATCTCGGTATTGTCATCATAATTCCGAGCAGGCTTGGTGGGAGCATCATCCCAAGTTGGGTATTTTTGGCATCTCGTCTATTGAGTCACGATGCTTCTTTTTTCTTCTGATCAGACCAAAACCTAAGGTAGGGATTGGTCGGTCTTATTGGAGGGGTGTTTATCGTGGGAAATGGGCTTGCCTTTCGTCCTGAACCCAAACTAGGAGACTACCTAGATTTGTCATAGGATTCGATACCGCTCCTGCTATGGGTAGTTATGTGGCTTTCTATACCAGACATGGAACAGGGAAAGGAAAACACGGGTCTCAGTTCCTGCAGTCATTATAGATGTGCCTATAATAGTCACGTGCGTGTGCTCACAGTGTCTGATGGTGTTCATCATGTTCTCGGAAACACATAAGGAAGCATATATGAGAGTTTTAAAAAGTTGATTTTATTGAATTTTGGAAAGAGGACAGAATACAGTTGACTCTGACTCTGACATCGGAATTGAAAGAAATAGAACATCCTAGACTCGGACTCAGACTCGGACTTAAATCAAATCTGGACTCTGGGATGAGGTTGTCAGTAATCATCGGCTTCTAAGGACTCAAATGGATGTCCAGTATAGCCTTTGGTAGAAGCTTTACCCAAATCTTCATCATGTCGAAGATCGTCTTCAATCCTAGTGCCCATTTAGGTAAGCACTACAAAGTTTGAAATGCCGACATACCTAAGATGGACGCGGTAGGAGGGTAGAAGGTTGTTGATGAATGCCTCCACTGGTGTCTTCTCGCTGGGCTTGTCTACCAGCTTAACACTCTCAGCCCGCCAACGTTGAAGGTATTTGGTGAAACCTTCTGTTGGATCTTGGGCCATGACTTCTAAAGTCCGCATGGTAGTCTGAAGTTCAGTATTATCAGTATTATCAGAATAGTTTTTAGCGAACTCGGTAGCCACATCTTCCCAAGTGAGGAATCTTTTTGTATTAAACCTATAGAACCAGGCTTTTGGATATTTCCCGAGGGATGTGCCGAACAGATTGATGAACATGTCGGCTTTGACCCCCTTGATCGCCATAAACACCTTGAAAGCTCGGAGGGTAGTAATGGATCCTCCGTCCCTTCGAATATGGGTAACCCTTCTAGATTGAGATCTGTTGGTAGTTTCTCACTAATGGGTGTATAGTCTCGGGAGTTTTCAACTCGGATGTTGTTCTCTTGGGAGGCATGGAACTGTTGTTCGAGCTCACGCACCGTGCTGATCAGTTTGGCAAATGGCCCAGTATTTACCGACCCGTAATTGAAGTCTTGTTCTTCAACGACAGTTAGACGAGCATCCAAGGCCTCTTGGTCGGCTCTTATGAACCCTAGTCGGGTTTCAAACATGGCCTGCTTACTAGCCATGGTTTCTAGCAAAGCCTTCAGTTCATTAATGATGTTTTCCATCTCCCTATTCCCGGTTGTGGATGCCATCCTCTGCGAGAATACCCACGTAATCAGAAATGTTGCTTCGGAACTTGAATACACCAAGGCATAGGAAATAGCGCGGGAGGAGAGACAACTCTGGTTTGACTCGGGTTAGACTCTCCTAAGACAAATATGTAGGGTACGATTCTCGGAGTGATTGTGATTAATCGCCCCGTCGGTGAATAGCCCCCAAGTGAGACCAAGGACTCTTGTAGGACTCAGATGGTGTGACATCTAAGTGACTCAAAAGCAGGATATGTGAGACAACACGTGTAAGACATGACCCTTAGAGCAACCGTGACTGATCGCTCTGCTGAAGGGTAGCCCCCGAGTGAGATTGAAGGTTTTGTTAAGACTCGAGTGTCGGACGAGTGACCCTTAGACGTAAGGATCACGAACCTTTCGCTACAGGGCTATGCCTTGTAAAAGGTTGACTCGGCCTCGAGGAGGGCAGACGGGGTAAGGGAAAAAACTCGCGATGTAAGATCGGCAGAGTTTCGACGCTAGAGACCCTTGACTTGACTTGAATAAGGATAGACCCTGTGATTAGGGTAGACCCTTAAGTTAAAGGACTTGAATTGGGATGACTCGACTTACAGATTGAAAGATGGGCAAAATTCCCCTAGGAAAGGTCGTGGGGACCGTCCTGTCGGAGGGAAAGATCGCGTGTGACTTTCTAGTTAGGACTCGAGTGTTCAGACTAACCTTCCAGTTACGAGTGTATGACTCGTGTTGGTCGGTTATGCCTTTAGGAAAAGGCGGACTAGGATGGGGAAGAAACCCGTGATGTAGGATCGACGGAGTTTCGACGCTAAAGACCTTCGACGTATTACGAAAAGACCCGACACACGAATTACGGTAGGTCCTATAATAAGGAAGGTTTTTGAAAAATGATTGAATTTTGAAAATTGAGAGGGCAGTCTTGAAATTGGCAGTGGGCCAATAGGACCGGGCATTTTGAAATATTAGAATGGTTGCGAGTAATTTCGCGTTTTGAAAATTGTGGAGGTGATCCCGTCTTTTGAAATTGGCAGCATGCCGACAGGGCCGAGTTTATTTATTTTTTGATAAGTTGAATATTTGGAATTTTGAAAATTTGAATATCGAAAATAAATTTCCGAAAATTTGAAAATCGAAAATAAGATCCTGAAGATTTGAAAATCGAGAATTGCATCTCGAGGATTTGTAAAAAAAAAAAATCGAAATGGAATTTGAAAATTCGAAAATCGAATGGTGGATCGGAAATTCGAATTTTGAAATGGACAGCATGCCGGGTAGAAAATAAGCTATTTTGAGTCAAATCGTCAGTCTAAATTTCGGCAGCATTCCGAGTATTGAAAATTGGATATTTTGAAAAGACGGGTCCCGAAACGGACAGCATTTTGGGTTTTTCAAAATTTGGTATTTTGGAAAGATGCATTTTTTGAAATGACGGTTTTTGAAAAAAAAAATGACACGGAAACCAAGTAGTCAAGCAAGCATTACAACGACGCTTATGTATGCTTTACACTAGGTCTCGGTCGGGCAAAATAGGGTCTATACCAAAAACGATGGCATTCTCGTGAATCGGGACGGACTCGCTAAGACGATTTGGTCTTAGGACATGCCGCAAAACCCAGACGAGTTCCGCCATCGAAGTCTTTAGCGCACTCATGTAGGAATGCACCGTGGTATAGTGGGACGTCGGTCACAAGTAACCGGCCCGGGCAAAATTGGGTTATGCATGAATCATTAAACTAATGCGCGCACACTAATATACGAACGATTTCTCTTCGGGTCTCACCCTAGGAACCCCGATGACATGTGGTACATCAGGTATCCCCAGCGGAGTCGCCAAATTGTGGACATGACGTAGGTCCACCCCGACGCGGCCACGCGCGGGTTTGGGTAGGCGAATGAATCTCGTGGTAAGATTGTTCTCGGGTTCGAAATTTAAGTCAAAATGGAGTCGCCACCGAATTTTATGGTTATTCGGAACCATACGAGCCCACTCTATGTCGTCATGGGCTGTAAACAAAGTACGGCTCGCTTCGATTTTAGAGTTTATGGGGCTCGTCCCTTTGCATTGCAATATCGATTGCGTTTAAACCGGCTTTCGTATATAGAATGACTCTCGTGCGCCAATGGTTTCGGGCATCCGGAAACCAAGGTTCTGAGTAAGGGGTGAGGGTACGTGTTGAGAAGCCCACTAAGGACACCCAACCCATATCACATGGCGGCCTCTACTAAGACATCGTTCGTGTTCGTGTGTGCGCGGTAGGTAAAACGATTAAATGATATGCAAACAGCGTTTTCGGGCTAAGCATGCGAGTTGTTGATTAACTACGTCATTTAATGCATCTTGATTCACGTCAAAGTGATTTAGCATGCGATGTTCATTTAAATAAATAAATGGCAAACATCAAATAATAGAAAACTCGTAAATAAATTACAAATTACACGGGCGGAATACAACCCGGAATTCACAGTACAACGAGCAATAAAATAGAATAATTGAATAGGGAATGGTAAACGTTAACTAGAAAAGGACCCGTATATAATAAATATAAACTAGACCGTAAGTTGTGCAAACGGACGAACTTCGATTAAATACACATTATATTGTGTATTAAACGGAGGACGGAGATATGGAACCTAGACGTGGTGCTAGCCCGATCCCGAATCTCGATGCCTTGTCCCAACTTATCACCTCGAGGAATAGAGTCTAAATTAATCATGTGTCGGATACGACTAAAGAGTCGTCGACACAAGATTAATAGTGCGAGACCGTCGATCAAAGTCGTTTTAAGTGATATGATATGCATGGGTTTTGAAAAATATAATCACGTTATTGACTTTACACGTGTCGACTAAAAGTCGTAAAAAAAAATGACGAGGCACAAATGTTGCATTTAAGCTCTCGGATTTCTGGGCTACAGGACCCACTCGATCGAGTCAGGGAATGGACTCGGTCGAGTGCGTCCTCGAAGTAGCTACTGCCCAATCTTTGGGGTCCAACTCGATCGAGTGGCCCATGGCACTCGATCGAGTGCCCCCTGTACGAGGCATGATTCGTTTCATTTTTATTGGTTTGAATTCGATAATTGACCGAGTTAAATAAAAATATTGCATTATTTAAATTCAACTCGGTTCTCGATGTCATAAACGTGTGTTATACGATTATGAGACCGTTATCGGGATTTTATGAAATATGCTATTATGTGATTGAAAAGTTTGATTAATGTCGAAATTATAGTCCTCCGCGTCACGACATCGATACTAATCCTAAAGGATTATGTGATGTCGATATTCGCCTCAACGGATCTCGTACTAATCTTAGAAATGGAGTCTTACGCGTTCAACTATGAGCAATCACGATCGCGTTATGCCCTTGAGTACATTGGGGCGGCGCTCCTCGAAAGGGTGCCACCTCCGTCGTGACTCGTAAAGGAATTAAACGGACTTTGGATGATCGTCGTAGTGAAACGTGTTAAGATCCGAATTAATATTATATAAATATATAAATACACGGTATTAAAATGTTAATGACGAAGTGTAAATAAATAAATAATGTTAGTGGTTAGAGTATATAAATAAAATGTTAGATTAGAGAGTTAGTATACATAAAAATAAAAGTTAGTAACGGAATTAAAAATGTTAGTGTTAGTATAATAATAATAATAATAATGATAATAATAATAATTATAATAATAATAATAATAATAATAATAATAATAATAATAATAATACATAATATATATATATATAAACGTTAAAAAGAGAAGGGAGAAAAAGAAACGGGGTTTGATGACACCCTCAACCTACATGCTTAAATGGCCTCGGAAACGAACTCGTAGTAGCGGCGTGTGCGCGGGAGTGTCGAGATATGTAGGGTGAGTTAGGGTGTGTTTGGTTAGGGAGAGGATGCACTCGGGTCTTTGGCGAGTTTTGATCTCGAGTTTTGATTGTATGTGTGTGTATGTAGAGAGGATGTGTATATGGTGAATGCTTAAAGGTTAAATGATGGATGAAAATGTGAGGGTTTTTGAAGTAGTGATGGCTGAAAAGTATGATGGAAAAAAAGTTGTATAATGTGATGGGTTGATGGGGTATTTATAGGAGAACCCCACGACCTAGGGTCACTCGATCGAGTGGCCCTAGTGCACTCGGTCGAGTGCCTTTGAAAATGAATCTGGTCCGTTTTTTGAGGCTCCACTCGACCGAGTGGGTCAATCAACTCGATCGAGTGGATCAATTAGGATGAGATATTTTAGGAATGATTTGTTGACCTTTTTTTGAATGATTTGGTTCTTGTGACTTGATTCATTTTGTGTATTTAGACATAATGTGAGGCTGGTTCGTCTCGGGATTCGACTTTGACCAGGTTTTGACTCGGTCGCTAAAAGACGATTTTATTTCCAGTGACGGTTTTGACCCAAATTAGTCTCATTTTATTGGAAACGGCCCACTGGGCCTGGATTTGAGGTCGGTTTTGAGAGATTTGCACTCCGCTAAATGCCCACGTCGGATACTATTGATTCCGAGTCCATATTCGAGCGTATTAAGTCACGTTTACGTCCGATCATCATCGGGTGTTTTGTCGGGAACTGCTATAGACACTAGCAGGCAAAATGCGGGTGTCTACAGGTATTCCATACAAACAGTGAAGAGGAGAGGTGATAGTGGATCTCCTTGTCGTAATCCCCTTTTTCTTGGAAAAAAACCAAAGCTCTAACCATTCATGTTTAGGGAGTAGCTTGCAGTAGTTACACATTGCATAAGCATCCTCCTGAAATGAACAGGAAACTGCAAGTGAGCGAGCATCTGTTCTAAAAACTCTCATTCAACTGAAGATCCAACTTGATTATACATCTTGGGGAGACTGTTTTTCTATTGTATAGTCTTATGATATCTTGGCAGATTAAAATATTCTCAATGATACTCCTTCCCTTGATAAATCCTCCTTGAACTGGTAAAACAATTATACAAAACTTTTTCCAGTCTGGAACAAAGGACTTTAGAGATGCCCTTATAATTGACATTGCAGCAAGCTATTGGACGGAATTGAAGTACAGTTACAGGCCTTTCCACCTTTGGAATCAAAGTAACTAAGGTAGTGTCTAGCTGTTTTAGCATCTGTCCTGAGTTGAAGAAGTCTGTAATTGCACTAGTAACTTCCTCCCCACCCACGCATCCTCGAAGAATTTCCTGGAATAACCATCAGGCGCAGAGGATTTATCATTGGGAATACTGAAGACAACATTCCTAATCTCATCAGGTGACACAGGCTTACTAAGAATCTGATTATGCTGCTCCGTACACATTGCCTCTGTTCAATTACTCTCTTACTGATCAACTTATTTTATATTGTATTTTATTGTCCCCCGACAACCCTTTTTGAGCTTTTCTTCTTCCTAAATTATATGTTCAGTGTTAATTTTTATTAGAAAGTTGATACTGCCGATTCTTGTGCTATTTTACAGGTTTGGTACAATTTCAAGCATATTCAGGAGTAGTAGCCTAGATAGGCGAGATGAGAACGAAAGTCGAGCTAGAAAACGAAAAGCCAAGAAGCAAAGAAGAACTCTGCCGTGAGTCTCAGCAGTACTCACTTAATCGAGTGGTGCTATAGCACTCGATCGAGTGCCTCATACCCGCGCCCAACTGGACTACATTAGCGTATTGGGCCGATTCTCCCTTTTTAGCCCACGACGAACTCGAGCTGGAGCCTTCATGAACCCACTCGATCGAGTGATACTACTTGCACTCGATCGAGTGCATCAAACCCCGGGCCGCGTCTTAATTTTAATTCATTTAGAGTTTTGGGATCGTTTTAAGTCGAACTGATTTCTTTTAAATCAGTTTTCTTAAGAGATTGTCAGACACCTTTTACACAACACTTTCAGACACTTTTTTTATATTTCTTAGCATTGAAGTTTACGTTCTTTTCCGATTTCCTTCGCGAGATACATTGAACTCTGTTCCTCCTTTTTCATATCTTGAAATATTCGGTATCGATACTTTTAAGTTTAATTTCAATTTCAGTTTTCTAGTTTAATTCTTGTCTTAATTCATCTTTCGTTTTTGTAGTAATCTAGATTTCAATTTTCGTTTATTGTTTTCTAGCGTAGAATTATTATTGTTTCTCGTTGTTTATTTTAATTCATCTTTATCATGTTTACTTGCAATTTATCTTTTGTTAGTTCGATTACAGTTAATATGAGTAGCTAAGTTTTATCTAGGGTTTAAGGTGATCAATGTGTATTAATTGGGTTATAGTAAATTGACCTATTTCTAATCGTATGAACTGTCTCCTAAATATTGTTTTAATTTTGATTGATTGATTATTGGCCAGGATTAATCCATTAGTATCACAATTAGGACTTTTCTCCGACGGGGTTAAGGACTAATTAGGTCACGATATTTTGGGTAGACTAGCTTAATTCTAGCGGCTGCAGGTTAAGTTTAGTTCTAAAGTTTGTAGAAGTACCGATCGGACCTATGATAACACGCAAATTTAGACCGTTTTACCCCCTATTTTCACTCATATTTTACTCGATTTAGCGTGCTTTAACGTCAATATAACTCATTTTTGACTATATTTCGTATTTTCTAGTTTGAATTTGATTTTTTCTTATTTATTGTCTTTTTCGTGGAATTTGGTACTGCTTTTGTTTGTTTTTGTCTTATAGGTACGTGTTCTTGAATAAAGAGGCGAGGCGAAGCAAGAGGAGCCAAGTCAGGATCCTAGTCAAACCCGACCTTGGACCATATAATCACCCATGACCTATCTCATTCCTATAACCTTCCTAATCCATTCTATCACCATCCTAACCCAACTCAAACCAAGCCCAAATCTTAACCCATTTTCATATCAACCTATAACCAACTCAAGTAATGGTCAAACTGACCCTGACCTTGACCAACCCAATCACCCAACCCAACCCAATTACCCTTATCATTCAAATCTTCATCCTCCAACTCCCTCGAACTCCCTCCATTGACCACCATAACTGGCCACCTTCATCTCCATTTCCGGCGACCACTTCGCCTGAGCTCCGGTCATTACTCCGTCGTCTTCTCCACCATACCCGACCTCCATTTCACCCCTCGCTCCATAAACCACCGTCCACCCTCCGTCCTCCGGCACAACCCAGGCAATGCCTTGGCGACCCATAACCGACCACCACCTTCAACCACCTCCTTATCCCCATCTCCGGCGAGCGCGCAGCAGCAGCCGAGCACCACCGGCAACCTCCGTCACCGTTCCCTGCCCGGATTCCCACCGACAACGCAACAGCACACCAGCGCGACGCACGACCATCTGTGGTTGTCGACTCCAGCGAGCTCGCTCCGGTCACCGTTCTCCCTCCGTCACCTTCCCCGACCAGCTCCAACAACAGCAACGCCGGGGAAGCAACGAGACAACAGCAGCTCCTGCATACACGAGCCCAGAGACCGACAATAGTTGTGCAACAACACCGGCAGCCCTCAACTCCATCTTCCTCTGTTTTCCCGCGACAATCGCCGGCGTCGACACCAACTCCGGCGTCGACCCAGATCCGGAGTGCGGGAGTTAGAAACTGACACTTGAATGAAGCTCGAAGAAATTAAATTAAAACGGTAGGCGAAATCGATATACCGTGGGGTAAAGTTTCGCCCGGTGGTGGGTTATGCAAAGTCCGCGGGGCAAAGTTTCGCCAGATGGGAATCATAGGGTTAAATTCAGCTGATGGGTATCGGGCTGCCACTTATTGGGCTTAGAGGAATAGGGTTTTGATTCTCTCTTCTCTCCTCGATATATATGTAACCCCTCATTTTGAGGAAGAGGCACTATACCACATCACTACCTAAGCAATCACACATTAGTAGATTATTAGTAGATTATAAATAGCTTTTAGTAGATTAATTAGTGGGGGAGATTTTTTGTAACACCCCCATTTACCCAGAAGCTTTATCAAGACATTTCCAAGTAAATAAAGGTGTTACCATCTCGGTATTACCCGAGGCAGTAGTCCATTATAATACAATTCAGAAACCAACCATTTAAAACTAAATAACGAACTATTACAATCTCGTATCTACAGAACTCGGTTACATAATTACAGCAGCGGAAGCACAACTAATAAGACTACAACCTATAATGTGGTTAGTGATAGCGCAGACCCATCCCGTACAGTCAACCAGAATACAATCATCACACATCATCAACCTGCACACTAGCACTGCTCCCCAAAAGACCGGAAATGTCAATTGGATCATCGCAAGTCCCCAATAAAATAGGGTGACAATTTAAACAGAGAATACGGTTAGAATATGCTAACATCATAACACAAGTACATAATATAAAACATTCAGTCTCGATCGTCTTGGTACCATCTTCGGTACCAATCCTCAATATCATCTCCACATTCTCAGTACCATCACGGTACCAATCAATATCCCCATCTCAATATTCTCAGTACCGACATCGGTACTGTGAACATGACATAGGTCCACCCCGACACGGTCACGCGCGGGTTTGGGGAGGCGAATGAATCTCCATATGAGATGGGTCGAATTGAAATTTAAATCAAAGTTGGAGTCGCCACCGAACTTTGTGGGAGTTCGGGCCCGTTCGAACCCACTCTATGTCGTAGTGGGCCGTGTATAAAATACAGCCCATTTCCGATGTCAGAGTTTATTGGGTTCGTCCCTTTGCATTTGATACCGATACCGACGTTATCGGATATCGTGTATTGAATGACTCTCGTTTGCCAATGGATTCGGACATCCGGAAACCATGGTTCTGAGTAAGAGGTGAGGGTACGTGTTGGGAAGCTCACAAAGAACACCCAACCCCGCCCGCACATTAGCGGCCTCTACTAAGATATCGTTTGACTCTCGAATACGCGCGTTAGTAATACGGTGAAAATGATATGCAAACATTGTTTTCCCTAAACATGCAAAAATTGAATGGCTTGCTAAGTCGACTTAATGCATGAAAATTAACGTCAAAGTTGTATTTTACCATGTGAGGTTTGTTTTAGTCTAATAAAACAAATAATGAAAAGAAATTGCTACAAACATGAACAAACAAGTTAGTAACGGTTTGTAAATCGAATAAGAAATATAAATTTGATAACATGCTTGATTTTGAAAAGGCTTTATGACACCTGACGGATTAGTACGTATTGACCGAGGTCAAAAAATATTTGTCGAAATCTGAAAATATGCCGAGAAAGTCGTTGTTTTATGTAAAAAAAACGATGTTAAGAAAAATAGAGAAAACAAAAAAGGGAGGCCGCGGTTTCCAAGCCCCCGCGCGAGTCGCCTGGGAGGGGCGCGACTTGCGTGGGCGGTTGTCTCGGCTCGTTTATTTTCGAAAGTTGATAATTTTATTAAATGGCGTACAAATATTGAATAATTTGTACTCGACTCAATATTTTTGATATTCGTTATATTCGATTATGCAATCGATATCAAATACTCGGAATAAATTTTTTAGAAAAAAAATGTTTTGAAAATCATTTTTGTAAATTAAACTAAAAACGATGTTTGACTCTCTCCGCGTTGAAAATCGTTGTGTTATGTTTTTGAGATTGTATAACGATTTTCTAGCATCAACGAGATTAATGTAATTCTTTTAATACGATATTCGACTAGAGAATCGATATCATATTTTTAAGAATATTCGTTATATGAAAATAGTTTTGTTAGTATCGATATTAGAAATAATAAAAAAAATGCGACGAATGACCCATAAAAAATGACCGCCGAAGACACGACGCAAAGAAGAAGAAAACGAGAGAAAGGAAGGAAGAAAAGGAGAAGTCGGGTTTGATTTTACACCTCAACCTACATGCTTTTGTATACTCGGATCGGGGCTCGTCGGGATGTGGCTAGGGCACAGGAGCGTCGAGTTAACGTAAGTGAGTTAGGTTGGTTTGGGTTCGGACGTGTAGGGTGTCGGGTCTAAGGGGTCGGTTCCTTCGGGTCTCGGTGTTATACTATCGTTTTCTCGATGCTAAGTGTAAGGAGTACGTCAGGGAGTGAATGTGTAGATGTATGAATTTTCTGTGTGTGGGTTGAATGTGTATGAATATTGTATTTGAGGGTCCTATTTATAGGAAAAGAAGGTTGAGAGAGGTATCTTGCTTGGACAACAAGAAATACCGGTTTGGATAGGAAACGTAAGAATTTGAAAGGAACGAGAATTCCGTTACTTGGTGAAGAAGAAAGGAAATCTCGGTTGGGAAGGGGAGCTCGGCCGAGTATCCTACGCCCGGTCGAGTGTTTGATTCGATGTTTGGATAGAATTCCTACTTGAGATCGAATTCTATCTTTAAACGGATTTGTTTAATATTTTTTTGTAGCTAAATTTTATAGTATTCGAGTCTAGGCCGGACTCGTGAGGTGACAGGGCTGGTCCGTGTGTCTCGGGAATATCTTTGACCGGGTTTTGACTCGGTCGCTAAAAGACGATTTTGCCCCTGGTGTCGGATTCGACCCAAATTAGTCTTATTTGACTCGAAATGACTTGCTGGGCCTGGTCTAGAGGTTGGTTTTGTGAAATTTGTACTCCGTAAAAAGCCCAAGCCAAATGACCATGATTTCAAGCCCATTTTCGAGTACGTTGAAGCACGTTTGCGTCCGATCATCATCGGGTGTTCGTCGGAAGCTACTATAGACACCTGGCGGTCAAAATGTGGGTGTCTACAGAGCCCGCACTCTGACTGAGGCTTGGACAGGGCGAAAGTCAGAGTAGCTACCAGGTCGGATTAAGACCTAGCAGACTTCCGATCGGGTCGTTTAAAGTCCATTAGACCTGCGTGAAGGGCCCGCCGACCATGGATTAGAAATGTACCTGAGCTGATGATGATAACTCCGTGGGGAATTGGACTTGTAGTATACGTCTTGGGTGCGCCTATATATGGGCTCATCTCGTTAAATGCCGCTGGGGAGTTTAGTGCACGTTACTGCTTGAGTCGTCCTGTACATAATTATGCAAAGTTGCAAAGTTTTGCATGTAATATTTGTAGGAAAATGACTCGCGCTGGGGAATAAAAATTTTGAGAAAGGTTTTGAGTTTTGGACTTGAAAGAGTCTTGAAAATTAGAGAATTTTTTACTGTGAAAAGGAATAGGAATGCTCGGGATTACATAGCTAGACCCTGGGATAAGGACTGTATGCTAAATCCTCTAGGATTGGGAATCCTAAAGTGAGGAGGAAAGTCGATTTCATGCTATAAATACCCTTTCCTTGCTCACAATTTTTCATAATTCTCACAACTCCCTTCCTTCTTAAAGAGAAACAAGCCTTCAGAAATTTATTCTTCTTTTTAGAAATCCAATTAAGGGAATCGATCGATTAATTGAAATGCTGCAGGATTGGTCCCGATTTTTCAGAGATGCAGATAAAGTCATTCTGAATCAGAATGGTGTTATCCAATTATTTACGATCCGCCAGATGCAAGTAGACCGTCACTTTTTGGATGTTTGTCTGTCCTATTGGGATGACACTTATCATGTCTTTGGTTTTCCGCGAAATCTGTCCTATCCTTGAGGAAATTGCTGCTGTAGGAGGATGAAATCCCATACTCCGCCCTGCTATCCCCTTTTCAGTTCATGATCCAAGGAGGAAGCTACGGGAAGTTTTAGGGCTTTCTCATATGGAGATATCTCGTATGTTGGAGGGAGATACCGTTTCTTTGATCGATTTGGCTGAAAAATTTATGAACCCAGATGACGTCCGGGTCAGGCCGGTCCATAGCCGTAGGGCCTTTACTTTCTGTATGCTCCATGTTTACGCCTTCATAGGTCATATGGATTTATTATCTTGCATGGGTCACGTCCGACTTTTCACTGTGGCTGACCTGATGGAAACGGAGCACAGCCCAGCTTGCTGATTACAGGAGAGATTATCCATGGTTTGGATAATCGCAAAAGAGATCCGTCAACCCGGTTGACTGGGAGTACCCGTCTTTTATAGGTATATAGATTTTTTTTTTTTTTTTTGTAATTTTCCGGCTTTTACGGCTTTTCCGGTTTTTCTCGATTTTTTTTATGACGCGGTTTTTTTCAACTTTTCGCGGTTTTTGATTTTTTATGATTTTTCAGCTTTGGCTATTCGAAAGATTATCGATCGTGGACCCTCCCCTAGACGTAAGCCGATACCGCCCCAATCAGGTGATGACGAGGAGACGGACCGTTGACTTTTCTCGCCTCAATACTCAAAAATACTGGGACGAAGTGCTGTCTTTCCAAGAAGGCCCATTGATCCGCTGGACCTTACCCTGGTGGCCCATCTATGTCCGGACCGGTTTAGAATCCCGAGATAGGGCTCGGTATCAGATGATCCTATCTTTTAGACAAACAATTCACCTCTTCCCCGATCACATACTTAGGCAATATGGTCGGGCCCAAAGAATCCCGGAAATCGAGGCAATCGTGAGTGAATCAACTCAGCTAACGGACGTAATGTGTGACACTTTGATGCAAAGGTGGTATACCCGTGCTACTTGGTCTGTTCCCAAGACTCCTCATTCGATCTGGGTATCTGATTCTTATGTGAAATGGACCAGGGCTGATTCTGCTAAAGCCCGAACTGCCTTGAAGTTTGATGAGGCTTTCGACCTGTTGCGTCGAGAACAAGCTAAAGATAATAGAAGCTTTTTTGACGAGGGCGTTACTCCGGCAAGTCAGAAAGGGAAATCTAGGACTCAGACTGAAGGGTCCAGTACTAAGGGTGCACGGGGGAAAGTGAGCCCCCAAACAGACCTGGAAAGGAGACTCGGCCCAAAGTTAAGGGTTCAGGACCGACTTGGTCCTCGAGACAGGCTACCCGAGCACGTAAAGGCTCGGCTTAGGCCAGTGACAATGGCAGAAGACCCGTTGTCAAAGAAACGGGTTCGGGCAAAGGAAATTCCCCTTGTGATTATGGAACGTTCGCCTCCGAAAGATAAGGGGAAAGAAAAAATGCAAGAGTAGTCTCCTAATTTTTATTATTTAAGTACTACTATTATTTTTGTGGTGTGATTTTTGTTATTCGTTTTTTTTTGTGATGTTTTTTTTTGAAATTCCCGAATTTATCGGTTTTTTAATAATAAAAGACATATTAGTGAATACCGCTCCCGTATTCTCGTTATTGCAGTGGTTGAACCCTTTTGAGGGGTTGCCTACGTATCCATAATTAATGGAATCAAACCTTCCGTAGTTCAGAATTATTTTTGCAATTTTCGAAATACATCAAGATTATTAATTCAAGATGTGTGACGATAGGATAAGTAATCCTAACTTATTGACTTGCTTAAAATTTTGAAAACATATAAAAAGAAATTTTTTTCTAAATTTTGCAAATGACATTGAGGTAGGATCTTAAGGCTAGTAACGCTTCAACTGATCCAAGTTAGTTGGGTTGACGAATTCGTTCCCGTCCAAGTCTGTTAGCATTACTGATCCTCCCGAAAGGATTTTCTTTACTAAGTATGGCCTAGCCCAATTGGGTTTGAATTTTCCCCTTGGGTCAACTGGTAGCAAAGCTCGAACTGATTTTAGGACTAGATTGCCATCTTTGATATTTCTGGGCCTAACCCTTTTGTTAAAAGCCCGTTGTATCCTTTTTTGATATATCTGAACATTATTCAGGGCCCGAGATCGCAGTTCGTCCAAGAGGACTAGCGAGTCATATCGGGCTTGGACCCAATCTGCTTCAGGTACCTGGCTCTCGAGCAGAATTATGAGGGACGGTACTTCTAACTCAACTGGTTGGACCGCTTCCATTCCATATGTCAGATAATAGGGAGTTGATTCGGTTGCGGTGCGAATTTATGTCCGATACCCCCATAAGGAGAAAGGTATCTTCTCAGGCCAGTCCCGGTAATTCTCAGCCATCTTTTTAAGTATGGTGACAATCGTTTAATTGGCTGCCTCTACCGCTCCATTTGTTTGGGGACGGTAAGGCGAAGATGTATGTCTTTGAATCTTATACTTTTCCAGCAAAGAGGCGGTTTCAGCTTGGAAGTGGGTCCCGTGATCGCTGATGAACTCGTGCGGAATCCCGTATCGACATATAATCTTGTTTTGGATGAATTTAGCCACATGCTTGGCATTCAAAATCCGGTATGACTCAGCTTCGACCCATTTGGTGAAATAGTCAATAGCCACTAAAATAAAGCAGTGACCCCCTGTCCCGGAAGGGTTCACTTTTCCAATTATATCTATTCCCCATGTCGAGAATGGCCATGGTGACGTCATAGAATATAATAGGGACGAAGGCATATACTGCACATTGGCGAAAATCTGACAGTTATGGAAGTGTTTGACATATAACTGACTGTCAGTTTCCATGCTATTTCAATAATATCCGAGTCTTGTGATTTTTCGGGCCAACATATGGGCGTTCATATGCGGACCATTTTCACCATCATGTACCTCAGCCATGACTCTTTCGGCTCGTGTTTTGTCAATGCGTAGGAGTAGAGCCCCTTGCGCTGTCTTCTTATATAACTGTCCATCGTCTTTGCGGATAAACTGGGTGGCCCACCTTCGCAAGGCTTTCTTGGCCCAGTTTTCAGCTCCCGGAGGATATTCTCCCGATGTTAAATAGGTCAGAATAGCCTGGTACCAAGGTTGTGGATCGGTTATTTCGATATCTTGAATAGCGTTGATATATGCCGGCTCGGATCGTCTTTCGACGCAGATAGGCATGCTAGTTAGATGCGCTGGGATATTCAGTAAAGATGCTAATTTTGAAAGAGCATCTGCAAACTGGTTTTCTTCCCGAGGTAGATAGATGTATTCCACCTTTTGGAACTGTTTTTCGAGAATCTTTACTCGCGCTTGGTAAGCCACGAGATTTACGTTCCGAGTTTTCCATTTTTGTAGGGCTTGATTAATGACTAAAGACGAGTCACCGTGGACCCGGAGACTTGTTACTCCTAAATCAGCGGCGGCTTGCAGCCCGTGAATGCACGCTTCATATTCGGCTGCGTTGTTAGTCACCTCGAAATCTAGCTTAATGGATAACGGGGTATGTTCCCCTTGTGGTGAGATTAACAGAATTCCGACCCCGAATCCTCGAAAGTTGGATGCCCCATCAAAATACAAATCCCATGTTTCGGTGTCAGTATGGAATATGTCTTCATCAGGAAAGGCCCAAGTATCGGTGTGTCCTTCCTCGGATACCGGACCATCGGCAAGGAACTCCGCGACTACCCGGCCTTTGATGTCTTTTAAAGGTACAAACTTGATATCGAACTCAGCCAGCATTAATGTCCACCTGGATATTCGGCCGTTAAGTATGGGCTTTTCGAACAAGTACTTGATTGGATCCATTTTGGGTAGCACATGTACCTCGTGACTGAGCATATAGTGTCGGAGCTTTTTAGTGGCCCAAACTAAAGTTAAGCACGTCTTTTCGAGCATCATATACTTGCACTCGTATTCCAAGAACTTTTTACTGATGTAGTAAATAGCCCGTTCTTCGGAATCGACAGTTCGGGCCAGCATAGCGCCCATGGCTGTCTTGGTCGTTGTTAGGTATAATGACCGAAGCAGGCCCGGTTGGGGTGGCATTAATACCGGTGGAGAGGATATTATCTCCTTGAGTTTTGATAAGTGTAGTTTGTAGTGCCTATTTTGTTGTGTTTGGTCCCCGTTTCTCTTGTGGAATCGCTCCTTGCGAGCGGTTTCTGGTCTACATATGCTTCTTGTAGTTCGTTTCAGGTTCCCAAGGCCATTCATGGGGAATCGGAACGATTCCGACTCGTTTCATACACTTTTGGAGCCAACGAAGAAAAGGAACGATCACTCGGTGCCTTGGATTCAATTCCGAGACCTTGGGACCCATTCCCGAGCCCCTTAGACTCGATCCCGAGCCCCAAGAATCGATGAGAAGCCCATGAGAAGCAAGGAGGGACCTTGAAGATCATATTGGAGGCCTACAAGACCCATCCCCGTCAGGAAGGACCTCATTCCGTCCGGGATGAGGTGCACAAAATGCGAAGGGTCTGTTTTGGGTCCCTACTGGTCGGGACCATGCCGTCCCGGTCGGGATCACCCCGTCCCGGACGGGATGGGACAGCTGCAACCCGCTTTTGCTTCTTTTCTTCTCCTTTCCTCTTGTAACCCTATATATACCCTCCCTCTTGTAATCTAAGCTTATGTTCTTCATTACCCATAAACCCTAGACTACTTTAGCATAGATTAGCATAGATTAGTGTAGATTAGTCTTTAGTTTATCCTTAATCTTAGATTATCCTTGTATTAATTGAATTCTTGAAGATCTCTACCAAGATTGACAACCTTGGTATATGTATTTGGGTTTTCTCTTCTATGCAAGTTTTTCATTCCTCCTTTCATCTTCTAGTTTGGTATAATCTCTTTTCCCTTCTCTTAATCTTGTTTATTCATTCAAGTTTTAATCTTTGTTCATTGTATTGTTCATTGTTCATAGTTTTCACTAGTTTCGTTATTTATATTTTGTTGTTTATGTTGATTTCTCTTGTTCATGTTAATGTTTGTTTAGATATGTGTGAGTAGACTTTTTGTGGGGTTAGTAGGGTGATTAAGTGTTGATTATGGATGATTAGGGTTTGATTGAGGGTAAAGGTTGATCCTTTTGTTACTAGTTACATGTTGAGCCCTCCATGTGTTTGTTGAATTGCTTGTTTGAGTAGAATTGGCCATCCTTCTCATGCTAGTCTTCTTCTTCTTATTTCGTGGTTGACTTGTGATTGAATTCTTGTGTATTCGGGTTTTGTCTTTGACGCGAGAGCGCGGACCGACCTTGCATAAGTATTCGGGTTTTGTCTTTGACACGAGAGTGCGGACATAGGCCTTGACGCGAGAGCGCGGACCATCCTTAGTAACTAGGTGAACCTTGCGCCATCGATCTCCTAACTATCCTACTACACTTATGAACCCGACCTAACCCTATTCTTTCCTTATTCTTTGTCCTTAGCTTAGTTCTAGTCATAGTTTACCCCCATTCCTATCGTTCTAGATTAGCTTAGTCCCGAGACCTAGTCTTGTATTTGGGGTAGACCTTAGTCTAGACACCTCTTTACCGTCCCCGTGGATTCGACCCAACTTGCCCTATCTACGTGTTAGGAATAGTTGGTTTTTTATTGATCGGTGGGGATCCACGACAAAACCCTCCCATCAATTTGGCGTCGTTGCTGGGGACGGTGCTAGTTTAGACTTTTTTTCCCTATTTACTTGATTTTGTCTTCGTTTTTGTAGTTTTTTTTTGTTTATTTTCTTTTGCTTCTTGTGTGTGTGAAGTTTATTTCTTTCTTGTCTAGTGCCCTAAAAGCACTAGACTTCTCACGTTTGCTCTTAGTCTACAGTTTGTGCCAAGAGGTGGTGACCATCTTCTTCTTTACAACTTAGAGCCACTTTAACGGACGGTTGCTAGATTAAGAGGTCCTCAACCAGGTACGAGCCACGATTTTCGAGTATAGCATGAGGTTTGATCTAAACTCCCCACCCATAGAAGCCGTAACAAGCTACTCCTCTTCCCCCATGAATCGAGACTATGTCGTGATGTCTCCGAGCTACCACCAAGCTTCATTTGGTAATCAAGAAACCCGTGGGTATGAGCTTCAAGGATATGGAAGCCAATTTCCCCAAAACCCACCGTATCACCAATCACCTCAACCTCACTACTCACAATATGATGCCCCACCACTTGGGCATCATCAAGGTTTACAAGTAGCACTCCAAAACCCCAATGACCACCGAACGCCCAACTTGGAGTTATATCAATCATTTCTTCAATTTCAAAGGAGCCAACAAGAAATGGCCATTCAAATGCAGAAATTCTTGGCCCATTGTCGAAGGGAATCCGAGGCGATGGATGCTCGATTAAATGCGTTATCGGTTAAAAACGTAATGTTTTTATCCCCAACATCGCAACTCGATGAAGGGTGCTCACTTGAGCAAAGGGAGCAACCTAATCACGAAGCCGCCGATGAAGGTCCTTTTGGTAGCGAAATTTCCTTTGAAGTACCTCAATCGTCTACCCTATAAGAGGCGAAAGAGGAGATAATCCTTGATGGAGGAGTTTTTGGTGAAGAATTGGGTGATGATAGTGGGAATTTGAAGAGTTTCATTGATGAAAACACCGATATAATAGAGGAAAGTCAAGAGTCTACCCCCTCTATACTTGTTGAACGTTCAATCCCCACCGCTTGCCCTCCTCTTGAGCTTCATGCCGCTTCTTGTGAGACTATTGTTGAGGATGTTGAACTTTGGGATGAGTTGAGTAAGATGATAAGTGTTGTGAAGTCATAGGACATGAATGAAGAAATCAAGTCGCCCATATGTGACAATCCAATGAAACATTGTGAACCCCTTGTGTGTAATTTGGATCTTGGTTTAGAGGAGGTTGAAACCGCTTGCTTGAGTTTCAAATCTCTTCTTATTGATGATATGGGGAAGAACGATGTTTTAGGATTTGAAGATATTGGGCCGGAAGTTGTTGATGACTTGGGTTTGCTTGATGATAAGAAGACGGTTAAGCTCCCTTTCGACACTTGTGCTAGAATTTTGAGCTTTGGTTGTGCTAGGAGACGATGCTTAGGGAGGAAGAGATCGGTAAGGCTTGTAGGATGGATAGACCACGGAGACAACATGCAAGATGACGTTGGGTCGTTGGATTACCACTTCTTGCCTCCACCTTGGAGGCCGTGGAGGATAGCTTGGCTTGGGCGCTCTTTAGGCCTTCATTACGATGTCGGTCGTGCGTTTGACTTGCTCCTCCAAGCCCTTGAGGGCTATGGTTGAAGAATGAGAGTCCACCATCCTCGGTTTGACGGAGTCCCTAAAGAACCGTCATGTTGTATATTCTCCTTCTTTCTTCTTTAGAGTTCTTGTGTTTGTAATTGTGTTATTTATATTTTTGTTTCTAGGATTCGTTTGATTTGTGGGATCCTTGTAATCTTGGAATTTTTGATGAGCAATGTGAGGGAGGGATTTTGATGAATGTGTTTGAGCTTATTTGGTAGGTGTGAAGGGAAGATGCATGCTAGAGAGGAGTGGTCATTGTTAGAGCTTGGATTGTGAGCAAGGGAGTCGGTTTTTGAAGCTTTGGACAAGCTTTTGGGGTTATAGAGGGTTAGAGGACTCTTCCCGGCCGAGAAGAGTGCATCCCGTCCGGGAAGGATGAACCATCCCGACCGTGAAGGATGTCATCCCGATCGGGATGAGTGTACCAAAAATTGGGTTTTCTAGAGTGTCATCCCGACCGCGATGGGAGCTTCCCGACCGGGACGGGTGTGTCATCCCGACCGGGACCATCCATCCCGACCGGGATGATGCCATGCTCCTTCTTTTGGCCTTTTCTTTGTCATTCGAGCCCACCCAACCATTTTATACCCCCTCCCAACCTCCTAACCTCTATACCTATCCTTGCCCTTATCATACGACCCCTACACTTCATATACACACATTCACTTCTTTTTCTCTTCACTTTACACTGACTTTCACATCAAATCCCACCTCCTTATACCTTTGTACTTTAACCATGCGGCCTTATTGAGAAGGAAGAGGAATAGCAATGACAAAGACAAGCTACGTGCCGATACCGACCTATGAGACGATGGAGCGAGTGAGTTGCTAACCGCATGGTACGGCAACTATCCTTTCTTTTCCGTCTTTTATTGCTTGTCTTCTTTTGTTAGTTCCCCTTCCCCTTATCATTTGTGTCATGGTGGCC
Source organism: Agrostemma githago (assembly GCA_958450325.1). NCBI lineage: Eukaryota > Viridiplantae > Streptophyta > Magnoliopsida > Caryophyllales > Caryophyllaceae > Agrostemma > Agrostemma githago. Next base: position 54,485,496 of record OY288247.1, on the reverse strand, counting down.
CTCGGGGCCTTGGTAATTGTTGCTCCCGACTCTCGATGACGTGACTACATCGAGAGTCATTTCAAAATCCAAATTTACAATATTTTTACCCTTTTGTAGGATTTAGTCGGATTTGGGCGGAATCCGGGCTAGGTGACTTGATTACACCTAGTCCTCCCCTCCCATTTTCCTTTTATTTCTTTCTTTTTTATCTCTTCCCCCATCCATATCTTTTCTCGTCTCGGCCCATGGTGACTTGACTACACCCCGGCCGGACACATTCTACCCTTTTCTCCGCTTTTCTTTTTGATTTTTAGCTTTATTTTCGTAGTTTCTTTCCTTTTTAGTGTCTCCATACACTACGGTCGAGCATGAGGACATTGCTCGGTTTAAGTGTGGGGGAGCGATATTCTATCGTAGTTAGTTTTATTTTCGTAGTTTTTTCGAAAAATCTTTAAAAACCCTAAAAATTTGAAAAAAATTCACGAAAATCAAAAAGATTTTTACTTTTTGTCTTTTTCTTTTGTGTCTTTGTGTCGTGTTTTTGTGTTTTGTGTGTGTGTTTGCCCTTTTTCCCTATAGGTTCCTTAATCGCCGTAATTTTCGGAAAGCTCAAGACAACCAGTAACGTCATTCTATCTCTTTTCCTCTTTGTTTCTTGTGAAGTTTGGAGGAGAATTGTGATGATGTGTGCTCGGGTGGAGCTTGTTGAAATTTGTGGTGGTTGTGGTAACTTGTTTGGATGTTTCGGGGTGGTGTTTATTTTGTTTTTATATTTATTTTCTTTCCTCTTATTATGTTTTGTTTTGTTGTGTGTGTCTCATTTCCTTTCGTCCTTGTTGTGTCTTGTGTTTGTGTCTAGTGTGTAAAAAGGTTTTCGAAAACCTGGTTTTGAGACTAGTGTGCAAGTGTTTACTTTCCCTTCCTAGTGATGTAAATCAAGTCTTGGACTTTAGTCTTGTAGAATGACCCTAAATCAATAGTTTCGTTGGTCCCTTACCTTGAGTCCACCTAGCTTACTAGAGATTTACTACGGGATTTGCATTTGACCATTATGACCACCCACGGTGTGAAAAGGCCTTGGTTGCCGAGTCCCGTTCCTTAGGTGACCGTGTTCAGAATTGTTTGACTAGTCCAAGTTTCTCCCCTTTTTGTGGGTTTGAAGGGAAGGACGCTCCCCGACTCACCCATTTCCCTATCTCCTACACATATCCACAAAATAAAGTTGCAATATGTTGAAATCTCTCTTTCTTAGTTGCAAAAAGAAATGCCTACACTCATATCTAGCCAAAAGGGCAAAGAAAAGAAAAAGAAAGAAAATGAAAGAAAGAACAGATTGAAGAAAAAGAAAAGGCACAAAAAGCCAAAAAGAAAATACAAAAGATGAAAAAGAAATGGCATAGCAACACAAGAAGCAAAAATGCAAAAGAAAGAAAATGACAAAAGAAAACCGTCTCACAAAAAGATTCTCACCCTCTCAAAATAAGCCTTTTTCTGATCGTTACCGTGAAGAGCCTACCAAAGGACCGAGTCCCTAGGAAGGATGATAGCGGTAATGGTCGGTCTTCCCTCATTTTTCAATCATATCCACCTTTTTACTTGGACTAGTTGGGCGATTTTAGGCATGGGATGACCCTCTTGGCTCATCGCTAATGGGGGCGGGGTCTCACTTACCTACAGTGTCGACTAACACCGTGGTTCATCCTTTTCCATCCCGCCGATCGTCCCGTAGTACGTTCTTAGAAGGTTAGGAGGAACCTAGGTAAGTTACCAACATTTTTATTGCTTTGTCGTCATACTGTTTGGGTTTGGTCCATTTCGGTTTGTATTGCTAGCTTGGGAACGTTGTCACTTGCCTTGAGTCCTTAGCCGGTGTCTATTTCACCGCTTTGTTGAGGGAAGCGGTATTTGTTTTGTCTTGGATGCAGTCGTTTGGTGTTTGTTTGTTTGTGTGTTTCCGTGTCCGGTTGCATCCACAGTTTTGTCGCAAGACCCCACTTGCCTTGCGGAGAGCACTTGTCCTCTAAGTGTTCTCGCGTGAGTTAAAAGGGCGTAGGGTGCGCTAATACCCGCTCGGCTAGTAGTGTAGTTCTTTTAGTTAGTTTGTGCTTACTCGAGGGCGAGTAAGGGTTAAGTGTGGGGGAGTTGATATGTGTAGTTTGTAGTGCCTATTTTCTTGTGTTTGGTCCCCGTTTCTCTTGTGGAATCGCTCCTTGCGAGCGGTTTCTGGGCTACTTATGCTTCTTCTAGTTCGTTTTAGGTTCCCAAGGCCATTCATGGAGAATTGGAACGATTCTGACTCGTTTCATACACTTTTGGAGCCAGCGAAGAGAAAGAACGATCACTCGGTGCCTTGGATTCGATCCCGAGACCTTGGGACCCATTCCCGAGCCCCTTAGACTCGATCCCGAGCCCCGAGAATCGATGAGAAGCCCATGAGAAGCAAGGAGGGACCTTAAAGATCATATTGGAGGCCTACAAGACCCATCTCCATCGGGAAGGACCTCATCCCGTCCGGGATGAGGTGCACAAAATGCGAAGGGTCTGTTTTGGGTCCGTCCCGGTCGGGATCACCCCGTCCCGGTCGGGATCACCCCGTCCCGGTCGGGACCATCTCGTCCCGGATGGGATGGCCCAACTGCAGCCCGCTTTTGCTTCTTTTCTTCTTCTTTCCTCTTGTAACCCTATATATACCCTCCCTCTTGTAATCTAAGCTTATGTTCTTCGTTACCCATAAACCCCAGACTAGTTTAGCATAGATTAGAATAGATTAGTGTAGATTAGTCTTTAGTTTATCCTTAATCTTAGATTATCCTTGTATTAATTGAAATCTTGAAGATCTCTACCAAGATTGACAACCTTCGTAGATGTATTTGGGTTTTCTCTTCTATGCAAGTTTTTCATTCCTCTTTTCATCTTCTAGTTTGGTATAATCTCTTTTCCCTTCTCTTAATCTTGTTTATTCATTCAAGTTTTAATCTTTGTTCATTGTATTGTTCATTGTTCATAGTTTTCACTAGTTTCATTATTTATATTTTGTTGTTTATGTTGATTTCTCTTGTTTATGTTAATGTTTGTTTAGATATGTGTGAGTAGACTTTTTGTGGGGTTAGTAGGGTGATTAAGTGTTGATTATGGATGATTAGGGTTTGATTGAGGGTAAAGGTTGATCCTTTTGTTACTAGTTACATGTTGAGCACTCCATGTGTTTGTTGAATTGCTTGTTTGAGTAGAATTGGCCATCCTTCTCATGCTAGTCTTCTTCTTCACATTTCGTGGTTGACTTGTGATTGAATTCTTGTGTATTCGGGTTTTGTCTTTGACGCGAGAGCGCAGACCGACCTTGCATAAGAATTCGGGTTTTGTCTTTGACACGAGAGTGCGGACATAGGCCTTGACGCGAGAGCGCGGACCATCCTTAGTAACTAGGTGAACCTTGCGCCATCGATCTCCTAACTATCCTACTACACTTATGAACCCGACCTAACCCTATTCTTTCCTTATTCTTTGTCCTTAGCTTAGTCCTAGTCATAGTTTACCCCCTTCCTATCGTTCTAGATTAGCTTAGTCCCGAGACCTAGTCTTGTATTTGGGGTAGACCTTAGTCTAAACACCTCTTTACCGTCCCCGTGGATTCGACCCGACTTGCCCTATCTAAGTGATAGGAATAGTTGGTTTTTTATTGATCGGTGGGGATCCACGACAAATCCCTCTCATCAATTTTATCGAAAGCCATCTGACATTTACCGTCCCATAGTGTCCGTTCTCCTATCTTCAGTTTCTTGAAAATGGGCTCACATACCATGGTTAACTTTGAAATGAACCAGCTGATATATTGGACTTTCCCGAGAAACCCCCTTATTTCCTTTTCAGTTTCAGGTGGCTGCATCTCGGTAATGGCTTTGATCTTAGTCGGGTCAACCTCGATTCCGCGTTGGCTGACGATATGGCCCAGTAGCTTGCCCGATGTTACCCCGAAACTGCATTTTTGAGAGTTTAACCTCACAATGTACTTGCGTAATCGGGTAAAGAACTTTCTTAGGGCCGCAATGTGCCCGCTTCGGTCTTTGGTTTTGACGATCATGTCGTCCACGTAGACCTCCACTTCCTTATGCATCATGTCATGCAATAAAGTGGTGGCGCTCCGTTAATAAGTGGCACCGGCATTGATAAGCCCAAATGGCATCACGGTATAGCAGTAAGTACCCCAAGGTGTAATGAAGGCGGTCTTACTCATGTCTTCCTCCGCCATTTTGATCTGATTGTATCCGGCATACCCATCCATGAATGATAGAAGGGCATGATCGACCGTGTTATCCACCAGTATGTCGATGTGTGGTAATGGGAAATCGTCTTTTGGGATGGCCTTGTTAAGGTCCCGGAAATCTACACATACTCGTACTTTACCGTCTTTCTTGGGTACTGGCACGATGCTTGCAACCCAGTCTGGGTATTCAGACACTTGGATAAAGCCCGCTTTGAATTGTTTATCGACTTCTTCCTTGACTTTGAGAGACTATTCGGGCCTCATTCTCCGGAGTTTCTGTTTTACCGGCTTATACTCGTCTTTGATGGGTATACGGTGTTCAGCTATCTTCCGGTCTATTCCGATCATGTCCTTGTAGGACCATGCGAAGACGTCCTTAAATTCCTGGAGGAGATCTGTGAATTGTTGTTTCTCCTCAGGATCTAGAGATAAGCCTAGCTTAAGCATCTGAGGTTCTAAAGGGGTTCCTACGTTGATGGAGTCGGTTTCTTCGATTACTGGATCTCGGGACTCCCTCTGTTCGAGTTGCTCGATTAGATGCGGAGGCAGTGGAACCTGTTCGTCGGGTTTCTCAATGTCATTGCAAGCAAAATTTTTGAAAATGTTTTGAAAATAAGACAAGTCGTAAGCAGAACGGTTATCGTTATTATTGATAGTGAATTTTGAAAAGAGCTCGAAAAGAGCTGCCATCTGATCGTTGGTGAGTGGCGGAATAGGGAGAACCCTCGCGACAGACTCCGAGGCTCCCGTAGGTGTGACTAAAGGAAGGGGGGTTACAGACTCGATCCTAGTACTGGACCCTCTAGACTTAGACTCAGACTGGAACTCTGACTCTGACTCAGATTCGGACTCGGATTCAGTATCCGGCATATCCCCTTCACCGGTAGTTAGCTTGTAGACTCGACCCTGGCTGTCGGTCCACTTAGTTGTCTTCCTCCAAGCTCTCTTCCCAGTGTCAGCACCAACTTCGGAGATCAACTTGGTTGGATCGAACCTGTTGCTGCGGAGGATCAGGTTTACTAACTCCTGTTTGGGGATTGGGATGACCTTATCTTCCCCGAATAAGAGCCCCAGGACGGGCTCAGTATTATTTGCATCTTTCTTTGATTCAGCCTGGATAAGGGCAAAGATATCATCCGGGGTGAAATTGCATTCCCGAGCCGATTTGGTCTCGGGATATGAGATGGTGGGCTGATAGAGGCCCACTTGAACAGCTCCGAACACTGGAGTGACGAAGTAATTAGTTAGTCCTGGATTGTAAGGGCCCAAGTAGGTACCCTTGAAGATGTTCATGGCTTTCTGAATACCGGCCTGAACCACGTTTTCCGGGGTTACAGCATACCCCAAGCCGAATCTTGACTCTTCATTGGTTAAGACCTCGATGATCTTGCCGGCTGGGAGGTCAGGTCTCGAGGTAGCTCCCGGCAGGTAACCCAAATTTTGTAGCATCGTGTCGATGCTAGTGGTGAAATAGGGCTGGAAAAGGTATTCTTCCTCGGTCATTCCCACGAAGTTGAAACCTCGTGGGTTAGCCTGGCCTGCCGTGTTGCAGCTTGACACGGCTATGGGGGTGGCCTCAAGAGTGATGATCTCGTTTCGTAGAGGCATTTTGACCTTCCTATGAAGGGTAGAAGTTACGGCTTTGACCGCGTGAATCCACGGTCTCCCGAGTAGCAGATTGAAAGATGAAGTGACATCAATCACTTGGAATTCTAGCTCTTACTCTATCGGGCCGGTTATGATTGTTAGCTTGACAGCCACAGCAATTGATTTCGGGCTTCCGTCAAAAGCGTGGATAGTTTGTGCAGTAGGAAGGTAGTCAGTCTCGGTAATGCCGAGGGCCTTAGCTGTGGTAGACACCCGCATTTTGACTGCCAGGTGTCAATGGTAGTTTCCAAAAAACAACCGATGATGATATGGGCTCAAAACCATTAGTTGTTGGCTTAAGCACTTATAGAGTACCAATCTCACAAAACAGACCTCAAATCCAGGCCCAGTGGACCGTTCCGAGTCAAACAAGACTAATTTGGGCCAAAACCGACACCGGAAATGAAACTGACTTTTTGCGATTGGGTCAACCCCGGTCAAAGCCGTTTCCGAAACACATGCAAAACAGCCACCCAAACAAAAAAACCCAACTCAAAAAAACAAAACCCATCAAATAACCAATCCACGGTCCAAAGCGATGGACCCGCGCAACCCAGCTGAGCCACTCGATCGAGTGCTCAGCCCACTCGATCGAGTGGGCCCTTGTTTGAGCCCGACTGCTGGCACAATGAGCCACTCGACCGAGTCAGCCACTTACTCGGTCGAGTAACCCTACCGGGGTACATAGCCAAGCCTATATATACACCCCATGCAACACACAAATTCACATTTTTTTTTTGCAACCCTAGACTTTTGATCATCCTTTCGAAACCCTAATTACACAATTATTCAACCCTACGCTAACCCTAATCAACCTTAATCCCATACACTCAAGCCCTAACCCTAGTACTTAGGAGGCAAACCCTTAACCACCGCAACTTAGCCTACATACTCGAGACTCCCGTGCAAGCCACCACTACGAGTTCGGTCCGAGCATAAGAAACATGTAGGTTGAGGGTGTAAAAACCCCCTTTTTCTTCTCCTTTCTCGTCTTTCTCGCGCCATTTATCGTCATAAGGGTCGTTTTTTATTTTATTGCATCATAATATCGTTAATATCGCTAGTATTAAAAGACATTAAAATACTCGTTGATTTGTGTCGAGTGCGAAGGATGTCGGAATAAGGAAACCCGAATATACAAGTGTACTGCACACAGCGTTTCCGGTCGCTTATCCTGACACCCTAGCACTTGATTATTGAAACGAGTCAACTTAAAAAAAAAATTCTCGTTTTCGTTCGCATCGTTATTATCTAATCGCACATATCGTCAATTACAAAACTATCTTTCAAATCGAGCATCTTTTAAAAAGGGTCGAAACCCGTTGACGCGGATCCGACAACACATAATCCCTAGGGATTTATTACGATGTCGGAGAAGCCAAGGGAATCAAGTCTTTTTATTCAAGTGTTAATCTTTAGGTTTGATACCAATTCCATAATTGGATGTCGAATCTAACGACTTAGTCAAATAATCAAACCAACCCGGTTTCTCGTTGATGTTAATATGGACGTCATACAATTCGACAAGAATTAATGCGACGCCATAAACGCAGAGGGAATTTATATCGTCTTGGTTGATTAATAAACGACTTATAGCAATCAACTTTTATTTCGCTCTAATATCCAATGTCGATTCAATGATCGCACGTTGGATATGACGAGTATCATACACACGAATCGAGCACAAATTAATCAATATTTATGCTCGATTCCAGAAAGTCATCAATTTAGCAAAAATCAAAAGCAATTTCGGAATCATTAACAAAATTGCGAGCGAACCCTGGTTCGTACAGGGGGCACTCGATCGAGTGCCTAGCCCACTCGGTCGAGTGGCAACGTACTCGGTCGAGTTGATCAATAACTCGATCAAGTAGGGTCCAAAATACGAGATAGAACACTTTTCAGAAGACCACTCGGTCGAGTCCCTCAATGACTCGGTCGAGTGGCCCTTCTATCGCGTCAAATCGTGAAGTTCTGCAAGGTCATTCGAGTCTCGTTGTTGTTTTTTTCGTGACTTAGGTCAACACGTGTCTAATCAATCACGTGAACACCACTTTTCAAAACTATGCATCCTCATATTTACATCATTCCATATTTATGCATACTGTTATACCGTAACTAACCGTTTGTTACTTTTCTTGTTGATTTATCGTTTGTTTTGATGTACTAAAATGAACCCGCATGCTAAAATACAACTTTGAAGTTAAGATTTTAGTTGCATTAAATCGACATAGAAACTCTTTCAATTTCTCACATGCTTAGGGAAAACACTGTTTGCATAACATTTTCCCGTTCGACTAACGCGCGTATTAGAAAATCATTCGATATCTTAGTAGAGGCCGCCAATGTGCGGGCGGGGTTGGGTGTCCTTTGTGGGCTTCCCAACACGTACCCTCACCCCTTACTCAGAACCTCGGTTTCCGGATGCCCGAAACCGTTGGCGCACAAGAGTCATTCTATACACGATAACCGGTAGTGATGGTATCGGTATCGCAATGCAAAGGGACGAGCCCAACAAACTCTGACTTCGGAAATGGGCCGTATTTTGTATACGGCCAACTATGAGATAGAGTGGGTTCGAACGGGTCCGAACTCCCACAAAGTTCGGTGGCGACTCCACTTAGATTTAAATTTCAATTCGATCCATTCTCATACGGAGATTCATTCGTCTCCCCAAACCCGCGCGTGGCCGCGTCGGAGTGGACCTATGTCATGTCCACAATTTGGCGACTCCGCTGGGGAGATATAGTGATGCGTGACTTACCATCGGCGTCCTCAGGGTGAGACTCGAATAAAAATCATTTGACTAGTACAATACGCGTTTTAGTTTTACGGTTCATGCATAACCCCATATTTTCCCGGGCCGGTACTCGCGACGGACGTCCCACTATACCATTGATGTACTCCAATATGGATATGTCAAAAGGTGTCCATAGTCGATTCGAGTGGGTTTCGCGGCATGTTCTAAGCTAAACTCGACTTAGAAAGTCCGTCCCGATCAACGTCTAGACTATGTACACTAGTATAGACCCCTTATAGACCGACCGAGACTTAGTGTAGAGCATACATGGCGTCGTTATAATGCTTGTGCGACTACGTGCTATTTGGTTTCCGTGTCATTTTCAAAAACCGTCAACTTTCTCGAAAAATCGGGCCCTTCCCCGAGCTTGCTTGGATTTTTTCGAAAACAATCCATTTTAAAAACCTTCCTCTTCTTAGGACTTCCCGTATTTAGCAGTGTCGGGTCGTGCCATAAGTCGTCGAGGTCTTTAGCGTCGAAACTCCGTCGATCCTACATCGCGGGTTTCTTCCCTATCTCAGTCCGCCTTATTAGACTAAGGTAAGGCCCACCTACGTAGGACATACTCCTACAAAGGAGGGCCCGTCTACACAATCGAGTCCAAAGTCTGGGGATGTCTCACGTGGACCTTTCTTCGAACAGGACTAGGTCCACCCGTCGAATCCTAAAGAAGGCCCATTTTTCACAAGTCACCCGTCTAGGCGTCTTTTCCGAGTCATTTCCCTTTTCAGTCTTGTTCGGGATGTACTTTCTATTCCGGGATTCGGGCCAGTTTCTGATTACGCGGTGTTCTTACAGACAGGCCACCCGAAACAAGATATCAACGCAAAATGGACGCATTAAAGGATGCCCTAGAAAAGATCGAAGCCCAACTGACTACCATCCAAACTGATCAGACGGCACTCGCCACTCGCGTGGGCGCAATGGAGAAGGGAACTCCTCCTGGTGGATCTGAGCCCACTGGGCCCATAGCTGAACTAATCAGCTCCGTTCGCAAGCTCGAGGAACAGGTCCACCAGTCAACAAACAACTCGATCCACACTGAAATTGCTCGTTCCTATTCGCCTTTGAATGACGAGCTACCCGCTAACCTAAACCTTACGGGAATTCCAATGTTTGAGGGTACCGAAGACCCGGTCCACCACATCCGGGCTTTCAAAGATTTTATGGCGGTAAAAGGGGTGAAGTCCACCATATTTACTCACTTATTCCCTTCCTCCCTGGAGAAGCATCCCAAGGCCTGGTACGACAGGCTCGATTCCAAGAAATATAAGACTTGGGATGATGTGGCAACTGAATTTGCTCGGAATTACGCTCATAATACCGAGATCCAGACTACAATGCGTACTCTGGAAGTGATGGCCCAAGAGCCCAAAGAAGGGTTCACCAAATATCTGCAGAGATGGCGGGCCGAGAGTGTTAAGCTGGTTCATAAGCCCAGCGAGAAAGTGCTAGTGGAGGCTTTTGTCAAGAACCTCCTCCCTTCCTACCGGGTCCATCTCCGGTATGCTGTTATCCCTAATTTTGCTACCCTTACTGAAATGGGTACAAGGATCGAGGATGACTTACGGTTAGAGAGACTGACTAAGGCCTCTACCAAGGGCTATCAAGGGGCAAGCTCATCTGCAAGCAAGCCCACACCTGCAGCTGCAACCCGCAGCATCTTCGTTCGAAGAGGTAAATCTACTTGACACCTCATCCAAAATGAATACACCAAATCGGGTATTCACAGATATAGGGACTACCTATACTTATGCCTTACAAAGGCTATCTTCGAAGGGCCTGATCCAACCGATTGGCCCAACTCCAGAAGTTCCAGTAGAGAAGAGGCCCAAAAGTTATAACGCCCAAGCCTACTGCCAGTATCATCGAGGTAATGGGCATGACACAGAAAGATGTTGGAAGCTGAAGCATCTGATCCAAGATCTGATTGAAATCGGGAAAATTCCGTTGCCCGGAGACAAGCCGAGCAACAAACAAAACCCGTTCAGCGCCAATGTAATATTCACCGGTGAGGTAATCCACTGCTCACACCTTATCTCCCCTCATGTCCCACAAATCAATGGGATATGGTTCGATGAGAAGGATGATGTTTACCTAGCGAAAGGGAAAGATGTCCCCATCACCCTTGAAGAGGTCTGAAAGGCTAAGTCCAAAGCCTTAGCCACTAACCACCTCGCCACCGCCGGGCGCCCTACTCCCCTAACCGTCACTGAAGCTACCAGGACGGATCCAACCCTCGAAGAACCAAGCAACGACACAGCCTTGGTCCAATAAATGAAGAGGGTTCGAGCTGATCTAACCATATGGCAACTACTGGTCAGCTCATAAGCACATCGAGAAGCACTGACTAAGGCTCTAGATGAAATCAAGGTCGACTCACGGGTTACCCCCACTGAAATGGTAGCCACCATCATGCCCTATCTCAAGGGCAAGTCCAAAGAAGAAGGCCCACTTATCACCTTCTCCGAGTCTGATCTACCGCCGTTCGGACCCAATCATAATATGGCCCTATACATCACGGTCATTTGCCGAGGGAAGTACCTCCAGATGACTTTGATCGACGACGGATCTGCCGTGAATGTCCTACCTCTAAGGACCGCTAAGGCCCTCGGCATCACCGATGTCGACTATCTCCCAACGGCGCAATCTATCCAGGCTTTTGACGGAAGCCCAAAACCGGTGGCCGGGGCCATTAAACTAACAATCATAACGGGTCCGATCGAGAAAGAACTGGAGTTTCAGGTGATCGACGTCACCTCATTCTTTAACTTACTAATAGGGAGGCCTTGGATCTATGCAGTCAAGTCCGTATCCTCTACTCTCCACCGGAAATTTAAGATGCCACTTCGGGACGGCATCATCACTCTAGAAGCGACCCCCATTACTGTAGCAAGCTGCAATGCTACGGGCCGGGCCGACCCACGGGGATTTGACTTTGTGGGGATGATTGAAGGAGAATATCTCTTCAGGCCTTACTTCACCACTAGCATCGACATGATGCTACAAAATTTGTGCTACTTACCGGGGGCTACATCGAGGCCATATCTTCCGACTGGGAAGATCATTGAGGTCCTAAACGATGGTGAATCACAGTTCGAGCTGGGGTATGCCATAACCCCGGAAAACGTGGTCCGGGCCGGTATTCACAAGGCCACTAACATCCTCAAGGGTACTTACATAGGCCCTTATAGCCCGAAGTTAACTGACTACTTCGTCACTCTAGTTTTCGGAGCTATTCAAGTGGGCCTCTACCAACCCACCATCACATATCCCGAGAACAAAACGGCTCGGGAGTGCAATTTTATCCCCGATGATATATTCACCCTTGTTCAAGCTGAGTCCAAGGAAGGGGAAAACAACTCCGAGCCCGTGCTGGGGCTCCTATTTGGAGAAGACAAGGTTGTCCCCGCTCCAAAACGTGATTTGGTCAATCTGATCCTCCGCAGCGATCAGTTTGACCCAACCAAGCTAATCACCGAAGTCGGTGCAGACACCGAGAGAAGGGCCTAGAGGAAAACCATCAAATGGACCGACAGCCAAGGACGGACCTACAGCTGACCACCGGCGAGGGAGACATGCCGGATACTGAGTATGAGCGAGTCTGAGTCTGAGTCGGAGTCTGAGTCTGAGTCTAGACGGTCTGGTGCTAGAGTCAAGTCTGTAACCCCTTTTCCTTTAGCCACTTCCACTGAGGTCTCGGGGCCTGTCCCAAGACCTCTCCCTATACCGCCACTGACCAACGAGCAGATGGCCGCTCTATTCGAGCTTTTCTCAAAATTTACCATTAATAATAACGAAACCGTTCTGCTTACGACTTGTCTTATTTCCAAAATCCTCTCGATTTCAAAAGTTTTATATGCAATAACATTGAGAAACCCGACGAACAGGTACCTCTGCCTCCACATCTGATCGAGCAGCTCGAACAAAGGGAGTCCCGAGATCCGGTAATCGAAGAAACCGAGTCCATCAATGTGGGAACCACTTTAGAGCACCAGATGCTCAAGTTGGGCCATCCTTAGATCCGGAGGAGAGAAAACAATTTACGGACCTCCTCCAAGAGTTCAAAGATGTTTTCGCATGGTCCTACAAGGACATGCCGGGAATAGATCGGGAAATAGCTGAACACCGAATACCCATCAAAGATGGGTGCAAACCGGTAAAACAGAAACTCAGAAGAATGAGGCCCGAATGGTCCCTCAAAGTCAAAGAAGAAGTCGACAAGCAATTCAAAGCGGGCTTTATACAAGTGTATGAATATCCAGACTGGGTCGCAAACATCGTGCCGGTACCCAAGAAGGACGGCAAGGTGCGGGTATGTGTGGATTTCCGGGACCTTAACAAGGCCAGCCCAAAAGACGATTTTCCGTTACCACACATCGACATATTGGTGGATAACACGGCCGATCATGCCCTTCTATCATTCATGGACAGGTATGCCGGGTACAATCAAATTAAAATGGCAGAAGAGGATATGGGTAAAACCACCTTCATTACACCTTGGGGTACTTACTGTTACACCGTCATGCCATTTGGGCTTATCAATGCCGGGGCCACTTATCAGCGGACCGCCACTACTTTACTACACGACATGATGCACAGAGAAGTGGAAGTCTATGTGGACGACATGATCATCAAGTCCAAAGATCGGAGCGGGCACATCGCGGCCCTAAGAAAATTCTTTACCCGACTGCGCAAATACAATGTGAGGCTGAACCCTCAAAAGTGTAGCTTCGGGGTAACATCGGGCAAATTACTGGGCCATATCGTTAGCCAACGCGGCATCGAGGTCGACCCAGCTAAAATCAAAGCCATCACCGAGATGCAACCACCCAAAACCGAAAAAGATATAAGGGGGTTTCTCGGGAAAGTCCAATACATCAGCCGGTTTATTTCAAAGTTAACCATGGTATGTGAGCCCATTTTCAAAAAACTAAAGATCGGAGAACAGATACTATGGGACGGTAAATGTCAAACGGCTTTTGAAAAAATAAAGGAGATCCTGTCTGCACCGCCGGTATTAATGCCACCTCAACCCGGATTACCATTGTCGTTATACCTAACAACGACCGAGAAAGCCATGGGGGCTATGCTGGCCCAGACAGTCGACTCGGAAGAACGGGCTATTTACTACATCAACAAAAAGTTCCTGGAATACGAGTGTAAGTATACAATGCTCGAGAAAACGTGCCTAGCTATGGTTTGGGCCACTAAAAAGCTCGGACATTACATGCTTAGTCACGAGGTACATGTGTTATCCAAAATGGATCCTATCAAGTACCTGTTCGAGAAGCCCATCCTCAATGGCAGGATGTCCAGGTGGACTTTGATGTTAGCTGAGTTTGACCTCAAGTTCGTACCATTAAAAGCCATCAAGAGCCGGGTAGTGTCAGAATTCCTTGCCGATAGTCCAATATCCGAAGAGGGCGACACCGATACTTAGGCCTTTCCTAACGAAGACATATTCCATACCGATACCCAAACATGGGATTTGTATTTTGACGGGGCATCCAACTTTCGAGGATTTGGGGTCGGAATTCTGTTAATCTCACCACAAGGGGAGCACACCCCCTTATCCATCAAATTGGACTGTGATGTGACCAACAACGCAGCCGAATATGAAGCGTGCATTCACGGGCTGCAAGCCGCCGCTGATTTAGGGGTAACAAACCTCCGGGTCCACGATGACTTGTCACTGGTCATTAATCAAGAGCTCCAAAAATGGAAAACTCGGAACGCCAATCTCGTGGCTTACCAAGCAGGAGTAAGGCTTCTAGAGAAGTAATTCCAGAAGGAGGAATATATCTATCTGCCTTGGGAAGAAAATCTGTTTGCAGACGCACTTTCCAAATTAGCGTCCCTGCTAAACATACCAGACCATCTAACTAGCATGCCAATCTGCGTCGAAAGGCGGTCTGAGCCGGCGTATGTACACGCCATCCAGGACATCGAGCTAACCGATCCGGAACCTTGATATCAGGCAGTCTTAACCTATTTGGCAACGGGAGAGTATCCCCCGGAAACTGAAAACCGGGCCAAGAAAGCCCTGCGGAGATTGGCAACCCAATTTGTTCGCACGGATGACGGGCAGTTATACAAAAAGACGGCACAGGGGGCTCTCCTCCTGTGTATCGACAAAATACAGGCCGAAAAGGTTATGTCTGAGGTACACGACGGTGAAAACGGTCCGCATATGAACGCCCATATGCTAGCCCAAAAATTCATGAGGCTCGGGTATTATTGAAACATCATGGAAACGGACTGTCAGTCATATGTCAAATACTGCCATAACTGTCAGATCTTTGCTAATATACAGCATATGCCATCTTCCCTAATATATACCTTGACATCACCATGGGCATTTTCGACATGGGGTATTGATATAATTGGAAAGGCGCACCCTTCCGGGACGGGAGGTCATTGCTTTATTTTGGTGGCCATCGACTACTTCACCAAATGGGTCGAAGCCGAGTCATACCGTGTCTTGAACGCCAAGCACGTGGCCAAATTTATCCAGAGCAAGATCATATGTCGATACGGGATCCCACACGAGTTTATCAGTGATCATGGGACCCATTTTCAAGCTGAAACTGCTACGTTGCTAGCAAAATACAAAATTCAAAGTCATACATCTTCTCCCTACCGTCCCCAAACAAACGGAGTGCTAGAAGCGGCTAAAAAAACAATTGTCACCATACTTAAAAAGATGGCTGAGAATTACCGGGATTGTCCCGACAAAATACTTTTTGCTCTCTGGGGGGTATCGGACGTCAATTCGCACCGCAACTGGAGCAACTCCATATTATCTGACATATGGAATGGAGGCGGTCCAACCGGTCGAGCTAGAAGTGTCGTCCCTCAGGATTTTACTTGAAAGCCAAGTACCGGAAGCAGATTGGGTCCAAGCCCGATACGATTCGCTAGTCCTTTTAGACGAACGGCGATCCCGGGCCCTCAACAATTTCCAAATATATCAAAAGAGGATCCAACGGGCTTTCAACAAAAGAGTTAGGCCCAGACATGTCAAAGAAGGGGATCTGGTCCTAAAATCGGTTCGTGCCTTACTACCGGTTGACCCAAGAGGAAAATTCAAACCCAATTATGCTGGGCCATAATTGGTCAAGAAGGTCTTATCAGGAGGAGCAGTGATGCTGACAGATTTGGACGGGAACGAATTTGTCAACCCAACCAACTTGGACCAGCTGAAGCGCTACTACAATTAAACCCTACCACAATGTCAATTGCAAAAATTTATAAAAAATTTCTTTTATAAATTTTCAAAAAATTATAGACAAGTAAATAAGTTAGAATTAACAATTCTACTGTCGCACATCTCTCACTAATAGTCTTGATGTATTTCAAAAATTGCAAAAATCAAATCATGTTTGAACTACGTTTGGTTTGATTCCGCTAATTGTGGATACGTAGGCAACCCCTCAAAAGGGTACAACCACTGCAATAAAGGAAAAGACGGGAACGGTATTCATTAATACGTCTTTATTAAAAACCGATAAACTCGGGAAAAGCAAAAAAAAAAAACGCGCCAAAACGGCAAAATGCACACAAAAATCACACAAAAAATAGTAATAATATCTAAATAATAAAATAAAGGAGACTAATATCCCGGCATCTTGCCCTTGCCTTTGTCCTTTGGGTCACGCGGAGCCCGGGGTCGACGGGGCGGGGGCGAGCGTTCCCGAATCACAAGGGGAACCTCCTTAGCACGAACCCATTTCTTTGACAACGGGTCGTCTGCCACAGTCTTCGGTCCAATTCGAGCCCGCACGTGCTCGGGTAGTCTATCCCGTGGGCCAAGTCGGTTCTGCACAGCTAGCTAGTCTTGGGCCCAGTCTCCTCTCCAAGTCGGTATGGGGGCTCACTTTCCCCCAAGCACCCTTAGCACTAGACCCTCCAGCCTTAGTCTTGGTCTTCTTCTTTTGACCTGACATTAATCGGACCATAGTAGTCGGGGTGTCACCTTCATCAAAGAATCCCCTGTTGTCTTTAGCTTGCTCCCTTCGCAGCAGATCAAAAGCTTCGTCGACCTTCAGAGCAGCTCGGGCTTTGGCATCGCCTGCTTTAGTCCACTTCATGTAGGAGTCCGAAACCCAGGTCGAGTGGCGAGATTTGGAAATAGGCCAAGTATGCCGGGTGTACCATCTTTGCATCCAGTTATCGCACATTACATCGCTCACAACTGCTTCAACTTCTGGAATTCGCTGGGTCCATCCATACTGCCTTAGTATGCGATCCGGGTAGAGATGAACCGTCTACCTGAAAGATAGGATTACCTGATAGCGGGCTCTGTCCCTCGGGTCCAAGCCAGTCTAAAGATAGATGGGCCACCACAGCACTACCCATCGAATTAATGGGCCACTATGAAAAGACAACACCTCGTCCCAATACTTCTGCGTAATTTGACAAAAAAAGTCAATGGCCCGCCTCCTCGTCATCACCTGGTTATGACGGTAGTTGCTCGCATGAGAGGAGGATCTATCATTGATAGCCTCTCATATAGCCAAATCTGAAAAAGGAAACTAAACATGAGTTCCCGAGGCGAAACAGGCGTCCGCCTAGGGACACTCGATCGAGTGACACCGCTGAACACGAACAGGGGGCTTTTTACGAGAGCACTTGACCGAGTGCCAAGGTGACTCGATTGAGTGCCCACTGCAGCAGACAAGTCGCGAAAAAAAATTAAAAATCAAGAAATTGGGAAAAATAAAATGCAAAGTAACATACTTGCAGCAAACGGGCACTTCCAGTGAGACGGACCGACGAATCCCTCTTACGATTATCTAGACCTTGGATAATTTCACCCGTGATCAGCCAAGCTGGGCTGTACTCCGTCTCCATCAAATCAACCATGGTTAGGAGGCGAGTATTACCCATACAAGACAGTAAATCCATGTGACCCTCAAAGGCATAAACATGGAGCATTCAGAAAGAAAAAGGCCTACGGCTGTGAGCCGGTCTGATCCGGACATCGAGAGGATTCATAAATTTCTCAACCAAGTCGATCAGAGAAATATTATCACCCTCCATCATACGGGATACCTCGTTATGGAAAAGCCCTAAAAATTCTCGAAGCTTCCTCCTCGGGTCATAAATTGAATACGGGATGGCAGGACGAAGTATCGGATTCCACCCTCCTATAGCAGCGATCTCCTCGGGCAAGGGACAGACTTCTCCTCGAGGAAAGGCAAAGACATGATATATGTCATCCCAATAAGACAAGCAGGCATCAAGAAAATAGCGATCAACCAGCATCTGATGAAACGTGTACAATTGAGTAATACCCGTCTGGTTAAGAGCCACCCTGTCAGCATCCCTAAAACGTCAGGACCATTCCTGCAGCATCACAGTCAAGTGTCTATTTTCTTGAGAGGAATAAGAAGACTTTCTTTTGAGAAGAGAGGAATTGTGGAAGAGATTATGAGAAAATCCAGGGCAAGGGAGGGGTATTTATAGTATTAATTCTATAGCCCTCTTTCCATATCACAATAGTTTCCTAATCCTAAACGGAACAAAGCCACAAGCCTAGTCTCGATACTAGCACGGAAATAATCATCCCGAACTTTCCTAATTGTCTTTAGGAGTCAAAAATTCCAAATTTCAAAATTTTCAAAAATTCACAAAAATTCAAAAATCATTTTCCCCAGCGCGAGTCATTTTACTACCTACGTGTTGCATGCAAACTTTATGTGACTTATACAGGTACAACTCAAATAGGGATAGGCAACCCACTGCATCTCCCCAGCAGAAGGCCCTCAGTGGCATTTTCCCCCGGAATAACACGGGATGAGCCTACATATAGGCGCACCCAGGACTTATGCGACAAGTCCAATTCCCCACGGAGTTATCGTCATCAGCTCAGGTATGACTTCTAGCTTATGGCTGGCGAGCCCTTCACGCGAGTCGAATGGACTATAAACGACCCGATCGGAAGTCTGCCAGGTATCAATCCTCGATTAGCCTGGTAGCGACTCTGACTTTCGCCTTGTCCAAGCCTCAGTCAGAGTGGGGGCTCTCTAGACACCCACATTTTGACTGCCAGGTGTCTATGGTAGTTTCCAAAAAACACCCGATGATGATCGGACGCTAACGTGTTTTTACGCGCTCGGATTTGGGCTCAAAACCATTAGTTGTTGGCTTAAGCACTTATAGAGTACAAATCTCATAAAACTGTCCTCAAATCCAGGCCCAGTGGACCATTCCGAGTCAAACAAGACTAATTTGGGCCAAGACAGACACCGGAAATAAAACCGACTTTTTGCGATTGGGTCAACCCCGGTCAAAGCCATTTCCGAAAGACATGCAAAACAGCCACCCAAACACAAAAATCCATCTCAAAAAAACAAAACCCATCAAATAACCAATCCACGGTCCAAAGCGATGGACCCGCGCAACCCAGCTGAGCCACTCGATCGAGTGCTCAGCCCACTCGATCGAGTGGGCCCTTGTTGGACCCCGAGTGCTGGCACAATGAGCCACTCGACCGAGACTGCCACTTACTCGGTCGAGTAACCCTAGCCGGGGTACATAGCCAAGCCTATATATACAGCCCATGAAACACACAAATTCACACCTTTTTTTTTTGCAACCGTAGACTTTCGATCATCCTTTCGAAACCCTAATTACACAATTATTCAACCCTAAGCAAACCCTAATCAACCTTAATCCCATACACTCAAGCCCTAAGCCTAGTACTTAGGAGGCAAATCCTTAACCACCGCAACTTAGCCTACATACTCGAGACTCCCGTGCAAGCCGCCACTACGAGTTCGGTCCGAGCATAAGAAACATGTAGGTTAAGGGTGTAAACACCCCCTTTTTCTTCTCCTTTCTCATCTTTCTCGCGTCATTTATCGTCATATGGTTCGTTTTTTATTTTATCGCATCATAATATCGTTAATATCGCTAGTATTAAAAGACATTGAAATACTCGTTGATTTGTGTCGAGTGCGAAGGATGTCGGAATAAGGAAACCCGAATACACAAGTGTACTGCACACAGCGTTGCCGGTCGCTTATCCTGACACCCTAGCACTTGATTATTGAAACGAGTCAACTTAAACAATATTTTCTCGTTTTCGTTCGCATCGTTATTATCTAATCGCATATCGTCAATTACGAAACTATCTTTCAAATCGAGCATCTTTTAATAAGGGTTGAAACCCGTTGACGCGGATCTGACATCACATAATCCCTAGGTAATTATTACGATGTCGGAGAAGCCGAGGGAATCAAGTCTTTTTATTCAAGTGTCAATCTTTAGGTTCGATACCAATTCCATAATTGGATGTCGAATCTAACGACTTAGTCAAATAATCAAACCAACCCGATTTCTCGTTGATGTTAATATGGACGTCATACAATTCGAGAAGAATTAATGCGACGACATAAACTCATAGGCAATTTAGATCGTCTTGGTTGATTCAAAAACGACTTATAGCAATCAACTTTTATTTCGCTCTATTATCCAATGTCGATTCAATGATCGCACGTTGGATATGACGAGTATCATACACACGAATCGAGCACAAATTAATCAATATTTATGCCCGATTCAACAAAGTCATCAATTTAGCAAAAATCAAAAGAAATTTCGGAATCATTAACAAAGTTGCGAGCGAATCCTGGTTCTTACAGGGGGCACTCGATCGAGTGCCTAGCCCACTCGGTCGAGTGGCACCCCAAAAACGAGACAGAAGGTTTTGACGACCTCCACTCGGTCGAGTCTCACAGTGACTCGGTCGAGTTGATCAATAACTCGATCAAGTAGGGTCCGAAATACGAGACAAAACACTTTTCAGAAGACCACTCGGTCGAGTCCCTCAATGACTCGGTCAAGTGGCCCTTCTATCGCGTCAAATCGTGAAGTTCTACAAGGTCATTCGAGTCTCGTTGTTGTTTTTTTCGTGACTTAGGTCAACACGTGTCTAATCAATCACGTGAACACCACTTTTCAAAACTATGCATCCTCATATTTACATCATTCCATATTTTATGCATACTGTTATACCGTTACTAACCGTTTGTTACTTTTCTTGTTGATTTATCGTTTGTTTTAATGTACTAAAATGAACCCGCATGCTAAAATACAACTTTGACGTTAAGATTTTAGTTGCATTAAATCGACATAGAAACCCTTTCAATTTCTCACATGCTTAGGGAAAACACTGTTTGCATAACATTTTCCCGTTCGACTAACGTGCGTATTAGAAAATCATTCGATATCTTAGTAGAGGCCGCCAATGTGCGGGCGGGGTTGGGTGTCCTTTGTGGGCTTCCCAACACGTACCCTCACCCCTTACTCAGAACCTCGGTTTCAGGATGCCCGAAACCGTTGGCACACGAGAGTCATTCTATACACGATAACCGGTAGTGACGGTATCGGTATCGCAATGCAAAAGGACGAGCCCAATAAACTCTGACATCGGAAATGGGCCGTATTTTGTATACGGCCCACTACGACATAGAGTGGGTTCGAACAGGCCCAAACTCCCACAAAGTTCGGTGGCGACTTCACTTAGATTTAAATTTCAATTCGATCCATTCTCATATGGGGATTCATTCTCCTCTCCAAACCTGCGCGTGGCCGCGTCGGGGTGGACCTATGTCATGTCCACAGCTGTCCTCAAGGGAAGGACGTTTACTGCGGACCCATCATCAATTAGGGTCATTGGGAGATATTTATTCCGGCAGATCACCATGATATATAGGGCCAAGTTATGGGTGGACCCAAACGGTGGGAGGTCGGACTCGGAGAAAGTGATAAGTGGGCTTTCTCCTTTGGACTTGCCTTTGAGGTGAGGCAAAACAGTGGCTACCGTTTCGGTGGGGGTAACCAATGAGTCAACCTTGATTTCATCGAGAGCCCTAGTAAGTGCTGCCCGATGCTCCTGTGAACTAACCAAAAGCTGCCTTATAGTAAAATCAGTTCGGACCCTCTTTAGTTGTTTGACTAGGGCCGTGTCAGTGTTCAGTTCCTCGAGAGTAGGTTCTGTCCTGGCAGGTTCAGTGACGGCTTCCGGGGTAGAGAGACCGGTTGTGATGACGTGTGTGCCGGCCAGGGCCTTGGTTTTGGCCTTTCGGTTTTCTTTGACGGTGATGGGGACAGCTTCCCCCTTAGCCAGGTAAACGTCATCTTTATCGTCGTTCCATATCCCGTGATTTGGGATATTTCTCCAGTCAACTATTTCTCCAGTAAAAATGGCGTGAGTAGCAAGTGGGTTATTTTTGTTACTCGGCTTATCACTGGGTAGTGGTATCTTCCCATTTTCGATTAGATCTTGAATGAGATGCTTTAATTTCCAACATTTCTCAGTGTCGTGCCCGTTGCCTTAGTGATATTGGCAGTAAGCCTGAATGTTGTAGCTCTTGGACCGTTTGTCGACCGGAACTTCTGGAGTCGGGCCTATCGGTTGGATTAGGCCTTTTCAAGACAGACTTTGTAACGCATTAGCATAGGTTGTTCCTATATCAGTGAATACTCGAGTTGGAGTATTCCTTTTGGTCGAGGTGTCTAGTGAGTTAACCTCGTCAAAAATGCTGCGGGTTGCACCTGGAGTTGCGGACTTGCTGGCGGACGAGCTGGCCCCTTGATACCCTTTGGCAGAGGCCTTAGTAAGGTTCTCTAGCCTTAAGTCATCTTCGATTCTTGTACCCATTTCGGTTAAGGTAGCGAAATTGGGTATAACAGCATACCGGAGATGGACCCGGTAAGAACGAAGGAGGTTCTTGACAAAGGCCTTCACTAGAACCTTTTCACTGGGCTTGTCAACCAGCTTAACGCTTTCGGCCCTCCATCGTTGAAGATACTTGGTGAACCCCTCTTTAGGCTCTGGGGCCATGACCTCCACGGTACGCATGGTAGTCTGGATTTCGGTATTGTCCGCATAGTTTTGGGCGAACTCCATTGCTACATCATCCCAAGTCTTGTATTTCTTGGAATTGAGCCTGTAGTACCAGGCTCTTGGGTGCTTTTCCAAGGAGGAGGCAAAAAGATGCTTGAACATGTTCGACTTGACTCCTTTAACGGCCATGAACTCCTTAAACGCCCAGATATGGTGGACCGGGTCTTCAGTACCCTCGAACATTGGCAAACCCGTCAGGTTGAGATTGGCGGGTAGCTCATCGGTCATGGTGTGTAAGTTCGAGCATTCTCCGTGTGGATTGAGCTTTGGGACGACTAATGGACCTGTTCCTGCAATTTGTGGACCGCGCTGGCCAATTCAGCTAACGGCCCATCGGTATCAACGTTGCCATTGGGGGTTCCTTGTTCCACAGCGCTTACCCGAGTGACGATGGCAATCTGGTCTTCCTTCATTTGTCTCAATTGGTTTTGGATCTGAGCCAACGAAGCTGTCAACTCATCAATGGCTTATTTCGTCATGGTTCGGGTGAAGGGCGGCCTGTCTGTAAGAATACCGCGTAATCAGCAACTTAACCCAAATCCTAGGAAAAAGTACATCCCGAGCAAGGAAAAAGAAGACTAAGACGGAAATGACTCAGAAAAGACACCTAGATGGGTGACTTGTGAAAAGGTGGGCCTTCCTTAGGATCCATCTGTGTGGGATGGGCCCCGTTCGAAGGGAGGTTCACGTGAGACATTCCCCAGACCCTGGACTCGATTGTGTAAACGGGCCAACCCTTGCAGAAGTATGTCCTACGTAGGTGGGCCTTGCCTTAGTAAAACAAGGCGGACTGGGATAGGCAAGAAATCCTTAATATAAGATCGACGGAGTTTCGACACTGGAGACTTCGACGACTTACGACACGACCCGACACTACTAAATACGGGAGGTCCTAAGAAGAGGAAGGTTTCGAAATATGATTTTTGAAAACCCGAAAATCGGGGAAAAAAACCCGGCCTTTTTTCGAAAAAAACGGAAAAGGTGGGGCGGGTGACGGTTTTGAAAGTTTCGAAAATAATTTTGAGTTTTAATTTGGGCATAATCCGGCTAGAAAAAGGGCTATTTTGAGTAAAATCGTAAGTCCTAAATTCGGTATATGCCCGGGGTTTTTAAATAGGATATTTTGAAAAGGATGCAAATTTTGAAATGACGTTTTTTGAAAAAGATGTGGATCAAGTAGCACGTAATCATGGAAACAGTATAATGACACCATGTATGCTCTTAAACTAAGTCTCGGTCAGTCTATAAGAGTGTATACCAGTGTACATAGCCTATTCGAGAATCGGGGCAGACTTCCTAAGTCGAGTTGAGCTTAGAACATGCCGTAAAACCCATATGAATCTGCTATGAACACCTTTTGACATATCCAATTTGGATTACATCAATGGTATAGTGGGACGTCAGTCACCAGTACCGGCCCGGGAAAATATGGGGTTATGCATGAACCGTAAAACTAAAGTGCGTATTGTACTAGTCAGACGATTTCTATTCGAGTCTCACCCTGAGGATGCCGATGGTAAGTCACGCATCAGTTAATCCCCAGCGGAGTCGCCAAATTGTGGACATGACATAGGTCCACCCCGACGCGGCCACGCGCGGGTTTGGGGAGGCGAATGAATCTCCAAATGAGATGGGTCGAATTGAAATTTAAATCGAAGTTGGAGTCGCCACCGAACTTTGTGGGAGTTCGGGCCCGTTCGAACCCACTCTATGTCGTAGTGGGCCGTGTACAAAATACGGCCCATTTCCGATGTCAGAGTTTATTGGGTTCGACCCTTTGCATTTGATACCGATACCGACGTTATCGGATATCGTGTATTGAATGACTCTCGTTTGCCAATGGATTCGGACATCCGGAAACCATGGTTCTGGTGAGGGTACGTGTTGGGAAGCTCACAAAGAACACCCAACCCCGCCCGCACATTAGCGGCCTCTACTAAGATAACATTTGACTCTCGAATACGCGCGTTAGTAATACGGTGAAAATGATATGCAAACATTGTTTTCCCTAAACATGCACAAATTGAATGGGTTGCTAAGTTGACTTAATGCATGAAAATTAACGTCAAAGTTGTATTTTAGCATGTGAGGTTTGTGTTAGTCTAATAAAACAAATAATGAAAAGAAATTGCTACAAACATGAACAAACATGTTAGGAACGGTTTGTAAACCGAATAAGAAATATAAATTTGTTAACATGCATGATTTTGAAAAGGCTTTATGACACGTGACGAATTAACACGTATTGACCGAGGTCGAAAAATATTTGTCGAAATCTGAAAATATGCCGAGAAAGTCGTTGTTTTATGTAAAAAAACGATGTTAAGAAAAATAGAGAAAGCAAAAAAAGGAGGCCGCGGTTTCCAGGCCCCCGCGCAAGTCCCCTGGGAGGGGCGCGACTCGCGTGGGCGGCTTTCTCGGCTCGTTTATTTTCGAAAGTTGATAATTTTATTAAATCGCGTACAAATATTGCATAATTTGTACTTGACTCAATATTTTCGATATTCGTTATATTCGATATTCGATTATGAAATCGATATCAAATACTCGGAATAAATTTTTTAGAAAAAAAAGTTTTGAAAATCATTTTTGTAAATTAAACTAAAAACGATGTTTGACTCTCTCCGCGTTGAAAATCGTTGTGTTAGGTTTTGGAGATTGTATAACGATTTTCTAACATCAACGAGATTAATGTAATTCTTTTAATACGATATTCGACTAGAGAATCGATATCATATTTTTAAGAATATTCGTTATATGAAAATAGTTTTGTTAGTATCGATATTAGAAATAATAAAAAAAAATGCGACGAATGACCCATAAAAAATAACCGACGAAGACACGACGCAAAGAAGAAAAAAACGAGAGAAAGGAAGGAAGAAAAGGAGAAGTCGGGTTTGATTTTACACCCTCAACCAACATGCTTTTGTTTACTCAGATCGGGGCTCGTCGGGATGTGGCTAGGGCACAGGAGCGTCGAGTTAACGTAAGTGAGTTAGGGTGGTTTGGGTTCGGACGTGTAGGGTGTCGGGTCTAAGGGGCCGGTTCCTTCGGGTCTCGGTGTTATACTGTCGGTTTCTCGATGCTAAGTGTAAGGAGTACGTCCGGGAGTGAATGTTTAGATGTATGAATTTTCTGTGTGTGGGTTGAATGTGTATGAATATTGTTTTTGAGGATCCTATTTATAGGAAAAGAAGGTTGAGAGAGGTATCTTGCTTGGACAACAAGAAATACCGGTTTGGATAGGAAACATAAGAATTTGAAAGGAACGAGAATTCCGTTACTTGGTGAAGAAGGAAGGAAATCTCAGCTGGGAAGGGGAGCTCGGCCGAGTATCCTATGCCCGGTCGAATGTTTGATTCGATGTTCGGATAGAATTCCTACTTGTGATCGAACTCTATCCTTAAACGGATTTGTTTAATATTTTTGTGTAGCTGATTTTTGTAGTATTCGAGTCTAGGCCGGACTTGTGAGGTGACACGACTGGTCCTTGTGTCTCGGGAATATCTTTGACCGGGTTTTGACTCGGTCGCTGAAAGATGGTTTTGCCCCTGGTGTCGGATTCGACCCAAATTAGTCTTATTTGACTCGAAATGACCCGCTGGGCCTGGTCTAGAGGTTGGTCTGTGAAATTTGTACTCCGTAAAAAGCCCAAGCCAAATGCCCATGATTTCGAGCCCATTTCCGAGTACGTTGAAGCACGTTAGCGTCCGATCATCATCGGGTGTTCGTCGGAAGCTACTATAGACACCTAGCGGTCAAAATGTGGGTGTCTACAGGTACCAATAAATAATCTCATCTCAACTTTTCTGGCAGGCCCTTTCATCCTGAGTGTTCACACCCCCCGCAAGTTCAACAACCCACGAGGTGAAATCCGGGAGGGGACCGTGATGAAGGGCCCCGGCTAGGTCTTAAGCTAGCCTCACCAACTCCAATATATATAAATATTCATCAATCATTCTCCCATCATTATTCAACATTATTCTTATTAGCACGATATCACATCGTACTCGCAACTCATACATGCATCATAACATTAACGTATTCTAAGTAAGGAACGCCTTACCTCTACAAGCGTGTCACAACCACAATCAAGCGGGTTAAAAGACCTCCTCAAAACATATTCACCTATAATCAATTGATATTGACATATAAGTACTACTTAGATTGATCACGCTCTAAGACGTTAATAAGATTAAAGACTTAATCTTAACTTCTGATTTTACAGCATTGTACTGTCTTGTTATAAAATACATAATTAAATAACTACTACTTCAATTAACACGAGATCAACTGTTTTAGAACCGTGATTGTCTTGTCTACCATTTATATTCCATAACGTTTATCTAAATATCATCTTAACATTGACTTAAAACCTGATCTCTACAGACTGACAGAATTCGTCGCATAAAAAATATTGATGAATTACTAATACTAGAATAATTCTTTTAACTCCATTCCAACTTCTATTATCAACTAGACTCAATAAATTTAATGTTGGATGAAATCCAAACTCAATTATGATATATAAATTTGTTTTTACACCCATTATTATATAGCATTACTGAATCAATGATTTATAAACGACGGTTAACCAATAATTTCTCTAGAAGAAACGACTTTGAAACCAATTACGAAATTTTGACAGGCATAAACTAGACTTGAAATAAACTAGGGTTTGTTCTTCGACTTTTTCTGAATTCGAAAGATAAACACGTCTATCAACGAACACAAGACAGTTCTACGAATCTAAGAATTTCAGTAACTATTTCCTAATTAATGTCTTTAATCTGATCTTCCTCCTAATTCATATTGAGAATGGTAAGCACACCTAAACCCTAATTATACTCTTAAACAACGTTTAAATGAAATTAAGGAACTTAAATGACTCAATCATATAAATGAATTGCTAGGATACGATTTGGATCGAATCCTCTTCTCCTCTTCTCTCTTCCTATTTCTCTCTTCTCCTTTCTTTCTTCTCCTTTCTTTCTTCTTGAGCGTTCATTGTCTGTGAAGGTAGTTTAGGGTTTGCTTCATTATTATTAGGGTGGGTATACGTGGTTCTAAGTAAGATTAGGAGTATTTGATTAAAAGTGGGTTAAAAACCTGGATTGGTCAATTTCAATCTGTTTTGTTGGTTTATTCTTCTATAAAGTCATAACTCAATGGGTTCGGGTTGCCACCGCCAACTCGGGTGTTATAACTGAGCCACAAGGCAGGTATTACAATCTACCCTCCTTAAAAGAAACTTCGTCCCCAAAGTTCACCTCTCGCTACGGAGCGACTAACTATATCACTATCTAATTGACCTATCAATCAATTACCACACTAACATAAGTGACATAACAGTTGTAAGAAGAACGAGTTATTACAATCTACCCACCTAACAGGGAGCTTCGTCCCGAAGCTCAGTATCCAACCATTCATGACACCTCTCGACTAACGGTGCCGCTCACCATTCAAACTTAATGGAATACATCACATGACTCCTCGTATAACTAACTGTTGTATCTGCATCACGTATTACTAACTAACTACTCACACACTTATGATTAACGTCCACCATTTATACTTACTACACGACGACTGACACGATCATTGAGTACACATATCATAAGAAGCAACGGGTATGACATCCTACCCTCCTTATAAGGAACTTCGCCCCGAAGTTCAGTGATCTTAGTCTTACTCTACCCAACCCATCTAGTATATTACGACACCATCTTGACACTAATGACTACACTCCTCGATCTTATTATATAATGCGCTATTTAATCATCATAAGACAGCATTGTAAACTTTTCATACAAATAAACGTGTAGGCCTTGGCTAAAGGGGTGAGTAGCTTAGTAATATCTGTAATCAACTCATGTGATCCATCATACGATTTTCAACATATTTCTCATATATATAACATCACTCTGTCATTTCATGACATCCAACTCTTTTGACATCAAGACTAACACAACAACTCATTCACGTTTCATCTAGATTTCGCAACTTACTCACTCATCAACATAAATTCTCGCATTTATTAACGATTAACAACATAAATTCTCTTCTCTTTTACTAATATCTGCAAGAATCATTACTTATATTTTCTCATGATTCAACATAAGTACCAACGGATTCTTGCATTTTCATTTTCATATATCATACTTCACATAATTTAAGAAGACCACTCACTAGTACTATTGTGTTTATCCTCATTATTCATGTCATGACTCAATTCGCATGTCGGTATGCCACATACAATGTACTTGTGTCTTTAAATAATTGCGTGAACCCTCACTCCGCGACACTCTTAAATATTTGGACACTGAGATTATCAAGTATATAAGACAGTTAGTTCACATTAAGATAGTTTGCTCTCATTCAATATTGAAATTTCTCAGTGCGTGACATTATATTTTGCTTCTGATCGTGATGTTACTACCTTTATCTATAACCCGACATGCTGACCTCGAAACATAAGTGATGACTTAATGAATCGACGAATATACCTTCAACCCTCAACTATTTCGGTTGACGCTATCCTTAGCTCTAAAGCTTGGTGACATAGGGCTCAATTCACACAACATAGTTAGTCTGAGCGGATTTAATAGCTCAGACCTTCCAGACATGGAAGGACGTATGTCTCTCTTCAGTTTTGCTACAACTACTTTATCATGTAATTATTTGACCCTTCACTGTTCATTAATCTAGATCATTGTACCATCATTATATCTTTTATCCTTTTGTTACTCCTATTTATACAGTTAGACTCGTTAATAACCATTATTACGACATTCTAACTAGTGATTTAAACAACTCCGTATTCTCATGACATCCCCTCACTATATTTCACGACTAGATCTTATCATTAAGACACATACTCTCAATCTATATTATGATAACTCGTGGACACAATTGTATCTTTAACAGGTTTAGAGTCACAAGGAGACACATATATATACTGAGAGAAAGCTTGAGCAGTCAATATAATTATCATGGCAAGACAACAACACAACTGAACACTCTCAGATAACCACGTTAACAACTTCAAACCTTGAGACGATTAGCAGGTGACATTCATTCCTCGTAATTGCAACAACCAACCAGATAGCTTATAATTGCAACCCTAACAAACAACTTAAGACCACCAATCAACCTGTAGTCATTATAAGCATTCATTCCTCTACGCATACGTTACTCGTCGACCAACAAGTAAGGACGGGAAACTCATCAAAGATGTATGAGATTAATTAAAACCAACATTTGACTTGTTCACCAGACGTGTCCAAAATCTATACATTATTAGACCAAAATCTGAATATTGATGTCATGTTTAATAGTGCATAAGTTGAGTATTCGGTTCATTGTCTGATTACTCGACCATTCCTGACTTGCTTCTCATTGGGACGACTTACACTTATTGGATACGTGTACCGATGTTCTTTATCACATAAGCGACTCATGACGAATTTATCAGACAACAACACATTTGATCCATAAGATCCACGTTTAGGCAAATATGCAACATGAACCAGTATAACCTCTCGTGACCCGAATTTACTCTGAATTCATCATTAACATATAAGTTTAACTCTATTAAACCATATAATAAGTTAGACATTTTCACATTGGTGCATTCACTTGAACAAGGCGAAACAATTATCATTAAGTAGAATTAGACGTTTTCTGAACATTGCAGTCATGATAAAAAAAACACAATTCAATCATCGTACTCAAAATAGTGTAAAACCAGTGGGGTTAGATTCTGAAGATAACCGTCTACAACTTTCTAGTTAAAACTATTATCAAATTCCAAACGTAACGGTGATTTGCAAAAACGTTCTCATGAGCTGGCAGATTTTGACCTTGAAACGTTTTGATTGGTAAAACGAGTTTCAAATCATATTTTTGAGCAAATAAAGTTCAAATATTATCCAAACTCTTCAAAATGATGACCTTGGTAAAAGTTCCCAATGATAATTTATTGTCGAAGTAAGTTTTATATTAGAAACATTGACCACCAGCAAATAGGTTGAAGTACGTACTTAGATTTAGATTCGTAAATTTTACACTGAAGAACTAAACATGAAATAAACGTGATTTTTTTTCAAACTTTTGTGAAATAGGCATTGTAAATAGGTGAAACAATTCAGTACCATATTATTCATGTTCGCGAAGGTGTTTTAAGTTGTTCTAACGACACGATTAGCAAAATGTTAGCTTAGGTCATCAAAACAGAACTCAATAAACACATTATTCCAAATAGATGAAGTGTTGTAAATGTGCATGTCATTAACTTAACATGACTTTTTATAAATACTCATTTAAACCATCATGAAAAGAAATCAATAACAAGTTACGACTCATAACCTATAAAATTGACAGGGAAGCACATAAACTTGAAACTGAACACCAATGTTCAAGTGCATGACTTTGACAGAAATTCACATTAATGAATATACGAGACTGTAGACACCCTCATTTTGCCTGCTAGTGTCTATAGCAGTTCCCGATAAAACACCCGATGATGATCGGACGCTAACGTGACTTAATACGCTCGAATACGGACTCGGAATCAATAGTATCCGACGTGGGCATTTAGCAGCGTGGAAATCTCTCAAAACCGACCTCAAATCCAGGCCCAGTGGGTCGTTTCCAATAAAATGAGACTAATTTGGGTCAAAATCGACACTGGAAATAAAACCGTCTTTTGGCAACCGGGTCAAAACCCGGTCAAAGACGAATCCGACACAAAAAACAGCCATGTTCGTTTCTAGAAGCTTGTCCAACAAACAAATCTCATTAAAAAAAGTCAACAAATCATTCCCTAAATATACTCCCTCCATTTTGACCCACTCGGTCGAGTAAGGCCACGAACCGGCCGAACCGGACTCGAACCGGGCACTCGATCGAGTACACACGCTCCACTCGATCGAGTAGCCCTAAACCGGGGTATTTGTTCTATAAATACCCCGTCACCCTAAGCCATTTCACAAGGTTTTCTTCAACCCTAATCATCCAATTTTGCAACTTTACACTACAACTTCACCACCTTTCAATCGTCCATCTACATACACATATACACATTCAAATTCCCGAGATCAAAATCCGTCAAAGACACATACACCATAACTCTACTTACATATCTCGACAGTCCCGCGCTCCCGTCGCTTTTACGAGTTCGTTTCCGAGGCCATTTAAGCATGTAGGTTGAGGGTGTAATTCAAATCCCGACATCTCCTTTCTCCTTTCTCTTTTTAGATTATATATGTATATTATTATTATTATTATTATTATTGTTGTTGTTGTTGTTGTTGTTGTTGTTATTATTATTATTACTAGCATTAACATTTTAATTCCATTACTAACATTATTTTAATTTTGCTGCTAACATTTTATTTATCGCAACCTAACATTTTATTTATGTACTCTAACCACTAACATTATTTATTTATTTATTTACATTTCGTCATTAACAATTAATACCGTGTATGTGTATATGTACATAATAATATTAAAATTCGAGTCCTAACACGTTTGAATGTGACGACCATCCAAAGTCCGTTTAATCCCTTTACGAGCAACGACGGAGGTGGCACCCTTTCGAGGAGCGCCGCCCCAACGTACTCAAGGGCGTAACGTGATCGTGGTCGATCATAGTTGAACGCGTTTGACTCCATTTCTAAGATTAGTGGGAAATCCGTTGATGCGAAAATCAACATCACATAATCCGTTAGGATTACTTTCGATGTTGTGACGCGGAGGGACACCATTTCGTCACTAATCAAATCTTTTCAATCCAATAACAACTTTTCCTATAAAATTCCGATGACGGTATTATAATCGTAATAGTACACGATTATAGCACCAAAAACTGAGTTAAATTTAAATCATTCAATATTTCTATTTAACTCGGCCAACCATTGACTTTGAACAAATAAAACGAAACGAGTCATGCCTCGTACAGGGGGCACTCAACCGAGTAGCACCCCAAAAACCGGGCAGTAGCCACCTTAAAGGCACACTCGACCGAGTCCGTGCCATGACTCGATCGAGTGGACCCTGTAGCATGGAAAACCGAGCGCTTTGATCATCATTTGAGCCTCGTCATTTTTTTTCAACTTTTAGTCGACACGTGTAAAGTCAATCACGTGATCCTATTTTTCAAAACTCATGCATATCATATCACTTAAAACGACTTTGATCGACGGT
This sequence comes from Agrostemma githago, assembly GCA_958450325.1. Taxonomy (NCBI): domain Eukaryota; kingdom Viridiplantae; phylum Streptophyta; class Magnoliopsida; order Caryophyllales; family Caryophyllaceae; genus Agrostemma; species Agrostemma githago. Next base: position 54,452,676 of record OY288247.1, on the reverse strand, counting down.
CTCGCACTATTAATCTTGTGTCAACGACTCTTTAGTCGTATCCGACACATGATTAATTTAGACTCTATTCCTTGATGTGATAAGTCGGGACAAGGCATCGAGATTCGGGATCGGGCTAGCACCACGTCTAGGTTCCATATCTCCGTCCTCCGTTTAATACACAATATAATGTGTATTTAATCGAAGTTCGTCCGTTTGCACAACTTACGGTCTAGTTTATATTTATTATATACGGGTCCGTTTCTAGTTAACGTTTACCATTTCCTATTCGATTATTCTATTTTATTGCTCGTTGTATTGTGAATTCCGGGTTGTATTCCGCCCGTGTAATTTGTAATTTATTTACGAGTTTTCTATTTTCGATGTTTGCCATTTATTGCCTTAAATGAACATCACATGCTAAATCACTTTGACGTGAATCAAGATGCATTAAAATGACGTAGTTAACCAATAATTCGCATGCTTAGCCGAAAACGTTGTTTGCATATCATTTAGTCGTTTTACTAGCGCGCGTACACGAACACGAACGATGTCTTAGTAGAGGCCGCCATTGTGCGGGCGGGGTTGGGTGTCCTTAGTGTGCTTCCCAATACGTACCCTCACCCCTTACTCAGAACCTTGGTTTCCGGATGCCCGAAACCGTTGGCGCACGAGAGTCATTCTTTACACGATACCGGTGTAGATGGTATCGGTATCACAATGCAAAGGGACGGGCCCCATAAACTCTGAAATCGAAGTGGGCCGTACTTTGTGTATAGCCCATGACGACATAGAGTGGGCTCGAATGGTTCCGAATTACCATAAATTCGCTGGCGACTCCAACTTTGACTTAAATTTCGAACCCGAGAACAATCTTACCACGAGATTCATTCGCCTACACAAACCCGCGCGTGGCCGCGTCGGGGTGGACCTACGTCATGTCCGCAGAGACGACACATATATCATTTTAATAACACGTTGTACTCAAATTAAATTAATAAACAAAATTTGGTTCCACACATTATCTTGTGAATCACATTGTATTAATTAGGGTGAAATAGAAATGACGCATTTATCTATACATTGTTTCTACTTATAATACAAACAGCTCGACATAATTCCAGATACCACATATGCTTTCAGGAATCAATTAATAGACAAGTTCATTTATGTCAATACGAGAGAGAAAGAAGAGGACCAATAAGAAGTACTCAAATTGATATAAAGCAAGTAACTCACATTAACTCAAAATGGGTCTCAAATGTTCTTACAATATTCGACTCTTAGTCTCGTTAACTTGTACTTGATTAACATGCGACAAAGCTCCATTAACACGTCACGAGACGACGCTATTAAACGTGTAAATACCGGTCCTAGTTAACATGAAGGCAGATTATACATTATATTGGCAAGGAAACATGTGATACTCGAACCAAATTGCGATTATCCAGATACTTTTGAATAACATTCACATTACTAGACATTTAAACCACATAAGTTATCAACCTTATTGACATTTGACGATACCCATACCACATTAGTCATCGAGCCCTTCAAATAGCATGAAATCGAACTATTACACTACATGGATGAGACAATATCAAGAGTACCTCTATCAACACCCCGTTCACATAACACGAAGGTAGTACTACCTTACTACATCATCAAGACCGACACCGGGTATCATAAAATCAACTAATCATAACCCGTCTATCGCGTACGACATTACCACGTACAAAAGAACTTGACATTATATCTAATTTTACTATCAACCCTGGCTATGACCTGTCTCCCACCCAAGGATGATCGACTCCTACCGCGATCTTACGTACTTTAACCTATTACTCATATGGCATCGTGTACTAAATACTATACCATGATAATACTGTAACTACGTACTATCACACATCATCTCATGTAGTCCACTACATGATATGTGTCGAACAGCGCAGCTAATTATCACAAGAAATTATCACCAATTTATAGCATCACAACGTATCCCACCTATTGTACCCCATCTCATTTCTCACACGCTGTTACTGGGTCAAGACCAGGAGGGCCGAGGTTGGTATAAGGACGTCTCCTCAACCGAATTATAGAGGGGCTCCTGATGGTCCATCACCGGGGTTCATTACTTTCATAGGTTCAATTATTCAGGCTTCAGGATCGATCGCTCTGATACCACTTTGTAACACCCCCATTTACCCAGAAGTCTTATCAAGACCTTTCCAAGTAAATAAAGGTGTTACCATCACGGTATTACCCGAGGAAGTAGTCCATTACAATACAATTCAGAAACCAACCATTTAAAACTAAATAACGAACTATTACAATCTCGTATCTACAGAACACGGTTACATAATTACAGCAACGGAAGCACAACTAATATGACTACAACCTATAACGTGGTCAGTGATAGCGCAGACCCATCCCGTACAGTCAACCAGAATATAATCATCACACATCATAAACCTGCACACTAGCACTGCTCCCCAAAAGACCGAAAATGTCAATTGGATCATCGCAAGTCCCCAACAAAATAGGGTGACAATTTAAATAGAGAATACGGTTAGAATATGCTAACATCATAACACAAGTACATAATATAAAACATTCAGTCTCAATAGTCTTGGTACCATCATCGGTACCAATCCTTAATATCATCTCCACATTCTCAGTACCATCACGGTACCAATCAATATCCCCATCTCAATATTCTCAGTACCGACATCGGTACCAATCAATAATCTCATCTCAACTCTTCTGGCAGGCCCTTTCATTCCGAGTGTGCACACCCCCCGCAGGTTCAACAACCCACGAGGAGAAATCAGGGAGGGGAACGTGATGAAGGGCCCCGGCTAGGTCTAAAACTAGCCTCACCAACTCCAATATATATAAATATTCATCAATCATTCTCCCATCATTATTCCACATTATTCTTATTAGCACGATATCACATCGTACTCGCAACTCATACATGCATCATAACATTAACGTATTCTAAGTAAGGAAAGCCTTACCTCTACAAGCGTGTCACAACCACAATCAAGCGGGTTAAAAGACCTCCTCAAAACATCTTCACCTATAATAAATTGATATTGACATATAAGTACTACTTAGATTGATCACGCTCTAAGACGTTAATAACATTAAAGACTTAATCTTAACTTCTGATTTTACAGCATTGTACTGTCTTGTTATAAAATCCATAATTAAATAACTACTACTTCAATTAACACGAGATCAACTGTTTTATAACCTTGATTGTCTTGTCTACCATTTATACTTCATGACTTTTATCTAAATATCATCTTAACATTGACTTAAAACCTGATCTCTACAGACTGACAGAATTCGTCTCATAAAAACTATTGATGAATTACTAATACTAGAGAAATTCTTTTAACTCCATTCCAACTTCTATTATTAACTAGACTCAATAAATTTAATTTTGGCTGAAATCAAAACTCAATTATGATATATAAATTTGTTTTTACATCCATTATTATATAGCATTACTGAATCAGTGATTTATAAACGACGGTTAACAAATAATTTCTCTAGAAGAAAAGAATTTGAATCCGATTACGAAATTTGACAGGCAGAAACTAGACTTGAAATAAACTAGGGTTTGTTTTTTGAATTTTTCTCAATTCTTAAGATAAACATGTCTATCAATGAACACAAGACAGTTCTACGAATCCGAGAATTTCAGTAACTATTTCCTAATTAATGTCTTTAATCTGATCTTCCTCCTAATTCATATTGAGAATGGTAAGCACGCCTAAACCATAATTATTCTCTTAAACAACGTTAAAATGAAATTAAGGAACTTACATGACTCTATCATATAAATGAATTGCTAGGATACGATTTGGATCGAATCCTCTTCTCCTCTTCTCTCTTCCTATTTCTCTCTTCTCCTTTCATTCTTCTCCTTTCTTTCTTCTTGAGCGTTCATTGTCAGTGAACACTACTAGAAAAGATGGCAAAGAAACCATCTTAAAATGCCCTAAGACACCATTTTGGAGATGATCTCCAGGTCAAAGGTGTCTTTGGGTAAGAAATCATGTGAGAAAAATGATTTCTTTGGCTATGCTTTAGAAACCAATTTTAAGAGATAAATGATTTCTTTGGTCTAGAAGAAAGACACCTTTTGAGAGAGATAAATGGTTTCTTATCTAAACTTAATAAACCATGCAATGCACTTAAATGATTTCTTTGCTTACCCTTAATAAATCATGTAATACACTTAAATGATTTCTTTGCCTACTAACTTAATAAATCATTTAATACTCTTAAATGGTTTCTTTGCCTCCATTACCATTAATATCCAAAAATTAGTCTCTTTGATTTATTTTTAAATTATTTTAATATTTAGATATACAACCCAACTACTCTGTATTACAATACAATGTACGTACTCCGTACTTGTTTTCAAGTATCAACTAAAATAGAGACGGATTTTCATAAATTATCTCATATATATATATATATATCCCGAAATAAGTCGTGATTACATTCGAAGCGCACACTATCCCAAAAAAATTAACATTCACTTTGTAAACATAAATAGCCCCAAGATGTGTAACCATTTTCATATAAGCCAAGACGTATGTGTAACCATTTTCATACTCCGTATATGGCAAAACGTAAGTTTCAAAATGAGTATTCACTTTGTAATCGATCCTCCTCATCTTCAACTTCTTTGTGCTTGAGAACAAACGTAATCCACATCTCTCGTAGCTCATCGATCATTTCTTGTGTATATGATTTCGGTACATCTTTGAAATACTACAACATGGAAAAATTTCACATTAGGCTCATACACTTGGAAAAAGTAAAAAAAGTACTCCATTTGTACATATTTCAACAAATTACAAAGGTGAAAGAAAGGAAATAGATCAGTTCCCAATCAAAACTATACTCTTTGTCTTAAATACGGCGCAAGGTACACTGGAAGTAAAGTAAGTTATGTTTGAGTTTAAGTAAACATAGCATATCGACTTGTTGGTATATTTACCTCAGGAGCATATATACAGACAATTGTGAAGCATCCGGAGGTACAAGCTTGAGCCCCGAATAGAAGAGTTGTTGTTACACCATCTAACCGACGGACCACCAGTGGCACCATAAATATACAACATGCGAAGAATAAACCCGCCATTGAAGCTTTACGACCAATTCGATCTACTATCAGGGCCAATACAATAAGACCCGGAAACTCTGAAACCAATATAATGTGTATATATGTTACTCGCCATTCACACATGGGTCAAATTCGGGTCTTTAGTTCGTGTGTCGAGTTGGGTCACTTTGACAGGTCTACACCAAAGCACCAAAACATGCTAATAAAAAAAAGGACACCGAAATGAAGGAGAGCGTACCTGCAAAACTCGCGATAAAAACATTCTTGTAATTGACGGTATCAGAAGAATGCGACGGACTGTGAGGTGCTCCACAGGAACTGCTCTTACTATTGAACTCAGTAGTCAGCAACACGAGCCCATAGTACGAAAATGCATTTCCAAAGAACGCGATCCACAGCAGCACACTAGTCCTAGCTAGTTCAGGTGACAGTAGCATCACCAGTGATCTAAGTATGCCCAAATCGGAATCCTTCCACTTTGGAGGAGTATTAATATTCCCGGGTTGGCCTAATTGAGAGCTATCTATAGGAGGAAGAGTTCGTCCGTGTAGCTCGATTTCTTGGTCAGTGAGTAAATCACCAGGAGGTAATTCCGTTTTATTCATCTTAGCTATTTTTTCTAACACTTTGGAGGCTTCCTGGTTTTTACCTTTCAGGCAGAAGTACCTAGGGGACTTCGGCGTCACTATGTAAAATATGAGCAAAACGAGGGTTGGTACTGACGATAAACCGACCTGCCATCTCCAACCTAATCTCGGCATAACAATCTGTACAAGAAACGGTAATTAGTAATGGAACTAATCACACGCAGACCGTTGTTAGTTACTGATGTTAGTACTTTTTTGGATTAATAAACATACCCAGGCTAAGGTGGCCTCCAATATTGTACCCAAAGTCCAAAACGCGCTGTAAATAACTAACCAGACACCCCTGTTTGGTGCAGGTAAAAACTCTGTGAACCAGGTGAATAAGACTGGACCGCCTTCTAGACCGACTCCTACCATCCACTCTCAAAGGAGCTCTTCATTGTTAGAAAACAAATATAAGTGTGTATAAAGATGAAGGCGGCTCTTCAAGTGCTCACCCCCCGGAGCACCCGAGAGAAAGCTGTCCACAAGCATAAAAGGTGACAACTGTAAATAAAAGGTGAGACCAAACAATGAGATGGAGAACATGGAGGGAGAGGTTTACTATAATGGTTGTAGAATTGTTTTTAACTCTTTAGGAAGAGTAAAGAAATGGTTGTTCGTTTTGCACTATTGTCCAAGCTCTCAGTAACAATTGTTGTAACAATGAAAAAACTGAATTAAAGATAAGTAAGTCAATAAAAGAGGGACAAAAGGGCGGGAAAACCTTATGCGGAGACTACATGCAGTAACAATGGAAAGCGCCATCACACCATTTACGAAATTTAAACTTAGCAAGCTCTCCAGTTCTGCAGGAAACCTGAAAACACAAATTTCGTAAACAAACACATGAAATCAAACATATCTAGCGCCATAACAAGGCAGGCGGACAAAAACAACCTTTCTAATTCATCTGTTAAAGGAGAAAATTATTTTTCTAGTTGCAAATCAGCTTAAACACGGAGGAGAAATCGGGTTTGGATGTGAGTCGGAGAGAAATGACAGACGTAGCTTTATTAGGATGAGAAACCTAAATTGATACTAAACCACCGATGATAGGGTTAATTAAGAACTAAGTTGACCCTAAATTGATAATTATACAAACAAATTAGAAGATATTTGATTGAATTGTTTCCAGATTGCAAATTAGGAAACAAATTAGAAGAAAATTTAATACTAATACTCAGATAAATAATAGGAATTTCATCAATAATACTCAGCTTAACACAAACAATAAACGATTTCGAATGAAAAAGATACATAATCTGTAACACCCGCTATTTTTCCTAAGCATTTTATTCTTTCGGTTAGGACTTCGTCTTAACTCTGTCACTTTTATTGGCCTCATATTTTATCATTTTACTAAGCTTTATTTTAATTTTTGAGTTTAATAATTTCTATTTTTAATTTTAAAGATTTAAAATTCTTTTAAATCCATTTATTTGGTTTCTTCGTAAACTAAGTAATTTTTCCGCGAGGAATTCTATTTTTCTCCCAATTGACATTTTTAAGCTTGGATTTAAGTTATTCCTTTTTCCTAAAAATGTTTGAATACGTTTATGGAATATTTTCTACTAAGATATATATTTTAGTTACTAAAAACAAGCCATTTATGATTTTATTACGAAGCTTCGCGAATAATTATTTTCTTACGCGAGGTTTACTCGAATTAATTTGAAATGCCTTTAACTATTTTACGATTATACTTTTTATCAACTTATAAATTATTTGAGACTGTTTTCTCACATTTTGGACCAACTAAGCTCTTGGTCACAAGTTTTACTACATTTTATTTAAACGTTTCATTTTATCACATTAAAACGTAATCATAAGATAAATCATTTTCATTCATTGTAACATTTATGTCAAAACTTTTCTTACTCCCTCTCTTATCCATTTGGCCGGCCAACTTATGGTCTAGGTACACTCTTGTATTCTTTTTTTTGAAAGCCTTAATTCATGCTTACTCTTTTAAGTATTGTATCACCCATCTCCACCTTTACTCTCTACATTCATTCTTTTACATTCATCAAAAATATCCATCACTCTCTTCTCCTCTCTTTGGCCGTGTGACCCTTAGCCATTCTAGGCAAATTTTTGCTCCATTTCTAGTCTCAATCACATCATTCTTATCGTCACAATCATCCTCTTTCCGATTCCTTCGTTAAGGTATTAATCGACATCATTTTCGACCAATTTTTACCTTGTTTTTTTTAGTTTTCTCATGGTATTTTCTGCCATGATTTTCGTGTTGGTAGGATTTTTGGACGATCCCGAAGCCGACGAATACATCGTTGATTCAGACTTGGAGTAGAGGTAACGTCGATGTTACTCGGTATTACAAGATTTTAATTGAGTATTTGCATGTATATATTTTTATATTTTATTTTGGCAATATATGTATGTCACGAATTCTGGAAAATTTTTAAAATTGAAATTTTGCATGTTTCGATATTTTTATCGCTTTTACGAGATTAACGATTAAATTGTTATATTAATTTGTAAAATCGTAATAATCGGCCTAAACATGTAATATATATTTATATTCTGGAAAAATGTTGTTTTTGATGATTTTTAGTAATTTAGTATTTTTCTGATATTTTTATATCGATTATTGAATTATTATCGTTTTCGGACAAAAACGATTAAAAACCGATTTTTAGTTCTAGTACTTAAACATTTTATTTTAATCTGATTTTTGACGTGGTAAAACTTTCTGGTGAAATAGAATTTTATGAATTTTCTCATAATTTTTCGGAATTGTTAAGTGGATGAATTAATTAATCACTTTAAATCATCGTTTATCGTTAAAAACCGTGTTTGTTGTTTAAATTCTCGATTTCTGGTCTTTAGTTTAAATCTGGAAAAATTTATGATTCTGATGATTTCATATTAAAATGTATTATTATGATTTTTAGTGCCTTAATAAAATGTTAGGAACGATAGGTTTATTAATAAAATCGTTAATTGCGAAAACGAGTTTAAATGACGGTTTTATTGAAATTTGATGAATCTGGGTTTTGGAAAAATCTGGAAAAATTTATATTCTGTAAAATTAGGATTTTAAAGTGTAATAATAATTTTTTGATATTAATACTTAAATCGCTTTGTAATTACTATTTTTATTAATCGTTATTGTCGAGATTGGACGATTAACGAGAAAACGCTTTAAAAACCTAGTTTTTTTAGAATTCTGGAAATTTTCTTTTCTGGACAGAATGTCCATAAATATAATTTAACTATTTTACGTAATTTTTGTATTATTTATTATAGTCTTTAATTAATAAATATTGATTTTCGGACAAATTGTGATTTATCGTTAAATGCTTCGTATTAACTAAAAGAATTACTTTTCCAGCAATTTTGAAAGTATTTAAATCTGAAACTTTAGGAGTTAAATCATCCCTTAACATACTCTAAATATATTTGTTGGTTTAATTAAATAAAAGACGTTAAAAGATTTAATTTGACATTTGTCGTAAAATCCTATTTATAATTTTATCGTCGAAACTAATAATAATTAGGGAATTTTAGCTTTATAACTTTCGAAAAACACCCTAATTAGTATTATTAAATATTTTTAGATGTCTCTAATCATTTTATAACACTTGTACGATATTTTAATAATTTCATAAAATCAAATGTTCTTACTTTAATAATTAATATCGTTAAGGCCGAAAGTATTAGTTTTATAAATCTATATCGTTTACTAAAATGTGGTATTAGTATGAACTAATATTTTCACTACTTTGATATGATGCTATTTTTAGTAAAGTTTCTAAAAATAGAAGTTTCCTAAAATAGAAGTTTCCTAAAATAGAAGTTTCCTAAAATAGAAAGTTTCCTCTTTTAGAATATAAATGTTTACTTCTTTTATCCTCATATTGTTTATGATGAATACATCTTTTAAATATCGATAATGGTTTGTTTTGGAGTTATGGAATAAGGACAAGTGTGGGTTTAGAGTAATATAGTCTGGGATGTACGTTTTGCCATCAACTGTAAGGCTGGTGTGTCTTTATGGGGCACATTGGTTGTTGAACTGAGCATGGTTTGTGTTCAGGAGAGTGTATATTTACCTTAAACTTAGATATCGCATCGTATAAGTCACGTCGGGTTGAACTGGATATGGTTTGTATCCAGGAGGGGTGTGCACTACTTAAGCCAGGACCTCGCTGCACGCAGTCCTGTTATAGTTGAGTTGCCTAGTTAGAGACTGGATTCTGTTATGAGTTAAGTCTACAGTTCTCGAAGCTAGTTTTTAGTATTATCCTAGTGAAAGTCTAGATTCTACATTAATCCTATCCATAACGCTATTTTGATTATTTTAGTATTATCGATATAAATTGGTTTGCAGGTTGGCAAATATTTTTATGTTTCTTCGGCAACCCTTTTAATTAATTTGTTTTACGCTAAAGCTTATTTTATTATGTTGTTTTAATGTTTTCCTTTTTACTATTTTTCTATAATAGTAATTACAATTTTAAAATCCTGTTATACGGCTGGGAGAACGTTGGCGTTGCTCCCCACTGATTGTGGCTGTTATGTTTTGACATGGCAGGTATACGTGTTCCGGGTGTGGGCTAGCGAGCAGTGTGGATCCTGCTTATTTATTTTTATAATTATGTCCTATGGATTGTTCAAACCCCTTCTGTGGATTGTTTTAAATTTTGGCCATTTTATTTAAGGCCCATTGTTTGACTTTACCATTTTAATTTTACTAAGACATAGTTACAGTGTGTTTTAATCCCGACTCTACAGTGTTTCCGCCACTGTATCGCGTTAGATTTTTTTAGGGGATTACAGTTGGTATAGAAGCATCACTGCTCCCGACGCTTACACACCTGAAATTAGGGAAAAATACCAGTAAATTATTTAAACAGTAATAAAGATATTATTAGAAATGGGTAGAAACAAATAAGGACTTAACTGTTAAGATACTCTGTTCCTGAACTCAATGATTAGCATTGAATATTTGTTTTATATGTCGAAGAAGATGAAAGAACAAGTTGCTGATATGCTGCTCCAGATCGGGACAAGACCTACTTAGCACTCTCAACACCTGCTGACTCGAGTGGACAACTAGGTGCTCCAAGAAAGATTTCGATAATGACTTTTAGCTCCGGTTCAGTTTACTTAAGCTACAGGCAAGATGATCAAGAGTAGATTCATGTTCCATGATGTCGCAGTAAATCCAGATGGAGCGACCCATGACTTGTGTGCTCGTTCCTCTACAAGAAGATGAAGTAATCCATTTTGGATTCCCTCGTGAACTCGGGAGGCCGAAGATTCTCTTCTGGTTCAAGAACTTAGTAATATAGGATCATCGATTCTTTTCTTCCTTTCCCTATTTCTTCCAATTCTCCTCTTATATATTCTCATCTTCATTCTCTTGGTGAATCCTTGTTCTATTCTTCTATTCTACCATCTTTCTCTTGAGATTCTTTTGTTAGACCGGTTTCTGTCTCAGTGAACCCCGTGAAAGGATATAGATGTTTGAGGTTTAGTAAACCCTTGTTACCGAGGGCGTGAGGGTTGTGAGTTATACCTTGTTATATATCTTAGTAAGCTTTTGAGGATCGATTTGAATAATAAATTGTCAATTAATGGAATTAGGTTGGTACTTTAGACTCTGAATCTTGGGTTATAGGTTACTTGATTATTTGGAGGACTTAGAGTTGAATATATTTTGGGGTAGTAAGAGTATATCGTATTTGATGGATACCTAGTACCTAATTTAACCTAGAACCGAACCAAGTGTAGCTAATAATAGAATTTTGAGATTCCTACCTAAATGTTATTTGATGGATGCATCGGGAATGTTTGGGATCATAGAGTACTGTTTAAATTGTTAACCTGAGTGTTGTGGTACCATAGAAGGTTTTCATTAATACCGTTAGAAATTTTGGTTAACATAAATTACCCGTGTTTCTTAAGGATTAGATCGTTAATCGTTGGTTAAAGTTGTAACCTAGGAACTTTGGAGTTGAGTGATCTAAATTGAATAAATTGTTGTTAACCTTGAAAAGGATAAACATGTTGCCATTAGAGGTTGGATTTATAGCGTTGTTTTGAGGAACATTTTGATGTCAATCATCTTAATGGATTTATAGTTCAGAACCTTAGACCAACGAGATTGTGGCTTCGTTGAGTTATTAAATATTTTGTGGTTGCACCATTACGATTAGAAATTTGATGGACTTATTGGAAACATTATTCGAATGATGTGTTTGAAAATGTGAGTGTTTGCGCCATTACCTATAGGTTTGAGCGTGTTTGAGGATTTATTGTACTTCCCCAACTTCTGTACTGGTGGTATTATAAATATGTCGGTGATCATCTTTGAGGATTTCGTGTCCGAACTTTGTTAATTGGTGGGTTTTAGTTAGTGTTCCTTACTCGAGAAATTTGAAGTATACCTCGAGTTCAGACCTTATGAACTTTGAATTACGAGCCTTAGTGATTACAAGTTTGGGTATGTTTTGATGACTGTTGGAATCTTAATTAATGGATTAGTCTAAATCGTTTGTGGATTCTTACCATACTAATTGAAAGATTATATAAGTATGTAAGGCTTAATTTTGGAGGCTATAGCAGTTGATGTTTTTGGAGGTTTTAGATTGAGTAGGACCACCCTGTACTGATATTGGACTTAGCGTTATTTGATGGGAATTAGGAACCCGTGTTTGTGGAAGTCGTGCTAGGAATCTCGAGATGATTAATTTCTTCCATAATCCTTGAGAGCTCTTTTTGATTCTCAACTCCGTCTTTCTTCCTGCTCCTCTTGAATTATGTTACGGTAACTCCTGCCAATCCCTTCAACCTTTGTCGATTTTGAAAGCTCTTATTTTTAATTTATTTATCCTTGTTCTATTTGCCCGTTAACTATTTTTCGAACTCCCTATTTTATAAAAAGTTTGACTACTTTAAAAAAATTGGACTATCGTAAAATTTTAACATTTTGAGTTATAATTTCTAATTGTGAATTTGCCCGTTTTGTAAAAAGCTGGACTAATTTAAAAATTTTGATTTTCATGAAATTTTAACATTTTGAAGCATGATTTCAAATTTTTAAACTCCCCATTTTGTAAAAACTTTGAGCAATTTAACATTTTGGGTTATCGTGAAATTTAACATTTTTATTTTATAATTTAAGAACTATATACTTCACTTTGTTTTATCTTTGGTTGATATTTATATTTAGATCTATTTCAAAATGCCTTAATAATTTATTTTAAACTATTTTGAAATTATTTTAAATTTTTGATTTTCAAGCGATCAAAATTTATGAAGACTTTTATATTTCCAAGTACTTCAATTTGTATAGAATTGTTATGTAAAACGTTTTAACATTGTCGAAATTATTTTGTATGTTCAAGTTTGATAACATTTTTGAAAACTTTCATAATTACTTTGATAACATTTTCGAAATTTTAACGTTTTGAGAATTGATTTTCATTTTATTGTTGGTGAACTTTTGAATCTGTTATTGTAAATGTTTGACGGCTGGTGCGATTTTTACTAACTACAAAATTTGATTTCTCCAAACTAAATTTTGTTTCATCAAAAAAAAAGAATAATATCGAATTTCTTAATCAAAATATTTTACTTTTGTTTTCAAAATATTTTGGTTATCCTATTTCCTTCGAATTTGTTTACAAATGTTATTTAACGTTATTATTTTATCAAATAACTTTACTTTACGATTTCATTAATCAAAAGATTCTAAACTTCGGGTTGGTTAACCCAATTCTTCTTGGAATAGATATTTGTCTTCGATGCGAGCTAAGCATCCTCAACTCTTCGAGTAAGGTAAACCTCGATTTCCTATCTGCTTATTCTTAGTTTCGAGGACGAAACTTTCTTTTAGTGGGGAGGATTGTAACACCCGCTATTTTTCCTAAGCATTTTATTCTTTCGGTTAGGACTTCGTCTTAACTCTGTCACTTTTATTGGCCTCATATTTTATCATTTTACTAAGCTTTATTTTAATTTTTGAGTTTAATAATTTCTATTTTTAATTTTAAAGATTTAAAATTCTTTTAAATCCATTTATTTGGTTTCTTCGTAAACTAAGTAATTTTTCCGCGAGGAATTCTATTTTTCTCCCAATTGACATTTTTAAGCTTGGATTTAAGTTATTCCTTTTTCCTAAAAATGTTTGAATACGTTTATGGAATATTTTCTACTAAGATATATATTTTAGTTACTAAAAACAAGCCATTTATGATTTTATTACGAAGTTTCGCGAATAATTATTTTCTTACGCGAGGTTTACTCGAATTACTTTGAAATGCCTTTAACTATTTTACGATTATACTTTTTATCAACTTATAAATTATTTGAGACTGTTTTCTCACATTTTGGACCAACTAAGCTCTTGGTCACAAGTTTTACTACATTTTATTTAAACGTTTCATTTTATCACATTAAAACGTAATCATAAGATAAATCATTTTCATTCATTGTAGCATTTATGTCAAAACTTTTCTTACTCCCTCTCTTATCCATTTGGCCGGCCAACTTATGGTCTAGGTACACTCTTGTATTCTTTTTTTTGAAAGCCTTAATTCATGCTTACTCTTTTAAGTATTGTATCACCCATCTCCACCTTTACTCTCTACATTCATTCTTTTACATTCATCAAAAATATCCATCACTCTCTTCTCCTCTCTTTGGCCGTGTGACCCTTAGCCATTCTAGGCAAATTTTTGCTCCATTTCTAGTCTCAATCACATCATTCTTATCGTCACAATCATCCTCTTTCCGATTCCTTCGTTAAGGTATTAATCGACATCATTTTCGATCAATTTTTACCTTGTTTTTTTTAGTTTTCTCATGGTATTTTCTGCCATGATTTTCGTGTTGGTAGGATTTTTGGACGATCCCGAAGCCGACGAATACATCGTTGATTCAGACTTGGAGTAGAGGTAACGTCGATGTTACTCGGTATTACAAGATTTTAATTGAGTATTTGCATGTATATATTTTTATATTTTATTTTGGCAATATATGTATGTCACGAATTCTGGAAAATTTTTAAAATTGAAATTTTGCATGTTTCGATATTTTTATCGCTTTTACGAGATTAACGATTAAATTGTTATATTAATTTGTAAAATCGTAATAATCGGCCTAAACATGTAATATATATTTATATTCTGGAAAAATATTGTTTTTGATGATTTTTAGTAATTTAGTATTTTTCTGATATTTTTATATCGATTATTGAATTATTATCGTTTTCGGACAAAAACGATTAAAAACCGATTTTTAGTTCTAGTACTTAAACATTTTATTTTAATCTGATTTTTGACGTGGTAAAACTTTCTGGTGAAATAGAATTTTATGAATTTTCTCATAATTTTTCGGAATTGTTAAGTGGATGAATTAATTAATCACTTTAAATCATCGTTTATCGTTAAAAACCGTGTTTGTTGTTTAAATTCTCGATTTCTGGTCTTTAGTTTAAATCTGGAAAAATTTATGATTCTGATGATTTCATATTAAAATGTATTATTATGATTTTTAGTGCCTTAATAAAATGTTAGGAACGATAGGTTTATTAATAAAATCGTTAATTGCGAAAACGGGTTTAAATGACGGTTTTATTGAAATTTGATGAATCTGGGTTTTGGAAAAATCTGGAAAAATTTATATTCTGTAAAATTAGGATTTTAAAGTGTAATAATAATTTTTTGATATTAATACTTAAATCGCTTTGTAATTACTATTTTTATTAATCGTTATTGTCGAGATTAGACGATTAACGAGAAAACGCTTTAAAAACCGAGTTTTTTTAGAATTCTGGAAATTTTCTTTTCTGGACAGAATGTCCATAAATATAATTTAACTATTTTACGTAATTTTTGTATTATTTATTATAGTCTTTAATTAATAAATATTGATTTTCGGACAAATTGTGATTTATCGTTAAATGCTTCGTATTAACTAAAAGAATTACTTTTCCAGCAATTTTGAAAGTATTTAAATCTGAAACTTTAGGAGTTAAATCATCCCTTAACATACTCTAAATATATTTGTTGGTTTAATTAAATAAAAGACGTTAAAAGATTTAATTTGACATTTGTCGTAAAATCCTATTTATAATTTTATCGTCGAAACTAATAATAATTAGGGAATTTTAGCTTTATAACTTTCGAAAAACACCCTAATTAGTATTATTAAATATTTTTATATGTCTCTAATCATTTTATAACACTTTTACGATATTTTAATAATTTCATAAAATCAAATGTTCTTACTTTAATAATTAATATCGTTAAGGCCGAAAGTATTAGTTTTATAAATCTATATCGTTTACTAAAATGTGGTATTAGTATGAACTAATATTTTCACTACTTTGATATGATGCTATTTTTAGTAAAGTTTCTAAAAATAGAAGTTTCCTAAAATAGAAGTTTCCTAAAATAGAAGTTTCCTAAAATAGAAAGTTTCCTCTTTTAGAATATAAATGTTTACTTCTTTTATCCTCATATTGTTTATGATGAATACATCTTTTAAATATCGATAATGGTTTGTTTTGGAGTTATGGAATAAGGACAAGTGTGGGTTTAGAGTAATATAGTCTGGGATGTACGTTTTGCCATCAACTGTAATGCTGGTGTGTCTTTATGGGGCGCATTGGTTGTTGAACTGAGCATGGTTTGTGTTCAGGAGAGTGTATATTTACCTTAAACTTAGATATCGCATCGTATAAGTCGCGTCGGGTTGAACTGGATATGGTTTGTATCCAGGAGGGGTGTGCACTACTTAAGCCAGGACCTCGCTGCACGCAGTCCTGTTATAGTTGAGTTGCCTAGTTAGAGACTGGGTTCTGTTATGAGTTAAGTCTACAGTTCTCGAAGCTAGTTTTTAGTATTATCCTAGTGAAAGTCTAGATTCTACATTAATCCTATCCATAACGCTATTTTGATTATTTTATTATTATCGATATAAATTGGTTTGCAGGTTGGCAAATATTTTTATGTTTCTTCGGCAACCCTTTTGAATAATTTGTTCGACGCTAAACCTTATTTTAATATGATGTTTTAATGTTTTCCACTTTTATTATTTTCCTATATTAGTAATTACTGTTTTAAAATCCTGTTATACGGCTGGGAGAACGTTGACGTTGCTCCCCACTGATTGTGGCTGTTATGTTTTAACATGGCAGGTATACGTGTTTATTTTTCCGGTGGGTGTGGGCTAGCGAGCAGTCTTGGATCCTGCTGATTTTTTTTATAATCATGTTTTAAGGATTGTTTTACCTCTTTATGGATTGTTTTAAATTTTAGCCATTTTTATGTATGGCGCATGTTTGACTTTACCAATTTAATTTATTAAGACATAGTTCTGTGTGTTTTAATCCCGACTCTACAGTGTTTCCGCCACTGTATCGCGCTAGAATTTTTAGGGGATTACATAATCATACTCCACGATATACCCTAGAAACTGAATTGGGAAATTTGAACGTTTAAAACGACAGTAAACTTACAAACTGAAATAAAGAAATCAGTAGATTAATACTTCTATGAAATAACGAAATTGATGGAGTATATACTGAAATAAACAAAAATCAGTAGATAAGGAGAAGAGCGGAGTATATACCGCTGTCAAAATAATGAAAGAAACCAGTGGTAGACTGGTAGGACAGGAGGCGCGTCGGAGTGCATAGAGCAGCGGCGGAGGAGCGGCAACGACTTTCGCCGTTTGAGAAGCTCCGCTACCTCGGTTTTTCAGGAAGTAGAATCGAATATGTTGAATTATAACAGAAGTAACAAACAATTAATCAATTAATTAATCATATACTATATCACAATTCATATAATTTCTTCTTTCACAGAGGAATTTAATCAAACAGTTAAGTTGCATCTCATTTCTCACCTTCCTTTCAATCTTTTGCTCTAACTCGATTGACGACACTAGCTCATGCTCCAATACCTTCAATTTTCTCGCGAATTCCTCCTCTAATTGCTTCTGCGTCTAATCAGACATACTACAATCAATCAAACAAACAAACGAACAACGAGAAATTTTCAAAAATTCACGCAGAATTAAGAAAACGCACAATCAACATAAATTGCATTAGATGTTGAAAAAAACCTGAATTGAGATATGAAGTTGTTCGGAAGATGATCGCTCCCTTCCTGATCAAGCAGACAACGAAGAAGAACAAGAGTAATTAAGACAAACCCTAATTTGCTAACTGAGCAGAAATCAATTGATAGAAAAAGAAACTGTGGAAAGAGAAGTACCGGGAAAATTGATTAAAATTGAAAAAGTCGAACGAAGATTAAAGTATTAGGCAGTGAACGAAGATTAAAATTGAAAAAGATGAAGAACGAGAACCTGGTGTGAAGAACGTCGATGAAGATTAGCGGAGAATTAGATAGTGGGAATCATATACGGAGTATTACGCAGTTGAGGTGGAAACCCTAGAGTACATAAGCAAATCCACTTACTGCACCACACACACAGAGACATAAACACAGAGACGCCATGAGAGAGCAAGAGGAATGAATTAGAAGGAGGGGGAAGAGGAAGACGATACGGATAAATAATGACTTTGAATTGAATTGAATAAATAATGAGTTTGAATTTGATTACCAAGTAATTGGGCAGGAGACGTGAAAGGCCATCTGATTAGATACAATACACGAAGGAACACGAGTTAGAAAGGTTGGGGGGAACTTGGGGTTAGTTGTTTTTGAGATGAAATAAAGATGCTAGGTATTTGCTAAGAAACCATCAATGGTTTCTTTGTTACATAGGTACCTAAGAGATCATTTAATACTTAAATGATTTCTTTGTTATACATAAGAGACCATATAATAATAAAATGATTTTTTTTGTTATATGTAAGAGACCATTTATTCTTTAATAAAGGTTTCTTTGAGGTAAGAAATCATTTTTATATTTACATGGTTTCTTTTTAATGATTTCTTTTCCAATATTTGTAGTAGTGGAAGGTAGTTTAGGGTTTGCTTCATTATTATTAGGGTGGGTATACGTGGTTCTAAGTAAGATTAGGAGTATTGATTAAAAGTGAGTTAAAAACCTGGATTGGTCAATTTCAATCTGTTTTGTTGGTTTATTCTTCTATAAAGTCATAACTCAATGAGTTCGGGTTGCCACCGCCAACTCGGGTGTTATAACTGAGTCACAAGGCAGGTATTACATTTTTGGAGGGTGACAATCCAAAAATTTCCACCTATTCTAGATCTAATTAGTTTTTCCTTCGATTAATGTTCAAGACTCCACCTTTAGTGTAATCATGTTTTAATCTTTTTTCCTCTTGCAACTTTTTTTGAAGATTCTTGGGGATTATCAAGGGATTAGTGATAAATTCCTTGTCATCTTCATCAAGCTTCATCTTTTATTTATGTAATCTTTTTCTTTATTGTTGATCTTAATAGTTGGTATTTTTCTTTTTCTCTCCTTAATCTTTAGACTAGATTTATTTTTGTTCTTTCGTCATAGTTTCAATTTGATCATCTTTATTTATCGTATTTAGATCGTTTTATGTTTATTTTGTTGATTGCAATTGTATCCATTATTTGTTGCTAATTTCTCTAGATTTAATTATTATGCATGGTTTAGTTGATTTCTTCTTAGTTATTGTTTTATTAGTTTCCATTATGCATTTTGAATAGATTTCTTGTTAGAGGGTTAAGGGAGGAAGATCTTGGGTAATATGAATTAAGGAATTTTGGTTTGGTTGCTTGCTTGTTGATTTATCATTTTTGAGTTTTTGTGTCTTTGTTGACATAGACTGCAGCTAGATCGACCTTGACTCACGCCTATCAATATGGGGAAACTCGGGGTAGGAGTTACCTTGACTTGAGACTTATCATTTTTCACCGCGAAAGCGGGATCTAGATAAGTTGGGTGAAGAAATCGAAAGGTGGCATTCTCCCTTTATCGACTTTGTGACCGACCCATAATTCTGAGACTCATAAAACCTCAAGCTTTATCATATTGAAGGTGAATGGCCAATGCCTCAAGCTTTATCATGAGGGTTCATACATTGGTGCCGTAGAGGCCATGGACCTAAATGAAATCCTCGATTGCACCAAACTCAGTTGAGGTAAACCGGTCGAGCGAGACCGTATAAACCAGTGGTAACCGGGAGTCAGGGATGAGGTGCACAAAATGCGAAGGGTCTGTTTTGGGTCCGTCCCGGTCGGGATCACCCCGTCCCGGTCGGGACCATCTTGTCCCGGATGGGATGGCCCAACTGCAGCCCGCTTTTGCTTCTTTTCTTCTTCTTTCCTCTTGTAACCCTATATATACCCTCCCTCTTGTAATCTAAGCTTATGTTCTTCGTTACCCATAAACCCCAGACTAGTTTAGCATAGATTAGAATAGATTAGTGTAGATTAGTCTTTAGTTTATCCTTAATCTTAGATTATCCTTGTATTAATTGAATTCTTGAAGATCTCTACCAAGATTGACAACCTTCGTAGATGTATTTGGGTTTTCTCTTCTATGCAAGTTTTTCATTCCTCTTTTCATCTTCTAGTTTGGTATAATCTCTTTTCCCTTCTCTTAATCTTGTTTATTCATTCAAGTTTTAATCTTTGTTCATTGTAATGTTCATTGTTCATAGTTTTAACTAGTTTCATTATTTATATTTTGTTGTTTATGTTGATTTCTCTTGTTTATGTTAATGTTTGTTCAGATATGTGTGAGTAGACTTTTTGTGGGGTTAGTAGGGTGATTAAGTGTTGATTATGGATGATTAGGGTTTGATTGAGGGTAAAGGTTGATCCTTTTGTTACTAGTTACATGTTGAGCACTCCATGTGTTTGTTGAATTGCTTGTTTGAGTAGAATTGGCCATCCTTCTCATGCTAGTCTTCTTCTTCTCATTTCGTGGTTGACTTGTGATTGAATTCTTGTGTATTCGGGTTTTGTCTTTGACGCAAGAGCGTGGACCGACCTTGCATAAGTATTCGGGTTTTGTCTTTGACACGAGAGTGCGGACATAGGCCTTGACGCGAGAGCGCGGACCATCCTTAGTAACTAGGTGAACCTTGCACCATCGATCTCCTAACTATCCTACTACACTTATGAACCCGACCTAACCCTATTCTTTCCTTATTCTTTGTCCTTAGCTTAGTCCTAGTCATAGTTTACCCCCCTTCCTATCGTTCTAGATTAGCTTAGTCCCGAGACCTAGTCTTGTATTTGGGGTAGACCTTAGTCTAAACACCTCTTTACCGTCCCCGTGGATTCGACCCGACTTGCCCTATCTAAGTGTTAGGAATAGTTGGTTTTTTATTGATCGGGGGGGATCCACGACAAATCCCTCCCATCAATTTTATCGAAAGCCATCTGACATTTACCGTCCCATAGTGTCCGTTCTCCTATCTTCAGTTTCTTGAAAATGGGCTCACATACCATGGTTAACTTTGAAATGAACCAGCTGATATATTGGACTTTCCCGAGAAACCCCCTTATTTCCTTTTCAGTTTCAGGTGGCTGCATCTCGGTAATGGCTTTGATCTTAGCCGGGTCAACCTCGATTCCGCGTTGGCTGACGATATGGCCCAGTAGCTTGCCCGATGTTACCCCGAAACTGCATTTTTGAGAGTTTAACCTCACATTGTACTTGCGTAATCGGGTAAAGAACTTTCTTAGGGCCGCAATGTGCCCGCTTCGGTCTTTGGTTTTGACGATCATGTCGTCCATGTAGACCTCCACTTCCTTATGCATCATGTCATGCAATAAAGTGGTGGCGCTCCGTTAATAAGTGGCACCGGCATTGATAAGCCCAAATGGCATCACGGTATAGCAGTAAGTACCCCAAGGTGTAATGAAGGCGGTCTTACTCATGTCTTCCTCCGCCATTTTGATCTGATTGTATCCGGCATACCAGTCCATGAATGATAGAAGGGCATGATCGACCGTGTTATCCACCAGTATGTCGATGTGTGGTAATGGGAAATCGTCTTTTGGGCTGGCCTTGTTAAGGTCCCGGAAATCTACACATACTCGTACTTTACCGTCTTTCTTGGGTACTGGCACGATGCTTGCAACCCAGTCTGGGTATTCAGACACTTGGATAAAGCCCGCTTTGAATTGTTTATCGACTTCTTCCTTGACTTTGAGAGACTATTCGGGCCTCATTCTCCGGAGTTTCTGTTTTACCGGCTTATACTCGTCTTTGATGGGTATACGGTGTTCAGCTATCTTCCGGTCTATTCCGATCATGTCCTTGTAGGACCATGCGAAGACGTCCTTAAATTCCTGGAGGAGATCTGTGAATTGTTGTTTCTCCTCAGGATCTAGAGATAAGCCTAGCTTAAGCATCTGAGGTTCTAAAGGGGTTCCTACGTTGATGGAGTCGGTTTCTTCGATTACTGGATCTCGGGACTCCCTCTGTTCGAGTTGCTCGATTAGATGTGGAGGCAGTGGAACCTGTTCGTCGGGTTTCTCAATGTCATTGCAAGCAAAATTTTTGAAAATGTTTTGAAAATAAGACAAGTCGTAAACAGAACGGTTATCGTTATTATTGATAGTGAATTTTGAAAAGAGCTCGAAGAGAGCTGCCATCTGATCGTTGGTCAGTGGCGGAATAGGGAGAACCCTCGCGACAGACTCCGAGGCTCCCGTAGGTGTGACTAAAGGAAGGGGGGTTACAGACTCGATCCTAGTACTGGACCCTCTAGACTTAGACTCAGACTGGAACTCTGACTCTGACTCAGATTCGGACTCGGATTCAGTATCCGGCATATCCCCTTCACCGGTAGTTAGCTTGTAGACTCGACCCTGGCTGTCGGTCCACTTAGTTGTCTTCCTCCAAGCTCTCTTCCCAGTGTCAGCACCAACTTCGGAGATCAACTTGGTTGGATCGAACCTGTTGCTGCGGAGGATCAGGTTTACTAACTCCTGTTTGGGGGTTGGGATGACCTTATCTTCCCCGAATAAGAGCCCCAGGACGGGCTCAGTATTATTTGCATCCTCCTTTGATTCAGCCTGGATAAGGGCAAAGATATCATCCGGGATGAAATTGCATTCCCGAGCCGATTTGGTCACGGGATATGAGATGATGGGCTGATAGAGGCCCACTTGAACAGCTCCGAACACTGGAGTGACGAAGTAATTAGTTAGTCCTGGATTGTAAGGGCCCAAGTAGGTACCCTTGAAGATGTTCATGGCTTTCTGAATACCGGCCTGAACCACGTTTTCCGGGGTTACAGCATACCCCAAGCCGAATCTTGACTCTTCATTGGTTAAGACCTCGATGATCTTGCGGGCTGGGAGGTCAGGTCTCGAGGTAGCTCCCGGCAGGTAACCCAAATTTTGTAGCATCGTGTCGATGCTAGTGGTGAAATAGGGCTGGAAAAGGTATTCTTCCTCGGTCATTCCCACGAAGTTGAAACCTCGTGGGTTAGCCTGGCCTGCCGTGTTGCAGCTTGACACGGCTATGGGGGTGGCCTCAAGAGTGATGATCTCGTTTTGTAGAGGCATTTTGACCTTCCTATGAAGGGTAGAAGTTACGGCTTTGACCGCGTGAATCCACGGTCTCCCGAGTAGCAGATTGAAAGATGAAGTGACATCAATCACTTGGAATTCTACCTCTTACTCTATCGGGCCGGTTATGATTGTTAGCTTGACAACCACAACAATTGATTTCGGGCTTCCGTCAAAAGCCTGGATAGTTTGTGCAGTAGGAAGGTAGTCAGTCTCGGTAATGCCGAGGGCCCTAGCTGTGGTAGACACCCGCATTTTGACTGTCAGGTGTCAATGGTAGTTTCCAAAAAACAACCGATGATGATCGGACGCTAACGTGTTTCTACGCGCTCGGATATGGGCTCAAAACTATTAGTTGTTGGCTTAAGCACTTATAGAGTACCAATCTCACAAAACAGACCTCAAATCCAGGCCCAGTGGACCGTTCCGAGTCAAACAAGACTAATTTGGGCCAAAACCGACACCGGAAATGAAACTGACTTTTTGCGATTGGGTCAACCCCGGTCAAAGCCGTTTCCGAAACACATGCAAAACAGCCACCCAAACAAAAAAACCCAACTCAAAAAAATAAAACCCATCAAATAACCAATCCACGGTCCAAAGCGATGGACCCGCGCAACCCAGCTGAGCCACTCGATCGAGTGCTCAGCCCACTCGATCGAGTAGGCCCTTGTTTGAGCCCGACTGCTGGCACAATGAGCCACTCGACCGAGTCAGCCACTTACTCGGTCGAGTAACCCTACCGGGGTACATAGCCAAGCCTATATATATACCCCATGCAACACACAAATTCACACCTTTTTTTTTGCAACCCTAGACTTTTGATCATCCTTTCGAAACCCTAATTACACAATTATTCAACCCTACGCTAACCCTAATCAACCTTAATCCCATACACTCAAGCCCTAACCCTAGTACTTAGGAGGCAAACCCTTAACCACCGCAACTTAGCCTACATACTCGAGACTCCCGTGCAAGCCACCACTACGAGTTCGGTCCGAGCATAAGAAACATGTAGGTTGAGGGTGTAAAAACCCCCTTTTTCTTCTCCTTTCTCGTCTTTCTCGCGTCATTTATCGTCATAAGGGTCGTTTTTTATTTTATTGCATCATAATATCGTTAATATCGCTAGTATTAAAAGACATTAAAATACTCGTTGATTTGTGTCGAATGCGAAGGATGTCGGAATAAGGAAACCCGAATATACAAGTGTACTGCACACAGCGTTTCCGGTCGCTTATCCTGACACCCTAGCACTTGATTATTGAAACGAGTCAACTTAAAAAATATTTTCTCGTTTTCGTTCGCATCGTTATTATCTAATCGCACATATCGTCAATTACAAAACTATCTTTCAAATCGAGCATCTTTTAAAAAGGGTCGAAACCCGTTGACGCGGATCCGACAACACATAATCCCTAGGGATTTATTACGATGTCGGAGAAGCCAAGGGAATCAAGTCTTTTTATTCAAGTGTTAATCTTTAGGTTCGATACCAATTCCATAATTGGATGTCGAATCTAACGACTTAGTCAAATAATCAAACCAACCCGGTTTCTCGTTGATGTTAATATGGACGTCATACAATTCGACAAGAATTAATGCGATGCCATAAACGCAGAGGGAATTTATATCGTCTTGGTTGATTAATAAACGACTTATAGCAATCAACTTTTATTTCTCTCTAATATCCAATGTCGATTCAATGATCGCACGTTGGATATGACGAGTATCATACACACGAATCGAGCACAAATTAATCAATATTTATGCTCGATTCCAGAAAGTCATCAATTTAGCAAAAATCAAAAGAAATTTCGGAATCATTAACAAAATTGCGAGTGAACCCTGGTTCGTACAGGGGGCACTCGATCGAGTGCCTAGCCCACTCGGTCGAGTGGCAACGTACTCGGTCGAGTTGATCAATAACTCGATCAAGTAGGGTCCAAAATACGAGATAGAACACTTTTCAGATGACCACTCGGTCGAGTCCCTCAATGACTCGGTCGAGTGGCCCTTCTATCGCGTCAAATCGTGAAGTTCTGCAAGGTCATTCGAGTCTCATTGTTGTTTTTTTCGTGACTTAGGTCAACACGTGTCTAATCAATCACGTGAACACTACTTTTCAAAACTATGCATCCTCATATTTACATCATTCCATATTTATGCATACTGTTATACCGTTACTAACCGTTTGTTACTTTTCTTGTTGATTTATCGTTTGTTTTGATGTACTAAAATGAACCCGCATGCTAAAATATAACTTTGACGTTAAGATTTTAGTTGCATTAAATCGACATAGAAACTCTTTCAATTTCTCACATGCTTAGGGAAAACACTGTTTGCATAACATTTTCCCGTTCGACTAACGCGCGTATTAGAAAATCATTCGATATCTTAGTAGAGGCCGCCAATGTGCGGGCGGGGTTGGGTGTCCTTTGTGGACTTCCCAACACGTACCCTCACCCCTTACTCAGAACCTCGGTTTCCGGATGCCCGAAACCGTTGGCGCACGAGAGTCATTCTATACACGATAACCGGTAGTGATGGTATCGGTATCGCAATGCAAAGGGACGAGCCCAACAAACTCTGACATCGGAAATGGGCCGTATTTTGTATACGGCCAACTACGACATAGAGTGGGTTCGAACGGGTCCGAACTCCCACAAAGTTCGGTGGCGACTCCACTTAGATTTAAATTTCAATTCGATCCATTCTCATATGGAGATTCATTCGTCTCCCCAAACCCGCGCGTGGCCGCATCGGAGTGGACCTATGTCATGTCCACAATTTGGCGACTCCGCTGGGGAGATATAGTGATGCGTGACTTACCATCGGCGTCCTCAGGGTGAGACTCGAATAGAAATCATTTGACTAGTACAATACGCGTTTTAGTTTTACGGTTCATGCATAACCCCATATTTTCCCAGGCCGGTACTCGCGACCGACGTCCCACTATACCGTTGATGTACTCCAATATGGATATCTCAAAAGGTGTCCATAGTCGATTCGAGTGGGTTTCGCGGCATGTTCTAAGCTAAACTCGACTTAGAAAGTCCGTCCCGATCAACGTCTAGACTATGTACACTAGTATAGACCCCTTATAGACCGACCGAGACTTAGTGTAGAGCATACATGGCGTCGTTATAATGCTTGTGAGACTACGTGCTATTTGGTTTCCGTGTCATTTTCAAAAACCGTCAACTTTTCAAAAATACATCTTTTAAAAGGTATCCAATTTCAAAACCCGGGACGTATACCGAATTTAGGACTTATGATTTTACTCAAAATAGCCTATTTCTAGCCGGTATGCTGCCCATTTCAAAACACGAAAATATTTTACAACTTTCAAAACTTATGGCCCGATGCACTTTCCGATTTTCTCGAAAAATCGGGCCCTTCCCCGAGCTTGCTTGGATTTTTTCAAAAACAATCCATTTTAAAAACCTTCCTCTTCTTAGGACTTCCCGTATTTAGCAGTGTCGGGTCGTGTCATAAGTCGTCGAGGTCTTTAGCGTCAAAACTCCGTCGATCCTACATCGCGGGTTTCTTCCCTATCTCAGTCCGCCTTATTAGACTAAGGTAAGGCCCACCTACGTAGGACATACTCCTACAAAGGAGGGCCCGTCTACACAATCGAGTCCAAAGTCTGGGGATGTCTCACGTGGACCTTTCTTCGAACAGGACTAGTTCCACCCGTCGAATCCTAAAGAAGGCCCACTTTTCACAAGTCACCCGTCTAGGCGTCTTTTCCGAGTCATTTCCCTTTTCAGTCTTGTTCGGGATGTACTTTCTATTCCGGAATTCGGGCCAGTTTCTGATTACGCGGTGTTCTTACAGACAGGCCACCCGAAACCAGATATCAACGCAAAATGGACGGATTAAAGGATGCCCTAGAAAAGATCGAAGCCCAACTGACTACCATCCAAACTGATCAAACGGCACTCGCCACTCGCGTGGGCGCAATGGAGAAGGGAACTCCTCCTGGTGGATCTGAGCCCACTGGGCCCATAGCTGAACTAATCAGCTCCGTTCGCAAGCTCGAGGAACAGGTCCACCAGTCAACAAACAACTCGATCCACACTGAAATTGCTCGTTCCTATTCGCCTTTGAATGATGAGCTACCCGCTAACCTAAACCTTACGGGAATTCCAATGTTTGAGGGTACCGAAGACCCGGTCCACCACATCCGGGCTTTCAACGATTTTATGGCGGTAAAAGGGGTGAAGTCCACCATATTTACTCACTTATTCCCTTCCTCCCTGGAGGAGCATCCCAAGGCCTGGTACGACAGGCTCGATTCAAAGAAATATAAGACTTGGGATGATGTGGCAACTGAATTTGCTCGGAATTACGCTCATAATATCGAGATCCAGACTACAATGCGTACTCTGGAAGTGATGGCCCAAGAGCCCAAAGAAGGGTTCACCAAATATCTGCAGAGATGGCGGGCCGAGAGTGTTAAGCTGGTTGATAAGCCCAGCGAGAAAGTGCTAGTGGAGGCTTTTGTCAAGAACCTCCTCCCTTCCTACCGGGTCCATCTCCGGTATGCAGTTATCCCTAATTTTCCTACCCTTACTGAAATGGGTACAAGGATCGAGGATGACTTACGGTTAGAGAGCCTGACTAAGGCCTCTACCAAGGGCTATCAAGGGGCAAGCTCATCTGTAAGCAAGCCCACACCTGCAGCTGCAACCCGCAGCATCTTCGTTCGAAGAGGTAAATCTACTTGACACCTCATCCCAAAAGAATACACTAAATCGGGTATTCACAGATATAGGGACTACCTATACTTATGCCTTACAAAGGCTATCTTCGAAGGGCCTGATCCAACCGATAGGCCCAACTCCAGAAGTTCCAGTAGAGAAGAGGCCCAAAAGTTATAACGCCCAAGCCTACTGCCAGTATCATCGAGGTAATGGGCATGACACAGAAAGATGTTGGAAGCTGAAGCATCTGATCCAAGATTTGATTGAAATCGGGAAAATTCCGTTGCCCGGAGACAAGCCGAGCAACAAACAAAACCCGTTCAGCGCCAATGTAATATTCACCGGTGAGGTAATCCACTGCTCACACCTTATCTCCCCTCATGTCTCACAAATCAATGGGATATGGTTCGATGAGAAGAATGATGTATACCTAGCCAAAGGGGAAGATGTCCCCATCACCCTTGAAGAGGTCTGAAAGGCTAAGTCCAAAGCCTTAGCCACTAACCACCTCGCCACCGCCGGGCGCCCTACTCCCCTAACCGTCACTGAAGCTACCAGGACGGATCCAACCCTCGAAGAACCAAGCAACGACACAGCCTTGGTCCAATAAATGAAGAGGGTTCGAGCTGATCTAACCATATGGCAACTACTGGTCAGCTCACAAGCACATCGAGAAGCACTGACTAAGGCTCTAGATGAAATCAAGGTCGACTCACGGGTTACCCCCACTGAAATGGTAGCCACCATCATGCCCTATCTCAAGGGCAAGTCCAAGGAAGAAGGCCCACTTATCACCTTCTCCGAGTCTGATCTACCGCCGTTCGGACCCAATCATAATATGGCCCTATACATCACGGTCATTTGCCGAGGGAAGTACCTCCAGATGACTTTGATCGACGACGGATCTGCCGTGAATGTCCTACCTCTAAGGACCGCTAAGGCCCTCGGCATCACCGATGTCGACTATCTCCCAACGGCGCAATCTATCCAGGCTTTTGACGGAAGCCCAAAACCGGTGGCCGGGGCCATTAAACTAACAATCATAACGGGTCCGATCGAGAAAGAACTGGAGTTTCAGGTGATCGACGTCACCTCATTCTTTAACTTACTAATAGGGAGGCCTTGGATCTATGCAGTCAAGTCCGTATCCTCTACTCTCCACCGGAAATTTAAGATGCCACTTCGGGACGGCATCATCACTCTAGAAGCGACCCCCATTACTGTAGCAAGCTGCAATGCTACGGGCCGGGCCGACCCACGGGGATTTGACTTTGTGGGCATGATTGAAGGAGAATATCTCTTCAGGCCTTACTTCACCACTAGCATCGACATGATGCTACAAAATTTGTGCTACTTACCGGGGGCTACATCGAGGCCATATCTTCCGGCTGGGAAGATCATTGAGGTCCTAAACGATGGTGAATCACAGTTCGAGCTGGGGTATGCCATAACCCCGGAAAACGTGGTCCGGGCCGGTATTCACAAGGCCACTAACATCCTCAAGGGTACTTACATAGGCCCTTATAGCCCGAAGTTAACTGACTACTTCGTCACTCTAGTTTTCGGAGCTATTCAAGTGGG
This sequence comes from Agrostemma githago, assembly GCA_958450325.1. Lineage (NCBI taxonomy): Eukaryota > Viridiplantae > Streptophyta > Magnoliopsida > Caryophyllales > Caryophyllaceae > Agrostemma > Agrostemma githago. The sequence continues at coordinate 54,423,152 of OY288247.1, read as the reverse complement.
CCTCTACCAACCCACCATCACATATCCCGAGAACAAAACGGCTCGGGAGTGCAATTTCATCCCCGATGATATATTCACCCTTGTTCAAGCTGAGTCCAAGGAAGGGGAAAACAACTCCGAGCCCGTGCTGGGGCTCCTATTTGGAGAAGACAAGGTTGTCCCCGCTCCAAAAGATGATTTGGTCAATCTGATCCTCCGCAGCGATCGGTTTGACCCAACCAAGCTAATCACCGAAGTCGGTGCAGACACCGAGAGAAGGGCCTAGAGGAAAACCATCAAATGGACCGACAGCCAAGGACGGACCTACAAGCTGACCACCGGCGAGGGAGACATGCCGGATACTGAGTCTGAGCGAGTCTGAGTCTGAGTCGGAGTCTGAGTCTGAGTCTAGAGGGTCTGGTGCTAGAGTCAAGTCTGTAACCCCTTTTCCTTTAGCCACTTCCACTGAGGTCTCGGGGCCTGTCCCAAGACCTCTCCCTATACCGCCACTGACCAACGAGCAGATGGCCGCTCTATTCGAGCTTTTTTCAAAATTTACCATTAATAATAACGAAACCGTTCTGCTTACGACTTGTCTTATTTCCAAAATCCTCTCGATTTCAAAAGTTTTATATGCAATAACATTGAGAAACCCGACGAACAGGTACCTCTGCCTCCACATCTGATCGAGCAGCTCGAACAAAGGGAGTCCCGAGATCCGGTAATCGAAGAAACCGAGTCCATCAATGTGGGAACCACTTTAGAGCACCAGATGCTCAAGTTGGGCCTATCCTTATATCCGGAGGAGAGAAAACAATTTACGGACCTCCTCCAAGAGTTCAAAGATGTTTTCGCAAGGTCCTACAAGGACATACCGGGAATAGATCGGGAAATAGCTGAACACCGAATACCCATCAAAGATGGGTGCAAACCGGTAAAACAGAAACTCAGAAGAATGAGGCCCGAATGGTCCCTCAAAGTCAAAGAAGAAGTCGACAAGCAATTCAAAGCGGGCTTTATACAAGTGTATGAATATCCAGACTGGGTCGCAAACATCGTGCCGGTACCCAAGAAGGACGGCAAGGTGCGGGTATGTGTGGATTTCCGGGACCTTAACAAGGCCAGCCCAAAAGACGATTTTCCGTTACCACACATCGACATATTGGTGGATAACACGGCCGATCATGCCCTTCTATCATTCATGGACAGGTATGCCGGGTACAATCAAATTAAAATGGCAGAAGAGGATATGGGTAAAACCACCTTCATTACACCTTGGGGTACTTACTGTTACACCGTCATGCCATTTGGGCTTATCAATGCCGGGGCCACTTATCAGCGGACCGCCACTACTTTACTACACGATATGATGCACAAAGAAGTGGAAGTCTATGTGGACGACATGATCGTCAAGTCCAAAGATCGGAGCGGGCACATCGCGGCCCTAAGAAAATTCTTTACCCGACTGCGCAAATACAATGTGAGGCTGAACCCTCAAAAGTGTAGCTTCGGGGTAACATCGGGCAAATTACTGGGCCATATCGTTAGCCAACGCGGCATCGAGGTCGACCCAGCTAAAATCAAAGCCATCACCGAGATGCAACCACCCAAAACCGAAAAAGACATAAGGGGGTTTCTCGGGAAAGTCCAATACATCAGCCGGTTTATTTCAAAGTTAACCATGGTATGTGAGCCCATTTTCAAAAAACTGAAGATCGGAGAACGGATACTATGGGACGGTAAATGACAAACGGCTTTTGACAAAATAAAGGAGATCCTGTCTGCACCGCCGGTATTAAAGCCACCTCAACCCGGATTACCATTGTCGTTATACCTAACAACGACCGAGAAAGCCATGGGGGCTATGCTGGCCCAGACAGTCGACTCGGAAGAACGGGCTATTTACTACATCAGCAAAAAGTTCCTGGAATACGAGTGTAAGTATACAATGCTCGAGAAAACGTGCCTAGCTATGGTTTGGGCCACTAATAAGCTCGGACATTACATGCTTAGTCACGAGGTACATGTGTTATCCAAAATGGATCCTATCAAGTACCTGTTCGAGAAGCCCATCCTCAATGGCAGGATGTCCAGGTGGACTTTGATGTTAGCTGAGTTTGACCTCAAGTTCGTACCATTAAAAGCCATCAAGAGCCGGGTAGTGTCAGAATTCCTTGCCGATAGTCCAGTATCCGAAGAGGGCGACACCGATACTTGGGCCTTTCCTAACGAAGACATATTCCATACCGATACCCGAACATGGGATTTGTATTTTGACGGGGCATCCAACTTTCGAGGATTTGGGGTCAGAATTCTGTTAATCTCACCACAAGGGGAGCACACCCCCTTATCCATCAAATTGGACTGTGATGTGACCAACAACGCAGCCGAATATGAAGCGTGCATTCACGGGCTGCAAGCCGCCGCTGATTTAGGGGTAACAAACCTCCGGGTCCACGATGACTTGTCACTGGTCATTAATCAAGAGCTCCAAAAATGGAAAACTCGTAACGCCAATCTTGTGGCTTACCAAGCACGAGTAAGGCTTCTAGAGAAGTAATTCCATAAGGTGGAATATATCTATCTGCCTTGGGAAGAAAATCTGTTTGCAGACGCACTTTCCAAATTAGCGTCCCTGCTAAACATACCAGACCATCTAACTAGCATGCCAATCTGCGTCGAAAGGTGGTCTGAGCCGGCGTATGTACACGCCATCCAGGACATCGAGCTAACCGATCCGGAACCTTGGTATCAGTCAGTCTTAACCTATTTGGCAACGGGAGAGTATCCCCCGGAAACTGAAAACCGGGCCAAGAAAGCCCTGCGGAGATTGGCAACCCAATTTGTTCGCACGGATGACGGGCAGTTATACAAAAAGACGGCACAGGGGGCTCTCCTCCTGTGTATCGACAAAATACAGGCCGAAAAGGTTATGTCCGAGGTACACGACGGTGAAAACGGTCCACATATGAACGCCCATATGCTAGTCCAAAAATTCATGAGGCTCGGGTATTATTGAAACATCATGGAAACGGACTGTCATTCATATGTCAAATACTGCCATAACTGTCAGATCTTTGCTAATATACAACATATGCCATCTTCCCTATTATATACCATGACATCACCATGGCCATTTTCAACATGGGGTATTGATATAATTGGAAAGGCGCACCCTTCCGGGACGGGAGGTCATTGCTTTATTTTGGTGGCCATCGACTACTTCACCAAATGGGTCGAAGCCGAGTCATACCGTGTCTTGAACGCCAAGCACGTGGCCAAATTTATCCAGAGCAAGATCATATGTCGATACGGGATCCCACACGAGTTTATCAGTGATCATGGGACCCATTTTCAAGCTGAAACTGCTACGTTGCTAGCAAAATACAAAATTCAAAGGCATACATCTTCTCCCTACCGTCCCCAAACAAACGGAGCGGTAGAAGCGGCTAAAAAAACAATTGTCACCATACTTAAAAAGATGGCTGAGAATTACCGGGATTGGCCCGACAAAACACTTTTTGCTCTCTGGGGGTATCGGACATCAATTCGCACCGCAACTGGAGCAACTCCATATTATCTGACATATGGAATGGAGGCGGTCCAACCGGTCGAGCTAGAAGTGCCGTCCCTCAGGATTTTACTTGAAAGCCAAGTACCGGAAGCAGATTGGGTCCAAGCCCGATACGATTCGCTAGTCCTTTTAGACGAACGGCGATCCCGGGCCCTCAACAATTTCCAAATATATCAAAAGAGGATCCAACGGGCTTTCAACAAAAGAGTTAGGCCCAGAAACGTCAAAGAAGGGGATCTGGTCCTAAAATCGGTTCGTGCCTTACTACCGGTTGACCCAAGAGGAAAATTCAAACCCAATTGTGCTGGGCCATACTTGGTCAAGAAGGTCTTATAAGGAGGAGCAGTGATGCTGACAGATTTGGACGGGAACGAATTTGTCAACCCAACCAACTTGGACCAGCTGAAGCGCTACTACAATTAAACCCTACCACAATGTCAATTGCAAAAATTTATAAAAATTTTCTTTTATAAATTTTCAAAAATTTATAGACAGGTCAATAAGTTAGAATTAACTATTCTACTGTCGCACATCTCTCACTAATAGTCTTGATGTATTTCGAAAATTGCAAAAATCAAATCTTGTTTGAACTACGTTTGGTTTGATTCCGCTAATTGTGGATACGTAGGCAACCCCTCAAAAGGGTACAACCACTGCAATAAAGGAAAAGACGGGAACGGTATTCATTAATACGTCTTTATTAAAAACCGATAAACTCGGGAAAAGAAAAAAAAAAACGCGCCAAAACGGCAAAATGCACACAAAAATCACACAAAAAATAGTAATAATATCTAAATAATAAAATAAAGGAGACTAATATCCCGGCATCTTGCCCTTGCCTTTGTCCTTTGGGTCGCGCGGAGCCCGGGGTCGACGGGGCGGGGGCGAGCGTTCCCGAATCACAAGGGGAACCTCCTTAGCACGAACCCGTTTCTTTGACAACGGGTCTTCTGCCACAGTCTTAGGTCCAATTCGAGCCCGCACGTGCTCGGGTAGTCTATCCCGTGGGCCAAGTCGGTTCTACACAGCTAGCTAGTCTTGGGCCCAGTCTCCTCTCCAAGTCGGTCTGGGGGCTCACTTTCCCCCAAGCACCCTTAGCACTAGACCCTCCAGCTTTAGTCTTGGTCTTCTTCTTTTGACCTGACATTAATCGGACCATAGTAGTCGGGGTGTCACCTTCATCAAAGAATCCCCTGTTGTCTTTAGCTTGTTCCCTTCGCAGCAGATCAAAAGCTTCGTCGACCTTCAGAGCAGCTCGGTCTTTGGCATCGCCTGCTTTAGTCCACTTCATGTAGGAGTCCGAAACCCAGGTCGAGTGGCGAGATTTGGAAATAGGCCAAGTATGCCGGGTGTACCATCTTTGCATCCAGTTATCGCACATTACATCGCTCACAACTGCTTCAACTTCTGGAATTCGCTGGGTCCATCCATACTGCCTTAGTATGCGATCCGGGTAGAGATGAACCGTCTACCTGAAAGATAGGATTACCTGATAGCGGGCTCTGTCCCTCGGGTCCAAGCCAGTCCAAAGATAGATGGGCCACCACAGCACTACCCATCGAATTAATGGGCCACTATGAAAAGACAACACCTCGTCCCAATACTTCTGCGTAATTTGACAAGAAAAGTCAATGGCCCGCCTCCTCGTCATCACCTGGTTATGACGGTAGTTGCTCGCATGCGAGGAGGATCTATCATTGATAGCCTCTCATATAGCCAAATCTGAAAAAGGAAACTAAACATGAGTTCCCGAGGCGAAACAGGCGTCCGCCTAAGGACACTCGATCGAGTGACACCGCTGAACACGAACAGGGGGCTTTTTACGAGAGCACTTGACCGAGTGCCAAGGTGACTCGATTGAGTGCCCACTGCAGCAGACAAGTCGCGAAAAAAAATTAAAAATCAAGAAATTGGGAAAAATAAAATGCAAAGTAACATACTTGCAGCAAACGGGCACTTCCAGTGAGACGGACCGACGAATCCCTCTTACGATTATCTAGACCTTGGATAATTTCACCCGTGATCAGCCAAGCTGGGCTGTACTCCGTCTCCATCAAATCAACCATGGTTAGGAGGCGAGTATTACCCATACAAGACAGTAAATCCATGTGACCCTCAAAGGCATAAACATGGAGCATTCAGAAAGAAAAAGGCCTACGGCTGTGAGCCGGTCTGATCCGGACATCGAGAGGATTCATAAATTTCTCAACCAAGTCGATCAGAGAAATATTATCACCCTCCATCATACGGGATACCTCGTTATGGGAAAGCCCTAAAAATTCTCGAAGCTTCCTCCTCGGGTCATAAATTGAATACGGGATGGCAGGACGAAGTATCGGATTCCACCCTCCTATAGCAACGATCTCCTCGGGCAAGGGACAGACTTCTCCTCGAGGAAAGGCAAAGACATGATATATGTCATCCCAATAAGACAAGCAGGCGTCAAGAAAATAGCGATCAACCAGCATCTGATGAAACGTGTACAATTTAGTAATACCCGTCTGGTTAAGAGCCACCCTGTCAGCATCCCTAAAACGTCGGGACCATTCCTGCAGCATCACAGTCAAGTGTCTATTTTCTTGAGAGGAATAAGAAGACTTTCTTTTGAGAAGAGAGGAATTGTGGAAGAGATTATGAGAAAATCCAGGGCAAGGGAGGGGTATTTATAGTATTAATTCTATAGCCCTCTTTCCATATCACAATAGTTTACTAATCCTAAACGGAACAAAGCCACAAGCCTAGTCTCGATACTAGCACGGAAATAATCATCCCGAACTTTCCTAATTGTCTTTAGGAGTCAAAAATTCCAATTTTCAAAATTTTCAAAAATTCACAAAAATTAAAAAATTATTTTCCCCAGCGCGAGTCATTTTACTACCTACGTGTTGCATGCAAACTTTATGTGACTTATACAGGTACAACTCAAATAGGAATAGGCAACCCACTGCATCTCCCCAGCAGAAGGCCCTCAGTGGCATTTTCCCCCGGAATAACACGGGATGAGCCTACATACAGGCGCACCCAGGACTTATGCGACAAGTCCAATTCCCCACGGAGTTATCGTCATCAGCTCAGGTATGACTTCTAGCTTATGGCTGGCGAGCCCTTCACGCGAGTCGAATGGACTATAAACGACCCGATCGGAAGTTTGCCAGGTTTCAATCCTCGATTAGCCTGGTAGCGACTCTGACTTTCGCCTTGTCCAAGCCTCAGTCAGAGTGGGGGCTCTCTAGACACCCGCATTTTAACTGCCAGGTGTCTATGGTAGTTTCCAAAAAACACCCGATGATGATCGGACGCTAACGTGTTTTTACGCGCTCGGATTTGGGCTCAAAACCATTAGTTGTTGGCTTAAGCACTTATAGAGTACAAATCTCATAAAACTGTCCTCAAATCCAGGCCCAGTGGACCATTCCGAGTCAAACAAGACTAATTTGGGCCAAGACAGACACCGGAAATAAAACCGACTTTTTGCGATTGGGTCAACCCCGGTCAAAGCCATTTCCGAAAGACATGCAAAACAGCCACCCAAACACAAAAATCCATCTCAAAAAAACAAAACCCATCAAATAACCAATCCACGGTCCAAAGCGATGGACCCGCGCAACCCAGCTGAGCCACTCGATCGAGTGCTCAGCCCACTCGATCGAGTGGGCCCTTGTTAAACCCCGAGTGCTGGCACAATGAGCCACTCGACCGAGACTGCCACTTACTCGGTCGAGTAACCCTAGCCGGGGTACATAGCCATGCCTATATATACAGCCCATGAAACACATAAATTCACACCTTTTTTTTTGCAACCGTAGACTTTCGATCATCCTTTCGAAACCCTAATTACACAATTATTCAACCCTAAGCAAACCCTAATCAACCTTAATCCCATACACTCAAGCCCTAAGCCTAGTACTTAGGAGGCAAACCCTTAACCACCGCAACTTAGCCTACATACTCGAGACTCCCGTGCAAGCCGCCACTACGAGTTCGGTCCGAGCATAAGAAACATGTAGGTTAAGGGTGTAAACACCCCCTTTTTCTTCTTCTTTCTCGTCTTTCTTGCATCATTTATCGTCATAAGGTTCGTTTTTTATTTTATCGCATCATAATATCGTTAATATCGCTAGTATTAAAAGACATTAAAATACTCGTTGATTTGTGTCGAGTGCGAAGGATGTCGGAATAAGGAAACCCGAATATACAAGTGTACTGCACACAGCGTTGCCGGTCGCTTATCCTGACACCCTAGCACTTGATTATTGAAACGAGTCCACTTAAACAATATTTTCTCGTTTTCGTTCGCATCGTTATTATCTAATCGCATATCGTCAATTACAAAACTATCTTTCAAATCGAGCATCTTTTAATAAGGGTCGAAACCCGTTGACGCGGATCTGACATCACATAATCCCTAGGTATTTATTACGATGTCGGAGAAGCCGAGGGAATCAAGTCTTTTTATTCAAGTGTCAATCTTTAGGTTCGATACCAATTCCATAATTGGATGTCGAATCTAACGACTTAGTCAAATAATCAAACCAACCCGATTTCTCGTTGATGTTAATATGGACGTCATACAATTCGAGAAGAATTAATGTGACGACATAAACTCATAGGCAATTTAGATCGTCTTGGTTGATTCAAAAACGACTTATAGCAATCAACTTTTATTTCGCTCTATTATCCAATGTCGATTCAATGATTGCACGTTGGATATGACGAGTATCATACACACGAATCGAGCACAAATTAATCAATATTTATGCCCGATTCAACAAAGTCATCAATTTAGCAAAAATCAAAAGAAATTTCGGAATCATTAACAAAGTTGCGAGCGAACCCTGGTTCGTACAGGGGGCACTCGATCGAGTGCCTAGCCCACTCGGTCGAGTGGCACCCCAAAAACGAGACAGAAGGTTTTGACGACCTCCACTCGGTCGAGTCTCACAGTGACTCGGTCGAGTTGATCAATAACTCGATCAAGTAGGGTCCAAAATACGAGACAAAACACTTTTCAGAAGACCACTCGGTCGAGTCCCTCAATGACTCGGTCAAGTGGCCCTTCCATCGCGTCAAATCGTGAAGTTCTACAAGGTCATTCGAGTCTCGTTGTTGTTTTTTTCGTGACTTAGGTCAACACGTGTCTAATCAATCACGTGAACACCACTTTTCAAAACTATGCATCCTCATATTTACATCATTCCATATTTTATGCATACTGTTATACCGTTACTAACCGTTTGTTACTTTTCGTGTTGATTTATCGTTTGTTTTAATGTACTAAAATGAACCCGCATGCTAAAATACAACTTTGACGTTAAGATTTTAGTTGCATTAAATCGACATAGAAACCCTTTCAATTTCTCATATGCTTAGGGAAAACACTGTTTGCATAACATTTTCCCGTTCGACTAACGTGCGTATTAGAAAATCATTCGATATCTTAGTAGAGGCCGTCAATGTGCGGGCGGGGTTGGGTGTCCTTTGTGGGCTTCCCAACACGTACCCTCACCCCTTACTCAGAACCTCGGTTTCTGGATGCTCGAAACCGTTGGCGCACGAGAGTCATTCTATACACGATAACCGGTAGTGACGGTATCGGTATCGCAATGCAAAAGGACGAGCCCAATAAACTCTGACATCGGAAATGGGCCGTATTTTGTATACGGCCCACTACGACATAGAGTGGGTTCGAACAGGCCCAAACTCCCACAAAGTTCGGTGGCGACTTCACTTAGATTTAAATTTCAATTCGATCCATTCTCATATGGGGATTCATTCGCCTCTCCAAACCCGCGCGTGGCCGCGTCGGGGTGGACCTATGTCATGTCCACAGCTGTCCTCAAGGGAAGGACGTTTACTGCGGACCCATCATCAATTAGGGTCATTGGGAGATATTTATTCCGGCAGATCACCATGATATATAGGGCCAAGTTATGGGTGGACCCAAACGGTGGGAGGTCGGGCTCGGAGAAAGTGATAAGTGGGCTTTCTCCTTTGGACTTGCCTTTGAGGTGAGGTAAAACAGTGGCTACCGTTTCGGTGGGGGTAACCAATGAGTCAACCTTGATTTCATCGAGAGCCCAAGTAAGTGCTGCCCGATGCTCCTGTGAACTAACCAAAAGCTGCCATATAGTAAAAATCAGTTCGGACCCTCTTTAGTTGTTTGACTAGGGTCGTGTCAGTGTTCAGTTCCTCGAGAGTAGGTTCTGTCCTGGCAGGTTCAGTGACGGCTTCCGGGGTAGAGAGACCGGTTGTGATGACGTGTGTGCCGGCCAGGGCCTTGGTTTTGGCCTTTCGGTTTTCTTTGACGGTGATGGGGACAGCTTCCCCCTTAGCCAGGTAAACGTCATCTTTATCGTCGTTCCATATCCCGTGATTTGGGATATTTCTCCAGTCAACTATTTCTCCAGTAAAAATGGCGTGAGTAGCAAGTGGGTTATTTTTGTTACTCAGCTTATCACTGGGTAGTGGTATCTTCCCATTTTCGATTAGATCTTGAATGAGATGCTTTAATTTCCAACATTTCTCAGTGTCGTGCCCGTTGCCTTAGTGATATTGGCAGTAAGCCTGAATGTTGTAGCTCTTGGACCGTTTGTCGACCGGAACTTCTGGAGTCGGGCCTATCGGTTGGATTAGGCCTTTTCAAGACAGACTTTGTAACGCATTAGCATAGGTTGTTCCTATATCAGTGAATACTCGAGTTGGAGTATTCCTTTTGGTCGAGGTGTCTAGTGAGTTAACCTCGTCAAAAATGCTGCGGGTTGCACCTGGAGTTGCGGACTTGCTGGCGGACGAGCTGGCCCCTTGATACCCTTTGGCAGAGGCCTTAGTAAGGTTCTCTAGCCTTAAGTCATCTTCGATTCTTGTACCCATTTCGGTTAAGGTAGCGAAATTGGGTATAACAGCATACCGGAGATGGACCCGGTAAGAACGAAGGAGGTTCTTGACAAAGGCCTTCACTAGAACCTTTTCACTGGGCTTGTCAACCAGCTTAACGCTTTCGGCCCTCCATCGTTGAAGATACTTGGTGAACCCCTCTTTAGGCTCTGGGGCCATGACCTCCACGGTACGCATGGTAGTCTGGATTTCGGTATTGTCCGCATAGTTTTGGGCGAACTCCATTGCTACATCATCCCAAGTCTTGTATTTCTTGGAATTGAGCCTGTAGTACCAGGCTCTTGGGTGCTTTTCCAAGGAGGAGGCAAAAAGATGCTTGAACATGTTCGACTTGACTCCTTTAACGGCCATGAACTCCTTAAACGCCCAGATATGGTGGACCGGGTCTTCAGTACCCTCGAACATTGGCAAACCCGTCAGGTTGAGATTGGCGGGTAGCTCATCGGTCATGGTGTGTAAGTTCGAGCATTCTCCGTGTGGATTGAGCTTTGGGACGACTAATGGACCTGTTCCTGCAATTTGTGGACCGCGCTGGCCAATTCAGCTAACGGCCCATCGGTATCAACGTTGCCATTGGGGGTTCCTTGTTCCACAGCGCTTACCCGAGTGACGATGGCAATCTGGTCTTCCTTCATTTGTCTCAATTGGTTTTGGATCTGAGCCAACGAAGCTGTCAACTCATCAATGGCTTATTTCGTCATGGTTCGGGTGAAGGGCGGCCTGTCTGTAAGAATACCGCGTAATCAGCAACTTAACCCAAATCCTAGGAAAAAGTACATCCCGAGCAAGGAAAAAGAAGACTAAGACGGAAATGACTCAGAAAAGACACCTAGATGGGTGACTTGTGAAAAGGTGGGCCTTCCTTAGGATCCATCTGTGTGGGATGGGCCCCGTTCGAAGGGAGGTTCACGTGAGACATTCCCCAGACCCTGGACTCGATTGTGTAAACGGGCCAAACCTTGCAGAAGTATGTCCTACGTAGGTGGGCCTTGCCTTAGTAAAACAAGGCGGACTGGGATAGGCAAGAAATCCTTAATATAAGATCGACGGAGTTTCGACACTGGAGACTTCGACGACTTACGACACGACCCGACACTACTAAATACGGGAGGTCCTAAGAAGAGGAAGGTTTCGAAATATGATTTTTGAAAACCCGAAAATCGGGGAAAAAAACCCGGCCTTTTTTCGAAAAAAACGGAAAAGGTGGGGCGGGTGACGGTTTTGAAAGTTTCGAAAATAATTTTGAGTTTTAATTTGGGCATAATCCGGCTAGAAAAAGGGCTATTTTGAGTAAAATCGTAAGTCCTAAATTCGGTATATGCCCGGGGTTTTTAAATAGGATATTTTGAAAAGGATGCAAATTTTGAAATGACGTTTTTTGAAAAAGATGTGGATCAAGTAGCACGTAATCATGGAAACAGTATAATGACACCATGTATGCTCTTAAACTAAGTCTCGGTCAGTCTATAAGAGTGTATACCAGTGTACATAGCCTATTCGAGAATCGGGGCAGACTTCCTAAGTCGAGTTGAGCTTAGAACATGCCGTAAAACCCATATGAATCTGCTATGAACACCTTTTGACATATCCAATTTGGATTACATCAATGGTATAGTGGGACGTCAGTCACCAGTACCGGCCCGGGAAAATATGGGGTTATGCATGAACCGTAAAACTAAAGTGCGTATTGTACTAGTCAGACGATTTCTATTCGAGTCTCACCCTGAGGATGCCGATGGTTAAATTGCTCAACCAAAGATAAAACAAAGTGAAGTATATAGTTCTTAAAAAAAAGGCTATATTTCACGATAACCCAAAATGTTAAATTGCTCATAGTTTTAACAAAATGGGGAGTTTTAAAATTTGAAATTATGCTTCAAAATGTTAAAATTTCATGAAAATCAAAAATTTTAAATTAGTCAAGCTTTTTACAAAACGGGCAAATTCACAATTAAAAATTATAACTCAAAATGTTAAAATTTTACGATAATCCATTTTTTTTAAAGTAGTCAAACTTTTTATAAAATAGGGAGTTCAAAAAATAGTTAACGGGTAAATAGAACAAGGATAAATAAATTAAAAATAAGAGCTTTCAAAATCGACAAAGGTTGAAGGGATTGGCAGGAGTTACCGTAACAGAATTCAAGAGAAGCAGAAAGGAAGACGGAGTTGAGAATCGAAAAGAGCACTCAAGGATTATGGAAGAAATTAATCATCTCGAGATTCCTAGCACGACTTCCACAAACACGGGTTCCTAATTCCCATCAAATAACCCTAAGTCCAATATCAGTACAGGATGGTCCTTCTCAATCTACAACCTCCAAAATTAAGTCTTACATACTTATACAATCTTTCAATTAGTATAGTAAGAATCCACAAATGATTTAGACTAATCCTTTAATTAAGATTTCAACGGTTATCAAAACATACCCTAACTCGTAATCACTAAGGTTCAAAAATTTAAAGCTCATAAGGTCTGAACTCGAGGTATACTTCAAATTTCTCGAGTAAGGAAGACTAAATAGAACCCACCAATTAACAAAGTTCGGACACGAAATCCTCAAAAATGATCACCAACATATTTATAATACCACAAGTACAGAAGTTGGGGAAGTACAATAAATCCGCAAACACGCTCAAACCTATAGGTAATGGCGCAAACATTCATATCTTCAAACACATCATTCGATTAATGTTTCTGAGAAGTCCATCAAATTTCTAATCGTAATGGTGCAACCACAAAATATTTAATAACTCAACGAAGCCACAATCTCGTTGGTCTAAGGTTCTGAACTATAAATCCATTAAGATGATTGACATCAAAGTGTTCCTCAAAACAACGCGATAAATCCAACCTCTAATGGCAATATGTTTGTCCTTTTCAAGGTTAACAACAATTTATCCAATTTAGATCACTCAACTCCAATGTTCATAGGTTACAACCTTAACCAACGATTAACGATCTAATCCTTAAGAAACACGGGTAATCTATGTTAACCAAAATTTCTAACGGTATTAATGAAAACCTTCGATGGTACCACAACACTCAGGTTAACAATTTAAACAGTACTCTATGATCCCAAATATTCCAGATGCATCCATCAAATAACATATAGGTAGGAATCCCAAAATTCTATTATTAGCTACACTTGGTTTGGTTCTAGGTTAGATTAGGTACTAGGTATCCATCAAATACGATATACTCTTACTATCCCCAAAATATATTCAACTCTAAGTCCTCCAAATAATCAAGTGACATGTAACCCAAGGTTCAGTGTCTAAAGTACCAACCTAATTCCATTAATTGACAATTTATCATTCAAATCGATCCTCAAAAGCTTACTAAGATAGATAACAAGGTATAACTCACAACCCTCAAGCCATAGGTAACAAGGGTTTACTAAACCTCAAACATCTATATCCTTTCACGGGGTTCACTAAGACGGAAATCGGTCTAGCCAAAGAATCTCAAGAGAAAGATGGTAGAGTAGAAGAATATAACAAGGATTCATTAAACGGTTGAAGAAGAGAATATAAAAGAGAAGAATTAGAAGAAGTAGAGGAAGGAAGAAAAGAGTCGATGATACTATATTAATAATTTCTTGAACCAGAGGAGAATCTTCGGGACTCCGGAGTTCACGCGGGATCCAAATGGCTTACTTCATCTTCTTGTAGAGGAACGAGCACGTAAGTCTTCGGTCGCTCCATCTCGATCTACTACGACATCATGGAACAGGAATCTACTCTTGATCATCTGGCCTGTAGCTTAAGTAAATTGAAATGGAGCTAAAAATTACCATCGGCATCTCTTGGAGCACCAAGTTGTCCACTCGAGTCAGCAGGCGTTGAGAGTTCTAAGCAGGTCTTGTCCCAATCTGGAGCAGCATCCTATCAATATCTTGTTCATTCGTCTTCTTCCCACAAAAACAACAAATATTCAATGCTAATCATTGAGTTCAAAAACAGATAATCTTAACAGTTAAGTCCTTATTTGTTTCTACCCATCTCTAATAATATTTTTATTTACTGTTTAAATAATTTACTGGTATTTTCCCTAATTTCAGGTGTAAGCGTTAGGAGCAGTAATGCTCTGATACAAACTGTAATCCCCTAGAAATCCTAACGCAATACAGTGGCGGAAACACTGTAAAAGTGGGATTATAACACACTGTAGCTATGTCTTGATTAAATAAAAATGGTAAGTCAATACATAAGCCATAAAATAAAAATGGCTACAAAATAAATAAATAAATAAATAAAATCCATAAAAAGGGTTTTAACAATCCATAATACAGTGATCTGATTAAAACAAGCAGGATCGATAACTGCTCGCTAGCCCACCCGAAGGAAAACACATATACCTGACATGTTAAAAACATAACAACCACAATCAGTGGGGAGCAACGTCAACGTTCTCCCAGCCGAATAACAGGATTTAAAACTGTAATTACTATTATAGAAAAATAGTAAAAATGGAAAACAGTAAAACACATTATAATAAAAATAAACTTTCAGTGAAAAACTTCACGTATCAAAACAATATAATAAAAATGAGTTTTCCGAAGAAAACATAAAACATTTGCCAACCTGCAACCAAATTATATCGATAATAATAAAAATATTCAAAATGGCGTTATGGATAGGAGTAGTGTAGACGGCTAGACTTTCACTAGGAGAATACTAAAAACTAGCTTCGAGAACTTAGTTCAAACAAATCAAACTTCTGTCTCTAACTATGCTACTCAACCATAATAGAGCGGCGACGTATAAATGCGTGGCCCTAGTTTAAGATAATGCACACCCCTCTTGGGATTACCTGTCACCCAGTTCAACTTATGACGGCGACTTACTGCGAGGCCTAAGCTTAAGGTCAAAATGTACAAAACTCCCGGGATACCTGTCACCCGGTTCAACAACCAATGTACCGATTCCTGATACACTAGCCTTATAGTTGATGGCAACACCGTAAACCCTAGAATATATTACTCTAACCTCACACTTGTCTTTATTCCATAACTCCAAAACCAAGCCATTATCGATATTTAAAAGATATAATCAATATAAATAATATTAGGATAAAAGAAGTAAACATTTATATTCTAAAAGAGGAAACTTTCTATTTTAGGAAACTTCTATTTTTAGAAACTTTACAAAAAATAGCATTATATCAAAATAGTGAAAATATTAGTTCATACTAATACCAATTTTTAGTAAACGATATAGATTTATAAAACTAATACTTTCGGCCTTAACGATATTATTTATTAAAGTAAGAACATTTGAGTTTATGAAGTTATTGAAATATCGTACAAGTGTATAAAATGATTATAAAATGTCTTAAATTTTTTAATAATACTAATCAGGGTGTTTTCAAAATTTACAAAGCTAAAATTCCCTAATTATTATTAGTTACGACGATACGATTACAAATAGGATTTTCCGGCAAATGTCAAATTAAATCTATTAACGTCTTTTATTTAATTAAACCATTGAATATATTTAGAATATGTTAAGGGATGATTTAACTCTTAATGTTTCAGATTTAAATATTTTCAAAATAGCTGGAAAAATAAATCTTTTAGGTAAAACGAAGCATTTTAACGATACATCGTAATTTGTCCAAAAATCAATACTTATTAATTAAATACTTTAATAAATAGTACAAAAATTACGTAAAATAGTTAAAACATATTTATGCACATTCTGTCCAGAAAAGAAAATTTTCCAGAATCCTAAAACTCGGTTTTTAAATCGTTTTCTCGTTAATCGTCTAATCTCGACAATTACGATTAATAAAAATAGTAATTACAAAACGATTTAAGTATTAATATCCAAAAATTATTATTAAGCTTAAAAATCATGATTTTCCAGAAAATACTATTTTTCCAGATTTCCAAAAATTCCAGCTTTAATAAATCCCATCAAAACCGTCTTTAAAACCCGTTTTCACAATTAACGATTCCATTAATAAAACTTATCGTTCCTAAAATTTTATTAAAGCACTAAAAATCATAAAAATACATTTTATTAAGAAACCATCAGAATCATAACTTTTTCCAGATTAAATCAAAAGACCAAAAATCGAGAATTTAAACGACAAACGCGGTTTTAACGATAAATGATGATTTAAAGTGATTAATTAATTCATCCACTTAGCAATTCCAAACTACGAAAAAATTTAGAAAATTCTATTTCATCATAAAGTTTCACCACGTCAAAAATCAGATTAAAATAAAATGTTTAAGTACTAGAACTAAAAATCGGCTTTTAATCGTTTTTGTCCGTAAACGGAAATAATTCAATAATCGATAACTAAAATATCAGAAAAATACTAAATTATTAAAAATCATCAAAAACATCATTTTTGCAGAATATAAATATGTATTACATGTTTAGGCCGAATATTACGATTTTACAAATTAATATGACGATTTAATCGTTAATCTCGTAAAAGCGATAAAAATATCGAAACATGCAAATTTTCAACTTTTAAAAAAAAATTCCAGATTATATGACATACATATATTGTCAAAAATAAAATATAAAAATTATACATGCAAATACACAATTAAAATCATGAAATACCGAGTAACATCGACGTACCCTCTAACCCAAATTCGAGTCGATTATAAATTCGTCGGCTTCGGGATCATTCAAAAATCCTTCAACACAAGAAAAGCATGGTGGAAAAATACCATGAGAAAACTAAGAAAATCAAGGAAAATAACGATCGAAAACAACATTGATTATTACCTTAATGAAGGGATCGGAATGACGATTATTTAGGAGATGAAAACGAGACGATCGAGACCCAATTTGAGACAAAATTTGGCTAGAAAAGCTGCTGGAAAATCTCAGTAAAGAGAGAAAAAGGGAGGAAATGTTGTTTAATTTTTTGTAAAATGAATGATAAGAAAGTGGATGGTTTTCTAAAGCATAAATGATAAGTAAATTTTGATGAAAACTATGTCATAATACATGCACAAATCAGCCAAAATGAGAGAGGAAGGGAGTGTGAAGAGTTTGTGTTTAAGGCCAAAAATAAATGGGTGAGAAAAAGAAAATATCTAAGGCTTAAACATCATAAAAGTAAATGTATACAAAGTTGTAGTGTAAAAATGTGACATGGGTGTGTCACGGTCAAAAACATGGGGAAAATGTCCCAAATAATTTCTAAGTTGATAAAAAGATGAATCGTAAAATTGTTAAAGGTATTTCAAATCAGTTCGAGTAAACCGCGCGTTGGAAAATAATTATTTACGAAACTTCGTAATAAAATCATTAAAGGTCAAATATTCTTAAATAAAAATATTTCTTAGTTGGAAATATCATATAAACGTGTTTTGATATTAGGAAAAATAAATAACTGAATTCCAAGCTTAAAATGATAGTTCGTAGAAAAATAGAACTTCACGCGCAAAAATAAATAGTTTACAATGAAAATTAAATAAATAGGTTTAAAAGAATTAAAATCTTTTAAAATAAAAATAAATATTATTTGACTCAAAAAATAATAATAAGAATTCAGAAAGATGAAGGAAATAGAAGACGAAATTGACATAGAGTCATGACGAAGTCACAACAGAATAATTAACGGCACTAGGAAATTAGTGGGTGTTACAACGTTAATTATTTTTTGGCATGTATATAGCTATTTAATTATATTACGTACCATATATTAATTCAACACAAAAAAACTTCTGTGAGACGGTCTCATAATAGTTTTATCGTAAAACCTCTCACATGGGAGGTTTGTATTAACTTAATTAGTAACTAACTCTATGTGAGAGGTCCAATGATAAAATTATCGTGAGACCGTCTCACAAGAGACTTATTGTTCATTCAATCACTACAATGGTTTTAATTAAGATTTCAAGTAAACAAATTTATGCAAGAAAATTACAATTGAATATTTATGTTGCTCCAAAGCTTCAAATCTATCAATGTTGGTTGGTGAGAGGATTTGGGTTGTTATGGTTATTGCGCACTTGTGTGGTCTCTTGAAGTTCTTGTTATCTAATTAGTGTTGAGTCCACTATTGCTGGTTAACAACTGGTTATGGTGATGAGGGAAGATGAAGAAGTTTAGAGTAGGATAATGATACTTTTTTTTCTTTTCTTTTTTAAATTAGTGGGTGGTTTAAGTTTTATGTCCAATGAGACTAGTATTAAGTGGATTGATTAGAAGGTGGAATGAGGCAAATGATGGATGGAGAATGATTTGTTTGAGATTTAATATAATATATAGATGAGGAAGAAGAGGAAGAGGATGTTGACACTTATGAACCACCCACTTATCTTACAACCTTAGTTTTACGCACCGTACATGCTAACCCCATTTCTAGTGACACCGACCAAAGAGACCAACTATTTCATACTAAATGTCAAGTTAACAACAAGTGGTGTAGTTTGATAAGTGATGGGGGTAGTTGTACCAACGTTGCTGCTAATGAAATAATAACCAAATTGGGTCTAGCTACTACAAATCACCCCAAATTAAACCTTATTCACTACATTGGTTGGATGACGGGAACAAAGTGAGAGCCCCTAAACAAGCGAGGGTTGGACTAGCCATGGGTTCTTATGTTGATGAAGTATTGTATGATGTTATACCCATGGATGCATGTCACATCCTCTTAGGGCGTCCTTGGCAGTTTGATAGGGACGTAGTACACCATGGGCAAAAGAATGAGTTGTGAACGCTACTACACGCTCGCCCCGTGCACCTGTGCGGACCGTCATGGTGGCCAACCACATGACCCGTTTATGCAGTCTGGGCCGGTTCAAACCCGCTTTCAAGGCGATGTGTCGGATCTCGATTTAGTTGACGATTTGAATTGTACTAGATAGATTTATGGACGCATCTATGTTTTCGTTGAATCGATCGAGATGTGGTTGTAAATGTTTAAAGTCGGATCATTTGGTCTGGCGGCCGTTTTAATGAACCAAATTTGTTGCCGATTTGTAGAGTCGCCACAGAGTAATTTTAGGATACTTGGAAACCGTTCAAGTCAACTTTAATCCTTAGCCGGCTCAAAGCTGAGGGACATGGGGACCTAAAGATAGAGACTTGTACCCTTAAGCACTGTATGTCTGGAATGACTCTCATTGCCAATGGTTTCAGACATCCGAAAACCATAGATTCTGAGTAAGGCTTGAGGCTACATATTTGAAAGCCAACATCAGACAGATGTCAACACACAATCCCGCCCACACGTAGCGGCCTCTAATAATCAATCAGCGGGCGGATAACTTTGTTCTAATGTGGTGTAAATGCGATAACAACCATTGTCTTAAGTTTAGTGTATTAGCTATTCAGTTGATTTAAGGCCAAGTAAATTTTCATCGAAGGAAGTTTTTTATATTCTTTGCAAGCGATTTCACGTGGCAGGCAGGCCATGTTAAGATGCACGTAGGAGAGTAGAGAGTACTAGATAGTATACATATTAACAAATCTTATTTAACGTGATATTAGTCCTTCTCGTGATATACCTTACCTAGTATTCTGCTTAAAGTGCGTCTGTGTCGTATTAATAGAGATGCGTCGAACCACGCGTGAGGGGTGAGCATCTAGATTAATACGGGACTTGACCACAACTCATTTTGATTTGCATAGTTGTTTAAGTCTTGATTTCTTGTTAGGTGATTTAGCATGCGATTAAGATCATAAAAGCAGTAAATCATACAAAAGCGATAAAATGCGAAACGCAAGTAAATCATGTTGTATGAGGAGTTTCACCCTCAGAATGTACACTAAACGAAGTACGATGTGTAGACGACAAAGAACGGATCTTATAACGACTACTCGGGTTCGATTTAGGTGTTTTAGTAATTGAGATTGAAGTTGTGGACGTTACGTATTTTAGACGAGTTGGTCTTGACTGAGCCAAACAAGAGTAAGGCTTGTACACCATTTGGAATGGAAATGGTGGACGCGTCGTGGAATTAGTATCCACATAGGTTGGACTTGACGATATCAAAATGCAAAATTATAGTGCGATATGTAGAGTTTGGTTAAGATGACAACCAAGTGACAATATCAACTTGGACGGAATGAACTCTCTTAGGGCCTGCGATGATTTCAGCAGAGCTTCGCTATCGTTTGGGGGAGGGGGGGGGGGGGGAGGGGGGAGTTGACTGATCAACACAGGTGTCAATTTTGTCCTTTCGAGTCAGGAACTCGAGGAACTAGGAAGCGTAGCGTTGATTTGTTGAATGCGAATTGAGGAGATAACCATCGAGTGGATAATTTCTAATATCGTGGAGTACGACGCTAGAGAAGAGATGCAAGTTGTGTGGAGCTCTTGAGATGGGAGAATTGCGTGTCAATTATGAGCGGATGAAGGGGGTATATATAGTTTTTCTCGTAGTTTAATTCGAAATTTCGGGTGCAGCACGTCGTGCAACCCAAAACTGAGGCACCTGGCTTCAGGCGACCCGATTCTCAGGCGCGACCCATCGTGCGCCCGAGATTTTTAAGATGCGATTAGGAAAATTTACCAAAACTGAGATATACGTGATCTCGTGATTTCTTGTCTACCAAGGCTTCTACACCTTGCACTAACGCGTGCGCCAATGGGCATTGGGTGCACTTCCCGAGGTTTGACTTGGTCTGACGCGTTAACTCGGGTTTAACTCTGCGTGTTTCAGGACCGAATAGGAGCCCAGAGTCGGAATTGACTCTAGTTAGTGTTGACGAGACCGTAATGACATGACTAAGACCGTCTTGATGTTGAATTAATTTCTCTGTGTAATTATATGATCCGTTCAACAAAAAAATCATCTAAAACATCACAAAATCGTGTCGTGTTGCAGTCCGATCATCATCGAGTGTTTGTTGGATGCTCCAGTAGCCACCCAATCCAAATCTGGGTGTCTACAGAAGCTCCCACTTCGATTTAGGCTTGGACAAGGCGAAAGTCAAAGTATAGCAGCCCAGGTCAATCGGGATTACGACCTGGTGGCTGTCCACTCGGGTAGTTCTAAGTCCATTAAACTACGTACTAAGGCTCCTCAGCCAAGGAGTAGAAATCATACCTAACCTCCTCGCCTGCGGTTGCTTTTTAAAGTTTTGATTTGGATTTGCTTATCTTGCCTTAGGTTTGAAGCGTTATTGTAATTGATTAGTGCCTTCCTCTTCAGTTGAGTTTGTCCCTAGTCTTTGTAATTGTATTCTCTGGAATAGATCCTGTCTATCCCTAGACCTCACATAATGTATTCTTTGGAATGGATCTATTCCTGGACTTTGCATAATGTATTCTTTGGAATATATCCCTATATTTTCCTGGACTCTGCGTAATGTATTCTTTGGAACAGGTCCTGTCTCTTCCTGGACTTTGCATATTATATTCTTTGGAACAGATCCTGTATGTTCCTAGAATTAGCATAATGTATTCTTTGGAACAGATCATGTCTATTCCTAAAGTTTGCATATTATATTATTTGGAACAGGTCCTGTTTGTTCTTGGACTTTCCATATTGTATTCTTTGGAATAGATCCTGTCTGTTCCTGGACATTGCATATTGTATTCTTTGGAACAGATCCTGTCTGTTCCTGGACTTTGCATAATGTATTCTTTGGAATAGATCCTGTCTGTTCCCGGACTTTGCATATTGTATTGTTTTGAACAGATCATGTCTGTTCCTGGACCTTGCATATTGTATTCTTTTGAACAGATCCTGTCTGTACCTGGACTTTACTTTTGATGAATGGTTGCATAGGCTTTTGGTAATTGTATTTGTACTTTGATCTTTCCTGGGATCGCTGCATAAACTCTTGACGAGTGCATAATTGTGTTTGTATTGCTTCTTGCTTCATGTTCTGTTTTGCTCGTTTTGGTGTCTTGGATTTGGGTTCGTGATTTTCTGCTGGGGAAATAGATTGGTTGCTTTGGATTGAAGACTTGTTAGGGTAATCGATTTGTTTTTGTAACTTTGTTGAAGGGTTTGCTATTTGAATTTGGTATCGGAGACTGGCTTGAGGTGATGGGTACCGCTGGGGGATTTTTATAGGTGTGCGTAACAGGCTATGCTGGCTTATGTGATCTTCTGCTGGGGAGGACAGTATAGCGGGTCGCTCCGCCGGGGATGATAGTGTGTTTGGTTACTGCAACCGGGAGGTTGACTCGGTTTGCTTATTGCTCCTTTTACTAGTGGACGGGTGTACGTTCTTTGGGTATTGAAAACCGTTTCTGGATTAACCCGATCTTTGTTTATACCTGAAAAGTTAGGCGTGAGTCTTTGGGCAACTAGATTTTACCGCGCCCAGACCACGGCACCACAAAATTAAGGCGCTTGCATTGAGGCGTGATAAGTGTGTTTTGTATTGTTTATTTCTCATGTTTGGTCCCGTTTCCTCTTGTCGAATCGCTTTTTAGAGCGGTTTCGAGGCTATTTACGCTTCTTCTAGCTTGTTTTAGGTTCCTAAGGCCTATCACGGAGAAATGGAACGATTCCGACTCGTTTTCGACGCATATGGAGCCAACGATGAAAAGCGATGATGACTCGGTGGCTTAGACTCAATCCCGAGTCCCATGGAGCCCACTTGATGATATCCCGAGCACCGAGCATCGATAAGAAGACTAGGAAGATTAAATAAGGACCCATCACGCCCGGGAAGGACGCATCTCGACCGGGACGAGAAGACGAGAAAGAACGGCTTACTGGAAGGTGATCCCGTCCGGGATCACAGCCTTCTCGACCGGGATCACTCCTTCCCGACCGGGATCACTTCCTTCCCGGCCGGGAAGGACCCCAGCTCGACCCATTTTCATTCTTTCGCCTCCCTTTGCTTATGGAACCCTATATATACCCCCCTCTTGCATTGTATTAAGGGATTACTTTTCATTACCCTACATCCACTAAACCCTAGACTACTTTAGGTTAGACTAACTTAGATTAGTGTATATTAGCTTAATCTCTCCTTAATTACTCTTTAATTTTTGTTAGTTAGTTCTTGTGTAATTGAAGATCTATTGAAGAATTCTTCTCTATTGACAACATTGAAGATATTTCTTGGGTTGATTTTATACAAGATTCAATCTTTTGCCTTTCATTTGTGTTTGATATAATTTCTCTTCTCTTTAATCGTCTTTACTTGAGTTTTCTCTTTTTTATGTTCTTGTTTGATAGTACTCAAACCATTGTTATGCTTGTTTTGTGATGTGTGTTGTGGTTGTCATCTTGAATATGATCGAGTGAGTAGATTTCCTTGCCGGGGTTAGTAGGGGGATTGGGTGTTGATTATGAGTGATTAGGGTGGAACTTGGTGGTGTTTGATGTTGTTTTTGTTCTTTCCTATTGCCTTGCACTCTACATGTTTGATGAAATGCTTGTGAGACTTGAGATGATCATTCCTTGTTTTTCTTGCCTCTTATCTTGCATGTTCTTGTTTGGTTGATAGGTTTGGTTCCTCCACTAGTAGCGAGAGCGTGGTGAGGAGGCCCCTAAGCTGTTTATGTAGCGAGAGCCCGAATGTAACCAATGCTACGAAACATGCTAGCAACCCCGTTTCCCCCTTTTGATCTCCTTGGCATCCCTGAACCCGACCTAGCCCTAGTTTCCTTCTTATTGATTTACCTAGCTTTCCTTTGTCATTAGTTGCTTGTTTTGCCTTTTACTTCGTGTTTTAGACCTTAGCTTAGTCATTAGTTCAATTTAGCCGTCACCCTAGTTTACTTTGTTGTGAACCTAATCCAAAATTGTAGCTCACCTTAGTCTAAACCCATTTTCCGTCCCTGAAGATTTCGACCCGACTTGCCCTAGCTACCGAGCCTAGGTTAGTTGGTTTATTTTGATCGGCGGGATTCACGACAAATCTGGCACCGTTGCCGGGGACGGCGTAGTTTAGACTCTTGTGTGCTTAATTTTAGACTTGGTTCTTGATTTTTTTGTTTTCTTCTCCATGTGTATCTTCGTTTTTACTTCTTGTGTGCTTATTTCTCTCTTCCTAGTGCCTCAAAAGCACTAGGCTTCTAACGTTTGCTCAAGTGCTTCTAGTTCATTCAATGTATCAAGGAAACGTCATGCATCCAAGCTACTATCAATCATCATGGGAGAATCATGGGGCAAATTACCGAGACCCACAATTTTACTAACCATGTCAATCTCATCAACAATCTTATGAACCCCCTTCATATGGCTACCATGAAAGTTGTCAAGGATCATTCCAAAATCCTAACAACTACCAAATACGTTCACATAACCCACAACCAAAAATCCCCAACTTTGAGCTTTGTCAAATGAAGATTCAAATGCTCAAGAATCAACAAGAGAAGATGATTCAAATGCAAAAGAGTCAACAAGAGATGATGATTCAAATGAAAAGGGACCTAGAGGAGTTCATGGCCCAAAAAGAGGTGCAACGTGCTCGAATTAATGCATTTATGGCTCCTTACACGATGTTGACCACTCGAGCTCCGCAACTTGTTGAGGAAGGTTCATTTGGGCAAGAAGATCGGTTGTCTCCACAAGGAAATCAAACCGATTATGAAGCCACGAATGAAGAAGGGAATGTCAACCAAGAGATCATTGTTGAGAGTTCCTTGGATGGTGAAGCTATGGGAATAATGGAGGAAGTTGAAGCTTCAAGGGTTGATCATGAGAAGGAAAGTGAACATGATTCCCAAAGTAACTCTTGGGAAGCCAATGTACTGGCTATTAAATTGGATTTGTATGATTTTCTTCGTGATGAACCGGATCTTGACAATCCAAAGCCAAGTGAAGAGAAGACTCCTCTAGGCCAACTTGACAAGGTTAGTGAAAAGGAAGGTAATACTTGGGAAGAAGAGATAGATGCTTTAGAACTTGCCTTGAATGGGAAATTGGAGGAGCCGATTAGGGGATTTGGAGATGCTATGCTAGACCAAACCGTCGAAGAAATTGAGGCCGCCATCAAAGGCCTTGAATTTCCTCATGGTGAGAATTCTAGTAAGGACAACAATGAGGTCTCCCCTAGAGCCTCCAATGAAGAAAACTTGATGCCTTCACCTTCTTTGTCGCACTTAATTTCGAGTCCCTTGTCTTGTAAGATGGTTGATGAAGTGGATCCTTGTCGGGCGGCGGAATAGAATTTCACCCATGACCCCGTAGAAGAAGCAACAACCTTAGGGTGTGATCTCCCAAATCATAATGCCAAGCATGAGTTTAGACCACTATATCTACCTGATGGTCATAAGAGTCGTTGCTATGTTGGTTGGAAAGACCCGGGAGATCACGAGAAACCCGAGCATAATGGATTACATGATTGCTTCTTGCCTCCGACTTGAAAGCTCTAAAAGATAGCTTGGCT
This sequence comes from Agrostemma githago, assembly GCA_958450325.1. Lineage (NCBI taxonomy): Eukaryota > Viridiplantae > Streptophyta > Magnoliopsida > Caryophyllales > Caryophyllaceae > Agrostemma > Agrostemma githago. The sequence goes on along the minus strand of OY288247.1, from coordinate 54,397,417 downwards.
CGGCCACATGAGCCTTCATGAAGATGTTGCTAGAGCATTTGACTTGCTTCTCCGAGCCCTTGATGGCTATGGGAGCGTAAATAGTGAGAGTATCATGTTTTAAATATCTTTTTCCTCTTCTTTTGAGTTTTTTGTATTTGTATTTGTATGATTGGATAGTCTGATTTCTAGGATTTGTAAGTCTTTGTCGAATCCTTGTAATTTGGAACTTTCTTGAGCGATGTGAGGGAGGGAGTTTGAAGTTTTTGAGCTTACTCGACAGGTTTGAAGCGAAGATGAAGAAATAGAAAGGGTTATGGATGATAGAAGCTTCAAGGATTGGTAGAGGAAGTCGGATTTTAAGCTTTTCGTAAGCTTTTGGGGACGGGTTTTTTATCCCGTAGTTGGTAATGTAATTTGGGTGGAAGACTTGGTAAAATAAAGGGGAATGAAAAACTAGAGAGGCCATCCCGCCCGGGATGAGCATGGTCCCGACTGTGACGAGTTGTGCTTCAACATACGGCTTTCTGACTAGCCATCCCGACCGGGATCAAGGTCATCCCAACCGGGAAGAACTCCTCCCGACAGTGATGGGCCTGTCACGGCCAGGAAGGGCTACTGCAACCCCCGTTTCTTTCTTTCCTTCATTTAAGCCCCACATCTTAGTCTAGTTTAGTTTTATCTTCGTAGTTTTTTCGAAAAAAAATCTTAAAAATCCGTAAAAATTTGAAAATTTTCACAAAAAGATTTTTTTTGTGTCATTTTCTTTTGTGTCTTTGTGTCGTATATTTGTTGTGTTGTGTGTATTTTGCCTCCCCATTTCCTTGTAGGTTGCTTGATCGCCGTGAGTTTCGGAAGCTCTCGTCATTCGGTAATATCCTCTTATATCTTTCTCCTTTTCCCATTTCAGTGTTTGGAGGAGATTTTGTGGTGGTGTGTGCTTGGGTGGAGATTTTTGGAGTTTATGTGGATTGATATGGTTGCTTGCTTGGAAGTTTTGGGGTGGTGTTTGTTTAATTTTTTGTGTGCGTTTGTTTTGTTTTGTTTTGTTTAGTTTTGTCTTGTATAGTTTGTGAGTCTAGTGTAGAAAAGGTTTTCGAAAACCTGGTTTGAGGCTAGTGCGCAAGTGTTTACTTTCCCTTTCTGGTGATATGAATCGAGTCTTGGACTTTAGTCTAGTAGAATGACTTTAAATCAATAGTTTCGTTGGTTTCTTACCTTGAGTCCACCTAGTCTACTAGGTATTTACTGCGGGATTTGCATTTTGACCACTTTGACCACCCATGGAGTGAAAAGGCCTTGGTTCCCGAGTCTCGTCTCTTAGGTGACCATGTTTGAAATGGTTTTGATTAGTCCAAGTTTCCACCTTTTTCATGGGTTTGAAGGGAAAGCGCACTCCCGACTTACCCATTTCCCTACCTTCTACACATTTCCACAAATAAGTTGCAATTTTGTCGAGGTTTATATACTTGGTTGTGATTGAATGCCTACAATACAAGATTTATCCAAAGGGCAAACCAAGTCAAAAGGAGAAAGAAAACGAAAAAGAAAGAAAGAAAAGAAAGAAGAAAAAGAAGAAAAAGAAAAGGCACAACAAATCAAAAACAAAATACAAAAGAAGAAAAAAATTGGCATAGCAACTCAAAAGCAAAATACATAAGAAAAATGCCAAAGTATCATTTCACAAAAAAATTCTCACCCCCTCAAAAATAAGACTTTTACCGGCTGTTATCGTGAAGAGCCTACTAAAGGACTGAGTCCCTAGGAAGGATGATAGCGGTAATGGTCGGTCTTCCCTCACTTTGCTACCATATTCACCTTTTTACTTGGACTAGTTAGGCTATTTTTGAGCATGGGACAACCCTCTTGGCTCATCGCTAAAGGGGGCGGGGTTTCACTTTACCTACAGTGTCGACTAACTCCGTGGTTCATCCTTTTTCCATACGGCCTATCGTCCCGTGGTACGTTCTTAGAAGGTTAGGAGGAACCTAGGTAAGTTACCAACGTTTTTTTGCTTTATTGTCATACTATTAGGATGTTGTCCATATCGGTTTGTATTATTAGCTTGGGAACGTTGTCACGTGCCTTGAGTCCTTAACCGGTGTTTCTTTCACCGCTTTGTTGAGGGAAGCGGTATTTGTTTCTTCTTGGATGCAACCGTTTGTTTGTTTGTTTGTTGTTTGTTTGTGTGTTTTCGTGCTCGGTTGTATCCAAAGTTTTGTCGCAATACCTCACTTGCCTTGCAGAGAGCACTTTTCCTCTAAGTGTTCTCGCGTTAGTTGAAAGGGCGTAGGGTGCTCTAATACCCGCTCGGCTAGTATTTTAGTTTCTTTTAGTTATTAGTTAGTTCGTGCTTATTCGAGGGCGAGTAAGGGTTAAGTGTGGGGGAGTTGAGAAGTGTGTTTTATATTGTTTATTTCTCGTGTTTGGGCCCGTTTTCTCTAGTGAAATCGCTCTTTAGAGCGGTTTCGAGGCTACTTACGCTTCTTCTAGCTTGTTTTAGGTTCCTAAGGCCTATCTTGGAGAAATGGAACGATTCCGACTCATTTCCGACGCATATGGAGCCAACGATGAGAAGCGATGATGACTCGGTGGCTTAGACTCGATCCCTTGTCCCATGGAGCCAACTTGATGATATCTTGAGCACCGAGCATCGATAAGAAGCCTATGAAGAGTAAATAAGGACCCATCACGCCCGGGAAGGACCCATCTCGACCGGGACGAGAAGACGAGAAAGGACGGCTTACTGGAGGGTGATCCCGGCCGGGATCACAACCTTCCCGACCGGGACCACTCCTTTCCGACCGAGATCACTTCCTTCCCGGCCGGGAAGGACCCAGCTCGACCCATTTTCATTCTTCCGCCTCCCTTTGCTTATGGAACCCTATATATACCCCCCTCTTGTATTGTTTTAAGGGATTACTTTTCATTACCCTACATCCACTAAACCTTAGACTACTTTAGGTTAGATTAGCTTAATCTCTCCTTAATTACTCCATAATCTTAGTTTAATCCTAGTTAGTTCTTGTGTAATTGAAGATCTATTGAAGAATTCTTCTCTATTGACAACATTGAAGATACTTCTTGGGTTGATTTTATACAAGATTCAATCTTTTGCCTTTCATTTGTGTTTGGTATAATTTCTCTTTTCTTTAATCCTCTTTACTTGAGTTTTCTCTTGTTTATGTTCTTGTTTGATAGTACTCAATCTCGTATCATGAACCTCCATCGTTATGCTTGTTTTCTGATGTGTATTGTGGTTGTCATCTTGAATATGAGTGAGTAGATTCCCTTGCTAGAGTTAGTAAAGGGATTGGGTGTTGATTATGAGTGATTAGGGTGGAAATTGGTGGTGTTTGATGTTGTTTTTGTTCTTTCCTATTGCCTTGCACTCTACATGTTTGATGAAAGGGTTGTGAGACTTGAGATGATCCTTCCTTGTTTTTCTTGCCTCTTCTCTTGCATGTTCTTGTTTGGTTGATAGGTTTGGTTCCTCCACTAGTAGCGAGAGTGTGGCGAGGAGGCCCCTAAGCCGTTTAAGTAGCGAGAGCCCGAATGTAACCTAGGCTACGAAACATGCTAGCAACCTCGTTCCCCCTTTTGATATCCTTGGCATCCATGAACCCTATCTAGCCCTAGTTTCCTTCTTATTGATTTACCTAGCTTTCCTTTGTCATTAGTTTCTTGTTTTGCCTTTTACTTCGTGTTTTAGACCTTAGCTTAGTCATTAATTCACTTTAGCCATCACCCTAGTTTAGTTTGTCTTTAACCTAGTCCAAAATTGTAGCTCACCTTAGTCTAAACCCATTTTCCGTCCCTGAGGATTTTGACCCGACGTGCCCTAGCCACCAAGCCCAGGTTAGTTGGTTTATTTTGATCGGCGGGATTCACGACAAATCCCTGCCGTCAAGGCGGCTGGGGTTTCGTTTTATCGACCCGGGATAAGAACGCGATTTGAAGGGCATTTAATTATTTCGTTCAAAACCCGACACGTCTTCCCTCTCGTCCTCCTTTGGCCCTCCCGCCATTGTTAACCAATTTCAAGCTCGATTTTTGTTCAACTTGATAAAGTCAACCCCAAGTAAGTGTTCTTTACTCACAATATTGATTTGAACTTGATTAGTACAGTTTTGAATTGAATTTGCTTAAACACTAGAAATCGATTTGGGTGTTTCGTTTTTGCTACATTTTGATGCTTGCTTTTTGTTCCATTTTCAAATCTAGGTAGGATAGATTTGTAGAAAAAGTTATGTACTTGAAATAGGAGCTTGAATGTCCTTTAATGGCCTCCCATGGCCAAAATTCGAAATGCGGGGGGTTTAGGGACCGATTTCTCGATTATTCCCACACTTGATTCTTGCAAACTTAGTTTCTTGCTTGTGATGTTATGGGTAACTTGCATGACGATTTTCACGACCCGGAATGCAGCCAAAATCTTTTGGTGTGAGACCGTGGGGCTTACGACCAACCAAATGAGACGGTAACGATTCCGGATTTTCTCGATACCACTTTTATTGTGATCGTGATCGAAAATGGATGCTAGGGGGCTTTTTAGAGGTTCGATAGCTTGCTCGTAAATTTTGAGCTTATTTTGACCTGTTTAGGTTGACATGACCTGGGATGTCTGTTTTGCTTTGTTTTACAGTTGCAGATGGTACGGTGATGTGAGTTAGAATGAACTTTGAACAAGTGAATTGGAGAATGATATTAAATTGAAATGAACGAAACAAAGCAACGAAATCAGATTGAAATAGTTGTTGTAAAGTGATGATAGAACGTAACCAAGGATAGTGTGCATAATGAGATAGACCTATGGGTGCTAATTCAAACACTCGATTGAAATAGCAAGTATAGAGCTTGTAACGCGACTTACTCTAATACTTTGTCTTGTGAACTACAAAGATGAAGAGGAAAGCAAAGCTTAACTCAGATTTTGTTTGATGAAGATTGAATGATTTTACTCATCAAGTACTTGGTTATTTATAGCCATGTAACACATCCCAAATAAAGCTCCAACCAGAAGTAGTCAAGCCTCATTATGGGGTTACAAACTACTAAGTGATAATAACTCTGAGTACAAAGAATCAGAGAGTGAATACATTGAACCAAAATGACTACATTCATCCTCCATTTATGCTCCAAATCTGTAGTTTTCCCCTTGGTGTGCTCAGCTGGTTTGGAGGTGTGAATGAGCCTTACTAGTGTATGAAAGCAATAACTTCAATTGCTTGTTATTTAACTTGGAAATGAGAATAGAGCAATGTGTGTTCTTGCTTTATTTTTGGTCTAAGTAGGTGTTCACAAGAGCTAGTTTAGCACTTGAAGAAGACACACTACTAGACTTGAAGGACGGACTAAGGGGGTTGGACTTGGACCATTTGGAGCTAGTGTGAGTTCATTGAATTCTTGGTTTGTTGTTGCTTCTTCATTAGGATCATAAGGGACGTTTCGTTGAGGTCCCATTGGTTTGTGCGACCCGTAAGAGGCGGGAGAGTGCACTTTCGCCTAGGCCAGAGGCTGGGGCGATAAATGAGGCCAATTTCGACCGAGTTAAGAGAAGGGTTTTGCCAGTGACGGTTCAGAGGAGGAGATGGGTGCCTAGGCCAATAGAGGAGGCCGAGGAAGTGGCTTACGTGGATCCCATCTGGGCTAGGGACTGGAACGGGCGGCAATTCATATTCCGTCCTAAATTACATGTGTCGAGCCATACTATTAACGGCAAGGTAAATACCCTTTGACTTTTTGGATATTGGTTTGCATTTGGTAAAACTTATTTATATTCTTGTATTGCCATGATTTCCAGCCCCCAAGTTCGATGAAGACTTTCTCGGGATTTATGACGTGCCTCGAGGTGTAATCACAAGAGCTTACTCCTGAGGCTAAGAAGTTGGTCAGGAGGACGGCCTTCGGTCCTGTTGTCAAGCATTGGGCTCGATTGGTCGGTTGCCAAACTAAGAGCAACCTAATGGTGATTCGAGTGATGGTGGATCGCTTTCACGATACAACCTCGACATTCCATATGTCGTTTGGCGAGGTCGGTATGACGCTGGAGGATTTTGGGGTAATCACGGGATTACCCTGGGACAGGGAGGTGATTAAGTGGGCGTCGGAGGGCCCTAGGTTGGACAGTGCGGAGGTGAGAGGCTGGATGGGGATTATTTATAGCCTTCTGCTTATGGCTCACCCCATGCCTTATCTAGTTCTTATATTGCCGACCACTTCGAGAGAGTGGCGGTCTTGGAGGGTCGGGAGCCTAACACGGTGGCGTAAGACGCCTACCTGTGGTTGTGGTATTTCCTAGGTTCGACCCGCTTCTTGAACAAGGGCGAGAGATTCAGCACTAGGATTTTGTCGTTGCTGGCTGACTTGAGTCAACTGGGACGTTTCGACTGGGTGACAACGGGTTTCGCGGAGATGACCCGCTGTTTGCAGGCTATGGTGAGGCTGCAGAGGGTGGTCGCAGACTCAGCCATACCCATTGTGGGTCCATGTCTCGTGCTGGAGGTAAGTTGTTCCATTTGTGCTTGGTTTGGATTTCTATCGGTTTTTTTTTCTTCATTAACGGTGGCACGGGTTTTGCAGGCTTGGATCTACTCTTATTTTCCGAGTTTGGCGTCTAAGACGGTGCCGGTTCGCCCAGGCAGGTTCCCTACTGGGATCCAGTGGAGACTACCTTAGACAAAGATGGCGAGCCATTATTCGAAGGAGAATGTACTGGTGAACTAGCTGCGTCTCAAGGATGTAAGTTTTCATTCAATTATTTCCCTAGGTAGCCCCCAAGGTTAGGAGTTTTGAATTGTAGCGGATGCTTGGTTTTGCAGTTTGTGGCTCGTCTTTGGGCCAACTACGAGGGCTTGCCCGGGATTGTGGCGGCAGAGTTGAGACTGAGGAGCTACCGGTGGATGGTCCTCCCCGCACTATTTCGCCCGGATTGGTATCTGGGTGAGAGGCTAGTTCGCCACTACCTCTACGAGGTGTTCAGGATCCGGGTTGACCCTCCCCGGACCATGTTCAGGCCTCTTACTACGGCTGAGGGTTGAGAGAATAGGGACAGTGAAGGGGGCGAGGCGTTACTGATGCCTGATGCCTTGTACATGTCCCATGTCTACCACCGGTTGGCTTGCCACCGCATCGCGGTAACTATATGGTTGTTGTTTGTTTGTTTCTGCTTTTGGGTTTGGGTTTGTCGCATTTTAAAATGGTGTATTTTTTTTGCTTTGTGTTCTAGCTGGCTGATCCGGCTGACGCTATAAATTTAGCCCCCAGACTTTCCCCTGACGCTGCTTTGGGTGGACGCGGCCGGGGATACCTTCACTGAGGCCCTCTTCCTTCCTGCTCCGTGGAAGAGTTGTAGGTCGGGGTGGAGTGGCACGATCTGGTGTACCGGGTAATTGTTTGTGATTTTGTTTTGAGATTGCTTTGTGGATTAGGCTTTTGTGGCTAACTTGTTTGGTTTTTTGTTCATGTCTCATCGGTTACCCATCAGCGGTTATGGGAGGCTGCAAACTACTTTCAAGCCTACGCATCGGGGAGGGCTCCTGCATCGGCTCAAGACACGTTTGGGCCTCGAATGGTACGTGTTGTATTTTGTAGATGGCTTTAGGCTAGCTGTTTATCTTGCCCCTTTTTTCTAAGGATAATATGCCTTTTGCAAGTTGTTCCCGACATGGCATCACAGATGGGGGTGCGGGTAGCTGGGCTTGAGGCGGTGATAGAGGCTAATCATATTCTAATCAAAAGGTCCCTAAGTTCACTAAATAATGTAGATAGCGAAGTCCAGGTCGAACCACAAGGATATGGGAATTCAATTATTTATCCTAAGAGTTAGATTCTAGATTATGGGTTATACATTTTTTTGGATTTTCTAAGGAGAAGCTAAATAACTAAGACAAAACAATAATAAGGTAGTCTAGGATCGTAGGTTCACTATGAATATTAGTCGGGGTCAGGGAATTAACTAACTAATCATTAATCGAACTACCTAAGATGCAAGTCCGGTCGGTACAATACAACCTCTAGATCTAAACTTAACCTGCGGTCGCTAGCATTACATCAGTCTACCCGAACTATCGTGGCCTAATTAGTACTTAACCCGATCGGTGAAAATCCCTAATTTGCTATGCTAATCAATTGAATTATGCATCAACAAATCAATCAGATTTAAGACGATAAACAAGCAATATTTCATGCGATTAACAAACAATCAATTAATTATAACCCCCTTAATCCTAGATGAGAGATTTGCTACTCATACTAAAATTAATCAAACTAACAACAATTGAATTGAATTTAAACAAATTAAGATGACAAAAAGTAATTAACAATTAAAAGAAGAATAAGTAGAGAACAAGAATCGAAACCAAAACAATACTAGAGCAATAAATAAGAAAGATAAATTGAAAGAGAATTGATAGTTTAAAATACCGAATGATGAAAGAAATTCTAAAAGCCTCGATCTTGAAAGTAGGTAAAACGAAACTAAGAAATCTATCTCACTGGGTAAACTAAACTAAGAAAACTGAATAATAAAAAGTGTCCTGATTATTGTCTCGTCCTAATAGGAATAAATAAAAAAGAAATTTGGGGCAAATGAAGTGTGGACGAAATAAGCTCAGCGGTCCAAAAATAAAGCCACTCGATCGAGCCCCAGGAAAGGGACTCGATCGAGTAGACCCCTTAAAGTTGACCAAGGACTGCAACGATAGCCACTCTATCGAGAAGGGTTCTACGTCACAGCATTGCACGCTCGACTTCAAACGACTGTCATTTCTTTGTTACTTGTTCAAACATGCAATATCCCGTTAGAAAGCTAAGATAAAGTGCTTTCTAACACCATCTGAATCACTCTCGTTAGAAATGTAGAACGAAATTTATTAACGTTCTGATTTGACCCGTTTGTAAGCAATCATTCGTTCTTCTCGTTTTGCGTCTTTTCGTTCTTCGATCTTTGTTTCATCGTGTATTCCACATCTTTTTCCTTTGATTCCGTGCTTAGGTGTAAATTCTCCGATTGTTAATTCCGTAATGCTTCGATTAGCTCCAAATGCATCCAAATCTACAAGATACACACAAATACAGAAGTATCGACATTCGAAGTGTATTGCATCAGTATTAACGAGTTAGGCACAAAAAATGAGACTAAACTAACAATTAGAGGATGGAAATATGTATATAAATAACACACATCAGGCGGTTGAGCTCAGTTTGATCCTGTCCGTGCAGACTCGGGATGCGGAGATCGCTAGGCTTAAGGGCAGCTGGCACGGTTTGAAGGGGAGACCTCGAGGCGAACCGAGATTAGGGCTGAGGTTGAGGCTATGGGTGAGGATCAGGCTACCAGTGTTACTGAGGAGGACGAGTCCATAGGAGGGGTTCCCAGCACGAGGATGGCTACCGTGGATTTGCTGACTGGTCTTGATCGTTCGATAGATGACGGGATGGGGTCTCCTACTTTAGATCTTGAGGATCTAGGCTTAGATGATAATATTTGATGAGGGTCGAAGAGCCTGCGTCGGGCCACCTGCCTAGCAGGCCCTATGAAGACCCCGTCCAAGGAACCAAGGAGCCAAAGAGCCCGCCTAGCAGGCCGTTGGGATAAGATACCAGGATTCCCCCAGTAAAACAAGACTGCAAGGAAGCCGCCTGCCCGGTAGGGTAAGGCAGCTTGCTGTGAGGAGCGTGCAGGCACTACCTGCCCGCCTGCCTCCAAGCGACCTTCTCCCTGAGCAGAGCCGGGGCCTCAGAAGCCCCCTCTGTCGTTTTGCCTACAGGTAAGAGAGAACGAGTGGATGGGGAAGAACCACGTGTCAATATCCCATCCACTCATTCTTTCTCTCTCCACTCTTCTTTTCCTCTCTCTTGTGGGAAGGTATAAATACTCTTCCATTTCCCACATGAGGGGGGTTGGATTTTCAATCTCTAGACTCTCACTCCTAAAAACGCCACCTAGTTCCTCACGAGCTAGGTTCATCAAGGCATTTCACGGACTAACTTAGGCATCGGAGAGGGTTCCCTCGGACAACCTCCGAGGCCCTGTGCGTTCATTGTGCAGGGAGCAGGCCAACTCCGCCGGGAAGGTCCGATCAAGGGAGAGAGACAAAGGAGAGGTTTAAGGAAATCAGGCGATCAGTTATTTACCGTCAATCCGATTACACGACCCGGATCCAGAGCCGGGTTAATTGTTTCCGTGACCGGAACAATTTGGCGCCGTCTGTGGGGAAGAAAACGGTTGTGCTCACGAATTACCCACAAAAATCAACCATTCCTAATCACAAAAAACTAAAACAATCAAAGCAATCATGCCAGAAATCGTTGACACCAGTACAGGGGCGGGTCCGACGGTCCCACCGGTGACCTCCCTGTATGGTATACCACAGCCAGAAAGGATTCCTGTCGCCATGATCCTGGGGGTGGGGGGAGCCAGTCTCCTAGGCATACCAAGCGCTGCTGTAGCACTTGAGTTGGGGACACACCCAGGGCACACTCTGAATCTGACCCCAGCTCAGATGGCGCAGACAACCGCCTTCTTCTCTCCAATGCTAAATCAGGAGTTCACTCCTGAGGACTTGGTAGGCAGGGTCGCATCGGCCCCCAGACAGCCACCCTCAATAAGCAGGGACGGAGCTGGGGGCATGAAGCAGACCGCCGCCAGAAATGCTCAGAGGAAAGCAAGAAGGACGGCACAGGTATATGCGCAGGTGCGGAGGCGTCTCACAGCGGGCAGCCCAGAGCCACCTGCCCAACAACAGGCATTCTCTATTCACACAACAGAATCCGCGTCTGAAGAACAGAGAGGTTTATCCCGGGAATTGCAGGAGAGAATGAGGCCCAGAGAGCCCATGTCAAAGCGCCTGGGAGAAAAGCAAGGCGGGGTTTTCTCCAGGTTAACACCGGTGGTCAAAGAACAATCAGCCCCGGGTTTGTCCTAAAGCCTGTAGTCTAGGCTCAACCGGGGGCAACCGCTTGAATCTAAATATCACCAGGGTGAGAACCTCTGCCACTCTCAGAGGAAGAGACCCAGGCAAATCTCCCCTGAGACAGAAGATGAAGCAGCAAGCAGGCCGCCTCCAAGGCACCGCTCCCCCAGTACGAGGAAACCGACCCATAGACAATGGGACATGCACGGTAACCAGTCTGGGGAAAGCAGGTCAAGAATGGTAGGCAGACCAACAAAAACCCCACTTCATTCTGAGATACAAGAGTACCCCATCCCAAAAATTAAAATGCCGACCATTAAGTTTGACGGGATAACAGACCCAGAGGACCACTTGGCGGCATTCGAGAGCCACATGGGCATGTACAACGTGGATGACGCCATCTGGTGCAAAGTCTTCCCAACCACCCTGGTAGGGCTCGCACAAGGGTGGTTCAGGGATCTCCGCCAAGGATCAATCAACTTCTTCATAGAATTGGCCGAGATTTTCCTCGAACAATATGCTGGAAACAAAAGGAGACGCCTCACTCGCTTCGATCTTATGACCCTAAAACAGAAAAATGGTGAAAGTGTAAGGGAGTATCTGAGGAGGTTTGACCTATCCTACCAGCAGGTCAGGGAGATCGATGATTCCACCGCTGCCTATGCCCTGACAATCTCCCTGCTCCCAGGAGAAATGAAAAATCAGATGATCAGGGCCCAGCCGGAAACCTTGGCCATGGCCAGGAAAATTGCTGAAGGGTTCATTCTGCAGGAAGAGTTTCACAGCCTGCCGGATACCCCTGCAGGCCAAACAAGGCCGCAGGGAGGACCGCAGGGTGGGCGTGGCAGAAATGAGCCAGGCAAGCAGAGAGAAGAGGGAGACACTCCCAAGAAGGAACGTACCACATACCAACCAAGATTTGACAGCTACACGGCCCTCAATAGGCCGAGAGCAGAAATCTTCGAGTTAGAAAAAGAAACAGCAAAATGGACTCGTCCAAACAAGCCTCGCAGCCCAAAAGGAGATCCCAAAAAATTATGCACGTTCCATGACTGCATAGGTCATACCACAGAGGAGTGCCGCCACTTAAAAGACGAAATAGAAAAACTAATAAGAAACGGCTGGCTGAGTAACTATGCAGCAAGGAACAAAACCCAGAAAGAGGTGACAGACAAACCTGAGGGCTCAGCCCAAAATCGCATGGTCATCCATGTAGTATCAGAGGATGCAGAGGGGCGGACCAGCAGGCGCAGCCGGAAAAGGCAGATCCGCGAACTGTGGAACCAAATTTGCTACGCTGAAAAGGCAGGCAGCCCAAGGGGCACTACCCTAAGCATCACCCCTGAAGATGCAGGGAGAGTCGTGTACCCACATAGTGACCCTCTGGTCTTAACTCTGGAAATCAGCAATCATATTGTCAAGAGGTGTATGGTGGATACTGGCGCCTACACAGATCTCTTATACAAGGATGCTTTTGAGAGGATGAACCTTGAAAGAAGGCACCTGAAGCCAGCCCCCGGATCTTTGTATGGATTCAATGGAGTAGGCATGCTACCCATGGGAGTTATCGATCTGCCTGTCACGTTTGGGGAGGGGACCTCCGCAAGAAATATCAGGGCGTCATTTGTTGTGGTGGATGCCAAATCCGCGTACAACGCCCTGATAGGCTGAGCCACCCTAGATGAAATAGAAGCTGTCATATCCATTAGGGCCCTCACCATAGCCTATGTAACAGACTTTGGCATGGAGGGGAAGGTCCACGGGGATCAGGAGTCGGCCAGACACTGCTATTCTGTGGCCCTGCAGGCCCATGAGACAGAAAGAAAAGGGAAGCGAAAAGCCCAGTGCTCTCCTAGCAGGGAAGGTGAGATTCCGACTGCCCAGCAAGAGCCAGTCCGCCTGGAGCCTGAAGGGGAGAGCATGCTAGTAGATTTAGAGCCAGGGAGGCAGGTCCTTATAGGAGCCGACCTGGAGGAGTCCTATCAAAAGGAACTAATTGCAGTCCTAAGAGAGAATAGGGACGTATTCGCCTACTCTGCAGACGAGATGTCAGGGGTCGACCCGGCCTTTATTGTTCACAAGCTGAACATTAATCCGGAGGCTCGCCCGGTGAAGCAGAAGAAAAGGAACATGTCCGTGGAAAAAGATACGACAATAAAAGAAAAGATTGACAAACTCCTGAAGGCAGACTTCATCGAAGTATGTGACTACCCTGAATGGCTGGCAAACGTTGTCATGGTAAAAAAGTCATCTGGCGCATGGAGAATGTGCGTGGATTTTACCAATCTTAACAAGGCCTGCCCTAAGGACTGCTACCCTCTGCCCAGGATAGATCAGCTGGTGGACGCCACTAGTGGATACACCACGCTAAGTTTTCTGGATGCGTTCTCAGGGTACCACCAAGTGTACCTCTGGCAGCCAGACAGAGTGAGGTGCGCCTTCATAACCAGCCATGGCACCTACATGTACAAGATGATGCCATTTGGGCTGAAGAATGCAGGCGTCACCTATCAGCGGTTGGTAGACAGGGTCTTCGAAAGCCAAAAGGGAAGAAACTTAGAAGCCTATGTCGACGATGCGATCGTCAAAAGTAAGGGGGACAAGGAGCATCTGATAGACCTACAAGAGACCTTCTCTTCCCTGCGGTCATACAAGATGAAGCTCAACCCTAAAAAATGCACATTCGGGGTCCGATCAGGGAAATTCCTAGGTTTTTTGGTCAGCTCCAGGGGGATAGACGCCAACCCTGAGAAAATTCAAGCGGTCCTAGACCTCCCGGAGCCAAAAACCATCAGGGACATTCAGAGGCTCACAGGCAGAATGGCCGCCCTGGCCCGGTTTATCGCCATGTCAGCAGACAAGTCCACCCCCTTCTTCAAAATTTTAAAAGGCAACAAACAGTTCAAATGGGAAGACGAACAGAAGAAAGCTTTCGAGCAGTTAAAAGAGCACCTGAAGAAACTCCCTACCCTGGCAAGGCCGGTGGCCGGAGAAAAATTGTATCTATACATCGCTGTCAAATGGGCTTTGATGGCTGTTCAAATGGGAAGACGGCAGAAAGAAATTACCCCCTGATAGAAAAGGCCGCCTATGCAGTCATCATTGCGGCCAGAAAGCTCAGACCCTACTTTGACGCGCATCATGTCGTGGTCCTCACCGAACAACCGCTGGAGAAAGTGTTGGAAAAGTTTGAGAAATCAGGGAGACTGCTGAAATGGGCGATCGAATTGAGTGGTCTGGGGATATCTTACCAGCCAAGAACAGCCATCAAAGCCCAAGCCTTGGCCGATTTTCTGGCTGAATGCTCCCATTCAGGGGAAGAGGAGCCCCCTGCCGAGGAGTGGATCGTGCACACTGATGGATCCTCAACAGCCAATGGTGCAGGCGCAGGCGTCGTATTAACAAGCCCCGAGGGAGTGGATTTTGAGCATGCGCTCAGGTTCACCTTCCCGGCGTTAAACAACGAGGCGGAATATGAGGCTGTAATTACAGGGATAAAATTGGCTAAAGCTGCAGGGGCAGAGCGAGTTATGCTAGCTACCGATTTTCAGCTCATTGCCAATCAAATCAACGGAGAATATGAGACCAGAGATCAGACCATGGCCACATACCTCGAGAAAGTAAAACAGGAGTTGTCAGGCCTGAAATCCTATGAAATCCGACAGATACCTCGATCGCAGAACAACCGAGCCGACGCTCTGTCAAAGCTGGCCAGCTCCAGCCTACAAGACATACGGAGGTCGGTGTGGGTTGATGTTTTGCATGAAAAATCTACCAGCGCCTGTCAGGCGATTAGCACCGTCGAGGAAGGGCCGGAGAGTTGGATGACCCCCTTCATCCAGTTCAAAAAGCATGGTATCCTGCCATCAGACACAGCGCAAAAGAGAAAGGTACAGGCCAAAGCAGCCTGGTTCATAATCATTGGTGGAGAACTCTACAAAAAATCTTTCACTTACCCCCTGCTAAAATGCCTGGGGGCAGACCAGGCTGCCGAAGTCCTGGAGGACATCCACTCAGGAATCTGTGGACACCACATCGGAGGAAGATCGCTGGCCGACAAGGCCCTGAGGGCAGGCTACTACTGGCCTACCATGATAGCGGATGCCAGAAGCCTGACCCAGAAATGCAGAAAATGCCAACTCTTCGCCCCATCAATCCATGTCCTGGCCCAGGAACTCAGGCCAATCCTATCCCCCATCCCCTTCGCTCAATGGGGGATGGACATACTAGGACCTTTCACGGTGGCCACTGGGGGCAGGAAGTTCTTGATTCTGGCTATAGATTACTTCACCAAATGGATTGAAGCTGAAGCAGTGCCCAACATTACCGAACCAGCAGTCAGAAAAGTGATATGGCGAAATATTATCACTAGATTCGACCTGCCCAAAATGTTGGTGTTCGATCATGGCAGGTAGTTTGACAATGATCCCTTGAGAATCTGGCAAGAAAGCCATAACATTGCAGTCGCTTACTCGGCCGTCTGTCATCCTCAAACCAACGGACAGGCAGAGGCAGCCAACAAACAGATCCTAAATGGCCTTAAAAAAATGGTAGATGACCTCAAGGGCAGATGGGCTGACGAGCTTCCCAGCATACTCTGGTCAATTCGGACCACCCGAAAGGAATCTACAGGCCAGACCCCGTTCGGTCTAGTATATGGAGCAGAGGCCCTGTTACCAATTGAGGCAAGGATCCCATCTCTACGCTCCCTGCAATACGACCGGACTGAAAACGAAGCTGCAATGATTGAGGCCTTAGATCTGGTCGATGAGATAAGGGAGGAGGCCAGTACCAACATCGTTGCCTACCAGCAACGAATGAGGAAAGCCTTCAACAGCAAGGTGCGCCAAAGAAATTTCCAGATGGGTGATCTGGTCCTCAGAAAAACGCAGGCTGTCGGAAAGTCAAGGGAGCATAGAAAACTAAGTGCCAACTGGGAAGGTCCATACCAAGTGACTAAAATCCTGGGACCAGGCACATATAAAATCGCCAACCTTGAAGGACAAGAATTGCATGCCCACTGGAATGCGGACACCCTGAAGACATATTATGTCTGAACCAGGTCTAAAGATAGTTTTTATTTTTGCTAAGAACAATGGCGGAGGACGGTCAAAGAATGTCGACGGCTCCGACCACCCTAATGTCAAAAGTTTTATAAAGAAATGAGAAAGCTTCAGATTTATACTCGTTGCCTGTTCAAACTCGCGCTTTCACACACAAACGAGCAGGGGGCAATAGGGGGAGGCCCCCCTGTTGCCAAAGTTAGGAAAAATGAACCCCCCAAAAAAAATCCAAGTCTCCCTGCTTATCTCTGGGCAGGCAGGGGGAGGCCCCCTGGACTTTGAGCAAAAGCCAGGGACAGGCCGGATCAACAAGGACTGGGGGCAGGCCCCCCAACCTTGTATAAAAAACGCAAAAGCCTCCCTGCTTACCTCTGGGCAGGCAGGGGGCAGGCCCCCTGGACTTTGAACAAAAGCCAGGGACAGGCCAAATCAACAAGGACTGGGGGCAGCCCCCCCAACCTTGTATAAAAAACGCAAAGGCCTCCCTGCTTACCTCTAGGCAGGCAGGGGGCAGGCCCCCTGGACTTTGAACAAAAGCCAGGGACAGGCCAGATCAACAAGGACTGGGGGCAGGCCCCCCAACCTTGTATAAAAAACGCAAAGGCCTCCCTGCTTACCTCTGGGCAGGCAGGGGGCAGGCCCCCTGGACTTTGAACAAAAGCCAGGGACAGGCCAGATCAACAAGGACTGGGGGCAGGCCCCCCAACCTTGTATAAAAAACGCAAAAGCCTCCCTGCTTACCTCTGGGCAGGCAGGGGGCAGGCCCCCTGGACTTTGAACAAAAGCCAGGGACAAGCCAGATCAACAAGGACAGGGGGCAGGCCCCCCAACCTTGTATAAAAAACGCAAAAGCCTCCCTGCTTACCTCTGGGCAGGCAGGGGGCAGGCCCCCTGGACTTTGAACAAAAGCCAGGGACAGGCCAGGTCAACAAGCATTGGGGACAGTCCTCCCAACCTTGTATAAAAAATGTTAAGGAACCTCCCTGCTTACCTCTGGGCAGGCGGGGGGCAGGCTGTGCATCAAACTCATACGAAAAACCGAACAAAAGCAGACAAAAACAAACAAAAGATCTGCATAAAAAGGAATAAAGTGGCAAGGGTACACAGGATAAGAGTTTTCTAAAAAAGTGATTACAGTAAAACACGGCAGCCGGCCACCAAAGGGCTCGGCGCGCAAAGAAATAAAGAAGTCATAGCATCAGCGTAGGCGCAGCAGGGGACGAACAAGAGCCCTCTGAGGAAGACTGCCCTCCATATTAAGCAGGGGGAGCATCTGGGCCAGAAGTAGCAGCCCCTTCGGCCAGCCTGCGCATCTGGGCCTCGTCCTTAGCGGCGTAGAGGGCCCGAAAAGCATCTTCATCAAAGCCAGGGAACATCTCCCTGACAGCTTCCATGACTACCCCTAAACAAGAGTTAGCGCCATTCACAAAACCCGCTGACACAGCCGTTTCCACCTCTTGGATTATTTCATCCCTCTCCTTGGTCTTCACCGCTAGATCACCAAGAGCCGACTGACAATCTGAATTCGCCTTGGAAAGGCGCTCCCCGAGATCGACGACACTTTTCTTGGCATGATCCAGCTCAGCTAAAGCCTTCCTGGCCTGCTCCAGCTCTGCGAAGGCCTGCTGAGCTCTCTTTGACTCCTCCTCCAGGCGGGACACCTCCCTGACAGCCCTCTCATTCTGAGACTTCCAGTGGATCGCCTGATTCCTGGCCTCTTCCAGCTCGATTTCCCTTTTCGCCAACTGATCCTTCAAAATGGCAATAAGAGCAACGTCCCTTTCGACTGCAGAAAGGCGGTCAGAGTTAAACAGTTCCACGTCACTCAGACGGTTAAGGGCCGCCAACTCTGCAGAAGCCTGGATGATTCGGGCGGTACGCTGGACGTACTGAGTAACCTGATTGGTGGCAGAATGGACAGTCTTGAGGAGATGATCCGCTAAAACTGCCCCAGAGTCGGAAAGTAAGGCGGAAACATCTTGGCTATCGCCGGCGGTGTAATGGAATTTGGTGTTCTCCTCGGAGAAGAGGGTAGCAGGAACCCCCTGAGCGAAGCGATTTGGTTCAGGCGTAGCAGTTTCCAAATCCACCACTTGGTCAGCATTCGGAGCCTCCCTGCTCCTCTTTCTAATCAGCCCTCTGGGGGTGCTTTCCCCAGTCTCCTCGGAGCCCGCGGCCCGCGGTCCCGAGGGAATCTGAACCCCTGTGGAAAGCCCCCCCTGCCTACCAACAGGCGAGGGAGTAGCCTCACAGGCAATCACCTTCGCAACTGGGGAAGGGGTGGCTTCAGAAACCGCCGTTTTTGCAGGCGTTGATCTGGGAGGGGCAGGGAGCCTTGGTCTACTGAACGACAAACCCTTCAGGTGCTTCATCAAGTTCTTCTCACCTTTCTTGAAATCAGGGGGAAGAGAAGGGCGACTTTGGACGACGGTAAGAGTTTCGGTCAGACCCTGACGCCTCACCTCCCCTTTTCTCCAAATGAAGGTGGCAAAATCTGCAAAGCAAACAGACGAACAGTCAGGACACTTAAAATGAAAGAGGGTAAGGGAGAATCATCAACACTCCTGAACTACCTTCATCTGGACCCAGATTCATGCCCACCCGGATCAGGTATTTATCAGTGGCAATGAGCTCCGCATGGGGGAGCCATAATGAAGGGCCATAT
The DNA here is from genome assembly GCA_958450325.1 of Agrostemma githago. Lineage (NCBI taxonomy): Eukaryota > Viridiplantae > Streptophyta > Magnoliopsida > Caryophyllales > Caryophyllaceae > Agrostemma > Agrostemma githago. Next base: position 54,378,794 of record OY288247.1, on the reverse strand, counting down.
ACCCTATGTTTATCAGTGTGAGCGGCAAAATAGTCAGTCAGTTCCCTGTCCTTCTCACTCAGCTTCACCTCCAAGGCTTTTCCACCCACGCCAGGGTGATACTCCTCGGGGGTCTCTAGTCTGGTGTGGACATGATTCCTGAAATGACGGGGAATCATCCACCCATGGGCACTGTGTACATAAAGGAAGTTGTTCTTCCAGTCTCTCAGACTGTCCATGGCTGGCCACACCAAGGCATGTCCCTTCTGCCTCAAAAGGGACCAATATCCAGGGGAGCCCGTACTCCCAGAAGAGACCATTTGTAGGCCGACCATAAACCTCAGGGCATCAATGGAAGGCTCGGCGCGGTGGAACAAGCAAGTCCAGACATACGAAATTAATGACCTGACAGCCGTGGCTGTCAGCTGGGCAATGGCCACATTCATACGCCTGAAAATCTCTTCCAGGGAAGGATGAAGGGGAAAGCGAAGGCCGAACTCTAGACACTTGTGATAGACCGCTATACACCCGTCGGGAGGGTTGCATACGGTGTCTTTCTCGTCGGGGACAACAATGGTGTACCCATCCCCAAAATTGTAAAACCGCTCAATCACACCGGCGTCATTTTTTGCGAGAATCACGTCCCGATTTTTCGGGTCGGGGTAAGTACTCAAGGGAATGCGGTATTTGGCTCTATCTAAATAATAAACCTTACCCCTTTCCCGACGAATAAGGGGGCCAGAGGTCCTAGAGGGGTCAATTTCCAGTGCCTCATCATTCGAATCAATGACGTCGTACGAAGGAGGGTCAGGAGAGTTACCACCTCCACTATCCGCCGAATTTTCTTCCTCAACTACTCCAGAGCCAACCTCTCTAGAGGAGGAGGCAAATTTCTCTCTACCTTTTTCCCTTTCCTCCCTCCTTGATGGGTCAGTAAAGGGTAGGATCCGCTCACGAGTTCTAGACATTATAACTCTAATGGAAACGGAAGACGAGAAATCGAAAAGAAAAAAGCAAGAAATGGAAGACAAAAGTCTAACCTAAAGGCCGTCTGCCGGTGGGGTGAAAGCCTGAAGGAGAAATCTCCCAGAGAAATGGGGGTACAAAGTGAGGCACAAATCGTCAACACCAAAGGGTTTTGCAGAGAAAGAGAAAAGGAAGATTTCAAGAGAAAAGGAAGATTTCAAGAGGAAAGAAAGATTGAAGAAGGAAAAAGAGGAAGAATGGGTGACTGATTACTTTTATAGGGAAAAAGGCATACAAAAAGTCGCCAAATCCTCAGAAATCCGCCCAAAGGCTACTGTCCACGCGTCATTCCCTCAGAAGTCGGCCCTGTGTAGTTTCCCAAGGGCAGCCTCGAAAGGACCAAAAAGTGTCAAAGGATTGATCACCCTGTGACGTCCCCTCTTCATTCAAATAAAAAAGTAATAAACAAATATTAAAAATACAACACACAAACAAATTGCCTGAATTTCATTTCATTACCCTGGAAAGGGAACATTACATCTAGTGCCAAACTAGAAAAGAAAATACACAAGGGCCTAAAAATTCCAGCCCGACAAAGTCAAACACCCTGCTACGCAGGCCTAATCGTCATCCAAGTCTGAGGAATGGTCCCCAGGGCTGCCTGGGCCCCCAAAATCCAAACCCCAGTCCCAGTCTGGGGAATCTTTGAAAGGATCATCAGAGATTCCATCCCCATCTTTGTCACTCAAACAACCAAGACCCTCGCTATCATCAGAGTCTCGGCTGCTATCCTCCCAGTCCCTGCCAAAGGGAACGGCCTGGGATTCGTCGCAGGTGCGACAAGCTGTCCTTCTCACAGGCGAAGAGGGGCCTGACGCCAGGGAGGAGTCAGTATCAAAAAAATTGGGGTCAAACTGCTCGGGGTGCAGCCACGGAAAGCATTCGTGGCATCCCCGGTCAAAGCAGCCCCCTCCCTGAGGGCAACGCCTGAATCTGGGAACGGCAGGAGGCGAGGATCTCTTGAGACGCTTGCTCAACCTGGTAGGGACTTTTTTGTCGTTCCGACGAGAATGAAGCCGGGAACGACGGCTACGACGGATAGCTCGATATGCAGCTCGAGCATACCGAAGCCTCCAAAATCCTCTAAAAAGGAAAGTAACATGGCGAACTCCACGGCGAGTCACAAATTTTTTGATCCAAACCATGATTAAGACAAAGAAAGAAAAGAAAGTTGGAGATGGGTCATGAAAATGGCGAAGGAAAATGCAATTTATATAAGGAAAAAGGCCAAAGCAATGAATAACATCCCAACCACCCTGACAGGAGGAACGACCAATCGGTACACCAGCACGCTGCCCAAAAATCCATTTGGTGCACGAGACAATCATGACCCAAGGAACAATTAAACTCTTGGCATGCCCAATAACAGAAGAGACTCTCCCTCGGGAATACGCGAGCGCATTAAATGCACTGGCAAGAGACACAAGTCAACTCCCCTCCACCAAGAGTCCACCTGCTAAAGGGGAACCCTGCTTCCCCTCCAGCAGGTGAGGACCAATTGATGAGGGTCGAAGAGCCTGCGTCGGGCCACCTGCCTAGCAGGCCCTATGAAGACCCCGTCCAAGGAACCAAGGAGCCAAGGAGCCCGCCCAGCAGGCCGTTGGGATAAGATACCAGGATTCCCCCAGTAAAACAAGACTGCAAGGAAGCCGCCTGCCCGGTAGGGTAAGGCAGCTTGCTGTGAGGAGCGTGCAGGCACTACCTGCCCGCCTGCCTCCAAGTGACCTTCTTCCTGAGCAGGGTCGGGGCCTCAGAAGCCCCCTCTGTCGTTTTGCCTACAGGTAAGAGAGAACGAGTGGATGGGGAAGAACCACGTGTCAATTTCCCATCCACTCATTCTTTCTCTCTCCACTCTTCTTTTCCTCTCTCTTGTGGGAAGGTATAAATACTCTTCCATTTCCCACATGAGGGGGGTTGGATTTTCTCTCTCTAGACTCTCACTCCTAAAAACGCCACCTAGTTCCTCACGAGCTAGGTTCATCAAGGCATTTCACGGACTAACTTAGGCATCGGAGAGAGGGTTCCCTCGGACAACCTCCGAGGCCCTGTGCGTTCATTGTGCAGGGAGCAGGCCAACTCCGCCGGGAAGGTCCGATCAAGGGAGAGAGACAAAGGAGAGGTTTAAGGAAATCAGGCGATCAGTTATTTACCGTCAATCCGATTACACGACCCGGATCCAGAGCCGGGTTAATTGTTTCCGTGACCGGAACAATATTGGTGAGTTTGTATTGGTTGTAGCAGCAGCATCTAGGGGTCCTCCCTAGTTTTTAAGCTCGAATTTGTATCGGATTTGTATGTTTGTATATTTGATCGAACTTTCTTACGCTTGATCAACTTGCTTTTTATTTGGCCCTTGAAATGTTAGCATAGATAGCTAGTAATCACGTAAACACTCCGAAGTTGATTTGTTTATGGTTGAGGCATGATTTAGGATGTTTTAAGTGCATTAGGATTGATTGATAGTGCGGAAATGCTTTAGGATGCTTAAAATTTTTTATCCGGGAAGTGGATCTAGTAGAACATCGATTTAAAAACATTTGACTCGTAATGTGCTTGGAATGTTCGAAGTGTGTATAAAATGCTCTATGACCGAATGTTTTGACCAAGTGTGTGTGCAATGCTGAAGACGTGTATTGTCATTTTTGGATATTGATGCTCGTGTACGAAGCTTTGGCAAAGAGAATAAAAGAAAAAAAAAGTTGGACCACTTTTTATGCTTTGTTGACAATTCCGCATAGGGCTACAATAACACGCCTAGGTGGGGTAGCTTATCCCCCAAAAGAAAAAAAGAAAAAAAAACCGTATAATTCCGGTGGATCAGAGCGACGAAAATGGATCGTCCGTCGCTGATAAGGGAATTTCCGTTCTTGTAATGTTCTTGTATTATGCTTGTAAGCCTTGGAAAAGGAGATGATTGATTTAGGAAGTCGTTCTTATTTCTCGAGGTTGTCGGATAACAGAGAAGTGAGACGCGTCACGTCGGGCAGTCTTGAACTCAGGCGCTTGACCAGGGGCGGCCAAGTTCTCAGGCGCCTGACCTGGGGCGGCCAAGTTCTAAGGCGTCTGGCCTGGGGGGCCAAGTTCACGATTATGGAAATTTTTGTAATTTTCCTAGTTACGACGTTATTGTAGCTATATATACGAGTTATGGGTTCTCTCTTTTAGACATAACTAACACCCAAGTGTCTTGATAGCTTCTCTTGATTTATTGAGTCATGACAGGTTTCGGCCATCTTTAGACCGGTTGGATGAATTCTTTGAAGAATGGTGAACTTGAAGACTTAATGAGTGACGGTTTGTCCGTTGTTACATCGTTGAAGCAATTAAGGTGCAAGATGACTTACTAAACGCGTGTTCGCACTTTTGGAACGCTAAATATCACGTAATCGCATTTCGGTGGGGTGACGTGTGCCCTTTACCCGAGGAGATAGATGCAATTGGTGGGTGGCGTTCATTTCAACCTTCCATCCCGGTTCAAGGTGATGTTCCTGTGGAGCGGTTTCATTGATTTTTGGACATTTCTTTTCCGGAAGAGGCTGAGTGTTTCTTTGGTGAAGGTGGCATAACTTGGAATACCTTGTCATGGAATTCTCGTGAAAGGATCCTCATGGTATTTCACCTCTAGCTCGCAAGCGGGCTCTTAACATTGCGATAGTGTGCTACTATTTGTTTGAGGATGCATCGGTGCAAGCTGGTTTGAGTAACCCTCATGCAGGTTTGGCTGCAGGAGAGACGACGGCTAATCGAGCCACCTTAGCTCATCGAAAGTTACAACTGCAAGTGTAGCACCCGCTATTTTTCCTAGCATTTTTTTATCCTTACCGTTATGACCCTGTCACATTTCGGCCTTATGTTTCTTCATTTTTCCAAGCTCTATTTTTATTTTTGAGTCTAACTATATTTATTTTATTTCAAAAGATTTTAATTCTTTTAAATCTATTTATATGGTTTTCCTCGTAAATTAATTATTTTTCCGCGAGGAATCCTATTTCTCTACGAATTAACGTTTTTAAGCTCAGATTTAAGCTATTTCTTTTCCTACAAGTGTCTAAACATATTTATATAATATTTTCAACCTAGAAATATTTTTATTTACGAAAAGTTAGCCATTAATGATTTTTATTACGAAGTTTCGTAAATAATCATTTTCTTACGCGAGGCTTACTCGAATTGCTTTGAAATACCTTTAAATACTTTACGATTCTTTTTTTTATCAACATACAAATTATTTGAGACCTTTTCCCCATGTTTTGGACTGACACATCTTTTTGTCATACCCTTACTACGTTTTAATAATACGTTTCATTTTATTACGTTAAAACGTTAATACGTTATATTCTTTTTCTTCATTTAACCATTGCTTAATTATCAAACTTTTCATTCTCCTCCCCCTTAATTTGGCTGGTGCATTTGAACAAAATTCTACCTTGTTCATTATCATTTATACTTAGAAACCATCCATTTCTCCTTACATTCACTTCTTCACTTAAACAAAAAAAATCTCTTCCTTCTTCTTCCTTTTGGTCTTCGCTTCTTCAGCCCCTCTAGGATTATTCTTGCTCTAATTCATATCATAATCTTCTCATTTTTATCGTCAAATTAATCCTCTTTCCGATCCTATCGTTAAGGTAATAATCGATGTGTTTTCGATCGTTATTTACCATTGATTTTCTTAGTTTTTCTCATGGTATTTTTCTACCATGATTTTTGTGTGATGTAGGTTTTGTGGACGATCCCAAGGCCGACGAGTATATTATCGATTCCGATTTGGACTAGAGGTAACGTCGATGTTACTCGGTATTTCGTGATTTTATTTGTGTAATTGCATGTATATTTTTAAATTTCATTTTTGACAATATATGTATGTCATATAATCTAGAATAATTTTAAAAGTTGAAAATTTGCATGTTTCGGTATTTATATCGCTTTTACGAGATTAACGATTAAATAGTCAAATTAATTTTTAAAATCGTAATTTTCGGCCTAAACTTGTAATATATGATCATATTCTTTAAAAATAAGGTTTTTGATGATTTTTATTAATTATTTATTTTTCTGATATTTTAGTTATCGATTATTGAATTATTACCGTTTACGGACAAAAATGATGAAAAGCCGATTTTTAGTTCTAGTACTTAAACATTTTATTTTAATCTGGAATTTGACGTGGATAATCTTTCTGATGAAAAAGAATTTTCTGAATTTTGTTTCATAATTTTTTGGATTATTTAAGTGGGTGAATTAATTAATCACTTTAAATCATCGTTTATTGTTAAAACCATGTTTGTCGTTTAAATTCTCGATTTCTGGTCTTTTGTTTAAATCTGGAAAAAAAATGTTTCTGATGGTTTCATAATAAAATGTAATTTTATGACTTTTGGTGATTTAATAAAATGTTAGAAATGATAAGTTTTATTAAAGAAATCGTTAATAGTGAAAACGGGTTTTAAAGGACGGTTTTAACGGAATCTGCTAAATATGGAATTTTGGAAATCTGGAAAAATAGTAGTTTCTGTAAAATCATGTTTTTTTAAGTTTAATAATAATTTTTGAATATTAATACGTAAATCGTTGTGTAATTACTATTTTTATTAATCGTTATTGTCGAGATTAGACGATTAACGAGAAAACCCTTTAAAAACTGAGTTGAAGGATTCAGGAAAATTTTCTTTTCTGGACAAAATGTCCAAAAATATATTTTATATATTTTAAGAAATTTTTGTACTATTTATTAAAGTCTTTAATTAATAGTAATGATTTTTCGACAAAATTACGTTTATCGTTGAAATGCTTTGTCTTACCTAAAAGAATTAATTTTCAGCAATTTTGAAAATATTTAAATCTGAAACTTTAAGAATTAAATCAACCCTTAACATACTCTAAATATATTCAATGGTTTAATTAAATATAAGACGTTAAATGATTTATTTTGACATTTACCGTAAAGTCCTATTTATGTTTGTATTGTCGAAACTATTAGTAATTAGGGAATTTTAATTTTATAAACTTTGAAAACACCCTGATTAGTAGTATTAAAATGTTTTAAGACATTTTTAATCATTTTATAAACACTTGTAAGATATTTTAATAATTTCATAAACCTAAATGCTCTCACTTTGACAATTAATATCGTTAAGGCCGAAAGTACTAGTTTATAAATCTATATCGTTTACTAAAAATGTTGTATTAGTATAAACTAATATTTTTGCTATTTTGGTATGATGCTATTTTTAGTAAAGTTTCAAAAAATAGAAGTTTCCTAAAATATAAAGTTTCCTCTTTTGGAAGGCGATCATTTTTCCCTTTTTTCTCTTATTATTATTATTATTATAATGATTATATCTTTTGAATATCGATAATGACTTTGTTTTGGAGTTATGGAATAAGGATAAGTGTGGGATTAGAGTAATACAGTCTAGGATGTACTATTTTGCCATCAACTATAAGGCTGGTGTATCCATTTGGGATGCATTGGTTGTTGAACTGGATACATTTGGTGTCCAGGAGTATATGTGCATTGTGCTCTTAAGCTAGATATCGCATCGTGTTAGTCGCCGTCAGTTGAACTAGATACATTTGGTATCCAGGAGGGGGTGTATATTACTTAAGCTAAGACCTCACATTGATAAGTCGTCGTCCTATTATGGTTGAGTTGCCTAGTTAGAGACCGTGGATCTTCGCTGCGTGTGAAGTTGGTGTCTGAGTTCTCGAAGATATTTTTTAGTATATCCCTAGTGAAAGTCAAGCCTTGTGCACACTAACCGAATATCCATAACGCCATTTTGAATATTTTATTATTATCGATATAATTTGGTTGCAGGTTGGCAAATATTTTATGTTTTCATCGGAAAACTCGTTTTTATTATATTGTTTCGATACGTGAAGTTTTTCACTGAAAACGTATTTTCATTATAATGTTTTTCTGTTTTCCATTTTCTTACTCCCTACGATTCATTTGTTTCTTTACGTTTGCTTTTTGGCACTATTCATGAGCGGGATGAATATCTAATATAATTTCTAATCTATAAAGTAAAACATAGTCATGTGAGATCTTCTTAAAATTGTCTTAATGAATGCATTAAGAATATCAAATTTTTGCAATTTTTAATAATGTCTAAATAAAGATAAAAACAAAACAAAACATGCGTTGGCAAGTGTGATAAAGCAAATTAAACGTAAAGAATCAAATCAATCGGAGGGAGTACTGTTTTTCTATAATAGTAATTACAATTTTAAAATCTTGTTATACGGCTGGGAGAACGTCGACGTTGCTCCCCACTGATTGTGGCTGTTATGTTTTAACATGGCAGGTATACGTGTTCCGGGTGTGGGCTAGCGAGCAGTGTGGATCCTGCTTGTTTATTTTGATAATTATGTCTTATGGATTGTTCAAACCCCTTTTGTGGATTGTTTTAAATTTTGTCCATTTTATTTAAGGCCTATTGTTTGACTTTACCATTTTAATTTTACTAAGACATAGTTACAGTGTGTTTTAATCGCGACTCTACAGTGTTTCAACCAGTGTATCACGTTAGATTTTCTTGGGGATTACAGCAAGAGACTTGCCATGCGGAGCGTAGTATCTCTTTTGGATTTTAATGGCCTCGAAGACGAATGAGTTTCTCGTCTACGGGACGATGGAGAGATCATATTAGATGGATTGTCCGGTGGTGGCATGTTAAGAGATATATTGGCCTTCCATTCTTATCGTCGGCTCGTACTATGCGGATTTTGTCCTTGCGCGCATGTGTCTATGTTTACCCAGATAGGTTGATGCGCGAAATGGGCGAGACACAAACCATTCCTAAGGTCGACCCTATTGTTATTGATTCCCATCCTTGGGGAAAGGATGCCTTTAGGGAATTTGAAATGACATGGAAACGGAGGACTAAACATGTCATTCCCGTATAGGGCTACAACACGTATCGATGGTGCCGCATGGGGCTACAATATGCCTATGTGGGGTAGCGTATCCCCCAAGGGAAAAAAAACGTCTAAGTCCGGTGGATCAGGGTGACGGAAATGAGTTGTCCGTCACTGACAAGGGAACTCTCATTCTTGCATGGTGCTTGTATCGTGTTTTTGAGCTTTTAAAAAGGAGATGACTGACTTAGAAGGTCGTTCCTAATGCTCAAGATTGCCGAATAGTAGTGGAGTGAAGCACAGTGCGCCGGGCTGCCTGACAATCAGGTGCTCGCCCTTTGGCGGCTATGGATTTAGGCTCCTACCCCCAGGCGGCTTAGTCGTCAGGCGTCGGACCTGGGGTGGCCTGGTTCTTGATTATGGAAAATTACGATGCCATTGTAGCTATATATACGAGTTATGGGGTTCTTTTTTAGACATAATTAACACCCAAGTGTCTTGATAGCTCTTGTTTGATTTATCGAATCACGTCGGGTTTCGGCCGTCTTTTGACCGAGTGGATAAATTTCTTCAAGAAAGGTGGACTTGAAGATTTTTTAAGTGACAGTTTGTCCGCTATTACTTCGTTGAAGCAAATTAAAGTGCAAGATGATTTCTTAATTGCATGTTCGCGCTTTTGGAATACTAAGTATCACGTATTTGCATTTACTAAGGGTGATGTGTGTCCTCTGCCCGAGGAGATAGACGCGATTAGAGGATGGCATTCGTTTCACCCCCTCTCTCCCTGTTCAAGGGGATGTTCTCGTGGAGCGATTTCGTCGGTTTTTGGATATTCTTTTACTTGAAGAGACCGATGTTTTCTTTGGTGAAGGTGGTATTAACTTAGAGTGCCTTGTTATTTAATTCTCACAGAAGAACACTCATTGTATTTCACCTCTAGCTCGCAAGAGCGCTCTTAGAAATCCGATAGTGTGTTACTATTTGTTTGAGGATGCATCGGTGCATGCCGGTTGGGGTAACCCTCGTGTAATTGATGTTGTAATGGAAATGGAACACAGACGAGCACCCTCTTGGCTTATTTAGGATGAGCTTATAAAGGGTATCGACACACGTGCACAGATTTTTTTTTGGTGAAAATGTGAGTATTATTATGTCTTTCACAAATCATTGACAAGGAGAGAATGGGAGGCAGAGGAGGGTCCTCGCAATCCCGTAAAAACAAAACAAACTCGCACACAAACGAAAGTTACATCAGAATATTCAAGTAAATTTCCTCCCTACTGTTAACAGCCGTATTCATAATTTCCCTGGTCGTCGTCTTGATACCATCTTGGATGGTTTTTGCCAGTCTCCGGCCTCATAATAGCCTCATCAATTCTTACCTTATTTCTAACCAGCCATATCCCAAAAATAAAAGCGGTGGTGACCTTTTTGCAGGTATGTCATGGTTCAATTCTTCACTTTGTTCGAATCTGTCCTAGTTCGAAGTTGTGACATTGTGTTGTACTGTGCAGGTTTGGCTATAGGAGAGGCTACGGCTAATCGAGCCACCTCGGCTCATCGAGGGTTATAACTGTAAAAAGCTTGCTATCCGAAGTGTAGTACCCTTTCGAGATTTCAATGGTAAAGAAGACGAGTGGTTCTCTCGTCGCCATTAGATGGATCGTCCTGTGGTGGCATATAAGAGATATATCAGACTCCCATTCTTATCGTAGGCCCACACTATGCAGATTTTGTCCTTGAGTGCATGTGTCTATGTTTATCCGGACAGGTTAATGCGCCAAATGGGCGGGACACAAACCATTCTCGAGGTTGACACTATTGTTATCAATTCCCATCCGTGGGAAGGATGCCCTTAGGGAATTTGAAATGACTTGGAGACGGAGGACTATACATCCTGTTCCCGAGGCAAACACTTGATGGAAACCTCCCTCCTATGCTGGGTGGAAGGTTTGTGAAGATCCGACGAAGCGGGAGAGGTTTAGAACCGTGGAGACAGAGGAGCTACAGAATAAGGAAGCTATGCGAGTTGGTGTCGCCGGGCGCCCGACCAAAGACAGGGTTACCGATCCTAGTGCCGTCAACTCGTCCAAGTGGGTCAAGACTGACAAAACCCATATTAAAGACGCGGATGAAGAAGATGCTGGGATTGGCTGGTCCCACAATTGGCTGAAAAGGTGAACGCTTGTATTTGAGAGGCCCGTGATGAGAGGCCTAAGGAAGCGCACTCGAAGAACATGCGAAAGAAAAAGATGGGCCGATAGGGCCTAGCCATTAGTATTATGTTGTATTATGTAATACTATGTAGCGTATTAGTACTAGTTTTTTTTAGAGTTTGTTGACACGTTGTCTTTACTTCCAGAGTACCCGGGGATGGATGCTTGATGTAAAGGCCTTGACAAAGGCTTGATTTGCATTAATGGGAAATACACGTTTATTTAATTTTTTTTCGCAACTCGATTCTTCATTTTACCCGGAGCGCCCTTTCGGTTTTCACTCCGTCCTCGGCTCACCTTTTTTTGATGGCTCGCAACTCGATTCTTCATTTTTCCCAGAGCGCCCTTTCAAGTTTCAACTCCGTCCTCAGCTCGTCATGTTTTTTTATGATGGCTCGCAACTCGATTCTTAATTTTGCCCGGAGCGCCCTTTTGGGTTTTCACTGTGTCCTTGGCTCGTCGTTGTGTGCTTCATTATTGTACTCACTTGTTAATCGGAGCGTATGATGGGTTCTGATTTTTCAACGAATCAATTATAGTAGATTTTTTTAGTTTGGTTGTACCCTCGAAAGGGCTGCTTACGTATCTGTCATTAGACGGAATCAAACCATGCTCGTAGTTCGGAAGGTGCGAGTTATTTTTTTTGCTTTAGACTCGTTATGCCAATTTTTGATACAAGATGTTTAGAGTGTTTTTACGTGGGTTTTCACCCTAGTTTAAAGATCAGAAGAGGATGTTAGGAGGCTAATGATATTAGCATTTAAGATTGTCCATTTTAGTAGGGGTTGAGAACTCTTGTCCATCTAGATCAGTGATGATCACAGCGCCTCCCGTAATTATTTTCTTGACAACGTACGGACCTGCCCATTTAGGTTTGAACTTTCCCCTAGAGTCGACGGGAAGTGGGGCTCTAATGGACTTAAGCACTAAATCTCCCTCGTGTATGTATCAAGACTTAAAAAGTTTTTTAAAGGCTCATTGTATTTTTTGTTGACAGGCTTGCACATTGGATAGTGAGTGTATTCTGCGCTCATCTCAAAGGACTAGCTCATCATATCGTTTTTGTTCCATTCTTCTTCGGGAATGCCTCTCTCGGATAGTTTTCTTAGAGAGGGTTTTCTAACTCTAATGGTTGCACAGCTTCTGAACCGTGGGTTAGGTAGTAAGGTGTGGCTCCGATGGGAGTTCGGTAGGATGTTCGGTATCCCCATAATGCCAATGCTATTTTGTTGGGCCAATCTCGGTAATTGTCTATCATCTTCTTAAGGATGGTGATGATGGTTTTGTTTGCTGCTATTACAGCCCCGTTGGTTTGAGGCCTATAGGGCGATGATTTGTTTCGTTGGATTTTGTATCTATCTAGGAGTACTTCGGTGTCGGCCCTAAAATGAGCCCCCTGATCACTAATGATCTCGTGTGGTATGACGTAGCGGCAGATGATGTTGTTTTGTAGGAATTTGACTACTTGTTTGGAGGTTAGTATTGTGTAGGATGCCGCTTCTACCCATTTAGTAAAGTAATCGACGACCACCAGTATGAAAAAATGTCCGTCGGTTTTGGACGGGTGTACCTTTCGTATGACGTCGATTCCCCAAGTGGAGAAGGGCCAGGGTATTGTTGTAGTATGGAGTGTGGTATATGTTGGATGATGACAAATATTCGACAGTTGTGACAGTGGCGCACATGATGCCGGCAGTCTGCTTCTAGGGTTATCCAGTAGTACCCTCATCTCATTATTTTTTTGGCTAGTGCGTGTGCACTCATGTGGGGTCCGCATTCCCAATCATGTACTTCTTCCATGACTCTTTTGGATTGGGTTTTGTTTACGCACCTAGAAGTAATCCTTGTGGGGTTCGTTTGTAAAATAGTCCTTGGTTTAGGACGTAGTGTGGCGAGCATTCTTAAGGTTCATTTGTCTTTGGTGTTTGTATTGGGTGGGTATGATCCATCAGTTTTGAAGTCTAGGATCGTTTTGTACCAGTGCTCTTCGTGGGTGTCATCGGTTTCTATATTGTGGATGTAAGCTGGTTGTTCACTCATCTCCACACAAATTGGCATGGAGAAGAGATTATCAGGCATGTTTATTAGTGACGCTAGTTTGGATAGCACATCTGCGTATTGGTTTTCCTCTCACGGGATGAGTACAAAGTCGATTTCTGTAGACTCTCGAGAAATTGTTTTGATTTCTGTTTGGTATGGAGCTAGGTTTTCGCTGTAAACCTTCCAAATGCCTGTGGCTTAGAGATGAATCTCCGTGGACCCTAAGGTTCTTAATCCCTAGCGATACTGCGGCTCGTACCCCTATTAGACAGGCTTCGTATTCGGCTGCATTGTTGGTTACCGGGAAGTCTAGTTTGATGGATAAGGGTGTATGGTCACCTTGTGGTGATATTAAAAGGATTCTTACACCGTAGTTCCTCATGCTTGAGGCGCCATAGAAGTATAGGTCCCACGACTCATCATCGGTAAATAGGATGTCATCATCAGGGAATGACCATGTATCGGCTAAGTGTTTTTCCTCTATTGGGTTTTCGGCTAGGAAGTTAGCTACAACTTTTCCTTTGGCGACCTATAAGTTAGGTCGGAGGCTGCGAGTGCTAGGATGATTGCGTATTGTGATCTCGGTTGGGGTGAGATAAATTTACAATTGGTCGATGCCCTTATGCTTTAAGGTTTGTTTGATTGCTATCGATAAATGGCATAGTATTGAGTTGTAAGCGAAAAGTGTTTGTTTTTAATCAAGCAATTGTCAAGGCGTATAGTAAGAAAAAGAAAAGTTTATTTCGCTTTATTGATGAAATTGTAGACAATGTGTTTAAATAGGACTCTTGGGAGGTGGGGAGAGGCCCCTGTACCTCCGACTCAAAAGAAGAGAAAAAAAACTTACTGTATTATTAAATCTAGACTTTTAGGACGAGCTAAATTTCAACTCGGATCAGGCTTATGTGCCCCAGATATTCAAACGACCTCCTAGAAAGAGCACCTTGATAGCACCATCCGACTTTGTTTTTGCATTCTCGTTGGTGGTAACCACCATGGATGTAGTGACCTTCCTATTGGCGTCCTCGAGGGTGATGCGCATGTAGAGAGTACTAGATAGTATTTGTATTAGCAAATCAGTTTTAACCCGATAATATGGATATTAGTCGTTTCTCGTGATATACCTTACCTGGTATTCTGCTTAAAGTGCGTCGGTACGGTATTAATAAGGATGTGTCGAACCACCTGTGAGGGGTGAGCATCGAGATTAATACGGGACTGGACCATTGCTTGTTTAGTTTTTAGTTTGTTAACATTTTGAACTTCGTGTTAGGAGATTTAGCATGTGATTATTGTCATAAAAGCAATAAATCATACGAAAGTGATAAATACGAAATGTAAGTAAATCACATAGTATGAGGAGTTTTTTTTCATAGAGGGTAAGTATATATAAAAATGAAAATGAGTTGCAATGTCATTTACATGTTGGCCTCACTAGGCACATAATGAAATTCAAATCCTTAGTGCTAAATTTTTTTAGTACTGTTTCCATTACCCAATAACCTTATTTCCTTGACTATGTTCACCGCCCTCTAAATTTTAGTCCCTTTCACCCTCTTCCTCTATTCATTGCTGGTTTTCAGTCCTCCCCTGCCATTTCAATATTATTGTAACCATTTGAAGTAATCTGGTATCATACTCACAGTCATGAAAAAGGTGAGTGTTATTTTCTGTTCCTGATTGACAGATGCAACAATTTTCATCCTCAGTAATGTGGAGCTTGTATAGCTTTCCCTTGAGGTTCAAGGCCTGATGTTGAAGTAGCCAGGCATGTATCCTGTACTTGGGTATACCATCTTGTGCCAACTAACAGGGTTATGTTTTTCCCTCAGCCAGTGATACCCTTTGCTTATATAATAGTTCTAAATTGTCCACTGATTATGTAATCCCCTTGAAATTCTAACGCAATACAGTGGCAGAAACACTGTAGATATGGGATTGTAACACATTGTAACTATGTCTTTATCAAATAAAAACGGTAAGTCAATACATAAGTCATAAAATAAAAATGGATACATGATGCGAATGCGGAAGCGATTTAGAATATATAAGAAATGAAGTTGGATCGAAGGTTAATGTAACCTTGAGTGATGACGTAGATTTTGGAGTGAAATTGAACTAAGGTTAATGTAAACCTGGTCCAAAGTTAAGGTCTTCCGAAATAAGGTCGTTTGTGACACGCCTATATTAGGAAGGGAAATACTTTGAATTACGTATCGATTTTGTGACGAAGTGAAAGATAAACGTAACCAAAGATATTTAGCCCGAACTCGACCTTGAATCTGAAACAAATAACGTTGAGATGGGTGCACCAATTCCTCAACGCGATTTCGAAGTACTTTCTCGATATGGGTTTTCACAATGTTTGATGTAAATAAAAAACTTTCCGAAATTTTATTACTTAATTGTTCAATGAATAATGCTAACACTACCGTGCATGACTTATATAGCCTTACACGTGTAGATTATCCTACGAGATATTATTCTTATCTTATGATATAGTAGCTTATTTTAAGAGATACATGATCAATGAAAGAAGCAGTTAAATCTTTGAAAATATAGTAGTTTATCCTTGTTTGTATCTCTTTGATCTTCTCGACTAAAATGGGTGATCTTCATAGGATCTCCCTTATTGTGTTTCCTAATAAAGAGAAAGATTGCATCCTTTTATTTTGGGTGAGATACTCGAGTATCTCCATGAAAACGACATCCCATGGATATACAATCCACCTTCATATCAATCCACCTTGTCGTCACTTTAAGAGAAGATTGTATTGACTTAATTGGAGTAGGGATCACAAGAAAATATCTCCTTGTAATCTTGCACATATCTTCGTAATACTTGGTTGCAATCTTCACTTTATCTAGTGTACATATCTTCGTAATACTTGGACGTGTCTGAACATGCACAGGCCTAGCTTTATTGGGCTTGGTTCGAATACCCCGAGCAAGGGTATCGTCTCATGTGGGCTTTGTTCGGTCCAACCACAATCGGGTCGGGTTCGAGTTTACTCGTATCACTGCAAAATAGAAATAATATAAAATTCATAAAAAGGGTTATAATAATCCATAGTTCCAGTTATTAATCAGCGAAGAAGGATCCGTAACTACTCGCTAGCCCACCCGAAGGAAAACACACATACCTGCCTTGTTAAAAACATAACAACCACAATCAGTGAGGAGCAACGACGACGTTCTCCCAGCCATATTACAAGATTTTAAAATTGTAATTACTATTATATGAAAATTGTAATCCCCTAGAAATTCTAACGCAATACAGTGGCGAAAACACTGTAGATTTGAGATTAAAACACACTCATGTCCTATATTTTAATAAACGAACGGTTAGTCAATACAAATGCCACTTTTTACAAAAAGGCTAAAATAAATATTCTTCAAACAGGGTTACAAAAATCCAAAAATAAACATGAATGAAGAAAGAGCAGGATCCACGCTACTCGCTAGCTCACACTCAAAACCCAGCAACAAATACCTGTCCTGTTATAAACATAACAGCCACATCAGTGGGGAATAACTCGGACGTTCTCCCAACCATATTATATCATATGGAAAACAATAGTATAATTTTGTCAAAATATTTAAAATAGAGAAAACATTAAAACTATATAATAAAAATAAGTTTTCAGCAAAACATAAAGCACTTGCCAACCTGCAAGTCAAAATCAATCGATAATAATAATATCCAAAAATAGCATTATTGAAATTCGGTCAGTGTGCACAAGGTAGACTTTCACCAGAGATAATACTGGAAACTATCTTCGAGAACTGTAGACTTAACTCATAACAGAATCCATTCTCTTACTAGGCAACTCAACTATAATAGGACTGCGTGCAACGAGGTCCTGGTTTAAGTAGTATATATCCCTCCTGGACACAAACAATGCTCAGTTCAACAACCAATGTGCCCCATAAAGACACACGAGCCTCATAGTTGATGGCAAAAACGTACATCCTAGACCATATTACTCTAAACCCCACACTTGCTCTTATTTCATAACTCTAAAACAAAGCCATTATCGATATACAAAATATAAAATCAATATAAATAATATAGAGGTAGAAGAAGTAATCATCATATTTTAAATTAGCAAGCTTCTATAAATAGAAACTTGCTAATTTTAGGAACTTACTTAAAATAAAAATGTTGTTATAGAAAATACGTAGGTTATCAAAATAAGTGAAATGTATTAAAACAGTGTTTCTAACGAAATTAACATTTTATTATTATCGTCATTATCATAACTTTAATATATATCTAAATTTGTTACTCAAAATATAAATAAAATGTAAAACGTCAATATATAGTATTTTATAAATAATTAGAAATTGGAGTTAAAACTATAAATTGAGGAAAGAGAGGTACTCGTGTATCTCCATTAAATCGACATCCCATGGATATCCAATCCACCTTGTTGCCACTTTAAGAGAAGATCGTATTGGCTTAATTGGAGTAGGGATCACACGAAAATATCCCCTTAAAATATTGCACATATCTTCGTAATACTTGCTTGCAATCTTCACTTTATCTAGTGCACCTAGACAATATATGGGACGTGTGTGAGCATGCACACGCCTAGCTTTACTGGGCTTGGATTGAATACCCCGAGCAAGTGCATCGTCTCATTGTGGGCTTTGTTCGGTCCAAGCACAATCAGGCCGGGTTCGAGGTTACTCGTGTCATCCCCTTCTTCTTCGAAAGGAATTGACCTCAATTCTTTAAGGCCATCATCTCTTAAGTACGGACTTAAGTACCCTACATTGAATGTAGCATGGACTCCATCGTCTCTCGGATGTTCTATTTTATAAGCGTTGTCGTTTACCTTGGTAACGACCTAGTACGGACCCTCAGCTCTTGCCATAAGCTTGTTTATTTCTCTTTCCCGGGAACCTTTCCTTGCGCAAGTGCAACCAAACAAAATTTCTGGGTTGGAATGTCTTAGCTTGTCGGTTTTTATTAGCTCGCCGTTTGTAGGTTTCGTTCACCACCTCGATTCTAGCTCGGACTTGATCATGTATCTTTGTCATTGGCTTGACCTTATCCTCCGCGTCCTTGTAAATGAATTCCTGTTTAGTCATGGGGAGCAACTCGATAGGTAAATACGGGTTGACCCATAGACTACCTTGAAAGGAGAGTGCTTAGTTTCATAGGTTGGAGATCGATTATAAGCGAACTCCGCATCTGCAATCTTAAGGACCCAATCCTTCTGATTTTTACTCACTAACCTCGGAGAATAGTCCCTAAGATACTGTTTGTCACTTCCATATGCCCATCAGTTTGAGTGTGATACGAAGTGCAAAACAGTAGTTTAGAACCGACCTTTTTCCAAAGCGTGTTCCAAAAGTAACTCAAGAATTTTGAATCACGATCGGAAAAAATAGTTTTCGGGACTTCATGTAAACGGACTATCTCGCGATAATAGAGATCCATGACATTGCTAGCGTCATCCGTCTTATGGCAAGCCACGAAATGTGCCATCTTCTAAAATTTGTCAACGAGCACCATAATTGCATCTCTTCCTCTTGAAGTACGAGGTAAGGCCACAATAATGTCCATCGACACATCTTCCCATGGTCTTTCCGGAACTGGTAATGGCATGTAGGCTCCTGCTTTAAAAGAGCTTTTCGCCATGCAACAAGTAGCACACTTGCCTATGATGTTTTGGAGATCGCCAATCATTTTCGGCCAATGAAAGTGCTTGTGTAGGATGTCGAGCGTCTTTCGGATCCCGAAATGTCCAGCTAAACCACCACCATGTGCTTCGCGAATTGGATGCTTTGGAACACAAAGTCGTTTTCCTTTAAATAGGAACCCGTCTTGTACCGTGTACTGCTTGTATCCACCCTTTTGACATTCCTCGAATATCTCCCTTAGTTCATCATCAAGCACATATGATTCTTTATTAACTCGAACCCTAGTAACTTTACGTCGAGCGTGGTAAGTAGCGCATATCTCTTTGATAAAGCGTCAGCTACTACATTACTCTTGACATCCTTGTATATTGATGAAAAGTGGAATGATTGAAGAAATTCAATCCATTTCGCATGTCTCGGGTTGAGCTTTTGTTACCCATGTATGTACTTGAGAGACTCGTGATCCGAATGAAGTACGAAATGACTAGAGCAAAGATAGTGACTCCAATGGTCAAGTGCTCGAACGATCACGTAGAACTCTTTGTTTTATGTAGAGTAATTACAATGAGCGCCCCCCAATTTTCCGAAAAGTAAGCTATGGGTCGTCGAGCATGGATTAGAACAGCTCCAATTCCAATGTCACTTGCGTCACACTGGACTTCGAATAGTTGAGAGAAGTCGGGTAGAGCGAGTATAGGTGCGTTGCATAGAAACTCCTTGATCTTCTCAAACGCCTTTTGAGCTTGTTCGTTCCAATCAAACAACCCGTGATTGGGCTCATAAGCGTGCTGAAATCACGAACAAACCATCGGTAGAATGAAGACAATCCATGGAATGATCATACTTCAGTCACCGTACTAGGGATATATAGGTCAAGAACGAATAGCCTCCACCTTTTCTTGATCCACGGCAACTCCATCCTGAGATACAACGTACCCAAGGAATATAACTTTGTCGACCAAGAATGAGCACTTCTCGGTTTTGCCGTATAGTTTTTGCAACCTTAGCGCGCGCGTTTCGAACACTTGTCTTAAGTGTCGTAGGTGCTCTTTAATACCCTTGTTGTATATGATAAGTGTAGCTTGTAGTGCCTATATGTTGTGTTTGGTCCCGGTTTCTCTTGTGAAATCGCTCTTTGGAGCGGTTTCTGGGCTACTTATGCTTCTTCTAGTTCATTTTAGGTTCCCAAGACCATTCATGGAGAATTGGAACGATTCTGACTCGTTTCCTACACATTTGGAGCCAAAGAAGAGAAGGAACGATCACTCGGTGCCTTAGATTCGATCCCCAGACCTTGGGACCCATTCTCGAGCCCCTTAGACTCGATCCTGAGTACCGAGAATCGATGAGAAGCCTATCAAGAGCAAATAGGGACCTTTATGATCATATTGAAGGCCTACAAGACCCTTCCCGGGCGGGAAGAGTAGCCTTCCCGGTCGGGAAGAAGTGCAAGAAAGAAGCAGCCACTATTGGGCCATCCCGGTCGGGACCATCTCGTCCCGGTCGGGACCACCACCATCCCGACTGGGATGGACCAGCTGTAACCCGCGCCTCTTCGTTTCTTCTCCTTCACTTTAGTAACCTTATATATATATACCCTTCCTTTGTATTGTTTAAGCACCATAGACTCCTCTACATTATTCTAAACCCTAGATAGACTTCCTCCTCTCATTAGCTTAATCTTTCCTTAAACTTTTGTTAATCTTAGATTAATCTTAGTAATTAGTCTTGTATTAAGGGGATTCTTGAAGATTCATCCAAGATTGACAACCTTGGGAGATTTATTTGGGTTTTTCTTATTAATGCAAGTTCTTATCTTTTCATCTTCTTGTTAGTAGGTATAATCTTCTTATTCTCTTTACTCTTAATCCTTGTTTAATCTTTCAAGTTTCAATCTTTTCTTATTGTTCTTGTTCTTGCTAGTTTCATAATGGATGTTTATGTTGTTTCCTCTTATCATTGTTAGTATTAGTTTGATTATGAGTGAGTAGACTTTTTGTGGGGTTAGTAGGGGGATTAAGTGTGTATTATGGGTAATTACGGTTTGATTAAGGGTAAAGGTGGATTCTTTGTTATTAGTCACATGTTAAGAGCACCATGTGTTTGTTGAATTGCTTGTTTGAGTTGTAGTGGCCATGCTTCTCATGCTTGTTTTCATCTTCTCATTGTGTGATTGATTTGTGGTTGAATCCTTATGTATTGGGTAATATCTTGCTCGAGTATTCGGGTTTAGTCTTTAACACGAGAGTGCAGACTTAGGCTTGACGCGAGAGCGCGGACCGACCTTAGTAACTAGGTGAAACGTACACCCTTGACCTCCCAATCATCCTACTACACTTATGAACCCAACCTAACCCTACTCCTTCCCATATTTGATTTCTCCATCCTTTTAGTCATAATTTCTCTAGTTTGATAGTTTCATTAACCTTTAGTTGTTCCATTTAGTTCTTGTTATATCTAGTCCATTGTTAGTCTAGTTTCATCTCCTTCCATCAATATAGTTAGTCAATTCTCTTCTCTTTGTGTTGTTTTGCTGACTTAGCCTCGTTTTTAGGTAGACCATAGTCTAGACCCTCATAACCGTCCCTGTGGATATCGGCCCGACTTACCCTAGCTACTAGTTAGGTCAAGTTGGTATTACTTGGTTGGTAGGACCCACGGCAAGTCCCCCCATCAATATACTAGGATATCGTCCAAGTACAGGACCACGAACTTTCCAATGAAGGACTTTAGAACCTCGTTCATAAGCTTCATGAAAGTGCTTGGTGCGTTTTTAAGGCCGAAAGGCATGACCAATCATTCATATAAACCGTGTTTGGTTTTGAATGCGGTTTTCCATTCATCTCCTTCTCTCATTCGAATTTGGTGATAACCACTTCGAAGATTGATTTTGGAGAATATGTTGGAGCCGTGAAGTTCATCAAGTGTATCATTGAGTCTTCGAATCGGGAATCAATATTTTATGGTGATGTTATTCACTGCTCGGCTATCAATGCACATCTTCATGTGCCATCCTTCTTAGGGACGAGTAAAGCCGGTACCGCGCACGGGCTCATGCTTTCTCTTACGTACCCTCATTCCATTAACTCCTCAATTTGTCGTTGGAGTTCTTTGGTTTCTTCAGGGTTACTCCAATAGGCCGCCTTGTTTGGTAAGGGCGCGCCGGGTACGAGATCAATTTGATAATCGAGTCCACGCAATGGAGGTAAACCCGCTGGTTAATCATCTGGAAAAACATCGTCAAACTCACGCAATAGTAGTTTAATGCGTTCAACAGAGTCAAGGTAAGGTAAACTTGGTCAAGGTTAATGTAACCTTGGTCAAGGTTATTCCCTCTTGAAACATTGGACATGTTAGATGCCACAAGCGCATACACTTGCTCTCCTCTAGCCAAAACCTGCTCCACGTCACTTTCACTAGCAAACATTGATAAACTCGGGTTGTTAGTACGATTAGAATGAATCGAACGAATCTCTTCGGTGTCATAGACCTTAGGATGACCTTCTTACCATCCACAATGAGTTCATGCTCGTTGCTTTGTTCTTTATGAAGAACATTGCGATCAAATTGCCATGGCATGCCTAATAACACGTGACAAGCATCCATGGGAATACCGTCGCAAACTACCTCGTCCTTGTAAGGACCCATCATAAAACCAACGCGGACTTGTTTAGTTACCTTAACTTGGTTCCCATCATCAAGCCAATGTAAGGAATAGGGTCTCGGGTGTGGTGTGATGGTTTAGGTTAATTTCTTAACCATATCTTGTGAGGCGACGTTAGTATAACTCCCCCATCAATGATCATGTTAAACCATTTGTCTTTGACCAAACATTTAGTGTGGAAGATTTGGTCACGTTTTTCGGCCACAACCGGTTCAACAACGGTGTGCAAAGTACGACGATGTAAGACCAAAGACTCAACATGACTTGGTGCTACAAACTCTAGCACGTCATCCCCCTCTAACCCCTCTCCATTCGTTACATATGATGGTTCATCCTCATCACTAAAACCCTCCATCAATTCATCGCGATAACTAATTGCCTCTCTTAATGTGATGACTCTTTTATTACGACAATTGCTTTGAAAGTGGCCGAATCCTTGACACTTAAAACAACGGACCTTAGACATGCCTTTGGATTTGGTGTCTGTTCTTGGTGTTGTTTGGGTGGCAATTACGGATTTAGAGGTTTGGCTTGAACTAGACCCTCCGAATTTGTTAGGTGTTTCTGATTTTGTCCAAGTGTTCGTTTTAGTGGTTGGAGTAGTTCGTCGTTTTTGTTGGCCCTCTACTTTTAAACACAAAGTGCATAACAAATCAAACGAACCATATGGATGTAAATCTACCACATCATCTATGTTACGATTTAATCCCCTACAAAACCTAGCTATATTTTGTTCCTCGAGTTCTTCTAAATCACACATTAAAGATATACCTTTTTAAACTCCTCAATATACGCACTAATTGACATGGTCCCTTGTTTCAACTCGGCTATCTTACGATATAAGTTGATTTTGTAACTTTTAGGAACATACCTCTTGCGTAATTTACTTTTGATTTCCTCCCATGACCGGATATTAGGCTTTTCCTCTCGTGCTCTCCTAGTCTTCATACTTTCGAACCATAGGAACGCAATTTTTGTTAGCCTCAAGATAGCATACTTGCAACGCTTCTCATCGGGGACATCCTTGAATTCGAACATCCTTTCCATTTGACGCTCCCAGTCCAAGTACTCTTTCGGATCTATTTCTTCCTTCGAATTCAGGTAATTCCGTGACTTTGAAATCGTCATGGGGCTTGGGCACATCCATGAATCTCCTAGCGCCTCCTTCGGGTCTATTCTCGGGCAAATTGCGCAAGACACAGAGCAATTGTTGGATGAGATTGTCATCATTACCCCCTCCATTATTGACGTTGTTTACGTCATTGTTTACATTGTTGTCGTTGATATCGTTATCTCCCATGTCGCTAATATAGACATGGTTCTGATACCAAAATGATGCGAATGCGGAAATGGTTTAGAATAAGAAATGAAGTTGGATCGATGGTTAATGTAACCTTGAGTGGTGACGTGGATTTTTGAGTGAAATTGAACTAAGGTTAATGTAACCCTGGCCAAGGTTAAGGTCTTCCGCAATAAGGTCATTTATGACACGTCTATTTTAGGAAGGGAAATACTTTGAATTACGTATCGATTTTGTGACAAAGTGAAAGATAAACGTGACCAAAGATATTTAGCCCGAACTCGACCTTGAATCCAAAACTAATAACGTAGAGATTGGCGCACCAATTCCTCAACGCGATTTCGATGTACTTTCTCGAAATGGGTTTTCACAATGTTCGATGTAAATAAAAAACTTGCTAAAATTTTAGTACTTAATCGTTCAAGGAATAATGCTTACGCACCGTACACGACTTATATAGCCTTACACGTGTAGATTATTCTACGAGATATTATTCTTATCTTATGATATACTAGCTTATTTTAAGAGATACATGATCAATGAAAAAAGCAGCTAATCTTTGAAAATATAGTAGCTTATCCTTGTGTGTATCTCTTTGATCTTCTCGCCTAAAATGAGTGATCTTCATAAGATCTCCCTTATTGTGTTTTCTAATAAAGAGAAAGATTGCATCCTTTTATTTTGGGTGAGATACTCGAGTATCTCCATGAAAACGACATCCCATGGATATACAATCCGCCTTCATATCAATCCACCTTGTCGTCACTTTAAGAGAAGATTGTATTGACTTAATTGGAGTAGGGATCACAAGAAAATATCTCCTTGTAATCTTGCACATATCTTCGTAATACTTGGTTGCAATCTTCACTTTATCTAGTGTACATATCTTCGTAATACTTGGACGTGTCTGAACATGCACAGGCCTAGCTTTATTGGGCTTGGTCCGAATACCCCGAGCAAGGGTATCGTCTCATGTGGGCTTTGTTCGGTCCAACCACAATCGGGTCGGGTTCGAGTTTACTCGTATCACTGCAAAATAGAAATAATATAAAATTCATAAAAAGGGTTATAATAATCCATAGTTCCAGTTATTAATCAGCGAAGCAGGATCCGTAACTACTCGCTAGCCCACCCGAAGGAAAACACACATACCTGCCTTGTTAAAAACATAACAACCACAATCAGTGAGGAGCAACGACGACGTTCTCCCAGCCATATTACAAGATTTTAAAATTGTAATTACTATTATATGAAATTGTAATCCCCTAGAAATTCTAACGCAATACAGTGGCGAAAACACTGTAGATTTGAGATTAAAACACACTCATGTCCTATATTTTAATAAACGAACGGTCAGTCAATACAAATGCCACTTTTTACAAAAAGGCTAAAATAAATATTCTTCAAACAGGGTTACAAAAATCCAAAAATAAACATGAATGAAGAAAGAGCAGGATCCACGCAACTCGCTGGCTCACACTCAAAACCCAGCAACAAATACCTGTCCTGTTATAAACATAACAGCCACATCAGTGGGGAGTAACTCGGGACGTTCTCCCAACCATATTATATCATATGGAAAACAATAGTATTATTTTATCAAAATATTTAAAATAGAGAAAACATTAAAACTATATAATAAAAATAAGTTTTCAGCGAAACATAAAGCACTTGCCAACCTGCAAGTCAAAATCAATCGATAATAATAATATCCAAAAATAGCATTATGGAAAATCGGTCAGTGTGCACAAGGTTGACTTTCACCAGAGATAATACTGGAAACTATCTTCGAGAACTGTAGACTTAACTCATAACAGAATCCATTCTCTTACTAGGCAACTCAACTATAATAGGACTGCGTGCAACGAGGTCCTGGTTTAAGTAGTATATATCCCTCCTGGACACAAACCATGCTCAGTTCAACAACCAATGTGCCTCATAAAGACACACCAGCCTCATAGTTGATGGCAAAAACGTACATCCTAGACCATATTACTCTAAACCCCACACTTGCTCTTATTTCATAACTCCAAAACAAAGCCATTATCGATATACAAAATATATAATCAATATAAATAATATAGAGGTAGAAGAAGTAATCATCATATTTTAAATTAGCAAGCTTCTATAAATAGAAACTTTCTAATTTTAGGAACTTACTTAAAATAAAAATATTGTTATAGAAAATATGTAGGTTATCAAAATAAGTGAAATGTATTAAAACAGTGTTTCTAACGAAATTAACATTTTATTATTATCGTCATTATCATAACTTTAATATATATCTAAATTTGTTACTCAAAATATAAATAAAATGTAAAACGTCAATATATAGTATTTTATAAATAATTAGAAATTGGAGTTAAAACTATAAATTGAGGAAAGAGAGGTTTTAAGAAAAACGATATCAAAATTAATTGACTCAACGAGTTTTATAAATGAAATGAGATTTAAAAAGGTTTCAAATTATTTTTTGACAAGTAGCTTTTATTAAAAAATAATACGAATTTTACAAAAAATAGTCAATTGGAAATAAATAATAATTGATTAGTGAAAATATTCTTGACAAAAAAATATATTTAAAACAAAATCGACTATTTTCTAATTTATTAATACAAGTCGTAGGACGAAATTAATTTATTGAACGAGTATACAAATCTTGATTATAATATAAAAATACGATTTTGAGTTAAAAATTAGAAATTAACAAAATATAACGAAAATATGAAATCGATATTATTTAGTTACTAGTGTCACGATAACCAATAAAATATTATAACGATCATAAATAATAAAATTACTAATGATTTTATAAAACGATATCCAAAGTTGTAAAATATTTATAAGGTACACAATTTAAAAATAATATATTAATTAGCAAATAATAAATAGCTAAAATTTAGAAAACCGAAGTTAAAATATTTACTACATACTACTACTCAAACATACGATATAAAATCAAGTAACGTCATAAAGTTACCTTTAGAGGATACCAAAACGAACACATACTCGTCCTTGATCAGTCCAAGCTCCAAAGCGATAACAATGTCTTTAAGCTCCAAGTTGTAGAACCATTAGTCTTCTAAGCGTGATCCACCACGGAAATTGAGAAAACAAAACAAAAGAATGGGACGAGCGTAATTGACATAAGACGGAAACGGAATAGACTGAATATATGATCGAATTTTCAGGACTAGAGGTGAAGGGAAGATTAGCAAGAACGAACAAGGGAAAGGATATAGGGAATGAAGACTACGTAGAATAGAGCTTGGAAATCAACCAACACAGCAGCAACAACGACAACAATAGCAGCAGAACGAAATACAATTGCAGCGGCAGAACGAAAATAACAGCAAGGATAGCAGCAGTAACAAAATAGACAACAGCAAAAAGAACAACAAATGAGAACGAAAACAAGGAAGATGAAAGAAGAGAAGAAGGGCCGCAGATTAACAGCAGCAGTAGGACGACCAAGAAGCAGCAACAACGATATACTATAACAACAACAACAAGCAGTACGACATCAACCATGAACCAAACCAACAAGGCAGCGACAACACAGAACCGGACAGAAATGAAGGAACAAAAGTAGTAGCATCCATCCAAAATGGCAGTATGACGGAATCAGACGGAGAAGAAACAATGACAACCGAAAAAGAAGGAAGGACGAAGATTAGAAAGACGAGAACGAGCAGGAATAATATTAGCAACGACAACATCGATAGCAACAGCAGCGACGCAACACAGAAGCAACATACAGAAGAAGAAGAAGAAGAAGAAGAAGAAGAAGAAGAAGAAGAAGAAGAAGAAGAAGAAGAAGAAGAAGAAGAAGAAGAAGAAGAAGAAGGAGGAGAAGAAGAAGAAGAAGAAGAAGAAGAAGAAGAAGAAAAGAATAATAGAATAAAAAGAAGGAGAAGGAAGTAAAACAGACAGTACAACAACGACCACGCAGCAGTGTACAGCAAAGAGGAGGAGGCGAAACAACATCAAAACAAGAGAAACAAAGAAGGGAGGCAGAGTACGAAAACAGGGAAATGAACTACCTTTCGAAGAGTCCAGATGATAAAATCGATGAAAGAACTGATTAACGATGATAGTAGGTCAAAAACCGAGCCATGGAGATGAAAAATACAAATGATGAACGTGATGATGTAGGAGGGAAAACAAAGAGGAGGACGAAGAGGTTGACAGGGGAAACGTATATGATAATAAAAGTGGGAAACAAGATGATTAGGGGGGATGGATGAAGCGGTGGATGTTAATAAGTGGGATGGACCACTTGTCTCCCAATTAAAAGTGTTAGGAAAATGGAAAAAAATGAATAGGTGTCACTAAAACACGAGTTTGGAGAACGTAAGTTGACCGACCCAACAAATCGAATTAAAATCGAATAAATAAATAAAAAATTTGGGCCGACAAATAAAATTAGTAAAAGAAACATTTCTGAGATATAAATAATTATTTGAGACGAAAATGAAGTTTATAGAAATAAATAATTAGACAATGCAATAGTACTTCACGATGAATAGTAAATCTTTAATAAAATGAATTAAATTGATTTCTCGAGGAAAGGTAATAAATGTTTTGACGAAACTTAAAATAAATGAGCTTCGAGCCGAAAATAGAAATACGAGCTTAAATATAAATAAATAAAAAGAATTTAGAATTTAAATCGCCGAAATAGACTTTCGATAAGAATTAAATTAAATGTATAAAATAAATCGAAACAGGAATAAAAATATGTTATATATCTAAGAAGAGTTTTCGAGATAAATAGAATTTTAGGAGTTGAAACGATTAAACGATAAATTCATTTTATAGTGATTTTAATAATTACGAGGTAAATCATAAAAAAAATACGAACATAACTGTAGTTTAATTTAGTTTATAAAATCAGGGGTGTTACAAAAACAGTAAACACAGAAATCATTGAAACATCATAAAAATAAGCTTCCGAAGAAAACTCAAAATATTGGAACAATAAAATTAGAACAAGTTTTCAGAAGAAAACTTCAAATTTTTGCCAACCTGTAAACCAAAATCTATCGATAATAATAAAATTAATCAAAATGGCGTTATGGATAGAAGTAGTGTAGAATCTAGACTTTCACTAGGATAATACTAAAACCAGGTACAAGAACTATAGTCTTAACACATACTCCGTAACAAACTCTAGTCTCTAACTAGGCACCTAAATTATAACAGAACTGCGTGCAGCGAGGTCCTGGTTTAAGCAGTGCACACCCTCCTAGACAACAATTATGTCTAGTTCAGCTGACGGTGACTAACCTAATGCGATATCTAGTTTAAGACCACAACATACACTCTCCTAGGCGAAACTATGCGTAGTTCAAAAACAAAATGTGCCCCAAATAGACATACTGCTTTATAGTTGATGACAAAAATATACATCCCAGATTATATTACTTTAACTCCAGACTTATCCTTAATCCATAACTTCATAAATAAAGTCATTATAGATATATACGAAAGATATGATCATTATAATAATATGAGAACAAAAGGAAAAATGGATCACCTTCCCAAAGAGGGAACTTTTATTTTAGAAAACTTCTATTTTTAGAAACTTTACAAAAATAGCATTATATCAAATTATCAAAAATATTACGTCATACTAGTAAAACATTTTTAGTAAACTACATAGATTCATAAAACTAATACTTTCGGCATTAACGATACTAGTTTCTAAAATAAGAATAAATGGGTTTAAGAAATTATTGAATATCAGACAAGTGTGTGTTAAATTACTAAAATATCTTAAATACCTTATTAATACTAATTAGGATGTTTCCAAAACTTATAAAACTAAAATTCCCTAATTATTAATAATTTCGACAAAACAAGCATAAATAGGATTTTACGGCAAATGCCAAAAAAAATCGTTTAACATCCTTTATTTCATTAAACAATTAAACAAATCTAGAATATGATAAGGGGTGATTTAACTTATAACATTCCAGATTTCAATATTTTCAAAATTGCTGGAAAAAAAATTAATTTAACTGAAACGGAGTATTTTAATGATATATCGTAATTTTGTCCAAAATCAATACTATCATTTAATGGCTTCGATAAATAGTACAAAAATTATGTAAAATAGCTAACATATATTTTTGGACATTCTCCCCAGAAAAATAAATTTTCCAGAATCTGTAAACTTAGTTTTTAAAGGGTTTTCTCGTTAATCGTCTCATCTCGACAATAACAATTAAAAAAATAGTAATTATAAAATGATTTTAAGTATAAATACCCAAAAAGTATTATTAAACCTAAAAATTATGATTTTCCAGAAACTGTTAATTTTTCTAGATTTTCAAAATTTCAGATTTCACAAATTTCAATAAAACCGTCTTATAAAATCGGTTTCCACAATTAACGATTCTTTTATTAAAACTTGTCGTTCCAAATATTTTATTAAACCACTAAAAATCATAAAAATACATTTGTTTATCAAGGTATAATCTGGAACATGTTTTCAATTTTAAAATAAGAACCCAAAACCAGAAATCAAAATAGCAGACACGGTTTTAACGATAAATGACGATTTAAAGTAATTAATTAATTAATTCACCCACTTAACAATTCCGAAAAATTATGAAAGAAATCATAAAACTCTTTTTCACCGGAATAGTCATCCACGTAGAATTTCATATTAAAACAAAACGTTTACGTATAATAACTAAAAATCGACTTTTAATCATTTTTGTCCGAAAACGGTAATAATTCAATAATCGATACTTAAATTATTAGAAAAATATAAAATTCATTAAAAACATCATTTTTACAGAATATATTCATGTTTTACGTATTTAAAGGCTGTCATTTAAAGGCTTCGATAAATAGTACAAGATTATGTAAAATTGCTAAAATACATTTTTGGACATCTGCCCAGAAAAATAAATTTTCCAGAATCTGTAAACTCAGTTTTTAAAGGTTTTTTGTTAATCGCCCAATTTCGAAAATAACGATTAATAAAAATAGTAATTATAAAATGATTTAAGTATAAATACCCAAAAATTAATTTTAAACCAAAAATTTATGATTTTCAAGAAACTATCAATTTTTCCAGATTTCCAAAATTCCAGATTTCACAAATTTCAATAAAACCATCTTTTAAAACTCGTTTCCACGATTAACGATTCTTTTAATAAAACTTGTCGTTCCTAATATTTTATTAAAGCATTAAAAATCATAATTTTTTTTTTTTTTTAATCAAGAATACATCAGGAACATTTTTTTTCAATTTTAAAACAAATACCAAAAACCAGATATCAAAATAGCAGACACGGTTTTAACGATAAACAACGATTTCAAGTAATTAATTAATTAATCCACTAAAAATTCTTAAAAATTATGGAAAAGTTCAGAAAATTCATTTTCATTAGAATAGTCATCAACGCTGAATTTCAAATAAAAATAAAATGTTTACGTATAAGAACTAAACATCGACTTTTAATCATTTTTGTCCAAAAACGGTAATAATTCAATAATCGATACTTCAAATATCAGAAAAATACAAAATTATCATAAATCATCAAAAACATTATTTTTACAGAATTATTCATTATTTTTACATGTGTAGGCCGATTATTATGATTTTATAAAATAATATAACAATTTAATCGTTAATCTCGTAAAAGCGGTAAAAATACCGAAACATGACGTAATATATTGTCAAAAATAAAATTTTAATTATTTACGACTTTTAAAATTTTTCTAGAATATACATGACGTAATATATTGTCAAAAATAAAATTTTAATTATATATATGCAATTACACAAATAAAATAATGCAATATCGAGTAACATCGTCGTTACCTCTAATCCAAGTCCGAATCTACGATATATTCGTCTTCTGTGGGATCGCTTCAGAAGACTCAAAAAATGAATTCCACGGTATGAAAATACCATAAGATCGCTGAAAAAAATTATGGTGACAACGATTGGAAATGAAATAGATTACCTTAACGAAGGTGACGGAAAGAGGAACGAAAGAAGAGAAAAATAATACATCGAGATGGATGCCTTAATACAATTTTGGGCAGAACTTAGTTTGAAATGGCCTTTTTGAAGAAAGTTTCAGGGGAAAGAGGGAATATTTTTGTCTTGAATTAATTGGTGAATGAATGAATAAAAATGTGAAGAGTTTAAGCATGAATGTAGCCTTTTAAAATTGATAAAAATAAGGGCAAATGCACATGAAAATCTTGGCCAAAGTTGATGAATAATAATGGGAATGAAAAGTTTGTATGAGTCAGAAGATTAAATGAGAGGAAGAAAATATCTAAAACCTTAAACTATATGTTTATAAAATGAAACATTATAAAAATGTAAAGGTGGTGTGTGTATATATGTGTGACATGGTCATGGTTCAAATGAGTAAACATGAGTCCCAAAATAAACTTAGGTTAGTAAAAATAAGGATCGTAAAATTATTAAAGGCAATTCAAAGCAATTCGAGTAAACCCCGCGTTAGAAAATAATTATTTACGAGACTTCGTAATAAAATCATTAAATGATAAATTTTCATAAATAAAATCCCTTTCTAAGTTAGAAATATTATATAAACGTGTTTGGACGTTTTTAGAAAAATAAATAACTCAAATCCTATCTTAAAACAATAATTCGTAGAAAAATGAGATTCTTCCTGAAATAAATGAATAGTTTCCGATGAAAGCTTAATAAATAGATTTATGATAGAAAAATAAAATAATTAAAATCTTGTAATGAAAATAAAAAAATATTTGACTCAAAATAATTAGAATTTAGAAAGATGAAGGAAACAGAAGGCGAAATTGACACAGAGTCATGACGGAGTCACAACAGAATAATTAACGGCCCTAGGAAAATAGCGGGTGTTACAGATTAACATCATATCCTGGCTTTAGAAGGTCCCTTGCATGGCAAATCTTCCTCCAGACCCAACGGGTGTCACTGGTTGGTTGATACTCATTCCAATTCCGACCTTTTTACTTTTTTAGTACACATGATGGACCCATTGTACCCAAAGCTTATTTTGATTATTGATAATCCACCAGGTCATCTTTCCAATACCATCTTTATTCCACACACGGTTCTGAATCAAGTTCAACCATCCCTCTTTGCTAGGTTTGCAGACCTTGTCCCATGAGACCAAGGGTGTTCTATGGTAGTCCACACCCCCTCCCAAAGGTAATTCCTGCAAATACTATCTATTTGTTTCATAACTACTGTAGGGATGATATAGATAGAACCCCAGTAACAATGTAGTGTGGCTAGCACACTCTTAATTAAAACCAGTCTCCCTACATATGATAATTTTCTAGCTCCCAATCTTCTAATCCTCTCAACAACCTTAGTGACCAGAGGTTTGTATTCCAGTATGGACAATTTAGATGGCTGGATTGGGACTCCTAGATACTTGAATGATAATCTTCCTTCTGCACATCTACAAACCTAGATAATTTCTGCCTTAGTTATGTTTGAGACCACATTAAAATACACATTAGACTTTCCCTTTCTCATTTTCAGGCCTAAAGCAGCAGAAAAAGGTGTAAAAGTCCTTAACAGAATCATTATAGAGGGAATTTCCCCTTTGCAAAAAAAGGAGAAGATCATCAGCAAACATCAAAGTAGTAAGCTTCATAGGTTTGCACAGTGGGTGAAATTTAAAAAGCATGGTAGATGTAGTATATCTTAAAAGCCTTGTTAGGTATTGTGGACATGACGTAGGTCCACCCCGACGCGGCCACGCGTGGGTTTGGGTAGGCGAATGAATTTCGTGGTAAGATTGTTCTCGGGTTCGAAATTTAAGTCAAAATGGAGTCGCCACCGAATTTTGAGGTTATTCGGAACCATACGAGCCCATTCTATGTCGTCATGGGCTGTACACAGAGTACGGCCCGCTTCGATTTCAGAGTTTATGGGGCTCGTCCCTTTGCATTGCAATATCGATACCGTTTAAATCGGCTTTCGTATATAGAATGACTCTCGTGCGCCAATAGTTCGGGCATCCGGAAACCAAGGTTCTGAGTAAGGGGTGAGGGTACGTGTTGGGAAGCCCAGTAAGGACACCCAACCCCGCCCGCACATGGTGGCCTCTACTAAGACATCGTTCGTGTTCGTGTGCGCGCGGTAGTAAAACGATTAAATGATATGCAAACAGCGTTTTCGGGCTAAGCATGCGAGTTATTGATTAACTACGTCATTTAATGCATCTTGATTCACGTCAAAGTGATTTAGCATGCGATGTTCACGTCAAAGTGATTTCAATCGTCTATGATAGTAGAGAGGACGCGGAAGATCAGTGCCACAATCGTTCTTTATATGGTGTCTCAAATTATGTCAGATTGGCGGCTACAATCTATCAAGTTTGATGGAATCGATTCTCTTCAAAACATTGGAAGATCCGAAGACCCTCTTGTGAAAAGCTGTATCATTAAACAGCGATATATTGAAAGAGGATGTGCAGAAGCAGAGTTCAAAATCATAGTGAGAGATCTTTGTTTTTACGAGAATTTATTTTACTCAAATTTTATAGTATTGTATCCGTTCAATTTCGATATATTTTGTAGATGTCGTATGACTTTTTATTAATGAAATGATCTTTTCGTTCAAAAAAAAAAATTAAATAAATGGCAAACATCAAATAATAGAAAACTCGTAAATAAATTACAAATTCCACGGGCGGAATACAACCCGGAATTCACAGTACAACGAGCAATAAAATAGAATAATTGAATAAGAAATGGTAAACGTTAACTAGAAACGGACCCGTATATAATAAATATAAACTAGACCGTAAGTTGTGCAAACGGACGAACTTCGATTAAATACACATTATATTGTGTATTAAACGGAGGACGGAGATATGGAACCTAGACGTGGTGCTAGCCCGATCCCGAATCTCGATGCCTTGTCCCAACTTATCACCTCGAGGAATAGAGTCTAAATTAATCATGTGTCGGATACGACTAAAGAGTCGTCGACACAAGATTAATAGTGCGAGACCGTCGATCAAAGTCGTTTTAAGTGATATGATATGCATGGGTTTTGAAAAATATAATCACGTGATTGACTTTACACGTGTCGACTAAAAGTCGTAAAAAAAATGACGAGGCACAAATGTTGCATTTAAGCTCTCGGATTTCTGGGCTACAGGACCCACTCGTTCGAGTCAGGGAATGGACTCGGTCGAGTGCGTCCTCGAAGTAGCTACTGCCCAGTCTTTGGGGTCCAACTCGATCGAGTGGCCCATGGCACTCGATCGAGTGCCCCCTGTACGAGGCATGGCTCGTTTCATTTTTATTTGTTTGAATTCGATAATTGACCGAGTTAAATAAAAATATTGCATTATTTAAATTCAACTCGGTTCTCGATGTCATAAACGTGTGTTATACGATCACGAGACCGTTATCGGGATTTTATGAAATATGCTATTATGTGATTGAAAAGTTTGATTAATGACGAAATTATAGTCCTCCGCGTCATGACATCGATACTAATCCTAAAGGATTATGTGATGTCGGTTTTCGCCTCAACGGATCTCGTACTAATCTTAGAAATGGAGTCTTACGCGTTCAACTATGAGCAATCACGATCGCGTTATGCCCTTGAGTACATTGGGGCGGCGCTCCTCGAAAGGGTGCCACCTCCGTCGTGACTCGTAAAGGGATTAAACAGACTTTGGATGATCGTCGTAGTCAAACGTGTTAAGATCCGAATTAATATTATATAATTATATATATACACGGTATTAAAATGTTAATGACGAAGTGTAAATAAATAATTAATGTTAGTGGTTAGAGTGTATAAATAAAATGTTAGATTAGAGAGTTAGTATACATAAAAATAAAAGTTAGTAACAGAATTAAAAATGTTAGTGTTAGTATAATAATAATAATGATAATAATAATAATAATAATAATAATAATAATAATAATACATAATATATATATATATATATATATATATATATATATATATATATAAACGTTAAAAAGAGAAGGGAGAAAAAGAAACGGGGTTTGATGACACCCTCAACCTACATGCTTAAATGGCCTCGGAAACGAACTCGTAGTAGCGGCGTGTGCGCGGGAGTGTCGAGATATGTAGGGTGAGTTAGGGTGTGTTTGGTTAGGAAGAGGATGCTCTCGGGTCTTTGGCAAGTTTTGATCTCGAGTTTTGATTGTATGTGAGTTTATGTAGAGAGGATGTGTATATGGTGAATGCTTAAAGGTGAAATGATGGACGAAAATGTGAGGGTTTTTGAAGTAGTGATGGCTGAAAAGTATGATGGAAAAAAAGTTGTATAATGTGATGGGTTGATGGGGTATTTATAGGAGAACCCCACGACCTAGGGTCACTCGATCGAGTGGCCCTAGTGCACTCGGTCGAGTGCCTTTGAAAACGAATCTGATCCGTTTTTTGAGGCTCCACTCGACCGAGTGGGTCAATCCACTCGATCGAGTAGATCAATTAGGATGAGATATTTTAGGAATGATTTGTTGACCTTTTTTGAATGATTTGGTTGTTGTGACTTGATTCATTTTGTGTATTTGGACATAATGTGAGGCTGGTTCGTCTTGGGATTCGACTTCGACCGGGTTTTGACTCGGTCGCTAAAAGACGGTTTTATTTCCGGTGACGGTTTTGACCCAAATTAGTCTCATTTTATTGGAAACGGCCCACTGGGCCTGGATTTGAGGTCGGTTTTGAGAGATTTGCACTCCGCTAAATGCCCACGTCGGATACTATTGATTCCGAGTCCGTATTCGAGCGTATTAAGTCACGTTTACGTCCGATCATCATCAGGTGTTTTGTCGGGAACTGCTATAGACACTAGCAGGCAAAATGCGGGTGTCTACAGAGCCCCCACTCTGACTGAGGCTTGGACAAGGCGAAAGTCAGAGTAGCTACCAGGCCAATCGCAGATTACGACCTGGCAGCCTTCCAGTCGGGTCGTTTATAGTCCATTAGACTTGTGTGAAGGGCTCGCCAGCCATAAGCAGAGGGTCATACCTGTCCTGATGGTGATAGCTTTATGGGGAGTCGGACTTGCTTTCGAAGTCCTAGGTGTACCTGTAATTGCATGTGATATTTAGGTGAAACACCGACTCATGCTGGGGAGTAAAGTAGCTGCGTGGGGACTTGCTTCTGAACTCCTGGGTGTACCCGTATGCCGACACATCACGTCTTGCCGCTTTTGGTGTTCCATTGGGAAGCACTAGCTGACACCTGAAATGTTAGATACATAGGCAGAAATAGCAGGCATAGTATATAGCAAGATAGCACATAGGAAATGCAGTTAGCATCTATAGACTTGTTTGCGCTGAGGGAAATGATTTTTGCTTAGTTTTGAAATGGAAGTCCTGAAAGCAACTCACGTGCTAGGAGATAGGTTTTCAAATTGAAAGGGGAAGAAAAGAAATTTGCAGTTTAAATAGACCGAAATTTGACCTTGTCGAAAAGGATTTTCTCAAATGGCTAAATTTTGCAAATTTTTAAAATGAGAATTTGAAGGGAGAAACATATCGACAGACTCGACTCTGGACGTGACCGGACGAGTTGACAGACACGACTTGGCATCTCGCAGGGGTTGGACTGTGACTCGGTAGGGGGTGGGCCACCTAAGATGACAAGACTCTTAAGCTGCGCTATTCCGCAGCCTGGGCGAGTGGCAACACGGTCGAACATCGGAACGGGAAAGATGCGTTATAGGAGGACTGCAGCAGTAACAGTGTTGTAGGCTAGTACTCTTTGAATTTTTGGTTTTGGGGTACATTCCCAAGGTGGGTGTCGGATCGAGTCCCGACAGATTCTCGTCTTCGACTGAGCCGAGTACTAGGACAGTCTATAGAAAGGAGGCTAGATTTTGAAAATCATTTGGATTATGTGAGTGGATGGGAGTCTTATGCCTAAGAGAAGCCCCCAAGACGACAAAGCTAGCTATTGAGAACATGACAGTGTCGTGATAGGAATGTTGGTGCTTTTTTATATTTGTGTCGATGTGGGTGGTTGTGCCCTTGTTTGAAGGGCTGCCTACGTATTCACGTGTAGTGAAATCAAACCAAGCCGTAGTTCAGTGGATTGGAAGATATATTATGGTGCCTAGTTTATTAGGGCTTTGTGTGTAACTAGCCATAGCGATGGTGTAGGCTAGGTGAATTCCCAATGATGTCTTGATCAAAGGGCTAGAACAGTTAGGATGTTGATCCCGTGACTGTGAGCATTCTCCGGGGTAGCCCCCAGAGGTGGTGTGAACTATTTGGGCATGTTTTATGCCGACCGCAGGTTGAGTTCCCGTGTTTGGGGTTGGTAACTGGTTTGGATGTTTTTGGAAATGTGGAGCTAGGTCGCAATTGGCTTTGATGATTCGAAATCTGGAGCTTGATTTTGTGGAGCTAAGGATTCGAGGGTAAGGTATTGTAATGTGGTAGGAAAGGGGGAAGTCGAGTAAAAATGACTCGAACTTCGATCGCGGTAGGTTGATAATGCGGGATCTGATTTCCATGTCTGGCCCTAATGGTTAGGGGTATCCTATGGAGCTTGAATCCTCAAAATTCCGGGCTGTCTCTTAGTCTAGGTCTCGAGAAGGTCTTGAGGGTTGCAATGTGGGAAGGCTAAGTGTGGTGTTAGCTGACCAGCTTGATTGTCTCTTCTCTATTGGACGATATAGGCATTGATAATTTTTGAATTGACCGTACCCCGGTCAAAGGATTTTCACTTGAGTTGAACGTTGACCACGGTCATGGGTATTTGAATTTTTTTGTTTTTTTTTATTTTTTTGGGTTGACCTCTAAGCCCCGGTCGTGGGATCCTTCACTTGAGTTGACTGTGTCCCGGTCAAGGGATTGATCGTATCTGGTCGAGGGATGTTGATAGTTCTTTTTTGGTCATGGCCAGCTCTTTTGTTTCGGCCTTTTGCTTTTTTTTCTTTGGACTTCTGTTTTTTGTCCAGTTTTTTTTTTCACGGCTATCCCTCCCTTTGATGTTGTGGGTGGATATGGGGGTGGGCCCATCGGTTGGATTAGGCTTGTGGAGCTAAACCTTTGTAAGGTATAAGCCTAGTTGGTGAGTGCAACTCGCGGTGGAGTACTCTACTGTAAGCATGGTGGTTTGGATCTCGGTATTGTCATCATAATTCCGAGCAGGCTTGGTGGGAGCATCATCCCAAGTTGGGTATTTTTGGCATCTCGTCTATTGAGTCACGATGCTTCTTTTTTCTTCTGATCAGACCAAAACCTAAGGTAGGGATTGGTCGGTCTTATTGGAGGGGTGTTTATCGTGGGAAATGGGCTTGCCTTTCGTCCTGAACCCAAACTAGGAGACTACCTAGATTTGTCATAGGATTCGATACCGCTCCTGCTATGGGTAGTTATGTGGCTTTCTATACCAGACATGGAACAGGGAAAGGAAAACACGGGTCTCAGTTCCTGCAGTCATTATAGATGTGCCTATAATAGTCACGTGCGTGTGCTCACAGTGTATGATGGTGTTCATCATGTTCTCGGAAACACATAAGGAAGCATAGATGAGAGTTTTAAAAAGTTGATTTTATTGAATTTTGGAAAGAGGACAGAATACAGTTGACTCTGACTCTGACATCGGAATTGAAAGAAATAGAACATCCTAGACTCGGACTCAGACTCGGACTTAAATCAAATCTGGACTCTGGGATGAGGTTGTCAGTAATCATCGGCTTCTAAGGACTCAAATGGATGTCCAGTATAGCCTTTGGTAGAAGCTTTACCCAAATCTTCATCATGTCGAAGATCGTCTTCAATCCTAGTGCCCATTTAGGTAAGCACTACAAAGTTTGAAATGCCGACATACCTAAGATGGACGCGGTAGGAGGGTAGAAGGTTGTTGATGAATGCCTCCACTGGTGTCTTCTCGCTGGGCTTGTCTACCAGCTTAACACTCTCAGCCCGCCAACGTTGAAGGTATTTGGTGAAACCTTCTGTTGGATCTTGGGCCATGACTTCTAAAGTCCGCATGGTAGTCTGAAGTTCAGTATTATCAGTATTATCAGAATAGTTTTTAGCGAACTCGGTAGCCACATCTTCCCAAGTGAGGAATCTTTTTGTATTAAACCTATAGAACCAGGCTTTTGGATATTTCCCGAGGGATGTGCCGAACAGATTGATGAACATGTCGGCTTTGACCCCCTTGATCGCCATAAACACCTTGAAAGCTCGGAGGGTAGTAATGGATCCTCCGTCCCTTCGAATATGGGTAACCCTTCTAGATTGAGATCTGTTGGTAGTTTCTCACTAATGGGTGTATAGTCTCGGGAGTTTTCAACTCGGATGTTGTTCTCTTGGGAGGCATGGAACTGTTGTTCGAGCTCACGCACCGTGCTGATCAGTTTGGCAAATGGCCCAGTATTTACCGACCCGTAATTGAAGTCTTGTTCTTCAACGACAGTTAGACGAGCATCCAAGGCCTCTTGGTCGGCTCTTATGAACCCTAGTCGGGTTTCAAACATGGCCTGCTTACTAGCCATGGTTTCTAGCAAAGCCTTCAGTTCATTAATGATGTTTTCCATCTCCCTATTCCCGGTTGTGGATGCCATCCTCTGCGAGAATACCCACGTAATCAGAAATGTTGCTTCGGAACTTGAATACACCAAGGCATAGGAAATAGCGCGGGAGGAGAGACAACTCTGGTTTGACTCGGGTTAGACTCTCCTAAGACAAATATGTAGGGTACGATTCTCGGAGTGATTGTGATTAATCGCCCCGTCGGTGAATAGCCCCCAAGTGAGACCAAGGACTCTTGTAGGACTCAGATGGTGTGACATCTAAGTGACTCAAAAGCAGGATATGTGAGACAACACGTGTAAGACATGACCCTTAGAGCAACCGTGACTGATCGCTCTGCTGAAGGGTAGCCCCCGAGTGAGATTGAAGGTTTTGTTAAGACTCGAGTGTCGGACGAGTGACCCTTAGACGTAAGGATCACGAACCTTTCGCTACAGGGCTATGCCTTGTAAAAGGTTGACTCGGCCTCGAGGAGGGCAGACGGGGTAAGGGAAAAAACTCGCGATGTAAGATCGGCAGAGTTTCGACGCTAGAGACCCTTGACTTGACTTGAATAAGGATAGACCCTGTGATTAGGGTAGACCCTTAAGTTAAAGGACTTGAATTGGGATGACTCGACTTACAGATTGAAAGATGGGCAAAATTCCCCTAGGAAAGGTCGTGGGGACCGTCCTGTCGGAGGGAAAGATCGCGTGTGACTTTCTAGTTAGGACTCGAGTGTTCAGACTAACCTTCCAGTTACGAGTGTATGACTCGTGTTGGTCGGTTATGCCTTTAGGAAAAGGCGGACTAGGATGGGGAAGAAACCCGTGATGTAGGATCGACGGAGTTTCGACGCTAAAGACCTTCGACGTATTACGAAAAGACCCGACACACGAATTACGGTAGGTCCTATAATAAGGAAGGTTTTTGAAAAATGATTGAATTTTGAAAATTGAGAGGGCAGTCTTGAAATTGGCAGTGGGCCAATAGGACCGGGCATTTTGAAATATTAGAATGGTTGCGAGTAATTTCGCGTTTTGAAAATTGTGGAGGTGATCCCGTCTTTTGAAATTGGCAGCATGCCGACAGGGCCGAGTTTATTTATTTTTTGATAAGTTGAATATTTGGAATTTTGAAAATTTGAATATCGAAAATAAATTTCCGAAAATTTGAAAATCGAAAATAAGATCCTGAAGATTTGAAAATCGAGAATTGCATCTCGAGGATTTGTAAAAAAAAAAAAATCGAAATGGAATTTGAAAATTCGAAAATCGAATGGTGGATCGGAAATTCGAATTTTGAAATGGACAGCATGCCGGGTAGAAAATAAGCTATTTTGAGTCAAATCGTCAGTCTAAATTTCGGCAGCATTCCGAGTATTGAAAATTGGATATTTTGAAAAGACGGGTCCCGAAACGGACAGCATTTTGGGTTTTTCAAAATTTGGTATTTTGGAAAGATGCATTTTTTGAAATGACGGTTTTTGAAAAAAAAAATGACACGGAAACCAAGTAGTCAAGCAAGCATTACAACGACGCTTATGTATGCTTTACACTAGGTCTCGGTCGGGCAAAATAGGGTCTATACCAAAAACGATGGCATTCTCGTGAATCGGGACGGACTCGCTAAGACGATTTGGTCTTAGGACATGCCGCAAAACCCAGACGAGTTCCGCCATCGAAGTCTTTAGCGCACTCATGTAGGAATGCACCGTGGTATAGTGGGACGTCGGTCACAAGTAACCGGCCCGGGCAAAATTGGGTTATGCATGAATCATTAAACTAATGCGCGCACACTAATATACGAACGATTTCTCTTCGGGTCTCACCCTAGGAACCCCGATGACATGTGGTACATCAGGTATCCCCAGCGGAGTCGCCAAATTGTGGACATGACGTAGGTCCACCCCGACGCGGCCACGCGCGGGTTTGGGTAGGCGAATGAATCTCGTGGTAAGATTGTTCTCGGGTTCGAAATTTAAGTCAAAATGGAGTCGCCACCGAATTTTATGGTTATTCGGAACCATACGAGCCCACTCTATGTCGTCATGGGCTGTAAACAAAGTACGGCTCGCTTCGATTTTAGAGTTTATGGGGCTCGTCCCTTTGCATTGCAATATCGATTGCGTTTAAACCGGCTTTCGTATATAGAATGACTCTCGTGCGCCAATGGTTTCGGGCATCCGGAAACCAAGGTTCTGAGTAAGGGGTGAGGGTACGTGTTGAGAAGCCCACTAAGGACACCCAACCCATATCACATGGCGGCCTCTACTAAGACATCGTTCGTGTTCGTGTGTGCGCGGTAGGTAAAACGATTAAATGATATGCAAACAGCGTTTTCGGGCTAAGCATGCGAGTTGTTGATTAACTACGTCATTTAATGCATCTTGATTCACGTCAAAGTGATTTAGCATGCGATGTTCATTTAAATAAATAAATGGCAAACATCAAATAATAGAAAACTCGTAAATAAATTACAAATTACACGGGCGGAATACAACCCGGAATTCACAGTACAACGAGCAATAAAATAGAATAATTGAATAGGGAATGGTAAACGTTAACTAGAAAAGGACCCGTATATAATAAATATAAACTAGACCGTAAGTTGTGCAAACGGACGAACTTCGATTAAATACACATTATATTGTGTATTAAACGGAGGACGGAGATATGGAACCTAGACGTGGTGCTAGCCCGATCCCGAATCTCGATGCCTTGTCCCAACTTATCACCTCGAGGAATAGAGTCTAAATTAATCATGTGTCGGATACGACTAAAGAGTCGTCGACACAAGATTAATAGTGCGAGACCGTCGATCAAAGTCGTTTTAAGTGATATGATATGCATGGGTTTTGAAAAATATAATCACGTTATTGACTTTACACGTGTCGACTAAAAGTCGTAAAAAAAAATGACGAGGCACAAATGTTGCATTTAAGCTCTCGGATTTCTGGGCTACAGGACCCACTCGATCGAGTCAGGGAATGGACTCGGTCGAGTGCGTCCTCGAAGTAGCTACTGCCCAATCTTTGGGGTCCAACTCGATCGAGTGGCCCATGGCACTCGATCGAGTGCCCCCTGTACGAGGCATGATTCGTTTCATTTTTATTGGTTTGAATTCGATAATTGACCGAGTTAAATAAAAATATTGCATTATTTAAATTCAACTCGGTTCTCGATGTCATAAACGTGTGTTATACGATTATGAGACCGTTATCGGGATTTTATGAAATATGCTATTATGTGATTGAAAAGTTTGATTAATGTCGAAATTATAGTCCTCCGCGTCACGACATCGATACTAATCCTAAAGGATTATGTGATGTCGGTATTCGCCTCAACGGATCTCGTACTAATCTTAGAAATGGAGTCTTACGCGTTCAACTATGAGCAATCACGATCGCGTTATGCCCTTGAGTACATTGGGGCGGCGCTCCTCGAAAGGGTGCCACCTCCGTCGTGACTCGTAAAGGGATTAAACGGACTTTGGATGATCGTCGTAGTGAAACGTGTTAAGATCCGAATTAATATTATATAAATATATAAATACACGGTATTAAAATGTTAATGACGAAGTGTAAATAAATAAATAATGTTAGTGGTTAGAGTATATAAATAAAATGTTAGATTAGAGAGTTAGTATACATAAAAATAAAAGTTAGTAACGGAATTAAAAATGTTAGTGTTAGTATAATAATAATAATAATAATGATAATAATAATAATTATAATAATAATAATAATAATAATAATAATAATAATAATACATAATATATATATATATATATAAACGTTAAAAAGAGAAGGGAGAAAAAGAAACGGGGTTTGATGACACCCTCAACCTACATGCTTAAATGGCCTCGGAAACGAACTCGTAGTAGCGGCGTGTGCGCGGGAGTGTCGAGATATGTAGGGTGAGTTAGGGTGTGTTTGGTTAGGGAGAGGATGCACTCGGGTCTTTGGCGAGTTTTGATCTCGAGTTTTGATTGTATGTGTGTGTATGTAGAGAGGATGTGTATATGGTGAATGCTTAAAGGTTAAATGATGGATGAAAATGTGAGGGTTTTTGAAGTAGTGATGGCTGAAAAGTATGATGGAAAAAAAGTTGTATAATGTGATGGGTTGATGGGGTATTTATAGGAGAACCCCACGACCTAGGGTCACTCGATCGAGTGGCCCTAGTGCACTCGGTCGAGT
This sequence comes from Agrostemma githago, assembly GCA_958450325.1. Taxonomy (NCBI): domain Eukaryota; kingdom Viridiplantae; phylum Streptophyta; class Magnoliopsida; order Caryophyllales; family Caryophyllaceae; genus Agrostemma; species Agrostemma githago. The sequence goes on along the minus strand of OY288247.1, from coordinate 54,334,329 downwards.
GCCTTTGAAAATGAATCTGGTCCGTTTTTTGAGGCTCCACTCGACCGAGTGGGTCAATCAACTCGATCGAGTGGATCAATTAGGATGAGATATTTTAGGAATGATTTGTTGACCTTTTTTTGAATGATTTGGTTCTTGTGACTTGATTCATTTTGTGTATTTAGACATAATGTGAGGCTGGTTCGTCTCGGGATTCGACTTTGACCAGGTTTTGACTCGGTCGCTAAAAGACGATTTTATTTCCAGTGACGGTTTTGACCCAAATTAGTCTCATTTTATTGGAAACGGCCCACTGGGCCTGGATTTGAGGTCGGTTTTGAGAGATTTGCACTCCGCTAAATGCCCACGTCGGATACTATTGATTCCGAGTCCATATTCGAGCGTATTAAGTCACGTTTACGTCCGATCATCATCGGGTGTTTTGTCGGGAACTGCTATAGACACTAGCAGGCAAAATGCGGGTGTCTACAGGTATTCCATACAAACAGTGAAGAGGAGAGGTGATAGTGGATCTCCTTGTCGTAATCCCCTTTTTCTTGGAAAAAAACCAAAGCTCTAACCATTCATGTTTAGGGAGTAGCTTGCAGTAGTTACACATTGCATAAGCATCCTCCTGAAATGAACAGGAAACTGCAAGTGAGCGAGCATCTGTTCTAAAAACTCTCATTCAACTGAAGATCCAACTTGATTATACATCTTGGGGAGACTGTTTTTCTATTGTATAGTCTTATGATATCTTGGCAGATTAAAATATTCTCAATGATACTCCTTCCCTTGATAAATCCTCCTTGAACTGGTAAAACAATTATACAAAACTTTTTCCAGTCTGGAACAAAGGACTTTAGAGATGCCCTTATAATTGACATTGCAGCAAGCTATTGGACGGAATTGAAGTACAGTTACAGGCCTTTCCACCTTTGGAATCAAAGTAACTAAGGTAGTGTCTAGCTGTTTTAGCATCTGTCCTGAGTTGAAGAAGTCTGTAATTGCACTAGTAACTTCCTCCCCACCCACGCATCCTCGAAGAATTTCCTGGAATAACCATCAGGCGCAGAGGATTTATCATTGGGAATACTGAAGACAACATTCCTAATCTCATCAGGTGACACAGGCTTACTAAGAATCTGATTATGCTGCTCCGTACACATTGCCTCTGTTCAATTACTCTCTTACTGATCAACTTATTTTATATTGTATTTTATTGTCCCCCGAGAACCCTTTTTGAGCTTTTCTTCTTCCTAAATTATATGTTCAGTGTTAATTTTTATTAGAAAGTTGATACTGCCGATTCTTGTGCTATTTTACAGGTTTGGTACAATTTCAAGCATATTCAGGAGTAGTAGCCTAGATAGGCGAGATGAGAACGAAAGTCGAGCTAGAAAACGAAAAGCCAAGAAGCAAAGAAGAACTCTGCCGTGAGTCTCAGCAGTACTCACTTAATCGAGTGGTGCTATAGCACTCGATCGAGTGCCTCATACCCGCGCCCAACTGGACTACATTAGCGTATTGGGCCGATTCTCCCTTTTTAGCCCACGACGAACTCGAGCTGGAGCCTTCATGAACCCACTCGATCGAGTGATACTACTTGCACTCGATCGAGTGCATCAAACCCCGGGCCGCGTCTTAATTTTAATTCATTTAGAGTTTTGGGATCGTTTTAAGTCGAACTGATTTCTTTTAAATCAGTTTTCTTAAGAGATTGTCAGACACCTTTTACACAACACTTTCAGACACTTTTTTTATATTTCTTAGCATTGAAGTTTACGTTCTTTTCCGATTTCCTTCGCGAGATACATTGAACTCTGTTCCTCCTTTTTCATATCTTGAAATATTCGGTATCGATACTTTTAAGTTTAATTTCAATTTCAGTTTTCTAGTTTAATTCTTGTCTTAATTCATCTTTCGTTTTTGTAGTAATCTAGATTTCAATTTTCGTTTATTGTTTTCTAGCGTAGAATTATTATTGTTTCTCGTTGTTTATTTTAATTCATCTTTATCATGTTTACTTGCAATTTATCTTTTGTTAGTTCGATTACAGTTAATATGAGTAGCTAAGTTTTATCTAGGGTTTAAGGTGATCAATGTGTATTAATTGGGTTATAGTAAATTGACCTATTTCTAATCGTATGAACTGTCTCCTAAATATTGTTTTAATTTTGATTGATTGATTACTGGCCAGGATTAATCCATTAGTATCACAATTAGGACTTTTCTCCGACGGGGTTAAGGACTAATTAGGTCACGATATTTTGGGTAGACTAGCTTAATTCTAGCGGCTGCAGGTTAAGTTTAGTTCTAAAGTTTGTAGAAGTACCGATCGGACCTATGATAACACGCAAATTTAGACCGTTTTACCCCCTATTTTCACTCATATTTTACTCGATTTAGCGTGCTTTAACGTCAATATAACTCATTTTTGACTATATTTCGTATTTTCTAGTTTGAATTTGATTTTTTCTTATTTATTGTCTTTTTCGTGGAATTTGGTACTGCTTTTGTTTGTTTTTGTCTTATAGGTACGTGTTCTTGAATAAAGAGGCGAGGCGAAGCAAGAGGAGCCAAGTCAGGATCCTAGTCAAACCCGACCTTGGACCATATAATCACCCATGACCTATCTCATTCCTATAACCTTCCTAATCCATTCTATCACCATCCTAACCCAACTCAAACCAAGCCCAAATCTTAACCCATTTTCATATCAACCTATAACCAACTCAAGTAATGGTCAAACTGACCCTGACCTTGACCAACCCAATCACCCAACCCAACCCAATTACCCTTATCATTCAAATCTTCATCCTCCAACTCCCTCGAACTCCCTCCATTGACCACCATAACTGGCCACCTTCATCTCCATTTCCGGCGACCACTTCGCCTGAGCTCCGGTCATTACTCCGTCGTCTTCTCCACCATACCCGACCTCCATTTCACCCCTCGCTCCATAAACCACCGTCCACCCTCCGTCCTCCGGCACAACCCAGGCAATGCCTTGGCGACCCATAACCGACCACCACCTTCAACCACCTCCTTATCCCCATCTCCGGCGAGCGCGCAGCAGCAGCCGAGCACCACCGGCAACCTCCGTCACCGTTCCCTGCCCGGATTCCCACCGACAACGCAACAGCACACCAGCGCGACGCACGACCATCTGTGGTTGTCGACTCCAGCGAGCTCGCTCCGGTCACCGTTCTCCCTCCGTCACCTTCCCCGACCAGCTCCAACAACAGCAACGCCGGGGAAGCAACGAGACAACAGCAGCTCCTGCATACACGAGCCCAGAGACCGACAATAGTTGTGCAACAACACCGGCAGCCCTCAACTCCATCTTCCTCTGTTTTCCCGCGACAATCGCCGGCGTCGACACCAACTCCGGCGTCGACCCAGATCCGGAGTGCGGGAGTTAGAAACTGACACTTGAATGAAGCTCGAAGAAATTAAATTAAAACGGTAGGCGAAATCGATATACCGTGGGGTAAAGTTTCGCCCGGTGGTGGGTTATGCAAAGTCCGCGGGGCAAAGTTTCGCCAGATGGGAATCATAGGGTTAAATTCAGCTGATGGGTATCGGGCTGCCACTTATTGGGCTTAGAGGAATAGGGTTTTGATTCTCTCTTCTCTCCTCGATATATATGTAACCCCTCATTTTGAGGAAGAGGCACTATACCACATCACTACCTAAGCAATCACACATTAGTAGATTATTAGTAGATTATAAATAGCTTTTAGTAGATTAATTAGTGGGGGAGATTTTTTGTAACACCCCCATTTACCCAGAAGCTTTATCAAGACATTTCCAAGTAAATAAAGGTGTTACCATCTCGGTATTACCCGAGGCAGTAGTCCATTATAATACAATTCAGAAACCAACCATTTAAAACTAAATAACGAACTATTACAATCTCGTATCTACAGAACTCGGTTACATAATTACAGCAGCGGAAGCACAACTAATAAGACTACAACCTATAATGTGGTTAGTGATAGCGCAGACCCATCCCGTACAGTCAACCAGAATACAATCATCACACATCATCAACCTGCACACTAGCACTGCTCCCCAAAAGACCGGAAATGTCAATTGGATCATCGCAAGTCCCCAATAAAATAGGGTGACAATTTAAACAGAGAATACGGTTAGAATATGCTAACATCATAACACAAGTACATAATATAAAACATTCAGTCTCGATCGTCTTGGTACCATCTTCGGTACCAATCCTCAATATCATCTCCACATTCTCAGTACCATCACGGTACCAATCAATATCCCCATCTCAATATTCTCAGTACCGACATCGGTACTGTGAACATGACATAGGTCCACCCCGACACGGTCACGCGCGGGTTTGGGGAGGCGAATGAATCTCCATATGAGATGGGTCGAATTGAAATTTAAATCAAAGTTGGAGTCGCCACCGAACTTTGTGGGAGTTCGGGCCCGTTCGAACCCACTCTATGTCGTAGTGGGCCGTGTATAAAATACAGCCCATTTCCGATGTCAGAGTTTATTGGGTTCGTCCCTTTGCATTTGATACCGATACCGACGTTATCGGATATCGTGTATTGAATGACTCTCGTTTGCCAATGGATTCGGACATCCGGAAACCATGGTTCTGAGTAAGAGGTGAGGGTACGTGTTGGGAAGCTCACAAAGAACACCCAACCCCGCCCGCACATTAGCGGCCTCTACTAAGATATCGTTTGACTCTCGAATACGCGCGTTAGTAATACGGTGAAAATGATATGCAAACATTGTTTTCCCTAAACATGCAAAAATTGAATGGCTTGCTAAGTCGACTTAATGCATGAAAATTAACGTCAAAGTTGTATTTTACCATGTGAGGTTTGTTTTAGTCTAATAAAACAAATAATGAAAAGAAATTGCTACAAACATGAACAAACAAGTTAGTAACGGTTTGTAAATCGAATAAGAAATATAAATTTGATAACATGCTTGATTTTGAAAAGGCTTTATGACACCTGACGGATTAGTACGTATTGACCGAGGTCAAAAAATATTTGTCGAAATCTGAAAATATGCCGAGAAAGTCGTTGTTTTATGTAAAAAAAACGATGTTAAGAAAAATAGAGAAAACAAAAAAGGGAGGCCGCGGTTTCCAAGCCCCCGCGCGAGTCGCCTGGGAGGGGCGCGACTTGCGTGGGCGGTTGTCTCGGCTCGTTTATTTTCGAAAGTTGATAATTTTATTAAATGGCGTACAAATATTGAATAATTTGTACTCGACTCAATATTTTTGATATTCGTTATATTCGATTATGCAATCGATATCAAATACTCGGAATAAATTTTTTAGAAAAAAAATGTTTTGAAAATCATTTTTGTAAATTAAACTAAAAACGATGTTTGACTCTCTCCGCGTTGAAAATCGTTGTGTTATGTTTTTGAGATTGTATAACGATTTTCTAGCATCAACGAGATTAATGTAATTCTTTTAATACGATATTCGACTAGAGAATCGATATCATATTTTTAAGAATATTCGTTATATGAAAATAGTTTTGTTAGTATCGATATTAGAAATAATAAAAAAAATGCGACGAATGACCCATAAAAAATGACCGCCGAAGACACGACGCAAAGAAGAAGAAAACGAGAGAAAGGAAGGAAGAAAAGGAGAAGTCGGGTTTGATTTTACACCTCAACCTACATGCTTTTGTATACTCGGATCGGGGCTCGTCGGGATGTGGCTAGGGCACAGGAGCGTCGAGTTAACGTAAGTGAGTTAGGTTGGTTTGGGTTCGGACGTGTAGGGTGTCGGGTCTAAGGGGTCGGTTCCTTCGGGTCTCGGTGTTATACTATCGTTTTCTCGATGCTAAGTGTAAGGAGTACGTCAGGGAGTGAATGTGTAGATGTATGAATTTTCTGTGTGTGGGTTGAATGTGTATGAATATTGTATTTGAGGGTCCTATTTATAGGAAAAGAAGGTTGAGAGAGGTATCTTGCTTGGACAACAAGAAATACCGGTTTGGATAGGAAACGTAAGAATTTGAAAGGAACGAGAATTCCGTTACTTGGTGAAGAAGAAAGGAAATCTCGGTTGGGAAGGGGAGCTCGGCCGAGTATCCTACGCCCGGTCGAGTGTTTGATTCGATGTTTGGATAGAATTCCTACTTGAGATCGAATTCTATCTTTAAACGGATTTGTTTAATATTTTTTTGTAGCTAAATTTTATAGTATTCGAGTCTAGGCCGGACTCGTGAGGTGACAGGGCTGGTCCGTGTGTCTCGGGAATATCTTTGACCGGGTTTTGACTCGGTCGCTAAAAGACGATTTTGCCCCTGGTGTCGGATTCGACCCAAATTAGTCTTATTTGACTCGAAATGACTTGCTGGGCCTGGTCTAGAGGTTGGTTTTGTGAAATTTGTACTCCGTAAAAAGCCCAAGCCAAATGACCATGATTTCAAGCCCATTTTCGAGTACGTTGAAGCACGTTTGCGTCCGATCATCATCGGGTGTTCGTCGGAAGCTACTATAGACACCTGGCGGTCAAAATGTGGGTGTCTACAGAGCCCGCACTCTGACTGAGGCTTGGACAGGGCGAAAGTCAGAGTAGCTACCAGGTCGGATTAAGACCTAGCAGACTTCCGATCGGGTCGTTTAAAGTCCATTAGACCTGCGTGAAGGGCCCGCCGACCATGGATTAGAAATGTACCTGAGCTGATGATGATAACTCCGTGGGGAATTGGACTTGTAGTATACGTCTTGGGTGCGCCTATATATGGGCTCATCTCGTTAAATGCCGCTGGGGAGTTTAGTGCACGTTACTGCTTGAGTCGTCCTGTACATAATTATGCAAAGTTGCAAAGTTTTGCATGTAATATTTGTAGGAAAATGACTCGCGCTGGGGAATAAAAATTTTGAGAAAGGTTTTGAGTTTTGGACTTGAAAGAGTCTTGAAAATTAGAGAATTTTTTACTGTGAAAAGGAATAGGAATGCTCGGGATTACATAGCTAGACCCTGGGATAAGGACTGTATGCTAAATCCTCTAGGATTGGGAATCCTAAAGTGAGGAGGAAAGTCGATTTCATGCTATAAATACCCTTTCCTTGCTCACAATTTTTCATAATTCTCACAACTCCCTTCCTTCTTAAAGAGAAACAAGCCTTCAGAAATTTATTCTTCTTTTTAGAAATCCAATTAAGGGAATCGATCGATTAATTGGAATGCTGCAGGATTGGTCCCGATTTTTCAGAGATGCAGATAAAGTCATTCTGAATCAGAATGGTGTTATCCAATTATTTACGATCCGCCAGATGCAAGTAGACCGTCACTTTTTGGATGTTTGTCTGTCCTATTGGGATGACACTTATCATGTCTTTGGTTTTCCGCGAAATCTGTCCTATCCTTGAGGAAATTGCTGCTGTAGGAGGATGAAATCCCATACTCCGCCCTGCTATCCCCTTTTCAGTTCATGATCCAAGGAGGAAGCTACGGGAAGTTTTAGGGCTTTCTCATATGGAGATATCTCGTATGTTGGAGGGAGATACCGTTTCTTTGATCGATTTGGCTGAAAAATTTATGAACCCAGATGACGTCCGGGTCAGGCCGGTCCATAGCCGTAGGGCCTTTACTTTCTGTATGCTCCATGTTTACGCCTTCATAGGTCATATGGATTTATTATCTTGCATGGGTCACGTCCGACTTTTCACTGTGGCTGACCTGATGGAAACGGAGCACAGCCCAGCTTGCTGATTACAGGAGAGATTATCCATGGTTTGGATAATCGCAAAAGAGATCCGTCAACCCGGTTGACTGGGAGTACCCGTCTTTTATAGGTATATAGATTTTTTTTTTTTTTTTTTGTAATTTTCCGGCTTTTCCGGCTTTTCCGGTTTTTCTCGATTTTTTTTATGACGCGGTTTTTTTCAACTTTTCGCGGTTTTTGATTTTTTATGATTTTTCAGCTTTGGCTATTCGAAAGATTATCGATCGTGGACCCTCCCCTAGACGTAAGCCGATACCGCCCCAATCAGGTGATGACGAGGAGACGGACCGTTGACTTTTCTCGCCTCAATACTCAAAAATACTGGGACGAAGTGCTGTCTTTCCAAGAAGGCCCATTGATCCGCTGGACCTTACCCTGGTGGCCCATCTATGTCCGGACCGGTTTAGAATCCCGAGATAGGGCTCGGTATCAGATGATCCTATCTTTTAGACAAACAATTCACCTCTTCCCCGATCACATACTTAGGCAATATGGTCGGGCCCAAAGAATCCCGGAAATCGAGGCAATCGTGAGTGAATCAACTCAGCTAACGGACGTAATGTGTGACACTTTGATGCAAAGGTGGTATACCCGTGCTACTTGGTCTGTTCCCAAGACTCCTCATTCGATCTGGGTATCTGATTCTTATGTGAAATGGACCAGGGCTGATTCTGCTAAAGCCCGAACTGCCTTGAAGTTTGATGAGGCTTTCGACCTGTTGCGTCGAGAACAAGCTAAAGATAATAGAAGCTTTTTTGACGAGGGCGTTACTCCGGCAAGTCAGAAAGGGAAATCTAGGACTCAGACTGAAGGGTCCAGTACTAAGGGTGCACGGGGGAAAGTGAGCCCCCAAACAGACCTGGAAAGGAGACTCGGCCCAAAGTTAAGGGTTCAGGACCGACTTGGTCCTCGAGACAGGCTACCCGAGCACGTAAAGGCTCGGCTTAGGCCAGTGACAATGGCAGAAGACCCGTTGTCAAAGAAACGGGTTCGGGCAAAGGAAATTCCCCTTGTGATTATGGAACGTTCGCCTCCGAAAGATAAGGGGAAAGAAAAAATGCAAGAGTAGTCTCCTAATTTTTATTATTTAAGTACTACTATTATTTTTGTGGTGTGATTTTTGTTATTCGTTTTTTTTTGTGATGTTTTTTTTTGAAATTCCCGAATTTATCGGTTTTTTAATAATAAAAGACATATTAGTGAATACCGCTCCCGTATTCTCGTTATTGCAGTGGTTGAACCCTTTTGAGGGGTTGCCTACGTATCCATAATTAATGGAATCAAACCTTCCGTAGTTCAGAATTATTTTTGCAATTTTCGAAATACATCAAGATTATTAATTCAAGATGTGTGACGATAGGATAAGTAATCCTAACTTATTGACTTGCTTAAAATTTTGAAAACATATAAAAAGAAATTTTTTTCTAAATTTTGCAAATGACATTGAGGTAGGATCTTAAGGCTAGTAACGCTTCAACTGATCCAAGTTAGTTGGGTTGACGAATTCGTTCCCGTCCAAGTCTGTTAGCATTACTGATCCTCCCGAAAGGATTTTCTTTACTAAGTATGGCCTAGCCCAATTGGGTTTGAATTTTCCCCTTGGGTCAACTGGTAGCAAAGCTCGAACTGATTTTAGGACTAGATTGCCATCTTTGATATTTCTGGGCCTAACCCTTTTGTTAAAAGCCCGTTGTATCCTTTTTTGATATATCTGAACATTATTCAGGGCCCGAGATCGCAGTTCGTCCAAGAGGACTAGCGAGTCATATCGGGCTTGGACCCAATCTGCTTCAGGTACCTGGCTCTCGAGCAGAATTATGAGGGACGGTACTTCTAACTCAACTGGTTGGACCGCTTCCATTCCATATGTCAGATAATAGGGAGTTGATTCGGTTGCGGTGCGAATTTATGTCCGATACCCCCATAAGGAGAAAGGTATCTTCTCAGGCCAGTCCCGGTAATTCTCAGCCATCTTTTTAAGTATGGTGACAATCGTTTAATTGGCTGCCTCTACCGCTCCATTTGTTTGGGGACGGTAAGGCGAAGATGTATGTCTTTGAATCTTATACTTTTCCAGCAAAGAGGCGGTTTCAGCTTGGAAGTGGGTCCCGTGATCGCTGATGAACTCGTGCGGAATCCCGTATCGACATATAATCTTGTTTTGGATGAATTTAGCCACATGCTTGGCATTCAAAATCCGGTATGACTCAGCTTCGACCCATTTGGTGAAATAGTCAATAGCCACTAAAATAAAGCAGTGACCCCCTGTCCCGGAAGGGTTCACTTTTCCAATTATATCTATTCCCCATGTCGAGAATGGCCATGGTGACGTCATAGAATATAATAGGGACGAAGGCATATACTGCACATTGGCGAAAATCTGACAGTTATGGAAGTGTTTGACATATAACTGACTGTCAGTTTCCATGCTATTTCAATAATATCCGAGTCTTGTGATTTTTCGGGCCAACATATGGGCGTTCATATGCGGACCATTTTCACCATCATGTACCTCAGCCATGACTCTTTCGGCTCGTGTTTTGTCAATGCGTAGGAGTAGAGCCCCTTGCGCTGTCTTCTTATATAACTGTCCATCGTCTTTGCGGATAAACTGGGTGGCCCACCTTCGCAAGGCTTTCTTGGCCCAGTTTTCAGCTCCCGGAGGATATTCTCCCGATGTTAAATAGGTCAGAATAGCCTGGTACCAAGGTTGTGGATCGGTTATTTCGATATCTTGAATAGCGTTGATATATGCCGGCTCGGATCGTCTTTCGACGCAGATAGGCATGCTAGTTAGATGCGCTGGGATATTCAGTAAAGATGCTAATTTTGAAAGAGCATCTGCAAACTGGTTTTCTTCCCGAGGTAGATAGATGTATTCCACCTTTTGGAACTGTTTTTCGAGAATCTTTACTCGCGCTTGGTAAGCCACGAGATTTACGTTCCGAGTTTTCCATTTTTGTAGGGCTTGATTAATGACTAAAGACGAGTCACCGTGGACCCGGAGACTTGTTACTCCTAAATCAGCGGCGGCTTGCAGCCCGTGAATGCACGCTTCATATTCGGCTGCGTTGTTAGTCACCTCGAAATCTAGCTTAATGGATAACGGGGTATGTTCCCCTTGTGGTGAGATTAACAGAATTCCGACCCCGAATCCTCGAAAGTTGGATGCCCCATCAAAATACAAATCCCATGTTTCGGTGTCAGTATGGAATATGTCTTCATCAGGAAAGGCCCAAGTATCGGTGTGTCCTTCCTCGGATACCGGACCATCGGCAAGGAACTCCGCGACTACCCGGCCTTTGATGTCTTTTAAAGGTACAAACTTGATATCGAACTCAGCCAGCATTAATGTCCACCTGGATATTCGGCCGTTAAGTATGGGCTTTTCGAACAAGTACTTGATTGGATCCATTTTGGGTAGCACATGTACCTCGTGACTGAGCATATAGTGTCGGAGCTTTTTAGTGGCCCAAACTAAAGTTAAGCACGTCTTTTCGAGCATCATATACTTGCACTCGTATTCCAAGAACTTTTTACTGATGTAGTAAATAGCCCGTTCTTCGGAATCGACAGTTCGGGCCAGCATAGCGCCCATGGCTGTCTTGGTCGTTGTTAGGTATAATGACCGAAGCAGGCCCGGTTGGGGTGGCATTAATACCGGTGGAGAGGATATTATCTCCTTGAGTTTTGATAAGTGTAGTTTGTAGTGCCTATTTTGTTGTGTTTGGTCCCCGTTTCTCTTGTGGAATCGCTCCTTGCGAGCGGTTTCTGGTCTACATATGCTTCTTGTAGTTCGTTTCAGGTTCCCAAGGCCATTCATGGGGAATCGGAACGATTCCGACTCGTTTCATACACTTTTGGAGCCAACGAAGAAAAGGAACGATCACTCGGTGCCTTGGATTCAATTCCGAGACCTTGGGACCCATTCCCGAGCCCCTTAGACTCGATCCCGAGCCCCAAGAATCGATGAGAAGCCCATGAGAAGCAAGGAGGGACCTTGAAGATCATATTGGAGGCCTACAAGACCCATCCCCGTCAGGAAGGACCTCATTCCGTCCGGGATGAGGTGCACAAAATGCGAAGGGTCTGTTTTGGGTCCCTACTGGTCGGGACCATGCCGTCCCGGTCGGGATCACCCCGTCCCGGACGGGATGGGACAGCTGCAACCCGCTTTTGCTTCTTTTCTTCTCCTTTCCTCTTGTAACCCTATATATACCCTCCCTCTTGTAATCTAAGCTTATGTTCTTCATTACCCATAAACCCTAGACTACTTTAGCATAGATTAGCATAGATTAGTGTAGATTAGTCTTTAGTTTATCCTTAATCTTAGATTATCCTTGTATTAATTGAATTCTTGAAGATCTCTACCAAGATTGACAACCTTGGTATATGTATTTGGGTTTTCTCTTCTATGCAAGTTTTTCATTCCTCCTTTCATCTTCTAGTTTGGTATAATCTCTTTTCCCTTCTCTTAATCTTGTTTATTCATTCAAGTTTTAATCTTTGTTCATTGTATTGTTCATTGTTCATAGTTTTCACTAGTTTCGTTATTTATATTTTGTTGTTTATGTTGATTTCTCTTGTTCATGTTAATGTTTGTTTAGATATGTGTGAGTAGACTTTTTGTGGGGTTAGTAGGGTGATTAAGTGTTGATTATGGATGATTAGGGTTTGATTGAGGGTAAAGGTTGATCCTTTTGTTACTAGTTACATGTTGAGCCCTCCATGTGTTTGTTGAATTGCTTGTTTGAGTAGAATTGGCCATCCTTCTCATGCTAGTCTTCTTCTTCTTATTTCGTGGTTGACTTGTGATTGAATTCTTGTGTATTCGGGTTTTGTCTTTGACGCGAGAGCGCGGACCGACCTTGCATAAGTATTCGGGTTTTGTCTTTGACACGAGAGTGCGGACATAGGCCTTGACGCGAGAGCGCGGACCATCCTTAGTAACTAGGTGAACCTTGCGCCATCGATCTCCTAACTATCCTACTACACTTATGAACCCGACCTAACCCTATTCTTTCCTTATTCTTTGTCCTTAGCTTAGTTCTAGTCATAGTTTACCCCCATTCCTATCGTTCTAGATTAGCTTAGTCCCGAGACCTAGTCTTGTATTTGGGGTAGACCTTAGTCTAGACACCTCTTTACCGTCCCCGTGGATTCGACCCAACTTGCCCTATCTACGTGTTAGGAATAGTTGGTTTTTTATTGATCGGTGGGGATCCACGACAAAACCCTCCCATCAATTTGGCGTCGTTGCTGGGGACGGTGCTAGTTTAGACTTTTTTTCCCTATTTACTTGATTTTGTCTTCGTTTTTGTAGTTTTTTTTTGTTTATTTTCTTTTGCTTCTTGTGTGTGTGAAGTTTATTTCTTTCTTGTCTAGTGCCCTAAAAGCACTAGACTTCTCACGTTTGCTCTTAGTCTACAGTTTGTGCCAAGAGGTGGTGACCATCTTCTTCTTTACAACTTAGAGCCACTTTAACGGACGGTTGCTAGATTAAGAGGTCCTCAACCAGGTACGAGCCACGATTTTCGAGTATAGCATGAGGTTTGATCTAAACTCCCCACCCATAGAAGCCGTAACAAGCTACTCCTCTTCCCCCATGAATCGAGACTATGTCGTGATGTCTCCGAGCTACCACCAAGCTTCATTTGGTAATCAAGAAACCCGTGGGTATGAGCTTCAAGGATATGGAAGCCAATTTCCCCAAAACCCACCGTATCACCAATCACCTCAACCTCACTACTCACAATATGATGCCCCACCACTTGGGCATCATCAAGGTTTACAAGTAGCACTCCAAAACCCCAATGACCACCGAACGCCCAACTTGGAGTTATATCAATCATTTCTTCAATTTCAAAGGAGCCAACAAGAAATGGCCATTCAAATGCAGAAATTCTTGGCCCATTGTCGAAGGGAATCCGAGGCGATGGATGCTCGATTAAATGCGTTATCGGTTAAAAACGTAATGTTTTTATCCCCAACATCGCAACTCGATGAAGGGTGCTCACTTGAGCAAAGGGAGCAACCTAATCACGAAGCCGCCGATGAAGGTCCTTTTGGTAGCGAAATTTCCTTTGAAGTACCTCAATCGTCTACCCTATAAGAGGCGAAAGAGGAGATAATCCTTGATGGAGGAGTTTTTGGTGAAGAATTGGGTGATGATAGTGGGAATTTGAAGAGTTTCATTGATGAAAACACCGATATAATAGAGGAAAGTCAAGAGTCTACCCCCTCTATACTTGTTGAACGTTCAATCCCCACCGCTTGCCCTCCTCTTGAGCTTCATGCCGCTTCTTGTGAGACTATTGTTGAGGATGTTGAACTTTGGGATGAGTTGAGTAAGATGATAAGTGTTGTGAAGTCATAGGACATGAATGAAGAAATCAAGTCGCCCATATGTGACAATCCAATGAAACATTGTGAACCCCTTGTGTGTAATTTGGATCTTGGTTTAGAGGAGGTTGAAACCGCTTGCTTGAGTTTCAAATCTCTTCTTATTGATGATATGGGGAAGAACGATGTTTTAGGATTTGAAGATATTGGGCCGGAAGTTGTTGATGACTTGGGTTTGCTTGATGATAAGAAGACGGTTAAGCTCCCTTTCGACACTTGTGCTAGAATTTTGAGCTTTGGTTGTGCTAGGAGACGATGCTTAGGGAGGAAGAGATCGGTAAGGCTTGTAGGATGGATAGACCACGGAGACAACATGCAAGATGACGTTGGGTCGTTGGATTACCACTTCTTGCCTCCACCTTGGAGGCCGTGGAGGATAGCTTGGCTTGGGCGCTCTTTAGGCCTTCATTACGATGTCGGTCGTGCGTTTGACTTGCTCCTCCAAGCCCTTGAGGGCTATGGTTGAAGAATGAGAGTCCACCATCCTCGGTTTGACGGAGTCCCTAAAGAACCGTCATGTTGTATATTCTCCTTCTTTCTTCTTTAGAGTTCTTGTGTTTGTAATTGTGTTATTTATATTTTTGTTTCTAGGATTCGTTTGATTTGTGGGATCCTTGTAATCTTGGAATTTTTGATGAGCAATGTGAGGGAGGGATTTTGATGAATGTGTTTGAGCTTATTTGGTAGGTGTGAAGGGAAGATGCATGCTAGAGAGGAGTGGTCATTGTTAGAGCTTGGATTGTGAGCAAGGGAGTCGGTTTTTGAAGCTTTGGACAAGCTTTTGGGGTTATAGAGGGTTAGAGGACTCTTCCCGGCCGAGAAGAGTGCATCCCGTCCGGGAAGGATGAACCATCCCGACCGTGAAGGATGTCATCCCGATCGGGATGAGTGTACCAAAAATTGGGTTTTCTAGAGTGTCATCCCGACCGCGATGGGAGCTTCCCGACCGGGACGGGTGTGTCATCCCGACCGGGACCATCCATCCCGACCGGGATGATGCCATGCTCCTTCTTTTGGCCTTTTCTTTGTCATTCGAGCCCACCCAACCATTTTATACCCCCTCCCAACCTCCTAACCTCTATACCTATCCTTGCCCTTATCATACGACCCCTACACTTCATATACACACATTCACTTCTTTTTCTCTTCACTTTACACTGACTTTCACATCAAATCCCACCTCCTTATACCTTTGTACTTTAACCATGCGGCCTTATTGAGAAGGAAGAGGAATAGCAATGACAAAGACAAGCTACGTGCCGATACCGACCTATGAGACGATGGAGCGAGTGAGTTGCTAACCGCATGGTACGGCAACTATCCTTTCTTTTCCGTCTTTTATTGCTTGTCTTCTTTTGTTAGTTCCCCTTCCCCTTATCATTTGTGTCATGGTGGCCCTCGGGGCCTTGGTAATTGTTGCTCCCGACTCTCGATGACGTGACTACATCGAGAGTCATTTCAAAATCCAAATTTACAATATTTTTACCCTTTTGTAGGATTTAGTCGGATTTGGGCGGAATCCGGGCTAGGTGACTTGATTACACCTAGTCCTCCCCTCCCATTTTCCTTTTATTTCTTTCTTTTTTATCTCTTCCCCCATCCATATCTTTTCTCGTCTCGGCCCATGGTGACTTGACTACACCCCGGCCGGACACATTCTACCCTTTTCTCCGCTTTTCTTTTTGATTTTTAGCTTTATTTTCGTAGTTTCTTTCCTTTTTAGTGTCTCCATACACTACGGTCGAGCATGAGGACATTGCTCGGTTTAAGTGTGGGGGAGCGATATTCTATCGTAGTTAGTTTTATTTTCGTAGTTTTTTCGAAAAATCTTTAAAAACCCTAAAAATTTGAAAAAAATTCACGAAAATCAAAAAGATTTTTACTTTTTGTCTTTTTCTTTTGTGTCTTTGTGTCGTGTTTTTGTGTTTTGTGTGTGTGTTTGCCCTTTTTCCCTATAGGTTCCTTAATCGCCGTAATTTTCGGAAAGCTCAAGACAACCAGTAACGTCATTCTATCTCTTTTCCTCTTTGTTTCTTGTGAAGTTTGGAGGAGAATTGTGATGATGTGTGCTCGGGTGGAGCTTGTTGAAATTTGTGGTGGTTGTGGTAACTTGTTTGGATGTTTCGGGGTGGTGTTTATTTTGTTTTTATATTTATTTTCTTTCCTCTTATTATGTTTTGTTTTGTTGTGTGTGTCTCATTTCCTTTCGTCCTTGTTGTGTCTTGTGTTTGTGTCTAGTGTGTAAAAAGGTTTTCGAAAACCCGGTTTTGAGACTAGTGTGCAAGTGTTTACTTTCCCTTCCTAGTGATGTAAATCAAGTCTTGGACTTTAGTCTTGTAGAATGACCCTAAATCAATAGTTTCGTTGGTCCCTTACCTTGAGTCCACCTAGCTTACTAGAGATTTACTACGGGATTTGCATTTGACCATTATGACCACCCACGGTGTGAAAAGGCCTTGGTTGCCGAGTCCCGTTCCTTAGGTGACCGTGTTCAGAATTGTTTGACTAGTCCAAGTTTCTCCCCTTTTTGTGGGTTTGAAGGGAAGGACGCTCCCCGACTCACCCATTTCCCTATCTCCTACACATATCCACAAAATAAAGTTGCAATATGTTGAAATCTCTCTTTCTTAGTTGCAAAAAGAAATGCCTACACTCATATCTAGCCAAAAGGGCAAAGAAAAGAAAAAGAAAGAAAATGAAAGAAAGAACAGATTGAAGAAAAAGAAAAGGCACAAAAAGCCAAAAAGAAAATACAAAAGATGAAAAAGAAATGGCATAGCAACACAAGAAGCAAAAATGCAAAAGAAAGAAAATGACAAAAGAAAACCGTCTCACAAAAAGATTCTCACCCTCTCAAAATAAGCCTTTTTCTGATCGTTACCGTGAAGAGCCTACCAAAGGACCGAGTCCCTAGGAAGGATGATAGCGGTAATGGTCGGTCTTCCCTCATTTTTCAATCATATCCACCTTTTTACTTGGACTAGTTGGGCGATTTTAGGCATGGGATGACCCTCTTGGCTCATCGCTAATGGGGGCGGGGTCTCACTTACCTACAGTGTCGACTAACACCGTGGTTCATCCTTTTCCATCCCGCCGATCGTCCCGTAGTACGTTCTTAGAAGGTTAGGAGGAACCTAGGTAAGTTACCAACATTTTTATTGCTTTGTCGTCATACTGTTTGGGTTTGGTCCATTTCGGTTTGTATTGCTAGCTTGGGAACGTTGTCACTTGCCTTGAGTCCTTAGCCGGTGTCTATTTCACCGCTTTGTTGAGGGAAGCGGTATTTGTTTTGTCTTGGATGCAGTCGTTTGGTGTTTGTTTGTTTGTGTGTTTCCGTGTCCGGTTGCATCCACAGTTTTGTCGCAAGACCCCACTTGCCTTGCGGAGAGCACTTGTCCTCTAAGTGTTCTCGCGTGAGTTAAAAGGGCGTAGGGTGCGCTAATACCCGCTCGGCTAGTAGTGTAGTTCTTTTAGTTAGTTTGTGCTTACTCGAGGGCGAGTAAGGGTTAAGTGTGGGGGAGTTGATATGTGTAGTTTGTAGTGCCTATTTTCTTGTGTTTGGTCCCCGTTTCTCTTGTGGAATCGCTCCTTGCGAGCGGTTTCTGGGCTACTTATGCTTCTTCTAGTTCGTTTTAGGTTCCCAAGGCCATTCATGGAGAATTGGAACGATTCTGACTCGTTTCATACACTTTTGGAGCCAGCGAAGAGAAAGAACGATCACTCGGTGCCTTGGATTCGATCCCGAGACCTTGGGACCCATTCCCGAGCCCCTTAGACTCGATCCCGAGCCCCGAGAATCGATGAGAAGCCCATGAGAAGCAAGGAGGGACCTTAAAGATCATATTGGAGGCCTACAAGACCCATCTCCATCGGGAAGGACCTCATCCCGTCCGGGATGAGGTGCACAAAATGCGAAGGGTCTGTTTTGGGTCCGTCCCGGTCGGGATCACCCCGTCCCGGTCGGGATCACCCCGTCCCGGTCGGGATCACCCCGTCCCGGTCGGGACCATCTCGTCCCGGATGGGATGGCCCAACTGCAGCCCGCTTTTGCTTCTTTTCTTCTTCTTTCCTCTTGTAACCCTATATATACCCTCCCTCTTGTAATCTAAGCTTATGTTCTTCGTTACCCATAAACCCCAGACTAGTTTAGCATAGATTAGAATAGATTAGTGTAGATTAGTCTTTAGTTTATCCTTAATCTTAGATTATCCTTGTATTAATTGAAATCTTGAAGATCTCTACCAAGATTGACAACCTTCGTAGATGTATTTGGGTTTTCTCTTCTATGCAAGTTTTTCATTCCTCTTTTCATCTTCTAGTTTGGTATAATCTCTTTTCCCTTCTCTTAATCTTGTTTATTCATTCAAGTTTTAATCTTTGTTCATTGTATTGTTCATTGTTCATAGTTTTCACTAGTTTCATTATTTATATTTTGTTGTTTATGTTGATTTCTCTTGTTTATGTTAATGTTTGTTTAGATATGTGTGAGTAGACTTTTTGTGGGGTTAGTAGGGTGATTAAGTGTTGATTATGGATGATTAGGGTTTGATTGAGGGTAAAGGTTGATCCTTTTGTTACTAGTTACATGTTGAGCACTCCATGTGTTTGTTGAATTGCTTGTTTGAGTAGAATTGGCCATCCTTCTCATGCTAGTCTTCTTCTTCACATTTCGTGGTTGACTTGTGATTGAATTCTTGTGTATTCGGGTTTTGTCTTTGACGCGAGAGCGCAGACCGACCTTGCATAAGAATTCGGGTTTTGTCTTTGACACGAGAGTGCGGACATAGGCCTTGACGCGAGAGCGCGGACCATCCTTAGTAACTAGGTGAACCTTGCGCCATCGATCTCCTAACTATCCTACTACACTTATGAACCCGACCTAACCCTATTCTTTCCTTATTCTTTGTCCTTAGCTTAGTCCTAGTCATAGTTTACCCCCTTCCTATCGTTCTAGATTAGCTTAGTCCCGAGACCTAGTCTTGTATTTGGGGTAGACCTTAGTCTAAACACCTCTTTACCGTCCCCGTGGATTCGACCCGACTTGCCCTATCTAAGTGATAGGAATAGTTGGTTTTTTATTGATCGGTGGGGATCCACGACAAATCCCTCTCATCAATTTTATCGAAAGCCATCTGACATTTACCGTCCCATAGTGTCCGTTCTCCTATCTTCAGTTTCTTGAAAATGGGCTCACATACCATGGTTAACTTTGAAATGAACCAGCTGATATATTGGACTTTCCCGAGAAACCCCCTTATTTCCTTTTCAGTTTCAGGTGGCTGCATCTCGGTAATGGCTTTGATCTTAGTCGGGTCAACCTCGATTCCGCGTTGGCTGACGATATGGCCCAGTAGCTTGCCCGATGTTACCCCGAAACTGCATTTTTGAGAGTTTAACCTCACAATGTACTTGCGTAATCGGGTAAAGAACTTTCTTAGGGCCGCAATGTGCCCGCTTCGGTCTTTGGTTTTGACGATCATGTCGTCCACGTAGACCTCCACTTCCTTATGCATCATGTCATGCAATAAAGTGGTGGCGCTCCGTTAATAAGTGGCACCGGCATTGATAAGCCCAAATGGCATCACGGTATAGCAGTAAGTACCCCAAGGTGTAATGAAGGCGGTCTTACTCATGTCTTCCTCCGCCATTTTGATCTGATTGTATCCGGCATACCCATCCATGAATGATAGAAGGGCATGATCGACCGTGTTATCCACCAGTATGTCGATGTGTGGTAATGGGAAATCGTCTTTTGGGATGGCCTTGTTAAGGTCCCGGAAATCTACACATACTCGTACTTTACCGTCTTTCTTGGGTACTGGCACGATGCTTGCAACCCAGTCTGGGTATTCAGACACTTGGATAAAGCCCGCTTTGAATTGTTTATCGACTTCTTCCTTGACTTTGAGAGACTATTCGGGCCTCATTCTCCGGAGTTTCTGTTTTACCGGCTTATACTCGTCTTTGATGGGTATACGGTGTTCAGCTATCTTCCGGTCTATTCCGATCATGTCCTTGTAGGACCATGCGAAGACGTCCTTAAATTCCTGGAGGAGATCTGTGAATTGTTGTTTCTCCTCAGGATCTAGAGATAAGCCTAGCTTAAGCATCTGAGGTTCTAAAGGGGTTCCTACGTTGATGGAGTCGGTTTCTTCGATTACTGGATCTCGGGACTCCCTCTGTTCGAGTTGCTCGATTAGATGCGGAGGCAGTGGAACCTGTTCGTCGGGTTTCTCAATGTCATTGCAAGCAAAATTTTTGAAAATGTTTTGAAAATAAGACAAGTCGTAAGCAGAACGGTTATCGTTATTATTGATAGTGAATTTTGAAAAGAGCTCGAAAAGAGCTGCCATCTGATCGTTGGTGAGTGGCGGAATAGGGAGAACCCTCGCGACAGACTCCGAGGCTCCCGTAGGTGTGACTAAAGGAAGGGGGGTTACAGACTCGATCCTAGTACTGGACCCTCTAGACTTAGACTCAGACTGGAACTCTGACTCTGACTCAGATTCGGACTCGGATTCAGTATCCGGCATATCCCCTTCACCGGTAGTTAGCTTGTAGACTCGACCCTGGCTGTCGGTCCACTTAGTTGTCTTCCTCCAAGCTCTCTTCCCAGTGTCAGCACCAACTTCGGAGATCAACTTGGTTGGATCGAACCTGTTGCTGCGGAGGATCAGGTTTACTAACTCCTGTTTGGGGATTGGGATGACCTTATCTTCCCCGAATAAGAGCCCCAGGACGGGCTCAGTATTATTTGCATCTTTCTTTGATTCAGCCTGGATAAGGGCAAAGATATCATCCGGGGTGAAATTGCATTCCCGAGCCGATTTGGTCTCGGGATATGAGATGGTGGGCTGATAGAGGCCCACTTGAACAGCTCCGAACACTGGAGTGACGAAGTAATTAGTTAGTCCTGGATTGTAAGGGCCCAAGTAGGTACCCTTGAAGATGTTCATGGCTTTCTGAATACCGGCCTGAACCACGTTTTCCGGGGTTACAGCATACCCCAAGCCGAATCTTGACTCTTCATTGGTTAAGACCTCGATGATCTTGCCGGCTGGGAGGTCAGGTCTCGAGGTAGCTCCCGGCAGGTAACCCAAATTTTGTAGCATCGTGTCGATGCTAGTGGTGAAATAGGGCTGGAAAAGGTATTCTTCCTCGGTCATTCCCACGAAGTTGAAACCTCGTGGGTTAGCCTGGCCTGCCGTGTTGCAGCTTGACACGGCTATGGGGGTGGCCTCAAGAGTGATGATCTCGTTTCGTAGAGGCATTTTGACCTTCCTATGAAGGGTAGAAGTTACGGCTTTGACCGCGTGAATCCACGGTCTCCCGAGTAGCAGATTGAAAGATGAAGTGACATCAATCACTTGGAATTCTAGCTCTTACTCTATCGGGCCGGTTATGATTGTTAGCTTGACAGCCACAGCAATTGATTTCGGGCTTCCGTCAAAAGCGTGGATAGTTTGTGCAGTAGGAAGGTAGTCAGTCTCGGTAATGCCGAGGGCCTTAGCTGTGGTAGACACCCGCATTTTGACTGCCAGGTGTCAATGGTAGTTTCCAAAAAACAACCGATGATGATATGGGCTCAAAACCATTAGTTGTTGGCTTAAGCACTTATAGAGTACCAATCTCACAAAACAGACCTCAAATCCAGGCCCAGTGGACCGTTCCGAGTCAAACAAGACTAATTTGGGCCAAAACCGACACCGGAAATGAAACTGACTTTTTGCGATTGGGTCAACCCCGGTCAAAGCCGTTTCCGAAACACATGCAAAACAGCCACCCAAACAAAAAAACCCAACTCAAAAAAACAAAACCCATCAAATAACCAATCCACGGTCCAAAGCGATGGACCCGCGCAACCCAGCTGAGCCACTCGATCGAGTGCTCAGCCCACTCGATCGAGTGGGCCCTTGTTTGAGCCCGACTGCTGGCACAATGAGCCACTCGACCGAGTCAGCCACTTACTCGGTCGAGTAACCCTACCGGGGTACATAGCCAAGCCTATATATACACCCCATGCAACACACAAATTCACATTTTTTTTTTGCAACCCTAGACTTTTGATCATCCTTTCGAAACCCTAATTACACAATTATTCAACCCTACGCTAACCCTAATCAACCTTAATCCCATACACTCAAGCCCTAACCCTAGTACTTAGGAGGCAAACCCTTAACCACCGCAACTTAGCCTACATACTCGAGACTCCCGTGCAAGCCACCACTACGAGTTCGGTCCGAGCATAAGAAACATGTAGGTTGAGGGTGTAAAAACCCCCTTTTTCTTCTCCTTTCTCGTCTTTCTCGCGCCATTTATCGTCATAAGGGTCGTTTTTTATTTTATTGCATCATAATATCGTTAATATCGCTAGTATTAAAAGACATTAAAATACTCGTTGATTTGTGTCGAGTGCGAAGGATGTCGGAATAAGGAAACCCGAATATACAAGTGTACTGCACACAGCGTTTCCGGTCGCTTATCCTGACACCCTAGCACTTGATTATTGAAACGAGTCAACTTAAAAAAAAATTTCTCGTTTTCGTTCGCATCGTTATTATCTAATCGCACATATCGTCAATTACAAAACTATCTTTCAAATCGAGCATCTTTTAAAAAGGGTCGAAACCCGTTGACGCGGATCCGACAACACATAATCCCTAGGGATTTATTACGATGTCGGAGAAGCCAAGGGAATCAAGTCTTTTTATTCAAGTGTTAATCTTTAGGTTTGATACCAATTCCATAATTGGATGTCGAATCTAACGACTTAGTCAAATAATCAAACCAACCCGGTTTCTCGTTGATGTTAATATGGACGTCATACAATTCGACAAGAATTAATGCGACGCCATAAACGCAGAGGGAATTTATATCGTCTTGGTTGATTAATAAACGACTTATAGCAATCAACTTTTATTTCGCTCTAATATCCAATGTCGATTCAATGATCGCACGTTGGATATGACGAGTATCATACACACGAATCGAGCACAAATTAATCAATATTTATGCTCGATTCCAGAAAGTCATCAATTTAGCAAAAATCAAAAGCAATTTCGGAATCATTAACAAAATTGCGAGCGAACCCTGGTTCGTACAGGGGGCACTCGATCGAGTGCCTAGCCCACTCGGTCGAGTGGCAACGTACTCGGTCGAGTTGATCAATAACTCGATCAAGTAGGGTCCAAAATACGAGATAGAACACTTTTCAGAAGACCACTCGGTCGAGTCCCTCAATGACTCGGTCGAGTGGCCCTTCTATCGCGTCAAATCGTGAAGTTCTGCAAGGTCATTCGAGTCTCGTTGTTGTTTTTTTCGTGACTTAGGTCAACACGTGTCTAATCAATCACGTGAACACCACTTTTCAAAACTATGCATCCTCATATTTACATCATTCCATATTTATGCATACTGTTATACCGTAACTAACCGTTTGTTACTTTTCTTGTTGATTTATCGTTTGTTTTGATGTACTAAAATGAACCCGCATGCTAAAATACAACTTTGACGTTAAGATTTTAGTTGCATTAAATCGACATAGAAACTCTTTCAATTTCTCACATGCTTAGGGAAAACACTGTTTGCATAACATTTTCCCGTTCGACTAACGCGCGTATTAGAAAATCATTCGATATCTTAGTAGAGGCCGCCAATGTGCGGGCGGGGTTGGGTGTCCTTTGTGGGCTTCCCAACACGTACCCTCACCCCTTACTCAGAACCTCGGTTTCCGGATGCCCGAAACCGTTGGCGCACAAGAGTCATTCTATACACGATAACCGGTAGTGATGGTATCGGTATCGCAATGCAAAGGGACGAGCCCAACAAACTCTGACTTCGGAAATGGGCCGTATTTTGTATACGGCCAACTATGAGATAGAGTGGGTTCGAACGGGTCCGAACTCCCACAAAGTTCGGTGGCGACTCCACTTAGATTTAAATTTCAATTCGATCCATTCTCATACGGAGATTCATTCGTCTCCCCAAACCCGCGCGTGGCCGCGTCGGAGTGGACCTATGTCATGTCCACAATTTGGCGACTCCGCTGGGGAGATATAGTGATGCGTGACTTACCATCGGCGTCCTCAGGGTGAGACTCGAATAGAAATCATTTGACTAGTACAATACGCGTTTTAGTTTTACGGTTCATGCATAACCCCATATTTTCCCGGGCCGGTACTCGCGACGGACGTCCCACTATACCATTGATGTACTCCAATATGGATATGTCAAAAGGTGTCCATAGTCGATTCGAGTGGGTTTCGCGGCATGTTCTAAGCTAAACTCGACTTAGAAAGTCCGTCCCGATCAACGTCTAGACTATGTACACTAGTATAGACCCCTTATAGACCGACCGAGACTTAGTGTAGAGCATACATGGCGTCGTTATAATGCTTGTGCGACTACGTGCTATTTGGTTTCCGTGTCATTTTCAAAAACCGTCAACTTTCTCGAAAAATCGGGCCCTTCCCCGAGCTTGCTTGGATTTTTTCGAAAACAATCCATTTTAAAAACCTTCCTCTTCTTAGGACTTCCCGTATTTAGCAGTGTCGGGTCGTGCCATAAGTCGTCGAGGTCTTTAGCGTCGAAACTCCGTCGATCCTACATCGCGGGTTTCTTCCCTATCTCAGTCCGCCTTATTAGACTAAGGTAAGGCCCACCTACGTAGGACATACTCCTACAAAGGAGGGCCCGTCTACACAATCGAGTCCAAAGTCTGGGGATGTCTCACGTGGACCTTTCTTCGAACAGGACTAGGTCCACCCGTCGAATCCTAAAGAAGGCCCATTTTTCACAAGTCACCCGTCTAGGCGTCTTTTCCGAGTCATTTCCCTTTTCAGTCTTGTTCGGGATGTACTTTCTATTCCGGGATTCGGGCCAGTTTCTGATTACGCGGTGTTCTTACAGACAGGCCACCCGAAACAAGATATCAACGCAAAATGGACGCATTAAAGGATGCCCTAGAAAAGATCGAAGCCCAACTGACTACCATCCAAACTGATCAGACGGCACTCGCCACTCGCGTGGGCGCAATGGAGAAGGGAACTCCTCCTGGTGGATCTGAGCCCACTGGGCCCATAGCTGAACTAATCAGCTCCGTTCGCAAGCTCGAGGAACAGGTCCACCAGTCAACAAACAACTCGATCCACACTGAAATTGCTCGTTCCTATTCGCCTTTGAATGACGAGCTACCCGCTAACCTAAACCTTACGGGAATTCCAATGTTTGAGGGTACCGAAGACCCGGTCCACCACATCCGGGCTTTCAAAGATTTTATGGCGGTAAAAGGGGTGAAGTCCACCATATTTACTCACTTATTCCCTTCCTCCCTGGAGAAGCATCCCAAGGCCTGGTACGACAGGCTCGATTCCAAGAAATATAAGACTTGGGATGATGTGGCAACTGAATTTGCTCGGAATTACGCTCATAATACCGAGATCCAGACTACAATGCGTACTCTGGAAGTGATGGCCCAAGAGCCCAAAGAAGGGTTCACCAAATATCTGCAGAGATGGCGGGCCGAGAGTGTTAAGCTGGTTCATAAGCCCAGCGAGAAAGTGCTAGTGGAGGCTTTTGTCAAGAACCTCCTCCCTTCCTACCGGGTCCATCTCCGGTATGCTGTTATCCCTAATTTTGCTACCCTTACTGAAATGGGTACAAGGATCGAGGATGACTTACGGTTAGAGAGACTGACTAAGGCCTCTACCAAGGGCTATCAAGGGGCAAGCTCATCTGCAAGCAAGCCCACACCTGCAGCTGCAACCCGCAGCATCTTCGTTCGAAGAGGTAAATCTACTTGACACCTCATCCAAAATGAATACACCAAATCGGGTATTCACAGATATAGGGACTACCTATACTTATGCCTTACAAAGGCTATCTTCGAAGGGCCTGATCCAACCGATTGGCCCAACTCCAGAAGTTCCAGTAGAGAAGAGGCCCAAAAGTTATAACGCCCAAGCCTACTGCCAGTATCATCGAGGTAATGGGCATGACACAGAAAGATGTTGGAAGCTGAAGCATCTGATCCAAGATTTTATTGAAATCGGGAAAATTCCGTTGCCCGGAGACAAGCCGAGCAACAAACAAAACCCGTTCAGCGCCAATGTAATATTCACCGGTGAGGTAATCCACTGCTCACACCTTATCTCCCCTCATGTCCCACAAATCAATGGGATATGGTTCGATGAGAAGGATGATGTTTACCTAGCGAAAGGGAAAGATGTCCCCATCACCCTTGAAGAGGTCTGAAAGGCTAAGTCCAAAGCCTTAGCCACTAACCACCTCGCCACCGCCGGGCGCCCTACTCCCCTAACCGTCACTGAAGCTACCAGGACGGATCCAACCCTCGAAGAACCAAGCAACGACACAGCCTTGGTCCAATAAATGAAGAGGGTTCGAGCTGATCTAACCATATGGCAACTACTGGTCAGCTCATAAGCACATCGAGAAGCACTGACTAAGGCTCTAGATGAAATCAAGGTCGACTCACGGGTTACCCCCACTGAAATGGTAGCCACCATCATGCCCTATCTCAAGGGCAAGTCCAAAGAAGAAGGCCCACTTATCACCTTCTCCGAGTCTGATCTACCGCCGTTCGGACCCAATCATAATATGGCCCTATACATCACGGTCATTTGCCGAGGGAAGTACCTCCAGATGACTTTGATCGACGACGGATCTGCCGTGAATGTCCTACCTCTAAGGACCGCTAAGGCCCTCGGCATCACCGATGTCGACTATCTCCCAACGGCGCAATCTATCCAGGCTTTTGACGGAAGCCCAAAACCGGTGGCCGGGGCCATTAAACTAACAATCATAACGGGTCCGATCGAGAAAGAACTGGAGTTTCAGGTGATCGACGTCACCTCATTCTTTAACTTACTAATAGGGAGGCCTTGGATCTATGCAGTCAAGTCCGTATCCTCTACTCTCCACCGGAAATTTAAGATGCCACTTCGGGACGGCATCATCACTCTAGAAGCGACCCCCATTACTGTAGCAAGCTGCAATGCTACGGGCCGGGCCGACCCACGGGGATTTGACTTTGTGGGGATGATTGAAGGAGAATATCTCTTCAGGCCTTACTTCACCACTAGCATCGACATGATGCTACAAAATTTGTGCTACTTACCGGGGGCTACATCGAGGCCATATCTTCCGACTGGGAAGATCATTGAGGTCCTAAACGATGGTGAATCACAGTTCGAGCTGGGGTATGCCATAACCCCGGAAAACGTGGTCCGGGCCGGTATTCACAAGGCCACTAACATCCTCAAGGGTACTTACATAGGCCCTTATAGCCCGAAGTTAACTGACTACTTCGTCACTCTAGTTTTCGGAGCTATTCAAGTGGGCCTCTACCAACCCACCATCACATATCCCGAGAACAAAACGGCTCGGGAGTGCAATTTTATCCCCGATGATATATTCACCCTTGTTCAAGCTGAGTCCAAGGAAGGGGAAAACAACTCCGAGCCCGTGCTGGGGCTCCTATTTGGAGAAGACAAGGTTGTCCCCGCTCCAAAACGTGATTTGGTCAATCTGATCCTCCGCAGCGATCAGTTTGACCCAACCAAGCTAATCACCGAAGTCGGTGCAGACACCGAGAGAAGGGCCTAGAGGAAAACCATCAAATGGACCGACAGCCAAGGACGGACCTACAGCTGACCACCGGCGAGGGAGACATGCCGGATACTGAGTATGAGCGAGTCTGAGTCTGAGTCGGAGTCTGAGTCTGAGTCTAGACGGTCTGGTGCTAGAGTCAAGTCTGTAACCCCTTTTCCTTTAGCCACTTCCACTGAGGTCTCGGGGCCTGTCCCAAGACCTCTCCCTATACCGCCACTGACCAACGAGCAGATGGCCGCTCTATTCGAGCTTTTCTCAAAATTTACCATTAATAATAACGAAACCGTTCTGCTTACGACTTGTCTTATTTCCAAAATCCTCTCGATTTCAAAAGTTTTATATGCAATAACATTGAGAAACCCGACGAACAGGTACCTCTGCCTCCACATCTGATCGAGCAGCTCGAACAAAGGGAGTCCCGAGATCCGGTAATCGAAGAAACCGAGTCCATCAATGTGGGAACCACTTTAGAGCACCAGATGCTCAAGTTGGGCCATCCTTAGATCCGGAGGAGAGAAAACAATTTACGGACCTCCTCCAAGAGTTCAAAGATGTTTTCGCATGGTCCTACAAGGACATGCCGGGAATAGATCGGGAAATAGCTGAACACCGAATACCCATCAAAGATGGGTGCAAACCGGTAAAACAGAAACTCAGAAGAATGAGGCCCGAATGGTCCCTCAAAGTCAAAGAAGAAGTCGACAAGCAATTCAAAGCGGGCTTTATACAAGTGTATGAATATCCAGACTGGGTCGCAAACATCGTGCCGGTACCCAAGAAGGACGGCAAGGTGCGGGTATGTGTGGATTTCCGGGACCTTAACAAGGCCAGCCCAAAAGACGATTTTCCGTTACCACACATCGACATATTGGTGGATAACACGGCCGATCATGCCCTTCTATCATTCATGGACAGGTATGCCGGGTACAATCAAATTAAAATGGCAGAAGAGGATATGGGTAAAACCACCTTCATTACACCTTGGGGTACTTACTGTTACACCGTCATGCCATTTGGGCTTATCAATGCCGGGGCCACTTATCAGCGGACCGCCACTACTTTACTACACGACATGATGCACAGAGAAGTGGAAGTCTATGTGGACGACATGATCATCAAGTCCAAAGATCGGAGCGGGCACATCGCGGCCCTAAGAAAATTCTTTACCCGGCTGCGCAAATACAATGTGAGGCTGAACCCTCAAAAGTGTAGCTTCGGGGTAACATCGGGCAAATTACTGGGCCATATCGTTAGCCAACGCGGCATCGAGGTCGACCCAGCTAAAATCAAAGCCATCACCGAGATGCAACCACCCAAAACCGAAAAAGATATAAGGGGGTTTCTCGGGAAAGTCCAATACATCAGCCGGTTTATTTCAAAGTTAACCATGGTATGTGAGCCCATTTTCAAAAAACTGAAGATCGGAGAACAGATACTATGGGACGGTAAATGTCAAACGGCTTTTGAAAAAATAAAGGAGATCCTGTCTGCACCGCCGGTATTAATGCCACCTCAACCCGGATTACCATTGTCGTTATACCTAACAACGACCGAGAAAGCCATGGGGGCTATGCTGGCCCAGACAGTCGACTCGGAAGAACGGGCTATTTACTACATCAACAAAAAGTTCCTGGAATACGAGTGTAAGTATACAATGCTCGAGAAAACGTGCCTAGCTATGGTTTGGGCCACTAAAAAGCTCGGACATTACATGCTTAGTCACGAGGTACATGTGTTATCCAAAATGGATCCTATCAAGTACCTGTTCGAGAAGCCCATCCTCAATGGCAGGATGTCCAGGTGGACTTTGATGTTAGCTGAGTTTGACCTCAAGTTCGTACCATTAAAAGCCATCAAGAGCCGGGTAGTGTCAGAATTCCTTGCCGATAGTCCAATATCCGAAGAGGGCGACACCGATACTTAGGCCTTTCCTAACGAAGACATATTCCATACCGATACCCAAACATGGGATTTGTATTTTGACGGGGCATCCAACTTTCGAGGATTTGGGGTCGGAATTCTGTTAATCTCACCACAAGGGGAGCACACCCCCTTATCCATCAAATTGGACTGTGATGTGACCAACAACGCAGCCGAATATGAAGCGTGCATTCACGGGCTGCAAGCCGCCGCTGATTTAGGGGTAACAAACCTCCGGGTCCACGATGACTTGTCACTGGTCATTAATCAAGAGCTCCAAAAATGGAAAACTCGGAACGCCAATCTCGTGGCTTACCAAGCAGGAGTAAGGCTTCTAGAGAAGTAATTCCAGAAGGAGGAATATATCTATCTGCCTTGGGAAGAAAATCTGTTTGCAGACGCACTTTCCAAATTAGCGTCCCTGCTAAACATACCAGACCATCTAACTAGCATGCCAATCTGCGTCGAAAGGCGGTCTGAGCCGGCGTATGTACACGCCATCCAGGACATCGAGCTAACCGATCCGGAACCTTGATATCAGGCAGTCTTAACCTATTTGGCAACGGGAGAGTATCCCCCGGAAACTGAAAACCGGGCCAAGAAAGCCCTGCGGAGATTGGCAACCCAATTTGTTCGCACGGATGACGGGCAGTTATACAAAAAGACGGCACAGGGGGCTCTCCTCCTGTGTATCGACAAAATACAGGCCGAAAAGGTTATGTCTGAGGTACACGACGGTGAAAACGGTCCGCATATGAACGCCCATATGCTAGCCCAAAAATTCATGAGGCTCGGGTATTATTGAAACATCATGGAAACGGACTGTCAGTCATATGTCAAATACTGCCATAACTGTCAGATCTTTGCTAATATACAGCATATGCCATCTTCCCTAATATATACCTTGACATCACCATGGGCATTTTCGACATGGGGTATTGATATAATTGGAAAGGCGCACCCTTCCGGGACGGGAGGTCATTGCTTTATTTTGGTGGCCATCGACTACTTCACCAAATGGGTCGAAGCCGAGTCATACCGTGTCTTGAACGCCAAGCACGTGGCCAAATTTATCCAGAGCAAGATCATATGTCGATACGGGATCCCACACGAGTTTATCAGTGATCATGGGACCCATTTTCAAGCTGAAACTGCTACGTTGCTAGCAAAATACAAAATTCAAAGTCATACATCTTCTCCCTACCGTCCCCAAACAAACGGAGTGCTAGAAGCGGCTAAAAAAACAATTGTCACCATACTTAAAAAGATGGCTGAGAATTACCGGGATTGTCCCGACAAAATACTTTTTGCTCTCTGGGGGGTATCGGACGTCAATTCGCACCGCAACTGGAGCAACTCCATATTATCTGACATATGGAATGGAGGCGGTCCAACCGGTCGAGCTAGAAGTGCCGTCCCTCAGGATTTTACTTGAAAGCCAAGTACCGGAAGCAGATTGGGTCCAAGCCCGATACGATTCGCTAGTCCTTTTAGACGAACGGCGATCCCGGGCCCTCAACAATTTCCAAATATATCAGAAGAGGATCCAACGGGCTTTCAACAAAAGAGTTAGGCCCAGAAATGTCAAAGAAGGGGATCTGGTCCTAAAATCGGTTCGTGCCTTACTACCGGTTGACCCAAGAGGAAAATTCAAACCCAATTATGCTGGGCCATAATTGGTCAAGAAGGTCTTATCAGGAGGAGCAGTGATGCTGACAGATTTGGACGGGAACGAATTTGTCAACCCAACCAACTTGGACCAGCTGAAGCGCTACTACAATTAAACCCTACCACAATGTCAATTGCAAAAATTTATAAAAAATTTCTTTTATAAATTTTCAAAAAATTATAGACAAGTAAATAAGTTAGAATTAACAATTCTACTGTCGCACATCTCTCACTAATAGTCTTGATGTATTTCAAAAATTGCAAAAATCAAATCATGTTTGAACTACGTTTGGTTTGATTCCGCTAATTGTGGATACGTAGGCAACCCCTCAAAAGGGTACAACCACTGCAATAAAGGAAAAGACGGGAACGGTATTCATTAATACGTCTTTATTAAAAACCGATAAACTCGGGAAAAGCAAAAAAAAAAAACGCGCCAAAACGGCAAAATGCACACAAAAATCACACAAAAAATAGTAATAATATCTAAATAATAAAATAAAGGAGACTAATATCCCGGCATCTTGCCCTTGCCTTTGTCCTTTGGGTCACGCGGAGCCCGGGGTCGACGGGGCGGGGGCGAGCGTTCCCGAATCACAAGGGGAACCTCCTTAGCACGAACCCATTTCTTTGACAACGGGTCGTCTGCCACAGTCTTCGGTCCAATTCGAGCCCGCACGTGCTCGGGTAGTCTATCCCGTGGGCCAAGTCGGTTCTGCACAGCTAGCTAGTCTTGGGCCCAGTCTCCTCTCCAAGTCGGTATGGGGGCTCACTTTCCCCCAAGCACCCTTAGCACTAGACCCTCCAGCCTTAGTCTTGGTCTTCTTCTTTTGACCTGACATTAATCGGACCATAGTAGTCGGGGTGTCACCTTCATCAAAGAATCCCCTGTTGTCTTTAGCTTGCTCCCTTCGCAGCAGATCAAAAGCTACGTCGACCTTCAGAGCAGCTCGGGCTTTGGCATCGCCTGCTTTAGTCCACTTCATGTAGGAGTCCGAAACCCAGGTCGAGTGGCGAGATTTGGAAATAGGCCAAGTATGCCGGGTGTACCATCTTTGCATCCAGTTATCGCACATTACATCGCTCACAACTGCTTCAACTTCTGGAATTCGCTGGGTCCATCCATACTGCCTTAGTATGCGATCCGGGTAGAGATGAACCGTCTACCTGAAAGATAGGATTACCTGATAGCGGGCTCTGTCCCTCGGGTCCAAGCCAGTCTAAAGATAGATGGGCCACCACAGCACTACCCATCGAATTAATGGGCCACTATGAAAAGACGACACCTCGTCCCAATACTTCTGCGTAATTTGACAAAAAAAGTCAATGGCCCGCCTCCTCGTCATCACCTGGTTATGACGGTAGTTGCTCGCATGAGAGGAGGATCTATCATTGATAGCCTCTCATATAGCCAAATCTGAAAAAGGAAACTAAACATGAGTTCCCGAGGCGAAACAGGCGTCCGCCTAAGGACACTCGATCGAGTGACACCGCTGAACACGAACAGGGGGCTTTTTACGAGAGCACTTGACCGAGTGCCAAGGTGACTCGATTGAGTGCCCACTGCAGCAGACAAGTCGCGAAAAAAAATTAAAAATCAAGAAATTGGGAAAAATAAAATGCAAAGTAACATACTTGCAGCAAACGGGCACTTCCAGTGAGACGGACCGACGAATCCCTCTTACGATTATCTAGACCTTGGATAATTTCACCCGTGATCAGCCAAGCTGGGCTGTACTCCGTCTCCATCAAATCAACCATGGTTAGGAGGCGAGTATTACCCATACAAGACAGTAAATCCATGTGACCCTCAAAGGCATAAACATGGAGCATTCAGAAAGAAAAAGGCCTACGGCTGTGAGCCGGTCTGATCCGGACATCGAGAGGATTCATAAATTTCTCAACCAAGTCGATCAGAGAAATATTATCACCCTCCATCATACGGGATACCTCGTTATGGAAAAGCCCTAAAAATTCTCGAAGCTTCCTCCTCGGGTCATAAATTGAATACGGGATGGCAGGACGAAGTATCGGATTCCACCCTCCTATAGCAGCGATCTCCTCGGGCAAGGGACAGACTTCTCCTCGAGGAAAGGCAAAGACATGATATATGTCATCCCAATAAGACAAGCAGGCATCAAGAAAATAGCGATCAACCAGCATCTGATGAAACGTGTACAATTGAGTAATACCCGTCTGGTTAAGAGCCACCCTGTCAGCATCCCTAAAACGTCAGGACCATTCCTGCAGCATCACAGTCAAGTGTCTATTTTCTTGAGAGGAATAAGAAGACTTTCTTTTGAGAAGAGAGGAATTGTGGAAGAGATTATGAGAAAATCCAGGGCAAGGGAGGGGTATTTATAGTATTAATTCTATAGCCCTCTTTCCATATCACAATAGTTTCCTAATCCTAAACGGAACAAAGCCACAAGCCTAGTCTCGATACTAGCACGGAAATAATCATCCCGAACTTTCCTAATTGGCTTTAGGAGTCAAAAATTCCAAATTTCAAAATTTTCAAAAATTCACAAAAATTCAAAAATCATTTTCCCCAGCGCGAGTCATTTTACTACCTACGTGTTGCATGCAAACTTTATGTGACTTATACAGGTACAACTCAAATAGGGATAGGCAACCCACTGCATCTCCCCAGCAGAAGGCCCTCAGTGGCATTTTCCCCCGGAATAACACGGGATGAGCCTACATATAGGCGCACCCAGGACTTATGCGACAAGTCCAATTCCCCACGGAGTTATCGTCATCAGCTCAGGTATGACTTCTAGCTTATGGCTGGCGAGCCCTTCACGCGAGTCGAATGGACTATAAACGACCCGATCGGAAGTCTGCCAGGTATCAATCCTCGATTAGCCTGGTAGCGACTCTGACTTTCGCCTTGTCCAAGCCTCAGTCAGAGTGGGGGCTCTCTAGACACCCACATTTTGACTGCCAGGTGTCTATGGTAGTTTCCAAAAAACACCCGATGATGATCGGACGCTAACGTGTTTTTACGCGCTCGGATTTGGGCTCAAAACCATTAGTTGTTGGCTTAAGCACTTATAGAGTACAAATCTCATAAAACTGTCCTCAAATCCAGGCCCAGTGGACCATTCCGAGTCAAACAAGACTAATTTGGGCCAAGACAGACACCGGAAATAAAACCGACTTTTTGCGATTGGGTCAACCCCGGTCAAAGCCATTTCCGAAAGACATGCAAAACAGCCACCCAAACACAAAAATCCATCTCAAAAAAACAAAACCCATCAAATAACCAATCCACGGTCCAAAGCGATGGACCCGCGCAACCCAGCTGAGCCACTCGATCGAGTGCTCAGCCCACTCGATCGAGTGGGCCCTTGTTGGACCCCGAGTGCTGGCACAATGAGCCACTCGACCGAGACTGCTACTTACTCGGTCGAGTAACCCTAGCCGGGGTACATAGCCAAGCCTATATATACAGCCCATGAAACACACAAATTCACACCTTTTTTTTTTGCAACCGTAGACTTTCGATCATCCTTTCGAAACCCTAATTACACAATTATTCAACCCTAAGCAAACCCTAATCAACCTTAATCCCATACACTCAAGCCCTAAGCCTAGTACTTAGGAGGCAAATCCTTAACCACCGCAACTTAGCCTACATACTCGAGACTCCCGTGCAAGCCGCCACTACGAGTTCGGTCCGAGCATAAGAAACATGTAGGTTAAGGGTGTAAACACCCCCTTTTTCTTCTCCTTTCTCATCTTTCTCGCGTCATTTATCGTCATATGGTTCGTTTTTTATTTTATCGCATCATAATATCGTTAATATCGCTAGTATTAAAAGACATTGAAATACTCGTTGATTTGTGTCGAGTGCGAAGGATGTCGGAATAAGGAAACCCGAATACACAAGTGTACTGCACACAGCGTTGCCGGTCGCTTATCCTGACACCCTAGCACTTGATTATTGAAACGAGTCAACTTAAACAATATTTTCTCGTTTTCGTTCGCATCGTTATTATCTAATCGCATATCGTCAATTACGAAACTATCTTTCAAATCGAGCATCTTTTAATAAGGGTTGAAACCCGTTGACGCGGATCTGACATCACATAATCCGTAGGTAATTATTACGATGTCGGAGAAGCCGAGGGAATCAAGTCTTTTTATTCAAGTGTCAATCTTTAGGTTCGATACCAATTCCATAATTGGATGTCGAATCTAACGACTTAGTCAAATAATCAAACCAACCCGATTTCTCGTTGATGTTAATATGGACGTCATACAATTCGAGAAGAATTAATGCGACGACATAAACTCATAGGCAATTTAGATCGTCTTGGTTGATTCAAAAACGACTTATAGCAATCAACTTTTATTTCGCTCTATTATCCAATGTCGATTCAATGATCGCACGTTGGATATGACGAGTATCATACACACGAATCGAGCACAAATTAATCAATATTTATGCCCGATTCAACAAAGTCATCAATTTAGCAAAAATCAAAAGAAATTTCGGAATCATTAACAAAGTTGCGAGCGAATCCTGGTTCTTACAGGGGGCACTCGATCGAGTGCCTAGCCCACTCGGTCGAGTGGCACCCCAAAAACGAGACAGAAGGTTTTGACGACCTCCACTCGGTCGAGTCTCACAGTGACTCGGTCGAGTTGATCAATAACTCGATCAAGTAGGGTCCGAAATACGAGACAAAACACTTTTCAGAAGACCACTCGGTCGAGTCCCTCAATGACTCGGTCAAGTGGCCCTTCTATCGCGTCAAATCGTGAAGTTCTACAAGGTCATTCGAGTCTCGTTGTTGTTTTTTTCGTGACTTAGGTCAACACGTGTCTAATCAATCACGTGAACACCACTTTTCAAAACTATGCATCCTCATATTTACATCATTCCATATTTTATGCATACTGTTATACCGTTACTAACCGTTTGTTACTTTTCTTGTTGATTTATCGTTTGTTTTAATGTACTAAAATGAACCCGCATGCTAAAATACAACTTTGACGTTAAGATTTTAGTTGCATTAAATCGACATAGAAACCCTTTCAATTTCTCACATGCTTAGGGAAAACACTGTTTGCATAACATTTTCCCGTTCGACTAACGTGCGTATTAGAAAATCATTCGATATCTTAGTAGAGGCCGCCAATGTGCGGGCGGGGTTGGGTGTCCTTTGTGGGCTTCCCAACACGTACCCTCACCCCTTACTCAGAACCTCGGTTTCAGGATGCCCGAAACCGTTGGCACACGAGAGTCATTCTATACACGATAACCGGTAGTGACGGTATCGGTATCGCAATGCAAAAGGACGAGCCCAATAAACTCTGACATCGGAAATGGGCCGTATTTTGTATACGGCCCACTACGACATAGAGTGGGTTCGAACAGGCCCAAACTCCCACAAAGTTCGGTGGCGACTTCACTTAGATTTAAATTTCAATTCGATCCATTCTCATATGGGGATTCATTCTCCTCTCCAAACCTGCGCGTGGCCGCGTCGGGGTGGACCTATGTCATGTCCACAGCTGTCCTCAAGGGAAGGACGTTTACTGCGGACCCATCATCAATTAGGGTCATTGGGAGATATTTATTCCGGCAGATCACCATGATATATAGGGCCAAGTTATGGGTGGACCCAAACGGTGGGAGGTCGGACTCGGAGAAAGTGATAAGTGGGCTTTCTCCTTTGGACTTGCCTTTGAGGTGAGGCAAAACAGTGGCTACCGTTTCGGTGGGGGTAACCAATGAGTCAACCTTGATTTCATCGAGAGCCCTAGTAAGTGCTGCCCGATGCTCCTGTGAACTAACCAAAAGCTGCCTTATAGTAAAATCAGTTCGGACCCTCTTTAGTTGTTTGACTAGGGCCGTGTCAGTGTTCAGTTCCTCGAGAGTAGGTTCTGTCCTGGCAGGTTCAGTGACGGCTTCCGGGGTAGAGAGACCGGTTGTGATGACGTGTGTGCCGGCCAGGGCCTTGGTTTTGGCCTTTCGGTTTTCTTTGACGGTGATGGGGACAGCTTCCCCCTTAGCCAGGTAAACGTCATCTTTATCGTCGTTCCATATCCCGTGATTTGGGATATTTCTCCAGTCAACTATTTCTCCAGTAAAAATGGCGTGAGTAGCAAGTGGGTTATTTTTGTTACTCGGCTTATCACTGGGTAGTGGTATCTTCCCATTTTCGATTAGATCTTGAATGAGATGCTTTAATTTCCAACATTTCTCAGTGTCGTGCCCGTTGCCTTAGTGATATTGGCAGTAAGCCTGAATGTTGTAGCTCTTGGACCGTTTGTCGACCGGAACTTCTGGAGTCGGGCCTATCGGTTGGATTAGGCCTTTTCAAGACAGACTTTGTAACGCATTAGCATAGGTTGTTCCTATATCAGTGAATACTCGAGTTGGAGTATTCCTTTTGGTCGAGGTGTCTAGTGAGTTAACCTCGTCAAAAATGCTGCGGGTTGCACCTGGAGTTGCGGACTTGCTGGCGGACGAGCTGGCCCCTTGATACCCTTTGGCAGAGGCCTTAGTAAGGTTCTCTAGCCTTAAGTCATCTTCGATTCTTGTACCCATTTCGGTTAAGGTAGCGAAATTGGGTATAACAGCATACCGGAGATGGACCCGGTAAGAACGAAGGAGGTTCTTGACAAAGGCCTTCACTAGAACCTTTTCACTGGGCTTGTCAACCAGCTTAACGCTTTCGGCCCTCCATCGTTGAAGATACTTGGTGAACCCCTCTTTAGGCTCTGGGGCCATGACCTCCACGGTACGCATGGTAGTCTGGATTTCGGTATTGTCCGCATAGTTTTGGGCGAACTCCATTGCTACATCATCCCAAGTCTTGTATTTCTTGGAATTGAGCCTGTAGTACCAGGCTCTTGGGTGCTTTTCCAAGGAGGAGGCAAAAAGATGCTTGAACATGTTCGACTTGACTCCTTTAACGGCCATGAACTCCTTAAACGCCCAGATATGGTGGACCGGGTCTTCAGTACCCTCGAACATTGGCAAACCCGTCAGGTTGAGATTGGCGGGTAGCTCATCGGTCATGGTGTGTAAGTTCGAGCATTCTCCGTGTGGATTGAGCTTTGGGACGACTAATGGACCTGTTCCTGCAATTTGTGGACCGCGCTGGCCAATTCAGCTAACGGCCCATCGGTATCAACGTTGCCATTGGGGGTTCCTTGTTCCACAGCGCTTACCCGAGTGACGATGGCAATCTGGTCTTCCTTCATTTGTCTCAATTGGTTTTGGATCTGAGCCAACGAAGCTGTCAACTCATCAATGGCTTATTTCGTCATGGTTCGGGTGAAGGGCGGCCTGTCTGTAAGAATACCGCGTAATCAGCAACTTAACCCAAATCCTAGGAAAAAGTACATCCCGAGCAAGGAAAAAGAAGACTAAGACGGAAATGACTCAGAAAAGACACCTAGATGGGTGACTTGTGAAAAGGTGGGCCTTCCTTAGGATCCATCTGTGTGGGATGGGCCCCGTTCGAAGGGAGGTTCACGTGAGACATTCCCCAGACCCTGGACTCGATTGTGTAAACGGGCCAACCCTTGCAGAAGTATGTCCTACGTAGGTGGGCCTTGCCTTAGTAAAACAAGGCGGACTGGGATAGGCAAGAAATCCTTAATATAAGATCGACGGAGTTTCGACACTGGAGACTTCGACGACTTACGACACGACCCGACACTACTAAATACGGGAGGTCCTAAGAAGAGGAAGGTTTCGAAATATGATTTTTGAAAACCCGAAAATCGGGGAAAAAAACCCGGCCTTTTTTCGAAAAAAACGGAAAAGGTGGGGCGGGTGACGGTTTTGAAAGTTTCGAAAATAATTTTGAGTTTTAATTTGGGCATAATCCGGCTAGAAAAAGGGCTATTTTGAGTAAAATCGTAAGTCCTAAATTCGGTATATGCCCGGGGTTTTTAAATAGGATATTTTGAAAAGGATGCAAATTTTGAAATGACGTTTTTTGAAAAAGATGTGGATCAAGTAGCACGTAATCATGGAAACAGTATAATGACACCATGTATGCTCTTAAACTAAGTCTCGGTCAGTCTATAAGAGTGTATACCAGTGTACATAGCCTATTCGAGAATCGGGGCAGACTTCCTAAGTCGAGTTGAGCTTAGAACATGCCGTAAAACCCATATGAATCTGCTATGAACACCTTTTGACATATCCAATTTGGATTACATCAATGGTATAGTGGGACGTCAGTCACCAGTACCGGCCCGGGAAAATATGGGGTTATGCATGAACCGTAAAACTAAAGTGCGTATTGTACTAGTCAGACGATTTCTATTCGAGTCTCACCCTGAGGATGCCGATGGTAAGTCACGCATCAGTTAATCCCCAGCGGAGTCGCCAAATTGTGGACATGACATAGGTCCACCCCGACGCGGCCACGCGCGGGTTTGGGGAGGCGAATGAATCTCCAAATGAGATGGGTCGAATTGAAATTTAAATCGAAGTTGGAGTCGCCACCGAACTTTGTGGGAGTTCGGGCCCGTTCGAACCCACTCTATGTCGTAGTGGGCCGTGTACAAAATACGGCCCATTTCCGATGTCAGAGTTTATTGGGTTCGACCCTTTGCATTTGATACCGATACCGACGTTATCGGATATCGTGTATTGAATGACTCTCGTTTGCCAATGGATTCGGACATCCGGAAACCATGGTTCTGGTGAGGGTACGTGTTGGGAAGCTCACAAAGAACACCCAACCCCGCCCGCACATTAGCGGCCTCTACTAAGATAACATTTGACTCTCGAATACGCGCGTTAGTAATACGGTGAAAATGATATGCAAACATTGTTTTCCCTAAACATGCACAAATTGAATGGGTTGCTAAGTTGACTTAATGCATGAAAATTAACGTCAAAGTTGTATTTTAGCATGTGAGGTTTGTGTTAGTCTAATAAAACAAATAATGAAAAGAAATTGCTACAAACATGAACAAACATGTTAGGAACGGTTTGTAAACCGAATAAGAAATATAAATTTGTTAACATGCATGATTTTGAAAAGGCTTTATGACACGTGACGAATTAACACGTATTGACCGAGGTCGAAAAATATTTGTCGAAATCTGAAAATATGCCGAGAAAGTCGTTGTTTTATGTAAAAAAACGATGTTAAGAAAAATAGAGAAAGCAAAAAAAGGAGGCCGCGGTTTCCAGGCCCCCGCGCAAGTCCCCTGGGAGGGGCGCGACTCGCGTGGGCGGCTTTCTCGGCTCGTTTATTTTCGAAAGTTGATAATTTTATTAAATCGCGTACAAATATTGCATAATTTGTACTTGACTCAATATTTTCGATATTCGTTATATTCGATATTCGATTATGAAATCGATATCAAATACTCGGAATAAATTTTTTAGAAAAAAAAGTTTTGAAAATCATTTTTGTAAATTAAACTAAAAACGATGTTTGACTCTCTCCGCGTTGAAAATCGTTGTGTTAGGTTTTGGAGATTGTATAACGATTTTCTAACATCAACGAGATTAATGTAATTCTTTTAATACGATATTCGACTAGAGAATCGATATCATATTTTTAAGAATATTCGTTATATGAAAATAGTTTTGTTAGTATCGATATTAGAAATAATAAAAAAAAATGCGACGAATGACCCATAAAAAATAACCGACGAAGACACGACGCAAAGAAGAAAAAAACGAGAGAAAGGAAGGAAGAAAAGGAGAAGTCGGGTTTGATTTTACACCCTCAACCAACATGCTTTTGTTTACTCAGATCGGGGCTCGTCGGGATGTGGCTAGGGCACAGGAGCGTCGAGTTAACGTAAGTGAGTTAGGGTGGTTTGGGTTCGGACGTGTAGGGTGTCGGGTCTAAGGGGCCGGTTCCTTCGGGTCTCGGTGTTATACTGTCGGTTTCTCGATGCTAAGTGTAAGGAGTACGTCCGGGAGTGAATGTTTAGATGTATGAATTTTCTGTGTGTGGGTTGAATGTGTATGAATATTGTTTTTGAGGATCCTATTTATAGGAAAAGAAGGTTGAGAGAGGTATCTTGCTTGGACAACAAGAAATACCGGTTTGGATAGGAAACATAAGAATTTGAAAGGAACGAGAATTCCGTTACTTGGTGAAGAAGGAAGGAAATCTCAGCTGGGAAGGGGAGCTCGGCCGAGTATCCTATGCCCGGTCGAATGTTTGATTCGATGTTCGGATAGAATTCCTACTTGTGATCGAACTCTATCCTTAAACGGATTTGTTTAATATTTTTGTGTAGCTGATTTTTGTAGTATTCGAGTCTAGGCCGGACTTGTGAGGTGACACGACTGGTCCTTGTGTCTCGGGAATATCTTTGACCGGGTTTTGACTCGGTCGCTGAAAGATGGTTTTGCCCCTGGTGTCGGATTCGACCCAAATTAGTCTTATTTGACTCGAAATGACCCGCTGGGCCTGGTCTAGAGGTTGGTCTGTGAAATTTGTACTCCGTAAAAAGCCCAAGCCAAATGCCCATGATTTCGAGCCCATTTCCGAGTACGTTGAAGCACGTTAGCGTCCGATCATCATCGGGTGTTCGTCGGAAGCTACTATAGACACCTAGCGGTCAAAATGTGGGTGTCTACAGGTACCAATAAATAATCTCATCTCAACTTTTCTGGCAGGCCCTTTCATCCTGAGTGTTCACACCCCCCGCAAGTTCAACAACCCACGAGGTGAAATCCGGGAGGGGACCGTGATGAAGGGCCCCGGCTAGGTCTTAAGCTAGCCTCACCAACTCCAATATATA
This sequence comes from Agrostemma githago, assembly GCA_958450325.1. Classification (NCBI taxonomy): domain Eukaryota; kingdom Viridiplantae; phylum Streptophyta; class Magnoliopsida; order Caryophyllales; family Caryophyllaceae; genus Agrostemma; species Agrostemma githago. Next base: position 54,292,234 of record OY288247.1, on the reverse strand, counting down.
TAAATATTCATCAATCATTCTCCCATCATTATTCAACATTATTCTTATTAGCACGATATCACATCGTACTCGCAACTCATACATGCATCATAACATTAACGTATTCTAAGTAAGGAACGCCTTACCTCTACAAGCGTGTCACAACCACAATCAAGCGGGTTAAAAGACCTCCTCAAAACATATTCACCTATAATCAATTGATATTGACATATAAGTACTACTTAGATTGATCACGCTCTAAGACGTTAATAAGATTAAAGACTTAATCTTAACTTCTGATTTTACAGCATTGTACTGTCTTGTTATAAAATACATAATTAAATAACTACTACTTCAATTAACACGAGATCAACTGTTTTAGAACCGTGATTGTCTTGTCTACCATTTATATTCCATAACGTTTATCTAAATATCATCTTAACATTGACTTAAAACCTGATCTCTACAGACTGACAGAATTCGTCGCATAAAAAATATTGATGAATTACTAATACTAGAATAATTCTTTTAACTCCATTCCAACTTCTATTATCAACTAGACTCAATAAATTTAATGTTGGATGAAATCCAAACTCAATTATGATATATAAATTTGTTTTTACACCCATTATTATATAGCATTACTGAATCAATGATTTATAAACGACGGTTAACCAATAATTTCTCTAGAAGAAACGACTTTGAAACCAATTACGAAATTTTGACAGGCATAAACTAGACTTGAAATAAACTAGGGTTTGTTCTTCGACTTTTTCTGAATTCGAAAGATAAACACGTCTATCAACGAACACAAGACAGTTCTACGAATCTAAGAATTTCAGTAACTATTTCCTAATTAATGTCTTTAATCTGATCTTCCTCCTAATTCATATTGAGAATGGTAAGCACACCTAAACCCTAATTATACTCTTAAACAACGTTTAAATGAAATTAAGGAACTTAAATGACTCAATCATATAAATGAATTGCTAGGATACGATTTGGATCGAATCCTCTTCTCCTCTTCTCTCTTCCTATTTCTCTCTTCTCCTTTCTTTCTTCTCCTTTCTTTCTTCTTGAGCGTTCATTGTCTGTGAAGGTAGTTTAGGGTTTGCTTCATTATTATTAGGGTGGGTATACGTGGTTCTAAGTAAGATTAGGAGTATTTGATTAAAAGTGGGTTAAAAACCTGGATTGGTCAATTTCAATCTGTTTTGTTGGTTTATTCTTCTATAAAGTCATAACTCAATGGGTTCGGGTTGCCACCGCCAACTCGGGTGTTATAACTGAGCCACAAGGCAGGTATTACAATCTACCCTCCTTAAAAGAAACTTCGTCCCCAAAGTTCACCTCTCGCTACGGAGCGACTAACTATATCACTATCTAATTGACCTATCAATCAATTACCACACTAACATAAGTGACATAACAGTTGTAAGAAGAACGAGTTATTACAATCTACCCACCTAACAGGGAGCTTCGTCCCGAAGCTCAGTATCCAACCATTCATGACACCTCTCGACTAACGGTGCCGCTCACCATTCAAACTTAATGGAATACATCACATGACTCCTCGTATAACTAACTGTTGTATCTGCATCACGTATTACTAACTAACTACTCACACACTTATGATTAACGTCCACCATTTATACTTACTACACGACGACTGACACGATCATTGAGTACACATATCATAAGAAGCAACGGGTATGACATCCTACCCTCCTTATAAGGAACTTCGCCCCGAAGTTCAGTGATCTTAGTCTTACTCTACCCAACCCATCTAGTATATTACGACACCATCTTGACACTAATGACTACACTCCTCGATCTTATTATATAATGCGCTATTTAATCATCATAAGACAGCATTGTAAACTTTTCATACAAATAAACGTGTAGGCCTTGGCTAAAGGGGTGAGTAGCTTAGTAATATCTGTAATCAACTCATGTGATCCATCATACGATTTTCAACATATTTCTCATATATATAACATCACTCTGTCATTTCATGACATCCAACTCTTTTGACATCAAGACTAACACAACAACTCATTCACGTTTCATCTAGATTTCGCAACTTACTCACTCATCAACATAAATTCTCGCATTTATTAACGATTAACAACATAAATTCTCTTCTCTTTTACTAATATCTGCAAGAATCATTACTAATATTTTCTCATGATTCAACATAAGTACCAACGGATTCTTGCATTTTCATTTTCATATATCATACTTCACATAATTTAAGAAGACCACTCACTAGTACTATTGTGTTTATCCTCATTATTCATGTCATGACTCAATTCGCATGTCGGTATGCCACATACAATGTACTTGTGTCTTTAAATAATTGCGTGAACCCTCACTCCGCGACACTCTTAAATATTTGGACACTGAGATTATCAAGTATATAAGACAGTTAGTTCACATTAAGATAGTTTGCTCTCATTCAATATTGAAATTTCTCAGTGCGTGACATTATATTTTGCTTCTGATCGTGATGTTACTACCTTTATCTATAACCCGACATGCTGACCTCGAAACATAAGTGATGACTTAATGAATCGACGAATATACCTTCAACCCTCAACTATTTCGGTTGACGCTATCCTTAGCTCTAAAGCTTGGTGACATAGGGCTCAATTCACACAACATAGTTAGTCTGAGCGGATTTAATAGCTCAGACCTTCCAGACATGGAAGGACGTATGTCTCTCTTCAGTTTTGCTACAACTACTTTATCATGTAATTATTTGACCCTTCACTGTTCATTAATCTAGATCATTGTACCATCATTATATCTTTTATCCTTTTGTTACTCCTATTTATACAGTTAGACTCGTTAATAACCATTATTACGACATTCTAACTAGTGATTTAAACAACTCCGTATTCTCATGACATCCCCTCACTATATTTCACGACTAGATCTTATCATTAAGACACATACTCTCAATCTATATTATGATAACTCGTGGACACAATTGTATCTTTAACAGGTTTAGAGTCACAAGGAGACACATATATATACTGAGAGAAAGCTTGAGCAGTCAATATAATTATCATGGCAAGACAACAACACAACTGAACACTCTCAGATAACCACGTTAACAACTTCAAACCTTGAGACGATTAGCAGGTGACATTCATTCCTCGTAATTGCAACAACCAACCAGATAGCTTATAATTGCAACCCTAACAAACAACTTAAGACCACCAATCAACCTGTAGTCATTATAAGCATTCATTCCTCTTTGTAAGGACGGGAAACTCATCAAAGATGTATGAGATTAATTAAAACCAACATTTGACTTGTTCACCAGACGTGTCCAAAATCTATACATTATTAGACCAAAATCTGAATATTGATGTCATGTTTAATAGTGCATAAGTTGAGTATTCGGTTCATTGTCTGATTACTCGACCATTCCTGACTTGCTTCTCATTGGGACGACTTACACTTATTGGATACGTGTACCGATGTTCTTTATCACATAAGCGACTCATGACGAATTTATCAGACAACAACACATTTGATCCATAAGATCCACGTTTAGGCAAATATGCAACATGAACCAGTATAACCTCTCGTGACCCGAATTTACTCTGAATTCATCATTAACATATAAGTTTAACTCTATTAAACCATATAATAAGTTAGACATTTTCACATTGGTGCATTCACTTGAACAAGGCGAAACAATTATCATTAAGTAGAATTAGACGTTTTCTGAACATTGCAGTCATGATAAAAAAAACACAATTCAATCATCGTACTCAAAATAGTGTAAAACCAGTGGGGTTAGATTCTGAAGATAACCGTCTACAACTTTCTAGTTAAAACTATTATCAAATTCCAAACGTAACGGTGATTTGCAAAAACGTTCTCATGAGCTGGCAGATTTTGACCTTGAAACGTTTTGATTGGTAAAACGAGTTTCAAATCATATTTTTGAGCAAATAAAGTTCAAATATTATCCAAACTCTTCAAAATGATGACCTTGGTAAAAGTTCCCAATGATAATTTATTGTCGAAGTAAGTTTTATATTAGAAACATTGACCACCAGCAAATAGGTTGAAGTACGTACTTAGATTTAGATTCGTAAATTTTACACTGAAGAACTAAACATGAAATAAACGTGATTTTTTTTCAAACTTTTGTGAAATAGGCATTGTAAATAGGTGAAACAATTCAGTACCATATTATTCATGTTCGCGAAGGTGTTTTAAGTTGTTCTAACGACACGATTAGCAAAATGTTAGCTTAGGTCATCAAAACAGAACTCAATAAACACATTATTCCAAATAGATGAAGTGTTGTAAATGTGCATGTCATTAACTTAACATGACTTTTTATAAATACTCATTTAAACCATCATGAAAAGAAATCAATAACAAGTTACGACTCATAACCTATAAAATTGACAGGGAAGCACATAAACTTGAAACTGAACACCAATGTTCAAGTGCATGACTTTGACAGAAATTCACATTAATGAATATACGAGACTGTAGACACCCTCATTTTGCCTGCTAGTGTCTATAGCAGTTCCCGATAAAACACCCGATGATGATCGGACGCTAACGTGACTTAATACGCTCGAATACGGACTCGGAATCAATAGTATCCGACGTGGGCATTTAGCAGCGTGGAAATCTCTCAAAACCGACCTCAAATCCAGGCCCAGTGGGTCGTTTCCAATAAAATGAGACTAATTTGGGTCAAAATCGACACTGGAAATAAAACCGTCTTTTGGCAACCGGGTCAAAACCCGGTCAAAGACGAATCCGACACAAAAAACAGCCATGTTCGTTTCTAGAAGCTTGTCCAACAAACAAATCTCATTAAAAAAAGTCAACAAATCATTCCCTAAATATACTCCCTCCATTTTGACCCACTCGGTCGAGTAAGGCCACGAACCGGCCGAACCGGACTCGAACCGGGCACTCGATCGAGTACACACGCTCCACTCGATCGAGTAGCCCTAAACCGGGGTATTTGTTCTATAAATACCCCGTCACCCTAAGCCATTTCACAAGGTTTTCTTCAACCCTAATCATCCAATTTTGCAACTTTACACTACAACTTCACCACCTTTCAATCGTCCATCTACATACACATATACACATTCAAATTCCCGAGATCAAAATCCGTCAAAGACACATACACCATAACTCTACTTACATATCTCGACAGTCCCGCGCTCCCGTCGCTTTTACGAGTTCGTTTCCGAGGCCATTTAAGCATGTAGGTTGAGGGTGTAATTCAAATCCCGACATCTCCTTTCTCCTTTCTCTTTTTAGATTATATATGTATATTATTATTATTATTATTATTATTGTTGTTGTTGTTGTTGTTGTTGTTGTTGTTATTATTATTATTACTAGCATTAACATTTTAATTCCATTACTAACATTATTTTAATTTTGCTGCTAACATTTTATTTATCGCAACCTAACATTTTATTTATGTACTCTAACCACTAACATTATTTATTTATTTATTTACATTTCGTCATTAACAATTAATACCGTGTATGTGTATATGTACATAATAATATTAAAATTCGAGTCCTAACACGTTTGAATGTGACGACCATCCAAAGTCCGTTTAATCCCTTTACGAGCAACGACGGAGGTGGCACCCTTTCGAGGAGCGCCGCCCCAACGTACTCAAGGGCGTAACGTGATCGTGGTCGATCATAGTTGAACGCGTTTGACTCCATTTCTAAGATTAGTGGGAAATCCGTTGATGCGAAAATCAACATCACATAATCCGTTAGGATTACTTTCGATGTTGTGACGCGGAGGGACACCATTTCGTCACTAATCAAATCTTTTCAATCCAATAACAACTTTTCCTATAAAATTCCGATGACGGTATTATAATCGTAATAGTACACGATTATAGCACCAAAAACTGAGTTAAATTTAAATCATTCAATATTTCTATTTAACTCGGCCAACCATTGACTTTGAACAAATAAAACGAAACGAGTCATGCCTCGTACAGGGGGCACTCAACCGAGTAGCACCCCAAAAACCGGGCAGTAGCCACCTTAAAGGCACACTCGACCGAGTCCGTGCCATGACTCGATCGAGTGGACCCTGTAGCATGGAAAACCGAGCGCTTTGATCATCATTTGAGCCTCGTCATTTTTTTTCAACTTTTAGTCGACACGTGTAAAGTCAATCACGTGATCCTATTTTTCAAAACTCATGCATATCATATCACTTAAAACGACTTTGATCGACGGTCTCGCACTATTAATCTTGTGTCAACGACTCTTTAGTCGTATCCGACACATGATTAATTTAGACTCTATTCCTTGATGTGATAAGTCGGGACAAGGCATCGAGATTCGGGATCGGGCTAGCACCACGTCTAGGTTCCATATCTCCGTCCTCCGTTTAATACACAATATAATGTGTATTTAATCGAAGTTCGTCCGTTTGCACAACTTACGGTCTAGTTTATATTTATTATATACGGGTCCGTTTCTAGTTAACGTTTACCATTTCCTATTCGATTATTCTATTTTATTGCTCGTTGTATTGTGAATTCCGGGTTGTATTCCGCCCGTGTAATTTGTAATTTATTTACGAGTTTTCTATTTTCGATGTTTGCCATTTATTGCCTTAAATGAACATCACATGCTAAATCACTTTGACGTGAATCAAGATGCATTAAAATGACGTAGTTAACCAATAATTCGCATGCTTAGCCGAAAACGTTGTTTGCATATCATTTAGTCGTTTTACTAGCGCGCGTACACGAACACGAACGATGTCTTAGTAGAGGCCGCCATTGTGCGGGCGGGGTTGGGTGTCCTTAGTGTGCTTCCCAATACGTACCCTCACCCCTTACTCAGAACCTTGGTTTCCGGATGCCCGAAACCGTTGGCGCACGAGAGTCATTCTTTACACGATACCGGTGTAGATGGTATCGGTATCACAATGCAAAGGGACGGGCCCCATAAACTCTGAAATCGAAGTGGGCCGTACTTTGTGTATAGCCCATGACGACATAGAGTGGGCTCGAATGGTTCCGAATTACCATAAATTCGCTGGCGACTCCAACTTTGACTTAAATTTCGAACCCGAGAACAATCTTACCACGAGATTCATTCGCCTACACAAACCCGCGCGTGGCCGCGTCGGGGTGGACCTACGTCATGTCCGCAGAGACGACACATATATCATTTTAATAACACGTTGTACTCAAATTAAATTAATAAACAAAATTTGGTTCCACACATTATCTTGTGAATCACATTGTATTAATTAGGGTGAAATAGAAATGACGCATTTATCTATACATTGTTTCTACTTATAATACAAACAGCTCGACATAATTCCAGATACCACATATGCTTTCAGGAATCAATTAATAGACAAGTTCATTTATGTCAATACGAGAGAGAAAGAAGAGGACCAATAAGAAGTACTCAAATTGATATAAAGCAAGTAACTCACATTAACTCAAAATGGGTCTCAAATGTTCTTACAATATTCGACTCTTAGTCTCGTTAACTTGTACTTGATTAACATGCGACAAAGCTCCATTAACACGTCACGAGACGACGCTATTAAACGTGTAAATACCGGTCCTAGTTAACATGAAGGCAGATTATACATTATATTGGCAAGGAAACATGTGATACTCGAACCAAATTGCGATTATCCAGATACTTTTGAATAACATTCACATTACTAGACATTTAAACCACATAAGTTATCAACCTTATTGACATTTGACGATACCCATACCACATTAGTCATCGAGCCCTTCAAATAGCATGAAATCGAACTATTACACTACATGGATGAGACAATATCAAGAGTACCTCTATCAACACCCCGTTCACATAACACGAAGGTAGTACTACCTTACTACATCATCAAGACCGACACCGGGTATCATAAAATCAACTAATCATAACCCGTCTATCGCGTACGACATTACCACGTACAAAAGAACTTGACATTATATCTAATTTTACTATCAACCCTGGCTATGACCTGTCTCCCACCCAAGGATGATCGACTCCTACCGCGATCTTACGTACTTTAACCTATTACTCATATGGCATCGTGTACTAAATACTATACCATGATAATACTGTAACTACGTACTATCACACATCATCTCATGTAGTCCACTACATGATATGTGTCGAACAGCGCAGCTAATTATCACAAGAAATTATCACCAATTTATAGCATCACAACGTATCCCACCTATTGTACCCCATCTCATTTCTCACACGCTGTTACTGGGTCAAGACCAGGAGGGCCGAGGTTGGTATAAGGACGTCTCCTCAACCGAATTATAGAGGGGCTCCTGATGGTCCATCACCGGGGTTCATTACTTTCATAGGTTCAATTATTCAGGCTTCAGGATCGATCGCTCTGATACCACTTTGTAACACCCCCATTTACCCAGAAGTCTTATCAAGACCTTTCCAAGTAAATAAAGGTGTTACCATCACGGTATTACCCGAGGAAGTAGTCCATTACAATACAATTCAGAAACCAACCATTTAAAACTAAATAACGAACTATTACAATCTCGTATCTACAGAACACGGTTACATAATTACAGCAACGGAAGCACAACTAATATGACTACAACCTATAACGTGGTCAGTGATAGCGCAGACCCATCCCGTACAGTCAACCAGAATATAATCATCACACATCATAAACCTGCACACTAGCACTGCTCCCCAAAAGACCGAAAATGTCAATTGGATCATCGCAAGTCCCCAACAAAATAGGGTGACAATTTAAATAGAGAATACGGTTAGAATATGCTAACATCATAACACAAGTACATAATATAAAACATTCAGTCTCAATAGTCTTGGTACCATCATCGGTACCAATCCTTAATATCATCTCCACATTCTCAGTACCATCACGGTACCAATCAATATCCCCATCTCAATATTCTCAGTACCGACATCGGTACCAATCAATAATCTCATCTCAACTCTTCTGGCAGGCCCTTTCATTCCGAGTGTGCACACCCCCCGCAGGTTCAACAACCCACGAGGAGAAATCAGGGAGGGGAACGTGATGAAGGGCCCCGGCTAGGTCTAAAACTAGCCTCACCAACTCCAATATATATAAATATTCATCAATCATTCTCCCATCATTATTCCACATTATTCTTATTAGCACGATATCACATCGTACTCGCAACTCATACATGCATCATAACATTAACGTATTCTAAGTAAGGAAAGCCTTACCTCTACAAGCGTGTCACAACCACAATCAAGCGGGTTAAAAGACCTCCTCAAAACATCTTCACCTATAATAAATTGATATTGACATATAAGTACTACTTAGATTGATCACGCTCTAAGACGTTAATAACATTAAAGACTTAATCTTAACTTCTGATTTTACAGCATTGTACTGTCTTGTTATAAAATCCATAATTAAATAACTACTACTTCAATTAACACGAGATCAACTGTTTTATAACCTTGATTGTCTTGTCTACCATTTATACTTCATGACTTTTATCTAAATATCATCTTAACATTGACTTAAAACCTGATCTCTACAGACTGACAGAATTCGTCTCATAAAAACTATTGATGAATTACTAATACTAGAGAAATTCTTTTAACTCCATTCCAACTTCTATTATTAACTAGACTCAATAAATTTAATTTTGGCTGAAATCAAAACTCAATTATGATATATAAATTTGTTTTTACATCCATTATTATATAGCATTACTGAATCAGTGATTTATAAACGACGGTTAACAAATAATTTCTCTAGAAGAAAAGAATTTGAATCCGATTACGAAATTTGACAGGCAGAAACTAGACTTGAAATAAACTAGGGTTTGTTTTTTGAATTTTTCTCAATTCTTAAGATAAACATGTCTATCAATGAACACAAGACAGTTCTACGAATCCGAGAATTTCAGTAACTATTTCCTAATTAATGTCTTTAATCTGATCTTCCTCCTAATTCATATTGAGAATGGTAAGCACGCCTAAACCATAATTATTCTCTTAAACAACGTTAAAATGAAATTAAGGAACTTACATGACTCTATCATATAAATGAATTGCTAGGATACGATTTGGATCGAATCCTCTTCTCCTCTTCTCTCTTCCTATTTCTCTCTTCTCCTTTCATTCTTCTCCTTTCTTTCTTCTTGAGCGTTCATTGTCAGTGAACACTACTAGAAAAGATGGCAAAGAAACCATCTTAAAATGCCCTAAGACACCATTTTGGAGATGATCTCCAGGTCAAAGGTGTCTTTGGGTAAGAAATCATGTGAGAAAAATGATTTCTTTGGCTATGCTTTAGAAACCAATTTTAAGAGATAAATGATTTCTTTGGTCTAGAAGAAAGACACCTTTTGAGAGAGATAAATGGTTTCTTATCTAAACTTAATAAACCATGCAATGCACTTAAATGATTTCTTTGCTTACCCTTAATAAATCATGTAATACACTTAAATGATTTCTTTGCCTACTAACTTAATAAATCATTTAATACTCTTAAATGGTTTCTTTGCCTCCATTACCATTAATATCCAAAAATTAGTCTCTTTGATTTATTTTTAAATTATTTTAATATTTAGATATACAACCCAACTACTCTGTATTACAATACAATGTACGTACTCCGTACTTGTTTTCAAGTATCAACTAAAATAGAGACGGATTTTCATAAATTATCTCATATATATATATATATATATATATCCCGAAATAAGTCGTGATTACATTCGAAGCGCACACTATCCCAAAAAAATTAACATTCACTTTGTAAACATAAATAGCCCCAAGATGTGTAACCATTTTCATATAAGCCAAGACGTATGTGTAACCATTTTCATACTCCGTATATGGCAAAACGTAAGTTTCAAAATGAGTATTCACTTTGTAATCGATCCTCCTCATCTTCAACTTCTTTGTGCTTGAGAACAAACGTAATCCACATCTCTCGTAGCTCATCGATCATTTCTTGTGTATATGATTTCGGTACATCTTTGAAATACTACAACATGGAAAAATTTCACATTAGGCTCATACACTTGGAAAAAGTAAAAAAAGTACTCCATTTGTACATATTTCAACAAATTACAAAGGTGAAAGAAAGGAAATAGATCAGTTCCCAATCAAAACTATACTCTTTGTCTTAAATACGGCGCAAGGTACACTGGAAGTAAAGTAAGTTATGTTTGAGTTTAAGTAAACATAGCATATCGACTTGTTGGTATATTTACCTCAGGAGCATATATACAGACAATTGTGAAGCATCCGGAGGTACAAGCTTGAGCCCCGAATAGAAGAGTTGTTGTTACACCATCTAACCGACGGACCACCAGTGGCACCATAAATATACAACATGCGAAGAATAAACCCGCCATTGAAGCTTTACGACCAATTCGATCTACTATCAGGGCCAATACAATAAGACCCGGAAACTCTGAAACCAATATAATGTGTATATATGTTACTCGCCATTCACACATGGGTCAAATTCGGGTCTTTAGTTCGTGTGTCGAGTTGGGTCACTTTGACAGGTCTACACCAAAGCACCAAAACATGCTAATAAAAAAAAGGACACCGAAATGAAGGAGAGCGTACCTGCAAAACTCGCGATAAAAACATTCTTGTAATTGACGGTATCAGAAGAATGCGACGGACTGTGAGGTGCTCCACAGGAACTGCTCTTACTATTCAACTCAGTAGTCAGCAACACGAGCCCATAGTACGAAAATGCATTTCCAAAGAACGCGATCCACAGCAGCACACTAGTCCTAGCTAGTTCAGGTGACAGTAGCATCACCAGTGATCTAAGTATGCCCAAATCGGAATCCTTCCACTTTGGAGGAGTATTAATATTCCCGGGTTGGCCTAATTGAGAGCTATCTATAGGAGGAAGAGTTCGTCCGTGTAGCTCGATTTCTTGGTCAGTGAGTAAATCACCAGGAGGTAATTCCGTTTTATTCATCTTAGCTATTTTTTCTAACACTTTGGAGGCTTCCTGGTTTTTACCTTTCAGGCAGAAGTACCTAGGGGACTTCGGCGTCACTATGTAAAATATGAGCAAAACGAGGGTTGGTACTGACGATAAACCGACCTGCCATCTCCAACCTAATCTCGGCATAACAATCTGTACAAGAAACGGTAATTAGTAATGGAACTAATCACACGCAGACCGTTGTTAGTTACTGATGTTAGTACTTTTTTGGATTAATAAACATACCCAGGCTAAGGTGGCCTCCAATATTGTACCCAAAGTCCAAAACGCGCTGTAAATAACTAACCAGACACCCCTGTTTGGTGCAGGTAAAAACTCTGTGAACCAGGTGAATAAGACTGGACCGCCTTCTAGACCGACTCCTACCATCCACTCTCAAAGGAGCTCTTCATTGTTAGAAAACAAATATAAGTGTGTATAAAGATGAAGGCGGCTCTTCAAGTGCTCACCCCCCGGAGCACCCGAGAGAAAGCTGTCCACAAGCATAAAAGGTGACAACTGTAAATAAAAGGTGAGACCAAACAATGAGATGGAGAACATGGAGGGAGAGGTTTACTATAATGGTTGTAGAATTGTTTTTAACTCTTTAGGAAGAGTAAAGAAATGGTTGTTCGTTTTGCACTATTGTCCAAGCTCTCAGTAACAATTGTTGTAACAATGAAAAAACTGAATTAAAGATAAGTAAGTCAATAAAAGAGGGACAAAAGGGCGGGAAAACCTTATGCGGAGACTACATGCAGTAACAATGGAAAGCGCCATCACACCATTTACGAAATTTAAACTTAGCAAGCTCTCCAGTTCTGCAGGAAACCTGAAAACACAAATTTCGTAAACAAACACATGAAATCAAACATATCTAGCGCCATAACAAGCCAGGCGGACAAAAACAACCTTTCTAATTCATCTGTTAAAGGAGAAAATTATTTTTCTAGTTGCAAATCAGCTTAAACACGGAGGAGAAATCGGGTTTGGATGTGAGTCGGAGAGAAATGACAGACGTAGCTTTATTAGGATGAGAAACCTAAATTGATACTAAACCACCGATGATAGGGTTAATTAAGAACTAAGTTGACCCTAAATTGATAATTATACAAACAAATTAGAAGATATTTGATTGAATTGTTTCCAGATTGCAAATTAGGAAACAAATTAGAAGAAAATTTAATACTAATACTCAGATAAATAATAGGAATTTCATCAATAATACTCAGCTTAACACAAACAATAAACGATTTCGAATGAAAAAGATACATAATCTGTAACACCCGCTATTTTTCCTAAGCATTTTATTCTTTCGGTTAGGACTTCGTCTTAACTCTGTCACTTTTATTGGCCTCATATTTTATCATTTTACTAAGCTTTATTTTAATTTTTGAGTTTAATAATTTCTATTTTTAATTTTAAAGATTTAAAATTCTTTTAAATCCATTTATTTGGTTTCTTCGTAAACTAAGTAATTTTTCCGCGAGGAATTCTATTTTTCTCCCAATTGACATTTTTAAGCTTGGATTTAAGTTATTCCTTTTTCCTAAAAATGTTTGAATACGTTTATGGAATATTTTCTACTAAGATATATATTTTAGTTACTAAAAACAAGCCATTTATGATTTTATTACGAAGCTTCGCGAATAATTATTTTCTTACGCGAGGTTTACTCGAATTACTTTGAAATGCCTTTAACTATTTTACGATTATACTTTTTATCAACTTATAAATTATTTGAGACTGTTTTCTCACATTTTGGACCAACTAAGCTCTTGGTCACAAGTTTTACTACATTTTATTTAAACGTTTCATTTTATCACATTAAAACGTAATCATAAGATAAATCATTTTCATTCATTGTAACATTTATGTCAAAACTTTTCTTACTCCCTCTCTTATCCATTTGGCCGGCCAACTTATGGTCTAGGTACACTCTTGTATTCTTTTTTTTGAAAGCCTTAATTCATGCTTACTCTTTTAAGTATTGTATCACCCATCTCCACCTTTACTCTCTACATTCATTCTTTTACATTCATCAAAAATATCCATCACTCTCTTCTCCTCTCTTTGGCCGTGTGACCCTTAGCCATTCTAGGCAAATTTTTGCTCCATTTCTAGTCTCAATCACATCATTCTTATCGTCACAATCATCCTCTTTCCGATTCCTTCGTTAAGGTATTAATCGACATCATTTTCGACCAATTTTTACCTTGTTTTTTTTAGTTTTCTCATGGTATTTTCTGCCATGATTTTCGTGTTGGTAGGATTTTTGGACGATCCCGAAGCCGACGAATACATCGTTGATTCAGACTTGGAGTAGAGGTAACGTCGATGTTACTCGGTATTACAAGATTTTAATTGAGTATTTGCATGTATATATTTTTATATTTTATTTTGGCAATATATGTATGTCACGAATTCTGGAAAATTTTTAAAATTGAAATTTTGCATGTTTCGATATTTTTATCGCTTTTACGAGATTAACGATTAAATTGTTATATTAATTTGTAAAATCGTAATAATCGGCCTAAACATGTAATATATATTTATATTCTGGAAAAATGTTGTTTTTGATGATTTTTAGTAATTTAGTATTTTTCTGATATTTTTATATCGATTATTGAATTATTATCGTTTTCGGACAAAAACGATTAAAAACCGATTTTTAGTTCTAGTACTTAAACATTTTATTTTAATCTGATTTTTGACGTGGTAAAACTTTCTGGTGAAATAGAATTTTATGAATTTTCTCATAATTTTTCGGAATTGTTAAGTGGATGAATTAATTAATCACTTTAAATCATCGTTTATCGTTAAAAACCGTGTTTGTTGTTTAAATTCTCGATTTCTGGTCTTTAGTTTAAATCTGGAAAAATTTATGATTCTGATGATTTCATATTAAAATGTATTATTATGATTTTTAGTGCCTTAATAAAATGTTAGGAACGATAGGTTTATTAATAAAATCGTTAATTGCGAAAACGAGTTTAAATGACGGTTTTATTGAAATTTGATGAATCTGGGTTTTGGAAAAATCTGGAAAAATTTATATTCTGTAAAATTAGGATTTTAAAGTGTAATAATAATTTTTTGATATTAATACTTAAATCGCTTTGTAATTACTATTTTTATTAATCGTTATTGTCGAGATTGGACGATTAACGAGAAAACGCTTTAAAAACCTAGTTTTTTTAGAATTCTGGAAATTTTCTTTTCTGGACAGAATGTCCATAAATATAATTTAACTATTTTACGTAATTTTTGTATTATTTATTATAGTCTTTAATTAATAAATATTGATTTTCGGACAAATTGTGATTTATCGTTAAATGCTTCGTATTAACTAAAAGAATTACTTTTCCAGCAATTTTGAAAGTATTTAAATCTGAAACTTTAGGAGTTAAATCATCCCTTAACATACTCTAAATATATTTGTTGGTTTAATTAAATAAAAGACGTTAAAAGATTTAATTTGACATTTGTCGTAAAATCCTATTTATAATTTTATCGTCGAAACTAATAATAATTAGGGAATTTTAGCTTTATAACTTTCGAAAAACACCCTAATTAGTATTATTAAATATTTTTAGATGTCTCTAATCATTTTATAACACTTGTACGATATTTTAATAATTTCATAAAATCAAATGTTCTTACTTTAATAATTAATATCGTTAAGGCCGAAAGTATTAGTTTTATAAATCTATATCGTTTACTAAAATGTGGTATTAGTATGAACTAATATTTTCACTACTTTGATATGATGCTATTTTTAGTAAAGTTTCTAAAAATAGAAGTTTCCTAAAATAGAAGTTTCCTAAAATAGAAGTTTCCTAAAATAGAAAGTTTCCTCTTTTAGAATATAAATGTTTACTTCTTTTATCCTCATATTGTTTATGATGAATACATCTTTTAAATATCGATAATGGTTTGTTTTGGAGTTATGGAATAAGGACAAGTGTGGGTTTAGAGTAATATAGTCTGGGATGTACGTTTTGCCATCAACTGTAAGGCTGGTGTGTCTTTATGGGGCACATTGGTTGTTGAACTGAGCATGGTTTGTGTTCAGGAGAGTGTATATTTACCTTAAACTTAGATATCGCATCGTATAAGTCACGTCGGGTTGAACTGGATATGGTTTGTATCCAGGAGGGGTGTGCACTACTTAAGCCAGGACCTCGCTGCACGCAGTCCTGTTATAGTTGAGTTGCCTAGTTAGAGACTGGATTCTGTTATGAGTTAAGTCTACAGTTCTCGAAGCTAGTTTTTAGTATTATCCTAGTGAAAGTCTAGATTCTACATTAATCCTATCCATAACGCTATTTTGATTATTTTAGTATTATCGATATAAATTGGTTTGCAGGTTGGCAAATATTTTTATGTTTCTTCGGCAACCCTTTTAATTAATTTGTTTTACGCTAAAGCTTATTTTATTATGTTGTTTTAATGTTTTCCTTTTTACTATTTTTCTATAATAGTAATTACAATTTTAAAATCCTGTTATACGGCTGGGAGAACGTTGGCGTTGCTCCCCACTGATTGTGGCTGTTATGTTTTGACATGGCAGGTATACGTGTTCCGGGTGTGGGCTAGCGAGCAGTGTGGATCCTGCTTATTTATTTTTATAATTATGTCCTATGGATTGTTCAAACCCCTTCTGTGGATTGTTTTAAATTTTGGCCATTTTATTTAAGGCCCATTGTTTGACTTTACCATTTTAATTTTACTAAGACATAGTTACAGTGTGTTTTAATCCCGACTCTACAGTGTTTCCGCCACTGTATCGCGTTAGATTTTTTTAGGGGATTACAGTTGGTATAGAAGCATCACTGCTCCCGACGCTTACACACCTGAAATTAGGGAAAAATACCAGTAAATTATTTAAACAGTAATAAAGATATTATTAGAAATGGGTAGAAACAAATAAGGACTTAACTGTTAAGATACTCTGTTCCTGAACTCAATGATTAGCATTGAATATTTGTTTTATATGTCGAAGAAGATGAAAGAACAAGTTGCTGATATGCTGCTCCAGATCGGGACAAGACCTACTTAGCACTCTCAACACCTGCTGACTCGAGTGGACAACTAGGTGCTCCAAGAAAGATTTCGATAATGACTTTTAGCTCCGGTTCAGTTTACTTAAGCTACAGGCAAGATGATCAAGAGTAGATTCATGTTCCATGATGTCGCAGTAAATCCAGATGGAGCGACCCATGACTTGTGTGCTCGTTCCTCTACAAGAAGATGAAGTAATCCATTTTGGATTCCCTCGTGAACTCGGGAGGCCGAAGATTCTCTTCTGGTTCAAGAACTTAGTAATATAGGATCATCGATTCTTTTCTTCCTTTCCCTATTTCTTCCAATTCTCCTCTTATATATTCTCATCTTCATTCTCTTGGTGAATCCTTGTTCTATTCTTCTATTCTACCATCTTTCTCTTGAGATTCTTTTGTTAGACCGGTTTCTGTCTCAGTGAACCCCGTGAAAGGATATAGATGTTTGAGGTTTAGTAAACCCTTGTTACCGAGGGCGTGAGGGTTGTGAGTTATACCTTGTTATATATCTTAGTAAGCTTTTGAGGATCGATTTGAATAATAAATTGTCAATTAATGGAATTAGGTTGGTACTTTAGACTCTGAATCTTGGGTTATAGGTTACTTGATTATTTGGAGGACTTAGAGTTGAATATATTTTGGGGTAGTAAGAGTATATCGTATTTGATGGATACCTAGTACCTAATTTAACCTAGAACCGAACCAAGTGTAGCTAATAATAGAATTTTGAGATTCCTACCTAAATGTTATTTGATGGATGCATCGGGAATGTTTGGGATCATAGAGTACTGTTTAAATTGTTAACCTGAGTGTTGTGGTACCATAGAAGGTTTTCATTAATACCGTTAGAAATTTTGGTTAACATAAATTACCCGTGTTTCTTAAGGATTAGATCGTTAATCGTTGGTTAAAGTTGTAACCTAGGAACTTTGGAGTTGAGTGATCTAAATTGAATAAATTGTTGTTAACCTTGAAAAGGATAAACATGTTGCCATTAGAGGTTGGATTTATAGCGTTGTTTTGAGGAACATTTTGATGTCAATCATCTTAATGGATTTATAGTTCAGAACCTTAGACCAACGAGATTGTGGCTTCGTTGAGTTATTAAATATTTTGTGGTTGCACCATTACGATTAGAAATTTGATGGACTTATTGGAAACATTATTCGAATGATGTGTTTGAAAATGTGAGTGTTTGCGCCATTACCTATAGGTTTGAGCGTGTTTGAGGATTTATTGTACTTCCCCAACTTCTGTACTGGTGGTATTATAAATATGTCGGTGATCATCTTTGAGGATTTCGTGTCCGAACTTTGTTAATTGGTGGGTTTTAGTTAGTGTTCCTTACTCGAGAAATTTGAAGTATACCTCGAGTTCAGACCTTATGAACTTTGAATTACGAGCCTTAGTGATTACAAGTTTGGGTATGTTTTGATGACTGTTGGAATCTTAATTAATGGATTAGTCTAAATCGTTTGTGGATTCTTACCATACTAATTGAAAGATTATATAAGTATGTAAGGCTTAATTTTGGAGGCTATAGCAGTTGATGTTTTTGGAGGTTTTAGATTGAGTAGGACCACCCTGTACTGATATTGGACTTAGCGTTATTTGATGGGAATTAGGAACCCGTGTTTGTGGAAGTCGTGCTAGGAATCTCGAGATGATTAATTTCTTCCATAATCCTTGAGAGCTCTTTTTGATTCTCAACTCCGTCTTTCTTCCTGCTCCTCTTGAATTATGTTACGGTAACTCCTGCCAATCCCTTCAACCTTTGTCGATTTTGAAAGCTCTTATTTTTAATTTATTTATCCTTGTTCTATTTGCCCGTTAACTATTTTTCGAACTCCCTATTTTATAAAAAGTTTGACTACTTTAAAAAAATTGGACTATCGTAAAATTTTAACATTTTGAGTTATAATTTCTAATTGTGAATTTGCCCGTTTTGTAAAAAGCTGGACTAATTTAAAAATTTTGATTTTCATGAAATTTTAACATTTTGAAGCATGATTTCAAATTTTTAAACTCCCCATTTTGTAAAAACTTTGAGCAATTTAACATTTTGGGTTATCGTGAAATTTAACATTTTTATTTTATAATTTAAGAACTATATACTTCACTTTGTTTTATCTTTGGTTGATATTTATATTTAGATCTATTTCAAAATGCCTTAATAATTTATTTTAAACTATTTTGAAATTATTTTAAATTTTTGATTTTCAAGCGATCAAAATTTATGAAGACTTTTATATTTCCAAGTACTTCAATTTGTATAGAATTGTTATGTAAAACGTTTTAACATTGTCGAAATTATTTTGTATGTTCAAGTTTGATAACATTTTTGAAAACTTTCATAATTACTTTGATAACATTTTCGAAATTTTAACGTTTTGAGAATTGATTTTCATTTTATTGTTGGTGAACTTTTGAATCTGTTATTGTAAATGTTTGACGGCTGGTGCGATTTTTACTAACTACAAAATTTGATTTCTCCAAACTAAATTTTGTTTCATCAAAAAAAAAGAATAATATCGAATTTCTTAATCAAAATATTTTACTTTTGTTTTCAAAATATTTTGGTTATCCTATTTCCTTCGAATTTGTTTACAAATGTTATTTAACGTTATTATTTTATCAAATAACTTTACTTTACGATTTCATTAATCAAAAGATTCTAAACTTCGGGTTGGTTAACCCAATTCTTCTTGGAATAGATATTTGTCTTCGATGCGAGCTAAGCATCCTCAACTCTTCGAGTAAGGTAAACCTCGATTTCCTATCTGCTTATTCTTAGTTTCGAGGACGAAACTTTCTTTTAGTGGGGAGGATTGTAACACCCGCTATTTTTCCTAAGCATTTTATTCTTTCGGTTAGGACTTCGTCTTAACTCTGTCACTTTTATTGGCCTCATATTTTATCATTTTACTAAGCTTTATTTTAATTTTTGAGTTTAATAATTTCTATTTTTAATTTTAAAGATTTAAAATTCTTTTAAATCCATTTATTTGGTTTCTTCGTAAACTAAGTAATTTTTCCGCGAGGAATTCTATTTTTCTCCCAATTGACATTTTTAAGCTTGGATTTAAGTTATTCCTTTTTCCTAAAAATGTTTGAATACGTTTATGGAATATTTTCTACTAAGATATATATTTTAGTTACTAAAAACAAGCCATTTATGATTTTATTACGAAGTTTCGCGAATAATTATTTTCTTACGCGAGGTTTACTCGAATTACTTTGAAATGCCTTTAACTATTTTACGATTATACTTTTTATCAACTTATAAATTATTTGAGACTGTTTTCTCACATTTTGGACCAACTAAGCTCTTGGTCACAAGTTTTACTACATTTTATTTAAACGTTTCATTTTATCACATTAAAACGTAATCATAAGATAAATCATTTTCATTCATTGTAGCATTTATGTCAAAACTTTTCTTACTCCCTCTCTTATCCATTTGGCCGGCCAACTTATGGTCTAGGTACACTCTTGTATTCTTTTTTTTGAAAGCCTTAATTCATGCTTACTCTTTTAAGTATTGTATCACCCATCTCCACCTTTACTCTCTACATTCATTCTTTTACATTCATCAAAAATATCCATCACTCTCTTCTCCTCTCTTTGGCCGTGTGACCCTTAGCCATTCTAGGCAAATTTTTGCTCCATTTCTAGTCTCAATCACATCATTCTTATCGTCACAATCATCCTCTTTCCGATTCCTTCGTTAAGGTATTAATCGACATCATTTTCGATCAATTTTTACCTTGTTTTTTTTAGTTTTCTCATGGTATTTTCTGCCATGATTTTCGTGTTGGTAGGATTTTTGGACGATCCCGAAGCCGACGAATACATCGTTGATTCAGACTTGGAGTAGAGGTAACGTCGATGTTACTCGGTATTACAAGATTTTAATTGAGTATTTGCATGTATATATTTTTATATTTTATTTTGGCAATATATGTATGTCACGAATTCTGGAAAATTTTTAAAATTGAAATTTTGCATGTTTCGATATTTTTATCGCTTTTACGAGATTAACGATTAAATTGTTATATTAATTTGTAAAATCGTAATAATCGGCCTAAACATGTAATATATATTTATATTCTGGAAAAATATTGTTTTTGATGATTTTTAGTAATTTAGTATTTTTCTGATATTTTTATATCGATTATTGAATTATTATCGTTTTCGGACAAAAACGATTAAAAACCGATTTTTAGTTCTAGTACTTAAACATTTTATTTTAATCTGATTTTTGACGTGGTAAAACTTTCTGGTGAAATAGAATTTTATGAATTTTCTCATAATTTTTCGGAATTGTTAAGTGGATGAATTAATTAATCACTTTAAATCATCGTTTATCGTTAAAAACCGTGTTTGTTGTTTAAATTCTCGATTTCTGGTCTTTAGTTTAAATCTGGAAAAATTTATGATTCTGATGATTTCATATTAAAATGTATTATTATGATTTTTAGTGCCTTAATAAAATGTTAGGAACGATAGGTTTATTAATAAAATCGTTAATTGCGAAAACGGGTTTAAATGACGGTTTTATTGAAATTTGATGAATCTGGGTTTTGGAAAAATCTGGAAAAATTTATATTCTGTAAAATTAGGATTTTAAAGTGTAATAATAATTTTTTGATATTAATACTTAAATCGCTTTGTAATTACTATTTTTATTAATCGTTATTGTCGAGATTAGACGATTAACGAGAAAACGCTTTAAAAACCGAGTTTTTTTAGAATTCTGGAAATTTTCTTTTCTGGACAGAATGTCCATAAATATAATTTAACTATTTTACGTAATTTTTGTATTATTTATTATAGTCTTTAATTAATAAATATTGATTTTCGGACAAATTGTGATTTATCGTTAAATGCTTCGTATTAACTAAAAGAATTACTTTTCCAGCAATTTTGAAAGTATTTAAATCTGAAACTTTAGGAGTTAAATCATCCCTTAACATACTCTAAATATATTTGTTGGTTTAATTAAATAAAAGACGTTAAAAGATTTAATTTGACATTTGTCGTAAAATCCTATTTATAATTTTATCGTCGAAACTAATAATAATTAGGGAATTTTAGCTTTATAACTTTCGAAAAACACCCTAATTAGTATTATTAAATATTTTTATATGTCTCTAATCATTTTATAACACTTTTACGATATTTTAATAATTTCATAAAATCAAATGTTCTTACTTTAATAATTAATATCGTTAAGGCCGAAAGTATTAGTTTTATAAATCTATATCGTTTACTAAAATGTGGTATTAGTATGAACTAATATTTTCACTACTTTGATATGATGCTATTTTTAGTAAAGTTTCTAAAAATAGAAGTTTCCTAAAATAGAAGTTTCCTAAAATAGAAGTTTCCTAAAATAGAAAGTTTCCTCTTTTAGAATATAAATGTTTACTTCTTTTATCCTCATATTGTTTATGATGAATACATCTTTTAAATATCGATAATGGTTTGTTTTGGAGTTATGGAATAAGGACAAGTGTGGGTTTAGAGTAATATAGTCTGGGATGTACGTTTTGCCATCAACTGTAATGCTGGTGTGTCTTTATGGGGCGCATTGGTTGTTGAACTGAGCATGGTTTGTGTTCAGGAGAGTGTATATTTACCTTAAACTTAGATATCGCATCGTATAAGTCGCGTCGGGTTGAACTGGATATGGTTTGTATCCAGGAGGGGTGTGCACTACTTAAGCCAGGACCTCGCTGCACGCAGTCCTGTTATAGTTGAGTTGCCTAGTTAGAGACTGGGTTCTGTTATGAGTTAAGTCTACAGTTCTCGAAGCTAGTTTTTAGTATTATCCTAGTGAAAGTCTAGATTCTACATTAATCCTATCCATAACGCTATTTTGATTATTTTATTATTATCGATATAAATTGGTTTGCAGGTTGGCAAATATTTTTATGTTTCTTCGGCAACCCTTTTGAATAATTTGTTCGACGCTAAACCTTATTTTAATATGATGTTTTAATGTTTTCCACTTTTATTATTTTCCTATATTAGTAATTACTGTTTTAAAATCCTGTTATACGGCTGGGAGAACGTTGACGTTGCTCCCCACTGATTGTGGCTGTTATGTTTTAACATGGCAGGTATACGTGTTTATTTTTCCGGTGGGTGTGGGCTAGCGAGCAGTCTTGGATCCTGCTGATTTTTTTTATAATCATGTTTTAAGGATTGTTTTACCTCTTTATGGATTGTTTTAAATTTTAGCCATTTTTATGTATGGCGCATGTTTGACTTTACCAATTTAATTTATTAAGACATAGTTCTGTGTGTTTTAATCCCGACTCTACAGTGTTTCCGCCACTGTATCGCGCTAGAATTTTTAGGGGATTACATAATCATACTCCACGATATACCCTAGAAACTGAATTGGGAAATTTGAACGTTTAAAACGACAGTAAACTTACAAACTGAAATAAAGAAATCAGTAGATTAATACTTCTATGAAATAACGAAATTGATGGAGTATATACTGAAATAAACAAAAATCAGTAGATAAGGAGAAGAGCGGAGTATATACCGCTGTCAAAATAATGAAAGAAACCAGTGGTAGACTGGTAGGACAGGAGGCGCGTCGGAGTGCATAGAGCAGCGGCGGAGGAGCGGCAACGACTTTCGCCGTTTGAGAAGCTCCGCTACCTCGGTTTTTCAGGAAGTAGAATCGAATATGTTGAATTATAACAGAAGTAACAAACAATTAATCAATTAATTAATCATATACTATATCACAATTCATATAATTTCTTCTTTCACAGAGGAATTTAATCAAACAGTTAAGTTGCATCTCATTTCTCACCTTCCTTTCAATCTTTTGCTCTAACTCGATTGACGACACTAGCTCATGCTCCAATACCTTCAATTTTCTCGCGAATTCCTCCTCTAATTGCTTCTGCGTCTAATCAGACATACTACAATCAATCAAACAAACAAACGAACAACGAGAAATTTTCAAAAATTCACGCAGAATTAAGAAAACGCACAATCAACATAAATTGCATTAGATGTTGAAAAAAACCTGAATTGAGATATGAAGTTGTTCGGAAGATGATCGCTCCCTTCCTGATCAAGCAGACAACGAAGAAGAACAAGAGTAATTAAGACAAACCCTAATTTGCTAACTGAGCAGAAATCAATTGATAGAAAAAGAAACTGTGGAAAGAGAAGTACCGGGAAAATTGATTAAAATTGAAAAAGTCGAACGAAGATTAAAGTATTAGGCAGTGAACGAAGATTAAAATTGAAAAAGATGAAGAACGAGAACCTGGTGTGAAGAACGTCGATGAAGATTAGCGGAGAATTAGATAGTGGGAATCATATACGGAGTATTACGCAGTTGAGGTGGAAACCCTAGAGTACATAAGCAAATCCACTTACTGCACCACACACACAGAGACATAAACACAGAGACGCCATGAGAGAGCAAGAGGAATGAATTAGAAGGAGGGGGAAGAGGAAGACGATACGGATAAATAATGACTTTGAATTGAATTGAATAAATAATGAGTTTGAATTTGATTACCAAGTAATTGGGCAGGAGACGTGAAAGGCCATCTGATTAGATACAATACACGAAGGAACACGAGTTAGAAAGGTTGGGGGGAACTTGGGGTTAGTTGTTTTTGAGATGAAATAAAGATGCTAGGTATTTGCTAAGAAACCATCAATGGTTTCTTTGTTACATAGGTACCTAAGAGATCATTTAATACTTAAATGATTTCTTTGTTATACATAAGAGACCATATAATAATAAAATGATTTTTTTTGTTATATGTAAGAGACCATTTATTCTTTAATAAAGGTTTCTTTGAGGTAAGAAATCATTTTTATATTTACATGGTTTCTTTTTAATGATTTCTTTTCCAATATTTGTAGTAGTGGAAGGTAGTTTAGGGTTTGCTTCATTATTATTAGGGTGGGTATACGTGGTTCTAAGTAAGATTAGGAGTATTGATTAAAAGTGAGTTAAAAACCTGGATTGGTCAATTTCAATCTGTTTTGTTGGTTTATTCTTCTATAAAGTCATAACTCAATGAGTTCGGGTTGCCACCGCCAACTCGGGTGTTATAACTGAGTCACAAGGCAGGTATTACATTTTTGGAGGGTGACAATCCAAAAATTTCCACCTATTCTAGATCTAATTAGTTTTTCCTTCGATTAATGTTCAAGACTCCACCTTTAGTGTAATCATGTTTTAATCTTTTTTCCTCTTGCAACTTTTTTTGAAGATTCTTGGGGATTATCAAGGGATTAGTGATAAATTCCTTGTCATCTTCATCAAGCTTCATCTTTTATTTATGTAATCTTTTTCTTTATTGTTGATCTTAATAGTTGGTATTTTTCTTTTTCTCTCCTTAATCTTTAGACTAGATTTATTTTTGTTCTTTCGTCATAGTTTCAATTTGATCATCTTTATTTATCGTATTTAGATCGTTTTATGTTTATTTTGTTGATTGCAATTGTATCCATTATTTGTTGCTAATTTCTCTAGATTTAATTATTATGCATGGTTTAGTTGATTTCTTCTTAGTTATTGTTTTATTAGTTTCCATTATGCATTTTGAATAGATTTCTTGTTAGAGGGTTAAGGGAGGAAGATCTTGGGTAATATGAATTAAGGAATTTTGGTTTGGTTGCTTGCTTGTTGATTTATCATTTTTGAGTTTTTGTGTCTTTGTTGACATAGACTGCAGCTAGATCGACCTTGACTCACGCCTATCAATATGGGGAAACTCGGGGTAGGAGTTACCATGACTTGAGACTTATCATTTTTCACCGCGAAAGCGGGATCTAGATAAGTTGGGTGAAGAAATCGAAAGGTGGCATTCTCCCTTTATCGACTTTGTGACCGACCCATAATTCTGAGACTCATAAAACCTCAAGCTTTATCATATTGAAGGTGAATGGCCAATGCCTCAAGCTTTATCATGAGGGTTCATACATTGGTGCCGTAGAGGCCATGGACCTAAATGAAATCCTCGATTGCACCAAACTCAGTTGAGGTAAACCGGTCGAGCGAGACCGTATAAACCAGTGGTAACCGGGAGTCAGGGATGAGGTGCACAAAATGCGAAGGGTCTGTTTTGGGTCCGTCCCGGTCGGGATCACCCCGTCCCGGTCGGGACCATCTTGTCCCGGATGGGATGGCCCAACTGCAGCCCGCTTTTGCTTCTTTTCTTCTTCTTTCCTCTTGTAACCCTATATATACCCTCCCTCTTGTAATCTAAGCTTATGTTCTTCGTTACCCATAAACCCCAGACTAGTTTAGCATAGATTAGAATAGATTAGTGTAGATTAGTCTTTAGTTTATCCTTAATCTTAGATTATCCTTGTATTAATTGAATTCTTGAAGATCTCTACCAAGATTGACAACCTTCGTAGATGTATTTGGGTTTTCTCTTCTATGCAAGTTTTTCATTCCTCTTTTCATCTTCTAGTTTGGTATAATCTCTTTTCCCTTCTCTTAATCTTGTTTATTCATTCAAGTTTTAATCTTTGTTCATTGTAATGTTCATTGTTCATAGTTTTAACTAGTTTCATTATTTATATTTTGTTGTTTATGTTGATTTCTCTTGTTTATGTTAATGTTTGTTCAGATATGTGTGAGTAGACTTTTTGTGGGGTTAGTAGGGTGATTAAGTGTTGATTATGGATGATTAGGGTTTGATTGAGGGTAAAGGTTGATCCTTTTGTTACTAGTTACATGTTGAGCACTCCATGTGTTTGTTGAATTGCTTGTTTGAGTAGAATTGGCCATCCTTCTCATGCTAGTCTTCTTCTTCTCATTTCGTGGTTGACTTGTGATTGAATTCTTGTGTATTCGGGTTTTGTCTTTGACGCAAGAGCGTGGACCGACCTTGCATAAGTATTCGGGTTTTGTCTTTGACACGAGAGTGCGGACATAGGCCTTGACGCGAGAGCGCGGACCATCCTTAGTAACTAGGTGAACCTTGCACCATCGATCTCCTAACTATCCTACTACACTTATGAACCCGACCTAACCCTATTCTTTCCTTATTCTTTGTCCTTAGCTTAGTCCTAGTCATAGTTTACCCCCCTTCCTATCGTTCTAGATTAGCTTAGTCCCGAGACCTAGTCTTGTATTTGGGGTAGACCTTAGTCTAAACACCTCTTTACCGTCCCCGTGGATTCGACCCGACTTGCCCTATCTAAGTGTTAGGAATAGTTGGTTTTTTATTGATCGGGGGGGATCCACGACAAATCCCTCCCATCAATTTTATCGAAAGCCATCTGACATTTACCGTCCCATAGTGTCCGTTCTCCTATCTTCAGTTTCTTGAAAATGGGCTCACATACCATGGTTAACTTTGAAATGAACCAGCTGATATATTGGACTTTCCCGAGAAACCCCCTTATTTCCTTTTCAGTTTCAGGTGGCTGCATCTCGGTAATGGCTTTGATCTTAGCCGGGTCAACCTCGATTCCGCGTTGGCTGACGATATGGCCCAGTAGCTTGCCCGATGTTACCCCGAAACTGCATTTTTGAGAGTTTAACCTCACATTGTACTTGCGTAATCGGGTAAAGAACTTTCTTAGGGCCGCAATGTGCCCGCTTCGGTCTTTGGTTTTGACGATCATGTCGTCCACGTAGACCTCCACTTCCTTATGCATCATGTCATGCAATAAAGTGGTGGCGCTCCGTTAATAAGTGGCACCGGCATTGATAAGCCCAAATGGCATCACGGTATAGCAGTAAGTACCCCAAGGTGTAATGAAGGCGGTCTTACTCATGTCTTCCTCCGCCATTTTGATCTGATTGTATCCGGCATACCAGTCCATGAATGATAGAAGGGCATGATCG
This sequence comes from Agrostemma githago, assembly GCA_958450325.1. NCBI lineage: Eukaryota > Viridiplantae > Streptophyta > Magnoliopsida > Caryophyllales > Caryophyllaceae > Agrostemma > Agrostemma githago. Next base: position 54,264,319 of record OY288247.1, on the reverse strand, counting down.
ACCGTGTTATCCACCAGTATGTCGATGTGTGGTAATGGGAAATCGTCTTTTGGGCTGGCCTTGTTAAGGTCCCGGAAATCTACACATACTCGTACTTTACCGTCTTTCTTGGGTACTGGCACGATGCTTGCAACCCAGTCTGGGTATTCAGACACTTGGATAAAGCCCGCTTTGAATTGTTTATCGACTTCTTCCTTGACTTTGAGAGACTATTCGGGCCTCATTCTCCGGAGTTTCTGTTTTACCGGCTTATACTCGTCTTTGATGGGTATACGGTGTTCAGCTATCTTCCGGTCTATTCCGATCATGTCCTTGTAGGACCATGCGAAGACGTCCTTAAATTCCTGGAGGAGATCTGTGAATTGTTGTTTCTCCTCAGGATCTAGAGATAAGCCTAGCTTAAGCATCTGAGGTTCTAAAGGGGTTCCTACGTTGATGGAGTCGGTTTCTTCGATTACTGGATCTCGGGACTCCCTCTGTTCGAGTTGCTCGATTAGATGTGGAGGCAGTGGAACCTGTTCGTCGGGTTTCTCAATGTCATTGCAAGCAAAATTTTTGAAAATGTTTTGAAAATAAGACAAGTCGTAAACAGAACGGTTATCGTTATTATTGATAGTGAATTTTGAAAAGAGCTCGAAGAGAGCTGCCATCTGATCGTTGGTCAGTGGCGGAATAGGGAGAACCCTCGCGACAGACTCCGAGGCTCCCGTAGGTGTGACTAAAGGAAGGGGGGTTACAGACTCGATCCTAGTACTGGACCCTCTAGACTTAGACTCAGACTGGAACTCTGACTCTGACTCAGATTCGGACTCGGATTCAGTATCCGGCATATCCCCTTCACCGGTAGTTAGCTTGTAGACTCGACCCTGGCTGTCGGTCCACTTAGTTGTCTTCCTCCAAGCTCTCTTCCCAGTGTCAGCACCAACTTCGGAGATCAACTTGGTTGGATCGAACCTGTTGCTGCGGAGGATCAGGTTTACTAACTCCTGTTTGGGGGTTGGGATGACCTTATCTTCCCCGAATAAGAGCCCCAGGACGGGCTCAGTATTATTTGCATCCTCCTTTGATTCAGCCTGGATAAGGGCAAAGATATCATCCGGGATGAAATTGCATTCCCGAGCCGATTTGGTCACGGGATATGAGATGATGGGCTGATAGAGGCCCACTTGAACAGCTCCGAACACTGGAGTGACGAAGTAATTAGTTAGTCCTGGATTGTAAGGGCCCAAGTAGGTACCCTTGAAGATGTTCATGGCTTTCTGAATACCGGCCTGAACCACGTTTTCCGGGGTTACAGCATACCCCAAGCCGAATCTTGGCTCTTCATTGGTTAAGACCTCGATGATCTTGCGGGCTGGGAGGTCAGGTCTCGAGGTAGCTCCCGGCAGGTAACCCAAATTTTGTAGCATCGTGTCGATGCTAGTGGTGAAATAGGGCTGGAAAAGGTATTCTTCCTCGGTCATTCCCACGAAGTTGAAACCTCGTGGGTTAGCCTGGCCTGCCGTGTTGCAGCTTGACACGGCTATGGGGGTGGCCTCAAGAGTGATGATCTCGTTTCGTAGAGGCATTTTGACCTTCCTATGAAGGGTAGAAGTTACGGCTTTGACCGCGTGAATCCACGGTCTCCCGAGTAGCAGATTGAAAGATGAAGTGACATCAATCACTTGGAATTCTACCTCTTACTCTATCGGGCCGGTTATGATTGTTAGCTTGACAACCACAACAATTGATTTCGGGCTTCCGTCAAAAGCCTGGATAGTTTGTGCAGTAGGAAGGTAGTCAGTCTCGGTAATGCCGAGGGCCCTAGCTGTGGTAGACACCCGCATTTTGACTGTCAGGTGTCAATGGTAGTTTCCAAAAAACAACCGATGATGATCGGACGCTAACGTGTTTCTACGCGCTCGGATATGGGCTCAAAACTATTAGTTGTTGGCTTAAGCACTTATAGAGTACCAATCTCACAAAACAGACCTCAAATCCAGGCCCAGTGGACCGTTCCGAGTCAAACAAGACTAATTTGGGCCAAAACCGACACCGGAAATGAAACTGACTTTTTGCGATTGGGTCAACCCCGGTCAAAGCCGTTTCCGAAACACATGCAAAACAGCCACCCAAACAAAAAAACCCAACTCAAAAAAATAAAACCCATCAAATAACCAATCCACGGTCCAAAGCGATGGACCCGCGCAACCCAGCTGAGCCACTCGATCGAGTGCTCAGCCCACTCGATCGAGTAGGCCCTTGTTTGAGCCCGACTGCTGGCACAATGAGCCACTCGACCGAGTCAGCCACTTACTCGGTCGAGTAACCCTACCGGAGTACATAGCCAAGCCTATATATATACCCCATGCAACACACAAATTCACACCTTTTTTTTTGCAACCCTAGACTTTTGATCATCCTTTCGAAACCCTAATTACACAATTATTCAACCCTACGCTAACCCTAATCAACCTTAATCCCATACACTCAAGCCCTAACCCTAGTACTTAGGAGGCAAACCCTTAACCACCGCAACTTAGCCTACATACTCGAGACTCCCGTGCAAGCCACCACTACGAGTTCGGTCCGAGCATAAGAAACATGTAGGTTGAGGGTGTAAAAACCCCCTTTTTCTTCTCCTTTCTCGTCTTTCTCGCGTCATTTATCGTCATAAGGGTCGTTTTTTATTTTATTGCATCATAATATCGTTAATATCGCTAGTATTAAAAGACATTAAAATACTCGTTGATTTGTGTCGAATGCGAAGGATGTCGGAATAAGGAAACCCGAATATACAAGTGTACTGCACACAGCGTTTCCGGTCGCTTATCCTGACACCCTAGCACTTGATTATTGAAACGAGTCAACTTAAAAAATATTTTCTCGTTTTCGTTCGCATCGTTATTATCTAATCGCACATATCGTCAATTACAAAACTATCTTTCAAATCGAGCATCTTTTAAAAAGGGTCGAAACCCGTTGACGCGGATCCGACAACACATAATCCCTAGGGATTTATTACGATGTCGGAGAAGCCAAGGGAATCAAGTCTTTTTATTCAAGTGTTAATCTTTAGGTTCGATACCAATTCCATAATTGGATGTCGAATCTAACGACTTAGTTAAATAATCAAACCAACCCGGTTTCTCGTTGATGTTAATATGGACGTCATACAATTCGACAAGAATTAATGCGATGCCATAAACGCAGAGGGAATTTATATCGTCTTGGTTGATTAATAAACGACTTATAGCAATCAACTTTTATTTCTCTCTAATATCCAATGTCGATTCAATGATCGCACGTTGGATATGACGAGTATCATACACACGAATCGAGCACAAATTAATCAATATTTATGCTCGATTCCAGAAAGTCATCAATTTAGCAAAAATCAAAAGAAATTTCGGAATCATTAACAAAATTGCGAGCGAACCCTGGTTCGTACAGGGGGCACTCGATCGAGTGCCTAGCCCACTCGGTCGAGTGGCAACGTACTCGGTCGAGTTGATCAATAACTCGATCAAGTAGGGTCCAAAATACGAGATAGAACACTTTTCAGATGACCACTCGGTCGAGTCCCTCAATGACTCGGTCGAGTGGCCCTTCTATCGCGTCAAATCGTGAAGTTCTGCAAGGTCATTCGAGTCTCATTGTTGTTTTTTTCGTGACTTAGGTCAACACGTGTCTAATCAATCACGTGAACACTACTTTTCAAAACTATGCATCCTCATATTTACATCATTCCATATTTATGCATACTGTTATACCGTTACTAACCGTTTGTTACTTTTCTTGTTGATTTATCGTTTGTTTTGATGTACTAAAATGAACCCGCATGCTAAAATACAACTTTGACGTTAAGATTTTAGTTGCATTAAATCGACATAGAAACTCTTTCAATTTCTCACATGCTTAGGGAAAACACTGTTTGCATAACATTTTCCCGTTCGACTAACGCGCGTATTAGAAAATCATTCGATATCTTAGTAGAGGCCGCCAATGTGCGGGCGGGGTTGGGTGTCCTTTGTGGACTTCCCAACACGTACCCTCACCCCTTACTCAGAACCTCGGTTTCCGGATGCCCGAAACCGTTGGCGCACGAGAGTCATTCTATACACGATAACCGGTAGTGATGGTATCGGTATCGCAATGCAAAGGGACGAGCCCAACAAACTCTGACATCGGAAATGGGCCGTATTTTGTATACGGCCAACTACGACATAGAGTGGGTTCGAACGGGTCCGAACTCCCACAAAGTTCGGTGGCGACTCCACTTAGATTTAAATTTCAATTCGATCCATTCTCATATGGAGATTCATTCGTCTCCCCAAACCCGCGCGTGGCCGCATCGGAGTGGACCTATGTCATGTCCACAATTTGGCGACTCCGCTGGGGAGATATAGTGATGCGTGACTTACCATCGGCGTCCTCAGGGTGAGACTCGAATAGAAATCATTTGACTAGTACAATACGCGTTTTAGTTTTACGGTTCATGCATAACCCCATATTTTCCCAGGCCGGTACTCGCGACCGACGTCCCACTATACCGTTGATGTACTCCAATATGGATATCTCAAAAGGTGTCCATAGTCGATTCGAGTGGGTTTCGCGGCATTTTCTAAGCTAAACTCGACTTAGAAAGTCCGTCCCGATCAACGTCTAGACTATGTACACTAGTATAGACCCCTTATAGACCGACCGAGACTTAGTGTAGAGCATACATGGCGTCGTTATAATGCTTGTGAGACTACGTGCTATTTGGTTTCCGTGTCATTTTCAAAAACCGTCAACTTTTCAAAAATACATCTTTTAAAAGGTATCCAATTTCAAAACCCGGGACGTATACCGAATTTAGGACTTATGATTTTACTCAAAATAGCCTATTTCTAGCCGGTATGCTGCCCATTTCAAAACACGAAAATATTTTACAACTTTCAAAACTTATGGCCCGATGCACTTTCCGATTTTCTCGAAAAATCGGGCCCTTCCCCGAGCTTGCTTGGATTTTTTCAAAAACAATCCATTTTAAAAACCTTCCTCTTCTTAGGACTTCTCGTATTTAGCAGTGTCGGGTCGTGTCATAAGTCGTCGAGGTCTTTAGCGTCAAAACTCCGTCGATCCTACATCGCGGGTTTCTTCCCTATCTCAGTCCGCCTTATTAGACTAAGGTAAGGCCCACCTACGTAGGACATACTCCTACAAAGGAGGGCCCGTCTACACAATCGAGTCCAAAGTCTGGGGATGTCTCACGTGGACCTTTCTTCGAACAGGACTAGTTCCACCCGTCGAATCCTAAAGAAGGCCCACTTTTCACAAGTCACCCGTCTAGGCGTCTTTTCCGAGTCATTTCCCTTTTCAGTCTTGTTCGGGATGTACTTTCTATTCCGGAATTCGGGCCAGTTTCTGATTACGCGGTGTTCTTACAGACAGGCCACCCGAAACCAGATATCAACGCAAAATGGACGGATTAAAGGATGCCCTAGAAAAGATCGAAGCCCAACTGACTACCATCCAAACTGATCAAACGGCACTCGCCACTCGCGTGGGCGCAATGGAGAAGGGAACTCCTCCTGGTGGATCTGAGCCCACTGGGCCCATAGCTGAACTAATCAGCTCCGTTCGCAAGCTCGAGGAACAGGTCCACCAGTCAACAAACAACTCGATCCACACTGAAATTGCTCGTTCCTATTCGCCTTTGAATGATGAGCTACCCGCTAACCTAAACCTTACGGGAATTCCAATGTTTGAGGGTACCGAAGACCCGGTCCACCACATCCGGGCTTTCAACGATTTTATGGCGGTAAAAGGGGTGAAGTCCACCATATTTACTCACTTATTCCCTTCCTCCCTGGAGGAGCATCCCAAGGCCTGGTACGACAGGCTCGATTCAAAGAAATATAAGACTTGGGATGATGTGGCAACTGAATTTGCTCGGAATTACGCTCATAATATCGAGATCCAGACTACAATGCGTACTCTGGAAGTGATGGCCCAAGAGCCCAAAGAAGGGTTCACCAAATATCTGCAGAGATGGCGGGCCGAGAGTGTTAAGCTGGTTGATAAGCCCAGCGAGAAAGTGCTAGTGGAGGCTTTTGTCAAGAACCTCCTCCCTTCCTACCGGGTCCATCTCCGGTATGCAGTTATCCCTAATTTTCCTACCCTTACTGAAATGGGTACAAGGATCGAGGATGACTTACGGTTAGAGAGCCTGACTAAGGCCTCTACCAAGGGCTATCAAGGGGCAAGCTCATCTGTAAGCAAGCCCACACCTGCAGCTGCAACCCGCAGCATCTTCGTTCGAAGAGGTAAATCTACTTGACACCTCATCCCAAAAGAATACACTAAATCGGGTATTCACAGATATAGGGACTACCTATACTTATGCCTTACAAAGGCTATCTTCGAAGGGCCTGATCCAACCGATAGGCCCAACTCCAGAAGTTCCAGTAGAGAAGAGGCCCAAAAGTTATAACGCCCAAGCCTACTGCCAGTATCATCGAGGTAATGGGCATGACACAGAAAGATGTTGGAAGCTGAAGCATCTGATCCAAGATCTGATTGAAATCGGGAAAATTCCGTTGCCCGGAGACAAGCCGAGCAACAAACAAAACCCGTTCAGCGCCAATGTAATATTCACCGGTGAGGTAATCCACTGCTCACACCTTATCTCCCCTCATGTCTCACAAATCAATGGGATATGGTTCGATGAGAAGAATGATGTATACCTAGCCAAAGGGGAAGATGTCCCCATCACCCTTGAAGAGGTCTGAAAGGCTAAGTCCAAAGCCTTAGCCACTAACCACCTCGCCACCGCCGGGCGCCCTACTCCCCTAACCGTCACTGAAGCTACCAGGACGGATCCAACCCTCGAAGAACCAAGCAACGACACAGCCTTGGTCCAATAAATGAAGAGGGTTCGAGCTGATCTAACCATATGGCAACTACTGGTCAGCTCACAAGCACATCGAGAAGCACTGACTAAGGCTCTAGATGAAATCAAGGTCGACTCACGGGTTACCCCCACTGAAATGGTAGCCACCATCATGCCCTATCTCAAGGGCAAGTCCAAGGAAGAAGGCCCACTTATCACCTTCTCCGAGTCTGATCTACCGCCGTTCGGACCCAATCATAATATGGCCCTATACATCACGGTCATTTGCCGAGGGAAGTACCTCCAGATGACTTTGATCGACGACGGATCTGCCGTGAATGTCCTACCTCTAAGGACCGCTAAGGCCCTCGGCATCACCGATGTCGACTATCTCCCAACGGCGCAATCTATCCAGGCTTTTGACGGAAGCCCAAAACCGGTGGCCGGGGCCATTAAACTAACAATCATAACGGGTCCGATCGAGAAAGAACTGGAGTTTCAGGTGATCGACGTCACCTCATTCTTTAACTTACTAATAGGGAGGCCTTGGATCTATGCAGTCAAGTCCGTATCCTCTACTCTCCACCGGAAATTTAAGATGCCACTTCGGGACGGCATCATCACTCTAGAAGCGACCTCCATTACTGTAGCAAGCTGCAATGCTACGGGCCGGGCCGACCCACGGGGATTTGACTTTGTGGGCATGATTGAAGGAGAATATCTCTTCAGGCCTTACTTCACCACTAGCATCGACATGATGCTACAAAATTTGTGCTACTTACCGGGGGCTACATCGAGGCCATATCTTCCGGCTGGGAAGATCATTGAGGTCCTAAACGATGGTGAATCACAGTTCGAGCTGGGGTATGCCATAACCCCGGAAAACGTGGTCCGGGCCGGTATTCACAAGGCCACTAACATCCTCAAGGGTACTTACATAGGCCCTTATAGCCCGAAGTTAACTGACTACTTCGTCACTCTAGTTTTCGGAGCTATTCAAGTGGGCCTCTACCAACCCACCATCACATATCCCGAGAACAAAACGGCTCGGGAGTGCAATTTCATCCCCGATGATATATTCACCCTTGTTCAAGCTGAGTCCAAGGAAGGGGAAAACAACTCCGAGCCCGTGCTGGGGCTCCTATTTGGAGAAGACAAGGTTGTCCCCGCTCCAAAAGATGATTTGGTCAATCTGATCCTCCGCAGCGATCGGTTTGACCCAACCAAGCTAATCACCGAAGTCGGTGCAGACACCGAGAGAAGGGCCTAGAGGAAAACCATCAAATGGACCGACAGCCAAGGACGGACCTACAAGCTGACCACCGGCGAGGGAGACATGCCGGATACTGAGTCTGAGCGAGTCTGAGTCTGAGTCGGAGTCTGAGTCTGAGTCTAGAGGGTCTGGTGCTAGAGTCAAGTCTGTAACCCCTTTTCCTTTAGCCACTTCCACTGAGGTCTCGGGGCCTGTCCCAAGACCTCTCCCTATACCGCCACTGACCAACGAGCAGATGGCCGCTCTATTCGAGCTTTTTTCAAAATTTACCATTAATAATAACGAAACCGTTCTGCTTACGACTTGTCTTATTTCCAAAATCCTCTCGATTTCAAAAGTTTTATATGCAATAACATTGAGAAACCCGACGAACAGGTACCTCTGCCTCCACATCTGATCGAGCAGCTCGAACAAAGGGAGTCCCGAGATCCGGTAATCGAAGAAACCGAGTCCATCAATGTGGGAACCACTTTAGAGCACCAGATGCTCAAGTTGGGCCTATCCTTATATCCGGAGGAGAGAAAACAATTTACGGACCTCCTCCAAGAGTTCAAAGATGTTTTCGCAAGGTCCTACAAGGACATACCGGGAATAGATCGGGAAATAGCTGAACACCGAATACCCATCAAAGATGGGTGCAAACCGGTAAAACAGAAACTCAGAAGAATGAGGCCCGAATGGTCCCTCAAAGTCAAAGAAGAAGTCGACAAGCAATTCAAAGCGGGCTTTATACAAGTGTATGAATATCCAGACTGGGTCGCAAACATCGTGCCGGTACCCAAGAAGGACGGCAAGGTGCGGGTATGTGTGGATTTCCGGGACCTTAACAAGGCCAGCCCAAAAGACGATTTTCCGTTACCACACATCGACATATTGGTGGATAACACGGCCGATCATGCCCTTCTATCATTCATGGACAGGTATGCCGGGTACAATCAAATTAAAATGGCAGAAGAGGATATGGGTAAAACCACCTTCATTACACCTTGGGGTACTTACTGTTACACCGTCATGCCATTTGGGCTTATCAATGTCGGGGCCACTTATCAGCGGACCGCCACTACTTTACTACACGATATGATGCACAAAGAAGTGGAAGTCTATGTGGACGACATGATCGTCAAGTCCAAAGATCGGAGCGGGCACATCGCGGCCCTAAGAAAATTCTTTACCCGACTGCGCAAATACAATGTGAGGCTGAACCCTCAAAAGTGTAGCTTCGGGGTAACATCGGGCAAATTACTGGGCCATATCGTTAGCCAACGCGGCATCGAGGTCGACCCAGCTAAAATCAAAGCCATCACCGAGATGCAACCACCCAAAACCGAAAAAGACATAAGGGGGTTTCTCGGGAAAGTCCAATACATCAGCCGGTTTATTTCAAAGTTAACCATGGTATGTGAGCCCATTTTCAAAAAACTGAAGATCGGAGAACGGATACTATGGGACGGTAAATGACAAACGGCTTTTGACAAAATAAAGGAGATCCTGTCTGCACCGCCGGTATTAAAGCCACCTCAACCCGGATTACCATTGTCGTTATACCTAACAACGACCGAGAAAGCCATGGGGGCTATGCTGGCCCAGACAGTCGACTCGGAAGAACGGGCTATTTACTACATCAGCAAAAAGTTCCTGGAATACGAGTGTAAGTATACAATGCTCGAGAAAACGTGCCTAGCTATGGTTTGGGCCACTAATAAGCTCGGACATTACATGCTTAGTCACGAGGTACATGTGTTATCCAAAATGGATCCTATCAAGTACCTGTTCGAGAAGCCCATCCTCAATGGCAGGATGTCCAGGTGGACTTTGATGTTAGCTGAGTTTGACCTCAAGTTCGTACCATTAAAAGCCATCAAGAGCCGGGTAGTGTCAGAATTCCTTGCCGATAGTCCAGTATCCGAAGAGGGCGACACCGATACTTGGGCCTTTCCTAACGAAGACATATTCCATACCGATACCCGAACATGGGATTTGTATTTTGACGGGGCATCCAACTTTCGAGGATTTGGGGTCAGAATTCTGTTAATCTCACCACAAGGGGAGCACACCCCCTTATCCATCAAATTGGACTGTGATGTGACCAACAACGCAGCCGAATATGAAGCGTGCATTCACGGGCTGCAAGCCGCCGCTGATTTAGGGGTAACAAACCTCCGGGTCCACGATGACTTGTCACTGGTCATTAATCAAGAGCTCCAAAAATGGAAAACTCGTAACGCCAATCTTGTGGCTTACCAAGCACGAGTAAGGCTTCTAGAGAAGTAATTCCATAAGGTGGAATATATCTATCTGCCTTGGGAAGAAAATCTGTTTGCAGACGCACTTTCCAAATTAGCGTCCCTGCTAAACATACCAGACCATCTAACTAGCATGCCAATCTGCGTCGAAAGGTGGTCTGAGCCGGCGTATGTACACGCCATCCAGGACATCGAGCTAACCGATCCGGAACCTTGGTATCAGTCAGTCTTAACCTATTTGGCAACGGGAGAGTATCCCCCGGAAACTGAAAACCGGGCCAAGAAAGCCCTGCGGAGATTGGCAACCCAATTTGTTCGCACGGATGACGGGCAGTTATACAAAAAGACGGCACAGGGGGCTCTCCTCCTGTGTATCGACAAAATACAGGCCGAAAAGGTTATGTCCGAGGTACACGACGGTGAAAACGGTCCACATATGAACGCCCATATGCTAGTCCAAAAATTCATGAGGCTCGGGTATTATTGAAACATCATGGAAACGGACTGTCATTCATATGTCAAATACTGCCATAACTGTCAGATCTTTGCTAATATACAACATATGCCATCTTCCCTATTATATACCATGACATCACCATGGCCATTTTCAACATGGGGTATTGATATAATTGGAAAGGCGCACCCTTCCGGGACGGGAGGTCATTGCTTTATTTTGGTGGCCATCGACTACTTCACCAAATGGGTCGAAGCCGAGTCATACCGTGTCTTGAACGCCAAGCACGTGGCCAAATTTATCCAGAGCAAGATCATATGTCGATACGGGATCCCACACGAGTTTATCAGTGATCATGGGACCCATTTTCAAGCTGAAACTGCTACGTTGCTAGCAAAATACAAAATTCAAAGGCATACATCTTCTCCCTACCGTCCCCAAACAAACGGAGCGGTAGAAGCGGCTAAAAAAACAATTGTCACCATACTTAAAAAGATGGCTGAGAATTACCGGGATTGGCCCGACAAAACACTTTTTGCTCTCTGGGGGTATCGGACATCAATTCGCACCGCAACTGGAGCAACTCCATATTATCTGACATATGGAATGGAGGCGGTCCAACCGGTCGAGCTAGAAGTGCCGTCCCTCAGGATTTTACTTGAAAGCCAAGTACCGGAAGCAGATTGGGTCCAAGCCCGATACGATTCGCTAGTCCTTTTAGACGAACGGCGATCCCGGGCCCTCAACAATTTCCAAATATATCAAAAGAGGATCCAACGGGCTTTCAACAAAAGAGTTAGGCCCAGAAACGTCAAAGAAGGGGATCTGGTCCTAAAATCGGTTCGTGCCTTACTACCGGTTGACCCAAGAGGAAAATTCAAACCCAATTGTGCTGGGCCATACTTGGTCAAGAAGGTCTTATAAGGAGGAGCAGTGATGCTGACAGATTTGGACGGGAACGAATTTGTCAACCCAACCAACTTGGACCAGCTGAAGCGCTACTACAATTAAACCCTACCACAATGTCAATTGCAAAAATTTATAAAAATTTTCTTTTATAAATTTTCAAAAATTTATAGACAGGTCAATAAGTTAGAATTAACTATTCTACTGTCGCACATCTCTCACTAATAGTCTTGATGTATTTCGAAAATTGCAAAAATCAAATCTTGTTTGAACTACGTTTGGTTTGATTCCGCTAATTGTGGATACGTAGGCAACCCCTCAAAAGGGTACAACCACTGCAATAAAGGAAAAGACGGGAACGGTATTCATTAATACGTCTTTATTAAAAACCGATAAACTCGGGAAAAGAAAAAAAAAACGCGCCAAAACGGCAAAATGCACACAAAAATCACACAAAAAATAGTAATAATATCTAAATAATAAAATAAAGGAGACTAATATCCCGGCATCTTGCCCTTGCCTTTGTCCTTTGGGTCGCGCGGAGCCCGGGGTCGACGGGGCGGGGGCGAGCGTTCCCGAATCACAAGGGGAACCTCCTTAGCACGAACCCGTTTCTTTGACAACGGGTCTTCTGCCACAGTCTTAGGTCCAATTCGAGCCCGCACGTGCTCGGGTAGTCTATCCCGTGGGCCAAGTCGGTTCTACACAGCTAGCTAGTCTTGGGCCCAGTCTCCTCTCCAAGTCGGTCTGGGGGCTCACTTTCCCCCAAGCACCCTTAGCACTAGACCCTCCAGCTTTAGTCTTGGTCTTCTTCTTTTGACCTGACATTAATCGGACCATAGTAGTCGGGGTGTCACCTTCATCAAAGAATCCCCTGTTGTCTTTAGCTTGTTCCCTTCGCAGCAGATCAAAAGCTTCGTCGACCTTCAGAGCAGCTCGGTCTTTGGCATCGCCTGCTTTAGTCCACTTCATGTAGGAGTCCGAAACCCAGGTCGAGTGGCGAGATTTGGAAATAGGCCAAGTATGCCGGGTGTACCATCTTTGCATCCAGTTATCGCACATTACATCGCTCACAACTGCTTCAACTTCTGGAATTCGCTGGGTCCATCCATACTGCCTTAGTATGCGATCCGGGTAGAGATGAACCGTCTACCTGAAAGATAGGATTACCTGATAGCGGGCTCTGTCCCTCGGGTCCAAGCCAGTCCAAAGATAGATGGGCCACCACAGCACTACCCATCGAATTAATGGGCCACTATGAAAAGACAACACCTCGTCCCAATACTTCTGCGTAATTTGACAAGAAAAGTCAATGGCCCGCCTCCTCGTCATCACCTGGTTATGACGGTAGTTGCTCGCATGCGAGGAGGATCTATCATTGATAGCCTCTCATATAGCCAAATCTGAAAAAGGAAACTAAACATGAGTTCCCGAGGCGAAACAGGCGTCCGCCTAAGGACACTCGATCGAGTGACACCGCTGAACACGAACAGGGGGCTTTTTACGAGAGCACTTGACCGAGTGCCAAGGTGACTCGATTGAGTGCCCACTGCAGCAGACAAGTCGCGAAAAAAAATTAAAAATCAAGAAATTGGGAAAAATAAAATGCAAAGTAACATACTTGCAGCAAACGGGCACTTCCAGTGAGACGGACCGACGAATCCCTCTTACGATTATCTAGACCTTGGATAATTTCACCCGTGATCAGCCAAGCTGGGCTGTACTCCGTCTCCATCAAATCAACCATGGTTAGGAGGCGAGTATTACCCATACAAGACAGTAAATCCATGTGACCCTCAAAGGCATAAACATGGAGCATTCAGAAAGAAAAAGGCCTACGGCTGTGAGCCGGTCTGATCCGGACATCGAGAGGATTCATAAATTTCTCAACCAAGTCGATCAGAGAAATATTATCACCCTCCATCATACGGGATACCTCGTTATGGGAAAGCCCTAAAAATTCTCGAAGCTTCCTCCTCGGGTCATAAATTGAATACGGGATGGCAGGACGAAGTATCGGTTTCCACCCTCCTATAGCAACGATCTCCTCGGGCAAGGGACAGACTTCTCCTCGAGGAAAGGCAAAGACATGATATATGTCATCCCAATAAGACAAGCAGGCGTCAAGAAAATAGCGATCAACCAGCATCTGATGAAACGTGTACAATTTAGTAATACCCGTCTGGTTAAGAGCCACCCTGTCAGCATCCCTAAAACGTCGGGACCATTCCTGCAGCATCACAGTCAAGTGTCTATTTTCTTGAGAGGAATAAGAAGACTTTCTTTTGAGAAGAGAGGAATTGTGGAAGAGATTATGAGAAAATCCAGGGCAAGGGAGGGGTATTTATAGTATTAATTCTATAGCCCTCTTTCCATATCACAATAGTTTACTAATCCTAAACGGAACAAAGCCACAAGCCTAGTCTCGATACTAGCACGGAAATAATCATCCCGAACTTTCCTAATTGTCTTTAGGAGTCAAAAATTCCAATTTTCAAAATTTTCAAAAATTCACAAAAATTAAAAAATTATTTTCCCCAGCGCGAGTCATTTTACTACCTACGTGTTGCATGCAAACTTTATGTGACTTATACAGGTACAACTCAAATAGGAATAGGCAACCCACTGCATCTCCCCAGCAGAAGGCCCTCAGTGGCATTTTCCCCCGGAATAACACGGGATGAGCCTACATACAGGCGCACCCAGGACTTATGCGACAAGTCCAATTCCCCACGGAGTTATCGTCATCAGCTCAGGTATGACTTCTAGCTTATGGCTGGCGAGCCCTTCACGCGAGTCGAATGGACTATAAACGACCCGATCGGAAGTTTGCCAGGTTTCAATCCTCGATTAGCCTGGTAGCGACTCTGACTTTCGCCTTGTCCAAGCCTCAGTCAGAGTGGGGGCTCTCTAGACACCCGCATTTTAACTGCCAGGTGTCTATGGTAGTTTCCAAAAAACACCCGATGATGATCGGACGCTAACGTGTTTTTACGCGCTCGGATTTGGGCTCAAAACCATTAGTTGTTGGCTTAAGCACTTATAGAGTACAAATCTCATAAAACTGTCCTCAAATCCAGGCCCAGTGGACCATTCCGAGTCAAACAAGACTAATTTGGGCCAAGACAGACACCGGAAATAAAACCGACTTTTTGCGATTGGGTCAACCCCGGTCAAAGCCATTTCCGAAAGACATGCAAAACAGCCACCCAAACACAAAAATCCATCTCAAAAAAACAAAACCCATCAAATAACCAATCCACGGTCCAAAGCGATGGACCCGCGCAACCCAGCTGAGCCACTCGATCGAGTGCTCAGCCCACTCGATCGAGTGGGCCCTTGTTAAACCCCGAGTGCTGGCACAATGAGCCACTCGACCGAGACTGCCACTTACTCGGTCGAGTAACCCTAGCCGGGGTACATAGCCATGCCTATATATACAGCCCATGAAACACATAAATTCACACCTTTTTTTTTGCAACCGTAGACTTTCGATCATCCTTTCGAAACCCTAATTACACAATTATTCAACCCTAAGCAAACCCTAATCAACCTTAATCCCATACACTCAAGCCCTAAGCCTAGTACTTAGGAGGCAAACCCTTAACCACCGCAACTTAGCCTACATACTCGAGACTCCCGTGCAAGCCGCCACTACGAGTTCGGTCCGAGCATAAGAAACATGTAGGTTAAGGGTGTAAACACCCCCTTTTTCTTCTTCTTTCTCGTCTTTCTTGCGTCATTTATCGTCATAAGGTTCGTTTTTTATTTTATCGCATCATAATATCGTTAATATCGCTAGTATTAAAAGACATTAAAATACTCGTTGATTTGTGTCGAGTGCGAAGGATGTCGGAATAAGGAAACCCGAATATACAAGTGTACTGCACACAGCGTTGCCGGTCGCTTATCCTGACACCCTAGCACTTGATTATTGAAACGAGTCCACTTAAACAATATTTTCTCGTTTTCGTTCGCATCGTTATTATCTAATCGCATATCGTCAATTACAAAACTATCTTTCAAATCGAGCATCTTTTAATAAGGGTCGAAACCCGTTGACGCGGATCTGACATCACATAATCCCTAGGTATTTATTACGATGTCGGAGAAGCCGAGGGAATCAAGTCTTTTTATTCAAGTGTCAATCTTTAGGTTCGATACCAATTCCATAATTGGATGTCGAATCTAACGACTTAGTCAAATAATCAAACCAACCCGATTTCTCGTTGATGTTAATATGGACGTCATACAATTCGAGAAGAATTAATGTGACGACATAAACTCATAGGCAATTTAGATCGTCTTGGTTGATTCAAAAACGACTTATAGCAATCAACTTTTATTTCGCTCTATTATCCAATGTCGATTCAATGATTGCACGTTGGATATGACGAGTATCATACACACGAATCGAGCACAAATTAATCAATATTTATGCCCGATTCAACAAAGTCATCAATTTAGCAAAAATCAAAAGAAATTTCGGAATCATTAACAAAGTTGCGAGCGAACCCTGGTTCGTACAGGGGGCACTCGATCGAGTGCCTAGCCCACTCGGTCGAGTGGCACCCCAAAAACGAGACAGAAGGTTTTGACGACCTCCACTCGGTCGAGTCTCACAGTGACTCGGTCGAGTTGATCAATAACTCGATCAAGTAGGGTCCAAAATACGAGACAAAACACTTTTCAGAAGACCACTCGGTCGAGTCCCTCAATGACTCGGTCAAGTGGCCCTTCCATCGCGTCAAATCGTGAAGTTCTACAAGGTCATTCGAGTCTCGTTGTTGTTTTTTTCGTGACTTAGGTCAACACGTGTCTAATCAATCACGTGAACACCACTTTTCAAAACTATGCATCCTCATATTTACATCATTCCATATTTTATGCATACTGTTATACCGTTACTAACCGTTTGTTACTTTTCGTGTTGATTTATCGTTTGTTTTAATGTACTAAAATGAACCCGCATGCTAAAATACAACTTTGACGTTAAGATTTTAGTTGCATTAAATCGACATAGAAACCCTTTCAATTTCTCATATGCTTAGGGAAAACACTGTTTGCATAACATTTTCCCGTTCGACTAACGTGCGTATTAGAAAATCATTCGATATCTTAGTAGAGGCCGTCAATGTGCGGGCGGGGTTGGGTGTCCTTTGTGGGCTTCCCAACACGTACCCTCACCCCTTACTCAGAACCTCGGTTTCTGGATGCTCGAAACCGTTGGCGCACGAGAGTCATTCTATACACGATAACCGGTAGTGACGGTATCGGTATCGCAATGCAAAAGGACGAGCCCAATAAACTCTGACATCGGAAATGGGCCGTATTTTGTATACGGCCCACTACGACATAGAGTGGGTTCGAACAGGCCCAAACTCCCACAAAGTTCGGTGGCGACTTCACTTAGATTTAAATTTCAATTCGATCCATTCTCATATGGGGATTCATTCGCCTCTCCAAACCCGCGCGTGGCCGCGTCGGGGTGGACCTATGTCATGTCCACAGCTGTCCTCAAGGGAAGGACGTTTACTGCGGACCCATCATCAATTAGGGTCATTGGGAGATATTTATTCCGGCAGATCACCATGATATATAGGGCCAAGTTATGGGTGGACCCAAACGGTGGGAGGTCGGGCTCGGAGAAAGTGATAAGTGGGCTTTCTCCTTTGGACTTGCCTTTGAGGTGAGGTAAAACAGTGGCTACCGTTTCGGTGGGGGTAACCAATGAGTCAACCTTGATTTCATCGAGAGCCCAAGTAAGTGCTGCCCGATGCTCCTGTGAACTAACCAAAAGCTGCCATATAGTAAAAATCAGTTCGGACCCTCTTTAGTTGTTTGACTAGGGTCGTGTCAGTGTTCAGTTCCTCGAGAGTAGGTTCTGTCCTGGCAGGTTCAGTGACGGCTTCCGGGGTAGAGAGACCGGTTGTGATGACGTGTGTGCCGGCCAGGGCCTTGGTTTTGGCCTTTCGGTTTTCTTTGACGGTGATGGGGACAGCTTCCCCCTTAGCCAGGTAAACGTCATCTTTATCGTCGTTCCATATCCCGTGATTTGGGATATTTCTCCAGTCAACTATTTCTCCAGTAAAAATGGCGTGAGTAGCAAGTGGGTTATTTTTGTTACTCAGCTTATCACTGGGTAGTGGTATCTTCCCATTTTCGATTAGATCTTGAATGAGATGCTTTAATTTCCAACATTTCTCAGTGTCGTGCCCGTTGCCTTAGTGATATTGGCAGTAAGCCTGAATGTTGTAGCTCTTGGACCGTTTGTCGACCGGAACTTCTGGAGTCGGGCCTATCGGTTGGATTAGGCCTTTTCAAGACAGACTTTGTAACGCATTAGCATAGGTTGTTCCTATATCAGTGAATACTCGAGTTGGAGTATTCCTTTTGGTCGAGGTGTCTAGTGAGTTAACCTCGTCAAAAATGCTGCGGGTTGCACCTGGAGTTGCGGACTTGCTGGCGGACGAGCTGGCCCCTTGATACCCTTTGGCAGAGGCCTTAGTAAGGTTCTCTAGCCTTAAGTCATCTTCGATTCTTGTACCCATTTCGGTTAAGGTAGCGAAATTGGGTATAACAGCATACCGGAGATGGACCCGGTAAGAACGAAGGAGGTTCTTGACAAAGGCCTTCACTAGAACCTTTTCACTGGGCTTGTCAACCAGCTTAACGCTTTCGGCCCTCCATCGTTGAAGATACTTGGTGAACCCCTCTTTAGGCTCTGGGGCCATGACCTCCACGGTACGCATGGTAGTCTGGATTTCGGTATTGTCCGCATAGTTTTGGGCGAACTCCATTGCTACATCATCCCAAGTCTTGTATTTCTTGGAATTGAGCCTGTAGTACCAGGCTCTTGGGTGCTTTTCCAAGGAGGAGGCAAAAAGATGCTTGAACATGTTCGACTTGACTCCTTTAACGGCCATGAACTCCTTAAACGCCCAGATATGGTGGACCGGGTCTTCAGTACCCTCGAACATTGGCAAACCCGTCAGGTTGAGATTGGCGGGTAGCTCATCGGTCATGGTGTGTAAGTTCGAGCATTCTCCGTGTGGATTGAGCTTTGGGACGACTAATGGACCTGTTCCTGCAATTTGTGGACCGCGCTGGCCAATTCAGCTAACGGCCCATCGGTATCAACGTTGCCATTGGGGGTTCCTTGTTCCACAGCGCTTACCCGAGTGACGATGGCAATCTGGTCTTCCTTCATTTGTCTCAATTGGTTTTGGATCTGAGCCAACGAAGCTGTCAACTCATCAATGGCTTATTTCGTCATGGTTCGGGTGAAGGGCGGCCTGTCTGTAAGAATACCGCGTAATCAGCAACTTAACCCAAATCCTAGGAAAAAGTACATCCCGAGCAAGGAAAAAGAAGACTAAGACGGAAATGACTCAGAAAAGACACCTAGATGGGTGACTTGTGAAAAGGTGGGCCTTCCTTAGGATCCATCTGTGTGGGATGGGCCCCGTTCGAAGGGAGGTTCACGTGAGACATTCCCCAGACCCTGGACTCGATTGTGTAAACGGGCCAACCCTTGCAGAAGTATGTCCTACGTAGGTGGGCCTTGCCTTAGTAAAACAAGGCGGACTGGGATAGGCAAGAAATCCTTAATATAAGATCGACGGAGTTTCGACACTGGAGACTTCGACGACTTACGACACGACCCGACACTACTAAATACGGGAGGTCCTAAGAAGAGGAAGGTTTCGAAATATGATTTTTGAAAACCCGAAAATCGGGGAAAAAAACCCGGCCTTTTTTCGAAAAAAACGGAAAAGGTGGGGCGGGTGACGGTTTTGAAAGTTTCGAAAATAATTTTGAGTTTTAATTTGGGCATAATCCGGCTAGAAAAAGGGCTATTTTGAGTAAAATCGTAAGTCCTAAATTCGGTATATGCCCGGGGTTTTTAAATAGGATATTTTGAAAAGGATGCAAATTTTGAAATGACGTTTTTTGAAAAAGATGTGGATCAAGTAGCACGTAATCATGGAAACAGTATAATGACACCATGTATGCTCTTAAACTAAGTCTCGGTCAGTCTATAAGAGTGTATACCAGTGTACATAGCCTATTCGAGAATCGGGGCAGACTTCCTAAGTCGAGTTGAGCTTAGAACATGCCGTAAAACCCATATGAATCTGCTATGAACACCTTTTGACATATCCAATTTGGATTACATCAATGGTATAGTGGGACGTCAGTCACCAGTACCGGCCCGGGAAAATATGGGGTTATGCATGAACCGTAAAACTAAAGTGCGTATTGTACTAGTCAGACGATTTCTATTCGAGTCTCACCCTGAGGATGCCGATGGTAAGTCACGCATCAGTTAATCCCCAGCGGAGTCGCCAAATTGTGGACATGACATAGGTCCACCCCGACGCGGCCACGCGCGGGTTTGGGGAGGCGAATGAATCTCCAAATGAGATGGGTCGAATTGAAATTTAAATCGAAGTTGGAGTCGCCACCGAACTTTGTGGGAGTTCGGGCCCGTTCGAACCCACTCTATGTCGTAGTGGGCCGTGTACAAAATACGGCCCATTTCCGATGTCAGAGTTTATTGGGTTCGACCCTTTGCATTTGATACCGATACCGACGTTATCGGATATCGTGTATTGAATGACTCTCGTTTGCCAATGGATTCGGACATCCGGAAACCATGGTTCTGGTGAGGGTACGTGTTGGGAAGCTCACAAAGAACACCCAACCCCGCCCGCACATTAGCGGCCTCTACTAAGATAACATTTGACTCTCGAATACGCGCGTTAGTAATACGGTGAAAATGATATGCGAACATTGTTTTCCCTAAACATGCACAAATTGAATGGGTTGCTAAGTTGACTTAATGCATGAAAATTAACGTCAAAGTTGTATTTTAGCATGTGAGGTTTGTGTTAGTCTAATAAAACAAATAATGAAAAGAAATTGCTACAAACATGAACAAACATGTTAGGAACGGTTTGTAAACCGAATAAGAAATATAAATTTGTTAACATGCATGATTTTGAAAAGGCTTTATGACACGTGACGAATTAACACGTATTGACCGAGGTCGAAAAATATTTGTCGAAATCTGAAAATATGCCGAGAAAGTCGTTGTTTTATGTAAAAAAACGATGTTAAGAAAAATAGAGAAAGCAAAAAAAGGAGGCCGCGGTTTCCAGGCCCCCGCGCAAGTCCCCTGGGAGGGGCGCGACTCGCGTGGGCGGCTTTCTCGGCTCGTTTATTTTCGAAAGTTGATAATTTTATTAAATCGCGTACAAATATTGCATAATTTGTACTTGACTCAATATTTTCGATATTCGTTATATTCGATATTCGATTATGAAATCGATATCAAATACTCGGAATAAATTTTTTAGAAAAAAAAGTTTTGAAAATCATTTTTGTAAATTAAACTAAAAACGATGTTTGACTCTCTCCGCGTTGAAAATCGTTGTGTTAGGTTTTGGAGATTGTATAACGATTTTCTAACATCAACGAGATTAATGTAATTCTTTTAATACGATATTCGACTAGAGAATCGATATCATATTTTTAAGAATATTCGTTATATGAAAATAGTTTTGTTAGTATCGATATTAGAAATAATAATAAAAAATGCGACGAATGACCCATAAAAAATAACCGACGAAGACACGACGCAAAGAAGAAAAAAACGAGAGAAAGGAAGGAAGAAAAGGAGAAGTCGGGTTTGATTTTACACCCTCAACCAACATGCTTTTGTTTACTCAGATCGGGGCTCGTCGGGATGTGGCTAGGGCACAGGAGCGTCGAGTTAACGTAAGTGAGTTAGGGTGGTTTGGGTTCGGACGTGTAGGGTGTCGGGTCTAAGGGGCCGGTTCCTTCGGGTCTCGGGTCTAAGGAGTACGTCCGGGAGTGAATGTTTAGATGTATGAATTTTCTGTGTGTGGGTTGAATGTGTATGAATATTGTTTTTGAGGATCCTATTTATAGGAAAAGAAGGTTGAGAGAGGTATCTTGCTTGGACAACAAGAAATACCGGCTTGGATAGGAAACATAAGAATTTGAAAGGAACGAGAATTCCGTTACTTGGTGAAGAAGAAAGGAAATCTCAGCTGGGAAGGGGAGCTCGGCCGAGTATCCTATGCCCGGTCGAATGTTTGATTCGATGTTCGGATAGAATTCCTACTTGTGATCGAACTCTATCCTTAAACGGATTTGTTTAATATTTTTGTGTAGCTGATTTTTGTAGTATTCGAGTCTAGGCCGGACTCGTGAAGTGACACGACTGGTCCGTGTGTCTCGGGAATATCTTTGACCGGGTTTTGACTCGGTCGCTAAAAGACGGTTTTGCCCCTGGTGTCGGATTCGACCCAAATTAGTCTTATTTGACTCTAAATGACCCGCTGGGCCTGGTCTAGAGGTTGGTCTGTGAAATTTGTACTCCGTAAAAAGCCCAAGCCAAATGTCCATGATTTCGAGCCCATTTCCGAGTACGTTGAAGCACGTTAGCGTCCGATCATCATCGGGTGTTCGTCGGAAGCTACTATAGACACCTAGCGGTCAAAATGTGGGTGTCTACAGGTACCAATAAATAATCTCATCTCAACTTTTCTGGCAGGCCCTTTCATCCCGAGTGTTCACACCGCCCGCAAGTTCAACAACCCACGAGGTGAAATCCGGGAGGGGACCGTGATGAAGGGCCCCGGCTAGGTCTTAAGCTAGCCTCACCAACTCCAATATATATAAATATTCATCAATCATTCTCCCATCATTATTCAACATTATTCTTATTAGCACGATATCACATCGTACTCGCAACTCATACATGCATCATAACATTAACGTATTCTAAGT
This sequence comes from Agrostemma githago, assembly GCA_958450325.1. Lineage (NCBI taxonomy): Eukaryota > Viridiplantae > Streptophyta > Magnoliopsida > Caryophyllales > Caryophyllaceae > Agrostemma > Agrostemma githago. Next base: position 54,241,766 of record OY288247.1, on the reverse strand, counting down.
AAGGAACGCCTTACCTCTACAAGCGTGTCACAACCACAATCAAGCGGGTTAAAAGACCTCCTCAAAACATCTTCACCTATAATCAATTGATATTGACATATAAGTACTACTTATATTGATCACGCTCTAAGACGTTAATAAGATTAAAGACTTAATCTTAACTTCTGATTTTACAGCATTGTACTGTCTTGTTATAAAATCCATAATTAAATAACTACTACTTCAATTAACACGAGATCAACTGTTTTAGAACCGTGATTGTCTTGTCTACCATTTATATTCCATAACGTTTATCTAAATATCATCTTAACATTGACTTAAAACCTGATCTCTACAGACTGACAGAATTCGTCGCATAAAAAATATTGATGAATTACTAATACTAGAAAAATTCTTTTAACTCCATTCCAACTTCTATTATCAACTAGACTCAATAAATTTAATGTTGGATGAAATCCAAACTCAATTATGATATATAAATTTTTTTTTACACCCATTATTATATAGCATTACTGAATCAATGATTTATAAACGACGGTTAACCAATAATTTCTCTAGAAGAAACGACTTTGAAACCGATTACGAAACTTTGACAGGCATAAACTAGACTTGAAATAAACTAGGGTTTGTTCTTCGACTTTTTCTGAATTCGAAAGATAAATACGTCTATCAACGAACACAAGACAGTTCTACGAATCTGAGAATTTCAGTAACTATTTCCTAATTAATGTCTTTAATCTGATCTTCCTCCTAATTCATATTGAGAATGGTAAGCACGCCTAAACCCTAATTATACTCTTAAACAACGTTTAAATGAAATTAAGGAACTTAAATGACTCAATCATATAAATGAATTGCTAGGATACGATTTGGATCGAATCCTCTTCTCCTCTTCTCTCTTCCTATTTCTCTCTTCTCCTTTCTTTCTTCTCCTTTCTTTCTTCTTGAGCGTTCACTGTCTGTGAAGGTAGTTTAGGGTTTGCTTCATTATTATTAGGGTGGGTATACGTGGTTCTAAGTAAGATTAGGAGTATTTGATTAAAAGTGGGTTAAAAACCTGGATTGGTCAATTTCAATCTGTTTTGTTGGTTTATTCTTCTATAAAGTCATAACTCAATGGGTTCGGGTTGCCACCGCCAACTCGGGTGTTATAACTGAGCCACAAGGCAGGTATTACAATCTACCCTCCTTAAAAGAAACTTCGTCCCCAAAGTTCACCTCTCGCTACGGAGCGACTAACTATATCACTATCTAATTGACCTATCAATCAATTACCACACTAACATAAGTGACATAACAGTTGTAAGAAGAACGAGTTATTACAATCTACCCACCTAACAGGGAGCTTCGTCCCGAAGCTCAGTATCCAACCATTCATGACACCTCTCGACTAACGGTGCCGCTCACCATTCAAACTTAATGGAATACATCACATGACTCCTCGTATAACTAACTGTTGTATCTGCATCACGTATTACTAACTAACTACTCACACACTTATGATTAACGTCCACCATTTATACTTACTACACGACGACTGACACGATCATTGAGTACACATATCATAAGAAGCAACGGGTATGACATCCTACCCTCCTTATAAGGAACTTCGCCCCGAAGTTCACTGATCTTAGTCTTACTCTACCCAACCCATCTAGTATATTACGACACCATCTTGACACTAATGACTACACTCCTCGATCTTATTATATAATGCGCTATTTAATCATCATAAGACAGCATTGTAAACTTTTCATACAAATAAACGTGTTGGCCTTGGCTAAAGGGGTGAGTAGCTTAGTAATATCTGTAATCAACTCATGTGATCCATCATACGATTTTCAACATATTTCTCATATATATAACATCACTCTGTCATTTCATGACATCCAACTCTTTTGACATCAAGACTAACACAACAACTCATTCACGTTTCATCTAGATTTTGCAACTTACTCACTCATCAACATAAATTCTCGCATTTATTAACGATTAACAACATAAATTCTCTTCTCTTTTACTAATAACTGCAAGAATCATTACTTAAATTTTCTCATGATTCAACATAAGTACCAACAGATTCTTGCATTTTCATTTTCATATATCATACTTCACATAATTTAAGAAGACCACTCACTAGTACTATTGTGTTTATCCTCATTATTCATGTCATGACTAAATTCGCATGTCGGTATGCCACATACAATGTACTTGTGTCTTTAAATAATTGCGTGAACCCTCACTCCGTGACACTCTTAAATATTTGGACACTGAGATTATCAAGCATATAAGACAGTTAGTTCACATTAAGATACTTTGCTCTCGTTCAGTATTGAAATTTCTCAGTGCGTGACATTATATTTTGCTTCTGATCGTTATGTTACTACCTTTATCTATAACCCGACATGCTGACCTCGAAACATAAGTGATGACTTAACGAATCGACGAATATACCTTCAACCCTCAACTATTTCGGTTGACGCTATCCTTAGCTCTAAAGCTTGGTGACATAGGGCTCAATTCACACAACATAGTTAGTCTGAGCGGATTTAATAGCTCAGACCTTCCAGACATGGAAGGACGTATGTCTCTCTTCAGTTTTGCTACAACTACTTTATCATGTAATTATTTGACCCTTCACTGTTCATTAATCTAGATCATTGTACCATCATTATATCTTTTATCCTTTTGTTACTCCTATTTATACAGTTAGACTCGTTAATAACCATTATTACGACATTCTAACTAGTGATTTAAACAACTCCGTATTCTCATGACATCCCCTCACTATATTTCACGACTAGATCTTATCATTAAGACACATACTCTCAATCTATATTATGATAACTCGTGGACACAATTGTATCTTTAACAGGTTTAGAGTCACAAGGAGACACATATATATACTGAGAGAAAGCTTGAGCAGTCAATATAATTATCATGGCAAGACAACAACACAACTGAACACTCTTAGATAACCACGTTAACAACTTCAAACCTTGAGACGATTAGCAGGTGACATTCATTCCTCGTAATTGCAACAACCAACCAGATAGCTCATTTATTCCTTATAATTGCAACCCTAACAAACAACTTAAGACCACCAATCAACCTGTAGTCATTATAAGCATTCATTCCTCTACGCATACGTTACTCGTCGACCAACAAGTAAGGACGGGAAACTCATCAAAGATGTATGAGATTAATTAAAACCAACATTTCACTTGTTCACCAGACGTGTCCAAAATCTATACATTATTAGACCAAAATCTGAATATTGATGTCATGTTTAATAGTGCATAAGTTGAGTATTCGGTTCATTGTCTGATTACTCGACCATTCCTGACTTGCTTCTCATTGGGACGACTTACACTTATTGGATACGTGTACCGATGTTCTTTATCACATAAGCGACTCATGACGAATTTATCAGACAACAACACATTTGATCCCTAAGATCCACGTTTAGGCAATTATGCAACATGAACAAGTATAACCTCTCGTGACCCGAATTTACTCTGAATTCATCATTAACATATAAGTTTAACTCTATTAAACCATATAATAAGTTAGACATTTTCACATTGGTGCATTCACTTGAACAAGGCGAAACAATTATCATTAAGTAGAATTAGACGTTTTCTGAAGATTGCAGTCATGATAAAAAAAAACACAATTCAATCATCGTACTCAAAATAGTGTAAAACCAGTGGGGTTAGATTCTGAAGATAACCGTCTACAACTTTCTAGTTAAAACTATTATCAAATTCCAAACGTAACGGTGATTTGCAAAAACGTTCTCATGAGCTGGCAGATTTTGACCTTGAAACGTTTTGATTGGTAAAACGAGTTTCAAATCATATTTTTGAGCAAATAAAGTTCAAATATTATCCAAACTCTTCAAAATGATGACCTTCGTAAAAGTTCCCAATGATAATTTATTGTCGAAGTAAGTTTTATATTAGAAACATTGACCACCAGCAAATAGGTTGAAGTACGTACTTAGATTTAGATTCGTAAATTTTACACTGAAGAACTAAACATGAAATAAACGTGATTTTTTTTCAAACTTTTGTGAAATAGGCATTGTAAATAGGTGAAACAATTCAGTACCATATTATTCATGTTCGCGAAGGTGTTTTAAGTTGTTCTAACGACACGATTAGCAAAATGTTAGCTTAGGTCATCAAAACAGAACTCAATAAACACATTATTCCGAATAGATGAAGTGTTGTAAATGTGCATGTCATTAACTTAACATGACTTTTTATAAATACTCATTTAAACCATCATGAAAAGAAATCAATAACAAGTTACGACTCAGAACCTATAAAATTGACAGGGAAGCACATAAACTTGAAACTGAACACCAATGTTCAAGTGCATGAGTTTAACAGAAATTCACATTAATGAATATACGAGACTGTAGACACCCTCATTTTGCCTGCTAGTGTCTATAGCAGTTCCCGATAAAACACCCGATGATGATCGGACGCTAACGTGACTTAATACGCTCGAATACGGCCTCGGAATCAATAGTATCCGACGTGGGCATTTAGCAGAGTGGAAATCTCTCAAAACCGACCTCAAATCCAGGCCCAGTGGGTCGTTTCCAATAAAATGAGACTAATTTGGGTCAAAATCGACACTGGAAATAAAACCGTCTTTTGGCGACCGGGTCAAAACCCGGTCAAAGACGAATCCGACACAAAAAACAGCCATGTTCGTTTCTAGAAGCTTGTCCAACAAACAAATCTCATTAAAAAAAGTCAACAAATCATTCCCTAAATATACTCCCTCCATTTTGACCCACTCGGTCAAGTGGTTCACATCCACTCGGTCGAGTAAGGCCACGAACCGGCCGAACCGGACTCGAACCGGGCACTCGATCGAGTACACACGCTCCACTCGATCGAGTAGCCCTAAACCGGGGTATTTGTTCTATAAATACCCCGTCACCCTAAGCCATTTCACAAGGTTTTCTTCAACCCTAATCATCCCATTTTGCAACTTTACACTACAACTTCACCACCTTTCAATCGTCCATCTACATACACATATAACATTCAAATTCCCGAGATCAAAACCCGTCAAAGACACATACACCATAACTCTACTTACATATCTCGAGACAGTCCCGCGCTCCCGTCGCTATTACGAGTTCGTTTCCGAGGCCATTTAAGCATGTAGGTTGAGGGTGTAATTCAAATCCCGACATCTCCTTTCTCCTTTCTCTTTTTAGATTATATATGTATATTATTATTATCATTATTGTTGTTGTTGTTGTTGTTGTTGTTATTATTATTATTACTAGCATTAACATTTTAATTCCATTACTAACATTATTTTAATTTTGCTGCTAACATTTTATTTATCGCAACCTAACATTTTATTTATGTACTCTAACCACTAACATTATTTATTTATTTATTTACATTTCGTCATTAACAATTAATACCGTGTATGTGTATATGTACATAATAATATTAAAATTCGAGTCCTAACACGTTTGAATGTGACGACCATCCAAAGTCCGTTTAATCCCTTTACGAGCAACGACGGAGGTGGCACCCTTTCGAGGAGCGCCGCCCCAACGTACTCAAGGGCGTAACGTGAATAGTCAAGCCCCAACAAACTCTGGATCATGTCCAAAACAACAGACACGGATGCATCAAGGCAGTGGTCGAGAGGGTCAGACGGGAGGACTGGAGAAGGAGCAGCCGAATGTTTATCCTGAAGGGCCCGGAGGGTGGCATCGGTGTAAGGTGCAACACCGGACGAAGAAAGAACACGAACGGCCGCCGTGTAATGACCATCAGAAATCTTCTTACGACACTGACGAATGTTAAGCTCACCTGGGTTATTATTATTATTATTATTATTATTATTATTATTATTATTATTATTATTATTATTATTATTATTGTTATTATTATTATTGTTATTATTATTATTGTTATTATTATTATTATTATTGTTATTATTATTATTGTTATTATTATTATTGTTATTATTATTGTTATTATTATTATTATTATTGTTATTATTATTATTGTTGTTATTATTATTATTATTATTATTATTATTGTTATTATTATTATTGTTATTATTATTATTATTATTATTATTATTATTATTGTCATTCTATTGTCATAGTTGCGGGAAACTTGGCCATGAAATGGACACTTGCAGGAAGGAAAAGAAGAAGGCCAAAGATGTAGGGGTTATATTGAACTCAAAGAGATATACCCCAAAGAAGATTTCCCCCCAAGAGTTAGGTGGTACCTCAGAGGGTGGAATGCCGAGCAATTCTAACCCTACTGAAATGCATCAAGGATCTCTTGGGGAAGAGTCACCCGGAGGCCTGATTATCACTGGCTTAGGACCCCAAGTACTAGGCGGTAGCTCAATGGATGAGAAACAGAATGACTGACAGAACAAGGTAGTAGAAGGTTTTGAGGGCCTGGATTCTTGTTCTGATCCTGATTCTGGTTTCACACCTGTTGTAAGGCATCCAGGATGTGCTGGGTAGGCCTTAAGGTGAAAGGCTCCAGGGTGGACTTTTATGAAGGTAGGAAGGACATGGGGTTCGCTGCAATTCTGACACCAAACAGGTATGAGATCTTACAGGGTAATAGCAGTAATGCACATGATGGAGAGGACTTGTACCCTCTAGTAGAGGTAGCTGTTCCCCCTGATATCCAAGTATGATTATTGGTACTTGGAACATAAGGGGTGGAAATGAGCCATTGAAGCAAAATGAAATCATTAGGCTGATTAGAGGTAAAGGAGTTGATATTTTAGGGGTTTTAGAAACCAGAATAAAGCATGGTAAGGCTAAGTCTATCATAAAGGGCAAGTTTAAAGGTTATGAAGTCATCACTAATTACAACTGTCACTTGGTGATTATTTTCTATATTGGTGCACAACTCTATATGAATATGATCCTGAATGATTTAGAGGGAGAAAGGAGAATAATTCTTGTGTGGGTTGCAGCCGATCAACGTAGGACTAGAGGATCACAAATTACACGATTAATTTTTGTGAAATTATTTATTGATATATCAGTAAAAAAAAATTATCATTTCTGTGTATTGATGTTTAGTGCATCCTCTCCTTCTATTTTTTGTTCGCACATGCTGCCATTGTCATCGTTGTTGTTCATGTTCATGTTCACACAAGGTTGTCACAAGCTATTATTCTAAAATTTAGTATATAATCGTGCACTTACATTTCTTCACCGTCTACTTACACTTTATCACCGTCTAGTTACACTTTCTTTGTTATTATTCTAAAACTTATTACATAATCGTCCACTTACACTTCTTCACCACCCACTTACTTTTTTTCACCGTCTCATTACACTTCTTCGTTATGATTCTAAATTCCAAGTTACTGATCTAAATCGGTATAGTTTTCATGAATAATTTCTAAGTTCTAGTACGTTATTATTGTGTTCAACTTAGAAACCGTTTATGAGTTTCCCATGTGAGAGTGTGTGTAATCAGAACTTCAATATTTGTTTTCTATCTGCTATTTTTGAAGAACCATGTGTGAGTGTGTGTGTGTATACGTACCCTTCTTCGATATGCTTTTCATAATCACTTATTTTGCCAGATATGAAGAATGTGCTCGCTATTCCAAGTAACAAAAGAAAAAGAGATGATAATGTTGATGATAATGCCGCTGTTTGTGATGTTGATATTCCAATTTTAACAAATGAAGAACATTTTTTGAAGACATGGAAGACACACAAACATCTTGTGAAATTTTTTAATAGCAACTGGAAGAAAGAATGTGGTGAGACATGGGCTTAAGAAAAGGGATGAAGTCCAAATGTGTTGGGATAATCAACATCACAAGTTGTTGTACACTATTCTTCGCAGATTGGCACTCATCGACAATTAAACACGATGATCAACATGTTACTATAGTAGTTATATATAGCAAGTTGTAGACACCCACATTTTGACCGCCAGGTGTCTATAGTAGTTCCCGCCAAACACCCGATGATGATTGGACGTAAACGTGCTTTGATGGACTCGGATATGGGCTCGTAATCATGGACATTTGGTTTAGACCTATTACGGAGTAAAAAAATTATAAAACCAACCTCAAATCCAGGCCCAGTGGGTCGTTTCGAGTCAAATAAGACTAATTTGGGTCGATTCCGACACCAGGGGTAAAACCGTCTTTTAGCGACCGAGTCAAAACCCGGTCAAAGATATTTCCCGAGACTCACGGACCAACCGTGACACCTCAAGTGTCCGGTTTGGACTCCAACACTACCAAAAAATCAGCTTCGAGAACATTAAACAATTCCGTTGAAGGTAGAATTCGATCTCAAGTAGGAGTTCTATCCGGAAACCGAATCAGACATCGACCGAGCTCCAAATACTCGACCAAGACATCCAAAACAGCCGAAACACTCCCCTTGACAGCCGAGATATTTGGCTTTCCCACCAAGAAACGAGACTTTGGTTTCCTCTCGAACTCTCGTATTTCCTATCCAAACCGGTATTTCTTGTCACACAAGAAAGACTGCCTAGATTCCTATAAATAGGACCTCCCGTCCAACACAAAACACACGTTTTGACAGCCATTATACACACATCTACAATCCATAATCATACACCTTCGTTACATATAATCCCATAACATTCATACCTCCGAAGAAGCACCGAAATACTGCCAAAATACCGACGAATCCGACCCCGAGAAAACCGGTTGAAACCCGTCCAACCACACGTCCAAAATAACACCTTAACTCATCCCGCATCATCTCGACTGATAAGTGTGGTTTGTAGTGCCTATTTTGTAGTGTTTTGGTCCCATTTTCCTTGTAGAATCGCTCCTTGGGAGCGGTTTAGGGGCTTCTTATGCTTCCTTTAGTTCGTTTCAGGTTCCTGAGACCGATTTGGAAGAGTTGGAGCGATTCCGACTCTATACATACACATTTTGGAGCCAACGGAGTAAAGGAACGATTATTCGATGCCTTGGAATCGACCCCGAGACCTTGGGACCCAATCCCAAGCCTCCGAGACCCGATCCCGAGTCCCGAGAATCGATGGGAAGCCCATGAGAAGCAAGGAGGGACCGAAAAGTTCATATTGGAGGCCTACAAGACCCATCCCGATCGGGAGGGCCTCAAACCCGATCGGGATGAGGTGCACAAAAGACGCACTCACTGTGGAGCATTCCCGATCGGGTTGGCATATTCCCGATCGGGAAAGTGGAAGTTTCCCGATCGGGATTTCCCATTCCCGATCGGGAAAGTCCCAGTGGCAGCCGCGCTTTGTTTCTTTCTTCTTCCTTCCATTTGTAACTTTATATATACCCCCCTCTTGTATTAAGACACCATCTTAGCTTATGTTAGACATTACCCACAAACCCTAGCCTAGTTTTAGCATAGATTAGATTAGATTAATGTAGATTAGTCTTTAGTTTATCGTTAATCATAGATTAATGCTTGTAATTTGGGAATTCTTCAAGATCTCCACCAAGCTTGACAACCTTGGATGTTTGTTTTGGGTTCTTCCATTTATGCAAGTTTCCTTCTTCTTTTCATCTTCTAGTATGGTATAATCTTCTTTTCCTTTCTCTTAATCCTTATTTTTCTCATTTAAGTTTGAATCTTTGTTGAATGGATTGCTCATAGTTCATAGTTCTTGTTAGTTTCATTATGCTAGTTTGGTTGTTTGAATGGATTCCTCTTCTTAGTGTTAGTTTTAGTATGGATATGTTAGAGTAGTATCTTGCTAGGGTTAGTAGGGTGATTAGGGTGTTAATTGGGTGATTAAGGGTTTGTTGGAGATGTTGGTGGAAGATTTGGGTATCCTCTTGGTTGATGCATATCACATGTTTGTTGGAATGCTTGAATGACTAAGTAGGTTAGAATGCTTGTTTTTCTTGTCTTCCTTTGTCATGTGTGTCGCCGAAATGGGTTCCATGTGGAACCTCTAGGTGAGTCTAAGTTAGATTACCTAGATTACCTTACTACCTCCTTCACTCTAACTCCTCCTTGACCATTCCGTTACCCCTTTGACCCCGACCTAATCCTAGCCCGTTTCCTTTAATTGTTTTCTTGCTTTAGACCTAGCTTAGTCCTAGTCTCCCCCTCCTTAGATTAGCTCGTCTCGAACATAGTCCTAGACCGTAGCATACCTTAGTCCGACCTCCCGTCCCTGTGGATTCGACCCGACTTGCCCTAGCTACCCTAGTTAGGTTAGTTGGTTTTTATTTGGTGGCGGGATCCACGACAAATCCCTCACCATCATCGACACTCCCAAGTTTAAACTACTTTCCGACGAGCCTTATTCCGAGAAAACAAAGCATGTAGGTAGAGGGTGTAAATCAAAACCGATTCTTCTCTTTTTCTCTTCCTTCTCCACGTTTTTTTTCTTCTTTTTCGTCATGTCGTCGGTCGTTTTGTATTTTAATATGGGTCGTTCGTCGAATTTTTTTATTTCTAATAATCGATACTAAAAAAAATATTTTTTATAACGTTCTTAAAATACGATATCGATTCTCTAATCAAATATCGTATCTAACAAGAACAAAATTAACTAATTCTCGTTGATGCTAATAAAATCGTTACATCTTTTTTAAACAAAATTCGACGATTTTATACGCGGAGAGAATTAACATCTTTTTCGTTCAAAATTCTTTTTTTTTTACTTTTCGTTCAAAACAAACTTTTTTTTTTTCAAAACCTTTTCTAAAATCATTCCGACTATTCGATATCGATTTCATATCGAGTATCGAATACGACGAATATCGAAAATATGAATCGGGTATAAATTAATCCATATTTGTACGCGATTTATAAAAATTAACGATTTTCGACAAAATAAAAAAAAAACCGAACAGACCGCCACACGAGTCGCGCGCCTGTCAGGCGACTCGCGCGGTGGCCTGGTTGGCCGGGTCCTCTTTTTTTTCGTTTCCTCGCTTTTCTATTTTTTATTCTTTTCGAGTCTTACATAAAAAGCGACTTTCGCGACATATTTCGATAAATACTTTTTCTTTGACCTCGGTCAACGCGTGCTAATCCGTCACGTGACATAAATCCTTTCAAAAATCATGCATATTATTTATTTACATCTTTATTCAATTTATTCAATCGTTACTAACTCGTTTTCTGGTGTTTGTAGCAATTTATTTACTTCTTTGTTTTATTAGACTAAAACAAATTCACATGCTAAAATAACTTTGACGTTATTAGTTTAACATGCATTAAACGACTTAGCAACCCATTTATTTTTCTCTCACATGTCTAGGGAAAATAATCTTTGCATATCATTCAACCGTCAAACTAACGCGTGTACACCAAAAACGAATGATATCTTAGTAAAGGCCGCTAAGTGCGGGCGGGGTTGGGTGTTCTTAGTGAACTTCCCGACACGTACCCTCACCCCTTACTCAGAACCATGGTTTCCGGATGTCCGAATCCATTGGCAACGAGAGTCATTCAATACACGATATCCGATAATGTCGGTATCGGTATCAAATGCTAAGGGACGAACCCGATAAGCTTTGACATCGGAAATGGGCCATGTTTTAAATATGGCCCACAACGACATAGAGTGGGTTCGAATGGTTCCGAATAACCACAAAATTCGGTGGCGACTCCTACTTCAATTTAAAATTCAATTCGATCCATCTCATATGGAGATTCATTCGCCTCCCCAAACCCGCGCGTGGCCGCGTCGGGGTGGACCTATGTCATGTCCACACAAGTAGTTTTTTTTTTTTTTTTTTGCCAACGGATCAAAACCACCTAATACATGTTAAGAGCAAGCACTAAATTGTGTGCTCTTTTGTACAAGGATCGGGTTAAAACATAATACAGAACAATACAGAAAAGAAAACGGACACTTAAGATATGTCTAAACGAAATGAAAACATCTTGTCCAAGAACCAAAGCATGTTGATGGAGAGACGTGGAAAGGACACGAACATCAACATCCACCGCATCATCATCCGGGTAGGGAGCTCTAACTGATCACCGAAAGCACGATTGAGCCAAACAAAAAGCACTTACGCCATAAAGACGTAGAAAGAAACGGAAAATGACAAATCCAAGGGACTTGTCTCCAACGGAGATAAAACTCCTGCTTTTTGAAGATCGAGCATGGCCAAGACAAGGCCAGCAAACCGAGAGGCAAACCCAAACGAAGAGAAGGAGAAAGTGAGGTCCCTCAACCAATCCCTGAGACACCACCACTCTAGCCACCACTCTAGCCAAAGGCTCAAGAGTAGAACCAACATACTCATGATTCCAAGACAACATAAGCACTCCGTAAAGACCTTTAGGATTAAAACCATCCAAGCAACACCAAGTTCTCCTATAGAAGGAGATTATTAAGACAAAGGAAAAGAGCATAAAAAAACTAGTAGCGAGCGACATGCAACCTTTCATAAAGTTTGATGGAATCCACTACAGCCAATCCGACCAAACACCACCGTCCAAACCCAAAACAATCACAACCCCTAAAGAACGATCCCAAACCGATTAACACCAAACTATCCACAAAGCCCTATGAACCATCATGGAAAAAAAACATCATCCCACCAAAACCTCCATGCAAACCGACAGAAAAGAACCAACAACCAAAACGAGCAACCCGAGCCAGGCCACCACAAAAAAGACGCCGAAAAGAATCCTTGAAAGACAAAACACCTACACCAACAAAAAGGAAAAGGGGAAAACACTCCTATACCATCCAAATGTGCAAGATCGATAGGTGGGGGTGGGGGACGAGGGGAGGGGGAACACCTATACAAAATAAAGCACATGACGATGGTGAACTTGAAACTTTTTGAAACTTCAGAAACTTCATAAACATCAGAAATTTTTAATTTCTTTTCTTTTGTTATTTTTTTTGTTTCTTTTAAATCAATTCTTTTTTTCCCTTTCTTTTTAAAAGCTTCAGAACCATACAATCATTTCAAACATAAAACATCATTTTGAGACACAAAATAGGACGAACCAAAAGAAATTAAAACCCAACCTTAGGACACCGAGGAGGTGGGGGAGGGGGGCGAGGGGATGGGGGAACACCTCCCCGGTGAACCACACCGACAAACAAAGGACGACACGGCCCAAGGAATCCAAAAGGCGATCAATCTCGGCGGCAAGAGCAAGCACGGGGAGCAGAACGACCAACAAACTAAACAAAAAAAGATGATGACATAGACGGATCAACACAAAAGGCTTCAAAAAGTACGAAGATGTCTACCACTCCGGAAAACATAGGGCTGGAGGCGGATAGCCAAGGCTAAATAAGCTTGAAGGAGCGATTTGCCGGAGATAGATCTGAAGAAAGACCCATCTCCGGCAAAGGGTTGTGATTGTTAAGGAAGTAAGGGGGGTTTGGGTGGCTGCGGCAGAAAGTTAAGGTTTTTTTGTTTTGTTTTTTTGAGGAGGGAGAAAGGTTAGAGAGAGAAAGCCTTTTTTTGACTGATTTAATTTTGTGTTGGAGTTATATAGCAAGTAGTTATGAGTAGATAAGTTGAAATTATTTGATGAACATGGAACAACAGCTCCGTCTTTGTAAACTTAAATATTTGATGACAGTACATATTTTGCACAGGAACAACAGCTCCATCCTTGTAATTGCATAATCTGCATCTTTTGTAATTTTGTCTCAATGCTTTGAATTGAAAATTCTCACCGAAAATCGGTCATTAATAAAATGGACTAATTTTGTCTAGTCTGACTACATATGTTGTTAATTATATGTTCATGTAATTTATTTGGAGCAAGGAGTTCATCACGGTCGACAAGTGCAAATTAAATTAAATGATCATTACTTCATACGGATACAACTGATTAATGTTTTGGAGCAAGAAGTTTATCACCATAAAACATAATAATCTATATAACTATAATAAAAGGCTCATGGTTTACTTACATTACAAAGCAGGTACACATTTTACATTTAACATGACAGAAATAATTAAGCATCTACTACAAACTCAATCCAAGCTTCGGAACAGCATCCAACAGGTTTATTTCATCATCAACGAATATGGAATTCACAGTTTATATAATTTGGTATATCATATGAATGAATACACGATGCGTCGATGCTTGTCCTGCATGTGTCTATTTACCGCTTCAAAACATCACAACACTTGTGGAATTTGGAAGATGTGAGATGGTAGGCAATAACGGAGCCGAGCTAGGTTTGGCATGATACTGACCATATAATGCATATATAGCGAGTGTAATGATGCTAACAACTAAGACTCTCACTCATGCTTCATGATGTAGCTGCAAAATAAGTCAACAATGGCACACATTTATGTCATCCAACATCTTTATATCATCATAATGTAGGGACACATAGCCTTTTTTTTGCATGAAATTCTTGAGTAACATTTGAGCATAATACCCCTCGATAAACTTCTTCACATCCCTTGAACAGTTCTTGAAATCCTCCAAAGATGACCCTACATGTTTGTACCCTCTTACTTACTCCTTGATCAGCTTTGTGCCCAAGAAAATGTAACAAGAATTAACAACGAGCTTTTCATATGACTCAACACAAACAAAAAGAAGAATCAATAATGGAAGTATTGTACCTGGAACAATCGTTTTACAAAGTGTGTCACGGGCATCTGAATAATCAAATCAAGAATGATTAATGACACTTTTGATAAACTTATTTACTTCAACATGTACATCTGCTTACACTTCTCTAGTTTCTACTTACACTTCTTTAAAAGTGTAGATGGAGTAGTGTAAGTGGAGTCGTTAAAAGTGTAACCTACAAGAATGAGACAATTACACTTATTTAGACTCTACTTACCCTTATCTAAACTCTACTTACACTTCTTTTAGTCTTTATCTACACTTCCTTAAAAGGGTAAGTTGAGTTTTTAAAAGTGTAGGTGGACTGTTTAAAAGTGTAAGTTGAATCGTTGGAAATATAACCTACAAGAACGTAGACAATTACACTTATCTAGTATTAAATTATCCTTCTTTTATTCTCTAATTACACTTCTTTAACAGGTGAAGTCTAATGGAATCAATGGAGTCATTGAAAGTGTAACCTACAAGAATGCGATAATTACACTTCTCTAGTCTCTAGTTACACTGCTTTTAGTCTCTACTTACACTTCTTTAAAAGTGTATGTGTAGTCTTTACAAGTGTAAGTGGAGTCCTTGAAAGTGTAAGTGGAGTCGTTGAACGTGTAACATACAAAAATGAGACAATTACACTTCTCTAGTATCTACTTACACTTCTTTTAGTCTCTACTTACACTTCCTTAAAAGTGTAAGTGGATTTTTTAAAAGTGTAAGTGGAGTAGTCCTTGAAAGTGTAACCTACAAAGAATGAACAATTACACTTATCTAGACTCTACTTGCACTTCTTTTAGTCTCTACTTAGAAGTGTAAGTGGAATCTCTAAAAGTGTAAGTGGAGTCGTTAAAAGTGTAACGTACCGAGAATGAGACAACTACATTTTCAAAGTTCACATGAAAGATCAATCATCGTAAACAAAATGAAGGATTCATACCGTAGATGAAGAATTAGCTATAATGATTACCATCTTCACGAAAAATAGACCAACTGGAACCCTAAAACGATTAAAACTGAAATTAATGGGATCACCGAGAAGAGGCAGACACAAATTCAAGGGAAAGAACAGGCTTATTATGTAGAAACAAGCAACATAATCAGATCAATCACGCAATATCTAATAATAAATCCTACATTTTCCGCTACACACTACTACGTATACATTTTTAGGTACTATCCGACCTATCATAAGATTACGACGAATATATCGTCACAAAAAAGAATCACCTTCCTCACTTTTGCAATATTACTACAATCCTAGACTCGTAGCAGCTACTTCACAGTTAAAAAAACACAGCAACCTTTTTATCGATTCATTTTGCTTCAATTAACACAATTCATGAACAAAAAACCCAGAAATCAAAACCAAATTAGAAATTAGATGAACAAAAGGGCAAAATGCCGCTTGTAACAACTACTTCACAGTTAAAAAACACAGTAAACAAATTAATCGATTCAATTTTCGAAATTCATGAACAAAAAACCCAGAAATAAAAACCAAATAGGAAATAAGATGAACAAAAGGGAAAAATACCGCTTAGAGAAATTGGAATCAGCGGTGACAGTGATCTAAGCTGTTCCAATTATTGGAATTGGAATTTAGCGGTCCAATAATTTCTCTAAATTATTGGAATCTTGAGATTTTGGGAGGATTGATTGGATGATTGAGAGAAAAATTGATTGATTAACGGATATGAGAGGAGTGACTGAGGGGAGAATTGTTGGACTTACATAGTGTAGCGCATTTGTGGAAGAGGGCAAATTTGGGGAAGAACAGTATATTCGGACGTGATGATGTAACTCGTCTTTTTTTTTGGTTAATATATACTCCTCCGTTCTAATGAATTATTGGCCTATTTCAAATTCGGGCGTCTCAATGAATTGTTTGCCGTCTTTCTATTTTAGGAATGTTTTTTTAATGTGTAATTTGACCCTTGGCTCCACATGTCAATTTCTCATTGGTTTTCTTTTCCTTTGTGCCAAAAGCAAAGGCAAACCATTCATTGGAACGGAGGGAGTAGTTCGGACGGTTTGGACCGAACTAAGGTTCGCACTGGATCCCGTCCCTATATATGTGTATATAGGGAGAGAGGTAGGTTCAAATAAGGTCAACAATTTTTTTAAATTCATAAGTTCCAGTGGTAAATTATACAAAAAGTGCTTAAAGTTACGCAACACTACAAGAGATTAATTATTACGCAGCATTTATTTAATAGCATATATTGAAATGCCACCTTAATTCATCTTTAATTGACAAATAAACTTGCAAATAAAACAAATGTTGCTAAACTACATTCAAATAGCGAGCTCACATTTCTCAATACCAAACATCACCGATTCACCCCTTAATCAAAATTTAACATAGCGCGCTATACTTTTCAGTCATAACATCACCTGCGCTATACTACTTTTCAGTATAACCCACAGAAACCTAATTCAAGAAAACTAAAAACCTAATTCAAGAAAAGTCGTTCAATCCTTCAACTACTGCTCAATCCCGTTGTTGTCAATCCAAGAGAAATTCGATCAATCCTGCTATTGTTCAATCGCGTTTCTACAGGTTTGGGTTTTCTCTTCTTATTGGTTTTTTGTCAATCCAACATAAATCTTATTGGTTTTTCGTAAATTTGTTTGTTTATTACTTTATGTTTATGTTCTTCGTCAATTTGTGTGTTTCTCGTCAATTAGTTTATGTTGAATTAGTTTACGTTCTTCGTCAATTTGTATGTTTCTCATCAATTAGTTCTTGTTTTTCGTCAGTTAGTTTATGTTTATGTTGAATCAGTTTTTGTTCTTCGTCAATTTGTGTGTTTCTCATCAATTAGTTCCTGTTTTTCGTGAATAAGTGTATGTTTGTGTTGAATTAGTTTATGTTTTTCCGTCAATTTGTGTGTTTTTCGTCAATTGTTCTTATTAATTAATTTATGTTTGTTGATTCTGGTTCAATCCATCAATTTAGCTGATTCGAAATTGAATTACTGCTTTTAATTTAGGGTTTTTGTGTGTTAATACTGATTATTGATTCAATTTTGAACCATAAGTTTAATACTGATTCAATTTCGAAATTGTGTGTTAATATTGTTTGTTGATTCTGGTTCAATCCATAAGTTAATACTGATTATTGATCATAAGACTTCGAGACTCCCTCCCTCCTTTGCATTACCCCCAACAATGAAGAAAGAAGCTTCAGATTCTATTACTCACATGCATGCTTCTCTCTTTTATACTCTCAACTTTTGTTTTTTTTGCTTGTTTGCCTAGTGAATACTGAATACTCACACTATTGATTATTTACTACTCTTGTTGGAACTGCATTTTAAGTCCAAATTCGCCATTTACAAACACATTCAATTCGGTCATAAATTGTAATCAAATATGTATGGAGTATAGCTTTCGCTCTGTACATATCAAATAAAAGTAGAGTGTGGAGGAGGGAGGAGACATTGAAAATGGTTTCAAGTAGAGATTAAGCTCAAGCATTGATAAATGATAATGGTATGATCAGGTAGAGCAGCAAAAGAGTTTTGGTCCGCCTCCCTGCCTGTTTTGAAATCTCATTCCACTCGCACCACGAGACTGCCATGTTCTTGGCAATGCTTTCGCTGCCAAATCAACAATCATATCTTATTTAGACAACCGTTATTAGACCCATATATATGACTGATAACCGATTAACAAAAGTGCGACTAATAATGACACTATTTTCCGCACTACTGCTTCAGAATAGAAGAATGGTAAAAATGAGAGATTAAAGATGCATACCAATTTCAAAGAAGAGGTCATTGACATTATGTGCAGTCTTGGCAGATGTTTCAAAGAAAAGCAGTCCATTTTCTTGAGCATATTACTCACCTATCAACAAATAAAAACACCATCACCACTGAAATCATGATATCCTCAAGCATGCAATAAAACTGGTCTTGTATCATGGACATGTTAACAAGTATAGTCGTTATCCAACTGCAACATCATGCATATAAAGTTAATTCATCCATCATAGTTAGAAATAAAGATGGTAGGATTGATGGGCCATAAAGTGACGTCCATCCTGACAAAGGTGAAATCATAATGCAACTGATTCATATAACCAAGTACACTTCAGTTATTCTCCGTATTAATTAATTCAAACATGGTTTGTTTATCATTAACCCACATATTATAATAAGAGAGAGAAAGAGAGGTTTGAGAATGGTGAGTAGTTCAGAGTTGACTATTGAGTATCGTAATACTGATACTAGTGATGCTATTTACAAGAGGATCATTTAATACTTGTGCGTGTGATAATGCTTATGAGTTGCTCTGATTTACACCATTTAATAGTTGTCTACCATCATGATTATCAGTTGTCTATCAGCCGATTTGCGGGTGGTAATGCTCATATAGTTAATTATATCTTCTTTTTTTTAAAACTATGCTCATTGATTTTTCGTTCAAACAACTTTATGTGTTATCTTATCAGGATCATGGACAATAGAAATCACAAATGGATTGCTAGTGATAATCGGAATGAGTATTTAAGTGGGGTAATGGATTTTTTGAATTTCGCCTTTAGACAAGATAAGGACGAGAAGGTCCCTTGTCCTTGTATCAAATGTTTGAATCGTCTTACTCTAGATAAAGTGCATATGTATGACCACCTTGTCATAAATAAAATGATGGTAGATTATGACGTTTGGTATTGTCATGGTGAATCATTATCCTCTAAAGCTTCAGATATAAACACACATACTACTGATGAGTGTAGACACCCGCATTTTGACTGCCAGGTGTCTATAGCAGTTTCCAAAAAACACCCGATGATGATCGGACGCTAACGTGTTTCTACGCGCTCGGATATGGGCTCAAATCCATTAGTCATTGGCTTAAGCACTTACGGAGTACAAATCTCACAAAACTGGCCTCAAAATCAGGCCCATCGGACCGTTCCAAGTCAAACAAGACTAATTTGGGCCAAAACCGACACCGGAAATAAAACCGACTTTTAGCGATTGGGTCAACCCTGGTCAAAGTCGTTTCCGAGACACATCAAAGCAGCGACTCAAATACAAAAAGTCCAACTGAAGAAACAAAACTAACAGTCCACCTTCAGACGGGCCATCAGGTCAAGTCCGTCAAGGCACAAAACCCTAGACACCAAAGTACATGGGCAATGCCTATATAAACACCCAATGCACAATCAATTTCACACTTTTTTACAACCCTAATAAACATCAAACTCAAACCCTAATTTCAACCCTAATCAAACCCTAAACCTAGCTTTAGGAATTCAAAAGCCCAAACCACCACAACTTAGCCTACATACTCGATACTCTCGTGCAAGCCGCCATTACGAGTCCCGTCCGAGCGTAAGAAACATGTAGGTTGAGGGTGCAAAAACTCCTTTTCTTCTCCCTTCTCGTCTTCCTTGCGTCTTTTCTCGTTATTGTCATTTTTTTTATCATTTTATTCGCGTCATAATACCGTTAATATCGTTAGTATCAAAAGACATTAAAATACTCGTAGATTTGTGTCGAGTGCGAAGGATGTCAGAATAAGGAAACCTGAATATACAAGTGTACTACACACAGCGTTGTCGGTCGCTTATCCTGACACCCTAGCACTTGATTATTGAAACGAGTCAACTTCAATAATAATTTTTATTTTCGTTCGCGTAGCTTTCGTTCAATCGCATATTTCGTCAAATACAAAATTATCGAGCATCTTTTAATAAGGGTCGAAACCCGTTGATGCGGATCCGACATCAAACAATTCGCAAGAATTAATTATGATGTCGGGATGCGGAGGGAATCAAGGCGAGTTTTTTTTAAGGTGTCGATCTATTAGATTCGATACCAATTCCATAATTGGATGTCGAATCTAATGATTTAGTCAAATAAATTAATTAACACGATTTTCGTTGATGATAATATAGATGTCCTCTAATTCAATTGAATTAATTACGACATTAATAAACGCGGAGAAAATTTATATCGTGCTAGTTAATTTAAAACGACTTATATTATTTTCTTCAAGTTTTCGCTCTAGCATTTCATACCGATTCAATAATTGGATATGGGATATGACGAACATCAAAATTAAAATCGAGTATAAATTATTCCAAGTATTTAATATCGATTTCATAATCGACTATTGAATACGACGAATATCGAAAATATTAAGTCGAGTGCAAATAACGCAATATTTGTACGCGATTTAATAAAATCATCAATTTTCCGAAGAAAACAATTTCGCTCTTTTTTAATATTATTCTTCGAACATCATTTTTTTAGACAAAACATTTTTTTAGATCTCGATATTTTTTTTCCTTGACCTCGGTCAACACGTGTTAATCCATCACGTGACCTACTATTCTTTTCAAAACCATGCATCATACTACATTATTCGCAAACTGTTATTATCGTTATACCGTTACTAACAAGTTTGTTATTTTCTTGTCAATTTATTTTTGTTTATTTTATTTTACTAAAATGAACCCACATGCTAAAATTCAACTTCGACGTTAGAATTAATTGCATTAAATTGACTTAGAAACCCTTTTCAATTCCATTCACATGTCCAGGGAAAATAATTTTTGCATATCTTTTTCCCGTTCAACTAACGCGCGTATTGGAAAGTCATTCGAATTCTTAGTAGAGGCCGCTAATGTGCGGGCGGGGTTGGGTGTCCTTTGTGGGCTTCCCAACACGTACCCTCACCCCTTACTCAGAACCTCGGTTTCCGGATGCCCGAAACCGTTGGCGCACGAGAGTCATTCAATACACAATATCCGATAATGTCGGTATTGGTATCAAATGCAAAGGGACGAGCCCAATAAACTCTGACATCGGAAATGGGCCGTATTTTGTATACGGACCACTACGACATAGAGTGGGCTCGAATGGTTCCGAATAACCACAAAATTCGGTGGCGACTCCACATAGACCTAAATTTCAATTCGATCTGTTTCATATGGAGATTCATTCGCCTACCCAAACCCGCGCGTGGCCGCGTCGGGGTGGACCTATGTCATGTCCACAATTTGGCGACGATCCGCTGGGGATTAACTGATGCGTGACTTACCATCGGCATCCTCAGGGTGCGACTCGAATAGAAATTGTTTGACTAGTACAATACGCGTCTTAGTTGTACTGTTCATGCATAACCCATATTTTCCCGGGTCGGTACTCGCGACCGACGTCCTACTATACCGTTGATGTACTCCAATATGAATATGTCAAAAGGTGTCCATAGTCGATTCGAGTGGGTTTCGCGGCACGTTCTAAGCTCAACTCGACTTAGAAAGTCCGTCCCGATCAACGTCTAGACTATGTACACTGGTATAGACCCTCTTTAGACCGACCGAGACTTAGTGTAGAGCATACATGGAGTCGTTATAATGCTTGTGTGACTACGTGCTATTTGGTTTCTGTGTCGTTTTCAAAAACCGTCAACTTTTTCAAAAATGCATCTTTTCAAAAATATTCAACTTTCAAAAACTCGGAAAGCTGCCGAAATTTAGGACTTATGATTTGACTCAAAACAAGCCTATTTTCTAGCCGGCATGCCGCCCATTTCAAAATTCGAACATCCGATCCACCATTCGATTTTTGAATTTTCAAAAATTCAATTTCAATTTTCAAATCTTCGAGATGCCGTTCTCGATTTTCAAATCTTCGGGATCTTATCTTCAATTTTCAAATCGTTGGAAATTCCTTTTTTCCGACACTCAAATTTTCAATTTTCAAGATATCCAATTTCAAAACCCGGGACGTATACCGAATTTAGGACTTATGATTTTACTCAAAACATCCTATTTTTTGCCGGTATTCTGCCCATTTCAAAACTCGAAAATATTTTCAAACTTTCAAATTTGAGGCCCGATACACTTTTCGATTTTCTCAAAAAGTCGGGCCTTTCCCCGAGTTTTCTCGGGTTTTCCAAAATAATCCATTTTCAAAACCTTCCTCTTCTTAGGACTTCCCGTATTTAGCAGTGTCGGGTCGTGTCTTAAGTCGTCGAAGTCTTTAGCGTCGAAACTCCGCCGATCCTACATCGCGAGTTTCTTCCTCATCCCAGTCCGCCTTATTAGACTAAGACTCGGCCCACCTACGTAGGACATACCCCTACAAAGGAGGGCCCGTCTACACAATCGAGTCCAAAGTCTGAGAAATATCTCACGTGGACCTTCCTTCGAACAGGACACGGCCCACATAGTCGAATCCTAAGGAAGGCCCACCTTTCACAAGTCACCGATCTAGGTGTCTTTTCTGAGTCAACCTTTTACAAGGCATAGCCCTATGATAAAAGGTTTGTGGTCCTTACGTCTAAGGGTCACTCGTCCAACACTCGAGTATTAACAAAATCTTCAATCCCACTCGGGGGCTACCCTTTAGCAGGGCGTTCAATCACGGTTTCCCTAAGGGTCATGTCTTACACGTGTCTCACGTACCCCACTTTCGAGTCACTTAAGATGCCACGCCATTTAAGTCCTTAGTCTCACATTGGGGGGCTATTCTCCGACGGAGTGATTAATCACAGTCACTCCGAGAATCGTACCCTACACATTTTTCTTAGGGGAGTCTAACCCGAGTCAAACCGGAGTCGTCTCTCCTCCCGCGCTATTTCCTATGCCTTGGTGAATTTGAGTTCCGAAGCAACTTTACTGATTACGCGATATTCTTACAGACAGGCCACCGCAAACCAGACATCAAAAGATGCAAGGAACTTTGGACGAACTGAAGGCCGCGCTGGCCAAGATGGAAACTCAATTGACTACCATCCAGACTGACCAAGCGACCTTGGCCACCCGTCTAAGTGCCGTGGAGAAAGGGACTCCTCCTCATGGATCTGAGCCCACTGGGCCCATAGCTGAACTAGTCAGCGCTGTTCGCAGGTTCGAGGAACAAGTTCACCTGTCAACAAACAACTCGATCCACACTGAAATTGCTCGTTCCTATTCACCCCTGAATGATGAACTGCCCGAAAACTTCGACCTTACGGGCATACCAATGTTTGAGGGTACCGAAGACCCGGTCCACCACATCCGGGCTTTCAAAGAATTTATGGCTGTCAAGGAGGTGAAGTCCACCATGTTCAGACACTTGTTCGCTTCTTCCCTTGAAAAGCACCCCAAAGCCTGGTACTACAGGCTCGATTCCAAGAAATCCCCGACTTGGGATGACATGGCAACAGAGTTCGCTCGGAATTATGCTGATAATACCGAGATCCAGACTAAAATGCGTACTCTGGAAGTGATGGCCCAAGAGCCCAAAGAAGGGTTCACTAAATATCTTCAAAGATGGAGGGTCGAGAGTGTAAAGTTGGTAGACAAGTCCAACGAGAAGACACTAGTGGAGTCGTTCATCAACAACCTCCTACCTTCTTACCACGTCCATCTTAGGTACGCCGGCATTTCAAACTTTGTCGTGCTTACCGAAATGGGCATTAGGATTGAAGATGATCTTCGACATAATGAGGAGATCTGGGTGAAGCTTCTACCGAAGGCTATACTGGACATCAACTCGAGTCCGTAGAAGCCGACGACTAATGACAACATCATCCGAGAGTCCGGATCTGATTTAAGTCCGAGTCTGAGTCCGAGTCTAGGATGTGCTATTCCCTCCAAAGTCAAAGTCAAAGTCAAAGTCAGAGTCAGAGTCAGGGTCAATTGTATTCTGTCCCCTTTTCAAAATTCAATAAAATCAAGCTTTCAATACTCTATTTCTCATATCTACTTTCTTTATGTGTTTCCGAGAACGTGATGAATACCGTCATACACTGTGAGCACACGCACGTGACTATTATAGGCACATTTATAATGACTGCAGGAAACCGAGCCCGTGTTTTCCTTTTACCTATTCCATGTCTGGTATAGAAAGCCACAAAACTACACTTAGCAGGAGCGGTATCGAATTCCTATGACGAATCTGGGTAGTCTCCTAGTTTGGGTTCAAGACGGGAGGCAAGCCCATTCCCCACAATAAACACCCATCCAATAAGATCAACCAACCTCTACCTTAGGTGTTAGTCAGACCAACAAAAATTAAAAAAACCCATGACCGGGGCTGAGAGGTCAACCAAAATTCAAAAAACCCATGACCGGGGCTGAGAGGTCAACCAACATTCCAAAAAACCCATGACCGGGGTTAAGAGGTCAACCAACAAAAATTCAAAAATCCCAAGACCGGGGCTAAGAGGTCATCCAAAGAATATTCAAGAACCCATGACCGTAGTGAAAACGGTCAAATTCAAAATTATCAATGCTCGTACCATCCAATAGGGGAGAAACAATCAAGCTGGTCAGCTAACACCACATCTAGCCTTCCCACATTACAACCCTCAAGACCTTCCCGAGACCTAGGCTAGAGACAGCCCGGAATTTTGAGGATTCAAGATCCATAAGATACCCCTAACCATTAGGGCCAGACATGGAAATCAAATCCCGCATTATTAAACCTACCCTGATCGAAGTCCGAGTCATTTTTACTCGACTTCCCCATTTCCTACCACATTGCAATACCTTACCCTCGAAGCCTTAGCTCCACAAAATCGAGCTCCAGATTTCGAATCATCAAGGCCACTTGCGACCTAGCACCACATTTCCAAAATCATCCAAACCAGTTACCAACCACAAACACGGGAACCAAACTTGCGGTCGGGATAGAACATGCCCAAATAGTGCACACCACCTCCGGGGGCTATCCCGGAGAACGCTCGCAGTCACAGGATTAATATCCTAATCATCCTAGCCCTTTGACCAAAACGTCATTGGGAATGCACCTAGCCTACACCATCGCTATGGCTAGTTACACACAAAGTCCTATTAGACTAGGCACCATAATACATCTTCCGACACTGAACTACGGCTTGGTTTGATTTCACTACACGTGAATACGTAGGCAGCCTTTCAACAGAGGCACAACCACTCACATTGACACACATTCAAAAAGCGCCATCATTCCGGTCACGACACCATCATGTTCTCAACAACTAGGTTTCTCGTCCTGGGGGCTTCTCTTAGGCGGGAAACCTCCATTCGCTCACAAAATCAAAAAAAATCTAGCCTCCTTTCTACAGTGTGTCCTAGTACACGGCTCAGTCGAAGACGAGAATCTGTCAGGATTCGAAGCAATACCCATCTTCAAATTCCACTTTGAAATTTGCAAAACTTAGCCATTTGAGAAAATCCTTTTCGACAAGGTCAAATTTCGGTCTATTTAAACTGCAAATTTCTTTCCTAAAATTCTTTAGGAGTCAAAAATTTCAAAATTTCAAAATTTCAAAATTTCAAAAATCCAAACTTTCAAAAATTCAAAAATCATTTTTCCCCAGCGCGAGTCATTTTACTACCTACGTGTTGCATGCTCTTTATGTGACTTATACAGCTACGACTCAAGCAGGACATACAACCCGCTAAATCTCCCCAGCGGAAGCCCAAGGCGGCATTTTCTCTCGAATCAACACGGGATGGGTCCATATACAGGCGCACCCGGGACTTATACGACAAGTCCAATTCCCCAGCAGATAGCCCGAGGCGGCATTTTCCCCGGAATAGCACGGGATGGGCCTACACACAGGCACACCCAGGACTTATGCGACAAGTCCGATTCCCCACAGAGTTATCATCATGAACTCAGGTATGACTTCTAGCGTATGGCTGACGAGCCCTTCACGCGAGTCTAATGGACTATAAACGACCCGACCGGAAGTCCGCCAGGTTTCAATCCTCGATTGGCCTGGTGGCTACTTTGACTTTCGCCTTGTCCAAGCCTCAATCAGAGTGGGGGCTCTGTGGACACCTGCATTTTGACTGCCAGGTGTCTATAGCAGTTTCCAAAAAACACCCGATGATGATCGGACGCTAACGTGTTTCTACGCGCTCGGATATGGGCTCAAATCCATTAGTCGTTGGCTTAAGTACTTACGGAGTACAAATCTCACAAAACTGACCTCAAAATCAGGCCCAGCGGACCGTTCCAAGTCAAACAAGACTAATTTGGGCCAAAACCGACACCGGAAATAAAACCGACTTTTAGCGATTGGGTCAACCCTGGTCAAAGTCGTTTCCGAGACACATCAAAGCAGCGACTCAAATACAAAAAGTCCAACTGAAGAAGCAAAACTAACAGTCCACCTTCAGACGGGCCATCAGGTCAAGTCCGTTAGGGCACAAAACCCTAGACACCAAAGTACATGGGCAATGCCTATATAAACACCCCCATGCACAATCAATTTCACACTTTTTTACAACCCTAATAAACATCAAACTCAAACCCTAATTTCAACCATAACCAAACCCTAAACCTAGCTTTAAGAATTCAAAACCCCAAACCACCACAACTTAGCCTACATACTCGATACTCCCGTGCAAGCCGCCACTACGAGTCCCGTCCGAGCGTAAGAAACATGTAGGTTGAGGGTGCAAAAACCTCTTTTCTTCTCCCTTCTCGTCTTCCTCGCGTCTTTTCTCGTTATTGTCATTTTTTTATCATTTTATTCGCGTCATAATACCGTTAATATCGTTAGTATCAAAAGACATTAAAATACTCGTAGATTTGTGTCGAGTGCGAAGGATGTCGGAATAAGGAAACCCGAATATACAAGTGTACCGCACACAGCGTTGCCGGTCGCTTATCCTGACACCCTGGCACTTGATTATTGAAACGAGTCAACTTCAATAATAATTTTTATTTTCGTTCGCGTAGCTTTCGTTCAATCGCATATTTCGTCAAATACAAAATTATCGAGCATCTTTTAATAAGGGTCGAAACCCGTTGATGCGGATCCGACATCAAACAATTCGCAAGAATTAATTATGATGTCGGGATGCGGAGGGAATCAAGGCGAGTTTTTTTTAAGGTGTCGATCTATTAGATTCGATACCAATTCCATAATTGGATGTCGAATCTAATGATTTAGTCAAATAAATTAATTAACACGATTTTCGTTGATGCTAATATAGATGTTCTCTAATTCAATTGAATTAATTACGACATTAATAAACGTGGAGAAAATTTATATCGTGCTAGTTAATTTAAAACGACTTATATTATTTTCTTCAAGTTTTCGCTCTAGCATTTCATACCGATTCAATAATCGGATATGGGATATGACGAGCATCAAAATTAAAATCGAGTATAAATTATTCCAAGTATTTAATATCGATTTCATAATCGAATATTGAATACGACGAATATCGAAAATATTAAGTCGAGTGCAAATAACGCAATATTTGTACGCGATTTAATAAAATCATCAATTTTCCGAAGAAAACAATTTCTCTCTTTTTTATTATTATTCTTCGAACATCATTTTTTTTAGACAAAACATTTTTTTAGATCTTGATATTTTTTTGCCTTGACCTCGGTCAACACGTGTTAATCCATCACGTGACCTACTATTCTTTTCAAAACCATGCATCATACTACATTATTCGCAAACTATTATTATCGTTATACCGTTACTAACAAGTTTGTTATTTTCTTGTCAATTTATTTTTGTTTATTTTATTTTACTAAAATGAACCCACATGCTAAAATTCAACTTCGACGTTAGAATTAATTGCATTAAATTGACTTAGAAACCCTTTTCAATTCCATTCACATGTCTAGGAAAATAGTTTTTGCATATCTTTTTCCCGTTCAACTAACGCGCGTATTGGAAAGTCATTCGAATTCTTAGTAGAGGCCGCTAATGTGCGGGCGGGGTTGGGTGTTCTTTGTGGGCTTCCCAACACGTACCCTCACCCCTTACTCAGAATCTCCGTTTCCAGATGCCCGAAACCATTGGCGCACGAGAGTCATTCAATACACAATATCCGATAATGTCGGTATTGGTATCAAATGCAAAGGGACGAGCCCAATAAACTCTGACATCGGAAATGGGCCGTATTTTGTATACGGACCACTACGACATAGAGTGGACTCGAATGGTTCCGAATAACCACAAAATTCGGTGGCGACTCCACATAGACCTAAATTTCAATTCGATCCGTTTCATATGAAGATTCATTCGCCTACCCAAACCCGCGCGTGGCCGCGTCGGGGTGGACCTATGTCATGTCCACAATGAACCTGACGATAATAATATGAATTTCGATGGTGGATGTAACGAGGATACCTTGAGATTATTATCTGACATTGGAAAAGCTTCTAACTTGACCCGAAATATTGTTGAAGGAAGTGACGGTGTTCAAGAAAGTATAAACACAATAAATGATAATCATGATGGGTTAGATAGACCTAATATTGTTGCTGCTGAGGTCGAAATAGAAAAATACCATAGGTTTGTGCAATCTGTTGACATGGACCTTTATCCTCGGTGTAAGAACTTTAATCTATTATCTTTTTTGCTACAATTATACAACGGTAAGTGTAGATTTGGTTGGTCGAATGCTTCTTTCGATTTCTTTATTAAGCTAATTAAAGAAGCTTTTCCCGAGGGTGAAAATTTACTTGATTCTTTCCATGGATGTAAAAAGATTCTCGATGAATTAGGTCTATCGTATGTAAATATTGATGCGTGTCCAAATGATTGTATGTTATTTTGGAAAGAGCATTCAGAATCACAAGAGTGTGAAAAATGTCATGCTTCTAGATGGAAAGTGGATCCGAATAAAAATGATGATTCTACCATAGCTAAATTTTTTTTTAAAAAAAATTCCATCAAAAGTATTACGATACTTTCCCTTAGGACCAAGGCTTCAAAGGCTTTATATGTCATCTGAATTAGCAAATGAAATGAAATGGCATGCCATGGAACGTACAAAGGATGACATCCTAAGGCATCCTGCTGATGCAGAGGCTTGGAGTAGTTTTGACAATAGATACCCATAGTTTGCCCTTGAGACTCGTAATGTCAGGTTGGGGCTAGCAAGTGACGGTTTTAATCCGTTTGGTGGAATGGTTAGTACTCATAGCATTTGGCCAGTAATTTTAATACCTTACAATTTACCTCCATGGTTATGCATGAAGAAGGAGAACTTCATTTTGTCATTGATCATTCCTGGCCCAAAATCACCTGGAAATAATATTGATGTCTACTTGCAACCTCTTGTAGAAGAATTGACTGACTTGTGGGATAATGGAATACCTACATTTGATTCCTCAGCTCAAGAGGTTTTTCAAATGCGTGCATCATTGTGTTGGACAATTAATGATTATCCTGCTTTAGGAAACTTGTCTGGTTGGAACATACACGGTAAGTTTGGGTGTGTTTTATGCAATACGAGTTATTACGCAAAGAGGTTGAAGTATGGTCAAAAAATTTCTTACATGGATCACCAACGATTTCTTGCTGATCTTACAAAGCTCAAGCCACCCTCAGGATCTGAATTGTTAGAGCAACTTAGAGATGTTAATTTTTCTTTAGGGAAACTTAGTGATCCACCTACGGGGGGTGGTTGATGGTACATGGAAAAAGAAGAGTGTATTTTTCAAACTTCTTTATTGGGAGTTTAATTTAGTGCGACATAATCTTGATGTCATGCATATCGAAAAAAATGTATGTGACAACATCATATACACACTCTTGAATGTTCACAACAAATCAAAAGACAATTTGAAAGATAGAAAGGACCTTAAAGTTCTTGGAATTAGGAAGAAATTATGGCCACAATCGCGAGGGAGGAGAACATTCATGCCACCAGCTCCTTATTGCTTGGCTAAAGAGGGTAAGAAGTGTTTTTTTTAAGGTTTTGCAATAAGCAAAATTTCCGGATGGGTATTCTTCCAACATATCTCGATGCATCAATAAGAATAACACTTTGTGTGGACTCAAAAGTCATGATTGCCATGTCCTTATGGATGTCTTCTCCCAGTTGCTCTGAGGGGAAATCTAGATGACAAAGTTACATCTACTTTAATTGAACTATGCACCATATTTAGAGTCCTTTGTGGAAAAACACTTCACATCCATGAGCTTGATCTACTTGAAGGAAAGGTTGCTAAAATCCTTTGTTCTTTGGAGAAAATATTTTTGCCTTCGTTTTTCACGGTTAGCGTTCACCTAGTTGTTCACCTAATTCATGAAGCTAGAGTGAGCGGGCCAGTGCACTACCATTGGATGTATCCGATAGAGAGGTAATTTTTTTTTCATTTTAACCAAATGACGATTTTTTGTCATATTATTTCAGGTACTTAAAAACCTTGAAGTCTTATTTTCGAAATCAGGCGCGACCAGAAGGTTCTATTGCGAAGGCTTACCTTGCTGATGAGTGTCTCACCTTTTGTTCAAGATATCTGAAAGGAGTAGAGTCAAGAAGTTGTCCACGTAATAATGCTGATAACATGGTAGATAACACCGATGAAGACGAGTCGTGTTTGTTTCCTTCTGAAGGGAGACCATATGGAAGTGTACTTGGATTTAGAATGGAAGACATAATGTGGAATCAAGCACATCAGTAT
This sequence comes from Agrostemma githago, assembly GCA_958450325.1. Lineage (NCBI taxonomy): Eukaryota > Viridiplantae > Streptophyta > Magnoliopsida > Caryophyllales > Caryophyllaceae > Agrostemma > Agrostemma githago. The sequence continues at coordinate 54,210,794 of OY288247.1, read as the reverse complement.
GTTGTGTTGTTCAATTGTGATAATACAAACCTTAGCTCTTTAAAGAAGTAAGCAAATCTACTTTTCTAAGCAAATTTTTTTTACAATGATTATCCGTGATATGATTTATATGAACTATATTTTTCACATGTTAGGGATCATATGACCCACATTAGTAGAACGAATCGTCGAAGGCGACCAACACAACGTGAGAAAGAGAAGCTTCATAGTGAAGGCTTTAGTGACTGGCTGTGGAATTATGTATGAAACCTAAACCAAATATTAAATTTTACATATATCTAACCTTATTAATCAGATAACTTAACGTGTTACGTTTGTTTGATAGGTTAACGATACTGACAGTGGGGAAGATCATCGACTTACTAGTCACATTAAGACACTTGCAAGAGGCCCAAATTTTATTGCAAGAAGGTTTCATGCATTTGATGTAAAAAATGGATTTAGGTTTAAGTAAAGGATATGAGCAAGATATGACAACTCAAAACAGTGGGGTAATGGTTGTTGCAAAAATACAGGGTTATGCTAGCTCTAGTGACTCACGTCCAATGCTTGGAGATGTGACTTACTTTAGTCGTGTTATTGACATTGTTGAGTTGGATTATTATGGAGATTTTAAGGTTGTGTTGATGGCATGTGATTGGGTTGATGTAGTAAGTGGAAGAGGCATAAAAAGAGACAAATTAGGTTGCACATTAGTTAACTTTCAGCATCTCATACACACCGGAGGTCGCCTAAGTGATGATCCTTTTGTTTTCCCTTCTAAAGTTCAACAAGTTATTTTTGTTGAAGATGGTATAGAGCCACAATGGTGCATTCCGATTTCCATGAAACGTAGGGATACATTTGACACAGGGGAGGATGACTATCAAGATGTTGGATTGTTTATGAATAATGATTCTGAAATGGTTGACTTAGAAGCTGATTTAGATGTAGAAATGGATGAGTCTTCAACATCTAACTTTGAAGGATTATATGTAAATGAAGACCAGATTGGAGACGAAGATGATGAAGAAGATAATGATCTTAGTTAAATGATCATCATGTGACAAAAGTTTATTTATTTATGATGATTTTGAACTATATGGATCCATTTCATCGTACGCTATATTCATGAACTTCTTATTACAAATGATATAAATAATTTTACATTTGAGTAAGATACATAGGTAAGCGTTGGAGGGACCGAAAACCCGATGCGATCGAATATCGAGATTCGATAGATTATAGTAAAAAAAAAATGAAAACCCGATGCGATCAATTCTTTAATATAATAAATTAACACCAAAAATGCAACCAAAACCTTCAATTCTTTAACCTTCAAGATTAGTACTTACTAGTTGGAAAGCCCGTGCGATGCACGGGCCGATTTTTAGTGACAGTAATAATGACACCAAGTTGGATAATTGCATGAATTGGTAAAACTACTGGTTGACGGACTTTTATTTATATAATAGAATTTCATCGTCTTATTATAATTTTTCGATGTGGGATCACTACAACAAAATAGCCTTTCCATGATGATTATTTCGTAGCGATTGAAAAATTGACGTAACTAATACACCATTACTCAGCAATCGACACTAATAATCCCACTTAAATGATGGGAATTGCATTACCTAAATGAACCACTAATTACAAGATTAACCTACGAAGTACTTCGCACTTTGAAAATGACCCACGCTGCTATTGATTTACGGAGAACGAGAAGATTCAATTCCTCCCTAAAGAAAACCCTAATACAGTAATTATACCCATTTAAATCTCCCCCTCCTCCTCCAACCTCCATCGCCAGCAACAGGCCGATTGTTAACCTCCTTCGCCAACCGCAGTTGTAACGTTCGTCGTCCTTCTGGTATGTTTTGACCCTTTTTTGTATAATTCGAAATCTATTTTTTTTTGCTTAATTTTTGTATAATACGATCTTTGTTATGAGTTTATGAAGATTTCTTCATCTAATTTAAAATTAGTTAGGAATGAAATTGAAAAAAGTGAATATGTCTCGGTTTTACATTAGGTTTTATATCGATTTGGGAATTTTGGTCAGATTCGATTTAGGGTAATAATGTATGGTGTGATTATTGATATTAGTGAATACATTGCTCTTCCCTTTTGTTTTCCTGAATATGTCAGATCATTGTGAAATGGAGTACTAAATCGCAATATTGCCAAAGTGGACATTTTTCTTGCGTATGTTCATATTGCAAAATGGTTTGGCTTTTTCTCAGTACCCACTGCCACAATGGTGACATCAAGCTGGTTTCCTTCTTTCTTTTTGCTTTTCAGACATGTTATGTGTATTCGCTCTTAATCTGTTATTGCTTATTTTATGCAAGCGTTTATGGATACTCCGTATTATTACCTAAATCGATGTTGCTATTATTACCTAAACCGATGTTGCTATTTTTTTGGATCATGTACTTGTTTCACTATCATGTACTTTGTACTTGTTTCAATATTAGTGAGCTTATATTTATTTCGAGTTAGGAATTCTGGGTAAAATCCAAATTAGGGTTCATTTTCGGTGTAATAGTTGCGATAAGTTACTGTACATTGGTTGTGTAAATTGCTAGGATATATTAATATTAGTGTTAGGGTGGAACATTTAATTTTAGCAGTACGCTGTGTAGACCATGTTGCAGTTATGGTAGAGACACGGATGCCATTGAACACCTTGTTCAACAGCATGAGCGACATGCTCGACTTCTAGGAATCGTAGTGGCTGTACGTCTGCATCTCAACGACAAAATAGATGAAAGAGTATTTTGGTTTCTTTGAGAGCTGCTGACACAAAAACTATACCTTCAAAGGTATTGTCCGTTCTCATTCTATACACAGTTGTATAATCTAGTAAACATTTGTCACATAGGTTGATTACTTTATTGGTTTTAGGTTAAATAAATTTGGGTTATGCTCAAGTTTGATCTATTTTCTAGCCACGTTCGTACATTCATACCCTTGATAATCTATGGAATTAAGGTCTTTTTTAAATGTCTCATAATTCTCTTTTTGTACTCTTGTAGACAAGATATAATTTTCTCAAGCCACGAAATTTTAGGTACAATTAGTTTCATTTTACAGCAATTAGAATAGTACCATCCATGGAAAACAAGGCATTGTAGCCCATATAAATATAATCCAGACATGTAATAAGAATATGAGAAAATAATTCTCTCAAACTTTCAATAAAGTACTATGTATAGTATATCTTAAATTAGATCTTTATATATGGTGTGGCTATAAATTGGTTTCTACTTTCATCATCTATCACTACTACAAAATCAGTAATTTCTTGACGCTTTAAACTCGACACTTTTATAAGTGTCTACCCTTCCCTTTATCAATTTTTTTTGTCTACACTTTAATGTGTCGAGAATTATTTATTTAATATAATAATAATATAAACAAGTATAAACAAATAAAAACCTCTAAATTAAACCTACTAATCATATACTAAACGAAATATAATATAATAAACGTACTGATAGATACTGAGCGCTGTTACGGATAATCCTCAAACATATTCTATCCCGCTTAATTATACCAAAAACAAAATTACCAAATTACCGCCCTAATAATCAAAACAAACGAAATCCCCAAATTAAACCTAATCATTCCATGATTATATATGTCCGCTGCTTCCTCCACCAATCACCTTCAATTCGTGATTATTCATCTTGCTTTCGCGTCACTGTTGCTTCGTGATTCATCTTGCTTTCGCGTCACTGTTGCTTCGTGATTCATCTTGCTTCGTGATGATAATCGAGAAATAACCATATTTCGTTATTTATCAATCACTTTCATTATTTATCTTGCTTATTATCATCATATTTGGCGTCGCTGTGGTGATTTCGCAATACGTATATGCTATTATTTATCGCTCTTGATTTCGCGTCACGATATTGATTTCACGATTATTCATTGTCTCTACTGCCGATTATTGATTTCAGGTATGAATTTAATTTCATGTCTGATATTGATTTCACTTTTGATTATACCTCACTATTCTGCTATTGATTATTGTTCACCGTTCTTCTGATTTCAGTTCGCGTCACCGTTTTGATTATCTCGCTGGTCATCACGGTTCTGATACCTTCACCTTATCTCGCTGATTAATAGGTAACATTCATCAATTAATTTCTTAAATTAGTTGTTCAATTTATCAACTTTAATTTGTCGGTTTGTATCGATTTAACTTCATCGTGATTATGATACTAGTCGTTTATTTTATTGATTTTTCTGTGAATTTTTTGTTGATTGTTTTTTTAATTAAACGACTTGTTCATGATTTTTCTTCTGTGACTATTATCGATTGGGTTATAAATGTGTCACTACTACAAAAAATGCAAAAGAAACCGGTTAAAAATGACATAAGAAACCAGTTCATACCGGTTCATAAGAAATCATTTGAGGGAGATGGTCTCTTTGGTGAAATTAAGACACTTGTTATTAACAAAAATCGCTCTCTTTGATATATACTTATATTAATAGACTAGATGATACCTATAACCGGTCTCTTTGAGTTTTCTAAGAGACCGGGTTTTCAAAGAAATCAGTCTCTTTCCATAGTTCTAGGAGACCATCATTACAAAGAAATCGGTCTCTTTGATCTTAGCTTAGAAACTTGTTAATGACCCTAACCGGTTTCTTAGATTTAAAGTAAAAAAAAACACACAGTTAATCATTATTAAAATTATTTCTAAAATTTACAGTAGTTAAAATTTTACAAAAATTAACAATCATTAAAAGTTTACAAAAAATAAACAATTATTAAGAATTTATATCACCACCACCGTCTTAATTATGAAATCAATATTACAACTTCTAAGCCAATACTACCTAGTCCAAGCAAACATGTCTTTAATCCATTTAGATTATAATCAAGCATGGAGTGTCTTGTTGTGTCGCATGCTTTACACGAGACTCAATAATGTGTATTGTCTTAGTAACATAAGGAATACTGATAATTAAAACCTCTTCACCATGAAGCTCCCCGTCTTCTAGTTAATAATGTATTTTGTATGCATTGAAAGAAGTTTTATTTCGTTTTGCTTTTGAGGAAAAGAATCCCTGAGGGACAAAGAAGTTTTATTTATGTGGATTGGATAACCTTAGATGTTGTCATGTTGAGATGGGGATGAATTTGTTGGTTGATTTTAGATTTGTGACTGCTGATTTTTTTGAGCGTTTCTTCATTTATTATCTAAAGTCTTCTGCTTCTTATGTTATTCATATGATTATCATGTAGGCACTTAGGTTCAGGCTGCATAATCAGAAACTTGAACTATTTGTCTGACAACCGGTACAGTTTTTTTTTTGTTTCTGATTTATAATTTTTGTGGTTGACTCGTAATTAGGTGGGACAAATTCCCGATTGGTTATGAACAGTATGATAAATTAGATAGGATACAGAATTAAACTTCATCATACTCTCAATAAACTGTCTACAACCATACTTTCAGTCAGGTAATTATCTGCTTCTGATTAATGTCAGAAGGATATGGCAAAAGAACATATGCGACTATCATAAAGTAAAAGTAAAAATGAGTTTTGTGGTGTTTCCTTGTGTATTGTTTGAAGAAGTTTCATTCTGTCTCTTCATCTTGTCATGAAATCCCAATGAATTGTAGTCGTATACTCATATTATTTGCTACTTCTATAAAAAGGTTCGGTTGGCTAAATATTCTATGATTGCCCAGTAGAATGTAAAATGGTGAGTGCTGTGTAGCTAGCTATCAAGACATATAACTGACATAATTTGTGGAAACTCTCGTAGTGTTGGCTCGCTTGGCCAACCCTTATTTTTCAAAAAAAAAACATCTGATACAATAAAAAGCCCTGGATAGTTGTTCAATATCATCCTAATTTTTTCAATTAGTGTAGAGGGCCACATAGCCAACCCCTACCCACTTTGGGACTAAGGGTTCGTTTGGATAGAGGGAAAGAGAGGAAGCAAGCTCCTTTGTTTGGTTAGGAAAATGGGGTGAAGGGATTTGGAGGGAGAGGTAAAATGGATCCCTCTAGTTTCCTCCTCAAAGGCAAATCATTTTCCCACCTAAAGAGGCAAGATTTGGAGGGAAAACTCCATGTCTTCCTTTCCCTCCCCTCCCATTCCTTCCCTTTCCTTTCCCTCCTTCCCCCTCCCCTTCCTTTCCCTCTCATTTTCTTATCCAAATATACCCTAAAGGTTTCATGTTGATTCAGTAGAATATTGTCGCACAATTGTAGTTGAATGTTATGAACAGTTCTGGCCATTCAATCATGTTTTACTACTCTTTTTTTATCATCCCCTTTTTCTGTTTATATAGGATATGAGTATTCCTCAGCACAACCTACTGTGGATCCGGTTTACCTAGAAGATATTAGCTGCTGCGTCTTAGGCTTTAAGCTGAAAGTGTTCCTTGCACAGAAATTGCTTAATCTGTAGAAGTTGCATAATTTTTTTTTCAAAAGTTGATGACTACTGGGAAATATAACAACATTCAGTCTTTCCCTTATTATTTTATAAGAATTTGATCAACAGTATATTTTGGAGATTTGAAATCTCCTTGTCATTTATCCCTGTTACCAACTTGTAGAACTTTTTCTTTTGCCTTCATTCACTCCAGTTGTCCATCCATTCTTCCCTGAGGGCATAACCTCTTGTAGCCAATCTATCTTCACATCCAATATCTGCATGGACAAGCCTCCCATTTATCGCCTACCTCCAGATACACTCCACATGATTTTCCTTTCATTCCCACTCCGCCAAATTATTATTTGTCGATCAGTGTCAAAACCTTTCCATCAACTCCTCACTTCCTCTTCTTTCCTTTCCCTTATGTCATCTCATTCGTCCCTTCCTCTCCTCGCATTCTGCCCTCCCCACCACCGTCACTCACGACATCGCTACTCTCTATCTTCTCTTGGGCCCGTCATTGCCTCTCTTCTTGCATTTGATCCCTCTACTGATCGATGTCTGCGATTTGACCTATCATTCCTTCCTTTCTCTTCTCTTTCCCCTGTCACTTCTACCCGTGGCTTGCTATACCTTTGGGCCACCTCACCAAACTTGCCTGAGACATCAAAATTACTTGTTGTCTGCAACCCCTTGACCCGATCCTACCGTATCTTGCCCTAGCTTGGCTCTGCCTGGTCAAAACATGGATCAGTCCTTTCTGGATCAGGAAACCGCATTGCTGTTCTCACCGAGCTAGCCACTTTGTATTTCAATGGTTCAGGTTCCGGGTTAAAGAATTGGATGAAATTTTCATCAAACTTGCCATCAAAGCCACGGAGTCCGGTGATAGTGGCCAATAGTTTATACGCATTGTGTGATGTGGGGTCGCCTTGGAGGAGTGTATGAAAGTTGTTTACATGTAACTTACCTGTTTTGGATGTGAGTATAGCATCACTGGGGTGGAGTAGAGTCGAAAGGGAGAGGTAATAATAATGGTAATTAAATAAGGGTTGTGATTAAATAAGGGTGATTAAAAGTATGTGTACCTATGCAGAAATTCGCTCAATGTGGAAAAGAGGCACGAGCAGCACATAACCATGTCCATACAACTGGGTCAACAAGCTATGCTAATATACGAGCCGATTTTGTATTTATTCTACCATTTATCACTCTTTATATACTAATTAGTTGGGTGTGTATAATAACTGATGTGCTATAACTAATTCGAGTTTTGACGATGAACAGGAAGATAAGAATAAGAGAGACCTAAGTGAATTGGAGATATTTAAGCAAACTCATACGAGGAAAGATGAAACCTTTGTGAAGGACACACTAACAGAGGATTTTCTGGTAAGCTTACACTTATAAACTTCTACAACCCAATTGCTTTTCATTTTTCTATTTCATTTAAGGTTAGAGGTATATCTGTTAAATATTTTTTTGTTCAGATTGATGCAGATATTAATGTTAACACTCAAACTATGTTATATCCTAAAAATTCCCAAGTAGAAATTGAGAATGATGTTTTTAACAAGCTAATGTTTGGGGAGGAGGTCCCTGAACGTCCCTTGGGTTACGGATTTGGTGTGAATCAAACTGATATATATGGGGTGTGTAGTATCTTAAGAAAAGAGAGATATAAGTGCAGTGAAAAATATACTTCAACTTTTCGGGATGTGCAAAAGGTTTTGGATAAGTTCACAGAGGAGAATAAAGGAATGAAGAAGAAAAATGAAGAGCTACAATTGAAGTATGCTGAGACTAATTCGTTACTAAATTTTTTTTTGAATGTAATGAATAGTGGGGTAACATCAGATGAGAGTGCAAATATGACAAAGACAATCTTGCACAGCATTGCTGATCCTAAGGTAATTTTTTTCTTTATATTTTCTATCTATTTATGGTTCATTATATGGTCTATTCAATTTTTCTTATTATATTTTTTTTAACACTACAGGACGTTGTACAACGCAAAAAGGGAGATGATGACGGAATTGATGGATGCAAATAATACTGTAGTTTTTTAATATTTTTTTTTAGTTTGGATTGCGAAATATATGATTGGATTGAGATTATTTTAGGTATTCGTTGTATGAAACTCTATTTATTGATTGCGAAATATATATATGATTGGAGATTATTCTAATTAAGTGTTTGTTTTCTGACCGATCATAACTCGATCTTTGTGTTTATTGATATCAGTTCAGTAAATGTGGAGTCGCGGTTTTAGACAACATAAATATGTAATCGCAAGCAGTAGTCAGTTGTTGGAAATATATAATTATTATTATATTCTTTATGATAAGATTGTCGACGCTTTTACGATATCGAAGTGTCGATAACTGAATTTTATATTATTATTTCTCGACACTTTAAGTAGTAGAAAGTCTCGCGCTTTGAAAAAAAATTGGCCGGGAAAAAAAATCATGACATAGAAAAGCGTCGAGGTTGCATATTTTAGTGTACTACGTAGTGACGCAAAAAAGCGTCTTGAATAAAATATTCAACGTTTTAATGCGTCGAGAATGACGACGTAAAAATGCGTCGAGAATTTCCGACGCCCAAAATCTTCACGCTTTTCGAAAGCGTCGAGAATTAAATTTGCGACATTTTAAAGCGACGAGAACCTACCTTTAAAGCGTCAAGAAACCAAGGGTTTTGTAGTAGTGTATCTATGATTCTATGAATGCTTGAAAATGATGAGAAATTGCTGGTCTGCTCTATTCCAGCTTTTCACGCCTTGTAAACACCTAGTATGTCAAACATATTACGGAGTACAACTTAAATGAAATGTAATTGTTGTTAAATTAAATGATATTGATGTTAGTTCAAGATCTCAGGATGGGTTGTTGTTTTATTTTCCTTCTGAGAGCAGGTTTGAGATGAAGTTATGAGCCTAATATTATTGATGTAAATGATATTAATCCTGAAGGCAACTCCGCCCTACACTAGTGCCGTACAGCATCCAAACTCCCCAACTCTATCCAGATTCGGTATGATATTCACAACTTATCTACTTTTTTTGGGTATAAAGGTCACAAAGCTGGTGACAAGGTTTTGTTTTTGGTTGCTATTCAGAATACTCCTACATGCATCTTTGCGATAATTTATCGTGTTTAATGGACTATGCATGGATTTATTGTGCTATTCAGAATACTCCTACAACTTATCTACTTTTAGATGCATTCTTTTATAATGTATGTATCAGATCACCTCCTTTATTTTTAAAATGCATTCTTACAACTCATCTACATTTCTAAATTAAATTATACTCCCATTTCATTTACTAATTTAATTTGTGTATTGCCCCTTGCTTTGTTGATTCACAAATTCTCGTATGAGATTAATAATAGTAGTGCATTACTACTGTTGGAGTTTTCTTCTTTGTTGCCATGATTTTATCACGATTTGAAACAAAAGTGTATTGGAGAAACTCTTGGAAAGTGCCTATCGGAGCAACTCTCTAAAAGTTCTTGAGTGGTATTTATATGACATCTTATATTCTGTTTTTCTTTAATAATGTTCGTACAATATGATTATATTTACGACACTTTGCTATATGTCACGGAGTATATATGATTTGTTTTTCTTACAACATTCAGACTAACTTTGCCTATATTGTTTTTTATCTGTCTACTGCAGTTTCTTGAGGCATGACTAATTTACTCAAAACACGAGTTCGAATGTTCGAGTTTAGCTTTAGTGGCCGAAGACATAGTAACTGTATTTAGGTCGTAAAAACATCATTTTCACCTTTTTTTGGATTTTTTTGGTGTTAATTTAACTTGGTCGTTGTAGGATATATTCTATGTATAATTTTTTGGATTTTATGAACAATATAAAATTTACATCATTTTCTTCAATTGTACGTTTTCTTTTTTTCGTATCTTATCCAGTGTGTACAGTAAAAAAATATAGCTGCGATATGTGATTGGTACATTTCGTGTCGAATATAATTGTCACAATTGTCATTAGATGATATTTTCTTATATTTATCATGTCGAATGCAATTGCGACAATTGATATTAGACGGGCAGTATAAACCACTTATCGTGTCGATAATAATCGACACTAAAATCGCTACTAAATCTCCTTTTCTTTCACGTCGATTTTAAAGAGCTAACCCAGCGAATAGATTATTCGCCACAAAAGGCTACGGCAACGCCGCCTACCACAACGAATATACAATCGATGAGGAAACCTTTCGTGTCGAATATAATCGCCACGAAACATCAAAATAATCGCCGCGAAAATGTTATTTTGTTGTAGTGATAATTTTACTTGAATTCATAGCCTTAAGAGTTGTTAGAATATTCAAAAGCTTTTTCTGTTTAATATCTAAAACGAATGATTTCTCTTATTTATTATATAGTATAAAATTTTAGCAATTCATCATAGTTTTTCGATGTGGAATAATTCTACTTAAATTTATAATTTTAAGAACTCTTGATTACTTTTATTTATATAATACAATTTCATCACCTTAATGCAATTTTTTCGATGTGGGATAATTTTTAATTCAATCTATAGCCTTAAGAGCTATTATAGAGTAACTTATAAGACTCAAAAGGTTTTTATTAATATCCAAAAACGATTCATTTTTTTATTGATGATGTAGAATTTCATTACCTCCATCATAATCGATGTGGAATAATTTTACATATGTTTATAGTCTTAAAAGTTCTTTTAGGACTCAAAAGATCCAGATTGACATATAAAGACGAATGGTTGCTCTTAATTATATACTCCGTAATAGATTTCAATTAAATTATAATTTTTTGATATAGGATAATTCTACTTGAATTTAATTATAGTCTTAAGAATGTTTTTTAGGATTCAAAAGATTTCTCGTTTATATCTATAGATGAACGATTACTTTTATTTATATATAGTAGAATGTCATCATTTCATTATATTTATAGCTATAAGAGCTTTTATAAGACTAAATTTTTTTGGTTAATATCTAGAAACGAATGATGTCTTTAATTTGTAATATAGAATTTCATCACCTCAACCTAATTTTTCAATATGCGATAATTCTACTTAAGTTGATATATACATGTATGTATTGCTTACATCATCTTATTATAATTATTCAATGTGAGATAATTTACTACTTTTATGGAGTGCGTAATAAATTCATCACTTTTTTTTGAGAAAATAATATGAAACCTAACTTGTTTATAATATAAGTTTATTGTCTTAAGTAGTTTTTGAGGACTCGAAAGGCTTTTTTTATATAGATAAGAATGAATGATTAATCTTTTTATTTATAATATAAAAGTACATCACTTAATCATAACTTTTCGATGTGAAATAATTTTGTACTTGTGGACATGACATAGGTCCACCCCGACGCGGCCACGCGCGGGTTTAGGGAGGCGAATGAATCTTCATATGAGATGGGTCGAATTGAAATTTAAATCGAAGTGGAGTTGCCACCGAACTTTGTGGGAGTTCGGGCCCGTTCGAACCCACTCTATATCTTAGTGGGTCATGCACAAAGTATGGCCCATTCGAATGTCAGAGTTTATTGATCTCGTCTCTTTGCATTTGATACCGATACCGACATTATCGAATACCGTGTATTGAATGATTCTCGTTTGCCAATGGATTCGCATATCCGGAAACCATGGTTCTGAGTAAGGGGTGAGGGTACGTGTTGGGAAGTTCACAAAGAACACCCAACCCCGCCCGCACATTAGCAGCCTCTACTAAGATATCGTTTGATGTTTTAATACGCGCGTTAGTAATTCGATGACATGATATGCAAACATTGTTTTGACTAAACATGCGAAGATAAGAATAAGTTGCTACGCCGATTTAATGCATCTAAATTAACGTCAAAGTTGTATTTAGCATGCGAGATTTGTTTTAGTACAATAAAACAAACAATAAAATTGCTAAAACAAGGGCAAACAAGTTAGTAACGGTTTGTAAATTGAATAATTGACATGAATATGATGCAATGCATGGTTTTGAAAAGTTTATGACACGTGATTGACTTGACACGTGTTGACCGAAGTCATAAAAATATTTGATCGGGACTCGAAAGATGCTAACAGACTCACGGTTTTGACGAAACCAGGAGCCACTCGATCGAGTCACTCTGGGACTCGACCGAGTGGTCCCGAAAAAAACATTCTGGTCGAGTTTTTGGGGTGCGACTCGATCGAGTGGGCTAGGCACTCGATCGAGTACCCCTTGTATGAACTGTGGTTCATTTCGTTTTTGATTTCAAAATTGCTTTTTGTAAAATCGATAATTTTGCTAAATCGGGTATAAATATAGTATGATTTATACTCGACTTAAATTTCGATATTCGTCATATTCGACGCTTGATTATGAAATCAATATCGAATATTCGGAATGGTTTTTTAGAAAAGATGTTTTATAAAATGTTTGAAAATCGAATAAAATAAACTCTCTCCGCGTTGAAATCGTCGTAATATGTCTTTTATGAGACGATTATCTTAACATCAACGAGATTGATTTAGTTCTTTTAGATACGATATTCGATTATAGAATCGGTATCGTATTTTAAGAACATTCGTTTTGTATAAAAATTAGATTGTAGTGATAATATCGATATTTGAAAAGAAAAAAAAGTGACGATGACCCGTATGAAGACGGACGAACGAATGACACAAAGAAGAAAAACGACGAGAGGAAGAGAGAGAGAAAGGAGAAGACGGGATTTGATTTTACACCCTCAACCTACATGCTTTGTATTCTCGGAATGGGGCTCGTTTAGCTGTGGCTTAGACACGGGAGCGTCGAGATAATGCGGGTGAGTTATGGTGGTTTAGGCGTGGGGGTGAGGTGGCCGGAACTTGGACGTAGGGACGGCGTATTCTCGGGTGTGTCGGATTGTATGTGTGCTTGATGTGTGTATCGATGTGAATGAATGTATGTCGACGTTGTACGTAGATGTGTAAATTGTATATGTTTATATGTTGTGAGGGGGTCTATTTATAGTAAAGGTCCCCGATTGTAGCTAGGAGAGATAGCCTTGCTTGGGTGAGAAGAAACACCGCTTTGGATAGGAAAAGCACGCAATTTGAAAGGAAACAGGATTTCGTTGCTTGGTGGGAAAGAAATCCTCACCCGGCTGAAAAAGGAGTCACTCGACCGAGTGACTCTGATACTCGGTCAAGTGCCCGGTTTTGACACCGATTCAGCGTGCTTCACGAGCCTACTCGACCGAGTGGGCCGGTCCACTCGATCGAGTGGGTCTAGCTCGGGTAGAATTCCTTTTAGAGATCGAATTCTATCTCTAACAGATTTATTTAATGCTTTTTGTAGTTGATTTTTGTAGTTTTCGACCTCAAGTCGAATTTTTGGAGTGAAACGGCAGATATTTATGCCTCGGAAATGTATTTGACCGGGGTTTGACTCGGTCGCTAAAAGACGGTTTTGCCCTTGGTGCCGAATTTGACCCAAATTAGTCTTATTTGACTGGGAACGACCCACTGGGCTTGAATTTGAGGTTGGTTTTGTGAGATTTTTACTCCGCTAAAAACCCAAGCCAAATGCTAACGATTTTGAGCCCATATTCGAGTATGATACAAAATGTTTGCGTCCGATCATCATCGGGTGTTTTTTGAAAACTGTCATAGACACCTAACGGCCAAATGTGGGTGTCTACAGAGCCCTCACTCAGACTGAGGCTTGGACAGGGCGAAAGTCAGAGTAGCTACCAGGCCAACCAAAGATTAAGACCTGGCAGACTTCCTGGTCGGGTCGTTTATAGTCCATTAGACTCGCGTGAAGGGCTCGCCAGCCATAGGTTAGAAACCATACCTGAGCTGATGATAATCCGTGGGGATTTGGACTTGTTGCATAAATCCTGGGTGCGCCTGTATGTAGGCCCATCCCGTGCTGATTCGAGAGATGTGCCGCCTAGGGCTTTTCGCTGGGGAGTGAGTTGAATGACCCTACTTGAGTCGTACCTGTATAGTTATGCGAAGTTTTGCATGTAACATTTTAGGTAAATATAACTTGCGCTGGGGAATAGAAATTTTGAAAAAGACTTTGGATTTTTTTTGAATTTTTGAAAATTTGAGAATTTTGACTCTGAAAAGGAATAGGAATGCTTAGGATGTCATATTCCTACACTAGCCGAAGAATTGAGATGGGGCCTGTATGCTAAACCTCCGGGGATTAGGAATCCTAAAGATAGGAGGACTACCCAGGTTTAGTGCTATAAATACCCATCTTCTGCTATTAATTTTTCCAAAATTCTCATTAATTCCTTCCCTTCTAAAGAGAACAAGCCCCGAGAATCCTTATTATATATATTTTTTTTAGAAAGATCTAGCCATGAGAATCGACCGTTTGACCAGAATGCTGCAAGACTGGTCCCGATGCTTTAGAGACACCGATAAAGTAGTTCTGAACCAGAATGGTAATACTCAATTGTTTACGATCCGCCAGACGCAAGTGGACCGTCACTTCCTCGATGCTTGTTTGTCATACTGGGACGACACTTATCATATTTTCGCTCTTCCCCGAGGCGAGATTTGCCCTATCCCTGAGGAAATTGCTGCCGTAGGAGGATGGAATCCCATACTTCGCCCTGCTATTCCGTTTTCAGTTCACGATCCTGGGAGGAAGTTACGGCAATTCCTAGAACTTTCTCACATGGAGGTATCCCGTATGACAGAGGGGGATACCATTTCTTTGATTGATTTGGCTGAAAAGTTCATGAACCCACATGATGTCCGGGTCAGGCCGGTCCATAGCCGTAGGGCCTTTGCTTTCTGTATGCTTCATGCTTATGCTTTCGAAGGTCACATGGATTTGTTGTCGTGTATGGGCCATGTCCGACTTTTCACAGTGGTTGACTTGATGGAGACGGAGCACAGTTCGACATGGCTAATTATAGGGGGAAATTATCCAAGGCTTGGATAACCGTAAAAGGGATTCGTCGGTTCGTTTGACCGGGAGTACCTGTTTATTGCTGGTATATTGCTTCGGATTTTTCTGATTTTTTGATTTCTCGATTTTTTGTTTTTGTTTTTTTTTTCGCAATTTTCTGCTACAGTGGGTACTCGATCGAGTCACCCTGGCACTCGATCGAGTGCCTTCTCGAAAAACCTTCTGTCCGCCTTCAGGTGTATCACTCGATCGAGTGACCTCCAAGCACTCGATCGAGTGCTTCTGAGCGGACCCCAATTTTGGCTTGATAACTCATATTTTTGTTTTCTTTTCAGCTTTGGTTATTCGAGCGGCTATCGATCATGGATCCTCCCCTTGACCTAAGTCGTTATCGACCTAACCAGGTGATGAGTAGGAGATGGACCATTGACTTTTCTCGCCATAATACCCAGAAATATTGGGACGAAGTGTTCTCTTTCCATAATGGCCCTTTGATCCGGTGGACGGTGCCCTGGTGGCCTATTTATGTTCAAACTGGCTTGGAATCGAGGGATAGGGCGCGATACCAGGTGATCCTATCCTTTAGGCAGACTATTCACCTTTATCCCGACCGTATAGTTAGGCAGTATGGTCGGTCCCAAAGAATCCCCGAAATCGAGGCGGTTGAGTGAATCTACCCAACTAACGGACGTGATGTGCGATACCTGGATGCAATGATGGTACACCCGAGCCACATGGTCTACTCCCAAGTCTGTTCATTCGATTTGAGTACTGATTCTTATGTGAAATGGACGAAGGCAGATTCTGCCACTACAAGAGTTAAAGTCATTGGCGACTGATCTTAGCTACTGACATCTGTCGCAAAAAACAGACGTGCGACCGTCAGCAGTCGCACAGTGGCTACAGTTAGTCGCTTTTAGCGACTGATTTCAGTCGCTAAAAACGCGCGCGACTGAAATCAGTCACTAAATTTAGCGACTGAAATCGGTAGCTAAGGCCTCATATTAGCGACTGATATCAGTCGCTAATGGCGCCATTAGCGACTGATTTAGCGACTGATATCAGTCGCTAAAACTTCAGTTAGCGACTGATTTCAGTCGCTAAATAGTGCGACGTGGCATCATTTAGCGACTGATTTCAGTCGCTAAATATAAAACTTAGCTACTGATATCAGTCGCTACCGTGCCAGAAATAGGCCGGTTACATTTATTATTTTTCTAGCCAAAATCTGCACAATAAAACAAAGCAACAACCACAATACATCCCAAACATCATTCCAAATGTTATTCCAAACGTTATGCAAGCTTCACACTCCAAAATTGTCAACCAAGTACGCAAACGTCGTGAATACACTACATTAAAAGTGTTGTTACAAACAGTTTTTTCAACAAGCATTTCTCCCACTACAAATTGTTTTCAATAAATCAACTCAGCCAACAGGAAAACTAGCGGACGCACCACTACCACCGCCACCGAAGGGGTCTCTAGGATCCGGGAATCGGGGAGTGGGGCCGGAGTTGCAGTTATATTGCTGCGTGTTCCTAAGACGCCGTATCTCTTCCAGAATTTGCAGGTTAATGGACTCCTGCGTCTTCAACCTCTCATTCTGCTCCTTCATCTGCTCGGCCATAGCTGCCTGTTGCGCCCTCTCCTCTTGAATTTCCGCCCTCATCTCAGCCATCTCGGATGGTACACACTCGGTCGTCGTAGAATGGGCCCCCCGAACATTGGGTGGTGTCCAGTACAGGGAATGAGCGTTCCCCGTACCGTACACCGCTCCCTTGCGGTATCCCTCCGCGACTCTAAACCAAATTGTGCTCGGGTCCACACCTTCATTTTCGGGCGCTCTAGTGGCCGCCAAATACGATCTCTGAAAGAAATAGAAGTCATGATTAGGTTGATTGTTTAATTTGAAGTAAAAAAAGTAACAAAGTATTGTGTTTGAAACTTACCCAAATCTCCAAATCCTTCTTTGTGGCGAATGATCGACCGGTGTCATCGTCCCCCTTACTCTTCGCTTCGAGAAATAGCTGCACAGGAGGAGGGAATTCTCCGGTTTTCTTCTTCGCCTGTTGACAGTACATGTAGATTATTCATTTATTTTTATAATGAAAACATTAAATAAGAATCCAATATAAAAATCAAAGGAACGAAAATACTAACGTTCATGGCCCGCTGTTGCATCGACTGCGACCCACCGTAGTGGGTGCACTCCGCCTCCGCCACGGGGTCCCCTCCCCGCCTCTTGTTCTTCTTAGCCTGGACGGATCTCTTCAGGAACTTCGGGTCGGCTCGCATTGTTAAGAACTGTTGGATGGCGTCACCTACAATTTATACACTTTGAGATCAATAAATGTTTTGAATATATATACAACTTTCTGTTCAGGTACTAACACCAATTTAGTAATCGAACCTCTAAGTTGTTTCTGTAACTTTTCATCGCTCGCCATCTTATACATCATGTCTTTGTATCTTGGCTTCGCGACATCCATGTATCGGTCTCTCACAGCCACCTCGAGACCATCGTTGTAGAAGTGTTTCAACTGCAAGATAGTTTGTTGTCGTTGTATTAGTAATCTGTAAACAGTAACAGATAATTAATAAAAATCATAAATTGGTGTACCTTGAAGTTGGCAAACCACTTCTCCCGTTGCCACATAGGCAACTTAGTCCAGCTAGTGCAGTAAGTAGTCAAATCGTTCATGAAACTGTCCTTGACACCAGTCACCACCGCACGATGACGAAACCTACACCAAAGTTGTGAAATAAGATGATGTCTCACAAAAAAAAGGAAATACAATGTCTCACCATGTGGACTCGGGGTCAATTATTAGGTGCCCGCCGTCTGTGTATCGAAGCACTTCATCATGGCGTGGTTGCGGTTGTTCTTGTTGCTCCTCGTTCTCAACTTGTTCGTCCTCTCGCCTGTTTTCTTCTTGGTCTTCCTGCTGTACCCGGTCCCTGCTCCTGCTGCTGCCGCTGCTCGAACTACCAAACCTCAACCTGCTGCCCAACGTCATATCTGCAGACATGTAATAGTTGAAAGTTAGGAACTGACATCATAATATTGAAATAATCTCGAAAAAAAATATGTCATGCAGATTACTATGTACAAATAATATAACTTACTAAAATTATACCCTACTAAAAATCATCATCACTGTCGTTGTCATCTTCCACTTGCCTACTCGAACCAACGACATCCTCTTCCTCGACGTCATCTTCGTCCTCCTCGTCATTGACCTCTAAATCAATGGTGTCATCCTCCTCCTCGACCATATCACTAGAAGCACCTTCCTCCTCCTCACTGCCTTCATCGTCTTCAAAATCTTCCCCCACATCCACCTCATTATTGTCATCATCATCATTTGCAAAAAGATTCTCATCAACTGGAGACAATGTTGTACCACTAGAAATGACGTCCTCTTGGAAGAGGTCAGAGTCATAGTGCCCCCGTGGCTTAGTTTTGAACACCGCCCACCACTGGTTTACAGTTCTGTCGTTCTTTGTGGTTGGGTAAGGCGCAAAGTACACTTGGTGTGCTTGATGTGCAAGTATAAACGGATCGTACTTGGAGTATTTTTTGGTATGATTAACTTCAACTAGTTTGTACCTTTCATGTACTCTAGTACCTTGCACAGAGTTGTCCTTCCATTCGCATTTAAATACCACAGCTCTATACCCACGATCATTTCCAACATAACACAACTCGAAGATGTCCTCCAATAGACCGTAGTAATCTTCACCCTCAAGTGACGATACATTCACACCGAAATTACATCTACTCCTACTGCTACCATGGGCAAATGTATGGAAATTGTAACCATTAACCGAATACCGGTTCCAAGTTCTAACATTCCATAAAGGACCTAATGCTAGACTCCTAACCAAATCATCTTGAATATTCTCAGAAATTACATGCTCCTTAAGCCATTTAGGAAACTGTTCCTCATGCTTATTCCAAATGACATCAGCATTTAAATGTGGATTAGCAGCTACAAATTCAGTTACAAATTTTTTCTCGTACGACTCCAAAACTTCACAATTTGATAGCAAGTACAGGTGAGCACGATTGTACTCCTTCTCATCTAATGTCCTCCACCCGCCAGCTGATGACGATCCCTCACCTTCCTTACTTTGAAAAAAGTCTGGTATGTTGGGGTCAATCGTCGTCTCGGGTGTTTCTAGGTTTAGATTCTTGGTTTTGGTGTTCACTTCTTTCTCGAAATACAGAGAACAGAAGTTGGCTATCTCCTCTGTTAAGTAAGCATTACATATGGAGCCCTCAACCCTCGCCTTGTTACCAATTTTTTTCTTCAAATGGTTGAGAAATCTATGACAATCATCAAGCAATTATGTTATTATCAAATTACAGTGTCTAACGTTAGTTAGTGGGTAAAATAAGTAAGTAGTTGAAAGTTCTCACCTCTCAAACGGGTACATCCATCTAAACTGTACCGGTCCTCCCACTTTAGCTTCGTAGGGCAAGTGGACCGGTAGATGCTCCATTGAGTTAAAGAAGGAGGGTGGGAAGATCATCTCAAGTTTGCATAGTATCTGAGGAATTTGATCCTCCAAACGAGTCATGTCGTCATTTGTAACTGTCGACGAACACAAATCTCGAAAAAACTGAGATATCTCAGTGATAGGATTCCAAACACTTTCCGGCAGCATGTGCTTCAACGCCACAGGTAGTAACCGCTCCATGAACACGTGTCAGTCGTGACTCTTCAAGCCTTGGAGCTTCAGGTTCTTAATGTCCACACACCGACTAAAATCGGATGCATACCCATCAGGGAACTTCAGTTTCCCTACCCACTCTAACACGGCCTTTCTCTGAGCCTTATCAAGGCTAAACAAGGCCCTAGGCTTGGACCCATCCCGCTTGATATGTAGTTTCGGACGGTCACAATTTTTTTTCAAACCTTTTCGGGATCCTATGGTGTCACATGTCTTACCCTCTACATCCATGACGGTGTGAATCAGTTGCTCAAAGAAATTCTTCTCAATATGCATCAGTCCAGATTATGTCGGAGTAATAAAGTACTCCAATATGGAAGGTCGAAGAAGATGCTTCTTTTAAACCAACCATTTTTCAATTTCTTAAGATCTTTGAACTCTTGATCGGTCCCGTCAACAGTAGATGGGAACTCTGAAATCACCTCCCAAATCTCATCACCTTGGAGACGAATCGGTGCCTCATCTAGCACCACCTCACCCTTCTTGAAAGCTCTCTTATTCTTCCTGTACATGTGACCCTCGGGTAGAAACTGTCTATGACAGTCAAACCAACTAATTTTGCTTGAATTACGTAGGTAGAATGCTTTACTTTCACTCATGCAACAAGGACACGCTTTTTGGCCCGCCGTAGACCAACCGCTCAACATACCGTACGCAGGAAAATCGTTTATAGTCCACAAAAGCGATGCTCTAAGCTGGAAATTTCGTTTCAACGACACATCATATGTCTCCACCCCTACTTCCCACAAGTGTTTCAATTCCTCTATCACTGGTTGTAAGTAAACATCCAAGTGGTTTTTGGGATTTTTTGGGCCGGGAACAATGAGAGAAAGGAAGATGAACGGTGGTTTCAGACAAAGCCATGGGGGTAAGTTGTACGGTGTGACCATGACAGGCCAGCATGAGTATGACTTACCGAACTGGCCGAAAGGGGCGAACCCATCGGTACACAACCCAAGTCTCACATTACGGGGTTCCTCAGCAAATTCAGGGTAAATCCTATCAAACCGTTTCCACTCCTCCCCGTCACTAGGATGACACATCTTCCCCTCTACACGAGTTTCTTCTTGATGCCACCTCATTTGTTCGGCAATGGTTTTGGTTGCGTATAATTTTTGAAGTCTAGGGGCGATGGGAAAGTAGGTAAGTCGACTAAGTGATATAGGTTTTTTATGCCTCGCAACACTCTTTCCCTTCTTACCCCTCAAAACAATATTTCCATCTACAGTTTTGTATCTACCCTTCCCACATATCTTACATTCCTCAAGCATGGCATCGTCCTTCCAAAAAAGCATA
The DNA here is from genome assembly GCA_958450325.1 of Agrostemma githago. Lineage (NCBI taxonomy): Eukaryota > Viridiplantae > Streptophyta > Magnoliopsida > Caryophyllales > Caryophyllaceae > Agrostemma > Agrostemma githago. Next base: position 54,189,442 of record OY288247.1, on the reverse strand, counting down.
CATCCATCTGGACAAGCATCGATCTTTTGATGCGGAAGTTCAAGGCCTTTAACTATTTTTTTGGTGTTGTAGAATGTTTTGGTCATAATGTTGTCTTTTGGGATGAGTTTCTCAATCAACGCAGCGATACCGTCTACGCACCCAAAAGGTAGGTTATACTCACATTTAAGGGTCACTACCATAGACGCGACTTCTAACAATGTCACATCACACCCTTCATATAATGGCTTCTCCGCAGCCTCTAACATATCAAAAAAAGCTTTCGCTCGTGGGTTTGGCTCTTGTGGGGTTGGTTGGTCATCGTCGTTAGTGTACATGCTCTCATCATTAAACAAATTGCACTCAACCACATCAACAATCATTCCTCTCACCCCGCTCTCATTCTGATCCACCTTAGATTCCTCAAAAGTAGACTTCTCACCATGACAAATCCAATAATAATAATTTGGGCTAAACTCATCTGAGATAATATGTTCCTTAATCAAAATACTATCCAAGAATTTGATGTTCTTACATTTCACACAAGGACACCTAAATCTACCATCTGACGCGTATTCAGGATGAGTCTTAGCGAACTCAAGAAGCGATTAACACCCTCTAAAAATTCCTTTGTGGGACGTCGTTTCTTATCGAATCTTTCCCCATACATCCATTTTCGTTCCTGTCTCTTCATTTTTTTATCTAAAAAATTTAGGACAATAACCACATACAAATTATTTTCTCTAAAGTAATTTACTAATATATATACACTAGTCAAATATTATGTAAAATTCTCAATTCACCTAAACATAGTACTATTTCCACCCAATTCGTCCATAATTACATCACCAAATCGGCATAATTGTATTTTACTTCCAAATTCCTAACACATCAAAACAACCCAATTCAATCAACTACTTAACTGCAAACCCTAATTTTATACTAACAATCTACCTAATTCAAATTGGGGAACCTATTGGGCGATTAAAATCCTAACTACACTAAATATTCCAACAACTAAGAAACTATCCAACCCAATAACTAATTTATTTAAATCGATAAAAACAGAAATTAACAAATAATTGAAACTAAATAAAGATAGATAAACATACCTTAAGGAAAATGAGAGAATTGAAGAAGGAATGAAGAGGAAAGGAGGAGGGACGAGTTTTAGAGAGAGGGGGGAGGGGTTTTAGAGAGATAGAGTGAAATGAGAGAATGACTCGGGGGACGGGGGGTGTTCGTTAATTTTAAAAAAATTACGATCTTTAGCGACCGATTTCAGTCGCTAAATCTGTCGCGCGGATTATTTTTAGCGACTGAAATCGGTCGCGCGGATTATTTTTAGCGACCGATTTTAGTCGCTAAATCTGTCGCGCGGATTATTTTTAGCGACTGAAATCGGTCGCGCGGATTATTTTTAGCGACTGATTTCGGTCGCTAAATTTAATTAATATTTTAAATTTTCGTCTCCTCGTCCAGCTACTAATATCGGTCGCGCGTTGAACTTTCAGTCGCTAAATTAGCCACTGAATTTATCAGTCGCGCGTGATTAGTAGCTGCATGCATTATTTCTTGTAGTGTGCCAAAGCCCGAGCTGCCCTAAAAGTTGACGAGGCTTTTGACCTGCTCCGACGAGAACAGGCTAAAGACAACAGGGGTTTCTTCGATGAGGATGAGGCTTCGGCTACGTCAGGTCAGAAAGGGATGACTAGGACTCAAGCTGAAGGGTCCAATACTAAAAGTGCACGGGGGAAGGTGAGCCCCCAGACTGACCTGGAAAGGAGACTTGGCCCAAGACTAAGGGTTCAGGACCGACTTGGTCCTCGAGATAGGCTACCCGAGCATGTACGGGCACGACTTGGACCGGTTACAACGACAGAAGACCCGCTGTCGAAGAAACGGGTTTGAGCAAAGGAGGTTCCCTCGGTGATCCGGGAACATTCGCCCCTGCCCCGTCGACCTCGGGCTCCACGTGACCTAGAGGACAAGGGAAAGGGCAAAATGCCCTAAGTGCTAGTCTCCTTAGTTTTATTATCTAAGTACTACTATTATTTTTTGTGATGTGCCTTTTTTGTTGTTTGTTTTTATTTATTTATTGTGTGGTTTAATTTTGAAATTCCCGAGTTTATCGGATTTTTTTAAAAAAAAGGTATATTAATGAATACCGTTTCCGTCTTTTCGTTATTGCAGTGGTTGTACCCTTTAAAGGGGTTGCCTACGTATCCACATTTAGCGGAATCAAACCAAACGTAGTTAAAACATAGATTTTTTTGGCAATTTTCGAAATACACCAAGACTATTAGTTCAAGATGTGCGACAGTAGGATGAGTAATCCTAGCTCATTGACTTGCTTATAATTTTTTTATAAACTTTTTGCAAATGACATTGAGATAGGGTCTATGGGTAGTAGCGCTTCAACTGGTCCAAGTTGGTTGGGTTGACAAATTTGTTCCCGTCCAAGTCCGTTAGCATCACTGCTCCTCCTGATAGGACCTTCTTTACTAAATACGGCCCAACCCAATTGGGTTTGAACTTTCCTCTTGGGTCGACAAGTAGTAAGGCACGGACGGATTTTAGAACTAGATCCTCTTCTTTGATATTTCTAGGCCTAACTCTTTTGTTGAAAGCCCGTTGTATCCTCTTTTGATATATTTGGATATTGTTGAGGGCTCGGGACCGTCGTTCGTCTAAAAGAACTAGTGAGTCATATCGGGCTAGGACCCAATTTGCTTCAGGTACTTGGATCTCAAGTAAAATCCTAAGGGATGGTACTTCCAGTTCGACTGGTTGGACCGCTTCCATTCCGTATGTCAAGTAATAGGGAGTTGCTCCGGTTGCGGTGCGAATTGACGTTCGGTACGCTCATAGGGCAAAAGGTATTTTGTCAGGCCAGTTCTGGTAATTCTCAGCCATCTTTTTAAGTATGGTGACAATCGTTTTATTAGCTGCCTCTACCGCTCCATTTGTTTGGGGACGGTAAGGCGAAGATGTATGCCTTTGAATTTTATACTTTGCTAACAAAGTAGCGGTTTCAGCTTGGAAATGGGTCCCGTGATCACTGATGAACTCGTGCGGGATCCTGTACCGGCATATAATCTTGTTCTGGATAAACTTGGCGACGTGCTTGGCATTCAAGATCCGGTATGACTCGGCTTCGACCCATTTGGTGAAATAGTCGATAGCCACCAAGATGAAACAGTGACCTCCCGTCCCGGAAGGGTTCACCTTTCCAATTATATGAATTCCCCATGTTGAGAATGGCCATGGCGACGTCATGGTATATAGTAGGGAAGATGGCATATGTTGTACATTGGCAAAAATCTGACAGTTATGGCAGTGTTTGACATATAACTGACAGATAGTCTCCAAGTTGTTCCAATAATACCCGAGCCTCATGATTTTTCGGGCTAGCATATGGGCGTTCGTATGGGGCCCGCATTCACCATCGTGTACCTCGGTCATAACCTTCTCGGCCTGTATTTTGTCGATACATAGGAGGAGAGCCCCCTTTGCCGTCTTTTTGTATAACTGTCCGTCGTCTGTACGAACGAATTGGGTTGCCAATCTTCGCAAGGCTTTCTTGGCCGGTTTTCACATCCCGGGGGATATTCTCCTGATGTCAAGTAAGTTAGGACATCTTGATACCAAGGTTCCAGATTAGTTATTTCAATGTCTTGGATGGCGTGGATATAGGCTGGTTCGGACCGTCTTTTAACGCAGATCGGCATGCTGGTTAGGTGCTCCGGGATATTTAATAAAGATGCTAACTTTGAAAGTGCATCTGCAAATTGATTTTCCTCCCGGGGTAGATAGATATATTTTACCTTCTGGAATTGCTTCTCGAGAACCCTTACTCGCGCTTGGTAAGCCACGAGATTGGCATTCCGAGTTTTCCATTTCTGGAGAGCTAGATTGATGACTAGAGGTGAGTCACCGTGGACCCGGAGGTTTTTTACTCCTAAATCAGCGGCGACTTGCAACCCGTGAATGCATGCTTCATACTCGGTTGCGTTGTTAGTCACATCAAAGTCCAGTTTAATGGATAACAGCGTATGCTCTCCTTTCGGTGAAATTAAGAGGATACCGACTCTGAATCCTCGGAAGTTGGACGCCCCATCAAAATACAAATCCCATGTCTCGGTGTCGGTATGGAATATGTCTTCATCTGGAAAAGACAAGGTATCTGTGTGTCCTTCTTCAGATATGGGACTATCGGCGAGAAATTCGGCTACAACCCGGCCTTTGATGGCTTTTAATGGTACGAACTTGAGGTCGAACTCTGCTAGCATTAAAGTCCATCTGGACATCCTGCCATTAAGGATGGGCTTTTCGAATAGGTACTTGATAGGATCCATTTTGGATAGAATATGTACTTCGTGACTAAGCATATAGTGTCAGAGCTTTTTAGTGGCCCAAACTAAAGCTAGGCACGTCTTTTAGAGCATAGTATATTTGCATTCGTATTCCAGGAATTTCTTACTGATGTATTAGATAGCCCGCTCTTCTGAATTGTCTGTCTCGGCCAGCATAGCCTCCATGGCTGTCTCGGTCGTTGTTAGGTATAACGACAAAGGCAAACCGGGTTGAGGTGGCATTAATACCGGCGGTGCAGACAGAATCTCCTTGATTTTATCGAAGGCTGTTTGACATTTATCATCCCACAGTGTTTGTTCTCCTATTCTCAGTTTCTTGAAAATGGGTTCACATACCATGGTTAACTTTGAAATAAACCGGCTGATGTATTGGACTTTTCCGAGAAACCCCCTTATTTCTTTTTCGGTTTTGGGTGGCTGCATCTCAGTAATGGCCTTGATTTTAGTTGGGTCGACCTCAATGCTGCATTGGCTAACGATATGGCCCAGTAGTTTGCCTGATGTTACCCCGAAACTGCACTTTTGAGGGTTTAGCCTCATGTTGTACTTGCGTAATCGGGTGAAGAATTTTCTTAGGGTCGCAACGTGCCCTACTCGGTCTTTGGAATTGACGATCATGTCGTCCACATAAACCTCCACTTCCTTATGCATCATGTCATGTAATAAAGTTGTGGCGGTTCTTTGATAAGTGGCCCCGGCGTTGATTAGGCCAAATGGCATAACGGTGTAACAGTAAGTACCCCATCACTACTACAATTTTGATTATACAAGACGCCCAAAATAGGAGCTTATATAAGGAATCGTCCTCTACATCATGATAAATTTTGGAGCCCCACGACGTTGGTTAAATAGCACGGTTCATCAAAAGAACCATCCTCTTACTTTTACTAATAGCACGGTTGGTCAATGAAACCGTCCTCATTAATATAAAAGCGCGGTTATAGGTTAAACCTATCCTATTAAAATATTTTAAAAGCACGGTTATACATTAAACCCATCCTATTAAAATATAGGAGCCGTCCTATTCAATCCTAGTTAGTAAGACACAGTTACACGCATCAACATTCATCAAAATTATTCCTTGCGCCAAGTTGTATGACTCTAGCACAAGTGACGGGTTGTCGTGCCGTGTTCGTGCATATTCAGTCATTCATATTTTTTGCAATGGCACGACCCTCATCATGTCGTGTTGAGCCGCCCATTCCCTCAAACCTTTTTTTTTCTTCGTGTTTTCCTTTTTGTTGTCACGGCGGGTACACGTTTTTCCAATTTTTGAGTCGTGGCCCGCTATCTAGCTCGACATGCCACGCCATACCGCTTCCCCTTTCCGAACTTGACTCATTTAATTGTCAAGTTGCTCGCAAACACACCAACCTAACCCAAATCCAATTGACCCGTTTACGAGGCCTAAACACGGCCCAATTGACCCATTTCCCAGGCCTAAATACGACCCACCTAACGCTTCATGTATCTTGAGACCGGCTTCCCACAAAAACCCAAACCCGGAGACCGGACCGGTTAGAAAAGAATCCAGACCACACCGAACCAAAACCCTTTAGGACTGATTTTGGACCCGAAATGACTTGTTTGAACCAAGTTTTTGGAGATCCATAGATCGGACCGGATACTGCCCATAAATTTTAAAACGGCGTGGTAAGAGAGAGGAGAAAGTTTAAAGAGTAAAGAAAACAAGAGGAATACAAATATCTCCTTCATCCTCAACGAAATCTCTCTTTCTTCCACCATGGCCGCCGAATCTGCTTCCGCAATCCAAAGAAATCAAGTAAATCTCCTCAATCAATTCGATTTTTAGTTGATTATAGTATTTAATTCGATTTCTGTGATGTTAATTTCGCATGTTGATTATGATTGAAGAAAGTGTTAAATTATGTAGTTTATGATTTGATTGTTGTTATTGATTAGGTTGATTTGCTGGAGCACATTGATTAGAGTAGTGTTGAATAACTTCATCAAAGTTCTTCTCATTCTGTTGTTAATGCTCTCAAGCAGGTAATTCTTTTGATTTTTTTTTTATTAATTGATTATCTAATTACTTTTAATTTGTGTTTAACCTAATTTATGAGAGTTTGAGCTTAGTTAGATTTGTTTTTGAATGATTTTACGAAGTCCTGCTGCTTAATCTGTTGATACCTGTGTATGTGTGTGTGTTTCAGTTTGGTGAATCTATACGCGAATTATCATCTTTCGTGTTGTATTTTGAATCGAAACCTAATCGTTATGAAGTAGATATAGTGGGAATAACATAAGAATCACCAGTTAGATAAGAATCTCAATCATTATCAGGCATGATTGAGATTCTCCTTGCGGTTTGTGTACACCATTAATATTAATGCACTTTTCATCCTTTATTCTATAAAATGCTACTCCCTCTCCCTCCTTCGTTAAATCATTCGTAAAAACATATAGTAGTTGTTTTTTCGTGGATTAACAGACCCATGATGTCAAGCTGTGTTATTCCGGCTAGGCTGCTATTCTGTAAATACAGCTATTTTGTTTTTTTTAAAAAGTGCCTTGTTTTAAGCTTGAAATGTAATGCTATACTGTGCCAAAGTGATGGCCGCATCCTACATTGTACTGTAGCATGTAGCATCCAGGAAGCTTAACTTTATCGATACTCTAATAATCATTACTATTATGTTTCTGTAGTGTTATGTCTTACAAATATTATGCCCGGGAATTCTGATGGTTTGGTGAAGGGGATGCGGATGTCTACATCTGTGCATTGTGTAAACTTTTTTTTTAATGAAAGGGTCTGTGTTTCCTGTGTAAATGGTGATGTTACTGAACTTACTAGTTTCCTTTTCCAGAATACGCATAACATGGGAAAGGCTATCGTCGTTTTGAACAGTAGCGAGGGTGTTAAAGGAACTGTCCACTTCACTCAAGAAGGAGATGGTAAGTTCACCTTCCTTTCTAACTGGTGACACTATAATCTACTTTAGATTATCAGTTTGATGGAAATCTTGCCTCAGTATGAAGCATACATTATCAGTTTAATGGAACTTGTTCTCAGTCTAACTCTGAGACCACCAATGTCCTGAAGATTGGTCTATACGGGGCAACGTAAGTTTCTCAGTTTTTTACTAGCTTTCGTGTTTAAATGTTGTTCCGACATGGCTATTTTCGACAGAATTCTGATTTTTGGTCTAAGAGAGAGTAAAAGAGAAAACAAATTCTTAATACTCGTATTAATTGCATCGATATATGTGCAATTTATTCTTTGATTTCTAACTTCCTCCGTATTCAAATAATTGTCGTTCTCACTTTAAGAATTTGATGATCGAGTAGCAACCATATATACCCCGATCCCTCTATTTATTTATTTATTTATTTTTCATTTAACTACTCCATTTGACTTAGCTTTTTGTAACGAGAAATTTGGTAAAATGAAGCTAAATGGAAAAAATGGAGGGAGTGTTGAATTGAATAGTTCAGTTCTACGTACATGCCTCATTTTACTATCATGATGTTATTTCATTCCATTGATGAGGCAGTATTAGACTCAATCTAATCTAATCTAATCTAAGGAATAGCTTATGAATGATGTAATGACGAAGCTTGATGTAAACTGGTTGATAAACAACGTATTTACATGTTGTTTAAGAACATGGTTGTGCTTCTCTGAAGTCCTCATCCTTATGGCTTTTTTCTGCTACTGATCGACTTGTTTAAAGTCCATTGATCGATTCCTTGGAGATTCACTCACTCACTCACTCGATCACTCTTCTTAGAGCTAATTAATAAATTTATAGGTAGCAGAATGATCAGACTTGGCTTCCATATTTGTAGTTCTGTAGGTAACGTCAGCCATTATACATGGAAAGAGATCAACTATATTTACATATACCAAAAGTGATAGCCCAAAACAAAGCGTGCATGTATCTGAAAACCCATTTTATTTAATTTTTCAGGGAATCCATGCACTACAAAATCCGTCACGATTTCGTACCTCCTTCAAATGGGATTCTAATTACTATCATAATTAATAGGAGCATATATATATATATATAGAATTGTGATCTTTTACCCACTTTATTTTTTTGTACATTTTACCTTGAATTTGCAGCCATTCAGATCTATTTACATCAAGGGTCAAGATTAAATATTAAACTTAAGAAGTGAAGCCTCAAACACAACCCATCATTATACACAATCCACGTTCAAACCCTATACCCAAACTGAAACAAAACGCTCAAACCCTCTCGCATCTCACGAAAAATCGTCCCGAAATCGCATCTGACCAATATCTACATACAATTTTGCATCCAAATAAGGTATTTCAATCTTTAGTTTGATCAATTTTTTTGTATTTCAATTTATTTGTACTATTTGATCAATTTCAATCGTATTGCTTAATTTCAATTTTAGAATTTTTGTACTGTATCAATTTCAATCGTTTTTTCTGGAAGAATCTACTGCGTTTTTTCAATTTCATGTTTTTACAATTTCGTATAAACATGTTTATGCGTTTATCAATCGTACTGCGACTGCGTTTATTTCAATTTTTTTCAATCGTACTGTGCGTTTATCAATCTATTGCCTTTTTTCAAAAAAAAAAATCAATCGTACTGCGTTTTGTCAATTTTTTTCAATCTAAAGTTTGAACCCTAAAAATTCAGAATTTTGGGTGAAAGATTGAGCACAATAATTGAACTTCATAACAACCCAAAATTCAGAATTTTTCGTAATTTTGATTTCGTGACAACAGGAAAGTCCATTAATTTCCTGATTAATTTCTGGATTTTTGATTACATGATTAAACATTAAAATTATGAATATTGCAATATTTGAATATGAACAATGAAATACTTGAATATGCACATTGAAATAACTACATATTATTTCATAGCATGAATTTCTTGTTTTGTACATTATTATTACTATGAAATACCCAATTATTTTATTATGTTATTCTAATTATTCTATACTATTATTGCGGTTATTCTATATTATTCTTGAAGTTATTTCATTATATTAGTTACTATGTTTTATAACCAGAGTTATTTTAAAGTGTTTTTATAATTATTCTATAGCACATATGTGATTATTGTACATCAATTTTTTTATTTTATTTTTCTACTGTAACTAATACCCTCTTTGTTTTTGCCTTTCCGTGAAGTGTCTTTCGCTGGGTACACCCTCAATGACATGCGAGATGTTTCATCCCAATACAATAACTGAGTATACATTGGACTAATAACTACGTAAAATGAGATAACATTATTTTAAAATTGATTATATTTTAGTGTCGGCCCAATATAATAACATGAGATATTCATTACAATAACTGAGTTTCTACTTTAGAATAACTACGCAAAATCGAATAACATTATTATAAAGGTAATTATATTTGAATTTCATCTCAATACAATACCACGAGTTATAATAACTGAGTTTCTACATTGGAATAACACAAGTTATTCAATACAATAAATATCTTTCTACATTGAAATCATTACGTATCTACATTGAAATGAGTTAACTATAAAATAATTATTCTTCTTCATTAAAATAATCTTGTTTGTACATTTAAATAACTATAAAAATCTGAGAAAAAAATGCTTTGGGATTTAGAGAGTTTTAATCTCAACCCTTGATCATGGAGATCTAATGGCCACAATTAAGAGGTAAATTGTACCAAATATGACAAATGTACCAGATCCTGACTATATATATATATATATATATATATATATATATATGTATATATATGTATATATATATATATAGAGAGAGAGAGAGAGAGAGGTTGGCTCGTTCTGAGAGGACTCGGAAAATAAAACCCTGATTGACAATTAATTGTTCCCTTTCCCGACTTTATCCATCCCGAATTAATTATGGATTATTATATTTTCCGAGTAGTTCTATAATTGTGGAGTTAGCGATTCTTAATGTTTATTTTATATATATTGATACTCCCTATATGATATGAGTGATCACTAAATGAAGTTATCATATTGAGTCTTTATCTTTTATGATAGGAGGGACATAACATAAGGCTAAAGTATAGGTAAAGATGATCAATCTGTGTCTCCTCGCAATCCTTTGCCTGAAAGTGGATTATTTGATTTCTGTTGGTGGAGATGACGATAAATTTAGTCAATTATTCTTTCGTGTTTACTGTTGTATTTCTGTTGGTGGAGATGATTACTGTTGTATTACTGGTATTAACAAAACTACAGGAAGACGACCTGATTAAGGAACGTTACACGGAGTACACAGAGCTGGAAACCGCAATACACAGATGTTTAATTATTGTGTCAAAGATTACTTAATTCCGTCTTTGAGTTCACAAATTCTTGTACAAGACCTTTTAGTGTGTAAAGTTTACAAATTTTGTGATATATGAATATTAGTCGGATTGTCGGATTATTGTGTTTGTTAATTTGATATATATATATGTGTATGTGTGTGTGTGTGTGTGTGTATATATATATATATATATATATATATATATATATATATATATATATATATATATATATATAGACGAATTGTATTAAAGAGGATGGTTCAGTACAATAACCGTTCAAATTGTAATTCAATTAAGTAGGACGGTTCCCCTATAACTGTGCTATTTGTAAATAGTTAAATAGGACGGTTCTGCCTTCAACCGTCCTATTTGTAAACAATTTTATAGGACGGTTTGACCTTTTTGGAACCGCGCTATTTGATTTAATAGGACGTCGATCTAAAGGACGGTTCCTTATTCAATATAGGATGTTTAAGAACCATCCTATTTAATCTTGATTGTAGTAGTGCATGGTGTAATGAATGTGGTCTTACTCATGTCTTCTTCCACCATTTTAATTTGATTGTATCCAGCATACCCGTCCACAAATGATAGAAGGGCATGGTCGGCCGTGTTGTCCACCAGTATATCGATGTGTGGCAACGGAAAATCATCTTTTGGGCTGGCTTTATTAAGGTCCCGGAAATCTACACATACCCGCACCTTACCGTCTTTTTTAGGTACCGGCACGATGTTTGCAATCCAGTTTGGATATTCAGACACTTGTAAAAAGCCTGCTTTGAATTGCTTGTCGACTTCTTCTTTGACTTTAAGGGACCATTTGGGCCTCATTCTGCGGAGCTTTTGTTTTACCGGCTTACACTCGTCTTTGATGGGTATACGGTGTTAAGCTATCTCCCGATCTATCCCTGGCATGTCCTTATAGGACCATGCAAACACATCCTTGAATTCCTGGAGGAGGTCCGTAATTTTTTTTCTCTCCTCGGGATCTACGGATACACCCAACTTAAGCATCTGGGGCTCTAAAGTGGTTCCCACGTTAATGGACTCGATTTCCTCAATTACCGGATCTCGGGACTCCCTTTGTTTTAGTTGCTCGATCAGATGTGGAGGTAGAGGTACCTGTTCGTCGGGATTCGCAATGTCATTGCATATAAAATTTTTTAAATTGAAAGAATTTTGGAAATAAGACAAGTCGTAAGCGGAACGATTTTCGTTATTATTAATAGTGAATTTGGAAAAGAGCTCGAAAAGAGCGGCCATCTGATCGTTGGACAGTGGCGGGATACGGAGTGCTCTCGGGACAGACCCCGAGGCTCCGGTGGGTGCTACTAAAGGAAGAGGGGTTAGAGACTCAATTCTAGTATTGGACCCTCTAGACTTGGACTCAGACTCCGACTCTGACTCTGACTCAGACTCGGACTCGGTATCCGCCATATCCCCTTCACCGGTGGTCAGCTTGTAGACTCGACCCTGACTGTCGGTCCACTTGATAGTCTTCCTCCATGCCCTTTTCCCTGTGTCAGCACCGACTTCAGAGATCAGCTTGGTTGGATCGAACCTGTTGCTGCGGAGGATTAATTTGACCAATTCTTCTTAAGGGGCGGGGATGGCCTGGTCTTCCCCGAATAAGAGTCCCAGCATGGGTTCAGTACTGTCAGCGCCCTTTTTGGATTCAACTTGAACGAGGGCAAATATTGTCGGGGATATAGTTGCATTCCCGATATGTGATAGTGGGTTGTAGAGGCCCACTTGAACAGCCCCGAACACTGAAGTGACAAAGTAATCAGCCAGTCTTGGGCCGTAAGGGCCCAAGTAGGTAACCTTGATGATGTTTGTGGCCTTCTGAATACCGGTCCGGACCACGTTTTCTGGGGTTATAGCATACCCCAAACCGAATCGTGGCTCCTCATTGTTTAGGACCTCGATGATCCTGCCAGCCAGGAGGTTTGGCCTCGAAGTAGTCCCCGGTAGGTAGCCCAAGTTTTGCAGCATCGTATCGATGCTAGTAGTGAAGTAGGGTCTGAAGAGATATTTTTCCTCGATCATTCCCACGAAATCGAAACCTCGTGGGTCAGTCCGGCCTGCGGTGTTGCAGCTTGCCACAGTTATAGGGGTGGCTTCGAGAGTGATGACCCCGTCTTGTAGAGGTAACTTGACCTTCCTGTGGAGGGTGGAGGACACGGCTTTGACCGCGTGGATCCAGGGCCTTCCAAGTAGCAGGTTGAAGGATGAGGTGACATCAATCACCTGGAATTCTAGTTCTTTTTCAATCGGGCCTGTTATAATAGTTAGTTTAACAGCCCCAGCAACTGATTTTGGGCTTCCATCAAAAGCCTGGATAGTTTGCGCGGTCGGAAGGTAGTCAGCCTCGGTAATGCCGAGGGCCTTGGCAGTCCTTAAGGGAAGGACGTTCACAGCGGACCCGCCATCAATCAGGGTCATTGGGAGATATTTGCCCCGGCAGATCACCGTGATGTACAAGGCCAAGTTATGGGTGGCCCGGAACGGTGGGAGGTCGGATTCGGAGAAGGTGATGAGTGGGCCTTCTTCCTTGGATTTGCCCTTAAGATGGGGCAAAATAGTGGCTACCATTTCAGTGAGGGTAACCAACGAGTCGACCTTGATCTGATCGAGAGCCTTAGTAAGTGCTTCCCGATGTCCTTGAGAACTAACCAAAAGCTGCCATATAGTAAGATCAGTTCGAACCCATTTCAGTTGCTTGACTAAGGTCGTGTCAGTGCTTCGCTCCTCGAGGGTAGGTTTCGTCTTGGCAGGTTCAGTGACGGTTTCCGGGGTAGAAGGGTCGGCTGTGACGAGGTCAGTGTTGGCCAAGGCTTTGGTTTTAGCCTTCCGGATTTCTTCAGTGGTAATGGGAACGGCTTCCCCCTTAGCTAGGTAAACGTCATCTTCATCATCGAACCATATCTCGTTAATTTGCGGGATGAAAGGAGAAATGAGATGAGAACAGTCGATTACTTCTCCGGTAAAAATGGCATGAGTGCTAAAGGGATTTTCTTTGTTGGTCGGTTTGTCGCCGGACAACGGTATCTTCCCACTTTCGATTAGATCCTGGATAAGATGCTTCAATTTCCAGCATTTTTCAGTATCGTGCCCATTACCTCGGTGATACTGGCAATAGGCCTGAATGTTATAGCTCTTGGATCGTTTCTCGATCGGGACTTCCAGAGTTGGGCCTATCGGTTGGATCAGACCCTTGGAAGAAAGCCTTTGTAAGGCGTAAGTATAGATGGTCCCTATATCCGTGAATACCTGAGCCGGAGTTTTCTTTCTGGATGAGGTATCTAGTAGATTTACCTCGTCAAAGATGATGCGGGTTGCAGCTGCGGTTGCGGGCTTACTGCGGATGAACTAGCCCCTTGATATCCTTTGGTAGAGGCCTTAGTAAGGTTCTCTAGCCTTAAGTCATCTTCGATTCTTGTACCCATTTCTGTCAAGGTAGCGAAGTTGGGTATGACGGCGTATCGGAGATGGACCTGGTAAGAGGGGAGGAGATTCTTTACGAAGGCCTCCACTAACACCTTTTCGCTGGGCTTGTCAACCAACTTCACGCTTTCGGCCCTCCACCTTTGAAGGTATTTAGTGAAACCTTCTTTGGGCTCTTGGGCCATGACCTTCAGAGTACGCATAGTAGTCTGAATCTCGGTATTATCCGCGTAATTCTGAGCGAATTCGGTTGCTACATCGTCCCATGTTTTGTACTTCTTGGAGTCAAGCCTGTAGTACTAGGCGTTCGGATGCTTCTCGAGGGAAGAAGCAAACAAGTGCTTAAACATAGTTGACTTTACCCCCTTAACAGCCATGAATTCCTTGAAGGCCCGGATATGGAGTACCGGGTCTTCAGTCCCATTGAACATTGGTAAGCCCGTGAGGTTGAGATTAGCGGGCAACTCGTCGGTCAGGGGCGAATAAGCACGCACATTTTCCGTGTGGATGGTGTTGTTGGTCGATAAATGGACCTGTTCTTGCAGCTTGCGGACCGCGCTGGCCAATTCAGCTAACGGCCCAGTAGTCTCGGTATTACCACTAGGAGTTCCTTGTTCCACTAGGAGTTTAGGTGAGTGTTTCGTCTTTCCATTTTTACATAAACTCACAATATCACCCATTTTGTGTGATGAGCGATCCGTAAGAGTCCGACATAGACGAGTCTTGCAAGGTTGAAGGTTCGGTATTGTTGTCATTGGTTAAGCTTGTTGTATATGGTTGTTTACATTGACTTTAATCGTTGCACATTGGTTTGGGTAACTTTGAAGCATACTCCGCTATAAGTTTATATACATTCCATTAGGAGTGGGTTATAGTTTTGTGCTTGCTTGGGGACAAGCAAGGGTTTGGTTTGGGGAGATTTGATGCGCGTATTTTATATACACTTTTTATGCCTTTTATACGCGCATTCCCGTGTTTATTGAATAGTGAAAGCTATTATTTTGCCCCGAATTGGCTACTTTGTGGTGTGTATTGTCTATTGCAGGAACAGAAGCCACAGAAGCTAAAACAAACCAAAACCGAGCGAAAACGAAGTTGGAAGAGCTGATCGTTGAACAGAGTATAATAGTCGACCGACTATTAGAATAGTCGGCCGGCCATCACGATAGTGGACCGACTATTACATAGTCGGCCGACTATTCTGGAGCCTACAGAGATCAATTAATGAATGATTAGTCGACCGACTATTACAATAGTCGGCCGACTATTTTCTGGGCCCCGGACAGTTTCTTATTCAGCAAGTTATTTCCTAATCAGTTTTAACCTATTCTAAATTGTATAAATAGGCCTTTCAGCCACATTAGAACCACTCTTCTCCACTTTTATTTCTCCTTAGACTTTTATCTCTTTTCTTATTCTCTTAAGATCACTCTTAGTTTAATTTCTTCTCAAAACTCGGTTATTGTAAGACTTTCGGATTCGAATCGCCTTCGTTCCTTTTGGTAATTTCATTTAATCCTTCTTCCTTCTTCTTCATTCCTGATTGCTCTTCTTCTTCATATTTAATTATTCTTAACCATTGTTTTATGCTTGTCGCAAATTTATTATTATTCATCATGTTCAATATAGTAAAATCTTTTATTAATCTTGTTGTTCTCGATTTAATTATGAGTAGCTAATTTTCTTTGCTAGGATTTAGGGGATCTGCGAATTGAATGTGGTCGCTAAATAATTTATAAATCTGTCAATAATATTGTGTCCGAGTTGTCAATTGTAGCATATAATTGCGATTAGTTAGTTAATGCGCATGATTGATTAATTGAATTCGGTAAACTTGAACCTAAGATCGGAAGCCTGGTAAAACTTAGACCTGCTACAACACATTAGTTTGCCCTAATAAGATCGGAAGCCTTTAGACGCATGATAGGGTGAATAGCGGACCGGAAGGACCTTTTCACTACCCCTTAGACCAATATCTGCGACAGACCTGTGACTTAGACCGTGACCATATGAGATTCGTAGTGAACCGACAATCCTAGTTCTCTCTTCATATATCAATTCGTCTTAATTCATCATATTTATTTTAGTTAATTCTTCTTCTTTAATTCTCTTTCCTTCACTACTTTTAGATTAGTTAAAACAAACATAAACCCCCAATTTGGTTACTTAGATAGACTTTAATTGCGAGTAGGATTTATTTGTCTCCCTGTGAAATTGATCCCGACTTCCCTAGCTATATTTTTAGTTGGACCGTTGTTGGTTATTTTTGATAGGTACACGACTAGCTTATCAAATTTTTGCATCGTTGCCAGGGAGACGGTTAATTTTACTTGTCTTTTTAGTTTATCTTTTGTCTCAGGGAACTTTCATTCCTTGAGACGATTATCATATTTTCCTTCTTAGTTCTGTGTATGCCCAGGTCTAACAGGTCCGAGATTCGTCCTTTTGATCCCGAACCCGAGAAGACTTTACGAGCTAGACGGAGGTTTTGGAGGGAAATTCGTCAAGCGGAAATATCTAACCCGTGTGAACCAGTTTTCGCTAATCTGGAAGCGGAATATTCGTCCCACGAAGAGGACAACTCTAGTACTAAATCTGACGCCGAGTCAGATATCTCAATTTCGATCATGCCACCGTAGCTTTCCACTCACTCCGAGCCGACTCAGGCTAACATCCCAAAATGATGGAAGCTACCGACTCCTACCACCGGCTCTTTCGAGATTCGTCCCGCTTATATCAATTTAGTGGAGCGAAATACCTTCTCGGGCAAGAAAGACGAAGACCCCGGACAGCATATGGAAATATTCACTGATTATTGTTGTTCGATTCCAGTTGCTTCCGGGGTAACACAGGAACAAGTAATGGAGGCCTTATTTCCATTTTCTCTTGCAGGTCCAGCCTGTAGATGGTATCGAGACTTGGATAAAGAAGCAACCAATATTAATGACTGGAAATCATTGGCGCTTGCTTTTTATAAGCATTACTACCCTCCTCAGCGCACTAATCAGATACGGAGTCAGATAACCAGTTTCAAGCAAGGACCGTTGGAAGATCTAAACGAAACATGGACTAGATTTAAGGATCTAGTCCGTTATATTCCTCACCACGGATTCGAGCCATGGTTCTTATGTAATTAATTTTATAACGGTTTATTTGATGATAATCGTGCTATTCTCGATGGTTCATCTAACAGACGTTTCCAAAACAATATTGATGATGACAAGGGTTGGAAATTTATCGAGGAGATGGCCACACATCAAGCCGAGTATGGAAATCCGAGGAGTAGTGTTCGGGTGGCCGCAGCGGAAACCAGTGAGATTATGGCTCAATTTGATCATCTTCATGCCCGTCTCGATAAAATTCATAATCCGCCTCATAGAAACGAGTCAAATCAGCAAACTGTCCATTCTATGATCAAACAGGAGGCCATGTGTGAGCGATGTGGTACCGAAGGCCATAGCGCGGGGGAATGTATGACCGGGATGGAACAAGTTCTAGCTTTTCAACATTTCAAGCAAGGTAATCCCAATTCTAATTACTATAATAAGAGGACTAGGGAGCATCCGAACTTCAGTTGGACGAGTCAGAATGTGTTGAACCCAGTTCCTCAGCCGAAGCAACAAGCTTATGTTCGGGCTCATGGTGGACAACAACAAGGCTTCCAAAAGCCTCTAGCTCTTCCACCGCCGACTCAACCTCTTGCTATTCTTCCTCTACCACCGGTGACTCCAGCTCCTAGCGAATATCAGGAATTGAAGAGTATGGTGTGCAATCTCTTATGATCCAGATGCAGAAAAGTGACCAATCTAAAGATGGACAGATCAAGATGTTGGAGACGCAGGTGGCGCAGCTTGCCACAAATCAGTCTACTAGGCAACCGGGCACATTGTCGTCACAGCCGGAAAAGCCGCACGATACGACCAACGCGATTCAGCTTCGTAGCGGCCTTACTTACGACGAGCCCAAGATGCCTAGTTATGATAATTCTGTTACTGTGGAGGATGTAATTGAGGATGTAATAGTTGATGATGTATCGTTAAAAACTCCTGAAACTGCTGTCAATGACGAACTGGTCAATAATAGTCGACCGACTATTTCAGATAGTCGACCAACTATCATTGACAAATTACCAGAAACTACAGGTGAGGAGAAAAATAGTCGACCGACTATTCCTGGTAGTCGACCGACTATTCCCGATAGTCGGCCGACTATTCCAGAGACAGGATCCAGATCCGAGATGGTCGCTGCTGAAAAGACGTCTGATGCTGAAGTGGAAACAGGTGTTCTACAAGATAGAGCTGCTGAACAGATCAAAATTCAAGTTCCTTTTCCTAGCCAGTTGAAGAATAAAAAGATCGAGAATCAGTTCAGTAAGTTTATGGAGGTCCTCAAAAATCTCCAGGTAACCGTTCCCTTCACGGAATTAATTACCCAGGTACCCTCTTATGCGAAATTTATGAAGGATATTTTGCCCCGTAAGAGGAATTTTAATGAACATGAGACCATTGCTTTTACTGCTGAGTGTAGCGCTCTAATCCAAAGTAAGTCTCCACCCAAACTAAAAGACATGGGTAGTTTTTCCATACCATGCACCATAGGCACCCATGTAATCGATAAAGCTCTATGAGATTTGGGTGCAAGTGTCAGTGTCATGCTCTATTCAGTTTGCGAGAAATTGAATATGGGTCAGCTTAAAGTCACAAGTGTGACTCTTCAGATGGCTAATAGGTCAGTCAAACGTCCCCTAGGAGTCTTAGAGGATGTCCCCGTTAGGATAGGTAAATTCTTTATACCTGTCAATTTCATTGTTTTAGATATGGCTGAGGATACCCAGATTCCTATAATTTTAGGTAGGCCATTTTTACATACTGCGGGGGCTATCATAGATGTCAAGCACGGATGCTTGACTCTAGAGGTGGGGGAAGATAAAGTGACCTTTAACTTGGCTAACACATTAGCTAAGCCTATGATCGAAGATACTTGTTATGCATTAGATATTATCGATGAAGTTATTCTCGATGTTTGTACGGGTTCCCTGAGTAGGGACTCGCTCGAGGCTTTGACATATTTAGACACTTGTGCAGGTAATAAGACTAACGATGATGCTGTGTGGGATATTTTAGGAGATACACAGAAACTAACGAGCATCGACGGAGAAGTGGTAAATAGGTTGAAGCTGGCTTTGGTCACAACACCTATTATTCAGGCTCCGGATTGGGAATTGCCGTTTGAAGTTATGTGCGACGCTAGTGATTATGCAGTCGGTGCGGTGCTGGGTCAAAGGAAGGAAATGGCAGTGAATGCCATCTATTATGCGAGCCGAACTCTGGATGAGGCTCAGGTGAAGTATACTACGACGGAAAAGGAGCTTCTAGCCGTGGTCTATGCATTAGAGAAATTTCGATCTTATTTAATAGGATCGAAAGTGACAATTTATACCGATCATGCGGCTTTGAAGTACCTTCTCGCGATGCAGGAAGCCAAACCGAGATTGCTACGATGGATTCTCCGACTTCAGGAATTCGACCTGGAGATAAAGGACAAGAAGGGCGCTGAAAATTCTGTGGCGGACCACCTTTCTAGATTTCCATTGCAGGATGGAGGCAATACTTTACCAATAGATGATTCTTTTCCAGATGATATTTTGATGGCTATTGGTATAATGGATACTCCGTGCTACGCTGACTATGCTAATTTTCTTGTAGGTAAAATAATGCCGCCTGATTTGTCATATCAACAAAAGAAGCGGTTCCTACATGATGTTCGGCAATATTTCTGAGACGATCCATTTCTTTTCAAGGAATGTGCCGACGGACTTTTTAGGCGATGCATACCGCAATGGGAAACCAATGCCATCTTGGAAGCTTGTCACTCCTCGTCTTATGGTGGTCACCACGGTCCAGCTAGGACCGTGGCTAAGGTACTTCAGTCAGGTTTTTATTGGCCATCTTTGTTTTCTGATGCCAAGTCATTTGTTTCAGAATGTGATGCTTGTCAGAGGACGGGAAATATCTCTCGGAGGCATGAAATGCCTCAGGTCGGTATTTTGGAGGTAGAAATTTTCGATGTTTGGGGCATCGACTATCAAGGTCCCTTCCTGACAAGTCGAGGTAATAGGTACATTTTAATAGCTGTGGACTACGTATCTAAGTGGGTAGAAGCCGTTGCCTCGGTCCATTGTGACACTAAGACCGTCATCCAACTTTTCAAGAAAATTATCTTTCCACGTTTTGGCGTCCCCCGAGTCGTCATTAGTGATGGAGGTATGCACTTTAAAGAAAAACAACTTATTGCCTATTGTCTAAATATGGTGTTATGCATCGCAGAGGTTTGGGGTATCACCCCCAAACTAGTGGACAGGTCGAAGTTTCCAACCGGGAGCTTAAGGATATTTTGGCAAAGGTTGTCTCGAAGTCAAGAAAAGATTGGAGCCTGAAACTAGATGACACTCTATGGGCGTATAGGACCGTCTATAAGACACCGATTGGTACATCGCCTTATCGGTTGGTTTATGGGAAGTCCTGTCACTTACCCGTAGAGTTGGAGCATAAAGCTTGGTGGGCCGTTAAAGAACTGAATTTTGACCCAAAATTGTGTGGCGAAAATCGACTTTTACAGCTAGATGAGCTCGAGGAGTTCAGAATGAATGCCTACAATAGTGCCCGTATCTAAAAAGAAAAGACGAAAAGTTGGCACGATAAGCGTATCATTCCGAGAGAGTTTAAAGCTGGTGAAAAGGTATTATTGTTTAATTCTCGTCTTCGTCTTTTTCCTGGAAAACTAAAATCCAGATGGTCCGGCTCCTATACGGTAATTTCGGTTTCTAAATTTGGGTCGGTCGAGCTTGTAAACTCTTCCACGGGAAATCGCTTTAACGTCAATGCTCACCAAATAAAGCACTACCACGAGAGAGGTGAGACAGGAGGAGAAGTCGAGGTTTTGTACCTCGAAACAGTCACCAACTGAGCAAGGTGACTACGGTCGTGCGGGACCTTAAACCAGTGCTGACCGGGAGGCAACCCGGGTTGTAAAACATTTGTACCTGCATTTAGTTAGTTAGAGCATATTTAATTTTCTACATTATAGATTTTTGTGCGGGTGAGAACGAGGGTCTAAAGGCTTAAATTGAGTTTTGCAGAGAACAGGCTGCTGAGGAAAACTGGAATGGGTCAACAATAGTCGACCGACTATTCTTATTGTCGGGCGACTATTTTTTTTAGTCTGTACACTATTCTGGCAAAGTTCGCACACCTAGCTATTTCCGGGACATAAGTTATTTTTCTTCTTCTCACTCTCTTAATTCAGTTA
The DNA here is from genome assembly GCA_958450325.1 of Agrostemma githago. NCBI lineage: Eukaryota > Viridiplantae > Streptophyta > Magnoliopsida > Caryophyllales > Caryophyllaceae > Agrostemma > Agrostemma githago. Next base: position 54,168,058 of record OY288247.1, on the reverse strand, counting down.
GTTTTTGAAAAAAAAAAACAAAATTCTAAATCTTAAACCCTATTTTCTCTCTTACTCCTCCCACCAACCCTCATCCTTAACATTCATCTTCTTCATTCAAATCTCCATCTTCATCCTCAAACCCTACCCATCTTCTTCTCTCCATCCCTTTTTCTTCTCTAATCTTTTCATCCTTTGCTAGTTCTTGTCTTTATTGAAGTTGCAACTACTTTCCAGCCATTCAAGTAAGGTTTCTTGTGTTTTCTTCTCTTTTTTTCTTCGTCTAACTGCCTTCGCTGTCTGCTGTCTGCTGTTCGCCGGAGTCGCCGACCATCATAATCGTCGGGCGACTATTCTGATAGTCAGACGACTATCGTTTCTGTCGGGCGATTTTTCGCGAATTCTGGGTTTGCGGTTTGTTGGATTTCAGATTTTGGCTTAGTTTTGTCTCAGATTTCTGCTATTACTCAAATTCCTTACCCAAATTTGTTGATTTCTTCCACATTATCATGTTTTTACCCAAATTTCAGTCATGAAATTAGGGTTTTGATTTCAATTGATTTGGGGGTTTTTGTGTGAGTAGTACACTAGTCTGATTTTTGCTATTTCAGGTCAAAATGGATGCGAGAAAAAGACAACGTCAGGGAAGCACAAGGCGTCGGGTCGACATTAGCCGGGAGTCAGCACCGACTCAGGATCTCGTTCCATTTTCCAAGGAGAGCATACCGGAATACCCCGATATTCGGTTTACCTCGGCAGATCAGAGGGAGCGCTTTGTCCGGTTGGCAGCTCTAAAAGTAACCCCGACACGGTTTCTAGACCGTGAGCTCTTGGGCAGGTTGGGCATTTATCAGCCTGTTGTTGACTTACTTAATGGTACTGGTATGAGTGGGCTAATTTATATGCTTGAATTCACATATAAGGGTCTTACTCGAGAGTTTTTTAGTAGTTTCAATTTTTTTAGTGACATGAACTGGGACACACCATGCATTTTTTTAGACTCTTCAACACGAGTTTTTCTAGGACCGTTCGCGAGTTCGGTCAGCTTTTGGGTGTTACTAGCGAAGGGGACTCAGTACATCCCCCTCGCCGTCTAGCCAATGAAATCTTGTCTTGCATTACTGATCGTAATACGGGTCGTAAGCGGGGCAACGAAGTCCACCACCCGACCATCCGATATTAGCTTCGTCTGATAGGGTGCACCATTTACGGACGTACAGAGCCGAATAACATTAATGCTGATGAGTTAGAGAGTCTAGCAGGCTATCTTAACATCGATAGCGAGCGACCATATGTCATGAATGTGGCCGCCCTTGTTGCCCACAATTTCTAACATATCGGAAATGGACTTATAGTTGTCATTCATTGTGGGGGTCTCGTTTCCCACATCGGTCGTAGGCTATTTCCGGACTTCCCGTACGGGGAGGAACCTATAGGACACGATCTTCTATCTGCCGCGCGGCTCGATAGTCGCCTTTTGAACTTTTCTGTCCTTAGGAATCTTCATTGTCTAGGTCCAGATTTGCTTTGGCACATAGCAAGGGATGACTCGGTTATCCTCCCTTACAATCTACCACCTCTTACCCCATTCCCTCATCTCCCCTTTGGTCCTGAACGGGACCCTCCACTGTATCCCTCCTATTTGCTACCACTTAGGAGGGATCTTCAGACCCCCACACACTTCGCACCCGAGACCGGTGAACCATCTCGACCTTATCGACAATCTCGAGGGGGTGGACGATCGACCAGTCGTGCATCACATACACCATCTTTTGCGGCTGGACCTTCAGGCCCACCACGGCCTCCTTATGCATTTCCATATATTGATTATTCTAATGTGCCTGCATTTCCTGCCCACTTCGTGCCTCCTCCACCGTATGTTACACCTGCGGTCGTCGATCAAGCGGCAGGCCCTGGAATGCTTAATGAGTTGTGCCACCGGATAGCCATGGTACAGCTAAATCAGGCACTTTTCGATTTTCCATGTTACAACAATGGAGTGCAGGACGGCCTGATCTCTCCTACAGATTGGCACCCGACTTACTACACCTATCTTGAGGGAGGCTATGGTAACAATGATGGGAATAAGGAGGGTGATAACGAGGAGGGAGACGACGACGATGGAGATGACGATAGTGGACGTGGTAGTCAGGAGGATAACGGTGACGAGAGCTTCGATTAGGACTGTTTGGGGAGGTCTCCATTTGTATATATCTTGTAAGTAGTTCTTCTTTTTCTTTTTGCACTTCCATCGTTTTGCATTTCTTCTCCGTATATTTTATGCCTCTTATTGTTTGCTGTACACAATGAGGGCATTGTGCGATTTGGTTTGGGGAGGGTATGCTTCTGTCTGTTTTCATCCATCTGCATATTTCTTGCATTTCTGCATGCATAAAAAAACCAAAAATATGTTTTTGCATTTAGTCGAGTCTTAGTTGAGTCGGAATGCTATGTAGCGATGATGATATTGCTTTTATGTCTTCATTTAGTTGCTTATGCTAGTGCGCCGTTAGAATTTTTGTATATAATCACATGCGGTATTCTTACATCTTTGGTTAACGATACTGAACGAATAAACTTGACTCATTGTTAGCAAACTACTCAGATTTGTAAGGAATTAGAGCCTTTAAACTGATGACATTCATGATCAGTTTCATTTAGGTTGAGAGTAGTACTCCTTATGAGACATGTAACATCAAACTGCATAAGCATGACATTCGTCTCTTGGTACTTGTATGCATTTGACTCGTGGTTTTGACATGTGCGAAAAAGGCAAAACCTTTCTTTTAATTAATTCCCATGAGCCTCACATAGCCAAATTAACCTGTTTGACCCGTTTATCAACTACATGTCATATATTGCCTACCCTAGTCAAGCTAGTAGATTAGTTGGATGGAATTGTTTTTCCCGGGTTAACTTTGGTACCATGATGATTGAAAAAAAAGGGGAATTGGAAAAAAATGAAAAGAAAAAAATTCAATGAAAGAAAAAATTTGAATGAAAAAAAAAAAGAAAGAAAGAAAAGAAGAATAAAGAAAAAATGAAGTGAAACTAGAAGAAGAATGTGTTTTTGCTATGAGAAAAGAATTGATCTCTTTAATTTCATAGTTATTGAGGGAGGCGGTTTTGATAAGGCGCTTGTTGCTATGCCTAATTTCTTCGACTGGAGTTTGGTGAGAACGGAATATTTATTATTGATGGGTGTAGGGAATACTAGCTTGGCTTTTACCTCCTCATATCCATATCGTTTTGCCCCTTCTTACCCGATTACCCTAACTTTATACCATATGTAAGTCCTTGACACGTGTCTTTTCCCGATAGAATGCGTATGTACGGTTATTAGAGATTGATTTCATGTTAGATTGCATGCATGCTCTTGTAGGTCGCAGTTTAGGTGAGTGTTTCGTCTTTCCATTTTTACATAAACTCACAATATCACCCGTTTTGTGTGATGAGCGATCCGTGAGAGTCCGACATAGACGAGTCTTGCAAGGTTGAAGGTTCGGTATTGTTGTCATTGGTTAAGCTTGTTGTATATAGTTGTTTACATTGACTTTAATCGTTGCGTATTGGTTTGGGTAACTTTGAAGCATACTCCGCTATGAGTTATATACATTCCATAAGGAGTGGGTTATAGTTTTGTGCTTGCTTGGGGACAAGCAAGGGTTTGGTTTGGGGAGATTTGATGCGCGTATTTTATATACACTTTTTATGCCTTTTATACGCGCATTCCCGTGTTTATTGAATAGTGAAAGCTATTATTTTGCCCCGAATTGGCTACTTTGTGGTGTGTATTGTCTATTGCAGGAACAGAAGCCACAGGAATAAAACGGACCAAAACCGAGCGAAAACGAAGCTGGAAGAGCTGATCGTTGAACAGAGTGTAATAGTCGACCAACTATTAAAATAGTCGGCCGACCATGACGATAGTGGACCGACTATTACTATAGTCGGCCGACTATTCTGGAGCCTACAGAGATCAATTAATGAATGATTAGTCGACCGACTATTACAATAGTCGGGCGCGGACAGTTTCTTATTCAGCAAGTTATTTCCTAATCAGTTTTAACCTATTCTAAATTGTATAAATAGGCCTTTCAGCCACATTAGAACCACTCTTCTCCACTTTTATTTCTCCTTAGACTTTTATCTCTTTTCTTATTCTCTTAAGATCACTCTTAGTTTAATTTCTTCTCAAAACTCGGTTATTGTAAGACTTTCGGATTCGAATCGCCTTCGTTCCTTTTGGTAATTTCATTTAATCCTTCTTCCTTCTTCTTCATTCCTGATTGCTCTTCTTCTTCATATTTAATTATTCTTAACCATTGTTTTATGCTTGTCGCAAATTTATTATTATTCATCATGTTCAATATAGTAAAATCTTTTATTAATCTTGTTGTTCTCGATTTAATTATGAGTAGCTAATTTTCTTTGCTAGGATTTAGGGGATCTGCGAATTGAATGTGGTCGCTAAATAATTTATAGATCTGTCAATAATATTGTGTCTGAGTTGTCAATTGTAGCATATAATCGCGATTAGTCAGTTAATGCGCATGATTGATTAATTGAATTCGGTAAACTTGAACCTAAGATCGGAAGCCTGGTAAAAGTTAGACCTGCTACAACACATTAGTTTGCCCTAATAAGATCGGAAGCCTTTAGACGCATGCTATGGTGAATAGCGGACCGGAAAGACCTTTTCACTACCCCTTAGACCAATATTTGCGACAGACCTGTGACTTAGACCGTGACCATATGAGATTCGTAGTGAACCGACAATCCTAGTTCTCTCCCCATATATCAATTCGTCTTAATTCATCATATTTATTTTAGTTAATTCTTCTCATTTAATTCTCTTTCCTTCACTACTTTTAGATTAGTTAAAACAAATATAAACCCCCAATTTGGTTACTTAGATAGACTTTAATTGCGAGTAGGATTTATTTGTCTCCCTGTGAAATCGATCCCTACTTCCCAAGCTATATTTTTAGGACTTCCCAACCTATATTTTTAGTTGGACTGTAGTTGGTTATTTTTGATAGGTACACGACTAGCTTATCAGCTATATTGAGTAAAATCATAAGTCCTAAATTCGGCATGCTTCCCGGGTTTTGAAATTGGATATTTTGAAAAAGACGTATTTTTGAAAAAAATGACAGTTTTTTTGAAAAACAGCCTTAGAAACCAAGTAGCACATAGTCACGCGAGCATAATAACGACACCATGTATGCTTTACACTAAGTCTCGGCCGGTCTAAATGGGGTCTATACCTGTGTACACGGCCTTTCCGAGAATCGGGACGGACTTCCTAAGTCGAGTTGAGCTTAGAACATGCCGCGAAACCCATACAAATTAGCCATGGACACCTTTGACATATCCATGTTGGAGTACATCAATAGTATAGTGGGACGTCGGTCACCAGTACCGGCCCTGGAAAAGATGGGGTTATGCATGAACCGTAAAACTAAAACGCGTATTGTACTAGTCAAACGATTTCTATTCGAGTCTCACCCTGAGGATGCCGATGGTATGTCACACATCAGTTAATCCCCAGTGGAGTCGCCAAATTGTGGACATGACATAGGTCCACCCCGATGCGGCCACGTGCGGGTTTGGGGAGGCGAATGAATCTCCATATGAGATGGGTCGAACTGAAATTTAAATCGAAGTGGAGTCGTCACCAAACTTTGTGGGAGTTCGGGTCCGTTCGAACCCACTCTATATCTTAGTGGGCCATGCACAAAGTATGACCCATTCGAATGTCAGAGTTTATTTGGCTCGTCTCTTTGCATTTGATACCGATACCGACATTATCGGATACCGTGCATTAAATGACTCTCGTTTGCCAATGGATTCGGATATCCGGAAACCATGGTTCTGAGTAAGGGGAGGGTACGTGTTGGGAAGTTCACAAAGAACACCCAACCCCGCCCGCACATTAGCGGCCTCTACTAAGATATCGTTTGATATTTTAATACGCGCGTTAGTAATTCGATGACATGATATGCAAACATTGTTTGACTAAACATGCGAAGATTAGAATAAGTTGCTACGTCAATTTAATGCATCTAAATTAACGTCAAAGTTGTATTTAGCATGCAAGATTCGTTTTAGTACAATAAAACAAACAATAAAATTGCTAAAACAAGAGCAAACAAGTTAGTAACGGTTTGTAAATTGAATAATTGACATGAATATGACGCAATGCATGTGTTGACCAAAGTCATAAAAATATTTGATCGGGACTCGAAAGATGCTAACAGACTCACGGTTTTTACGAAACCAGGAGTCACTCGATCGAGTCACTCTGGGACTCGACCGAGTGGTCCCAAAAAAAACATTCTGGTCGAGTTTTTGGGGTGCCACTCCATCGAGTGGGTTAGGCACTCGATCGAGTGCCCCCTGTACGAACTGTGGTTCGTTTCGTTTTTGATTTCGAAATTGCTTTTTGTAAAACCGATAATTTTGCCAAATCGGGTATAAATATAGTATGATTTATACTCGACTTAAATTTCGATATTCGTCATATTCGACACTTGATTATGAAATCAATATCGAATATTTGGAATAGTTTTTTTAGAAAAGATGTTTTATAAATTGTTTGAAAATCGAATAAAATAAACTCTCTTCGCGTTGAAATCGTCGTAATATGTCTTTTATGTGACGATTATCTTACCATCAACGAGATTGATTTAGTTCTTTTAGATATGATATTCGATTATAGAATCGGTATCGTATTTTAAGAACATTCGTTCTGTATAAAAATTAGATTGTAGTGATAATATCGATATTAGAAAAGAAAAAAAAGTGACGATGACCCGTATGAAGACGGACAAAGGGGCTCGTCTAGATGTGGCTTAGGCACGGGAGCGTCGAGATAATGCGGGTGAGTTATGGTGGTTTAGGCGTGGGGGTAAGGTGGCCGGAACTTGGACGTAGGGACGGCGTATTCTCGGGTATGTCGGATTGTATGTGTGCTTGATGTGTGTATCGATGTGAATGAATGTATGTCGATGTTGTAGACGTGTAAATTGTATATGTTTGTATGTTGTGAGGGGGTCTATTTATAGAAGAGGTTCCCGATTGTAGCTAGGAGAGATAGCCTTGCTTGGGTGAGAAGAAACACCGCTTTCCATAGGAAAAGCACGCAATTTGAGAGGAAACAGGATTCTGTTGCTTGCTTGGTGGGAAAGAAATCCTCACCCGGCTGAAAAAGAAGTCACTCGACCGAGTGACTCTAATACTCGGTCGAGTGTCCGATTTTGACACCGGCTCAGCGTGCTTCACGAGCCTACTCGACCGAGTGGGCCGGCCCACTCGATCGAGTGGGTCTAGCTCGGGTAGAATTCCTTTTAGAGATCGAATTCTATCTTTAACGGATTTATTTACTGCTTTTTGTAGCTGATTTTTGTAGTTTTCGACCTCAAGTCGGATTTGTGGGGTGACACTGCAGATATTTATGCCACGGAAATGTCTTTGACCGGGGTTTGACTCGGTCGCTAAAAGAAGGTTTTGCCCTTGGTGCCGGATTTGACCCAAATTAGTCTTATTTAACTGGGAACGACCCACTGGGCCTGAATTTGAGGTTGGTTTTGTGAGATTTTTACTCCGCTTAAAGCCCAAGCCAAATGCTAACGATTTTGAGCCCATATTCGAGTATGTTACAGCATGTTTGCGTCCGATCATCATCGGGTGTTTTTTGAAAACTGCCATAGACACCTAACGGCCAAATGTGGGTGTCTACAGTACTATGTGTATAGTTTTAAAAGTTTTTTTACGTAGACTCAAAAGATTTTTGGTTGATATTTAAGGACGAATGATCAATCTTATTTATAATACTGCATAGAATTTTATCACATCATCTTAATTTTTCGATGTGGAATAATTTTACATAAGTTTATATTTTTCTGAGCATTTTTTAAGACTCAAAAGATTGTTGGTTGAAATCTAAGAACGAATTATTACTCTTATTTATACTCCGTAATATAACAGAATATTATCATCTCATCATAATTTTTTGATGTAAGATAATTTTACTTGACTTTATAATCTTGGAAGCTTATTTTAAGCCTTAAAAAATTGTTGGTTAATATGTAAGAACGAATGATTACTTTATATAATAGAATTCTATCACTTCATTATAATTTTTCGATGTGTGATAATTTTATTTAACTTCGTAATCTTATTAAGAGCTTCTTTTAAGATTAATTTTTTTTTGGTTGATATTTAAGGACGAATGATTACTCTTATTATAAATAAAAAGTTTCATCACCTCATCATAATTTGGAAAACTTATTATTTTATAATAGAATTTCATCATTTTATTATATAACTAGTTTTCATCCCGTGCAAATTGCGCGGATGCTCTTTAAAAAATTGTACAAATTGTTTGGGCCAAAAATTTGCACCTTCGGAATGCAACGTGGCATGCTACGAATGGACGGTCAAAAGGTCAAAGACGATAGTCAAAAACCGAGGGTCAAAGGTCAAAGTCAAGAGTCGAAGGTCAAAGGTCAAAGGCCAATAACGAAAGGTCCACGGTCTACGGATGAAAGTCAAAACCGAAGACTAAAATACGAAAGTTGAAAATAGTCGAAGACCGTCAAGTCAAGCAAACCTGGGGTAATATAATATAACGGGGTGAACAAAACATAAGAGTAAATCAAACCATGGGCCACTTAAATCAAGCGGGCTCAACAAACAAAAAGAGGGATTCAGCCCATATAAAGAGAAGAAGCAACAGTTGCTGCTAGCTACTACAAAAGAAGAAACCCTCCTAAAGACTAGGAGGAGAAGGAATGAAGGTTAACAATTGTAACCGCCAGTCAACACAAAGAGAGGGCAATAAGGGAGATTGAATGCCGGGATTCTCCATTGATGAGGAAGGTAACAGCCATAACAGCCACGAAGCAATAATTGCTCCACATTAAAAGGGGCCATAAAGACACCAGAGGAGGAGGGGCCATATACAAAGGGAAGAGAGGAAGATGAGAGGGGCATTCAAGCATACCGACTCCAAACATACACAACACCAAAAACTCTAGCAATCAAACTATAGATAAAACACTCATATTTGTATTCTCTTCTTCATTCTTTTCCATTCATAGTGAGACTCTTGGAGGGATTCCGACTCCCCCCGCGGTTTTTCCCACATCGGGTTTCCGCGTCACCAAACTTTGTGTGTCGTTATTTTCTTTCGTTAGTCCTCTTTCTCTATTTTTGTCTCGATTTCACCGACCCGTAGTTATAGGACGATCGCTTTGACCCGCAAATTAAATCGTAGACCCGGTATATTTTTTACCAAAACAATTTGGCGCCCACCGTGGGGCCAAGTGATCATTACCTATAAGCCCAGTTCTACAGTGAAGCAATTCCGTATCGCCATGTCCGGATCCGATCGAAGTCTCTCCAGCAGTCAAGGAGCATCAACTCAGCCCATTGGAGGAGGGTCATCCCCAGGATCAGCAGAGCCGGTTTTCACACCCCTCACCCTGGGAATTCCCACCAGCTAAGCGGTGAAACCCACGTTATCGGCGTTCAGGCCCCCTCCGACGCCTAAAACCTCTGGGGTCACCATCTCCTCCAAGGCCAGGAAGGAAAGCGTATCAACCAGAACCTTGACTCCAGGAGGATTCGTAGGAGAAGCTTCCAGCGAAGCAGGGTCACCAGACCTGATGCAGAGTATGCTCCAGGGAATCAATGCTCTGCGCCAAGCAGTAGAAACCATGCAGAAGGACAACCAAGATATCAAGGCTCGGATCTTGGCAGCAGATAGTAACTCCAGTTGCATCGCTTCAGATGTCACCAGAGATGCTGCCTCTGATGCCTAGTGGAGAACCCAGCACCCGTAGGGAATCAGCAGCTGGCAGCAGGAAGACCACCAGAGAGGTCCCTTCAGAGTTGGTCACCAGACTGGTGCTAGGATTGGCTCCACCAGACCCGGTTATTGAACCCCAAGAGTTGGGTTACTTGACCTATGGCCCCACACCTGGCAGATCTCCTACCGCAGGTAACTTTCTCTCCAACATCGAAAGTCGAGAGACTAACTCACTATCTTCTGCAGGCGCCCCTGTCCATCAGACGCCAGGATGGCAATTTGTAACTCCACCAGGGATGACCACCTTATCTAACAACCAGCCCTCTGGAGGAATGTGGACAGCGCCTACCCTCAACCAGCAGGCGTCAGAGTGGCAGCCCAGATTCGTGACAGCAGCAACACCTTTACCTCCTCCTCCTAGTAGTCAACACCCTGGAGGACCTTATGCAGGAAGTACTCCTTTCAACTTTTCTCCTTCTGTCTCTAACCCTCTTGCAGGAACAATCAGCACAGCAGATCAGCAACGCCAGGAACTGAAGGAATTAAGAGACCTGATCAACAAGATTCCTGGAATGCCACGCCCCCTAGAGAGAGCAGCTAGGGACAGCTACGCAGATTCGCCCTTCATCGACGATCTAGCATGTGTTGCTGTACCCAAGGGCTTCATGCCACCAGCCATGACGCTTTATGATGGCACTGCAGACTCCCTAGATCATATCAACCAATACAAACAGAAGATGATGGTGGTGACCGCTACGGGGCCTCTGAAGGAAGCCTGCATCTGCAAGGGGTTTGGCTCCACTCTGTCAGAAGCAGCCCTCCATTGGTTCGTCGGTCTGCCTAACCGAAGCATCACCTCCTTCGCTGACCTGGTCAATGCCTTCAACCAGCAGTTCGCCAGCAGCAGAAAACCAGAGAAGCAGACCAGTGATTTGTATCGGGTAGTGCAGAAGTTCGAAGAATCTACACGTGACTTCCTCAACAGATTCAACAAGGAGAAAGTAACCATCCCCAGATGTGATGTGCCCACCGCCATAGAAGCCTTCCGCCAAGGGCTCCACCAGGATTCAGACCTCTATAAAGACCTCACAAAGTACCCATGTGCCACATTCGAGGATGTGCAGACCAAGGCGATGGCAGCCATCAGGCTATAAGAAGATTCAGGCCCCAGAAGGGCTGCGTATGGTTATGTCACCAGAAAGGCGCCAGCAGAAAAGAGGGGTGAAAGATCAAAGCCCTATGACAGGAACGTGAGCAAGGTTTCTGAGGAGAAAGACTGGAAGGACAATCCAGGATTGCCACCCAGAGTAAGTGAGTATGGGTTCTCTACCAACCTTGATGGGGTGCTCAAGGCTCTGAGGGAGTTAGCGCGCAGAGTTAGGTGGCCCAGAAGACAGGAGTACACCAATGACCAAAGGGATGCCAACAGGAGGTGTGAATTCCATGACGACATCGGACACCATACCGATGAGTGCGTCCAGCTCAGGAGGGAGGTTAAGTTCCAGTATGATCAAGGGAATCTGGATCACCTCATGTCCAGAAACTCTAGCAGAATAAATGCAGCAGATCAGGTATTGCCTTCTCCACCTCCAATATGTACCAGAATTGTCAATGTGATAACAGGAGGATCGGAATTATGCGGGCTGACCTACTCAGCAGCCAAGAAACATGCTTCTCAGACCAGAGGGGATAGACCAGAGCACTCCTGCAGAATCAGTTGCAAGGATCTTCCAGCTGTCACCTTTGACGAAACTGATGCAGAAGCTACTCCAGAGAGGCACCATGACGCATTAATAATTACTCTCTCCATAGGGAATTGTACCGTGAAGAAGATTCTAGTGGACACTGGGAGTTCAGTCAACCTCATCATGCTGGAAACTCTCCAAAACATGGGGTTTAGCGAGAAGGATCTAATGAGGAAGGCGGTTCCCTTGGTAGGTTTTAGTGGTGAGACCAAGCATTCTCTGGGAGAGATCACCATTCCTACCTATGCCGGAGGAGTGAACAAGCAAGTACGGTACCTAGTCATTGATGGACCCTCCACCTACAACGTGATTCTAGGAAGTCCTTGGATCCATGAGATGAAGGCAATCACCTCCACCTACCACCAGTGCCTGAAGTTCCCTACACCCTGGGGAGTGCAGAAGATCAACGGAGACCAAGGAGAGGCCAGGGATTGCTACAGGGTAGCCCTTAAGAAGACGGCGAGCCCCCCAGCATAGCATTTACAGAGCCTTCATCTGCCTCTGCAGGAGTACGTAGAGCCACCTCAGGCAGAGTTGGATGAAGTCAACTTGGACAAGCAACATCCAGAGCTAAAAGTGTTAATCGGATCAGAATGCACAGGTAATATCCGCCAAAACCTCATTGAATTATTAAAAGCTAATATGGATTTTTTTGCTTGGTCGCATGATGATATGGTAGGTATAGATCCGAGCGTTATCACTCACCGGCTAAGCGTGGACCCAAGCTACAAACCAGTCCAGCAGAAGAGAAGGAAGTTTGCTCCAGAGAGAAATCAAGTCATAAATCAGGAGGTGGACAGTCTACTGGCTGCTGGAAAAATCAGGGAGGTGAAGTACCCAGAGTGGTTGTCTAACATAGTGGTGGTTCCAAAGAAGAATGGCAAGTGGAGAGTATGCGTCGATTTCACCGACTTGAACAAAGCATGCCCGAAAGATCCATTCCCCCTACCACATATAGATGCCATGGTAGATGCTACAGTAGGCCACGAGATGCTAACCTTTCTTGATGCATGGAGTGGGTACAACCAGATCAAGATGCATCCAGCAGACCAGGAGAAGACAGCCTTCAGGTCTGAGAGAGGTATATATTGTTACAATGTAATGCCTTTTGGTCTGAAGAATGCAGGTTCCACCTACCAAAGACTAGTCAATAAGATGTTCAAGAGACAGATTGGGGACACTATGGAGGTATATATTGACGACATGGTCGTCAAGTCAAAGCAAGCTTCGCAACATACAACGCACTTGGAGGATACCTTCAACACCTTGAGGGAATACAAGATGAAGTTAAATCCTTCAAAGTGCACATTTGGAGTGTCATGTGGGAAGTTTCTGGGGTATATGGTAACCCAGAGGGGAATTGAAGCTAGCACAGAGCAGATCAAGGCCATCCTCCAGCTGGAATCCCGACAGAAGCCAAGAGACGTGCAAAGGCTGACTGGAAGAATTGCTGCTCTGAGCAGATTTATCTCCAGGTCTTCAGATAGATGTCGACTGTTCTATGATATCCTGAAGAAGGCCCAAAGGTTTGATTGGACAGCAGAGCACGAGAAGGCGTTCAGCGACCTGAAGCACTACCTCAGCACTCCACTTCTGCTGTCAAAACCAGAACCTGGAGAACCACTCTTCCTGTATTTGTCAGTAACCGAGGTAGCAGTCAGCGCGGTATTAGTACGTGAGCACGAAGGAGCACAATGCCCAGTATATTATGTTAGTAAGTCTCTGCTTCCTGCAGAGACCAGGTACACGTCCCTTGAGAAACTCGTACTTGCACTTGTTACAGCGTCTTATAAACTTCGACCTTATTTTGAATCGCATGCTATTTCCGTAATAACAAATTATCCACTAAAAATTATTATGAGAAAACCTGAGTTATCAGGGAGAATGGCCAAGTGGTCTATACACTTGAGCGACTTCGACCTGAAATTTGTCCCCAGAACAGCGATAAAGTCCCAGGCGTTAGCAGACTTCGTATCCGACTTCATCCCAGCACTGCAGGCCCAGGCAGAGAAAGACATCCTCCTCCTTGAGGAGGACAAAGGCGAACAGGTGTGGAAGCTAAATGTAGATGGCGCTTCCAATATGCGAGGATCTGGAGCAGGATTAGTTCTGAAGTCTCCTCAGGGGGATCTCATAGTCCAAGCAGTACGGTGCGAGTTCCGAACAACAAACAATGAGGCAGAATATGAAGCTCTAATCTTAGGTCTCCAGCTGGCTCTAGACCTCAAAATCAAGCGCCTAGAGGCGTACAACGATTCCCAGTTAATAGTCAACCACATGAATGGTTCGTATGCAGCTAAGGACTCCAAGATGGTGTCTTACCTTGAAGTGGCAAAGGAGCTCTCCTTTAGGTTCGTAGCCTTCTCAATCAACCAAGTCCCTAGGGACCAGAACGTGGAAGCAGACGCCCTAGCCACCCTGGGGGGCAACCTTCAAACCAGGCATAGTTTCCACCATACCCATTGTCCATGAAATGGAGCCAATAGTTTGGACAGGCACACAGGAACACCAGATGCTGAGGCCGGAGGACAATTCACCAGACCAGGGATTGCAGTGGCTGCAGGAGGCAGGAGTCTGCAGCACCTCAGCAGAACAACAAAGAATCCCAGACTGGAGAAAACCCTACCAAGAATGGCTGCAAAACGATATCCTGCCAGCAGACAAGAAGGAAGCCTGGAGTTTTAGGATGAAAGCGTCCAGGTACACCCTCATTGATGGTGTCATGTTCAAAAGATCAGCCGCTGGACCATACTTGAGGTGCCTAAGTCAGCAGGAGGCGGAGGTGGTTATGCATGACCTCCACAGTGGTGAGTGTGGAAATCATGCAGGGGGCAAGAGTCTATCCAACAAAGCACTCCGCCAAGGTTACTACTGGCCGACAATGCGCAAGGACGCGAGGGAATATGTTAAGAAATGTGACCCCTGCCAGAGACATTCACCGGTCAATCACCAGCCAGCAGAGCCGTTGCACCCAGTAATTTCTCCCTGGCCTTTCATGAAATGGGGGATGGATATTGTTGGCAAGTTACCGAGAGCCCTTGGAAACAAAGTTTTTATGTTGGCCATGACTGAATACTTCTCCAAGTGGATAGAAGCAGAAGCATTCCCTCAGGTGACTTAGAAGCAGGTTATATCCTTCATAAAACGTAACATTATCTGCAGGTTTGGCATTCCTTCAGAGATCATCTGCGACAACGGATCCCAGTTTATTGGCAATAAGATGGAGGCCTACTGCGCCAGGTGGAACATCACACTAAGCAAGTCTACCCTCAGAAACCCTCAGTCTAATGGTCAGGCGGAGTCTAGCAACAAAATTGTGATAGACAACCTGAAGAGAAGGCTGGAGGAGGCAGGGGGCAGATGGGCAGAAGAACTCCCCTTGGTGCTATGGTCTGACAGAACCACACCTAAAGTGGCTACTGGACAAACGCCTTTCAGCTTAGGCTTTGGTGCTGAGGCAGTTATTCCTTCAGAAGTAAGAGTGCCCACTCATAGATACGGATGCATAACCGAAGACAGGAACCAGGTAGAGATGGCAAGCAGCTTGGATACTATAGATGAGCTTAGGACCGATGCTCAAATAAGGATGGCCTCCTACAGACAAACAGTCGCCAGAAGTTACAACAAGAATGTCAGAGTCAGAATCCTGCAGGAAGGAGACCTAGTCCTCAGAAAAGTCTTCCAGAACACTAGGAACCAACGAGCAGGAAAGTTCGCTTACAATTGGGAAGGGCCCTATCAAATAGAGAAAGTAGTTGGGAACGGAGCCTACCGACTTATGACCATGGAGGGAAAGATCATCCAAAAGCCATGGAACATCGTACACCTAAAGAAATACTTCTTCTGAGTGGGCCATAGCCGCCAGCAATCTGGGCCACTGCCGCCAGAAACATGGGCTACAGCCGCCAGAAATGTGGCATCTATTCTGCCAGGTGCACCTCCACCAGAACCCAGGTTTAATCTTTTCAAACCTCGCAAACACGTATTTAAATTTTCCTGTCATTCTTCTGTTTTCTTTTCTTTCTTTTCGCAAAATTCAAATATTTTCCCGCATATTTAAATCAGATAAAATTTTGTTTTCCTTTTTACGTGTGTCGTCAAAATTCAATTTTCTTTGGCATTAAGGTTTGATTTCCTTATTGCGTACATTTTCGAAATTTAATTTTCTCTCTCCCTATATTTTCGAAATTCGATTTTTTTTTCCACATATGTCTTCAAATATTGTGTTCCCTATCTTTGCCAAATTTTTGTCAGTTTTCCCAAACTAAGAGCTGGTGACTAATCTGGTGGAGTGTACAATTTCTACAGAGGGCGTGCGTCTGTGACTAAGTGCCTACAACCGGGACATTACAGTCTCCTGCGCCACTTAGCACCCACGCAAAGCGTGGCATCTCCGACTGAGTGGGCGAACTAAACCCCATGCCACCAGTATATCAAAGGTCGACCATACAAACATAAGGCATGCATACAACAGAAGGTGGTTAGACAAAACTACAACAAACGATTACAATCAAACGCAAACAATCACGATCCAAAGCAAACAATTATGATCTTCTGTTAAGGCACGAAGTGGCACAAAAAACTAACACACTTCACTCCCCTGAGCAAAGGCGAAGTCATTACAGAATTTTTTGCAAACACTAACAAATCAGGAGTTCATGCCATGCAGGATTCACAAGCCGAAAACAAAGTACAACAAAGGAGAAGTAAGATCACTCCAGCAGAACTTGGTCCACAGCATGGACATTCTCCTCTGATGGAGGCGGAACTATAGCAGATTCTCCTGCAGAAACCTGGGTCTCTGATGAACAGCAACAGAATCTCCCCCAGGGTCATCAACGACATCCTGCTGGTCCACGCTCTCTTGCCCATCAGCCTCCTGATCAGCAATGAGAAATCAACGGACTCCTTCAGATCCTCCGCCTCCACATCAGAAAGAGCATCCAGGTCAGGCGCCACAGGAAATTCGTCAACCAGCCACTTCTTCTCTACAACCAGATTCCTCCGCCAACAATCTGCGAACCAAGACCAACTCCTTCAGAGAACCTTCTTCTAGCACAGACCTGAGACCAGGAAGTAGCATATGATCCAGGAAAGTCATATCCTCTGCAGACTTACCAAAGCCTTCAGGAAATTTGAGCACCACTTCAGCAGAAACCTCATCAATGGATCTGGGGGCAGAATAAGAGGTAGACTTAGAAAGGTCTGCCACCAGAGGTCCACTTTCTGCAGGAGTAATTTCTAAGAGAGGGGACAGATTATGCCTTCTCCTAGAACCAGCAAGGCCAGCTGAAGCAGAGCCCACTGCCTACAACTGGAGCAAGCAGAAATTCCCGCCTAAGATGAGCTTAGTCGGAAATTTGGGGGCATTTGTTCGGGCCAAAAATTTGCACCTTCGGAATGCAACGTGGCATGCTACGAATGGACGGTCAAAAGGTCAAAGACGATAGTCAAAAACCGAGGGTCAAAGGTCAAAGTCAATAGTCGAAGGTCAAAAGTCAAAGGCCAATAACGAAAGGTCCACGGTCTACGGATGAAAGTCAAAACCGAAGACTAAAATACGAAAGTTGAAAATAGTCGAAGACCGTCAAGTCAAGCAAACCTGGGGTAATATAATATAACGGGGTGAACAAAACATAAGAGTAAATCAAACCATGGGCCACTGATGGGAGGGATTTGTCGTGGATCCCAACCGTCAAATAAATAACCGGCAAAACCTAACTAGGGTAGCTAGGGTAAGTCGGGTCGAATCCACGGGGACGGTAGAGGCGTCTAGACTAGGTCGGCCCAAATACTAGACTAGGTCAACGAGCTAAGCTAGAGAATGATAGAAGGGGAGAAAGCTAGACTAAGACTAAGGAGAACAACTAAGGAAAACGGGCTAGGATTAGGTCGGGGTTAAAGGGGTAACGAAATGGTCAAGGAAGAGCTAGAGTGAAGGAGGTAGTAGGGTGATCTAGGTCGGTCCGGGCGGTCGCAACTTAGACCGACCTAGAGGTTCCTCATGGAACCCATTTTGGCGACACACATGACAAACGGGGTTCTAGCGCGCTACGGCCTAGATCGAATCCGGGCGGTCGCAACTTAGACCGACCTAGGGGTCGTCCTCACCGGGCTCTCGCAACTTAGTGAGGGGACCGAACCCACAACAAACTAACACCCACAAGGGAAAGGCAAGAAAACAAGCAATCTAACTTACTTAGTCATTCAAGCATTTCATCAAACATGTAACATGCATCAACCAAGAGGAAGCCCAAATCTTCCACCCACATCTCCAACAAACCCTTAATCAGCCAATTAACACCCTAATCACCCTACTAACCCTAGCAAGAACACTACTCTAACATAATCAAACTACAAGTAACAAGAACAAGAGGAATCATCATAAGAAACAAACATACCTAAACAAACTCTACCAAACTAACAAGAACAAGAACAAACAATAATAAAGATTCAAACTTGATTAAAGAACAAAGATTAAGAGAAAGGAAAAGAATATTATACCATACTAGAAGATGAAAGGAAGAAAGAAACTTGCATAGATGAGAAAAACCCAAAACAAACATCCAAGTTTGTCAAGCTTGGTGAAGATCTTGAAGAATTCCCAAATTACAAGCATTAAACTAAGATTAACGATAATCTAAAGACTAATCTAATCTAATCTATGCGAAAACTAGGCTAGGGTTTGTGGGTAATGTCTAACATAAGCTAAGATTACAAGAGGAAGGGTATTTATAGGGTTACAAATGGAAGGAAGAAGAAAGAAAAGATGCGCGGCTGGAACTGGGTGGTCCCGACCGGGACGGGTCATCCCGATCGGGACGGACCCACCATCCCGACCGGGACGGACCCACAGTGGCACCCTTAAACACGCACTTCATCCCCGACGGGATGAGGTGCATACCCGTCGGGGATGAGTCTTGTAGGCCTCCAATATGACCCTTTTGATTCCTCCTTGCCTCACATGGACTTCTCATCGATTCTCGGGACTCGAGATCGGGTCTCGGAGGCTCGGGATTGGGTCCCAAGGTCTCGGGGTCGATTCCAAAGCATCGAGTCATCGTTCCTTTATCTCGTTGGCTCCAAAATGTGTATGTATCGAGTCGGAATCGCTCCAACTCTTCCAAATCGGTCTCGGGAACCTGAAACGAACTAAAGGAAGCATAAGAAGCCCATAAATCGCTCCCAGGGAGCGATTCCACAAGGAAAATGGGACCAAAACACTACAAAATAGGCACTACAAACCACACTTATCAACTCCCCCACACTTAACCCTTACTCGCCCTCGAGTAAGCACATACTAACTACTATACTAGCCGAATGGGTATTAGCGCACCCTACTCCCTTTCAACTCATGCGAGTGCACTTAGAGGAAAAGTGCACTCCGCAAGGCAAGTCGGGTCTTGCGACAAAACAGTGGATGCAACCGGACACAAGACACAAAAACAAACAAACACACAAACGAACACACAAAAGGTTGCACCCAAAAGAAAAGAAATACCGCTTCCCTCAAACAAGCGGTGGAAGAAACACCGGTTTAGGACTCGAGGCAAGCGACAACGTTCCCAAGCTAGCAATACAAACCGAGGTGGACTAAATCCTAATAGTATGACGATAAAGCAACAAAAACGTTGGTAACTTACCTAGGTCCTCCTAACTTTCTAAAAACGTACTACGGGACGATCGGCGGAGTGGGAAGTGATGATCCACGGTGTTAGTCGACACTGTAGGTAAGTGAGACCCCGCCCCCTTTAGCGTGAGCCAAGAGGGTCGTCCCGTGTCCAAAACCGCCTAACTAGTCCAAGTAAAAAGTGAAAAACATGCAAAATGAGGGAAGACCGACTAATGTCGCTATCATCCTTCCTCGGGACTCGGTCCTTCGGTAGGCTCTTCACGGCAAAAGTCGGAAAAAGGCTTATTTTTGTGGGGTTAAGATCTTTTTGTGAGACGATTTACTTTTGACATTTTCTCTTTTCTTTTGCATTTTTGCCTTGTTTTGCCATGCCATTTTTTTTCTTCTTTTCTGTTTTCTTTTTGGCTATTGTGCCTTTTCTTTTTCTTCATTCTTTTCTTTCTTTCATTTTCTTTCTTTTTCTTTTCTTTGCCTTTTTTTGGCAAGATTTGGCTTTTTGGCATTTCATCGTGTAACAAGAAAGAGAGAATTCACAAATTGCAATTTATTGTGTGGACATGTGTAGGAGGTAGGTAAATGGGTGAGTCGGGACGACGCCTTCCCTTCAAACCCACAAAAAGTGGAGAACTTGGACTAATCGAACGATCCTAGACACGGTCACCTAAGGGACGAGACTCGGTAACCAAGGCCTTTTCACACCGTGGTGGTCAAAATGGTCAAAATGCAAATCCCGTAGTAAATCCCTAGTAAGCTAGGTGGACTCAAGGTAAGAAACCAACGAATTAATTGATTTAGGGTCATTCTACTAGATTAAGGTCCAAGACTCGATTTATACAACTAGGAAGGGAAAATAGACGCTCGCACACTAGCCTCTAAACCGGGTTTTCAAAAACCATTTACACACAAGACACACAACAAAACACAAAACAAAGACTCAACGAAAACGAAAACGAAAGAAAAAGAAACAAAAGCAACAAAAGAAGAACAACACAAAACAAACACATAGAGAACACAAACACCACCCCTATCATCCAAATGAGCAACCAAATCAACCTCAAGCATTACAAAGCTCCACCCGAGCACACCGCATCACAATCTCCTCCAAACTCCACAAGAGATAATGAAGAAAAAGGGATAAAGATGTTACCGGAAGTCTTGCAAGCTCTCCAAAGCTATCGGTGATTCAAGCAACCTATAAGGAAAAAGGGAGGCAAAACACGCACAACACAACAAATATACGACACAATGACACAAAAGGAAAACACACAAAAAGGAAAATCTTTTTGATTTTGTGAAAATTTTCAAATTTTCAAGGTTTTTTAAAGATTTTTTCGAAAAACTACAAAAATAAAGCTAACTATGCTAGACTGCCACTCCCCCACACTTAAGTCGAGCCATGTCCTCATGCTCGACCGTAGTGCATGGGAGCACAAAAGAAACTACGAAAATAAAGCTAGAAATCAAAAAGAAAAGTGGAGAAAAGGGTAGAAGGTGTCCGGCCGGGGTGTAGTCAAGTCACCATGGGCCGAGACAAGAAAAAGATATGGAAGGGGGAAGAAAAATAAAAAGAAGGAAATAAAAGGAACTGGGAGGGGAGGACTAGGTGTAATCAAGTCACCTAGCCCGGATTCCGCCTAAATCCTCAAAAAGGTGAAAATCTTGGAAAATTTGGATTTTGAAAATGACTCTCGATGTAGTCACATCATCGAGAATCGGGAGCAACCAAAACCAAGGCCTCGAAGGCCGCCAAGACACCATGACTCAAGGGGAAGGGGGGGACAAACAAGAGAAAACAAGCAATAATAGACGGAAAAGAAAGGATAGTTGCCGTACCCATAGGATAGCAACTCACTCGCTCCATCGTCTCATCGGTCAATATAGGTACTTGCTTGTTGTCGTCATTGTCATCCTTCTTCAAGCTTGATAGAACCGCATGGTAGAGGTAGTAATGGTGCAAGGGGGTGGGATTTGATGCGAATATCGGTCTAAAGTAGATAGAAGATGAAGTGAGGATATGAAAATGAAGTATGTGGGTGGTATGATATGGGCAAGGAAGGTAGGGAGGTTGGGTGGGGGTATACAATGGTTGGGTGGGCTTAAATGTCGAAGAAGAGGCACCAAAAAGGAGTAGGGGATCATCCCGGTCGGGATGGGTGGTCCCGGTCGGGATGACATACCCGTCCCGGTCGGGAAGCCTCCTTCCCGATCGGGATGACACTCCAGTGAACTCGATTTTTGGCACCTTCATCCCGATCGGGACGACACACCCTTCCCGGTTGGGAAGGGTCTTCATGACTCCCATGACCCCAAAAACCGACTCCCTTACTCACGATCCAAGCTCTATCACTAACCACTCCTTTCTAGGAGTCACCTTCACTTCACCTATCACAATAAACTCAAAGTACACATCAAATTCACTCCCTCACATCGCTCATCAAAATACCAAAACAATTACAAGAATATCACAAAGCTAACAAAATCAAGAGATAAAACACACAAATACAAACACAAGTACTCTAAAGAGGAGAGGAAGGGGGAATATACAACATGACGGTTCTTTAGGAACTCCGTCAAACCTAGGATGGTGGACTCTTCTTCAACCGTAGCCCTCAAGGGCATGGAGAAGCAAGTAGAACGCGCTACCGACATCATAATGAAGGCCCAAGAAGCGCTCGAGCCTAGCTAACTTCCACGGCCTCCAAGGAGGAGGCAAGAAGTAGGATTCCCAAGACCCAACGTCATCATTCATGTTGTCTCCGGGGTCTATCCATCCTACGAGCTTCACCGACCTCTTCCTCCCTAGGCATCGCCTCCAATCATTAGCAAGCTTCACCTCTAAGAAGCGAGGCACAAAAAGCGGTTTTGGCCTCATCTCCTCCATGAACACCCCCACACTTTCCTCAAGTTGTGGTTCCCCATCTCCATCACTCGGCCCCACATCATCTTGGAGGAGAGGATCGAAACTTTTACCGGCGGTTTCAATCTCTTCCAAGTCATTGCTTGGTTCACTAGCTAGGGGCTCTTGATGCTTATCCACATTCTCGCACAAGGGCAACTCGAGGCTAACAATTTCACCCAACATCCTCACAAATTCCACCAACCCATCCAACTCACTATCCTCCTCCAATTTCTCACCAATGTTGCCTTCACCAAGGGTCATCCCCTCATTCGTCACTTTTTGGGTAGACAATTGAGGTTCTTCAAAGCAAATCTCTCCTCCAAAGGGAACTACATCGGCGGCTTCATGGTTAGGTTGCTCCTCTTTCTCAAGTGGGCACCCTTCATCTAATTGCGATGTTCGGGATAAATACATTACGGTTTGAACCGATAATGCATTTAATCGAGCCTCCCTCGCCTCGTTTCCCCTTCGAATTTGGGCCATTAATTCCTCTTGTTCTTTTTGCAATTGAATGGCCATTTCTTGGATGCTCTTTTGCATTTGAAGCATAGAATGAAACACCTCCGTGTCGGGTAATTGGTGATCATTGGGGTCTTGTAAAGCTCCTTGATAATCTTGATAATCTTGATGATAATCTTGATAATCTTGATTAAACATGGTGTCTTGATGATGCCCAAGGGGTGGGGCATCATATTGTTGGTAGCAAGGTTGGGGTGATTGGTTGTATTGTGGGTCATGGGGTTCATATTGTGGTTGGGGTGGAGGGTAATATGGTGGGTCTTGGGGGTATTGGCTTCCATAAGGTGAATCTTGATTGAACATGGTGGGTTCACAATCATAGCTTGAGTAATAGCCACCTTGATCGTAGGATTGATAGTCATTCACTTGTTGGTAGCCATTTCCATACTCTTGAGGATCATACCCATCTTGATTACCCCAAGAAGCTTGATAGTGGTAGGGGGACGTCATGTCATACCCTTGGTTCATGGAAGAAGAGGAGTAGCTCATATCGGCTCCCGAGTGTGTGGAGTTTAGATCAAACCCCATGCTCGCTCGAAAATCGTAGCTCATACCCGGTTGGAAACCACTCATTCTAGCAACCGTCCGTTAAAGCGGCTCTAAGTCGCAAGAAGAAGATAGTCACCACCTCTAAGCACAAACTGTAGACTAAGAACAAACGTGAGAAGTCTAGTGCTTTTTGGGCACTAGACAAGAGAGAAATAAACCACACACACACAAGAAGCAAGGTAACCAAAAGAAAAAAAAAACACAAACACAAAGACAAAGTCAAGTAACTAGGAAAACAAAGTCTAAACTAGCACCGTCCCCGGCAACGACCCCAATTTGATGGGAGGGATTTGTCGTGGATCCCAACCGTCAAATAAATAACCGGCAAAACCTAACTAGGGTAGCTAGGGTAAGTCGGGTCGAATCCACGGGGACGGTAGAGGCGTCTAGACTAGGTCGGCCCAAATACTAGACTAGGTCAACGAGCTAAGCTAGAGAATGATAGAAGGGGAGAAAGCTAGACTAAGACTAAGGAGAACAACTAAGGAAAACGGGCTAGGATTAGGTCGGGGTCAAAGGGGTAACGAAATGGTCAAGGAAGAGCTAGAGTGAAGGAGGTAGTAGGGTGATCTAGGTCGGTCCGGGCGGTCGCAACTTAGACCGACCTAGAGGTTCCTCATGGAACCCATTTTGGCGACACACATGACAAACGGGGTTCTAGCGCGCTATGGCTTAGATCGAATCCGGGCGGTCGCAACTTAGAACGACCTAGGGGTCGTCCTCACCGGGCTCTCGCAACTTAGTGAGGGGACCGAACCCACAACAAACTAACACCCACAAGGGAAAGGCAAGAAAACAAGCAATCTAACTTACTTAGTCATTCAAGCATTTCATCAAACATGTAACATGCATCAACCAAGAGGAAACCCAAATCTTCCACCCACATCTCCAACAAACCCTTAATCACCCAATTAACACCCTAATCACCCTACTAACCCTAGTAAGAACACTACTCTAACATAATCAAACTACAACTAACAAGAACAAGAGGAATCATCATAAGAAACAAACATACCTAAACAAACTCTACCAAACTAACAAGAACAAGAACAAACAATAATAAAGATTCAAACTTGATTAAAGAACAAAGATTAAGAGAAAGGAAAAGAAGATTATACCATACTAGAAGATGAAAGGAAGAAAGAAACTTGCATAGATGAGAAAAACCCAAAACAAACATCCAAGTTTGTCAAGCTTGGTGAAGATCTTGAAGAATTCCCAAATTACAAGCATTAAACTAAGATTAACGATAATCTAAAGACTAATCTAATCTAATCTATGCTAAAACTAGGCTAGGGTTTGTGGGTAATGTCTAACATAAGCTAAGATTACAAGAGGAAGGGTATTTATAGGGTTACAAATGGAAGGAAGAAGAAAGAAAAGATGCGCGGCTGGAACTGGGTGATCCCGACCGGGACGGGTCATCCCGACCGGGACGGGTTGGTTCCGACCGGGACGGACCCACAGTGGCACCCTTAAACACGCACTTCATCCCCGACGGGATGAGGTGCATACCCGTCGGGGATGAGTCTTGTAGGCCTCCAATATGACCCTTTTGGTTCCTCCTTGCCTCACATGGACTTCTCATCGATTCTCGGGACTCGGGATCGGGTCTCGGAGGCTCGGTATTGGGTCCCAAGGTCTCGAGGTCGATTCCAAAGCATCGAGTCATCGTTCCTTTATCTCGTTGGCTCCAAAATGTGTATGTATCGAGTCGGAATCGCTCCAACTCTTCCAAATCGGTCTCGGAAACCTGAAACGAACTAAAGGAAGCATAAGAAGCCCATAAATCGCTCCCAAGGAGCGATTCCACAAGGAAAATGGGACCAAAACACTACAAAATAGGCACTACAAACCACACTTATCAGCCACTTAAATCAAGCGGGCTCAACAAACAAAAAGAGGGATTCAGCCCATTTAAAGAGAAGAAGCAACAGTTGCTGCTAGCTACTACAAAAGGGGAAACCCTCCTAAAGACTAGGAGGAGAAGGAATGAAGGTTAACAATTGTAACCGCCACTCAACACAAAGAGAGGGCAATAAGGGAGATTGAATGCCGGGATTCTCCATTGATGAGGAAGGTAACAACCACAACAGCCACAAAGCAAAAATTGCTCCACATTAAAAGGGGCCATAAAGACACCAGAGGAGGAGGGGCCATATATAAAGGGAAGAGAGGAAGATGAGAAGGGCATTCAAGCATAGCGACTCCAGACATACACAACACCAAAAACTCTAGCAATCAAACTATAGATAGAACACTCATATTTGTATTCTCTTCTTCATTCTTTTCCATTCATAGTGAGACTCTTGGAGGGATTCCGACTCCCCCCGCGGTTTTTCCCACATCGGGTTTCCGCGTCACCAAACTTTGTGTGTCGTTATTTTCTTTCGTTATTCCTCGTTCTTTATTTTTGTCTCGATTTCACCGACCCGTAGTTATAGGACGATCGCTTTGACCCGCAACTTAAATCGTAGACCCGATATATTTTTTACCAAAACACAAATTATCATGTGAGACATACTCTCACAATAATTTAAAAGACGACAAATGATCGAGACGGAAGAAGTAACTGATTAATGTTTGATGTTTCAAATAATTTATAAAGTTAGTCTAACAATTTTTTTCCCAATATTTTTTTGCTGGTTTTAATTTCTACCTTCATAAAAAATTTGGCTTATCAAATTTGATTAATAGGTTTAACGGGTTTAAACCCATGAATTTCACGGGTATGTTCTGATATGTGGTTATAGGATAAAAAACAATGGTTTGTTAAATGTACAAAATATGAAATTCGACCAAGATATCAAATACAAAAATCGAGATTACTTCATTTTCATCACACACGATCAACAAAGCAAGCATCACAATACACAAATTATGAAGAAGAAAAACACAATAATCGAATATCAATTTACGATATACCAAGTTCTTAAGAAGCACAATCAATAGTCCATGCAAAACAGTCAGATGAAGTCTCTACTTAACACCAATAATAGAGTAATAGAGATAGAAAGTGAAGCTTTTCACTAATTTCTCCAATGTCAACAACAACTTCCGTAGATGAGAGGGGTAGCTCGATTTCCGTGAACTTCTACAAATTAAAGACTCGAGTTCATCCATGCATGACGACGCATGTGGAGCGGTCTTGTACCCGATTATTGTTCGTATAGAGTGAATTTCCTCTCATATTTTCCCCTCGTTTACCTATTTTTAAAATACACATCATATACTTGCTATATGACGAAGACCTTTTGCATTTCTATACTCAAACTCCGTGTGGTAAATGATCGTGCACCTATTACCCGCAGCAATAGCAAGAAGTGAATCATCCTCTTTGCACTTTTGCTCACTAATTTCTTAAACCTCAGCAAGTTAAGCTGTAACGAAAAGAAAGGGGAAATATAAGATACGGGACATGTAAAATTATTTGGACACTCCATCGCCAAAACCTCAACATTTGACATCAAAAAGGACCATTTTTCGACCACCTCAAAAAAAAAAGTGCACCTGCCACACTTGATGTAGTGGTGAGTAGATAGATATCATCTCCACTGTATTGCTCCTAACCTATTCTTACCCTTATTACTTACTGGAACCTAGAACTACATAGTGGTTTTGCAAGTATAATTTGTTTCTTTTTAGAGATGTATGCTGTAATTAGATGGTGATGGAGGCGGCGTTATGTCTTGTTTCAGCTTGCTCAGCAGCCTATTTTCTTCAGAGAGATTAATCCACAACCAAGGAAGCATACTTTACGGCAGACAACAATAGATTTTACGAATGGCCAAATACATACCTTTGGGTCTGTCTAGTTCGATTCATTCAAGTGGCTTCATTTGTATCATCATCATTTCGTGATGTATCATGTTTCTGTGAAATCTATACAATCTGAAGACGGGTACCACTTATTTCTTTCTAAGTTCACAAATGTTTCAATGCTAAAACTGATTCATCAAATATCCACATCACTAACCAATGCAAACCATTAACATCCAACACAATATAATTAGAAGGAAAAAAGTGGATGAAAGCCAATGCACTTACCAAAGTGTGATTTAAGCAACAAACAATGAACATCCAACACAATATAATTGCGTCTCAACCTAAGCCCAACGATCACAACCCACCTTCTTGTTCATAAACTGCAACCTTTTAAGTGCACGTGCCGCTGTAGTCATCGGGCCTCAAGCCGCTTTGATGCGTGCACTCTAACGAGTAACATTTAAAGTGGAACGAAAGAAGTCCATTTCTGAATAAATTCAATCATCAAAAAATAAAATCAAACATGAGATCTAAATAGTAGTAAAACATAATAAATCAAACTAAATATTTCCTACTTCAACCGCCGCAAATTGAATGACAATGGAGATACAATCAGTGGCACTATTATTCATAGTTTTCAACGTCCCAAACAAATTAAAATCAACAACAACCATCATAATGCATTGAATTTTCCACAACATTATGCAAATTACCCCAATCGACTGTATCAATTCCATGAACTGTGATAAAGGTCATAAAGATCACATAACCAAGCAAAAGTCAAATGATTGTAATCACAAAACATCACTAATGAGATCAACAACAATAAATAATATAAAAAAATGAAAAACCATAAACAAACCCAGGTCAAATAAAGGGGTGAGAATATGGAGATAGACACTTTCAAATAATGAGAATCAAGGGCTGAACTTGCATGGTTAGCTTAAAAACTATGAAAACTTACCCGGAACTTCAAAAAGTCGAGATCTTCAATCAACCCTATATAGATCATCACAAAATCCAATTCTAATTCAAACCGAACATTTCTCATTTATTTATCACATACAAAATCCATCTCCAACCCCAGGATCTTTACTTTCCTACCTTACTCAGTCAATCAGTCTACCCTAATTCCTTATCAAATTGCAATAAAAGAGAGGAATAACACGACTTTCACACTCATTTCATCTTGTTTTTTTTTTAAATTGGTGATTTTGTATACAAAAAATAAATATAAATGAGTGATAAATTAATAGTCGTTCATATCATCATTTATTAAAGTAATATATTGCCTCAAGTGTGTCGAAGTTCACAACTTTTGACCTCCAAACTCAAATAGAGATGATATAAATACAGAATGAGGGGAGAAAGTTTGAAACCTTTGTCAATGTAATTATGACAGGGAGTGCACAAATGTCAAAGTGTAGAAATTCTTCATTACTGACATCACTTTCTGGCTGATCACTTAAAGAATTAGCACCAGCAACAATTAACTGGTGGTGCTCCCGTAATGCTCAGATTAGCGTGCACAAACACAGTTTAGTATTTTAAGCAGATGCTTCATGAATTAAGCTCTTAACACTAAATTAGATGGACAGACTTGAGTAAGAGAATAAAAATATAGTCAATAATAGAAGACAAATATACCTCGAAAGATCATCATGGAATTGGGCACAGGTTGGAGTATTAATGGATCAGTATTTCACAGCATTATCACGTACAGGTGGAAAACCCGATAATATTATGATCACATCAAGCCAACAAATCCAGTAAAAACAATTGCAGCTGCCTGACTTGATTGCTATATAGAAAACTATCTCAAAGTCGCTCAGTGGCTTAATCTGCAAAAAAAAAATGAATCCAAACCACTCGGCCTTAACAATTATAATTAAAAATTTTTAAAAAAACCTTTGAATCTCAATTTCGAATATAATCAATTCAATATTCTACGGTGGCCTAAAGAATCACGGCACAAAGATTCATCATATAGATTAGTTAGAAAAATACTCCATATAGTA
Source organism: Agrostemma githago (assembly GCA_958450325.1). NCBI lineage: Eukaryota > Viridiplantae > Streptophyta > Magnoliopsida > Caryophyllales > Caryophyllaceae > Agrostemma > Agrostemma githago. The sequence continues at coordinate 54,139,134 of OY288247.1, read as the reverse complement.
TAACATTATCCGTTTCTACGATTTGTCCATATAATCAAAATCATATACTCCAATATTTATCCATTTCCACCAAAATCAGTTAGAAAAAGTTAGAAGTTTGTTCGAAAAAATCTGATTTTTGGAAGAGGGAGTACGGTGGTCAGGGGAGGCATAGGGGCGACGACAATTCTGCGAACAAAGGAAAAATAGCAGATCAAAGCTTAATCGATCAATTATCGACATTTGAATGAAATATAGTGTATACATCCCTAAAACTTGAATCAAAGACAAATTAATCCACAATTGATCAATCAATCAAATAAATAAAATAACTTACTCACCAAATGAACATGATCCCACGAATTCTAGCTCACAAAATCAATGCTCCTCATCATGCCCTCTCTCTCGAACGTAACTCCCACCGCACCTCCACCCTTGTAACTACCGCATCTGTCATTCCCTCCACCATTGCTACGGTACATCGCAAGTTCATAAACAACAATTATAATCTTACATTGTTTCGAGAACCCAGATTTCTCTACATCCTTGAAAGCCAGAAGTTGGTGCCCATGATAATGTTTGATTTTTTAATTCGAATCAACAAATGCCCGGGAACTTTAATCAAATTATTTGCTTGATCTACTTGATTAGTTTGATTGGAAGGGTTTGAAAAGGGGGATAAATATTTTATTTTTTGATTGGAAGGATTTGTAAAATGAGGCTATGGTGATTGGTAACGAAGGGGATTTGCTGCTACTGACAAAGAAGATTAAAAGAAGTTTATGTATAAAGAACGTGGTTTATTTGTGTCAACCGACAAATGTAAGTTTTTTTGTTTGTTGTAAATTGATGAGTTTCAAACTACTAGTCGGTTTTTTGAAAAAACGGTTCGGTGGTTATAATTTTAGGGTAAAATTTTGCTAAGTACTCAATAATTGGTATTTGCCACGTAGGTGTCAAATAAGCGCCACATAGGAATGCTGACGTGGGTTAATGAGAATCCTCTAAATTCTTTAACTTTAATATATAAAAGATTGAGTACTCTTATTTCTTATTTATAATATAGAGTTTCATCACTCCTTGTTATAATTTTCGATGTGAGATTATTTTACTTAGTTTGTAGTCTTATTAAGAAACTTTTTAAGACTCAAAAGTTTTTAATAGTGATATTTAAGAACGAATGATTATTCTTATTTATAATATAGATTTTCATTATCAAATTTTTTTTGATGTGGGATAACTTACTGTCTTAAGAGATATTTTTAAGACCTAAAAGAACACATGATTACTCTTATTTATAATATAGAATATCATCTTATTTTAATTTTTTTGGTGTGGGATAATTTTAAGTTTGTAATCTTATTAAGAGTTCTTTTAAGACTCAAAATTTTTTTGTCGATATTTAAAAATAATGATTACTCTTTTTTTTAGTATAAAATTACATAATCTCATCACAAAAATTCGATGTGAGATAATTAATTGAGGTTTATAGTCTTAATCTTAAGAGTTCTTCAAGACTCAAAATTTTTTTGGTTAATATCTAAGAACGGATGAATACTCTTATTTATAATATAGAATTTAATCACCTTATTATAATTTGTCGATGTGGGATAACTTTACTATTTTTATATGTAATAAATTCATCATTTTTTCGAGCAAATAATATGAAACAAATTATATGAAATTTATACTCAAATTAAAGTATATTCTACCAAGAATCTAACTATTTCATTTTTATAATTTTTTTACGATATTTTTTTGTTAAACGAAATTGAAAGGTTTTAAGATGAAAATTATAAAACATCACATTAATATGAGAGATTAAATTTATTATTATAATAATTAAAAGATTCTCCACTTGATTTTTTTTATTATTAATGATACTTTCCTAAATTGAATTTTGATGCAACGGACCAATCATATCGCTCGAAAAGTTCTTCCTTTATATATATATATATATATATATATATATATATATATATATATATATGTATATATATATATATATGTTCCGGTAAGGAAGCAATTGACCCAAATCGGATTCGGGTTCTAGTATTTGATGTCGTTACTTGGATGGTGATCGTCAAATCTCTCAGATCTCTCATTCCTCTCACTCCGATGATCGGACCTTCCCGACGGAGTTGGCCTGCTCCCTGCACAAGGAACGCACAGGGCCTCGGAGGTGTCCGAGGGAACCCTCTCTGATGCCTAAGTCAGTCCCTGGAATGCCTTAATGAACCTTACTCGTGAGGAGTAAGGTGGCAGTTTTAGAGTGAGAGTCTAGAGAGAGAAAGTCTAACCATTTTCATGTGGGAAGTGGCAAAGTATTTATACCTTTTCCAAAGAGTGGGAGAGGAGAGAGAGGAAGAGGGGGTGTGAGTGGACAGGGAGGTGACACGTGGGCTCACCTCATCCACTCGTGCCCCTTTACCTTAGGCCTGGTCGGAGGGGTTCTGATTCCTCCCCCTGGCCCTGCCAGGCACCAGAATGCGCTGACTGGCAGGCAGGGGGCTTGCCTTGGAGCTAGGAGCAGCTGAGGCCTTCTGGAGACTTCAGCTGGGTTTCATTCTGATGGCCTGCCAAGCAGGCCGCTTCTTATTCTCGGGTCGGACTTCCTCGGGGCCTGAATTAATGGGCGACCCGTGGCAGGCTACTGACACCCATCAATTGGCCCTCGCCGGCTGAGGAGGAGGGGGGCTCCTGTTCAGCAGGTGACATCTTTATTGGGATGGCGGGAGGTTGACTTCTTGAACTCCATCCTTGCATTTAATGCATCGCACGTTCCCGAGGGAGAGAGTCTTATCTGCTCTGGGTATGCAAAGAGTTTAAACGTCTTTCTTCATGATTACTCCTCTTGCAAAGTGTACTCTTGGACAGTGTGTCAGGTTAATGATTGGTTCCTTTCTTTGCAGAAGTGGTTGGGACACCATTAATGTCCTGCTTTTGCTCTTGTATAAATTCTGGTTTTACATCATTGTTTCCACGATCTATCTCCATTTTACTCCATTCTTCTCCAAAGGAAAACAATGTCGTGGGTGAGAAAAACAGTCTTTCGTTGTGGGGTTTATGTGGACATTTTTTGTTTCAGGGGGCATCGGAGGCTAAGATACCCCCGGCAGGTACACTTGTCTCTTCGCCGCAGTAGGCGAATGCGTTCCCGGCTTCCTCGGGTTGCTGGGAGGAAAACTTCATCCAGGGCTGGCAAGCGCCCCAAAAAGTCCCTATCTCTTGCTGGGCCCACACCCAAACGCTGCTCCCAGGCGGGAGGTTGCTTTGACAGGGTGTGCCACATATGCTTCCCCTGGTTGCATCCCAAACAGTTCGATCCTGATTGCCCCGAATTGGGATCTTCTCTTGAGTCAGGTCCTTCCTCCCCCTTGGTGAGGCGGGAGGAACGTGGCTCTCCTGAAGGTGCCAGGGTGGCCCCTTATGGAGGGGACTGGGACGTGAGTAGTCACGACTTAGAAGACAGTGAAGGCCAGAGCTACTCATCTGGCAAGGATGAAGAGGAGGGCCCTGTTGATCCATTCGAGGACTCCGATAGCTGGGATTGGGGCTCCGATGCAAGTGGCCACGAAAGCCCCGGGGATTACTCCCCGGGTTTTGATGATGATTAGGCCTGTCTTGCGCATGCTGGTTGGTTGAGCCAGACTGTCAGGCTCCTTTTGTAATCTTTTGTTCCCACTTTCCTTTGTAATCTTGGCCTTTTGGGCCTTTCAACTAATGAGAATCAGGTGGGCTTTTGTTTTCCGTGTGCTGGGCTTGTTTTGCCATCATTTTTCATCATTTTTTTTGAATTGATGATGTCATGTAATGATTTCTTTCTCCGCTCTTGTTGCCTTCTCGAGGCTCTTTGGGAAGTGAAGGGTGGTTCAATTTTGGATGTGTGACACGTGGGGGGGCTTTTCTTGGGAAAACCCTCTGATTGGGCGGCTTTTCGTCTTCCTGCGCCTATATAAGTATCAACTCCCCCTTCATTCCCCCTTTTACACATTCTAATTTCACGAACCCCCTCCTTCAAACTCTCTTTTTGCCAAGCGTTCTTTAGATTTGAGGAATTTTTCGCGTCTTCATCCGGCGACTGCTAATTAGGTTAGAGTCTTAATCCTTGTCTTCCTCGTCTTTCTATTTCTTCGCTTTTCCCTGTTTTCTTGATCATCATGTCCAACCGTTGTGCCCGGATTCTCCCTTTCTCTGGTCCTTCGACTGAAAGGACGGGGGGGTAGGGACAAGGTTAATGCTGACCTTGCCTCCTCCTCCGGGAAACTAGGTGTCAGGATGGTCGGGGAATACCATTCGGAGGACAGTGGGGGTGCCAACTCCCCTGAGCCTGCTCCCCTCGACGTTATTGATTCTGATGACGAGGCGTTAGAAATCGACGCCTCTACAATCGCCGGCCCACTCATTCCCAGGGAGACGGGGAGGGCCTATTACCTAGACAGGACCAAGTATAGGATCCCTTTGAGAACATATCCGGCCCTCAAAAACCGAGACCTAATTCTGGAAAGAAGTGTTGAGGAGGCTATAGCCAAGTTCTATAATTTTGGGGAGGGTTACACTATTGTTGTCCCTGGGGATAAGGACACAGTATGTAATCCCCTTGCAGGTTGTATTGCTATGTACCACAAATGTCTCGAATTCGGCCTGCACTTTCCTCTTCACCCATTCCTGGAGGAGGCTTTCCGGCGCATGAATGTGGCCATCGCCCAGTTAACGGCTCTTGCTGTCAGGTCGTTGATTGCTTACACCTGGACCTACTTATTTTGGGACGTGGAGCCATCCATAAATGCTTTGAGGTTTATGGTTGGCCTACAGATGGTGGCCTCTATTGAAGGGGGTGGCTCCCTAGGGTATTTTTCCATCCTTCGCCAGAAGGAAAGCTCCCTAGTTTGGCCGGTCCTGAGCGGCCTGAAGGATTGGAAACACAATTTTCTCTATGTGCATAGCGCTACGGGATGGAGGATTCCTCGTCATTTCAGGAATCATCTCCATACCCGGCTGAGACCCGCCAAGAGTACCACCCTGAGGTTGGGGGGAGAGCTCTTGAGGTCAAGCTGACCCAGCCGGAGAAAGATTTGGTCGCACGGTTCGCCTCTTCCAAGGACAGGAGAGGCTCATATGATCCTAACATCTGGTTCCCCCACGCCGAGCTTATAGCGACTGATAATTATCTGACTCGGGTGGGTCTAAACCCTGGTCTTAGTGCAGGTAGCTCAGGGATTCGGTCAGCAGTTAAACTTCCTTTGCCCTGTTTTTATTTGTGTGCTTACTCAGCTATCTTTCTTGTCTTTTTCGAAGACCTTGCCACTTGCCTTTGGTCAAGGAACGAGTTGAAGGCTCTTGGCCTAAGAGAGGATTTCTCGGCCTTCGTCAACCATCCTCCCCTTCCTTCTGACTTTAAGAAGCAAAGCCTGATGAAGTTTGTGAAGAGTTTATCAATCAACAGAGTAAAGTTTCCTCCTCTTCCCCCAGAGCCAACTCCTACAAATTAAAGCCTACAGCTCCGGCCTCTGCCCCCAGAGATGTAGAAGGGGAGGCTGCCTTAGAGGCTACCCCCTCCCCTGCTAGCAGGCACGGAGGCTCTCCTGCTGGGACTCAGCCTCCAGCGGGGTCAATGCCTTCAGACTCTGAGGACACTGGCGAAAGCCGCCCCTTGGTTGGCAGAAAAATAAAAGACAAGGAAACGATGGATGATGTCCCGGTGGTGGACCTGGAGGCCTACGCCAACACGCCTGAGGCCAAGCGGCCAGCTCGCGATGTTCCAGGCACTCTGTTCTCTGAGGAAAATGCAGAGTTCCATTTCCCTGCTGGCGAGACTATCGATGCTTCTGCCCTGCTCTCTGATTCTACTGCTTCGCTGGCGGATCATCTCACCAAGTCCCTGACCTACTCTACTAGTCAGGCGATCCAGTTTATTCAGCGTTGCTCCAGGGTATTCCAGGCCTCTTCGGAGCTGGCGGCTCTCAGCCGCTTAAGCGATGAGGAGTTAAATGTTACTCCTGTGTTTCCTCTCCCTGAACGCCTGGCAGTGGTTGAGAGGGATATCACCCTTATTGCCAGTTTGAGGGATCAGCTGGCTAAGTATGAGGGTGAGTTGGGAGAGGCCAAGGACGAAGCAGTCCGCTGGAAGGCCCAAGGCGAGAGAGCTGTGAGGGAAGCAGCTAACCTGGCGGTAGAGCTGGAGCAGGCTAAAAAGGCGGCAGCTGAGCTGGAGCGGGCAAAGAAGGCGATTGTCGAGCTGGAGCATTTGAAGAGAAAAGCGACTGAGTTGGAGGATCGTCTAACCAAGGCTGACTCCGACCTTCAGGGGGCGCAGGATGATTTGAAGGCGAAGGGTGAGGAATAGTGCAAAGGGAAGGACGACCTGATCAAGGAGGCCAACTCTGCGGTGGCAGAGCATTTGAACGCTGGGGCCACTTCCTCCCTGAAGTTTGTTATGGAGGTTATCAGGGAAATGCTTCCAGACTTCAACGAGGATGCTTTTCAGGCCCTCTATCCTGCCAAGAATGAGGCCCGAGCTGATGGATCGCCTGAGGAGACTTCTGATGCTGATCAGGGTGCCCCCACTGCGTAAGATGCAAGGCAGTCGTCTTCCGAGGGGTCCTATCCCTACCATTCTGCGCCTCTGCTTCCTCGTTAACTTTTCAATCTTTTTTGCGCGCCGGGCCCTGATGTGGCCGGCTGTCGGCTGATGTAATCTTTAACTCTTGGTTTTTTGGATTTTTGTTGTTCGTCTTGTTGAACTTTATGAATGCCTCTTATTATTTTTATGAATGTTTCTCTTTGCCTGTTATACGCTTATTTTTCTATCGTTCTTCGAGCTCTGGCCTAACCCTGGCTTTTTGTCAAAGTCCAGGGGGCCTGCCCCCTGCCTGTCCAGAGGTGGGCAGGGGGACTTTATGTTTTTTATACAGGGTTGGGGGGATCCCGAGTTCTTGCTCGTCCAGTCTGACCCTGGCTTTTGTCAAAGTCCAGGGGGCCTGCCCCCTGCCTGCCCAAAGGCAGGCCGGGGGATTCTGGTGTTTTTTATACAAGGTTGAGCATGACTCAGTTCTTGTTCGTCTAGCCTGACCCTGGCTTTTTGTCAAAGTCCAGGGGGCCTGCCCCCTGCCTGCCTTTGGGCAGGCAAGGGGATTCTGGTGTTTTTTATACAAGGTTGAGCATGACTCAGTACTTGTTCGTCTGGCCTGACCCTGGTTTTTTGTCAAAGTCCAGGGGGCCTGCCCCCTGCCTGCCTTTGGGCAGACAGGGGGATTCTGGTGTTTTTTATACAAGGTTGAGTATGACTCAGTCCTTGTTCGTTCTGGAGACTTCAGCTGGGTTTCATTCTGATGGCCTGCCAAGCAGGCCGCTTCTTATTCTCGCGTCGGACTTCCCCGGGGCCTGAATTAATGGGCGACCCGTGGCAGGGTACTGACACCCATCAATATATATATATATATATTGATTGATTTAATCATGGTCTTAAGAGTTGTTATATGATTCAAAATATTCTTCATTAATATCTAAAACGAATGATTTTTCTTATTTATGCAGTATAAAATTTCATCAGCTCATCATAATTTTTCGATGTATGATAATTCTACTAAAATTTATAGTTTTAAGAACTCTTTTTAGGGTTCAAAAGATTTCTGGTTGATATCTTAAGTCGATGATTATTTTTATTTATATAATAGATATTCATCACCTTATTGTAAGTTTTCGATGTGGGATAAATTTTACTTTAAAGTCTTAAGAGCTACTCCGTATTATAAGACTCAAAATATTTTTTTATTAATATCTAAAAACGAATAATTTCTCTTATTGTTGATGTAGAATTTCATCGCCTCAACATAATTCAAATTTCAGATTATTGAGATATAAAGACGAATGATTACTGTTAATTATATAATAAAATTCAATTAACTTATAATTTTTTGATTCGTTCAAAAAAACTTACTTCTATGTGGGATAATTTTACTAAAACTCGATGCGGGATAATTTTACTTAAATTTATGGTCTTAAGAATGCTTTTTATAAGACTTAAGAGCTATGATAAGACTCAAAATACTTGATGTGAGATAATTTTACTTGAACTCTTTTTATGACTGATAAGTGTGTTTTGTATTGTTTATTTCTCGTGTTTGGTCCCGGTTTCTCTTGTGGAATCGCTCTTTGGAGCGGTTTCGAGGCTACTTGCACTTCTTCTAGCTTGTTTTAAGTTCCTAAGGCCTATCTTGGAGAAATGGAACGATTCCGACTCGTTTTCGACGCATATGGAGCCAACAAAGAGAAGCAACGATAACTCGGTGGCTTAGACTCGATCCTGAGTCCCATGGAGCCCACTTGATGATATCCCGAGCATCGATAAGAAGCCTAGGAAGAGCAAATAAGGACCCATCTCGCCCGGGAAGGATCCATCACGCCTGGGATGAGAGACAAAGAAAGACAGACTTACTGGAGGGCCTTCCCGGCCGGGATCATGACCTTTCCGACCGGGATGGCACCCTTCCCAACTGGGATCATCCCCTTCCCGGCCAGGAAGGGCCCAGTTCTACCCGTCTTCGCTTTTCTGCCTCCCTTATTCATGGAACCATATATACCCCCCTCTTGTATTGTTTTAAGGACACTACATTACTCTACCTTACATTACCCTACATACACTAAACCCTTGACTACTTTAGGTTAGATTAGCTTAGGTTAGTGTAGATTAGCTTAATCTCTCTTCAATTACTCCTTAATCTTAGTTTAATCCTTGTATTATTGGAATTCTTCAAGATTTCTATCAAGATTGACAACCTTGGTGGATGTATTTGGGTTTTCTTTTATGCAAGTGTTCAATTTTTCCATTCATCTAGTTGGTATAATCCTTCTTCTCTCTTTTCTCTTAATCTTTCATAGTTAGTAAAGTTTTCATCTTCATTCATTGTTTATTGTTCATCCTTATTTGTTCTTCATAATGAATGAGGTTGTCCTTGTGTTTGTTTCTCTTGTTTGTGTTAGTTTTAGTTTAGATATGTGTGAGTAGTTTTCCCCTAGGGTTAGTAGGGGGTTGGGTGTGATTAGGAATGATTAGGGTGAGATGGGTGGTACTAGTTGTTGTTTTTGTTGTTTCCTATTTGCCTTGCACTCTATATGTTTGATGAAATGCTTGTGAGACTTGAGATGATCATTCCTTGTTTTTCTTGCCTCTTCTCTTGCATGTTCTTGTTTGGTTGATAGGTTTGGTTCCTCCACTAGTAGCGAAAGCGTGGTGAGGAGGCCCCTAGGCCGTTTAAGTAGCGAGAGCTCGAATGTAACCTAGGCTACGAAAGCATGCTAGCACCCTCGTTTCCTTCTTTTGATCTCCTTGACATCCATGAACCCGACCTAGCCCTAGTTTATTTCTTAGTGATTTAATTCGCTTCCCATTATCATTAGTTGCTTGTTTTGCCTTTTTACTTCGTGTTATAGACTTTAGTTAGTCATTAGTCAACCTTAGCCATCCCTTTAGTTTGTCTTGAACCTAGTTTTAGACCATAGCACCCTCTAGCTCGGAACTCCCGTCCCTGTGGATCGACTCGATTTACCCTAGCTACCTATCTTAGGTTCGTTGGTTATTATTTGATCGGTGGGATCCATGACAAATCCTTCCCGTCAAATTGGCGCCGTTGCCAGGGACGGCGTAGTATAGACTTTTTTGTGCTTAGTTTTAGACTTAGTTTTCGATTTCTGCGTTTTCTTCTCCTTGTGTATCTCCGTTCTTTCATTGTGTGATTATTTCTCTCTTCCTAGTGCCTCAAAAGCACTAGGTTTCTAACGTTTGCTCAAGTGTTTCTAGTTCGTTTAATGTATCAAGGCAACGTTAAGAAAATGGCGCATCCAAGCTACCATCAATCGTCATAGGACAATCATGGGGCAAATTACCAAGACCCACAATTTTACCAACCATATCAATCTCATCAACAATCTTATGAACTCCCTTCATATGGCTACCATGAAAGTTGTCAAGGATCATTCCAAAATCCTAACAACTACCAAATACCTTCACACAACCCACAACCAAAAATCCCCAACTTTGAGCTTTGTCAAATGATGATTCAAATGCGAAAGAATCAACAAGAGATGATGGTTCAAATGCAAAAGAGTCAACAAGAGATGATGATTCAAATGAAAAGGGACCAAGAGGAGTTCATGGCCCAAAAAGAGGTGCAACGTGCTCGAATTATAGCACTTATGGATCGTTACACGATGTTGACCACTCGAGCTCCGCAACTTGTTGAGGAAGGTTCATTTGGGCAAGAAGATCGGTTGTATCCACAATGCAATCAAACCTATTATGAAGCCACGAATGAAGAAGGGAAGGTCAACCAAGAGATCATTGTTGAGAGTTGCTTGGATGGTGAAGCTATGGGAATAATGGAGGAAGTTGAAGCTTCAAGGGTTGATCATGGGGAGGAAATTGAACTTGATTCTCAAAGTAACTCTTGGGAAGCCAATGTATTGGCTATTAAATTGGATTTGTATGATTTTCTTCGTGAAGAACCGGATCTTGATAATCCAAAGCCAAGTGAAGAGAAAACTCCTCTAGGCCAACTTGACAAGGTGAGTGAAAATGAAGGTAATATTTGGGAGAAAGAGATAGATGCCTTAGAACTTGCCTTGAATGGGAAATTGGAGGAGCCGATTAGGGGATTTGGAGATGCTATGCTAGACCAAACCGTCGAAGAAATTGAGGCCGCCATCAAAGGCCTTGAATTTCCTCACGGTGAGAATTCTAGTAAGAACAACGATGAGGTCTCCCCTAGAGCCTCCAATGAAGAAAACTTGATGCCTTCACCTCCTTTGTCGAACTTAATTTCGAGTCCCTTGTCTTGTAAGATGGTTGATGAAGTAGATCCTTGTCGGGCGGCGGAAAAAATTTCACCCTTGATCCCGTAGAATAAGAAACACCCTTAGGGTGTGATCTCCCAAACCATAACGCCAAGCATGACTTTAGACCACTATACCTACCGGATGGTCATAAGAGTGGAAAGACCCGCCGGGAGATCACGAGAAATCTGAGCATAATGGATTAGATGATTGTTCTTGCCTCCGACTTGGAAGCTCTTGAAGATAGTTTGGCTCGGCCACATGAGCCTTCATGAAGATGTTGCTAGAGCATTTGACTTGATTCTCTGAGCCCTTGATGGCTATGGGAGCGTAGATGGTGAGAGTATCATGTTGTAAATATCTTTTTCCTCTTCTTTTGAGTTTTCGTATTTGTATTTGTATGATTGGATAGTTTGGTTTCTAGGATTTGTAAGTCTTTGTGGAATCCTTGTAATTTGGAACTTTCTTGAGCGATGTGAGGGAGGGAGTTTTGATGAAAGTTTTTGAGCTTACTTGATAGGTTTGAAGTGAAGATGAAGAAATAGAAAAGGTTATGGATGATAGAAGCTTCAAGGCTTGGTAGAGGAAGTCGGTTTTTAAGCTTTTCGTAAGCTTTTGGGGACGGGATTCTAGATCCCGAAGAATTATTTGCCTTTTGGGTGGAGCTATTAAGGAATGAAGAGCTGGAGAGGCCATACCGCCCGGGATGAGCATCATCACGCCCGGGACGAGTTGCACTGCAAAAGACTACCCTCTGACTACCCATCCCAACCGGGATCAAGGTCTTCCCGACCGGGAAGGACTCCTCCCGACCGTGATGGGCCTGTCACGGCCGGGAAGGGGTACTGCAACCCCCTTTCGCCTTCTTTCCTTCATTTAAGCCCCACCCCACCTCATTATACCCCCACCCAACCTCCCTACTCACCTTTGCCACTATCATTTCATCCTTACACTTCAATTATTTACCTTCATCTCAACTTCTCATCACAATACATCGAGTTTCCCCTCAAATCCCAACCTCATTACACCATTACAAGCCTGATACTTCAACCATGCGAGTACATTTAGGAAGAAGAGGAATAACGATGACGAAGACAAGCAAGGTGCCGATAACGATTATCGTTGAGACGATGGAGATAATTGAGTTGCTAACCGTTTGGTAGGCGACTCTCCTTTCAATTCCGTCTTTTATTGCTAGTCTATCTTTGTATGTTCCCCTTCCCTTTATCATTTTTGTGTCATGGTGGCGCTCGGGGCCTTTGGTAGTTATTGCTCCCGATTCTCGATGACGTGATTACATCGAGAATCATTTGAAAAATCCAAATTGATAAGTCTTTTCACTTTTTCCTTATTTTTATTTCCTCTTTTGGTAGAATTTAATCGGAATCAGGCGAAATCAACGCTAGGTGACTTGATTACACCTAGCCCTCCCCTCTCGTTTCCTTTTATTTTCTTCTTTTTTTTCTTCCCCCATCCATATCTTTTCTCGTCTCGGCCCTTGGTGACTTGATTACACCCCGGCCGGACACATTCTACCCTTTCTTCACTTTCATTTTTTATTTTTAGTTTTTTTTCCCTTTTTTTTCTTTTTTTAATGTCTCCACACACTACCGATCGAGCATGAGGACATTGCTCGGTTTAAGTGTGGGGGAGCGATATCTTAGTCTAGATTAGTTTTACTTTCGTAGTTTTTTTGAAAAATTCAAAAAAAAATTCCTAAAAATTTGAAAATTTTCATAAAAAAAACAAAAAGATTTTCTTTTGTGCCTTTTTCTTTTGAGTCTTTGTGTCGTATATTTGTTGTGTTGTGTGTTTTGCTCCCCTGATTTCCTTGTAGGTTGCGTGATCGTCGATAAGTTTCGGAAAGCTCTTGACATCCGGTATTATCCTTTTATCCCTTTCTCCTTTTTCCTTTTTGTGGAGTTTGGAGGATCTTTTCTGATGATGTATTCTCGGGTGGAGCTTTTTGGAGTCTGTGGTTGATGTGGCTACTTGCTCGGAAGTTTTGGGGTGGTGATTGTTTATTTCTTTGTGTGTTTGTTTTGTTTTGTCTTGTTTCGTTTCATTTTCTTTCGTCTTTGTTTTGTCTTGTATAGTTTGTGAGTCTAGTGTAGAAAATGTTTTCGAAAACCCTGTTTTGAGGCTAGTGCGCAAGTGTTTACTTTCCCTTTCTAGTGATATGAATGGATTCTTGGACTTTAGTCTAGTAGAATGACTTTAAATCAATAGTTTCGTTGGTTTTTTACCTTGAGTCCACCTAGTCTACTAGTGATTTACTGCGGGATTTGCATTTTGACCACTTTGTCCACCCACGGAGTGAAAAGGCCTTGGTTGCCGAGTCCCGTCTCTTAGGTGACCATGTTCGAAATTGTTTGATTAGTCTAAGTTTTCCACCTTTTTGTGGGTTTGAAGGGAAGGCGGCCCCGACTTACCCATTTCCCTACCTTCTACACATTTCCACAAATAAGTTGCAATTTTGTTGAGGTTTCTATACTTGGATGTGATTGAATGCCTACAATACAAGATTTATCCAAAAGGCAAACCAAATCAAAAAGAGAAAGAAAAAAGAAGAAAAATAAAAAAATAAAAGGCACAACAAATCAAAAACAAAATACAAAAGAAGACAATGAAATGGCATAGCAACTCAAAAGCATAATACAAAAGAAAAAAAATGCCAAAGAAAATCATTTCACAAAAAAAAAATCTCACCCCCTCAAAAATAAGCCTTTTACCGACTGTTATCGTGAATAGCCTACCAAAGGACCGAGTCCCTAGGAAGGATGATAGCGGTAATGGTCGGTCTTCCCTCACTTTGCAACCATATCCACCTCTTTACTTTGACTAGTTAGGCTATTTTTAAGCATGGGACGACCCTCTTGGCTTATCACTAAAGGGGGCGAGATTTCAATTTACCTACAATGTCGACTAACTCCGTGGTTCATCCTTTTTCCATCCCGCCTATCGTCCCATAGTACGTTCTTAGAAGGTTAGGAGGAGCCTAGGTAAGTTACCAACGTTTTTATTGCTTTGTTGTCATACTATTAGGATTTTGTCTATTTCGGTTTGTATTATTAGCTTGAGAACGTTGTCACTTGCCTTGAGTCCTTAACCGGTGTTTCTTTCACCTCTTTGTAGAGGGAAACGGTATTTGTTTCTTCTTGATGCAACCGATTGTTTGTTTGTTTGTATGTTGTGTGTTTGTGTGTTTTCGTGTTCGATTGTATCCACAGTTTTGTCGCAAGACCTCACTTGCCTTGCGGAGAGCACTTTTCCTCTAAGTGTTTTCACGTGAGTTGAAAGGGCATAGGGTGCGCTAATACCCGCTCGGCTAGTATTCTAGTTTCTATTAGTTTAGTAGTTAGTTCGTGCTTACTCGAGGGCGAGTAAGGGTTAAGTGTGGGGGAGTTGATAAGTGTGTTTTGTATTGTTTATTTCTCGTGTTTGGTCCCGGTTTCTCTTGTGGAATCGCTCTTTGGAGCGGTTTCGAGGCTACTTACACTTCTTCTAGCTTGTTTTAGGTTCCTAAGGCCTATCTTGGAGAAATGGAACGATTCCGACTCGTTTCTGACGCATATGAAGCCAACGAAAAGAAGCGACGATAACTCAGTGGCTTAGACTCGATCCTGAGTCCCATGGAGCCCACTTGATGATATCCTAAGCACCGAGCATCGATAAGAAGCCTAGGAAGAGCAAATAAGGACCCATTACGCCCGGGAAGGATCCATCATGACCGGGATGAGAGACAAAGAAAGACGGACTTACTGGAGGGCCTTCCCAGCCCGGATCATGACCTTCCCGACCGGGATGGCACCCTTCCCGACCGGGATCATCCCCTTCCCGGCCGGGAAGGGCCCAGTTCTACCCGTCTTCGCTTTTCCGCCTCCCTTATTCATGGAACCCTATATATACCCCCCTCTTGTATTGTTTTAAGGACACTACATTACTCTACCTTACATTACCCTACATACACTAAACCCTAGACTACTTTAGGTTAGATTAGCTTAGATTAGTGTAGATTAGCTTAATCCCTCTTCAATTACTCCTTAATCTTAGTTTAATCCTTGTATTATTGGAATTCTTCAAGATTTCTATCAAGATTGACAACCTTGGTGGATGTATTTGGGTTTTATTTTATGCAAGTGTTCATCTTTTCCATTCATCTAGTTGGTATAATTCTTCTTCTCTCTTTTCTCTTAATCTTTCATAGTTAGTAAAGTTTTCATCTTCATTCATTGTTTGTTGTTCATCCTTATTTGTTCTTCATAATGAATGAGGTTGTCCTTGTGTTTGTTTCTTATTTGTGTTAGTTTTAGTTTAGATATGTGTGAGTAGTTTTCCCATAGGGTTAGTAGGGGGATTGGGTGTGATTAGGGATGATTAGGGTGAGATGGGTGGTACTAGTTGTTGTTTTTGTTGTTTCCTATTTGCCTTGCACTCTATATGTTTGATGAAATGCTTGTGAGAGTTGAGATGATCATTCCTTGTTTTTCTTGCCTTTTCTCTTGCATGTTCTTGTTTGGTTGATAGGTTTGGTTCCTCCACTAGTAGCGAAAGCGTGGTGAGGAGGTCCCTAGGCCGTTTAAGTAGCAAGAGCCCGAATGTAACCTAGGCTACGAAAGCATGCTAGCACCCTTGTTTCCTTCTTTTGATCTCCTTGACATCCATGAACCCGACCTAGCCCTAGTTTCTTTCTTAGTGATTTAATTCGCTTCCCATTATCATTAGTTGCTTGTTTTGCCTTTTTACTTCGTGTTATAGACTTTAGTTAGTCATTAGTCAACCTTAGCCATCCCTTTAGTTTGTCTTGAACCTAGTTTTAGACCATAGCACCCTCTAGCTCGGAACTCCCGTCCCTGTGGATCGACTCGATTTACCCTAGCTACCTATCTTAGGTTCGTTGGTTATTATTTGATCGGTGGGATCCATGACAAATCCTTCCCGTCAATGACTCAAAATATTTCTGGTTGACTGTGATTACTTTTATTTATATGATAGAATTTGATCATCTTATTATAATTTCTTGATATGAGATTACTTCAATTTATAACCTTATTATAAGACTTAAAAGATTTTTTTTTAATATCTAAAACGAATTATTTCTCGATGTAGTATAAAATTTCATCAGCTCATTATAATTTTTCGATATTGTAATTTTTATATCACAAATAAAACTCGATGTGGGATATATATGAATTTATAACCTTAAGAGCTATTATAAGACTCAAGAGATTTCTTTTGATATCTAAAGACGAATGATTACTTTTATTTATATAATAGAATTTCCTCACAATATTGTAATTTTTCGATGTGGGATAATTTTTAGTACTTCAATTTATAGCCTTAAAAACTATTATATGACTCAAAAGATTTTTGACATAATTAAAGATTTCAGGTTGAGATATATGAATGACTACTCTATATTATATATGAGTAATACGGGGTAAAATTCAATCAACTTATAATTTTTTGATGTGAGATAGTTATACTTGATTTTATAGTTTAACTCTTAAGAATGCTTTTTAGGACTTATATAAGATTGCATTTTTTTAATATCTAAAAACGAATGATGTCTCTTATTTGTGATATAGAGTATAATTTAATCACCTCATCATAATTTTTCGATATGCGATAATTTTACTTAGTTTTGACAAATTTTTATATATTCTTTATTTAAATTAAAAAATATATTAATAATAATTATTAAAAAATTCAAAATTTTAATTTTATATTTTTTGAGGGTGAATAAATATTAAAACAATTATCAAATAGATTTGACTAAGCATTTCATGTTGTCGCTGTCCAAATTTTGTTGCCTTATGAGGTGATAATCGTTGGTTTATATAGTGATAATTTTTTTAGTCTTAAATGGAATAGGATTGTTTGTTTTTTCTATACAAATCCCTATATTCTTTATTTAAATTTAAAAAAAATCCTAAAAAATTGAGTCTTAGGTGGAGTAGGATTTTTTTTTCATATACAAATTTTTATATTATTTATTTAACTTAAAAATATATTAAAAAATTTGGACCAATCATATCGCTCAAAAAGTTTATGCTTTATTAATATATATATATATATATATATATATACTAGTTGGAAAGCCCGTGCGATGCACGGGTCGATTTTTAATGACGTTCATAATGAAATCAAGTTAGTATGCATAATAGTGAACGAATATTATCTAGTGAATGTGTTTCTAGGTAGGTAATATCTGCGGGTAAACGTCAAATTAAATTATAGCTGTACATTGTAGTAAGAAAGACTAATTAAAGTATCACCCACACAAGTACATCTTCAACTACATATTGGTACATTTATATTTCACGTAGTTTTGCATTCAACAATATTACATACAGAGTATTATTATAAAAGTAATAACTAATAAATAAATGACAAATAATATTCACATATCTATGTAAAGCAAGAGAGCTAATTTGACATAGATATTTCTAAAATATATTATACGTTGTCGTGTATATATAACGATATGGTTAATTAAATTTCATGATTGTATAAAGACACGTGTTTATTTCTTACATAATAAATGTATAAATAGTTTATCTAATAGGAGATTAGAATGATAAGTTACCAGTCCTAAATTCGATTACTGTTGGATTAGTTTCATTTAAAAAATATTGTTCAGATGATTAACTAAGTACACGTAAGATTGTGCAATACTTCAAGAAAATTTCTACAAATTGTCGAATATAACTCTTGAATTAATCATACTATTAGTAATAAATTATAGTTAAATATAGTGATGCACGAGTGCGCGACCGCTTGTTTGTGACGTTGATACTTGATAAGGACACTAAGTTGATCGATTACATGATTAATGGATGATTTAAGGTTTGGGTAGGGAAAAATGGTTCATGAATCTCTAAAAATGGGTAAGTACACTGAGATGTACGCTCGTAATTCCCATAAATATTTTTGGTTGATATCTAAGAATGAATGATTATTCTCATTCATATAATAGAATTTCATCACCTGACCTTATTATAATTTCTCAATGTGAGATAATTTTAATTAAATTTTTAACCTTAAGAGTTGTTGTAATACTCATGGTTAAAATTTCTCTTATTTATGATATAAAATTTAGGGTCGTGCTTTTTCCTAACGAACTTTTACTCAATTCTAACGACATTTTACGAATTTACCCTTCTCATTTTATCACATTCTCAACTTTTAATGTTTTAGTTTCTCTTGCAAGAATCTTAAAATCCAAGTTTCCAATTAACACACCAAACAACCACAATTAACAGAACCGTTCGGGATCGGTGTCTGGGATCGAGGTGGTGGATGGATAGGCTGTAGGTGAGGGTCGGTTCAGGTGGTGGGTGGGTGAGGGCGGTCTATGTCGTGGGTGAAGGGTTGGGTTGAGTAGGTCTGGGGGTAGGTGGGTTGAGTGGGTCTGAGTGGTCGGATTGGGTCAGATCGGGTGGGGTGGGTGAAGGTGGTGGAGGAAGTGAGGCCGTGCGGAGGTGGGGTGATGAAGGCTGTAGCTTACAGTTTGGGTTCCATTTTCCCCCTTTTTTTTCTTTCTTTTTTTTAAATGTAAATTTCTTTTATTAATTTTTGTATTTTCCTTATTTTTCATGTAAATTTCCTTTTGGTTTCTGTACTTTTTTTTTCAAAAATTAAGTGGTGTAATTTAGTTGGAAATTTTTAATTCAATTAATTGCTTTTTTTTTGTATTATCTATAATCAAAATCTTAACTTTTTCCTTTTTTATATGTTAATTCATATCTTAAAATGAATTATCGTATTTGTGTATTACGTATTTAAGGCAAAAAATGAATTAAACAATAATAGTATAATATACAAAATAATTAAGAAAATAAGTAATCGATATTACATCACCAATAATTGAATTAGGTCAATAATCGAATTTGAAAACAAAGAGAGGGTTAATTGATGAATCTTAGTGTGAGAGACTAAATCTTCATAAAGGGTAGAATAGGAAAAGTTGAGGAAAATTCGTTAGGATTGAGTAAACACTCATTAGGAAAATGTAATTTTGAAATTTTATTAACTCGTCATAATTTTTGGATATAAGATAATTCTAGTTAAGTTTACAGACCTAAGAACTCTTTTTACAACTCAAAAGATTTCTGGTTAATATCTTAAGACGAATGTTTACTTTTATTTATATAATAGAATTTCATCACCTTATTATATTCTCAAAAGATTTTTGGTTAATATCTAAAAACGAATGATTTATCTTATTTATGATAAAGAATTTCATCACCTCGACATAATTTTCCATGTGAATAAAATTCTATTAAATTTATAGCCTTAAAAAACTCTTTCTAGACTCAAAAGATTTCAGGTTGATATCTAAAGACGAATGATTACTTTTAAGTACTCCATATAATAGAATTTCATCAACTTATTATATTATTTTTCGATGCGGAATATTTTTACTTGGATTTATAATCTTAAGAGTTGCTATAAGATGCAAAATATTTTTGGTTAATATCTAAAAACGAATGATTTTTCTTATTTATGATCGTATAGAATCTCACAGACCAATCATATCGCTCGAATAAAGCATCAAATATATATATATATATACAAAGTATCGTAAATTTTTATGTGGGATAATTTTATTTAAGTTTATAATCTTATGATCTTTTTTAAGACTCTAAAGATTGTTGGTTAATAACTAAAAATGAATGATTGATCTTAATTTATACGGAGTACGAACAAACGAAGTATAAAATTTCATCAACGTATTATAACTTTTCAATGTGAGATAATTTTGAAGTGTTGGTTGATATCTAATTAAGAATTAATGATTGCTTTTATTTATACAGAATTTCATCACCCCATCATAATTTTTCAGCATGAGATAATTTTTACTTAAGTTTGTAATCTTAAGAGCTTTTTTAAGACTCAAAAGATGGTTGATTGATATCTTAGAACGAATGATTGTTCTATTTATAATACGCAGTATAAAATTTTATCACTTCATCGTAGTAATATTTACTCAAGTTTATAATTTTTGGAACTGTTTTTAAGACTCTGCTCTTAAACTTTTTTTGACACTCAAAAGATTTTTGGTTAATATCTAAAAACGAATGATTTTTTTATGTATATAGATATTCATCACCTCATCACAATTTTTCGATGTGAAATAATTTTTGGTTGATATCTCAGAACGAATTATTGCTCTTATTTATATAAAATTTCATCACCTCATTATAATACCCGTGTAGGATTATTTTTTTCCCACACAAATTTCTATATATTCTTTATTTAAATTAAAAAATATATTAAAACAATAATAATTATTTTAAAAAATTAAAATTAAAATTTTATACTTTTTGTGGGTTAATAAATAAATATTAAAATAATTATCAAACAGAATTGACTAAGCGTTTCACGTTGTCACTGTCCAATTTTTGTTGCCTTTTCAGATGATAATCATCGGTTTGTATAGTGATAAATTTTTGAGTCTTAAATGGAGTAGATTGTTATTTTCCGGTACAAATTTCTATATTTTTTTATTTAAATTTTAAAAAAAGTGAGTCTTAGGTGGAGTAGGATTTTTTTTCGAAATTATTTTTTCCTAATGAGTCTTTACTCAATCCTAACGACATTTTACCAGTTTACCCCTCTCATTTCACTCCATCAAAAAAAATCAAATGTTAGGTTTTCTCTCTAAATAAATCTCAAACACCGTCTTGGATCGGTGGCTGAAATCGATGGCGGAGAAGGCAGGGATCGGGTCGGCAGGGGCAGGGTGGGTGGGTTCGGGTCGGAGTCGGTGTGGGTCGGGTGAGGGTGGTTGGGATGTGGGTCGAGAGTGGTGGTGGGTGAGGATCGGGTTGTGGGCGGTGGTTGACTGGGCTGGGTGGTGATGGGTGGTGGTAGGCGTGTGGCTTAGGAGTGGGCGAGTGGGCTGGGTGGGGGGTTGAGGGTGGTTGGGTAAAGGTCAGGGACGTTGTTTTTGGCTTGTTGTCGATTAATTTGGGTTTTTTTCTTTTTTTTTTAATTAATTAATAAATTTAAATTTCTTTTTTTTAATGAATTAATTAATTTAAATTTCCTTTTGTTTGTTTGTTAATTGCTAATATTTTCCTATATTATTTTAGTTGAAAACTTATAAATTCAATTGGTCGTATTTTCGTATAACATAATGTATACACTAATTCAATCATACTATGTGAAAAATGTTTTATTTATTTATTATTATTACGAGTCTTAATTAAAAAAATTAATTTGGTAAATAAATAATCTATTTTACATCATCGGTAATTGAATCACATACATAAGTCATAATTGAATTCGGGAGTGAGAGTGTGGACATGACATAGGTCCACCCCGACGCGGCCACACGCGGGTTTGGGGAGGCGAATGAATCTCCATATGAGATGGCTCGAATTGAAATTTAAATCGAAGTGGAGTCGCCACTGAACTTCGTGGGAGTTCGGGCCCGTTCGAACCCACTCTATATCTTAGTGGGCCATGCACAAAGTATGGCCCATTTGAATGTCAGAGTTTATTGGGCTCGTCCCTTTGCATTTGATACCGATACCGACATTATCGGGTACCGTGTATTGAATGACTCTCGTGCGCCAACGGTTTCGGGCATCCGGAAACCGAGGTTCTGAGTAAGGGGTGAGGGTAGGTGTTGGGAAGTTCACAAAGAACACCCAACCCCGCCCGCACATTAGCGGCCTCTACTAAGATATCGTTTGACTTTCGAATATGCGCGTTAGTAATACGATGGAATGATATGCAAACAACGTTTTGACTAAACATGCGAGAATTTGAATAAGTTGCTAAGTTGATTTAATGCATCTAAATTTAACGTCAAAGTTGTATTTAGCATGCGAGATTCTTTTATTACAATAAAAGAAATAACGAGAATAAATCGACAAAAATAGAAACAAACATGTTAGTAACGATGATAACGATAGTAACGGTTTGCAAACAATATAGAACGAAATAGAATAACGTAAACGACATGATGCATGATTTTGAAAAATGATATGACACGTGATTGACGAGTGGCCTATGGCACTCGGTCGAGTGACCCCTATACGACCTAGGGTTCGCTTTGCAATTTATTGTTGATTTCGAAATTGCCTTTTAATTTTGGAAAGTCGATGATTTTATTGAATCGGACATAAATATTGTATGATTTATGCTTGATTCGGACTTTGATACTCGTCGTATCCGACATTCGATTATTGAATCGATATCGAATATTTAGAGTGAAATCTAAAAAAATACGTTTGTAAGTCGTTTAAATTAAACTAAAACGATATAGATTATCTCCGCGTTTATAGTGTCGTAATTAATTCTATCGAATTAGGTGACAACTATTTTAGCATCAACAAAAATCGTATTAGTTAAATTAGTTGACTAAATCGTTTAGATTCGACATCCAACTATTGAGTTGGCATTGAATCTAATAGATTGACACTTTATATTTGCTTGAATTAAAAGAACTTGACTTGATTCCCTCTGTATCCCGACATCGTAATAAATCCTTGCGGATTGTGTGATGTCGGATCCGCATCAACGGGTTTCGACCTAACTAAAATGATGTTTTATTTGAAAATAGTTTTAAAATTGATGAATATGTGATGTTGAAGATGATGACAATGACGAAATTAACGACGCAACGAAAAAAAACGATCTTGTTGAGGTTGTCTCGCTTCAACAATCAAGCGCTCAGGGTGTCGGGATAAGCGACCGGCAACGTTGGGTGAAACACCCTTGTATATTCGGATTTTCTTATCCCGTCATCCTTCGCACTCGACACGAATCCGCAAGTATTTTAATGTCTTATATTAGTATTACTAACGATATTATAAATGTGACAATACGAATAAATAAAAGACGGCGACGATGACGACGAACGAAGAGGACGGACGAGACGAGGGAGAGAAAGAGAGAAGAAATCGGGATTATTTCAACCTCAACCTACATGTTTCTTGTTATCGGACGAGACTCGATAGTTGTGGCTTGCACGGGAGTATTGAGATGTAGACGGAGTTATGGTGGTTTAGGGTTCGATTCCTAGATGCTAGGGTTTAGGATTAGGGTTCTTGAATGTAGATTAGGGTTGTAGAATTGTAAGGATGTGTAGGAGGAGGTATTGTGTAGGTATGTGTGTATAGAGCTAGAGTTTTCAAAGTTGGTGTGTAAAAGGGTTGCAAAGGGAAGTATATATAGGCAATGGCTACCTCCCCGTCTAGGGTTACTCGACCGAGTAACCTGCTGACTCGATCGAGTGGCCCAAGCTGCCGCCTACGGGCCTGTTTGAGGGCCCACTCGATCGAGTGGGCTGACACTCAATCGAGTGGGTCAGCTGAAGCGAAGGGGTCCAGTTCTTTTGGACCTTGGGTTGGGTATTTTGTGGGTCTTGTATTTGGGTTGGACTTTTGATGTTAGCATGGCTATTTTGTGTCTCGGAAACGACTTTGACCGGGCTTTGACCCAGTCGCTAAAAGACGGTTTTAGTTCCGGTGTCGGTTTTGACCCAAATTAGTCTTATTTAATTGGAAATGACCTGCTGGGCCCGAATTTGGGGTCAGTTTTATGAGATTTGTACTCCGTAAAAAGCCCAAGCCAGAAACTAATGGTTTCGAGCCCATATCCGAGAGCGTAGAAACACGTTTGCGTCCGATCATCATTGGATGTTTTTTGGAAACTGCTATAGGCACCTAGCAGCCAAATGTGGGTGTCTACAGAGCCCCCACTCTGACTGAGGCTTGGACAAGGCGAAAGTCAAAGTAGCTACCTGGCCAATCGAGGATTAAGACCTGTTAGACTTCCGGTCGGGTCGTTTATAGTCCATTAGACTTGCGTGAAGGGCTCGTCAGCCATAAGACAGAAATCATACCTGAGTAGATGATGATAACTCCGTGGGGAATCAGACTTGTCGTATAAGTCCCGGGTGCGCCTATATATGGGCCCATCCCGTTCTATTCCAGGGAAAATGTCGCCTCGGGCTTTCTGCTGGGGAGATATATGAGTTGTGCGGGCTTCCCTCTGAAGCCTTGAGTCGTACCTGTATCAGTTACATAAATTTTTGCATGCAACACGTAGGTAGAAATATGACTCGCGCTGGGGAATAAAAATTTGAATTTTTGAATTTTGGATTTTTGAAATTTTGGAATTTTTGAAAAAATTAGGAATACTCGGGATGAATAATTCCCGGGCTAAGATTGGGGAATCTGAGACTAGGCCTGTATGTGTAAACCCGCTAGAATTAGGAAATTTTGTGTAAAGAAGATATGGAAAGAGGGTTGTAGGGCTTGATGCTATAAATACCCTCCCTTGTCTTAATTTTTCTTCACAACTTCCTCACAATTCTTTTTTCCTCAAAAAGAAAGTTCCTTATTCCTTTCAAGAATTTTAGTCATGGGAATCGAGCGATTGACCACGATGTTGCAAGAATGGTCCCGCCACTTTACGGATACTGATAGGGTGGCCTTGAATCAGCCGGGTATTACTCAGCTGTATACGTTCCGTCAGATGCAGGTTGATCGCCACTTTCTTGATGGTTGTTTGTCCTATTGGGACGATACATATCATGTTTTTGCCTTTCCTCGAGGCGAAACTTGCCCTTTACCCGAGGAGATTGCTGCTGTGGGAGGATGGAACCCGATACTTCGTCCTGCCGTCCCGTTTCCAGTCCATGATCCCAGGAGGAAGCTGCGGGAATTTTTAGGACTTTCCCATAATGAAGTATCTCAAATGGCTGAAGGTGATACTGTTTCCCTGATTGACTTGGCCGAGAAATTTATGAATCCGCATGATGTCCGGTCAGACCAATTCACAGCCGTAGGGCTTTTTCTTTTTGTATGCTCCATGTTTATGCCTTTGAAGGTCACATGGATTTGTTGTCATGTATGGGTGATGTTCGTCTTTTTACCGTGGTTGATCTGATGGAGACGGAGCACAGTCCGGCATGGATGATTACAGGAGAAATTATCCAAGGCTTGGATAACCGTAAGAGGGATTCATCGGTTCGTCTGACCGGAAGTACCCGTTTATTGCAGGTATATCGCCTCGGATTTTCTGATATTTCTCAATTTCTCAATTTTTCGAATTTTTTTATTTATTTTATCGCGATTTTTCTGCTGCAGTAGGCACTCGATCGAGTGCCCTCGTAAAAACCTCATGTTTCGATTCTAGAGGTGCCACTCGATCGAGTGACTTCCAGGCACTCGATCGAGTGCCCTTAGGCGGACACCTGCTTTGTCCCGAGAACTCATGTTTTGTTTCTTTTTTCAGATTTGGCTATTTGAGAGGCTATCAGTCATAGATCCTCCCCTTGACTTGAGCAGATACCGTCCTAATCAGGTGAGGACAAGGAGACGGGCTATTGATTTTTCTTGCCAGATTACTCAAAAGTATTGGGACGAAGTGTTATCTTTCCATAGCGGTCCACTGATTCGATGGGTAGTGTCATGGTGGCCCATATTTATTTGGACGGGCTTGGCTCCGAGGGATAAGGCTCGCTACCAGGTAATCCTGTCTTTCAGGCAGACAATTCATCTCTACCCGGACCGCATACTAAGGCTGTATGGTTGGACCCAAAGAATCCCGGAGGTTGAAGCAGTTGTGAGTGAATCTACCCAACTGACTGACGTGATGTGCGATACCTGGATGCAAAGATGGTACACCCGGCACACTTGGCCCATTCCCAAATCTCTCCATTCAATCTAGGTTTCAGACTCCTATGTTAAGTGGACTAAAGCAGATACTGCCAAGGCCCAAGCTGCTCTAAAGATTGATGAAGCTTTCAACCTGCTGCGAAGGGAGCAAGTCAAAGACAATAGGTGCTTTTTTGACGAAGGTGACACTCTGGCTAATCTAGTCCGTCTTATGTCAGCTCAAAGGAGGAAGACTAGGACTCAAGGCGAAGGGTTTAGTGCTAGAGGTGCGCGGGGGAAAGTGAGCCCCCAGACTGACTTAGAAAGGAGAGTTGGCCCAAGACTGGCAGTGCAGGACCGACTTGGCCCGCGAGACAGGCTACCCGAGCATGTACGGCTCGTCTTGGACCGGTGACGGTGGCAGAAGACCCGTTGTCGAAGAAACGGGTTTGAGTTAAAGAGGTTCCCCTCGTGATTCGGGAACGCTTGCCCCCGCCTCGGCGACCTCGGGCTCCGCGCGACCCAAAGGACAAGGGAAAGGGCAAAAGGCATGACCACTAGTCTCCTTAGTTTTATTATTTAAGTATTATTACTATTTTTTGTAGTTTTTTTTTGTGGTGTAATTTTGGAATTCCCGAGTTTATCGGGTTTTTAATAAAAGACATATTAGTGGATACCGTTCTCGTCTTTTCGTTATTGCAGAGGTTTTACCCTTTTGAGGGGTTGCCTACGTATCCACATTTAGCGGAATCAAACCAAACGTAGTTCAAACATAGATTTTTGCAATTTTTGAAATACACCAAGACTATTAGTTCAAGATGTGCGACACTAGGATGAGTAATCCTAGCTCATTGACTTGCTTATAATTTTTGAAAATTTATAAAAAGACGAATTTTTATAAACTTTTTGCAAATGACATTGAGATAGGATTTATGGGTAGTAGCGCTTCATCTGGTCCAAGTTGGTTGGGTTGACAAATTCGCTCCTGTCCAAGTCTGTTAGCATCACCGCTACTCCTGATAGGACCTTCTTTACTAAATACGGCCCAGCCGAATTGGGTTTGAACTTTCCTCTTGGGTCGACCGGTAGTAAGGCCCGGACGGATTTTAGAACTAGATCCCCTTCTTTGATATTTCTGGGCCTAACTCTTTGTTGAAAGCCCGTTGTATCCTCTTTTGGTATATCTGAATATTGTTAAGGGCCCGGGTCCGTCGTTCGTCTAAGAGAACTAGCGAGTCATATCGGGCTTGGACCCAATCTGCTTCAGGCACTTGGCTCTCAAGTAAAATCCTAAGGGATGGCACTTCTAGTTCGACTGGTTGGACCGCTTCCATTCCATATGTCAAATAATATGGGGTTGCTCCGGTCGCGGTGCGAATTGACGTTCGGTACCCCCATAGGGCAAAAGGTATTTTGTCAGGCCAGCCCCGGTAATTTTCAGCCATCTTTTTAAGTATGGTGACAATCGTTTTATTAGTTGCCTCTGCCGCTCCATTTGTTTGGGGACGGTAAGGCGAGGACGTATGTCTTTGAATTTTATACTTCGCTAACAAAGTAACGGTTTCAGCTTGGAAATGGGTTCCGTGATCACTGATGAACTCGTGCGGGATCCCGTACCGGCATATAATCATGTTCTGGATAAACTTGGCACCATGCTTGGCATTCAAAATCCAGTATGACTCGGCTTCAACCCATTTGGTGAAATAGTCGATAGCCACCAAAATGAAACAGTGACCTCCCGTCCCGGAAGGGTTTACCTTGCCAATTATATCAATTCCCCATGTTGAGAACGGCCATGGTGATGTCATGGTATATAGTAGGGAAGATGGCATGTGTTGTATATTGGCAAAAATCTGACAGTTATGGCAGTGTTTGACATATAACTGACAGTCAGTCTCCATGGTGTTCCAATAGTACCCGAGCCTCATGATTTTCCGGGCTAGCATATGGGCTTTCATCTGCGGACCATTTTCACCATCGTGTACCTCAGACATAACCTTCTCGGCCTGCGCTTTATTGATACATAGGAGGAGAACCCCCTGTGCCGTCTTTTTGTATAACTGTCTGTCGTCCGTACGAACGAACTGGGTTGCCAATCTTCGCAAGGCTTTCTTGGCCCGGTTTTCAGTTCCCGGGGGATATTCTCCCGTCGTCAAATAGGTTAGAATAGCCTGATACCAAGGTTCCGGATCAGTTATCTCGATGTCTTGGATGGCGTGGATATAGGCCGACTCGGACCGTCTTTCAACGCAGATCGGCATGCTGGTCAGATGCTCCGGGATATTTAATAAAGATGCTAACTTGGAAAGTGCATCTGCGAATTGATTTTCCTCCCGGGGTAGATAGGTATATTCTACCTTTTGGAATTGCTTTTCGAGAACCCTTACTCGCGCTTGGTAAGCCACGAGATTGGCGTTCCGAGTTTTTCATTTTTGGAGAGCTTGATTGATGACTAAGGATGAGTCACCATGGACCCGGAGGTTTGTTACTCCTAAATCAGCGGCGACTTGTAACCCGTGAATGCATGCTTCATATTCGGCTGCGTTGTTAGTCACATCAAAGTCCAATTTAATGGATAACGGTGTATGCTCTCGTTTTGGTGAAATTAATAGAATTCCGACTCCGAATCCTCGGAAGTTGGACGCCCCATCAAAATACAAATCCCATGTCTCAGTGTCGGTATGGAATATGTCTTCATCTGGAAAAGCCCAAGTATCGGTGTGCCCTTCTTCTGATACGGGACTATCGGCGAGAAATTCGGCTACCACCCGGCCTTTGATGGCTTTTAATGGTACGAACTTGAGGTCGAAGTCTGCTAGCATTAAAGTCCATCTGGACATCCTTCCATTGAGGATGGGCTTTTCGAATAGGTACTTGATAGGATCCATTTTGGATAGAACATGTACCTCGTGGCTGAGCATATAATGTCGGAGCTTTTTAGTGGCCCAAACCAAAGTTAGGCACGTTTTCTCTAGCATTGTATACTTGCATTCGTATTCCAGGAACTTTTTACTGATGTGGTAAATAGCCCGTTCTTCGGAATCGACTGTTTGGGCCAGCATAGCCCCCATGGCTGTCTCGGTCGTTGTTAGGTATAACGACAAAGGCAAACCGGGTTGAGGTGGCATTAATACCGGCGGTGCAGAAAGAATCTCCTTGATTTTATCGAAAGTCGTTTGACATTTATCGTCCCATAGTGTTCGTTCTCCTATCTTCAGTTTCTTGAAAATAGGTTCACATACCATGGTTAACTTTGAAATAAACCGGCTAATGTATTGGACTTTTCCGAGAAACCCCCTTATTTCTTTTTCGATTTTGGGCGGCTGCATCTCGGTAATGGCCTTGATTTTAGCTGGGTCGACCTCGATGCCGCGTTGGCTGACGATAGGGCCCAGTAATTTGCCAGATGTTACCCTGAAGCTGCATTTTTGAGGGTTTAGCCTCATGTTGTATTTGCGTAGTCGGGTAAAGAATTTTCTTAGGGCCGCAACGTGCCCACTTCGGTCTTTGGAGTTGACGATCATGTCGTCCACATAAACCTCCACTTCCTTATGCATCATGTCATGTAATAGAGTTGTGGCAGTTCTTTGATAAGTGGCCTCGACATTGATGAGCCCAAATGGCATAACGGTGTAACAGTAAGTACCCCAATGTGTAATGAAGGTGGTCTTACTCATGTCTTCTTCTGCCATTTTAATTTGATTGTACCCGACGTACCCGTCCATAAATGATAGAAGGGCATGATCGGCTGTGTTATCCACCAGTATGTCGATGTGTGGCAACGGAAAATCGTATTTTGGGCTGGCCTTATTAAGGTCCCGTGTAACACCCACTATTTTTCGTAGCGTTTTATCCTTTCTGTTATGACTTCGTCATAACTCTGTCACATTTTGGCCTTATGTTTCATCATTTTTCCAAGCTTATTTTCAATTTTCAGTTTAATGATATTTATTTTTTATTTTAAAAGATTTTAATTCTTTTAAATCTATTTATTTGATTTTCTTCGTAAACTAATTTATTTTCCGCGAGGAATTCTATTTTTCTTTGAATTGACGTTTTTAAGCTTGGACTTAAGATTTTCCTCTTCCTAAAAATGTTTAAATACGTTTATATAATATTTTCAACTAAGAAATATTTTTATTTACTAAAGAGTAGCCATTTGTGATTTTAATACGAAGTTTCGCGAATAATTATTTTCTTACGCGAGGTTTACTCAAATTGCTTTGAAATGCTTTTAATAATTTTACGATCCTTATTTTTATCGACTTACAACTACTTTGGGACCACCTTGAACCATTTTTTTTCATGACACTCATGTCACACAACCACTACACATTTTTTTGTGTAACATTTTATTTTTATAAAAACAATATGATTAAAGCATAAGATATTTCTTTCTCACAAATTAATATTGTTGACTCATGCAAACTCTTCACACTCCTCTCACATTCACTCTTGGCTGAAATTTTGGAGGTGAATGTACCTAGTTTTCATCAATTTTAAAGTCACCATTCACTCCATATCTCTTCACATTTTTCTCATAATTCATTCATCCATTTTATTCAAGCAAATACTCTCTTTCTCCCTATTTTTTTTTTCTTGTGAAATCTGACCAAAACCAGCAGCATTTCTGCTCAGAAATTTCGTGTTCATCATCTCCATTTTCCGTCTCCATTTTCGCTATATCGATCTTCTTTCCGTCTCCTTCGTTAAGGTATTAATCGACTTCATTTCCAATCGTTGTCACCTTAATTTTTCAGCGATATTATAGTATTTTCATACCATGGAATTCATGTTTTTTTTAAGGTTCCAAAGCGGTCCCGCAGAAGACGAGTATATCGTAGACTCAGATTTGGATTGAAGGTAACGTCGATGTTACTCGGTATTGCATGATTTTATTTGTGTAATTGCATGTATATAATTATAATTTTATTTTGACAATATATGTATGTCATATAATTTGGAAAATTTTTAAAAGTTGAAAATTTGCATGTTTCGATGTTTTTATCGCTTTTACGAGATTAACGATTAAATCATCATATTAATTTGTAAAATCATAATATTCGGCCTAAACATGTAATATATGTTTATATTCTATAAAAATGATATTTTTGATGATTTTTAATAATTTAGTATTTTTCTAATATTTTAGTTATCGATTATTGAGTTATTACCGTTTACGGACAAAAACGATTAAAAGCCGATTTTTAGTTCTAGTACCTAAACATTTTATTTTAATCTGATTTTTGACGTGGTGAAACTTTCTGGTGAAAAAGAATTTTCTGAATTTTTCATAATTTTTCGGAATTTTTAATTGGATGAATTAATTAATCACTTTAAATCACCGTTTTTCGTTAAAACCGTGTTTGTCGTTTAAATTCTCGATTTCTGGGCCTATGATTAAATCTGGATACAATGTGATTCTGATGATTTCATATTAAAATGTAATTTTGTGATTTTTAGTGCCTTAATAAATGTTCGGAATGATAAGTTTTATTAGTGGAATCATTAATTGTGAAAACGGGTTTTAAAGACGGTTTTGACGGGATTAAATCTGGAATTTTTGGAAATCTGGAAAAATGGTAGATTCTGGAAAATCATGATTTTTAGGTTTAATAATAATTTTTGGATATTAATACTTAGATCGTTTTGTAATTACTATTTTTGTTAATCGTTATTGTCGAGATTGGACGATTAACGAGAAAACGCTTTAAAAACCGAGTTTTAGGATTCTGGAAAATTTTATTTTCTGGACAGAATGTCCATAAATATATTTTAACCATTTTACGTAATTTTTGTACTATTTATTAAAGTCTTTAATTAATAAGTATTGATTTTTGGACAAATTGTGATTTATCGTTAAAATGCTTCGTTTTACCTAAAAGAATTATTTTTCCTGCAATTTTGAAAGTATTTAAATCTGAAACTTTAAGAGTTAAATCATCCCTTAACATATTCTAAATATATCCCATGGTTTAATTAAATAAAAGACGTTAAAATATTTAATTTGACATTTGCCGTAAAATCCTATTTATAATCGTATTGTCGAAACTAATAGTAATTAGGGAATTTTAGTTTTGTAAATTTTGGAAACACCCTAATTAGTAGTATTTAAAATGTTTAAAACATTTCTAAATCATTTTATAAACAGTTGTATGACGTTTCAATAATTTCATTCACTCAAATGTTCTCGTTTTAAGAATTAATATCGTTAAGGCCGAAAGTACTAGTTTTATAAATCTATATCGTTTACAAAAAGTGTGGTATTAGTATAAACTAATATTTTCGCTATTTTGATATGATGCTATTTTTAGTAAAGTTTCTAAAAATAGAAGTTTCCTAATATAGAAAGTTTCCTCTTTTGGAAAGTGATCCTTTTTTCCTTTTGTTCTCTTATTATATATATATATATATATATATATATATATATATATATATATATATATATATATATATAACGATGATGTCTTTTATATATCGATAATGGCTTGTTTTGGAGTTATGGAATAAGGACAAGTGTGGGTTTAGAGTAATATAGTCTGGGATGTACGTTTTTGCCATCAGCTATAAAGCCGGTGTGCCTAATTGGGGCACATTTGGTCGTTGAACTGGGCGTAGTTTCGCCCAGGAGAGTGTATGTTTTGACCTTAAGCTAGATATCGCATCGTGTTAGTCGCAGTCAGCTAAACTAGACATATTTGTTGTCTAGGAGGGGTGTGCACTACTTAAACCAGGACCTCGCTGCACGCAGTCCTGTTATAGTTGAGTTGCCTAGTTAGAGACTGGATTCTGTTATGAGTTAAGTCTACAGTTCTCGAAGCTAGTTTCTAGTATTATCCTAGTGAAAGTCTAGATTCTACATTAGTCCTATCCATAACGCCATTTTGATTATTTTATTTGTTATCGATATAAATTGGTTTGCAGGTTGGCAAATATTTTTATGTTTCTTCGGAAACCTATTTTAATATTTTGGTTTTGCGCTGAAAGCTTATTTTAATATGCAGTTTTACTGTTTTCCACTTTTACTATTTTTCTATAATAGTAATTACAGTTTTAAAATCATGTTATACGGCTGGGAGAACGTTGGCGTTGCTCCCCACTGATTGTGGCTGTTATGTTTTAACATGGCAGGTATACGTGTTCCGGGTGTGGGCTAGCGAGCAGTGTGGATCCTGCTTATTTATTTTTATAATTATGTCCTATGGATTGTTCAAACCCCTTTTGTGGATTGTTTTAAATTTTGGTCATTTTATTTAAGGCCTATTGTTTGACTTTACCATTTTAATTTTACTAAGACAGAGTTACAGTGTGTTTTAATCCCGACTCTACAGTGTTTCCGCCACTGTATCGCGTTAGATTTTCTAGGGGATTACATCCCGGAAGTCTACGCATACCCGCACCTTGCCGTCCTTCTTGGGTACTGGCACGATGTTTGCAACCCAGTCTGGATATTCAGACACTTGTATGAAGCCCGCTTTGAATTGCTTGTCGACTTCTTCTTTGACTTTGAGGGACCACTCGGGCCTCATTCTTCGGAGTTTCTGTTTTACCGGCTTACACCCATCTTTGATGGGTATACGGTGTTCAGCTATTTCCCGATCTATCCCCGGCATATCCTTGTAGGACCATGCAAAGACATCCTTGAATTCTTGGAGGAGGTCTGTGAATTGTTTTCTCTCCTCGGGATCTAAAGATAAGTCCAACTTAAGCATCTGGGGCTCTAAAGGGGTTCCTACATTGATGGACTCGGTTTCTTCAATTACCGGATCTCAGGACTCCCTTTGTTCGAGCTGCTCGACAAGATGCGGAGGTAGAGGTACCTGTTCGTCGGGTTTCTCAATGTCATAGCATATAAAATTTTTGAAATTGAAAGAATTTTGGAATTAAGACAAGTCGTAAGCGGAACAGTTCTCGTTATTATTAATAGTGAATTTGGAAAATAGCTCGAAGAGAGCGGCCATCTGATAGTTGGTCAGTGGCGGGATAGGGAGTGCTCTCAGGACAGGCCCCGAGACTCCAGTGGAAGTGGCTAAAGGAAGAGGGGTTACAGACTCGACTCTAGCATTGGACCCTCTAGACTTGGACTCAGACTCCGACTCTGACTCAGATTCAGACTCGGACTCGGACTCAGTATCCGGCATGTCTCCCTCGCCGGTGGTCAGCTTGTAGACTCGTCCTTGGCTGTCGGCCCACTTGATGGTCTTCCTCTAGGCCCTTTTCCCGGTGTCTGCACCAACTTCGAAGATCAGCTTAGTTGGGTCAAACCGATTGCTGCGGAGAATCAGGTTAACCAGATCTTCTTTTGGAGCAGGGATGGCCTTGTCTTCTCCGAATAGGAGCCCCAGCACGGGCTCGGAGTTATCTTCACTCTCCTTGGATTCAGCCTAAACAAGGGTGAATATATCATTGGGGAGGAAATTGCACTCCCGAGCCATTTTGGTCTCGGGGTATGTGATAGTGGGCCGGTATAGCCTCACTTGAATAGCCCCGAAAACTGGTGTAACGAAGTAATCGGTTAGCTTTGGGCTGTAAGGGCCCAAGTAGGTGCCCTTGATGATGTTGGTAGCCTTTTGAATACCGGCCCGGACCACGTTTTCCGGGGTTATAGCATACCCTAAACCGAATCGTGATTCGCCGTCGTTTAGGACCTCGATGATCTTCCCAGCTGGAAGATATGGTCTCGAGGTAGCCCCCGGTAAATAGCCCAAGTTTTGTAGCATCGTTTCGATGCTAGTAGGAAAGTAGGGCCTGAAGAGATATTCCTCTTCGATCATTCCCACGAAATCAAATCCTCGTGGGTCGGCCCGGCCCGTAGCATTGCAGCTTGCCACGGTAATGGGGGTCGCCTCCAGTGTGATGACACCGTCTTGAAGAGGCATCTTGACCTTTCTATGGAGGGTAGAGGACACGGCCTTGACTGCATGGATCCAAGGCCTTCCTAGTAGCAAGTTGAAAGATGAGGTGACATCAATCAGCTGGAACTCCAGTTCTTTTTCGATTGGGCCCGTTATAATTGTTATTTTAACGGCTCCAGCAACCGGTTTTGGGCTTCCATCAAAAGCCTGGATAGTCTGCGCGGTCGGAAGATAGTCGACCTCGGTGATGGCGAGGGCTTTGGCGGTCCTCAAAGGAAGGACATTCACAGCGGATCCATCATCGATTAGGGTCATTGGGAGGTATTTCCCTCGACAAATGACCGTGATGTACAAGGCCAAGTTATGATTGGGCCTGAATGGTAGAAGGCCAGACTCGGAGAAGGTGATGAGTGGGCCTTCTTCTTTGGGCTTGCCCTTGAGATAGGGCATGATAGTGGCTACCATTTCAGAAGGGGTAACCTGTGAGTCGACCTTGATTTCATCGAGAGCCTTCGTAAGTGCTTCCCGATGTGCTTGCGAGCTGACCAGGAGTTGTCATATGGTTAGATTGGCATGAACCCTCTTCAATTACTTAACCAGGGCCGTGTCGTTGCTTGGTTCCTCGAGGGTAGGCTCCGTCCTGGCAGGTTCAGTGACGATTGTGGGGATAGGATGCCCGGTGGTGGCGAGGTGGTTGGTGGCTAAAGCTTTAGATTTAGCCTTTCGTACCTCTTCAATGGTGATGGGGACAGCTTCCTGTTGTGTGTCAAATTTGGACCATTTTTCCTCCCATTTAAGCCTGTTTTTCCTCTGTTTTGCGAGAATAGAGTGCGATTATCGCCGTATTTTGAGTAATTCTCGCATTAGAGTCTCTCTTTTACATTTTACGTGTTTTTGGTAGTTTTCTGTCTATTTTGATAGGATTTTCGACCAAAAACGTGTCTGAGCCTCTATGAGCATGAGAGAGAGGGAAACTGTCCGAAAAGCAAAGCACGCAACTCAAAATCCAAAGTCCAAACCCAAGAGGTGAAGCCTTGTGCGAAAAGGAAAAAATATAAGTCCATTGGGAATCTTCACCGGAGAGGTCGAATTTCAAATGATATTATCTAGAGTTCTAGACCTCAGATCAAAGCGATTTCAGTTGGAAGTGAAAGCTTATCTTCTTAGCTTTCCAACGACATATCACACGCCCCAAACGTAGTTCAAACGAGAGAGTTATGACCCTCTGAAGTCACAGGGCAAAATTTCACCCGATGAGAATTTGACCGGGCGAAATTTCGCCCGATGGTGTTCCTCCTCAGATTGCCATTTTGGACAAAACGTTCATACGGTGAAATTTCACCCTATGAGTTGACCGGGCGAAATTTCGCCCGATGGAGAAATGCGCCAAAAATCGCAAAATGAGAAGAAAATCTCACCGGGTGAAATTTCACCGTGTGGTGTCAGCTCGTCAACCGCAGGGTGAAGTTTTGCCCCATGAAGATGCAAAGGGTGAAGGTCTAACTTAAAAGAAGAGGAATTGGATTTGGGCTTGAAGATTGTGTGACCCATGAAGAACCCCTATAAATACTACACCTAGGGTTTCATTCTAACTTGTGCCTTAAGTGTGCCTCCCTCTTTAGGGTAGGTTAGTTAGTAGATCTCCTTAGGAGTAGTAGTAGTAGTAGTAGTTCACATAGTAGAAAAACTCCATAGATTTAGTGATTCTTAGTTTAGATTAAATTCACTCTATAATTTGAAATCAAGTTATCATCTATTTTGAAGATTTGGGCTTTATGTTGAAGATTGAAGAATATTGCAGGGATTGGTGACAAGTTCTTGTATTATCCCTTTCAAGATTCAATTTTTATGCAATCTTCATCTTCCTCTTTAGTGTTCTCCATAATTGGTAGTTTCTTTCCTCTCTCTTTCTCCATAATTAGTTTATGTTTTTCTCTTTCCTTTGTTAGTTTTTCTATAGTTTGTGTGGTAGTTTATTTCTCCTCCTTAGTGTTTTGATGCTCTCCATTATGAATAGTGAGTAGATTT
This sequence comes from Agrostemma githago, assembly GCA_958450325.1. Taxonomy (NCBI): domain Eukaryota; kingdom Viridiplantae; phylum Streptophyta; class Magnoliopsida; order Caryophyllales; family Caryophyllaceae; genus Agrostemma; species Agrostemma githago. The sequence goes on along the minus strand of OY288247.1, from coordinate 54,102,821 downwards.
CTTGTTGGGGAATTTAGGGATGAGGATTTGGATTATTTGAATTGAGGGATGTTGGTGGGTTGTTTACTTGTTGATTTATCAATTTGAGGTTTTTGTGTCTTTGTTGACTTAGACCGGCCGGCAAGATCGACCTTGACTCACTCTTATCAATATGGGGAAACTCGGGTAGGAGTTACCTTGACTTGAGACTTACCCTTTCGCCACGAAAGCGGGTATAGGTGGGTTGGGTGAAGAAATCGAAAGGTGGCATTCTCCCTTATCAACGTTGTGACTAAAACTCGATTCCGAGATTCTTAGACCCCATTTCCGAATCCCGACTCTCCCCAACGCCTTTCCCGTCATAGTTTCTAGCTTAGTCGTCTAACTCGCTAGCTCTAGTTCCCTCTTCTCGTCCCAAAACACTCATCTTCTCATCCCAAAACCCCCATCTCAACCCCAATCGCAACTAAACCTAGACTTGGCCGATATCGCTTAACCGCCTCCCTGTGGTTCGACCTCGACTTGCCGCTACTACATAGTAGTGAGTTGGGACTAAAAAGATTGTTTGCATGCGTGTCAGCGACAGCGCGCATCAAAATGGCACCGTTGCCGGGGAGGCGGCGATTAGTTAATTAATTAAGTCTTTGTTTGATTGTGTTTGGTTAATTGTTTTTCCTTCCTCCTACCCTAGTGCCATTAGGTGCTAGGAGGCTCATCGTTTGTTAAGTTTTTGCTAGGTATACTTTTGATTTAGGTTGCTTGATCCCCATTCGGAGAACAAGTCGCTTGGAAATATTGTGGACTGAAGCAACAACTTGATGTTGTTATCTTCCACCAATTTCTGCATTCCTCATCACCCCATCTTTGAACAACATCCAAGGATTCAAGTATGGCTACACTTGGATCCCATTCTCAACCATCCAGTGAAGAAATTTTGGTTGCAAATCAGTTCAACCAAAGTTGTTCTTATTCTCAAGGACCACCTCGAACTAGCTATGGTCCTCCTTTTGGAATCTATCTTCTACACAATCAAGGTCATCCAAGGCATTCTCAAGGACTCTTTCAACCTTTTTATAACATTCAACAAACGATCAAGTATCTATTGGAAGAAAATGCATCAAATCGAGCTAGACTTGAAGCTTTAGAGGCACGTGCCGCCTCGCAAGCTCGATTTTCTTATGAACCGACCAATTCTTCCAATCAAGCATCCGCGAATGTTATTAAGGTATTGAGCATAAAGGAACCGGGCGAAATTTCGCCCAATGGAGAAAAGCGCCAAAAATCGCAAAATGAGAAGAAAATCTCACCGGGTGAAATTTCACCCGGTGGTGTCAGCTCGTCAACCGCAGGGTGAAGTTTTGCCCCATGAAGATGCAAAGGGTGAAGGTCTAGCTTAAAAGAAGAGGAATTGGTTTTGGGCTTGAAGATTGTGTGACCCATGAAGAACCCCTATAAATACTACACCTAGGGTTTCATTCTAACTTGTGCCTTAAATGTGCCTCCCTCTTTAGGGTAGGTTAGTTAGTAGATCTCCTTAGGAGTAGTAGTAGTAGTAGTAGTAGTAGTAGTAGTAGTAGTAGTAGTAGTTCACATAGTAGAAAAACTCCATAGATTTAGTGATTCTTAGTTTAGATTAAATTCACTCTATAATTTGAAATCAAGTTATCATCTATTTTGAAGATTTGGGCTTTATGTTGAAGATTGAAGAATATTGCGAGGATTGGTGACAAGTTCTTGTATTATCCCTTTCAAGATTCAATTTTTATGTAATCTTCATCTTCCTCTTTAGTGTTCTCCATAATTGGTAGTTTCTTTCCTCTCTCTTTGTCCATAATTAGTTTATGTTTTTCTCTTTCCTTTGTTAGTTTTTCTATAGTTTGTGTGGTAGATTATTTCTCCTCCTTAGTGTTTTGATGCTCTCCATTATGAATAGTGAGTAGATTTCTTGTTGGGGAATTTAGGGATGAGGATTTGGATTATTTGAATTGAGGGATGTTGGTGGGTTGTTTACTTGTTGATTTATCAATTTGAGGTTTTTGTGTCTTTGTTAACTTAGACCGGCCGGCAAGATCGACCTTGACTCATTCTTATCAATATGGGGAAATTTGGGGTAGGAGTTACCTTGACTTGAGACTTACCCTTTTGCCGCGAAAGCGGGTATAGGTGGGTTGGGTGAAGAAATCGAAAGGTGGCATTCTCCCTTATCAACGTTGTGACTAAAACTCGATTCCGAGATTCTTAGACCCCATTTCCGAATCCCGACTATCCCCAACGCCTTTCCCGTCATAGTTTCTAGCATAATCGTCTAACTCGCTAGCTCTAGTTCCCTCTTCTCGTCCCAAAACCCTCATCTTCTCATCCCAAAACCCCCATCTCAACCCCAATCGCAACTAAACCTAAACTTGACCGATATCGCTTAACCGCCTCCGTGTGGTTCGACCTCGACTTGTCGCTACTACATAGTAGTGAGTTGGGACTAAAAATATTGTTTGCATGCGTGTCACCGATAGCGCGCATCACTTCCCCTTTGGCTAAGTAGACATCCTCTTCATCATCGAACCATATCCCGTTAATTTGTGGGATAAAGGGGGAAATGAGATGAGAGCAGTCGATTACCTCTCCGGTAAAAATGGCGTGAGCACTGAACGGGTTTTCTTTGTTGCTCGGCTTGTCCCCGTGCAATGGTATTTTCCCGCTCTCGATCAGATCTTGGATGAGATGCTTTAATTTCCAGCATTTTTCAGTATCGTGCCCATTACATCGATAATATTGGTAATAGGCCTGAACGTTGTAACTCTTGTATCTTTTCTCCACTGGAACTTCTGGAGTTGGGCCTATTGGTTGGATCAGGCCCTTTGAAGATAGCTTTTGTAAGGCGTAGGTATAGGTAGTCCCTATATCCGTGAATACCCGAGTTGGAGTATTCTTTTCGGATGAGGTATCTAGCAGATTAACCTCATCGAAGATGCTGCGGGTTGCAGCTACAGGTGTGGGCTTGCTCACAAATGAACTGGCCCCTTGATATCCCTTGGTAGAGGCCTTAGTCAGGCTCTCTAACCTTAAATCAACCTCGATCCTTGTACCCATTTCAGTTAGAGTGGCAAAGTTGGGAATGACAGCATACCGGAGATGGACCCGGTAGGAAGGGAGGAGGTTCTTCACAAAGGCCTCCACTAAGACTTTCTCGTTGGGCTAATCGACCAACTTTACGCTCTCGACCCTCCACCTTTGAAGGTACTTGGTGAACCCTTCTTTGGGCTCTTGGGCCATAATCTCCAGAGTACGCATCGTAGTCTGGATCTCGGTATTATCAGCGTAATTCCGAGCAAATTCAGTTGCCACATCGTCCCAAGTCTTGTACTTCTTGGAATCGAGCCTGTAGTACCAGGCTTTGGGATGCTTCTCGAGGGAGGAAGCGAACAAATGTTTGAACATGGTGGACTTCACCCCCTTGACGGCCATAAATTCTTTGAAAGCCCGTATGTGATGGACCGAGTCTTCAGTACCCTCAAACATCGGTATTCCCGTAAGGTTGAGGTTGGCGGGTAACTCGTCATTTAGAGGCGAGTAGGAGCGAGCATTCTCCGTATGGATCGAGTTGCTTGTTGACAAGTGGACTTGTTCTTCAAGCTTGCGAACGACGCTGATTAGTTCAGTTGTGGGCCCGGTGGGCTCTGATCCCTCTGCAGGAGTCCCTTTCTCTACGACGCTCAAACGGGTGGCAAGGGTCGTTTGGTCGGTCTGGATGGCAGTCAATTGGGTCTCAATCTTGGCCAGTGCGGCGGTCTGTTGATCCAGAGTTGCTTGCATTTTCTGGCGTCTGGTTAACTGTGGCATGTCTGTAAGAATACCACGTAATCAGAAATTAGCCCAGACCCTGGAATAAAAAGTACATCCTGAGCAAAGGAAAGACTGAAAAGGAAATGACTCGGAAAAGACACCTAGACGGGTGACTTGTGAAAGGTGGGCCTCCCTTAGAATCCGGCAATGTGGGTCGGGCCCTGTTCGAAGGAAGGTCCACGTGAGACATCCCCAGACTTTGGACTCGAATGTGTAGACGGACCCTTTTTTGTAAGAGTATGTCTTACGTAGGTGGGCCATGCCTTAGTCAAATAAGGCGGACTGGGATAGAGAGGAAACCCGTGATGTAAGATCGACGGAGTTTCGACGCAAAAGACTTTGATGACTTACGACACGACCCGACACTACTAAATACGGGAAGTCCTAAGAAGAGGGAGGTTTTGACAAGGAATTTTTTTTGGAAAATCCGAGAAGACTCGGCGGAGGGCCCGATTTCTCGAAAATCGGAAAGTGTATCGAGCCGCAATTTTGAAGGTGTAGACACCCGCATTTTGCCTGCTAGTGTCTATAGTAGTTCCCGACAAAACACCCGATGATGATCGGACGTAAACGTGACTTAATACGCTCGAATACGGACTCGGAATCAATAGTATCCGACGTGGGCATTTAGCGGAGTGCAAATCTCTCAAAACCGACCTCAAATCCAGGCCCAGTGGGCCGTTTCCAATAAAATGAGACTAATTTGGGTCAAGACCGTCACCGGAAATAAAACCGTCTTTTAGCGACCGAGTCAAAACCCGGTCAAAGTCGAATCCCGAAACGAACCAGCCTCACATTATGTCCAAGTACACAAAATGAATCAAGTCACAACAACCAAATCATTCAAAAAAAAGTCAACAAATCATTCCTAAAATATCTCATCCTAATTGATCCACTCGATCGAGTGGATTGACCCACTCGGTCGAGTGGAGCCTCAAAAACGGACCAGATTCATTTCTGAAGGCACTCGACCGAGTGCACTAGGGCACTCGATCGAATGACCCTAAACCGGGGTCCTCCGTATAAATACCCATCACATCAATTCATTTCACGAGGTTTTTCCAACCCTTTCAATCCACATTCAACCTTACACATATTAAACCTTCAAACCTTCATCACCCTTGAGTTCTAGGCACTCATACACACACACACATACATATTCAAAATTCCGAGATCAAAACTCGTCAAAGACATACACCATAACTCTACTTACATATCTCGACACTCCCGTGCTCACGTCGCCACTACGAGTCCGTTTCCGAGATCGTTTAAGCATGTAGGTTGAGGGTGTCATCAAACCCCGTTCCTTTTTCTCCCTTATCTTTTTACCGTTTATATATATATATATATATATATATATATATATATATATATATATATATATATATATATATATATATATATATATATATATATTATGTACTATTATTATTATTATTAACATACTAACACTAACATTTTAATTCAGTTACTAACATTATTTTAATTTTGCTACTAACATTTCATTTATCGCAATCTAACTTTTTTTATTATTTATTGTATCTAACCTCTAACATTTAATTATCGTCATTAACATATTACTACCGTGTGTGTGTGTGTGTGTATATATATATATATATATATTTATATAATATTAAAATTCGGATCTTAACACGTTTGACTACGACGATCATCCAAAGTCCGTTTAATCCCTTTACGAGTCACGACGGAGGTGACACCCTTTCGAGGAGCGCCGCCCCAATGTACTCAAGGGCATAGCGCGATCGTGATTGCTCATAGTTGAACGTGTAAGACTCCATTTCTAAGATTAGTACGAGATCCGTTGAGGCGAAAACCGACATCACATAATCCTTTAGGATTAGTATCGATGTCGTGACGCGGAGGACTATAATTTCGTTATTAATCAAACTTTTCAATCACATAATAGCATATTTCATAAAATCCCGATAACGGTCTCATAATTGTATAATACACGTTTATGACATCGAGAACCGAGTTGAATTTAAATAATGCAATATTTTTATTTAACTCGGTCAATTATCGAATTCAAACAAATAAAAATGAAACAAGCCATGCCTCGTACAGGGGGCACTCGACCGAGTGCCATGGGCCACTCGATCAAGTAGCACCCCAAACACCGGGCAGTAGCTACCTTAAAGGCGCACTCGACCGAGTCCATGCCATGACTCGATCGAGTGGGTCCTGTAGCCCAGAAATCCGAGCGCTTCGATCATCATTTGAGCCTCGTCATTTTTTACGACTTTTAGTCGACACGTGTAAAGTCAATCACGTGATCCTATTTTTCAAAACTCATGCATATCATATCACTTAAAACGACTTTGATCGACGGTCTTGCACTATTAATCTTGTGTCGACGACTCTTTAGTCGTATCCGACACATAATTAATTTAGACTCTATTCCTCGATGTGATAAGTTGGGACAAGGCATCGGGATTCGGGATCGGGCTAGCATCACGCTTAGGTTCCATATCTCCGTCCTTCGCTTAATACGCAATATAATGCGTAATTAATCGAAGTTCGTCCATTTGCACAACTTACGGTCTAGTTTATATTTATTATATACGGGTCCGTTTCTAGTTAACATTTGCTGCTTATAATTCAATTATTCTATTTTATTGCTCGTTGTATTGTGAATTCCGGGTTGTATTCCGCCCGTGTAATTTGTAATTTATTTACGAGTTTTCTATTATTTGATGTTTGCCATTTATTTATTCAAACGAACATCACATGCTAAATCACTTTGATGTGAATCAAGATGCATTAAAATGACGTAGCTCACATTTAATTCGCATGCTTAGCCGAAAACGTTGTTTGCATATCATTTAGTCGTTTCGCTAGCGCGCGCACACGAACACGAACGATGTCTTAGTAGAGGCCGCCATGTGCGGGCGGGGTTGGGTGTCCTTAGTGGGCTTCCCAACACGTACCCTCACCCCTTACTCAGAACCTTGGTTTCCGGATGCCCGAAACCATTGGCGCTCGAGAGTCATTCTATATACGAAAGCCGATTTAAACGGTATCGATATTGCAATGCAAAGGGACGAGCCCCATAAACTCTGAAATCGAAGTGGGCCGTACTTTGTGTACAGCCCATGACGATATAGAGTGGGCTCGTATGGTTCCGAATAACCACAAAATTCGGTGGCGACTACATTTTGACTTAAATTTCGAACCCGAGAACAATCTCACCACGAGATTCATTCGCCTACCCAAACCCGCGCGTGGCCGCGTCGGGGTGGACCTACGTCATGTCCACATAAGGTTTGAAAATATTTTTGAATTTGAAATGGGCAGAATACCGGCTAGAAATAGGCTATTTTGAGTAAAAACATAAGTCCTAAATTCGGTATGCTTCCCGGGTTTTGAAATTGGATACTTTAAAAAATATGTATTTTTGAAAAAAATGACGTTTTTTTGAAAACGACATAGAAACCAAGTACTCCCTCCTATTCAGAGTATTCCTCCCCAATTTTTTTGAGGAGGAAACCAAGGAGGGAGTAAAATAATAATAAAGGGTGGAGATAAAATAAGAGAGATGAATAGAAAGTGGGGTATGAAGTGTAAAAGGTGGGGTATAAAGTGAAAAGGTATTGAGTTTAGGTGTGGAGGAAAAGAATAAAGAATTGAAGGAAGAATAAAGAATGATTAAAATTATTTCCAAAAAAGAAAAGTGGGAAGAAAACCAAACTAAGCTCAAAAAGGAAAGTGGGAGGAATACTCTGAATAGGAGGCCAGGAAGTAGCATATAGTCACGTAAGCATTATAACGACGCCATGTATGCTCTACACTAAGTCTCGGTCGGTCTATAAAGGGTCTATACCAGTGCTCATAGCCTATCCGTGAATCGGGACGGACTTCTGACGGGAGGGACTTGCCGTGGGTCCCACCGATCAAATAATAACCAACTAATCCTAACTGGGTAGATAGGGCAAGTCGGGTCAAGTCCACGGGGACGGTAAGAGGTGTCTAGACTAAGGTCACCCAAATACAAGACTAGGTCAACAAGGCTAAACTATGCTAAAACGATGAAAGGGGGAGAAACTAAGACTAAGGACAAGCTAAGTGTAACAACTAAAGCTAGAAGACTCAACTAACTAGAGAAATAATAGCTAAGAGGAAGAGGAAATCAAATAAGAAAAGAACTAGGATTAGGTCGGGTTCAAGGGTGATGAAATGATTAAGGGGAAGCAAAAATGAAGGGGTAGTCGAGCTATCTAGGCATAGTCCGGGCTCTCGCTACTTAGACCGACCTAGAGGCTCCTCGCTCTCGCGCAAGAACCCATCCTAGCAACATACAAGACCGCAAGGAGAAGGCAAGAAAACATGCATTTGCAACTACAAGTCATTCAAGCATTTCGTCAAACATGTTCTATGCATGCAACTAGGAAGCAACCCAAACTTCCACCAACAATCTACACAAACCCTTAGCCACCCATTAATCCACCCAATTCCCATACTAATCCTAGCAAGAGACTACTCACACATATCTAAACTTAAACTAACACAAACATGAGAAACAAACACAAGAACAAGAACATACACAATGGAAAATAACAAGGATGAACAATGGACAATACAATGAACAATGAACAAAGAATGAAACTTTAATGATAAAACAAGATTAAGAGAAGGGAAAAGAGAGATTATACCAAACAAGAGAAGATGAAAAGAATAAATCTTGCATATATAGAGAAAAACCAAAATACATCCACCAAGGTTGTCAATCTTGATAGAGATCTTCAAGAATTCCCATAATACAAGGATTAAACTAGGATTAATGATTAACTAAGGACTAATCTACAATAATCTAAGCTAATCTAACCTAAAGTAGTTTAGGGTTTAGTGGGTAATGTAAAATAAAGCATATGTCCTTAAACAATACAAGAGGGGGGGTATATATAGGGTTTCACGAGCAAAGGATTGAAGGAAAGCGAAACAGCCCATTTCTGGGCTCTTCCCGGCCGGGAAGGTGGTGGTCCCAACCGGGAAGAGTTGGTCCCGACCGAGAAGGTCATGATCCCGGCCGGGATCAACCTCCAGAAACTCGGCTTTCTTCGTCTCTTCATCCCGGTCGTGATGGATGTCTTCCCAACCGGGATGGGTCTTGTAGGCTTCAAATATGGTCCCATAGGTCCCTCCTTGCTCTTGTTAGGCTTCTCATCGATTCTCGGTGCTCGGGAATGGGTCCCAAGGGCTCGGGATCGAGTCTAGGCCACCGGGTGATCGTCGCTTCTCTTCGTTGGCTCCAAATGTGTCTGAAACGAGTCGGAATCGTTCCATATCTCCAATAATGGTCCTAGGAACCTAACACAAGCTAGAAGAAGCGTAAGTAGCCTCTAAAACCGCTCCGAAGAGCGATTCCACAAGAGAAACCGGGACCAAACACAACAAATAAGCACTACAAACCACACTTATCAACTCCCCCACACTTAACCCTTACTCGCCCTCGAGTAGGCACGAACTAACTACTAAACTAAACTAAAATACTAGCCGAGCGGGTATTGGTGCACCCTACGCCCTTTCAACTTACGCAAGAACACTTAGACGACAAGTGCTCTCCGCAAGGCAAGTGAGGTCTTGCGACAAAACTGTGGACACAACCGAACACTAAAACACATAAACAAACAAACACACAAACAAACAAACAAACAAACGGTTGCATCCAAGACAAAACAAATACCGCTTCCCTCAACAAAGCGGTGAAAGAGACACCGGTTAAGGACTCAAGGCAAGTGACAACGTTCCCAAGCTGGCAATACAAACCGAAATGGACAAAACTCTAATAGTATGACGACAAAGCAACAAAAACGTTGGTAACTTACCTAGGTTCCTCCTAACCATCTAAGAACGTACCACGGGACGATAGGAGGGATGGAAAAAGGATGAACCACGGAGTTAGTCGACACTGTAGGTAAGTGAAGCCCCGCCCCCCTTAGCAATGAGCCAAGAGGGTCGTCCCATGCTCAAAATCGTCCAACTAGTCCATGTAAAAAAAAGGTGGATAAAGTTGCAAAATGAGGGAAGACCGACTAATTACCGCTATCATCCTTCCTAGGGACTCGGTCCTTTGGTAGGCTCTTCACGGTAGTAGTCGGCAAAACACTTATTTTGAGGGGTGAGAATTCTTTTTGTGAGATGATTTTCTTTGGCATCTTTCTTTTGCATTTGGCTTTTGAGTTTCTATGCCATTTCTTTTTCTTCTTTTGTATTTTGTTTTTCTTTTGTTGTGCCTTTTCTTTTTCTTTCTTTTTGCCTTGGTTTGCCCTTTTGGCTAGCTTTTGTTTTGTGGGCATTCAATCACAACCAAGTAAGATACTTCAACATATTGCAACTTATTTGTGGAAAAATGTGTAGAAAGTAGGGAAATGGGTAAGTTGGGACGGGCCCTTCCCTTCAAACCCACAAAAAAGGGGGAAACTTGGACTAAATCAAAGCAATTTCAAATACGGTCACCTAAGGGACGGGACTCGGCAACCAAGGCCTTTTCACTCCGTGGGTGGTCATAATGGTCAAAATGCAAATCCCGTAGTAAATCCCTAGTAGACTAGGTGGACGCAAGGTAAGAAACCAACGAAATCATTGATTTAAAGTCATTCTACTAGACTAAAGTCCAAGACTCGACTCCTATTGCTAAAAAGGGAAAGTAAACCCTTGCGCACTAGCCTCAAAACCGTGTTTTCGAAAACCTTTTTACACACTAGACACAACTAAACAAGACAACACAAAGACACAACAAAACGAAAGGAAAAGAGACAAACACAACAAAACAAAACAAAACAAGATAAAAGAGAACAAGCACATAAAGAAAACAAACACCACCCCGAAACTTCCAAACAAGTCACCATATCAACCACAAACTTCACAAAGATCCACCCGAGCACACCATCACAAATCTCCTTCAAACTCCACAAAAAAAGGAAAAAGGAGAAAGAATTGAAGGGGTATTACCGGATGTCTTGAGCCTTTCGAAACTCACGGCGAAGATCACGCAACCTACAAGGAATGGGGAGGCAAAACACACACAATACAACAAAAATACGACACAACAACACAAAATAAAAAGACACAAAGGAAAAACTTTTTGGTTTTTATGAAAATTTTCAAATTTTAGGATTTTTAAGATTTTTTTCGAAAAAACTACAAAAATAAAGCTAGACTAGACTAATATATCGCTCCCCCACACTTAAACCGAGCAATGTCCTCATGCTCGATCGGCAGTGTGTGGAAGACACAAAAAAAAAAGAAAAAGGGAAATAAAAGAACTAAAAATCAAAGAGAAAGTGAAGAAAGGGTAGAATGTGTCCGGCCGGGGTGTAGTCAAGTCACCAAGGGCCGAGACAAGAAGAGATATGGATGGGGGAAGAAATAAAAAGAAGAAAATCAAAGGAAATGGGAGGGGAGGGCTAGTTGTAATCAAGTCACCTAGCCCGGATTCCGCCTAAATCCGACTAAATCCTACCAAAAGGAAATAAAATAAAGAAAAGGTGAAATTACTTGTCAATTTGGATTTTGAAATGACCCTCGATGTAATCACGTCATCGAGAATCGGGAGCAATAGTAACCAAGGCCCCGAGGGCCACCATGACACAAATATGATAAGGGGAAGGGGAACATACAAAGGGAGACAAGAAATAAAAGACGGAAAAGAAGGAGAGTCGCCTACCAAACGGTTAGCAACTCACTAACTCCATCGCCTCAATGATCATAATAGGCACGTTGCTTGTCTTCATCATCGATATTCCTCTTCTTGCTCAATGTAGGTGCATGGTTGAAGTTCTAGGCTTGCATTGGTGTAAATGAGGTGGGATTTGAGGTGAAACTCGGTGTATAGTGAAGAGAAGATGAGATGAAGGTATATATGTATGAAGTGTAGGGGTCATATGATAGTTGCAGGGTAGGTAGGGAGGTTGGGAGGGGGTACAAAACGGTGGGGTGGGGTTTAAATGAAGGAATAAAGTCGGATGAGGCTGCAGGGGACCATCCCGGTCATGACAGACCTCGTCTCGGTCGGGATGGTTCCTTCCCAGTCGGGATGACCATGATCCCGGTCGGGATAGACAGGCAGTAGCTCCAACTTTTGTGCACACATCATCCCGGTCGGGATGACTCTTCTAGTCCTTCAATCCTCTAGTAACTCCACCCACAAGGCAACAAATACATCGAGATTTAGAATCTCATCCCCAAAGGCTTAAGAAAAGCTCAAAAACCCGACTTCCTTGCTCAAGATCCAAGCTTCTATCAACGACCACTCCTCTAAAAACTTCATCTTCACTATCAACCTATCAAATAAACTCAAGACATCCATCAAAATCCCTCCCTCACATCGCTCATCAAATAACCAAACGACAAGAAATCCACAAACACACAAATATCCTAGAAACAAAATCACAATAAACACAATTACAAACACAAAAACTAAAAAGAAGAGAGAAAAGGGAATATACAACATGACGGTTCTTAAGGAACTCCGTCAAACCTAGGATGGTGGACTCCTCATTCCTAACCATAGCCATCAAGGGCTCGGAGGAGCAAGTCAAATGCTCGAGCCATATCGTAGAGAGGGCTCATTGAGTACCCGAGCCAAGCTATCCTCCAAAGCCTCCAAGTCGGAAGCAAGAAGTAGTCACCTAAAGACCCAATGTCATCTTTCAAGTGGTCTCCGGGGTCTTTCCTTCCTAAGCATCACCTCCAAACACAAGCAAGCTTCATATACTTAACAGGAGGCATAAAAAGCGGTTTTGGCCCCGCTTCTTTATTGCACATCCTCATATCTTCATCAAGTTATGGTTCCCCATCTTCAAGTCTCCAAACATCATTTGGCCTCACATCATCTTGGAGGAGAGAATTGAAACTTCTACCGGCGGTTTCAATCTCTTCCAAACCATTGCTTCGCTCACTTGTAAGAGGCTCTTGATGTTCTTCCACATTTTCGCACAAGGGCAACTTGGGCTCATCATTTTCACCCAACGACTTCACAACTTGTACCACCTCATTCAACTCACTAACCTCCTCCAATTCTTCACCATCAATGCCTTCATCAAGGGTCATTTCCTCATTCGTCTCGTCTTGGGTAGACAATTGAGGTTCTTCATAGCAAGTCTCGCTTCCCAAAGGGACTTCATCGGCGGCTTCATGATTGGGTTGCTCCCCTTGATTAAGTGAGCACCCTTCGTCGAGTTGTGATGTTCGGGTTAAAAACATTACGGTTTTAACCGATAACGCATTTAATCGAGCATCCATCGCCTCATTCTCCCTTCGATATTGGGCCATGAATTCATCTTGATCTTTTTGCATTTGGATGGCCATTTCTTGTTGGCTCTTTTGCAATTGAAGAATCGATTGAAATAACTCCAAGTTGGGCATTTGGTCATTGGGGTCTTGTAAAGCTCCTTGAAAATCTTGATGATGCCCAAGGGGTGGGGCATCATATTGTTGGTAGTGAAGTTGAGGTGGTTGGTAATATGGTGGGTTTTGGGGAAATTGGCTTCCATAAGGAGAAATATGATGAGGCATGGTGGGTTCATGATGGTAATTTGAGTAATAACCACCACGATCACAAGGTTGATAAGCACTCACTTGATGGAAGCCGTTTCCATATCCTTGAAGCTCATACCCACGGGTTTCTTGATTACCCGATGAAGCTTGATAGTAGTAGGGAGACATCATGTCATATTCTTGATTCATAGAGGGAGAGGAGTAGCTCATGACGGCTTCTAAGGGTGTGAGGTTTAGATCAATCCTCACGTTTTGCTCGAAAACTAGGCTTGTACCCGGTTGGAAACCTCTCAATCTAGCAATCGTCCATTTATGCGACTCTGAGTCGTAAGGAAGAGGATGGTCACCACCTCTAGGAAAAAACTATAGACTAGGAGCAAACGTGAGAAGTCTAGTGCTTTTCGGGCACTAGATAAGAAGGAAATAAACTTCACACACACAAGAAGCAAAAGAAAAAAAACTACAAAAAAAAACGAAGACAAAGTCAAGTAAATAGGAAAACAAAGTCTAAACAAGCACCGTCCCCGGCAACGGCGCCAAATTGACGGGAGGGACTTGCTGTGGTCCCACCGATCATATAATAACCAACTAATCCTAACTGGGTAGATAGGGCAAGTCGGGTCAAGTCCACGGGGACGGTAAGAGGTGTCTAGACTAAGGTCACCCAAATACAAGACTAGGTCAACAAGGCTAAACTATGTTAAAACGATGAAAGGGGGAGAAACTAAGACTAAGGACAAGCTAAGTGTAACAACTAAAGCTAGAAGACTCAACTAACTAGAGAAATAATAGCTAAGAGGAAGAGGAAATCAAATAAGAAAAGAACTAGGATTAGGTCGGGTTCAAGGGTGATGAAATGATCAAGGGGAAGCGAGAATGAAGGGGTAGTCGAGCTATCTAGGCATAGTCCGGGCTCTCGCTACTTAGACCAACCTAGAGGCTCCTCGCTCTCGCGCAAGAAACCATCCTAGAAACATACAAGACCGCAAGGAGAAGGCAAGAAAACATGCATTTGCAACTACAAGTCATTCAAGCATTTCGTCAAACATGTTATATGCATACAACTAGGAAGCAACCCAAACTTCCACCAACAATCTACACAAACCCTTAGCCACCCATTAAGCCACCCAATTCCCATACTAATCCTAGCAAGAGACTACTCACACATATCTAAACTTAAACTAACACAAACATGAGAAACAAACACAAGAACAAGAACATACACAATGGAAAATAACAAGGATGAACAATGGACAATACAATGAACAATGAACAAAGAATGAAACTTTAATGATAAAACAAGATTAAGAGAAGGGAAAAGAGAGATTATACCAAACAAGAGAAGATGAAAAGAAGAAATCTTGCATATATAGAGAAAAACCCAAATACATCCACCAAGGTTGTCAATCTTGATAGAGATCTTCAAGAATTCCCATAATACAAGGATTAAACTAAGATTAATGATTAACTAAGGACTAATCTACACTAATCTAAGCTAATCTAACCTAAAGTAGTCTAGGGTTTAGTGGGTAATGTAAAATAAAGCATATGTCCTTAAACAATACAAGAGGGGGGTATATATAGGGTTTCACGAGCAAAGGATTGAAGGAAAGCGAAATAGCCCATTTCTGGGCTCTTCCCGGCCGGGAAGGTGGTGGTCCCGACCGGGAAGAGTTGGTCCCGACCGGGAAGGTCATGATCCCGGCCGGGATCAACCTCCAGAAGCTCGGCTTTCTTCGTCTCTTCATCCCGGTCGTGATGGATGTCTTCCCAACCGGGATGGGTCTTGTAGGCTTCAAATATGGTCCCATAGGTCCCTCCTTGCTCTTTTTAGGCTTCTCATCGATTCTCGGTGCTCGGGAATGGGTCCCAAGGGCTCGGGAATGGGTCCCAAGGGATTTCATTTCCTCTCAAGTGATTTGAACAAATTATCTAACTGAATTCATTCGAGTGATCAAATACATGTCCGATACTACCGACTTATCAAACCAAGATAACAAACATCTTTTCAAAGATCCAAATGAACTATTATGTAAGAAGAGAATGAGATGGTAAGAAACAACAAAGGTTTTTATAAGCTACATATGAAAAATCGTAATTCACTAAAAAAACTACATATAAAACATCGTAATTCATGTAGTGGAATAAATTTCATAAAGTGGAGGCTGACTGAATACCAAAATCACGAACAAAGAGATGACAATGTATTTACTTAGTTCGTCTTGATAACCCGAAAAAGTAAGTGGAAAGAGTTGTTGTACCTATCCAAGTACAAATAGAGAAAGGTCGGAAAAAGAAAGAAGTCGCTCACAGGTTAAGAATATAGGGTATAATATGATCTGAGTAACGTTTGGATTCCTTGGAATTATTTCGCTCATTCCTCTTTTTCTTGCCATCCTCACTCATTTGATCCATCACACCTGCCCAATCATTTACCAAATACTCCCTCTGTTTTTGTATGTCTTTTCTCGTTTCCTTAAAAAGCGGGAATAAACATAAAAAAACGGAGGGAGTACATACAACAATTTTTTTTAAAATGGCTTAAATACTCAAGAGGAAGCACGCAGCAGCATTACCTTTAAACCGATAGGGTCGACTAATGAGATAACTTTCGTCGACGACAGCAGTAAATCCTTTTGAATCACGAAATCCCTAGGAAACATTGCACAACAACGCACGCATTTCGGGTTTAAGATGGTCATAGCAGAACTTCAAAACATTATGGATTGAATAATTTAACACTTTAATTTAATGCTTAAAACATTATTGGCTCTACGTGTTAGACAATCAAGAAGATGATCAAATCAATGAGTTATTTGAGTTGATGGGGTAGCTGTTCAATATTTATTACTTATGTAAAAGAGGCTCCAAACCTTACAAATTGTATATGAGAGATGCATACCCTAGGATAGCTAATCTTCAAAAATTCAGAAGATAATTCAGAAATACGGAGTAACATTTCGAGAAAAAGTATTCTAGTAATCCAACTATGACCACTTAACCGTAAAATTAAATCCAATTGAAATACATAGTTGATGGGAAGGGATTTGTCGTGGATCCCGCCACCAAATAAAAACCGGCAAAACCTAACTAGGGTAGCTAGGGCAAGTCGGGTCGAATCCACAGGGACGGGAGGTCGGACTAAGGTATGCTACGGTCTAGGACTAAGTTCGAGACGAGCTAATCTAAGGAGGGGGAGACTAGGACTAAGCTAGGTCTAAAGCAAGAAAACAATCAAAGGAAACGGGCTAGGATTAGGTCGGGGTCAAAGGGGTAACGGAATGGTCAAGGAGGAGTTAGAGTGAAGGAGGTAGTAGGGTAATCTAGGTAATCTAACTTAGACTCACCTAGAGGTTCCACATGGAACCCATTTCGGCGACACACATGACAAAGGAAGGCAAGAAAAACAAGCATTCTAACCTACTTAGTCATTCAAGCATTCCAACAAACATGTGATGTGCATCAACCAAGAGGAAACCCAAATCTTCCACCAACATCTCCAACAAATCCTTAATCACCCAATTAACACCCTAATCACCCTACTAACCCTAGCAAGAACACTACTCTAACATAATCAAACTACAACTAACATGAACAAGAGGAATCATCATAAGAAACAAACATACCTAAACAAACTCAATCAAACTAACAAGAACAAGAACAAACAATAATAAAGATTCAAACTTGATTAAGGAACAAAGATTAAGAGAAGGAAAAGAATATTATACCTACTAACAAGATGAAAGGAAGAAGAAAACTTGCATAAATGAGAAAAACCCAAAACAAACATCCAAGTTTGTCAAGCTTGGTGGAGATCTTGAAAAATTCCCAAATTACAAGCATTAATCTAAGATTAACGATAATCTAAAGACTAATCTACACTAATCTATACTAATCTATGCTAAACTATGCTAGGGTTTAGTGGGAAGTGAAGAACATCCTCTTTACAAAACAAGGGAAGAGTATATATAGGGTTACAAATGGAAGGGAGAAGAAAGAAAGGAAATGCGGGCAGCAGCAGCACGGTCCCGATCGGGATGGGTTCAACCCGACCGGGACGGTCCTGTCATCCCGACCGGGACGGCCTGGCAGTGACACCCTCAAAAGCGCACTTCATCCCCGACGGGATGAGGTGCATACCCGTCGGGGATGAGTCTAGTAGGCCTCCAATATGACTCTTTTGGTTCCTTCTTGCCTCACATGGACTTCTCATCGATTCTCGGGACTCGGGATCGGGTCTCGGAGGCTCGGGAATGGGTCCCAAGGTCTCGGGGTCGATTCCAAAGCATCGAGTCATCGTTCCTTTACTCCGTTGGCTCCAAAATGTGTATGTATAGAGTCGGAATCGCTCCAACTCTTCCAAATCGGTCTCGGGAACCTGAAACGAACTAAAGGAAGCATAAGAAGCCCCTAAATCGCTCCCAAGAAGCGATTCTACAAGGGAAATGGGACCAAAACACTACAAAATAGGCACTACAAACCACACTTATCAATAGTGCAACTAATTGACAAAAACTGAACTAAAGCAATGAAAATTACCTGAAAATTCTTGTTGCAGAGCATAATCATCGGATCCGTCAGTTAGAATAAGCGGAATTCAACCTAATATACATAAACTGATATTATAAGTGAGCAAAACAAATCAATTGGGTTTACTTCAAAGAGAGGAAAAAAAGATGGAAAATTGATTTACCAGTTCAGTTCTCAGATCTAACGACTTTGATTTTGGCTCGTCTTCTGTTTTCTCCATGGAAAAGTTGCTGCTGCGGACCTGCGTTTTTTGTTACCACTGGTTTTCTTCTTCTCCTTCTCAAAAAAATTGAAATTTTGAGCAAGCTTTTTACATTGATGAAGGACAAAAATCAATCAGAACTTAAAAAAAGGAGAAGATTGATACATACAAACACGATTTGATTAATTTTTGGTGCTAATATAAACGATTTGATGGACAAAAATCAATCAGAACTAAAAAAGGAGAAGATTGATACATACAAACACGATTTGATTAATTTTTGGTGCTAATATAAACAATTTGATGGAGGAGAGGAAGTTTTTTTTTTTTGCTCTGACGGAGAAGATGAAGTGAATTAATTTGAGGTTTGAATGTTTGATGTTGAATGAAGTTTTGGTAGGGAAGAGTGAGCAGTTAGGGGAGAGGTTATTAAAGAGTGGGAGTTAGAGGGGGACAGTTTGGGCGAGAATGGGGAAGGGAGTTGGGGCTATGGCAGTTATCAAACTTATCATGTAAAACTGATGATTAATACAAAAATCAGATGCCATGTGTAGACACCCACATTTTGACCGCCAGGTGTCTATAGCAGTTTCCAAAAAACACCCGATGATGATCGGACGTAAACATGACTTAATACACTCGATTTTGGACTCAGAATCAATAGTAGTTGGCATGAGCTTTTAGCAGAGTAAAAATCTCACCAAACCGACCTCAAATTCAGGCCCAGTGGGTCGTTTCCAGTCAAATAAGACTAATTTGGGTCAAAACCGAGACCAGGGGCAAAACTGTCTTTTAACGACCGGGTCAAACCCCGGTCAAAGGCGTTTCCGAGGCATAGAAATCAGCCGTGCAAGCTTCGGCAATTTGATTCGGAGTCAAATACTACAAAAAAACAGCAATGAAGAAGAATTAAGCAAGCTTTTCCTATCTAAAACCGGATTCCTCCATCCAAAAACTGGAATCCTACTTCACCCCAACCGGTGTTTCTTCCCCTCTAAGCAACCTTTTCCTATCCAAAGTGGGTGTTTCTTTCCTATCCAAACCGTGTTTCTTCCCATCCAAGCCAGAAAACCTCCCCTATAAATACACCCCCCTTGCACACACAAAACATCAACAATTCACAACACAACAATTCCAATCCCGACATACACAAATTACAATCCGGAATTCCAGCAATACTAGGCATATTATATTCCGATATTTCCTCTATAAATTCTATAGGATTCCCGACCATTCACAACCCGAAGTTCTAGGCAATTTTAGGCAAACCATATACAAACCCGAGAGCAAAACTCGTCAGATCCCCTCCCTAACCATACACACCATAACTCACAAATATACATCTTAACGCTCCCGCGCCTAGGTCGCTACTACGAGCCCGTTTTCGAGATAATTAAGCATGTAGGTTGAGGGTGTTACAAATCCCGCTTTCTCCTTTTTTTTTCTCTTTCCTTTTCTTCTCTTTCTCTCGTTCGTCTGTCTTTTTTTATTCGGGTCGTCGTCGCGTCTTTTTCTTATTTCTTTTCTCGTCTATGATATCGATATTATCGTTACAATCTAATTTTATACAAAACAATCATTCTTAAAAATATTATATCGACTCTATAGTCGAATATCGTATCTAGAAGAACTAAATCAATCTCGTTGATGCTAAGATAATCGTCACATAGTCCTTAAAAATATACGACGATTTCAACGCAGAGAGAATTTATTTTAATTCAATTCTCCAACTATTCATAATCACCTTTTCTAAAAATCATTCCGAATATTCGATATTGATCCATAATCAAGTGTCGAATATGACGAATATCGAAATTTAAGTCGAGTATAAATCATACTATATTTATACGCGATTTAGCAAAATTATCGATTTTACAAAAAGCAATTTCGAAATCAAAAACGAAACGAACCACAGTTCGTACAGGGGGCACTCGATCGAGTGCCTAGCCCACTCGATCGAGTGGCACCCCAAAAATCGGGCAGAATACTTTTTTTCGAGACCACTCGGTCGAGTACCATAGTGACTCGATCGAGTGGCTCCTGTTTCATCAAAATCGTGAGTTTTTTAGCATCTTTCAAGTCCCGATCGAATATTTTTATGACTTCGGTCAACACGTGTCAATTCTATCACGTGATTCATCTTTTCAAAACCATGCATTGTATTTATTCAATATACAAAGCGTTACTAACTTGTTTGTTCATGTTTTCAGCGATTTATTTTATTGTTTGTTTTATTATACTAAAACGAACCTCGCATGCTAAATACAACTTTGACGTTAATTTAGACGCATTAAATCGACGTAGCAACCTATTCAAATTTTCACATGCTTAGTCAAAATACTGTTTGCATATCATCTCATCGAATTACTAACGCGCGTATTCAAAAATCAAACGATATCTTAGTAGAGGCCGCTAATGTGCGGGCGGGGTTGGGTGTTCTTTGTGAACTTCCCAACACGTACCCTCACCCCTTACTCAGAACCATGGTTTCCGGATGTCCGAATCCATTGGCACACGAGAGTCATTCAATACACGGTATCCGATAATGTCGGTATCGGTATCAAATGCAAAGGGACGAACCCAATAAACTCTGACATCCGAATGGGCCATACTTTGTCCATGGCCCACTAAGATATAGAGTGGGTTCGAACGGGCCAGAACTCCCACAAAGTTCGGTGGCGACTCCACTTCGATTTAAATTTCAATTCGACCCATCTCATATGGAGATTCATTCGCCGCCCCAAACCCGTGCGTGGCCGCGTCGGGGTGGACCTATGTCATGTCCACACCATGTAATCATCATGTGTATGACACATCAGATCCACGTAAGATGTTGATGTAAAATGATGAGGTGGCTCAATGTAGAAGGAGGAAATGTTGCAGCTTTATAATACTCCCTCCTATTCCAAGTATTCCTCCCCAATTTTTTTTGGGGAAACAAGGAAGGAGTAAATAATAATAAATGGTGGAGTTAAAGTAGAAGAGATGAATAGAAAGTGGGGTATGAAGTGTAAAAGGTGAGGTATAAAGTGAAAAAATGTTGAGTTTAGGTGTGGAGGAAAATAATAAAGAATTTGTGGACATGACATAGGTCCACCCCGACGCGGCCACGCGCGTGTTTGGAGAGGCGAATGAATCTCCATATGAGAAAGGATCGAATTGAAATTTAAATCGAAGTGGAGTCGCCACCGAACTTTGTGGGAGTTCGGGCCCGTTCGAACCCACTCTATGTCGTAGTGGGCTGTGTACAAAATACGGCCCATTTTCGATGTCAGAGTTTATTGGGCTCGTCCCTTTGCATTTGATACCGATACCGTCACTACCGGTTATCGTGTATTGAATGACTCTCGTGCGCCAACGGTTTCGGGCATCCGGAAACCGAGGTTCTTAGTAAGGGGTGAGGGTACGTGTTGGGAAGCCCACAAATGACACCCAACCCCGCCCGCACATTAGCGGCCTTTACTAGGATATCGAATGACTTTCTAATACGCGCGTTAGTTGAACGGGAAAATGTTATGCAAACAATATGTTCCCTAGACATGCGAGAAATTGAAAGGGGTTTCTATGTCGATTTAATGCAACTAAACTTTTAACGTCAAAGTTGTATTTTAGCATGCGGGTTTATTTTAGTATAATAAAATAAACAATAAATCAACAAGAGAAGTGACAAACGGTTAGTAACGGTAAATAACAGTTTGCATAAATATGGAATAATGTAAATATGATGATGCACACTCTTACTGGGCATCGATGTTTATTCTCCCTAAAACCGTGTTTATCAAAATAGAAGCAATGTGCAGGAATTTCCTATGGGATGGGGGGGCTGACTACATAAAATCCCCTCCCATTGCGTGGAAAAAAGCTTGTACCGGACTGAGAGAAGGTGGTCTGGGGATGAAAATCGACAGTGAATGGAACAAAGCGGCAATCGGGAAGTTAGTGTGGTGGATCTATTCCCAACCTTCAAAATTATGGGTCCTTTGGGTCCAACACGCTTACTTAAAAGGCAAAGACTGGAGTTCCTACACTCCTGCTCGAGATGCTAGTTGGGTTTGGAAAAAAAATCTGTAAGACTAAAGAGCTATTCAAAAATGCATACTCTCAAGGAGAATGGAGTACTGACTCAGATAGAAATTATACCATAGCAAAGGGCTATGCGTGGTTGATCCCAACAGGACCGAAAGTGGATTGGTTTCATCTTACTTGGAATCATTGGACAGTACCCAAACATGCCTTCATCGCTTGGATGTATAATCATAAGAGCCTTAACACTAAAGACAAATTGAGGAATTGGGGGATTGTAGAAGATGATAAATGTTGTATTTGTGGGCAAAATGGGGAGTCGCTGCAGCACCTTTTCTTTTCATGCGAATACAGTAGACGATTTTTGAAGGAGCTGCAGGTCTGGACCGGTGTTCAAATACCGAACTGCGATGTACTCACTTGGAGGAAGAAGATGAGATATTCCAAGTTTAAACAGGGAGTGCTCAATTGCACCATTAACGCGGCTATTTACTACATTTGGAACCAACGAAATCGGGCTTGGTAAGAAGGGATTTTGGCAACTCCTGAATATTGCTGTTATATGCTTAAAAAGGAGATAAAGAATCGACTTTTTAATCATATCATGGGTACACTCAAGACTAGAGACCGGAATTGGCTAGAAATTCTAATGTGAAAGTAATATGTTTAAGTGTGTTGTAGCTGCTATGTTACTACCGTTGTAAATGATTGACGTCCTTAGAGACGCGTTATTTTAATATACTTACACTTTACCAAAAAAAAAATTATATGATGATGCATGATTTTGAAAAGGTGATGTTTCAAGTGATGGATTAAGCACGTGTTGACTTAAGTCGTAAAAAAAATATTACCGAAACTAGAAGATGATGTAGGACTCACGGTTTTGTTGTGATAAAGGGCCACTCGACCGAGTCATTGGAGGACTCGACCGAGTGGACCCCTGAAGAGGGTTCTGTCCCGTTTTTTAGACCCTACTCAGTCGAGTTATTGGCGAACTCGATCGAGTACACTGCCACTCGACCGAGTCATTGCAAGACTCGACCGAGTGGAGGTCGAAAAAGCATTCTGTTTGGTTTTTGTGATGTCACTCGATCGAGTGGCCTATGGCACTCGGTTGAGTGGCACCTGTACGAACTATTGGTTCGCTTGCAATTTTGTTATCAATTTCGGAATTGCTTTTAATTTTGACAATTTGACGATTTTGTTGAATCGGGCATAAATATTGTATAATTTATGCTCGACTCGGATTTTTATGAATCATTGATTTTGTTGAACCGAATATAAATATTTTGGGATTTATACTCGATTCCAAATTTGAATACTCGTTGTATCCCATATTCGATTATTGAATCGATACGAAATAATTAGAGCGAGATAAAAAAATTGTTATAAGTCGTTTTAAATTAACCAAAGCGATATGAATTTTCCTCCGCGTTATAGTGTCGTAATTCTAGTGAATTAAATGACATCTACGTCAGCATCAACGAAAAAATCGAATTGGTTAAATTGTTTGACTAGATCGTTAGATTCAACATCCAATTAAGGAATTGGTATCAAATTTAATAGATCGACACTTGAATTAAACGCGACTTGATTCCCTCCGCATCCCGACATCATAATTAATTCTTGCGAATTGTTTGATGTTGGATCCGCATCAACGGGCTTCGACCCTTATGAAAAAGTGCTTCTAAAATAGTTTTTTTAGAAAATCGATGAAATATGCGATTGAATAATGACGAGAACGAAAATAAGAACCATTATTTAGATTGACTTGCTTCAATAATCAAGTGATCGGGGTGATGGGATAAGCGACCGGCAACGCTGTGTGCAGTACACTTGTATATTCGGGTTTCCTTATCCCACCATCACTCACACTCGACACAAATCCACAAGTATTTTAGTGTTTTATACTAGTGATATTAATGATATTAGGACTCGAATAAGGACGATAAAAAACGACATTACGACGACGAAAACGACGCGAGAGAAAAAGAGAGGGAAAAGAGCGGGGTTTTGCACCCTCAACCTACATGTTTCTTTTGCTCGGACGGAACTCGTAGTGGCGGCTTGCACGGGAGTATCGAGTATGTAGGCTAAGTTGTGGTGGTTAGGGTTTGAATTCCTAAACGCTAGGGTTAGGGTTTGTATGTGAGTAGGGTTTGATTAGGGTTTGCTTAGGGTAGAATTAGAGTTCCAGAAGTTGATCAAAGGTGTGTAAATTAGGGTTGCAAAAAGTGTGTTGAAGTGTGTGCATGGGGATGCTTATATAGGCAAAGCCATGTGCACCCGGCTAGGGTTACTCGACCGAGTAGCCCCTGGACTCGGTCGAGTGGCCCATTGTGCCAGCAGTCGGGCTTGGATGAGGGCCCACTCGATCGAGTGGGCTGAGCACTCGATCGAGTGGCTCAGCTGGATCGCGCGGGTCCAGTGTTTTGGACCGTGGCTTTGGTATTTGATGAGTTTTGTGTTTGGGCTACACTTTTTGAATGTTTGGATGGCTGTTTTTATGTGTTTCGGAAACGGCTTTGACCGGGGCAGACCCAATCGCAAAAAGTCGGTTTTATTTCCGGTGTCGGTTTTGGCCCAAATTAGTCTTGTTTGACTCGGAACGGTCCACTGGGCCTGGATTTGAGGTCAGTTTTGTGAGATTTGTACTCCATAAGTGCTTAAGCCAACAACTAATGGTTTTGAGCCCATGTCCGAGCGCGTAGAAACACGTTAACGTCCGATCATCATCGGGTGTTTTTTGGAAACTACCATTGACACCTGGCAGTCTAAATGCGGGTGTCTATAGAGCCCCCACTCTGACTGAGGCTTGGACAAGGCGAAAGTCAGAGTCGCTATCAGGCCAATCGAGGGTTGAAACCTGGCAAACTTCCGATCGGGTCGTTTATAGTCCATTAGACTCGCGTGAAGGGCCCGCCGGCCACAAGATAGAAATCATACCTGAGCTGATGATGATAACTCCGTGGGGAATTGGACTTGTCGCATAAGTCCTGGGTGCGCCTGTATGTAGGCTCATCCCGTGTTATTCCGGGGGGAATGCCACCTAGGGCCTTTCGCTGGGGAGATATGGTGGGCTGTATGTTCCTGCTTGAGTCATACCTGAATAAGTCACATAAAATCTTGCATGCAACACGTAGGTAGAAAAATGACTCGCGCTGGGAAAAAAAAAAGATTTTTGAAATTTTTGAGGTTTTGAAAATTTTGGAATTCTTGAAAGTTTTGAAATTTTGAAATTTTTGACTCCTAAAGAGATTTAGGAAAGTTCGGGATGATTATTTCCGTGCTAGTATCGGGGCTAGGCTTGTGGGTTGATTCTGTTAGGATTAGGAAACTATTGTGCAAGGAAAGATATGGAAAGAGGGTTATAGAATTAATGCTATAAACACCCCTCCCTTGTTCTTTGATTTCTTCACAACTCCTATTACAATTCATCCCTTCTCAAAAGAAAGTCTCTTTACTCCTTCCAAGAAGAATAGCCATGAGAATCGACAGATTGACCGTTATGCTACAGGAATGGTCCCGACGCTTTAGGGATGCTGATAGGGTGGCTCTCAACCAGACGGGCATTACTCAGCTGTACCCGTTTCGACAGATGCAGGTTGATCGCTATTTTCTGGACGCGTGCTTGTCTTACTAGGATGACATATACCATGTCTTTGCCTTTCCTCGAGGAGAAGTTTGCCCTTTACCCGAGGAGATTGCTGCTGTGGGGGGATGGAACCCGATACTCCGACCTGCCATACCTTATTCGGTTTATGACCCGAGGAGGAAGCTTCGAGAGTTTTTAGGGCTTTCTCACAACGAGGTATCCCGTATGATGGAGGGTGATAATATTTCTCTGATCGACCTGGCTGAGAAATTTATGAATCCTCTCGATGTCCGGGTCAGACCGGCTCACAGCCGTAGGGCCTTTTCCTTTTATATGCTCCATGTTTATGCCTTTGAGAGTCACATGGATTTATTGTCTTATATGGTTAACACCCGCCTCTTGACCGTGGTTGATTTGATGGAGACGGAGTACAGCCCGGCTTGGCTGATCATGGGTGAAATTATCCAATGTCTAGACAATCGCAAGACGAATTCCTCGACTCGTCTCACCGGAAGCACCCGTTTGCTGCAAGTACGTTACTTTGAATTTATTTTTCCCAATTTCTTGATTTTTGATTTTTTTTGCGACTTTTCCTACTGCAGTGGGCACTCGATCGAGTCACCCTGGCACTCGATCGAGTGCCCTCGTAAAAAGCCCCATGTTCGTGTTCGGAGGTACCACTCGATCGAGTGTCCCAGGCACTCGACCGAGTGCCCTTAGGCGGACGCCTATTTCGTCTTGGGGAACTCATATTTTTGCCTTTTTTTTCAGATTTGGCTATACGAGAGGCTATCAGTGATAGATCCTCCTCTTGATGCGAGCAACTACCATCATAACCAGGTGATGACGAGGAGACGGGCCATTGATTTTTCTCGCCAGATTACCCAGAAGTATTGGGACGAGGTGTTATCATTCCATGGTGGGCCCTTGATTCGATGGGTAGTGCCGTGGTGGCCCATCTATGTTTGGACTGGCTTGGACCCGAGGGACAGAGCCCGTTACCAAGTAATCTTGTCTTTTCGGCAGACGGTTCATCTTTATCCCGACCGCATACTAAGGCAATATGGGTGGACCCAGAGAATCCCGGAGATTGAAGCAGTTGTGAGTGACTCTACCCAACTGACTGATGTGATGTGCGATACCTGGGCGCAAAGATGGTATACCCGACATACTTGGCCCATTCCCAAATCTCTTCACTCAATCTGGGTTTCAGATTCCTATGTGAAGTGGACCAAAGCAGGCGATGCCAATGCCCGAGCCGCTCTGAAGGTTGATGAGGCTTTTGACCTGCTGCGAAGGGAGCAAGCTAAAGACAACAAGGGCTTCTTCGACGAAGGAGACAGTCCGGCTACCCTGGTCCGCCTAATGTCAGGTCAGAGAAACAAGACAAAGACTCAAGCTGGGGGGTCTAGTGCTAGAAGTGCACGGGGGAAAGTGAGCCCCCAGACTGACTTGGAGAGGAGACTGGGCCCAAGACTAGCAGTGCAGGACCGACTTGGCCCACGGGATAGACTACCCAAGCACGTGCGGGCCCGACTTGGACCAAAGACTGTTGCAGAAGACCCGTTGTCAAAGAAACGGGTTCGAGCTAAGGAGGTTCCCCTTGTGATTCGGGAACGCTCGCCCCCGCCCCGGCGACCTCGAGCTCCATGCGACCCAAAGGATAAAGGAAAGGGGAAGATGCCTGGATATTAACCTACTTCGTTTTATTATCTGAGTATTATTATTATTTTTTGGGTGTGATTTTTTTTGTGTATTTTGCCGTTTTGGCATTTTTTTTGTAATTCCCGAGTTTGTCGGTTTTTTAATCAAAGACATATTAGTGAATACCGTTCCCGTCTTTTCGTTTATTGTAGTGGTTGTACCCTTTTGAGGGGTTGCCTACGTATCCACAATTAGCGGAATCAAACGAAACGTAGTTCAAAAGATGGATTGTTTGCAATTTTCGAAATACATCCAGACTATTAGTTCAAGATGTGTGACAGTAGAGTAAGTAATTCTAACTTATTGACTTGTCTATAGTTTTTTTGAAAATTTATAAAAAGACAAATTTTTATAAATTTTTGCAAATGACATTGAGGTAGGGTTTATGGGTAATAGCGCTTCAACTGGTCCAAGTTGGTTGGGTTGACGAATTCGTTCCCGTCCAAGTCTGTCAGCATCACCGCTCCTCCTGATAGGACCTTCTTGACTAAGTATGGCCCAGCCCAATTGGGTTTGAATTTTCCTCTTGGGTCAACCGGTAGTAAGGCACGAACCGATTTTTGGACTAAATCCCCCTCTTTGATGTTTCTGGGCCTAACCCTTTTGTTGAAAGCCCGTTGGATCCTCTTTTGATATACTTGGATATTGTTGAGGGCCCAGGACCGCCGTTCGTCTAAAAGGACTAGCGAATTGTATCGGGCTTGGACCCAATCTGCTTCTGGTACTTGGCTTTCAAGTAAAATTCTTAGGGATGGTACTTCCAACTCGACCGGTTGGACTGCCTCCATTCCATATGTCAAATAATATGGGGTTGCCCCGGTTGCGGTGCGAATTGACGTTCGGTACCCCCATAAGGCAAAAGGTATTTTGTCGGGCCAGTCCCGGTAATTCTCAGTCATCTTTTTAAGTATGGTGACAATTGTTTTATTTGCCGCTTCTACCGCTCCATTTGTTTGGGGACGGTAGGGAGAATATGTATGCCTTTGAATTTTGTATTTTGCTAGCAACGCAGCGGTTTCAGCTTGGAAATGGGTCCCGTGATCACTGATGAACTCATGTGGGATCTCGTATCGGCATATGATCTTATTCTGGATAAATTTGGCCACGTGCTTGGCGTTCAAGACACGGTATGACTCGGCCTCGACCCATTTGGTGAAGTAGTCGATGGCCACCAAAATGAAGCAATGACCTCCCGTCCCGGAAGGGTGCACCTTTCCAATTATATCAATACCCCATGTCGAAAATGGCCATGGTGATGTCATGGTATATAATAGGGAAGATGGCATATGCTGTACATTGGCAAAGATTTGACAGTTATGGCAGTGTTTGACATATGACAGACAGTCCGTTTCCATGGTGTTCCAATAATATCCGAGCCTCATGATTTTCCGGGCTAACATATAGGCGTTCATATGTGGGCCATTTTCACCATCGTGTGCCTCAGACATAACCTTTTCGGCCTGTACTTTGTCGAAACACAGGAGGAGAGCCCCCTGTGCCGTCTTTTTGTATAACTACCCGTCATCCGTGCAAACAAACTGGGTTGCCAATCTTCGCAGGGCTTTCTTGGCCCGGTTTTCAGTTTCCGGGGGATACTCTCCCGTTGCCAAGTAGGTTAGGACGGCCTGATACCAAGGTTCCGAGTCGGTTATCTCGATATCGTGGATGGCGTGGATATAAGCAGGCTCGGACCATCTTTCAACGCAGATTGGCATGCTAGTTAGATGGTCTGGTATGTTCAGCAGGGATGCTAATTTGGAAAGTGCATCTGCAAACTGATTTTCTTCCCGAGGCAGATAGATATATTCCACCTTCTGGAATTGTTTCCCTAGAACCCTTACTTGTGCTTCGTAAGCCACGAGATTGGCGTTCCGAGTTTTCCATTTTTGGAGCGCTTGATTGATGACCAGTGATGAGTCACCGTGGACTCGGAGGTTTGTCACCCCTAAATCAACGGCGGCTTGTAACCCGTGGATGCATGCTTCGTATTCGGCTGCATTATTGGTCACGTCGAAGTCCAACTTGATGGATAAGGAGGTGTGCTCCCCTCGTGGCGAGATTAGCAGAATCCCGACCCCAAATCCTTGGAAATTGGATGCTCCATCGAAATACAAATCTCATGTTTCGGTATCGGTATGGAATATGTCTTCATCAGGAAAGGCCCAAGTATCGGTGTGGCCCTCTTCGGATATCGGACTATCGGCAAGGAATTCTGCCACTACCCGGCCCTTGATGGCTTTTAATGGTACGAACTTGAGGTCAAACTCTGTGAGCATCAAAGTCCACTTGGACATCCGGCCGTTAAGGATGGGCTTCTCGAACAGGTACTTGATAGGGTCCATTTTGGACAGGACATGTACTTCGTGGCTAAGCATGTAATGTCTGAGCTTTTTAGTGGCCAAAACCAAAGCTAGGCACGTTTTCTCGAGCATTGTATACTTGCATTCGTATTCTAGGAACTTTTTACTGATGTAGTAAATAGCCCGTTCTTCTGAATCGACTGTCTGGGCCAGCATAGCCCCCATGGCTGTCTCGGTCGTTGTTAGGTATAACGACAAAGGCAGACCGGGTTGAGGTGGCATTAATACCGGCGGAGCAGACAGAATCTCCTTGATTTTATCGAAAGCCGTTTGACATTTATCGTCCCATAGTATCTGTTCTCCGATCTTCAGTTTTTTGAAAATGGGCTCAAATACCATGGTTAACTTTGAAATAAACTGGCTGATATATTGAACTTTCCCGAGAAACCCCCTTATTTCTTTTTCGGTCTTGGGTGGTTGCATCTCGGTGATGGCTTTGATTTTAGATGGGTCGACCTCGATGCCGCGTTGGCTAACGATATGGCCCAGTAATTTGCCCGATGTTACCCCGAAACTGCATTTTTGAGGGCTTAGCCTCATGTTGTATTTGCGTAGTCGGGTAAAGAATTTTCTTAGGGCTGCAATGTGCCCACTTCGATCTTTAGACTTGATGATCATATCGTCCACATAGACCTCCACTTCCTTATGCATCATATCGTGTAGTAAAGTAGTGGCGGTCCGCTGATAAGTGGCCCCGGCATTGATAAGCCCAAATGGCATGACGGTGTAACAGTAAGTACCCCAAGGTGTAATGAAGATGGTCTTACTCATATCCTCCTCTGCCATTTTGATTTGATTGTATCCGGCATACCCATCCATGAATGATAGAAGGGCATGATCGGCCGTGTTATCCACCAATATGCCGATGTGTGGTAACGGAAAATCATCTTTTGGGCTAGCCTTATTTAAGTCCCGGAAGTCCACACATACCCACACCTTGCCGTCCTTCTTGGGTACCGGCACGATGTTTGCGACCCAGTCTGGATATTCAGACACTTGTATAAAGCCCGCTTTGAATTGCTTGTCGAATTCTTCTTTGACTTTGAGGGACCATTCGGGCCTCATTCTTAGGAGTTTCTGTTTTACCGGTTTGCACCCATCTTTGATGGGTATTCGGTGTTCAGCTATTTCCCGATCTATTCCCGGCATGTCCTTGTAGGACCATGCGAAAACATCTTTGAACTCTTGGAGGAGGTCTGTGAATTGTTTTCTCTCCTCTGGATCTAAGGATAGGCCCAACTTAAGCATATGGGGCTCTAAAGTGGTTCCCACATTAATGGACTCGGTTTCTTTGACTACCGGATCTCGGGACTTCCTTTGTTCGAGCTGCTCGATCAGATGCGGAGGTAGCGGTACCTGTTCGTCGGGTTTCTCAATGTCATTGCATATAAAATCTTTGAAGTTGAAAGAATTTTGAAAATTAGACAAGTCGTAAGCAGAACGGTTTTCGTTATTATTATTATTAATGGTAAATTTTGAGAAAAGCTCGAATAGAGCGGCCATCTGCTCGTTGGTCAGTGGCGGGATAGGGAGAGGTCTTGGGACAGGCCCCGAGACCTCAGTGGAAGTGGTTAAGGGAAGAGGGGTTACAGACTCGACTCTAGCAACAGACCCTCTAGACTTAGACTCAGACTCCGACTCTGACTCTGACTCAGACTCGGACTCGGTATCCGGCATGTCTCCCTCGCCGGTGGTCAGCTTGTAGGTCCGTCCCTGGCTGTCGGTCGACTTGATGGTTTTTCTCCAGGCCCTTTTCTCGGTGTCTGCACCGACTTTGGAGATTAGCTTGGTTGGGTCAAACCGATCGCTGCGGAGGATCAGGTTGACCAAGTCATCTTTTGGAACAGGGACGGTCTTGTCTTCTCCAAATAGGAGCCCCAGGACGGGCTCAGAATTGTTTTCCCCTTCCTTGGACTCGGCTTGAACAAGGGTGAATATATCATAGGGGATGAAATTGCATTCTCGAGCCGTTTTGGTCTCGGGATATGTGATAGTGGGTTGGTATAGGCCCACCTGGATTGCCCCAAAATACAGGAGTGACGAAGTAATCAGTTAACTTCGGGCTGTAAGGGCCTAAGTAAGTACCCTTGAGAACGTTGGTGACCTTGTGGATACCGGCCCGGACCACATTTTCCGGGGTTATGGCATACCCCAAACCAAACTGTGATTCACCATCGTTTAGGACCTCGATAATCTTCTCAGCTGGAAGATATGGCCTCGATGTAGCCCCTGGTAAGTAGCCCAAGTTTTGTAGCATCGCGTCGATGCTAGTGGTAAAGTAAGGCCTGAAGAGATATTCCTCCTCGATCATGCCCACGAAATCAAATCCTCGTGGGTCGGCCCGGCCCGTAGCATTGCAGCTTGCTACAGTAATGGGGGTCGCCTCTAGTGTGATAACACCGTCATGAAGCGGCATCTTGACCTTTCTGTGGAGGGTAGAGGATACGGCCTTGACTGCAAGGATCCAAGGCCTTCCTAGTAGTAATTTAAAGGACGAGGTGACATTGATCACCTAAAACTCCAATTCTTTCTCGATCGGGCCCGTTATTATTGTCAATTTAACGGCCCCGGCTACTGGTTTTGGGCTTCCGTCGAAAGCTTGGATAGTTTGTGCCGTCGGGAGATAGTTGGCATCTGTGATGCCGAGGGCCTTATCGGTCCTTAGGGGAAGGACATTTACAGCAGATCCGTCGTCAATTAGGGTCATCGGGAGGTACGTCCCTCGGCAAATGACCGTAATGTATAAGGCCAAATTATGGGCGGCCCCAAATGGTGGCAGATCGGACTCGGAGAAGGTTATGAGTGGGCCTTCCTTCGATTTGCCCTTGAGATAGGGCATGATAGTGGCTACCATTTCAGTGGGGGTAACCTGTGAGTCGACCTTGATTTCATCGAGAGCCTTAGTCAGTGCCTCTCGATGTGCTTGCAAGCTAACCAGTAGTTGCCATATGGTTAGATCAGCTCGAACCCTCTTCAATTGTTGGACCAAAGCCATGTCACTGCTTGGTTCTTCGAGGGTAGGATCTATCCTGGTAGGTTCAGTGACGGTTGTTGGAGTAGAGTGCCCAGCTGTGGCGAGGTGGTTGGTGGCTAAGGCTTTGGACTTAGCTTTTCGGACCTCTTCTCTCGTAACAGGGACAGTTTCCCCTTTGGCTAGGTAGACGTCGTCCTCATCATCGAACCATATCCCGTTGATTTGTGGGATATAAGGGGAAATGAGGTGAGAACAGTTAATTACCTCGCCGGTGAATATAGCATGGGTACTGAACGGGTTTTCTTTGTTGCTCGGCTTGTCCCCGGGCAGCGGTATTTTCCCACTTTCGATCAGATCTTGGATCAGATGCTTCAGTTTCCAGCATTTTCCCGTGTCATGCCCATTACCACGATGATACTGGCAATAGGCTTGGACATTGTAGCTCTTGGGCCTTTTCTCCACTAGAAGTTCGGGAGTCGGGCCCATTGGTTGGACAAGACCTTTAGAAGATAGCCTTTGTAAGGCGTAGGTATAGATAGTCCCTATATCCGTGAATACCCGATTTGGTGTATTCTTTTTGGATGAGGTGTCGAGCAGATTTACCTCGTCGAAGATGCTGCGAGTTGCAGCTGCAGGTGTGGGCTTGCTCGCAGATGAGCTTGCCCCTTGATAGCCCTTGGTAGAGGCCTTAGTCAGGCTCTCTAACCGTAAGTCGTCCTCGATCCTTGTACCCATTTCAGTCAGGGTAGCAAAATTGGGGATAACAGCATACCGGAGATGGACCTGGTAGGAAGGGAGGAGGTTCTTGACAAACGCCTCCACTAGCACTTTTTCGCTGGGCTTATCAACCAGCTTCACACTCTCGGCCCGCCATCTCTGCAGATATTGGGTGAACCCTTCTTTGGGCTCTTGGGTCATTACTTCCAGAGTACGCATTGTAGTCTGGATCTTGGTATTATCAACGTAATTCCGAGCAAATTCAGTCGCCACATCGTCCCAAGTTTTGTATTTTTTGGAATCGAGCCTGTAGTACCAGGCCTTGGGATGCTTTTCAAGGGAGGAAGGGAATAAGTGTGTAAACATGGTGGACTTCACCCCTTTTACCGCCATAAAATCTTTGAAAGCCCGGATGTGGTGGACCGGGTCCTCAGTACCCTCAAACATTGGAATTCCCGTAAGGTTGAGGTTAGCAGGTAGCTCGTCATTCAAAGGCAAATAGGAACGAGGAATTTCAGTGTGGATCGAGTTTTTTGTTGACAGGTGAACCTGTTCCTCGAGCCTGCGAACAGCGCTGACTAGTTCAGGTATGGGCCCGGTGGGCTCAGATCCAGGAGGAGGAGCTCCTTTCTGCATGGCGCTCACACGAGTGGCGAGTGTCGTTTGGTCAGTCTGGATGGCAGTCAATTGGGCCTCGATCTTGGCTAGGGCATCCTTCAATGCGTCCATCTTGCGTTGGTATCTGGTTTCGGGTGGCCTGTCTGTAAGAACACCGCGTAATCAGAAACTAGCCCGAATCCCAGAATAGAAAGTACATCCCGAACAAGACTGAAAAGGGAAATGACTCGGAAAAGACACCTAGACGGGTGACTTCTGAAAGGTGGGCCTTCCTTAGGATTCGGCGGGTGGGCCGAGTCCTGTTCGAAGAAAGGTCCACGTGAGACATCCCCAGACTTTGGACTCGATTGTGTAGACGGGCCCTCCTTTGTAGGAGTATGTCCTACATAGGTGGGCCGGGCCTTAGTCTAATAAGGCGGACTGGGATAGGGAAGAAACTCGTGATGTAAGATCGACAGAGTTTCGACGCTAAAGACTTTGGCGACTTAAGACACGACCCGACACTGCTAAATACGAGAAGTCCTAAGAAGAGGAAGGTTTTGAAAATGGATTGTTTTTGGAAAATCCGAGAAAACTCGGGGAAGGGCCCGATTTTTCGAAAAAAAAATCGGAAAGTGTATCGGGCCGCAAATTTGAAAGTTTTGAAAGTATTTTTGAGTTTTGAAATGGGCGGAATACCGGCTAGAAAATAGGCTACTTTGAGTAAAATCATAAGTCCTAAATTCGGTATACGACCCGGGTTTTGAAATTGAATATCTTGAAAAAAGATGTATTTTTCAAAAGTTGACGGTTTTTGAAAATGACACGGAAACCAAGTAGCATGTAGTCAGGCAAGCATTATAACGACGCCATGTATGCTTTACACTAAGTCTCGGTCGGTCTAGATAAGGTCTATACCAGTGCACATAGTCTAGACGTTGATCGGGACAGACTTTCTAAGTCGAGTTGAGCTTAGAACATGCCGCGAAACCCACTCGAATCGACTACGGACACCTTTGACATATCCATATTGGAGTACATCACGGTATAGTGGGACGTCGGTCGCGAGTACCGGCCCGGGAAAATATGGGGTTATGCATGAACCGTAAAACTAAAACGCGTATTGTACTAGTCAAACGATTTCTATTCGAGTCTCACCCCGAGGATGCCGATGGTAAGTCACGCATCAGCCAATTCCCCAGCGGAGTCGCCAAATTGTGGACATGACATAGGTCCACCCCGATGCGGCCACGTGCGGGTTTGGAGAGGCGAATGAATCTCCATATGAGAATGGATCGAATTGAAATTTAAATCGAAGTGGAGTCGCCACCGAACTTTGTGGGAGTTCGGACCCGTTCGACCCACTCTATGTCGTAGTGGGCCGTGTACAAAATACGGCCCATTTCCGATGTCAGAGTTTATTGGGCTCGTCCATTTGCATTTGATACCGATACCATCACTACCGGTTATCGTGTATTGAATGACTCTCGTGCGCCAACGGTTTCGGGCATCCGGAAACCGAGGTTCTTAGTAAGGGGTGAGGGTACGTGTTGGGAAGCCCACAAAGGACACCCAACCCCGCCCGCACATTAGCGGCCTCTACTAGGATATCGAATGACTTTCTAATACGCGCGTTAGTTGAACGGGAAAATGTTATGCAAACAATATGTTCCCTAGACATGCGAGAAATTGAAAGGGGTTTCTATGTCGATTTAATGCAACTAAAATTTTAACGTCAAAGTTGTATTTTAGCATGCGGGTTTATTTTAGTACAATAAAATAAACAATAAATCAACAAGAGAAGTGACAAACGGTTAGTAACGGTAAATAATAGTTTGCATAAATATGGAATAATGTAAATATGATGATGCATGGTTTTGAAAAGGTGATGTTTCACGTGATGGATTAAGCACGAGTTGACTTAAGTCGTAAAAAAAAGATTACCGAAACTAGAAGATGATGTAGGACTCACGGTTTTGTCGTGATAAAGGGCCACTCGACCGAGTCATTGGGGGACTCGACCGAGTGGACCCCTGAAGAGGGTTCTGTCCCGTTTTTTAGACCTTACTCGGTCGATTTATTGGCGAACTCGATCGAGTACACTGCCACTCGACCGAGTCATTGCAAGACTCGACCGAGTGGAGGTCGAAAAAGCATTCTGTTCGGTTTTTGTGATGTCACTCAATCGAGTGGCCTATGGCACTCGGTCGAGTGGCACATGTACGAACTATTGGTTCGCTTTCAATTTTGTTATCGATTTCGGAATTGCTTTTGATTTTGACAATTTGACGATTTTGTTGAATCGGGCATAAATATTGTACTCCCTCCATTCAATTCCACTTGTCACTATTCATTTTGGCACATTTGTCGAGGCGCATTTTACATTAGCGATATCTTTCATTTTACATTAGCAAAAATTATAAAAATTTGATATTCATAATGTAGTCATAAAGACGAATCAAACAAAATCCCACATGACTATATTATCACTTATTGATTGTCGAGAATATCAAAGATTCCTCTCAAGTGTGAATAGTGTCAAAAAAAAAATGTGAAGAGTGGAGTTGAATGGAGGGAGTATAATTTATGCTCGACTCGGATTTTTATGAATCATTGATTTTGTTGAACCGAATATAAATATTATGGGATTTATACTCGATTCCAAATTTGAATACTCGTTGTATCCCATATTCGATTATTGAATCGATACGAAATAATTAGAGCGAGATAAAAAAATTGTTATAAGTCGTTTTAAATTAACCAAAGCGATATGAATTTTCCTCCGCGTTATAGTGTCGTAATTCTAGTGAATTAAATGACATCTACGTCAGCATCAACGAAAAAATCGAATTGGTTAAATTGTTTGACTAGATCGTTAGATTCAACATCCAATTAAGGAATTGGTATCAAATTTAATAGATCGACACTTGAATTAAACTCGACTTGATTCCCTCCGCATCCCGACATCATAATTAATTCTTGCGAATTGTTTGATGTTGGATCCGCATCAACGGGCTTCGACCCTTATGAAAAAGTGCTTCTAAAATAGTTTTTTTAGAAAATCGATGAAATATGCGATTGAATAATGATGAGAACGAAAATAAGAACCATTATTTAGATTGACTTGCTTCAATAATCAAGTGATCGGGGTGATGGGATAAGCGACCGGCAACGCTGTGTGCAGTACACTTGTATATTCGGGTTTCCTTATCCCACCATCACTCACACTCGACACAAATCCACAAGTATTTTAGTGTTTTATACTAGTGATATTAACGATATTAGGACTCGAATAAGGACGATAAAAAACGACACTACGACGACGAAAACGACGCGAGAGAAAAAGAGAGGGGAAAGAGCGGGGTTTTGCACCCTCAACCTACATGTTTCTTATGCTCGGACGGAACTCGTAGTGGCGGCTTGCACGGGAGTATCGAGTATGTAGGCTAAGTTGTGGTGGTTAGGGTTTGAATTCCTAAACGCTAGGGTTAGGGTTTGTATGTGAGTAGGGTTTGATTAGGTTTGCTTAGGGTAGAATTAGGGTTCCAAAAGTTGATCAAAGGTGTGTAAATTAGGGTTGCAAAAAGTGTGTTGAAGTGTGTGCATGGGGATGCTTATATAGGAAAAGCCATGTGCACCCGGCTAGGGTTACTCGACCGAGTAGCCCCTGACTCGGTCGAGTGGCCCATTGTGCCAGCAGTCGGGCTTGGATGAGGGCCCACTCGATCGAGTGGGCTGAGCACTCGATCGAGTGGCTCAGCTGGATCGCGCGGGTCCAGTGTTTTGGACCGTGGCTTTGGTATTTGATGAGTTTTGTGTTTGGGCTACACTTTTTGAATGTTTGGATGGCTGTTTTTATGTGTTTCGGAAACGGCTTTGACCGGGGCTGACCCAATCGCAAAAAGTCAGTTTTATTTCCGGTGTCGGTTTTGGCCCAAATTAGTCTTGTTTGACTCGGAACGGTCCACTGGGCCTGGATTTGAGGTCAGTTTTGTGAGATTTGTACTCCATAAGTGCTTAAGCCAACAACTAATGATTTTGAGCCCATGTCCGAGCGCGTAGAAACACGTTAGCGTCCGATCATCATCGGGTGTTTTTTGGAAACTATCATAGACATCTGGCAGTCAAAATGCGGGTGTCTACCGAATTAAAGAAAGAATAAAGAATGATTATAATTATATCCAAAAATGAAAAGTAAAAAGCTCATAAAGGAAAATGAGAGGAATACTTCAAATAGAAGGGATTATAAGGAATTCCACTTTATTCACACTCCTACAATCCTACGGTCCCACTCTCACCACTCCAACATTCGGAAACCACAGCCGAATTTCTTTAAAGAGGGCAATTCAAAACTTTTTGGAAATCTCTCGCTCCTCTACTCTCTTTTACACTCGCTACTCACTACTGGTTAATGGACGCCACCATTTCCAGCATTCTCGGTGACCTTGAATCCCATCACACTCTCAACCCACTTTCCCACTCTACTCTCTCCCACCTTCATTCCCTTTTCATCAACCTTTCTCATGCCCTCTCTTTCGACTATGATAACCCTTTTTGGACCGAGTTTTCGTCTCGCGGCCTTCCGCTTTCTTCTCTTGTTACTCCGTTGGCGGCTGCCATGGACTCCGCTCCTTCTCCTCTTTCCATTCTTGCAACTAATGTCTACCTTTTGCTTTTCATTTCTTCAAAAGCTCCGGTCTTTTCTCTCTTTACTCCCATGTCTTTCATGTCCTTCATACATTGCATTCGGCGTAATCTTAAGAATCTCAAAGGTGGCTCTTCACCAAATTCCTCCAAAAATTCCCGAAAGAAGGGGCTTGCTGGTGGTGCGAAGGGTAAGAGGGCTAGGGTTTCGAATTTGGATGACGTTAGTGAGGACGTTGAATTTGATGCTCAGATGTTGTTTACTGTGCTTGAAAGGTTAAAACTTGTATTGGGTTTGGTTCATTTGGGGAGGTTTCCTGATAGTTTTAAATCTTTGGTGCAAACTGTGGTTGAAATTGTACCTTTGGGAGTTGATTTATGTGGGACTAATGTCGGGTTTTGTAAGAAATTGTTTGATATTTGTGGGGAGATTTTAAGTCTGGTTTTGAGTCCTGAGCATGGTGATCAGGAAATGAGTGCTGCCGAGGTGTTGAAGTCACTTTCGCCTTTAATTTTGTCCACAAAGTCACAAGCCAGGTCCTTTGGACTATTATTTGTCAAGAATAGGATGATGGGTTTAGTTCAATACTCTGATTTTGTAAAGATGGCAATGGTGAATCTGCCAAGGTATCTGGTTCAAAAGGCGCCTGAGAAGTCTGAAGCTAGAGTATTGGCTGTGGAGTCTATTATGGAGATTGTTAAAGTTATGGAATTTCATGAACAACTTGGTTTTGTAAATTATGTTCTAAAAATGGCTCAAGGAAAGCCTCACCTAAGACACTTGGCTGTTGATTTTATTCCAAAGCTTATGATATCATTAGGGGAAGATGGATCAAACTCAGAAATAGACAGTGGGGGAGGCGATTCATGGAAAGCAAGGTGTTTAGAGGCATTGGTCAACCGTTGCTCGGATTCAATTGCTGGGATTCGAGCACGAGCTTTATCAAGTTTGGTACAGCTTGTGGCAAATGTGCCACCTGATAGCCGAGATTGCATTCTGTTGAAGAAGGCTTTAGGATTTGAAAAGGGGCATGAAGGTGAGGCAAATGAACTTCTAAGGAAGAGGTGCACCGATGAGAAAGCAGCCGTTCGAAAGGCGGCTCTTTTGCTAGCAACTAAATTGATGAATCTTGTAGGGACTTCCTTGGATCCCGCTATTCTTAAGATGATGGGATTGGCTTGTTCTGACCCTCTTGTTAGCATAAGGAAAGCCGCAATTTCAGCCCTTTCAGAGGTTAGACTTCTAATCGTTTCTGCTAAAAGCTTTTCTAATTTTCAATATGGACATAGATTGAAACTTCAGCCTTTAGAGAACTGTCGTTATTATTTGATGACTTACAAGTATAGACTGCTAAACCAGGAGAACATTGTGCCACTGTATTGAGTATATTAGTGAAGATTATGTTATTAGCAGAGCTAAGGACTAAATGATGCGCTAAGGACTTCTAATCGTTTCTGCTAAAAGCTTTTCTAATTTTCAATATGGACATAGATTGAAACTTCAGCCTTTAGAGAACTGTCGTTATTATTTGATGACCTACAAGTTTAGACTGCTAAACCAGGAGAACATTGTGCCACTGTATTGAGTATATTAGTGAAGATTATGTTATTAGCAGAGCTAAGGACTAAATGATGCTCTAGAGACTTTAGCTGCCTAAAGTCCCATGGCACTTTGCATTCCTGGATTTTTTAAAATCTATTTCTCAGTAGAATCAATCCTTTTGATTCTTCCAATCCCTCATACAATAGATGTAAATGGAACCTAGCATTACAAAAGTAGAGGAATAGATTAGTGCACGAGGTATTTAATACGCTTTTGACGATTCAATGATTTTTTTTCCCTGAAGCGTCTATTTTATTTCAATTTATTAATGAAATTTCCATATTGAAGATGTATCTCGTGCCGTTCTGCTCATATTAGGACTGGATACCAATGTCCCAAAACTTAAGTTATGATGAGTCCACCACTTGTGTATTTGTATTTGTACTTGTGTGAGGCATCAAACCCGAGTTTGAGTAACGTTGATAATGATGTTAACAACGTCCTTGCAAATTTCCGTAATTATGATCATTTCTATATTTTCCTATTGGCATTCAGGAAGTAATTCAGTACTTCCACTTCGTGATCCATGTCATTTTTACAAATCTGAAATTACCATCTCTACCAGATTACTGGGACTTGTAATGCTTTCAATAGCTAACATTTGTGGATGATTGAAACCAATTTTTTCCGTAGCGCTCTGTCTGCTGGAATTTAGTTTTGTTCGGTCACAAATTTCTGCATAAAAAGACTACTCCGTAGTTGTTTGCACCACTTCTTCACAGCATCTCTTTTCTGATACTAAATTCCACACTTGTTTTCAGGCATTGAGAATATTTGCTGATAAAAGTGTTGTTACTGCGTGGCTTCATTCTGTTCCCCGATTAATAACTGATAGTGAGACAAGCATCCAAGAAGAGTGTGAGAATTTGTTTATGGAGCTGGTCCTAGACAGAATTTCTAGAATTGGGTGCGCTGTTATAAATAATGTGGCGATAAATGAAATGTCAAAGTCAACTGCTATGAATTTTGAGACACAACTTGCAACAGTATATGGAGAAGGCGTTCTGGATACTTTAGCTGAGCTATGTAGTGGAGAAGTAGAACCATTGGTTCGAAAGATCTGCACTAGTCTGGGAAAGAAGAAACGATTGAAACCCAAAATAGCAACTTCCCTTCAAAACATTATAAAGACATCAGAATATCTATGGTCATCACATTCTATGCCAATAGAGAATTGGATAGCCCCAGCTGGTGCTTGGTTGCTTTTATCGCAAGTCTCGTCATATCTTCCTAAGGCAGTGGATTGGGAATTTCTTCATCATCATTGGAAGCTTCTGGACAAGGATGGATCTAACTCTAATGAGTTGAAGTCATCGACTCTGGATAGCATTATGCGTGAAGCGGTGGAAGGAATTGAATCAAATTCGGTTGCTTGGGCGGGTGATCGTGTTCTTCTATTGGAAACGATTTCTAATGTATCTGTGGAGTTGTCTCCCGAACCAGCTGCAGAATTGGCTCATGATTTGCTAAAACGGGTAGAGGGATTCAGCATGCATTCAACTGAGGTATTTGGTCCGCGATGTAAATGTATATTTTCATCACAGTATTTTCATTTTGTGCTTCAATAAGCAACATACTTGCTCTCAACATAACTCTTCCTATCGAGTTTTAACATATTTTTTGGCCAAGTAGAACCACAATGTCAACATAACTCTTTTTATCAAGTTTAACATAGATGTTTTTTTTTTCAAGTAGAACCACAAGTTCAATATAACTCTCCCTATCGAGTTTTATCACTATTGCTTGTGGACTGACATCCGGTCAAACCTAGATCAACCCGTCACCACTTAATCTATTTGATTAGAGGTATATCATTGTCACATACTAAAAATGAATCCAGTGATTCCCTTGGATTTAAACCTCTACATTTTGAGTATTTTGTAATCTGAACAATTAAGATGGATGAGTGTGCCTTCTCTGTCAACTGCCACAGAACCTAGCTATGGCATTAGTTATTTATGTGGATTCTTCTCTGTTAACAGTCACAGAACCTAGCTATGACATTAGTTATTTATCTGGATGAGTTATTATCAACTGCTTTAGAAGGGTTAATGCTAAGTCAAAGTCAAAGCTAGGTTGGACTCTGGTGAGTGTTCTCCTGTTGCTAGCCTGAATATTCTTGAATGGCCTTGGTGTCTGAAAGCATCTAAATTTATTGCATCATTTCATAAAGTACCCTATATGTGTGATGTCATGTATTACCACCTGCCATATTATTGAAGGAAATCAATCTTAGGTTGCCCTGAATTTTATTCTTTCAATTGATATTTATTGCACTAGTCCTTTGATCCTTGCCACAATTTCTGTTTAAAAGCTTGCTCCAAAAAGAGATGGCAAACAATTAGTGAAAAAACTTACGTTGTTTGGATCAAGTATCTTGAGAATAGTTTGATTGGTGTCTGCTTAAAGGTAGTTACATAATCAGTTCAGATACTAAAATATGTACTTACGTGTGACGGTTTTACGTACTTCATTGTTACTAAAATATGTTTATAAAAATAGTCCCTATAGACAATACATTTTAAATAAAAAATGGTACCTCGTACTTTATTTTCCGCGCAGTTTGCTATGTGGGTATACTTTACACATACATTCTCCATGTGGCATCTATGACTTCCACATATGGTGGCAGGTTAATGCTCATGTGAAGGCACTAAAAACCTTATGTAGACGCAAGGCCATGAATCCTCAAGAGGCAGATGTTCTTGTTACAACTGTGGCTATTCAACTTTTGCGTAAATCTTCTCTTGTTATAGAGGGTTACCTATCAGCAGAACAAGAGATAGATAAGGAGAACACCTTCCTTACACCAGCTACAACCAACCGTAAAATGAGCAAGAGTGAGGTTAACTCCACAAAGTTGCTGTGCCAAGCTACCAGTGCAGTTTACACTATTGGTTCCTTGTTCATCATTTGTCCGGCCATGGAAGTCAAAGGTGTTGTTCCTGTTTTGCATAGTATGATTACCTCAGGAGCTGATGAGCCAAGGTCAAATAAGTTACCGGGTGCTCATATTTTTTTAAAGCAGAATGCTCCATCTTTATATATTCAAGCATGGCTTACAATGGGGAAGATCTGTCTCACAGATGAGAAACTTGCAAAAAGATACATTCCTTTGTTTGTGCAGGTTTGTTTATTTAGTTCTTACTGTATATGGTACGGAGTAAAAAATAAGAGTCGAGGATTGGTTTGTTAATACTCCCTCCGTTCCAATGAATTGTTTGCCTTTGCTTTTGGCACTAAGGGCAAGAGATCCAATTAGAAGGTGACATGTGGAGCCAAGAGTCAAATTACACATAAAAAACATTCCTAAAATAGAAAGGCAAACAATTCATTGAGACGCCCCAATATGGAATAGGCAAACAATTCATTGGAACGGAGGGAGTAATAGACTAATATTCCACTTTTCATAAT
The DNA here is from genome assembly GCA_958450325.1 of Agrostemma githago. Classification (NCBI taxonomy): domain Eukaryota; kingdom Viridiplantae; phylum Streptophyta; class Magnoliopsida; order Caryophyllales; family Caryophyllaceae; genus Agrostemma; species Agrostemma githago. The sequence continues at coordinate 54,059,123 of OY288247.1, read as the reverse complement.
CTTATCAAGCAAGTGGATATTTTCTTTTCTAGTTTTTTGAGATTCTGTTTTCTGAAAACTTCAGAAATGTGCTTTTCTGCCATTGTACATCTGTTTATACAGTGTAAAGACCAAATAAACAGTCATGGTGAGATGTAATGAAAACCCCATGCAAATAAAATCAGAAATTTCAAGTATTTCGTGTGCGTCTAATCATCACAGAATCTATGCCTCACTTTGTACCTGTTCTACAGGAACTTGAGAAGAGTAACTGTGCTGCACTACGGAACAATATCGTCGTCATGATGGCAGATTTTTGCGTTCGCTACACTGCATTAGTTGACTGGTAAGTCTGGATACATTCTACAGAGTATCAATGTTTTTTCTCAGAAAAGGACTAAACATGAGATGTAGAACCAAAATGAAAAACACTGCAACAAATCTAGGAAATGCTGGTATTGAATAAGCAAAACCTCATGTGGGGAAAACTCTGACCTAGAATAAGCAAAGCTTGTGGGTCAGTGTTTAGCTCTTTTGCTAAACCAGGGTAGCAGTCATTGAAATCAATAGTCAACCACTTCACCTACTTACATTACTTGAATTCTTCATTTTTGGAGGAATAGGAACGCCCAACAAAGGAAAGATTTGGGTATGGAATATGTACATAACAGTTAGCAATTGACCGGATATGAAACATTTAATCTGCTTTGATGTTTTTAAGCCTATTTTTCAAACATCTTTCCATTTCATTTTAAATCTACTTATCATTTTAATATTTAAAAAAAATGGATTTTTGTTGTAAACGTGTTCCCTGTACCCATAGCCTCATTTTTAAACAGTCACGACTCACACTCCTCAAAATACAAGTCATGGCGAGTCCAATTTTTGGATATATAATTATGTACTAGAGTTGCTGCAACATGGCTATATACAATCAGCAATTACAAAATGTCAAATCATGGTATCAGTCTTCCCCATCTAAATCCTTACAGTCATTCAGCTTTTCAGAGTGAAGGGCATGATTACAATTTGATGAAGTAGATAACTTGGTAACTAGGAAAGAAGGAGCAGTTCATGTGTTTGTGGTATTTTTGATATCCTACCAAGGAATTTTCTTATTTGGTTATCTTTCTCTTATGTTCTTTTTTCACCTTCCGATGTTTGCAATTGACAGTTACATGGGGAAAATCACATTGTGCCTTCGTGACTCATGCGAACTTATTAGAAGACAAACATTCATACTGCTGTCTAGACTTTTACAGGTCTGGTTACACCTTAAGTCTTGACTTGCTCTATCGAACAATACTTTTTTGGTTCATTCTTGATGCATAAATAAATCATGATGCAACTTTCTCACTGTGTTATACAGACTGACTATGTCAAGTGGAGAGGAGTTCTTTTTCTGAGGTTTCTATTGTCTCTTGTCGATGAATCAGAAAAGATACAGCAGCTTGCAGATTTCTTATTTGGAAACATTTTGAAAGGTATATATATATTTAGTCATTTCGACACTCCTGTGACCCATCCTATGATCCCCAAACTCTGTTAAAACTTTCTCACACGTTGGACTTGGCTTTTATATACTCCGTATAAATATTCATGGATTTTGCTTAAAGTGTAGTAATTCTTGCCAAGACTGTCTATTCCTCATCTAATTTCATGGTTAATGATTGGTCTCACATGGAAGACTGTCTCATATAAGTTTTGTACTTTTGTTTGAGTGTCAAGTGTAGGTCATGATTATGTGAGGTAGTATGATAGATCGGATCAACATAGCTTCTATTCCAAAGATTAATCGGTGAAATCTATAAGAACACTACTGTGTGATCTAATCTTTGCTCGTCTGCAGCAAAAGCACCCCTTTTGGCTTACAACAGTTTTGTGGAAGCTATTTTCGTCCTCAATGACTGTCATGCTCATATGGCCAACAACAAAACTCAAACTTCAAGAGTTGAAAGTAGACTTTTCTCAGTCAGGTAGTGGACTTGTACTCCCTTTGTTCGACCTAATTGTTTAGATTTTCCTGTTTAGGCCACAATCGACATGATTGTTAACATTTCTTTCTTTGGCAAGTGTTCGCAATATCAAATGGCTAAAATGCCCTGACTTTTATTTATGTGCTGAAGGTCTCTTTGTTTACATGAGTTTAATTATAATTACAGCTATGCATTTATTGCTGCAATAAAATTTCATATGTATCAGAGGAAATGATGACAAGTCAAGGTCCAGAAGGATGCACATATACGTTTCGTTGCTTAAGCAAATGGCCCCTGAGCACCTTTTAGCCATTTTTGCCAAAATCTGTGCTGAAGTCCTTGCTGCTGTATCCGATGGTATTCTTAACATTGATGATTCCACTGGGCGGTCAGTATTACAGGTACTCATACAAGTATACAACACTCTTTCTATCAGATCTTCTTAGTTAGTAATACAGGCACTCATACAACTATACAACACTATCAGATCTTTAGTTACATTGGTTAAAAAAAATCCTGGTGTTGTGCATTGAGAGTTGAGACTTGCTAATTTTAGAAATGTGGAGTTTTGAATGTGATGATTCTATTGGACATGGTTGACAGTTGACTTTGATGCCGACTTGGTGACTTGGATTAATGTTAACATACTCCCATCTCATAAAGAGCCATGTTGGTCAATCTGGAGTTGTAAACGGTGTTTTTTTGGTGTAAAGGGAGCCACAAGTTCAAAACCCACACGGGCAATTTTAAGGTTGTTGAGGTTCAAACCTAGGTTATGGTTATGTGTTCCATCCATCATGACTTTATCAAATAATCTAGCCAACAATTGTCATTCACTTCTATGAGTGTTTTGTGGGTCAACTGATACTGTTTTTAGTCAACCGGGACAAGTACAAGTGTACAACTCACACTAGAATCATTTATGAAACATTTATTCTTTCTAAAGTGAAACTGAGGTCTTTGAATGATTGTAGTTTTTTTGTTCTTGGAAATTAGGATGTTTCTTACAAATAATGTCTCGAGACTCAATGGAACATCGTTGAATTACAACTCTTGAGATTGTTCGGGTATATAATAGATTAATAGGTCTAAAGATCCGATTCTTATGTAAGAGTATTTCATACTAGTCCGCAAGTCATGTATAATACCTTCTCTCATTTAGTTAGTGATAAAATTATGAGAAAGATTGAATATTGTTGAGTATTGCATGAATCATTATTGATAACAAGGTCTTACATATATAGTAAGAGAAATAGATTACCTACCAAGTAAAAGTAATGCTAAGCTACCTAAATACAATGACTAGATAGAAGATTACAATAAGATAGACAAAATACAAGAGATAAAACATTATCAAGTATGACTAATAACTCTATCATCCCCGTAAAATGGACGGCCTACGAGCAAGTCCAATTTTGGAGGGTAGCATCTGAAGCCGGTCACGAGAAAGAGGCTTCATCAAAGTATCGACACAAAATTAAGAAATGGAAATAAAATTTTTATGCATAAGAGGAACATAAAAGATGTTTTTTTAGAAGAAACAAACTTTCTTTTTGGAAAGATAAGAGATATAGGGTAAGGGGTAATAAATTTTATAAGGGGTGGCCACAAGGGCGACAAAGCTTAAAAGGGGTTGCCGAGAGGGTAGTAAAGTTTATAAGGGGATGCCCATGAGGGCAAAAAGAGTTATAAGGGTGGCCGCGTAGACGACAAATTTTGAAAAGTGTGGGTCGACAAACAACCATGATGATAAGGGAGGTCAAACATGAGGCAACACAAGTAACCAAATTTGTAGGGGTAGCCAAATAGATGGCCAAGTTGAAAGGGGTGGTTGCATAGACAACCAAGATTATGAGGAGGTGCCTATGCTTGATAAGAGGTGACTAAGTTTTGGAGGGTGGTTAAGACTTTTTTTTAGTGGTAGCTGAGGCCAATATTTTTGATGGTGCCATGAGACAACAAAAGGTAAAGGAGTGTCCGCGTAGACGACAAAGTTTTGGAGTGGTGGCCGATGCCAAACTTATAAAAGGGTGTCAAACGGCAAAGTTTAAAGAGTTGGTTAACAACCAAAATTTCTAGTGGGAAAAAGAGTGGTTACGTGGACAACTGAGTTTAAGTAGGGCGGCCACAAGGGCGACAAGTATATAAGGGGTGATCACGAATGCATCAATTAGAACGGGGTGAATCGCCAAGTTCATGAAGTGGTTGAGTGGGTGTCACCTAAGTGACAAAGTTTAAAAGGGTGGTTGAATTAAGAACTAAAATTTGTAAGGACGGCCAAATAAGCGGCGAAGTTCAAAGTGGTTACGTGGACAACCGAATTGAAAGGGTGGTTGAATTAAGAACCAAAATTGTAAAGGCGGCCAAATAGGCGGTAAAGTTGAAAGTGGATGGTCGCATAGGCAACCAAGATTATGAAGGGGTGTCCATGCTTGATAAGAGGTGACTAAGTTTAAGAGCTTTTTCTCTTTTTTTTTTCGACAATAAAGCAAAAAAGGTGTCAAACGACTATAAAGTGAAAAGGAGTGTCCGCGTAAACGACAAAGTTTTGGAGGTGTGTCCGAAGCCAGGTTAATAAGGAGTGGACTAATCTTAGATCAGTTTGGAAAAAGTTTTTAGGGTTGATTATTACAGGATAGTTGATGCAATTCGTGGATGGCGGAAGGTGAAATAAGGGTACAGTGATTGGTTGTGGTCACGGCCTCACGGGAGAGGATCAACTCTAAACCGTTAACTTTTATTGAGAGCACAAGGCTTTGATACATGATAGAATTATGAGAAAGATTGAATATTGTTGAGAATTGCATGAATTATTATTGATAACAAGGTGTTACATACTCCATCCGTTCAAATCCAAAGGGTACGCTTCCCTTTTGGACATTATTCACGACTCAAGAGAATCGTTAATATTTTCGACAATCTATAAGAGAAAATATAGTCAGGTGGGATATTGTTTGATTCGTCTTTATTTGTAGATTAAGAATGTTGAATTTTTATAATTTTTGTCAATGTAAAACAAAAGATATTGACGGTGTAAAACATGTCTGGGCGAGTGTGAAAAAGCAAACGTACCTTTGGATTTGAACGGAGGGAGTACCATATAAGTATATAGTAAGAGAAGTGGACTACCTATCAAATACAAGTAATGCTATCTAAATACAAGAGATTACAATAAGATAGACAAAATACAAATGATAAACATTATAAGTATAACTAATAACTCTATTAGTAAAGAACATGAGAGAGAAAACCCTAAAAATTAGAGAATTGATAGCAGCTAACCCATGACGAGATCCAAGAAAACTGATAGTCCTAGGATTAATCCATCAATCGCCATACAACAATTAAAAGAAAAAAATTGCAATAATAAACGGAATAACGACGTAGATGAGAGTTCTGCGGCTGTCTTTCCCCCTCACTCACCATTACATGGTTTCGACCTTCAGAATGAAATGGCTACCATTGATGAAGAAACAGAGCTTGATGATGAGGATGGTGCTACCTGGAATACGGTTGAGAGGAATAAGAAGAGCTCACCCAAAGACAAAATCCTTCTGCAGGAAGATGTTGCAGACGAGGTATCTTTCTGGTCCACTGCTCTATATGGGTACGTACTAAGGGCATACCCTCCATGGAATATGGTTAATGGTTTCATTAGAAGGGTATGGAAGGATTTGAGCGTGGATAAGATATCAACTCTAACTAATGGAATTTTCATAGTCTGGTTTAAGATAAATGAGGATAAGCTGAAAGCTTTGGCAAATGGATTTATCATGTTTAACAGTAAGCCAATGGTCTTGAGGGAATGAACACCTGATGGTGAAATGATTAAAAACCAGGGAAATCTCTGCCAATTTGGATCAAACTGTATAATTTAGAGCTCAAGTGGGGCCAATCTTGTCTTGGAAAATCTCAGGGCTAGGGCTGTGCACCGGTCCAGGACCGAACCGGAATCTTCAAAAAAATCTAGACCGGAATCTAAAAATTTCGGACCGGGACCGGACCGGAATTTTCAATTTATTTTTTAAATTCTGGTCCAAAATTCCGGATTGGTTGGACCGGTTTGGACCGGTTAGACCTGGTTAGACCAGAATTTTTATCAAATAAATATAATTCCGGTCTTTCCGGTCCAAACCGGTCCGGAATTCGGAGTCGCCAAAAATAATGGACTTGAGACCGGACCAGAATTTTTTATTTCGAGTCTGGTCCGGTAGATTCTGGTCCGGTCCGGCCCATTTTTCCGGACCGGACCGGATTTTGCACACCCCTACTTAGAGCTTGTTGGCAAGTTTCTCAAATTTGATGATATTAACGCTAAACGTACATTCTTGAGTTATGCTAAAATTCTGGTGGATGGTGGAAGTAGAGCTGAATCAGAGTTTCCCTAATGAACTGACTTTCCTGGATGAGCAAGGGCTGGATTACACTGTTAAAGGGGTCTATGACTGGATGCCGGTGGAGTGTAAGAAATGTAAGGGTATTGGCCATAGGGAGGATGTGTGCAGGGATACACAACCTGTCACTAAAGTCTGCAGACCAAACCCTCTAGATGACCAGCCTGGGTTGATCATCCTCCCGCACCTTCAGGTCTCGTTACCCCTATGATTACTCATCATATAACTCAGTCTCCTCTGAGAATTATTACTAAACACGAGGGCAACAAATCCTTTTCAGTTGCTAGTTTCTTAGAAGCTCTACTCAATAAGGCAAGAGCAAATGCGGATGGAAGTATTACTAGGCCACCTGAAAATGGGTAGCTTAGACTTTTGGAATATTAGAAGACTAAATAGCTTGAATAAACAACTTGACATTAAATGGTTTCTTAAGAATAATAATATGGGGCTATTTAGTTTATTAGACTCGAGTAAGTAATAGCAACTGGAATAAGGTGTTCAATAACATCAGTAGTGAACTAGTGATTGGTCAATTGTTACTAGTAATAGTCAGTGTAAGGGAGGCAGAATCTGGTTGTTATGGAATCTGTAAAATTTTGTACTGCAAGTTCTGGACACTACTGCTCGGACTATTCTGGTGCTGGTTCAAGATCTTGTCAGACTTCAATAGTACTATATCACTGTGGTTTATGGTTTTAACAAACTTGCAGACATGAATGCTCTTTTGCTCACTTTGGAACAGTATAACACTTGTATTTAGGGGCCTTTGATCATATGGGGGGATTTTAATAATATTTTTCAGCCTGGGGATAGAATTGGGGGTGCCCCTAATACCCTTGCTGAAATGAGAAAATTTCAAGATTGCATGAGTATTTGTGACATGAAGGAGCTTTAGACATCAGGATCCTACTTCACATGGAACAACAAGCATGAAGTGGGGGACAGGGTGTTTAGCAGAATTGACAGGATCTTTACGAATGCCGAATGGCTAAAAATCTTTCCTGATACTAATGGTACCTTCTTGCCATAAGGGCTCTATGACCACTGCCCTTGCGTGATTCATACTAAGGGGAACAACAGATTAGGAAAGCGAGTTTTAAGGACTCTAATATGTGGGCTTTGGATGAATCTTTTCCTAGTATCATTCAAGTGTGGAGTAGACAAGTGGTGGGCACTCCAATAGTCCAATGTATCAATTGGTGCAAAAACTGAAAATGGCTACAGGGGGATTGAAGAAGCTTAATAGAGGCAGATTCTTAGATGTGGAAAAAATCGTTTCAGATTGGGAAGTTGATGCTGAATGAAGTCCAATGTATGTAGCAAAAGGATTGTATGAATGTGGATATTAGCACCAAAGAGAGATGTCTATCTAAGGAAGTGGCTATCCTTGAAAAGGTTAGTCAGTCCTTTTTGAGGCAAAAAGCCAAATGTCAATGGCTTGAACAGGGAGATGATAACACAAAGTACTTTCATACATGCATTAAGAAAAGATAAAACTCTCAGAATTAGGAATATGAAGGATGAGATGTGTTAATCAACAAATACTATCAATACTACTTTTGAGTTTTATATTAACCTCCTTGGTTGTAGTAAAGAGGGCAAGCCGGTTCATCAACAAACTGTGAGAAGAGGGAGAACTGTGACTAAGCCTATAGCTTAGAAGAGATTAAAAAGTGTATTTTTGATATTCCAGGTGCCTTGCACCTGAGCCAGATGGATACACTAACCAGTTTTATAAGGATTCCTGGGCTACTGTGGGGGGAAGTGTGATTGAAGCAGTTTAGGATTTCTTCAAGAATGAGAAATTGCTTAAGCAAGTCAACCATACTTTGATCACTCTTATCCCTAAGGTGAGTATGCCAGATAGAGTTCATTAGTATAGGGCCATAGCCTGTTGTAACACTATCTACAAATGTATAACTAAAATACTTTGCTTCAGACTTGGGGGACATTTTGCCAGATATCTTGAGCCCAAATCAGAGTGGTTTTATTCAAGGTAGAAAAATTGTTGATAACATATTTGCCAAGACCTTATAAGGTTGTATGGATGGAAATCATGCTCACCTAGGTGTTTAGTGAAGATAGACCTTAAGAAGCTTATGATTCTGTAGAATGGAGCTTCTTGGAACAAATGATGATTGCCTTGCATTTCCCTGAACTTTATGTGAGGATGGTGATGGAGTGTGTCGGCACACCCTTTTATTCCTTAGTGCTTAATGGTTCTTCCTTTGGCTTTTTCAAAGGTAGAAGGGGGTTAAGTTAAGGGGATCCTCCATCCCCTCTACTGTTTGCCATTTGCATGGAGTATTTGTCAGCTCAAGATTTTGAAGGGTTCAAGTACCATTCTCTTTGTAAACAGATGAAATTGGCTCATTTATGCTTTGCGGATGATCTTTTCTCTTATGGGAATAATGCCTCTGTAACTATTCTCATGAGAGCTTTTCTCACCTTCTCTGAAGCCTCTGGACTACAAATGAGTAAAGAAAAATTTAATATGGAGTTATGGAGGATAACAACTTAGTTCATCTTACTGGTATTAAGAGAGGTAAATTGCCTTTCAAGTACTTGGGAGTGCCCATTTCCTTTAAAAAAATTAAGCATTAAACGTTTGTCATATGGAGGGAGATTGACATTGCTCAAGGCAATGCTGCATAACCTTCATAACTATCGGGCTCATTTCTTCATTCTACCTAAAACTGTGTTGAGGAAACTGTGTACTGTGTGAAGGAATTTTCTTTGGAAGGGACACTTCAATTACATCACTTCCTCTCTGATTTCCTGGGATCAAGTCTGCACTACAAAGGAGCAGGGAGGTTTAGGGATCAAAGATTCAATTACCTGGAACATTGCTTGTGTAGCTAAATACATATGGCGGCTAGCTAGCAAGAAGGATCATCTCTGGGTGAAATGGATCAATTCCAATTTCTTAAAAGGTAGAGACTGGAAAGAAATGAATGCTAAGCCTTATTCAAGCTGGACTTGGAGAGCTATCTGTAGAGTTGAGGAGAAATTGGTTGCAGGGGACTGGTGGGTGCAGACTGGTGGGTGCAGACTGATCAGCAATACACAATTCAGGCTGGTTATGACTGGCTACGGCCAGGTGGGACTACAACTGAGTGGAGTAAGCTAATTTGGAACAAGTTGGTGATCCCTAAACATGGTTTTATAGGGTGGATTGCAATGCATAATAGATTGCTTACTAATGCTAGATTGTGTAGGTTTGGTATTAACCAATCTATTGAATGCTATCTTTGCGGGGAAGGAAGTGAGGACTAGGAACATCTGTTTTTAAGGTGTCCTTATAGCAATCAATGCCTTCAGTTATTGGCTTATTGGCTGACTATATACAGATGGATATACCTAAGATACAGACAGTCAAGTGGTGGAATCATTCCCAGTTCAGAACTAAGATGCTGAAAAAATAGGTGGGATGCTTGTTGGTGAGTCTCATATACCATGTTTTGTGTAACAGAAACTCCAGTAAGTATGACCTGGTTATTAGACATACGAAGAGGGTTTTCAATGACATTGTCCAGCAAGCTAGAGTGCGGGCTTGGTTTAATCTTCCTCCAGCAAAACTACTAGCTCTAGATGAATGTATTTAGTTGTGATGTAATTTCTTTTGACTAAGTGGTAGGAAGTCATTAGTAGTGAGTTTGGTGATAATGTACTTCAAAGACTTTACCATGATTAATACTCACTCTGTTCCAATCAATTCTATACATTTACTTTATCACGTACATCAATGCACGTTTTCTTTTGTCCATATCTTTAGCTACATATTTCTAAAAATTATAAAAAATAGATATTCATAATGCATTCGATTAAACAATTTAAACAAGATCTCACATGACTATATTTTATCATATATATTAGAAGTTATATTGAAGATTCTTTTCACTTATGAATAGTTTCAAAAAACCAAATGCATGGAATTGATTGGAACAGAGAAAGTATATTTTTACATTTTCACCAAAAAAATATACTCCCTCCGAGTTCCTATTATTGTCCCAAAAGGTTTTGGGGTGAAAAATAAGGAAGGGAAAATGAGTGGTTGAAAAAAGGAGGAAGAGAGAGAAATGGGAGAGTAATTGTGGACCACACATTGATGGTCTAAAAAGGAAAGTGGGACAAAAATCAAACTCAGTCCAAAAAGGAAAGTGAGACAATAATAGGAACTCGGAGGGAGTATAAAATAACTCTATTAGTTAGTTCCACTAGCAAAGGTGGTTGATGTTCCATGATACATAAATATTTGGTTTACTGTTCAAACATATCTGATATGTTAGATTCTGCATATTCTGTCTAGTGAAGTGGCCTCACTTGTGAAACTAACCCTGATTCTTATGTAAGAGTATCTTATTCCAGTTGGCGAGTCTTGTATGAAACTAGCATAGATTTTTATGTAAGAGTATCTTATTCCAGTTGGCGAGTCTGGTATGAAACTAGCACAGATTTTTATGTAAGAGTATCTTATTCCAGTGGGGGAGTCTTGTATAATGTTCTCTAACATATAGATTGGACAACAATTATTTCTAAAACCTTAAAATGTGTTTAAACCAGGATGCCTTCCAGATACTAACGTGCAAAGAGATAAGACTCCCATCAAACCGTTCCCCAACCACAGATTCATCCGTCTGTGACGAAGAAGGTGGAGATAGCAGTAGCGCTGTAACGAGAGGAAGAGCAACTCAAGCAGTGAAAAAAGGTCTCATCCAAAACACCATTCCCATTTTCATAGAGTTAAAGCGGCTCCTGGAAAACAAGAACAGCCCTCTCATTGGCTCCCTCATGGACTGCCTTCGTGTCCTTCTAAAGGATTACAAGAACGAGATCGATGACATATTGGTTGCTGATAAGCAGCTTCAAAAAGAGATCATCTATGACATTAAAAAATACGAGACGGGCAAAGCCAAGTCAACTGCTTTGGAGGCCATGGGGAATTCGAAAAGACCTGAAAATTATCGTACTCCTGGCGGGCCCAAGAGGGTTCATGGTGATTCAAAGGTGGCTTCGGCTATGGGTGACATGGCAGCCAAGTCTGTTGCTAGATCTGTGCTCAAGGAGGTTAATCAGGGAGTAGTGACACCTCCACTGAGTGCACTTAATATGCCTAAGCTGAGAACATCTGAGATGGGTGGTCTTAGTAAGGGGCATAAATCGGCACATGTTATAGAATCTCTTAGGAAACGGCAGACTTTTGACTTTGATGAAGATATTTGAGGGCTTGTCTTGCTGTATGATAGTACCATGTGCATTCTGAGGATGCATGATTGTATGGCTGCTGCAGGCTGCAGCTGCTGGAGCTGTAGTTTGAATGATCTTTGGCAGGAATGTCACGGAGAGTTGTATGATTGAAAATATACAACCCCTTTTAATTCCAGGGTTATTTGACATTAATGATCCAAACTATACCTGATATTGTCATAATAATCCGGACTTTATTTAATCTCATTATAAACTCAACTTTTGATATGTTAATAATTGTTGTATCGTACGACAGACCTTAAAATTAGAAATTTATGGTAAAATGTTATTTTCTCTCTTCATATCCAAACACACCATATCTCTCTTTGACACCATTCACATGTCAAGAGAATCTTCGATATTTTCGTCAATCTACAAGAGAAAATATAGTCATGTGAGATCTTGTTTGATTCGTTTCTAGGAATTCATTAAGAATATTAAATTTTTATGATTTTTACTAATGTAAAATAAAATATATCGATAGTGTAAAACATGTCTCAGCAAATGTGAAAATCAAATGGTGTGTTTGGTTATGAAGGGAGGGAATATCACATTAGGTTATTTATTAACCACATTAGGTTAAATAGTGACCACTTTTTGATACGTAAACATGGTAACTATTTATATGAAAGCGATAATTAACTAACTTAAAATAATAACTTTTTACCATAGATATGTTCCCCTCCTTAGGGTTTTGGGGGGAATTAAGGGTGTGAGAATTGTGTGACTCAAAAATGAAGTAGGGCGTGAGAATTGTGACTCGAAAATGAAGAAAGAGAGAGAAATGAATGAGTGAATATGAGCCACATATTCATGACTTAAAAAGGAAAGATGGAAGAAAGAATGACTCTGCCCAAAAAAGAAAGGGGAACATAAATCGGATTCGGAGGGAGTATGTATTATCGGAATAGTTAAACCAGAGTAGTATAGGTGACCGGTTACTGGTAGAATCCTTTCACCTTTCTTTTCATCTTTAATTTTATTTAACGAAAATAATATCAACTATGGGTGTCTTCCCAAAATAATACAGTATCGATTTTAATAAATCTGATAATAATACGTTGGATAGTTAAACCATAGTAGTAAAGTTGACCGGTTACCGGGAGAACCCATCCACCTTTCTTTTTCGCCTTTAATTTATTTCATATTATTTGACTCTCTTTAACTTAGCGTACGGAGCACTAAACGTCATTAATGTCCTTTGCTGTCTTCTTCTTCAGTACTCAACAAATCCTGGTAGCAACACAATCCTACACCAAAATCAACATGTTAATCTAAAAGAACCTATAGAAAAAAAACAACTAAATAAATTAGAAATTTTTTGAGAGAATCGGAAGCTTTCTTGAGCTCAATATCAAACTCCATCATAGTAGTAGCCTTACTAAACCTAATAAATAATAACGGATGCCAAAGCTCGTATAGCAGCCACCGCCTCCGCCAAATCCGCCTGTTTTCTCCAACTATTGAACTCATCAACAACACTCTCCCCTTCCCCTCCCATCGACAACACCGGAGATGCATATTGAAGGACAATTTTTTTTGGAGATGCACATCTGTCATTAATGAAGAGAATGAGGGTGATGGAGAGAGAGAATGAAGGAGAACTGATGGTAGGAATTTGTCGTGGATCCCACCGCCAAATAATATAACCGGCTAACCTAACGGTAGTTAGGGTAAGTCGGGTCGTGTCCACGGAGACGGTGTTGCAAGGTTTAGACTAGGTTGGCCTAAAACGAGACCAAGTCACAACAAACACAAAGAACTACTAATTGGTGAATAATGATGAGAGGAGAAGGAGGAATTAGACTAACAATGAACTAGACTATAACAAGGCTAAATGAAATAATCTAAACACAAACTAAACAATGAACTAAAGAAATGATGACTAACTAAGAGGATGAATCAAATATGGAAAGAAGTGGGTTAGGTCGGGTTCATAAGAATAGTAGGGTGACTTGGGTGGTCAAGGGTATAGGTGTTTCCTAATTGCTAGAATCGGTCCGGGCTCTCGCAACTTAAACCGATGTCGAGGTAGGTCCGGGCTCTCGCAACTTAGACCAAAGTCGAGGTGGGTCCGGGCTCTCGCAACTTAGACTATCCTCAACACTACCCTCAACATGACCACATACTAGACAAACAATGAGTAGAGGAAGACTAGCATGAGAAGCATGGCCACTACAACTCAAACAAGCATTTCAACAAACACATGGTGTGCCAAGTATGTGACTAACAACAAAGAATCATCCTTTACCCCTAATCAAGCCCTAATCACCCATATTCTACCCTTAATCCCCCTACTAACCCACAAGAAGACTACTCACACATATTCAAACTAACTACAACAATGAAAAGATAAAACAACATCATAACCCTAACATCCATAATCAAGAACAATATGAACAATAACAATAAACACTAAGTAAAAATTCAAACTTGAAATAATAACAAAGAATAAGAGAAAGGAAGATTATACCAACAATAGGATGAAGAAAAGATGATAACTTGCATAAATATGAAACCCAAATAAATCCCAAGGTTGTCAAGCTTGGAGAAATCTTCAAGTATCTTCTTAATACAAGAACTAATTAACTAAGACTAACTAGGATTAACTAAGGATTAAAGAGAGATTAATCTAATGTGAGGAACTAAATCTAGGGTTTATATGTTGTAGAGAAGCTTAAGATAGTCTAGGGTAATGTCAGATACATAAACAATACAAGAGGGAAGTATTTATAGGGTTCCGTAAGTGAGAGGAATAAAAGAAGGAGGCGGAACAGAGACTGGGTCATTCCCGATCGGGAATGGGAAATCCCGATCGGGAAGAAATGATGGTCCCGATCGAGAATATGCGATCCCAATCGGGACGGCTTCACAGTGAGCGCCCCCCTTGCTCCACCTTTCCCGATCGGGAGGGCCTTATCCCGATCGGGATACTTCCTCTTTCCCGATCGGGAATATGCGATCCCGGTCGGGAATGCTTGACAGTGAGCAGCTATTCTTGCACTTCATTCCCGATCGGGTTCACGAATTCCCGATCGGGATGAGACTTGGTTAACTCTTCCTCGACTCCTTGTCGATGCTCGGTGCTCGGGGAGTCGCCGAATCATCGTTGCTTCTCCTCTTGGGTTCCATACGTGTCGGAAACGAGTTGAATCGTTCCGTTTCTTTGAGATGACCCCTAGGAACCTGAAATAATCTAGAAGAAGCATAAGTCGTCCCTAAAACCGCCCTAAGGAGCGATTTCAGCAGAGAAAACGAGACTAAATACAAGAAATAAACACTACAAAACGCACTTATCAACTCCCCCACACTTAACCCTTACTCGCCCTCGAGTAAGCACATACTAACTACTAAACTAGCCGAGTGGGTATTAGCGCACCCTACGCCCTTTCAACTCACGCGAGTGCACTTAGAGGAAAAGTGCACTCCGCAAGGCAAGTGGGGTCTTGCGACAAAACTGTGGATGCAACCGGACACAAAACACATAAACAAACAAGCATACAAACAAACAAACAAAAATCGGTTGCACCCAAAAGAAAACAAATACCGCTTCCCTCAAACAAGCGGTGAAAGAAGCACCGGTTTAGGACTCAAGGCAAGTGACAACGTTCCCAAGCTAGCAATACAAACCAAAATGGACAAAACCCTAATAGTACGACGACAAAGCAACAAAAACGTTGGTAACTTACCTCGGTTCCTCCTAACCTTCTAAGAACGTACCACGGGACGATCAGCGGAGTGGGAAGTGAAGAACCACGGTGTTAGTCGACACTGTAGGTAAGTGAGACCCCGCCCCCTTCAGCGTGAGCCAAGAGGGTCGTCCCGTGTCTAAAACCGCCTAACTAGTCCAAGTAAAAAGATGGAAATATGCAAAATGAGGGAAGACCGACTAATGCCGCTATCATCCTTCCTAGGGACTCGGTCCTTTGGTAGGCTCTTCACGGCAAAAGTCGGAAAAAAGCTTATTTTGAGAGGTAGGGGTTATTTTTGTGAATCGGGTTTTCTTTTGGCATTTTCTCTTTTCTTTTGCATTTTTGCCTTGTTTTGCCATGCCATTCTTTTTCTTCTTTTCTATTTTCTTTGGCTTTTGTGCCTTTTCTTTTTCTTCATTCTTTTCTTTCTTTCATTTTCTTTCATTTTCTTTTCTTTGCCCCCTTTGGCTTGATTTGGCTTTTTGGCATTTCATTGTGTAACAAGAAAGAGAGAACTCAACAAATTGCAATTTTTTTTTTTGTGGATATGTGTGGGAGGTAGGTAATGGGTGAGTCGGGACGGGCCCTTCCCTTCAAACCCACAAAAAGGTGGAGAACTTGGACTAATCAAACAATCTCAAACATGGTCACCTAAGGGACGAGACTCGGTAACCAAGGCCTTTTCACACCGTGGGTGGTCAAAATGGTCAAAATGCAAATCCCGTAGTAAATCCCTAGTAAGCTAGGTGGACTCAAGGTAAAGGACCAACGAAATCATTGATTTAGGGTCATTCTACTAGACTAAAGTCCAAGAATCGATTTATACCACTAGGAAGGGAAAGTAAGCACTCACACACTAGCCTCTAAACCGAGTTTTCGAAAACCATTTACACACAAGACACACAACAAAACACAAAACAAAGACTCAACGAAAACGAAAGAAAAAGAAACAAAAGCAACAAAACAAGAACAACACAAAACGAACACAAATGAAAACACAAACACCACCCCTATCTTCCAAATGAGCAACCAAATCAACCTCAAGCATTACAAAGCTCCACCCGAGCACACCACATCACAAACCTTCTCCAAACTTCGACTCATAAATCAATATCGGCATGTAGCAAGTCGTCGTCGTCGTTATTCCTTCCCAATCGAGGTACGGTTCCATGGTTGGGGCACCAAAGTAAAATGGGGTGGGTTTTGATGTGAAAGTCGGTTTAAAGTGATGGGAAAGTGAGGTGAATGTGTATGTGAGGTGTAGGGGTCATATAATGAGGGTGAGGACACGTAGGGAGGTTGGGAGGGGGTATACAATGGTTGGGTGGACTCAAAAGACGAAGAAAAGGCCAAAGGAGGACAGGGGGTCCATCCCGGTCGGGATGGGTGGTCCCGGTCGGGATGACCGTCTCGTCCCGGTCGGGAAGACCTCGTCCCGGTCGGGATGAGCTGTCAGTAGACCCATCTTTTGTGCACTTCATCCCGGACGGGATGACTTCCTTCCTGGTCGGGAAGGGCCTTCCATCCCGGACAGGATGACCTCTTCTAGGCCGGGAAGAGTCTCCTAACCCTCTATAGCTCCCAAAAGCTCGTTCCAAGCTTCAAAAACCGACTTCCCTTCACACGATCCAAGTTCAAACAATGACCACTTCTCTCTAGGAGGCACTTTCACTTCACACCTATCACAATAAACTCAAATAACACATCAAATTCCCTCCCTCACATCGCTCATCAATCAATCCAAGTAATCAAGAAGTTCACAAAAACAAAACAAACTATAAGGGATAAAGATATATACAAAGGGACGGTTCTTGTGGAACTCCGTAAAACCAAGGTGGTACATTCTTCAATCTTTTTCAACACCCAAAATTTGTTCCATCTCCATCAAGGGTACGAAGAAACAAGTCGAAGGCCCTAGCAAAGTCTTCAATCAAGCTTGAGACATAAGCATCCAAATACCAAGGCTCTTCATGACCTTGTCTCGACGTTCCCGGGGCGTCCCGATCTTGTAAGTTCAAAGGCTTGAACTTATACTTTTGGTCCTTCGGGATGTACCCAAACGTCCACCGATCCTCATGTGGCCCCAAGGGAGGCTCATCCTTCTCCTTACTTTTCAACTTGTCATCAAGCCCATGATATGGGCACTCATCCTCTCCAATCTCGGAGTCATCATCCTCAAGTTCACAAGAGTTCGTGTTCAAGCTTTGTCCTGACTCAACCCCTAGATCAATGTTTTTCTTGGCTTGGATCATATTGCATGACTCATCATTAGTAGGCGAAGTGTTACCTTGGAGGTCAAACACTAGCTTCTGTTCGCCTAACTCGAATGTGATCCTACCATTCTTCACATCGATCATAGCACCGGCGGTATGTAGAAATGGGCGCCCAAGAATAATGGGAGTGATTGCATCTTCCCGCATATCGAGCACGATGAAGTCAACCAGAATGAAGAACTTACCGATTCTCACCGGCACATCCTCTAGCATCCCCAATGGTCGGTTGAATGAACTAACGGCCATTTGGAGTGTGATAGAAGTACTTTTAAGCTCCTTCATCCCAAGTCGGCAACAAATAGAATAAGGAATGATGCTCACACTTGCACCCAAATCACATAATGCTCTTTCGATCTTGTAGTGGCCTATGGTGCAAGGGATCGAAAATCTACCCGGATCCTTCAACTTTGGAAGCGTAGAACCTTGAATGAGCTTGCTCACCACTCTTGTGAACGCAATGGTCTCTTCCTTGTCGATGGATCTCTTCCTAGCCCATATTTATCTCATAAATTTTCCATATGCCGGGATTTGGGTAAGTAGCTCGGTAAATGGGACACTCACATCCAACTTCTTCACAATACTAAGGAACTTGTCATATTGGCTATCCACCTTGGTCTTCATTTGCCTTGTTGGGAAAGGCAACTTGATTTGGATCTTGTTTTGCTCAATAGGGGTGGACTCTTCAAACGACACTTTCCTTTTACCCTTGTCTTTT
This sequence comes from Agrostemma githago, assembly GCA_958450325.1. Lineage (NCBI taxonomy): Eukaryota > Viridiplantae > Streptophyta > Magnoliopsida > Caryophyllales > Caryophyllaceae > Agrostemma > Agrostemma githago. The sequence continues at coordinate 54,040,847 of OY288247.1, read as the reverse complement.
GCTTGAAGTGGGGGAAGCTTGTCTTGTTGGGGTTTCTCAATCTCCCATAAGACTTGCTCCTCCATTGGATTATCAAAGCTTGATTCTTCTTGATTTGGAGACACAACTTCCTTCATTGTTTCTTGCTCACTAGGAAACACGGGAGGATTATAGGTGGCACCACTCCTTAAGGTGATGGCATTGACATGCTCAAAATTCGGAGTTACACCTTGAGGAGGTAATTGCCCTCTTTGTCTTGAAGAACTTCCCGATGCAAGTTGTGATACTTGATTCTCAATCATCTTCATGTGAGTTTTCATTTCCTTGTTATCCATTAGAATTTGAGCAATGATTCCTTGTTGTGACATTTGTGCCTCCAATTGACTCTTTTGCATTTCTTGAGTATTCCTGTGCATATCCATCATTTGCTTTTGTATGTCGAAATCCCGTGGTGGGGATGATGGATTATGCGGAGTATCGGTGAGGGCTAATGGAGTACCATAGTCATGAATAAGAGACCGGCTCCTAGGCTTGCTTTGTTGTTGATTGCCTTGAGTTGCTTGTTGTTGTTGATGGTTCCCTTGGAACCCATGAGAATTGCCTTGATTAAGGCCTTGGTTATTGCCATGGTTGTGGTTTTGTTGTCTTATAAAGTTTTGGTCTCCTTGGAAACCGCCTTGATTGAAGTTCCCTTGTTGGAACCCTTGATTGTTGTTGTGGAAGGTACCATGGTTGTTTTGCTTGAAGTTGTTGAAGGGTCTTGGATTACCCACATAACCTTGGTAACCTTGGTTGTTGTCCCTTAGGGGAGGTGGAACATAGGGACGATGTTGTTGTTGATGTTGAAAGGCTTGTTGTTGAGGGACTTGATTGGAAGCTTGGTATTGATTAGAGTAGGAGGCACCTTGCTTGAATGCTTGAAAGGCATTCACTTGCTCAATACTTCCTCTACAATTCATAGGATCATGACCAACGATTCCACAAGTATCGCACATCCCATAATAAGGCAAAGGAGGTGCAAATCCCAAAGCATTTACTTCTTGAATTGAGTGATGATTGGAGGAACCAATGCTTTGAACTTGAGTGAGGTGACCTTGGAGCTTCTTGTCAATGGTCTCCATATGGGTCTTCAATTGAGCTCCAAGGTCAATGCTTAGTTGAGTAATAACATCAACCTCGTGCCTACCTCCTCGATTTGCCTTCCTAGGCCTTGAATATTGAGAATTATGAACCGCCATCTCCTCGATTCTTGCCCATGTTTGGTCATCATCGACCTCGGTAAACCTACCATTGGAGCCCATGTTGAGTATAGTTCTTGAGTCCTCATAAAGACCATTCCAAAATTGTTGGACTAAGAACCATTGTGAAAGTCCATGGTGGGGGCATGATCTAACCAAAGACTTAAACCGCTCCCAAGCTTCATTTAGGCTCTCTTCATCCCTTTGTTGGAAACCGGTGATGGAGGCCCTAAGCAAATTTGTCTTCTCCGGAGGGTAGAATGTTTGGTAGAACGCCAATGCAAGCTTTTTCCAAGTGTCGATTCCCATGGTTGCCCTATCGAGACTCTTGATCCATTGCTTCGCTTTTCCAATTAATGAGAATGGAAATAATACCCATCGGATTTGATCTTGTGTAACCCCGGGTTGAGAGATAGCGTCGCAATAATCGGAGAAAGTCTCCATGTGTTGGTGCGGGTCTTCGGTGGGCAAACCACTAAATTGATTCCTTTCCACAAGTTGTATGAAGTGAGTCTTAGCCGTAAAATTTCCGGCATAAGCGGCCGGTAGAGCATTGGGTCCCGGCAAGACGTCTTCCGTGAATGTAGAGTGGGAGGAAAACTTTGGCATTATTGGATGTAAGGGAGACGGTGGTGAAGACGGAGTTGAAGTAGATGTAGAGGGGGAACTAGGACTAGAATATCCAAAGGGGTTGGTGAAATTCCCTTCGGCCGTCTCTTGAAATGCTTGCTCAAAATCGCTTCCTTGAGCTTGCTCTTGATGGGTATTGCTTGCACTTGGTTGAGAGATCCTAACCCGGTTAATCGTCCGTTGGCGAAAAGCTCGAAAAAGCCTCTCCGGCTCTGGATTAAAGAGAAAGAATTCCCCTCCCCGCCTAGGCATACACTACACACTAGAACAAACGTGAGAACACCTAGTGCTTTATGGGCACTAGGTAACGACAATAAACAAGCACAACTAGAGACAGAAAGAAAAGAAAGCTAAGGAAACAAGAAAAACTAGAAAATATGCACAAGAGAAGGTAGAAGGGCACAAAGAAGGGTAACTAAGTCTAGATATAGGCAAACTAAGTCTAAACAATGCACCGTCCCCGGCAACGGCGCCAAATTGATGGTAGGAATTTGTCGTGGATCCCACCGCCAAATAATATAACCGGCTAACCTAACGATAGTTAGGGTAAGTCGGGTCGTGTCCACGGAGACGGTGTTGCAAGGTTTAGACTAGGTTGGCCTAAAACGAGACCAAGTCACAACAAACACAAAGAACTACTAATTGGTGAATAATGATGAGAGGAGAAGGAGGAATTAGACTAACAATGAACTAGGCTATAACAAGGCTAAATGAAATAATCTAAACACAAACTAAACAATGAACTAAAGAAATGATGACTAACTAAGAGGATGAATCAAATATGGAAAGAAGTGGGTTAGGTCGGGTTCATAAGAATAGTAGGGTGACTTGGGTGGTCAAGGGTATAGGTGTTTCCTAATTGCTAGAATCGGTCCGGGCTCTCGCAACTTAAACCGATGTCGAGGTAGGTCCGGGCTCTCGCAACTTAGACCAAAGTCGAGGTGGGTCCGGGCTCTCGCAACTTAGACTATCCTCAACACTACCCTCAACATGACCACATACTAGACAAACAATGAGTAGAGGAAGACTAGCATGAGAAGCATGGCCACTACAACTCAAACAAGCATTTCAACAAACACATGGTGTGCCAAGTATGTGACTAACAACAAAGAATCATCCTTTACTCCTAATCAAGCCCTAATCACCTATATTCTACCCTTAATCCCCCTACTAACCCACAAGAAGACTACTCACACATATTCAAACTAACTACAACAATGAAAAGATAAAACAACATCATAACCCTAACATCCATAATCAAGAACAATATGAACAATAACAATAAACACTAAGTAAAAATTCAAACTTGAAATAATAACAAAGAATAAGAGAAAGGAAGATTATACCAACAATAGGATGAAGAAAAGATGATAACTTGCATAAATATGAAACCCAAATAAATCCCAAGGTTGTCAAGCTTGGAGAACTAATTAACTAAGACTAACTAGGATTAACTAAGGATTAAAGAGAGATTAAATCTAATGTGAGGAACTAAATCTAGGGTTTATATGTTGTAGAGAAGCTTAAGATAGTCTAGGGTAATGTCAGATACATAAACAATACAAGAGGGAAGTATTTATAAGGTTCCGTAAGTGAGAGGAATAAAAGAAGGAGGCGGAACAGAGACTGGGTCATTCCCGATCGGGAAGAAATGATGGTCCCGATCGAGAATATGCGATCCCGATCGGGACGGCTTCACAGTGAGCGCCTCCCTTGCTCCACCTTTCCCGATCGGGAGGGCCTTATCCCGATCGGGATACTTCCTCTTTCCCGATCGGGAATATGCGATCCCGGTCGGGAATGCTTGACAGTGAGCAGCTATTCTTGCACTTCATTCCCGATCGGGTTCACGAATTCCCGATCGGGATGAGTCTTGTTTAGCTCTTCCTCGACTCCTTGTCGATGCTCGGTGCTCGGGGAGTCGCCGAATCATCGTTGCTTCTCCTCTTGGGTTCCATACGTGTCGGAAACGAGTTGAATCGTTCCGTTTCTTCGAGATGACCCCTAGGAACTTGAAATAATCTAGAAGAAGCATAAGTCGTCCCTAAAACCGCCCTAAGGAGCGATTTCAGCAGAGAAAACGAGACTAAATACAAGAAATAAACACTACAAAACGCACTTATCAAGAACTAAGAAGTAGACCTGACAAAACAGACCAGACTCGAATAAGCCAACCCGAACTGAAGATCCATTTTGACCCGTAACCCGAATAGACCCGAGCTAACTCGAAACTGACCAAACTATTATTATAGAAAACAAGTCAATATCCTTAAAAAAAAGTTGAAAATAGCAAACCCGAAAATGATTGAACCCGAAATGATACGACCCAACTCGAAGTCAATCTGATTATTATAACCCAAAAGTGGCCCGAACCGAAGCTGACCCGACCCGACCCGACCCCGACCTGGTTGACCCGTTATCCAGGTCTAAGCTAGGTTGCACCGATACAGACATGGACACGGGACAAGGCGCTCAGATTATTTAAGACACGGGGACACGACAGAAAAAGGAATATAACAAATATTCAAATTTTGGTCACTTATAAAGGGAATTTTAAACTCTTTATAACAAATATTCAAATTTTGGTCACTTATAAGTTATAAGGCCACAAAACCTTAAAATAACAAAATATGTCTTGTAAACACAAGTTCAAACATTCGTCTTACAAACAAATATCCAAATAATTAAAAATCTTACAAATTAACCAATAAATATAATTATTCATCATACATTAGTCTGTCTCAATTATTTTTTTTGCCAGCTGAAAAAACATACTAGATTTAACGTTTATTCCATGCGCTCGTTTATTAAACAACCTAGTCTGTCTCAATTATTTGATGAGAAGGATTGTTGAAACTTGAAAGGGGTAATAAGGGGATGGTTGGCGGCTGGTGCATTTGAAAAGTGGAGAGTTTTTTTTGTCTTGAACCGTGTCCTAAATGTGTCGGTCCGCGTCCAATACGTGTCCATTTTAAAAAAAAAACCCAGGCACGGTTTTTGGTGTGTCCGACACGGATACGCCACAAATCAAGCGTTTCCGTGAAACCTAAGGTCTAAGGAGGAGAATGGAATATGAGTAGGCAGTTAAATATTAATTAGGTTACCTGATATATCAAGTTATAAAGTCACATATACGAAGTACTACTTTGGTTTGACTTCTCCAATAATACATACTCATATTATTCTCAGATTTATTGAAATTAGTACTCCCTCCGTCCTTTATGTTTCTTCCAACTTTTTATGATTTGTGAGGAATATTTAATTGAAATGGGAAGAAATATAAATGACGGAGAGAGTATTATTTTGGGAAGATGCCTTATAATTGACATTATTGTCGTTAAATAACCCACGCGTCCTTGAACTCACACGCAAGGTCCCAGGTGCCTGAGTTCTGGTGCGCCAAGACTCAGGCGCCCATCCAGGTGACGACAGCCGAAAATAACTATACATACCCCCCTCCACCCCATTCATTAGACACACATCATCTTCCCTTCCGTCTTTACTCATTAAGAGTTTCTCGCTTGGGATTGCGCTCTGACAACCAAAGCAAACGATCCACTCGATCGTAGTCCCGATAAGCGAAATCGACGCTACTCCTCACATTCGAGCACCCCACTCGATCCCGAGGTGCCTGTGTTCGACTACGTACTCCGAGTCTAGCAACGAAGTTCTGCCGGATTAGCCGCAGGAGGAGCCAACGGTAACGGATGCCGAAATCACCAGGCGAGCTATGAGGATCGGCCTTTCGAAGTCGAACCATCACTAAGTTGTCATCTAAACAAAACTTTACATCCTTGTACTTTTAATATGCACTACGATAATGTCAGATGTGGACACTAGGTCGAAGACATGTACTTAACTACGTAACATCCCGACTTCAACCATAAACACTAAAATACCCTAAATAGACCCGAGTAGTTCTGAGATCCGTTCTCAACTATCTATGCATCGCGTCTCAACTCCTCACTATGTGATTTATTTACATTTCGCATTTACCGCTTTCGTATGATTTATTGCTTTTATGACCTTATAATTACATGCTAAATCACCTAACACGAAATTCAAAATGTAAACAACCTAAAACTGAACAAAGCGATGGTCGGGTTTCGTATTAGTCCCGGTGCTCAACACTCGTGGTTCGATACATCCCTATTAATACCGAGCCAACGCATCTTAAGCAGAATACCAGGTAAGGTATACCACAAGACCGACTAATATCCGTATTATCACGATAAAATTGACTTGCTAATACCTGTAATATTATTACTCTCCACTCTCCTATGTGCATCTTTTCATGGTCTGCTTGTCACGTGAAATCGCATGCAAAAAATGTAAACACAATTACTTCGACGATAAAGCTTACTTGTCTTTAAATAACCGACATAGCTAAATATAGGGTTAAAACAATGGATGTTACAGTACTTCCGCCACAATAAGGAAACAAAGTTATCAGCCCACCGATTGATTAGTGGAGGCCGCTACGTGCGGGCGGAATTGGGTGTCGATGTCTAGCGAACTGTGGCCTCCCAATACGTACCCTCACCACTTACTCAGAATCAACGGTTTCCGGATGTCTGAAACCATTGGCAATAAGAGTCATTCCAGGCATGGAGTGCTTAAGGGTACAAGTCTCTATCTTTAGGTCCCGTGCCACTCAGCTTTGAGCCGGCTAAGGATGAAAGTTGACCTTTCCGAGTCCCCATAATTGACTCGGTGGCGACTCCACAAATCGGCAACAAGTTCAGTTCACTAAAAAGGTCGCCTTACCAAACATATCGGCCTTTAAACATTTACAACCATGACTCGATCGATTCCAACGGAAACACGGGTGCTCGCACTCGTCTAGTACAAGTCCAAATCGACATCCGAATCAAGGTCCGAAACATCGTCCCGAACGCGAGATCGGACCGGCCCCCGATCGGGAGGGGGCCGCGTAGGTTGCCGCCGCGATCAAAACCAGGTGAATTCCGCGCGGGGTGCCAGGCGGTGCGGACGAACGTCCACAGTTTGGCGACTCCGGATTTAGACACCCATATTTGGACCTTGTGGCTACGGGAGTGCCCAACAAACACCCGATGACGATCGGACTGCAACGCGACGCGAGAATACGATGCTTTAGATAGTTTTTCTATAGAACGGATCAAATAATGTCTCGGAAAAATTAAATTAACATCAAGGCAGCCTTAGTCGTGTCGTTACGGTCGCATAGACATTAACTAGATTCTGACACCGGGACCCTGAATCGGTCTCGAAATACGAACCGAGTAAGCACCGCGCCAAGCGAACCTCGGGAACGGCGCGCCCGAGGCCCACTTGACGCAACGGCGCGCTAGGTCAAGGGGGGGAAGCTTAACCTCCAAGACAGGAATGATACGCACACTCTCGATTTTAGAAAGTATCAAAATTGTATCTTTAAAACTCCGAGCGCCTCACGTGACGCGTCCTTGAACTCACACGCAAGGTCCCAGGCGCCTGAGTTCTGGTGCGCCATGACTCAGGCGTCCATCCAGGTGATGAGAGCCAAAAACAACTATAAATATCCCCCTCTACCCCATTCATTCGACACACATCATCTTCCCTTCTGTCTTTACTCGTTAAGAGTTTCTCGCTTGGAATTGCACTCTGACACCCAAAGCAAACGATCCACCCGATCGTAGTCCCGATAAGCGAAATCGACGCTACTTCTCACCTTCGAGCACCCCACTCGATCCTGAGGTGCCTGTGTTCGACTAGCTACTCCGAGTCTAGCAACGAAGTTCTGCCGGATTAGCCGCAGAACCAGGAAATAGTAACAGAGTTCTGCCGGATTAGCCGCAGGAGGAGCCACCGGTAACGGAACTTTGCCGAAATCACCAGGCGAGCTAGGAGGATCGGCCTTTTGAAGTCGAACCGTCACTAGGTTGTCATTTAAATAAAACTTTACATTCTTGTACTTTTAATATGCACTACGATAATGTCAGATGTGGACTCTAGGTCGACGACACGTACTAAAAAACGTAACGTACGTCTCAACTTCAACCATAAACACTAAAATACCCTAAATAGACCCGAGTAGTTTCGAGATCCGTTCTCAACTATCTATCCATCGCGTCTCGTTTAGCGTATACTCCGAGGGTGCAACTCCTCACTATGTGATTTATTTACATTTCCCATTTACCGCATTCGTATGATTTATTGCTTTTGTGACCTTATAATCGCATGATAAATCACCTAACACGAAGTTCAAAACGTAAACAAGCTAAAACTGAACAAAGCGATGGTCGGGTTCCGAATTAGTCTCGGTGCTCACCACTCGAGGTTCGATGCATCCCTATTAATACCGAGCCGACGCATCTTAAGTAGAATAACAGGTAAGGTATTCCACTAGACCGACTAATATCCGTATTATCACGTTAAAACTGACTTGCTAATACCTGTAATATTTTTTCTCTCCACTCTCCTATGTGCATTTTTTCATGGCCTGCTTGTCACGTGAAATCACATGCAAATAAAGTAAACACAATTACTTCTACGACAAAGCTTACTTGTCTTTAAATAACCGACATAGCTAAATATAGGGATAAAACAATGGATGTTATAGTACTTCCGCTACAACAAGGAAACAAAGTTATCAGCCCACCGATTGATTAGTAGAGGCCGTTACGTGCGGGCGGGATTGAGTGTCGATGTCTAGCGAACTGTGGCTTCCCAATACGTACCCTCACCCCTTACTCAGAATCGACGGTTTCCGGATGTCCGAAACCATTGGCAATAAGAGTCATTCCAGGCATGGAGTGCTTAAGGTTACATGTCTCTATCTTTAGGTCCCATGCCACTTTTGAGCTGGCTAAGGATCAAAGTTGACTTGAACGATTTCCGAGTCCTCATAATTAACTCGGTGACGACTCCACAAATCGGCAACGAATTCAGTTCACTAAAAAGGTCGCCTTACCAAACATATCGGCCTTTAAACATGTACAACCACGACTCGATCGATTCCAACGGAAACACGGGTGCTCGCACTCGTCTAGTACAAGTCAAAATCGCCATCCGAATCAAGGTCCGAAACATCGCCCCGAATGCGAGATCGGAGCGGCCTCCGATCGGGAGGGGGACGCCGCGATCAAAACCAGGTCAATCCCGCGCGGGGCCCTAGGCGGTGCGGACGGACGCCCACAGTTTGGCGACTCCGGATTTGGACACCCAGATTTGGACCTGGTGGCTACGGGAGTGCCCTACAAACACCTGATGACGATCGGACCGCAACGCGACGCGAGAATACGATGCTTTAGATAGTTTTTCTATAGAACGGATCAAATAATTACTCGGAAAAATTAATTTAACATCAAGGCAACCTTAGTCGTGTCGTTACGGTCGCATAGACATTAACTAGATTCTAACACTGGGAACCTGAATCGGTCTTGAAATACAAACCGAGTCAGCTTCGCGCCAAGCGAACCTTGGGACGCGCACCCGAGGCTTGCGAGGGGGAAGCTTAATCTACAAGACACGAATGATACGCACACTCTCGGTTTTGGAAAGTATTAAAATCGTATCTTCAAAACTCCAAGCGCCTCACGTGACGCGTCCTTGAACTCACACGCAAGGTCCCAGGCGCCTGAGTTCTGGTGCGCTTGGACTCATGCGTCCATCCAGGTGACGAGAGCCGAAAACAACTATAAATACCCCCCTCCACCCCATTGATTAGTAGAGGCCGCTACGTGCGGGCGCGAGTGGGTGTCGATATCTAGCGAACGTTGTCTTCCCAATACGTACCCTCACCCCTTACTCAGAATCGACAGTTTTCGGATGTCCGAAACCATTGGCAATGAGAGTCATTCTAGGCATGGAGTGCTTAAGGGTACAAGTCTTTATCTTTAGGTCCTGTGCCACTCAACTTTGAGCCGGCTAAGGATCAAAGTTGACTTGAACGGTTTCCGAGTCCCCATAATTGACTCGGTGGCGACTCCACAAATCGGCAACGAGTTCAGTTCACTAAAAAGGTCGCCTTACCAAACATATCGGCCTTTAAACATTTACAACCATGACTCGATCGATTCCAACGGAAACACGGGTGCTCGCACTCGTCTAGTACAAGTCAAAATCGCCATCCAAATTGTCATCCGAATCGAGGTCCGACACATTGCCCCGAACATAAGACCGAACCGGCGTCCGACCGGGAGAGGGCCGCATGGGTGGCTGCCGCAATCAAAACTCCGTTTTAAAAAAAGAATCATCTCCTTTTCCAAACTGCCTTTTCAGCCATGGAAACCAATACATCACTTTTCACAACACCCTCAAAACCCCCTCAAATGCTAGTTAATGCAACCAATGAACGTGGATCACTCGTTTTAAAAAGTTTTCTTTAAAAAAAAATACTATTCACTACTCAAATTCCTTAATAAGAATTCAGTCACACCTTCCAAAGCACCATTACGGACATCACGCTCCATCACGAATACCATCGACATATCAAATATTGGACTGACTAATTAATAGTAGTTTCGATAAAAGCACAACGCCATCATTTTCAACCGGTTCCCTTGAGAACCATGCTTCCTTTGAAAAACAATCCTTTGCCCTTTTGCCATCGTCGAATTCTCGACGCACACGTAGCCACACATTTTCACATCACACCAAACCATCGTCACACCGATTTTACAAACCCTCCCTTTCGAAAGAAATGGTTTTCTTTTCAAAAGTTCAATCGTTTTAAAAAAAACATCAAAACTCCTAGATCCTAAGCCGGGATCGCGATCAATTTATTACGTCGTACAACCGTGTGATTAACTGTCTATGTTAGATATTAGGGTCACCTCTATTTGAGGTTTTACATTTTGGGTCGTCTCATCCCGAGAAGTCCTCTTTAAATCCAAATCCCGAGATTTACGTCAAATCGTCTCATTTTAGAGACATGACTCATTAGGTGCTTCGCCGAATACACCAGGAGCCTAAAGCACCTGAGTCCTTAAACCGATGGTCACAAACACTCGCGAATCAAGGGTCTCACTTTGATGTCGCTCGATTGTGAGCATTCCTCGAGTCTTTAAGTAATTCGGTGGAACTAGTCTCATCTTCAGTTCTGTCTCGTAGATCTAAAGATGTCTTCCGGCAACAACCTCGAACAACTCAACACCATGCTAGGTCTTGTCAAAGAAATCCAAAACACCATGGCCTAAATAACCGCCACACATGACAACATTCTCCTCCAACTCGGCAAGCTTGAAGGAGCTGCCGACGAAACACGAAACCTTCCCCAAGAGGAGATAGATGAAAAGCCCTTCATCCCTAGGGAAAGGATGAGGCTCAGGCCTGCTAGGTTCGTCCCAGCCCTTGGGGGACGTCCCTTCAGAAGCCTGACGGACCTAGGCATGACCTACGTCGAGGCTCTTAGGATTGCTAACGATGATTGGCAGTTATCACAGATCGTCCCTACTCCAGACCCACCCGTCGAAGACCGAGGTGCGGACTGGGACTCCAGTGCCTACTGCCTATATCATCAGGGCAGGGGGCACGATACGGAGGACCGTGATAGCCTCAAACACGACATCCAGAACTTGGTGGATGTCGGGACCTTTCCCCCCTGTGAAGGCACAAACGGCACAACTCGCCGCTGGGGAAACTAGTGATGAGGCAACCACGTCGATAGTGGTAAAAACAAGCGGTGCCATCAAGGTGCTCTTCCCAGGAGGAAGCCTCGATGCTTAGTAGTGAAGCCGATCCTAGTCAGAGTCTAGTTCACCTTAGGGCCTAGACCTAAAATAATGTTAAGCATTTTCTTTTTTTACGCATCGAGTCAGGGAGGTGCGAGGGACATGTCCTCCACCTCCCCATCAAACAATATCGCGGGCACCTAGCCCGTTTACTATTAAAATAAATAAAATCAGTTCTTTTCTTCTACAAACATGCCTCGACAATCGCTCGATTTCTTTCTAATAACATACTTTATCGCTTGAAACTCGACGCTATGCCATTTATCGATAGCAATTAACTAAAGCGTAAGGGCTACAACAAACGGCCCACTATAACTTCACCTTAATAAGAGACCAGGAACAACTACCCTAAGTTCAACCCACAACTGACCCCTCTAACCAAACAACAACACACCAATAACCAATAAGTGATCATACAAACTAGACTTCCCCATTACCAACAACGCAGCCAAATACGAAGCCTGCCTAATAGGGCTAAAAGCCATCGTATCTCTAGGAGTTAAAAACCTTAGAGTACACGGAGATTCATCCCTAGTAGTCAACCAAGCCGCGGACACCTGGAAGGTTTATAGTGAAAGCCTATCCCCTTATCAAACCGAAGTAGAAACAATATCCCGGGAGTTTACTAAAATCGACTTCATACACATACCTCGCGAAGAGAACCAATTTGCTGACGCCCTATCCAAGCTAGCCTCACTAATAAACATGTCCGACAACTTCTTCTCTATGCCTATCTGCGTAGAGAGAAGTGAACAACCAACCTACATCCATAACCTCGAAACCGACAATATCCCCGAAGGACCCTGGTACAAAGCAATCCTAGACTTTAAAACTAACGGATCATAGCCACCCGACACAAATACTAAAAACAAAAGAGCCTTTCGAATACAAGCCGCCCATTACGTCCTAAACCAAGGACTGCTATAGAAACGAACCCCACAAGGAATCCTCCTTAGATGCATAAATAAAACCCAATCCGAAAAAGTCATGGAGAAAGTACATAACGGAGAGTGCGGACCCCGCATGAGCGTACACCTATTAGCCCGAAAAATAATGAGACTAGGCTACTACAGGATTACCCTAGAGGCAGACTATCGGCATCACGTTCGCCATTGCCACAAATGCCAAATATTTCCCAACATCCAACACCTACCACCATACCCACTCCATACCATGGCAACACCCTGGCCGTTCTCTACTTGGGGAATTGACATCATAGGAAAGGTGCACCCATCCAGAACCGGCGGACACTGTTTTATCCTAGTGGTCATCGATTACTTCACCAAATTGGTAGAAGCCGCCTCTTACACCGTACTAAACTCCAAATAAGTAGTCAAATTCCTAAAAAATAACATCATCTGCCGCTACGGTATACCTCATGAAATTATCAGCGATCAGGGGGCTCATTTCAGGGCCGACACCCAAAAACACCTCGACAAATACCAAATCCAAAGATACAAATCCTCACCCTATAGACCTCATACAAACGGGTCCGTAGAAATGGCAAACAAAACCATTACCACAATCCTTAAGAAAATGATAGACAACTACCGTGATTGGCCAAACAAAATACCCTTTGGATTATGGGGATAGCGAACATCCTACCGAACGCCCACAGGAGCAATACCTTACTTCCTAACCTACGGCTCCGAAGCCGTGTAGCCCATAGAGTTAGAAATACCCTCACTAAGGATACTAGCCGAAAGCGGCATCTCCGAAGAAGAGTGGAACCAAAAATGCTACGATGAGCTAGTACTCCTAAATGAGCGTAGAATACATGCACTGTCCAACGTGCAAGCCTACCAACAACGCATACATCGAGCCTTTAACAAACGACTCAAATCCCAAAACATACATGAGGGAGACTTAGTAGTCAAATCCATTGGAGAACCCTTCCCGTCGACCCTAGAGGGAAGTTCAAACCGAATTGGGCCGATCCCTATCTCGTCAAGAGAATACTCATAGGGGGCGCTGTGATCCTTAGTGACCTAGACGGCCAGGAGTTTTCAACCCCAACCAACATGGACCAACTCAAGCGATACTACCCCTAATCATCCCAACAACCTTATCCTATCTCCAACTTAGGATGAAAACTCACACGAAACGTTTAAAAATAAATCGCATCGATAATTGGCATAACGAGTCTAAAGCAAAATCACTCACATCTAAAAGAACTACGACCATGGTTTGATTTTGTATGAACACAGATACGTAGGCAACCCTTTTATGGGTACAACCAATAAAAATGACAAAATCGATTACTCGATTCACATGCAAACCGGAACATTTTCCCCGCATTCCGGTTAACGAGTGATTTTAATGACGAAGCACAAACGACGAGCCGAGGACGGAGTGAAAACCCGAAAGGGCGTTTCGGGCAAAAAGAAGAAACGAGTTGCAACGTAAAAAAAATGACGAGCTGAGGACAGAGTGAAAACTCGAAAGGGCGCTCCGGGCGAAATGAAGAATCGAGTTGCTAGCCGTCAAAAAAATGGAAAAGGAACAAGAAAAAGAAAAAAAAGGTGAGCCGAGGACGGAGTGAAAACCCGAAAGGGCGCTTCGGGCAAAATGAAGAATCGAGTTGCGAGCCAGGAACAAAAAATTAATAATAATAATAATAATAATAACAACTTGGGATCGCTAAGGGAGTGAGGGCCCAGATAGTATCTCGGCTTCCCTCTAACATCTTGTAATTTGTTCTGGTGTTAATGCAAGTTCTGTTTATATTAATAATAATAATAATAATAATAATAATAATGATGATGATGATGATGATGATGATAATGTGCTTCTCATTAACAAAAAAAATGAAAATAAGCTAAATCAAGCCTTTGTCTAGGCCTTTTAGGTCAAGCATAAAAAACCCGACTATCCCGGAAAATGACAACGTGTCAAAACACTACAAAAAAAATTAGTACTAATACGCCACATAATATCAATTAATAGAACATAATACGAAATGGTCGGGCTCTACCGGTCCAACTTCCTTCTCCCATCGCCATCTGGGCGAGCTTGTTCTGGTCTTTCACCATTGACCCCTCATAATACAAGCTTCCAGCGCCCTAGCCAAAGGCGAGCTCAGCCAACCATGTTTCCTCTCATCACTAGCATCTTCAGTATGAGTCTCGTCGGTCTTGGCCCGTATAGATGAATTGACGGCACTAGGATCGGTAACACTGTCTTTGGTCAGGCACTTAGCGACATTTCCTCGAGTCACCTTCTTATCCTCTAGCGCCGCTGTCTTCCTAATTTTTGACTTGCTCTGTCCTGACGGATGATCGTAAACTCCCTGCCGGAAGGATGTAATGTCGGTCGGTCGAACACTCTCTACGACAATGGGACGTGAAAATTTTTGTTCCCAAGACACCCTAAACTCACTGAACAAATTCATCGTCCTCGAGTCGAACCTAAGAACGCTCTTAGTAAAATCTGAGGTGGTAAGCCTCAAACCCATTTGGTTCGACAACTCGCCCGGATAAATGTAAATCGGGTCCCTTAAAGATAATATTAGCATAACCTAAGTAGAGGACGAAAAAGGAAACCCGGCTTACCCACTAATATGCCACCATGAGACTATCCACCTCATAGCCACTTGCCTCTGGTCCAAATAGGAGTTCCATTCTTCTTCGGTATAACCCGCGCTCCATGCCTCTACCATCTTGCGACCCGTGAAACCTTTATAGCCATAACCTTTAGCGGACCGAGGAGGGTCAACCAAGCCGAGCCTTTCCTGTAGCCAAACCTGCGCCAACCCCAACGTGATGTCACATCTTCACATTATAGTGGGTTTCAAACAAAAACAACACATACAAAACAACCACAAAAAAAACAACAAACTATAGAGCGTCTTCCCAAAATAATATCAATTTTAATAAATCTGAGAATAATACGCATTATTGGAGTAGTTAAACAAGAGTAGTATAGGTGACCGGTTACCTGTAGAACTTTTTCACCTTCCTTGTTCACTTTTAATTTTATTTAACGGCGATAATAGCAACTATAGAGCGTCTTCCGAAAATAATTCAAATTTTAATAAATCAGAGAATAATACGTATTTTTGGAGTAGTTATGTAACACCCCGTGCTTTTGACCATTTTAGTTATTTATAATAACGATTAATATTAATAAATCGAGTCTCGACAAAATATTTTATATAGTAATATTCAATTCTTGTGTCTTTGGAACCTTTCTATTTCACTTCATTGTTTGCAAAACTGAAATTTCTATCGTTATCGAAATTCTGCGCGATTTCGTATAACGGTTCCTATTTTCTCATACGGACTCCGATTGAGGCTTTTCAAAAGCCTAACTTTATTAATTTTCCAAAATTTACACAATGGTGATATTCAAAATTACAATTTATAAGTTCATCATAAAAATATTGTACTGGACAGCTCCTTTACTATGAAAATCGTCACCCGACGAATCGTTTCTCGACATTCGATTTCCGTACTTCTTTCCTAACCATGGTGTGACCAAATAAACTCAAAAACATCACCCTAAGGCATGCCATACCGTCACTTTGAAGTCCAAGCCTCAAAATATGCTTTTCTAATAAAAAACACCAAATAGGGTATGTACCTCTTAAAGTATGCTTAGCCACTTTTGGTAATTGTCAAGTTCTTGTCCACCCTTTGCTCCCCCATCTAATGCACGACTTGTGTGCTTATAACCAGCCATTTTCTCTTCATTTACTCATCCATTCACTCACTTAAACACTCATTCAAAGATCCATCTAAAAACCAAAGAAAATCATACAAGTTCTTTTAAGTTCTAAGGTGTTTACACCACCATATCTCAAGAGCACATACTCTTTCTTTTCCTTACCTTATACTCTTTATTTTTAAGTCTTATTCCTATTATATTTACTAACTTACTTTGTTTGTGTGTCCTTCTAACTTATTCATGAAGAGGAGCAAGAGGAAGGGGGCTTCGATCTTTGTATATTTGATTTCATAGTTGATCCGGAAAATTGCTAATAGGTAACCTAACTTTTCTTCGCCCTCAAATCTCGTAGTATAGTGTTTAGACTCTAACTAACATGTAACATCATGTTTAGGACTAAATCATTAGATCACCAAGTTTAAAGCTAACTATTTGTTGATTTATCACTTAACAATACACGCTGTAAAATGGATTCTGTGATGTATGATGTATGTTCACGATTTTTATGTGTAAAATATGCTTCGAATTAGCCTTAGGTTTCTTCATGAAAGTTGTAGATCTAAATGTCTAGAAAATGTTAAAAATAAGAAAAGTAAGTTTTTATGAAAATATATATTTAGTAATGATTTATTTCGTAAACTGGTACTGTATGTTTTTATGTACTGTCTGAGAAAATAGTGTGTTTCGTGATGATAATCGTTTCTTTTGGACTTGGAAATATTATTTTATGTTCCTGATGATGCCTAAAATGTGTATGTAAAATTTCATATAAATCCATCATATATATTTTCATTTATAAAATTTGTACTAAAATGGGTCAGATCTGGAAAGAATATTTTATTTAAGAACTTTTATAAAGTATTTTAATCTAAATTTCTGGGTATAAGTTATGTACAAGTATATGTATCCAAAATAAAATTTTGGTTCACTTTAATGATGTTTAAGTATTTTAAACGATTTAAAAGAAAGTATTGAAAACCGTACTGTTTTCTATTTTAAATTGTTAAAAATAATAAACCTTATTATTTTTGAAAAATGACTTTATATCTGGAAACCTAACTTATAAAAGTCTGTTGAGTATGAAAATCGAAACTTAAAATAATATTTGAAAAATGACTCATTTAGTATCCTTAATAATATTATCGATTTCGTTATTAGTTAAATTTATTTTTGTAAAACTCAATGTTTTGAGAAATATGATACCTAATAAGGTTAAAAATGATTTTTTTATAATTATTATTGATTTATTTGGTGTTTGAAATATTTTAATAAGTATAAATAGGCTTTAAGAGATAAGTATACTTGTACAAATACGAAACCGTATAAAAATACTAAATACGTACACTTGAACAATAAATGTACTAAATACTTGTGCCCAAAAAGTATAGAGTACTAAAAGACGAATAACCCAAAAATACTAAGTTAAACAATGCTTAAATATGCAAAACAACACTTAAACTTTATAATGAGCACTTAAGGACTAATTAGTGATTAAGTCAAAACTAAGGGTTGACTAGTCCATTTTGGTCAAACTTTGGCTTTTTAAGTCAACATAGACGAAGTCAAGATAAAGGAACCCATCTTAAATAATGTACTTAGAAATAAGTGAATCTTTAATCAAATCTCAACTAATGAACACTTCAAATAATATATCTCAAATAAAATGTTCCAAATCTCTTACATCAGTATACTAAAACTATCAGTTAAGATAAATTTTACGACGATTGATAATGTTTGTTAATCTTAAAATCGACATACTTAAATTCCATAGGAACAACCGTACTTCTAGTCGGTGTGTTACCTAAGCCGGTGATCAGACACGTTTTCACGAACGATGTTATCAACACCAATCATGGTGAAAATGAACATGTGCCCTGGCAGTACCCTCTGAGTCGTCTTCACCATTCCATGTTGTAATGACTTGTTCCAAGTCAATACACAGGCCACAGACCGGTCATCCTTATGGAACCCGGTATTGTTTCATCCCTCTGGTTATCAGACATGTGCCCCACGATGACCGCTGAGCTCGATATTCCAGAGACTCTGTCTTTATAAGACACCCAAATTCAGCCTACGTTTCATGTTGGGCGCTATCTTGGTAAAGTTTAAAAGGCGATGCGATAGAAGACAGCTTCGAAAGTAGACTACGACACTCGGAGTCACTGCTCATGGGAGGCCATGATGCATCCTGCCGGTGCGAGAAAATGCTAAGAAGTAAATGGGCAGCCAACTCTTTATGAGTTTGTCGGTAGAGTAGTATTCGTCCAGTTGCCATTGAGGTGCTCGGTTGTGTAAAGGTTCTCTTTCCCGAGACCAAGAGTATGGATTGGGTGTGTGCGCATACATAGACAAGGGCACTGATCAGCTCTCACTCTCTATATCGGATATCTTTGGGGGCGGAATACCTTCCGACCTTTGCCTTAGCAGTGTATGGGACATGTTCGGTTTAGCGGGGCCTCTGAGTCCATGCACTTGCAGTCCTTCTTCTCCGTATGTCAGTCGACTAAACCGAGTCAATTTAGGTGTTCGATCCTATTGAGCACTAGGGGTGAGATGTAAACCTCCTAGTATCGATATGATTGGCGGGATTGATGTTCCCATCCGCACTTATGGTGAGATGCAAGCCTTAAGTGTGCATGAGACATTAGTAGTCACGTCCCGTGTATTATGTGAAAGGAAACCATTGTTTTTTAAAAGTAAATGACTACAGTTTTCTAAATCACATTATGCTTCATTACTGTTCTATACTCTTATGACTAATGATGTGATTGAAATGCTTGATAATGGGAAGTGATGTTTTGTTATATGTCTTGCCTGAACATTGATTATGATTGATATTATGTTTCATATGATTTGTATTATGTATGTCTTACTCTATTTTGACATGACACTTCTATGAATCCATGATCCATGCTTTACTGTATTCTATTCACATGATACTCAAATGATGTATGTATTACTTTATTCTATATAACCTACGTGTCTTATATATGTAAGTTGATTCACATGTTAACTGAAATCACTTCATGTGTATCTCACATTGTATACATGTCGATTTGTAATGTGACATGCCTGCTTACCTGTTAATTAGATAACCTAAACGTTATACTACATTGATTATTCGGGGCCGTGTTAGAAGGATGGTTAGGTTACTCCCACTAAGTGGGACATGTATATTTAAATATGCATTCAGGTTGACGAACCCTCGAGACTGGACATGGGTGCTTGCTTGAGTGCAAGAGATACAACTTAGCAGATGAGAGTGTCAATCTATAAATCTTGTAACACAAATTTTGTCAGACTATTGTATTTAGAAATTTGTAATTCGGGTTTCAGTTGTTGTATTTTAACAAACGGTTCATTTATCGGTAAAAGACTCACTTGAGTCAACGGTTTTTTTTTATTTTTACCCCTTTTTACGACTTAATTATTTTCCGCCTTGTTAATTAATGTCATTGGAAGAACCGGGTTGTTACAAGTTAAACCAGAGTAGTATAGATGACTAGTTAGCGGTAGAACCCGTTCACCTTCCTTTTTCGCCTTTAATTCATTTCACATTAATTCACTTCTTTTCACTTACTCAGTGTACGAGGCATTAAACGTCATTCATGTTCTCTGTCTTCCTCTTCCTTCAAGTCTTCAACCTCACCAAATCTAGCTAACAACACAATCCTACACCTAAATCAACACGTTAATCTAAACGAAACGTATAGAAAAAAACTGAAGAAGGATGAAGGGTAATGGAGAGAACTAAGGAGGAGTATACCTGGCAAAACTGACCTGACCCGAATAAGCCAAACTGAACCCGATCCGACACCCGAATTGAAGACTTGATTTTGACCTGTAATCCGAATTGACCCGAGCTAACTCAAAACTGACCCGACTATTATTATAGAAAACGAGTCGATATCCCTAAAAAAGTTGACAAACCCGAGAATGACTCGAACACAAAAGTATCCGACTCGACCCGAAGTCAACCCGATTATTATAAACCGAAAGTGGCCCGACCCGAAGCTAACCCGACACGCCCGTTATCCAGGTCTAAGTAGAAGGATGGAGGATGTGTAGCAGGTTAAATATTATATAGGTGACCTGATATAGCAGGTTATAAAGTCACTTATACTACTCTTGTTTAACTACTTCAATAATACGTATTATTCTCAGATTTATTGAAATTGGTATTACTTTTGGAAGACGCCCTATAGTTGGTATTATTGTCATTAAATAACCCAAAAAAAATTGCATCCCACATACCTGCAAAATTATTCTAGAACCCCGAAAGGAAGCCCGATGCTGCCGGGCACGAGCATCAGGACCTAGAATAAGCTCGCCCAAAATAAGTAAAGAGGGCAATCGTCCATGTTCCATCCACATTACAACGTCTAAAACCCAAGGGTTACCCCAACCGTCATGCACTAGCGCATCCTCAAAAAGATAATAACTAGCCACCACAATATTAAAAGCCCGTCTACAAGCTAGAGGTGAAACATCACGGGAACCCATCTGTGAAAACGTCCTAAATAGCAACTTTAGGTCAATATCATCCCTCCCAAAGAAAACTTTGGCCTCCTCTAACGAAGAAAGGTCCAGAAAGTGACGAAACCGTTCCACAAAGGCATCATCTCCCAAAGGCACACAAGGCCAAACCGAGGACCACTCACCAATAGCATCTAACTCCTCGGGAAGAGGACAAACCCGACCCCTAGGAAAAGCAAAGACGTGCCTTTTCGCATCCCAAAACTTAGCGCATGCTAAAAAGAAGTCATCTTGCACCTTAACCTGCCTTAACGCGATAACCACAGAGAAACCATCACTTGGACCAACCCCGGGGTCACATTTCTTAAAACACCCCGCCCACTCGGTCAAAAGATTCCCGAAACTCGACATGACCCCAAGTAACACAAAGGAGCTATAGACAAGCTACGGGTATTTTAGTATGTCTAAAACAAGCACCCCTAACCCACATATATAACCCTAATCCCACAACAATTAAGAAACTACGAAAATTTCAATAAACGGGATCTGGGCCGCTCAAGCCCAAGCGCCCAAATCTCCAACAGCCTGAGCCCAAGAGACCCGGGGCTCGACTGCCTCAGCCCAGACGTCTGAAAACTAAGCCGTCAGCCTCCCTAGCTGTAACACCCCTAATGTTAATAATTAAATTTGTATTCATATTTTTATTTTGTTTGCGATTTAACTCGTAATCCTTAATATTAATTTTTATTGGATTTACTTTGACTTTGTCTTAATTCCTAAAACCTTTATTTTAGGCCGAGTTTCTGTTTCCAAATCAAGTTCGTTAAAACATTTTATTATTGTCATCGAGAAATCATTTTATTAAACTTTCGTCAAATAATTATTATTTTATTTTCGAGAAAACAATTTAAATCGTTTTCGTTGAACATTTGTTTACTTTCTCGTGACACTTTATTTTAATCGCAAACATTTATTTTATCCTTGATATTTACTCTATTTTTCCTTCGAACTGATTAATTATTTTTCTAAACTTCTTTTTGTCTCGAATACTAATCTTAGCTTCATGGAATATACACGATATTTCATTCGGCCCCAAATATCCATCCATGCAACT
Source organism: Agrostemma githago (assembly GCA_958450325.1). Taxonomy (NCBI): domain Eukaryota; kingdom Viridiplantae; phylum Streptophyta; class Magnoliopsida; order Caryophyllales; family Caryophyllaceae; genus Agrostemma; species Agrostemma githago. Next base: position 54,019,053 of record OY288247.1, on the reverse strand, counting down.
TTATTTTAACTCGATTCCTCATGGGTGAACTTGTTGAAGGAGTTATGTCCACTGTCCTACGGATTAACCTGCTTAAGTCTATGTATCCGATATACCTTGCTAGAGGTCGATGTCGGGTTGACATGTAAATAGGTTATGTGTCTGGTAGTCTTGAGTGGGCCCATTGGGTCACACACAATGTGTACGGGATATTATTAATATATATCGATATATTAAATATATCGGGTAAGTTGTAATACGGACCCAGCTGCGTTGTCGGGTGATGTTAATTAGAGTTATACTAATAATCTAATTATGGTAATTAGAGTTATAGTAATAATAACCTAATTCTAGTTTCTCATCTCCTATATAAGGAGGTTTATATGATGAACCAAGAGATGAAATTAAGAGTATTGACTCATAATATATATTCTTCTTATAAAGAGTTATAAGAGAGATATGGAGAAGTTGTGAGACGATCTCACATACCCTTATAGTAGCATATACGTCGCAGTTCCGTACCCGTGTGGATACCAAAGGAGGCATCACGTTTGGGGTGCTTTATTCTGTCCGTGGGAAATATTTATTTTGTCCGTGGAGATTATATATATTTTTTGGTTTATTATACTTCTTATTAATACGCTGTTCCGCTGCAAATAAGGTATAATTGTTATTCCTCTACTTTTGTCTTTTCGGTTAATACTCGTAACAGGTCCTTGGGTTTAAGGGTTGTAACCCTACAGTGGTACCAGAGCCTCTGTTACGTAGTATTAATTTAATAGACGTGAATCTATGTCTCTTAATTGGTTATGAGAGATTCCACCCGCATATTAATTTGATTATATATGTTGCCGTATGAGAATTGTTCTCCCTGTTTTTCAAACCCAAATAAGGAACAATTTTTTTTCTTTTGTGCGTAAGATATAAAACCTGATGTTGCCTTATTGCTCTAAGAGTCTAAGCCGCTGCCCCATTATTATTGTTTTGATTTGATTTTTGTCATTGTGATGCATGGTTTCACACTCCCTATGTACATGATTATTTGATAATCTTGTGTACAATGATAATTATAAGATAATTATTGACAAACAAAGAGTTTGTTTCATATCAGAAGATAATTTGTAAACGTTTTATCCGTTATATTTAGGGTATTTTAATTTGTGAATTTAATTTGTTAAATTCTGAAATTGACTCGTAAAATTAATTTAAGATCTAATATTGATTAATTTTAATTTAATTTTGCCCTAAATTGATTCACTATAATCTGATTCTGATTGCTTGTTGACGATGAGACTAATTGGATTAGTCAAGATTCGATTGAAATTGAGAACATAAAATTACAAGAATTTATCGTTGACGATGAGACCTAATAAGATTAGGAGAAGACTCGTTTTAATTTTGGTGGAGACGGAACGTAACGTGGACGACACGAGTATGACTCGGTGGGTACGGTGTGTCCCGGTTGGAACGGGATGACCCGGATGCAAAGGTTTGACCAAGACGTCACAATATTTACTCGGACGACATGGTGTCGGGTCGAGCGACGCTTTTAAGAAAATTCGTTTTCTTGCGTTTGTGTGTTGATTATGAATCAAACATGGATTATACTTTTATTATTCCGGATCAATGAAAACTTAGTTTTCTAAATCGGCTAAATAATTTTATGCATTTTAATTATCATATTATCATAAATAGATCGGAAAAGATTTTCTCGAGTCTTATTTGATTTTGATGAATTGTTCATCTATATGACAATTATAAGTTGCAGATCGATTGTGAATCGAGTTTGGTATATCCATTCAATTTTCCCAGGTGGGAAATTGTTCCTCGTAGTTGGAAAAATGAAAGATATTGGTGAAATTGTTCAAACCAAATAAGAATTATGAATTGTAATATGATTATGAATCAAAATATGGGATCTTTTAACTTGTTTTATACGCAAATCACTAATAACAATTGAATAATTATGTCATATGATGCATCAATTTTATTGTTTAGACTTGTGACTTATGTGCCTAGAACTGATAGGTCGCCTTGTAAGTTGACCTAGCGGCATGTTTAGGACCCATAATGGATTTAATCCCTCACACAAATATTAAGTATTGCCTTTCCAGAATTGACCATTACAACAATTTCATATCATTGGTTGAAATGATTGCCTAAGCGGTGCTTTGTCGATGTGTGTGGATTGAGTAGGTGGGTAACGGTTACCCACAGGTTTAGTCTGTTTTGCATAACATTGCTATCAAGTTGGACTTGGGCTTTGAGGCAAATAGTTGGTGTCATACGATGATTAATTTCGACGAACCAAGAATTACATATTGATGTAATTGACAATGTTGTTGTCTACCTTTACTTTTAGAGCTTGAGCAGTGAGCCCAAGTTCACTTGAGCGACAAAAGGTTTAGGTTCTTGGAATATTATGCGAACTTGAGGGTAGTTTTCATGATTTTATTTTAAAATTGTTTAAGATTATAAATATTAATTATTGTTTTACTTAGCATATAATTGTAGTTGTAATTTAGTCCCTTTATCACATTTATTAAAGATGAGTTTGAATTAGTTTGAATTGTTCAACCTTGTCGATTGGTATATTAAGAATTGTTTTCAAAATTAGAGATATGAATTTTATCCTTGTGAAGGATAATTTTGACAAATTATAACCAGTGTTAATGTACAGTATGGACTGTATAATTAGAGTCATGGAGATGACTACTATAAGTACCAAACTTAATTGTTTCAATAAAGTGAACCGTTCCCATTAAGTGAGAAAATGTTAAAGATGATCCAATTAATCCATGGCATATGATGAATAATTATCTTGATAATCAGGAAAAATTTGGATGCTTCTTTCTAAAGAATTAGGAATTGAAATCGTTTCAATTAGTCCTAAGTTTAGGTCACTTTATTATGAATAAACCGGTGACTTAATAAGGTTTCTTACCTTTTAGCATGAGATGTTAAAAGATGGTTGAACATTGTATCAAGAAGGCAAATAATAATAATGTTCTATGAGTTTACTAAGAAAATTGCCTGAGATAATGATTAATGAATCTAAGACGTTGGTTAAAGTAAAGGAAGGATAATTGTTGTCATACCCAAACTTGTTCCCAAGTTTAGATTAGGTACGAAATTATTTATCAATAATGTAATGACAAATATATGACATTGATAGATAGCTTTCTAGAAGTGTCTAGAAAATCTGCAAATCAATTATTGAAGTATGACTTCTGATGTGTACGTTACTAGAGTAATTGTTACTTTCATTCTACTGTTTTGGTACAAGATACCAAATGCAACTATTATATTGTGAATGTGATGGCTCAAAGAGGGTAGAATAATGGTATATAAGTGAAGTGTTTTATGATGAAATGGACAAACGTTGTTGTTTCATATATAAAAGGAAAATCACTTAATTTTACCATAAAGTTGTATACTGGAATTGAATAACTGTTATTCTTGTACTAGTCATAAGCAAGAATATTGATTCTGTTTCGTGTATGGGCATTAAAAGTTTTAATAAAAGTAGAACAATTGTTGCTTTATACCTTGCAAGATTATGAGGTACAATAAGACTAACATGATTGTTGGACTTTACATTCCTAGGAGTGAATGTGTTTATTTATAACATAACAATCAAAAGGTTTCGTCCCTCGACACGAGTTTTACCTATTATGGCATTGTCCTTAATCCATGATACAAGAAACATTAGAATAAGTTTCATAATGATGAAATTATAAACCTTATTGATAAGGATCAACTGAGGTAAATGGATCTTGTCTATATGGATAAATGACATTAGAAGTGACTCCTATTAATTGTAGTGGGAGGGTACTTATACTTGTTGGATCACACATATACAGATACATGCGAGTTTAACTAGTGATGTTGCAAAAATGGGTAACATGTACGGTTTTGTTCATTTGACGAAATTTGAAACTGAATGCTTTGAATTGTTCACGGAAATTCAGATGAAAGTACAAGATCAACTTGATAAGTTGGTACGAGTCGTTCAATATGATTGAAACGGGGAGGAATTGAACTAAAAGATTGTGATCATTTTAGAAGTAGTGAAAAGTGTTTCAAACTACATCGAACCAAACCGTCCAAAGAACAAAACTGTTTTGTTGCATGGAGTGATACGTTTCTTTTAAAGAAATGTGATTTCTAATAGAAACAGTGGGAGTAGAATCGACCTTGAATTGTTCAGGATTAACAGTAATTCTCTACAACTGTTGAAGAAAATATTGATGCATCCATGAAAAGTCATGATCATCTTAGCTGTAAAATATTACCCTACATAGGTTTGACCTATGATGAAACAATAATGGGCAAGGACTTCAAAAGTCACATAAAATCTAATAGATTCTATATACCATAACTACCAAGTATATACTATGGTTAAATGGGTCTCATAGTGAAGAATAGTCTTCAATATAAAGACGATGTAAATTGATATAAGAGTATCTATGAAGCATAGTTGGTAGTTAAGGATTGATCTCATAGTAATGACTATGGAAAACCTTTTTACAACATTATTCTTAAGTCTGTTAAGATTGATTTAACATTTTGAATGTCATCACTCATTATGATGAGTTTTGGACATATATATGAAATACATTTCTTTGAAGGGATGCAATGTGATGTGTGTGCGACACATCGTATAAATTTCATATTATTAAAATTTCTAGGCAAATGTGAATATTTTGATTTGATTGGAGCATAAAGCAAGTATCTTCATTCTCAATGTGGTAATTCAAAGATGTTTGTTTTCCTTTGAGACGAAGAGAGACAAAGTGTGTACAAGAGGCTAGTGGGAGTGCATTTATCGTTATGATTTGGTATGTAAGTGACATACTTTTCTAACTAAATGACATTTGATTGCTTTAGTCTATGAGACTTTGCAAGAAATGTGTTTATTATGTGCTCGCGTGACGAGCAGATACTAATATGGTGAGTGTCACTTGAATGCTATCTAAGAATTGTTCATTTGCGCTTAAGAAGCAAAAGGGGAATTATTTAAGAGATGCGCATGATGTGATAAGCGAATTGTTGTAAACAAGTTACAACGATTCATAATTCCAAATAGACAAAGATGACATGAGATTGTAATCTCAGTAAATTTTGTTTTGAATAAGAGGTTGTGTGTTGGAACGGTTCCAAAGGACAACTTTATGACTAATATTATAACTAAAGTTATTGAATAATTGCTTTTGAAGCAAATAGACGTTTGATTATGAATCAAGCAACACTCAACTTTAAAGTTTATGAAGCAATTGTTGCTTATTAAACTAACAGTTTGCCTTAATTGAGAGAAGGTAGATTGATCATATGCTTGTAAATAACCGATACAAATGTTGTATGTCCCAAAACCTTCTCTACATAAAGATCATACTAGTTATGATCGGTATAAGACGCATGGGCGAGTGGTCTTAGTACTTTTGGAGGTGTTTGGTTTAGTGGGAGTTATTTCGATAATTGATATATGTATGACATATTGTCATTTGGTTAATGTAACCGAGTTTTGTCCCTAAATAATTTACATTGATGAAATAGATCACTAAGTACGTGACTTAGTCTTGGAACTCTATTTGTATGATGTAATTATTTTGTCTCTAGTCAGGGTATTGTGTTAGGACATTTGAATACCCTTAAATGACTGGTGTGTGAGTTGGTTGATGACTAAGTTCCTTGAGTCATAGGTATTGAGATACTAAATCAGGCACACGGGTGTATGTTAAGAACATGCATTAGACAGATCCACCAAAAAGGATTTTACTATGATTTTGCTTAGTGTCGGTAAAAGTTCTTTGCAAGTTATGAACTTGTATGGTCTTTAGACCTGAGTCTTTGACTATTATGTACATGTGATGTGTATGCTTAGATACTATTCCTCGTCAGCTGTGAAAGGGGGTTATGGATGGTTATTGGGCATGCATGGATCATGTGATAGGATGTGGTTAGACAAGTGGGGGTTTGCTCTTCCTTTATTGAAGGGAATTTATTGGTTCTTGGCCACTCGAAGAGTGTGACTTATACAAATGCGTGGCCGCGCTCAGATAGGATGATTGTCATCTATCTGCTCTTTTAACAAGTCAACTCAGAGATTCGAGTAAAAGATTGAGACATGCGAGGATGACACTTCTTCTTACTTCATTTTGAATTGGAGACAATAGTAGCAAAGAGACTTAACGCCGTTCTTGAGAGGACATGTACAAGTCGGAGACTGAAGGAGTTATGTCCACTGTCCTATGGATTAACCTGCTTAAGTCTATGTATCCGATATGCCTTGCTAGAGGTCGATGTCGGGTTGACATGTAAATAGGATACGTGTCTGGTAGTCTTGAGTGGGCCCATTGGGTCACACACAATGTGTACGGGATATTATTAATATATATCAATATATTAAATATATCGGGTCAGTAGTAATACAGACCCAGCTGCATTGTTGAGTGATGTTAATTAGAGTTATACTAATAATCTAATTATGGTAATTAGAGTTATAGTAATAATAACCTAATTCTAGTTTCTAATCTCCTATATAAGGAGGTTCATATGATGAACCAAGAGATGAAATTGAGAGTATTGACTCATAATATATATTCTTCTTATAAAGAGTTATAAGAGAGATATGGAGAAGTTGTGAGACGATCTCAAATACCCTTATACTAGCATATACGTCGCAGTTCCGTACCTGTGTGGATACCAAAGGAGGCATCACGTTTGGGGTGCTTTATTCTGTCCGTGGAGATTATTTATTCTGTCCGTGGGAATTATTTATTCTGTCCGTGGGAATTATTTATTATGTCCGTGGAGATTATATAAATTTTGGGTTTATTATACTTCTTATTAATACGCTGTTCCGCTGCAATCAAATAAGGTATAATTGTTATCACTCTACTTTTGTCTTTTCAGTTAATACTCATAACAGATCCTTGGGTTTAAGGGTTGTAACCCTACACTTGTGACTCGGTTCTACCTACCACCCACCACGTTATATCCATACTCTCCTCTACACGCTCAACTTTTAACTGCAAACCTATTCTCTTCCTCTTATTTTGGCAGCCATCATCTGCGTTCTCGCTCCTCTGCCTTCATCCCCAACTTCGTGCTATTGTTGCCTGAATTCGTAAAGTAATTCCTATCTCCTTCTCTCTCACTCGTTTCTGTTTCGTTTTGATTCATCTGGTTGGTGCGGGGGTTTTTTCCCCTAATGTTGCTGCTGTTGGTTTGCCGTTGTTCTGCTGATCGCGCTGCTGTCGGTCTCGGGTTCGATGCCGAGATTGGTGTCGTGTTCATGTTGTGTCTGCTAGCCGATCTTCTGCTGCAAATATTCGTGACCTGAAGGTTATAGATTCGTGCCTTGCTTTTACTCTTCCTTTTCTCATTCTTCTTATCTTCTCATCTTATTCTTCTTATTTCTTCCGCTGATCTGCTGTCATGACTACTGCTGCTACGTGTTGTTGCTGATGTTATGTTGCTGTCGCTACTGTTTCTGTTTCGGGATACTACGGTCGTGATTGTTGTTGTTGTTGATCATGTATGCTTTCTTCATATTTCCTCTTCGTCCCTTCTTTCATTCTTTCTATTCTTCTTCTTCTTCTTCATACTCCAATCTGTTGTTGCTTTTTTGCTCGGTTCCGAGGTCGATTGCGGTGTCATCATGTGTTTGGTTGCTTCTGCTACGTTGATGTTCTCTCTGTTGCGTGCTGGCTTGCTGCTATGCCTGTGTTGATGCTACTGTTACCGTTGTCGCTGTTACTACCGCTGCTGTACCGATTGTTACTACAACTATTGTTACGATAATGCTGTTACAGTACTGCTGATTCTACTGTTGCTATACTCTCCGTTCCTGCTGCTGTTTGTTGTTTCGTTCTCCGTCGTATCTCGCTTCTTCGCTTGTTCCTTCCGTCCTATTTTCTTCTCGGTAATTCTAATTACCGAACCTATTCTAATCTCGAGGGTAATTTAATTACCCTTATTCTCCGTCTCGTTTCCCTCTTTTATTAACTTATTATATGGTTCTAATACCGTATGTTTAATTATTTCGTAGGCTACTGTGCTAGATCCGATGAAGGCGGTTATTTCATTAATTTGGATCCCAGTGAAGGTAACACATGATGGCATGACTCGGTATTGCATGATATATGTGTTGTTCTTGCTTGTAGTATTGTTTTAAAAATCGATTTTTTATAAACATGTTTGCTATATTATGATAATATGTTTCGAATATTCTAAAAGCATATTAAGGCCGAGACTAAACCGTATAAATAAGAATTAATTTCTTAATTTTCGTGTTTTTAATATAAACGATCAAATTGAAAGTTTTATTGTTTTTAACAAAGTTATAGCATGTTTGGAAATCTATTAGTGCTTTTATGCGATTTATTTCTCCAGTTTAAATACTTTATTTTCGAAACCTTTGAAAAGAGACTACTGTTTATTTTAAGTCTAGTTTATGTCTTTTAAATTTAGTATAATAATTTCAAGTATTTTGGTCACAATAAATTGTTTACGAACAGACGTTGGATTAGTCCGCGAATCTGTCAATATTTGTAAAATCTAATTTAAAACCTTTGATAAACTTTGAATTTATTCTGGGTAATTTATGTACCTAAACTTTGAAGAGTCTACTTAATGTTTCCAATTGGTTTTTCTTCAAAGTCAATTTTTAAACGTATTTTATTATGAGATACCATCGGGTGTCGAATTCTGTCAGTTTGTAAAAGTACAAATAAAAACCTTTGTTAAGTTTGAAATTTGGATTTACTTAAGAAATAAAAGTTTTATATAAGATTATAAAGTTTTTAACCCCACTGGTCTTACGTTGTTTTGATTTTTAATGATTTGATTATGAATTTTATAGTAAGACAGTGAAATTATAAAAAATCTGTAAACTTGTAATTTAATACTTTTAATTATTTATATTTCAACCTTTTGAGAAATAATTATGATTTTGACTTTCGTTGACTTTTAAGCGTTAAATATATATATTTATAAAATAAGTGTAATGTTTATGTCTTGAGACCTAATATTAACTATTTTATATAATTCAAATGTTGAACGATTTCTAATTATAATAATACCTATTTTGGAAAGTTAATATTTGAAGAAAGTTTTCCAAATTAGAAAGTTTCCTTTTAAGAACGTTTTGATAATCCTATCGAATATTGACAACGACTTTATTTTGGAATTATGGAATAAGGACAAGTGTACGGGTAGAGTAATACAATCTAGGGTATACTTTTGCCATCAACTATAAAGCTGGTGTGTCTGTGTTGAGACACATTGGTCGTTGAACTGAGCATGGTTTGTGTTCAGGATTGTGTATATTTTGACCTTAAACTTAGATATCGCATCGTGTAAGTCGCCGTCGGGTTGAACTGGATTACGGTTGGTGTCCAGGAGGGGTGTACATTACTTAAGCCAGGACCTCACTACACGCAGTCCTGTTATAGTTTGAGTTGCCTAGTTAGAGACTGAAGTCTAATTTGTTTTGACTGAATTCTCGAATCTAGTATAATATGATCCTAGTGAAAGTCTATTCCGTCACACTGATTGATTTCCATAACGCTGTTACTATTATTGATTGACATTGTTTTGCAGGTTGACAATCATTTTGAAGTATTTTACCGTATCATTTTAAATGTTTTCTGTTTTCAACTATTTTGATATAATAGTAATTATGCTTTAATATTATGTAATATGGCTGGGAGAACAGCCTGAGTTGCTCCCCACTGAATTGTGGCTGTTATGTTTATAACATAGCACGTATTATTTGTTCCGGGGTTTGGTGTGAGCTAGCGAGTGGCGTAGATCCTACTCCGCTTGATTTATGATTATTTATGGATTCTTAATCCCATTTAGAGAGTTTTTATTTTTAGCTCTTTTGTTAAAAGTGGCATTTGTATTGACTGACCGTTCTTTATGTAAAGTATTGAACATCAGTGTGTTTTAATCCCAAATCTACAGTGTTTCCGCCACTGTATTGCATTAGAATTTATAGAGGATTACACTAGCAGCCCAAAAACTGAGGCATCAACCCCGCGTTACCACCGTAACTACCACCTGACATCTCGGACGTCGGGAATGACCTCCCAAAGTAACTAAAACCCTCTCCGGAGACCAAAACACCCACGCAAGAGTTGCGAGGTCACGCGGACAACACATTTCACCCGTTGGACCCACCAGACTTAGACGTCTTTTTATTTTTTTAAAAGGGAGATAAGCTACCCACCTAGGCATGTTGTAGCCTTTAACGGTTATTGTCAAGTCGCGTCTGTAACCCAGCATGACATTGTCATGAATATACAAAAAGTGGTCTAACCTTTTTAAAAAAAAAGTAGTCTATATCTTTTTGGTTTTTGCCTCATCCTAAATATGAACGTCGAGACAACTACACTTGCCTCCTAACACACTCGGTCAAAATATGTCGACTTTTTACGTTTCGCACATGTCAAGTCAAACATTTTAATCGATGTACTATCTGATCAAATTCCCGACTCAATCTAACGCATTTCAAAAGTCTGAAAAACCGTTTTCGTACTCTCACGCAATCCTAACACACTTAAAACGTCCTAAACTACGATGAAATCACAAATAAAACAAACGCGATGTGATTACTTGTCGATCTAGTTCAACATTTCACAAAATAAGAACATAAGACTAAACTAATCAATTAAAATGCTAAAAGTTAAAAATATACAAATCCGTACACAAATCGAGTTCATGAACTAGGGAGGATCCCTAGAAGCCGCGCCAATAGCTATCATGAACTCACCGATGTTGTCTTCCAAACCTAAGTCTTCAAAAACAAAGGTAGGAGACTCACTACCGTCCATCCCCGACAGCATATCTAGAGTGACTGTCTCGGGAATCCCTCCAACCATTAGTAGAAAACTACCATTTGGAACCGGTTGTAAATTACCCTATGGAACCTTTTTTCATAGGTTCTACTGCCACAGATTCCTTAGGTCCATAGCTTTGGAAACGGTTGTAGGAAGGTTCCATAGATGACCTTTGGAACCGGTTGTTGGTGGAACCGGTTCCAAAGGGTATACCATTGGAACCTAATGTAATTACAAGCGGTTCCAAAGGGTGTACCATTGGAACATATTATAATTCACAACCGGTTCCAAAGGTGTCTCATTAGAAGCTATTGTAATTATCAACCGGTTCCAAAGGGTGTACTATTGGAACCTGTTCTAATTCACAACCGGTTCCAAAGGGTGTTTCATTGGAACCCATTGCAATTCACAAGCGGTTCCAAATGGTGTTAAATTATTTTTTAAATTGGATTTTTAAATCCACGACAATAGTACATAAAATATAATCACCGCACACCACTAATATAGTTACATACTTGATGAATTAGTTAAATAAAAGATTGCAAGAAAATTGAAAAAATATTATTTTAATTAATATTAAACTGCAAATTACAACGTATATCGTCATCGTACATAATGCAATCCTCTCCACATCAATTAATCGGTCATTCAAACATCATACATACTAGCACTACAACAAATTGACACTTGCGCCACGAATTATGCCACGAAAATTTGTTATTTGTGGCTAAATTTTACCTAGCCATGGGAAAAATTTGATTCACTACTTGGGAAATAAAATATGCCACGGGAACAATTTTTCCCGTGGCAAAATTTCACTTGCGCCACGAATTTTATTAAAGTCGTGGCCAATAATCACTCTTGCCACGAAAGATGCCACACCTGTGGCAAAAATATATTTAGCCACGAATTTGTTCAGTGGCAAATATTATTTAGGCACGACATAATTAACTTCCGTGGCAAAATTATTTTTTAGCCACAGATGTAATAAACGCATGTGGCTAATGATTCTCCAAATTTTAATCAAATTACTTTCAAGTTAAGCCGAGCGTCAATTATTGATCTTAAAAATTCATTAAAATTCAAAGCTGAAGATAATATGAAAAAAAAATATTAAACTTGAAAATATTTTATTAATAAAAAAGATTCGTATTATTTTGATTTAGTTTTAAGAAAAAAAAAACAGATTTTTTTGTAAAATGAAATACAAGAAAACTTTGGTTGTCTAATTTGTTGATTTTTTATTAATCATCATTTGTGAAGCAATTGATTTCTCTTAATTTGACAACATGTTTTATTAAAATTTTATAATCTTAAGTATGACTTTTGAAAGACAACTAACATTTACATAGTGTAATATATGCTTAGCTAAAATGCAGCGTACATAGCATATCAAGTAAAATTAATATGTGATTGATCATCCATCATTAAGACATCTAATATTATTTAAGACTCTTTCATTTTTACCGCTTAATTAATTAATTTTTTCACATGTAATACACTTCTTTTTAAGACAAAAAAACTTAAAAAAAGTGACTGAGCACGATTCTTGTCCAAATTATTGATTTTCTTACAATATTTTCAGTGTGAAAAAAACCGCTTTATTAAACTCGTATTTAAGAATTCTAATCGGTCTATATTTTTTTATGGAATTAACTTTGAATGCGAAAACAATAATTATTTTTGTAATTAATTGTCTTTCAAGTTGTTTGGTTTGGAAGAAAGATTAACGTATTAGAACGTCGTGCCTAAGTTCAACAAGAAGTTAAAATAATTTTTCAAAAAAAGACAGGAATAAGTGACAAAATCAAATAATTAACAATTACAAGTAAGAAAATCTAATAATTAAGGACTAATAGTGTGAAAATCAAAAATTAATTTATCGCCAACTGTTTAATTCGGTAGCTGTTCTGTAATATTATTTGGAAAATATTTTAAAAAATGAATTTAAAATAAAATATACTTAATAAAAAAAATAAAATTCGGGTAAAACTTGAAGTAGGCTAGAGGAAACTCAATGAGGATAAAAAAACTGATGATATAAAATAACGACCGATAACGAAAAGAAAAGAACATATCGAAAGAACTAGCAACAAAAGAACGTGGAAAATAGAAACTAAAATAAAAATATCGATAAATTAATGGAATCATGAGTCCGAAAATCAACTTCGAATTTTTTTTCCGGAATAATAATTTTTTAATCATAATATGTAAATCATAAGGGAAAAAAAATTAATTACTCAAAAGAAAATGTAGTTTGAATAAACATCACTTTAAAAGAATTCAAACCAATGATTAGGTTAATAAAGTTCAATTTCATTTCTGGTAGCTGCTCATAAGAACTCCACAGTTAAGCGTGCTTGAGTGAGAGTAGTCTTAAGATGGGTGACCTCTTGGGAAGGCTCTTCGATGCGTATGATGAAATTAAATAATAGTGGAATGACTCAGCTTGACTCAACTATAAAGCTAGTAACCGGTCCAGATGTGACTACTATAGGGGTAGAGAATTCTTACGGTTATTAATTTAATTTATTATATATTTTGTCACCGGAATAAATATTTCGCCACAAAAATAATTAGCCACGGGATAATCCGTGGCAAAAAATTAATTCTAGCCACGGGAGACTCCGTGGCAATAAAATCAATACTTGCCACACTTTTTTTTCCCGTGGCTATTTGTTTCCCACGGCCACTTGCGCCACGGATGGTTTTTCCGTGGCAAAGTACTTTAGCCACGAAAATTTAGCACTTTTGCCACGAATTCAGTCGTGGCCCAAGTGCTCATTTGTAGTGGTGTAGCTACAATCTTCTTTATATTCGTGGTTCCTTCCTCGGAATAAGGAAGCTCTCCTCCCCTACACCTTAGTAGTCTCTTCATCTTGTAGAAAAATAATTAAATGAAGAGAATTGCGACGAATACTCACTTTCGTTTTTGTTAATGCCCCTACTCCGATAAGATCATACTACAATCTATCATCTTAATGGAAAAGGAGAATTTCCACTTGAATGATGTTGAATAGCAAGTTCAAGATTCTCCTTTCGAGACATGTGTAAGAAATATACATGAAACATCTTAGAACCTGAACACGCAAATAAGAAATAATCCACAAAATAGTACTCAAGTACAATTTAATATTTCATAAAGCAAAAAAGCAATTTGTTATCATAACATAAAGATACATAAGATGAAGACTACGAGACCTTGGCAAATTGAATTCTATTCAGGAGCTTGATATTGTCATGTGTCCGACCATCATGACTGTCATAAGAACTAAATAACACCCGAACCAATTACTTTAGATCTCTCCACTCCTGAAACAAGTTTCACTACTACAAATGAGCACTTGGGCCACGGCTGAATTTGTGGCAAAAGTGTTAAATTTTCGTGGCTAAAGTACTTTGCCACGGAAAGACCATCCGTGGCGCAAGTGGCCGTGGCAAACAAATAGCCACGGGAAAAAAAAAAAGCGTGGCAAGTATTGATTTTATTGCCACGAAGTCTCCCGTGGCTAGAATTAATTTTTTGCCACGGATTATCCCGTGGCTAATTAGGTTGGTGACGAAACATTTATTCCGATGACAAAATATATAATAAATTAATTAAATTAATAACCGTAAAAATTCTCTACCCTTATAGTAGTCACATCTTAAACGGTTACTAGCTTTTACAGCTTAATCATTCATATATTATTTAATTTCACCATACGTATCAAAGAGCCTTCCCAGGAGGTCACCCATCTTAACACTACTCTCACTCAAGCACGCTTAACTGTGGAGTTCTTATGGCCAACTACCAGAAATGAAATTGAACTTTATTGACATAATCATTGGTTTGAATTCTTTTAAAGTGATGTTTTTTTCACAAACTACATTTACTTTGAGTAATTAATTTTTTTTCTCCAATGATTTACATATTATTAATAAAAAATTATTACTCCGGAAAAAAAAAAATAGTTTCGAAGTTGATTTTCGGACTCATGATTTCATTAATTTATCGATATTTTTATTTTAGTTTCTATTTTCCACGTTCTTTCATTGCTAGTTCTTTTGATATGTTTTTCTCTTTTCGTTATCGGTCGTTATTTTATTTCATCAGTTTTTTATCCTCATTGAGTTTCCGCTTGCCTACTTCAAGTTTTACCCGAATTTTATTTTTCATTAAGTAAATTTTATTTTAAATTCATTTTTTAAAATATCTTCCAAATAATATTACAGAACAGTTATTGAAATAAACGGTTGACGATAAATTAGTTTTGGATTTTCTCACTATTAGTCCTTAATTATTATATTTTCTTACCTGTATTTGTTAATTATTTGAATTTCTCGTTATACCTCTCTTTTTTTGAATTTTTTTTGGATGGTTATTGAACTTAGGCACGACTTTCTAATATATTAATCTTTCTTCCAAATCAAACAACTTGAAAGACAAATAATTTACAAAAAAAAATATTATTTTCGCAGTCAAAGTTAATTCCATAAAAAAATATAGACCGATTAGAATTCTTAAATACGAGTTTAATAAAGCGTTGTTTTAACACTGCAAATATTGTAAGAAAATCAATAATTTGGAAAAAAAAAAATGCTCAGTCACTTTCTTTTTAAGTTTTTTTGTCTTAAAAAGAAGTGTATTACATCTGAAAAAAATTCATTAATTAAGCGGTAAAAATGAAAAAGTCTTAAATAATATTAGACGTCTCAATGATGGATGATCAATCACATACTTATTTTACTTGATTTGCTATGTACGCCGCATTTTAGCTAGCATATATTTCACTATGTAAATGTTAGTTGTCGTTCAAAAGTCAGACTTAAGATTATAGATTTAATAAAACATATTGTCAAATTAAGAGAAATCAATTACTTCAAAAATGATGATTAGTAAAAAATCCACAAATTAGACAACCAATGTTTTCTTGTATTTAATTTTACAAAAAAAATCAATTTTTTTTCTTAAAACTAAATAAAATAATACCAATTTTTTTTATTAATAAAATATTTTCAAATTTAATATTTTTTTCATATTATCTTTAACTTTGAATTTGAATGAATTTTTTAAGATCAATATTTGACACTCGGCTTAACTTGAAAGTAATTTGATTAAAGTTTGGAGAACCATTAGTCACACGCGTTTACTAAATCTGTGGCTAAAAAATAATTTCGTCACGCAAGTTAACTATGTCGTGGCTAAATAATATTTGCCACTGAACAAATTCATGGCTAAATATATTTTTGCCACGGGTGTGGCATCTTTCGTGGCAAGAGTGATTATTGGCCACGACTTAAATAAAATTCGTGGCGCAAGTGAATTTTTGCCACGGGAAAAAATGTTTCCGTGGCATATTTTTTTTCCCTAGTAGTGAATCAAATTTTTCCCGTGTCTAGGTAAAATTTAGCCACAAATAACAAATTCCCGTGGCATAATTCGTGGTGCAAGTGTCAATTTGTTGTAGTGTTTTGAAAGGGATAAAAAATTGAGTAACTTTGATGTAATGCACTACCCAACCATGTTGAGGTTCAAACAAGCCTTCTTCATGACTATTGAAAGCTTAGGAAATAGAGAGTTCCAAACTTCGGTTCAATATAGTACAATTTAATACTGAAAATTTCATTTAATGTTAAGGTCACGTTATTGTTGGAGTTAACAAATGTCATTTGTTCATATCGTGTGAACTGTCGAATTTTGATTATAGTGAAAATGAGGCATATAATTAAGATAATTATATTAGTTAATGGCCAGGATATCCCGAATTAAGTTCGTAAAATCATAAAAGTGGAAGTTTTGATTAGCTATGCTATAACAAAGGAAAAAGAGGGACCTGGATCGATGTTGGATAACAACCAGGGTACGCAACAAATCGAGCATTCTGAATTTCAGGTCTCAATAGCTCTGTTAAACCATACCAGGTTCTGTATGGAATCAGGCAAAGAAAAGAATTATCAGTAAGAAAGAAAGACAACATTCACGGACAGCAAGAGCAAAATCCTTGAAGAATGCAGTAGCAGCCACCAGCCGACAGGTCAAATTTACGTGGGGTTCCAAACGTTCCCGATCCGACCACTCTCCTTCCTTTTTCAGTCTATTGCATATTCAAAGTATGATACTATCAATCGTCTCTCTTTCTTATCACTGTCATTCCCTACTTCAAGTAATAAGGTATTCACACGTGCTTGATAATAACCAAAGGCACAACCTCTGGCAACTTAGTACCTAAGTTCAACAATAAAAACAATGCATATAGCATAAAGCTAGCAATCACCTCTTTGCACAATTAGTTCACAGCCTAACGAATGGCGTCAAGCACATAATACTTCCTCACATCCAATTCAAAACTTACACTTACTATAAACGGATTCCATCCAAACTTTACATTCCGTTTTTGTTGAAAAAAACTACCCTTTCTGCTTAAAACTAACCAATACCACCTACATTTGAAAAAAAAATAATCGGATACATACCACAAACCCTCTAGCCCGCTTCCTATCAATGGTGAAAGTAAGGAACAAACCCTACGCTCCGCACTTCTATCAATATCTTAAATATGAATCGAATCATCTCACTTATATATATACCGACGCCAATAAAATTATCACTCCTCATGTCTCAACCATTTGTTTATCTTTATTAAAAAAACATGGATCAAACCACTTATATGTTATAAGCAACAGAATCGCAAACTTGTAAGAGTGTTATGTAAAACTCTGAAACTAACATAATCCCTCCAATTGACAGCATATGATGATGAGTGATGTCGCATGATGCTCTTGCTTTCTCATTTGACAGCGTCCCTACCACCAACATCAACTCTCCCACTCCCACTATTATCCTGAACACCAACCAAAACACATTCATTCATTCATATTACTCCTAATACTTCTCAAATCCGTTTTAATTTATTGCTATCATTAAATGAGTTGTTAGACGAAAAAAAAGAAGAAAAGAGCATGTATGCACGCACGTATCAAGAGATAAAGAGGCATGCAGTGGTTAAGTGGCGATGAGGGGACGCCTTATGATACTCCGACGACTCGGAGAAGAACCAGGGGCCACCACCAAAGAAGTTTACTATTATGTGGGCTAATGCCAACAGCCCTGCTGGCTGCTGCAGCAATTCCTAGTTTAAACGCCTCATGACTCAGGTCTCTACACTCGAATATCCACAGCTTCAGATGGTTTACCAACTCCATCATTTACATACATACATATATGACATACCACGTCTACGTCTCAAACTCAACTCTATGACATAATATAATTAATTAAATAATTAGCATGTATTTATACTACCTTATCTGCAGCCATTTCTGCTTCAATGCCGCATATCCCCGCTCCAATATCCAATGCAATGATGATTAGCCACACAAAAAACCCTGCAATTTTTGCCACTATACACACACACACAAATATATATATATATATATATATATATATATATATATATATATAGAATTAGGATCTTTTACCCATGTCAATTTTGCTACAATTTACCCATGATTACTAGCCATTA
Source organism: Agrostemma githago (assembly GCA_958450325.1). Taxonomy (NCBI): domain Eukaryota; kingdom Viridiplantae; phylum Streptophyta; class Magnoliopsida; order Caryophyllales; family Caryophyllaceae; genus Agrostemma; species Agrostemma githago. The sequence continues at coordinate 54,000,722 of OY288247.1, read as the reverse complement.
GATCTTACTCAATCAAGGGATGCTATTAAATGTTGAGATAATGTAAAACCTTTTTTTTTTTTGCAACTTTCACCTCTCCTTCTTTACGTTCATTTCTTCTTTTCATTCTAAAGCTTCAATTTTTCAAAACCTCTCAATTTTGTTCTTCAATTTTCCATCACAATCAGTTTGTACTCAATATAAAACTTTTAGGTCAAGTTAATTTCAATCTTTAACTCTTTAATTTCTTCTTTTTCATTTTAATTTTATCGATTTTGAATTTTAATTTTATCGGTTTTGATATAGTAATTCGGTTCGATTTTCATATACATCTTATTAATTTTGGTATTGTTATTGTTAGTGATTTAGAAATCATTCAATTTTTTTGATTAATTTTTAGGGCTGGTACGTTATTCTACGTGTTTTATGAATTTTGGGTGAAAGATTGAGCACATTAATTGAACTTCATAACAACCCAAAATTCAGAATTTTTCGTAATTTTGATTTCGTGACAACAGGAAAGTCCATCAATTTCGTGATCAATTTCTGGATTTTTTATTACATGATTAAACATTGAAATTATGAATATTGTAATATTTGAATATGAACAATGAAATACTTGAATATGCACATTGAAATAACTACATATTATTTTATAGCATGAATTTCTGGTTTTGTACATTATTATTACTATGAAATACCCAATTATTTTATTATGTTATTCTAATTATTCTATACTATTATTGTGGTTATTCTATATTATTCTTGAAGTTATTTCATTATATTAGTTACTATGTTTTATAACCAGGGTTATTTTATAGTGTTTTTATAATTATTCTATGGCACATATGTGATTATTGTACTTCAATTTTTTTTATTTTTTTTCTACTGTAACTAATACCCTCTTTGTTCTTGCCTTTCAGTGAAGTGTCTTTCGCTGGGTGCACCCTCAATGACATGCGAGATGTTTCATCTCAATACAGTAACACGAGTCATTCATTACAATAACTGAGTATACATTGGACTAATAACTACGTAAAATGAGATAACATTATTTTAAAACTGATTATATTTTAGTGTCGGCCCAATATAATAACTTGAGATATTCATTACAATAACTGAGTTTCTTCTTTAGAATAACTACGTAAAATCGAATAACATTATTGTAAAGTTAATTATATTTGAATTTCATCTCAATACAATACCACGATTTATAATAACTGAGTTTCTACATTGGAATAACACAAGTTATTCAATACAATAAATATCTTTCTACATTGAAATCATTACGTATCTACATTGAAATAACCTGATAACATTATTCTCAGTAAACAATTGAGTTAACTATAAAATAATTATTCTTCTTCATTAAAATAATCTTGTTTGTACATTGAAATAACTATAAAAATCTGAGAAAAAAATGCTTTGGGATTTAGAGAGTTTTAATTTCAACCCTTGATTATGGAGATCTAATGGTCACAATTAAGAGGTAAATTGTAGCAAATATGACAAATGTACCAGATCCTGCCTCTATATATATATATATATATATATATATATATATATATATATAGTAAGGCTCTTATGAGTCCTTCTCTATATATAAGTCCATAAGTCCTCATCCCATCCATTGGATGAGATGAGGATGGGTGGACAGGATTCATTCTACAATTTGCATTAAAAAAAAAGAAAAAAGAAGAAAAAAAAGAAGAAGGGAGATACTGTTTCCTAAAATAACTCCCATAATTTTAGGAAACAATAATATCACATTCACTCATTCATTCATTCACGTTACCACGTTCATCAAACCTAAAAAAAACGCTTCCAACATCACGTTCATCCATTCATTCATTCAAAATCTGTGCTCGACATCACGTTACTATGGATTCAATGGTTGCGACATCATCATCAATTGTTGATGAGCAATTCGTGGAGTACAACAATGGTGAGTTTCGACATTACTTTCATGTTTTGCATCAATTTTATTCATTTCATTCATCATATATTCATATCAACGATTCATTGCTCTTGTGTTAGTATAGATGGCAGATTGTTATGTTTATTATTTAGTTTTTTTTCTTCATAATCTTCACTGATTATTATTTAGGTTTTTCATAATCTTCATCAATTGTTATGCCTTCATTGCCATGGAAGCCATTAAGATGCTCCATATTATTAGATTAACTGCATATTATTAAAGATCTGGTCATTATATGATTTTTTCGCACAAACATATATATGGAGTTATTGTAATGCACATAATGTGTTACTTTAATATAGACCATCTGTTATTTTAATGTCTAACCCTGTGTATAGACATCTTCTGTTAATTGAATCTCGTGTTACTTTAATGCACTTCATCTGTTACTTTAATTCTTGTCATCTGTTACTGTAATGCATTGGAGTAACAAAGGATTTAGAATACCGCCATATTAAAAAAAATACTGCTTCCTATAATGATGGAACGTGATTGCCATCAAAATAGGAAACAATATCAAAGTATAACGTTCTCATTCATACTCTTATTCATAGCAGTATACATGTTTATACTGTCATTCATACTCTTATTCACGACGTTCAATCAAAACAACCTTCAATCAAAGTATACACGTTCAATCATTCCACTTTAATACACGTTCAATCATTCATCTTCTTCCTCGCACAGTTGTAATTTCTCCTTCAATGACGGTTATGCAAATTGTCGAATACACCAACGGTGAGTTTTTTGCTTTATATTTTATACATGAAACGCCATGGAAGTCATTAAGATGCTCCATATTATCAGATTTTATGTTTATAGTATAGAAACTGTATATTATTAAAGTTCTGATTGGAGTAACAAGTCATCATCATTAGAATAACATACCTAATGTATTACAGTAACACGTTTGAAGCATTAGAGTAACATGTCATTGGATTTAGTTATTAATGTTTTGGTTAGAATACCGCCATATTTCAAGTTCTAATTGTTTGTTTGTCGCCACGTTTATTGGCATTGTTCTTATTTTTGTAGTAGATGCAAAAGCAGAGGAATGGTGCAGGGATGTGGGTGAGAGTTTAACTCCATACATAGAGCAGATCTTCAAAGATGTAGATGAGAAGAAGAAGAAGAAGAAGAAGAAGAAGAAGAAGAAAGAATTATTAGGAAACGTCATGTAAGTCATCGCCTGACGATGAAGAAGGAGAATAAGAAGAAGAAGAAGAATAAGAAGAAGAAGAGGATGAAGAAGAAGAAGCACAATTCTGAGTAGGACAATATATTGTTAGAGTAACATACATTATTCGTTAGAGTAACATACCGAATAAGTTACAGTAATACAGTTTATGAGTTTGATTGATTTTCCAATATCTAGTCCTTAGAGTAACATCCTTTATTGGAGTAAAATGAGTTAGAATAACATACATTATGCGTTAGAGTAACATACTTAATGAGTTACAGTAACACAGTTTATGAGTGTAATTTGATTTCCAATATCCAGTTCTTAGAGTAACAGGTGTGAAACATTGAAATTATAATGGAGTTTTATAATTTTTGTTTTGGAGTATCCTTTATAGAAACATACATTATTCTTTTGGTTGATTGGAAGTCATGTTTTTGCAAAAGACTATTATGAAACGTAACAGATTTTCTGAGTTAAAGTAACACAGTTCATGAATCAGAGTAACACATTGTATGAGTTAAAGTAACAGTTTTTGCAAGAGACTATTATAAACGTAACAGATTTTATGAGTTAAAGTAACACAGTTTTATGAGTTAAAGTAACACAGTTCATGAATTAAAGTAACACATTGTATGAGTTAAAGTACATATTTTATGGATTATGACAGTAACATAGTAACATACGTACAATGGCAGTAGGAAAATGATGATTTTTTGGTGAAGATGAAAAAAAATAATTTAATTTTGAAGAAACTTGTTGTGTGAGAGAAAGAGGCAATTAAAAGATTGATAGAAGAGAGAGAAGATTTGCATTGAGATAATTAAGGAAGAGAGAGAAATGATATATTTACCAAGATTTGTTAGTTATTTCCTTATTTCACCTCAAGCAATCACAACCATCCATCTTCCACTTGATCAATGGTCCAAGATTGGACTCATGGACTCAATATATATAGGAGGAGTCACTTGATCCTTCCTCTCTCTCTCTCTCTCTCTCTATATATATATATATATATATAGCGGATGCCGGGACCTTCATAGGGGCATATATATATATTTGTGTCAGACCAGAGGTTCGCTCAACAGTCAACACCAAGCTAGCTTGCTTAATTATGGATGAGCAGCAACTTCATAGTAGGAGTATCCAATTCAAGTTGGTAAAGAATGATAATAGGGAGGGAGATGTATGTATATATGAGTGATATAGGTAAGCTGTATGTTTAAATGATCAAGAAGGTGAACATTTAGTCAAGATGCTTTCAATCAAGGGAGCACCACAATAATCAACGGTAATTATCACTTGTTAACTATCTATTTCATGAAGAAATGTATTTCAACAGCATAACAAATATAAAATCCAAGCTTTTAGAAAAAAAATTAAACAAAGCATATATTAAAACATAAAATAACAGAAATTAACCTGATAAATCGGGTGTCTCGCGCATCCTCCTCCACGAGCAAACTACGTCACTCCTACCCAACTCAAGTAATTAACAAAAATCAAACCATTAATATGTCAAGTAATCCACAAAACATTCGACTAAATAGAATCTGAAACATCAAAAATCAAATAAGCGATATACCTAAACGATAACCCGTGCAAATCCCATATGTATCCTCTGTCTCCTCCATCCTTCGTGTACACCACCGTCGTCGTATAAATGACCTTAGCTAAGTGACCACGTTCGTGTACCCAGATGCGAGTTAAAATACCATCTAAAACAAAAATGAAGAACAAATCAAACGAAACACAAAAACCCCTAAATTACTTGGAAACCCTAACTTGGAGAACTGGTACTGGCGTCAACGAGAAGAAAGATGTGATTAGTTTCATCGTTGCCATCATCGATCACTTCATCGGCTTCGACCCTTAATTTCATCATAACGCAAATCACCATCGAGCATTATTTTTGGTGTTGTTGATGGATTTATTTCAATGAAAATTGAAAAGGAGAAGATGAGAGTGAAATAGGAAATGGAGAGTGGATGAGTGATGATTGATGAAGAGAAATTCATGAATTTTTTTGAGGAAAAATAAGAACCGTGGAGAACAAAAGCATGTCAGAAGAGGGGGATAGTGGGAACAAATATAAGCCCTCTTTTTACATTTTAAGAGTTACTCGTACTACTGTATAGATTAAGGGGGAAGGAAAGGGATTACCCTCAATTTAACTTGTTTGGTTTTAATGTTGTAAGGAATGGTATTCCCCTCGATTCCCTTTGTGGTTGTTTGGTTATCAAATTAGGAATCAAATTGTTTTTACATTCTTTTTAACATGTTTCAAAACATTATTTTTCAAATCATTATTTTTCACCTGTATTATCAAATTTATTTTTTTTCTAAAAGAATTTCAAAACAACCCGATCTTATCAAATTTATTTTCAATGACAATATAATAATTAACAAAAAAAATCATCTATTATTAATGTTGATATCAACTTCAAAAACCACGAAATATTCTAAACAAAAATCGTTGTCCCGTAAAGCAAATATAAAGAGTTCAAATGCAAACAAAATGCAAATTCTACTCTTCCGTACATCACTCAAATACCGCCTACATTCTTATCAAGAAGACTCTTGACAAATACACATTTCAAAGCATCAGGACACTTGAAGAATATTATCAGTTTGTTTGGTTGTGCAGTCAAGATTTGAGCTACTTCCAAAGCTTGTTCTGGAGTTACACCATCCAAAGCAAGTAGTTCAGAAAGCACTTTTTAAACATTTTGTTGTATTTGTTGCTCACGTTCAGTTACTTGTTGCTCACGTTCATCAGTACGGGACATTGCATTAGCCATGGTTGTAAGATGAACATTCATATCTTTCATAAAAGCTTGTAAGCTAGCTAATTCAGAATTACTAGTACCCTCAGATTTTTTCTTACCTCCCTTACGCTTCGAGCCGCTTTCTCGCTTCACTTTTTTCAATGTAGGAGTAGACTCCGCTGTCTGGTTTTCATTGCCATTAGCATTAGTAACTTCATCATCACTTGAATCAAGCATAACTTGATTGGTGGTGGATTTCTCCATATTGTCAATAGCTTCAACAAAACCCTCGGCCGGTTTCCCGGTGGCATAATCCTTGCCGTAAATCTCCAACAAGGCATTCAAGTAAGGAAAAGCATGGCCATACAAATTTTTGCAGTTTGGATGAGTCTACAAAATGAACAAATGAAATAAAAATTAATTAAGAAATAAATTGATTTAAACTTGATCCCAAAATCTAAATACATAAAACAATCGTACCTTGCAATATTCATCGTAGACCGATCTCTCCACAGAAATCATTTGTCTCTCATCATCCCATTTGAACCCGCTTGTGCCTAACATTTGAACAATGGCCCTGAATTTGGTCACAAGTGTCTTTAGCCTAGAGTCAATGTGAGGTATAGCTTTCAAACCACAACCAGGAATAACCTTGCCAATGACCTTCTCTAACCGAATCATGTAGCCATTCCTAAATCCATTATCACATTTCCAATGTGGATCAGTATTCAAGTCAGACAAAGCAACTACCAAAGCATTATCCTCTTCTTTAGTCCAAAAACGTTTGTTTTTTCCTCTTCCACCTCCACTAGAAGCATTTTCATCCATCCTACTAAAAAATGACAACATAAAATAGCTAAGAGAAAACTAATTTAAATTAAGAACTTAAACATGATATTAAATAATTCAAATGCTCACCAAGTTTATAGAAGACATAACACATACAAGAAAATTGTATGAAATAAAACAAGTTCAACTTAAGTCATAGAAACTAAAATCAATACGAACATGACATGCATAAAACCCAAATAATACAAAGTAGTTCAATTCATCCGGTTTCCAGCTCTCCAAGTGTTGAACATGTTTTGCGCTAATGAATTTCTCCAATTTGTCCAAGAGTTGGATACATTAATCGAGGTTATGTATTCCACATCATCATCATCATCACTTCCGTCACCATCACTCTCAATCTCTTCATATAATTCATCCTCATCAAATGATTCAGTAGGCATGTATCTCTTCACCAAATTAAGTAACAAAGCACATGCAAGTACAATACGACCATGTATTTGTAAACTAAACCAAGACGGACTTCTAAGTATTCCCCATCTTCCCTTGAGTAACCCGAAGCATCGTTCAATAACGTTTCTAGCTTGTGTGTGCCTTAGGTTGAAATATTCCTCGGCGGTTTGCGGTCGATGAGGACCACTATTCCACTCTTTAAGATGATAAAGGTGACCTCTATATGGTGCAAGGAATCCATCTCCATTAGTATAGCCACTATCACATAAGTAATAACAACCTTAAGACATAAAAAAACTATTTTATTATATAATCACTAATTTAAGTTTAATTATGTTAGGCACACTTTTTTTAAAAATTGAATTACCTTTAGGCACTTTTAATCCATTTGGCCTACAGATAGCATCTCGGAGAATATGACCATCATGTGCTGATCCCTCCCAACCAGGTAAGACGTATATAAATTCCATCTCGGGAGAGCAAACTCCTAGTACATTCATTGTAAGGTTTCCTTTTCTCGTCCGATATTTAGATCGATCCGTGCAAGGCACATTTACACTAATAATTGTACCATCAAGTGCACCTAAACAATTCTACACACAAAAGAGTTTTATTTAAAATATGGTCAAATATCTATTTTGTTTAAACGAGAAAAGTTTTTTATGGTACCTTAAAATGCTTCCACCTATCATCCTCACAGTCCTCTGGTATGGGCGTTGGTTTTTTAAGCAACACGACGTGTAACTTCAATATTGCCATTAAACAAGCGTGAAATTGTCAACTAACACTTTCACCGCTTCTATTAAAATGTGCACCGATTATTCTATTCTTTTTATGATGCGCTATTGTATATAAGAAACCTGCAACAATTTCCTCCAAACACATATTTTTTGTACCCTTTAAACCTCCCACATCTCTAATCATTTCAAGAAGTATCCCAAATGTGTGACGATTAATGCAAAGAAAGTTTCTACACATTATGTCACTTTCGTTAATCATTCTATTCAAGTTATACGTTCTTCTTTTCCTTCTAGTTTTTTTTATCTAATGTCAAATATTGAGAGCCACGTATCGAATTTCTAATAGTATACCACGCCAAATGTAGAAATACAACACAATTAATTACGACAATCACGTATCGAATACAATCCAAATCTCTCCTTCGTCTCAAAGAATTTCCATTACGAACCATTTCTGAAAAAAGAATAAAATATATATATATATATGTGAAAATATACATTACGATCCATTTCTGAAAAAATCTGACTGTTTTATTCGCGGATTGAAGGACAACAAAACATCCTATATAAAGCATGTAGGTTCATCAACAACAACACACCATGCAATAGGCACAATTCCAGCAACAAACTTACCAAAATTCCATTACTAACCTACTTTTTTTACTGAACTCCTCGGGCACGATATAGGGACTGCTATTACCAAAGTGAATTTTGGTATATTGGTTTCAATTGTTTCATGTACTCTGCTATTAATAGAATTTTGGTGATAGAATCCTCAATTCAAACCTCTTTACTAATCTGTGTTATATAGGTATCGAATTGTCGTTAAATGAAAGATAAAAAGAACAAATCAGTCTTAGTTCACAAACAAAGTTAATACACCAATATGATCAAATCACTTCACAAACATCCTTTATAGTACATGAAACACAGATAACACAAACATGAATATAACATACTTTAATCAGCTCTTTGAACCCGAGTTATTATGTAGGATGTGTGTTTTGACGAATAAGACTAGTAAAAATATATGATTACAGTAGAAAGACGGGCGTGGAAAACTTACTGAGGACGTAAAACAGTGACCGGTACAAGGACGTTGTTGGTCGGAGGTCGGAGGTCGAGGTCGGAAGTCGGGAGATGTAACTGCAGTTGTGACTTGTGAGAGGCAACGTTACAATATACGTAAAGAGGGAGATACGGGATGGGGTAATGGAAGGGAATAGAAATTCTAAACCCTAGGGGGGATGGGGTTTTCAATGTAGCAGGATATGGGGTTATTCTAATAGGTGAAAAGGGGAAAGAGTTTCATCAATTGAGCCAAACAAACTGTAATCCCCTAAAAATTCTAGCGCGATACAGTGGCGGAAACACTGTAGAGTCGGGATTAAAACACACGGGACTATGTCTTAATAAATTAAATTGGTAAAGTCAAACATGCGCCATACATAAAAATGGCTAAAATATAAAACAATCCATAAAAAGGTTAACAATCCTCAAGACATGATTATAAAAAAATCAGCAGGATCCAAGACTGCTCGCTAGCCCACACCCACCGGAAAATAAACACGTATACCTGCCATGTTAAAACATAACAGCCACAATCAGTGGGGAGTAACGTCAACGTTCTCCCAGCCGTATAACAGGATTTTAAAACAGTAATTACTAATATAGGAAAATAATAAAAGTGGAAAACATTAAAAAAGCGTAATAAAATAAGCTTTAGCGTAAAACAATTTAATTAAAAGGGTTGCCGAAGAAACATAAAGATATTTGCCAACCTGCGCCAATTTATATCGATAATAAATAAAATAATCAAAATGGCGTTATGGATAGGATTAATGTAGAATCTAGACTTTCACTAGGATAATACTAAAAACTAGTTTCGAGAACTGTAGACTTAACTCATAACAGAATCCAGTCTCTAACTAGGCAACTCAACTATAACAGGACTGCGTGCAGCGAGGTCCTGGCTTAAGTAGTGCACACCCCTCCTGGATACAAACCATATCCAGTTCAACCCGACGCGACTTATACGATGCGATATCTAAGTTTAAGGTAAATATACACTCTCCTGAACACAAACCATGCTCAGTTCAACAACCAATGTGCCCCATAAAGACACACCAGCCTTACAGTTGATGGCAAAACGTACATCCCAGACTATATTACTCTAAACCCACACTTGTCCTTATTCCATAACTCCAAAACAAACCATTATCGATATTTAAAAGATGTATTCATCATAAAAAATAAGAGGATAAAAGAAGTAAACATTTATATTCTAAAAGAGGAAACTTTCTATTTTAGGAAACTTCTATTTTAGGAAACTTCTATTTTTAGAAACTTTACTAAAAATAGCATCATATCAAAGTAGTGAAAATATTAGTTTATACTAATACCACATTTTAGTAAACGATAGAGATTTATAAAACTAATACTTTCGGCCTTAACAATATTAATTATTAAAGTAAGAACATTTGATTTTATGAAATTATTAAAATATCGTACAAGTGTTATAAAATGATTAGAGACATAAAAAAAATATTTAATAATACTAATTAGGGTGTTTTCGAAAGTTATAAAGCTAAAATTCCCTAATTATTATTAGTTTCGACGATAAAATTATAAATAGGATTTTACGGCAAACACTAAATTAAATACTTGAACGTCTTTATTTAATTAAACCAACAAATATATTTAGAGTATGTTAAGGGATGATTTAACTCCTAAAGTTTCAGATTTAAATACTTTCAAAATTGCTGGAAAAATAATTCTTTTAGTTAATACGAAGCATTTAACGATAAATCAAAATTTGTCCGAAAATCCATATTTATTAATTAAAGACTTTAATAAATAGTAAAAAAAAATTACGTAAAATAGTTAAATTATATTTATGGACATTCTGTCCAGAAAAGAAAATTTCCAGAATTCTAAAAACTCGGTTTTTAAACCGTTTTCTCGTTAATCGTCCAATCTCGACAATAACGATTAGTAAAAATAGTAATTACAAAACGATTTAAGTATTAATATCCAAAAATTATTATTACACTTTTAAAATCCTGATTTTACAGAATATAATTTTTCCAGATTTTTCCAAAATCCAGATTCAACAAATTTTAACAAAACCGTCATTTAAACCCGTTTTCGCAATTAACGATTTTATTAATAAACCTATCGTTCCTAACATTTTATTAAGGCACTAAAAATCATAATAATACATTTTAATATGAAATCATCAGAATCATAATTTTTTCCAGATTTAAACCAAAGACCAGAAATCGAGAATTTAAACAACAAACACGGTTTTAACGATAAACGATGATTTAAAGTGATTAATTAATTCATCCACTTAACAATTCCGAAAAATTATGAAAAAAATCAGAAAATTCTATTTCACCAGAAAGTTTCACCACGTCAAAAATCAGATTAAAATAAAATGTTTAAGTACTAGAACTAAAAATCGGTTTTTAATCGTTTTTGTTCGAAAACGATAATAATTCAATAATCGATATCAAAAATATCAGAAAAATGCTAAATTACTAAAAATCATCAAAAACAACATTTTTCCAGAATATAAACATATATTACATGTTTAGGCCGATTATTACGATTTTACAAATTAATATAACAATTTAATCGTTAATCTCGTAAAAGCGATAAAAATATCGAAACATGCAAAATTTCAACTTTAAAATTTTTTCCAGAATTCGTGACATACATATATTGCCAAAATAAAATATAAAAATATATACATGCAAATACTCAATTAAAATCTTGAAATACCGAGTAACATCGACGTTACCTCCACTCCAACTCTGAATCAACGATGTATTCGTCGGCTTCGGGATCGTCCAAAAATCCTACCAACACGTAAATCATGGCAGAAAAATACCATGAGAAAACTAAAAAAAAACAAGGTAAAAATTGATCGAAAATGATGTCGATTAATACCTTAACGAAGGAATCGGAAAGAGGATGATTCTGACGATAAGAATGATGCGATTGGGACTAGAAATGGAGCAAAAATTTGCCTAGAATGGCTGAGGGTCACACGGCCAAAAGAGAGGAGAAGGGAGTGATGAATATTTTTGGTGAATGTAAAAGAAATGAATGTAGAGAGTAAGGGTGGAGATGGGTGATACAACACTTAAAGGAGTAAGCATGAATTAAGGCTTCAAAAAAAAGGAATACAAAAGTGTACCTAGACCATAAGTTGGCCGGCCAAATGGGATAAGAGAGGGAGTAAGAAAAGCTTTGACATAAATGCTACAATGAATGAAAATGATTTATCTTATGATTACGTTTTAATGTGATAAAATGAATCGTTTAAATAAAATGTAATAAAACTTGTGACCAAGAGCTTAGTCGGTCCAAAATGTGAGAAAACAGTCTCAAATAATTTATAAGTTGATAAAAAGTATAATCGTAAAATAGTTAAAGGCATTTCAAAGTAATTCGAGTAACCTCGCGTAAGAAAATAATTATTCGCGAAGCTTCGTAATAAAATCATAAATGGCTTGTTTTAGTAACTAAAATATATCTTAGTAAAAAAAAAAAAATATTCCATAAACGTATTCAAACATTTTTAGGAAAAAGAAATAACTTAAATCCAAGCTTAAAAATGTCAATTGGGAGAAAAATAGAATTCCTCGCGGAAAAATTACTTAGTTTACGAAGAAACCAAATAAATGGATTTAAAAGAATTTTAAATCTTTAAAATTAAAAATAGAAATTATTAAACTCAAAAATTAAAATAAAGCTTAGTAAAATGATAAAATATGAGGCCAAAAGTGACAGAGTTAAGACGAAGTCCTAACAGAAAGAATAAAATGCTTAGGAAAAATAGCGGGTGTTATAATCCTCCCCACTAAAAAAAAGTTTCGTCCTCGAAACTAAGAATAAGCAGATAGGAAATCGAGGTTTACCTTACTCGAAGAGTTGAGGATGCTTAGCTCGCATCAAAGTCAAAATTCTATTCCAAGAAGAATTGGGCTAACCAACCCGAAGTTTAGAATCTTTTGATTAATGAAATCGTAAAGTAAAGTTATTTGATAAAATAACAACGTTAAATAACATTTGTAAACAAACTCGAAGGAAATAGGATAACCAAAATATTTTGAAAACAAAAGTAAAATTTTTGATTAAGAAATTCGATATTATTCCTTTTTTTTTTATGAAACAAAATTTAGTTTGGAGAAATCAAATTTTGTAGAAAATCGCACCAGCCGTCAAATATTTACAATAACAGATTCAAAAGTCCACTAACAATAAAATGAAAATCAATTCTCAAAACGTTAAAATTTCGAAAATGTTATCAAAGTAATTATGAAAGTTTTCAAAAATGTTATCAAACTTGAACATACAAAATAATTTCGACAATGTTAAAACGTTTTACATAACAATTCTATACAAATTGAAGTACTTGGAAATATAAAAGTCTTCATAAAATTTTGATCGCTTGAAAATCAAAAATTAAAAATGATTTCGAAATAGTTTAAAATAAATTATTAAGGCATTTTGAAATAGATCTAAATATAAATATCAACCAAAGATAAAACAAAGTGAAGTATTTAGTTCTTAAATTATAAAATAAAAATGTTAAATTTCACGATAACCCAAAATGTTAAATTGCTCAAAGTTTTTACAAAACGGGGAGTTTAAAAATTTGAAATCATGCTTCAAAATGTTAAAATTTCATGAAAATCAAAATTTTTAAATTAGTCCAGCTTTTTACAAAACGGGCAAATTCACAATTATAAATTATAACTCAAAATGTTAAAATTTTACGATAGTCCAATTTTTTTAAGGTAGTCAAACTTTTTATAAAATAGGGAGTTCGAAAAATAGTTAACGGGCAAATAGAACAAGGATAAATAAATTAAAAATAAGAGCTTTCAAAATCGACAAAGGTTGAAGGGATTGGCAGGAGTTACCGTAACAGAATTCAAGAGGAGCAGAAAGAAAGACGGAGTTGAGAATCAAAAAGAGCTCTCAAGGATTATGGAAGAAATTAATCATCTCGAGATTCCTAGCACGACTTCCACAAACACGGGTTCCTAATTCCCATCAAATAACGCTAAGTCCAATATCAGTACAGGGTGGTCCTACTCAATCTAAAACCTCCAAAAACATCAACTGCTATAGCCTCCACAATTAAGCCTTACATACTTATATAATCTTTCAATTAGTATGGTAAGAATCCACAAACGATTTAGACTAATCCATTAATTAAGATTCCAACAGTCATCAAAACATACCCAAACTTGTAATCACTAAGGCTCGTAATTCAAAGTTCATAAGGTCTGAACTCGAGGTATACTTCAAATTTCTCGAGTAAGGAAGACTAAATAAAATCCACCAATTAACAATGTTCTGACACAAAATCCTCAAAGATGATCACCAACATATTTATAATACCACAAGTGCAGAAGTTGGGGAAGTACAATAAATCCTCAAACACGCTCAAACATATAGGTAAAGGCGCAAACACTCACATTTTCAAACACATCATTCGATTAATGTTTCCAAGAAGTCCATCAAATTTCTAATCGTAATGGTGCAACCACAAAATATTTAATAACTCAACGAAGCCACAATCTCGTTGGTCTAAGGTTCTGAACTATAAATCCATTAAGATGATTGACATCAAAATGTTCCTCAAAACAACGCTATAAATCCAACCTCTAATGGCAATATGTTTATCCTTTTCAAGGTTAACAACAATTTATTCAATTTAGATCACTCAACTCCAAAGTTCCTAGGTTACAACTTTAACCAACGATTAACGATCTAATCCTTAAGAAACACGGGTAATCTATGTTAACCAAAATTTCTAACGGTATTAATGAAAACCTTCTATGGTACCACAACACTCAGGTTAACAATTTAAACAGTACTCTATGATCCCAAACATTCCCGATGCATCCATCAAATAACATTTAGATAGGAATCTCAAAATTCTATTATTAGCTACACTTGGTTCGGTTCTAGGTGAAATTAGGTACTAGGTATCCATCAAATACGATATACTCTTACTACCCCAAAATATATTCAACTCTAAGTCCTTCAAATAATCAAGTAACCTATAACCCAAGGTTCAGAGTCTAAAGTACCAACCTAATTCCATTAATTGACAATTTATTATTCAAATCGATCCTCAAAAGCTTACTAAGATATATAACAAGGTATAACTCACAACCCTCAAGCCCTAGGTAACAAGGGTTTACTAAACCTCAAACATCTATATCCTTTCACGGGGTTCACTGAGACAGAAACCGGTCTAACAAAAGAATCTCAAGAGAAAGATGGTAGAATAGAAGAATAGAACAAGGATTCACCAAGAGAATGAAGATGAGAATATATAAGAGAAGAATTGGAAGAAATAGGGAAAGGAAGAAAAGAATCGATGATCCTATATTACTAAGTTCTTGAACCAGAAGAGAATCTTCGGGCCTCCCGAGTTCACGAGGGAATCCAAAATGGATTACTTCATCTTCTTGTAGAGGAACGAGCACACAAGTCATGGGTCGCTCCATCTGGATTTACTGCGACATCATGGAACATGAATCTACTCTTGATCATCTTGCCTGTAGCTTAAGTAAACTAAACCGGAGCTAAAAGTCATTATCGAAATCTTTCTTGGAGCACCTAGTTGTCCACTCGAGTCAGCAGGCGTTAAGAGTGCTAAGTAGGTCTTGTCCCGATCTGGAGCAGCATATCAAAAACTTGTTCTTTCATCTTCTTCGACATATAAAACAAATATTCAATGTTAATCATTGAGTTCAGGAACAGATAATCTTAACAGTTAAGTCCTTATTTGTTCTACCCATCTCTAATAATATCTTTATTTACTGTTTAAATAATTTACTGGTATTTTCCCTAATTTCAGGTGTAAGCGTTGGGAGCAGTGATGCTCTGATACCAACTGTAATCCCCTAAAAATTCTAGCGCGATACAGTGGCGGAAACACTGTAGAGTCGGGATTAAAACACACGGGACTATGTCTTAATAAATTAAATTGGTAAAGTCAAACATGCGCCATACATAAAAATGGCTAAAATATAAAACAATCCATAAAAAGGTTAACAATCCTCAAGACATGATTATAAAAAAATCAGCAGGATCCAAGACTGCTCGCTAGCCCACACCCACCGGAAAATAAACACGTATACCTGCCATGTTAAAACATAACAGCCACAATCAGTGGGGAGTAACGTCAACGTTCTCCCAGCCGTATAACAGGATTTTAAAACAGTAATTACTAATATAGGAAAATAATAAAAGTGGAAAACATTAAAAAAGCGTAATAAAATAAGCTTTAGCGTAAAACAATTTAATTAAAAGGGTTGCCGAAGAAACATAAAGATATTTGCCAACCTGCGCCAATTTATATCGATAATAAATAAAATAATCAAAATGGCGTTATGGATAGGATTAATGTAGAATCTAGACTTTCACTAGGATAATACTAAAAACTAGTTTCGAGAACTGTAGACTTAACTCATAACAGAATCCAGTCTCTAACTAGGCAACTCAACTATAACAGGACTGCGTGCAGCGAGGTCCTGGCTTAAGTAGTGCACACCCCTCCTGGATACAAACCATATCCAGTTCAACCCGACGCGACTTATACGATGCGATATCTAAGTTTAAGGTAAATATACACTCTCCTGAACACAAACCATGCTCAGTTCAACAACCAATGTGCCCCATAAAGACACACCAGCCTTACAGTTGATGGCAAAACGTACATCCCAGACTATATTACTCTAAACCCACACTTGTCCTTATTCCATAACTCCAAAACAAACCATTATCGATATTTAAAAGATGTATTCATCATAAAAAATAAGAGGATAAAAGAAGTAAACATTTATATTCTAAAAGAGGAAACTTTCTATTTTAGGAAACTTCTATTTTAGGAAACTTCTATTTTTAGAAACTTTACTAAAAATAGCATCATATCAAAGTAGTGAAAATATTAGTTTATACTAATACCACATTTTAGTAAACGATAGAGATTTATAAAACTAATACTTTCGGCCTTAACAATATTAATTATTAAAGTAAGAACATTTGATTTTATGAAATTATTAAAATATCGTACAAGTGTTATAAAATGATTAGAGACATAAAAAAAATATTTAATAATACTAATTAGGGTGTTTTCGAAAGTTATAAAGCTAAAATTCCCTAATTATTATTAGTTTCGACGATAAAATTATAAATAGGATTTTACGGCAAACACTAAATTAAATACTTGAACGTCTTTATTTAATTAAACCAACAAATATATTTAGAGTATGTTAAGGGATGATTTAACTCCTAAAGTTTCAGATTTAAATACTTTCAAAATTGCTGGAAAAATAATTCTTTTAGTTAATACGAAGCATTTAACGATAAATCAAAATTTGTCCGAAAATCCATATTTATTAATTAAAGACTTTAATAAATAGTAAAAAAAAATTACGTAAAATAGTTAAATTATATTTATGGACATTCTGTCCAGAAAAGAAAATTTCCAGAATTCTAAAAACTCGGTTTTTAAACCGTTTTCTCGTTAATCGTCCAATCTCGACAATAACGATTAGTAAAAATAGTAATTACAAAACGATTTAAGTATTAATATCCAAAAATTATTATTACACTTTTAAAATCCTGATTTTACAGAATATAATTTTTCCAGATTTTTCCAAAATCCAGATTCAACAAATTTTAACAAAACCGTCATTTAAACCCGTTTTCGCAATTAACGATTTTATTAATAAACCTATCGTTCCTAACATTTTATTAAGGCACTAAAAATCATAATAATACATTTTAATATGAAATCATCAGAATCATAATTTTTTCCAGATTTAAACCAAAGACCAGAAATCGAGAATTTAAACAACAAACACGGTTTTAACGATAAACGATGATTTAAAGTGATTAATTAATTCATCCACTTAACAATTCCGAAAAATTATGAAAAAAATCAGAAAATTCTATTTCACCAGAAAGTTTCACCACGTCAAAAATCAGATTAAAATAAAATGTTTAAGTACTAGAACTAAAAATCGGTTTTTAATCGTTTTTGTTCGAAAACGATAATAATTCAATAATCGATATCAAAAATATCAGAAAAATGCTAAATTACTAAAAATCATCAAAAACAACATTTTTCCAGAATATAAACATATATTACATGTTTAGGCCGATTATTACGATTTTACAAATTAATATAACAATTTAATCGTTAATCTCGTAAAAGCGATAAAAATATCGAAACATGCAAAATTTCAACTTTAAAATTTTTTCCAGAATTCGTGACATACATATATTGCCAAAATAAAATATAAAAATATATACATGCAAATACTCAATTAAAATCTTGAAATACCGAGTAACATCGACGTTACCTCCACTCCAAGTCTGAATCAACGATGTATTCGTCGGCTTCGGGATCGTCCAAAAATCCTACCAACACGTAAATCATGGCAGAAAAATACCATGAGAAAACTAAAAAAAAAACAAGGTAAAAATTGATCGAAAATGATGTCGATTAATACCTTAACGAAGGAATCGGAAAGAGGATGATTCTGACGATAAGAATGATGCGATTGGGACTAGAAATGGAGCAAAAATTTGCCTAGAATGGCTGAGGGTCACACGGCCAAAAGAGAGGAGAAGGGAGTGATGAATATTTTTGGTGAATGTAAAAGAAATGAATGTAGAGAGTAAGGGTGGAGATGGGTGATACAACACTTAAAGGAGTAAGCATGAATTAAGGCTTCAAAAAAAAGGAATACAAAAGTGTACCTAGACCATAAGTTGGCCGGCCAAATGGGATAAGAGAGGGAGTAAGAAAAGCTTTGACATAAATGCTACAATGAATGAAAATGATTTATCTTATGATTACGTTTTAATGTGATAAAATGAATCGTTTAAATAAAATGTAATAAAACTTGTGACCAAGAGCTTAGTCGGTCCAAAATGTGAGAAAACAGTCTCAAATAATTTATAAGTTGATAAAAAGTATAATCGTAAAATAGTTAAAGGCATTTCAAAGTAATTCGAGTAACCTCGCGTAAGAAAATAATTATTCGCGAAGCTTCGTAATAAAATCATAAATGGCTTGTTTTTAGTAACTAAAATATATCTTAGTAAAAAAAAAAAAAAAATATTTCATAAACGTATTCAAACATTTTTAGGAAAAAGAAATAACTTAAATCCAAGCTTAAAAATGTCAATTGGGAGAAAAATAGAATTCCTCGCGGAAAAATTACTTAGTTTACGAAGAAACCAAATAAATGGATTTAAAAGAATTCTAAATCTTTAAAATTAAAAATAGAAATTATTAAACTCAAAAATTAAAATAAAGCTTAGTAAAATGATAAAATATGAGGCCAAAAGTGACAGAGTTAAGACGAAGTCCTAACAGAAAGAATAAAATGCTTAGGAAAAATAGCGGGTGTTACACAAACAAGCACAATGGGAATTGGTAAGCTTGTTTCCCTTTCCCTTTCCTAAAACCCCCAAACCAAACGGCCCCTAAAGATTAGGAGTTATAGGAGAGTTATAGAGTAGATTTTACTGTTTAGAACCTTTTATTTTAGGAAGAGGTTTCATTGATGGACTCTTTGGAACCGGTTGAACCATCAATAGGTGCAATAACATTTTAATAGGATTGATTTTTTAACCTGTACCTTTGGCACCTCTTTTTAGTTAACAACCGATTTCATTGATAAGGTCTCTGGAACCGGTTGAACCTACAAAAGGTGCCAAAACATCTTACTATGGTCTAATAATTTTAGACACTATCTTTGGCACCTCTTTTAGTGAACAACCGGTTCCATTGATAAGCTCTTTGGAATCGGTTCAATTTACAATAGGTGCCAATTATTTTTTTGATCATCTAAGGAACCTCTTGTTTTTACAACCGGTTCCTTTTGATAGGTTCCAATAGCATTAATTCTACTAGTGTTAACCTCCTCGGTGATGCCCGTAGCATGACCTTCAGCCTCACCCTCTACCTCCCTTTCCATCTCGATCCCTAGCCTAGCCTCGCCCTGCGCTGAGGTCTCGCTCTAAGACCGAGCTAGTCGCTCCTTAAGTCGGGCAATCTCGTCGTCCCGTGATTTCAGGAGCTATCGCGCATCAGCCACCTCCGCCTCGAGCTCGGTCACCCGAGTCTCCAGCCGCCCTACCATATCAAGGGTATTCTGCAAATACATCCGCACTTTAGAAAACATACAAACAACCTAAAAAGCCAACCCTAGATACACGCACTCACCGATCGAGGTCCCGAAGTGTCACGGGAGACTCTCGAGGCATAGGCCCGGAAGCAGTTGGCGGCCTGCCACAGTCGCTGATGGCAAGCTGACGAAACTTGAATGGTGAAACCATACAAGTAACTCAAACAAAACCAAATCCTTAGAACCCAAACCCAAGGCAAAAACCGAAACTTACCCGATATACCTGGTCACGCCACTCTATCCCAGCGTTCATCTCCTCGGCAGAACATGGGGGGAGTGGCTCAGTGAAAGCTACCCTAGCTGCGTCTACCCTAAGCAGCGTCAAGGGGAAGTCTGGGGGCTGGACAACATCAGCTGGATCGGCCAGCTGAAAAAAGCGGGCCGGTCAAAGAGCAAGTAAATGTTAAGCCATAAAACAAAAAAAGCTTTAAAGTCAAAAGGCGAGTACTCACCACAAGGCGGTGGCAAGCCAGCCGCTGGCTGACATGAGATAGATAGGAGACGTCAGGCACCAGTAGCGCATCACCTCCTTCTTCATCCCTGCCCTCTAGGACCTCCGCGGCAGTCGGTGGTCTGAACATGGTCCGGGGAGGATCAATCGGCACCCTGAAGTTGTCGTATAAGCATTGACGCACCAACCGTTCGCCCAAATGCCAAACCGGGCGAAACAACGCAGGAAGAAGCATCCTCTTGTAGGTCCTAGGCCTCAACTCCGCCGCCACGTACTCGGGCACACCCTCGTAGTCGGTCCAAGGACGGGCCACAAACTACAAAAACAAAACTAACATTTCAATAACCCTAAACCCTTGTGGTCTACTAAATAAAACAAGCTGCAAAGAGAAAACTTACGTCCTCGAGGCGCAGCTAGTTCACCAGCATGTTCTCCGACGGGTAATGGCTAGTCGTACTCTTAGGCTGAGCCAGCCTCCATTCGATCCCCGTCGAAAACCGAGCCGAACGAACCCCGTACCGTTTTAGGTGCCAAGCAAGGGAAGTAATAATATACCCAAGCCTGCAAAATCCCAAAAACATCTTTAGCAAAACTAAACCAAACTAAACAAAACCAGAAAAGCGAATACAGAGACAATGACTAACCTCCAGCATGAGACCTGGGCCCATGATGGGCAAAGTTGAGGTCGACTCCACCCGAAACGGCCTTGTGGGCGTCCGTGTGCACCGCCTGGCGCCCCGCGCAAGACCGACCCGATTTTCAATGTATGGTGGCGGCCACCCACGCAGCTCCCTCCCGATCGGAGGCCTGTCCGGTCTCACGTACGGGGCGATGTTTCGGACCTCGATTTAGATGACGATCCGGACTTGTACTAGACGGGTGCAGGCACCCATGTTTCCATTGGAATCGATCGAGTCGTGGTTGTAAATGTTTAAAGACCGATATGTTTGGTAAGGCGACCTTTTTAGTGAACTGAATTCGTTGCCAATTTGTGGAGTCGCCATCGAGTCAATTATGGGGACTCGGAAACCGTTCAAGTCAACTTTGATCCTTATCCGGCTCAAAGTTGAGGGGCACGAGACCTAAAGATAAAGACTTGTACCCTTAAGCACTCCATGTCTGGAATGACTCTCATTGCCAATGGTTTCGGACATCCGGAAACCATCGATTCTGAGTAAGGGGTGAGGTTACGTATTGGGAAGCCAACATCCGATAGACTTCGACAGACAATCTCGCCCGCACTATAGCGGCCTCTACTAATCAATCGGTGGGCTGATAACTTTGTTCTTTCGTTGTGGCGGAAGTACTGTAACATCCATTGTTTTCATCCTATACCTTTTGCTATGTCGGTTGTTTAAGGACAAGTAAATTTTATCGTCAAAGTAATTGTGTTTACATTCTTTGCATGCAATTTTACGTGACAAGCAGGCCATGAAAAGATGCACGTCGGAGAGTAGATAGTACTAATATTATAGGTATTAGCAAATCAGTTTTAACGTGATAATACAGATATTATTCATTCTCGTGGTATACCTTACCCGGTATTCTGCTTAAGATACGTTGGCTCGGTATTAATAGGGATGCGTCGAACCATGCATGGCGAGCACCGGGACTAATACGGAACCCGACGATCGTTTTGTTTAATTTTGGTTTATTTACGTTTTGTATTTCGTGTTAGATGATTTAACATGCGATTATAAGGTCATAAAAGCAATAAATTATACGAAAAACTGAAAATGGAAATGTAAATAAATCACATAGTGAGGAGTTGCACCCTCGAAGTATACACTAAATGGGACACAATATAGATAGTTGAGAACGGATATCGAAATTACTCGGGTCTATTTAGAGTTTTTTGATGTTTGTGGTTGAAGTAGGGACGTTATGTGTTTTAGTATGTGTAGTGGACCTAGTGTCTACGTTTTACATTATCGTAGTGCATAATAAAGGTACAGAAATGTAAAGTTTTTTTAGATGACAACCTAGTGATGACTTGTCTTCGAAAGGCGGATCCTCGTAGCTTGCCTAGTGATTTCGGCAGAGTTCCGTTACCGTCGGCCCTTTCTACGGCTATTCCAGCAGAGTTCCGCTACTACTTGCTAGTTCTGCGGCTAACCCGACAGAATTCCGTTACTAGACTATGAGTAGCTAGTCTAACATAGACACCTTGGGATCGAGTGGAGTGCTCGAAGGTGAGGAGTAGCGTCGATGTCACTTTATCGGAACTACGATCGAGTGGATTGTTTGCCTAGGGTGTCGGAGTGCGAGCCCTTAGCAAGAAAGAGGGAAGAGAGAATTGAATTGTGTGTCGAAATGAGGAGGTGAAGGGGGGTATTTATAGGTGTTTTTGGCTCTCGTCGTCGGGATAGGCGTCTGAGTCTAGGCGCACCAAGATTCAGGCGCCTGGGTCCAGGCGCGTGAAGGCTCAGGCGCGCAAGGTGAGGCGTTCGGGATTTTGAAGATACGATTTTGATACTTTCCAAAACCGAGAGGCGAGCGTATCATTCAATACTTGAGGGTTAAGTTTTCCTCGGTTTTGACCTAGCGCCGTGGTGTTTAGTGGGCCTCGGGTGTGCATCTCGAGGTTCGCTTGGCACGGTGTTGACTCGGTTCGTGTTTCGGGACCGACTCGGGGTCCCGGTGTTCGAATTGACTCTAATTAGTGTCTATGCGATCGTAACGACACGACTAAGGTTGCCTTGATGTTATTTAAATTTTTCCAAGTTATTATTTGATCCGTCCTATAGAAAAACTATCTAAAACATCGCGAACCCGCGTCGCGTTGCTGTCCGATCGTCATCTGGTGTTTGTTGGGCACTCCTGCAGCCACCAGGTCCAAATCTGGGTGTCTACACAAGCCCTCACTTTGAATGAGGCTTGGACAAGGCGAAAGTCAAAGTATAGCCACCCAGATCAATCGAGGATTACGACCTGGTGGCTGTCTGGTCGGGTCGTTTTAAGTCCGTTAGACTACGTGTTGAGGCTCGCCAGTCAAGGCTTAGAAATCATACATGACGTCGTTGCCTGTGGTCGCTTGCTGGGGCCGGGGCCAGTACTTGTCGTCTTGTTCTCAGCTCTTCAAGCTCGTGTGTTTTGCCTTTTCGGATGTTCGATAATCCGTTCACTTTTGGATTGCCTTGTGCGTACGATGCGTTTAGCGTAGATGTGAAAAAGATGTTTGTATGTGTCAACTTTCATTCGAACAAATGTCTTCGGGATGCCTATGACCCCTCGGATTTAACAAAATGCCTTCGGGATGCTTATGACCCTTCTGACACGAAAATAAAATGCTCGAGGGTGTCAGTATCCCCTCGAACAATTGCCTTCGGGATGCCTATGACCCCTTGGAGAAAATGAAACAAGATAAAATGTTTGAGGGCGTCAGTCTCCACTCGAACAATCGTCTTCGGGATGCCTATGACCCCTTGGACAAAATGAAACAAGATAAAATGCTTGAGGGCGTCAGTTTCCACTGGAACAATCATCTTTGGGATGCCTATGACCCCTTGGAGAAAAAGAAACAAGATAAAATGTTCGAGGGCGTCAGTCTCCACTCGAACATTCGTCTTCGGGATGCCTATGACCCCATGGACAAAATAAAATAAGATAAAATACTTGAGGGCGTTAGTCTCCACTCTAACATTTGTCTTCGAGATGCCTATGACCCCTTGGACAAAATAAAACGAGATAAAATGCTCGAGGGCGTCAGTCTCCACTTGAACATTCGTCTTTGGGATGCCTATGACCCCTTGGAAAAAATACGTTTGAGCGTGTAAGTATCCGCTTAAACTCAAATTGCTGAGCGTGTCAGTATCCGCCCAAATTGTTGCTTGATGTGGAGGTATAAGACTCCTTCGAGCGTGTCAGTATCCGATCGAATTCAAATTGTTGTGAAGGTATAAGACTCCTTCGAGCGTGTCAGTATCCGCTCGAATTAAAATTGTTGTGGAGGTATAAGACTCCTTCGAGCGTGTCAGTATCCGCTCGAATTGAAATTGCTGTGGAGGTATAAGACTCCTTCGAGCGTGTCAGTATCCGCTCGAATTTAAATTGCTGTTCTTTATCCGTTTTAGTTAAGTTGCGTTTGCTTTACGGGTTTATCATATTTTGTCCGAGTTTGCTTTGCTTTGTTTTGATTTGTTATGCATTTGGGATTTGTTTGGAGTTTGCTTAGATTGGCTTTGTTTGCTTTGTTTTATCACGTGCTCGAGTGCGGTGTTCTCGTTAAGCGTGGTTCCTATGTTTGTTTTATTATCGTTCTTTGTTCGGGGTTGGTTTGCAGACGTGCTTTATCGGTATCGATTAGTAATCGCTTCGTCATTGTTAGTTCGCTTGTTTTAAAGGATGCGCGCTTTGTGTATTTTGGGTGTTAAGCCTCGTTTGTTTTGTCTTAGTCTTGTGCCGGACTGGTCAGACGTGCATTCATCCGCGCCCCAATCCTCAAGCGCCTAGCCCCCAGCGGTCCAGGCTTTGGACGCGCAACCTGAGGCGCCCGGGTGTCTGTGGGTTGGGTTTGTTTAAGTCAGCGAAGGTTGGGGGATTTCGTTCATTCGTCCCAAAATTCGTACGCGTTGCCCCTTTCGCCCTTAAATCACTTTTTCTATTTTTCTAGCCAAATTTCGTCTCGATTTCCTTCGTACGTGAGAATGTCGACTCCAGGCAAGCACTCTTTACTTGTCTATTGTCGATTTTGCTTAATTTGATTGATTGTGGGTCGATTTGGTTGAAACCCTAGAAAATCGATTTGGGTGTTTTAAATTTGCTATGTTTCGATGTTTGTGCTTAATCCCATTGTTAAATTAGGGTTGAATAGAGCTTGTTAGGGTAGTTATAAGCTTGATAGGGGATTTTGAGGTATGACAATGGCCTTCTATAGTGATAAATTCGAAATGCTAGGGTTAGAGACCGTTTTTCCCGGATATTCTCGTGCTTGTCTCGTGAAATCTTGCTCGATTAGTGTTTGTGATGATATGGGTGGCTCCTTTATCAATTTTTGTGAGCTAGAATGACCTCTAGGGCCTTCTGTGAGGTCTTGTGTGACTTACGACGGACCAAAAGGTGTCGTAACTCTGTTGGATTTTCCCGAAACCACTTCCTTTGTGACCGGGATCGAAAATAGACATTAGTGGCCCTTTCGGAATTTTGATATCTCTATCCGAAATTTTGACCTTATTTTGACTTGTTTAAGCTGCTTTAGCCTATCCTAAGACATGGGTTTTTGTATTTTGCTTTGTTTTGCAGCTAGAGGTGATACCGAGCGTCCCGTGGGAGCTCTTTCGGTTGGTACAAGTGGCGAGGCTGCCGGGACGAGCTCACTAACTCCCCGCGGGATTCGTAGGAGACTACGGAGCACTTCATCTCAGCGTCTTGATCCGGAGGCCATAAATGAGGCCGACTTTGATAGGGTAAGGAAGCGTAGGCTTCCCGAGACGGTTGCTAAGGGGCCCATGTCCCGATTCCCGTACCGGAGAACGAGGAGGTTGGCTACGAGGATCCTGAGTGGGCTCGGGGCTGGGACGGTCACCAGTTGTTGTTTCGTCCCGACCTACACGTCTCTTATCGCACTGTGCGGGGCCTGGTGAGTATTTTAGCTCATGCTTATTAGTTTTGGGATTTGAATTTTGGTTTCGGCTGGGTTCGGTTTGTTTTGCTTATACTTGTATTGCTCTGGTTTGCAGCCCCCAGGTCCGATGAGGACCTTCTCGGGTTTTTCGAAATGCCTTGAGATTTATTCTCAAAAGTTGACCCCCGTGGCAAAGGGGATTATCGCGAGGACCGCTCTGGGTCCCGTGATCGAGCAGTGGGTCCAGTTGGTGGGTTGCAAGACTAAATGCAACCTTATGGTGATTAGAGGGATGATAGATCGCTTTCATGATACTACCTCGACCTTCCACATGTCCTTCGGGGAGATCGGGATGACTTTAGAGAACTTCGGGGTTATTACAGGTCTACCCTAGGGTCCGGAGAGAATTAGATGGGCTGCCGAGGGCCCTAGGTTAGAGAGCGATGAGGTCCGGGGATGGATCGGGGATTGTTTGGAGCGTGAGGCTTACAGTACGCCTGATGCTCTGGTGTGTTCGTACATCACTGATCACTTTGAGCGGGTGGCGGCATTAGACGGTCGAGCGCCCAACACGCAGGAGCAGGATGCCCGGTTGTGGTTGTGTTGTTTCCTAGGATCGACCCACTTCTCGGATAAGGGCGAGAGGTTTAGTACTAGGATTTTGCCTCTCCTAGCTGATCTAAGTCAGCTGGGCCGTTTTGATTGGGTAACCGCGGCTTTCGTGGAGATGACTCGCTGCTTGCAAGTCATGGTGAGGCCGTTGCAAGTGGAGTCGACCTCAGCTTTGCCCATCGTGGGTCCAGGTCTTGTACTGGAGGTTAGTTGTTATTCCCGTCTTTGTATTTTAGGTTCTACTTAGTTTGGCTTAGTTTCGCTAAAGGTGTTTTGGGATTTTGCAGGCTTGGATCTATTTCTACTTTCCTTGTTTGGCACCTAAAACGGTGTGGGTTCACCCGACTAGATTCCCGGCGGGAATCGAATGGAGGTTGGCTCAGCCTAAGAGTACAACCAGCCACTATTCGTCGGAGAACGTGCTGGTTAACCAGCTACGCCTCGAGGATGTAAGTTTTCTTTTCATAGCTCGTTTTATTTAGTATCCACCGAGGGTTTAGGGTTATTGAAATGCTAGTTTCGTTTGTGTAGTTTGTGGTCCGCCCTTGGGCCAATTATGAGGGTGTGCCTGGGTATGTGGCTGCGGAGTTGAGGCCTCGGAGCTATAGGAGGACGCTCCTTCCTGCGTTGTTTCGCCCGGTTTGGTATCTGGGCGAGCGGTTGGTGCGTCACTACTTATATGACGACTTTAGGGTGTCGGTTGATCCTCCCTGGACCATGTTTAGACCACCGACGACCGCAGAGGTCCTCGAGGGTAAGGATGGAGTGTAATCCCCTTGAAAATCTAACGCAATACAGTGGCGGAAACACTGTAGAGTTGGGATTAAAACACACTGACAAACTATATCTTATTAAAAGAAATGGTAAGTCAATACAAAGGCCACTTTTTACAAAAGGGCTAAATAGAAAAATTCTCCAAATGGGTTATACAAATCCGTAAATTACATGAATAGAGAAAGAGTAGGATCCACGCTACTCGCTAGCTCACACTCAAAACCTAGCAGCAATTACCTGTCATGTTATAAACATAACAGCCACGTCAGTGGGGAGTAACTCGGACGTTCTCCCAGCCATATTATATCATATGGAAAAATAATAGTATTATTATATCAAAATACTTAAAATGAGAAAACATTAAAACGATATAATAAAAATAAGCTTTCGAAGATAACTTAAAGCACTTGCCAACCTGCAAGTCAAAATCAATCGATAATATAAATATCAAAACTGGCGTTATAGAAATTCGATCAGTGTGCACAAGGCTAGACTTTCACTAGGATAATACTAGAAACTAGCTTCGAGAACTGTAGACTTAACTCATAACAGAATCCAGTCTCTAACTAGGCAACTCAACTATAACAGGACTGCGTGCAGCGAGGTCCTGGCTTAAGTAATGTACACCCCTCCTGGACACCAACCGTAATCCAGTTCAACCCGACGGCGACTTACACGATGCGATATCTAAGTTTAAGGTCAAAATATACACACTCCTGAACACAAACCATGCTCAGTTCAACGACCAATGTGTCTCAACATAGACACACCAGCTTTATAGTTGATGGCAAAAACGTACATCCCAGACTATATTACTCTAACCCCACACTTCTCTTTATTCCATAACCCAAAACAGCCATTATCGATAGTCAAAAGTAATTATAATCAATATAAATGATATGGATAAAAGGAATAACCATGTTATATTAAAAGGGAAACTTTCTATAGATAGAAACTTACTAATTTTAGAAACTTACTAAAATAGAAAGTCTTATAGAAAATACGTAAGTTAATAAAATAAGTGAAATGTATAAAAATAGCATTTCTAACGAAATTAACATTTTATTATTACCGTCGTTATCGTAACTTTATTATATTTCTAAATTCGTTACTCAAAATATAAATAAAATATGATATCTCAATATATAGTATTTTATAAATAATTAGGAAATCGAGGTAAAACAATAAATCTTAGAAAAGAGATATTTTAAGAAAAACGATATCAAAATTAATTGAGTCAACGAGTTATATAAATGAAATGGATTTTCTAAAGGTTTCAAATTATTTTTAAGAAATAGCTTTGATTTATGAATAATACAATTTTCAATAAAAATAGTCAATCGGAAACAAATAGGAAATTATTAGTGAAAATAGTCTCGACTAAAATGTATTTAAAACTAAATCAACTATCTTCTCATTTACTAGTATAAATCGTAAACCGAAAATTAATTTATTAAACAAATATACAAATCTCGATTATAATATGAAAATACGATTTTGAGTTAAAAATTAGAAATTAACGAAATATGACGAAAATATGAAATCGATATTATTTAGTTACTAGTGTCACGATAACTAACAAAATATTATAACGATCGTAAATAATTAAATTACTAACGATTTATAAAACGATATCGAAAGTCGTAAAATATTTATAAAGCACACAATTTATAAATAATATTTTTAGCAAATAATAAATAGCTAAAATTAGAAAACCGACTTTAAAATATTTACTACATACTACTACTCAAACATACGATATAAAATCGAGTAACGTCCTAAAGTTACCTTGAGTCAAAAACGTCAAAGTACCAGCCGCTTCAACCCGTCTGTCCAAGCTCTTACCAACCTGGTGACTATGAGCCAGCTTCGAGGCTCTCACGGAGATCCGAACACGTAGACACGGAAACAAAGGAATCGGGATTAGAGAAAATTGGAAATACTAGAGTTGACAAAGAAAACGTAGAAGAATTCACTAACACGCCAACATGAACAACGACATAGGTCGATAGAACCAAGTAATGACATCGCCCTTAATAGAAATTAGATTGTGAAGAATGAAGGAGGGTGAGAAGAAAATGGTTAAGGAGATAAAAGAAAAACGAGGCAGAGAAAAAGGGATACGAGCAAAGCAACGGTAACAAGGACACTTGTGAAAACTGAAAACAGCAAATACGAACAGCAGCCATGAACCACAGTAACGTATCGACAACAGCATAAAAATTAATAAATAGCAGCAGATATCAACGACATTAGGACAGAAAAAGGACGGAAAAACGACAGGAATTGACAACCCAGAGAGCGGGAAACAAAATGAACAACAGGATAGCAACGAATAAAGACGATAAAACCGCAATTGAAAGAGTAACAACGGTGGAAGGAATGAAGAGCAGCAGCAGTACGAAAATCCCGTGGCAACAGCAACTTCGGCCACAGACAACAATAGCAATCGGCAGTACACAGAAAAGAAGAAGAAGAAGAAACAGGCAGCAGCAGCAACGCAATTAAACCGACAGCAAAAACGAATGAGGAAGAAGAGAAAAGGAGAGTAGCATCATCAACAACAACAACTGGCAGCAGCAACAACTACCGATCGAAAAAAAGGAAGATGAAGAACAATATTGGGCAACAGCGGACAGCAATGAGAACGAAAACAGCAGCAGCCAACGAAAAGAGATCAGAGGACGAGAAGGGGAATAAAGACCCAAAACGAACAGCAGCGCATCAACACGACAACGACAACAGCCGCAACCCCCAAATACGTAAACAGCAGCAGCGAAAAAAAAAGAAGAAAAGGAGAAGAACGGGATTACCTTTCCCAAACAGACGACACCAGAACCGAGAAAAACAGCAGCAACAACAATGACCACGCAGCAGCGGCAGCAGCAATCAACGTGAACAACAGC
This sequence comes from Agrostemma githago, assembly GCA_958450325.1. Lineage (NCBI taxonomy): Eukaryota > Viridiplantae > Streptophyta > Magnoliopsida > Caryophyllales > Caryophyllaceae > Agrostemma > Agrostemma githago. Next base: position 53,970,290 of record OY288247.1, on the reverse strand, counting down.
GACAGTAGAGCATCGCGCAGCAACACGCACGATCCACCAGCAGAAGAGCAACGCATAGCAGCAGCAGCGAAATAGAGGCAGCAGCGTACAGCAGTACGTAACAGAGGACGGAAACAGAAAAAAGAAAGGGACGATGAAGGGTAAGGAAAAGGAGATGAATAGGATGAAGAGAAGAAGGAAAACTGGAAAAAAATGGGAAAGGAAGAGGTGACACGGTGGGTGTATGAAAATAAAGAAGGGAATGAATGATAAGGGAATAAGAGGTGAAGCGGTGGAATGTATGGGGAAGTGAATGAATCAGTAAAAGGGGGGTAAAGGGGGATGAACGTATACATAGAGGAAAAGAAAAGGATAAACATCACATTAAGTGAGTGAGAAATACCGATTAAATGAATACGGAGTAATACAGAATGATTAAATGAATCGGATGAGAAACGAATTCCGTAACGATAAACTGACTGACCCACGAATTGGATCAAAACGAGTTAATAAAATAAAATTAATAAATCATCAAACCGCCACTTAAAATGAGTAAATAAAGTACTCGAGACGAAAATGAAGCTGATAGAAATAAATAATTAGACGACCAAATAGTATTTCCCGATAAATAATAAATCTTCGATAAAATGAATTAAATTGATTTCTCGAGGAAAGAAAATAAATATTTTGACGAAACTTAAAATAAATGAGTTTCGAGCTAAATAAAAGAATTTTAGGAGTTTGAAAATAAATATAGAAAATCGAGCTTAAAAATAAAAGAATTTAGAATTTAAATCGTCGAAATAGATTTTCGATAAGAATTAAATTAAATGTGTAAAATAAATTCGAAATTGAAATAAAAATATGTTTCAAATATAAGAAGAGTTTCCGAGTCAAATAGAATTTTTAGGAGTTTGAAACGATTAAACGATAAATTCGTTTTATAATAATTTTTAAGAATCACGAGTTAAATCGTAAAAATAAAAATACGAACAAAATTTTAATTTAATTTAATTTATAAAATCAGGGGTGTTACAATCTTCCCCACTAAAAGAAGTTTCGTCCTCGAAACTAACAAAAACAGAATAATAGAATGGGAAAACAAGGTTATATCACTTGGACAAAATGAGAATGCTTAACTCGCATCACAATCTCGATTTTTAAAAATTTTACAACTTCAAACGTGATATGAAATCAAAATCGAAGATAAAATTTTATTTCAAGATGAGTTGGGCTCAGTTCCCAAGGTTTAAAATCATTTAAATTAATAAAATCGCAAGTTAAAAATTATTTGGTAAAGTAATGACGATAGATCATATTTGTAAACGAACTCGAGGGGGAAAGAGTACCCAAATATTTTCAAAACAACAGTGAAACGTTTTAATTAAGAAATTCGACAATATTACGCTTTTAAGACCAAACAAAAATTTGAGAAATCCAGTTTTGTAGTTAGTAAATAATAATCGAACCAGTCGACAAACATTTTCAATAACCGATTTAAAGTTTATCGACGATAAAACAAAAATTTAGACATAAGATGTTTTTCGAAAATATTAAATCATTTTACCTAATAATCTTATAAAAATCCAAAATATTTGCAATTAGGAAAGTTTTCATAAAATCTCGATCACGCGAAAATCAAAATTAAAATTTTGAATAATTTTCAAATACTGTAAAATCAATTATTAAGACATTTTGAAAAAGGACTAAATATATGTTACCAACCAAAAACGAATACGAAAACGAAGTTTTGAAATTTATATCTCAAATGTTAAAACTTCACGATAGCCCAAAATTTTAAAATAGTCAAACTTTTCATAACGTAAGTTCGGGAAAATGATAAACGGATAAATAGAGTCAGGGTCAACGACAAATCGGAACAGAAATTTTCAAACCTGATTAAGAAGCCGAAAGGAATTGGCTGAAGAAGAAGAAGCGGAATTAAGGGAAAAGCTAAAGGGAGGAACGGAATTGAGAGTCAAACAAAGCTCTCAAGGAAATATAGAAGAAGTTAACCATCTCGAGATTCCCGGTACGAATCCCACAACACGGGTTCCTAATTTCTACCAAATACGTTAAGTCCAATATTAGGCACTAGGTGGTATTGCTCAGTCACAAACTCCAAAAATGTCTTACGTGATTATCCAATCGATCAAACGACACGTTACCAATCCACAATTGCCTAACAATCTAATCTCATCAATTAAAAATCCAATGGTCAACAAAACACACCCAAACTCGTAATCGATAAGGTTCCTAAATCCAAAGTTCATAAGGTTTGAACTCGAGGTACACTCCAAATCTCTCGAGTAAGGATCACCAAACAAGATCCACCAATTAAACAAGGCTCGGGTACGAAATCCTCAAAAATGATCATTAACAAGTTTAAAACATCACAAGTAGACAGAGGTAGGGAAAGTACAACTAATCCTCAAACACGCTCAAACCTATAGGTACTTGCACAAATACACACATCTTCAAACACGTCATTCGACTAAGGTTTCTGAGAATTCCAACAAATTTCATATCGTAACAGCGAAACCACCAAAATATTAACTCAACGAAGCCACAATCTCGTTGGTCTAAGGTTCTGAACTATAAATCCATTAAGATGATTGACATCAAAATGTTCCTCAAAACAACGCTATAAAACCAACCTCTAATGGCAATATGTTTCTCCTTTTCAAGGTTAACAACAATTTATCCAATTTAGATCACTCAACTCCAAAGTTCATAGGTTACAACCTTAAACAACGATCAACGATCAAATCCACAAGGAATACGGCTAATCTATGTCAACCAAAATTTCTAACAATATTAACAAAAACCTTTAATGGTACCACAATACTCAGGTTAACACTTTAAACAATACTTTATGATCCCAAACATTCCCGATGCATCCATCAAATAACATTAGATAAGAATCCCAAAGTAATATTATTGGTTACACTTAGATCGGTTCTAGGTTAGGTACTAGGCATCCATCAAAATATGACATACTCTTACTACTCCAAAAGATCACTCAACTTAAGGTACTCAACATAATCATGTAACCTATAACCCAAGGCTGATCGGTATCTAAGGTATCATCCTAATTCCCATAATCAACAATTTGCCATTCAAATCAATCCTCAAGAATTTATTACTTGCTTAGAAGATAAGGTAGACTCACACTCCTCAAACCAGGTAACAAGGGTTTACTAAACCTCAAACATCTATAACACGGGGTTCAGTAAGACAGAAACCGGTCTAACCAAAGAATCTCAAGAGAAAAGATGGTAAAGTAGGAGAATTAATCGAAGAATTATCTCAAGAGTGAAGATGAGGATTTATAAGAGAGGAATTGAAAAAGGTAGAAGTAGGAAGAAAAGAATCAACGATTCTAGAATATAAAGACCTAAACCGAGAAGGGAAAGTTTAGACCTCTAAGGTTCACGAGGAAAGTATATGGATTACTTCATCTTCTTGCAGAGGCACGAGAATGAAAGTCCTGGGTCACTCAATCTGGATCTTCTGCAACATCATGGAATAAGAATCTACTCTAGATCATCTAACCTGTAGCTTGAGCAAACCAAATCTGGGCTGAAGGGTTGCCTTTGAATCTTCCTTGTAGCACAAACTTGTCCACTCGAATCAACAGGCGTTGAGAGTTTTGAGCAGGTCTTGTCCCGATCTGGGGCAGCGTCCTATCATCATCTTCTACATTCATCTTCTTCTCGATAAAAGAAACAAATATTCAATGCTAGTCATTGAGTTACAAAAACATATAAACCTAACAACTAGTCCTTAATTGGTTTCTACCCATCTCTCACCAATATTTCTTTAATGTTCAAATCATTTACTAGTATTTTTCCTAAAATCAGGTGTAAGCGTCGGGAGCAACAATGCTCTGATACCAACTGTAATCCCCTAGAAAATCTAACGCAATATAGTGGCGGAAACACTGTAGAGTTGGGATTAAAACACACTGACAAACTATATCTTATTAAAAGAAATGGTAAGTCAATACAAAGGCCACTTTTTACAAAAGGGCTAAATAGAAAAATTCTCCAAATGGGTTATACAAATCCGTAAATTACATGAATAGAGAAAGAGTAGGATCCACGCTACTCGCTAGCTCACACTCAAAACCTAGCAGCAATTACCTGTCATGTTATAAACATAACAGCCACGTCAGTGGGGAGTAACTCGGACGTTCTCCCAGCCATATTATATCATATGGAAAAATAATAGTATTATTATATCAAAATACTTAAAATGAGAAAACATTAAAACGATATAATAAAAATAAGCTTTCGAAGATAACTTAAAGCACTTGCCAACCTGCAAGTCAAAATCAATCGATAATATAAATATCAAAACTGGCGTTATAGAAATTCGATCAGTGTGCACAAGGCTAGACTTTCACTAGGATAATACTAGAAACTAGCTTCGAGAACTGTAGACTTAACTCATAACAGAATCCAGTCTCTAACTAGGCAACTCAACTATAACAGGACTGCGTGCAGCGAGGTCCTGGCTTAAGTAATGTACACCCCTCCTGGACACCAACCGTAATCCAGTTCAACCCGACGGCGACTTACACGATGCGATATCTAAGTTTAAGGTCAAAATATACACACTCCTGAACACAAACCATGCTCAGTTCAACGACCAATGTGTCTCAACATAGACACACCAGCTTTATAGTTGATGGCAAAAACGTACATCCCAGACTATATTACTCTAACCCCACACTTCTCTTTATTCCATAACCCAAAACAGCCATTATCGATAGTCAAAAGTAATTATAATCAATATAAATGATATGGATAAAAGGAATAACCATGTTATATTAAAAGGGAAACTTTCTATAGATAGAAACTTACTAATTTTAGAAACTTACTAAAATAGAAAGTCTTATAGAAAATACGTAAGTTAATAAAATAAGTGAAATGTATAAAAATAGCATTTCTAACGAAATTAACATTTTATTATTACCGTCGTTATCGTAACTTTATTATATTTCTAAATTCGTTACTCAAAATATAAATAAAATATGATATCTCAATATATAGTATTTTATAAATAATTAGGAAATCGAGGTAAAACAATAAATCTTAGAAAAGAGATATTTTAAGAAAAACGATATCAAAATTAATTGAGTCAACGAGTTATATAAATGAAATGGATTTTCTAAAGGTTTCAAATTATTTTTAAGAAATAGCTTTGATTTATGAATAATACAATTTTCAATAAAAATAGTCAATCGGAAACAAATAGGAAATTATTAGTGAAAATAGTCTCGACTAAAATGTATTTAAAACTAAATCAACTATCTTCTCATTTACTAGTATAAATCGTAAACCGAAAATTAATTTATTAAACAAATATACAAATCTCGATTATAATATGAAAATACGATTTTGAGTTAAAAATTAGAAATTAACGAAATATGACGAAAATATGAAATCGATATTATTTAGTTACTAGTGTCACGATAACTAACAAAATATTATAACGATCGTAAATAATTAAATTACTAACGATTTATAAAACGATATCGAAAGTCGTAAAATATTTATAAAGCACACAATTTATAAATAATATTTTTAGCAAATAATAAATAGCTAAAATTAGAAAACCGACTTTAAAATATTTACTACATACTACTACTCAAACATACGATATAAAATCGAGTAACGTCCTAAAGTTACCTTGAGTCAAAAACGTCAAAGTACCAGCCGCTTCAACCCGTCTGTCCAAGCTCTTACCAACCTGGTGACTATGAGCCAGCTTCGAGGCTCTCACGGAGATCCGAACACGTAGACACGGAAACAAAGGAATCGGGATTAGAGAAAATTGGAAATACTAGAGTTGACAAAGAAAACGTAGAAGAATTCACTAACACGCCAACATGAACAACGACATAGGTCGATAGAACCAAGTAATGACATCGCCCTTAATAGAAATTAGATTATGAAGAATGAAGGAGGGTGAGAAGAAAATGGTTAAGGAGATAAAAGAAAAACGAGGCAGAGAAAAAGGGATACGAGCAAAGCAACGGTAACGAGGACACTTGTGAAAACTGAAAACAGCAAATACGAACAGCAGCCATGAACCACAGTAACGTATCGACAACAGCATAAAAATTAATAAATAGCAGCAGATATCAACGACATTAGGACAGAAAAAGGACGGAAAAACGACAGGAATTGACAACCCAGAGAGCGGGAAACAAAATGAACAACAGGATAGCAACGAATAAAGACGATAAAACCGCAATTGAAAGAGTAACAGCGGTGGAAGGAATGAAGAGCAGCAGCAGTACGAAAATCCCGTGGCAACAGCAACTTCGGCCACAGACAACAATAGCAATCGGCAGTACACAGAAAAGAAGAAGAAGAAGAAACAGGCAGCAGCAGCAACGCAATTAAACCGACAGCAAAAACGAATGAGGAAGAAGAGAAAAGGAGAGTAGCATCATCAACAACAACAACTGGCAGCAACAACAACTACCGATCGAAAAAAAGGAAGATGAAGAACAATATTGGGCAACAGCGGACAACAATGAGAACGAAAACAGCAGCAGCCAACGAAAAGAGATCAGAGGACGAGAAGGGGAATAAAGACCCAAAACGAACAGCAGCGCATCAACACGACAACGACAACAGCCGCAACCCCCAAATACGTAAACAGCAGCAGCGAAAAAAAAAAGAAGAAAAGGAGAAGAACGGGATTACCTTTCCCAAACAGACGACACCAGAACCGAAAAAACAGCAGCAACAACAATGACCACGCAGCAGCGGCAGCAGCAATCAACGTGAACAACAGCGACAGTAGAGCATCGCGCAGCAACACGCACGATCCACCAGCAGAAGAGCAACGCATAGCAGCAGCAGCGAAATAGAGGCAGCAGCGTACAGCAGTACGTAACAGAGGACGGAAACAGAAAAAAGAAAGGGACGATGAAGGGTAAGGAAAAGGAGATGAATAGGATGAAGAGAAGAAGGAAAACTGGAAAAAAATGGGAAAGGAAGAGGTGACACGGTGGGTGTATGAAAATAAAGAAGGGAATGAATGATAAGGGAATAAGAGGTGAAGCGGTGGAATGTATGGGGAAGTGAATGAATCAGTAAAAGGGGGGTAAAGGGGGATGAACGTATACATAGAGGAAAAGAAAAGGATAAACATCACATTAAGTGAGTGAGAAATACCGATTAAATGAATACGGAGTAATACGGAATGATTAAATGAATCGGATGAGAAACGAATTCCGTAACGATAAACTGACTGACCCACGAATTGGATCAAAACGAGTTAATAAAATAAAATTAATAAATCATCAAACCGCCACTTAAAATGAGTAAATAAAGTACTCGAGACGAAAATGAAGCTGATAGAAATAAATAATTAGACGACCAAATAGTATTTCCCGATAAATAATAAATCTTCGATAAAATGAATTAAATTGATTTCTCGAGGAAAGAAAATAAATATTTTGACGAAACTTAAAATAAATGAGTTTCGAGCTAAATAAAAGAATTTTAGGAGTTTGAAAATAAATATAGAAAATCGAGCTTAAAAATAAAAGAATTTAGAATTTAAATCGTCGAAATAGATTTTCGATAAGAATTAAATTAAATGTGTAAAATAAATTCGAAATTGAAATAAAAATATGTTTCAAATATAAGAAGAGTTTCCGAGTCAAATAGAATTTTTAGGAGTTTGAAACGATTAAACGATAAATTCGTTTTATAATAATTTTTAAGAATCACGAGTTAAATCGTAAAAATAAAAATACGAACAAAATTTTAATTTAATTTAATTTATAAAATCAGGAGTGTTACATGGAGAGGGAGGCGATGCACTCCTGGTGTCTGGTGCCTTCTATCTGTTTCATGTCAGCCAACAGCTAGCTTGCCACCGCCTCGTGGTAAGAGCTTAATCTTTGGTTCTAAAGTTTGTTTCATTTAGTGTTTTCTTGCTCCTGACTGGCCGATTCGCTTCTCTCTAAGCCGGCCGACCCGACTGATGCTATTCAGCCCTCAGACTTCCCATTGACGCTGCTTAGGGTAGATGCAGCTGGGGTTGCTTACACTGAGCCTCTCCCCCCGTGTTCCGCCGAGGAAATGGATGCTGGGATAGAGTGGCGTGACCGGTATACCGGGTAAGTTCCAGTTTCTGTTTTGGGTTCGGGTTCTAAGATTTAGGTTTTGTTTGGCTAACTTGCGAGGTATCACCTTGCAGGTTTCGTCATCTTGCCATCAGCAGTTGTGGCAGGCCGCCAACTGCTTCCGGGCCTACGCTTCGAGAGTCTCCCATGACACTTTGGGGCCTTGATCGGTGAGTATGTGTGCTTAGAGTGGCTTCCTAGGTTGTTTGTACATTTTCCTAAGGTTTTGTATTCGCAGGATGCTCGGGATATGGTGGGGCAGCTGGAGACTTGGGAGACCGAGTTTGAGGCGGAAGCGGCTGAGGCACGACAACTCCTCCAATCTCAAGCCAACGAGATTGCTAAACTTAAGGAGCGACTGGCTCGATCTCAGGGCGAGACCTCAGCGCAAGGTGGAGCTAGGCAAAGGGTCGAGGTGGAGAGAGAGGCTGAGGCTGAGGCTACGGGTCGTGCTACGGGTGCTACTAAGGACGTTGGAGGGATTCCCGAGACAGCAACCCTAGATATGCTATCGGGGATTGATGGTAGTGAGTCTCCTCTTCTGGATCTAGAGGATCTAGGTTTGGATGACAACATCGGTGAGGTTGTGATAGCCATCGGTGCAGCTTCTAGGGATCCTCCCTAGTCTTATGAACCTGATTTGTGTATGAATTTGTATGTTTTGTATATTTTAAGGACTTTTAGTGTTTGACTTAATTGGATTAGTCTTGTGTTCTCATTTGGTGAAATGTTGACCTAGGTTGACAAGTAATCACTTCGCGTTCGTTTTATTTACGATTTAATCATTGTTTAAGATGCGTTGGGGTTGCGCAATAGTGTGAAAACGGTTTTTTTCGGATATTTTGAAATGCGTTAGTTTGAGCCGGGAATCGGATCAGATAGTACGTCGATTAAAATGTTTTGATTTGAGATGGAAAGTCCCCTAATGCTCATAATTGACAATGAGGACGAAGCCCAAAACCTAGGCTACTTTTGAAAAAACGTTGGACCACTTTTTGTACAATAATGTCGTACCGGGCTACAGACGCGACTTGACGATAACCGCTAAAGGCTACAACACGACGATCACTTTTTGTACGATAATGCCGTACCGGGCTACAGACGCGACTTGACAATAAACGCTAAGGCTAAACACGCCTAGGTGGGGTAGCTTATCCCCCTAAAAGAAAAAAAATGAAAAGACGCCTAAGTTTGACGGGTGAAATGGTGTCCCTACAGCTCCTACATGGGTTCTCGGTCTCCGGAGAGGGTTTTAGTAACTTCGGAAGGTCGTTTCCGACGTCTGAGATGTCAGTTGGTACTTGTGGTGGCAATACGGGATCGACGTCTCTATTTTCGGGTCGCCTGAGAGGTTGTCTGTTTAGGGATAGGTGCCTGGACTAAGGGTCTTGAGTTCTGGGTCGCCTGGGCTCGGGCGGCTGGAGACTTGGGCGCCTAGGCCTGAGTGGCCTAAACCCCGCTTATGGAATTTTCTGTTGTTTCCTAATTGTTGTGGGATTAGGGCTATATATACGGGTTGTGGGTGCTCGTTTTAGACATACTAGAATACCCATAGTGTCTAGAGTATCCATACTCGGGGTCATGTCGGGTTTCGGGAATCTCCTAACTGAGTGGACGAGTCATTTTAAGAAATGTGACTCCGAGGTTTGTTCAAATGACGGTATGTCAATGATCGTTGCGCTGAGTCAAGTCAAGATACAAGATGACTTCTTGCTAGCATGCTCCAAGTTTTGGGACTCAAAGGGTCATGTTTTTGCTATTCCCGGGGGTAAAATTTGTCCTCTCCCCGAAGAGCTAGACGATATAGGTTGGTGGAATTTGGTTCGGCCTTGTGTGCCTTCGGGAGATGATGCTTATGTAGAGCGGTTTTGTCATTTTTTTGATCTTTCTTCTTTGGAGGAGTCTAAAGTTTTCTTTGGGACGATCACCTTCTTTGCTTATTTTGGGTGAGCTTATTCTAGGTCTCGATGCTCGTGCCCGGCTCCATGACGCTCCTTTCTGGGGTTCTAGGATCATTTTGCAGGTATATATAAGGATGTTTTTTTTGTGGTTACTCTATTTTGGAGGCGTGACGTTTTATTGTGGTTTGTGCAGGTTCGGCTACATGAGCGGCTTGGCTTGGTCGACCCTCCCCGGGCCGTCAAAGGTTATAACTATAGGGGTTTCACGGGTCGGAAGATGGTGCGGGTGTGGAGTGAGGGTCACACCGTAGAGAAGTGGCTTTCCTATTTGGTTAAAGGGCAGTTGGTCATTAGGTGGTCTGTCCCGTGGTGGAACATCAGTGGGCATATCGGGTTTCCCTTTTCGTCTTCGACCCAAGCTTTGTTAATACCGTCCATGAGGGATTCGGTTTATATTTATCCGAGTGAGTTGTCGAATAAAATGGGTGTTAAATCATTCACTCCGGAGACTGCTAAGGGTGTTTTTAAGTTCGACTCATGGACAGAGAATTCGTTAAGGGATTTTAGGGTGTCTTGGGAACATCAGTTTTCCCGTCCCGTCGTTATCGAGAGCATTCAACCGACCGACATTACTTTCACCCAACGGGGGGGGGGTTATTGAACACCCGTCAAGACGGATCAATTCAAAAGTTAGGAAGACAGCGACACTAGAGGAAAAGGAGGCGACTCGAGGAAATGTCACTAAGTGCCTAACCAAAGACAGCGTTACCAATCCTAATACCGTCAGTTCATCTATACGGGACAAGACTGATGAGACTCATGTTGAAGGTGATAGCGATGAGAAGAAACATGGTTGGCTGAACTCGCCTTTGGCTAGGGCGGTGGAAGCTTGTATTATAAGGGGTCAATGGTGAAAGACCCGATTAAGATTGCCCTGATGGCGGTGGGAATAAAACGTCGGACCGATAGAGCTCAGCTGTTTCATATTATGTTCTATTAATTTGTATTATGTGGCGTATTATTACTAGTTTTTGTGGAGTTTTGACATGTTGTCATTTTCCGGAATAGCCGGGTTTCCAATGCTTGATGTAAAACGCCTCGACAAAGGCTCGACTTAACCAAATTTTATTGTTGTTGACGAGAAGCACATTTTTTTATTTTGTATATTTTTTGTGGTGGCTCGCAACTCGATTCTTCATTTTGCCCGGAGCGCCCTTTCGGGTTTTCACTCCGTCTTTGGCTCACCATTTGTTCTTATCATTTTTCGTCTGTTTTTTTTTTCTTTTTTTTTTCGACGGCTCGCAACTCGATTCTTCATTTTGCCCGGAGCGCCCTTTCGGGTTTTCACTCCGTCCTCGACTCACCATTTGTTCTTATCCTTTTTTGTCTTTTTTTTCGACGGCTCGCAACTCGATTCTTCATTTTGCCCGGAGCGCCCTTTCGGGTTTTCACTCCATCCTCGGCTCGTCATTTTTTTTACGACGGCTCGCAACTCATTTCTTCATTTTGCCCAGGGCGCCCTTTCGGGTTTTCACCGCGTCCTCGGCTCGTCGTTTGTGCTTCGTCATTTGAATCACCCGTTAATCGGAATGTAGAAAAGAGTGTTGCCTTCGTCATTAGTAATCGAATTTTTTTTGGTTGGTTGTACCCGAAGGAGTGTTGCCTACGTATCCGCTTTTAGAACGAATCAAACCATGTTCGTAGTTCTTTTTAAAATGTGAGTGATTTTGCTTTAGACTCATTATGCCAGTTATCGATGTGAATTTGTTCTCTTTTTTTTTGTTTTTTTTTGTTTTGCATGGGTTTCCCCCTAATTCGGAGACCATGGTGAGGTTGTTAGGATGCTTATGGGTAGTATCGCTTGAGTTGGTCCATGTTGGTCGGGGTTGAGAACTCTTGTCCGTCTAAGTCGGTGAGAATCACGGCCACCCCCGAGAGTATTTTCTTGACAAGGTAGGGACCTGCCCAGTTTGGTTTGAACTTCCCTGTGGGATCCACGGGAAGGGGTGCTCTAATGGATTTGACTACTAAGTCTCCCTCTTGTATGTTGGATAGGGCATGGATCCTACGCTCGTCTAAGAGTACTAGCTCGTCGTATCACTTTTAGTCCTATTCTTCTTCGGGAATGCCGCTCTCGGCTAGTATCCTTAGTGACGGTATTTCTAGATCTACAGGCTGTACGGCTTTGGAACCGTAGGTTAGGTAATATGGTGTGGCTCCGGTGGGTGTTCGGTAGGATGTTCGGTACCCTCATAAAGCGAAGGGGATTTTGCTTGGCCAATCCTGGTAATTGTCTGTCATTTTCTTAAGGATCGTGGTGATGGTTTTGTTGGCTGCTTCTACGGCCCCGTTCGTCTAAGGTCTATAGGGTGAGGACTTGTGTCTTTGGATTTTGTATTTGTCAAGGAGTTTTTGGGTGTCGGCCCTGAAGTGAGCCCCCTGATCACTGATGATTTCGTGAGGTATGCCATAGCGGCAGATGATGTTATTTTGTAAGAATTTGACTACTTGTTTTGAGGTTAGTACGGTGTAAGAAGCAGCTTCTACCTATTTGGTGAAATAATCGACGACCACTAGTATGAAGCAGTGTCCGTCGGTCCCGGAAGGGTGTACCTTTCCTATGATGTCAATTCCCCAAGTAGAGAAAGGCCAGTGTGTGGCTATTGTATGGAGAAGATATGGCGGTAGGTGTTGGATGTTGGCAAATATTTGGCAATTGTGGCAGTGACGAACGTGACGTCGACAGTCTGCCTCTAAGGTAATCCAGTAATAGCTCAGTCTTATTATTTTTCAGGCTAGTAGGTGTGCACTCATGTGGGGTCCGCACTCTCCGTCATGTACTTCTTCCATGACTCTCTCGGATTGGGTTTTGTTTATCCATCTAAGGAGGATTCCTTGTGGGGTTCGTTTGTATAATAACCCTTGATTTAGGACGTAATGGGCGGCTTGCATTCTTAAGGCTCGTTTGTTTTTGGTGTTTGTGTTGGGTGGATTTGACCAGTTGGTTTTAAAGTCTAGGATTGCTTTGTACTAGGGTTCCTCAGGAGTATCGTCGGTTTCGAGGTTATGGATGTAGGCCGGTTGTTCACTTTTCTCTACGCAGATAGGCATAGAGAAAAGATGGTCGGGCATGTTTATTAGTGAGGCTAGCTTGGATAAGGCGTCGGCAAATTGGTTTTCTTTGCGGGGTATGTGTACGAAGTCGATCTCGGTGAATTCCCGGGATATTGTTTCTACTTTGGTTTGGTATGGAGTTAGGCTTTCGGTATAAACCTTTCAGGTGCCCGTGGCTTGGTTGACTACACTAGTAGAAAATTACCCTTTGGAACCGGTTGTAAACTACCCTTTGGAACCTTTTTTCAAAGGTTCTACTGCCACAGATTCCTTAGGTCCAGAGCTTTGGAACCGGTTGTAAGAAGGTTCCATAGATGCCCTTTGGAACCGGTTGTTGCTGGAACCGGTTCCAAAGGGTATACCACTGGAACCTATTGTATTTACAACCGTTCCAAAGGGTGTACCATTGAAACCTGTTATTATTCACAACCGGTTTCAAAAGTATACCATTGGAACCTGTTGTAAATCACAACCGGTTCCAAAGGGTCTACCATTGGAACCTGTTGTAATTCACAACCGGTTCTAAAGGGTGTTCCATTGGAACCTTTTGCAATTCACAACCGGTTCCAAAGGCTGTTTCATTGGAACCTATTGCTATTCACAACCGGTTCCAAAGGTTTACCATTGGAACCTATTGTAATGTCAACAGGTTCCAAAGGGTACCTCATTAAAACCTATGATAATTTAGACGCGGTTCCAAAGGCATGTCATTTTATCATTTATTTATATTTTGAAACCGGTGACAAATGTTACTGATTTTAATTACAAAATTGAATTTTCGTATCCCTGAAAATGGTATATAAAAAACAAATCAAAGCACGCCAATCATAATATTAATAATTTGTCGAAAATTGGGCAGCACCTCCCTACAATTTGATTAAACCAAAATCAAAATCAAAATCATATCACTGCAATGTTTAAATAGCACAACCAAATGCATAACCAATTCACACCTCCAACTACTTAACTAACATCACCAGTAGAATGCCCCACGACTAGCAATCAACATGACTACAATATATATCTAACCACAAAAGTTAACAAAGTCACAAACGTACTACATCATCAACTCTATGCACTTCTGAGACCAATATTCACGAACTTGGTTCATATCTTCCGTCGTCATTCTTGATTTTGAAACACACTAACAAATAAAAAGAATAGTAACAAGGGATTAGCGGTTACACCCATAATTACTTTATAACAGAAAAACTAAGATTAAGTAAAAAAACATGAATTAAGCTTTCTTGACTCTTAGAGTAAAATACGATGATGTCGTACATCCACTTCATGACATAGTATCCACATTCAAAGGCTCCAGATTGTTGAGGACACTGAAATTGTATGAACAAAAAGGTGTTATAAATCATTATTCACCAAGATAGTTTAATTCATCAATTGCACTATAATCATTGCTTTAATTTAGTCATCTCTGTTGCTCGGGGGTATGCGTGGATTATAGGTGATAGGCCTAAAGTTCAATGGCGTAAGTTTGTTTGGAATGCCTGGAACCTACCCAAACACTCTGCAATCGTCTGGATTATGATCAACGGCGGGCTGAATACGAAGGAAAAATTACACAAAGTAGGGTGCTGTGAGGATGATAGATGCTGCTTATGCGACATGGAAACCGAAACAATCAATCACGTGATGGTTGATTGTGTGTTTACTGGGAGAGTAGCAGTCGGGTTGAAAGAATGGATGAAGCGGAAACTACCTGTTCAACCCGACTACAGGCTTATCGATGGTCCTGAGGGATGAGTTCAGGCTATTGTTTTGGCGGCCTTCATTTACACAATTTGGATGAAGAGGAATAAGACGAGATTGGATCACGTGATACAGCAACCGAAGCAAGTTATAAAGGAAATTAAAAAATCTATATGCGTTAGATTAGAGAATGTTGCTCTTAAGGACAATATTAAGTGTAAAGAGGTGGAGAAAATCAGGAAACTCATCTTGACCGCTTAGGTTGGGATGTTGTCTCCTTTTTTGTACATTTCAGTCCAATGTTATATAATACTAACATTTTTACCAAAAAAAAAAATTGTCATCTCCGACACAAAATTTGTACAGAAAACAAAAGACAACAATGAGATAGCTATAATGGAGTAAACATTTTTAAGAACTCAAAATCATTAACCAGATTTCATGAAGTATCTCAATCAACGCGTTAAGTTTAAATTAAATGGCAACTACTAACCCATGTAAAAAAATGAAATAATTAAACAAGTTAAAGCTTAATAATGTTGTTTACCTAAATCATGTTCACTTCGAGACTATATTTTTTAACCGTATGACGTCTCCCGCCGCTCACTGTATAGATTTTCCAAGCCCTTACATTATAAACATTAAAAATTTTTAGACTATTATTTTTCTTGTAAAGGTCTAATTATTAGTATTATTTCATCTAATCACTCGCTATAAGAAGTGATTAGATGAACGATTGACATTGAAATTATGAAGATTGATGGTTAATAATAGCTCAAAGGTGATTTGTTGATACGAGAAGTGATTAGAGGATCAATTGACAGTGATATTATGAAGATTTAATGGTTAATTATAGCTGAAAGGTGATTCCGAAGTGATTAAATGATGAACTAATAGTGAAATTATGAAGGTTTAATGGTTAAGTGTAGCTCAAATGTGATTTGTTGCTACACGAAGTTATTAGATGATCGATTGACAGTAGCTAAGTTCTCAAATATTTGTTCAATTATATTTCAAATATTGACACAAAATAGTTTATACATGAGTAATTAATTGAGATACTAACCTTGATGTCATAAGTTCATACAAAATAATACTCCGTAGTTCATGTTATTTTGTCTTCTTTTAGTTTATACATGAGCATTTGTTTCTCACTGATTTCTGATTGTACTATATGGCAAAAAATGTGTAATTTTAAAAAGGGATAAAATAATCAAAAGCAAACCCACATCATGAAACTGAATTCCTCACAAAATCAAAACAAACCCAGTACAGAAAAATCAAAATTAAAACTAAATCAAGCATTATATCGTTAAACGAACAAAAAAAATAACTACATTCCCGCCATATAAAGGCATACCCAAAAACATGAAAGATTAAAACTGACATTTATTTAAGTAAATAAGCAGAAATTAAAAAGAGTGAAGAGTTTGGAAAAAGGAACATACTTTGTATCATCTTGATGATATTCCATGAGATTAACGCAGAATTTGTACAGAATTAAATTGAGTAATAGCCGTTCTAAGAACTTTAGAAGGGGTTGAAAACATGAAGTAGAAGAAAGGAGGTTCCTTGATGATTTTTGTCAGGAAATAAAATCAAAATGGAAGGTATTTGTGTGTGCTTGGAGGAGTGTGATGATGGGGGTTGGAGTTTATGGAGACTGCTATCAAATGGAACGTCGTGTCTCATAAACTTCTTGCCCTTTAGCACAAATGCACAAAATAATTAAAAGATTCGCAGGATTCAAAAAGCAGAGTGAGAGTGGCATACATAAATGAAGAAACAAGAATAGAGTACCTTTCAATAATAGCAAGCACTGCTGTTCGAGTATCCACAAGGCTACGGAAATCACGAATCAAAGACCAAGCAATATCAAACTTGTGATGACTCCCCAAAACCCATACAATCAACCCCAGGATTTTTTCATTCACAAAACTCCATTTTTCATTCAATTCAAAGGCCAACAAAGATGACTGCAAATCATTCCTCAACGCCCATATCGAAAAATCGCAAAATAAGCAGAAAAATAGAGAAAATTAACGAAAAAAAGCAGAGAAAATCAATGGCGGATAATCATTGAGAATTCCATAGTAGAGTAAACAGAACAAGCAGAAATGCAATAGTGATTGTGAATTAGAAAAAATAAGTTTATGGTACCTCGTGTTTAGGGTTCGTCGTGAGTTCGTGACTCTTCTTCGCGTCTTCTTCCTCTTCTCCAGATCTGTGCGTCGTTGTCTTCGTCTTCTTCTTCGTGTCGTCCAATTAGGGCTCGTCGTTCTTCAATTCGTCTGCGTATCGTGTCGTCTGGATTCTCCCGTCGAGTTCTCCTTCGTGTCTTCTTCTTCTTCTTCTTCTGATATGGCGTCTTCGTCGTCCGATTAGGGTTTTCGTGTCTAGGTTACTGGTTTCTCTGGGTTCTTCGTGGTAGCTTCATTAAAAGGGTTCTTCTGCGTTTTTGTTTTTTTGGGGGGCTGGTAGATTAGGGTTCTATTATTTGGTGTTTTCAATTTTGTGTTAAGTATCCTGGGTTCAATTTCTAACAAATGGTTAAATTTTGTGTTTTATGATTTTTAATTTAGAAGTCTTTGGGAACCATTTGTTAGAAAAATAGGTTCCATTGATGGGGAAGTTTTTAATAAGTTCCAAAAAATTTAACATGTACCTTTGGCACCTCTTTTTAGTTAACAACCGGTTTCATTGGTAAGGTCTTTGGAACCAATTGAACCTACAAAAGGTGCCAAAATATTTTAATATGGGCTAAAAATTTTGGACACTACCTTTGGAACCTCTTTTAGTGAACAACCGGTTCCATTGATAAGGTCTTTGGAACCGGTTCCATTTACAACAGGTGCCAATCATTTTTTTGGTCATCTAAGGAATCTCTTGTTCTTACAACCGGTTCCTTTTGATAGGTTCCAATGGCATTAATTCTACTAGTGCTACTAGGGATGAATCCCCGTGCACTCTAAGGGTTTTAACTCCTAGAGATATGGATGCCTTTAGTCCTATTAGGCAGGCTTTGTATTCGGCTGCATTGTTGGTAACGGGGAAGTCTAGTTTGACTGATATGGGTATATGGTCACCTACTGGGGATATCAGAAGGACCCCTACGCCGTACCCCCTCATGCTCGAGGCACCATCGAAATATAGGTCCCATGATTCGCTCTTGGCAAACAGAATGTCCTCCTTAGGAAAGGACCAGGTGTCGGTTGTCGATGTTTCCTCTACTGGGTTCTCGGCTAGGAAGTCGGTTACGGCTTTACCTTAAATGACCTTAAGGGGTATGTATGTTAAGTCAAATTCTGCCAACATAAGTGTCCATCGGGCTAATCGTCCATTGAGGACAGGTTTCTCGAAGATGTATTTGATGGGATCCATTTTTGAGTATTTGGTCGACCACTTTAGGGCAAGGCAGGTCCTTTCTAGGGGTGTGTATTTTGTTTCGTACTCGAGGAGTTTTTTGCTAATGTAGTAAATGGCTCTCTCTCTTCTTTGTTAACGGTTTGCGCTAGCATTGCTCCCATTGCGGTTTCGGTTACCGTAAGGTAGAGGGAAAGTGGTAGTCCCTTTTTGGGAGGGATTAACACTGGGGGTTGTGCTAGTATTTCTTTTACCTTGTCAAAGGCTCTTTGGAATTTATCGTCCCAGATGGTGGGTTCGATTATTTTGAACTTTTTGAAAATGGGTTCACAGACCATGGTCAGTTTTGTGATGAAGCGGTTGATGTACTGGACCTTACCTACAAATCCTCTAATCTCTTTTTCGTTTGAGTGTGCGGGCATGTCTAACAAGGCTTTTATCTTGGATGGGTCTATTTTGATTCCTCGCTGGCTCACTACATGACCTAAAAGCTTCCCAGATGTAACCCCAAAAGCGCATTTTTGTGGGTTAAGCCTTATATTATATTGGCGTAGGTGTTTGAAGAATTTTTCGAGGGTCGGTACGTGCCCTTCTCGGTTTTGGGATTTGACTATCATGTCATCTACGTACATCTCGACTTCTTTGTGCATCATATCATGTAAACGTGTGGTTGCGGTTCTTTGGTAGGTTGCCCCGGCATTCTTAAGTCTGAAAGGCATTACTGAGTAACAATAGGTTCCCCAAGGCATGGTGAAGGCTGTTTTAGACATGTTCCCTTTTCCATTTTTATTTGATTGTACCCGGCGTACCCGTCCATAAAGGAAAGTAGGGTATGATCGGCAGTATTATCTACAAGGATATCTATGTGAGGTAAAGGAAAGTCGTCCTTTGGGTTGGCTTTGTTAAGGTCTCGGAAATCCACACAGACCCAAATCCTCCCATCCTTTTTGGGGACGAGGACTATGTTGGCTACCCAGTCGAAATATTCGGAAACGTGTATGAACCTGGCTTTAAATTGTTTATCTACCTGTTCCTTGACTTTAAGGGCCCACTCGGGTCGCATGTGGCGCAACTTTTATTTTACTGGTTTAAACCCGGGTTTGATTGGGATTCGGTGTTCGGCGATGTCTCTGTCTTTGCCTGGCATGTCCTTGTAGGACCAGGTGAAGACGTCTTTCTATTGTGTGAGTAGGCTCATGAGTTGCTCCCTTTCAGTAGGATCTAAGGAGGTTCCTATTTTTAGGACTTGGGCTTCCAAGGGGGTTCCAATGTTTAGGGTTCGGTATCTTCGATTACCGGGGCGCCTAACTCTTGTCTGGCTAACTCTCTCAAGGTTCTGGTGGGAGATAAGTGTCGTAAGAATCGTTTTGATCATTTTATTTTGTTCGCTATTGATAATGGCATTCCATGTTAACTGCGACGAGTTATAAGCGAAAGTATTTTTATTATTAGTTAAATCGAGCATGTCAAGGAATTTTGATAAGGAGACCCTCTGTTTGTTTGACAAAGTCAACATTATTGGAATTTCCGGGACAGGCCTCGGTTCATCCTGAACGGACACGAATGTAGATGGGAGACAAACAATACTAGACTCTTGACCCATTTCAGACTCGTATTCGACTCTGACTCGGGCTCTGTTTCGGACTCGGACTCGGACTCGGACTCCTCGAACATCCTCCCTTCTCCTGTATTCAGCTTGAACCTCCTACCGTTCTCGTTAACCCATGTGACGGATTTCCTCCACCCTCTCTACCTTCTTGGTTTTTGTCGGTATCGACGATAGGGGATATGGGGACGAATTGCTTGTCAGTCATGACCATATTGATCAGCTCATTGGGGTTTACGGGGCTGAAACATTCTTCCCCGAATAACAAGTTGTTGGCCAGACCGTCCATACAAGGTGTGGGTTTGTGTTTCGGGGAGTTTGGAGTGGTTTCCGGGAAGAAGTAACAGTCTTGAAAAATTTCTATCCCGGGGTGTCGTACGTCCTTGATGTAGGTTGGTTTGGAAAATCCCATATAAGGTTTGTTGTCACCCTCATTTACAAAGTATCCGTTTCGGGTGAGGTCGTATGGCGGGATTTGGATACCTTTAGATGTACGCGTGCGCATGATAATCATGCGCTCGCGGATTTCATTTTCGGTTGTGGGGTACCCGAAGCCTATTGTGTGGGTTTGTCCGACGAAATCTCGGAGCTCGCTCACGGTGTCGGGGTTCTTTCCAAGTGATAACCCCGGGAAATGCCCTTGTTGCCTCATCATGAAGTTTATGGCTAAGTTTGAGTATTGATCGAAGTCGAATGGGGCTAAGTCTTGTTCTAATAGGTTTATTACATGGAATCCTCTTAATTTGGTATTGGCGTCTACCGTAACTTGCGAGGTGGTGGCTTTTTCTATGAAGGCTCTCATGGGGGAGGCATGGATGGTGATTATTTCACCGTTGAGAGGAACCTTCACCTTTTGGTGCAAGGTGGACGGTACGACTTTAACGGTGTGTATCCTGGGACGTCCTATGATCATATTGTAGGATCCGATTTTGACATCTAAGACCTGAAAGTACATCTTCTTTTCTATGGGTCCCACAATGGTATCAATAGTCGCAACCCCCGCGACCGGACGCCGCGTTCCATCGTAGGCGCGTACTCTGGATTCAGTGGGTATGAATTCAGTGTCTGACATTCCTAGGGCGCGGGGGGTTTTGAGAGGGATGACGTTTACGGCGGAACCGTCATCCACAAGGGTCATGGGCACCTTTTTGGTCAAACATGTTACTGTGACGTAAAGAGCTAGGTTGTGTTTTGATCCAAAGGGTGGGAGATCTTCATCGGAGAAGGTTATAGGATCCTTTAACTCTTTTGTTTCTTGAAGAACGTGTCCTATCATATCCTCGGGTGTAACGGTTGGGGATATGTTCGTCCTTCTTAAGGCTTGAACAAGGGCCATACGGTGGTTGTAGGAGCTGGCTATGAGTTGCCACATGGAAAGGTTAGTTTTGGCTTTTTGTAGCTGTTTGACTAATTTGTACTTCGGGGGTGGTAATAGGGACTTCGTCGGTGGTAGGGGTGTTTTCAGGAGTGTGATTGGTGATTGGTATGTCAACTGTGACGTTTTGGTAAAGTCGCCCAGATCTGGTGACGTGGCTTATGTCCTTGGTTTGGGTGGCAGTTGGGGGGATCGTGACTACCGGCTCGTGGATATAGACATCATCATCGTCATCCGCCCATACCCTATGGATGGCGTGATCGCGTTGGTATTGTTCGTAATTGATTGTGTCGAATTGGATGTATGGTGAGTTTTTGAGAGGGGGAAAGGTTCCTTCCTCGATCAGGTTTTGGATGGCATGTCTTAGCTTGGTGCAGGATTGGGTTTTATGACCAGGTCGTTGGTGAAAGGAGCAGAAGGCTTTGGGATCCCATGATTTGCTTCTTTGTCCTAAAGGGGTCTCGAGTGTTGGATCTAGAGGGGATAGTAGACCATGTCTGATGGCGAGGGTTAGAGCTTCGTCATATGGGATGTCTAAGTTGGGGAATTCTCGAGGGGTTTTCTTTTTTCGGGAAGCCCTATTCTTGTTCACTTGGATTGATGGAAGGTTTCGGGTTTTAACTGCGAGGGAGTCCATCCGTTCGTTAAGGTTATGGATAGAGGCCTCGATGGCGGTTATGGAGGTGATCAGGTTGTAAACCATATGAGTTAAATCTTTGACGCTAAAGTTTGGGATGGTAGTCATGATGATCTCTGCAAGATATCGTCGGGAATCAGGAAGGAATTTTCGGACAACTTAGAGACTCGAGGAATGCTCGTAACTGAGCGACGCGGAAATGAGACCCTTGTCTCGCGTGTGTGTGTGGTCATCGGCTTAGGGACTCATGTGCTTTAGACTCCCGGTGTATTCGAACGCCTAATAGAGCCATGTCTCTAGAGCGAGACGATTTGATGCAAATCTCAGGGGTGAGATTTAAAGAGGACTTTCTCTTAACGAGACGACCCAAAATATAAGACCTCGAATAGAGGCAAACCTAGTAACTAACACAGACAATTAATCACATGGTTGTACGACGTAAGAAGTCGGTCGCGATCCCGGATCAGGATCAAAGAGTCTTGATGTTTTTTTTTTGAAAACGATCGCGCTTTTGCAAAGGAAGTCTTTTCGAAAAGGAGGATTTGTAAAATTGGGGTGACGATGGCGTGATGACATCGTTTGTGACGTGAAAGTGTGGTGCTATATGTGCGTCGAGGATTCGATGATAGCAAAAGTGCAAATGGTGTATTTTTTTCAAAAGAAGCACGGATCTTAAGGAACTGATTTTGAAAATGATGACGTGGTGCTTTTATCGAAACTACTATTAATTAGTCAGTTCGACATTTATGGTGTAGGCAGTGTTTGTGACAGAACGAGATGTCTGGTGACGGTGTTTCGAAAACGTGGCCAATCTCTATTACCGAGCTTGGGTAACAAAGATAATTTTAGAAAGCTTCTTTTTTTTTTTTTCCTTTTTTTTTAAAAATGCGCGGCCACATTTGTCCATCTCTAGTATTTTGATGGTGTGTAAAATGACGTTTTGTGAATGTGACCGTTTTCGATTCCTTGACTTCATTAATTGAAGCTTCGGTCGTGTTAACGGTATGTGAAAAAAAAACGTTTTTTTAAAAATAAAACGTAACCGTTCGAGGTACCTCGATCCCATTGATCGGGAGTTTTGGTGATATTAACGGTATTCATTGTTGACGGGTTTTACTTTGGCCAAGGTGATGGCGTTTAAAAAAGGGCTTTTGAAAAATCCATCATGATGACGATGCTTTTAAAAGGTTTTCGAAAATCATTTTGAATTGGCGGGAGCATCAGTGCTAAAAAGATAGTTTTGGAGATGACCTCTTTTTCGAAAACGAAGTTGGGTGTGGCTGAATATGTTGTCGTGGTTGAATCCAGATTTTTTTTTGTTTTATTTGGGTTGTTCAAACACACTACACATAACTAGAAATGCATACACTCATGCAGGATACAGACACGGGTAGGATAGGGTAGGCTACCGCCCGCGAATAACCTTAGCTTAGGTGTCGACAGGTCATCTGGGGAGATGAGTGTCACACCGTCCGTTCAGAACTACTCGTTTAGTATATCCGCGAGGTACGTGTTAGGCGGCCGGAGCGTCAACCGAGGATCTCTCCTTGTGTCCATAAGGATCTTACCGCGAAGAGGTCGATTGGTCCTAATATTGGTTAGGCTGGGTATTTTAGGGCCAAAACCTGTAGTGACCACAACTAGGAACTAAGAAATGAGCTTCACGGACCTCGTTCAAGTTACACCACTGCTGGAAACGTATTTCCAAATCCTCAGCGGAGTCGCCAAACTGTGGAAATCCGTCCGCATCGCTCGACACCCCGTGCGCACCTGCGCGGGACCGACCCAATTTTCAATGTATGGCAGCGGCCACCCACGCGGCCCCTTCCGATCGGGGGCCGGTCCGATCTCGCGTACAGGGCGATTTTTCGGACCTCGATTCGGATGACGATCCGGACATGTAATGGACGGATGCGGGCACCCGTGTTTCCGTTGGAATCGATCGAGTCGTGGTTGTAAATGTTTAAAGGTCGATATGTTTGGTAAGACGACCTTTTTAGTGAACTGAATTTGTTGCCAATTTGTGGAGTCGCCACCGAGTCAATTATGGGGACTCGGAAACCGTTCAAGTCAACTTTGATTCTTAGCCGGCTCAAAGTTGAGGGGAACGGGACCTAAAGATAAAGGCTTGTACCCTTAAGCACTCCGTGCCTGGAATGACTCTCATTGCCAATGGTTTCGGACATCCGGAAACCGTCGATTCTGAGTAAGGGGTGAGGCTACGTATTGGGAAGCTAACATCCGATAGACATCGACACCCAATCCCGCCCGCACTATAGCGGTCTCTACTAATCAATTGGTGAGCTAATAACTTTGTTCGTTCGTTGTGGCGGAAGTACTGTAACATCCATTGTTTTCACCCTATACCTTTTGCTATGTCGGTTGTTTAAGGACAAGTATGTTTTGTCGTCGAAGTAATTGTGTTTACATTCTTTGCATGCGATTTCACATGACAAGCAGGCCATGAGTGTAACACCCCGGCCCAATCCTAGGACCGGAAATGTTAACCGCGGTAGCTCGCCAGGCTTTGTACTGGTCTCACAGACCAACACGAGTCCTTTCCAGCACATTTTGTCCTCACTCATGCGCATCCCGGAAACCTTCCCAGGAGGTCACCCATCCTAAGATTGCTCCCAGTCAAGCACGCTTAACTGCAGAGTTCTTATCATGGGCAAACCAGAAAAGAAAGTGCACTTTGTTGATATGAGTACTACTTCAAATCCCTTTAAGCAAAGCTCATAAATAGGACATCTTCAATCAATGTGGGGTGTTTCAATGAGAAGATTCACATCGGAGAGTACTAATATTATAGGAATTAGCAAATCAGTTTTAACGTGATAATACGGATATTAGTCGTTCTCGTGGTATACCTTACCCGGTATTCTGCTAAAGATGCGTCGGCTCGGTATTAATAGGGATGTGTCGAACCCTACATGGCGAGCACCTGGACTAATACGGAACCCGACCATCGTTCTGTTATATTTTAGTTAATTTATGTTTTGTATTCCGTGTTAGGTGATTTAGCATGCGATTATAAGGTCATAAAAGCAATAAATCATAGGAAAAACTGTAAATGCGAATGTAAGTAAATCACATACTGAGGAGTTGCACCCTCGGAGTATACACTAAACAGGACACGATACATAGATAGTTGAGAACGGATCTTGGAATTACTCGGGTCTATTTAGAGTTTTTTGATGTTTGTGGTTGAAGTAGGGACGTTACGTGTTTTAGTATGTGTAGTGGACCTAGTGTCCACGTTTGACATTATCGTAGTGCATAATAAAGGTACAGAAATGTAAAGTTTTGTTTAGATGACAACCTAGTGATGACTTGTCTTCGAAAGGCGGATCCTCCTAGCTTGCCTAGTGATTTTGGTAGAGTTTCGTTACCCTCGGCCCTTCCTGCGGCTATTCCGGCAGGGCTCCGCTACTACTGGCTGGTTATGCAGCTAACCCGGCAGAATTTCGTTACTAGACTATAAGTGGCTAGTCGAACATATGCACCTCGGGATCGAGTGGCGTGCTCGAAGGTGAAGAGTAGAGTCGATGTCGCTTTATCGGAACTACGATTGAGTGGATCGTTTGCCTCGGGTGTCGGAGTGCGAGCCCTTAGCAAGAAACTCTTTACGAGTGAAGAGGGAATAGAGAATTGAATTGTGTGTCGAAATGAGGGGGTGAAGGGGGTATTTCTAGGCGTTTTCGGCTCTCGTCGTCGGGATAGGCGCCTGAGTCCAGGCGCTCCAAGATTCAGGCGCCTACGTCCAGGCGCGTGAAGGCTCAGGCGCACAAGGTGAGGCGCTCGGGATCTTGAAAATACGATTTTGATACTTTCCAAAACCGAGAGGCGAGCGTATCATTCAATACTTGGAGGTTAATTCTTCTTCGGTTTTGACCTAGCGCCGTGCTGTTTAGCGCGGATACTGACACGCTCAAACATTTTCGAGTCTGACAGGTCTTAGTTATCCTGAAGGCGATTAGAGTTTGAGTGGATACTGACACGCTCAAACGTTTTTGAGCCTGACGGGTCTTAGTCTTCCTGAAGGCGATTTGAGTTTGAGCGGATACTGACACGCTCAAACATTTTCAAGCCTGACGGGTCTTAGTCATCCTGAAGGCGATTTGAGTTTGAGCGAATACTGACACGCTCAAACATTTTCGAGGCTGACGGGTCTTAGATATCCTGAAGGCAATTTGAGTTTGAGCGGATACTGACACGCTCAAACATTTTCGAGCCTAACGTATCTTAATCATCCTGAAGGCAATTTGAGTTTGAGCGGATACTGACACGCTAAAACATTTTCGAGCCTAACGGGTCTTAGTTATCCTGAAGGCAATTTGAGTTTGAGCGGATACTGACACGCTCAAACATTTTCGAGCCTAACGGGTCTTAGTTATCCTCAAGGCAATTTGAGTTTGAGCGGATACTGACACCCTCAATCATTTTCCAGCCTAACGGGTCTTAGTTATCCTCAAGGCAATTTGAGTTTGAGCGGATACTGACACGCTCAAACATTTTCGTGCCTAACGGGTCTTAGTTATCCTGAAGGCAACTTGAGTTTCAGCCGATACTGACACGCTCAAACATATTTGAGCCTAACGGGTCTTAGTTTTCCTGAAGGGAATTTGACTTTGAGCTGATACTGACACGCTCAAACATATTCGAGCCTAACGGATCTTAGTTATCCTGAAGGCAATTTGAGTATGAGCGCGGATACTGACACGCTCAAACATTTTCGAGCCTGACGGGTCATAGTTATCGTGAAGGCGATTTGAGTATGAGCGGATACTGACACGCTCAAACATTTTCGAGCCTGACGGGTCTTAGTTATCCTGAAGGCGATTTGAGTTTGAGTGGATACTGACACACTCAAACATTTTCAAGCCTGACGGGTCTTAGTCATCCTGAAGGCAATTTGAGTTTGAGCGGATACTGACACGCTCAAACATTATCGAGCCTGACGGGTCTTAGATATCCTCAAGGCAATTTGAGTTTGAGCGGATACTGACACGCTCAAACATTTTCGAGCCTAACGGGTCTTAGTTATCCTGACGGCAATTTGAGCTTAATCATCCTGAAGGCAATTTGAGTTTGAGCGGATACTGACACGCTCAAACATTTTCGAGCCTAACGGGTCTTAGTTATCATGAAGGCAGTTTGAGTTTGAGCGGATACTGACATGCTCAAACATTTTCGAGCCTAACGGGTCTTAGTTATCCTCAAGGCAATTTGAGTTTGAGCGGATACTGACACCCTCAAACATTTTCCAGCCTAACGGGTCTTAGTTATCCTGAAGGCAATTCGAGTTTGAGAGGATACTGACACGCTCAAACATTTTCGAGCCTAACGGGTCATAGTTATCCTAAAGTCAATTTGAGTTTGAGCGGATACTGACACGCTCAAACATTTTCGTGCCTAACGGGTCTTAGTTATCCCGAAGGCAATTTGAGTTTCAGCCGATATTGACACGCTCAAACATATTTAAGCCTAACGGGTCTTAGTTTTCCCGAAGGGAATTTGACTTTGAGCGGATACTGACACGCTCAAACATATTCGAGCCTAACGGATCTTAGTTATCCTGAAGGCGATTTGAGTTTGAGTGGATACTGACACGCTCAAAAAATTTCGAACCTGACGGGTCTTAGTCATCCTGAAGGCGACTTGAGTTTGAGCGGATACTGACACGCTCAAACATTTTCAAGCCTGACGGGTCTTAGTCATCCTGAAGGCAATTTGAGTTTGAGCGGATACTGACACGCTCAAACATTTTCGAGCCTCACGGGTCTTAGATATCCTGAAGGCAATTTGAGTTTGAGCGGATACTGACACGCTCAAACATTTTCGAGCCTAACGGATCTTAATCATCCTGAAGGCAATTTTAGTTTGAGCGGATACTGACACGCTCAAACATTTTCGAGTCTAACGGGGCTTAGTTATCTTGAAGGCAATTTGAGTTTGAGCGGATACTGACACACTCAAACATTTTCGAGCCTAACGGGTCTTAGTTATCCTGAAGGCAATTTGAGTTTGAGCGGACACTGACACGCTCAAACATTTTCGAGCCTAACGGGTCTTAGTTTTCCTGAAGGCAATTTGAGTTTGAGCGGATACTGACACGCTCAAACATTTTTAAGCCTAACGGGTCTTAGTTATCCTGAGGGCAATTTGAGTTTGAGCGGATACTGACACGCTCAAACATTTTCGACCCTAACGGTTCTTAGTTATCCTGAAGGCAATTTGAGTTTGAGCGGATACTGACACGCTCAAACATTTTCGAGCCTAACGCGTTATAGTTATCCTGAAGGCAATTTGAGTTTGAGCGGATACTGACACGCTCAAACATTTTCGAGCCTAACGGGTCTTAGTTTTCCTAAAGGCAATTTGAGTTAGAGCGGATACTGACACGCTAAAATATTTTCCTGCCTAACGGGTCTTATTTATCCTGAAGGCAATTCGAGTTTGAGAGGATACTGACACGCTCAAACATTTTCGAGCCTAACGGGTCTTAGTTATCCTGAAGTCAATTTGAGTTTGAGCGGATACTGACACGCTCAAACATTTTCGTGCCTAACGGGTCTTTGTTATCCTGAAGGCAATTTGAGTTTCAGCTGATACTGACACGCTCAAACATTTTCGAGCATAACGTATCTTAATCATCCTGAAGGCAATTCGAGTTTGAGCGGATACTGACACGCACAAACATTTTCGAGCCTAACGGGTTGTAGTTATCCTGAAGGCAATTTGTGTTTGAGCGGATATTGACACGCTCAAACATTTTCGAGCCTAACGGGTCTTAGTTATCCTCAAGGCAATTTGAGTTTGAGCGGATACTGACACCCTCAAACATTTTCCAGCCTAACGGGTCTTAGTTATCCTGAAGGCAATTCGAGTTTGAGAGGATACTGACACGCTCAAACATTTTCAAGCCTAAGGGGTCTTAGTTTTCCTGAAGGCAGTTTGAGTTTGAGCGGATACTGACACGCTCAAACATTTTTAAGCCTAACGGGTCTTAGTTATCCTGAGGGCTATTTGAGTTTGAGCGGATATTGACACGCTCAAACATATTCGAGCCAAACGGATCTTAGATATCCTGAAGGCAATTTGAGTATGAGTGCGGATACTGACACGCTCAAACATTTTCGAGCCTGACGGGACTTAGTCATCCTGAAGGCGATTTGAGTTTGAGCGGACACTGACATGCTCAAACATTTTCAAGCCTGACGGGTCTTAGTCATCCTGAAGGCAATTTGAGTTTGAGCGGATACTGACACGCTCAAACATTTACGAGCCTGACGGGTCTTAGATATCCTGAAGGCAATTTGAGTTTGAGCGGATACTGACACGCTCAAACATTTTCGAGTCTAACGGATCTTAATCATTCTGAAGGCAATTTTTTTTTGAGCGGATACTGACACGCTCAAACATTTTCGAGCCTAACGGGGCTTAGTTATCCTGAGGGCAATTTGAGTTTGAGCGGACACTGACAGGCTCAAACATTTTCGAGCCTAACGGGTCTTAGTTTTCCTGAAGGCAATTTGAGTTTGAGCGGATACTGACACGCTCTTACATTTTTAAGCCTAACGGGTCTTAGTTATCCTGAGGGCAATTTGAGTTTGAGCGGATACTGACACACTCAAACATTTTCGACCCTAATGGGTCTTAGTTATCCTGAAGGCAATTTGAGTTTGAGCGGATACTGACACGCTCAAACATTTTCGAGCCTAACGTATCTTAATCATCCTGAAGGCAATTTGAGTTTGAGCGGATACTGACACGCTAAAACATTTTCGAGCCTAACGGGTCTTAGTTATCCTGAAGGCAATTTGAGTTTGAGCGAATACTGACACGCTCAAACATTTTCGAGGCTGACGGGTCTTAGAGATCCTGAAGGCAATTTGAGTTTGAGCGGATACTGACACGCTCAAACATTTTCGAGCCTAACGTATCTTAATCATCCTGAAGGCAATTTGAGTTTGAGCGGATACTGACACGCTAAAACATTTTCGAGCCTAACGGGTCTTAGTTATCCTGAAGGCAATTTGAGTTTGAGCGGATACTGACACGCTCAAACATTTTCGAGCCTAACGGGTCTTAGTTATCCTCAAGGCAATTTGAGTTTGAGCGGATACTGACACCCTCAAACATTTTCCAGCCTAACGGGTCTTAGTTATCCTCAAGGCAATTTGAGTTTGAGCGGATACTGACACGCTCAAACATTTTCGTGCCTAACGGGTCTTAGTTATCCTGAAGGCAACTTGAGTTTCAGCCGATACTGACACGCTCAAACATATTTGAGCCTAACGGGTCTTAGTTTTCCTGAAGGGAATTTGACTTTGAGCTGATACTGACACGCTCAAACATATTCGAGCCTAACGGATCTTAGTTATCCTGAAGGCAATTTGAGTATGAGCGCGGATACTGACACGCTCAAACATTTTCGAGCCTGACGGGTCATAGTTATCGTGAAGGCGATTTGAGTATGAGCGGATACTGACACGCTCAAATATTTTCGAGCCTGACGGGTCTTAGTTATCCTGAAGGCGATTTGAGTTTGAGTGGATACTGACACGCTCAAACATTTTCAAGCCTGACGGGTCTTAGTCATCCTGAAGGCAATTTGAGTTTGAGCGGATACTGACACGCTCAAACATTATCGAGCCTGACGGGTCTTAGATATCCTCAAGGCAATTTGAGTTTGAGCGGATACTGACACGCTCAAACATTTTCGAGCCTAACGGATCTTAATCATCCCGAAGGCAATTTGAGTTTAAGAGGATACGGACACGCTCAAACATTTTCGAGCCTAACGGGTCTTAGTTATCCTGAAGGCAATTTGAGCTTAATCATCCTGAAGGCAATTTGAGTTTGAGCGGATACTGACACGCTCAAACATTTTCGAGCCTAACGGGTCTTAGTTATCGTGAAGGCAGTTTGAGTTTGAGCGGATACTGACACGCTCAAACATTTTCGAGCCTAACGGGTCTTAGTTATCCTCAAGGCAATTTGAGTTTGAGCGGATACTGACACCCTCAAACATTTTCCAGCCTAACGGGTCTTAGTTATCCTGAAGGCAATTCGAGTTTGAGAGGATACTGACACGCTCAAACATTTTCGAGCCTAACGGGTCATAGTTATCCTAAAGTTAATTTGAGTTTGAGCGGATACTGACACGCTCAAACATTTTCGTGCCTAACGGGTCTTAGTTATCCCGAAGGCAATTTGAGTTTCAGCCGATATTGACACGCTCAAACATATTTAAGCCTAACGGGTCTTAGTTTTCCCGAAGGGAATTTGACTTTGAGCGGATACTGACACGCTCGAACATATTCGAGCCTAACGGATCTTAGTTATCCTGAAGGCGATTTGAGTTTGAGTGGATACTGACACGCTCAAAAAATTTCGAACCTGACGGGTCTTAGTCATCCTGAAGGCGACTTGAGTTTGAGCGGATACTGACACGCTTAAACATTTTCAAGCCTGACGGGTCTTAGTCATCTTGAAGGCAATTTGAGTTTGAGCGGATACTGACACGCTCAAACATTTTCGAGCCTCACGGGTCTTAGATATCCTGAAGGCAATTTGAGTTTGAGCGGATACTGACACGCTCAAACATTTTCGAGCCTAACGGATCTTAATCATCCTGAAGGCAATTTTAGTTTGAGCGGATACTGACACGCTCAAACATTTTCGAGCCTAACGGGGCTTAGTTATCTTGAAGGCAATTTGAGTTTGAGCGGATACTGACACACTCAAACATTTTCGAGCCTAACGGGTCTTAGTTATCCTGAAGGCAATTTGAGTTTGAGCGGACACTGACACGCTCAAACATTTTCGAGCCTAACGGGTCTTAGTTTTCCTGAAGGCAATTTGAGTTTGAGCGGATACTGACACGCTCAAACATTTTTAAGCCTAACGGGTCTTAGTTATCCTGAGGGCAATTTGAGTTTGAGCGGATACTGACACGCTCAAACATTTTCGACCCTAACGGTTCTTAGTTATCCTGAAGGCAATTTGAGTTTGAGCGGATACTGACACGCTCAAACATTTTCGAGCCTAACGCGTTATAGTTATCCTGAAGGCAATTTGAGTTTGAGCGGATACTGACACGCTCAAACATTTTCGACCCTAATGGGTCTTAGTTATCCTGAAGGCAATTTGAGTTAGAGCGGATACTGACACGCTCAAACATTTTCCAGCCTAACGGGTCTTATTTATCCTGAAGGCAATTCGAGTTTGAGAGGATACTGACACGCTCAAACATTTTCGAGCCTAACGGGTCTTAGTTATCCTGAAGTCAATTTGAGTTTGAGCGGATACTGACACGCTCAAACATTTTCGTGCCTAACGGGTCTTAGTTATCCTGAAGGCAATTTGAGTTAGAGCGGATACTGACACGCTCAAACATTTTCCAGCCTAACGGGTCTTCAGTATCCTGAAGGCAATTCGAGTTTGAGAGGATACTGACACGCTCAAACATTTTCGAGCCTAACGGGTCTTAGTTATCCTGAAGTCAATTTGAGTTTGAGCGGATACTGACACGCTCAAACATTTTCGTGCCTAACGGGTCTTAGTTATCCTGAAGGCAATTTGAGTTTCAGCTGATACTGACACGCTCAAACATTTTTGAGCCTAACGTATTTTAATCATCCTGAAGGCAATTCGAGTTTGAGCGGATACTTACACGCACAAACATTTTTTAGCCTAACGGGTCTTAGTTATCCTGAAGGTAATTTGTGTTTGAGCGGATACTGACACGCTCAAACATTTTCGAGCCTAACGGGTCTTAGTTATCCTCAAGGCAATTTGAGTTTGAGCGGATACTGACACCCTCAAACATTTTCCAGCCTGACGGGTCTTAGTTATCCTGAAGGCAATTCGAGTTTGAGAGGATACTGACACGCTCAAACATATTCGAGCCTAACGGGTCTTAGTTATCCTGAAGTCAATTTGAGTTTGAGCGGATACTGACACGCTCAAACATTTTCGTGCCTAACGGGTCTTAGTTATCCTGAAGGCAATTTGAGTTTCAGCCAATACTGACACGCTCAAACATATTTGAGCCTAACGGGTCATTGTTTTCCTAAAGGGAATTTGACTTTGAGCGGATACTGACACGCTCAAACATTTTCGAGCCTGACGGGTCTTAGTTATCCTGAAGGCGATTTGAGTTTGAGTGGATACTGACACGCTCAAACATTTTCGAGCCTGGCGGGTGTTAGTCATCCTGAAGGCGATTTGAGTTTGAGCGGATACTGACACGCTCAAACATTTTCAAGCCTGACGGGTCTTAGTCATCCTGAAGGCAATTTGAGTTTGAGCGGATACTGACACGCTCAAACATTTTCGAGCCTGACGGGTCTTAGATATCCTGAAGGCAATTTTAGTTTGAGCGGATACTGACACGCTCAAACATTTTCGTGCCTAACGGATCTTAATCATCCTGAAGGCAATTTGAGTTTAAGCGGATACTGACACGCTCAAACATTTTTAAGCCTAACGGGTCTTAGTTATCCTGAGGGCAATTTGAGTTTGAGCGGATACTGACACGCTCAAACATTTTCGAGCCTAACGGGGCTTAGTTATCTTGAAGGCAATTTGAGTTTGAGCGGATACTGACACACTCAAACATTTTCGAGCCTAACGGGTCTTAGTTTTCCAGAAGGCAGTTTGAGTTTGAGCGGATACTGACACGCTCAAACATTTTTAAGCCTAACGGGTCTTAGTTATCCTGAGGGCAATTTGAGTTTGAGCGGATACTGACACGCTCAAACATTTTCGACCCTAACGGGTCTTAGTTATCCTGAAGGCAATTTGAGTTTGAGCGGATACTGACACGCTCAAACATTTTCGAGCCTCACGGGTCTTAGATATCCTTAAGGCAATTTGAGTTTGAGCGGATACTGACACGCTCAAACATTTTCGAGCGTAACGGATCTTAATCATCCTGAAGGCAATTTTAGTTTGAGCGGATACTGACACGCTCAAACATTTACGAGCCTAACGGGGCTTAGTTATCCTGAAGGCAATTTGAGTTTGAGCGGACACTGACACGCTCAAACATTTTCGAGCCTAACGGGTCTTAGTTTTCCTGAAGGCAGTTTGATTTTGAGCGGATGCTGACACGCTCAAACATTTTTAAGGATAACGGGTCTTAGTTATCCTGAGGGCAATTTGAGTTTGAGCGGATACTGACACGCTCAAACATTTTCGAGCCTCACGGGTCTTAGATATCCTTAAGGCAATTTGTGTTTGAGCGGATACTGACACGCTCAAATATTTTCGAGCCAAACGGATCTTAATCATCATGAAGGTAATTTTAGTTTGAGCGGATACTGACACGCTCAAACATTTTCGAGCCTAACGGGGCTTAGTTATCCTGAAGGCAATTTGAGTTTGAGCGGATACTGACACACTCAAACATTTTCGAGCCTAACGGGTCTTAGTTTTCCTGAAGGCAATTTGAGTTTGAGCGGATACTGACACGCTCAAACATTTTAAGCCTAACGGGTCTTAGTTATCCTGAGGGCAATTTGAGTTTGAGCGGATACTGACACGCTCAAACATTTTCGACCCTAAGGAGTCGTAGTTATCCTGAAGTCAATTTGAGTTTGAGCGGATACTGACACGCTCAAACATTTTCGAGCCTAACGCGTTATAGTTATCTTGAAGGCAATTTGAGTTTGAGCGGATACTGACACGCTCAAACATTTTCGAGCCTAACGGGTCATAGTTTTCCTAAAGGCAATTTGAGTTAGAGCGGATACTGACACGCTCAAACATTTTCCTGCCAAACGGGTCTTATTTATCCTGAAGGCAATTCGAGTTTGAGAGGATATTGACACGCTCAAACATTTTCGAGCCTAACGGGTCTTAGTTATCCAGAATTCAATTTAAGTTTGAGCGGATACTGACACGCTCAAACATTTTCGTGCCTAACGGGTCTTAGTTATCCTGAAGGCAATTTGAGTTTCAGCCGATACTGACACGCTCAAACATATTTGAGCCTAACGGGTCTTAGTTTTCCTGAAGGGAATTTGACTTTAAGCGGATACTGACACGCTCAAACATTTTCGAGCCTGACGGGTCTTAGTCATCCTGAAGGCGATTTGAGTTTGATCGGATACTGACACGCTCAAACATTTTCAAGCCTGACGGGTCTTAGTCATCCTGAAGGCAATTTGAGTTTGAGCGGATACTGACACGCTCAAACATTTTCGAGCCTGACGGGTCTTAGATATCTTGAAGGCAATTTTATTTTGAGCGGATACTGACACGCTCAAACAATTTCGAGCCTAACGAATCTTAATCATCCTGAAGGCAATTTGTGTTTGAGCGGATACTGACACGCTCAAACATTTTCGAGCCTAACGGGGATTAGTTATCCTGAAGGCAATTTGAGTTTGAGCGGATACTGACACACTCAAACATTTTCGAGCCTAACGGGTCTTAGTTATCCTGAAGGCAATTTGAGTTTGAGCGGACACTGACACACTCAAACATTTTCGAGCCTAACGGGTCTTAGTTTTTCTGAAGGTGGTTTGAGTTTGAGCGGATACTGACACGCTCAAACATTTTTAAGCCTAACGGGTCTTAGTTATCCTGAAGGCAATTTGAGTTTGAGCGGATACTGACACGCTCAAACATTTTCGAGCCTCACGGGTCTTAGATATCCTTAAGGCAATTTGAGTTTGAGCGGATACTGACACGCTCAAACATTTTCGAGCCTCACAGGTCTTAGATATCCTTAAGGCAATTTGAGTTTGAGTGGATACTGACACGCTCAAACATTTTCGAGCCTAACGGATCTTAATCCTCCTGAAGGCAATTTTAGTTTGAGCGGATACTGACACGCTCAAACATTTTCGAGCCTAACGGGGCTTAGTTATCCTGAAGGCAATTTGAGTTTGAGCGGATACTGACACACTCAAACATTTTCGAGCCTAACGGGTCTTAGTTATCCTGAAGTCAATTTGAGTTTGAGCGGGCACTGACACGCTCAAACATTTTCGAGCCTACCGGGTCTTAGTTTTCCTGAAGGCAGTTTGAGTTTGAGCGGATACTGACACGCTCAAACACTTTCGACCCTAACGGGTCGTAGTTATCCTGAAGGAAATTTGAGATTGAGCGGATACTGACACGCTCAAACATTTTCGAGCCTAACGCGTTATAGTTATCTTAAAGGCAATATGAGTTTGAGCGGATACTGACACGCTCAAACATTTTCGAGCCTAACGGGTCTTAGTTTTCCTAAAGGCAATTTGAGTTAGAGCGGATACTGACATGCTCAAACATTTTCCTGCCTAACGGGTCTTATTTATCCTGAAGGCAATTCGAGTTTTAGAGGATATTGATACTCTCAAACATTTTCGAGCCTAACGGGTCTTAGTTATCCTGAAGTCAATTTGAGTTTGAGCGGATACTGACACGCTCAAACATTTTCGTGGCTAACGGGTCTTAGTTATCCTGAAGGCAATTTGAGTTTCAGCTGATACAGACACGCTCAAACATTTTTGAGCCTAACGTATCTTAATCATCCTGAAGGTAATTCGAGTTTGAGCGGATACTGACACGCACAAACGTTTTCGAGCCTAACGGGTCGTAGTTATCCAGAAGGCAATTTGTGTTTGAGCGGATACTGACACGCTAAAACATTTTCGAGCCTAACGGGTCTTAGATATCCTCAAGGCAATTTGAGTTTGAGCGGATACTGACACGCTCAAACATACACCCTCAAACATTTTCCAGCCTAACGGGTCTTAGTTATCCTGAAGTCAATTTGAGTTTGAGCGGATACTGACACGCTCAAACATTTTCGTTCCTAACGGGTGTTAGTTATCCTGAAGGCAATTTGAGTTTCAGCCGATACTGACACGCTCAAACATATTTGAGCCTAACGGGTCTTAGTTTTCCTGAAGGGAATTTGACTTTGAGCGGATACTGACACGCTCAAACATATTTGAGCCAAACGGATCTTAGTTATCCTGAAGGCAATTTGAGTTTCAACCGATACTGACACGCTCAAACATATTTGAGCCTAACGGGTCATTGTTTTCCTGAAGGGAATTTGACTTTGAGCGGATACTGACACGCTCAAACATATTCGAGCCAAACGGATCTTAGTTATCCTGAAGGCAATTTGAGTATGTGCGCGGATACTGACACGCTCAAACATTTTCGGGCCTGACGGGTCTTAGTTATCCTGAAGGCGATTTGAGTTTGAGTGGATACTGATACGCTCAAAAATTTTCGAACCTGACGGGTCTTAGTCATCCTGAAGGCAATTTGAGTTTGAGCGGATACTGACATGCTCAAACATTTTCGAGCCTGACGGGTCTTAGATATCCTGAAGGCAATTTGAGTTTGAGCGGATACTGACACGCTCAAACATTTTCGAGCCTAACGGATCTTAATCATCCTGAAGGCAATTTTAGTTTGAGCGGATACTGACACGCTCAAACATTTTCGACCCTAACGGGTCTTAGTTATCCTGAAGGCTATTTGAGTTTGAGCGGATACTGACACGCTTAAACATTTTCGAGCCTAACGCGTTATAGTTATCCTGAAGGCAATTTGAGTTTGAGCGGATACTGACTCGCTCAAACATTTTCGAGCCTAACGGGTCTTAGTTTTCCAGAAGGCAATTCGAGTTTGAGAGGATACTGACACGCTCAAACATTTTCGAGCCTGACGGGTCTTAGTCATCCTGAAGGCGATTTGAGTTTGAGCGGATACTGACACGCTCAAACATTTTCAAGTCTGACGGGTCTTAGTCATCCTGAAGGCAATTTGAGTTTGAGCGGATACTGCCACGCTCAAACATTTTCGAGCCTGACGGGTATTAGATATCCTGAAGGCAATTTTAGTTTGAGCGGATACTGACACGCTCAAACATTTTCGAGCCTAACGGATCTTAATCATCCTGAAGGCAATTTGAGTTTGAGCGGATACTGACACGCTCAAACATTTTCGAGCCTAACGGGGCTTAGTTATCCTGAAGGCAATTTGAGTTTGAGCGGATACTGACACACTCAAACGTTTTCGAGCCTAACGGGTCGTAGTTATCCAGAAGGCAATTTGTGTTTGAGCGGATACTGACACGCTAAAACATTTTCGAGCCTAACGGGTCTTAGATATCCTCAAGGCAATTTGAGTTTGAGCGGATACTGACACGCTCAAACATACACCCTCAAACATTTTCCAGCCTAACGGGTCTTAGTTATCCTGAAGTCAATTTGAGTTTGAGCGGATACTGACACGCTCAAACATTTTCGT
Source organism: Agrostemma githago (assembly GCA_958450325.1). Lineage (NCBI taxonomy): Eukaryota > Viridiplantae > Streptophyta > Magnoliopsida > Caryophyllales > Caryophyllaceae > Agrostemma > Agrostemma githago. The sequence goes on along the minus strand of OY288247.1, from coordinate 53,932,181 downwards.
TCCTAACGGGTGTTAGTTATCCTGAAGGCAATTTGAGTTTCAGCCGATACTGACACGCTCAAACATATTTGAGCCTAACGGGTCTTAGTTTTCCTGAAGGGAATTTGACTTTGAGCGGATACTGACACGCTCAAACATATTTGAGCCAAACGGATCTTAGTTATCCTGAAGGCAATTTGAGTTTCAGCCGATACTGACACGCTCAAACATATTTGAGCCTAACGGGTCATTGTTTTCCTGAAGGGAATTTGACTTTGAGCGGATACTGACACGCTCAAACATATTCGAGCCAAACGGATCTTAGTTATCTTGAAGGCAATTTGAGTATGTGCGCGGATACTGACACGCTCAAACATTTTCAGGCCTGACGGGTCTTAGTTATCCTGAAGGCGATTTGAGTTTGAGTGGATACTGATACGCTCAAAAATTTTCGAACCTGACGGGTCTTAGTCATCCTGAAGGCAATTTGAGTTTGAGCGGATACTGACACGCTCAAACATTTTCGAGCCTGACGGGTCTTAGATATCCTGAAGGCAATTTGAGTTTGAGCGGATACTGACACGCTCAAACATTTTCGAGCCTAACGGATCTTAATCATCCTGAAGGCAATTTTAGTTTGAGCGGATACTGACACGCTCAAACATTTTCGACCCTAACGGGTCTTAGTTATCCTGAAGGCTATTTGAGTTTGAGCGGATACTGACACGCTTAAACATTTTCGAGCCTAACGCGTTATAGTTATCCTGAAGGCAATTTGAGTTTGAGCGGATACTGACTCGCTCAAACATTTTCGAGCCTAACGGGTCTTAGTTTTCCAGAAGGCAATTCGAGTTTGAGAGGATACTGACACGCTCAAACATTTTCGAGCCTGACGGGTCTTAGTCATCCTGAAGGCGATTTGAGTTTGAGCGGATACTGACACGCTCAAACATTTTCAAGTCTGACGGGTCTTAGTCATCCTGAAGGCAATTTGAGTTTGAGCGGATACTGCCACGCTCAAACATTTTCGAGCCTGACGGGTATTAGATATCCTGAAGGCAATTTTAGTTTGAGCGGATACTGACACGCTCAAACATTTTCAAGCCTAACGGGTGTTAGTTATCCTGAAGGCAATTTGAGTTTCAGCCGATACTGACACGCTCAAACATATTTGAGCCTAACGGGTCTTAGTTTTCCTGAAGGGAATTTGACTTTGAGCGGATACTGACACGCTCAAACATATTTGAGCCAAACGGATCTTAGTTATCCTGAAGGCAATTTGAGTTTCAACCGATACTGACACGCTCAAACATATTTGAGCCTAACGGGTCATTGTTTTCCTGAAGGGAATTTGACTTTGAGCGGATACTGACACGCTCAAACATATTCGAGCCAAACGGATCTTAGTTATCCTGAAGGCAATTTGAGTATGTGCGCGGATACTGACACGCTCAAACATTTTCGGGCCTGACGGGTCTTAGTTATCCTGAAGGCGATTTGAGTTTGAGTGGATACTGATACGCTCAAAAATTTTCGAACCTGACGGGTCTTAGTCATCCTGAAGGCAATTTGAGTTTGAGCGGATACTGACACGCTCAAACATTTTCGAGCCTGACGGGTCTTAGATATCCTGAAGGCAATTTGAGTTTGAGCGGATACTGACACGCTCAAACATTTTCGAGCCTAACGGATCTTAATCATCCTGAAGGCAATTTTAGTTTGAGCGGATACTGACACGCTCAAACATTTTCGACCCTAACGGGTCTTAGTTATCCTGAAGGCTATTTGAGTTTGAGCGGATACTGACACGCTTAAACATTTTCGAGCCTAACGCGTTATAGTTATCCTGAAGGCAATTTGAGTTTGAGCGGATACTGACTCGCTCAAACATTTTCGAGCCTAACGGGTCTTAGTTTTCCAGAAGGCAATTCGAGTTTGAGAGGATACTGACACGCTCAAACATTTTCGAGCCTGACGGGTCTTAGTCATCCTGAAGGCGATTTGAGTTTGAGCGGATACTGACACGCTCAAACATTTTCAAGTCTGACGGGTCTTAGTCATCCTGAAGGCAATTTGAGTTTGAGCGGATACTGCCACGCTCAAACATTTTCGAGCCTGACGGGTATTAGATATCCTGAAGGCAATTTTAGTTTGAGCGGATACTGACACGCTCAAACATTTTCGAGCCTAACGGATCTTAATCATCCTGAAGGCAATTTGAGTTTGAGCGGATACTGACACGCTCAAACATTTTCGAGCCTAACGGGGCTTAGTTATCCTGAAGGCAATTTGAGTTTGAGCGGATACTGACACACTCAAACGTTTTCGAGCCTAACGGGTCGTAGTTATCCAGAAGGCAATTTGTGTTTGAGCGGATACTGCCACGCTCAAACATTTTCGAGCCTGACGGGTATTAGATATCCTGAAGGCAATTTTAGTTTGAGCGGATACTGACACGCTCAAACATTTTCGAGCCTAACGGATCTTAATCATCCTGAAGGCAATTTGAGTTTGAGCGGATACTGACACGCTCAAACATTTTCGAGCCTAACGGGGCTTAGTTATCCTGAAGGCAATTTGAGTTTGAGCGGATACTGACACACTCAAACATTTTCGACCCTAACGGGTCTTAGTTATCCTGAAGGCAATTTGAGTTTGAGCGGATACTGACACGCTCAAACATTTTCGAGCCTAACGCGTTATAGTTATCCTGAAGGCAATTTGAGTTTGAGCGGATACTGACACGCTCAAACATTTTCGAGCCTAACGAGTCTTAGTTTTCCTAAAGGCAATTTGAGTTAGAGCGGATACTGACACGCTCAAACATTTTCCAGCCTAACGGGTCTTGTTTATCCTGAAGGCAATTCGAGTTTGAGAGGATACTGACACGCTCAAACATTTTCGAGCCTAACGGGTCTTAGTTATCCTGAAGTCAATTTGAGTTTGAGCGGATACCGACACGCTCAAACATTTTCGTGCCTAACGGGTCTTAGTTATCCTGAAGGCAATTTGAGTTTCAGCTGATACTAACACGCTCAAACATTTTCGAGCCTTACGTATCTTAATCATCCTGAAGGCAATTCGAGTTTGAGCGGATACTGACACGCACAAACATTTTTGAGCCTAACGGGTCTTAGTTATCCTGAAGGCAATTTGTGTTTGAGCGGATACTGACACGCTCAAACATTTTCGAGCCTAACGGGTCTTAGTTATCCTCAAGGCAATTTGATTTGGAGCGGAAACTGACACCCTCAAACATTTTCCAGCCTAACGGGTCTTAGTTATCCTGAAGGCAATTCGAGTTTGAGAGGATACTGACACGCTCAAACATATTCGAGCCTAACGGGTCTTAGTTATCCTGAAGTCAATTTGAGTTTGAGCGGATACTGACACGCTCAAACATTTTCGTGCCTAACGGGTCTTAGTTATCCTGAAGGCAATTTGAGTTTCAGCCGATACTGACACGCTCAAACAAATTAGAGCCTAACGGGTCTTAGTATTCCTGAAGGGAATTTGACTTTGAGCGGATACTGACACGCTCAAACATTTTCGAGCCTGACGGGTCTTAGTTATCCTGAAGGCGATTTGAGTTTGTGTGGATACTGACACGCTCAAACATTTTCCAGCCTAACGGGTCTTGTTTATCCTGAAGGCAATTCGAGTTTGAGAGGATACTGACACGCTCAAACATATTCGAGCCTAACGGGTCTTAGTTATCCTGAAGTCAATTTGAGTTTGAGCGGATACTGACACGCTCAAACATTTTCGTGCCTAACGGGTCTTAGTTATCCTGAAGGCAATTTGAGTTTCAGCCGATACTGACACGCTCAAACATATTTGAGCCTAACGGGTCTTAGTTTTCCTGAAGGGAATTTGACTTTGAGCGGATACTGACACGCTCAAACATTTTCGAGCCTGACGGGTCATAGTTATCCCGAAGGCGATTTGAGTTTGAGTGGATACTGACACGCTCAAACATTTTCGAGCCTGACGGGTCTTAGTCATCCTGAAGGCGATTTGAGTTTGAGCGGATACTGACACGCTCAAACATTTTCAAGCCTGACGGGTCTTAGTCATCCTGAAGGCAATTTGAGTTTGAGCGGATACTGCCACGCTCAAACATTTTCGAGCCTGACGGGTATTAGATATCCTGAAGGCAATTTTAGTTTGAGCGGATACTGACACGCTCAAACACTTTCGAGCCTAACGGATCTTAATCATCCTGAAGGCAATTTAAGTTTGAGCGGATACTGACACGCTCAAACATTTTCGAGCCTAACGGGGCTTAGTTATCCTGAAGGCAATTTGAGTTTGAGCGGATACTGACACACTCAAACATTTTCGACCCTAACGGGTCTTAGTTATCCTGAAGGCAATTTGAGTTTGAGCGGATACTGACACGCTCAAACATTTTCGAGCCTAACGCGTTATAGTTATCCTGAAGGCAATTTGAGTTTGAGCGGATACTGACACGCTCAAACATTTTCGAGCCTAACGGGTCTTAGTTTTCCTAAAGGCAATTTGAGTTAGAGCGGATACTGACACGCTCAAACATTTTCCAGCCTAACAGGTCTTATTTATCCTGAAGGCAATTCGAGTTTGAGAGGATACTGACACGCTCAAACATTTTCGAGCCTATCGGGTCTTAGTTATCCTGAAGTCAACTTGAGTTTGAGCGGATACTGACACGCTCAAACATTTTCGTGCCTAACGGGTCTTAGTTATCCTGAAGGCAATTTGAGTTTCAGCTGATACTGACACGCTCAAACATTTTCGAGCCTTACGTATCTTAATCATCCTGAAGGCAATTCGAGTTTGAGCGGATACTGACACGCACAAACATTTTTGAGCCTAACGGGTCTTAGTTATCCTGAAGGCAATTTTTGTTTGAGCGGATACTGACACGCTCAAACATTTTCGTGCCTAACGGATCTTAGTTATCCTGAAGACAATTTGAGTTTCAGCCGATACTGACACGCTCAAACATATTTGAGCCTAACGGGTCTTAGTTTTCCTGAAGGGAATTTGACTTTGAGCGGATACTGACACGCTCAAACATTTTCGAGCCTGACGGGTCTTAGTTATCGTGAAGGCGATTTGAGTTTGAGTGGATACTGACACGCTCAAACATTTTCGAGCCTAACGGGTCTTAGTCATCCTGAAGGCGATTTGAGTTTGAGCGGATACTGACACGCTCAAACATTTTCAAGCCTGACGGGTCTTAGTCATCCTGAAGGCAATTTGAGTTTGAGCGGATACTGCCACGCTCAAACATTTTCGAGCCTGACGGGTATTAGATATCCTGAAGGCAATTTTAGTTTGAGCGGATACTGACACGCTCAAACATTTTCGAGCCTAACGGATCTTAATCATTTTGAAGGTAATTTGAGTTTGAGCGAATACTGACACGCTCAAACATTTCGAGCCTAACGGGGCTTAGTTATCCTGAAGGCAATTTGAGTTTGAGCGGATACTGACACACTCAAACATTTTCGAGCCTAACGGGTCTTAGTTATCCTGAAGGCAATTTGAGTTTGAGCGGACACTGACACACTCAAACATTTTCGATCCTAACGGGTCTTAGTTTTCCTGAAGGCAGTTTGAATTTGAGCGGATACTGACACGCTCAAACATTTTTAAGCCTAACGGGTCTTAGTTATCCAGAGGGCAATTTGAGTTTGAGCGGATACTGACACGCTCAAACATTTTCGACCCTAACGGGTCTTAGTTATCCTGAAGGCAATTTGAGTTTGAGCGGATTCCGACACACTCAAACATTTTCGACCCTAACGGGTCTTAGTTATCCTGAAGGCAATTTGAGTTTGAGCGGATACTGACACGCTCAAACATTTTCGAGCCTAACGCGTTATAGTTATCCTGAAGGCAATTTGAGTTTGAGCGGATACTGACACGCTCAAACATTTTCAAGCCTAACGGGTCTTAGTTTTCCTAAAGGCAATTTGAGTTAGAGCGGATACTGACACGCTCAAACATTTTCCAGCCTAACAGGTCTTATTTATCCTGAAGGCAATTCGAGTTTGAGAGGATACTGACACGCTCAAACATTTTCGAGCCTAACGGGTCTTAGTTATCCTGAAGTCAATTTGAGTTTGAGCGGATACTGACACGCTCAAACATTTTCGTGCCTAACGGGTCTTAGTTATCCTGAAGGCAATTTGAGTTTCAGATACTGACACGCTCAAACATTTTCGAGCCTTACGTATCTTAATCATCCTGAAGGCAATTCGAGTTTGAGCGGATACTGAAACGCACAAACATTTTTGAGCCTAACGGGTCTTAGTTATCCTGAAGGCAATTTGTGTTTGAGCGGATACTGACACGCTCAAACATTTTCGTGCCTAACGGGTCTTAGTTATCCTGAAGGCAATTTGAGTTTCAGCCGATACTGACACACTCAAACATATTTGAGCCTAACGGGTCTTAGTTTTCCTGAAGGGAATTTGACTTTGAGCGGATACTGACACGCTCAAATATTTTCGAGCCTGACGGGTCTTAGTTATCGTGAAGGCGATTTGAGTTTGAGTGGATACTGACACGCTCAAACATTTTCGAGCCTAACGGGTCTTAGTCATCCTGAAGGCGATTTGAGTTTGAGCGGATACTGACACGCTCAAACATTTTCAAGCCTGACGGGTCTTAGTCATCCTGAAGGCAATTTGAGTTTGAGCGGATACTGCCACGCTCAAACATTTTCGAGCCTGACGGGTATTAGATATCCTGAAGGCAATTTTAGTTTGAGCGGATACTGACACGCTCAAACATTTTCGAGCCTAACGGATCTTAATCATCCCGAAGGTAATTTGAGTTTGAGCGAATACTGACACGCTCAAACATTTCGAGCCTAACGGGGCTTAGTTATCCTGAAGGCAATTTGAGTTTGAGCGGATACTGACACACTCAAACATTTTCGAGCCTAACGGGTCTTAGTTATCCTGAAGGCAATTTGAGTTTGAGCGGACACTGACACACTCAAACATTTTCGAGCCTAACGGGTCTTAGTTTTCCTGAAGGCAGTTTGAATTTGAGCGGATACTGACACGCTCAAACATTTTTAAGCCTAACGGGTCTTAGTTATCCAGAGGGCAATTTGAGTTTGAGCGGATACTGACACGCTCAAACATTTTCGACCCTAACGGGTCTTAGTTATCCTGAAGGCAATTTGAGTTTGAGCGGATACTGACACGCTCATACATTTTCGAGCCTAACGCGTTATAGTTATCCTGAAAGCAATTTGAGTTTGAGCGGATACTGACATCCTCAAACATTTTCCAGCCTAACGGGTCTTAGTTATCCTGAAGGCAATTCGAGTTTGAGAGGATACTGACACGCTCAAACAAATTCGAGCCTAACGGGTCTTAGTTATCCTGAAGTCAATTTGAGTTTGAGCGGATACTGACACGCTCAAACATTTTCGTGCCTAACGGGTCTTAGTTATCCTGAAGGCAATTTGAGTTTCAGCCGATACTGACACGCTCAAACATATTTGAGCCTAACGGGTCTTAGTTTTCCTGAAGGGAATTTGACTTTGAGCAGATACTGACACGCTCAAACATTTTCGAGCCTGACGGGTCTTAGTTATCCTGAAGGCGATTTGAGTTTGAGTGGATACTGACACGCTCAAACATTTTCGAGCCTGACGGGTCTTAGTCATTCTGAAGGCGATTTGAGTTTGAGCGGATACTGACACGCTCAAACATTTTCAAGCCTGACGGGTCTTAGTCATCCTGAAGGCAATTTGAGTTTGAGCGGATACTGCCACGCTCAAACATTTTCGAGCCTGACGGGTATTAGATATCCTGAAGGCAATTTTTGTTTGAGCGGATACTGACACGCTCAAACATTTTCGAGCCTAACGGATCTTAATCATCCTTTAGGCAATTTGAGTTTGAGCGGATACTGACACGCTCAAACATTTTCGAGCCTAACGGGGCTTAGTTATCCTGAAGGCAATTTGAGTTTGAGCGGATACTGACACACTCAAACATTTTCGAGCCTAACGGGTCTTAGTTATCCTGAAGGCAATTTGAGTTTGAGCGGACACTGACACACTCAAACATTTTCGAGCCTAACGGGTCTTAGTTTTCCTGAAGGCAGTTTGAATTTGAGCGGATACTGACACGCTCAAACATTTTTAAGCCTAACGGGTCTTAGTTATCCAGAGGGCAATTTGAGTTTGAGCGGATACTGACACGCTCATACATTTTCGAGCCTAACGCGTTATAGTTATCCTGAAAGCAATTTGAGTTTGAGCGGATACTGACACGCTCAATCATTTTCGAGCCTAACGGGTCTTAGTTATCCTCAAGGCAATTTGAGTTTGAGCGGATACTGACATCCTCAAACATTTTCCAGCCTAACGGGTCTTAGTTATCCTGAAGTCAATTCGAGTTTGAAAGGATACTGACACGCTCTGTAACACCTCGGCCCAATCCTCGGACCGGAAATGTTAACTGCGGTAGCCCGCCAGGCTTTGTACTGGTCCCACAGACCAACACGAGTCCTTTCCAGCACATTTTGTCCTCACTCATGTGCATCCTGGAAACCTTCCCAGGAGGTCACCCATCCTAAGATTGCTCCCAGTCAAGCACGCTTAACTGCAGAGTTCTTATCATGGGCAAACCAGAAAAGAAAGTGCACTTTGTTGATATGAGTACTACTTCAAATCCCTTTAAGCAAAGCTCATAAATAGGACATCTTCAATCAATGTGGGGTGTTTCACGCTCAAACATATTCTAGCCTAACGGGTCTTAGTTATCCTGAAGTCAATTTGAGTTTGAGCGGATACTGACACGCTCAAACATTTTCGTGCCTAACGGGTCTTAGTTATCATGAAGGCAATTTAAGTTCCAGCCGATACTGACACGCTCAAACATATTTGAGCCTAACGGGTCTTAGTTTTCCTGAAGGGAATTTAACTTTGAGCGGATACTGACACGCTCAAACATTTTCGAGCCTGACGGGTCTTAGTTATCCTGAAGGCGATTTGAGTTTGAGTGGATACTGACACGCTCAAACATTTTCGAGCCTGACGGGTCTTAGTCATCCTGAAGGCGATTTGACTTTGAGCGGATACTGACACGCTCAAACATTTTCAAGCCTGACGGGTCTTAGTCATCCTGAAGGCAATTTGAGTTTGAGCGGATACTGACACGCTCAAACATTTTCGAGCCTTACGGGTCTTAGATATCCTGAAGGCAATTTTAGTTTGAGCGGATACTGACACGCTCAAACATTTTCGAGCCTAACGGATGTTAATCATCCTGAAGGCAATTTGAGTTTGAGCGGATACTGACACGCTCAAACATTTTCGAGCCTAACGGGGCTTAGTTATCCTGAAGGCAATTTGAGTTTGAGCGGATACTAACACACTCAAACATTTTCGAGCCTAACGGGTCTTAGTTATCCTGAAGGCAATTTGAGTTTGAGCGGACACTGACACACTCAAACATTTTCGAGCCTAACGGGTCTTAGTTTTCCTGAAGGCAGTTTGAGTTTGAGCGGATACTGACACGCTCAAACATTTTTAAGCCTAACGGGCCTTTGTTATCCAGAGGGCAATTTGAGTTTGAGCGGATACCGGCACCCTCAAACATTTTCCAGCCTAACGGGTCTTAGTTATCTTGAAGGCAATTCGAGTTTGAGAGGATACTGACACGCTCAAACATATTCGAGCCTTACGGGTCTTAGTTATCCTGAAGTCAATTTGAGTTTGAGCGGATACTGACACGCTCAAACATTTTCGTGCCTAACGGGTCTTAGTTATCCTGAAGGCAATTTGAGGATGAGCGCGGATACTGACACACTCAAACATTTTCGAGCCTGACGGGTCTTAGTTATCCTTAAGGCGATTTGAGTTTGAGTGGATACTGACACGCTCAAACATTTTCGAGCCTGACGGGTCTTAGTCATCCTGAAGGCGATTTGACTTTGAGCGGATACTGACACGCTCAAACATTTTCAAGCCTGACGGGTCTTAGTCATCCTGAAGGCAATTTGAGTTTGAGCGGATACTGACACGCTCAAACATTTTCGAGCCTTACGGGTCTTAGATATCCTGAAGGCAATTTTAGTTTGAGCGGATACTGACACGCTCAAACATTTTCGAGCCTAACGGATCTTAATCATCCTGAAGGCAATTTGAGTTTGAGCGGATACTGACACGCTCAAACATTTTCGAGCCTAACGGGGCTTAGTTATCCTGAAGGCAATTTGAGTTTGAGCGGATACTAACACACTCAAACATTTTCGAGCCTAACGGGTCTTAGTTATCCTGAAGGCAATTTGAGTTTGAGCGGACACTGACACACTCAAACATTTTCGAGCCTAACGGGTCTTAGTTTTCCTGAAGGCAGTTTGAGTTTGAGCGGATACTGACACGCTCAAACATTTTTAAGCCTAACGGGCCTTTGTTATCCAGAGGGCAATTTGAGTTTGAGCGGATACCGGCACCCTCAAACATTTTCCAGCCTAACGGGTCTTAGTTATCTTGAAGGCAATTCGAGTTTGAGAGGATACTGACACGCTCAAACATATTCGAGCCTTACGGGTCTTAGTTATCCTGAAGTCAATTTGAGTTTGAGCGGATACTGACACGCTCAAACATTTTCGTGCCTAACGGGTCTTAGTTATCCTGAAGGCTATTTGAGGATGAGCGCGGATACTGACACACTCAAACATTTTCGAGCCTGACGGGTCTTAGTTATCCTTAAGGCGATTTGAGTTTGAGTGGATACTGACACGCTCAAACATTTTCGAGCCTGACGGGTCTTAGTCATCCTGAAGGCGATTTGAGTTTGAGCGGATACTGACACGCTCAAACATTTTCAAGCCTGACGGGTCTTAGTCATCCTGAAGGCAATTTGAGTTTGAGCGGATACTGACACGCTCAAACATTTTCGAGCCTGACGGGTCTTAGATATCCTGAAGGCTATTTTTGTTTGAGCGGATACTGACACCCTCAAACATTTTCGAGCCTAACGGATCTTAATCATCCTGAAGGGAATTTGAGTTTCAGCCGATACTGACACGCTCAAACATATTTGAGCCTAACGGGTCTAAGTTTTCCTGAAGGGAATTTGACTTTGAGCGGATACTGACACGCTCAAACATATTCGAGCCTAACGGATCTTAGTTATCCTGAAGGCAATTTGAGTATGAGCGCGGATACTGACACGCTCAAACATTTTTGAGCCTGACGGGTCTTAGTTATCCTGAAGGCAATTTGAGTTTGAGCGGATACTGACACGGTCAAACATTTTCGAGCCTGACGGGTCTTAGATATCCTGAAGGCAATTTTTGTTTGAGCGGATACTGACACGCTCAAACATATTTGAGCCTAACGGGTCTTAGTTTTCCTGAAGGGAATTTGACTTTGAGCAGATACTGACACGCTCAAACATTTTCGAGCCTGACGGGTCTTAGTTATCCTGAAGGCGATTTGAGTTTGAGTGGATACTGACACGCTCAAACATTTTCGAGCCTGACGGGTCTTAGTCATCCTGAAGGCGATTTGAGTTTGAGCGGATACTGACACGCTCAAACATTTTCAAGCCTGACGGGTCTTAGTCATCCTGAAGGCAATTTGAGTTTGAGCGGATACTGCCACGCTCAAACATTTTCGAGCCTGACGGGTATTAGATATCCTGAAGGCAATTTTTGTTTGAGCGGATACTGACACGCTCAAACATTTTCGAGCCTAACGGATCTTAATCATCCTGAAGGCAATTTGAGTTTGAGCGGATACTGACACGCTCAAACATTTTCGAGCCTAACGGGGCTTAGTTATCCTGAAGGCAATTTGAGTTTGAGCGGATACTGACACACTCAAACATTTTCGAGCCTAACGGGTCTTAGTTATCCTGAAGGCAATTTGAGTTTGAGCGGACACTGACACACTCAAACATTTTCGAGCCTAACGGGTCTTAGTTTTCCTGAAGGCAGTTTGAATTTGAGCGGATACTGACACGCTCAAACATTTTTAAGCCTAACGGGTCATAGTTATCCAGAGGGCAATTTGAGTTTGAGCGGATACTGACACGCTCAAACATTTTTGACCCTAACGGGTCTTAGTTATCCTGAAGGCAATTTGAGTTTGAGCGGATACTGACACGCTCATACATTTTCGAGCCTAACGCGTTATAGTTATCCTGAAAGCAATTTGAGTTTGAGCGGATACTGACACGCTCAATCATTTTCGAGCCTAACGGGTCTTAGTTATCCTCAAGGCAATTTGAGTTTGAGCGGATACTGACATCCTCAAACATTTTCCAGCCTAACGGGTCTTAGTTATCCTGAAGGCAATTCGAGTTTGAAAGGATACTGACACGCTCTGTAACACCTCGGCCCAATCCTAGGACCGGAAATGTTAACTGCGGTAGCCCGCCAGGCTTTGTACTGGTCCCACAGACCAACACGAGTCCTTTCCAGCACATTTTGTCCTCACTCATGTGCATCCTGGAAACCTTCCCAGGAGGTCACCCATCCTAAGATTGCTCCCAGTCAAGCACGCTTAACTGCAGAGTTCTTATCATGGGCAAACCAGAAAAGAAAGTGCACTTTGTTGATATGAGTACTACTTCAAATCCCTTTAAGCAAAGCTCATAAATAGGACATCTTCAATCAATGTGGGGTGTTTCACGCTCAAACATATTCTAGCCTAACGGGTCTTAGTTATCCTGAAGTCAATTTGAGTTTGAGCGGATACTGACACGCTCAAACATTTTCGTGCCTAACGGGTCTTAGTTATCATGAAGGCAATTTGAGTTTCAGCCGATACTGACACGCTCAAACATATTTGAGCCTAACGGGTCTTAGTTTTCCTGAAGGGAATTTAACTTTGAGCGGATACTGACACGCTCAAACATTTTCGAGCCTGACGGGTCTTAGTTATCCTGAAGGCGATTTGAGTTTGAGTGGATACTGACACGCTCAAACATTTTCGAGCCTGACGGGTCTTAGTCATCCTGAAGGCGATTTGACTTTGAGCGGATACTGACACGCTCAAACATTTTCAAGCCTGACGGGTCTTAGTCATCCTGAAGGCAATTTGAGTTTGAGCGGATACTGACACGCTCAAACATTTTCGAGCCTTACGGGTCTTAGATATCCTGAAGGCAATTTTAGTTTGAGCGGATACTGACACGCTCAAACATTTTCGAGCCTAACGGATCTTAATCATCCTGAAGGCAATTTGAGTTTGAGCGGATACTGACACGCTCAAACATTTTCGAGCCTAACGGGGCTTAGTTATCCTGAAGGCAATTTGAGTTTGAGCGGATACTAACACACTCAAACATTTTCGAGCCTAACGGGTCTTAGTTATCCTGAAGGCAATTTGAGTTTGAGCGGACACTGACACACTCAAACATTTTCGAGCCTAACGGGTCTTAGTTTTCCTGAAGGCAGTTTGAGTTTGAGCGGATACTGACACGCTCAAACATTTTTAAGCCTAACGGGCCTTTGTTATCCAGAGGGCAATTTGAGTTTGAGCGGATACCGGCACCCTCAAACATTTTCCAGCCTAACGGGTCTTAGTTATCTTGAAGGCAATTCGAGTTTGAGAGGATACTGACACGCTCAAACATATTCGAGCCTTACGGGTCTTAGTTATCCTGAAGTCAATTTGAGTTTGAGCGGATACTGACACGCTCAAACATTTTCGTGCCTAACGGGTCTTAGTTATCCTGAAGGCAATTTGAGGATGAGCGCGGATACTGACACACTCAAACATTTTCGAGCCTGACGGGTCTTAGTTATCCTTAAGGCGATTTGAGTTTGAGTGGATACTGACACGCTCAAACATTTTCGAGCCTGACGGGTCTTAGTCATCCTGAAGGCGATTGGAGTTTGAGCGGATACTGACACGCTCAAACATTTTCAAGCCTGACGGGTCTTAGTCATCCTGAAGGCAATTTGAGTTTGAGCGGATACTGACACGCTCAAACATTTTCGAGCCTGACGGGTCTTAGATATCCTGAAGGCTATTTTTGTTTGAGCGGATACTGACACCCTCAAACATTTTCGAGCCTAACGGATCTTAATCATCCTGAAGGGAATTTGAGTTTCAGCCGATACTGACACGCTCAAACATATTTGAGCCTAACGGGTCTAAGTTTTCCTGAAGGGAATTTGACTTTGAGCGGATACTGACACGCTCAAACATATTCGAGCCTAACGGATCTTAGTTATCCTGAAGGCAATTTGAGTATGAGCGCGGATACTGACACGCTCAAACATTTTTGAGCCTGACGGGTCTTAGTTATCCTGAAGGCAATTTGAGTTTGAGCGGATACTGACACGGTCAAACATTTTCGAGCCTGACGGGTCTTAGATATCCTGAAAGGCAATTTTTGTTTGAGCGGATACTGACACGCTCAAACATTTTCGAGCCTAACGGATCTTAATCATCCTGAAGGCAATTTGAGTTTAAGCGGATACTGACACGCTCAAACATTTTCGAGCCTAACGGAGCTTAGTTATCCTGAAGGCAATTTGAGTTTGAGCGAATACTGACACACTCAAACATTTTCGAGCCTAACGGGTCTTAGTTATCCTGAAGGCAATTTGAGTTTGAGCGGACACTGACACGCTCAAACATTTTCGAGCCTAACGGGTCTTACTTTTCCTGAAGGCAGTTTGAGTTTGAGCGGATACTGACACGCTCAAATATTTTTAAGCCTAACGGGTCTTAGTTATTCTGAGGGCAATTTGAGTTTGAGCGGATACTGACACGCTCAAACATTTTAGACCCTAACGGGTCTTAGTTATCCTGAAGGCAATTTGAGTTTGAGCGAATACTGACACACTCAAACATTTTCGAGCCTAATGGGTATTAGTTATTCTGAAGGCAATTTGAGTTTGAGCGGACACTGACACGCTCAAACATTTTCGAGCCTAACGGGTCTTACTTTTCCTGAAGGCAGTTTGAGTTTGAGCGGATACTGACACGCTCAAATATTTTTAAGCCTAACGGGTCTTAGTTATTCTGAGGGCAATTTGAGTTTGAGCGGATACTGACACGCTCAAACATTTTAGACCCTAACGGGTCTTAGTTATCCTGAAGGCAATTTGAGTTTGAGCGGATACTGACACGCTCAAACATTTTCTAGCCCAACGCGTCTTAGTTATCCTGAAGGCAATTTGAGTTTGTGCGGATACTGACACGCTCAAACATTTTCGAGCCTAACGGGTCTTAGTTATCCTAAAGGCAATTTGAGTTAGAGCGGATACTGACACGCTCAAACATTTTCGAGCCTAACGGGTCTTAATTATCCTGAAGGTAATTCGAGTTTGAGCGGATACTGACACGCTCAAACATTTTCGAGCCCAACGCGTTTTAGTTATCCTGAAGGCAATTTGAGTTTGAGCGGAAACTGACACGCTCAAACATTTTCGAGCCTAACGGGTATTAGTTATCCTCAAGGCAATTTGAGTTAGAGCGGATACTGACACGCTCAAACATTTTCGAGCCCAACGCGTCTTAGTTATCCTGAAGGCAATTTGAGTTTGAGCGGATACTGACACGCTCAAACATTTTCGAGCCTAACGGGTCTTAGTTATCCTCATGGCAATTTGAGTTTGAGCGGATACTGACACCCTCAAACATTTTCCAGCCTAACGGGGCTTAGTTATCCTGAAGGCAATTCGAGTTTGAGAGGATACTGACACACTCAAACATTTTCGAGCCTAACGAGTCTTAGTTACCCTGAAGTCAATTTGAGTTTAAGCGGATACTGACACGCTCAAACATTTTCATGCCTAACGGGTCTTAGTTATCCTGAAGGCAATTTGAGTTTCAGCCGATACTGACACGCTCAAACATATTCGAGCCTAACGAATCTTAGTTATCCTGAAGGCAATTTGAGTATGAGCGCGGATACTGACACGCTCAAACATTTTCGAGCCCAACGCGTCTTAGTTATCCTGAAGGCAATTTGAGTTTGAGCGGATACTGACACGCTCAAACATTTTCGAGCCCAACGCGTTTTAGTTATCCTGAAGGCAATTTGAGTTTGAGCGGATACTGACACGCTCAAACATTTTCGAGCCTAACGGGTATTAGTTATCCTCAAGGCAATTTGAGTTAGAGCGGATACTGACACGCTCAAACATTTTCCAGCCTAACGGGTCTTAGTTATCCTGAAGGTAATTCGAGTTTGAGAGGATACCGACACGCTCAAACATTTTTGAGCCTAACGGGTCTTAGTTATCCTGAAGGCAATTTGAGTTTGAGCGGACACTGACACGCTCAAACATTTTCGAGCCTAACGGGTCTTAGTTTTCCTGAAGGCAATTTGAGTTTGAGCGGATACTAACACCCTCAAACATTTTCCAGCCTAACGTGTCTTAGTTATCCTGAATGTAATTCGAGTTTGAGAGGATACTGACACGCTCAAACATTTTCGAGCCTAACGGGTCTTAGTTATCCTGAAGGCAATTTGAGTTTCAGCCAATACTAACACGCTCAAACATATTTGAGCCTGACAGGTCTTAGTTTTCCTGAAGGGAATTTGACTTTGAGCGGATACAGACACGCTCAAGCATATTCGAGCCTAACGGATCTTAGTTATCCTGAAGGCAATTTGAGTATGAGCGCGGATACTGACACGCTCAAACATTTTCGAGCCTGACGGGTCTTAGTTATCCTGAAGGCGATTTGAGTTTGAGTGGATACTGACACGCTCAAACATTTTCGAGCCTGACGGGTCTTAGTCATCCTGAAGGCGATTTGAGTTTGAGCGGATACTGACACGCTCAAACATTTTCAAGCCTGACGGGTCTTAGTCATCCTGAAGGCAATTTGAGTTTGAGCGGATACTGACACGCTCAAACATTTTCGAGCCTGACGGGTCTTAGATATCCTGAAGGCAATTTGAGTTTGAGCGGATACTGACACGCTCAAACATTTTCGAGCCTGACGGGTCTTAGATATCCTGAAGGCTATTTTTGTTTGAGCGGATACTGACACCCTCAAACATTTTCGAGCCTAACGGATCTTAATCATCCTGAAGGGAATTTGAGTTTCAGCCGATACTGACACGCTCAAACATATTTGAGCCTAACGGGTCTAAGTTTTCCTGAAGGGAATTTGACTTTGAGCGGATACTGACACGCTCAAACATATTCGAGCCTAACGGATCTTAGTTATCCTGAAGGCAATTTGAGTATGAGCGCGGATACTGACACGCTCAAACATTTTTGAGCCTGACGGGTCTTAGTTATCCTGAAGGCAATTTGAGTTTGAGCGGATACTGACACGGTCAAACATTTTCGAGCCTGACGGGTCTTAGATATCCTGAAGGCAATTTTTGTTTGAGCGGATACTGACACGCTCAAACATTTTCGAGCCTAACGGATCTTAATCATCCTGAAGGCAATTTGAGTTTAAGCGGATACTGACACGCTCAAACATTTTCGAGCCTAACGGGGCTTAGTTATCCTGAAGGCAATTTGAGTTTGAGCGAATACTGACACACTCAAACATTTTCGAGCCTAACGGGTCTTAGTTATCCTGAAGGCAATTTGAGTTTGAGCGGACACTGACACGCTCAAACATTTTCGAGCCTAACGGGTCTTACTTTTCCTGAAGGCAGTTTGAGTTTGAGCGGATACTGACACGCTCAAATATTTTTAAGCCTAACGGGTCTTAGTTATTCTGAGGGCAATTTGAGTTTGAGCGGATACTGACACGCTCAAACATTTTAGACCCTAACGGGTCTTAGTTATCCTGAAGGCAATTTGAGTTTGAGCGAATACTGACACACTCAAACATTTTCGAGCCTAATGGGTATTAGTTATTCTGAAGGCAATTTGAGTTTGAGCGGACACTGACACGCTCAAACATTTTCGAGCCTAACGGGTCTTACTTTTCCTGAAGGCAGTTTGAGTTTGAGCGGATACTGACACGCTCAAATATTTTTAAGCCTAACGGGTCTTAGTTATTCTGAGGGCAATTTGAGTTTGAGCGGATACTGACACGCTCAAACATTTTAGACCCTAACGGGTCTTAGTTATCCTGAAGGCAATTTGAGTTTGAGCGGATACTGACACGCTCAAACATTTTCTAGCCCAACGCGTCTTAGTTATCCTGAAGGCAATTTGAGTTTGTGCGGATACTGACACGCTCAAACATTTTCGAGCCTAACGGGTCTTAGTTATCCTAAAGGCAATTTGAGTTAGAGCGGATACTGACACGCTCAAACATTTTCGAGCCTAACGGGTCTTAATTATCCTGAAGGTAATTCGAGTTTGAGCGGATACTGACACGCTCAAACATTTTCGAGCCCAACGCGTTTTAGTTATCCTGAAGGCAATTTGAGTTTGAGCGAAAACTGACACGCTCAAACATTTTCGAGCCTAACGGGTATTAGTTATCCTCAAGGCAATTTGAGTTAGAGCGGATACTGACACGCTCAAACATTTTCGAGCCCAACGCGTCTTAGTTATCCTGAAGGCAATTTGAGTTTGAGCGGATACTGACACGCTCAAACATTTTCGAGCCTAACGGGTCTTAGTTATCCTCATGGCAATTTGAGTTTGAGCGGATACTGACACCCTCAAACATTTTCCAGCCTAACGGGGCTTAGTTATCCTGAAGGCAATTCGAGTTTGAGAGGATACTGACACACTCAAACATTTTCGAGCCTAACGAGTCTTAGTTACCCTGAAGTCAATTTGAGTTTAAGCGGATACTGACACGCTCAAACATTTTCATGCCTAACGGGTCTTAGTTATCCTGAAGGCAATTTGAGTTTCAGCCGATACTGACACGCTCAAACATATTCGAGCCTAACGAATCTTAGTTATCCTGAAGGCAATTTGAGTATGAGCGCGGATACTGACACGCTCAAACATTTTCGAGCCCAACGCGTCTTAGTTATCCTGAAGGCAATTTGAGTTTGAGCGGATACTGACACGCTCAAACATTTTCGAGCCCAACGCGTTTTAGTTATCCTGAAGGCAATTTGAGTTTGAGCGGATACTGACACGCTCAAACATTTTCGAGCCTAACGGGTATTAGTTATCCTCAAGGCAATTTGAGTTAGAGCGGATACTGACACGCTCAAACATTTTCCAGCCTAACGGGTCTTAGTTATCCTGAAGGTAATTCGAGTTTGAGAGGATACCGACACGCTCAAACATTTTTGAGCCTAACGGGTCTTAGTTATCCTGAAGGCAATTTGAGTTTGAGCGGACACTGACACGCTCAAACATTTTCGAGCCTAACGGGTCTTAGTTTTCCTGAAGGCAATTTGAGTTTGAGCGGATACTAACACCCTCAAACATTTTCCAGCCTAACGTGTCTTAGTTATCCTGAATGTAATTCGAGTTTGAGAGGATACTGACACGCTCAAACATTTTCGAGCCTAACGGGTCTTAGTTATCCTGAAGGCAATTTGAGTTTCAGCCAATACTAACACGCTCAAACATATTTGAGCCTGACAGGTCTTAGTTTTCCTGAAGGGAATTTGACTTTGAGCGGATACAGACACGCTCAAGCATATTCGAGCCTAACGGATCTTAGTTATCCTGAAGGCAATTTGAGTATGAGCGCGGATACTGACACGCTCAAACATTTTCGAGCCTGACGGGTCTTAGTTATCCTGAAGGCGATTTGAGTTTGAGTGGATACTGACACGCTCAAACATTTTCGAGCCTGACGGGTCTTAGTCATCCTGAAGGCGATTTGAGTTTGAGCGGATACTGACACGCTCAAACATTTTCAAGCCTGACGGGTCTTAGTCATCCTGAAGGCAATTTGAGTTTGAGCGGATACTGACACGCTCAAACATTTTCGAGCCTGACGGGTCTTAGATATCCTGAAGGCAATTTGAGTTTGAGCGGATACTGACACGCTCAAACATTTTCGAGCCTAACGGATCTTAATCATCCTGAAGGAAATTTGAGTTTGAGCGGATACTGACACGCTCAAACATTTTCGTGCTTAACGGGTCTTAGTTATCCTGAAGGCAATTTGAGTTTCAGCCGATACTGACACGCTCAAACATATTTGAGCCTAACGGGTCTTAGTTTTCCTAAAGGGAATTTGACTTTGAGCGGATACTGACACGCTCAAACATATTCGAGCCTAACGGATCTTAGTTATCCTGAAAGCAATTTGAGTATGAGCGCGGATACTGACACACTCAAACATTTTCGAGCCAGACGGGTGTTAGTTATCCTGAAGGCGATTTGAGTTTGAGTGGATACTGACACGCTCAAACATTTTTCGAGCCTGACGGGTCTTAGTCATCCTGAAGGCGATTTGAGTTTGAGTGGATACTGACACGCTCAAACATTTTCAAGCCTGACAGGTCTTAGTCATCCTGAAGGCAATTTGAGTTTGAGCGGATACTAACACGCTCAAACATTTTCGAGCCTGACGGGTCTTAGATATCCTGAAGGCAATTTGAGTTTGAGCGGATACGGACACGCTCAAACATTTTCGTGCCTAACGGGTCTTAGTTATCCTGAAGGCAATTTGAGTTTCAGCTGATACTGACACGCTCAAACATTTTCGAGCCTAACGTATCTTAATCATCCTGAAGGCAATTTGAGTTTGAGCGGATACTGACACGCTCAAACATTTTCGAGCCTAACGGGTCATAGTTATCCTGAAGGCAATTTGAGTTTGAGTGGATACTAACACCCTCAAACATTTTCCAGCCTAACAGGTCTTAGTTATCCTGAAGGTAATTCGAGTTTGAGAGGATACTGACACGCTCAAACATTTTCGAGCCTAACGGGTCTTAGTTATCCTGAAGTCAATTTGAGTTTGAGCGGATACTGACACGCTCAAACATTTTCGTGCCTAACGGGTCTTAGTTATCCTGATGGCAATTTGAGTTTCAGCCGATACTAACACGCTCAAACATATTTGAGCCTAACGGGTGTTAGTTTTCCTGAAGGGAATTTGACTTTGAGCGGATACTGACACACTCAAACATATTCGAGCCTAACGGATCTTAGTTATCCTGAAGGCAATTTGAGTATGAGCGCGGATACTGACACGCTCAAACATTTTCGAGCCTGACGGGTCTTAGTTATCCTGAAGGCGATTTGAGTTTGAGAGGATACCGACACGCTCAAACATTTTTGAGCCTAACGGGTCTTAGTTATCCTGAAGGCAATTTGAGTTTGAGCGGACACTGACACGCTCAAACATTTTCGAGCCTAACGGGTCTTAGTTTTCCTGAAGGCAATTTGAGTTTGAGCGGATACTAACACCCTCAAACATTTTCCAGCCTAACGTGTCTTAGTTATCCTGAATGTAATTCGAGTTTGAGAGGATACTGACACGCTCAAACATTTTCGAGCCTAACGGGTCTTAGTTATCCTGAAGGCAATTTGAGTTTCAGCCAATACTAACACGCTCAAACATATTTGAGCCTGACAGGTCTTAGTTTTCCTGAAGGGAATTTGACTTTGAGCGGATACAGACACGCTCAAGCATATTCGAGCCTAACGGATCTTAGTTATCCTGAAGGCAATTTGAGTATGAGCGCGGATACTGACACGCTCAAACATTTTCGAGCCTGACGGGTCTTAGTTATCCTGAAGGCGATTTGAGTTTGAGTGGATACTGACACGCTCAAACATTTTCGAGCCTGACGGGTCTTAGTCATCCTGAAGGCGATTTGAGTTTGAGCGGATACTGACACGCTCAAACATTTTCAAGCCTGACGGGTCTTAGTCATCCTGAAGGCAATTTGAGTTTGAGCGGATACTGACACGCTCAAACATTTTCGAGCCTGACGGGTCTTAGATATCCTGAAGGCAATTTGAGTTTGAGCGGATACTGACACGCTCAAACATTTTCGAGCCTAACGGATCTTAATCATCCTGAAGGAAATTTGAGTTTGAGCGGATACTGACACGCTCAAACATTTTCGTGCTTAACGGGTCTTAGTTATCCTGAAGGCAATTTGAGTTTCAGCCGATACTGACACGCTCAAACATATTTGAGCCTAACGGGTCTTAGTTTTCCTGAAGGGAATTTGACTTTGAGCGGATACTGACACGCTCAAACATATTCGAGCCTAACGGATCTTAGTTATCCTGAAAGCAATTTGAGTATGAGCGCGGATACTGACACACTCAAACATTTTCGAGCCAGACGGGTGTTAGTTATCCTGAAGGCGATTTGAGTTTGAGTGGATACTGACACGCTCAAACATTTTTCGAGCCTGACGGGTCTTAGTCATCCTGAAGGCGATTTGAGTTTGAGCGGATACTGACACGCTCAAACATTTTCAAGCCTGACAGGTCTTAGTCATCCTGAAGGCAATTTGAGTTTGAGCGGATACTAACACGCTCAAACATTTTCGAGCCTGACGGGTCTTAGATATCCTGAAGGCAATTTGAGTTTGAGCGGATACGGACACGCTCAAACATTTTCGTGCCTAACGGGTCTTAGTTATCCTGAAGGCAATTTGAGTTTCAGCTGATACTGACACGCTCAAACATTTTCGAGCCTAACGTATCTTAATCATCCTGAAGGCAATTTGAGTTTGAGCGGATACTGACACGCTCAAACATTTTCGAGCCTAACGGGTCATAGTTATCCTGAAGGCAATTTGAGTTTGAGTGGATAGTAACACCCTCAAACATTTTCCAGCCTAACAGGTCTTAGTTATCCTGAAGGTAATTCGAGTTTGAGAGGATACTGACACGCTCAAACATTTTCGAGCCTAACGGGTCTTAGTTATCCTGAAGTCAATTTGAGTTTGAGCGGATACTGACACGCTCAAACATTTTCGTGCCTAACGGGTCTTAGTTATCCTGATGGCAATTTGAGTTTCAGCCGATACTAACACGCTCAAACATATTTGAGCCTAACGGGTGTTAGTTTTCCTGAAGGGAATTTGACTTTGAGCGGATACTGACACACTCAAACATATTCGAGCCTAACGGATCTTAGTTATCCTGAAGGCAATTTGAGTATGAGCGCGGATACTGACACGCTCAAACATTTTCGAGCCTGACGGGTC
The DNA here is from genome assembly GCA_958450325.1 of Agrostemma githago. NCBI lineage: Eukaryota > Viridiplantae > Streptophyta > Magnoliopsida > Caryophyllales > Caryophyllaceae > Agrostemma > Agrostemma githago. The sequence continues at coordinate 53,909,193 of OY288247.1, read as the reverse complement.
TTAGTTATCCTGAAGGCGATTTGAGTTTGAATGGATACTGACACGCTCAAACATTTTTGAGCCTGACGGGTCTTAGTCATCCTGAAGGCGATTTGAGTTTGAGCGGATACTGACACGCTCAAACATTTTCAAGCCTGACGGGTCTTAGTCATCCCGAAGGCAATTTGAGTTTGAGCGGATACTGACACGCTCAAACATTTTCGAGCCTGACGGGTCTTAGATATCCTGAAGGCAATTTGAGTTTGAGCGGATACTGACACGCTCAAACATTTTCGAGCCTAACGGATCTTAATCATCCTGAAGGCAATTTGAGTTTGAGCGGATACTGACAAGCTCAAACATTTTCGAGCCTAACGGGGCTTAGTTATCCTGAAGGCAATTTGCGTTTGAGCGGATACTGACGCACTCAAACATTTTCGAGCCTAACGGGTCTTAGTTATCCTGAAGGCAATTTGATTTTGAGCGGACACTGACACGCTCAAACATTTTTGAGCCTAACGGGTCTTAGTTTTCCTGAAGGCAGTTTGAGTTTGAGCGGATACAGACACGCTCAAACATTTTTAAGCCTAACGGGTCTTAGTTATCCTGAGGGCAATTTGAGTTTGAGCGGATACTGACACGCTCAAACATTTTCGACCCTAACGGGTCTTAGTTATCCTAAAGGCAATTTGAGTTTGAGCGGATACTGACACGCTCAAATATTTTCGAGCCTAACACGTCTTAGTTATCTTGAAGGCAATTTGAGTTTGAGCGGATACTGACACGCTCAAACATTTTCGAGCCTAACGGGTCGTAGTTATCCTAAAGGCAATTTGAGTTAGAGGGGATACTGACACGCTCAAACATTTTCCAGCCTAACGGGTCTTAGTTATCCTGAAGGTAATTCGAGTTTGAGAGGATACTGACACGCTCAAACATTTTCGAGCCTAACGGGTCTCAGTTATCCTGAAGTCAATTTGAATTTGAGCGGATACTGACACGCTCAAACATTTTAGTGCCTAACGGGTCTTAGTTATCCTGAAGGCAATTTAAGTTTCAGCTGATACTGACACGCTCAAACATTTTCGAGCCTAACGTATCTTAATCATCCTGAAGGCAATTTGAGTTTGAGCGGATACTGACACGCTCAAACATTTTTGAGCCTAACGTATCTTAATCATCCTGAAGGCAATTTGAGTTTGAGCGGATACTGACACGCTCAAACATTTTCGAGCCTAACGGGTCTTAGTTATCCTGAAGGCAATTTGAGTTTGAGTGGATACTAACACCCTCAAACATTTTCCAGCCTAACGGGTCTTAGTTATCCTGAAGGTAATTCGAGTTTGAGAGGATACTGACACGCTCAAACATTTTCGAGCCTAACGGGTCTTAGTTATCCTGAAGTCAATTTGAGTTTGAGCGGATACTGACACGCTCAAACATTTTCGTGCCTAACGGGTCTTAGTTATCCTGATGGCAATTTGAGTTTCAGCCGATACTAACACGCTCAAACATATTTGAGCCTAACGGGTCTTAGTTTTCCTGAAGGGAATTTGACTTTGAGCGGATACTGACACACTCAAACATATTCGAGCCTAACGGATCTTAGTTATCCTGAAGGCAAGTTGAGTATGAGCGCGGATACTGACACGCTCAAACATTTTCGAGCCTGACGGGTCTTAGTTATCCTGAAGGCGATTTGAGTTTGAATGCATACTGACACGCTCAAACATTTTCGAGCCTGACGGGTCTTAGTCATCCTGAAGGCGATTTGAGTTTGAGCGGATACTGACACGCTCAAACATTTTCAAGCCTGACGGGTCTTAGTCATCCCGAAGGCAATTTGAGTTTGAGCGGATACTGACACGCTCAAACATTTTCCAGCCTAACGCGTCTTAGTTATCTTGAAGGCAATTTGAGTTTGAGCGGATACTGACACGCTCAAACATTTTCGAGCCTAACGGGTCGTAGTTATCCTAAAGGCAATTTGAGTTAGAGCGGATACTGACACGCTCAAACATTTTCCAGCCTAACGGGTCTTAGTTATCCTGAAGGTAATTCGAGTTTGAGAGGATACTGACACGCTCAAACATTTTCGAGCCTAACGGGTCTCTGTTATCCTGAAGTCAATTTGAATTTGAGCGGATACTGACACGCTCAAACATTTTCGTGCCTAACGGGTCTTAGTTATCCTGAAGGCAATTTAAGTTTCACCTGATACTGACACGCTCAAACATTTTCGAGCCTAACGTATCTTAATCATCCTGAAGGCAATTTGAGTTTGAGCGGATACTGACACGCTCAAACATTTTCGAGCCTAACGTATCTTAATCATCCTGAAGGCAATTTGAGTTTGAGCGGATACTGACACGCTCAAACATTTTCGAGCCTAACGGGTCTTAGTTATCCTGAAGGCAATTTGAGTTTGAGTGGATACTAACACCCTCAAACATTTTCCAGCCTAACGGGTCTTAGTTATCCTGAAGGTAATTCGTGAAACATCTCACATTGATTGAAGATGTCCTATTTATGAGCTTTGCATAAAGGGATTTGAAGTACTACTCATATCAACAAAGTGCACTTTCTTTTCTGGTTTGTCCATGATAAGAACTCTGCAGTTAAGCGTGCTTGACTGGGAGCAATCTTAGGATGGGTGACCTCCTGGGAAGGTTTCCGGGATGCGCATGAGTGAGGACAAAATGTGCTGGAAAGGACTCGTGTTGGTCTGTGGGACCAGTACAAAGCCTGGCGGGCTACCGCAGTTAACATTTCCGGTCCTAGGATTGGGCCGGGGTGTTACAAATGGTATCAGAGCAACCCTGCGACCGTGCATTTGGCACCTAGCGGGGGTGGATTCTGGGTCAGCGGTTATGCTGCAAGGCGCAACGAGGACGTTGCGTAAGTGGGAGTGATTGAAACACCTCACATTGATTGAAGATGTCCTATTTATGAGCTTTGCTTAAAGGGATTTGAAGTACTACTCATATCAACAAAGTGCACTTTCTTTTCTGGTTTGTCCATGATAAGAACTCTGCAGTTAAGCGTGCTTGACTGGGAGCAATCTTAAGATGGGTGACCTCCTGGGAAGGTTTCCGGGATGCGCATGAGTGAGGACAAAATGTGCTGGAAAGGACTCGTGTTGGTCTGTGGGACCAGTACAAAGCCTGGCGGGCTACCGCAGTTAACATTTCCGGTCCTAGGATTGGGCCGGGGTGTTACAATTCGAGTTTGAGAGGATACTGACACGCTCAAACATTTCCGAGCCTAACGGGTCTTAGTTATCCTGAAGTCAATTTGAGTTTGAGCGGATACTGACACGCTCAAACATTTTCGTGCCTAACGGGTCTTAGTTATCCTGATGGCAATTTGAGTTTCAGCCGATACTAACACGCTCAAACATATTTGAGCCTAACGGGTCTTAGTTTTCCTGAAGGGAATTTGACTTTGAGCGGATACTGACACACTCAAACATATTCAAGCCTAACGGATCTTAGTTATCCTGAAGGCAATTTGAGTATGAGCGCGGATACTGACACGCTCAAACATTTTCGAGCCTGACGGGTCTTAGTTATCCTGAAGGCGATTTGAGTTTGAATGGATACTGACACGCTCAAACATTTTCGAGCCTGACGGGTCTTAGTCATCCTGAAGGCGATTTGAGTTTGAGCGGATACTGACACGCTCAAACATTTTCAAGCCTGACGGGTCTTAGTCATCCCGAAGGCAATTTGAGTTTGAGCGGATACTGACACGCTCAAACATTTTCGAGCCTGACGGGTCTTAGATATCCTGAAGGCAATTTGAGTTTGAGCGGATACTGACACGCTCAAACATTTTCGAGCCTAACGGATCTTAATCAACCTGAAGGCAATTTGAGTTTGAGCGGATACTGACACGCTCAAACATTTTCGAGCCTAACGGGGCTTAGTTATCCTGAAGGCAGTTTGAGTTTGAGCGGATACTTACGCACTGAAACATTTTCGAGCCTAACGGGTCTTAGTTATCCTGAAGGCAATTTGATTTTGAGCGGACACTGACACGCTCAAACATTTTCGAGCCTAACGGGTATTAGTTTTCCTAAAGGCAGTTTGAGTTTGAGCGGATACAGACACGCTCAAACATTTTTAAGCCTAACGGGTCTTAGTTATCCTGAGGGCAATTTGAGTTTGAGCGGATACTGACACGCTCAAACATTTTCGACCCTAACAGGTCTTAGTTATCCTAAAGGCAATTTGAGTTTGAGCGGATACTGACACGCTCAAACATTTTCGAGCCTAATGCGTCTTAGTTATCCTGAAGGTAATTCGAGTTTGAGAGGATACTGACACGCTCAAACATTTTCGAGCCTAACGGGTCTCAGTTATCCTGAAGTCAATTTGAATTTGAGCGGATACTGACACGCTCAAACATTTTCGTGCCTAACGGGTCTTAGTTATCCTGAAGGCAATTTAAGTTTCAGCTGATACTGACACGCTCAAACATTTCCGAGCCTAACGTATCTTAATCATCCTGAAGGCAATTTGAGTTTGAGCGGATACTGACACGCTCAAACATTTTCTAGCCTAACGGATCTTAATCATCCTGAAGGCAATTTGAGTTTGACCGGATACTGACACGCTCAAATATTTTCGTGCCTAACGGGTCTTAGTTATCCTGAAGGCAATTTGAGTTTCAGCCGATACTGACACGGTCAAACATATTTGAGCCTAACGGGTCTTAGTTTTCATGAAGGGAATTTGACTTTGAGCGGATACTGACACGCTCAAACATATTCGAGCCTAACGGATCTTAATTATCCTGAAGGCAATTTGAGTATGAGCGCGGATACTGACACGCTCAAACATTTTCGAGCCTGACGGGTCTTAGTTATCCTGAAGGCGATTTGAGTTTGAGTGGATACTGACACGCTCAAACATTTTCGAGCCTGACGGGTCTTAGTCATCCTGAAGGCGATTTGAGTTTGAGCGGATACAGACACGCTCAAACATTTTCAAGCCTGACGGGTCTTAGTCATCCTAAAGGCAATTTGAGTTTGAGCGGATACTGACACGCTCAAACATTTTCGAGCCTGACGGGTCTTAGATATCCTGAAGGCAATTTGAGTTTGAGCGGATACTGACACGCTCAAACATTTTCGAGCCTAACGGATCTTAATCATCTAGAAGGTAATTTGAGTTTGAGCGGATATTGACACGCTCAAACATTTTCGAGCCTAACGGGGCTTAGTTATCCTGAAGGCAATTCGAGTTTGAGCGGATACTGACACACTCAAACATTTTCGAGCCTAACGGGTCTTAGTTATCCTGAAGGCAATTTGAGTTTGAGCGGACACTGACACGCTCAAACATTTTTGAGCCTAACGGGTCTTAGTTTTCCTGAAGGCAGTTTGAGTTTGAGCGGATACAGACACGCTCAAACATTTTTAAGCCTAACGGGTCGTAGTTATCCTGAGGGCAATTTGAGTTTGAGCGGATACTGACACGCTCAAACATTTTCGACCCTAACGGGTCTTAGTTATCCTAAAGGCAATTTGAGTTTGAGCGGATACTGACACGCTCAAACATTTTCGAGCCTAACGCGTCTTAGTTATTCTGAAGGCAATTTGAGTTTGAGCGGGTACTGACACGCTCAAACATTTTCGAGCCTAACGGGTCTTAGTTATCCTAAAGGCAATTTGAGTTAGAGCGGATACTGACACGCTCAAACATTTTCCAGCCTAACGGGTCTTAGTTATCCTGAAGGTAATTCGAGTCTGAGAGGATACTGACACGCTCGAACATTTTCGAGCCTAACGTATCTTAATCATCCTGAAGGCAACTTGAGTTTGAGCGGATACTGACACGCTCAAACATTTTCAAGCCTAACGGGTCTTAGTTATCCTGAAGGCAATTTGAGTTTGAGTGGATACTAACACCCTCAAACATTTTCCAGCCTAACGGGTCTTAGTTATCCTGAAGGTAATTCGAGTTTGAGAGGATACTGACACGCTCAAACATTTCCGAGCCTAACGGGTCTTAGTTATCCTGAAGTCAATTTGAGTTTGAGCGGATACTGACACGCTCAAACATTTTCGTGCCTAACGGGTCTTAGTTATCCTGATGGCAATTTGAGTTTCAGCCGATACTAACACGCTCAAACATATTTGAGCCTAACGGGTCTTAGTTTTCCTGAAGGGAATTTGACTTTGAGCGGATACTGACACACTCAAACATATTCGAGCCTAACGGATCTTAGTTATCCTGAAGGCAATTTGAGTATGAGCGCGGATACTGACACACTCAAACATTTTCGAGCCTGACGGGTCTTAGTTATCCTGAAGGCGATTTGAGTTTGAATGGATACTGACACGCTCAAACATTTTCGAGCCTGACGGGTCTTAGTCATCCTGAAGGCGATTTGAGTTTGAGCGGATACTGACACGCTCAAACATTTTCAAGCCTGACGGGTCTTAGTCATCCCGAAGGCAATTTGAGTTTGAGCGGATACTGACACGCTCAAACATTTTCGAGCCTGACGGGTCTTAGATATCCTGAAGGCAATTTGAGTTTGAGCGGATACTGACACGCTCAAACATTTTCGAGCCTAACGGATCTTAATCATCTAGAAGGTAATTTGAGTTTGAGCGGATATTGACACGCTCAAACATTTTCGAGCCTAACGGGGCTTAGTTATCCTGAAGGCAATTCGAGTTTGAGCGGATACTGACACACTCAAACATTTTCGAGCCTAACGGGTCTTAGTTATCCTGAAGGCAATTTGAGTTTGAGCGGACACTGACACGCTCAAACATTTTTGAGCCTAACGGGTCTTAGTTTTCCTGAAGGCAGTTTGAGTTTGAGCGGATACAGACACGCTCAAACATATTTGAGCCTAACGGGTCTTAGTTATCCTGAGGGCAATTTGAGTTTGAGCGGATACTGACACGCTCAAACATTTTCGACCCTAACGGGTCTTAGTTATCCTGAAGGCAATTTGAGTTTGAGCGGATACTGACACGCTCAAACATTTTCGAGCCTAACGCGTCTTAGTTATTCTGAAGGCAATTTGAGTTTGAGCGGGTACTGACACGCTCAAACATTTTCGAACCTAACGGGTCTTAGTTATCCTAAAGGCAATTTGAGTTAGATCGGATACTGACACGCTCAAACATTTTCCAGCCTAACGGGTCTTAGTTATCCTGAAGGTAATTCGAGTCTGAGAGGATACTGACACGCTCGAACATTTTCGAGCCTAACGTATCTTAATCATCCTGAAGGCAATTTGAGTTTGAGCGGATACTGACACGCTCAAACATTTTCGAGCCTAACGGGTCTTAGTTATCCTGAAGGCAATTTGAGTTTGAGTGGATACTAACACCCTCAAACATTTTCCAGCCTAACGGGTCTTAGTTATCCTGAAGGAAATTCGAGTTTGAGAGGATACTGACACGCTCAAACATTTCCGAGCCTAACGGGTCTTAGTTATCCTGAAGGCAATTTGAGTTTGAGCGGACACTGACACGCTCAAACATTTTTGAGCCTAACGGGTCTTAGTTTTCCTGAAGGCAGTTTGAGTTTGAGCGGATACAGACACGCTCAAACATTTTTAAGCCTAACGGGTCTTAGTTATCCTGAGGGCAATTTGAGTTTGAGCGGATACTGACACGCTCAAACATTTTCGACCCTAACGGGTCTTAGTTATCCTAAAGGCAATTTGAGTTTGAGCGGATACTGACACGCTCAAACATTTTCGAGCCTAACGCGTCTTAGTTATTCTGAAGGCAATTTGAGTTTGAGCGGGTACTGACACGCTCAAACATTTTCGAGCCTAACGGGTCTTAGTTATCCTAAAGGCAATTTGAGTTAGAGCGGATACTGACACGCTCAAACATTTTCCAGCCTAACGGGTCTTAGTTATCCTGAAGGTAATTCGAGTCTGAGAGGATACTGACACGCTCGAACATTTTCGAGCCTAACGTATCTTAATCATCCTGAAGGCAACTTGAGTTTGAGCGGATACTGACACGCTCAAACATTTTCGAGCCTAACGGGTCTTAGTTATCCTGAAGGCAATTTGAGTTTGAGTGGATACTAACACCCTCAAACATTTTCCAGCCTAACGGGTCTTAGTTATCCTGAAGGTAATTCGAGTTTGAGAGGATACTGACACGCTCAAACATTTCCGAGCCTAACGGGTCTTAGTTATCCTGAAGTCAATTTGAGTTTGAGCGGATACTGACACGCTCAAACATTTTCGTGCCTAACGGGTCTTAGTTATCCTGATGGCAATTTGAGTTTCAGCCGATACTAACACGCTCAAACATATTTGAGCCTAACGGGTCTTAGTTTTCCTGAAGGGAATTTGACTTTGAGCGGATACTGACACACTCAAACATATTCGAGCCTAACGGATCTTAGTTATCCTGAAGGCAATTTGAGTATGAGCGCGGATACTGACACGCTCAAACATTTTCGAGCCTGACGGGTCTTAGTTATCCTGAAGGCGATTTGAGTTTGAATGGATACTGACACGCTCAAACATTTTCGAGCCTGACGGGTCTTAGTCATCCTGAAGGCGATTTGAGTTTGAGCGGATACTGACACGCTCAAACATTTTCAAGCCTGACGGGTCTTAGTCATCCCGAAGGCAATTTGAGTTTGAGCGGATACTGACACGCTCAAACATTTTCGAGCCTGACGGGTCTTAGATATCCTGAAGGCAATTTGAGTTTGAGCGGATACTGACACGCTCAAACATTTTCGAGCCTAACGGATCTTAATCATCTAGAAGGTAATTTGAGTTTGAGCGGATATTGACACGCTCAAACATTTTCGAGCCTAACGGGGCTTAGTTATCCTGAAGGCAATTCGAGTTTGAGGGGATACTGACACACTCAAACATTTTCGAGCCTAACGGGTCTTAGTTATCCTGAAGGCAATTTGAGTTTGAGCGGACACTGACACGCTCAAACATTTTTGAGCCTAACGGGTCTTAGTTTTCCTGAAGGCAGTTTGAGTTTGAGCGGATACAGACACGCTCAAACATATTTGAGCCTAACGGGTCTTAGTTATCCTGAGGGCAATTTGAGTTTGAGCGGATACTGACACGCTCAAACATTTTCGACCCTAACGGGTCTTAGTTATCCTGAAGGCAATTTGAGTTTGAGCGGATACTGACACGCTCAAACATTTTCGAGCCTAACGCGTCTTAGTTATTCTGAAGGCAATTTGAGTTTGAGCGGGTACTGACACGCTCAAACATTTTCGAACCTAACGGGTCTTAGTTATCCTAAAGGCAATTTGAGTTAGATCGGATACTGACACGCTCAAACATTTTCCAGCCTAACGGGTCTTAGTTATCCTGAAGGTAATTCGAGTCTGAGAGGATACTGACACGCTCGAACATTTTCGAGCCTAACGTATCTTAATCATCCTGAAGGCAATTTGAGTTTGAGCGGATACTGACACGCTCAAACATTTTCGAGCCTAACGGGTCTTAGTTATCCTGAAGGCAATTTGAGTTTGAGTGGATACTAACACCCTCAAACATTTTCCAGCCTAACGGGTCTTAGTTATCCTGAAGGTAATTCGAGTTTGAGAGGATACTGACACGCTCAAACATTTCCGAGCCTAACGGGTCTTAGTTATCCTGAAGTCAATTTGAGTTTGAGCGGATACTGACACGCTCAAACATTTTCGTGCCTAACGGGTCTTAGTTATCCTGATGGCAATTTGAGTTTCAGCCGATACTAACACGCTCAAACATATTTGAGCCTAACGGTTCTTAGTTTTCCTGAAGGGAATTTGACTTTGAGCGGATACTGACACACTCAAACATATTCGAGCCTAACGGATCTTAGTTATCCTGAAGGCAATTTGAGTATGAGCGCGGATACTGACACGCTCAAACATTTTCGAGCCTGACGGGTCTTAGTTATCCTGAAGACGATTTGAGTTTGAATGGATACTGACACGCTCAAACATTTTCGAGCCTGACGGGTCTTAGTCATCCTGAAGGCGATTTGAGTTTGAGCGGATACTGACACGCTCAAACATTTTCAAGCCTGACGGGTCTTAGTCATCCCGAAGGCAATTTGAGTTTGAGCGGATACTGACACGCTCAAACATTTTCGAGCCTGACGGGTCTTAGATATCCTGAAGGCAATTTGAGTTTGAGCGGATACTGACACGCTCAAACATTTTCGAGCCTGACGGGTCTTAGATATCCTGAAGGCAATTTGAGTTTGAGTGGATACTAACACCCTCAAACATTTTCCAGCCTAACGGGTCTTAGTTATCCTGAAGGTAATTCGAGTTTGAGAGGATACTGACACGCTCAAACATTTCCGAGCCTAACGGGTCTTAGTTATCCTGAAGTCAATTTGAGTTTGAGCGGATACTGACACGCTCAAACATTTTCGAGCCTAACGGATCTTAGTTATCCTGAAGGCAATTTGAGTATGAGCGCGGATACTGACACGCTCAAACATTTTCGAGCCTGACGGGTCTTAGTTATCCTGAAGGCGATTTGAGTTTGAATGGATACTGACACGCTCAAACATTTTCGAGCCTGACGGGTCTTAGTCATCCTGAAGGCGATTTGAGTTTGAGCGGATACTGACACGCTCAAACATTTTCAAGCCTGACGGGTCTTAGTCATCCCGAAGGCAATTTGAATTTGAGCGGATACTGACACGCTCAAACATTTTCGAGCCTGACGGGTCTTAGATATCCTGAAGGCAATTTGAGTTTGAGCGGATACTGACACGCTCAAACATTTTCGAGCCTAACGGATCTTAATCATCTAGAAGGTAATTTGAGTTTGAGCGGATATTGACACGCTCAAACATTTTCGAGCCTAACGGGGCTTAGTTATCCTGAAGGCAATTCGAGTTTGAGCGGATACTGACACACTCAAACATTTTCGAGCCTAACGGGTCTTAGTTATCCTGAAGGCAATTTGAGTTTGAGCGGACACTGACACGCTCAAACATTTTTGAGCCTAACGGGTCTTAGTTTTCCTGAAGGCAGTTTGAGTTTGAGCGGATACAGACACGCTCAAACATTTTTAAGCCTAACGGGTTTTAGTTATCCTGAGGGCAATTTGAGTTTGAGCGGATACTGACACGCTCAAACATTTTCGACCCTAACGGGTCTTAGTTATCCTAAAGGCAATTTGAGTTTGAGCGGATACTGACACGCTCAAACATATTCGAGCCTAACGCGTCTTAGTTATTCTGAAGGCAATTTGAGTTTGAGCGGGTACTGACACGCTCAAACATTTTCGAACCTAACGGGTCTTAGTTATCCTAAAGACAATTTGAGTTAGAGCGGATACTGACACGCTCAAACATTTTCCAGCCTAACGGGTCTTAGTTATCCTGAAGGTAATTCGAGTCTGAGAGGATACTGACACGCTCGAACATTTTCGAGCCTAACGTATCTTAATCATCCTGAAGGCAATTTGAGTTTGAGCGGATACTGACACGCTCAAACATTTTCGAGCCTAACGGGTCTTAGTTATCCTGAAGGCAATTTGAGTTTGAGTGGATACTAACACCCTCAAACATTTTCCAGCCTAACGGGTCTTAGTTATCCTGAAGGTAATTCGAGTTTGAGAGGATACTGACACGCTCAAACATTTCCGAGCCTAACGGGTCTTAGTTATCCTGAAGTCAATTTGAGTTTGAGCGGATACTGACACGCTCAAACATTTTCGTGCCTAACGGGTCTTAGTTATCCTGATGGCAATTTGAGTTTCAGCCGATACTAACACGCTCAAACATATTTGAGCCTAACGGGTCTTTGTTTTCCTGAAGGGAATTTGACTTTGAGCGGATACTGACACACTCAAACATATTCGAGCCTAACGGATCTTAGTTATCCTGAAGGCAATTTGAGTATGAGCGCGGATACTGACACGCTCAAACATTTTCGAGCCTGACGGGTCTTAGTTATCCTGAAGGCGATTTGAGTTTGAATGGATACTGACACGCTCAAACATTTTCGAGCCTGACGGGTCTTAGTCATCCTGAAGGCGATTTGAGTTTGAGCGGATACTGACACGCTCAAACATTTTCAAGCCTGACGGGTCTTAGTCATCCCGAAGGCAATTTGAGTTTGAGCGGATACTGACACGCTCAAACATTTTCGAGCCTGACGGGTCTTAGATATCCTGAAGGCAATTTGAGTTTGAGCGGATACTGACACGCTCAAACATTTTCGAGCCTAACGGATCTTAATCATCCTGAAGGCAATTTGAGTTTGAGCGGATACTGACATGCTCAAACATTTTCGAGCCTAACGGGGCTTAGTTATCCTGAAGGCAATTTGAGTTTGAGCGGATACTGACGCACTCAAACATTTTCGAGCCTAACGGGTCTTAGTTATCCTGAAGGCAATTTGATTTTGAGCGGACACTGACACGCTCAAACATTTTTGAGCCTAACGGGTCTTAGTTTTCCTGAAGGCAGTTTGAGTTTGAGCGGATACAGACACGCTCAAACATTTTTAAGCCTAACGGGTCTTAGTTATCCTGAGGGCAATTTGAGTTTGAGCGGATACTGACACGCTCAAACATTTTCGACCCTAACGGGTCTTAGTTATCCTAAAGGCAATTTGAGTTTGAGCGGATACTGACACGCTCAAACATTTTCGAGCCTAATGCGTCTTAGTTATCTTGAAGGCAATTTGAGTTTGAGCGGATACTGACACGCTCAAACATTTTCGAGCCTAACGGGTCGTAGTTATCCTAAAGGCAATTTGAGTTAGAGCGGATACTGACACGCTCAAACATTTTCCAGCCTAACGGGTCTTAGTTATCCTGAAGGTAATTCGAGTTTGAGAGGATACTGACACGCTCAAACATTTTCGAGCCTAACGGGTCTCAGTTATCCTGAAGTCAATTTGAATTTGAGCGGATACTGACACGCTCAAACATTTTCGTGCCTAACGGGTCTTAGTTATCCTGAAGGCAATTTAAGTTTCAGCTGATACTGACACGCTCAAACATTTTCGAGCCTAACGTATCTTAATCATCCTGAAGGCAATTTGAGTTTGAGCGGATACTGACACGCTCAAACATTTTCGAGCCTAACGGATCTTAATCATCCTGAAGGCAATTTGAGTTTGACCGGATACTGACACGCTCAAACATTTTCGTCCCTAACGGGTCTTAGTTATCCTGAAGGCAATTTGAGTTTCAGCCGATACTGACACGGTCAAACATATTTGAGCCTAACGGGTCTTAGTTTTCATGAAGGGAATTTGACTTTGAGCGGATACTGACACGCTCAAACATATTCGAGCCTAACGGATCTTAGTTATCCTGAAGGCAATTTGAGTATGAGCGCGGATACTGACACGCTCAAACATTTTCGAGCCTGACGGGTCTTAGTTATCCTGAAGGCGATTTGAGTTTGAGTGGATACTGACACGCTCAAACATTTTCGAGCCTGACGGGTCTTAATCATCCTGAAGGCGATTTGAGTTTGAGCGGATACAGACACGCTCAAACATTTTTAAGCCTGACGGGTCTTAGTCATCCTAAAGGCAATTTGAGTTTGAGCGGATACTGACACGCTCAAACATTTTCGAGCCTGACGGGTCTTAGATATCCTGAAGGCAATTTGAGTTTGAGCGGATACTGACACGCTCAAACATTTTCGAGCCTAACGGATCTTAATCATCTAGAAGGTAATTTGAGTTTGAGCGGATATTGACACGCTCAAACATTTTCGAGCCTAACGGGGCTTAGTTATCCTGAAGGCAATTCGAGTTTGAGCGGATACTGACACACTCAAACATTTTCGAGCCTAACGGGTCTTAGTTATCCTGAAGGCAATTTGAGTTTGAGCGGACACTGACACGCTCAAACATTTTTGAGCCTAACGGGTCTTAGTTTTCCTGAAGGCAGTTTGAGTTTGAGCGGATACAGACACGCTCAAACATTTTTAAGCCTAACGTGTCTTAGTTATCCTGAGGGCAATTTGAGTTTGAGCGGATACTGACACGCTCAAACATTTTCGACCCTAACGGGTCTTAGTTATCCTAAAGGCAATTTGAGTTTGAGCGGATACTGACACGCTCAAACATTTTCGAGCCTAACGCGTCTTAGTTATCCTGAAGGCAATTTGAGTTTGAGCGGATACTGACACGCTCAAACATTTTCGAGCCTAACGGGTCTTAGTTATCCTAAAGGCAATTTGAGTTAGAGCGGATACTGACACGCTCAAACATTTTCCAGCCTAACGGGTCTTAGTTATCCTGAAGGTAATTCGAGTCTGAGAGGATACTAACACGCTCAAACATTTTTGAGCCTAACGGGTCTTAGTTATCCTGAAGTCAATTTGAATTTGAGCGGATACTGACACGCTCAAACATTTTCGTGCCAAACGGGTCTTAGTTATCCTGAAGGCAATTTGAGTTTCAGCTGATACTGACATGCTCAAACATTTTCGAGCCTAACGTATCTTAATCATCCTGAAGGCAATTTGAGTTTGAGCGGATACTGACACCCTCAAACATTTTCGAGCCTAACAGATCTTAATCATCCTGAAGGCAATTTGAGTTTGAGCGGATACTGACACGCTCAAACATTTTCGTGCCTAACGGGTCTTAGTTATCCTGAAGGCAATTTGAGTTTCAGGCGATGACACGCTCAAACATATTTGAGCCTAACGGGTCTATGTTTTCCTGAAGGGAATTTGACTTTGAGCGGATACTGACACGGTCAAATATATTCGAGCCTAACGGATCTTAGTTATCCTGAAGGCAATTTGAGTATGAGTGCGGTTACTGACACGCTCAAACATTTTCGAGCCTGACGGGTCTTAGTTATCCTGAAGGCGATTTGAGTTTGAGTGGATACTGACACGCTCAAACATTTCCGAGCCTGACGGGTCTTAGTCATCCTGAAGGCGATTTGAGTTTGAGCAGATACTGACACTCTCAAACATTTTCAAGCCTGACGGGTCTTAGTCATCCTGAAGGCAATTTGAGTTTAAGCGGATACTGACAAGCTCAAACATTTTCGAGCCTGACGGGTCTTAGATATCCTGAAGGCAATTTGATTTTGAGCGGATACTGACACGCTGAAACATTTTCGAGCCTAACGGATCTTAATCATCCTGAAGGCAATTTGAGTTTGAGCGGATACTGACACGCTCAAACATTTTCGAGCCTAACGGGGCTTAGTTATCCTGAAGGCAATTTGAGTTTGAGCGGATTCTGACACACTCAAACATTTTCGAGCCTAACGGGTCTTAGTTATCCTGAAGGCAATTTGAGTTTGAGCGGACACTGACACGCTCAAACATTTTCGAGCCTAACGGGTCTTAGTTTTATTGAAGGCAGTTTGAGTTTGAGCGGATACTGACACGCTCAAATATTTTTAAGGTCTAACGGGTCTTAGTTATCCTGAGGGTAATTTGAGTTTTAGCGGATACTGACACGCTCAAACATTTTCGACCCTAACGGGTCTTAGTTATCCTGAAGGCAATTTGAGTTTGAGCGGATACTGACACGCTCAAACATTTTCGAGCCTACCGCGTCTTAGTTATCCTGAAGGCAATTTGAGTTTGAGCGGATACTGACACGCTCAAACATTTTCGAGCCTAACGGGGCTTAGTTATCCCGAAGGCAATTTGAGTTTGAGCGGATATTGACACACCCAAACATTTTCGAGCCTAACGGGTCTTAGTTATCCTGAGGGCAATTTGAGTTTAAGCGGATACTGACACGCTCAAACATTTTCGACCCTAACGGGTCTTAGTTATCCTGAAGGCAATTTGAGTTTGAGCGGATACTGACACGCTCAAACATTTTCGAGCCTAACGCGTCTTAGTTATTCTGAAGGCAATTTGAGTTTGAGCGGATACTGACACGCTCAAACATTTTCGACCCTAATGGGTCTTAGTTATCGTAAAGGCAATTTGAGTTTGAGCGGATACTGACACGCTCAAACATTTTCGAGCCTAACGCGTCTTAGTTATCTTGAAGGCAATTTGAGTTTGAGCGGATACTGACACGCTCAAACATTTTCGAGCCTGACGGGTCTTAGTTATCCTGAAGGCGATTTGAGTTTGAGCGGATACTGACACGCTCAAACATTTTCGAGCCTAACGGGTCGTAGTTATCCTAAAGGCAATTTGAGTTAGAGTGGATACTGACACGCTCAAACATTTTCCAGCCTAACGGGTCTTAGTTATCCTGAAGGTAATTCGAGTTTGAGAGGATACTGACACGCTCAAACATTTTCGAGCCTAACGGGTCTCAGTTATCCTGAAGTCAATTTGAATTTGAGCGGATACTGACACGCTCAAACATTTTCGTGCCTAACGGGTCTTAGTTATCCTGAAGGCAACTTGAGTT
Source organism: Agrostemma githago (assembly GCA_958450325.1). NCBI lineage: Eukaryota > Viridiplantae > Streptophyta > Magnoliopsida > Caryophyllales > Caryophyllaceae > Agrostemma > Agrostemma githago. Next base: position 53,892,865 of record OY288247.1, on the reverse strand, counting down.
TCAGCCGATACTGACACGCTCAAACATATTTGAGCCTAACGGGTCTTAGTTTTCCTGAAGGGAATTTGACTTTGAGCTGATACTGACACGCTCAAACATATTCGAGCCTAACGGATCTTAGTTATCCTGAAGGCAATTTGAGTATGAGCGCGGATACTGACACCCTCAAACATTTTCGAGCCTAACAGATCTTAATCATCCTGAAGGCAATTTGAGTTTGAGCGGATACTGACACGCTCAAACATTTTCGTGCCTAACGGGTCTTAGTTATCCTGAAGGCAATTTGAGTTTCAGGCGATGACACGCTCAAACATATTTGAGCCTAACGGGTCTATGTTTTCCTGAAGGGAATTTGACTTTGAGCGGATACTGACACGGTCAAATATATTCGAGCCTAACAGATCTTAGTTATCCTGAAGGCAATTTGAGTATGAGTGCGGTTACTGACACGCTCAAACATTTTCGAGCCTGACGGGTCTTAGTTATCCTGAAGGCGATTTGAGTTTGAGTGGATACTGACACGCTCAAACATTTCCGAGCCTGACGGGTCTTAGTCATCCTGAAGGCGATTTGAGTTTGAGCAGATACTGACACTCTCAAACATTTTCAAGCCTGACGGGTCTTAGTCATCCTGAAGGCAATTTGAGTTTAAGCGGATACTGACAAGCTCAAACATTTTCGAGCCTGACGGGTCTTAGATATCCTGAAGGCAATTTGATTTTGAGCGGATACTGACACGCTGAAACATTTTCGAGCCTAACGGATCTTAATCATCCTGAAGGCAATTTGAGTTTGAGCGGATACTGACACGCTCAAACATTTTCGAGCCTAACGGGGCTTAGTTATCCTGAAGGCAATTTGAGTTTGAGCGGATTCTGACACACTCAAACATTTTCGAGCCTAACGGGTCTTAGTTATCCTGAAGGCAATTTGAGTTTGAGCGGACACTGACACGCTCAAACATTTTCGAGCCTAACGGGTCTTAGTTTTATTGAAGGCAGTTTGAGTTTGAGCGGATACTGACACGCTCAAATATTTTTAAGGTCTAACGGGTCTTAGTTATCCTGAGGGTAATTTGAGTTTTAGCGGATACTGACACGCTCAAACATTTTCGACCCTAACGGGTCTTAGTTATCCTGAAGGCAATTTGAGTTTGAGCGGATACTGACACGCTCAAACATTTTCGAGCCTACCGCGTCTTAGTTATCCTGAAGGCAATTTGAGTTTGAGCGGATACTGACACGCTCAAACATTTTCGAGCCTAACGGGGCTTAGTTATCCCGAAGGCAATTTGAGTTTGAGCGGATATTGACACACCCAAACATTTTCGAGCCTAACGGGTCTTAGTTATCCTGAGGGCAATTTGAGTTTAAGCGGATACTGACACGCTCAAACATTTTCGACCCTAACGGGTCTTAGTTATCCTGAAGGCAATTTGAGTTTGAGCGGATACTGACACGCTCAAACATTTTCGAGCCTAACGCGTCTTAGTTATTCTGAAGGCAATTTGAGTTTGAGCGGATACTGACACGCTCAAACATTTTCGACCCTAATGGGTCTTAGTTATCGTAAAGGCAATTTGAGTTTGAGCGGATACTGACACGCTCAAACATTTTCGAGCCTAACGCGTCTTAGTTATCTTGAAGGCAATTTGAGTTTGAGCGGATACTGACACGCTCAAACATTTTCGAGCCTGACGGGTCTTAGTTATCCTGAAGGCGATTTGAGTTTGAGCGGATACTGACACGCTCAAACATTTTCGAGCCTAACGGGTCGTAGTTATCCTAAAGGCAATTTGAGTTAGAGTGGATACTGACACGCTCAAACATTTTCCAGCCTAACGGGTCTTAGTTATCCTGAAGGTAATTCGAGTTTGAGAGGATACTGACACGCTCAAACATTTTCGAGCCTAACGGGTCTCAGTTATCCTGAAGTCAATTTGAATTTGAGCGGATACTGACACGCTCAAACATTTTCGTGCCTAACGGGTCTTAGTTATCCTGAAGGCAATTTAAGTTTCAGCTGATACTGACACGCTCAAACATTTTCGAGCCTAACGTATCTTAATCATCCTGAAGGCAATTTGAGTATGAGTGCGGTTACTGACACGCTCAAACATTTTCGAGCCTGACGGGTCTTAGTTATCCTGAAGGCGATTTGAGTTTGAGTGGATACTGACACGCTCAAACATTTCCGAGCCTGACGGGTCTTAGTCATCCTGAAGGCGATTTGAGTTTGAGCAGATACTGACACTCTCAAACATTTTCAAGCCTGACGGGTCTTAGTCATCCTGAAGGCAATTTGAGTTTAAGCGGATACTGACAAGCTCAAACATTTTCGAGCCTGACGGGTCTTAGATATCCTGAAGGCAATTTGATTTTGAGCGGATACTGACACGCTGAAACATTTTCGAGCCTAACGGATCTTAATCATCCTGAAGGCAATTTGAGTTTGAGCGGATACTGACACGCTCAAACATTTTCGAGCCTAACGGGGCTTAGTTATCCTGAAGGCAATTTGAGTTTGAGCGGATTCTGACACACTCAAACATTTTCGAGCCTAACGGGTCTTAGTTATCCTGAAGGCAATTTGAGTTTGAGCGGACACTGACACGCTCAAACATTTTCGAGCCTAACGGGTCTTAGTTTTATTGAAGGCAGTTTGAGTTTGAGCGGATACTGACACGCTCAAATATTTTTAAGGTCTAACGGGTCTTAGTTATCCTGAGGGTAATTTGAGTTTTAGCGGATACTGACACGCTCAAACATTTTCGACCCTAACGGGTCTTAGTTATCCTGAAGGCAATTTGAGTTTGAGCGGATACTGACACGCTCAAACATTTTCGAGCCTACCGCGTCTTAGTTATCCTGAAGGCAATTTGAGTTTGAGCGGATACTGACACGCTCAAACATTTTCGAGCCTAACGGGGCTTAGTTATCCCGAAGGCAATTTGAGTTTGAGCGGATATTGACACACCCAAACATTTTCGAGCCTAACGGGTCTTAGTTATCCTGAGGGCAATTTGAGTTTAAGCGGATACTGACACGCTCAAACATTTTCGACCCTAACGGGTCTTAGTTATCCTGAAGGCAATTTGAGTTTGAGCGGATACTGACACGCTCAAACATTTTCGAGCCTAACGCGTCTTAGTTATTCTGAAGGCAATTTGAGTTTGAGCGGATACTGACACGCTCAAACATTTTCGACCCTAATGGGTCTTAGTTATCGTAATGGCAATTTGAGTTTGAGCGGATACTGACACGCTCAAACATTTTCGAGCCTAACGCGTCTTAGTTATCTTGAAGGCAATTTGAGTTTGAGCGGATACTGACACGCTCAAACATTTTCGAGCCTGACGGGTCTTAGTTATCCTGAAGGCGATTTGAGTTTGAGCGGATACTGACACGCTCAAACATTTTCGAGCCTAACGGGTCGTAGTTATCCTAAAGGCAATTTGAGTTAGAGTGGATACTGACACGCTCAAACATTTTCCAGCCTAACGGGTCTTAGTTATCCTGAAGGTAATTCGAGTTTGAGAGGATACTGACACGCTCAAACATTTTCGAGCCTAACGGGTCTCAGTTATCCTGAAGTCAATTTGAATTTGAGCGGATACTGACACGCTCAAACATTTTCGTGCCTAACGGGTCTTAGTTATCCTGAAGGCAATTTAAGTTTCAGCTGATACTGACACGCTCAAACATTTTCGAGCCTAACGTATCTTAATCATCCTGAAGGCAATTTGAGTTTGAGCGGATACTGACACGCTCAAACATTTTCGAGCCTAACGGATCTTAATCATCCTGAAGGCAATTTGAATTTGACCGGATACTGACACGCTCAAACATTTTCGTGCCTAACGGGTCTTAGTTATCCTGAAGGCAATTTGAGTTTCCGCCGATACTGACACGGTCAAACATATTTTAGCCTAACGGGTCTTAGTTTTCATGAAGGGAATTTGACTTTGAGCGGATACTGACACGCTCAAACATATTCGAGCCTAACGGATCTTAGTTATCCTGAAGGCAATTTGAGTATGAGCGCGGATACTGACACGCTCAAACATTTTCGAGCCTGACGGGTCTTAGTTATCCTGAAGGCGATTTGAGTTTGAGTGGATACTGACACGCTCAAACATTTTCGAGCCTGACGGGTCTTAGTCATCCTGAAGGCGATTTGAGTTTGAGCGGATACAGACACGCTCAAACATTTTCAAGCCTGACGGGTCTTAGTCATCCTAAAGGCAATTTGAGTTTGAGCGGATACTGACACGCTCAAACATTTTTGAGCCTGACGGGTCTTAGATATCCTGAAGGCAATTTGAGTTTGAGCGGATACTGACACGCTCAAACATTTTCGAGCCTGACGGGTCTTAGATATCCTGAAGGCAATTTGATTTTGAGCGGATACTGACACGCTGAAACATTTTCGAGCCTAACGGATCTTAATCATCCTGAAGGCAATTTGAGTTTGAGCGGATACTGACACGCTCAAACATTTTCGAGCCTAACGGGGCTTAGTTATCCTGAAGGCAATTTGAGTTTGAGCGGATTCTGACACACTCAAACATTTTCGAGCCTAACGGGTCTTAGTTATCCTGAAGGCAATTTGAGTTTGAGCGGACACTGACACGCTCAAACATTTTCGAGCCTAACGGGTCTTAGTTTTATTGAAGGCAGTTTGAGTTTGAGCGGATACTGACACGCTCAAATATTTTTAAGGTCTAACGGGTCTTAGTTATCCTGAGGGTAATTTGAGTTTTAGCGGATACTGACACGCTCAAACATTTTCGACCCTAACGGGTCTTAGTTATCCTGAAGGCAATTTGAGTTTGAGCGGATACTGACACGCTCAAACATTTTCGAGCCTACCGCGTCTTAGTTATCCTGAAGGCAATTTGAGTTTGAGCGGATACTGACACGCTCAAACATTTTCGAGCCTAACGGGGCTTAGTTATCCCGAAGGCAATTTGAGTTTGAGCGGATATTGACACACCCAAACATTTTCGAGCCTAACGGGTCTTAGTTATCCTGAGGGCAATTTGAGTTTAAGCGGATACTGACACGCTCAAACATTTTCGACCCTAACGGGTCTTAGTTATCCTGAAGGCAATTTGAGTTTGAGCGGATACTGACACGCTCAAACATTTTCGAGCCTAACGCGTCTTAGTTATTCTGAAGGCAATTTGAGTTTGAGCGGATACTGACACGCTCAAACATTTTCGACCCTAATGGGTCTTAGTTATCGTAAAGGCAATTTGAGTTTGAGCGGATACTGACACGCTCAAACATTTTCGAGCCTAACGCGTCTTAGTTATCTTGAAGGCAATTTGAGTTTGAGCGGATACTGACACGCTCAAACATTTTCGAGCCTGACGGGTCTTAGTTATCCTGAAGGCGATTTGAGTTTGAGCGGATACTGACACGCTCAAACATTTTCGAGCCTAACGGGTCGTAGTTATCCTAAAGGCAATTTGAGTTAGAGTGGATACTGACACGCTCAAACATTTTCCAGCCTAACGGGTCTTAGTTATCCTGAAGGTAATTCGAGTTTGAGAGGATACTGACACGCTCAAACATTTTCGAGCCTAACGGGTCTCAGTTATCCTGAAGTCAATTTGAATTTGAGCGGATACTGACACGCTCAAACATTTTCGTGCCTAACGGGTCTTAGTTATCCTGAAGGCAATTTAAGTTTCAGCTGATACTGACACGCTCAAACATTTTCGAGCCTAACGTATCTTAATCATCCTGAAGGCAATTTGAGTTTGAGCGGATACTGACACGCTCAAACATTTTCGAGCCTAACGGATCTTAATCATCCTGAAGGCAATTTGAATTTGACCGGATACTGACACGCTCAAACATTTTCGTGCCTAACGGGTCTTAGTTATCCTGAAGGCAATTTGAGTTTCCGCCGATACTGACACGGTCAAACATATTTTAGCCTAACGGGTCTTAGTTTTCATGAAGGGAATTTGACTTTGAGCGGATACTGACACGCTCAAACATATTCGAGCCTAACGGATCTTAGTTATCCTGAAGGCAATTTGAGTATGAGCGCGGATACTGACACGCTCAAACATTTTCGAGCCTGACGGGTCTTAGTTATCCTGAAGGCGATTTGAGTTTGAGTGGATACTGACACGCTCAAACATTTTCGAGCCTGACGGGTCTTAGTCATCCTGAAGGCGATTTGAGTTTGAGCGGATACAGACACGCTCAAACATTTTCAAGCCTGACGGGTCTTAGTCATCCTAAAGGCAATTTGAGTTTGAGCGGATACTGACACGCTCAAACATTTTTGAGCCTGACGGGTCTTAGATATCCTGAAGGCAATTTGAGTTTGAGCGGATACTGACACGCTCAAACATTTTCGAGCCTGACGGGTCTTAGATATCCTGAAGGCAATTTGATTTTGAGCGGATACTGACACGCTGAAACATTTTCGAGCCTAACGGATCTTAATCATCCTGAAGGCAATTTGAGTTTGAGCGGATACTGACACGCTCAAACATTTTCGAGCCTAACGGGGCTTAGTTATCCTGAAGGCAATTTGAGTTTGAGCGGATTCTGACACACTCAAACATTTTCGAGCCTAACGGGTCTTAGTTATCCTGAAGGCAATTTGAGTTTGAGCGGACACTGACACGCTCAAACATTTTCGAGCCTAACGGGTCTTAGTTTTATTGAAGGCAGTTTGAGTTTGAGCGGATACTGACACGCTCAAATATTTTTAAGGTCTAACGGGTCTTAGTTATCCTGAGGGTAATTTGAGTTTTAGCGGATACTGACACGCTCAAACATTTTCGACCCTAACGGGTCTTAGTTATCCTGAAGGCAATTTGAGTTTGAGCGGATACTGACACGCTCAAACATTTTCGAGCCTACCGCGTCTTAGTTATCCTGAAGGCAATTTGAGTTTGAGCGGATACTGACACGCTCAAACATTTTCGAGCCTAACGGGGCTTAGTTATCCCGAAGGCAATTTGAGTTTGAGCGGATATTGACACACCCAAACATTTTCGAGCCTAACGGGTCTTAGTTATCCTGAGGGCAATTTGAGTTTAAGCGGATACTGACACGCTCAAACATTTTCGACCCTAACGGGTCTTAGTTATCCTGAAGGCAATTTGAGTTTGAGCGGATACTGACACGCTCAAACATTTTCGAGCCTAACGCGTCTTAGTTATTCTGAAGGCAATTTGAGTTTGAGCGGATACTGACACGCTCAAACATTTTCGACCCTAATGGGTCTTAGTTATCGTAAAGGCAATTTGAGTTTGAGCGGATACTGACACGCTCAAACATTTTCGAGCCTAACGCGTCTTAGTTATCTTGAAGGCAATTTGAGTTTGAGCGGATACTGACACGCTCAAACATTTTCGAGCCTGACGGGTCTTAGTTATCCTGAAGGCGATTTGAGTTTGAGCGGATACTGACACGCTCAAACATTTTCGAGCCTAACGGGTCGTAGTTATCCTAAAGGCAATTTGAGTTAGAGTGGATACTGACACGCTCAAACATTTTCCAGCCTAACGGGTCTTAGTTATCCTGAAGGTAATTCGAGTTTGAGAGGATACTGACACGCTCAAACATTTTCGAGCCTAACGGGTCTCAGTTATCCTGAAGTCAATTTGAATTTGAGCGGATACTGACACGCTCAAACATTTTCGTGCCTAACGGGTCTTAGTTATCCTGAAGGCAATTTAAGTTTCAGCTGATACTGACACGCTCAAACATTTTCGAGCCTAACGTATCTTAATCATCCTGAAGGCAATTTGAGTTTGAGCGGATACTGACACGCTCAAACATTTTCGAGCCTAACGGATCTTAATCATCCTGAAGGCAATTTGAATTTGACCGGATACTGACACGCTCAAACATTTTCGTGCCTAACGGGTCTTAGTTATCCTGAAGGCAATTTGAGTTTCCGCCGATACTGACACGGTCAAACATATTTTAGCCTAACGGGTCTTAGTTTTCATGAAGGGAATTTGACTTTGAGCGGATACTGACACGCTCAAACATATTCGAGCCTAACGGATCTTAGTTATCCTGAAGGCAATTTGAGTATGAGCGCGGATACTGACACGCTCAAACATTTTCGAGCCTGACGGGTCTTAGTTATCCTGAAGGCGATTTGAGTTTGAGTGGATACTGACACGCTCAAACATTTTCGAGCCTGACGGGTCTTAGTCATCCTGAAGGCGATTTGAGTTTGAGCGGATACAGACACGCTCAAACATTTTCAAGCCTGACGGGTCTTAGTCATCCTAAAGGCAATTTGAGTTTGAGCGGATACTGACACGCTCAAACATTTTTGAGCCTGACGGGTCTTAGATATCCTGAAGGCAATTTGAGTTTGAGCGGATACTGACACGCTCAAACATTTTCGAGCCTAACGGATCTTAATCATCCGGAAGGTAATTTAAGTTTGAGCGGATACTGACACGCTCAAACATTTTCGAGCCTAACGGGTCTTAGTTATCCTGAAGGCAATTTGAGTTTGAGCGGACACTGACACGCTCAAACATTTTTGAGCCTAACGGGTCTTAGTTTTCCTGAAGGCAGTTTGAGTTTGAGCGGATACAGACACGGTCAAACATTTTTAAGCCTAACGGGTCTTAGTTATCCTGAGGGCAATTTGAGTTTGAGCGGATACTGACAAGCTCAAACATTTTCGACCCTAACGGGTCTTAGTTATCCTAAAGGCAATTTGAGTTTGAGCGGATACTGACACGCTCAAACATTTTCGAGCCTAACGCGTCTTAGTTATCCTGAAGGCAATTTGAGATTGAGCGGATACTGACACGCTCAAACATTTTCGAGCCTAACGGTTCTTAGTTATCCTAAAGGCAATTTGAGTTAGAGCGGATACTGACACGCTCAAACATTTTCCAGCCTAACGGGTCTTAGTTATCCTGAAGGTAATTCGAGTTTGAGAGGATTCTGACACGCTCAAACATTTCGAGCCTAACGGGTCTTAGTTATCCTGAAGTCAATTTGAATTTGAGCGGAAATTGACACGCTCAAACATTTTCGTGCCTAACGGGTCTTAGTTTTCCTTAAGGCAATTTGAGTTTCAGCTGATACTGACACGCTCAAACATTTTCGAGCCTAACGTATCTTAATCATCCTGAAGGCAATTTGAGTTTGAGCGGATACTGACACCCTCAAACATTTTCGAGCCTAACAGATCTTAATCATCCTGAAGGCAATTTGAGTTTGAGCGGATACTGACACGCTCAAACATTTTCGTGCCTAACGGGTCTTAGTTATCCTGAAGGCAATTTGAGTTTCAGGCGATGACACGCTCAAACATATTTGAGCCTAACGGGTCTAAGTTTTCCTGAAGGGAATTTGACTTTGAGCGGATACTGACACGGTCAAATATATTTGAGCCTAACGGATCTTAGTTATCCTGAAGGCAATTTGAGTATGAGTGCGGATACTGACACGCTCAAACATTTTCGAGCCTGACGGGTCATAGTTATCCTGAAGGCGATTTGAGTTTGAGTGGATACTGACACGCTCAAACATTTTCGAGCCTGACGGGTCTTAGTCATCCTGAAGGCGATTTGAGTTTGAGCGGATACTGACACGCTCAAACATTTTCAAGCCTGACGGGTCTTAGTCATCCTGAAGGCAATTTGAGTTTAAGCGGATACTGACACACTCAAACATTTTCGAGCCTGACGGGTCTTAGATATCCTGAAGGCAATTTGATTTTGAGCGGATACTGACACGCTGAAACATTTTCGAGCCTAACGGATCTTAATCATCCTGAAGGCAATTTGAGTTTGAGCGGATACTGACACGCTCAAACATTTTCGAGCCTAACGGGGCTTAGTTATCCTGAAGGCAATTTGAGTTTGAGCGGATACTGACACACTCAAACATTTTCGAGCCTAACGGGTCTTAGTTATCTTGAAGGCAATTTGAGTTTGAGCGGACACTGACACACTCAAACATTTTCGAGCCTAACGGGTCTTAGTTTTATTGAAGGCAGTTTGAGTTTGAGCGGATACTAACACGCTCAAATATTTTTAAGCCTAACGGGTCTTAGTTATCCTGAGGGCAATTTGAGTTTAAGCGGATACTGACACGCTCAAACATTTTCGACCCTAACGGGTCTTAGTTATCCTGAAGGCAATTTGAGTTTGAGCGGATACTGACACGCTCAAACATTTTCGAGCCTACCGCGTCTTAGTTATCCTGAAGGCAATTTGAGTTTGAGCGGATACTGACACGCTCAAACATTTTCGAGCCTAAAGGGGCTTAGTTATCCTGAAGGCAATTTGAGTTTGAGCGGATATTGACACACCCAAACATTTTCGAGCCTAACGGGTCTTAGTTATCCTGAGGGCAATTTGAGTTTAAGCGGATACTGACACGCTCAAACATTTTCGACCCTAACGGGTCTTAGTTATCCTGAAGGCAATTTGAGTTTGAGCGGATACTGACACGCTCAAACATTTTCGAGCCTAACGCATCTTAGTTATCCTGAAGGCAATTTGAGTTTGAGCGGATACTGACATGCTCAAACATTTTCGAGCCTAACGGGTCTTAGTTATCCTAAAGGCAATTTGAGTTTGAGCGGATACTGACACGCTCAAACATTTTCCAGCCTAACGGGTCTTAGTTATCCTGAAGGCAATTTGAGTTTGAGCCGATACTGACACGCTCAAACATATTTGAGCCTAACGGGTCTTAGTTTTCATGAAGGGAATTTGACTTTGAGCGGATACTGACACGCTCAAACATATTCGAGCCTAACGGATCTTAGTTATCCTGAAGGGAATTTGAGTATGAGCGCGGATACTGACACGCTCAAACATTTTCGAGCCTGACGGGTCTTAGTTATCCTGAAGGCGATTTGAGTATGAGCGCGGATACTGACACGCTCAAACATTTTCGAGCCTGACGGGTCTTAGTTATCCTGAAGGCGATTTGAGTTTAAGTGGATACTGACACGCTCAAACATTTTCGAGCCTGACGGGTCTTAGTCATCCTGAAGGCGATTTGAGTTTGAGCGGATACAGACACGCTCAAACATTTTCAAGCCTGACGGGTCTTAGTCATCCTAAAGGCAATTTGAGTTTGAGCGGATACTGACACGCTCAAACATTTTTGAGCCTAACGGGGATTAGTTATCCTGAAGGCAATTTGAGTTTGAGCGGATACCGACACACTCAAACATTTTCGAGCCTAACGGGTCTTAGTTATCCTGAAGGCAATTTGAGTTTGAGCGGACACTGACACGCTCAAACATTTTTGAGCCTAACGGGTCTTAGTTTTCCAGAAGGCAGTTTGAGTTTGAGCGGATACTGACACGCTCAAACAATTTTGAGCCTAACGGGTCTTAGTTATCCTGAAGGCAATTTGGGTTTGAGCGGATACTGACACGATCAAACATTTTCGAGGCTAAGGGATCTTAGTTATCCTGAAGGCAATTTGTGTTTGAGCGGATACTGACACGCTCAAACATTTTCGAGCCTAACGGATCTTAGTTATCCTGAAGACAATTTGAGTTTGAGCGGATACTGACACGCTCAAACATTTTCGAGCCTAACGCGTCTTAGTTATCCTGAAGGCAATTTGAGTTTGAGCGGATACTGACACGCTCAAACATTTTCGAGCCTAACGGTTCTTAGTTATCCTAAAGGCAATTTGAGTTAGAGCGGATACTGACACGCTCAAACATTTTCCAGCCTAACGGGTCTTAGTTATCCTGAAGGTAATTCGAGTTTGAGAAGATACTGACACGCTCAAACATTTTCGAGCCTAACGGGTCTTAGTTATCCTGAAGTCAATTTGAATTTGAGCGGAAATTGACACGCTCAAACATTTTCGTGCCTAACGGGTCTTAGTTATCCTGAAGGCAATTTGAGTTTCAGCTGATACTGACACGCTCAAACATTTTCGAGCCTAACGTATCTTAATCATCCTGAAGGCAATTTGAGTTTGAGCGGATACTGACACCCTCAAACATTTTCGAGCCTAACGGATCTTAATCATCCTGAAGGCAATTTGAGTTTGAGCGGATACTGACACGCTCAAACATTTTCGTGCCTAACGGGTCTTAGTTATCCTGAAGGAGATTTGAGTTTCAGGCGATGACACGCTCAAACATATTTGAGCCTAACGGGTCTAAGTTTTCGTGAAGGGAATTTGACTTTGAGCGGATACTGACACGGTCAAATATATTTGAGCCTAACGGATCTTAGTTATCCTGAAGGCAATTTGAGTATGAGTGCGGATACTGACACGCTCAAACATTTTCGAGCCTGACGGGTCATAGTTATCCTGAAGGCGATTTGAGCTTGAGTGGATACTGACACGCTCAAACATTTTCGTGCCTGACGGGTCTTAGTCATCCTGAAGGCGATTTGAGTTTGAGCGGATACTGACACGCTCAAACATTTTCAAGCCTGACGGGTCTTAGTCATCCTGAAGGCAATTTGAGTTTAAGCGGATACTGACACACTCAAACATTTTCGAGCCTGACGGGTCTTAGATATCCTGAAGGCAATTTGATTTTGAGCGGATACTGACACGCTGAAACATTTTCGAGCCTAACGGATCTTAATCATCCTGAAGGCAATTTGAGTTTGAGCGGATACTGACACGCTCAAACATTTTCGAGCCTAACGGGGCTTAGTTATCCTGAAGGCAATTTGAGTTTGAGCGGATACTGACACACTCAAACATTTTCGAGCCTAACGGGTCTTAGTTATCCTGAAGGCAATTTGAGTTTGAGCGGACACTGACACGCTCAAACATTTTCGAGCCTAACGGGTCTTAGTTTTATTGAAGGCAGTTTGAGTTTGAGCGGATACTGACTCGCTCAAATATTTTTAAGCCTAACGGGTCTTAGTTATCCTGAGGGCAATTTGAGTTTAAGCGGATACTGACACGCTCAAACATTTTCGAGCCTAACGGGTCTTAGTTATCCTGAAGGCAATTTGAGTTTGAGCGGACACTGACACGCTCAAACATTTTCGACCCTAACGGGTCTTAGTTATCCTGAAGGCAATTTGAGTTTGAGCGGATACTGACACGCTCAAACATTTTCGAGCCAAAAGGGGCTTAGTTATCCTGAAGGCAATTTGACTTTGAGCGGATATTGACACACCCAAACATTTTCGAGCCTAACGGGTCTTAGTTATCCTGAGGGCAATTTGAGTTTAAGCGGATACTGACACGCTCAAACATTTTCGACCCTAACGGGTCTTAGTTATCCTGAAGGCAATTTGAGTTTGAGCGGATACTGACACGCTCAAACATTTTCGAGCCTAACGCATCTTAGTTATCCTGAAGGCAATTTGAGTTTGAGCGGATACTGACATGCTCAAACATTTTCGAGCCTAACGGGTCTTAGTTATCCTAAAGGCAATTTGAGTTTGAGCGGATACTGACACGCTCAAACATTTTCCAGCCTAACGGGTCTTAGTTATCCTGAAGGCAATTTGAGTTTGAGCCGATACTGACACGCTCAAACATATTTGAGCCTAACGGGTCTTAGTTTTCATGAAGGGAATTTGACTTTGAGCGGATACTGACACGCTCAAACATATTCGAGCCTAACGGATCTTAGTTATCCTGAAGGGAATTTGAGTATGAGCGCGAATACTGACACGCTCAAACATTTTCGAGCCTGACGGGTCTTAGTTATCCTGAAGGCGATTTGAGTATGAGCGCGGATACTTACACGCTCAAACATTTTCGAGCCTGACGGGTCTTAGTTATCCTGAAGGCGATTTGAGTTTAAGTGGATACTGACACGCTCAAACATTTTCGAGCCTGACGGGTCTTAGTCATCCTGAAGTCGATTTGATTTTGAGCGGATACAGACACGCTCAAACATTTTCAAGCCTGACGGGTCTTAGTCATCCTAAAGGCAATTTGAGTTTGAGCGGATACTGACACGCTCAAACATTTTTGAGCCTAACGGGGATTAGTTATCCTGAAGGCAATTTGAGTTTGAGCGGATACTGACACACTCAAACATTTTCGAGCCTAACGGGTCTTAGTTATCCTGAAGGCAATTTGAGTTTGAGCGGACACTGACACGCTCAAACATTTTTGAGCCTAACGGGTCTTAGTTTTCCAGAAGGCAGTTTGAGTTTGAGCGGATACTGACACGCTCAAACAATTTTGAGCCTAACGGGTCTTAGATATCCTGAAGGCAATTTGGGTTTGAGCGGATACTGACACGATCAAACATTTTCGAGGCTAAGGGATTTTAGTTATCCTGAAGGCAATTTGAGTTTGAGCGGATACTGACACGCTCAAACATTTTCGAGCCTAACGGATCTTAGTTATCCTGAAGACAATTTGAGTTTGAGCGGATACTGACACGCTCAAACATTTTCGAGCCTAACGCGTCTTAGTTATCCTGAAGGCAATTTGAGTTTGAGCGGATACTGACACGCTCAAACATTTTCGAGCCTAACGGGTCTTTGTTATCCTGAAGGCGATTTGAGTTTGAGCGGATACTGACACGCTCAAACATTTACGAGCCTAACGAGTCTTAGTTATCCGGAAGGCAATTTGAGTTTCAGCGGATACTGACACGCTCAAACATTTTCCAGCCATTGGGTCTTAGTTATCCTGAAGGCAATTTGAGTTTGAGCGGATACTGACACGCTCAAACATTTTCAAGCCTAACGGGTCTTAGTTATCCTAAAGGCAATTTGAGTTTGAGCGGATACTGACACGCTCAAACATTTTCGTGCCTAACGGGTCTTAATCATCCTGAAGGCGATTTGAGTTTTAGCGGATACTGACACGCTCAAACATTTTCAAGCGTGACGGGTCTTAGTCATCCTAAAGGCAATTTGAGTTTGAGGGGATACTGACACACTCAAACATTTTCAAGCCTAACGGGTCTTAGTTATCCTGAAGGCAATTTGAGTTTGAGCGGATACTGACACGCTCAAACATATTCGAGCCTAACAGGTCTTAGTTTTCCTGAGGGCAATTTGAGTTTGAGCGGATACTGACACGCTCAAACATATTCGAGCCTAACGGGTCTTAGTTATCCTGAATGCAATTTGAGTATGAGTGGATACTGACACGCTCAAACATATTCGAGCCTGACGGGTCTTACTCATCCCGAAGGCAATTTGAGTTTGAGCGGATACTGACACGCTCAAACATTTTCGAGCCTAACGGATCTTAATCATCCTGAAGGCAATTTGATTTTGAGCGGATACTGACACGCTCAAACAATTTTGAGCCTAACGGGTCTTAGTTATCCTGAAGGCAATTTGGGTTTGAGCGGATACTGACACGATCAAACATTTTCGAGCCTAAAGGATCTTAGTTATCCTGAAGGCAATTTGAGTTTGAGCGGATACTGACACGCTCAAACATTTTCGAGCCTAACGGATCTTAGTTATCCTGAAGACAATTTGAGTTTGAGCGGATACTGACACGCTCAAACATTTTTGAGCCTAACGCGTCTTAGTTATCCTGAAGGCAATTTGAGTTTGAGCGGATACTGACACGTTCAAACATTTTCGAGCCTAACGGGTCTTTGTTATCCTGAAGGCGATTTGAGTTTGAGCGGATACTGACACGCTCAAACATTTACGAGCCTAACGAGTCTTAGTTATCCGGAAGGCAATTTGAGTTTCAGCGGATACTGACACGCTCAAACATTTTCCAGCCATTGGGTCTTAGTTATCCTGAAGGCAATTTGAGTTTGAGCGGATACTGACACGCTCAAACATTTTCAAGCCTAACGGGTCTTAGTTATCCTAAAGGCAATTTGAGTTTGAGCGGATACTGACACGCTCAAACATTTTCGTGCCTAACGGGTCTTAATCATCCTGAAGGCGATTTGAGTTTTAGCGGATACTGACACGCTCAAACATTTTCAAGCGTGACGGGTCTTAGTCATCCTAAAGGCAATTTGAGTTTGAGGGGATACTGACACACTCAAACATTTTCAAGCCTAACGGGTCTTAGTTATCCTGAAGGCAATTTGAGTTTGAGCGGATACTGACACGCTCTTACATATTCGAGCCTAACAGGTCTTAGTTTTCCTGAGGGCAATTTGAGTTTGAGCGGATACTGACACGCTCAAACATATTCGAGCCTAGCGGGTCTTAGTTATCCTGAATGCAATTTGAGTATGATTGGATACTGACACGCTCAAACATATTCGAGCCTGACGGGTCTTAATCATCCCGAAGGCAATTTGAGTTTGAGCGGATACTGACACGCTCAAACATTTTCGAGCCTAACGGATCTTAATCATCCTGAAGGCAATTTGATTTTGAGCGGATACTGACACGCTCAAACAATTTTGAGCCTAACGGGTCTTTGTTATCCTGAAGGCAATTTGGGTTTGAGCGGATACTGACACGATCAAACATTTTCAAGCCTAACGGGTCTTAGTTATCCTAAAGGCAATTTGAGTTTGAGCGGATACTGACACGCTCAAACATTTTCGTGCCTAACGGGTCTTAATCATCCTGAAGGCGATTTGAGTTTTAGCGGATACTGACACGCTCAAACATTTTCAAGCGTGACGGGTCTTAGTCATCCTAAAGGCAATTTGAGTTTGAGGGGATACTGACACACTCAAACATTTTCAAGCCTAACGGGTCTTAGTTATCCTGAAGACAATTTGAGTTTGAGCGGATACTGACACGCTCAAACATTTTCAAGCCCAACGGGTCTTAGTTATCCTAAAGGCAATTTGAGTTTGAGCGGATACTGACACGCTCAAACATTTTCGTGCCTAACGGGTCTTAATCATCCTGAAGGCGATTTGAGTTTTAGCGAATACTGACACGCTCAAACAATTTTGAGCCTAACGGGTCTTTGTTATCCTGAAGGCAATTTGGGTTTGAGCGGATACTGACACGCTCAAACATTTTCGAGCCTAACGGATCTTAGTTTTCCTGAGGGCAATTTGAGTTTGAGCGGATACTGACACGCTCAAACATATTCGAGCCTAACGGGTCTTAGTTATCCTGAATGCAATTTGAGTATGAGTGGATACTGACACGCTCAAACATATTCGAGCCTGACGGGTCTTAATCATCCCGAAGGCAATTTGAGTTTGAGCGGATACTGACACGCTCAAACATTTTCGAGCCTAACGGATCTTAATCATCCTGAAGGCAATTTGATTTTGAGCGGATACTGACACGCTCAAACAATTTTGAGCCAAACGGGTCTTTGTTATCCTGAAGGCAATTTGGGTTTGAGCGGATACTGACACGATCAAACATTTTCGAGCCTAACGGATCTTAGTTATCCTGAAGGCAATTTGGGTTTGAGCGGATACTGACACGCTCAAACATTTTCGAGCCTAACGGATCTTAGTTATCCTGAAGACAATTTGAGTTTGAGCGGATACTGACACGCTCAAACATTTTCGAGCCTAACGCGTCTTAGTTATCCTGAAGGCAATTTGAGTTTGAGCGGATACTGACACGCTCAAACATTTTAGAGCCTAACGGGTCTTTGTTATCCTGAAGGCGATTTGAGTTTGAGCGGATACTGACACGCTCAAACATTTACGAGCCTAACGAGTCTTAGTTATCCGGAAGGCAATTTGAGTTTCAGCGGATACTGACACGCTCAAACATTTTCCAGCCATTGGGTCTTAGTTATCCTGAAGGCAATTTGAGTTTGAGCGGATACTGACACGCTCAAACATTTTCAAGCCTAACGGGTCTTAGTTATCCTAAAGGCAATTTGAGTTTGAGCGGATACTGACACGCTCAAAAATTTTCGTGCCTAACGGGTCCTAATCATCCTGAAGGCGATTTGAGTTTTAGCGGATACTGACACGCTCAAACATTTTCAAGCGTGACGGGTCTTAGTCATCCTAAAGGCAATTTGAGTTTGAGGGGATACTGACACACTCAAACATTTTCAAGCCTAACGGGTCTAAGTTATCCTGAAGGCAATTTGAGTTTGAGCGGATACTGAGACGCTCAAACATATTCGAGCCTAACAGGTCTTAGTTTTCCTGAGGGCAATTTGAGTTTGAGCGGATACTGACACGCTCAAACATATTCGAGCCTAACGGGTCTTAGTTATCCTGAATGCAATTTGAGTATGAGTGGATACTGACACGCTCAAACATATTCGAGCCTGACGGGTCTTAATCATCCCGAAGGCAATTTGAGTTTGAGCGGATACTGACACGCTCAAACATATTCGAGCCTGACGGGTCTTAATCATCCCGAAGGCAATTTGAGTTTGAGCGGATACTGACACGCTCAAACATTTTCGAGCCTAACGGATCTTATTCATCCTGAAGGCAATTTGATTTTGAGCGGATACTGCCACGCTCCAACAATTTTGAGCCTAACGGGTCTTTGTTATCCTGAAGGCAATTAGGGTTTGAGCGGATACTGACACGATCAAACATTTTCGAGCCTAACGGATCTTAGTTATCCTGAAGGCAATTTGAGTTTGAGCGGATACTGACACGCTCAAACATTTTCGAGCCTATCGCGTCTTAGTTATCCTGAAGGCAATTTGAGTTTGAGCGGATACTGACACGGTCAAACATTTTCGAGCCTAACGGGTCTTTGTTATCCTGAAGGCGATTTGAGTTTGAGCGGATACTGACACGCTCAAACATTTACGAGCCTAACGAGTCTTAGTTATCCGTAAGGCAATTTGAGTTTCAGCGGATACTGACACGCTCAAACATTTTCCAGCCATTGGGTCTTAGTTATCTTGAAGGCAATTTGAGTTTGAGCGGATACTGACACGCTCAAACATTTTCAAGCCTAACGGGTCTTAGTTATCCTAAAGGCAATTTGAGTTTGAGCGGATACTGACACGCTCAAACATTTTCGTGCCTAACGGGTCTTAATCATCCTGAAGGCGATTTGAGTTTTAGCGGATACTGACACGCTCAAACATTTTCAAGCGTGACGGGTCTTAATCATCCTAAAGGAAATTTGAGTTTGAGGGGATACTGATACGCTCAAACATTTTCAAGCCTAACGGGTCTTAGTTATCCTGAAGGCAATTTGAGTTTGAGCGGATACTGACACGCTCAAACATATTCGAGCCTAACAGGTCTTAGTTTTCCTGAGGGCAATTTGAGTTTGAGCGGATACTGACACGCTCAAACATATTCGAGCCTAACGGGTCTTAGTTATCCTGAATGCAATTTGAGTATGAGTGCGGATAAAGACACGCTCAAACATTTTCGAGCTTGACGGGTCTTAGTCATCCTGAAGGCGATTTGAGTTTGAGTGGATACTGACACGCTCAAACATTTTCGAGCTTGACGGGTCTTAGTCATCCTGAAGGCAATTTGAGTTTGAGCGGATACTGACACGCTCAAACATTTTCGAGCCTAACGGGTCTTTGTTATCCTGAAGGCGATTTGAGTTTGAGCGGATACTGACACGCTCAAACATTTACGAGCCTAACGAGTCTTAGTTATCCGGAAGGCAATTTGAGTTTCAGCGGATACTGACACGCTCAAACAATTTTGAGCCTAACGGGTCTTTGTTATCCTGAAGGCAATTTGGGTTTGAGCGGATACTGACACGCTCAAACATTTTCGAGCCTAACGGATCTTAGTTTTTCTGAGGGCAATTTGAGTTTGAGCGGATACTGACACGCTCAAACATATTCGAGCCTAACGGGTCTTAGTTATCCTGAATGCAATTTGAGTATGAGTGGATACTGACACGCTCAAACATATTCGAGCCTGACGGGTCTTAATCATCCCGAAGGCAATTTGAGTTTGAGCGGATACTGACACGCTCAAACATTTTCGAGCCTAACGGATCTTAATCATCCTGAAGGCAATTTGATTTTGAGCGGATACTGACACGCTCAAACAATTTTGAGCCAAACGGGTCTTTGTTATCCTGAAGGCAATTTGGGTTTGAGCGGATACTGACACGATCAAACATTTTCGAGCCTAACGGATCTTAGTTATCCTGAAGGCAATTTGGGTTTGAGCGGATACTGACACGCTCAAACATTTTCGAGCCTAACGGATCTTAGTTATCCTGAAGACAATTTGAGTTTGAGCGGATACTGACACGCTCAAACATTTTCGAGCCTAACGCGTCTTAGTTATCCTGAAGGCAATTTGAGTTTGAGCGGATACTGACACGCTCAAACATTTTAGAGCCTAACGGGTCTTTGTTATCCTGAAGGCGATTTGAGTTTGAGCGGATACTGACACGCTCAAACATTTACGAGCCTAACGAGTCTTAGTTATCCGGAAGGCAATTTGAGTTTCAGCGGATACTGACACGCTCAAACATTTTCCAGCCATTGGGTCTTAGTTATCCTGAAGGCAATTTGAGTTTGAGCGGATACTGACACGCTCAAACATTTTCAAGCCTAACGGGTCTTAGTTATCCTAAAGGCAATTTGAGTTTGAGCGGATACTGACACGCTCAAAAATTTTCGTGCCTAACGGGTCCTAATCATCCTGAAGGCGATTTGAGTTTTAGCGGATACTGACACGCTCAAACATTTTCAAGCGTGACGGGTCTTAGTCATCCTAAAGGCAATTTGAGTTTGAGGGGATACTGACACACTCAAACATTTTCAAGCCTAACGGGTCTAAGTTATCCTGAAGGCAATTTGAGTTTGAGCGGATACTGAGACGCTCAAACATATTCGAGCCTAACAGGTCTTAGTTTTCCTGAGGGCAATTTGAGTTTGAGCGGATACTGACACGCTCAAACATATTCGAGCCTAACGGGTCTTAGTTATCCTGAATGCAATTTGAGTATGAGTGGATACTGACACGCTCAAACATATTCGAGCCTGACGGGTCTTAATCATCCAGAAGGCAATTTGAGTTTGAGCGGATACTGACACGCTCAAACATATTCGAGCCTGACGGGTCTTAATCATCCCGAAGGCAATTTGAGTTTGAGCGGATACTGACACGCTCAAACATTTTCGAGCCTAACGGATCTTATTCATCCTGAAGGCAATTTGATTTTGAGCGGATACTGCCACGCTCCAACAATTTTGAGCCTAACGGGTCTTTGTTATCCTGAAGGCAATTTGGGTTTGAGCGGATACTGACACGATCAAACATTTTCGAGCCTAACGGATCTTAGTTATCCTGAAGGCAATTTGAGTTTGAGCGGATACTGACACGCTCAAACATTTTCGAGCCTATCGCGTCTTAGTTATCCTGAAGGCAATTTGAGTTTGAGCGGATACTGACACGGTCAAACATTTTCGAGCCTAACGGGTCTTTGTTATCCTGAAGGCGATTTGAGTTTGAGCGGATACTGACACGCTCAAACATTTACGAGCCTAACGAGTCTTAGTTATCCGTAAGGCAATTTGAGTTTCAGCGGATACTGACACGCTCAAACATTTTCCAGCCATTGGGTCTTAGTTATCTTGAAGGCAATTTGAGTTTGAGCGGATACTGACACGCTCAAACATTTTCAAGCCTAACGGGTCTTAGTTATCCTAAAGGCAATTTGAGTTTGAGCGGATACTGACACGCTCAAACATTTTCGTGCCTAACGGGTCTTAATCATCCTGAAGGCGATTTGAGTTTTAGCGGATACTGACACGCTCAAACATTTTCAAGCGTGACGGGTCTTAATCATCCTAAAGGAAATTTGAGTTTGAGGGGATACTGATACGCTCAAACATTTTCAAGCCTAACGGGTCTTAGTTATCCTGAAGGCAATTTGAGTTTGAGCGGATACTGACACGCTCAAACATATTCGAGCCTAACAGGTCTTAGTTTTCCTGAGGGCAATTTGAGTTTGAGCGGATACTGACACGCTCAAACATATTCGAGCCTAACGGGTCTTAGTTATCCTGAATGCAATTTGAGTATGAGTGCGGATAAAGACACGCTCAAACATTTTCGAGCTTGACGGGTCTTAGTCATCCTGAAGGCGATTTGAGTTTGAGTGGATACTGACACGCTCAAACATTTTCGAGCTTGACGGGTCTTAGTCATCCTGAAGGCAATTTGAGTTTGAGCGGATACTGACACGCTCAAACATTTTCGAGCCTAACGGGTCTTTGTTATCCTGAAGGCGATTTGAGTTTGAGCGGATACTGACACGCTCAAACATTTACGAGCCTAACGAGTCTTAGTTATCCGGAAGGCAATTTGAGTTTCAGCGGATACTGACACGCTCAAACATTTTCCAGCCATTGGGTCTTAGTTATCCTGAAGGCAATTTGAGTTTGAGCAGATACTGACACGCTCAAACATTTTCAAGCCTAACGGGTCTTAGTTATCCTAAAGGCAATTTGAGTTTGAGCGGATACTGACACGCTCAAACATTTTCGTGCCTAACGGGTCTTAATCATCCTGAAGGCGATTTGAGTTTTAGCGGATACTGACACGCTCAAACATTTTCAAGCGTGACGGGTCTTAGTCATCCTAAAGGCAATTTGAGTTTGAGGGGATACTGACACACTCAAACATTTTCAAGCCTAACGGGTCTTAGTTATCCTGAAGGCAATTTGAGTTTGAGCGGATACTGACACGCTCAAACATTTTCAAGCCCAACGGGTCTTAGTTATCCTAAAGGCAATTTGAGTTTGAGCGGATACTGACACGCTCAAACATTTTCGTGCCTAACGGGTCTTAATCATCCTGAAGGCGATTTGAGTTTTAGCGAATACTGACACGCTCAAACAGTTTTGAGCCTAACGGGTCTTTGTTATCCTGAAGGCAATTTGGGTTTGAGCGGATACTGACACGCTCAAACATTTTCGAGCCTAATGGATCTTAGTTTTCCTGAGGGCAATTTGAGTTTGAGCGGATACTGACACGCTCAAACATATTCGAGCCTAACGGGTCTTAGTTATCCTGAATGCAATTTGAGTATGAGTGGATACTGACACGCTCAAACATATTCGAGCCTGACGGGTCTTAATCATCCCGAAGGCAATTTGAGTTTGAGCGGATACTGACACGCTCAAACATTTTCGAGCCTAACGGATCTTAATCATCCTGAAGGCAATTTGATTTTGAGCGGATACTGACACGCTCAAACAATTTTGAGCCAAACGGGTCTTTGTTATCCTGAAGGCAATTTGGGTTTGAGCGGATACTGACACGATCAAACATTTTCGAGCCTAACGGATCTTAGTTATCCTGAAGGCAATTTGGGTTTAAGCGGATACTGACACGCTCAAACATTTTCGAGCCTAACGGATCTTAGTTATCCTGAAGACAATTTGAGTTTGAGCGGATACTGACACGCTCAAACATTTTCGAGCCTAACGCGTCTTAGTTATCCTGAAGGCAATATGAGTTTGAGCGGATACTGACACGCTCAAACATTTTAGAGCCTAACGGGTCTTTGTTATCCTGAAGGCGATTTGAGTTTGAGCGGATACTGACACGCTCAAACATTTACGAGCCTAACGAGTCTTAGTTATCCGGAAGGCAATTTGAGTTTCAGCGGATACTGACACGCTCAAACATTTTCCAGCCATTGGGTCTTAGTTATCCTGAAGGCAATTTGAGTTTGAGCGGATACTAACACGCTCAAACATTTTCAAGCCTAACGGGTCTTAGTTATCCTAAAGGCAATTTGAGTTTGAGCGGATACTGACACGCTCAAACATTTTCGTGCCTAACGGGTCTTAATCATCCTGAAGGCGATTTGAGTTTTAGCGGATACTGACACGCTCAAACATTTTCAAGCGTGACGGGTCTTAGTCATCCTAAAGGCAATTTGAGTTTGAGGGGATACTGACACACTCAAACATTTTCAAGCCTAACGGGTCTAAGTTATCCTGAAGGCAATTTGAGTTTGAGCGGATACTGAGACGCTCAAACATATTCGAGCCTAACAGGTCTTAGTTTTCCTGAGGGCAATTTGAGTTTGAGCGGATACTGACACGCTCAAACATATTCAAGCCTAACGGGTCTTAGTTATCCTGAATGCAATTTGAGTATGAGTGGATACTGACACGCTCAAACATATTCGAGCCTGACGGGTCTTAATCATCCCGAAGGCAATTTGAGTTTGAGCGGATACTGACACGCTCAAACATTTTCGAGCCTAACGGATCTTAATCATCCTGAAGGCAATTTGATTTTGAGCGGATACTGCCACGCTCCAACAATTTTGAGCCTAACGGGTCTTTGTTATCCTGAAGGCAATTTGGGTTTGAGCGGATACTGACACGATCAAACATTTTCGAGCCTAACGGATCTTAGTTATCCTGAAGGCAATTTGGGTTTGAGCGGATACTGACACGCTCAAACATTTTCGAGCCTAACGGATCTTAGTTATCCTGAAGACAATTTGAGTTTGAGCGGATACTGACACGCTCAAACATTTTCGAGCCTATCGCGTCTTAGTTATCCTGAAGGCAATTTGAGTTTGAGCGGATACTGACACGCTCAAACATTTTCGAGCCTAACGGGTCTTTGTTATCCTGAAGGCGATTTGAGTTTGAGCGGATACTGACACGCTCAAACATTTACGAGCCTAACGAGTCTTAGTTATCCGTAAGGCAATTTGAGTTTCAGCGGATACTGACACGCTCAAACATTTTCCAGCCATTGGGTCTTAGTTATCTTGAAGGCAATTTGAGTTTGAGCGGATACTGACACGCTCAAACATTTTCAAGCCTAACGGGTCTTAGTTATCCTAAAGGCAATTTGAGTTTGAGCGGATACTGACACGCTCAAACATTTTCGTGCCTAACGGGTCTTAATCATCCTGAAGGCGATTTGAGTTTTAGCGGATACTGACACGCTCAAACATTTTCAAGCGTGACGGGTCTTAGTCATCCTAAAGGCAATTTGAGTTTGAGGGGATACTGATACGCTCAAACATTTTCAAGCCTAACGGGTCTTAGTTATCCAGAAGGCAATTTGAGTTTGAGCGGATACTGACACGCTCAAACATATTCGAGCCTAACAGGTCTTAGTTTTCCTGAGGGCAATTTGAGTTTGAGCGGATACTGACACGCTCAAACATATTCGAGCCTAACGGGTCTTAGTTATCCTGAATGCAATTTGAGTATGAGTGCGGATAAAGACACGCTCAAACATATTCGAGCCTGACGGGTCTTACTCATCCCGAAGGCAATTTGAGTTTGAGCGGATACTGACACGCTCAAACATTTTCGAGCTTGACGGGTCTTAGTCATCCTGAAGGCGATTTGAGTTTGAGTGGATACTGACACGCTCAAACATTTTCGAGCTTGACGGGTCATAGTCATCATGAAGGCAATTTGAGTTTGAGCGGATACTGACACGCTCAAACATTTTCGAGCCTAACGGGTCTTTGTTATCCTGAAGGCGATTTGAGTTTGAGCGGATACTGACACGCTCAAACATTTACGAGCCTAACGAGTCTTAGTTATCCGGAAGGCAATTTGAGTTTCAGCGCATACTGACACGCTCAAACATTTTCCAGCCATTGGGTCTTAGTTATCCTGAAGGCAATTTGAGTTTGAGCAGATACTGACACGCTCAAACATTTTCAAGCCTAACGGGTCTTAGTTATCCTAAAGGCAATTTGAGTTTGAGCGGATACTGACACGCTCAAACATTTTCGTGCCTAACGGGTCTTAATCATCCTGAAGGCGATTTGAGTTTTAGCGGATACTGACACGCTCAAACATTTTCAAGCGTGACGGGTCTTAGTCATCCTAAAGGCAATTTGAGTTTGAGGGGATACTGACACACTCAAACATTTTCAAGCCTAACGGGTCTTAGTTATCCTGAAGGCAATTTGAGTTTGAGCGGATACTGACACGCTCAAACATTTTCAAGCCCAACGGGTCTTAGTTATCCTAAAGGCAATTTGAGTTTGAGCGGTTACTGACACGCTCAAACATTTTCGTGCCTAACGGGTCTTAATCATCCTGAAGGCGATTTGAGTTTTAGCGAATACTGACACGCTCAAACAGTTTTGAGCCTAACGGGTCTTTGTTATCCTGAAGGCAATTTGGGTTTGAGCGGATACTGACACGCTCAAACATTTTCGAGCCTAACGGATCTTAGTTTTCCTGAGGGCAATTTGAGTTTGAGCGGATACTGACACGCTCAAACATATTCGAGCCTAACGGGTCTTAGTTATCCTGAATGCAATTTGAGTATGAGTGGATACTGACACGCTCAAACATATTCGAGCCTGACGGGTCTTAATCATCCCGAAGGCAATTTGAGTTTGAGCGGATACTGACACGCTCAAACATTTTCGAGCCTAACGGATCTTAATCATCCTGAAGGCAATTTGATTTTGAGCGGATACTGACACGCTCAAACAATTTTGAGCCAAACGGGTCTTTGTTATCCTGAAGGCAATTTGGGTTTGAGCGGATACTGACACGATCAAACATTTTCGAGCCTAACGGATCTTAGTTATCCTGAAGGCAATTTGGGTTTGAGCGGATACTGACACGCTCAAACATTTTCGAGCCTAACGGATCTTAGTTATCCTGAAGACAATTTGAGTTTGAGCGGATACTGACACGCTCAAACATTTTCGAGCCTAACGCGTCTTAGTTATCCTGAAGGCAATTTGAGTTTGAGCGGATACTGACACGCTCAAACATTTTAGAGCCTAACGGGTCTTTGTTATCCTGAAGGCGATTTGAGTTTGAGCGGATACTGACACGCTCAAACATTTACGAGCCTAACGAGTCTTAGTTATCCGGAAGGCAATTTGAGTTTCAGCGGATACTGACACGCTCAAACATTTTCCAGCCATTGGGTCTTAGTTATCCTGAAGGCAATTTGAGTTTGAGCGGATACTGACACGCTCAAACATTTTCAAGCCTAACGGGTCTTAGTTATCCTAAAGGCAATTTGAGTTTGAGCGGATACTGACACGCTCAAACATTTTCGTGCCTAACGGGTCTTAATCATCCTGAAGGCGATTTGAGTTTTAGCGGATACTGACACGCTCAAACATTTTCAAGCGTGACGGGTCTTAGTCATCCTAAAGGCAATTTGAGTTTGAGGGGATACTGACACACTCAAACATTTTCAAGACTAACGGGTCTTAGTTATCCTGAAGGCAATTTTAGTTTGAGCGGATACTGAGACGCTCAAACATATTCGAGCCTAACAGGTCTTAGTTTTCCTGAGGGCAATTTGAGTTTGAGCGGATACTGACACGCTCAAACATATTCGAGCCTAACGGGTCTTAGTTATCCTGAATGCAATTTGAGTATGAGTGGATACTGACACGCTCAAACATATTCGAGCCTGACGGGTCTTAATCATCCCGAAGGCAATTTGAGTTTGAGCGGATACTGACACGCTCAAACATTGTCGAGCCTAACGGATCTTAATCATCCTGAAGGCAATTTGATTTTGAGCGGATACTGACACGCTCAAACAATTTTGAGCCTAACGGGTCTTTGTTATCCTGAAGGCAATTTGGGTTTGAGCGGATACTGACACGATCAAACATTTTCGAGCCTAACGGATCTTAGTTATCCTGAAGGCAATTTGGGTTTGAGCGGATACTGACACGCTCAAACATTTTCGAGCCTAACGGATCTTAGTTATCCTGAAGACAATTTGAGTTTGAGCGGATACTGACACGCTCAAACATTTTCGAGCCTATCGCGTCTTAGTTATCCTGAAGGCAATTTGAGTTTGAGCGGATACTGACACGCTCAAACATTTTCGAGCCTAACGGGTCTTTGTTATCCTGAAGGCGATTTGAGTTTGAGCGGATACTGACACGCTGAAACATTTACGAGCCTAACGAGTCTTAGTTATCCGTAAGGCAATTTGAGTTTCAGCGGATACTGACACGCTCAAACATTTTCCAGCCATTGGGTCTTAGTTATCCTGAAGGCAATTTGAGTTTGAGCGGATACTGACACGCTCAAACATTTTCAAGCCTAACGGGTCTTAGTTATCCTAAAGGCAATTTGAGTTTGAGCGGATACTGACACGCTCAAACATTTTCGTGCCTAACGGGTCTTAATCATCCTGAAGGCGATTTGAGTTTTAGCGGATACTGACACGCTCAAACATTTTCAAGCGTGACGGGTCTTAGTCATCCTAAAGGCAATTTGAGTTTGAGGGGATACTGACACGCTCAAACATTTTCAAGCCTAACGGGTCTTAGTTATCCTGAAGGCAATTTTAGTTTGAGCGGATACTGAGACGCTCAAACATATTCGAGCCTAACAGGTCTTAGTTTTCCTGAGGGCAATTTGAGTTTGAGCGGATACTGACACGCTCAAACATATTCGAGCCTAACGGGTCTTAGTTATCCTGAATGCAATTTGAGTATGAGTGGATACTGACACGCTCAAACATATTCGAGCCTGACGGGTCTTAATCATCCCGAAGGCAATTTGAGTTTGAGCGGATACTGACACGCTCAAACATTGTCGAGCCTAACGGATCTTAATCATCCTGAAGGCAATTTGATTTTGAGCGGATACTGACACGCTCAAACAATTTTGAGCCTAACGGGTCTTTGTTATCCTGAAGGCAATTTGGGTTTGAGCGGATACTGACACGATCAAACATTTTCGAGCCTAACGGATCTTAGTTATCCTGAAGGCAATTTGGGTTTGAGCGGATACTGACACACTCAAACATTTTCGAGCCTAACGGATCTTAGTTATCCTGAAGACAATTTGAGTTTGAGCGGATACTGACACGCTCAAACATTTTCGAGCCTATCGCGTCTTAGTTATCCTGAAGGCAATTTGAGTTTGAGCGGATACTGACACGCTCAAACATTTTCGAGCCTAACGGGTCTTTGTTATCCTGAAGGCGATTTGAGTTTGAGCGGATACTGACACGCTGAAACATTTACGAGCCTAACGAGTCTTAGTTATCCGTAAGGCAATTTGAGTTTCAGCGGATACTGACACGCTCAAACATTTTCCAGCCATTGGGTCTTAGTTATCTTGAAGGCAATTTGAGTTTGAGCGGATACTGACACGCTCAAACATTTTCAAGCCTAACGGGTCTTAGTTATCCTAAAGGCAATTTGAGTTTGAGCGGATACTGACACGCTCAAACATTTTCGTGCCTAACGGGTCTTAATCATCCTGAAGGCGATTTGAGTTTTAGCGGATACTGACACGCTCAAACATTTTCAAGCGTGACGGGTCTTAGTCATCCTAAAGGCAATTTGAGTTTGAGGGGATACTGATACGCTCAAACATTTTCAAGCCTAACGGGTCTTAGTTATCCTGAAGGCAATTTGAGTTTGAGCGGATACTGACACGCTCAAACATATTCGAGCCTAACAGGTCTTAGTTTTCCTGAGGGCAATTTGAGTTTGAGCGGATACTGACACGCTCAAACATATTCGAGCCTAACGGGTCTTAGTTATCCTGAATGCAATTTGAGTATGAGTGCGGATAAAGACACGCTCAAACATTTTCGAGCTTGACGGGTCTTAGTCATCCTGAAGGCGATTTGAGTTTGAGTGGATACTGACACGCTCAAACATTTTCGAGCTTGACGGGTCTTAGTCATCCTGAAGGCGATTTGAGTTTGAGTGGATACTGATACGCTCAAACATTTTCGAGCCTGACGGGTCTTAGTCATCCTGAAGATGATTTGAGTTTAAGCGGATACTGACACGCTCAAACATTTTCGAGCCTGAGGGGTCTTAGTTTTCCTGAAGGCAATTTGAGTTTGAGCGGATACTGACACGCTCAAACATATTCGAGCCTAACGGGTCTTAATCATCCTGATGGCAATTTGAGTTGGAGTGGATACTGACACGCTCAAACATTTTCGAGCCTAACGGATCTTAATCATCCCGAAGGCAATTTGAGTTTGAGCGGATACGTACACGCTCAAACATTTTTGAGCCTAACGGGTCTTAGTTTTCCTGAAGGCGATTTGAGTTTTAGCGGATACTGACACGCTCAAACATTTTCAAGCGTGACGGGTCTTAGTCATCCTGAAGATGATTTGAGTTTAAGCGGATACTCACACGCTCAAACATTTTCGAGCCTGACGGGTCTTAGTCATCCTGAAGATGATTTGAGTTTAAGCGGATACTGACACGCTCAAACATTTTCGAGCCTGAGGGGTCTTAGTTATCCTGAAGGCAATTTGAGTTTGAGCGGATACTAACACGCTCAAACATTTTCAAGCCTAACGGGTCTTAGTTATCCTAAAGGCAATTTGAGTTTGAGCGGATACTGACACGCTCAAACTTATTCGAGCCTAACAGGTCTTAGTTTTCCTGAAGGCAATTTGTGTTTGAGCGGATACTGACACGCTCAAACATATTCGAGCCTAACGGGTCTTAGTTATCCTGAATGCAATTTGAGTATGAGCGCGGATACTGACACGCTCAAACATATTCGAGCCTAACGGGTCTTAATCATCCTGATGGCAATTTGAGTTGGAGTGGATACTGACACGCTCAAACATTTTCGAGCCTAACGGATCTTAATCATCCCGAAGGCAATTTGAGTTTGAGCGGATACGTACACACTCAAACATTTTCGAGCCTAACGGGTCTTAGTTTTCCTGAAGGCAATTTGAGTTTGAGCGGATACTGACACGTTCACACATTTACAAGAATAACGGGTCTTCGTTATCCTGAGGGCAATTTGAGTTTGAGCGGATACTGACACGCTCAAACTTATTCGAGCCTAACAGGTCTTAGTTTTCCTGAAGGCAATTTGAGTTTGAGCGGATACTGACACGCTCAAACATATTCGAGCCTAACGGGTCTTAGTTTTCCTGAAGGCAATTTGAGTTTGAGCGGATACTGACACGTTAACACATTTACAAGAATAACGGGTCTTAGTTATCCTAAAGGCAATTTGAGTTTGAGCGGATACTGACACGCTCAAACTTATTCGAGCCTAACAGGTCTTAGTTTTCCTGAAGGCAATTTGAGTTTGAGCGGATACTGACACGCTCAAACATATTCGAGCCTAACGGGTCTTAGTTATCCTGAATGCAATTTGAGTATGAGCGCGGATACTGACACGCTCAAACATATTCGAGCCTAACGGGTCTTAATCATCCTGATGGCAATTTGAGTTGGAGTGGATACTGACACGCTCAAACATTTTCGAGCCTAACGGATCTTAATCATCCCGAAGGCAATTTGAGTTTGAGCGGATACGTACACGCTCAAACATTTTCGAGCCTAACGGGTCTTAGTTTTCCTGAAGGCAATTTGAGTTTGAGCGGATACTGACACGTTAACACATTTACAAGAATAACGGGTCTTAGTTATCCTGAGGGCAATTTGAGTTTGAGCGGATACTGACACGCTCAAACTTATTCGAGCCTAACAGGTCTTAGTTTTCCTGAAGGCAATTTGAGTTTGAGCGGATACTGACACGCTCAAACATTGTCGAGCCTAACGGATCTTAATCATCCTGAAGGCAATTTGATTTTGAGCGGATACTGACACGCTCAAACAATTTTGAGCCTAACGGGTCTTTGTTATCCTGAAGGCAATTTGGGTTTGAGCGGATACTGACACGATCAAACATTTTCGAGCCTAACGGATCTTAGTTATCCTGAAGGCAATTTGGGTTTGAGCGGATACTGACACACTCAAACATTTTCGAGCCTAACGGATCTTAGTTATCCTGAAGACAATTTGAGTTTGAGCGGATACTGACACGCTCAAACATTTTCGAGCCTATCGCGTCTTAGTTACCCTGAAGGCAATTTGAGTTTGAGCGGATACTGACACGCTCAAACATTTTCGAGCCTAACGGGTCTTTGTTATCCTGAAGGCGATTTGAGTTTGAGCGGATACTGACACGCTGAAACATTTACGAGCCTAACGAGTCTTAGTTATCCGTAAGGCAATTTGAGTTTCAGCGGATACTGACACGCTCAAACATTTTCCAGCCATTGGGTCTTAGTTATCTTGAAGGCAATTTGAGTTTGAGCGGATACTGACACGCTCAAACATTTTCAAGCCTAACGGGTCTTAGTTATCCTAAAGGCAATTTGAGTTTGAGCGGATACTGACACGCTCAAACATTTTCGTGCCTAACGGGTCTTAATCATCCTGAAGGCGATTTGAGTTTTAGCGGATACTGACACGCTCAAACATTTTCAAGCGTGACGGGTCTTAGTCATCCTAAAGGCAATTTGAGTTTGAGGGGATACTGATACGCTCAAACATTTTCAAGCCTAACGGGTCTTAGTTATCCTGAAGGCAATTTGAGTTTGAGCGGATACTGACACGCTCAAACATATTCGAGCCTAACAGGTCTTAGTTTTCCTGAGGGCAATTTGAGTTTGAGCGGATACTGACACGCTCAAACATATTCGAGCCTAACGGGTCTTAGTTATCCTGAATGCAATTTGAGTATGAGTGCGGATAAAGACACGCTCAAACATTTTCGAGCTTGACGGGTCTTAGTCATCCTGAAGGCGATTTGAGTTTGAGTGGATACTGACACGCTCAAACATTTTCGAGCTTGACGGGTCTTAGTCATCCTGAAGGCGATTTGAGTTTGAGTGGATACTGATACGCTCAAACATTTTCGAGCCTGACGGGTCTTAGTCATCCTGAAGATGATTTGAGTTTAAGCGGATACTGACACGCTCAAACATTTTCGAGCCTGAGGGGTCTTAGTTTTCCTGAAGGCAATTTGAGTTTGAGCGGATACTGACACGCTCAAACATATTCGAGCCTAACGGGTCTTAATCATCCTGATGGCAATTTGAGTTGGAGTGGATACTGACACGCTCAAACATTTTCGAGCCTAACGGATCTTAATCATCCCGAAGGCAATTTGAGTTTGAGCGGATACGTACACGCTCAAACATTTTTGAGCCTAACGGGTCTTAGTTTTCCTGAAGGCGATTTGAGTTTTAGCGGATACTGACACGCTCAAACATTTTCAAGCGTGACGGGTCTTAGTCATCCTGAAGATGATTTGAGTTTAAGCGGATACTCACACGCTCAAACATTTTCGAGCCTGACGGGTCTTAGTCATCCTGAAGATGATTTGAGTTTAAGCGGATACTGACACGCTCAAACATTTTCGAGCCTGAGGGGTCTTAGTTATCCTGAAGGCAATTTGAGTTTGAGCGGATACTAACACGCTCAAACATTTTCAAGCCTAACGGGTCTTAGTTATCCTAAAGGCAATTTGAGTTTGAGCGGATACTGACACGCTCAAACTTATTCGAGCCTAACAGGTCTTAGTTTTCCTGAAGGCAATTTGTGTTTGAGCGGATACTGACACGCTCAAACATATTCGAGCCTAACGGGTCTTAGTTATCCTGAATGCAATTTGAGTATGAGCGCGGATACTGACACGCTCAAACATATTCGAGCCTAACGGGTCTTAATCATCCTGATGGCAATTTGAGTTGGAGTGGATACTGACACGCTCAAACATTTTCGAGCCTAACGGATCTTAATCATCCCGAAGGCAATTTGAGTTTGAGCGGATACGTACACACTCAAACATTTTCGAGCCTAACGGGTCTTAGTTTTCCTGAAGGCAATTTGAGTTTGAGCGGATACTGACACGTTCACACATTTACAAGAATAACGGGTCTTCGTTATCCTGAGGGCAATTTGAGTTTGAGCGGATACTGACACGCTCAAACTTATTCGAGCCTAACAGGTCTTAGTTTTCCTGAAGGCAATTTGAGTTTGAGCGGATACTGACACGCTCAAACATATTCGAGCCTAACGGGTCTTAGTTTTCCTGAAGGCAATTTGAGTTTGAGCGGATACTGACACGTTAACACATTTACAAGAATAACGGGTCTTAGTTATCCTAAAGGCAATTTGAGTTTGAGCGGATACTGACACGCTCAAACTTATTCGAGCCTAACAGGTCTTAGTTTTCCTGAAGGCAATTTGAGTTTGAGCGGATACTGACACGCTCAAACATATTCGAGCCTAACGGGTCTTAGTTATCCTGAATGCAATTTGAGTATGAGCGCGGATACTGACACGCTCAAACATATTCGAGCCTAACGGGTCTTAATCATCCTGATGGCAATTTGAGTTGGAGTGGATACTGACACGCTCAAACATTTTCGAGCCTAACGGATCTTAATCATCCCGAAGGCAATTTGAGTTTGAGCGGATACGTACACGCTCAAACATTTTCGAGCCTAACGGGTCTTAGTTTTCCTGAAGGCAATTTGAGTTTGAGCGGATACTGACACGTTAACACATTTACAAGAATAACGGGTCTTAGTTATCCTGAGGGCAATTTGAGTTTGAGCGGATACTGACACGCTCAAACTTATTCGAGCCTAACAGGTCTTAGTTTTCCTGAAGGCAATTTGAGTTTGAGCGGATACTGACACGCTAAAACATATTCGAGCCTAACGGGTCTTAGTTTTCCTGAAGGCAATTTGAGTTTGAGCGGATACTGACACGTTAACACATTTACAAGAATAACGGGTCTTAGTTATCCTAAAGGCAATTTGAGTTTGAGCGGATACTGACACGCTCAAACTTATTCGAGCCTAACAGGTCTTAGTTTTCCTGAAGGCAATTTGAGTTTGAGCGGATACTGACACGCTCAAACATATTCGAGCCTAACGGGTCTTAGTTATCCTGAATGCAATTTTAGTATGAGCGCGGATACTGACACGCTCAAACATATTCGAGCCTAACGGGTCTTTGTTATCCTGAAGGCGATTTGAGTTTGAGCGGATACTGACACGCTCAAACATTTACGAGCCTAACGAGTCTTAGTTATCCGTAAGGCAATTTGAGTTTCAGCGGATACTGACACGCTCAAACATTTTCCAGCCATTGGGTTTTAGTTATCTTGAAGGCAATTTGAGTTTGAGCGGATACTGACACGCTCAAACATTTTCAAGCCTAACGGGTCTTAGTTATCCTAAAGGCAATTTGAGTTTGAGCGGATACTGACACGCTCAAACATTTTCGTGCCTAATAATCATCCTGAAGGCGATTTGAGTTTTAGCGGATACTGACACGCTCAAACATTTTCAAGCGTGACGGGTCTTAGTCATCCTAAAGGCAATTTGAGTTTGAGGGGATACTGACACACTCAAACATTTTCAAGCCTAACGGGTCTTAGTTATCCTGAAGACAATTTGAGTTTGAGCGGATACTGACACGCTCAAACATTTTCAAGCCCAACGGGTCTTAGTTATCCTAAAGGCAATTTGAGTTTGAGCGGATACTGACACGCTCAAACATTTTCGTGCCTAACGGGTCTTAGTTATCCTGAATGCAATTTGAGTATGAGTGCGGATAAAGACACGCTCAAACATTTTCGAGCTTGACGGGTCTTAGTCATCCTGAAGGCGATTTGAGTTTGAGTGGATACTGACACGCTCAAACATTTTCGAGCTTGACGGGTCTTAGTCATCCTGAAGGCGATTTGAGTTTGAGTGGATACTGATACGCTCAAACATTTTCGAGCCTGACGGGTCTTAGTCATCCTGAAGATGATTTGAGTTTAAGCGGATACTGACAGGCTCAAACATTTTCGAGCCTGAGGGGTCTTAGTTTTCCTGAAGGCAATTTGAGTTTGAGCGGATACTGACACGCTCAAACATATTCGAGCCTAACGGGTCTTAATCATCCTGATGGCAATTTGAGTTGGAGTGGATACTGACACGCTCAAACATTTTCGAGCCTAACGGATCTTAATCATCCCGAAGGCAATTTGAGTTTGAGCGGATAAGTACACGCTCAAACATTTTCGAGCCTAACGGGTCTTAGTTTTCCTGAAGGCGATTTGAGTTTTAGCGGATACTGACACGCTCAAACATTTTCAAGCGTGACGGGTCTTAGTCATCCTGAAGATGATTTGAGTTTAAGCGGATACTCACACGCTCAAACATTTTCGAGCCTGACGGGTCTTAGTCATCCTGAAGATGATTTGAGTTTAAGCGGATACTGACACGCTCAAACATTTTCGAGCCTGAGGGGTCTTAGTTATCCTGAAGGCAATTTGAGTTTGAGCGGATACTAACACGCTCAAACATTTTCAAGCCTAACGGGTCTTAGTTATCCTAAAGGCAATTTGAGTTTGAGCGGATACTGACACGCTCAAACTTATTCGAGCCTAACAGGTCTTAGTTTTCCTGAAGGCAATTTGAGTTTGAGCGGAAACTGACACGCTCAAATATATTCGAGCCTAACGGGTCTTAGTTATCCTGAATGCAATTTGAGTATGAGCGCGGATACTGACACGCTCAAACATATTCGAGCCTAACGGGTCTTAATCATCCTGATGGCAATTTGAGTTGGAGTGGATACTGACACGCTCAAACATTTTCGAGCCTAACGGATCTTAATCATCCTGAAGGCAATTTGAGTTTGAGCGGATACGTACACGCTCAAACATTTTCGAGCCTAACGGGTCTTAGTTTTCCTGAAGGCAATTTGAGTTTGAGCGGATACTGACACGTTCACACATTTACAAGAATAACGGGTCTTAGTTATCCTGAGGGCAATTTGAGTTTGAGCGGATACTGACACGCTCAAACTTATTCGAGCCTAACAGGTCTTAGTTTTCCTGAAGGCAATTTGAGTTTGAGCGGATACTGACACGCTCAAACATATTCGAGCCTAACGGGTCTTAGTTTTCCTGAAGGCAATTTGAGTTTGAGCGGATACTGACACGTTAACACATTTACAAGAATAACGGGTCTTAGTTATCCTAAAGGCAATTTGAGTTTGAGCGGATACTGACACGCTCAAACTTATTCGAGCCTAACAGGTCTTAGTTTTCCTGAAGGCAATTTGAGTTTGAGCGGATACTGACACGCTCAAACATATTCGAGCCTAACGGGTCTTAATCATCCTGAAGGCAATTTGAGTTTTAGCGGATACTGACACGCTCAAACATTTTCAAGCGTGACGGGTCTTAGTCATCCTAAAGGCAATTTGAGTTTGAGGGGATACTGATACGCTCAAACATTTTCAAGCCTAACGGGTCTTAGTTATCCTGAAGGCAATTTGAGTTTGAGCGGATACTGACACGCTCAAACATATTCGAGCCTAACAGGTCTTAGTTTTCCTGAGGGCAATTTGAGTTTGAGCGGATACTGACACGCTCAAACATATTCGAGCCTAACGGGTCTTAGTTATCCTGAATGCAATTTGAGTATGAGTGCGGATAAAGACACGCTCAAACATTTTCGAGCTTGACGGGTCTTAGTCATCCTGAAGGCGATTTGAGTTTGAGTGGATACTGACACGCTCAAACATTTTCGAGCTTGACGGGTCTTAGTCATCCTGAAGGCGATTTGAGTTTGAGTGGATACTGATACGCTCAAACATTTTCGAGCCTGACGGGTCTTAGTCATCCTGAAGATGATTTGAGTTTAAGCGGATACTGACACGCTCAAACATTTTCGAGCCTGAGGGGTCTTAGTTTTCCTGAAGGCAATTTGAGTTTGAGCGGATACTGACACGCTCAAACATATTCGAGCCTAACGGGTCTTAATCATCCTGATGGCAATTTGAGTTGGAGTGGATACTGACACGCTCAAACATTTTCGAGCCTAACGGATCTTAATCATCCCGAAGGCAATTTGAGTTTGAGCGGATACGTACACGCTCAAACATTTTCGAGCCAAACGGGTCTTAGTTTTCCTGAAGGCGATTTGAGTTTTAGCGGATACTGACACGCTCAAACATTTTCAAGCGTGACGGGTCTTAGTCATCCTGAAGATGATTTGAGTTTAAGTGAATACTCAAACGCTCAAACATTTTCGAGCCTGACGGGTCTTAGTCATCCTGAAGATGATTTGAGTTTAAGCGGATACCGACACGCTCAAACATTTTCGAGCCTGAGGGGTCTTAGTTATCCTGAAGGCAATTTGAGTTTGAGCGGATACTAACACGCTCAAACATTTTCAAGCCTAACGGGTCTTAGTTATCCTAAAGGCAATTTGAGTTTGAGCGGATACTGACACGCTCAAACTTATTCGAGCCTAACAGGTCTTAGTTTTCCTGAAGGCAATTTGAGTTTGAGCGGATACTGACACGCTCAAATATATTCGAGCCTAACGGGTCTTAGTTATCCTGAATGCAATTTGAGTATGAGCGCGGATACTGACACGCTCAAACATATTCGAGCCTAACGGGTCTTAATCATCCTGATGGCAATTTGAGTTGGAGTGGATACTGACACGCTCAAACATTTTCGAGCCTAACGGATCTTAATCATCCCGAAGGCAATTTGAGTTTGAGCGGATACGTACACGCTCAAACATTTTCGAGCCTAACGGGTCTTAGTTTTCCTGAAGATGATTTGAGTTTAAGCGGATACCGACACGCTCAAACATTTTCGAGCCTGAGGGGTCTTAGTTATCCTGAAGGCAATTTGAGTTTGAGCGGATACTAACACGCTCAAACATTTTCAAGCCTAACGGGTCTTAGTTATCCTAAAGGCAATTTGAGTTTGAGCGGATACTGACACGCTCAAACTTATTCGAGCCTAACAGGTCTTAGTTTTCCTGAAGGCAATTTGAGTTTGAGCGGATATTGACACGCTCAAATATATTCGAGCCTAACGGGTCTTAGTTATCCTGAATGCAATTTGAGTATGAGCGCGGATACTGACACGCTCAAACATATTCGAGCCTAACGGGTCTTAATCATCCTGATGGCAATTTGAGTTGGAGTGGATACTGACACGCTCAAACATTTTCGAGCCTAACGGATCTTAATCATCCCGAAGGCAATTTGAGTTTGAGCGGATACGTACACGCTCAAACATTTTCGAGCCTAACGGGTCTTAGTTTTCCTGAAGGCAATTTGAGTTTGAGCGGATACTGACACGTTCACACATTTACAAGAATAACGGGTCTTAGTTATCCTGAGGGCAATTTGAGTTTGAGCGGATACTGACACGCTCAAACTTATTCGAGCCTAACAGGTCTTAGTTTTCCTGAAGGCAATTTGAGTTTGAGCGGATACTGACACGCTCAAACATATTCGAGCCTAACGGGTCTTAGTTTTCCTGAAGGCAATTTGAGTTTGAGCGGATACTGACACGTTAACACATTTACAAGAATAACGGGTCTTAGTTATCCTGAGGGCAATTTGAGTTTGAGCGGATACTGACACGCTCAAACTTATTCGAGCCTAACAGGTCTTAGTTTTCCTGAAGGCAATTTGAGTTTGAGCGGATACTGACACGCTAAAACATATTCGAGCCTAACGGGTCTTAGTTTTCCTGAAGGCAATTTGAGTTTGAGCGGATACTGACACGTTAACACATTTACAAGAATAACGGGTCTTAGTTATCCTAAAGGCAATTTGAGTTTGAGCGGATACTGAC
This sequence comes from Agrostemma githago, assembly GCA_958450325.1. Taxonomy (NCBI): domain Eukaryota; kingdom Viridiplantae; phylum Streptophyta; class Magnoliopsida; order Caryophyllales; family Caryophyllaceae; genus Agrostemma; species Agrostemma githago. Next base: position 53,853,656 of record OY288247.1, on the reverse strand, counting down.
ACGCTCAAACTTATTCGAGCCTAACAGGTCTTAGTTTTCCTGAAGGCAATTTGAGTTTGAGCGGATACTGACACGCTCAAACATATTCGAGCCTAACGGGTCTTAGTTATCCTGAATGCAATTTTAGTATGAGCGCGGATACTGACACGCTCAAACATATTCGAGCCTAACGGGTCTTTGTTATCCTGAAGGCGATTTGAGTTTGAGCGGATACTGACACGCTCAAACATTTACGAGCCTAACGAGTCTTAGTTATCCGTAAGGCAATTTGAGTTTCAGCGGATACTGACACGCTCAAACATTTTCCAGCCATTGGGTCTTAGTTATCTTGAAGGCAATTTGAGTTTGAGCGGATACTGACACGCTCAAACATTTTCAAGCCTAACGGGTCTTAGTTATCCTAAAGGCAATTTGAGTTTGAGCGGATACTGACACGCTCAAACATTTTCGTGCCTAATAATCATCCTGAAGGCGATTTGAGTTTTAGCGGATACTGACACGCTCAAACATTTTCAAGCGTGACGGGTCTTAGTCATCCTAAAGGCAATTTGAGTTTGAGGGGATACTGACACACTCAAACATTTTCAAGCCTAACGGGTCTTAGTTATCCTGAAGACAATTTGAGTTTGAGCGGATACTGACACGCTCAAACATTTTCAAGCCCAACGGGTCTTAGTTATCCTAAAGGCAATTTGAGTTTGAGCGGATACTGACACGCTCAAACATTTTCGTGCCTAACGGGTCTTAGTTATCCTGAATGCAATTTGAGTATGAGTGCGGATAAAGACACGCTCAAACATTTTCGAGCTTGACGGGTCTTAGTCATCCTGAAGGCGATTTGAGTTTGAGTGGATACTGACACGCTCAAACATTTTCGAGCTTGACGGGTCTTAGTCATCCTGAAGGCGATTTGAGTTTGAGTGGATACTGATACGCTCAAACATTTTCGAGCCTGACGGGTCTTAGTCATCCTGAAGATGATTTGAGTTTAAGCGGATACTGACAGGCTCAAACATTTTCGAGCCTGAGGGGTCTTAGTTTTCCTGAAGGCAATTTGAGTTTGAGCGGATACTGACACGCTCAAACATATTCGAGCCTAACGGGTCTTAATCATCCTGATGGCAATTTGAGTTGGAGTGGATACTGACACGCTCAAACATTTTCGAGCCTAACGGATCTTAATCATCCCGAAGGCAATTTGAGTTTGAGCGGATAAGTACACGCTCAAACATTTTCGAGCCTAACGGGTCTTAGTTTTCCTGAAGGCGATTTGAGTTTTAGCGGATACTGACACGCTCAAACATTTTCAAGCGTGACGGGTCTTAGTCATCCTGAAGATGATTTGAGTTTAAGCGGATACTCACACGCTCAAACATTTTCGAGCCTGACGGGTCTTAGTCATCCTGAAGATGATTTGAGTTTAAGCGGATACTGACACGCTCAAACATTTTCGAGCCTGAGGGGTCTTAGTTATCCTGAAGGCAATTTGAGTTTGAGCGGATACTAACACGCTCAAACATTTTCAAGCCTAACGGGTCTTAGTTATCCTAAAGGCAATTTGAGTTTGAGCGGATACTGACACGCTCAAACTTATTCGAGCCTAACAGGTCTTAGTTTTCCTGAAGGCAATTTGAGTTTGAGCGGAAACTGACACGCTCAAATATATTCGAGCCTAACGGGTCTTAGTTATCCTGAATGCAATTTGAGTATGAGCGCGGATACTGACACGCTCAAACATATTCGAGCCTAACGGGTCTTAATCATCCTGATGGCAATTTGAGTTGGAGTGGATACTGACACGCTCAAACATTTTCGAGCCTAACGGATCTTAATCATCCCGAAGGCAATTTGAGTTTGAGCGGATACGTACACGCTCAAACATTTTCGAGCCTAACGGGTCTTAGTTTTCCTGAAGGCAATTTGAGTTTGAGCGGATACTGACACGTTCACACATTTACAAGAATAACGGGTCTTAGTTATCCTGAGGGCAATTTGAGTTTGAGCGGATACTGACACGCTCAAACTTATTCGAGCCTAACAGGTCTTAGTTTTCCTGAAGGCAATTTGAGTTTGAGCGGATACTGACACGCTCAAACATATTCGAGCCTAACGGGTCTTAGTTTTCCTGAAGGCAATTTGAGTTTGAGCGGATACTGACACGTTAACACATTTACAAGAATAACGGGTCTTAGTTATCCTAAAGGCAATTTGAGTTTGAGCGGATACTGACACGCTCAAACTTATTCGAGCCTAACAGGTCTTAGTTTTCCTGAAGGCAATTTGAGTTTGAGCGGATACTGACACGCTCAAACATATTCGAGCCTAACGGGTCTTAATCATCCTGAAGGCAATTTGAGTTTTAGCGGATACTGACACGCTCAAACATTTTCAAGCGTGACGGGTCTTAGTCATCCTAAAGGCAATTTGAGTTTGAGGGGATACTGATACGCTCAAACATTTTCAAGCCTAACGGGTCTTAGTTATCCTGAAGGCAATTTGAGTTTGAGCGGATACTGACACGCTCAAACATATTCGAGCCTAACAGGTCTTAGTTTTCCTGAGGGCAATTTGAGTTTGAGCGGATACTGACACGCTCAAACATATTCGAGCCTAACGGGTCTTAGTTATCCTGAATGCAATTTGAGTATGAGTGCGGATAAAGACACGCTCAAACATTTTCGAGCTTGACGGGTCTTAGTCATCCTGAAGGCGATTTGAGTTTGAGTGGATACTGACACGCTCAAACATTTTCGAGCTTGACGGGTCTTAGTCATCCTGAAGGCGATTTGAGTTTGAGTGGATACTGATACGCTCAAACATTTTCGAGCCTGACGGGTCTTAGTCATCCTGAAGATGATTTGAGTTTAAGCGGATACTGACACGCTCAAACATTTTCGAGCCTGAGGGGTCTTAGTTTTCCTGAAGGCAATTTGAGTTTGAGCGGATACTGACACGCTCAAACATATTCGAGCCTAACGGGTCTTAATCATCCTGATGGCAATTTGAGTTGGAGTGGATACTGACACGCTCAAACATTTTCGAGCCTAACGGATCTTAATCATCCCGAAGGCAATTTGAGTTTGAGCGGATACGTACACGCTCAAACATTTTCGAGCCAAACGGGTCTTAGTTTTCCTGAAGGCGATTTGAGTTTTAGCGGATACTGACACGCTCAAACATTTTCAAGCGTGACGGGTCTTAGTCATCCTGAAGATGATTTGAGTTTAAGTGAATACTCAAACGCTCAAACATTTTCGAGCCTGACGGGTCTTAGTCATCCTGAAGATGATTTGAGTTTAAGCGGATACCGACACGCTCAAACATTTTCGAGCCTGAGGGGTCTTAGTTATCCTGAAGGCAATTTGAGTTTGAGCGGATACTAACACGCTCAAACATTTTCAAGCCTAACGGGTCTTAGTTATCCTAAAGGCAATTTGAGTTTGAGCGGATACTGACACGCTCAAACTTATTCGAGCCTAACAGGTCTTAGTTTTCCTGAAGGCAATTTGAGTTTGAGCGGATACTGACACGCTCAAATATATTCGAGCCTAACGGGTCTTAGTTATCCTGAATGCAATTTGAGTATGAGCGCGGATACTGACACGCTCAAACATATTCGAGCCTAACGGGTCTTAATCATCCTGATGGCAATTTGAGTTGGAGTGGATACTGACACGCTCAAACATTTTCGAGCCTAACGGATCTTAATCATCCCGAAGGCAATTTGAGTTTGAGCGGATACGTACACGCTCAAACATTTTCGAGCCTAACGGGTCTTAGTTTTCCTGAAGATGATTTGAGTTTAAGCGGATACCGACACGCTCAAACATTTTCGAGCCTGAGGGGTCTTAGTTATCCTGAAGGCAATTTGAGTTTGAGCGGATACTAACACGCTCAAACATTTTCAAGCCTAACGGGTCTTAGTTATCCTAAAGGCAATTTGAGTTTGAGCGGATACTGACACGCTCAAACTTATTCGAGCCTAACAGGTCTTAGTTTTCCTGAAGGCAATTTGAGTTTGAGCGGATACTGACACGCTCAAATATATTCGAGCCTAACGGGTCTTAGTTATCCTGAATGCAATTTGAGTATGAGCGCGGATACTGACACGCTCAAACATATTCGAGCCTAACGGGTCTTAATCATCCTGATGGCAATTTGAGTTGGAGTGGATACTGACACGCTCAAACATTTTCGAGCCTAACGGATCTTAATCATCCCGAAGGCAATTTGAGTTTGAGCGGATACGTACACGCTCAAACATTTTCGAGCCTAACGGGTCTTAGTTTTCCTGAAGGCAATTTGAGTTTGAGCGGATACTGACACGTTCACACATTTACAAGAATAACGGGTCTTAGTTATCCTGAGGGCAATTTGAGTTTGAGCGGATACTGACACGCTCAAACTTATTCGAGCCTAACAGGTCTTAGTTTTCCTGAAGGCAATTTGAGTTTGAGCGGATACTGACACGCTCAAACATATTCGAGCCTAACGGGTCTTAGTTTTCCTGAAGGCAATTTGAGTTTGAGCGGATACTGACACGTTAACACATTTACAAGAATAACGGGTCTTAGTTATCCTAAAGGCAATTTGAGTTTGAGCGGATACTGACACGCTCAAACTTATTCGAGCCTAACAGGTCTTAGTTTTCCTGAAGGCAATTTGAGTTTGAGCGGATACTGACACGCTCAAACATATTCGAGCCTAACGGGTCTTAGTTATCCTGAATGCAATTTGAGTATGAGCGCGGATACAGACACGCTCAAACATATTCGAGCCTAACGGGTCTTAATCATCCTGATGGCAATTTGAGTTGGAGTGGATACTGACACGCTCAAACATTTTCGAGCCTAACGGATCTTAATCATCCCGAAGGCAATTTGAGTTTGAGCGGATACGTACACGCTCAAACATTTTCGAGCCTAACGGGTCTTAGTTTTCCTGAAGGCAATTTGAGTTTGAGCGGATACTGACACGTTAACACATTTACAAGAATAACGGGTCTTAGTTATCCTGAGGGCAATTTGAGTTTGAGCGGATACTGACACGCTCAAACTTATTCGAGCCTAACAGGTCTTAGTTTTCCTGAAGGCAATTTGAGTTTGAGCGGATACTGACACGCTAAAACATATTCGAGCCTAACGGGTCTTAGTTTTCCTGAAGGCAATTTGAGTTTGAGCGGATACTGACACGTTAACACATTTACAAGAATAACGGGTCTTAGTTATCCTAAAGGCAATTTGAGTTTGAGCGGATACTGACACGCTCAAACTTATTCGAGCCTAACGGGTCTTAATCATCCTGATGGCAATTTGAGTTGGAGTGGATACTGACACGCTCAAACATTTTCGAGCCTAACGGATCTTAATCATCCCGAAGGCAATTTGAGTTTGAGCGGATACGTACACGCTCAAACATTTTCGAGCCTAACGGGTCTTAGTTTTCCTGAAGGCAAGTTGAGTTTGAGCGGATACTGACACGTTAACACATTTACAAGAATAACGGGTCTTAGTTATCCTGAGGGCAATTTGAGTTTGAGCGGATACTGACACACTCAAACATTTTCGAACCTAATGGGTCATAGTTATCCTGAATGCAATTTGAGTATGAGCGGATACTGACACGCTCAAACATATTCGAGCATGACGGGTCTTAATCATCCTGACGGCAATTTGAGTTTGAGCGGATACTGACACGCTCAAACATTTTCGAGCCTAACGGATCTTAATCATCCTGAATGCAATTTGATTTTGAGCGGATACTGACACGCTCAAACATATTCGAGCCTAACGGGTCTTAGTTATCCTGAATGCAATTTGAGTATGAGCGCGGATACTGACACGCTCAAACATTTTCAAGCCTGACGGGTCTTAGTCATCCTGAAGGCGATTTGAGTTTGAGTGGATACTGATACGCTCAAACATTTTCGAGCCTGACGGGTCTTAGTCATCCTGAAGATGATTTGAGTTTAAGCGGATACTGACACGCTCAAATATTTTCGAGCCTAAGGGGTCTTTGTTATCCTGAAGGCAATTTGAGTTTGAGCGGATACTGACACGCTTAAACTTATTTGAGCCAAACAGGTCTTAGTTTTCCTGAAGGCAATTTGAGTTTGAGCGGATACTGACACGCTCAAACATATTCGAGCCTAACGGGTCTTAGTTATCCTGAATGCAATTTGAGTATGAGCGCGGATACTGACACGCTCAAACATTTTCGAGCCTGACGGGTCTTAGTCATCCTGAAGGCGATTTGAGTTTGAGTGGATACTGACACGCTCAAACATTTTCGAGCCTGACGGGTCTTAGTCATCCTGAAGGCGATTTGAGTTTGAGTGGATACTGATACGCTCAAACATTTTCGAGCCTGACGGGTCTTAGTCATCCTGAAGATTTTTTGAGTATAAGCGGATACTGAAACGCTCAAACATTTTCGAGCCTGAGGGGTCTTAGTTATCCTGAAGGCAATTTGAGTTTGAGCGGATACTGACACGCTCAAACATATTCGAGCCTAACGGGTCTTAATCATCCTGATGGCAATTTGAGTTGGAGTGGATACTGACACGCTCAAACATTTTCGAGCCTAACGGATCTTAATCATCCCGAAGGCAATTTGACTTTGAGCGGATACGTACACGCTCAAACATTTTTGAGCCTAACGGGTCTTAGTTTTCCTGGAGGCGATCTGAGTTTTAGCGGATACGGACACGCTCAAACATTTTCAAGCGTGACGGGTCTTAGTCATCCTAAAGGCAATTTGAGTTTGAGCGGATACTGACACACTCAAACATTTTCAAGCCTAACGGGTCTTAGTTATCCTGAAGGCAATTTGAGTTTGAGCGGATACTGACACGCTCAAACTTATTCGAGCCTAACAGGACTTAGTTTTCCTGAAGGCAATTTAAGTTTGAGCGGATACTGACACGCTCAAACATATTCGAGCCTAACGGGTCTTAGTTATCCTGAATGCAATTTGAGTATGAGCGCGGATACTGACACGCTCAAACATTTTCGAGCCTGACGGGTCTTAGTCATCCCGAAGGCGATTTGAGTTTGAGTGGATACTGACACGCTCAAACATTTTCGAGCCTGACGGGTCTTAGTCATCCTGAAGGCGATTTGAGTTTGAGTGGATACTGACACGCTCAAACATTTTCGAGCCTGAGGGGTCTTAGTTATCCTGAAGGCAATTTGAGTTTGAGGGGATACTGACACGCTCAAACATTTTCAAGCCTAACGGGTCTTAGTTATCCTGATGGCAATTTGAGTTTGAGCGGATACTGACACGCTCAAACTTATTCGAGCCTAACAGGTCTTAGTTTTCCTGAAGGCAATTTGAGTTTGAGCAGATACTGACACGCTCAAACATATTCGAGCCTAACGGGTTTTAGTTATCCTGAATGCAATTTGAGTATGAGCGCGAATACTGACACGTTCAAACATATTCGAGCCTAACGGGTCTTAATCATCCTGATGGCAATTTGAGTTGAAGTGGATACTGACACGCTCAAACATTTTCGAGCCTAACGGATCTTAATCATCCCGAAGGCAATTTGAGTTTGAGCGGACGTACACGCTCTAACATTTTCGAGCCTAACGGGTCTTAGTTTTCCTGAAGGCAATTTGAGTTTGAGCGGATACTGACACGCTAAAACATTTACAAGCCTAATGGGTCTTAGTTATCTTGAATGCAATTTGAGTATGAGCGGATACTGACACGCTCAAACATATTCGAGCATGACGGGTCTTAATCATCCTGAAGGCAATTTGAGTTTGAGCGGATACTGACACGCTCAAACATTTTCGAGCCTAACGGATCTTAATCATCCTGAAGGCAATTTGATTTTGAGCGGATACTGAGACGCTCAAACATTTTCGAACCTAATGGGTCTTAGTTATCCTGAATGCAATTTGAGTATGAGCGGATACTGACACGTTCAAACATATTCGAGCATGACGGGTCTTAATCATCCTGAAGGCAATTTGAGTTTGAGCGGATACTGACACGCTCAAACATTTTCGAGCCTAACGGATCTTAATCATCCTGAAGGCAATTTGATTTTGAGCGGATACTGACACGCTCAAACATATTCGTGCCTAACGGGTCTTAGTCATCCTGAAGGCGATTTGAGTTTGAGTGGATACTGACACGCTCAAACATTTTCGAGCCTGACGGGTCTTAGTCATCCTGAAGGCGATTTGAGTTTGAGTGGATACTGATACGCTCAAACATTTTTGAGCCTGACGAGTCTTAGTCATCCTGAAGATGATTTGAGTTTAAGCGGATACTGACACGCTCAAACATTTTCGAGCCTGAGGGGTCTCAGTTATCCTGAAGGCAATTTGAGTTTGAGCGAATACTTACACGCTCAAACATATTCGAGCCTAACGGGTCTTAATCATCCTGATGGCAATTTGAGTTGGAGTGGATACTGACACGCTCAAACATTTTCGAGCCTAACGGATCTTAATCATCCCGAAGGCAATTTGACTTTGAGCGGATACGTACACGCTCAAACATTTTTGAGCCTAACGGGTCTTAGTTTTCCTGAAGGCGATTTGAGTTTTAGCGGATACGGACACGCTCAAACATTTTCAAGCGTGACGGGTCTTAGTTATCCTAAAGGCAATTTGAGTTTGAGCGGATACTGACACGCTCAAACATTTTTAAGCCTAACGGGTCTTAGTTATCCTGAAGGCAATTTGAGTTTGAGCGGATACTGACACGCTCAAACTTATTCGAGCCTAACTGGTCTTAGTTTTCCTGAAGGCAATTTGAGTTTGAGCGGATACTGACACGCTCAAACATTTTCAAGCCTAACGGGTCTTAGTTATCCTGAAGGCAATTTGAGTTTGAGCGGATACTGACACGCTCAAACTTATTCGAGCCTAACTGGTCTTAGTTTTCCTGAAGGCAATTTGAGTTTGAGCGGATACTGACACGCTCAAACTTATTCGAGCCTAACTGGTCTTAGTTTTCCTGAAGGCAATTTGAGTTTGAGCGGATACTGACACGCTCAAATATATTTGAGCCTAACGGGTCTTAGTTATCCTGAATGCAATTTGAGTATGAGCGCGGATACTGACACGCTCAAACATTTTCGAGCCTGACGGGTCTTAGTCATCCTGAAGGCGATTTGAGTTTGAGTGCATACTGATACGCTCAAGCATTTTCGAGCCTGACGGGTCTTAGTCATCCTGAAGATGATTTGAGTTTAAGCGGATACTGACACGCTCAAACATTTTCGAGCCTGAGGGGTCTTAGTTATCCTGAAGGCAATTTGAGTTTGAGCGGATACTGACACGCTCAAACATTTTCAAGCCTAACGGGTCTTAGTTATCCTGATGGCAATTTGAGTTTGAGCGGATACTGACACGCTCAAACTTATTCCAGCCTAACAGGTCTTAGTTTTCCTGAAGGCAATTTGAGTTTGAGCGGATACTGACACGCTCAAACATATTCGAGCCTAACGGGTTTTAGTTATCCTGAATGCAATTTGAGTATGAGCGCGGATACTGACACGCTCAAACATTTTCGAGCCTGACGGGTCTTAGTCATCCTGAAGGCGATTTGAGTTTGAGTGGATACTGATACGCTCAAGCATTTTCGAGCCTGACGGGTCTTAGTCATCCTGAAGATGATTTGAGTTTAAGCGGATACTGACACGCTCAAACATTTTCGAGCCTAACGGGTCTTAGTTTTCCTAAAGGCAATTTGAGTTTGAGCGGATAATGACACGCTAAAACATTTACAAGCCTAACGGGTCTTAGTTATCCTGAGGGCAATTTGAGTTTGAGCGGATACTGACACGCTCAAACATTTTCGAACCTAATGGGTCTTAGTTATCCTGAATGCAATTTGAGTATGAGCGGATATTGACACGCTCAAACATATTCGAGCATGACGGGTCTTAATCATACTGAAGGCAATTTGAGTTTGAGCGGATACTGACACGCTCAAACATTTTCGAGCCTAACGGATCTTAATCATCCTGAAGGCAATTTGATTTTGAGCGGATATTGACACGCTCAAACATTTTCGAACCTAATGGGTCTTAGTTATCATGAATGCAATTTGAGTATGAGCGGATACTGACACGCTCAAACATATTCGAGCATGACGGGTCTTAATCATCCTGAAGGCAATTCGAGTTTGAGCGGATACGGACACGCTCAAACGTTTTCGAGCCTGACGGATCTTAATCGTCCTGAAGGCAATTTGATTTTGAGAGGATACTGACACGCTCAAACATATTCGAGCCTAACGGGTCTTAGTTATCCTGAATGCAATTTGAGTATGAGCGCGGATACTGACACGCTCAAACATTTTCGAGCCTGACGGGTCTTTGTCATCCTGAAGGCGATTTGAGTTTGAGTGGATACTGACACGCTCAAACATTTTCGAGCCTGACGGGTCTTAGTCATCCTGAAGGAGATTTGAGTTTGAGTGGATACTGATACGCTCAAACATTTTTGAGCCTGACGGGTCTTAGTCATCCTGAAGATGATTTGAGTTTAAGCGGATACTGACACGCTCAAATATTTTCGAGCCTAAGGGGTCTTAGTTATCCTGAAGGCAATTTGAGTTTGAGCGGATACTGAGACGCTCAAACATTTTCAAGCGTAACGGGTCTTACTTATCCTGAAGGAAATTTGAGTTTGAGCGGATACTGACACGCTCAAACTTATTCGAGCCTAACAGGTCTTAGTTATCCTGAGTGCAATTTGAGTATGAGCGCGGATACTGACACGCTCAAACATTTTCGAGCCTGACGGGTCTTAGTCATCCTGAAGGCGATTTGAGTTTGAGTGGATACTGACACGCTCAAACATTTTCGAGCCTAACGGGTCTTAGTTATCCTGAATGCAATTTGAGTATGAGCGCGGATACTGACACGCTCAAACATTTTCGAGCCTGACGGGTCTTAGTCATCCTGAAGGCGATTTGAGTTTGAGTGGATACTGGAACGCTCAAACATTTTCGAGCCTGACGGGTCTTAGTCATCCTGAAGGAGATTTGAGTTTGAGTGGATACTGATACGCTCAAACATTTTCGAGCCTGACGGGTCTTAGTCATCCTGAAGATGATTTGAGTTTAAGCGGATACTGACACGCTCAAATATTTTCGAGCCTGAGGGGTCTTAGTTATCCTGAAGGCGATTTGAGTTTGAGTGGATACTGACACGCTCAAACATTTTCGAGCCTGACGGGTCTTAGTCATCCTGAAGGAGATTTGAGTTTGAGTGGATACTGATACGCTCAAACATTTTCGAGCCTGACGGGTCTTAGTCATCCTGAAGATGATTTGAGTTTAAGCGGATACTGACACGCTCAAATATTTTCGAGCCTGAGGGGTCTTAGTTATCCTGAAGGCAATTTGAGTTTGAGCGGATACTGACACGCTCAAACATTTTCAAGCCTAACGGGTCTTACTTATCCTGAAGGCAATTTGAGTTTGAGCGGATACTGACACGCTCAAACATATTCGAGCCTAACGGGTCTTAATCATCCCGATGGCAATTTGAGTTGGAGTGGATACTGACACGCTCAAACATTTTCGAGCCTAACGGATCTTAATCATCTCGAAGGCAATTTGACTTTGAGCGGATACGTACACGCTCAAACATTTTTGAGCCTAACGGGTCTTAGTTTTCCTGAAGGCGATTTGAGTTTTAGCGGATACGGACACGCTCAAACATTTTCAAGCGTGACGGGTCTTAGTCATCCTAAAGGCAATTTGAGTTTGAGCGGATACTGACACGCTCAAACATTTTCAAGCCTAACGGGTCTTAGTTATCCTGAAGGCAATTTGAGTTTGAGCGGATACTGACACGCTCAAACATATTCGAGCCAAATGGGTCTTAGTTATCCTGAATGCAATTTGAGTATGAGCGCAGATACTGACACGCTCAAACATTTTCGAGCCTGACGGGTCTTAGTCATCCCGAAGGCGATTTGAGTTTGAGTGGATACTGACACGCTCAAACATTTTCGAGCCTGACGGGTCTTAGTCATCCTGAAGGCGATTTGAGTTTGAGTGGATACTGATACGCTCAAGCATTTTCGAGGCTGACGGGTCTTAGTCATCCTGAAGATGATTTGTGTTTAAGCGGATACTGACACGCTCAAACATTTTCGAGCCTGAGGGGTCTTAGTTATCCTGAAGGCAATTTGAGTTTGAGCTGATACTGACACGATAAAACATTTTCAAGCCTAACGGGTCTTAGTTATCCTGATGGCAATTTGAGTTTGAGCGGATACTGACACGCTCAAACTTATTCGAGCCTAACAGGTCTTAGTTTTCCTGAAGGCAATTTGAGTTTGAGCGGATAGTGACACGCTCAAACATATTCGAGCCTAACGGGTCTTAATCATCCTGATGGCAATTTGAGTTGGAGTGGATACTGACACGCTCAAACATTTTCGAGCCTAACGGATCTTAATCATCCCGAAGGCAATTTGAGTTTGAGCGGATACGTACACGCTCAAACATTTTCGAGCCTAACGGGTCTTAGTTTTCCTGAAGGCAATTTGAGTTTGAGCGGATACTGACACGCTAAAACATTTACAAGCCTAACGGGTCTTAGTTATCCTGAGGGCAATTTGAGTTTGAGCGGATACTGACACGCTCAAACATTTTCGAACCTAATGGGTCTTAGTTATCCTGAATGCAATTTGAGTATGAGCGGATACTGACACGCTCAAACATATTCGAGCATGACGGGTCTTAATCATCCTGAAGGCAATTTGAGTTTGAGCGGATACTGACACGCTCAAACATTTTCGAGCCTAACGGATCTTAATCATCCTGAAGGCAATTTGATTTTGAGCGGATACTGACACGCTCGAACATTTTCGAACCTAATGGGTCTTAGTTATCCTGAATGCAATTTGAGTATGAGCGGATACTGACACGCTCTAACATATTCGAGCATGACGGGTCTTAATCATCCAGAAGGCAATTTGAGTTTGAGCGGATACTGACACTCTCAAACGTTTTCGAGCCTGGATCTTAATCATCCTGAAGGCAATTTGATTTTGAGCGGATACTGACACTCTCAAACATATTCAAGCGTAACGGGTCTTAGTTATCCTGAATGCAATTTGAGTATGAGCGCGGATACTGACACGCTCAAACATTTTCGAGCCTGACGGGTCTTAGTCATCCTGAAGGCGATTTGAGTTTGAGTGGATACTGACACGCTCAAACATTTTCGAGCCTGACGGGTCTTAGTCATCCTGAAGGAGATTTGAGTTTCAGTGGATACTGATACGCTCAAACATTTTCGAGCCTGACGGGTCTTAGTCATCCTGAAGATGATTTGAGTTTAAGCGGATACTGACACGCTCAAATATTTTCGAGCCTGAGGGGTCTTAGTTATCCTGAAGGCAATTTGAGTTTCAGCGGATACTGACACGCTCAAACATTTTCAAGCCTAACGGGTCTTACTTATCCTGAAGGAAATTTGAGTTTGAGCGGATACTGGCACGCTCAAACTTATTCGAGATGAACAGGTCTTAGTTTTCCTGAAGGCAATTTGAGTTTGAGCGGATACTGACACGCTCAAACATATTTGAGCCTAACGGGTCTTAGTTATCCTGAATGCAATTTGAGTATGAGCGCGGATACTGACACGCTCAAACATTTTCGAGCCTGACGGGTCTTAGTCATCCTGAAGGCGATTTGAGTTTGAGTGGATACTGATACGCTCAAACATTTTCGAGCCTGACGGGTCTTAGTCATCCTGAAGATGATTTGAGTTTAAGCGGATACTGACACGCTCAAACATTTTCGACCCTGAGTGGTCTTATTTATCCTGAAGGCGATTTGAGTTTGAGCGGATACTGACACGCTCAAACATATTCGAGCCTAACGGGTCTTAAACATCCTGATGGCAATTTGAGTTGGAGTGGATACTGACACGCTCAAACATTTTCGAGCCTTACGGATCTTAATCATCCCGAAGGCAATTTGAGTTTGAGCGAATACGTACACGCTCAAACATTTTCGAGCCTAACGGGTCTTAGTTTTCCTGAAGGCGATTTGAGTTTTAGCGGATACTGACACGCTCAAACATTTTCAAGCGTGACGGGTCTTAGTCATCCTAAAGGCAATATGAGTTTGAGCGGATACTGACACGCTCAAACATTTTCAAGCCTAACGGGTCTTAGTTATCCTGAAGGCAATTTGAGTTTGAGCGGATACTGACACGCTCAAACTTATTCGAGCCTAACAGGTCTTAGTTTTCCTGAAGGCAATTTGAGTTTGAGCGGATACTGACACGCTCAAACATATTCGAGCCTAACGGGTCTTAGTTATCCTGAATGCAATTTGAGTATGAGCGCGGATACTGACACGCTCAAACATTTTCGAGCCTGACGGGTCTTAGTCATCCCGAAGGCGATTTGTGTTTGAGTGGATACTGACACGCTCAAACATTTTCGAGCCTGATGGGTCTTAGTAATCTTGAAGGCGATTTGAGTTTGAGTGGATACTGATACGCTCAAACATTTTCGAGCCTGATGTGTCTTAGTCATCCTGAAGATGATTTGAGTTTAAGCGGATACTGACACGCTCAAACATTTTCGAGCCTGAGGGGTCTTAGTTATCCTGAATGCGATTTGAGTTTGAGCGGATACTGACACGCTCAAACATTTTCAAGCCTAACGGGTCTTAGTTATCCTGAAGGCAATTTGAGTTTGAGCGGATACTGACACGCTCAAACTTATTCGAGCCTAACAGGTCTTAGTTTTCCTGAAGGCAATTTGATTTTGAGCGGATACTGACACGCTCGAACATTTTCGAACCTAATGGGTCTTAGTTATCCTGAATGCAATTTGAGTATGAGCGGATACTGACACGCTCAAACATATTCGAGCATGACGGGTCTTAATCATCCAGAAGGCAATTTGAGTTTGAGCGGATACTGACACTCTCAAACGTTTTCGAGCCTGGATCTTAATCATCCTGAAGGCAATTTGATTTTGAGCGGATACTGACACTCTCAAACATATTCAAGCGTAATGGGTCTTAGTTATCCTGAATGCAATTTGAGTATGAGCACGGATACTGACACGCTCAAACATTTTCGAGCCTGACGGGTCTTAGTCATCCTGAAGGCGATTTGAGTTTGAGTGGATACTGACACGCTCAAACATTTTCGAGCCTGAAGGGTCTTAGTCATCCTGAAGGAGATTTGAGTTTGAGTGGATACTGATACGCTCAAACATTTTCGAGCCTGACGGGTCTTAGTCATCCTGAAGATGATTTGAATTTAAGCGGATACTGACACGCTCAAATATTTTCGAGCCTGAGGGGTCTTAGTTATCCTGAAGGCAATTTGAGTTTCAGCGGATACTGACACGCTCAAACATTTTCAAGCCTAACGGGTCTTACTTATCCTGAAGGAAATTTGAGTTTGAGCGGATACTGGCACGCTCAAACTTATTCGAGACGAACAGGTCTTAGTTTTCCTGAAGGCAATTTGAGTTTGAGCGGATACTGACACGCTCAAACATATTTGAGCCTAACGGGTCTTAGTTATCCTGAATGCAATTTGAGTATGAGCGCGGATACTGACACGCTCAAACATTTTCGAGCCTGACGGGTCTTAGTTATCCTGAAGGCGATTTGAGTTTGAGTGGATACTGATACGCTCAAACATTTTCGAGCCTGACGGGTCTTAGTCATCCTGAAGATGATTTGAGTTTAAGCGGATACTGACACGCTCAAACATTTTCGAGCCTGAGTGGTCTTATTTATCCTGAAGGCGATTTGAGTTTGAGCGGATACTGACACGCTCAAACATATTCGAGCCTAACGGGTCTTAAACATCCTGATGGCAATTTGAGTTGGAGTGGATACTGACACGCTCAAACATTTTCGAGCCTTACGGATCTTAATCATCCCGAAGGCAATTTGAGTTTGAGCGAATACGTACACGCTCAAACATTTTCGAGCCTAACGGGTCTTAGTTTTCCTGAAGGCGATTTGAGTTTTAGCGGATACTGACACGCTCAAACATTTTCAAGCGTGACGGGTCTTAGTCATCCTAAAGGCAATATGAATTTGAGCGGATACTGACACGCTCAAACATTTTCAAGCCTAACGGGTCTTAGTTATCCTGAAGGCAATTTGAGTTTGAGCGGATACTGACACGCTCAAACTTATTCGAGCCTAACAGGTCTTAGTTTTCCTGAAGGCAATTTGAGTTTGAGCGGATACTGACACGCTCAAACATATTCGAGCCTAACGGGTCTTAGTTATCCTGAATGCAATTTGAGTATGAGCGCGGATACTGACACGCTCAAACATTTTCGAGCCTGACGGGTCTTAGTCATCCCGAAGGCGATTTGTGTTTGAGTGGATACTGACACGCTCAAACATTTTCGAGCCTGACGGGTCTTAGTCATCCTGAAGGCGATTTGAGTTTGAGTGGATACTGATACGCTCAAACATTTTCGAGCCTGACGGGTCTTAGTCATCCTGAAGATGATTTGAGTTTAAGCGGATACTGACACGCTCAAACATTTTCGAGCCTGAGTGGTCTTATTTATCCTGAAGGCGATTTGAGTTTGAGCGGATACTGACACGCTCAAACATATTCGAGCCTAACGGGTCTTAAACATCCTGATGGCAATTTGAGTTGGAGTGGATACTGACACGCTCAAACATTTTCGAGCCTTACGGATCTTAATCATCCCGAAGGCAATTTGAGTTTGAGCGAATACGTACACGCTCAAACATTTTCGAGCCTAACGGGTCTTAGTTTTCCTGAAGGCGATTTGAGTTTTAGCGGATACTGACACGCTCAAACATTTTCAAGCGTGACGGGTCTTAGTCATCCTAAAGGCAATATGAGTTTGAGCGGATACTGACACGCTCAAACATTTTCAAGCCTAACGGGTCTTAGTTATCCTGAAGGCAATTTGAGTTTGAGCGGATACTGACACGCTCAAACTTATTCGAGCCTAACAGGTCTTAGTTTTCCTGAAGGCAATTTGAGTTTGAGCGGATACTGACACGCTCAAACATATTCGAGCCTAACGGGTCTTAGTTATCCTGAATGCAATTTGAGTATGAGCACGGATACTGACACGCTCAAACATTTTCGAGCCTGACGGGTCTTAGTCATCCTGAAGGCGATTTGAGTTTGAGTGGATACTGACACGCTCAAACATTTTCGAGCCTGACGGGTCTTAGTCATCCTGAAGGCGATTTAAGTTTGAGTGGATACTGATACGCTCAAACATTTTCGAGCCTGACGGGTCTTAGTCATCCTGAAGGCAATTTGAGTTTGAGCGGATACTGACACGCTCAAACATTTTCGAGCCTAACGGATCTTAATCATCCTGAAGGCAATTTGATTTTGAGCGGATACTGACACGCTCAAACATTTTTGAGCCTAACGGGTCTTAGTTATCCAGAAGGCAATTTGGGTTTGAGCGAATACTGACACGATCAAACATTTTCGAGCCTAACGGATATTAGTTATCTTGAAGGCAATTTCGGTTTTAGCGGATACTGACACGCTCAAACATTTTCGAGCCTAACGGATCTTAGTTATCCTGTAGGCAATTTGAGTTTGAATAGATACTGACACGCTCAAACATATTCGAGCCTAACGGGTCTTAAACATCCTGATGGCAATTTGAGTTGGAGTGGATACTGACACGCTCAAACATTTTCGAGCCTTACGGATATTAATCATCACGAAGGCAATTTGAGTTTGAGCGAATACGTACACGCTCAAACATTTTCGAGCCTAACGGGTCTTAGTTTTCTTGAAGGCGATTTGAGTTTTAGCGGATACTGACACGCTCAAACATTTTCAAGCGTGACGGGTCTTAGTCATCCTAAAGGCAATATGAGTTTGAGCGGATACTGACACGCTCAAACATTTTCAAGCCTAACGGGTCTTAGTTATCCTGAAGGCAATTTGAGTTTGAGCGGATACTGACACGCTCAAACTTATTCGAGCCTAACAAGTCTTAGTTTTCCTGAAGGCAATTTGAGTTTTAGCGGATACTGACAGGCTCAAACATATTCGAGCCTAACGGGTCTTAGTTATCCTGAATGTAATTTGAGTATGAGCGCGGATACTGACACGCTCAAACATTTTCGAGCCTGACGGGTCTTAGTCATCCCGAAGGCGATTTGTGTTTGAGTGGATACTGACACGCTCAAACATTTTCGAGCCTGATGGGTCTTAGTAATCCTGAAGGCGATTTGAGTTTGAGTGGATACTGATACGCTCAAACATTTTCGAGCCTGATGGGTCTTAGTCATCCTGAAGATGATTTGAGTTTAAGCGGATACTGACACGCTCAAGCATTTTCGAGCCTGAGGGGTCTTAGTTATCCTGAATGCAATTTTAGTTTGAGCGGATACTGACACGCTCAAACATTTTCAAGCCTAACGGGTCTTAGTTATCCTGAAGGCAATTTGAGTTTGAGCGGATACTGACACGCTCAAACTTATTCGAGCCTAACAGGTCTTTGTTTTCCTGAAGGCAATTTGAGTTTGAGCGGATACTGACACGCTCAAACATATTCGAGCCTAACGGGTCTTAGTTATCCTGAAGGCAATTTGAGTTTGAGCGGATACTGACACGCTCAAACTTATTCGAGCCTAACAGGTCTTAGTTTTCCTGAAGGCAATTTGAGTTTGAGCGGATACTGACACGCTCAAACATATTCGAGCCTAACGGGTCTTAGTTATCCTGAATGTAATTTGAGTATGAGCGCGGATACTGACACGCTCAAACATTTTCGAGCCTAACGGGTCTTAGTTATCCTGAAGGCAATTTGAGTTTGAGCGGATACTGACACGCTCAAACATATTCGAGCCTAACGGGTCTTAGTTATCCTGAATGCAATTTGAGTATGAGCGCGGATACTGACACGCTCAAACATTTTCGAGCCTGACGGGTCTTAGTCATCCCGAAGGCGATTTGTGTTTGAGTGGATACTGACACGCTCAAACATTTTCGAGCCTGACGGGTCTTAGTCATCCTGAAGGCGATTTGAGTTTGAGTGGATACTGATACGCTCAAACATTTTCGAGCCTGACGGGTCTTAGCCATCCTGAAGATGATTTGAGTTTAAGCGGATACTGACACGCTCAAACATTTTCGAGCCTGAGTGGTCTTATTTATCCTGAAGGCGATTTGAGTTTGAGCGGATACTGACACGCTCAAACATATTCGAGCCTAACGGGTCTTAAACATCCTGATGGCAATTTGAGTTGGAGTGGATACTGACACGCTCAAACATTTTCGAGCCTTACGGATCTTAATCATCCCGAAGGCAATTTGAGTTTGAGCGAATACGTACACGCTCAAACATTTTCGAGCCTAACGGGTCTTAGTTTTCCTGAAGGCGATTTGAGTTTTAGCGGATACTGACACGCTCAAACATTTTCAAGCGTGACGGGTCTTAGTCATCCTAAAGGCAATATGAGTTTGAGCGGATACTGACACGCTCAAACATTTTCAAGCCTAACGGGTCTTAGTTATCCTGAAGGCAATTTGAGTTTGAGCGGATACTGACACGCTCAAACTTATTCGAGCCTAACAGGTCTTAGTTTTCCTGAAGGCAATTTGAGTTTGAGCGGATACTGACACGCTCAAACATATTCGAGCCTAACGGGTCTTAGTTATCCTGAATGCAATTTGAGTATGAGCACGGATACTGACACGCTCAAACATTTTCGAGCCTGACGGGTCTTAGTCATCCTGAAGGCGATTTGAGTTTGAGTGGATACTGACACGCTCAAACATTTTCGAGCCTGACGGGTCTTAGTCATCCTGAAGGCGATTTAAGTTTGAGTGGATACTGATACGCTCAAACATTTTCGAGCCTGACGGGTCTTAGTCATCCTGAAGGCAATTTGAGTTTGAGCGGATACTGACACGCTCAAACATTTTCGAGCCTAACGGATCTTAATCATCCTGAAGGCAATTTGATTTTGAGCGGATACTGACACGCTCAAAAATTTTTGAGCCTAACGGGTCTTAGTTATCCAGAAGGCAATTTGGGTTTGAGCGGATACTGACACGATCAAACATTTTCGAGCCTAACGGATCTTAGTTATCTTGAAGGCAATTTCGGTTTGAGCGGATACTGACACGCTCAAACATTTTCGAGCCTAACGGATCTTAGTTATCCTGTAGGCAATTTGAGTTTGAATAGATACTGACACGCTCAAACATATTCGAGCCTAACGGGTCTTAAACATCCTGATGGCAATTTGAGTTGGAGTGGATACTGACACGCTCAAACATTTTCGAGCCTTACGGATATTAATCATCACGAAGGCAATTTGAGTTTGAGCGAATACGTACACGCTCAAATATTTTCGAGCCTAACGGGTCTTAGTTTTCCTGAAGGCGATTTGAGTTTTAGCGGATACTGACACGCTCAAACATTTTCAAGCGTGACGGGTCTTAGTCATCCTAAAGGCAATATGAGTTTGAGCGGATACTGACACGCTCAAACATTTTCAAGCCTAACGGGTCTTAGTTATCCTGAAGGCAATTTGAGTTTGAGCGGATACTGACACGCTCAAACTTATTCGAGCCTAACAGGTCTTAGTTTTCCTGAAGGCAATTTGAGTTTGAGCGGATACTGACACGCTCAAACATATTCGAGCCTAACGGGTCTTAGTTATCCTGAATGCAATTTGAGTATGAGCACGGATACTGACACGCTCAAATATTTTCGAGCCTGACGGGTCTTAGTCATCCTGAAGGCGATTTGAGTTTGAGTGGATACTGACACGCTCAAACATTTTCGAGGCTGACGGGTCTTAGTCATCCTGAAGGCGATTTAAGTTTGAGTGGATACTGATACGCTCAAACATTTTCGAGCCTGACGGGTCTTAGTCATCCTGAAGGCAATTTGAGTTTGAGCGGATACTGACACGCTCAAACATTTTCGAGCCTAACGGATCTTAATCATCCTGAAGGCAATTTGATTTTGAGCGGATACTGACACGCTCAAAAATTTTTGAGCCTAACGGGTCTTAGTTATCCAGAAGGCAATTTGGGTTTGAGCGGATACTGACACGATCAAACATTTTCGAGCCTAACGGATCTTAGTTATCTTGAAGGCAATTTCGGTTTGAGCGGATACTGACACGCTCAAACATTTTCGAGCCTAACGGATCTTAGTTATCCTGTAGGCAATTTGAGTTTGAATAGATACTGACACGCTCAAACATATTCGAGCCTAACGGGTCTTAAACATCCTGATGGCAATTTGAGTTGGAGTGGATACTGACACGCTCAAACATTTTCGAGCCTTACGGATATTAATCATCACGAAGGCAATTTGAGTTTGAGCGAATACGTACACGCTCAAACATTTTCGAGCCTAACGGGTCTTAGTTTTCCTGAAGGCGATTTGAGTTTTAGCGGATACTGACACGCTCAAACATTTTCAAGCGTGACGGGTCTTAGTCATCCTAAAGGCAATATGAGTTTGAGCGGATACTGACACGCTCAAACATTTTCAAGCCTAACGGGTCTTAGTTATCCTGAAGGCAATTTGAGTTTGAGCGGATACTGACACGCTCAAACTTATTCGAGCCTAACAGGTCTTAGTTTTCCTGAAGGCAATTTGAGTTTGAGCGGATACTGACACGCTCAAACATATTCGAGCCTAACGGGTCTTAGTTATCCTGAATGAAATTTGAGTAATAGCGCGGATACTGACACGCTCAAACATTTTCGAGCCTGACGGGTCTTAGTCATCCCGAAGGCGATTTGTGTTTGAGTGGATACTGACACGCTCAAACATTTTCGAGCCTGATGGGTCTTAGTAATCCCGAAGGCGATTTGAGTTTGAGTGGATACTGATACGCTCAAACATTTTCGAGCCTGATGGGTCTTAGTCATCCTGAAGATGATTTGAGTTTAAGCGGATACTGACACGCTCAAACATTTTCGAGCCTGAGGGGTCTTAGTTATCCTGAATGCAATTTTAGTTTGAGCGGATACTGACACGCTCAAACATTTTCAAGCCTAACGGGTCTTAGTTATCCTGAAGGCAATTTGAGTTTGAGCGGATACTGACACGCTCAAACTTATTCGAGCCTAACAGGTCTTAGTTTTCCTGAAGGCAATTTGAGTTTGAGCGGATACTGACACGCTCAAACATATTCGAGCCTAACGGGTCTTAGTTATCCTGAAGGCAATTTGAGTTTGAGCGGATACTGACACGCTCAAACTTATTCGAGCCTAACAGGTCTTAGTTTTCTTGAAGGCAATTTGAGTTTGAGCGGATACTGACACGCTCAAACATATTCGAGCCTAACGGGTCTTAGTTATCCTGAATGTAATTTGAGTATGAGCGCGGATACTGACACGCTCAAACATTTTCGAGCCTGACGGATCTTAGTCATCCCGAAGGCGATTTGTGTTTGAGTGGATACTGACACGCTCAAACATTTTCGAGCCTGATGGGTCTTAGTAATCCTGAAGGCGATTTGAGTTTGAGTGGATACTGATACGCTCAAACATTTTCGAGCCTGATGGGTCTTAGTCATCCTGAAGATGATTTGAGTTTAAGCGGATACTGACACGCTCAAACATTTTCGAGCCTGAGGGGTCTTAGTTATCCTGAATGCAATTTTAGTTTGAGCGGATACTGACACGCTCAAACATTTTCAAGCCTAACGGGTCTTAGTTATCCTGAAGGCAATTTGAGTTTGAGCGGATACTGACACGCTCAAACTTATTCGAGCCTAACATGTCTTAGTTTTCCTGAAGGCAATTTGAGTTTGAGCGGATACTGACACGCTCAAACATATTCGAGCCTAACGGGTCTTAGTTATCCTGAATGCAATTTGAGTATGAGCGCGGATACTGACACGCTCAAACATTTTCGAGCCTGACGGGTCTTAGTCATCCTGAAGGCGATTTGAGTTTGAGTGGATACTGACACGCTCAAACATTTTCGAGCCTGACGGGTCTTAGTCATCCTGAAGGCGATTTAAGTTTGAGTGGATACTGATACGCTCAAACATTTTCGAGCCTGACGGGTCTTAGTCATCCTGAAGGCAATTTGAGTTTGAGCGGATACTGACACGCTCAAACATTTTCGAGCCTAACGGATCTTAATCATCCTGAAGGCAATTTGATTTTGAGCGGATACTGACACGCTCAAACATTTTTGAGCCTAACGGGTCTTAGTTATCCAGAAGGCAATTTGGGTTTGAGCGGATACTGACACGATCAAACATTTTCGAGCCTAACGGATCTTAGTTATCTTGAAGGCAATTTCGGTTTGAGCGGATACTGACACGCTCAAACATTTTCGAGCCTAACGGATCTTAGTAATCCTGAAGGCAATTTGAGTTTGAGCGGATACTGACACGCTCAAACATTTTCAGGCCTAACGGATCTTAGTTATCCTGAAGGCAATTTGAGTTTGAATAGATACTGAAACGCTCAAACATATTCGAGTCTAACGGGTCTTAGTTATCCTGAAGACAAATTGAGTTTGAGCGGATACTGACACGCTCAAACATATTCGAGCCTAACGGGTCTTAGTTATCATGAAGGCAATTTGATTATGAGCGCGGATACTGACACGCTCAAAACATTTCCGAGCCTGACGGGTCTTAGTCATCCTGAAGGCGATTTGAGTTTGAGTGGATTCTGACACGCTCAAACATTTTCGAGCCTGACGGGTCTTAGTCATCCTGAAGGCGATTTGAGTTTGATGGGATACTGACACGCTCAAACATTTTCGAGCCTGACGGGTCTTAGTCATCCTGAAGGCGATTTGAGTTTGAGTGGATACTGATACGCTCAAACATTTTCGAGCCTGACGAGTCTTAGTCATCCTGAAGATGATTTGAGTTTAAGCGGATACTGACACGCTCAAACATTTTCGAGCCTGACGGGTCTTAGTCTTCCTGAAGGCGATTTGAGTTTGAGCGGATACAGATACGCTCAAACATATTCGAGCCTAACGGGTCTTAATCATCCTGATGGCAATTTGAGTTTAAGTGGATACTGACACGCTCAAACATTTTCGAGCCTAATCGATCATAATCATCCCGAAGGCAATTTGAGTTTAAGTGGATACGTACACGCTCAAACATTTTTTAGCCTAACGGGTCTTAGTTTTCCTGAAGGCGATTTGAGTTTTAGCGAATACTGACACGCTCAAACCTTTTCAAGCGTGACGGGTCTTAGTCATCCTAAAGGCAATTTGAGTTTGAGCGGATACTGACACGCTCAAACATTTTCAAGCCTAACGGGTCTTAGTTATCCTGAAGGCAATTTGAGTTTGAGCGGATACTGACACGCTCAAACTTATTCGAGCCTAACAGGTCTTAGTTTTCCTGAAGGCAATTTGAGTTTGAGCGGATACTGACACGCTCAAACATTTTCGAGCCTAACCGGTCTTAGTTTTCCTGAAGGCAATTTTAGTTTGAGCGGATATTGACACGCTCAAACATTTTCGAGCCTAACGGGTCTTAGCTATCCTGAGGCAATTTGAGTTTGAGTGGATAGTGACACGCTCAAACATTTTCGAGCCTAACGGGTCTTAGTTTCCCTGAAGGCAATTTGAGTTTCAGCGGATGCTAACACGCTCAAACATTTTCGAGCCTAACGGATATTAGTTATCCTGAAGACAATTTGAGTTTGAGCGGATACTGACAGGCTCAAACATTTTCGAGCCTAACCAGTCTTAGTTTTCCTGAAGGCAATTTTAGTTTGAGCGGATACTGACACGCTCAAACATTTTCGAACCTAACGGGTCTTAGTTATCCTGATGACAATTTGTGTTTGAGCGAATACTGACACGCTCAAACATTTTCGAGCCTAACAGGTCTTAGTTTTTCTGAGGCAATTTGAGTTTGAGCGGATAGTGACACGCTCAAACATTTTCGAGCCTAACGGGTCTTAGTTTCCCTGAAGGCAATTTGAGTTTCAGCGGATGCTGACACGCTCAAACATTTTCGAGCCTAACGGATCTTAGTTATCCTGAAGACAATTTGAGTTTGAGCGGATACTGACAGGCTCAAACATTTTCGAGCCTAACCGGTCTTAGTTATCCTAAAGGCGATTTGAGTTTTAGCGGATACTGACACGCTCAAACATTTTCGAGCTTAACGGATCTTAGTTATCTTGAAGACAATTTGAGTTTGAGCGGATACTGACACGCTCAAACATTTTCGAGCCTAACAGGTCTTAGTTTTCCTGAGGCAAATTGAGTTTGAGTGGATAGTGACACGCTCAAACATTTTCGAGCCTGACGGGTCTTAGTTTCCCTGAAGGCAATTTGAGTTTCAGCGGATGATGACACGCTCAAACATTTTCGAGCCTAACGGATATTAGTTATCCTGAAGACAATTTGAGTTTGAGCGGATACTGACACGCTCAAACATTTTCGAGCCTAACCGGTCTTAGTTTTCCTGAAGGCAATTTTAGTTTGAGCGGATACTAACACGCTCCAACATTTTCGAGCCTAACGGGTCTTAGTTATCCTGAGGCAATTTGAGTTTAAGCAGATAGTGACACGCTCAAACATTTTTGAGCCTAACTAGTCTTCGTTTTCCTGAAGGTAATTTTAGTTTGAGCAGATACTGACACGCTCAAACATATTCGATCTTAACGGGTCATATTCATTCCGAAGGCAATTTGAGTTTGAGCGGATAATGACACGCTCAAACATTTTCAAGCCTATAGGGTCTTTGTTATCCTGAAGGCGATTTGCGTTTGAGCGGATACTGACACGCTCAAACATTTTCGAGCCTAACGGGTCTTAGTTATTCTGAAGATAATTTGAGTTTGAGCGGATAATGACACGCTCAAACATTTTCGAGACTAACGGGTCTTAGTTATCTTGAAGGCAATTTGAGTTTGAGCGGATACTGACACGCTTAAACATTTTCGAGCCTAACGAGTCATAGTTATCCAGAAGGCAATTTAAGTTTGAGCGGATACTGACACGCTTAAACATTTTCGTGCCTAACGGGTCTTAGTTATCCTGAATGCAATTTGAGTATGAGCACGGATACTGACACGCTCAAACATTTTCGAGCCTGACGGGTCTTAGTCATCCTGAAGGCGATTTGAGTTTGAGTGGATACTGACACGCTCAAACATTTTCGAGCCTGACGGGTCTTAGTCATCCTGAAGGCGATTTAAGTTTGAGTGGATACTGATACGCTCAAACATTTTCGAGCCTGACGGGTCTTAGTCATCCTGAAGGCAATTTGAGTTTGAGCGGATACTGACACGCTCAAACATTTTCGAGCCTAACGGATCTTAATCATCCTGAAGGCAATTTGATTTTGAGCGGATACTGACACGCTCAAAAATTTTTGAGCCTAACGGGTCTTAGTTATCCAGAAGGCAATTTGGGTTTGAGCGGATACTGACACGATCAAACATTTTCGAGCCTAACGGATCTTAGTTATCTTGAAGGCAATTTCGGTTTGAGCGGATACTGACACGCTCAAACATTTTCGAGCCTAACGGATCTTAGTTATCCTGTAGGCAATTTGAGTTTGAATAGATACTGACACGCTCAAACATATTCGAGCCTAACGGGTCTTAAACATCCTGATGGCAATTTGAGTTGGAGTGGATACTGACACGCTCAAACATTTTCGAGCCTTACGGATATTAATCATCACGAAGGCAATTTGAGTTTGAGCGAATACGTACACGCTCAAACATTTTCGAGCCTAACGGGTCTTAGTTTTCCTGAAGGCGATTTGAGTTTTAGCGGATACTGACACGCTCAAACATTTTCAAGCGTGACGGGTCTTAGTCATCCTAAAGGCAATATGAGTTTGAGCGGATACTGACACGCTCAAACATTTTCAAGCCTAACGGGTCTTAGTTATCCTGAAGGCAATTTGAGTTTGAGCGGATACTGACACGCTCAAACTTATTCGAGCCTAACAGGTCTTAGTTTTCCTGAAGGCAATTTGAGTTTGAGCGGATACTGACACGCTCAAACATATTCGAGCCTAACGGGTCTTAGTTATCCTGAATGCAATTTGAGTATGAGCACGGATACTGACACGCTCAAATATTTTCGAGCCTGACGGGTCTTAGTCATCCTGAAGGCGATTTGAGTTTGAGTGGATACTGACACGCTCAAACATTTTCGAGGCTGACGGGTCTTAGTCATCCTGAAGGCGATTTAAGTTTGAGTGGATACTGATACGCTCAAACATTTTCGAGCCTGACGGGTCTTAGTCATCCTGAAGGCAATTTGAGTTTGAGCGGATACTGACACGCTCAAACATTTTCGAGCCTAACGGATCTTAATCATCCTGAAGGCAATTTGATTTTGAGCGGATACTGACACGCTCAAAAATTTTTGAGCCTAACGGGTCTTAGTTATCCAGAAGGCAATTTGGGTTTGAGCGGATACTGACACGATCAAACATTTTCGAGCCTAACGGATCTTAGTTATCTTGAAGGCAATTTCGGTTTGAGCGGATACTGACACGCTCAAACATTTTCGAGCCTAACGGATCTTAGTTATCCTGTAGGCAATTTGAGTTTGAATAGATACTGACACGCTCAAACATATTCGAGCCTAACGGGTCTTAAACATCCTGATGGCAATTTGAGTTGGAGTGGATACTGACACGCTCAAACATTTTCGAGCCTTACGGATATTAATCATCACGAAGGCAATTTGAGTTTGAGCGAATACGTACACGCTCAAACATTTTCG
Organism: Agrostemma githago; assembly: GCA_958450325.1. Taxonomy (NCBI): domain Eukaryota; kingdom Viridiplantae; phylum Streptophyta; class Magnoliopsida; order Caryophyllales; family Caryophyllaceae; genus Agrostemma; species Agrostemma githago. The sequence goes on along the minus strand of OY288247.1, from coordinate 53,825,940 downwards.
AGCCTAACGGGTCTTAGTTTTCCTGAAGGCGATTTGAGTTTTAGCGGATACTGACACGCTCAAACATTTTCAAGCGTGACGGGTCTTAGTCATCCTAAAGGCAATATGAGTTTGAGCGGATACTGACACGCTCAAACATTTTCAAGCCTAACGGGTCTTAGTTATCCTGAAGGCAATTTGAGTTTGAGCGGATACTGACACGCTCAAACTTATTCGAGCCTAACAGGTCTTAGTTTTCCTGAAGGCAATTTGAGTTTGAGCGGATACTGACACGCTCAAACATATTCGAGCCTAACGGGTCTTAGTTATCCTGAATGAAATTTGAGTAATAGCGCGGATACTGACACGCTCAAACATTTTCGAGCCTGACGGGTCTTAGTCATCCCGAAGGCGATTTGTGTTTGAGTGGATACTGACACGCTCAAACATTTTCGAGCCTGATGGGTCTTAGTAATCCCGAAGGCGATTTGAGTTTGAGTGGATACTGATACGCTCAAACATTTTCGAGCCTGATGGGTCTTAGTCATCCTGAAGATGATTTGAGTTTAAGCGGATACTGACACGCTCAAACATTTTCGAGCCTGAGGGGTCTTAGTTATCCTGAATGCAATTTTAGTTTGAGCGGATACTGACACGCTCAAACATTTTCAAGCCTAACGGGTCTTAGTTATCCTGAAGGCAATTTGAGTTTGAGCGGATACTGACACGCTCAAACTTATTCGAGCCTAACAGGTCTTAGTTTTCCTGAAGGCAATTTGAGTTTGAGCGGATACTGACACGCTCAAACATATTCGAGCCTAACGGGTCTTAGTTATCCTGAAGGCAATTTGAGTTTGAGCGGATACTGACACGCTCAAACTTATTCGAGCCTAACAGGTCTTAGTTTTCTTGAAGGCAATTTGAGTTTGAGCGGATACTGACACGCTCAAACATATTCGAGCCTAACGGGTCTTAGTTATCCTGAATGTAATTTGAGTATGAGCGCGGATACTGACACGCTCAAACATTTTCGAGCCTGACGGATCTTAGTCATCCCGAAGGCGATTTGTGTTTGAGTGGATACTGACACGCTCAAACATTTTCGAGCCTGATGGGTCTTAGTAATCCTGAAGGCGATTTGAGTTTGAGTGGATACTGATACGCTCAAACATTTTCGAGCCTGATGGGTCTTAGTCATCCTGAAGATGATTTGAGTTTAAGCGGATACTGACACGCTCAAACATTTTCGAGCCTGAGGGGTCTTAGTTATCCTGAATGCAATTTTAGTTTGAGCGGATACTGACACGCTCAAACATTTTCAAGCCTAACGGGTCTTAGTTATCCTGAAGGCAATTTGAGTTTGAGCGGATACTGACACGCTCAAACTTATTCGAGCCTAACATGTCTTAGTTTTCCTGAAGGCAATTTGAGTTTGAGCGGATACTGACACGCTCAAACATATTCGAGCCTAACGGGTCTTAGTTATCCTGAATGCAATTTGAGTATGAGCGCGGATACTGACACGCTCAAACATTTTCGAGCCTGACGGGTCTTAGTCATCCTGAAGGCGATTTGAGTTTGAGTGGATACTGACACGCTCAAACATTTTCGAGCCTGACGGGTCTTAGTCATCCTGAAGGCGATTTAAGTTTGAGTGGATACTGATACGCTCAAACATTTTCGAGCCTGACGGGTCTTAGTCATCCTGAAGGCAATTTGAGTTTGAGCGGATACTGACACGCTCAAACATTTTCGAGCCTAACGGATCTTAATCATCCTGAAGGCAATTTGATTTTGAGCGGATACTGACACGCTCAAACATTTTTGAGCCTAACGGGTCTTAGTTATCCAGAAGGCAATTTGGGTTTGAGCGGATACTGACACGATCAAACATTTTCGAGCCTAACGGATCTTAGTTATCTTGAAGGCAATTTCGGTTTGAGCGGATACTGACACGCTCAAACATTTTCGAGCCTAACGGATCTTAGTAATCCTGAAGGCAATTTGAGTTTGAGCGGATACTGACACGCTCAAACATTTTCAGGCCTAACGGATCTTAGTTATCCTGAAGGCAATTTGAGTTTGAATAGATACTGAAACGCTCAAACATATTCGAGTCTAACGGGTCTTAGTTATCCTGAAGACAAATTGAGTTTGAGCGGATACTGACACGCTCAAACATATTCGAGCCTAACGGGTCTTAGTTATCATGAAGGCAATTTGATTATGAGCGCGGATACTGACACGCTCAAAACATTTCCGAGCCTGACGGGTCTTAGTCATCCTGAAGGCGATTTGAGTTTGAGTGGATTCTGACACGCTCAAACATTTTCGAGCCTGACGGGTCTTAGTCATCCTGAAGGCGATTTGAGTTTGATGGGATACTGACACGCTCAAACATTTTCGAGCCTGACGGGTCTTAGTCATCCTGAAGGCGATTTGAGTTTGAGTGGATACTGATACGCTCAAACATTTTCGAGCCTGACGAGTCTTAGTCATCCTGAAGATGATTTGAGTTTAAGCGGATACTGACACGCTCAAACATTTTCGAGCCTGACGGGTCTTAGTCTTCCTGAAGGCGATTTGAGTTTGAGCGGATACAGATACGCTCAAACATATTCGAGCCTAACGGGTCTTAATCATCCTGATGGCAATTTGAGTTTAAGTGGATACTGACACGCTCAAACATTTTCGAGCCTAATCGATCATAATCATCCCGAAGGCAATTTGAGTTTAAGTGGATACGTACACGCTCAAACATTTTTTAGCCTAACGGGTCTTAGTTTTCCTGAAGGCGATTTGAGTTTTAGCGAATACTGACACGCTCAAACCTTTTCAAGCGTGACGGGTCTTAGTCATCCTAAAGGCAATTTGAGTTTGAGCGGATACTAACACGCTCTAACATTTTCAAGCCTAACGGGTCTTAGTTATCCTGAAGGCAATTTGAGTTTGAGCGGATACTGACACGCTCAAACTTATTCGAGCCTAACAGGTCTTAGTTTTCCTGAAGGCAATTTGAGTTTGAGCGGATACTGACACGCTCAAACATTTTCGAGCCTAACCGGTCTTAGTTTTCCTGAAGGCAATTTTAGTTTGAGCGGATATTGACACGCTCAAACATTTTCGAGCCTAACGGGTCTTAGCTATCCTGAGGCAATTTGAGTTTGAGTGGATAGTGACACGCTCAAACATTTTCGAGCCTAACGGGTCTTAGTTTCCCTGAAGGCAATTTGAGTTTCAGCGGATGCTAACACGCTCAAACATTTTCGAGCCTAACGGATATTAGTTATCCTGAAGACAATTTGAGTTTGAGCGGATACTGACAGGCTCAAACATTTTCGAGCCTAACCAGTCTTAGTTTTCCTGAAGGCAATTTTAGTTTGAGCGGATACTGACACGCTCAAACATTTTCGAACCTAACGGGTCTTAGTTATCCTGATGACAATTTGAGTTTGAGCGAATACTGACACGCTCAAACATTTTCGAGCCTAACAGGTCTTAGTTTTTCTGAGGCAATTTGAGTTTGAGCGGATAGTGACACGCTCAAACATTTTCGAGCCTAACGGGTCTTAGTTTCCCTGAAGGCAATTTGAGTTTCAGCGGATGCTGACACGCTCAAACATTTTCGAGCCTAACGGATCTTAGTTATCCTGAAGACAATTTGAGTTTGAGCGGATACTGACAGGCTCAAACATTTTCGAGCCTAACCGGTCTTAGTTATCCTAAAGGCGATTTGAGTTTTAGCGGATACTGACACGCTCAAACATTTTCGAGCTTAACGGATCTTAGTTATCTTGAAGACAATTTGAGTTTGAGCGGATACTGACACGCTCAAACATTTTCGAGCCTAACAGGTCTTAGTTTTCCTGAGGCAAATTGAGTTTGAGTGGATAGTGACACGCTCAAACATTTTCGAGCCTGACGGGTCTTAGTTTCCCTGAAGGCAATTTGAGTTTCAGCGGATGATGACACGCTCAAACATTTTCGAGCCTAACGGATATTAGTTATCCTGAAGACAATTTGAGTTTGAGCGGATACTGACACGCTCAAACATTTTCGAGCCTAACCGGTCTTAGTTTTCCTGAAGGCAATTTTAGTTTGAGCGGATACTAACACGCTCCAACATTTTCGAGCCTAACGGGTCTTAGTTATCCTGAGGCAATTTGAGTTTAAGCAGATAGTGACACGCTCAAACATTTTTGAGCCTAACTAGTCTTCGTTTTCCTGAAGGTAATTTTAGTTTGAGCAGATACTGACACGCTCAAACATATTCGATCTTAACGGGTCATATTCATTCCGAAGGCAATTTGAGTTTGAGCGGATACTGACACGCTCAAACATTTTCAAGCCTATAGGGTCTTTGTTATCCTGAAGGCGATTTGCGTTTGAGCGGATACTGACACGCTCAAACATTTTCGAGCCTAACGGGTCTTAGTTATTCTGAAGATAATTTGAGTTTGAGCGGATAATGACACGCTCAAACATTTTCGAGACTAACGGGTCTTAGTTATCTTGAAGGCAATTTGAGTTTGAGCGGATACTGACACGCTTAAACATTTTCGAGCCTAACGAGTCATAGTTATCCAGAAGGCAATTTAAGTTTGAGCGGATACTGACACGCTTAAACATTTTCGTGCCTAACGGGTCTTATTTATCCTGAAGGTAATTTGAGTTTGAGCGGATACTGACACGCTCAAACATTTTCAAGCCTAACGGGTCTTAGTTATCATGAGGCAATTTGAGTTTGAGCAGATAGTGACACGCTCAACTATTTTAGAGCCTAACTGGTCTTACTTTTCCTGAAGGCAATTTAAGTTTGAGAGGATACTGACACGCTCAAACATTTTCGAGCCTAACTGATCTTAGTTATCCTGAAGACAATTTGAGTTTGAGCGGATACTGACACGCTCAACATTTTCGAGCCTAACCGCTCTTAGTTATCCAGAAGGCAATTTGAGTTTGAGCGGATACTGACACGCTTAAACATTTTCGAGCCTAATGGGTCTTAGTTATCCTGAAGGCAATTTAAGTTTGAGCGGATACTGACACGCTCAAACATATTCGAGCCAAACGGATCTTAATCATCCAGAAGGCGATTTGCGTTTGAGCGGATACTGACACACTCATACATTTTCGAGCCTAACCGGTCTTTGTTTTCCTGAAGGCAATTTTAGTTTGAGCGGATACTGACACGCTCAAACATTTTCAAGCCTAACGGGTCTTAGTTATCCTGAAGGCAATTTGAGTTTTAGCGGATACTGACACGCTCAAACTTTTTCGAGCCTAACGGGTCTTAGTTATCCTGAAGGCGATCTGAGTTTTAGCCGATACTGACACGCTCAAACATTTTCGAGCCTAACGGATCTTAGTTATCCTGAAGTCAATTTGAGTTTGAGCAGATACTGACACACACAAACATTTTCTAGCCTAACGGGTCTTAGTTTTCCTGAGGCAATTTGAGTTTGAGCGGATAGTGACACGCTCAAACATTTTCGAGCCTAACAGGTCTTAGTTTTTCTGAAGGCAATTTGAGTTTCAGCGGATACTGACACGTTCAAACATTTTTGAGCCTAACGGATCTTAATTATCCTGAAGATAATTTAAGTTTTAGCGGATACTGACAAGCTCAAACATTTTTGAGCCTAACGGATCTTAATTATCCTGAAGATAATTTGAGTTTGAGCGGATACTGACAAGCTCAAACATTTTCGAGCCTAACCGGTCTTAGTTTTCCTGAAAGCAATTTTAGTTTGAGCGGATACTGACACGCTCAAACATTTTCGAGCCTTACGGGTCTTTGCTATCCCGAGGCAATTTGAGTATGAGCGGATAGAGACACGCCCAAACATTTTCGAGCCTAACGGATCTTTGTTTTCCTGAAGGCAATTTAAGTTTGAGTGGATACTGACACGCTCAAACATTTTCGAGCCTAACCGGTCTTAGTTTTCCGGAAGGCAATTTTAGTTGGAGCGGATACTGACACACTCAAACATTTTCGAGCCTAACGGGTCTTAGTTATCCTGAAGGTAATTTGAGTTTGAGCGGATACTGACACGCTCAAACATTTTCAAGCCTAACGGGTCTTAGTTATCATGAGGCAATTTGAGTTTGAGCGGATAGTGACACGCTCAACTATTTTCGAGCCTAACTGGTCTTACTTTTCCTGAAGGCGATTTAAGTTTGAGAGGATACTGACACGCTTAAACATTTTCGAGCCTAATGGGTCTTAGTTATCCTGAAGGCAATTTAAGTTTGAGCGGATACTGACACGCTCAAACATATTCGAGCCTAACGGGTCTTAATCATCAAGAAGGCAATTTACGTTTGAGCGGATACTGACACGCTCAAACATTTTCGAGCCTGACGGGTCTTAGTCATCCTGAAGGCAATTTGAGTTTTAGCGGATACTGACACGCTCAAAGATTTTCGAGCCTAACGGATCTTAGTTATCTTGAAGTCAATTTGAGTTTCAGCGGATACTGACACGCACAAATATTTTCTTGCCTAACGGGAATTAGTTATCCTGAACGCGATTTGAGTTTTACCGGATACTGACACACTCAAACATTTTCGAGCCTAACGGATCTTAGTTATCCTGATGACAATTTGAGTTTGAGAGGATACTGACACGCACAAACATTTTCTATCCTAACGGGTCTTAGTTTTCCTGAGGCAATTTGAGTTTGAGCGGATAGTGACACGCTCAAACATTTTCCAGCCTAACAGGTCTTAGTTATCATGAGGCAATTTGAGTTTCAGCGGATACTGACACGCTCAAACATTTTCGAGCCTAACGGATCTTAATTATCCTGAAGACAATTTGAGTTTGAGCGGATACTGACAGGCTCAAACATTTTCGAGCCTAACCGTTCTTAGTTTTCCTGAAGGCAATTTTAGTTTGAGCGGATACTGACACGCTAAAATATTTTCGAGCCTAACGGGTCTTAGCTATCCTGAGGCAATTTGAGTTTGAACGGATAGAGACACGCCCAAACATTTTCGAGCCTAACGGATCTCAGTTATCCTGAAGGCAATTTGAGTTTAAGCGGATACTGACACGCTTAAACATTTTCGAGCCTAACGGGTCTTAGTTATCCGGAAGGCAATTTAAGTTTGAGCGGATACTGACACGCTCAAACATTTTCGAGCCTAACCGGTCTTAGTTTTCCCGAAGGCAATTCTAGTTTGAGCGAACACTGACACGCTCAAACATTTTCGAGCCTTACGGGTCTTAGTTATCCAGAAGGCAATTTGAGTTTTAGCGGATATTGACACGCTCAAACATTTTCAAGCCTAACGGTTCTTAGTTCTCCTGAAGGCAATTTGAGTTTGAGCAGATACTGAAACGCTCAAACATTTGCGAGCCTAACGAGTCTTAGTTATCCTGAAGGCGATTTGAGTTTTAGCGGATACTGACACGCTCAAACAATTTCGAGCCTAACGGATCTTAGTTATCCTAAAGACAATTTGAGTTTGAGCAGATACTGACACGCACAAACATTTTCTTGCCTAACGGGTCTTAGTTTTCCTGAGGCAATTTGAGTTTGAGCGGATAGTGACACGCTCAAACATTTTCGAGCCTAACAGGTCTTAGTTTTTCTGAAGGCAATTTGAGTTTCAGCGGATACTGACACGCTCAAACATTTTCGAGCCTAACGGATCTTAATTATCCTGAAGACAATTTGAGTTTGAGCGGATACTGACAGGCTCAAACATTTTCAAGCCTAACCGGTCTTTGTTTTCCTGAAGGCAATTTTAGTTTGAGCGGATACTGACACGCTCAAACATTTTCGAGCCTAACGAGTCATAGCTATCCTGAGCCAATTTGAGTTTGAGCGGATAGAGACACGCCCAAACATTTTCAAGCCAAACGGATCTTAGTTATCCCGAAGGCAATTTGAGTTTGAGCGGATACTGACACGCTCAAACATTTTCGAGACTAACAGGTCTTAGTTATCCGGAAGGCAATTTAAGTTTGAGCGGATAATGACACGCTCAAACATTTTCGAGCCTAACCGGTCTTAGTTTTCCCGAAGGCTATTTTAGTTGGAGCGGATACTGACACGCTCAAACATTTTCGAGGCTAACGGGTCTTAGTTATCCTGAAGGTAATTTGAGTTTGAGCGGATACTGACACGCTCAAACATTTTCAAGCCTAACGGGTCTTAGTTATCATGAGGCAATTTGAGTTTGAGCGGATAGTGACACGCTCAACTATTTTCGAGCCTAACTGGTCTTACTTTTCCAGAAGGCAATTTAAATTTGAGAGGATACTGACACGCTTAAACATTTTCAAGCCTAATAGGTCTTAGTTATCCTGAAGGCAATTTAAGTTTGAGCGGATACTGAAACGCTCAAACATATTCGAGCCTAACGGGTCTTAATCATCCAGAAGGCAATTTGAGCTTGAGTGGATACTGACACGCTCAAACATTTTCGAGCCTAATGGGTCTTTGTTATCCTGAAGGCAATTTAAGTTTGAGCGGATACAGACACGCTCAAACATATTCGAGCCTAACGGGTCTTAATCATCCAGAAGGCAATTTGAGCTTGAGTGGATACGGACACGCTCAAACATTTTCGAGCCTAACCGGTCTTAGTTATACTGAAGGCAATTTGAGTTTGAGCGGATACCGACACGCTTAAACATTTTCGAGCCTAATGGGTCTTAGTTCTCCTGAAGGCAATTTAAGTTTGAGCGGATACTGACACGCTCAAACATATTCGAGCCTAACGGGTCTTAATCATCCAGAAGGCAATTTACGTTTGAGCGGATACTGACACGCTCAAACATTTTCGAGCCTAACCGGTCTTAGTTTTCCTGAAGGCAATTTTAGTTTGAGCGGATACTGACACGCTCGAACATTTTCGAGCCTTACGGGTCTTCGTTATCCTGAAGGCAATTTGAGTTTTAGCGGATACTGACACGCTCAAAGATTTTCGAGCCTAACGGATCTTAGTTATCTTGAAGTCAATTTGAGTTTCAGCGGATACTGACACGCACAAACATTTTCTAGCCTAACGGGAATTAGTTATCCTGAACGCGATTTGAGTTTTACCGGATACTGACACGCTCAAACATTTTCGAGCCTAACGGATCTTAGTTATCCTGATGACAATTTGAGTTTGAGAGGATACTGACACGCACAAACATTTTCTATCCTAACGGGTCTTAGTTTTCCTGAGGCAATTTGAGTTTGAGCGGATAGTGACACGCTCAAACATTTTCCAGCCTAACAGGTCTTAGTTATCATGAGGCAATTTGAGTTTCAGCGGATACTGACACGCTCAAACATTTTCGAGCCTGACGGATCTTAATTATCCTGAAGACAATATGCGTTTGAGCGGATACTGACAGGCTCAAACATTTTCGAGCCTAACCGGTCTTAGTTTTCCTGAAGGCAATTTTAGTTTGAGCGGATACTGACACGCTAAAATATTTTCGAGCCTAACGGGTCTTAGCTATCCTGAGGCAATTTGAGTTTGAACGGATAGAGACACGCCCAAACATTTTCGAGCCTAACGGATCTCAGTTATCCTGAAGGCAATTTACGTTTGAGCGGATACTGACACGCTCAAACATTTTCGAGCCTAACCGGTCTTAGTTTTCCTGAAGGCAATTTTAGTTTGTGCGGATACTGACACGCTCAAACATTTTCGAGCCTTACGGGTCTTAGTTATCCCGAAGGCAATTTGAGTTTTAGCGGATACTGACACGCTCAAAGATTTTCGAGCCTTACGGGTCTTAGTTATCCTGAAGGCAATTTGAGTTTTAGCGGATACTGACACGCTCAAACATTTTCTAGCCTAACGGTTCTTAGTTCTCCTGAAGGCAATTTGAGTTTGAGCAGATACTGAAACGCTCAAACATTTTCGAGCCTAACGAGTCTTAGTTATCCTGAAGGCGATTTGAGTTTTAGCGGATACTGACACGCTCAAACAATTTCGAGCCTAACGGATCTTAGTTATCCTGAAGACTATTTTAGTTTGAGCGGATACTGACACGCACAAACATTTTCTTGCCTAACGAGTCTTAGTTTTCCTGAGGCAATTTGAGTTTGAGCGGATAGTGACACGCTCAAACATTTTCGAGCCTAACAGGTCTTAGTTTTTCTGAAGGCAATTTGAGTTTCAGCGGATACTGACACGCTCAAACATTTTCGAGCCTAACGGATCTTAATTATCCTGAAGACAATTTGAGTTTGAGCGGATACTGACAGGCTCAAACATTTTCAAGCCTAACCGGTCCTTGTTTTCCTGAAGGCAATTTTAGTTTGAGCGGATACTGACACGCTCAAACATTTCCGAGCCTAACGGGTCTTAGCTATCCCGAGCCAATTTGAGTTTGAGCGGATAGAGACACGCCCAAACATTTTCAAGCCAAACGGATCTTAGTTATCCCGAAGGCAATTTGAGTTTGAGCGGATACTGACACGCTCAAACATTTTCGAGACTAACAGGTCTTAGTTATCCGGAAGGCAATTTAAGTTTGAGCGGATACTGACACGCTCAAACATTTTCGAGCCTAACCGGTCTTAGTTTTCCCGAAGGCTATTTTAGTTGGAGCGGATACTGACACGCTCAAACATTTTCGAGCCTAACGGGTCTTAGTTATCCTGAAGGTAATTTGAGTTTGAGCGGATACTGACACGCTCAAACATTTTCAAGCCTAACGGGTCTTAGTTATCATGAGGCAATTTGAGTTTGAGCGGATAGTGACACGCTCAACTATTTTCGAGCCTAACTGGTCTTACTTTTCCTGAAGGCAATTTAAGTTTGAGAGGATACTGACACGCTTAAACATTTTCGAGCCTAATGGGTCTTAGTTATCCTGAAGGCAATTTAAGTTTGAGCGGATACTGAAACGCTCAAACATATTCGAGCCTAACGGGTCTTAATCATCCAGAAGGCAATTTGAGCTTGAGTGGATACTGACACGCTCAAACATTTTCGAGCCTAATGGGTCTTTGTTATCCTGAAGGCAATTTAAGTTTGAGCGGATACTGACACGCTCAAACATATTCGAGCCTAACGGGTCTTAATCATCCAGAAGGCAATTTACGTTTGAGCGGATACTGACACGCTCAAACATTTTCGAGCCTAACCGGTCTTAGTTTTCCTGAAGGCAATTTTAGTTTGTGCGGATACTGACACGCTCAAACATTTTCGAGCCTTACGGGTCTTAGTTATCCCGAAGGCAATTTGAGTTTTAGCGGATACTGACACGCTCAAAGATTTTCGAGCCTTACGGGTCTTAGTTATCCTGAAGGCAATTTGAGTTTTAGCGGATACTGACACGCTCAAACATTTTCTAGCCTAACGGTTCTTAGTTCTCCTGAAGGCAATTTGAGTTTGAGCAGATACTGAAACGCTCAAACATTTGCGAGCCTAACGAGTCTTAGTTATCCTGAAGGCGATTTGAGTTTTAGCGGATACTGACACGCTCAAACAATTTCGAGCCTAACGGATCTTAGTTATCCTAAAGACAATTTGAGTTTGAGCAGATACTGACACGCACAAACATTTTCTTGCCTAACGGGTCTTAGTTTTCCTGAGGCAATTTGAGTTTGAGCGGATAGTGACACGCTCAAACATTTTCGAGCCTAACAGGTCTTAGTTTTTCTGAAGGCAATTTGAGTTTCAGCGGATACTGACACGCTCAAACATTTTCGAGCCTAACGGATCTTAATTATCCTGAAGACAATTTGAGTTTGAGCGGATACTGACAGGCTCAAACATTTTCAAGCCTAACCGGTCTTTGTTTTCCTGAAGGCAATTTTAGTTTGAGCGGATACTGACACGCTCAAACATTTTCGAGCCTAACGAGTCATAGCTATCCTGAGCCAATTTGAGTTTGAGCGGATAGAGACACGCCCAAACATTTTCAAGCCAAACGGATCTTAGTTATCCCGAAGGCAATTTGAGTTTGAGCGGATACTGACACGCTCAAACATTTTCGAGACTAACAGGTCTTAGTTATCCGGAAGGCAATTTAAGTTTGAGCGGATAATGACACGCTCAAACATTTTCGAGCCTAACCGGTCTTAGTTTTCCCGAAGGCTATTTTAGTTGGAGCGGATACTGACACGCTCAAACATTTTCGAGGCTAACGGGTCTTAGTTATCCTGAAGGTAATTTGAGTTTGAGCGGATACTGACACGCTCAAACATTTTCAAGCCTAACGGGTCTTAGTTATCATGAGGCAATTTGAGTTTGAGCGGATAGTGACACGCTCAACTATTTTCGAGCCTAACTGGTCTTACTTTTCCAGAAGGCAATTTAAATTTGAGAGGATACTGACACGCTTAAACATTTTCAAGCCTAATAGGTCTTAGTTATCCTGAAGGCAATTTAAGTTTGAGCGGATACTGAAACGCTCAAACATATTCGAGCCTAACGGGTCTTAATCATCCAGAAGGCAATTTGAGCTTGAGTGGATACTGACACGCTCAAACATTTTCGAGCCTAATGGGTCTTTGTTATCCTGAAGGCAATTTAAGTTTGAGCGGATACAGACACGCTCAAACATATTCGAGCCTAACGGGTCTTAATCATCCAGAAGGCAATTTGAGCTTGAGTGGATACGGACACGCTCAAACATTTTCGAGCCTAACCGGTCTTAGTTATACTGAAGGCAATTTGAGTTTGAGCGGATACCGACACGCTTAAACATTTTCGAGCCTAATGGGTCTTAGTTCTCCTGAAGGCAATTTAAGTTTGAGCGGATACTGACACGCTCAAACATATTCGAGCCTAACGGGTCTTAATCATCCAGAAGGCAATTTACGTTTGAGCGGATACTGACACGCTCAAACATTTTCGAGCCTAACCGGTCTTAGTTTTCCTGAAGGCAATTTTAGTTTGAGCGGATACTGACACGCTCGAACATTTTCGAGCCTTACGGGTCTTCGTTATCCTGAAGGCAATTTGAGTTTTAGCGGATACTGACACGCTCAAAGATTTTCGAGCCTAACGGATCTTAGTTATCTTGAAGTCAATTTGAGTTTCAGCGGATACTGACACGCACAAACATTTTCTAGCCTAACGGGAATTAGTTATCCTGAACGCGATTTGAGTTTTACCGGATACTGACACGCTCAAACATTTTCGAGCCTAACGGATCTTAGTTATCCTGATGACAATTTGAGTTTGAGAGGATACTGACACGCACAAACATTTTCTATCCTAACGGGTCTTAGTTTTCCTGAGGCAATTTGAGTTTGAGCGGATAGTGACACGCTCAAACATTTTCCAGCCTAACAGGTCTTAGTTATCATGAGGCAATTTGAGTTTCAGCGGATACTGACACGCTCAAACATTTTCGAGCCTGACGGATCTTAATTATCCTGAAGACAATATGCGTTTGAGCGGATACTGACAGGCTCAAACATTTTCGAGCCTAACCGGTCTTAGTTTTCCTGAAGGCAATTTTAGTTTGAGCGGATACTGACACGCTAAAATATTTTCGAGCCTAACGGGTCTTAGCTATCCTGAGGCAATTTGAGTTTGAACGGATAGAGACACGCCCAAACATTTTCGAGCCTAACGGATCTCAGTTATCCTGAAGGCAATTTACGTTTGAGCGGATACTGACACGCTCAAACATTTTCGAGCCTAACCGGTCTTAGTTTTCCTGAAGGCAATTTTAGTTTGTGCGGATACTGACACGCTCAAACATTTTCGAGCCTTACGGGTCTTAGTTATCCCGAAGGCAATTTGAGTTTTAGCGGATACTGACACGCTCAAAGATTTTCGAGCCTTACGGGTCTTAGTTATCCTGAAGGCAATTTGAGTTTTAGCGGATACTGACACGCTCAAACATTTTCTAGCCTAACGGTTCTTAGTTCTCCTGAAGGCAATTTGAGTTTGAGCAGATACTGAAACGCTCAAACATTTTCGAGCCTAACGAGTCTTAGTTATCCTGAAGGCGATTTGAGTTTTAGCGGATACTGACACGCTCAAACAATTTCGAGCCTAACGGATCTTAGTTATCCTGAAGACTATTTTAGTTTGAGCGGATACTGACACGCACAAACATTTTCTTGCCTAACGAGTCTTAGTTTTCCTGAGGCAATTTGAGTTTGAGCGGATAGTGACACGCTCAAACATTTTCGAGCCTAACAGGTCTTAGTTTTTCTGAAGGCAATTTGAGTTTCAGCGGATACTGACACGCTCAAACATTTTCGAGCCTAACGGATCTTAATTATCCTGAAGACAATTTGAGTTTGAGCGGATACTGACAGGCTCAAACATTTTCAAGCCTAACCGGTCCTTGTTTTCCTGAAGGCAATTTTAGTTTGAGCGGATACTGACACGCTCAAACATTTCCGAGCCTAACGGGTCTTAGCTATCCCGAGCCAATTTGAGTTTGAGCGGATAGAGACACGCCCAAACATTTTCAAGCCAAACGGATCTTAGTTATCCCGAAGGCAATTTGAGTTTGAGCGGATACTGACACGCTCAAACATTTTCGAGACTAACAGGTCTTAGTTATCCGGAAGGCAATTTAAGTTTGAGCGGATACTGACACGCTCAAACATTTTCGAGCCTAACCGGTCTTAGTTTTCCCGAAGGCTATTTTAGTTGGAGCGGATACTGACACGCTCAAACATTTTCGAGCCTAACGGGTCTTAGTTATCCTGAAGGTAATTTGAGTTTGAGCGGATACTGACACGCTCAAACATTTTCAAGCCTAACGGGTCTTAGTTATCATGAGGCAATTTGAGTTTGAGCGGATAGTGACACGCTCAACTATTTTCGAGCCTAACTGGTCTTACTTTTCCTGAAGGCAATTTAAGTTTGAGAGGATACTGACACGCTTAAACATTTTCGAGCCTAATGGGTCTTAGTTATCCTGAAGGCAATTTAAGTTTGAGCGGATACTGAAACGCTCAAACATATTCGAGCCTAACGGGTCTTAATCATCCAGAAGGCAATTTGAGCTTGAGTGGATACTGACACGCTCAAACATTTTCGAGCCTAATGGGTCTTTGTTATCCTGAAGGCAATTTAAGTTTGAGCGGATACTGACACGCTCAAACATATTCGAGCCTAACGGGTCTTAATCATCCAGAAGGCAATTTACGTTTGAGCGGATACTGACACGCTCAAACATTTTCGAGCCTAACCGGTCTTAGTTTTCCTGAAGGCAATTTTAGTTTGTGCGGATACTGACACGCTCAAACATTTTCGAGCCTTACGGGTCTTAGTTATCCCGAAGGCAATTTGAGTTTTAGCGGATACTGACACGCTCAAAGATTTTCGAGCCTTACGGGTCTTAGTTATCCTGAAGGCAATTTGAGTTTTAGCGGATACTGACACGCTCAAACATTTTCTAGCCTAACGGTTCTTAGTTCTCCTGAAGGCAATTTGAGTTTGAGCAGATACTGAAACGCTCAAACATTTTCGAGCCTAACGAGTCTTAGTTATCCTGAAGGCGATTTGAGTTTTAGCGGATACTGACACGCTCAAACAATTTCGAGCCTAACGGATCTTAGTTATCCTGAAGACTATTTTAGTTTGAGCGGATACTGACACGCACAAACATTTTCTTGCCTAACGAGTCTTAGTTTTCCTGAGGCAATTTGAGTTTGAGCGGATAGTGACACGCTCAAACATTTTCGAGCCTAACAGGTCTTAGTTTTTCTGAAGGCAATTTGAGTTTCAGCGGATACTGACACGCTCAAACATTTTCGAGCCTAACGGATCTTAATTATCCTGAAGACAATTTGAGTTTGAGCGGATACTGACAGGCTCAAACATTTTCAAGCCTAACCGGTCCTTGTTTTCCTGAAGGCAATTTTAGTTTGAGCGGATACTGACACGCTCAAACATTTCCGAGCCTAACGGGTCTTAGCTATCCCGAGCCAATTTGAGTTTGAGCGGATAGAGACACGCCCAAACATTTTCAAGCCAAACGGATCTTAGTTATCCCGAAGGCAATTTGAGTTTGAGCGGATACTGACACGCTCAAACATTTTCGAGACTAACAGGTCTTAGTTATCCGGAAGGCAATTTAAGTTTGAGCGGATACTGACACGCTCAAACATTTTCGAGCCTAACCGGTCTTAGTTTTCCCGAAGGCTATTTTAGTTGGAGCGGATACTGACACGCTCAAACATTTTCGAGCCTAACGGGTCTTAGTTATCCTGAAGGTAATTTGAGTTTGAGCGGATACTGACACGCTCAAACATTTTCAAGCCTAACGGGTCTTTGTTATCATGAGGCAATTTGAGTTTGAGCGGATAGTGACACGCTCAACTATTTTCGAGCCTAACTGGTCTTACTTTTCCTGAAGGCAATTTAAGTTTGAGAGGATACTGACACGCTTAAACATTTTCGAGCCTAATGGGTCTTAGTTATCCTGAAGGCAATTTAAGTTTGAGCGGATACTGAAACGCTCAAACATATTCGAGCCTAACGGGTCTTAATCATCCAGAAGGCAATTTGAGCTTGAGTGGATACTGACACGCTCAAACATTTTCGAGCCTAATGGGTCTTTGTTATCCTGAAGGCAATTTAAGTTTGAGCGGATACTGACACGCTCAAACATATTCGAGCCTAACGGGTCTTAATCATCCAGAAGGCAATTTACGTTTGAGCGGATACTGACACGCTCAAACATTTTCGAGCCTAACCGGTCTTAGTTTTCCTGAAGGCAATTTTAGTTTGTGCGGATACTGACACGCTCAAACATTTTCGAGCCTTACGGGTCTTAGTTATCCTGAAGGCAATTTGAGTTTTAGCGGATACTGACACGCTCAAAGATTTTCGAGCCTAACGGATCTTAGTTATCCTGAAGTCAATTTGAGTTTCAGCGGATACTGACCCGCACAAACATTTTCTAGCCTAACGGGAATTAGTTATCCTGAAGGCAATTTGAGTTTGAGCGGATACTGACACGCTCAAACATTTTCGAGCCTAACGGGTCTTAGTTATCCTGAACGCGATTTGAGTTTAACCGGATACTGACACGCTCAAACATTTTCGAGCCTAACGGATCTTAGTTATCCTGAAGACAATTTGAGTTTGAGAGGATACTGACACGCACAAATATTTTCTTTCCTAACGGGTCTTATTTTTCCTGAGGCAATTTGAGTTTGAGCGGATAGTGAAACGCTCAAACATTTTCCAGCCTAACAGGTCTTAGTTATCATGAGGCAATTTGAGTTTCAGCGGATACTGACACGCTCAAACATTTTCGAACCTAACGAATCTTAATTATCCTGAAGACAATTTGAGTTTGAGCGGATACTGACAGGCTCAAACATTTTCGAGCCTAACCGGTCTTAGTTTTCCTGGAGGCAATTTTAGTTTGAGCGGATACTGACACGCTAAAACATTTTTGAGCCTAACGGGTCTTAGCTATCCTGAGGCAATTTGAATTTGAACGGATAGAGACACGCCCAAACATTTTCGAGCCTAACGGATCTTAGTTATCCTGAAGGCAATTTGAGTTTGAGCGGATACTGACACGCTTAAACATTTTCGAGCCTAACGGGTCTTAGTTATCCGGAAGGCAATTTAAGTTTGAGCGGATACTGACACGCTCAAACATTTCCGAGCCTAACCGGTCTTAGTTTTCCCGAAGGCAATTTTAGTTTGAGCGGATACTGACACGCTCAAACATTTTCGAGCCTTACGGGTCTTAGTTATCCTGAAGGCAATTTGAGTTTTAGCGGATACTGACACGCTCAAACATTTTCAAGCCTAACGGTTCTTAGTTATCCTGAAGGCAATTTGAGTTTGAGCAGATACTGAAACGCTCAAACATTTTCGAGCCTATCGAGTCTTAGTTATCCTGAAGGCGATTTGAGTTTTAGCGGATACTGACACGCTCAAACAATTTCTAGCCTAACGGATCTTAGTTATCCTGAAGACAATTTGAGTTTGAGCGGATACTGACACGCACAAACATTTTCTTGCCTAACGGGTCTAGTTTTCCTGAGGCAATTTGAGTTTGAGCGGATAGTGACACGCTCAAACATTTTCGAGCCTAACAGGTCTTAGTTTTTCTGAAGGCAATTTGAATTTCAGCGGATACTGACACGCTCAAACATTTTCGAGCCTAACAGATCTTAATTATCCTGAAGACAATTTGAGTTTGAGCGGATACTGACAGGCTCAAACATTTTCATGCCTAACCGGTCTTAGTTTTCCTGAAGGCAATTTTAGTTTGAGCGGATACTGACACGCTCAAACATTTTCGAGCCTAACGGGTCTTAGCTATCCTGAGCCAATTTGAGTTTGAGCGGATTGAGACACGCCCAAACATTTTCAAGCCTAACGGATCTTAGTTATCCTGAAGGCAATTTGAGTTTGAGCGGAAACTGACACGCTCAAACATTTTTGAGCCTAACCGGTCTTAGTATTCCCGAAGGCTATTTTAGTTGGAGCGGATACTGACACGCTCAAACATTTTCGAGCCTAACGGGTCTTAGTTATCCTGAAGGTAATTTGAGCTTGAGCGTTTACTGACACGCTCAAACATTTTCAAGCCTAATTGGTCTTACTTTTCCTGAAGGCAATTTAAGTTTGAGGGGATACTGACACGCTCAAACATTTTCGAGCCTAACGGATCTTAGTTATCCTGAAGACAATTTGAGTTTGAGCGGATACTGACACGCTCAAACATTTTCGAGCCTAACTGGTCTTAGTTATCCTAAAGGCAACTTGAGTTTGAGCGGATACTGACACGCTTAAACATTTTTGAGCCTAATGGGTCTTAGTTATCCTGAAGGCAATTTAAGTTTGAGCGGATACTGACACGCTCCAACATATTCGAGCCTAACGGGTCTTAATCCTCCAGAAGGCAATTTGCGTTTGAGCGGATACTGACACGCTCAAACATTTTCAAGCCTAACGAGTCTTAGTTATCCTGAAGGCAATTTTAGTTTGAGCGGATACTGACTCACTCAAACATTTTCGAGCCTTACGGGTCTTAGTTATCCTGAAGACAATTTGAGTTTTAGCGGATACTGACACGCTCAAAAATTTTCAAGCCTAACGGGACTTAGTTATCCTGAAGGCAATTTGAGTTTGAGCGGATACTGCCACGCTCAAACATTTTCGAGCCTAACGAGTCTTACTTATCCTGAAGGCGATTCGAGTTTTAGCGGATACTGACACGCTCAAACATTTTCTAGCCTAACGGGTCTTAGTTTTCCTAAGGCAATTTGAGTTTGAGCGGATAGTGACACGCTCAAACATTTTCGATCCTAACAGATCTTAGTTATCATGAGCCAATTTGAGTTTCAGCGGATACTGACACGCTCAAACATTTTCGAGCCTAACGGATCTTAATTATCCTGAAGACAATTTGAGTTTGAGCGGATACTGACAGGCTCAAACATTTTCGAGCTTAACCGGTCTTAGTTTTCCTGAAGGCAATTTTAGTTTGAGCGGATACTGACACGCTCAAACATTTTCGAGCCTAACGGGTCTTAGCTATCCTGAGGCAATTTGAGTTTTAGCGGATAGAGACACGCCCAAACATTTTCGAGCCTAACGGATCTTAGTTATCCTGAAGGCAATTTGAGTTTGAGCGGATACTGACACGCTTAAACATTTTCGAGCCTAATGGGTCTTAGTTATCCGGAAGGCAATTTTAGTTTGAGCGGATACTGACACGCTCAAACATTTTCGAGCCTAACCGGTCTTAGTTTTCCCGAAGGCAATTTTAGTTTGAGCGGATACTGACACGCTCAAATATTTTTGAGCCTTACGGGTCTTAGTTATCCTGAAGGCAATTTGAGTTTTAGCGGATACTGACACGCTCAAACATTTTCAAGCCTAACGGGTCTTAGTTATCCTGAAGGCAATTTGAGTTTGAACGGATACTTACACGCTCAAACATTTTCGAGCCTAACGGGTCTTAGTTATCCTGAAGGCCATTTAAGTTTTAGTGGATACTAACACGCTCAAAGATTTTCGAGCCTAACGGATCTTAGTTATCCTGAAGACAATTTGAGTTTGAGCGGATACTGACACGCACAAACATTTTCTTGCCTAACGGGTCTAAGTTTTTCTGAGGTAATTTGAGTTTGAGCGGATAGTGACACGCTAAAACATTTTCGAGCCTAAAAGGCTTAGTTTTTCTGAAGGCAATTTGAGTTTCTGCGGATACTGACACGCTAAAACATTTTCGAGCCTAACGGATCTTAATTATCCTGAAGACAATTTGAGTTTGAGCGGATACTAACAGGCTCAAACATTTTCAAGCCTAACCGGTCTTAGTTTCCCTGAAGGCAATTTTAGTTTGAGCGGATACTGACACGCTCAAACATTTTCGAGCCTAACGGGTCTTAGTTATCCTGAAGGTAATTTGATTTTGAGCAGATACTGACACGCTCAAACATTTTCGAGCCTAACGGGTCTTAGCTATCCTGAGGCAATTTGAGTTTTAGCGGATAGAGACACGCCCAAACATTTTCGAGCCTAACGGATCTTAGTTATCCTGAAGGCAATTTGAGTTTGAGCGGATACTAACACGCTTAAACATTTTCGAGCCTAATGGGTCTTAGTTATCCGGAAGGCAATTTTAGTTTGAGCGGATACTGACACGCTCAAACATTTTCGAGCCTAACTGGTATTAGTTTTCCCGAAGGCAATTTTAGTTTGAGCGGATACTGACACGCTCAAATATTTTTGAGCCTTACGGGTCTTAGTTATCCTGAAGGCAATTTGAGTTTTAGCGGATACTGACACGCTCAAACATTTTCAAGCCTAACGGGTCTTAGTTATCCTGAAGGCAATTTGAGTTTGAACGGATACTTACACGCTCAAACATTTTCGAGCCTAACGGGTCTTAGTTATCCTGAAGGCCATTTGAGTTTTAGTGGATACTAACACGCTCAAACATTTTCGAGCCTATCGGATCTTAGTTATCCTGAAGACAATTTGAGTTTGAGCGGATACTGAGACGCACAAACATTTTCTTGCCTAACGGGTCTTAGTTTTTCTGAGGTAATTTGAGTTTGAGCGGATAGTGACACGCTAAAACATTTTCGAGCCTAAAAGGCTTAGTTTTTCTGAAGGCAATTTGAGTTTCTGCGGATACTGACACGCTAATACATTTTCGAGCCTAACGGATCTTAATTATCCTGAAGACAATTTGAGTTTGAGCGGATACTAACAGGCTCAAACATTTTCAAGCCTAACCGGTCTTAGTTTTCCTGAAGGCAATTTTAGTTTGAGCGGATACTGACACGCTCAAACATTTTCGAGCCTAACGGGTCTTAGTTATCCTGAAGGTAATTTGATTTTGAGCAGATACTGACACGCTCAAACATTTTCGAGCCTAACGGGTCTTAGCTATCCTGAGGCAATTTGAGTTTTAGCGGATAGAGACACGCCCAAACATTTTCGAGCCTAACGGATCTTAGTTATCCTGAAGGCAATTTGAGTTTGAGCGGATACTGACACGCTTAAACATTTTCGAGCCTAATGGGTCTTAGTTATACGGAAGGCAATTTTAGTTTGAGCGGATACTGACACGTTCAAACATTTTCGAGCCTAACCGGTCTTAGTTTTCCCGAAGGCAATTTTAGATTGAGCGGATACTGACACGCTCAAATATTTTTGAGCCTTACGGGTCTTAGTTATCCTGAAGGCAATTTGAGTTTTAGCGGATACTGACACGCTCAAACATTTTCAAGCCTAACGGGTCTTAGTTATCCTGAAGGCAATTTGAGTTTGAACGGATACTTACACGCTCAAACATTTTCGAGCCTAACGGGTCTTAGTTATCCTGAAGGCCATTTGAGTTTTAGTGGATACTAACACGCTCAAACATTTTCGAGCCTAACGGATCTTAGTTATCCTGAAGACAATTTGAGTTTGAGCGGATACTGACACGCACAAACATTTTCTTGCCTAACGGGTCTTAGTTTTTCTGAGGTAATTTGAGTTTGAGCGGATAGTGACACGCTAAAACATTTTCGAGCCTAAAAGGCTTAGTTTTTCTGAAGGCAATTTGAGTTTCTGCGGATACTGACACGCTAAAACATTTTCGAGCCTAACGGATCTTAATTATCCTGAAGACAATTTAAGTTTGAGCGGATACTAACAGGCTGAAACATTTTCAAGCCTAACCAGTCTTAGTTTTCCTGAAGGCAATTTTAGTTTGAGCGGATACTGACACGCTCAAACATTTTCGAGCCTAACGGGTCTTAGTTATCCTGAAGGTAATTTGATTTTGAGCAGATACTGACACGCTCAAACATTTTCGAGCCTAACGGGTCTTAGCTATCCTGAGGCAATTTAAGTTTTAGCGGATAGAGACACGCCCAAACATTTTCGAGCCTAACGGATCTTAATTATCCTGAAGACAATTTGAGTTTGAGCGGATACTAACAGGCTCAAACATTTTCAAGCCTAACCGGTCTTAGTTTTCCTGAAGGCAATTTTAGTTTGAGCGGATACTGACACGCTCAAACATTTTCGAGCCTAACGGGTCTTAGTTATCCTGAAGGTAATTTGATTTTGAGCAGATACTGACACGCTCAAACATTTTCGAGCCGAACGGGTCTTAGCTATCCTGAGGCAATTTGAGTTTTAGCGGATAGAGACACGCCCAAACGTTTTCGAGCCTAACGGATCTTAGTTATCCAGAAGGCAATTTGAGTTTGAGCGGATACTGACACGCTTAAACATTTTCGAGCCTAATGGGTCTTAGTTATACGGAAGGCAATTTTAGTTTGAGCGGATACTGACACGTTCAAACATTTTCGAGCCTAACCGGTCTTAGTTTTCCCGAAGGCAATTTTAGATTGAGCGGATACTGACACGCTCAAATATTTTTGAGCCTTACGGGTCTTAGTTATCCTGAAGGCAATTTGAGTTTTACCGGATACTGACACGCTCAAACATTTTCAAGCCTAACGGGTCTTAGTTATCCTGAAGGCAATTTGAGTTTGAACGGATACTTACACGCTGAAACATTTTCGAGCCTAACGGGTCTTAGTTATCCTGAAGGCCATTTGAGTTTTAGTGGATACTAACACGCTCAAACATTTTCGAGCCTAACGGATCTTAGTTATCCTGAAGACAATTTGAGTTTGAGCGGATACTGACACGCACAAACATTTTCTTGCCTAACGGGTCTTAGTTTTTCTGAGGTAATTTGAGTTTGAGCGGATAGTGACACGCTAAAACATTTTCGAGCCTAAAAGGCTTAGTTTTTCTGAAGGCAATTTGAGTTTCTGCGGATACTGACACGCTAAAACATTTTCGAGCCTAACGGATCTTAATTATCCTGAAGACAATTTAAGTTTGAGCGGATACTAACAGGCTGAAACATTTTCAAGCCTAACCAGTCTTAGTTTTCCTGAAGGCAATTTTATTTTGAGCGGATACTGACACGCTCAAACATTTTCGAGCCTAACGGGTCTTAGTTATCCTGAAGGTAATTTGATTTTGAGCAGATACTGACACGCTCAAACATTTTCGAGCCTAACGGGTCTTAGCTATCCTGAGGCAATTTAAGTTTTAGCGGATAGAGACACGCCCAAACATTTTCGAGCCTAACGGATCTTAATTATCCTGAAGACAATTTGAGTTTGAGCGGATACTAACAGGCTCAAACATTTTCAAGCCTAACCGGTCTTAGTTTTCCTGAAGGCAATTTTAGTTTGAGCGGATACTGACACGCTCAAACATTTTCGAGCCTAACGGGTCTTAGTTATCCTGAAGGTAATTTGATTTTGAGCAGATACTGACACGCTCAAACATTTTCGAGCCTAACGGGTCTTAGCTATCCTGAGGCAATTTGATTTTTAGCGGATAGAGACACGCCCAAACGTTTTCGAGCCTAACGGATCTTAGTTATCCTGAAGGCAATTTGAGTTTGTGCGGATACTGACACGCTTAAACATTTTCGAGCCTAATGGGTCTTAGTTATACGGAAGGCAATTTTAGTTTGAGCGGATACTGACACGTTCAAACATTTTCGAGCCTAACCGGTCTTAGTTTTCCCGAAGGCAATTTTAGATTGAGCGGATACTGACACGCTCAAATATTTTTGAGCCTTACGGGTCTTAGTTATCCTGAAGGCAATTTGAGTTTTACCGGATACTGACACGCTCAAACATTTTCAAGCCTAACGGGTCTTAGTTATCCTGAAGGCAATTTGAGTTTGAACGGATACTTACACGCTGAAACATTTTCGAGCCTAACGGGTCTTAGTTATCCTGAAGGCCATTTGAGTTTTAGTGGATACTAACACGCTCAAACATTTTCGAGCCTAACGGATCTTAGTTATCCTGAAGACAATTTGAGTTTGAGCGGATACTGACACGCACAAACATTTTCTTGCCTAACGGGTCTTAGTTATCCTGAAGGTAATTTGATTTTGAGCAGATACTGACACGCTCAAACATTTTCGAGCCTAACGGGTCTTAGCTATCCTGAGGCAATTTAAGTTTTAGCGGATAGAGACACGCCCAAACATTTTCGAGCCTAACGGATCTTAATTATCCTGAAGACAATTTGAGTTTGAGCGGATACTAACAGGCTCAAACATTTTCAAGCCTAACCGGTCTTAGTTTTCCTGAAGGCAATTTTAGTTTGAGCGGATACTGACACGCTCAAACATTTTCGAGCCTAACGGGTCTTAGTTATCCTGAAGGTAATTTGATTTTGAGCAGATACTGACACGCTCAAACATTTTCGAGCCTAACGGGTCTTAGCTATCCTGAGGCAATTTGAGTTTTAGCGGATAGAGACACGCCCAAACGTTTTCGAGCCTAACGGATCTTAGTTATCCTGAAGGCAATTTGAGTTTGAGCGGATACTGACACGCTTAAACATTTTCGAGCCTAATGGGTCTTAGTTATACGGAAGGCAATTTTAGTTTGAGCGGATACTGACACGTTCAAACATTTTCGAGCCTAACCGGTCTTAGTTTTCCCGAAGGCAATTTTAGATTGAGCGGATACTGACACGCTCAAATATTTTTGAGCCTTACGGGTCTTAGTTATCCTGAAGGCAATTTGAGTTTTACCGGATACTGACACGCTCAAACATTTTCAAGCCTAACGGGTCTTAGTTATCCTGAAGGCAATTTGAGTTTGAACGGATACTTACACGCTGAAACATTTTCGAGCCTAACGGGTCTTAGTTATCCTGAAGGCCATTTGAGTTTTAGTGGATACTAACACGCTCAAACATTTTCGAGCCTAACGGATCTTAGTTATCCTGAAGACAATTTGAGTTTGAGCGGATACTGACACGCACAAACATTTTCTTGCCTAACGGGTCTTAGTTTTTCTGAGGTAATTTGAGTTTGAGCGGATAGTGACACGCTAAAACATTTTCGAGCCTAAAAGGCTTAGTTTTACTGAAGGCAATTTAAGTTTCTGCGGATACTGACACGCTAAAACATTTTCGAGCCTAACGGATCTTAATTATCCTGAAGACAATTTAAGTTTGAGCGGATACTAACAGGCTCAAACATTTTCAAGCCTAACCGGTCTTAGTTTTCCTGAAGGCAATTTTAGTTTGAGCGGATACTGACACGCTCAAACATTTTCGAGCCAAACGGGTCTTAGTTATCCTGAAGGTAATTTGATTTTGAGCAGATACTGACACGCTCAAACATTTTCGAGCCTAACGGGTCTTAGCTATCCTGAGGCAATTTGAGTTTTAGCGGATAGAGACACGCCCAAACATTTTCGAGCCTAACGGGTCTTAGTTTTTCTGAGGTAATTTGAGTTTGAGCAGATACTGACACGCTCAAAAATTTTCAAGCCTAACGGGTCTTAGTTATCATGAGGCAATTTGAGTTTGAGCGGATAGTGAGACGCTCAACTATTTTCGAGCCTAATGGGTCTTAGCTATCCTGAGGCAATTTGAGTTTGAGCGGATAGAGACACGCCCAAACATTTTCGAGCCTAACGGGTCTTAGTTATCCTGAAGAGAATTTGAGTTTGAGTGGATACTGACACGCTCAAACATTTTCGAGCCTAACCGGTCTTAGTTTTCCCGAAGGCAATTTTAGTTTGAGCGGATACAGACACGCTCAAACATTTTCGAGCCTAACGAGTCTTAGTTATCCTGAAGGTAATTTGAGTTTGAGCAGATACTGACACGCTCAAACATTTTCAAGCCTAACGGGTCTTAGTTATCATGAGGCAATTTGAGTTTGAGCGGATAGTGACACGCTCAACTATTTTCGAGCCTAACCGGTCTTAGTTTTCCTGAAGGCAATTTTAGTTTGAGCGGATACTGACACGCTCAAACATTTTCGAGCCTAACGGGTCTTAGCTATCCTGAGGCAATTCGAGTTTCAGCGGATACTAACACGCTCAAACATATTCGAGCCTAACGGGTCTTAATCATCCTGAAGGCAGATTGAGTTTGAGCGGATACTGATACGCTCAAACATTTTCGAGCCTAACGAGTCTTAGTTATCCTGAAGGCGATTTGAGTTTGAGCGGATACTGACAGGCTCAAACATTTTCGAGCCTAACGAGTCTTAGTTTTCCTGAAGGCAATTTTAGTTTGAGCGGATACCTACACGCTCAAACATTTTCGAGCCTAATGGGTATTAGTTATCTTGAAGGCGATTTGCGTTTGAGCGGATACTAACAGGCTCAAACATTTTCAAGGCTAACCGGTCTTAGTTTTCCTGAAGGCAATTTTAGTTTGAGCGGATACTGACACGCTCAAACATTTTCGAGCCTTACGGGTCTTAGCTATCCTGAGGCAATTTGAGTTTGAGCGGATAGAGACACGCCCAAACATTTTCGAGCCTACCGTGTCTTAGTTATCCGGAAGGCAATTTAAGTTTGAGCGGAAACTGACACGCTCAAACATTTTCGAGCCTAACGGGTCTTAGTTATCCATAAGGTAATTTGAGTTTGAGCTGATACTGACACGCACAAACATTTTCTTGCCTAACGGGTCTTAGTTTTCCTGAGGCAATTTGAGTTTGAGCGGATAGTGACATGCTCAAACATTTTCGAGCCTAACAGGTCTTAGTTTTTCTGAAGGCAATTTGAGTTTCAGCGGATACTGACACGCTCAATCATTTTCGAGCCTAACGGATTTTAGTTATCCTGAAGGCGATTTGATTTTTAGTGGATACTGACACGCTCAAACATTTTCGAGCCTAACGGATCTTAGTTATCCTGAAGACAATTTAAGTTTGAGAGGATACTGCCACGCTCAAACATTTTCGAGCCTAACGAGTCTTAGTTATCCTGAAGGCGATTTGAGTTTGAGCGGATACTGACAGGCTCAAACATTTTCGAGCCTAACGAGTCTTAGTTTTCCTGAGGGCAATTTTAGTTTGAGCGGATACTGACACGCTCAAACATTTTCGAGCCTAATGGGTATTAGTTATCTTGAAGGCGATTTGCGTTTGAGCGGATACTGACAGGCTCAAACATTTTCAAGGCTAACCGGTCCTAGTTTTCCTGAAGGCAATTTTAGTTTGAGCGGATACTGACACGCTCAAACATTTTCGAGCCTTACGGGTCTTAGCTTTCCTGAGGCAATTTGAGTTTGAGCGGATAGAGACACGCCCAAACATTTTCGAGCCTACCGGGTCTTAGTTATCCGGAAGGCAATTTAAGTTTGAGCGGAAACAGACACGCTCAAACATTTTCGAGCCTAACGGGTCTTAGTTATCCATAAGGTAATTTGAGTTTGAGCGGATACTGACACGCACAAACATTTTCTTGCCTAACGGGTCTTAGTTTTCCTGAGGCAATTTGAGTTTGAGCGGATAGTGACACGCTCAAACATTTTCGAGCCTAACAGGTCTTAGTTTTTCTGAAGGCAATTTGAGTTTCAGCGGATACTGACACGCTCAATCATTTTCGAGCCTAACGGATCTTAGTTATCCTGAAGGCGATTTGATTTTTAGTGGATACTGACACGCTCAAACATTTTCGAGCCTAACGGACCTTAGTTATCCTGAAGACAATTTAAGTTTGAGAGGATACTGCCACGCTCAAACATTTTTGAGCCTAACGGGTCTTAGTTATCCTGAGGTAATTTGAGTTTGAGCGGATAGTGACACGCTCAAACATTTTCGAGCCTAACTAGTCTTAGTTTTCCTGAAGGTAATTTTAGTTTGAGCGGATACTAACACGGTCAAACATATTCGATCCTAACGGGTCTTAATCAACCGGAAGGCAGATTGAGTTTGAGCGGATACTGATACGCTCAAACATTTTTGAGCCTAACGAGTCTTAGTTATCCTGAAGGCGATTTGAGCTTGAGCGGATACTGACACGTTCAAACATTTTCGAGCCTAACGAGTCTTAGTTATCCTGAAGACAATTTGAGTTTGAGCGGATACTGACACGCTCAAACATTTTCGAGCCTAACGGGTCTTAGTTATCCTGAAGGCAATTTGAGTTTGAGCGGATACTGACACGCTCAAACATTTTCGAGCCTAACGGGTCTTAGTTATCCTGAAGGCAATTTGAGTTTGAGCGGATACTGACACGCTTAAATATTTTCGAGCCTAACGAGTCTTAGTTATCCTGAAGGCAATTTAAGTTTGAGCGGATACTGACACACTCAAACATTTTCGAGCTTAACCGGTCTTAGTTTTCCCGAAGGCAATTTTAGTTTGAGTGGATACTGACACGCTCAAGCATTTTCGAGCCTAACGGGTCTTAGTTATCCTGAAGGTAATTTGAGTTTCAGCGGATACTGACACGCTCAAACATTTTCAAGACTAACGGGTCTTAGTTATCCTGAAGGCAATTTGAGTTTGAGGGGATACTGACACGCTCAAACATTTTCGAGCCTAACGGGTCTTAGTTATCCTGAAGGCGATTTGATTTTTAGTGGATACTGACACGCTCAAACATTTTCGAGCCTAACGGATCTTAGTTATCATGAAGACAATTTAAGTTTGAGAGGATACTGCCACGCTCAAACATTTTCGAGCCTAACGGGTCTTAGTTATCCTGAAGAGAATTTGAGTTTGAGTGGATACTGACACGCTCAAACATTTTCGAGCCTAACCGGTCTTAGTTTTCCCGAAGGCAATTTTAGTTTGAGCGGATACTGACACGCTCAAACATTTTCGAGCCTAACGGGTCTTAGTTATCCTGAAGGTAATTTGAGTTTGAGCAGATACTGACACGCTCAAACATTTTCAAGCCTAACGGGTCTTAGTTATCATGAGGCAATTTGAGTTTGAGCGGATAGTGACACGCTCAACTATTTTCGAGCCTAACCGGTCTTAGTTTTCCTGAGGGCAATTTTAGTTTGAGCGGATACTGACACGCTCAAACATTTTCGAGCCTAACGGGTCTTAGCTATCCTGAGGCAATTCGAGTTTGAGCGGATACTAACACGC
Source organism: Agrostemma githago (assembly GCA_958450325.1). Classification (NCBI taxonomy): domain Eukaryota; kingdom Viridiplantae; phylum Streptophyta; class Magnoliopsida; order Caryophyllales; family Caryophyllaceae; genus Agrostemma; species Agrostemma githago. The sequence goes on along the minus strand of OY288247.1, from coordinate 53,796,641 downwards.
TCAAACATATTCGAGCCTAACGGGTCTTAATCATCCTGAAGGCAGATTGAGTTTGAGCGGATACTGATACGCTCAAACATTTTCGAGCCTAACGAGTCTTAGTTATCCTGAAGGCGATTTGAGTTTGAGCGGATAATGACAGGCTCAAACATTTTCGAGCCTAACGAGTCTTAGTTTTCCTGAAGGCAATTTTAGTTTGAGCGGATACCTACACGCTCAAACATTTTCGAGCCTAATGGGTATTAGTTATCTTGAAGGCGATTTCCGTTTGAGCGGATACTAACAGGCTCAAACATTTTCAAGGCTAACCGGTCTTAGTTTTCCTGAAGGCAATTTTAGTTTGAGCGGATACTGACACGCTCAAACATTTTCGAGCCTTACGGGTCTTAGCTATCTTGAGGCAATTTGAGTTTGAGCGGATAGAGACACGCCCAAACATTTTCGAGCCTACCGGGTCTTAGTTATCCGGAAGGCAATTTAAGTTTGAGCGGAAACTGACACGCTCAAACATTTTCGAGCCTAACGGGTCTTAGTTATCCATAAGGTAATTTGAGTTTGAGCTGATACTGACACGCACAAACATTTTCTTGCCTAACGGGTCTTAGTTTTCCTGAGGCAATTTGAGTTTGAGCGGATAGTGACACGCTCAAACATTTTCGAGCCTAACAGGTCTTAGTTTTTCTGAAGGCAATTTGAGTTTCAGCGGATACTGACACGCTCAATCATTTTCGAGCCTAACGGATTTTAGTTATCCTGAAGGCGATTTGATTTTTAGTGGATACTGACACGCTCAAACATTTTCGAGCCTAACGGATCTTAGTTATCCTGAAGACAATTTAAGTTTGAGAGGATACTGCCACGCTCAAACATTTTCGAGCCTAACGAGTCTTAGTTATCCTGAAGGCGATTTGAGTTTGAGCGGATACTGACAGGCTCAAACATTTTCGAGCCTAACGAGTCTTAGTTTTCCTGAGGGCAATTTTAGTTTGAGCGGATACTGACACGCTCAAACATTTTCGAGCCTAATGGGTATTAGTTATCTTGAAGGCGATTTGCGTTTGAGCAGATACTGACAGGCTCAAACATTTTCAAGGCTAACCGGTCTTAGTTTTCCTGAAGGCAATTTTGGTTTGAGCGGATACTGACACGCTCAAACATTTTCGAGCCTTACGGGTCTTAGCTTTCCTGAGGCAATTTGAGTTTGAGCGGATAGAGACACGCCCAAACATTTTCGAGCCTACCGGGTCTTAGTTATCCGGAAGGCAATTTAAGTTTGAGCGGAAACAGACACGCTCAAACATTTTCGAGCCTAACGGGTCTTAGTTATCCATAAGGTAATTTGAGTTTGAGCGGATACTGACACGCACAAACATTTTCTTGCCTAACGGGTCTTAGTTTTCCTGAGGCAATTTGAGTTTGAGCGGATAGTGACACGCTCAAACATTTTCGAGCCTAACAGGTCTTAGTTTTTCTGAAGGCAATTTGAGTTTCAGCGGATACTGACACGCTCAATCATTTTCGAGCCTAACGGATCTTAGTTATCCTGAAGGCGATTTGATTTTTAGTGGATACTGACACGCTCAAACATTTTCGAGCCTAACGGATCTTAGTTATCCTGAAGACAATTTAAGTTTGAGAGGATACTGCCACGCTCAAACATTTTTGAGCCTAACGGGTCTTAGTTATCCTGAGGTAATTTGAGTTTGAGCGGATAGTGACACGCTCAAACATTTTCGAGCCTAACTAGTCTTAGTTTTCCTGAAGGTAATTTTAGTTTGAGCGGATACTAACACGCTCAAACATATTCGAGCCTAACGGGTCTTAATCATCCGGAAGGCAGATTGAGTTTGAGCGGATACTGATACGCTCAAACATTTTTGAGCCTAACGAGTCTTAGTTATCCTGAAGGCGATTTGAGCTTGAGCGGATACTGACACGTTCAAACATTTTCGAGCCTAACGGGTCTTAGTTATCCTGAAGGCGATATGCGTTTGAGCGGATACTGACACGCTCAAACATTTTCGAGCCTAACGAGTCTTAGTTATCCTGAAGACAATTTGAGTTTGAGCGGATACTGACACGCTCAAACATTTTCGAGCCTAACGGGTCTTAGTTATCCTGAAGGCAATTTGAGTTTGAGCGGATACTGACACGCTTAAATATTTTCGAGCCTAACGAGTCTTAGTTATCCTGAAGGCAATTTAAGTTTGAGCGGATACTGACACGCTCAAACATTTTCGAGCTTAACCGGTCTTAGTTTTCCCGAAGGCAATTTTAGTTTGAGCGGATACTGACACGCTCAAGCATTTTCGAGCCTAACGGGTCTTAGTTATCCTGAAGGTAATTTGAGTTTAAGCGGATACTGACACGCTCAAACATTTTCAAGACTAACGGGTCTTAGTTATCCTGAAGGCAATTTGAGTTTGAGCGGATACTGACACGCTCAAACATTTTCGAGCCTAACGGGTGTTAGTTATCCTGAAGGCGATTTGATTTTTAGTGGATACTGACACGCTCAAACATTTTCGAGCCTAACGGATCTTAGTTATCCTGAAGACAATTTATGTTTGAGAGGATACTGCCACGCTCAAACATTTTCGAGCCTAACGGGTCTTAGTTATCCTGAGGCAATTTGAGTTTGAGCGGATACTGACACGCTCAAACATTTTCGAGCCTAATGGGTATTAGTTATCCTGAAGGCGATTTGCGTTTGAGCGGATACTGACAGGCTCAAACATTTTCAAGGCTAACCGGTCTTAGTTTTCCTGAAGGCAATTTTAGTTTGACCGGATACTGACACGCTCAAACATTTTCGAGCCTAACGGGTCTTAGCTATCCTGAGGCAATTTGAGTTTGAGAGGATAGAGACACGCCCAAACATTTTCGAGCCTACCGGGTCTTAGTTATCCGGAAGGCAATTTAAGTTTGAGCGGAAACTGACACGCTCAAACATTTTCGAGCCTAACGGGTCTTAGTTATCCATAAGGTAATTTGAGTTTGAGCGGATACTGACACGCACAAACATTTTCTTGCCTAACGGGTCTTAGTTTTCCTGAGGCAATTTGAGTTTGAGCGGATAGTGACACGCTCAAACATTTTCGAGCCTAACAGGTCTTAGTTTTTCTGAAGGCAATTTGAGTTTCAGCGGATACTGACACGCTCAATCATTTTCGAGCCTAACGGATCTTAGTTATCCTGAAGGCGATTTGATTTTTAGTGGATACTGACACGCTCAAACATTTTCGAGCCTAACGGATCCTAGTTATCCTGAAGACAATTTAAGTTTGAGAGGATACTGCCACGCTCAAACATTTTTGAGCCTAACGGGTCTTAGTTATCCTGAGGCAATTTGAGTTTGAGCGGATAGTGACACGCTCAAACATTTTCGAGCCTAACTTGTCTTAGTTTTCCTGAAGGTAATTTTAGTTTGAGCGGATACTAACACGCTCAAACATATTCAAGCCTAACGGGTCTTAATCATCCGGAAGGCAGATTGAGTTTGAGCGGATACTGATACGCTCAAACATTTTAGAGTCTAACGAGTCTTAGTTATCCTGAAGGCGATTTGAGTTTGAGCGGATACTGACACGTTCAAACATTTTCGAGCCTAACGGGTCTTAGTTATCCTGAAGGCGATATGCGTTTGAGCGGATACTGACACGCTCAAACATTTTCGAGCCTAACGAGTCTTAGTTATCCTGAAGACAATTTGAGTTTGAGCGGATACTGACACGCTCAAAAATTTTCGAGCCTAACGGGTCTTAGTTAGCCTGAAGGCAATTTGAGTTTGAGCGGATACTGACACGCTTAAATATTTTTGAGCCTAACGAGTCTTAGTTATCCTGAAGGCAATTTAAGTTTGAGCGGATACTGACACGCTCAAACATTTTCGAGCTTAACCGGTCTTAGTTTTCCCGAAGGCAATTTTAGTTTGAGCGGATACTGACACGCTCAAGCATTTTCGAGCCTAACGGGTCTTAGTTATCCTGAAGGTAATTTGAGTTTAAGCGGATACTGACACGCTCAAACATTTTCAAGACTAACGGGTCTTAGTTATCCTGAAGGCAATACTGACACGCTCAAACATTTTCGTGCCTAACGGGTCATAATCTTCCTGAAGGCAATTTGAGTTTGAGCGGATACTGACACGCTCAAACATTTTCGAGCCTAACGGGTCTTAGTTATCCTAAAGGCGATTTGCGTTTGAGCGGATACTGACACACTCAAACATTTTTGAGCCTAATGGGTCTTAGTTATCCTGAGAGCAATTTGAGATTGAGCGGATACTAACACGCTCAAACATTTTCGAGCCTAACGGGTCTTAGTTATCCTGAAGGCGATATGCGTTTGAGCGGATACTGACACGCTCAAACATTTTCGAGCCTAACGAGTCTTAGGTATCCTGAAGACAATTTGAGTTTGAGCGGATACTGACACGCTCAAACATTTTCGAGCCTAACGGGTCTTAGTTATCCTGAAGGCAATTTGAGTTTGAGCGGATACTGACACGCTTAAATATTTTCGAGCCTAACGAGTCTTAGTTATCCTGAAGGCAATTTAAGTTTGAGCGGATACTGACACGCTCAAACATTTTCGAGCTTAACCGGTCTTAGTTTTCCGAAGGCAATTTTAGTTTAAGCGGATACTGACACGCTCAAGCATTTTCGAGCCTAACGGGTCTTAGTTATCCAGAAGGTAATTTGATTTTAAGCGGATACTGACACGCTCAAACATTTTCAAGACTAACGGGTCTTAGTTATCCTGAAGGCAATTTGAGTTTGAGCGGATACTGACACGCTCAAACATTTTCGAGCCTAACGGGTCTTAGTTATCCTGAAGGCGATTTGATTTTTAGTGGATACTGACACGCTCAAACATTTTCGAGCCAAACGGATCTTAGTTATCCTGAAGACAATTTAAGTTTGAGAGGATACTCCCACGCTCAAACATTTTCGAGCCTAACGGGTCTTAGTTATCCTGAGGCAATTTGAGTTTGAGCGGATACTGACACGCTCAAACATTTTCGAGCCTAATGGGTATTAGTTATCCTGAAGGCGATTTGCGTTTGAGCGGATACTGACAGGCTCAAACATTTTCAAGGCTAACCGGTCTTAGTTTTCCTGAAGGCAATTTTAGTTTGACCGGATACTGACACGCTCAAACATTTTCGAGCCTAACGGGTCTTAGCTATCCTGAGGCAATTTGAGTTTGAGCGGATAGAGACACGCCCAAACATTTTCGAGCCTACCGGGTCTTAGTTATCCGGAAGGCAATTTAAGTTTGAGCGGAAACTGACACGCTCAAACATTTTCGAGCCTAACGGGTCTTAGTTATCCATAAGGTAATTTGAGTTTGAGCGGATACTGACACGCACAAACATTTTCTTGCCTAACGGGTCTTAGTTTTCCTGAGGCAATTTGAGTTTGAGCGGATAGTGACACGCTCAAACATTTTCGAGCCTAACAGGTCTTAGTTTTTCTGAAGGCAATTTGAGTTTCAGCGGATACTGACACGCTCAATCATTTTCGAGCCTAACGGATCTTAGTTATCCTGAAGGCGATTTGATTTTTAGTGGATACTGACACGCTCAAACATTTTCGAGCCTAACGGATCCTAGTTATCCTGAAGACAATTTAAGTTTGAGAGGATACTGCCACGCTCAAACATTTTTGAGCCTAACGGGTCTTAGTTATCATGAGGCAATTTGAGTTTGAGCGGATAGTGACACGCTCAAACATTTTCGAGCCTAACTTGTCTTAGTTTTCCTGAAGGTAATTTTAGTTTGAGCGGATACTAACACGCTCAAACATATTCAAGCCTAACGGGTCTTAATCTTCCGGAAGGCAGATTGAGTTTGAGCGGATACTGATACGCTCAAACATTTTTGAGTCTAACGAGTCTTAGTTATCCTGAAGGGGATTTGAGTTTGAGCAGATACTGACACGTTCAAACATTTTCGAGCCTAACGGGTCTTAGTTATCCTAAAGGCGATATGCGTTTGAGCGGATACTGACACGCTCAGACATTTTCGAGCCTAACGGGTCTTAGTTATCCATAAGGCAATATGAGTTTGAGCGGATACTGACACGCTTAAATATTTTCGAGCCTAACGGGTCTTAGTTATCCTGAAGGCAATTTAAGTTTGAGTGGATACTGACACGCTCAAACATTTTTGAGCCTAACCGGTCTTAGTTTTCCCGATGGCAATTTGTGTATGAGCGGATACTGACACGCTCAAGCATTTTCGAGCCTAACGGGTCTTAGTTAACCTGAAGGTAATTTGAGTTTGAGCGGAAACTGACACGCTCAAACATTTTCAAGCCTAACGGGTCTTAATCATCCTGAAGGCAATTTGAGTTTGAGCGGATACTGACACGCTCAAAAATTTTCGAGCCTAGCGGGTCTTAGTTATCTTAAAGGCGATTTGCGTTTGAGCGGATACTGACACGCTCAAACATTTATTAGCCTAATGGGTCTTAGTTATCCTGAGAGCAATATGAGATTGAGCGGATACTGACACGCTCAAACATTTTCGAGCCTAACGGGTCTTAGTTATCCTGAAGGCAATTTGAGTTGAGCGGATACTGACACGCTCAAAGATTTTCGAGCCTAACGGGTCTTAGTTTTCCTAAAGGCAATTTGAGTTTGAGCGGATATTGACACGGTCAAACATTTTCGAGCCTAACGGATCTTACTTATCCTGAAGACAATTTGAGTTTGAGTGGATTCTGACACGCTCAAACATTTTCGAGCCTAACCGGTCTTAGTTTTCCTGAAGGCTATTTTAGTTTGAGCGGATACTAACACTCTCAAACATTTTCAAGCCTAATGGGTCTTAGCTATCCTGAGGCAATTTGAATTTGAGCGGATAGTGACACGCTCAAACATTTTCGAGCCTAACTAGTCTTAGTTTTCCTGAAGGTAATTTTAGTGTGAGCGGATACTGACACGCTCAAACATATTCGAGCTTAACGGGTCTTAATCATCCTGAAGGCAGATTGAGTTTGAGCGGATACTGACACGCTCAAACATTTTCGAGCCTAACGAGTCTTAGTTATCCTGAAGGCGATTTGAGTTTGAGCGGATACTGACACGATCAAACATTTTCGAGCCTAACCGGTCTTAGTTTTCCCGAAGGCAATTTTAGTTTGAGCGGATACTGACACGCTCAAGCATTTTCGAGCCTAACGGGTCTTAGTTATCCTGAGGTAATTTGAGTTTGAGCGGATAGTGACACGCTCAAACATTTTCGAGCCTAACTAGTCTTAGTTTTCCTGAAGGTAATTTTAGTTTGAGCGGATACTAACACGCTCAAACATATTCGAGCCTAACGGGTCTTAATCATCCGGAAGGCAGATTGAGTTTGAGCGGATACTGATACGCTCAAACATTTTTGAGCCTAACGAGTCTTAGTTATCCTGAAGGCGATTTGAGCTTGAGCGGATACTGACACGTTCAAACATTTTCGAGCCTAACGGGTCTTAGTTATCCTGAAGGCGATATGCGTTTGAGCGGATACTGACACGCTCAAACATTTTCGAGCCTAACGAGTCTTAGTTATCCTGAAGACAATTTGAGTTTGAGCGGATACTGACACGCTCAAACATTTTCGAGCCTAACGGGTCTTAGTTATCCTGAAGGCAATTTGAGTTTGAGCGGATACTGACACGCTTAAATATTTTCGAGCCTAACGAGTCTTAGTTATCCTGAAGGCAATTTAAGTTTGAGCGGATACTGACACGCTCAAACATTTTCGAGCTTAACCGGTCTTAGTTTTCCCGAAGGCAATTTTAGTTTGAGCGGATACTGACACGCTCAAGCATTTTCGAGCCTAACGGGTCTTAGTTATCCTGAAGGTAATTTGAGTTTAAGCGGATACTGACACGCTCAAACATTTTCAAGACTAACGGGTCTTAGTTATCTTGAAGGCAATTTGAGTTTGAGCGGATACTGACACGCTCAAACATTTTCGAGCCTAACGGGTGTTAGTTATCCTGAAGGCGATTTGATTTTTAGTGGATACTGACACGCTCAAACATTTTCGAGCCTAACGGATCTTAGTTATCCTGAAGACAATTTAAGTTTGAGAGGATACTGCCACGCTCAAACATTTTCGAGCCTAACGGGTCTTAGTTATCCTGAGGCAATTTGAGTTTGAGCGGATACTGACACGCTCAAACATTTTCGAGCCTAATGGGTATTAGTTATCCTGAAGGCGATTTGCGTTTGAGCGGATATTGACAGGCTCAAACATTTTCAAGGCTAACCGGTCTTAGTTTTCCTGAAGGCAATTTTAGTTTGACCGGATACTGACACGCTCAAACATTTTCGAGCCTAACGGGTCTTAGCTATCCTGAGGCAATTTGAGTTTGAGCGGATAGAGACACGCCCAAACATTTTCGAGCCTACCGGGTCTTAGTTATCCGGAAGGCAATTTAAGTTTGAGCGGAAACTGACACGCTCAAACATTTTCGAGCCTAACGGGTCTTAGTTATCCATAAGGTAATTTGAGTTTGAGCGGATACTGACACGCACAAACATTTTCTTGCCTAACGGGTCTTAGTTTTCCTGAGGCAATTTGAGTTTGAGCGGATAGTGACACGCTCAAACATTTTCGAGCCTAACAGGTCTTAGTTTTTCTGAAGGCAATTTGAGTTTCAGCGGATACTGACACGCTCAATCATTTTCGAGCCTAACGGATCTTAGTTATCCTGAAGGCGATTTGATTTTTAGTGGATACTGACACGCTCAAACATTTTCGAGCCTAACGGATCCTAGTTATCCTGAAGACAATTTAAGTTTGAGAGGATACTGCCACGCTCAAACATTTTTGAGCCTAACGGGTCTTAGTTATCCTGAGGCAATTTGAGTTTGAGCGGATAGTGACACGCTCAAACATTTTCGAGCCTAACTTGTCTTAGTTTTCCTGAAGGTAATTTTAGTTTGAGCGGATACTAACACGCTCAAACATATTCAAGCCTAACGGGTCTTAATCATCCGGAAGGCAGATTGAGTTTGAGCGGATACTGATACGCTCAAACATTTTAGAGTCTAACGAGTCTTAGTTATCCTGAAGGCGATTTGAGTTTGAGCGGATACTGACACGTTCAAACATTTTCGAGCCTAACGGGTCTTAGTTATCCTGAAGGCGATATGCGTTTGAGCGGATACTGACACGCTCAAACATTTTCGAGCCTAACGAGTCTTAGTTATCCTGAAGACAATTTGAGTTTGAGCGGATACTGACACGCTCAAAAAATTTCGAGCCTAACGGGTCTTAGTTAGCCTGAAGGCAATTTGAGTTTGAGCGGATACTGACACGCTTAAATATTTTTGAGCCTAACGAGTCTTAGTTATCCTGAAGGCAATTTAAGTTTGAGCGGATACTGACACGCTCAAACATTTTCGAGCTTAACCGGTCTTAGTTTTCCCGAAGGCAATTTTAGTTTGAGCGGATACCGACACGCTCAAGCATTTTCGAGCCTAACGGGTCTTAGTTATCCTGAAGGTAATTTGAGTTTAAGCGGATACTGACACGCTCAAACATTTTCAAGACTAACGGGTCTTAGTTATCCTGAAGGCAATACTGACACGCTCAAACATTTTCGTGCCTAACGGGTCATAATCTTCCTGAAGGCAATTTGAGTTTGAGCGGATACTGACACGCTCAAACATTTTCGAGCCTAACGGGTCTTAGTTATCCTAAAGGCGATTTGCGTTTGAGCGGATACTGACACACTCAAACATTTTTGAGCCTAATGGGTCTTAGTTATCCTGAGAGCAATTTGAGATTGAGCGGATACTAACACGCTCAAACATTTTCGAGCCTAACGGGTCTTAGTTATCCTGAAGGCGATATGCGTTTGAGAGGATACTGACACGCTCAAACATTTTCGAGCCTAACGAGTCTTAGGTATCCTGAAGACAATTTGAGTTTGAGCGGATACTGACACGCTCAAACATTTTCGAGCCTAACGGGTCTTAGTTATCCTGAAGGCAATTTGAGTTTGAGCGGATACTGACACGCTTAAATATTTTCGAGCCTAACGAGTCTTAGTTATCCTGAAGGCAATTTAAGTTTGAGCGGATACTGACACGCTCAAACATTTTCGAGCTTAACCGGTCTTAGTTTTCCGAAGGCAATTTTAGTTTAAGCGGATACTGACACGCTCAAGCATTTTCGAGCCTAACGGGTCTTAGTTATCCAGAAGGTAATTTGATTTTAAGCGGATACTGACACGCTCAAACATTTTCAAGACTAACGGGTCTTAGTTATCCTGAAGGCAATTTGAGTTTGAGCGGATACTGACACGCTCAAACATTTTCGAGCCTAACGGGTCTTAGTTATCCTGAAGGCGATTTGATTTTTAGTGGATACTGACACACTCAAACATTTTCGAGCCAAACGGATCTTAGTTATCCTGAAGACAATTTAAGTTTGAGAGGATACTCCCACGCTCAAACATTTTCGAGCCTAACGGGTCTTAGTTATCCTGAGGCAATTTTAGTTTGAGCGGATACTGACACGCTCAAACATTTTCGAGCCTAATGGGTATTAGTTATCCTGAAGGCGATTTGCGTTTGAGCGGATACTGACAGGCTCAAACATTTTCAAGGCTAACCGGTCTTAGTTTTCCTGAAGGCAATTTTAGTTTGACCGGATACTGACACGCTCAAACATTTTCGAGCCTAACGGGTCTTAGCTATCCTGAGGCAATTTGAGTTTGAGCGGATAGAGACACGCCCAAACATTTTCGAGCCTACCGGGTCTTAGTTATCCGGAAGGCAATTTAAGTTTGAGCGGAAACTGACACGCTCAAACATTTTCGAGCCTAACGGGTCTTAGTTATCCATAAGGTAATTTGAGTTTGAGCGGATACTGACACGCACAAACATTTTCTTGCCTAACGGGTCTTAGTTTTCCTGAGGCAATTTGAGTTTGAGCGGATAGTGACACGCTCAAACATTTTCGAGCCTAACAGGTCTTAGTTTTTCTGAAGGCAATTTGAGTTTCAGCGGATACTGACACGCTCAATCATTTTCGAGCCTAACGGATCTTAGTTATCCTGAAGGCGATTTGATTTTTAGTGGATACTGACACGCTCAAACATTTTCGAGCCTAACGGATCCTAGTTATCCTGAAGACAATTTAAGTTTGAGAGGATACTGCCACGCTCAAACATTTTTGAGCCTAACGGGTCTTAGTTATCATGAGGCAATTTGAGTTTGAGCGGATAGTGACACGCTCAAACATTTTCGAGCCTAACTTGTCTTAGTTTTCCTGAAGGTAATTTTAGTTTGAGCGGATACTAACACGCTCAAACATATTCAAGCCTAACGGGTCTTAATCTTCCGGAAGGCAGATTGAGTTTGAGCGGATACTGATACGCTCAAACATTTTTGAGTCTAACGAGTCTTAGTTATCCTGAAGGGGATTTGAGTTTGAGCAGATACTGACACGTTCAAACATTTTCGAGCCTAACGGGTCTTAGTTATCCTAAAGGCGATATGCGTTTGACCGGATACTGACACGCTCAGACATTTTCGAGCCTAACGGGTCTTAGTTATCCATAAGGCAATATGAGTTTGAGCGGATACTGACACGCTTAAATATTTTCGAGCCTAACGGGTCTTAGTTATCCTGAAGGCAATTTAAGTTTGAGTGGATACTGACACGCTCAAACATTTTTGAGCCTAACCGGTCTTAGTTTTCCCGATGGCAATTTGTGTATGAGCGGATACTGACACGCTCAAGCATTTTCGAGCCTAACGGGTCTTAGTTAACCTGAAGGTAATTTGAGTTTGAGCGGAAACTGACACGCTCAAACATTTTCAAGCCTAACGGGTCTTAATCATCCTGAAGGCAATTTGAGTTTGAGCGGATACTGACACGCTCAAAAATTTTCGAGCCTAGCGGGTCTTAGTTATCCTAAAGGCGATTTGCGTTTGAGCGGATACTGACACGCTCAAACATTTATGAGCCTAATGGGTCTTAGTTATCCTGAGAGCAATATGAGATTGAGCGGATACTGACACGCTCAAACATTTTCGAGCCTAACGGGTCTTAGTTATCCTGAAGGCAATTTGAGTTGAGCGGATACTGACACGCTCAAAGATTTTCGAGCCTAACGGGTCTTAGTTTTCCTAAAGGCAATTTGAGTTTGAGCGGATATTGACACGCTCAAACATTTTCGAGCCTAACGGATCTTACTTATCCTGAAGACAATTTGAGTTTGAGTGGATTCTGACACGCTCAAACATTTTCGAGCCTAACCGGTCTTAGTTTTCCTGAAGGCTATTTTAGTTTGAGCGGATACTAACACTCTCAAACATTTTCAAGCCTAATGGGTCTTAGCTATCCTGAGGCAATTTGAATTTGAGCGGATAGTGACACGCTCAAACATTTTCGAGCCTAACTAGTCTTAGTTTTCCTGAAGGTAATTTTAGTGTGAGCGGATACTGACACGCTCAAACATATTCGAGCTTAACGGGTCTTAATCATCCTGAAGGCAGATTGAGTTTGAGCGGATACTGACACGCTCAAACATTTTCGAGCCTAACGAGTCTTAGTTATCCTGAAGGCGATTTGAGTTTGAGCGGATACTGACACGCTCAAACATTTTCGAGCCTAACCGGTCTTAGTTTTCCCGAAGGCAATTTTAGTTTGAGCGGATACTGACACGCTCAAGCATTTTCGAGCCTAACGGGTCTTAGTTATCTTGAAGGTAATTTGAGTTTGAGCGGATACTGACACGCTCAAACATTTTCAAGACTAACGGGTCTTAGTTATACTGAAGGCAATTTGAGTTTGAGCGGATACTGACACGCTCAAACATTTTCGAGCCTAACGGGTCTTAGTTATCCTTAAGGCGATTTGCGTTTGAGTGGATACTGACACGCTCAAACATTTTCGAGCCTAACGGGTCTTAGTTATCCTGAAGACAATTTGAGTTTGAGCGGATACTGACACGCTCAAACATTTTCGAGTCTAACGGGTCTTAGTTATCCTAAAGGCGATCTGCGTTTGAGTGGATCATGACACACTCAAACATTTTTGAGCCTAATGGTTCTTAGTTATCCTGAGAGCAATTTGAGATTGAGCGGATACTGACACGCTCAAACATTTTCAAGCCTAACGGGGCGTAGTTATCCTGAAGGCAATTTGAGTTTGAGCGGATACTGACACGCTTAAATATTTTCGAGCATAACCGGTCTTAGGTTTCCTGAAGGCAATTTGAGTTTGAGCGGATACTGACACGCTCAAACATTTTCTAGCCTAACCAGTCTTAGCTATCCTGAGGCAATTTGAGTTTGAACGGATAGTGACATGCTCAAAAATTTTCGAGCCTAACGGGTCTTAGTTTTCCTAAAGGCAATTTGAGTTTGAGCGGATAATGACACGCTCAAACATTTTCGAGCCTAACGGGTCTTAGTTATCCTGAAGACAATTTGAGTTTGAGTGGATTCTGACACGCTCAAACATTTTCGAGCCTAACCGGTCTTAGTTTTCCTGAAGGCTATTTTAGTTTGAGCGGATACTAACACTCTCAAACATTTTCAAGCCTAATGGGTCTTAGCTATCCTGAGGCAATTTGAATTTGAGCGGATAGTGACACGCTCAAACATTTTCGAGCCTAACTAGTCTTAGTTTTCCTGAAGGTAATTTTAGTGTGAGCGGATACTGACACGCTCAAACATATTCGAGCTTAACGGGTCTTAATCATCCTGAAGGCAGATTGAGTTTGAGCGGATACTGACACGCTCAAACATTTTCGAGCCTAACGAGTCTTAGTTATCCTGAAGGCGATTTGAGTTTGAGCGGATACTGACACGCTCAAACATTTTCGAGCCTAACCGGTCTTAGTTTTCCCGAAGGCAATTTTAGTTTGAGCGGATACTGACACGCTCAAGCATTTTCGAGCCTAACGGGTCTTAGTTATCTTGAAGGTAATTTGAGTTTGAGCGGATACTGACACGCTCAAACATTTTCAAGACTAACGGGTCTTAGTTATACTGAAGGCAATTTGAGTTTGAGCGGATACTGACACGCTCAAACATTTTCGAGCCTAACGGGTCTTAGTTATCCTTAAGGCGATTTGCGTTTGAGTGGATACTGACACGCTCAAACATTTTCGAGCCTAACGGGTCTTAGTTATCCTGAAGACAATTTGAGTTTGAGCGGATACTGACACGCTCAAACATTTTCGAGTCTAACGGGTCTTAGTTATCCTAAAGGCGATCTGCGTTTGAGTGGATCATGACACACTCAAACATTTTTGAGCCTAATGGTTCTTAGTTATCCTGAGAGCAATTTGAGATTGAGCGGATACTGACACGCTCAAACATTTTCAAGCCTAACGGGGCGTAGTTATCCTGAAGGCAATTTGAGTTTGAGCGGATACTGACACGCTTAAATATTTTCGAGCATAACCGGTCTTAGGTTTCCTGAAGGCAATTTGAGTTTGAGCGGATACTGACACGCTCAAACATTTTCTAGCCTAACCAGTCTTAGCTATCCTGAGGCAATTTGAGTTTGAACGGATAGTGACATGCTCAAAAATTTTCGAGCCTAACGGGTCTTAGTTTTCCTAAAGGCAATTTGAGTTTGAGCGGATAATGACACGCTCAAACATTTTCGAGCCTAACGGGTCTTAGTTATCCTGAAGACAATTTGAGTTTGAGCGGATACTGACACGCTCAAACATTTTCTAGCCTAACCGGTCTTAGTTTTCCTGAAGGCTATTTTAGTTTGAGCGGATACTAACACTCTCAAACATTTTCGAGCCTAACCGGTCTTAGTTATCCTGAGGCAATTTGAGTTTGAGCGGATAGTGACACGCTCAAACATTTTCGAGCCAAACTAGTCTTATTTTTCCTGAAGGTAATCTTAGTTTGAGCGGATACTGACACGCTCAAACATATTCGAGCCTAACGGGTCTTAGTTATCCTGAAGGCGATTTGAGTTTGAGCGGATACTGACACGCTCAAACATTTTCGAGCCTAACGAGTCTTAGTTATCCTGAAAGTGGTTTGAGTTTGAGCGGATACTGACACGCTCAAACATTTTCGAGCCTAACGGGTCTTAGTTATCCTGAAGACAATTTGAGTTTGAGCGGATACCGACACGCTCAAACATTTTCGAGCCTAACGGGTCTTAGTTATCCTAAAGGCGATCTGCGTTTGAGCGGATCATGACACACTCAAACATTTTTGAGCCTAACGGGTCTTAGTTATCCATAAGGCAATATGAGTTTGAGCGGATACTGACACGCTTAAATATTTTCGAGCCTAACGGGTCTTAGTTATCCTGAAGGCAATTTAAGTTTGAGTGGATACTGACACGCTCAAACATTTTTGAGCCTAACCGGTCTTAGTTTTCCCGATGGCAATTTGTGTTTGAGCGGATACTGACACGCTCAAGCATTTTCGAGCCTAACGGGTCTTAGTTAACCTGAAGGTAATTTGAGTTTGAGCGGATACTGACACGCTCAAACATTATCAAGCCTAACGGGTCTTTATCATCCTGAAGGCAATTTGAGTTTGAGCGGATACTAACACGCTCAAACATTTTCGAGCCTAACGGGTCTTAGTTATCCTAAAGGCGATTTGCGTTTGAGCGGACACTGACACGCTCAAACATTTATGAGCCTAATGGGTCTTAGTTATCCTGAGAGCAATTTGAGATTGAGCGGATACTGACACGCTCAAACATTTTTGAGCCTAACGGGTCTTAGTTATCCTGAAGGCAATTTGAGTTGAGCGGATACTGACACGCTCAAAGATTTTCGAGCCTAACGGGTCTTAGTTTTCCTAAAGGCTATTTGAGTTTGAGCGGATATTGACACGCTCAAACATTTTCGAGCCTAACGGATCTTACTTATCCTGAAGACAATTTGAGTTTGAGCGGATTCTGACACGCTCAAACATTTTCGAGCCTAACCGGTCTTAGTTTTCCTGAAGGCTATTTTAGTTTGAGCGGATACTAACACTCTCAAACATTTTCGAGCCTAATGGGTCTTAACTATCCTGAGGCAATTTGAGTTTGAGCGGATAGTGACACGCTCAAACATTTTCGAGCCTAACTAGTCTTAGTTTTCCTGAAGGTAATTTTAGTGTGAGCGGATACTGACACGCTTAAACATATTCGAGCTTAACGGGTCTTAATCATCCTGAAGGCAAATTGAGTTTGAGCGGTTACTGACACGTTCAAACATTTTTGAGCCTAACGAGTCTTAGTTATCCTGAAGGCGATTTGAGTTTGAGCGGATACTGACACGCTCGAACATTTTCGAGCCTAACCGGTCTTAGTTTTCCCGACGACAATTTTAGTTTGAGCGGATACTGACACGCTCAAGCATTTTCGAGCCTAACGGGTCTTAGTTTTCCTGAAGGTAATTTGAGTTTGAGCGGATACTGACACGCTCAAACATTTTCAAGACTAACGGGTCTTAGTTATACTGAAGGCAATTTGAGTTTGAGCGGATACTGACACGCTCAAACATATTCGAGCCTAACGGGTCTTAGTTATCCGGAAGGCGATTTGAGTTTGAGCGGATACTGACACGCTCAAACATTTTCGAGCCTAACGGGTCTTAGTTATCCTTAAGGCGATTTGCGTTTCAGCGGATACTGACACGCTCAAACATTTTCGAGCCTAACGGGTCTTAGTTATCCTGAAGACAATTTGAGTTTGAGCGGATACTGACACGCTCAAACAATTTCGAGCCTAACGGGTCTTAGTTATCCTAAAGGCGATTTGCGTTTCAGCGGATACTGACACGCTCAAACATTTTCGAGCCAAACGGGTCTTAGTTATCCCGAAGGCAATATGAGTTTGAGCGGATACTGACACGCTTAAATATTTTCGAGCCTAACGGGTCTTAGTTATCCTGAAGGCAATTTAAGTTTGAGTGGATACTGACACGCTCAAACATTTTTGAGCCTAACCGGTCTTAGTTTTCCCGATGGCAATTTGTGTTTGAGCGGATACTGACACGCTCAAGCTTTTTCGAGCCTAACGGGTCTTAGTTAACCTGAAGGAAATTTGAGTTTGAGCGGATACTGACACGCTCAAACATTTTCAAGCCTAACGGGTCTTAATCATCCTGAAGGCAATTTGAGTTTGAGCGGATACTGACACGCTCAAACATTTTCGAGCCTAACGGGTCTTAGTTATCCTAAAGGCGATTTGCGTTTGAGCGGATACTGACACGCTCAAACATTTATGAGCCTAATGGGTCTTAGTTATCCTGAGAGCAATTTGAGATTGAGCGGATACTGACACGCTCAAACATTTTTGAGCCTAACGGGTCTTAGTTATCCTGAAGGCAATTTGAGTTGAGCGGATACTGACACGCTCAAAGATTTTCGAGCCTAACGGGTCTTAGTTTTCCTAAAGGCTATTTGAGTTTGAGCGGATATTGACACGCTCAAACATTTTCGAGCCTAACGGGTCTTAGTTATCCTGAAGACAATTTGAGTTTGAGCGGATACTGACACGCTCAAACATTTTCAAGCCTAACCGGTCTTAGTTTTCCTGAAGGCTATTTTAGTTTGAGCGGATACTAACACTCTCAAACATTTTCGAGCGTAACCGGTCTTAGTTATCCAGAAGACAATTTGAGTTTGAGCGGATACTGACACGCTCAAACATTTTCGAGCCTAACCGGTCTTAGTTTTCCTGAAGGCTATTTTAGTTTGAGCGGATACTAACACTCTCAAACATTTTCGAGCGTAACCGGTCTTAGTTATCCTGAGGTAATTTGAGTTTGAGCGGATAGTGACACACTCAAACATTTTCGAGCCTAACTAGTCTTAGTTTTCTGAAGGAAATTTGAGTTTGAGCGGATACTGACACGCTGAAACATTTTCGAGCCTAACGGGTCTTAGTTATCCTGAAGGCGATTTGAGTTTGAGCGGATACTGAAACGCTCAAACATTTTCGAGCCTAACGGGTCTTAGTTATCCTTAAGGCGATTTGCGTTTGAGCGGATACTGACACGCTCAAACATTTTCGAGCCTAACGGGTCTTAGTTATCCTGAAGGCAATTTGAGTTTGAGCGGATACTGACACGGTCAAACATTTTCAAGCCTAACGGGTCTTAATCATCCTGAAGGCAATTTGAGTTTGAGCGGATACTGACACGCTCAAACATTTTCGAGCCTAACGGGTCTTAGTTATCCTGAAGGCGATTTGCGTTTGAGCGGATACTGACACGCTCAAACATTTATGAGCCTAATGGGTCTTAGTTATCCTGAGAGCAATTTGAGATTGAGCGGATACTGACACGCTCAAACATTTTTGAGCCTAACGGGTCTTAGTTATCCTGAAGGCAATTTGAGTTGAGCGGATACTGACACGCTCAAAGATTTTCGAGCCTAACGGGTCTTAGTTTTCCTAAAGGCTATTTGAGTTTGAGCGGATATTGACACGCTCAAACATTTTCGAGCCTAACGGGTCTTAGTTATCCTGAAGACAATTTGAGTTTGAGCGGATACTGACACGCTCAAACATTTTCAAGCCTAACCGGTCTTAGTTTTCCTGAAGGCTATTTTAGTTTGAGCGGATACTAACACTCTCAAACATTTTCGAGCGTAACCGGTCTTAGTTATCCAGAAGACAATTTGAGTTTGAGCGGATACTGATACGCTCAAACATTTTCGAGCCTAACCGGTCTTAGTTTTCCTGAAGGCTATTTTAGTTTGAGCGGATACTAACACTCTCAAACATTTTCGAGCGTAACCGGTCTTAGTTATCCTGAGGCAATTTGAGTTTGAGCGGATAGTGACACACTCAAACATTTTCGAGCCTAACTAGTCTTAGTTTTCTGAAGGAAATTTGAGTTTGAGCGGATACTGACACGCTCAAACATATTCGAGCCTAACGGGTCTTAGTTATCCTGAAGGCGATTTGAGTTTGAGCGGATACTGAAACGCTCAAACATTTTCGAGCCTAACGGGTCTTAGTTATCCTTAAGGCGATTTGCGTTTGAGTGGATACTGACACGCTCAAACATTTTCGAGCCTAACGGGTCTTAGTTATCCTGAAGACAATTTGAGTTTGAGCGGATACTGACACGCTCAAACATTTTCGAGTCTAACGGGTCTTAGTTATCCTAAAGGCGATCTGCGTTTGAGCGGATCATGACACATTCAAACATTTTTGAGCCTAATGGGTCTTAGTTATCCTGAGAGCAATTTGAGATTGAGCGGATACTGACACGCTCAAACATTTTCGAGCCTAACGGGTCTTAGTTATCCTGAAGGCAATTTGAGTTTGAGCGGATACTGACACGCTGAAACATTTTCGAGCCTAACCGGTCTTAGGTTTCCTGAAGGCAATTTGAGTTTGAGCGGATACTGACACGCTCAAACATTTTCTAGCCTAACGGGTCATAGCTATCCTGAGGCAATTTGAGTTTGAGCGGATAGTGACACGCTCAAACATTTTCGAGCCTAACGGGTCTTAGTTTTCCTAAAAGCGATTTGAGTTTGAGCGGATATTGACACGCTCAAACTTTTTCGAGCCTAACGGATCTTAGTTATCCTGAAGACAATTTGAGTTTGAGCGGATACTGACACGCTCAAACATTTTCGAGCCTAACCGGTCTTAGTTTTCTAGAAGGCAATTTTAGTTTGAGCGGATACTGAAACGCTCAAACATTTTCGAGCCTAACGGGTCTTAGTTATCCTTAAGGCGATTTGCGTTTGAGCGGATACTGACACGCTCAAACATTTTCGAGCCTAACGGGTCTTAGTTATCCTGAAGACAATTTGAGTTTGAGCGGATACTGACACGCTCAAACATTTTCGAGTCTAACGGGTCTTAGTTATCCTAAAGGCGATCTGCGTTTGAGCGGATCATGACACATTCAAACATTTTTGAGCCTAATGGGTCTTAGTTATCCTGAGAGCAATTTGAGATTGAGCGGATACTGACACGCTCAAACATTTTCGAGCCTAACGGGTCTTAGTTATCCTGAAGGCAATTTGAGTTTGAGCGGATACTGACACGCTGAAACATTTTCGAGCCTAACCGGTCTTAGGTTTCCTGAAGGCAATTTGAGTTTGAGCGGATACTGACACGCTCAAACATTTTCTAGCCTAACGGGTCATAGCTATCCTGAGGCAATTTGAGTTTGAGCGGATAGTGACACGCTCAAACATTTTCGAGCCTAACGGGTCTTAGTTTTCCTAAAAGCGATTTGAGTTTGAGCGGATATTGACACGCTCAAACGTTTTCGAGCCTAACGGATCTTAGTTATCCTGAAGACAATTTGAGTTTGAGCGGATACTGACACGCTCAAACATTTTCGAGCCTAACTGGTCTTAGTTTTCTAGAAGGCAATTTTAGTTTGAGCGGATACTAACACTCTCAAACATTTTTGTGCCTAAAGGGTCTTAGTTATCCTGAGGCAATTTGAGTTTGAGCGGATAGTGACACGCTCAAACATTTTCGAGCCTAACTAGTCTTAGTTTTCCTGAAGGTAATTTTAGTTTGAGCGGATACTGACACGCTCAAACATATTCGAGCCTAACGGGTCTTAATCATCCTGAAGGCAGATTGAGTTTGAGCGGATACTGACACGCTCAAACATTTTCGAGCCTAACGAGTCTTAGTTATCCTGAAGGCGATTTGAGTTTGAGCGGATATTGACACGCTCAAATATTTTCGAGCCTAACCGGTCTTAGTTTTCCCGAAGGCAATTTTAGTTGGAGCGGATACTGACACGCTCAAGCATTTTCGAGCCTAACAGGTCTTAGTTATCCTGAAGGTAATTTGAGTTTGAGCGGATACTGACACGCTCAAACATTTTCAAGACTAACGGGTCTTAGTTATCCTGAAGGCAATTTGAGTTTGAGCAGATACTGACACGCTCAAACATTGTCGAGCCTAACGGGTCTTAATCATCCTGAAGGCAATTTGAGTTTGAGCGGATACTGAAACGCTCAAACATTTTCGAGCCTAACGGGTCTTACTTATCCATAAGGCAATTTGAGTTTGAGCGGATACTGACACGCTTAAATATTTTCGAGCCTAACGGGTCTTAGTTATCCTGAAGGCAATTTAAGTTTGAGTGGATACTGACACACTCAAACATTTTCGAGCCTAACCGGTCTTAGTTTTCCCGAAGGCAATTTTAGTTTGAGCAGATACTAACACGCTCAAGCATTTTCGAGCCTAACGGGTCATAGTTATCCAGAAGGTAATTTAAGTTTGAGCGTATACTGACACGCTCAAATATTTTCGAGCCTAACGGGTCTTAATCATCCTGAAGGCAATTCGAGTTTGAGTGGATACTGACACGCTTAAATATTTTCGAGCTTAACGGGTCTTAGTTATCCTGATGGCAATTTAAGTTTGAGCGGATAATGACACGCTCAAGCATTTTCGAGCCTAACGGTAATTGGAGTTTGACCGAATACTGACACGCTCAAATATTTTCAAGACTAACGGGTCTTAGTTATCCTAAAGGCAATTTTAGTTTGAGCGGATACTGACACGCTCAAACATTTTCGAGCCTAACGGGTCTTAGTTATCCTGAAGCCAATTTGAGTTTGAGCGGATACTGACACGGTCAAACATTTTCAAGCCTAACGGGTCTTAATCATCCTGAAGGCAATTTGAGTTTGAGCGGATACTGACACGCTCAAACATTTTCGAGCCTAACGGGTCTTAGTTATCCTAAAGGCGATTTGCGTTTGAGCGGATATTGACACGCTCAAACATTTATGAGCCTAATGGGTCTTAGTTATCCTGAGAGCAATTTGAGATTGAGCGGATACTGACACGCTCAAACATTTTTGAGCCTAACGGGTCTTAGTTATCCTGAAGGCAATTTGAGTTAGCGGATACTGACACGCTCAAAGATTTTCGAGCCTAACGGGTCTTAGTTTTCCTAAAGGCTATTTGAGTTTGAGCGGATATTGACACGCTCAAACATTTTCGAGCCTAACGGGTCTTAGTTATCCTGAAGACAATTTGAGTTTGAGCGGATACTGACACGCTCAAACATTTTCAAGCCTAACCGGTCTTAGTTTTCCTGAAGGCTATTTTAGTTTGAGCGGATACTAACACTCTCAAACATTTTCGAGCGTAAGCGGTCTTAGTTATCCAGAAGACAATTTGAGTTTGAGCGGATACTGATACGCTCAAACATTTTCGAGCCTAACCGGTCTTAGTTTTCCTGAAGGCTATTTTAGTTTGAGCGGATACTAACACTCTCAAACATTTTCGAGCGTAACCGGTCTTAGTTATCCTGAGGCAATTTGAGTTTGAGCGGATAGTGACACACTCAAACATTTTCGAGCCTAACTAGTCTTAGTTTTCTGAAGGAAATTTGAGTTTGAGCGGATACTGACACGCTCAAACATATTCGAGCCTAACGGGTCTTAGTTATCCTGAAGGCGATTTGAGTTTGAGCGGATACTGAAACGCTCAAACATTTTCGAGCCTAACGGGTCTTAGTTATCCTTAAGGCGATTTGCGTTTGAGTGGATACTGACACGCTCAAACATTTTCGAGCCTAACGGGTCTTAGTTATCCTGAAGACAATTTGAGTTTGAGCGGATACTGACACGCTCAAACATTTTCGAGTCTAACGGGTCTTAGTTATCCTAAAGGCGATCTGCGTTTGAGCGGATCATGACACATTCAAACATTTTTGAGCCTAATGGGTCTTAGTTATCCTGAGAGCAATTTGAGATTGAGCGGATACTGACACGCTCAAACATTTTCGAGCCTAACGGGTCTTAGTTATCCTGAAGGCAATTTGAGTTTGAGCGGATACTGACACGCTGAAACATTTTCGAGCCTAACCGGTCTTAGGTTTCCTGAAGGCAATTTGAGTTTGAGCGGATACTGACACGCTCAAACATTTTCTAGCCTAACGGGTCATAGCTATCCTGAGGCAATTTGAGTTTGAGCGGATAGTGACACGCTCAAACATTTTCGAGCCTAACGGGTCTTAGTTTTCCTAAAAGCGATTTGAGTTTGAGCGGATATTGACACGCTCAAACTTTTTCGAGCCTAACGGATCTTAGTTATCTTGAAGACAATTTGAGTTTGAGCGGATACTGACACGCTCAAACATTTACGAGTCTAACCGGTCTTAGTTTTCTAGAAGGCAATTTTAGTTTGAGCGGATACTGAAACGCTCAAACATTTTCGAGCCTAACGGGTCTTAGTTATCCTTAAGGCGATTTGCGTTTGAGCGGATACTGACACGCTCAAACATTTTCGAGCCTAACGGGTCTTAGTTATCCTGAAGACAATTTGAGTTTGAGCGGATACTGACACGCTCAAACATTTTCGAGTCTAACGGGTCTTAGTTATCCTAAAGGCGATCTGCGTTTGAGCGGATCATGACACATTCAAACATTTTTGAGCCTAATGGGTCTTAGTTATCCTGAGAGCAATTTGAGATTGAGCGGATACTGACACGCTCAAACATTTTCGAGCCTAACGGGTCTTAGTTATCCTGAAGGCAATTTGAGTTTGAGCGGATACTGACACGCTGAAACATTTTCGAGCCTAACCGGTCTTAGGTTTCCTGAAGGCAATTTGAGTTTGAGCGGATACTGACACGCTCAAACATTTTCTAGCCTAACGGGTCATAGCTATCCTGAGGCAATTTGAGTTTGAGCGGATAGTGACACGCTCAAACATTTTCGAGCCTAACGGGTCTTAGTTTTCCTAAAAGCGATTTGAGTTTGAGCGGATATTGACACGCTCAAACGTTTTCGAGCCTAACGGATCTTAGTTATCCTGAAGACAATTTGAGTTTGAGCGGATACTGACACGCTCAAACATTTTCGAGCCTAACCGGTCTTAGTTTTCTAGAAGGCAATTTTAGTTTGAGCGGATACTAACACTCTCAAACATTTTTGTGCCTAAAGGGTCTTAGTTATCCTGAGGCAATTTGAGTTTGAGCGGATAGTGACACGCTCAAACATTTTCGAGCCTAACTAGTCTTAGTTTTCCTGAAGGTAATTTTAGTTTGAGCGGATACTGACACGCTCAAACATATTCGAGCCTAACGGGTCTTAATCATCCTGAAGGCAGATTGAGTTTGAGCGGATACTGACACGCTCAAACATTTTCGAGCCTAACGAGTCTTAGTTATCCTGAAGGCGATTTGAGTTTGAGCGGATATTGACACGCTCAAATATTTTCGAGCCTAACCGGTCTTAGTTTTCCCGAAGGCAATTTTAGTTGGAGCGGATACTGACACGCTCAAGCATTTTCGAGCCTAACGGGTCTTAGTTATCCTGAAGGTAATTTGAGTTTGAGCGGATACTGACACGCTCAAACATTTTCAAGACTAACGGGTCTTAGTTATCCTGAAGGCAATTTGAGTTTGAGCGGATACTGACACGCTCAAACATTGTCGAGCCTAACGGGTCTTAATCATCCTGAAGGCAATTTGAGTTTGAGCGGATACTGAAACGCTCAAACATTTTCGAGCCTAATGGGTCTTACTTATCCATAAGGCAATTTGAGTTTGAGCGGATACTGACACGCTTAAATATTTTCGAGCCTAACGGGTCTTAGTTATCCTGAAGGCAATTTAAGTTTGAGTGGATACTGACACACTCAAACATTTTCGAGCCTAACCGGTCTTAGTTTTCCCGAAGGCAATTTTAGTTTGAGCAGATACTAACACGCTCAAGCATTTTCGAGCCTAACGGGTCATAGTTATCCAGAAGGTAATTTAAGTTTGAGCGTATACTGACACGCTCAAATATTTTCGAGCCTAACGGGTCTTAATCATCCTGAAGGCAATTCGAGTTTGAGTGGATACTGACACGCTTAAATATTTTCGAGCTTAACGGGTCTTAGTTATCCTGATGGCAATTTAAGTTTGAGCGGATAATGACACGCTCAAGCATTTTCGAGCCTAACGGTAATTGGAGTTTGACCGAATACTGACACGCTCAAATATTTTCAAGACTAACGGGTCTTAGTTATCCTAAAGGCAATTTTAGTTTAAGCGGATACTGACACGCTCAAACATTTTCGAGCCTAACGGGTCTTAATCATCCCGAAGGCAATTTGAGTTTGAGCGGATACAGACACGCTCAAACATTTTCGAGCCTAACGGGTCTTAGTTATCCTAAAGGCGATTTGCTTTTGAGCGGATACTGACACACTCAAACATTTTTGAGCCTAATGGGTCTTAGTTATCCTGAGAGCAATTTGAGATTGAGCGGATACTGACACGCTCAAACATTTTAGAGCCTAACGGGTCTTAGTTATCCTGAAGGCAAATTGAGTTTGAGCGGATACTGATACGCTTAAACATTTTCGAGCCTAACCGGTCTTAGGTTTCCTGAAGACAATTTGAGTTTGAGCGGATACTGACACGCTCAAACATTTTCTAGCCTAGCGGGTCTTAGCTATCCTGAGGCAATTTGAGTTTGAGCGGATAGTGACACGCTCAAACATTTTCGAGCCTAACGGGTCTTAGTTTTCCTAAAGGCAATTTGAGTTTGAGTGGATATTGACACGCTCAAACATTTTCGAGCCGAACGGATCTTAGTTATCCTGAAGACAATTTGAGTTTGAGCGGATACTGATACGCTCAAACATTTTCGAGCCTAACCGGTCTTAGTTTTTCTGAAGGCTATTTTAGTTTGAGCGGATACTAACACTCTCAAACATTTTCGAGCCTAACGGGTCTTAGTTATCTTGAGGCAATTTGAGTTTGAGCGGATAGTGACACGCTCAAACATTTTCGAGCCTAACTAGTCTTAGTTTTCCTGAAGGTAATTTTAGTTTGAGCGGATACAGACACGCTCAAACATATTCGAGCCTAACGGCTCTTAATCATCCTGAAGGCAGATTGAGTTTGAGCGGATACTGACACGCTCAAACATTTTCGAGCCAAACGAGTCTTAGTTATCCTGAAGGCGATTTGAGTTTGAGCGGATACTGACACGCTCAAACATTTTCGAGCATAACGGGTCTTAGTTATCCTAAAGGCGATTTGCGTTTGAGCGGATACTGACACGCTCAAACATTTTCGAGCCTAACGGGTCTTAGTTATCCTGAAGACAATTTGAGTTTGAGCGGATACTGACACGCTCAAAGATTTTCGAGCCTAACGGGTCTTAGTTATCCTGAAGACAATTTGAGTTTGAGCGGATACTGACACGCTCAAACATTTTCGAGTCTAACCGGTCTTAGTTTTCCTGAAGGCTATTTTAGTTTGAGTGGATACTAACACTCTCAAACATTTTCGAGCGTAACCGGTCTTAGTTATCCTGAGGCAATTTGAGTTTGAGCGGATAGCGACACACTCAAACATTTTCGAGCCTAACTAGTCTTAGTTTTCCTTAAGGTAATTTTAGTTTGAGCGGATACTGACACGCTCAAACATATTCGAGCCTAACGGGTCTTAGTTATCCTGAAGGCGATTTGAGTTTGAGCGGATACTGACACGCTCAAACATTTTCGAGCCTAACGGGTCTTAGTTATCCTTAAGGCGATTTGCGTTTGAGCGGATACTGACACGCTCAAACATTTTCGAGCCTAACGGGTCTTAGTTATCCCGAAGACAATTTGAGTTTGAGCGGATACTGACACGCTCAAACATTTTCGAGTCTAACCGGTCTTAGTTATCCTAAAGGCGATCTGCGTTTGAGCGGATCATGACACATTCAAACATTTTTGAACCTAATGGGTCTTAGTTATCCTGAGAGCAATTTGAGATTGAGCGGATACTGACACACTCAAACATTTTCGAGCCTAACGGGTCTTAGTTATCCTGAAGGCTATTTGAGTTTGAGCGGATACTGACACGCTGAAACATTTTCGAGCCTAACCGCTCTTAGGTTTCCTGAAGGCAATTTGAGTTTGAGCGGATACTGACACGCTCAAACATTTCCTAGCCTAACGGGTCATAGCTATCCTGAGGCAATTTGAGTTTGAGCGGATAGTGACACGCTCAAAAATTTTCGAGCCTAACGGGTCTTAGTTTTCCTAAAGGCGATTTGAGTTTGAGCGGATATTGACACGCTCAAACATTTTCGAGCCTAACGGATCTTAGTTATCCTGAAGACAATTTGAGTTTGAGAGGATACTGACACCCTCAAACATTTTCGAGCCTAACCGGTCTTAGTTTTCTAGAAGGCTATTTTAGTTTGAGCGGATACTAACACTCTCAAACATTTTTGTGCCTAACGGGTCTTAGTTATCCTGAGGCAATTTGAGTTTGAGCGGATAGTGACACGCTCAAACATTTTCGAGCCTAACTAGTCTTAGTTTTCCTGAAGGTAATTTTAGTTTGAGCGGATACTGACACGCTCAAACATATTCGAGCCTAACGGGTCTTAATCATCCTGAAGGCAGATTGAGTTTGAGCGGATACTGACACGCTCAAACATTTTCGAGCCTAACGAGTCTTAGTTATCCTGAAGGCGATTTGAGTTTGAGCGGATATTGACACGCTCAAATATTTTCGAGCCTAACCGGTCTTAGTTTTCCCGAAGGCAATTTTAGTTGGAGCGGATACTGACACGCTCAAGCATTTTCGAGCCTAACGGGTCTTAGTTATCCTGAAGGTAATTTGAGTTTGAGCGGATACTGACACGCTCAAACATTTTCAAGACTAACGGGTCTTAGTTATCCTGAAGGCAATTTGAGTTTGAGCGGATACTGACACGCTCAAACATTGTCGAGCCTAACGGCTCTTAATCATCCTGAAGGCGATTTGAGTTTGAGCGGATACTGAAACGCTCAAACATTTTCGAGCCTAACGGGTCTTACTTATCCATAAGGCAATTTGAGTTTGAGCGGATACTGACACGCTTAAATATTTTCGAGCCTAACGGGTCTTAGTTATCCTGAAGGCAATTTAAGTTTGAGTGGATACTGACACACTCAAACATTTTCGAGCCTAACCGGTCTTAGTTTTCCCGAAGGCAATTTTAGTTTGAGCAGATACTAACACGCTCAAGCATTTTCGAGCCTAACGGGTCTTAGTTATCCAGAAGGTAATTTAAGTTTGAGCGTATACTGACACGCTCAAGTATTTTCGAGCCTAACGGTAATTGGAGTTTGAGCGAATACTGACACGCTCAAACATTTTCAAGACTAACGGGTCTTAGTTATCCTAAAGGCAATTTTAGTTTGAGCGGATACTGACACGCTCAAACATTTTCGAGCCTAACGGGTCTTAATCATCCTGAAGGCAATTTGAGTTTGAGCGGATACAGACACGCTCAAACATTTTCGAGCCTAACGGGTCTTAGTTACCCTAAAGGCGATTTGCTTTTGAGCGGATACTGACACACTCAAACATTTTTGAGCCTAATGGGTCTTAGTTATCCTGAGAGCAATTTGAGATTGAGCGGATACTGACACGCTCAAACATTTTAGAGCCTAACGGGTCTTAGTTATCCTGAAGGCAATTTGAGTTTGAGCGGATACTGATACGCTTAAACATTTTCGAGCCTAACCGGTCTTAGGTTTCCTGAAGACAATTTGAGTTTGAGCGGATACTGACACGCTCAAACATTTTCTAGCCTAGCGGATCTTAGCTATCCTGAGGCAATTTGAGTTTGAGCGGATAGTGACACGCTCAAACATTTTCGAGCCTAACGGGTCTTAGTTTTCCTAAAGGCAATTTGAGTTTGAGTGGATATTGACACGCTCAAACATTTTCGAGCCGAACGGATCTTAGTTATCCTGAAGACAATTTGAGTTTGAGCGGATACTGATACGCTCAAACATTTTCGAGCCTAACCGGTCTTTGTTTTTCTGAAGGCTATTTTAGTTTGAGCGGATACTAACACTCTCAAACATTTTCGAGCCTAACGGGTCCTAGTTATCTTGAGACAATTTGAGTTTGAGCGGATAGTGACACGCTCAAACATTTTCGAGCCTAACGGGTCTTAGTTTTCCTAAAGGCAATTTGAGTTTGAGTGGATATTGACACGCTCAAACATTTTCGAGCCGAACGGATCTTAGTTATCCTGAAGACAATTTGAGTTTGAGCGGATACTGATACGCTCAAACATTTTCGAGCCTAACCGGTCTTTGTTTTTCTGAAGGCTATTTTAGTTTGAGCGGATACTAACACTCTCAAACATTTTCGAGCCTAACTAGTCTTAGTTTTCCTGAAGGTAATTTTAGTTTGAGCGGATACAGACACGCTCAAACATATTCGAGTCTAACGGCTCTTAATCATCCTGAAGGCAGATTGAGTTTGACCGGATACTGACACGCTCAAACATTTTCGAGCCAAACGGGTCTTAGTTATCCTGAAGGCGATTTGAGTTTGAGCGGATACTGACACGCTTAAACATTTTCGAGCCTAACGGGTCTTAGTTATCCTAAAGGCGATTTGCGTTTGAGCGGATACTGACACGCTCAAACATTTTCGAGCCTAACGGGTCTTAGTTATCCTGAAGACAATTTGAGTTTGAGCGGATACTGACACGCTCAAACATTTTCGAGCCTAACGGGTCTTACTTATCCATATGGCAATTTGAGTTTGAGCGGATACTGACACGCTTAAATATTTTCGAGCCTAACGGGTTTTAGTTATCCTGAAGGCAATTTAAGATTGAGTGGATACTGACACACTCAAACATTTTCGAGCCTAACCGGTCTTAGTTTTCCCGAAGGCAAATTTAGTTTGAGCGGATACTAACACGCTCAAGCATTTTCGAGCCTAACGGGTCTTAGTTATCCATAAGGTAATTTGAGTTTGAGCGGATACTGACACGCTCAAACATTTTCGAGCCTAACGGGTCTTAATCATCCTGAAGGCTATTTAAGTTTGAGTGGATACTGACACGCTTAAATATTTTCGAGCCTAACGGGTCTTAGATATCCTGAAGGCAATTTGAGTTTGAGCGGATACTGACACGCTCAAACATTTTCGAGCCTAACGGGTCTTAATCATCCTGAAGGCAATTTGAGTTTGAGCGGATACTGACACGCTAAAACATTTTCGAGCCTAACGGGTCTTAGTTATCCTAAAGGCGATTTGCGTTTGAGCGGATACTGACACACTCAAACATTTTTGAGCCTAATGGGTCTTATTTATCCTGAGAGCAATTTGAGATTGAGCGGATACTGACACGCTCAAACATTTTCGAGCCTAACGGGTCTTAGTTATCCTGAAGGCAATTTGAGTTTGAGCGGATACTGACACGCTTAAACATTTTCGAGCCTAACCGGTCTTAGGTTTCCTTAAGACAATTTGAGTTTGAGCGGATACTGACACGCTCAATCATTTTCTTGCCTAGCGGGTCTTAGCTATCCTGAGGCAATTTGAGTTTGAGCGGATAGTGACACGCTCAAACATTTTCGAGCCTAACGGGTTTTAGTTAACCTAAAGGCAATTTGAGTTTGAGCGGATATTGACACGCTCAAACATTTTCGAGCCTAACCGGTCTTAGTTTTCCTGAAGGCTATTTTAGTTTGGGCGGATACTAACACTCTCAAACATTTTCGAGCGTAACGGGTCTTAGTTATCCTGAGGCAATTTGAGTTTGAGCGGATAGTGACACGCTCAAACATTTTCGAGCCAAACGAGTCTTAGTTATCCTGAAGGCGATTTGAGTTTGAGCGGATACTGACACGCTCAAACATTTTCGAGCCTAACGGGTCTTAGTTATCGTGAAGGCGATTTGCGTTTGTGCGGATACTGACAGGCTTAAACATTTACGAGCCTAACGGGTCTGAGTTATCCTGAAGACAATTTGAGTTTGAGCGGATACTGACACGCTCAAACATTTTCGAGCCTAACGGGTCTTACTTAACCATAAGGCAATTTGAGTTTGAGCGGATACTGACACGCTTAAATATTTTCGAGCCTAACGGGTCTTAGTTATCCTAAAGGCAATTTAAGATTGAGTGGATACTGATACACTCAAACATTTTCGAGCCTAACCGGTCTTAGTTTTCCCGAAGGCAATTTTGGTTTGAGCGGATACTAACACGCTCAAGCATTTTCGAGCCTAACGGGTCTTAGTTATCCAGAAGGTAATTTGAGTTTGAGCGGATACTGACACGCTCAAACATTTTCGAGCCTAACGGGTCTTAATCATCCTGAAGGCAATTTGAGTTTGAGTGGATACTGACACACTTAAATATTTTCGAGCCTAACGGGTCTTAGTTATCCTGAAGGCAATTTAAGTTTGAGCGGATACTGACACGCTCAAGCATTTTCGAGCCTAACGGTAATTTGAGTTTGAGCGGATACTGACACGCTCATACATTTTCAAGACTAACGGGTCTTAGTTATCCTGAAGGCAATTTGAGTTTGAGCGGATACTGACACGCTCAAACATTTTCGAGCCTAACGGGTCTTAATCATCCTGAAGGCAATTTGAGTTTGAGCGGATACTGACCCGTTCAAACATTTTCGAGCCTAACGGGTCTTAGGTTTCCTGAAGACAATTTGAGTTTGAGCGGATACTGACACGCTCAAACATTTTCTAGCCTACCGGGTCTTAGCTATCCTGAGGCAATTTGAGTTTGAGCGGATAGTGACACGCTCAAACATTTTCGAGCCTAACGGGTCTTAGTTTTCCTAAAGGCAATTTGAGTTTGAGCGGATATTGACACGCTCAAACATTTTCGAGCCTAACGGATCTTAGTTATCCTGAAGACAATTTGAGTTTGAGCGGATACTGACACACTCAAACATTTTCGAGCCTAACCGGTCTTAGCTATCCTGAGGCAATTTGAGTTTGACCGGATAGTGACACGCTCAAACATTTTCGAGCCTAACGGGTCTTAGTTTTCCTAAAGGCAATTTGAGTTTGAGCGGATATTGACACGCTCAAACTTTTTCGAGCCTAACGGATCTTAGTTATCCTGAAGACAATCTGAGTTTGAGCGGATACTAACACGCTCAAACATTTTCGAGCCTAACCGGTCTTAGTTTTCCTGAAGGCTATTTTAGTTTGAGCGGACACTAACACTCTCAAACATTTTCGAGCCTAAGGGGTCTTAGTTACCCTGAGGCAATTTGAGTTTGAGCGGATACTGACACGCTTAAACATTTTTGAGCTTAACCGGTCTTAGGTTTCCTGAAGACAATTTGAGTTTGAGTGGATACTGACACACTCAAAAAATTTCGAGCCTAACCGGTCTTAGTTTTCCCGAAGGCAATTTCAGTTTGAGCAGATACTAACACGTTCAAGCATTTTCGAGCCTAACGGGTCTTAGTTATCAGAAGGTAATTTGAGTTTGTGCGGATACTGACACGCTCAAACATTTTCGAGCCTAACGGGTCTTAATCATCCTGAAGGCAATTTGAGTTTGAGTGGATACTGACACGCTTAAATATTTTCGAGCCTAACGGGTCTCAGTTATCCTAAAGGCAATTTAAGTTTGAGCGGATACTGACACGCTCAAGCATTTTCGAGCCTAACGGTAATTTGAGTTTGAGCGGATACTGACACGCTCAAACATTTTCAAGACTAACGGGTCTTAGTTATCCTGAGGCAATTTGAGTTTGAGCGTATACTGACACGCTCAAACATTTTCGAGCCTAACGGGTCTTAATCATCCTGAAGGCAATTTGAGTTTGAGCGGATACTGACACGCTCAAGCATTTTCGAGCCCAACGGGTCTTAGTTATCCAGAAGGTAATTTGAGTTTGAGTGGATACAGACACGCTCAAACATTTTCGAGCCTAACGGGTCTTAATCATCCTGAAGGCAATTTGAGTTTGAGTGGATACTGACACGCTTAAATATTTTCGAGCCTAACGGGTCTTAGATATGCTGAAGGCAATTTAAGTTTGAGCGGATACTGACACGCTCAAGCATTTTCGAGCCTAACGGTAATTTGAGTTTGAGAGGATACTGACACGCTCAAACATTTTCAAGACTAACGGGTCTTAGTTATCCTGAAGGCAATTTGAGTTTGAGCGGATACTGACACGCTCAAACATTTTCGAGCCTAACGGGTTTTAGTTAACCTAAAGGCAATTTGAGTTTGAGCGGATATTGACACGCTCAAACATTTTCGAGCCTAACCGGTCTTAGTTTTCCTGAAGGCTATTTTAGTTTGGGCGGATACTAACACTCTCAAACATTTTCGAGCCTAACGGGTCTTAGTTATCCTGAGGCAATTTGAGTTTGAGCGGATACTGACACGCTCAAACATTTTCGAGCCAAACGAGTCTTAGTTATCCTGAAGGCGATTTGAGTTTGAGCGGATACTTACACGCTCAAACATTTTCGAGCCTAACGGGTCTTAGTTATCGTGAAGGCGATTTGCGTTTGTGCGGATACTGACACGCTTAAACATTTACGAGCCTAACGGGTCTGAGTTATCCTGAAGACAATTTGAGTTTGAGCGGATACTGACACGCTCAAACATTTTCGAGCCTAACGGGTCTTACTTAACCATAAGGCAATTTGAGTTTGAGCGGATACTGACACGCTTAAATATTTTCGAGCCTAACGGGTCTTAGTTATCCTAAAGGCAATTTAAGATTGAGTGGATACTGATACACTCAAACATTTTCGAGCCTAACCTGTCTTAGTTTTCCCGAAGGCAATTTTGGTTTGAGCGGATAATAACACGCTCAAGCATTTTCGAGCCTAACGGGTCTTAGTTATCCAGAAGGTAATTTGAGTTTGAGCGGATACTGACACGCTCAAACATTTTCGAGCCTAACGGGTCTTAATCATCCTGAAGGCAATTTGAGTTTGAGTGGATACTGACACACTTAAATATTTTCGAGCCTAACGGGTCTTAGTTATCCTGAAGGCAATTTAAGTTTGAGCGGATACTGACACGCTCAAGCATTTTCGAGCCTAACGGTAATTTGAGTTTGAGCGGATACTGACACGCTCAAACATTTTCAAGACTAACGGGTCTTAGTTATCCTGAAGGCAATTTGAGTTTGAGCGGATACTGACACGCTCAAACATTTTCGAGCCTAACGGGTCTTAATCACCCTGAAGGCAATTTGAGTTTGAGCGGATACTGACCCGTTCAAACATTTTCGAGCCTAACGGGTCTTAGGTTTCCTGAAGACAATTTGAGTTTGAGCGGATACTGACACGCTCAAACATTTTCTAGCCTACCGGGTCTTAGCTATCCTGAGGCAATTTGAGTTTGAGCGGATAGTGACACGCTCAAACATTTTCGAGCCTAACGGGTCTTAGTTTTCCTAAAGGCAATTTGAGTTTGAGCGGATATTGACACGCTCAAACATTTTCGAGCCTAACGGATCTTAGTTATCCTGAAGACAATTTGAGTTTGAGCGGATACTGACACACTCAAACATTTTCGAGCCTAACCGGTCTTAGCTATCCTGAGGCAATTTGAGTTTGAGCGGATAGTGACACGCTCAAACATTTTCGAGCCTAACGGGTCTTAGTTTTCCTAAAGGCAATTTGAGTTTGAGCGGATATTGACACGCTCAAACTTTTTCGAGCCTAACGGATCTTAGTTATCCTGAAGACAATCTGAGTTTGAGCGGATACTAACACACTCAAACATTTTCGAGCCTAACCGGTCTTAGTTTTCCTGAAGGCTATTTTAGTTTGAGCGGACACTAACACTCTCAAATATTTTCGAGCCTAAGGGGTCTTAGTTACCCTGAGGCAATTTGAGTTTGAGCGGATACTGACACGCTTAAACATTTTTGAGCCTAACCGGTCTTAGGTTTCCTGAAGACAATTTGAGTTTGAGTGGATACTGACACACTCAAAAAATTTCGAGCCTAACCGGTCTTAGTTTTCCCGAAGGCAATTTCAGTTGGAGCAGATACTAACACGTTCAAGCATTTTCGAGCCTAACGGGTCTTAGTTATCAGAAGGTAATTTGAGTTTGTGCGGATACTGACACGCTCAAACATTTTCGAGCCTAACGGGTCTTAATCATCCTGAAGGCAATTTGAGTTTGAGTGGATACTGACACGCTTAAATATTTTCGAGCCTAACGGGTCTCAGTTATCCTAAAGGCAATTTAAGTTTGAGCGGATACTGACACGCTCAAGCATTTTCGAGCCTAACGGTAATTTGAGTTTGAGCGGATACTGACACGCTCAAACATTTTCAAGACTAACGGGTCTTAGTTATCCTGAAGGCAATTTGAGTTTGAGCGTATACTGACACGCTCAAACATTTTCGAGCCTAACGGGTCTTAATCATCCTGAAGGCAATTTGACTTTGAGCGGATACTGACACGCTCAAGCATTTTCGAGCCCAACGGGTCTTAGTTATCCAGAAGGTAATTTGAGTTTGAGTGGATACAGACACGCTCAAACATTTTCGAGCCTAACGGGTCTTAATCATCCTGAAGGCAATTTGAGTTTGAGTGGATACTGACACGCTTAAATATTTTCGAGCCTAACGGGTCTTAGATATCCTGAAGGCAATTTAAGTTTGAGCGGATACTGACACGCTCAAGCATTTTCGAGCCTAACGGTAATTTGAGTTTGAGAGGATACTGACACGCTCAAACATTTTCAAGACTAACGGGTCTTAGTTATCCTGAAGGCAATTTGAGTTTGAGCGGATACTGACACGCTCAAACATTTTCGAGCCTAACGGGTCTTAATCATCCTGAAGGCAATTTGAGTTTGAGCGGATACTGACACGCTAAAACATTTTCGAGCCTAACGGGTCTTAGTTATCCTAAAGGCGATTTGCGTTTGAGCGGATACTGACACACTCAAACATTTTTGAGCCTAATGGGTCTTAGTTATCCTGAGAGCAATTTGAGATTGAGCGGATACTGACACGCTCAAACATTTTCGAGCCTAACGGGTCTTATTTATCCTGAAGGCAATTTGAGTTTGAGCGGATACTGACACGCTTAAACATTTTCGAGCATAACCGGTCTTAGGTTTCCTGAAGACAATTTGAGTTTGAGCGAATACTGACACGTTCAAACATTTTCTAGCCTAGCGGGTCTTTGCTATCCTGAGGCAATTTGAGTTTGAGCGGATAATGACACGCTCAAACATTTTCGAGCCTAACGGGTCTTAGTTTTCCTAAAGGCAATTTGAGTTTGAGCGGATATTGACACGCTCAAACATTTTCGAGCCTAACCGGTCTTAGTTTTCCTAAAGACAATTTGAGTTTGAGCGGATACTGACACGCTCAAACATTTTCGAGCCTAACCGGTCTTAGTTTTCCTGAAGGCTATTTTAGTTTGAGAGGACACTAACACTCTCAAACATTTTCGAGCCTAATGGGTCTTCGTTATCCTGAGGCAATTTGAGTTTGAGCGGATACTGACACGCTTAAACATTTTCGAGCCTAACCGGTCTTAGGTTTCCTGAAGACAATTTGAGTTTGAGTGGATACTGACACACTCAAACATTTTCGAGCCTAACTAGTCTTAGTTTTCTCGAAGGCAATTTCAGTTTGAGTAGATACTAACACGCTCAAGCATTTTCGAGCCTAACGGGTCTTAGTTATCAGAAGGTAATTTGAGTTTGTGCGGATACTGACACGCTCAAACATTTTCGAGCCTAACGGGTCTTAATCATCGTGAAGGCAATTTGAGTTTGAGTGGATACTAACACGCTTAAATATTTTCGAGCCTAACGGGTCTTAGTTATCCTGAAGGCAATTTAAGTTTGAGCGGATACTGACACGCTCAAGCATTTTCGAGCCTAAAGGTAATTTGAGTTTGAGCGGATACTGACCCGCTCAAACATTTTCGAGCCTAACGGGTCTTAGGTTTCCTGAAGACAATTTGAGTTTGAGCGGATACTGACACGCTCAAACATTTTCTAGCCTACCGGGTCTTAGCTATCCTGAGGCAATTTGAGTTTGAGCGGATAGTGACACGCTCAAACATTTTCGAGCCTAACGGGTCTTAGTTTTCCTAAAGGCAATTTGAGTTTGAGCGGATATTGACACGCTCAAACATTTTCGAGCCTAACGGATCTTAGTTATCCTGAAGACAATTTGAGTTTGAGCGGATACTGACACACTCAAACATTTTCGAGCCTAACCGGTCTTAGCTTTCCTGGGGCAATTTGAGTTTGAGCGGATAGTGACACGCTCAAACATTTTCGAGCCTAAAGGGTCTTAGTTTTCTTAAAGGCAATTTGAGTTTGAGCGGATATTGACACGCTCAAACATTTTCGAGCCTAACGGATCTTAGTTATCCTGAAGACAATTTGAGTTTGAGCGGATACTAACACGCTCAAACATTTTCGAGCCTAACCGGTCTTAGTTTTCCTGAAGGCTATTTTAGTTTGAGCGGACACTAACACTCTCAAACATTTTCGAGCCTAATGGGTCTTAGTTATCCTGAGGCAATTTGAGTTTGAGCGGATACTGACACGCTTAAACATTTTTTAGCCTAACCGGTCTTAGGTTTCCTGAAGACAATTTGAGTTTGAGTGGATACTGACACACTCAAACATTTTCGAGCCTAACCGGTCTTAATTTTCCCAAAGGCAATTTCAGTTTGAGCAGATACTAACACGTTCAAGCATTTTCGAGCCTAACGGGTCTTAGTTATCAGAAGGTAATTTGAGTTTGTGCGGATACTGACACGCTCAAACATTTTCGAGCCTAACGGGTCTTAATCATCCTGAAGGCAATTTGAGTTTGAGCGGATACTGACACGCTCAAGCATTTTCGAGCCTAACGGGTCTTAGTTATCCAGAAGGTAATTTGAGTTTGAGCGGATACAGACACGCTCAAACTTTTTCGAGCCTAACGGGTCTTAATCATCCTGAAGGCAATTTGAGTTTGAGTGGATACTGACACGCTTAAATATTTTCGAGCCTAACGGGTCTTAGATATCCTGAAGGCAATTTAAGTTTGAGCGGATACTGACACGCTCAAGCATTTTCGAGCCTAACGGTAATTTGAGTTTGAGAGGATACTGACACGCTCAAACATTTTCAAGACTAACGGGTCTTTGTTATCCTGAAGGCAATTTGAGTTTGAGCGGATACTGACACGCTCAAACATTTTCGAGCCTAACGGGTCTTAATCATCCTGAAGGCAATTTGAGTTTGAGCGGATACTGACACGCTAAAACATTTTCGAGCCTAACGGGTCTTAGTTATCCTTAAGGTGATTTGCGTTTGAGCGGATACTGACACACTCAAACATTTTTGAGCCTAATGGGTCTTAGTTATCCTGAGAGCAATTTGATATTGAGCGGATACTGACACGCTCAAACATTTTCGAGCCTAACGGGTCTTAGTTATCCTGAAGGCAATTTGAGTTTGAGCGGATACTGACACGCTTAAACATTTTCGAGCCTAACCGGTCTTAGGTTTCCTGAAGACTATTTGAGTTTGAGCGAATACTGACACGTTCAAACATTTTCTAGCCTAGCGGGTCTTAGCTATCCTGAGGCAATTTGAGTTTGAGCGGATAGTGACACGCTCAAACATTTTCGAGCCTAACGGGTCTTAGTTTTCCTAAAGGCAATTTGAGTTTGAGCGGATACTGACACACTCAAACATTTTCGAGCCTAACGGATCTTAGTTATCCTGAAGACAATTTGAGTTTGAGCGGATACTGACACGCTCAAACATTTTCGAGCCTAACCGGTCTTAGTTTTACTGAAGGCTATTTTAGTTTGAGAGGACACTAACACTCTCAAACATTTTCGAGCCTAACGGGTCTTAGTTATCCTGAGGCAATTTGAGTTTGAGCGGATACTGACACGCTAAAACATTTTCGAACCTAACCGGTCTTAGGTTTCTTGAAGACAATTTGAGTTTGAGTGGATACTGACACACTCAAACATTTTCGAGCCTAACCGGTCTTAGTTTTCCCGAAGTCAATTTTAGTTTGAGTAGATACTAACACGCTCAAGCATTTTCGAGCCTAACGGGTCTTAGTTATCAGAAGGTAATTTGAGTTTGTGCGGATACTGACACGCTCAAACATTTTCGAGCCTAACGGGTCTTAATCATCGTGAAGGCAATTTGAGTTTGAGTGGATACTAACACGCTTAAATATTTTCGAGCCTAACGGGTCTTAGTTATCCTGAAGGGAATTTAAGTTTGAGCGGATACTGACACGCTCAAGCATTTTCGAGCCTAACGGTAATTTGAGTTTGAGCGGATACTGACACGCTCAAACATTTTCAAGACTAACGGGTCTTAGTTATCCTGAAGGCAATTTAAGTTTGAGCGGATACTGACACGCTCAAACATTTTCGAGCCTAACGGGTCTTAATCATCCTGAAGGCAATTTGAGTTTGAGCGGATACTGACACGCTCATACGTTTTCGAGCCTAACGGGTCTTAGTTATCCTAAAGGCGATTTGCGTTTGAGCGGATACTGACACACTCAAACATTTTTGAGCCTAATAGGTCTTAGTTATCCTGAGAGCAATTTGAGATTGAGCGGTACTGACACGCTCAATCATTTTCGAGCCTAACGGGTCTTAATCATCCTGAAGGCAGATTGAGTTTGAGCGGAAACTGACACGCTCAAACATTTTCGAGCCAAATGAGTCTTAGATATCCTGAAGGCGATTTGAGTTTGAGCGAAAACTGACACGCTCAAACATTTTCGAGCCTAACGGGTCTTAGTTATCCTTAAGGCGATTTGCGTTTGAGCGGATACTGACACGCTCAAACTTTTTCGAGCCTAACGGGTCTTAGTTATCCTGAAGGCAATTTGAGTTTGAGCGGATACTGACACGCTTAAACATTTTTGAGCCTAACCGGTCTTAGGTTTCCTGAAGACAATTTGAGTTTGAGCGAATACTGACACGCTCAAACATTTTCTAGCCTAGCGGGTCTTAGTTATCCTAAGGCAATTTGAGTTTGAGCGTATAGTGACACGCTCAAACATTTTCGAGCCTAACGGGTCTTAGTTATCCTGTAGACAATTTGAGTTTGAGCGGATACTGACACGCTCAAACATTTTCGAGCCTAACCGGTCTTAGTTTTCCTGAAGGCTATTTTAGTTTGAGCGGATACTAACACTCTCAAACATTTTGAGCCTAACGGGTCTTAGTTATCCTGAGGCAATTTGAGTTTGAGCGGATAGTGACACGCTCAAACATTTTCGAGCCTAACTAGTCTTAGTTTTCCTGAAGGTAATTTAGTTTGAGCGGATACTGACAACCTCAAACATATTCGAGCCTAACGGGTCTTAATCATCCTGAAGGCAGATTGAGTTTGAGCGGATACTGACACGCTCAAACATTTTCGAGCCAAATGAGTCTTAGATATCCCGAAGGCGATTTGAGTTTGAGCGAAAACTGACACGCTCAAACATTTTCGAGCCTAACGGGTCTTAGTTATCCTTAAGGCGATTTGCGTTTGAGCGGATACTGACATGCTCAAACATTTTCGAGCCTAACGGGTCTTAGTTATCCTGAAGACAATTTGAGTTTGAGCGGATACTGACACGCTCAAACATTTTCGAGCCTAACGGGTCTTACTTATCCATAAGGCAATTTGAGTTTGAGCGGATACTAACACGCTTAAATATTTTCGAGCCTAACGGGTCTTAGTTATCCTGAAGGCAATTTAAGTTTGAGTGGATACTGACACACTCAAACATTTTCGAGCCTAACCGGTCTTAGTTTTCCCGAAGCCAATTTTAGTTTGAGCGGATACTAACACGCTCAAGCATTTTCGAGCCTAACGGGTCTTAGTTATCAGAAGGTAATTTGAGTTTGTGCGGATACTGACACGCTCAAACATTTTCGAGCCTAACGGGTCTTAATCATCGTGAAGGCAATTTGAGTTTGAGTGGATACTAACACGCTTAAATATTTTCGAGCCTAACGGGTCTTAGTTATCCTGAAGGCAATTTAAGTTTGAGCGGATACTGACACGCTCAAGCATTTTCGAGCCTAAAGGTAATTTGAGTTTGAGCGGATACTGACCCGCTCAAACATTTTCGAGCCTAACGGGTCTTAGGTTTCCTGAAGACAATTTGAGTTTGAGCGGATACTGACACGCTCAAACATTTTCTAGCCTACCGGGTCTTAGCTATCCTGAGGCAATTTGAGTTTGAGCGGATAGTGACACGCTCAAACATTTTCGAGCCTAACGGGTCTTAGTTTTCCTAAAGGCAATTTGAGTTTGAGCGGATATTGACACGCTCAAACATTTTCGAGCCTAACGGATCTTAGTTATCCTGAAGACAATTTGAGTTTGAGCGGATACTGACACACTCAAACATTTTCGAGCCTAACCGGTCTTAGCTTTCCTGGGGCAATTTGAGTTTGAGCGGATAGTGACACGCTCAAACATTTTCGAGCCTAAAGGGTCTTAGTTTTCTTAAAGGCAATTTGAGTTTGAGCGGATATTGACACGCTCAAACATTTTCGAGCCTAACGGATCTTAGTTATCCTGAAGACAATTTGAGTTTGAGCGGATACTAACACGCTCAAACATTTTCGAGCCTAACCGGTCTTAGTTTTCCTGAAGGCTATTTTAGTTTGAGCGGACACTAACACTCTCAAACATTTTCGAGCCTAATGGGTCTTAGTTATCCTGAGGCAATTTGAGTTTGAGCGGATACTGACACGCTTAAACATTTTTTAGCCTAACCGGTCTTAGGTTTCCTGAAGACAATTTGAGTTTGAGTGGATACTGACACACTCAAACATTTTCGAGCCTAACCGGTCTTAATTTTCCCAAAGGCAATTTCAGTTTGAGCAGATACTAACACGTTCAAGCATTTTCGAGCCTAACGGGTCTTAGTTATCAGAAGGTAATTTGAGTTTGTGCGGATACTGACACGCTCAAACATTTTCGAGCCTAACGGGTCTTAATCATCCTGAAGGCAATTTGAGTTTGAGCGGATACTGACACGCTCAAGCATTTTCGAGCCTAACGGGTCTTAGTTATCCAGAAGGTAATTTGAGTTTGAGCGGATACAGACACGCTCAAACTTTTTCGAGCCTAACGGGTCTTAATCATCCTGAAGGCAATTTGAGTTTGAGTGGATACTGACACGCTTAAATATTTTCGAGCCTAACGGGTCTTAGATATCCTGAAGGCAATTTAAGTTTGAGCGGATACTGACACGCTCAAGCATTTTCGAGCCTAACGGTAATTTGAGTTTGAGAGGATACTGACACGCTCAAACATTTTCAAGACTAACGGGTCTTTGTTATCCTGAAGGCAATTTGAGTTTGAGCGGATACTGACACGCTCAAACATTTTCGAGCCTAACGGGTCTTAATCATCCTGAAGGCAATTTGAGTTTGAGCGGATACTGACACGCTAAAACATTTTCGAGCCTAACGGGTCTTAGTTATCCTTAAGGTGATTTGCGTTTGAGCGGATACTGACACACTCAAACATTTTTGAGCCTAATGGGTCTTAGTTATCCTGAGAGCAATTTGATATTGAGCGGATACTGACACGCTCAAACATTTTCGAGCCTAACGGGTCTTAGTTATCCTGAAGGCAATTTGAGTTTGAGCGGATACTGACACGCTTAAACATTTTCGAGCCTAACCGGTCTTAGGTTTCCTGAAGACTATTTGAGTTTGAGCGAATACTGACACGTTCAAACATTTTCTAGCCTAGCGGGTCTTAGCTATCCTGAGGCAATTTGAGTTTGAGCGGATAGTGACACGCTCAAACATTTTCGAGCCTAACGGGTCTTAGTTTTCCTAAAGGCAATTTGAGTTTGAGCGGATACTGACACACTCAAACATTTTCGAGCCTAACGGATCTTAGTTATCCTGAAGACAATTTGAGTTTGAGCGGATACTGACACGCTCAAACATTTTCGAGCCTAACCGGTCTTAGTTTTACTGAAGGCTATTTTAGTTTGAGAGGACACTAACACT
Source organism: Agrostemma githago (assembly GCA_958450325.1). NCBI lineage: Eukaryota > Viridiplantae > Streptophyta > Magnoliopsida > Caryophyllales > Caryophyllaceae > Agrostemma > Agrostemma githago. The sequence continues at coordinate 53,753,902 of OY288247.1, read as the reverse complement.
CTCAAACATTTTCGAGCCTAACGGGTCTTAGTTATCCTGAGGCAATTTGAGTTTGAGCGGATACTGACACGCTAAAACATTTTCGAACCTAACCGGTCTTAGGTTTCTTGAAGACAATTTGAGTTTGAGTGGATACTGACACACTCAAACATTTTCGAGCCTAACCGGTCTTAGTTTTCCCGAAGTCAATTTCAGTTTGAGTAGATACTAACACGCTCAAGCATTTTCGAGCCTAACGGGTCTTAGTTATCAGAAGGTAATTTGAGTTTGTGCGGATACTGACACGCTCAAACATTTTCGAGCCTAACGGGTCTTAATCATCGTGAAGGCAATTTGAGTTTGAGTGGATACTAACACGCTTAAATATTTTCGAGCCTAACGGGTCTTAGTTATCCTGAAGGGAATTTAAGTTTGAGCGGATACTGACACGCTCAAGCATTTTCGAGCCTAACGGTAATTTGAGTTTGAGCGGATACTGACACGCTCAAACATTTTCAAGACTAACGGGTCTTAGTTATCCTGAAGGCAATTTAAGTTTGAGCGGATACTGACACGCTCAAACATTTTCGAGCCTAACGGGTCTTAATCATCCTGAAGGCAATTTGAGTTTGAGCGGATACTGACACGCTCATACGTTTTCGAGCCTAACGGGTCTTAGTTATCCTAAAGGCGATTTGCGTTTGAGCGGATACTGACACACTCAAACATTTTTGAGCCTAATAGGTCTTAGTTATCCTGAGAGCAATTTGAGATTGAGCGGTACTGACACGCTCAATCATTTTCGAGCCTAACGGGTCTTAATCATCCTGAAGGCAGATTGAGTTTGAGCGGAAACTGACACGCTCAAACATTTTCGAGCCAAATGAGTCTTAGATATCCTGAAGGCGATTTGAGTTTGAGCGAAAACTGACACGCTCAAACATTTTCGAGCCTAACGGGTCTTAGTTATCCTTAAGGCGATTTGCGTTTGAGCGGATACTGACACGCTCAAACTTTTTCGAGCCTAACGGGTCTTAGTTATCCTGAAGGCAATTTGAGTTTGAGCGGATACTGACACGCTTAAACATTTTTGAGCCTAACCGGTCTTAGGTTTCCTGAAGACAATTTGAGTTTGAGCGAATACTGACACGCTCAAACATTTTCTAGCCTAGCGGGTCTTAGTTATCCTAAGGCAATTTGAGTTTGAGCGTATAGTGACACGCTCAAACATTTTCGAGCCTAACGGGTCTTAGTTATCCTGTAGACAATTTGAGTTTGAGCGGATACTGACACGCTCAAACATTTTCGAGCCTAACCGGTCTTAGTTTTCCTGAAGGCTATTTTAGTTTGAGCGGATACTAACACTCTCAAACATTTTGAGCCTAACGGGTCTTAGTTATCCTGAGGCAATTTGAGTTTGAGCGGATAGTGACACGCTCAAACATTTTCGAGCCTAACTAGTCTTAGTTTTCCTGAAGGTAATTTAGTTTGAGCGGATACTGACAACCTCAAACATATTCGAGCCTAACGGGTCTTAATCATCCTGAAGGCAGATTGAGTTTGAGCGGATACTGACACGCTCAAACATTTTCGAGCCAAATGAGTCTTAGATATCCCGAAGGCGATTTGAGTTTGAGCGAAAACTGACACGCTCAAACATTTTCGAGCCTAACGGGTCTTAGTTATCCTTAAGGCGATTTGCGTTTGAGCGGATACTGACATGCTCAAACATTTTCGAGCCTAACGGGTCTTAGTTATCCTGAAGACAATTTGAGTTTGAGCGGATACTGACACGCTCAAACATTTTCGAGCCTAACGGGTCTTACTTATCCATAAGGCAATTTGAGTTTGAGCGGATACTAACACGCTTAAATATTTTCGAGCCTAACGGGTCTTAGTTATCCTGAAGGCAATTTAAGTTTGAGTGGATACTGACACACTCAAACATTTTCGAGCCTAACCGGTCTTAGTTTTCCCGAAGCCAATTTTAGTTTGAGCGGATACTAACACGCTCAAGCATTTTCGAGCCTAACGGGTCTTAGTTATCCAGAAGGTAATTTGAGTTTGAGCGGATACTGACACGCTCAAACATTTTCAAGACTAACGGGTCTTAGTTATCCTGAAGGCAATTTGAGTTTGAGCGGATACTGACACGCTCAAACATTTTCAAGCCTAACAGGTCTTAATCATCCTGAAGGCAATTTGAGTTTGAGCGGATACTGACACGCTCAAACATTTTCGAGCCTAGCGGGTCTTAGTTATCCTAAAGGCGATTTGCGTTTGAGCGGATACTGACACGCTCAAACATTTATGAGCCTAATGGGTCATAGTTATCCTGAGAGCAATTTGAGATTGAGCGGATACTGACACGCTCAAACATTTTTAGCCTAACGGGTCTTAGTTATCCTGAAGGCAATTTGAGTTTGAGTGGATACTGACACGCTTAAACATTTTCGATCCTAACCGGTCTTAGTTTTCCTGTAGGCAATTTGAGTTTGAGCGGATACTGACATGCTCAAACATTTTCTAGCCTAACGGGTCTTAGTTATCCTGAAGGCAATTTGAGTTTTAGGGGATACTGACACGCTCAAACATTTTCGAGCCTAACGAGTCTTAGTTATCCTGAAGACAATTTGAGTTTGAGCGGATACAGACACGCTCAAACATATTCGAGCCTAACGGGTCTTAGTTATCCTGAAGGCAATTTGAGTTTGAACGGATACCGACACGCTTAAACATTTTCGAGCCTAACGGGTCTTAGTTATCCAGAAGGCAATTTAAGTATGAGCGGATACTGACACGCTCAAACATTTTCGAGCCTAACCGGTCTTAGTTTTCCCGAAGTCAATTTCAGTTTGAGTAGATACTAACACGCTCAAGCATTTTCGAGCCTAACGGGTCTTAGTTATCAGAAGGTAATTTGAGTTTGTGCGGATACTGACACGCTCAAACATTTTCGAGCCTAACGGGTCTTAATCATCGTGAAGGCAATTTGAGTTTGAGTGGATACTAACACGCTTAAATATTTTCGAGCCTAACGGGTCTTAGTTATCCTGAAGGGAATTTAAGTTTGAGCGGATACTGACACGCTCAAGCATTTTCGAGCCTAACGGTAATTTGAGTTTGAGCGGATACTGACACGCTCAAACATTTTCAAGACTAACGGGTCTTAGTTATCCTGAAGGCAATTTGAGTTTGAGCGGATACTGACACGCTCAAACATTTTCGAGCCTAACGGGTCTTAATCATCCTGAAGGCAATTTGAGTTTGAGCGGATACTGACACGCTCAAACGTTTTCGAGCCTAACGGGTCTTAGTTATCCTAAAGGCGATTTGCGTTTGAGCGGATACTGACACACTCAAACATTTTTGAGCCTAATAGGTCTTAGTTATCCTGAGAGCAATTTGAGATTGAGCGGATACTGACATGCTCAATCATTTTCGAGCCTAACGGGTCTTAATCATCCTGAAGGCAGATTGAGTTTGAGCGGAAACTGACACGCTCAAACATTTTCGAGCCAAATGAGTCTTAGATATCCTGAAGGCGATTTGAGTTTGAGCGAAAACTGACACGCTCAAACATTTTCGAGCCTAACGGGTCTTAGTTATCCTTAAGGCGATTTGCGTTTGAGCGGATACTGACACGCTCAAACTTTTTCGAGCCTAACGGGTCTTAGTTATCCTGAAGGCAATTTGAGTTTGAGCGGATACTGACACGCTTAAACATTTTTGAGCCTAACCGGTCTTAGGTTTCCTGAAGACAATTTGAGTTTGAGCGAATACTGACACGCTCAAACATTTTCTAGCCTAGCGGGTCTTAGTTATCCTAAGGCAATTTGAGTTTGAGCGTATAGTGACACGCTCAAACATTTTCGAGCCTAACGGGTCTTAGTTATCCTGTAGACAATTTGAGTTTGAGCGGATACTGACACGCTCAAACATTTTCGAGCCTAACCGGTCTTAGTTTTCCTGAAGGCTATTTTAGTTTGAGCGGATACTAACACTCTCAAACATTTTGAGCCTAACGGGTCTTAGTTATCCTGAGGCAATTTGAGTTTGAGCGGATAGTGACACGCTCAAACATTTTCGAGCCTAACTAGTCTTAGTTTTCCTGAAGGTAATTTAGTTTGAGCGGATACTGACAACCTCAAACATATTCGAGCCTAACGGGTCTTAATCATCCTGAAGGCAGATTGAGTTTGAGCGGATACTGACACGCTCAAACATTTTCGAGCCAAATGAGTCTTAGATATCCTGAAGGCGATTTGAGTTTGAGCGAAAACTGACACGCTCAATCATTTTCGAGCCTAACGGGTCTTAGTTATCCTTAAGGCGATTTGCGTTTGAGCGGATACTGACATGCTCAAACATTTTCGAGCCTAACGGGTCTTAGTTATCCTGAAGACAATTTGAGTTTGAGCGGATACTGACACGCTCAAACATTTTCGAGCCTAACGGGTCTTACTTATCCATAAGGCAATTTGAGTTTGAGCGGATACTAACACGCTTAAATATTTTCGAGCCTAACGGGTCTTAGTTATCCTGAAGGCAATTTAAGTTTGAGTGGATACTGACACACTCAAACATTTTCGAGCCTAACCGGTCTTAGTTTTCCCGAAGCCAATTTTAGTTTGAGCGGATACTAACACGCTCAAGCATTTTCGAGCCTAACGGGTCTTAGTTATCCAGAAGGTAATTTGAGTTTGAGCGGATACTGACACGCTCAAACATTTTCAAGACTAACGGGTCTTAGTTATCCTGAAGGCAATTTGAGTTTGAGCGGATACTGACACGCTCAAACATTTTCAAGCCTAACAGGTCTTAATCATCCTGAAGGCAATTTGAGTTTGAGCGGATACTGACACGCTCAAACATTTTCGAGCCTAGCGGGTCTTAGTTATCCTAAAGGCGATTTGCGTTTGAGTGGATACTGACACGCTCAAACATTTATGAGCCTAATGGGTCATAGTTATCCTGAGAGCAATTTGAGATTGAGCGGATACTGACACGCTCAAACATTTTTAGCCTAACGGGTCTTAGTTATCCTGAAGGCAATTTGAGTTTGAGTGGATACTGACACGCTTAAACATTTTCGATCCTAACCGGTCTTAGTTTTCCTGTAGGCAATTTGAGTTTGAGCGGATACTGACATGCTCAAACATTTTCTAGCCTAACGGGTCTTAGTTATCCTGAAGGCAATTTGAGTTTTAGGGGATACTGACACGCTCAAACATTTTCGAGCCTAACGAGTCTTAGTTATCCTGAAGACAATTTGAGTTTGAGCGGATACAGACACGCTCAAACATATTCGAGCCTAACGGGTCTTAGTTATCCTGAAGGCAATTTGAGTTTGAACGGATACCGACACGCTTAAACATTTTCGAGCCTAACGGGTCTTAGTTATCCAGAAGGCAATTTAAGTATGAGCGGATACTGACACGCTCAAACATTTTCGAGCCTAACCGGTCTTAGTTTTCGCGAAGGCAATTTTAGTTTGAGTGGATACTGACACACTCAAACATTTTCGAGCCTAACGGGGCTTAGTTATTCTGAAGGCAATTTGAGTTAGAGCGGATACTGATACGCTCAAAAAATTTCAAGCCTAACGGATCTTAGTTATCCTGAAGGCGATTTGAGTTTGAGCGGATACTGACACGCTCAAACATTTTCGAGCCTAACGGATCTTAGTTATCCTGAAGACAATTTGAGTTTGAGCGGATACTGACAGGCTCAAACATTTTCGAGCCTAACCGGTCTTAGTTTTCCTGGAGGCAATTTTAGTTTGAGCTGATACTGACACGCTCAAACATTTTTGAGCCTAACGGGTCTTAGTTCTCCTGAAGGCGATTTGAGTTTGAGCGGATACTGACACGCTCAAACTTTTTCGAGCCTAACCGGTCTTAGTTTTCCTGAAGACAATTTTAGTTTGAGCGGATACTAACACGCTCAAACATCTAACGGGTCTTAGTTATCCTGAGGCAATTTGAGTTTGAGCAGATAGTGACACGCTCAAACATTTTTTAGCCTAACTAGTCTTAGTTTTCCTGAAGGTAATTTAGTTTGAGCGGATACTGACAACCTCAAACATATTCGAGCCTAACGGGTCTTAATCATCCTGAAGGCAGATTGAGTTTGAGCGGATACTGACACGCTCAAACATTTTCGAGCCAAATGAGTCTTAGATATCCTGAAGGCGATTTGAGTTTGAGCGAAAACTGACACGCTCAAACATTTTCGAGCCTAACGGGTCTTAGTTATCCTTAAGGCGATTTGCGTTTGAGCGGATACTGACATGCTCAAACATTTTCGAGCCTAACGGGTCTTAGTTATCCTGAAGACAATTTGAGTTTGAGCGGATACTGACACGCTCAAACATTTTCGAGCCTAACGGGTCTTACTTATCCATAAGGCAATTTGAGTTTGAGCGGATACTAACACGCTTAAATATTTTCGAGACTAACGGGTCTTAGTTATCCTGAAGGCAATTTAAGTTTGAGTGGATACTGACACACTCAAACATTTTCGAGCCTAACCGGTCTTAGTTTTCCCGAAGCCAATTTTAGTTTGAGCGGATACTAACACGCTCAAGCATTTTCGAGCCTAACGGGTCTTAGTTATCCAGAAGGTAATTTGAGTTTGAGCGGATACTGACACGCTCAAACATTTTCAAGACTAACGGGTCTTAGTTATCCTGAAGGCAATTTGAGTTTGAGCGGATACTGACACGCTCAAACATTTTCAAGCCTAACAGGTCTTAATCATCCTGAAGGCAATTTGAGTTTGAGCGGATACTGACACGCTCAAACATTTTCGAGCCTAGCGGGTCTTAGTTATCCTAAAGGCGATTTGCGTTTGAGCGGATACTGACACGCTCAAACATTTATGAGCCTAATGGGTCATAGTTATCCTGAGAGCAATTTGAGATTGAGCGGATACTGACACGCTCAAACATTTTTAGCCTAACGGGACTTAGTTATCCTGAAGGCAATTTGAGTTTGAGTGGATACTGACACGCTTAAACATTTTCGATCCTAACCGATCTTAGTTTTCCTGTAGACAATTTGAGTTTGAGCGGATACTGACATGCTCAAACATTTTCTAGCCTAACGGGTCTTAGTTATCCTGAAGGCAATTTGAGTTTTAGGGGATACTGACACGCTCAAACATTTTCGAGCCTAAGGAGTCTTAGTTATCCTGAAGACAATTTGAGTTTGAGCGGATACAGACACGCTCAAACATATTCGAGCCTAACGGGTCTTAGTTATCCTGAAGGCAATTTGAGTTTGAACGGATACCGACACGCTTAAACATTTTCGAGCCTAACGGGTCTTAGTTATCCAGAAGGCAATTTAAGTATGAGCGGATACTGACACGCTCAAACATTTTCGAGCCTAACCGGTCTTAGTTTTCGCGAAGGCAATTTTAGTTTGAGTGGATACTGACACACTCAAACATTTTCGAGCCTAACGGGGCTTAGTTATTCTGAAGGCAATTTGAGTTAGAGCGGATACTGATACGCTCAAAAAATTTCAAGCCTAACGGATCTTAGTTATCCTGAAGGCGATTTGAGTCTGAGCGGATACTGACACGCTCAAACATTTTCGAGCCTAACGGATCTTAGTTATCCTGAAGACAATTTGAGTTTGAGCGGATACTGACAGGCTCAAACATTTTCGAGCCTAACCGGTCTTAGTTTTCCTGGAGGCAATTTTAGTTTGAGCTGATACTGACACGCTCAAACATTTTTGAGCCTAACGGGTCTTAGTTCTCCTGAAGGCGATTTGAGTTTGAGCGGATACTGACACGCTCAAACTTTTTCGAGCCTAACCGGTCTTAGTTTTCCTGAAGACAATTTTAGTTTGAGCGGATACTAACACGCTCAAACATCTAACGGGTCTTAGTTATCCTGAGGATATTTGAGTTTGAGCAGATAGTGACACGCTCAAACATTTTCGAGCCTAACTAGTCTTAGTTTTTCTGAAGGTAATTTTAGTTTGAGCAGATACTGACACGCTAAAACATATTCGAGCTTAACGGGTCTTAATCATCCTGAAGGCAATTTGTGTTTGAGCGGATACTGACACGCTCAAACATTTTCAAGCCTAATGAGTCTTAGTTATCCTGAAGGCGATTTGAGTTTGAGCGAATACTGACACGCTCAAACATTTTTTAGCCTAACGGGTCTTATTTATCCTGAAGGCGATTTGCGTTTGAGCGGATACTGACACGCTCAAACATTTTCGAGCCTAACGGATCTTAGATAACCTGAAAACAATTTGAGTTTGAGCGGATACTGACACGCTCAAACATTTTCGAGCCTAACGGGTCTTAGTTATCCTGAAGGCAATTTGAGTTTGAGCGGATACCGACACGCTTAAACATTTTCGAGCCTAACGAGTCTTAGTTATCCGGAAGGCAATTTAAGTTTGAGCGGATACTGACACGCTCAAACATATTCGAGCCTAACGGGTCTTAGTTATCCTGAAGGCAATTTGAGTTTGAACGGATACCGACACGCTTAAACATTTTTGAGCCTAACGGGTCTTAGTTATCCAGAAGGCAATTTAAGTATGAGCGGATACTGACACGCTCAAACATTTTCGAGCCTAACCGGTCTTAGTTTTCGCGAAGGCAATTTTAGTTTGAGTGGATACTGACACACTCAAACATTTTCGAGCCTAACGGGGCTTAGTTATTCTGAAGGCAATTTGAGTTAGAGCAGATACTGATACGCTCAAAAAATTTCAAGCCTAACGGATCTTAGTTATCCTGAAGGCGATTTGAGTTTGAGCGGATACTGACACGCTCAAACATTTTCGAGCCTAACGGATCTTAGTTATCCTGAAGACAATTTGAGTTTGAGCGGATACTGACAGGCTCAAACATTTTCGAGCCTAACCGGTCTTAGTTTTCCTGGAGGCAATTTTAGTTTGAGCTGATACTGACACGCTCAAACATTTTTGAGCCTAACGGGTCTTAGTTCTCCTGAAGGCGATTTGAGTTTGAGCGGATACTGACACGCTCAAACTTTTTCGAGCCTAACCGGTCTTAGTTTTCCTGAAGACAATTTTAGTTTGAGCGGATACTAACACGCTCAAACATCTAACGGGTCTTAGTTATCCTGAGGCAATTTGAGTTTGAGCAGATAGTGACACGCTCAAACATTTTCGAGCCTAACTAGTCTTAGTTTTTCTGAAGGTAATTTTAGTTTGAGCAGATACTGACACGCTAAAACATATTCGAGCTTAACGGGTCTTAATCATCCTGAAGGCAATTTGTGTTTGAGCGGATACTGACACGCTCAAACATTTTCAAGCCTAATGAGTCTTAGTTATCCTGAAGGCGATTTGAGTTTGAGCGAATACTGACACGCTCAAACATTTTTTAGCCTAACGGGTCTTATTTATCCTGAAGGCGATTTGCGTTTGAGCGGATACTGACACGCTCAAACATTTTCGAGCCTAACGGATCTTAGATAACCTGAAAACAATTTGAGTTTGAGCGGATACTGACACGCTCAAACATTTTCGAGCCTAACGGGTCTTAGTTATCCTGAAGGCAATTTGAGTTTGAGCGGATACCGACACGCTTAAACATTTTCGAGCCTAACGAGTCTTAGTTATCCGGAAGGCAATTTAAGTTTGAGCGGATAGTGACACGCTCAAACATTTTCGAGCCTAATGGGTCTTAGCTATCCTGAGATAATTTGAGTTTGAGCAGATAGTGACACGCTCAAACATTTTCGAGCCAAACTAGTCTTAGTTTTCCTGAAGGTAATTTTAGTTTGAGCAGATACTGACACGCTCAAACATATTTGAGCTTAACAGGTCTTAATCATCCTGAAGGCAATTTGTGTTTGAGCGGATACTGACAGGCTCAAACATTTTCAAGCCTAACGAGTCTTAGTTATCCTGAAGGCGATTTGAGTTTGAGCGGATACTGACACGCTCAAACATTTTTGAGCCTAACGGGTCTTAGTTATCCTGAAGGCGATTTGTGTTTGAGCGGATACTGACACGCTCAAACATTTTTGAGCCTAACGGGTCTTAGTTATCCTGAAAACAATTTGAGTTTGAGCGGATACTGACACGCTCAAACTTTTTCGAGCCTAACGAGTCTTAGTTATCCGGAAGGCAATTTAAGTTTGAGCGGATACTGACACGCTCAAACATTTTCGAGCCTAATGGGTCTTAGCTATCCTGAGATAATTTGAGTTTGAGCAGATAGTGACACGCTCAAACATTTTCGAGCCAAACTAGTCTTAGTTTTCCTGAAGGTAATTTTAGTTTGAGCAGATACTGACACGCTCAAACATATTCGAGCTTAACAGGTCTTAATCATCCTGATGGCAATTTGTGTTTGAGCGGATACTGACAGGCTCAAACATTTTCAAGCCTAACGAGTCTTAGTTATCCTGAAGGCGATTTGAGTTTGAGCGGATACTGACACGCTCAAACATTTTTGAGCCTAACGGGTCTTAGTTATCCTGAAGGCGATTTGTGTTTGAGCAGATACTGACACGCTCAAACATTTTAGAGCCTAACGGGTCTTAGTTATCCTGAAAACAATTTGAGTTTGAGCGGATACTGACACGCTCAAACATTTTCGAGCCTAACGGGTCTTAGTTATCCTGAAGGCAATTTGATTTTGAACGGATACTGACACGCTTAAACATTTTCAAGCCTAACGAGTCTTAGTTATCCGGAAGGCAATTTAAGTTTGAGCGGATACTGACACGCTCAAACATTTTGGAGCCTAACGGGTCTTAGCTATCCTGAGATAATTTTAGTTTGAGCGGATACTGACACGCTCAAACATTTTTTGGCCTAACGGGTCTTAGTTTTCCTGAAGGCAATTTGAGTTTGAGCGGATACTGACACGCTCTAACATTTTCGAGCCTAACGGATCTTAGTTATCCTGAAGGCAATTTGAGTTTGAGCGGATACTGACACGCTCAAACATTTTCGAGCCTAACGGGTCTTAGTTATCCAAAAGGCGATTTGCGTTTGAGCGGATACTGACACGCTCAAACATTTTCGAGCCTAACCGGTCTTATTTATCCGGAAGGCGATTTGAGTTTTAGTGGATACTGACACGCTCAAACATTTTCGAGCCTAACGGATCTTAGTTATCCTGAAAGCAATTTAAGTTTGAGCGGATACTGATACGCTCAAACATTTTCGAGCCTAACAGGTCTAAGTTTTCCCGAGGCAATTTGAGTTTGAGCGGATAGTGACACGCTCAAAAATTTTCGAGCCTAACGGGTTTTAGTTTCCCTGATAGCAATTTGAGTTTCAGCGGATGCTGACACGCTCAAACATTTTCGAGCCTAACGGATCTTAGTTATCCTGAAGACAATTTGAGTTTGAGCGGATACTGACAGGCTCAAACATTTTCGAGCCTAACCGGTCTTAGTTTTCCTGAAGGCAATTTTAGTTTGAGCGGATACTGACACGCTCAAACATTTTTGAGCCTAACGGGTCTTAGTTATCCTGAAGGCGATTTGAGTTTGAGCGGATACTGACACGCTCAAACTTTTTCGAGCCTAACCGGTCTTAGTTTTCCTGAAGACAATTTTAGTTTGAGCGGATACTAACACGCTCAAACATCTAACGGGTCTTAGTTATCCTGAGGCAATTTGAGTTTGAGCGGATACTGACACGCTCAAACATTTTCGACCCTAACTAGTATTAGTTTTCCTGAAGGTAATTTTAGTTTGAGCAGATACTGACACGCTCAAACATATTCGAGCTTAACGGGTCTTAATCATCCTGAAGGCAATTTGTGTTTGAGCGGATACTGACACGCTCAAACATTTTCAAGCCTAATGAGTCTTAGTTATCCTGAAGGCGATTTGCGTTTGAGCGGATACTGACACGCTCAAACATTCTTTAGCCTAACGGGTCTTATTTATCCTGAAGGCGATTTGCGTTTGAGCGGATACTGACACGCTCAAACATTTTCGAGCCTAACGGGTCTTAGTTATCCTGAAAACAATTTGAGTTTGAGCGGATACTGACACGCTCAAACATTTTCGAGCCTAATGGGTCTTAGTTATCCTGAAGGCAATTTGAGTTTGAGCGGATACTGACACGCTTAAACATTTTCGAGCCTAACGAGTCTTAGTTATCCGGAAGGCAATTTAAGTTTGAGCGGATACTGACACGCTCAAACATTTTCGAGCCTAATGGGTCTTAGCTATCCTGAGATAATTTGAGTTTGAGCAGATAGTGACACGCAAACATTTTCGAGCCAAACTAGTCTTAGTTTTCCTGAAGGTAATTTTAGTTTGAGCAGATACTGACACGCTCAAACATATTCGAGCTTAACAGGTCTTAATCATCCTGAAGGCAATTTGTGTTTGAGCGGATACTGACAGACTCAAACACTTTCAAGCCTAACGAGTCTTTGTTATCCTGAAGGCGATTTGAGTTTGAGCGGATACTGACACGCTCAAACATTTTTGAGCCTAACGGGTCTTAGTTATCCTGAAGGCGATTTGTGTTTGAGCGGATACTGACACGCTCAAACATTTTTGAGCCTAACGGGTCTTAGTTATCCTGAAAACAATTTGAGTTTGAGCGGATACTGACACGCTCAAACATTTTCGAGCCTAACGGGTCTTAGTTATCCTGAAGGTAGTTTGAGTTTGAGTGGATACTGACACGCTTAAACATTTTTGAGCCTAACGAGTCTTAGTTATCCGGAAGGCAATTTAAGTTTGAGCGGATACTGACACGCTCAAACATTTTCGAGCCTAACGAGTCTTAGCTATCCTGAGATAATTTGAGTTTGAGCGGATACTGACACGCTCAAACATTTTTTAGCCTAACGGGTCTTAGGTTTCCTGAAGGCAATTTGAGTTTGAGCGGATACTGACACGCTCAAACATTTTCGAGCCTAACGGATCTTAGTTATCCTGAAGACAATTTGAGTTTGAGCGGATACTGACACGCTCAAACATTTTCGAGCCTAACCGGTCTTAGTTTTCCTGAAGGCAATTTTAGTTTTAGCGGATACTAACATGCTCAAACATTTTCGAGCCTAACGGGTCTTAGTTATCTTGAGGCAATTTGAGTTTGAGCAGATAGTGACACGCTCAAACATTTTCGAGCCTAACTAGTCTTAGTTTTCCTGAAGGTAATTTTAGTTTGAGCAGATACTGACACGCTCAAACATATTCGAGCTTAACGGGTCTTAATCATCCTGAAGGCAATTTGAGTTTGAGCGGATACTGACACGCTCAAACATTTTCGAGCCTAACGAGTCTTAATTATCCTGAAGGCGATTTGAGTTTGAGCGGATACTGACACGCTCAAACATTTTCGAGCCTAACGGGTCTTAGTTATCCTGAAGGCGATTTGCGTTTGAGCGGATACTGACACGCTCAAACATTTTCGAGCCTAACGGGTCTTAGTTATCCTGAGAACAATTTGAGTTTGAGCGGATACAGACACGCTCAAACATTTTCGAGCCTAACGGGTCTTAGTTATCCTGATGGCAATTTGAGTTTGAGTGGATACTGACACGCTTAAACATTTTCGAGCCTAACGAGTCTTAGTTATCTGGAAGGCAATTTAAGTTTGAGCGCATACTGACACGCTCAAACATTTTCGAGCCTAACCGGTCTTAGTTTTCCCGAAGGCAATTTTAGTTTGAGCGGATTCTGACACGCTCAAACATTTTCGAGCCTAACGGGTCTTAGTTATCCTAAAGGTAATTTGAGTTTGAGCGGATACTGACACGCTCAAACAATTTCAAGCCTAACGGGTCTTAGTTATCATGAGCCAATTTAAGTTTGAGCGGATACTAACACGCTCAAACATTTTCGAGCCTAACGGTTCTTAGTTATCCTGAAGACAAATTGAGTTTGAGCGGATACTGACACGCTCAAACATTTTCTTGCCTAACCGGTGTTAGTTAACCTGAAGGCAATTTGAGTTTGAGCGGATACTGACACGCTTAAACATTTTCGAGCCTAATGGGTCTTAGTTATCCTGAAGGCAATTTAAGTTTGAGCGGATACTGACACGCTCAAACATATTCGAGCCTAACGGGTCTTAATCATCCAGAAGGCAATTTGCGTTTGAGCGGATACTGACACGCTCAAACATTTTCAAGCCTAACGGGTCTTAGTTATCCTGAAGGCAATTTTAGTTTGAGCGGATACTGACACGCTCAAACATTTTCGAGCCTAACGGGTCTTAGTTATCCTGAAGGTAATTTAAGTTTGAGAGGATACTGACACTCTCAAACATTTTCGAGCCTAACCGGTGTTAGTTAACCTGAAGGCAATTTGAGTTTAAGCGGATACTAACACGCTTAAACATTTTCGAGCCTAATGGGTCTTAGTTGTCCTGAAGGCAATTTAAATTTGAGCGGATACTGACACGCTCAAACATATTCGAGCCTAACGGGTCTTAGTTATCCAGAAGGCAATTTGAGTTTAAGCGGATGCTGACACGCTCAAACATATTCGAGCCTAACGGGTCTTAATCATCCAGAAGGCAATTTGCGTTTTAGCGGATACTGACACGCTTAAACATTTTCAAGCCTAACTGGTCTTAGTTATCCAGAAAGCGATTTGCGTTTGAACGGATACTGACACGCTCAAACATTTTCAAGCCTAACGGGTCTTAGTTATCCTGAAGGCAATTTGAATTTGAGCGTATACTGACACGCTCAAACATTTTCGAGCCTAACGGGTCTGAGTTATCCTGAAAGCAATTTGAGTTTGAGTGGATATAGACACGCTCAAACATTTTCAAGCCTAACGAGCCTTGGTTATCCTAAAGGCAATTTAAGTTTTAGCGGATACTGACACGCTCAAACATATTCTAGCCTAACGAGTCTTAATCATCCAGAAGGCGATTTGCGTTTGAGCGGATACTGACACGCTCAAACATTTTCGAGCCTAACCGGTGTTAGTTAACCTGAAGGCAATTTAAGTTTGAGCGGATACTGACACGCTCAAACATTTTCGAGCCTAACCGGTCTTAGTTTTCCCGAAGCCAATTTTAGTTTGAGCGGATTCTGACACGCTCAAACATTTTCGAACCTAACGGGTCTTAGTTATCCTGAAGGTAATTTGAGTTTGAGCGGATACTGACACGCTCAATCATTATCAAGCCTAACGGGTCTTAGTTATCATGAGGCAATTTAAGTTTGAGCGGATACTAACACGCTCAAACATTTTCGAGCCTAACGGTTCTTAGTTATCCTGAAGACAATTTGAGTTTGAGCGGATACTGACACGCTTAAACATTTTCGAGCCTAACCGGTGTTAGTTAACCTGAAGGCAATTTGAGTTTGAGCGGATACTGACACGCTTAAACATTTTCGAGCCTAATGGGTCTTAGTTATCCTGAAGGCAATTTAAGTTTGAGCGGATACTGACACGCTCAAACATATTCGAGCCTAACGGGTCTTAATCATCCAGAAGGCAATTTGCGTTTGAGCGGATACTGACACGCTCAAACATTTTCAAGCCTAACGAGTCTTAGTTATCCTGAAGGCAATTTGAGTTTGAGCGGATACTGACACGCTTAAACATTTTCAAGCCTAACGGGTCTTAGTTATCATGAAGGCAATTTGAGTTTGAGCGGATACTAACACGCTCAAACATTTTCGAGCCTAACGGGTCTTAGTTATCCCGAAGGCAATTTAAGTTTGAGAGGATACTGACACTCTCAAACATTTTCGAGCCTAACGGATCTTAGTTATCCTGAAGACAATTAGAGTTTGAGCGGATACTGACACGCTCAAACATTTTCGAGCCTAACCGGTGTTAGTTAACCTGAAGGCAATTTGAGTTTGAGCGGATACTGACACGCTTAAACATTTTCGAGCCTAATGGGTCTTAGTTATCCTGAAGGCAATTTAAGTTTGAGCGGATACTGACACGCTCAAACATATTCGAGCCTAACGGGTCTTAGTTATCCTGAAGGCAATTTGAGTTTCAGCGGATACTGACACGCTCAAACATTTTCGAGCCTAACGGATCTTAGTTAGCCTTAAGACAATTTGAGATTGAGCAGATACTGACACGCTTAAACATTTTCGAGCCTAATGGGTCTTAGTTATCCTAAAGGCAATTTAAGTTTGAGCGGATACTGACACGCTCAAACATATTCGAGCCTAACGGGTCTTAGTTATCCTGAAGGCAATTTGAGTTTCAGCGGATGCTGACACGCTCAAACATATTCTAGCCTGACGGTTCTTAATCATCCAGAAGGCAATTTGCGTTTGAGCGGATACTGACACGCTCAAACATTTTCAAGCCTAACGGGTCTTAGTTATCCAGAAGGCGATTTGCATTTGAGCGGATACTGACACGCTCAAACATTTTCAAGCCTAACGGGTCTTAGTTATCCTGAAGGCAATTTGAGTTTGAGCGGATACTGACACGCTCAAACATTTTCGAGCCTAACGGGTCTTAGTTATCCTGAAAGAAATTTGAGTTTGAGCGGATACTGACACGCTCATAGATTTTCGAGCCCAATGGTTCTTAGTTATCCTGAAGGCAATTTAAGTTTGAGCGGATACTGACACGCTCAAACATATTCTAGCCTAACGAGTCTTAATCATCCAGAAGGCGATTTGCGTTTGAGCGGATACTGACACGCTCAAACATTTTTGAGCCTAACCGGTCTTAGTTTTCCAAAAGGCAATTTTAGTTTGAGCGGACACTGATAGGCTCAAACATTTTTGAGCCTTACGGGTCTTAGTTATCCTGAAGGCAATTTGAGTTTTAGCGGATACTGACACGCTCAAACAATTTCAAGCCTAACGGGTCTTAGTTATCCTGAAGGCAATTTGAGTTTCAGCGGATACTGACACGCTCAAACATATTCGAGCCTAACGGGTCTTAGTTATCCTGAAGGCAATTTAAGTTTGAGCGGATAATGACACGCTCAAACATATTCGAGCCTAACGGGTCTTAGTTATCCTGAAGGCAATTTGAGTTTCAGCGGATGCTGACACGCTCAAACATATTCGAGCCTAACGGGTCTTAATCATCCAGAAGGCAATTTGCGTTTGAGCGGATACTGACACGTTCAAAGATTTTCAAGCCTAACGGGTCTTAGTTATCCAGAAGGCGATTTGCGTTTGAGCGGATACTGACACGCTCAAACATTTTCAAGCCTAACGGGTCTTAGTTATCCTGAAGGCAATTTGAGTTTGAGCGGATACTGACACGCTCAAATATTTTCGAGCCTAACGGGTCTTAGTTATCCTGAAAGCAATTTGAGTTTGAGCGGATACTGACACGCTCATAAATTTTCGAGCCCAATGGGTCTTAGTTATCCTGAAGGCAATTTAAGTTTGAGCGGATACTGACACGCTCAAACATATTCTAGCCTAACGAGTCTTAATCATCCAGAAGGCGATTTGCGTTTGAGCGGATACTGACACGCTCAAACATTTTCGAGCCTAACAGGTGTTAGTTAACCTGAAGGCAATTTAAGTTTGAGCGGATACAGACACGCTCAAACATTTTCGAGCCTAACCGGTCTTAGTTTTCCCGAAGGCAATTTTAGTTTGAGCGGATTCTGACACGCTCAAACATTTTCGAGCCTAACGGGTCATAGTTATCCTAAAGGTAATTTGAGTTTGAGCGGATACTGACACGCTCAAACATTTTCAAGCCTAACGGGTCTTAGTTATCATGAGGCAATTTAAGTTTGAGCGGATACTAACACGCTCAAACATTTTCGAGCCTAACGGTTCTTAGTTATCCTGAAGACAATTTGAGTTTGAGCGGATACTGACACGCTCAAACATTTTCGAGCCTAACCGGTGTTAGTTAACCTGAAGACAATTTGAGTTTGAGCGGATACTGACACGCTTAAACATTTTCGAGCCTAATGGTTCTTAGTTATCCTGAAGGCAATTTAAGTTTGAGCGTATACTGACACGCTCAAACATATTCGAGCCTAACGGGTCTTAATCATCCAGAAGGCAATTTGCGTTTGAGCGGATACTGACACGCTCAAACATTTTCAAGCCTAACGGGTCTTACTTATCCTGAAGGCAATTTGAGTTTGAGCGGATACTGACACGCTGAAACATTTTCAAGCCTAACGGGTCTTAGTTATCCGGAAGGCAATTTGAGTTTGAGCGGATACTGACACGCTCAAACATTTTCGAGCCTAACGGGTCTTAGTTATCCTGAAGGCAATTTAAGTTTGAGAGGATACTGACACTCTCAAACATTTTCGAGCCTAACGGATCTTAGTTATCCTGAAGACAATTAGAGTTTGAGCGGATACTGACACGCTCAAACATTTTCGAGCCTAACCGGTGTTAGTTAACCTGAAGGCAATTTGAGTTTGAGCGGATACTGACACGCTTAAACATTTTCGAGCCTAATGGGTCTTAGTTATCCTGAAGGCAATTTGAGTTTCAGCGGATACTGACACGCTCAAACATATTCGAGCCTAACGGGTCTTAGTTATCCTGAAGGCAATTTGAGTTTCAGCGGATGCTGACACGCTCAAACATTTTCGAGCCTAACGGATCTTAGTTATCCTTAAGAAAATTTGAGATTGAGCGGATACTGACACGCTTAAACATTTTCGAGCCTAATGGGTCTTAGTTATCCTGAAGGCAATTTAAGTTTGAGCGGATACTGACACGTTCAAACATATTCGAGCCTAACGGGTCTTAGTTATCCTGAAGGCAATTTGAGTTTCAGCGGATGCTGACACGCTCAAACATGTTCGAGCCTAACGGGTCTTAATCATCAAGAAGGCAATTTGCGTTTGAGCGGATACTGACACGCTCAAACATTTTCAAGCCTAACGGGTCTTAGTTATCCAGAAGGCGATTTGCGTTTGAGCGGATACTGACACGCTCAAACATTTTCAAGCCTAACGGGTCTTAGTTATCCTGAAGGCAATTTGAGTTTGAGCGGATACTGACACGCTCAAACATTTTCGAGCCTAACGGGTCTTAGTTATCCTGAAAGAAATTTGAGTTTGAGCGGATACTGACACGCTCATACATTTTCGAGCCCAATGGGTCTTAGTTATCCTGAAGGCAATTTAAGTTTGAGCGGATACTGACACGCTCAAACATATTCTAGCCTAACGAGTCTTAATCATCCAGAAGGCGATTTGCGTTTGAGCGGATACTGACACGCTCAAACATTTTTGAGCCTAACCGGTCTTAGTTTTCCAAAAGGCAATTTTAGTTTGAGCGGACACTGATAGGCTCAAACATTTTTGAGCCTTACGGGTCTTAGTTATCCTGAAGGCAATTTGAGTTTTAGCGGATACTGACACGCTCAAACAATTTCAAGCCTAACGGGTCTTAGTTATCCTGAAGGCAATTTGAGTTTCAGCGGATACTGACACGCTCAAACATATTCGAGCCTAACGGGTCTTAGTTATCCTGAAGGCAATTTAAGTTTGAGCGGATAATGACACGCTCAAACATATTCGAGCCTAACGGGTCTTAGTTATCCTGAAGGCAATTTGAGTTTCAGCGGATGCTGACACGCTCAAACATATTCGAGCCTAACGGGTCTTAATCATCCAGAAGGCAATTTGCGTTTGAGCGGATACTGACACGTTCAAACATTTTCAAGCCTAACGGGTCTTAGTTATCCAGAAGGCGATTTGCGTTTGAGCGGATACTGACACGCTCAAACATTTTCAAGCCTAACGGGTCTTAGTTATCCTGAAGGCAATTTGAGTTTGAGCGGATACTGACACGCTCAAATATTTTCGAGCCTAACGGGTCTTAGTTATCCTGAAAGCAATTTGAGTTTGAGCGGATACTGACACGCTCATAAATTTTCGAGCCCAATGGGTCTTAGTTATCCTGAAGGCAATTTAAGTTTGAGCGGATACTGACACGCTCAAACATATTCTAGCCTAACGAGTCTTAATCATCCAGAAGGCGATTTGCGTTTGAGCGGATACTAACACGCTCAAACATTTTTGAGCCTAACAGGTGTTAGTTAACCTGAAGGCAATTTAAGTTTGAGCGGATACAAACACGCTCAAACATTTTCGAGCCTAACCGGTCTTAGTTTTCCCGAAGGCAATTTTAGTTTGAGCGGATTCTGACACGCTCAAACATTTTTGAGCCTAACGGGTCATAGTTATCCTAAAGGTAATTTGAGTTTGAGCGGATACTGACACGCTCAAACATTTTCAAGCCTAACGGGTCTTAGTTATCATGAGGCAATTTAAGTTTGAGCGGATACTAACACGCTCAAACATTTTCGAGCCTAACGGTTCTTAGTTATCCTGAAGACAATTTGAGTTTGAGCGGATACTGACACGCTCAAACATTTTCGAGCCTAACCGGTGTTAGTTAACCTGAAGACAATTTGAGTTTGAGCGGATACTGACACGCTTAAACATTTTCGAGCCTAATGGTTCTTAGTTATCCTGAAGGCAATTTAAGTTTTAGCGTATACTGACACGCTCAAACATATTCGAGCCTAACGGGTCTTAATCATCCAGAAGGCAATTTGCGTTTGAGCGGATACTGACACGCTCAAACATTTTCAAGCCTAACGGGTCTTACTTATCCTGAAGGCAATTTGAGTTTGAGCGGATACTGACACGCTGAAACATTTTCAAGCCTAACGGGTCTTAGTTATCCTGAAGGCAATTTGAGTTTGAGCGGATACTGACACGCTCAAACATTTTCGAGCCTAACGGGTCTTAGTTATCCTGAAGGCAATTTAAGTTTGAGAGGATACTGACACTCTCAAACATTTTCGAGCCTAACGGATCTTAGTTATCCTGAAGACAATTAGAGTTTGAGCGGATACTGACACGCTCAAATATTTTCGAGCCTAACCGGTGTTAGTTAACCTGAAGGCAATTTGAGTTTGAGCGGATACTGACACGCTTAAACATTTTCGAGCCTAATGGGTCTTAGTTATCCTGAAGGCAATTTGAGTTTCAGCGGATACTGACACGCTCAAACATATTCGAGCCTAACGGGTCTTAGTTATCCTTAAGGCAATTTGAGTTTCAGCGGATGCTGACACGCTCAAACATTTTCGAGCCTAACGGATCTTAGTTATCCTTAAGAAAATTTGAGATTGAGCGGATACTGACACGCTTAAACATTTTCGAGCCTAATGGGTCTTAGTTATCCTGAAGGCAATTTAAGTTTGAGCGGATACTGACACGTTCAAACATATTCGAGCCTAACGGGTCTTAGTTATCCTGAAGGCAATTTGAGTTTCAGCGGATGCTGACACGCTCAAACATGTTCGAGCCTAACGGGTCTTAATCATCAAGAAGGCAATTTGCGTTTGAGCGGATACTGACACGCTCAAACATTTTCAAGCCTAACGGGTCTTAGTTATTCAGAAGGCGATTTGCGTTTGAGCGGATACTGACACGCTCAAACATTTTCAAGCCTAACGGGTCTTAGTTATCCTGAAAGCAATTTGAGTTTGAGCGGATATAGACACGCTCAAACATTTTCAAGCCTAACGGGTCTTAGTTATCCTATAGGCAATTTGAGTTTGAGCGGATACTGACACGCTCATACATTTTCGAGCCCAATGGGTCTTAGTTATCCTGAAGGCAATTTAAGTTTGAGCGGATACTGACACGCTCAAACATATTCTATCCTAACGAGTCTTAATCATCCAGAAGGCGATTTGCGTTTGAGCGGATACTGACACGCTCAAACATTTTTGAGCCTAACCGGTCTTAGTTTTCCAGAAGGAAATTTTAGTTTGAGCGGACACTGACACGCTCAAACATTTTTTAGCCTTACGGGTCTTAGTTATCCTGAAGGCAATTTGAGTTTTAGCGGATGCTGACACGCTCAAACATTTTCGAGCCTAAAGGATCTTAGTTATCCTTAAGACAATTTGAGTTTCAGCGGATACTGACACGCTCAAACATTTTCGAGCCTAAAAGGTCTTAGTTTTCCTGAGGCAATTTGAGTTTGAGCGGATTGTGACACGCTCAAACATTTTCGAGCCTAACGGGTCTTAGTTTCCCTGAAGGCAATTTGAGTTTCAGTGGATGCTGACACGCTCAAACATTTTCGAGCCTAACGGATCTTAGTTATCCTGAAGACAATTCGAGTATGAGCGGATACTGACATGCTCAAACATTTTCGAGCCTAACCGGTCTTAGTTTTCCTGAAGGCAATTTTAGTTTGAGCGGATACTGACACGCTCAAACATTTTCAAGCCTAACGGGTCTTAGTTATCTTGAAGGCGATTTGAGTTTTAGCGGATACTGACACGCTCAAACATTTTCGAGCCTAACGGATCTTAGTTATCCTGAAGACAATTTGAGTTTGAGCGGATACTGACACGCTCAAACATTTTCGAGCCTAACAGGTCTTAGTTTTCCTGAGGCAATTTGAGTTTGAGCGGATAGTGACACGCTCAAACATTTTAGAGCCTAACGGGTCTTAGTTTCCCTGAAGGTAATTTGAGTTTCAGCGGATGCTGACTCGCTCAAACATTTTCGAGCCTAATGGATATTAGTTATCCTGAAGACAATTTGAGTTTGAGCGGATACTGACAGGCTCAAACATTTTCGAGCCTAACCGGTCTTTTTTTTCCTGAAGGCAATTTTAGTTTGAGCAGATACTGACACGCTCAAACATTTTCGAGCCTAACGGGTCTTAGCTATCCTGAGATAATTTGAGTTTGAGCGGATAGTGACACGCTCAAACATTTTTGAGCCTAACGGGTCTTAGTTTTCCATAAGGAAATTTTAGTTTGAGCGGACACTGACACGCTCAAACATTTTTTAGCCTTACGGGTCTTAGTTATCCTGAAGGCAATTTGAGTTTTAGCGGATGCTGACACGCTCAAACATTTTCGAGCCTAAAGGATCTTAGTTATCCTTAAGACAATTTGAGTTTGAGCGGATACTGACACGCTCAAACATTTTCGAGCCTAAAAGGTCTTAGTTTTCCTGAGGCAATTTGACTTTGAGCGGATAGTGACACGCTCAAACATTTTCGAGCCTAACGGGTCTTAGTTTCCCTGAAGGCAATTTGAGTTTCAGCGGATGCTGACACGCTCAAACATTTTCGAGCCTAACGGATCTTAGTTATCCTGAAGACAATTCGAGTATGAGCGGATACTGACATGCTCAAACATTTTCGAGCCTAACCGGTCTTAGTTTTCCTGAAGGCAATTTTAGTTTGAGCAGATACTGACACGCTCAAACATTTTCGAGCCTAACGGGTCTTAGCTATCCTGAGATAATTTGAGTTTGAGCGGATAGTGACACGCTCAAACATTTTTGAGCCTAACGGGTCTTAGTTTTCCTGAAGGCAATTTGAGTTTGAGCGGATACTGACACGCTCAAACATTTTCGAGCTTAACGAATCTTAGTTATCCTGAAGACAATTTGAGTTTGAGCGGATATTGACACGGTCAAACATTTTCGAGCCAAACCGGTATTTGTTTTCCTGAAGGCAATTTTAGTTTGAGCGAATACTAACACGCTCAAAGATTTTCGAGCCTAACGGGTCTTAGTTATCCTGAGGCAATTTCAGTTTGAGCAGATAGTGACACGCTCAAACATTTTCGAGCCTAACTAGTCTTAGTTTTCCTGAAGGTAATTTTAGTTTGAGCAGATACTGACACGCTCAAACATATTCGAGCTTAACGGGTCTTAATCATCCTGAAGGCAATTTGAGTTTGAGTGGATACTGACACGCTCAAACATTTTTGAGCCTAACGGGTCTTAGTTATCCTGAAGGCGATTTGCGTTTGAGCGGATACTGACACCCTCAAACATTATCGAGCCTAACGGGTCTTAGTTATCCTGAAAACAATTTGAGTTTGAGCGGATACTGACACGCTCAAACATTTTCGAGCCTAACGGGTCTTAGTTATCCTGAAGGCAATTTGAGTTTGAGCGGATACTGACACGCTTAAACATTTTCGAGCCTAACGAGTCTTAGTTATCCGGAAGGCAATTTAAGTTTGAGCGGATACTGACACGCTCAAACATTTTCGAGCCTAACCGGTCTTAGTTTTCCCGAAGGCAATTTTAGTTTGAGCGGATACTGACACGCTCAAACATTTTCGAGCCTAAAGGGTCTTAGTTATCCTGAAGATAATTTGAGTTTTAGCGGATACTGACACGCTCAAACATATTCTAGCCTAACAAGTCTTAATCATCAAGAAGGCGATTTGCGTTTGAGCGGATACTGACACGCTCAAACATTTTTGAGCCTAACCGGTCTTAGTTTTCCAGACGGCAATTTTAGTTTGATCGGACACTGACACGCTCAAACATTTTTGAGCCTTACGGGTCTTAGTTATCCTGAAGGCAATTTGAGTATTAGCGGATACTGACACGCTCATACATTTTCGAGCCTAATGGGTCTTAATCATCCAGAAGGCGATTTGCGTTTGAGCGGATACTGACACGCTCAAACATTTTTGAGCCTAACCGGTCTTAGTTTTCCAAAAGGCAATTTTAGTTTGAGCGGACACTGATACGCTCAATCATTTTTGAGCCATACGGGTCTTAGTTATCCTGAAGGCAATTTGAGTTTCAGCGGATACTGACACGCTCAAACATATTCGAGCCTAACGGGTCTTAGTTATCCTGAAGGCAATTTGAGTTTCAGCGGATGCTGACACGCTCAAACATTTTCGAGCCTAACGGATCATAGTTATCCTTAAGACAATTTGAGATTGAGCGGATACTGACACGCTTAAACATTTTCGAGCCTAATGGGTCTTAGTTATCCTAAAGGCAATTTAAGTTTGAGCGGATACTGACACGCTCAAACATATTCGAGCCTAACGGGTTTTAGTTATCCTGAAGGCAATTTGAGTTTCAGCGGATGCTGACACGCTCAAACATGTTCGAGCCTAACGGGTCTTAATCATCAAGAAGGCAATTTGCGTTTGAGCGGATACTGACACGCTCAAACATTTTCAAGCCTAACGGGTCTTAGTTATTCAGAAGGCGATTTGCGTTTGAGCGGATACTGACACGCTCAAACATTTTCAAGCCTAACGGGTCTTAGTTATCCTGAAGGCAATTTGAGTTTGAGCGGATACTGACAAGCTCAAATATTTTCGAGCCTAACGGGTCTTAGTTATCCTGAAAGCAATTTGAGTTTGAGCGGATATAGACACGCTCAAACATTTTCAAGCCTAACAGGTCTTAGTTATCCTAAAGGCAATTTGAGTTTGAGCGGTTACTGACACGCTCAAACATTTTCAAGCCTAACGGGTCTTAGTTATCCTGTAGGCAATTTGAGTTTCAGCGGATACTGACACGCTCAAACATATTCGAACCTAACGGGTCTTAGTTATCCTGAAGGCAATTTGAGTTTCAGCGGATGCTGACACGCTCAAACATTTTCGAGCCTAACGGATCTAAGTTATCCTTAAGACAATTTGAGATTGAGCGGATACTGACACGCTTAAACATTTTCGAGCCTAATGGGTCTTAGTTATCCTAAAGGCAATTTAAGTTTGAGCGGATACTGACACGCTCAAACATATTCGAGCCTAACGGGTCTTAGTTATCCTGAAGGCAATTTGAGTTTCAGCGGAAGCTGACACGCTCAAACATGTTCGAGCCTAACGGGTCTTAATCATCAAGAAGGCAATTTGCGTTTGAGCGAATACTGACAAGCTCAAAAATTTTCAAGCCTAACGGGTCTTAGTTATTCAGAAGGCGATTTGCGTTTGAGCGGATACTGACACGCTCAAACATTTTCAAGCCTAACGGGTCTTAGTTATCCTGAAGGCAATTTGAGTTTGAGCGGATACTGACACGCTCAAATATTTTCGAGCCTAACGGGTCTTAGTTATCCTGAAAGCAATTTGAGTTTGAGCGGATATAGACACGCTCAAACATTTTCAAGCCTAACGGGTCTTAGTTATCCTAAAGGCAATTTGAGTTTGAGCGGATACTGACACGCTCAAACATTTTCAAGCCTAACGGGTCTTAGTTATCCTGAAGGCAATTTGAGTTTCAGCGAATACTGACACGCTCAAACATATTCGAGCCTAACGGGTCTTAGTTATCCTGAAGGCAATTTGAGTTTCAGCGGATGCTGACACGCTCAAACATTTTCGAGCCTAACGGATCTAAGTTATCCTTAAGACAATTTGAGATTGAGCGGATACTGACACGCTTAAACATTTTCGAGCCTAATGGGTCTTAGTTATCCTAAAGGCAATTTAAGTTTGAGCGGATACTGACACGCTCAAACATATTCGAGCCTAACGGGTCTTAGTTATCCTGAAGGCAATTTGAGTTTCAGCGGATGTTGACACGCTCAAACATGTTCGAGCCTAACGGGTCTTAATCATCAAGAAGGCAATTTGCGTTTGAGCGGATACTGACACGCTCAAACATTTTGAAGCCTAACGGGTCTTAGTTATTCAGAAGGCGATTTGCGTTTAAGCGGATACTGACACGCTCAAACATTTTCAAGCCTAACGGGTCTTAGTTATCCTGAAGGCAATTTGAGTTTGAGCGGATACTGACACGCTCAAATATTTTCGAGCCTAACGGTTCTTAGTTATCCTGAAAGCAATTTGAGTTTGAGAGGATATAGACACGCTCAAACATTTTCAAGCCTAACGGGTCTTAGTTATCCTAAAGGCAATTTGAGTTTGAGCGGATACTGACACGCTCAAACATTTTCGAGCCTAACGGGTCTTAATCATCCTGAAGGTAATTTGAGTTTGAGCGGATACTGACACGCTCATACATTTTCGAGCCCAATGGGTCTTAGTTATCCTGAAGGCAATTTAAGTTTGAGCGGATACTGACACGCTCAAACATATTCTAGCCTAACGAGTCTTAATCATCTAGAAGGCGATTTGCATTTGAGCGGATACTGACACGCTCAAACATTTTTGAGCCTAACCGGTCTTAGTTTTCCAGAAGGTAATTTTAGTTTGAGCGGACACTGACACGCTCAAACATTTTCAAGCCTAACGGGTCTTAGTTTCCCTGAAGGCAACTTGAGTTTCAGCGGATGCTGACACGCTCAAACATTTTCGAGCCTAACAGATCTTAGTTATCCTGAAGACAATTCGAGTATGAGCGGATACTGACATGCTCAAACATTTTCAAGCCTAACGGGTCTTAGTTATCCTGAAGGCAATTTGAGTTTGAGCGGATACTGACACGCTCAAACATTTTCGAGCCTAACGGGTCTTAGTTATCCTGAAGACAATTAGAGTTTGAGCGGATACTGACACGCTCAAACATTTTTGAGCCTAACCGGTGTTAATTAACCTGAAGGCAATTTGAGTTTGAGCGGATACTGACACGCTTAAACATTTTCGAGCCTAATGGGTCTTAGTTATCCTGAAGGCAATTTAAGTTTGAGCGGATACCGACACGCTCAAACATATTCGAGCCTAACGGGTCTTAGTTATCCTGAAGGCAATTTGAGTTTCAGCGGATGCTGACACGCTCAAACATTTTTGAGCCTAACGGATCTTAGTTATCCTTAAGACAATTTGAGATTGAGCAGATACTGACACGCTTAAACATTTTCTAGCCTAATGGGTCTTAGTTATCCTGAAGGCAATTTGAGTTTCAGCGGATGCTGACACGCTCAAACATATTCTAGCCTAACGGGTCTTAATCATCCAGAAGGCAATTTGCGTTTGAGCGGATACTGACATGCTCAAACATTTTCAAGCCTAACGGGTATTAGTTATCCAGAAGGCGATTTGCGTTTGAGCGGATACTGACACGCTCAAACATTTTCAAGCCTAACGGGTCTTAGTTATCCTGAAGGCAATTTGAGTTTGAGCGGATACTGACACGCTCAAACATTTTCGAGCCTAACGGGTCTTAGTTATCCAGATAGCAATTTGAGTTTGAGCGGATACTGACACGCTCATACATTTTCGAGCCCAATGGGTCTTAGTTATCCTAAAGGCAATTTAAGTTTGAGCGGATACTGACACGCTCAAACATATTCGAGCCTAACGGGTCTTAGTTATCCTGAAGGCAATTTGAGTTTCAGCGGAAGCTGACACGCTCAAACATGTTCGAGCCTAACGGGTCTTAATCATCAAGAAGGCAATTTGCGTTTGAGCGAATACTGACAAGCTCAAAAATTTTCAAGCCTAACGGGTCTTAGTTATTCAGAAGGCGATTTGCGTTTGAGCGGATACTGACACGCTCAAACATTTTCAAGCCTAACGGGTCTTAGTTATCCTGAAGGCAATTTGAGTTTGAGCGGATACTGACACGCTCAAATATTTTCGAGCCTAACGGGTCTTAGTTATCCTGAAAGCAATTTGAGTTTGAGCGGATATAGACACGCTCAAACATTTTCAAGCCTAACGGGTCTTAGTTATCCTAAAGGCAATTTGAGTTTGAGCGGATACTGACACGCTCAAACATTTTCAAGCCTAACGGGTCTTAGTTATCCTGAAGGCAATTTGAGTTTCAGCGAATACTGACACGCTCAAACATATTCGAGCCTAACGGGTCTTAGTTATCCTGAAGGCAATTTGAGTTTCAGCGGATGCTGACACGCTCAAACATTTTCGAGCCTAACGGATCTAAGTTATCCTTAAGACAATTTGAGATTGAGCGGATACTGACACGCTTAAACATTTTCGAGCCTAATGGGTCTTAGTTATCCTAAAGGCAATTTAAGTTTGAGCGGATACTGACACGCTCAAACATATTCGAGCCTAACGGGTCTTAGTTATCCTGAAGGCAATTTGAGTTTCAGCGGATGTTGACACGCTCAAACATGTTCGAGCCTAACGGGTCTTAATCATCAAGAAGGCAATTTGCGTTTGAGCGGATACTGACACGCTCAAACATTTTGAAGCCTAACGGGTCTTAGTTATTCAGAAGGCGATTTGCGTTTAAGCGGATACTGACACGCTCAAACATTTTCAAGCCTAACGGGTCTTAGTTATCCTGAAGGCAATTTGAGTTTGAGCGGATACTGACACGCTCAAATATTTTCGAGCCTAACGGTTCTTAGTTATCCTGAAAGCAATTTGAGTTTGAGCGGATATAGACACGCTCAAACATTTTCAAGCCTAACGGGTCTTAGTTATCCTAAAGGCAATTTGAGTTTGAGCGGATACTGACACGCTCAAACATTTTCGAGCCTAACGGGTCTTAATCATCCTGAAGGCAATTTGAGTTTGAGCGGATACTGACACGCTCATACATTTTCGAGCCCAATGGGTCTTAGTTATCCTGAAGGCAATTTAAGTTTGAGCGGATACTGACACGCTCAAACATATTCTAGCCTAACGAGTCTTAATCATCTAGAAGGCGATTTGCGTTTGAGCGGATACTGACACGCTCAAACATTTTTGAGCCTAACCGGTCTTAGTTTTCCAGAAGGTAATTTTAGTTTGAGCGGACACTGACACGCTCAAACATTTTCAAGCCTAACGGGTCTTAGTTTCCCTGAAGGCAATTTGAGTTTCAGCGGATGCTGACACGCTCAAACATTTTCGAGCCTAACAGATCTTAGTTATCCTGAAGACAATTCGAGTATGAGCGGATACTGACATGCTCAAACATTTTCAAGCCTAACGGGTCTTAGTTATCCTGAAGGCAATTTGAGTTTGAGCGGATACTGACACGCTCAAACATTTTCGAGCCTAACGGGTCTTAGTTATCCTGAAGGCAATTTAAGTTTGAGAGGATACTGACACTCTCAAACATTTTCGAGCCTAACGGATCTTAGTTATCCTGAAGACAATTAGAGTTTGAGCGGATACTGACACGCTCAAACATTTTTGAGCCTAACCGGTGTTAATTAACCTGAAGGCAATTTGAGTTTGAGCGGATACTGACACGCTTAAACATTTTCGAGCCTAATGGGTCTTAGTTATCCTGAAGGCAATTTAAGTTTGAGCGGATACCGACACGCTCAAACATATTCGAGCCTAACGGGTCTTAGTTATCCTGAAGGCAATTTGAGTTTCAGCGGATGCTGACACGCTCAAACATTTTTGAGCCTAACGGATCTTAGTTATCCTTAAGACAATTTGAGATTGAGCAGATACTGACACGCTTAAACATTTTCTAGCCTAATGGGTCTTAGTTATCCTGAAGGCAATTTGAGTTTCAGCGGATGCTGACACGCTCAAACATATTCTAGCCTAACGGGTCTTAATCATCCAGAAGGCAATTTGCGTTTGAGCGGATACTGACATGCTCAAACATTTTCAAGCCTAACGGGTATTAGTTATCCAGAAGGCGATTTGCGTTTGAGCGGATACTGACACGCTCAAACATTTTCAAGCCTAACGGGTCTTAGTTATCCTGAAGGCAATTTGAGTTTGAGCGGATACTGACACGCTCAAACATTTTCGAGCCTAACGGGTCTTAGTTATCCAGATAGCAATTTGAGTTTGAGCGGATACTGACACGCTCATACATTTTCGAGCCCAATGGGTCTTAGTTATCCTGAAGGCAATTTAAGTTTGAGCGGATACTGACACGCTCAAACATATTCTAGCCTAACGAGTCTTAATCATCCAGAAGGTGATTTGCGTTTGAGCGGATACTGACACGCTCAAACATTTTTGAGCCTAACCGGTCTTAGTTTTCCAAAAGGCAATTTTAGTTCGAGCGGACACTGATACGCTCAAACATTTTTGAGCCTTACGGGTCTTAGTTATCCTGAAGGCAATTTGAGTTTTAGCGGATACTGACACGCTCAAACATTTTCAAGCCTAACGGGTCTTAGTTATCCTGAAGGCAATTTGAGTTTCAGCGGATACTGACACGCTCAAACATATTCGATCCTAACGGGTCTTAGTTATCCTGAAGGCAATTTGAGTTTCAGCGGATGCTGACTCGCTCAAACATTTTCGAGCCTAACGGATATTAGTTATCTTTAAGAAAATTTGAGATTGAGCGGATACTAACACGCTTAAACATTTTCGAGCCTAATGGGTCTTAGTTATCCTGAAGGCAATTTAAGTTTGAGCGGATGCTGACACGCTCAAACATGTTCGAGCCTAACGGGTCTTAATCATCAAGAAGGCAATTTGCGTGTGAGCGGATACTGACACGCTCAAACATTTTCAAGCCTAACGGGTCTTAGTTATTCAGAAGGCGATTTTCGTTTGAGCGGATACTGACACGCTCAAACATTTTCGAGCCTAACGGGTCTTAGTTATCCTGAAGGCAATTTAAGTTTGAGAGGATACTGACACTCTCTAACATTTTCGAGCCTAACGGATCTTAGTTATCCTGAAGACAATTAGAGTTTGAGCGGATACTGACACGCTCAAACATTTTTGAGCCTAACCGGTGTTAGTTAACCTGAAGGCAATTTGAGTTTGAGCGGATACTGACACGCTTAAACATTTTCGAGCCTAATGGGTCTTAGTTATCCTGAAGGCAATTTAAGTTTGAGCGGATACCGACACGCTCAAACATATTCGAGCCTAACGGGTCTTAGTTATCCTGAAGGCAATTTGAGTTTCAGCGGATGCTGACACGCTCAAACATTTTTGAGCTTAACGGATCTTAGTTATCCTTAAGACAATTTGAGATTGAGCAGATACTGACACGCTTAAACATTTTCGAGCCTAATGGGTCTTAGTTATCCTGAAGGCAATTTGAGTTTCAGCGGATGCTGACACGCTCAAACATATTCTAGCCTAACGGGTCTTAATCATCCAGAAGGCAATTTGCGTTTGAGCGGATACTGACATGCTCAAACATTTTAAAGCCTAACGGGTCTTAGTTATCCAGAAGGCGATTTGCGTTTGAGCGGATACTGACACGCTCAAACATTTTCAAGCCTAACGGGTCTTAGTTATCCTGAAGGCAATTCGAGTTTGAGCGGATACTGACACGCTCAAACATTTTCGAGCCTAACGGGTCTTAGTTATCCTGATAGCAATTTGAGTTTGAGCGGATACTGACACGCTCATACATTTTCGAGCCCAATGGGTCTTAGTTATCCTGAAGGCAATTTAAGTTTGAGCGGATACTGACACGCTCAAACATATTCTAGCCTAACGAGTCTTAATCATCCAGAAGGTGATTTGCGTTTGAGCGGATACTGACACGCTCAAACATTTTTGAGCCTAACCGGTCTTAGTTTTCCAAAAGGCAATTTTAGTTTGAGCGGACACTGATACGCTCAAACATTTTTGAGCTTTACGGGTCTTAGTTATCCTGAAGGCAATTTGAGTTTTAGCGGATACTGACACGCTCAAACATTTTCAAGCCTAACGGGTCTTAGTTATCCTGAAGGCAATTTGAGTTTCAGCGGATACTGACACGCTCAAACATATTCGATCCTAACGGGTCTTAGTTATCCTGAAGGCAATTTGAGTTTCAGCGGATGCTGACTCGCTCAAACATTTTCGAGCCTAACAGATCTTAGTTATCTTTAAGAAAATTTGAGATTGAGCGGATACTGACACGCTCAAACATGTTCGAGCCTAACGGGTCTTAATCATCAAGAAGGCAATTTGCGTGTGAGCGGATACTGACACGCTCAAACATTTTCAAGCCTAACGGGTCTTAGTTATTCAGAAGGCGATTTGCGT
Organism: Agrostemma githago; assembly: GCA_958450325.1. Taxonomy (NCBI): domain Eukaryota; kingdom Viridiplantae; phylum Streptophyta; class Magnoliopsida; order Caryophyllales; family Caryophyllaceae; genus Agrostemma; species Agrostemma githago. The sequence continues at coordinate 53,721,414 of OY288247.1, read as the reverse complement.
TTGAGCGGATACTGACACGCTCAAACATTTTCAAGCCTAACGGGTCTTAGTTATCCTGAAGGCAATTTGCGTTTGAGCGGATACTGACACGCTCAAACATTTTCTAGCCTAACGGGTCTTAGTTATTCAGAAGGCGATTTGCGTTTGAGCGGATACTGACACGCTCAAACATTTTCAAGCCTAACGGGTCTTAGTTATCCTGAAAGCAATTTGAGTTTGAGCGGATATAGACACGCTCAAACATTTTCACGCCTAACGGGTCTTAGTTATCCTATAGGCCATTTGAGTTTGAGCGGATACTGACACGCTCATACATTTTCGAGCCTAACCGGTCTTAGTTATCCTGAAGGCAATTTAAGTTTGAGCGGACACTGACACGCTCAAACATTTTTTAGCCTTACGGGTCTTAGTTATCCTGAAGGCAATTTGAGTTTTAGCGGATGCTGACATGCTCAAACATTTTCGAGCCTAAAGGATCTTAGTTATCCTTAAGACAATTTGAGTTTGAGCGGATACTGACACGCTCAAACATTTTCGAGCCTAAAAGGTCTTAGTTTTCCTGAGGCAATTTGAGTTTGAGCGGATAGTGACACGCTCAAACATTTTCGAGCCTAACGGGTCTTAGTTTCCCTGAAGGCAATTTGAGTTTCAGCGGATGCTGACACGCTCAAACATTTTTGAGCCTAACGGATCTTAGTTATCCTGAAGACAATTCGAGTATGAGCGGATACTGACATGCTCAAACATTTTCGAGCCTAACCGGTCTTAGTTTTCCTGAAGGCAATTTTAGTTTGAGCGGATACTGACACGCTCAAACATTTTCAAGCCTAACGGGTCTTAGTTATCTTGAAGGCGATTTGAGTTTTAGCGGATACTGACACGCTCAAACATTTTCGAGCCTAACGGATCTTAGTTATCCTGAAGACAATTTGAGTTTGAGCGGATACTGACACGCTCAAACATTTTCGAATCTAAAAGGTCTTAGTTATCCGGAAGGCAATTTAAGTTTGAGCGGATACTGACATGCTCAAACATTTTAAAGCCTAACGGGTCTTAGTTATCCAGAAGGCGATTTGCGTTTGAGCGGATACTGACACGCTCAAACATTTTCAAGCCTAACGGGTCTTAGTTATCCTGAAGGCAATTCGAGTTTGAGCGGATACTGACACGCTCAAACATTTTCGAGCCTAACGGGTCTTAGTTATCCTGATAGCAATTTGAGTTTGAGCGGATACTGACACGCTCATACATTTTCGAGCCCAATGGGTCTTAGTTATCCTGAAGGCAATTTAAGTTTGAGCGGATACTGACACGCTCAAACATATTCTAGCCTAACGAGTCTTAATCATCCAGAAGGTGATTTGCGTTTGAGCGGATACTGACACGCTCAAACATTTTTGAGCCTAACCGGTCTTAGTTTTCCAAAAGGCAATTTTAGTTTGAGCGGACACTGATACGCTCAAACATTTTTGAGCTTTACGGGTCTTAGTTATCCTGAAGGCAATTTGAGTTTTAGCGGATACTGACACGCTCAAACATTTTCAAGCCTAACGGGTCTTAGTTATCCTGAAGGCAATTTGAGTTTCAGCGGATACTGACACGCTCAAACATATTCGATCCTAACGGGTCTTAGTTATCCTGAAGGCAATTTGAGTTTCAGCGGATGCTGACTCGCTCAAACATTTTCGAGCCTAACAGATCTTAGTTATCTTTAAGAAAATTTGAGATTGAGCGGATACTGACACGCTCAAACATGTTCGAGCCTAACGGGTCTTAATCATCAAGAAGGCAATTTGCGTGTGAGCGGATACTGACACGCTCAAACATTTTCAAGCCTAACGGGTCTTAGTTATTCAGAAGGCGATTTGCGTTTGAGCGGATACTGACACGCTCAAACATTTTCAAGCCTAACGGGTCTTAGTTATCCTGAAGGCAATTTGCGTTTGAGCGGATACTGACACGCTCAAACATTTTCTAGCCTAACGGGTCTTAGTTATTCAGAAGGCGATTTGCGTTTGAGCGGATACTGACACGCTCAAACATTTTCAAGCCTAACGGGTCTTAGTTATCCTGAAAGCAATTTGAGTTTGAGCGGATATAGACACGCTCAAACATTTTCACGCCTAACGGGTCTTAGTTATCCTATAGGCCATTTGAGTTTGAGCGGATACTGACACGCTCATACATTTTCGAGCCTAACCGGTCTTAGTTATCCTGAAGGCAATTTAAGTTTGAGCGGACACTGACACGCTCAAACATTTTTTAGCCTTACGGGTCTTAGTTATCCTGAAGGCAATTTGAGTTTTAGCGGATGCTGACATGCTCAAACATTTTCGAGCCTAAAGGATCTTAGTTATCCTTAAGACAATTTGAGTTTGAGCGGATACTGACACGCTCAAACATTTTCGAGCCTAAAAGGTCTTAGTTTTCCTGAGGCAATTTGAGTTTGAGCGGATAGTGACACGCTCAAACATTTTCGAGCCTAACGGGTCTTAGTTTCCCTGAAGGCAATTTGAGTTTCAGCGGATGCTGACACGCTCAAACATTTTTGAGCCTAACGGATCTTAGTTATCCTGAAGACAATTCGAGTATGAGCGGATACTGACATGCTCAAACATTTTCGAGCCTAACCGGTCTTAGTTTTCCTGAAGGCAATTTTAGTTTGAGCGGATACTGACACGCTCAAACATTTTCAAGCCTAACGGGTCTTAGTTATCTTGAAGGCGATTTGAGTTTTAGCGGATACTGACACGCTCAAACATTTTCGAGCCTAACGGATCTTAGTTATCCTGAAGACAATTTGAGTTTGAGCGGATACTGACACGCTCAAACATTTTCGAATCTAAAAGGTCTTAGTTATCCGGAAGGCAATTTAAGTTTGAGCGGATACTGACACGCTCAAACATTTTCAAGCCTAACGGATCTTGGTTATCCTTAAGACAATTTGAGTTTGAGCGGATACTGACACGCTCAAACATTTTCGAGTCTAAAAGGTCTTAGTTATCCGGAAGGCAATTTAAGTTTGAGCGGATACTGACACGCTCAAACATTTTCGAGCCTAACCGGTCTTAGTTTTCCCGAAGGCAATTTTAGTTTGAGCGGATACTGACACGCTCAAACATTTTCGAGCCTAAAGGGTCTTAGTTATCCTGAAGATAATTTGAGTTTTAGCGGATACTGACACGCTCAAACATATTCTAGCCTAACAAGTCTTAATCATCAAGAAGGCGATTTGCGTTTGAGCGGATACTGACACGCTCAAACATTTTTGAGCCTAACCGGTCTTAGTTTTCCAGACGGCAATTTTAGTTTGATCGGACACTGACACGCTCAAACATTTTTGAGCCTTACGGGTCTTAGTTATCCTGAAGGCAATTTGAGTATTAGCGGATACTGACACGCTCATACATTTTCGAGCCTAATGGGTCTTAGTTATCCTGAAGGCAATTTAAGTTTGAGCGGATACTGACACGCTCAAACATATTCTAGCCTAACGTGTCTTAATCATCCAGAAGGCGATTTGCGTTTGAGCGGATACTGACACGCTCAAACATTTTTGAGCCTAACCGGTCTTAGTTTTCCAAAAGGCAATTTTAGTTTGAGCGGACACTGATACGCTCAAACATTTTTGAGCATTACGGGTCTTAGTTATCCTGAAGGCAATTTGAGTTTTAGCGGATACTGACACGCTCAAACATTTACAAGCCTAACGGGTCTTAGTTATCCTGAAGGCAATTTGAGTTTCAGCGGATACTGACACGCTCAAACATATTCGAGCCTAACGGGTCTTAGTTATCCTGAAGGCAATTTGAGTTTCAGCGGATGCTGACACGCTCAAACATTTTCGAGCCTAACGGATCTTAGTTATCCTTAAGACAATTTGAGATTGAGCGGATACTGACACGCTTAAACATTTTCGAGCCTAATGGGTCATAGTTATCCTAAAGGCAATTTAAGTTTGAGCGGATACTGACACGCTCAAACATATTCGAGCCTAACGGGTTTTAGTTATCCTGAAGGCAATTTGAGTTTCAGCGGATGCTGACACGCTCAAACATGTTCGAGCCTAACGGGTCTTAATCATCAAGAAGGCAATTTGCGTTTGAGCGGATACTGACACGCTCAAACATTTTCAAGCCTAACGGGTCTTAGTTATTCAGAAGGCGATTTGCGTTTGAGCGGATACTGACACGCTCAAACATTTTCAAGCCTAACGGGTCTTAGTTATCCTGAAGGCAATTTGAGTTTGAGCGGATACTGACAAGCTCAAATATTTTCGAGCCTAACGGGTCTTAGTTATCCTGAAAGCAATTTGAGTTTGAGCGGATATAGACACGCTCAAACATTTTCAAGCCTAACAGGTCTTAGTTATCCTAAAGGCAATTTGAGTTTGAGCGGTTACTGACACGCTCAAACATTTTCAAGCCTAACGGGTCTTAGTTATCCTGTAGGCAATTTCAGTTTCAGCGGATACTGACACGCTCAAACATATTCGAACCTAACGGGTCTTAGTTATCCTGAAGGCAATTTGAGTTTCAGCGGATGCTGACACGCTCAAACATTTTCGAGCCTAACGGATCTTAGTTATCCTTAAGACAATTTGAGATTGAGCGGATACTGACACGCTTAAACATTTTTGAGCCTAATGGGTCTTAGTTATCCTAAAGGCAATTTAAGTTTGAGCGGATACTGACACGCTCAAACATATTCGAGCCTAACGGGTCTTAGTTATCCTGAAGGCAATTTGAGTTTCAGCGGATGCTGACACGCTCAAACATGTTCGAGCCTAACGGGTCTTAATCATCAAGAAGGCAATTTGCGTTTGAGCGGATACTGACACGCTCAAAAATTTTCAAGCCTAACGGGTCTTAGTTATTCAGAAGGCGATTTGCGTTTGAGCGGATACTGACACGCTCAAACATTTTCAAGCCTAACGGGTCTTAGTTATCCTGAAGGCAATTTGAGTTTGAGCGGATACTGACACGCTCAAATATTTTCGAGCCTAACGGGTCTTAGTTATCCTGAAAGCAATTTGAGTTTGAGCGGATATAGACACGCTCAAACATTTTCAAGCCTAACGGGTCTTAGTTATCCTAAAGGCAATTTGAGTTTGAGCGGATACTGACACGCTCAAACATTTTCAAGCCTAACGGGTCTTAGTTATCCTGAAGGCAATTTGAGTTTCAGCGGATACTGACACGCTCAAACATATTCGAGCCTAACGGGTCTTAGTTATCCTGAAGGCAATTTGAGTTTCAGCGGATGCTGACACGCTCAAACATTTTCGAGCCTAACGGATCTTAGTTATCCTTAAGACAATTTGAGATTGAGCGGATACTGACACGCTTAAACATTTTCGAGCCTAATGGGTCTTAGTTATCCTAAAGGCAATTTAAGTTTGAGCGGATACTGACACGCTCAAACATATTCGAGCCTAACGGGTCTTAGTTATCCTGAAGGCAATTTGAGTTTCAGCGGATGTTGACACGCTCAAACATGTTCGAGCCTAACGGGTCTTAATCATCAAGAAGGCAATTTGCGTTTGAGCGGATACTGACACGCTCAAACATTTTCAAGCCTAACGGGTCTTAGTTATTCAGAAGGCGATTTGCGTTTGAGCGGATACTGACACGCTCAAACATTTTCAAGCCTAACGGGTCTTAGTTATCCTGAAGGCAATTTGAGTTTGAGCGGATACTGACACGCTCAAATATTTTCGAGCCTAACGGTTCTTAGTTATCCTGAAAGCAATTTGAGTTTGAGCGGATATAGACACGCTCAAACATTTTCAAGCCTAACGGGTCTTAGTTATCCTAAAGGCAATTTGAGTTTGAGCGGATACTGACACGCTCAAACATTTTCGAGCCTAACGGGTCTTAATCATCCTGAAGGCAATTTGAGTTTGAGCGGATACTGACACGCTCATACATTTTCGAGCCCAATGGGTCTTAGTTATCCTGAAGGCAATTTAAGTTTGAGCGGATACTGACACGCTCAAACATATTCTAGCCTAACGAGTCTTAATCATCTAGAAGGCGATTTGCATTTGAGCGGATACTGACACGCTCAAACATTTTTGAGCCTAACCGGTCTTAGTTTTCCAGAAGGTAATTTTAGTTTGAGCGGACACTGACACGCTCAAACATTTTCAAGCCTAACGGGTCTTAGTTTCCCTGAAGGCAATTTGAGTTTCAGCGGATGCTGACACGCTCAAACATTTTCGAGCCTAACAGATCTTAGTTATCCTGAAGACAATTCGAGTATGAGCGGATACTGACATGCTCAAACATTTTCAAGCCTAACGGGTCTTAGTTATCCTGAAGGCAATTTGAGTTTGAGCGGATACTGACACGCTCAAACATTTTCGAGCCTAACGGGTCTTAGTTATCCTGAAGGCAATTTAAGTTTGAGAGGATACTGACACTCTCAAACATTTTCGAGCCTAACGGATCTTAGTTATCCTGAAGACAATTAGAGTTTGAGCGGATACTGACACGCTCAAACATTTTTGAGCCTAACCGGCGTTAATTAACCTGAAGGCAATTTGAGTTTGAGCGGATACTGACACGCTTAAACATTTTCGAGCCTAATGGGTCTTAGTTATCCTGAAGGCAATTTAAGTTTGAGCGGATACCGACACGCTCAAACATATTCGAGCCTAACGGGTCTTAGTTATCCTGAAGGCAATTTGAGTTTCAGCAGATGCTGACACGCTCAAACATTTTTGAGCCTAACGGATCTTAGTTATCCTTAAGACAATTTGAGATTGAGCAGATACTGACACGCTTAAACATTTTCTAGCCTAATGGGTCTTAGTTATCCTGAAGGCAATTTGAGTTTCAGCGGATGCTGACACGCTCAAACATATTCTAGCCTAACGGGTCTTAATCATCCAGAAGGCAATTTGCGTTTGAGCGGATACTGACATGCTCAAACATTTTCAAGCCTAACGGGTATTAGTTATCCAGAAGGCGATTTGCGTTTGAGCGGATACTGACACGCTCAAACATTTTCAAGCCTAACGGGTCTTAGTTATCCTGAAGGCAATTTGAGTTTGAGCGGATACTGACACGCTCAAACATTTTCGAGCCTAACGGGTCTTAGTTATCCAGATAGCAATTTGAGTTTGAGCGGATACTGACACGCTCATACATTTTCGAGCCCAATGGGTCTTAGTTATCCTGAAGGCAATTTAAGTTTGAGCGGATACTGACACGCTCAAAAATATTCTAGCCTAACGAGTCTTAATCATCCAGAAGGTGATTTGCGTTTGAGCGGATACTGACACGCTCAAACATTTTTGAGCCTAACCGGTCTTAGTTTTCCAAAAGGCAATTTTAGTTCGAGCGGACACTGATACGCTCAAACATTTTTGAGGCTTACGGGTCTTAGTTATCCTGAAGGCAATTTGAGTTTTAGCGGATACTGACACGCTCAAACATTTTCAAGCCTAACGGGTCTTAGTTATCCTGAAGGCAATTTGAGTTTCAGCGGATACTGACACGCTCAAACATATTCGATCCTAACGGGTCTTAGTTATCCTGAAGGCAATTTGAGTTTCAGCGGATGCTGACTCGCTCAAACATTTTCGAGCCTAACGGATATTAGTTATCTTTAAGAAAATTTGAGATTGAGCGGATACTGACACGCTTAAACATTTTCGAGCCTAATGGGTCTTAGTTATCCTGAAGGCAATTTAAGTTTGAGCGGATACTGACACGCTCAAACATATTCGAGCCTAACGGGTCTTAGTTATCCTGAAGGCAATTTGAGTTTCAGCGGATGCTGACACGCTCAAACATGTTCGAGCCTAACGGGTCTTAATCATCAAGAAGGCAATTTGCGTGTGAGAGGATACTGACACGCTCAAACATTTTCAAGCCTAACGGGTCTTAGTTATTTAGAAGGCGATTTTCGTTTGAGCGGATACTGACACGCTCAAACATTTTCGAGCCTAACGGGTCTTAGTTATCCTGAAAGCAATTTAAGTTTGAGAGGATACTGACACTCTCTAACATTTTCGAGCCTAACGGATCTTAGTTATCCCGAAGACAATTAGAGTTTGAGCGAATACTGACACGCTCAAACATTTTTGAGCCTAACCGGTGTTAGTTAACCTGAAGGCAATTTGAGTTTGAGCGGATACTGACACGCTTAAACATTTTCGAGCCTAATGGGTCTTAGTTATCCTGAAGGCAATTTAAGTTTGAGCGGATACCGACACGCTCAAACATATTCGAGCCTAACGGGTCTTAGTTATCCTGAAGGCAATTTGAGTTTCAGCGGATGCTGACACGCTCAAACATTTTTGAGCCTAACGGATCTTAGTTATCCTTAAGACAATTTGAGATTGAGCAGATACTGACACGCTTAAACATTTTCGAGCCTAATGGGTCTTAGTTATCCTGAAGGCAATTTGAGTTTCAGCGGATGCTGACACGCTCAAACATATTCTAGCCTAACGGGTCTTAATCATCCAGAAGGCAATTTGCGTTTGAGCGGATACTGACATGCTCAAACATTTTCAAGCCTAACGGGTCTTAGTTATCCAGAAGGCGATTTGCGTTTGAGCGGATACTGACACGCTCAAACATTTTCAAGCCTAACGGGTCTTAGTTATCCTGAAGGCAATTCGAGTTTGAGCGGATACTGACACGCTCAAACATTTTCGAGCCTAACGGGTCTTAGTTATCCTGATAGCAATTTGAGTTTGAGCGGATACTGACACGCTCATACATTTTCGAGCCCAATGGGTCTTAGTTATCCTGAAGGCAATTTAAGTTTGAGCGGATACTGACACGCTCAAACATATTCTAGCCTAACGAGTCTTAATCATCCAGAAGGTGATTTGCGTTTGAGCGGATACTGACACGCTCAAACATTTTTGAGCCTAACCGGTCTTAGTTTTCCAAAAGGCAATTTTAGTTTGAGCGGACACTGATACGCTCAAACATTTTTGAGCTTTACGGGTCTTAGTTATCCTGAAGGCAATTTGAGTTTTAGCGGATACTGACACGCTCAAACATTTTCAAGCCTAACGGGTCTTAGTTATCCTGAAGGCAATTTGAGTTTCAGCGGATACTGACACGCTCAAACATATTCGATCCTAACGGGTCTTAGTTATCCTGAAGGCAATTTGAGTTTCAGCGGATGCTGACTCGCTCAAACATTTTCGAGCCTAACAGATCTTAGTTATCTTTAAGAAAATTTGAGATTGAGCGGATACTGACACGCTTAAACATTTTCGAGCCTAATGGGTCTTAGTTATCCTGAAGGCAATTTAAGTTTGAGCGGATACTGACACGCTCAAACATATTCGAGCCTAACGGGTCTTAGTTATCCTGAAGGCAATTTGAGTTTCAGCGGATGCTGACACGCTCAAACATGTTCGAGCCTAACGGGTCTTAATCATCAAGAAGGCAATTTGCGTGTGAGCGGATACTGACACGCTCAAACATTTTCAAGCCTAACGGGTCTTAGTTATTCAGAAGGCGATTTGCGTTTGAGCGGATACTGACACGCTCAAACATTTTCAAGCCTAACGGGTCTTAGTTATCCTGAAGGCAATTTGCGTTTGAGCGGATACTGACACGCTCAAACATTTTCTAGCCAAACGGGTCTTAGTTATTCAGAAGGCGATTTGCGTTTGAGCGGATACTGACACGCTCAAACATTTTCAAGCCTAACGGGTCTTAGTTATCCTGAAAGCAATTTGAGTTTGAGCGGATATAGACACGCTCAAACATTTTCACGCCTAACGGGTCTTAGTTATCCTATAGGCAATTTGAGTTTGAGCGGATACTGACACGCTCATACATTTTCGAGCCCAATGGGTCTTAGTTATCCTGAAGGCAATTTAAGTTTGAGCGGATACTGACACGCTCAAACATATTATAGCCGAACGAGTCTTAATCATCCAGAAGGCGATTTGCGTTTGAGCGGATACTGACACGCTCAAACATTTTTGAGCCTAACCGGTCTTAGTTTTCCAGAAGGCAATTTTAGTTTGAGCGGACACTGACACGCTCAAACATTTTTTAGCCTTACGGGTCTTAGTTATCCTGAAGGCAATTTGAGTTTTAGCGGATGCTGACATGCTCAAACATTTTCGAGCCTAAAGGATCTTAGTTATCCTTAAGACAATTTGAGTTTGAGCGGATACTGACACGCTCAAACATTTTCGAGCCTAAAAGGTCTTAGTTTTCCTGAGGCAATTTGAGTTTGAGCGGATAGTGACACGCTCAAACATTTTCGAGCCTAACTGGTCTTAGATTCCCTGAAGGCAATTTGAGTTTCAGCGGATGCTGACACGCTCAAACATATTTGAGCCTAACGGATCTTAGTTATCCTGAAGACAATTCGAGTATGAGCGGATACTGACATGCTCAAACATTTTCGAGCCTAACCGGTCTTAGTTTTCCTGAAGGCAATTTTAGTTTGAGCAGATACTGACACGCTCAAACATTTTCGAGCCTAACGGGTCTTAGCTATCTTGAAGGCGATTTGAGTTTTAGCGGATACTGACACGCTCAAACATTTTCGAGCCTAACGGATCTTAGTTATCCTGAAGACAATTTGAGTTTGAGCGGATACTGACACGCTCAAACATTTTCGAGCCTAACAGGTCTTAGTTTTCCTGAGGCAATTTGAGTTTGAGCGGATAGTGACACGCTAAAACATTTTAGAGCCTAACGGGTCTTAGTTTCCCTGAAGGTAATTTGAGTTTCAGCGGATGCTGACTCGCTCAAACATTTTCGAGCCTAATGGATATTAGTTATCCTGAAGACAATTTGAGTTTGAGCGGATACTGACAGGCTCAAACATTTTCGAGCCTAACCGGTCTTAGTTTTCCTGAAGGCAATTTTAGTTTGAGCAGATACTGACACGCTCAAACATTTTCGAGCCTAACGGGTCTTAGCTATCCTGAGATAATTTGAGTTTGAGCGGATAGTGACACGCTCAAACATTTTTGAGCCTTACGGGTCTTAGTTATCCTGAAAGCAATTTGAGTTTTAGCGGATACTGACACGCTCAAACATTTTAAAGCCTAATGGGTCTTAGTTATCCTGAAGGCAATTTGAGTTTCAGCGGATGCTTACACGCTCAATCATTTTCAAGCCTAACGGATCTTGGTTATCCTTAAGACAATTTGAGTTTGAGCGGATACTGACACGCTCAAACATTTTCGAGTCTAAAAGGTCTTAGTTTTCCTGAGGCAATTTGAGTTTAAGCGGATAGTGACACGCTCAAACATTTTCGAGCCTAACGGGTCTTAGTTTCCCTGAAGGTAATTTGAGTTTCAGCGGATGCTAACACGCTCAAACATTTTCGAGCCTAATGGATATTAGTTATCCTGACGACAATTTGAGTTTGAGCGGATACTGACAGGCTCAAACATTTTCGAGCCTAATCGGTCTTAGTTTTCCTGAAGGCAATTTTAGTTTGAGCAGATACTGACACGCTCAAACATTTTCGAGCCTAACGGGTCTTAGCTATCCTGAGATAATTTGAGTTTGAGCGGAGAGTGACACGCTCAAACATGTTTGAGCCTAACGGGGTCTTAGTTTACCTGAAGGCAATTAGAGTTTGAGCGGATACTGACACGCTCAAACGTTTTCGAGCCTAACGAATCTTAGTTATCCTGAAGACAATTTGAGTTTGAGCGGATACTGACACGCTCAAACATTTTCGAGCCTAACCGGTCTTAGTTTTCCTGAAGGCAATTTTAGTTTGAGCGGATACTAACACGCTCAAACATTTTCGAGCCTAACGGGTCTTAGTTATCCTGAGGCAATTTGAGTTTGAGCAGATAGTGACACACTCAAACATTTTCGAGCCTAACTAGTCTTAGTTTTCCTGAAGGTAATTTTAGTTTGAGCAGATACTGACACGCTCAAACATATTCGAGCTTAACGGGTCTTAATCATCCTGAAGGCAATTTGAGTTTGAGCGGATACTGACACGCTCAAACATTTTTGAGCCTAACGGGTCTTAGTTATCCTGAAGGCGATTTGCGTATGAGCGGATAATGACACGCTCAAACATTTTCGAGCCTAACGGGTCTTAGTTATCCTGAAAACAATTTGAGTTTGAGCGGATACTGACAGGCTCAAACATTTTCGAGCCTAACGGGTCTTAGTTATCCTGAAGGCAATTTGAGTTTGAGCGGATACTGACACGCCTAAACATTTTCGAGCCTAACGAGTCTTAGTTATCCGGAAGGCAATTTAAGTTTGAGCGGATACTGACACGCTCAAACATTTTCGAGCCTAACCGGTCCTAGTTTTCCCGAAGGCAATTTTAGTTTGAGCGGATACTGACACGCTCAAACATTTTCGAGCCTAAAGGGTCTTAGTTATCCTGAAGGTAAATTGAGTTTGAGCGGATACTGACACGCTCAAACATTTTCGAGCCTAACGGGTCTTAGTTATCCTTAAGACAATTTGAGTTTGAGCGGATACTGACCCGCTCAAACATTTTCGAGCCTAAAAGGTCTTAGATTTCCTGAGGCAATTTGAGTTTGAGCGGATAGTAACACGCTCAAACATTTTCGAGCCTAACGGGTCTTAGTTTACCTGAAGGCAATTTTAGTTTGAGCAGATACTGACACGCTCAAACATATTCGAGCTTAACGGGTCTTAATCATCCTGAAGGCAATTTGAGTTTGAGCGGATACTGACACGCTCAAACATTTTTGAGCCTAACGGGTCTTAGTTATCCTGAAGGCGATTTGCGTATGAGCGGATACTGACACGCTCAAACATTTTCGAGCCTAACGGGTCTTAGTTATCCTGAAAACAATTTGAGTTTGAGCGGATACTGACACGCTCAAACATTTTCGAGCCTAACGGGTCTTAGTTATCCTGAAGGCAATTTGAGTTTGAGCGGATACTGACACGCCTAAACATTTTCGATCCTAACGAGTCTTAGTTATCCGGAAGGCAATTTAAGTTTGAGCGGATACTGACACGCTCAAACATTTTCGAGCCTAACCGGTCTTAGTTTTCCCGAAGGCGATTTTAGTTTGAGCGGATACTGACACGCTCAAACATTTTCGAGCCTAAAGGGTCTTAGTTATCCTGAAGGTAAATTGAGTTTGAGCGGATACTGACACGCTCAAACATTTTCGAGCCTAACGGGTCTTAGTTATCCTTAAGACAATTTGAGTTTGAGCGGATACTGACCCGCTCAAACATTTTCGAGCCTAAAAGGTCTTAGATTTCCTGAGTCAATTTGAGTTTGAGCGGATAGTAACACGCTCAAACATTTTCGAGCCTAACGGGTCTTAGTTTACCTGAAGGCAATTTGAGTTTCAGTGGATGCTGACACGCTCAAACATTTTTGAGCCTAACGGGTCTTAGTTATCCTGAAGGCGATTTGCGTTAGAGCGGATACTGACACGCTCAAACATTTTCGAGCCTAACGGGTCTTAGTTATCCTGAAAACAATTTGAGTTTGAGCGGATACTGACACGCTCAAACATTTTCGAGCCTAACGGGTCTTAGTTATCCTGAAGGCAATTTGAGTTTGAGCGGATACTGACACGCTCAAACATTTTCGAGCCTAAAGGGTCTTAGTTATCCTGAAGGTAAATTGAGTTTGAGCGGATACTGACACGCTCAAACATTTTCGAGCCTAACGGGTCTTAGTTATCCTTAAGACAATTTGAGTTTGAGCGGATACTGACCCGCTCAAACATTTTTGAGCCTAAAAGGTCTTAGATTTCCTGAGGCAATTTGAGTTTGAGCGGATAGTAACACGCTCAAACATTTTCGAGCCTAACGGGTCTTAGTTTACCTGAAGGCAATTTGAGTTTCAGTGGATGCTGACACGCTCAAACATTTTTGAGCCTAACGGGTCTTAGTTATCCTGAAGGCGATTTGCGTTAGAGCGGATACTGACACGCTCAAACATTTTCGAGCCTAACGGGTCTTAGTTATCCTGAAAACAATTTGAGTTTGAGCGGATACTGACACGCTCAAACATTTTCGAGCCTAACGGGTCTTAGTTATCCTGAAGGCAATTTGAGTTTGAGCGGATACTGACACGCTCAAACATTTTCGAGCCTAACGGGTCTTAGTTATCCTGAACGCAATTTGAGTTTGAGCGGATACTGACACGCCTAAACATTTTCGAGCCTAACGAGTCTTAGTTATCCGGAAGGCAATTTAAGTTTGAGCGGATACTGACACGCTCAAACATTTTCGAGCCTAACCGGTCTTAGTTTTCCCGAAGGCAATTTTAGTTTGAGCGGATACTGACACGCTCAAACATTTTCGAGCCTAAAGGGTCTTAGTTATCTTGAAGGTAATTTGAGTTTGAGCGGATACTGACGCGCTCAAAAATATTCTAGCCTAACGAGTCTTAATCATCCAGAAGGCGATTTGCGTTTGAGCGGATACTGACACGCTCAATCATTTTTGAGCCTAACCGGTCTTAGTTTTCCAGAAGGCAATTTTTGTTTGATCGGACACTGACACGCTCAAACATTTTTGAGCCTTACAGGTCTTAGTTATCCTGAAGGCAATTTGAGTTTGAGCGGATACTGACCCGCTCAAACATTTTCGAGCCTAAAAGGTCTTAGATTTCCTGAGTCAATTTGAGTTTGAGCGGATAGTAACACGCTCAAACATTTTCGAGCCTAACGGGTCTTAGTTTACCTGAAGGCAATTTGAGTTTCAGTGGATGCTGACACGCTCAAACATTTTTGAGCCTAACGGGTCTTAGTTATCCTGAAGGCGATTTGCGTTAGAGCGGATACTGACACGCTCAAACATTTTCGAGCCTAACGGGTCTTAGTTATCCTGAAAACAATTTGAGTTTGAGCGGATACTGACACGCTCAAACATTTTCGAGCCTAACGGGTCTTAGTTATCCTGAAGGCAATTTGAGTTTGAGCGGATACTGACACGCTCAAACATTTTCGAGCCTAAAGGGTCTTAGTTATCCTGAAGGTAAATTGAGTTTGAGCGGATACTGACACGCTCAAACATTTTCGAGCCTAACGGGTCTTAGTTATCCTTAAGACAATTTGAGTTTGAGCGGATACTGACCCGCTCAAACATTTTTGAGCCTAAAAGGTCTTAGATTTCCTGAGGCAATTTGAGTTTGAGCGGATAGTAACACGCTCAAACATTTTCGAGCCTAACGGGTCTTAGTTTACCTGAAGGCAATTTGAGTTTCAGTGGATGCTGACACGCTCAAACATTTTTGAGCCTAACGGGTCTTAGTTATCCTGAAGGCGATTTGCGTTAGAGCGGATACTGACACGCTCAAACATTTTCGAGCCTAACGGGTCTTAGTTATCCTGAAAACAATTTGAGTTTGAGCGGATACTGACACGCTCAAACATTTTCGAGCCTAACGGGTCTTAGTTATCCTGAAGGCAATTTGAGTTTGAGCGGATACTGACACGCTCAAACATTTTCGAGCCTAACGGGTCTTAGTTATCCTGAACGCAATTTGAGTTTGAGCGGATACTGACACGCCTAAACATTTTCGAGCCTAACGAGTCTTAGTTATCCGGAAGGCAATTTAAGTTTGAGCGGATACTGACACGCTCAAACATTTTCGAGCCTAACCGGTCTTAGTTTTCCCGAAGGCAATTTTAGTTTGAGCGGATACTGACACGCTCAAACATTTTCGAGCCTAAAGGGTCTTAGTTATCTTGAAGGTAATTTGAGTTTGAGCGGATACTGACGCGCTCAAAAATATTCTAGCCTAACGAGTCTTAATCATCCAGAAGGCGATTTGCGTTTGAGCGGATACTGACACGCTCAATCATTTTTGAGCCTAACCGGTCTTAGTTTTCCAGAAGGCAATTTTTGTTTGATCGGACACTGACACGCTCAAACATTTTTGAGCCTTACAGGTCTTAGTTATCCTGAAGGCAATTTGAGTTTTAGCGGATACTGACATGCTCAAACATTTTCAAGCCTAACGGGTCTTAGTTATCCTGAAGGCAATTTGAGTTTCAGCTGATGCTGACACGCTCAATCATTTTCAACCCTAACGGATCTTAGTTATCCTTAAGACAATTTGAGTTTGAGCGGATACTGACACGCTCAAACATTTTCGAGCCTAAAAGGTCTTAGTTTTTCTGAGGCAATTTGAGTTTGAGCGGATAGTAACACGCTCAAACATTTTCGAGCCTAACGGGTCTTAGTTTACTTGAAGGCAATTTGAGTTTCAGTGGATGCAGACACGCTCAAACATTTTTGAGCCTAACGGGTCTTAGTTATCCTGAAGGCGATTTGCGTTAGAGCGGATACTGACACGCTCAAACATTTTCGAGCCTAACGGGTCTTAGTTATCCTGAAAACAATTTGAGTTTGAGCGGATACTGACACGCTCAAACATTTTCGAGCCTAACGGGTCTTAGTTATCCTGAAGGCAATTTGAGTTTGAGCGGATACTGACACGCTTAAACATTTTCGAGCCTAACGAGTCTTAGTTATCCGAAAGGCAATTTAAGTTTGAGCGGATACTGACACGCTCAAACATTTTCGAGACTAACTGGTCTTAGTTTTCCCGAAGGCAATTTTAGTTTGAGCGGATACTGACACGCTCAAACATTTTCGAGCCTAAAGGGTCTTAGTTATCCTGAAGGTAATTTGAGTTTGAGCGGATACTGACACGCTCAAACATTTTCGAGCCTAACGGGTCTTAGTTATCCTGAAAGCAATTTGAGTTTGAGCGGATACTGACACGCTCAAACATTTTCAAGCCTAACGGGTCTTAATCATCCAGAAGGCGATTTGCGTTTGAGCGGATACTGACACGCTCAAACATTTTCAAGCCTAACGGGTCTTAGTTATCCTGAAGGCAATTTGAGTTTGAGCGGATACTGACACGCTCAAACATTTTCGAGCCTAACGGGTCTTAGTTATCCTGAAAGCAATTTGAGTTTGAGCGGATACTGACACGCTCAAACATTTTCGAGCCTAACGGGTCTTAGTTATCCTGAAAGCAATTTGAGTTTGAGCGGATATAGACACGCTCAAACATTTTCAAGCCTAACGGGTCTTAGTTATCCTAAAGGCAATTTGAGTTTGAGCGGATACTGACACGCTCATACATTTTCGAGCCTAACGAGTCTTAGTTATCCTGAAGGCGATTTGAGTTTTAGCGGATACTGACACGCTCAAACATTTTCAAGCCTAACGGGTCTTAGTTTACCTGAAGGCAATTTGAGTTTCAGTGGATGCTGACACGCTCAAACATTTTTGAGCCTAACGGGTCTTAGTTATCCTGAAGGTAAATTGAGTTTGAGCGGATACTGACACGCTCAAACATTTTCGAGCCTAACGGGTCTTAGTTATCCTTAAGACAATTTGAGTTTGAGCGGATACTGACCCGCTCAAACATTTTCGAGCCTAAAAGGTCTTAGATTTCCTGAGGCAATTTGAGTTTGAGCGGATAGTAACACGCTCAAACATTTTCGAGCCTAACGGGTCTTAGTTTACCTGAAGGCAATTTTAGTTTGAGCAGATACTGACACGCTCAAACATATTCGAGCTTAACGGGTCTTAATCATCCTGAAGGCAATTTGAGTTTGAGCGGATACTGACACGCTCAAACATTTTTGAGCCTAACGGGTCTTAGTTATCCTGAAGGCGATTTGCGTATGAGCGGATACTGACACGTTCAAACATTTTCGAGCCTAACGGGTCTTAGTTATCCTGAAAACAATTTGAGTTTGAGCGGATACTGACACGCTCAAACATTTTCGAGCCTAACGGGTCTTAGTTATCCTGAAGGCAATTTGAGTTTGAGCGGATACTGACACGCCTAAACATTTTCGAGCCTAACGAGTCTTAGTTATCCGGAAGGCAATTTAAGTTTGAGCGGATACTGACACGCTCAAACATTTTCGAGCCTAACCGGTCTTAGTTTTCCCGAAGGCAATTTTAGTTTGAGCGGATACTGACACGCTCAAACATTTTCGAGCCTAAAGGGTCTTAGTTATCCTGAAGGTAAATTGAGTTTGAGCGGATACTGACACGCTCAAACATTTTCGAGCCTAACGGGTCTTAGTTATCCTTAAGACAATTTGAGTTTGAGCGGATACTGACCCGCTCAAACATTTTCGAGCCTAAAAGGTCTTAGATTTCCTGAGGCAATTTGAGTTTGAGCGGATAGTAACACGCTCAAACATTTTCGAGCCTAACGGGTCTTAGTTTACCTGAAGGCAATTTGAGTTTCAGTGGATGCTGACACGCTCAAACATTTTTGAGCCTAACGGGTCTTAGTTATCCTGAAGGCGATTTGCGTTAGAGCGGATACTGACACGCTCAAACATTTTCAAGCCTAACGGGTCTTAGTTATCCTAAAGGCAATTTGAGTTTGAGCGGATACTGACACGCTCATACATTTTCGAGCCTAACGAGTCTTAGTTATCCTGAAGGCGATTTGAGTTTTAGCGGATACTGACACGCTCAAACATTTTCAAGCCTAACGGGTCTTAGTTTACCTGAAGGCAATTTGAGTTTCAGTGGATGCTGACACGCTCAAACATTTTTGAGCCTAACGGGTCTTAGTTATCCTGAAGGTAAATTGAGTTTGAGCGGATACTGACACGCTCAAACATTTTCGAGCCTAACGGGTCTTAGTTATCCTTAAGGCAATTTAAGTTTGAGCGGATACTGACACGCTCAAACATTTTCGAGCCTAACCGGTCTTAGTTTTCCCGAAGGCAATTTTAGTTTGAGCGGATACTGACACGCTCAAACATTTTCGAGCCTAAAGGGTCTTAGTTATCTTGAAGGTAATTTGAGTTTGAGCGGATACTGACGCGCTCAAAAATATTCTAGCCTAACGAGTCTTAATCATCCAGAAGGCGATTTGCCTTTGAGCGGATACTGACACGCTCAATCATTTTTGAGCCTAACCGGTCTTAGTTTTCCAGAAGGCAATTTTTGTTTGATCGGATACTGACACGCTCAAACATTTTTGAGCCTTACAGGTCTTAGTTATCCTGAAGGCAATTTGAGTTTTAGCGGATACTGACACGCTCAAACATTTTCAAGCCTAACGGGTCTTAGTTATCCTGAAGGCAATTTGAGTTTCAGCTGATGCTGACACGCTCAATCATTTTCAACCCTAACGGATCTTAGTTATCCTTAAGACAATTTGAGTTTGAGCGGATACTGACACGCTCAAACATTTTCGAGCCTAAAAGGTCTTAGTTTTTCTGAGGCAATTTGAGTTTGAGCGGATAGTAACACGCTCAAACATTTTCGAGCCTAACGGGTCTTAGTTTACCTGAAGGCAATTTGAGTTTCAGTGGATGCTGACACGCTCAAACATTTTTGAGCCTAACGGGTCTTAGTTATCCTGAAGGCGATTTGCGTTAGAGCGGATACTGACACGCTCAAACATTTTCGAGCATAACGGGTCTTAGTTATCCTGAAAACAATTTGAGTTTGAGCGGATACTGACACGCTCAAACATTTTCGAGCCTAACGGGTCTTAGTTATCCTGAAGGCAATTTGAGTTTGAGCGGATACTGACACGCTTAAACATTTTCGAGCCTAACGAGTCTTAGTTATCCGGAAGGCAATTTAAGTTTGAGCGGATACTGACACGCTCAAACATTTTCGAGACTAACTGGTCTTAGTTTTCCCGAAGGCAATTTTAGTTTGAGCGGATACTGACACGCTCAAACATTTTCGAGCCTAAAGGGTCTTAGTTATCCTGAAGGTAATTTGAGTTTGAGCGGATACTGACACGCTCAAACATTTTCGAGCCTAACGGGTCTTAGTTATCCTGAAAACAATTTGCGTTAGAGCGGATACTGACACGCTCAAACATTTTCGAGCCTAACGGGTCTTAGTTATCCTGAAAACAATTTGAGTTTGAGCGGATACTGACACGCTCAAACATTTTCGAACCTAACGGGTCTTAGTTATCCTTAATACAATTTAAGTTTGAGCGGATACTGACACGCTCAAACATATTCGAGCCTAACGGGTCTTAATCATCCAGAAGGCGATTTGCGTTTGAGCGGATACTGACACGCTCAAACATTTTCAAGCCTAACGGGTCTTAGTTATCCTGAAGGCAATTTGAGTTTGAGCGGATACTGACACGCTCAAACATTTTCGAGCCTAACGGGCCTTAGTTATCCTGAAAGCAATTTGAGTTTGAGCGGATATAGACACGCTCAAACATTTTCAAGCCTAACGGGTCTTAGTTATCCTAAAGGCAATTTGAGTTTGAGCGGATACTGACACGCTCATACATTTTCGAGCCTAACGAGTCTTAGTTACCCTGAAGGCGATTTGAGTTTTAGCGGATACTGACACGCTCAAACATTTTCGAGCCTAACGGGTCTTAGTTATCCTGAAGGCGATTAGCGTTTGAGCGGATACTGACACGCTCAAACATTTTCGAGCCTAACGGGTCTTAGTTATCCTGAAAACAATTTGAGTTTGAGCGGATACTGACACGCTCAAATATTTTCGAGTCTAACGGGTCATAGTTATCCTGAAGGCAATTTGAGTTTGAGCGGATACTGACACGCTTAAACATTTTCGAGCCTAACGAGTCTTAGTTATCCGGAAGGGAATTTAAGTTTGAGCGGATACTGACACGCTCAAACATTTTCGAGCGTAACCGGTCTTAGTTTTCCCGAAGGCAATTTTAGTTTGAGCGGATACTGACACGCTCAAACATTTTCGAGCCTAAAGGGTCTTAGTTATCCTGAAAGTAATTTGAGTTTGAGCGGATACTGACACGCTCAAACATTTTCAAGCCTAACGGGTCTTAATCATCCAGAAGGCGATTTGCCTTTGAGCGGATACTGATACGCTCAAACATTTTCAAGCCTAACGGGTCTTAGTTATCCTGAAGGCAATTTGAGTTTGAGCGGATACTGACACGCTCAAACATTTTCGAGCCTAACGGGTCTTAGTTATCCTGAAAGCAATTTGAGTTTGAGAGGATACTGACACGCTCAAACATTTTCGAGCCTAACGGGTCTTAGTTATCCTGAAAGCAATTTGAGTTTGAGCGGATATAGACACGCTCAAACATTTTCAAGCCTAACGGGTCTTAGTTATCCTAAAGGCAATTTGAGTTTGAGCGGATACTGACACGCTCATACATTTTCGAGCCTAACGAGTCTTAGTTATCCTGAAGGCGATTTGAGTTTTAGCGGATACTGACACGCTCAAACATTTTCAAGCCTAACGGGTCTTAGTTATCCTGAAGGCAATTTGAGTTTCAGCTGATGCTGACACGCTCAATCATTTTCAACCCTAACGGATCTTAGTTATCCTTAAGACAATTTGAGTTTGAGCGGATACTGACACGCTCAAACATTTTCGAGCCTAAAAGGTCTTAGTTTTTCTGAGGCAATTTGAGTTTGAGCGGATAGTAACACGCTCAAACATTTTCGAGCCTAACGAGTCTTAGTTTACCTGAAGGCAATTTGAGTTTCAGTGGATGCTGACACGCTCAAACATTTTTGAGCCTAACGGGTCTTAGTTATCCTGAAGGCGATTTGCGTTAGAGCGGATACTGACACGCTCAAACATTTTCGAGCCTAACGGGTCTTAGTTATCCTGAAAACAATTTGAGTTTGAGCGGATACTGACACGCTCAAACATTTTCGAGCCTAACGGGTCTTAGTTATCCTGAAGGCAATTTGAGTTTGAGCGGATACTGACACGCTTAAACATTTTCTAGCCTAACGAGTCTTAGTTATCCGGAAGGCAATTTAAGTTTGAGCGGATACTGACACGCTCAAACATTTTCGAGACTAACTGGTCTTAGTTTTCCCGAAGGCAATTTTAGTTTGAGCGGATACTGACACGCTCAAACATTTTCGAGCCTAAAGGGTCTTAGTTATCCTGAAGGAAATTTGAGTTTGAGCGGATACTGACACGCTCAAACATTTTCGAGCCTAACGGGTCTTAGTTATCCTGAAAACAATTTGAGTTTGAGCGGATACTGACACGCTCAAACATTTTCGAACCTAACGGGTCTTAGTTATCCTGAAGACAATTTAAGTTTGAGCGGATACTGACACGCTCAAACATATTCGAGCCTAACGGGTCTTAATCATCCAGAAGGCGATTTGCGTTTGAGCGGATACTGACACGCTCAAACATTTTCAAGCCTAACGGGTCTTAGTTATCCTGAAGGCAATTTGAGTTTGAGCGGATACTGACACGCTCAAACATTTTCGAGCCTAACGGGCCTTAGTTATCCTGAAAGCAATTTGAGTTTGAGCGGATATAGACACGCTCAAACATTTTCAAGCCTAACGGGTCTTAGTTATCCTAAAGGCAATTTGAGTTTGAGCGGATACTGACACGCTCATACATTTTCGAGCCTAACGAGTCTTAGTTACCCTGAAGGCGATTTGAGTTTTAGCGGATACTGACACGCTCAAACATTTTCGAGCCTAACGGGTCTTAGTTATCCTGAAGGCGATTAGCGTTTGAGCGGATACTGACACGCTCAAACATTTTCGAGCCTAACGGGTCTTAGTTATCCTGAAAACAATTTGAGTTTAAGCGGATACTGACACGCTCAAACATTTTCGAGTCTAACGAGTCATAGTTATCCTGAAGGCAATTTGAGTTTGAGCGGATACTGACACGCTTAAACATTTTCGAGCCTAACGAGTCTTAGTTATCCGGAAGGGAATTTAAGTTTGAGCGGATACTGACACGCTCAAACATTTTCGAGCGTAACCGGTCTTAGTTTTCCCGAAGGCAATTTTAGTTTGAGCGGATACTGACACGCTCAAACATTTTCGAGCCTAAAGGGTCTTAGTTATCCTGAAGGTAATTTGAGTTTGAGCGGATACTGACACGCTCAAACATTTTCAAGCCTAACGGGTCTTAATCATCCAGAAGGCGATTTGCGTTTGAGCGGATACTGACACGCTCAAACATTTTCAAGCCTAACGGGTCTTAGTTATCCTGAAGGCAATTTGAGTTTGAGCGGATACTGACACGCTCAAACATTTTCGAGCCTAACGGGTCTTAGTTATCCTGAAAGCAATTTGAGTTTGAGCGGATACTGACACGCTCAAACATTTTCGAGCCTAACGGGTCTTAGTTATCCTGAAAGCAATTTGAGTTTGAGCGGATATAGACACGCTCAAACATTTTCAAGCCTAACGGGTCTTAGTTATCCTAAAGGCAATTTGAGTTTGAGCGGATACTGACACGCTCATACATTTTCGAGCCTAACGAGTCTTAGTTATCCTGAAGGCGATTTGAGTTTTAGCGGATACTGACACGCTCAAACATTTTCAAGCCTAACGGGTCTTAGTTATCCTGAAGGCAATTTGAGTTTCAGCTGATGCTGACACGCTCAATCATTTTCAACCCTAACGGATCTTAGTTATCCTTAAGACAATTTGAGTTTGAGCGGATACTGACACGCTCAAACATTTTCGAGCCTAAAAGGTCTTAGTTTTTCTGAGGCAATTTGAGTTTGAGCGGATAGTAACACGATCAAACATTTTCGAGCCTAACGGGTCTTAGTTTTCCCGAAGGCAATTTTAGTTTGAGCGGATACTGACACGCTCAAACATTTTTGAGCCTAAAGGGTCTTAGTTATCCTGAAGGTAATTTGAGTTTGAGCGGATACTGACACGCTCAAACATTTTCAAGCCTAACGGGTCTTAATCATCCAGAAGGCGATTTGCGTTTGAGCGGATACTGACACGCTCAAACATTTTCAAGCCTAACGGGACTTAGTTATCCTGAAGGCAATTTGAGTTTGAGCGGATACTGACACGCTCAAACATTTTCGAGCCTAACGGGTCTTAGTTATCCTGAAAGCAATTTGAGTTTGAGCGGATATAGACACGCTCAAACATTTTCAAGCCTAACGGGTCTTAGTTATCCTAAAGGCAATTTTAGTTTGAGCGGATACTGACACACTCATACATTTTCGAGCCTAACGGGTCTTAGTTATCCTGAAAACAATTTGAGTTTGAGCGGATACTGACACGCTCAAACATTTTCGAGTCTAACGGGTCATAGTTATCCTGAAGGCAATTTGAGTTTGAGCGGATACTGACACGCTTAAACATTTTCGAGCCTAACGAGTCTTAGTTATCCGGAAGGTAATTTAAGTTTGAGCGGATACTGACACGCTCAAACATTTTCGAGAGTAACCGGTCTTAGTTTTCCAGAAGGCAATTTTTGTTTGATCGGACACTGACACGCTCAAACATTTTTGAGCCTTATAGGTCTTAGTTATCCTGAAGGCAATTTGAGTTTTAGCGGATACTGACACGCTCAAACATTTTCAAGCCTAATGGGTTTTAGTTATCCTGAAGGCAATTTGAATTTCAGCTGATGCTGACACGCTCAATCATTTTCAACCCTAACGGAACTTAGTTATCCTTAAGACAATTTGAGTTTGAGCGGATACTGACACGCTCAAGCATTTTCGAGCCTAAAAGGTCTTAGTTTTTCTGAGGCAATTTGAGTTTGAGCGGATAGTAACACGCTCAAACATTTTCGAGCCTAACGGGTCTTAGTTTACCTGAAGGCAATTTGAGTTTCAGTGGATGCTGACACGCTCAAACATTTTTGAGCCTAACGGGTCTTAGTTATCCTGAAGGCGATTTGCGTTAGAGCGGATACTGACACGCTCAAACATTTTCGAGCCTAACGGGTCTTAGTTATCCTGAAAACAATTTGAGTTTGAGCGGATACTGACACGCTCAAACATTTTCGAGCCTAACGGGTCTTAGTTATCCTGAAGGCAATTTGAGTTTGAGCGGATACTGACACGCTTAAACATTTTCGAGCCTAACGAGTCTTAGTTATCCGGAAGGCAATTAAAGTTTGAGCGGATACTGACACGCTCAAACATTTTCGAGACTAACTGGTCTTAGTTTTCCCGAAGGCAATTTTAGTTTGAGCGGATACTGACACGCTCAAACATTTTCGAGCCTAAAGGGTCTTAGTTATCCTGAAGGTAATTTGAGTTTGAGCGGATACTGACACGCTCAAACATTTTCGAGCCTAACGGGTCTTAGTTATCCTGAAAACAATTTGCGTTAGAGCGGATACTGACACGCTCAAACATATTCGAGCTTAACGGGTCTTAGTTATCCTGAAAACAATTTGAGTTTGAGCGGATACTGACACGTTCAAACATTTTCGAACCTAACGGGTCTTAGTTATCCTGAAGGCAATTTAAGTTTGAGCGGATACTGACACGCTCAAACATATTCGAGCCTAATGGGTCTTAATCATCCAGAAGGCGATTTGCGTTTGAGCGGATACTAACACGCTCAAACATTTTCAAGCCTAACGGGTCTTAGTTATCCTGAAAGCAATTTGAGTTTGAGCGGATACTGACACGCTCAAACATTTTCGAGCCTAACGGGTCTTAGTTATCCTGAAAGCAATTTGAGTTTGAGCGGATATAGACACGCTCAAACATTTTCAAGCCTAACGGGTCTTAGTTAACCTAAAGGCAATTTGAGTTTGAGCGGATACTGACACACTCATACATTTTCGAGCCTAACGAGTCTTAGTTACCCTGAAGGCGATTTGAGTTTTAGCGGATACTGACACGCTCAAACATTTTTGAGCCTAACGGGTCTTAGTTATCCTGAAGGCGATTAGCGTTTGAGCGGATACTGACACGCTCAAACATTTTCGAGCCTAACGGGTCTTAGTTATCCTGAAAACAATTTGAGTTTGAGCGGATACTGACACGCTCAAACATTTTCGAGTCTAACGGGTCATAGTTATCCTGAAGGCAATTTGAGTTTGAGCGGATACTGACACGCTTAAACATTTTCGAGCCTAACGAGTCTTAGTTATCCGGAAGGGAATTTAAGTTTGAGCGGATACTGACACGCTCAAACATTTTCGAGCGTAACCGGTCTTAGTTTTCCCGAAGGAAATTTTAGTTTGAGCGGATACTGACACGCTCAAACATTTTCGAGCCTAAAGGGTCTTAGTTATCCTGAAGGTAATTTGAGTTTGAGCGGATACTGACACGCTCAAACATTTTCGAGCCTAACGGGTCTTAGTTATCCTGAAAGCAATTTGAGTTTGAGCGGATATAGACACGCTCAAACATTTTCAAGCCTAACGGGTCTTAGTTATCCTAAAGGCAATTTTAGTTTGAGCGGATACTGACACGCTCATACATTTTCGAGCCTAACGAGTCTTAGTTATCCTGAAGGCGATTTGAGTTTTAGCGGATATAGACACGCTCAAACATTTTCAAGCCTAACGGGTCTTAGTTATCCTAAAGGCAATTTTAGTTTGAGCGGATACTGACACGCTCATACATTTTCGAGCCTAACGAGTCTTAGTTATCCTGAAGGCGATTTGAGTTTTAGCGGATACTGACACGCTCAACTATTTTAGAGCCTAACTGGTCTTACTTTTCTTGAAGGCAATTTAAGTTTAAGAGGATACTGACACTCTCAAACATTTTCGAGCCTAACGGATCTTAGTTATCCTGAAGAAAATTTGAGTTTGAGCGGATACTGACACGCTCAAACATTTTCGACCCTAACCGGTGTTAGTTAGCCTGAAGGCAATTTGAATTTGAGCGGATACTGACACGCTTAAACATTTTCGAGCCTAATGGGTCTTAGTTATCCTGAAGGCAATTTAAGTTTGAGCGGATACTGACACGCTCAAACATATTCGAGCCTAACGAGTCTTAGTTATCCTGAAAGCAATTTGAGTTTGAGCGGATATAGACACGCTCAAACATTTTCAAGCCTAACGGGTCTTAGTTATCCTAAAGGCAATTTTAGTTTGAGCGGATACTGACACGCTCATACATTTTCGAGCCTAACGAGTCTTAGTTATCCTGAAGGCGATTTGAGTTTTAGCGGATACTGACACGCTCAACTATTTTAGAGCCTAACTGGTCTTACTTTTCTTGAAGGCAATTTAAGTTTAAGAGGATACTGACACTCTCAAACATTTTCGAGCCTAACGGATCTTAGTTATCCTGAAGAAAATTTGAGTTTGAGCGGATACTGACACGCTCAAACATTTTCGACCCTAACCGGTGTTAGTTAGCCTGAAGGCAATTTGAATTTGAGCGGATACTGACACGCTTAAACATTTTCGAGCCTAATGGGTCTTAGTTATCCTGAAGGCAATTTAAGTTTGAGCGGATACTGACACGCTCAAACATATTCGAGCCTAACGAGTCTTAGTTATCCTGAAAGCAATTTGAGTTTGAGCGGATATAGACACGCTCAAACATTTTCAAGCCTAACGGGTCTTAGTTATCCTTAAGGCAATTTGAGTTTGAGCGGATACTGACACGCTCATACATTTTCGAGCCTAACGAGTCTTAGTTATCCTGAAGGCGATTTGAGTTTTAGCGGATACTGACACGCTCAAACATTTTTGAGCCTAACGGGTCTTAGTTATCCTGAAGGCGATTTGCGTTTGAGCGGATACTGACACGCTCAAACATTTTCGAGCCTAATGGGTCTTAGTTATCCTGAAAACAATTTGAGTTTAAGCGGATACTGACACGCTCAAACATTTTCGAGCCTAACGGGTCATAGTTATCCTGAAGGCAATTTTAGTTTGAGCGGATACTGACACGCTCATACATTTTCGAGCCTAACGAGTCTTAGTTATCCTGAAGGCGATTTGAGTTTTAGCGGATACTGACACGCTCAACTATTTTAGAGCCTAACCGGTCTTACTTTTCTTGAAGGCAATTTAAGTTTAAGAGGATACTAACACTCTCAAACATTTTCGAGCCTAACGGATCTTAGTTATCCAGAAGAAAATTTGAGTTTGAGCGGATACTGACACGCTCAAACATTTTCGACCCTAACCGGTGTTAGTTAGCCTGAAGGCAATTTGAATTTGAGCGGATACTGACACGCTTTAACATTTTCGAGCCTAATGGGTCTTAGTTATCCTGAAGGCAATTTAAGTTTGAGCGGATACTTACACGCTCAAACATATTCGAGCCTAACGGGTCTTAATCATCCAGAAGGCGATTTGCGTTTGAGCGGATACTGACACGCTCAAACATTTTCAAGCCTAACGGGTCTTAGTTATCCTGAAGGCAATTCGAGTTTGAGCGGATACTGACACGCTCAAACATTTTCGAGCCTAACGGGTCTTAGTTATCCTGAAAGCAATTTGAGTTTGAGCGGATATAGACACGCTCAAACATTTTCAAGCCTAACGGGTCTTAGTTATCCTTAAGGCAATTTGAGTTTGAGCGGATACTGACACGCTCATACATTTTCGAGCCTAACGAGTCTTAGTTATCCTGAAGGCGATTTGAGTTTTAGCGGATACTGACACGCTCAAACATTTTTGAGCCTAACGGGTCTTAGTTATCCTGAAGGCGATTTGCGTTTGAGCGGATACTGACACGCTCAAACATTTTCGAGCCTAATGGGTCTTAGTTATCCTGAAAACAATTTGAGTTTGAGCGGATACTGACACGCTCAAACATTTTCGAGTCTAACGGGTCATAGTTATCCTGAAGGCAATTTGAGTTTGAGCGGATACTGACACGCTTATACATTTTCGAGCCTAACGAGTCTTAGTTATCCGGAAGGCAATTTAAGTTTGAGCGGATACTGACACGCTCAAACATTTTCGAGCCTAACCGGTCTTAGTTTTCCCGAAGGCAATTTTTGTTTGAGCGGATACTGACACTCTCAAACATTTTCGAGCCTAAAGGGTCTTAGTTATCCTGAAGGTAATTTGAGTTTGAGCGGATACTGACACGCTCAAACATTTTCAAGCCTAACGGGTCTTAGTTATCATGAGGCAATTTGAGTTTGAGCGGATAGTGACACAGTCAACTATTTTAGAGCCTAACTGGTCTTACTTTTCTTGAAGGCAATTTAAGTTTGAGAGGATACTGACACTCTCAAACATTTTCGAGCCTAACGGATCTTAGTTATCCTGAAGACAATTTGAGTTTGAGCGGATACTGACACGCTTAAACATTTTCGAGCCTAACCGGTGTTAGTTATCCTGAAGGCAATTTGAGTTTGAGCGGATACTGACACGCTTAAACATTTTCGAGCCTAATGGGTCTTAGTTATCTTGAAGGCAATTTAAGTTTGAGCGGATACGGACACGCTCAAACATATTCGAGCCTAACGGGTCTTAAACATCCAGAAGGCGATTTGCGTTTGCGCGCATACTGACACGCTCAAACATTTTTGAGCCTAACCGGTCTTAGTTTTCCAGAAGGCAATTTTAGTTTGAGCGGATACTGACACGCTCAAACATTTTTGAGCTTTACGGGTCTTAGTTATCCTGAAGGCAATTTGAGTTTTAGCGGATATTGACACGCTCAAACATTTTGAAGCCTAACGGGTCTTAGTTATCCTGAAGGCAATTTGAGTTTGAGCGGATACTGACACGCTCAAACATTTTCGAGCCTAACGGGTCTTAGTTATCCTGAACGCGATTTGAGTTTTAGCGGATACTGACACGCTCAAACATTTTCGAGCCTAACGGATCTTAGTTATCGTGAAGACAATTTGAGTTTGATCGGATACTTACACGCTCAAACATTTTCGAGCCTAACAGGTCTTAGTTTTCCAGAGACAATTTGAGTTTGAGCGGATAGTGACAAGCTCAAACATTTTCGAGCCTAACGGGTCTTAGTTTCCCTGAAGGTAATTTGAGTTTCAGCGGATGCTGACACACTCAAACATTTTCGAGCCTAATGGATATTAGTTATCCTGAAGACAATTTGAGTTTGAGCGGATACAGACAGGCTCAAACATTTTCGAGCCTAACCGGTCATAGTTTTCCTGAAGGCAATTTTAGTTTAAGCAGATACTGACACGCTCAAACATTTTCGAGCCGAACGGGTCTTAGCTATCCTGAGACAAATTGAGTTTGAGCGGATAGTGACACGCTCAAACATTTTTGAGCCTAACGGGTCTTAGTTATCCTGAAGGCAATTTGAGTTTGAGCGGATATTGACACGCTCATACATTTTCGAGCCTAACGGATCTTAGTTATCCTGAAGACAATTTGAGTTTGAGCGGATACTGACACACTCAAATATTTTCGAGCCTAACTAGTCTTAGTTTTCCTGAAGGTAATTTTAGTTTGAGCAGATAATGACACGCTCAAACATATTCGAGGTTAACGGGTCTTAATCATCCTGAAGGCAATTTGAGTTTGAGAGGATACTAACACGCTCAAACATTTTCGAGCCTAACGGGTCTTAGTTATCTTGAAAGCAATTTGAGTTTGAGCGGATATAGACACGCTCAAACATTTTCAAGCCTAACGGGTCTTAGTTATCCTAAAGGCATTTTGAGTTTGAGCGGATACTGACACGCTCATACATTTTCGAGCCCAATGGGTCGTAGTTATCCTGAAGGCAATTTATGTTTTAGCGGATACTGACACGCTCAAACATATTCGAGCTTAACGGGTCTTAATCATCCCGAAGGCGATTTGAGTTTGAGCGGATACTGACACACTCAAACATTTTCGAGCCTAACGAGTCTTAGTTATCTTGAAGGCGATTTGAGTTTGAGCGGATACTGACACGCTCAAACATTTTTGAGCCTAACGGGTCTTAGTTATCCTGAAGGCGATTTGCGTTTGAGCGGATACTGACACGCTCAAACATTTTCGAGCCTAACGGGTCTTAGTTATCCTGAAAACAATTTGAGTTTGAGCGGATATTGACACGCTCAAACATTTTCGAGCCTAACGGGTCTTAGTTATCCTGAAGGCAATTTGAGTTTGAGCGGATACTGACACGCTTAAACATTATCGAGCCTAACGAGTCTTAGTTATCCGGAAGGCAATTTAAGTTTGAGCGGATACTGACACGCTCAAACATTTTCGAGCCTAACCGGTCTTAGTTTTCCCGAAGGCAATTTTAGTTTGAGCGGATACTGACACGCTCAAAGATTTTCGAGCCTAACGGGTCTTAGTTATCCAGAAAGCAATTTCAGTTTGAGCGGATATAAACACGCTCAAACATTTTCAAGCCTAACGGGTCTTAGTTATCCTAAAGGCAATTTGAGTTTGAGCGGATACTGATACGCTCAAACATTTTCGAGCCTAACGGGTCTTAGTTATCCAGAAAGCAATTTCAGTTTGAGCGGATATAAACACGCTCAAACATTTTCAAGCCTAACGGGTCTTAGTTATCCTAAAGGCAATTTGAGTTTGAGCGGATACTGACACGCTCATACATTTTCGAGCCCAATGGGTCTTAGTTATCCAGAAGGCGATTTATGTTTGAGCGGATACTGACACGCTTAAACATTTTCAAACCTAACGGGTCTTAGTTATCCTGAAGGCAATTTGAGTTTGAGCGGATACTGACACGCTCAAACATTTTCGAGCCTAACGGGTCTTAGTTATCCAGAAAGCAATTTCAGTTTGAGCGGATAAAAACACGCTCAAACATTTTCAAGCCTAACGGGTCTTATCTATCCTGAAGGCAATTTGAGTTTGAGCGGATACTGACACGCTTAAACATTTTCGAGCCTAACGAGTCTTAGTTATCCGGAAGGCAATTTAAGTTTGAGCGGATACTGACACGCTCAAAAATTTTCGAGCCTAACCGGTCTTAGTTTTCCCGAAGGCAATTTTAGTTTGAGCGGATACTGACACGCTCAAAGATTTTCGAGCCTAACGGGTCTTAGTTATCCAGAAAGCAATTTCAGTTTGAACGGATATAAACACGCTCAAACATTTTCGAGCCTAACGGGTCTTAGTTATCCTAAAGGCAATTTGAGTTTGAGCGGATACTGATACGCTCAAACATTTTCGAGCCTAACGGGTCTTAGTTATCCAGAAAGCAATTTCAGTTTGAGCGGATATAAACACGCTCAAACATTTTCAAGCCTAACGGGTCTTAGTTATCCTAAAGGCAATTTGAGTTTGAGCGGATACTGACACGCTCATACATTTTCGAGCCCAATGGGTCTTAGTTATCCAGAAGGCGATTTATGTTTGAGCGGATACTGACACGCTTAAACATTTTCAAACCTAACGGGTCTTAGTTATCCTGAAGGCAATTTGAGTTTGAGCGGATACTGACACGCTCAAACATTTTCGAGCCTAACGGGTCTTAGTTATCCAGAAAGCAATTTCAGTTTGAGCGGATAAAAACATGCTCAAACATTTTCAAGCCTAACGGGTCTTATCTATCCTGAAGGCAATTTGAGTTTGAGCGGATACTGACACGCTTAAACATTTTCGAGCCTAACGAGTCTTAGTTATCCGGAAGGCAATTTAAGTTTCAGCGGATACTGACACGCTCAAAAATTTTCGAGCCTAACCGGTCTTAGTTTTCCCGAAGGCAATTTTAGTTTGAGCGGATACTGACACGCTCAAAGATTTTCGAGCCTAACGGGTCTTAGTTATCCTGAAGGTAATTTGAGTTTGAGCGGATACTGACACCCTCAAACATTTTCAAGCCAAACGGGTCTTAGTTATCATGAGGCAATTTGAGTTTGAGCGGATAGTGACACACTCAACTATTTTAGAGCCTAACTGGTCTTACTTTTCTTGAAGGCAATTTAAGTTTGAGAGGATACTGACACTCTCAAACATTTTCGAGCCTAACGGATCTTAGTTATCCTGAAGACAATTTGAGTTTGAGCGGATACTGACACGCTCAAACATTTTCGAGCCTAACCGGTGTTAGTTATCCTGAAGGCAATTTGAGTTTGAGCGGATACTGACACGCTTAAACATTTTCGAGCCTAATGGGTCTTAGTTATCCTGAAGGCAATTTAAGTTTGAGCGGATACTGACACGCTCAAACATATTCGAGCCTAACGGGTCTTAATCATCCAGAAGGCGATTTGCGTTTGAGCGGATACTGACACGCTCAAACATTTTCAAGCCTAAGGGGTCTTAATCATCCTGAAGGAAATTTGAGTTTGAGAGGATACTAACACGCTCAAACATTTTCGAGCCTAACGGGTCTTAGTTATCTTGAAAGCAATTTGAGTTTGAGCGGATATAGACACGCTCAAACATTTTCAAGCCTAACGGGTCTTAGTTATCCTAAAGGCATTTTGAGTTTGAGCGGATACTGACACGCTCATACATTTTCGAGCCCAATGGGTCGTAGTTATCCTGAAGGCAATTTATGTTTTAGCGGATACTGACACGCTCAAACATATTCGAGCTTAACGGGTCTTAATCATTCAGAAGGCGATTTGAGTTTGAGCGGATACTGACACGCTCAAACATTTTCGAGCCTAACGAGTCTTAGTTATTTTGAAGGCGATTTGAGTTTGAGCGGATACTGACACGCTCAAACATTTTTGAGCCTAACGGGTCTTAGTTATCCTGAAGGCGATTTGCGTTTGAGCGGATACTGACACGCTCAAACATTTTCGAGCCTAACGGGTCTTAGTTATCCTGAAAACAATTTGAGTTTGAGCGGATATTGACACGCTCAAACATTTTCGAGCCTAACGGGTCTTAGTTATCCTGAAGGCAATTTGAGTTTGAGCGGATACTGACACGCTCAAACATTTTTGAGCCTAACGGGTCTTAGTTATCCTGAAGGCGATTTGCGTTTGAGCGGATACTGACACGCTCAAACATTTTCGAGCCTAACGGGTCTTAGTTATCCTGAAGGCAATTTGAGTTTGAGCGGATACTGACACGCTCAAACATTTTCAAGCCTAACGGGTCTTAGTTATCCTAAAGGCAATTTGAGTTTGAGCGGATACTGATACGCTCAAACATTTTCGAGCCTAATGGGTCTTAGTTATCCAGAAAGCAATTTCAGTTTGAGCGGATATAAACACGCTCAAACATTTTCAAGCCTAACGGGTCTTAGTTATCCTAAAGGCAATTTGAGTTTGAGCGGATACTGACACGCTCATACATTTTCGAGCCCAATGGGTCTTAGTTATCCAGAAGGCGATTTATGTTTGAGCGGATACTGACACGCTTAAACATTTTCAAACCTAACGGGTCTTAGTTATCCTGAAGGCAATTTGAGTTTGAGCGGATACTGACACGCTCAAACATTTTCGAGCCTAACGGGTCTTAGTTATCCAGAAAGCAATTTCAGTTTGTGCGGATAAAAACACGCTCAAACATTTTCAAGCCTAACGGGTCTTATCTATCCTGAAGGCAATTTGAGTTTGAGCGGATACTGACACGCTTAAACATTTTCGAGCCTAACGAGTCTTAGTTATCCGGATGGCAATTTAAGTTTGAGCGGATACTGACACGCTCAAAAATTTTCGAGCCTAACCGGTCTTAGTTTTCCCGAAGGCAATTTTAGTTTGAGCGGATACTGACACGCTCAAAGATTTTCGAGCCTAACGGGTCTTAGTTATCCAGAAAGCAATTTCAGTTTGAGCGGATATAAACACGCTCAAACATTTTCAAGCCTAACGGGTCTTAGTTATCCTAAAGGCAATTTGAGTTTGAGCGGATACTGATACGCTCAAACATTTTCGAGCCTAACGGGTCTTAGTTATCCAGAAAGCAATTTCAGTTTGAGCGGATATAAACACGCTCAAACATTTTCAAGCCTAACGGGTCTTAGTTATCCTAAAGGCAATTTGAGTTTGAGCGGATACTGACACGCTCATACATTTTCGAGCCCAATGGGTCTTAGTTATCCAGAAGGCGATTTATGTTTGAGCGGATACTGACACGCTTAAACATTTTCAAACCTAACGGGTCTTAGTTATCCTGAAGGCAATTTGAGTTTGAGCGGATACTGACACGCTCAAACATTTTCGAGCCTAACGGGTCTTAGTTATCCAGAAAGCAATTTCAGTTTGAGCGGATAAAAACATGCTCAAACATTTTCAAGCCTAACGGGTCTTATCTATCCTGAAGGCAATTTGAGTTTGAGCGGATACTGACACGCTTAAACATTTTCGAGCCTAACGAGTCTTAGTTATCCGGAAGGCAATTTAAGTTTGAGCGGATACTGACACGCTCAAAAATTTTCGAGCCTAACCGGTCTTAGTTTTCCCGAAGGCAATTTTAGTTTGAGCGGATACTGACACGCTCAAAGATTTTCGAGCCTAACGGGTCTTAGTTATCCTGAAGGTAATTTGAGTTTGAGCGGATACTGACACCCTCAAACATTTTCAAGCCAAACGGGTCTTAGTTATCATGAGGCAATTTGAGTTTGAGCGGATAGTGACACACTCAACTATTTTAGAGCCTAACTGGTCTTACTTTTCTTGAAGGCAATTTAAGTTTGAGAGGATACTGACACTCTCAAACATTTTCGAGCCTAACGGATCTTATTTATCCTGAAGACAATTTGAGTTTGAGCGGATACTGACACGCTCAAACATTTTCGAGCCTAACCGGTGTTAGTTATCCTGAAGGCAATTTGAGTTTGAGCGGATACTGACACGCTTAAACATTTTCGAGCCTAATGGGTCTTAGTTATCCTGAAGGCAATTTAAGTTTGAGCGGATACTGACACGCTCAAACATATTCGAGCCTAACGGGTCTTAATCATCCAGAAGGCGATTTGCGTTTGAGCGGATACTGACACGCTCAAACATTTTCAAGCCTAAGGGGTCTTAATTATCCTGAAGGCAATTTGAGTTTGAGCGGATACTGACACGCTCAAACATTTTCGAGACTAACGGGTCTTAGTTATCTTGAAAGTAATTTGAGTTTGAGCGGATATAGACACGCTCAAACATTTTCAAGCCTAACGGGTCTTAGATATCCTAAAGGCATTTTGAGTTTGAGCGGATAATGACACGCTCATACATTTTCGAGCCCAATGGGTCTTAGTTATCCTGAAGGCAATTTATGTTTGAGCAGATACTGACACGCTCAAACATATTCGAGCCTAACGAGTTTTAATCATCCAGAAGGCGATTTGCGTTTGCGCGCATACTGACACGCTTAAACGTTTTTGAGCCTAACCGGTCTTAGTTTTCCAGGAGGCAATTTTAGTTTGAGCGGATACTGACACGCTCAAACATTTTTGAGCTTTACGGGTCTTAGTTATCCTGAAGGAAATTTGAGTTTTAGCGGATATTGACACGCTCAAACATTTTCAAGCCTAACGGGCCTTAGTTATCCTGAAGGCAATTTGAGTTTGAGCGGATACTGACACGCTCAAACATTTTCGAGCCTAACGGGTCTTAGTTATCCTGAAGGCGATTTAAGTTTTAGCGGATACTGACACGCTCAAACATTTTCGAGCCTTACGGATCTTAGTTATCCTGAAGACAATTTGAGTTTGATCGGATACTTACACGCTCAAACATTTTCGAGCCTAACAGGTCTTAGTTTTCCTGAGGCAATTTGAGTTTGAGCGGATAGTGACAAGCTCAAACATTTTCGAGCCTAACGGGTCTTAGTTTCCCTGAATGTAATTTGAGTTTCAGCGGATGCTGACACGCTCAAACATTTTCGAGCCTAATGGATATTAGTTATCCTGAAGACAATTTGAGTTTGAGCGGATACAGACAGGCTCAAACATTTTCGAGCCTAACCGGTCTTAGTTTTCCTGAAGGCAATTTTAGTTTAAGCAGATACTGACACGCTCAAACATTTTCGAGCCGAACGGGTCTTAGCTATCCTGAGACAAATTGAGTTTGCGCGGATACTGCCACGCTCAAACATTTTTGAGCCTAACCGGTCTTAGTTTTCCAGAAGGCAATTTTAGTCTGAGCGGATACTGACACGCTCAAACATTTTTGAGCCTTACGGGTCTTAGTTATCCTGAAGGCAATTTGAGTTTTAGCGGATACTGACACGCTCAAACATTTTCAAGCCTAGCGGGTCTTAGTTATCCTGAAGGCAATTTGAGTTTGAGCGGATACTGACACGCTCAAACATTTTCAAGCCTAACGGGTCTTAGTTATCCTGAAGGCGATTTGTGTTTTAGCGGATACTGACACGCTCAAACATTTTCGAGCCTAACGGATCTTAGTTATCCTGAAGACAATTTGAGTTTGAGCGTATACTGACACGCTCAAACATTTTCGAGCCTAACAGGTCTTAGTTTTCCAGAGGCAATTTGAGTTTGAGCGGATAGTGACACGCTCAAACATTTTCGAGCCCAACGGGTCTTAGTTTCCCTGAAGGTAATTTGAGTTTCAGCAGATGCTGACACGCTCAAACATTTTCGAGCCTAATGGATATTAGTTATCCTGAAGACAATTTGAGTTTGAGCGGATACAGACAGGCTCAAACATTTTCGTGCCTAACCGGTCTTAGTTTTCCTGAAGGCAATTTAGTTTGAGCAGATACTGACACGCTCAAACATTTTCGAGCCGAACGGGTCTTAGCTATCCTGAGACAATTTGAGTTTGAGCGGATAGTGACACGCTCAAACATTTTCGAGCCTAACTAGTCTTAGTTTTCCTGAAGGTAATTTTAGTTTGAGCAGATACTGACACGCTCAAACATAATCGAGGTTAACGGGTCTTAATCATCCTGAAGGCAATTTGAGTTTGAGCGGATACTGACACGCTCAAACATTTTCGAGCCTAACGAGTCTTAGTTATCCTGAAGGCGATTTGAGTTTGAGCGGATACTGACACGCTCAAACATTTTTGAGCCAAACGGGTCTTAGTTATCCTAAAGGCGATTTGTGTTTGAGTGGATACTGACATGCTCAAACATTTTCGAGCCTAACGGGTCTTAGTTATCCTGAAAACAATTTGAGTTTGAGCGGATACTAACACGCTCAAACATTTTCGAGCCTAACGGGTCTTAGTTATCCTGAAGGCAATTTGAGTTTGAGCGGATACTGACACGCTTAAACATTTTCGAGCCGAACGAGTCTTTGTTATCCGGAAGGCAATTTAAGTTTGAGTGGATACTGACACGCTCAAACAATTTCGAGCCTAACCAGTCTTAGTTTTCCCGAAGGTAATTTTAGTTTGAGCGGATACTGACACGCTCAAACATTTTCGAGCCTAACGGGTCTTAGTTATCCTGAAGGTAATTCGAGTTTGAGCGGATACTGACACGCTCAAACATTTTCAAGCCTAACGGGTCTTAGTTATCATGAGGCAATTTGAGTTTGAGCGGATAGTGACACGCTCAACTATTTTAGAGCCTAACTGGTCTTACTTTTCCTGAAGGCAATTTAAGTTTGAGAGGATACTGACACTCTCAAACATTTTCGAGACTAACGAATCTTACTTATCCTGAAGACAATTTGAGTTTGAGCGGATACTGACACGCTCAAACATTTTCGAGCCTAACCGGTGTTAGTTATTCTGAAGGCAATTTGAGTTTGAGCGGATACTGACACGATTAAAAATTTTCGAGCCTAATGGGTCTTAGTTATCCTGAAGGCAATTTATGTTTGTGCGGATACTGATACGCTCAAACATATTCGAGCCTAACGGGTCTTAATCATCCAGAAGGCGATTTGCGTTTGAGCGGATACTGACACGCTCAAACATTTTCAAACCTAACGGGTCTTAGTTATCCTGAAGGCAATTTGAGTTTGAGCGGATACTGACACGCTCAAACATTTTCGAGCCTAATGGGTCTTAGTTATCCAGAAAGCAATTTCAGTTTGAGCGGATATAAACACGCTCAAACATTTTCAAGCCTAACGGGTCTTAGTTATCCTAAAGGCAATTTGAGTTTCAGCGGATACTGACACGCTCATACATTTTTGAGCCCAATGGGTCTTAGTTATCCTGAAGGCAATTTAAATTTGAGCGGATACTGACACGCTCAAATATATTCGAGCCTAAGGGTCTTTATCATCCAGAAGGCGATTTGCGTTTGAGCGGATACTGACACGCTCAAACATTTTTGAGCCTAACCGGTCTTAGTTTTCCAGAAGGAAATTTTAGTTTGAGCGGATACTGACACGCTCAAATATTTTTGAGCCTTACGGGTCTTAGTTATCCTGAAGGCAAGTTGAGTTTTAGCGGATACTGACACGCTCAAACATTTTCAAGCCAAACGGGTCTTAGTTATCCTGAAGGCAATTTGAGTTCGAGCTGATACTGACACGCTCAAACATTTTTGAGACTAACGGGTCTTTGTTATCCTGAAGGCGATTTGAGTTTTAGCGGATACTGACACGCTCAAACATTTTCGAGCCAAACGGATCTTAGTTATCCTGATGACAATTTGAGTTTGAGCGGATACTGACACGCTCACCATTTTCGAGCCTAACAGGTCTTTGTTTTCCTGAGGTAATTTGAGTTTGAGCGGATAGTGACACGCTCAAACATTTTCGAGCCTAACGGGTCTTAGTTTCCCTGAAGGCAATTTGAGTTTCAGCGGATGCTGACACGCTCAAACATTTTCGAGCCTAACGAATCTTAGTTATCCTGAAGACAATTTGAGTTTGAGCGGATACTGACAGGCTCAAACATTTTTGAGCCTAACCGGTCTTAGTTTTCCTGAAGGCAATTTTAGTTTGAGCGGATACTGACATGCTCAAACATTTTCGAGCCTAACGGGTCATAGTTATCCTGAAGGCGATTTGAGTTTTAGCGGATACTAACACGCTCAAACATTTTCTAGCCTAACGGGTCTTTGTTATCCTGAAGGCAATTTGAGTTTGAGCGGATACTGACACGCTTAAACATTTTCGAGCCTAACGAGTCTTAGTTATCCGGAAGGCAATTTAAGTTTGAGCGTATACTGACACGCTCAAACATTTTCGAGCCTAACCGGTCTTAGTTTTCCCGAAGGCAATTTTAGTTTGAGCGGATACTAACACGCTCAAACATTTTCGAGCCTAACGGGTCTTAGTTATCCTGAAGGTAATTTGAGTTTGAGTGGATACTGACACGCCCAAACATTTTCAAGCCTAACGGGTCTTAGTTATCATGAGGCAATTTGATTTTGAGCGGATAGTGACACGCTCAACTATTTTAGAGCCTAACTGGTCTTACTTTTTGATGGTAGGAATTGCCGTGGTTCCCAACCGTCATTAATATAACCAACCAATCCTAGTGGGTAGCTAGGGCAAGTAGGTTCGAATCCACGGGGACGGTAAGAGGCGTCAAGACTAAGGTCACCCAAATACAAGACTAAGTCAACGAGCTAAACTAAACTAGAGTAATAGGAAGGGGAAGAAGGCTAAGGCTATGACTACGGTAACGAAAAGAACAACTAAGGAAACGGGTTAGGATTAGGTCGGGTTCAAAGGGGCAATGGAATGGTCAAGGAAGAGTAAAGGTGAAGGGGGTAGTCAGGTTATCTAGGTATAGTCCGGGCTCTCGCTACTTAGACCGACCTAGAGGTTCCACCTAAAACCCATCTTGGCGATACACATGACAAACGGGGCTACTAGCGTGTTATCGTGGCCTAGGTCGCATCCGGGCTCTCGCTACTTAAACCGACCTGGGGGTCGTCCTCACCGGGCTCTCGCCACTTAGTGAGGGAACCAAACCCACAAGCAAACTATCACCCACAAGAGAATAGGCGAGAAAAACAAGTATTTGCAACTACTAGTCACTCAAGCATTTCAACAAACATGTAATATGCATCAAACCAAGAGGAAACCCAAATCTTCCACCAACATCTCCAACAAACCCTTAATCATCCAATTAACACCCTAATCGCCCTACTAACCCTAGCAAGAATCTACTCAAACATAATCAAACTACAACTAACAAAAACAAGAGGAATCAACATAAGAATCCAAACATACATAATGGAAAACAAGGATAAACAACAAACAATGAATAAAGATGAGAACTTAATAAACAATAAAGGATTAAGAGTAAAAGGAGAAGAAGATTGTACCAAACTACAAAGGAAATGGAAAAGGAGAACACTTGCATAGAAGAAAACCCAAATAATTCCACCAAGGTTGTCAATCTTGGATGGATTCTTCAAGAATTCCCTTAATACAAGATCTAAACTAAGATTAAGGACTAATTACCTACTAATATACACTAATCTATGCTAAACTATGCTAAAGTAGTCTAGGGTTTATGGGTAATGTCTAACATAAGCTTACAAAACAAGGGAAGAGTATATATTGGGTTACAAGTGGAAAGGAGAAGAAAGAAAACAAGGCAGAGCTGCAGCAGGCCCTTCCCGGCCGGGATGAGGTGATCCCGGTCGGGAAGGGGTCGGTCCCGGCCGGGATGACCTGCTCTCGGTCGAGAAGGGCTCAAAACAGGAGCATCTCTTTTGTGCACCTCATCCCGGACGGGTTGAGGTCATACCCGTCGGGGATGAGTCTTGTAGGCCTCCAATATGATCTTTAAGGTTCCTCCTTGCTTCACATGGACTTCTCATCGATTCTCGGGACTCGGGATCGGGTCTCGGAGGCTTGGGATTGGGTCCAAGGTCTCGGGGTCGAATCCAAGGCATCGAGTGATCGTTCCTTCACTTCGTTGGCTCCAAAAAGTGTATGTATTGAGTCGGAATCGCTCCAACTCTTCATGAATGGTCTCGGGAACCTGAAACCAACTAGAGGAAGCATAAGTAGCCCATAAATCGCTCCCAAGGAGCGATTCCACAAGGAAAATAGGACCAAAACACTACGAAATAGACACTACAAACTACACTTATCAACTCCCCCACACTTAACCCTTACTCGCCCTCGAGTAAGCACATACTAACTACCAAACTAGCCGAGCGGGTATTAGCGCACCCTACGCCCTTTCAACTCACGCGAGAACCCCTAGAGGATAAGTGCTCTCCGCAAGGCAAGTCGGGTCTTGCGACAAAACTGTGGATGCAACCGGACACAAAACACATAAACAAACAAACACACAAACAAACACACAAAAGGTTGCACCCAAAAGAAAAGAAATACCGCTTCCCTCAAACAAGCGGTGAAAGAAGCACCGGTTTAGGACTCGAGGCAAGTGACAACGTTCCCAAGCTAGCAATACAAACCGAGGTGGACTAAACCCTAATAGTATGACGATAAAGCAACAAAAACGTTGGTAACTTACCCAGGTTCCTCCTAACCTTCTAAGAACGTACTACGGGACGATCGGCGGAGTGGGAAGTGATGATCCACGGTGTTAGTCGACACTGTAGGTAAGTGAGACCCCGCCCCTTTAGCAAAGAGCCAAGAGGGTCGTCCTATGCCCGAAACCGCCTAACTAGTCCAAGTAAAAAGTGAAAAACATGCAAAATGAGGGAAGACCGACTAATGCCGCTATCATCCTTCCTAGGGACTCGGTCCTTTGGTAGGCTCTTCACGGCAAAAGTCGGAAAAAGACTTATTTTTGTGGGGTTAGGATCTTTTTGTGAGACGATTTTCTTTTGGCATTTTCTCTTTTCTTTTGCATATTTGCTTTGTATGTTGCCATGCCATTTCTTTTTCTTCTTTTCTATTTTCTTTTTGGCTTTTGTGCCTTTTCTTTTTCTTCATTCTTTTCTTACTTTCATTTTCTTTCTTTTTCTTTTCTTTGCCCTTTTTTGGCTTGATTTGATTGATAGGCATTTCTTGGCAATTGAGAAAGAAAGACTTCAACAAATTGCAATTTATTGTGTGGATATGTGTGGGAGGTAGGGTAATGGGTGAGTCGGGACGACGCCTTCCCTTCAAACCCACAAAAAGGGGAAAACTTGGACTAGTCGAGCAAATTTCAAACATGGTCACCTAGGGGACGGGACTCGGCAACCAAGGCCTTTTCACACCGTGGGTGGTCAAAAATGGTCAAAATGCAGACCCCGTAGTAAATCCCTAGTAAGCTAGGTGGACTCAAGGTAAGAAACCAACGAAATCATTGATTTAGGGTCATTCTACTAGACTAAAGTCCAAGACTCGATTTATACTACTAAGAAGGGAAAGTAAACACTCGCACACTAGCCTTTAAACCGAGTTTTCGAAAACCTTTTTACACACAAGACACAACTACAAACACAAAGCAAAGACAAGACGAAAATGAAAGAAAAAGGGACAAAAGAAAACAAAGCACAACAAGGAGAAACAAACACATAAACAAAACAAACACCACCCCGAACATCCAAACAAGCGTCCAAATCAACCGCAAACTTTACAAAGCTCCACCCGAGCACACCACGTCACAAACCTTCTCCACACTTCACAAGAAATAAAGAGGGAAAAGGGATAGAAGATGTTACCGGATATCTTGAAAGCTTTCCAAAACTAACGGTAATTAAGCAACCTATAAGGAAAAGGGAGGCAAAACACACACAACAAAACAAATATACGATACAACGAAATAAAAAGGAAGACACACAAAAGGAAAATCTTTTTGATTTTTGTGAAAATTTTTCAAATTTTTAGGATTTTTAAAGATTTTTCAAAAAATTACGAAAATAAAACTAACTACGATAGAATATCGCTCCCCCACACTTAAGCCGAGCAATGTCCTCATGCTCGACCGTAGTGCATGGGAGCACAAAAGAAAAGAAAAGGAACTACGAAAATAAAGCTAAAAATCAAAAATAAAGTGGAGAAAATGGTAGAATGTGTCCGGCCGGGGTGTAGTCAAGTCACCATGGGCCAAGACGAGAAAAGATGTAATCCCCTAGAAATTCTAACGCAATACAGTGGCGGAAACACTGTAGAGTTGGGATTAAAACACACTGACAAACTATATCTTATTAAAAGAAATGGTAAGTCAATACAAAGGCCACTTTTTACAAAAGGGCTAAATGGAAATTCTTCAAACAGGGTTAATACAAATCCGTAAATTACATAATGAAGAAAGAGTAGGATCCACGCTACTCGCTAGCTCACACCCAAAACCTAGCAGCAATTACCTGTCATGTTATAAACATAACAGCCACGTCAGTGGGGAGTAACTCGGACGTTCTCCCAGCCATATTATATCATATGGAAAAATAATAGTATTATTATATCAAAATACTTAAAATGAGAAAACATTAAAAACGATATAATAAAATAAGTTCTCGGAGGAAACCTAAAACATTTGCAAACCTGCAAGTCAGAAATTCGATCGATAATAATAATATTCAAAAATGGCATTATGGAAATTCGTTCAGTGTGCACAAGGCTAGACTTTCACTAGGATAATACTGGAAACTAGCTTCGAGAACTGTAGACTTAACTCATAACAGAATCCAGTCTCTAACTAGGCAACTCAACTATAACAGGACTGCGTGCAGCGAGGTCCTGGCTTAAGTAATGTACACCTCTCCTGGACACCAACCGTAATCCAGTTCAACCCGACGGCGACTTACAC
Source organism: Agrostemma githago (assembly GCA_958450325.1). NCBI lineage: Eukaryota > Viridiplantae > Streptophyta > Magnoliopsida > Caryophyllales > Caryophyllaceae > Agrostemma > Agrostemma githago. The sequence goes on along the minus strand of OY288247.1, from coordinate 53,677,331 downwards.
GATGCGATATCTAAGTTTAAGGTCAAAATATACACACTCCTGAACACAAACCATGCTCAGTTCAACGACCAATGTGTCTCAACATAGACACACCAGCTTTATAGTTGATGGCAAAAACGTACATCCCAGACTATATTACTCTAACCCCACACTTCTCTTTATTTCATAACCCAAAACAGCCATTATCGATAGTCAAAAGTAATTATAATCAATATAAATGATATGGATAAAAGGAATAACCATTTTATATTAAGAGGGAAACATTCTATAAATAGAAACTTACTAATTTTAGAAACTTACTAAAAATAGTCTTATAGAAAATACGTAAGATACTAAAATTAGTGAAATGTATAAAATAGAATTTCTAACGAAATTAACATTTAACTATTATCGTCGTTATCGTAACTTTAATATATTTCTAAATTCAATACTCAAAATATAAATAAAATATAATAAGTCATTTTATAGTATTTTATAAATGATATCGAAAGTTATAAAAATATTGATAAGGCAAACGACATAGAAATTAATATATTAGCAATAATAATAGCTAAAATCGAGTTAAACTATAAGTTTTAGAAAAGAGACGTTTTATGAAAATGATATCAAAATTAATTGAGTCAACGAGTTTTATAAATGAAACGAATTTTATAAAGGCTTCAAATTATTTTTAAGAAATAGCCTTGATTTATAAATAATACAAATTTTAATAAAAATAGTCAATCGAAAACAAATAGAAAATTATTAGTGAAAATAGTCTCGACTAAAATGTATTTAAAGTTAAATCGACTATTTTCTCATTTATTAGTATAAATCGTAAAACGAAAATTAATTTATTAAACAAGTATACAAATTTTGATTATAATATAAAAATACAATTTTGAGTTAAAATTATAAATTGACGGAATCTGAAGAAAATATGAAATCGTTATTATTTAGTTACTAGTGTCACGATAACCGACAAAATATTATAGCGATCGTAAATAATTAAATTACTAACGATTTATAAAATGATATCGAAAATCGTAAAATATTTATAAAGCACACAATTTATAAAATAATATTTTTAGCAAATAATAAATAGCTAAAATTAGAAAATCGAAGTTAAAATATTTACTACATACTACTACTCAAACATACGATATAAAATCGAGTAACGTCCTAAAGTTACCTCGCGAGAAATCGTCAATGCACTCCCTTCAATCCATCTGTCCAAGCTTCGAAACTTCAATAGTAACGTCTTTAGGCTCCACGTAGAAGAATCGTTAGTCTTCTAACGAAAATCGAGTTGAAAACACAAAAGAAAAGAAAAGTGTTGGATTCAGGTACAATTGATAAATCCAAAAAAACGAGGAAGGCTAGAATAAAATGAATGGGTCAAAATAGATCGATACTCAAATGGAGATGAGGGACAACGAAGAGACGGGGAAAAACTTTCGACATAAGATGGGAAAAGGGCAATCTATGTTCAAAAGAAACATTAAGACCAAACGTAATCGGGTCGGCCCGACAACTCAAAGACATGAATTAAAGGCAGGCAGCGGCAGTAAGACCCATTAGAAACGAGGCAGAAATCGAGAGTGGGACAAAAGAGCACAGAAGACAGGAGAGACGCTACACAAAGGCATAAATGATACCGAAATCGAGGACGATAATAGTGACAAGATGCAGCAGCTCGAAAATTAGAAAAATAGCGAGCAACAGCAACACAAAACAACATCAGCAGCATCAGAACTCGCAGCCGTACATAAATCGATCAACAACTAACGAAAACCGCAGCAGCACAATGACAATAACGAAACGGAGAACGGCAAAGGCAGAACGAGGAAGACGAAGAAGAAGAAAAGTAGAGGAACGAGACACGCAGCAGCATCGAAAAACATAGCAGCAGCAAAAGGTAGAAGCAGCAAAACCCAACAGAGACAACAGCGCAGCAACAGCAAGAAGAAAAAGAAGAAAAGAAGAAAAGGAGGAGAAGAAGAACAGGCGTGATAAACAGCAGCAAAACGAAGCATAACAGCAGACAGCGGACAACAGCGGCAACAACAACAACAGCCACAGATGACAACACTAAACGGATGACAAGGGAGACGAAACAGCATCATAAACGGACAACGAGCAACAGCAGAGTAAAACAGATGAAAACAACAGTAGCACTAGAACGAAGAAGCAGCAGCAAAAAAAAATGCAGCGAAGAGGAAGAAGAATATGAAGAAGAAGAAGAAGAAGAATAATGGACTGAAAGAATACAAATACAGCAGTCGGAACAACAAACAACAATAGAACGTGACAGCAGCAGACAGAGGCGAGAAGGAGAACAAGGAAAGGAGGCTACCTAAGACAGAAATAGGCGGCAAAAGGCAGCAGCACAGGCGTAGCAGCAGCAGCGTTCAGCAGCAGCAACAACGTAAGCAGCAGCAGCGTAAGCAGCAGAAGGATCGTAGTAGCAGCACGACGCTGGTACGCGAAGAAGAAACAGAGAAAAAGAAAATGGTGGTGCGAGGAAAAGAGAGAAGAGTGAAGGCGAGATTGTTGATCAGTCAAACAAAGAAAGAAAAAAAATGATGGAGGCGGTGGTGAATACAAAGGCAAGGGTAACATATGAATATAAAAGTGGGAAACAAGGTGACTAGGGGATGTATGAAGCGGTGAATGATAAAAAGTGGGATGAATGAAGACAAGAAGGAAGTGGTGGAGGATGAATAGACCAAGGAAAAGAATGTATGTAACAATAGTAAGGGGGCACATACAACGAGAAATCGGGAAAGGGGATGAATCCTCTCCAATAAATGAATCGGTTTAGAATTACGAATTAAATGAATTCCGTAACAAAAGCTGACTGACCCAAGAATCGAATTTAAACGAGTTAAAAAGATTCATAACTAATCGGGCCGTCGAATAAAATGAGTAAATAAATTACTCGAGACGAAAACGAAGCTTATAGAAATAAATAATTAGACGATCAAATAGTATTTCCCGATAAATAATAAATTTTCGATGAAGTAAATTAAATTGGTTTCTCGAGGAAAGAAAATAATTATTTTGACGAAACTTAAAATAAATGAGCTTCGAGCTTAATATATATAAATAAAAAGAATTTAGAAATTAAATCGTCGAAATAGACTTTCGATAAGAATTAAATTAAATGTGTAAAATAAATCGAAAAAGAATTAAAATATGTTTCCGAGATAAATAGAATTTTAGGAGTTTGAAACGATTAAACGATAAATTCGTTTTATAAAATTTTTTGTATTACGAGTTAAATCGTAAAAATAAAATACGAACATAATTTTAATTAAATTTAATTTATAAAATCAGGGGTGTTACAATCTTCCCCACTAAAAAGAAGTTTCGTCCTCGAAACTAACAAAAACATAATAATAGAGTGGAAAACAACGTATATCACTTGAACAAAATGAGAATGCTTAACTCGCATCACAATCTCGATTTTTAAAATTTTACACTTCAAACGTTATATGAAATCTAAATCGAAGACAAGATTTATTTCAAGAAGGTTTGGGCTCAATTCCCAATGTTCGAAATCATTTAAATTAATAAAATCGTAAGTTAAAATTAGTTGATAAAATAATGACGATAAATAATATTTGTAAACGAACTCGAGGGGAAGGGTACCCAAGTATTTTCAAAGCAACAGTAAAACGTTTTGATTCCGAAATTCGACAATATTTTGTTTTAAAACCAAAGAAAATTTGAGAAATCAAATTTTGTAGTTTGTAAATAAAAATCGAACCAGGCATTAAACATTTATAATAACGGATTTAAAGTTCTATCAACGATAAAACAAAAATTTAGACACGCGAAGTTTTTTCGAAAATTTAGAACTGTTTTATCTAATAGTCTCATAGAAATCAAAATATATGTAATTAAGAAGGTTTTCATAAAATCCTGATCACTTGAAAATCAAAATTAAGATTTTAAACAATTTCGAAATACTTTAAAATATATTATTTAGACCCTTGAAACGGGACCAGAAATAAAACAAAAACGAAATATAAGGTTTTGAAATTTATAACTCAAAATGTTAAAATTTCATAAAAGTCAATTTTTTTTTTAAAATTAGTCAACCTTTTCATAACATGAGTTCGAAAAAAAAATAAAAATAAATAAAAGGGTAAACGGATAAATAGAGTTAAGGTCAACGACCAATCGAAACGAAAGTATTCAAACCCGATAAAGAAGTCAAAGGGATTGACCGAAGAAGAACTAGCAGGATTTAAGAAAAGCTAGTGGGAGGAACAAAATTGAGAGTCAACAGAGTTCTCAAGGAACTACAGAAGAAGTTAACCATCTCGAGATTCCCGGTACGACTCCCACAACACGGGTTCCTAATCCAAAGTTTATAAGGTCTGAACTCGAGGTATACTTCAAATTTCTCGAGTAAGGAAGACTAAATAAAATCCACCAATTAACAATGTTCTGACACAAAATCCTCAAAGATGATCACCAACATATTTATAATATGCCACTTAGTACAAAACTTGGAAAAGTACAACGAATCCTCAAACCCGCTCAAACCTATAGGTAATGGCGTGAACACTCACATCTTCAAAACACGTCTTTCGGCTAAGGTTTCAGAGAATTCCACCAAAGTTCATAGGTTACAACCTCACACAACGATCAACGATCTAATCTTTAAGAAATACGAGTAATCTATGTCAACCAAAATTTCTAACAACATTAATGAAACCTTCAATGGTACCACAACACTCAGGCTAACACTTTACACAATACTCTATGATCCCAAATATTCACGATGCATCCATCAAATAAGCATTAGATAAGAGTCTCCAAAGTAATATTATCAGTTGTACCTAGTTCAGTTCTAGGTTAGGTACTAGGTATCCATCAAATATGATGTACTCTTACTACTTCAAAGTATATTCAACTCTAAGTACTCCAAAATAATCAAAGTAACCTATAACCCAAGGTTCAGGGTCTAAAGTATTATCCTAATTCCATTAATTGATAATTTATCATTCAAATTGATCCTCAAAAACCTACTAAGATAGATAACAAGGTATAACCCACAATCCTCGAACCAAGTATGTAACAAGGGTTTACTAAATCTCAAACACCTATAACCTTCCATGGGGTTCACTGGGGCAGAATCCGGTCTAACCCAAGAATCTCAAGAGAAAAGATGGTAAAGTAGAAGAATAAATCAAAGATTGATCACAAGAATAAAGACGCGGATAGGTAAGAGAAGAATTATAAGAAGCAGAAGCATGAAGAAAAGAATCAATGATTCTAGAAGATAAAGACCTAAAACGAGAAGGGGAAGTATGGACCTCTAAGGTTCACGAGGGAAGTAAATGGATTACTTCATCTTCTTGCAGAGGCACGAGAATGAAAGTCCTGGGTCACTCGATCTGGATCTACTGCGACATCACGGAACATGAATCTACTCTTGATCATCTAACCCGTAGCTTGAGCAAACTAAACCAGAGCTGAAAAGTCACTATCGGCATCTTTCTTGGAGCACCAAGTTGTCCACTCGAGTCAGCAGGCGTTGAGAGTTTTGAGCAGGTCTTGTCCCGATCTGGGGCAGCGTCCTATCATCATCTTCTACATTCATCTTCTTCTCGATAAAAGAAACAAATATTCAATGCTAGTCATTGAGTTACAAGAACATATAAACCTAACAGTTAAGTCCTTACTTTGGTTTCTACCCATCTCTCACTAAAATTTCTTTAATATTCAAATCATTTACTAGTACTTTTCCTAGAATCAGGTGTAAGCGTCGGGAGCAACAATGCTCTGATACCAACTGTAATCCCCTAGAAATTCTAACGCAATACAGTGGCGGAAACACTGTAGAGTTGGGATTAAAACACACTGACAAACTATATCTTATTAAAAGAAATGGTAAGTCAATACAAAGGCCACTTTTTACAAAAGGGCTAAATGGAAATTCTTCAAACAGGGTTAATACAAATCCGTAAATTACATAATGAAGAAAGAGTAGGATCCACGCTACTCGCTAGCTCACACCCAAAACCTAGCAGCAATTACCTGTCATGTTATAAACATAACAGCCACGTCAGTGGGGAGTAACTCGGACGTTCTCCCAGCCATATTATATCATATGGAAAAATAATAGTATTATTATATCAAAATACTTAAAATGAGAAAACATTAAAAACGATATAATAAAATAAGTTCTCGGAGGAAACTTAAAACATTTGCAAACCTGCAAGTCAGAAATTCGATCGATAATAATAATATTCAAAAATGGCATTATGGAAATTCGTTCAGTGTGCACAAGGCTAGACTTTCACTAGGATAATACTGGAAACTAGCTTCGAGAACTGTAGACTTAACTCATAACAGAATCCAGTCTCTAACTAGGCAACTCAACTATAACAGGACTGCGTGCAGCGAGGTCCTGGCTTAAGTAATGTACACCTCTCCTGGACACCAACCGTAATCCAGTTCAACCCGACGGCGACTTACACGATGCGATATCTAAGTTTAAGGTCAAAATATACACACTCCTGAACACAAACCATGCTCAGTTCAACGACCAATGTGTCTCAACATAGACACACCAGCTTTATAGTTGATGGCAAAAACGTACATCCCAGACTATATTACTCTAACCCCACACTTCTCTTTATTTCATAACCCAAAACAGCCATTATCGATAGTCAAAAGTAATTATAATCAATATAAATGATATGGATAAAAGGAATAACCATTTTATATTAAGAGGGAAACATTCTATAAATAGAAACTTACTAATTTTAGAAACTTACTAAAAATAGTCTTATAGAAAATACGTAAGATACTAAAATTAGTGAAATGTATAAAATAAAATTTCTAACGAAATTAACATTTAACTATTATCGTCGTTATCGTAACTTTAATATATTTCTAAATTCAATACTCAAAATATAAATAAAATATAATAAGTCATTTTATAGTATTTTATAAATGATATCGAAAGTTATAAAAATATTGATAAGGCAAACGACATAGAAATTAATATATTAGCAATAATAATAGCTAAAATCGAGTTAAACTATAAGTTTTAGAAAAGAGACGTTTTATGAAAATGATATCAAAATTAATTGAGTCAACGAGTTTTATAAATGAAACGAATTTTATAAAGGCTTCAAATTATTTTTAAGAAATAGCCTTGATTTATAAATAATACAAATTTTAATAAAAATAGTCAATCGAAAACAAATAGAAAATTATTAGTGAAAATAGTCTCGACTAAAATGTATTTAAAGTTAAATCGACTATTTTCTCATTTATTAGTATAAATCGTAAAACGAAAATTAATTTATTAAACAAGTATACAAATTTTGATTATAATATAAAAATACAATTTTGAGTTAAAATTATAAATTGACGGAATCTGAAGAAAATATGAAATCGTTATTATTTAGTTACTAGTGTCACGATAACCGACAAAATATTATAGCGATCGTAAATAATTAAATTACTAACGATTTATAAAATGATATCGAAAATCGTAAAATATTTATAAAGCACACAATTTATAAAATAATATTTTTAGCAAATAATAAATAGCTAAAATTAGAAAATCGAAGTTAAAATATTTACTACATACTACTACTCAAACATACGATATAAAATCGAGTAACGTCCTAAAGTTACCTCGCGAGAAATCGTCAATGCACTCCCTTCAATCCATCTGTCCAAGCTTCGAAACTTCAATAGTAACGTCTTTAGGCTCCACGTAGAAGAATCGTTAGTCTTCTAACGAAAATCGAGTTGAAAACACAAAAGAAAAGAAAAGTGTTGGATTCAGGTACAATTGATAAATCCAAAAAAACGAGGAAGGCTAGAATAAAATGAATGGGTCAAAATAGATCGATACTCAAATGGAGATGAGGGACAACGAAGAGACGGGGAAAAACTTTCGACATAAGATGGGAAAAGGGCAATCTATGTTCAAAAGAAACATTAAGACCAAACGTAATCGGGTCGGCCCGACAACTCAAAGACATGAATTAAAGGCAGGCAGCGGCAGTAAGACCCATTAGAAACGAGGCAGAAATCGAGAGTGGGACAAAAGAGCACAGAAGACAGGAGAGACGCTACACAAAGGCATAAATGATACCGAAATCGAGGACGATAATAGTGACAAGATGCAGCAGCTCGAAAATTAGAAAAATAGCGAGCAACAGCAACACAAAACAACATCAGCAGCATCAGAACTCGCAGCCGTACATAAATCGATCAACAACTAACGAAAACCGCAGCAGCACAATGACAATAACGAAACGGAGAACGGCAAAGGCAGAACGAGGAAGACGAAGAAGAAGAAAAGTAGAGGAACGAGACACGCAGCAGCATCGAAAAACATAGCAGCAGCAAAAGGTAGAAGCAGCAAAACCCAACAGAGACAACAGCGCAGCAACAGCAAGAAGAAAAAGAAGAAAAGAAGAAAAGGAGGAGAAGAAGAACAGGCGTGATAAACAGCAGCAAAACGAAGCATAACAGCAGACAGCGGACAACAGCGGCAACAACAACAACAGCCACAGATGACAACACTAAACGGATGACAAGGGAGACGAAACAGCATCATAAACGGACAACGAGCAACAGCAGAGTAAAACAGATGAAAACAACAGTAGCACTAGAACGAAGAAGCAGCAGCAAAAAAAAATGCAGCGAAGAGGAAGAAGAATATGAAGAAGAAGAAGAAGAAGAAGAATAATGGACTGAAAGAATACAAATACAGCAGTCGGAACAACAAACAACAATAGAACGTGACAGCAGCAGACAGAGGCGAGAAGGAGAACAAGGAAAGGAGGCTACCTAAGACAGAAATAGGCGGCAAAAGGCAGCAGCACAGGCGTAGCAGCAGCAGCGTTCAGCAGCAGCAGCGTAAGCAGCAGAAGGATCGTAGTAGCAGCACGACGCTGGTACGCGAAGAAGAAACAGAGAAAAAGAAAATGGTGGTGCGAGGAAAAGAGAGAAGAGTGAAGGCGAGATTGTTGATCAGTCAAACAAAGAAAGAAAAAAAATGATGGAGGCGGTGGTGAATACAAAGGCAAGGGTAACATATGAATATAAAAGTGGGAAACAAGGTGACTAGGGGATGTATGAAGCGGTGAATGATAAAAAGTGGGATGAATGAAGACAAGAAGGAAGTGGTGGAGGATGAATAGACCAAGGAAAAGAATGTATGTAACAATAGTAAGGGGGCACATACAACGAGAAATCGGGAAAGGGGATGAATCCTCTCCAATAAATGAATCGGTTTAGAATTACGAATTAAATGAATTCCGTAACAAAAGCTGACTGACCCAAGAATCGAATTTAAACGAGTTAAAAAGATTAATAACTAATCGGGCCGTCGAATAAAATGAGTAAATAAATTACTCGAGACGAAAACGAAGCTTATAGAAATAAATAATTAGACGATCAAATAGTATTTCCCGATAAATAATAAATTTTCGATGAAGTAAATTAAATTGGTTTCTCGAGGAAAGAAAATAATTATTTTGACGAAACTTAAAATAAATGAGCTTCGAGCTTAATATATATAAATAAAAAGAATTTAGAAATTAAATCGTCGAAATAGACTTTCGATAAGAATTAAATTAAATGTGTAAAATAAATCGAAAAAGAATTAAAATATGTTTCCGAGATAAATAGAATTTTAGGAGTTTGAAACGATTAAACGATAAATTCGTTTTATAAATTTTTTTGTATTACGAGTTAAATCGTAAAAATAAAATACGAACATAATTTTAATTAAATTTAATTTATAAAATCAGGGGTGTTACAAAAGATATGGATGGGGGAAGGAATAAAAAGAAATGAGAGGGGAGGACTAGGTGTAATCAAGTCACCTAGCCCGGATTCCGCCCAAATCCGACTAAGTCCTACAAAAAGAAAGAGAAATCAAAGAAAAAGTGAAAATACTTGTAAATTTGGATTTTGAAATGACTCTCGATGTAGTCACGTCATCGAGAATCGGGAGCAACCATACTAAGGCCTCGAAGGCCACCAAGACACCATGACTCAAGGGAAAGGGGGGCAAACAAGAGAAAACAAGCAATAATAGACGGAAAAAAAAGGATAGTTGCTGTACCCATCGGTTAGCAACTCACTCGCTCCATCGTCTCATCGGTCAATATAAGCACTTTGCTTGTCGTCATCATTGTCATCCCGCTTCGAACTTGAAAGTATCGCATGGTAGAGGTAGTAATGGTGTGAGGGGGTGAGATTTGATGTGGGGCTCGGTGTAAAGTGAAGAGGAAATGAAGTGATGGCATGTAAATAAAGTGTAAGGGTCGTATGATAGGAACAAGGAGAAGAAGGGAGGTTGGGAGGGGGTGTACAATGGTTGGGTGGTCTCAATGACGAAGAAGAGGCACAAGGGGGAGTAGGGGGCCATCCCGGTCGGGATGGCATACCCGTCTCGGTCGGGAAGCTCCCGTCTCGATCGGGATGGCACTCCAGTAAACCCAAAATATGGTACCCTCATCCCGATCAGGATGGATCCTTCCCGGTCGGGACGCTCTCTTCGTGGCTTCCAAAACCCCAAAAGCTATTCAAAGCTTCAAAAACCCGTTCCCTTGCTCACAATCCATGCTCTATCGATACCATTCCTCTCTAGGAGTCATCTTCACTTCACCTATCATAATAAACTCAAACACAACATCAAATTCTCTCCCTCACAACGCTCATCAACAATCCAAATAACAAGAATCTCACAAAACAAAGGATCCTAGAAACAAAATCATGAATAACACAATTACAAACACAAAAAACTAAAGAGAAGAGAGAAAGGGGAATATACAACATGACGGTTCTTAAGGAACTCCATCAAACCGAGGATGGTGGACTCTCATTCTTCAACCATAGCCCTCAAGGGCATGGAGGAGCAAGTCTAACGCACTAACGAGATCATAGAGACGGCCCAAAGAGTGCTCGAGCCAAGCAATCCTTCACGGCCTCCAAGGTGGAGGCAAGAAGTAGTCCTCAAAAGACCCAACGTTATCTTTCGTGTTGTCTCCGGGGTCTATCCATCCTACGAGCTTAACCGACCTCTTCCTCCCTAGGCATCACCTCCAATCACTAGCAAGCTTCAAGTCTTCATCATGAGGCACAAAAAACGGCTTTGGCCTCACTTCCTCGTTGCACACCCCCACACTTTCCTCAAGTTGTGGTTCCCTATCTTCATCGCTTGTCCCCACGTCATCTTGGAGAGGAGAATTAAACTTCTACCGGCGGTTTCAATCTCTTCCAAGCCATTGCTCGGTTTACATACAAGGGGCTCTTGATGCTTATCCACATTATCGGACATGGGCAACTTGGGCTTGTAAATTTCACCCAACAACTTCACAAACTCCACCAAATCATCCAACTCACTATCCTCCTCTAATTCTTCACCAACGATGCCTTCACCAAGAGCCGTATCCTCATTCGTCTCTTTTTGGGTAGACGATTGAGGTTCTTCAAAGCAAAGGTCTCTCCTCAAGGGGACTTCATCGGCGGCTTCACGATTGGGTTGCTTCCCTTGCTCAAGTGAGCACCCTTCGTCAAGTTGTGACGTTCGAGTTAAAAACATAACGGTTTTAGTCGATATAAGATTTAATCGCGCATCAATCGCCTCGGTTTCCTTTTGATATTGGGCCAAGAATTCATCTTGATCCTTTTGCATTTGAATGGCCATTTCTTGGGTGCTCCTTTGAAATTGAAGAATCGATTGATACAACTCCAAGTTTGACGATTGGTGGTCATTGGGGTCTTGTAAAGCTCCTTGAAAATCTTGATGATACCCAAGGGGTAGGGCATCATATTGTTGGTAGTGAGGTTGAGGTGATTGGTAGTATTGTGGGTCATGGGGTTCATATTGTGGTTGGGGTGAAGGGTAATATGGTGGGTTTTGGGGGTATTGGCTTCCATAAGGTGAATCTTCATTGAACAAGGTGGGTTCACATTGATAACTCGAGTAATAGTCACCATGATCGTAGGATTGGTAATCGTTCACTTGTTGGTAGCCGTTTTCATAACCTTGAAGTTCGTACCCACTAGAGTCTTGATCCCCCCAAGGAGCTTGATAGTAATTAGAAGTCATCATGTCATAGCTTTGGTTCATAGAAGAAGAGGAGTAACTCATATCAGCTTCCATGTGTAGGGAGTTTAGATCAAACCCCATGCTCGCTCGAAAATCGTAGCTCATACCCGGTTGAGGACTTCTCAATCTAGCAACCGTCCGTTAAAGCGGCTCTAAGTTGCAAGAAGAAGATGGTCACCACCTCTAAGCACAAACTGTAGACTAAGAGCAAACGTGAGAAGCCTAGTGCTTTTTGGGCACTAGAAAAGAGAGAAATAAATCTCACACACACAAGAAACAAAGAGACAAAAAAAAGAAAAACACAAAACAAAAGACAAACTCAAGTAACTAGGCAAACAAGGTCTAAACTAGCACCGTCCCCAGCAACGGCGCCAAATTGATGGTAGGAATTGCCGTGGTTCCCAACTGTCAATAATATAACCAACCAATCCTAGTGGGTAGCTAAGGCAAGTAGAGTCGAATCCACGGGGACGGTAAGAGGCGTCTAGACTAAGGTCACCCAAATACAAGACTAAGTCAACGAGCTAAACTAAACTAGAGTAATAGGAAGGGGAAGAAGGCTAAGGCTATGACTACGGTAACGAAGAGAACAACTAAGGAAACGTGCTAGGATTAGGTCGGGTTCAAAGGGGAAATGGAATGGTCAAGGAAGAGTAAAGGTGAAGGGGGTAGTCGGGTTATCTAGGTATAGTCCGGGCTCTCGCTACTTAGACCGACCTAGAGGTTCCACCTAAAACCCATCTTGGCTATACACATGACAAACGGGGCTACTAGCGTGTTATCGTGGCCTAGGTCGCATCCGGGCTCTCGCTACTTAGACCGACCTAGGGGTCGTCCTCACCGGGCTCTCGCTACTTAGTGAGGGAACCAAACCCACAAGCAAACTATCACCCACAAGAGAAAAGGCAAGAAAAACAAGTATTTGCAACTACTAGTCACTTAAGCATTTCAACAAACATGTAATATGCATCAAACCAAGAGGAAACACAAATCTTCCACCAACATCTCCAACAAACCCTTAATCATCCAATTAACACCCTAATCACCCTACTAACCCTAGCAAGAATCTACTCAAACATAATCAAACTACAACTAACAAGAACAAGAGGAATCAACATAAGAATCCAAACATACATAATGGAAAACAAGGATAAACAACAAACAATGAATAAAGATGAGAACTTAATAAACAATAAAGGATTAAGAGTAAAAGTAGAAGAAGATTGTACCAAACTACAAAAGAAATGGAAAAAGAGAACACTTGCATAGAAGAAATCCCAAATAATTCCACCAAGGTTGTCAATCTTGGATGGATTCTTCAAGAATTCCCTTAATACAAGATCTAAACTAAGATAAAGGACTAATTACCGACTAATCTACACTAATCTATGCTAAACTATGCTAAAGTAGTCTAGGGTTTATGGGTAATGTCTAACATAAGCTTACAAAACAAGGGAAGAGTATATATAGGGTTACAAGTGGAAAAGAGAAGAAAGAAAACAAGGTAGAGCTGCAGCAGGCCCTTCCCGGCTGGGATGAGGTGGTCCTGGTCGGGAAGGGGTCGGTCCCGGCCGGGATGACCTGCTCCCGGTCGGGAAGGGCTCAAAACAGGAGCATCTCTTTTGTGCACCTCATCCCGGACGGGTTGAGGTCATACCCGTCGGGGATGAGTCTTGTAGGCCTCCAATATGATCTTTAAGGTTCCTCCTTGCTTCACATGGACTTCTCATCGATTCTCGAGACTCGGGATCGGGTCTCGGAGGCTCGGGATTGGGTCCCAAGGTCTCGGGGTCGAATCCAAGGCATCGAGTGATCGTTCCTTCACTTCGTTGGCTCCAAAAAGTGTATGTATTGAGTCGGAATCGCTCCAACTCTTCATGAATGGTCTCGGGAACCTGAAACGAACTAGAGAAAGCATAAGTAGCCCATAAATCGCTCCCAAGGAGCGATTCCACAAGGAAAATGGGACCAAAACACTACAAAATAGGCACTACACACTACACTTATCACTTTTCCTGAAGGCAATTTAAGTTTGAGAGGATACTGACACTCTCAAACATTTTCGAGCCTAACGGATCTTAGTTATCCTGAAGACAATTTGAGTTTGAGCGGATACTGACACTCTCAAACATTTTCGAGCCTAACCGATGTTAGTTATCCAGAAGGCAATTTGAGTTTGAGCGGATACTGACACGCATAAACATTTTCGAGCCTAATGGGTCTTAGTTATCCTGAAGGCAATTTAAGTTTGTGCGGGTACTGACACGCTCAAACATATTCGAGCCTAACGGGTTTTAATCATCCAGAAGGCGATTTGCTTTTGAGCGGATACTGACACGCTCAAACATTTTCGAGCCTAACAGGTTTTAGTTTTCCTGAGGCAATTTGAGTTTGAGCGGATAGTGACACGCTCAAACATTTTCGAGCCTAACGGGTCTTAGTTTCCCTGAAGGCAATTTGAGTTTCAGCGGATGCTGACACGCTCAAACATTTTCGAGCCTAACGGATCTTAGTTATCCTGAAGACAATTTGAGTTAGAGCGGATACTGACAGGCTCAAACATTTTTGAGCCTAACCGGTCTTAGTTTTCCTGAAGGCAATTATAGTTTGAGTGGATACTGACATGCTCAAACATATTCAAGCCTAACGGGTCTTAGTTATCTTGAAGACAATTTGAGTTTGAGCGGATACTGACACGCTCAAACATTTTCGAGCCTAACAGGTCTTAGTTTTCCTGAGGCAATTTGAGTATGAGCGGATAGTGACACGCTCAAACATTTTCGAGCCTAACGAGTCTTAGTTATCCGGAAGGCAATTTAAGTTTGAGCGGATACTGACACGCTCAAACATTTTCGAGCCTAACCGGTCATAGTTTTCCCGAAGGCAATTTTTGTTTGAGTGGATACTAACACGCTCAAACATTTTCGAGCCTAACGGGTGTTAGTTATCCTGAAGGTAATTTGAGTTTGAGCGGATACTGACACGCTCAAACATTTTCAAGCCTAACGGGTCTTAGTTATCGTGAGCCAATTTGAGTTTGGGCGGATAGTGACACGCTCAACTATTTTAGAGCCTAACTGGTCTTACTTTTCCTGAAGGCAATTTAAGTTTGAGAGGATACTGACACTCTCAAACATTTTCGAGTCTAACGGATCTTAGTTATCCTGAAGACAATTTGAGTTTGAGCGGATACTGACACGCTCAAACATTTTCGAGCCTAACCGGTGTTAGTTATCCTGAAGGCAATTTGAGTTTGAGCGGATACTGACACGCTTAAACATTTTCGAGCCTAATGGGTGTTAGTTATCCTGAAGGCAATTTAAGTTTGAGCGGATTCTGACACGCTCAAACATATTCGAGCCTAACGGGTCTTAATCATCTAGAAGGCGATTTGCTTTTGAGCGGATACTGACACGCGCAAACATTTTCGAGCCTAACCGGTGTTAGTTATCCTGAAGGCAATTTGAGTTTGAGCGGATACTGAAACGCTCATACATTTTCGAACCCAATGGGTCTTAGTTATCCTGAAGGCAATTTAAGTTTAAGCGGATACTGACACGCTCAAACATATTCGAGCCTAACGGGTCTTAATCATCCAGAAGGCGATTTGCGTTTGAGCGGATACTGACACGCTCAAACATTTTTGAGCCTAACCGGTCTTAGTTTTCCAGAAGGCAATTTTAGTATGAGCGGATACTGATACGCTCAAACATTTTTGAGCCTTACGGGTCTTAGTTATCCTGAAGGCAATTTGAGTTTTAGCGGATACTGACACGCTCAAACATTTTCAAGCCTAACGGGTCTTAGTTATCCTGAAGGCAATTTGAGTTTGAGCGGATACTGACAAGCTCAAACATTTTCGAGCCTAACGGGTCTTAGTTATCCAGAAGGCGATTTGAGTTTTAGCGGATACTGACATGCTCAAACATTTTCGAGCCTAACGGATCTTAGTTATCCTGATGACAATTTGAGTTTGAGCGGATAGTGACACGCTCAAACATTTTCGAGCCTAACAGGTCTTAGTTGTCCGGAGGCAATTTGAGTTTGAGCGGATAGTGACACGCTCAAACATTTTCGAGCCAAACGGGTCTTAGTTTCCCTGAAGGCAATTTGAGTTTCAGCGGAAGCTGACACGCTCAAACATTTTCGAGCCTAACGGATCTTAGTTATCCTGAAGACAATTTGAGTTTGAGCGGATACTGACACGCTCAAACATTTCCGAGCCTAACCGGTGTTAGTTATCCTGAAGGAAATTAGAGTTTGAGCGGATACTGACACGCTTAAACATTTTCGAGCCTAATGGGTGTTAGTTATCCTGAAGGCAATTTAAGTTTGAGCGGATACTGACACGCTCAAACATATTCGAGCCTAACGGGTCTTAATCATCTAGAAGGCGATTTGCTTTTGAGCGGATACTGACACGCTCAAACATTTTCGAGCCTAACCGGTGTTAGTTATCCTAAAGGCAATTTGAGTTTGAGCGGATACTGACACACTCATACATATTCGAGCCCAATGGGTCTTAGTTATCCTGAAGGCAATTTAAGTTTAAGCGGATACTGACACGTTCAAACATTTTCAAGCCTAACGGGTCTTAGTTATCCTGAAGGCAATTTGAGTTTGAGCGGATACTGACAAGCTCAAACATTTTTGAGCCTAACGGGTCTTAGTTATCCGGAAGGCGATTTGAGTTTTAGCGGATACTGACACGCTCAAACATTTTCGAGCCTAACGGATCTTAGTTATCCTGATGACAATTTGAGTTTGAGCGGATAGTGACACGCTCAAACATTTTCGAGCCTAACCGGTCATAGTTTTCCCGAAGGCAATTTTAGTTTGAGTGGATACTAACACGCTCAAACATTTTCGAGCCTAACGGGTCTTAGTTATCCTGAAGGTAATTTGAGTTTCAGCGGATACTGACACGCTCAAACATTTTCAAGCGTAACGGGTCTTAGTTATCGTGAGCCAATTTGAGTTTGGGCGGATACTGACACGCTCAAACATTTCCGAGCCTAACCGGTGTTAGTTATCCTGAAGGAAATTAGAGTTTGAGCGGATACTGACACGCTTAAACATTTTCGAGCCTAATGGGTGTTAGTTATCCTGAAGGCAATTTAAGTTTGAGCGGATACTGACACGCTCAAACATATTCGAGCCTAACGGGTCTTAATCATCTAGAAGGCGATTTGCTTTTGAGCGGATACTGACACGCTCAAACATTTTCGAGCCTAACCGGTGTTAGTTATCCTAAAGGCAATTTGAGTTTGAGCGGATACTGACACACTCATACATATTCGAGCCCAATGGGTCTTATTTATCCTGAAGGCAATTTAAGTTTAAGCGGATACTGACACGCTCAAACATTTTCAAGCCTAACGGGTCTTAGTTATCCTGAAGGCAATTTGAGTTTGAGCGGATACTGACAAGCTCAAACATTTTCGAGCCTAACGGGTCTTAGTTATCCGGAAGGCGATTTGAGTTTTATCGGATACTGACACGCTCAAACATTTTCGAGCCTAACGGATCTTAGTTATCCTGATGACAATTTGAGTTTGAGCGGATAGTGACACGCTCAAACATTTTCGAGCCTAACCGGTCATAGTTTTCCCGAAGGCAATTTTAGTTTGAGTGGATACTAACACGCACAAACATTTTTGAGCCTAACGGGTATTAGTTATCCTGAAGGTAATTTGAGTTTGAGCGGATACTGACACGCTCAAACATTTTCAAGCCTAACGGGTCTTAGTTATCGTGAGCCAATTTGAGTTTGGGCGGATAGTGACACGCTCAACTATTTTAGAGCCTAACTGGTCTTACTTTTCCTGAAGGCAATTTAAGTTTGAGAGGATACTGACACTCTCAAACATTTTCGAGTCTAACGGATCTTAGTTATCCTGAAGACAATTTGAGTTTGAGCGGATACTGACACGCTCAAACATTTTCGAGCCTAACCGGTGTTAGTTATCCTGAAGGCAATTTGAGTTTGAGCGGATACTGACACGCTTAAACATTTTCGAGCCTAATGGGTCTTAGTTATCCTGAAGGCAATTTAAGTTTGAGCGGATTCTGACACACTCATACATATTCGAGCCCAATGGGTCTTAGTTATCCTGAAGGCAATTTAAGTTTAAGCGGATACTGACACGCTCAATCATTTTCAAGCCTAACGGGTCTTAGTTATCCTGAAGGCAATTTGAGTTTGAGCGGATACTGACAAGCTCAAACATTTTCGAGCCTAACGGGTCTTAGTTATCCTGAAGGCGATTTGAGTTTTAGCGGATACTGACACGCTCAAACATTTTCGAGCCTAACGGATCTTAGTTATCCTGATGACAATTTGAGTTTGAGCGGATAGTGACACGCTCAAACATTTTCGAGCCTAACAGGTCTTAGTTGTCCTGAGGCAATTTGAGTTTGAGCGGATAGTGACACGCTCAAACATTTTCGAGCCAAACGGGTCTTAGTTTCCCTGAAGGCAATTTGAGTTTCAGCGGAAGCTGACACGCTCAAACATTTTCGAGCCTAACGGATCTTAGTTATCCTGAAGACAATTTGAGTTTGAGCGGATACTGACACGCTCAAACATTTCCGAGCCTAACCGGTGTTAGTTATCCTGAAGGAAATTAGAGTTTGAGCGGATACTGACACGCTTAAACATTTTCGAGCCGAATGGGTGTTAGTTATCCTGAAGGCAATTTAAGTTTGAGCGGATACTGACACGCTCAAACATATTCGAGCCTAACGGGTCTTAATCATCTAGAAGGCGATTTGCTTTTGAGCGGATACTGACACGCTCAAACATTTTCGAGCCTAACCGGTGTTAGTTATCCTGAAGGCAATTTGAGTTTGAGCGGATACTGACACACTCATACATATTCGAGCCCAATGGGTCTTAGTTATCCTGAAGGCAATTTAAGTTTAAGCGGATACTGACACGCTCAAACATATTCGAGCCTAACGGGTCTTAATCATCCAGAAGGCAATTTGCGTTTGAGCGGATACTGACACGCTCAAACAATTTTGAGCCTAACCGATCATAGTTTTCCAGAAGGCAATTTTAGTTTGAGAGGATACTGACACGCTCAAACATTTTTGAGCCTTACGGGTCTTAGTTATCCTGAAGGCAATTTGAGTTTTAGCGGATACTGACACGCTCAAACATTTACAAGCCTAACGGGTCTTAGTTATCCTGAAGGCAATTTGAGTTTGGGCGGATAGTGACACGCTCAACTATTTTAGAGCCATACTGGTCTTACTTTTCCTGAAGGCAATTTCAGTTTGAGAGGATACTGACACTCTCAAACATTTTCGAGTCTAACGGATCTTAGTTATCCTGAAGAAAATTTGAGTTTGAGCGGATACTGACACGCTCAAACATTTTCGAGCCTAACCGGTGTTAGTTATCCTGAAGGCAATTTGAGTTTGAGCGGATACTGACACGCTTAAACATTTTCGAGCCTAATGGGTGTTAGTTATCCTGAAGGCAAATTAAGTTTGAGCGGATACTGACACGCTCAAACATATTCGAGCCTAACGGGTTTAATCATCTAGAAGGTGATTTGCTTTTGAGCGGATACTGACACGCTCAAACATTTTCGAGCCTAACCGGTGTTAGTTATCCTGAAGGCAATTTGAGTTTGAGCGGATACTGAAACGCTCATACAATTTCGAACCCAATGGGTCTTAGTTATCCTGAAGGCAATTTAAGTTTAAGCGGATACTGACACGCTCAAACATATTCGAGCCTAACGGGTCTTAATCATCTAGAAGGCGATTTGCGATTGAGCGGATACTGACACGCTCAAACATTTTTGAGCCTAACCGGTCTTAGTTTTCCAGAAGGCAATTTTAGTTTGAGCGGATACTGATACGCTCAAACATTTTTGAGCCTTACGGGTCTTAGTTATCCTGAAGGCAATTTGAGTTTTAGCGGATACTGACACGCTCAAACATTTTCAAGCCTAACGGGTCTTAGTTATCCTGAAGGCAATTTGAGTTTGAGCGGATACTGACACGCTCAAACATTTTCGAGCCTAACGGGTCTTAGTTATCCTGAAGGCGATTTGAGTTTTAGCGGATACTGACACGCTCAAACATTTTCGAGCCTAACGGATCTTAGTTATCCTGATGACAATTTGAGTTTGAGAGGATACTTACACTCTCAAACATTTTCGAGCCTAACAGGTTTTAGTTTTCCTGAGGCAATTTGAGTTTGAGCGGATAGTGACACGCTCAAACATTTTCGAGCCTAACGGGTCTTAGTTTCCCTGAAGGCAATTTGAGTTTCAGCGGATGCTGACACGCTCAAACATTTTCGAGCCTAACGGATCTTAGTTATCCTGAAGACAATTTGAGTTTGAGCGGATACTGACACGCTAAAACATTTTCGAGCCTAACCGGTGTTAGTTATCCTGAACGCAATTTGAGTTTGAGCGGAAAATGACACGCTTAAACATTTTCGAGCCTAATGGGTGTTAGTTATCCTGAAGGCAATTTAAGTTTGAGCGGATACTGACACGCTAAAACATTTTCGAGCCTAACCGGTGTTAGTTATCCTGAAGGCAATTTGAGTTTGAGCGGATACTGACACGCTCATACATATTCGAGCCCAATGGGTCTTAGTTATCCTGAAGGCAATTTAAGTTTAAGCGGATACTGACACGCTCAAACATATTCGAGCCTAACGGGTCTTAATCATCCAGAAGGCAATTTGCGTTTGAGCGGATACTGACACGCTCAAACATTTTTGAGCCTAACCGATCTTAGTTTTCCAGAAGGCAATTTTAGTTTGAGCGGATACTGACACGCTCAAACATTTTTGAGCCTTACGGGTCTTAGTTATCCTGAAGGCAATTTGAGTTTTAGCGGATACTAACACGCTCAAACATTTTCAAGCCTAACGGGTCTTAGTTATCCTGATGGCAATTTGAGTTTGAGCGGATACTGACACGCTCATACATTTTCGAGCCTAACGGGTCTTAGTTATCCTGAAGGCGATTTGAGTTTTAGCGGATACTGACACGCTCAAACATTTTCGAGCCTAACGGATCTTAGTTATCCTGATGACAATTTGAGTTTGAGCGAATACTGACACGCTCAAACATTTTCGAGCCTAACAGGTTTTAGTTTTCCTGAGGCAATTTGAGTTTGAGCGGATAGTGACACGCTCAAACATTTTCGAGCCTAACGGGTCTTAGTTTCCTTGAAGGCAATTTGAGTTTCAGCGGATGCTGACACGCTCAAACATTTTCGAGCCTAACGGATCTTAGTTATCCTGAAGACAATTTGAGTTTGAGCGGATACTGACAGGCTCAGACATTTTTTAGCCAAACCGGTCATAGTTTTCCTGAAGGCAATTTTAGTTTGAGCGGATACTGACATGCTCAAACATATTCAAGCCTAACGGGTCTTAGTTATCCTGAAGGCGATTTGAGTTTTAGCGGATACTAACACGCTCAAACATTTTCGAGCCTAACGGATCTTAGTTATCTTGAAGACAATTTGAGTTTGAGCGGATACTGACACGCTCAAACATTTTCGAGCCTAACATGTCTTAGTTTTTCTGAGGCAATTTGAGTTTGAGCGGATAGTGACACGCTCAAACATTTTCGAGCCTAACGAGTCTTAGTTATCCGAAAGGCAATTTAAGTTTGAGCGGATACAGACACGCTCAAACATTTTCGAGCCTAACCGGTCATAGTTTTCCCGAAGGCAATTTTTGTTTGAGCGGATACTGACACGCTCAAACATTTTCGAGCCTAACGGGTGTTAGTTATCCTGAAGGTAATTTGAGTTTGAGCGGATACTGACACGCTCAAACATTTTCAAGCCTAACGGGTCTTAGTTATCGTGAGCCAATTTGAGTTTGGGCGGATAGTGACACGCTCAACTATTTTAGAGCCAAACTGGTCTTACTTTTCCTGAAGGCAATTTAAGTTTGAGAGGATACTGACACTCTCAAACATTTTCGAGTCTAACGGATCTTAGTTATCCTGAAGAAAATTTGAGTTTGAGCGGATACTGACACGCTCAAACATTTTCGAGCCTAACCGGTGTTAGTTATCCTGAAGGCAATTTGAGTTTGAGCGGATACTGACACGCTTAAACATTTTCGAGCCTAATGGGTGTTAGTTATCCTGAAGGCAAATTAAGTTTGAGCGGATACTGACACGCTCAAACATATTCGAGCCTAACGGGTTTAATCATCTAGAAGGCGATTTGCTTTTGAGCGGATACTGACACGCTCAAACATTTTCGAGCCTAACCGGTGTTAGTTATCCTGAAGGCAATTTGAGTTTGAGCGGATACTGAAACGCTCATACAATTTCGAACCCAATGGGTCTTAGTTATCCTGAAGGCAATTTAAGTTTAAGCGGATACTGACACGCTCAAACATATTCGAGCCTAACGGGTCTTAATCATCTAGAAGGCGATTTGCGATTGAGCGGATACTGACACGCTCAAACATTTTTGAGCCTAACCGGTCTTAGTTTTCCAGAAGGCAATTTTAGTTTGAGCGGATACTGATACGCTCAAACATTTTTGAGCCTTACGGGTCTTAGTTATCCTGAAGGCAATTTGAGTTTTAGCGGATACTGACACGCTCAAACATTTTCAAGCCTAACGGGTCTTAGTTATCCTGAAGGCAATTTGAGTTTGAGCGGATACTGACACGCTCAAACATTTTCGAGCCTAACGGGTCTTAGTTATCCTGAAGGCGATTTGAGTTTTAGCGGATACTGACACGCTCAAACATTTTCGAGCCTAACGGATCTTAGTTATCCTGATGACAATTTGAGTTTGAGAGGATACTTACACTCTCAAACATTTTCGAGCCTAACAGGTTTTAGTTTTCCTGAGGCAATTTGAGTTTGAGCGGATAGTGACACGCTCAAACATTTTCGAGCCTAACGGGTCTTAGTTTCCCTGAAGGCAATTTGAGTTTCAGCGGATGCTGACACGCTCAAACATTTTCGAGCCTAACGGATCTTAGTTATCCTGAAGACAATTTGAGTTTGAGCGGATACTGACACGCTAAAACATTTTCGAGCCTAACCGGTGTTAGTTATCCTGAACGCAATTTGAGTTTGAGCGGAAAATGACACGCTTAAACATTTTCGAGCCTAATGGGTGTTAGTTATCCTGAAGGCAATTTAAGTTTGAGCGGATACTGACACGCTAAAACATTTTCGAGCCTAACCGGTGTTAGTTATCCTGAAGGCAATTTGAGTTTGAGCGGATACTGACACGCTCATACATATTCGAGCCCAATGGGTCTTAGTTATCCTGAAGGCAATTTAAGTTTAAGCGGATACTGACACGCTCAAACATATTCGAGCCTAACGGGTCTTAATCATCCAGAAGGCAATTTGCGTTTGAGCGGATACTGACACGCTCAAACATTTTTGAGCCTAACCGATCTTAGTTTTCCAGAAGGCAATTTTAGTTTGAGCGGATACTGACACGCTCAAACATTTTTGAGCCTTACGGGTCTTAGTTATCCTGAAGGCAATTTGAGTTTTAGCGGATACTAACACGCTCAAACATTTTCAAGCCTAACGGGTCTTAGTTATCCTGATGGCAATTTGAGTTTGAGCGGATACTGACACGCTCATACATTTTCGAGCCTAACGGGTCTTAGTTATCCTGAAGGCGATTTGAGTTTTAGCGGATACTGACACGCTCAAACATTTTCGAGCCTAACGGATCTTAGTTATCCTGATGACAATTTGAGTTTGAGCGAATACTGACACGCTCAAACATTTTCGAGCCTAACAGGTTTTAGTTTTCCTGAGGCAATTTGAGTTTGAGCGGATAGTGACACGCTCAAACATTTTCGAGCCTAACGGGTCTTAGTTTCCTTGAAGGCAATTTGAGTTTCAGCGGATGCTGACACGCTCAAACATTTTCGAGCCTAACGGATGTTAGTTATCCTGAAGACAATTTGAGTTTGAGCGGATACTGACAGGCTCAGACATTTTTTAGCCAAACCGGTCATAGTTTTCCTGAAGGCAATTTTAGTTTGAGCGGATACTGACATGCTCAAACATATTCAAGCCTAACGGGTCTTAGTTATCCTGAAGGCGATTTGAGTTTTAGCGGATACTAACACGCTCAAACATTTTCGAGCCTAACGGATCTTAGTTATCTTGAAGACAATTTGAGTTTGAGCGGATACTGACACGCTCAAACATTTTCGAGCCTAACATGTCTTAGTTTTTCTGAGGCAATTTGAGTTTGAGCGGATAGTGACACGCTCAAACATTTTCGAGCCTAACGAGTCTTAGTTATCCGAAAGGCAATTTAAGTTTGAGCGGATACTGACACGCTCAAACATTTTCGAGCCTAACCGGTCATAGTTTTCCCGAAGGCAATTTTAGTTTGAGCGGATACTGACACGCTCAAACATTTTCGAGCCTAACGGGTGTTAGTTATCCTGAAGATAATTTGAGTTTGAGCGGATACTGACACGCTCAAACATTTTCAAGCCTAACGGGTCTTAGTTATCGTGAGCCAATTTGAGTTTGGGCGGATAGTGACACGCTCAACTATTTTAGAGCCAAACTGGTCTTACTTTTCCTGAAGGCAATTTAAGTTTGAGAGGATACTGACACTCTCAAACATTTTCGAGTCTAACGGATCTTAGTTATCCTGAAGAAAATTTGAGTTTGAGCGGATACTGACACGCTCAAACATTTTCGAGCCTAACCGGTGTTAGTTATCCTGAAGGCAATTTGAGTTTGAGCGGATACTGACACGCTTAAACATTTTCGAGCCTAATGGGTGTTAGTTATCCTGAAGGCAAATTAAGTTTGAGCGGATACTGACACGCTCAAACATATTCGAGCCTAACGGGTTTAATCATCTAGAAGGCGATTTGCTTTTGAGCGGATACTGACACGCTCAAACATTTTCGAGCCTAACCGGTGTTAGTTATCCTGAAGGCAATTTGAGTTTGAGCGGATACTGAAACGCTCATACAATTTCGAACCCAATGGGTCTTAGTTATCCTGAAGGCAATTTAAGTTTAAGCGGATACTGACACGCTCAAACATATTCGAGCCTAACGGGTCTTAATCATCTAGAAGGCGATTTGCGTTTGAGCGGATACTGACACGCTCAAACATTTTTGAGCCTAACCGGTCTTAGTTTTCCAGAAGGCAATTTTAGTTTGAGCGGATACTGATACGCTCAAACATTTTTTAGCCTTACGGGTCTTAGTTATCCTGAAGGCAATTTGAGTTTTAGCGGATACTGACACGCTCAAACATTTTCAAGCCTAACGGGTCTTAGTTATCCTGAAAGCAATTTGAGTTTGAGCGGATACTGACACGCTCAAACATTTTCGAGCCTAACGGGTCTTAGTTATCCTGAAGGCGATTTGAGTTTTAGCGGATACTGACACGCTCAAACATTTTCGAGCCTAACGGATCTTTGTTATCCTGATGACAATTTGAGTTTGAGCGGATATTGACACGCTCAAACATTTTCGAGCCTAACAGGTCTTAGTTGTCCTGAGGCAATTTGAGTTTGAGCGGATAGTGACACGCTCAAACATTTTCGAGCCTAACGGGTCTTAGTTTCCCTGAAGGCAATTTGAGTTTCAGCGGAAGCTGACACGCTCAAACATTTTCGAGCCTAACGGATCTTAGTTATCCTGAAGACAATTTGAGTTTGAGCGGATACTGACACGCTCAAACATTTTCGAGCCTAACCGGTGTTAGTTATCCTGAAGGCAATTTGAGTTTGAGCGGAAACTTACACGCTTAAACATTTTCGAGCCTAATGGGTGTTAGTTATCCTGAAGGCAATTTAAGTTTGAGCGGTGATGGTGGGATTTGTCGTGGATCCCACCGCCAAATAATAACCAACTAGCACCTAACGGTAGTTAGGGTAAGTCGGGTCGTGTCCACGGAGACGGTGTTGCAAGGGTTTGACTAGGTTGGCCTAAAACGAGACTAAATCACCAAACAAACACAAAGAAACAATAAATGGAAAACTATGATGGAGGAGAGGTAAGGACTAGACTAATGATGAACTAGACTATAACAATGCTAAACAATACTTATAATCAAACCAACTAGAAAACTAAGGAAATGATGGCTAATTTATGAGATGAATCAAATATGAAGAAGAAAGTGGGTTAGGTCGGGTTCATAAGAATAGTAGGGTGATCGGGTTGGTCAAGGGTATGGGTGTCTCCTAGTGCTAGAGTCGGTCCGGGCTCTCGCAACTTAGACCGATGTCAAGGTGAGTCCGGGCTCTCGCAACTTAGACTCAAATCAAGGTATGTCCGGGCTCTCGCAACTTAGACTATCCTCAACATTCCTCAACATGACCACAAACAAGACAAACAATTAATAGGAGAAGACTAGCATGAGAAGCATGGCCACTACAACTCAAACAAGCATTTCAACAAACACATGGTGTGCCAAGTATGTGACTAACAACAAAGATTCACCCTTTACCCCCAATCAAACCCTAATCATCCATAATCTACCCTTAATCCCCCTACTAACCCACAAAAAGACTACTCACTCATAATCAAAGATAAACTAACCATAATAAGAGAAAACAACATCACAATCCAAGCATCCATTATCAAGAACAATATGAACATTAACAAGGAACACTAGTAAAGATTCAAACTTGGATTAATAACAAAGAACAAGAGTAAAGAAGGATTATACCAACACAAGATGAAGGAAAAGATGAAATCTTGTATAAATAAGAAACCCAAATAATCTCCAAGGTTGTCAATCTTGGATGAGTCTTCAAGCCACTTCTTAATACAAGAACTAACTATCACTATAACTAGATTAAAACTAAGATTAATTATAGATTAACTAAAGATTAAGAGAGATTAATTAGGCTTTACAAATCTTAAGAGAGGCCTAAGAGAGTCTAGGGTAAGGTAGGATTCATAAACAATCCAAGAGGGAAGTATTTATAGGGTTACAAATGGAAAGGAATTGGAAGAAGCAAACACGGGCTGAAACTGGGTGGTCCCGACCGGGACGGGTCATCCCGACCGGGACGGGTTGGTCCCGACCGGGACGGCCTTGCAGTAGCACCCTCAAAAGTGCACTTCATCCCCGACAGGATGAGGTGCATACCCGTCGGGGATGAGTCTTGTAGGCCTCCAATATGACCCTTTTGGTTCCTCCTTGCTTCACATGAGCTTCTCATCGATTCTCGGGACTCGGGATCGGGTCTCGGAGGCTCGGGATTGGGTCCCAAGGTCTCGGGGTCGATTCCGAAGCATCGAGTCATCGTTCCTTTACTCCGTTGGCTCCAAAATGTTTATGTATAGAGTCGGAATCGCTCCAACTCTTCCAAATCCGTCTCGGGAACCTGAAACGAACTAAAGAAAGCATAAGAAGCCCCTAAACCGCTCCCAAGGAACGATTCCACAAGGAAAATGGGACCAAAATACTACGAAATAGGCCCTACAAACTACACTAATCAACTCCCCCACACTTAACCCTTACTCGCCCTCGAGTAAGCACATACTAACTACTATACTAGCCGAATGGGTATTAGCGCACCCTACGCCCTTTCAACTCACGCGAGTGCACTTAGAGGAAAAGTGCACTCCGCAAGGCAAGTCGGGTCTTGCGACAAAACTGTGGATGCAACCGGACACAAAACACATAAACAAACAAACACACAAACAAACACACAAACAAACACACAAACAAACACACAAAAGGTTGCACCCAAAAGAAAAGAAATACCGCTTCCCTCAAACAAGCGGTGAAAGAAGCACCGGTTTAGGACTCGAGGCAAGTGACAACGTTCCCAAGCTAGCAATACAAACCGAGGTGGACTAAACCCTAATAGTATGACGATAAAGCAACAAAAACGTTGGTAACTTACCCAGGTTCCTCCTAACCTTCTAAGAACGTACTACGGGACGATCGGCGGAGTGGGAAGTGATGATCCACGGTGTTAGTCGACACTGTAGGTAAGTGAGACCCCGCCCCTTTAGCAAAGAGCCAAGAGGGTCGTCCCATGCCCGAAACCGCCTAACTAGTCCAAGTAAAAAGTGAAAAACATGCAAAATGAGGGAAGACCGACTAATGCCGCTATCATCCTTCCTAGGGACTCGGTCCTTTGGTAGGCTCTTCACGGCAAAAGTCGGAAAAGGCTTATTTTGAGAGGTAGGGGTTATTTTTGTGAATCGGGTTTTCTTTTGGCATTTTCTCTTTTCTTTTGCGTTTTTGCCTTGTTTTGCCATGCCATTCTTTTTTTCTTCTTTTTTATTTTCTTTTTGGCTTTTGTGCCTTTTCTTTTTCTTCATTCTTTTTTTTTTGGTTAAAGGTAAGTATTATATAAAAGAATGATAATTACATCAAGTGCTCTAAAAAGCTAGTTATGAATTTGCTATCCTTGCTACTAAACTTTTGATTACATCTACTTTTGCAAAAAGCACTAAACTCCTTACTAATTTGGGAGGCTAACTTCTCAGAATGAGTAAGTTTGCCCTCTACTCTCGCAGAATTCCTTTGTAGCCAGATGTGATATGAGATCGAGTTGATTAGTCCATTCTTTATAGCTCGTTGAAGTTTGGTACCTCTCATTTTCCTCCTCCAATCATTCCCCATCTCAAGCTTGTGAGAGCTCGGTATCTTCCCACAAATAGCAATTAAGACCCTCTTGACATAGTCACAATCAACAAACAAGTGATGTATCGATTCCGACCTTAGTCCACAACAGATGCAAATATCATCTTCGGTAATTCCAAGATTATGCAATTTGTCTTTTAGATTCAATCCTCCATGCTGTATCAGCCATGCTATCAACCTGTGCTTCGGCACAGACCACCTAGACATCTTCATTCTTTTCTTTCTTTCATTTTCTTTCATTTTCTTTTCTTTGCCCTTTTTGGCAAGATTTGGCTTTTTGGCATTTCTTTGTATGACAAGAAAGAGAGGAATCAACAATTTGCAATTTATTGTGCGGATATGTGTAGGAGGTAGGGTAATGGGTGAGTCGGGACGGGCCCTTCCCTTCAAACCCACAAAAAGTGGAGAACTTGGACTAATTAAACAATCCTAGACACGGTCACCTAAGGGAAGGGACTCGGTAACCAAGGCCTTTTCACACCGTGGGTGGTCATAATGGTCAAAAGTGCAAATCCCGTAGTAAATCCCTAGTAAGCTAGATGGACTCAAGGTAAAGGACTCAAGCTAGATGGACTCAAGGTAAAGGACCAAGACTCAATTTACACTACTAGGAAGGGAAAGTACACACTCACACACTAGCCTCTAAACCGGGTTTTCGAAAACCATTTACACAAAAGACACACAACAAAACACAAAACAGAGACTCAACGAAAACGAAAGAAAAAGAAACAAAAGCAACAAAACAAGAACAACACAAAACGAACACATACATAACACAAACACCACCCCTAGCTTCCAAACAAATCACCAAACCACCCACAAACTTTACAAAGCTCCACCCGAGCACACCACATCACAATCTCCTCCAAACCCCGCGAGAGACAAAGAAGGAAAAAGGGATAGAAGATGTTACCGGACATCTTGAAAGCTTTCCAAAGCCATCAGTGGTTTAAGCAACCTATAGGGAAAAAGGGGGGAAAACACACACAACAAAACAAATATACGAGACAATGACACAAAATAAAAACACACAAAAAGAAAATCTTTTTGATTTTTGTGAAAAATTTTCAAATTTTTAGGGTTTTTAAAGATTTTTTGGAAATACTACGAAAATAAAACTAACTACGATAGAATATCGCTCCCCCCACACTTAAACCGAGCCATGTCCTCATGCTCGACCGTAGCATGGGAGCACAAAATAAAAGAAAAGAAACTACGAAAATAAAGCTAAAAATCAAAAAGAAGAGTGGAGAAAAGAGTAGAATGTGTCCGGCCGAGGTGTAGTCAAGTCACCATGGGCCGAGACAAGAAAAGATATGGAAGGGGGAAGAAAAATAAAAAGAAGGAAATAAAAGGAAATGGGAGGGGAGGGCTAGGTGTAATCAAGTCACCTAGCCCGGATTCCGCCTAAATCCGACTAAATCCTACAAAAAGGTGAAAATCTTGAAAAAAATTGGATTTTGAAATGACTCTCGATGTAGTCACGTCATCGAGAGTCGGGAGCAAGCACACCAAGGCCTCGAAGGCCACCATGACACAAAGGATAAGAGGGAAAGGGAATAAACAAATGAAGACGAGCTACAAAAACGGAAAAGAGAGGATAGTTGCCGTACCATACGGTTACCAACTCACTCGCTCCATCGTCTCTTAATTCAATATATAGGCACTTAGCTTGTCCATGTCGTCGTTATTCCTCTCCAATTGCGATCCGGTTCCATGGTTGGGGCACAAATGCAAAATGAGGTGGGTTTTTGATGCGAAAGTCGGTTTGAAGTGAATAGAAAGTGAGGTGAAAACGTGTATGTGGGGTATAAGGGTCATACAATGAGAGTAAGGACATGTAGGGAGGTTGGGAGGGGGTATAAAGTGGTTGGGTGGTCTCAAACAACGAAGAAAAGAGCCAAAGGAGGACAGGGGTCCATCCCGGTCGGGATGGGTGGTCCCGATCGGGATGACCGTCTCGTCCCGGTCGGGAAGACCTCGTCCCGGTCGGGATGGACTGTCAGTGAACCCAACTTTTGTGCACCTCATCCCGGACGGGATGACATCCTTCCCGATCGGGATGGGCCTTCCATCCCGGACGGGATGACCTCTTCTAGGCCGGGAAGAGTCTCCTAACCCTCTATAGCTCCCAAAAGCTCGTTCCAAGCTTCAAAAACCGACTTTCCTTCACACGATCCAAGCTCAAACGATGACCTATCTTCCCTAAGAATCACTTCCACTTCACACCTATCACAATAAACTCAAATAACACATCAAATTCCCTCCCTCACAACACTCATCAATCATCCAAATAATCAAGAATTTCACAAAAGCAAACAAACTATAAGGGAAAGAGATATATACAAAGGGACGGTTCTTGTGGAACTCCGTCAAACCAAGGTGGTACTTTCTTCAATCTTTATCAACAATCAAAACTAGTTCCATCTCCATCAAGGGCACGAAGGAACAAGTCGAAGGCCCTATCAAAGTCTTCAACCAAGCTTGAGATATAACCGACCACATACCAAGGCTCTTCATGGCCTTGCCTTGACGTTCCCGGGGCATCCCGATCTTCCAAGTTCAATGACTTGAACTTGTACTTTTGGTCTTTGGGGACATACCCAAACGTCCACCGGTCTTCATGTGGCCCCAAGGGAGGCTCATCCTTCTCCTTGCTTTTCAATTTGTCAACAAGCCCATGAAATGGGCACTCATCTCCCTCAAAATCGGAGTCATCATCTTCAAGTATATAAGAGTTCTTGTTCAAGCTTTGTCCCGACTCAACCCCTAGATCAATGTTTTTCTTGGCTTGGATCATATTGCATGACTCATCATTAGTAGGCGAAGTGTTACCTTGAAGGTCAAGCACTAACTTCTCTTCGCCTAGCTCGAAAGTGATCCTACCATTCTTCACATCGATCATAGCCACCGGCGGTATGTAGAAATGGGCGCCCAAGAATAATGGGAGTGATTTCATCTTCCCGCATATCGAGCACGATGAAGTCAACCGGAATGAAGAACATACCGATTCTCACCGGCACATCCTCTAGCACCCCCAATGGTCGGTTGAATGAACTATCGGCCATTTGGAGCGTGATAGAAGTACTTTTAAGCTCCTTCATCCCAAGTCGGCAACAAATAGAATAAGGGATGATGCTCACACTCGCACCCAAATCGCATAATGCTCTATCGATCTTGTAGTGGCCTATGGTGCAAGGGATCAAAAACCTACCCGGATCCTTCAACTTTGGAAGCGTAGAACCTTGAATGAGCTCGCTCACCACTCTTGTGAACGCAATGGTCTCCTCCTTGTCGACGGATCTCTTCCTAGCCAATATTTCTCTCATAAATTTTCCATATGCCGGGATTTGGGTAAGTAGCTCGGTAAATGGGACACTCACATCCAACTTCTTCACAATACTAAGGAACTTGTCATACTGAGAGTCTACCTTGGTCTTCATTTGCCTTGTTGGGTAAGGCAACTTGACTTGGTATTTATTTTGCTCAATCGGGGTGGACTCTTCAAATGACACTTTCTTTTTACCCTTATCTTTAGCTTGAAGTGGGGGAAGCTTGTCTTGTTGAGGTTTCTCAACCTCCCATAAGACTTGCTCCTCCGTTGGATTATCAAAGCTTGAGCTCTCTTGAGTTGGAGGTGTCATCTTTCTTGTCGGTTCTTGCATTGGCCCTTGCTCACTCGGGAATGGAGGGGAGTCATAAGATGTACCTCTCCTTGTGGTGATGGCATTGACATGCTCAAAATTTGGAGTTACACCTTGAGGAGGTAATTGCCCCCTTTGTCTTGAAGAACTTCCCGATGCAAGTTGTGCTACTTGATTCTCAATCATCTTCAAATGAGTTTTTGTCTCCTTGTTATCCATTAAAATTTGAGCAATGATTCCTTGTTGTGACAATTGTGCCTCCAATTGACTCTTTTGCATTTCTTGAGTATTCCTTTGCATATCCATCATTTGCTTCTGTATGTCGAAATCCCGTGGTGGGGATGATGGATTATGCGGAGTATTGGTGAGGGCTAAGGGAGTACCATAGTCATGGATAGGAGATCGGCTCCTAGGCTTGCTTTGTTGTTGATTGCCTTGAGTTGCTTGTTGTTGACGGTTCCCTTAGAACCCATGAGAATTGCCTTGATTAAGGCCTTGGTTGTTGCCATGGTTGTGGTTTTGATAGCCTTGGTTGAAGTTCCCTTTTTGGAACCCTTGATTGTTGTTGAATGAACCTTGGTTACCTTGCTTGAAGTTGTTGAAAGGCCTTGAGTTGCCTTGGTAACCTTGGTTGTTGTCCCTTAAGGGAGGTGGAACATAAGGACGATGTTGTTGTTGGTGTTGAAAAGCTTGTTGTTGAGGGACTTGATTGGAAGCTTGGTATTGATTAGAATAGGAAGCACCTTGCTTGAATGCTTGAAAGGCATTCACTTGCTCAATGCTCCCTCTACAATTCATAGGGTCATGACCAACGATTCCACAAGTGTCACACATGCCATAATAAGGCAAAGGAGGTGCAAAATTCAAAGCATTCACTTCTTGTATTGAGGCTTGGTTGGAGGAACCGATGCTTTGGACTTGAGTGAGGTGACCTTGAAGCTTCTTGTCAATGGATTCCATGTGTGTCTTCAATTGAGCCCCAAGGTCAATGCTTAATTGAGTTATAGCATCAACCTCGTGCCTACCCCCTCGATTTGCCTTCCTAGGCCTAGAGTATTGCGAATTATGGACCGCCATCTCTTCGATTCTCGCCCAAGTTTGGTCATCATCGACCTCGGTGAACCTACCATTGGAGCCCATGTTGAGTATAGTTCTTGAGTCCTCATAAAGACCATTCCAAAATTGTTGGACCAAGAACCATTGTGAGAGTCCATGATGAGGGCATGATCTAACCAAAGACTTAAACCGCTCCCAAGCTTCATATAGGCTCTCTTCATCCCGTTGTTGGAAACCGGTGATGGAGGCCCTAAGCAAGTTAGTCTTCTCCGGAGGGTAGAAAGTTTGGTAGAACGCCAATGCAAGCTTCTTCCAAGTGTCGATGCCCATGGTTGCCCTATCGAGACCTTTAATCCATTGCTTCGCTTTTCCAATTAATGAAAATGGGAATAAAACCCATCGGATTTGATCTTGTGTAACCCCGGGTTGAGATATAGCGTCACAATAATCGGAGAAGGTCTCCATATGTTGGTGCGGGTCTTCGGTGGGCAAACCACTAAATTGATTCCTTTCCACAAGTTGTATGAAGTGGGTCTTGGCCGTAAAATTTCCGGCATAAGCGGCCGGTAGAGCATTGGGTCCCGGCAAGACATCTTCCGTAAATGTAGAGTGGGAGGAAAATTTCGGCATTATTGGATGTAAGGGAGAAGATGGTGTAGATGGAGTTGAAGTAGATGTAGAAGGGGAGCTAGGACTAGAATCTCCAAAGGGATTGGTGAAATTCCCTTCGGCCGTCTCTCGATATGCTTCCTCAATATCGCTTCCTTGAGCTTGCTCTTGATGGGTATTGCTTGCACTTGGTTGAGAGATCCTAACCCGATTAATCGTCCGTTGGCGAAAAGCTCGAAAAAGCCTCTCCGGCTCTGGATTAAAGAGAAAGGATTCGCCTCCCCGCCTAGGCATACACTACACACTAGAACAAACGTGAGAATACCTAGTGCTTTATGGGCACTAGGTAACGAGAATAAACAAGCACAACTAGAGCCAAAGAGAAAAGAAAGCTAAGAAAGCAAGAAAAACTAGAGAATATTCACAAGAGATGATAGAAGGGCACAAAGGAGGGTAACTAAGTCTAGAAATAAGCAAACAAAGTCTAAACAATGCACCGTCCCCGGCAACGGCGCCAAATTGATGGTGGGATTTGTCCTGGATCCCACCGCCAAATAATAACCAACTAGCACCTAACGGTAGTTAGGGTAAGTCGGGTCGTGTCCACGGAGACGGTGTTGCAAGGGTTAGACTAGGTTGGCCTAAAACGAGACTAAATCACCAAACAAACACAAAGAAACAATAAATGGAAAACTATGATGGAGGAGAGGTAAGGACTAGACTAATGATGAACTAGACTATAACAATGCTAAACAATACTTATAATCAAACTAACTAGCAAACTAAGGAAATGATGGCTAATTAATGAGATGAATCAAATATGAAGAAGAAAGTGGGTTAGGTCGGGTTCATAAGAATAGTAGGGTGATCGGGTTGGTCAAGGGTATGGGTGTCTCCTAGTGCTAGAGTCGGTCCGGGCTCTCGCAACTTAGACCGATGTCAAGGTGAGTCCGGGCTCTCGCAACTTAGACTCAAATCGAGGTATGTCCGGGCTCTCGCAACTTAGACTATCCTCAACATTCCTCAACATGACCACAAACAAGACAAACAATGAATAGGAGAAGACTAGCATGAGAAGCATGGCCACTACAACTCAAACAAGCATTTCAACAAACACATGGTGTGCCAAGTATGTGACTAACAACAAAGATTCACCCTTTACCCCCAATCAAACCCTAATCATCCATAATCTATCCTTAATCCCCCTACTAACCCACAAAAAGACTACTCACTCATAATCAAAGATAAACTAACCATAATAAGAGAAAACAACATCACAATCCAAGCATCCATTATCAAGAACAATATGAACATTAACAAGGAACACTAGTAAAGATTCAAACTTGGATTAATAACAAAGAACAAGAGTAAAGAAGGATTATACCAACACAAGATGAAGGAAAAGATGAAATCTTGTATAAATAAGAAACCCAAATAATCTCCAAGGTTGTCAATCTTGGATGAGTCTTCAAGCCACTTCTTAATACAAGAACTAACTATCACTATAACTAGATTAAAACTAAGATTAATTATAGATTAACTAAAGATTAAGAGAGATTAATTAGGGTTTACAAATCTTAAGAGAGGCCTAAGAGAGTCTAGGGTAAGGTAGGATTCATAAACAATCCAAGAGGGAAGTATTTATAGGGTTACAAATGGAAAGGAATTGGAAGAAGCAAACACGGGCTGAAACTGGGTGGTCCCGACCGGGACGGGTCATCCCGACCGGGACGGCCTTGCAGTAGCACCCTCAAAAGTGCACTTCATCCCCGACAGGATGAGGTGCATACCCGTCGGGGATGAGTCTTGTAGGCCTCCAATATGACCCTTTTGGTTCCTCCTTGCTTCACATGAGCTTCTCATCGATTCTCGGGACTCGGGATCGGGTCTTGGAGGCTCGGGATTGGGTCCCAAGGTCTCGGGGTCGATTCCGAAGCATCGAGTCATCGTTCCTTTACTCCGTTGGCTCCAAAATGTTTATGTATAGAGTCGGAATCGCTCCAACTCTTCCAAATCCGTCTCGGGAACCTGAAACGAACTAAAGAAAGCATAAGAAGCCCCTAAACCGCTCCCAAGGAACGATTCCACAAGGAAAATGGGACCAAAATACTACGAAATAGGCCCTACAAACTACACTAATCAAGCGGATACTGACACGCTCAAACATATTCGAGCCTAACGGGTCTTAATCATCTAGAAGGCGATTTGCTTTTGAGCGGATACTGACACGCTCAAACATTTTCGAGCCTAACCGGTGTTAGTTATCCTGAAGGCAATTTGAGTTTGAGCGGATACTGAAACGCTCATACATTTTCGAGCCCAATGGGTCTTAGTTATCCTGAAGGCAATTTAAGTTTAAGCGGATACTGACACGCTCAAACATATTCGAGCCTAACGGGTCTTAATCATCCAGAAGGCGATTTGCGTTTATGCGGATACTGACACGCTCAAACATTTTTGAGCCTAACCGGTCTTAGTTTTCCAGAAGGCAATTTTAGTTTGAGCGGATACTGATACGCTCAAACCTTTTTGAGCCTTACGGGTCTTAGTTATCCTGAAGGCAATTTGAGTTTTAGCGGATACTGACACGCTCAAACATTTTCAAGCCTAACGGGTCTTAGTTATCCTGAAGGCAATTTGAGTTTGAGCGGATACTGACACGCTCAAACATTTTCGAGCCTAACGGGTCTTAGTTATCCTGAAGGCGATTTGAGTTTTAGCGGATACTGACACGCTCAAACATTTTCGAGCCTAACGGATCTTAGTTATCCTAATGACAATTTGAGTTTGAGCGGATATTGACACGCTCAAACATTTTCGAGCCTAACAGGTCTTAGTTGTCCTGAGGCAATTTGAGTTTGAGCGGATAGTGACACGCTCAAACATTTTCGAGCCTAACGGGTCTTAGTTTCCCTGAAGGCAATTTGAGTTTCAGCGGAAGCTGACACGCTCAAACATTTTCAAGCCTAACGGATCTTAGTTATCCTGAAGACAGTTTGAGTTTGAGTGGATACTGACAGGCTCAAACATTTTTGAGCCTAACCGGTCTTAGTTTTCCTGAAGGCAATTTTAGTTTGAGCGAATACTGACACGCTCAAACATTTTCGAGCCTAACGGGTCATAGTTATCCTGAAGGCGATTTGAGTTTTAGCGGATACTGACACGCTCAAACATTTTCGAGCCTAACGGATCTTAGTTATCCTGAAGACAATTTGAGTTTGAGCGGATACTGACACGCTCAAACATTTTCGAGCCTAACAGGTCTTAGTTTTCCTGAGGCAATTTGAGTTTGAGCGGATAGTGACACGCTCAAACATTTTCGAGCCTAACGGGTCTTAGTTTCCCTGAAGGCAATTTGAGTTTCAGCGGATGCTGACACGCTCAAACATTTTCGAGCCTAACGAATATTAGTTATCCTGAAGACAATTTGAGTTTGAGCGGATACTGACACACTCAAACATTTTCGAGCCTAACCGGTCTTAGTTTTCATGAAGGTAGTTTTAGTTTGAGCGGATACTAACACGCTCAAACATTTTCGAGCCTAACGGGTCTTAGTTATCCTGAAGGTAATTTGAGTTTTAGCGAATACTGACACGCTTAAACATTTTCAAGCCTAACGAGTCTTAGTTATCTGGAAGGCAATTTAAGTTTGAGCGGATACTGACACGCTCAAACATTTTCGAGCCTAACCGGTCATAGTTTTCCCGAAGGCAATTTTAGTTTGAGCGGATACTGACACGCTCAAACATTTTCGAGCCAAACGGGTCTTAGTTATCCTGATGACAATTTGAGTTTGAGCGGATACTGACACGCTAAAACATTTTCGAGCCTAACAGGTCTTAGTTTTCCTGAGGCAATTTGAGTTTGAGCGGATAGTGACACGCTCAAACATTTTCGAGCCTAACGGGTCTTAATTTCCCTGAAGGCAATTTGAGTTTCAGCGGATGCTGACATGCTCAAACATTTTCGAGCCTAATGGATCTTAGTTATCCTGAAGACAATTTGAGTTTGAGCGGATACTGACAGGCTGAAACATTTTCGAGCCTAACCGGTCTTAGTTTTCCTGAAGGCAGTTTTAGTTTGAGCGGATACTGACACGCTCAAACATTTTCGAGCCTAACAGGTCTTAGTTGTCCTGAGGCAATTTGAGTTTGAGCGGATAGTGACACGCTCAAACATTTTCGAGCCTAACGGGTCTTAGTTTCCCTGAAGGCAATTTGAGTTTCAGCGGAAGCTGACACGCTCAAACATTTTCGAGCCTAACGGATCTTAGTTATCCTGAAGACAGTTTGAGTTTGAGTGGATACTGACAGGCTCAAACATTTTTGAGCCTAACCGGTCTTAGTTTTCCTGAAGGCAATTTTAGTTTGAGCGAATACTGACACGCTCAAACATTTTCGAGCCTAACGGGTCATAGTTATCCTGAAGGCGATTTGAGTTTTAGCGGATACTGACACGCTCAAACATTTTCGAGCCTAACGGATCTTAGTTATCCTGAAGACAATTTGAGTTTGAGCGGATACTGACACGCTCAAACATTTTCGAGCCTAACAGGTCTTAGTTTTCCTGAGGCAATTTGAGTTTGAGCGGATAGTGACACGCTCAAACATTTTCGAGCCTAACGGGTCTTAGTTTCCCTGAAGGCAATTTGAGTTTCAGCGGATGCTGACACGCTCAAACATTTTCGAGCCTAACGAATATTAGTTATCCTGAAGACAATTTGAGTTTGAGCGGATACTGACACACTCAAACATTTTCGAGCCTAACCGGTCTTAGTTTTCATGAAGGTAGTTTTAGTTTGAGCGGATACTAACACGCTCAAACATTTTCGAGCCTAACGGGTCTTAGTTATCCTGAAGGTAATTTGAGTTTTAGCGAATACTGACACGCTTAAACATTTTCAAGCCTAACGAGTCTTAGTTATCTGGAAGGCAATTTAAGTTTGAGCGGATACTGACACGCTCAAACATTTTCGAGCCTAACCGGTCATAGTTTTCCCGAAGGCAATTTTAGTTTGAGCGGATACTGACACGCTCAAACATTTTCGAGCCAAACGGGTCTTAGTTATCCTGATGACAATTTGAGTTTGAGCGGATACTGACACGCTAAAACATTTTCGAGCCTAACAGGTCTTAGTTTTCCTGAGGCAATTTGAGTTTGAGCGGATAGCGACACGCTCAAACATTTTCGAGCCTAACGGGTCTTAATTTCCCTGAAGGCAATTTGAGTTTCAGCGGATGCTGACATGCTCAAACATTTTCGAGCCTAATGGATCTTAGTTATCCTGAAGACAATTTGAGTTTGAGCGGATACTGACAGGCTGAAACATTTTCGAGCCTAACCGGTCTTAGTTTTCCTGAAGGCAGTTTTAGTTTGAGCGGATACTGACACGCTCAAACATTTTCGAGCCTAACGGGTCTTAGTTATCCTGGAGGCGATTTGAGTTTTAGCGGATACTGACACGCTCAAACATTTTTGAGCCTAACGAATCTTAGTTATCCTGAAGACAATTTGAGTTTGAGCGA
This sequence comes from Agrostemma githago, assembly GCA_958450325.1. Taxonomy (NCBI): domain Eukaryota; kingdom Viridiplantae; phylum Streptophyta; class Magnoliopsida; order Caryophyllales; family Caryophyllaceae; genus Agrostemma; species Agrostemma githago. Next base: position 53,637,778 of record OY288247.1, on the reverse strand, counting down.
ATACTGACACGCTCAAACATTTTCGAGCCTAACAGGTCTTAGTTTTCCTGAGGCAATTTGAGTTTGAGCGGATAGTGACACGCTCAAACATTTTTAAGCCTAACGGGTCTTAGTTTCCCTGAAGGCAATTTGAGTTTCAGCGGATGCTGACATGCTCAAACATTTTCGAGCCTAACAGATCTTAGTTATCCTGAAGACAATTTGAGTTTGAGCGGATACTGACAGGCTGAAACATTTTCGAGCCTAACCGGTCTTAGTTTTCCTGAAGGCAGTTTTAGTTTGAGCGGATACTGACACGCTCAAACATTTTCGAGCCTAACGGGTCTTAGTTATCCTGAAGGCGATTTGAGTTTTAGCGGATACTGACACGCTCAAACATTTTTGAGCCTAACGAATCTTAGTTATCCTGAAGACAATTTGAGTTTGAGCGGATACTGACACGCTCAAACATTTTCGAGCCTAACAGGTCTTAGTTTTCCTGAGGCAATTTGAGTTTGAGCGGATAGTGACACGCTCAAACATTTTCGAGCCTAACGGGTCTTCGTTTCCCTGAAGGCAATTTGAGTTTCAGCAGATGCTGACACGCTCAAACATTTTCGAGTGTAACGAATATTAGTTATCCTGAAGACAATTTGAGTTTGAGCGGATACTGACAGGCTCAAACATTTTCGAGCCTAACCGGTCTTAGTTTTCCTGAAGGCAATTTTAGTTTGAGCGGATACTGACACGCTCAAACATTTTTGAGCCTAACGGGTCATAGCTATCCTGAGGCAATTTGAGTTTGAGCGGATAGTGACACGCTCAAACATTTTCGAGCTTAACGGGTCTTAGTTTCCCGGAAGGCAATTTGATTTTCAGCGGATGCTGACACGCTCGAACATTTTCGAGCCTAACGGATATTAGTTATCCTGATGACAATTTGAGTTTGAGCGGATACTGACACGCTCGAATATTTTCGAGCCTAACAGGTCTTAGTTTTCCTGAGGCAATTTGAGTTTGAGCGGATAGTCACACGCTCAAACATTTTCGAGGCTAATGGGTCATAGCTATCCCGAGGCAATTTGAGTTTGAGCGGATAGTGACACGCTCAAACATTTTCGAGCCTAACGGGTCTTAGTTTCCCAGAAGGCAATTTGAGTTTCAGCGGATGCTGACATGCTCGAACATTTTCGAGCCTAACGGATATTAGTTATCCTGAAGACAATTTGAGTTTGAGCGGATACTGACACGCTCAAACATTTTCGAGCCTAACGGGTCTTAGTTATCCTGATGACAATTTGAGTTTGAGAGGATACTGACACGCTCAAATATTTTCGAGCCTAACAGTTCTTAGTTTTCCTGTGGCAATTTGAGTTTGAGCGGATAGTCACACGCTCAAACATTTTCGAGCCTAACGGGTCTTAGTTTCCCTGAAGGCAGTTTGAGTTTCAGCGGATGCTGACACGCTCAAACATTTTCGAGCCTAACGGATCTTAATTATCCTGAAGACAATTTGAGTTTGAGCGGATACTGACAGCCTCAAACATTTTCGACCCTAACCGGTCTTTGTTATCCTGAAGGCGATTTGAGCTTTAGCGAATACTAACACGCTCAAACATTTTCGAGCCTAACGGATCTTAGTTATCCTGAAGACAATTTGAGTTTGAGTGGATACTGACACGCTCAAACATTTTCGAGCCTAACAGGTCTTAGTTTTCCTGAGGCAATTTGAGTTTGAGCGGATAGTGACACGCTCAAACATTTCCGAGCCTAACGGGTCTTAGTTCCCTGAAGGCAATTTGAGTTTCAGCGGATGCTGACACGTTCAAACATTTTCGAGCCTAACGGATATTAGTTATCCTGAAGACAATTTGAGTTTGAGCGGATACTGAAAGGCTCAAACATTTTCGAGCCTAACCGGTCTTAGTTTTCCTGAAGGCAATTTTAGTTTGAGCGGATACTGACACGCTCAAACATTTTCGAGCCTAACGGGTCATAGCTATCCTGAGGCAATTTGAGTTTGAGCGGATAGTGACACGCTCAAACATTTTCGAGCCTAACGGGTCTTAGTTTCCCTGAAGGCAATTTGAGTTTCAGCGGATGCTGACATGCTCGAACATTTTCGACCCTAACGGACATTAGTTATCCTGAAGACAATTTGAGTTTGAGCGGATACTGACAGGCTCAAAAATTTTCGAGTCTAACCGGTCTTAGTTTTCCTGAAGGCAATTTTAGTTTGAGCGGATACTGACACGCTCAAACATTTTCGAGCCTAACGGGTCTTAGTTATCCTGATGACAATTTGAGTTTGAGAGGATACTGACACGCTCTAATATTTTCGAGCCTAACAGTTCTTAGTTTTCCTGTGGCAATTTGAGTTTGAGCGGATAGTCACACGCTCAAACATTTTCGTGCCTAACGGGTCTTAGTTTTCCTGAAGGCAATTTGCGTTTCAGCGGATGCTGACAGGCTCAAACATTTTCGAGCCTAACCGGTCTTAGTTTTCCTGAAGGCAATTTTAGTTTGAGCGGATACTGACACGCTCAAACATTTTTGAGCCTAACGGGTCATAGCTATCCTGAGGCAATTTGAGTTTGAGCGGATAGTGACACGCTCAAACATTTTCGAGCTTAACGGGTCTTAGTTTCCCGGAAGGCAATTTGAGTTTCAGCGGATGCTGACACGCTCGAACATTTTCGAGCCTTACGGATATTAGTTATCCTGAAGACAATTTGAGTTTGAGCGGATACTGACAGGCTCAAACATTTTTGAGCCTAACCGGTCTTAGTTTTCCTGAAGGCAATTTTAGTTTGAGCGTATACTGACACACTCAAACATTTTCGAGCCTAACGGGTCTTAGTTATCCTGATGACAATTTGAGTTTGAGCGGATACTGACACGCTCGAATATTTTCGAGCCTATCAGGTCTTAGTTTTCCTAAGGCAATTTGAGTTTGAGCGGATAGTCACACGCTCAAACATTTTCGAGCCTAATGTGTCATTGCTATCCTGAGGCAATTTGAGTTTGAGCGGATAGTGACACGCTCAAACATTTTCGAGCCTAACGGGTCTTACTTTCCCTGAAGACAATTTGAGTTTGAGCGGATACTGACAGGCTCAAACTTTTTCGAGCCTAACCGGTCTTAGTTTTCCTGAAGGCAATTTTAGTTTGAGCAGATAATGACACGCTCAAACATTTTCGAGCCTAACGGGTCTTAGTTATCCTGATGACAATTTGAGTTTGAGAGGATACTGACACGCTCAAATATTTTCGAGCCTAACAGTTCTTAGTTTTCCTGTGGCAATTTGAGTTTGAGCGGATAGTCACACGCTCAAACATTTTCGAGCCTAACGGGTCTTAGTTTCCCTGAAGGCAGTTTGAGTTTCAGCGGATGCTGACACGCTCAAACATTTTCGAGCCTAACGGATCTTAATTATCCTGAAGACAATTTGAGTTTGAGCGGATACTGACAGCCTCAAACATTTTCGACCCTAACCGGTCTTTGTTATCCTGAAGGCGATTTGAGTTTTAGCGGATACTAACACGCTCAAACATTTTCGAGCCTAACGGATCTTAGTTATCCTGAAGACAATTTGAGTTTGGTGGATACTGACACGCTCAAACATTTTCGAGCCTAACAGGTCTTAGTTTTCCTGAGGCAATTTGAGTTTGAGCGGATAGTGACACGCTCAAACATTTCCGAGCCTAACGGGTCTTAGTTCCCTGAAGGCAATTTGAGTTTCAGCGGATGCTGACACGTTCAAACATTTTCGAGCCTAACGGATATTAGTTATCCTGAAGACAATTTGAGTTTGAGCGGATACTGACAGGCTCAAACATTTTCGAGCCTAACCGGTCTTAGTTTTCCTGAAGGCAATTTTAGTTTGAGCGGATACTGACACGCTCAAACATTTTCGAGCCTAACGGGTCATAGCTATCCTGAGGTAATTTGAGTTTGAGCGGATAGTGACACGCTCAAACATTTTCGAGCCTAACGGGTCTTAGTTTCCCTGAAGGCAATTTGAGTTTCAGCGGATGCTGACATGCTCGAACATTTTCGACCCTAACGGATATTAGTTATCCTGTAGACAATTTGAGTTTGAGCGGATACTGACAGGCTCAAACATTTTCGAGTCTAACCGGTCTTAGTTTTCCTGAAGGCAATTTTAGTTTGAGCGGATACTGACACGCTCAAACATTTTCGAGCCTAACGGGTCTTAGTTATCCTGATAACAATTTGAGTTTGAGAGGATACTGACACGCTCTAATATTTTCGAGCCTAACAGTTCTTAGTTTTCCTGTGGCAATTTGAGTTTGAGCGGATAGTCACACGCTCAAACATTTTCGTGCCTAACGGGTCTTAGTTTTCCTGAAGGCAATTTGCGTTTCAGCGGATGCTGACACGCTCAAACATTTTCGAGCCTAACAGATCTTACTTATCCTGAAGAGAATTTGAGTTTGAGCGGATACTGACAGCCTCAAACATTTTCGAGCCTAACCGGTCTGAGTTATCCTGAAGGCGATTTGAGTTTTAGCGGATACTAACATGCTCAAACATTTTCGAGCCTAACGGATCTTAGTTATCCTGAAGACAATTTGATTTTGAGCGGATACTGACACGCTCAAACATTTTCGAGCCTAACAGGTCTTAGTTTTCCTGAGGCAATTTGAGTTTGAGCGGATAGTGACACGCTCAAACATTTCCGAGCCTAACGGGTCATAGCTATCCTGAGGCAATTTGAGTTTGAGCGGATACTGACACGCTCAAACATTTTCGAGCCTAACGGGTCTTAGTTATCCTGGAGGCGATTTGCGTTTGAGCGGATACTGACACGCTCAAACATTTTCGAGCCTAACGGGTCTTAGTTATCCAGAAGATAATTTGAGTTTGAGCGGATACTTACACGCTCAAACATTTTCGAGCCTAACGGGTCTTAGTTATCCTGAAGGCAATTTTAGTTTGAGCGGATACTGACACGCTCAAACATTTTCAAGCCTAACGGGTCTTAGTTATTCAGAAGGCGATTTGAGTTTTAGCGGATACTGACACGCTCAAACATTTTTGAGCCTAACAAATCTTATTTATCCTGAAGACAATTTGAGTTTGAGCGGATACTGACACGCTCAAACATTTTCGAGCCTAACAGGTCTTAGTTTTCCTGAGGCAATTTGAGTTTGAGCGGATAGTGACACGCTCAAAAATTTTCGAGCCTAACGGGTCTTCGTTTCCCTGAAGGCAATTTGAGTTTCAGCGGATGCTGACACGCTCAAACATTTTCGAGCCTAACGAATATTAGTTATCCTGAAGACAATTTGAGTTTGAGCGGATACTGACAGGCTCAAACATTTTCGAGCCTAACCGGTCTTAGTTTTCCTGAAGGCAATTTTAGTTTGAGCGGATACTGACACGCTCAAACATTTTTGAGCCTAACGGGTCATAGCTATCCTGAGGCAATTTGAGTTTGAGCGGATAGTGACACGCTCAAACATTTTCGAGCTTAACGGGTCTTAGTTTCCCGGAAGGCAATTTGAGTTTCAGCGGATGCTGACACGCTCGAACATTTTCGAGCCTTACGGATATTAGTTATCCTGAAGACAATTTGAGTTTGAGCGGATACTGACAGGCTCAAACATTTTTGAGCCTAACCGGTCTTAGTTTTCCTGAAGGCAATTTTAGTTTGAGCGGATACTGACACACTCAAACATTTTCGAGCCTAACGGGTCTTAGTTATCCTGATGACAATTTGAGTTTGAGCGGATACTGACACGCTCGAATATTTTCGAGCCTAACAGGTCTTAGTTTTCCTGAGGCAATTTGAGTTTGAGCGGATAGTCACACGCTCAAACATTTTCGAGCCTAATGGGTCATAGCTATCCTGAGGCAATTTGAGTTTGAGCGGATAGTGACACGCTCAAACATTTTCGAGCCTAACGGGTCTTAGTTTCCCTGAAGACAATTTGAGTTTGAGCGGATACTGACAGGCTCAAACTTTTTCGAGCCTAACCGGTCTTAGTTTTCCTGAAGGCAATTTTAGTTTGAGCGGATAATGACACGCTCAAACATTTTCGAGCCTAACGGGTCTTAGTTATCCTGATGACAATTTGAGTTTGAGAGGATACTGACACGCTCAAATATTTTCGAGCCTAACAGTTCTTAGTTTTCCTGTGGCAATTTGAGTTTGAGCGGATAGTCACACGCTCAAATATTTTCGAGCCTAACGGGTCTTAGTTTCCCTGAAGGCAATTTGAGTTTCAGCAGATGCTGACACGCTTAAACATTTTCGAGCCTAACGGATCTTAATTATCCTGAAGACAATTTGAGTTTGAGCGGATACTGACAGCCTCAAACATTTTCGAGCCTAACCGGTCTTAGTTATCCTGAAGGCGATTTGAGTTTTAGCGGATACTAACACGCTCAAACATTTTCGAGCCTAACGGGTCATAGCTATCCTGAGGCAATTTGAGTTTGAGCGGATAGTGACACGTTCAAACATTTTCGAGCTTAACGGGTCTTAGTTTCCCGGAAGGCAATTTGAGTTTCAGCGGATGCTGACACGCTCGAACATTTTCGAGCCTAACGGATATTAGTTATCCTGATGACAATTTGAGTTTGAGCGGATACTGACACGCTCGAATATTTTCGAGCCTAACAGGTCTTAGTTTTCCTGAGGCAATTTGAGTTTGAGCGGATAGTCACACGCTCAAACATTTTCGAGGCTAATGGGTCATAGCTATCTCGAGGCAATTTGAGTTTGAGCGGATAGTGACACGCTCAAACATTTTCGAGCCTAACGGGTCTTAGTTTCCCAGAAGGCAATTTGAGTTTCAGCGGATGCTGACATGCTCGAACATTTTCGAGCCTAACGGATATTAGTTATCCTGAAGACAATTTGAGTTTGAGCGGATACTGACACGCTCAAACATTTTCGAGCCTAACGGGTCTTAGTTATCCTGATGATAATTTGAGTTTGAGAGGATACTGACACGCTCAAATATTTTCGAGCCTAACAGTTCTTAGTTTTCCTGTGGCAATTTGAGTTTGAGCGGATAGTCACACGCTCAAACATTTTCGAGCCTAACGGGTCTTAGTTTCCTTGAAGGCAGTTTGAGTTTCAGCGGATGCTGACACGCTCAAACATTTTCGAGCCTAACGGATCTTAATTATCCTGAAGACAATTTGAGTTTGAGCGGATACTGACAGCCTCAAACATTTTCGACCCTAACCGGTCTTTGTTATCCTGAAGGCGATTTGAGTTTTAGCGGATACTAACACGCTCAAACATTTTCGAGCCTAACGGATCTTAGTTATCCTGAAGACAATTTGAGTTTGAGTGGATACTGACACGCTCAAACATTTTCGAGCCTAACAGGTCTTAGTTTTCCTGAAGCAATTTGAGTTTGAGCGGATAGTGACACGCTCAAACATTTCCGAGCCTAACGGGTCTTAGTTCCTTGAAGGCAATTTGAGTTTCAGCGGATGCTGACACGTTCAAACATTTTCGAGCCTAACGGATATTAGTTATCCTGAAGACAATTTGAGTTTGAGCGGATGCTGACAGGCTCAAACATTTTCGAGCCTAACCGGTCTTAGTTTTCCTGAAGGCAATTTTAGTTTGAGCGGATACTGACACGCTCAAACATTTTCAAGCCTAACGGGTCATAGCTATCCTGAGGCAATTTGAGTTTGAGCGGATAGTGACACGCTCAAACATTTTCGAGCCTAACGGGTCTTAGTTTCCCTGAAGGCAATTTGAGTTTCAGCGGATGCTGACATGCTCGAACATTTTCGACCCTAACGGATATTAGTTATCCTGAAGACAATTTGAGTTTGAGCGGATATTGACAGGCTCAAACATTTTCGAGTCTAACCGGTCTTAGTTTTCCTGAAGGCAATTTTAGTTTGAGCGGATACTGACACGCTCAAACATTTTCGAGCCTAACGGGTCTTAGTTATCCTGATGACAATTTGAGTTTGAGAGGATACTGACACGCTCAAATATTTTCGAGCCTAACAGTTCTTAGTTTTCCTGTGGCAATTTGAGTTTGAGCGGATAGTCACACGCTCAAATATTTTCGAGCCTAACGGGTCTTAGTTTCCCTGAAGGCAATTTGAGTTTCAGCGGATGCTGACACGCTTAAACATTTTCGAGCCTAACGGATCTTAATTATCCTGAAGACAATTTGAGTTTGAGCGGATACTGACAGCCTCAAACATTTTCGAGCCTAACCGGTCTTAGTTATCCTGAAGGCGATTTGAGTTTTTGCGGATACTAACACGCTCAAACATTTTCGAGCCTAACGGGTCATAGCTATCCTGAGGCAATTTGAGTTTGAGCGGATAGTGACACGTTTAAACATTTTCGAGCTTAACGGGTCTTAGTTTCCCGGAAGGCAATTTGAGTTTCAGCGGATGCTGACACGCTCGAACATTTTCGAGCCTAACGGATATTAGTTATCCTGATGACAATTTGAGTTTGAGCGGATAGTCACACGCTCAAACATTTTTGAGGCTAATGGGTCATAGCTATCCCGAGGCAATTTGAGTTTGAGCGGATAGTGACACGCTCAAACATTTTCGAGCCTAACGGGTCTTAGTTTCCCAGAAGGCAATTTGAGTTTCAGCGGATGCTGACATGCTCGAACATTTTCGAGCCTAACGGATATTAGTTATCCTGAAGACAATTTGAGTTTGAGCGGATACTGACACGCTCAAACATTTTCGAGCCTAACGGGTCTTAGTTATCCTGATGACAATTTGAGTTTGAGAGGATACTGACACGCTCAAATATTTTCGAGCCTAACAGTTCTTAGTTTTCCTGTGGCAATTTGAGTTTGAGCGGATAGTCACACGCTCAAACATTTTCGAGCCTAACGGGTCTTAGTTTCCTTGAAGGCAGTTTGAGTTTCAGCGGATGCTGACACGCTCAAACATTTTCGAGCCTAACGGATCTTAATTATCCTGAAGACAATTTGAGTTTGAGCGGATACTGACAGCCTCAAACATTTTCGACCCTAACCGGTCTTTGTTATCCTGAAGGCGATTTGAGTTTTAGCGGATACTAACACGCTCAAACATTTTCGAGCCTAACGGATCTTAGTTATCCTGAAGACAATTTGAGTTTGAGTGGATACTGACACGCTCAAACATTTTCGAGCCTAACAGGTCTTAGTTTTCCTGAGGCAATTTGAGTTTGAGCGGATAGTGACACGCTCAAACATTTCCGAGCCTAACGGGTCTTAGTTCCTTGAAGGCAATTTGAGTTTCAGCGGATGCTGACACGTTCAAACATTTTCGAGCCTAACGGATATTAGTTATCCTGAAGACAATTTGAGTTTGAGCGGATGCTGACAGGCTCAAACATTTTCGAGCCTAACCGGTCTTAGTTTTCCTGAAGGCAATTTTAGTTTGAGCGGATACTGACACGCTCAAACATTTTCAAGCCTAACGGGTCATAGCTATCCTGAGGCAATTTGAGTTTGAGCGGATAGTGACACGCTCAAACATTTTCGAGCCTAACGGGTCTTAGTTTCCCTGAAGGCAATTTGAGTTTCAGCGGATGCTGACATGCTCGAACATTTTCGACCCTAACGGATATTAGTTATCCTGAAGACAATTTGAGTTTGAGCGGATATTGACAGGCTCAAACATTTTCGAGTCTAACCGGTCTTAGTTTTCCTGAAGGCAATTTTAGTTTGAGCGGATACTGACACGCTCAAACATTTTCGAGCCTAACGGGTCTTAGTTATCCTGATGACAATTTGAGTTTGAGAGGATACTGACACGCTCAAATATTTTCGAGCCTAACAGTTCTTAGTTTTCCTGCGGCAATTTGAGTTTGAGCGGATAGTCACACGCTCAAATATTTTCGAGCCTAACGGGTCTTAGTTTCCCTGAAGGCAATTTGAGTTTCAGCGGATGCTGACACGCTTAAACATTTTCGAGCCTAACGGATCTTAATTATCCTGAAGACAATTTGAGTTTGAGCGGATACTGACAGCCTCAAACATTTTCGAGCCTAACCGGTCTTAGTTATCCTGAAGGCGATTTGAGTTTTAGCGGATACTAACACGCTCAAACATTTTCGAGCCTAACGGGTCATAGCTATCTTGAGGCAATTTGAGTTTGAGCGGATAGTGACACGTTCAAACATTTTCGAGCTTAACGGGTCTTAGTTTCCCGGAAGGCAATTTGAGTTTTAGCGGATGCTGACACGCTCGAACATTTTCGAGCCTAACGGATATTAGTTATCCTGATGACAATTTGAGTTTGAGCGGATACTGACACGCTCGAATATTTTCGAGCCTAACAGGTCTTAGTTTTCCTGAGGCAATTTGAGTTTGAGCGGATAGTCACACGCTCAAACATTTTCGAGGCTAATGGGTCATAGCTATCCCGAGGCAATTTGAGTTTGAGCGGATAGTGACACGCTCAAACATTTTCGAGCCTAACGGGTCTTAGTTTCCTAGAAGGCAATTTGAGTTTCAGCGGATGCTGACATGCTCGAACATTTTCGAGCCTAACGGATATTAGTTATCCTGAAGACAATTTGAGTTTGAGCGGATACTGACACGCTCAAACATTTTCGAGCCTAACGGGTCTTAGTTATCCTGATGACAATTTGAGTTTGAGAGGATACTGACACGCTCAAATATTTTCGAGCCTAACAGTTCTTAGTTTTCCTGTGGCAATTTGAGTTTGAGCGGATAGTCATACGCTCAAACATTTTCGAGCCTAACGGGTCTTAGTTTCCCTGAAGGCAGTTTGAGTTTCAGCGGATGCTGACACGCTCAAACATTTTCGAGCCTAACGGATCTTAATTATCCTGAAGACAATTTGAGTTTGAGCGGATACTGACAGCCTCAAACATTTTCGACCCTAACCGGTCTTTGTTATCCTGAAGGCGATTTGAGTTTTAGCGGATACTAACACGCTCAAACATTTTCGAGCCTAACAGATCTTAGTTATCCTGAAGACAATTTGAGTTTGAGTGGATACTGACACGCTCAAACATTTTCGAGCCTAACAGCTCTTAGTTTTCCTGAGGCAATTTGAGTTTGAGCGGATAGTGACACGCTCAAACATTTCCGAGCCTAACGGGTCTTAGTTCCTTGAAGGCAATTTGAGTTTCAGCGGATGCTGACACGTTCAAACATTTTCGAGCCTAACGGATATTAGTTATCCTGAAGACAATTTGAGTTTGAGCGGATACTGACAGGCTCAAACATTTTCGAGCCTAACCGGTCTTAGTTTTCCTGAAGGCAATTTTAGTTTGAGCGGAGGACACGCTCAAACATTTTCAAGCCTAACGGGTCATAGCTATCCTGAGGCAATTTGAGTTTGAGCGGATAGTGACACGCTCAAACATTTTCGAGCCTAACGGGTCTTAGTTTCCCTGAAGGCAATTTGAGTTTCAGCGGATGCTGACATGCTCGAACATTTTCGACCCTAACGGATATTAGTTATCCTGAAGACAATTTGAGTTTGAGCGGATACTGACAGGCTCAAACATTTTCGAGTCTAACCGGTCTTAGTTTTCCTGAAGGCAATTTTAGTTTGAGCGGATACTGACACGCTCAAACATTTTCGAGCCTAACGGGTCTTAGTTATCCTGATGACAATTTGAGTTTGAGAGGATACTGACACGCTCTAATATTTTCGAGCCTAACAGTTCTTAGTTTTCCTGTGGCAATTTGAGTTTGAGCGGATAGTCACACGCTCAAACATTTTCGTGCCTAACGGGTCTTAGTTTTCCTGAAGGCAATTTGCGTTTCAGCGGATGCTGACACGCTCAAACATTTTCGAGCCTAACGGATCTTACTTATCCTGAAGAGAATTTGAGTTTGAGCGAATACTGACAGCCTCAAACATTTTTGAGCCTAACCGGTCTTAGTTATCCTGAAGGCGATTTGAGTTTTAGCGGATACTAACATGCTCAAACATTTTCGAGCCTAACGGATCTTAGTTATCCTGAAGACAATTTGAGTTTGAGCGGATACTGACACGCTCAAGCATTTTCGAGCCTAACAGGTCTTAGTTTTCCCGAGGCAATTTGAGTTTGAGCGGATAGTGACACGCTCAAACATTTCCGAGCCTAACGAGTCTTAGTTCCCTGAAGGCAATTTGAGTTTCAGCGGATGCCGACACGCTCAAACATTTTCGAGCCTAACGGATATTAGTTATCCTGAAGATAATTTGAGTTTGAGCGGATACTGACAGGCTCAAACATTTTCGAGCCTAACCGGTCTTAGCTATCCAGAGGCAATTTGAGTTTGAGCGGATAGTGACACGCTCAAACATTTTTGAGCCTAATGGGTCTTAGTTTTCCTGAAGGCAATTTGATTTTGAGCGGATACTGACACGCCCAAACATTTTCGAGCCTAACGGATCTTAGTTATCATGAAGACAATTTGAGTTTGAGCGGATACTGACACGCTCAAACATTTTCGAGCCTAACCGGTCTTAGTTTTCCTGAAGACAATTTTAGTTTGACCGGATAATAACACGCTCAAACATTTTCGAGCCTAACGGGTCTTAGTTATCCTGAGGCAATTTGAGTTTAAGCAGATAGTGACACGCTTAAACATTTTCGAGCCTAAGTAGTCTTAGTTTACCTGAAGGTAATTTTAGTTTGAGCAGATACTGACACGCTCAAACATATTCGAGCGTAACGGGTCTTAATCATCCTGAAGGCAATTTGAGTTTGAGCGGATACTGACACGCTCAAACATTTTCGAGCCTAACAAGTCTTAGTTATCCTGAAGGCGATTTGAGTTTGAGCGGATACTGACACGCTCAAACATTTTCGAGCCTAACGGGTCTTAGTTATCCTGGAGGCGATTTGCGTTTGAGCGGATACTGACACGCTCAAACATTTTCGAGCCTAACGGGTCTTAGTTATCCAGAAGATAATTTGAGTTTGAGCGGATACTTACACGCTCAAACATTTTCGAGCCTAACGGGTCTTAGTTATCCTGAAGGCAATTTTAGTTTGAGCGGATACTGACACGCTTAAACATTTTCTAGCCTAACGAGTCCCAGTTATCCGGAAGGCAATTTAAGTTTGAGCGGATACTGACACGCTCAAACATTTTCGAGCCTAACCGGTCTTAGTTTTCCCGAAGGCAATTTTAGTTTGAGCGGATACTGACACGCTCAAACATTTTCGAGCCTAACGGATATTAGTTATCCTGAAGACAATTTGAGTTTGAGCGGATACTGACAGGCTCAAACATTTTCGAGCCTAACCGGTCTTAGTTTTCCTGAAGGCAATTTTAGTTTGAGCGGATACTGACACGCTCAAACGTTTTCCAGCCTAACGGGTCTTAGCTATCTGAGGCAATTTGAGTTTGAGCGGATAGTGACACGCTCAAACATTTTCGAGCCTAACGGGTCTTAGCTTCTCTGAAGGCATTTTGATTTTCAGCGGATGCTGACACGCTCATACATTTTCAAGCCTAACGGATCTTAGTTACCTTGATGAAAATTTGAGTTTGAGCGGATACTGATACGCACAAACATTTTCGAGCATAACCGGTCTTAGTTATCCAGAAGGCAGATTGAGTTTGAGCGGATACTGACACGCTTAAACATTTTCAAGCCTAATGGGTCTTTGTTATCCTGAAGGCAATTTAAGTTTGAGCGGATACTGACACGCTCAAACATATTCGAGCTTAACGGGTCTTAATCATCCAGAAGGCGATTTATGTTTGAGCGGATACTGACACGCTCAAACATTTTCGAGCCTAACGGGTCTTAGCTATCCTGAGGCAATTTGAGTTTGAACGGATAGTGACACGTTCAAACATTTTTGAGCCTAATGGGTCTTAGTTTTCCAGAAGGCAATTTGATTTTGAGCGGATACTGACACGCTCAAACATTTTTGAGCCTAACGGGTTTTAATTTTTCTGAAGGCAATTTGATTTTGAGCGGATACTGACACGCTCAAACATTTTTGAGCCTAACAGGTCTTAGTTTTTTGAAGGCAATTTGATTTTTAGCGGATACTGACACGCTCAAACATTTTCGAGCCTAACGGATCTTAGTTATCCTGAAGACAATTTGAGTTTGAGCAGATACTGACACGCTTAAACATTTTCGAGCCTAACAGATCTTAGTTTTCCTGAGGCAATTTGAGTTTCAGCGGATGCTGACACGCTCAAACATTTTCGAGCCTAACGGATATTAGTTATCCTGAAGACAATTTGAGTTTGAGCGGATACTGACAGGCTCAAACATTTTCGAGTCTAACCGGTCTTAGTTTTCCTGAAGGCAATTTTAGTTTGAGCGGATACTGACACGTTCAAACATTTTCGAGCCTAACGGGTCTTAGCTATCCTGAGGGAATTTGAGTTTGAGCGGATACTGACACGCTCAAACATTTTCGAGCCTAACGGGTCTTAGTTATCCTGAAGATAATTTTAGTTTGAGCGGATACTGACACGCTCAAACATTTTCGAGCCTAACGGGTCTTAGTTATCCTGAAGATAATTTTAGTTTGAGCGGTTACTGACACGCTCAAACATTTTCGAGCCTAACGGGTCTTAGTTATCCTGAAGATAATTTTAGTTTGAGCGGATACTGACACGCTCAAACATTTTCGAGCCTAACGGGTCTTAGTTATCCTGAAGGCGATTTGAGTTTGAGCGGATACTGACACGCTTAAACATTTTTTAGCCTAACGAGTCTTAGTAATACGAAAGGCAATTTAAGTTTGAGCGGATACTGACACGCTCAAACATTTTCGAGCCTAACCGGTCTTAGTTTTCCCGAAGGCAATTTTAGTTTGAGCGGATACTAACACGCTCAAACATTTTCGAGCCTAACGGGTCTTAGTTATCCTGAAGGTAATTTGAGTATGAGCGGATACTGACACGCTCAAACATTTTCAAGCCTAACGGGTCATAGTTATCATGAGGCAATTTGAGTTTGAGCGGATAGTGACACGCTCAACTATTTTAGAGCCTAACTGGTCTTACTTTTCCTGAAGGCAATTTAAGTTTGAGAGGATACTGACACCCTCAAACATTTTCGAGCCTAACGGATCTTAGTTATCCTGAAGACAATTTGAGTTTGAGCGGATACTGACACGCTCAAACATTTTCGATCCTAACCGGTCATAGTTATCCTGAAGGCAATTTGAGTTTGAGCGGATACTAACACGCTTAAACATTTTCGAGCCTAATGGGTCTTAGTTATCCTGAAGGAAATTTAAGTTTGAGCGGATACTGAAACGCTCAAACATATTCGAGCCTAACGCGTCTTAATCATCCAGAAGGCGATTTGCGTTTGAGCGGATACTGACACGCTCAAACATTTTCGAGCCTAACGGGTCTTAGCTATGCTGAGGCAATTTGAGTTTGAGTGGATAGTGACACGCTCAAACATTTTTGAGCCTAACGGGTCTTAGTTTTCCTGAAGGCAATTTGATTTTGAGCGGATACTGACACGCTCAAACATTTTCGAGCCTAACGGATCTTAGTTATCCTGAAGACTATTTTAGTTTGAGCGGATACTGACACGCTCAAACATTTTCGAGCCTAACGGGTCTCAGTTATCCTGAAGGTAATTTGAGTTTGAGCAGATACTGACACGCTCATACATTTTCAATCCTAACGGGTCTTAGTTATCATGAGGCAATTTGAGTTTGAGCGGATAGTGACACGCTCAACTATTTTAGAGCCTAACTGGTCTTACTTTTTCTGAAGGCAATTTAAGTTTGAGAGGATACTGACACGCTCAAACATTTTCGAGCCTAACGGATCTTAGTTATCTTGAAGAAAATTTGAGTTTGAGCGGATACTGACACGCTCAAACATTTTCGGGCATAACCGGTCTTAGTTATCCAGAAGGCAATTTAAGTTTGAGCGGATACAGACACGCTTTAACATTTTCGAGCCTAATGGGTCTTTGTTATCCTGAAGGCAATTTAAGTTTGAGCGGATACTGACACGCTCAAACATATTCGAGCCTAACGGGTCTTAATCATCCAGAAGGCGATTTGCGTTTGAGCGGATACTGACACGCTCAAACATTTTCGAGCGTAACGGGTCTTAGCTATCCTGAGGCAATTTGAGTTTGAACGGATAGTGACACGCTCAAACATTTTTGAGCCTAATGGGTCTTTGTTTTCCGGAAGGCAATTTGATTTTGAGCGTATACTGACACGCTCAAACATTTTTGAGCCTAACGGGTCTTAGTTTTCCTGAAGGCAATTTGATTTTTAGCGGATACTGACACGCTCAAAAATTTTCGAGCCTAACGGATCTTTGTTATCCTGAAGACAATTTGAGTTTGAGCGGATACTGACACGCTCAAACATTTTCGAGCCTAACGGATCTTATTTATCCTGAAGACAATTTGAGTTTGAGCAGATACTGACACGCTTAAACATTTTCGAGCCTAACAGATCTTAGTTTTCCTGAGGAAATTTGAGTTTCAGCGGATGCTGACACGCTCAAACATTTTCGAGCCTAACGGATATTAGTTATCCTGAAGACAATTTGAGTTTGAGCGGATACTAACAGGCTCAAACATTTTCGAGCCTAACCGGTCTTAGTTTTCCTGAAGGCAATTTTAGTTTGAGCGGATAATGACACGTTCAAACATTTTCGAGCCTAACGGGTCATAGCTAGCCTGAGGCAATTTGAGTTTGAGCGGATACTGACACGCTCAAACATTTTCGAGCCTAACAGGTCTTAGTTTTCCTGAAGGCAATTTGATTTTTAGCGGATACTGACACGCTCAAAAATTTTCGAGCCTAACGGATCTTTGTTATCCTGAAGACAATTTGAGTTTGAGCGGATACTGACACGCTCAAACATTTTCGAGCCTAACGGATCTTATTTATCCTGAAGACAATTTGAGTTTGAGCAGATACTGACACGCTTAAACATTTTCGAGCCTAACAGATCTTAGTTTTCCTGAGGAAATTTGAGTTTCAGCGGATGCTGACACGCTCAAACATTTTCGAGCCTAACGGATATTAGTTATCCTGAAGACAATTTGAGTTTGAGCGGATACTAACAGGCTCAAACATTTTCGAGCCTAACCGGTCTTAGTTTTCCTGAAGGCAATTTTAGTTTGAGCGGATAATGACACGTTCAAACATTTTCGAGCCTAACGGGTCATAGCTATCCTGAGGCAATTTGAGTTTGAGCGGATACTGACACGCTCAAACATTTTCGAGCCTAACGGGTCTTAGTTATCCTGAAGATAATTTGAGTTTGAGCGGATACTGACACGCTCAAACATTTTCGAGCCTAACGGGTCTTAGTTATCCTGAAGGAGATTTGAGTTTGAGCGTACACTGACACGCTTAAACATTTTTGAGCCCAACGAGTCTTAGTTATACGGAAGGCAATTTAAGTTTGAGCGGATACTGACACGCTCAAACATTTTCGAGCCAAACCGGTCTTAGCTTTCCCGAAGGCAATTTTAGTTTGAGCGGATACTGACACGCTCAAACATTTTCGAGCCTAACGGGTCATAGTTATCCTGAAGGTAATTTGAGTATGAGCGGATACTGACACGCTCAAACATTTTCAAGCCTAACGGGTCATAGTTATCATGAGGCAATTTGAGTTTGAGCGGATACTGACACGCTCAACTATTTTAGAGCCTAACTGGTCTTACTTTTCCTGAAGGCAATTTAACTTTGAAAGGATACTGACACGCTCAAACATTTTCGAGCCTAACGGATCTTAGTTATCCTGAAGACAATTTGAGTTTGAGCGGATACTGACACGCTCAAACATTTTCGATCCTAACCGGTCTTAGTTATCCTGAAGGCAATTTGAGTTTGAGCGAATACTAACACGCTTAAACATTTTCGAGCCTAATGGGTCTTAGTTATCCTGAAGGCAGATTAAGTTTGAGCGGATACTGAAACGCTCAAACATATTCGAGCCTAACGGGTCTTAATCATCCAGAAGGCGATTTGCGTTTGAGCGGATACAGACACGCTCAAACATTTTCGAGCCTAACGGGTCTTAGCTATCCTGAGGCAATTTGAGTTTGAGCGGATAGTGACACGCTCAAACATTTTTGAGCCTAACGGGTCTTAGTTTTCCTGAAGGCAATTTGATTTTGAGCGGATACTGACACGCTCAAACATTTTCGAGCCTAACGGATCTTAGTTATCCTGAAGACAATTTGAGTTTGAGCGGATACTGACACGCTCAAACATTTTCGAGCCTAACGGAACTTAGTTATCCTGAAGACAATTTGAGTTTGAGCGGATACTGACACGCTCAAACATTTTCGAGCTTAACAGGTTTTAGTTTTCATGAAGGCAATTTGATTTTGAGCGGATACTGACACGCTCAAACATTTTCGAGCCTAACGGATCTTAGTTATCCTGAAGATAATTTGAGTTTGAGCGGATACTGACACGCTCAAACATTTTCGAGCCTAACGGATCATAGTTATCCTGAAGACAATTTAAGTTTGAGCGGATACTGACACGCTCAAACTTTTTCGAGCCTAACAGGTCTTAGTTTTCCTGAGGCAACTTGAGTTTCAGCGGATGCTGACACGCTCAAACATTTTCGAGCCTAACGGATATTAGTTATCCTGAAGACAATTTGAGTTTGAGCGGATACTAACAGGCTCAAACATTTTCGAGCCTAACCGGTCTTAGTTTTCCTAAAGGCAATTTTAGTTTGAGCGGATACTGACACGTTCAAACATTTTCGAGCCTAACGGGTCTTAGCTATCCTGAGGCAATTTGAGTTTGAGCGGATACTGACACGCTTAAACATTTTCGAGCCTAACGGGTCTTAGTTATCCTGAAGATAATTTGAGTTTGAGCGGATACTGACACGCTCAAACATTTTCGTGCCTAACGGGTCTTAGTTATCCTGAAGTCGATTTGAGTTTGAGCGGATACTGACACGCTTAAACATTTTTGAGCCTAACGAGTCTTAGTTATACGGAAGGCAATTTAAGTTTGATCGGATACTGACACGCTCAAACATTTTCGAGCCTAACCGGTCTTAGTTTTCCCGAAGGCAATTTTAGTTTGAGCGGATACTGACACACTCAAACATTTTCGAGCCTAACGGGTCTTTGTTATCCTGAAGGTAATTTGAGTATGAGCGGATACTGACACGCTCAAACATTTTCAAGCCTAACGGGTCATAGTTATCATGAGGCAATTTGAGTTTGAGCGGATAGTGACACGCTCAACTATTTTAGAGCCTAACTGGTCTTACTTTTCCTGAAGGCAATTTAAGTTTGAGAGGGTACTGACACGCTCAAACATTTTCGAGCCTAACGGATCTTAGTTATCCTGAAGACAATTTGAGTTTGAGCGGATACTGACACGCTCAAACATTTTCGATCCTAACCGGTCTTAGTTATCCTGAAGGCAATTTGAGTTTGAGCGGATACTGACACGCTTAAACATTTTTTAGCCTAATGGGTCTTTGTTATCCTGAAGGCAATTTAAGTTTGAGCGCATACTGACACGCTCAAACATATTCGAGCCTAACGGGTCTTAATCATCTAGAAGGCGATTTGCGTTTGAGCGGATACTGACACGCTCAAACATTTTCGAGCCTAACGGGTCTTAGCAATCCTGAGGCAATTTGAGTTTGAGCGGATAGTGACACGCTCAAACATTTTTGAGCCTAATGGGTCTTAGTTTTCCAGAAGGCAATTTGATTTTGAGCGGATACTGACACGCTCAAACATTTTCGAGCCTAACGGATCTTAGTTATCCTGAAGACAATTTGAGTTTAAGCGGATACTGACACGCTCAAACATTTTCGAGCCTAACGGAACTTAGTTATCCTGAAGACAATTTGAGTTTGAGCGGATACTGACACGCTCAAACATTTTCGAGCCTAACAGGCCTTAGTTTTCATGAAGGCAATTTGATTTTGAACGGATACTGACACGCTCAAACATTTTCGAGCCTAACGGGTCTTAGTTATCCTGAAGATAATTTGAGTTTGAGCGGATACTGACACGCTCAAACATTTTCGAGCCTAACGGGTCTTAGTTATCCTGAAGGAGATTTGAGTTTGAGCAGACACTGACACGCTTAAACATTTTTGAGCCCAACGAGTCTTAGTTATACGGAAGGCAATTTAAGTTTGAGCGGATACTGACACGCTCAAACATTTTCGAGCCTAACCGGTCTTAGCTTTCCCGAAGGCAATTTTAGTTTGAGCGGATACTGACACGCTCAAACATTTTCGAGCCTAACGGGTCTTAGTTATCCTGAAGGTAATTTGAGTATGAGCGGATACTGACACGCTCAAACATTTTCAAGCCTAACGGGTCTTAGTTATCCTGAAGACAATTTTGAGTTTGAGCGGATACTAACACGCTCAAACATTTTCGAGCCTAACCGGTCTTAGTTTTCCCGAAGCCAATTTTAGTTTGAGCGGATACTGACACGCTCAAACATTTTCGAGCCTAACGGGTCTCAGTTATCCTGAAGGTAATTTGAGTTTAAGCGGATACTGACACGCTCAAACATTTTCAAGCCTAACGGGTCTTAGTTATCATGAGGCAATTTGAGTTTGAGCGGATAGTGACACGCTCAACTATTTTAGAGCCTAACTGGTCTTACTTTTCCTGAAGGCAATTTAAGTTTGAGAGGATACTGATACGCTCAAACATTTTTGAGCCTAATGGGTCTTAGTTTTCCAGAAGGCAATTTGATTTTGAGCGGATACTGACACGCTCAAACATTTTTGAGCCTAACGGGTCTTAGTTTTCCTGAAGGCAATTTGATTTTGAGCGGATACTGACACGCTCAAACATTTTCGAGCCTAACAGGTCTTAGTTTTCCTGAAGGCAATTTGATTTTTAGCGGATACTGAGACACTCAAAAATTTTCGAGCCTAACGGATCTTTGTTATCCTGAAGACAATTTGAGTTTGAGCGGATACTGACACGCTCAAACATTTTCGAGCCTAACGGATCTTAGTTATCCTGAAGACAATTTGAGTTTGAGCAGATACTGACACGCTTATACATTTTCGAGCCTAACAGGTGTTAGTTTTCCTGAGGCAATTTGAGTTTGAGCGGATAGTGACACGCTCAAAAATTTTCGAGCCTAACGGGTCTTCGTTTCCCTGAAGGCAATTTGAGTTTCAGCGGATGCTGACACGCTCAAACATTTTCGAGCCTAACGGATCTTAGTTATCCTGAAGATAATTTGAGTTTGAGCGGATACTGACACGCTCAAACATTTTCGAGCCTAACGGATCTTAGTTATCCTGAAGACAATTTGAGTTTGAGCGGATACTGACACGCTCAAACTTTTTCGAGCCTAACAGGTCTTAGTTTTCCTGAGGCAATTTGAGTTTCAGCGGATGCTGACACGCTCAAAATTTTTCGAGCCTAACGGATATTAGTTATCCTGAAGACAATTTGAGTTTGAGCGGATACTGACAGGCTCAAACATTTTCGAGCCTAACCGGTCTTAGTTTTCCTGAAGGCAATTTTAGTTTGAGCGGATACTGACACGCTCAAACGTTTTCGAGCCTAACGGGTCTTAGCTATCCTGAGGCAATTTGAGTTTGAGCGGATAATGACACGCTCAAACATTTTCGAGCCTAACGGGTCTTAGTTTCTCTGAAGGCATTTTGAGTTTCAGCGGATGCTGACACGCTCAAACATTTTCGAGCCTAACGGGTCTTAGTTATCCTGAAGACATTTTGAGTTTGAGCGGATACTGACACGCTTAAACATTTTTGAGCCTAACGGATCTTAATTATCCTGAAGACAATTTTGAGTTTGAGCGGATACTGACACGCTCAAACATTTTCGAGCCTAACCGGTCTTAGTGATAAGTGTAGTTTGTAGGGCCTATTTTGTTGTGTTTTGGTCCCATTTTCCTTGTAGAATCGCTCCTTGGGAGCGGTTTAGGGGCTTCTTATGCTTCCTTTAGTTCGTTTCAGGTTCCCGAGACCGATTTGGAAGAGTTGGAGCGATCCCGACTCTATACATACACATTTTGGTGCCAACGGAGTAAAGGAACGATGACTCGATGCTTTGGAATCGACCCCGAGACCTTGGGACCCAATCCCGAGTCCCGAGACCCTATCCCGAGTCCCCATAATTGATGAGAAGTTAATGTGAAGCAAGGAGGAACCTTAAAGATCATATTGGAGGCCTACAGGACTCATCCCCGACGGGTATGACCTCAACCCGTCCGGGATGAGGTGCACAAAAGAGGATGCTCTTGTTTTGGGTCAATCCCGACCGGGACCAGCTCCTCCCGGCCGGGACCGACACCTTCCCGACCGGGCCACCTCCTCCCGGCCGGGAAGGGCTGCTGCTGCTCCGCGCTTTGTTTTCTCTTCTCCCTTCCACTTGTAACCCTATATATCTCTTCCCTTGTTATCTTAGCTTATGTTAGACATTACCCACAAACCCTAGCCTAGTTTTAGCATAGATTAGATTAGATTAGTGTAGATTAGTCTTTAGATTATCGTTAATCCTAGTTTAATGCTTGTAATTTGGGAATTCTTCAAGATCTTCACCAAGCTTGACAAACTTGGATGTTTGTTTTGGGTTTTTCTCATCTATGCAAGTTTCTTTCTTCCTTTCATCTTCTAGTATGGTATAATCTTCTTTTCCTTTCTCTTAATCTTGTTCTTTCATTAAAGTTTGAATCTTTGTTGTGTGGATTGTTCATAGTTCATAGTTCTTGTTAGTTTCATTATGCTAGTTTGGTTGTTTAAATGGATTTCTCTTCACAGTGTTAGTTGTAATTTGATAATGTTAGAGTAGTGTTCTTGCTAGGGTTAGTAGGGTGTTTAGGGTGTTAATTGGGTGATTAAGGGTTTGTTGGAGATGTGGGTGGAAGATTTGGGTTTCCTCTTGGTTGATGCATGTTACATGTTTGATGAAATGCTTGAATGACTAAGTAAGTTAGATTGCTTGTTTTTCTTGCCTTTCCCTTGTGGGTGTTAGTTTGTTTTGGGTTCGGTTCCCTCATTAAGTTGCGAGAGCCCGGTGAGGACGACCCCTAGGTTAGTTAAGTTGCGACCGCCCAGATGCGATCTAGGCCATAACACGCTAGAACCCCGTTTGTCATGTGTGTCGCCAAAATGGGTTCCATGAGGAACCTCTAGGTCGGTCTAAGTTGCGACCGCCCGGACCGACATAGATCACCCTACTACCTCCTTCACTCTAGCTCTCCCTTGACCATTCCGTTACCCCTTTGACCCCGACCTAATCCTAGCCTGTTTCCTTTGTTTGTTTTCTTGCTTTAGACCTAGCTTAGTCCTAGTCTCCCCCTCCTTAGATTAGCTCGTCTCGAACCTAGTCCTAGACCGTAGCATACCTTAGTCCGACCTCCCGTCCCTGTGGATTCGACCCGACTTACCCTAGCTACCCTAGTTAGGTTAGCCAGTTATTTATTTGACGGTTGGGATCCACGACAAATCCCTTCCCACCACTTAGTTATCCTGAAGGCAATTTGAGTTTGAGCGGATACTGACACGCTTAAACATATTTTAGCCTAATGGGTCTTTGTTATCCTGAAGGCAATTTAAGTTTGAGCGCATACTGACACGCTCAAACATATTCGAGCCTAACGGGTCTTAATCATCTAGAAGGCGATTTGCGTTTGAGCGGATACTGACACGCTCAAACATTTTCGAGCCTAACGGGTCTTAGCAATCCTGAGGCAATTTGAGTTTGAGCGGATAGTGACACGCTCAAACATTTTTGAGCCTAATGGGTCTTAGTTTTCCAGAAGGCAATTTGATTTTGAGCGGATACTGACACGCTCAAACATTTTCGAGCCTAAAGGATCTTAGTTATCCTGAAGACAATTTGAGTTTGAGCGGATACTGACACGCTCAAACATTTTCGAGCCTAACGGATCTTAGTTATCCTGAAGACAATTTGAGTTTGAGCGGATACTGACACGCTTAAACATTTTCGAGCTTAACAGATCTTAGTTTTCCTGAGGCAATTTGAGTTTCAGCGGATGCTGACACGCTCAAACATTTTCGAGCCTAACGGATATTAGTTATCCTGAAGACAATTTGAGTTTGAGCGGATACTAACAGGCTCAAATATTTTCGAGCCTAACCGGTCTTAGTTTTCCTGAAGGCAATTTTAGTTTGAGCGGATACTGACACGTTCAAACATTTTCGAGCCTAACGGGTCTTAGCTATCCTGAGGCAATTTGAGTTTGAGCGGATAATGACACGCTCAAACATTTTTGAGCCTAACGGGTCTTAGTTATCCTGAAGATAATTTGAGTTTGAGCGGATAGTGACACGCTCAAACATTTTCGAGCCTAACGGGTCTTAGTTTCCCTGAAGGCATTTTGAGTTTCAGCGGATGCTGACACGCTCAAACATTTTCGAGCCTAACGGGTCTTAGTTATCCTGAAGACAATTTTGAGTTTGAGCGGATACTAACACGCTCAAACATTTTCGAGCCTAACCGGTCTTAGTTTTCCCGAAGCCAATTTTAGTTTGAGCGGATACTGACACGCTCAAACATTTTCGAGCCTAACGGGTCTCAGTTATCCTGAAGGTAATTTGAGTTTAAGCGGATACTGACACGCTCAAACATTTTCAAGCCTAACGGGTCTTAGTTATCATGAGGCAATTTGAGTTTGAGCGGATAGTGACACGCTCAACTATTTTAGAGCCTAACTGGTCTTACTTTTCCTGAAGGCAATTTAAGTTTGAGAGGATACTGATACGCTCAAACATTTTTGAGCCTAATGGGTCTTAGTTTTCCAGAAGGCAATTTGATTTTGAGCGGATACTGACACGCTCAAATATTTTTGAGCCTAACGGGTCTTAGTTTTCCTGAAGGCAATTTGATTTTGAGCGGATACTGACACGCTCAAACATTTTCGAGCCTAACAGGTCTTAGTTTTCCTGAAGGCAATTTGATTTTTAGCGGATACTGAGACACTCAAAAATTTTCGAGCCTAACGGATCTTTGTTATCCTGAAGACAATTTGAGTTTGAGCGGATACTGACACGCTCAAACATTTTCGAGCCTAACGGATCTTAGTTATCCTGAAGACAATTTGAGTTTGAGCAGATACTGACACGCTTATACATTTTCGAGCCTAACAGATCTTAGTTTTCCTGAGGCAATTTGAGTTTCAGCGGATACTGACACGTTCAAACATTTTCGAGCCTAACGGGTCTTAGCTATCCTGAGGCAATTTGAGTTTGAGCGGATACTGACACGCTCAAACATTTTCGAGCCTAACGGGTCTTAGTTATCTTGAAGATAATTTGAGTTTGAGCGGATACTGACACGCTCAAACATTTTCGAGCCTAACGGGTCTTAGTTATCCTTAAGGCGATTTGAGTTTGAGGGGATACTGACACGCTTAAACATTTTTAGCCTAACGAGTCTTAGTTATACGGAAGGCAATTTAAGTTTGAGCGGATACTGACACGCTCAAACATTTTCGAGCCTAACCGGTCTTAGTTTTCCCGAAGGCAATTTTAGTTTGAGCGGATACTGACACGCTCAAACATTTTCGAGCCTAACGGGTCTTAGTTATCCTGAAGGTAATTTGAGTATGAGCGGATACTGACACGCTCAAACATTTTCAAGCCTAACGGGTCATAGTTATCATGAGGCAATTTGAGTTTGAGCGGAGAGTGACACGCTCAACTATTTTAGAGCCTAAATGGTCTTACTTTTCCTGAAGACAATTTAAGTTTGAGAGGATACTGACACCCTCAAACATTTTCGAGCCTAACGGATCTTAGTTATCCTGAAGACAATTTGAGTTTGAGCGGATACTGACACGCTCAAACATTTTCGAGTCTAACAGATCTTAGTTATCTTGAAGAAAATTTGAGTTTGAGCGGATACTGACACGCTTAAACATTTTCGAGCCTAATGGGTCTTTGTTATCCTGAAGGCAATTTAAGTTTGAGCGGATACTGATACGCTCAAACATATTCGAGCCTAACGGGTCTTAATCATCCAGAAGGCGATTTGCGTTTGAGCGGATACTGACACGCTCAAACATTTTCGAGCCTAACGGGTCTTAGCTATCCTGAGCCAATTTGAGTTTGAACGGATAGTGATACGCTCAAACATTTTTTAGCCTAATGGGTCTTAGTTTTCCAGAAGGCAAATTGATTTTGAGCGGATACTGACACGCTCAAACATTTTTGAGCCTAACGGGTCTTAGTTTTCCTGAAGGCAATTTGATTTTGAGCGGATACTGACACGCTCAAACATTTTCGAGCCTAACAGGTCTTAGTTTTCCTGAAGGCAATTTGATTTTTAGCGGATACTGAGACACTCAAAAATTTTCGAGCCTAACGGATCTTTGTTATCCTGAAGACAATTTGAGTTTGAGCGGATACTGACACGCTCAAACATTTTCGAGCCTAACGGATCTTAGTTATCCTGAAGACAATTTGAGTTTGAGCAGATACTGACACGCTTATACATTTTCGAGCCTAACAGATCTTAGTTTTCCTGAGGCAATTTGAGTTTCAGCGGATACTGACACGTTCAAACATTTTCGAGCCTAACGGGTCTTAGCTATCCTGAGGCAATTTGAGTTTGAGCGGATACTTACACGCTCAAACATTTTCGAGCCTAACGGGTCTTAGTTATCCTGAAGACAATTTGAGTTTGAGCGGATACTGACACGCTCAAACATTTTCGAGCCTAACGGGTCTTAGTTATCCTTAAGGCGATTTGAGTTTGAGGGGATACTGACACGCTTAAACATTTTTGAGCCTAACGAGTCTTAGTTATACGGAAGGCAATTTAAGTTTGAGCGGATACTGACACGCTCAACATTTTCGAGCCTAACCGGTCTTAGTTTTGCCGAAGGCAATTTTAGTTTGAGCGGATACTGACACGCTCAAACATTTTCGAGCCTAACGGGACTTAGTTATCATGAAGGTAATTTGAGTATGAGCGGATACTGACACGCTCAAACATTTTCAAGCCTAACGGGTCATAGTTATCATGAGGCAATTTGAGTTTGAGCGGAGAGTGACACGCTCAACTATTTTAGAGCCTAACTGGTCTTACTTTTCCTGAAGGCAATTTAAGTTTGAGAGGATACTGACACCCTCAAACATTTTCGAGCCTAACGGATCTTAGTTATCCTGAAGACAATTTGAGTTTGAGCGGATACTGACACGCTCAAACATTTTCGAGTCTAACGGATCTTAGTTATCTTGAAGAAAATTTGAGTTTGAGCGGATACTGACACGCTTAAACATTTTCGAGCCTAATGGGTCTTTGTTATCCTGAAGGCAATTTAAGTTTGAGCGGATACTGACACGCTCAAACATATTCGAGCCTAACGGGTCTTAATCATCCAGAAGGCGATTTGCGTTTGAGCGGATACTGACACGCTCAAACATTTTCGAGCCTAACGGGTCTTAGCTATCCTGAGCCAATTTGAGTTTGAACGGATAGTGATACGCTCAAACATTTTTGAGCCTAATGGGTCTTAGTTTTCCAGAAGGCAATTTGATTTTGAGCGGATACTGACACGCTCAAACATTTTTGAGCCTAACGGGTCTTAGTTTTCCTGAAGGCAATTTGATTTTGAGCGGATACTGACACGCTCAAACATTTTCGAGCCTAACAGGTCTTAGTTTTCCTGAAGGCAATTTGATTTTTAGCGGATACTGAGACACTCAAAAATTTTCGAGCCTAACGGATCTTTGTTATCCTGAAGACAATTTGAGTTTGAGCGGATACTGACACGCTCAAACATTTTCGAGCCTAACGGGTCTTAGTTATCCTGAAGATAATTTGAGTTTGAGCGGATACTGACACGCTCAAACATTTTCGAGCCTAACGGGTCTTAGTTATCCTTAAGGCGATTTGAGTTTGAGGGGATACTGACACGCTTAAACATTTTTGAGCCTAACGAGTCTTAGTTATACGGAAGGCAATTTAAGTTTGAGCGGATACTGACACGCTCAAACATTTTCGAGCCTAACCGGTCTTAGTTTTCCCGAAGGCAATTTTAGTTTGAGCGGATACTGACACGCTCAAACATTTTCGAGCCTAACGGGTCTTAGTTATCCTGAAGGTAATTTGAGTATGAGCGGATACTGACACGCTCAAACATTTTCAAGCCTAACGGGTCATAGTTATCATGAGGCAATTTGAGTTTGAGCAGAGAGTGACACGCTCAACTATTTTAGAGCCTAACTGGTCTTACTTTTCCTGAAAGCAATTTAAGTTTGAGAGGATACTGACACCCTCAAACATTTTCGAGCCTAACGGATCATAGTTATCCTGAAGACAATTTGAGTTTGAGCGGATACTGACACGCTCAAACATTTTCGAGTCTAACGGATCTTAGTTATCTTGAAGAAAATTTGAGTTTGAGCGGATACTGACACGCTTAAACATTTTCGAGCCTAATGGGTCTTTGTTATCCTGAAGGCAATTTAAGTTTGAGTGGATACTGACACGCTCAAACATATTCGAGCCTAACGGGTCTTAATCATCCAGAAGGCGATTTGCGTTTGAGCGGATACTGACACGCTCAAACATTTTCGAGCCTAACGGGTCTTAGCTATCCTGAGCCAATTTGAGTTTGAACGGATAGTGATACGCTCAAACATTTTTGAGCCTAATGGGTCTTAGTTTTCCAGAAGGCAATTTGATTTTGAGCGGATACTGACACGCTCAAACATTTTTGAGCCTAACGGGTCTTAGTTTTGCTGAAGGCAATTTGATTTTGAGCGGATACTGACACGCTCAAACATTTTCGAGCCTAACAGGTCTTAGTTTTCCTGAAGGCAATTTGATTTTTAGCGGATACTGAGACACTCAAAAATTTTCGAGCCTAACGGATCTTTGTTATCCTGAAGACAATTTGAGTTTGAGCGGATACTGACACGCTCAAACATTTTCGAGCCTAACGGATCTTAGTTATCCTGAAGACAATTTGAGTTTGAGCAGATACTGACACGCTTATACATTTTCGAGCCTAACAGATCTTAGTTTTCCTGAGGCAATTTGAGTTTCAGCGGATACTGACACGTTCAAACATTTTCGAGCCTAACGGGTCTTAGCTATCCTGAGGCAATTTGAGTTTGAGCGGATACTGACACGCTCAAACATTTTCGAGCCTAACGGGTCTTAGTTATCCTTAAGGCGATTTGAGTTTGAGGGGATACTGACACGCTTAAACATTTTTGAGCCTAACGAGTCTTAGTTATACGGAAGGCAATTTAAGTTTGAGCAGATACTGACACGCTCAAACATTTTCGAGCCTAACCGGTCTTAGTTTTCCCGAAGCCAATTTTAGTTTGAGTGGATACTGACACGCTCAAACATTTTCGAGCCTAACGGGTCTCAGTTATCCTGAAGGTAATTTGAGTTTAAGCGGATACTGACACGCTCAAACATTTTCAAGCCTAACGGGTCTTAGTTATCATGAGGCAATTTGAGTTTTAGCGGATAGTGACACGATCAACTATTTTAGAGCCTAACTGGTCTTACTTTTCCTGAAGGCAATTTAAGTTTGAGAGGATACTGATACGCTCAAACATTTTTGAGCCTAATGGGTCTTAGTTTTCCAGAAGGCAATTTGATGTTGAGCGGATACTGACACGCTCAAACATTTTTGAGCCTAACGGGTCTTAGTTTTCCTGAAGGCAATTTGATTTTGAGCGGATACTGACACGCTCAAACATTTTCGAGCCTAACAGGTCTTAGTTTTCCTGAAGGCAATTTGATTTTTAGCGGATACTGAGACACTCAAAAATTTTCGAGCCTAACGGATCTTTGTTATCCTGAAGACAATTTGAGTTTGAGCGGATACTGACACGCTCAAACATTTTCGAGCCTAACGGATCTTAGTTATCCTGAAGACAATTTGAGTTTGAGCAGATACTGACACGCTTATACATTTTCGAGCCTAACAGATCTTAGTTTTCCTGAGGCAATTTGAGTTTCAGCGGATACTGACACGTTCAAACATTTTCGAGCCTAACGGGTCTTAGCTATCCTGAGGCAATTTGAGTTTGAGCGGATACTGACACGCTCAAACATTTTCGAGCCTAACGGGTCTTAGTTATCCTGAAGATAATTTGAGTTTGAGCGGATACTGACACGCTCAAACATTTTCGAGCCTAACGGGTCTTAGTTATCCTTAAGGCGATTTGAGTTTGAGGGGATACTGACACGCTTAAACATTTTTAGCCTAACGAGTCTTAGTTATACGGAAGGCAATTTAAGTTTGAGCGGATACTGACACGCTCAAACATTTTCGAGCCTAACCGGTCTTAGTTTTCCCGAAGGCAATTTTAGTTTGAGCGGATACTGACACGCTCAAACATTTTCAAGCCTAACGGGTCTTAGTTATCCTGAAGGTAATTTGAGTATGAGCGGATACTAACACGCTCAAACATTTTCAAGCCTAACGGGTCATAGTTATCATGAGGCAATTTGAGTTTGAGCGGAGAGTGACACGCTCAACTATTTTAGAGCCTAACTGGTCTTACTTTTCCTGAAGACAATTTAAGTTTGAGAGGATACTGACACCCTCAAACATTTTCGAGCCTAACGGATTTTAGTTATCCTGAAGACAATTTGAGTTTGAGCGGATACTGACACGCTCAAACATTTTCGAGTCTAACGGATCTTAGTTATCTTGAAGAAAATTTGAGTTTGAGCGGATACTGACACGCTTAAACATTTTCGAGCCTAATGGGTCTTTGTTATCCTGAAGGCAATTTAAGTTTGAGCGGATACTGATACGCTCAAACATATTCGAGCCTAACGGGTCTTAATCATCCAGAAGGCGATTTGCGTTTGAGCGGATACTGACACGCTCAAACATTTTCGAGCCTAACGGGTCTTAGCTATCCTGAGCCAATTTGAATTTGAACGGATAGTGATACGCTCAAACATTTTTTAGCCTAATGGGTCTTAGTTTTCCAGAAGGCAAATTGATTTTGAGCGGATACTGACACGCTCAAACATTTTTGAGCCTAACGGGTCTTAGTTTTCCTGAAGGCAATTTGATTTTGAGCGGATACTGACACGCTCAAACATTTTCGAGCCTAACAGGTCTTAGTTTTCCTGAAGGCAATTTGATTTTTAGCGGATACTGAGACACTCAAAAATTTTCGAGCCTAACGGATCTTTGTTATCCTGAAGACAATTTGAGTTTGAGCGGATACTGACACGCTCAAACATTTTCGAGCCTAACGGATCTTAGTTATCCTGAAGACAATTTGAGTTTGAGCAGATACTGACACGCTTATACATTTTCGAGCCTAACAGATCTTAGTTTTCCTGAGGCAATTTGAGTTTCAGCGGATACTGACACGTTCAAACATTTTCGAGCCTAACGGGTCTTAGCTATCCTGAGGCAATTTGAGTTTGAGCGGATACTGACACGCTCAAACATTTTCGAGCCTAACGGGTCTTAGTTATCCTGAAGATAATTTGAGTTTGAGCGGATACTGACACGCTCAAACATTTTCGAGCCTAACGGGTCTTAGTTATCCTTAAGGCGATTTGAGTTTGAGGGGATACTGACACGCTTAAACATTTTTGAGCCTAACGAGTCTTAGTTATACGGAAGGCAATTTAAGTTTGAGCGGATACTGACACGCTCAAACATTTTCGAGCCTAACCGGTCTTAGTTTTCCCGAAGGCAATTTTAGTTTGAGCGGATACTGACACGCTCAAACATTTTCGAGCCTAACGGGACTTAGTTATCATGAAGGTAATTTGAGTATGAGCGGATACTGACACGCTCAAACATTTTCATGCCTAACGGGTCATAGTTATCATGAGGCAATTTGAGTTTGAGCGGAGAGTGACACGCTCAACTATTTTAGAGCCTAACTGGTCTTACTTTTCCTGAAGGCAATTTAAGTTTGAGAGGATACTGACACCCTCAAACATTTTCGAGCCTAACGGATCTTAGTTATCCTGAAGACAATTTGAGTTTGAGCGGATACTGACACGCTCAAACATTTTCGAGTCTAACAGATCTTAGTTATCTTGAAGAAAATTTGAGTTTGAGCGGATACTGACACGCTTAAACATTTTCGAGCCTAATGGGTCTTTGTTATCCTGAAGGCAATTTAAGTTTGAGCGGATACTGACACGCTCAAACATATTCGAGCCTAACGGGTCTTAATCATCCAGAAGGCGATTTGCGTTTGAGCGGATACTGACACGCTCAAACATTTTCGAGCCTAACGGGTCTTAGCTATCCTGAGCCAATTTGAGTTTGAACGGATAGTGATACGCTCAAACATTTTTGAGCCTAATGGGTCTTAGTTTTCCAGAAGGCAATTTGATTTTGAGCGGATACTGACACGCTCAAACATTTTTGAGCCTAACGGGTCTTAGTTTTCCTGAAGGCAATTTGATTTTGAGCGGATACTGACACGCTCAAACATTTTCGAGCCTAACAGGTCTTAGTTTTCCTGAAGGCAATTTGATTTTTAGCGGATACTGAGACACTCAAAAATTTTCGAGCCTAACGGATCTTTGTTATCCTGAAGACAATTTGAGTTTGAGCGGATACTGACACGCTCAAACATTTTCGAGCCTGACGGGTCTTAGTTATCCTGAAGATAATTTGAGTTTGAGCGGATACTGACACGCTCAAACATTTTCGAGCCTAACGGGTCTTAGTTATCCTTAAGGCGATTTGAGTTTGAGGGGATACTGACACGCTTAAACATTTTTGAGCCTAACGAGTCTTAGTTATACGGAAGGCAATTTAAGTTTGAGCGGATACTGACACGCTCAAACATTTTCGAGCCTAACGGGACTTAGTTATCATGAAGGTAATTTGAGTATGAGCGGATACTGACACGCTCAAACATTTTCATGCCTAACGGGTCATAGTTATCATGAGGCAATTTGAGTTTGAGCGGAGAGTGACACGCTCAACTATTTTAGAGCCTAACTGGTCTTACTTTTCCTGAAGGCAATTTAAGTTTGAGAGGATACTGACACCCTCAAACATTTTCGAGCCTAACGGATCTTAGTTATCCTGAAGACAATTTGAGTTTGAGCGGATACTGACACGCTCAAACATTTTCGAGTCTAACAGATCTTAGTTATCTTGAAGAAAATTTGAGTTTGAGCGGATACTGACACGCTTAAACATTTTCGAGCCTAATGGGTCTTTGTTATCCTGAAGGCAATTTAAGTTTGAGCGGATACTGACACGCTCAAACATATTCGAGCCTAACGGGTCTTAATCATCCAGAAGGCGATTTGCGTTTGAGCGGATACTGACACGCTCAAACATTTTCGAGCCTAACGGGTCTTAGCTATCCTGAGCCAATTTGAGTTTGAACGGATAGTGATACGCTCAAACATTTTTGAGCCTAATGGGTCTTAGTTTTCCAGAAGGCAATTTGATTTTGAGCGGATACTGACACGCTCAAACATTTTTGAGCCTAACGGGTCTTAGTTTTCCTGAAGGCAATTTGATTTTGAGCGGATACTGACACGCTCAAACATTTTCGAGCCTAACAGGTCTTAGTTTTCCTGAAGGCAATTTGATTTTTAGCGGATACTGAGACACTCAAAAATTTTCGAGCCTAACGGATCTTTGTTATCCTGAAGACAATTTGAGTTTGAGCGGATACTGACACGCTCAAACATTTTCGAGCCTGACGGGTCTTAGTTATCCTGAAGATAATTTGAGTTTGAGCGGATACTGACACGCTCAAACATTTTCGAGCCTAACGGGTCTTAGTTATCCTTAAGGCGATTTGAGTTTGAGGGGATACTGACACGCTTAAACATTTTTGAGCCTAACGAGTCTTAGTTATACGGAAGGCAATTTAAGTTTGAGCGGATACTGACACGCTCAAACATTTTCGAGCCTAACCGGTCTTAGTTTTCCCGAAGGCAATTTTAGTTTGAGCGGATACTGACACGCTCAAACATTTTCGAGCCTAACGGGTCTTAGTTATCCTGAAGGTAATTTGAGTATGAGCGGATACTGACACGCTCAAACATTTTCAAGCCTAACGGGTCATAGTTATCATGAGGCAATTTGAGTTTGAGCAGAGAGTGACACGCTCAACTATTTTAGAGCCTAACTGGTCTTACTTTTCCTGAAAGCAATTTAAGTTTGAGAGGATACTGACACCCTCAAACATTTTCGAGCCTAACGGATCTTAGTTATCCTGAAGACAATTTGAGTTTGAGCGGATACTGACACGCTCAAACATTTTCGAGTCTAACGGATCTTAGTTATCTTGAAGAAAATTTGAGTTTGAGCGGATAATGACACGCTTAAACATTTTCGAGTCTAATGGGTCTTTGTTATCCTGAAGGCAATTTAAGTTTGAGTGGATACTGACACGCTCAAACATATTCGAGCCTAACGGGTCTTAATCATCCAGAAGGCGATTTGCGTTTGAGCGGATACTGACACGCTCAAACATTTTCGAGCCTAACGGGTCTTAGCTATCCTGAGCCAATTTGAGTTTGAACGGATAGTGATACGCTCAAACATTTTTGAGCCTAATGGGTCTTAGTTTTCCAGAAGGCAATTTGATTTTGAGCGGATACTGACACGCTCAAACATTTTTGAGCCTAACGGGTCTTAGTTTTCCTGAAGGCAATTTGATTTTGAGCGGATACTGACACGCTCAAACATTTTCGAGCCTAACAGGTCTTAGTTTTCCTGAAGGCAATTTGATTTTTAGCGGATACTGAGTCACTCAAAAATTTTCGAGCCTAACGGATCTTTGTTATCCTGAAGACAATTTGAGTTTGAGCGGATACTGACACGCTCAAACATTTTCGAGCCTAACGGATCTTAGTTATCCTGAAGACAATTTGAGTTTGAGCAGATACTGACACGCTTATACATTTTCGAGCCTAACAGATCTTAGTTTTCCTGAGGCAATTTGAGTGTCAGCGGATACTGACACGTTCAAACATTTTCGAGCCTAACGGGTCTTAGCTATCCTGAGGCAATTTGAGTTTGAGCGGATACTGACACGCTCAAACATTTTCGAGCCTAACGGGTCTTAGTTATCCTTAAGGCGATTTGAGTTTGAGGGGATACTGACACGCTTAAACATTTTTGAGCCTAACGAGTCTTAGTTATACGGAAGGCAATTTAAGTTTGAGCGGATACTGACACGCTCAAACATTTTCGAGCCTAACCGGTCTTAGTTTTCCCGAAGGCAATTTTAGTTTGAGCGGATACTGACACGCTCAAACATTTTCGAGCCTAACGGGTCTTAGTTATCCTGAAGGTAATTTGAGTATGAGCGGATACTGACACGCTCAAACATTTTCAAGCCTAACGGGTCATAGTTATCATGAGGCAATTTGAGTTTGAGCGGAGAGTGACACGCTCAACTATTTTAGAGCCTAACTGGTCTTACTTTTCCTGAAGGCAATTTAAGTTTGAGAGGATACTGACACCCTCAAACATTTTCGAGCCTAACGGATCTTAGTTATCCTGAAGACAATTTGAGTTTGAGCGGATACTGACACGCTCAAACATTTTCGAGTCTAACGGATCTTAGTTATCTTGAAGAAAATTTGAGTTTGAGCGGATACTGACACGCTTAAACATTTTCGAGCCTAATGGGTCTTTGTTATCCTGAAGGCAATTTAAGTTTGAGCGGATACTGACACGCTCAAACATATTCGAGCCTAACGGGTCTTAATCATCCAGAAGGCGATTTGCGTTTGAGCGGATACTGACACGCTCAAACATTTTCGAGCCTAACGGGTCTTAGCTATCCTGAGCCAATTTGAGTTTGAACGGATAGTGATACGCTCAAACATTTTTGAGCCTAATGGGTCTTAGTTTTCCAGAAGGCAATTTGATTTTGAGCGGATACTGACACGCTCAAACATTTTTAAGCCTAACGGGTCTTAGTTTTCCTGAAGGCAATTTGATTTTGAGCGGATACTGACACGCTCAAACATTTTCGAGCCTAACAGGTCTTAGTTTTCCTGAAGGCAATTTGATTTTTAGCGGATACTGAGACACTCAAAAATTTTCGAGCCTAACGGATCTTTGTTATCCTGAAGACAATTTGAGTTTGAGCGGATACTGACACGCTCAAACATTTTCGAGCCTAACGGATCTTAGTTATCCTGAAGACAATTTGAGTTTGAGCAGATACTGACACGCTTATACATTTTCGAGCCTAACAGATCTTAGTTTTCCTGAGGCAATTTGAGTTTCAGCGGATACTGACACGTTCAAACATTTTCGAGCCTAACGGGTCTTAGCTATCCTGAGGCAATTTGAGTTTGAGCGGATACTGACACGCTCAAACATTTTCGAGCCTAACGAGTCTTAGTTATCCTGAAGATAATTTGAGTTTGAGCGGATACTGACACGCTCAAACATTTTCGAGCCTAACGGGTCTTAGTTATCCTTAAGGCGATTTGAGTTTGAGGGGATACTGACACGCTTAAACATTTTTGAGCCTAATGAGTCTTAGTTATACGGAAGGCAATTTAAGTTTGAGCAGATACTGACACGCTCAAACATTTTCGAGCCTAACCGGTCTTAGTTTTCCCGAAGGCAATTTTAGTTTGAGCGGATACTGACACGCTCAAACATTTTCGAGCCTAACGGGTCTTAGTTATCCTGAAGGTAATTTGAGTATGAGCGGATACTGACACGCTTAAACATTTTCAAGCCTAACGGGTCATAGTTATCATGAGGCAATTTGAGTTTGAGCGGAGAGTGACACGCTCAACTATTTTAGAGCCTAACTGGTCTTACTTTTCCTGAAGGCAATTTAAGTTTGAGAGGATACTGACACCCTCAAACATTTTCGAGCCTAACGGATCTTAGTTATCCTGAAGACAATTTGAGTTTGAGCGGATACTGACACGCTCAAACATTTTCGAGTCTAACGGATCTTAGTTATCTTGAAGAAAATTTGAGTTTGAGCGGATACTGACACGCTTAAACATTTTCGAGCCTAATGGGTCTTTGTTATCCTGAAGGCAATTTAAGTTTGAGCGGATACTGACACGCTCAAACATATTCGAGCCTAACGGGTCTTAATCATCCAGAAGGCGATTTGCGTTTGAGCGGATACTGACACGCTCAAACATTTTCGAGCCTAACGGGTCTTAGCTATCCTGAGCCAATTTGAGTTTGAACGGATAGTGATACGCTCAAACATTTTTGAGCCTAATGGGTCTTAGTTTTCCAGAAGGCAATTTGATTTTGAGCGGATACTGACACGCTCAAACATTTTTGAGCCTAACGGGTCTTAGTTTTCCTGAAGGCAATTTGATTTTGAGCGGATACTGACACGCTCAAACATTTTCGAGCCTAACAGGTCTTAGTTTTCCTGAAGGCAATTTGATTTTTAGCGGATACTGAGACACTCAAAAATTTTCGAGCCTAACGGATCTTTGTTATCCTGAAGACAATTTGAGTTTGAGCGGATACTGACACGCTCAAACATTTTCGAGCCTAACGGATCTTAGTTATCCTGAAGACAATTTGAGTTTGAGCAGATACTGACACGCTTATACATTTTCGAGCCTAACAGATCTTAGTTTTCCTGAGGCAATTTGAGTTTCAGCGGATACTGACACGTTCAAACATTTTCGAGCCTAACGGGTCTTAGCTATCCTGAGGCAATTTGAGTTTGAGCGGATACTGACACGCTCAAACATTTTCGAGCCTAACGAGTCTTAGTTATCCTGAAGATAATTTGAGTTTGAGCGGATACTGACACGCTCAAACATTTTCGAGCCTAACGGGTCTTAGTTATCCTTAAGGCGATTTGAGTTTGAGGGGATACTGACACGCTTAAACATTTTTGAGCCTAATGAGTCTTAGTTATACGGAAGGCAATTTAAGTTTGAGCAGATACTGACACGCTCAAACATTTTCGAGCCTAACCGGTCTTAGTTTTCCCGAAGGCAATTTTAGTTTGAGCGGATACTGACACGCTCAAACATTTTCGAGCCTAACGGGTCTTAGTTATCCTGAAGGTAATTTGAGTATGAGCGGATACTGACACACTCAAACATTTTCAAGCCTAACGGGTCATAGTTATCATGAGGCAATTTGAGTTTGAGCGGAGAGTGACACGCTCAACTATTTTAGAGCCTAACTGGTCTTACTTTTCCTGAAGGCAATTTAAGTTTGAGAGGATACTGACACCCTCAAACATTTTCGAGCCTAACGGATCTTAGTTATCCTGATGACAATTTGAGTTTGAGCGGATACTGACACGCTCAAACATTTTCGATCCTAACCGGTCTTAGTTATCCTGAAGGCAATTTGAGTTTGAGCGGATACTAACACGCTTAAACATTTTCGAGCCTAATGGGTCTTAGTAATCCTGAAGGCAATTTAAGTTTGAGCGGATACTGAAACGCTCAAACATATTCGAGCCTAACGGGTCTTAATCATCCAGAAGGCGATTTGCGTTTGAGCGGATACTGACACGCTCAAACATTTTCGAGCCTAACGGATCTTAGTTATCCTGAAGACAATTTGAGTTTGAGTGGATACTGACACGCTTAAACATTTTCGAGCTTAACAGATCTTAGTTTTCCTGAGGCAATTTGAGTTTCAGCGGATGCTGACACGCTCAAACATTTTCGAGCCTAACGGATATTAGTTATCCTGAAGACAATTTGAGTTTGAGCGGATACTAACAGGCTCAAACATTTTCGAGCCTAACCGGTCTTAGTTTTCCTGAAGGCAATTTTAGTTTGAGGGGATACTGACACGTTCAAACATATTCGAGCCTAACGGGTCTTAGCTATCCTGAGGCAATTTGAGTTTGAGCGGATAATGACACGCTCAAACATTTTCGAGCCTAACGGGTCTTAGTTATCCTGAAGATAATTTGAGTTTGAGCGGATAGTGACACGCTCAAACATTTTCGAGCCTAACGGGTCTTAGTTTCCCTGAAGGCATTTTGAGTTTCAGCGGATGCTGACACGCTCAAATATTTTCGAGCCTAACGGGTCTTAGTTATCCTGAAGACAATTTTAAGTTTGAGCGGATACTGACACGCTCAAACATTTTCGAGCCTAACCGGTCTTAGTTTTCCCAAATCCAATTTTAGTTTGAGCGGATACTGACACGCTCAAACATTTTCGAGCCTAACGGGTCTCTGTTATCCTGAAGGTAATTTGAGTTTGAGCGGATACTGACACGCTCAAACATTTTCAAGCCTAACGGGTCTTAGTTATCATGAGGCAATTTGAGTTTGAGCGGATAGTGACACGCTCAACTATTTTAGAGCCTAACTGGTCTTACTTTTCCTGAAGGCAATTTAAGTTTGAGAGGATACTGACACGCTCAAACATTTTCGAGCCTAACGAATCTTAGTTATCCTGAAGACAATTTAAGTTTGAGCGGATACTGACACGCTCAAACATTTTCGATCCTAACCGGTCTTAGTTATCCTGAAGGCAATTTTAGTTTGAGCGGATACTAACACGCTTAAACATTTTCGAGCCTAATGGGTCTTAGTTATCCTGAAGGCAATTTAAGTTTGAGCGGATACTGACACGCTCAAACAT
Organism: Agrostemma githago; assembly: GCA_958450325.1. NCBI lineage: Eukaryota > Viridiplantae > Streptophyta > Magnoliopsida > Caryophyllales > Caryophyllaceae > Agrostemma > Agrostemma githago. The sequence goes on along the minus strand of OY288247.1, from coordinate 53,598,312 downwards.
ATTCGAGCCTAACGGGTCTTAATCATCCAAAAGGCGATTTGCGTTTGAGCGGATACTGACACGCTCAAACATTTTTGAGCATATTGGGTCTTAGTTTTCCTGAAGGCAATTTGATTTTGAGCGGATACTGACACGCTCAAACATTTTCGAGCCTAACGGATCTTAGTTATCCTGATGACAATTTGAGTTTGAGCGGATACTGACACGCTCAAACATTTTCGAGCCTAACGGAACTTAGTTATCCTGAAGACAATTTGATTTTGAGCGGATACTGACACGCTCAAACATTTTCGAGCCTAACGGATCTTAGTTTTCCTGAAGGCAATTTGATTTTGAGCGGATACTGACACGCTCAAACATTTTCGAGCCTAACGGATCGTAGTTATCCTGAAGACAATTTGAGTTTGAGCGGATACTGACACGCTCAAACATTTTCGAGCCTAACAGGTCTTAGTTTTCCTGAGGCAATTTGAGTTTCAGCGGATGCTGACACGCTCAAACATTTTCGAGCCTAACGGATATTAGTTATCCTGAAGACAATTTGAGTTTGAGCGGATACTGACAGGCTCAAACATTTTCGAGCCTAACCGGTCTTAGTTTTCCTAAAGGCAATTTTAGTTTGAGCGGATACTGACACCCTCAAACGTTTTCGAGCCTAACGGGTCTTAGTTATCTGAGGCAATTTGAGTTTGAGCGGATAGTGACACGCTCAAACAATTTCGAGCCTAACGGGTCTTAGTTTCTCTGAAGGCATTTTGATTTTCAGCGGATGCTGACACGCTCAAACATTTTCGAGCCTAACGGGTCTTAGTTATCCTGAAGACAATTTGAGTTTGAGCGGATACTGACACGCTTAAACATTTTCGAGCCTAACGGATCTTAGTTATCCTGAAGACAATTTTGAGTTTGAGCGGATACTGACACGCTCAAATATTTTGGAGCCTAACCGGTCTTAGTTTTCCCGAAGCCAATTTTAGTTTGAGCGGATACTGACACGCTCAAACATTTACGAGCCTAACGGGTCTCAGTTATCCTGAAGGTAATTTGAGTTTGAGCGGATACTGACACGCTCATACATTTTCAAGCATAACGGGTCTTAGTTATCATGAGGCAATTTGAGTTTGAGCGGATAGTGACATGCTCAACTATTTTAGAGCCTAACTGGTCTTACTTTTTCTGTAAGCAATTTAAGTTTGAGAGGATACTGACACGCTCAAACATTTTCGAGCCTAACGGATCGTAGTTATCTTGAAGAAAATTTGAGTTTGAGCGGATACTGACACGCTCAAACATTTTCGAGCATAACCGGTCTTAGTTATCCAGAAGGCAATTTGAGTTTGAGCGGATATTGACACGCTTAAACATTTTCAAGCCTAATGGGTCTTTGTTATCCTGAAGGCAATTTAAATTTGAGCGGATACTGACACGCTCAAACATATTCGAGCCTAACGGGTCTTAATCATCCAGAAGGCGATTTATGTTTGAGCGGATACTGACAAGCTCAAACATTTTCGAGCCTAACGGGTCTTAGCTATCCTGAGGCAATTTGAGTTTGAACGGATAGTGACACGCTCAAACATTTTTGAGCCTAATGGGTCTTAGTTTTCCAGAAGGCAATTTGATTTTGAGCGGATACTGACACGCTCAAACATTTTTGAGCCTAACGGGTCTTAGTTTTCCTGAAGGCAATTTGATTTTGAGCGGATACTGACACGCTCAAATATTTTCGAGCCTAACTGGTCTTAGTTTTCCTGAAGGCAATTTGATTTTTAGCGGATACTGAGACGCTCAAAAATTTTCGAGCCTAACGGGTCTTAGTTATCCTGAAGGCAATTTTAGTTTGAGCGGATACTAACACGCTTAAACATTTTCGAGCCTAATGGGTCTTAGTTATCCTGAAGGCAATTTAAGTTTGAGCGGATACTGACACGCTCAAACATATTCGAGCCTAACGGGTCTTAATCATCCAAAAGGCGATTTGCGTTTGAGCGGATACTGACACGCTCAAACATTTTCAAGCCTAACGGGTCTTAGTTATCATGAGGCAATTTGAGTTTGAGCGGATAGTGACACGCTCAACTATTTTAGAGCCTAACTGGTCTTACTTTTCCTGAAGGCAATTTAAGTTTGAGAGGATACTGACACGCTCAAACATTTTCGAGCCTAACGAATCTTAGTTATCCTGAAGACAATTTAAGTTTGAGCGGATACTGACACGCTCAAACATTTTCGATCCTAACCGGTCTTAGTTATCCTGAAGGCAATTTTAGTTTGAGCGGATACTAACACGCTTAAACATTTTCGAGCCTAATGGGTCTTAGTTATCCTGAAGGCAATTTAAGTTTGAGCGGATACTGACACGCTCAAACATATTCGAGCCTAACGGGTCTTAATCATCCAAAAGGCGATTTGCGTTTGAGCGGATACTGACACGCTCAAACATTTTTGAGCATATTGGGTCTTAGTTTTCCTGAAGGCAATTTGATTTTGAGCGGATACTGACACGCTCAAACATTTTCGAGCCTAACGGATCTTAGTTATCCTGATGACAATTTGAGTTTGAGCGGATACTGACACGCTCAAACATTTTCGAGCCTAACGGAACTTAGTTATCCTGAAGACAATTTGATTTTGAGCGGATACTGACACGCTCAAACATTTTCGAGCCTAACGGATCTTAGTTTTCCTGAAGGCAATTTGATTTTGAGCGGATACTGACACGCTCAAACATTTTCGAGCCTAACGGATCGTAGTTATCCTGAAGACAATTTGAGTTTGAGCGGATACTGACACGCTCAAACATTTTCGAGCCTAACAGGTCTTAGTTTTCCTGAGGCAATTTGAGTTTCAGCGGATGCTGACACGCTCAAACATTTTCGAGCCTAACGGATATTAGTTATCCTGAAGACAATTTGAGTTTGAGCGGATACTGACAGGCTCAAACATTTTCGAGCCTAACCGGTCTTAGTTTTCCTAAAGGCAATTTTAGTTTGAGCGGATACTGACACCCTCAAACGTTTTCGAGCCTAACGGGTCTTAGTTATCTGAGGCAATTTGAGTTTGAGCGGATAGTGACACGCTCAAACAATTTCGAGCCTAACGGGTCTTAGTTTCTCTGAAGGCATTTTGATTTTCAGCGGATGCTGACACGCTCAAACATTTTCGAGCCTAACGGGTCTTAGTTATCCTGAAGACAATTTGAGTTTGAGCGGATACTGACACGCTTAAACATTTTCGAGCCTAACGGATCTTAGTTATCCTGAAGACAATTTTGAGTTTGAGCGGATACTGACACGCTCAAATATTTTGGAGCCTAACCGGTCTTAGTTTTCCCGAAGCCAATTTTAGTTTGAGCGGATACTGACACGCTCAAACATTTACGAGCCTAACGGGTCTCAGTTATCCTGAAGGTAATTTGAGTTTGAGCGGATACTGACACGCTCATACATTTTCAAGCATAACGGGTCTTAGTTATCATGAGGCAATTTGAGTTTGAGCGGATAGTGACATGCTCAACTATTTTAGAGCCTAACTGGTCTTACTTTTTCTGTAAGCAATTTAAGTTTGAGAGGATACTGACACGCTCAAACATTTTCGAGCCTAACGGATCGTAGTTATCTTGAAGAAAATTTGAGTTTGAGCGGATACTGACACGCTCAAACATTTTCGAGCATAACCGGTCTTAGTTATCCAGAAGGCAATTTGAGTTTGAGCGGATATTGACACGCTTAAACATTTTCAAGCCTAATGGGTCTTTGTTATCCTGAAGGCAATTTAAATTTGAGCGGATACTGACACGCTCAAACATATTCGAGCCTAACGGGTCTTAATCATCCAGAAGGCGATTTATGTTTGAGCGGATACTGACAAGCTCAAACATTTTCGAGCCTAACGGGTCTTAGCTATCCTGAGGCAATTTGAGTTTGAACGGATAGTGACACGCTCAAACATTTTTGAGCCTAATGGGTCTTAGTTTTCCAGAAGGCAATTTGATTTTGAGCGGATACTGACACGCTCAAACATTTTTGAGCCTAACGGGTCTTAGTTTTCCTGAAGGCAATTTGATTTTGAGCGGATACTGACACGCTCAAATATTTTCGAGCCTAACTGGTCTTAGTTTTCCTGAAGGCAATTTGATTTTTAGCGGATACTGAGACGCTCAAAAATTTTCGAGCCTAACGGGTCTTAGTTATCCTGAAGGCAATTTTAGTTTGAGCGGATACTAACACGCTTAAACATTTTCGAGCCTAATGGGTCTTAGTTATCCTGAAGGCAATTTAAGTTTGAGCGGATACTGACACGCTCAAACATATTCGAGCCTAACGGGTCTTAATCATCCAAAAGGCGATTTGCGTTTGAGCGGATACTGACACGCTCAAACATTTTTGAGCATATTGGGTCTTAGTTTTCCTGAAGGCAATTTGATTTTGAGCGGATACTGACACGCTCAAACATTTTCGAGCCTAACGGATCTTAGTTATCCTGATGACAATTTGAGTTTGAGCGGATACTGACACGCTCAAACATTTTCGAGCCTAACGGAACTTAGTTATCCTGAAGACAATTTGATTTTGAGCGGATACTGACACGCTCAAACATTTTCGAGCCTAACGGATCTTAGTTTTCCTGAAGGCAATTTGATTTTGAGCGGATACTGACACGCTCAAACATTTTCGAGCCTAACGGATCGTAGTTATCCTGAAGACAATTTGAGTTTGAGCGGATACTGACACGCTCAAACATTTTCGAGCCTAACAGGTCTTAGTTTTCCTGAGGCAATTTGAGTTTCAGCGGATGCTGACACGCTCAAACATTTTCGAGCCTAACGGATATTAGTTATCCTGAAGACAATTTGAGTTTGAGCGGATACTGACAGGCTCAAACATTTTCGAGCCTAACCGGTCTTAGTTTTCCTAAAGGCAATTTTAGTTTGAGCGGATACTGACACCCTCAAACGTTTTCGAGCCTAACGGGTCTTAGTTATCTGAGGCAATTTGAGTTTGAGCGGATAGTGACACGCTCAAACAATTTCGAGCCTAACGGGTCTTAGTTTCTCTGAAGGCATTTTGATTTTCAGCGGATGCTGACACGCTCAAACATTTTCGAGCCTAACGGGTCTTAGTTATCCTGAAGACAATTTGAGTTTGAGCGGATACTGACACGCTTAAACATTTTCGAGCCTAACGGATCTTAGTTATCCTGAAGACAATTTTGAGTTTGAGCGGATACTGACACGCTCAAATATTTTGGAGCCTAACCGGTCTTAGTTTTCCCGAAGCCAATTTTAGTTTGAGCGGATACTGACACGCTCAAACATTTACGAGCCTAACGGGTCTCAGTTATCCTGAAGGTAATTTGAGTTTGAGCGGATACTGACACGCTCATACATTTTCAAGCATAACGGGTCTTAGTTATCATGAGGCAATTTGAGTTTGAGCGGATAGTGACATGCTCAACTATTTTAGAGCCTAACTGGTCTTACTTTTTCTGTAAGCAATTTAAGTTTGAGAGGATACTGACACGCTCAAACATTTTCGAGCCTAACGGATCGTAGTTATCTTGAAGAAAATTTGAGTTTGAGCGGATACTGACACGCTCAAACATTTTCGAGCATAACCGGTCTTAGTTATCCAGAAGGCAATTTGAGTTTGAGCGGATATTGACACGCTTAAACATTTTCAAGCCTAATGGGTCTTTGTTATCCTGAAGGCAATTTAAATTTGAGCGGATACTGACACGCTCAAACATATTCGAGCCTAACGGGTCTTAATCATCCAGAAGGCGATTTATGTTTGAGCGGATACTGACAAGCTCAAACATTTTCGAGCCTAACGGGTCTTAGCTATCCTGAGGCAATTTGAGTTTGAACGGATAGTGACACGCTCAAACATTTTTGAGCCTAATGGGTCTTAGTTTTCCAGAAGGCAATTTGATTTTGAGCGGATACTGACACGCTCAAACATTTTTGAGCCTAACGGGTCTTAGTTTTCCTGAAGGCAATTTGATTTTGAGCGGATACTGACACGCTCAAATATTTTCGAGCCTAACTGGTCTTAGTTTTCCTGAAGGCAATTTGATTTTTAGCGGATACTGAGACGCTCAAAAATTTTCGAGCCTAACGGATCTTTGTTATTCTGAGGACAATTTGAGTTTGAGCGGATACTGACACGCTGAAACATTTTCGAGCCTAACGGATCTTAATAGTTATCCTGAAGACAATTTGAGTTTGAGCAGATACTGACACGCTTAAACATTTTCGAGCCTAACAGATCTTAGTTTTCCTGAGGCAATTTGAGTTTCAGCGGATGCTGACACGCTGAAACATTTTCGAGCCTAACGGATATTAGTTATCCTGAAGACAATTTGAGTTTGAGCGGATACTAACAGGCTCAAACATTTTCGAGCCTAACCGGTCTTAGTTTTCCTGAAGGCAATTTTAGTTTGAGCGGATACTGACACGTTCAAACATTTTCGAGCCTAACGGGTCTTAGCTATCCTGAGGCAATTTGAGTTTGAGCGGATACTGACACGCTCAAACATTTTCGAGCCTAACGGGTCTTAGTTATCCTGAAGATAATTTGAGTTTGAGCGGATACTGACACGCTCAAACATTTTCGAGCCTAACGGGTCTTAGTTATCCTGAAGGCGATTTGAGTTTGAGCGGATACTGACCCGCTTAAACATTTTTGAGCCTAACGAGTCTTCGTTATACGAAAGGCAATTTAAGTTTGAGCGGATACTGACACGCTCAAACATTTTCGAGCCTAACCGGTCTTAGTTTTCCCGAAGGCAATTTTAGTTTGAGCGGATACTAACACGCTCAAACATTTTCGAGCCTAACGGGTCTTAGTTATCCTGAAGGTAATTTGAGTATGAGCGGATACTGACACGCTCAAACATTTTCAAGCCTAACGGGTCATAGTTATCATGAGGCAATTTGAGTTTGAGCGGATAGTGACACGCTCAACTATTTTAGAGCCTAACTGGTCTTACTTTTCCTGAAGGCAATTTAAGTTTGAGAGGATACTGACACCCTCAAACATTTTCGAGCCTAACGGATCTTAGTCATCCTGAAGACAATTTGAGTTTGAGCGGATACTGACACGCTCAAACATTTTTGATCCTAGCCGGTCTTAGTTATCCTGAAGGCAATTTGAGTTTGAGCGGATACTAACACGCTTAAACATTTTCGAGCCTAATGGGTCTTAGTTATCCTGAAGGCAATTTAAGTTTGAGCGGATACTGAAACGCTCAAACATATTCGAGCCTAACGCGTCTTAATCATCCAGAAGGCGATTTGCGTTTGAGCGGATACTGACACGCTCAAACATTTTCGAGCCTAACGGGTCTTAGCTATCCTGAGGCAATTTGAGTTTGAGTGGATAGTGACACGCTCAAACATTTTTGAGCCTAACGGGTCTTTGTTTTCCTGAAGGCAATTTGATTTTGAGCGGAGACTGACAAGCTCAAACATTTTCGAGCCTAACGGATCTTAGTTATCCTGAAGACAATTTTAGTTTGAGCGGATACTGACACGCTCAATCATTTTCGAGCCTAACGGGTCTCAGTTATCCTAAAGGTAATTTGAGTTTGAGCGGATACTGACACGCTCATACATTTTCAAGCCTAACGGGTCTTAGTTATCATGAGGCAATTTGAGTTTGAGCGGATAGTGACACGCTTAACTATTTTAGATCCTAACTGGTCTTACTTTTTCTGAAGGCAATTTAAGTGTGAGAGGATACTGACACGCTCAAACATTTTCGAGCCTAACGGATTTTAGTTATCTTGAAGAAAATTTGAGTTTGAGCGGATACTGACACGCTCAAACATTTTCGAGCATAACCGGTCTTAGTTATCCAGAAGGCAATTTGAGTTTGAGCGGATACTGACACGCTTAAACATTTTCGAGCCTAATGGGTCTTTGTTATCCTGAAGGCAATTTAAGTTTGAGCGGATACTGACACGCTCAAACATATTCGAGCCTAATGGGTCTTAATCATCCAGAAGGCGATTTGCGTTTGAGCGGATACTGACACGCTCAAACATTTTCGAGCCTAACGGGTCTTAGTTATCCTGAAGGCGATTTGAGTTTGAGCGGATACTGACCCGCTTAAACATTTTTGAGCCTAACGAGTCTTCGTTATACGAAAGGCAATTTAAGTTTGAGCGGATACTGACACGCTCAAACATTTTCGAGCCTAACCGGTCTTAGTTTTCCCGAAGGCAATTTTAGTTTGAGCGGATACTAACACGCTCAAACATTTTCGAGCCTAACGGGTCTTAGTTATCCTGAAGGTAATTTGAGTATGAGCGGATACTGACACGCTCAAACATTTTCAAGCCTAACGGGTCATAGTTATCATGAGGCAATTTGAGTTTGAGCGGATAGTGACACGCTCAACTATTTTAGAGCCTAACTGGTCTTACTTTTCCTGAAGGCAATTTAAGTTTGAGAGGATACTGACACCCTCAAACATTTTCGAGCCTAACAGATCTTAGTTATCCTGAAGATAATTTGAGTTTGAGCGGATACTGACACGCTCAAACATTTTTGATCCTAACCGGTCTTAGTTATCCTGAAGGCAATTTGAGTTTGAGCGGATACTAACACGCTTAAACATTTTCGAGCCTAATGGGTCTTAGTTATCCTGAAGGCAATTTAAGTTTGAGCGGATACTGAAACGCTCAAACATATTCGAGCCTAACGCGTCTTAATCATCCAGAAGGCGATTTGCGTTTGAGCGGATACTGACACGCTCAAACATTTTCGAGCCTAACGGGTCTTAGCTATCCTGAGGCAATTTGAGTTTGAGTGGATAGTGACACGCTCAAACATTTTTGAGCCTAACGGGTCTTAGTTTTCCTGAAGGCAATTTTATTTTGAGCGGAGACTGACAAGCTCAAACATTTTCGAGCCTAACGGATCTTAGTTATCCTGAAGACAATTTTAGTTTGAGCGGATACTGACACGCTCAATCATTTTCGAGCCTAACGGGTCTCAGTTATCCTGAAGGTAATTTGAGTTTGAGCGGATACTGACACGCTCATACATTTTCAAGCCTAACGGGTCTTAGTTATCATGAGGCAATTTGAGTTTGAGCGGATAGTGACACGCTCAACTATTTTAGAGCCTAACTGGTCTTACTTTTTCTGAAGGCAATTTAAGTTTGAGAGGATACTGACACGCTCAAACATTTTCGAGCCTAACGGATCTTAGTTATCTTGAAGAAAATTTGAGTTTGAGCGGATACTGACACGCTCAAACATTTTCGAGCATAACCGGTCTTAGTTATCCAGAAGGCAATTTGAGTTTGAGCGGATACTGACACGCTTAAACATTTTCGAGCCTAATGGGTCTTTGTTATCCTGAAGGCAATTTAAGTTTGAGCGGATACTGACACGCTCAAACATATTCGAGCCTAATGGGTCTTAATCATCCAGAAGGCGATTTGCGTTTGAGCGGATACTGACACGCTCAAACATTTTCGAGCCTAACGGGTCTTAGCTATCCTGAGGCAATTTGAGTTTGAACGGATAGTGACACGCTTAAACATTTTTGAGCCTAATGGGTCTTTGTTTTCCAGAAGGCAATTTGATTTTGAGCGGATACTGACACGCTCAAACATTTTTGAGCCTAACGGGTCTTAGTTTTCCTGAAGGCAATTTGATTTTGAGCGGATACTGACACGCTCAAACATTTTCGAGCCTAACAGGTCTTAGTTTTCCTGAAGGTAATTTGATTTTTAGCGGATACAGAGACGCTCAAAAATTTTCGAGCCTAACGGATCTTTGTTATCCTGAAGACAATTTGAGTTTGAGCGGATACTGACACGCTCAAACATTTTCGAGCCTAACGGATCTTAGTTATCCTGAAGACAATTTGAGTTTGAGCGGATACTGACACGCTTAAACATTTTCGAGCCTAACAGATCTTAGTTTTCCTGAGGCAATTTGAGTTTCAGCGGATGCTGACACGCTCAAACATTTTCGAGCCTAACGGATATTAGTTATCCTGAAGACAATTTGAGTTTGAGCGGATACTAACAGGCTCAAACATTTTCGAGCCTAACCGGTCTTAGTTTTCCTGAAGGCAATTTTAGTTTGAGCGGATAATGACACGTTCAAACATTTTCGAGCCTAACGGGTCTTAGCTATCCTGAGGCAATTTGAGTTTGAGCGGATACTGACACGCTCAAACATTTTCGAGCCTAACGGGTCTTAGTTATCCTGAAGATAATTTGAGTTTGAGCGGATACTGACACGCTCAAAAAATTTCGAGCCTAACAGGTCTTAGTTATCCTGAAGGAGATTTGAGTTTGAGCGGATACAGACACGCTTAAACATTTTTGAGCCCAACGAGTCTTAGTTATACGGAAGGCAATTTAAGTTTGAGCGGATACTGACACGCTCAAACATTTTCGAGCCTAACCGGTCTTAGTTTTCCAGAAGGCAATTTTAGTTTGAGCGGATACTGACACGCTCAAACATTTTCGAGCCTAACGGGTCTTAGTTATCCTGAAGGTAATTTGAGTATGAGCGGATACTGACACGCTCAAACATTTTCAAGCCTAACGGGTCTTAGTTATCATGAGGCAATTTGAGTTTGAGCGGATAGTGACACGCTCAACTATTTTAGAGCCTAACTGGTCTTACTTTTCCGGAAGGCAATTTAAGTTTGAGAGGATACTGACACGCTCAAATATTTTCAAGCCTAACGGATCTTAGTTATCCTGAAGACAATTTGAGTTTGAGCGGATACTGACACGCTCAAACATTTTCGATCCTAACCGGTCTTAGTTATCCTGAAGGCAATTTGAGTTTGAGCGAATACTAACACGTTTAAACATTTTCGAGCCTAATGGGTCTTAGTTATCCTGAAGGCAATTTAAGTTTGAGCGGATACTGAAACGCTCAAACATATTCGAGCCTAACGGGTCTTAATCATCCAGAAGGCGATTTGCGTTTGAGCGGATACTGACACGCTCAAACATTTTCGAGCCTAACGGGTCTTAGCTTTCCTGAGGCAATTTGAGTTTGAGCGGATAGTGACACGCTCAAACATTTTTGAGCCTAACGGGTCTTAGTTTTCCTGAAGGCAATTTGATTTTGAGCGGATACTGACACGCTCAAACATTTTCGAGCCTAACGGATCTTAGTTATCCTGAAGACAATTTGAGTTTGAGCGGATACTGACACGCTCAAACATTTTCGAGCCTAACGGAACTTAGTTATCCTGAAGACAATTTGAGTTTGAGCGGATACTGACATGCTCAAACATTTTCGAGCTTAACAGGTCTTAGTTTTCATGAAGGCAATTTGATTTTGAGCGGATACTGACACGCTCAAACATTTTCGAGCCTAACGGATCTTAGTTATCCTGAAGATAATTTGAGTTTGAGCGGATACTGACACGCTCAAACATTTTCGAGCCTAACGGATCTTATATATCCTGAAGACAATTTGAGTTTGAGCGGATACTGACACGCTCAAACTTTTTCGAGCCTAACAGGTCTTAGTTTTCCTGAGGCAATTTGAGTTTCAGCGGATGCTGACACGCTCAAACATTTTCGAGCCTAACGGATATTAGTTATCCTGAAGGCAATTTGAGTTTGAGCGGATACTAACACGCTTAAACATTTTCGAGCCTAATGGGTCTTAGTTATCCTGAAGGCAATTTAAGTTTGAGCGGATACTGAAACGCTCAAACGTATTCGAGCCTAACGCGTCTTAATCATCCAGAAGGCGATTTGCGTTTGAGCGGATACTGACACGCTCAAACATTTTCGAGCCTAACGGGTCTTAGCTATCCTGAGGCAATTTGAGTTTGAGTGGATAGTGACACGCTCAAACATTTTTGAGCCTAACGGGTCTTAGTTTTCCGGAAGGCAATTTGATTTTGAGCGGAGACTGACACGCTCAAACATTTTCGAGCCTAACGGATCTTAGTTATCCTGAAGACAATTTTAGTTTGAGCGGATACTGACACGCTCAATCATTTTCGAGCCTAATGGGTCTCAGTTATCCTGAAGGTAATTTGAGTTTGAGCGGATACTGACACGCTCATACATTTTCAAGCCTAACGGGTCTTACTTATCATGAGGCAATTTGAGTTTGAGCGGATAGTGACACACTCAACTATTTTAGAGCCTAACTGGTCTTACTTTTTCTGAAGGCAATTTAAGTTTGAGAGGATACTGACACGCTCAAACATTTTCGAGCCTAACGGATCTTAGTTATCTTGAAGAAAATTTGAGTTTGAGCGGATACTGACACGCTCAAACATTTTCGAGCATAACCGGTCTTAGTTATCCAGAAGGCAATTTGAGTTTGAGCGGATACTGACACGCTTAAACATTTTCGAGCCTAATGGGTCTTTGTTATCCTGAAGGCAATTTAAGTTTGAGCGGATACTGACACGCTCAAACATATTCGAGCCTAATGGGTCTTAATCATCCAGAAGGCGATTTGCGTTTGAGCGGATACTGACACGCTCAAACATTTTTGAGCCTAACGGGTCTTAGCTATCCTGAGGCAATTTGAGTTTGAACGGATAGTGACACGCTCAAACATTTTTGAGCCTAATGGGTCTTTGTTTTCCAGAAGGCAATTTGATTTTGAGCGGATACGGACACGCTCAAATATTTTTGAGCCTAACGGGTCTTAGTTTTCCTGAAGGCAATTTGATTTTGAGCGGATACTGACACGCTCAAACATTTTCGAGCCTAACAGGTCTTAGTTTTCCTGAAGGCAATTTGATTTTTAGCGGATACTGAGACGCTCAAAATTTTTCCAGCCTAACGGATCTTTGTTATCCTGAAGACAATTTGAGTTTGAGCGGATACTGACACGCTCAAACATTTTCGAGCCTAACGGATCTTAGTTATCCTGAAGACAATTTGAGTTTGAGCAGATACTGACACGCTTAAACATTTTCGAGCCTAACAGATCTTAGTTTTCCTGAGGCAATTTGAGTTTCAGCGGATGCTGACACGCTCAAACATTTTCGAGCCTAACGGATAATAGTTATCCTGAAGACAATTTGAGTTTGAGCGGATACTAACAGGCTCAAACATTTTCGAGCCTAACCGGTCTTAGTTTTCCTGAAGGCAATTTTAGTTTTAGCGGATAATGACACGTTCAAACATTTTCGAGCCTAACGGGACTTAGCTATCCTGAGGCAATTTGAGTTTGAGCGGATACTGACACGCTCAAACATTTTCGAGCCTAACGGGTCTTAGTTATCCTGAAGATAATTTGAGTTTGAGCGGATACTGACACGCTCAAAAATTTTCGAGCCTAACGGGTCTTAGTTATCCTGAAGGAGATTTGAGTTTGAGCGGATACTGACACGCTTAAACATTTTTGAGCCCAACGAGTCTTAGTTATACGGAAGGCAATTTAAGTTTGAGCGGATACTGACACGCTCAAACATTTTTGAGCCTAACCGGTCTTAGTTTTCCCGAAGGCAATTTTAGTTTGAGCGGATACTGACACGCTCAAACATTTTCGAGCCTAACGGTTCTTAGTTATCCTGAAGGTAATTTGAGTATGAGCGGATACTGACACGCTCAAACATTTTCAAGCCTAACGGGTCATAGTTATCATGAGGCAATTTGAGTTTGAGCGGATAGTGACACGCTCAACTATTTTAGAGCCTAACTGGTCTTACTTTTCCTGAAGGCAATTTAAGTTTGAGAGGATACTGACACGCTCAAATATTTTCGATCCTAACCGGTCTTAGTTATCCTGAAGGCAATTTGAGTTTGAGCGAATACTAACACGCTTAAATATTTTCGAGCCTAATGGGTCTTAGTTATCCTGAAGGCAATTTAAGTTTGAGCGGATACTGAAACGCTCAAACATATTCGAGCCTAACGGGTCATAATCATCCAGAAGGCGATTTGCGTTTGAGCGGATACTGACACGCTCAAACATTTTCGAGCCTAACGGTTCTTAGTTATCCTGAAGGTAATTTGAGTATGAGCGGATACTGACACGCTCAAACATTTTCAAGCCTAACGGGTCTTAGTTATCATGAGGCAATTTGAGTTTGAGCGGATAGTGACACGCTCAACTATTTTAGAGCCTAACTGGTCTTACTTTTCCTGAAGGCAATTTAAGTTTGAGAGGATACTGACACGCTCAAATATTTTCAAGCCTAACGGATCTTAGTTATCCTGAAGACAATTTGAGTTTGAGCGGATACTGACACGCTCAAACATTTTCGATCCTAACCGGTCTTAGTTATCCGGAAGGCAATTTGAGTTTGAGCGAATACTAACACGCTTAAACATTTTCGAGCCTAATGGGTCTTAGTTATCCTGAAGGCAATTTAAGTTTGAGCGGATACTGAAACGCTCAAACATATTCGAGCCTAACGGGTCTTAATCATCCAGAAGGCGATTTGCGTTTGAGCGGATACTGACACGCTCAAACATTTTCGAGCCTAACCGGTCTTAGCTTTCCTGAGGCAATTTGAGTTTGAGCGGATAGTGACACGCTCAAACATTTTTGAGCCTAACGGGTCTTAGTTTTCCTGAAGGCAATTTGATTTTGAGCGGATACTGACACGCTCAAACATTTTCGAGCCTAACGGATCTTAGTTATCCTGAAGACAATTTGAGTTTGAGCGGATACTGACACGCTCAAACATTTTCGATCCTAACGAAACTTAGTTATCCTGAAGACAATTTGAGTTTGAGCGGATACTGACACGCTCAAACATTTTCGAGCTTAACAGGTCTTAGTTTTCATGAAGGCAATTTGATTTTGAGCGGATACTGACACGCTCAAACATTTTCGAGCCTAACGGATCTTAGTTATCCTGAAGATAATTTGAGTTTGAGCGGATACTGACACGCTCAAACATTTTCGAGCCTAACGGATCTTAGTTATCCTGAAGACAATTTGAGTTTGAGCGGATACTGACACGCTCAAACTTTTTCGAGCCTAACAAGTCTTAGTTTTCCTGAGGCAATTTGAGTTTCAGCGGATGCTGACACGCTCAAACATTTTCGAGCCTAACGGATATTAGTTATCCTGAAGGCAATTTGAGTTTGAGCGGATACTAACACGCTTAAACATTTTCGAGCCTAATGGGTCTTAGTTATCCTGAAGGCAATTTAAGTTTGAGCGGATACTGAAACGCTCAAACATATTCGAGCCTAACGCGTCTTAATCATCCAGAAGGCGATTTGCGTTTGAGCGGATACTGACACGCTCAAACATTTTCGAGCCTAACGGGTCTTAGCTATCCTGAGGCAATTTGAGTTTGAGTGGATAGTGACACGCTCAAACATTTTTGAGCCTAACGGGTCTTAGTTTTCCTGAAGGCAATTTGATTTTGAGCGGAGATTGACACGCTCAAACATTTTCGAGCCTAACGGATCTTAGTTATCCTGAAGACAATTTTAGTTTGAGCGGATACTGACACGCTCAATCATTTTCGAGCCTAACGGGTCTCAGTTATCCTGAAGGTAATTTGAGTTTGAGCGGATACTGACACGCTCGTACATTTTCAAGCCTAACGGGTCTTACTTATCATGAGGCAATTTGAGTTTGAGCGGATAGTGACACGCTCAACTATTTTAGAGCCTAACTGGTCTTACTTTTTCTGAAGGCAATTTAAGTTTGAGAGGATACTGACACGCTCAAACATTTTCGAGCCTAACGGATCTTAGTTATCTTGAAGAAAATTTGAGTTTGAGCGGATACTGACACGCTTAAACATTTTCGAGCATAACCGGTCTTAGTTATCCAGAAGGCAATTTGAGTTTGAGCGGATACTGACACGCTTAAACATTTTCGAGCCTAATGGGTCTTTGTTATCCTGAAGGCAATTTAAGTTTGAGCGGATACTGACACGCTCAAACATATTCGAGCCTAATGGGTCTTAATCATCCAGAAGGCGATTTGCGTTTGAGCGGATACTGACACGCTCAAACATTTTCGAGCCTAACGGGTCTTAGCTATCTTGAGGCAATTTGAGTTTGAACGGATAGTGACACGCTCAAACATTTTTGAGCCTAATGGGTCTTTGTTTTCCAGAAGGCAATTTGATTTTGAGCGGATACGGACACGCTCAAACATTTTTGAGCCTAACGGGTCTTAGTTTTCCTGAAGGCAATTTGATTTTGAGCGGATACTGACACGCTCAAACATTTTCGAGCCTAACAGGTCTTAGTTTTCCTGAAGGCAATTTGATTTTTAGCGGATACTGAGACGCTCAAAAATTTTCGAGCCTAACGGATCTTTGTTATCCTGAAGACAATTTGAGTTTGAGCGGATACTGACACGCTCTAACATTTTCGAGCCTAACGGATCTTAGTTATCCTGAAGACAATTTGAGTTTGAGCAGATACTGACACGCTTAAACATTTTCGAGCCTAACAGATCTTAGTTTTCCTGAGGCAATTTGAGTTTCAGCGGATGCTGACACACTCAAACATTTTCGAGCCTAAAGGATATTAGTTATCCTGAAGACAATTTGAGTTTGAGCGGATACTAACAGGCTCAAACATTTTCGAGCCTAACCGGTCTTAGTTTTCCTGAAGGCAATTTTAGTTTGAGCGGATAATGACACGTTCAAACATTTTCGAGCCTAACGGGTCTTAGCTATCCTGAGGCAATTTGAGTTTGAGCGGATACTGACACGCTCAAACATTTTCGAGCCTAACGTGTCTTAGTTATCCTGAAGATAATTTGAGTTTGAGCGGATACTGACACGCTCAAAAATTTTCGAGCCTAACGGGTCTTAGTTATCCTGAAGGAGATTTGAGTTTGAGCGGATACTGACACGCTTAAACATTTTTGAGCCCAACGAGTCTTAGTTATACGGAAGGCAATTTAAGTTTGAGCGGATACTGACACGCTCAAACATTTTTGAGCCTAACCGGTCTTAGTTTTCCCGAAGGCAATTTTAGTTTGAGCGGATACTGACACGCTCAAACATTTTCGAGCCTAACGGTTCTTAGTTATCCTGAAGGTAATTTGAGTATGAGCGGATACTGACACGCTCAAACATTTTCAAGCCTACCGGGTCATAGTTATCATGAGGCAATTTGAGTTTGAGCGGATAGTGACACGCTCAACTATTTTAGAGCCTAACTGGTCTTACTTTTCCTGAAGGCAATTTAAGTTTGAGAGGATACTGACACGCTCAAATATTTTCGATCCTAACCGGTCTTAGTTATCCTGAAGGCAATTTGAGTTTGAGCGAATACTAACACGCTTAAATATTTTCGAGCCTAATGGGTCTTAGTTATCCTGAAGGCAATTTAAGTTTGAGCGGATACTGACACGCTCAAACATATTCGAGCCTAATGGGTCTTAATCATCCAGAAGGCGATTTGCGTTTGAGCGGATACTGACACGCTCAAACATTTTCGAGCCTAACGGGTCTAAGCTATCTTGAGGCAATTTGAGTTTGAACGGATAGTGACACGCTCAAACATTTTTGAGCCTAATGGGTCTTTGTTTTCCAGAAGGCAATTTGATTTTGAGCGGATACGGACACGCTCAAACATTTTTGAGCCTAACGGGTCTTAGTTTTCCTGAAGGCAATTTGATTTTGAGCGGATACTGACACGCTCAAACATTTTCGAGCCTAACAGGTCTTAGTTTTCCTGAAGGCAATTTGATTTTTAGCGGATACTGAGACGCTCAAAAATTTTCGAGCCTAACGGATCTTTGTTATCCTGAAGACAATTTGAGTTTGAGCGGATACTGACACGCTCTAACATTTTCGAGCCTAACGGATCTTAGTTATCCTGAAGACAATTTGAGTTTGAGCAGATACTGACACGCTTAAACATTTTCGAGCCTAACAGATCTTAGTTTTCCTGAGGCAATTTGAGTTTCAGCGGATGCTGACACACTCAAACATTTTCGAGCCTAAAGGATATTAGTTATCCTGAAGACAATTTGAGTTTGAGCGGATACTAACAGGCTCAAACATTTTCGAGCCTAACCGGTCTTAGTTTTCCTGAAGGCAATTTTAGTTTGAGCGGATAATGACACGTTCAAACATTTTCGAGCCTAACGGGTCTTAGCTATCCTGAGGCAATTTGAGTTTGAGCGGATACTGACACGCTCAAACATTTTCGAGCCTAACGTGTCTTAGTTATCCTGAAGATAATTTGAGTTTGAGCGGATACTGACACGCTCAAAAATTTTCGAGCCTAACGGGTCTTAGTTATCCTGAAGGAGATTTGAGTTTGAGCGGATACTGACACGCTTAAACATTTTTGAGCCCAACGAGTCTTAGTTATACGGAAGGCAATTTAAGTTTGAGCGGATACTGACACGCTCAAACATTTTTGAGCCTAACCGGTCTTAGTTTTCCCGAAGGCAATTTTAGTTTGAGCGGATACTGACACGCTCAAACATTTTCGAGCCTAACGGTTCTTAGTTATCCTGAAGGTAATTTGAGTATGAGCGGATACTGACACGCTCAAACATTTTCAAGCCTACCGGGTCATAGTTATCATGAGGCAATTTGAGTTTGAGCGGATAGTGACACGCTCAACTATTTTAGAGCCTAACTGGTCTTACTTTTCCTGAAGGCAATTTAAGTTTGAGAGGATACTGACACGCTCAAATATTTTCGATCCTAACCGGTCTTAGTTATCCTGAAGGCAATTTGAGTTTGAGCGAATACTAACACGCTTAAATATTTTCGAGCCTAATGGGTCTTAGTTATCCTGAAGGCAATTTAAGTTTGAGCGGATACTGAAACGCTCAAACATATTCGAGCCTAACGGGTCATAATCATCCAGAAGGCGATTTGCGTTTGAGCGGATACTGACACGCTCAAACATTTTTGAGCCTAACGGGTCTTAGCTTTCCTGAGGCAATTTGAGTTTGAGCGGATAGTGACACGCTCAAACATTTTTGAGCCTAACGGGTCTTAGTTTTCCTGAAGGCAATTTGATTTTGAGCGGATACTGACACGCTCAAACATTTTCGAGCCTAACGGATCTTAGTTATCCTGAAGACAATTTGAGTTTGAGCGGATACTGACACGCTCAAACATTTTCGAGCCTAACGGAACTTAGTTATCCTGAAGACAATTTGAGTTTGAGCGGATACTGACACGCTCAAACATTTTCGAGCTTAACAGGTCTTAGTTTTCATGAAGGCAATTTGATTTTGAGCGGATACTGACACGCTCAAACATTTTCGAGCCTAACGGATCTTAGTTATCCTGAAGATAATTTGAGTTTGAGCGGATACTGACACGCTCAAACATTTTCGAGCCTAACGGATCTTAGGTATCCTGAAGACAATTTGATTTTGAGCGGATACTGACACGCTCAAACATTTTCGAGCCTAACAGGTCTTAGTTTTCCTGAAGGCAATTTGATTTTTAGCGGATACTGAGACGCTCAAAAATTTTCGAGCCTAACGGATCTTTGTTATCCTGAAGACAATTTGAGTTTGAGCGGATACTGACACGCTCAAACATTTTCGAGCCTAACGGATCTTAGTTATCCTGAAGACAATTTGAGTTTGAGCAGATACTGACACGCTTAAACATTTTCGAGCCTAACAGATCTTAGTTTTCCTGAGGCAATTTGAGTTTCAGCGGATGCTGACACGCTCAAACATTTTCGAGCCTAACGGATATTAGTTATCCTGAAGACAATTTGAGTTTGAGCGGATACTAACAGGCTCAAACATTTTCGAGCCTAACCGGTCTTAGTTTTCCTGAAGGCAATTTTAGTTTGAGCGGATAATGACACGTTCAAACATTTTCGAGCCTAACGGGTCTTAGCTATCCTGAGGCAATTTGAGTTTGAGCGGATACTGACACGCTCAAACATTTTCGAGCCTAACGGGTCTTAGTTATCCTGAAGATAATTTGAGTTTGAGCGGATACTGACACGCTCAAAAAATTTCGAGCCTAACGGGTCTTAGTTATCCTGAAGGAGATTTGAGTTTGAGCGGATACTGACACGCTTAAACATTTTTGAGCCCAACGAGTCTTAGTTATACGGAAGGCAATTTAAGTTTGAGCGGATACTGACACGCTCAAACATTTTCGAGCCTAACCGGTCTTAGTTTTCCCGAAGGCAATTTTAGTTTGAGCGGATACTGACACGTTCAAACATTTTCGAGCCTAACGGGTCTTAGCTATCCTGAGGCAATTTGAGTTTGAGCGGATACTGACACGCTTAAACATTTTCGAGCCTGACGGGTCTTAGTTATCCTGAAGATAATTTGAGTTTGAGCGGATACTGACACGCTCAAACATTTTCGAGCCTAACGGGTCTTAGTTATCCTGAAGGAGATTTGAGTTTGAGCGGATACTGACACGCTTAAACATTTTTGAGCCTAACGGGTCTTAGTTATACAGAAGGCAATTTAAGTTTGAGCGGATACTGACACGCTCAAACATTTTCGAGCCTAACCGGTCTTAGTTTTCCCGATGTCAATTTTAGTTTGAGCGGATACTGACACGCTCAAACATTTTCGAGCCTAACGGGTCTTTGTTATCCTGAAGGTAATTTGAGTATGAGCGGATACTGACACGCTCAAACATTTTCAAGCCTAACGGGTCATAGTTATCATGAGGCAATTTGAGCTTGAGCGGATAGTGACACGCTCAACTATTTTAGAGCCTAACAGGTCTTACTTTTCCTGAAGGCAATTTAAGTTTGAGAGGATACTGACACACTCAAACATTTTCGAGCCTAACGGATCTTAGTTATCCTGAAGACAATTTGAGTTTGAGCGGATACTGACACGCTCAAACATTTTCGATCCTAACCGGTCTTAGTTATCCTGAAGGCAATTTGAGTTTGAGCGGATACTAACACGCTTAAACATTTTCGAGCCTAATGGGTCTTAGTTACCCTGATGGCAATTTAAGTTTGAGCGGATACTGACACGCTCAAACATATTCGAGCCTAACGGGTCTTAATCATCCAGAAGGCGATTTGCGTTTGAGCGGATACTGACACGCTCAAACATTTTCGAGCCTAACGGGTCTTAGCTATCCTGAGGCAATTTGAATTTGAGCGGATAGTGGCACGCTCAAACATTTTTGAGCCTAACGTGTCTTAGTTTTCCGGAAGGCAATTTGATTTTGAGCGGATACTGACACGCTCAAACATTTTCGAGCCTAACGGATCTTAGTTATCCTGAAGACAATTTAAGTTTAAGCGGATACTGACACACTCAAACATTTTCGAGCCTAACGGAACTTAGTTATCCTGAAGACAATTTGAGTTTGAGCGGATACTGACACGCTCAAACATTTTCGAGCCTAACAGGTCTTAGTTTTCATGAAGGCAATTTGATTTTGAGCGGATACTGACACGCTCAAACATTTTCGAGCCTAACGGATCTTAGTTATCCTGAAGATAATTTGAGTTTGAGCGGATACTGACACGCTCAAACATTTTCGAGCCTAACGGATCTTAGTTATCCTGAAGACAATTTGAGTTTGAGCGGATACTGACACGCTCAAACTTTTTCGAGCCTAACAAGTCTTAGTTTTCCTGAGGCAATTTGAGTTTCAGCGGATGCTGACACGCTCAAACATTTTCGAGCCTAACGGATATTAGTTATCCTGAAGGCAATTTGAGTTTGAGCGGATACTAACACGCTTAAACATTTTCGAGCCTAATGGGTCTTAGTTATCCTGAAGGCAATTTAAGTTTGAGCGGATACTGAAACGCTTAAACATATTCGAGCCTAACGCGTCTTAATCATCCAGAAGGCGATTTGCGTTTGAGCGGATACTGACACGCTCAAACATTTTCGAGCCTAACGGGTCTTAGCTATCCTGAGGCAATTTGAGTTTGAGTGGATAGTGACACGCTCAAACATTTTTGAGCCTAACGGGTCTTAGTTTTCCTGAAGGCAATTTGATTTTGAGCGGAGACTGACACGCTCAAACATTTTCGAGCCTAACGGATCTTAGTTATCCTGAAGACAATTTTAGTTTGAGCGGATACTGACACGCTCAATCATTTTCGAGCCTAACGGGTCTCAGTTATCCTGAAGGTAATTTGAGTTTGAGCGGATACTGACACGCTCGTACATTTTCAAGCCTAACGGGTCTTACTTATCATGAGGCAATTTGAGTTTGAGCGGATAGTGACACGCTCAACTATTTTAGAGCCTAACTGGTCTTACTTTTTCTGAAGGCAATTTAAGTTTGAGAGGATACTGACACGCTCAAACATTTTCGAGCCTAACGGATCTTAGTTATCTTGAAGAAAATTTGAGTTTGAGCGGATACTGACACGCTCAAACATTTTCGAGCATAACCGGTCTTAGTTATCCAGAAGGCAATTTGAGTTTGAGCGGATACTGACACGCTTAAACATTTTCGAGCCTAATGGGTCTTTGTTATCCTGAAGGCAATTTAAGTTTGAGCGGATACTGACACGCTCAAACATATTCGAGCCTAATGGGTCTTAATCATCCAGAAGGCGATTTGCGTTTGAGCGGATACTGACACGCTCAAACATTTTCGAGCCTAACGGGTCTTAGCTATCTTGAGGCAATTTGAGTTTGAACGGATAGTGACACGCTCAAACATTTTTGAGCCTAATGGGTCTTTGTTTTCCAGAAGGCAATTTGATTTTGAGCGGATACGGACACGCTCAAACATTTTTGAGCCTAACGGGTCTTAGTTTTCCTGAAGGCAATTTGATTTTGAGCGGATACTGAAACGCTCAAACATTTTCGAGCCTAACAGGTCTTAGTTTTCCTGAAGGCAATTTGATTTTTAGCGGATACTGAGACGCTCAAAAATTTTCGAGCCTAACGGATCTTTGTTATCCTGAAGACAATTTGAGTTTGAGCGGATACTGACACGCTCTAACATTTTCGAGCCTAACGGATCTTAGTTATCCTGAAGACAATTTGAGTTTGAGCAGATACTGACACGCTTAAACATTTTCGAGCCTAACAGATCTTAGTTTTCCTGAGGCAATTTGAGTTTCAGCGGATGCTGACACGCTCAAACATTTTCGAGCCTAAAGGATATTAGTTATCCTGAAGACAATTTGAGTTTGAGCGGATACTAACAGGCTCAAACATTTTCGAGCCTAACCGGTCTTAGTTTTCCTGAAGGCAATTTTAGTTTGAGCGGATAATGACACGTTCAAACATTTTCGAGCCTAACGGGTCTTAGCTGTCCTGAGGCAATTTGAGTTTGAGCGGATACTGACACGCTCAAACATTTTCGAGCCTAACGGGTCTTAGTTATCCTGAAGATAATTTGAGTTTGAGCGGATACTGACACGCTCAAAAATTTTCGAGCCTAACGGGTCTTAGTTATCCTGAAGGAGATTTGAGTTTGAGCGGATACTGACACGCTTAAACATTTTTGAGCCCAACGAGTCTTAGTTATACGGAAGGCAATTTAAGTTTGAGCGGATACTGACACGCTCAAACATTTTTGAGCCTAACCGGTCTTAGTTTTCCCGAAGGCAATTTTAGTTTGAGCGGATACTGACACGCTCAAACATTTTCGAGCCTAACGGTTCTTAGTTATCCTGAAGGTAATTTGAGTATGAGCGGATACTGACACGCTCAAACATTTTCAAGCCTAACGGGTCATAGTTATCATGAGGCAATTTGAGTTTGAGCGGATAGTGACACGCTCAACTATTTTAGAGCCTAACTGGTCTTACTTTTCCTGAAGGCAATTTAAGTTTGAGAGGATACTGACACGCTCAAATATTTTCGATCCTAACCGGTCTTAGTTATCCTGAAGGCAATTTGAGTTTGAGCGAATACTAACACGCTTAAATATTTTCGAGCCTAATGGGTCTTAGTTATCCTGAAGGCAATTTAAGTTTGAGCGGATACTGAAACGCTCAAACATATTCGAGCCTAACGGGTCATAATCATCCAGAAGGCGATTTGCGTTTGAGCGGATACTGACACGCTCAAACATTTTTGAGCCTAACGGGTCTTAGCTTTCCTGAGGCAATTTGAGTTTGAGCGGATAGTGACACGCTCAAACATTTTTGAGCCTAACGGGTCTTAGTTTTCCTGAAGGCAATTTGATTTTGAGCGGATACTGACACGCTCAAACATTTTCGAGCCTAACGGATCTTAGTTATCCTGAAGACAATTTGAGTTTGAGCGGATACTGACACGCTCAAACATTTTCGAGCCTAACGGAACTTAGTTATCCTGAAGACAATTTGAGTTTGAGCGGATACTGACACGCTCAAACATTTTCGAGCTTAACAGGTCTTAGTTTTCATGAAGGCAATTTGATTTTGAGCGGATACTGACACGCTCAAACATTTTCGAGCCTAACGGATCTTAGTTATCCTGAAGATAATTTGAGTTTGAGCGGATACTGACACGCTCAAACATTTTCGAGCCTAACGGATCTTAGTTATCCTGAAGACAATTTGATTTTGAGCGGATACTGACACGCTCAAACATTTTCGAGCCTAACAGGTCTTAGTTTTCCTGAAGGCAATTTGATTTTTAGCGGATACTGAGACGCTCAAAAATTTTCGAGCCTTACGGATCTTTGTTATCCTGAAGACAATTTGAGTTTGAGCGGATACTGACACGCTCAAACATTTTCGAGCCTAACGGATCTTAGTTATCCTGAAGACAATTTGAGTTTGAGCAGATACTGACACGCTTAAACATTTTCGAGCCTAACAGATCTTAGTTTTCCTGAGGCAATTTGAGTTTCAGCGGATGCTGACACGCTCAAACATTTTCGAGCCTAACGGATATTAGTTATCCTGAAGACAATTTGAGTTTGAGCGGATACTAACAGGCTCAAACATTTTCGAGCCTAACCGGTCTTAGTTTTCCTGAAGGCAATTTTAGTTTGAGCGGATAATGACACGTTCAAACATTTTCGAGCCTAACGGGTCTTAGCTATCCTGAGGCAATTTGAGTTTGAGCGGATACTGACACGCTCAAACATTTTCGAGCCTAACGGGTCTTAGTTATCCTGAAGATAATTTGAGTTTGAGCGGATACTGACACGCTCAAAAAATTTCGAGCCTAACGGGTCTTAGTTATCCTGAAGGAGATTTGAGTTTGAGCGGATACTGACACGCTTAAACATTTTTGAGCCCAACGAGTCTTAGTTATACGGAAGGCAATTTAAGTTTGAGCGGATACTGACACGCTCAAACATTTTCGAGCCTAACCGGTCTTAGTTTTCCCGAAGGCAATTTTAGTTTGAGCGGATACTGACACGTTCAAACATTTTCGAGCCTAACGGGTCTTAGCTATCCTGAGGCAATTTGAGTTTGAGCGGATACTGACACGCTTAAACATTTTCGAGCCTGACGGGTCTTAGTTATCCTGAAGATAATTTGAGTTTGAGCGGATACTGACACGCTCAAACATTTTCGAGCCTAACGGGTCTTAGTTATCCTGAAGGAGATTTGAGTTTGAGCGGATACTGACACGCTTAAACATTTTTGAGCCTAACGGGTCTTAGTTATACAGAAGGCAATTTAAGTTTGAGCGGATACTGACACGCTCAAACATTTTCGAGCCTAACCGGTCTTAGTTTTCCCGATGTCAATTTTAGTTTGAGCGGATACTGACACGCTCAAACATTTTCGAGCCTAACGGGTCTTTGTTATCCTGAAGGTAATTTGAGTATGAGCGGATACTGACACGCTCAAACATTTTCAAGCCTAACGGGTCATAGTTATCATGAGGCAATTTGAGCTTGAGCGGATAGTGACACGCTCAACTATTTTAGAGCCTAACAGGTCTTACTTTTCCTGAAGGCAATTTAAGTTTGAGAGGATACTGACACGCTCAAACATTTTCGAGCCTAACGGATCTTAGTTATCCTGAAGACAATTTGAGTTTGAGCGGATACTGACACGCTCAAACATTTTCGATCCTAACCGGTCTTAGTTATCCTGAAGGCAATTTGAGTTTGAGCGGATACTAACACGCTTAAACATTTTCGAGCCTAATGGGTCTTAGTTACCCTGATGGCAATTTAAGTTTGAGCGGATACTGACACGCTCAAACATATTCGAGCCTAACGGGTCTTAATCATCCAGAAGGCGATTTGCGTTTGAGCGGATACTGACACGCTCAAACATTTTCGAGCCTAACGGGTCTTAGCTATCCTGAGGCAATTTGAATTTGAGCGGATAGTGGCACGCTCAAACATTTTTGAGCCTAACGTGTCTTAGTTTTCCGGAAGGCAATTTGATTTTGAGCGGATACTGACACGCTCAAACATTTTCGAGCCTAACGGATCTTAGTTATCCTGAAGACAATTTGAGTTTAAGCGGATACTGACACACTCAAACATTTTCGAGCCTAACGGAACTTAGTTATCCTGAAGACAATTTGAGTTTGAGCGGATACTGACACGCTCAAACATTTTCGAGCCTAACAGGTCTTAGTTTTCATGAAGGCAATTTGATTTTGAGCGGATACTGACACGCTCAAACATTTTCGAGCCTAACGGATCTTAGTTATCCTGAAGATAATTTGAGTTTGAGCGGATACTGACACGCTCAAACATTTTCGAGCCTAACGGATCTTAGTTATCCTGAAGACAATTTGAGTTTGAGCGGATACTGACACGCTCAAACTTTTTCGAGCCTAACAGGTCTTAGTTTTCCTGAGGCAATTTGAGTTTCAACGGATGCTGACACGCTCAAACATTTTCGAGCCTAACGGATATTAGTTATCCTGAAGAGAATTTAAGTTTGAGCGGATACTGACAGGCTCAAACATTTTCGAGCCTAACCGGTCTTAGTTTTCCTGAAGGCAATTTTAGTTTGAGCGGATACTGACACGCTCAAACGTTTTCGAGCCTAACGGGTCTTAGCTATCCTGAGGCAATTTGAGTTTGAGCGGATAGTGACACGCTCAAACATTTTCGAGCCTAACGGGTCTTAGTTTCTCTGAAGGCATTTAGAGTTTCAGCGGATGCTGACACGCTCAAACATTTTCGAGCCTAACGGGTCTTAGTTATCCTGAAGACAATTTGAGTTTGAGCGGATACTGACACGCTTAAACATTTTCGAGCCTAACGGATCTCAGTTATCCTGAAGACAATTTTGAGTTTGAGCGGATACTGACACGCTCAAACATTTTCGCGCCTAACGGATCTTAGTTATCCTAAAGACAATTTGAGTTTGAGCGGATACTGACACGCTCAAACATTTTCGAGCCTAACAGGTCTTAGTTTTCCTGAAGGCAATTTGATTTTGAGCGGATACTGACACGCTCAAACATTTTCGAGCCTAACGGATCTTAGTTATCCTGAAGACAATTTGATTTTGAGCGGATACTGACACGCTCAAACATTTTCGAGCCTAACGGATCTTAGTTATCCTGAAGACAATTTGAGTTTGAGCGGATACTGACACGCTCAAACATTTTCGAGCCTAACAGGTCTTAGTTTTTGATGGTGGGGATTTGTCGTGGAATCCCAACCGCCAAATAAATAACCGGCTAATCCTAACTTGGGTAGAAAGGGCAAGTCGGGTCGAATCCACGGGGACGGTAAGAGGCGTCTAGACTAGGTCGGCCCAAGTACTTGACTAGGTCAACGGGCTAAACTAAACTATAGAATGATAGAAGGGGAGAAAGCTAGACTATGACTAGGAAGAACAACAAGGAAAACGGGCTAGGATTAGGTCGGGGTCAAAAGGGGTAACGGAATGGTCAAGGGAGAGCTAGAATGAAGGAGGTAGTAGGGTGATCTAGGTCGGTCCGGGCGGTCGCAACTTAAACCGACCTAGAGGTTCCTCATGGAACCCATTTTGGCGACACACATGACAAACGGGGTTCTAGCTCGCTATGGCCTAGATCAAATCCGGGCGGTCGCAACTTAGACCGACCTAGGGGTCGTCCTCACCGGGCTCTCGCAACTTAATGAGGGAACCGAACCCATAACAACTAACACCCACAAGGGAAAGGCAAGAAAAACAAGCAATCTAACTTACTTAGTCATTCAAGCAATTCATCAAACATGTCATATGCATCAACCAAGAGGAAACCCAAAATCTTCCACCCACATCTCCAACAAACCCTTAATCACCCAATTAACACCCTAATCACCTTACTAACCCTAGCAAGAACACTACTCTAACATCATCAAACTAATTCTAGCACTAACAAGATGAACCAACACAAACAACAAAACATCCATAATGAAACTAGTGAAAACAATGAAATATGAACAATAAAATGAACAAAGATTAAAACTTGGATGAACAAACAAGGATTAAGAGTAAAAGGAGAAGAAGATTATACCAAACTAGTGAAGGATGCAAAGATGAACACTTGTATATAAGAAAACCCAAATAATTCCTCCAAGGTTGTCAATCTTGGATGGATTCTTCAAGAGATCCAATAATACAAGATTAAACTAAGATTAACTACTAATTACCGACTAATCTACACTAATCTAATCTAATCTAACCTAAAGTAGTCTAGGGTTTGAAGAACATAAGCTAAGATTGTGCCTTAATACAAGAGGGGGGTATTTATAGGGTTACAAATGGAAGGAAGAAGAAAGAAAAGGGACGCGGCTGAGACTGGGTGGTCCCGACCGGGACGGGTCATCCCGACCGGGACGGACCCACCATCCCGACCGGGACGGACCCACCATCCCGACCGGGACGGGTTGGTCCCGACCGGGACGGACCTGCAGTAGCATCTCCAATCGTGCACTTCATCCCCGACGGGATGAGGTGCATACCCGTCGGGGATGGGTCTTGTAGGCCTCCATTATGATCCTTTTGGTCTCTCCTTGCTTCACATGGACTTCTCATCGATTCTCGGGACTCGGGATCGGGTCTCGGAGGCTCGGGATTGGGTCCCAAGGTCTCGGGGTCGATTCCAAAGCATCGAGTCATCGTTCCTTTATCTCGTTGGCTCCAAAATGTGTATGTATCGAGTCGGAATCGCTCCAACTCTTCCAAATCGGTCTCGGGAACCTGAAACGAACTAAAGGAAGCATAAGAAGCCCCTAAATCGCTCCCAAGGAGCGATTCTACAAGGAAAATGGGACCAAAACACTACAAAATAGGCACTACAAACCACACTTATCAACTCCCCCACACTTAACCCTTACTCGCCCTCGAGTAAGCACATACTAACTACTATATTAGCCGAATGGGTATTAGCGCACCCTACGCCCTTTCAACTCACGCGAGTACACTTAGAGGTAAAGTGCACCCCGCAAGGCAAGTGGGGTCTTGCAACAAAATTGTGGATGCAACCGGACACAAAACACAAAAACAAACAAACACGCAAAAGGTTGCACCCAAAAGAAAAGAAATACCGCTTCCCTCAAACAAGCGGTGAAAGAAGCACCGGTTTAAGACTCGAGTTAAGTGACAACGTTCCCAAGCTAGCAATACAAACCGAGGTGGACTAAACCCTAATAGTATGACGACAAAGCAATAAACAAAACGTTGGTAACTTACCTCGGTTCCTCCTAACCTTCTAAGAGCGTACTACGGGACGATCGGCGGAGTGGGAAGTGATGATCCACGGTGTTAGTCGACACTGTAGGTAAGTGAGACCCCGCCCCCTTTAGCGTGAGCCAAGAGGATCGTCCCGTGTCCGAAACCGCCTAACTAGTCCAAGTAAAAAGGTGGAAATATGCAAAATGAGGGAAGACCGACTAATGCCGCTATCATCCTTCCTCGGGACTCGGTCCTTTGGTAGGCTCTTCACGGCAAAAGTCAGAAAAAGGCTTATTTTGAGAGGTAGGGGTTATTTTTGTGAATCGGGTTTTCTTTTGGCATTTTCTCTTTTCTTTTGCATTTTTGCTCATTTGTTGCTATGCCATTTCTTTTTCTTCCTTTCTATTTTCTTTTTGGCTTTTGTGCCTTTTCTTTTTCTTCATTCTTTTCTTTCTTTCATTTTTTTTTCTTTTCTTTGCCCTTTTTGGCAAGATTTGGCTTTTTGGCATTTCTTTGTATGACAAGAAAGACGAATCAACAATTTGCAATTTTATTGTGTGGAAATGCGTAGGAGGTAGGTGAATGGGTGAGTCGGGACGGGCCCTTCCCTTCAAACCCACAAAAAGTGGAGAACTTGGACTAATTAAACAATCCTAGACACGGTCACCTAAGGGACGGGACTCGGTAACCAAGGCCTTTTCACACCATGGGTGGTCATAATGGTCAAAATGCAAATCCCGTAGTAAATCCCTAGTAAGCTAGGTGGACTAAAGGTAAGAAACCAACGAAATCATTGATTTAGGGTCATTCTACTAGACTAAAGTCCAAGACTCGATCTATACTACTAAAAAGGGAAAGTAAACACTCACACACTAGCCTCTAAACCGAGTTTTCGAAAAACATTTACACACAAGGCACACAACAAAACACAAAACAAATACTCAACGAAAACGAAAGAAAAAGAAACAAAAGCAACAAAACAAGAACAACACAAACGAACACATACATAACACAAACACCACCCCTAGCTTCCAAACAAATCACCAAATCACCCATACTTTACAAAGCTCCACCCGAGCACACAACATCACAATCTCCTCCAAACTCCATAAGAGGTAAAGAAGAAAAAGAGATAAGATGTTACCGGGAGTCTTGAAAGCCTTCCAAAGTTAGCGGCGAATAAGGCAACCTATAAGGGAAAGAGAGGCAAAACACGCACACAAAACAAATATACGACACAAAAGAAAAACACACAAAAGAAAATCTTTTTGATTTTTTGTGAAAATTTTTCAAATTTTTAGGGTTTTTAAAGATTTTTTTGGAAAAACTACGAAAATAAAACTAACTATGCTAGAATATCGCTCCCCCACACTTAAGTCGAGCCATGTCCTCATGCTCGACCGTAGTGCATGGAGCACAAAAGAAAAAGAAAATAAACTACGAAAATAAAGCTAAAAATCAAAAATAAGGGTGAAGAAAATGGTAGAAGGTGTCCGGCCGGGGTGTAGTCAAGTCACCATGGGCCGAGACAAGAAAAAGATATGGAAGGGGGAAGAAAATAAAAAGAAGGAAATAAAAGGAAATGGGAGGGGAGGACTAGGTGTAATCAAGTCACCTAGCCCGGATTCCGCCTAAATCCGACTAAATCCGACAAAAAGGGGTGAAAAACTTGTAAAATTTGGATTTTGAAAATGACACTCGATGTAGTCACATCATCGAGAGTCGGGAGCAACCAAGACTAAGGCCTCGAAGGCCACCATGACAACGGGGAAGGGGAGAAACAAGGGGATAACAAGCAATAAAAAAAACGGAAAAGAAAGGATAGTTGTCGTACCGACCGGTTAGCAACTCACTCTCTCCATCGTCTCAATGATCAATATAGGTACTTGCTTGTTGTCGTTATTGTCATCCTTCTTCAAGCTTGAGAAAACCGCATGGCAGAGGTAGCATTGGTGTGAGGGGGTGGGATTTGATGTGAATATCGGTCTAAAGTGGATAGAGGATGAAGTGAGGATATGAAAATGGAGTATGTGGGTGGTATGATGTTAGCAAGGAAGGTAGGGAGGTTGGGTGGGGGTATACAATGGTTCGGTGGGCTTAAATGTCGAAGAAGAGGCACCAAAAAGGAGTAGGGGGGTCATCCCGGTCGGGATGGCATACCCGTCCCGGTCGGGAAGCCTCCTTCCCGATCGGGATGACACTCCAGTGGTCTCGATTTTTAGCACCCTCATCCCGATCGGGACGGCCCCATCCCGGTCGGGACGACACACCCTTCCCGGTCGGGAAGGGTCTTCACGACTCCCAAGACCCCAAAAACCGATTCCCTTGCTCACGATCCAAGCTCTATCACTAACCACTCCTTTCTAGGAGTCACCTTCACTTCACCTATCACAATAAACTCAAAGTACACATCAAATTCACTCCCTCACATCGCTCATCAAAAATCCAATATTACAAGAATATCACAAAACTAACAAAATCTAGAGATAGAACACACAAATACAAGCACAAGTACTCTAAAGAAGAGAGGAGGGGAATATACAACATGACGGTTCTTTAGGAACTCCGTCAAACCTAGGATGGTGGACTCTTCTTCAACCGTAGCCCTCAAGGGCATGGAGGAGCAAGTCGAACGCGCTACCGACATCAAAATGTAGGCCCAAGAAGCGCTCGAGCCTAGCTAACCTCCACGGCCTCCAAGGTGGAGGCAAGAAGTAGGATTTCCAAGACCCAAAATCATCATTCGTGTCATATTCGGGGTCTATCCATCCTATGAGCTTCACCGGCCTCTTCCTCCCTAGGCATCGCCTCCAATCATTAGCAAGCTTCATCTCCAAGAAACAAGGCACAAAAAGCGGTTTTGGCCTCATCTCCTCGATGCACACCCCCACACTTTCCTCAAGTTGTGGTTCCCCATCTTCATCACTAGGCCCCATATCATCTTGGAGAATAGGATCGAAACTTCTACCGGCGGTTTCAATCTCCTCCAAGTCATCTTTCGGTGTACTAGCAAGGGGCTCTTGATGCTTGTCCAAACTATCGCACAAGGGCAACTCGAGGCTAACAACTTCACCCAACATCCTCACAAATTCCACCAAACCATCCAACTCACCATCCTCCTCCAATTCCTCACCAATGTTGTCTTCACTGAGGGTCATCTCCTCATTCGTCTCTTTTTGGGTAGACGATTGAGGCTCTTCAAAGCAAGACTTGCTCCTTATAGGGAATTCATTAACGGCCTCGTCATTGGGTTGTTCCCCTTCCCCAAATGAACATCCCTCATCAAGTTGTGAGGATTGAGTTAGGAGCATTAGGGTTTGAGCCGTTAAAGCATGCAATCTAGCTTTAGTTTCCTCCCTATCCCTAAGGAATTCGGCCAAGAGTTCATTATTCTTTTGCGTTTGGATGGCCATTTCTTGTTGCATTTGAAGCATCGATTGAATCTCCTCCATGTCGGGCAATTGGTGATCATTGGGGTCTTGATAATCTCCATGATAATCTTGATAATCTTGATGATAACCTTGATGATAATCTTGATAATCTTGATTAAACATGGTGTCTTGATGATGCCCAAGGGGTGGGGCATCATATTGTTGGTAGCAAGGTTGGTGTGGTTGGTAGTATTGTGGGTCATGGGGTTCATATTGTGGTTGGGGTGGAGGGTAATATGGTGGGTCTTGATGGTATTGGCTTCCATAAGGTGAATCTTGATTGAACATGGTGGGTTCACATTGATAACTCGAGTAATAGTCACCATGATCGTAGGATTGGTAATCGTTCACTTGTTGGTAGCCATTTTCATAACCTTGAGGTTCATACCCACTAGAGTCTTGATCACCCCAAGAAGCTTGATTATGGTAGGGGGACGTCATGTCATACCCTTGGTTCATGGAAGAAGAGGAGTAGCTCATATCGGCTCCCGAGTGTGTGGAGTTTAGATCAAACCCCATGCTTGCTCGAAAATCGTAGTCCATACCCGGTTGGAAACAACTCATCCTAGCAACCGTCCGTTAAAGCGGCTCTTAATCGCAAGAAGAAGATAGTCACCACCTCTAAGCATAAACTGTAGACTAGGAACAAACGTGAGAAGTCTAGTGCTTTTTGGGCACTAGACAAGAGAGAAATAAACCACACACACACAAGAAGCAAGGTAGCCAAAAAGAAAAAGAAAAACACAAACACAAAGACAAAGTCAAGTAACTAGGAAAACGAAGTCTAAACTAGCACCGTCCCCGGCAACGGCGCCAATTTGATGGTGGGGATTTGTCGTGGAATCCCAACCGCCAAATAAATAACCGGCTAATCCTAACTTGGGTAGAAAGGGCAAGTCGGGTCGAATCCACGGGGACGGTAAGAGGCGTCTAGACTAGGTCGGCCCAAGTACTTGACTAGGTCAACGGGCTAAACTAAACTATAGAATGATAGAAGGGGAGAAAGCTAGACTATGACTAGGAAGAACAACAAGGAAAACGGGCTAGGATTAGGTCGGGGTCAAAAGGGGTAACGGAATGGTCAAGGGAGAGCTAGAATGAAGGAGGTAGTAGGGTGATCTAGGTCGGTCCGGGCGGTCGCAACTTAAACCGACCTAGAGGTTCCTCATGGAACCCATTTTGGCGACACACATGACAAACGGGGTTCTAGCTCGCTATGGCCTAGATCAAATCCGGGCGGTCGCAACTTAGACCGACCTAGGGGTCGTCCTCACCGGGCTCTAGCAACTTAATGAGGGAACCGAACCCATAACAACTAACACCCACAAGGGAAAGGCAAGAAAAACAAGCAATCTAACTTACTTAGTCATTCAAGCAATTCATCAAACATGTCATATGCATCAACCAAGAGGAAACCCAAAATCTTCCACCCACATCTCCAACAAACCCTTAATCACCCAATTAACACCCTAATCACCTTACTAACCCTAGCAAGAACACTACTCTAACATCATCAAACTAATTCTAGCACTAACAAGATGAACAAACACAAACAACAAAACATCCATAATGAAACTAGTGAAAACAATGAAATATGAACAATAAAATGAACAAAGATTAAAACTTGGATGAACAAACAAGGATTAAGAGTAAAAGGAGAAGAAGATTATACCAAACTAGTGAAGGATGCAAAGATGAACACTTGTATATAAGAAAACCCAAATAATTCCTCCAAGGTTGTCAATCTTGGATGGATTCTTCAAGAGATCCAATAATACAAGATTAAACTAAGATTAACTACTAATTACCGACTAATCTACACTAATCTAATCTAATCTAACCTAAAGTAGTCTAGGGTTTGAAGAACATAAGCTAAGATTGTGCCTTAATACAAGAGGGGGGTATTTATAGGGTTACAAATGGAAGGAAGAAGAAAGAAAAGGGACGCGGCTGAGACTGGGTGGTCCCGACCGGGACGGGTCATCCCGACCGGGACGGACCCACCATCCCGACCGGGACGGGTTGGTCCCGACCGGGACGGACCTGCAGTAGCATCTCCAATCGTGCACTTCATCCCCGACGGGATGAGGTGCATACCCGTCGGGGATGGGTCTTGTAGGCCTCCATTATGATCCTTTTGGTCTCTCCTTGCTTCACATGGACTTCTCATCGATTCTCGGGACTCGGGATCGGGTCTCGGAGGCTCGGGATTGGGTCCCAAGGTCTCGGGGTCGATTCCAAAGCATCGAGTCATCGTTCCTTTATCTCGTTGGCTCCAAAATGTGTATGTATCGAGTCGGAATCGCTCCAACTCTTCCAAATCGGTCTCGGGAACCTGAAACGAACTAAAGGAAGCATAAGAAGCCCCTAAATCGCTCCCAAGGAGCGATTCTACAAGGAAAATGGGACCAAAACACTACAAAATAGGCACTACAAACCACACTTATCAGTTTTCCTGAGGCAATTTGAGTTTCAGCGGATGCTGACACGCTCAAACATTTTCTGTAACACCCGCTATTTTTCTAGCATTTTTATCATTTCCGTTATGACTTCGTCATAACTCTGTCACATTTCGGCCTTATGTTTCATCATTATTCCAAGCTCTATTTACATTTTTGAGTCTAATGGTATTTATTTTTATTTTTAAAGATTTTAATTCTTTTAAATCTAATTATTTGATTTTCTTCGTAAACTAATTATTTTTCTGCAAGGAATTCTACTTCTCTACGAATTAACGTTTTTAAACTCTGATTTAAGCTATTCCTTTTCCTACAAATGTCTAGATATATTTATATAATATTTTCAACTAAGAAATATTTTATTTACGGAAATTTAGCCTTTAATGATTTTATTACGAAGTTTCGTAAATAATTATTTTCGAACGCGCGGTTTACTCGAATTGCTTTGAAATGCTTTTAATAATTTTATGATCCTTATTTTTATCAACCTACAACTAAAAAGAGACCTTTTTGGACCGTGACACCATGTAGTAAAACATTTGATTACAACTTTTATTTACATAACACTTTATGTTTAAACTTTAAGTAAAAAGATATTTTTCTCTTTAATTGATTTACATGCTTAAATTACAAACTTTTCATGCTACCATCACATTCATTTTGGGTGAAATTTTAAGACTACATTCACATTGTTTTTATCAATTTTAATGCTTCATTCATCCACCATCCTTTCATATTTTTCTTATTCATTTTTACATCAATTTTATTTTAACAAAAACCTCTTCTTTCTCCCTCTTTTTGGCTGGTGTTCCTGCCCATTTTCAGCAGCCATTTTCATCCATAATCAAGCTTTGATCGTCGTATTTTCATCTTCTAAATTATCGATTTTCTTTTCCCTTCGTTAAGGTAATAATCGATGTTATTTCCGATCGTTATTTACCTTGATTCTTTTAGTTTTCTCATGGTAATTTTGTTCCATGTATGTCATGTGAATTAGGATTCTTGGTTGATCCCGAAGCCGACGAATTTATAATCAACTCGGATTTGGGTTAGAGGTAACGTCGATGTTACTCGGTATTGCATGATTTTATTTGTGTAATTGGATGTATATTTTTATATTTTTGTTTTTGATGATATATATATATGTCATATAATCCACAAAATTTTTTAAAAGTTGAAAATTTGTATGTTTCGGTATTTTTATCGCTTTTACGAGATTAACAATTAAATCGTCATATTAATTTGTAAAATCGTAATATTCGGCCTAAACATGTAATATATGTTTATATTCTGTAAAAATGATTTTTTTGATGATTTTTAATAATTTAGTATTTTTCTGATATTTTAGTTATCGATTATTGAATTATTTCCGTTTACGGACAAAAATGATTAAAGGCCGATTTTTAGTTCTAGTACTTAAACATTTTATTTTAATTTGATTTTTGACATGGTGAAACTTTCTGGTGAAATTGAATTTTATGAATTTTTTCATAATATTTCGGAATTGTTAAGTTGATTAATTAATTAATCACTTTAATTCATCGTTTATCGTTAAAACCGTGTTTGTCGTTTAAATTCTCGATTTCTGGTCTGTTGTTTAAATCTGGAAAAAAATGTGATTCTGATGATTTCATAATAAAATGTAACTTTATAATTTTTAGTGCTTTAATAAAATGTTTGGAACGATAAGTTTTATTAATGAAATCGTTAATTGTGAAAACGGGTTTTAAAGACGGTTTTAACGGGGTTTGTTAAATCTGGAATTTTTGGAAATCTGGAAAAATAGTATTTTCTGGAAAATCATGATTTTTAAGTTTAATAATAATTTTTGGATATTAATACTTAAATCTTTTTGTAATTAATATTTTTATTAATCGTTATTGTCGAGATTAGACGATTAACGAGAAAACGCTTTAAAAACCGAGTTTTAGGATTCTGGAAAATTTTCTTTTCTGGAAAGAATGTCCATAAATATATTTTAACAATTTTACGTAATTTTTGTACTATTTATTAAAGTCTTTAATTAATAAGTATTGATTTTTGGACAAATTACGATTTATCGTTAAAATGCTTCGTCTTACCTAAAAGATTTATTTTTCCAGCTATTTTGAAAATATTTAAATCTGAAACATTAAGAGTTAAATCGTCCCTTGACATATTCTAAATATATTCAATGGTTTAATTAAATAAAAGACGTTAAAAGATTTAATTTGACATTTGCCGTAAAATCCTATTTGTAATTGTATTGTCGTAACTAATAATAATTAGGGAATTTTAGCTTTGTAAATTTTGAAAACACCCTGATTAGTATTATTAAAAATTTTAGGACATTTTTAATCATTTTATACACTTGTACGATATTTCAATAATTTCATAAACTCAAATGTTCTTACTTTAATAATTAATATCGTTAAGGCCGAAAGTATTAGTTTTACAAATCCATATCGTTTACTAAAAAATGTGGTATTAGTATGAACTAATATTTTCACTATTTTGATATAATGCTATTTTTAGTAAAGTTTCTAAAAATAGAAGTTTCCTAAAATAGAAAGTTTCCTCTTTTAGAATATAAATGTTTACTTCTTTTATCCTCATATTATTTATATTGATTATATCTTTTGAATATGATAATGGCTTTGTTTTGGAGTTATGGAATAAGGACAAGTGTGAGGTTAGAGTAATATATTCTAGGGTTTATGGTTTTGCCATCAACTATAAGGCTAGTGTATCAGGAATCGGTACATTGGTTGTTGAACCGGGTGACAGGTATCCCGGGAGTTGTGTACATTTTGACCTTAAGCTTACGCCTCGCAGTAAGTCGCCGTCATAAGTTGAACTGGGTGACAGGTAATCCCAGGAGGGGTGTGCATTATCTTAAACTAGGGCCACGCATTTATAAGTCGCAGCTCTATTATGGTTGAGTAGCCTAGTTAGAGACCGAAGTTTAATTTGTTTGAACTAAGTTCTCGAAGCTAGTTTTTAGTATTCTCCTATTGAAAGTCTAGCCGTCTACACTACTCCTATCCATAACGCCATTTTGAATATTTTTGTTATTGTCGATATAATTTGGTTTGCAGGTTGGCAAATGTTTTATGTTTTCTTCGGAAAACTCATTTTTATTATATTGTTTTGATACGTGAAGTTTTTCACTGAAAGTTTATTTTTATTATAATGTGATTTACTTTTTTCCATTTTTACTATTTTTCTATAATAGTAATTACAGTTTTAAAATCCTGTTATACGACTGGGAGAACGTTGACGTTGCTCCCCACTGATTGTGGCTGTTATGTTTTTAACATGGCAGGTATATGTGTTTTCTTTCGGGTGGGTTAACGAGCAGCTATGGATCCTGCTTGTTTTAATCAGATCACTGTATTATGGATTGTTAAAACTCTTTTTATGGATTTCATTTTGTTTTTTTTTGTTGCCATTTTTTTTTATGGCTTATGTATTGACTTACCATTTTTATTTAATCAAGACATAGCTACAGTGTTTTATAATCCCACTTCTACAGTGTTTACGCCATTGTATTGCGTTAGAATTTCTAGGGGATTACAGT
Source organism: Agrostemma githago (assembly GCA_958450325.1). Taxonomy (NCBI): domain Eukaryota; kingdom Viridiplantae; phylum Streptophyta; class Magnoliopsida; order Caryophyllales; family Caryophyllaceae; genus Agrostemma; species Agrostemma githago. The sequence continues at coordinate 53,559,455 of OY288247.1, read as the reverse complement.
TGGTATCAGAGCATCATTGCTCCCAACGCTTACACCTGAAATTAGGGAAAATACCAGTAAATCATTTAAACAGTAAATAAAATTATTATTAGAGATGGGTAGAAACAAATAAGAACTTAACTGTTAAAATTATCTGTTCCTGAACTCAATGATTAGCATTGAATATTTGTTGCTTTTGTGGGAGGAAGACGAATGAACAAGATATTGATAGGATGCTGCTCCAGATCGGGACAAGACCTGCTTAGAACTCTCAACGCCTGCTGACTCGAGTGGACAACTTGGTGCTCTAAGAAAGATACTAATGGTGACTTTCCAGCCCCAATTCGGTTTTCTCAAGCTACAGGCCAGATGGTCAAGAGTAGATCCCAGTTCCATCATGGTGCAGTAGACTCAGATGTGAAATCACTTTGGATCCAGATGGAGCGACTCAATACTAGTGTGCTTGTTCCTCTACTCGAAATTGAAGAAATCCAACAAGTTCCCCAATGAACTCTGCAGGCCCGAAGATTCTTCTCTGGTTCGTGATCTGAAGTATCTAGGATCATTGTTTCTTTTCTTTCATCTTCCACCCTCTGCTTTTCCCAATTCTTCTCTTGTATTCTCATCTTCATTTTTTTTGGTAAGTCCTTGTTCTATTCTTCTACTTTATCATCTTCCCTTTTGAGATTCTTTGGTTAGACCAAATTCTGTCTTAGTGAACCTTTTTAGAAGTAATATGTTGGAGGTTTAGTTAACTTTTTATTACTAATGGTTTGAGCTAGGATTGTGAGTTGTGCCCTGTTATCTAATCTAGTGAGCTTTTGAGGAATTGATTTGAATGATAAATTGTCATTTGATGGAATTAGGTTGGTACTTTAGACACTGAACTTTGGGTTATAGGCTACTTGATTATTTGGAGGACTTAGAGTTGAATACATTTTGGGGTAGTAAGAGTATATCGTATTTGATGGATACCTAGTACCTAATTTAACCTAGAACCGAACCAAGTGTAGCTAATAATAGTATTTTGGGATTACTACCTAATGCTTATTTGATGGTCACGAAATGAATATTCGGGATCATAGAGTGTTGGTTAAAGTGTTAACCTGTGTGTTGTGGTACCATCAAGGGTTTTCATTAATATCGTTAGAAAATTTGGTTAACATAGATTACCCGTGTTTCTTAAGGATTAGATCGTTGATCGTTGTTTAAGGTTGTAACTTATGAACTTTTGAGTTGAGTGATCTAAATTGGATAAATTGTTGTTAACCTTGAAAAGGAGAAACATATTGCCATTAGAGGTTAGATTTATCGCGTTGTTTTGAGGAATACTTTGATGTCTATCATCTTAATGGATTTACAGTTCAGAACCTTAGACCAACGAGATTGTGGCTTCGTTGAGTTATTAAATATTTTGTGGTTGCACCATTACGATTAGAAATTTGATGGACTTCTCAGAAACATTAATCGAATGACGTGTTTGAAGATGTGAGTGTTTGCGCCATTACCTATAGGTTTGAGCGTGTTTGAGGATTTATTGTACTTCCCCAACTTCTGCACTTGTGGTATTATAAATATGTTGGTGATCATCTTTGAGGATTTTGTGTACGAACATTGTTAATTAGTGTATTTTACTTAGTCTACCTTACTCGAGAAATTTGAAGTACACCTCGAGTTGAGACCTTATAAGCTTTAAATTTATGAACCTTAGTGATTACGAGTTTGGGTATGTTTTGATAACCGATGGAATCTTAATTAATGGACTAGTCTAAATTTTTTGTGAATTCTTACCATACTAATTGAAAGATTATATAAGCATGTAAGACTTAATTTTGGAGGTTGTATATTGAGTAGCACCACCCTGTACCGATATTGGACTTAGCGTTTGTTGATGGCCATGATGGGTCAATTAGGAACCCGTGTTTATGAGAGTCGTGCTAGGAATCTCGAGATGGTTAGTTTCTTCTATAATCCTTGAGAGCTCTTTCTGACTCTCAACTTCGTCTTCTTTTCTGCTTCTATTGAATTCTGTTTCCGCATCTGCTGCTAATCCCTTTGACCTTTATCGATTTTGAAAACTCTTATTTTAATTTATTGTTTATCCTTGACTCTATTCATCCGTTCATCATTTCCCCGAACTTATGAAAAGTTTGACTAATTTAATTTTTTTTTTTGATTTTTGTGAAATTCTAACATTTTGAAGCATAATTTCAAATTCTAAAACTCCCCATTTTGTAAAAATTTTGAGCAATTAAACTTTTCGGATATCGTGAAATTTAACATTTTTGAATTATAATTTAAGAACTTTATACTTCACTTTTGTTTTATCTTTGGTCGATATTTATACTTAGTCCTGTTTCAAAATGCCTTAATAATTTATTTTGAAAATATTTCAATATTTTTTTATTTTCAAACGATATGAATTTTATGAAGACTTTCATATTTCCAAATACTTCAACTTCTATAAGATTGTTTTGTAAAGCGTTTTAACATTGTCGAAATTATTTTGAATGTTCAAGTTTGATAACATTTTTTTTACTTTCATAATTACTTTGATAACATTTTCGAAATTTTAACGTTTTGAAATTAGTTTCTCTTTATTGTTGGTGGACTTTTGAATCTATTATTGAAAATGCTTGACAACTGGATCGATTTTTACTGACTACAAATTTGATTTCTCAAAACTAAATTTTGTTTCATCAGGAAAAGAAATATTATTAAATTTCTTAATCAAATTGTTTTACTTTTGTTTTGAAAATGTTTTGGTTACCCTATTCTCTTCAAGCTCGTTACAAATGCTATTTAGCGTCGTTATTTTATCAAATAACTTTACTTTACGATTTCACTAATTTAGAAGATTTTAAACTCCGAGTAGCTTAACCCAGTTCCTCTAGGAATAGATATTTGCCTTCGATTTCGTATCACTTTGAAAGTTATTAAATTTTCTTTTAAAGCAAGTTCTTATACAAATTTGTATCCTCATCTTTTCGAGTGGGCTAATCTTTATTCCCTTCTGCTTATTCTTAGTTTCGAGGACGAAACTTTCTTTTAGTGGGAAGGATTGTAACACCCACTATTTTTCTAGCATTTTTATCATTTCCGTTATGACTTCGTCATAACTCTGTCACATTTCGGCCTTATGTTTCATCATTATTCCAAGCTCTATTTACATTTTTGAGTCTAATGGTATTTATTTTATTTTGAAAGATTTTAATTCTTTTAAATCTATTTATTTGATTTTCTTCGTAAACTAATTATTTTTCTGCGAGGAATTCTACTTCTCTACGAATTAACGTTTTTAAACTCTGATTTAAGCTATTCCTTTTCCTACAAATGTCTAGATATATTTATATAATATTTTCAACTAAGAAATATTTTATTTACGAAAATTTAGCCTTTAATGATTTTATTACGAAGTTTCGTAAATAATTATTTTCGAACGCGCGGTTTACTCGAATTGCTTTGAAATGCTTTTAATAATTTTATGATCCTTATTTTAATTAACCTACAACTGAAAAGAGATCTTTTTGGACCATGACACCATGTAGTAAAACATTTGATTACAACTTTTATTTATGTAACACTTTATGTTCAAACTTTAAGTAAAAAGATATTTTTCTCTTTAATTGATTTACATGCTTAAATTACAAACTTTTCATGCTACCATCACATTCATTTTGGGTGAAATTTTAAGACTACATTCACATTGTTTTTATCAATTTTAATGCTTCATTCATCCACCATCCTTTCATATTTTTCTTATTCATTTTTACATCAATTTTATTTTTACAAAAACCTCTTCTTTCTCCATCTTTTTGGCTGGTGTTCCTGCCCATTTTCAGCAGCCATTTTCATCCATAATCAAGCTTTGATCGTCATATTTTCATCTTCTAAATTATCGATTTTCTTTTCCCTTCGTTAAGGTAATAATCGATGTTATTTCCGATCGTTATTTACCTTGATTCTTTTAGTTTTCTCATGGTACTTTTGTACCATGTATGTCATGTGAATTAGGATTCTTGGTTGATCCCTAAGCCGACGAATTTATAATCAACTCGAATTTGGGTTAGAGGTAACGTCGATGTTACTCGGTATTGCATGATTTTATTTGTGTAATTGGATGTATATTTTTATATTTTTGTTTTTGATGATATATATATATATATATGTCATATAATCCGGAAAATTTTTTAAAAGTTGAAAATTTGTATGTTTCGGTATTTTTATCGCTTTTACGAGATTAACGATTAAATCGTCGTATTAATTTGTAAAATCGTAATATTCGGCCTAAACATGTAATATATGTTTATATTCTGTAAAAATGATGTTTTTGATGTTTTTTTAATAATTTTGTATTTTTATGATATTTTAGTTATCGATTATTGAATTATTTCCGTTTACGGACAAAAATGATTAAAAGCCGATTTTTAGTTCTAGTACTTAAACATTTTATTTTAATTTGATTTTTGACATGGTGAAACTTTCTGGTGAAATAGAATTTTATGAATTTTTTCATAATATTTCGGAATTGTTAAGTTGATTAATTAATTAATCACTTTAAATCATTGTTTATCGTTAAAACCGTGTTTGTCGTTTAAATTCTCGATTTCTGGTCTGTTGTTTAAATCTGGAAAAAAAATGTGATTCTGATGATTTCATAATAAAATGTAACTTTATGATTTTTAGTGCTTTAATAAAATGTTAGGAACGATAAGTTTCATTAATGAAATCGTTAATTGTGAAAACGGGTTTTAAAGACGGTTTTAACGGGGTTTGTTAAATCTGGAATTTTTGGAAATCTGGAAAAATAGTATTTTCTGGAAAATTATGATTTTTAAGTTTAATAATAAGTTTTGGATATTAATACTTAAATCTTTTTGTAATTACTATTTTTATTAATCGTTATTGTCGAGATTAGACGATTAACGAGAAAACGCTTTAAAAACCAAGTTTTAGGATTCTGGAAAATTTTCTTTTCTGGACAGAATGTCCATAAATATATTTTAACTATTTTACGTAATTTTTGTACTATTTATTAAAGTCTTTAATTAATAAGTATTGATTTTTGGACAAATTACGATTTATCGTTAAAATGTTTCGTCTTACCTAAAAGATTTATTTTTCCAGCTATTTTGAAAATATTTAAATCTGAAACATTAAGAGTTAAATCATCCCTTGACATATTCTAAATATATTCAATGGTTTAATTAAATAAAAGACGTTAAAAGATTTAATTTGACATTTGCCGTAAAATCCTATTTGTAATTGTATTGTCGTAACTAATAACAATTAGGGAATTTTAGCTTTGTAAATTTTGAAAACACCCTGATTAGTATTATTAAAAATTTTAAGACATTTTTAATCATTTTATACATTTGTACGATATTTCAATAATTTCATAAACTCAAATGTTCTTACTTTAATAATTAATATCGTTAAGGCCGAAAGTATTAGTTTTATAAATCTATATCGTTTACTAAAAAATGTGGTATTAGTATGAACTAATATTTTCACTATTTTGATATAATGCTATTTTTAGTAAAGTTTCTAAAAATAGAAGTTTCCTAAAATAGAAAGTTTCCTCTTTTAGAATATAAATGTTTACTTCTTTTATCCTCATATTATTTATATTGATTATATCTTTTGAATATGATAATGGCTTTGTTTTGGAGTTATGGAATAAGGACAAGTGTGAGGTTAGAGTAATATATTCTAGGGTTTATGTATTTGCCATCAACTATAAGGCTAGTGTATCAAGAATCGGTACATTGGTTGTTGAACCGGGTGACAGGTATCCCGGGAGTTGTGTACATTTTGACCTTAAGCTTAGGCCTCGCAGTAAGTCGCCGTCATAAGTTGAACTGGGTGACAGGTAATCCCAGGAGTGGTGTGCATTATCTTAAACTAGGGTCACGCATTTATAAGTCGCCGCTCTATTATGGTTGAGTAGCCTAGTTAGAGACCGAAGTTTAATTTGTTTGAACTAAGTTCTCGAAGCTAGTTTTTAGTATTCTCCTAGTGAAAGTCTAGCCGTCTACACTACTCCTATCCATAACGCCATTTTGAATATTTTTATAATTATCGATATAATTTGGTTTGCAGGTTGACAAATGTTTAATGTTTTCTTCGGAAAACTCATTTTTATTATATTGTTTTGATACGTGAAATTTTCACTGAAAGTTTATTTTTATTATAATGTGATTTACTGTTTTCCATTTTTACTATTTTTCTATAATAGTAATTACAGTTTTAAAATCCTGTTATACGGCTGGGAGAACGTTGACGTTGCTCCCCACTGATTGTGGCTGTTATGTTTTTAACATGGCAGGTATATGTGTTTTCCATCAGGTGGGCTAATGAACAGTTATGGATCCTGCTTGTTTTAATCAGATCACTGTATTATGGATTGTTAAAACCCTTTTATGGATTTTATTTTTTATTTTTTATGGCTTATGTATTAACTTACCATTTTTATTTAATCAAGACATAGCTACAGTGTGTTATAATCCCACTTCTACAGTGTTTACGCCATTGTATTGCGTTAGAATTTCAAGGGGATTACATTTTCGAGCCTAACGGATATTTGTTATCCTGAAGACAATTTGAGTTTGAGCGGATACTGACAGACTCAAACATTTTCGAGCCTAACCGGTCTTAGTTTTCCAGAAGGCAATTTTAGTTTGAGCGGATACTGACACGCTCAAACATTTTCGAGCCTAACGGGTCTTAGCTATCCTGAGGCAATTTGAGTTTGAGCGGATACTGACACGCTCAAACATTTTCGAGCTTAACGGATCTTAGTTATCCTGAAGACAATTTGAATTTGAGCGGATACTGACACGCTCAAACATTTTCGAGCCTAACAGGTCTTAGTTTTCCTGAGGCAATTTGAGTTTGAGCGGATAGTGACACGGTCAAACATTTTCGAGCCTAACGGGTCTTAGTTTCCCTGAAGGAAATTTGAGTTTCAGCGGATGCTAACACGCTCAAACATTTTCGAGCCTAACGGGTCTTAGTTATCCTGAAGACAATTTGAGTTTGAGCGGATACTGACACGCTTAAACATTTTCGAGCCTAACGGATCTTAGTTATCCTGAAGACAATTTGAGTTTGAGCGGATACTGACACACTCAAACATTTTCGAGCCTAACAGGTCTTAGTTTTCCTGAAGGCAATTTGATTTTGAGCGGATACTGACACGCTCAAACATTTTTGAGCCAAACGGATCTTAGTTATCCTGAAGACAATTTGAGTTTGAGCGGATACTGACACGCTCAAACATTTTCGAGCCTAACAGATCTTAGTTATCCTAAAGACAATTTGAGTTTTAGCGGATACTGACACGCTCAAACATTTTCGAGCCTAACAGGTCTTAGTTTTCCTGAGGCAATTTGAGTTTCAGCGGATGCTGACCCGCTCAAATATTTTTGAGCCTAACGGATATCAGTTATCCTGAAGACAATTTGAGTTTGACCGGATACTGACAGGCTGAAACATTTTCAAGCCTAACCGGTCTTTGTTTTCCTGAAGGCAATTTTAGTTTGAGCGGATACTGACACGCTCAAACATTTTCGAGCCTAACGGGACTTAGCTATCCTGAGGCAAATTGAGTTTGAGCGGATAGTGACACGCTCAAACATTTTCGAGCCTGACGGTCTTAGTTTCCCTGAAGGCAATTTGAGTTTCAGCGGATGCTGACACGCTCAAACATTTTCGAGCCTAACGGATATTAGTTATCCTGAAGACAATTTGAGTTTGAGCGGATACTGACAGGCTCAAACATTTTCGAGCCTAACCGGTCTTAGTTTTCCTGAAGGCAATTTTAGTTTGAGCGGATACTGACACGCTCAAACATTTTCGAGCCTAACGGGTCTTAGCTATCCTGAGGCAATTTGAGTTTGAGCGGATAGTGACACTCTCAAACATTTTTGAGCCTAACGGGTCTTAGTTTTCCTGAAGGCAATTTGATTTTGAGCGGATACTGACACGCTCAAACATTTTCGAGCCTAACGGATCTTTGTTTTCCTGAAGACAATTTGAGTTTGAGTGGATACTGACACGCTCAAACATTTTCGAGCCAGACCGGTCTTAGTTTTCCTGAAGGCAATTTGAGTTTGAGCGGATACTGACACGTTCAAACATTTTCTAACCTAACGGGTCTTAGTTATCCTGAGGCAATTTGATTTTGAGCGGATACTGACACGCTCAAACATTTTCGAGCCTAACGGATCTTAGTTATCCTGAAAGCAATTTAAGTTTGAGCGGATACAGACACGCTCAAACACTTTCGAGCATAACGGGGCTTAGTTATCCTGAAGGTAATTTGAGTTTGAGCGGATACTGACACGCTCAAACATTTTCAAGCCAAACGGGTCTTAGTTATCCTGAAGGCAATTTGAGTTTGAGCGGATACTGACACGCTCAAACATTTTTGAGCCTAACAGGTCTTAATCATCTTGAAGGCAATTTTAGTTTGAGCGGATACTGACACGCTCAAACTTTTTCGAGCCTAATGAGTCTTAGTTATCCTAAAGGCGATTTGCGTTTGAGCGGATACTGACACGCTCAAACATTTTCGAGCCTGACCGGTCTTAGTTTTCCTGAAGGCAATTTGAGTTTGAGCGGATACTGACACGCTCAAACATTTTCAAGCCAAACGGGTCTTAGTTATCCTGAAGGCAATTTGAGTTTGAGCGGATACTGACACGCTCAAACATTTTCGAGCCTAACAGGTCTTAATCATCCTGAAGGCAATTTTAGTTTGAGCGGATACTGACACGCTCAAACTTTTTCGAGCCTAATGAGTCTTAGTTATCCTAAAGGCGATTTGCGTTTGAGCGGATACTGACACGCTCAAACATTTTTGAGCCTAATGGGTCTTAGTTATCCTGAGAGCAATTTGAGACTGAGCGGATATTGACACGCTCAAACATTTTCGAGCCTAACAGGTCTTAGTTATCTTGAAGGCAATTTGAGTTTGAGCGGATACTGACACACTCAAACATTTTCGAGCCTAACCGGTCTTAGTTTTCCTGAAGGCAATTCGTGTTTGAGCGGATACTGACACGCTCAAACATTTTCTAGCCTAACGGATCTTAGTTTTCCTGAAGACAATTTTAGTTTGAGTGGATACTGACACGCTCAAACATTTTCGAGCCTGACCGGTCTTAGTTTTCCTGAAGGCAATTTGAGTTTGAGCGGATACTGACACGCTCAAACATTTTCTAACCTAACGGGTCTTAGTTATCCTGAGGCAATTTGATTTTGAGCGGATACTGACACGCTCAAACATTTTCGAGCCTAACGGATCTTAGTTATCCTGAAAGCAATTTAAGTTTGAGCGGATACAGACACGCTCAAACACTTTCGAGCATAACGGGGCTTAGTTATCCTGAAGGTAATTTGAGTTTGAGCGGATACTGACACGCTCAAACATTTTCAAGCCAAACGGGTCTTAGTTATCCTGAAGGCAATTTGAGTTTGAGCGGATACTGACACGCTCAAACATTTTTGAGCCTAACAGGTCTTAATCATCCTGAAGGCAATTTTTGTTTGAGCGGATACTGACACGCTCAAACTTTTTCGAGCCTAATGAGTCTTAGTTATCCTAAAGGCGATTTGCGTTTGAGCGGATACTGACACGCTCAAACATTTTCGAGCCTGACCGGTCTTAGTTTTCCTGAAGGCAATTTGAGTTTGAGCGGATACTGACACGCTCAAACATTTTCTAGCCTAACGGGTCTTAGTTATCCTGAGGCAATTTGATTTTGAGCGGATACTGACACGCTCAAACATTTTCGAGCCTAACGGATCTTAGTTATCCTGAAAGCAATTTAAGTTTGAGCGGATACAGACACGCTCAAACACTTTCGAGCATAACGGGGCTTAGTTATCTTGAAGGTAATTTGAGTTTGAGCGGATACTGACACGCTCAAACATTTTCAAGCCAAACGGGTCTTAGTTATCCTGAAGGCAATTTGAGTTTGAGCGGATACTGACACGCTCAAACATTTTCGAGCCTAACAGGTCTTAATCATCCTGAAGGCAATTTTAGTTTGAGCGGATACTGACACGCTCAAACTTTTTCGAGCCTAATGAGTCTTAGTTATCCTAAAGGCGATTTGCGTTTGAGCGGATACTGACACGCTAAAACATTTTTGAGCCTAATGGGTCTTAGTTATCCTGAGAGCAATTTGAGACTGAGCGGATACTGACACGCTCAAACATTTTCGAGCCTAACGGGTCTTAGTTATCCTGAGGCAATTTGAGTTTGAGCGGATACTGACACGCTCAAACATTTTCGAGCCTAACCGGTCTTAGTTTTCCTGAAGGCAATTCGAGTTTGAGCGGATACTGACACGCTCAAACATTTTCTAGCCTAACGAGTCTTAGTTATCCTGAAGGCAATTTGAGTTTTAGCGGATACTGACACGCTCAAACATTTTCGAGCCTAACATGTCTTAGTTATCCTGAAGGCAATTTGTGTTTGAGCGGATACTAACACGCTCAAACACTTTCGAGCCTAACGGGTCTAAATTATCCTAAAGGCAATTTGAGTTTGAGCGGATACTGACACGTTCAAACATTTTCGAGCCTAAGGGGTCATAGTTATCCAAAAGGCGATTTGCGTTTGAGCAGATACTGACACGCTAAAACATTTTTGAGCCTAATGGGTCTTAGTTATCCTGAGAGCAATTTGAGATTGAGCGGATACTGACACGCTCAAACATTTTCGAGCCTAACGGGTCTTAATCATCCTGAAGGCAATTTTAGTTTGAGCGGATACTGACACGCTCAAACTATTTCGAGCCTAACGAGTCTTAGTTATCCTAAAGACGATTTGCGTTTGAGCGGATACTGACACGCTAAAACATTTTTGAGCCTAATGGGTCTTAGTTATCCTGAGAGCAATTTGAGACTGAGCGGATACTGACACGCTCAAACATTTTCGAGCCTAACAGGTCTTAGTTATCTTGAAGGCAATTTGAGTTTGAGCGGATACTGACACACTCAAACATTTTCGAGCCTAACCGGTCTTAGTTTTCCTGAAGGCAATTCGTGTTTGAGCGGATACTGACACGCTCAAACATTTTCTAGCCTAACGGATCTTAGTTTTCCTGAAGACAATTTGAGTTTGAGTGAATACTGACACGCTCAAACATTTTCGAGCCTGACCGGTCTTAGTTTTCCTGAAGGCAATTTGAGTTTGAGCGGATACTGACACGCTCAAACATTTTCTAACCTAACGGGTCTTAGTTATCCTGAGGCAATTTGATTTTGAGCGGATACTGACACGCTCAAACATTTTCGAGCCTAACGGATCTTAGTTATCCTGAAAGCAATTTAAGTTTGAGCGGATACAGACACGCTCAAACACTTTCGAGCATAACGGGGCTTAGTTATCCTGAAGGTAATATGAGTTTGAGCGGATACTGACACGCTCAAACATTTTCAAGCCAAACGGGTCTTAGTTATCCTGAAGGCAATTTGAGTCTGAGCGGATACTGACACGCTCAAACATTTTCGAGCCTAACAGGTGTTAATCATCCTGAAGGCAATTTTAGTTTGAGCGGATACTGACACGCTCAAACTTTTTCGAGCCTAATGAGTCTTAGTTTTCCTAAAGGCGATTTGCGTTTGAGCGGATACTGACACGCTCAAACATTTTCTAGCCTGACCGGTCTTAGTTTTCCTGAAGGCAATTTGAGTTTGAGCGGATACTGACACGCTCAAACATTTTCTAGCCTAACGGGTCTTAGTTATCCTGAGGCAATTTGATTTTGAGCGGATACTGACACGCTCAAACATTTTCGAGCCTAACGGATCTTAGTTATCCTGAAAGCAATTTAAGTTTGAGCGGATACAGACACGCTCAAACACTTTCGAGCATAACGAGGCTTAATTATCCTGAAGGTAATTTGAGTTTGAGCGGATACTGACACGCTCAAACATTTTCAAGCCAAACGGGTCTTAGTTATCCTGAAGGCAATTTGAGTTTGAGCGGATACTGACACGCTCAAACATTTTCGAGCCTAACAGGTCTTAATCATCCTGAAGGCAATTTTAGTTTGAGCGGATACTGACACGCTCAAACTTTTTCGACCCTAATGAGTCTTAGTTATCCTAAAGGCGATTTGCGTTTGAGCGGATACTGACACGCTCAAACATTTTTGAGCCTAATGGGTCTTAGTTATCCTGAGAGCAATTTGAGACTGAGCGGATACTGACACGCTCAAACATTTTCGAGCCTAACGGGTCTTAGTTATCTTGAAGGCAGTTTGAGTTTGAGCGGATACTGACACGCTCAAACATTTTCGAGCCTAACCGGTCTTAGTTTTCCTGAAGGCAATTCGAGTTTGAGCGGATACTGACACGCTCAAACATTTTCTAGCCTAACGAGTCTTAGTTATCCTGAAGGCAATTTGAGTTTGAGCGGATACTGACACGCTCAAACATTTTCGAGCCTAACATGTCTTAGTTATCCTTAAGGCAATTTGTGTTTGAGCGGATACTAACACGCTCAAACACTTTCGAGCCTAACGGGTCTTAATTATCCTAAAGGCAATTTGAGTTTGAGCGGATACTGACACGTTCAAACATTTTCGAGCCTAAGGGGTCTTAGTTATCCAAAAGGCGATTTGCGTTTGCGCAGATACTGACACGCTAAAACATTTTTGAGCCTAATGGGTCTTAGTTATCCTGAGAGCAATTTGAGATTGAGCGGATACTGACACGCTCAAACATTTTCGAGCCTAACGGGTCTTAATCATCCTGAAGGCAATTTTAGTTTGAGCGGATACTGACACGCTCAAACTATTTCGAGCCTAACGAGTCTTAGTTATCCTAAAGGCGATTTGCGTTTGAGCGGATACTGACACGCTCAAACATTTTTGAGCCTAATGGGTCTTAGTTATCCTGAGAGCAATTTGAGACTGAGCGGATACTGACACGCTCAAACATTTTCGAGCCTAACAGGTCTTAGTTATCTTGAAGGCAATTTGAGTTTGAGCGGATACTGACACACTCAAACATTTTCGAGCCTAACCGGTCTTAGTTTTCCTGAAGGCAATTCGTGTTTGAGCGGATACTGACACGCTCAAACATTTTCTAGCCTAACGGGTCTTAGTTATCCTGAAGGCAATTTGAGTTTGAGCGGATACTGACACGCTCAAACATTTTCGAGCCTAACGGGTCTTAGTTATCCTGATGGCAATTTGTGTTTGAGCGGATACTAACACGCTCAAACAATTTCGAGCCTAACGGGTCTTAATTATTCTGAAGGCAATTTGAGTTTGAGCGGATACTGACACGCTCAAACATTTTCGAGCCTAAGGGGTCTTAGTTATCCTGAGGGCACAAAAAACAGCAATTTAAGTTTGAGCGGATACTAACACGTTTAAACGTATTTAGCCCGAGGGGACATTGGCATCCCAGAGGCACGGCAAACAACAATTTTGCCTAAGGGGTCTTAGTTATCCTGAGGGCACAGCAAACAACAATTTAAGTTTTAGGGGATACTGACGCACTCAAACGTATTTTGTCCGAAGGGTCTTAGTTATCCAGAGGGCACTGCAACAGCAACTTCCGCCCGAGGGGTTATAGGCATCCCGAAGGCATTTTCTTTTGTTCTCAAGCCCGAGGGGTCATAGGCATCCCGAGAGCACTTTATTTTGTTCTCAAGCCGGAGGGGTCATGGGCATCTTGAAGGCACTTTATTTTATTCTCGAGCCCGAGGGGTCATAGGCATCCCGAAGGCAATTGTTCGAATGAATACTGACATATACGAACACTTTTTCTTTCATATTCACACTTGATGCGTCATACGCACACGAAAGGTAAAACAAATTCGAATGGATTCTTGAACATCCGAAAAGGCAAAACACATGAACATAACAAACCTAGAACGAGATGGAAAGCACGGACCCGGGCCCCGATAGGCGACCACAGGCAAGGACGTCAGGTATGATTTCTAAGCCTTGGTTGGCGAGCGTCAACACGTAGTCCAACGGACTTATCCGACCGGACAGCCACCAGGTCGTAATCCTCGATTGACATGGACGGCTATACTTTAACTTTCGCCTTGTCCAAGCCTAATTCAAAGTGGGGGCTTCTGTAGACACCCAAATTTGGACCTGGTGGCTGGAGGAGTGCCCAAAAAACACCCGATGACGATCGGACTGCAACACGACGCGAGAATACGATGCTTCAGATAGTTTTTCTATAGAATGGATCAAATAATTACTTGGAAATATTAAATTAACATCAAGGCAGCCTTAGTCGTGTCGTTACGGTCGCATAGACATTAACTAGAGTCAATTCTAACACCGGGACCCCGAATCGGTCCCGAAATACGAACCGAATCAGCACCGCGCCAAGCAAACCTCGGGATGCGCACCCGAGGCCCAATCGGTGCAACGGCGCATTAGGTCAATAGGGGGAAGCTTAACCTCCAAGACACGAATGATACGCACACTCTCGAATTTGGAAAGTATCAAAATCGTATCTTCAAAACTCTGAGCGCCTCACGTGACACATCCTTGAACTCACACGCAAGGTCCTAGGCGCCTGAGTTCTGGTACTCCGAGTCTAGCAACGGAGTTCTGCCGAATTAGGCGCAGAACTAGAAAATAGTAACGGAGTTCTGCCGGATTAGCCGCAGGAGGAGCCAACGGTAATGGAACTCTGCCGAAATCACCAGGCGAGCTAGGAGGATCCGCCTTTTGAAGTCGAACCGTCACTAGGTTGTCACATAAACAAAACTTCACATTCTCGTACTTTTAATATGCACTATGATAATGTCAGACGTGGACACTAGGTCCACGACACGTACTAAAATACGTAACGTCCCAACTTCAACCATAAACACTAAAATACCCTAAATAGACCCGAGTAGTTCTGACATTGGTTCTCAACTATCTACGCATCGTGTCCCGTTTAGCGTATACTCCGAGGGTGTAACTCCTCACTATGTGATTTATTTACATTTCGCATTTACTGCTTTCGTATGATTTATTGCTTTTATGACCTTGTAATACCGAGCCAACGCATCTTAAGCAGAATACCAGGTAAGGTATACCACAAGAGCGGACTAATATCCGTATTATCACGTTAAAACTGACTTGCTAATACCTGTAATATTATTATTCTCTACTCTCCTATGTGTATCTTTTCGTGGCCTGCTTGTCACGTGAAATCGCATGCAAAGAATGTAGACACAATTACTTTGACGAAGAAGCTTACTTGTCTTTAAATAACCGACATAGCTAAATATAGGGTTAAAACAATGGATGTTACAGTACTTCCGCCACAACAAGGAAACAAATTTATCCGCCCACCGATTTATTAATAGAGGCTGCTACGTGCAGGCGGGATTGGGTGTCGATGTCTAGTGAACGTTGGCTTCCCAATATGTACCCTCACCCCTTACTCAGAATCGACGGTTTCCGGATGTTCGAAACCATTGGCAATGAGAGTCAATCCAGGCATGGAGTGCTTAAGGGTACAAGTCTCTATCTTTAGGTCCCGTGCCACTCAGCTTTGAGCCAGCGAAGGATCAAAGTTGACTTAAACGGTTTCCGAGTCCCTATAATTGACTCGGTGGCAACTCCACAAATCGGCAACGAATTCAGTTCACTAAAAAGTTCACCTTACCAAACATATCGGCCTTTAAACATTTACAACCACGACTCGATCGATTCTAACGGAAACACGGGTGCTCGCACTCATCTAGTACAAGTCCGAATCGTCATCCGAATCGAGGTCCGACACATAGCCCCGAACGTGAGATCGAACTAGGCCCCGACCGGGAGGGAGCCGCGTGGGTGGCCGCTGCGATCAAAACCGGGTAGGTCCCGCGCTGGCATGCACGTGGCGTCGGGCGGTGCGGACGGACGTCCACAGTACTATGTTTCAAAATTGTTTGAAAATAGCTTTTTTTATTGAGTATAGCTTTAAAAATTACTTATGCTGACTCTGTGTTTGAAGTTATGTGCATTATGTAATGCCTTATTAACAATAAATAAATCCTTATAACTTTAATAGGGTCTATGTCTTATGAATGCCTTATGTCTAAAAGATACAATCTTATGTACTTTAAAATATGACATTAAGGTAAAAGTAGTCATTTAAATTCTTTCTGTTCATTTTAATTAACAGCTATTGCTGGTAAGACTACAAAGACTAGAAGGAAGAGATTTGTACATGCTATTAATGAACTACCATCATTGACAAGACGCATGTCCCCTGATGGTTTGGTTAAGCTTCTAAATGGTATCTCAGAGAAGCAGATTGCAGATATTAAGGAATTAGGGTTTGGGGATTTAATTGATCTAAAAGTAAACGAAGTCCCATCCAAGCTTGTCATTGGCTTGTTTCGAATTTCGACCCTGATTCAGCAACATTTAAGGATAGGACATTTGATGTGACAAATTTAGATGTAAATATTGCAACTGGGTTTCCTATGGGACCAAACGAGATTGTCCTTGCATCATATGATGAACAGTCCCCGGAACACATACATCTTGTTAGTGAATATAAGAATCAATTTGAAGGTTCCAAGGTTACGGCCTCAACATTGAAATCCATCCTGGCTAATCAGAAGGATGGAGGCGATCTATTCAAACGGAACTTCATAGTTTATCCCTGCTCTTATTTTATAGAAGGTGCCTATTCTGCAAGTCTAAGTTTAAAGATAATGAAGTCTTTAGTCGACTTGTCATTGGTACCTACATTTAATTGGTGCCAATTTTGCTTTGATGCTTTCATTGAGGTTGTTGATTTGTGGAAAATGAATACAACTGAGAAAGACAAGTGTTTTGATGGACCTATAATGGTCTTTGTTTTTATATATCTGCAACGAATGCGTTACAGAAACAGTCAACCTATTCGCGCATTCCCAACAATGTGTTTTTGGACACAAGATTCCATTTCAAAGAGAATATTGGACGGAGCAAAGCAATCGGGTACATTTGATAATGGCTCGATTCTCCCATTACAATCCCTTGATTGGTACAAGAAGGAAGAAGTAAAGGACACTGTGAAGACGAAGGTAGTAAAGGACAAAGTTAACAAAGAGGGGAAGGAAGAAGGGGATTGGTTAGGAAATTTAGTGCTGAAATATGTTGAATTCACAAAATCTTTCAAGGGGTTGAAAGATCCTATAAAAGTTGCAAAGTTTGCCTCCTCTCAATGCAAACCAATCACAAAATTGGAAAATTTGACAAGTGACTTTGTTGCAAGACCTGTAACAATAAGAAAAGATGAAGAATCAACAGAATTTGGTAAGAATTTTTCTTCAATTTATTTTATCCCATTCATTTGTTATAATAAGTTGAATACAGTACTTATGTTTCATCTTTTGCTTCAAAATAGGTGAGGAGGAAGAAAATAGAGAAGAAAATGAGCTGAACCAACACATAGTAGATATGATAGATAAGATGGCAAAAGATCTTACTTCTTCAATAAAGACCGTTTTCGAAAAGAAGAAGAAGGTGAAAAAGCAGACAGATCGAATGAAGCCATGTTACAGTCAAATTACTTCTGTGCAAAATCAAGAAGTATTGAATGTTCACACTTTGGAAAATGTCAATGTGGAAAATAATCTACTACTTCTGCAAAATGTTGATACTGCAGAAGACATCAATCTTGATACTCCTATTTCTACTCCTGTCAAGAATGTCAGTGAAATTATTTCTGTGGAAAATGAAGATGTGTTGAAAATGCACACTGTGGAAAATGTTGATGTGCAAAATAATCTACTACTTCTGCAAAATGTCAATGTTGCAGAAGACATCAATATAGATGCTCCTATTTCTGCTGAAAATGTGGATTTGGAAACTTCTGTTGATATTGTAAAGGTGCATTTGGAAACTCCTTCCATTGTGGAAAACACACTTTCAGACACTCTTATTGCTCTGATTGTAGCATTCTGGGATAAATATTGACCTGACACCATAGCCCCGACTCCAAAGGAAGACCTGGTCAACCTGATTCTCCGCAGCAACAGGTTTGACCCGACCAAGCTGATCTCGGATGTTGGTTCCGAGACGGGAAATAGGGCCTGGAGGAAGACTGTCAAATGGACTGACAGTTAAAGAAAGATCTACAAGCTGGTCACCGGAGAGGGAGACATGCCTGAGTCTGAGTCCGAGTCTGAGTCGGAGTCTGAGTCAGAGTCTGAGGTCGTGTCTAGGGAAGTTGGTGCTAGAGTCACTCCTGTAACCCCTCCCCCTTTTATCATTCCTGCTGCTGGCACTTCGGGGTCTGTCCCGAGTGCCTTACCAATTCCGCCCTTGACCAATGATCAGATGACTACTCTCTTTGAGCTGTTTTCCAAATTTTCTATCAATAATAACAACCGTTCTGCTTACGACTTGTCTCTTTTAAATTCTACTTTCAAAAATGTTTTATGCTATGACATTGAGAAATCCGACGAACAGGTACCCTTACCTCCACATCCGATCGAGCAACTAGAGCAAAGGGAATCCCGGAATCCGGTAATCAAAGAGACCGAGAACAACCTTAGAGCCTCAGATACTTAAGATAGGGTTATCCTTAGATCCTGAGGAGAAACAACAGTTCATAAACCTCCTCCAAGAATTCAAGGATGTCTTCGCATGGTCCTACAAGGACATGCCGGGGATAGACCGGGAAATAGCCGAGCACCGCATACCAATCAAGGACGGATGCAAACCGGTGTGGACATGACATAGGTCCACCCCGACGCGGCCACGCGCGGGTTTGGGGAGGCGAATGAATCTCCATGAGATGGTCAAATGGAAATTTAAATCGAAGTCGGAGTCGCCACCGAATTTGATGGTTATTCGGAACCGTTCGAGCCCACTCTATGTCGTAGTGGGCCATGTACAAAATACGGCCCATTTCCGATGTCAGAGTTTATTGGGCTCGTCCCTTTTGCATATCGATATAGATGCCGACTGGAGCGGTTAATCGTATATTGAATGACTCTCGTTGCCAATGGTTTCGGACATCCGGAAACCACGGTTCTGAGTAAGGGGTGAGGGTACGTGTTGGGAAGTTCACTAAGAACACCCAACCCCGCCCGCACATTAGCGGCCTCTACTAGGATATCGAATGATGTTTTAATGCGCGCGTTAGTTGAACGATGAATGATTATGCAAACATTGTTTTCTAAGCATGTGAAAAATTGAATGGGTTGCTAAGTCAATTTAATGCATGAAAATTCATTAACGTCAAAGTTGAATTTAGCATGTGAGATTCGTTTTAGTATAATAAAACAAATGAAATAGAAGAATGAAATTGCTACAAAACAAACAAACGAGTTAGTATCGATTTGTAAATAATAATAGCAAGAAATTAGTATGCGAAATCGAGAAAATAAATATTAATCAAAATCTGAAAAATATTGTTGAAAAGAACGTTGTTTTGTATAAAAAACGAAGTTCGAAAAATAATAAAAATACGGAAAAGGGCCGCGGCAAACAGCCAGCCGCGCGACTCGCCCGGGACGCCGGCGGGTCGCGTGGTGGCCTGTTTCGTGTCCGGTTTTCGAAAAAAACTTGAAGTTCGTATTAAATCGCGTATGAATATTGCATGATTCGTACTCGACTTAATATTTTCGATATTCTTTATATTCGATAGTTAACTACGAAATTAATATCGAATACTTGGAATAGTTTTTAGAAAAGGCGCAAATTTTTAGAAATCGATCGAAGAATAAATAATAAAACGAACGAAAACGTAAAAAAGAAATCCCGGATTCCAGGCCTGCGCGCGAGTCGCCTGGGCATGGCGCGACTCGCGTGTGGGTCTGTCCGTTTTTTATATTTTTGTTCGAAAATTGTTATTTTGATGAATCGCGTACAAATTATGAATTAACTCGTAATCGATCCATGTTTTCGGTATTCGTCGTATCCAATATTCGATTATGAAATCGATATTAGACATTTAGAATGAGTTTTGAAAAAGCTTTGTAAAATAAGTCGTTTTGGATGAGAAAAGAAAAGAATTTTTAATGAAGAAAGATGTAACGATTTTTAGTATCGTCGAAACCTTAATATAATTCCTTTCGATATAATATTCGATTATGGAAGAATCGATATCATATTTTTCAGAATACACGTTATGAAAATAGTTTTTCGTTAATAACGATATTAGGAAAATAATAAAAAAAAACGACTCTAGACCCGTAATAAAAAGAACGGACGAAGAAAAGAGAAGGAGAGAAAGGAAGAAATCGGGTTTTGTTGCACCCTCAACCTACATGCTCTTGTTGACTCGGATCGGGACTCGTCGGAATGTGGCTAGGCACGGGAGCGTCGAGATTTGGTTCGGCTAAGGTAAAGGTTCGGACGGGTGAAGGCTCGGGTATGGGAACCGGTTTTCCTTCGGGTTTGTGACGTAATATCGGTCTAACGATGCTAAGGAATTATGTGTGTCGGGATGCTAGATAACTATTGCTGAAAAATCGTGTGTGTATGTGTATAATTTCGGTAAATTATTGATGGTTGATTGGTGTTTGATATCGATAAAAGTTAGGAAAATCGAAGGTTCAAAAAAAAAGTAGTTCTTTTTGTGTTGGATGCAAGGGGCTATTTATAGGAAATTCCCGACCTTGACTTAGGAGAGTTTGACTACCGCTTAGGATAGAAAACGTAGGAATTTGAGGGAAATAAGAATTCCGCTTTCTTGTGGAGGAAGCAAGGCAAACCGGTGGATTTGCTCTTGTTTTGGGCTGTTTCGGCCGAGTGGTTTACACTCGGTCGGATGCTCGAATCGGTTTTTGAATAGGACTCCTGTTTGAGCTAGAATTACCGCTTGAGTAAGAAGCTGAGGAGAACGAGAATTCCGTTTTCTTGTAAGAGAAGAAAAGAGGAAAAAACCGGCTGGTTTGGGTACTTGGCCGAGTGTTTCAACTCGGTTGAGTGTCTGAGTCGGTTCTCGGATAGGATTCCTACTCGGGACCGAATTCTACCTTAAACGGAATTGTTTATTATTTTTTTGTATGGATGATTTCGCAGAGTTGAAGTATGAATCGGACACGTGAGATGTCACGGTCAGTCCGGAGGTCTCGGAAAATATCTTTGACCGGGTTTTGACTCGGTCGCTAAAAGACGGTTTTACCCTCGGTGTCGGATTCGACCCAAATTAGTGTTATTTGACTCGAAACGACCCACTGGGCCTGAATTTGAGGTTGGTTTTGCGATATTTGTACTCCTTAAAATGCCTAGGCCAAATGTCCATCATTTCGAGCCCATTTCCGAGTACGTTAAAGCACGTTAGCGTCCGATCATCATCGGGTGTTTGTCGGAAACTGCTATAGACACCTGGCGGTCAAAATGTAGGTGTCTACAGAGCCCCCACTCTGACTGAGGCTTGGACAGAGCGAAAGTCAGAGTAGCCACCAGGTCAATCAAGGATTAAAACCTGGCAGCTTCCGGTCGGGTCGTTTAAGGTCCATTAGACCTGCGTGAAGGGCCCGCCGGCCATGGGCTAGAAATGTACCTGAATTGATGATAACTCCGTGGGGGAATTCGTCGCATGAGACTTAAAATGGGCCTGTATGTCGGCTCATCTTGTTAAATGCCGCTGGGGAGTTATGCAAATTGCATGGTCCTGCTTGAGTCGTCCTGTACATATTTATGCAAAGCTGCAAAATTTTGCATGTAGGAAAAATGACTCGTGCTGGGGAATAAAAATTTTGAGAAAAGGTTTGAATTTTGAGTTTGCAAAAAGTCTTTGAAAAATTAGAGAATTTTTGTTTTGACTTTGAAAAGGAATAGGAATGCTCGGGATGACTTAGCTAAACCTTAGGACAATGGCTTGTATGCTAAATGCTCTAGGATTGGGAATCCTAAGGTGAGGAGGAGAATTTATTTTCATGCTATAAATACCCCTTCTTGTTTCATAAATTTTCATAATCCTCCCAATTCCTTAATTAAAGAAAAGAATAAGCCCTGAAAAATTTATTCTTTCTTTTAGCAAATCAAATATGGGAATCGACCGATTAGTCGGAATGTTGCACGAGTGGTCCAAATATTTTAGGGATGCCGATAGGGCTATCCTAAATCAGAATGGCGTTACCCAATTGTCCGTGATCCGTCAGATGCAAGTAGACTGCCACTTCTTGGATGCTTGCCTATCCTATTGGGATGACACATATCATGTATTTAGTTTTCCTCGAGGAGAGATTTGCCCTATTCCTGAGGAAATTGCTGCTGCAGGAGGATGGAATCCTATACTTCGCCCTGCTATCCCTTTTTCGGTTTCTGACCCAAGGAGGAAGTTAAGGGAATTTTTAGGGCTTTCCCATATGGAGGTATCCCGTATGCTAGAAGGAGATACCATTTCCCTGATCGACCTGGCTGAAAAATTCATGAATCCAGATGATGTCCGGGTCAGGCCGGTTCATAGCTGTAGGGCCTTCACTTTTTGTATGCTCCATATTTATGCCTTCGAAGGGCATATGGACTTGTTATCTTGCATGGGCCACGTTAAACTTTTCACCGTGGCTGACCTGATGGAGACGGAGCACAGCCCGGCTTGGCTGATTACAGGGGAGATTATTCAAGGCTTGGATAATCGTAAGAGAGATCCGTCAATTCGGCTAACTGGGAGTACTCGGCTTCTACAGGTATGCTGATTTTTTGAATTTTTTGAATTTTTTTGAATTTCCGGCTTCTCCCATTTTTCCGGTTTTGCGCGGTTTTTTCCCGATTTTCCGGCTTCTGCGGTTTTCACGCCTTTTCACGTTTTTTTTTTTTTTTTTTAACGTGATTTTGACGATTTTTGCAATTTTGATTTTTTTCGGATTTTTTTCCAGCTGTGGCTATTCGAGAGGTTATCGATCTTGGATCCTCCCTTAAATGTGAGCCGATATCAACCCAGGCAAGTTATGTCAAGGAGACGAGCTATTGCCTTTTCCCGCTTCAATACCCAAAAATACTGGGATGAGGTGCTATCTTTCCATGGAGGCCTGTTGATCCGTTGGGCCGTGCCATGGTGGCCGATTTACCTTTGGACTGGTCTGGAATCTCGAGATAGGGCTAGATATCAGGTAATCCTATCTTTTAGGCAGACAATTCACCTCTTTCCCGATCGCATACTTAGGCAATATGGTCGGGCGCAAAGAATCCCAGAAATCGAGGCCGTTGTGAGTGAGTCTACTCAGCTAACAGACGTGATGTGTGACACCTGGATGCAAAGGTGGTATACACGAGCTACTTGGCCTGTTCTTAAAAATTCTCATTCGATCTGGGTAACCGATTCTTATGTAAGATGGACCCGGGCTGACTCAGCTAAGACCCGGGCTGCTCTGAAAATTGACGAGGCTTATGACCTGTTACGCCGGGAGCATGCTAAGGACAATAGGAGCTTCTTTACTGAGGGAGATACTTCGACAGGTCAGAAAAGAAGATCTAAGACTCAGACTGAAGGGTCCAGTAATAAGGGTGCACGGGGGAGAGTGAGCCCCCAGATGGACTTAGAAAGGAGACTAGGGCCAAGACTGGTTGCTAAGGATCGACTTGGTCCTCGAGAAAGACTCCCCGAGCCGGTTAGGGCTCGGCTGGAACCGGTGCAAAGGGTGGAAAACCCAAAATCGAAGAAGCGGGTTCGAGCAAAAGAAGTTCCCCTTGTGATTAGGGAACGTTCGCCCCCACCCCGTCGGCCTCGGGCTCCACGTGACCCGAAAGATAAGGGAAAGGGCAAAATGTACGAGTAGTCTCCTAAATTTATTATTTAAGTATTACTATTATTTTTGTGGTGTGATTTTGTTGTTGTTTTTTTGTTTGTGATGTACTTTTTTTTTGAAATAATAAAAAGACATATTAGTGAATACCGTTCCCGTCTTTTCGTTATTGCAATGGTTGTACCCTTTTGAGGGGTTGCCTACGTATCCAAAATTAACGGAATCAAACCTTCCGTAGTTCAGAAGCATTTTTTTTTGCAATTTTTGAAATACATCAAGATTATTAATTCGAGATGTGCAACGGTAGGATAAATGATCCTAACTTATTGACTTGCTTAAAATTTTGAAAATTCATAAAAAGACATTTTATAAATTTTGCAAATGACATTGAGATAGGGTTTATGGGTAGTAACGCTTCAGTTGGTCCAAGTTTGTTGGATTGACGAACTCGTTTCCGTCCAAGTCAGTTAGCATTACTGCCCCTCCTGAAAGAATCTTCTTCACTAAATATGGCCCGGCCCAATTAGGTTTGAATTTTCCCCTTGGGTCGACTGGTAGCAAAGCTCGAACAGATTTTAGGACTAGATCGCCCTCTTTGATATTCCTGGGCCTAACCCTTTTGTTAAAAGCCCGTTGGATTCTTTTCTGATATATCTGAATATTATTCAGAGCCCGAGATCGTCGTTCGTCTAAGAGGATTAGCGAGTCATATCGGGCTTGGACCCAATCTGCTTCAGGTACCTGGCTTTCGAGCAGAATCCTAAGAGAGGGTACTTCTAGTTCGACCGGCTGGACTGCTTCCATTCCTTATGTCAGATAGTATGGAGTAGCTCCGGTTGCAGTTCGAATCGTTGTCCGATATCTCCATAAGGCAAAGGGTATCTTGTCGGGCCAATCCCGGTAATTCTCAGCCATCTTCTTAAGAATGGTGACAATTGTTTTATTGGCTGCCTCCACCGCTCCATTTGTTTGAGGACGGTAAGGTGACGATGTATGCCTTTGGATCTTGTACTTTTCCAGCAGAGTGGCGGTTTCAGCTTGGAAATGGGTCCCGTGATCGCTGATGAACTCGTGTGGAATCCCATATCGACATATAATTTTGTTTTGGATGAACTTAGCCACATGTTTGGCATTCAAGATCCGGTATGATTCGGCTTCGACCCATTTGGTGAAATAATCGATAGCCACCAGGATGAAGCAATGACCTCCTGTCCCGGAAGGATTCACTTTCCCGATTATATCAATTCCCCATGTCGAAAATGGCCATGGTGATGTCATTGTATATAGTAGAGATGAAGGCATATGCTGAACATTAGCGAAAATCTGACAGTTATGACAGTGTTTGACATACAGCTGACAGTCAGTTTCCATGCTATTCCAGTAGTAACCGAGCCTTGCGATTTTTCGGGACAACATATGGGCGTTCATGTGTGGTCCATTTTCGCCATCGTGCACCTCGGCGATAACTCTTTCGGCTCGATTTTTGTCAATGCATAGAAGTAAAGCCCCCTGTGCTGTCTTTTTGTATAGCTGCCCATCGTCTGTGCGGATGAACTGGGTTGCCCATCTTCGCAGAGCTTTCTTGGCCCGGTTTTCAGCTCCCGGAGGATATTCCCCTGACGTCAAGTAGGTTAGAATAGCCTGATACCAAGGTTCTGGATCAGTTATTTCGATATCTTGAATAACGTTGACGTATGCCGGCTCTGACCGTCTTTCGACACAAATGGGCATGCTGGTTAGGTGTGCTGGGATATTCAGTAAAGACGCTAATTTTGAGAGAGCATCTGCAAACTGGTTTTCTTCCCGAGGCAGATAAATGTACTCCACCTTTTGGAATTGTTTTTCGAGAACCCTTACTCGTGCTTGGTAAGCCACGAGATTTGCGTTCCGAGTTTTCCATTTTTGTAGGGTTTGGTTTATGACTAATGATGAGTCACCGTGGACCCGGAGGTTCGTTACTCCTAAATCGGCAGCGGCTTGCAACCCGTGAATGCATGCTTCGTATTCGGCTGCGTTATTGGTCACGTCAAAATCTAGCTTAATGGATAATGGGGTATGCTCACCTTGTGGTGAGATTAGCAAGATCCCGACACCAAATCCTCGAAAGTTGGACGCTCCATCAAAGTACAGACCCATGTGTCAGTGTCGGTATGGAATATGTCTTCGTCTGGGAAGGCCCAAGTATCGGTGTGATCTTCCTCGGATACCGGACTATCGGCGAGGAATTCTGCTACTACCCGGCCCTTGATGGCTTTTAGAGGTACGAACTTGAGGTCAAACTCAGCTAGCATTAAAGTCCACCTGGATATACGACCGTTAAGGATGGGCTTCTCGAAAAGATACTTGATTGGATCCATTTTGGATAGCACATGTACCTCGTGACTAAGCATGTAGTGTCGGAGCTTTTTAGTGGCCCATACTAATGCTAGACACGTCTTCTCGAGCATAGTGTATTTGCATTCATATTCCAAGAACTTCTTACTGATGTAGTAAATGGCCCGTTCTTCAGAATCGACCGTCTGGGATAGCATAGCGCCCATGGCGGTCTCGGTTGTTGTCAAGTATAGTGATAGAGGCAAACCATGCTGAGGTGGCATTAGCACCGGTGGAGAGGATAAAATCTCCTTGATCTTGTCGAAAGCCATTTGACATTTGTCGTCCCATAGTGTTCGTTCTCCTATCTTCAGTTTCTTGAAAATGGGTTCACATACCATGGTTAGCTTTGAAATGAATCGGCTTATGTATTGGACTTTCCCGAGAAACCCTCTTATCTCCTTTTCGGTCTTAGGCGGTTGCATTTCGGTTATCGCCTTGATCTTTGCTGGGTCAACTTCGATGCCGCGTTGGCTAACAATGTGGCCCAGCAACTTGCCCGATGTTACCCCGAAACTGCATTTTTGAGGGTTTAGCCTCATGTTGTACTTGCGTAGTCGGGTGAAGAACTTCCTTAGGGCTGCAATGTGCCCGTTCCGGTCTTTTGACTTGACAATCATATCGTCGACGTAGACCTCTACTTCCTTATGCATCATGTCATGCAATAAAGTAGTAGCGGTCCGTTGATAAGTGGCACCAGCGTTAATAAGCCCAAATGGCATCACGGTATACCAGTAAGTCCCCCAAGGTGTGATGAAGGTGGTCTTACTCATGTCTTCTTCCGCCATTTTGATCTGATTGTATCCGGCATACCCGTCCATAAATGATAGGAGAGCATGATCGGTCGTGTTATCCACCAATATGTCGATGTGTGGCAACGGAAAATCGTCTTTTGGGCTGGCCTTATTAAGGTCCCGGAAATCTACACATACTCGGACTTTACCATCCTTTTTGGGTACTGGTACTATGTTTGCAACCCAGTCTGGATATTCAGACACTTGGATAAAGCCCGCTTTGAATTGTTTATCAACTTCTTCTTTGACTTTGAGAGACCATTCGGGCCTCATTCTTCGGAGTTTCTGTTTTACCGGCTTGTACCCGTCTTTGATGGGTATTCGGTGTTCAGCTATCTCCCGATCTATTCCCGGCATGTCCTTGTAGGACCATGCAAAGACGTCTTTGAACTCCTGGAGGAGGTCCGCGAATTGTTGTTTCTCCTCGGGATCTAAAGATAGGCCCAACCTAAGTATCTGAGGCTCTAAAGGGGTTCCTACGTTGATGGAATCGGTTTCTTCGATTACCGGATTTCGGGACTCCCTTTGTTCAAGTTGCTCAATTAGATGCGGAGGCAATGGTACCTGTTCGTCGGGTTTCTCAATGTCATTGCAAGTAAGATTTTTGAAAACATTTTGAAAATAAGCCAAGTCGTAAGCAGAATGGTTATCGTTATTATTGATAGTAAATTTTGAAAAGAGCTCGAAGAGAGCTGCCATCTGATCGTTGGTCAGAGGCGGGATAGGGAGAGCCCTTGGGACAGACTCCGGGGCTCCCGATGGTGAGGCTAAAGAAGGGAGAGGGGTTATAGACTCGATCCTAGTACTGGACCCTCTAGACTTTGACTCAGACTCCGACTCTGACTCTGACTCGGACTCAGACTCAGATTCAGACTCGATAGCATGCATATCTCCTTCGCCAGTAGTTAGCTTGTAGACTCGACCCTGACCGTCGGTCCATTTGGTTGTCTTCCTCCAAGCTCTCTTCCCAGTGTCGGCACCAACTTCAGAGATCAGCTTAGTTGGATCGAACCTGCTGCTGCGAAGGATAAGGCTGACCAGCTCCTGTTTAGGGGTCGGGATGACCTTGTCTTCCCCAAAGAGTAGTCCTAAGATGGGCTCAGTGTTGCTTGGGCCCTCCTTTGATTCGGCCTGGATAAGGGCGAATATGTCGTCTGGAATGAAATTGCATTCCCGAGGCAGTTTGGTCCCGGGATATGAGATGGTGGGCCGATAGAGGCCCGTTTGCACAGTTTCGAATACCGGGGTGACAAACGTGACTGCTCTAGCTTGGTTCGCGTAGCCGGATGCCATGGTATATCCTAGACCGAGGTGAGATTGCCCGTTGTTCAGGGTTTCGATGATCTTTCCCGGTGGAAGATATGGTCTTGATGTGACTCCCGGTAGGCAACCTAGATTCTGTAGCATTGTATAGATGCTAACGGTGAAGTATGGCTGAAGAAGGTACTCTTCTTCGATCATTCCTACAAAGTTGAATCCTCGTGGGTCGGCTGAGCCCGTCGTGTTACAGCTTGACACGGTTATGGGAGTGGCTTCGAGGGTGATGATCCCGTCCTGTAGAGGTAGTTTGACCTTCCTGTGAAGAGTAGAGGATACAGCCTTGACCGCGTGAATCCACGGTCTTCCAAGTAGCAGATTGAAAGCTGAAGTAACATCGATCACTTGGAATTCTAACTCCTTCTCGATCGGGCCTGTTATGATGGTTAGTTTAACGGCCCCAGCAACTGATTTTGGGCTCCCATCAAAAGCCTAGATAGTCTTTGCAGTCGGAAGGTAGTCAGCCTCGGTAATGCTGAGGGCCTTGGCTGTCCTTAAAGGAAGGACGTTAACTGCGGACCCGTCATCAATTAGGGTCATCGGGAGGTATTTGTTTCGACAAATCACCGTAATGTACAGGGCCAAGTTATGAGTGGTCCCAAATGGTGGAAGGTCGGACTCGGAGAAGGTAATGAGTGGGCCTTCTCCTTTGGGCTTGTCTTTGAGATATGGCATGATCGTGGCTACCATTTCAGTGGGGGTAACCGATGAGTCGACCTTGATTTCATCGAGGGCCTTAGTAAGTGCCGCTCGATGCTCCTGTGAACTAACCAAAAGCTGCCATATGGTAATATCGGTTCGGACCCTCTTCAATTGTCTGACTAGGGCCGTGTCGGCGTTTGGTTCTTCATGAGTGAATTCCGTCCTGGAAGGTTCAGTGACGGTTTCCGGGGTGGCTGTGATGGTGTGTGTACCGGCCAGAGCTCTGGCTTTAGCCCTCCGGACTTCCTCGATAGTGACGGGGATAGCCTCCCCTTTAGCCAAGTAGACATCATCTTCGTCGTCGTTCCATATCCCGTTGATTTGGGAAATAAAAGGGGAAATGAGATGAGTACAGTCAACTACCTCTCCAGTGAAAATGGCATGAGTAGCAAGAGGATTATTCTTGTTGCTTGGCTTGTCACTGGGTAGCGGTATCTTCCCATTTTCGATCAGATCTTGGATAAGATGCTTTAATTTCCAGCATTTCTCCGTGTCGTGCCCATTGCCTTGGTGATAGTGGCAATAGGCCTGAATGTTGTAGCTTTTGGACCGTTTTTCTACGGGAACTTCCGGAGTTGGGCCTATCGGTTGGATTAGGCCTTTTGAAGATAGCCTTTGTAAGGCATTAGCATAAGTTGTCCCAATGTCAGTGAATACCCGATTTGGAGTATTCTTCTTGGTTGAGGTGTCGAGTGAGTTTACCTCATCGAAGATGCTTCGGGCCGCCGTTGTGTTGGCGGGCTTACTGGAGGATAAACTAGCTCCTTGATACCCCTTGGTAGAGGCCTTAGTAAGGCTCTCTTGCCTTAAATCGTCTTCGATTCTGGTACCCATTTCGGTCAAAGTTGCGAAGTCGGGTATAATAGCGTACCTGAGATGGACTCGGTAAGCAGGGAGGAGGTTTTTGACAAAGGCCTCCACTAGCACCTTTTCGGTGGGCTTGTCCACCAGCTTAACACTTTCGGTCCGCCACCTTTGGAGGTATTTGGTGAAACCCTCCTTAGGTTCTTGGGCCATAACCTCTAGAGTACGCATGGTAGTCTGGATTTCAGCATTATCCGCGTAGTTCCGTGCGAATTCCATGGCAACATCGTCCCAAGTTTTGAATTTCTTGGGGTCGAGCCTGTAGTACCAGGCTTTTGGGTGTTTCTCCAAAGAGGAAGCAAAGAGATGCTTGAACATGGTCGATTTGACCCCCTTGACAGCCATAAAGTCCTTAAAAGCCCGAATATGAAGTACCGGGTCTTCAGTCCCATCGAACATTGGTAAGCCTGTTAAGTTAAGGTTAGCGGGCAATTCATCAGTTAGGGTCGAATAGGTACGGGCATTTTCCGTGAGAATGGTGTTTCTGGTGGTCGAGTGAACCTGTTCTTGCAGCTTTTGGACTGCGCCGGCTAGCGCGGCTAAGGGCCCATCGTCATCGATCGAGGCGTTAGGAGTTCTCTGTTCTACGGCACTAACCCGAGTGACGATAGCGATCTGGTCTTCCCGCATTTGCCTCAATTGGGTCTGGATTTGGGCCAACGTGGTGTTCAACTCATCTATGGCTTTTTGCTTCATGGTTCGAGTGAAGGGTGGCTTGTCTGTTAGAGCACCACGTAATTAGCAACTTAACCCGAATCCTAAGGAAAGTACATCCCGAGCAAGGAAAAAGAGAAGACTAAAAGACGGTAAATGACTCGGTAAAGACACCTAGACGGGTGACTTGTGAAGAGGTGGGCCTTCCTCAGGATCCAACGCTGTGGGTTGGGTCCTGTCCGAAGGAAGGTTCACGTGAGGCATTCCCGGACTTTTAGACTCGATTGTGTAAACGGGCCGACCCTTGTAGGAGTATGTCCTACGTAGGTGGGCCTTGCCTTAGTAAAATAAGGCGGACTAGGATAGGGGGGAAACTCGTGATGTAAGATCGACAGAGTTTCGACGCTAGAGACTTCAACGACTTATGACACGACCCGACACTGCTAAATACGGGAAGTCTAAGAAGAGGAAGTTTTGAAATACGAATTTTTTGAAAAGCCCAAAATGAATTGGGTGGAGAAATTCGGCCTTTTTTCAAAAAAGAAAAAGGAGTGGGCTGAATGACGGGTTTTGAAAGTTTCGAAAATATTTTCGAGTTTTGAATTGGGCATAATACCGGCTAGAAAAAGGCTATTTTGAGTAAAATCATAAGTCCTAAGTTCGGTATATGACCCGGGTTTTGAAAATTGGATATTTTTTAAAAGGATGCAAATTTTGAAAAGATGACGGTTTTGAAAAAGATGATGATCAAGTAGCACGTAGTCATGGAAACAGTATAATGACGCCATGTATGCTCTTAATCTAAGTCTCGGTCAGTCTATAAGGGTCTATACCAGTGTACACAGCCTATCAAGAATCGGGGCGGACTCCCTAACTCGAGTTGAGATTAGGACATGCCGTAAAACACATATGAATCGGCTAGTGGACACCTTTGACATAACCAGTTTGGACTATATCAACGGTATAGTGGGACGTCGGTCGCGAGTACCGGCCCGGGAAAGTGGGGTTTATGCATGAACCGTAAAACTAAAACGCGCATTGTACTAGTCAAACGATTTCTATTCGAGTCTCACCCTGAGGACACTGAAGGTTATTAACTCATCAGAAAATCCCCAGCGGAGTCGCCAAATTGTGGACATGACATAGGTCCACCCCGACGCGGCCACGCGTGGGTTTGGGGAGGCGAATGAATCTCCATGAGATGGTCAAATGGAAATTTAAATCGAAGTCGGAGTCGCCACCGAATTTTATGGTTATTCGGAACCGTTCGAGCCCACTCTATGTCGTAGTGGGCCGTGTACAAAATACGGCCCATTTCCGATGTCAGAGTTTATTGGGCTCGTCCCTTTTGCATATCGATATAGATGCCGACTGGAGCGGTTAATCGTATATTGAATGACTCTCGTTGCCAATGGTTTCGGACATCTGGAAACCACGGTTCTGTGTAAGGGGTGAGGGTACGTGTTGGGAAGTTCACTAAGAACACCCAACCCCGCCCGCACATTAGCGGCCTCTACTAGGATATCGAATGATGTTTTAATGCGCGCGTTAGTTGAACGATGAATGATTATGCAAACATTGTTTTCTAAGCATGTGAAAAATTGAATGGGTTGATAAGTCAACTTAATGCATGAAAATTGATTAACGTCAAAGTTGAATTTAGCATGTGAGATTCGTTTTAGTATAATAAAACAAATGAAATAGAAGAATGAAATTGCTACAAAACAAACAAACGAGTTAGTATCGATTTGTAAATAATAATAGCAAGAAATTAGTATGCGAAATCGAGAAAATAAATATTAATCGAAATCTGAAAAATATTGTTGAAAAGAACGTTGTTTTGTATAAAAAACGAAGTTCGAAAAATAATAAAAATACGGAAAAGGGCCGCGGCAAACAGCCAGCCGCGCGACTCGCCCGGGACGCCGGCGGGTCGCGTGGTGGCCTGTTTCGGGTCCGGTTTTCGAAAAAAACTTGAAGTT
This sequence comes from Agrostemma githago, assembly GCA_958450325.1. NCBI lineage: Eukaryota > Viridiplantae > Streptophyta > Magnoliopsida > Caryophyllales > Caryophyllaceae > Agrostemma > Agrostemma githago. The sequence goes on along the minus strand of OY288247.1, from coordinate 53,527,122 downwards.
CGTATTAAATCGCGTATGAATATTGCATGATTCGTACTCGACTTAATATTTTCGATATTCTTTATATTCGATAGTTAACTACGAAATTAATATCGAATACTTGGAATAGTTTTTAGAAAAGGCGCAAATTTTTAGAAATCGATCGAAGAATAAATAATAAAACGAACGAAAACGTAAAAAAGAAATCCCGGATTCCAAGCCTGCGCGCGAGTCGCCTGGGCATGGCGCGACTCGCGTGTGGGTCTGTCCGTTTTTTATATTTTTGTTCGAAAATTGTTATTTTGATGAATCGCGTACAAATTATGAATTAACTCGTAATCGATCCATGTTTTCGGTATTCGTCGTATCCAATATTCGATTATGAAATCGATATTAGACATTTAGAATGAGTTTTGAAAAATCTTTGTAAAATAAGTCGTTTTGGATGAGAAAAGAAAAGAATTTTTAATGAAGAAAAGATGTAACGATTTTTAGTATCGTCGAAACCTTAATATAATTCCTTTCGATATAATATTCGATTATGGAAGAATCGATATCATATTTTTCAGAATACACGTTATGAAAATAGTTTTTCGTTAATAACGATATTAGGAAAATAATAAAAAAAAACGACTCTAGACCCGTAATAAAAAGAACGGACGAAGAAAAGAGAAGGAGAGAATGGAAGAAATCGGGTTTTGTTGCACCCTCAACCTACATGCTCTTGTTGACTCGGATCGGGACTCGTCAGAATGTGGCTAGGCAGGGGAGCGTCGAGATTTGGTTCGGCTAAGGTAAAGGTTCGGACGGGTGAAGGCTCGGGTATGGGAACCGGTTTTCCTTCGGGTTTGTGACGTAATATCGGTCTAACGATGCTAAGGAATTATGTGTGTCGGGATGCTAGATAACTATTGCTGAAAAATCGTGTGTGTATGTGTATAATTTCGGTAAATTATTGATGGTTGATTGGTGTTTGATATCGATAAAAGTTAGGAAAATCGAAGGTTCAAAAAAAAAGTAGTTCTTTTTGTGTTGGATGCAAGGGGCTATTTATAGGAAATTCCCGACCTTGACTTAGGAGAGTTTGACTACCGCTTAGGATAGAAAACGTAGGAATTTGAGGGAAATAAGAATTCCGCTTTCTTGTGGAGGAAGCAAGGCAAACCGGTGGATTTGCTCTTGTTTTGGGCTGTTTCGGCCGAGTGGTTTACACTCGGTCGGATGCTCGAATCGGTTTTTGAATAGGACTCCTGTTTGAGCTAGAATTACCGCTTGAGTAAGAAGCTGAGGAGAACGAGAATTCCGTTTTCTTGTAAGAGAAGAAAAGAGGAAAAAACCGGCTGGTTTGGGTACTTGGCCGAGTGTTTCAACTCGGTTGAGTGTCTGAGTCGGTTCTCGGATAGGATTCCTACTCGGGACCGAATTCTACCTTAAACGGAATTGTTTATTATTTTTTTGTATGGATGATTTCGCAGAGTTGGAGTATGAATCGGACACGTGAGATGTCACGGTCAGTCCGGAGGTCTCGGAAAATATCTTTGACCGGGTTTTGACTCGGTCGCTAAAAGACGGTTTTACCCTCGGTGTCGGATTCGACCCAAATTAGTGTAATTTGACTCGAAACGACCCACTGGGCCTGAATTTGAGGTTGGTTTTGCGAGATTTGTACTCCTTAAAATGCCTAGGCCAAATGTCCATCATTTCGAGCCCATTTCCGAGTACGTTAAAGCACGTTAGCGTCCGATCATCATCGGGTGTTTGTCGGAAACTGCTATAGACACCTGGCGGTCAAAATGTAGGTGTCTACAACCGGTCAATCAGAAGCTTCGTCGAATGAGGCCCGAATGGTCTCTCAAAGTAAAAGAAGAAGTCGACAAACAGTTCAAAGCCGGCTTCATACAAGTGTCCGAGTATCCGGACTGGGTTGCAAACATCGTGCCGGTTCCTAAAAAGGACGGTAAGGTGCGGGTATGCGTAGATTTTCGGGATCTTAACAAAGCAAGCCCGAAAGACGATTTTTCGTTGCCACACATCGACATACTGGTGGATAATATGGCCGATCATGCCCTTCTATCATTCATGGACGGGTATGCCGGATATAATCAAATCAAGATGGCGGAAGAAGATATGAGTAAGACTACCTCCACTAAACCTTGGGGTACTTACTGCTACACCGTCATGCCATTCGTTCTCATTAATGCCGGGGCCACATACCAAAGGACCGCTACCACTTTACTACACGACATGATGCATAAAGAGGTAGAAGTTTATGTGGACGACATGATCGTCAAGTCCAAAGAACGGGACGGTCACATCACCGCCATAAGGAAATTCTTCACCCGATTGCGCAAATACAACATGAGGCTAAACCCTCAAAAGTGCAGTTTCGGGGTAAAATCAGGCAAATTAGTGGGTCATATCGTTAGCCAACGAGGTATCGAAGTCGACCCAGCTAAAATCAAAGCCATTACCAAGATGCAAGCTCCTAAAACCGAAAGAGAAATAAGGGGATTTCTCGGGAAAGTCCAGTATATTAGTCGATTCATTTCCAAATTAACCATGGTGTGTGAACCAATTTTCAAGAAACTGAAAATAGGGGAACGGATACTATGGGATGACAAGTGCCAAGCTGCTTTCGACAAGATCAAGGAAATTATGTCTGCTCCACCAGTCTTAATGCCGCCTCAACCCGGTTTGCGTCTGTCGTTATACCTAACAACGACCGAGACACACTACTACAAAACATGACATAGACATGGGTCGTTTTAACTAATAGACATGGGTTTCGCGACCCATGTTAAGTTGAGTGACATCTATTGTCCAATACTTAGACATGGGTCGTATGTCCTATGTCTATCTAAAACATAGACATAGGTTTTTCAACTAACCCATGTCTTTATAGAATTAACCCATGTCTATAAAAACTATAGACATGGGTTTTTTGTTCGCCCTATGTCTATTATAAATATAGACATGGGTTTTTTGTTCGCCCTATGTCTATTATAAATATAGACATTGGTTTTTTGTTTGCCCCATGTTTATTGTCATAGTACAGACATGGGTTATTTGTTTGCCCCATGTTTATTGTCATTGTACAAACATGGGTTTTTCGACTGCCCCATGTTTATTGTCATAGTACGATCCTGTCTCAGCCATCCACCCCTGCAATCACCATGGTACTAAACTCGCTCTCTCTCTCTAATCTCTCTACTTGCTTTAAAGGCTGTACCTTTTTTTTCTGCTTAATGATTTCATAAATAATCTTCTGAAATCTGTTATGTGCATTTGATTTGATTTGATAGACAGGAGAAGCAGCAGTGAACCCAAAAGCATACCCACTTGCAGATTCCCAGTTGACCATAAAAATCATGGATCTTGTTCAACAAGCTGCCAACTTCAAGCAACTCAAAAAGGGCGCCAATGAAGGTTTCTACTTTTCTCTATTACAACTTCTCTCTTTATTCACCACAAGTTATTCAACTTTCATAGTTTTCTAATTGAATAAGCACTAAAGTTAGCAACTTTCCATGTTTTTGATGTTGTCCTCGTTTTACAGTAGGGTTATAAGTTTTTGTGCAAGCAGTCAATGCCTCAAATTACTCCGTATTACTTTTATTCTAATTCTAATACTCCGTATTACTTTTCCTTTATGTTTTAGAAGTAGTAACCCTGATGTGTACGGTAGTTTTGTTTATTACTCCGTATTAGTGTAATCTCTCAGCTAGCTACACTTTTGTTTTTCTTTATTTGCTGCAAATAATAATACGGAGTAATAAACGCGGCTAATTATTGAGTTTCGGGAACAGGGAGTAGGCAAGTACCCATGCATTCACATACATCAATGGCTATGAAGACATCAACACATTCACATATATAGAAACTAACAAGTATCTAGGATAGCACTTGAACTATCATCTATGAATATAAATCTCGTTTTGAGAGCTGATCTCAATTAGTCATTGCAGCAAGATAAATGCGATCGAAGCACCAAAATGTGCCTTAGTACTCTTTCAAATCAAACAATACTTACATCAACTTTCACCCATTGTGGTGCTTTATTACTCTTTCTTGTACCTCCACTATATCCGTACGCCCTTATCGACCTACAACGAGATAAGAAAGATCAAATCAATATAATAGAATAACCTAAGTTGTCTTTTATGAACATTATTGCTTGTTAGAATTAGCAATAACATGTTGGGACGAACTCACGTATTAAGTAGAGCTTTATATCCCGAAGGCTCAAACTTTCCTAGTGGGTCAAACCAATATACATGATTATGCTCAACAATATCCAATATTATAAGCACCCAATGATCCCTGATAACGAAAAAATCAACTTCACTTAATCAATAACAAAAATGAACTTCACTTAATCATGTATTAGAATAAAAAAAGTACTTACTTGTTGTAAAATGGAGCCAAATATATGGGTTTTCTCCCTGTGTTCATGAACTCATGGATGTACGTCGTCATCTCATCCGCATTATGCCCAATGATCGAAAGAAATTCCGGACATAGAAACCCATATCGATGATTGTCACAAATACTATGCAAATACCTGTAGTATGTAAAAAAAATCAATACTACTATGTACCATATACATCTTTGTGACTCAAAAATAATTACAAATTGTGATTAAATAGTACATACTTACCCAACAAAAGTCTTAATGCACGACACATTGAGTTTTTCCATATTCAGCAACAATTTGATGTCTTTCTTTGTTAGAGAAATTATTTGCTCATAGCCCACAACATCCTTACTCAAAGCAAGTTCAGATTTTCCTCCATCAACCATCATACTAACCAACTTAGACAATATTTTCCTAGATTCAAACTTTTGTTCCACACTAGCTTTCACAATATTGGTTGATGTAGCAAACGACTCCATTGTTCTAATACTTTTTCCACTCTCGGCTTTCTTTGATTCTTCACAAGTATGTTGTTTTGGTTGTTCACTGATTAACTTCATTGTAACTTGAGGTGTTACTTCCTGATTAAGCTTCATATTAACACACAAATTGGAATTATAAATGACGTATAACAATTAAAACTTATAATTGATTATAATCGACATTTACCTTAGGATATCCAATATTTATTAAACTTTTCGGCCATCGAACAAAAGATCCAACCGCCTCACCCACGGTAGAAAATTCTTCGGTTGGCAAAGGTAATTGTGTACCCTCCTCTCCCTCCAAGACAACCTCAATTGAGACCCTTACCTCATTTTCTCCAAATGGACAACCGTGAGATCTTGAACTCTCTGTTGGGGCCCGAAAAACTCTTCCAAGAGCCATCTTTCGCAAGTCCATATCGAACACATCTAACTGACATTCAAGGCCCTTACAAAATATAACGACAAGATAGAAGAAAATGACAACATGTACACATAAATTCATTTGGAAAAAACAGACTTCACATAGAATTTATGACTTACCATCTCCGGTATGTCACCAAATGGATCAGGTTCATCATCTTCATAGCAACTAGCTTTCCCACTTTTGCAATTGACCTCTAGTGCAAGATCTCTCTCAACAGAATAACTTGTGTTTCCATTGTTGGTCATTATGTCACTCGTTGTCCTTTTCTCAACCATAAGATCTATTTGTCTTAACATATTAGCTTCTACTGTCTTAGTGATCTTTTGAGTAATTGCTTCCAAAAGCTCTTTTGATATTCCTCCACTTCGATCATTACTACTTTTACCAAAGTACTGCTTATGTCCTACCTTTCCACCAACACCTCTGACACGACCATAATGCTCTTCATTTCCAAGTGCTTTAGTTAGCACGTCAACCTTTCCAATAGGTGCAAACTCCCCTTGCAACACTTGTTCCTTTATAGAATGCTGTAATAAAATAAAATAATTTTTGGTTCTGAACGAAGTAAATTTGAAATTATATTTGAAATAAACATAAGTGTGCTTACAATTTTTTCTATTGCTTGCGTAGTCTCCACATTAAGACATTCACCATCTTTGTCAACTCTTCCCTCTATCCATAAATCACCTCTTCGATGGTCATGATAGTAGTATCATTAGATGAATCAGATAACTTTTTAGCATGCAACTTCATCCTTGTTTTTCGATATCCCCCACGAGACATTCTATGCGGATATATATTCCTCTTTTGCCTTTATGTTCCACTTACACTTATAGCCTAATAAAAAAACAATTAGTTATCAAGCTTGTTTTTCTAAGGACAACAACGATATAAACACACATGAACAATACATACACAATGAATCAATTTTACACCACACCTTAAATTCATCTGTCATGCGTGTCTCTTTAAATCTCTTCCAAACTTCAGGTTTAATGTACGGGTATTTAGCTAGTGGATCATCATCAGTGGGCACCTTCCTTTTTTTCAGCTGTTTTTTGTACACATACAAAGAAGTCAATGTTGACTTGAAGTTCGACCATCTAATACCAGCAGTGGTGATGACTTCATCCTTCTTGGAAAGTGGAACGTTAAAAATAGTCTACAAAAGGTAAATAATATGTTAATACATTCTTGCACACAAGTCTAATACCCGATGGACAATGTTTGATCTTTTCTTTAAGAAAATTGACCCTTACCAAAACATCATCCCAAATCTTTTCTTTAGTATCATTTGCAACCTTCTTCCAATTGGAAATATCAATTGGCACTTTTGTTCGTGCTAGTACCCCAATGTAACTTTTATATTTATCACCAATAATTCCAGTTGCCTCACCAAGTTCATCGAAGGTAACATCAAGCTTTTTTCCCATCATCACGTAAAGCTATCAATTCCTTCATCAACACTACACTTTTACCCTTTGTTTGTTTGACCCAATTCTCGGAATTAGTGGTTTGAGAATGCGATTGAGAAGACATAATGACCTGTGTGCTGTAGAACAATACAAAACAAATTAGATAAATATTAACATATCACATAAAATAATTAAATTTGCAATCTTAAAAGACAAGAACAATTTCAACACATATATCTAGATATTACGGAGTATTAATAATTCAAATGTAGAATCATTAACATATCTCAAAGTAAGCTAACATAAAATTCAACAAATTTCATAAGTTGTAACTAATTTTAGCACAATCAGTGATATAAACTATTAATTATCAAAGTGTACTAGCAGATTTTGTGAGTTAAACCCACAACCCTTTAGTGTGATCATCCCGCATATAAAAATCGTCCTCCTCATCATTTTCAGCCACCACCGGTAGTCCACATGAAAAGGGAGGCAACTCATCATCTACCTCATCCATATTATCATGGGCCACAAACTTCTTTTTACCATGAAGAACAACCGACCACTTTTCATCTGCCGGATCGGTTATGTAAAATATTTGTTTTGCCTGGCTAGCCATTACAAATGGCTCAGTTTGATATCCCTCATGTTTTAAATCTACCAAGGTGAATCCCATCTCATCAACCTGAACACCCCCATGATCAACCCACGTACAACGGAATACAGCTATCTTGAATTGTACATAGTCCAACTCCCAAATATCCTTTATGACACCAAAATATGTCATAGGATCATAAGAAGGGTTCTTATCTTTAGCACTAGAAACACTCATTGACATAGCAGTTAAAGATAACCCACTGTTTTGCATAGTACTTTTACCATCTTGAGATTTTGTGTAAAAAGAATATCCCTTCATATCGTAGCCTTCATAAGATAGAGCATGCATCAAAGGTCCATGTGCTAACCAACTTACAATTTGAGGTACTTCTTTAGGATTCTCTTCTAGTTTAATAGCAACTTTTTCATTGAACCATTTGATAAATGATCGATTATGCTCCAATGCTAACCACCTCTCTTCTTTTGATGGGTTTTGTTCTTTAAGAAGGATTTTATGGGCCTCCACATATTTATCAACATCTTCTAAGTGTTGAAGTATGTAAAGATGTGCTTGATCAAGTTCTCCTTGGCTAATCATGATTATTTTTTTGCCAATTGTACCCTTTCCTATCAGTCTATCTTCGTGACGAGATGTTGGAAGTCCGATAGATTTAAGATTTGACATATACTCACTAGCAAACTCTAGGGCCTCTTCTGCCACATACCCTTGAATCATAGAACCTTCGGGTTGACTTGTGTTCCTTACATAATTTCCCAAGGGTTTCATAAATCTCTCAAATGGATACATATTTCTCACAAACACTGGTCCACATATTTTGATTTCTCTTACCAAATGAACAACAAGGTACTCCATTATATCAAAAAAGGAAGGGGGAAAGAACATCTCAAGTTGACACAAAGTAATAACAACATCTCTTTGTAATGCATTCAATGTATCTGCATCAACAACTTTGTTGAATATTGCATTGAAAAAATAGCAAAGTCGAATAATGGCATGTCTAAAATGTTTCGGCAAAACTCCGCGAAGTGCAACCGGGAGTAGCTGTTGCATTAAAGTGTGACAATCATGAGATTTCAAACCCACTAATTTCAACTCCTTCATTGAGACAAGATTTTTTATATTCGACGAGTATCCTTGAGGTACTTTAACACCATGCAAACACTCACACATACTTTTTTTCTCTTCTCGCGACAAAGTAAAGCATGCCGGAGGTAAGTTCTTGAGCCTCTAACTTGTGGTGCCAACTGTGGTCGTATCTTTTGTGACATCATATCTTCTCGAGCATTGATACCATCTTTAGTCTTACCAGGAATGTTAAGAAGTGTGTTGATAAGACTATCACATACATTCTTTCTCCACATGCATGACATCTATACAATGTCTGACGGATAAGTGTTACCAATACGGTAAGTCCCAAAATATAGACTTCTTCTTATACAAGGACTTCTGAGGTGGCGGCTTATAGGGCTTTCCAAATGAATTTTCAATATTTTGAACCTTTTCGTAAACCTCTTTTCCACTTAAAATCTTAGGAGCATTCCTATCTTCTTTTTTTCCATTGAATGACTTCAGTTTTTTCCTATAAGGGTGAGACCGGTGAAGAAACCTTCGATGAGCAAGATACACGTTCTTTCTACCGTGAACTAAACGATCAGAAACTGTATCATCCTCACAAATTGGGCATGCTTTAGCACCTTTCACGGTATATCTAGACAAATTGCCATAAGCTGGAAAATCATTAATAGTGCAAAATACCATGGCGAATAATTGAAAAGTCTCTTTACGAGAAGCATCATATACCTCCACACCTTTATCCCATAATAAATTTAAATCATCAATCAATGGTTGAAGATAGAAATCTATATCATTTCCAGGTTGCTTAGGCCCTGAAATCAATAGTGACAACATAATATACTTCCTTTTTAAGCTTAGCCAAGGAGGTAAATTATAAATTGTGAGCAAAACTGGCCATGTGCTCCACTAACTACTTAGGCTTCCAAACGGGTTCATTCCATCGGTACATAGTCCTAGTCTTAGATTTCTCGCATCTGAACCGAATCTAGGGAACTTATAATTTATTGATTTCCATTGTGTAGAATCAGCTGGATGTCGAATCTTGTCATCGGGTACTCGACCTTTGGAATGCCATATTAAGTTCTCAGCATCTTTAACATTTCCAAAAAGACGCTTAAATCTTGGTATGTTGGAAGGTACCATAACACTTTAGATGGGCCTCCTTTCTTCACTTCATTATTTTTTCCCTTGAACTTGTAACGAGAAACGCCACATTTTGGACACTTGTCTAGATCTTTATAATCATTTCGATACAAAATGCAGTCGTTCGGACAAGCATGTATCCTTTCATAGGTAACCCCCATTGGACATAAAATCTTCTTAGCTTCATACGTACGCTTCGGGAGTTCATGGCCATCGGGAAACCCTTCACCAACTGCCTCAAGTAGCTTTGTGGAACTTGTATCACTCCATCCACTTTCCGCCTTTAGGTTATACAATTTCAATGTATAAGACAAAACTGTGAGTTTTGAACCTGGATATAGGGGTTTCACTCCATCACTTGCCAACTTATCAAAGATATGTGTTGGGTGTTGAGAGCCTTGTTTCACATCATTAATCATATCATCTACTCGATCCTCATCATCAACAGCATAATCATCTCCATCAGACTCTCCTCCTTCCTCACCGTTATTACTTGTATTAGGTATCAACTCCTCCCCATGCCAAATCCACCTCGTATAACTTTTATCAATTCCATTACATAAGAGGTGATTTTTCAATTCTCTACCATCAACGAAAACATTATTTCCACATTTAACACATGGACAATAAATTGCGTCAACGTTCTCAGCGTTATCAATAGCGTATTTAACAAACTCGTCTACCCCCTTCCTGTATCTAGGATCCAAACGATCAATAATCATCCATTCACGACCCATTGGAAATCTGCTTTAATCACCTATACAAAAAAATATTTATATACAAAAAAATTCTTCAACATTATCATATCTAATGATCAAATAATGATCAAATCCCTACAAACTTACTAACTATAACACGATCTCTCAAGGACACTTACTCTCAAGTAATGATCAAATCCCTACAAACTTACTAACCTTGTCGATAAGGGCTGAACTCTTAAGGCAAAATGGACTCGGTGACACAAAACCAAACTGAAATAAGTTGAAAAGAGCAAATCCTTAGTACTTTACTACTCCGTACTAGTATTATATGGATATGGTGCTTTATGTCTTTAAGGAAATAGACTTGTATTAATGGAGAAAAATCCTAAAATTATTAATTAGTGTGGACGAAATAAAACAATCCCAAAGTATATAGGACACAAGCTAAGGTCAACGGGGCTCATTTATAGCCAATGCAGTACACAGTTGCCACACAAGTTAAGTTAGAAAGCGTGATAGCAATCAGAGAAGACTTTAGATGCAACATCTTTTACCATAACAACTTGATCAAATGAGACAGCCAGTAAATAAATACAAACCCCCCATTTACTCCCTTTTTTCACCTTCTTTTTTCATGGATATTCATTTACCATTTTACCCGTCTTCATTTCGAAACATGTAAAACAGACAAATAAACCCGTTTCTAAAAAAACCAAAATCAGAATGATTTAGTACATTCTCCCATTTCGACGGGTGTGGTTGTGCTTCGTGTCGACCCATTGTACCCAACCCCTCAAATGGTTTGATCCAAACCCCATTTCTACGACAAATCTAACAAGACGATAACGTATCTTCAAAGGTAACAACACACAAGTCGTAGACTCATAGCTCATCAGGCAAGAATATAATTGTATTAAGCTTATAAATCTTCAACACTATAACTAATAAACACGAGAATAATATCGAGTCCAGGCTAACATAAGAATGTGAACAACAGCTACTCGTATACAGTTTTCAAACAAATGAAACAGTCGGGCTAGACCAAACGTATAAAAAAGACATAGAAACGTAGTTAACAGTCCTACAGTTTTCAAACTAATGAACCACTTGAACTCGAGCAAACGACATATATAACAAAAACATATGAATGTCAATTACAGCTACGGAGTATATAGTTTTTTAACTAATGAAACAGTCGAGCTAGAGCAAACGACATAACAAAAACAGGTGAAATTGTAAATTTAAATAACAGACCCACAACTTACAAACAAGTGAACAACTCGAGCTAGAGCTAGAGCTAGAGCCAATGATATAACAACTATACAGTTTTCAAACTAAAATCTCGAGCTACATCAAACGATATAGTAAATAGTAAATAACAGCCCTACAGTTTCACTAATGAGACACTCGACAAAGACATGTGAACGTAAATAATAGCCCTACAATTTTCACACTAATGAAACCCGAGCTAGAGCAAAAGATATAACAAGAACATATGAAGGTAAATAACAGCCACACAGTTTTCAAATTATGAAACACTCGAGCTAGATCAACATAGAGGCTACAGTTTTCAAATTAATGAACCACCCGTTATCGTCTTGTTACCATTGTACCCACCCTAACAACAACAAACAAAATTTAATGCTAAGCTCTCATTTTCTAATGCAATCAAACTAGCATCCATATCCTAAACTTCACGGTTCAATTGAGCCAATCCAGGGTGTAAATGGGGAAATTCACCAAATGAAGGATCATATGCAAGGGGAAATTCAGCAAATCAATCTTGGCACAAATTGAATTGGTGGATAGATTACTGAAATTAACGTCAAAAATGTAGGATAATCACCTGATCCGAAGACAAATTATTCTTCACACAAATTGATTACGAGTCAAATAGACTTGAGTTAATGCTGCGTCTCAGGAGCTACAACTTTGAATCGTAAGTAATCCTGCTCGATTTTCTAGGGTTTCAGGAAGATTTTCCTCCGATTTCTAGACAGAATGGAATTGTTGATTTTGCGGAAAAACTGGAAATCTGAAGAAAGTGAAGTGATGATGACAACGACGATGAAGTTAGGAGGGATGGGCGATGGCCACCTAAACCCAGCGTCCGCGTGACGGAGAACCCCGGCTTAACAACAATATCAACGATGGTTCTTCTCGGATTTAGAAGTGTAGTAAGATAAACTTCGAAAACCTGATCAATGTTAGCAGTTTGGTGAAAAGCGTTTATAATCCAAACTATCATTATGAACAACGAACTCAAAAACCCTAAAACGATCGAAAATAAACAAAAATAACGAAAATAACAGGAGGAATCGAGTACACGCGTGTAATTGATTAACCATAACAGCAACAGCAACAACATGAATTCAATATTCAACCACTACATTCAAATACACTCAATTCAATTCGATTCACAATCATACGATTACGCATCAAAATCCGCATAAACAAAGTAACACAAGCATACACTAACTATCATCTTAAACAACGAACACAAAAACCCTAAATCAATCAAAATCAAACAAAAAAACGAAAACAACATTGACGAATCGAATACGTACATGGAATTGATTGAATGCGGAATTCGAAAATCGAGGTGCTAGGGTTTGATTGCTACGATTAAACCGGTATGAATGTGTGGAATGTATGGAATTTATGTGAGCGATTTAGGGTTATAAATGGCGCGACGCCATTAAAAGGGGAAAATATTGAAGATGAAAGGAGGTGAGAAAGCTGTGAAATAAATTGAAGTGAGAGAGATGACTGAGAGATACTAGTTTATTAAGATTAATAGAATATTAAGAGTAAAATGAAAAAAAAATAAAGAAAGTTGGGTAGGATGCAAAGCCTTCAACCGGAAACCGTAAACCATTTAATATTAGTTTATTAAGAATAAAAGAATATTATTAGTTTATTAGGACTAATAGAATAGACATGGGTCACTATTTTATTAGTATTATATCAATATACATGGATTTCTTGTGTGCCCTACATCTATTCATATATTGTAGACATAGGTTTTACTTTGACCTATGTCTATAATTTATAGACATGGGTTTTAATTTTGACCTATGTATATTCTCTTTTATATAAATAGGTTTTTTAAATAACCTATGTCTATTAAAAATAGATGTGGGTTTTTCTTTTAACCTATGTCTATTAGGTCATGTCTATGACTAATTTTGTAGTAGTGACAGCCATGGGGGCTATGCTGGCTCAGACGGTCGACTCCGAAGAACGAGCCATCTATTACATCAGCAAAAAATTTTTAGAGTATTAGTGCAAATATACCATGCTCGAAAAGACGTGCTTGGCTCTAGTCTGGGCCACCAAGAAGCTCCGACACTATATGCTCAGCTACGAGGTCCATGTTCTATCCAAGATGGATCCGATCAAATACCTCTTCGAAAAACCCGTTCTCAATGGCCGAATTTCCAGATGGACTCTAATGCTGGCAGAGTTCGACTTGAAATTTGTACCGCTAAAGGCTATTAAGGGGCGAGTAGTAGCTGAATTTCTCGCCGATAGCCCGATAGCCGGGGAAGAACACACCGACACCTGGTCCTTCCCAGACGAAGATATTTTCCATAATACTTCCCTCTTGTATTGTTTATGTATCTTACCTTACATTAGACTCTCTTAAGCCTCCTTACAAGATATAAACCCTAGATTTAGAGTTCATCCTTTTAGATTAATCTTCCCTTAATCCTTAGTTAATCTCATTTTAATCTAGTTTAGTTAATCCCCCTTTCCACTAACCAAATAACAATACTCCAATTTTTCCCGCCGAATTAGTAAATCAAGTGAAATTAGTTATATGCAAATCAAACCCTTGACCTTAGATATGTAGTACATATTCTCTACCACTACACCACAATATCTTATTGTTTCAATTATCACTAAATTAATCCTAAAACTATACACTCCAATAATTTAATTAAGGAAAATTAAGAAAATAATCCGTTTCTACCGTATTAAATTACTCCGTATTAATTAACCAAAATATAACCAAATTATTCATTATTAATCAATCCTCAAATTAGAATATGTTTGTTTAAAACTTCACTATATGAATCAAGATTGATTATAATATTATAAATAATCATGACTATAATAAATTACAAGATTTCACCTTAAAATTAGACGATAATCAAGTCATATTTGATTGTGATTAGGATATAAGATTGTAATTAGGGTCTATATTAGGGATATATACGAGATTGTATATATATCCCTAATATACTAAGAGATTAACACTCACCTATAATTTTTCCGCCTTTTTTTGTGGAAAATTCATCGATTTTTATTCAATAAAAATCCAAAAAAGATACTCCCTCCATTTTTTATTTATTGCCCCGTTTCAATAAAATATACCTCACATATATTCATGAAATGTGGCAATAAATAAAAATCGGAGGGAGTACATACAAACAATTTTCCCGCCTACTCATATTCCACCTTCGCTATTTTGGTTATGTCCTACTGAAATTTATCTAACTTGACATGGCCAATCACACTACTAATTAACCAAAATAACAAAACTATTAATCAATTGTGCAAATTAGAATGTTTTATTATAAATGAAAGGCAACCATAATTAGGAATGATTGACTAAATTAACGTGCAAATTGGAATATTTAAGTATAAATGAAAGACAATCCTAATTTAGGGATGAAATATGCACGAAAATGACTAAATTAACGTCTGAATGTAGCCTTATGACTAATATGTTAATTGTATTTTACAATCTAATCTCTATGATTTGCGTTAGCGTATACTAAATACCGAGAGTTTATATATACCAACGGAAATACATTTTATTTTTATAATAATCATGACTGATATAACACTGTAATTAAATATTGTAATCCTCACTTGATATATATACAAAAATATATATACTCACTTGATACCACTAAGATCATTTTGGTAACACTAAGATCATTTTGGTACGGGGAGTACAAAATACGGAATATACTATTAAAATCCATATAAAAAAGTTTCACAAATTACATAATATAAGTCTTACGCCTGAGAGAGTCCATTTTTAAAAAAAATTGCTAATGAAAAATTGAATATTTTTTGCCACAAAGAGAACGTATCACGGCGTACTAACCATTAAAAAAAGTTCATTACTATACAATTTTTGATAACTATCTATGTGTTTTACTGTATGTTAAAGAGAGAAGTGAGTATCTCAAAATCTGAGATGACATAAACATAGTATAAAAATATAAACAATATTTTCATTAATTACACATTATTTAATATATTTCAAGACATTATTGAAGTTTTTTGATTAGTTTTATGATTTAAAAAATATTTTCCAATATCTAAAGTACACGGTCGATAAATAGTACGAAGTAAAAATAAAATAATGATTTTTTAATTTTAAATCTTAAATGAAATATTCTATAAGATAAATATATTATAAATACCGTGCATTGCACGGGGTCTATACTAGTCTTGTATTAAGAGAATACTTGAAGATTCATCCAAGCTTGACAACCTTGGAGTTGATTTGGGTTTCTTATTTATGCAAGTTTACATCTTTTTCATCATCTTGTTGTTGGTATAATCCTCTTTACTCTTGTTCTTGTTTATTTAATCAAGTTTGAATCTTTTTATATTGTTCTTGTTATTGTTCTTGTTCTTCATTATGGATGTTTGGTTTGTGGTGTTGTTTTCTCTTATTATTGTTAGTTTGTTCTTGATAATGAGTGAGTAGTCTCCTTGTGGGTTAGTAGGGGGATTAAGGGTAGATTATGGGTGATTAGGGTTTGATTAGGGGTAAAGGGTGAATCTTTGTTGTTAGTCACATATTGAGCATTCTATGTGTTTGTTGATATGCTTGTGTGAGTAGTAGTGGCCATGCTTCCCATACTTGTGCTCATCTTCTCATTGTTTGTCTAGTATGTGATTATGTTGAGAATAGTCTTAGACATAAGAGTGTGGACTAGGGTTTCGACACGAGAGCGTGAACCCACCTTGACATCGGTCTAAGTAGCGAGAGCCCGGACCGACTCTAGCAATTAGGAGACACCAACACCCTTGACCACCCCAATTACCCTACTACACTTATGAACCCGACCTAACCCACTTCTTTTCATATTTGATTTCATCTTCTTAGTTAGTCATCATTTCTCTAGTTCATTGTTTAGTTTGTGTTTAGTTATTTCATTTAGCCTTGTTATAGCTAATTTGTTATTAGTCTTGTTCACTCCTCTTCTCCTATGCTAGTTTGTCAATCATTAATTCTTTTTGTTTGTTTGTGACTTAGTCTCGTTTTTAGGCCGACCTAGTCTAGACCTTGCAATACCGTCTCCGTGGATATCGACCCTACTTGCCCTAGCTACCCACTAGGAATAGTCGGTTTTATATTGATCGGCGGGACCCACAACAAATCCCACCATCACTGTATCCGCTCAAACTCAAATTGTCTTCAGGATAACTAAGAATCGTTAGGCTCGAAAATATTTGAGCGTGTCAGTATCCGCTCAAACTCAAATTGCCTTCAGGATAACTAAGACCCGTTAGGCTAGAAAATTTTTGAGCGTGTCAATATCCGCTCAAACTCAAATTGCCTTCAGGAAAACTAAGACCGGTTAGGCTCGAAAATGTTTAAGCGTGTCAGTATCTGCTCAAACTCAAATTGCCTTCAGGATAACTAAGACCCGTTAGGCTCGAAAATGTTTGAGCGTGTCAGTATCCACTCAATCTCAAATTGCTCTCAGGATAACTAAGACCCATTAGGCTCAAAAATGTTTGAGCGTGTCAGTATTCGCTCAAACGCAAATCGCCATTAGGATAACTAAGACCCTTTAGGCTTGAAAATGTTTGAGCGTGTCAGTATCCGCTCAAACTCAAATTGCTTTCAGGATAAATAAGACCCGTTAAGTCTTGAAAATGTTTGAGCGTGTCAGTATCCGCTCAAACTCAAATTACCTTCAGGATAACTAAGACCCGTTAGGCTCGAAAATGCTTGAGCGTGTCAGTATCCGCTCAAACTAAAATTGCCTTCGGGAAGACACTCTTCAGGATAAAGTTTGAGCGGAGAATCAGGTTGTAAAGGTGTACCCGTTTGCTGATACGTCATTGCTCTGATTGTAGCATTCTGGGATAATTATTGACTCACGTTGGGGAGTGAAGTAGTTGCGTGGAGATTTTGAAATGACTCAGGTATGACCCTCCGCTTATGGCTGGCGAGCCCTTCACGCTAGTCTACTGGACTATAAACGACCTGACCGGAAGGCTGCCAGGTCGTAATCTGCGATTGGCCTGGTAGCTACTCTGACTTTCGCCTTGTCCAAGCCTCAGTCAGAGTGGGGGCTCTGTAGACACCCGCATTTTGCCTCCTAGTGTCTATAGCAGTTCCCGACAAAACACCCGATGATGATTGGACGCAAACGTGACTTAGTATACTCGGATTTGGGCTCGAAATCAATAATATCCGACATGGACATTTAGCGGAGTACACATTTCTCAAAACCAACCTCAAATTCAGGCCCAGTGGGTCGTTCCGAGCAAAATAAGACTAATTTGGGCCAAAACCGACACCAAAAATAAAACCGTCTTTTGGCGACCGGGTCAAAACCCGGTCAAAGACGAACCCGTCACACAAATCAGCCAAATTCAACTTCTCGAAACTGGCGCCCAAATCAAAATTCAAATAAATCAATCAAATCAACAAAGTCAACCTCTTCCAAAAATAGCTCGATTCTCTTGATCCACTCGATCGAGTGGATTGACCCACTCGGTCGAGTGGAGCGTCATTTTCCGGATCAGGCCCATTTTCTAGGGCACTCGATCGAGTGCACTAGGGCCACTCGATCGAGTGACCCTAGGTCGTGGGGTAAACTCTATAAATACCCCACGACCCCCTCTCATTTGACAAGGATTTTTACCTACATTTACCCTACATTTTCAGCCCTACTCTCTACACTACAAGTCCTTAGCAACCCTAAGCAAATACACACAAAAACCGAGTCCCTCGTCCCTCGAAAAACCGACGAATCATCCACACACACACACACACACACCATAACTCGCGTACATCCTCGATACTCCGGCGTCCCGTCGCTATTTACGAGTCCATTTCCGAGGTCCTTTACTAAGCATGTATGTTGAGGGTGTCCTAAACCCCATTTCGATCCTTACTACTTCGTTTTTATTTACATTTTCGCATTGTCTATATAGTAACTATACTAGTATCCTAACACTAACTTTAACATAACGCTAACATTTTATTTCTTGTATACTAACTTCTATCTTTTCGTTACTAACACATTATCATACCGTGTATATATACACTAGTACTAAAATTCGGTTTTAAATACGTTTGACTATAACGATCGCAGTCCGTCTAATCCCTTTACGAGCAACAACGGAGGTGGAGCCCTTTCGAGGAGCCCCGCCCCAATGTACTCAAGGGCGTGACGTGATCGCGATTAATAATAGTTGAACGCATTTGATTCCATTTTTATTAGTACGGAACCCGTTGACACGAAAACCAACATCACATAATCCGAAAGGATTAGTTTCGATGTCGTGACGTAGAGGGATGCAATTTCGTCACTAATACAAAATTTCTAATCTAGCGAAAACATTTTCATAAAACTCCGATAACGGTATTATAATCGCATGCATACGCGATTATAGCACCGGAAGCCGAATTAAACTCAAATCGTGCGATATTTGCGTTTAATTTGGCCAACCATCAATTTTGAAAAAAAAAAATAAAACGAGTTGGTACTCGTACAGGGGCTACTCGACCGAGTACGTAGGCTACTCGATCGAGTAGCACCCATAAATTTGGGCAGTAGCCTTTTCGAGGACACACTCGACCGAGTCAGACCACAACTCGACCGAGTGGGTCCTGTAGCCCAGAAAACCTAGAGCTTAAATGCAATATTTAAGCGTCTTCTTTTTTTTCGCCTTTTAGTCGACACGTGTAAAGTCAATCACGTGAACCCATTTTTCAAAACCCATACATATCACGACACTATAGTGACTTTGATCGATTTTTCGACGTGATAAGTCGGGACAAGGCATCGAGACATGGGATCGAGCTAGCGTCACGCTTAGGTCCTATGTCTCCGTCCTTCGTTTAATACACAACGCAATGTGTATTTAATCGGGGTTCGTCCATCTACATAGTCCACGGTCTAGTTTACATACGGGTCCGTTCTTATCTTTTTATTATTTATTATTCTGTTTGTATATCATTTGTAATTTTTGTATTGGCCGGGTTGTATTTCCGCCCGTGTAACTTGTACGTTATTTACTTTCGAGTTTGTTTATTTACTTGCTTATCGCTTTATAAATGAACCTCGCATGCTAAATTACTCCGACCACATTCAAGATGCATTAAATGACGTAGTTAACGCAAAATTCACATGCTTAGCCCGAAAACGTTGTTTGCATATCATTTAGTCATTTTACTAGCGCGCGCACACGAACACGAACGATGTCTTAGTAGAGGCCGCCATGTGCGGGCGGGGTTGGGTGTCCTTAGTGGGCTTCCCAACACGTACCCTCACCCCTTACTCAGAACCTTGGTTTCCGGATGCCCGAAACCATTGGCGCACGAGAGTCATTCTATATACGAAAGCCGGTTTAAATGGTATCGATATTGCAATGCAAAGGAACGAGCCCCATAAACTCTGAAATCGAAGTGGGCCGCATAAACTTTGTATACAGCCCATGACGACATAGAGTGGGCTCGTATGGTTCCGAATAACCACAAAATTCGGTGGCGACTCCATTTTGACTTAAATTTCGAACCCGAGAACAATCTCACCACGAGATTCATTCGCCTACCCAAAACCGCGCGTGGCCGCGTCGGGGTGGACCTACGTCATGTCCACAATATTGTTTCGATTACAAAGTAATATTCTATTCTATAACTTTTATCATTAGGGAAGTGGACCTCTCTACACCAAAAAATACACTGATGCTCATATAGTTCAACAATTCTTAAAACAAGTAAGCATAAAGAATTTTATTGGAGAGGGATTAAAGGGCAAGCAGAAAGAATACGATGACGTGCTAAACTCATATAATCTGTAATACATTCTATCATTTCCTCTGTTTTTGGATTCATTCATCACAATTAATTAATTTTAAGACTATTACTCATTTGTTATGTGTTATCTTACAGTGAAGACGTTGTAGAAATTGAATGGATGAACGTAACCCGCAGCGCAACGCAAACGTTGTTATTACCAGATGAGGAATTATATGATACGGTAAACAAATCTCTAACAAGTTTTAATCTTATAAATTCAAATGCTTCTAAATAAATCTAACAAGTTCCGTTTTAATAGCCGATCGATTTGTATGGAATTTATACTACATTAGGAATGAAGGATATCATATACATTCCAACAAAGTCAGAGGTAAGTATATCAAATTGGTGTACTTATTTTCGGTATGTAAGGTTACAGTTGTTTATTTGATATTTATCTTTTGTTTCAGGAATTAGACCCCAAGATATATCGTTCTCTGAAAACAGCGTACTGTAATGTAACATACTTGCCTGATGATGCAAAATTTGTGAGAAAGGTACACCCAATGATTATAGTATTAAAAGTTGACGATAATTAACTATAAAAAAAATCTGTTTATGACTGTCAAATGTGTAAATTTTCAGATCTCTATGCTAGTTCACACCAAAGATCCGATGCATTGGATTTTGGTTGTCTGTGATCTAGAAGATGGAAAGAATTACATCCTTGATTCATGCAAGACAAGTTTTTACAAAAGAAGGTCTATTGAAGCTAAAAAATTAGTAAAGAATGTTTCAAACATTTTACAACACTACCCTGGCTATCAACAAATTTCCAAAAAAAAAAAGGAGAATTTCCAGTGGAAAGTGTATAAAATGCAGCGCAGCAAAGGAATGGAAGTGATTGTGGTGTCTTTGTTATGAAATGGATAAAGGTATTACATGACAAGGGGAAATGGGGAAGTAAAACTTATTTTGATGATATCACACAATTTAGGCGTCAAACAAGCTTATATCTTTTGATGTGGGATAAGAACTATGTGAACGATTTTAGTGTTAAGACACAGTATAACATCTTATTTTAATTGTATGTAGACTTAGTTATATTACTGTAATAGACAAGATTTATTAATATGAAAATGGCAATCAATAGATTAATCGTTTATTACTGGATATGTTATGCACGCATCGAAATACAAATATGAACAATGAACATCTCTAAGATATCCTTAGACGAAATATGTACAGCAGATATATAAATATGTGCTGTAGATAGTAATCATCACACAAGAGCACATAAGTTTATATTCGATGTATATAAGCACAGATTCAAATATTTATGAATGAATTAAATACACTTGAGTTAATATTGATTTGTTTAATACCAACTTTACATGATAAAAAGATGTGCATAATCAATGCAGACGTCTTTTCAATATTCAATGCTCAAAGCTGATCATTAAATTTTTCTATATCTTCGTCTTCAATTTGCCTTACTCGTTAAATTAACATCTCCAAATCTTATTTTTTTTTCTCTACTTTTGTGAACTGGTGTATGCTTTACTCATCACTCATATCCTTTTATGACTGAAGTTCCTTTTATATACAATGTATGATATATATTCTTTTTTCTGATATATTTTTCATTCAGGTATATTAACAAGATGAGATATTTGTGCAATGGGTAGTCGATAAACAATGAGGTTGAAGATAGAGAAACAATGATCAACAATTCAAGGCAACAGAAGATACACAATCTGTCCTTCCTTTACAGTCAGTTTCATGAGGTTGAGGCTGATGGTAGATGTTTCTCACTAATAACAGAAGTTTTGCGTAATGAAGATTATATGGGAAAAAAATGTTTGAAAAACTTCCCTCTTATAATGACAAGGGTAACATGGAAGTTGTGTGCAAGAGCTGGGCACAAATGTTTCTGTTACATCGTGATGCACCTCAGTGGAATCTCGATTACAATAGAAGCTTAGAAACAACACATGTTAATGGAGTGATGATTCTTCGTGGGGGTGGAACACTATTGCACTGATAATATACATGCTAAACGAATGTTGCACGATTTCCAACAAGGCAAAGATGTTGCACACTTGACAACTGTTGAAGAAAAGGAAAATGATAAACAACTTATGCTAGAAGAGTTTGTAGAAGCATACAAAATAGCTAAAGGGTAGTTCACAGGAAGGAATGTTTACTTGTATTGATGAAGTTAATCTTTGCCTTATTTTGTGCTTCATAAATCTAGTTTAAAGATCATCAAGGCAGCCAATTATGTCGAACTGTCCCTATGTATGCTAAAGTTTACGTTATGTACGTTTAAACTACTTATGTCTTATTTTTTCCTATAATATTATTTATGCAGTATGCTTAAACTAGTTATGTCTTATGGTTTCGTATAATGTTTAAATGAGCTTGATATTTACTTTATTTTGTACTTCATAAATCTAGTTTAAAGATTATCAATGCATTCAATTGTGTTCAACTGCCCCTATGTACGCTAAAATCTACGTTATGTGCACTTAAAGTACTTATGTCTTATGTTTTACAATAAACTTATGTACAACATATAATATCTTATATACTTAGAATTTGATATTTAAGTAATTAATTTATGTACGCTAAAATCTAAGTTATGTACACTAAAAGTACTTATGTCTTATGTTTTACAATAAACTTATGTACAACATATAATATCTTATATACTTAGAATTTGTCCTATTTTCAAAGAAGATAACTCGATTATAAATCGAATACCCAAAGCAAAACTTATGACATAGTACTCCGTATCTTAACAAGAGCCCGTTTATTTTAATAAATCCCACAAAAGAATACTCAAAATTGGTATCTGATCTACTTTGTAGCAACAAAAAAAAGTGATCTCTTAAGATCTTTCCGGATTATCTTCAACAATTCAGTGTTGTAAGTTTATTCTAGCTTATCTTTTCCGATTATCTTCAACATTGCGGTACTGTGTGTTATATTGTTGCTTTTTGAAAAAAAAAATTGAAAATTGGTGTAAAATAATACTAGCAATCTGCAATTATTTTTTATCTAGGTTTAAATACGGTTTTACTGCATTAGGATTCAAGTATCGATGATTATTCAAGTTATACAAATTAGGTACTCAGTTGACTCTGTTCTTATTTTTATTTGATGTTAATTAGGTTAACAAACAAGATGAAAACAAATCAGGAAAAAACTGGAGTAAAGAGGGAAGCTGCCCATCAGAACGAAAGTATATAAACTAGCAGTACTCCATAGTGAACCTCATACTCTCAATGTAAATGATGCATATTGATTTTTCATTATTTATGTATAGTTGCATGTAAAAAGAGACGGGTAGAAGTAAAGGATGCTCCCAATTCTGATGATTCTAAGGATGGTAGTTTTCAGACACCGAAATCACAATTACACTTACTGTCAGATGCAGTTGTAGGTATGTACATTAGTTGTTTTAGTTAACTGTTCATAGAACTTGAACTTATTAGATATGCCCTATATACATGTCATTTAAATCTGTTTTGCTCACTCAAATTTACAGCTGTCGTTAATAAGCCTACAATAACTAGAAGAAAGAGAGTTGTACATGCAGTGAATGAACTCCCATCATTGACCACAAGGATGTCCCTTGAAAGTTTGTTTAAATTTGTAAGAAATCTGTCAGAGAAGCAAATTGCAGATATTAAAGAATTGGGGTTTGCGGATATAATTTTTCTAAGTTGCAGAGAAGCTTGCTCATTGGCTTGTTTCCAATTTCAATCCTGATTCATCAACATATAAAGGTAGGACACTTCAGGCTACGAATTTGGATGTACGCATAGCAACCGGGCATCCTATGGGACGGAATGATATTGTATTAGCGTCATATGATGACAAGGGCGGTGAATATAATCGATTAGTTGATGAGTTCAAGCAACAGTTTAAAGGTTCCAGGCTAACAAACAGTGTACTACAACTCATGCTAACAACTCAGTGGGATGGGGGGATCAATTCAAGCGGAACTTCATCGTTTATCTTTTCTCTATTTTTATAGAAGGTAGCTGTTCTGTAAGTCCAAGCTTAAAGATATTAAAATCTTTAATCGACTTGTCATTGGTACCTACATTTAATTGGTGCCAATTTTGTCTCAATTCTTTCATTGAGGATGTTGATTTGTGGAAAATGAATACAGCAGAGAGAAACAAGTGCTTTGATGGACCTATAATGGTCTTTGTGTTTATCTATCTTCAAGGAATGTGTTACTGAAACAGCAAACCTATTTGTGCTTTCCCAACAATGTTGTTTTGGACACAAGATTCCATTTCAAAGAGAATATTGGACGAAGCAAAGAAATCGGGTACATTTGGTAATGGTTTTGTGTTGCCATTACAGCCCCTTGATTGGTACAAGGGGGATGACTGTGAAACCTGTACTCCTAAGGTTTCTTCACTAGTGAAGAAGGAGAAGCTAGTAAAGGACAATGTGAAAGATAATGTGAACAAGGAGGAGGAAGTAAAAGATGATAATGAGGAAGCGAAGGAAGAAATGCATTGGGTACAAAATTTGATCGACCAGTCTTGTCAATTCTCAAAGTCTTTCAGGGGTTTGAAAGATGCAATAAAGGTTGCAAAGGTTGCCTCCCCCAATGCAAATCACTCATAGACTTGGAAAATTTGGCAAATGACTTTATAGATAAACTTGCAAAAACCAAAAGAGAACAATAGTCAAGAGAGAATGGTAATATTTTTTTTATTTTTCTACTGCTATATACACGATAGTAGCACTTATATCCATTCATAGAATTTAAAACAGCATTGCTTATAATTATAACTTGAATATAGTACATATGTTTCATCTTTTACTGCTTAGAATCTGAAGAGAACAAATGGAAGGATGTTACTTATATCGCATCACAAGTTGTCGATGATGACACAACAAAAGGAGAAGAAAAAACAATTACCATACCTTCTACATGTCAAAGGGAATTCCCTTCTTTTTAGATACAGATTTTGGTCTAGATGAACTGACTCCACATGTAATAGAAATAATAGATCAGATCGTAGAAGAAGCTCGTTCTACCAAAAAGATTGAGTTAACAAAGAAGAAGAAGAAGAAGAAGGAGGAGAGAGACCCAATAATGCCAAGATACAATTTGTTGAACTCAGATGACAGCTTTAAACTCAGTCAGGATATTAACCTTGTCATGTATTGTAACACTTAAGTTACTCCTCTAGTAAATAAAGATGTGGAAAATGTGGATATAGAAAACACTCCTATGGTAAATGAACAAGTGTTCAATTACAAGACTATGGAAATAGTGGATATGAAAAATGTGGTTGTGGAAGCTACTACTATTAGAGATGAACAAGTGTTCAATAACAAGCTTGTGAAATATTGGAAAATATGGAATCTACTCCTGTGCATGCAATAGAAAATGTTAACTTAGACACTCCAATTGCTGTGAAAAATGTCAATCCGGAGAGCACATATTGTGGAAAACTTGGTCACTCCAACAATAGTAGGGAATGCACCTCAGAAAGATGATGAAATGAATGAAAAAGATATTGAAGTACAATACAAAAGGAAACAAGCAATACCAGCCATTTTCAAATCCCCTTTTATACAAAGGAACATCAGCTTTCTAACCAGTTTGAGCGCCGAGGAGAAATATGTGTCAGACTATGTATTTGTGTTAGATATGTGTTTAAGGTAAACAATTGATTTACATAGTTAAAGCACTGTCTGTTGTGATGTACATAAGATACTATGTGTTGCACATGTGTGAAATTTGTACATAGTTAAATCGGTGTCTGTTTTAGTGTACACAAGTTACAACTTATTGTATATAACTCATACAACAGATGTACATATGTAAAGAAGTGTCTGTTTTGATGTAGATAAGATACCAAAACTAATACACTAAATATTTTTTAATTTTACAGTGAACCTCTGTTTAAGTTTGAAAACATTCAGATTTCAAGGGGGTAATTGTTGATGATGACACAGTCTTAATGTAAACTTGAGCAACCAATTTTAAGTCTTTGGGGGCTATTGTTGAATGATTTGGAAAAGCTATCATCTCCATCATCTGTGAAGTGTGTTTATATGTCTCCATTTGATAAAAATGTGGTAATGTTATATATTCCATTAACAATGTCAACAGTGTAAATATATTTTTGCTCATGAATCTCTTCTAAACACTTCTTTAATGTTTCAGATTCCTACAAGTGAAATGCAGTTTGATGATGTGCAATTGGTAAACAAATAGATACTCCTTATAACCCTCATTCATTCATTCATTCATTCATTCTGAGAACTAATAGTGCTAACTAATAGAACTAATAGAACTATTAATAGAACTAATAGAACTAAGAGATCTATTAATAGAACTAATAGATACTCCTTATAACCCTCATTCATTCATTCATTCATTCATTCATTCATTCATTCATTCATTCAGTTCTTTAATGTTTCAAGGTCTTTTTCTACACAACAGAATTACCGGTTGTTGTTGTTTACTGTGTAAACTCAATCTCAAAGTCATTTGAAATAATTCATTTTGGGTTTGCTCAAGAATTTGACAGCCAACTGAACAGCTCTGAAGTTAAAGATCTATATGTAAGGACACTTATTTATTTTTTTACTTTTATGTACATTGAAATTTATGTTATCTTTGATGAATACTTTGTTATATTTGCAGTGTAATTATCTCTCTAAAAATTTCAAAAATAAGATCAAATGGGTCAATGAGGTGACAGACTATGGCATTCTGGAATATATTCCAAATTTTTGTCGTCATCTGGAAGTTGACAATGGTATTTTTTCAATGAGAGTCATGGAAACATACAATGACAATAAAAATACTTATAGCTAAGTGTTCAAACCGATAAACTTAATTATTCTACTTTCATCATTGATACTAATTTATGTTTGATTATATTTCCATATATAAATGTTGTTCATGTATATGTCCAGATCAATGTTTCATATGATAAGTATATAAGGATGATGAAGGTGCGGTATTGCCACAATTACTAACCTCAAACAGGAATCAGATGAAATGTGTAGCTTCCAAAAACCTCCTCCACCCCAACTTTGATTCCCAGATCCTGATCAGTGATAACGAAGGAAGAAAAAGTGCCTCCCATTGCCTTTATAAAGTTTTTAAACAACCAAGCAAAGTCGTTACCTGCATCGTGCATTGAGAAGACAGTATAATAAGATTTCTTATGTGCATCACGTATTATCTTAAGAACACAAATAATGACAAAGATAGCAATAAGAAAAGCTATTACCACTCTCTCTCCCAACAAGGCTAGCAGCAAATGTGACACATTTCTTGTGATGATCTATACCCTTGAAGGGTGCAAAGATCACCTTGTACTTATTCATGTTATATGTAGTGTCAAAAGATACCATATCACCAAAAAGCATGTAGTTCTTTATCATTATAGGATCAGCCCAAAATAATTGAGTGATCCTTTGCTTATCATCAACATCAAACTCAAAATAAAACGAGTCATAGATGGATTTCTTTTTCATAAGGATATCAATGAACATCTGTCCATCAGAGTCCTTGATTAAACTTCTTTATGTCTCTACCAAAAATTTTAAAATCAACCTTTGATGCACCTACATATTTATAACCATTTACAAACTGTTTGAATATCCTGAAAGTTTTCACAGCACCTTGGTTCACCATGGAGTTGTCAATGATCATCTTTTTGTGCAAAATGTTGAGTTTCATTGCCTTTTTAAGGTGCATCATTGTGTAAGGTGTATTCAAAAAATGGTTATGTTCATGAAATTATTTGATTTCATATCGCCTATTAGATCTTATTTCTAAGATGCTTTTAGCCATACAGCCAATCCTTGTTATCCCCCTTCTTTGTTGTTGTCCCTTATGTTCATATGATGTAACACCCGCTATTTTTCCTAAGCATTTTATTCTTTCTGTTAGGACTTCGTCTTAACTCTGTCACTTTTGGCCTCATATTTTATCATTTTACTAAGCTTTATTTTAATTTTTGAGTTTAATAATTTCTATTTTTAATTTTAAAGATTTAAAATTCTTTTAAATCCATTTATTTGGTTTCTTCGTAAACTAAGTAATTTTTCCGCGAGGAATTCTATTTTTCTCCCAATTGACATTTTTAAGCTTGGATTTAAGTTATTCCTTTTTCCTAAAAATGTTTGAATACGTTTATGGAATATTTTCTACTAAGATATATTTTAGTTACTAAAAACAAGCCATTTATGATTTTATTACGAAGCTTCGCGAATAATTATTTTCTTACGCGAGGTTACTCGAATTACTTTGAAATGCCTTTAACTATTTTACGATTATACTTTTTATCAACTTATAAATTATTTGAGACTGTTTTCTCACATTTTGGACCGACTAAGCTCTTGGTCACAAGTTTTATTACATTTTATTTAAACGATTCATTTTATCACATTAAAACGTAATCATAAGATAAATCATTTTCATTCATTGTAGCATTTATGTCAAAGCTTTTCTTACTCCCTCTCTTATCCCATTTGGCCGGCCAACTTATGGTCTAGGTACACTTTTGTATTCCTTTTTTTTGAAGCCTTAATTCATGCTTACTCCTTTAAGTGTTGTATCACCCATCTCCACCCTTACTCTCTACATTCATTTCTTTTACATTCACCAAAAATATTCATCACTCCCTTCTCCTCTCTTTTGGCCGTGTGACCCTCAGCCATTCTAGGCAAATTTTTGCTCCATTTCTAGTCCCAATCGCATCATTCTTATCGTCATAATCATCCTCTTTCCGATTCCTTCGTTAAGGTATTAATCGACATCATTTTCGATCAATTTTTACCTTGTTTTTTTTTAGTTTTCTCATGGTATTTTTCTGCCATGATTTACGTGTTGGTAGGATTTTTGGACGATCCCGAAGCCGACGAATACATCGTTGATTCAGACTTGGAGTGGAGGTAACGTCGATGTTACTCGGTATTTCAAGATTTTAATTGAGTATTTGCATGTATATATTTTTATATTTTATTTTGGCAATATATGTATGTCACGAATTCTGGAAAAAATTTTAAAGTTGAAATTTTGCATGTTTCGATATTTTTATCGCTTTTACGAGATTAACGATTAAATTGTTATATTAATTTGTAAAATCGTAATAATCGGCCTAAACATGTAATATATATTTATATTCTGGAAAAATGTTGTTTTTGATGATTTTTAGTAATTTAGTATTTTTCTGATATTTTTGATATCGATTATTGAATTATTATCGTTTTCGGACAAAAACGATTGAAAACCGATTTTTAGTTCTAGTACTTAAACATTTTATTTTAATCTGATTTTTGACGTGGTGAAACTTTCTGGTGAAATAGAATTTTCAGATTTTTTTCATAATTTTTCGGAATTGTTAAGTGGATGAATTAATTAATCACTTTAAATCATCGTTTATCGTTAAAACCGTGTTTGTTGTTTAAATTCTCGATTTCTGGTCTTTGGTTTAAATCTGGAAAAAATTATGATTCTGATGATTTCATATTAAAATGTATTATTATGATTTTTAGTGCCTTAATAAAATGTTAGGAACGATAGGTTTATTAATAAAATCGTTAATTGCGAAAACGGGTTTAAATGACGGTTTTGTTAAAATTTGTTGAATCTGGATTTTGGAAAAATCTGGAAAAATTATATTCTGTAAAATCAGGATTTTAAAAGTGTAATAATAATTTTTGGATATTAATACTTAAATCGTTTTGTAATTACTATTTTTACTAATCGTTATTGTCGAGATTGGACGATTAACGAGAAAACGGTTTAAAAACCGAGTTTTTAGAATTCTGGAAATTTTCTTTTCTGGACAGAATGTCCATAAATATAATTTAACTATTTTACATAAATTTTTTTTACTATTTATTAAAGTCTTTAATTAATAAATATGGATTTTCGGACAAATTTTGATTTATCGTTAAATGCTTCGTATTAACTAAAAGAATTATTTTTCCAGCAATTTTGAAAGTATTTAAATCTGAAACTTTAGGAGTTAAATCATCCCTTAACATACTCTAAATATATTTGTTGGTTTAATTAAATAAAGACGTTCAAGTATTTAATTTAGTGTTTGCCGTAAAATCCTATTTATAATTTTATCGTCGAAACTAATAATAATTAAGGAATTTTAGCTTTATAACTTTCGAAAACACCCTAATTAGTATTATTAAATATTTTTTTTATGTCTCTAATCATTTTATAACACTTGTACGATATTTTAATAATTTCATAAAATCAAATGTTCTTACTTTAATAACTAATATTGTTAAGGCCGAAAGTATTAGTTTTATAAATCTATATCGTTTACTAAAATGTGGTATTAGTATGAACTAATATTTTCACTACTTTGATATGATGCTATTTTTAGTAAAGTTTCTAAAAATAGAAGTTTCCTAAAATAGAAGTTTCCTAAAATAGAAAGTTTCCTCTTTTAGAATATAAATGTTTACTTCTTTTATCCTCATATTTTTTATGATGAATACATCTTTTAAATATCGATAATGGTTTGTTTTGGAGTTATGGAATAAGGACAAGTGTGGGTTTAGAGTAATATAGTCTGGGATGTACGTTTTGCCATCAACTGTAAGGCTGGTGTGTCTTTATGGGGCACATTGGTTGTTGAACTGAGCATGGTTTGTGTTCAGGAGAGTGTATATTTACCTTAAACTTAGATATCGCATCGTATAAGTCGCGTCGGGTTGAACTGGATATGGTTTGTATCCAGGAGGGGTGTGCACTACTTAAGCCAGGACCTCGCTGCACGCAGTCCTGTTATAGTTGAGTTGCCTAGTTAGAGACTGGATTCTGTTATGAGTTAAGTCTACAGTTCTCGAAACTAGTTTTTAGTATTATCCTAGTGAAAGTCTAGATTCTACATTAATCCTATCCATAACGCCATTTTGATTATTTTATTTATTATCGATATAAATTGGCGCAGGTTGGCAAATATTTTTATGTTTCTTCGGCAACCCTTTTAATTAAATTGTTTTACGCTAAAGCTTATTTTATTACGCTGTTTTAATGTTTTCCACTTTTATTATTTTCCTATATTAGTAATTACTGTTTTAAAATCCTGTTATACGGCTGGGAGAACGTTGACGTTACTCCCCACTGATTGTGGCTGTTATGTTTTAACATGGCAGGTATACGTGTTTATTTTCCGGTGGGTGTGGGCTAGCGAGCAGTCTTGGATCCTGCTGATTTTTTTATAATCATGTCTTGAGGATTGTTAACCTTTTTATGGATTGTTTTATATTTTAGCCATTTTTATGTATGGCGCATGTTTGACTTTACCAATTTAATTTATTAAGACATAGTCCTGTGTGTTTTAATCCCGACTCTACAGTGTTTCCGCCACTGTATCGCGCTAGAATTTTTAGGGGATTACAGTTGGTATCAGAGCATCACTGCTCCCAACGCTTACACCTGAAATTAGGGAAAATACCAGTAAATTATTTAAACAGTAAATAAAGATATTATTAGAGATGGGTAGAAACAAATAAGGACTTAACTGTTAAGATTATCTGTTCCTGAACTCAATGATTAGCATTGAATATTTGTTTTATATGTCGAAGAAGATGAAAGAACAAGTTGTTGATATGCTGCTCCAGATCGGGACAAGACCTACTTAGCACTCTTAACGCCTGCTGACTCGAGTGGACAACTAGGTGCTCCAAGAAAGATTTCGATAATGACTTTTAGCTCCGGTTTAGTTTACTTAAGCTACAGGCAAGATGATCAAGAGTAGATTCATGTTCCATGATGTCGCAGTAAATCCAGATGGAGCGACCCATGACTTGTGTGCTCGTTCCTCTACAAGAAGATGAAGTAATCCATTTTGGATTCCCTCGTGAACTCGGGAGGCCCGAAGATTCTCTTCTGGTTCAAGAACTTAGTAATATAGGATCATCGATTCTTTTCTTCCTTTCCCTATTTCTTCCAATTCTTCTCTTATATATTCTCATCTTCATTCTCTTGGTGAATCCTTGTTCTATTCTTCTATTCTACCATCTTTCTCTTGAGATTCTTTTGTTAGACCGGTTTCTGTCTCAGTGAACCCCGTGAAAGGATATAGATGTTTGAGGTTTAGTAAACCCTTGTTACCTAGGGCTTGAGGGTTGTGAGTTATACCTTGTTATATATCTTAGTAAGCTTTTGAGGATCGATTTGAATAATAAATTGTCAATTAATGGAATTAGGTTGGTACTTTAGACTCTGAACCTTGGGTTATAGGTTACTTGATTATTTGGAGGACTTAGAGTTGAATATATTTTGGGGTAGTAAGAGTATATCGTATTTGATGGATACCTAGTACCTAATTTCACCTAGAACCGAACCAAGTGTAGCTAATAATAGAATTTTGAGATTCCTATCTAAATGTTATTTGATGGATGCATCGGGAATGTTTGGGATCATAGAGTACTGTTTAAATTGTTAACCTGAGTGTTGTGGTACCATAGAAGGTTTTCATTAATACCGTTAGAAATTTTGGTTAACATAGATTACCCGTGTTTCTTAAGGATTAGATCGTTAATCGTTGGTTAAAGTTGTAACCTAGGAACTTTGGAGTTGAGTGATCTAAATTGAATAAATTGTTGTTAACCTTGAAAAGGATAAACATATTGCCATTAGAGGTTGGATTTATAGCGTTGTTTTGAGGAACATTTTGATGTCAATCATCTTAATGGATTTATAGTTCAGAACCTTAGACCAACGAGATTGTGGCTTCGTTGAGTTATTAAATATTTTGTGGTTGCACCATTACGATTAGAAATTTGATGGACTTCTTGGAAACATTAATCGAATGATGTGTTTGAAAATGTGAGTGTTTGCGCCTTTACCTATAGGTTTGAGCGTGTTTGAGGATTTATTGTACTTCCCCAACTTCTGCACTTGTGGTATTATAAATATGTTGGTGATCATCTTTGAGGATTTTGTGTCAGAACATTGTTAATTGGTGGATTTTATTTAGTCTTCCTTACTCGAGAAATTTGAAGTATACCTCGAGTTCAGACCTTATGAACTTTGAATTACGAGCCTTAGTGATTACAAGTTTGGGTATGTTTTGATGACTGTTGGAATCTTAATTAATGGATTAGTCTAAATCGTTTGTGGATTCTTACCATACTAATTGAAAGATTATATAAGTATGTAAGGCTTAATTTTGGAGGCTATAGCAGTTGATGTTTTTGGAGGTTTTAGATTGAGTAGGACCACCCTGTACTGATATTGGACTTAGCGTTATTTGATGGGAATTAGGAACCCGTGTTTGTGGAAGTCGTGCTAGGAATCTCGAGATGATTAATTTCTTCCATAATCCTTGAGAGCTCTTTTTGATTCTCAACTCCGTCTTTCTTTCTGCTCCTCTTGAATTCTGTTACGGTAACTCCTGCCAATCCCTTCAACCTTTGTCGATTTTGAAAGCTCGTATTTTTAATTTATTTATCCTTGTTCTATTTGCCCGTTAACTATTTTTCGAACTCCCTATTTTATAAAAAGTTTGACTACTTTAAAAAAAATTGGACTATCGTAAAATTTTAACATTTGAGTTATAATTTCTAATTGTGAATTTGCCCGTTTTGTAAAAAGATGGACTAATTTAAAAAAATTTGATTTTCATGAAATTTTAACATTTTGAAGCATGATTTCAAATTTTTAAACTCCCCGTTTTGTAAAAACTTTGAGCAATTTAACATTTTGGGTTATCGTGAAATTTAACATTTTTATTTTATAATTTAAGAACTAAATACTTCACTTTGTTTTATCTTTGGTTGATATTTATATTTAGATCTATTTCAAAATGCCTTAATAATTTATTTTAAACTATTTCGAAATCATTTTTAATTTTTGATTTTCAAGCGATCAAAATTTTATGAAGACTTTTATATTTCCAAGTACTTCAATTTGTATAGAATTGTTATGTAAAACGTTTTAACATTGTCGAAATTATTTTGTATGTTCAAGTTTGATAACATTTTTGAAAACTTTCATAATTACTTTGATAACATTTTCGAAATTTTAACGTTTTGAGAATTGATTTTCATTTTATTGTTAGTGGACTTTTGAATCTGTTATTGTAAATATTTGACGGCTGGTGCGATTTTCTACAAAATTTGATTTCTCCAAACTAAATTTTGTTTCATAAAAAAAAAAAAGGAATAATATCGAATTTCTTAATCAAAATATTTTACTTTTGTTTTCAAAATATTTTGGTTATCCTATTTCCTTCGAGTTTGTTTACAAATGTTATTTAACGTTGTTATTTTATCAAATAACTTTACTTTACGATTTCATTAATCAAAAGATTCTAAACTTCGGGTTGGTTAGCCCAATTCTTCTTGGAATAGAATTTTGACTTCGATGCGAGCTAAGCATCCTCAACTCTTCGAGTAAGGTAAACCTCGATTTCCTATCTGCTTATTCTTAGTTTCGAGGACGAAACTTTTTTTTAGTGGGGAGGATTGTAACACCCGCTATTTTTCCTAAGCATTTTATTCTTTCTGTTAGGACTTCGTCTTAACTCTGTCACTTTTGGCCTCATATTTTATCATTTTACTAAGCTTTATTTTAATTTTTGAGTTTAATAATTTCTATTTTTAATTTTAAAGATTTAAAATTCTTTTAAATCCATTTATTTGGTTTCTTCGTAAACTAAGTAATTTTTCCGCGAGGAATTCTATTTTTCTCCCAATTGACATTTTTAAGCTTGGATTTAAGTTATTCCTTTTTCCTAAAAATGTTTGAATACGTTTATGGAATATTTTCTACTAAGATATATTTTAGTTACTAAAAACAAGCCATTTATGATTTTATTACGAAGCTTCGCGAATAATTATTTTCTTACGCGAGGTTACTCGAATTATTTTGAAATGCCTTTAACTATTTTACGATTATACTTTTTATCAACTTATAAATTATTTGAGACTGTTTTCTCACATTTTGGACCGACTAAGCTCTTGGTCACAAGTTTTATTACATTTTATTTAAACGATTCATTTTATCACATTAAAACGTAATCATAAGATAAATCATTTTCATTCATTGTAGCATTTATGTCAAAGCTTTTCTTACTCCCTCTCTTATCCCATTTGGCCGGCCAACTTATGGTCTAGGTACACTTTTGTATTCCTTTTTTTTGAAGCCTTAATTCATGCTTACTCCTTTAAGTGTTGTATCACCCATCTCCACCCTTACTCTCTACATTCATTTCTTTTACATTCACCAAAAATATTCATCACTCCCTTCTCCTCTCTTTTGGCCGTGTGAACCTCAGCCATTCTAGGCAAATTTTTGCTCCATTTCTAGTCCCAATCGCATCATTCTTATCGTCATAATCATCCTCTTTCCGATTCCTTCGTTAAGGTATTAATCGACATCATTTTCGATCAATTTTTACCTTGTTTTTTTTAGTTTTCTCATGGTATTTTTCTGCCATGATTTACGTGTTGGTAGGATTTTTGGACGATCCCGAAGCCGACGAATACATCGTTGATTCAGACTTGGAGTGGAGGTAACGTCGATGTTACTCGGTATTTCAAGATTTTAATTGAGTATTTGCATGTATATATTTTTATATTTTATTTTGGCAATATATGTATGTCACGAATTCTGGAAAAATTTTTAAAGTTGAAATTTTGCATGTTTCGATATTTTTATCGCTTTTACGAGATTAACGATTAAATTGTTATATTAATTTGTAAAATCGTAATAATCGGCCTAAACATGTAATATATATTTATATTCTGGAAAAATGTTGTTTTTGATGATTTTTAGTAATTTAGTATTTTTCTGATATTTTTGATATCGATTATTGAATTATTATCATTTTCGGACAAAAACGATTGAAAACCGATTTTTAGTTCTAGTACTTAAACATTTTATTTTAATCTGATTTTTGACGTGGTGAAACTTTCTGGTGAAATAGAATTTTCTGATTTGTTTCATAATTTTTCGGAATTGTTAAGTGGATGAATTAATTAATCACTTTAAATCATCGTTTATCGTTAAAACCGTGTTTGTTGTTTAAATTCTCGATTTCTGGTCTTTGGTTTAAATCTGGAAAAAATTATGATTCTGATGATTTCATATTAAAATGTATTATTATGATTTTTAGTGCCTTAATAAAATGTTAGGAACGATAGGTTTATTAATAAAATCGTTAATTGCGAAAACGGGTTTAAATGACGGTTTTGTTAAAATTTGTTGAATCTGGATTTTGGAAAAATCTGGAAAAATTATATTCTGTAAAATCAGGATTTTAAAAGTGTAATAATAATTTTTGGATATTAATACTTAAATCGTTTTGTAATTACTATTTTTACTAATCGTTATTGTCGAGATTGGACGATTAACGAGAAAACGGTTTAAAAACCGAGTTTTTAGAATTCTGGAAATTTTCTTTTCTGGACAGAATGTCCATAAATATAATTTAACTATTTTACGTAATTTTTTTTTACTATTTATTAAAGTCTTTAATTAATAAATATGGATTTTCGGACAAATTTTGATTTATCGTTAAATGCTTCGTATTAACTAAAAGAATTATTTTTCCAGCAATTTTGAAAGTATTTAAATCTGAAACTTTAGGAGTTAAATCATCCCTTAACATACTCTAAATATATTTGTTAGTTTAATTAAATAAAGACGTTCAAGTATTTAATTTAGTGTTTCCCGTAAAATCCTATTTATAATTTTATCGTCGAAACTAATAATAATTAGGGAATTTTAGCTTTATAACTTTCGAAAACACCCTAATTAGTATTATTAAATATTTTTTTTATGTCTCTAATCATTTTATAACACTTGTACGATATTTTAATAATTTCATAAAATCAAATGTTCTTACTTTAATAATTAATATTGTTAAGGCCGAAAGTATTAGTTTTATAAATCTATATCGTTTACTAAAATGTGGTATTAGTATGAACTAATATTTTCACTACTTTGATATGATGCTATTTTTAGTAAAGTTTCTAAAAATAGAAGTTTCCTAAAATAGAAGTTTCCTAAAATAGAAGTTTCCTAAAATAGAAAGTTTCCTCTTTTAGAATATAAATGTTTACTTCTTTTATCCTCATATTTTTTATGATGAATACATCTTTTAAATATCGATAATGGTTTGTTTTGGAGTTATGGAATAAGGACAAGTGTGGGTTTAGAGTAATATAGTCTGGGATGTACGTTTTGCCATCAACTGTAAGGCTGGTGTGTCTTTATGGGGCACATTGGTTGTTGAACTGAGCATGGTTTGTGTTCAGGAGAGTGTATATTTACCTTAAACTTAGATATCGCATCGTATAAGTCGCGTCGGGTTGAACTGGATATGGTTTGTATCCAGGAGGGGTGTGCACTACTTAAGCCAGGACCTCGCTGCACGCAGTCCTGTTATAGTTGAGTTGCCTAGTTAGAGACTGGATTCTGTTATGAGTTAAGTCTACAGTTCTCGAAACTAGTTTTTAGTATTATCCTAGTGAAAGTCTAGATTCTACATTAATCCTATCCATAACGCCATTTTGATTATTTTATTTATAATCGATATAAATTGGCGCAGGTTGGCAAATATCTTTATGTTTCTTCGGCAACCCTTTTAATTAAATTGTTTTACGCTAAAGCTTATTTTATTACGCTGTTTTAATGTTTTCCACTTTTATTATTTTCCTATATTAGTAATTACTGTTTTAAAATCCTGTTATACGGCTGGGAGAACGTTGACGTTACTCCCCACTGATTGTGGCTGTTATGTTTTAACATGGCAGGTATACGTGTTTATTTTCCGGTGGGTGTGGGCTAGCGAGCAGTCTTGGATCCTGCTGATTTTTTTATAATCATGTCTTGAGGATTGTTAACCTTTTTATGGATTGTTTTATATTTTAGCCATTTTTATGTATGGCGCATGTTTGACTTTACCAATTTAATTTATTAAGACATAGTCCTGTGTGTTTTAATCCCGACTCTACAGTGTTTCCGCCACTGTATCGCGCTAGAATTTTTAGGGGATTACATATGAACCTTCTTTGTTGCACAAAATGTACATTTTTTAAGGATACAACGACGAGTGCGACCAGTGCTTTTCCTAGCAATGAAGCCACCAGCAGTTGCATACTTGGAATAAAAATCAAATGCTTGTTGCACTCCAACTTCTTCCAATCCCGGAAAAATTTGACCCACATAAGGTTTCAATTCTTTAGAACAAGTTGGTATCTTTAAATCATTGTTAGAATTAGCTTCGGGAGTACCTATGTACATTTAACATATAATAATAAATTCATGTGCAACACATAGTAACTTATCTACATCAAAACAGAAACTGCTTTAAATGTGAACAATTTTCAACATGTACAAAAGATATTAATTTATGTCCATCAAAACCGAAACTGCTTTAACAATGTACAAATTTCAACATGTACAACATATATTAACTTATGTACATCAAAACAGACACTGCTATAACCATGTACAAATTTCAACATGTACAAAAGATATTTACTTATCTACACGAAAACAGAAACTGGTTTAACTATGTAAAAATTTCAACATGTACAAAAGATATTAACTTATCTACATCAAAACAGAAACTGCTTTAACTATGAACAATTTTCAACATGTACAAAAGATATTAACTTATCTACATCAAAACAAAAAAACTACTTAACTATATAAAATTTCAATATCTACAACAAATATTAAGTTATCTTCATCAAAACAGACACTGCTGTAACCATGTACAAATTTCAACATGTACAACAGATATTCACTTATGTACATCAAAATAGACACTGCTATAACCATGTACAACTTTCAACATATACAAAAGATATTAACTTATCTACACCAAAACAGAAAATGCTTTAACTATGTAAAAATTTCAACATGTACAACAGATATTAACTTATCTACATCAAAATGGAAACTGCTCTAACTATGTAAAAATTGCAAGATGTACAACAGATATTAACTTATCTTCATCAAAACAGACACTGCTTTAAATATGTATATCTGTTGTATGAGTTATATACAATAAGTTGTAGCTTATGTACATCAAAACAGACAGCGGTTTAACTAAACAATATAATGTACGTTTCCATGAAAACCTGAAGAAATTGAATTGATGAAGTAATATAAACTGAAATAGAAAAGTAGATGAATTGGTGAAATATTTTCCCCAAAATATTAGAATCGCGCATCATCAAACATGTTCCAGTTGTTTCTTGACTATTAACTGCGTTTTAGAACAATAAAAAAACGAATCACGGCATAATAAATTATTAGTTAGACCTAAATCTGAAATTGAATTTTTGAATAAATTGAATTTCAATTGAATTTTTCTGACCTAAATCTAAATTTGTTGAAGATGATTGGAGGATCTTCATTCAATTCGTATCAAATTTTTGATGTTTTGATGAAGAATCAGTCGCCATTATAGTTGCAGAATTACTCGCCATTGAAGGTGTAGAATTACTCGTCATTGCAGTTTCAGATGAATTTCAGAGGTTTTCGGACTAAAGAGAGAAATTAGTAGCATTCTAATGACAGTGTTTTAGAAGGTGCAGAGGAGTAGCACGTGTTTTAGAAAGTGGAGGGACTTTTAATCTGGACCGTTTGATCAGATCCTAATCTAATGGTCCAGATCCTAATATATATATATATATATATATATATATAGAGAGAGAGAGAGAGAGAGAGAGAGTAAGGCTCTTATGAGTCCTTCTCTATATATGAGTCCCTAAGTCCTCATCTCATCCATTGAATGAGATGAGATGGATGGACAAGATTCAATCTAATTTTTGCATTAAAAAAAAAATTAAGATACTGCATCCTAAAATAACTCCCATAATTTTAGGAAACAATAATATCACATTAATTCATTATTCATTCATTCATTCACGTTCATCAAACCTAAAAAAACGCTTCAAATATCACGCTCATTCATTCATTCATTCATTCAATCTGTGATCAACAACCCGTTACTATGGATTCAATGATCGCGACATCTTCATCAACGGTTGATAAACAATTCGTGAAGCACAAAAAAGGTGAATTCCGATATTGCGTCAATTGTATTCATGTTTTGCGTCAATTGTATTCATTTCATTCATCATATTTTCATATCAATGGTTCATTGCTCTCGTGTTAGTATAGATTCCAGATTATTATGTTTATTATTTAGGTTTTTCATAATATTCACGGATTATTGTTTAGGTTTTTTATAATCTTCATCAATAGTTATAATCTTCATTTCATTGCGTCAATTAGATTTTACGTTTATAGTATGGAAACTGCATATTATTAAAGATCTGATCATTATATGATTTTTTCGCACAAACATATATATGGAGTTATTGTAATGCACAAAATATGTTACTTTAATATAGACCATCTGTTATTTTAATGTCTAACCCCTGTGTATAGACATCTTCTGTTAATTGAATCTCGTGTTACTTTAATGCACTTCATCTATTACTTTAGTTCTTGTCATCTGTTACTGTAATGCGTTGGAGTAACAAAAGATTTAGAATAACGAGTCATCATCATTAGAATAACATACCTAATGTATTACAGTAACACGTTTGAAGCATTGGAGTAACATGTCATCGGATTTAGTTATTAATGTTTTGGTTAGAATACCGTCATATTTCAAGTTCTAATTGTTTGTCTGTCGCCACATTTATTTGCATGGTTCTTGTTTTTGTAGTAGACGCAAAAGCACAGGAATGGTGCAGGGATGTGGGTGAGAGTTTCACTTCATACATAGAGTAGATCTTCAAAGATGTAGATGAGAAGAAGAAGAAGAAGAAGAAGAAGAATCATTAGGAAACTCCATGTAAGGCATCGTCTGACGATGAAGAAGAAGAATCAGGAGAAGAAGAAGAGGATGATGAAG
The DNA here is from genome assembly GCA_958450325.1 of Agrostemma githago. Classification (NCBI taxonomy): domain Eukaryota; kingdom Viridiplantae; phylum Streptophyta; class Magnoliopsida; order Caryophyllales; family Caryophyllaceae; genus Agrostemma; species Agrostemma githago. Next base: position 53,485,932 of record OY288247.1, on the reverse strand, counting down.
AAGAAGCACAATTCTGAGTAGGACAATATATTGTTAGAGTAACATACATTATTCGTTAGAGTAACATATTGAATAAGTTACAATAACACAGTTTATGAGTTTGATTGATTTTCCAATATCTAGTCCTTAGAGTAACATCTTTATTGGAGTAAAATGAGTTAGAATAACACACATTATGCGTTAGAGTAACATACTTAATGAGTTGCAGTACACAATTTATGAGTATAATTTGATTTCCAATATCCAGTTCTTAGAATAACAGGTGTGAAACATTGGAATTATATAATTTTTGTTTTGGAGTATCCTTAATAGAAACATACATTATTCTTTTGGTTGATTGGAAGTCTTGTTTTTGCAAAAGACTATTATGCAACGTAACAAATTTTATGAGTTAAATTAACACAGTTCATGAATTAGAGTAACACATCGTATGAGTTAGAGTAACAGTTTCTGCAAAAGACTATTATTCAACGTAACAGATTTTCTGAGTTAAAGTAACACATTTCATGAATTAAAGTAACGCATTGTATGAGTTAAAGTAACACATTTCATGAATTAAAGTAACGCATTGTATGAGTTAAAGTAACATAGTTTATGGGTTATGGCAATAACATAGTAACATACGTACAATTACAGTAGGAAAATGATGATTTTTTGGTGAAGATGAAAAAAAAACTTAATTTTGAAGAAACTTGTGTGAGAGAAAGATCAAGCACTTAAAAAGATTGATAGGAGAGAGAGAAAATTTGCATTGAAATAATTAAGGAAGAGAGAGAAATGATATATTTACCAAGATTTGTTAGTTATTTCCTTATTTCACCTCAAGCAATCACAACCATCCATCTTCCACTTGATCAATGGTCCAAGATTGGACTCACGGACTCAATGTATATAGAAGGACTCACTTGATCCTTACTCTATATATATATATATATATATATATATATATATATATATATATATATATATATAAGCAGGTTCTGGTGAGACAGGATAACTCATTGAGACCGCTAAGACACAACAATGTCCAATTCTTAAATCAATCAGCATCAAGGAGTGATTCTAACTTCTCAACATCAAATAAACATCAATTGTATTGTCACTACTGATAAAAATTCGATCATCTAACACGTCACTCTTGCACTTAACTATATCAACACGGTATCATCACTTCACAACTACAAGATTTACAATCAATCCAGAAGCATAATCGTATAAACACAACATCAAAATTCCTAAATCAACATCAAATTTTAACCTAACAAAACCATACAAGTAACAAATCAAAGAAAATACCTGAAAATTGAAGGAAAATGCGAGGAATAAAAGGTATATTAGTACATTAATATGCGAGGAAGAAAAGGTGTGCGAGGATGACTGGTGGCGAGCGTTGACTGGTGGTGCAATAAATGATGGATTGGTGACGGTCTTGAAGGATTGATGGAGGAAGGCTTGAAGGATGATGGAGGAAGGATTGAAGGACGATGAAGGAAGAATTGAAGGTTTGAAGGCTTATTGAAGGATGATGAAGTGTTTCATCTCGGATCGATAGGTTTCTTATTACGTCAAAAATAAATAATGAGGTGCAATAAACATATTTATGACATCAGCAGTACCATCGGCGTCTGCGCCTCTTGTTTACGTCACCGTCTCTACTCCCTCATGCAATCACAATTCAACCCATCTATCCAATTTCCCCCCAATTCCCCAATTGCAAACCCCAACCCTAATTTTAGTCGCTGTAACTCTGAGCCAATACACAGATTTTACGGCACGCCGCTTGTGAACATCAATCCACGAAAAAACACTCAAAATTCGGCTGTTAATAAATTGGGATTGGTTTCCAAACTTTTTTGATCGAGATCATCCAAATCGGCCGCGAAAATGAGTGATTCGAAGGAGTGGAGAGAGGGAGAATGGGCGAAATTGTAACACCCGCTATTTTTCCTAAGCGTTTTTATTTTTTTTTCCGTTAGGACTCCGTCTTAACTCTGTCACTTTTGGCCTCATATTTCATCATTTTACTAAGCTCTATTTTAATTTTTGAGTTTAATAATTTTTATTTTTAATTTTAAAGATTTGAATTCTTTTTAAACCCATTTATTTGGTTTCTTCGTAAACTAATTAATTTTCCGCAAGGAATTCTATTTCTCTTCAAATTGACATTTTTAAGCTTGGATTTAAGTTATTCCTTTTCCTAAAAAAGTTTGAATACGTTTCTATAATATTTTCAATTAGTAAATATTTTTATTTACAAAAAATTAGTTGTTAATGATTTTTATTACGAAGCTTCGCGAATAATTATTTTCTTACGCGAGGTTTACTCGAATTACTTTGAAATGCCTTTAACTATTTTACGATTATACTTTTTATCAACTTATAAATTATTTGAGACCATTTCCTCACATTTTGGACCGACTAAGCTCTTGGTCACAAGTTTTGTTACGTTTTATTTAAACATTTCATTTTATCACGTTAAAACGTAAACATAAGATAATTTCTTTTCATTCAATTGTTGCATTATTATCAAAACTTTTCATGCTCCTCACCAGTCACCACATCATTTTGGCCGGCCACTTCATGTGGATATCACATAGTTTTCATCAACTCAAAGCCGACGAATATATTATCACATCAACTTTTCATGCTCCTCACCAGTCACCACATCATTTTGGACGATCCCAAAGCCGACGAATATATTATCGACTCAGACTTGGAGTAGAGGTAACGTCAATGTTACTCGGTATTTCATGATTTTAATTGAGTATTTGCATGTATATTTTTTTTATGTTTTATTTTGGCAATATATGTATGTCACGGATTCTGGAAAAAATTTTAAAGTTGGAAATTTGCATGTTTCGGTATTTTTATCGCTTTTACGAGATTAACGATTAAATTGTTATATTAATTTGTAAAATTGTAATAATCGGCCTAAACATGTAATATATGTTTATATTCTGGAAAAATTTTGTTTTTGATGATTTTTAATAATTTAGTATTTTTCTGATATTTTTGATATCGATTATTGAATTATTACCGTTTTCGGACAAAAACAATTAAAAAGCCGATTTTTAGTTCTAGTACTTAAACATTTTATTTTAATATTATTTTTAACATGGTGAAACTTTCGGGTGAAATAGAAGTTTCTGAATTTTTTCATAATTTTTCGGAATTGTTAAGTGGATGAATTAATTAATCACTTTAAATCATCGTTTATCGTTAAAACCGTGTTTGTTGTTTAAATTCTTGATTTCTGGTCTTTGGTTTAAATCTGGAAAAAATTATGATTCTGATGATTTCATATTAAAATGAAATTTTATGATTTTTAGTGCCTTAATAAAATGTTAGGAACGATAAGTTTTATTAATGGAATCGTTAATTGTGAAAACGGGTTTTAAAGACGGTTTTGACGGGATTTATTAAATCTGGAATTTTTGGAAATCTGGAAAAATGGTAGATTCTGGAAAATCATGATTTTTAGGTTTAATAATAATATTTGGATATTAATACTTAAATCGTTTTGTAATTTTTATTTTTATTAATCGTTATTGTCGAGATTGGACGATTAACGAGAAAACGCTTTGAAAACCGAGTTTTAGAATTCTGGAAATTTTCTTTTCTGGACAGAATGTCCATAAATATATTTTAACTATTTTACGTAATTTTTGTACCATTTATTAAAGTCTTTAATTAATAAGTATTGATTTTCGGACAAATTATGATTTATCGTTAAAATGCTTCGTTTTACCTAAAAGAATTATTTTTCCAGCAGTTTTGAAAGTATTTAAATCTGAAACTTTAAGAGTTAAATCATCCCTTAACATACTCTAAATATATTTGTTGGTTTAATTAAATAAAGACGTTCAAATATTTAATTTGATGTAATTTTATTTGTCGAAGCTAATAATAATTAGAGGATTTTAGCTTTTTAACTTTTGAAAACACCCTAATTAGTAATATTAAAATGTTTAAGACATTTTTAATCATTTTATAACGCTTATACGATATTTTAATAATTTCATAAAATCAAATGATCTTACTTTAATAATTAATATCGTTAAGGCCGAAAGTATTAGTTTTATAAATCTATATCATTTACATACTAAAATGTGGTATTAGTATGAACTAATATTTTCACTATTTTGATATAATGCTATTTTTAGTAAAGTTTCTAAAAATAGTTTAATAAAAATGTTTACTTCCTTTATCCTCATGTTAATTATATTGTTTACATCTTTTGAATATCGATAATGGCTTTGTTTTGGAGTTATGGAATAAGGACAAGTGTGAGGTTAGAGTAATATATTCTGGGGTTTACGTTTTTGCCATCAACTATAAGGCTGGTGTGTCTTTATGGGGCACACTGGTTGTTGAACCGAGCATATATGGTGTTCGGGAGTGTGTGAACATTTTGACCTTAAACTCGTGCCTCGCAGTGTAAGACGCTGTCGGGTTGAACGGAGTATTTATGGTGCTCGGGAGGGGTGTACATATCATCTTAAACTAGAGCCACGCATTTATAAGTCGCCGTCCTATTATGGTTGAGTAGCCTAGTTAGAGACCGAAGTTTAATTTGTTTGAACTAAGTTCTCGAAACTAGTTTTTAGTATTCTCCCAATGAAAGTCTAGCATTCATCACTACTCCTATCCATAACGCCATTTTGATTATTTTATTTATTATCGATATAAATTGGTTGCAGGTTGGCAAATATTTTTATGTTTCTTCGGAAACCCTTTTGATTAATTTTTTTCACGCTAAAGTTTATTTTAATATGTTGTTTTACTGTTTTCCATTTTTACTATTTTTCCTATATTAGTAATTACTGTTTTAAAATCTTGTTATACGGCTGGGAGAACGTTGACGTTGCTCCCCACTGATTGTGGCTGTTATGTTTTAACATGGCAGGTATACGTGTTTGTTTTCCGGTGGGTGTGGGTTAACGAGCAGTCTTGGATCCTGCTTGATCTTTTAATAATTGTCTTAAGGATTGTTTAACCTCATTGTGGATTGTTTTAAATTTTTAGCCATTTTTATGTATGGCATACGTTTGACTTTACCAATTTAATTTATTAAGACATAGTTACAGTGTGTTTTAATCCCGACTCTACAGTGTTTCCGCCACTGTATCGCGTTAGAATTTCTAGGGGATTACAGTTGGTATCAGACCATCACTGCTCCCGACGCTTACACACATGAAATTAGGAAAAAATACCAGAAAATTATTTAAACAGTAAATAAAGATATTATTAGAAATGGGTAGAAACAGATAAGGACTTAACTGTTAAGATTATCTGTTCCTGAACTCGATGATTAGCATTGATTTTATGTTGTTATTTGTGAACTTCAAGATGGCCGGAAGAGGTAACCGAAACAACAACAACAACAACAACAACAACAACAACAATGATCAGGGAGGTATCGAAGCTCTGGCTGACACGCTACGCAACATAGCGCAGGCCATGAACGAGATGAACAACCGGAACCAACAGAGGCCCTTCAGCTTCTCTCACGCAGCTGAAGGAATGGCTAAAAGCAGATTGGACTATTATGATGGCTCTGTGGATCCCGAAGTCATGAACCGTTGGTTTCGACTGATGGAAAGGCAGTTTGGAATTTACTCCGCCCCCGAGAATCAGAAGGTGGGCCTAGCTGTGTTGTACCTGTCAGACGATGCAGACAGATGGTGGAGCCAGGTTGACCCGACTGCACTTCAGGCTCCAGGATTCAACTGGACTCAGTTCAAGACTCTCTTAGAGCAGAGATTTTATCCCGAGGAGCTGAGGCATCAGAGGATGACTGAATTCAACGCTCTACGCCAGAATACCATATCGGTTGAAGCTTACACCACTCAGTTCCACTTCCTGGCGAATTATGCTGGAGATCTGTTACCCAATGAGAATTCCCGAGCTTTCTTTTATCGTGGAGGACTTCGAGCCGATATCACTCTCAACATGGCCCGGAGTCTCTCAACTGTTAATGAGCTCTATAATGCCGCGCTATACGCGGAGTCTTCGATTGAGCGGGTGAAATCTATGAACCCATCATCTGGTTATAAACGACCTTTCACCCATTCTGGGAATAACTCTTCATCTTCTTCTAAGAAGTTCAACTCTGGAGGTTTAGATTATTTTTCCTTTCTCTTCTTCTTTTACCTTCTTTTCTTCTAATATTTCTGACTCTACTGTATGCTATTACAGGTAGTGGTTTCAAGAAAAACAATTTCAACTCGAAGCCCAACAGAAAGAAGGATTCAGCATGTTTCAAGTGCAGACAACCCGTGCATCCTAACAAGAATTGTGACGGCACCCCTGTTGTTTGCTACACCTGCGGAGAAGCCGGGCATCGTTCTACCTACTGCCCAAAGAAAGCAACAACCAATACCGCTACTGCAGCTGGCGCTGTCTCTACTTCTGCTCCTCGTAAGGGACGCATCTTAGTGATGAGCCGTGCCGACGCTGAGGCTAATCCTGATGTGGTTACGGGTATGTTTCTGATTTCTGGTGTTAGTGCTTATATATTATTTGATACTGGCGCTTCCACATCTGTAATATCTTCTATTCTGGCTTCAAAACTATCCTTAACCCCCTGTCTAGCTGAACCAATAGCTATTTCCCTTCCTTCTGGTGAAGTTGTTGACTGTTCTAAAGCTTATCAGAATGTACCTATTCTCTTTGCTGGTACTATTCTTTCTTCTACTCTCTTTGAGTTCCCTCTCCCTGAGTTCGACGTTATTTTGGGAATGGACTGGTTAGCTCAGTATGATGCAAGATTTCAGTGTCGAGATCAGAAGATTTCTCTGAAGACCCCCGAAGGTGTTCGAGTATCTTACCGTGGTGGTCGAAGACAGAAGGGTATCAAGATTATTTCTGCCATGAAGGCTATCAGTATGCAGAGAAAAGGTTGCCAAGCATTCCTATGTACGGTAACTGTAACTGCTGAACTCCCTAAACTCGAGGAGGTGCGCATAGTGTGTGATTATGCAGATGTATTTCCCGAGGAGTTACCAGGTATTCCACCCGAACGAGATGTGGAATTCACTATTGAACTCGTGCCTGGTACTGGCCCAATCGCCAAAGCACCTTACAGAATGGCTTCTGCTGAGTTGCAAGAGCTACGCAAGCAATTGGATGAAATGATTGAGAAAGATTTCATTCGTCCAAGTTCTTCCCCTTGGGGCACTCCTGTACTTTTTGTCAAGAAGAAAGACGGTTTGATGCGCCTGTGTATTGATTATCGTAATCTCAACAAGGTTACGATCAAGAACAAATATCCTCTGCCCAGAATTGATGATCTCTTTGATCAACTTAACGGTGCTTCTGTGTTTTCCAAGATCGATCTAAGGTCTGGATATCACCAAATTCCTGTCCGTGAATCAGATATTCCAAAGACGGCTTTCAGTTCGAGGTATGGACATTATGAATTCAAAGTCATGCCTTTTGGACTAACCAATGCTCCTGCTGTTTTTATGGATCAAATGAACAGAACTTTCAGGGAGTATTTGGATCAGTGTGTTGTTGTCTTTATTGATGACATCCTGATTTATTCCAAGTCGGAGGTTGAACATGCAGAACATCTCAAGATTATTCTTGGCATTCTACGGGATCAGAAGTGGTATGCTAAGTTTTCCAAGTGTGAATTCTGGCTTTCCGAGGTAGCTTTTCTGGGTCATGTTATCGCAAAGGAAGGTATTAAAGTTGACCCTGCGAAGTTGGCCCGAGACTTTGCCAAGATGTCTATTGATGTTGTTGATGAAGGTTATGATGGTCGCCTGAATGCCTTAGTTGCTGAACCAACTCTTTTCCGTGAGATTCGTGAAGCAGTTGGATGACCCTTTTGTAGCCGGTATCCGAGAAAAGATGAATCTTGGTAAGGCTCTAGATTTTTCTGTGGATTCCAGTGGAGCACTGAAATTTAAGAACCGCTGGGTTGTCCCTGGTGATGCTGAGGTGAGGAAGCAAGTTCTAACCGAGGCACATAAGACGAGGTACTCTATTCATCCTGGTGGTGACAAGATGTATCGGGATTTGAAGCTCCATTTCTGGTGGCCTCATATGAGAGAGGACATTGCAGAGTTTGTAAGTAAGTGCTTGACATGTCAGCAGGTGAAATTCGAGGACAAGAAGCCTGGAGGTTTGCTACAACCACTCCCTGTTCCAGAGTGGAAATGGCAGTGCATATCGATGGATTTTGTGATGGCATTACCAAGAACCGTGAATGGTAGAAACGGTATTTGGGTTATTGTGGACTGCTTGACCAAGTGTGCACGATTCGTCCCAATTCGCGACACTTGGAGTTTGGAGAAGCTCGCAGAAGTGTATGTTGCCGAAATCGTCCGTCATCACGGTGTATCGCTCGAGGTTGTTTCAGATCAAGACCCGAGATTCTGCTCTAAATTCTGGAAGGCTTTGCAAGATGCTTTGGGAAGCAAATTATTGATGAGTACCGCTTTCCATGCTGCTACAGATGGACAGTCCGAGAGAACGATCCAAACTTTGGAGGATATGTTGCGGGCTTGTGCCTTGGATTTCCAAGAGAGTTGGATCCGACATCTTCCGCTGGTAGAGTTTTCCTATAGCAACAGCTACCATGCTTCTATTAAGATGTCCCCGTTCGAAGCACTTTATGGTTGAAAGTGCCGTAGTCCCGTCTGTTGGGATGTTCCCGGTGAAGTGAAGATTTTGGGCCCGGATTTGTTGGCTCAGACTATTGACGTAGTGAATGTGGTCCGATCTAGGATGAAGTCTGCCCATGATCGACAGAAGTCGTATGCTGATGTTCGTCGTCGACCTTTGGAGTTTTCGGTTGGTGATCTTGTGTTCCTGAAGGTATCACCTATGAAAGGGGTGAAACGGTTTGGGATTAAGGGCAAGCTCAGCCCTAAGTTCGTTGGCCCGTACCCGGTGATCGAGAGAGTGGGCGAAGTTGCTTATAAACTGGAATTGCCTGCATCTATGGGTAAGGTTCACGATGTTTTTCATGTTTCTCAGTTAAGGAAATATGTTAGTGATCCCGAACACGTGTTGGAGCCCGAAATTGTGGATCTCGAGCCGGATTTGACTTATGAAGAAAGGCCGGTGAAGATCACTGATCGCCGCGAGAAGCGTTTAAGGAACAAAGTTGTACCTCTAGTAAAAGTTTTGTGGCGCTGTAATCGGCTTGAGAAAGAAACGTGGGAAACCGAGTCTTCGATGCGAGCTAAGCATCCTCAACTCTTCGAGTAAGGTAAACCTCGATTTCCTATCTGCTTATTCTTAGTTTCGAGGACGAAACTTTCTTTTAGTGGGGAGGATTGTAACACCCGCTATTTTTCCTAAGCGTTTTTATTTATTTTTTTCCGTTAGGACTCCGTCTTAACTCTGTCACTTTCGGCCTCATATTTCATCATTTTACTAAGCTCTATTTTAATTTTTGAGTTTAATAATTTTTATTTTTAATTTTAAAGATTTGAATTCTTTTTAAACCCATTTATTTGGTTTCTTCGTAAACTAATTAATTTTCCGCAAGGAATTCTATTTCCCTTCGAATTGACATTTTTAAGCTTGGATTTAAGTTATTCCTTTTCCTAAAAATGTTTGAATACGTTTCTATCATATTTTCAATTAGTAAATATTTTTATTTACAAAAAATTAGTTGTTAATGATTTTTATTACGAAGCTTCGCGAATAATTATTTTCTTACGCGAGATTTACTCGAATTACTTTGAAATGCCTTTAACTATTTTACGATTATACTTTTTATCAACTTATAAATTATTTGAGACCATTTCCTCACATTTAGGACCGATTAAGCTCTTGGTCACAAGTTTTATTACGTTTTATTTAAACATTTCATTTTATCACGTTAAAACGTAAACATAAGATAATTTCTTTTCATTCAATTGTTGCATTATTATCAAAACTTTTCATGCTCCTCACCACATCATTTTGGCCGGCCACTTCATGTGGATATCACATAGTTTTCATCAACAATTTATTCTCATTTATATTTTGAAAAAAACCATCCATTTCCATACTACACTTTATTATTCATTCATCAAGTAAAAAAAATCTATCTTCATCTACACTTGGCCGTGGCACTCTCCCTCCATTCTAGGATTATTTTGCTTCAGTTCTAGCCTTAATCGACACAAATTCTTCGTCAAATAATCCTCTTTCCGTTCTCTTCGTTAAGGTATTAATCCACGTCGTTTCCGATCAATTTTTACCTTGATTTTTATTAGTTTTCTCATGGTATTTTTCTGCCAAGATTTTCGTGTTTGGTAGAATTTTTAGACGATCCCAAAGCGGACGAATATATTATCGACTCAGACTCGGAGTAGAGGTAACGTCAATGTTACTCGGTATTTCATGATTTTAATTGAGTATTTGCATGTATATATTTTTTATGTTTTATTTTGGCAATATATGTATGTCACGGATTCTGGAAAAAATTTTAAAGTTGGAAACTTGCATGTTTCGGTATTTTTATCGCTTTTACGAGATTAACGATTAAATTGTTATATTAATTTGTAAAATCGTAATAATCGGCCTAAACATGTAATATACGTTTATATTCTGGAAAAATGTTGTTTTTGATGATTTTTAATAATTTAGTATTTCTCTGATATTTTTTATATCGATTATTGAATTATTACCGTTTTCGGACAAAAACGATTAAAAAGCCGATTTTTAGTTCTAGTACTTAAACATTTTATTTTAATCTGATTTTTGACGTGGTGAAACTTTCTGGTGAAATAGAATTTGATGAATTTTTTCATAATATTTCGGAATTGTTAAGTCAATGAATTAATTAATCACTTTAAATCATCGTTTATCGTTAAAACCGTGTTTGTTGTTTAAATTCTCGATTTCTGGTCTTTGGTTTAAATCTGGAAAAAATTATGATTCTGATGATTTCATATTAAAATGAAAATTTATGATTTTTAGTGCCTTAATAAAATGTTAGGAACGATAAGTTTTATTAATGGAATCGTTAATTGTGAAAACGGGTTTTAAAGACGGTTTTGACGGGATTTATTAAATCTGGAATTTTTGGAAATCTGAAAAAATGGTAGATTCTGGAAAATCATGAATTTTAGTTTTAATAATAATATTTGGATATTAATAATTAAATCGTTTTTGTAATTACTATTTTTATTAATCGTTATTGTCGAGATTGGACGATTAACGAGAAAACGCTTTGAAAACCGAGTTTTAAAATTCTGTAAATTTTCTTTTCTGGACAAAATGTCCATAAATATAGTTTAACTATTTTACGTAATTTTTGTACTATTTATTAAAGTCTTTAATTAATAAGTATTGATTTTCGGACAAATTGTGATTTATCGTTAAAATGCTTCGTTTTACCTAAAAGAATTATTTTTCCAGCAGTTTTGAAAGTATTTAAATCTGAAACTTTAAGAGTTAAATCATCCCTTAACATACTCTAAATATATTTGTTGGTTTAATTAAATAAAGACGTTCAAATATTTAATTTGATGTTTGCCGTAATTTCCTATCTATAATTTTATTTGTCGAAGCTAATAATAATTAGGGAATTTTAGCTTTTTAACTTTTGAAAACACCCTAATTAGTAATATTAAAATGTTTAAGATATTTTTAATCATTTTATAACGCTTATACGATATTTTAATAATTTCATAGAATCAAATGATCTTACTTTAATAATTAATATCGTTAAGGCCGAAAGTATTAGTTTTATAAATCTATATAATTTACTAAAATGTGGTATTAGTATGAACTAATATTTTCACTATTTTGATATAATGCTATTTTTAGTAAAGTTTCCTAAAATAGAATGTTTCCTCTTTTAGAATATAAATGTTTACTTCCTTTATCCTCATGTTAATTATATTGTTTACATCTTTTGAATATCGATAATGGCTTTGTTTTGGAGTTATGGAATAAGGACAAGTGTGAGGTTAGAGTAATATATTCTGGGGTTTACGTTTTTGCCATCAACTATAAGGCTGGTGTGTCTTTATGGGGCACACTGGTTGTTGAACCGAGCATATATGGTGTTCGGGAGTGTGTGAACATTTTGACCTTAAACTCGTGCCTCACAGTGTAAGACGCCGTCGGGTTGAACTGAGTATTTATGGTGCTCGGGAGGGGTGTACATATCATCTTAAACTAGGGCCACGCATTTATAAGTCGCCGTCCTATTATGGTTGAGTAGCCTAGTTAGAGACCGAAGTTTAATTTGTTTGAACTAAGTTCTCGAAACTAGTTTTTAGTATTCTCCCAGTGAAAGTCTAGCATTCATCACTACTCCTATCCATAACGCCATTTTGATTATTTTATTTATTATCGATATAAATTGGTTGCAGGTTGGCAAATATTTTTATGTTTCTTCGGAAACCCTTTTGATTAATTTGTTTCACGCTAAAGTTTATTTTAATATGCTGTTTTACTGTTTTCCATTTTTACTATTTTTCCTATATTAGTAATTACTGTTTTAAAATCCTGTTATACGGCTGGGAGAACGTTGACGTTGCTCCCCACTGATTGTGGCTGTTATGTTTTAACATGGCAGGTATACGTGTTTGTTTTCCGGTGAGTGTGGGCTAACGAGCAGTCTTGGATCCTGCTTGATCTTTTAATAATTGTCTTAAGGATTGTTTAACCTCATTGTGAATTGTTTTAAATTTTTAGCCATTTTTATGTATGGCATACGTTTGACTTTACCAATTTAATTTATTAAGACATAGTTACAGTGTGTTTTAATCCCGACTCTACAGTGTTTCCGCCACTGTATCGCGTTAGAATTTCTAGGGGATTACAGAAATGGACGAGCACGACGTTCTGCTTTAGTCTGCAGGTTCCTTCGCGATGGCGGAGTGTTGGTGGTTGCGAGAAATTGGGGATTCCGGCATGAGGTAACAATGTAATAGGCGGGAAGCCACAGCTATATTGAAGGATTATTGAGTTACTGTATTGAATCATTTTCAGCTGCGTGAAAAAAAAAAATGAGAACGAAGGCTATAGGGTTTACTAGTTTAGGAGTAATAGACATGGGTCACTAGTTTATTAGTATTACATCAATATACATGGATTTTTAATATGCTCTACTTCTATTCATATATTATAGACATAGGTTTTACTTTGACCCATGTCTATAATTTATAGACATGGTTTTAATTTTGACCTATGTATATTATCTTTTATATACATAGGGTTTTTAAATAACCCATGTCTATTAAAAATAGATGTGGGTTTTTCTTTTAACCTATGTCTATTAGGTCATGTCTATGACTAATTTTGTAGTAGTGTGTACATGTTGAAAAAATTTCATAGTTAAGGCAGTTTCTGTTTTGATGTAAATAAGTTAATATCACGAATAGAATTGATTCACCTGCTACCGCCCATGCCTCTCAATATTTCACTAATACTAACTTTTCAACTTTTTAACTTCATCTTCACTTCATCTTCTTCTTCACTTCATCACTTCATCTTCTTCTTCCTCAATTCATCTTGTCGAAGGTAATATTTTTTTGAAACTTTTGTTTGTTTATCAACTATCGAAGATAATTCATCTTGTCCGTCTTTATAATTACCATTAAAATTGTCAAAAATTTATTTTCAGCGGGTTATAGCCGTACAGAAGTTCATTCCACAATCCTTTGCGTCGGCAATGTCAATGGTGAGTATTGTTTTCATTCCCCCAAATCAATTTTCCTGGGTTTCCTTTACCAATTCAGGGTTTTCTTATTCTGGGTTTAATTTAGGGTTTTCTTATTCTGGGTTTCCAATTAGTGTTCTTTTTAATTGGTTTGATTGAAAACGTAGATGGATCCATGTAGACATGTGACCTTGAAGTTTTGTTATGGAGAAAATCGAGTTTGTTGTGGGAATGAAGAAGATGAAGATATGTGTTAATTAATAATATTCAAGGACGGAAAAGGGTTTAGGGTTGGATTAGGCATCACCGCTTTGCTGTTCTGCCTAATCCAACCCTAAATCCTTTTACTTATTCAAGGTCACTAATCCCGCAAGTAACTGAACCCTAAGAGGGTATTAGTGAACCTTGTCATGGACGTGATTCAAAAATGGGGTACTGCATAAGACGGAACGGAAAAGGGTTTAGGGTTGGATTAGGCGTTCCCACTTCGCGGTTCCCCCTAATCCAACCCTAAATCCTTTTTATTGATCAAGGTCACTAATTCCGCAAGTAACTGAACCCTAAGAGGGTATTACTGAACCCTGTCGTGAACGTGATTCAAAGATGGGGTATTGCATAAGACGGAACGGAAAAGGGTTTAGGGTTGGATTAGGCGTTCCTGCTTCGCGGTTCCGCCTAATCAACCCTAAACCATTTTCCTTATTCAAGGTCACTAATCCCGCAAGTAACTGAACCCTAAAAGGGTATTAGTGAACCCTGTCGTGGACGTTATTCAAAGATGGGGTACGGCATAAGACGGGACAGAAAAAGGGTTTAGGGTTGGATCGCCTAATCCAACCCTAAACCCTTTTCCTTATTCAAGGTCTCTAATCCCGCAAGTAACTGATCCCTAAGAGGGTATTAGTGAACCATGTCGTGGACGTGATTCAAAGATGGGGTACTGCATAAGACGGAACGGAAAAGGGTTTAGGGTTGGAATAGACATAGACTGTGGAAATTGTGGATATGGAAAATGTGGCTGTGGAAGCTACTACTATTAGAGATGAACAAGTGTTCAATAACAAGCTTGTGGTATGTGGAAAATATGGAATCTATTCTTGTGCATGCAATAGAAAATGTTAACTTTGACACTCCTATTGCTGTGAAAAATGTCAATCCGAAGAGTTCGCATATTGTTGAAAACTTGGTCACTCCAACAATAGTAGGGAATGCACCTCAGAAAGATGATGAAATGAATGAAAAAAATACTGAAGTGCAATACAAAAGGAAACAAGCAAGACCGGGCATTTTCAAATCTTCTTTTATGCAAAGGAACATCAGCTTTCTAACCAGTCAGAGTGCCGAGGAGAAATATGTATCAGACTATGCATTTGCGTCAGATATGTCTTTAAGGTAAACAACTGATTTACATAGTTAAAGCATTGTCTGTATTGATGTAGATAAGATATTATGTGTTGCACATGTGTGAAATTTGTACATAGTTAAACCAGTGTCTGTTTTAGTGTACACAAGTTACAACTTATTGTATATAACTCATACAACAGATATACATATGTAAAGCAGTGTCCGTTTTGATGTAGATAAGATACCAAAACTAATACACTAAATATTTTTTAATTTTACGGTGAACGTCCGTTTAAGTTTGAAAACATTCAGATTTCAAGGGGGCAATTGTTGATGATGACACAGTCAGAAAGTAAACTTGAGCAACCAATTTTAAGTCTTTGGGGACTATTGTTGAATGATTTGGAAAAGTTATCATCTCCATCATCTGTCAAGCGTGTTTATATGTCTTCATTTGATGAATATGTGGTAATGTTATATATTCCATTAACAATGTCAACAGTGTAAATATGTTTTTGCTCATGAAACTCCTCTAAACACTTCTTTAATGTTTCAGATTCCTACAAGTGAGATGCAGATTGATGATGTGGAATTGGTAAACAAATAGATACTCTGTAAACCCTCATTCATTCATTCATCCATTCATCCATTCATTCATTCATTCATTCATTCATTCATTCTGAGAACTAATAGTGCAATCTTCTTCGAGGTCTTTTTCTGCACAACGGAATTACCAGTTGTTGTTGTTTACTGTGTAAACTCAATCTCAAAGTCATTTTAAATAATTCATTTTGGGTTTCCTCAAGAATTTGACAGCCAACTGAACAGTTCTTAAGCTAAAGATCTATATGTGAGGACACCGATTTATTGTTTTTACTTTTATGTAC
Source organism: Agrostemma githago (assembly GCA_958450325.1). NCBI lineage: Eukaryota > Viridiplantae > Streptophyta > Magnoliopsida > Caryophyllales > Caryophyllaceae > Agrostemma > Agrostemma githago. Next base: position 53,470,080 of record OY288247.1, on the reverse strand, counting down.
ATTGAAATTTATGTTATCTTTACTGAATACTTTGTTATATCTGCAGTGTAATTATCTCTCTGAAAATTTCAAAGATAAGATCAAATGGGTCAATGTGGTGACAGACTATGACATACTGGAATATGTTCCAGATTTTTGTTGTCATCTGGAAGTTGACAATGGTATTTTTTTCAATGAGAGTCATGGAAACATACAATGAGAATAAAAATAATTATAGCCAAATGTTCAAACCGGTAAACTTAATTAATTATTCTACTTTCATCACTGATACTAATTTATGTTTGATTATATTTCCATATATAAATGTTATTCATGTATATGTCCAGATCAATGTTTCATATGATAAGTATCTAAAGATGATAATGAAGTTGCGGTATTGCCACAAAATACTAACCTTAAACAGGAATTAGATGAAATGTGTGGCTTCCAAAAACCTCCTCCACCCCAGCTTTGATTCCCAGATCCAGATCAGTGATAACGAAGGAAGAAAAAGTTCCTCTCATTGCCTTTATAAAGTGTTTAAACAACCAAGCAAAGCCGTACATCATGCATTGAGAAGACAGTATAATGAAATTCCTTATGTGCATCACGTATTATCTTCAGAACACAAATAATGACAAAGATAGCAATAAGAAAAGCTATTACCACTCTCTCTCCCAACAAGGCCAGCAACAAATGTGACACATTTCTTATGATGATCTATACCCTTGAAGGGAGCAAAGATCATCTTGTACTTATTCATGTTATATGTAGTGTCAAAAGATACCATATTGTGGACATGACATAGGTCCACCCCGATGCGGCCACGCGCGGGTTTGGGGAGGCGAATGAATCTCATGTGAGATGGATCTCGAGTTGAAATTTAAATCGAAGTAGGAGTCGCCACCGAACTTTGTGGGAGTTCGGGCCCGTTCGAACCCACTCTATATCGTAGTGGGCCGTGCACAAAGTACGGCCCATTCCGATTTCAGAGTTTATTGGGTTCGTTCCTTAGCATTGCGATACCGATACCGACATTATCGGTAATCGAGTATTGAATGACTCTCGTATGCTAATGGTTTCGGACATCCGAAAACCACGGTTCTGAGTAAGGGGTGAGGGTACGTGTTGGGAAGTTCACAAAGAACACTCAACCCCGCTCGCACTTAGCGGCCTTTACTAAGATATCGTTCGTTTTTGGTGTACATGCGTTAGTTCGACAGTCGAATGATATGCAAAGAGTGTTTTGACTAAACATGCGAATAATTGAATCGGTTTCTAAGTCGGTTTAATGCATCTAAAAATTAACGTCGAAGTTGTATTTAACATGCGAGGTTCGTTTTAGTATAATGAAACAAAAGATGAAAAAGAAGTTGCTAGAAAGATGAACAAACGAGTTAGTAACGATCGAATGAAGATACGACGACATGCTTTATTTTGAAAAAGTTCGTGACACGTGATGGATTAAACACGCGTTGACCGAGGTCAAGAAAATACTTATCGAAACTTGAAAATATATCGGAAAAACCTGCTGTTTTGTTTAAGAAGCGATGTCTGAAAAATTAGAACGAGATTGCTTTTTTATATCACGGTTTTAAGGTGTTCGCGCGACCCGCGCGAGGAGGGCGCGACCAGCGCTGCTGCGCGACTCGCACGGGGTGTACGCGAGTCGCACGGTGGCCTGTTTTTGGACTCGTTTTTCGAAAATTGACAAGTTTGTTAGATAGATCGCGTACAAATATAGCTTAATTTATACTCGACTTAAATTTCCGACATTCGTTATTTTCGATATTTGATTATGGAATCGATATCAAATATTCGGAATGATTTTTAGAAAAGATAAAAAAGTTTTGTAAATCGTTTTGAAAATCGAATTAAGAAAAAACAATGTTAATTCTCTCCGCGTTAAAATCGTCGTGCTTAGTTTTTTTAAGACCATGTGACGATTTTTAGCATCAATGAGATTAATTTGGTTGTTTTAGATACGATATTCGACTAGAGAGTTGATATCGTATTTTAAGAACATTTGTTTTGTATAGGAAAATTACATTGTAGTATCGATATTTAGAAAAGGACGTGACGATGACCCATAAAAAAGACGAACCGACGACAACGGAAGACGACGAATGAGAGAAAACAAAAAAAACGAGAAAAAGGAAAAAGAAGAAGAGAGAAATCGGGATTTGGGACACCCTCAACCTACATGCTAAATTTGGTCTCGGTTAGGAACTCGTAGTAACGGCTCTTGCGTAGGAGTAACGAGAATATAGGAGGAGTTAAGGTGTTGGATTTTTGGTATGGTTTTCCTAAAGTTTGCTAGAGGTTTGAATGTGTGTGAGTTGTCAGTGTCTCTAAATTGTATTGTCGGGAATTGTTGATACTTGTGAATGTGTAATTGTTGTATTGTGTAAGTTTTAATTGTTGATGTCGAGAGGGTTCTATTTATAGGAGAGATCCTCGATTGAAGTGAGGAGAGGTAATCCTGCTTGGGTGACAAGAAATACCGGTTAGGATAGGAAAGGTAAGCAATTTGAGTGAAATGAGGATTCCGTTTCTTGGTGAGGAAGTCGTGGAACCCGGCTGGAGTAAAGAGTACTCGGAGGAGTACGCTTCTTGTGCTTGGTCGAGTATTCGGGTTCGGGTAGGACTCCTACTGGGGACCGAATTCTACATTTAACGGATTCGTTTAATACTTTGTGTAGCTTATTTTTTGTAGTGTTTGAGCTTGAACCGGACTCGTGGGGTGACACGGCTGGTTTTCATGCCTCGGAAATATCTTTGACCGGGTCCTGACCCGGTCGCTAAAAGACGGTTTCACCCTTGGTCTCGGTTTTGACCCAAAATAGTCTCATTTGACTAGAAACGACTTACTGGGCCTGAATTTGAGGTCGGTTGATGGTAAGGATTTGCCGTGGATCCCTACCAACAAATAATAGCCAACTAATCCTAACACGTAGAAAGGGCAAGTCGGGTTGAGTCCACGGGGACGGTAAAGAGGGTTTAGACCAAGTTCCACCTAAAGACTTGACTAGGTCTCGAGGCTAAACTAAACTAGAACGATAAGAAGGGAATAAACTATGACTAGGAACGAACTAGGTATAACAACTAAGGCTAAAGGATACAACTAACTAAAGGAGTAATAACTAAGAAGAACAGGAAAACAAATAGGAAAAGAACTAGGATTAGGTCGGGTTCAAGGGTGATGGAATGATCAAGGAAGAACTAAGGTGAAGGGGTATTTGAGTTATCTAGGTATAGTCCGGGTTCTCGCTACTTAAACCGACCTAGAGATTCCTCGCTCTCACGCAAGAACCCATCCTAGCAACATACAAGACCGCAAGAGGAAGGCAAGAAAAACTAGCATTTGCAACTACAAGTCATTCAAGCATTTCATCAAACATGTTCTATGCATCTAACCAAGAAGCAACCAAAACTTCCACCAAAAATCTACACAAACCCTTAATCACCCATTAAGACACCCAATTCCCCTACTAATCCTAGCAAGATGACTACTCACTCATGTTCAAGATAATAAACCCAACACCCATAATGAAACATACATAAACATGAACTTTCATAATGGATTATTGAAGATTACTAAACATAAACATAAATGAAAACTAAATAGAAGAGATTAGAGAGAAGAGGAATTATACCAACACTAGAAGAAAGGAAAAGATGAAAACTTGATTAAATCCAACCCAAAGAAATGGAATTCAATGTTGTCAATAGAGAAATCCCCCCAATAGGTCTTCAATAATACAAAGATTCAACTAGGATTAAACTAAGATTAAGGAGTAATTAAAGACTAATCTACACTAATCTAAGCTAATCTAGTCTAAAATATGCCTAGGTTTTGTGGGTAATGTAAAATAAAGCATAAGATATTGTAACAATACAAGAGGGGGGTATTTATAAGGTTACAAGAGTGAAGGAGAAGAAAAGAAAGAGTCACGGCTACAACTGCTCCTTCCCGGGCGGGAAGATGGTGGTCCCGACCGGAAAGGATTTGGTCCCGACCGGGAAGGATTTGGTCCCGACCGGGATCATGCATAACACCGGGCGGTGTTACGCTCTTCCCAGTCAGAAAGAGGTTGTTCCCGGCCGGGACGACCCAACAGTAGTCGCTTCTTTCTTGCACTCCTTCCCGATCGGGAAGGATACTCTTCCCGCCCGGGAAGGGTCTTGTAGGCCTCCAATATGATCCTAAAGGTCCCTATTTGCTCTTCATAGGCTTCTCATCGATTCTCGGTGCTCGGGATGGAGTCTAAGGGCCTCGGGAATGGGTCCCAAGGTCTCGGGATCGAGTCTAAGCCATCGAGTGATCGTCGCTTCTCTTCGTTGGTTCCAAAAGTGTCGGAAACGAGTCCGAATCATTCCATTTCTCCAATATTAGTCTTAGGAGCCTAAAACAAACTAGAAGAAGCGTAAGTAGTGATGGTAGATAGGGCAAGTCGGGTCAAATCCACGGGGACGGTAAGAGGCGTCTAGACTAAGTTCGCCCAAATACAAGACTAAGTCAACGAGCTAAGCTAAACTAGAGTAATAGGAAGGGGAGAAGACTAAGGCTATGACTACGGTAACGGAGAGAACAACTAAGGAAACGGGCTAGGATTAGGTCGGGGTCAAAGGGGTAACGGAATGGTCGAGGAAGAGCTAGAGTGAAGGAGATAGTAGGGTAATCTAGGTGTAGTCCGGGCTCTCGCAACTTAGACTCACCTAGAGGTTCCACCTAAAACCCATTTTGGCGACACACATGACAAACGGGGTTACTAGCGTGTTATTGTGGCCTAGATCGCATCCGGGCTCTCGCAACTTAGACCGACCTAGGGGTCGTCCTTACCGGGCTCTCGCTACTTAGTGAGGGAACCGAACCCACAAGCAAACTATTACCCACAAGAGAAAAACAAGCATATGCACATACTAGTCGTTCAAGCATTTCAACAAACATGTGATATGCATCAAACCAAGAGGAAACCCAAATCTTCCACCAACATCTCCAACAAACCCTTAATCATCCAATTAACACCCTAATCACCTTACTAACGCTAGCAAGAGCACTACTCTAACATTATCAAACTAATTCTAACATAAACAAGAGGAAACAACACAAACATCAAAACATACATAATGAAACTACCAAGTATGATGAACAAAACAATAAACAATAACTAAAGATTGAAACTTGAATTAAACAAACAAGATAAAGAGTGAAAGGAAGAAAGGATTATACCATACTAGTGAAGGATGAAAAGATGAACACTTGTATATAAAGAAAACCCAAATTCATCCACCAATGTTGTCAAGATTGAATGGATTCTTCAAGAGATCTTTTAATACAAGATTAAACTAAGATTAACTACTAATTACCGACTAATCTACACTAATCTAACCTAAAGTAGTCTAGGGTTTAGTGGGAAGTGAAGAAAATAACCTAGGATGATGTCTTAATACAAGAGGGGGGGTATATATAGGGTTACAAGTGGAAAGAAATTGAAAGAAACAAGGCGGAGCTGTAACTGGGTCATCCCGGTCGGGATGACGTGGTCCCGGTCGGGATGGACCCAATACAGCAACCCTCTCTTTTGTGCACCTCATCCCGGACGGGTTGGGGCCATACCCGTCGGGGATGAGTCTTGTAGGCATCCAATATGATCTTTAAGGTTCCTCCTTGCTTCACATGGACTTCTCATCGATTCTCGGGACTCGGGATCGGGTCTCGGAGGCTCGGGATTGGGTCCCAAGGTCTCGGGGTCGAATCCAAGGCATCGAGTGATCGTTCCTTCACTTCGTTGGCTCCGAAAAGTGTATGTATTAAGTCGGAATCGCACCAACTCTTCATGAATGGTCTCGGGAACCTGAAACGAGCTAGAGGAAGCGTAAGTAGCCCATAAATCGCTCCCAAGGGGTGATTCCACAAGGAAAATGGGACCAAAATACTACGAAATAGGCACTACAAACTACACTTATCAACTCCCCCACACTTAACCTTTACTCGCCCTCGAGTAAGCACATACTAACTACTAAACTAGCCGAGTGGGTATTAGCGCACCCTACGCCCTTTCAACTCACGCGAGAACACCTAGAGGACAAGTGCTCTCCGCAAGGCAAGTGGGGTCTTGCGACAAAACTGTGGATGCAACCGGACACAAAACACATAAACAAACAAGCACACAAACAAACACACAAAAGGTTGCACCCAAAAGAAAAGAAATACCGCTTCCCTCAAACAAGCGGTGAAAGAAGCACCGGTTTAGGACTCAAGGCAACTGACAACGTTCCCAAGCTAGCAATACAAACCTAAATGGACAAAACCCTAATAGTATGACGACAAAGCAATAAAAACGTTGGTAACTTACCTTGGTTCCTCCTAACCTTCTAAGAACGTACCACGGGACGATCGGCGGGATGGAAAGTGATGAACCACGGTGTTAGTCGAAACTGTAGGTAAGTGAGACCCCGCCCCCTTTAGCAAAGAGCCAAGAGGGTCGTCCCATGCCCAAAACCGCCTAACTAGTCCAAGTAAAAAGGTTGAAATATGCAAAATGAGGGAAGACCGACCGTTACCGCTATCATCCTTCCTAGGGACTCGGTCCTTTGGTAGGCTCTTCACGGTAATAGTCGGTAAAAGGCTTATTTTGTGATGTGTGAGGTTTTTATTTTTGTGAGACGATTTTGTTTTGGCATTTTCTTCTTCTTTTGCATTTTTGCTTTGTATTTTGCCATGCCATTTCTTTTTCTTCTTTTCTATTTTCTTTTTGGCTTTTGTGCCTTTTCTTTTTCTTCTTTCTTTTCTTTCTTTCATTTTGTTTCTTTTTCTTTTCTTTGCCCTTTTGGCTTGATTTGGCTTTTTGGCATTTCTTATTGCAACAAGAAAGATGACTTCAACAATTTGCAATTTTATTGTGTGAAAATGTGTAGGAGGTAGGGGAATGGGTGAGTTGGGAGCGCGCTTTCCCTTCCAACCCACAAAAAGGGGAAAACTTGGACTAATTGAGCAAATTTCAAACATAGTCACCTAAGGGACGGGACTCGGCAACCAAGGCCTTTTCACACCGTGGGTGGTCATAATGGTCAAAATGCAAATCCCGTAGTAAATCCCCAGTAAGCTAGGTGGACTCAAGGTAAAGGACCAACGAAATCATTGATTTAGGGTCATTCTACTAGACTAAAGCCCAAGACTCGATTTATACCACTAGGAAGGGAAAGTAAACACTCGCACACTAGCCTCTAAACTGGGTTTTCGAAAACCATTTTACACACAAGACACACTAACACAACACAAAACAAAAACATGGCGAAAACGAAAGAAAAAGAGATAAAAGGCCACAAAACAAAATAAAACAAAACAAACAAACAACACAAACACCACCCCAAGCTTCCAAACAAGCCACCAAATCAACCAAACTTTACAAAGCTCCTCCCGAGCACATAACACCACAATCTCCTCCAAACTCCACAAGAGATAAAGAAGAAAAAGGGATAAAGATGTTACCGGAAGTCTTGAAAGCTCTCCAAAGCTATCGGTGATTCAAGTAACCTATAAGGAAAAAGGGAGGCAAAGCACGCACAACACAACAAATATACGAGACAACGACATAAAAGGAAAACACACAAAAGGAAAATCTTTTTGATTTTTATGAAAAAATTTCAAATTTTTAGGATTTTTAAAGATTTTTTTGGAAAAACTACGAAAATAAAACTAACTACGATAGAATATCGCTCCCCCACACTTAAGCCGAGCCAGGTCCTCATGCTCGACCGTAGTGCATGGGAGCACAAAAGAAAAGAAACTACGAAAATAAAGCTAAAAATCAAACAGTGGAGAAAAAGGTAGAATGTGTCCGGCCGGGGTGTAGTCAAGTCACCATGGCCCGAGACAAGAAAAGATATGGATGGGGGAAGAAGTAAAAAGAAAGAAATAAAAGGAAATGGGAGGGGAGGACTAGGTGTAATCAAGTCACCTAGCCCGGATTTCGCCCAAATCCGACTAAATCCTACAAAAAAAAGGTGTGAAAATCTTGAAAATTTTGGATTTTGAAATGACTCTCGATGTAATCCATCATCTAGAGTCGGGAGCAACCATACTAAGGCCTCGAAGGCCACCATGACAAAGGGGAAGGGGATAAACAAGGGGAAACAAGCAATAAAAAAAACGGAAAAGAAAGGATAGTTGCCATACCGACCGGTTAGCAACTCACTCGCTCCATCGTCTCAATGATCAATATAGGCACTTGCTTGTTGTCGTCATTGTCATCCTTCTTCAAGCTTGAGAAAACCGCGTGGCTAAGGTAGTGGGTTTATAATGGTGTGAGGGGGTGGAAATTGGTGTGTATACCGGTCTAAAGTAGATAGAAGATGAAGTGAGGATATGGAAATGAAGTATGTGGGTGGTATGATATGAGCAAGGAAGGTAGGGAGGTTGGGTGGGGGTATATAATGGTTGGGTGGGCTTGAATGTCGAAGAAGAGGCACCAAAAAGGAGTAGGGGACCATCCCGGTCGGGATGACACCCCCGTCCCGATCGGGAAGCTCCCATCCCGGTCGGGATGGCACTCCAGTGGACTCGATTTTTGGCACCCTCATCTCGATCGGGACGGCCCCATCCTGGTCGGGACGACACACCCTTCCCGGTCGGGAAGGGTCTTCATGACTCCCAGGACCCCAAAAAACGACTTCTTTACTCACGATCCAAGCTCTATCACTAACCACTCCTTTCTAGGAGTCACTTTCACTTCACCTATCACAATAAACTCAAAAAAAACATCAAATTCTCTCCCTCACAACGCTCATCAACAATCCAATTTTACAAGAATACCACAAAACTAACAAAATCAAGAGATAAACACACAAATACAAGCACAAGTACTCTAAAGAAGAGGAAGGGGGAATATACAACATGACGGTTCTTTAGGAACTCCGTCAAACCTAGGATGGTGGACTCTCATTCTTCAACCATAGCCCTCAAGGGCATGGAGAAGCAAGTCAAACGCACTACCGACATCATAATGAAGGCCCAAGAAGCGCTCGAGCCTAGCTAACCTCCACGGCCTCCAAGGTGGAGGCGAGAAGTAGGAATCCCAAGACCCATCGTCATCATTCATTCATCTTCGGGGTCTATCCATCCTACGAGCCTAACCGACCTCTTCCTCCCTAAGCATCGCCTCCAATCACAAGCAAGCTTCATCTCCAAGAAACGAGGCACAAAAAGCGGTTTTGGCCTCATTTCCTTGTTGCACACCCCCACACTTTCCTCAAGTTGTGGTTCCCCATCTTCATCACTAGGCCCCACATCATCTTGGAGGAGAGGATTGAAACTTCCACCGGCGGTTTCAATCTCTTCCAAACCATCGCTTGGTGTACTAGTAAGGGGCTCTTGATGCTTATCCACATTATCGCACAAGGGCAACTCAAGGCTATCAATTTCATCCAACAACTTCACAAACTCCACCAAATCATCCAACTCACCATCCTCCTCCAATTCCTCACCAATGTTGCCTTCACCAAGGGTCATCTCCTCATTCGTCTCTTTTTGGGTAGACGATTGAGGTTCTTCAAAGCAAATCTCTCTATCAAAGGGAACTACGTTGGCGGCTTCGTGATTAGGTTGCTCCTCTTTCTCAAGTGGGCACCCTTCATCTAATTGCGATGTTCGGGATAAAAACATTACGGTTTGAACCGATAATGCATTTAATCGAGCATCCCTCGCCTCGTTTGCCCTTCGAATTTGGACCCATAATTCATTTTGTTGTTTTTGAATTTGAACGACCATTTCTTGGTTGCTCTTTTGCAATTGAAGAAGCGATTGAAACACCTCCATGTCGGGCAATTGGTGATCATTGGGGTCTTGTAAAGCTCCTTGAAAATCTTGATGATGCCCAAGGGGTGGGGCATCATATTGTTGGTAGTGAGGTTGAGGTGATTGGTAGTATTGTGGGTCATGGGGTTCATATTGTGGTTGGGGTGGAGGGTAATATGGTGGGTTTTGGGGGTATTGGCTTCCATAAGGTGAATCTTGATTGAACATGGTGGGTTCACATTGATAACTCGAGTAATAGTCACCATGATCGTAGGATTGGTAATCGTTCACTTGTTGGTAGCCGTTTTCATAACCTTGAAGTTCATACCCACTAGAGTCTTGATCCCCCCAAGAAGCTTGATAGTAATTAGATGTCATCATGTCATAGCTTTGGTTCATAGAAGAAGAGGAGTAGCTCATATCGGCTCCCGAGTGTGTGGAGTTTAGATCAAACCCCATGCTCGCTCGAAAATCGTAGTCCATACCCGGTTGAGGACTTCTCAATCTAGCAACTGTCCGTTAAAGCGGCTTTAAGTCGCAAGAAGAAGATAGTCACCACCTCTAAGCACAAACTGTAGACTAGGAACAAACGTGAGAAGTCTAGTGCTTTTTGGGCACTAGACAAGAGAGAAATAAACCACACACACAAGAAGCAAGGTAACAAAAATAAAAAATAAAAACACAAACACAAAGACAAAGTCAAGTAACTAGGAAAACAAAGTCTAAACTAGCACTGTCCCCGGCAACGGCGCCAAATTGATGGTAGGATTTGTCGTGGATCCCACCGTCAAATAAATAACCGGCTAATCCTAACTGGGTAGATAGGGCAAGTCGGGTCGAATCCACGGGGACGGTAAGAGGCGTCTAGACTAAGTTCGCCCAAATACAAGACTAAGTCAACGAGCTAAGCTAAACTAGAGTAATAGGAAGGGGAGAAGACTAAGGCTATGACTACGGTAACGGAGAGAACAACTAAGGAAACGGGCTAGGATTAGGTCGGGGTCAAAGGGGTAACGGAATGGTCGAGGAAGAGCTAGAGTGAAGGAGATAGTAGGGTAATCTAGGTGTAGTCCGGGCTCTCGCAACTTAGACTCACCTAGAGGTTCCACCTAAAACCCATTTTGGCGACACACATGACAAACGAGGTTACTAGCGTGTTATTGTGGCCTAGATCGCATCCGGGCTCTCGCAACTTAGACCGACCTAGGGGTCATTCTCACCGGGCTCTCGCTACTTAGTGAGGGAACCGAACCCAAAAGCAAACTATTACCCACAAGAGAAAAACAAGAAAAACAAGCATATGCACATACTAGTCATTCAAGCATTTCAACAAACATGTGATATGCATCAAACCAAGAGGAAACCCAAATCTTCCACCAACATCTCCAACAAACCCTTAATCATCCAATTAACACCCTAATCACCTTACTAACCCTAGCAAGAGCACTACTCTAACATTATCAAACTAATTCTAACATAAACAAGAGGAAACAACACAAACATCAAAACATACATAATGAAACTACCAAGTATGATGAACAAAACAATAAACAATAACTAAAGATTGAAACTTGAATTAAACAAACAAGATAAAGAGTGAAAGGAAGAAAGGATTATACCATACTAGTGAAGGATGAAAACATGAACACTTGTATATAAAGAAAACCCAAATTCATCCACCAATGTTGTCAAGATTGAATGGATTCTTCGAGAGATCTTTTAATACAAGATTAAACTAAGATTAACTACTAATTACCGACTAATCTACACTAATCTAACCTAAAGTAGTCTAGGGTTTAGTGGGAAGTGAAGAAAATAACCTAGGATGATGTCTTAATACAAGAGCGGGGGTATATATAGGGTTACAAGTGGAAAGGAATTGAAAGAAACTAGGCGGGGCTGTAACTGGGTCATCCCGGTCGGGATGAGTTGGTCCCGGTCGGGATAACGTGGTCCCGGTCGGGATGAGCTCATCCCGGTCGGGATGGACCCAATACAGCAACCTTCTCTTTTGTGCACCTCATCCCGGACGGGTTGAGGCCATACCCGTCGGGGATGAGTCTTGTAGGCATCCAATATGATCTTTAAGGTTCCTCCTTGCTTCACATGGACTTCTCATCGATTCTCGGGACTCAGGATCGGGTCTCGGAGGCTCGGGATTGGGTCCCAAGGTCTCGGGGTCGAATCCAAGGCATCGAGTGATCGTTCCTTCACTTCGTTGGCTCCGAAAAGTGTATGTATTAAGTCGGAATCGCTCCAACTCTTCATGAATGGTCTCGGGAACCTGAAACGAGCTAGAGGAAGCGTAAGTAGCCCATAAATCGCTCCCAAGGGGTGATTCCACAAGGAAAATGGGACCAAAATACTACGAAATAGGCACTACAAACTACACTTATCAAGTAGCCTCGAAACCGCTCCCAAAGAGCGATTCCAAAAGAGAAACCGGGACCAAACACAAGAAATTGGAACTTCAAACTACACTTATCAACTCCCCCGCACTTAACCCTTACTCTCCCTCGAGTAAGCACAAACTAACTAAAAACTAAAAGACACTAGACTACTAATCCGAGCGGGTTTTAGCGCACCCTATGCTCTTTCAACTCACGCGAGTACAGCTAGAGAAAAAGTGCACTCCGTAAGGCAAGTGAGGTCTTGCGACAAAACTGTGGATGCAACCGGACACAAAAACACACAAATAAACAAATATACAAACAAACAAGCAATCGGTTGCATCCAAGAAGAAATAAATACCGCTTCCCTCAACAAAGCGGTGAAAGAAGCATCGGTTAAGGACTCAAGGCAAGTGACAACGTTCCCAGGCTAATAATACAAACCGATATGAACTAAACCCTAATAGTATGACAACAAAGCAATAAAAACGTTGGTAACTTACCTAGGTTCCTCCTAACCTTCTAAGAACGTACCACGAGACGATCGGCGGGATGGAAAAAGGATGAACCACGGAGTTAGTCGACACTGTAGGTAAGTGAAGCCCCGCCCCCTTTAGCTATGAGCCAAGAGGGTCGTCCCGTGCCCAAAAATTGCCTAACTAGTCCAAGTAAAAATGGTGGATATGGTTGCAAAATGAGGGAAGACCGATCATTACCGCTATCATCCTTCCTAGGGACTCGGTCCTTTGGTAGGCTCTTCACGGTAACGATCGGATAAAGGCTTATTTTTGAGAGGGTGAGAATATTTTTGTGAGATGGTTTTCTTTTGGCGTTTTTCTTTTTCATTTGGCTTTTGAGTTACTATGCCATTTCTTTTTCTTCTTTTGTATTTTCTTTTTGATTGTTGGGCCTTTTCTTTTTCTTCTTTCTTTTCTGTCTTTTTTTTCTTTTTCTTTTTCTTTCTTTCTTTTGACTTGGCTAGCCCTTTTGATGAATCATGTTTTGTAGGCATTTCTTGCAACCAAGTAAGAATTATTTCAACAATTTGCAACTTATTTGTGGAAATGTGTAGGAGGTAGGGAAATGGGTGAGTTGGGGAGCGTCCTTCTCTTCAAACCCACAAAAAGGTGGAAAACTTGGACTAATCAAACAATTTCGAACACGGTCACCTAAGAGACGGGACTCGGAAACCAAGGCCTTTTCACTCCGTGGGTGGACATAGTGGTCAAAATGCAAATCCCGTAGCAAATCCCTAGTAGACTAGGTGGACTCAAGGTAAAGGACCAACGAAACTATTGATTTAGGGTCATTCTACTAGACTAAAGTCCAAGACTCGATGCATACTACTAGAAAGGGAGAGTAAACACTTGCTCACTAGCCTCAAAACCGGGTTTTCGAAAACCTTTTTCCTACCACTACAACAAATACCTGTATTTTTAGACGCTTCTTCCTGGGCACTTTTGGAAGAGTCGAGCAAATACATAGCCCGTGTGCAATTGAACTTCGGTTGTGACATCTTAATGCGTCAAAAAATAAAAGCCCAACAATAAAATAAAAAATACACTGATCGTTTTCCCTAATTCCCTAACCCGCCTCTCTCTCCAATTAACCTAGTAGTAAAACATACTCCAATTGACCTAATTCTATCACGTGAAGAAACCCAAAATCAAGTCCTACGCATCTTTCATGAAGAATTCGGTATGTATACATCTCTTACTTTCATTATTTGATGAATTATAATTGATTTCCAATTTTTGAGCAATCCCCTAGAAAATCGATTTTAATTGAGTTTTGACGTTAATAATCAAACTTTCTTGCTGTAATTTGAAGTATAAAATATTTAAGGGGTGAATAAAGATAGTTGGAATGAATTTTAGATCCAAAACTCAGAACCGAATCCATAGCACATGCCAAAGGAAACGAAAATCGCCAATGGCATAAAGGAAACGAAACTCTGCACCTGCGTTTTGGATGTAATAATAAGCTGCTGGGTTTCAGGAATAAAGGGTGTCCTTAACTCATAAATACTGTGTTTTGAGGCTCAAATTCGGTTGCATTTCTCTCATGTTGACACTGTGGTTTCGTAGTCTACGTTCTATGATCAATAGTTTGTAGGTTGTGGTAATATAGGATGCAAATCAGGCATAGCATGAATGAAGTCTACAATATTGCTGAAATGAAAGCTATACTTTTATTCACGTACGGGCAGGCTTATACACTAGACACAAACCACACAACACAAAACAAAGACAAAAGAAAATGAAACGAGACAAGACAAAACAAAACAAAATGAAAGAAAGGAAAGAAAACACACAAGGAAAACAAACACCACCCCGAAACATCCACATAAGCAACCAAATCAACCACAAACTCTACAAAGCTCCACCCGAGCATACGTCATCACACAATCTCCTCCAAACTCCATAAGAGACAAAGAGAAAAAAGGGATAAAAAGATGTTACCGGATGTCACGAGCCTTCCGAAGATTACGGCGATCAGGGAACCTATGAGGAAAAAGGGAGGCAAAACACACAATACAACAAAAATACGACACAAAAGGAAAAGACACAAAAGGAAATCTTTTTTATTTTTAGAAATTTTTCAAATTTTTAGGTTTTTTTTTCTTTTTTTTTTAAAGATTTTTCGAAAAAAAAAAACTACGAAAATAAAACTAACTAGGCTAGGAAATCGCTCCCCCACACTTAAACCGAGCCATGTCCTCATGCTCGATCGGTAGTGTGTAGAAGACACTAAAAAAAGAAAATTAAAAAATGGAAAATAAAACTAAAAAACAAAATGAAAGTGAAGGAAGGGTAGAATGTGTCCGGCCGGGGTGTAATAAAGTCACCAAGGGCCGAGACAAGAAAAGATATGGATGGGGGAAGAAATAAATAAAAGGAAATAAAAGGAAATGGGAGGGGAGGGCTAGGTGTAATCAAGTCACCTAGCCCGGATTCCGCCTAAATCCGACTAATTTGTACCAAAAGAAAAAAAAATTAAAAAAAAAAGGTGAAAAGAAGAAAAAAAAAAAAAAGAAAAAAAATATCACACAAATACAAACACAAGAACTCTAAAGAAGAAGAAGGAGGAATATACAACTTGACGGTTCTTAAGGAACTCCGCCAAAACGAGGATGGTGGACTCTTCCTTCCTAGCCATAGCTATCAAGGGCTCGGAGGAGCAAGTCAAATGCTCGAGCCACATCATAAAGAGGGCTCTCGATACCGAGCCAAGCTATCCTCCAAAGCCTCCAAGTCGGAAGCAAGAAGTAGTCACATAAAGACCCAATTTCATCTTTCATGTGTCTCCGGGGTCTTTACATCCAACAAGCTTTATCGACCTATTCCTCCCTAAGCATCGCCTCCAAACACAAGCAAGCTTCATATACTTAACATGAGGCATAAAATGCGGTTTTGGCCCCACTTCCTTGTTGCATATCCTCATATCTTCCTCAAGTTGTGGTTCCCCATCTTCAAGTCTCCAAACATCATTTGGCCTCACATCATCTTGGAGGGGAGAGTTGAAACTTCTACCGGCGGTTTCAATCTCTTCCAAACCATTGCTTCGCTCACATGCAAGAGGCTCATGATGTTCTTCTACATTTTCACACAAGGGTAACTTGGGCTCATCATTTTCACCCAATGACTTCACAACTCCTACCTCCTCATTCAACTCACTAACCTCCTCCAATTCTTCACCAAAAATGCCTTCACCAAGGGTCATTTCCTCATTCGTCTCTTCTTGGGTAGACGATTGAGGTTCTTCAAAGCAAGTTTCACTTCTAAAGGGGACGTCATCGGCGTCTTCGTGATTGGGTTGCTCCCCTTGCTCGAGTGAGCACCCATCGTCTAGTTGGGACGTTCGGGTTAAAAACATTACGATTTTAACCGATAACGCATTTAATCGAGCATCCAACGCCTCGTTTTCCCTTTGATATTGGGCCATGAATTCATCTTGTACCTTTTGCATTTGGATGGCCACTTCTTTTTGGCTCTTTTGCAATTGAAGAATCGATTGATATAACTCCAAGTTGGGCAATTGGTGGTCATTGGGGTCTTGTAACGCTCCTTGAAAATCTGGATGATGCCCAAGGAGTGGGGCATCATATTGTTGGTAGTGAGGTTGAGATGATTGGTAGTATTGTGGGTTTTGGGATTCATATTGTGGTTGAGGTGAAGGGTAATATGGTGGGTTTTGGGGATATTGGCTTCCATATGGTGAATCATGATGAAACATGGTGGGTTCGCAATGATAGCTTGAGTAATAGCCACCATGATCATAGGATTGATAAGCATTCACTTGATGATAGCCGTTTTCTTGTCCTTGAAGCTCATACCCACGGGTTTCTTGATTACCCCAAGAAGCTTGATAATAATTAGGAGTCATCATGTCATAACTTTGATCCATAGAGGAAGAGGAGTAGCTCATGGTGGCTTCTAAGTGTGGGGAGTTTAGATCAAACCTCATGTATTGCTCGAAAATCGTGGCTCGTACCCGGTTGAGGACCTTCTCAAACTACCAACTGTCCGTTAATGCGGCTCTGAGTTGCAAAGAAGAGGATGGTCACCACCTCTAGGCAAAAACTGTAGACTAGGAGCAAACGTGAGAAGTCTAGTGCTTTTTGGGCACTAGACAAGAAGGAAATAAACTTCACACACAAAAGAAGCAAAAGAAAACAAAAAAAACCACAAAAACAAAGACAAAGTCAAGTAAAAAGGCAAACAAAGTCTAAACTAGCACCGTCCCCGACAACGGCGCCAAATTGATGGTAAGGATTTGCCGTGGATCCCTACCAACAAATAATAGCCAACTAATCCTAACACGTAGAAAGGGCAAGTCGGGTCGAGTCCACGGGGGCGGTAAAGAGGGTTTAGACCAAGTTCCACCTAAAGACTTGACTAGGTCTCGAGGCTAAACTAAACTAGAACGATAAGAAGGGAATAAACTATGACTAGGAACGAACTAGGTATAACAACTAAGGCTAAAGGATACAACTAACTAAAGGAGTAATAACTAAGAAGAAGAGGAAAACAAATAGGAAAAGAACTAGTATTAGGTCGGGTTCAAGGGTGATGGAATGATCAAGGAAGAGCTAAGGTGAAGGGGTAGTTGAGTTATCTAGGTATAGTCCGGGCTCTCGCTACTTAAACCGACCTATAGATTCCTCGCTCTCGCGCAAGAACCCATCGTAGCAACATACAAGACCGCAAGAGGAAGGCAAGGAAAACAAGCATTTGCAACTACAAGTCATTCAAGCATTTCATCAAACATGTTCTATGCATCTAACCAAGAAGCAACCAAAACTTCCACCAACAATCTACACAAACCCTTAATCACCCATTAAGACACCAAATTCCCCTACTAATCCTAGCAAGATGACTACTCACTCATGTTCAAGATAATAAACCCAACACCCATAATGAAACATACATAAACATGAACTTTCTTAATGGATTATTGAAGATTACTAAACATAAACACAAATGAAAACTAAATAGAAGAGATTAGAGAGAATAGGAATTATACCAACACTAGAAGAAAGAAAAAGATGAGAACTTTGATTAAATCCAACCCAAAGAAAAGGAATTCAATGTTGTCAATAGAGAAATCCCCCCAATAGGTCTTCAATAATACAAAGATTCAACTAGGATTAAACTAAGATTAAGGAGTAATTAAAGACTAATCTACACTAATCTAAGCTAATCTAGTCTAAAATACGCCTAGGTTTAGTGGGTAATGTAAAATAAAGCATAAGATATTGTAACAATACAAGAGGGGGGTATTTATAAGGTTACAAGAGTGAAGGAGAAGAAAAGAAAGAGTCACGGCTACAACTGCTCCTTCCCGGCCGGGAAGGTGGTGGTCCCGACCGGGAAGGATTTGGTCCCGACCGGGAAGGATCTGGTCCCGACCGGGATCATGCATAACACCGGGTGGTGTTATGCATAACACCGGGCGGTGTTATGCTCTTCCCAGTCGGGAAGAGGTTGTTCCCGGCAGGGACGGCCCAACAGTAGTCGCTTCTTTCTTGCACTCCTTCCCGATCGGGAAGGATACTCTCCCCGCCCGGGAAGGGTCTTGTAGGCCTCCAATATGATCCTAAAGGTCCCTATTTTCTCTTCATAGGCTTCTCTTCGATTCTCGGTGCTTGGGATCGAGTCTAAGGGCCTCGGGAATGGGTCCCAAGGTCTCGGGATCGAGTCTAAGCTACCGAGTGATCGTCGCTTCTCTTCGTTGGTTCCAAAAGTGTCGGAAACGAGTCTGAATCGTTCCATTTCTCCAATATTAGTCTTAGGAGCCTAAAACAAACTAGAAGAAGCATAAGTAGCCTCGAAACCGCTCCCAAAGAGCGATTCCACAAGAGAAACCGGGACCAAACACAAGAAATTGGCACTACAAACTACACTTATCATCGGTTTGGTGAGATTTTTACTCCGCTAAAAGCTCGCGCCAATTACTATTGATTCTGAGTCCAAAATCGAGCGTATTTAGTCATGTTTACGTCCGATCATCATCGGGTGTTTTTTGGAAACCGCTATAGACACCTGGCGGTCAAAATGTGGGTGTCTACAGAGCCCCCACTCTGAATGAGGCTTGGACAAGGCGAAAGTCAGAATAGCTACCAGGCCAATCAAAGATTAAGACCTGGCAGACTTCCGATCGGGTCGTTTATAGTCCATCAGACTTACGCAAAAGGGCTCACCAGCCATAAGACAGAAATCATACCTAAGTTGATGTTAATAGCTCTGTGGGGACTTGCCTAAGAAGTCTTGGGTGTGCCCGTTTGCAGACACATCCCATCTTGGAGCTGCGCTGGAGCTTGCATAGGAGGCTATGGGTGTGTCCGTTTGTAGACACACCTCTATTCAGAATTACGCGGGAGCTTGCATAGGAAGCTATGGGTGTGTCCGTTCGCAAACACATCTTGATTCTTTAGTAGAAATGTTGCCGTGGGGATTCTTGCGAGGAGACTTCCTTCTCGAGTCTCGGTGTACCTGTATGATGCCGACACATAGCAATTCGTATGTAACATTTAGCCGAAACACCGACTCACGCTAGGAAGTAAAAGCTTGATGTTCTTTTGGGAAGCACAAGCTGGTACCTGAAACATTAGATATATAGGCAGAAATAAATATAGAAGATAGCAAGATAGCATACAGGAAATGCATTTAGCATCTATAGACTGACTTGCGCTGGGGAAAATGATTTCTGCTTAATTTTGAAATCGAAGTCCTGAAAGCAACTCACGTGCTAGAAGATAGGTTTTCAAAAATTGAAAGGGGTAGAAAAGAAATTTGCAGTTTAAGTAGACTCAAATTTGACCTTGTCGAAAAGGATTTTCTCAAATGACTAAGTTTTGCAAATTTTAAAATGAGGATTTGAAAAAAGACATATCGACATACTCGACTCCGAACGCGACAGGACGAGCTGACAGACACGAACTTGGACTCTCTAAGGGTTGGACCATGACTCGATAGGGGGGTGGGCCACCTAAGATGACAAGACTCTTAAGTTGCGCTATTCCGTAGCCTAGGCGAGTGGCAACATGGTCGAATCCTCGGAATTGGAAAGATATGTACTCTGTAACAACAGGACTCAGTAGTAACAATGTTGTAGCCTAGTGCTCTTTTGGATTCTTGGTTTTGGGGTATACTCCCAAAGTGGGTGCTTGATGGTAAGGTTTTGCCGTGGGTCCTACCAATCAAGTAATACCAACTAGACCTAACTAGTAGCTAGGGTAAGTCTGGTCGATATCCACGGGGACGGTTATGAGGGTCTAGACTTAGGTCTACCTAAAAATGAGGCTAAGTCACCAAACAACACAAAGGGAAGAGAGTTGACTAACTATGTTGATGAAAAGAGATGAAACTAGACTAACAATGGACTAGATATAACAAGAAGTAATTGAAACAAATAAGATTAACTAAGCAACTAAACTAGAGAGAAAGATCGACTAAAGAGATCGATAATTCAAATATGGGAAGGAGTAGGGTTAGGTCGGGTTCATAAGTGTAGTAGGATGATTGGGAAGTCAAGGGTATAGGTTTCACCTAGTTAATAAGGTCGGTCCGCGCTCTCGCGTCAAAACCTAAGTCCGCACTCTCGTGTCTAAGACTAAACCCGAATACTCATGCAAAGTATTACCCAAAACATAAGCATTCAACCACAAATTGATCACACAAATGAGAAGATGAAAAAGAAGCATGAGAAGCATGGTCACTACATGATAAGTGTAGTTTGTAGTGCCTATTTTGCTGTGTTTTGGTCCCATTTTCCTTGCGGAATCGCTCCTTGGGAGCTGTTCCTGGGCTACTTATGCTTCCTCTAGCTCGTTTCAGGTTCCCGAGACCATTCATGACGAGCTGGAGCGATTCCGACTCAATACATACACTTTTCGGAGCCAACGAAGCGGAGGAACGATCACTCAATGCCTTGGTTTCGACCCCGAGACCTTGGGACCCAATCCCGAGCCTCCGAGACCCGATCCCGAGTCCCTAGAATCGATGAGAAGTCCATGTGAAGCAAGGAGGAACCAAAAGGATCATATTGGAGGCCTACAAGACTCATCCCCGACGGGTATGCACCTCATCCCGTCCGGGATGAAGTGCGCTTTTAGAGGGGTCACTGCCAGGCCGTCCCGGTCGGGATGACAGTCTGTCCCGGTCGGGATGATCCCGTCTCGATCGGGACCAACCAGCTGTAGCCGGAAGTCATTTCCTCCTCCTCCTTCATTCTTGTACCCCTATAAATACTTCCCTCTTGTATTGTTTATGTATCTTACCTTAACCTAGACTATCTTAAGCCTCTCTACATCATATAAACCCTAGATTTAGTTCCTCTCATTAGTTTAATCATCCTTTAATTTTTAGTAATCTTAGTTAATTAGTCTTGTAATTAGTTCTTGTATTAAGAAGATACTTGAAGACTCCTCCAAGCTTGACATCCTTGGAGATTATTTGGGTATCCTATTTATGCAAGTTATCATCTTTTCTTCATCCTATTGTTGGTATAATCTTCCTTTCTCTTGTTTATTGTTATTACTTCAAGTTTGAATCTTTACTTAGTGTTCTTGTTATTGTTCTTGTTTACTTTCATTATGGATGTTTGGATTGTGATGTTGTTTTATCTTTTCATTGTTGTAGTTAGTTTGATTATGGGTGAGTAGATTCCTTGTGGGTTAGTAGGGGGATTAAGGGTAGATTATGGGTGATTAGGGTTTGATTTGGGGTAAAGGGTGAATCTTTGTTGTTAGTCACATACTTGGCACACCATGTGTTTGTTGAAATGCTTGTTTGAGTTGTAGTGGCCATGCTTCTCATGCTAGTCTTCCTCTACTCATTGTTTGTCTTGTATGTGGTCATGTTGAGAATAGTCATTATGCATACAATGTGGACTAGGGTTTAGACGCTATCAACGCTAACCTACCTCGGCATCGGTTTAAGTTGCGAGAGCCCGGACCGACTCTAGCAACTAGGAGACACCTACACCCTTGATTACCCGAGTCACCCTACTACACTTATGAACCCGACCTAACCCACTTCTTTCCATATTTGACTTCATCTTATTAGTTAGTCATCATTTCCTTAGTTTGCTAGTTAGTTTGATTATTAGCATTGTTTAGCATTGTTATAGTCTAGTTCATCATTAGTCCAGTTCTTACCTCTCCTCCATCATAGTTTTCCATTTATCGCTTATTTGTGTTTGTTTGTGTGACCTAGTCTCGTTTTAGGCCAACCTAGTCTAAGCATTGCGACACCATCTCCTTGGACACGACCCGACTTACCCTAACTACCGTTAGGTGCTAGCCGGTTATTATTTGATCGGTGGGATCCACGACAAATCCCACCATTAATTTGGCGCCGTTGCCGGGGACGGTGCATTGTTTAGACTTAGTTTGCTTATAGCTAGACTTAGTTACTCTTCTTTGTGCTCTTCTATCATCTCTTGTGCATATTCTCTAGATTTTTCTTGTTTCCTTAGTTTTATTTCTTCCTTTTCTCTTTGTCTCTCGATTGTGCTTGTTTATTGTCGTTACCTAGTGCCCATAAAGCACTAGGTGTTCTCACGTTTGTTCTAGTGTGTAGTGCATGCCTAGGCGGGGAGGCGAATTCTTTCTCTTTAATCCAGAGCCGGAGAGGCTTTTTCGAGCTTTTCGTCAACGGACGATTAACCGAGCTAGAATCTCTCAACCAAGTGCAAGCAATACTCATCAAGAGCAAGCTCAAGGAAACGATTTTGAGCAAGCATTTCAAGAGACGGCCGAAGGGAATTTCACCAATCCCTTTGATATTCTAGTCCTAGTTCCCCCTCTACATCTACTTCAACTCCATCTTCACCACCATCTCCCTTACACCCAATAATGCCGAAGTTTTCCTCCCACTCTACGTTTACGGAAGATGTCTTGCCGGGACCCAGTGCTCTACCGGCCGCTTAGGCCAGAAATTTTACGGCCAAGACTCACTTCATAAAACTTGTGGAAAGGAATCAATTTAGTGGTTTGCCCACCGAAGACCCGCACCAACACATGGAGACTTTCTCCGATTATTGCGACGCTATCTCTCAACCCGGGGTTACGCAAGATCAAATCCGATGGGTATTATTTCCATTCTCATTAATTGGAAAAGCGAAGCAATGGATCAAGAGTCTTGATAGGGCAACCATGGTGATGGTAGGATTTGTCGTGGATCCCGCCACCAATTATTCAACCAACTAGCACCTAACGGTAGTTAGGGTAAGTCGGGTCGTGTCCACGGAGACGGTTTTGCAAGGTTTAGACTAAATCGGCCTAAAACAAGACTATGCTACCAAACAAACACAAAGAGCTAATAATTGATGAATTAAGATGAGGGGAGGAGAAAGTAGACTAATGATGAGCTATGATGAACTAGACTATCAAATACTAACTAAACACAAGCCAACTAGCAAACTAAGAGAAATGCTAAACAATGCTAATGATCCAACTACTAACAACCTAAAGAAATGATGATTAACTAACAAGATGAATCAAATATGGAAAAGAGGGAGTGGGTTAGGTCGGGTTCATAAGTGTAGTAGGGTGACTTGGGTTGATTAAGGGTGTAGGTGCCTCCTAATTGCTAGGTTCGGTCCGGGCAATCGCAACTTAAACCGATGTCGATGACTATGCTCAACATAACCACACACAAAGCAAACAATGAATAGAAGAAGACTAGCATGAGAAGCATGGCCACTACAACCCATACAAGCATATCAACAAACACATGGTGTGCCAAATGTGTGACTAACAATAAAGAATCATCCTTTACCCCCAATCAAACCCTAATCACCCATAATCTACCCTTAATCCCCCTACTAACCCACAAATAAACTACTCACTCATGGTCAAACTAACTACAACAATGAAAGGATAAAACAACTTCACAATCCAAACATTCATCATCAAGAACAATATAAACAATAACAACAAACACTAAGCAAAGATTCAAACTTGATTCAATAACAATAAACAAGAGAAAAGAAAGATTATACCAACACTAGATGAAGGAAAAGATGAAATCTTGCATAAAAGAGAAACCCAAATAATCCCAAGGTTGTCAATCTTGGAGAAGTCTTCAAGTATCTTCTTAATACAAGCACTAATTAACTAGGATTAACTAAGACTAACTAAGGATTAATGAGAGATTCAAACTAATATGAAGAACTAAATCTAGGGTTTATATGTTGTAGAGAGGCTTAAGAGAGGCTAAACTAATGTCGGATAGAAAAACAATACAAGAGGTAAGTATTTATAGGGTTACAAATGGAGAGGAGAAGAGAAGAATGAAGCGCGGGGTAGCAGCGGCCCTTCCCGGCCAGGAGGAGGTGGTCCCGGTCGGGAGGGTGTCGGTCCCGGCCGGGAGGGTCTGGTCCCGGTCGGGATGGACCCAAAACAGGAGCATCCTCAATTGTACACCTCATCCCGATCGGGATGGCATCCTTCCCGGTCGGGATGGGTCTTGTAGGCCTCCAATATGATCTTTAGGGTTCCTCCTTGCTTCACATGGACTTCTCATCGATTCTCGGGACTCGGGATCGGGTCTCGGAGGCTCGGGATTGGGTCCCAAGGCCTCGGGGTCGATTCCAAAGCATCGAGTCATCGTTCCTTTATCTCGTTGGCTCCAAAATGTGTATGTATCGAGTCGAAATCGCTCCAACTCTTCCAAATCGGTCTCGGGAACCTGAAACGAACTAGAGGAAGCATAAGAAGTCCCTAAACCGCTCCCAAGGAGCGATTCTACAAGGAAAATGGGACCAAAACCCTACAAAATAGGCACTACAAACCACACTTATCAACTCCCCCACACTTAACCCTTACTCGCCCTCGAGTAAGCACATACTAACTACTATACTAGCCAAATGGGTATTAGCGCACCCTACGCCCTTTCAACTCACGCGAGTGCACTTAGAGGAAAAGTGCACTCCGCAAGGCAAGTCGGGTCTTGCGACAAAACTGTGGATGCAACCGGACACAAAACACATAAACAAACAAACACACAAAAGGTTGCACCCAAAAGAAAAGAAATACCGCTTCCCTCAAACAAGCGGTGAAAGAAGCACCGGTTTAGGACTCGAGGCAAGCGACAACGTTCCCAAGCTAGCAATTCAAACCAAGATGGACTAAAACCTAATAGTATGACGACAAAGCAATAAAAACGTTGGTAACTTACCTCGGTTCCTCCTAACCTTCTAAGAACGTACTACGGGACGATCGGCGGAGTGGGAAGTGATGATCCACGGTGTTAGTCGACACTGTAGGTAAGTGAGACCCCGCTCCCTTTAGCGTGAGCTAAGAGGGTCGTCCCGTGTCCAAAACCGCCTAACTAGTCCAAGTAAAAAGTGGAAAACATGCAAAATGAGGGAAGACCGACTAATGCCGCTATCATCCTTCCTCGGGACTCGGTCCTTTGGTAGGCTCTTCACGGCAAAAGTCGGAAAAAGGCTTATTTTTGTGGGGTTAAGATCTTTTTGTGAGACGATTTTCTTTTGGCATTTTCTCTTTTCTTTTGCATTTTTGCCTTGTTTTGCCATGCCATTCTTTTTCTTATTTTCTATTTTCTTTTTGGCTTTTGTGCCTTCTCTTTTTTTTTCTTCATTCTTTTCTTTCTTTCATTTTCTTTTCTTTGTCTTTTCATTGCCCTTTCTTGGCAAGATTTGGCTTTTTGGCACTTCTTATTGCAAAGAAAGACGAATTCAACAATTTGCAATTTTATTGAGTGGGAATGTGTGGGAGGTAGGGTAATGGGTGAGTCGGGACGGGCCCTTCCCTTCAAACCCACAAAAAGTGGAGAACTTGGACTAATCAAACGATCCTAGACACGGTCACCTAAGGGACGAGACTCGGTAACCAAGGCCTTTTCACACCATGGGTGGTCATAATGGTCAAAATGCAAATCCCGTAGTAAATCCCTAGTAAGCTAGGTGGACTCAAGGTAAAGGACCAACGAAATCATTGATTTAGGATCATTCTACTAGGCTAAAGTCCAAGACTCGATTTACACTACTAGGAAGGGAAAGTACACACTCACACACTAGCCTCTAAACCGGGTTTTCGAAAACGGTTTACACACAAGACACACAACAAAACACAAAACAAAGACTCGACAAAAACGAAAGAAAACAAGAAACAAAAGCAACAAAACAAGAACAACACAAAACAAACACAAAAAGAACACATACACCACCCCTATCATCAAGCAAGTCTCCAAATCCACCACAATCTTTACAAAGCTCCTCCCGAGCACACATCATCACAAAACTCCTCCAAACTCCGCAAGAGGTAAAGAAGAAAAAGGGATGAAGATGATACCGGAAGTCTTGAAAGCTCTCCAAAGCTAATGGCAATTAGGCAACCTATAAAGAAAAGGGGGAGGCAAAACACACAACAAAACAAATATACGACACAATGACACAAAAGGAAAACACACAAAAGGAAAATCTTTTTGATTTTTGTGAAATTTTTTCAAATTTTTAGGGTTTTTAAAGATTTTTTTTTGGAAAAACTACTAAAATAAAACTAACTATGCTAGAATATCGCTCCCCCACACTTAAGTCGAGCCATGTCCTCATGCTCGACCGTAGTGCATGGAGCACAAAAGAAAAGAAACTACGAAAATAAAGCTAAAAAAACAAAAGTAGAGAAAAGGGTAGAAGGCGTCCGGCCGGGGTGTAATCAAGTCACCATGGGCCGAGACAAGAAAAAGATATGGAAGGGGGAAGAAAATAAAAAGAAGGAAATAAAAGGAAATGGGAGGGGAGGGCTAGGTGTAATCAAGTCACCTAGCCCGGATTCCGCCTAAATCCGACTAAATCCAACAAAAAGGTGAAAATCTTGAAAAATTTGGATTTTGAAATGACTCTCGATGTAGTCACGTCATCGAGAGTCGGGAGCAAGCACACCAAGGCCTCGAAGGCCACCATGACACAAATGATAGGAAGGAAAGGGAATAAACAAAGAGGACAAGCTATAAAAACGGAAAAGAGAGGATAGTTGTCGTACCATACGGTTACCAACTCACTCGCTCCATCGTCTCATAAGTCAAAATAGGCACTTAGCTTGTCCAAGTCGTCGTTATTCCTCTCCAATTGCGATCCGGTTCCATGGTTGGGGCACTAATGCAAAATGAGGTGGGTTTTGGATGCGAAAGTCGGTTTGAAGTGAATAGAAAGTGAGGTGAAGACATGGATGTGAGGTGTAAGGGTCATACAATGAGAGTAAGAACATGTAGGGAGGTTGGGAGGGGGTATAAAGTGGTTGGGTGGTCTCAAACAACGAAGAAAAGAGCCAACGGAGGACAAGGGGTCCATCCCGGTCGGGATGGGTGGTCCCGGTCGGGATGGATGTCTCGTCCCGGTCGGGAAGACCTCGTCCCGGTCGGGACGGACTGCCAGTGAGCCCAACTTTTGTGCACCTCATCCCGGTCGGGATGGCACCCTTCCCGGTCGGGATGGCACCCTTCCCGGTCGGGATGGGCCTTCCATCCCGGACGGGATGACCTCTTCTAGGCCGGGAAGAGTCTCCAAACTTTCTATAGCCCCCAAAAGCTCGAACCGAGCTTCAAAAACCGACTTCCCTTCACACAATCCAAGCTCCAACATTGACCGCTCTTCCCTAGGAATCACTTCCACTTCACACCTATCACAATAAACTCAATTAACCCATCAAATTCCCTCCCTCACAACGCTCATCAATCATCCAAATAATCAAGAATTTCACAAAAGCAAGCAAACTATAAGGGAAAGGAATATATACAAAGAGACGGTTCTTGTGGAACTCCGTCAAACCAAGGTGATACTTTCTTCAATCATTTTCAACAACCAAAACTAGTTCCATCTCCATCAAGGGCACGAAGGAACAAGTCGAAGGCCCTAGCAAAGTCTTCAATCAAGCTCGAGATATAACCAACCATATACCAAGGCTCTTCATGGCCTTGCCTTGATGTTCCCGGGGCATCCCTATCTTCCAAGTTCAACGATTTGAACTTGTACTTTTGGTCTTTGGGGACATACCCAAACGTCCACCGGTCTTCATGTGGCCCCAAGGGAGGCTCATCTTCATCCTTTTTGCTCTTCAACTTGTCATTAAGCCCATGACATGGGCACTCATCCTTCTCCATATCGGAGTCATCATCCTCAAGTACATAAGATTCCTTGTTCAAGCTTTGTCCCGACTCAACTCCTAGATCGATGTCTTTCTTGGCTTGGATCATATTGGACGACTCATTACTAGTGGGCGGAGTGTTGCCTTGGAGGTCAAACACTAACTTCTCCTCGCCTAACTCAAATGTGATCCTACCGTTCTTCACATCGATCATGGCACCGGCGGTGTGTAAAAATGGGCGCCCAAGAATAATAGGAGTGAGAGCATTTTCCGGCATGTCGAGAACAATGAAGTCAACCGGAATGAAGAATTTCCCAATTTGTACCGGCACATCCTCAAGCACCCCCAATGGTCGGTTGAGTGAACTATCGGCCATTTGGAGTGTAACGGATGTACGCTTGAGTTCCTTCATCTTAAGCCGGTAACAAATGGAATAAGGGATGATGCTCACACTCGCACCCAAGTCACATAATGCCCTCTCGATCTTGTAGTTGCCTATGGTGCACGGGATCGAGAAACTACCCAGATCCTTCAACTTTGGAAGCGTAGAACCTTGAATAAGCTCGCTCACCACCCTTGTGAACGCAATGGTCTCTTCCTTGTCGACGGATCTCTTCCTAGCCAATATTTCTCTCATAAATTTTCCATATGTCGGGATTTGGGTAAGGAGCTCGGTAAATGGGACACTCACATCCAACTTCTTCACAATACTAAGGAACTTGTCATATTGAGAGTCTACCTTGGTCTTCATTTGCCTTGTTGGGTAAGGCAACTCGACTTGGTATTCATTTTGCTCAATCGGGGTAGACTCCTCAATTGACACTTTCCTTTTTCCCTTATCTTTCGCTTGAAGTGGGGGAAGCTTATCTTGTTGAGGTTTCTCAACCTCCCACAAGACTTGCTCCTCCGTTGGATTATCAAAGCTCGAGCTCTCTTGAGTTGGAGTTGTCATCTTTCTTGTCGGTTCTTGCATTGGCTCTTGCTCACTCGGGAATGGAGGGGGGTCATAGGATGTACCTCTCCTTGTGGTGATGGCATTGACATGCTCAAAAGTCGGAGTTACACCTTGAGGGGGTAATTGCCCTCTTTGTCTTGAGGAACTTCCCGATGCAAGTTGTGCCACTTGATTCTCAATCATCTTCATGTGGGTTTTCATTTCCTTGTTTTCCATTAAAATTTGATTAATGGATCCTTGTTGTGACATTTGTGCATCTAATTGCCTCTTTTGCAATTCATGAGTATCCCTATAGGCATCCATCATTTGCTTTTGCATGTCGAAATCCCGTGGTGGTGATGATGGATTATGCGGTGTATTGGTGAGGGCTAAGGGAGTACCATAGTCATGAGTAGGAGATCGTCTCCTAGGCTTGCTTTGTTGTTGATTGCCTTGAGTTGCTTGATGTTGACGGTTCCCTTGGAACGCATGATAATTGCCTTGATTAAGGCCTTGGTTGTTGCCATGGTTGTGGTTTTGATAGCCTTGGTTGAAGTTCCCTTGTTGGAACCCATGGTTGTTGTTGTGGAAGTTACCTTGGTTATTTTGCTTGAAGTTGTTAAAGGGCCTTGAGTTGCCTTGATAACCTTGGTTGTTGTCCCTTAAGGGAGGTGGAACATAGGGGCGATTTTGTTGTTGGTTGTGGAAAGCTTGTTGTTGGGGGACTTGATTGGAGGCTTGGTATTGATTAGAGTAGGAAGTACCTTGCTTGAATGCTTGAAAGGCATTCACTTGCTCAATACTCCCTCTACAATTCATAGGGTCATGACCAACGATTCCACAATTATCGCACATCCCAAAATAAGGCAAAGGAGGTGCATATCCCAAAGCATTCACTTCATGGATTGAGGCTTGGTTGGAGGAACCGATGCTTTGGACTTGAGTGAGGTGACCTTGAAGCTTCTTGTCAATGGATTCCATGTGTGTCTTCAATTGAGCCCCAAGGTCAATGCTTAATTGAGTTATAGCATCAACCTCGTGCCTACCTCCTCGGTTTGCCTTCCTAGGCCTAGAGTATTGCGAATTATGCACCGCCATCTCTTCGATTCTCGCCCAAGTTTGGTCATCATCGACCTCGGTGAACCTACCATTGGAGCCCATATTAAGTATAGTTCTTGAGTCCTCATAAAGACCGTTCCAAAATTGTTGGACCAAGAACCATTGTGAAAGTCCATGATGGGGGCACGATCTAACCAAAGACTTGAACCGCTCCCAAGCTTCATATAAGCTCTCCTCATCCCGTTGTTGGAAACCGGTGATGGAGGCCCTAAGCAAATTAGTCTTCTCCGGAGGGTAGAAAGTTTGGTAGAATGCCAATGCAAGTTTCTTCCAAGTGTCGATGCCCATGGTTGCCCTATCGAGACCTTTAATCCATTGCTTCGCCTTTCCATTCAACGAAAATGGAAACAAAACCCATCGGATTTGATCTTGTGTAACCCCGGGTTGAGATATAGCGTCACAATAATCGGAGAAGGTCTCCATATGTTGGTGCGGGTCTTCGGTGGGCAAACCACTAAATTGGTTCCTTTCCACAAGTTGGATGAAATGGGTTTTGGCCGTAAAATTTCCGGCATAAGCGGCCGGTAGAGCATTGGGTCCCGGCAAGACGTCTTCCGTGAATGTAGAGTGGGAGGAAAACTTCGGCATTATTGGATGTAAGGGAGAAGATGGTGTAGACGGAGTTGATGTAGATGTAGATGGGGAACTAGGACTAGAATCTCCGAAGGGATTGGTGAAATTCCCTTCGGCCGTCTCTCGATATGCTTCCTCACTATCGCTTCCTTGAGCTTGTTCTTGATGGGTATTGCTTGCACTTGGTTGAGAGATCCTAACCCGGTTAATCGTCCGTTGGCGAAAAGCTCGAAAAAGCCTCTCCGGCTCTGGATTAAAGAGAAAGGATTCGCCTCCCCGCCTAGGCATACACTACACACTAGAACAAACGTGAGAACACCTAGTGCTTTATGGGCACTAGGTAACGACAACAAGCAAGCACAACTAGAGACAAAGAGCAAAGAAAGCTAAGGAATTAAGAAAACTAGAGAATATTCACAAGAGATGATAGAAGGGCACAAAGGAGGGTAACTAAGTCTAGAAATAAGCAAACAAAGTCTAAACAATGCACCGTCCCCGGCAACGGCGCCAAATTGATGGTAGGATTTGTCGTGGATCCCGCCACCAATTATTCAACCAACTAGCACCTAACGGTAGTTAGGGTAAGTCGGGTCGTGTCCACGGAGACGGTTTTGCAAGATTTAGACTAAATCGGCCTAAAACAAGACTATGCTACCAAACAAACACAAAGAGCTAATAATTGATGAATTAAGATGAGGGGAGGAGAAAGTAGACTAATGATGAGCTATGATGAACTAGACTATCAAATACTAACTAAACACAAGCCAACTAGCAAACTAAGAGAAATGCTAAACAATGCTAATGATCCAACTACTAACAACCTAAAGAAATGATGATTAACTAACAAGATGAATCAAATATGGAAAAGAGGGAGTGGGTTAGGTCGGGTTCATAAGTGTAGTAGGGTGACTTGGGTTGATTAAGGGTGTAGGTGCCTCCTAATTGCTAGGTTCGGTCCGGGCAATCGCAACTTAAACCGATGTCGATGACTATGCTCAACATAACCACACACAAAGCAAACAATGAATAGAAGAAGACTAGCATGAGAAGCATGGCCACTACAACCCATACAAGCATATCAACAAACACATGGTGTGCCAAATGTGTGACTAACAATAAAGAATCACCCTTTACCCCCAATCAAACCCTAATCACCCATAATCTACCCTTAATCCCCCTACTAACCCACAAATAAACTACTCACTCATGGTCAAACTAACTACAACAATGAAAGGATAAAACAACTTCACAATCCAAACATTCATCATCAAGAACAATATAAACAATAACAACAAACACTAAGCAAAGATTCAAACTTGATTCAATAACAATAAACAAGAGAAAAGAAAGATTATACCAACACTAGATGAAGGAAAAGATGAAATCTTGCATAAAAGAGAAACCCAAATAATCCCAAGGTTGTCAATCTTGGAGAAGTCTTCAAGTATCTTCTTAATACAAGCACTAATTAACTAGGATTAACTAAGACTAACTAAGGATTAATGAGAGATTCAAACTAATATGAAGAACTAAATCTAGGGTTTATATGTTGCAGAGAGGCTTAAGAGAGGCTAAACTAATGTCGGATAGAAAAACAATACAAGAGGTAAGTATTTATAGGGTTACAAATGGAGAGGAGAAGAGAAGAATGAAGCGCGGGGTAGCAGCGGCCCTTCCCGGCCGGGAGGAGGTGGTCCCGGTCGGGAGGGTGTCGGTCCCGGCCGGGAGGGTCTGGTCCCGGTCGGGATGGACCCAAAACAGGAGCATCCTCAATTGTACACCTCATCCCGATCGGGATGGCATCCTTCCCGGTCGGGATGGGTCTTGTAAGCCTCCAATATGATCTTTAGGGTTCCTCCTTGCTTCACATGGACTTCTCATCGATTCTCGGGACTCGGGATCGTGTCTCGGAGGCTCGGGATTGGGTCCCAAGGCCTCGGGGTCGATTCCAAAGCATCGAGTCATCGTTCCTTTATCTCGTTGGCTCCAAAATGTGTATGTATCGAGTCGGAATCGCTCCAACTCTTCCAAATCGGTCTCGGGAACCTGAAACGAACTAAAGGAAGCATAAGAAGTCCCTAAACCGCTCCCAAGGAGCGATTCTACAAGGAAACTGGGACCAAAACCCTACAAAATAGGCACTACAAACCACACTTATCACATGGGCATCGACACTTGGAAAAAGCTTGCATTGGCGTTCTACCAAACATTCTACCCTCCGGAGAAGACTAATTTGCTTAGGGCCTCCATCACCGGTTTCCAACAACGGGATGAAGAGAGTCTTTATGAAGCTTGGGAGCGGTTTAAGTCTTTGGTTAGATCGTGCCCCACCATGGACTTTCACAATGGTTCTTGGTCCAACAATTTTGGAACGGTCTTTATGAGGACTCAAGAACTATACTCAACATGGGCTCCAATGGTAGGTTTACCGAGGTCGATGACGACCAAACATGGGCGAGAATCGAAGAGATGGCGGTGCATAATTCGCAATATTCTAGGCCTAGGAAGGCAAATCGAGGAGGTAGGCACGAGGTTGATGCTATTACTCAATTAAGCATTGACCTTGGAGCTCAATTGAAGACACACATGGAGACCATTGACAAGAATCTCCAAGGCCACCTCACTCAAGTTCAAAGCATTGGTTCCTCTCACCAACACTCAATCCAAGAAGTAAATACTTTGGGATTTCCACCTCCTTTGCCTTATTATGGGATGTGCGATACATGTGGAATCGTTGGTCATAATCCTATGCAATGCCAGGGAAGTATTGAGCAAGTGAATGCTTTTCAAGCGTTCAAGCAAGGTGCCTCCTACTCTAATCAATACCAAGATTCCAATCAAGTCCCTCAACAACAAGCCCTTCTACACCAACAACAACATCGTCCCTATATTCCACCTCCCTTAAGGGACAACAACCAAGGTTACCAAGGCAACTCAAGGCCTTTCAACAACTTCAAGCAAAGTAACCAAGGTTCATTCAACAACAATCAAGGGTTCCAACAAGGGAACTTCAACCAAGGCTATCAAAACCACAACCATGGCAACAATCAAGGCCTTAATCAAGGCAATTCTCATGGGTTCCAAGGGAACCGTCAACAACAAGCAACTCAAGGCAATCAACAACAAAGCAAGCCTAGGAGCCGGTCTCCTATTCATGATTATGGTACTCCATTAGCCCTCACCGATACTCCGCATAATCCATCATCCCCACCACGGGATTTCGACATACAAAAGCAAATGATGGATATGCAAAGGAATACTCAAGAAATGCAAAAGAGGCAATTGGAGACAAAAATGTCACAACAAGGAACCATTGCTCAAATTCTAATGGATAACAAGGAAATGAAAACTCACATGAAGTTGATTGAGAATCAAGTATCACAACTTGCATCGGGATGTTCTTCAAGACAAAGAGGGCAATTACCTCCTCAAGGGGTAACTCCGAGTTTTGAGCATGTCAATGCCATCACCTTAAGGAGTGGTGCCACCTATAATCCTCCCGTGTTTCCTAGTGAGCAAGAAGTAATGAAGGAAGTTGTGTCTCCAAATCAAGAAGGATCAAGCTTTGATAATCCAATGGAGGAGCAAGTCTTATGGGAGATCGAGAGACCCCAAGAAGACAAGCTTCCCCCACTCCAAGCAAAAGACAAGGGTAAAAGGAAAGTGTCATTTGAGGAGCCTACCCCGATTGAGCCAAACAAGATCCAAATCAAGTTGCCTTTCCCAACAAGGCAAATGAAGACCAAGGTAGACTCTCAATATGAAAAGTTCCTTAACATTGTGAAGAAATTGGATGTTAGTGTCCCATTCACCGAGCTACTTACCCAAATCCCGGCATATGGAAAATTTATGAGAGAAATCTTGGCTAGGAAGAGATCCATCGACAAGGAAGAGACCATTGCGTTCACAAGAGTGGTGAGCGAGCTCATTCAAGGTTTTACGCTTCCAAAGTTGAAGGATCCGGGTAGATTTTCGATCCCTTGCACCATAGGGCACTATAAGATCGAAAGAGCATTATGCGATTTGGGTGCGAGTGTGAGCATCATCCCTTATTCTATTTGTTGCCGACTTGGGATGAAGGAGCTTAAAAATACTTCTATTACACTCCAAATGGCCGATAGTTCATTCAACCGACCATTGGGGATGCTAGGGGATGTGCCGGTGAGAATCGGTAAGTTCTTCATTCCGGTTGACTTCATCGTGCTCGATATGCGGGAAGATGCAATCACTCCCATTATTCTTGGGCGCCCATTTCTACACACCGCCGGTGCTATGATCGATGTGAAGAATGGTATGATCACCTTCGAGCTAGGCGAAGAGAAGCTAATGTTTGACCTTCAAGGTAACACTTCGCCTACTAATGATGAGTCTTGCAATATGATCCAAGCCAAGAAAAACATCGATCTAGGGGGAGAGTCGGGACAAAGCTTGAACAAGAACTCTTGTGAACTTGAGGATGATGACTCCGAGAGTGGAGAGGATGAGTGCCCATTTCATGGGCTTGATGACAAGTTGAAAAGCAAGGAGAAGGATGAGCCTCCCTTGGGGTCACATGAAGACCGGTGGACGTTTGGGTATATCCCCAAAGACCAAAAGTACAAGTTCCAGTCGTTGAACTTGGAAGATCGGGATGCCCTGGGAACGTCAAGGCAAGGCCATGAAGAGCCTTGGTATGTGGTCGGTTATATCTCGAGCTTGATTGAAGACTTTGCTAGGGCCTTCGACTTGTTCCTTCGTGCCCTTGATGGAGATGGAACTAGTTCTTGTTGTTGAAAAAGAATGAAGAATGCACCACCTTGGTTTGACGGAGTTCCACAAGAACCGTCTCTTTGTATATATCTCTATCCCTTGTAGTTTGTTTGGTTTTGTGAATTTCTTGATTACTTGGATTGATTGATGAGCGATGTGAGGGAGGGAATTTGATGTGTTATTTGAGTTTATTGTGATAGGTGTGAAGTGGAAGTGATTCCTAGGGAGGAATGGTCATCATTTGAGCTTGGATTGTGTGAAGGGAAGTCGGTTTTTGAAGCTCGGAACGAGCTTTTGGGAGCTATAGAGGGTTAGGAGACTCTTCCCGGCCTAGAATAGGTCATCCCGTCCGGGATGGAAGGCCCATCCCGACCGGGAATGAAACACCCCACATTGATTGAAGATGTCTTATTTATGAGCTTTGCTTAAAGGGATTTGAAGTACTACTCATATCAACAAAGTGCACTTTCTTTTCTGGTCATCCATGCAAAAGAACTCCGCAGTTAAGCGTGCTTGGCTGGGAGCAATCTTAGGATGGGTGACCTCCTGGGAAGGTTTCCAGGATGCACATGAGTGAGGACAAAATGCGCTGGAAAGGACTCGTGTTGGTCTGTGGGACCAGTACAAAGCCTGGCGAGCTACCGCGGTTAACATTTCCGGTTTTAGGATTGGGCCGGGGTGTTACAAATGGTATCAGAGCAACCCTGCGACCGTGCATTTGGCACCTAGCGGGGGTGGATTCTGGGTCAGCGGTTATGCTGCCAGGCGCAACGAGGACGTTGCGTTCTTCAAGTGGGACTGATTGAAACACCCCACATTGATTGAAGATGTCTTATTTATGAGCTTTGCTTAAAGGGATTTGAAGTACTACTCATATCAACAAAGTGCACTTTCTTTTCTGGTCATCCATGCAAAAGAACTCCGCAGTTAAGCGTGCTTGGCTGGGAGCAATCTTAGGATGGGTGACCTCCTGGGAAGGTTTCCAGGATGCACATGAGTGAGGACAAAATGCGCTGGAAAGGACTCGTGTTGGTCTGTGGGACCAGTACAAAGCCTGGCGAGCTACCGCGGTTAACATTTCCGGTCCTAGGATTGGGCCGGGGTGTTACAGGGAAGGATGTCATCCCGTCCGGGATGAGGTGCACAAAAGATGGGTCTACTGACAGGTCATCCCGACCGGGACGAGCCGGTCATCCCGACCGGGACCACCCATCCCGATCGGGATGGACCCCCTGTCCTCCTTTGGCCTTTTCTTCGTCGTTTGAGCCCACCCAACCACTTTATACCCCCTCCCAACCTCCCTACATGTCCTTACCCTCATTTTATGACCCTTACACCTCACATACACGTTTTCACCTCACTTTCTCTTCACTTTAAACCGACTTTCGCATCAAAACCCACCTCACTATACCTTTATACCCCAACCATGGATCCGTATCGCGATTGGAGAGGAAGAACAATGACGACGACAAGCAAAGTTCTTGCATTGACCATTGAGACGATGGAGCAAGTGAGTTGCTAACCGATGGGTATGGCAACTATCCTTTCTTTTCCGTCAATTACTGCTTGTTTTCTATTGTTTGACCCCCCCCCCCCCCTTTCCCTTGAGTCATTTGTGTCATGGTGGCCCTCGGGGCCTTGGTAGTCATTGCTCCCGACTCTCGATGTCGTGACTACATCGAGAGTCATTTCAAAATCCAAATTTTACAAGATTTTCACCCCTTTTGTAGGAATTAGTCGGATTTGGGCGGAATCCGGGCTAGGTGACTTGATTACACCGAGTCCTCCCCTCCCATTTCCTTTTATTTCTTTCTTTTTATTTCTTCCCCCATCCATATCTTTTGTTGTTTCGGCCCATAGTGACTTGACTACACCCCGGCCGGACACATTCTACCCTTTTCTCCACTTTATTTTTGATTTTTAGCCTTATTTTCGTAGTTTCTTTTATTTTCTTTTGTGCTCTCATGCACTACGGTCGAGCATGAGGACATTGCTCGGCTTAAGTGTGGGGGAGCGATATTCTATCGTAGTTAGTTTTATTTTTGTAGTTTTTCTAAAAATATTTAAAAATCCTAAAAATTTGAAAAATTTTCACAAAAATCAAAAAGATTTTCCTTTATTTGAAAATTTTTCACAAAAATCAAAAAGATTTTCCTTTTTGTGTGTTTTCCTTTTATGTCGTTGTATCGTATATGTGTTTTGTTGTGCGTGTTTTGCCTCCCTTTTTCCTCCTAGGTCGCCTAATCGCCATTAGCTTTGGAGAGCTTTCAAGACTTCCGGTAACATCTTTATCCCTTTTTCTTCTTTATCTCTAGTGGAGTTTGGAGGAGATTGTGATGTTGTGTGCTCGGGAGGAGCTTTGTAAAGTTTGGGTGATTCGGTGGCTTGTTTGGAAGCTTGGGGTGGTGTTTGTGTTGTTTGTTTGTTTGTTTTGTTTTATTTTGTTTTGTGGCCTTTTATCTCTCTTTCTTTCGTTTTCGCCATGTCTTCGTTTTGTGTTGTGTTAGTGTGTCTTGTGTGTAAATAGGTTTTCGAAAACCCGGTTGAGAGGCTAGTGTGCGAGTGTTTACTTTCCCTTCCTAGTGGTATAAATCGAGTCTTGGGCTTTAGTCTAGTAGAATGACCCTAAATCAATGATTTTGTTGGTCCTTTACCTTTAGTCCACCTAGCTTACTAGGGATTTACTGCGGGATTTGCACTTGACCATTATGACCACCCACGGTGTGAAAAGGCCTTGGTTACCGAGTCCCGTCCCTTAGGTGACCATGTTTAGGATTATTTGATTAGTCCAAGTTCTCCACTTTTTGTGGGTTTGAAGGGAAGGACGCTCCCCGACTCTCCCATTTACCTACCTCCCACACATATCCACACAATAAGTTGCAATTTGTTGAATTCTCCCTTTCTTGTCATACCAAGAAATGCCAAAAAGCCAAATCAAGCAAAAAGGGCAAAGAAAAGAAAAAAAGAAAGAAAATGAAAGAAAGAAAAGAATGAAGAAAAAGAAAAGGCACAAAAGCCAAAAAGAAAATAGAAAAGAAGAAAAAGAAATGGCATGGCAAAACAAAGCAAAAATGCAAAAGAAGAAGAAAATGCCAAAAGAAAATCGTCTCACAAAAAGATTCTAACCCCACAAAAATAAGCCTTTCTCCGACTTTTGCCGTGAAGAGCCTACCAAAGGACCGAGTCCCTAGGAAGGATGATAGCGGCAAGGGTCGGTCTTCCCTCGTTTTGCATGTTTCCACCTTTTTACTTGGACTAGTTAGACGGTTTCGGACATGGGACGACCTTCTTGGCTCATTGCTAAAGGGGGCGGGATCTCACTTACCTACAGTGTCGACTAACACCGTGGTTCATCACTTTCCATCCCGCCGATCGTCCCGTAGTACGTTCTTAGAAGGTTAGGAGGAACCTAGGTAAGTTACCAACGTTTTTGTTGCTTTGTCGTCATACTATTAGGGTTTAGTCCATTTTGGTTTGTATTGCTAGCTTGGGAACGTTGTCACTTGCCTTGAGTCCTAAACCGGCGCTTCTTTCACCGCTTGTCTGAGGGAAGCGGTATTTCTTTTCTCTTTGGGTGCAACCTTTTGTGTGTTTGTTTGTGTGTTTGTTTGTATGTTTGTTTGTCTATTGTGTTTCGTGTCCGGTTGCATCCACAGTTTTGTCGCAAGACCCCACTTGCCTTGCGGAGTGCACTTTTCCTCTAAGTGTACTCGCGTGAGTTGAAAGGGCGTAGGGTGCGCTAATACCCACTCAGATAGTTTAGTAGATAGTTTGTGCTTACTCGAGGGCGAGTAAGGGTTAAGTGTGAGAGAGTTCATAAGTGTAGTTTGTAGTGCCTATTTTGCTGTGTTTTGGTCCCGTTTTCCTTGCAGAATCGCTCCTTGGGAGCGGTTCATGGGCTACTTATGCTTTCTCTAGCTCGTTTCAGGTTCCCGAGACCATTCATGACGAGTTGGAGCGATTCCGACTCAATACATACACTTTTCGGAGCCAACGAAGCGGAGGAACGATCACTCGATGCCTTGGTTTCGACCCCGAGACCTTGGGACCCAATCCCGAGCCTCCGAGACCCGATCCCGAGTCCCGAGAATCGATGAGAAGTCCATGTGAAGCAAGGAGGAACCAAAAGGATCATATTGGAGGCCTACAAGACTCATCCCCGACGGGTATGCACCTCATCCCGTCCGGGATGAAGTGCGCTTTTAGAGGGGTCACTGCCAGGCCGTCCCGGTCGGGACCAACCCGTCCCGTTCGGGATGACAGTCCGTCCCGGTCGGGATGATCCCGTCCCGGTCGGGACCAACCAGCTGTAGCCGGAAGTCATTTCCTCCTCCTCCTTCATTCTTGTACCCCTATAAATACTTCCCTCTTGTATTGTTTATGTATCTTACCTTAACCTAGACTATCTTAAGCCTCTCTACATCATATAAACCCTAGATTTAGTTCCTCTCATTAGTTTAATCATCCTTTAATTTTTAGTAATCTTAGTTAATTAGTCTTGTAATTAGTTCTTGTATTAAGAAGATACTTGAAGACTCCTCCAAGCTTGACATCCTTGGAGATTATTTGGGTATCCTATTTATGCAAGTTATCATCTTTTCTTCATCCTATTGTTGGTATAATCTTCCTTTCTCTTGTTTATTGTTATTACTTCAAGTTTGAATCTTTACTTAGTGTTCTTGTTATTGTTCTTGTTTTCTTTCATTATGGATGTTTGGATTGTGATGTTGTTTTATCTTTTCATTGTTGTAGTTAGTTTGATTATGGGTGAGTAGATTCCTTGTGGGTTAGTAGGGGGATTAAGGGTAGATTATGGGTGATTAGGGTTTCATTTGGGGTAAAGGGTGAATCTTTGTTGTTAGTCACATACTTGGCACACCATGTGTTTGTTGAAATGCTTGTTTGAGTTGTAGTGGCCATGCTTCTCATGCTAGTCTTCTTCTACTCATTGTTTGTCTTGTATGTGGTCATGTTGAGAATAGTCATTATGCATACAATGTGGACTAGGTTTTAGATGCTATCAACGCTAACCTACCTCGGCATCGGTTTAAGTTGCGAGATCCCGGACCGACTCTAGCAACTAGGAGACACCTACACCCTTGATTACCCGAGTCACCCTACTACACTTATGAACCCGACCTAACCCACTTCTTTCCATATTTGACTTCATCTTATTAGTTAGTCATCATTTCCTTAGTTTGCTAGTTAATTTGATTATTAGCATTGTTTAGCATTGTTATAGTCTAGTTCATCATTAGTCTAGTTCTTACCTCTCCTCCATCATAGTTTTCCATTTATCGCGTATTTGTGTTTGTTTGTGTGACCTAGTCTCGTTTTAGGCCAACCTAGTCTAAGCATTGCGACACCGTCTCCGTGGACACGACCCGACTTACCCTAACTACCGTTAGGTGCTAGCCGGTTATTATTTGATCGGTGGG
This sequence comes from Agrostemma githago, assembly GCA_958450325.1. Taxonomy (NCBI): domain Eukaryota; kingdom Viridiplantae; phylum Streptophyta; class Magnoliopsida; order Caryophyllales; family Caryophyllaceae; genus Agrostemma; species Agrostemma githago. Next base: position 53,429,483 of record OY288247.1, on the reverse strand, counting down.
ATCCACGACAAATCCCACCATCACTACAACTCAAACAAGCAATTCCACAAACACATAGAGTGCTGAACAAGCGACTAGTAACAAAGACTCACCTTTTCCCTTAATCAAACCCTAATTACCCATAATCTACACCTAATCCCCTTACTAACCCCACAAAGAGTCTACTCACACATAGTAAAACTAAATCTAACACTATCAAGTGAAATCAACATAAATAACAAAACATTCATTATAAACTAACAAGAGCAATAAACAATATGTAAAGATTAAAACTTGAATGATTAACAAAGATTAAGGGAAAAGAGATTATACCAACTACAAAGTGGATGAAAAGGAGAGAACTTGCATTAATAAGAAAAACTCAAAACAATCTCCCAAGGTTGTCAATCTTGGATGAATCTTGAAGAATTCCCTTAATACAAGACTAATTACTAGGATTAAACTAAGATTAACAAAAGATTAATGAAAGATTGAACTAAGGTTTAAGAGAGTCTATCTAGGGTTTTGAATAGTGTAGAGGAGTCTAAGGTAATGTAAGATGCTTAAACAATACAAGGGAGGAGTATTTATAAGGTTACAAGAGTGAAGGAGAATGAAAAGAAGTCACGCGGCTACAGCAGGCTCATCCCGTTTGGGATGGGTGGTCCCGTCCGGGATGGCTTCATCCCGTCCCGGTTGACTCAGAAGAAGAGCTTCTTTGTTTGCACTTCATCCCGACCGGGATGAGGGTTGTCCCGACCGGGATGGGTCTTGTAGGCCTCTAATATGGTCCCAAAGGTCCCTCCTTGCTCTCGTTAGGCTTCTCATCGATTCTCGGTGCTCGGGATTGGGTCCAAGGGGCTCGGGAATGGGTCCCAAGGTCTCGGGATCGAGTATAGGCTACCGAGTGATCGTCGCTTCTCTTCGATGGCTCCAAATGTGTCGGAAACGAGTCGGAATCGCTCCATTTCTCCAATAATGGTCCTAGGAACCTAACAAAAGCTAGAAGAAGCGTAAGTAGTCTCTAAAATCGCTCCGAAGAGCGATTCCACAAGAGAAACCGGGACCAAACACAACAAATAAGCACTACAAACCACACTTATCAACTCCCCCACACTTAACCCTTACTCGCCCTCGAGTAAGCACAAACTAACTAAAGACTAAAAGAAACTAGACTACTAGCCGAGCGGGTATTAGCGCACCCTACGCCCTTTAAACTCACACGAGAACACTTAGAGGACAAGTGCTCTCCGCAAGGCAAGTGGGGTCTTGCGACAAAACTGTGGTTGCAACCGGACACGAAAACACACAAAGAAACAAATAAACATACAAACGAACAACACTCGGTTGCACCCAAAAAGAAACAAATACCGCTTCCCTCCACAAAGCAGTGAAGAAACACCGGTTAAGGACTCAAGGCAAGTGACAACGTTCCCATGCTAATAACACAAATCGAAATGGACAAAACCCTAATAGTATGACAACAAAGCAATAAAAACGTTGGTAACTTACCTAGGTTCCTCCTAACCTTCTAAGAACATACCACCGGATGATCGGCGGGATGGAAAAAGGATGAACCACGGAGTTAGTCGACACTGTAGGTAAGTAAAGCCCCGCCCCCTTTAGCGTTAAGCCAAGAGGGTCGTCCCATGTCCAAAATCGCCCAACTAGTCCAAGTAAAAAGGTGGTCAAGGTTGCAAAATGAGGGAAAACCGACTATTACCGCTATCATCCTTCCTAGGGACTCGGTCCTTTGGTAGGCTCTTCGCGATAACAGTCGGTAAAAGCTTATTTTGAGAGGGTGAGAATTCTTTTTGCGAGGCGATTTTCTTTGGCATTTTCTTTTGCATTTGGCTTTTGAGTTGCTATGCCACTTCTTTTTCTTCTTTTGTATTTTGTTTTTCTTTTGTTGTGCCTTTTCTTTTTCTTTTTTCTTTTCTTTCTTTTCTTTTTCTTTCTTTTTTTTTCTTCTTTCTTTTGACTTGGCTTGCCTTTTGGATGATTTTTTTTTGTAGGCATTTCTTGCAACGAAGTGAGAATTTCAACGATTTTGCAACTTATTTGTGGAAAAATGTGTATGAGGTAGGGAAATGGGTGAGTCGGGACGGCGCCTTCCCTTCAAACCCACAAAAGGGGAGAAACTTGGACAAGCCAAAGCAATTCCGAACATGGTCACCTAAGGGACGGGACTCGGCAACCAAGGCCTTTTCACACCGTGGGTGGTCATAATGGTCAAAATGCAAATCCCGTAGTAAATCCCTAGTAAGCTAGGTGGACTCAATGTAAGAAACCAACGAAATCATTGATTTAGGGTCATTCTACTAGACTAAAGTCCAAGACTCGACTCATATTGCAAGGAAGGAAAGTGAACACTTGCGCACTAGCCTCAAAACCGGGTTTTCGAAAACCTTTTTACACACTAGACACAAACTACACAAAGCACAACAAAGACTCAACAAAAACGATGGAAAAGGGGACAATACAACAAAACAAAACAAAATAAGAGAAAAGAAAACAAACATACAAACACACACACAGATAATACCACCCCGAAACATCCACATAAGCAACTGAAACAACCACAACCTTCAACAAGCTTCACCCGAGCACACATCATCACAAATCTACTCCAAACTCCACAAGAAACAAAGATGAAAAGAGATAGAATGACGTTACCGGATGTCTTGAGCTTCCCGAAAATTACGGCGATCAAGGAACCTATGAGGAAAAAGGGAAAACACACACACAAAACACAAAAACACGACACAAAAAAACAAAAGAAAAAGACAAAAAGGAAAAATCTTTTTGATTTTTATGAAAATTTTCAAATTTTTAGGGGTTTTTGGTAGTTTTCGGAAAATAAAACTAACTAGGCTAGGATAACATTCCCCCACACTTAAACCGAGCAATGTCCTCATGCTCGATCAGTAGTGTGCGGAGACACTAAAAAGAAAAGAAACTACGAAAATAAAACTAAAAATCAAAAAGAAAAGCGGAGAAAAGGGGTAAAATGTGTCCAGTCGGGGTGTAATCAAGTCACCATGGGCCGAGACGAGAAAAGATATGGATGGGGGAAGAAATAAAAAGGAAATAAAAAGGAAATGGGAGGGGGGCACTAGGTGTGATCAAGTCAACTAGCCTGGATTCCGCCCGAATCCGACTAAATCCTAACAAAAGAAAATAAAAATGAAATAACTTGTTAATTTGGATTTTGAAATGACTCTCGATGTAGTCACGTCATCGAGAGTCGGGAGCAATGACTACCAAGGCCCTGAGGGCCACCATGACACAAATGATAAGGGGAAGGGGAACATGCAAAGAGAGATAAGCAATAAAAGACGGAAAAGAAATGAGAGTCGCCTTACCAATCGGTTAGCAACTCACTAACTCCATCGTCTCAATAATCAATATCGGCATATTTGCTTGTCTTCGTTATTGCTATTCCTCTTCTTTCTTGATAAGGCCGCATGGTTGAAGTACAAAGGTATAAGGAGGTGGGATTTGATGTGAAATTTGGTGTAAAGTGAAGAGAAAATGAGATCAATGTATGTATATGAAGTGTAGGGGTCATATGATAGGTGCAAGGGTAAGTAGGGAGGTTGGGAGGGGGTATAAAGTGGTTGGGTGGGATCAAATGTTGAAGAAGAGGCAAAAGGAGGAGCAGGGCATCATCCCGGTCGGGATGGATGGTCCCGGTCGGGATGACACACCCTTCCCGGTCGGGAAGCTCCCGTCCCGGTCGGGATCACACTCCAGAAAACTTGATTTTTGGCACACTCATCCCGATCGGGATGGCTCCTTCCCGGTCGGGATTGTTCATCCTTCCCGGTCGGGATGCCTTCTTCTCGGTCGAGAAGAGTCTTCTACCCCTTAATAATCTTGGTAGCTTCACCCACAAGGCCACCAATACAAACCCGACTTCCTTGTTCAAAATCCAAGCTCTATCAATAACTACTCACTCAAGACTTCATCTTCACTATAACCTATCAAACATGCTCAATAAACATTCATCAAAATCCCTCCCTCACATCGCTCATCAAACATCAAAATAACAAGAATTTCACAAAACTCAAAAGAATAAGGAAGAGATATATACAAAGAGACGGTTCTTTTGGAACTCCGTCAAACCAAGGATGGTGCATTCTTTAATCATTTTTCAACAACACTAAGGATAACTCCATCGCCATCAAGGGCACGAAGCAACATATCAAAGGCTCTCGAGAAGTCTTCGATCAAGCTAGTGGAATACCAACCTCCACTCCAAGGGTCATCACAACTTTGCCTAGAAGTTCCCGGTGCATCCCGATCTACTAAGTTCAACGGCTTGAACTTGTACTTGCGATCCTTCGGGATATACCCAAACTTCCACTCATCTTCACAAGGCCTCAAAGGAGGCTCGACTTTCTTCTTTCCTTGTAACTTGTCCTCAATCTCATAATATGGGCATTCATCCGCCCCAGACTCGGAATCATCATCTTCAATTCCATAGAAGTTGTTCCTCAAGCTTCCACCCGACTCATCCCCTAGATTGATGTCTTTCATGGCGTGGATCATATTACACGATTCATTATTAGTAGGCGAGGTGTTGCCTTGGAGGTCAAACACGAGCTTATCGTCGCCTAGCTCAAATGTGATCCTACCGTTCTTTACATCAATCATCGCACCGGCGGTATGTAGAAATGGGCGCCCAAGGATAATGGGAGTGATAGCATCTTCCGGCATATCAAGCACGAGGAACTCGACCGGAATGAAGAATTTCCCTATTCTTAACGGCACATCCTCTAACATTCCTAATTGTCGATTAAGTGAACGATCGGCCATTTGGAGTGTAATAGATGTACACTTGAGCTCTCTCATCCCAAGTCGCTCACAAATAGAATAAGGAAGAATGCTCACACTCGCCCCCAAATCACATAGTGCCCTTTCAATCTTTAAGTTCCCTATGGTGCACGGGATTGAGAAACTACCCGGATCCTTCAACTTGGGAAGTGTAGAGCCTTGAATGAGCTCGCTCACCTCTCTTGTGAACGTTATGGTCTCTTCCTTGTCGATGGATCTCTTCCTAGCCAAGATTTCTTTCATGAATCTTCCATATGCCAGGATTTGCGTAAGTAGCTCGGTAAAAGGGACACTCACATCCAACTTCTTCACAATCAAGGAACTTGTCATATTGAACATCCACCTTGGTGTTCATTTGCCTTGTTGGGAATGGCAACTTGATATGTATCTTTTCTTGCTCATTAGGGTTGGAATTTTCAATTGACATTTTCCTCTTTCCTTTGTCTTTTCCTTAAAGTGGGGGAAGCTTGTCTTCATGGGGTTTCTCAATCTCCCACAAGACTTGCTCCTCCATTGGATTTCCCAAACTTGCATTGTCTCGGGGTGGAGATACAACTTCTTTCATTGCTTGTTGCTCACTAGGAAACAAGGGAGAATCGTAGGATGCACCGCTCCTCAAGGTGATAGCATTTACATGTTCAAATTTCGATGGTTCACCTTGAGGAGGTAGTTGACCCCTTTGTCTTGAAGAACTACCCGAAGCTACTTGAGCTAATTGAGTTTCAAGCATTTTCACATGCGTATCTCTTGCCTTGTTTTCCATTTGAAGGTTAGTGAAGAATTCATGTTGAGATTTTTGCATCTCCAATTTGCTTCTTTGAATATCCAAAATTACCTTTTGCATCTCCGGGTCTCGAGGTGGGGATTGTTGATTGTGTGGGGTATTGGTAATGGCTAGGGGAATGCCATGATCATGGATCGGAGACCGGCTCCTTTGCTTACTTTGTTGTTGAGTACCTTGAGAGTTGCCTTGATTAAGGCCTTGAGTGTTACCATGGTTGTAGTTTTGATGTCCATGGGAGTGTTGGTTCCCTTGGAAACCACCTTGATGATTAAAGTTCCCTTGATTATGGAACCCTTGATTGTTGTTGGAGGCACCTTGGTTATGTTGTTGGAAGTTGTTAAAAGGCCTTTGATTGCCTTGATAACCTTGGAAGCCTTGGTTGTTGTCCCTTAAGGGAGGAGGAACATAAGGACGGTGTTGTTGTTGAGCTTGTTGTTGAGAAGCTTGATGGGAAGCTTGGAACATGTGAGGATTTGGCACATTTTGAGCTTTGAAGTTAGAATATGGAACATCTTGCTTGTATGCTTGGAAAGCATTCACTTGCTCGATGTTACTTCGGCAATATGAAGGTTCATGACCATGTATCCCACAAATCTCACATATCCCATAGTAAGAAGTAGGTGGTGCAACTCCCAAAGCATTAACTTCATGAATCGAGTATTGGTTGGAGGTACTAGTGCTTTGAACTTGATTGAAGTGACTTTGGAGCTTTTTATCAATAGTATCCATGTGGATCTTCAATTGTGCTCCAAAATCGGCACTAAGTTGTGTGATGGCATCAATTTCGTGCCTTCCCCCTCAATTCGCCTTCCTAGGCCTAGAATATTGGGAATTGTGGACCGCCATTTCTTCAATTCTAGCCCAAGTTTGATCGTCATCGACCTCGGTAAACCTTCCATTGGAACCCATGTTGAGTATAGCCCTAGAATCTTCATATAAACCGTTCCAAAATTGTTGTACAAGGAACCATTGGGCCAACCCATGATGGGGACAAGAACGGATTAAGGCCTTAAACCTTTCCCACGACTCATAGAGACTTTCTTCGTCACGTTGTTGAAACCCCGTGATAGAAGCTCTTAAAAGATTAGTCTTCTCCGGTGGGTAGAATTGTTGGTAGAATGCTAGGGCTAGCTTCTTCCAAGTGTCTATACCGAGAGCCGCCTTATCTAGGCCTTTGAACCATTGCTTTGCCTTGCCGATCAAAGAGAAGGGAAATAATACCCACCGGATTTGGTCTTGGGTTATTCCCGTTTGTGATTTAGCATCGCAATAATCTGAGAAGGTATCCATGTGTTGATGTGGAACCTCCGTAGGCAAGCCACTAAATTGGCTCCGCTCGACCAATTGGATGAATTGAGTCTTGGCCACAAAATTGCCGGTGTAGGTCTCCGGTAAAGCGGTGGGACCGGACAAGACATCTTCCGTGAACGTCGAGTGCGAAGAGAACTTAGGCATTATTGGATATGCGGGAGAGGACGGTGTAGATGGTGTTGATGTAGATGAAGAAGGAGAACTAGGTTGAGAAGAGTGACTAGAAGTACCAAAGGGATTGATGAAATTCCCTTCGGCCGTCTCTCGGGGCGTCTCGTTCAAGTCAGAACCTTGAGCTTGCTCTTCAATGGTATTGCTTGGACCCGGTTGAGAGTTTCTAACCCGATCAATCGTTCATTGGCGAAAGGCTTTAAAGAGTCTTTCCGGCTCTGGATTGAAGAGAGAAATCGCCTCTCCTCCTAGGCATGCACTACACACTAGAACAAACGTGAGAACACCTAGTGCTTTATGGGCACTAGGCAAAGACAATAAACGAGCACAACGGGAGACAAAGAGGGAAGAAAATAATAAAAACCAAGAAAAAGAATCCTAAATATGCACAATGGATAGAAGAAGAACACAAGAGGGGTAACTAAGTCAAGCTAATAAGCAAACTAGGTCTGAACATGCACCGTCCCCGGCAACGGCGCCAAATTGATGGTAATGTTTTGCCGTGGATCCAACCAATCAAGTAATACCAACTAGACCAAACTAGTAGCTAGGGTAGGTCGGGCCAATATCCACGGGGACGGTTATGAGGGTCTAGACTTAGGTCTACCTAAAAACTAGGCTAAGTCACCAAACAACACAAAGGGAAGAGAGTTTACTAACTATGTTGATGGAAGGAGATGAAACTAGACTAACAATCGACTAGATATAACAAGAAGTAATTGAAACAACTAAGATTAACTAAGCAACTAAACTAGAGAGAAAGATCGACTAAAGAGATCGACTAACTATGTTCATGGGAAGGAGTAGGGTTAGGTCAGGTTCATAAGTGTAGTAGGATGATTGGGAAGTCAAGGGTATAGGTTTCACCTAGTTACTAAGGTCGGTCCGCGCTCTCGCGTCAAAACCTAAATCCGCACTCTCGTGTCTAAGACTAAACCCGAATACTCATTCAAAGTATTACCCAACATAAGCATTCAACCACAAATTGATCACACAAATGAGAAGATGAAAAACAAGCATGAGAAGCATGGCCACTACAACTCAAACAAGCAATTCCACAAACACATAGAGTGCTGAACAAGTGACTAGTAACAAATACTCCACCTTTTACCTTAATCAAACCCTAATTACCCATAATCTACACCTAATCCCCTTACTAACCCCACAAAGAGTCTACTCACACATAGTAAAACTAAATCTAACACTATCAAGTGAAATCAACATAAATAACAAAACATTCATTATAAACTAACAAGAGCAATAAACAATATGTAAAGATTAAAACTTGAATGATTAACAAAGATTAAGGGAAAAGAGATTATACCAACTACAAAGTGGATGAAAAGGAGAGAACTTGCATTAATAAGAAAAACTCAAAACAATCTCCCAAGGTTGTCAATCTTGGATGAATCTTGAAGAATTCCCTTAATACAAGACTAATTACTAGGATTAAACTAAGATTAACAAAAGATTAATGAAAGATTGAACTAAGGTTTAAGAGAGTCTATCTAGGGTTTTGAATAGTGTAGAGGAGTCTAAGGTAATGTAAGATGCTTAAACAATACAAGAGAGGAGTATTTATAAGGTTACAAGAGTGAAGGAGAATTAAAAGAAGTCACGCAGCTACAGCAGGCTCATCCCGTTCGGGATGGATGGTCCCGTCCGGGATGGCTTCATCCCGTCCCGGTTGACTCAGCAGAAGAGCTTCTTTGTTTGCACTTCATCCCGACCGGGATGAGGATTGTCCCGACCGGGATGGGTCTTGTAGGCCTCTAATATGGTCCCAAAGGTCCCTCCTTGCTCTCGTTAGGCTTCTCATCGATTCTCGGTGCTCGGGATCGGGTCCAAGGGGCTCGGGAATGGGTCCCAAGGTCTCGGGATCGAGTATAGGCTACCGAGTGATCGTCGCTTCTCTTCGATGGCTCCAAATGTGTCGGAAACGAGTCGGAATCGCTCCATATCTCCAATAATGGTCCTAGGAACCTAACAAAAGCTAGAAGAAGCGTAAGTAGTCTCTAAAACCGCTCTGAAGAGCGATTCCAAAAGAGAAACCGGGACCAAACACAACAAATAAGCACTACAAACCACACTTATCAGTGCTGTTCGAGTCCCTGATGAATTCTCGTCTTCAACTGAGCCGGGTACTAGGACACTCTATAGAAAGAAGGCTAGTGTTTGAAAGTCTTTGGATTATGTGAGTGGAAGGAGAACTTCTGCCTAGGAGAAGCTCCTAGGACGACAAAGCTAACTGTTGAGAACATGACGGTGTCGTTATAAGAATGACGGTGCTTTTTGAATGTGTGTCAATGTGGGTGGTTGTGCCTCTGTTGAAAGGCTGCCTACGTATTCACGTGCAGTGAAATCAAACCAAACCGTAGTTCAGTGTTGAAAGATATATTATGGTGCCTAGTTTACTAGGTCTTTGTGTGTAACTAGCCATAGCGATGGTGTAGGCTAGGTGCATTCCCAATAATGTCTTGATCAAAGGGCTAGAATAGTTAGGATGTTAATCCTGTGACTATGAACGTTCTCCGGGATAGCCCTCAGAGGTGGTGCGAACTATTTGGGCATGTTCTATGCCGACCGCAGGTTGAGTTCCCGTGTTTGGGACTGGTAACTTGTTTGAATAATTTTGGAAATGTGGTGCTAGGTCGTAAGTGGCTTTGATGTTTTGACATCTGGAGCTCGATTTTGTGGAGCTAAGTCTTCGAGGGTAGGTACCGTAACGTGGTAGGAAAGGGGAAGTCGAGTAAAATGACTCGAACTTCGATCGGGGTAGGTTTGATAATGCGCGGGATTTGATTTCCATGTCCGGCCCTAATGATTAGGGTATCCTATGGAGCTTGAATCCTCAAAATTATGGGCTGTCTCTAGCCTAGGTCTCGAGAAGGTCTTGAGGGTTGTAACGTGGGAAGGCTAGATGTGGTGTTTGACCAACTTGATTGTTTTTCCCCTTTTTTGATGGTATGAGTATTGATAATTGACCGTTTTCGCTACGGTCATGGGTTTTTGAATATTTTTTGGCTGACCTCTTAGCCCCGATCTTGGGATTCTTCACTTGGATTGACCGTTTAACCTTGGTCATGGATGCCTTTTTTTTATGATGGCCTGCTTTTCTGTTTTGGCCTTTTGCTTTTTTCTCTTGGACTTTTGATTTTCTTTTGTCCAGCTTTTTTTTCTTTGTTCTTTGGTCAAACTAACACCTAAGGTAAGGATTGATCGATCGTATTGGATGGGTGTTTATTGTGGGAAATGGGCTTGCCTCCCGTCTTGAACCCAAACTTGGAGACTACCTAGATTTGTCATAGGATTCGATACTACTCCTGCTAAGGGTAGTTATGTGGCTTTCTATACCAGACATGGAACAGGTAAAGGAAAACACGGGTCTCATTTCCCTGCAGTCATTATAGATGTGCCTATAATAGTCACGTGCATGTGCTCACAGTGGATGATGTTGTTCATCATGTTCTCGGAAACACATAGCGAAAGCATATAGTGGAGATAGAATATGGAAAGCTGATTTTATTGATTTTTTGAAAAGATGACAGAATACAAATGACTCTGATTCTGACTTTGAAATTGAATGGAGTAGAACATCCTAGACTCAGACTCAGACTCGGACTTAAACCAAATCTAGACTCTTAGATGAGGTTGTCAGTAGTCTTCGGCTTCTAAGGACTCAAGTGGATGTCCAGTATAGCCTTCGGTAGAAGCTTCACCCAGATCTTCATTATGTCGAAGATCATCTTCAACCCTAGTGCCCATTTCAGTTAAAGTGGCGAAGTTGGGTATGATATCATACCGGAGATGGACCCGGTAGGAAGGGAGGAGGTTCTTGACAAAGGCCTCCACTAAAGTTTTTTCATTGGGCTTCTCCACCAGCTTCACGCTTTCGGCCCTCCAGCGTTGGAGGTATTTGGTGAAGCCTTCTTTGGGCTCCTGGGCCATGACTTCTAGGGTCCGCATGGTAGTCTGAAGTTCAGTATTATCAGAATAGTTTTTAGCGAACTCGGTAGCCACATCTTCCCAAGTTGGGAATCTTTTTGCATTAAGCCTATAGAACCAGGCTTTTGGATATTTCCCGAGAGATGCGCCGAACAAATTGATGAACATGTCGGCTTTGACCTCCTTGACTGCCATGAATTGTTTGAAAGCTCGGAGGTGTAATAATGGATCCTCCGTCCCTTCGAATATGGGTAATAACCCTTCTAAGTTGAGATCCTTTGGTAGTTTCTCACTAATGGGTGTATATTCTCGGGCATTTTCCGTGTGGATAGTCTTGTTCATTGATAAGTTGACCTATTCCTCCAGCTTACGGACCGCGCTGACCAGTTCAGCTAAGGGCCCAGTAGTCTCAACCCCACCACTAGGGGTCCCTTGTTCCAAGGTGCTCAAACGGGTGGCAATGGCGGTTTGGTCTCGAGTTTGGGGAGGCGAATGAATCTCATGTGAGATAATGGATCTCGAGTTGAAATTTAAATCGAAGTAGGAGTCGCCACCGAACTTTGTGGGAGTTCGGGCCCGTTCGAACCCACTCTATGTCGTAGTGGGCCGTGCACAAAGTACGGCCCATTCCGATTTCAGAGTTTATTGGGTTCGTTCCTTAGCATTGCGATACCGATACCGACATTATTGGTAATCGAGTATTGAATGACTCTCGTATGCGAATGGTTTCGGACATCCGGAAACCACGGTTCTGAGTAAGGGGTGAGGGTACGTGTTGGGAAGTTCACAAAGAACACCCAACCCCGCCCGCACTTAGCGGCGTTTACTAAGATATCGTTCGTTTTTGGTGTACACGCGTTAGTTCGACAGTTGAATGATATGCAAAGAGTGTTTTGACTAAACATGCGAATAATTGAATGGGTTGCTAAGTCGGTTTATTGCATCTAAAAATTAACGTCGAAGTTGTATTTAACATGCGAGGTTCGTTTTAGTATAATAAAAACAAAAGATGAAAAAGAAGTTGTTAGAAAGATGAACAAATGAGTTAGTAACGATCGAATGAAGATACGACGACATGCTTTATTTTGAAAATACACGTGATGGATTAAACATGCGTTGACTGAGGTCAAGAAAATACTTATCGAAACTTGAAAATATATCGGAAAAACCCGCTGTTTTGTTTAAGAAGCGATGTCTGAAAAATTAGAACGAGATTGCTTTTTTATATCGCGGTTTTCAGGGGTTCACGCGACCCGCGCGAGGAGGGCGCGACCCGCGCTGCTGTGCGACTCGCACGGGGTGTACGCGAGTCCCACGGCGGCCTGTTTTTGGACTCGTTTTTCGAAAATTGACAAGTTTGTTAGATCGCGTACAAATATAGCTTAATTTATACTCGACTTAAATTTCCGACATTCGTTATATTCGATATTCGATTATGGAATCGATATCAAATATTCGGAATGATTTTTAGAAAAGATAAAAAAGTTTTGTAAATCGTTTTGAAAATCGAATTAAGAAAAAACAATGTTAATTCTCTCCGCGTTAAAATCGTCGTGCTTAGTTTTTTTAAGACCATGTGACGATTTTTAGCATCAATGAGATTAATTTGGTTCTTTTAGATACGATATTCGACTAGAGAGTCGATATCGTATTTTAAGAACATTTGTTTTGTATATTAGACGACGAACGAGAGAAGACAAAAAAACGAGAGAAAGGAAAAAAAAGAAGAGAGAAATCGGGATTTGGGACACCCTCAACCTACATGCTAAATTTGGTCTTGGTTAGGAACTCGTAGTAACGGCGCTTGCGTAGGAGTAACGAGAATATAGGAGGAGTTAAGGTGTTGGATTTTTGGTATGGTTTGCCTAAAGTTTGCTAGAGGTTTGAATGTGTGTGAGTTGTCGGTGTCTCTAAATTGTATTGTCGGCAATTGTTGATACTTGTGAATGTGTAACTGTTATTGTGTAACTTCTAATTGTTGATGTCGAGAGGGTCCTATTTATAGGAGAGATCCTCAATTGAAGTTAGGAGAGGTAATCTTGCTTGGGTGACAAGAAATACCGGTTAAGATAGGAAAGGTAAGCAATTTGAGCGGAATGAGGATTCTGTTTCTTGGTGAGGAAGTCGTGGAACCCGGCTGGAGTAAAGAGTACTCGGCCGAGTACGCTTCTTGTGCTTGGTCGAGTATTTGGGTTCGGGTAGGACTCCTACTGGGGACCGAATTCTACCTTTAACGGATTCGTTTAATACTTTATGTAGCTGATTTTTTGTAGTGTTTGAGCTCGAACCGGACTCGTGGGGTGACACGGCTGGTTTTCATGCCTCGGAAATATCTTTGACCGGGTCCTAACCCGGTCGCTAAAAGACGGTTTCGTCCTTGGTCTCGGTTTTGACCCAAATTAGTCTCATTTGACTAGAAACGACTTATTGGGCCTGAATTTGAGGACGGTTTGGTGAGATTTTTACTCCGCTAAAAGCTCGCGCCAATTACTATTGATTCTGAGTCCAAAATCGAGCGTATTTAGTCATGTTTACGTCCGATCATCATCGGGTATTTTTTGGGAACCGCTATAGACACCTGGCGGTCAAAAGGTGGGTGTCTACACATATCACCAAAAGGCATGTAGTTCATTATCATTATAGGACAGCCCAAAATAAACGAGTGATCCTGTGCTTATCATCAACATCAAACTCAAAATAAAAAGAGTCATAGATGGATTTTTTTTCATAAGGATCTCAATGAACATCTGTCCATCAGAGTCTTTGATTAAACTTCTTTATGTCTCTACCAAAAATTTTTAAAATCAACCTTTGATGCACCTACATATTTATAACCCTTTACAAACTGTTTGAATATCCTGAAAGTTTTCACAGCACCTTGGTTCACCATGGAGTTGTCAATGATTTTTTTTTTGTGCAAAATGTTGAGTTTCCTTGCCTTTTTAAGGTGCATCATTGTGGAGGGTGTATTCAACAAATAGTTATGTTCATGAAATTCTTTGATTTCATATCGCCTATCAGATCTTATTTCTAAGATGATTTTAGCCATACAGCTAATCCTTGTTATCTCCCTTCTTTGTTGTTGTCCCTTATGTTCATATGAACCTTCTTTGTTGCACACAATGTGCATTTTTTAAGGATATTACGACTAGTGTTACCAGTGCTTTTCCTAGCAATGAAGCCACCAACAGTTGCATATTTGGAATAAAAATCAAATGCTTGTTGCACTCCAACTTCTTCCAATCCCGGAAAAAATTGACCCACATAAGGTTTCAATTTTTTAGAACAAGTTGGTATCTTTAAATCATTGTCAGAATTAGCTTCGGGAGTACCTATGTACATTTAACATATAATAATAAATGCATGTGCAACACATAGTAATTTATCTACATCAAAACAGAAACTGCTTTAACTATGTAAAAATTTCAACGTACAACGAATATTAACTCATCTACATCAAAACAGAAACTGCTTTAAATATGAACAATTTTCAACATGTACAACAGATATTAATTTATGCCCATCAAAACAGAAACTGCTTTAACAATGTACAAATTTCAACATGTACAACATATATTAACTTATGTACATCAAAACAGACACTGCTATAACCATGTACAAATTTCAACATGTACAAAAGATATTTACTTATCTACACGAAAACAGAAACTGCTTTAACTATGTAAAAATTTCAACATGTACAAAAGATATTAACTTATCTACATCAAAACAGAAACTGCTTTAACTATGATTAATTTTCAACATGTACAAAAGATATCAACTTATCTACATCAAAACAAAAACTACTTTAACTATGTAAAAATTTCAACACGTACAACAGATATTAACTTATGTACATCAAAACAGACACTGCTGTAACCATGTTCAAATTTCAACATGTACAACAGATATTAACTTATGTACATCAAAACAGACACTGCTATAACCATGTACAACTTTCAACATGTACAAAAGATATTAACTTATCTACACCAAAACATAAACTGCTTTAACTATGTAAAAATTTCAACATGTACAACAAATATTAATTTATCTACATCAAAACGGAAACTGCTTTAACTATGTAAAAAATTTCAAGATGTACAACAGATATTAACTTATCTTCATCAAAACAGACACTGCTTTAAATATGTATATCTGTTGTATGAGTTATATACAATAAGTTGTAGCTTATGTACATCAAAACAGACAGCGATTTAACTAAACAATATAATGTACGTTTCCATGAAAACCTGAAGAAATTGAATTGATGAAGTAATATAAACTAAAATAGAAAAGTAGATGAATTGATGAAATATTTTACCCAAAATATTAGAATTATGTAGTCCTCAGATGGGTTATGTACAACTCATATAGAATTATGTACAATAGTGTCGTCAGATGGGTTATATAGAAGAATATAGTGTATACTGTACTTTGTGTTTTTTAAGTAAAAATATGATATACATAATTCTGAACACAGTGTATATAACTTATGATTTGGTATACCAGTAAAATTTCCACCCTAAGATGTAACTAGATGAGTTATGTACAACTAATATAGAATTATGTATAGTGATGTCCTCAGATGGATTATGTACAGCTAATATGAAAATATACACACTATGTAGTGACAAATATGTACATCACGTGTTATCAACGTTCAGCAGAGACTCCAAAATTTCTTGAATCAAATATTACAATTAGTTTTCACTCGTCCTTCACGTCTAGACAAATATTAATTTCTTGAATCAACAAGTTCATAATCAGTTTTCTTTAAACGGATTGTTCAAGATTACAATCAAATCTGCAAGTGAAAATGACGACAATCAAATCAAGCATAGAATTCCTTGATAATCAAGCACAGAATTCGTAAAATCAATTTTACGAACGAATTTACAAAGTGAACACAATGAATTGCAACTTAAATAATGATAATCGAATGATGAAGATCTGCAACTGAAATGATGAAGATGCTCGATTTTACGAGTGAGCACAATTAAATCTACAAGTGAAAATGATTAAGATTGAACGATGAAGATTTGCAACAGAACTGATGAAGATGATCGAATGATTGAAATGAAAAAATAAACAAATTTCTAGAGAGAAAAAGTCGACTAATTAAAAAGGAAAGGAAAGAAATGGCGCGTGTTTGTTTTTGTGCTCTGATTTTTAATCAAACCTGGTCCGTTGATCTCAATCAGATCTAACAGTCCAGATTGTGTCTCAACGGTTGCAGGAAGTTTGGCAGTCTCAATGGATCCCGAATATGAGCCTAATAGCATTTTAAACTTTGTTGAGGCTACGAGTCAATAACTCCAACAGCAAACCCTATTCTCTCTTCCTATCACAAAGGGCCCCTAACTGAAGGCCATGTGTCCATGTCAATCATCAGGAAAACTTCCACATGGGAATTTAAACGTATTCAATTACACAACCACATGAACATGGAGCGATCATCTCATCACCGCTATCCTGAAATCTCAATCCCACTAGAACAAACCCATTTTAGGCTTCAACCAGCCATTATATAATATGAAGTATGAACCCCCAAATTCACACTCACTGTATCAAAAGAGGGCAAGAAAAAAATCAATAAAAACTCCGAAGTGAGACGAGGGTAATGCATGAAGAACAAAGGAGCAAGAAAGGAAATACACATCGTCTATCTCAGTTATACTTGACGCCTCAACAAGCCAGGTAGCAAGAGACCTTAGCAGCAGACAAATTTTATCTTCTAAACATATAAGAAGATACGCTCCTATTTTTTTTACATATTATGCCAATTCCTTAGTATTGTAATAGATTGTGCAAGTCTTATGTATGCTACACTTCACAAAAAAAAGTTTACGACAACACCAGGAGGGGGTTTACAGCAGAATGTATACTACTGCTACCCAAGTAAATATGCTTAGCTACGAGAAACGGACATTTTCTATCTTATAGTGGGTTTAATAATTACCTCACAAACTGGAACTTCTGGCTCAGCAACCATTAGAAGTGGCCCTAAATACTACATTCACGCATTGCAGGCGACAGTACCTCTTTGGATAAAATATTCATCATAACCTCGGATGTCATTTGATTCATGCATATTGCTCTCATGCTCTTTATTGCCAAATCTATAGAGGTAGTTCAAACCCAGTAAAAGCTCTACAATCGCAGCTTCAGTTTTTGATTGATTTGCAAAATACAAAGTTTGAGCTAGAAGAAGACTCCCTCTCAAAACAATATGATGCTTCTCATAATTCCGTTCGGAGTACCATCTAACCGTGTTATGGGCAAGAGGGGACAGCCATTCTAACATTTTGGCCATAGCCAGATTCCAATCCCCAGCAAGGCTAGCATCATAGGCCGAGGAAGCCAAAGATTTGGAGTAGAGATGAAGTCGTGCCCTCAACATGCTTCTTATGCTTGTCGTTAGCATATTATAGAGATCGTCTCTTGCATCAGGGGCTATCAAATGAGGACAGGTGGCAAGCTTTTCAACTAATATAATAATATTGGCATAGTGGAGAGTTAAGGCGGCGCTTCCCAGAGAGAATGGAGGAGTAACAGACAGAAGACATTGTGAAAGCAAGATGGAGTTGCTTGTGGGAGGCATAGTGCCACATGCGGGTGGGCCCAAAACATTTCCTTTTCTGTCCGCGACACTTGATAAAATTGTTGTTGAGCATGAAGGATCATTGCTTGACGGCATGCAGCTCTCAATCACTGGAGAATCACTGCCACCAACCATGCATCCTTTAAATGGACCTGATTGGGTTAGTCGTCTGCTTTTTAAAAATATAAATTTCTTATGCTGGCTTGGTAGGTTTTGATGACTTTGACATGGGTTTTTTCTGCTAGCTCTCTTGCTTCTTGTGGGCAACCCTAGTAATGAACTTGATCTCACTAGGGGCCCCGAAAAGAAGATAGAGGCGTGACTTTCAGAGGGATGAACAGATGATTGTACAAATGAGCGACTTCGAGGGAGAGAATCAGGAGTCATTTGAGGCCCAGGCACATGAGTTCTGTCAAAAAACATGACTTGATTAATTCCAAGCAGATATTTTAGTCTTTCAATTATCGTAACTAGACATCTCGATAATAACAGCACTATGTAATCATATGTCCGCGACCAAGGAGACAATCCACGCAAATTTTTCACCTCCTGACGTTGCCACATTACTTTCTGCTGAAACTCGAGCAATTTCACCCGATTTGTGTCCGGATTGTATTGCATTCTCCGAAATGTTTGTTCAAGCTCCACTAATACATCCATCTCTTGATGCAACTGTGAAGTAGCAGCAACAAATTTCTCCATTTTCTTGACTTTCTTCTCCATCTTTTTCCATGTATACTCCCACCCAATCCATTCGACAGAATTCTCCAAGGGGCTGTTGAAAATCTGGTCTAAACGATGATAGATAGGGTTGGAGCATCTCTTTCCCAATCTGGTCACAGACCGTGTGACATAACACAGATTCTCAACTATCTCAGCAAATGCAAGATTCATAAGATAGTTTTCATCATCCGATACAAGTTTGACAACCCCAGGTAAGTTAAGAACATCCTTCCTTAATCTAGAAACCTGGATATCGCTCAAGCAATCCCATAAATTGACGACCTTGGACATTAAAGTTGCAAATTCGAAAGCAAGGATTCCAATCTCCACTTTCTCCGGATGAGACCCATTTCTACGAGAAATTCCCCACAAATTACTAAACCAAGACTCTTTCACTCCATCAACTACCATCCTACACATGACAATGAGGTAAATTTCAATTAGCGAGCAGAGAAAGACAAGTTCTCACCAAAAATTGAAGGCATTGCACATCACGAGTTAAAGTGATTGCTTAGTTAATAACCCTTCCCTTACCTCATCCTTTATCCCAAGTATCATAGCACTGCTTTGTTTGAAAAAAGTTTCCAGAAGTGGTTTGATTAGTGAATCATTACCCACATTGTTGTTTGGTCTACTAAGCTGCACAACCACTAATAACATTTTCAAAAATATGGAATGACATTCAGTTGTGCAGAAACTATGACTGATACCCGGGTCACAATTTCCCAACATTTTTTTAGAAACTATTTGCACTTGTATATCTGAATATCCCCAGCAGTTCCAACAAGCCACAATTCTTCCATAACATGTGTTTGAACAAAGGTATCATAGCACTGCTTTGTTTGAAAAAAGTTTCCAGAAGTGGTTTGATTAGTGAATCATTACCCACATTGTTGTTTGGTCTACTAAGCTGCACAACCACTAATAACATTTTCAAAAATATGGAATGACATTCAGTTGTGCAGAAACTATGACTGATACCCGGGTCACAATTTCCCAACATTTTTTTAGAAACTATTTGCACTTGTATATCTGAATATCCCCAGCAGTTCCAACAAGCCACAATTCTTCCATAACATGTGTTTGAACAAAGGTATGTTTATCAGTGAAACTTGATCAATAGATCAATAAGCTATAATCCTAACCTCCTTTAGTCCTTTTAAATAAAGTTGAAACTATTTTTAGATTGTGAGAAACTTGCAATAAAAGTTCACTACCACATTCAAAAGGGTAAAATTTAAATTAAATGGAGGAGAAACCTAGCAAAGAGCAATACCGCTCCTAGTTCCTACCCTAAACTTAACACGTTTATAAACCTCACTCTGTTGCAAATGTCTATTAGCTTAATAAGTAAAGTCATGAGAGGTGCTATTCACGAATTCAAGTCTGTCAACATAAAAAGAAGTGCATTGCTCTCTAAATGATGATATGAAGTGCATTGCTCTCTAAATGATGATATGAATGTACTAACTTTAATAATTAACAGTAACCTTTTTAATGATATAACTTTCTACATAATAATTCATCAATCCAAACTTTCCAAGTCGTTTTTGTTGCTCCTCTATCAAACATAAGTGCACATATCAATCTATATGAGAAGAGCAAAACACACAGTATTCCTTAATGCCCTAAACGTTCCTGCCCACGACTTCCTCAACAAAGAATATATTAGAGATATAATAGAATATCTCTAGAATAATTATTACTATATCGTATTATTGATTGAATTAATTATATCTCTTCGAATCTTTAGTTTAGGTAATCTGTATCTCTTAGAATATCCTAGGGATATTATACTTGTACTCTAACTGTAATCCTATAAATAAGACTCTTGCTCATCAATGTTAATTATGCAATTCATTATCAATTCAATCATCTTTCTCTTCTTTCTATTATAACATGGTATCAAAGCATAGATCTAAATAATCGGTCTAAACTTACCCGTCTTCCACTGCCCTTCCCGTCGAATTGTATCAAAATATTTCTCCTTTCTCCCTCACCCGTAATACAGTCCTTCACCCTCACTAAATCCAAATTCAATCCTTTCACCTTCAAACCCAATGTGTGGTTTAATTCTTCAATTTGACCATAAATTTTTTGGTCTCTTCCAAACTACTGGCAATCTTACGCACCATAGGCAGGCAAGTTACGCATCGGATATATTTTCCATCAATTTCTTTATCTTTCCCAAAAAAAAAAAAAAATTAATCCTCTCTTTCTACCGTCCTATGCACCGCACTCCCACCCTCATCAAATCAATTTTTCAACATCAAACCCTTGTTCCAACTTTTCCCTTAATCTCCAAATCAATTTCTCTCCACTTATTAGTTTCGTTTCAATATCTTCGTTTTAAACATGAACCTACCCGTCTTTCACTGCCCTATCGTCAAATTGCATCAAACTCTCTTCTTCAAATCAATTTTCATTCTTCATCACAATTTCAAATTTTCTTCTCTAAAAAAAATCTGCTTACAATCCTACATGCACTACCCCCCATATCTTCCTCATTCTTCAATCAATACAAATAAAAAATGCTTATAAGCAATTTGATTTTCTTCGGTCAAATATTTTGTCGAGTAGTATTGGACAATATTATTCCCACCCGAGACTGACGAGTTACGCACCCCTTAGACTGGCGAGTTACACACCCAATATTCGTTCATCTTATTTTCTCCAAGATTTGACTTTCCATTCCGTTGTATTTGGGTTTAGGAGTCAATTCTCAACACTCCCCCTCACATGTGAACCCACATATAAACCCGGTTCATTTAACCGTGAGCTCTGATACCATGTGAAATTACATAACGGACCTGGGCCTCACCCGAGACGGAAAGAGTCCACTCACAAGACAAGAGGTTTCCAATCTAAAACCAATTGGCAATAGAGGGAGTAACCCTTTATAAGGTGGAACATCTTTCTCTCATCTTTCAATGTGGGACAATGTGATTATTTGGGTTTAGGAGTCAATTCTCAACCATATATTGATGAAATGACCCAGCCAACTAATGAAGTTTAGTAAATGAAGTTTGAAGATCAATTCCCCAATAACGCCACGAAATTAGATGAACCATTTCGACCAACAAATATATTTACCCTCCCTCGAATGCCTTTAGAAAGAGTCATTAATGCACGCGCTCCCATACCAAAACATCCCCCTCATATACTCATATTGAGTATCAACTACGGAGTAATATATAATTATATTAAGATCCAACACTTGTTTTTTAGAAATATTAAAAAAAAAGGCATGATAATTGCTCGCTGGGATTTAGTCACTAGGAAAAAAGCGAACAAAATCCTGAAAGCAACAATTGAATATCTACCCAATTCTCAAAGCAACCAAACTTGTGCGGGTGCAAATGTTGGAAAATTTAAATAGCTACCCATCTATCATAGACACATAAAGCCCGCTATTAGAAATCCAGCATAAAATGAGAACAGTATCTAGGAAAAAAGGGGTGGAGAGAGAAGGAAGACTAACGTTGGAAACGCCAAAAAAAGTGGGATTTTCGACGGAACCAGGAAGCGTCGGAAAGAGCGACAGTAGGGAGAGCGGGGGGGGGGGGAGGGGGGGAGGCGGAAGGTGGAGATCCGAAATCCGACCCAAGCAAGGAAGGAAGGAAGGAAACAAAGGAAAAGAGGGATATGTTGTGTCGCTGTTATCTGTATTTTGTGGGTTTGGAATTTGGTGTCACTTTTCTATTGACGGTAGTCTCTTATCCGTGAAAAATTTCACGGGCGGTTAATTATTATTGATACTAGTTGTAAAGTCGATGCGATGTCCGAGCCGATTTTTAGTGAGGTTGATAATGACATCAAAGTTAGTATGCATAATAGTAAACGAATATTATATCCATACGTGAATGTGTTTCTAGGTAGGTAATATTTACGATAAACTCAAATTAAATTATATGCTAACTAAAGTACCTCGCAGACAAGTACATCTTCAACTAAATATTCGTACCAATATTTATTTATATTTATATGGAATATTTACTTGTTACTCTATAAATTTTGTGTTCAACAATATTATCTACGTATTATTAATTTTTTTTTTGCAAGAATGGTATCATTTCATTTCATTATGAAAGAAATTACAAACTTTGCAAAAACTATCACACTAGAAAATTACATCACCTTAGGGACAATTGCCTCAATAATCCTACCAAATTTAGGATGTAGACACCCGCATTTTGCCTGCTAGTGTCTATAGCAGTTCCCGACAAACACCCGATGATGATCGGACGCAAACGTGACTTGGTATACTCGGATTTGGACCCGAAATCAATAATATCTGACATGGACTTTTAGCGGAGTAATAATCTCACAAAACAGACCTCAAATTCAGGCCCAGTGGGTCGTTCCGAGCAAAATAAGACTAATTTGGGTCAAAACCGACACCAAAAATAAATCCCGTCTTTTGGCGACCGGGTCAAAACCCGGTCAGAGACGAACCCGTCACAAAAACAGCCCAAATGCATCTTCTAGAAGCTGGCGCCCAAGTTGAATTCAAAAAAGATAACACAATCAACAAAGTCAACCCCTTCCTTATTTACCTCGATTTACCTGATCCACTCGGTCGAGTGGACTGACCCACTCGGTCGAGTGGAGCGTCAAAAACTGGATCAGGCCCATTTTCTAGGGCACTCGACCGAGTGCACTAGGGCCACTCGATCGAGTGACCCTAGGTCGTGGGGTAAACTCTATAAATACCCCATGACCCTCACTCATTTCACAAGTTTTGCTCATCCATTTTTACCTACATTCAACCTACATTCACCCCGCATTTCAGCCATACTCTCTACCCTACAACCATAAGCAAACACACAAAAAAACGAGTCCCTTGTCCCTCGAAAAACCGACAATTCATCCACACACACACACATACACCATAACTTGCATACATCCTCGATACTCCGACGTCCCGTCACTATTCGCGAGTCCATTTCCAAGGTCCTTACTAAGCATGTATGTTGAGGGTGTCCTAAACCCCATTTCGATCTTTGTTACTTTTATTTACATTTTTGTATCGTTTATATTATACCTATACTAGTATTATAATTCTAACATCCTAACTCTAACTTTAACATTAATCCTAACATTTTACATTTTCGTTACTAACATTACTATACCGCGTATGTATATATACTAGTATCAAAATTCGGTTTTGAATACGTTTAACTATAATTATCGCCTAAAATCCGTCTAATCCCTTTACGAGCAACGACGGAGGTGGAGCCCTTTCGAGGAGCCCCGCCCCAATGTACTCAAGGGCGTGACGTGATCGCGACTAATAATAGTTGAACGCATTTGATCCCATTTTAATTAGCACGGAACCCGTTGACACGAAAACCGACATCACATAACCCGAAAGGGTTAGTTTCGATGTCGTGCCGTAGAGGGATGCATTCCGTCGCTAGTTCAAAATTTCTAATATAAACGTTTTCACAAATCTCCGATAACGGTATTATAATCGCATGCATGCGCGATTGTAGCACCGGAAGCCGAGTTAAATACAAATCGTGCGATATTTGTATTTGATTTGGCCAATCATCGATTTTGTACCCAAAAACGAAACGAGTTGACACTCGTACAGGGGCTACTCGACCGAGTGCATAGGCTACTCGATCGAGTAGCGTCCATAAAACTGGGCAGACCCTTTTTCGAGGACACACTCGACCGAGTCAGACCATGACTCGACCGAGTGGGTCCTGTAACCCAGAAAACCGAGAGCTTAAATGCAACATTTAAGCCTCGTCCTTTTTACGACTTTTAGTCGACACGTGTAAAGACAATCACGTGAATACATTTTCCAAAACTCACGCTCATCACGACACCTTAACGACTTTGATCGATTTTTCGATGTGATAAGTCGGGACAAGGCATCGAGGCATAGGATCGGGCTAGCGTCACGCTTAGGCCCTATGTCTCCGTCCTCCGTTTAATACACAATGCGATGTGTATTTAATCGGGGTTAGTCCACCTACACGGTTCACGGTCTAGTGCATATACGGATCCGTTCCTAACATATTATTATTTATTATTCCATTTCTATATCGCTTACGTAATTTTCGTATTGGCCGGGTTGTATTTCCGCCCGTGTAACTTGTACGTTATTTTTCGAGTTTTATTTATTTACTTGCTTATCGCTTTATAAATGAACCTCGCATGCTAAATCATTTTGACCATAATTAAGATGCATTAAATGACGTAGTTCACATACTATTCATATGCTTAGCCCGAAAACGCTGTTTGCATATCATTTAATTGTTTTACTAACGCG
The DNA here is from genome assembly GCA_958450325.1 of Agrostemma githago. Taxonomy (NCBI): domain Eukaryota; kingdom Viridiplantae; phylum Streptophyta; class Magnoliopsida; order Caryophyllales; family Caryophyllaceae; genus Agrostemma; species Agrostemma githago. The sequence continues at coordinate 53,404,844 of OY288247.1, read as the reverse complement.
CTCACACGAACACGAACGATGTCTTAGTAGAGGCCGCCATGTGCGGGCGGGGTTGGGTGTCCTTAGTGGGCTTCCCAACACGTACCCTCACCCCTTACTCAGAACCTTTGGTTTCCGGATGTCCGAAACCCTTGGCGCACGAGAGTCATTCTATATACGAAAGCCGGTTTAAACGGTATCGATATTGCAATGCAAAGGGACGAGCCCAATGAACTCTGAAATCGAAGTGGGCTTACTTTGTGTATAGCCCATGACGACATAGAGTGGGCTCGTATGGTTCCGAATAACCACAAAATTCGGTGGCGACTCCATTTTGACTTAAATTTCGAACCCGAGAACAATCTTACCACGAGATTCATTCGCCTACCCAAACCCGCGCGTGGCTGCGTCGGGGTGGACCTACGTCATGTCCACAATTTGGCGACTCCGCTGGGGATACCTGATGTATCACTTGTCATCGGGGTTCCTAGGGTGAGACTCGAAGAGAAATCGTTTGAATATTAGTGTGCGCGCATTAGTTTAATGATTCATGCATAACCCAAATTTTGCCCGGGCCGGTTACTTGTGACCGACGTCCCACTATACCACGGTGCATTCCTACATGGGTGCACTAAAGACTTCGATGGCGGAACTCACCGGGGTTTTACGGCAGGTCCTAGTTCCAAATCGGCTAGGAAGTCCGTCCCGTTTCGTGAGAATGCTATCGTTGTTGGTATAGACCCTACTTTGACCGACCGAGACTTAGTGTAAAGCATACATAAGCGTCGTTATAATGCTTGTTTGACTACATGCTACTTGGTTTCCGTGTCATTTTTCAAAAAACCGTCATTTCAAAAAATGCATCTTTTCAAAACCACCCAAATTTTGAAAAAACCCGAAATGCTGTCCGTTTCGGGACCCGTCTTTTCAAAATATCCAATTTTCAAAACTCGGAATGCCGCCGAAATTTAGGATCAATGATTTGACTCAAAATATCCTTTTTCTCTAGTCGGCATGCCGCCCATTTTAATTCTTAGATTTCCAACACCATTCCGATTTTCTGAATTTTCAAAATTCTAATCTTGGTTTTCGAAATCCCGTGTTCAATTTTCGAACTCTCGGAAGTTCACTCATTTTATATTCGAAATTCAAACATCCAACTTTCCTAGTAAACCTTCCTTATTATAGGACCTACCGTCTAGCCGTGTGTCGGGTCTTTGCATAGTATGTCGAAGGTCTATAGCGTCGAAACTCTGCCGATCCTATATCGCAGGTTTCCCCCCTTTCCCGAGTCCGCCTTATCTGTCAAGGCACGACCAACCCGCGTAGGGCATACCCCTACAAAGGAAAGTCCGTCCATACACTCGAGTCAAAAGTCTGGGGAAAAGTCTCACGTGGACCTTCCTTCAAACGGGATTGGGCCCACTAGGCCAAAATCCTAAGGAAGCTATACCACCCATCGAGTCATCCGTCTAGATGTATTTCTCGAGTCTTTAGTCTTCCCTTAGTGTCGCTCGGGATGTACTTTTCCTTTCTTTTCCAAGATCTGGGTTCGGTTTCTGATTACGCGGTGTTCTTACAGACAGGCCGCCGGCAACTAGACACGCTCGAAGGATGGCTACTTTGAACAGCCTACAAACCTCTTTGGACGCCATGGTCGCGAAGCAGACCGATATCGAAGCCCAACTGACTGAAATGAGGGCTGGCCAAGTGGCCATTGTTGCTCGCCTAGCTACAGTGGAGTAAAGGGCTCCTAACGTCGAGACTACTGGGCCCATAGCTGAACTGGTTAGCGCAGTACGCCGACTAGAAGAACAAGTCCATTTGACTGGGAGTAACAATATCCACCGGGAGAATAGCCGAGAGTACTCCACGGTGAGTGACAAGCTGCTCGCAAACCTGAACCTTACGGGTTTGGCCATGTTTGAGGGAACTGAGGACCCGTTACTACATGTGCAGGCCTTCAAGGAATTCATGGCCATCAAGGGAGTGGATTCGACCATGTTCAAGAACCTCTTTGCTGCATCTCTTGAGAAGCACCCACGGGCCTAGTACTACAGGCTAGACCCGAAAAAATACCCTACATGGGATGATGTGGCCACCGAGTTCGCTCGGAACTATGCTGACAACACCGAGATCCAAACCACAATGCGATCTCTGGAGGTTATGGCCCAAGAGCCAAAGGAAGGTTTCACTAAATACCTTCAACGCTGGAGGGCCGAGAGCGTGAAATTGGTCGATAAGCCCAATGAGAAAATTTTGGTGGTGGCTTTTGTGAAGAACCTCCTCCCTTCCTACCGGGTTCACCTCCGATATGCTGTCATACCCAATTTCACCACCCTTACTGAAATGGGTATGAGGATTGAAGACGATCTGAGACTAGAAGGCCTTACTAAGGCCGCTAGCAAAGGCTACCAAGGGGCTTCTTCCTCCACCACTAAGCCCCAAGCTGCAACTCGCAGCATTTTTGACGCGGTTAATCTACTAGATGCCCCGTCTAAGAAGAACACCCCACCTCGGGTTTTCACTGATATAGGAACTACCTATACCTATGGCTTACAAAGGCTATCCTCCAAAGGCCTAATCCAACCAATAGGCCCAACTCCTGAGGTTCCGGTCGAGCGACGCTCCAAGAACTACAATGCTCAGGCCTATTGCCAATACCACCGGGGCAATGGGCATGATACCGAAAAGTGCTGGAAGCTGAAGCACTTGATCCAGGACCTGATTGAAAGCGGTAAAATCCCGCTACCCGGAGATAAGCCAAGCAACAAGGAGAACCCTTTCAGCTCCCATGCCATCTTTGCCGGGAAGGTGATTGACTGCTCGCACCTTATCTCTCCCTTCATCCCGCGAGTGAACGGGATCTGGTTTGACGACGAGGATGATGTCTACCTCGCTAAGGGGGAAACCGTTCCCATCACCCCTGAACAGATTCGCGAGGCCAAAACTCGAGTCCTAGCCAGCAACAACCTTGGTCGTCCCTATTTGGCCACAAGCACTAGGGACACCCCTATCCCGGCAACCATCACCGATCCACTCGGGATGGAAGTCGCCCCTGAAGAACCTACCGCTGAAACGGCTATTGTGAAGCAACTGAAGAGAACCCGAGTTGACCTCACTATATGGCAACTCCTTGTTAGCTCTCAAGAACATCGAGAAGCACTTACAAAGGCTCTCGATCAAGTCAAGATCGACTCTTTGGCTACCCCTGCTGAAATGGTAGCCACAGTCCTACCCCACCTAAAGGGTAAGGCCAAGGAAGGGGGCCCAATGATCACCTTTTCCGAAGCCGATCTGCCGCCATTCGGGGCCTCCCACAACCTGGCCCTTTACATCACGGTGATTTGTCGAGGGAAATACCTCCCGATGACCCTAGTCGATGACGGGTCAACCGTGAATGTCCTTCCTCTAAGGACCGCCAAAGCCCTCGGCATTACCGAGGCTGACTATATCCCGACTGCTCAAACCATATAAGCCTTTGATGGGAGTCCAAAGTCGGTAGCTGGGGCCATAAAACTGACCATCATCATGGGCCCAATAGAAAAAGAGCTTGAATTCCAGGTGATTGATGTCACCTCTTCATTCAACTTGCTCCTAGGAAGGCCGTGGATTCACGCGGTGAAAGCCGTGTCCTCCACCCTCCACCGTAAGATCAAGATGCCTTTGCTTAACGATGTTATTACTTTAGAGGCAACCCCAATGACCGTGGCTAGCTGTAACGCCACGGGCCGCACGGACCTCTGGGGGTTCGACTTTGTGGGGATGATCGAGGAAGAGTACCTTTTCAGGCCTTACTTCACCACGAGCAATGACACAATACTCCAGAACTTAGGGTACCTTCCGGGGGCTACCTCTCGACCCGACCTTCCAGCTGGGAAGATCATCGAGGTCCTTAAGGACGAAGACTCTCACTTCGGCCATGGCTATGCCACCACTCCGGGCAACGTCGTCCGAGCAGGAATCGAAAAGGCCTGCAACATCATGAAGGGTATCCACTTGAACCCTTACAGCCCACGGTTGTCTGACTACTTTGTCACACCCGTATTCGGGGCTATCCAGGTTGGACTATACCAACCCAATGCTACGCACCTCGGGACCCACTTGGCCCCGGACTGCAACTACATCCCGGATGAGGTGTTCGCCCTCATCCAGTCCGATGGAGCTGATGATGCTGAGCCCGCGCTGGGGCTACTCTTTGGGGAAGACACCATAGCCCCGACTCCAAAAGAAGACCTGGTCAACCTGATCCTCCGCAGCAACAGGTTTGACCCGACCAAGCTGATCTCGGATGTTGGCTCCGAGACGGGAAATAGGGCCTGGAGGAAGACTGTCAAGTGGACTGACAGTCAAGGAAAGATCTACAAGCTGGTCACCGGAGAGGGAGACATGCCTGAGTCTGAGTCCGAGTCTGAGTCGGAGTCCGAGTCTGAGTCTGAGGTCGAGCCTAGGAAAGTCGGCGCTAGAGTCACTCCTGTAACCCCTCTCCCTTCTATCATTCCTGCTGCTAGCACTTCGGGGTCTGTCCCGAGTGCTTTACCAATTCCGCCACTGACCAATGATCAGATGGCTGCTCTCTTTGAGATGTTTTCCAAGTTTTCAATCAATAATAACAACCGTTCTGCTTACGACTTGTCTCTTTTAAATTCTGCTTTCAAAAATGTTTTGTGCTATGTGTAGACACCCACATTTTGACCGCCAGGTGTCTATAGTAGTTCCCGCCAAACACCCGATGATGATAGGACGTAAACGTGCTTTGATAGACTCGGATATGGGCTTGTAATTATGGACATTTAGTTTAGACATTTTAAGGAGTACAAATCTCACAAAACCAACCTCAAAACCAGGCCCAGTGGGTCGTTTCGAGTCAGATAACACTAATTTGGGTCGAAACCGACACCAGGGGTAAAACCGTCTTTTAGCGACCGAGTCAAAACCCGGTCAAAGATATTTCTCGAAACTCGTAGCCTGACCGTGATAATTCACGTGTCCAATTCGGACCCTAACTCCACAAAAATCAGCCATACAAAAATAATAAACAATTCCGTCTAAGGTAGAATTCGATCTCAAGTAGGAATTATATCCGGAAACCAATTCAGACATTGACCGAGTACCAAATACTCGGCCAATACACCCTCAAACCAGCCGGTTTTCCTCTCTTTCTTCCCTCACAAGAAAACGGAATCCTCGTTCTCCTCAGCTTCTTACTCAAGCGGTAATTCTAGCTCGAACAGGAATCCTATTCAAAAATCGATTCGAACACTTGACCGAGTGCAAAACACTCGGCCAAAACAGTACAAAACAGCCGTGTTTCCCTTTCTTCTTGGCCAAGAAAGCGGAATTCTTATTTCCCTCGAACTCCTACGTTTCCTATCCTAAGCGGTATTCAAACTCTCCTAAACCAAGGTCGGAAACTCCCTATAAATAGGACCTCCCGTCCAACACAATTAACATCAACAACACATCATCACAACAATAAACCCCGAAAAAACAGCCTCATAACACGGTTTTCATACAACCTCGATATCTAGCAAATCCCGACACCTTTCCGAAGCCTCGAAGCCCCGAGAAACTGTCCCCACCGTCCGGCCAAACCCGACGTCCAAACCACCCACCTAAACCGACACCCTAAACTCATCCTCATCATCTCGACGCTCCTAAGTTTAAGCCACCTTCCGACGAGCCTTATCCCGAGAAAACAAAGCATGTAGGTTGAGGGTGTTTCAAATCCCGTTTTTCTCCCTTTCACAATTTTTTGTCACGATTTTTTGTGTCACAATTTTTTGTCACGATTTTTTTTGTCACAATTTTTCTGTCACAATTTTTTTACGATTTTTTTTTCTGTCACAATTTTTCGTCCAATTTCGGTTCTTTTTCCAAAACAATTTTCAAAACGTTTTTTTTACTTTTTCTAACTATTTGATAGCGATTTCATAATCGAATATCGAATACGACGAATATCGAAAATATGAATCGGGTATAAATTAATCCATATTTGTACGCGATTTATAAAAATTAACGATTTTCGACAAAGCAAAAAAACCGAACAGACCGCCACGCGAGTCGCGTGCTTGTCAGGCGACTCGCACGGTGGCCTGGTTGGCCGGGTCCTCTTTTTTTCGTTTCCTCGCTTTTCTATTTTTTTATTCTCTTCGAGTCTTACATAAAAAGCGACTTTCGCGACATATTTCGATAAATACCTTTTTTTTGACCTCGGTCAACGCGTGCTAATTCATCACGTGACATAAATCTTTTCAAAAATCATGCATATTATTTATTTACATCTTTATTTCATTTATTCAACCGTTACTAACTCGTTTGCTCCTTCTTTGTAGCGATTTATTTTTATCGTTTGTTTTATTAGACTAAAACGAACTTCACATGCTAAAATAACTTTGACGTTATTAGTTTAACATGCATTAAACGACTTAGCAACCCATTTATTTATTTTCCTCACATGTCTTAGGAAAAGAATCGCTGCATATCATTCAATCGTCGAACTAACGCGTGTACACAAAACCGAACGATATCTTAGTAAAGGCCGTTAAGTGCGGGCGGGGTTGGGTGTTCTCACTGAACTTCCCAACACGTACCCTCACCCCTTACTCAGAACCATGGTTTCCGGATGTCCGAATCCATTGGCAACGAGAGTCATTCAATATACGATTAACCGCTCAAGTCGGCATCGGTATCGTAATGCTAAGGGACGAACCCGATAAACTCTCACATCGGAAATGGGCCAGGCTTTAAGTATGGCCCACTACGACATAGAGTGGGTTCGAATGGTTCCGAATAACCATAAAATTCGGTGGCGACTCCTACTTCGATTTAAAATTCTATTCGGTCCATCTCATATGGAAATTCTATCGCCTCCCCAAAACCCGCGCTTCACCGCGTCGGGGTGGACCTATGTCATGTCCACAATTTGGCGACTCCGCTGGGGATTAACTGATGTGTCACTTACCATCGGCATCCTCAGGGTGAGACTCGAAAAGAAATCGTTCGATTAGTAATGTACACGTTTTAGTTCAATGGTTCATGCATAACCCCGTTCTATCCCGGGCCGGTTACTTGTGACCGACGTCCCACTATACCACGGTGCATTCCCACTTGGATGCACTAAAGACTTCAATGGCGGAACTCGTTTAGGTTTTGCGGCATGTCCTAAGACCCACTCGGCTTAGGGAGTCCGTCCTCAGTACGAGAAAGCCATCGTTGTTGGTATAGACCCTATTAGACCGACCGAGACTTAGACTAAGAGCATACATGGCTTCGTTATACTGTTTCTATGACTACATGCTATTTGATATTTTTCGGTTTTTTTTCAAAACGTTATTTTCAAAAAAAAAAAACTTGCATCTTTTCAAACCCATTCTTTTTTCAAAAACCCGGAAAGCTGCCGAATTTAGGACTTATGATTTTTTCAAAATAGCCTATTTTTAGCCGGTATGCTGTCCAAACCTTTTCAAAAAAAAAAGCCCGAAATCTCGGCCCGATACCCTTTTCTCGGTTTTCAAAAAAATCGGGTCTTCCAATTCGACCTTGCTCGGATTTTTTTTTCAAATCCAAATTCCCTTTTCAAAACTTTCTTCTTCTTAGGACTTCCCGTATTTAGCAGTGTCGGGTCTCGTCATAAGTTGTTAGAATATATGGCGTCGAAACTCCGTCGATCTTACATCACGAGTTTCTACCCCATCCCAAGTCCGCCTTATTTGTCAAGGCACGGTCCACCTACGTAGGACAAACTCCTACAAAGGGAAGCCCATTTACACAATCGAGTCCAAAGTCTTGGGATTTCACACACGGATCTTTCTTTGAACGGGACTAGGCCCACTTTGCCAAAACCCAGGGAGATTCCACCATCCACGAGTCACCCGTCTAGGAGTCGGTCTTCAGTCCCACTCGGGGGCTACCCTTTAGCGGGGCGATCAACCGCGTTTGCTCTAAGGATCAGGTCTTACACGTGTTGGCTCACGTACCCCACTTTCGAGTCACTTAGATGTCGCACCATTTGAGTCCTATCAAAGTCTCTAGTCTCACTCGGGGGCTGTCCTCCACCCGAGCAGTCAACCACGGTCACCTTAAGGGGTACCCTACGTTCATCCTGCACCGGCGTCCTTATGATGCCTTCTTCGTGTCGTACCTATGCTACGAATACTCGAGTCACCTAGGGTTAGGTCACCACGTTTGGTCCGAGCACGTGATACGGTCAAACACGGTCGCCCCCATTTTCGGATTCACCCTTATGCAGCTCGAGTCCAATTCGCAGTCGTTACCTCGTCTAGATCAACGTTCGAGTATCCCCGCCCAAGAGTCTTTGTCAACCCGTCACCCCGGGCCGTGTCTAGTTTGACTCCCTCTCTTGCACTTGCGCAAAGCCGAGTTTAGGCGAGTCGTGGCACCCGTCTTTCTCTCCAATCAAAGACCTTACCAAAAAAAAAAAAACAACCAACCGAGCATCCGAGTCAGGATTTGATTCGAGTCTAAGTCTGAGTTCGAGTCTAGGATACCCTACATCCTCATTTCCAAATCAAAGTCAGAGTCAAAGTCAGTTGTATTCTGTCCTCTTTTTTTTTCAAAATTCAATAAAATCAGCTTTTCTATTTCTCATACATACTTTCCTTATGTGTTTCCGAGAACATGATGAACACCATCATACACTGTGAGCACACGCACGTGACTATTATAGGCACATCTATAATGACTGCAGGAAACCGAGCCCGTGTTTTCCTTTTACCTATTCCATGTCTGGTATAGAAAGCCACATAACTACCCGTAGCAGGAGCATATCGAATCCTATGACAAATCTGGGTAGTCTTCTAGTTTGGGTTCAAGACGGGAGGCAAGCCCCCTTCCCACAATAAACATCCATCCAATAAGACTAGCCAGTCCCTACCTTAGGTGTTAGTCTGACCGACTAAAAAAAAACTGGACAAAAAAATCAAAAGTCCAAGAGAAAAAAAGCAAAAGGCCAAAACAAAAAAGCTGGCCATGATCAAAAAATAATTATCAACATCTCTCGACCAGACACGGTCAACTCAAATGAAGAATCCCATGACCGGGGCTAAGAGGTCAACCCAAAGAATTCAAAAACCCATGACCGTAGTGAAAACGATCAATTCAAAATTATCAATACTCATACCATCCAATAAGGGAGAGACAATCAAGCTGGTCAGCTAACACCACATTTAGCCTTCCCACATTACAACCCTCAAGACCTTCTCGAGACCTAGGCTAGAGACAACCCAGAATTTTGAGGATTCAAGCTCCACAGGATACACCCTAACCTTTAGGGCCAGACATGGAAATCAGATCCCGCATTATCAAACCTGCCCAATCGAAGCTCGAGCCATTCTACTCGACTTCCCCTTTACATAACATAATTCACAATCACCATATGCAAATCCGAGAGCAAAACTCGTTAAAATCCCCGAGAGCAAAACTCATCAAATCCCCGAGAGCAAAACTCATCAAATCCCCGAGAGCAAAACTCGTTAAAATCCCCGAGAGCAAAACTCGTTAAAATCCCCGAGAGCAAAACTCATCAAATCCCCGAAAGCAGAACTCGTTAAAAATCCCCGAGAGCAGAACTCGTTAAAATCCCATCCCAATTCTTCTCATTCAAACCAGTTACCATCCCCAAACGCGGGAACTCAACTTGCAGTCGGCATAGAACATGCCCAAATAGTTCACACCACCTCTGGGGGCTACCCCGGAGAATGCTCACAGTCACAGGATCAACATCCTAACTATTCTAGCCCTTTGATCAAGACATCACTGGGAATGCACCTAGCCTACACCATCGTTGTGGCTAGTTACACACAAAGCCCTAGTAAACTAGGCACCATTATATATCTTTCAATCCACTGAACTACGGCTTGGTTTGATTTCACTACACGTGAATACGTAGGCAGCCTTTCAACAAGGGCACAACCACCCACATTGACACACATTCAAAAAGCGCCATCATTCCGGTCACGACACTGTCATGTTCTCAGCAGCTAGCTTTGTCATTCTGGGGGCTTCTCCTAGACAGAAGTTCTCCATCCACTCACATAATCCAAATACTTTCAAAATCTAGCCACCTTTCTATAGTGTGTCCTAGTACTCGGCTCAGTCAAAGACGAGAATCTGTCAGGACTCGGAGCAATACCCACTTTGGAAATGTCCCAAAAATCAAAAATTCAAAAGGAGCACTAGACTACAGCATTGTTACTGCTAAAACAGTCTCATTACAGACTACTGCAATTCCCCTATAGCAGATCGTTCCCATTTCGATGTTCGACTGTGTTGCCACTCGCCTAGGCTACGGAATAGCGCAATTTAAGAGTCTTGTCATCTTAGGTGGCCTACCGAGTCACGGTCTAACCCTTAGAGAGTCAAAGTCGTGTCTGTCAACTCGTCCTCTCGCGTCCAGAGTCGAGTCTGTCGGTATATCTCTCTCTTCAAATTCTCATTTTAAAATTTGCAAAACTCAGCCATTTGAGAAAATTTCTTTCCTAGTCACCACGGGAATAAGAATTTTTATCACACTTCATCTAGGCATACAGGCCTAACCAGGGGATTTTTAGGAATCCGTGTCAGGATCTGATTAGGAATCAAAGTCATCCCAAGCATCCAAATTTCCAAAAATTTTCAGCATTCTCCTTTTCAAAAATTTTCGAAAAAAATCATCCTTTTTCTTCCCCAGCATGAGTCGGTGTTTCGCCTAAATGTTACATGCAATATGTTATGTGTCGGCATACAGGTACACCCAAGACTCCCAAAAATTCTAAGTTCCCCAGTGGAAAAGCTCATGCAAGCTCCCGCGCAATTCTAAGACAGGATATATATGCAAACAGGTATACCCATAGCTTCCTAGGCAAGCTCCCGCGACATTATCAACATCAACCCAGGTATGATTTCTATTCTGTGGCTGGCGAGCCCTTCACGTAGGTCTAATGGACCCTAAACGACCCGATCGGAAGTCTGCCAGGTTTTAATCCTTGATTGACCTGGTAGCTACTCTGACTTTTGCCTTGTCCAAGCCTCAGTCAGAGTGGGGGCTCTGTAGACACCCACATTTTGACCGCCAGGTGTCTATAGTAGTTCCCGCCAAACACCCGATGATGATAGGACGTAAACGTGCTTTGATAGACTCGGATATGGGCTTGTAATTATGGACATTTGGTTTAGACATTTTAAGGAGTACAAATCTCACAAAACCAACCTCAAAACCAGGCCCACTGGGTCGTTTCGAGTTAGATAACACTAATTTAGGTCGAAACCGACACCAGGGGTAAAACCGTCTTTTTGCGACCGAGTCAAAACCCGGTCAAAGATATTTCTCGAAACTCGTAGCCTGTCCGTGATAATTCACGTGTCCAATTCGGACCCTAACTCCACAAAAATCAGCCATACAAAAATAATAAATAATTCCGTTTAAGGTAGAATTCGATCTCAAGTAGGAATTATATCCGGAAACCAATTCAGACATTGACCGAGTACCAAATACTCGGCCAATACACCCTCAAACCAGCCGGTTTTCCTCTCTTTCTTCCCTCACAAGAAAACGGAATCCTCGTTCTCCTCAGCTTCTTACTCAAGCGGTAATTCTAGCTCGAACAGGAATCCTATTCAAAAATCGATTCGAACACTTGACCGAGTGCAAAACACTCGGCCAAAACAGTACAAAACAGCCGTGTTTCCCTTTCTTCTTGGCCAAGAAAGCGGAATTCTTATTTCCCTCGAACTCCTACGTTTCCTATCCTAAGCGGTATTCAAACTCTCCTAAACCAAGGTCGGAAACTCCCTATAAATAGGACCTCCCGTCCAACACAATTAACATCAACAACACATCATCACAACAATAAACCCCGAAAAAACAGCCTCATAACACGGTTTTCATACAACCTCGATATCTAGCAAATCCCGACACCTTTCCGAAGCCTCGAAGCCCCGAGAAACTGTCCCCACCGTCCGGCCAAACCCGACGTCCAAACCACCCACCTAAACCGACACCCTAAACTCATCCTCATCATCTCGACGCTCCTAAGTTTAAGCCACTTTCCGACGAGCCTTATCCCGAGAAAACAAAGCATGTAGGTTGAGGGTGTTTCAAATCCCGTTTTTCTCCCTTTCACAATTTTTTGTCACAATTTTTTTTTCTCACGATTTTTTGTGTCACAATTTTTTGTCACGATTTTTTTTGTCACAATTTTTCTGTCACAATTTTTTTACGATTTTTTTTTTCTGTCACAAATTTTTTTGTCACAATTTTTCGTCCAATTTCGGTTCTTTTTCCAAAACAATTTTCAAAACGTTTTTTTTTACTTTTTCTAACTATTTGATAGCGATTTCATAATCGAATATCGAATACGACGAATATCGAAAATATGAATCGGGTATAAATTAATCCATATTTGTACGCGATTTACAAAAATTAACGATTTTCGACAAAGCAAAAAAACCGAACAGACCGCCACGCGAGTCGCGTGCTTGTCAGACGACTCGCGTGGTGGCCTGGTTGGCCGGGTCCTCTTTTTTTCGTTTCCTCGCTTTTCTATTTTTTTATTCTCTTCGAGTCTTACATAAAAAGCGACTTTCGCGACATATTTCGATAAATACCTTTTTTTTGACCTCGGTCAACGGGTGCTAATTCATCACGTGACATAAATCTTTTCAAAAATCATGCATATTATTTATTTACATCTTTATTTCATTTATTCAACCGTTACTAACTCGTTTGCTCCTTCTTTGTAGCGATTTATTTTTATCGTTTGTTTTATTAGACTAAAACGAACTTCACATGCTAAAATAACTTTGACGTTATTAGTTTAACATGCATTAAACGACTTAGCAACCCATTTATTTATTTTCCTCACATGTCTTAGGAAAATAATCTCTTCATATCATTCAATCGTCGAACTAACGCGTGTACACAAAACCGAACGATATCTTAGTAAAGGCCGCTAAGTGCGGGCGGGGTTGGGTGTTCTCACTAAACTTCCCAACACGTACCCTCACCCCTTACTCAGAACCATGGTTTCCGGATGTCCGAATCCATTGGCAACGAGAGTCATTCAATATACGATTAACCGCTCAAGTCGGCATCGGTATCGTAATGCTAAGGGACGAACCCGATAAACTCTCACATCGGAAATGGGCCAGGCTTTAAGTATGACCCACTACGACATAGAGTGGGTTCGAATGGTTCCGAATAACCATAAAATTCGGTGGCGACTCCTACTTCGATTTAAAATTCTATTCGGTCCATCTCATATGGAAATTCTATCGCCTCCCCAAAACCCGCGCTTCACTGCGTCGGGGTGGACCTATGTCATGTCCACACTATGACATTGAGAAATCCGACGAACATGTACCCTTACCTCCACATCTGATCGAGCAACTAGAGCAAAGGGAATCCCGGAATCCGGTAATCGAAGATACCGAGTCCATAAACGTGGGAACAACCTTAGAGGCTCAGATACTTAAGATAGGTTATCTCTAGATCCCGAGGAGAAACAACAGTTCATAAACCTCCTCCAAGAATTCAAAGATGTCTTCGCATGGTCCTACAAGGACATGCCGGGGATAGACCGGGAAATAGCCGAGCACCGCATACCTATCAAAAACGGGTGCAAGCCGGTCAAGCAGAAGCTTCGTCGAATGAGGCCCGAGTGGTCTCTCAAAGTAAAAGAAGAAGTCGACAAACAGTTCAAAGCCGGCTTCATACAAGTGTCCGAGTATCCGGACTGGGTTGCAAACATCGTGCTGGTTCCTAAAAAGGACGGTAAGGTGCGGGTATGTGTAGACTTTCGGGATCTTAACAAAGCAAGCCCGAAGGATGATTTTCCGTTACCACACATCGATATACTGGTGGATAACACGGCCGATCATGCCCTTCTATCATTCATGGACGGGTATGCCGGATATAATCAAATCAAGATGGCGGAAGAAGACATGAGTAAGACTACCTTCACTACACCTTGGGGTACTTACTGCTACACCGTCATGCCGTTTGGTCTCATTAATGCCGGGGCCATATACCAAAGGACCGCTACCACTTTATTACACGACATGATGCATAAAGAGGTAGAAGTTTATGTGGACGACATGATCGTCAAATCCAAAGAACGGGATGGTCACATCACCGCCCTAAGAAAATTCTTCACCCGATTGCGCAAATACAACATGAGGCTAAACCCTCAAAAGTGCAGTTTCGGGGTAACGTTAGGCAAATTACTGGGTCATATCGTTAGCCAACGAGGTATCGAGGTCGACCCAGCTAAAATTAAAGCCATAACCGAGATGCAAGCTCCTAAAACCGAAAAAGAAATAAGGGGATTTCTCGGAAAAGTCCAGTACATTTGTCGATTCATTTCCAAACTAACCATGGTGTGTGAACCAATTTTCAAGAAACTGAAAATAGGGGAACGGATACTATGGGATGACAAGTGCCAAGCTGCTTTCGACAAAATCAAAGAAATTCTGTCTACTCCGCCAGTTTTGATGCCACCTCAACCCGGTTTGCCTCTGTCGTTATACCTAACAACGACCGAGACAGCCATGGGGGCTATGCTGGCTCAGACAGTCGACTCCGAAGAACGAGCCATTTATTACATCAGCAAGAAGTTTTTAGAGTATGAGTGCAAATATACCATGCTCGAAAAGACGTGTTTGGCTTTAGTCTGGGCCACCAAGAAGCTCCGACACTACATGCTCAGCTACGAGGTCCATGTTCTATCAAAGATGGATCCGATCAAATACCTCTTCGAAAAACCCATCCTCAATGGCCGAATTTCGAGATGGACTCTAATGCTGGCAGAGTTCGACCTAAAATTTGTGCCATTAAAGGCCATTAAGGGGCGGGTGGTAGCTGAATTCCTCGCTGACAGCCCGATAACCGAAGAAAGACACACCGACACCTGGTCCTTCCCCGACGAAGATATTTTCCATACCGATGCCGAAACATGGGATTTATACTTCGATGGAGCATCTAATTTTCGAGGGTTCGGAGTCCGGATCCTCCTAATTTCACCAAGAGGGGAGCATACTCCCGTCTCCATCAAACTGGACTTTGATGTTACCAATAATGCAGCAGAGTACGAAGCATGCATTTATGGGCTACAAGCCGCCGCCAACCTGGGAATCACGAATCTCTGGGTACATGGCGACTCATCCTTGGTCATTAACCAAGCACTCCAAAAATGGAAGACTCGGAATGCTAATCTCGTGGCCTACCAGGCACGAGTACGGGATCTCGAGAAACAATTCCAAAAGGTAGAGTATATATATTTGCCTCGAGAAGAAAATCAGTTTGCAGATGCACTCTCAAAATTGGCATCTTTACTGAATATTCCCGACCACGTGACCAGTATGCCAATTTGCGTCGAAAGACGGTCCGAGCCGGCATACGTTCATGACATTGAAGACATTGAGATCACTGATCCCGAACCTTGGTACCAGGCTGTGTTAAAGTACCTGACAAATGGAGAATATCCTTTCGGGACTGAGGGTCGAGCCAAGAAAGCCTTACGGAGGTTAGCCAGCCAGTTCATCCGTACTGATGACGGGCAACTGTACAAAAAGACGGCACAGGGGGCTCTTCTCCTTTGTGTCGACAAATATAAGGCCGAGAAAGTGATGGCTGAAGTACATGATGGTGAAAACGGCCCACATATGAATGCTCACATGTTGGTCCGAAAAATCATGAGGCTCGGGTATTACTGGAATACCATGGAGGCCGACTGCCAATTTTATGTCAAACATTGCCATAACTGTCAAATCTTTGGCAATGTGCAACATATGCCGTCATCTCTGCTCTATACCATGACGTCGCCTTGGCCGTTCTCGACATGGGGTATCGACATAATCGGGAAGGTAAATCCCTCCGGTACTGGCGGGCACTGCTTCATTTTAGTAGCTATCGACTACTTCACCAAATGGGTCGAAGCTGAATCATATCGCATCCTCAATGCCATGCATGTCGCCAAGTTTATCCAAAACAAGATAATATGTCGGCATGGAATCCCACATGAATTTATCAGTGATCACGGGACTCATTTCCAAGCTGAGACCGCAGCCTTGCTGACTAAATATAAAATTCAAAGGCACACGTCCTCGCCCTACCGTCCCCAAACCAATGGAGCAGTAGAGGCGGCTAATAAAACAATTGTCACCATACTCAAAAAGATGGCTGATAATTATCGGGACTGGCCCGACAAAATACCTTTTGCCCTATGGGGGTACCGGACATCAATTCGCACCGCAACCGGAGCGACACCATACTACCTAACCTATGGGATGGAGGCAGTCCAACCAGTTGAGCTAGAGGTACCGTCCCTCAGAATTCTGCTAGAGAGTCAAATACCCGAAGCTGACTGGGTTCGAGCACGGTACGATTCGTTGGTTCTACTAGACGAACGACGATCCCCCGCTCTCAACAACATCCAAATCTACCAGAAACGGATCCAACGGGCCTTCAACAAGCGAGCAAGGCCCAGAAACATTAAAGAAGGGGATCTAGTCCTCAAGTCTGTTCGAGCTTTACTACCAGTTGACCCAAGGGGAAAGTTCAAACCCAACTGGGCTGGGCCATACCTGGTAAAGAGGATCCTATCAGGGGGAGCAGTAATGCTAACGGACCTGGACGGGAATGAGTTCGTCAACCCAACCAACCTGGACCAGCTGAAGCGTTACTACCCTTAGCCATTTCTCAATGTCATTAGCAAATTTTATCAAAATCATTTATTTTACAAAAAGCAAGTCAATGAGCTAGAATTATTTATTCTACTGTCACAAAACATCTTGAACCATTAGTCTTGGTGTAATTCGAAATTGCAAATTTCCTAAGCCTGAACTACGTTTGGTTTGATTCTGCTAGTCGCGGATACGTAGGCAGCCCCTCAAAAGGGCACAACCAATGCAATCAAGAAAAGACAGGAACGGTTTAATAATAAACTTTCTCTTATTATTTATCACAAAAAAGCCCCAATAAACTTGGGAAAATTACAAAGTGCAGGAATTCAAAAAATTACCAAAAAAAAAACACACGACAAAAATAGTAATAATATTTAAATAATAAAAAAAACTAAGGACTCGGTATTTAAGGCATCTTGCCCTTCCCCTTGTCCTTGGCCTCCTTAACCGTCCACTGACGGCGACGCGAAGGAGAGCGTTCCCGAATCACCACAGGAACCTCCTTAGCCCGGACTCGTTTCTTGGAACTCGAGTCCTCATCCACCTCGATAGGCCCGAGTCGGGCCCTCACGGGCTCAGGGAGCCGGTCGCGCGGACCTAGTCGGTCCCGGGCCGCCAGCCTTGGCCCAAGTCGCCGCTCCAAGTCAGTCTGGGGGCTTTGCCGCCCCCATGTGCCACTTGCACCGGCATCCTTAGCTCGAGTCTTAGTATGTGACTTAAGACCCGATTCTAATCGGACTAAGGTAGCAGGGGTCTCTCCCTCATCGAAAAATCCCCTATTGTCCTTTGCCGTCTCCCGACGGACCAGTTCGAAGGCCTCATCGACCTTCAGAGCTTTTCGGGCTTCCTCAGACTCCTCGGAAGTCCATTTCTCGTAGGCCCGGGAAACCCAAGCGGATTGGCAAGGGTTGGGAATAGTCCATGTAGGACGAGTAAACCATCTCTGCAACCAGGTGTCGCACATAGCGTCTGTCAGTTGGAGCGAGACGCTAATAATACCTTCAGTCTCAGGAATGCGCTGAGACGAACCGAACTGCCTCAGAATGCGGTCCGGGTAAATGTGAACCGTCCAGTCAAGGGACAGGATCACAAGGTAACGAGCTTGGTCCCTCTTGGCCAACCCCGTCAGCTTATAAAGGAACTACCAAGCGACCGTCCACCTAATCAAAGGGCCACCGTGGAACACCAATTCCTCATCCCAGTAAGCTCGATTTATATGGTGATTCGAGCTTATCCGGCGCCCTCTTGAACTGATTTGGCTACTACGGTAGTTGGGAACGCTCGGAGGAGGCTCTATGATCGATAAGCGTTCCGACAACCAAACCTACAAGAAGTATATACAAAATTCGTAAGCTACAGAATGGTCCGCTATAGCCCACTCGATCGAGTACACCATCTGACTCGATCGAGTAAGGCTCTCTGAAGACAAACAGAATCTCGTTAAGTGTGCCACTCGATCGGGTACGCCATCTGACTCGATCGAGCAGAGCTCCCTAAGAGCAACCAGAACCTCGTCAGGTGTGACACTCAATCGAGTAAAGCATCCCACTCGATCGAGTAAGCCCTCCACAGATGGGCAGAAGCACTTTGCGGGCATCACTCGATCGAGTGACAGGTCCACTCAATCGAATGACTTACGGACCTCAGGAAATCGCGAGAAACGCAAAAAAGAAGGCAAAAAAATTGAAAATCGCAAGACGTATACCTGCAGAATAAGGGTGCTTCCCGTCAATTGCCGGGTTGGGTCAAGTCGCCTAGCATCCAGACCCATGATGATTTCCCCAGTGGCTAGCCAAGCAGGGCTATGACCAGTCTCCATCTGGTCAACCACTCCAATCAGCCTAATTTGACCCACGCATGAGTCAGCATCCATCATCCCCTCGAAAACATAGCGGTGCAGCATGCAGAATGCGAAAGCCCTACGCCTGTGAGAAGGCGTAGCCCTTACATCTTGACTGTTCATAAACTTGTCAGCCAAGTCGAAGAGGGAAACAGTGTCTCCCCGCACCATTCGATCTGTCTCAGCATGAGACAGACCTAGGAAATCCCTCAGCCTTCTCCTCGGGTCCGGATAGAACAGAGGAATGGCAGGACGAGCCACAGGGCTCCACCCCCCGATAGCTGCGATCTCCTCGGGAAGAGGGCATATTTCTCCCCGCGGGAACGCGAAGACGTGATGGGTAGTATCCCAAAACGACAAACAGGCGTCCAAAAAGTGTGAATCAGTCACGAGACGCCGAAGAGGAAACAGGCTGACAATCCCCATTTGGGTCAATTGAATTTTGTCCTCGTCCCGAAAGTGTTGGGACCAGGCAAAAAGCATTGAAGTAAGATGTTCAATACCCATGGCAGGAACTGGAATTCTCTTAAGAGACTGAGAGCTTTTTTTAAGGGAAGAAGGGTTTTGATTTGAGATGCAGTAAACTGAAGCAGGGAAACCTATATTTATAATAGGGAATCCTAACTGCAACCCTAACTACCCTGCCTCCTCAGCAAACCTGGGCCCCAGCATGTGCAGGCCTGACTTCAACCCAAAATAGGAATCTAGTTGTCCCGAGCTTTCCTAAAAATTTTCTAAAAATCCTGTGATAAAAAAATCTTTTTCAAAATTTTCGGCTTTTCAAAATTCAGTACATTTTTCCCCAGCACGAGTCGGTGTTTTGCCTATGTGTTACATGCAATTTATCATGTGTCAGCATACAGGTACACCCCATGACTTCAGAAGCAAGTCCCCGCGCAACTACTTCACTCCCCAACGTGAGCCAATATTTATCCCAGCATGCTACAATCAGAGCCATGATGTATCAGCATACGGGTGCACCTATACCTTCAAAAGCAAGTTTCACTCCCCACGGAGCTATCATCGGCAGGACAGGTATGACCCTCTGCTTATGGCTGGCGAGCCCTTCACGCTAGTCTACTGGACTATAAACGACCCGACCGGAAGGCTGCCAGGTCGTAATCCTCGATTGGCCTGGTAGCTACTCTGACTTTCGCCTTGTCCAAGCCTCAGTCAGAGTGGGGGCTCTGTAGACACCCGCATTTTGCCTGCTAGTGTCTATAGCAGTTCCCGACAAACACCCGATGATGATCGGACGCAAACGTGACTTGGTATACTCGGATTTGGACCCGAAATCAATAATATCTGACATGGACTTTTAGCGGAGTAATAATCTCACAAAACAGACCTTAAATTCAGGCCCAGTGGATCGTTCCGAGCAAAATAAGACTAATTTGGGTCAAAACCGACACCAAAAATAAATCCCGTCTTTTGGCGACCGGGTCAAAACCCGGTCAGAGACGAACCCATCACAAAAACAGCCCAAATGCATCTTCTAGAAGCTGGCGCCCAAGTTGAATTCAAAAAAGATAACACAATCAACAAAGTCAACCCCTTCCTTATTTACCTCGATTTACCTGATCCACTCGGTCGAGTGGACTGACCCACTCGGTCGAGTGGAGCATCAAAAACTGGATCTGGCCCATTTTCTAGGGCACTCGACCGAGTGCACTAGGGCCACTCGATCGAGTGACCCTAGGTCGTGGGGTAAACTCTATAAATACCCCATGACCCTCACTCATTTCACAAGTTTTGCTCATCCATTTTTACCTACATTCAACCTACATTCACCCCGCATTTCAGCCATACTCTCTACCCTACAACCCTAAGCAAACACACACAAAAAAAGGAGTCCCTTGTCCCTCGAAAAACCGACAATTCATCCACACACACACACATACACCATAACTTGCATACATCCTCGATACTCCGACGTCTCGTCACTATTCGCGAGTCCATTTCCGAGGTCCTTACTAAGCATGTATGTTGAGGGTGTCCTAAACCCCATTTCGATCTTTGTTACTTTTATTTACATTTTTGTATCGTTTATATTATACCTATACTAGTATTATAATTCTAACATCCTAACTCTAACTTTAACATTAATCCTAACATTTTACATTTTCGTTACTAACATTACTATACCGCGTATGTATATATACTAGTATCAAAATTCGGTTTTGAATACGTTTAACTATAATTATCGCCTAAAATCCGTCTAATCCCTTTAGGAGCAACGACGAAGGTGGAGCCCTTTCGAGGAGCCCCACCCCAATGTACTCAAGGGCGTGACGTGATCGCGACTAATAATAGTTGAACGCATTTGATCCCATTTTAATTAGCACGGAACCCGTTGACACGAAAACCGACATCACATAACCCGAAAGGGTTAGTTTCGATGTCGTGACGTAGAGGGATGCATTCCGTCGCTAGTTCAAAATTTCTAATATAAACGTTTTCACAAATCTTCGATAACGGTATTATAATCGCATGCATGTGCGATTGTAGCACCGGAAGCCGAGTTAAATACAAATCGTGCGATATTTGTATTTGATTTGGCCAATCATCGATTTTGTACCCAAAAACGAAACGAGTTGACACTCGTACAGGGGCTACTCGACCGAGTGCATAGGCTACTCGATCGAGTAGCGTCCATAAAACTGGGCAGACTCTTTTTCGAGGACACACTCGATCGAGTCAGACCATGACTCGATCGAGTGGGTCCTGTAACCCAGAAAACCGAGAGCTTAAATGCAACATTTAAGCCTCGTCCTTTTTACGACTTTTAGTCGACACGTGTAAAGCCAATCACGTGAATACATTTTCCAAAACTCACGCTCATCACGACACCTTAACGACTTTGATCGATTTTTCGACGTGATAAGTCGGGACAAGGCATCGAGGCATAGGATCGGGCTAGCATCACGCTTAGGCCCTATGTCTCCGTCCTCGGTTTAATACACAATGCGATGTGTATTTAATCGGGGTTAGTCCACCTACACGGTTCACGGTCTAGTGCATATACGGGTCCGTTCCTAACATATTATTATTTATTATTCCATTTCTATATCGCTTACGTAATTTTCGTATTGGCCGGGTTGTATTTCCGCCCGTGTAACTTGTACGTTATTTTTCGAGTTTTATTTATTTACTTGCTTATTGCTTTATAAATGAACCTCGCATGCTAAATCATTTTGACCATAATTAAGATGCATTAAATGACGTAGTTCACATACTATTCATATGCTTAGCCCGAAAACGCTGTTTGCATATCATTTAATTGTTTTACTAACGCGCTCACACGAACACGAACGATGTCTTAGTAGAGGCCGCCATGTGCGGGCGGGGTTGGGTGTCCTTAGTGGGCTTCCCAACACGTACCCTCACCCCTTACTCAAAACCTTTGGTTTCCGGATGTCCGAAACCCTTGGCGCACGAGAGTTATTCTATATACGAAAGCCGGTTTAAACGGTATCGATATTGCAATGCAAAGGGACGAGCCCAATGAACTCTGAAATCGAAGTGGGCTTACTTTGTGTATAGCCCATGACGACATAGAGTGGGCTCGTATGGTTCCGAATAACCACAAAATTCGGTGGCGACTCCATTTTGACTTAAATTTCGAACCCGAGAACAATCTTACCACGAGATTCATTCGCCTACCCAAACCCGCGCGTGGCTGCGTCGGGGTGGACCTACGTCATGTCCACATAGGACAATCCTTATAATAAGAGAACCTAGTGATGACCAAAAACTTAATTTGAGAAACTAGAACATCAACACTAGACTTCTTGTCAATGAAAATCCTTTTGTTACGCTCCTTCCAAATGGTATAAATCGAGGCTGCTATACTCACTTTCAGCCACGCCATCTTCCAATGCTTTCTCGTACGAGCTTGAGTCATCCATCTTACAACCTTTGTCAAGTGACATTCCACATAATTCAAGCTCAACCAATTTAGAATGGTTAACCAAACTGCCTTAGAGAAGGAGCATTGGAAATAAAGATGTCGATTAGTCTCCAAATCTGCCTCACACAGGCTGCAACGATTAACTATATGGAATCCCCTCTTGCTGTACTGATCCGTGGTGGGAAGTTGCTGCTGGACAACAAGTGAAAGAAAAACTGTATGGCTTGACATTATAACACAAGTTGCTAGAACAGTACCCCAAGGCTTTTTCCCAACTTGTCGTAACCGATAGTAGGCTAGCTTAACCTGAAAACTAGAGTTAGAAACACAGTCCTGGATGAACTTTTGAGCAAGTGCAGTAGTCCCAAATATCTGGCAGAGCTTATCTCGAACTGTGATACAGTTTTTAAAACTTGCTGGATAGTACTCCTTAGCTGTGATATCTCAAATTGTACTTGAACCAGTAATGTATTCCTTACACCATTTACTCCATATGCTAGTAGGGGGATTAGAAAATATCCACAACCATTTAGAGAATAATGCAATGTTCCAAGTTTGCAGATGCTTTATGTTGATTCCTCCTGCTTCCCAAGGTAAGCATAAATCACTCCATTTCTTGAAGACTAATCTTCTCTCCCCTTCATCGATTCCCCAGAAGAAGTCTACACATTTTATTTATCGATTTAATGATAGATATAGGTAGAATGAGACTTGAGCACCAAAAATTATCGAGACCAAAAATTACTGAGTTCAATAATTGCGCTTTACCAGCATATGAGAGTAATTTAGAGGACCAATGATTAATTGTTTGCTGAATCTTCAACAGAAGAGGGCCAAACATATCAATGCTAAGTCGAGTATCAGAAAGAGGTATGCCCAAGTACCTGAAGGGGAATTCACCAGGCACAAACCCAGACTGTATCAAGATATCCCGTTGGACCTGTGGAGCAACTCCCCCGAAATAAATGTTAGTCTTTTCTAGATTCGCTGCAAGCCCTGAGACAAGAGCAAATGAGTCTAAGGCATCTTTACAAGCCAAAAGAGAAGGTAGATCTCCCCTGGTAAAAAGCATTAAGTCGTCCGCAAATATCAGATGTGTAATGTTGACTTTACAACACTTCGGGTGATAGGATATTCCTAAGACTTCGGGATAGAATCTCCATACTTAAAACAAAGATGTATGGTGAAAGGGGATCACCTTGACGTATGCCACACTTGCCCCGAAAGAAGCCTGAAACACCCCCGTTAATCTTAAACGTATACTAGGGATTTTGAATGCAGCCCATAATCCAATTTCTGAATTGATCTGGGATACCTACACTAGTGAGCATTTGATGTATGAAGGACCACTGAAGTGAATCAAAGGCCTTGCGAATGTCCACCTTAATAAGACATCGAGGAGTCAAAAACTTCCTTTTATACTCGTTCACCAACGCCTGAGAAAGTATGGTATTATCAAACAGATTTCTACCAGTAATGAACGCTGCTTGCTCTTCTCCCACAAGAGAAGGAAGAATGGGTTTAAGCCTATTTGCTAGAATCTTTGCAATGGTTTTGTATAGCACCATACAACAGGAAATTGGGCGATAATCCATCACTGTACCTGCATCCTTCTTCTTAGGAATGAGGGAGACAAGGGTAGTATTAGCTTGTTTCGACATTTTACCACTTTTGAAAAAGCTTAGGACCGCAGCACAAAAATCACCACCAATTATATTCCAGGATGATTTAAAAAACCTGCTGAGAACCCATCTAATCCCGGACTGCTATTAGCATCCATGCTAAAAACCACATTCTTAATTTCAGTGTATGAGATGGGAGCAATTATAGGATCAGTAACCTCATTAGGCAGAAGTGTACCATTCTCCATAATACTTATTGTCTAACGGCCATGTCCTAAGAGCCTAGTATAATATTCCTTAAAAGCTGTTGAGAGAGCTGCAGAGCCTTATCGCATAACCCCATCAGCATCCTTTATAAGCCCTATAGTCTGTTGATTACGTCTTTCAGCGACCTTTGCAAAGAAATACTTGGAAGAACAATATGAAAGTTGGATATGTTTAATCTTAGCTCTTTGTGTAAGAATACCAATCTTAACCTTTTTAAGTCTAATGTAATTGCTAAGGAGAACCTTTTCCTGTTCCTGCAGTATCAAAGAGGAAGGATCAGAGGAGATTTTCCCCTGACACTCCAATAAGCCAACCTTTGCCATCTTAACTTGCAGGAAAATATTAGTGTAATTTGCCAAGTGAAGGGTAGAAAGCCCTTTTCTGACAGACTTAAGTTTTTGAAAGAAGCGAAACATAGGAGAACCTGCCACCCTAATATTTCAAGCCCTTTGAACAGTCTGAAAGTACTCAGGATGATCAGCCCAACAGTTTAAACAACTGAAGCGTTTCTTAGGAAGTAATTCAGTTGAAACAGTCACCAATATGGGAGAGTGATCAGAAACTCCTTGCTCACAGAAAATTGCTGTAGAAGTAGGAAAAGCCTGAATCCTCTCTGAGTTAACCACAACCCTATCTAATTTCGACCAAATTCTAGCACCAGTTTCTCTTTTATTGGTCCAAGTCAGGCTACAACCTGAGATATGCAAATCATCAAGCCTACAATTCAGAAGACATTGATTAAAGTCCCACATATCTTGAAAATCAGGTGGATTAGCCCCTAATTTTTCCTCCGGACTTCTAATAATGTTGAAATCCCCAAGAGCCAACCAGGGCATGTTCTTTGAGAGACCCTCCAAATCATTCTAGAGCTGCTTTCTCTCTGAACCCTTATTAAACCCATAGACCACACTCAATTGCAGATCAACATTGGTTTGAAAGTGATGCAATAAACCAGTAATATACTGCTCAGAGGAACAAGAGACAACAAAAGAGACAGTTGAAGGATTAAAAAGAATCCAAATCCTCCCATTATTATGACTATTATAATTGTATATCATAGTCCAATTAGGAAAATTGCCTCTTAAAACTTTTGAAGCTTTATTCACCTTCACTTTAGTTTCAATTATTGCCATAATGTCTGGCTTATTAATACCTAAGAAATCTTGAACTTCACTATGCTTTATTGGATCATTAAATCCTCGAACATTCCAGGAAGCCATTTTCATTTGTGTATATCAGGAGGAAGAGGCTCCCCCTCTTCCAGTATTTCATTGGAGGTACAACTTGCAGCTAGTTCATCATCCACATTAGGATACACATTTAGGCCTTGCATATTGAGGACCTGAAAATTATTTACCAATGATATAGTCTCTTGGGTAATCTTAGGAATTACTTTCTTTGCTGACTTTTTCACTGATGAAAAGAGGTCTTCCTGGACACTAGGCTGACTTGGAATCACTTCCGAGTTTTCCTCTCGTTCTTGTGAAGAAATTTGCTCCTGAGACTGATTTCCAACCTCCGCCTGAACCTCCGAATGTGCCTATAGATCTACAGGAGACATCATTACTGCAATTGGTTTCTTCTTCTCTCTTTTACAAGAGGAGATAGTATGCCCCAGTTTTCCACATCCCTTGCAATAATATGGTATCCACTCATATTGTACTCTTTGTGTAGAGTACTCACAGTATGGAGTAGAGATCACAATACTTTCAGGAAGTTCTTTTGACACATCTTCTTCCACCAGAATTCTCGCAAAGGAGAGTTTCGCTTTCGTTGTAGTAGCTAGATCGGCACAAAGGGGCTTGCCTATCTTACTGGCCATCTTCCCTAACACTACTTCCGACCATAGAAAAGGGTCAAGATCAGGGAATAACACCCATATAGGAACACACGCTACCCTGTCCATTTCATTAGAGAATGTAGGAGACCATTTCTTTAGGATAAGAGTATAAACTCCCATTCTCCAAGGACCTCCTTTAAGCACCCCATCCATGGCTTCCTTTGACTCAAAACAAAAGGAAAACCTCCCTCTCTTAAAGTACTGGACCACAGGCCGAGCAATAGTCCCCCACTGTTCCTACACAAATTTTTTCATTGCCTGCAGATTTGGCCTAGAGCCAATGACATTCCCTATTAACGTATTCTCCCAAGCTTTGATTTCATCCTCGAAATCATCCATAGTAAAATCAAGAACCTCAGACTCAGCAGTATCATCAAAATAAGCAAGACTCATACCTAGCTTTTGTTGCTTTTTAGCTGTAATTCCCGACCAACTAGGCTTAACCGGTACTACAGGATCAACAATTGATGGATTAACAGTGGAATTCTCCGATACAACAACATGATCATTCAATAACGGATTAACAATTCCAGACTGATCAATTTTAGGAGGAACAAAATGAATACCAGACGAGTTAATCGCATGAAGAATGAAGTCTTTGATCGTGCTCTTTTGCGAAGCGCTCTGATCCGCTTGCTCTGTTTCTGCATCATTTTCCGCCATTCCAGAGCTACTAGAACCCGGAGGAGGAGGATCTGGAGGGATTGGTGGAACATTCTGACCTTTTTTCGGCCGTCCAGGACCTTTCTTGGCCTGAGAATCAACCATGATCTACGTATTATTATTATTATTATTATTAATTATTATTAATGTAATAACTAATAAATAAAATGACAAATAATATTTACGTATCCATGTAAAGTAAGAGATCCAATTTGACATATACATAATTCAAAAACATATTGTACATAGCGTGTATGTAGAGATATATGGAAAATTAAATTTCATGATAGTATAAATAGACGTGTTTATTTCTTACACAATAAATATATAAATAATTGATCTAATAGGGGATTAAAATATTGTTCATATGATTAACTAAGTACACGTAAGATTGTGCAATACTTTGAGAAAATTTCTATAAATTGTCAAATATAAATCTCTTACATTAGCTCACTTTCTTAAAAAAATAAACATCTTGACTCATGCTGTAGACACCCGCATTTGACTGCTAGTGTTTATAGCGGTCTCCAACAAAACACCCGATAATGATCGGACATAAACGTGCTTTAATGCGCTCGAATATGGGCTCGGAATCAATAGTATCTGGCATGGGCTTTTAGCGGAGTATAAATCTCACAAAATATACCTCAAATTCAGGCCCAGTGGATCGTTTCCAATCAAATAAGACTAATTTGAGCCAAAATCGTCTTTTAGCGACCGGGTCAAAACCCGGTCAAAGTCGAAATCCGAAGCAAAGAACCAGCCATGCATGCTTCTAGAAACCAGCCCAACAACCAAATCAATTCAAAAATGGTCAACCGTCTTCCCTTAAATACATTCCACCCGTTTGGAGGCACTCGATCGAGTGCCATAGGGCCACTCGATCGAGTATGCCTATGAACCGGTCAGACCGCCTCCGAACCGGGCACTCGACCGAGTGCACTTAGAGCCACTCGACCGAGTGCACTTAGGGCCACTCGACCGAGTGCACTTAGGGCCACTCGATCGAGTGACCCTAAACCGGGGTCATTTCTATAAATACCCCACCATGCCCATTCATTTACCAACTTTTTTGACCACCTTTTTCACCATCAAACAATAACATTTCAGCCACCTTTTGCATCATCCTCTACAACTCATCTCATCCATACACATACACACGCATAATCCGATATTGAAACTCGTAAAAACAAAAAAGCAATCATTCCTACAAACCATACACACCATAACTCGCCTATATATCTCGACGCTCCCGTGCCAAAGCCACTACTAGACGAGCCCGTTTCCGAGAGACTAAAGCATGTAGGTTGAGGGTGTAAAATTCAAATCCCGACTTCTCTCCTTCTTCCCTCTCTTTCTCGTCATTATATATAATATATGTACTATTATTATTAGTCGATATTAACGACGCTAACCTTTTATTTTTGCACTAACATTTTATTTCCATGTTATTAACCATTTTTATTTTTGCATTCTAACGTTTTATTTTACGCACCCTAACAGCTAACATTTTTATTATCGTTTATTACATATCGTCATAACACTAATACCGCGTATAATTATATAATATTTAAACCGCTTTCGGATCGAACACGTTTAATTACGGTTTCCGCTTCAAGTCCGT
The DNA here is from genome assembly GCA_958450325.1 of Agrostemma githago. Classification (NCBI taxonomy): domain Eukaryota; kingdom Viridiplantae; phylum Streptophyta; class Magnoliopsida; order Caryophyllales; family Caryophyllaceae; genus Agrostemma; species Agrostemma githago. Next base: position 53,376,419 of record OY288247.1, on the reverse strand, counting down.
TTAATCCTTTTACAAGTTGTAACAGTGGTGGCACCCTTTCGAGGAGCGCCTCCCTAAACACTTAAGGGCGTAGCGCGATCGTGGTAACACGTAGTTAAACATGCCCGATGCCATTTTCAAGTTTAGCACAAAACCCGTTGACACGAAATCGAACATCACGTAATCTGTAAGGATTAGTAACGATGTTGTGACGCAGAGGGAACCGATTTTCGTCCTGAGCAAATTAAGAAAACGATTTCATAACACTTTTTTAATTTCCGATACCGGTCTCGTAATCATAAAATGCGTGTTGCGAGTATCGAAAACTGAGTCGAGTATAAATTGTATAATTTTTTTACGTGACTCGGCTAGCTATCGATTTTAAACCAAAATAAAATTCGAGATCGCCATCTTTTCGAAAACGAACAGGAATTCGTACAAGGGCACTCGATCGTGTAACACCCGTTTTTTTCCAAACGCTTTTATATTTTCTGTTATGACGTCGTCATAACTCTATCACGTTTCGGCATTCTGTTTCATCATTTTTCCATGCCTTATTTTTATTTTCGAGTCAAATAATATTTATTTTTATTTTAAAAGATTTTAATTCTTTAATTTTAAACCTATTTATTTGATTTTCATTGTAAACTATTTATTTTTGCGCGTGGAGTTCTATTTTTCTACGAACTAACGTTTTAAGCTTGGAATTGAGTTATTTTTCCTAAAAATATCTAAACACGTTTATATGATATTTTCAACTAAGAAATATTTTTATTTAAGAATATTTGACCTTTAATGATTTTATTACGAAGTTTCGTAAATAATTATTTTCCAACACGCGGTTTACTCGAACTGCTTCGAAATATCTTTAATAATTTTACGATTCATATTTTTATCAACTTAGAAATTATTTGGGAAATTTTCCCCATGTTTTGGACCATGACACACCCATGTCACATTTTTACGCTACAACTTTTTATACATTTTATTTTACGAATAAATTAAGCCTTAGATATTTTATTTCTTCTTATTTATTGTGATGAATTGACCAAACTCTTCATACTCCACATTCACCTCATTTGGCTGGTTCCCCTTGTGCAGTTGGCCTTGTTTTTATCAACTTTAAGAGGCTATACATTCGTGCTACAAACCCTTCACATTTTTATTCATTCATACACCAAATTAATCAAGGCAAAACTCTCTCTTTCCTTCTTCATTTGTCACTTATGAACAGCAGCCAACTGCAGCATTTTTGTCTCAAAATCGAGTCATAATCGTCTCGTTTTCTTCGTCAAATAATTCGTTATTCCGATCCTTTCGTTAGGGTAATAATCGATGTTGTTTCCGATTGTTATTCACCGTGATTTTTTCCTAATTTTTTTATGGTATTTTTCTAACATACTTTTCGTGTGTCATATGATTTGTGGACGATCTTGAAGCCGACAAATATATTATCGATTCAGATTTGGATTAGAGGTAACGTCGGTGTTACTCGGTATTGCATGATTTTATTTGTGTAATTGCATGTATATTTTTATATTTTATTTTTGACAATATATGTATGTCATATCATCTGAAAAAATTTTAAAAGTTGAAAATTTGCATGTTTTGGTGTTTTTATTGATTTTACGAGATTAACGATTAAATTGTCATATTAATTTTTAAAATCGTAATATTCGGCCTAAACTTCTAATATATGAATATATTTTGTAAAAATGAGGTTTTTGATAATTTTGTATTTTTCTGATATTTTACGCATCGATTATTGAATTATTACCGTTCACGGACAAAAACGATTAAAAGTCGATTTTTAGTTCTAGCACTTAAACATTTTATTTTAATCTAAAATTTTGCATGTATGATCTTTATGATGAAAAAGAATTTAATGAATTTATTCATAATTTTTCAGAATTGTTAAGTGGGTGAATTAATTAATCACTTTAAATCATCGTTTATCGTTAAAATCGTGTTTGTCGTTTCAATTTTCGATTTTCTGGTCTTTGTTTTAAATCTGGAAAAAAATGTATTTCTGATGGTTTCATGATAAAATGTATTTTTTTATGATTTTAGTGCTTTAATAAATTATTAGGAACGACAAGTTTTTTTTAGAATCGTTAATTGTTGAAACGAGTTTTAAAAGACGGTTTTAATGGAATTTGTGAAATCTGGAATTTTGAAAATCTGGAAAAATGGTAGTTTCTGGAAAATGATGATTTTTAAGTTTACTAATATTTTTGGATATTAACACTTAAATCGTTTTGTAATTACCATTTGTATTAATCGTTACTGTCGAGATTAGACGATTAATGAGAAAACCCTTTAAAAACCGAGTTTAAGGATTCTGGAAAAATTATTTTCTGGATAGAATGTCCGAAAATGTATTTTACCTATTTTACGTAATTTTTGTACTATTTATCGTAGTCTTTAATTAATAGTATTAATTTTGGACAAAATTTCGGTTTATCGTTAAAATGCTCCGTTTCACCAAAATGAATTGTTTTTCCATTAATTTTGAAAGTACTTGAATCTGATATTTTGAGGGTTAAATCACCCCTTATCAAGTTATCATATCCTAAAATTTTTTAATGTTTTAAACTAAATAAAAGGCGTTAAAAGATTTATTTTTACATTTGCCGTAAAATCCTATTTATGTTCGTATTGTCGAAACTAATAATAATTAGGGAATTTTAGTTCTATAAATTTTGGAAACACTCTAATTAGTAGTACTAAAGTGTTTAAGACATTTTTAATTATTTTATAAACACTTGTATGGTTTTTCAATAATTTCATAAACTAAAACGTTCTCACTTTAACAATTAGTATCGCAGGCCGAAAGTATTAGTTTTATAAATCTATATCGTTTACTAAAAATGTTGTGTTAGTATGAACTACGAAGTAATATTTTCGATATTTTGATATGATGCTATTTTTAGTAAAGTTTCTAAAAATAGAAGTTTCCTAAAATAGAAAGTTTCCTCTTTTAGAATATAATGGTTACTCCTTTTGTTCTCTTATTATTATAATGATTATATCTTTTGAATATCGATAATGTCTTTGTTTTTGAGTTATGGAATAAAGACAAGTGTGAGGTTAGAGTAATATATTCTGGAGTTTACGTTTTTGCCATCAACTATAAGGCTGGTGTGGGGGGCACACTGGTTGTTGAACCGAGCATATATGGTGTTCGGGAGTGTGTGTATATTTTCTTAAGCTCGTGCCTCGCAGTGTAAGACGCCGTCATGTTGAACTAAGTATTTATGGTGCTCGGGAGGGGTGTAAATATCATCTTAAACTAGGGCCACGCATTTATAAGTCGTCGCCCTATTATGGTTGAGTAGCCTAGTTAGAGATCGAGGTTTGATTTGTTTGAACTAAGTTCTCGAAGCTAGTTTTAGTATTCTCCTAGTGAAAGTCTAGCCGTCTACACTAAGCCTATCCATAACGCCATTTTGAATATTTTATTATTATCGGTATAATTTGGTTTGCAGGTAGGCAAATGTTTTCTGTTTTCTCCGGAAAACTCATTTTTATTATTTTGTTTCTATACGTGAAGTTTTTCACTAAAAGCTTTATTTTTATTATACTGTTTTACTGTTTTCCGTTTTTACTATATTTCTATAATAGTAATTATAGTTTAAAATCCTGTTATACGGCTGGGAGAACGTTGACGTTGCTCCCCACTGATTGTGGCTGTTATGTTTTTTTTAACATGGCAGGTTTATGTGTTTCCCTTCGGGTGGGCTAGCGAGCAGTTGTGGCTCCTGGTTGTTTTAATAAGATCACTGTATTATGGATTGTTAAAACCCATTTTATGGATTTTATTTTATTTTTATTTTGTAGCCGTTTTTATTTTATGGCTTAGGTATTGACTTACCGTTTTTATTTAATCAAGACATAGATTACAATGTGTTATAATCCCACTTCTACAGTGTTTCCGCCACTGTGTTGCGTTAGAATTTCTAGGGGATTTATTTTACGTACTCTAACAGCTAACATTTTTATTATCGTTTATTTACATATCGTCGTAACACTAATACCGCGTATTAAAAAAACCGAACGATATCTTAGTAGAGGCCGTCATGTGCGGACGGGGTTGGGTGTCCTTTGTGGGCTTCCCAACACATACCCTCACCCCTTACTCAGAACCTCGGTTTTCGGATGTCCGAAACCGTTGGCGCACGAGAGTCATTCGATATACGTTACCCGATAACATCGCCATCGATATCGTAATGCAAAGGGACGAACCCTACAAGCTCTAGTGGGTTCAATCACGTGACCGAGCTCTAGTGGGCTGTACTTTGTGCACGGTCCACCGAAATACAGAGTGGGTTCGAATGAGCCCAAACTCCCACAAATTTCGGTGGCGACTCCTAATTCGATTTAAATTTCAACCCGAGAACCATCTCACATGGGAAACATTTCGCCGCCCAAACCCGCGTGTGGTCGCGTCGGGGTGGACCTATGTCTTGTCCACAATTTGGCGACTACGTTGGGGAAGACTGATGTACAACTTGTCATCGGGATCCTCAGGGTGAAACTCGAGGAGAAATCGTTCGGTTAGTACAATACGCGCGTTAGTTTTACGGTTCATGCATAACCCCATTTTTACCCGGGCTGGTACTGGCGACCGACGTCCCACTATACCGTGATGTATTCCAAATTGGTTACGTCAAGGTGTTCATGGCTAATTCGTATGGGTTTCGCGACATGTCCTTGTCCAAATTGGTAAGGGTGTTCGTCCCGATTCTCGAAAAGGCCATGCGCACTGGTATAGACCCTATTTCGACCGGCCGAGACTTAGTGTAAAGCAATACATGGTGTCGTTATAATACTTGCGTGACTATGTGCTACTTGGTTTTTGTGTCGACTTTTCAAGAAACCGTCATTTAAAAAAAATGCATCTTTTAAAAAAATTTCAATTTTCAAACTCGAAATGCTAGCGAAATTTAGACTTACGATTTGACTCAAAATAGCCTATTTTTATCCGGTATGCTATTCATTTCAAAATTCAAAATTTTCGAACTTTCAAAAAAAAAATTCGGCCTGACGGCATTTTTTTGCCAATTTCAAAAGTCGGGACTGTCCTCTGATTTTCTCAGTATTCAAACCCCCTTTTCAAAAAAACCTTCCTTATCTTAAGACTTACCATATTTAGGGTGTCGAGTCTTTTTTATAAGTTGTCGAAGGTCTTTAGCGTCGAAACTCCGTCGATCTTACATCACGGGTTTCCTCCCTATCTGAGTCCGCCTTTACTTGTCAAATGCACGACCGACCTACGTAGGGCATACCCCTGCAAAGAAACGTCCATTTATCCACTCGAGACCAAAGTCTGGGGAAAATCTCACGTGGACCTTCCTTCGGACGGGACTCGGCCCACATAACCGAATCCTAAGGAAGTCACACCATCCATGAGTCACCCGTCTAGGTGTCTTTCTCGAGTCGTTTTCCTTGCTTGGGATGTACTGTTTTGATTCCAAGGTCTGGGTTCAGTTTCTGATTACGCGCTATTCTTACAGACAGGCCACCGTTAACCAGACACAAACACAGAATCGAGGCAGACTGATATCGAGACACAACTGGTAGCTATGAGGGCCGAGCAGGCAGCAATCGCTGCACGTGCGTGTGACTGCTGTGGAGCAAGGGACTCCTGCCACTGGGCCTGAAAACAGTGGGCCCCTAGCTGAACTGGTTAGCGCAGTGCACCAACTAGAGGAACAGGTTCAACTATCCGGGGGCAATAATATCCACATGGAAAACTCCCAAATTTATTCTCCTGTGAACGAAAAGTTGTCCGCCAATCTGAACCTTACGGGCCTACCGATGTTGGAAGGGACTGAAGACCCGTTACTCCACATTCTGGCCTTCAAAGAATTTATGGCTATCAAGGGGATAGATTCTTCCATGTTCGAGAATCTCTTTGCTGCTTCTCTTGAGAAACACCCACGGGCCTGGTACTACAGGCTAGATCCAAAAATGTACCCAACTTGGGATGATGTGGCTACGGAATTTGCTCGAAACTATGCTAATAACACCGAGATCCAGACCACAATGCGCTCCCTAGAGGTTATGGCCCAAGAGCTCAAAGAAGGTTTTACCAAATACCTTCAACGCTGGAGGGCCGAAAGTGTGAAACTGATCGATAAGTCCAGTGAGAAAACCTTAGTGGAGGCCTTTGTCAAGAACCTCCTCCCTTCTTACCGGGTTCATCTCCAGTACGTTGTCATACCCAATTTCACCACTCTTAGTGAAAAGGGTATGAGGATTGAAGACGATTTGAGGCTAGAGGGCCTTACTAAGGCCTCTAGCAAGGGATAACAAGGGGCTACTTCTTCCACTGCTAAGCCTCAGGTGCAACCCGCAACATTTTTGACGCGGTTAATCTAATGGATGCCTCGTCCAAGAGGAATACCCCACCTCGGGTATTCACCGATATAAGTACTACCTATATATATATGCCTTACAAAGGCTATCTTCCAAGGTTCTTATCCAACCAATAGGCCCAACTCCTGACGTTCCGGTCGAAAAACGCTCCAAAAGCTACAATGTCCAGGCCTATTGCCAATATCACCGAGGTAATGGGCACGATACTGAAAAATGTTGGAAGTTGAAGCATCTGATCCAGGACTTGATCGAGAGTGGTAAAATACCGTTGCTCGGAGACAAACCAAGTAACAAAGACAACCCCTTCAGCTCTCATGCTATCTTTACCGGGGAAGTGATCGACTGTTCTCACCTCATTTCTCCTTTCATCCCGCAAGTTAATGGGATCTGGTTTGACGATGAGGATGATGTGTACCTTGTCAAAGGGGAAGCTGTCCCATTGCCCCCAAGGAAATCTGAAAGGCTAAGTCCAAGGTCTTAGCCAGTAACCACCTCGCCAATGCCGGTCGTCCCTATCAAGCTACTAGCTCTAGGGACACCCCCATCTCGACAACCGTCACTGAACATGCCAGGACGGAAGTTATCCCTGAAGAGCCAACCGCTGGCACGACTATTGTAAAACAACTGAAGAAGACTCGAGTTGACCTCACCATATGGCAACTCTTGGTTAGCTCGCAAGAACATCGAGAGGCACTTACTAAGGCTCTCTATCAGATTAAGGTCGACTCCATGGTTACCCCTACTGAAATGGTAGCCACCATCATGCTCTATCTCAAGGGAAAGTTCAAGGAAGAAGGCCCATTAATTACCTTCTCTGAGTCTGGCCTACCACCGTTCGGGGCCTCTCTTATCTTGGCCCTGTACATCACGGTGATTTGCCGAGGAAAATATCTCCCGACGACTCTAATTAACGATGGGTCTGCTGTGAATGTCCTTTCTCTAAGGACCGCCAAAGCCCTCGCCATTACCGAGGCTGACTATATCCCGACTGTTCAAACCATCCAGGCTTTTGTTGGGAGCCCAAAGTCGGTTGCTGGGGCCATGAAACTGACAATCATAATGGGCCCAATTGAAAAGGAGCTGGAATTTCAGGTGATCGATGTCACCTCTTTTTTCAACCTGCTCCTCGGAAGGCCGTGGATCCATGCTGTTAAGGCAGTGTCCTCCACTCTTCACTGAAAAATCAAGTTGCCCCTGCAAGATGATGTTATTACTTTGGAGGCAACCCCTATGACCGTGGCTAGCTGCAATGCCACGGGCCGTACAGACCTTTGGGGGTTGGATTTTGTGGGGAAGATCGAGAAAGAATACCTCTTCAGGCCTTATTTCACCAGTAGCATCGACACGATGTTACAAAATTTGGGGTACTTTCCGGGGGCTACCTCAAGGCCGTATCTTCCAGCTGGGAAGATTATCGAAGTTCTGAACAACGGAGAATCACACTTCGGCCTAGAGTACGCTATGACCCCGGGAAATGTTGTCCGGGCAGGCATCGAGAAGGCTTGCAATATCATCAAGGGTATTTATCTGAGCCCATATAGCCCAAGATTGACCGACTACTTTGTTACGCCGGTATTCGGGGCTGTCCAAGTTGGTCTGTACCAACCAACCCTTACATATCCTGAGACCAAATTGGCTCGAGAATGTAACTATATTTCGGATGACATATTCGCCCTCATCCAGTCGGAATCCAAGGAGGGTGATGATAATGCCAAGCCCGTGCTGGGGCTCCGATTTGGGGAAGACAAGGCTATCCCGACTCCTAAGGAGGACCTGGTGAATCTGATCCTCCGAAGCAACAGGTTCGATCCCACGAAGCTGATCTCAGAGATCGGCTCTGGTTCGAAGAATAGGGCATGTAGGAAGACCATCAAGTAGACCGATAACCAAGGCCGAGTCTACAAGCTGACCACCGGTGAATGAGATATGCCGGACACCGATTCTGAGTCTGTGTTAGAGTCAGAGTCTAAGTTCGAGTCTAGAGGGTCTGGTGCTAGAGTCCAGTCTGTAAACCCTCTCCCTGTAGTCACTTCCACTGGAGCCTCGGAGTCTGTCCCGAGAGCACTCCCAATCCCGCCTCTGACCAATGATCAGCCGCTCTCTTTGAGCTGTTTTCCAAGTTTTCTATCAATAATAATGATGACCGTTCTACTTACGACTTGTCTTATTTTGAAAATGTTTTCAATTTCAAAAATTATATATGCAATGACATTGAGAAACCCGACGAACAGGTATCCTTACCTCCACATCTGATCGAGCAACTACAACAAAGGGAATCCCGATATCTGGTAATCGAAGAAATCGAGTCTATCAATGTGGGAACCACTTTAGAACCCCAGATGCTTAAGTTAGGGTTATCTTTAGATCCCGAGGAGAGACAACATTTCACAAACATCCTCCAAGAATTCAAAGATGTCTTCGCGTGGTCCTACAAGGACATGCCGGGGATAGATCGGGAAATAGCTGAACACCGTATACCCATCAAAGACGGGTGTAAGTCGCTAAAACAGAAGCTCCACAGAATGAGGCCCGAATGGTCTCTCAAGGTGAAAGAAGAGGTCGACTAACAGTTCAAAGCCGACGTCATACAAGTGTCCGAATATCCGGACTGGGTCGCGAACATCGTGCCGGTACCTAAAAAGGACGGAAGGTGGGATCTTAACAAGGCGAGCCCGAAAGACGACTTTCCATTGCCACACATCGGCGTACTGGTGGACAATACCGCTGATCACGCCCTTCTATCCTTTATGGATGGATATGACGGATATAATCAGATTAAAATGGCAGAAGAAGATATGAGTAAGACCACCTTCATTACACCTTGGGGTACTTACTGCTACACTGTCATATGTCGGGGCCACTTATCAACGAACCGCCACAACCTTATTACATGACATGATACGTAAGGAAGTGGAAGTTTATGTAGACGACATGATCGTCAAATCCAAAAAACCGAGACGGGTCCATTACTGTCCTAAGGAAGTTCTTTACTCGATTACGGAAATACAATATGAGGCTGAATCCTCAAAAATGCAGTTTCGGGGTAACATCAGGCAAATTAGTGGGTCATATCGTTAGCCAACGTGGTATCGAGGTAGACCCAGCTAAAATCAAAGCCATCACCGAGATGAAGCCCCCTAAAACCGAAAAAGAGATAAGAGAATTTCTCGGGAAAGTTCAATATATCAGCCGGTTCTTATCCAAGCTAACCGTGGTATGTGAACCAATTTTTAAAAAACTGAAAGTAGGTGAACGAAAGCTATGGGATGATAAATGTCAGACAGCTTTCGATAAAATCAAAGAAATCATGTCTGCTCCGCCGATCTTAATGCCACCTCAACCCGGTTTGCCTCTGTCGTTATACCTAACAACGACCGAGACAGCCATGGGGGCTATGCTGACACAAACAATTGATTCGGAGGAACGAGCCATTTACTACATCAGCAAGAAATTCTTGTTGTATGAATGCAAATATACAGTGCTCGAGAAAACGTGTCTAGCCCTAGTCTGGGCCACCTAGAAACTCCGGCACTATATGCTCAGTTACGAGGTACATGTATTATCCAAACTGGATCCTATCAAGTACCTGTTCGAGAAGCCCATCCTTAATGGCAGGATGTCCAGGTGGACTTTAATGTTGGACCTTAAATTAGTGCCGTTAAAAGCTATTAAGGGCCGGGTAGTAGCCGAATTTCTCGCCGATAGTCCCATAACCGAAGAAGGACACACCAATACTTGGTCCTTCCTAGACGAAGATATATTCCATACCGATACAGAAACATGAGATTTATATTTTGACGGGGCGTCTAATTTCCGAGGGTTCGGAGTCGACATTCTTTTAATATCACCAAAAGAGGAGCATACTCCATTATCCATCAAACTGGATTTTGACGTGAGTAATAACGCAGCCGAATATGAAGCATGCATTCACGGGTTGCAAGCCGCCGCTGATTTAGGAGTCACAAATCTCCGGGCACACGGCGACTCATCTCTAGTCATCAACCAAGCTCTCCAAAAATGGAAAACTCGAAACGCCAACCTCGTGGCCTATCAGGCGCAAGTAAGGGTTCTCGAAAAACAATTCCAAAAGGTAGAATACATATATCTACCCCGGGAAGAAAACCCGTTCGCGGATGTACTTTCCAAATTAGCATCCTTACTGAATATCCTGGATCACCTAACCAGCATACCGATTTGTGTCAAAAGACGGTCCCAGCCGGCATATATCCACGTCATTCAAGACATCGAGACAACCGATCCAGAACCTTGGTATCAGGCTATTCTAACCTATGTGACAACGGGAGAATATCCTCCGGGAACCGAAAACCGGGCCAAGAAAGCCCTACGAAGGTTGGCCACCCAATTTATTCGTACGGACGACGGACAATTATACAAAAAGACGGCACAGGGGGCTCTCCTCCTATGTGTCGACAAAATAAAAGCCGAGAAGGTTATGGCTGAGGTACACGATGGTGAATGTGGTCCACATATGAACGCCCAGATGTTGGTCCAAAAAATCATGAGTCTCAGATACTACTGGAACAATATGGAAACCAACTGCCAGTTATATGTCAAACACTGTCATAACTGCCAGATTTTTGCCAATGTTCAGCATATGCCATCATCCCTATTATATACCATGACATCACCATGGCCATTTTTGACATGGGGAATTGACATAATCGGTAAAGTAAACCCTTCCGAGATGGGAGGTCATTGTTTCATTTTGGTGGCTATCGACTATTTCACCAAATGGGTCGAAGCCGAGTCATACCGGATCTTGAATGCTAAGCATGTTGCCAAGTTCATCCAAAACAAGATTATATGCCGGTACGGAGTCCCACTCGAGTTCATCAGTGATCACGGGACGCACTTCCAAGCAGAACCGCTACTTTGCTAGCCAAATATAAAATCCAAAGGCATACATCTTCGCCTTACCCTCCCCAAACAAATGGAGCGGTAGAGGCAACTAATAAAACAATTGTCACTATACTTAAAAAGATGGCTGATAATTACTGGGATTGACCCGACAAAATACTGTTTGCCTCGTGGGGGTACTGAACGTCAATCCGCACCGCAACCGGTGCGACTCCATATTATTTGACGTACGGGATGGAAGCAGTTCAACCGGTCAAGTTGGAAATACCGTCTCTCAGGATTTACTAGAAAGCCAAGTGGCTGAAGCCGATTGGGTCCAAGCTCGATATGACTCGTTAGTTCTTTTAGACGAACGGCGGTCCCGGGCCCTCAACAACATTCAAATATACCAAAAAAGAATACAACGGGCCTTCAACAAAAGAGTTATGCCCAGAAATATCAAGGAAGGGGATTTGGTCCTCAAATCCGTCCGAGCATTATTACCAGTTGACCCGAGGGGAAAATTCAAACCCAATTGGGCCGGGCCATATCTGGTAAAGAAGGTTATATCAGGAGGAGCAGTGAAGCTGACCGACTTGAACGGGAATGAATTCGTCAACCCTACCATCCTAGACCAGCTGAAGCGCTACTAGCCCTAACCTTATCACGTAGGTTTGATTTGATTCTATGCCCGAACTACGTTTGGTTTGATTCCACTAACTGTGGATACGTAGGCAGCCCCTCAAAAGGGCACAACCACTGTGTGGACATGACATAGGTCCACCCCGACGCGGCCACGCGCGAGTTTGGGTAGGCGAATGAATCTCCATATGAAACAGATCGAATTGAAATTTAGGTCTATGTGGAGTCGCCACCGAATTTTGTGGTTATTCGGAACCATTCGAGCCCACTCTATGTCGTAGTGGTCCGTATACAAAATACGGCCCATTTCCGATGTCAGAGTTTATTGGGCTCGTCCCTTTGCATTTATACCAATACCGACGTTATCGGATATTGTGTATTGAATGACTCTCGTGCGCCAACGGTTTCGGGCATCCGGAAACCAAGGTTCTGAGTAAGGGGTGAGGGTACGTGTTGGGAAGCCCACAAAGGACACCCAACCCCGCCCGCACATTAGCGGCCTCTACTAAGAATTCGAATGACTTTCCAATACGCGCGTTAGTTAAACGGGAAAATGATATGCAAAGATTATTTTCCCTAAACATGTGAATGGAATTGAAAAGGGTTTCTAAGTCAATTTAATGCAATTAATTCTACGTCAAAGTGGAATTTTAGCATGTGGGTTCATTTTAGTAAAATAAAACAAACGAGAAAAATCGACAAAGGAAACAATCAAACCGTTAGTAACGATGTAACGAGTAATGAATTGAATGATGCAAATGAATTAATGCATGATTTTGAAAAAGATTATGACACGTGATTGATTAACAAGCGTTGACCGAGGTCAAGAAAAAAATATATCGAAAACTTGAAATATGCCGGAAAAGTCGATGTTAAAAGAAAACGAAGATATGCGTCGCGGTTTTCAAGGAACCATGCGACTAGCCCAAGAGGGGCGCGACTCGTCCGAGAAGGGCGCGACTCGCGCCACAGGCTGCCCCGGACTCGGTTTTTCGAAAACTGTTAATTTTGATAAATTGCGTACAAATATGGACTGATTTATACCCGACTTAATATTTTCGACATTCGTTATATTCAATATTCGAATATGAAATCGATATTGAATACTTAGAATGATTTATACTTGATTCTAATTGTGGTGCTCGTCATATCCCATATTCGATTATTGAATCGATACGGAATACTAGAGCGAAAAAATAAGGAAAATTGATTTAAGTCGTTTTAAGTCAATCAAGACGATATGAATTTCTCTCCGCGTTTGTAGCGTCATAATTACAACGTGACGTCTACGTTAGCCTCAACGAAAAATCGAATTGATTGAATTAAATTGACTAGATTTGCTAGATTCGACATCCAATTATGAAATTGGTATCGAATCTACGAAATCGATGCTTTGCTTAAATTAGAGGACTTGATTCCCTCGACTTTTCCGACGTCGAAATAAATCCCGAGGGATTGTGATGTCGGATCCGCGTCAACGGGTTTTGACCCTTATTAAAATACGATGTTTGCTTTTGAAAATTAATGTAAATATGCGACTAATAATAATGATGCAAACAAAATAAAAAAAATGTTTAAGTTAACTTATCTCAATAATCAAATAATCGGGGTATTGGAACAAGCGACCGTCAATGCTGTGTGCAGTACACTTGTATATTCGTGTTTCCTTATTCCGATACCCCTCTTATTCGACACAAATTGATAAGTATTTTAATGTTTTGTATTAGTTATTATCGATATTATGATGCAATAAAGAAAAAAATAAAAAAAATAAAAAAATAAGAAAAAGCGAAGAAGATGACGAGAGGAAGAGAAAAAGGAGAGAACGGGGTTTTGACACCCTCAACCTACATGTTCTTGTCTCGGATCGAACTCGTAACCGTGGCTTTAACACAAGAGTCTTCGAGGTTTTATGGAGGTTAAGTTATGGTGGCTCGGGATTGATTCCTAAAACTAGGTTTAGGGTTTTTTTTGCTAATGTAGAATTGCTAGGGTTTGATTAGGGTTGCATGTATGAGATTAGGGTTCTTTTTTGAAGTGGTAAAAGTTGAATTAGGGTTGAATTTGATGTGTAAAAGATGTGTAATTGTGTGTGCATGGGGGGTATAAATAGGCATGGCCATGCGCTTTGGTGTCTAGGGTTTTGCCTTGACGGACTTGACCTGATGGCCCGTCTGAAGGTGGACTGTTGGTTTTGCTTCTTGAGTTGGACTTTTGATGTTGTGAATGGTTGTTTTGTATGTCTCGGAAAAGACTTTAACCAGGGTTGACCCGATCGCTAAAAGTCGGTTTTAAATCTGGTGTCGGTTTTGACCCAAATTAGCTTTATTTGATTGGAAACGACCCACTGGACCTGGATTCGAGGTTGATTTTGTGAGATTTGTACTCTGTAAGTGTCTTAGCCAGCGATTAATGGATTTGAGCCCGTATCCGAGCGCATAGAAGCACGTTAGCGTCCGATCATCATCGGATGTTTGTTTGGAAACTGCCATAGACACCTGGCAGTCAAAATGCGGGTGTCTACAGAGCCCCCACTCTGAGTGAGGCTTGGACAAGGCGAAAGTCAGAGTAGCCACCAGGCCAATCGAGGATTGAAACCTGGCGGACTTCCGGTCAGGTCGTTTATAGTCCATTAGACTCGCGTGAATGGCTCGCCAGCCGTAAGCTAAGCTAGAAGTCATACCTGAGTCGATAACTCCGTGGGGAATTGGACTTGTCGCATAAGTCTTGGGTGCGCCTGTATGTAGGCCCATCCCGTGAAATGCCGCCGTTGGCTTCCGCTGGGGAGATATCGTGGGTTGCACGTCCCTGTTTGAGTCGTACTTGTATAAGTCACGTAAAATGCATGCAACACGTAGGTAGTAAAATGACTCGCGCTGGGGAAAATGATTTTTTTGAAATTTTGAAAATTTTGAAAATTTTGAAATTTTGAAATTTGAAATCTTGAAAATTTGAGATTTTTGAATTCTGGAAACTTTGAGATTTTTGACTCCTAACAAGGATTAGGAAAGTTCGGGATGGAGATTTCCGTGCTAGTATTGAGACTAGGCTTGCAGTTTGATTCCAATCAGGATTAGGAAATTTTCCTAAACAGTTTGCAAGGCTAATGCTATATATAGTCCCCTCTTGCTCTTGATTTCTTCATAAATCCCATCACAAATCAACCTCTTCTTAAAAGAAAGTCTCTTTATTTCCCTTAAGGCAAAAAGAAAGTCTCCTTATCTTGTTAAGAAGTTTAGCCATGGGAATCGATAGGTTGAGTGTGATGTTGCAGGAGTGGTCCCGTCGCTTTAGGGACACGGATAGGGTGGCTTTGAATCAAACGGGTATAACTCAGTTGTACCCGTTCCGTCAGATGGTGGTTGATCGTTATTTCCTGGATGCATGCTTGGCTTACAGGGATGACATATATCATGTCTTTGCTTTTCCCCGGGGTGAGGTTTGCCTTTGCCTGAGGAGATTGCCGCTATAGGAGGATGGAACCCGGTGCTTCGTCCAGCCGTCCCGTACTCGATCTATGACCCGAGGAGAAAGCTTCGAGAATTTCTAGGGCTTTCTCACAATGAGGTATCCCGCATGATGGAAGGCGATAAGATTTATCTGATCGACTTGGCTGAGAAATTTATGAATTCTCTTGATGTTCGGGTCAGACCGGCTTACAGCCGCAGGGCCTTTTCTTTCTGTATGCTCCACGTATATGCTTTCGAGGGTCGCATGGATTTGTTATCCTGCATGGGAAACACCCATCTTCTGACCGTAGTAGATTTGATGGAGACTGAACACAGCCCGGCTTGGCTGATCACGGGCGAGATTATCCAAGGATTGGACAGTCGTAAGAGAGACTCGTCAATTCGTCTTACTGGGAGCACCCGATTGCTGCAAGTATGTGACTTTGCAATTTTTTTGATTTTCAATTTCTTTGATTTTTTTTACTCATGTTTTTGTTTCCTTTTTGCAGATTTGGCTTTATGAGAGGCTATCGGTGATAGATCCTCCCCTTGATGCGGGCAACTATCGTCATAACCAGGTGATGACGAGGAGGCGGGCCATTGATTTCTCTTGTCAGATTACGCAAAAGTATTGGGACGAGGTTTTGTCTTTCCATGGTGGTCCGCTAATTCGATGGGTCGTTCCGTGGTGGCCCATCTACCTTTGGAGTGGCTTGGACCCGAGGGACAGAGCCCGCTATCAGGTGATCCTATCTTTCAGGCAGACGATTCATCTCTACCCAGATCGCATACTAAGGCAGTATGGATGGACCCAACGAATCCCTGAAGTTGAAGCAGTTGTGAGTGACCCTACCCAACTGACTGATGTAATGTGTGATACCTGGATGCAAAGATGGTACACACGGCATACTTGGCTCGTTGTCAAATCTCGCCACTCAATCTGGGTTTCAGATTCTTACATGAAGTGGACCAAAGCCGTTGATGCTAAAGCCCGAGCTGCGCTGAAGGTTGACGAAGCTTTTGACCTGCTGAGGAGGGAGCAAGCTAAAGACAATAGGGGATTCTTCGATGATGGTGACACTCCGGCTACCATGGTTCGTCTAATGTCAGGTCACAAAAAGAAGACTAAGACTCAAGCTGAAGGGTCTACTGCTAAAGGTGCTTGGGGGAAAGTGAGCCCCCAGACTGACTTGGGAAGGACACTGTGCTCAAGACTACCCGTGCAGGGCCGACTTGGCCCACGGGATAGATTACCCGAGTACGTGCGGGCTCACATTGGACCGAAGACCGTGATAGAAGACCCGTCGCCGAAGAAACGGGCTCGTGTTAAAGAGGTTCCACTTGTGATTCGGGAACGCTCGCTACCACCCCGAAGACCTCAGGCTCCACGTGACCCGAAGGACAAGGGGAAGGGGAAAATGCCCGGATATTAGTCTCCGTTATTATTTTTTGAATATTATTATTATTTTTTAGTGGTGTGGGTTTTTTTTGGAGTGTGTATGCCGTGTCCGGCGTTTTTTTTTGTAATCCCGAGTTTATCGATATATTAATAAAAGACGTATTATTGAACACCGTTCCCGTCTTTTCGTTTATTGCAGTGGTTGTACCCTTGATGGTAGGGATTTGTCGTGGATCTCGCCACCAAATAATAACCGGCTAGCACCTAACGGTAGTTAGGGTAAGTCGGGTCGTGTCCACGGAGACAGTATTGCAAGGTTTAAACTAAATCGGCCTAAAACAAGACTATGCTACCAAACAAACACAAAGAGCTACTAATTGATGAATTATGATGAGAGGAGAAGAAAGTAGACTAATGAAGAGCTATAATGAACTAGACTATCAAATAATAACTAAACACAAGCCAACTAGCAAACTAAAGAGAAATGCTAAACAATGCTAATAATCCAACTAACTAGCAACCTAACGAAATGATGACTAGCTAACAAGATGAATCAAATATGAAAAAGAGGTGGGTTAGGTCGGGTTCATAAGTGTAGTAGGGTGAATTGGGTGGTCAAGGGTGTCCACATACTAGGCAAACAATGAGTGGAGGAAGACTAGCATGAGAAGCATGGCCACTACAACCCAAACAAGCATTTCAACAAACACATGGTGTGCCAAGAATGTGACTAACAATAAGGATTTACCCTTCACCCCTAATCAAACCCTAATCACCCATAATCTACCCTTAATCCCCTTACTAACCCACAAGTAATCTACTCACTCATAATCAAAGAAGAACTAACAACAATAACAAGAGAAAACCACATCACAACCCTAACATTCATCATCAAGAAAAATAACAATCAATAACAATAAACACTAAGTAAAGATTCAAACTTGATTCAATAACAATAAACAAGAGAAAAGAAAGTTATACCAACAATATGATGATGAAAAGATGATATCTTGCATAAAAGAGAAACCCATATAATCCCAAGGTTGTCAATCTTGGAGAAGTCTTCAAGTATCTTCTTAATACAAGAACTAATTAACTAAGATTAACTAAGGATTAAAGAGAGATTCAAACTAATGTGAGGAACTAAATCTAGGGTTTATAACTTGTAGAGAGGCTTAAGAGAGGCTAAACTCAGGTAGAATCCATAAACAATACAAGAGGTAAGTATTTATAGGGTTACAAATGGAAGGGAATTGGAAGAAAAGAAATGCGGGTTACAGCTAGGTGGTCCCGACCGGGACGGACCCACCATCCCGACCGGGACGGGTCATCCCGACCGGGACGGACCCACCATCCCGACCGGGACGGGTTGGTCCTGACCGGGACGGCCTTGCAGTAGCACCCTCCAAAGTGCACTTCATCCCCGACGGGATGAGGTGCATACCCGTCGGGGATGAGTCTTGTAGGCCTCCAATATGACCCTTTTGGTTCCTCCTTGCTTCACATGAGCTTCTCATCGATTCTCGGGACTCGGGATCGGGTCTCGGAGGCTCGGGATTGGGTCCCAAGGTCTCGGGGTCGATTCCGAAGCATCAAGTCATCGTTCCTTTACTCCGTTGGCTCCAAAATGTGTATGTATAGAGTCGGAATCGCTCCAACTCTTCCAAATCGGTCTCGGGAACCTGAAACGAACTAAAGGAAGCATAAGAAGCCCCTAAACCGCTCCCAAGGAGCGATTCCACAAGGAAATGGGACCAAAAATACTACAAAATAGGCACTACAAACTACACTAATCAACTCCCCCACACTTAACCCTTACTCGTCCTCGAGTAAGCACATACTAACTACTATACTAGCCGAATGGGTATTAGCGCACCCTACGCCCTTTCAACTCACGCGAGTGCACTTAGAGGAAAAGTGCACTCCGCAAGGCAAGTCGGGTCTTGCGACAAAACTGTGGATGGAACCAGACACAAGACACAAAAACAAACAAACACACCAACGAACACACAAAAGGTTGCACCCAAAAGAAAAGAAATACCGCTTCCCTCAAACAAGCGGTGAAAGAAACACGGGTTTAGGACTCGAGGTAAGTGACAACGTTCCCAAGCTAGCAATACAAACCGAGGTGGACTAAACCCTAATAGTATGACGATAAAGCAACAAAAACGTTGGTAACTTACCTAGGTTCCTCCTAACCTTCTAAGAACGTACTACGGGACGATCGGCGAAGTGGGAAGTGATGATCCACGGTGTTAGTCGACACAGTAGGTAAGTGAGACCCCTCCCCCTTTAGCAAAGAGCCAAGAGGGTCGTCCCATGCCCGAAACCGCCTAACTAGTCCAAGTAAAAAGTGAAAAACATGCAAAATGAGGGAAGACCGACTAATGTCGCTATCATCCTTCCTCGGGACTCGGTCCTTTGGTAGGCTCTTCACGGCAAAAGTCGGAAAAAGGCTTATTTTGAGAGGTAGGGGTTATTTTTGTGAATCGGGTTTTCTTTTGGCATTTTTCTCTTTTCTTTTGCATTTTTGCCTTGTTTTGCCATGCCATTCTTTTTCTTCTTTTCTATTTTCTTTTTGGCTTTTGTGCATTTTCTTTTTCTTCATTCTTTTCTTTCATTCATTTTCTTTCTTTTTCTTTTCTTTGCCCTTTTTGGCAAGATTTGGCTTTTTTGGCATTTCTTGACCATTTAGAAAGAGAGAAATCAACAAGTTGCAAATTATTGTGTGGATATGTGTAGGAGGTAGGGTAATAGGCATGTCGGGGTTGCGCATCCCCTTTCAAACCCACAAAAAAGGTGGAGAACTTGGACTAATCAAACAATTTCAAACACGGTCACCTAAGGGACGGGACTCGGTAACCAAGGCCTTTTCACACCGTGGGTGGTTATAATGGTCAAAATGCAAATCCCGTAGTAAATCCCTAGTAAGCTAGGTGGACTCAAGGTAAAGGACCAACGAATTCATTGATTTAGGGTCATTCTACTAGATTAAAGTCCAAGACTCGATTTGTGCTACTAAAAAGGGAAAGTAAACACTTGCACACTAGCCTCTAAACCGGGTTTTCGAAAACGGTTTACGCACGAGACACACAACAAAACACAAAACAAAGACTCAACGAAAACGAAAGAAAAAGAAACAAAAGCGACAAAACAAGAACAACACAAAACAAACACATAGAAAACACAAACACCACCCCTAGCTTCCAAATGAGCAACCAAATCATCCACACTTTACAAAGCTCCACCCGAGCACACAACATCACAATCTCCTCCAAACTCCGCAAGAGGTAAAGAAGAAAAAGAGATAAGATGTTACCGGGAGTCTTGAAAGCCTTCCAATGTTAACGGTGATTTAAGCAACCTATAAGGAAAGAGGAGGCAAAACACACACAATACAACAAATACACGACATAAAGACACAAAAGGAAAACACACAAAAAGGAAAATCTTTTTGATTTTTGTGAAAATTTTCAAATTTTTAGGATTTTTTTTAAAGATTTTTTTCGAAAAAACTACAAAAATAAAGCTAACTATGCTAGAATACCACTACCCCACACTTAAGTCGAGCCATGTCATCATGCTCGACCGTAGTGCATGGAGCACAAAAGAAAAGAAAAGAAACTACGAAAATAAAGCTAAAAATCAAAAATAAAGTGGAGAAAAGGGTAGAAGGCGTCCGGCCGGGGTGTAGTGAAGTCACCATGGGCCGAGACAAGAAAAAGATATGGATGGGGGAAGAAATAAAAAGAAGGAAATAAAAGGAAATGGGAGGGGAGGGCTAGGTGTAATCAAGTCACCTAGCCCGGATTCCGCCTAAATCCGACTAAATCCTCAAAAGGAAAGAGTGAAAAACTTGGAAAATTTGGATTTTGAAAATGACTCTCGATGTAGTCACATCATCGAGAGTCGGGAGCAAGCACACCAAGGCCTTGAAGGCCACCATGACACAAAGGATAAGAGGGAAAGGGAATAAACAAAGAAGACAAGCTATAAAAACGGAAAACAGAGGATAGTTGCCGTACCATACGGTTACCAACTCACTCGCTCCATCGTCTCATAAGTCAATATAGGTACTTAGCTTGTCCATGTCGTCGTTATTCCTCTCCAATTGCGATCCGGTTCCATGGTTGGGGCACAAATTCAAAATGAGGCGGGTTTTTGATGCAAAAGTCGGTTTGAAGTGAGTAGAAAGTGAGGTGAAAACGTGCATGTGGGGTGTAAGGGTCATACAATGAGAGTAAGGACATGTAGGGAGGTTGGGAGGGGGTATAAAGTGGTTGGGTGGTCTCAAACAACGAAGAAAAGAGCCAACGGAGGACAGAGGGTCCATCCCGGTCGGGATGAGTGGTCCCGGTCGGGATGACCGTCTCGTCCCGGTCGGGAAGACCTCGTCCCGGTCGGGATGAGCTGTCAGTGAACCCAACTTTTGTGCACCTCATCCCGGACGGGATGGCATCCTTCCCGATCGGGATGGGCCTTCCATCCCGGACGGGATGACCTCCTCTAGGCCGGGAAGAGTCTCCAAACCCTCTATAGCTCCCAAAAGCTCGTACCGAGCTTCAACCGACTTTCCTTCACACAATCCAAGCTCCAATAATGACCGCTCTTCCCTAAGAATCACTTCCACTTCACACCTATCACAATAAACTCAAACAACACATCAAATTCCCTTCCTCACAACGCTCATCAATCATCCAAATAATCAAGAATTTCACAAAAGCAAACAAACTATAAGGGAAAGAGATATATACAAAGGGACGGTTCTTGTGGAACTCCGTCAAACCAAGGTGGTACATTCTTCATTCTTTTTCAACAACCAAAATTAGTTCCATCTCCATCAAGGGCACGAAGGAACAAGTAGAAGGCCCTAGCAAAGTCTTCAATCAAGCTCGAGATATAACCGACCACATACCAAGGCTCTTCATGGCCTTGCCTTGACGTTCCCGGGGCATCCCTATCTTCCAAGTTCAACAATTTGAACTTGTACTTTTGGTCTTTGGGGACATACCCAAACGTCCACCGGTCTTCATGTGGCCCCAAGGGAGGCTCATCCTTCTCCTTGCTTTTCATCTTGTCATCAAGCCCATGAAGTGGGCACTCATCTCCCTCCAAATCGGAGTCATCATCCTCAAGTACATAAGAGCTCTTGTTCAAGCTTTGTCCCGACTCAACCCCTAGATCAATGTTTTTCTTGGCTTGGATCATATTGCAAGACTCATCATTGGTAGGCGAAGTGTTACCTTGGAGGTCAAACACTAGCTTCTCCTCGCCTAACTCGAATGTGATTCTACCATTCTTCACATCGATCATAGCACCGGCGGTATGTAGAAATGGGCACCCAAGAATAATGGGGGTGATTCCATCTTCCCGCATATCGAGCACGATGAAGTCAACCGGAATGAAGAACTTACCGATTCTCACCGGCACATCCTCTAGCATCCCCAATGGTCGGTTGAATGAACTATCGGCCATTTGGAGCGTGATAGAGGTACTTTTAAGCTCCTTCATCCCAAGTCGGCAACAAATGGAGTAGGGAATGATGCTTACACTCGCACCCAAATCACATAAAGCTCTTTCGATCTTGTAGTGCCCTATGGTGCAAGGGATCGAAAACCTACCCGGATCCTTCAACTTCGGAAGCGTAGAACCTTGAATGAGCTCGCTCACCACTCTTGTGAACGCAATGGTCTCTTCCTTGTCGACGGACCTCTTCCTAGCCAAGATTTCTCTCATGATTTTCCATATGCCGGGATTTGGGTAAGTAATTCGGTAAATGGGACACTCACATCCAACTTCTTCACAATACTAAGGAACTTGTCATATTGAGAGTCTACCTTGGTCTTCATTTGCCTTGTTGGGTAAGGCAACTTGACTTGGTATTTATTTTGCTCAATCGGGGTGGACTCTTCAAATGACACTTTCTTTTTACCCTTATTTTTAGCTTGAAGTGGGGGAAGCTTGTCTTTTTGAGGTTTCTCAACCTCCCATAAGACTTGCTCCTCCGTTGGATTATCAAAGCTTGAGCTCTCTTGAGTTGGAGGTGTCGTTTTCCTTGTCGGTTCTTGGATTGGCTCTTTCTCACTAGGAAATTGAGGGGATTCATAAGATGTACCTCTCCTTGTGGTGATGGCATTGACATGCTCAAATTTCGGTGTTTCGCCTTGAGAAGGTAGTTGTCCTTTTTGTCTTGAGGAGCTCCCCGAAGCAAGTTGAGATACTTGAGTTTCAAGCATCTTCATACGGGAATCTCTTGTCGCATTTTCCCCTTGAATATAAGCAAAGAGCTCTTGATGGTTTCTTGTTATATCCATCATAGATTTTTGAATATCGAACCCCCGAGGTGGAGATGATGGATTATGCGGAGTATCGGTGATGGCTAGAGGAATGCCATAGTCATGAGTAGGAGACCGGCTCCTAGGCTTGCTTTGTTGTTGATTGCCTTGAGTAGCTTGTTGTTGACGGTTCCCTTGGAACCCATGAGAATTGCCTTGATTAAGGCCTTGATTGTTGCCATGGTTGTGGTTTTGATAGCCTTGGTTGAAGTTCCCTTGATGGAACCCTTGATTGTTGTTGAACGAACCTTGGTTACTTTGCTTGAAGTTGTTGAAAGGCCTTGAGTTGCCTTGGTAACCTTGGTTGTTGTCCCTTAAGGGAGGTGGAACATAGGGACGATGTTGTTGTTGGTGTTGAAAGGCTTGTTGTTGAGGGACTTGATTGGAAGCTTGGTATTGATTGGAGTAAGAGGCACCTTGCTTGAACGCTTGAAAAGCATTCACTTGTTCAATACTTCCTCTACAATTCATAGGGTCATGACCAACGATTCCACAAGTGTCACACATGCCATAATAAGGCAAAGGAGGTGCAAATCCCAAAGCATTCACTTCATGAATTGAGGCTTGGTTGGAGGAACCGATGCTTTGGACTTGAGTGAGGTGACCTTGAAGCTTCTTGTCAATGGATTCCATGTGTGTCTTCAATTGAGCCCCAAGGTCAATGCTTAGTTGAGTTATAGCATCAACCTCGTGCCTACCTCCTCGATTTGCCTTCCTAGGCCTAGAGTATTGAGAATTATGCACCGCCATCTCTTCGATTCTCGCCCAAGTTTGGTCACCATCGACCTCAGTGAACCTACCATTGGAGCCCATGTTAAGTTTGGTTCTTGAGTCCTCATAAAGACCGTTCCAAAATTGTTGGACTAAGAACCATTGTGAAAGTCCATGATGGGGGCATGATCTAACCAAAGACTTAAACCGCTCCCAAGCTTCATACAAGCTCTCTTCATCCCGTTGTTGGAAACCGGTGATGGAGGCCCTAAGCAAATTAGTCTTCTCCGGAGGGTAGAAAGTTTGGTAGAATGCCAATGCAAGTTTCTTCCTAGTGTCGATGCCCATGGTTGCCCTATCGAGACCTTTAATCCATTGCTTCACTTTTCCAATTAATGAAAATGGAAATAAAACCCATCGGATTTGGTCTTGTGTAACCCCGGGTTGAGAGATAACATCGCAATAATCGGAGAAAGTCTCCATGTGTTGGTGCGGGTCTTCGGTGGGCAAACCACTAAATTGGTTCCTTTCCACAAGTTGGATGAAGTGGGTCTTGGCCGTAAAATTTCCGGCATAAGCGGCCGGTAGAGCATTGGGTCCCGGCAAGACGTCTTCCGTGAATGTAGAGTGAGAGGAAAATTTCGGCATTGTTGGATGTAAGGGAGAAGATGGTGTAGATGGAGTTGAAGTAGATGTAGAAGGGGAGCGAGGACTAGAATCTCCAAAGGGATTGGTGAAATTGCCTTCGGCCGTCTCTCGATATGCTTCCTCAATATCGCTTCCTTGAGCTTGCTCTTGATGGGTATTGCTTGCACTTGGTTGAGAGATCCTAACCCGATTAATCGTCCGTTGGCGAAAAGCTCGAAAAAGCCTCTCCGGCTCTGGATTAAAGAGAAAGGATTCGTCTCCCCGCCTAGGCATACACTACACACTAGAACAAACGTGAGAATACCTAGTGCTTTATGGGCATTAGGTAACGACAATAAACAAGCACAACTAGAGACAAAGAGAAAAGAAAGCTAAGGAATCAAGAAAAACTAGAGAATATTCACAAGAGATGATAGAAGGGCACAAAGGAGGGTAACTAAGTCTAGAAATAAGCAAACAAAGTCTAAACAATGCACCGTCCCCGGCAACGGCGCCAAATTGATGGTAGGGATTTGTCGTGGATCCCGCCACCAAATAATAACCGGCTAGCACCTAACGGTAGTTAGGGTAAGTCGGGTCGTGTCCACGGAGACGGTATTGCAAGGTTTAGACTAAATCGGCCTAAAACAAGACTATGCTACCAAACAAACACAAAGAGCTACTAATTGATGAATTATGATGAGAGGAGAAGAAAGTAGACTAATGAAGAGCTATGATGAACTAGACTATCAAATAATAACTAAACACAAGCCAACTAGCAAACTAAAGAGAAATGCTAAACAATGCTAATAATCCAACTAACTAGCAACCTAACGAAATGATGACTAGCTAACAAGATGAATCAAATATGGAAAAGAGGTGGGTTAGGTCGGGTTCATAAGTGTAGTAGGGTGAATTGGGTGGTCAAGGGTGTCCACATACTAGGCAAACAATGAGTGGAGGAAGACTAGCATGAGAAGCATGGCCACTACAACCCAAACAAGCATTTCAACAAACACATGGTGTGCCAAGAATGTGACTAACAATAAGGATTTACCCTTCACCCCTAATCAAACCCTAATCACCCATAATCTACCCTTAATCCCCCTACTAACCCACAAGTAATCTACTCACTCATAATCAAAGAAGAACTAACAACAATAACAAGAAAAAACCACATCACAACCCTAACATTCATCATCAAGAAAAATAACAATCAATAACAATAAACACTAAGTAAAGATTCAAACTTGATTCAATAACAATAAACAAGAGAAAAGAAAGTTATACCAACAATAGGATGATGAAAAGATGATATCTTGCATAAAAGAGAAACCCAAATAATCCCAAGGTTGTCAATCTTGGAGAAGTCTTCAAGTATCTTCTTAATACAAGAACTAATTAACTAAGATTAACTAAGGATTAAAGAGAGATTCAAACTAATGTGAGGAACTAAATCTAGGATTTATAACTTGTAGAGAGGCTTAAGAGAGGCTAAACTCAGGTAGAATCCATAAACAATACAAGAGGTAAGTATTTATAGGGTTACAAATGGAAGGGAATTGGAAGAAAAGAAATGCGGGTTACAGCTAGGTGGTCCCGACCGGGACGGGTCATCCCGACCGGGACGGACCCACCATCCCGACCGGGACGGGTTGGTCCTGACCGAGACGGCCTTGCAGTAGCACCCTCCAAAGTGCACTTCATCCCCGACGGGATGAGGTGCATACCCGTCGGGGATGAGTCTTGTAGGCCTCCAATATGACCCTTTTGGTTCCTCCTTGCTTCACATGAGCTTCTCATCGATTCTCGGGACTCGGGATCGGGTCTCGGAGGCTCGGGATTGGGTCCCAAGGTCTCGGGGTCGATTCCGAAGCATCAAGTCATCGTTCCTTTACTCCGTTGGCTCCAAAATGTGTATGTATAGAGTCGGAATCGCTCCAACTCTTCCAAATCGGTCTCGAGAACCTGAAATGAACTAAAGGAAGCATAAGAAGCCCCTAAACCGCTCCCAAGGAGCGATTCCACAAGGAAATGGGACCAAAAATACTACAAAATAGGTACTACAAACTACACTAATCAACCCTTTTGAGGGGTTGCCTACGTATCCACAAATAGCGGAATCAAACCAAACGTAGTTCAAAATTTGATTTGATTGATTTTTTTGCAATTTTTGAAATACATCAAGATTATTAATTCAAGATGTGCGACAGTAGAATTATTAATTCTAGCTTATTGACTTGTCTATAATTTTTGAAAATTTATAAAAAGACAAATTTTTATAAATTTTTGCAAATGACATTGAGATGGGGGTTTATGGGTAGTAGCGCTTCAGCTGGTACAAGTTGGTTGGGTTGACAAATTCGTTCCCGTCCAAGTCTGTCAGCATTACCGCTTCTCCTGATAGGACCTTCTTGACTAAGTATGGCCCAGCCCAGTTGGGTTTAAATTTACCCCTTGGGTCAACCGGTAGTAAGGCATGAACCGATTTTAGGATCAAATCCCCTTCTTTGATGTTTCGGGGTCTAACCCTTTTGTTGAAAGCCCGTTGGATCCTCTTTTGATATATTTGGATATTGTTGAGGGCCCGTGATCCCCGTTCGTCTAAAAGGATCAGTGAATCGTATCGGGCTTGGACCCAATCTGCTTCAGGTACTTGGCTTTCAAGTAAAATCCTGAGGGATGGCACTTCTAGCTCGACTGGTTGGACCGCTTCCATTCCGTA
This sequence comes from Agrostemma githago, assembly GCA_958450325.1. Lineage (NCBI taxonomy): Eukaryota > Viridiplantae > Streptophyta > Magnoliopsida > Caryophyllales > Caryophyllaceae > Agrostemma > Agrostemma githago. The sequence goes on along the minus strand of OY288247.1, from coordinate 53,349,314 downwards.
TGTCAAGTAATACGGGGTTGTCCCGGTCGCGGTGCAGATTGAGGTTCGATATCCCCATAGGGCAAAAGGTATTTTGTCGGGCCAGTCCCGGTAATTCTCAACCATCTTTTTAAGTATGGTGACAATTGTTTTATTGGCCGCTTCTACCGCTTCATTTGTTTGAGGTCGGTAAGGCGAAGATGTATGCCTTTGAATTTTATATTTTGCCAGCAATGCGGTAGTTTCGGCTTGAAAGTGGGTCCCGTGATCGCTGATGAACTCGTGAGGGATCCCATACCGGCATATTATTTTATTTTGGATAAATTTGGCCACGTGCTTGGCGTTCAAGACACGGTATGACTCGGCTTCGACCCATTTGGTGAAGTAGTCGATGGCCACTAGAATGAAGCAATGGCCTCCCGTCCCGGAAGGGTGCACCTTTCCAATTATGTCTATACCCCATGTCGAAAATGGCCATGGTGATGTCATGGTATATAAGAGGGAATATGGCATATGCTGTACATTGGCAAAGATCTGACAGTTATGGCAGTGTTTGACATACACCTGACAGTCTGTTTCCATGGTGTTCCAATAGTACCCGAGCCTCATGATTTTTCGGGGTAGCATATGGGCGTTCATATGCGGGCCGTTTTCACCATCGTGTACTTCGGCCATTACCTTTTCGGCCTGTATTTTGTCGATGCATAGGAGTAGAGCCCCATGTGCCGTCTTTTTGTACAATTGCCCGTCATCAGTTCGAACAAATTGGGTTGCTAATCTTCGTAGGGCTTTCTTGGCCCGGTTTTCAGTTCCCGGGGGATATTCTCCCGTTGCCAAGTAGGTTAGGACAGTTTGATACCATGGTTGCGGATCGGTTAGCTCGATATCCTGGATGGCGTGTACATATGCCGGCTCGGACCGTCTTTCGACAAAGATTGGCATGCTGGTCAGGTGATCCGGGATATTCAGTAAAGATGCTAATTTGGAAAGTGCATCTGCAAATTGATTTTCTTCCCTGGGCAGATAAATGTAATCTACCTTTTGGAATTGTTTCTCTAGAACCCTTACCCGTGCTTGGTAAGCCACGAGATTGGCGTTCTGAGTTTTCCATTTTTGGAGTGCTTGATTGATGACCAATGATGAATCACTGTGGACCCGGAGGTTTGTTACCCCTAAATCAGCGGTGGCTTGCAACCCGTGAATGCATGCTTCGTATTCAGCTGCGTTGTTGGTCACGTCGAAGTCCAATTTGATGGATAAGGGAGTGTGTTCCCCTCGGGGTGAAATTAACAGGATTCCGACCCCAAATCCTCGGAAGTTGGATGCCCCATCGAAATATAGATCCCACACCTCCGTATCGGTATGGAATATATCTTCATCAGGAAAGGCCCATGTATCGGTGTGGCCTTCTTCGGATATTGGGCTGTCAGCGAGGAACTCGGCAACTACCCGGCCTTTGATGGCTTTTAATGGTACAAATTTGATAAGTGTGGTTTGTAGTGCCTATTTTGTAGTGTTTTGGTCCCATTTTCCTTGTAGAATCGCTCCTTGGGAGCGGTTTAGGGGCTTCTTATGCTTTCTTTAGTTCGTTTCAGGTTCCCGAGACCGATTTGGAAGAGTTGGAGCGATTCCGACTCTATACATACACATTTTGGAGCCAACGGAGTAAAGGAACGATGACTCGATGCTTCGGAATCGATCCCGGGACCTCGGGACCCAATCCCGAGCCTCCGAGACCCGATCCCGAGTCCCGAGAATCGATGAGAAGCTCATGTGAAGCAAGGAGGAACCAAAAGGGTCATATTGGAGGCCTACAAGACTCATCCCCGACGGGTATGCACCTCATCCCGTCGGGGATGAAGTGCACTTTAGAGGGTGCCATTGCCAGGCCGTCCCGGTCGGGACCAACCCGTCCCGGTCGGGATGGTGGGTCCGTCCCAGTCGGGATGGTCCGTCCCGGTCGGGACCAAAGAGCTGTAGTCCGCATTTCTTTCTTTCTTCTCCCTTCCATTTGGAACCCTATAAATACTTACCTCTTGTATTGTTTATGGATCCTACATTAGTTTAGCCTCTCTTAAGCCTCTCTACAACATATAAACCCTAGATTTAGTTCTTCATATTAGTTTGAATCTCTCATTAATCCTTAGTTAATCTTAGTTAATCCTAGTTAATTAGTGCTTGTATTAAGAAGATACTTGAAGACTTCTCCAAGATTGACAACCTTGGGATTATTTGGGTTTCTCTTTTATGCAAGATTTCATCTTTTCCTTCATCTAGTGTTGGTATAATCTTTCTTTTCTCTTGTTTATTGTTATTGAATCAAGTTTGAATCTTTACTTAGTGTTTGTTGTTATTGTTTATATTGTTCTTGATGATGAATGTTTGGATTGTGAAGTTGTTTTATCCTTTCATTGTTGTAGTTAGTTTGACCATGAGTGAGTAGTTTATTTGTGGGTTAATAGGGGGATTAAGGGTAGATTATGGGTGATTAGGGTTTGATTGGGGGTAAAGGGTGATTCTTTATTGTTAGTCACACATTTGGCACACCATGTGTTTGTTGATATGCTTGTATGGGTTGTAGTGGCCATGCTTCTCATGCTAGTCTTCTTCTACTCATTGTTTGCTTTGTGTGTGGTTATGTTGAGCATAGTCATCGACATCGGTTTAAGTTGCGATTGCCCGGACCGAACCTAGCAATTAGGAGGCACCTACACCCTTAATCAACCCAAGTCACCCTACTACACTTATGAACCCGACCTAACCCACTCCCTCTTTTCCATATTTGATTCTTCTTGTTAGTTTATCATCATTTATTTAGGTTGTTAGTAGTTGGATCATTAGCATTGTTTAGCATTTCTCTTAGTTTGCTAGTTGGCTTGTGTTTAGTTAGTATTTGATAGTCTAGTTCATCATAGCTCATCATTAGTCTACTTTCTCCTCCACTCATCTTAATTCATCAATTATTAGCTCTTTGTGTTTGTTTGGTAGCATAGTCTTGTTTTAGGCCGATTTAGTCTAAACCTTGCAATACCGTCTCCGTGGACACGACCCGACTTACCCTAACTACCGTTAGGTGCTAGTTGGTTGAATAATTGGTGGCGGGATCCACGACAAATCCTACCATCAATTTGGCGCCGTTGCCGGGGACGGTGCATTGTTTAGACTTTGTTTGCTTATTTCTAGACTTAGTTACTCTTCTTTGTGCCCTTCTATCATCTCTTGTGAATATTCTCTAGTTTTCTTGCTTCCTTAGCTTTCTTTTCTCTTTGTCTCTAGTTGTGCTTGCTTATTGTTGTTACCTAGTGCCCATAAAGCACTAGGTATTCTCACGTTTGTTCTAGTGTGTAGTGTATGCCTAGGCAGGGAGGCGAATCCTTTCTCTTTAATCCAGAGCCGGAGAGGCTTTTTCGAGCTTTTCGCCAACGGACGATTAACCGGGTTAGGATCTCTCAACCAAGTGCAAGCAATACCCATCAAGAACAAGCTCAAGGAAGCGATAGTGAGGAGGCATATCGAGAGACGGCCGAAGGGAATTTCACCAATCCCTTCGGAGATTCTAGTCCTAGTTCCCCTTCTACATCTACATCAACTCCGTCTACACCATCTTCTCCCTTACATCCAATAATGCCGAAATTTTCCTCCCACTCTACATTCACGAAAGACGTCTTGCCGGGACCCAATGCTCTACCGGCCGCTTATGCCGGAAATTTTACGGCCAAGACCCATTTCATCCAACTTGTGGAAAGGAACCAAATTAGTGGTTTGCCCACCGAAGACCCGCACCAACACATGGAGACTTTCTCCGATTATTGCGACGCTATCTCTCAACCCGGGGTTACACAAGATCAAATTCGATGGGTTTTATTTCCATTTTCTCTTATTGGAAAAGCGAAGCAATGGATTAAAGGTCTCGATAGGGCAACCATGGGCATCGACACTTGGAAGAAACTTGCATTGGCATTCTACCAAACTTTCTACCCTCCGGAGAAGACTAATTTGCTTAGAGCCTCCATCACCGGTTTCCAACAACGGGATGAGGAGAGCTTATATGAAGCTTGGGAGCGGTTCAAGTCTTTGGTTAGATCGTGCCCCCATCATGGACTTTCACAATGGTTCTTGGTCCAACAATTTTGGAACGGTCTTTATGAGGACTCAAGAACTATACTTAATATGGGCTCCAATGGTAGGTTCACCGAGGTCGATGATGACCAAACTTGGGCGAGAATCGAAGAGATGGCGGTGCATAATTCGCAATACTCTAGGCCTAGGAAGGCAAACCGAGGAGGTAGGCACGAGGTTGATGCTATAACTCAATTAAGCATTGACCTTGGGGCTCAATTGAAGACACACATGGAATCCATTGACAAGAAACTTCAAGGCCACCTCACTCAAGTCCAAAGCATCGGTTCCTCCAACCAAGCCTCGATTTATGAAGTGAATGCTTTAGGATTTGCACCTCCTTTGCCTTATTATGGGATGTGCGATAATTGTGGAATCGTTGGTCATGACCCTATGAATTGTAGAGGGAGTATTGAGCAAGTGAATGCCTTTCAAGCATTCAAGCAAGGTACTTCCTATTCCAATCAATACCAAGCTTCCAATCAAGTCCCTCAACAACAAGCTCTTCAACACCAACAACAACATCGCCCTTATGTTCCACCTCCCTTAAGGGACAACAACCAAGGTTACCAAGGCAACTCAAGGCCTTTCAACAACTTCAAACAAAATAACCAAGGTTCATTCAACAACAATCAAGGGTTCCAACAAGGGAACTTCAACCAAGGCTACCAAAACCACAACCATGGCAACAACCAAGGCCTTAATCAAGGCAATTCTCATGGGTTCCAAGGGAACCGTCAACAACAAGCAACTCAAGGCAATCAACAACAAAACAGCACTAGGAGCCGGTCTCCTATTCATGACTATGGTACTCCATTAGCCCTCACCAATACTCCGCATAATCCATCATCTCCACCTCGGGGATTCGACGTTCAAAAATCTATGATGGAGATGTCAAGGAATCAACAATAGTTCTATGCTTATATGCAAGGGGAAAACGCGTCAAGAGATGCACGTATGAAGATGCTTGAAACTCAAGTATCTCAACTTGCTTTGGGAAGCTCCTCAAGACAAAAAGGGCAACTACCTTCTCAAGGTGAAACACCGAAATTTGAGCACGTCAATGCCATCACCACAAGGAGAGGTACATCTTATGATCCCCCTCCATTCCCTAGTAAGCAAGAGCCAATGCAAGAACCGACAAAGAAAAAGGCATCTCCAATTCAAGAAAGCTCAACCCTTGATAATCCAACGGAGGAGCAAATCTTATGGGAGGTTGAGAAACCTCAACAAGACAAGATTCCCCCACTTCAAGCTAAAGATAAGGGTAAAAAGAAAGTGTCATTTGAAGAGTCCACCCCGATTGAGCAAAATAAATACCAAGTCAAGTTGCCTTACCCAACAAGGCAAATGAAGACCAAGGTCGACTCTCAATATGACAAGTTCGTTAGTATTGTGAAGAAGTTGGATGTTAGTGTCCCGTTCACCGAATTACTTACCCAAATCCCGGCATATGGAAAATTCATGAGAGAAATCTTGGCTAGGAAGAGATCCGTCGACGAGGAAGAGACCGTCGCATTCACAAGGGTGGTGAGCGAGATCATTCAAGGTTCCACACTTCCAAAGTTGAAGGATCCGGGTAGTTTTTCGATCCCGTGCACCATAGGCAACTACAAGATCGAGAGGGCATTATGTGACTTGGGTGCGAGTGTGAGCATCATCCCCTATTCCATTTGTTACCGGCTTAAGATGAAGGAGCTTAAGCGTACATCCGTTACACTCCAAATGGCCGATAGTTCACTCAACCGACCATTGGGGATGCTTGAGGATGTGCCGGTACAAATTGGGAAGTTCTTCATTCCGGTTGACTTCATTGTGCTCGACATGCCGGAAAATGCTTTCACTCCTATTATTCTTGGGCGCCCATTTCTACACACCGCCGGTGCCATGATCGATGTGAAGAATGGTAGGATCACCTTCGAGTTAGGCGAAGAGAAGTTAGTGTTTGACCTCCAAGGCAACACTCCACCTACTAGTAATGAGTCGTGCAATATGATCCAAGCCAAGAAAGACATCGATCTAGGGGTTGAGTCGGGACAAAGCTTGAACGAGAAATCATATGTACTTGAGGATGATGACTCCGATTTGGAGGAGGATGAGAGCCCATGTCATGGGCCTAATGACAAGTTGAAGAGCAAAAAGGATGAAGATGAGCCTCCCTTGGGGCCACATGAGGATAGATGGACGTTTGGGTATATACCGAAGGATCGAAAGTACAAGTTCAAGCCATTGAACTTAGTAGATCGGGATGCCCCGGGAACGTCGAGACAAGGTCATGAAGAGCCTTGGTTTGTGGATGCTTATGTTACTAGCTTGATTGAAGACTTTGCTAGGGCCTTCGACTTGTTCCTTCGTGCCCTTGATGGAGATGGAACTAGTTTTGGGTGTTGAAAAAGAATTGAAGAGAGTACCACCTTGGTTTGACGGAGTTCCACAAGAACCGTCTCTTTGTATATATCTCTTTCCCTTATAGTTTGTTGCTTTTGTGAAATTCTTGATTATTTGGATGTTTGATGAGAGTTGTGAGGGAGGGAATTTGATGTGTTGTTTGAGTTTAGTGTGATAGGTGTGAAGTGCAAGTGATTCCTAGGGAAGAGCGGTCATTGTTGAAGCTTGGATTGTGTGAAGGGAAGTCGGTTTTTGAGGCTCGGTTCGAGCTTTTGGGAGCTATAGAGGGTTTGGAGACTCTTCCCGGCCTAGAAGAGGTCATCCCGTCCGGGATGGAAGGCCCATCCCGACCGGGAAGGATGCCATCCCGACCGGGATGAGGTGCACAAAAGTTGGGCTCACTGGCAGTCCGTCCCGACCGAGACGAGGTCTTCCCGACCGGGACGAGACAGCCATCCCGACCGGGACCACCCATCCCGACCGGGATGGACCCCCTGTCCTCCGTTGGCTCTTTTCTTCGTTGTTTGAGACCACCCAACCACTTTATACCCCCTCCTAACCTCCCTACATGTCCTTACTTTCATTGTATGACCCTTACACCTCACATGCACGTTTTCACTTCACTTTCTATTCGCTTCAAACCGACTTTTGCATCAAAAACCCGCCTCATTTTGCATTTGTGCCCCAACCATGGAACCGGATCGAAATTGGAGAGGAATAACGACGACATGGACAAGCTAAGTGCCTATTTTGACTTATGAGACGATGGAGCGAGTGAGTTGGCAACCGTATGGTACGACAACTATCCTCTCTTTTCCGTTTTTATCGCCTGTCTTCTTGGTTTATTCCCTTTAACTCTTATCATTTGTGTCATGGTGGCCTTCGAGGCCTTGGTGTGCTTGCTCCCGACTCTCGATGATGTGATTACATCGTGAGTCATTTTCAAAATCCAAATTTTCCAAGTTTTTCACTCTTTCTTTTTGAGGATTTAGTCGGATTTAGGCGGAATCCGGGCTAGGTGACTTGATTACACCTAGCCCTCCCCTCCCATTTCCTTTTATTTCCTTTTTTTTATTTTTCCCCCCATCCATATCTTTTTCTTGTCTCGGCCCATGGTGACTTGACTACACCCCGGCCTGACACCTTCTACCCTTTTCTCCACTTTATTTTTGATTTTTAGCTTTATTTTCGTAGTTTCTTTTCTTTTCTTTTGTGCTCCATGCACTACGGTCGAGCATGAGGACATGGCTCGACTTAAGTGTGGGGGAGCGATATTCTAAGCATAGTTAGTTTTATTTTTGTAGTTTTTCGAAAAAATCTTTAAAAATCCTAAAAATTTGAAAAAATTTCATAAAAATCAAAAAAGATTTTCTTTTGTGTGTTTTTCTTTTGTGTCGTATATTTGTTTTATGTGCGTGTTTTGCCTCTATTTCCCTTATAGGTTGCCTTATTCGCCTTCAACTTTGGAAGGCTTTCAAGACTCCCGGTAACATCTTATCTCTTTTTCTTCTTTACCTCTTATGGAGTTTGGAGGAGATTGTGATGTTGTGTTCTCGGGTGGAGCTTTGTAAAGTATGGATGATTTGGTGGCTTGTTTGGAAGATAGGGGTGGTGTTTGTGTTATGTGTGTGTTCGTTTTGTGTTGTTTTTGTTTTGTCGCTTTTGTTTATTTTTCTTTCGTTTTCGTTGAGTCTTTGTTTGGTGTTTTGTTGTGTGTCATGTGTGTAAACCGTTTTTGAAAACCCGGTTTAGAGGCTAGTGTGCGAGTATGTACTTTCCCTTCCTAGTAGTGTAAATCGAGTCTTGGACTTTAGTCTAGTAGAATGACCCTAAATCAATGATTTCGTTGGTCCTTTACCTTGAGTCCACCTAGCTTACTAGGAATTTACTACGGGATTTGCATTTTGACCATTATGACCACCCACGATGTGAAAAGGCCTTGGTTACCGAGTCCCGTCCCTTAGGTGACCGTGTCTAGGATTGTTTAATTAGTCCAAGTTCTCCACTTTTTGTGGGTTTGAAGGGAAGGACGCTCCCCGACTCACCCATTACCCTACCTCCTACACATATCTGCACAATAAAATTGCAAATTGTTGATTCTTCTCTTTCTTGTCATACAAAGAAATGCCAAAAAGCCAAATCTTGCCAAAAAGGGCAAAGGAAAGAAAAAGAAAGAAAATGAAAGAAAGAAAAGAATGAAGAAAAAGAAAAGGCACAAAAGCCGAAAAGAAAATAGAAAAGAAGAAAAAAAAAGAATGGCATGGCAAAACAAGGCAAAAATGCAAAAGAAAAGAGAAAATGCCAAAAGAAAACCCGATTCACAAAAAATAACCCCTACCTATCAAAATAAGCCTTTTTCCGACTTTTGCCGTGAAGAGCCTACCAAAGGACCGAGTCCCGAGGAAGGATGATAGCGGCATTAGTCGGTCTTCCCTCATTTTGCATGTTTTCCACTTTTTACTTGGACTAGTTAGGCGGTTTTGGACACGGGACGACCCTCTTGGCTCACGCTAAAGGGGGCGGGGTCTCACTTACCTACAGTGTCGACTAACACCGTGGATCATCACTTCCCACTCCGCCGATCGTCCCGTAGTACGTTTTTAGAAAGTTAGGAGGACCTAGGTAAGTTACCAACGTTTTTGTTGCTTTATTGTCATACTATTAGGGTTTAGTCCACCTCGGTTTGTATTGCTAGCTTGGGAACGTTGTCACTTACCTCGAGTCCTAAACCGGTGCTTCTTTCACCGCTTGTTTGAGGGAAGCGGTATTTCTTTTCTTTTGGGTGCAACCTTTTGTGTGTTTGTTTGTGTGTTTGTTTGTTTATGTGTTTTGTGTCCGGTTGCATCCACAGTTTTGTCGCAAGACCCCACTTGCCTTGCGGAGTGCACTTTACCTCTAAGTGCACTCGCGTGAGTTGAAAGGGCGTAGGGTGCGCTAATACCCATTCGGCTAGTATAGTAGTTAGTATGTGCTTACTCGAGGGCGAGTAAGGGTTAAGTGTGGGGGAGTTGATAAGTGTGGTTTGTAGTGCCTATTTTGTAGTGTGATAAGTGTGATAAGGAGGAACCAAAAGGGTCATATTGGAGGCCTACAAGACTCATCCCCGACGGGTATGCACCTCATCCCGTCGGGGATGAAGTGCACTTTAGAGGGTGCCATTGCCAGGCCGTCCCGGTCGGGACCAACCCGTCCCGGTCGGGATGGTGGGTCCGTCCCAGTCGGGATGGTCCGTCCCGGTCGGGACCAAAGGGCTGTAGTCCGCATTTCTTTCTTTCTTCTCCCTTCCATTTGGAACCCTATAAATACTTACCTCTTGTATTGTTTATGGATCCTACATTAGTTTAGCCTCTCTTAAGCCTCTCTACAACATATAAACCCTAGATTTAGTTCTTCATATTAGTTTGAATCTCTCATTAATCCTTAGTTAATCTTAGTTAATCCTAGTTAATTAGTGCTTGTATTAAGAAGATACTTGAAGACTTCTCCAAGATTGATAACCTTGGGATTATTTGGGTTTCTCTTTTATGCAAGATTTCATCTTTTCCTTCATCTAGTGTTGGTATAATCTTTCTTTTCTCTTGTTTATTTTTATTGAATCAAGTTTGAATCTTTACTTAGTGTTTGTTGTTATTGTTTATATTGTTCTTGATGATGAATGTTTGGATTGTGAAGTTGTTTTATCCTTTCATTGTTGTAGTTAGTTTGACCATGAGTGAGTAGTTTATTTGTGGGTTAATAGGGGGATTAAGGGTAGATTATGGGTGATTAGGGTTTGATTGGGGGTAAAGGGTGATTCTTTATTGTTAGTCACACATTTGGCACACCATGTGTTTGTTGATATGCTTGTATGGGTTGTAGTGGCCATGCTTCTCATGCTAGTCTTCTTCTACTCATTGTTTGCTTTGTGTGTGGTTATGTTGAGCATAGTCATCGACATCGGTTTAAGTTGCGATTGCCCGGACCGAACCTAGCAATTAGGAGGCACCTACACCCTTAATCAACCCAAGTCACCCTACTACACTTATGAACCCGACCTAACCCACTCCCTCTTTTCCATATTTGATTCTTCTTGTTAGTTTATCATCATTTATTTAGGTTGTTAGTAGTTGGATCATTAGCAATGTTTAGCATTTCTCTTAGTTTGCTAGTTGGCTTGTGTTTAGTTAGTATTTGATAGTCTAGTTCATCATAGCTCATCATTAGTCTACTTTCTCCTCCACTCATCTTAATTCATCAATTATTAGCTCTTTGTGTTTGTTTGGTAGCATAGTCTTGTTTTAGGCCGATTTAGTCTAAACCTTGCAATACCGTCTCCGTGGACACGACCCGACTTACCCTAACTACCGTTAGGTGCTAGTTGGTTGAATAATTGGTGGCGGGATCCACGACAAATCCTACCATCAAAATTTAAGGTCGAACTCGGATAACATTAAAGTCCATCTTGACATCCTGCCGTTGAGGATGGGCTTCTCGAATAAGTACTTGATAGGATCCATTTTGGATAACACATGTACCTCGTGACTGAGCATGTAATGTCAGAGCTTTTTAGTGGCCCAAACCAATGCTAGGCACGTCTTTTCGAGCATTGTATATTTGCACTCATATTCGAGGAACGTTTTACTGATGTAGTAAATAGCCCGTTCTTCTGAATCGACTGTCTGGGCCAGCATAGCCCCCATGGTCGTCTTTGTCGTCGTTAGGAATAACGACAAAGGCAGACCGTGTTGAGGTGGCATTAGTACTGGCAGAGCAGACAAAATCTCCTTGATTTAGTACTGACCGTGCTTGACTTTTGTCGTCCCATAGCACCCGTTCTCCGATTTTTAGCTTTTTGAAGATGGGTTCGCATACCATGGTTAGTTTCGAAATGAACCGGCTGATGTATTTGACTTTCCCGAGAAACCCCCTTATTTCCTTTTCGGTCTTGGGTGGTCGCATCTCGGTGATGGCTTTGATTTTAGCTGGGTCGACCTCGATGCCGCGTTGGCTAACGATATGGCCCAGTAATTTGCCCGACGTTACCCCAAAACTGCATTTTTGTGGGTTCAGTCTCATGTTGTATTTACGTAGCCGGGTGAAGAACTTTCTTAGGGCTGAAATGTGCCCGCTTCGGTCCTTGGATTTGACGATCATGTCGTCCACATAGACCTCCACTTCCTTATGCATCATGTCGTGGAGCAAAGTAGTGGCGGTCCGTTGATAAGTGGCCCCGGCATTGATACGCCCAAATGGCATGACGGTGTAACAGTAAGTACCCCAAGGTGTAATGAAGGTGATCTTACCCATATCCTCTTCTGCCATTTTAATCTGATTGTACCCGGCATACCCGTCCATGAACGATAGAAGGGCATGATCGGCCGTGTTATCCACCAGTATGTCGATGTGTGGTAACGGAAAATCGTGTTTTGGGCTTGCCTTGTTAAGGTCCCGGAAGTCCACGCAAACCCGCACCTTGCCGTCCGTCTTGGGTACCGGCACGATGTTTGCAACCCAGTCTGGATATTCAGACACTTGTATAAAGCCTGCTTTGAATTGTTTATCGACCTCTTCCTTGACTTTAAGAGACCACTCGGGCTTCATTCTTCTGAGTTTTTGCTTTACCGGCTTGCACCCATCTTTGATGGGTATTCGGTGTTCGGCTATCTCCCGGTCTATACCCGGCATGTCCTTGTAGGACCATGCAAAGACATCTTTGAATTCCTGGAGGAGGTCTGCAAATTGTTTTCTCTCCTCTGGATCTAAAGATAGGCCCAACTTAAGCATCTGGGGCTCTAAAGTGGTTCCCACATTGATGGACTCGGTTTCTTCGATTACCGGATCTCGGGATTCCCTTTGCTCGAGCTGCTCGACCAGATGTTGAGGTAGGGGTACCTGTTCGTCGGGTTTCTCAATGTCATTGCATATAAAATTTGTGAAATTGAGAAAATTTTGGAAATAAGACAAGTCGTAAGCAGAACGGTGTTCGTTATTATTATTGATGGTAAATTTTGAAAATAGCTCGAATAGAGCTGCCATCTGATCATTGGTCAGTGGCGGGATAAGGAGAGGTCTTGAGACAGACCCCGAGACCTCAGTGGATAAGGGAAGAGGGGTTACAGACTCGACTTTAGCACCAGACCCTCTAGACTCGGACTCAGACTCCGACTCTGACTCTGACTCTAACTCAGACTCGGTATCCGGCATGTCTCCCTCGCCGGTGGTCAGCTTGTAGACCCGTCCTTGACCGTCGGTCCATTTTATGGTCTTCCTCCAAGCCCTGGTCTCGGTGTTGGTACCGACCTCGGTGATTAGCTTGGTTGGGTCAAACCGATCGCTGCGAAGGATCAGGTTGACCAAGTCGTCTTTCGGAGCGGGGGCGGCCTTGTCTTCTCCGAATAAGAGCCCCAGCATGGGCTCGGCGTTGTTTTCCTCCTTTGATTCAGCCTGGACGATGGTGAATATATCACCAGGGATGAAATTGCATTCCCGAGCCTTTTGGTCTCGGGATATGTGACGGTGGGTCGGTAGAGGCCCACTTGGATAGCTCCGAAGACTGGAGTGACGAAGTAATCCGTTAACTTCGGGCTATAAGGGCTAATGTAAGTACCCTTGAAAATGTTGACGGCCTTGTGAATACCGGCCCGAACCACGTTTTCCGGGGTTATAGCATACCCCAATCCGAAATGTGATTCGCCATCATTTAGGACCTCAATAATCTTCCCAGCTGAAAGATACGGCCTTGATGTTATTATGGGTAGGTAACCCAGATTTTGTAGCATCGTGTCGATGCTAGTTGTGAAGTAGGGCTTAAAGAGATATTCTTCTTCGATCATGCCCACGAAATCAAATCCTCGTGGGTCGGCCCGGCCCGTAGCGTTGCAGCTTGCTACGGTAATTGGGGTCGCCTCCAGCGTGATGATACCGTCTTTAAGGGGCATCTTGACTTTTCGATGGAGGGTAGATGACACGGCCTTGACTGCGTGGATCCAAGGCCTTCCTAGTAAGAGACTGAATGATGAGGTGACATCTATTACCTGAAATTCCAACTCCTTTTCGATTGGGCCTATTATGATCTTCAATTTCACGGCCCCGGCGACAGGTTTTGGGCTTTCGTCGAAAGCCTGGATAGTCTGCGCCGTCGGAAGGTAATCGGCATCGGTGATGCCGAGTGCTTTTGCGGTCCTTAGAGGAAGGACATTCACGGCTGATCCATCGTCGATAAGGGTCATCGGGAGATATTTACCCTTGCAGATGACCGGGATGTATAGGGCCAGATTGTGATTGGGCCCAAATGGTGGCAGATCAGCTTCAGAGAAGGTTATGAGTGGGCCTTCTTCCTTTGACTTGCCCTTCAGAAAAGGCATAATAGTGGCTACCATTTCAGAAGGGGTAGCTTGTGAATCGACCTTGATTTCATCGAGAGCCTTAGTCAGTGCTTCCTGATGAGCTTGCGAGCTAACCAATAGTTGCCATATGGTTAGATCAGCTCGGACCCTCTTCATTTGTTGGACCAGAATCGTGTAAGCGCTCGGTTCTTCAAGGGTAGGTTCCGTCCTGGTAGGTTCAGTGACGGATATAGGAGTAGAGCGCCCGGCTGCGGCGAGGTGGTTGGTGGCTAAGGCTTTGGACTTAGCCATTCGGACCTCTTCAAGGGTGATGGGGACAGCTTCCCCTTTGGTTAAATACACGTCGTCCTCGTCGTCGAACCATATCCCATTGATTTGTGGGATAAGAGGAGAAATGAGGCGAGAACAGTCGACTACTTCCCCTGTGAATATAGCATGGGCGTTGAATGGGTTTTCTTTGTTGCTCGGCTTGTCTCCGGGCAACGGGATTTTCCCGCTCTCGATAAGATCTTGGATCAGGTGCTTTAACCTCTAACACTTTTCAGTATCATGCCCGTTACCCCGGTGATATTGACAGTAGGCTTGGGCATTGTAAGTTTTGGGCCTCTTTTCTACTGGAGGTTCTGCAGTTGGGCATATCGGCTGGATCAGGCCCTTTGATGATAGCCTTTGTAAGGCGTAAGTATAGGTAGTCCCTATATCTGCGAATACCCGATTTGGTGTATTCTTCTTAGATGAGGTGTCGAGCAGGTTTACCTCGTCAAAGATGCTGTGAGTTGCAACTGCAGGTGTGGGCTTGATCGTAGATGAACTTGCCCCTTGATAGCCTTTGGTAGAGGCCTTAGTCAGGCTCTCTAGTCTCAAGTCATCATCGATTCTCGTCCCCATTTCAGTGAGGACAACGAAGTTTGGGATGATAGCATACCGGAGATGGACCCGATAGGATGGGAGTAGATTTTTGACGAAGGCTTCCACTAGGGCCTTCTCGCCGGGCTTGTCGACCAGCTTCACACTCTCGGCCCTCCATCTTTGCAAGTATTTTGTGAACCCTTCTTTGGGCTCTTGAGCCATGACCTCCAGAGTACGCATTGTAGTCTGGATTTCAGTGTTACCAGCGTAGTTCCGAGCAAATTCGGTCGCCACATCATCCCGAGTCTTGCATTTCTTAGGATCGAGCCTGTAGAACCAAGCCCTGGGATGCTTCTCCAAAGAGGAAGGGAATAGGTGCTTGAACATGGCGGACTTTACCCCTTTGACTGCCATGAAGTCTTTGAAGGCCCGGATATGATGGACCGGGTCTTCGGTACCCTCAAACATAGGAATTCCCGTCAAGTTGAGGTTGGCAGGTAGCTCGTTATTCAAAGGTGAATAAATGCGAGCATTTTTGGAGTGGATTGAGTTGCTTGTCGATAAGTGAACTTGCTCCTCGAGCCTGCGAACAACACTGACCAATTCGGCTATGGGCCCAGTGGGCTCAGCTCCTGCAACAGGGACCGTCTTCTCCACAGTGCTCAGGCGAGTGTCCAAAATTGCTTGGTTAGCAAGGATGGAGGTCAGTTGAGTCTCGATCTTGGTTAGGGCATCTTTCAACTCTTCCATTTTGCGTTGATGTCGGGTTGCGGGTGGCCTGTCTGTAAGAACACCGCGTAATCAGAAACTGGCCCGAAATCCCGGAATATCAAGTACATCCCGAACAAGACTAAAAGAGGAAATGACTCGAGAAACGACACCTAAACGGGTGACTTGTGGAGTGTGGGCCTTCCTTAGGATTCGGTGGGTGGGCCTAGTCCTGTTCGAAGGAAGGTTCACGTGAGACATCCCCAGACTTTTGACTCGATTGTGTTGACGGGCCCTCCTTCGTAAGAGTATGTCCTACTTATGAGGGCCTTGCCTTAGTCTAATAAGGCGGACTGGGATAGGGAGGAAACCCGCGATGTAGGATCGACGGAGTTTCGACGCTAAAGACCTCGACAACTTACGACATGACCCGACACTGCTAAATACGGGAAGTCCTAAGAAGAGGGAGGTTTTGAAAATTGATTGTTTTTGAAGAAGTCGGAGAAGACTCGGTTGAGGGCCCAATTTTCGAGAAAAGCGAAAGAGCATTGGGCCACGGGTTTTGAAAGTTCGAAATGCTTTTTGAGTTTTGAATTGGGCAGCATACCGTCTAGAAAATAGGTCGTTTTGAGTAAAATCATAAGTCCTAAATTCAGCATGTCCCGGGTTTTGAAATCGAGTGTCTTGAAAAAGATGCAATTTTTGAAAAGTTGACATTTTTGAAAACGACTCGGAAACCAAGTAGCACGTAGTCACACAAGCATTATAACGACGTCATGTATGCTCTACACTAAGTCTCGGTCGGTCTAAGAGGGTCTATACCAGTGTACATAGTCTAGACGTTGATCGGGACGGACTCTCTAAGTCGAATTGAGCTTAGAACATGCCGCGAAACCCACTCGAATCGACTATGGACACCTTTTGACATATCCATATTGGAGTACATCAATGGTATAGTGGGACGTCGGTCACCAGTACCGGCCCGGGAAAATTTGGGTTATGCATGAACCGTAGAACTAACACGCGTATTGTATTTGTCAAACGATTTCTATTCGAGTCTCACCCTGAGGATGCCGATGGTAAGTCACGCATCAGTTAATCCCCAGCGGAGTCGCCAAATTGTGGACATGACATAGGTCCACCCCGACGCGGCCACGCGCGGGTTTGGGTAGGCGAATGAATCTCCATATGAAACAGATCGAATTGAAATTTAGGTCTATGTGGAGTCGCCACCGAATTTTGTGATTATTCGTAACCATTCGAGCCCACTCTATGTCGTAGTGGTCCGTATACAAAATACGGCCCATTTCCGATGTCAGAGTTTATTGGGCTCGTCCCTTTGCATTTGATACCAATACCGACGTTATCGGATATTGTGTATTGAATGACTCTCGTGCGCCAACGGTTTCGGGCATCCGGAAACCGAGGTTCTGAGTAAGGGGTGAGGGTACGTGTTGGGAAGCCCACAAAGGACACCCAACCCCGCCCGCACATTAGCGGCCTCTACTAATGATTCGAATGACTTTCCAATACGTGTGTTAGTTAAACGGGAAAATGATATGCAAAGATTATTTTCCCTAGACATGTGAATGGAATTGAAAAGGGTTTCTAAGTCAATTTAATGCAATTAATTCTACGTCAAAGTGGAATTTTAGCATGTGGGTTCATTTTAGTAAAATAAAACAAACGAGAAAAATCGACAAAGGAAACAATCAAACCGTTAGTAACGATGTTACGAGTAATGAATTGAATGATGCAAATGAATTAATGCATGATTTTGAAAAAGATTATGACACGTGATTGATTAACACGCGTTGACCGAGGTCAAGGAAAAAATATATCGAAAACTTGAAATATGCCGGAAAAGTCGATGTTAAAAGAAAACGAAGATATGCGTCGCGGTTTTCAAGGAACCATGAGACTCGCCCAAGAGGGGCGCGACTCGCCCGAGAAGGGCGCGACTCGCGCCACAGGCTGCCCCGGACTCGGTTTTTCGAAAACTGTTAATTTTGATAAATCGCGTACAAATATGGACTGATTTATACCGACTTAATATTTTCGACATTCGTTATATTCAATATTCGAATATGAAATCGGTATTGAATACTTAGAATGATTTATACTTGATTCTAATTGTGGTGCTCGTCATATCCCATATTCGATTAATGAATCGATACGGAATACTAGAGCGAAAAAATAAGGAAAATTGATTTAAGTCGTTTTAAGTCAATCAAGACGATATGAATTTCTCTCCGCGTTTGTAGCGTCATAATTACAACGTGACGTCCACGTTAGCCTCAACGAAAAATCGAATTGATTGAATTAAATTGACTAGATTTGCTAGATTCGACATCCAATTATGAAATTGGTATCGAATCTACGAAATCGATGCTTTGCTTAAATTAGAGGACTTGATTCCCTCGGCTTTTCCGACATCGAAATAAATCCCGAGGGATTGTGATGTCGGATCCGCGTCAACGGGTTTTGACCCTTATTAAAATACGATGTTTGCTTTTGAAAATTAATGTAAATATGCGACTAATAATAATGATGCAAACAAAATAAAAAAAAATGTTTAAGTTAACTTATCTCAATAATCAAATAATCGGGGTATTGGAACAAGCGACCGTCAACGCTGTGTGCAATACACTTGTATATTCGTGTTTCCTTATTCCGATACCACTCTTATTCGACACAAATTGATAAGTATTTTAATGTTTTGTATTAGTTATTATCGATATTATGATGCAATAAAGAAAAAAATAAGAAAAATAAGAAAAAGCGAAGAAGATGACGAGAGGAAGAGAAAAAGGAGAGAACGGGGTTTTGACACCCTCAACCTACATGTTCTTGTCTCGGATCGAACTCGTAACCGTGGCTTTAACACAAGAGTCTTCGAGGTTTTATGGAGGTTAAGTTATGGTGGCTCGGGATTTATTCCTAAAACTAGGTTTAGGGTTTTTTTGCTAATGTAGAATTGCTAGGGTTTGATTAGGGTTGCATGTATGAGATTAGGGTTCTTTTTTGAAGTGGTAAAAGTTGAATTAGGGTTGAATTTGATGTGTAAAAGATGTGTAATTGTGTGTGCATGGGGGGTATAAATAGGCATGGCCATGCGCTTTGGTGTCTAGGGTTTTGCCTTGACGGACTTGACCTGATGGCCCGTCTGAAGGTGGACTGTTGGTTTTGCTTCTTGAGTTGGACTTTTGATGTTGTGAATGGTTGTTTTGTATGTCTTGGAAACGACTTTGACCAGGGTTGACCCGATCGCTAAAAGTTGGTTTTAAATCCGGTGTCGGTTTTGACCCAAATTAGCTTTATTTGATTAGAAACGGCCCACTGGACCTGGATTCGAGGTTGATTTTGTGAGATTTGTACTCTGTAAGTGTGTTAGCCAGTGATTAATGGATTTGAGCCCGTATCCGAGCGCATAGAAGCACGTTAGCGTCCGATCATCATCGGGTGTTTTTTTGGAAACTGCCATAGACACCTGGCAGTCAAAATGCGGGTGTCTACACACTGCAATAACGAAAAGACAGAAACGGTTTTACTAATAATAAAATACTTTTTATTATTAACCAAAAACTCAATAAACTCGGGAATTTCAAATTACATCACTAAAAAAAAAGCAACAACAAAAAAAACACGCTACAAAATATAGTAATAATATTCAAATAATAAAATTAAGGAGACAGATATTTTAACGCATTTTGCCCTTGCCCTTATCCTTCTGGTCGCGCGGGGCCCGTTGACACCGGGGCGGGGGCGAGCATTCCCGGATCACAACGGGAACCTCCTTAGCTCGAACCCGTTTCTTTGACAGTGGGTCTTCTACTATAGTAACTGGTCCAAGCTGAGCCATCACGTGCTCCGGTGGCCTGTGCCGAGGACCAAGTCGGTCCTGGACTGCCAATTTCGGACCAAGTCTCCTTTTTAAGTCTATCTGGGGGCTCACTTCGCCCCGAGCATCTTTAACACTAGACACTTTAGCTTGAGTCCTAGTCTTTGACCCTTGACCTAACATTAGGGGAACCAGGGTGGCCGGAGTCTCACCTTCGTCAAAAAAGCCTCGGTTGTCCTTGACATGCTCCCTACGGACCAGATCGAAAGCCTCATCCACCTTCAAAGCAGCTCGGGCCTCGGCAAAGTCCGCTTTTGTCCATTTTTCATAAGAGTTCTGATACCCAAATTGAGTGAAGAGACTCGGGAACGGACCAAGTAACCCGGATGTACCGTCGCTGCATCCAGGTGTCGCACATCACATCAGTCAGCTGAGTAGGGCCACTCTCAACAGCCTCGTTTTCTGGGATCCTCTGAGGCCAACCATATTGCCCAAGTATACGGTTAGGATAGAGATGAACTGTTTGACTAAGGGACAAAATCACCTGATAACGGGCTTTATCCCTCGGTGCCAAACCAGTCCAGAGCAGAATAAACCACCATGGGACCACCCATCGGATAAATGGATCACGATGGAATGACAGCACTTCGTCTCAATACTTCCGGTTAATGAGGCAAGACGAGTCGATGGCCCGCCTCCTTATCGCTACTTGATTTGACCGGTACGAACTTGGGTCGAGGGGAGACTCCATAATTCATAGCCTCTCAAATAGCCAGACCTAAACAAAAACAAAGATTCATAAGCTTCCGAGGCAACACTGATGTCCGCCTAGGGGCACTCGATCGAGTGCATAAGGGCCACTCGATCGAGTGACACCCCTAAAATTGGGCAGGTGACTTGTAACGAAGGCACTCGGTCGAGTGCCAGGGTGACTCGATCGAGTGCCCCCATAGCAGGCTATCGGAAAAAAATAAAAAAATAAAAAAAATCGAAGCGGTATACCTACAGCAGATGGGTACTCCCGGTTAAACGAGCCGACGGGTCCTTTTTGCGGTTGTCCAAACCCTGGATGATTTCCCCCGTAATCAGCCACGCCGGACTGTACTCCGTCTCCATCAGGTCAACAATGGCAAAAAGTCGAACGTCGCCCATACACGACAACAAATCCATATGACCTTCGAAAGCGTAAACGTGAAGTATACAAAAAGCAAATGCCCTACGGCTATGGACTGGCATGACCCGGACGTCACGTGGATTCATAAATTTATCGGCCAAAGCAAATAATGAAACGGTATCCCCGACTAGCATACGGAACACCTCTATGTGGGAAAGGCCTAAAAATTCCCGCAGTTTCCCCCTTGGGTCATAAACTGAAAACGGGACAACAGGACGAAGGAAAGGGTTCCACCCTCCTACAGCAGCAATCTCCTTGGGTAAAGGATAGATTTTGCCCCGAGAAAAGGCAAAAACATGATATATGTCGTCCCAATACGATAGACATGCATCGAGAAAATAGAGATCTACCTGCATCTGACGGACGGTAAACAGCTGAGAGATACCCATTTGATTCAGAGCCACCTTCTCTGCATCCCTAAAGTTTCGGGACCAAGCTTGGAGTCTTGCAGACAAACGTTCGATGCCCATGACTGAAATTCTTAAAAAAGAATGAGATGTTTTTTTAGGAGAGGAAAAGTTATGAGGTGCAGAAAAGTTGAAACAAGGGTTGTCTATATATAACACAAAACCCTGGCAGTTCCCCTACTACTATGCCTCTTTGGCCCAAACGGGCCGAAGCATACTGGCCCGACCCCAGTTTCCTTGTACCAGTGCAGAAATTAAGTCATCCCGAGCATTCCTAATTTTTACAAATTTTCAAAAAATTCAAAAGTCTCGAAAATTTTCAAAAAATTCAAAAGTCTCGAAAATTTTCAAAACCCTTCAAAATTCAAAATTTTTATTCCCCAACGTGAGTCAGTGTTTTGCCTAAATGTTACATGCAAAATATTATGTGACTGTATACATGTAAACCCAGGACTTCAAAAGCAAGTCTGACTCCCCACGGAGCTATCAACATCAAGACAGGTATGACCCTTTGCTTATGGCTGGCGAGCCCTTTACGCGAGTCTAATGGACTATAAACGACCCGACCGGAAGGCTGCCAGGTCGTAATCTTCGATTGGCCTAGTAGCTACTCTAACTTTTGCCTTGTCCAAGCCTCAGTTAGAGTGGGGGCTCTGAAGACACCCGCATTTGACTGCTAGTGTCTGTAGCGGTCTCCAACAAAACACCAGATGATGATTGGACGTAAACGTGATTTAATGCGCTCGAATATGGGATCAAAATCAATAGTATCTATCATTGGCTTTTATAGGAGTATAAATCTCACAAAACCTACCTCAAATTCAGGCCCAGTGGGTCGTTTCCAATCAAATAAGACTAATTTGAGCCAAAACCGTCACCGGAAATAAAACCGTCTTTAAGCGACCGGGTCAAAACCCGGTCAAAGTCGAAATCCAAAGCAAAGAACCAGAAATGCATGCTTGTAGAAACCAGCCCAACAACCAAATCAATTCAAAAATGGTCAACAATCTTCCCCTAAATACACTCCACCCGTTTGGAGGCACTCGATCGAGTGCCATAGGGTCACTCGATCGAGTATGCCTATGAACCGGTGAGACCGCCTCCGAGCCGGGCATTTGACCGAGTGCACTTAGGGCCTTCGAGTGATCCTAAACCGGGGTCATTTCTATAAATACCCCCATCATGCCCATTCATTTACCAACTTTTTTGACCACATTTTTCACCTTCAAACAATAACATTTCAGCCACCTTTTGCATCATCCTCTACAACTTATCTCATCCATACACATACACACGCATAATCTGAGATTGAAACTCGTAAAAACAAAAGAGCAATCATTCCTACAAACCATACACACCATAACTCGCCTATATATCTCGACGCTCCCGAGCCAAAGCCACTACTAGACGAGCCCGTTTCCAAGAGACTAAAGCATGTAGGTTGAGGGTGTAAAATTCAAATCCCGACTTCTCTCCTTCTTCACTCTCTTTCTCGTCATTATATATATGTACTATTATTATTAGTCGATATTAATGACGCTAACCTTTTAGTTATGCACTAATATTTTATTTCCATGTTATTAACCTTTTTTATTTTTGCATTCTAACGTTTTATTTTACGTACTCTAACAACTAATATTTTTATTATCGTTTATTTACATATAGTCATAACACTAATACCGCGTATAATTATAAAATATTTAAACCGCTTTTGGATTGAACACGTTTAATTACGGTTTCTTTTTCAAGTCCGTTTAATCCCTTTACAAGTTGTAACAGTGGTGGCATCCTTTCGAGGAGCGCTGCCCTAAACACTTAAGGGCGTAACGCGATCATGGTAACACGTAGTTAAACATGCTCGATGCCATTTTCAAGTTTAGCAAGAAACCCGTTGACGCGAAATCAAACATCACGTAATCCGTAAGGATTAGTAACGATGTCGTGACGCGGAGGGAACTGATTTTCGTCCTAAGCAAATTAAGAAAATGATTTCATAACACATTTTTAATCCCGATACCGGTCTTGTAATCATAAGATGCGTGTTGCGAGTATCGAAAACTGAGTCGAGTATAAATTGTATAATATTTTTACGTGACTCGGCTAACTATCGATTTTAAACCAAAATAAAATTCGAGATCGCCATCTTTTCAAAAACGAACAACAGTTCGTACAGGGGCACTCGATCGAGTGACCCCCTCAAAAACAGGCAGAAGGACCTCACGAAGGGCACTCGACCGAGTCCCTCCCATGACTCGATCGAGTGGCCTTCATCATGCTTCAACGTGAGCCTCTTAAATAACGTAAGCCTAATCGAATTCTTTTTACGACTTTTAGTCGTCAAGTGTCAAGTCCATCAGGTGCTTATATTTTAAAAATATGCATTGCATTTTCATTCTAACCTATCTATATTATCGTTACTTTTTCGATTGCTTCGATTTTTGTGCTCGTTGTATTGTATTTTCGGGTTTTATTTCTGCCCGTGTACTTTGTATTTATTTACGAGCTTCTATTTTCGTTGTTTTCATTTATCGCATTAAAACGAACCTCGCATGCTAAATCACTTTGACGTGAATCAAGATGCATTAAAATGACGTAGCAACCCATTCAATTTTTTTATATCTCGTAAAACGTTGTTTGCATAACATTTTACCGAATCACTAGCGAGCGTATTAAAAACCGAACGATATCTTAGTAGAGGCCGTCATGTACGGGCGTGGTTGGGTTTCCATTGTGGGCTTCCAAACACGTGGGACCCTCACCCCTTACTCAGAACCTTGGTTTCCGGATGTCCGAAACCCTTGGCGCACGAGAGTCATTCGTTATACGATACCCAATAACATCGACATCGGTATCGTAATGCAAAAGGACGAATCCCACAAACTCTAGTATCGAAGTGGGCTGTACTTTGTGCATGGTCCACCGGAATATAGAGTGGGTTCGAACGAGCCCGAACTCACACAAAGTTCGGTGGCGACTCCTAATTCGATTTAAATTTCAACCCGAGAACCATCTCACATGGGAAACATTTTGCCGCCCAAACCCGCACGTGGCCGCGTCGGGGTGGACCTATGTCATGTCCACACATGCTATTAGTAATAAGTTATAGTCAAATATAACGATACACAGGCCGCTTGTTAGTGATGTTGATAAAAAAAATTATCATAATAAATTACATTTAAAATCTTTTTTTAAGAAGACCTTTCAAGTATCTTGTACGAAGTATAATAATAAGTATATTGATGATGTACGTTTCGTTATTCCCAGAATTGTTTTTGTTGATATAATGATATCTAAGGATGAATGATTTTTTTATTTATGATATACAGAATTTCACATCATAATTTCTCGAAGTGGGTAATTTTACTTGAACTCTTTTCACTTCATCCATTTCGGTCATTTGTTTGCCTATTCCATTTCAAGGCGTCTCGGTTATTTGCTTGTCTTTCTATTTTAGGAAGGTTTTTATGTGTAATTTGTTCCTCCACACATATTTCCTCCACATGTCACCCCATGATTGGCCTCCTTGGTCTTTGTGCCAAAAGCAACTTAAATTTCATAAGCTCATCATAATTTTTCGATGTGTGATAATTGAACTTAAATTTATAATTTTAAGAACTTCTTTTAGGACTCAAAAGATTTCTGATTGATATCTAAATACGATGATTACTTTTATTTATATAATAGAATTTTCTCACGTTATTATAATTTTTCGATGTGCGATAATTTTCACTTCGATTTATAGTCTTAAATGCTATTATAAGACTAAAAAAAATTGACATCTAGAAACGAAAAATTTGTCTTATTGATGATGTACAATTTCATCACCTCATCATAATTTTTCGATGTCGGATAATTCTATTTTAAGTTTATAGTCTTAAAATCTCTTTTAGGACTCAAAAGATTTCAGGTTGAGATACACGAATGATTACTCTTAATTATATAGGAGTAATAAAATTAAATCAACTTATAATTTTTTGATGTGGGATAAATTTACTTTAGTTTATAGTCTTAGGAATGCGTTTTAGGACTCAATTTTTTTTCGTTGATATCTAAAGATGAATGATTACTTATATTTATATAATAGAATTTCATCACCTTATTATAATTTCTCGATGTTGAATAATTTTTTCTTAAATTTATAAGTAGCTTTTAGAGCTTTTATAAGACTACAATTTTTTTGGTTAATATCTAAAAACGAATGATGTCTCTTATTTGTGATATATAATAATTATGTGATACAAGTATATAATTTCATCACCTCATCATAATTTTTCGATATGCGATAATTCTACTTACGTTTATAATCTTTTAAGTTTTTTTAAGACTCAAAATTAAAGATTGTTGGTTGATAGAAGTATCTAAGAACGAATGATTACTTTTATTTCCATAGAATTTCATCACCTTATCATAATTTTTCGACGTGAGATAATTTTTACTTAAGTTTATGATCGTAGAATTTTTTTTAATATTTAAAAGATTGTTGATAAATATCTAAGAAATAATTATTCCTTTTATTTATATAAAATTTCATCACCTTATCATAATACTCGTGTAGGATTATTTTTTCCCTACACAAATTTCAATATATTCTTTATTAAAATTAAAAAATATGTTAAAACTATAATAATAATTATTAATAATTATTTAAAAAATTCAAAATTTTAATTTTATATTTTTTGAGGGTAAATAAATATATACTAAAACAATTATCGAACAAAACTGACTAAGCGTTTCACGCTATCGCGGTCCAATTTTTGTTGCCTTAAATGGGGTATCATTATTTTTTTTCCTATACAAATTCTTATATTCTTTATTTAAATTTAAGAAAATCGAGTCTTAGGTGGTAGGAGTTTTTTTTATAATCTTTATTTAATCTAAAAAAATATATTAAAACACTTTGACCAATCATATCGCTAAAAAAGTTTCTGCTTTTATTAATATATATATATATATATATATATATATATATATATTCAGGATCCATTGAGGCAACCTAACTCCCTGCAACCGTTGAGGCACAATCTGGTCCGTTAGATCTGATTGAGATCAACGGACCTGGCTTGATCAAAAGTCAGCGCACAAAAACAAACGCGCGCTATTTCCTTTCTTTCCTTTTTAATTAGTCGACTTTCTCTCTCTAGAAATTTGTTTATTTTTTCATTCCAATCATTCGATCATCTTCATCACTTCCATTGTAGGTCTTCATCGTTTGATCTTCATCATTTTCGCTTGCAGATTTAGTTGTGCTCACTCGTAAAATCGAGCGTCTTCAACATTTTAGTTGCAGATCTTCATCATTCGATTATCATCATTTCAGTTGCAGATTTCATTGTGTTCACTTTGTAAATTTGTTTGTAGAATTGATTTTACAAATTCTGTGCTTGATTATCAAGGACTCTATGATTGATTGTCAAGAAATTCTATGTTTCATTTGATTGTCTCATTTTCACTTGCAGATTTGATTGTAATCTTGAAAAATTCATTTAAAGAAAACTGATTATGAACTCGCTGATTCAAGAAACTAAGATATCTGTTGCTGATTATGAACAATTCATCTCATAGATTCTCTGCTGAATCACGTTTATAACTCGTTATGTACATATTTGTCACTAGATAATGTATATATTGTCATATCAGCGGTACATAATTTATCTGAAGACATCATTATACATAATTCTATATTAGTTGTACATAACTCGTCTATTTACATCTTAGAGTGAAAATGTACTGATACTAAATCATTAGTTATATACACTGTATTCGTAATTATGTATATCATATTTTTAATTACAAAACACAATGTAAACTGTATATCTTTGTAAATAATTATGTACACTGTATTCATTATTATGTACAGGACTTGAGATCATTATATAAGGTACATAATTCTATATCAGTTGTACATAACCCATCTGAGGACATCATTGTACATAATTCTATATCAGCTGTACATAACCCATCTTAGGACATCATTGTACATAATTCTATATCAGCTGTACATAATTCTATACCAATTTCTTGCAGGATTAGTGACCTTGAATAAGGAAAAGGGTTTAGGGTTGGATTAGGCGGAGCTGCGAAGCGGATATGCCTAATCCAACCCCAAACCCTTTTCCGTCCCGTCTTATGCAGTACCCCATCTTTGAATCACATCCACTATAGGGTTCACCAATACCCTCTTAGGGTTCAGTTTCTTGCGGGATTAGTGACCTTGAATAAGGAAAAGGGTTTAGGGTTATATTAGGCGGAGCCGCGAAGCGGGTACGCCTAATCCAACCCTAAACCCTTTTCCGTCCCGTCTTATGATGTACCCCATCTTTGAATCACATCCACGACAGGGTTCACCAATACCCTCTTAGGGTTCAGTATCTTGCGGGATTAGTGACCTTGAATAAGGAAAAGGGTTTAGGGTTGGATTAAGCTGAGCCGCGAAGTGGGTACGCGTAATCCAACCCTAAACCCTTTTCCATCTCGTCTTATGCTGTACCCCATTTTTGAATCACATCCACGATAGGGTTCACCAATACCCTCTTAGGGTTCTGTTTCTTGCGGGATTAGTGACCTTGAATAAGGAAAAGGGTTTAGGGTTGGATTAGGCGGAGCCACGAAGCAGGTACGCCTAATCCAACCCTAAACCCTTTTCTGTCCCGTCTTAAGTTGTACCCCATCTTTGAATCACATCCACGACTGGGTTCACCAATACCCTCTTAGGGTTCAGTTTCTTGCGGGATTAGTGACCTTGAATAAGGAAAAGGGTTTAGGGTTAGATTAGGCGGAGCCGCGAAGCGGGTTCGCCTAATCCAACCCTAAACACTTTTCCGTCCCGTCTTATGATGTACCCCATCTTTGAATCACATCCACGACAGGGTTCACCAATACCCTCTTAGGGTTCAGTATCTTGCGGGATTAGTGACCTTGACGCCCAATCCAACCCTAAACCCTTTTCCGTCCCGTCTTATGCTGTACCCCATCTTTGAATCACATCCACGACATGGTTCACTAATATCCTCTTAGGGTTCAGTTTCTTGCGGGATTAGTGACCTTGAATAAGGAAAAGGGTTTAGGGTTGGATTAAGTTGAGCCGCGAAGTGGGTACGCGTAATCCAACCCTAAACCCTTTTCCATCTCGTCTTATGCTGTACCCCATCTTTGAATCACATCCACGACAGGGTTCACCAATACCCTCTTAGGGTTCAGTATCTTGCGGGATTAGTGACCTTGAATAAGGAAAAGGGTTTAGGGTTGGATTAAGCTGAGCCGCGAAGTGGGTACGCGTAATCCAACCCTAAACCCTTTTCCGTCCCGTCTTAAGTTGTACCCCATCTTTGAATCACATCCACGACTGGGTTCACCAATACCCTTTTAGGGTTCAGTTTCTTTCGGGATTAGTGACCTTGAATAAGGAAAAGGGTTTAGGGTTGGAATAAGCGGAGCCGCGAAGCGGGTACGCGTAATCCAACCCTAAACCCTTTTCCATCTCGTCTTATGTTGTACCCCATCTTTGAATCACATCCACGACAGGGTTCACCAATACCCTCTTAGGGTTCAGTTTCTTGCGGGATTAGTGACCTTGAATAAGGAAAAGGGTTTAGGGTTGGATTAAGCTGAGCCGCGAAGTGGGTACGCGTAATCCAACCCTAAACCCTTTTCCATCTCGTCTTATGCTGTACCCCATCTTTGAATCACATCCACGACAGGGTTCACCAATACCCTCTTAGGGTTCAGTTTCTTGCGGGATTAGTGACCTTGAATAAGGAAAAGGGTTTAGGGTTGGATTAGGCGGAGCCGCGAAGCAGGTACGCCTAATCCAACCTAAACCCTTTTCCGTCCCGTCTTAAGTTGTACCCCATCTTTGAATCACATCCACGACTGGGTTCACCAATATCCTCTTAGGGTTCAGTTTCTTTCGGGATTAGTGACCTTGAATAAGGAAAAGGGTTTAGGGTTGGAATAAGCGGAGCCGCGAAGCGGGTACGCGTAATCCAACCCTAAACCCTTTTCCATCCCGTCTTATGCTGTACCCCATCTTTGAATCTCATCCACGACAGGGTTCACCAATGCCCTCTTAGGGTTCAGTTTCTTGCGAGATTAGTGACCTTGAATAAGGAAAAGGGTTTAGGGTTAGATTAGGCGGAGCCGCGAAGCGGGTTCGCCTAATCCAACCCTAAACTCTTTTCCGTCCCGTCTTATGATGTACCCCATCTTTGAATCACATCCACGACAGGGTTCACCAATACCCTCTTAGGGTTCAGTATCTTGCGGGATTAGTGACCTTGACGCCTAATCCAACCCTAAACCCTTTTCCGTCCCGTCTTATGATGTACCCCATCTTTGAATCACATCCACGACATGGTTCACCAATACCCTCTTAGGGTTCAGTATCTTGCGGGATTAGTGACCTTGAATAAGGAAAAGGGTTTAGGGTTGGATTAAGCTGAGCCGCGAAGTGGGTACGCGTAATCCAACCCTAAACCCTTTTCCATCTCGTCTTATGTTGTACCCCATCTTTGAATCACATCCACGACAGGGTTCACCAATACCCTCTTAGGGTTCAGTTTCTTGCGGGATTAGTGACCTTGAATAAGGAAAAGAGTTTAGGGTTGGATTAGGCGGAGCCGCGAAGCAGGTACGCCTAATCCAACCCTAAACCCTTTTCCGTCCCGTCTTAAGTTGTACCCCATCTTTGAATCACATCCACGACTGGGTTCACCAATACCCTTTTAGGGTTCAGTTTCTTTCGGGATTAGTGACCTTGAATAAGGAAAAGGGTTTAGGGTTGGAATAAGCGGAGCCGCGAAGCGGGTACGCGTAATCCAACCCTAAACCCTTTTCCATCCCGTCTTATGCTGTACCCCATCTTTGAATCTCATCCACGACAGGGTTCACCAATACCCTCTTAGGGTTCAGTATCTTGCGGGATTAGTGACCTTGACGCCTAATCCAACCCTAAACCCTTTTCCATCTCGTCTTATGCTGTACCCCATCTTTGAATCACATCCACGACAGGGTTCACCAATACCCTCTTAGGGTTCAGTTTCTTGCGGGATTAGTGACCTTGAATAAGGAAAAGGGTTTAGGGTTGGATTAGGCGGAGCCGCGAAGCAGGTACGCGTAATCCAACCCTAAACCCTTTTCCGTCTCGTCTTAAGTTGTACCCCATATTTGAATCACATCCACGACTGGGTTCACCAATACCCTCTTAGGGTTCAGTTTCTTGCGGGATTAGTGACCTTGAATAAGGAAAAGGGTTTAGGGTTGGAATAAGCGGAGCCGCGAAGCGGGTACGCGTAATCCAACCCTAAACCCTTTCCATCCCGTCTTATGCTGTACCCCATCTTTGAATCTCATCCACGACAGGGTTCACCAATGCCCTCTTAGGGTTCAGTTTCTTGCGAGATTAGTGACCTTGAATAAGGAAAAGGGTTTAGGGTTAGATTAGGCGGAGCCGCGAAGCGGGTTCGCATAATCCAACCCTAAACTCATTTCCGTCCCGTCTTATGATGTACCCCATATTTGAATCACATCCACGACAGGGTTCACCAATACCCTATTAGGGTTCAGTATCTTGCGGGATTAGTTACCTTGACGCCTAATCCAACCCTAAACCCTTTTCCGTCCCGTCTTATGCTGTACCCCATCTTTGAATCACATCCACGACATGGTTCATTAATATCCTCTTAGGGTTCAGTTTCTTGCGGGATTAGTGACCTTGAATAAGGAAAAGGGTTTAGGGTTGGATTAAGCTGAGCCGCGAAGTGGGTACGCGTAATCCAACCCTAAACCCTTTTCCATCTCGTCTTATGCTGTACCCCATCTTTGAATCACATCCACGACAGGGTTCACCAATACCCTCTTAGGGTTCAGTTTCTTGCGGGATTAGTGACCTTGAATAAGGAAAAGGGTTTAGGGTTGGATTAGGAGGAACCGCGAAGCAGGTACGCGTAATCCAACCCTAAACCCTTTTCCGTCCCGTCTTAAGTTGTACCCCATCTTTGAATCACATCCACGACTGGGTTCACCAATACCCTCTTAGGGTTCCGTTTCTTGCGGGATTAGTGACCTTGAATAAGGAAAAGGGTTTAGGGTTGGAATAAGCGGAGCCGCGAAGCGGGTACGCGTAATCCAACCCTAAACCCTTTTCCATCCCGTCTTATGCTGTACCCCATCTTTGAATCTCATCCACGACAGGGTTCACCAATGCCCTCTTAGGGTTCAGTTTCTTGCGAGATTAGTGACCTTGAATAAGGAAAAGGGTTTAGGGTTAGATTAGGCGGAGCCGCGAAGCGGGTTCGCCTAATCCAACCCTAAACTCTTTTCCGTCCCGTCTTATGATGTACCCCATCTTTGAATCACATCCACGACAGGGTTCACCAATACCCTCTTAGGGTTCAGTATCTTGCGGGATTAGTGACCTTGACGCCTAATCCAACCCTAAACCCTTTTCCGTCCCGTCTTATGATGTACCCCATCTTTGAATCACATCCACGACATGGTTCACCAATACCCTCTTAGGGTTCAGTATCTTGCGGGATTAGTGACCTTGAATAAGGAAAAGGGTTTAGGGTTGGAATAAGCGGAGCCGCGAAGCGGGTACGCGTAATCCAACCATAAACCCTTTTCCATCCCGTCTTATACTGTACCCCATCTTTGAATCTCATCCACGACAGGGTTCACCAATGCCCTCTTAGGGTTCAGTTTCTTGCGAGATTAGTGACCTTGAATAAGGAAAAGGGTTTAGGGTTAGATTAGGCGGAGCCGCGAAGCGGGTTCGCCTAATCCAACCCTAAACTCTTTTCCGTCCCGTCTTATGATGTACCCCATCTTTGAATCACATCCACGACAGGGTTCACCAATACCCTCTTAGGGTTCAGTATCTTGCGGGATTAGTGACCTTGACGCCTAATCCAACCCTAAACCCTTTTCCGTCCCGTCTTATGCTGTACCCCATCTTTGAATCACATCCACGACATGGTTCCCTAATATCCTCTTAGGGTTCAGTTTCTTGCGGGATTAGTGACCTTGAATAAGGAAAAGGGTTTAGGGTTGGATTAAGCTGAGCCGCGAAGTGGGTACGCGTAATCCAACCCTAAACCCTTTTCCATCCCGTCTTATGTTGTACCCCATCTTTGAATCACATCCACGACAGGGTTCACCAATGCCCTCTTAGGGTTCAGTTTCTTGCGAGATTAGTGACCTTGAATAAGGAAAAGGGTTTAGGGTTGGATTAGGCGGAGCCGCGAAGCGGGTTCGCCTAATCCAACCCTAAACTCTTTTCCGTCCTGTCTTATGTTGTACCCCATCTTTGAATCACATCCACGACAGGGTTCACCAATACCCTCTTAGGGTTCAGTATCTTGCGGGATTAGTGACCTTGACGCCTAATCCAACCCTAAACCCTTTTCCGTCCCGTCTTATGCTGTACCCCATCTTTGAATCACATCCACGACAGGGTTCACTAATATCCTCTTAGGGTTCAGTATCTTGCGGGATTAGTGACCTTGAATAAGGAAAAGGGTTTAGGGTTGGATTAAGCGGAGCCGCGAAGCGGGTACTAGATATCTTTCTACACCCCATCTTATGCTGTACCCCATCTTTGAATCACATCCACGACAGGGATTAGACTTGTGGTGTATATATATTTTGATATCAGTTGTACATAACTCATCTAGTTACATCTTAAAGTAGAAATTTTGTTGCGCTTGTAACAATTTACAAAGTATAGTATATAGGTCATTAGGTAATGTACATATTTGCATATCAGTTGTACATAATCCATCTGAGGACATCACTAGGCATAATTCTATAATAGTTGTACATAACCCACCTGAGGATATTATTTTACATAATTCTAGATCAGATGTACATAACCCATCTGAGAACACTATTGTACATAATTTTATATTAGTTGTACATAACCCATCTAAAGTACTAATTTGTACATTTTATGTTTTTAACTCTTTATAGAAGAACGTCATAGGATAATTTTGTTGTTCTTGTAACAATTTACAAAGTATCGTATATAGATCATTATATAAGGTACATAGTTCTATATTAGTTGTACATAACCATTCTGATGACATTATGTACATAATTCTATATCGGATGTACATAACTTATCTTAGGACATAACCCATCTAAAGTACTACTCTGTACATATTATGTTTTTGACTATTTGCAGAAGAATGTCGTAACCCATCTGATGACATTATGTACATAATTCAATATCAGATCTACACAAGTCATTTGAGGACATTATTTTGTATATCCGAGGACATTAAAAAAGCCTTGATGTTTATGTAAATGCTTGTCATGGAGTAATGTTTACATAACTGATTCTTTATATAATCCCTAACACTGTCTGATAAAACCATATTAAGATACCAGTTTTTACATACATACAACTAAAATAGAATCTTATATTTTCTGTTAACTGTAAATCCCTAACAATGTTCTTATCCCACCGCGTAAGATTTATGCATGTTTGACGACGAAATTCATTGATGTCATCAAAATAATCTTTGTCTGTCCATTTCTCCATGTCGTGTAATGCATTTATCCACTTCAAGACAAAAACTTCACAATCAAATCCATTACTTTGTTGCACTGCAGTTTTGACATACTCCATTGGATTTTTCAACATTTTTTTGGTGATGTGCTCATAGCCGGGGTAGTTCTCAATAATGTATGAGACATTTGTCACTATTTTGTTGCAAACGTCAGTTCGTGCTTTGTTCCCCTTTCTTTTACTTGAATCCAAGATGTAATTCTTATTATCTTCAAAATCGCACACAACCAAAATCCAGTGTGATGGTGTGTCGATATGGACTGGGATAAAGATCTGAAAAAGTATACATTTCACAGTTATTGTAATACAAATTTTCAACATATAGTAAATTATGTACATCAAAACAGACACTTCTATATCCATGTACAAATTCCAACATGTGCAACATATAGTAACTTATGTACATCAAAACAGACACTTCTATAACCATGTACAAATTCCAACATGTGCATTTCACTTTTACTGTTAAAGTTATAGGAGTATATAGATTAGATGTTTGTACCTTTCTCAAGAATTTACCATCTTCAGGCAAGTATGATACATTACAGTATGCCGTTGTCAGAGAAGAATATATGTTTGGGTTTAATTCCTGGAACAAAGGATACACAATAGGTAAACAACTGTAAGATTATGTATAAAAAAAGTATTTAAGTACAGGATTTTTGATATATTTACCCCTGATTTTGTTAAAATGAATAGTATATCCCTTATCCCGAATGTTGCATATATTCCACCCATATCAATTGCAGCATTTGAATTTATAACATTAAAACTTGTTAGTGATAATGTTACTGTAACATTTACCATATCATATATTTCCTCATTTGGTAATAACAAAGTTTGCATCGCCTTTCGGCTTACATTCATCCATTGTGTTTCTATAACCTCTTCCCTGCAAGATAACATAGTACAAATAATCAGCAATTAATTATGATGAATGAAATTAAAAAACATTGAAAAGGATAGAATGTATTACATGTGATATGACTTTACAATGGTGTCATATCATATGAATCCTTCTTTTTCTCATTTGCCTTTCCTGCAAAAGTCTTTATCTTTATCTGTTTTAAGAATTTTTGAGTAATATCTTCATCACTTAATTTTTTTTCCACATAGAGTTCCGCTTCCCTACTGAGAAAAGTTATAGAACATAATTTATCCGATTATTATTTATGATGAATATAAGTTAATGATTTATGCTTTTATGTGCAATATATGTAGTCATATGATAGCATAATGCAAATGTATAACATACAGAAGTTTTCTTTACGTTTTTCTTGCATCTTTTAGAATAAATTCTTTCATCTGATTCCTGGTTGAGGTCAGTATTTTGTGGCAATACCGCACCTTCATCATCCTTTACGTACTTCTCATATGTAACATTGCTCTGAACATATACATCAACGACATTTATATATGGAAATATAATCAAACATAAAATAGTATCAATGATGTAAGTAGAATAATTAAGTTTACCGGTTTGAACATTTGGATAAAAGTATTCTTATTCCCGTTGTATATTTCCATGACTCTCATTGAAAAAAAATACCATTGTCAACTTCCAGGTGACGACAAAAATCTGGAATATATTCCATTATGCCATAGTCTGTCACCTCATTGACCCATTTGATCTTATTCTTGAAATTTTCAGCGAGATAATTACACTGTAAATAAAACAAACTATTCAACAAAGATAACATAAATTTCAATGTACATAAAAGTAAAAACAATTAATCAGTGTCCTCACATATTTATCTTTAGCTTCGGAACTGTTCAGTTGGCTGTCAAATTCTTGAGGAAATCCAAAGTGAATTATTTCAAATGAAGATTGAGTTTACACAGTAAACAACAACAATTGGTAACTCTGTTGTCCAGAAAAGGACCTTGAAGAAAATCGCACTATTAGTTCTTAGAATGAATGAATGAATGAAGGTTATAAGGAGTATCTATTTGTTTACCAATTGCACATCATCCAACTGCATTTCACTTGTAGAAATCTGAAACATTAAAGAAGTGTTTAGAAGAGATTCATGAGCTAAAATATATTTACACTGTTTGACATTGTTAATGGAATATATAACATTACCTTATATTTATCAAATGGAGACATATAAACACGCTTGACAGATGATGGAGATGATAGCTTTTTCAAATCATTCATCAATAGCCTCCAAATACTTAAAATTGATTGCTCAAGTTTATTTTCAGACTCTATCATCATCAACAGCTTCCCCCTTGAAATCTGAATGTTTTCAAACTTAAAGAGAGGTTCACTGTAAAATTTAAAAAGTATTTAGTGTATTAGTAAACATTTTTAACTGTGACTATTAGCATTTAAACACATTTAAACTTAAAGATGTGCAAGTTACTATTAGCATATGAACAATTTCCAACAATGTGAACAATTTCCAACATGTGCAGCACATGATAGGTTATGTACATCAAAACAGACAGTGCTACAATAAGTTGTATGAATTATATACAATAAGTTTTACCTTATCTACATCAAAACAGACAATGCATTAACTATGTACAAATTTCACACATGTGCATCACATAGTACCTTACGTACATCAAAACAAACACTGCTTTAACTATGTAAATCATTTGCTTACCTTGCAGACATATCTAACGCAAATGCATAGTCTGTCACATATTTCTCCTCGGCGCTCAGACTGGTTAAAAAGTGATGTTCCTTTGTATGAAAGGAGATTTGAAAACAGCTGGTATTGCTTGTTTCCTCTTGTATTGTACTTCAATTTCTTTTTCATTCATGTCATCATCTTTTTGAGATCCATTCCCCACTATTGGTGGAGTGACCAAGTTTTCAACAATATCTTGGCTCTCCAGAATGACATTTTTCACAACATTAGGATTTTCTAAATTAACATTTTCTATTGCATACGCAGGGGTAGATTCCTTATTTACCACATATTCCACAAGCTTGTTATTGAACACTTGTTCATTCCTAACAGTAGTAGCTTCCGCAGCCACATTTTCCATATCCACAATTTCCACACTCTTGTAATTGAACACTTGTTCATTTACGATTGGAGTTTTTTCTTTACCCACATTTTCTGCATCTTCATTTGTCAGAGGAGTAACTTGAGTGTCAGAATATGAGGCAGGGTTAATATCTTGACTCAGTTGAAAGCTCTCATCTGAGTTCAGTAAACTATATCTTGGCATCATTGGGTCTCTCTCCTCCTCCTCCTCCTCCTCCTCCTCCTCCTCCTCCTTCTTCTTCTTCTTCTTCTTCTTCTTCTTCTTCTTCTTCTTCTTCTTTTGTACCTCATTCTTTTTGCCAGAAACAGCTTCTTCTACCATTAGATCTAACATCTCTATTACGTGTGGAGTCAGATCATCTAGACCAAAGTCTGTATCTTTTGTGTTGTCATCATTGACAACTTGTGATGCAATATGAGTAACATCCTTCCATTTATCTCTAGATTCTAAGCAGTAAAAGATGAAAAATAAATACTGTATACACGTTATAATTATACAACACATATTAACTTAGGTACATCAAAGCAGACACTGTCTTAACTATGCATAAATTTTGAACATGTGCAACAGATATTAACTTATGTACATCAAAACAGACACTTCTATAACCATGTACAAATTCCAACATGTGCAACAGATATTAACTTATGTACATCAAAACAGACATTTCTATAACCATGTACAAATTCCAACATTTGCAACACATAGTAACTTATGTACATCAAAACAGACACTGTTTTAATTAATGTACAAATTCCAACATGTGCAACATATATTAACTTATGCACATCAAAACAGACACTTCTATAACCATGTACAAATTCCAACATGTGCAACACATAGTAACTTATGTACGTCAAAACAGACACTGTTTGAACTATGTACAAATTTTGAACATGTGCAACAGATATTAACTTATGTACATCAAAACAGACACTTCTATAATCGTGTACAAATTCCAACATGTGCAACAGATATTAACTTATGTACATCAAAACAGACACTTCTATTACCATGTACAAATTTCAACATTTGCAACACATAGTAACTTATGTACATCAAAACAGACACTGTTTTAATTAATGTACAAATTCCAACATGTGCAACAGATATTAACTTATGTACATCAAAACAGACACTTCTATAACCATGTACAAATTCCAACACGTGCAACACATAGTAACTTATGTACATCAAAACAGACACAAAATTCCGCATCCTTAGGCAAGTATGATACAGTACAGTACACAGTATTCAGAGAACTTCTTTTCTTTGGGTCTAATTCCTGAAACAAAATATAAACATCAAATAAACAACTGTAACCTTACATAACGAAAATAAGTACACCAATTTGATATACTTACCCCTGACTTTGTTGGAATGAATATGATATCCTTCATTCCTAATGTGGTATAAATTCCATACAAATCGACCGGCTATTAAAATGGAACTTGTTAGATTTATTTAGATGCATTTGAATTTATAAGATTAAAATTTGTTAGACATTTTTTTACCATATCATATAATTGCTCATCTGGAAATAACAATTTTTGCATTTCTTCGCGGCTTACATTCATCCAATCAGTTTGTACAACGTATTCACTGTAAAATAACACACAACACAGGACTAATAATCTTAAAATTATTAATTATGATGAATGATTTCAAAAACAGTGGAAAGGGTAGAATGTTTTACTTATTATACGATTATAGCATGGCATTGTATTTTTTCTGTTGGTCCTCTAATCCCTCTCCAGCAAAATTCTTTTTCGTTACTTTTTTCAAGAAATTTTGAACTATATGAGCATCACTGTATTTTTTGTTGATAAGGGGCTCACTTTCAAGCTGATAAAAGTGATAGAACAGAATATGACTTTGTAATCGAAACAATATATAATAATTTATGTATGTCAAATTATGACTTATCAACAGTAAGTTATCGGATACATACAACATTAATTTTGCCTCTTTAAACACAGTTTTCTTCAGCTCATTCCTTTCAAAAGTTAGTATTTTGTGGCAATAGCACACCGTCATCATCTTTACGTAATCAGCGTATGAAATGATGGGCTGCACATGATAACATTAGTATATTGGAAAATAATCAGATATCGATTAGTATCAGTGATGCATGTTTTTAATTGTCAACTTACTGGTTTGAACTCTTCGGCATAATTGTCTTTATTCCCTTTGTATGTTTCCATGATTCTCATTGAAAGAATACCATTGTTACTTTCCAAATCTTTAGAGAAATCTGGAATGTATTCGATCAAGTCATACGTATCAAAGTCTATCACCCATTTGATCGTATGTTTGAAATTTTCCTTCAAATAACCACTCTGAAAATATAAGCCAAGTATTCAGGCCAGATAACAAAAATGTTAATGTATAAAAGAGCACAAACTTATATATAAATAGCTAAAATTTTAATGAATGAAAAAACTCAAACATAGAATCTGTAATGTTAATACCTAGAGTATGCTCACATATAAATCTTTAGGTCCAAGACCAGCCACTTTGCTTCTAAAATCTTCAGGAAACCCAAAATGAATCATCTCAAATTTCTTCGAGATTGAGTTTGCACAGTAAACAACATAACCTAGTTGTAATCTAGAGCAGAAAAATGCCTTGAAGAAAATCACATTATTAGTTCTCATAACGAATGAACGATTAAATAAATAAATAAGAGTTATAAAGAATATCTTTTTGATTACCAGTTGGACATCATTAACGTCCATTTCGCTTGTACATAATTCTATATCAGCTGTACATAACCCATCTTAGGACATCATTATACGTAATTCTATATCAGCTGTACATAACCCATCTTAGAACATCATTGTACATAATTCTATATCAATTGTACATAATTCTATACCAGTTTCATGCAGGATTAATGACCTTGAATAAGGAAAAGAATTTACGGTTGGATTAGGCGGAGCCGCGAAGCGGGTACGCCTAATCCAACCCTAAACCCTTTTCCGTCCCGTCTTATGCTGTACCCCATCTTTGAATCACACCCACGACAGGGTCACCATTACTCTAGTAGGGTTCAGTTTCTTGCGGAATTAGTGACCTTGAATAAGGAAAAGGGTTTAGGGTTGGATTAGGCGGAGCCGCGAAGCGGGTACGCCTAATCCAACCATAAACCCTTTTCCGTCCCGTCTTATGCAGTACCCCATCTTTGAATCACATCCACGACAGGGTTCACCAATACCCTGTTGGGGTTCAGTATCTTGCGGGATTAGTGACGTTGAATAAGGATAAGAATTTAGGGTTGGATTAGGCGGAGCCGCGAAGCGGGTTCGCCTAATCCAACCCTAAACCCTTTTCCGTCCCGTCTTATGCTGTACCCCATCTTTGATTCACATCAACGACAGGGTTCACTAATACCCTCTTAGGGTTCAGTATCTTGCGGGATGAGTGACCTTGAATAAGGAAAAGGGTTTAGGGTTGGATTAGGCGGAGCCGCGAAGCGGGTACTAGATATAATTCTACACCCCATCTTATGCTGTACCCCATCTTTAAATCACATCCACGACAGGGATTAGACTTTTGATGTATATATATTTTGATATCAGTTGTACATAACTCATCTAGTTACATCTTAAAGTAGACATTTTGTTGCGCTTGTAACAATTTACAAAGTATAGTATATAGGTCATTATGTAATGTATATATTTGCATATCAGTTGTACATAATCCATCTGAGGACATCACTAGACATAATTCTATATTAGTTGTACATAACCCACCTGAGGATATTATTGTACATAATACTAGATCAGATGTACATAACCCATCTGAGAACACTATTGTACATAATTTTATATTAGTTGTACAAAACCCATCTA
Organism: Agrostemma githago; assembly: GCA_958450325.1. Classification (NCBI taxonomy): domain Eukaryota; kingdom Viridiplantae; phylum Streptophyta; class Magnoliopsida; order Caryophyllales; family Caryophyllaceae; genus Agrostemma; species Agrostemma githago. The sequence goes on along the minus strand of OY288247.1, from coordinate 53,309,099 downwards.
AAGTACTAATTTGTACATTTTATGTTTTTAACTATTTATAGAAGAATGTCGTAGGATAATTTTGTTGTTCTTGTAACAATTTACAAAGTATCGTATATAGATCATTATATAAGGTACATAGTTCTATATTAGTTGTACATAACCCTTCTGATGACATTATGTACATAATTCTATATCAGATGTACATAACTTATCTTAGGACATAACCCATCTAAAGTACTACTCTGTACATTTTATGTTTTTGACTATTTGCAGAAGAATGTCGTGACCCATCTGATGACATTTTGTACATAATTCTATATCAGATCTACACAACCCATTTGAGGACATTATTTTGTATATCCGAGGACATTAAAAAAGCATTGATGTTTATGTAAATGCTTGTCATGGAGTAATGTTTACATAACTGATTCTTTATATAATCCATAACACTGTTTGATAAAACCATATTAAGATACCAGTGTTTACATACATACAACTAAAATAGAATCTTATATTTTCTGTTAACTGTAAAATCCCTAACAAAACTCTTATCCCACCGCACAAGATTTATGCATGTTTGACGACGAAATTCATTGATGTCATCAAAATAATCTTTGTCTGTCCATTTCTCCTTGTCGTGTAATGCATTTATCCACTTCAAGACAAAAACAACACAATCAAATCCATTACTTTGTTGCACTGCAGTTTTGACATACTCCATTGGATTTTTCAACATTTTTTTGGTGATGTGTTCATAGCCGGGGTAGTTCTCAATAATGTATGAGACATTTGTCACTATTTTGTTGCAAACGTCAGTTCGTGCTTTGTTCCCCTTTCTTTTACTTGAATCCAAGATGTAATTCTTATTGTCTTCAAAATCGCACACAACCAAAATCCAGTGTGATGGTGTGTCGATATGGACTGGGATAAAGATCTGAAAAAGTATACATTTCACAGTTATTGTAATACAAATTTTCAACATATAGTAACTTATGTACATCAAAACAGACACTTCTATATCCATGTACAAATTCCAACATGTGCAACATATAGTAACTTATGTACATCAAAACAGACACTTCTATAACTATGTACAAATTCCAACATGTGCATTTCACTTTTACTGTTAATGTTATAGGAGTATATAAATTAGATGTTTGTACCTTTCTCAAGAATTTACCATCTTCAGGCAAGTATGATACATTACAGTATGCCTTTGTCAGAGAAGAATATATGTTTGGGTTTAATTCCTGGAACAAAGGATACACAATCGATAAACAACTGTAAGATTATGTACCAAAAAAGTACTTAAGTACATGATTTTTGATATATTTACTCCTGATTTTGTTGGAATGAATAGTATATCCCTCATCCCGAATGTTGCATATATTCCACCCATATCAATTGCCTATTAAAAGAATACTTGTTAGATTTATTTAGCAGCATTTGAATTTATAACATTAAAACATGTTAGTGATAATGTTATTGTAACATTTACCATATCATATACTTCCTCATTTGGTAATAACAAGGTTTGCATCGCCTTTCGGCTTACATTCATCCATTGTGTTTCTATAACCTCTTCCCTGCAAGATAACATAGTACAAATAATCAGCAATTAATTATGATGAATGAATTAAAAAACATTGAAAAGGATAGAATGTATTACATGTGATATGACTTTACAATGGTGTCATAATGAATCCTTCTTTTTCTCATTTGCCTTTCCTGCAAAAGTCTTTATCTTTATCTGTTTTAGGAATTTTTGAGTAATATCTTCATCACTGAATTTTTTTTCCACATAGAGTCCCGCTTCCCTACTGAGAAAAGTTATAGAACATAATTTATCAGATTATTATTTATGATGAATATATGTTAATGATTTATGCTTTATGTGCAATATATGTAGTCATATGATAGCATAATGCAAGTGTATAACATACAGAAGTTTCCTTGACATTTTTCTTGCATCTTGTAGAATAAATTCTTTCATCTTATTCCTGGTTGAGGTTAGTATTTTGTGGCAATACCGCACCTTCATCATCCTTACGTACTTCTCATATGTAACATTGCTCTGGACATATACATCAACAACATTTATATATGGAAATATAATCAAACATAAAATAGTATCAATGATGTAAGTAGAATAATTAAGTTTACCGGTTTGAACATTTGGATAAAAGTATTTTTATTCCCGTTGTATATTTCCATGACTCTCATTGAAAAAAATACCATTGTCAATTTCCAGGTGACGACAAAAATCTGGAATATATTCCATTATGCCATAGTCTGTCACCTCATTGACCCATTTGATCTTATTCTTGAAATTTTCAGAGAGATAATTACAATGCAAATAAAACAAACTATTCAACAAAGATAACATAAATTTCAATGTACATAAAAGTAAAAACAATAAATCAGTGTCCTCAGATATTTATCTTTAGCTTCAGAACTGTTCAGTTGGCTGCCAAATTCTTGAGGAAACCCAAAGTGAATTATTTCAAATGAAGATTGAGTTTACACAGTAAACAACAACAATTGGTAACTCTGTTGTCCAGAAAAAGACCTTGAAGAAAATCGCACTATTAGTTCTCAGAATGAATGAAGGTTATAAAGAGTATCTATTTGTTTACCAATTGCATATCATCCAACTGCATTTCACTTGTAGAAATCTGAATTATTAAAGAAGTGTTTAGAAGAGATTCATGAGCAAAAATATATTTACACTGTTTGACATTGTTAATGTAATATATAACATTACTATATATTTATCAAATGGAGACATATTAACACGTTTGACAGATGATAACTTTTCCAAATCATTCATCAATATCCCCCAAATACTTAAAATTGATTGCTCAAGTTTATTTTCAGACTGTATCATCATCAACAGCTGCCCCCTTGAAATCTGAATGTTTTCAAACTTAAAGAGGCGTTCACTGTAAAATTAAAAAGTATTTAGTGTATTAGTAAACATTTAACTGTGACTATTAGCATTTAAACACATTTAAACTTAAAGATGTGCAAGTTACTATTATCATATGAACAATTTCCAACAATGTGAACAATTTCCAACAAGTGCAGCACATGATAGGTTATGTACATCAAAACAGACAATGCTACAATAAGTTGTATGAATTATATACAATAAGTTTTACCTTATCTACATCAAAACAGACAATGCATTAACTATGTACAAATTTCACACATGTGCATCACATAGTACCTTACGTACATCAAAACAAACAGTGCTTTAACTATGTAAATCAGTTGCTTACCTTGCAGACATATCAAACGCAAATGCATAGTCTGTCACATATTTCTTCTTGGTGCTCAGACTGGTTAAAAAGCTGATGTTCCTTTGTATGAAAGGAGATTTGAAAAAAGATCTCCTCCTCCTCCTCCTCCTCCTCCTCCTCCTCCTTCTTCTTCTTCTTCTTCTTCTGTTGTACCTCATTCTTTTTGCCAGAAACAGTTTCTTCTACCATTTGATCTAACATCTCTATTACGTGTGGAGTCAGATCATCTAGACCAAAGTCTGTATCTTTTGTGTTGTCATCATTGACAACTTGTGATGTAATATGAGTAACATCCTTCCCTTTATCTCCAGATTCTAAGCAGTAAAAGATGAAAAATAAATATTGTATACACGTTATAATTATACAACACATATTAACTTATGTACATCAAAGCAGACACTGTTTTAACTATGCATAAATTTTGAACATGTGCAACAAATATTAACTTATGTACATCAAAACAGACACTTCTATAACCACGTACAAATTCCAACATGTGCAACACATAGTAACTTATGTACGTCAAAACAGACACTGTTTTAACTATGTACAAATTTTGAACATGTGCAACAGATATTAACTTATGTACATCAAAACAGACACTTCTATAACCATGTACAAATTCCAACATGTGCAACATATATTAACTTATGTACATCAAAACAGACATTTCTATAACCATGTACAAATTCCAACATTTGCAACACATAGTAACTTATGTACATCAAAACAGACACTGTTTTAATTAATGTACAAATTCCAACATGTGCAAAAGATATTAACTTATGTACATCAAAACAGACACTTCTATAACCATGTACAAATTCCAACATGTGCAACACATAGTAACTTATGTACATCAAAACAGACACAAAATTCCGCATCCTTAGGCAAGTATGATACAGTACAGTACACAGTATTCAGAGAACTTCTTTTCTTTGGGTCTAATTCCTGAAACAAAATATAAACATCAAATAAACAACTGTAACCTTACATACCGAAAATAAGTACACCAATTTGATATACTTACCCCTGACTTTGTTGGAATGAATATGATATCCTTCATTCCTAACGTGGTATAAATTCCATACAAATCGATAGGCTATTAAAATGGAACTTGTTAGATTAATTTAGAAGCATTTGAATTTATAAGATTAAAACTTGTTAGAGATTTTTTTACCATATCATATAATTGCTCATCTGGAAATAACAATGTTTGCATTTCTTCGCGGCTTATATTCATCCAATCAGTTTGTACAACGTATTCACTGTAAAATAACACACAACACAGGAGTAATAATCTTAAAATTAATTAATTATGATGAATGATTTCAAAAACAGTGGAAAGGGTAGAATGTATTACTTATTATACGATTATAGCATGGCATTGTATTTTTTCTGCTGGTCCTCTAATCCCTCTCCAGCAAAATTCTTTTTCGTTACTTTTTTCAAGAAATTTTGAACTATATGAGCATCACTGTATTTTTTGTTGATAAGGGGTCCACTTTCAAGCTGATAAAAGTCATAGAAATGAATATGACTTTGTAATCGAAACAATATATAATAATTTATGTATGTCAAATTATGACTTATCAACAGTAAGTTATCGGATACATACAACATTAATTTTGCCTCCTTAAACACAGTTTTCTTCAGCTCATTCCTTTCTAAAGTTAGTATTTTGTGGCAATAGCACACCGTCATCATCTTTACATAATCAGCGTATGAAATGATGGGCTGCACATGATAACATTAGTATATTGGAAAATAATCAGATATAGATTAGTATCAGTGATGAATGTTTGTAATTGTCAACTTACTAGTTTGAACTCTTCTGCATAATTGTCTTTATTCCCTTTGTATGTTTCCATGATTCTCATTGAAAGAATGCCATTGTTACTTTCCAAATCTTTAGAGAAATCTGGAATATATTCGATCAAGTCATACGTATCAAACTCTTTCACCCATTTGATCGTATGTTTGAAATTTTCCTTCAAATAACCACTCTGAAAATATAAGCCAAGTATTCAGGTCAGATAACAAAAATGTTAATGTACAAAAGAGCACAAACTTATATATAAATACCTAAAATTTTAATGAATGAAAAAACACAAACATAGAATCTGTAATGTTAATGCCTAGAGTATGCTCACATATAAATCTTTAGCTCCAAGACCAGCCACTTTGCTGTTAAAATCTTCAGGAAACCCAAAATGAATCATCTCAAATTTCTTCGAGATTGAGTTTGCATAGTAAACAACATAACCTAGTTGTAATCAAGAGCAGAAAAATGCCTTTAAGAAAATCACATTATTAGTTCTCTTAACGAATGAATGATTAAATAAATAAATAAATAAGAGTTATAAAGAATATCTTTTTGATTACCAGTTGGACATCATTAACGTCCATTTCGTTTGTAGTAACCTGAAACATTATCGTAATTGATTAGAAGAGATTCATGAGTGAACAAACTTTTAATCATATTTGAATGGAATACATAACATTACCTCATATTCTTTAAAAGGAGACATATAAACACGTTTGATAGATGACGTAGGTGATAGCTTTTCCAAATCATTCATCAACAGACACCAAAAAAATAAAATTTACTCATTGATTTTGGTATCACAAGTTGCCATCATTGACATGTCCCCCCTTGAAAGCAAAATATCTCCAAACTTAAACAGAGGATCCCTGTAAAATTAAATTATTTAGTGTATTACTTTTGCTGTAGCTGGTATGAAACTTATGTACAAAATATATTAACTTATGTACATCAAAACAGACACTACTATAACCATGCACAAATTTCAACATGTACAAAAGATATTAACTTTTCTACATCAAAACAGAAACTGTTTTAAATATGTAAAAATTTCAACATGTAGAACAGATATTAAAACAGGGACTGATAAGAAACTGTTTTCAATATGAACAATTTTTAACATGTAGTACAAATAAAAGATATTAACTTATGTATATCAAAACAGGAACTGATAAGAAACTTGTTTAAAGGATTAATTAGACTTACTTCAAAGACTCTTCTGGTGCAAATACATAGTCTGACACATAATTCTGCTCAGCTTTGAGAGAGGTGAAACACCTATAGTTATGATTTATAAAAGAAGATTTGAAAACTGGTATATTTCCTTGTTTTCTCTTCTGCTGTTCTACAATCTCTTTTTTTCAAGAATATCAATTTCTTTGTTTTGCTTTGTAAGAGTTTCCGAATACACATTTAGAATATAAACAGAAGTTTCCACATCCACCTCAACACTTTCCACAGTATGCGCATTCAACACATCTTCATCTTCTACAGAAATAATTTCACTGTCGTTCTTGATAGGAGTGGAAATAGGAGCATCTGTACAGATGTCTTCTGCAGTATCAAGATTTTCCAAAAGTAGTAGATTATTTTCAACATTGACATTTTTCACATTTTCTGCATTCAACACATCATCATTTCCCTCAGAAATAATTTCCCTGTCATTCTTGACAGGAGTAGAAATAGGAGCATCTGTGTAGATGTCTTCTGCAGCATCAACATTTTGCAAAAGTAGTAGATTATGTTGCACATCAACATTTTTCACAGTGTCCACATTCAAAACATCCTCATTTTCCTCAGAAATAATTTCACTGTCATTCTTGACAGGAGTAGAAAAAGGAGTATTTATGTTATTGATGTTTTCTGCAGTATCAACATTTACCACACTGTGAACATTCATCACTTCTTCATTTTGCACATAAATAATTTGACTGCGTTTTGGCTTCATTTGATCTGTCTTCTTTTTTGGCTTCTTCTTCTTTTCAAGATCAGTCTTTCTTACAGAAGTAAGATCTTTTGCCATGTTATGTATCATATCTACTATTTGTGGATTCAGCTCATTTTCTTCCTCCTCACCTATATCGAAACAAAAGATGAAACATAGGTACTATATTCAACATATTATAATCAATGAATGGGATAAAACAAATTGAAGAAAAATTCTTACCAAATTCTGTTGATTCTTCATCTTTTCTTATTGTTACAAGTCTTGCAACAAAGTCACTGATCAAATTTTCCAATTTTGTTATTGGTTTGCATTGAGGGGAGGCACACTTTGCAACTTCTATAGGATCTTCCAACCCCTTGAAAGATTTTGTAAATTCAACAGATTTCAGCACTAAATTTAGTAACCAATCCCCTTCTTTCTTCCCCTCTTTGTTAACTTTTTCCTTTTTCTTCCCCGTCCCATCTTTCAACCTCATCTTCACACTTTTCTTTGCTTCTTCCCCCTTGTACCAATCAAGGGACTGTAATGGGATAACCAGACCATTACCAAACGTACCCGATTTATTTGCTTCCTCCAATATTCTCTTTGAAATGGAGTTTTGTGTCCAAAAACACATTGTGGGGAATGCACGAACAGGTTGACTGTTTCTGTAACGCATTCGTTGCAGATATATAAAAACAAAGACCATTATAGGTCCATCAAAGAACTTGTCTTTCTCTGCTGTATTCATTTTCCACAAATCAACAGCCTCAATGAAGGCATCAAGGCAAAATTGGCACCAATTAAATGTAGGTACCAATGACAAGTCGACCAAAGACTTCAATATCTTAAAACTTGGAGTTGCAGAATAGGTACCTTCTATGAAATAAGAGCAGAGATAAACTATAAAGTTTCGTTTGAATAGATCCCCTCCATCTGTTTGATGAGGTAGGATGGATTTCAATGCAGGGGCAGTAATCTTTCAACCTTCAAATTGATTCTTACATTCATTAAGAAAATGTCTGTATTCCAGGGATTGGTCGTCATATGATGCAAGGACAATTTCGTTTGGTCCCATAGGAAACCCAGTTGCAATATGTACATCTAAATTTGTCACATCAAATGTAGTTTCCTTAAATGTTGCTGAATCAGGGTTGAAATTCGAAACAAGCCAATGAACAAGCTTGGATGGGACTTCTTTTACTTTTAGATCAAATAAATCTCCAAACCCTAATTCCTTTATATCTGCAATCTGCTTCTTTGACATATCATTAAGAAGTTTAACCAAACCATCAGGGGACATGCGTGTCTTCAATGATGGCAGGTCATTCGTGGCATGTACGATTCTCTTCCTTCTGGTCTTTGTAGTTTTACCAGTAATAGCTGTAAATTAATATGAATAGAAAGAATTTAAATGACTACTTTTACCTTAATGTCATATTTTAAAGTACATAACATTGTATGTTTTAGACATAAGGCATTCATAAGACATAGTACCTATTAAAGTTATAAGGATTTATTTATTGTTCATAAGGCATTACATAAATGCACATAACTTCAAACACAGAGTGAACATAAGTAATTTTTAAAGCTATAGTACTAAATAAAAAAAAGTTATTTTCAAACAATTTTGAAACATAGTAGTCTATTTAATGAATGTTCATTAATAGCTATACAGAAAAAAAGTTCAAACAATTTTGAAGCATAGTAATTTTTAAAGCTATAGTACTAAAAAAAGTTACTTTTACCTTTATCTGCAGCTGTTATCAAACATAATTGTTTGTCTGATGTTTCTTCATAATTATCAGAATCTTCATCCTTTTCTTCAATTCTCCTCCTTGTACATTCAGCTACGAATAAAGAACACTAAATCATTATAATTTCATTCTCGTTTTAATAGCTATACAAAAATACCTTAAATTATACAAAATTTAAATTATACCTTTCTCCTTCTTATCAGCGTTCCTGTTTGGTGCAGTCTTGTCCTGATTTGAATTCATGTCGTGTCGTGAATTACTTAACCCTAATTTTCAACAAAATCACTCTAAAAATCAAAAATATAACACACAAAACTGCATATGTACATTATAAATAACGTGAATAAAAGACCTAATCTCTATTTTACTACTTGCCGGAAAATGCAGAGTGGAAAGGATAAAAGATTGCAATTTTACTTTACTGTTAATTTCACAAAATCGCTCGAAAAACCAGTAGTTAAGACATGCACATAATCAAGAACATATCACTCACCAAAGAATCGTTGAAGATGATCGATAGAAATAACAGTACTTCAAAATTACTCCGTACTTGATTTTTCAAATTGTTGTGAAGTGATGCTCTTTTTTAGTATAATTATGCAATAGTTGTGAAGTGACTGTTGAAGTGATTATAGGAATTCTCAGTAGTTATTTCCAAAGTCTTAATACGTCATAGTTTCAAAATTCTTAATACGTCATAAATTCACCTAGGGTAGTGGAATACTGAGTAATTACTATATTTCAAAATAATGTGTCTAATACGAAGTACTTTATTTTTATTAATAATATTAATTACAAGTAATATTTTAAATCCTAAGATATGAAACGATTATGTATCATATTTTATATACACTGTATATCATATCTATTATAAATACGCATGTACATATGGAGATTATGTATCATATTTTATATACACTGTATTCTAAACTATGTATATCATATCTATTTATATACACTGTATGTGTAATAAACACTTACATGCATTGAATAAAAAAATCATATAAAAAACTTTTATACGGGTAGTTTTGTCATAGTATATAGATCAATACATAATGTACATATGTACATCAAAACAGACACTTCTATAACCATGTTCAAATTCCAACATGTGCAACAGATATTAACTTATGTACATCAAAACAGACACTGTTTTAACTATGCATAAATTTTGAACATGTGCAACAGATATTAGCTTATGTACACCAAATCAGACACTTCTATAATCATGCACAAATTCCAACATGTGCAACACATAGTAACTTATGTACATCAAAACAGACACGGTTGTATATATATATATATATATATATATATATGTATGTATATATATATATATATATATGTGTATATATATATGTGTGTATATATATATATATATATATATATATGTATATATATATGTATATATATATATAAAGCTTTTATATGGGTAGTTTTGTCATAGTATATATTATAACCGCGAACACGGTTGTACATATTTCTATAATTGTTGTACATAACTCATCTAGTTACATATTACTGGAATCAAATCATAAGTTATTCTAATTAGATTTATGGGGCAGTTGAACACAATTGAATGCCTTATGTACACATATATATACAAACGCTTGATTATTAAATAATTTCATAATAACCAGTATGCATGCAAATTAAACATTACATTCAAACTTAATCAGACACGATTATGAACATTATCTGATTAGTTCTAATAAATTGAATCTTTTGGGTTATTATTATTACATAAGTTCAAATTAAACATTACATATATAAGAAAAAAACGAAATATAGTTATACATCTGGATAAAAATTTCTTGGCTCGAACAGATATCTCGAACTTATATAGTTTAATGCCTTGATAATCTTTAAACTAGATTTATGAAGTAAAAATAAAACATCTAGTTATATACATTAGATTGGTTAATTTCACTGAAGCATTCATAATCCGTCAAACATAGCCTTATGTACATATACATATACAAACGCTTGATTCGTAAATAATTTTATAATAAGTGTACGTAAGTTCAAATTAACTTGAGATTCTTCTTTTATCTAGTACTCCGTAACAAACATTACATATATAAGGAAAAAACAAAATATAGTTATACATCTGGATAAAAATTTCTTGGCTCAAACATATATTCAGCAAAGGTAGATGCTTGACGAAACATTTGGTGTGGAACACCTTCAAAATTTTCTCTTTCTGCTTCTTCAGAAGAAGAACCATGAAGATGAACTACATCTTCTGGAGATGCAAGTCGAAGTTGCATGTTGTGTAGTATATTTCTACAAAGCAGATCATCAGTATAATAGCATCTGCATTGCTTTAACAACAAGATACCATTCCTATGAAGAGAAAGTAATCCACTCTCAATTGTTGCATGCACACTCATACTGTACTCCATATCTAACAGAAGAGAATGAGGATGTGCCAAAAGTATTTGACCCCACCTCTTGCAAACAAGAGTCAATTTTGCAAACTCTTCCTTTCTAAAAGTAGGGTTGAGCCTTTTGAAAATTATTTCCATTATATTTTCATTTGCAAAAACTTTTTCAAATGATTCAACATATGGACTTGAAATAGGTCCATAAAAATTGGTAAATATAAAAGGCAACTTCTTCTTCTTTTGAGAAGCAAACCACAGTTTATGTTCTTGCCTAATATTGTATATCAGTCCATTACATGTAACATTCATCTTTTGTTGAGAAAGGAAGAGAGAAAAAGAGATATAGAGAGAGCACACAAAAAAAGAGGGAAAGAGAGAAACAGAGAGACAAAGTGAGAATTTGTTGAGAATATGGGATTTTATAGCACAAGTTTTTATAATATGGGATTATGTACACAAGTTTTTATAGCACAAGTTAGAAAAATAGATGAAGTTAATATAAACTGAATTGTGTGTGCTTTAAATTAATTTATGTACATCACGACGTCCAATAAATAAAACAGTGATTTTACCAATGTATAAAATGCCTTAAATGTAATACGTAAATTTAAATTGAAATAAAGTTCAATTAATCTGTAGACACATAAATTTAGGTGTAACCATTCAAATTCTGGATTCTATTAGACACAATTTTTCACTTTGGTAAATGAGGGATTTGATGGGTGAATTAAAATGTGTCTATCATACAGTGATTTTACCAATGTATAAAATGCCTTAAATGTAATACTTCCTCCAAGTTTCATTTCTTTCCTTATTTGGCCATACCTTTTCAATATTTTAATCCATTTATACATTAAATTTATTATTTTTCATTATTTTTCATTACTTTTTCATTTCGAACCCATACTTCCTTATTAGTTTTTCATTATTTTAATATAACCAAAAAACTTTGTGCCATTTTGGAATGGGAAGAACATTCAAACTTGGAGGAAGTACGTAAATTTAAATTGAAATAAAGTTCAATTATTCTGTAGACACCTAAATTTGGGTGTAACCATTCAAAATCTGGATTTTATTAGACACAATTCTTCACTTTGGTAAATGAGGGATTTGATGGGTGAATTAAAACGTGTCTATCATGCAGTAAATAAATATCTCGAAAATGCATAAGTAATAATTACAAAGGGGGTTGAGTGGAATTTCAATCAGTCATATATACTCCCCATACTAAGATTGAGAGCAGTTAAACTTTCAAAATTGAAAAACAAAACCCAAAAAAATGTATGTAGAACTGATGTACCCTCCTAAATGCATTATTGCAAATCTGTCATTTGAGTGGGTTGAGGATAACAAGGTTACCAGTAGATCACTAACTGGTTTAAGGAACAGGTTAAATTTCATGAACATCAAGTACATATTCATATATAACTTGTACATAACCCATCTTATAATCATAAGTTATATACACTGTCTTCTAAACTATGTACATCATATTATACACACTGTATTGTGTAATAAACACTTACATGCATTGAATAAGAAATCATATACAAAGCTTTTATACGGGTAGTTTTGTCGTACATAGATTAATACATATTGTTCATATTTACATACCAATAGATCACTAACTGGTTTAAGGAACAGGTTAATGGCCTTGGGTTATCCGGTGGAGAAGATAATGCTAAAGTGGGTTTCCGGTCCAAATGGTCCGATCTTCACCAGAGCTGCAGTCATTTGTTTCAAGAGCGGTTATCAGAACTACCTCCACGCGTATAAGCTGCAACGGGCCTTTGAGGACTTCGGAAGAGGGAAACTTGAAATGGGGATGCAGATTCATCCATACAATGGACCTCGCTGTTGGGTTGCCTCATGGATGGATGACCAATATTTGTCTAGTCACACCGCTTACAGGGTGGTTCCACTGACGTTGAGGGGAGAGGGTGGATATTTGGCGGACATGACGGATATCTGCCACTATGAGATCTGCCTGGAGGCCTTGTGGCAGATTTACCCCAACTTCTACCCTTGAAAAGATGGTCCAGGTAAGTGATCGGGGGACCCTAGCATATGGATGTTATTTTGCAAGCATATGAATTTTTCTGGTCTGGTTTTGTGCATATGCACTTACTGTTAACTCGGATTGTAATTTAATACTCTAATCCTACTTTGAATGTATTGTACTGCAATTATTAATCAGTTATATTTTGGAACGAACTAACTATGGTATGAATGTTAACTACGGATTTGACGTAGCTGTTCTTGGTAGTACTGATTTGTAGTGAATATGCATGCAATTTATGGTGAATGACTTCCAGTTCAGTCGATATGATCAGTACCCTCTATTCGTTAGAACATTAGTCGATATGATCAGTACCCCAAATCTGTTAGGGTTCATAAAGAGAGGAGTAGTTGTGGTAAAGAATGGAAATGGTGGTTATCGATTTTACATAATTCCATATTAGATCTACGTATCTCAACTAGTTATCCATGTACAAATTTGAACATGTACAACAAATATTAACTTATGTACATCAAAACGGACATTTCTTCAACCATGTATAAATTCCAATACACTACTTTAACCATCATAGGACATAAGTACTTTAAGTGTACATAAAGTAATCTTTAGTGTACATAAGGTGCAGTTAAACACATTTGAAAATCAAATTGTAAGTATATAGGGTATTATATGTTGTACATAAGTTCATTGGGTATCATAGGACATAACGTAATATATACTGCCTTAATGTAACACAATAAGTTATGAACATGAATATGTGCAGTATAGGTTATATACAACTCATCATATGTTATGTACACTAAAAAAGTCTCTGATTTAATATATACTGCCTTAATATAACACAATCAAATGCAATAAAAGTGAATACTCTATATGTCTCGAAATATAATCAAGTAAATTGCATATGCAACTGACGTCTCTCGATGAAAAAGTATAGCTTTGCAGTCAAAAGTCATCATTACATTGCAGTCATCATTACTTGATAGTAGGTATACTCCATACTTAGTTCCAATATAAATTCAAATACACTGCTTTAACCATGTATAAATTCCCACTTCTGTACATCAAAACGGACACTGCTTTAAACATGTATAAATTCCAATAAACTACTTTAACCATCATAGGACGTAAGTACTTCAAGTGTATATAACGTAATTTGTAGCGTACATAAAGTGCAGTTGAACACATTTGAATATCAAATTGTAAGTATATAGGATATTATAAGTATATCAAATTGAATGCCAAGATTTATGAAATACGAAAATATCAAGTTCATTTAAATATTATACAAAAACATAAGACATAACTATTTTAAACATACATAAAATTATAGGAACATAAGAAATTAATCAATTATTACAAATTCATTTCGGCTATGAAACATTAAAGCTATTTGGTACACTTGTGACCTATAGTCATATAAACTAGATAAATAATCATCAGCTTCATCTTCGCCAGATTGAAGAGCATGCAATAATATTCTAGCATGAATATTATCAGTCAAATAGCATCTACACCTGCTTGAAACTACAACACGACCCCTAAAAACAACCGTTATTCCATTATGTACAACAGTGTTAGGCACATGCATTAAATGACGAAACCAAGTGTATAGATTTGATGCACATAACATTAATAACCCTAAAGAGACAGTATTATATCTATGAATATGTGCAGTATAAGTTATGTTCAACACATTGTATGTTATGTACACTAAAAAAGTCCCTCATTTAATATATATACTGACAATTGACTGCCTTAATATCACAATCAAATGCAATAAAATTGAATACTCTATATTTCCCGAAATATAATCAAGTAAATTACATACGCAACTGAGGTCTCTAAATGCAAAAATCATCATTACTTTGAAATGACAAGTCAGCTGTGGTACTCTAGGATGAAAAAGTCATCATTACTTTGCAGTCATCATTACTTCGCACTACTACAAAAAGTGTCAAAGAAACCAGTTAAAAATGGCATAAGAAACCGGTTAACAACCGGTCTCCATCTCACCGGTGTCTTAACCCTAAAAAACCGGTTAAAGAATGTGGTCTCATTGGTGAAGTTAAGAGACTTAATATTACCTAAAAGTGGTCTCTTTGCTCTATACTTAAAAGACTGGAGGTTAGTTATAACCGGTCTCCTTGAGTTGTCTAAGAGACCAGTTTTACAAGAAAAATGGTCTCTTTGAGGAGAGCTAAGAGACCAGCATTAAAAAAAAGTGGTCTCTTTGAGTTGTATTAAAAGACCTGTTTAGAAAGGAACCGGTCTCTTACAATAGTTGATTTCAACCAGATATCATCCACTATCGACGTTTATTCTTCAATTCCGAGATAATATATATCACATATAAACTTGTGAACAATAATAATATACCATCATATAAACTACTCCGTATTAAAAAAAACACGGTAATAATAATAAAAAGTTGTTTGTTTCATATATATATATATATACATGTGCGAAATTTACACAACAAATGTGCATGCGCTAATATAATCATTGTTTTAAAAAAAATGTGCGGAAAAAAAACATCGATTGATAAAATGAGTTGGCAATACAAAAAAGTTCTAATAATGACTACGGTAAAATTAGGCTTCGCTAATATCTACATTGTCATTGTCTTCGATATCCTCGTCTTCAATTTGGTCGAATAAATATGTTGCCCAAGTATTTCTAACCTCGTCAATATTCTCTTGATCATATGAGTCACGAATTCCGGGAAAATACTGCAAAAAAAAGTCAATTAGCATATAAATATACGTATCAGCATGCTACTCGAAACTATCAAAAGCTTTTCACGTATTCTGTCAACCTTAACACTAAATCTTGGATGATGACTTTATTAACGGTCGGATAATTTCACAACAGTTGAACCTGTAGAATGCAGTCATATAGTAGCAAATTTGATAAAATTCAACCTTGAACTGTAAAAGGCCAAGCTTAAACCATGAGTACAAGGCTTTCGAAAAATTCAACATGTAACAATAGAACATCTATCAAAGCCAGAAATCCTCCTACCACCAAATATCCTCATCACGAGTCCATATGAAGCATCACCAAACAAGATATATAGAGTACAAAGACTGAATCACAAAGGCATATGCTAGTGACATCACGATTTCTAATGGTCTAGGATACACATTGCATTTTTCATACTAACGATAAATATCCTCCAAAATTATCAAATCACAAAGACATTGAATGTGTTAATCAACATACAGAGAGACAGGCAGCTTTATCAAATCCCACAAGACAGTTTAATACTAACAACTATGATCTGAAGTCTCTTTAATCAAACAAATTCTGAATTGACAAACTTGACGAAGAGCAATTGCCGTAAAAAACACAAGCCCACAATATTATCCTCAAAATTATAATGACAAACAGGACAAATAATGTTCTAAAAAGGACGTCCAAGCCTATTTCGGTGACCTTGATTTTGGGTATGGACGACCAAGCCTATTTCGTTCGCCAAACTTACAAATGTAACAACCCATTACTAAAGACAGAGCAAAGCAAAGAAAGGGAGTCAAGCAACTAACAGTCACTGAACTAAAGAACCTGTTATGAAGACTTAGGCTCTGTTCTCTTGGACTTGTATTCAGACAGTTTCAGTTCAGTTCAGACACATTCAGTTCAGTTCAGTTCAGACACATTCAGTTCAGTTCAGTTCAGTTCAGACACATTCAGTTCAGTTCAGTTCAGTTCAGACACATTCAGTTCAGTTCAGTTCAGAGCCATTTAGTTCAGTTCAGTTCAGACTCATTCAGTTCAGTTTAGACACTTTCAGTTCAGTTAAGTTAAGTTCAATCAGTTTCAGTTCAAAAGAACATGACCTTAAGAAAAAGAGGAGAGTTCACATTAAAGAAACTGTGCAGCTAATGACAAACAGACTGCACATAAGACAAAGACAGGGAGCATTTACATCGTTTAACAAACTACATTCTAGATTCTACATAACAAGTATCATAGGCATCAAACCAATATCCCAACAATCATCACAATCATACAAGCGCATTATACATTTACACCCCGAGGAGTGAAGTTCCAATTGTTGCATCACTAGCCAAAAACAAGGCAATATCATATAGGCCAACTCAGTTTAAACAAACAGCAGAGAGATAACAAGACAGGAAACCGAGACCATTGAAACACAGAACAACCTGAGACAAGCTGAACTTTTACGTTGTTTAACAAACTACATCATACATTCTACATTCTACATAACAAGTATCAAAGGCATCAAACCAATGTCCCAACAATTTATCACAGTCATACACGCGCATTACACCCCGAGGAGTGAAGTTCCAGTTGTTGCATCACTAGCCAAACACAAAGTGATATCATATAGGCCAACACAGTTTAGACAAACAGCAGAGAGATAACAAGACAATAAACCGAGACCATTGAAACACGGAACAAGACGCCGTAACAAGCTTAAAAATGATGGGGGCATGGAAGTACAACCTGAGACAAGCTGACAACAACAGGTAACAAAGAAGATTTAGCAAAGTAATTAGGGCTATTCAAGAACTTGCAAACCCTAGGACAAAGCTTAACAAAAGCGGAAACCGGAGGATTCGAAGCACAATCAACCACTCTCCCCAAACAACAGATTAAATATAAACAACAGATTCAAACACCAACCAATAAGTTGACTAAAAGCCTATTTGAATACACCAAGGTTATTAAATCAATCAAACATACGGATCAAGCCCCCACAAACTTGAAAAAATCCACATGGATATTAAGGAAAACTAAATAGGGGTTCAATAGTTACCTCATCAGGAATCAATTGTCGTCTACTCGCGATAGTCTCGATCATGTAACGACATACATAGTACCCACAATCTTTCGTGCCTTGAGCTTGACGAGGACACTATCATAATGAAACACCAATCAACTTACATGAATAATAGCTAATAGCATTGGTTCAAGCATGTAGTGAATTTGTCAAGATTTTATTATACATACCTTGATGTTCTTCCACCTAACCGGATTTTTTTTCAGTTTCATGATATCCTTTCGATAATGATTGCTAAACTTTATAATACCACTACGGAAAATTTCACCTCATAAGCAGAAGGACTAAATAAAATAATATTAGAGTAATTAATATTATTAATCGATAATGACAAGGTGACGTACTCATTGATAATCCGTTGGGCAAATTCACTAATAGTATCTAATCCAGCCGGATCAAGCCAAAAAACAGTTCCGTTCCAAGGACTTATCGCAGCTAGCATCCAATGTCGGCTGTACCAAAATTTATTAGTAGAGATAAAAGAAAATAGTCTCTTCATTTTTTATCATTTAGCTAGTCTAATTGGAGTTGTTTTGTGAGGGAAAAAAAGAGACAAATATAACTAAATGGAAAAAATGGAGGGACTAATATTTATAATAAGCTAAAAACATTAATAATAAACAATGCAAGACTTACTGATCATGGAAAGGTGCAAAAAACAGTTGATTACGATTTTTTCCTTCATTGCACCCAAATGTACGATACAAGTAGTCTGATCGTTCATGTTCAATGGTTGGTGTCAAAGGAGAGATATAATTGGAATCACAAAATCCATACATTCCGGATACGCCGTCTTTGTGACACGATTCACTCAAGTACCTTACATATTAAAATATACTCATGGAAAAACTAATAATAACCTTACTAAAAGCGTAAATGAGACAACTCAAAGTTATAAATAAATACATACTTGATGAAAATTGACATGTGAGATGATCCGATTTCCTTTTGGAAGCACCAATCCAATAGGTCTTCGTAGTCAAGTCTTACTTCCATTTGATGGTTAAACACACTTTCCGGAACGGATATAATGAGGTCTCGATTGCTCTTTTTCAATAACATGGCATCTTTTTTTAAAGCCTTCAACATCCCCGAGTTAACCTTGATAAGATCTCCCTTTGTGATAGTGTATGGTTTGGTGGTTGCATTTTCTAAGGGTGGTGATTGTGAGACATCAACATTTGTCGTTCGCTTATCATACTTAAGAAAAATAAAAGAAAACTATATCAGATGGTACTTATTCACATTACATTTATGATAGATCAAATTAGAAAATAAAGCTGTGCAGATGGCAATAGTAATTTAGCATTAATGTATGTACCTTTTTCTTAGGAAATATCAAGTGAGCAGGCCAAGAAACAAAAGCATGTTTCGCTTGACATACTACACTACACTCCTCGTTAGGACATGGTAATGGTGCTGTTGGCACAATTTCTTCAGTAATGGAGACTCGTCGATGATCTTAAGACACAATGTTGAAATGATTCAAAGTCACTTCCGTTCCCTCGGATATGTGCACTTGTCCAATTGCAACAATTTGGATCTCTTTATTAACTTCGATCGCTAAGCAACATTCATGAATACCCTAGTACATATGAACTCAAGAATCTTTATGTTGAAGATGAAAACATAGTATACAATAGTATCTACAATATGCCAAGACCAATTCATATTGAAATACATTAAACTTACTACCGAGGAGCATTAAAAGACATAACATATTAACAAAATAATCATCTGCAAAAATGCATAGTTGAATTGAGCTCATTTTAATACCTTTGCCAATTTAAGCTCACTAATAGGAGTGTCATAGTCTGTATCGGATCGACGGACAACCTTGGGTGATGAGTTTGGCTGCTGATCAGAGTAATGTTGAGGTTTTAGGGCAGTCTCAACATTTGTTTCAGGCCAAGGAACAAAGTAGGTATCAGTTTGTCGCTCTTGTTCATGCTCTTGCGGCTGAGATTTACGCATATTGTTGTTGGAAGTATTGATCAAGGTGTTAGACCATTGGGCAAAGCAGTCATCACCTTTGGTTAGAAGTTGGGTGAAGAACCCATCTTCATGCCCTCTTCTAACACAAAACTGATCACCGTTCTGATCATTTAAATTTCCAGGTTTTGCATTCGTGACACCAATTTGCTCGCTTAAATGCCCACCATAACTACTAAATTGGCCAATTCCTTGGCCATTTAAAGCCCCAAGTCCGCTTACACCAGCTATGTGTTGCTTCACTTGCTCCTGATTCAAGCAAGACATCATTATGGTCATCATAAATTGCTGCTGCTGTTGTTGGTTGTTTCTCATAAGTGCTAGCTCCGACTTCAGATCCCTTATATCAATGCGCAGTTGGCTCGGTGGTGTTGGTTTAGAAAACCCAAAATACTGTTTAATAGTGATACCCGATCCAATACCCCTTACACGTCCACCATGCTCTGGTTTCTTTAAAGCTCTTGCCAAAATATCATCTCGACCACCCTCTAACACTATTTCACCCCTTTCAACTTGTACCTTCAGTGCATTCTAAACGAAAACTTAAAAGAATCATGTATGAGTATATACGACAACAAATAAACTTAAGCTAATAATGTGAGGGAAAAGTTATTTTACAATCGCGTCTGCAATATCTTTGTCAGCTTGTGTAATATAGGTTACTTCTCCATTTACGACACGTGAATGAGCTCTATCCCACAATTCATGTCGAGGCACTTCATCAACAATGTTCCCTTTTTCCCTTTCCTTTTCTATCTATCATTTCATGAAAACACAGAGTAGTAGCAACAATGGTAAGGTGAATAAAAATTGTAAATAAACTAATAAATTTTACTAACATACAATCTCATCTTCATAGTGTAGGTATCCGAGACACCCTCCTCGATAGGTCGAGTCTTTGAGATTTGATCGTCTTCGATTTTCTTCACTTATCTCCTTCTAATATTTAAAAAAGGGTAAACCATAGAGCATTATGTTTTTGCTGAATTTTCAATTAAAATTTTATAAAACACATGGAAACATAAACCTTGAACTTTTCGGTAGTGCATAATTCCTTAAATTTATCCCAAACCGGTTGACTTATGAAAGGATATTTCCATGGTGGTCTTCTTCTTAATCTCCCAGATCTCTTATACATCCACTTGCTCCTTAATCTGGTCTTAAAAGCTCTCCATTTATCATCAGCTTGAGATAAGATCCATTCTCTACGGCCGCTTTGGATTGTGAACCCCTTCTGTGGAAAAAACTTACCAAGCACACTTATAACGAAAAAAGAAAACAGATAAAAACAGATAAGAATGTATGAAAATCTCTTCTCAAGAGGCCTCGTCAACCTCCTGCTCTCTATTATGACATTTCCTCTATGACATGTATGTGTTGGTTTCTTGTAAAAAGCTAGCTAGCTTCCATACATTCCATATATTAGTATACTAATGCAAGTATATTGCACAAATTAAACAGATTGTCTCACAACACAGTGCAAGGGAATTTGTGATATCAGAGTTAGCTCACAAGAAACTTAAATGGGAGAAAACCACAGATATCATACCAACAACAGGTTTCTTTACAAAGCAACCAAGAGAACAATATAGTGCAGTTAAGGACACCACTGATTATCTCTGGTATAGAACCAAAATCAACCTCCTGCTCCAAAAATCCACAACTACATTCCAAAAGCACAAAACATATACGGTGTATATTTTGCACTTTCATTATCAACTTGTACTCCATTTTATATTGGCTTATTGGACAACATAACTTGGTTTTAAGAGGTGCAAATATGGATCGATGCTTAAGATGTTCAGGTTTGATCTAAAAATACAATATACTAGAGGCTAGAGCTTACAACTGTTACAAAACGCGCAGCTGTAGGCCTATCACGACTTCATCAGTATATCAGTCACTTAAAATATACTCGTCGTATAACATTATACTCCAAGACCCACATGGCCACATACCATCTTACTCCATGAAATACTTTCATCTAAACTGAGCTAAGTGGACTATCCTGGCCTCTACTTCATCATCTCAACAGCTAAACTTTCGCAGGATCACGTTCCTAACCGTATACTCTTATAAATGGCTTCATAGATCAGACTTGCCTAAACTAATGTCTGAAATGGTTCATGTTCACAACCTGTATGTGGCTTCATTATATATAGCTTCGTTATATTGTTAATGGATAATAATATGGCCGATTCTAATATTTTCATTCAGTAAGGTGTACGATCACGTGGTACTTCACTACGATACTACATGCCATGTACCCAAAAATTTCTCTTTGCTAAAACATATTGTGTTATTGACTACTGTGTTGCAAAAACCCATGTCCTCAACCACCATATTGTTTTTTAATTGCAAACCATCCATGTAGGGATTTTCTGTTGCTATGTGGTTGCTGCATTCCCTTTTTCATCCCTTTTTACAGTTGCATTCTAATTTCTATCACTAAATGAAACAAGTGTGATCTGTTCTGTTCAGGTGGCTCCATATGAACGTCCAACTCTCAATACAAGAGTAATCAATCTAAGGCACTTCCTACTTTCTACTTTGACAAGCCACTTGCTACTTTCACTCACACTTCAAGAGTTAGCAATCTAAGCCAAAACTAAAGCCAACAACAGCATATAAAAACTCAGCTGCTAGTACTACACTAATCAACACAGCAAAGAGTAACCAAACCAGAATTGGCTCAAACATAGCCTTTCTATGTTTTATTGCTCGACCCGATTGTACTCCAATTAATCTAAATCAGGAAAACAAATCAGATTATAAACTAACCAGAAAGATTGAGCACTTATAACCTGAAATTCGACCAAATTTTACCAAATAAATAATCCAAACAAAGTTTCCTTGTTTTGAGCATAAAGAAAAGTAATATGTTGATACCGTGATTAAATTGTACAAGTCGTTCAGTTCAGAATCCGGGATCAGTTTCCAAGTTCTGTAGGTGATGCACACTCGTTCTCGGACAACAACTCCCATATAACGCATGAAATGCTTTCGGTTTCCACCGCGTGGAATTTTATGTATTGGATGCCAATCTAATTCAATTTGTATCCCCTTTTGTATTGCAGCTCCCACATATGCAAGAGTGGTTCGACCTCGCTCATCTTCACGATTACACTTTTCAACCTCGGAATCAGAAGAGGCTGGGTCATGATCTCCAGATGAGCATACTTTCTTTCTTTTTTTAGCCATAAACCTATAAAGATGTAAATGACAAAAATAAGATTACACAACATAAACAATACAAACATGGAGAAAATAATGGTAATCAAAGTTAACATTAGCTCACAAACAAAAAAATCAGCATCTGAATGAATATAAACATCCTAATGAATATAAACAGAAAAGTGTGTTTTTTTCGGATATAAATCTGTGAGATCAAATCTGTTTTTTTTTACCTTAGCTACTTTTACGACGGCGCTTGTTAGATTTGCTTATTTCGATATTGACGTCAACCCATTCACCGTCGTCATGGTCATTGCGTACATATGTCATCGAATTTTCACTCAAATCATTCACGGAATCCTCATTCTGAAAAAATTTGGTTGATGGTCTTTCCTCCAGATCAAAATCCTCATCCCAGTCATCAATATCGTGTCGGGATCGTGGTGTGATAACAACTGACCTTACTTTATCACTTGGATCCGTCACATAAAATACCTGTTTTGCTTGGCGAGCTAGTATATATGGATCTTCCTTGTGACTAAGCTTCTGAAGGTTGACCAACGTGTGACCAAACTCATCATATTCAACTACAGCATGAGAATCAACCCAATTGCACTTGAAAACTGGTATAGAGAAATCAGAATAATGCATCTCGATGATCTCCTCAATGACCCCATAGTATAACATTTTGCCATACACCGGATGTTTATCTTTGGCACTAGCAAAATGCATAGCCTCTGCTTCCACGGATACCCCACTATTTTGCATTGTACTAATTTCGTCTTGCTCCTTAGTGTAGAATGTACAACCATTTATGACATATCCAGAATAACAAGAGGCGTTGAAATTGGGTCCACGTGCTAAACTCTCAATTCGATCACATTTGATATGTGATGAATCTTCAAGTTCTCTCCTAACCTCATCTCTAAACCAACTGGCAAATAACTTGTTATGTTCTCCGAGTAAAGATTTCTCATTTGCTCTCCGATTGTTTTCTCTTAGAAAAACAATGTGCTTCTTAATATATGGTCCGACTTCATCCTCATTAAAAAGAATATAAGTGTGAGCCATGTGCCACTTCTCTAAAGACAAGTCAAGTCGCTTATGACCTATAGTTCCTTTTCCTTCAATTCTACCGCTATGTTTTGACAAAGGAATCCCGATCATCTTCGCATTTCCTAGAAATTCACTACTATACGCAACAGCATCTTCACAAAGCACCCTCTCAGCAATACAACCTTCCGGCCTATAGTGATTCTTAACATATCCTTTATAAGTTTTCATTTCTCTTCCGAAAGGATATTGATTTCTCAAATATAAAGGACCACAAAATCTCACCTCTCTCACCAGATGAACCGTCAAATGAATCATGACATCAAAAAAAGATGGAGGAAAGTACATCTCTAATTGACACAAAATGACTACAATTGAACTTTCCAAGGAATTCAAGTCTTTAGGATCTATGACTTTGCTATATATCGCATTGAAGAACGAACATAATTTAATTATTGTTGAACGAACATTTTTAGGTAAAATTGCACGAATAGCCACAGATAACAGATTTTGCATCAAAACATGGCAATCGTGAGACTTAAGACCCAAAAGTTTCAAATTTCCCATTGAAACAAGACTCTTGATATTAGAAGAATAACCCTCGGAAACTTTTACACCAGCTAAACAATCACAAAATTCTTTCTTCTCTTTTTTCGAGAGTGTATAAGCAGCCGGTGGCAAGAATTTTTTGTTGTTCTTGTCCCTAATGTGTAATTCTTTTCTAATCCCCAAAGCTTTCAAGTCATCTCTAGCATTAATACCATCTTTTGTTTTTCCCGAGATATTTAGTAATGTACCTACTAAGCTATCACACACATTTTTCTCGATATGCATCACATCCAAAGAATGTCTCACAAACAAAAATTGCCAATACGGTAAGCGCCAAAATATAGAACATTTTTTATACCCTTGTTTGGGTAGGGTAGATCCCTTGGTTTTCCCAAAGGTAACCTGAATGTCTCTCACTTTTTCAAACACCTCTCTACCCGTCAAGACTCTTGGTCGTCCATTCAACTCATGTTCCCCATTAAAGGCCTTTTTCAACTTTCGGTAAGAATGATCGATTGGCAAAAATCGGCGATGCCCATCATAAATAGTTTTCCTAGATGAGGTCAGCCACTTTCCCACGGTACCATCCTCACAAATAGGACAAGCTGTTTTTCCTTTCACGGTATACCCAGACAAATTACCATACACAGGATAATCTTGTATAGTGCAAAACAACATTGCTCTAAGGTTAAATGTCTCATTTCTATGTGCATCATAAACTTCTGTGCCTGTTTCCCATAATATCTTCAAATCATCTACGAGGGGCGCTAAGTACACATCGATGTCATTTCCTGGTTGTTTAGGCCCGGAAATCAACAAGGAAAGCATCATGTACTTTCTTTTCATGCATAACGAAGGAGGCAGGTTATACGTAACCAAAACTACCGGCCAAGTACTATAGGTCGAACTAAGAGAGCGGAATGGATTCATACCATCTGTGGATAAGGCAAGGCGCAAATTACGTACTTCTTTACCAAGCTCAGGGAAATTTCCATCAATAAACCTCCATTGTGGGGAGTCAGCTGGGTGTCTAAGTTTATCATCCTTAATTCGACCATTATGATGCCATGTCAAATTTTTTGCATCTTTTGCATTCGAAAAAAGACGTTTAAATCGTGGTATAATGGGAAAGTACCACAACACCTTTGCTGGAACTCCTTCTTTCTTCTTATAGCGTGAGACATTACAAATGGGACAACTCTTCAATGATTGGTACTCATTATGATATAATATGCAGTCGTTAGGGCATGCATGAATTTTCTCATAAGGCAAGCTCATTGAACATATTATCTTTTTTGCCTCATATGTTCTACTTGGGATAACATTATCATCCGGTAGCATATCTTTCACTACCTCGAGAAATTCAGTAAAACCGGTATCACTCAAACCATGAGCTGCCTTTAAATTATATAATCTGAGTACACTTGATAGTCTTGTATATTTTTTGCATCCTTCATATAAGGGCTTTTCGGAATCAGATAATAAAGTTTGAAATTCGGATGGATTTCCATCAAACTTCTCTTGAACTTCTCGTAACATATCCTCTATCCTATCACCCTCATTTAAATTAGGCGTTTCAGATAAGTTATTCCTATCATTTCCTTCCTTATCTTCCCCATGCCAAATCCAAACAGTATATGTTCTATCAAAAGCTGATTTGCTTAGATGATTAAGTATTTCATCGGCTCTTTTATATAGAAAATTATGACATTTAAAACAAGGACAAGGTAGCTTAGTACGCCCTCTGGAGTTCTTATTGATAAATTCTTTTACTCCAGCTATATACTCAGGGTCACCCGGTTTTGACAATGATATCCAACTACGATCCATATCTACAAATTGTGTAAAGAAAATTATCATATGCCTCGCTAACTACTATTGATAATTTATTCAAATCAACCGACTAAATATGGAATTATAATAGTTGTTCACATAATCTATCATGAGCCTAAATGTCGGACAATTCGGAAATTTTGATCTAATCTAAGTGAACTAAAAACTTTACAAAAATCAAAGTGACAAACCATAAAGCCAGTACCAAATCAAACAAAAACAAACAATGCTAGAGATTTCGAGAGCATTAAAACTGAAATATACACTTCATCCATTCAACTAAATCAACCAAACAAAAAAGCAGAAAACTCGACAAAAAAAACCCTGAAATACACACTTCATCCATTCAAATGAATCAGTTAAACACAAATAATGGTAATTAAACGAATTCCACAGCATGATATAAGAGAAATACGATCTACCCTGAAACGAATTCCATATGATAACTAAATCAATCAAAAGAAAACAAACAATAATCAATCAATCAGAAGCAAATACGATCACCGACAACCGACCAGTCTACAGACACAAAAATGGCATTCAATTACGAAGGAAAGAGATCGCAGAACGAATGAATATATGGCATTCAATTATGAAGGTGTTTTTTTAGCACGAATGAATGAATATATGGCTTCTGACAGTTTTAGTCTACAGACAGAAAAATGGCATTCAATTATGAAGGAAAGAGATCACAGAATGAATGAATATAGTCTCGATATATCCGTCTGTCTTGCACCAATTCGCAGCAATTAACATGAACCTTTCAGTCAGGAATTCTAACTGGTACCTCAACAGAAATCAGCCAAGCATTTCGATCACGCTGTATGTCTGTCTGTTTCAGTGTACAGACAGACAGCAAAATGGTAGAATGAATGAATGAATATAGTCTCGATATATATCCGTCTGTCTTGCACCAATTAGCCAGAAATTCTAACTGGTAGCTCAACCGAAATCAGAACATAAGCATTGCAAACAGATTCTACATTTCCACCTACAATTCTTCGATACAAGTATACAACTCTTAACCCAGAAGCTCATTCGATCAAGCAAATTGCCTAAAAATACGCGCGCAGAAATAAAATTGGGAGAGAAATAAAAAACAAACCTGAAACTTGGGCGTGGGGACTTCAGCAATTCACATTCAAATTTTGAAGAAAACTTGAATTGGGTGTTGGTTTACTGCAAAAATTAGGGACGGAGCGAGTAAGGAGTTGCAAAATTCAGGTGATGGATGAATTTTAATTTGGGTTTGGGGAGGAAGACGTGCTGCTGCGTGGGACTTAGCTTACTGGAATTGCTGAGGGATAGACGGGATGTAGCGCGCAAAAAGAGGGAATTTGTTTGTATTTTTTTTTTTTTGAAACTAATTTGTTTGTAGTTAAGAAACCGGTTATTTGTAAGTAAGGTTTCTTAATCTATGAAACCGGTTATATAAGTTGACTGGTGTCTTAAACATAATTTTAAGAAACCGTGTATATAAGAAAAATGATCTCTTAAATTAAGACACCGGTTAGGTTGTCCAACCGGTGTTTTATTAATGATTATAAGAGACCAGCCACAAAAATAAATGGTTTCTTATTATTAAGAAACCGGTTAAACAATCTAACCGGTGTGTTAGGGGTGGTCTCTTAGGGCATTTTTGTAGTAGTGTCGCAGTAGGTATACTCCATACTTAGTTGGTAATTCAAGTATAGCTTTTTATATGTACACATATCCATTAAAAGCAAGAGATACTGCTTTCAGACATGTATCATGTACAACGCATATTTACTTATGTACACCAAAACAAACAGTGCTTTATTTATGTTGTAGTATAAATTATGTACAACACAGTGTAACTTTATGTATATTTGAAACAATTTTAAAATACACCATTAATAGTAGTTTAAATATAACTTTATGTACAACACATCGTAAGTTATGTAACACTACTTTAATTCAATATCTACTACAAGTTACGAGTAATAGAGTATACCATAATCAAGTCCCATAAGGTATGACATAAGCAAGTGATGTCTCTAAATGCAAAAATCATCAATACTTTGAAATGAAAAGTCGGCCGGGGTACTTGATTATGAAAAAGCCATGATTACTTTTGCAGTCAATATTAAATATAGTAGAGTAGTTTTTTATGGGTAAAATAATACTCTTACTCTATACTTTGACAGTGCTATACCTATTATGTACAGTGAAACAACAAAACATAGAAGACTAAACTCCCTTTGTGAGTATTTAATACCCCAACTCCATTTCAGATAAAATCTTTAGCAAATTTCTCCTTAGTACCTCCGATGAATTGGTGCAAATGATGTGTTCATTAACTTGCACTAATTCATCTAAGGTACTAAAGACAAATCAACTAAAGAATTTATTTGCATGGTACTTGATGAATAATTATAATTATTTCTAATTAAATAATGCAAAGAGGAATGGATTGTGGTTGTGGGTGTGGGTGTGGTTGTAGGTGTGTTTTCGTCAATTTATACTGTAAATGGGATGGTATAACTGGGGATGGTATAACTGGGGTAGATATATATGGAAGAATATAGGAGTAAATGCTGATGTATATCCACGCGTAAAAAGCAACCTTTCCCAAAATGACAAACGTGTCCAAGTACACTGTACAATGTATCTCCCCTGTACAATGTATATGCACTGTACATTGTATCTTACAATGATTGAATCATTTTGAATCATTTTGAATTACATTAATAATAATAATTCGTGATTTATATACAAATTTGACATTACAATTTTATATATTTGCATATCATCTGTATATACAACCAAATACATCATTGTATATATTTCTATATTAGTTGTACATAACCTATCTATACAAATTTAACACATTTGTAGCTTTACTGTACATGCAGTGATTGAATCAAATTTTCTGCTCAATTGCGTTAATAATTCTTGATGTACATATTTCTAGTACAACATGATGTACATATGTAAATATTACATGTTCATAACCCATCTAAAATATTTACTACGTACATTTTATGTTTTTGAATAATTACGTAATATACAAATTTAATAAATATATATCTTTTTTTTTATGTAAAGTACATATATAAATACCATATGTACATAATCATTCAAGGACAACTTACAGTGATTGAATCATATTTCTTTGTGAATTACGTTAATAATTGTTGATGAACAAATTTGCACTACGTAATGTATATATATGTAAATATCACATGGACATAATCCATCTAAGGACATAAGTATACATAATTCCATATTAGTTATTGTGGACATGACATAGGTCCACCCCGACGCGGCCACGCGCGGGTTTGGGGAGGCGAATGAATCTCCATATGAGAATGGATCGAATTGAAATTTAAATCGAAGTTGGAGTCGCCACCGAACTTTGTGGTAGTTTGGGCCCGTTCGAACCCACTCTATGTCGTAGTGGGCCGTGTACAAAATACGGCCCATTTCCGATGTCAGAGTTGATTGGGTTTGTCCCTTTGCATTTTGATACCGATACCGACATTATCGGATACCGTGTATTGAATGACTCTCGTTGCCAATGGTTTCGGACATCCGGAAACCGAGGTTCTGAGTAAGGGGTGAGGGTAGGTGTTGGGAAGCCCACTAAGGACACCCAACCCCGCCCGCACATTAGCGACCTCTACTAGGATATTATTTGATGTTTTAATACGCGTGTTAGTTGGACGATGAAATGATATGCAAACACTGTTTTCCCTAAGCACGCGAGAAATTGAATGGGTTGCTAAGTCGATTTAATGCAACTAAAATTAACGTCAAAGTTGTATTTTAGAATGTGAGGTTCGTTTTAGTATAATAAAACAAACGAAAAGAAAAGAAATTGCTACAAACATGAACAAACAAGTTAGTAACGATTTGTAAATTGAATATGAATACGATAATATGCATGGTTTTAAAAAGATAATTCGCGTGATGGATTAACACGCGTTGACCGGGGTCAATAAAAATAAAGTCGATATCTGAAGAAAAAAAAAACGTTGTTTTGTCTAAAAAACGATGTTCGAAAAAAATAATAAAAAAACAAAAATTGCGCTGCGTTTCAGCCGGCCGTCCGACCCGCCCGGGGTGCGCGCGACTCGCGCCCCGGCTTGTCTCGAACTCGATTTTTTTGAAAATCGATGATTTTATTAAATCGCGTACAAATATCGCATAACTTGTACTCGATTCAACATTCTCGATATTCGTTATATTCGATATTCGATTATAAAATCGATATCAGATATTCGGAATAATTTAGGAAAATATGAAAAAAGGTTTTGATAAATCGTTTTGTAGAATTAGAAAAACGATACTTAAGAAAAAATTAGAGAAAACTAAGAAAGGGACCGCGAATTCCAGGCTCCCGCGCGAGTCGCCTGGGAGGGGCGCGACTCGCGTGGGCTGCTGTCTCGGCTCGTTTATTTTCGAAAGTCGTTCATTTCGATAGATCGCGTACAAATATGAACTAATTTATACTCGATTTATACTTTCGATATTCGTTGTATTCGATATTCAATTATGAAATCGATATCGAATATTCGGAATGACTTTTAGAAAAGGTTTTATAAAATTGTTTTGAAAAGAATTTGAACGAAACAAAAAAGAATGTTAGTTCTCTCCGCGTTAAAATCGTTGTATTCTATAAAAAGCAACGATTTTTTAGCATCAATGAGATTAATGTAATTCTTTTAATACGATATTCGACTAGAGAGTCGGTATCGTATTTTTAGAAATATTCGTTATATGAAAATAGTTTTTGTAGTATCGATATTAGAAATAAATACGAAATGCGACAAATGACCCATAAAAAAACGACCGACGAAGACACGACACAAAAAGAAGAAGAAAACGAGAGAAAGGAAGGAAGAAAAGAGAGAAATTGGGTTTGATTTTACACCCTCAACCTACATGCTTTGTTTACTCGGATCGGGGCTCGTCGGAATGTGGTTTGGACACAGGAGCGTCGAGGTAAAGTAGGTGAGTTGATGGTGGTATGGGACGTGAAGGGTGTCAGGCGAGGTGGCCGGCTTTGTCTGGCGTGATCTCGGCTTGTGTACTATCGGTTTTTGGATGCAAAGTGTAAGGGTCTCGAGGTGTATGATTACATGATTCAAGTGTGTCGGGGATTTAATGTGTTGTGAATAATTGGTGTTTATGCTTGATGTTCGTGAATGATGTGTGAATCGTGTTGAATGTGTGATGGGAAGGTCCTATTTATAGGAGAAGAGGTAGCCTTGCTTGTACGACAAGAAATACCGATTAGGATAGGGAATGTAAGAGGTTGAGACGAGCGAGGATTCCGTTCCTTGAAGAGGAAGCCGTGGAATCCGGCTGGAAGAGGGCTGCTCGGCCGAGTGTCCTACGCTCGGTCGAGTGTTTGATTCGGTTTTTGGATAGAAATCCTACTTGAGATCGAATTCCATCCTTAAACGGATTTGTGTAGCTGATTTTTGTAGCATTCGAGTCCAGGCCGGACTCGTGAGGTATCACGGCTGGTCCGTGTGTCTCGAAGAAAATATCTCCGACCGAGTTTCGACTCAGTCGTAAAAAGACGGTTTTGCCCCTGGTGTCGGATTCGACCCAAATTAGTCTTATTTGACTCGAAACGACCCACTGGGCCTGAATTTGAGGTTGGTTTTGTGAAATTTGTACTCTGTAAAAATCCCAAGCCAAATGCCAATGATTTTGAGCCCATTTTCGAGTACGTCAAAGCATGTTTGCGTCCGATCATCATCGGGTGTTTGTCGGAAACTGCTATAGACACCTGACAGTAAAATGTGGGTGTCTACAGAGCCCCCACTCCGACTGAGGCTTGGACAGGGCGAAAGTCAGAGTAGCTACCAGGCCAATCAAAGATTAAGACCTGGCAGACTTCCGATCGGGTCGTTTAAAGTCCATTAGACTCTGCGTGAAGGGCCCGCCGGCCACAGACTAGAAATGTACCTGAGCTGATGATGATAACTCCGTGGGGAATTGGACTTGTCGTATAAGTCTTGGGTGCGCCTATATATGGGCTCATCCCGTTAAATGCCGCTGGGGAGTTATGTGAATTGCGCGGTCTTGAATTGTACCTGTATAAGTTACATAAAATTTTGCATGCAACATGTAGGCGAAACAAATATGACGCGTGCTGGGGAATAAAAAATTTAGAAAAAGGTTTTGAGTTCTGGATTTGAAAATTAGAGATTTTTTTTTGACTCTGGAAAGGAATAGAAATGCTCGGGATGACTTACCTAGATCCTAGGATAGGGCCTGTATGCTAAATCCTCTGGGATTAGGAATCATTAGGTGAGGAGGAGAATCCGGTTTTATGCTATAAATACCCTCTCCCCGCTTCATAATTTTTCACAATTCCCACAATTCCTCTCTTCCTTAAAGAAAAAAACAAGCCCTGAGAACCTTATTCTTTTCTTTTAGAAATCTAATTATGGGAATCGACCGATTAATTGGAATGCTGCAGGAGTGGTCCCGATACTTCAGAGACGCAGATAAAGTCATTCTGAACCAGAATGGTGTCACCCACTTATTCACGATCCGCCAGATGCAAGTAGACCGTCACTTTTTGGATGCTTGCTTGTCCTACTGTGACGATACTTATCACGTTTTTGGTTTTCCTCGAGGCGAAATCTGTCCTATCCCTGAGGAAATTGCTGCTGTAGGAGGGTGGAATCCCATACTTCGCCATGCTATCCCGTTTTCAGTTCATGACCCGAGGAGAAAGCTACGGGAATTTTTAGGACTTTCTCATATGGAGGTATCCCGTATGCTGGAAGGAGATACCGTTTCCTTGATTGATTTGGCTGAAAAATTTATGAACCCAAATGACGTCCGGGTCAGGCCGGTCCCTAGCCGTAGGGCCTTTACTTTTTGTATGCTCCATGTTTATGCCTTCGAAGGTCACATAGATTTATTATCTTGCATGGGTCACGTCCGACTTTTTACTGTGGCTGACCTGATGGAAACGGAGCACAACCCGGCTTGGCTGATTACAGGAGAGGTTATCCAGGGTTTGGATAATCGTAAAAGGGATCCGTCAACCCGGTTGACTGGGAGTACCCGTCTTTTACAGGTATATAGATTTTTTTTATTTTTCGATTTTTGCAACTTTTCTGGTTTTCCCGGTTTTTCTCGATTTCAGCGGTTTTCTTCGATTTTTACAATTTTCTCGGTTTTTGCGATTTTTTCGAATTTTTTTTTTAGCGATTTTTTTGACAATTCGCGATTTCGATTTTTTCAGCTTTGGCTACTCGAGAGGCTATCGATCATTGACCCTCCCCTTGACGTAAGTCGATACCGTCCCAATCAGGTGATGACGAGGAGACGGATCGTTGGCTTTTCTCGCCTCAATACTCAAAAATACTGGGACGAAGTGCTGTCTTACCATGAAGGCCCATTGATCCGGTGGACCGTTCCATGGTGGCCCATTTATGTCTGGACCGGATTAGAGTCTCGAGATAGGGCTCGATATCAGGTAATCCTATCTTTTAGACAAACAATTCACCTCTTCCCCGATCGCATACTTAGGCAATATGGTCGGGCCCAAAGAATTCCGGAAATCGAGGCAATCGTGAGTGAATCTACTCAGTTGACGGACGTAATGTGTGACACTTGGATGCAAAGGTGGTATACCCGAGCCACTTGGTCCGTTCCCAAGACTCCTCACTCGATCTGGGTATCCGATTCTTATGTGAGATGGACAAAGGCGGACTCTGCCAAAGCCCGAGCTGCTTTGAAGACTGACGAGGCTTTCGACCTGTTGCACTACAAGAGAATTGCAATTCAGCTACTAATTTAGCCACTGCCTAAAATTCAATCTCTAAATATATAAATTAGCTACTACTTTTGAGACATAAATATATTTAGTCTGAATTTTAGAGATCAAAATATAGTGGCAGCTAATTACGTCGCTATTACAGAGACTAAATAAAGTCAATAGCAAATTTGGTATCTAATTTAAGTTTTTAGATACGGAAAAACGTCAGTAGCTTAAGTCGTCTCTATATATATCGACATAAAATTGCGAATAATGTATTTAGTTTTTATATAGGAGACCAAAGTAAATTCGTAAATAAGTGTAGTAGTTATTATAGAAACGAAACCAAGTGGGTAGCAATTTTAGTGTCTAATTTAAATTCATAGCTACGGAAATAAATTGGTAGCTAAATTTAGTTGTCAGTTGTTACTATCATGTATTTTTTATATTTCTTATGATATAATATATGTATATTATTATTGAAGTATTACAAAAATATCTTACAATCCACATTTTAATGATTAATTGTACCTTTAAGTATACATTCATTGCCCAAATAAACATGAATCTTCAAGTGGCCCAATGGTTTGAATGTTGGTCAAGCGTTTGAAGGTTACGGGTTCGATTCCTCTTGCGAACATAAATCGTTAGTTTCTATACAAGAGGCGGTGGTGTGGTCATGTGGACTCACATGTGTGGCTTAGTGAGCTAGCAACGTAGCTCTACGTGTTGTGTTCGATATTCAGTGTGGTATGGTGGGCTAGCAAGGGTGATGTGGTGGGGTAGGGGTGTGACATGTATTCCTTGTTTTTTCATGGCCATTTTAGATACCAAAAAATTGCGTCGCTAATTTTTCTACAACTGAATCGGTCTCTAAGTTCATCCCTAAATTAGCTACTATACAATTTGCGGTCGCTAATGTAGCTACTCGGATTTTCGTCTCTATTATTGTCTCAAAATTTGCTACCACACTTTCGTCGCTAAATTGGTAGCTAATTTTTGTCGCTAATTCAGTAGCTAAATTAGCGACAAGGCATTTAGCTACTAATGAAATTTAGTCACAAATTCGGTCTCTAAGCTAATTAGCTACCGAATATTGAAGATTTGCTACCAAACCTTCCAACTCTAAAGTGACTTTACATTGTAGTGTTGCATCGGAAACAAGCTAAAGATAATAGAAGCTTCTTTGACGAAGGTGCTACTCCGGCAAGTCAGAAAGGGAAATCTAGGACTCAGACTGAAGGGTCCAGTACTAAGGGTGCACGGGGGAAAGTGAGCCCCCAGACGGACTTAGAAAGGAGACTTGGCCCAAGATTGGCGGTCAAGGACCGACTTGGTCCTCGAGACAGACTTTCCGAGCCCGTACGGGCTCGGCTTGGGCCAGTGACAATGGCAGAAGACCCGTTGTCGAAGAAACGGGTTCGAGCAAAGGAAATTCCCCTTGTGATTAGGGAACGTTCGCCCCCGCCCCGTCGGCCTCGGGCTCCGCATGACCCGAAAGATAAGAGGAAAGGAAAAATGTACGAGTAGTCTCCTAAATTTATTATTTAAGTATTACTACTATTTTTGTGGTGTGATTTTTTTTTTGTGATGTATTTTGAAATTTCCGAATTTATCGGTGTTTTATAATAAAAGACATATTAGTGAATACCGTTCCCGTCTTTTCGTTATTGCAGCGGTTGTACCCTTTTGAGGGGTTGCCTACGTATCCATAATTAATGGAATCAAACCTTCCGTAGTTCAGAATTGTCTTTGCAATTTTTCGAAATACATCAAGATTATTAATTCGAGATGTGCGACGGTAGGATAAGTAATCCTAACTTATTGACTTGCTTAAAATTTTGAAAAAGACAAATTTTTTATAAACTTTTTGCAAATGACATTGAGGTAGGGTTTAAGGGTAGTAACGCTTCAACTGGTCCAAGTTGGTTGGGTTGTCGAACTCGTTCCCGTCCAAGTCTGTTAGCATTACTGCTCCTCCCGAAAGGATTTTTTTCACTAGATATGGCCCAGCCCAATTGGGCTTGAATTTTCCCCTTGGGTCAACTGGTAGCAAAGCTCGAACGGATTTTAGGACTAGATCGCCCTCTTCGATATTTCTGGGCCTAACCCTTTTGTTAAAAGCCCGTTGGATCCTTTTTTTATATATCTGAATATTATTCAGGGCCCGAGATCGCCGTTCGTCCAAGAGGACTAGCGAGTCATATCGGGCTTGGACCCAATCTGCTTCAGGTACCTGACTCTCGAGTAGAATTCTGAGGGATGGTACTTCTAGCTCGACTGGTTGGACCGCTTCCATTCCATATGTCAGATAGTATGGAGTTGCTCCGGTTGCAGTTCGAATTGATGTCCGATATCCCCATAGAGCAAAAGGTATCTTGTCGGGCCAGTCCCGATAATTCTCAGCCATCTTTTTAAGTATGGTGACAATTGTTTTATTAGCTGCCTCTACCGCTCCATTCGTTTGGGGACAGTAAGGTGAAGATGTATGCCTTTGAATCTTGTATTTTTCCAACAAAGTGACAGTTTCAGCTTGAAAGTGGGTCCCGTGGTCACTGATGAACTCGTGTGGAATCCCGTATCGACATATGATTTTGTTTTGGATGAACTTAGCCACATGCTTGGCATTCAAGATCCGGTACGACTCGGCTTCGACCCATTTGGTGAAATAATCAATAGCCACTAAAATGAAACAGTGACCCCCTGTCCCGGAAGGGTTCACTTTCCCCATGGTGATGTCATAGTATATAATAGGGATGATGGCATATGCTGTACATTAGCAAAAATCTGACAATTATGGCAGTGTTTGACGTATAATTGACAGTCCGTTTCCATGCTATTCCAATATTAGCCGAGTCTCGTGATTTTTCGGGCCAACATATGAGCATTCATATGCGAACCATTTTCACCATCATGTACCTCAACCATGACTCTTTCGGCTCGCGTTTTGTCAATGCATAGGAGTAAAGCCCCATGTGCTGTCTTCTTATATAACTGTCCATCGTCTGTGCAGATGAACTGGGCGGCCCACCTTCGCAGGGCTTTCTTGGCCCGGTTCTCACCTCCCGAAGGATATTCTCCCGATGTTAAGTAGGTCAGAATAGCCTGATACCAAGGTTCTGGATCAGTTATTTCAATATCTTGGATAGCGTGAATATATGCTGGCTCAGATCGCCTTTCGACGCAAATGGGCATGCTGGTCAGATGTGCTGGGATATTCAGTAAAGATGCTAATTTTGAAAGAGCATCTGCAAATTGATTTTCTTCCCGAGATAGATAGATGTATTCTACCTTTTGGAACTGTTTTTCGAGAACCCTTACTCGCGCTTGGTAAGCCACGAGATTTGCGTTCCGAGTTTTCCATTTTTGTAGGGCTTGATTTATGACTAAAGATGAGTCACCGTGGACCCGGAGGTTTGTTACTCCTAAATCAGCGGCGGCTTGCAGTCCGTGAATGCATGCTTCATATTCGGCTGCATTATTAGTCACGTCGAAATCTAGCTTGATGGATAGCGGGGTGTGTTCTCCTTGTGGCGAGATTAGCAAAATACCGACCCCAAATCCTCGGAAGTTGGACGCCCCATCAAAGTATAAATCCCAAGTTTCAGTGTCAATATGGAATATATCTTCATCCGGGAAGGCCCAAGTATCGGTGTGTCCCTCCTCGGATATCGGGCTATCAGCGAGGAATTCGGCTACTACCCGGCCTTTGATAGCCTTTAATGGTACGAACTTGAGGTCGAGCTCGGCTAGCATTAAAGTCCATCTGGATATACGGCCGTTGAGGATGGGCTTCTCGAATAGGTACTTGATTGGATCCATTTTGGATAGCACATGTACCTCGTGACTAAGCATGTAGTGTCGCAGCTTTTTAGTGGCCCATACTAAAGCTAGACACGTTTTCTCGAGCATTGTAAACTTGCATTCATACTCCAAGAACTTCTTACTGATGTAATAAATAGCCCGTTCTTCTGAATCGACCGTTTGGGCGAGCATAGCCCACATGGCTGTCTCGGTCATTGTCAGGTATAACGACAGAGGCAGGCCCGGTTGAGGTGGCATTAATACCGGTGGAGAGGATAGAATCCCCTTGATTTTATCAAAAGCCATTTGTCATTTATCGTCCCATAGTGTTCGTTCTCCTATCTTCAGTTTCTTGAAATGGGCTCACATACCATGGTTAACTTTGAAATAAACCGGCTGATATATTGGACTTTCCCGAGAAACCCCCTTATCTCCTTTTCAGTTCTAGGTGGCTGCATCTTGGTAATGGCTTTGATCTTAGCCGGATCAACCTCGATTCCGCACTGGCTGACGATATGGCCCAGTAGCTTGCCCGATGTTACCCCGAAACTGCATTTTTGAGGGTTTAGCCTCATATTGTACTTGCGTAATCGGGTAAAGAAC
Source organism: Agrostemma githago (assembly GCA_958450325.1). Taxonomy (NCBI): domain Eukaryota; kingdom Viridiplantae; phylum Streptophyta; class Magnoliopsida; order Caryophyllales; family Caryophyllaceae; genus Agrostemma; species Agrostemma githago. The sequence goes on along the minus strand of OY288247.1, from coordinate 53,270,328 downwards.
TTTCTTAGGGACGCAATGTGCCCGTTTTGATCTTTGGATTTGACGATCATGTCGTCCACGTAGACCTCCACTTCCTTATGCATCATGTCATGCAATAAAGTGGTGGCGGTCCGTTGATAAGTGGCACAGGCGTTGATAAGCCCAAATGGCATCACGGTATAGCAGTAAGTACCCCAAGGTGTAATGAAGGTGGTCTTACTCATGTCTTCCTCCGCCATTTTGATCTGATTGTATCCGACATACCCGTCCATGAATGATAGAAGGGCATGGTCGGCCGTGTTATCCACCAGTATGTCGATATGTGGTAACGGGAAATCGTCTTTTGGGCTGGCCTTATTAAGGTCTCGGAAGTCTACACATACCCGGACTTTGCCGTCTTTTTTGGGTACTGGCACGATATTTGCAACCCAGTCTGGATATTCAGACACTTGAATAAAGCCCGCTTTGAATTGTTTATCAACTTCTTCCTTGACTTTGAGAGACCATTCGGGCCTCATTCTTCGGAGTTTCTGTTTTACCGGCTTATACTCGTCTTTGATGGGTATTCGGTGTTCAGCCATCTCCCGGTCTATTCCCGGCATGTCCTTGTAGGACCATGCGAAGACATCTTTGAATTCTTGGAGGAGATCTGTGAATTGTTGTTTCTCCTCGGGATCTAGAGATAAGCCCAGCTTAAGCATCTGAGGTTCTACAGGGGTTCCTACGTTGATGGAATCGGTTTCTTCGATTACCAGATCTCGGGACTCCCTTTGTTCGAGTTGCTCGATTAGATGCGGAGGCAGCGGTACCTGTTCGTCGGGTTTCTCAATGTCATTGCAAATGAAATTTTTGAAAATAAGAAAAGTCGTAAGCAGAACGGTTATCGTTATTATTGATAGTGAATTTTGAAAACAGCTCAAAGAGAGCGGCCATCTGATCGTTGGTTACAGGCGGGATGGGGAGAACCCTCGGGACAGATTCCGAGGCTCCCGATGGTGTGACTGAAGAAGGGAGAGGGGTTACAGACTCGATCCTAGTACTGGACCCTCTAGACTTGGACTCAGACTCCGACTCTGACTCTGACTTAGACTCGGACTCGGACTCAGCGCCTTGCATATCTCCTTCACCAGTAGTTAGCTTGTAGACTCGACCCTGACTGTCGGTCCACTTAGTTGTCTTCCTCCAAGCTCTCTTCCCGGTGTCAGCACCCAATTCGGAGATCAGCTTGGTTGGATCGAACCTGCTGCTGCGGAGAATCAAGTTGACTAACTCCTGTTTAGGGGTCGGGACGACCTTGTCTTCCCCGAATAGGAGTCCCAGGGCGGGCTCAGTATTATTTGCGCCCTCCTTTGATTCAGCGTGAATAAGGGCAAAGATGTCATCCGGGATGAAATTGAATTCCCGAGCCAATTTGGTCTCGGGATATGAGATGGTGGGCTGATAGAGGCCCACTTGAACAGCTCCAAACACTGGAGTGACGAAGTAATCAGTCAGTCTTGGACTGTAAGGGCCCAAGTAGGTACCCTTGAAGATGTTGATGGCCTTCTGAATACCGGCCTGAACCACGTTTTCCGGGGTTACAGCATACCCCAAGCCGAATCTTGACTCTTCATTGGTTAAGACCTCGATGATCTTGCCGGTTGGGAGGCCAGGTCTCGAGGTAGCTCCGGGCAGGTAACCCAAATTTTGTAGCATCGTGTCGATGCTAGTGGTGAAATGTGGCCGGAAAAGATATTCTTCCTCGATCACTCCCACGAAATTGAAACCTCGCGGGTCAGTTAAGCCTGCCGTGTTGCAGCTTGACACGGTTATAGGGGTAGCTTCGAGAGTAACGATCTCATCTTGTAAAGGTAGTTTGACCTTCCTGTGAAGGGTGGAAGACACGGCTTTGACCGCGTGTATCCAGGGCCTTCCAAGTAGCAGATTGAAAGACGAGGTGACATCGATCACCTGAAATTCTAAGTCCTTCTCGATCGGGCCTGTTATGATCGTTAGCTTTACGGCCCCAGCAACTGATTTTGGGCTCCCATCAAAAGCCTGGATAGTTTGTGCATTTGGAAGGTAGTCGGCCTCGGTAATGCCGAGGGCCTTAGTTGTCCTCAAGGGAAGGAAGTTTACTGCGGACCCATCATCAATTTGGGTCATTGGGAGATATTTATTCCGGCAGATCACCGTGATATATAGGGCCAAGTTATGGGTGGCCCCAAACGGTGGAAGGTCGGATTCGGAGAAAGTCATAAGTGGGCCTTCTCCTTTGGACTTGCCTTTGAGGTGAGGCAAAATAGCGGCTACCATTTCGGTGGGGGTAACCGATGAGTCAACCTTGATTTCATCAAGAGCCCTAGTAAGTGTTGCCCGATGCTCCTGAGAACTAACCAAAAGCTGCCATATAGTAAGATCAGTTCGGACCCTCTTTAGTTGTCTGACTAGGGCCGTGTTAGCGTTTGGTTCTTCGGAAGTGAGTTCCGTCCTGAAAGGTTCAGTGACGTTTTCCGGGATAGAAAGACCGGTCGTGATGACGTGTGTGCCGGCCAGGGCTCTGGCTTTAGCCTTCCGGATTTCTTCGACGGTGACGGGGACAGCTTCCCCCTTAGCCAAGCAAACGTCGTCTTCATCATCATTCCATATCCCGTTGATTTGGGAAATGAAAGGGGAAATGAGATGGGAGTAGTCGACTACTTCTCCAGTAAAAATGGCGTGAGTAGCAAGGGGATTATTTTTGTTACTCGGCTTATCACTGGGTAGTGGTATCATCCCACTTTCGATCAGATCCTTTATACCCCTTGGCAGAGGCCTTAGTAAGGCTCTCTAACCTTAGATCGTCTTCGATTCTTGTACCCATCTCGGTCAAAGTGGCGAAATCGGGTATGATGACGTACCGGAGATGGATCCGGTAAGAGGGGAGGGGGTTTTTGACAAAGGACTCCACTAGCACCTTTTCGCTGGGCTTGTCCACCAGCTTTACACTTTCAGCCCTCCACCTTTGAAGGTATTTGGTGAAACCTTCCTTAGGCTCTTGGGCCATAACCTCCAGAGTACGCATGGTAGTCTGGATCTCGGCGTTATCCGTGTAGTTTCGCGCGAATTCCATTGCGACATCGTCCCAGGTTTTGTATTTCTTGGGATCAAGCCTGTAGTACCAGGCTTTCGGGTGCTTTTCCAGAGAGGAAGCAAAGAGATGCTTGAACATGGTCGATTTGACCCCCTTAACAGCCATAAAATCCTTGAAGGCCCAGATATGGAGTACCGGGTCTTCAGTCCCGTCAAACATTGGTAAGCCCGTTAAGTTGAGGTTAGCGGGCAGTTCATCGGTCAAGGGCGAATAGGTACGGGCATTTTTCGTGAGGACGGATGGTGTTTCTGGTGGTCAAGTGGACCTGTTCTTCCAGCTTTCGGACTGCGCCGGCCAGTGCGGCCAAAGGTCCGTCATCATCGATCGAAGCGTTGGGGGTTCCTTGTTCCACGACACTTACCCGAGTGACGATGGCAATCTGGTCTTCCCTCATTTTCCTCAATTGGTCCTGGATTTGGGCCATGGCTTCTTTCGTCATGGTTCGAGTGAAGGGTGGCCTGTCTGTAAGAACACCGCGTAATCAGCAACTTAACCCGAATCCTAAAAAAAGTACATCCTAAGCAAGAGGAAAAACAAGAAGACTAAGACGGTAATGACTCGAAAAAGACACCTAGGCGGGTGACTTGTGAAAAGGTGGGTCTTCCTTAGGATCCAGCTATGTGGGCTGGGCCCTGTTCGAAGGAAGGTTCACGTGAGACATTCCCAGACTTTGGACTCGATTGTGTAAATGGGCCAACCCTTGTAGGAGTATGTCCAACACAGGTGGGCCTTGCCTTAGTAAAATAAGGCGGACGGGGATAGGGAGGAAACTCGTGATGTAAGATCGACGGAGTTTCGACGCTAAAAACTTCGACGACTTATGACACGACCTGACACTGCTAAATACGGGAAGTCCTAAGAAGAGGATGTTTTGAAATATGATGATTTTTTGAAAAGCCCGAAAATTCGGGGAGAACCGGCCCTTTTTTTTTCGAGAAAGAAAACGGAAAGGCAGACCGGGCGAAGGTTTAAGTTCGAAAATATATTTTCGAGTTTTAAATTGGGCATAATACCGGCTAGAAAAAGGGCTATTTTGAGTAAAATCATACGTCCTAACTTTGGTATATGTCCGAGGTTTTGAAATTGGATATTTTGAAAAGGATGCAAATTTTGAAAATGACGTTTTTTTGAAAAAAATGTGGATCAAGTAGCACGTAGTCATGGAAACAGTATAATGACACCATGTATGCTCTTAAGCTAAGTTTCGGTCAGTCTATAAGGGTCTATACCAGTGTACATAGCCTATTCGAGAATCGGGGCGAACTTCCTAAGTCGAGTTGAGCTTAGAACATGCCGTAAAACCCATACGAATCTGTTATGAACACTTTTTGACATATCCAATTTGGACTACATCAATGGTATAGTGGGACGTCGGTCACCAGTACCGGCCCGAAAAAATATGGGGTTATGCATGAACCGTAAAACTAAAACGCATATTCTACTAGTCAAACGATTTCTATGCGAGTCTCACCCTGAGGATGCCGATGGTAAGTCACGCATCAGTTAATCCCCAGCGGAGTCGCCAAGTTGTGGACATGACATAGGTCCACCCCGACGCGGCCACGCGCGGGTTTGGGGAGGCGAATGAATCTCCATATGAGAATGGATCGAATTGAAATTTAAATCGAAGTTGGAGTCGCCACCGAACTTTGTGGGAGTTTGGGCCCGTTCGAACCCACTCTATGTTGTAGTGAGCCGTGTACAAAATACGGCCCATTTCCGATGTCAGAGTTTATTGGGTTCGTCTCTTTGCATTTTGATACCGATACCGACATTATCGGATACCGTGTATTGAATGACTCTCGTTGCCAATGGTTTCGGACATCCGGAAACCGAGGTTCTGAGTAAGGGGTGAGGGTACGTGTTGGGAAGCCCACTAAGGACAGCCAACCCCGCCCGCACATTAGCGGCCTCTACTAGGATATCGTTTGATGTTTTAATACGCGTGTTAGTTGAACGATGAAATGATATGCAAACATTGTTTTTCCTAAGCATGCGAGAAATTGAATGAGTTGCTAAGACGATTTAATGCAACTAAAATTAACGTCAAAGTTGTATTTTAGCATGTGAGGTTCGTTTTAGTATAATAAAACAAACGAAAAGAAAAGAAATTGCTACAAACATGAACAAACAAGTTAGTAACGATTTGTAAATTGAATATGAATATGAATACGATAATATGCATGGTTTTAAAAAGATAATTCGCGTGATGGATTAACACGCGTTGACCGGGGTCAATAAAAATAAAGTCGAGATCTGAAAAAAACGCTGTTTTGTCTAAAAAACGATGTTCGAAAAAAATAATAAAAAAACAAAAATCGCGCCGCATTTCAGCCGGCCGTGCGACTCGCCCGGGGTGTGCGCGACTCGCGCCCCGGCCTGTCTCAAAATCGATTTTTTGAAAATTGATGATTTTATTAAATCGCGTACAAATATCGCATAATTTGTACTCGATTCAACGATATTCGTTATATTCGATATTCGATTATAAAATCGATATCAAATATTCGGAATAATTTAGGAAAAGATGAAAAAAGGTTTTGATAAATCATTTTGTAGAATTAGAAAAACGATACTTAAGAAAAAACGTAGAGAAAACTAAGAAAGGGACCGCGAATTCCAGGCTCCCGTGCGAGTCGCCTGGGAGGGGCGCGACTCGCGTGGGCTGCTGTCTCGGCTCGTTTATTTTCGAAAGTCGTTAATTTTGATAGATCGCGTACAAATATGAACTAATTTATACTCGATTTATACTTTCGATATTCGTTGTATTCGATATTCGATTACGAAATCGATATCGATTATTCGGAATGACTTTTAGAAAAGGTTTTATAAAATTGTTTTGAAAAGAATTTGAACGAAACGAAAAAGAATGTTAGTTCTCTCCGCGTTAAAATCGTCGTATTCTATAAAAAGCAACGATTTTTTAGCATCAATGAAATTAATGTAATTCTTTTAATACGATATTCGACTAGAGAGTCGGTATCGTATTTTTAGAAATATTCGTTATATGAAAATAGTTTTTGTAGTATCGATATTAGAAATAAATACGAAATGCGACGAATGACCCATAAAAAAACGACCGACGAAGACACGACACAAAAAGAAGAAGAAAACGAGAGAAAGGAAGGAAGAAAAGAGAGAAATCGGATTTGATTTTACACCCTCAACGTACATGCTTTGTTTACTCGGATCGGGGCTCGTCGGAATGTGGTTTGGACACGGGAGCGTCGAGGTAAAGTAAGTGAGTTGATGGTGGTAAAGGACGTGAAGGGTGTCAGGCGAGGTGGCCGGTTTTGTCAGGCGTGATTTCGGCTTGTGTACTATCGGTTTTTCGATGTAAAGTGTAAGGGTCTCGAGGTGTATGATTACCTGATTCAAGTGTGTCGGGGATTTAATGTGTTGTGAATAATTGGTGTTTATGCTTGATGTTCGTGAATGATGTGTGAATCGTGTTGAATGTGTGATGGGAAGGTCCTATTTATAGGAGAAGAGGTAGCCTTGCTTGTACGACAAGAAATACCGATTAGGATAGGGAATGTAAGAGGTTGAGACGAGAGGGGATTACGTTCCTTGGAGAGGAAGCCGTGGAATCCGGCTGGAAGAGGGCTGCTCGGCCGAGTGTCCTACGCTCGGTCGAGTGTTTGATTCGGTTTTTGGATAGAAATCCTACTTGAGATCGAATTCCATCCTTAAACGGATTTGTGTAGCTGATTTTTGTAGCATTCGAGTCCAGGCTGGACTCGTGAGGTATCACGGCTGGTCCGTGTGTCTCGAAGAAAATATCTCCGACCGGGTTTCGACTCGGTCGTAAAAAGACGGTTTTGCCCCTGGTGTCGGAATCCACCCAAATTAGTCTTATTTGACTCGAAACGACCCACTGGGCCTGAATTTGAGGTTGGTTTTTGTGAAATTTGTACTCCGTAAAAAGCCCAAGCCAAATGCCAATGATTTTGAGCCCATTTTCGAGTATGTTAAAGCATGTTTGCGTCCGATCATCATTGGGTGTTTGTAGGAAACTGCTATAGACACCTGGCAGTAAAATGTGAGTGTCTACAGTTATACATATTCGAGTGGCCATTTTAGTAGTGTCAAATCATAACTTATATAGAGTATACACTATATTACTACGTATTAATTACTCCGTATGTATTGTCATATTTTTAATTTTAAAAAAAAGGTACAGTATATAGGTCACTAGGTGATGTACATATTTAAATAACAATTGTGCATAATACATCAGAGGACATCATTGTACATATTTCGATAAAAGTTGAACATAAACCATCTAAAATACTACTCCATACATTTTATGTTTCTGACTATATAGGACATATTACAATGGTTCATTGTACATATTTCTATATTACTTGCACATAACCCTTTTTCAGCATCTAAAACAAAGACGAAAGATTACAAGTACAACTGAACCACTGTAATATGCCTGTAACGGTATCACATAACTCTTTCCAAATGTTCCAGAGAGTTTAGCTTCCTCCTTTATCCTTTTTGTCATTGTCTCTTTTGTCCAATACGACATAGTTGGGAACGCACGAACGAGATCATTGTTTCTATACTTCATCCTTTGAAGATAGATCCCGTCTCCAAAGGTAGCATTAAGATCAATGACCTCATCCACTGGAAAAGGGATCCTAGTTGACAAATAGGCTCTATCTTCCTCCAGTTTTTTCTTAATCTCAAGACTCAAGAGGAAGAATCCAGGGAACTCAACCCGGGTATATTCAACACGTTATATCCTCACGGCTTTGTACCATTAAAGGGACTATAACGGTATCACATACCCCTGTGTTGATAACAGATCAACACAAAACTTGAACTTGCACCGATTCATCTGAGGTACTAAAGACGAATCAACTAAAGATTTTTTTTTTGAATAGTGCGTGTGTGGACATGACATAGATCCACCCCGACGCGGCCACGCGCGGGTTTGGGGAGGCGAATGAATCTCCATATGAGAATGGATCGAATTGAAATTTAAATCTAAGTGGAGTCGCCACCGAACTTTGTGGGAGTTCGGGCCCGTTCGAACCCACTCTATGTCGTAGTAGGCCGTATACAAAATATGGCTCATTTCCGATGTCAGAGTTTATTGGGCTCGTCCCTTTGCATTTCGATACCGATACCGTCACTACCGGTTATCGTGTATTGAATGACTCTCGTGCGCCAACGGTTTTAGGCATCCGGAAACCGAGGTTCTTAGTAAAGGGTGAGGGTACGTGTTGGGAAGCCCACTAAGGACACCCAACCCCGCCCGCACATTAGCGGCCTCTACTAGGATATCGAATGACTTTCTAATACGCGCGTTAGTTGAACGGGAAAATGATATGCAAACATTGTTTTCCCTAAACATGCATGAAATTGAAAGGGTTTCTATGTCGATTTAATGCAACTAAAATCTTAACGTCAAAGTTGTATTTTAGCATGCGAAGGTTCATTTTGTACAATAAAATAAACAAGAATTAAATCGACAAAAGAACAAACGGTCAGTAACGGTATAACGGTATTAACGGTTTGCGTAAATAAGGAATGATGTAAATATGATGATGCATAGTTTGATAGAATGATGCTTCACGTGATAGATTAGGCACGTGTTGACTTAAGTCATGAAAAAAAAGGTTAACGAGACTTGAATGGCATTGTAAGACTCACGGTATTTGTCGTGATAAAGGGCCACTCGACCGAGTCATTGAGGGACTCGACCGAGTGATCCTCTGAAAAGTGTTCTGTCTCGTTTTCGGGACCCTACTCGATCGAGTTATTGACCAACTCGACCGAGTACACCGCCACTCGACCGAGTCATTGCGAGACTCGACCGAGTGGAGGTCGTCAGAACCTTCTGTCTCATTTTTGGGGTACCACTCGACCGAGTGGGCTAGGCACTCGATCGAGTGCCCCCTTTACGAACTAGGGTTCGCGTGCAATTTGATTATTGGTTTCGAAATTGCTTTTGATTTTTGATAATTCAATGATTTTGGCGAATCGGGCATAAATATTGTGTCATTTATGCTCGGTTCTTAATTTGACACTCGTCGTATCCCATATTTGATCATTGGATCAATATGGAATATTTGAGCGAAAATTCGTAGAAAAATAGTATAAGTCGTATTAAATTAACTATCGCGATATAAATAGATTTCCTCCGCGTTTAATAATGCCGTAATTCTAACGAATTGTATGACAATTATTTTAGCATCAATAGAAACCGCGTTGGTTAATTTATTTGACTAAACCGTTGAGATTTGACATCTAACTATTGAGTTGGTATCGAATCTGACGGGTCGACACTTGAATTAAATAAAATCGACTTGATTCCCTCGGCTTTTCCAACATCGTAACGGATCCCTAGAGATTATGTGATGTCGGATCCGCGTCAACGGGTTTCGACCCTTATTAAAAGATGCTCAACTTGAAAGATAGTTTTGTAATTGACGATATGTGCGATTAGATAATAACGATGCGAACGAAAACAAGAAAATACTGTTTAAGTTGACTCGCTTCAATAATCAAGTGCTAGAGTGTCAGAATAAGCGACCGGCAACGCTGTGTGCGGTACACTTGTATATTCAGGTTTCCTTATTCTGACATCCTTCGCACTCGACACAAATCCACGAGTATTTTAGTGTTTTGTACTAATAATACTATCGATATTAGAATGCAATGATAAAATAAATAATAAAAAAACAAAAAAACGAAGAGAAGGAGGAAGATAACGAGAGGGAGAAGAGAAGGGGTTTTTGCACCCTCAACCTACATGTTTCTTATGCTCGGACGGAACTCGTAGTGGCGGCTTGCACGGGAGTATCGAGTATGTGGGCTAAGTTGTGGTGGTTAGGATTTTGATTCCTAAAGCTAGGTTTAGGGTTTGCTAGTGTAGTATTGATTAGGGTTTTGAGTAGAATTAGGGTTTTTAGAATGATCAAAGTTGTTAAATTGTGCGTTGCATGGGGTGTTTATATAGGCATTGCCTATGTACCCCGTCTAGGGTTACTCGACCGAGTAGCCCCTGGACTCGGTCGAGTGGCCCAGGCGTCAGCAGCCGGGCTCAATTGAGGGCCCACTCGATCGAGTGGGCTGAGCACTCGATCGAGTGGCTCAGCTGGGTTGCGCGGGTCCAATGTTTTGGACCGTGGCTTTGGATGTTTGATGGGTTTTTGCTTTTTGAGTTGGATTTTTGTGTTTGGGTGGCTGTCTTGTATGTCTCGGAAACGACTTTGACCAGGTTTGACCCAATCGCTAAAAAGTCGACTTTATTTCCGGTGTCGGTTTTGGCCCAAATTAGTCTTATTTGACTCGAAACGGTCCACTGGGCCTGGATTTGAGGTCATTTTTGTAAGGTTTGTACTCCATAGGTGCTTAAGCCACTAACTAATGGTTTTGAGCCCATATCCAAGTGTGTAGAAACACGTTAGCGTCCGATCATCATCTGGTGTTTTTTGGGAAACTGCTATAGACACCTGGCAGTCAAAAGGCGGGTGTCTACAGAGCCCCCACTCTGACTGAGGCTTGGACAAGGCGAAATTCAGAGTAGCTACCAGGCCAATCGAGGATCGAAACTTGGAAGACTTCCGATCGGGTCGTTTATAGTCCGTTAGACTCGCGTGAAGGGCTCGCCAGCCATAAGCTAGAAATCATACCTGAGCTGATGACGATAACTCCGTAGGGAATTGGACTTGTCGCATAAGTCCTGGGTGCGCCTGTATGTAGGCTCATCCCGCGTTATTCCGGGGAAATGCCACCTAGGGCCTTTCCCTGGAGAGATGCAGTGGGTTGCCTGTCCCTGTTTGAGTCGTACCTGTATAAGTCACATAAAATTTGCATGCAACACGTAGGTAGTAAAATGACTCGAGCTGGGGAAAATGATTTTTTGAATTTTTGAAAGTTTCGAAATGTTTGAAATTTTGAAATTTGGAATTTTTTGAAATTTTGACTCCTAAAGAAAATTAGGAAAGTTCGGGATGATTATTTCCGTGCTAGTATCAAGACTAGGCTTGTGGCTTGATTCCGTTTAGGATTAGGAAACTATTGTGATATGGAAAGGGGACTATAGAATTAAAACAATAAATACCTCTCCCTTGCCCTTGATTTTCTCATAATCTCTTCCACAATTCCTTCCTTCTCAAAAGAAAGTCTTCGTATTTCTCTCAAGAAAACTAACCATGGGGATCGATAGATTAACCGTTATGCTACAGGAATGGTCCCGCCACTTTAGGGATGCTGATAGGGTGGCTCTCAACCAGACGGGTATTACTCAGCTGTACACGTTTCGTCAGATGCTGGTTGATCGCTATTTTCTGGATGCGTGCCTGTCTTACTGGGATGACATATATCATGTCTTTGCCTTTCCTCGAAGAGAAGTTTGCCCTTTACCCGAGGAGATTGCTGCTGTAGGAGGGTGGAATCCGATACTTCGTCCTGCCATCCCGTATTTAATTTATGACCCGATGAGGAAGCTTCGAGATATTTAAGGGTTTTCCCATAACGAGGTATCCTGTATGATGGAGGGTGATAATATTTCTCTGATGGACTTGGCTGAGAAATTTAAGAATCCTCTCGATGTCCGGGTCAGACCGGCTCACAGCCGTAGGGCTTTTTCTTTCTGCATGCTCCATGTTTATGCCTTTGAGGGTCACATGGATTTATTGTCTTGTATGGGTGACGCCCGCCTCCTAACCGTGGTTGATTTGATGGAGACGGAGTACAGCCCGGCTTGGCTAATCACGGGTGAAATTATCCAAGGTCTAGATAATCGCAAGAGGGATTTGTCGGTCCCTCTCACTGGAAGTACCCGTTTGCTGCAAGTATGTTACTTTGCATTTTATTTTTCCCAATTTCTTGATTTTTAATTTTTTTCCGCGACTTCTCTGCTGCAATGGGCACTCGATCGAGTCACCCTGGCACTCGGTCGAGTGCCCTCGTAAAAAGTCCCCTGTTCGTATTCAGAGGTACCACTCGATCGAGTGTCCCTGGCACTCGATCGAGTGTCCTTAGGCGGACGCCTGTTTTGCCCCGGAAAATCATGCTCCGTTTCCTTTATCAGATTTGGCTATATGAGAGGCTATCAGTGATAGATCCTCCTCTTGATGCGAGCAACTACCGTCATAATCAGGTGATGACGAGGAGACGGGCCATTGGCTTTTCTCGTCAGATTACTCAGAAGTATTGGGATGAGGTGTTGTCTTTTCACAGTGGTCCGTTGATTCGATTGGTAGTGTCGTGGTGGCCCATCTATCTTTGGACTGCCTTGGACCCGAGGAACAGAGCCCGCTATCAGGTAATCCTATCTTTCAGGCAGACAATACATATTTACCCGGATCGCATACTAAGGCAGTATGGATGCACCCAACGAATCTCAGAAGTTGAAGCAGTTGTGAGTGACCCTACCCAACTGACTGATGTGATGTGCGATACCTGGATGCAAAGATGGTATACCCGACATACTTGGCCCATTCCCAAATCTCGTCACTCGACCTGGGTTTCAGACTCCTACATGAAGTGGACTAAAGCAGGCGATGCCAAAGCCCGAGCTGCTCTGAAGGTCGACGAAGCTTTCGACCTGCTGCGAAGGGAGCAAGCTAAAGACAACAGGGGATTCTTTGATGAAGGTGACACCCCGGCTACTATGGTCCGATTAATGTCAGGTCAAAAGAAGAAGACCAAGACTCAAGATGGAAGGTCTAGTGCTAAGGGTGCTTGGGGGAAAGTGTGTCCCCAGACTGACTTGGAGAGGAGACTGGGCCCAAAACTAGCCGTGCAGGACCGACTTGGCCCACGAGATAGGCTACCTGAGCGCGTACGGGCTCGACTTGGGCCAAAGACTGTGGCAGAAGACCCGCTGTCGAAGAAACGGGTTCGAGCTAAAGAGGTTCCCCTTGTGATTCGGGAACGCTCGCCCCCGCCCCGTCGACCTCGGCCTCCACGCGACCCAAAGGACAAAGGAAAGGGCAAGATGCCGGGATATTAGTCTCCTTTGTTTTATTATTTGAGTATTATTATTATTTTTTGCGGAGTGATTTTTAAAAAAAATATTTTTTTTAACTATTTTAACTATGTAAAAATATGTACCAATACATATATAAGCAGTTAAGGGCAACAGACACTATTCTAACTATGTAAAAATATCAATATGTACAACAGATATATACTTATGTATATCAAAACAGACACTGTTCAGTTTCTTGCGCGATTACTAACCTTGAATAAGGAAAAGGGTTTAGGGTTGGATTACCAATACTCTTTAGGGTTCAGTTTCTTGCGGGATTAATACCCTAAACCCTTTTCCGTCCTTTAATAAGGAAAAGAGTTTATGGTAGGTATACTGTATATAGATCAATATTTAAAGTACATATATAAATACCAGATGTAGCTAAAGCATACTACAGTTGTCTGAATTACGTTTATAATTCTTGATGTACATATTTCCACTACGTAATGTATATATTTTAATTTCACCTATTCATATTCCATCTAAAGACATCATAAAGTTTAGGTGGGGAAGGTATAACTGGGGTAGGTATAAGATGGGACTGGTAAAGTAATGTATGTCCATGTGTAAAAAACCAAGCTGGGGTAGGTATAAGCAGTTAATACGGACTCGAAATTTATTTAATTAACTATTACAGTACTTTACATTCAAAGTCAGTATATTCAAAGTCTTATGTTGTACCTATCTTTTACAGTACCTGTTTATACACCCTTCTATTTCACCTTTTTCACGTCACTTCATTAATAACACCAAGAAAATATTGTGTAAGGGATGGGCGAAGAATAATGAAATTGAAGATAGAGTAACAACCATTAATAAGAGCAAGGAACAGAAGATTGATCATCTATCTTTCATTTATAATCATCATCATCATGAAGTTGAAATATATGGAAGACGATTTTCATCAACAATTAAAGTAATGTGCAATGAAGATTTTATGGAAAAAATCTTTCAAAAGCTTCCCTCTGATTATGACAAAGCGAACATGGTTATTGTTTGCAAGAGGTGGTCCCAAATGTTTCTATTACGGTCCGATGCACCTAGATGAAATATATATTATAATAGAAGGTTGGGAACAACTCATATTAAAAGAATGACTACTGTTCGTAGGGCTGGAATTGAAGTTTCCAAGAGATGTAGATATTATTTGACGAGCAATATGCATGTGTAGACACCCGGATTTGGATCTGGTGGCTGCAGAAGTGCCCAACAAACACCCAATGACGATAGGACTGCAACGCGACGCGGGTTCGCGATGTTTTAGATAATTTTCCTATAGAACGGATCAAATAATTACTCGGAAAAATTAAAACTAACATGATGGCAGCCTTAGTCGTGTCGTTACGGTCGCATAGACACTAATTAGAGTCAATTCTGACACCGGGACCCCGAGTCGGTCCCGAAACTCAAACCGAGTCAACACCGCGCCAAGCGAGCCTCGGGATGAACACCCGAGGCCCACTAAACCCACGGCGCTAGGTCAAACCCGGGGTAAACTTCACCCCCAAGTAACATATCACGCTCCTCCCTCTCGGTTTTGGAAAGTATCAAAATCGTATCCTCAGAACTCCAACCGCCCCACCTGACGTGCCTGGGTCTCCCCACGCTCGGACCCAGGCGCCTGAGTCTTAGCACGCTCCAACTCACGCATCCATATTGGTGACGAAGCCCGAAAACACCTATAAATACCCTTCTTCACGCCCTCATTTCGACACACAACATTCAATCTTCTCTTCCTCCTCAAAATCTCTCGCTAAGGGCTCGCACTCCGACACCCGAGGCAAACGATCCACTCGATCATAGTTCCGATAATAAAAGCGACATCGACGCTACTCCTCACCTTCGATCATCCCACTCGATACCGAGGTGCCTGTGATCGACTAGCTCAAAACTAGTAACGAAGTTCTGCCGGATTAGTCGCAGAACTAGTCCTTAGCAAACGAAGCTCTGCCGGAGTAGCCGCGAGAAGGTCAAACGGTAACGGAGTTCTGCCGGAGTCACTGGTCAAGCTAGGAGGATCCGCCTGTTGATCGAGTCGTCACTAGGTTGCCATCTAAACAAAACTTTCCATATTTGTACTTTTATTATTATGCACTACGACAACTCTAGATGTGGGCGCTAGGCCCACAAGCATCTACTAAAACACGTGACGTCCCAACTTCAACCACAAACACTAAAACACACTACATAGACCCGAGTAATTCTGAGATCCGTTCTCAAAGCTATCTATGCATCGAGTCCCGTTTAGTGTATACTCCGAGGGTGCAACTCCTCACGATGTGATATACTTACATTCGCATTTACTGTTTTTCGTATGATTTATTGCCTTTATGACCTTATAATAGCATGCTAAATCACCTAATACGGAATTCAAAAGGTAAAATAACTTAAAACTGAACAAAGTGATGGTCGGGTTCCGTATTAGTCCGGGTGCTCACCTTATTAGGTTCGATGCATCTCTATTAATGCCGAACCGACGCATCTTAAGCAGAATACCAGGTAAGGTATATCACGAGAACGACTAATATCTGTATTATCACGTTTAATCTGATTTGCAAATACGTATAATACATAATATTCTCTACTCTCCAAAGTGCATCTTTTCATGGCCTGCTTGCCGCGTGAAATCGCATGCAAAGAATGTAAACACTACTATTTTGACGATAAAACTTATCTGTCCTTAAAACAACCGACACAGTAAAAGACATAGGGTTAAAACAACGGATGTTACAGTACTTCCACCACAACAAAAGAACTAGGAATCAGCCCACCGATTGATTAGTAGAGGCCGCTATAGTGTGGGCGGGATTGGGTGTTGACATCTATCGGATGTTGGCTTCCCAATACGTACCCTCACCCCTTACTCAGAATCGACGGTTTCCGGATGTCCGAAACCATTGGCAATGAGAGTCATTCCAGGCATGGAGTGCTTAAGGGTACAAGTCTTTATCTTTAGGTCCCGTGCCACTCAACTTTGAGCCGGTAAGGGATCAAAGTTGACTTGAACGGTTTCCGAGTGCCCATAATTGACTCGGTGGCGACTCCACAAATCGGCAACGAATTCAGTTCACTAAAAAGGTCGCCTTACCAAATGAATCGGCCTTTAAACATTTACAACCACGTCTCGATCAATTCCCAAACAAAAACACGGGTGCCCGCACCCGTCTAGTACAAGTCCGGATCGTCATCCAAATCGAGGTCCGACACTTCGCCCCGTATGCGAGATCGGACCGGCCCTCGGCAGGGAGGGGGCCGCGTGAGTGGCCGCCGCCACATGATGAAAATCGGGTCGGTCCCGCGCGGGCACGCGCGGGGTGCTGGCGATGCGGACGGACGTCCACAATTTGGCGACTCCGCTGGGGATTTGGAAACAAGTTTCCAGCGGTGGTGTAACTTGAAGGAGGTCGGTGAAGCTCATTTCTTAGTTCCTAATTGTGGTCACTACAGGTTTTAGCCTTAAAAAGCCCACCCTAACCGATATCAGGACCAATCGACCTCTTCGCGGTAAGATCTCTAGGGACACGCGGAGAGATCCTCGATTGACGCTCCGGCCGCCTAACGCGTAACCCGCGGGATTAATAAACGGATAGTTTCGAACGGACGATATGACACTCATCTCCCCAGATCATTGTCAATGCCTAAGTAAAGACTATTCGTGGGCGGTAGCCTACCCTAAACCTACCCGAGTCTGCATCCTGCATGAGTGCATGCATTCCTAGTTATGTGTAGCGTGTTTGAAACAATCCAACCCAAATAAAACACTTAAAATCTGGATTCAACCACGCCAACATATTCAACCGCACCCAATTTCGTTCTTTTTTAAAATACCTCATCTTTTCAAAACGATCGTCTAAACATCAATACTTCGACCAAATCGTGGTTTCTAAAAAAGGAAAACGTTCTTTTAAATACCGTTATCATGGCAAAATTTACACTCACTAATTTCAAAAAAAGTTTTTAAGTGCCATCACCTTGGCGAAATTAAAACCTATTAACAACAATGATTACCGTTAACACAACCGAAGCTCCCAATTAATGGGGTTAAGGCCACCACGCGGTCACATTTTATTTCAAAAAAAAAATTTTTACACACATACCGTTAATGCAACCAAAACTCCCAACTAACGGGGTTAAAGCCACCACGCGGTCACATTTTATTTCAAAAAAAAAATATTTACACACATACCGTTAATGCAACCAAAACTCCCAACTAACGGGGTTAAAGCCACCACACGGTTCCATTTTATTTCAAAAAAAAAAACTATTTACACACATACCGTTAGCACAACAGAAGCTTCAATTAATGAAGTCAAGGGTAATTAATAGTAGTTTTGATGGAAGCATCACGTAATTATTTTCAAAAAAAACCGGTTCCTCCTAAAAGAAATGCGCTCCTTTAAAAAAAAAGAACATTTACACTTTCGCTATCGTCGGATTCCCGATGCACACGTATAACAACACGTTTTCACATCACGAACGATGTCACCACACCATCGTCACCCTGATTTTACAAAATCATCCTTTTTCAAAAACTTTCCTCTGCAAATATTGGTTGTTTTCGAAAAAAAACTAAAAGTCCTTTGATCCTGAGCCGGGATCGCGATAAACTTCTTACGTCGTACAACCGTGTGATTAACTGTCTGTGTTAGTTACTAGGATCATCTCTACTCGAGTTCTTACATTTTGGGTCGTCTCATTCCGAGAAGTCCTCTTTAAAACCTCACCTCCGAGGTTTATGTCAAATCATCTCGTTACAGAGACCTAAGATCCATAAGGCGTTCCGTCGAATACACTAAGAGTCTAAAGCACCCGAGTCCCTAACCCAGTGACCGCGCACACACGCGAGTCAAGGGTCTCCTTTCCGCGTCGCTCTGTCACGAGTATTCCTCGAGTCCCTAATTCGTCCGGTGGATCCGTTCTGACCTTTTAATCCTTTCCCATTAGAATCACTCCCCGACATGTCGGTAGATTCAAGCGCCATCAAAAGCATCCGCAACGATGTCAGTGTCCTAGCCAATTTAGTTCGCAACATCCATACTTCAGTAACCCGTCTGACTTTATCCGTCCGTTACATCGACAGCCGCCTCAATTTCCTTGAGAGTAGAGACACCGAAAGCGATACAAACGCTAACCTGAGTGATTACCATGCCCAAAAGCCTACCCAGGATAGATTATCCCAGTGCTCCGCCCGATTGGGGCTTCCTAAAGTCAATACGGAAGGGACACCAAGACCTTACAAGACCACACCCAATAAAGTAGAAAAGTCACCAAGAAAGTTTACCCCAAGCAGCTCATCCTACACCGAAGCTCTTGAGCATCTGGTCGATCAAGGGAAGCTCGAGCCCATAGGTCCTACTGCGGACCCACCCGTAGACAAAAGGGCAAAGTCATGGAATGCCAATAAATATTGCCATTACCACCGTGGCAATGGGCATGATACCGAATCTTGTTTTCGGCTCAAGCATACCATACAAGATATGATAGAAAATGGGATTATCCCTCTCCCTCCACCCGAGAAACCAAACGATACCGCAAACCTCTTTAGCGTTCACACTGTCCTTAACGACACCATCGATTGTTCCCACCTCGACCCTATAGAGGAGAATGTCTGGAATATCGAGGAAGATCCTGACAATAACCCACGGGCATCCACCGAGACGAGTGAATCTATGTCTGAGTCAAAGTCTAGTTCATCTTAGGGCCTAGGTCTAATAATGTAACAAATGTCTTTTCGTTTCTCGCATCGAGTCAGGAGGTGCGAGGGAACCTGTCCTCCACCTCCCAAAAAACAATGTCTCGGGCACGTAGCCCGTTTATTACTATCAATAAAAAGAAATAAACTTTTCTTCCTTTATAATGCGCCTCGAAAATCGCTTGATTTAAAACATATATTTCTTGCTTACAACTCGGTACTATGCTATTTATCGATAACAACCAAATAAACTTCAAAACAACGAGGAGTTACAAGAACCGAGATCCTGTCTTCCCTTTTTTACCTATTCCATGCTTGGTGTAGAAAGCCACAAACTATCCCTTAGAACGAGCATCCCTGAATCGTATGACGAATCTAGATAATCCCTTAGCTTGTGATCAAGGACAGAAGGCAAACCCATTTCCCACAATAAACATCATCCCTCAAATAAAGACCAACCAATTTCCTACCATAGGTGCTAGTCTGACAAAAAAGAAAACGAAGTCTGAAATGGCCAAAAGGAGCCAAAGAAAAAATGAAACCAAGGCCAAACTAAACCGGCCCAATTCAATAATCAAGACCAAACTCAACGGTCAAAATGAAACCCCAATCATTCAACTCGACCTCAAGCAAAGTCCGAACGAAAAGCAAAAAAAAAAGAGAGAAAAAGAAAAATGAACAGACCGGTCAACTAGCACCCAAGCACTAGCCTCCCTACATTACAACCCTTAAGACCTTCCCGAGACACTTGTTAGGAGACAGTCCAGAATTTTGAGGACTCAAGCTCAATAGGATAATCACAACCGTTAGGGCCAGACATGGAAATCAGATCCCACGTAATCGACAGCCCACCCAATTGAAGTCTTAGTCATTTTTACTGAGCTTCGCTTTTCCTTTCACATTACGAAACCGCAACCCCATAGCCTTAACTCCACAAAAATCAAGCTCCAGATGTGGACATGACATAGGTCCACCCCGACGCGGCCACGCGCGGGTATGGGGAGGCGAATGAATCTCCATATGAGATGGGTCGAATAGAAATTTAAATCGAAGTGGAGTCGCCACCGAACTTTGTGGGAGTTCGGACACGTTCGATCCCACTCTATATCTTAGTGGGCCATGCACAAAGTATGGCCCATTCGGATTTCATAGTTTATTGGGCTCGTCTCTTTGCATTTGATACCGATACCGACATTATCGGATACCGTGTATTGAATGACTCTCGTGTGCCAATGGATTCGGATATACGGAAACCATGGTTCTGAGTAAGGGGTGAGGGTACGTGTTGTGAAGTTCACAAAGAACACCCAACCCCGCCCGCACATTAGCAGCCTCTACTAAGATATCGTTTGACTCTCTAATACGCATGTTAGCAGAACGATGAAAATGATATGCGAACATTGTCTTACCTAAACATGAGAGAATTAGAATGGGTTGCTAAGTCGATTTGATGCATCTAAATTTAACGTCAAGTTGTATTTACCATGCAGGTTCGTTTTAGTACAATATAATAAACAACGAAAATAAATACAAAAGAACAAACGGTTAGTAATGATGATAATAACGGTTTGCAAGAGATATAGGATGCCATAGAATAATATAACAGCATGATGTATGGTTTTGAAAAATTGTATGACACGTGATTGACTTGACACGTGTTGACCGAAGTCATAAAAAAAATATTTGACAAGGCCTGGAATGCGTTTAGGGCTCACGTTTTGACGTGATAAGGGCCACTCGATCGAGTCATTGCGGGACTCGACCGAGTGGTCTCGATAAAAGGTATTCTGCCCAAATTTTGGGGTGCTACTCGATCGAGTCACGAAGGGACTCGACCGAGTAGGTCGCCACTCGAGCGAGTCATTGCGAGACTCGGCCGAATGGTCCTCAAAAGACCATTCTGCCTCGATTTTTGGATGTCACTCGATCGAGTGGCCTATAGCACTCGGTCGAGTGACCCCTGTACGAACTAGGGTTCGTTTCGGTTTTGCTTTCGAGAATTGATTTTGTGCTTAAAAATCGTTTATTCGTTAGGTCACGTAGAAATATAATGAGATTTGTACTCGACCTGAACTTCTCGATACTCGCCATATTCTATGCTCGATTATGAAATCAATATCGAATATTTAGAGTGCACTTTAGAAAAAGGATTTTGTAAGTTGTTTTAAATCAGACCAAAACGATATGAATAATCTCCGCGTCTATAGTGTCGTATTAATTTTATCGAATCAGGTGACAACTATTTTAGCATCAACAAAAATCGTATTAGTTGGATTTATTGACTAAATCATTTAAAATAGACATCCAACTATGGAGTTGGTATCGAATCTAGTAGACCGAAACCTGAATTAAAAAGGGACTTGGATTGATTCCCTCCGCATCCCGACAACGTAATAAATCCTTGCGGATTGTATGATGTTGGATCTGCATCAACGGGTTTCGATTCTATCTAAAAAGATGTTTTTACTTGAAAAATAGTTTCGAAATTGATGAAGATACGATGAATGGTGATGATAACGACGCGAATAAGAAAAAAAAAACGTGACTAGCGACGCAACCAGATAAAAACGATTATTGATGTTGACTTGCTTCAACAATCAAACATTCGGGGTGTCGGGATAAACGACCGTCAACATCGGGTGCGATACCCTCGTAATATTCGGATTTTCTAATCCCGTCATCCCTCGTATTCGACACGAATTAGCAAGTATTTTCATATCTTATACTAGTAGTATTATCGATATTATAAACGAAAAAAATGAATAAAAACAAAGAGGACGAGAGGAAGATGAGAGGAAGACGAGGGAAAGAGAACGGGATTGTTGCACCATCAACCTACATGTTTCTTGTCTTGGATGGGACTCGCTTGATTGTGGCTTTAGCACGGGAGTATCGAGGTTGATGTAAGTTTGAGTTGTGGTGGTTATGGTTTGCTAGATGCTAGGGTTGAAGGTAGTAATTAAGATGTAGAGTTGATTAGGGTGGTCTTAGGGTTTGTAAAGGTAGGTGAAAAGTTAGGGTTTTAATTGCATGCAAGAGGGTGTATATATTGGCAAGCCACGCACCCTCGTCTAGGGTTACTCGACCGAGTAAGCCGCTGACTCGGTCGAGTGGACCAAACAACCGCAGTCGGGCTTGTTTGAGGGCCCACTCGATCGAGTGGGCTGACACTCGATCGAGTGGGTCAGTTGGAGCGCGGGGGTCCGGGTTTTGGACCCTGAGTTGGGTATTTTTGTGGGTCTTGTATTTGGGTTGGGTTTTTGATGTTTGAATGGTTATTTTTGTGTCTCGGAAACGACTTTGACCGTGGTTTGACCCGGTCGCTAAAAGACGGTCTTATTTCCGGTGTCGGTTTTGACCCAAATTAGTCTTAGTTGATTGGAAATGACCCACTGGTCCTGAATTTGAGGTAGGTTTTGTGAGATTTGTACTTCGTAAAAAGCCCAAGCCAGAAACTAATGGTTTTGAGCCCATATCCGAGCGCGTAGAAACACGTTTGCGTCCGATCATCATCGAGTGTTTTTGGAAAACTGTTATAGGCACCTATCGACCAAATGTGGGTGTCTACAGAGCCCCCACGCTGACTGAGGCTTGGACAAAGCGAAAGTTAGAGTTGCTACCAGGCCAATCGAGGATTAAAACCCGGCAGACTTCCGTCGTTTATAGTCCATTAGACTTGCGTGAAAGGGCCCGCCAGCCATAAGATAGAAATCATACCTGAGTTCTGTTGTCGGGAATAACTTCGTGGGGAATCCGACTTGTTATAGAAGTCCTGGGTGTATCTGTACGCGGATACATCCCATCTTGGAGCTGCGCGGGAGCTTGCCTAAGAAACCCGAGGTGTGTCCGTTTGCAGACACATCCCATCTCTGAACTGTGCGGGAGCTTGTCTAAAAAGCCCTGGGTGTATCCGTTTGCAGACACATCCCGATCCAAAATTACGTGGGAACCTGCCTAAGAAGCCCTGGGTGTGTCCGTTTGCAGACACATCCCAACTCAGAATTATGCGGGAAATCGGACATGTTGTATAAGTCCTGGGTGCGCTTATATATCCCGTGCTATTTCGGGAAAATGCCGCCTTGGGCTTTCCGCTGGGAAGATATATGAGTTGCGCAGGCGCTGGGGAATAAAAACTTGATGTTCCGTTGGGAAGCCAAGCTGGTACCTGAAATGTTAGATATGTAGACAGAAATAGCAAATATAGCAGGTAGCATAACAACATACAGGAAATGCAGTTAGCATCTATAGACTGACTTGCACTGGGGAAAGTGATTTTTGCTTAGTTTTTTTTTTTAAATCGAAATCTAGAAAGCAGCTTTAAATAGACTGAAATTTGACCTTGTCAAAAATGATTTTCTTAAATGGCTAAGTTTTGCAAATTTCAAAGTGAGAATTTGAAGAGTGAGGCCTACCGACAGACTCGACACTGGACGTGAGAGGACGAGTTGACAGACACAAACTGGACTCTCGAGGGTGGGACCGTGACTCGGTAGGGGGTGGGCCAATTAAGATGACAAGACTCTTAAGTTGCGCTGTTCCATAGCCTAGGCGAGTGGCAACATGGTCAAACATCGAAATGGGAAGGATGTGCTATAGGCGAATTGCAATAGTCTGTAATGAGACTGTTGTAGTCTAGTGCTCTTCTGGATTTTTGATTTTTAGGATACATTCCCAATATGGGTATTGCTTCGAGTCCTGACAAATTCTTGTCTTCGGCGGAGCCGAGTACTAGGACACACTACAGAAAGGAGGCTAGATTTTGAAAGTATTTGGATTATGTAAGTGGATGGAGAACTTTTGCCTAGGAGAAGCCCCCAGGACGACAAAGCTAGCTGTTGAGAACATGAAAGTGTCGTGACCAGAATGATGGTGCTTTTTGAATGTGTGTCAATGTGGGTGGTTGTGCCTCTGTTGAAAGGCTGCCTACGTATTCACGTGTAGTGAAATCAAACCATGCCATAGTTCAGTGAATTGAAAGATATATTATGGTGCCTAGTCTAATAGGACTTTGTGTGTAACTAGTCATATTAACAGTGTAGTCTAGGTGCATTCCCAGTGATGTCTTGATCAAAGGGCTAGAATGGTTAGGATGTTGATCCTGTGACTGTGAGCGTTCTCTGGGGTAGCCCCCAGGGGTGGTGTGAACTATTTGGGCATGTTCTATGCCGACTGCAAGTTGAATTCCCGCGTTTGGGGCTGGTAACTGGTTTGGATGAGAAGAATTGGGATGGGATTTGACGAGTTTTGCTCTCGGGTCTTTGACGAGTTTTGATCTCGGGTCTTTGATGAGTTTTGATCTCGGGTCTTTGACGAGTTTTGATCTCGGGTCTTTGACGAGTTTTGATCTCGGGTCTTTGTATGGTGATTGTGAATTTTGTTATGTCGTGTTGTGTTGTGTTGTAGTTGTTGTGCAAGGGGTAAGTCGAGTAAAAATGGCTTGAACTTTGATCGGGATAGGTTTGATAATGCGGGATCTGGTTTCCATGTCTGGTCCTAATGGTTAGGGGTATCCTATGGAGCTTGAATCCTCAAAATTTCGGGATGTCTCTAGCCTAGGTCTCGGAAAGGTCCTGAGGGTTGTAATGTGAAAAGGCTGAGTGTGGTGTTAGCTGACCAGCTCGATTGTCACTCCCCTATTTGGTGGTATGGATTTTGGTAATTTTGAATTGACTGTTTCACTTGAGTTAACCGTTAAGTACGGTCATGGGTTTTTGAATATTTTTTAGTTAGTTGACTTCTTAGCCCCGGTCATGGGATTCTTCGTTTGGGTTGACCGTTAAACCTCGGTCATATGATGGCCTGCTTTTTTGTTTTGGCCTTTGGCTTTTTCCTTGGACTTTTTTTTTCCAGCTTTTTTTTTTCTTGGACTTTTGATTTTTTTTCGTGTAGTTTTTTTTGTTGGTCAAACTAACCCCTGAGATGGGGATTGGTCAGTCTTATTGGAGAGATTTTTATTGTGGGAAATGGGCTTGCCTCCCGTCTTGAACTCAAACTAGGAGACTATCTAGATTTGTCATAGGATTTGATACCGCTCCCGCTAAGGGTAGTTATGTGGCTTTCTATGTGATAAGTGTAGTTTGTAATGCCTATTTCGTAGTATTTTGGTCCCATTTTCCTTGTGGAATCGCTCCTTGGGAGCGATTCATGGGCTACTTATGCTTCCTCTAGCTCGTTTCAGGTTCCCGAGACCATTCGTGAGGAGTTGGAGTGATTCCGACTCAATACATACACTTTTCGGAGCCAACGAAGCGGAGGAACGATCACTCGATGCCTTGGATTCGACCCCGAGACCTTGGGACCCAATCCCGAGCCTCCGAGACCCGATCCCGAGTCCCAAGAATCGATGAGAAGTTCATGTGAAGCATGGAGGAACCAAAAGGATCATATTGGAGGCCTACAAGACTCATCCCCGACGGGTATGCACCTCATCCCGTCGGGGATGAAGTGCGCTTTTAGAGGAGCCACTGCCAGGCCGTCCCGGTCGGGACCACCGGCCGTCCCGGTCGGGATAATCCCGTCCCGGTCGGGACCACCGTGCTGTAGCCGCAACTCCTTTGTTTCATCCTCCTTCATTCTTGTACCCCTATAAATACTTCCCTCTTGTATTGTTTATGTATCTTACATTACCCTAGACTATCTTAAGCTTCTCTACAACATATAAACCCTAGATTTAGTTCTTCACATTAGATTTAATCTCTCTTTAATCATTAGTTAATCCTAGTTAATCTTAGTTAATTAGTTCTTGTATTAAGAAGATACTTGAAGATTTCTCCAAGCTTGACAACCTTGGGATTTATTTGGGTTTCCTATTTATGCAAGTTATCATCTTTTCTTCATTCCATTGTTGGTATAATCTTCCTTTCTCTTATTCTTTGTTATTAATTCAAGTTTGAATCTTCACCTAGTGTTTATTGTTATTGTTCATATTGTTCTTGATAATGGATGTTAGGGTTATGATGTTGTTTTATCTTTTCATTGTTGTAGTTAGTTTGAATATGTGTGAGTAGTCTTTTTGTGGGTTAGTAGGGGGATTAAGGGTAGAATATGGGTGATTAGGGTTTGATTAGGGGTAAAGGATGAATCTTTGTTGTTAGTCACATACTTGGCACACCATGTGTTTGTTGGAATGCTTGTTTGAGTTGTAGTGGCCATGCTTCTCATGCTAGTCTTCCTTTACTCATTGTTTGTCTTGTATGTGGTCATGTTGAGGATAGTCGTAGTCACGAGAGTGCGGACTAGGGTCTAAGTAGCGAGAGCCCGGACCTACCTCGACATCGGTTTAAGTTGCGAGAGCCCGAACCGATTCTAGCAATTAATAGGCACCTACACCCTTGACCACCCGAGTCACCCTACTACGTTTATGAACCCGACCTAACCCACTTCTTCTTCATATTTGCTTCATCGCATTAGTTAGTCATCATTTCTTTAGTTCATTGTTTAGTTTGTGTTTAGTTACTTCATTTAGCATTGTTATAGTCTAGTTCATTGTTAGTCCACTTTCTTCTTCTCCTCTCATCATAATTCACCATTTATCGCTTCTTTGTGCTTGTTTGTGTGACCTAGTCTCGTTTTAGGCCAACCTAGTCTAAGCATTGCGACACCGTCTCCGTGGACACGACCCGACTTACCCTAACTACCGTTAGGTGCTAGCCGGTTATTTATTTGGTGGCGGGATCCACGACAAATCCCACCATCAATTTGGCGCCGTTGTCGGGGACGGTGCATTGTTTAGACTTAGTTTGCTTAAAGCTAGACTTAGTTACCCTTCTGTGTGCCCTTATACCCTCTCTTGTGCATATGTTCTAGTTTTTCTTGTTTTCTTAGCTTTCTTTTCTCTTTGTCTCTAGTTGTACTTGTTTATTGTCGTTACCTGGTGCCCATAAAGCACTAGGTGTTCTCACGTTTGTTCTAGTGTGTAGTGTATGCCTAGGCGGGGAGGCGAATTCTTTCTCTTTAATCCAGAGCCGGAGAGGCTTTTTCGAGCCTTTCGCCAACGGACGATTAACCGAGCTAGAATCTCTCAACCAAGTGCAATCAATACTCATCAAGAGCAAGCTCAAGGAAACGATTTTGAGCAAGCATTTCAAGAGACGGCCGAAGGGAATTTCACCAATCCCTTTGGATATTCTAGTCCTAGTTCCCCCTCTACATCTACTTCAACTCCGTCTTCACCACCATCTCCCTTACATCCAATTATGCCGAAGTTTTCATCCCACTCTACATTCAAGGAAGACGTCTTGCCGGGACCCAATGCTCTACAGGCCGCTTATGCCGGAAATTTTATGGCCAAGACTCACTTCATACAACTTGTGGAAAGGAACCAATTTAGTGGTTTGCCCACCGAAGACCCGCACCAACACATGGAGACTTTCTCCGATTATTGCGACGCTATCTCTCAACCCGGGGTTACTCAAGATCAAATCCGATGGGTTTTATTTCCATTCTCATTAATTGGAAAAGCGAAGCAATGGATCAAGAGTCTCGATAGGGCAACCATGGGGATCGATACTTGGAAAAAGCTTGCCTTGGTGTTCTACCAAAAGTTCTACCCTCCGGAGAAGACAAATTTGCTTAGGGCCTCCATCACCGGTTTCCAACAGAGGGATGAAGAGAGCCTATATGAAGCTTGGGAGCGGTTTAAGTCTTTGGTTAGGTCGTGCCCTCATCATGGACTCTCACAATGGTTCTTGGTACAACAATTTTGGAATGGCCTTTATGAGGACTCGAGAGCTATACTTAATATGGGCTCCAATGGTAGGTTTACCGAGGTCGATGACGACCAAACTTGGGCGAGAATTGAAGAGATGGCGGTGCATAATTCGCAATACTCTAGGCCTAGGAAGGCAAATCGAGGAGGTAGGCACGAGGTTGATGCTATTACTCAACTAAGCATTGACCTTGGAGCTCAATTGAAGACCCATATGGAGACCATTGACAAGAAGCTCCAAGGCCACCTCACTCAAGTTCAAAGCATTAGTTCCTCCAACCAAGCCTCAATTCATGAAGTGAATGCTTTGGGATTTGCACCTCCTTTGCCTTATTATGGGATGTGCGATACTTGTGGAATCGTTGGTCATGATCCTATGAATTGTAGAGGAAGTATTGAACAAGTGAATGTTTTTCAAGCATTCAAGCAAGGTGCCTCCCACTCTAATCAATACCAAGCTTCCAATCAAGTCCCTCAACAACAAGCCTTTCAACACCAACAACAACATCGTCCCTATGTTCCACCTCCCTTAAGGGACAACAACCAAGGTTACCAAGGCAACTCAAGGCCCTTCAACAACTTCAAGCAAAGTAACCAAGGTTCATTCAACAACAATCAAGGGTTCCAACAAGGGAACTTCAATCAAGGCGGTTTCCAAGGAAACCAAAACTTTCAAACACAACAAAACCACAACCAAGGCCTTAATCAAGGCAATTCTCATGGGTTCCAAGGGAACCGTCAACAACAAGCTACACAAGGTAATCAAAAACAAAGAAAGCCTAGGAGCCGGTCTCCTACTCATGATTATGGCATTCCTCTCGCCATCACCGATACTCCGCATAATCCGTCATCTCCACCTCGGGAATTCGACATTCAAAAATCTATGATGGATATGCAAAAGAGTCAAATGGACATATCAAGAAACCATCAAGAGCTCTTTGCTTATATTCAAGGGGAAAACGCGTCAAGAGATGCCCGTATGAAGATGCTTGAAACTCAAGTATCTCAACTTGCTAAGGGGAGCTCCTCAAGATAAAAGGGACAACTACCTTCTCAAGGTGAAACACCGACATTTGAGCATGTAAATGCTATCACCACAAGAAGAGGTACATCTTATGACTCCCCTCCATTCCCTAGTGAGCAAGAGCCAATGCAAGAACCAACTAAGGAAATGGCACCTCCAATTCAAGAAAGCTCGAGCTTTGATAATCCAATGGAGGAGCAAGTCTTATGGGAGATTGAGAGACCCCAAGAAGACAAGCTTCCCCCACTTCAAGCAAAAGACAAGGGTAAAAGGAAGGTGTCATTCGAAGAGTCTTCCCCTATTGAGCAAAACAAGACCCAAATCAAGTTGCCTTTCCCAACAAGGCAAATGAAGACCAAGGTAGACTCTCAATATGACAAGTTCCTTAGTATTGTGAAGAAATTGGATGTTAGTGTCCCATTTACCGAGCTACTTACCCAAATCCCGGCATATGGAAAATTTATAAGAGAAATCTTGGCTAGGAAGAGATCCATCGACAAGGAAGAGACCATTGCGTTCACAAGATTGGTGAGCGAGCTCATTCAAGGTTCTACGATTCCAAAGTTGAAGGATCCGGGTAGATTTTTGATCCCTTGCACCATAGGGCACTACAAGATCGAAATAGCATTATGCGATTTGGGTGCGAGTGTGAGCATCATCCCTTATTCTATTTGTTGCCGACTTGGGATGAAAGATCTTAAAAGTACTTCTATCACGCTCCAAATGGTCGATAGTTCATTCAACCGACCATTGGGTATGCTAGAGGATGTGCCGGTGAGAATCGGTAAGTTTTTCATTCCGGTTGACTTCATCGTACTCGATATGCGGGAAGATGCAATCACTCCCATTATTCTTGGGCGCCCATTTCTACATACCGCCGGTGTTATGATCGATGTGAAGAATGGTAGGATCACCGTCGTGTTAGGCGAAGAGAAGCTAGTGTTTGACCTCCAAGGAAACACTTCGCCTACTAATGATGAGTCATGCAATATGGTCCAAGCAAAGAAAAACATTGATCTAGGGGTTGAGACGGGACAAAGCTTGAAGAAGAATTCTTGTGAACTTGAGGATGATGACTCCGAGATTGGAGGGGATGAGTGCCCATATCATGGGCTTGATGACAAGTTTAAAAGCAAGGAGACTCCCTTGGGGCCACATGAGGACCGGTGGACGTTTGGGTATGTCCCCAAAGACCAAAAGTACAAGTTCAAGTCATTGAACTTGGAAGATAGGGATGCCCCGGGAACGTCAAGGCAAGGCCATGAAGAGCCTTGGTATTTGGATGCTTATGTCTCAAGCTTGATTGAAGACTTTGCTAGGGCCTTCGACTTGTTTCTTCGTGCCCTTGATGGAGATGGAACTACTTTTGGTTGTTGAAAAAGAATGAAGAATGCACCACCTTGGTTTGACGGAGTTCCACAAGAACCGTCTCTTTGTATATATCTCTATCCCTTGTAGTTTGTTTTGTTTTGTGAACTTCTTGATTACTTGGATTGATTGATGAGCGATGTGAGGGAGGGAATTTGATGTGTTATTGAGTTTATTGTGATAGGTGTAATGTGGAAATGATTCCTAGGGAAGAGCGGTAATTGTTTGAGCTTGGATTGTGTGAAGGGAAGTCGGTTTTTGAAGCTTGGGACGAGCTTTTGGGAGCTATAGAAGGTTAGGAGACTCTTCCCGGCTTAGAATAGGTCATCCCGTCCGGGATGGAAGGCCCATCCCGACCGGGAAGGATGTCATCCCGTCCGGGATGAGGTGCACAAAAGATGGGTTCACTGACAGCTCATCCCGACCGGGACGAGGTCTTCCCGACCGGGACGAGACGGTCATCCCGGTCGGGACCACCCATCCTGACCGGGATGGACCCCCTGTCCTCCTTTGGCCTTTTCTTCGTCATTTGAGTCCACCCAACCATTGTAAACCCCCTCCCAACCTCCCTACATGTCCTTACCCTCATTATATGACCCCTACACCTCACATACACAACGGCAAAGACAAGCTACGTGCCTATATTTCCTTATGAGACGATGGAGTGAGTGAGTTGGTAACCGTATGGTACGTCAACTATCCTCTCTTTTCCGTTTTTATTTAGCTTGTCTTCATTTGTTTATTCCCTTTCCCTTATATCCTTTGTCTCATGGTGGCCTTCGAGGCCTTAGTAGGGTTGCTCCCGACTCTCGATGATGTGACTACATCGAGAGTCATTTCAAAATCCAAATTTTCAAGATTTTCACCCTTTTGTAGGGATTTAGTCGGATTTGGGCGGAATTCGGGCTAGGTGACTTGATTACACCTAGTCCTCCCCTCCCATTTCCTTTATTTCTTTCTTTTTATTTCTTCCCCCATCCATATCTTTTCTTGTCTCGGCCCATGGTGACTTGACTACACCCCGGCCGGACGCTTTTTACCCTTTTCTCCACTTTTTGATTTTTAGCTTTATTTTCGTAGTTTCTTTTATTTTCTTTTGTGCTCCCATGCACTACGGTCGAGCATGAGGACATTGCTCGGCTTAAGTGTGGGGGAGCGATATTCTATCGTAGTTAGTTTTATTTTCGTAGTTTTTCAAAAAATCTTTAAAAACCCTAAAAATTTGAAAAAAATTCATAAAAATCAAAAAGATTTTCCTTTTGTGTGTTTTCCTTTTATGTCGTTGTCTCGTATATTTGTTGTGTTGTTCGTGTTTTGCCTCCCTTTTCCTTATTGGTTGCTTAAACCACCGATTGCTTTGGAAAGCTTTCAAGATGTCCGGTAACATCTTCTATCCCTTTTTCCTTCTTTGCCTCTCGCGGAATTTGGAGGAGAATGTGATGTGGTGTGCTCGAGAGGAGCTTTGTAAAGTTTGATGTTGGTTGGTTGCTCATTTGGAAGCTAGGGGTGGTGTTTGTGTTATGTATGTGTTCGTTTTGTGTTGTTCTTGTTTTGTTGCTTTTGTTTCTTTTTCTTTCGTTTTCGTTGAGTCTTTGTTTTGTGTTTTGTTGTGTGTCTTGTGTGTAAAAGGTTTTTGAAAACCCGGTTTAGAGGCTAGTGTGCAAGTGTTTACTTTCCCTTCCTAGTGGTATAAATCGAGTCTTGGACTTTATTCTAGTAGAATGACCCTAAATCAATGATTTCGTTGGTCCTTTACCTTGAGTCCACCTAGCTTACTAAGGATTTACTACGGGCTTTGCATTTGACCATTTTGACCACCCACGGTGTGAAAAGGCCTTGGTTGCCGAGTCCCGTCCCTTAGGTGACCGTGTTTGAAATTGTTTGATTAGTCCAAGTTCTCCACCTTTTTGTGGGTTTGAAGGGAAGGCGCCGTCCCGACTCATCCATTACCCTACCTCCTACACATATCCACACAATAAAATTGCAAATTGTTGAAGTTATCTTTCTTGTTGCAATAAGAAATGCTAAAAAGCCAAATCAAGCCAAAAGGGCAAAGAAAAGAAAATGAAAGAAAATGAAAGAAAGAAAGGAATGAAGAAAAAGAAAAGGCACAAAAGTCAAAAAAAAAAAAATAGAAAAGAAGAAAAAAGGAATGGCATGACAAAACAAAGCAAAAATGCAAAAGAAGAAGAAAATGCCAAAAGAAAATCGTCTCACAAAAATAGAAACCTCACCCCACAAAAATAAGCCTTTTTCCGACTTTTGCCGTGAAGAGCCTACCAAAGGACCGAGTCCCTAGGAAGGATGGTAGCGGCAAGGGTCGGTCTTCCCTCATTTTGCATGTTTCCACCTTTTTACTTGGACTAGTTAGGCGGTTTCGGACATGGGACAACCCTCTTGGCTCTTTGCTAAAGGGGGCGGGGTCTCACTTACCTACAGTGCCGAGTAACACCGTGGTTCATCCTTTTTCCATCCCGACGATCGTCCCGTGGTACGTTCTTAGAAGGTTAGGAGGAACCGAGGTAACTTACCAACGTTTTTTATTGCTTTGTCGTCATACTATTAGGGTTTTGTCCATTTCGGTTTGTATTGCTAGCATGGGAACGTTGTCACTTGCCTTGAGTCCTAAACCGGTGCTTCTTTCACCGCTTGTTTGAGGGAAGCGGTATTTCTTTTCTTTTGGGTGCAACCTTTTGTGTGTATTTGTGTGTTTGTTTGTTTATGTGTTTTGTGTCCGGTTGCATCCACGGTTTTGTCGCAAGACCCCA
Organism: Agrostemma githago; assembly: GCA_958450325.1. Taxonomy (NCBI): domain Eukaryota; kingdom Viridiplantae; phylum Streptophyta; class Magnoliopsida; order Caryophyllales; family Caryophyllaceae; genus Agrostemma; species Agrostemma githago. The sequence goes on along the minus strand of OY288247.1, from coordinate 53,237,678 downwards.
CTTGCCTTGCGGAGTGCACTTTTCCTCTAAGTGCACTCGCGTGAGTTGAAAGGGCGTAGGGTGCGCTAATACCCACTCGGCTAGTTTAGTAGTTAGTAGGTGCTTACTCGAGGGCGAGTAAGGGTTAAGTGTGGGGGAGTTGATAAGTGTAGTTTGTAGTGCCTATTTCGTAGTATTTTGGTCCCATTTTCCTTGTGGATTCGCTCCTCGGGAGCGATTCATGGGCTACTTATGCTTCCTCTAGCTCGTTTCAGGTTCCCGAGACCATTCGTGAGGAGTTGGAGTGATTCCGACTCAATACATACACTTTTCGGAGCCAACGAAGCGGAGGAACGATCACTCGATGCCTTGGATTCGACCCCGAGACCTTGGGACCCAATCCCGAGCCTCTGAGACCCGATCCCGAGTCTCGAGAATCGATGAAAAGTTCATGTGAAGCAAGAAGGAACCAAAAGGATCATATTGGAGGCCTACAAGACTCATCCCCGACGGGTATGCACCTCATCCCGTCGGGGATGAAGTGCGCTTTTAGAGGAGCCACTGCCAGGCCGTCCCAGTCGGGACCACCGGCCGTCCCGGTCGGGATGATCCCGTCCCGGTCGGGACCACCGTGCTGTAGCCGCAACTCCTTTATTTCATCCTTCTTCATTCTTGTACCCCTATAAATACTTCCCTCTTGTATTGTTTATGTATCTTACATTACCCTAGACTATCTTAAGCTTCTCTACAACATATAAACCCTAGATTTAGTTCCTCACATTAGATTTAATCTCTCTTTAATCATTAGTTAATCCTAGTTAATCTTAGTTAATTAGTTCTTGTATTAAGAAGATACTTGAAGGTTTCTCCAAGCTTGACAACCTTGGGATTTATTTGGGTTTCCTATTTATGCAAGTTATCATCTTTTCTTCATTCCATTGTTGGTATAATCTTCCTTTCTCTTATTCTTAGTTATTAATTCAAGTTTGAATCTTCACTTAGTGTTTATTGTTATTGTTCATATTGTTCTTGATAATGGATGTTAGGGTTATGATGTTGTTTTATCGTTTCATTGTTGTAGTTAGTTTGAATATGTGTGAGTAGTCTTTTTGTGGGTTAGTAGGGGGATTAAGGGTAGAATATGGGTGATTAGGGTTTGATTAGGGGTAAAGGATGAATCTTTGTTGTTAGTCACATACTTGGCACACCATGTGTTTGTTGGAATGCTTGTTTGAGTTGTAGTGGCCATGCTTCTAATGCTAGTCTTCCTTTACTCATTGTTTGTCTTGTATGTGGTCATGTTGAGGATAGTCTTAGTCACGAGAGTGCGGACTAGGGTCTAAGTAGCGAGAGCCCAGACCTACCTCGACATCGGTTTAAGTTGCGAGAGCCCGAACCGATTCTAGCAATTAATAGGCACCTACACCCTTGACCACCCGAGTCACCCTACTACGTTTATGAACCCGACCTAACCCACTTCTTCTTCATATTTGATTCATCTCATTAGTTAGTCATCATTTCTTTAGTTCATTGTTTAGTTTGTGTTTAGTTACTTCATTTAGCCTTGTTATAGTCTAGTTCATTGTTAGTCCACTTTCTTCTTCTCCTCTCATCATAATTCACCATTTATCGCTTCTTTGTGTTTGTTTGTGTGACCTAGTCTCGTTTTAGGCCAACCTAGTCTAAGCATTGCGACACCGTCTCCGTGGACACGACCCGACTTACCCTAACTACCGTTAGGTGCTAGCCGGTTATTTATTTGGTGGCGGGATCCACGACAAATCCCACCATCACTATGTCAGACATGGAACAGGTAAAGGAAAACACGGGCTCGGTTTCCTACAGTCATTATAGATGTGCCTATAATAATCACGTGCGTGTCCTCACAGTGTACGATGGTGTTCATCTTGTTCTCGGAAACACATAAGGAAAGTATATATGAGAAATAGAAAAGTTGATTTTATTGATTTTGAAAAAAGAGGACAGAATACAATTGACTCTGACTCTGACTTTGACTTTGGAAGAAATAGCACATCCTAGACTCGGACTCGGACTCGGTCTCGGACTCGGACTCGGACTTAAATCAAATCCGGACCCTCAGATGCATGGGAGGTAGACTGGATGCTTTGGTCACCGGGCCCTGTATAGTCCATGAGGGGCTTTGCAAGCGATAATCTTTCCAAAACGGGAGTCCTCCCGGCATCGAGGAAATCTTGGATGAGGTGTTTCAGTTTCCAGCACTGTTCTGTATCGTGTCCCCTCCCTCTGTGGAATTTGCAGTAATGCTCGGCGTTCCATGCTTTGGAGCGTTTTTCCAAATGTACATCGGTTGTTGGGCCTATGGGTAGTATTAGCCCTTTTAAAACCAACCTTTGGAAAGAGACGGTGTAGGACATATCCAAGTGGGTAAATGTCCTTACCTTTGACTGGTTCTTGACTTTCGGAGAGGTGACTTGAGGGCTACCTCTCTCGGTCTTGCCATCTTGAGGGTATCGGACAATTTCGTAAGAGTGTTCACCTTTCAAATGGCTCGGTTGGGTGATTGGGTGTCTTACCCGCTCTAGTTGTGTTAGACGGGATCGGGTTCTTACAAGATCCTCTTCGATGATGGTTACACGGAACTTAGGTTATCCAGGGCGGTATTGACTTTCGATAAGATATTGTTAATGGAGCAAGATAGCATAGCGTACTCCCCTGGATATCTCCCTTCTCGACGGCACGAGATTTGTTATGGTTTGGTAACGCCTCATTCATAGGGACCCTGATCAGAAGAAACGAAAGGTGTTAGAACTCGCCTAACCTCGGTTTTGCGCAAATGCAAGAGAGAGTCAAACTAGGTACGGCCCGGGGGCGGGAATGACTATAATTCTTGGATCGGGACACCCGAACTTTGACCTAGGCAAAGTAACGACCACGAATTAGACTCGAGCTGCAGAAGGGTGAGTCCGAAAATGGGGCGACCGTTTTTGACCGCGTCACGTGCTCGGACCAACCGTGGTGACCTAGACCTATGTGACTCGAGTGTTCGTAGCATAGGTTCGACTCGAAGAAGGCATCATAAGGATGCCGATGCAGGGTGGACGTAGGGTACCCCTGCTCGAGCGGAGGACAACCCCCGACAGATGGTGTGGCACCTGAGTGACTCAAAAGTGGGGTATGTGAGACAACACGTGTGAGACATGACCCTTAGAGCAACCGCGATTAATCACCCTGCTGAAGGGTAGCCCCCAAGTGGGATCAAAGGTTGTTAAAACTCAAGTGTCGGACGAGTGACCCTTAGACGTAAGGACCGCGAAACTTTTGTTATAGGGCTATGCCTTGTAAAAGGTTGACTCGGAAAAGACCCTAGACGGGTGACTTGTGAAAGGTGGGCCTCCCTTAGAATTCGGCGGGTGGACCGAGTCCTGTTCAAAGTAAGGTCCACGTGAGACATCCCCAGACTTTGGACTCGATTGTGTAAACGGGTCATCCTTTGTAGGAGTATGTCCTACGTAGGTGGGCCTTGCCTTAGTCAAATAAGGCGGACTGGGATAGGGAGGAAACTCGTGATGTAAGATCGACGGAGTTTCGACGCTAAAGACCTTCGACGACTCATGACACGACCCGACACTGCTAAATACGGGAAGTCCTAAGAAGGGGAAGGTTTCTTTTTGAAAAGGATATTTTTAGAAAATTCGAGAAAATCGGTGGATGGCCCGATTTTTCGAAAATCAGAAAAGTGTCATCGGACCGCAATTTTGAAGATTTGAAAATATTTTTGAATTTCAAAATGGGCAGCATACCGGCTAGAAATAGGCTATTTTGAGTAAAATCATATGTCCTGAATCGGTAGCTTTCCGGGTTTTCGAAAAGTTGAATAATTGGAATTTTGAAATTTGAATGTCGAGAAAAAGAATTTCTGATTATTTGAAAAATTGGAAACGGGATCCTGAAGATTTGAAAATTAAAAACGGCATCTCGAAGATTTGAAAATTAAAAATGGCATCTCGGAAATTTTGAAAATCGAAAATGGCATCTCGAAAATTTGAAAATCCCGAATGGCATCTCGAAAATTTTAAAATCTTTGAAAATTCGAATATCGATTGGTGGATCGGAAACTCGAAATTTGAAATGGACAGCATGCCGGCTAGAAAATAGGCTTGTTTTGAGTCAAATCTTAAGTCTAAATTATGGCACCTTTCTGATTTTTGAAATTTGAATATTTTCGAAAAGAGGCGTTTTTGGATTTCAGAATTTTGAATATCGAAGATGAATTTTCGAAAATTTGAAAAGCAAAAACAGGATCCCGACTTTTAAAATTGGTGAAAATGTCATCGGGCCCAAATTCTTTTTTGAAAAATTGAAATTTTTTGAAATGGATAGCATACCGGCTAAAAATATGCTATTTTGAGTAAAATCATAAGTCCTAAATTCGGTATGCTTCCCAGGTTTTGAAATTGGATATTTTGATAAAGATGCAATTTTTTTTGAAAATGACGGTTTTTGGAAAACGACCTAGAAACAAAGTAGCACATAGTAACGACAACATGTATGCTCTACACTAAGTCTCGGTCGGTCTATAAAGGGTCTATACCGGTGCACATAGCCTATCCGAGAATCGGGACGGACTTCCTAAGTCGAGTTGAGCTTAGAACATGCCGCGAAACCCATACGAATCGACTATGAACACCTTTGACATATCCATATTGGAGTACATCACGATATAGCTGGACGTCGGCACCAGTACTGGCCCGGGTAAAAATAGGGTTATGCATGAACCGTAAAACTTAAATGCGTATTGTACTAATCAGACGATTTCTATTCGAGTCTCACCCTGAGGATGCCGATGGTAAGTCACGCATCAGCTAATCCCCATCGGAGTCGCCAAATTGTGGACATGACATAGGTTCACCCCGACGCGACCACGCGCGGGTTTGGGGAGGCGAATGAATCTCCATATGAGATGGGTCGAATTGAAATTTAAATCAAAGTGGAGTCGCCACCGAAATTTGTGGGAGTTTGGGCCTGTTCGAACCCACTCTATATCTTAGTGGGTCACTCACAAAGTATGGCCCATTCGGATGTCAGAGTTTATTGGGCTCGTCCTTTTGCATTTGATACCGATACCGACATTATCGGATACCGTGTATTGAATGACTCTCGTGTGCCAATGGATTCGGATATCCGGAAACCATGGTTCTGAGTAAGGGGTGAGGGTACGTGTTGGGAAGTTCACAAAGAACCCCCAACCCCACCCGCATATTAGCGGCCTCTACTAAGATATCGTTTGACTCTCTAATACGCATGTTAGCAGAACGATGAAAATGATATGCGAACATTGTCTTACCTAAACATGCGAGAATTAGAATGGGTTGCTAAGTCGATTTGATGCATCTAAATTTAACGTCAAAGTTGTATTTAGCATGCGGGTTCATTTTAGTACAATAAAATAAACAACGAAAATAAATACAAAAGAACAAACGGTTAGTAATGATGATAATAACGGTTTGCAAGAGATATAGGATGCCATAGAATAATATAACAACATGATGTATGGTTTTGAAAAATTGTATGACACGTGATTGACTTGACAAGTGTTGACCGAAGTCATAAAAAAAATATTTGACAAGGCCTGGAATGCGTTTAGGGCTCACGTTTTGACGTGATAAGGGCCACTCGATCGAGTCATTGCGGGACTCGACCGAGTGGTCTCGATAAAAGGTATTCTGCCCAAAATTTGGGATGCTACTCGACCGAGTCACGAAGTGACTCGACCGAGTAGTTCGCCACTCGACCGAGTCATTGCAGGACTCGACCGAGTGGTCCTCAAAAGACCATTCTGCCTCGATTTTTGGATGTCACTCGATCGAGTGACCTATAGCACTCGGTCGAGTGACCCCTGTACGAACTAGGGTTCGTTTCGGTTTTGCTTTTAGGAATTGATTTTGTGTTTAAAAATCGTCTATTCGTTAGGTCGCGTAGAAATAAAATGAGATTTGTACTCTACCTGAACTTCTCGATACTCGCCATATTCTATGCTCGATTACGAAATCAATATCGAATATTTAGAGTGCACTTTAGAAAAAGGATTTTGTAAGTTGTTTTAAATCAGACCAAAACGATATGAATAATCTCCACGTCTATAGTGTCGTATTAATTCTATCGAATTAGGTGACAACCATTTTAGCATCAGCAAAAATCGTATTAGTTGGATTTATTGACTAAATCATTTAAAATCGACATCCAACTATGGAGTTGGTATCGAATCTAGTAGATCGACACCTGAATTAAAAAGGGACTTGGCTTGATTCCCTCCGCATCCCGATATCGTAATAAATCCTTGCGGATTGTATGATGTCGGATCCGCATCAACGGGTTTCGATTCTATCTAAAAAGATGTTTTTACTTGAAAAATAGTTTCGAAATTGATGAAGATGCGATGAATGGTGATGATAACGACGCAAATAAGAAAAAAAAACGTTATTAGCGACGCAACGAAATAAAAACGATTATTGATGTTGACTTGTTTCAACAATCAAACACTCCGGGTGTCGGGATAAACGACCGTCAACATCGGGTGCGATACCCTCGTAATATTCGGATTTTCTTATCCCATCATCCCTCGTATTCGACACGAATTAGCAAGTATTTTAATATCTTATACTAGTAGTATTATCGATATTATAAACGAAGAAAAACGAAGAAAAACGAAGAGGACGAGAGGAAGACGAGAGAAAGAGAACGAGATTGTTGCACCCTCAACCTACATGTTTCTTGTCTCGGATGAGACTCGCTTGATTCTTGCTTTAGCACGGGAGTATCGAGGTTGATGTAAGTTTGAGTTGTGATGGTTTTGGTTTGCTAGATGCTAGGGTTGAAGGTAGTAATTAAGATGTAGAGTTGATTAGGGTTGTCTTAGGGTTTGTAAAGGTAGGTGAAAAGTTAGGATTTTAATTGCATGCAAGAGGGTGTATATATAGGCAAGCCATGCACCCTCGTCTAGTGTTACTCGACCGAGTAAGCCACTGACTCGGTCGAGTGGATCGAACAACTGCAGCCGGGCCTGTTTGAGGGCCCACTCGATCGAGTGGGCTGACACTCGATCGAGTGGGTTAGCTGGAGCGCGGGGGTCCAGGTTTTGGACCCTGAGTTGGGTATTTTTGTGGGTCTTGTATTTGGGTTGGGTTTTTGATGTTTGAATGGTTATTTTTGTGTCTCGGAAACGACTTTGACTGGGGTTTGACCAGGTCACTAAAAGACGGTTTTATTTCCGATGTCGATTTTGACCCAAATTAGTCTTATTTGATTGGAAATGACCCACTGGTCCTGAATTTGAGGTCGATTTTGTGAGATTTGTACTCCGTAAAAAGCCCTAGCCAGAAACTAATGGTTTTGAACCCATATCCGAGCGCGTAGAAACACGTTTGCGTCCGATCATCATCGGGTGTTTTTGGGAAACTGCTATAGACACCTATCGACCAAATGTGGGTGTCTACACCAGATCTTAATTCATCAGAGCCACCCACTACCTAGCTCCACATTCCGAAATCGTCCAAGCCAGTCGCCCTGACCCAAACGCGGTATCTCGGTAATTGTCACTTTCAAGGGGTGAGACCCGACCATTTCGCATTAATTTTAGCTAGGGTGAAAACCCATGTAAATACACTCTAAACATCTCACATCGATGATTGGCATAACGAGTCTAAAGCAAAATCACTCACATCTAGAAAGAACTATGAACACAATTTGATTCCGCCTAAAAAAAACGGATACGTAGGCAACCCCTTTCCGGGTATAACCAAAATAAACAAAACAAACAAAAAATCGGTTAATCGATTCATGTACAAACCAGAACTCTCCCCACGATCCGGTCAATTAGCGATTTGAAAATGACAAAGCACAAACGACGAGCCAAGGACGGGGTGAAAACCCGAAAGGGCGCCCTGGGCAAAATGAAGAAACGATTTGCGAGCCGTCGAAAAAGTGAGAAACAAAAAAAAAGTAAAGAAAGAGCAAAAAAAACAAAACAGAAACAAAAAAAGGTGAGCCGAGGACGGAGTGAAAACCCGAAAGGGCACTCCGGGCAAAATGAAGAATCGAGTTGTGAGCCACCACGAAATATAAATAAATAAATGTGCTTCAAATTAATGCAAAATCAATTAAATCAAGCCTTTGTCGAGGCCCTTTACATCAAACATCCAAAATCCAGCTACCCCGAGAAACGACAACGCGTCAAGTAAAACCCCACAAAAACTAGTGCTAATACACCACATAATGTCAATTAATACAACACAGTACTAAACGGTTGGGCTCTACCGGTCCAACTTTTCCTTTCCCTTGCCATTCGGGTATGCTTGCTCGGGTCTTTCACCATCGACCCCTCCTAACACAAGCTTCCACCGCCCTAGCCAAAAGCGAGCCCAACCAATCCCACTTCCTTTTCTCACTCACATTTTCTATATGAGTCTTGTTAGGTCTCGGCCCGTTTAGATGAACTGACGAATACTAGGATCGGTAACGCTGTCTTTGGACGGCCACTTAGCAACATTAGCCCACATAGCTTCCTTATTCTGTAGTACCATCATCTCCGCAATCTTTAACCTTTCTCTCACAGCCGGCAACCCCGAACGTCGGGAACGACCTCCCGAAGTAGCGAAACCCCTTTCCAAAAGCCAAAATGCCTGCACGAGAGTAACAGGTCCGCGCGGATATCACATTTCACCCGTCAGACCCTCCAGACTTAGACGCCTTTTCAATTTTTTAGGGGGATAAGCTACCCCACCTAGGCGTGTTGTAGCCTTTTAACGGTTATCAACAGGTCGCGTCTGTTGCCTAACAAGGCAATATTAAGAGTATGCAAAAAGTGGTCTAACTTTTTCAAAAATTGCCCGGATTTAAATTCCGACTTCGCACTAAACTCGTTATACTCGGTCAAAACACACCAATGTTTACGCTAGCATTTTACATCTCGTCTGTCTCAAGTCAAAACATTTTAATCGACGTACTATCCTATCCGATCCGATTCCCGGATTAAACTAATGCAGTTAAAAAATCCGAAAAACCATTTTCGTACTCTCATGCAACACTAACGCACCCTAAACCAGGTCGCATCGCAAAACGAACAAACGCAAAAGTGATTACTTGTCAACCTAGGTAAACAATTCGCCAAACGAAAACGCAAGACTAATCCGACCAATTCAAATACTAAGAATCTAAAACAGATATACACAATATACAAATCCATATACAAATCGAGGCTAAGAAGGACCCCTAGAAGCCGCGCCGACGGCAATAACGATCTCATAAAGCTTATCATCTAACCCTAGGTCCTCCAGGTCTATAAGGAGAGATTCACTACCGTCCATCCCCGACAGCATATCTAGGGTAGCCGTCTCGGGACTCCCTCCAGCCTCCTCCATAGCACCCGTGGTCTGAGCATCGACCTCAGCCTCCCTTTCGACCTGATGCCTAGCCTCACCCTGAGCTGAGGTCTCACCCCAGGACCGAGCCAGCTGCTCCTTCAAGAAGGCGATCTCGTCAACTCGAGATTGTAGGAGCCGCTGTGCCTCCACCTCTTTCGCCTCGAGCTCGGTCACCCGAGTCTCCAACAGCCCCACCATATCCGGAACATCCTGCAAATATACTTAAGCATTAGGAAAGTACACAAACAGCCTAGAAAGCCACCTTAGTCACGTAAACTCACCGATCGAGGCCCTGAAGTGTCACGGGAGACCCTTGAGGCATAAGCCCAGAAGCAGTTGGCAGCCTGCCACAACCGCTGATGGCAAGCCGACGAAACCTGAAAAGTAAAATCGTAGAGGTTAGGCAGACCGACCCTAATCCTTAGAGCCCAAGCAAAGGACAATAAAAGAAAGACTCACCCGGTACACCCGGTCACGCCACTCCATCCCGGCATCCATCTCCTCAGCAGAACACGGGGGGAGGGGCTCAGTGAAAGGAATCTCAGGCGCGTCAACCCTAAGTAGTGTCAGGGGAAAATCTGGGGGCTGGATCTCATCAACCGGATCGGCCAGCTGAGAAAACAACAGATTGGTCGGTCAGAGGGCAAATAAAAATAAACCGTAACACAAGTCTTAGAACCAAGATTAGAAATTTACCACGAGGCGGTACCAAGCCAACCGCCAGGTGACGTGAGACAGGTAGGAGGCACCAGGCACCAAGAGTGTATCGCCTCCCTCTCCGTCCCTATCTTCGAGGACCTCTGCGGCGGTCGGGGGTCTGAACATGGTCCGGGGAGGATCAACCGGCACCCTGAAATCGTCATATAGGCACTGACACACCAACCGCTCGCCCAGATACCAGACTGGGCGAAACAAGGCAGGAAGGAGCATCCCCTATAACTTCTAGGCCTCAGCTCCGTAGTCACATACTCCGGCACGCCCTCGTAATCAGCCCAAGGGCGGGCGACAAACTACACAGACAAAACCAACATCTTAGTAAAACCCAAATCCCGGGGGTTATTGAGAATTATAAGCCATAAAAAGAAAAGAAGGAAACTTACATCTTCGATGCGTAGCTTGTCACTAACGCATTCTCCGACGGGTAATGGCTGATTGTTCTCTTAGGCTGAGCAAGCCTCCACTCGACCCCCGCCGGAAATCTCTTTGGATGCACCCGCACCGTCTTAGGTGCCAAACACTGGAAGTAGGAGTACATCCGAGCCTGAATTAATCCTAAAATAACCTTAGCAAAATCAAGCCGAAACTAAGTAGAACCTCAAATTCAAGAGCGAGAAAAATAACTAGCCTCTAGTATAAGACCCGGACCCACGATGGGCACAGCTGAGGCCGACCCAATCACCAACGGCCTCACCATGACTTGTAGACGGCGAGTCATCTCCGCAAAAGCCGCAGTCACCCAGTCGTAGCGCCCCAGTTGGGTCAGCTCGGCCAGGAAGGGCAAAATCCTAGTGCTGAACCTCTCGCCCTTGTCCGAGAAATGGGTCGACCCTAGAAAATACCACAACCACAACCGGGCATCCTTCTCCGACGTGTGGGGCTCCCGACCCTCCAACACCGCCACTCGCTCAACGTGGTCGGTAATATAAGAACTCACTATAGCGTGAGGCGCACTATGTTCCTCACGCGGTAAACAGTCTTCGATAAGGCCCCGTACCTCATCGCTATCTAGGCTAGGGCCCTCAGCGGCCCACCTAATCCTATCTGGGCCCCAAGGCAGGCCGCTAATCATTCCAAAATCCTCTAGGGTCATCCCGACCTCCCCAAAAGCCATGTGAAAGGTCGAGGTAGTATCATGAAAGCGATCTATCATCGCCCTAATCACCATACGGTTGCACTTAGTCTTGCAACCCACCAACCTAGCTCATTGTCCAACCACGGGACCCATAGCAGTCCTCTCGATAATCCTCTTTACCGTGGGGGTCAACTTCTAAAAGTAGATGTCGAGACACGTAGTAAAGCCCGAAAAAGTCCTCATCGGACCGGGGGGCTGCAAACGGAAACAATGCAAGGATAAACAAAACAAACCCACCAACCTAACCCGAGCCAAAAATATAATAGCAATAATAAAATCTGAGGCACGGACCAATAAGAACGAATAGAGCACTCACCAGGCCCCGCACAATGCGGTTAGAAATGTGAAGGTCAAGATGAAACGTCAGCTGATGACCATCCCAATCCTAAGCCCATTCAGGATCCTCATAGACAGTCTCCTCATCCTCCGGTACAGGAACCGGAACGTGAACCCTTCTAGCAACCGTCTCTGGAAACTTACGCTTCTTCGCTCTGTCAAACTCAGCCTCGTTAATAGTCTCGAGATCGTGACGCTGGGACGAGATGCTCCTTTGTCTCCTGCGAATCCCTCGGGGAGTCTGCGAACCAGCCCCGACAGTCTCTACACTAACACTAGCCCTAGCACTAGCACCAACCGAGGAAACTCCCTCGGGGCGCTCGGTATCATCTCTAGCTGAAAAAAATAAAAAATATAACCCTAGTCAGGCTAAATCAGCTTAAACAGGTCAAAATGGGCTCAAAATTTCGGATAAGAATATCGAAATTCCAAGAAAGCCTCTAGCACACATTTTCGATCCCGGTCACAATGGAAGTGGTTTCGGGAAAATCCGGCATCGTTACTGCACCTTTCGGTCCGTCTTAAGACACACAAAACCCTACAGAACGTCCTAGAAGTCATCCTAGCTCATAAGAGTCGACACGAGGGCTACCCACATCCTCATAAACGTTATTTGAACAAAAGTACACAAAATAAACACGGGAATAATCGAGAAACGATCCTTAAACCCTAGCATTCAAAACACATTCTTATAAGAGGCCATTATCGCACCTCGAACATCCTTATCAAGGTTATAACTACTTCAACGAGCTCTAATCAACCTTAATTTAACAATAAAATTGAGCACAAGCATCGAAACTTAGCAAATAAAAAACACCCAAATTGATTTTCTAGGGTTTTCAACAAAACCAACTCATAATCAATCAAATCAAGCTAAACCGACATTAACAAATAAAGAACACTTACCCGGAGTCGACATTATCGTAAATAGCGGAAATTGAAATGAAATTTGGCAAGAAAAATAAAGAAAGCGGCTTAGGGACGAAAGGCTTGACGCGTTCGAATTTGGTGAAATGAAACAATCGCCCCCAATTTTTCGTTTACTTAGACGGACCCAGACCACGAAACCCCGACCGCCATAGCTGACGCGTTTAAGTTCTAGCGCGCTAGGGGCTAGGCGCCTGAAGACTAAATCGCTGAAGAAGACGCGCCTAAACTATCAGGCCCAGACAAAAACAAAGGAAAGAAAACAAACTCAAAGGTCGATGCACATAAAACATGCAACCTTTAAAACAAACAAAATCACAATGAATGGAATAATTACTAATCGGCGTCAATAATACACTCTAGATAACGAAACAAACATCAGAACCGCACTTAGCTTAGACACTGCGCTCGAACAAACGATAAAGCAATTCAAACTAATCTAAACGAACTCCAAGCAAACTCCAAACAAATCAAGACCAAGCAAAAGCAAACCCGAACAAGATAAGACAGGCCTGCAAAACGAAATTAACTAAAAAATTAAACAAACAGCATTTTTGCCCAAGGGATCATAGTGATCCCGGAGGCACAGCGAAAAAAATTTGTCCTAGGGGTCAGAGGCATCCCAAAGGACAACTACTCGAGTGGAGACTAACGCCCTCGAGGAGTTTTGCCCAAGGGATCTTAGTGATCCCGGAGGCACAGCAACAGCAATTTTGTCCAAGGGGTCAGAGGCATCCCAAAGGACAGCTACTCGAGTGGAGACTATTGCCCTCGAGGAGTTTTGCCCAAGGGATCTTAGTGATCCTGGAGGCACAGCAACAACAATTTTGTCCTAGGGGTGAGAGGCATCCCAAAGGACAGCTACTCGAGTGGAGACTAACGCCCTCGAGGAGTTTTGCCTAAGGGATCTTAGTGATCCCGGAGGCACAGCATCAGCAACTTTGTCCTAGGGGTCAGAGGCATCCCGAAAGACAGCTACTCGAGTGGAGACCAACGCCCTCGAGTAGTTTATCTCATTTCGTTTTGTCCTAGGGGTCAAAAGCATCCCGAAAGACAACTATTCGAGTGGAGACTAACACCCTCGAATGGTTTCATATATCATTTTGTGTTAGTCCTATGGGTCATAAGCATCCCAAAGACGATCGCTCGAGTGGAGACTAACGCCCTCGAACGTTTTGTTTCATCAAGGGTTCACAAGCAGCCCAAAGTATACTTGTACAAGTAAAAGCCAACTTAATGCGTTGCTAGCGCGTAGAAACACTTAAAATTAAACAAAAACCTCTAAATAAACCGAAGAAGACAAAAGTGCGTGCGCACCAAGAATCAAGAACAAGATGAGAAGCGATGGCCCGGGCCCCAAGCGATCAACTACAAGCGAAGACGTCAGGTATGACTTCTCAACCTTAGCTAGCGAGCCTCACCACGTAGTCTAACGGACTTAAAACGACCCGGCTGGACAGCCACCAGGTCGTAATTCTCGATTGACCTGGGTGGCTATACTTTGACTTATGCCTTGTCCAAGCCTCAGTCAAAGTGGGGACTTCTGTAGACACCCAGATTTGGACCTGGTGGCTGCAGAAGTGCCCAACAAACACCCAATGACGATAGGACCGCAACACGACGCGGGTTCGCGATGTTTTAGATAGTTTTCCTATAGAACGGATCAAATAATTACTCGGAAAAATTAAAACTAACATGATGGCAGCCTTAATCATGTTGTTACGGTCGCATAGACACTAATTAGAGTCAATTCTGACACCGGGACCCCGAGTCGGTCCCGAAACTCAAACCGAGTCAACACCGCGCCAAGCGAACCTCGGGATGAACACCCGAGGCCCACTAAACCCACGGCGCTAGGTCAAACCCGGGGTAAACTTCACCCCCAAGTAACATATCACGCTCCTCCCTCTCAGTTTTGGAAAGTATCAAAATCGTATCCTCAGAACTCCAACCGCCCCACCTGACGCGCCTGGGTCTCCCCACGCTCGGACCCAAGCACCTGAGTCTTAGCACACCCCAACTCACGCGTCCATATGGGTGACGAAGGCCGAAAACACCTATAAATACCCCCCTTCACGCCCTCATTTCGACACACAACATTCAATCTTCTCTTCCCCCTCAAAATCTCTCGCTAAGGGCTCGCACTCCGACACCCGAGGCAAACGATCCACTCGATCGTAGTTCCGATAATAAAAGCAACATCGACGCTACTCCTCACCTTCGAGCACCCCACTCGATACCGAGGTGCCTGTGATCGACTAGCTCAAAACTAGTAACGAAATTCTGCCGGATTAGCCGCAGAACTAGTCCTTAGCAAACGAAGCTCTGCCGGAGTAGCCGCGAGAAGGTCAAACGGTAACGGAGTTCTGTCGGAGTCACTGGTCAAGCTAGGAGGATCCGCCTGTTGATCGAGTCATCACTAGGTTGCCATCTAAACAAAACTTTCCATATTTGTACTTTTATTATTATGCACTACGACAACTCTAGATGTGGGCGCTAGGCCCACAAGCATCTACTAAAACACGTAACGTCCCAACTTCAACCGCAAACACTAAAACACACTACATAGACCCGAGTAATTCCGAGATCCGTTCTCAAAGCTATCTATGCATTGAGTCCCGTTTAGTGTATACTCCGAGGGTGCAACTCCTCACGATGTGATTTACTTACATTCGCATTTACAATTTTTCGTATGATTTATTACTTTTATGACCTTATAATAGCATGCTAAATAACCTAATACGGAATTCAAAACGTAAAATAACTTAAAACTGAACAAAGTGATGGTCGAGTTCCGTATTAGTCCGGGTGCTCACCTTATTAGGTTCGACGCATCTCTATTAATGCCGAACCGACGCATCTTAAGCAGAATACCAGGTAAGGTATATCACGAGAACGACTAATATCTGTATTATCACGTTTAATCTGATTTGCTAATACGTATAATACATAATACTCTCTACTCTCCGAAGTGCATCTTTTCATGGCATGCATGTCGCGTGAAATCGCATGCAAAGAATGTAAACACTACTATTTTGACGATAAAACTTATCTGTCCTTAAAACAACCGACATAGTAAAAGACATAGGGTTAAAACAACGGATGTTACAGTACTTCCACCACAACAAAAGAACTAGGAATCAGCCCACCGATTGATTAGTAGAGGCCGCTATAGTGCGGGCGGGATTGGGTGTTGACATCTATCGGATGTTGGCTTCCTAATATGTACCCTCACCCCTTACTCAGAATCGACGGTTTCCGGATGTCCGAAACCAATGGCAATGAGAGTCATTCCAGACATGGAGTGCTTAAGGGTACAAGTCTTTATCTTTAGGTCCCGTGCCACTCAACTTTGAGCCGGTAAGGGATCAAAGTTGACTCGGTGGCGACTCCACAAATCGGCAACGAATTCAGTTCACTAAAAGGTCGCCTTACCAAATGAATCGGCCTTTAAACATTTACAACCACGTCTCGATCGATTCCCAAACGGAAACACAGGTGCCCGCACCCGTCCAGTACAAGTCTGGATCGTCATCCAAATCGAGGTCCGACACATCGCCCCGTATGCGAGATCGGACAGGCCTCCGGCAGGGAGGGGCCGCGTGGGTGGCCGCCGCCACATGATGAAAACCGGGTTGGTCCAGCGCGGGCACGCGCCGGGCGGTGCGGACGGACGTCCACAGCATGCTAGAAGGTTATTGTACATCTTCAACTTGGATCTGAAGAAAATGAACATTTGAAGATTATTGAATCTACGGAAGAGGAAGATTACAGATCACATGTTTCATTAAAAGATTATTTAAAAGAATGTAGATTAAGTAAAATGCTCTATAGCCAAGAAGAAATTTTAATGATTGAATGATCTATTCTATGAAGTGATTAATTAGCCAACCATTTGTATGTTTTGGGATTTTGATTCATACTGTTTGTATTGCGACTTTAGTAATATCTACTTATGGTTGTGGTAAGAACTCCCGTTTATTCAGAAAGTAACTTATGTACACCCGTTTATCAACTTATATGCATGCCTTGTGTTCAGTACAAAGTAACTTATGTATAACAAAACATACAAATTAATAAAAAAAATTAAGGTAATTAATATCCATCAGAATTAAAAAAAATTCATTTCCATTAAGATTCATTTCCACTGCGCAACATTTGACATAATTCACCTATCTCTTTCCGCTCTTCTAATGTAATTATTTTCAATCTATATAGATCACTTTCTTCTTTAGCACACTCAATAGTTTCCAAGTGTTTATTTTCCTTACAATCAATAGTTTGAAAATGTTAATTGTGCAATACTGTTTTTGCATGTACATTATGTGTCAGATAGCATCTGCATCTCTTTGAAACAATAATTCCACGCCTAAGTACAATATTCATTCCATCACGGATCAATGTTGTCAAGCTTCTATTGTAATCCACAATCCATCGAGATGCATCGAAGTGTAATAGGAACATCTACGCCCATCTTTTACAGACAATCGCCGTGTTAGCCTTATCAACATAAGATGGAAGTCTTTCGAAAATTTTTCACATGCAATCTTCGTTGCACATAACTTCGGTTGTTGACGAAGATCATTTATCATATGTGTCAAACTTATGATACTAATTGAAAATGAAGGAAAAATTATGCATCTTCTGCTGCCTTGAGTTGTTTATAGTTGTTAATCGATCTTCAACCTCATTATTTATCAACCACCCCTTGCATAAAAATTTCATAATGTAGAAATAAAAATAAATTGAGTGAGATGGATGTGAAAATAAGTAGACGATGTAAATAAGATGGGAGTAAGTAGATGATAAATGTGAAATTAAACTACTTCATTTATTGTACTACTCATTTATTTATTCTTCAAATCGAGGAAATCTGGCACGTGTCAAACATGCAGTGCTTTGATTACTGTACAAATTTTAAACATTCACAACAGATATTAACTTACGTACATCAAAATAGACAGTGCTTTAAATATGTAAAAACATCGACATATCAACTTATGTACATCAAAACAGACACTGTTTTAACAATGTAAAAATATCGATATGTACAACAGATGTTAACTTATGTACATTAAAACAGACACTACTTTAAATATGTAAAAATATCGACATGTACAACAAATATTAAGTTATGTACATCAAAACAGACACTGTTTTAACTATTACTAATTTTTAACATGTACAACAGATATTAACTTATATACATCAAAATAGACAGTGCTTTAATAATATACAAATTTGAACATGTGCAACAAATATTATGTTATGTACATCAAAACATACACTGTTATAACTATGCATAAATTTTGAACATGTACAACAGATATTAACTTATGTACATCAAAATAAACAGTGCTTTGATAATGTACAAATTTGAACAGATCTTAACTTATGTACATCAAAACAGACACTACTTTAAATATGTAAAAATATCGACATGGACAACAGATATTAAGTTATGTACATCAAAACAGACACTGTTTTAACTATTACTTATTTTGAACATGTACAACAGATATAAACTTATGTACATCAAAATAGACAGTGCTTTAATAATGTACAAATTTGAACATGTGCAACTGATATTATGTTATGTACATCAAAACATACACTGTTATAACTATGCATAAATTTTGAACATGTGCAACAGATATTAACTTATGTACATCAAAACAGACAGTGCTTTGATAATGTACAAATTTGAACACGTACAACAGATATTAACTTATGTACATCAAAATAGACAGTGCTTTGATAATGTACAAACCTGAAAAGATGTTAACTTATGTACATCAAAACAGACACTACTTTAAATATGTAAAATTATCGACATGTACAACAGATATTAAGTTATGTACATCAAAACAGACATTGTTTTAACTATTACTAATTTTGAACATGTACAACATAACTTATGTACATCAAAATAGACAGTGCTTTAATAATGTACAAATTTGAACATGTGCAACTGATATTATGTTATGTACATCAAGACATACACTGTTATAACTATGCATAAATTGTGAACATGTGCAACAGATATTAACTTATGTACATCAAAACAGACAATGCTTTGATAATGTACAAATTTGAACATGTACAACAGATATTAACTTATGTACATCAAAATAAACAGTGCTTTGATAATGTACAAATTTGAACAGATCTTAACTTATGTACATCAAAACAGACACTACTTTAAATATGTAAAAATATCGACATGTACAACAGATATTAAGTTATGTACATCAAAACAGACACTGTTTTAACTATTACTAATTTTGAACATGTACAATAGATATTAACTTATGTACATCAAAATAGACAGTGCTTTAATAATGTACAAATTTGAACATGTGCAACAGATATTATGTTATGTACATCAAAACATACACTGTTATAACTATGCATAAATTTTGAACATGTGCAACAGATGTTAACTTATGTACATCAAAACAGAAATTGCTTTGACAATGAACAAATTGTGAACATGTGCAACAGATATCTACTTATGTACATCAAAACAGACACTGTTTTAAATTTGTAAAAATATCGATATGTACAACAGATGTTAACTTATGTACATCAAAACAGAAATTTCTTTGACAATGAACAAATTGTGAACATGTTTAACAGATATCTACTTATGTACATCAAAATAGACATTGTTTTAACTATGTAAAAATATCGACATATACAACAGATATCTAGTTATGTACATCAAAACAGACACTGTTTTAACCATGTATATCTGTTGTATGAGTTATATACATTAAGTTGTAAGTTATCTACATAAGTATGTACAAACTTCACACATATACAATATATGGTAAATTATCAACGTCAAAAGAAAACATAAGTAGAATTGCTGCACATAAAATCAAATAGAGATGTTCATATGAATAATTTTCAATTGAAAATCAAGTGTCTTGATAAAAGTATAACGTGCTTAATGTATCCCTGGACAATTTATTATATTTAAAATATATTAAAATTAAGTAAAAATAAGAGAATGTATGATGATTAAACATTGCTAGGACAATTCCTTGAATCATGGTATCCCATCTCTCCACAAGCATTGCACTTCCGAGGAGGCTTCTTATGTCCTTTCGTGGCTTTTTCTTTAGACGAAATAAGTCGCCTTCCATAGCCTTTAGTTTTAGACTGGTTTGGAGGCAAGATCTTAATGTAAGTTGGAATAGTGGCACCCATCAAAAACTCGATCTCAGACCTCTTGTCATTTCGCAGGTTTGTTCCTTCTTCCACAACCTTCTCCTTGAATGCTCTCACTAATTCTAAGAGCTCATCCACCTTCTCTTCCTTTTCCTCAACCACAGTCACACAATCAAAAATTTCAGTCCATAATTCTGCAACCTTTGTTTTTATTCCATCAGATGACTGACAATCAGAAAGAAGCGTGCCATTTGCATCAAACATTTCCCTGGATGTTGCAAACTTGTTCCAACGAGGAAGTAGATATGAATCAGGTATCCTTTTGGCACCTCTTTCTTTCAGGACCCAAAGAGCATGACGACACAACAATCCACGCTGCTCGAACATCTTGCAGGCACAGACAATTTTCTCTTCTGCAGGGATATAGTCAACTACATATACCCTGTTTTTGATGTTGTCCAGTATAGAGATATGTTCAACACCATCCTCCTTTATAATCTCATCAACACCACAATTATATATGGATGCCTTTAACTCTTCCTGCAACTCATAGAAGACAGTTCGTGTGTAGATTTCAGAAGCATGTTTTTCAAGTGAAAATGGACTGATCAAAGCAGCAGAAGTGCTCTTACAGTCAGCAATCAGCTTGGACTGCTCCCACCTTTGGGCATCAATGACACTGTCAAACCTCATGTAAAACTCAACAAGTGTCAGATGCGGATTCATGAAGTTGTTGAAGAAGTTATTCTCAAACTCATACCATGAAGTTGTCCTCATTAACCCTGAAAGAAACAGGTCACGGTGGTAAGCTGGTATCCACTTCTCTCGCATCTCAAATATCTCCTGAAGCCACTCATTATCCTCAAGATTATACTTAGTAATAAGATCCTGCCACATCTTTTTAAACTGAGTCGGGTTTACATCCTCACCCCAAACAGCAGCATTTAGATCCTTAAGAAAATCTGTTTCAGTTCATATTTTCGAACCCACTTTATCTGCTACTTTCTTCATTATGTGCCACATGCACAATCTGTGAAATGTGTGGCTTCCAAAAACCTCCTTCACCCCAGCTTTGATTCCCAAATCCTTATCAGTGATAATGAAGGAAGGAAAAGTACCTCCCATTGCCTTTATAAAGTTTTTAAACAGCCAACTAAAGTCGTTACCTGCATATGCATTGAGGATACAGTACAATAAAATTCCTTATGTGCATCACGTATTATCTTCAGAACACAAATAATGACAAAGATAGCAATAAGAAAAGCTCTTACCATTCTCTCTCCCAACAAGGCCAGCAGCAAATGTGACACATTTCTTGTGATGATCTATACCCGTGAATGGAGCAAAGATCATCTTGTACTTATTTATGTTATATGTAGTGTCGAAAGACACCATATCACCAAATAACATGTACTTCTTTATCATTATAGGGTCAGCCCAAAATAAACGAGTGATCCTTTGTTTATCATCAACATCAAAGTCAAAATAAAAAGAGTCACAGAGGGATTTCTTTTTCATAAGGATCTCAATGAACATCTGTCCATCAGAGTCCTTGATGAACTTCTTTATATCTCTACCAAAATTTTTAAAATCAACCTTTGATGCATAACCCTTTACAAACTGCTTGAACATTCTGAAAGTTTTAACGGCACCTTGGTTCACCATGGAGTTGTCAATGATCATCTTTTTGTGCAAAATGCTGAGTTTCCTTGCCTTTTTAAGGTGCATCATCGTGGAAGGAGTGTTCAAATAATGGTTATGTCCTTCATTAAATTCTGTGATTTCATATCGCCCATCAGATTTTCTGTCTAAGATGATTCTGGCCATACAAAGAATTCTTGTTATCTCCCTTCTTTGTTGTTGTCCCTTATGTTCATATTCACCTTCTTTATTGCAGACAATGTACTTTTTTTTAACGATACCACGACTAGTGCGTCCAGTGCTCTTCCTAGCAATGAAGCCATCAGCAGTTGCATACTTGGAATAAAATTGAAATGCTTCTTCCCATCCCGGAAAAATTTGACCCACATAAGGTTTCAATTCTTTGGAACAACTTGGTATCTTCAAATCTTGGTCAGAATTAGGTTCAGGAGTATCTACGTAAATTTAACAGATAATATTAAATTCTACATCAAAATTATGAACAATTCTCAACATGTACAACATATATTAAGTTATCTACATCACAGCAGCAACTGCTTTAACTATGTACAATTCTCAACATGTACAACATATATTAAGTTATCTACATCAAAGCAGTAATTGCTTTAACTATGAATAATTCTCGACATGTACAACAGATACTAAGTTATCTACACCAAAGCAGTAACTGGTTTAACTATGAACAATTCTCGACATGTACAACAGATACTAAGTTATTTACACCAAAGCAGCAACTGCTTTAACTATGAACAATTTTTGACATGTACAAGAAATACTAAGTTATCTACACCAAAGCAGCAACTACTTTAATTATGAACATTTTTCGACATGTACAACAGATATTAAGTTGTGTACATCAAAGCAGCAGCTGCTTTAATTATGAACAATTCTCAACATGTACGACAGATTGTACATCAAAGCAGCAACTGCTTTAAATATGAACAATTTTCGACATGTACAACAGATATTAAGTTGTGTACATCAAAGCAGCAACTGCTTTAAATATGAACCAAACAATATAAGATACGTTTCTATGAAAACTTGAAGCAATTGAATTGATGAACTAATATAAACTAAAATTGAAAAATAGTTGAATTAATGAAATATTTTACCTAATATATTAGAATCGCCCATCATCGAACATGTTGCAGTTGTTTCTTGACTATTCACTGCATTCAAAAAACGAATCACGGCATAATTAAATTAAGAATCAGACTTAAATCTGAAATTGAATTTTAGAATGAATAGAATTTTTCTGACCTAAATCTGAAGCAGTTGAAGGTGAAATTGAAGGATTTTCATTTGTATCTAATTTTCGACGCTTTGATGAAGAATCAGTCGCCATTGAAGATGCAGAATTACTAGCCATTGAAGGTGCAGAATTACACGGCAATGAATTTCAGAGGTTTTCAGAGTAGAGAGAGAAAGTAGTAGTGTTCAAATGATAGGGTTTTAGAAGGTGGAGAGGAGCAGCGCGTGTTTTTTAGTCTTTTAATCTGGATCGTTAGATCAGATCTTAATCTAATGGTCCAGATTGTGCCTCTATGGGTGTAAGGAGTTGGGTTGCCTCACCGGAGCCCTCCTCTATATATATATATATATATATATATATATATATATATATATATATTCAAAGATGAAGGAAGGTAAAATTGGTTTTAAATTACGCAGAACTGTCTGCTCATCAATGTGTGAGTTAATAGGTGTACGAAAGATCGAACAACATAGAATACATTGAAGTGTTTGTATTATAATTTTATAAGTCAATGTCCATCATTATGTAGTTATACGAAAGAGTGTGATCATAGGTGTACGAAAGACTGAACAATATTTTCACAATTTCGGAGAGTGTATGATAAACGTAGGAGAAATCCTAAGTATAATGATATAAGACGTGAGATGAGTACATCAATGAAAAAAGTTAAAATGATAACATCAACGCAATAGATGAAGTAGTTAGGCGACACTTTCTATACTTAAATCATGATTTTATAATTGTAGTATATGTTGAATTAATAGTCTAGAAAAACAACGTATCTAACTAGTGAGTTTACTCGTGACTCGATTGGATAACCCGTGAGTATTTTAGTGATCTATGGATATAGAGACCTATTTATATACATATTTGAAGGCACCTAGAAAATGTAAGTCATGAAGAAATTGAACTCAATAGACACATTCCTTCTCGAGATGCATTTTATACTGAGATGATTAATTGTTGCAGTGACCGAGTTGCATTGTTCACTGAACAGTTCTAATTGTTGATTTCAATTTATTTATTTTGTAGTTAACATTACTGATGTGATATGAGATGCGCCTAGCTAAACATTCGACGTGACGATTTTTCCTCGGATCGTACAATACTCTATTATCTGTTGGACGGGTTATTTTATTGACCGTCTAACAAAAGAATTTAAATAATACAATTGCTTTTATTATTAATTTTTTTACGAAGTATTTATGAATTAAGTCACACATCTATAGATATAAATAAAAGGCAAGTTTTTTCTGCAAAAAAAAAAGCAGCCTTCTGCTATTTAATTGCTTTTGTTATTAATTTTAGTTTCTTGAGATATCGTCTCGCATGTTTCTAATACACTAAAAAAGTTTTTAAAAAAAATATAAAAACAAATGTAATTGGGTATTACCCATTTTGTGAGAGGTCTCACAGTAAACTTATTGATAATCCGTCATATAAGTTTTTGTGAATTTGATTTGCAACAAAACAGGGCATATAAAGTTGCCAATTTGTGCTCCTAATAATCGGTAAAAAAAGCGTAACACTGTAATGAAAAACATCTAAAATACTCATTAGATAAAGTCTCTAATTAAGAGAGTCAGTCTTAAATCCCACAAAAGTCGTAAGTTAGACAACTATTAGTATTATTTACAAAATGTGAAATACATTTATATCAACCAAAAACCGCTTGGAATTTTTTTAGCCCTCCGTAATTCCAAGGTATTAAGTGATAATTTTGATACTTATATTTATGGGTAAAGTAGTTAGGGGGTATTTAGTTGGTGAAAGGGTAAGAGAATGAAATCAACAAAGAGAATAGGAAAGAAAAGAAAAGGTTAACCTTTGATGTTGTTATTGTTTGTTTACAAAATGTAAGGGAATGAGAAACCAATCAATTTCCGACGCCTCACTTATTACCAATAAAAAATCAGACTTTTTTTTCTTCATATTATTCATGTTGAGTATTCCTAATATTATTATATTAATTAAATACCTTGTTGAAAATAAAAATGTTAAAAAATATATGTACAAAGTATAATATTGCGAAGTATTTTAAAAATATTTTATTACTAAATGATATAAAATAATAATTTGTATAACTTTTTTTAAATTAACTTTTCAAACATGTTAAATCTAATACTCAGTAACTTTTTAATTATTATTTCAAATATAATATATTAATGGTTCAGGTCTCAATCCTAAATTAATGGATTATTTTAGGTTTGGGTCAAACGGATCGCGTGTCAAATATTTTGAGTCTCTAAAATAAGTAGGTCAAGTTTACGATCGGTTGAAATTTAATAGCTCTAACAGTGAGGAATTGAGGATGGTGATGGTAAGGTATGAGACTACGAGTAATGAAAATCTAAACCCTAGAGGGAGTGGGATAATGAAGATAGAGGAGTTTGAGGTTTTGGATGGAGATGAATGGAATGGGGTGTAGACACCCAGATTTTGACCTGGTGGTTGCAGGAGTGCCTGATAAACGCCCGATGACGATCGGAATGCAACGCGACGCGAGATTACGATGTTTTAGATGGTCTTTTCTATAGAACGGATCAAATAATTACTCGAAAAAAATTAATTCAACATCAAAATGGTCCTAGTCGTGTCATTACGGTCGCGTCGACACTAATTAGAGTCAATTCCGACACCGGGGCTCTGAATCGGTCCTGAAATACGCAAAGTCAAAGCTGAGTCAACACGTCGGATCGGGCCGAGCGAACCTCGAGACACGCATCCGAGGCCCACCCGGCGCTCAACGCGCTAGGGTTAACGGGGAGTCTTAATCCCCAAGTTAATCAAATATACGCATCTTCTTCATTTTGGAAAGTTTCAAAATCTGATTTTCAAAATTCGAGACGCCTCATTCCAGGCGACCGAATTCCCAAACGCACGACACCAGGCGCCTCGGTATTGGTGCGCAAGACTCCGATCGTCCAAATAGTCGAGTTGAACTGCGCGAACAACTATAAATACCCCCTCATTCTACTCATTCAGGACACACTCGAATTCGTGAACCTCTCTCTCACAATTCGCTCTCCCTCTCTTTCTCTTTAACTTAAGTCGCACTCCGACTCTAAGTACGGTCCACTCGATCGTTTGTCTCGATACGCGAATCGACACTACTCCTCGTCATTCCTCGAGCACCTTATTCGATTTGAACAAAGAGGGGCATATATTTTCTGAAATACGTATATATAGATATGTGCTTATATACGTATTCATATTTTATGTTTTTTTAATAATTCTGAAATACGTACATATTAACAAACCATAAAAAAGGAATACCATAGCGAATAATTGAACAAAAGAAGTTACATTTTTATAAAATTCAACATCCAAAATCTAAAAGATACATAAAATCATTATTCAACATCCAAAATCCAAAAGGTACACACAAAATCATTATCCAATGTCCAAAAGTACCTAAAACCATAATCCAACTAACACCTTGTCCACATAAGGTAATCCGATGCATCATATATGACTAATTATTAAGAAAATAATCCGCCCATAATCCACGAACCTCGTCAATATCTTCTTGAGAATATGGCATCATATCGTTGAAATGCTACAAAGTCAATAATATAAATGAACTAATTATTTTCTTTCAATTATGTGCATAAAACAAATGATTGAAATAAGAGAAAGTGTGAAAACCTAAGTCTTATCTCATTGACGGTTCTCTTCAAATCAGAACGAGTGATAATTTCAATCTTATATCTCATTACGTAATAACCGCACTCTGTTTTTCGAGCATGAGGAGCCGACTATATTGCAACAAGTATAACAAAGTGTAAGAGTCGTACAAAAGTAAAAAGAAGTTTTTTGCGGGCATATCATACATTCTATATAAAAATATTCTATATAAGATCCAAGGGGGCTAACTTTTCTATTTGAACGGAGTTTAATTCCTCACCCATCAAAGTCTCCCAAACCCTATGAACCAAAATCACCCCATTCTTATGTCCCGTCACCACAACACTCTCATTCATAAAAGTCGACATATACGAAATCATAGCAGTAACAGGGATTCACAGGATGTGTAGAACTCAACCAAAACATCACCATTCCTGAGGAACACATAAACCCGACCCTGGTCATCCCCTACCGCAATATACTTATCAATCCCCTCATAATGTAGTAATTCCCGTGGAATGCCATGCCTATGCATAAAGCAGTATTTTTTTAGTAATATATAAGAGTTCTGTCTGACTTTCAGATCACATATGAACGATAATCCAATATAGTGTATATATATAATATTCTCAAATCAATTTGAATTGTAGGATCATGTGAATATGGAGTTTAACAACTACTCCTACTCCTACGATTATAATATTCTCAAATCAACCCTTTAAGTGAGAGCGAACCATCCACTTGTTTTTTTGTTTTTTTTAATTGTGTCAGAAGCAAATAAAGTAACTTGTGAAAACAGGATGGAGAATAAAGCTCAATTGAATAGATAATAATGATCAAGCATACCAAGAGGTTTCAGAACAAAACCATCTTCATCAGTCCATATCATCTGATTGATTGATAGCTCATTAACTTTCTTTACACAAATATCTGCTATAGCAAGCAATAGATAAATCATATGGAATCACAAGATAAGAAAATAAATAAAAGGATTGTGCCGAAATGTGATGCAGTTCTAGTGTTCTACCATGGCAAGGAAAAAGGCAGGGAGTGGCTTCCTTCCTACTTTGTCAATCATAGTTGCTCCTGCAATAATGATTACTACCTACAGAGGGATAAATTTATCATATGAAATGAAGAATGAACTGAAGAAGGGGTTAAATTTTTGGTGCTAACCTGAGGAAGAACATATATTAGAGTCCCCATGCGCGAAAATCCTGTAGAGATGTTATTAGCTTTGTCAGATTCGGAAAGAAGTATTGTTCTCATTCTAAACCTGAAACTATAAACTGTTATAATTAATTGATTACTTCTTATATGTGTGTGTGACATAAACGAAATTCAAGGTTATAATGTAGTAAAAGTAACAGATTTTAATCGTATGTTCAAATTAACCAATCAAATCAAATAAATCTGAAATTGTACACTTGAAAAAAGAAGAAATGACAAAAATGTTGGTAACTTGCTTCGTAATCATAATACGAAAACACGAAAACAAAAATATCAAGCTCAAATAACATCAAACAGTAAATTTCCAATTTTCATGAAGATTACAACTCTTGGTTACACAGTGAAAGCTATACCGTCTATATAAACAGGAATGCCTAAGCATTAACCAGTGCTACGACCAGGATCATTATCGCGTTCACCCCAATCCCGTGCAAGCATCCCAGCATCCAAACACATCATGATATACATAAACTGTATTATAGACTGCTCCCCAATTGGTTAGAAATATTAATTGGATCACCACAGGCCCCCAATAAAATAGGGTGACAATTTTGACAGAGAAAACGGTTAGAATATGCTAACATTATAACACATGAATGTAATATAAAACATCTAGTTTCAATCATCTCAGGACTCGAGTTTAAAACCAGCCAGAATTGAGAAAGGCATGCATGCCCTTGTAGAATCATAGCTCCCTTTACAGTAAGGATAGTACTTAAATCAATGAAGATGGGAAATATGTGTGTGTGTATATATATATACACACCTGAAAGCCTTGGATATCATTAAGAAGACGCCCACATGTGCTCATAAGTTCGAAAAGTGTTTGCTAGTCGGCACTTCTGATAACCTCTTCTGATAGCTTTGGACCAATGAAATACGGAGCTGGTAGGACAATCGGTCCCAAAGCAAAAGAAACATACCCATTTACCGTGTACTCTTCCATTATAGGCAAAGAGTTCCTTGACATCTCAGCTTCTGCCTTCATTGACTTCATCGGGCTGACCCACTGTCAATAACCACTTCCATAGTCACCACCTCTCATATGAATTAAACAACAGAGAAGAAACTGCAAATTAAAGATGCTCACAGAATAGACCGAAATCTCACAATTTCAACTAGGTGTCCTGTGACATCACGATCTTGCCATTCTCGTGCTTTCTGCCCTATTTCAAGAATTGAATCTCTCACTGCAGAAAATACAGTTTCCACATTCTCAGAGCAGGCCTGGGTCGATTTGTTCTCATCGTCCCATCTGTTCATTAAGCTCATTTCAGAATTCAGAGAAAAAACTGGACTCGAAGACACAAATTGGAGAGAGGGGGGATCGAAGACAATGTCGTCAGAGATGACAAATTTCCCATTGATGGTAGCAAGCTAGGGTCACTTAAGTTGTTTCCCGACAGATCCCTACAACATACAAAGTATTAGATTAAAATAATCAGGGGTAAAAACACTTTTGACAGGAAAGCCTTTATTAATTGTGTATCTAATTTTCTCACCTAAATAGAAGAGTTTGAGGAGGAAAGGGAAGCCAGTGATCAAATTAAGCAAACTGTTAGTCTAACATTTGCTCATAACCTCCATTTGAAATCTCAGAGTAACCTGTTACAAACATTGAATAAAAAGTACTGAATTAGCAATTTTTGTTTAGTAAAAAACTGTATTCTGTTATACACAGAAATGCTGAAAGAATCTCAGAGTCGATAGTTTACTGAATTAGCGATTTTATTCAGTAAAAAACTGTATCGTATTATTCATAGGAATGCTGAAAAAATCTCAAAGTCGAGAGTTGATAGTTGATACCTCTTCTTTCTGAGCATTGTTATATTCTTCCATGGCCTTCTCATGTTCGACCTTCTGTTCTGCTGCTTTGTCCAGATACAGCTTCTTCTCCTGCATAGTAAACAAGGTAATTAACATCAGCATCGGAAATTATTAACTAAGTTTAAAAATCAGATTAAGTTAGGGTTGATGCATCTGATTTTGTTGATGCGGCAGATTATACATTCACGTGTAACTCCAAAGAAACATCAATCAAAGTCCCAAAAATCAATAGAAAAACATCACTCGATAAAAAGTAATCAGGAATCATCAACAAAACAGTCCACGAGACTCAGATAGCAGCAACATCGTATATCAGTAAGAAAAGGAACACACGACATCGGGGCACACAAGCAAGGAGTGACAGCAACAACATTAAACGACAGTAGCAGCAGCATTGCAAAGACAGTAGTAGAAACATAACAACAACATACACCACGCACAACAGTATCAACAACAAAACGGTAACAATGAAGAAACAACACTAGCAGTAGGATCCACAATCAACCACGTACCACAGCGGTAGGAAGGCATAACAGTAGTAGCGAGAAACGAACAAAGAAGACAGCAGGTTCACGCACAACCAAACGACGACAGCAAAAGACAGCAGAAGAAGAAGAAGAAGAAGAAGAGAGAGGCTACCTCTCGCTGAAACAGGAGACAAAGCGGAGCAGTAGTGGCGAGTGAACAAGGAATCAAGGTTGGTTACTAGGCACCAGGTTTGGTTAATCAAAGAAATGAAGGCGTGCGAAAGAGGAAGGAGGTAGTACGTGAGTAGCAATGCAAACATAAAGGAGGTCGCCATTGTTGGATTAGAGAAGGAAGACAGAGAGAGGAAGCGAGGAGGAAGGAGAACGAGAAATCCTGGGAAATTAGGGTTTCTCAGAGTACTGATACAGTGATACTTGATATGACCATATGGGGATTGAATTGGGGGATTTGGGGGAAATAAGGGATGGGTCCCGAGTACTTGATATGGACCGGGTATATATATGTGAAAAATATAATAAACATTCGTTTTTGATAATGCGCAGATATTTATGATAGACTAATAGACAACAAAGTTTAAGAAAAAACAGTTGTATAATATATAGACAACTGTTATTATAAAACTCAATTGTCTATTATCCCATATAGACATCAGTTCGTAAGAACAAACAGATGTATATAAATTATACATAAGTTGTTAACAATATTAGATGTCTATTAGGAGTTGTCTATTTGATATTTTGTAGTAGTGACTCTCTGTGCTTGTTTCGTGCCTCGGTTTCAATGTTACATTCTTGTTGCCTTTCTTTGCTAATAGTTGTTGTTGCCTGTGTTGTCATGTTTTGGTTGCTGTCTCGTCGCCTCTGTTACCGTGGTTATCAACTCGGTTCTCTTTCGTCCTCATATATCGGTTTGACACATCAATTCCCTTTCCGTCTTGTGTCAAATACTTGTCCCTTCGTTCTTCCCTTATCTTGAGTTTGAATATCGTCTTTCCGACACATTCGTATTTGTTTAACATCCCTTCTTGTTATTTGGGTTTATCATGTTACCAATATCCAACCCGTGTCTCATCCTTATGTTTTGTCAACTCGATTTTTGTGCTGAAGCCTACTTAGAAAACTAACGATTCTACAACTTGGAGCTTAAAGACAATGCTATGGATTTGAAGCTTGAACTGATGAAGAAGGACGAGTACGTGTTCGTTTCGATTGTCGAGTCAAGGTAACTTTAGGTCGTTACTCAATTTTATATCGTATGTTTGAGTAGTAGTATGTAGTAAATATTTTAACTTCGGTTTTCTAAATTTTAGCTATTTATTATTTGCTAATAATATTATTTTTAAATTGTGTACCTTATAAATATTTTACAACTTTCGATATCATTTTATAAATCGTTAGCAATTTTATTATTTATGATCGTTATAATATTTTGTGGGTTATCGTGACACTAGTAACTAAATAATATCGATTTCATATTTTTGTTATTTATAATTTTAACTCAAAATTGTATTTTTATATTATAATCGAGATTTGTATACTTGTTCAATAAATTAATTTCGTTTTACGACTTATATTAATAAATGAGAAAGTAGTCGATTTTATTTTAAATACATTTTTAGTCGAAACTATTTTCCCTAATAATTTCTCATTTGTTTACGATTGATTATTTTTAGTAAAATCCTTATTATTTATTAATAAAATCTATTTTCTTAAAAAAATAATTTGAAAGCTTTGTAAAATCTTGTTTCATTTATAAAATCCGTCGACTCAATTAATTTTGATACCGTTTTTCTTAAAACATCTTTTTCCTAAAATTTATCATTTTAACTCGATTTCCTAATTATTTATAAATACTATATATTGACTTATTATATTTTACTAGATTAAAGCCCGTGCGTTGCACGGGTTAATTGGTTTCAGGTTAATTGACTTAATTACATTGATGATGTATTTTCGATAAATAAGAAACTTGATCAATCTATATCATTATAATAAATAAGATGATCACATGATATTAAATTATTAATAATCAAACTTAATTTCAACTAAGTTTATAGTCTTACGAGCTTATTTTAAAACTCAAAAGAATACATGCGAATAAATTTTTTTGATTGATATATAATATAAAATTCTATCGCTTCATCATAATTTTTCGATATAGGATAATTTACTCAAGATTTATAGTTTTAAGATATGCTTTTAAGATCCAGAAAAACGCACAATTACTCTTATTTATAATATAGAATCTATCACCTTATTTTAATTTTTTCAATATGGAATAATTTTAGGTTTGTAATCTTTTTAAAAAGCTTTTTAAGACTCAAAAGATTGTTAGTTGATATTTAAAAGCGAAAAATTACTCATTTATGATATAAAGTCCATCACCTCATCATAATTTTTCGATGAAGTAAAATTTAATTACTTAATTAAGTTTATAGTTTTAAGAGCTATTTTAAAGACTTAAAAGAGTTTGTTTTTATATCTAAGTTAAATGATAGACGATTACTCTTTATTTATATAATCGAATTTGATCATCTTATTGGAGTATATACTTTTGATGAATGATTACTCTTATTTATATAATAAGAAAAATCCACTTTATTATAATTTTTCGACGTGGAATAATTTTACTTAAGTTTAGATATAGTCTAATTAAGAACTTTTATTTATAGACGGATGCATGATTATTCTTATTTATAATATATAGAATTCCATCACACCATCTTAATTTTTCGATGCGGGATAATTATACATTAACTATGTGCTTTAATTATACATTTTTTTAAGTTCAAAAGATTGTTCGTTAATATCTAAGAACGAAAGATTACGTAGAATTATATCACCTCATTATAATTTTTCGATATGTGATAATTTTAATTTAACTTTATTTGTAGTCTTATTAATAGTTTTTTTAAGACTAAAAGTTTTTTTGTTGACATCTAAGGATAAATGATTAGTCTTATTTATAATATAGAATTTCATCACCTAATCATAATTTGGAGAAATGGTTACTTTTATTTACAATAAAATTTTATCATCTTATTATGGTCTTAAGAGTTTTTTGAAGACTCAAAAGATTTTGATTGATATCATATCTAAGAACAAATAATTAGTATTACTATTATAATTTGTCGATGTGGGATAATTTAATTAAAATTTGTAGTCTTATTTATAATATAGATACACTTATTAAAAAATTTCGATATGTGATAATCTAATTTAACTTTATTTGTAGTCTTATTAAGAACTTTTTTTAGGACGAATAATTAATCTTATTTATAATATAGAATTTAATCACTCATCATAATTCGGAGAAATGACTACTTTTATTTATATGATAGAATCCCATCATCTTATTATACTCTCTTCGTTCACTATTTTTGTCTCCATTACCTTAATATTTGTGAAGGGTATTTTAATGAAATGATGCAAAAAATAGTGACCGGAGGGAGTATAATTTTTTGATGTGGGATATATAATTTACTTAAGTTTATAGCTTTAAGAGTGTTTTAAGACTCAAAAGAGAGGGGTATAATTTTTCGATGTGGGATAATTTACTTAAGTTTATAGTCTTAAGAGTTTCTTTAAGACTCAAAAGATTTTGATTTATATCTAAGAATCTTAGAACAAATAATTAGTCTTATTTATAATATATAAATCCATCATCTTATTATAATTTGTTGATGTGGGATAAATTTAACTAAAATTTGTAGTCTTATTTATAATATAGAATCATTACCGTAACTTATTTTAATTGTTTCGATGTGGGATAATTTTAAGTTTGTCGTCTTATTAAGACATTTTTTTAACTCAAGACTACAAATTTATGACCTCGTCACAATTTTTCGATGTGGGAGAAATACTTAACTTCGTTGATGTCTAAAGAATTTTTTTAAATATTATTTATAATATAGAATTTCATAAACTTATTATAATTTTTTAAGTTAAGTTTATAGTCTTAATATATATTTTAAGACTCAAAGTATTTTGGGTTAATATCTAAGAGCACATGATTACTACGGAGTATTATTTATAATATAAAGTTTTGTCACCTTGTTATAATTTTTCGATGTGAGATTGTTTTTACTTATGTTTGTAGTCTTATTAAGAGACTTTTTAAGACTTACAAGTTTTTTTTATTGATATTTAATAACGAAGGATTGGTTTTATTTATGATATAGAATTCATCAACTTATCATATTTTTCGATGTGAGATAATTTATTTAAGTTTATAGTCTTCCATCAGCTCTTTTTAAGATTAAAAAAATACATCATTAATCTTGTTAATAATGGAGTATTATATATCAAAAGTTTTTTGGTCGATATTTAAAACCGAATGATTACTAATATTTATAATATAGAATTCCTATCACCCCATCCTAATTTTTTTTCTTAAGTTTATAGTCTTAGAAACTTTTCTTGAGATTCAAAAGACTTTTGTTAGATATCGAAGAACGAATTATTACTCTTTATTTATAACATAGAATTTCATCATCATATTATAATTTATCGATGTGGGATAATTTTAAAATTGTTATATGTCATAAATTCATCACATAATGTGAAACAAATGATATGAAATTTATAAATGAAAGCATTTTTTATCACGAATCTAATTATTTCATTTTTATAATTTATTTTACGATAATGTTTTAAAAAAATGAACTCTAAAGGTTTTTACGTCAGAATTGTAAAACATCACATTAATATAATAGATTAAATATATATTGTAATAATCAAAAGATTCTCTAATTGATTTTTTTATTTATTTATCATACTTTCCTAATTTGAGGTTTGATGAAACGGACCAATGGGATCGCTCGAAAAAAGCCTAAAATATATATATATATATATATATATATATATATATATATATATATATATATATATATATATATATATATATATATATATATATATATATATATATATATATATTGATTTTTATTTTGAGTAACGAATTTAGAAATATACTCAAGTTACGATAAAGACAATAATAATGAAATGTTAATTTCGTTAGAAATGCTATTTTTATACGTTTCACTTATTTTAATCACTGACGTGTTTTCTGTAATAATATTTCTATTTTAAGTAATTTTCTAAAATTAGTAATTTTCTATTTATAGAAAGTTTTTCCCTTTTAATATGAAATGTTTATTCTCTTTATCTTCATATTATTTATAATGATTATATCATTTGTTTATATTGATAATTATTTGTTTTGGAGTTATGGAATAAAGACAAGTGTGGGGTTAGAGTAATATAGTCTGGGATGTATGTTTTTTCCATCAAATGTAAGGTTGGTGTGTCTTTATGAGGCACATTGGTTGTTGAATTGAGCATGGTTTGTGTTTAGGAGAGTGTGCATTGTGCCCTTAAACTTAGATATCGCATCGTGTAAGTCGCGTTGGGTTGAACTGGACATGGTTTGTGTCCAGGAGGGGTGTATACTACTTTAACCAGGACCTCGCTGCACGCAGTTCTTTTATAGTTGAGTTGCCTAGTTAGAGACTGGATTCTATTATGATTTAAGTCTACAGTTCTCGAAGCTAGTTTCCAGTATTATCCTAGTGAAAGTCTAGCCTTGTGCACACTGACCGAATTTCCATAACGCCAGTTTTGAATATTATTATTATCGATTGGTTTTGATTTGGAGGTTGGCAAATGTTTTAAGTTTTCTCCGAAAACTTATTTTATTATATTGTTATAATGTTTTCTATTTTAAATATTTTGATATAATACTACCATTATTTTCCATATCATATAATATGGATGGGAGAACGTCCGAGTTACTATCCACTGACGTGGTTGTTATGTTTATAACATGACATGTATGTGCTGCTGGTTTTGGGTGTGAGCTAGCGAGTAGCATGGATTCTACTCTTTCTTCATTCATCTAATTTATGGATTTATATAAACCTGTTTAGAGAATTTCCTTTTTAGCCCTTTTGTAAAAAGAGGCATTTGTATTGACTTACCATTTCTTTTAATAAGATATAGTTTGTCAGTGTGTTTTAATCCCAACTCTACAGTGTTTCGCCACTGTATTGCGTTAGAATTTCTAGGGGATTACATCGCATTTATCGCTTTCGTACGATTTACCGCTTTTATGACCTTATATCGCATGCTAAATCACCTAACACCGAATTCAAAACGCAAACAAACTAATACTGAACAAAGCGGTGGTCGGGTTCCATATTAATCCCGATGCTCACCACACGTGGTTCGATGCATCCCTATTAATACTGGGCCGACACACCTTAAGCAGAATACCAGGTAAGGTATACCACGAGAATGACTAATATCCGTATTATCACGTTAAAAATGATTTGCTAATACGTATAATACTTAGTACTCTCTACTCTCCTACGTGCATCTTTTCATGGCATGCTTGTCACGTGAAATCGTATGCAATGTAAATTCAACTACTTTGACGACAAAAGCTTACTTAGCTTGTCCTTAAACGACCGACATAGGAAAGACATAGGGTTAAAACAACGGATGTTATCGTACTTCTGCCATAATTAAGGAACAAAGTTATCAGCCCACCGATTGATTAGTAGAGGTTGCTATGTGCGGGCGGGATTGGGTTTTGATGTCTATCGGACGTTGGCTTCCCAAAACATACCCTCACCCCTTACTCAGAATCAACGGTTTCCGGATGTCCGAAACCATTGGCAATGAGAGTCATTCCAGGCATGGAGTGCTTAAGGGTACAAGTCTTTATATTTAGATCCCGCGTCACTCAACCTTGAGCTGGCTAAGAATCAAAGTTGACTTGAATGGTTTCCGAGTCCCCATAATTAACTCGGTGGCGACTCCACAAATCAGCAACGAATTCGGTTTGCTAAAAAGGTCGTCTTACCAAACATATCGGCCTTTAAACACTTACAACCACGTCTCGATCGATTCCAACGGAAAGACAGGTGTCCGCATCCGTCTAGTACAATCCGAATCGTCAACCAAATCGAGGTCTGACACATCGCCCTGTACGCGAGATCGGACCGGCCTCGGGACGGACGGGGCCGCGTGGGTGGCCGCCGCGAAAACCAGAGGTCCCGCGCGGGCGTTTACAGTTTGGCGACTTCGCTGGGGATTTGTAAACAAGTTTCCAGCGGTGGTGTAACTTGAACGAGGTTGGTGAAGCTCATTTCCTAATTCCTTTTGTGGTCACTACAGGTTTTGGCCCTAAAAAGCTCACCCTAACCGATGTTAGGACCAATCAACCTCTTTGCGGTAAGATCCTCACGGACACGCGGAGAGACCCTTGATTGACGTTTCGGCCATCTAAGGTAGCCGCGCATTTCGTGGATGTACCAAACGAGTGGTGCTGAGCAAAAGGTATGACACTCACCTCCCTAAGTGACCTCTCCCCACCTAAGGAAAGACTATTCGTGGACGGTAGCTTACCCTAACCTACCCGTGTCTTCATCCTGCATGAGTGTACGCATTCCTAGTTATGTGTAGCGTGTGTGACAACCCAAATAAAACATTAAAATCCGAATTCAACCACGATAACTTATTCAACCGCACCCAACTCCGTTTTCGAAAAAGGACATCTTCTTTTCAAAACCACCTTTTAAACGCCGATGCTCCAGCCAAATTAAAGTTATTTTCAAAAGCACTTTAGCGCTGTCACCATGACCAATTTTACACTCATCACTTTCAAAAGACACTTTTGAGCGCCATTACCTCGGCCAAAATGAAACTCGTCATTTTCAAACAACAACGACGAACCGTGACTATTACCAAACCCCAACCAATGGGGTCAAGGTACCTTATACGGTTATATTTTGCTTTCAAAACATTCACGCATGCACCGTTACTAACACCAAATTCCCGAGCAATGGGACCAAGGCATGTAAAACGGTTACATTTTATTTTTTTCAAAACACCTTTTAGCACACACCGTTAACATTGCCGAAATTTCAATTAATGAAGTCAAGGAACCCAAAACGGTTATATCCACTAAACATTTTTTATGCACGCACCGTCACCACCATCGGAATTCCAATCAATGGATTCGAGTAATACGATTGCACGTTTTCAAATTTTTTCTAAAAGGAAAAAAACACTTTCACCACCTAACTTCTGTTATAAGAATTCGGTCACGCCTCCAAAGCACCGTCACGGACACCACGTTCTCTCACGAACACCCTTTACACCGCAAACTTCGAACTCCTAATTAATAGTAGTCTCGATAAAACGCATCGTCATAATTTTTTAAATAAAAAAACCGGTTCTTCCACAAACGCGCTTTTACAAATCACAACTTACACTCTCGCTATCGTCAAATCCTTGACGCTCACATAGCAATACTTTCCACACATCACGAGCGATGTCACGAAACCATTGTAATGCCAATTTTACAAAAACTCTCACTTTCGAAAAAGATTGTTTTCAAAATCCATTTGTTTTCGAAAACATCAAAACTCTTTGATTCTGAGCCGGGGTCGAGATCAACTCCTTACGTCGTACAACCGTGTGTTTAACTATTTGTGTTAGTTACTTGGGTCACCTCCGTTCGAGGTCTTACATTTTGGGTCCTCTCGTCTCAAGAAGTCCTTTTCTCCAAAATCTCACACCGAGATTTGTGTCAAATGGTCTCATTCTATAGATACAAGTCTGTTAGGTGTTTCGCCGAATACACCAAAGGTCTAAAGCACCTGAGTCCGTAACTCGATGACCGCAAAGACGCGCAAATCAAGGGTCTCATTTCCGTGTCGCTCACGTACGAGCATTCCTCGAGCCTTTAAGTCCACCAGCCTCATCTTCAGTTCTGTTCCACAGACTCGGAGATGGCATCAAACGGCAACGAAAACAGCATCTATCAACTCAACGCCTTAATGAACGTAGTCCATGGCGTCCTAAGGCTAGTATCATCGCTCTCTTCCTCCATTGATGATGTCAGGCAGCGGCTCGAGACCTTGGAAGGACCCGAGAGAAAACACCATGAGAGGCCGATAGGGCGAGAAGTGGTACTCAGTGGAGACCCGTATGTCGAATATGCCAGGTTTGCCCATCCCACTGAAGCTATGACCTTTTGAAGGCCTTTTAGGCAGTTCACAGAATTGGGAGAGTCTTACGCCGAAGCTCTCAAAAAGTTGCAAGAGGCCTGGCTGTTATGGCCAATAAGACCCACTCCGGACCCACCAATAGACAAGAGGGGAGCAGCATGGAATTGAAATGCCTATTGTCTATATCATCAAGGTCGGGGGCATGAGACCCAAACATGCACTGAGCTCAAGCACGAAGTGCAAGACCTAATCGATAAGGGAGTCTATGTCCCCGTAAGGTGTCTTCGAAGGCGGACCAACTCTCGATACCAAGCCAACCAAGCGGGTGACCCGCATGAGCATCGAGAATCCAACCAACGAAGGTTCTTCTAAAGGAATGTGAACCCGCCTCCAAGTCAGAGTCTAAGTTCATCTATAGGGCATAGGCTTAATAATAATAATAATAAATTTGGTCTCTTCTTTTTATATCGAGTCAGGAGGTGCAAGGGGACCTGTCCTCCACCCCCCAAAAACAATATCTCGGGCACATAGCCCACTTATTATCAAAAAATAAGTCAACTTTTCTTCTTTAAAACTTGCCTCGACAATCGCTTGATTTATAATAACGCACTTTCTAGCTTAAAACTCGATAATACGCCATTTATCAATAGCAATCAATCAAAGTATAAGGGCTACAACTAACGGCCCACCTAATTTCACCCTAAAAAAAGATCAGGAGAACCTATCCTAAACCCGACCCATGACCGATTTCCTAAGCCAAAAAAACACGTTATAGGAGACTCACACAACCAAAAACCTATAGTCAACCACACACCTATGCTAGTCAAACTAGACTTCCCAAGTAACCAACAACGCACCCGGATACGAAGCTTGTTTAATAGGGCTGAAAGCTGCGGTAACACAAGGGATCAAAAACCTTCCATGGAGATTCATTCTTAGTACGTAATTGACCAAGCCACAGGCACTTGGAAGGTTTATAGCGAAAGCCTAGCTCCATACCAAACCGAAATCGAGACAATATTCCAAGCATTCACCAAAATCAACTTCATACACATAACCAGCGAGGAAAACCAATTCGCTGACGCCCTATCAAAGTT
The DNA here is from genome assembly GCA_958450325.1 of Agrostemma githago. NCBI lineage: Eukaryota > Viridiplantae > Streptophyta > Magnoliopsida > Caryophyllales > Caryophyllaceae > Agrostemma > Agrostemma githago. The sequence continues at coordinate 53,197,804 of OY288247.1, read as the reverse complement.
AGCCTCACTAATAAACATGCCCGACAACCTTTTCTCTATGCCTATCTGCGTGGAGAGAAGTGAGCAACCTGCCTATATCCACAGCATCGAAACCGATGACACCCCCAAAGAACCCCGGTACAAAGCAATCCTAAACTTCAAAACCGATGGATCATACCCACCTAACACAAACACTAAAAACAAACGTGCCCTAAGAATACAAGCCACCAATTACGTCCTAAACCAATGATTACTATACAAACGAACCCTAAAAGGAATACTCCTTAGATGAATAAACAAAACCCAATCCGAAAAAGTCATGGAAGAAGTGCATGACGGGGAATGCGGACCCCACATCAGCGCACACCTATTAGCCCAAAAGATAATGAGGTTAGGCTATTACTGGATCAGCCTAGAGACAGACTGTCGGCGTCATGTCCGTCACTGTCACAGCTGTCAAATATTCGCCAACATTCAACACCTACCACCATACCTACTCCACACCACAACAACACCTTGACCCTTCTCTACATGGGGAATAGACATCATAGGAAAGGTACATCCATCCGGAACCGGCGGACACTGTTTTATACTAGTAGCCGTTGATTACTTTACCAAATGAGTAGTCAAATTCCTACAAAACAACATCATCTGCCGCTACGGCATACCACACGAAATCATCAGCGATCAGGGGGCTCACTTTAGGGCTGACAACAAAAAACTCTTTGACAAATAAAAAATTCAACGACACAAATCCTCACCCTATAGACCTCAGACAAACGAGGCGGTGGAAGCAGCAAACAAAACCATCGTCACAATCCTTAAGAAAATGATAGACAACTACCGGGATTGGCCCAACAAAATACCCTTTGCATTATGGGGATACCAAACCTCCTAAAGAACTCCTAGCGGAGCCACACCTTACTACCTAACCTACGACTCTGAAGCCGTACAACCAATAGAATTAGAAATACTCTCGCTAAGGATACTAGCCGAAAGCGGCATTCCCGAAGAAGAATGGAACCAAAAATGTTACGATGAGCTAGTACTCCTAGATGAGCGTAGAATACATGCACTGACCAACGTGTAAGACTACCAACAAAGAATACAATGAGCCTTTAACAAACGAGTCAAATCCAGAAACATACATGAGGGAGACTTGGTAGTCAAATCCATTAGAGCACCCCTTCCCGTCGACCCTAGAGGGAAATTCAAGCCATACTGAGGGGGCCCCTACCTCGTCGAGAATGTACTCATGGGGGGCGTCGTGATCCTTACCGACCTAGACGGTCAAGAGTTCTCAACCCATACAACGCCATCCTTAACGCTTAACCTCCTAAAACAACGTCCTCCTGATCTCTAAGCTAGGGTGAAAACCTATACAAAATGCTTAAAAAACAATTCACATCGATAACTGGCATAACGAGTCTAAAGCAAAATCACTCTCATCTATTATGAACTACGAACATGGTTTGATTCCGTCTAAACACGGATACGTAGGCAACCCTTCCAAGGGTACAACCAACAAAAATAACAAAATCAATTACTCGATTCGCATACAAATCGGGACCATCCCTGTGTTCCGATTAACGAGTGATTTCAATGATGAAGCATAAACAACGAGCTGAGGACGGGGTGAAAACCCGAAAGGGCGCCCCGAGCAAAATGAAGAAACGAGTTGCGAGGCGTCGTTAAAAAAAATGATGAGCCGAGGACGGAGTAAAAACCCGAAAGGGCGCTCCGGGAAAAATGAAGAAATGAGTTGCGAGCCGTAAAACAAAAGAGCAAAAAAGGAAAAAAAACAAAAAAGCAAAAGGTGAGCCGAGGACAGAGTGAAAACCCGAAAGGGCTCTCCGGGTAAAATGAAGAATCGAGTTGCGAGCCACCACAAAAAAAAAGAAAAAAAAAGTGCTTCTCATTAATGCAAATCAATTAAGTCAAGCCTTTGTCGAGGCCCTTTACATCGAGCATCCAATACCCGGCTACTCCGGAAAATGACAACGTGTCAAGCAAAACCACACAAAACTAGTACTAATACGCCACATAATATCAATTAATACAACATAGTACTAAACGGCTGGGCAATACCGGTCCAACTTTCTTTTCCCCTTACCATTCGAGCGCGCTTGTTCGGGTCTCTCACCATAGACCCTCTGAACACAAGCCTCCGTCATCTTAGCCAAAGGCGAGCCCAACCAATCCCATTTCCTGTCCTCACTCACATTTTTGTTTTGTTTTTTTGGTAAAATGTAAGAATTGCATTCCAAAACCAACCATACAACTTGGCAACTACGGCTGAATACAAATTATATATAAACTATTAACAGGAAACACCTAATTTGTGTCTGTAAAAGAGGCCAAATACGAGCTAGTCTATATCTAATATCATTCTTAATTAATCAACTCACAACACCAGGTCTCAAAACAATCGAGTCATGAATAGATTTGTTCCTAACCCACCAAACATAATAAACCATGGCATTTATAATAGCCGCCACCACCCCTTTATGCATCATTTTACCACACCTCAGGTGCCTCCCCCAATCAAAGAACCCAGTACAAGAAACCGGGTACTGCAGGCAGGAACATACTTCCAGCAAAAGAAGTTTACTAAACCTGCAATTAAAGAAGAGATGATCATGAGACTCGTCCTCTTCTTCACAGATACCACACCGAATAGCTCCTCCATACCACCTCACAGTTCTATCCCGCGTCATGAGTCGACTCTTAAAGGCAAGCCAACTCATAAATGAGTGCTTAGGTGACGAATTAGTATTCCAAACAAGTGGGGCTATAACACATTTGTTACTGACAGGCTGTAGCCAAGCATACGCTTCCTGCATAGTATATGTCTTTGACCCAACCCAATCCTTCTGAATAAAGCCTTCATGCAGTTGTATTCGAACCTTGCATATCTGTTTCCAAGCCCAATTGCAGAAGTGTCCAAGATTATACGACTCCCATGTCTGCTTCTTTAAATAAATGGAATGAATCCATTTAACCCACAACAGGTCAGGACATTTATACAGCCACCAGATATACTTGCCCAAACATGCAACATTCCACAGGTGCAAGTTCTGCAATCCCAGCCCACCAAGCTTCTTATCCTGACAAACTTGATCCTATGCTACTGATGGAGGCGTGACAAAGTGCTCACTCACGTTTTCAATATGAGTCTTGTCAGTCTTAGCCCGTTTTGATGAATTGACGGCACTAGGATCGGTGACACTGTATTTGGTCGAGCGCTTAGTGACATTAACTCGAGTCGCCTCCTTATTCTTTAGCATCACGATCTTCCTAACATTCGACTTGCCCTACCCTGGCGGATATCCGTAAGCTCCTCGCCAGGAACGAGTAGGGTCTGCCGGTCGAATATTTTCAATAGCGACGGAACGTAAAAATCGCCGTCTCCAACACATTTCGAACTACCTGAGAGAACTTTCCGTCCACGGACAAGGCTTAATAGCATCAGCAGTAACCTCTGATTCAACTAGCCTCACACCCATTTGGCGCGTTAACTCGCCCGGGTAAATATAAACCTGATCCCTTAAGGACAGTATCTGCATAGTATGAGCCAATGATGAGAACGGAAACCCAACCTATCCCCTGATATGCCACCACGAGATTGTCCACCCAATATCAACCCGCCCATTAGCCTGCAAGTAGGAATGCCATCTTTCTTCAGTGTAACCATCGTTCCATGGTTGCGCCATCTTACGACCCGTGACATTTTTGTAGCTATAGCCCTTAATTAACAGACCGAGGGGGCTCGATCAAACCAAGCCTCACTTGTAGCCAAACCTGCACGAATCACAACACAACGTCAAACTCTCGAGCTAAGGCAAGTTTCAAAAAAGGAAAGTAATACCTCGACATACCTGCAAAATGATCATAGAACCCCGAAAGGGAGCACGATATATCCGTGCATGAGTGTCGAGTGATAAGTGTGTTTTGTAGTGCTTATTTCTTTTGTTTGGTCCCTCTTTCTCTTGTGGAATCGCTCTTTAGAACGGTTTCGAGGCTACTTACACTTCTTCTAGCTTGTTTTAGGTTCCAAGGCCTATCTTGGAGAAATGGAACAATTCCGACTCGTTTCCGATGCATATGGAGCCAATGAAGAGAACCGACGATGATTCGGTGACTTAGACTCGATCTCGAGTCCCATGGAGCCCACTTGATGATACCCCGAGCACCGAGCATCGACAAGAAGCATAGCAAGAGCAAATAAGGGCCCATCACGGCCGGGAAGGACCCATCACGGCCGGGAAGGACCGATCACGGCCGGGATGGGAAGACGAGAAGAAACGAGGTGATGTGGGGCCATCCCGGCCGGGAGCAACACCATCCCGACCGGGACCACCCCTTTCCGACCGGGATCACCACCTTCTTGGCCGGGAAGGACCAAACTCTCACCCGTTTTCATTCTTTCGCCTCCCTTACTTATGGAACCCTATATATACCCCCCTCTTGTATTGTTCTAAGACATCCACAAAACCCTAAACTACTTTAGGTTAGATTAGCTTAGATTAGTGTAGATTAGCTTAATCCCTCTTTAATTACTCCTTAATCTTAGTTTAATCCTTGTATTATTGGAATTCTTGAAGATTTCTATCAAGATTCACAACCTTGGTGGATGTATTTGGGTTTTCTCTATATATGCAAGTTTTCATCTTTTCATCTCCTTTCTAGTTTGGTATAATCCCTTCTCCTCTCTTTTCTCTTAATCTTTCATTGTTAGTTAAGTTTTAAGCTTTATCTTTTGTTTGTTGTTCATCCTTGTTTCATCCACATAATGAATGTTTTTGTTCTTATGTTGATGTTTTCTCTTGTTTGTGTTAGCTTTTGTTTAGATATGTGTGAGTAGTCCTCTTGCTAGGGTTAGTAGGGGGATTGACACTAGTAGAAAAATGTTAAATTGCAGCTCCTTATTTAAGGCATTTTAGGTTAATGCTGCAAATAATTTTCAATTTTTTTTAGTAATAATGATAGAGGGAGTCCTTTTTAAAAAAGAAAATGCATAAAATAGAGGAAAAATTCGAAATGTGGCGTCTATAGAGTAATGACGCCTCTAGCAATTGAAAAACCCCAACAATGCGGCGTTTATATTGACGGCTCTCCAATGTTCTCCATATCTTTCATTTAAGTTTATTATTTTATTTTATATTCCTTTCTCAGCGTTCTCCTTATCCAAAAACCAAAACCCAGATCTAAGAAAAAGCAAAACCCAAAACCTAGTTATCTCTCCTCCTTCCACAACTCAAGCAAACCCCACCTTCTTCTGCCAGTTCGCTCCTCCTTCCTATGCGCTACCAATTCTCGCCGGAGTACTAAACTGTACGACACAACCCTTGCTGTCTCCTTCCCCCAGTTTTCCCTCCTTCGTCCACCACTTTTCGATCCCCTTTCCTATTCTTGATTATTCTCGTCGGAGTACAATCAGATTGTTCTAATTTCACCACTATCACTCATTTTTAGTGTTACTGGATGATTTAGGGTTTTGATTGTTCTTCTTCTTTTGCCTTTAATTTCGTACTTCTTCCCACAATACCACTCACATACTCACATACAACATCCACAACATATTATAAAGAATATTAAAGAAGAAAAAAAGGGAAAAAGAGGGTATAAATACTTCAATATCTGTCAGACTGTCACTCTGTATGTTTGTTCAGTATCAAGTCTAATAGATTCATAACATTTTTTATAATTGTTTGTTACTACTTATTTGCTAGGCTTGATTTATTTTTTCAGTTTTTATTACTAATTTTGTGCCTTTGTGACTAATTTATGGTTTTGTTACAAGTTGAAAAACAGATTAAAAAAAAAACTTAGGCTTTGTATTGTTTGTTTTATGATTTAATTCATTCATCTAATATTGTCATTAAGTTGAAAAGATCCAATTGATATTTTTAAGGCTCCACTTGAAACTCTACCCAAACGTTCATTCTTACAGGTATGTGTGGAGTTCTCAAAATGAATTGGATTTTGAATTTCGATGTGTGCATTGTGTCGGTATATGAGTTGGAGACAAGTTATTTGCAGGACTCAAAATCATTTAGGGCATGTTTTCAAAGGGTTTGTAGGGTTCATAAGTTCATAAAAGTCGATAGTAAATAATGTAATTTTATCAATTTTTCAAATATGATGTTCTCTGCTATACATATATCACAAAATATGATGGACAAACTGACCTCCCAATTATTTATAGGAGAAAAATGTTAGCAAAGGAGATGACTCAAAGGCTCATGTATGCATGAAAGTCATTCTTAGTATTATGTTCATGTAGATCTAGGGCAGGTGTGCTTGTTTTCATGTTTGATTAAGGTGTAGTTGGATTTCTTATCTTAATGTTTTTTTCCTTCCAACATGCCAGTTTCCAGTAGACGTTAAGAAACGGTATTAGCGGGTGCATAAGAGCAACCTGTGAGGGAAATAAAGGATTTCTTTTAGTATTTGGATAGGGTAAATAGGAGGGGAACATGGCAAACAAAGTGTAGTGAAAGAAGGGTAGGAAAGAGGTGAAATAAACAAGTGTGATCTTAGCGTCAAGGTATATGCGTGCAGGGCTGCTCACAAGTACTCAGTTCATATTCACATTCGTATTCCCGCTCTATCCCTTGATTCCACTGCTTTCCGAATTGGCAGCAGAAACGAAACGTTCCTAGAAAAGGTATTTCTGGTTTCTGTGCGCTATTGCTGATTAAATGTGCTAAAGATTCTTCTATCAGGATGTGGTTTCAGTGAAGAATTTTGTAGCAAATTGTATGCAATATAGATACGAATCTAACCTTGCTTAAATATTATCTTCCCTTTATGTTTATATCTTCCTAGACTTCCAGATCTGAAGGCAAAGATGATGTGGCTACCTGTGAGTTTGAAAAAAGAAATGGTACAATTTGGTTTATTCCGTTTACTAAAGTTAAAATAATTTCTATTGGTTTTCTTCACATGCTGGAGGTTGCTAAAAAACCGAGCAAGGAAGATGATTTGCAGCGACAAGTAGAAGTCGACATAGAAGTGTGCAAATCACTTGAAACTAAAGTAAGTGCACTATGGAGTGAAATTACTGGTCTTTTTTTTTATTAAGGACAATAAAGTATGTATGATAATCTACTAATGGGGGTTATGTGATTGTATAGCTAGAGGAGGCCAATAGGAAGATGCCAGAAATGGAGAAAGAGCAGGAAACTCTAATTGAGATATTCTCAGAGGAAAGGGAACACGAGATGTTGAAGAAGAAGATCAATGTTGTCTCCTCATATTGTTTCCATTCCTGGTTAGGCACCCTACTGATAGTCGGATTTGTCGTCAATCTTACTACCAAATAAACCAACTAACCTAAGCTACAATAGCAAGAGCAAATCGGGTCGAATCCACAGAGAGATCGAGAATGAGTACTAGTTCGGTCTCGGATTATAAATTAGCTACGCAGATAGATAGAAGAAAGTGATTAAACTAATAAGACTAACTAATAAAAACACCAGCAAACAAATAATAAAACTAAGCGAGTAAATCAATCAAATGGAGAAAAGCCTAGGGTCCGATTTCCTCCACCGACACACCTCAATCACGTCATTGAAACCCCGTTAACAAGTCATCAAATAGTGAATTAGGGAGAAAGCGCCTCTAAAGGTCCAAACACCTCCCTCACGGGTTCGTGAATGGATAAATAGTAACCCCAAGTATCTCCCTCCCGGGCTCGTAATTGGTATCTTATGTCCTCACCGAAATCCACTCCCATGTTATCCCGCTAAGAGCCTAAGTAATTAAGTCTACGCTAGATTTTCGTCCGTCCCTCTCCCCCTCCCGAGGTAAGAGTTTCGATCGAAAGTCAAGGGCACTAACATTGGGTTCTCACTTCCGTATTCAACCCAAATCGGTGAGGTTAGTCAAATGGGTGATCGGTGTTCCTAAACCTAATCGGCTTCCACCAATGGACAAGGGTCAAGGAACCATAACCAACCCAAAAGACTAATCGAATCCTAACCCCCTAACAATCCCCAACTAAACATTCGATAACTCATTAAAATGGGCCCAATAACATAATCAAGGCATGTCGGGGATTAATCGTCCCCTAGTAAAAGACTACTCATTAAGCATAATTATACTAATAAAAATACTAATACTAATTCTAGAAACATATGATTTAATCACACAAACGCAAGACGAAAATAAGATACAAGTAACATTGCTAAACACAATTAATCGATAAGGATAATAACTTTGAAGTAATTAGTAACTAAATAATAAAGAAATAGGCTTTGACTAATCTAGTATTATTAAACTAATTCTACCATCATCTACCCATACTAATCTCACCCATAAACACACAAAACAAACACGATTAACAATAAAGACATAGACTTTAAGCTAGTCAATAATAAATCAAGCATAAACATAAAACACAAAAGATAAAAAAAAAAAAAAAAAAAGAGAAGAGAATTGTACCAAGGAATTAGTAGGAATAAGAAGTTGAATGTTGAAAAAGAAATGATTAGATTAACTAAGTAAATTAATTAAAGAATCTGAAACCCGTCTCCCTTCTCCCAAAATAAACCCTAGCCTCCCAAAAAAACTTGGGGGCTACCACCATTAATGGTGGTAAGCCCCCAATTTTAATTAATTATATCGTTTTAATATTAGTATTATTAGTATTTTAGTTATAATAAGTCCTCTCCTTTTGGAGAGTTTCGCCCCCATCAATTGATGAGTTTCGCTATCTCTTTTAGGAGAGATGTTAAATCTATTATAGTGGAGAGGACGCGGAAGATCATCAGTAAAATAATCGTTCATCATGTGGTATCTCAATTTATGTCAGACCGGTGGCTACAATCTATTAGGTTAGATGAAATTGATTCTCGTCAAAACCTTGGAACATCCGAAGACCCTTAGATGAAATTGTCAGATGGGGATTGATGATGATGGTGATTGACGATGATGATGGTGGAGGGAGTAGGAGATTGGGTCAAGTCAAACTTGACTTTCATTTGGGTTAATAGGAAAATGGGTTTTAATGATTTGAGTATTGGGTTAGTGAAAAAATGGGCTAATGAAGTGATAGGTTTGGTCTTCACTTGTTTTGACCCGACTTTTATCATCTTGACCCGTCTTTCTTGTCTCGATTCTTCCCGGGTCGGTACTACAAATAGAAACATGGACACGCAGTACCAAAATTCCGAGAAATATAATAAAACGAACATAAATACGTGCGGCACGACTAATAAACTAATTAAACCCAAAACGACTAAATAATAGCAAGACGAATGGTAAAACCGACTAAATAAGAGTATCAATGTGGGACAAAAATAGGTAAATTACCGACTTATATCACCTACCTAGTAAGTATATCGTGACTTAATTGTTATTTATCTTTGGAGCTGCCAAGAATTATCTAGCAAAATGTATCTTTACTTCTAAGACTTTGAAAAACAGAAGAATGCCACTCTTCTAGGTGCTTATTGGGACTTATGGTCATGATGAGAACTTGGTAGTTTCTTTTTCTCAATATTGTGACTTGTTTGTTGAGCGGTAAAATAGAAATTATGTGGTGTGCAATTTGTCTCCTTTCCTTTAACTGTCAAACTCATGATCTTATATCGTTAGAACTTCTCATTTGAATTTCGCCTATATGCTAGTCAATTGTAAAGTAGATGATTAACCTTTTGAATCTTTGATGAAACAAGCTAATATAATTTACGAGAGCGTTGTATTGTTCTCATTCTTAGAGGTATGTATGAACTATGAATACTCAAAATGCTAACATTATATATATTTGCTATACGGTCTTATATAATTTCAGCTTATGATGGTAACATGATAATTATTGCATTTACTTAAAAATGGTGACTTACTAATCATCCACGCCTCCCCTTTGTTATTTGTTGAACTGAGTCATACATGTGCTTAGTTTATTAAGTAAATCAAATTTGTTAGGTGGGTGTTTGTTTGACTATTTTATTGCAATCTCGTTGATATTATAAGCTACCTTATAATAAGCTACCATACAATCTTTTTACATGAATATGACTTTGTTATCCTATTTCCGTGTGCAATCGATGATAATTCGTCGTTCTTGTGTATTTTTATGGTTTGGACCTACAAAATGAGCAACCCTACAACTACGGTGAAGATGAGATGGATGAATTACAGGACAAGTGGGCTAAGTACTTTACAAATTGTTGTTGTACGTGAAGTAGACTAGTTAATTGGAGCATTTGGGCATAATTTGTTTGGTTTAATTAAGGTTGGAAATGTATCCATGCAACTTTTTTGGACATTTGAATGTATGGAAGTCGTTTTGGTGGATAATGTAAGGATCCTATTTTGTTTTATTGAAATGTAAATGGTTTCTATCAAAATTATTAAAAAAAATTACTCGAATATTTTTTAATTTAAATAAACATTGCTTGCGACGTTTATTTGGAGAAGACGCCTCTAATGATCCAAAGAAATGTCAAATATAGTGATATAATGCGGAGTCAAATTGTTAATGATGCATCAAAATGAGGTGCTATTGGAGGCGTGTTTTTACCCAGATGCCGCAAATATGTCACACTATTTGAGGCGTCACATTTAAAAAACGCCGCAAATTGTTACTTATTTGAGGCTTCTAAAATAAGCCGCACCATAATTTCCAATGTGCGGCCCCCCGTGTATGAGGCATCCTCAAAAACGCCTCTAATGAAAGGTTTTATGGAGCCTCAAATCCATGTCTTTGTACTAGTGTGAGTGTCTTAATGGGTGATTAAAGGTTTGTAAGATGTTGGTGGAAGTTTTGGTTGCTTCTTAGTTGTATGCGTAGATCATGTTTGATGAATTTCTTGAATGACTTGTAGTTGCAAATGCATGTTTTCTTGCCTTCCTTCTTGTGACCTTGTATGTTTCTAGGATGGGTTCTTGCGCGAGAGCGGGGAACCTCTAGGTCGGTTTTGCAGCGAGAGCCCGGATTATGCCTAGATAGCTTGACTACCCCTTCACCTTTGCTCTTCCTTGATCATCTCATCACCCTTGAACCTGACCTAATCCTAGTTCTTTCCTTATTGAATTCTCCATCTTCTTAGTCATTGTTTCTCTAGTTTGTTGCTTTAGTTGTCATACTTAGTTCCTTCTTAGTCATAGTTTTATCCCCCTTCATTGTTTTAGTTGTGTAGCTTTGTTGACATAGTCTTGTGCTTAGGTGAACCTTAGTCTAGACCCTCTTTTCCGTCTCTGTGGATCGACCTGACTTGCCCTAGCTACCTAGCTTAGGTTCATTGGTTTATTTGATCGGTAGGATAGACGACAAACACCTGCCATCAATTTGGCGCCGTTGCCGGGGACGGTGCTAGTTTAGACTTTGTTTGCCTATTTACTTAGCTTTGTCTTTGTTTTCCTTTGCTTCTTGTGTGTGTGAAGTTTATTTCCTTCTTGTCTAGTGCTCAAAAAGCACTAGACTTCTCACGTTTGCTTCCTAGTCTACAGTTTATGCCTAGAGGTGGTGACCATCCTCTTCTTTACAACCAAGAGCCGGAAAGGTTTTTTTTTTTGAAACCTTTGTCAACGGACGGTTGCTAGATTGAGAGGTTTCCAACCGGGTACAAGCCAAGATTTCGAGCAAAACTTGGAGATTGATCTAAACTCATCACCTATGGAGGCCACCATGAATTTCTCCTCCCTCTATGAATCGAAGCTATGCCATGACGTCTCCTAACTACTATCAAGCTTCATGGGGTAATCAAGAAACCTGTGGGTACGAGTTTCAAGGACATGGAAACGACTTCCAACAAGTGAATGCTTATCAATCCTACGATCATGGTGGTTATCACTCAAGTTATCATTGTGAACCCACCATGTTTCATCATGCTTCTTCACATGGAAGTCAATCTCCCCAAAACCCACCATATTACCCTTCACCTTAACCACATTATGAGCCCTAAAACCCACAATACTACCAATCATCTCAACCTCATTACCAACCATATGATGCCCCACTCCTTGGGCATCATCAAGGTTTTCAAGGAGCATTCCAAAACCACAATGACCATCAAATGCCCAACTTGGAGTTATATCAATCGATTCTTCAAATGCCAAAGAGTCAACAAGAAATGGCCATCCAAATGCAAAAGGAACATTATGAATTCATGGCCCAATATCAAAGGGAAAGAGAGGCATGTAAGGCTAGATTAAATGCTATAGCGGCTCAAACCTTAATGTTTTAAACTCGAACTTCACAACTTGAAGAAGGATGTTCATTTGGGGAAGGGGAACAACCCAATGATGAAGCCGCTAATGAATTCTCTTTGAGAAGCGAGACTTGCTATGAAGAACCTCGATTGTCTACCCAAGATGAGGCAAATGAGGAAATAACCCTTGATGAAGGCATTGTTGGTGAAGAATTGAATGAGGCTAGTGAGAATTTGAAAAGTTTCATTGATGAAAACATCGATAAAATAGAAGAAATTCAAGCGTCTATCTCCTCCACACTTGTTGAACCTTCAATCCCCTTCACTTGCCCTCCTCTTGACCTTCATGGTTGTAGACACCCACATTTTGACCGCCAGGTGTCTATAGTAGGTTCCAACAAACACCCGATGATGATCGGACGCTAATGTGCTTTAACGTACTCGGAAATGGGCTCGTAATGATGGACATTTAGCCTAGGCATTTTAAGGAGTACAAATCTCACAAAACCAACCTCAAATTCAGGCCCAGTGGGTCGTTTCGAGTCAAATAACACTAATTTGGGTCGAATCCGACACCAGGGGTAAAACCGTCTTTTAGCGACCGAGTCAAAACCCGGTCAAAGATATTTTCCGAGACATATGGGCTGACCGTGATGTCTCACGCGTCCTGATCGGACTCCAACTCTACAAAATCAGCCATACAAAAAATAATAAACAATTCCGTTAAAGGTAGAATTCGATCTCGAGTAGGAATCCTATCCGAGAACCGATTCAAGCACCCAACCGAGTGTAAACCACTCGGCCAAGTAGTATGAACCAGCCGGTTTTCCTCTTTTCTTCTCTCACAAGAAAACGGAATTCTCGTTCTCCTCAGCTTCTTACCCAAGCGGTAATTCGAGCCCAAACAGGAATCCTATTCAAAAACCGATTCGAACACCTGACCGAGTGTGAAACACTCGGCCAAAACAAGAGCAAAACAGCCGAGATGCCTTTCTTCCTCCACAAGAAAGCGGAATTCTTATTTCCCTCAAATTCCCTCGTTTCCTATCCTCAGCGGTATTCAAACTCTCCTAAACCAAGGTCGGAAACTCCCTATAAATAGGACCTCCCATCCAACACATTCAAGGACCGAAAAATATACAATTCACACACACACACGATTTTTCAGCAATAATTTTCTGTCATCCCGACACACATAATTCCTTAGCATCGAGAAACCGATAACACATCCAAAACCCGAAGGAAAACCGGCCCCAATACCCGAAACCTTCACCCGTCTAAACCGAGCCACCCTAAACCGAACCTAACATCACTCGACGCTCCCGTGCCTAGCCACATTCCGACGAGCCCCGATCCGAGTCAACAAAAGCATGTAGGTTGAGGGTGTAACCAAACCCGATTTCTTCCTTTCTCTCCTTCTCTCCTCTTCGTCCGTTTCGTTTTTTTTTTACGGGTCTAGAGTCGATTTTTTTTATTCTTCTAATATCGTTATTAACGAAAAACTATTTTCATAACAATATTCTTAAACATGCGATATCGATTTCTCTGTAATCGAATATCGTACCGAAAGAATTATATTAAGATTTCGACGATACTAAAAATCGTTACATCTTTTTTTCGTTCAAAATTCTTTTCTTTTCTCGTCCAAAACAAATAATTTTACAAAAGTTTTTTGAAGTCATTCTAAATATCCGATATCGATTTCATAATCGAATGTCGGGTACGACGAATATCGAAAACATGAATCGAATACAAGTTAATTCATAATTTGTACGCGATTCATCAAAATAACAATTTTCGAACAAAAAGTAAAAACCGGACAGACTCGTATGCGAGTCGCGCCACGCCTAAGCGACTCGCGCACGAGCCTGAAACCCGGACTGTTTTTCAACTTTTTTTCGTTCGTTTATTATTTATTCTTCGATCGATTTCTAAAATTTACATTTTTTCTAAAACTATTCCAGGTATTCGATATTGATTTCGTAGTCAACTATCGAATATAAAGAATATCGAAAATATTAAGTCGAGTACGAATCATGCAATATTCATACGCGATTTAATACGAATTTCAAGTTTTCGAAAACCGGCCCCGAAACAGGCCACCACGCGACCCGCCGGCGTCCCGGGCGAGTCGCGCGGCCGGCTGTTATGCCGCGGCCTTTTCCGTTTTTTTTTATTATTTTTCGAACTTCGTTTTTTATACAAAACAACGTTCTTTTCAACAATATTTTTCAGATTTCGATATTCTCTCGATCTCGTTATTTTGCTATTATTATTTACAAATCGATACTAACTCGTTTGTTTGTTTTGTAGCAAATTCATTTTTATTTCATTTGTTTTATTATACTAAAACGAATCTCACATGTTAAATTTGACTTTGACATCAATTAATTTTGCATGCATTAAACCACTTAGCAACCCATTCAATTCCTCACATGCTTAGGAAAACAATGTTTGCATATCATTCATCGTATTACTAACGCGCGCATTAAAACGTCATTCGATATCCTAGTAGAGGCCGCTAATGTGCGGGCGGGGTTGGGTGTTCTTAGTGAACTTCCCAACACGTACCCTCACCCCTTACTCAGAACCGTGGTTTCCGGATGTCCGAAACCATTGGCAACGAGAGTCATTCAATATACGATTAACCGCTTTAGTCGGCATCTATATCGATATGCAAAAGGGACGAGCCCAATAAACTCTGACATCGGAAATGGGCCGTATTTTGTACACGGCCCACTACGACATAGAGTGGGCTCGAACGGTTCCGAATAACCATAAAATTCGGTGGCGATTCCGACTTCGATTTAAATTTCCATTTGACCATCTCATGGAGATTCATTCGCCTCCCCAAAACCCGCGCGTGGTCGCGTCGGGGTGGACCTATGTCATGTCCACAATTTGGCGACTCCGCTGGTGATTTTCTGATGAGTTAATAACCTTCAGTGTCCTCAGGGTGAGACTCGAATAGAAATCGTTTGACTAGTACAATGCGCGTTTTAGTTTTACGGTTCATGCATAAACCCCATTTTCCCGGGCCGGTACTCGTGACCGACGTCCCACTATACCGTTGATATAGTCCAAACTGGTTATGTCAAAGGTGTCCATTAGCCGATTCATATGGGTTTTACGGCATGTCCTAATCTCAACTCGAGTTAGGGAGTCCGCCCCGATTCTTGATAGGCTATGTACACTGGTATAGACCCTTACAGACTGACCGAGACTTAGATTAAGAGCATACATGGCGTCATTATACTGTTTCCATGACTACGTGCTACTTGATCCACATCTTTTTCAAAACCGTCATCTTTTCAAAATTTGCATCCTTTTCAAAATATCCAAATTTCAAAACCCGGGTCATATACCGAACTTAGGACTTATGATTTTACTCAAAATAGCCTTTTTCTAGCCGGTATTATGCCCAATTCAAAACTCGAAATTACTTTCAAAACTTTCAAAACCCGTCATTCGGCCCACTCCTTTTTCTTTTTTTTTTCGAAAAAGGGCCGGATTTCTCCACCCGATTCATTTCGGGCTTTTCAAAAAAAATTCACATTTCAAAACTTCCTCTTCTTAGGACTTCCCGTATTTAGCAGTGTCGGGTCGTGTCATAAGTCGTTGAAGTCTCTAGCGTCGAAACTCCGTCGATCTTACATCACGGGTTTCCCCCCCATCCTAGTCCGCCTTATTTTACTAAGGCAAGGCCCACCTACGTAGGACATACTCCTACAAAGGTTGGCCCATTTACACAATCGAGTCTAAAAGTCTGGGAATATCTGACGTGAACCTTCCTTCGGACAGGGCCCAACCCACAGCGTTGGATCCTGAGGAAGGCCCACCTCTTCACAAGTCACCCGTCTAGGTGTCTTTTCCGAGTCATTTACCGTCTTTTTAGTCTTCTTCTCTTTTTCCCTTGCTCGGGATGTACTTTCCTTAGGATTCGGGTTAAGTTGCTAATTACGTGGTGCTCTTACAGACAGGCCACCCTTCACTCGAACCATGAGCAAAAAGCCATAGATGATTTGACCACCACGTTGACCCAGATCCAGGACCAATTGAGGAAAATGCGGGAGGACCAAATCGCCATCATCACTCGGGTTAGTGCCGTAGAACAGGGAACCCCCAATGCCTCGATCGAAGATGACGGACCCTTAGCCGCACTGGCCGGCGCGATCCAAAAGTTGCAAGAACAGGTCCACTCGACCACCAGAAACACCATTCTCACGGAAAATGCCCGTACCTATTCACCCTTAACTGATGAACTGCCCGCTAACCTGAACTTAACGGGCTTGCCAATGTTCGATGGGACTGAAGACCCGGTACTTCATATTCGGGCTTTTAAGGACTTTATGGCTGTCAAGGGGGTCAAATCCACCATGTTCAAGCATCTCTTTGCTTTCTCTCTGGAGAAACACCTAAAAGCCTGGTACTACAGGCTTGACCCCAAGAAATTCAAAACTTGGGACGATGTTGCCATGGAATTCGCGCGGAACTACGCGGATAGTGCTGAAATCCAGACTACCATGCGTACTCTGGAAGTTATGGCCCAAGAGCCTAAGGAGGGTTTCACCAAGTACCTTCAAAGGTGGCGGACCGAAAGTGTTAAGCTGGTGAACAAGCCCACCGAAAAGGTGCTAGTGGAGGCCTTTGTCAAAAACCTCCTCCCTGCTTACCGAGTCCATCTCAGGTATGCCATCATACCCGACTTCGCCACTTTAACCGAAATGGGTACCAGAATCGAAGACGATCTAAGGCTAGAGAACCTCACTAAGGCCTCTAACAAAGGGTATCAAGGAGCTAGTTCATCCTCCAGCAAGCCCGCAACCACAACCGCGGCCCAAAGCATCTTCGACGAGGTAAACTCACTTGACACCTCAACCAAAAAGAATACTCCAAATCGGGTATTCACAGACATCGGGACAACCTATGCTAATGCCTTACAAAGGCTATCTTCAAAAGGCCTAATCCAACCAATAGACCCAACTCCGGAAGTTCCCGTAGAAAAGCGGTCCAAAAGCTACAACATTCAGGCCTATTGCCACTATCACCAAGGCAATGGGCATGACACGGAGAAATGCTGGAAATTGAAGCATCTTATCCAAGATCTGATCGAAAATGGGAAGATACCGCTACCCAGTGACAAGCCCAGTAACAAAAACAATCCTCTTGCTACTCATGCCATTTTTACTGAAGAGGTAGTTGACTGCACTCATCTCATTTCCCCCTTCATTTCCCAAATCAACGGGATATGGAACGACGATGAAGATGATGTTTACCTGGCTAAAGGGGAGGCTGTCCCCGTCACTATCGAGGAAATCCGGAGGGCTAAAGCCAAAGATCTGGCCGGTACACATACCATCACAACCACCCCAGAAACCGTCACTGAACCTTCCAGGACGGAACTCACTCCCGAAGAGCCAAACGCCGACACGGCCCTAGTCAGACAATTGAAGAGGGTCCGAACCGATATTACTATTTGGCAGCTTTTGGTTAGTTCACAGGTGCATCGAGCGGCACTTACTAAGGCCCTTGATGAAATCAAGGTCGACTCATCGGTTACCCCCACCGAAATGGTAGCCACGATCTTGCCATATCTCAAGGAGAATTCCAAAGAAGAAGGCCCACTTATCACCTTCTCCGAGTCCGACCTTCCACCATTCGGGACCACTCATAACTTGGCCCTGTACATCACGGTGATTTATCGAAACAAATATCTCCCGATGACCCTAATTGATGACGGGTCCGCAGTTAACGTCCTTCCTTTAAGGACAGCCAAGGCCCTCGGCATTACCGAGGCTGACTACCTTCCGACTGCAAAGACTATCCAGGCTTTTGATGGGAGCCCAAAATCAGTTGCTGGGGCCGTTAAACTAACCATTATAACGGGCCCGATCGAGAAGGAGTTAGAATTCCAAGTGATCGATGTTACTTCATCTCTCAATCTGCTACTTGGAAGACCATGGATTCATGCGGTCAAAGCTGTGTCCTCCACTCTTCATAGAAAGGTCAAACTACCTTTACAGGACGGGATCATTAATCTCGAAGCTACTCTCATAACCGTGTCAAGCTGCAATACGGCAGGCTCAGCCGACCCACGAGGATTCAACTTTGTGGGAATGATCGAAGAAGAATACCTTTTTCAGCCATACTTCACCGTTAGCATCTATACGATGCTACAGAACCTGGGTTGCCTACCGGGAGTCACGTCAAGGCCATATCTTCCACCAGGAAAGATTATCGAAACCCTGAACAACGGGCAATCTCACCTCGGTCTAGGCTATACTATGACGTCCGGCTACACGAACCGAACCAAGACGGTCACGTTCGTCACTCCGGTATTCGAAACTGTTCAAACGGGCCTCTATCGGCCCACCATCTCATATCCCGGGACCAAACTGGCTCGGGAATGCAATTTCATCCCGGATGACATGTTCGCCCTTATCCAGGCCGAATCAAAGGAGGGCCCAAGCAACACTGAACCCATTCTAGGACTACTCTTTGGGGAAGACAAGATCATCCCGACCCCTAAGCAGGAGCTAGTCAGCCTGATCCTTCGCAGCAGCAGGTTTGATCCAACCAAGCTGATCTCTGAAGTTGGTGCCGACACTGGGAAGAGGGCTTGGAGGAAGACAACCAAGTGGACCGACAGTCAGGGTCGAGTCTACAAACTAACTACTGGAGAAGGAGATATGCATGCTATCGAGTCTGAATTTGAGTCCGAGTCTGAGTCAGAGTCTGAGTCGGAGTCTGAGTCAAAGTCTAGAGGGTCCAGTACTAGGATCGAGTCTGTAACCCCTCTCCCTTCTTTAGCCTCATCATCGAGAGCCCCGGAGTCTGTCCCAAGGGCTCTCCCTATCCCGCCTCTGACCAACGATCAGATGGCAGCTCTCTTTGAGCTCTTTTCAAAATTTACTATCAATAATAACGATAACCGTTCTGCTTACGACTTGGCTTATTTTCAAAATGTTTTCAAAAATCTTACTTGCAATGACATTGAGAAACCCGACGAACAGGTACCATTGCCTCCGCATCTAGTCGAGCAACTTGAGCAAAGGGAATCCCGAAATCCGGTAATCGAAGAAACCGATTCCATCAACGTAGGAACCCCTTTAGAACCTCAGATGCTTAGGTTGGGCTTATCTTTAGATCCCGAAGAGAGACAACAATTCACGGATCTCCTCCAGGAATTCAAAGATGTCTTTGCATGGTCCTACAAGGACATGCCGGGAATAGACCGGGAGATAGCTGAACACCGAATACCCATCAAAGACGGGTACAAGCCGGTAAAACAGAAACTCCGAAGAATGAGGCCCGAATGGTCTCTCAAAGTCAAGGAAGAAGTTGACAAACAATTCAAAGCGGGCTTTATTCAAGTGTCTGAATATCCAGACTGGGTTGCAAACATAGTACCAGTACCCAAAAAGGATGGCAAAGTCCGAGTATGTGTAGATTTCCGGGACCTTAATAAGGCCAGCCCAAAAGACGATTTTCCGTTGCCACATATCGACATACTGGTGGACAACACGGCCGACCATGCCCTTCTATCATTTATGGACGGGTATGCCGGATACAATCAGATCAAAATGGCAGAAGAAGACATGAGTAAGACCACCTTCATCACACCTTGGGGGACTTACTGCTATACCGTGATGCCATTTGGGCTTATTAACGCTGGTGCCACTTTTCAACGGACCGCTACTACTTTATTACATGACATGATGCATAAGGAAGTAGAAGTCTACGTCGACGATATGATTGTCAAGTCCAAGGACCGAAACGGGCACATTGCAGCCCTAAGGAAGTTCTTTACCCGACTACGCAAGTACAACATGAGGTTAAACCCTCAAAAATGCAGTTTTGGGGTAACATCAGGCAAGCTACTGGGCCACATTGTTAGCCAACGTGGCATAGAAGTTGACCCAGCAAAGATCAAGGCCATAACCGAGATGCAACCGCCTAAAACCGAAAAGGAGATAAGGGGGTTTCTCGGGAAAGTCCAATACATAAGCCGATTCATTTCAAAGCTAACCATGGTATGTGAACCCATTTTCAAGAAACTGAAGATAGGAGAACGAACACTATGGGACGACAAATGTCAAATGGCTTTCGACAAGATCAAGGAGATTCTATCCTCTCCACCGGTGCTAATGCCACCTCAGCATGGTTTGCCTCTATCACTATACTTGACGACAACCGAGACTGCCATGGACGCCATGCTAGCCCAAACGGTCGATTCTGAAGAACGGGCTATTTACTACATCAGTAAGAAGTTCTTAGAATACGAATGCAAATACACCATGCTTGAGAAGACGTGTCTAGCATTAGTATGGGCCACTAAAAAGCTCCGACACTACATGCTTAGTCACGATGTACATGTGCTATCCAAAATGGATCCAATCAAGTATCTGTTCGAGAAGCCCATCCTCAACGGCCGTATATCCAGGTGGACTTTAATGCTAGCTGAGTTCGACCTCAAATTTGTGCCCTTAAAAGCCATCAAGGGCCGAGTAGTAGCAGAATTCCTCGCCGACAGTCCGGTATCTGAGGAAGAACACACTGATACTTGGGCCTTTCCAGATGAAGACATATTCCATACCGACACCGACACATGGGATCTGTATTTCGACGGAGCGTCCAACTTTCGAGGATTTGGTGTCGGGATCTTGCTAATCTCACCACAAGGAGAACATACCCCGTTATCCATCAAGCTAGATTTTGACGTGACTAATAACGCAGCCGAGTACGAAGCATGCATTCACGGGTTGCAAGCCGCCGCCGATTTAGGAGTAACAAACCTCCGGGTCCACGGTGACTCGTCACTAGTCATAAATCAAACCCTACAAAAATGGAAGACTCGGAACGCAAATCTCGTGGCTTACCAAGCACGAGTAAGGGTTCTCGAAAAACAATTCCAAAAAGTGGAGTACATTTATCTGCCTCGGGAAGAGAACCAGTTTGCAGATGCTCTCTCAAAATTAGCATCTTTACTGAATATCCCAGCACATCTAACCAGCATGCCCATTTGTGTCGAAAGACGGTCAAAGCCGGCATATATCCACGTTATCCAAGACATCGAAATAACTGATCCAGAACCTTGGTATCAGGCTATTCTAACCTACTTGACGTCAGGGGAATATCCTCTGGGAGCTGAAAACCGGGCCAAGAAAGCTCTACGAAGATGGGCAACCCAGTTCATCCGCACAGACGATGGACAACTGTACAAGAAGACAGCACAGGGGGCTTTACTTCTATGCATTGACAAAACTCGAGCCGAAAGAGTTATGGCCGAGGTGCACGATGGCGAAAACGGACCACACATGAATGCCCATATGTTGGCCCGGAAAATCGCAAGACTCGGTTACTATTGGAATAGTTTGGAAACTGACTGTCAACTGTATGTCAAACACTGCCATAACTGTCAGATTTTCGCCAATGTTCAGCATATGCCTTCATCCCTACTATATACAATGACGTCACCATGGCCATTCTCGACATGGGGAATTGATATAATCGGGAAAGTAAACCCTTCTGGGACAGGAGGTCACTGTTTCATCCTAGTGGCTATCGACTATTTCACTAAATGGGTCGAAGCCGAGTCATACCGGATCTTGAATGCCAAACACGTGGCTAAATTCATTCAAAACAAAATTATATGTCGATACGGGATTCCACACGAGTTCATCAGGGATCACGGGACCCATTTCCAAGCTGAAACCGCCACTTTGTTGGAAAAGTACAAAATCCAAAGGCATACATCGTCACCTTACCGTCCTCAAACAAATGGAGCGGTAGAGGCAGCCAATAAGACAATTGTCACCATTCTTAAAAAGATGGCTGAGAATTACCGGGACTGGCCCGACAAGATACCCTTTGCCTTATGGGGATATCAGACATCGATTCGAACTGCAACCGGAGCAACTCCATACTATCTGACATATGGAATGGAAGCAGTCCAGCCGGTCGAGCTAGAAGTACCCTCTCTTAGGATTCTGCTCGAAAGCCAGGTACCTGAGGCGGACTGGGTCCAAGCCCGATATGACTCACTAATCCTCTTAGACGAACGGCGATCCCGGGCTCTGAATAATATTCAGATATATCAGAAAAGGATCCAACGGGCTTTTAACAAAAGGGTTAGGCCCAGGAACATCAAGGAGGGCGATCTAGTCCTAAAATCTGTTCGAGCTTTACTACCAGTTGACCCAAGGGGAAAATTCAAACCCAATTGGGCTGGGCCATATTTAGTGAAGAAGATTCTTTCAGGAGGTGCAGTAATGCTAACAGACTTGGACGGAAACGAGTTCGTCAATCCAACAAACTTGGACCAGCTGAAGCGTTACTACCCATAAACCCTATCTCAATGTCATTTGCAAAAGTTTATTAAAAAAATGTCTTTTTTTTATGAATTTTCAAAATTTTAAGCAAGTCAATAAGTTAGGATCATTTATCCTACCGTTGCACATCTTGAATTAATAATCTTGATGTATTCGAAAATTGCAAAAATACTTCTGAACTACGGAAGGTTTGATTCCATTAATTTTGGATACGTAGGCAACCCCTCAAAAGGGTACAACCATTGCAATAACGAAAAGACGGGAACGGTATTCACTAATATGTCTTTTTATTATTTCAAAAATACATCACAAAAAAAACAACAAACAAAATCACACCACAAAAAAATAGTAGTAATACTTAAATAATAAATTTTGGAGACCACTCATACATTTTGCCCTTCCCCTTATCTTTCGGGTCACGTGGAGCCCGAGGCCGACGGGGTGGGGGCGAACGTTCCCTAATCACAAGGGGAACTTCCTTTGCTCGAACCCGTTTCTTCGATTTTGGGTTTTCCATCATTTGCACCGGTCCAAGCCGAGCCCTAACCGGCTCAGGAAGCCTTTCTCGAGGACCAAGTCGGTCCTTAGCAGCCAGTCTTGGCCCTAGTCTCCTTTCTAAGTCCGTCTGGGGGCTCACCTTCCCCCGTGCACCCTTATTACTGGACCCTTCAGTCTGAGTCCTAGATCTTCTTTTCTGACCTGTCGAAGTAGCTCCCTCAGTAAAGAAGCTCCTATTGTCCTTAGCATGCTCCCGACGTAACAGGTCATAGGCCTCGTCAATTTTCAAGGCAGCTCGAGTTTTAGCTGAATCAGCTTGGGTCCATCTTACATAAGAATCGGTTACCCAGATCGAATGAGAGTTCTTGAGAACAGGCCAAGTAGCTCGTGTATACCACCTTTGCATCCAGGTGTCACACATCACATTGTCAGCTGAGTAGATTCACTCACAACGGCCTCGATTTCTGGGATTCTTTGCGCCCGACCATATTGCCTAAGTATGCGATCAGGAAAGAGGTGAATTGTTTGCCTAAAAGATAGGATTACCTGATATCTAGCCCTATCCCGAGATTCTAGACCAGTCCAAAGGTAAATTGGCCACCATGGCACGGCCCAACGGATCAACAGGCCTCCATGGAAAGATAGCACCTCATCCCAATATTCTTGGGTATTGAAGCGAGAAAAGGCAATAGCTCGTCTCCTCGACATAACTTGCCTGGGTTGATATCGGCTCACATCTAAGGGAGGATCCAAGATCGATAACCTCTCGAATAGCCACAGCTGAAAAATCCGGAAAAAATCAAAATCGCAAAAATCGTCAAAATCACGTGAAAAAAAAACCGTGAAAGGCGTGAAAACCGAGAAGACCGCAGAAACCGGGAAAATCGGGAAGAACCGCGCAAAACAGGAAAAATGGAAAAAGCCGGAAATTCAAAAAAAAAAAATGGCATACCTGTAGAAGCCGGGTACTCCCAGTCAGCCGGACTGACGGATCCCTCTTACGATTATCCAAACCCTGGATAATCTCTCCTGTAATCAGCCAAGCCGGGCTATGCTCTGTCTCCATTAGGTCAGCCACAGTGAAAAGTCTGACATGACCCATGCAAGATAACAAATCCATATGCCCTTCGAAAGCATAAACATGGAGCATACAAAAGGTGAAGGCCCTACGGCTATGAACCGGCCTGACCCGAACATCATCTGGATTCATGAATTTTTAAGCTAAATCGATCAGGGAAACGGTATCTCCTTCTAGCATACGGGATACCTCCATATGGGAAAGCCCTAAAAATTCCCTTAACTTCCTCCTTGGGTCAGAAACTGAAAAAGGGATAGCAGGGCGAAGTATAGGATTCCATCCTCCTGCAGCAGCAATTTCCTCAGGAATAGGGCAAATCTCTCCTCGAGGAAAACTAAATGCATGATAGGTATCATCCCAATAGGATAGGCAAGGATCCAAGAAGTGGCAGTCTACTTGCATCTGACGAATCACCGACAATTGGGTAACGCCATTCTGATTTAGGATAGCCCTATCGGCATCCCTAAAATATTTGGACCACTCGTGCAGCATTCCGACTAATCGGTCGATTCCCATATTTGATTTGCTAAAAGAAAGAATAAATTTTTCAGGGCTTATTCTTTTCTTTAAGTAATTAAGGAATTGGGAGAATTATGAAAATTTATGAAGCATGGAAGAGTATTTATAGCATGGAAATAAGTTCTCCTCCTCACCTTAGGATTCTCAATCCTAGAGCATCTAGCATACAAGCCATTGTCCTAAGGCTTAGCTAAGTCATCCCGAGCATTCCTACTCCTTTTCAAAGTCAAAACAAAAATTCTCTAATTTTTTCAAAGACTTTTGCAAACTCAAAAAATTCAAACCTTTTCTCAAAAATTTTATTCCCCAGCACGAGTCATTTTTCCTACAAATGTTACATGCAAAATTTTGCAGATTTGCATAAATATGTACAGGACGACTCGAGCAGGACCATGTGATTTGCATAACTTCCCAACGACATTTAACAGGATGAGCCCACATACAGGCCCATTTTAAGTCTCATATGACGAGTTCAATTCCCCACGGAGTTACCATCATCAGTTCAGGTACATTTCTAGCCCTTAAACGACCCGACCGGAAGCTGCCAGGTTTTAATCCTTGATTGACCTGGTGGCTACTCTGACTTTCGCCCTGTCCAAGCCTCAGTCAGAGTGGGGGCTCTGTAGACACCCACATTTTGACCGCCAGGTGTCTATAGTAGGTTCCAACAAACACCCGATGATGATCGGACGCTAACGTGCTTTAACGTACTCGGAAATGGGCTCGTAATGATGGACATTTGGCCTAGGCATTTTAAGGAGTACAAATCTCACAAAACCAACCTCAAATTCAGGCCCAGTGGGTCGTTTCGAGTCAAATAACACTAATTTGGGTCGAATCCGACACCAGGGGTAAAACCGTCTTTTAGCGACCGAGTCAAAACCCGGTCAAAGATATTTTCCGAGACATATGGGCTGACCGTGATGTCTCACGCGTCCTGATCGGACTCCAACTCTACAAAATCAGCCATACAAAAAATAATAAACAATTCCGTTAAAGGTAGAATTCGATCTCGAGTAGGAATCCTATCCGAGAACCGATTCAAGCACCCAACCGAGTGTAAACCACTCGGCCAAGTAGTATGAACCAGCCGGTTTTCCTCTTTTCTTCTCTCACAAGAAAACGGAATTCTCGTTCTCCTCAGCTTCTTACCCAAGCGGTAATTCTAGCCCAAACAGGAATCCTATTCAAAAACCGATTCGAACACCTGATCGAGTGTGAAACACTCGGCCAAAACAAGTGCAAAACAGCCAAGATGCCTTTCTTCCTCCACAAGAAAGCGGAATTCTTATTTCCCTCAAATTTCCTCGTTTCCTATCCTAAGCGGTATTCAAACTCTCCTAAACCAAGGTCGGAAACTCCCTATAAATAGGACCTCCCATCCAACACTTTCAAGGACCGAAAAATATACAATTCACACACACACACACACGATTTTTCAGCAATAATTTTCTGTCATCCCGACACACATAATTCCTTAGCATCGAGAAACCGATAACACATCCAAAACCCGAAGGAAAACCGGCCCCAATACCCGAAACCTTCACCCGTCTAAACCGAGCCACCCTAAACCGAACCTAACATCACTCGACGCTCCCGTGCCTAGCCACATTCCGACGAGCCCCGATCCGAGTCAACAAAAGCATGTAGGTTGAGGGTGTAACCAAACCCGATTTCTTCCTTTCTCTCCTTCTCTCCTCTTCGTCCGTTTCGTTTTTTTTTACGGGTCTAGAGTCGATTTTTTTTATTCTTCTAATATCGTTATTAACGAAAAACTATTTTCATAACAATATTCTTAAACATGCGATATAGATTTCTCTATAATCGAATATCGTACCGAAAAGAATTATATTAAGATTTCGACGATACTAAAAATCGTTACATCTTTTTTTCGTTCAAAATTCTTTTCTTTTCTCGTTCAAAACAAATAATTTTACAAAACTTTTTTTAAGTCATTCTAAATATCCGATATCGATTTCATAATCGAATGTCGGGTATGACGAATATCGAAAACATGAATCGAATACAAGTTAATTCATAATTTGTACGCGATTCATCAAAATAACAATTTTCGAACAAAAAGTAAAAACCGGACAGACTCGTATGCGAGTCGCGCCACGCCTAAGCGACTCGCGCACGAGCCTGAAACCCGGACTGTTTTTCAACTTTTTTTCGTTCGTTTATTATTTATTCTTCGATCGATTTCTAAAATTTACATTTTTTCTAAAACTATTCCAGGTATTCGATATTGATTTCGTAGTCAACTATCGAATATAAAGAATATCGAAAATATTAAGTCGAGTACGAATCATGCAATATTCATACGCGATTTAATACGAATTTCGAGTTTTCGAAAACCGGCCCCGAAACAGGCCACCACGCGACCCGCCGGCGTCTCGGGCGAGTCGCGCGACCGGCTGTTATGCCGCGGCCTTTTCCGTTTTTTTTTTATTATTTTTCGTACTTCGTTTTTTATACAAAACAACGTTCTTTTCAACAATATTTTTCAGATTTCGATATTCTCTCGATCTCGTTATTTTACTATTATTATTTACAAATCGATACTAACTCGTTTGTTTGTTTTGTAGCAAATTCATTTTTATTTCATTTGTTTTATTATACTAAAACGAATCTCACATGTTAAATTTGACTTTGACATCAATTAATTTTGCATGCATTAAACCACTTAGCAACCCATTCAATTCCTCACATGCTTAGGAAAACAATGTTTGCATATCATTCATCGTATTACTAACGCGCGCATTAAAACGTCATTCGATATCCTAGTAGAGGCCGCTAATGTGCGGGCGGGGTTGGGTGTTCTTAGTGAACTTCCCAACACGTACCCTCACCCCTTACTCAGAACCGTGGTTTCCGGATGTCCGAAACCATTGGCAACGAGAGTCATTCAATATACGATTAACCGCTTCAGTCGGCATCTATATCGATATGCAAAAGGGACGAGCCCAATAAACTCTGACATCGGAAATGGGCCGTATTTTGTACACGGCCCACTACGACATAGAGTGAGCTCGAACGGTTCCGAATAACCATAAAATTCGGTGGCGACTCCGACTTCGATTTAAATTTCCATTTGACCATCTCATGGAGATTCATTCGCCTCCCCAAAACCCGCGCGTGGCCGCGTCGGGGTGGACCTATGTCATGTCCACAATGGTGCTTCTAATGAGCCTATCGTTGAGGATATGCAGCTTTGGGATGAGTTGAATGAGGTGGTAGGAGTTGTGAAGTCATGGGGTGGAAATGATGAACTCAAGTTACCCTTGTGCGAAAATGTGGAAGAGCATCATGAGCCTCTTGTAAGAAAGCGAAGCTTTGGTTTAGAAGAGATTGAAAGCGCCGGTAGAAGTGATGCTTTGAGACTTGAAGATGGGAACCCACAACTTGAGGAAGATATGAAGGTGTGCAATAGAGAAATGAGGTCGAAACTGCTTTTTGTGCCTCATATTAAATATTTGAAGCTTGCTTGTGGTTGGAGACGGTGCTTAGGGAAGAAGATGTCATTAAAGCTTGTAGGTTGGAAAGACCCCGGAGATCACATGAAGCATGACAATGGGTATTTAGGTGACTACTTCTTGCTTCCGACTTGGAGGCTTTGGAGGATAGCTTGGCTCGGGTACTCAATGAGCCATCATTATGATATGGCTCGAGCATTTGACTTGCTCATCCGAGCCCTTGAGGGCTATGGATAATAATGAAGAGTCCACCATCCTCGGTTTGACGGAGTTCCTCAAGAACCGTCATCTTGTATATTCCTCTTTCTTCTTCTTTTGAGCTTTTGTGTTTGTATTTGTGTGATTTGTTTGTTTCTAGGCTTTGTATGTTTTGTGGAATTCTTGTAATTTGGGATTTTCTTGAGTGATGTGAGGGAGGGATCTTTGATGGAAGTTTTTGAGCTTGATTGATAGGTGTGAAGTGAAGATGAAGAACTAGAAAGGGATATGGATGATAGACGGTTTAAAGCTTGGTGGAGGAAGTCAGTTTTTGAGCTTTTGACAAGCTTTTGGGGACAGGATTCTAGATCCCGATGTATTAGTTGCCTTGTGGGTGAAACTATCAAGGGGAATGAAGAACCAGAGAGGCCATCCCGCCCGGGATGAGCATAATCCCGACTGGGACGAGTTGTGCTGCAAAAGACGGCTTCTGACTAGCCATCCCGACCGGGATCATAGTCTTCCCGACCAGGAAGGGCTCTTCCCGACCGGGATCAACCTGGTCACGACCGGGAAGGGCTACAACACCCTTCTTCGCTTTCCTTCCTTCAGTTAAGCCCCACCCAACCGCTTTATACCCCCTCCCAACCTCCTAACTCACCCTTGCCACTATCATTTCACCCTTGCACCTCAATTATATACCTTCATCTCATCTCCTCATCACTATTACACCGAGTTTCCCTCTAAATCCCGACCTCATGTAGCCAATGCAAGCCCAGTATTTCAACCATGCGACTGCATTTAGGAAGAAGAGGAATAACGATGATGAAGACAAGCAAGGTGCCGATAACGATCATTGAGACGATGGAGTTGGTTGAGTTGTTAACCGTTTGGTAAGGCGACTCTCCTTTCTTTTCCGTCTTTTATTTGCTTAGTCTTTCTTTGTTTATCCCCTTCCTTTTATCCTTTTAGTGTCGTGGTGGCCCTCGGGGCCTTTGTGGTTATTACTCCCGATTCTCGATGACGTGATTACATCAAGAATCATTTGAAAAATCCAAATTGACAAGTTCTTTTCACTTTTTCTTTATTTTTTATTCCCTTTTTGGTAGAATTTAGTCGAAATCGGGCGGAATCGGGGCTAGGTGACTTGATTACACCTAGCCATCCCCTCCCATTTCCTTTTATTTTATTCTTTTTATTTCTTCCCCCATCCATATCTTTTCTCGTCTCGGCCTTTGGTGACTTGATTACACCACGGCCTGACACATTCTACCCTTTCTTCACTTTCATTTTTGATATTTAGCTCTATTTTCCCTTTTTCTCTTCTTTTTAGTGTCTTCCACACACTACCGATCGAGCATGAGGACATTGCTCGGTTTAAGTGTGGGGGAGCGATATCTTAGTCTAGTCTAGTTTTATTTTTGTAGTTTTTTCGAAAAATCTTAAAAATTCCTAAAAAACCAAAAAAAAATTTCTTTTGTGTCTTTTTCTTTTGTGTCTTTGTATCGTATATTTGTTATGTTGTGTGCTTTGCCCCCCCCGGATTTCCTTGTAGGTTGCATGATCGTCGATAAGTTTCAGAAAGCTCAAGACATCCGGTGATATCCTTTCATTTCTTTCTCCTTTTTCCTTTTTGTGGAGTTTGGAGGATGTTTTGTGATGATGTATTCTCGGGTGGAGCTTTTTGGAGTCTGTGGTTGATGTGATTGCTTGCTCGGAAGTTTTGGGGTGGTGTTTGTTTATTTCTTTGTGCGTTTGTTTTGTTTTGTTTTTTTATAGTTGTGAGTCTAGTGTAGAAAATGTTTTTGAAAACCCGGTTTTGAGGCTAGTGCGCAAGTGTTTACTTTCCCTTTCTAGTGATATGAATCGATTCTTGGACTTTAGTCTAGTAGAATGACTTTAAATTAATAGTTTCGTTGGTTTCTTACCTTGAGTCCACCTAGTCTACTAGGGATTTACTGCAGGATTTACATTTTGACCACTTTGACCACCCACGGAGTGAAAATGCCTTGGTTTCCGAGTCCCGTCTCTTAGGTGACCATGTTTGAAATTGTCCATTACTCCAAGTTTCCCCCCTTTTTTGTGGGTTTGAAGGGAAGCGCGCGCCCGACATACCCATTTTCCTACCTTCTACACATATCTCACAAATAAGTTGCATCGCCGAGGTTTCTATACTTACTTGGTTGCAAGAATTGTCTATGATACAAAATTTGGCCAAATGGGCAAACCAAGTCAAACCAAGAAAAAGAAAGAAAAAAAAAATGAAAAAAGAAAAAAAGAAAGAAAAGACAGAAGAAAAAGAAAAGGAACAACAAATCAAAAACAAAATACAAAAGAAGAAAAAGAAATAACATAGCAAATCAAAAGCAAAATACAAAAGAAAAATGCCAAGAAAATCATTTCACAAAAAAAATCTTACCCCTCAAAAATAAGCTTTTTACCGATTGTTATCGTGAAGAGCCTACCAAAGGACCGAGTCCCTAGGAAGGATGATAGCGGTAATGGTCGGTATTTCGTCACTTTGCAACCATATCCACATTTTTACTTGGACTAGTTAGGCTATTTTTGAGCATGTGACAACCCTCTTGGCTTATCGCTAAAGGAGGCGGGGTTTCACTTTACCTACAGTGTCGACTAACTCCATGGTTCATCCTTTTTCTATCCTGCCTATCATCCCGTAGTACGTTCTTAGAAGGTTTGGAGGACCTAGGTAAGTTACCAACGTTTTTATTGCTTTGTTGTCATACTATTAGGATTTTGTCCATTTCGGTTTGTATTATTAGTTTGGGAACGTTGTCACTTGCCCTGAGTCCTTAACCGCTTTGTTGAGGGAAGCGGTATTTGTTGCTTCTTGGATGCAACCGTTTATTTGTTTGTTTGTGTATTTATTTGTTTTCGTGTTCGGTTGTATCTACAGTTTTATCGCAAGACCTCACTTGCCTTGCGGAGAGCATTTTTCCTCTAAGCGTTCTCGCGTGAGTTGAAAGGGCGTAGGGTGCGCTAATACCCGCTCGGCTAGTATTTTAGTTTTTATTAGTTTAGTAGTTAGTTCGTGCTTACTCGAGGGCGAGTAAGGGTTAAGTGTAGGGGAGTTGATAAGTGTGTTTTGTAGTGCTTATTTCGTGTGTTTGGTCCCACTTTCTCTTGTGGAATCGCTCTTTAGAGCGGTTTCGAGGGTACTTACGCTTCTTCTAGCTTGTTTTAGATTCCTACGGCCTATCTTGGAGAAATGGAACGATTCCGACTCGTTTCCGATGCATATGGAGCCAATGAAGAGAAGCGACGATGATTCAGTGACTTAGACTCGATCCCGAGTCCCATGGAGCCCACTTGATGATATCCCGAGCACCAAGCATCGATAAGAAGCCTAGGAAGAGCAAATAAGGACCCATCACGGCCGGGATGAGAAGACGAGAAGAAACGAGGTGCTGTGGGGCTATCCCGGCCGGGGGCACCACCATCCCGACCGGGACCACCCCTTCCCGTCTGGGATCACCACCTTCCCGGCCGGGAAGGACCCAACTCTCACCCGTTTTCATTCGTTCTCCTCCCTTACTTATGGAACCCTATATATACCCCCCCCCCTCTTGTATTGTTTTAAGACATTCACAAAACCCTAAACTACTTTAGGTTAGATTAACTTAGATTAGTGTAGATTAGCTTAATCCCTCTTTAATTACTCCTTATCTTAGTTTAATCCTTGTATTATTGGAATTCTTGGAGATTTCTATCAAGATTCACAACCTTGGTGGATGTATTTGGGTTTTCTCTATATATGCAAGTTTTCATCTTTTCATCTCCTTTCTAGTTTGGTATAATCCTTCTCCTCTCTTTTCTCTTAATCTTTCATTGTTAGTTAAGTTTTAAGCTTTATCTTTTGTTTGTTGTTCATTCTTGTTTCATCCTCATAATGAATGTTTTTGTTCTTATGTTGATGTTTTCTCTTGTTTGTGTTAGCTTTAGTTTAGATATGTGTGAGTAGTCCTCTTGCTAGGGTTAGTAGGGGGATTGGGTGTCTTAATGGGTGATTAGGGGTTTGTTTAAGATGTTGGTGGAAGTTTTGGTTGCTTCTTAGTTGTATGCATAGATCATGTTTGATGAAATGCTTGAATGACTTGTAGTTACAAATGCATGTTTTCTTGCCTTCCTTCTTGTGACCTTGTATGTTGCTAGGATGGGTTCTTGTGCGAGAGCGGGGAACCTCTAGGTTGGTTTTGGAGCGAGAGCCCGAATTATGCCTAGATAGCTTGACTACCCCTTCACCTTTGCTCTTCCTTGATCATCTCATCACCCTTGAACCCGACCTAATCCTAGTTCTTTCCTTATTGAATTCTCCATCTTCTTAGTCATTGTTTCTCTAGTTTGTTGCTTTAGTTTAGCTTTAGTTGTCATACTTTTCCTTCTTAGTCATAGTTTTATCCCCCTTCATTGTTTTAGTTGTTTAGCTTTGTTGACATAGTCTTGTGCTTAGGTGAACCTTAGTCTAGACCCTCTTTTCCGTCTCCGTGGATCGACCCGACTTGCCCTAGCTACCTAGCTTAGGTTCGTTGGTTTATTTGATCGGTAGGATAGACGACAAACACCTGCCATCATCGAGACATGTGATAAACTCACCTAGAATAAGCAAAGAGGGCGATCGCCTGTGTTCCATCCCCATTACAACATCCAAAACCCAAGAACTACCCCAACCTTTATGCACCGATGCGTCCTCAAAAAGGTAGTAACATGCCACCGCAATATTAAGAGCCCGTTTACAAGCGAAAGGCGAAATATCACGAGAGCCTTTCTGTGAGAATGACCCAACAAGTAACTTTAGGTCTATATCACCTTCCCCAAAGAAAACCTTAGCCTCCTCCAGCAAAGGAATGTCCAAAAAATGACGAAATCGTTCCACGAGATTATCATCTCCAAGGGGTATACCTCACGGGAAAGCAAAAACATGGTTCTTAACATCCCAAAAGTTAGAACATGCCAACAAGAAGTCATCTTGTACTTTAACCTGCTTTAGCGTGGTAACCATAGACAAACCATCACCTGGATAAACCTCAAGGCCACATTTCCTAAGATGACCCATCCACCCGGTTAAGAGATTCCCAAAACCCGACACGACTCAAAACAACACAAAGAAGATATGGAGACACTATGAGTAATCTAGTATGTCTAAAACGAGTACCCATAACCAGCATATATAGCCTTAATCGCCTAACAATTAGGAAATTATGGAAAATTTCCATAATCGAGAATCGGGCCGCCTGAACCCAGGCGCCCGAAGACTAGGCCGCCC
The DNA here is from genome assembly GCA_958450325.1 of Agrostemma githago. Lineage (NCBI taxonomy): Eukaryota > Viridiplantae > Streptophyta > Magnoliopsida > Caryophyllales > Caryophyllaceae > Agrostemma > Agrostemma githago. The sequence continues at coordinate 53,164,280 of OY288247.1, read as the reverse complement.
AAGCCCAAGCGGCGCAATATCAAGCCGCCCAGGCCCAAGCGTTGATGCGCTTGACCATCAAACCTCCTAGTATCTGAACATTACGCTGTCAGCCACGCCTTACACCATCAGCTATCAATTGACAACCCCGGACGTCAGGAACGACCTCCTGAAGTCACTAAACCCCTTCCCAAAAGCCGAAGCGTCCGTTATAGTCACCGAGCAAGAATGATAGGTCCACACGGACGACACATTTTCGTCCGTCGGATCCACCAGACTTAGACGTTGTTTATTTTTTTTAGGGGGATAAGCTACCCCACCTAGGCGTGTTGTGGCCCTGAGTGTCATCGTCAATTCGCGTCTGTAGCCCAGTACGGCATTATATAAAAAGTGGTCTAACTTTTTTCTTTTTGCCTCATTTTAAACACGAGTATCGAAACAATTACACTTGTCTCCCAGCACCGAACACGCACTCCGTCAAAACACCTTAGCTACAAAGCACTTATGACATATTTACACGTCTGGAGTCAAACATTTTAATCGACGTACTATTTGATCCAACTCCCGGCTCAAACTAACGCATTTAAAAAAAAATTCGAAAAACATTTTCGTACTCTCAGGCAATACTAACGCATTCATAACGTCCTAAACTACGACGAAACCGCAAACAAACCGAATTTGAAGTGATTACTTGTCATCTAAGTCAACACTTGAAAAAGAGAAACAAAACGCAAGACTAACAAATCAGTCAAAAATACTAAAAGTCTAAAATATACAAATTATACAAAATCCAAACACAAAAATCAAGTTTACAAACCAGGAAAGACCCCTAGAGGCTGCACCTTGGGCTGTGCACCGGGCCAGACCCGGCCCGGACCCTGTTGGACCCTGAACCGGAATGGTAAATTTTCACGACCCTGACCGTGACCCTGAAAAATCTGGGTCCGGACCTGGTCCGGAATTTTCAATTTTTTTTGAAATTCCAGTCCAAAACTCCTGACCGGTTGGACCGATTAGACCCTGTTAGACCAGAATTTTTATCAAATAAATATAATTCCGGTCTTTCCGTCCAAACCGGTCCGGACCGGAATAAAACCGGGTCAGGACTGGACCGGAACCCTTAATCGCCCAAAATGATGGACCGTAGACCGGACCGAAATTTTTTATTCCGGGTCCGATCCGGTCCGGTCCATTTTTCCGATCCGGAACGGACTTTGCACACCCCTAGCTGCACTTACGACCAACACATACTCACTGATATCATCATCTAGATCTAAATCATCCAGATCAAGGATAAGAGACTCAGTACCATATATACCCGTCAACATATCTAGGGTAGCTGTCTCAGGTACTTCTCTAACGTCCTCGGTAGCGCCCGTAGCATGACCTTCAGCCTCGGCCTCAACCTCTCTCTCTACCTCAGCCCCGAGCCTAACCTCACCCTACGCTGAGGACTCGCCCTGAGTCCGAGCCAACTGCTCCATAAGCTTGGCAATCTCATTATCCCGAGATTGCAAAAGTTGCAGCAACTTGGCTTCAGCCGTCTCGAGCTTGGTCACCCGATTCGCCAGCTGATTCACTATATCTGGAACATCCTGTAAATACACCTATACTTTAGTAAAAGACGCAACCAACTTAGACAACTAGCCCTAATAAAAGGCATACTTACCAATTGAGGCCCGACGTATCAGGGGAAGAGGCGGCAGCCATCCTCGACGCATGGGCCCGGAAGCAGTTGGCAGCTTGCCACAACCGCTGATGGGAAACCGACGAAACCAGAAAGACAAAACCAAACAAATTACGCAAACAAAACCTAACCCTCAAAAGCCAAGTTCGAAGCAAATACCAAAACTTATCCGGTACACCCGGTTGCGCCACTCCATCCCAGCCTCCATCTCCTCAGCGGAACATGGGGGAGAGGCTCTGTAAAGGCCACCCCAGCCGCATCAACCCTGAGCAGTGTCAAGGGGAAGTCTAAAGGCTAAACAGCATCAGCCGGATCGACCAGCTGAAGGAAAAGCAAACCGTTCAAAATGCAAGCGGACACTAAACCATAGAACAAAACGAACAACAAAGCAAAAAAAACGAGTACTCTCCACGAGGCGGTGACAAGCTAGCCGCTGGCAGACGTGAGACACATAGGAGGCACCAGGCACCAGTAATTCATTGCCTCCCTCTCCGTCCCTACCCTTGCGAGCCTCTGCGGTGGTCGGCGGTCTAAACATGGTCCGGGGAGGATCTACCGGCACCCTGAACTTGTCATATAAACACTGATGCACCAACCTCTCGCCCAGATACCACACCGGGCAAAATAACGCAAGAAGGAGCATCCTCCTGTAACTTCTAGGCCTCAACTCTGCCCCCACATACTCGGGCAAACCCTCATAGTCAGCCCAAGGATGGGCCACGAACTGCATAAACAAACCGATAATTCAATAATCCTAACCTAGGGGGCTACCAAAGATAGCAAACTGTAAGAAGGAGACTTACATCCTCGAGGCGCAGCTGGTTCACCAGTACATTCTCCGACGAGTAGTGACTCATCGTGCTCTTAGCTAGAGTCAATCCCCACTCAATCCCCGCCGAAATCCTAACCGGACGAGTGGGCACCATTTTGGGTGCCAAGCGAGGGAAGTAGGAGTAGATCCAAGCCTGCAAAACCCAAAAACATCATCAACAAAACCAAACTGAACTAAGTAAAACCTGAAACCGAGTACAAAATCATAACTAACCTTCAGTACGAGACCTGGACTCACGATGGGTAAAGCCGAGCCGGAGTCCACTCTCTGCAGCCTCACTATGACCTGTAGGCAACAGATCATCTCCGCAAAAGCCCCGGTCACCCAACCAAAACGTCCTAGCTGATCCAAGTCAGCCAGGAAAGGCAAAATCCTAGTGCTGCACCTCTCGCCCTTATCCGAAAAGTGGGTCGACCCTAGGAAGTACCACAACCACAGACGGGCATCCTGCACCAGCGTATTGGGCACTCGACCCTCCAGCACCGCCACCCTATATACGAGCTCACCAAAGCATGGGGGCGCACTGTAAGCCTCAGGCTCTAAAGAGTCCACGATCCAACCCTTGACCTCGTCGCTATCTAACCTAGGGCCCTCAGGAGCCCACCTAATCATCTCAGAACCCTAGGGCAAACCCGTAATAACCTCGAAATCCTCTAAGGTCATCCCGACCTCCCCGAATGACATATGGAATGTCGAGGTCGTGTCGTGGAAGCGATCTACCATCGCTCTAATTACCATGAGGTTGCACTTGGTCTTGCAACCTACTAATCGGACTTAGTGTCCGAGCAAGAGGCCTAAAGCCGTCCCCGAGATAATCTCCTTTGCCGCGGGGCTAAGCTTCTGAGAATAAATCTCCAAACACGTAGTAAAACCCGAGAAGGTCCTCATCGGACCCGGAGACTGCAAGCCGAGACAATACAAGAATACAAAATAAACCAGTGCAAACCGATATTAAAACTCGAGCCAACACGAGTCAAGACACTCACCTGGCTGTTTACGACACGAATGGAGTCATGAAAGTCGGGACGTAGAAGTAGTTGCCGACCGTCCCAATCCCGAGCCCAAGGAGGATCCTCGTAGAAAATCTCCTCCCCCTCGTCGATAGGTCCAGGGGCATGGGCCCTCCTGGGAACCTGATACTTACCGTTCTTATATAATTTTTCACCTCTTTTGGCACGCATTTCTGTGTCATTTTATTAATTTTAGGAGTCGGTTTGTGTCATTTTCTCCCATTTGTGCTACTCGGGAATGCGTTTAATATTTTGCATAAATCTAAACCGAGGAGTAAAAAAGAGCACAAAATATGTCATAAGTCAAGCTATAAACCGAACTACCTGAGATTTGGAATGAAAGTCCGAAGGTCGAAAAATAATCAGCCAACAAGGGTGTCAATCGGCCCAATCATCCAAAGGAAGGCAAACAACCCAACTATCCAAGATGAATTGTTGAAACAAGTTGGTGGACTGACTTGTCAAAGCCACCTAATCAGCCCAACATTAAAGCCAATCGACCCAATACACATAAACTGCAGCCATTCAACATGATAATACTATGGGCCTGTTTCTCCAAACAAGAACAATTAACAATCCGCTTATACAACAAGAAGGGCAGTCGACCCATGCAAACTTAGTCGACCCATACGCCCCACGATCTCCTCCTTGCTCATCAAGTCTCTTTCACCCACGTAACTCTTACGTACTTTGTTTTTAGTTAGTGGGGATTAAGGGAGCAGTAGTATACTAGTACATAGTGGGAGAGAGTGGGTTAGTTTAATTAATTTAGGATTAGTATAAATAGGATAGTTAGTTTCATCTCTAGAGGCATCTTTCATTCATCTTTATTTTTTTTTGGTGAAAATTTTTGTATTATATATCAAGAACTGAAAGTTACAACAAGGAAACTACATCCCGACCTAGGTGGTCAGGATGAGTCTCCTAATTTCCTCCATCTCCTTACAATTAATATTGTCCATGAGTATCTCCTAATTTCCTCCATCTTTCATTCATCTTTAGTTTTAGTTTTAGTTGTAGTTTACTGTATTTCTCAAACATTTTGTAGTTAGTTTAATTTCAACTAAAATTTAGTTTCTCTCAAAGACTCGGGTTAATTTCAATTTTCGTTCTCTTCTTCCCTGACCTCCTCTCTAGTTATTGTTTCTTCTTTTCTTTATAATCCTGTTTCCTGTAATTATTTACTTTCTTCTTCTTTTTATTACTGCTTCTTACCTTCTTCGATCTTATCATGTTAAATAATCATATTATTATTTTCATTACTGTAATTATTATGCTTAGCTAATTTTCTTCACTAGAGTTTCGTTGAACTGCGAATTGAATCGAGTTCATATGTGATGACTAAATAATCGACCTTTTACAAGTTAAATTGCTCTTGCAACATTATAACAATGAGTAATTAATTATAAGCCGTAATTGATTCCTTAGTAAAATCCCGACCTACGTAGCGAAAGCCCGGGAACGGAATAGACCCGTTGTAATCGATAGAATTCTCTAATACGTAGCGAGAGCCCGTTAGGTGATTTCTAGGATAACTGGTGATCCGAGAGGACCGTGTCGATATTCTTTAACTCGTCTTAACTGATTATTTGGAAAATCGTATGTATGCTTGTTTTAATTCGTAGTGATCCGAATACTCTGGTGCTTTTCTCATTTTTGATTAATTCATTATTATTATTCTTTAGATTTTATTTAGACTGTTACCTCACCAAACCATATAATATTCGTGACCCGATAATTTAATTGACTAACTTATAATTTTCAACCTTCCTCCCTATAGAATCGACCCCACTTACCACTAGCTATCCGTTAGTAGTATTCTGGGATTATTTTGATATCGGTGACGCGACTTACCCGCATCAATTATGGCGCCGTTGCCGGGGAGGTGACGCAAATTTTATTTGTTAGTTAATTTATCTCTTGTCTGGGGGAATATTTATTCCTTGAGACCGATCTCAGTGTTTCCGTGAGAATTGTTATAGATTTTCCACAGGAGTCCGATGAGACTTTTGGAGCTTACATACAGCAGTTTTGCAGTTGGCTTGGCTCTCTGAAAAGAAAATCCGGGTATTTTTAATTTTAGTATTTTTTCTACCTTTTGTAAATAAATAACATAATTTGCATTTATTGAGTGAGATTGAGGATACTTATATATCTCAAAGTTGGTGTGCAGGTTGGTAAGCTACTGTAACTTTTTCTGATAAAAATCAGAAATAAAGTAGAGTAGGTCTAATAAAGTGTACCTGACTGAATCTCAGTCGAATCGACCAATCCTAGTCTACCCAGTTCACAACTCCAGCCCAACCCCAGTCATACCCGACTCAGACCCAGTTTGATCCCAGTCTAACCCCACCCTTACCCAGTAGACTCGACCCATTATTTCCTACTTCTACCCAGTTATTATGACCCACCCCACCCGACCTAATCCCCAGTCTACCCAACCCACCCCCAGTCGCCCTCCCACAAACTCCCTCCAACCCTTCATCTTCCTCCTCCTTTTCCTTTTCAAATTTCAGACTCTCTCACCATACTCCCTCACTCCCTCCTTCCTGCCTCACTTGCATACTCCCTCAATCCCGTCCCTACGTCGCACTGCTCATCATCACTTCCCCTCCGCCTAATTCCGCCGACCTTCTCGATACTCCGTTGTCGGATTTCGCCTCACACCGCGTTCACCTCCTTGTCCCTCCGCCTTTGCTGTCCATCGTCGTTCGTCCCCTCCTCCGCCCTGTTCTTCAGTTCGCCTGGATTCTCTTCAGTGCTTCAGTTTTTCTTCCGAATTCGGTTCTCGTGCTTTTAGGGTTAATATCGAATCTACCTCTGAATTCGCCATGTGTCGTTGCCGGATTTTGCCGTCCCCTGAGTTTCTGGTAATACGATTCGTGTTCATTCTCAAGATTCGTGTTGCGTCTTGTAATTGTTTTTCGTTTTTGAAGTGTCTTGAATAGCCGATTATTTCGTTCAGATTAAGCTGATTATCTTCGCTGATTATTAGCTAATTATTCACTAATTTTTTCGATTAATCGCTGTTCTTTTCGATTATTTTCTGTTGTGTTTTTGATCTCTGCGTGTTTCTACGTGTTTTGTTGCCATTCTCTGTTTTACAGACACTATGGAAAACGTAGACCCACCACAAAAACTCGCGCGAACGGAGGAAGTAACTTCAGAGTCAGAACAACATGTAAACGCGGAAACCGAGGCTGAAATCAGGACAACATTAGAGTCGGAGCAAACAGGTGGCACGAAAACCGAGGCCAATGTTCCACGACCACCACCTGTCATTCCTCCGTTCCCGGTTTCGAAACAATCGTATTCGAATCCGCCACCCAACGTGAGAAGTTTCTTTCTTTTTCTACTAAAAAAAAGTTAGTAGCTTCTTGTTTTATTTGTGCGGAAACGTTGCATAAATTAGGTCTTTGGGATAGTATGTGTGCACTTTTAGTTGGTACGGGTATGCCCGGGTTACGGGATATGGGAGACCTTACTTACCCCACACTAGTTACTGAATTTTTTAACTCGTTTGAGTTTATCATTCACGCCGAGGGGTCGAGCCTTAGTTTTAGGCTCTGTAACTCACGTCATAACCTCCCACTTTCCCAGTTTGCCACCATACTTGGTCCTCGAGATTCAGGTGACCTACCCAGCATTTCCACCGACTAACTCGGCTGTGGCGAGCCATCACGGGTCATGATCGACACCCGCTGGCCCATTTTTGAGGATACCTCGTACATCACCCAGTGCTTCGGTACTGGTTTAGGTTTGTCGCATTGAGGCCAATAAAATCAACTCGTACGAGCTCGGCCTCTTAGATGCACACCTAAGTTTTGCCCGAGCCGCCCCTCGTACTCTTAATGTGGCACACTTAATGGCCCATCACCTTGCCGGTGTCGTAAAGGGGAAGCAAAACACGATCACCTGTGGCGGCCTCATCACCCACTTAGCACAGCAGATTGCCCCCGGCTACCCCATTGACTCCCTCAGACCCACCGACCCCACGTCCTCTACGCAAACCGACATTGACACACTCGATGACCATTACTTGAGGCACCTCAAGTGGCTGGAAGGCACGCCGCCCACTTGGCTTCTCGGGACAGCGAAGTCTGTCACACTCCCCTGTTCCACCCTCCCTTCACTCATCCCTCTCCCCGAGTTGACTTCGACGGGTCCCGTACTCCCTTACCCTTCACTATTACTCACTACCCCCCTCATCCAGTGTTACACCGAAGGTCGGGCAATCTTCTAGGGCTAGACCATCGACTTCGACACCCACTCAGCCATCCACTACCCCATCACCAGAACCCGTAACAGGTCCTTCGGCAACCGATCGTCCCACCCCCTCCCTATCCACGCCCCTACCCCCTACTTACGATAGACTGAGTCAGCTGAACGATTCTCTCACTGAACTTCGTGGGGAGTACACAGAACTCCGTGGGGAATACACACAACTCCGTGAGGAGTTCACACAACACCGCATGGAGGCGGTAGAAGACTGCAATCGGCTTTGTGTCGAGCACAACGCCGCCATGAGCCATCTCTTCACTAAGTTTCGGCAGCTCCGAGCCGCTAATGTCAACCCTGGGTCTCGAGTAGCACAATCAGCTACCCTTAGCACACCTAATGTCAGGGAAGGCCCGTCGGGAGGAGTTAGCACTAGAGGTGGTGCATCGGGTAGTGTTCCCACTAGGGGAGAGCTGTTAGGTGGTCCACGCACTCGCGGCGGTATGACAAGAGGTGTTGCTCCTCGAGGTAGAGGTATTAGTGTTTCGGGTCGTACTTCGACTATTGGAAATTCGTTAGATCGAGTCCTCACAAGGAGTGCTACATCAAGTCGTGGCACCATCACGATAGATAGCCCGCCAGATCCGAGACCCGCACCCGCTGCTTGGGAACCACGATCGCCCACAGCTGCAGCAGACTCCGATCATGACTAGAGTTCAGTTTAGGGAACTCCTTGTATATATTAGGTACTCCTCTCCTCCTCACTCTTTTGTTTTGCATGTTTAGTTACTTTTTCCTTCTCTTTCGCTGTCCAAATTGTGTTTATACACAATGAGGACATTGTGTAGTTTGGTTTGAGGAGGGTAACTAATTTGCATTAATTGCATATTTTCTGCATTTCCGCATGCATTTTTATTTTAGTTTTTAGGCATTTTAGGAGTTTTTAGAAGTCAGAACGGGTTAAGCAACAATGATAAAACCGCTTTTGCCTCTCCTTTTCTTGTTTCACTAACTTTCTTATTTTAGTGATATCTTAGTCTACTTGATCGAGTCTTAGGTTATGGCACTTTTCGATTGTTATTTCAGTGAACGAATAAACTTGGCATAAATTGTCGGCAAACTACTTAAATTCTGAGGTTTAGAGCCATACGAAACCGATGACATTCATGATCGGTTTATTTAGGAATGAGAGTAGTTCTTCCTATTTCGCATATAACATCAATTTGCATATGCGTGAAGTCCGTCTCTTTAGTCTTTCCGCATTCGTGTCGTCACTAGCATATGTCGAGGCTTTCTTTTTACTTCTCTTCCTATTTTCCCTTTTTTCGATTTTATTCTGTAATAAAAAAAAGAAAAAAAAAAGTGGAAAAAGAATTGAATTGTGGGCTCCGATACCTCATTGTGATAATTTTACGGAGTGGATTTGGGTGAAATAAGCTTGATATGGAGAATACATCTTTAATCGACGTTGATTTTATCGTTTGTATGATTGGTATTTTGTTGATGTAATTTGGAAGTTCGGATTGTCTAGCTCGACTATTAACTCCACATTCCCAAAATTATAACCCCTTCTTACCCGTCACTTAATCCATACCCCATTTCACCATTTTACGCCTCGATATGTGTTTAGGTCTCGATTAGTTTGAATGCGCAAGTGATTGGTAGAGATTGTCGTCACATTAGATTGCAAGCATGTGTTTATAGGTTGCAGATTAGGCGAGCGTCTTTCTTTCTCTCTATCTCACATTTATATTCCACATTCCCTTCATGAGAGTAGAGTGAAACCGCGAGAGTCCGACAATGACAAGCCTAGCAAGGTTGACGGTTCACTGTTATTCTTTCGATTATGCCATAACTTGAGTCAGTTCATGTTTTCTAAGTGTCGCTAGCTTGAGTTAGTTTTTGTAGCGAGTCTAGTTGGGGTAAATAGCATTAAGTTGTATACCGTTCCCATAGATTTTGTGTTTGATTGCTTGAGGACAATCAATGGTTCGGTTTGGGGAAGTTTGATGCGTGTCGTTTCTATTCAATTTTTCACCTATTTGGACATGCATTTCCGCGTCATTTTATTAATTTTAGGAGTCGGATTACGTCATTTTCTCCCATATGTGCTACTCGGGTATTTTTTTGTTGTTCTACAGATAATCGAGACCCAGTAGTTAAAAGAGCTCAAAAATATGTCAAAAATCGTTAAAGCTCTAAAATCGATTCATTGTACGAAAATCAAGAGGAGATAAAGCTGAGCCTGAGTCCAAATAAGAAGTTCAAAACCTTCGGCCCATACGAAAGTCCAGCAAACAGCCCAAGTCGGACGTGCCTTCTTCTGATCTCCTGAAGACCTAAGACTGAAGACTGAAGCCTAGACTGAAGACTGAAGAAGTAGACTGGAGACATGACTCACCAAAACTAAAGCAACCAGTCGGCAGACTGGGATATGATCATCTTAAGCCCTATAAATAGGGTTACACTATAAATAGGGTTATTGAGTTAAGGAGTAGTTATTGAGGTCTTAAGCACTGTAAATAGGGTTACAATTCTAGTATTAGGATCATCTTTCATCAACTCATCTTCATTCTGCTTCATTCTTCTTCATTGTTCTCTCTGTAATCAAAACACAAATTAATTTTTATTTCGAAGCTTTCTGTAATCAATCTTCAGTATTTAATTCAAGTACTTTGGGAATTGTTGGTGTTATTATTATCTGATTTCTTTCTATTCTTCGGTTTCTTCTTATTCTTCGTCTCGAATTTTACAGTTACTTTGGTAACTTTCTCCTTCTTCCTTACCTCCCTCTTTTTGTAGTGTTAGAATTTTATTATTCTGTTTCTTCTTAGATTTCATTAAATCAGTCTAATTAGTTCTTCTGTCATTCTCTTTTCAATTCCATTAATTCTTATTACTTGTTATTCCTGTAGTTCTATAATTCTGTTGCTTCTGTAATTACTCCATCATTCGTATTCATCTTGTTATCATGTCATATTCCGTTTTTATTATCATCATTATTAATATAGTAATTGTTACTGTAAATATGAGTAGCTAATCCCTTATCACTAGAGTTATAGGTGAATTATAAATCAATTTCTGTGTTTATGCATTAGCTAAATGAATCAGTTTTTATGAACTATATCGCTCTTACAACATCTCAACGCCGAATAATTAATTATAGGCCTTAATTGATTGTTCGTATCTTGTAAATCCCGACCTAAGATCGAAAGCCTGGTACGGATTACACTCGTTGCAAATGATTATAGCATGGAGATTCTTGTCTCGACGACTACACATCTTCGGATCCGGCGATTTAATTTTTGAACGGTAATAGGGTGGGAATTGATCATGCTCGTTGTACACTTGGTTGGTGTAATGGAAAAGACAAACACTCATTCTCATAGGTGGTGGATTATAAGGGAGGAAGATGAAGAGGATGGTAGGTGGTCGGAATTTATTTCTTAACTTAGGATTCTAAGTAATCAATGAGAAAGTAGTTTAAGGGTTTCTTCACATTGAATTCTAAATAATAAATGAGGAAGAAGTTGAAGGGTTGTAACAAATAATAACCGACTTCCTCATTGATCATGCATTCAACTTTCTTTCTTCACTTTGGATTCTAAATAATAAAGAAGGAAGAAGTTGAAGGGTTGTAACTCATAATAACCAACTTCCTCATTGATCATGCATTCAACTCTCTTTCTTCACTTTGGATTCTAAGTAATAAATGAGGAAGAAGTTAAAGGGTTGTGCCAATCAAATCATGCCAAGTGTGTGTCTTAAGAAGTGAGAATTGGGAGTATGGAGCATGGAGAGTGCTTTGCTTCCTTTTTAATATAATACATAAATTGTTACTTATTATTAATGCATAGTATATATGATCTGCATTAATAATAAGTATATATGGTCGTTTTCATATATGAGATGCAGGTTATTAGTTTATTATTATTGTTAACATATATCGTCTAGCATTTATTTAGTTATAATAAGCGAGGAATGACTTTTATAGTGATCAAATAAATGGTGTGTGTTGTTTATATAATGGTAAACTGCAACTAAAAACTGTAAAAGTTAAAATGAACAATCAACCGACAATAGCAGCGCACAAATTCTAATCTTAAACATAGACGTATAAAGGTCTCTTGTATTACGAATCAACAAATGGACACGTGATTACCAAGCTCTAGTTGAGTCCTTTGTATATTTACGCATATTTGATTATTAGCTATTATTAGTCCTAATCAACCAATCATGGTCCTCAGAAATGGACACGTCTAATCTTAAACATAGACGTATAAAGGTCTCTTGTATTACGAATCAACAAATGGACACGTGATTACCAAGCGCTAATTGAGTCCTTTGTATATTTACGCATATTTGATTATTAGCTATTATTAGTCCTAATCAACCAATCATGGTCCTCAGAAATGGACACCTGAAGTGTTGTAATTCTACAAATGCTAGATGCATGCAAGCCCTAAGCAGATCAAAACCGTAAATCCCACCCACATTAATATACAAAGCAGCAGTCACCAACTGAAGTCGACCCTTAATTTTTTTTTGGTATCTTAAAAAGCATCTTCTCAATCTAATCACTCAATCATGCTCCGCACAAATGGACACGTAAAAGCATGAAATTCTACGAATGCTAGATGCATGGAAGCCGTAAGCATGTCCAATCCGTAAATCCCACCCACGACTATATATTACATTAAATCCCATCCACATCAATATAGTATATAAAGCAACAATGACCAACTGAAATCGACCCTAATTTTTTCTGGGTCTTTGGTCGTGAGGTGTGAGTGAGGTATGTCAGTGAGCGTCAGTGAACGGGGTGCGTGGTCTTTGCTCTAGACAAAACTGTCACAACTATATATGCGTGCCTATATCTTGAGAGGAGCGTAGTCATCAAATGCGTACCGTCATTGTGAGCGTCATTGGCGGGAGAGACAGGCTGCTCAAGTATTTGAGGCGCGACATTGTGGTAGCATTCTGCATCGTCACCCCTTTTCTGCCGCTGGGCAGGATGGGGCTGGGCTTCTGGGGCAGCAATGTTGTTTCTTTTTTGTGAGACAATCAAGCCCCTCCTAAGGCGGCAGAGGCTGGCTTTATAGCTTCGTAGGCTTACTACACCCGAGTATCGTTGATGTGGGAGGCGTATCAAATAGAACGTAGGTGGGTGGAGGTTGTTTTCGATTCTTGTCTCGATGACTACACATCTTCGGATCAGGCGATTTAATTTCTCAATAGTAATAGGGTGGGAATTGATCATGCTATCTCACTTAGTCGAATACCACAATGTAGTCATGAAAAATATTTATAGGGTGGTCGGAATTTATTGCTTAGCCTAGGATTCTAAGTAATCAATGAGAAAGTAGTTTAAGGGTCTCCTCGCTTTGGATTCTAAATAATAGATGAAGAAGAAGTTGAAAGGTTGTAACCAATAATAACCAACTTTCTCATTTATCATGCATTCAACCTCCTTTCTTCACTTTGGATTCTAAGTAGTAATTGAGGAAGAAGTTGAAGGTTCAACCCCCTTTTTTCACTTGGGATTCTAAGTAGTAATTGAGGAAAAAGTTGAAGGGTTGATAACTCATGCATTGAATAGGTAACCTAGGATTCTAAGTAATTAATGAGAAAGTAGTGTAAGGGTCACCTCACTTTGGATTCTAAGTAGTAAATGAGGAAAAAGTTGAAGGGTTGTCCATTGATCATGCATTAAACTCTACCCCTTTCAATTTCTAGCTAATAAAATCGTGCCAAGTAGGTGCCTTAAGAAGTGAGGATTGGTAGTATGGAGCATGGGGTTGCTTTGCTTCCCTTTTAATCTTTTATATATTAATGCCAAAGAATTTCGAGGCTTCTCATTAACCCACGTCATCATGTCCAGATGTCGCTTACTTGGCATCACAATGTCGCTTACTTGGCATCCAATAAAAAAAAGTCATGCGGTTAACACAATTTCAGTAACATACTAACTCTCCCATATAACTTCCTACATAACTGCAAGAGATAGTGGATTATAATTTACAAAAAAGAAAAAAAAATAGGGAAATTCCCATTTGTACCCTCTAAATTTTCACTTTTCCCAGTTGTACCCCTGCGTATAAGCAATTCTCAACTGTACCCCTGAACTCTGTTAATTACTCTCAACCGTGACTAAACTAGAATTATAAACTAGAATTAGCCGTTAAGTATGGCTGTTAAGTGCCAACTTGCACTCCTAATCTAATGACATGGCGAGTGACATGTCGATCTAGTAGCCTTTTGGCCTTCGTTAATCCCTAATTAGCCCTTCATTCTAATTTCGAGTGTTCGCCTATTCGAAATCAACAACATGCAATAATAAGTGAGAAAAGCTATGATGATGATAACAGTACATAGAGGAAGAATGACAGATGATATGGTGATGATCAGTGAATTCGAACCAGGAAAGAAAGGAAGGAAGAGGAAGAGTTTATAGTCTAAAATTAGAATAAAGGGGTAATTAGGGATTAACGAAGGCCAAAAGGGCTATTAGACCGACATGTCACTCGCCATGTCATTAGATTAGGACTGCAAGTTGACACTTAACAGCAATACTTAATGGCTAATTCTAGTTTAGTCACGGTTGAGAGTATTTAACAGAGTTCAGGGGTACAGTTGGGAATTGCTTATACGCAGGGGTACAATTGGGAAAAGTGAAAACTTAGAGGGTACAAATGGGAATTTCCCAAAAAAATATTAACTACATGAGAAGTTCCAACACTCAAGTAGTGGGAAGTGTAGAAATGACATAGATCCACCCCGACGCGGCCACGCGTGGGTTTGGGGAGGCGAATGAATCTCTATATGAGATGGGTCGAATTGAAATTTAAATCGAAGTAGAAGTCGCCACCGGACTTTGTGGGAGTTCGGGCCCGTTCGAACCCACTCTATGTCGTAGTGGGCCATATACAAAATATGGCTCATTTTCGATGTCATAGTTTATCGGGTTCGTCCCTTAGCATTTGATACCGATACCGACATTATCGGATATCGTATATTGAATGACTCTCGTTGCCAATGGATTCGGACATCCGGAAACCATGGTTCTGAGTAAGGGGTGAGGGTACGTGTTGGGAAGTTCACTAAGAACACCCAACCCCGCCCGCACTTAGCGACCTTTACTAAGATATCGTTCGTTTTTTATGTACACGCGTTAGTTCGACGGTTGAATGATATGCAAAGATTATTTTCCCTAGACATGTGAGAGAAAAATAAATGGGTTGCTATGTCGTTTAATGCATGTTAAACTAATAACGTCAAAGTTATTTTAGCATGTGAAGTTCGTTTTAGTCTAATAAAACAATAGAAATAAAAGAAGCTGCTACAAACACGAGAAAACGAGTTAGTAACGATTGAATAACTTGAATAAAGACGTAAATAAATAATATGCATGATTTTGGAAAAGACTTATGACACGTGATGGATTAGCACGTGTTGACCGAGGTAAAAAAAAAGTATTTATCGAAATATGTCGCGAAAGTCGCTTTTTATGTAAGACTCGAAAAGAATAAAAAATAGAAAAGCGAGGAAACGAAAAAAAGAGACCCGGCTAACCAGGCCACCGCGCGAGTCGCCTGACAGGCGCGCGACTCGCGTGGCGCTCTGTTCGGGTTTTTTTATTTTGTCGAAAATCGTTAATTTTTATAAATCGCGTACAAATATGGATTAATTTATACCCGATTCATATTTTCGATATTCGTCGTATTCGATATTCGATTATGAAATCGATATCGAATAGTCGGAATGATTTTAGAAAAGGTTTTGAAAAAAAGTTTGTTTTGAACGAAAAGTAAAAAAAAAACATTTTGAACGAAAAAGATGTTAATTCTCTCCGCGTATAAAATCGTCGAATTTTGTTTAAAATGATGTAACGATTTTATTGGCGTCAACGAGAATTAATTAATTTTGTTCTTGTTAGATACGATATTCGATTAGAGAATCGATATCGTATTTTAAGAACGTTATAAAAAATAGTTTTTATAGTATCGATTATTAGAAATAAAAAATATGCGATGAACGACCCATATTAAAAGGACCGACCGACGACACGACTCAAAAAAAAAGATAAAAAAAACGTGGAGAAAGGGAGACAAGAAGGGAAGAATCGGGTTTGATTTACACCCTCAACCTACATGCTTTGTTTTCTCGGAATAAGGCTCGTCGGAAAGTGGTTTAAACTTGGGAGCGTCGAGATGATGCGGGATGAGTTAAGGTGTCGGTTTGGACGTGTAAGGTGACGGGTTTTGGTCGGTTTCTGTCGGGTTGGATTCGTCGGGAATTGCTTAGTATAACGAGGTGGAATGTGAGAAGAGTTTGTGAAATTTTCTGTGTGTTTTGTGTTTGAATGGAGGGTCCTATTTATAGGCGAGGAGGTTTAGGAGAGGTGTCTTGCTTGGATAACAAGAAACACCGGTTTGGAAAGGAAACGTAAGAGGTTGAAGGGAACGAGAACTCGCTTTCTTGGTGAAGAAGGCAAAGAACTCGGCTGGTTGGTGAGCTGTTTCGGCTGTTTGGGATGCCTTAGCCGAGTATTTGAGCTCGGTTTGTGAACTGTTTTGGTTTTCGGATAGAATTCCACTCGAGATCAAATTCTACCTTTAACGGAATTGTTTAATATTTTTTGAAGCTGATTTTTTGTGGTGTTTGAGACCGAATCAGCCACGTGAGGTGTCACGGCTGACTCGTGTGTCTCGAGAATATTTTTGACCGGGTTTTGACTCGGTCGCTAAAAGACGCTTTTACCCCTGGTGTCGGAATCGACCCAAATTAGTCCCATTTGACTCGAAACGACCCACTGGGCCTGGATTTGAGGTTAGTTTTGTAAGATTTGTACTCCGTAATAAGCCTAAGCCAAATGTCCATGATTACGAGCCCATATCCGAGTCTATCAAAGCACGTTTACGTCCAATCATCATCGGGTGTTTGGCGGGAACTATTATAGACACCTGGCGGTCAAAATGTGGGTGTCTAAAGAGCCCCCACTTGGACAAGGCAAAAGTCAGAGTAGCTACCAGGTCAATCGAGGATTAAAACATGGCAGACTTCTGATCGTGTCGTTTATAGTCCATTAGACCTGCGTGAAGGGCTCGTCAGCCATAAGATAGAAATCATACCTGGGTAGATGTCAACAATGTCACGGGGACTTTTCCTAAAAAGTTTTGGGTGTGTCTGTTTACAGACACATCCCATCTTGGAATAACGCGGGGACTTCTCCTAAGAAGTCTTGGGTGTGTCTGTTTACAGACACATCCCATCTTGGAATAGCGCGGGGACTTCTCCTAAAAAGTCTTGGGTGTGTCTGTTTACAGACACATCCCATCTTGGAATTGCGTGGGAGCTTGCCTTGGAAGCTCTGGGTGTATCTGCTTACAGATATATCCCGATTCCTTAATAGAAATGTGGCATGATCCTTCCACTAGGGAGTCTTTGAGAATTCTTCGGGGAGTCTTGGGGTACCTGTCTGTTGATACATAACAAATTGCATGTAACATTTAGGCGAAACACTGACTCATGCTGGGGAAGAAATGATTTTTGATTGATTTTTGGAAAGAAAATAATTTTTTTTTGGAAATTAGAATGCTTGGGATGACTTGATTCCTAATCCGATTCTGACACGGACTCCTAAAGTCTCTGGTTAGGCCTGTATGCGTAGATGAAGTTTGATAAAAATTCTTATTCCCGTGGTGACTATGAAAGGGATTTTCTCAAATGGCTAAGTTTTGCAAATTTTAAAATGAGAATTTGAAGAGAGAGATATACCGACCGACTCGACTCTGGACGCAACAAGACGAGTTGACAGACACGACTGGACTCTCTAAGGGTTGGACCGTGACTCGGTAGGGGATGGGCCACCTAATATGACAAGACTCTTAAGTTGCGCTATTCCGTAGCCTAGGCAAGTGGCAACATGGTCGAATCCTCGGAATGGGACTGTTTCCGTACGACAGGGCTTTGTGGTAACAATGCCGTAGACTGGTGTTCTTTTGGATATTCTTTTGATTTAGGGGTACATTCCCAAAGTGGGTATTGCTTCGAGTCCCTGACCAATTCTCGTCTTCAACTGAGCCGAGTACTAGGACACACTATAGAAAGGAGGCTAGATCTTTATTCTTTGAATTTATCTGGATTTTGTGAGTGCTTGGATGGAGAACTTTTGCCTAGGAGAAGCCCCCAGGATGACAAAGCTAGCTGCTGAGAACATGACAGTGTCGTGACCGGAATGATGATGCTTTTTCGAATTTGTGTGAATGTGAATGGTTGTGCCTTTGTCGAAAGGCTGCCTACGTATTCACGTGTAGTGAAATCAAACCAAGCCGTAGTTCAGTGGATTGAAAGATATATAATGGTGCCCAGTTTACTAGGGCTTTGTGTGTAACTAGCCATATCAATGGTGTAGGCTAGGTGCATTCCCAATGATGTCTTGATCAAAGGGCTAGAATAGCTAGGATGCTGATCCTGTGACTGTGAGCGTTCTCCGGGGTAGCCCCCAGAGGTGGTGTGAACTATTTGGGCATGTTCTATGCCGACTGCAAGTTGAGTTCCCGTGTTTGGGGCTGGTAACTGGTTTAGATGTTTTTGGAAATGTGGAGCTAGGTCGCAAGTGGCTTTGATGTTTCGAAATCTGGAGCTCGATTTTGTGGAGCTAAGGCTTCGAGGGTAAGGTATTGTAATGTGGTAGGAAAGGGGGAAGTCGAGTAAAAATGACTCGGACTTCGATCGGGCAGGTTGATAATGCGGGATCCGGTTTCCATGTCTGGCCCTAAAGGTTAGGTTGTATCCTATGGAGCTTGAATCCTCAAAATTCTGGACTGTCTCTAGCCTAGGTCTCGAGAAGGTCTTGAGGGTTGTAATGTGGGAAGGCTAGATGTTGTGTTAGCTAACCAGCTTGACTGTCTCTCCCCTATTCGATGGTATGGGTATTGATAATTTTTGAATTGACCGTTTCACGGTCATGGGTTTTTGAATTCTTTGGGTTGACCTCTTAGCCCCGGTCATGGGATTCTTCATTTGAGTTGACCGTGTCTGGTCGAGAGATGTTGATAATTCTTTTTTGATCATGGCCAGCTTTTTTGTTTTGGCCTTTTGCTTTTTTTTTCTCTTGGACTTTTGATTTTTTTGTCCATCTCTTTTTTTTTGTCGGTCAGACTAACACGTAAGGTAAGGATTGGCTAGTCTTATTGGATGAGTGTTTATTGTGGGAAGTGGGCTTGCCTCCCGTCTTGAACCCAAACTAGAAGATTACCCATATTTGTCATAGGATTCGATATGCTCCTGCTACGGGTAGTTATGTGGCTTTCTATACCAGACATGGAATAGGTAAAAGGAAAACACGGGCTCGGTTTCCTGCAGTCATCATAGATGTGCCTATAATAGTCACGTGCGTGTGCTCACAGTGTATGATGGTGTTCATCATGTTCTCGGAAACACATAAGGAAAGTATGTATGAGAAATAGAAAAGCTGATTTTATTGAATTTTGAAAAAAGAGGACAGAATACAACTGACTTTGACTCTGACTTTGATTTGGAAATGAGGATGTAGGGTATCCTAGACTCGAACTCAGACTTAGACTCGAATCAAATCCGGACTCGGACGCTCGGTTGGTTGTTTTTCTTTTTGGTAAGGTCTTTGATTGGAGAGAAAGACGGGTGCCACGACTCGCCTAAACTCGGCTTTGCGCAAGTGCAAGAGAGGGAGTCAAACTAGACACGGCCCGGGGTGACGGGTCGACAAAGACTCTTGGACCGGGATACTCGAACGTTGATCTAGACGAGGTAACGACTGCGAATTGGACTCGAGCTGCATAAGGGTGAATCCGAAAATGGGGGCGACCGTGTTTGACCGTATCACGTGCTCGGACCAACCGTGGTGACCTAACCCTAGGTGACTCGAGTATTCGTAGCATAGGTACGACACGAAGAAGGCATCATAAGGACGCCGGTGCAGGATGAACGTAGGGTACCCCTTAAGGTGACCGTGGTTGACTGCTCGGGTGGAGGACAGCCCTCGAGTGAGACTAAAGACTTTGATAGGACTCAAATGGTGCGACATCTAAGTGACTCGAAAGTGGGGTACGTGAGCCAACACGTGTAAGACTTGATCCTTAGAGCAAACGCGGTTGATCGCCCCGCTAAAGGGTAGCCCCCGAGTGGGACTGAAGACCGACTCCTAGACGGGTGACTCGTGGATGGTGGACTCTCCCTGGATTTTGGAAAAGTGGGCCTAGTCCCGTTCGAAGAAAGATCCGTGTGTGAAATCCCCAGACTTTGGACTCGATTGTGTAAATGGGCTTCCCTTTGTAGGAGTTTGTCCTACGTAGGTGGACCGTGCCTTGACAAATAAGGCGGACTTGGGATGGGGTAGAAACTCGTTATGTAAGATCGACGGAGTTTCGACGCTATAGATTCTAACAGCTTATGACAAGACCCGACACTGCTAAATACGGGAAGTCCTAAGAAGAAGAAAGTTTTGAAAAGGGAATTTGGATTTGAAAACCGAGCAAGGTCGGATTGGAAGGCCCGATTTTTTTGAAAAATCGAAAAAAAGGTTACCGGGCCGAGATTTTGAATTTTTTTGGAAAGTTTGGATAGCATACCGGCTAAAAATAGGCTATTTTGAGTCAAAATCATAAGTCCTAAATTTGGTAGCTTTCCGGGTTTTGAAAAATAGATGGGTTTGAAAAGACGCGGGTTTTTGAAAATGACTGTTTTTGAAAGACGACTTGTAAAACAGGTAGCACGTAGTCATAGAAACAGTATAACGACGCCATGTATGCTCTAAGTCTAAGTCTCGGTCGGTCAAAAGAGGGTCTATACCAACGACGATAGCTTTCTCGCAAATCAGGACGGTCTTCCTAAGCCGAGTTGGTCTTAGAACCTGCCGTAAAACCCATGCGAGTTCCGCCATCGAAGCTTTTAGTGCACCCATTTAGGAATGCACCGTGGTATAGTGGGACGTCGGTCACAAGTAACCGGCCCGGGAAAGAATTGGGTTATGCATGAACCATTGAACTAAAACGTGTACATTACTATTCGAACGATTTCTTTTCGAGTCTCACCCTGAGGATGCCGATGGTAAGTGACACATCAGTTGATCCCCAGCGGAGTTGCCAAATTGTGGACATGACATAGATCCACCCCGACGCGGCCACGCGCGGGTTTGGGGAGGCGAATGAATCTCTATATGAGATGGGTCGAATTGAAATTTAAATCGAAGTAGAAGTCGCCACCGGACTTTGTGGGAGTTCGGGCCCGTTCGAACCCACTCTATGTCGTAGTGGGCCATATACAAAATATGGCCCATTTCCGATGTCATAGTTTATCGGGTTCGTCCCTTAGCATTTGATACCGATACCGACATTATCGGATATCGTATATTGAATGACTCTCGTTGCCAATTGGCCGGCCAACTTATGGTCTAGTTACACTCTTGTATTCTTTTTTTTGAAAGCCTTAATTCATGCTTACTCTTTTAAGTATTGTATCACCCATCTCCACCTTTACTCTCTACATTCATTCTTTTACATTCACCAAAAATATTCATCACTCTCTTCTCTTCTCTTTGGCCGTGTGACCCTTAGCCATTCTAGGCAAATTTTTGCTCCATTTCTAGTCTCAATCACATCATTCTTATCGTCATAATAATCCTCTTTCCGATTCCTTCGTTAAGGTATTAATCGACGTCATTTTCGATCAATTTTTACCTTGTTTTTTTTATTAGTTTTCTCATGGTATTTTCTGCCATGATTTTCGTGTTGGTAGGATTTTTGGACGATCCCGAAGCCGACGAATATATCGTTGATTCATACTTGGAGTAGAGGTAACGTCGATGTTACTCGGTATTACAAGATTTTAATTGAGTATTTGCATGTATATATTTTTATATTTTATTTTGGCAATATATGTATGTCACGAATTCTGGAAAATTTTTAAAGTTGAAATTTTGCATGTTTCGATATTTTTATCGCTTTTACGAGATTAACGATTAAATTGTTATATTAATTTGTAAAATCGTAATAATCGGCCTAAACATGTAATATATATTTATATTCTGGAAAAAATGTTGTTTTTGATGATTTTTAGTAATTTAGTATTTTTCTGATATTTTTATATCGATTATTGAATTATTATCATTTTCGGACAAAAACGATTAAAAACCGATTTTTAGTTCTAGTACTTAAACATTTTATTTTAATCTGATTTTTGACGTGGTAAAACTTTCTGGTGAAATAGAATTTTATGAATTTTCTCATAATTTTTCGGAATTGTTAAGTGGATGAATTAATTAATCACTTTAAATCATCGTTTATCGTTAAAACCGTGTTTGTTGTTTAAATTCTCGATTTCTGGTCTTTAGTTTAAATCTGGAAAAATTTATGATTCTGATGATTTCATATTAAAATGTATTTTTATGATTTTTAGTGCCTTAATAAAATGTTAGGAACGATGGGTTTATTAATAAAATCGTTAATTGCGAAAACGGGTTTAAATGACGGTTTTATTGAAATTTGTTGAATCTGGGTTTTGGAAAAATCTGGAAAAATTTATATTCTGTAAAATTAGGATTTTAAAGTGTAATAATAATTTTTGGATATTAATACTTAAATCGTTTTGTAATTACTATTTTTATTAATCGTTATTGTCGAGATTGGACGATTAACGAGAAAACGCTTTAAAAACCGAGTTTTTAGAATTCTGGAAATTTTCTTTTCTGGACAGAATGTCCATATATATAATTTAACTATTTTACGTAATTTTTGTACTATTTATTAAAGTCTTTAATTAATAAATATTGATTTTTCGGACAAATTGTGATTTATCGTTAAAAGCTTCGTATTAACTAAAAGAATTATTTTTCCAGCAATTTTGAAAGTATTTAAATCTGAAACTTTAGGAGTTAAATCATCCCTCAACATACTCTAAATATATTTGTTGGTTTAATTAAATAAAAGACGTTAAAAGATTTAATTTGACATTTGTCGTAAAATCCTATTTATAATTTTATCGTCGAAACTAATAATAATTAGGGAATTTTAGCTTTTTAACTTTCGAAAAACACCCTAATTAGTATTATTAAATATTTTTAGATGTCTCTAATCATTTTATAACACTTGTACGATATTTTAATAGTTTCATAAAATCAAATGTTCTTACTTTAATAATTAATATTGTTAAGGCCGAAAGTATTAGTTTTATAAATCTATATCGTTTACTAAAATGTGGTATTAGTATGAACTAATATTTTCACTACTTTGATATGATGCTATTTTTAGTAAAGTTTCTAAAAATAGAAGTTTCCTAAAATAGAAGTTTCCTAAAATAGAAAGTTTCCTAAAATAGAAAGTTTCCTCTTTTAGAATATAAATGTTTACTTCTTTTATCCTCATATTGTTTATGATGAATACATCTTTTAAATATCGATAATGGTTTGTTTTGGAGTTATGGAATAAGGACAAGTGTGGGTTTAGAGTAATATAGTCTGGGGTGTACGTTTTGCCATCAACTATAAAGCTGGTGTGTCTATGTTGAGACACATTGGTCGTTGAACTGAGCATGGTTTGTGCTCAGGAGTGTGTATATTTTGACCTTAAACTTAGATATCGCATCGTGTAAGTCGCCGTCGGGTTGAACTGGATTACGGTTGGTGTCCAGGAGGGGTGTACATTACTTAAGCCAGGACCTCGCTGCACGCAGTCCTGTTATAGTTGAGTTGCCTAGTTAGAGACCAAAGTCTAATTTGTTTTGACTAAGTTCTCGAAACTAGTTTTTAGTATTATCCTAGTGAAAGTCTAGATTCTACATTAATCCTATCCATAACGCCATTTTGATTATTTTATTATTATCGATATAAATTGGTTTGCAGGTTGGCAAATATGTTTATGTTTCTTCGGCAACCCTTTTAATTAATTTGTTTTACGCTAAAGCTTATTTTATTACGCAGTTTTAATGTTTTCCATTTTTATTATTTTCCTATATTAGTAATTACTGTTTTAAAATCCTGTTATACGGCTGGGAGAACGTTGACGTTGCTCCCCACTGATTGTGGCTGTTATGTTTTAACATGGCAGGTATACGTGTTTATTTTCCGGTGGGTGTGGGCTAGTGAGCAGTCTTGGATCCTGCTGATGTTTTTTTAATCATGTCTTGAGGATTGTTAACCTTTTTATGGATTGTTTTTATATTTTAGCCATTTTTATGTATGGCGCATGTTTGACTTTACCAATTTAATTTATTAAGACATAGTCCTGTGTGTTTTAATCCCGACTCTACAGTGTTTCCGCCACTGTATCGCGCTAGAATTTTTAGGGGATTACAGTTGGTATCAGAGCATCACTGCTCCCAACGCTTACACCTGAAATTAGGGAAAATACCAGTAAATTATTTAAACAGTAAATAAAGATATTATTAGAGATGGGTAGAAACAAATAAGGACTTAACTGTTAAGATTATCTGTTCCTGAACTCAATGATTAGCATTGAATATTTGTTTTATGTGTCGAAGAAGATGAAAGAACAAGTTGCTGATATGCTGCTCCAGATCGGGACAAGACCTACTTAGCACTCTCAACACCTGCTGACTCGAGTGGACAACTAGGTGCTCCAAGAAAGATTTCGATAATGACTTTTAGCTCCGGTTCAGTTTACTTAAGCTACAGGCAAGATGATCAAGAGTAGATTCATGTTCCATGATGTCGCAGTAAATCCAGATGGAGCGACCCATGACTTGTGTGCTCGTTCCTCTACAAGAAGATGAAGTAATCCATTTTGGATTCCCTCGTGAACTCGGGAGGCCCGAAGATTCTCTTCTGGTTCAAGAACTTAGTAATATCGGTTCATCGATTCTTTTCTTCCTTCCAATTCTCCTCTTATATATTCTCATCTTCATTCTCTTGGTGAATTCTTGTTCTATTCTTCTATTCTACCATCTTTCTCTTGAGATTCTTTGGTTAGACCAATTTCCGTCCCAGTGAACCCCTTGAAAAGATATAGATGTTTGAGGTATAGTAAACCCTTGTTCCATGGTTTGAGGATTGTGAGTTATACCCTGTTATCTATCTTAGTAAGCTTTTGAGGATCGATTTGAATAATAAATTGTCAATTAATGGAATTAGGTTGGTACTTTAGACTCTGAACCTTGGGTTATAGGTTACTTGATTATTTGGAGGACTAAGAGTATATCGTATTTGATGGATACCTAGTACCTAATTTAACCTAGAACCGAACCAAGTGTAGCTAATAATAGAATTTTGAGATTCCTACCTAAATGTTATTTGATGGATGCATCGGGAATGTTTGGGATCATAGAGTACTGTTTAAATTGTTAATCTGAGTGTTGTGGTACCATAGAAGGTTTTCATTAATACCGTTAGAAATTTTGGTTAACATAGATTACCCGTGTTTCTTAAGGATTAGATCGTTAATCGTTGGTTAAAGTTGTAACCTAGAAACTTTGGAGTTGAGTGATCTAAATTGAATAAATTGTTGTTAACCTTGAAAAGGAGAAACATATTGCCATTAGAGGTTGGATTTATAGCGTTGTTTTGAGGAACATTTTGATGTCAATCATCTTAATGGATTTATAGTTCAGAACCTTAGACCAACGAGATTGTGGCTTTGTTGAGTTATTAAATATTTTGTGGTTGCACCATTACGATTAGAAATTTGATGGACTTCTTGGAAACATTAATCGAATGATGTGTTTGAAAATGTGAGTGTTTGCGCCATTACCTATAGGTTTGAGCGTGTTTGAGGATTTATTGTACTTCCCCAACTTCTGTACTTGTGGTATTATAAATATGTCGGTGATCATTTTTGAGGATTTTGTGTCAGAACATTGTTAATTGGTGGATTTTATTTAGTCTTCCTTACTCGAGAAATTGGAAGTATACCTCGAGTTCAGACCTTATGAACTTTGAATTACGAGCCTTAGTGATTACAAGTTTGGTATGTTTTGATGACTGTTGGAATCTTAATTAATGGATTAGTCTAAATCGTTTGTGGATTTTTACCATACTAATTGAAAGATTATATCAGTATGTAAGGCTTAATTTTGGAAGCTATAGCAGTTGATGTTTTTGGAGGTTTTAGATTGAGTAGGACCACCCTGTACTGATATTGGACTTAGCGTTATTTGATGGGAATTAGGAACCCGTGTTTGTGGAAGTCGTGCTAGGAATCTCGAGATAATTAATTTCTTCCGTAATCCTTGAAAGCTCTTTTTTGATTCTCAACTCCGTCTTTCTTTCTGCCCCTCTTGAATTCTGTTACGGTAACTCCTGCCAATCCCTTCAACCTTTGTCGATTTTGAAAGCTCTTATTTTTAATTTATTTATCCTTGTTCTATTTGCCCGTTAACTATTTTTCGAACTCCCTATTTTATAAAAAGTTTGACTACTTTAAAAAAATTGGACTATCGTAAAATTTTAACATTTTGAGTTATAATTTCTAATTGTGAATTTGCCCGTTTTGTAAAAAGCTGGACTAATTTAAAAATTTTGATTTTCATGAAATTTTAACATTTTGAAGCATGATTTCAAATTTTTAAACTCCCCATTTTGTAAAAACTTTGAGCAATTTAACATTTTGAGTTATCGTGAAATTTAACATTTTTATTTTATAATTTAAGAACTATATACTTCACTTTGTTTTATCTTTGGTTGATATTTATATTTAGATCTATTTCAAAATGCCTTAATAATTTATTTTAAACTATTTCGAAATTATTTTAAATTTTTGATTTTCAAGCGATCAAAATTTATGAAGACTTTTATATTTCCAAGTACTTCAATTTGTATAGAATTGTTATGTAAAACGTTTTAACATTGTCGAAATTATTTTGTATGTTCAAGTTTGATAACATTTTTGAAAACTTTCAT
Organism: Agrostemma githago; assembly: GCA_958450325.1. Taxonomy (NCBI): domain Eukaryota; kingdom Viridiplantae; phylum Streptophyta; class Magnoliopsida; order Caryophyllales; family Caryophyllaceae; genus Agrostemma; species Agrostemma githago. The sequence continues at coordinate 53,137,665 of OY288247.1, read as the reverse complement.
AATTACTTTGATAACATTTTCGAAATTTTAACGTTTTGAGAATTGATTTTCATTTTATTGTTGGTGAACTTTTGAATCTGTTATTGTAAATGTTTGACGGCTGGTGCGATTTTTACTAACTACAAAATTTGATTTCTCCAAACTAAATTTTGTTTCATCAAAAAAAAAAAAAGAATAATATCGAATTTCTTAATCAAAATATTTTACTTTTGTTTTCAAAATATTTTGGTTATCCTATTTCCTTCGAGTTTGTTTACAAATGTTATTTAACGTTATTATTTTATCAAATAACTTTACTTTACGATTTCATTAATCAAAAGATTCTAAACTTCGGGTTGGTTAGCCCAATTCTTCTTGGAATAGATATTTGTCTTCGATGCGAGCTAAGCATCCTCAACTCTTCGAGTAAGGTAAACCTCGATTTTCTATCTGCTTATTCTTAGTTTCGAGGACGAAACTTTCTTTTAGTGGGGAGGATTGTAACACCCGCTATTTCTCCTAAGCATTTTATTCTTCCTGTTAGGACTTCGTCTTAACTCTGTCACTTTTGGCCTCATATTTTATCATTTTACTAAGCTTTATTTTAATTTTTGAGTTTAATAATTTCTATTTTTAATTTTTAAAGATTTGAAATTCTTTTAAACCCATTTATTTGGTTTCTTCGTAAACTAAGTAATTTTTCCGCGAGGAATTCTATTTTTTCTCCGAATTGACATTTTTAAGCTTGGATTTAAGTTATTCCTTTTTCCTAAAAATGTTTGAATACGTTTATGGAATATTTTTTTTTACTAAGATATATTTTAGTTACTAAAAACAAGCCATTTATGATTTTATTACGAAGCTTCGCGAATAATTATTTTCTTACGCGAGGTTTACTCGAATTACTTTGAAATGCCTTTAACTATTTTACGATTATACTTTTTATCAACTTATAAATTATTTGAGACTGTTTTCTCACATTTTGGACCGACTAAGCTCTTGGTCACAAGTTTTATTACATTTTATTTAAACGATTCATTTTATCACATTAAAACGTAATCATAAGATAAATCATTTTCATTCATTGTAGCATTTATGTCAAAGCTTATCTTACTCCCTATCTTATCCCATTTGGCCGGCCAACTTATGGTCTAGGTACACTCTTGTATTCTTTTTTTTGAAAGCCTTAATTCATGCTTACTCTTTTAAGTATTGTATCACCCATCTCCACCTTTACTCTCTACATTCATTCTTTTACATTCACCAAAAATATTCATCACTCTCTTCTCTTCTCTTTGGCCGTGTGACCCTTAGCCATTCTAGGCAAATTTTTGCTCCATTTCTAGTCTCAATCACATCATTCTTATCGTCATAATAATCCTCTTTCCGATTCCTTCGTTAAGGTATTAATCGACGTCATTTTCGATCAATTTTTACCTTGTTTTTTTATTAGTTTTCTCATGGTATTTTCTGCCATGATTTTCGTGTTGGTAGGATTTTTGGACGATCCCGAAGCCGACGAATATATCGTTGATTCAGACTTGGAGTAGAGGTAACGTCGATGTTACTCGGTATTACAAGATTTTAATTGAGTATTTGCATGTATATATTTTTATATTTTATTTTGGCAATATATGTATGTCACGAATTCTGGAAAATTTTTAAAGTTGAAATTTTGCATGTTTCGATATTTTTATCGCTTTTACGAGATTAACGATTAAATTGTTATATTAATTTGTAAAATCGTAATAATCGGCCTAAACATGTAATATATATTTATATTCTGGAAAAAATGTTGTTTTTGATGATTTTTAGTAATTTAGTATTTTTCTGATATTTTTATATCGATTATTGAATTATTATCGTTTTCGGACAAAAATGATTAAAAACCGATTTTTAGTTCTAGTACTTAAACATTTTATTTTAATCTGATTTTTGACGTGGTAAAACTTTCTGGTGAAATAGAATTTTATGAATTTTCTCATAATTTTTCGGAATTGTTAAGTGGATGAATTAATTAATCACTTTAAATCATCGTTTATCGTTAAAACCGTGTTTGTTGTTTAAATTCTCGATTTCTGGTCTTTAGTTTAAATCTGGAAAAATTTATGATTCTGATGATTTCATATTAAAATGTATTTTTATGATTTTTAGTGCCTTAATAAAATGTTAGGAACGATGGGTTTATTAATAAAATCGTTAATTGCGAAAACGGGTTTAAATGACGGTTTTATTGAAATTTGTTGAATCTGGGTTTTGGAAAAATCTGGAAAAATTTATATTCTGTAAAATTAGGATTTTAAAGTGTAATAATAATTTTTGGATATTAATACTTAAATCGTTTTGTAATTACTATTTTTATTAATCGTTATTGTCGAGATTGGACGATTAACGAGAAAACGCTTTAAAAACCGAGTTTTTAGAATTCTGGAAATTTTCTTTTCTGGACAGAATGTCCATAGATATAATTTAACTATTTTACGTAATTTTTGTACTATTTATTAAAGTCTTTAATTAATAAATATTGATTTTTCGGACAAATTGTGATTTATCGTTAAAAGCTTCGTATTAACTAAAAGAATTATTTTTCCAGCAATTTTGAAAGTATTTAAATCTGAAACTTTAGGAGTTAAATCATCCCTCAACATACTCTAAATATATTTGTTGGTTTAATTAAATAAAAGACGTTAAAAGATTTAATTTGACATTTGTCGTAAAATCCTATTTATAATTTTATCGTCGAAACTAATAATAATTAGGGAATTTTAGCTTTTTAACTTTCGAAAAACACCCTAATTAGTATTATTAAATATTTTTAGATGTCTCTAATCATTTTATAACACTTGTACGATATTTTAATAGTTTCATAAAATCAAATGTTCTTACTTTAATAATTAATATTGTTAAGGCCGAAAGTATTAGTTTTATAAATCTATATCGTTTACTAAAATGTGGTATTAGTATGAACTAATATTTTCACTACTTTGATATGATGCTATTTTTAGTAAAGTTTCTAAAAATAGAAGTTTCCTAAAATAGAAGTTTCCTAAAATAGAAAGTTTCCTCTTTTAGAATATAAATGTTTACTTCTTTTATCCTCATATTGTTTATGATGAATACATCTTTTAAATATCGATAATGGTTTGTTTTGGAGTTATGGAATAAGGACAAGTGTGGGTTTAGAGTAATATAGTCTGGGGTGTACGTTTTGCCATCAACTATAAAGCTGGTGTGTCTATGTTGAGACACATTGGTCGTTGAACTGAGCATGGTTTGTGCTCAGGAGTGTGTATATTTTGACCTTAAACTTAGATATCGCATCGTGTAAGTCGCCGTCGGGTTGAACTGGATTACGGTTGGTGTCCAGGAGGGGTGTACATTACTTAAGCCAGGACCTCGCTGCACGCAGTCCTGTTATAGTTGAGTTGCCTAGTTAGAGACCAAAGTCTAATTTGTTTTGACTAAGTTCTCGAAACTAGTTTTTAGTATTATCCTAGTGAAAGTCTAGATTCTACATTAATCCTATCCATAACGCCATTTTGATTATTTTATTATTATCGATATAAATTGGTTTGCAGGTTGGCAAATATGTTTATGTTTCTTCGGCAACCCTTTTAATTAATTTGTTTTACGCTAAAGCTTATTTTATTACGCAGTTTTAATGTTTTCCATTTTTATTATTTTCCTATATTAGTAATTACTGTTTTAAAATCCTGTTATACGGCTGGGAGAACGTTGACGTTGCTCCCCACTGATTGTGGCTGTTATGTTTTAACATGGCAGGTATACGTGTTTATTTTCCGGTGGGTGTGGGCTAGCGAGCAGTCTTGGATCCTGCTGATGTTTTTTTAATCATGTCTTGAGGATTGTTAACCTTTTTATGGATTGTTTTTATATTTTAGCCATTTTTATGTATGGCGCATGTTTGACTTTACCAATTTAATTTATTAAGACATAGTCCTGTGTGTTTTAATCCCGACTCTACAGTGTTTCCGCCACTGTATCGCGCTAGAATTTTTAGGGGATTACAGTTTAAAATGATGTAACGATTTTATTGGCGTCAACGAGAATTAATTAATTTTGTTCTTGTTAGATACGATATTCGATTAGAGAATCGATATCGTATTTTAAGAACGTTATAAAAAATAGTTTTTGTAGTATCGATTATTAGAAATAAAAAATATGCGATGAACGACCCATATTAAAAGGACCGACCGAGACACGACTCAAAAAAAAAGATAAAAAAAAACGTAGAGAAAGGGAGAGAAGAAGGGAAGAATCGGGTTTGATTTACACCCTCAACCTACATGCTTTGTTTTCTCAGAATAAGGCTCGTCGGAAAGTGGTTTAAACTTGGGAGCGTCGAGATGATGCGGGATGAGTTAAGGTGTCGGTTTGGACGTGTAAGGTGACGGGTTTTGGTCGGTTTCTGTCGGGTTGGATTCGTCGGGTTGGATTCGTCGGGAATTGCTTAGTATAACGAGGTGGAATGTGAGAATAGTTTGTGAAATTTTCTGTGTGTTTTGTGTTTGAATGGAGGGTCCTATTTATAGGCGAGGAGGTTTAGGAGAGGTGTCTTGCTTGGATAACAAGAAACACCGGTTTGGAAAGGAAACGTAAGAGGTTGAAGGGAACGAGAACTCGCTTTCTTGGTGAAGAAGGCAAAGAACTCGGCTGGTTGGTGAGCTGTTTCGGCTGTTTGGGATGCCTTAGCCGAGTATTTGAGCTCGGTTTGTGAACTGTTTTGGTTTTCGGATAGAATTCCTCTCGAGATCAAATTCTACCTTTAACGGAATTGTTTAATATTTTTTGAAGCTGATTTTGTGTGGTGTTTGAGACCGAATCAGCCACGTGAGGTGTCACGGCTGACTCGTGTGTCTCGAGAATATTTTTGACCGGGTTTTGACTCGGTCGCTAAAAGACGGTTTTACCCCCGGTGTCGGAATCGACCCAAATTAGTCCCATTTGACTCGAAACGACCCACTGGGCCTGGATTTGAGGTTGGTTTTGTAAGATTTGTACTCCGTAATAAGCCTAAGCTAAATGCCCATGATTACGAGCCCATATCCGAGTCTATCAAAGCACGTTTACGTCCAATCATCATCGGGTGTTTGGCGGGAACTATTATAGACACATGGCGGTCAAAATGTGGGTGTTTACAGGAAGTTACATACCACTAAAACATATATGTAGTTACCGTTCAATCAAATTCCATTTCATTTTTCCCCACTGTATCTTTTACAGTAATATCAAGCAAGTTCAATGAAGTTACAGTAACACCCAAGACGTTTCAGTTTCACTGATTCAAAGTCTATTTCAAAAACCCCTTCACTCCATTATGCTATACTAACCAAACAAAGGAATTTAATTCCCTCCAAATTCGCTTATCCAAACGCATCATATCCTAAAACTCGATTATTTTGAACGATTCTTACCTTAATAAGAACAAGATGGAAAAAGAAAAGAGGGAAGAAAGCTATTGAGGACGTGATGAGGCACATGGGCTTGGCAAAGTTGACGGAGAGTGGAAGAGGTGAGGGATTGAGCATCGAAAGTCTCTGCATTTGAAGTGGAGGTAGTTGTACGTAATTGTAAGCGCAATCGATGAGGAATGGGGGGATGGAGTTGGTTAGATGTATGATTGAAACTAGGGTTTGGATTTGACGGGAAAGAGAAACGACATTGAAATTGAAGTTGAAGATGAGGTGGGGGAGACGATAGGAGGAAATAAGCCATTGGAGAGTTTTTAGTATTGCTCCTTCAATTCTGCCCGCTGTCCCACGTAATGATGACAAATATCGAACAACATGGCGATCAAATTCAGGTTGTTTTTAGTTAAGTTTTTTTGTTTGTTTCAGCTAAGTTTTGGTCGATTTGTTCCATGTGTAGGTCGATTTTGCTTAATTTATTTGGGATAATTAATACAAATGATCAAAATTTTCACGGATGATTATTCCGTATGATAATGTCTTTAGTGTGGTACCTTTAATTAGATTTTCTGTCAACATGGTGTAGGTTGATTTTACAGGTAGTTTGGCTCATTCCTTTCCTTTTCTTTGCGTCAAGAGACTAAAACCCTGAATCAATTTTCAATGCATTCCTTGAAGCTGCCTTTAAGGTATAGCATCTCACATATTCATCTTATGCTATATACATATTTACTCCGACTCTTCGACAACATGTTTCATTTGGATGAAATTTTTTATTTTTTCGTGTAAATTGGAGTAATTGGAGTGTCAAAAGTGTCTCAATGTGCAAATAATCATCCATTCATTCGCCCTCTAAAAACTAACGCTTTCAACTTAATTTTGCTTTTGAAATTGCATCTTTATTAGTACTCCCTCCAATTTTTACGAATTGCAACATTTAAGGTCGTGAGTATAGAGGGTGTGTCTCATTAAAAACTAAAAACATCCCCACTACAAACACATACTCATTATAGAAATGTAGCAATTTAATCGAATATGCTAAAAAAGACAAATTAAATGTAGCAATTCATAAGAATCGGAGAGAGTAGTATTTTATTGTAATGTCCTTTTTTTTTCTTTTACTTTTTTACTTTGTTTTTTAGATAATGACTTGACAAGTTTGGATATTGATTCATATTAGTCGACCCCAAATAATTTTGGGACTAAGACTCTAATTGTTGTTTTATTCATTCATGTTGCATTTTCTTCATTGTGATATAAATATAAATATTAGATATCCGGTGAAAGAATCCAGAGGATATTCTCCCAACAAATGGAGGGAGTCATAATAAGGACATCCAAATAGCAAATCAAAGCTCTCACACATGATAAGTGCACCACCCTTTGACCTTTTGAAAGTAAGAATAAAGTGACCTGATAAGAAAAAAACTTAAATTGAAAACAGATGTAACGGAGATTAGTAATACACTGACTATAAATCTTGCATTAGAAATCCAAGTGTCCAACTCTAAAAGAAAAGTTAGCAATGGATCGATCCGTTTTAATTGCAATTTCTATGGGATTATAAGCTTTTGCATCTCAAATCCATCACCTTAAACCCTCGATAAGTTTTCCCCTTTCGACATCCTATTGTATGGAAGAATCATGTTTAATGTGAGTGATAACCATATTGCATGATGCAGACTGCAGAATGTTGAGATGAGATACTTATATAATGAGCTTAAATTGAAGATGGAGATTGTTTATAAGTTGAGGTTTGTAAATTAGGTTTCATTATACTAATTTAGGGGTCGTTTGGTTACTCATCCAATTACCGAGAAGTGCAAGTTCCCAGGAAGTGCATTTTCAGGGAGTTGTTTATTTGGTCGCCCACTTCCCGGGAATTGCCACTTCCTCCAAAATGGGAAAAGTTACTCACCAAGCCCCCCTTGGTGTGTAGAACTTCCCGCATGAAGTCCCCACATGACAACCAAACAATATTTTTAAATTCCCATGAAATACAAATTCACGTGAATTTAAAGTTCCCGGTAACTTCATCTTCCCAGGGTGAACCAAACGAGCCCTTAATTGCTCAAAGAAATGGAGTATAGACCACGATGTTAGATACGACGATCAAACCAACAATCATTAACACGAAATGTGTATAACTAGAAATACTCCGTATTGCTGGCAAAAAAAAAAAGAAATACTCCGTATTAAAATTTGTTAACACTGCCTGAAGTTTTGATTTTTTTGTCGAGCATTACCAAAAGCACCATTTAGGTGTGAAATAAATGATTTTAAATGTTGATATCATAGCAATAAAGTTTATTTTACTAAACTATAATAATATACTGTATCACCTAAGTAATAACATTCAACCTATTTTGTAGAAATTACAAATAATAATCGTCCCACATGAGAATTTATACAATTTTTTAAGGAACAACCGCGCAATTTGCGCGGGATTAAAACTAGTAGAATATATAGATATGTCATTATAAGTGTTTATAGAGTGACACGTGGGGGTATGAAACAGAACATATACTCCTTTTACTGCTCTATTCGTTCTCCTCTTGCAATTTTTGACCCATAAAAGAAAACACTCCATCAGCACAGTAACGTTTCCACCTCTTCATCTCCATCATCCTCTCACCATTACTGCCCACAGCGCCGTTACTACGCCTTCTTAATACCTCCAATCAAAACCGTTTTCTAACTCCCTGACTCCCCACTTATAAACAGTTTAAGGGGCCGTTTGGTTCGTGAAAGGGTATGGGGAATGGAATCAGGAATCAAAGCAGGGTGATATGGATTTGTAACTTGATTCCTGAAACTTGTGTTTGGTTCATTTTTAGATGATTGAGATTCGAATCCGAAACTATTTTTTTTAAAATTATATTTAATAATTATATTTTAAATATATAAAAATTTATATTACTGACTATATAAAATCTAAAAAATTTAGCTTGAAAAAAAAATTAAAAAAATTTCATTAAAAACAACTCTTTTTGGCGATATAAAACACTGAGTTACATTAATAAAATTTTAAAATAATTTTTTTAGTATTTTAAATTAGTGTTTTTCAATAAAATATTTCAATTATAATATTTCAAAAAAAAAATTGAAACAAATTCTTTTGAAAAATCAAACAAAGTTTGACTTCAAGGTTATGAATCTCATAACCAACTCCTTCCTTAGTATGAGAAACCCATACCTAAAGATATGTGTATCAAAATGAAAAAGTTGTTAACCAAACACAAGGTATGGGTTTGGTTCATTCTAAATCATACCTCATACCTGAATTGAGCGAACAATATAATGGTTCTTTCACGGTTCATATCTTGCTGCTCCATCCCTCTCCAGATTGCCGCTTTGCCGCATCGTCGTTCCGATCCAGCGGACCAGATCAATGTCTAGACTCCAATTAAATGGTACGATCACCTTCGTTCTCCATTTCAGCTTCAGTTGTGAAGTTATTAAACAATTAACTTAAATTTTCACCTTATAGCCATTGATATATAGATGTATAATTATGTATCTGCTGGCGACTCTTCTCTTATATCTGTCAGGTCAATTTTGTTATTTTGGCTTTCTCTAATGAATCTATTCATTGTTGCTTTGCCTCCGCTATAGTGGAACTATAACGCGCCCGTAGACCAGTTAGGTGATTATTTATGTTTGATTATAACATCTCCCATTTGCAAGTTGATCAATGTATAGGTTTACTTCTGTTGGTAAATCTACTGGCTGAAGTGGATTGAAATATATGGAAACAATAACCCCCTTAAGTTTATGACTACATAAACAATTTCCATTATACTGTCTCTTCTTTTGCCACCTAATCCGCCATATATTCTGACTATTGCCTGAAATGTACTGATTTATGCGTCTTTATGTGATGCTTTTTGACAAAGTCTTTACCATTTAGGTCCAGTTGCTGCTGTAGTCTTACGCTATGAACAAAGGACAGATGGTTCCGGGCCTAGCCAAATCTGGAATGGTGAGAGTGTTTCAGTACAAACACCACATCCCAATATCGACAGCAATCACAGCTGTTATAATAGATTCTTGAGAAAATGCATTATTGTACAGAGGAGAAATGCTGCTAACTTGACCCGGAAAGATTCCGCCAGTACTATTCCAGAGACTCCTACGCCTACAACATTCTTGTCTCCATTACAAATAGTTACTGATGAACCACAACATCAAAAGAGGAGAATCGAGCTTCATGATGGTAGCATTCCTCATATCGCGTTACTCCAAAATAGTCCGACCTACTTTGTAGAAACTGACATACTACTTGCAAATTTTAGTTGAGATTGGTGAACAATCAATTTCGACATATGCGAGGGTATGTGTTACATTCATTGGTTTAGCTACAACTTTTGATTTCCTGTGACAAACTAAGATAGGTTGTGTAAAATACAGATGAATACCAGCTCATTGAAGAAGCCACAGACATGGAGTGCACCATTCCTTCGTGAACCTCTAAAAGTAAGGACCTACTTATTCCTATAGACTCGAAATTATCCGACCATCACATATTTTTGCACCATACTATGCTTAGAGAGTACTCTGTACAATTTTACCTGCCAGGTTAACACCACGAAGTTTAACCAAATACTTATTTATATGAAACCGCAACTGATTTCTTTGGTTAAAGGAAATGCTTTTTTTGTAATAGGATAATTAGTTGCTTTATTTTATTTACAACTTTACTACGTTATGTCACAATTAAGCAAATCTAATATAGCTACAGTATATTGCATTGCATGGTCTTCTGGCGTCTTACGGATTATACTGTCAAAAATTGAACCCTACCATGTAATATGATGTTTTTTTTAATTTTTTAAATTTTAATAAGAGTAGCTTCTGATTAAACCTTATATTGAAGAACTATACTATTACCATTTTGTAAAATATTTAAAGAACATTGTCCGTGACATTTTGACTAGAGGTGTTTGTTGAACCGTGGAGCTTTTGGGGGCCCAACCGAGGTTTGCGAGTACTAAAATGCTGGATTGAAGAATCGGTGGGAAAGTGTGGAAGGGATGCACGGCCATAGTACTCGTATATCATTTGTTGCCAAAAAGGAAAAGTTACCCTATTGCTCCAGCAACCACCAGAATTTTTGAGTCCTTGATTGACCTAGATGGCAGGCCATAGTCTGGAATTCAGAAGGCTCATCAAGTCATACAACAGCCTTTTTGCCCTGACGTCAACGGGCTAAAGTCGACAACGCCATTAACAATGGACATGCGCCCTACTGTTTTAGATTGGGTGGCATCAAACGAGAAACAATAGAGGCATAACTATCCAAGCAATAGAATGTTTGAAGTGGCCGTATCAAACGAGAAACATATACTCGTAGAATTATTGCTAGCTAATCCATGTTTTATTTACGTTGAAAGACTCAATATTTACTCATTTTGTATTCCTTGCTTTTCTTAAAATAATCAATATATTGCTGCTACGTCCAACCTTAAACAAACCGGGCACGACCCCACATTACAAGATTTAAAAGACCCGTGAATTCTGCGACAAAAGAACTAGTTGAATTATTATTTTTTTGGTAAATGGTAAGAATTGGTATATATGTGTAAAAATTTACAAGATATGATGACATCAGATTACGTAGCCATCGAGCGTCTTTAGCACAAATCGGATATTTAATTTTACACATGATTATGCTCCTAACATCCACTTTAATCAACTTGGCAGTCATTTGCGGGTGCTGTACCACACCTTCTATACGACACACATTTCATTGCCTCCAGATATGGTGGATCGTTGCATTGATCGTCGCTCTAAGAATATTACATTGAAGCTTAGAGCCTCCCATTCTAGTCGCCCATTCCATACCCCTTCTACTCGGAATACGCTTCTTCACCCACTCACCCAATAAGTCAATAACTCGCGAACTCCAACAACATCCAAAAAATAGATGTTTCAACGTCTCAGCCTGCGAGTCACAAAAATAACAAAGGTCGGAGTCAGCAACCCCATACCTCATAAGCTTCAGTCTCGTGTTTAGAGCTCCCCTAAAGACAAGGCAAGAAATAAAGCTATGTTTCGGGAAACTTCAAGCACTCCAAACAAGCCGGCCCCAAGGAACCTTCAGGCTATGAGGCCGGAGCACCTCATAAGCCCTCTAGATCGAGTAGTGCGTACACGAGCCATGCCATATGCCATTAACATACATATCCTTGATTCTGTCCTTAGCCTGACAAATCTTCCTCCAAGTCCATGTGACATCAGCTTGAGGCTGATAATCACGCCAGGCTATCCCTCTCAAGTATATGCTATTAACCCATCGAACCCACAAACGATCCGGCTGGTCAAAAACCCAGGAAGCCAATTTTGCAACAACTGCCTCATTCCAAGTCGTCAAGTCTAGAAGTCCCAAAGCTCCTTCCTCTTTAGGATAACAAATTTTATCCCAACTCACCAATGCTCGTTTTGTTCCTTCCACACCTCCATCCCAAAGAAAATTGCGGCATAGAGACCCAATCCGAGCCATAATAAATTTTGGAATAATAAAGACCATGGCCCAGTAGTTATGCAATTGAGACAGCACAACCTGGACCAAAGTCAATCTTCCTGCATAAAAGCGCTTCCGGGCACCAATACTAGAAATTCTCGACACGATTCGGTCTAACAATTTTTCACAATCGTTCTTACCTAATCGAGTACTCTGCATCGGCAAACCAAGATATTTGAAGGGCTGTAGACACCCGCATTTTGACCGCCAGATGTCTATGGCAGTTTCCAAAAAACACCCGATGATGATCGGACGCAAACGTGTTTCTACGCGCTCGGATATGGGCTCGAAACCATTGATTGCTGGCTTAGGCCCTTTACGAAGTACAAATCTCACAAAACTGACCTCAAATTCAGGCCCAGTGGGTCGTTTCCAACAAAGTAAGACTAATTTGGGTCAAAACCGACACCGAAAATATAACCGACTTTTAGCGATTGGGTCAAACCCTGGTCAAAGCCATTTCCGAGACATAAAAAACAACCATTCAAAAGTCATAAGTCCAATCCAAATACAAAGCCCACAAAATATCCAAACCATGGTCCAAAAAAAATCGGACCCGTGCGCTGCAGCTGACCCACTCGATCGAGTGTTAGCCCACTCGATCGAGTGGGCCCTGTAACAAGCCCGACTGCGTTTGATTGGGCCACTCGACCGAGTCAAGGGGCTACTCGGTCGAGTAACCCTAGACGAAGGGGGTGTCCAATGCCTATATATACACCCCCTTGCATGCAATTTCAGACACCTTGGCCTCTTTCACAACTCTATAATCTTACACCTTCAAAGCCTAAACCCTAGTACTTAGGAGACAAACCCTAAACCACCATAACTTAACCTACGTAAACCTCGAACTCCCGTGCCTAAGCCACAATCAAGCGAGTCCTATCCGAGACAAGAACATGTAGGTTGAGGGTGCAAAATCTCGTTCTCTTCCCTTCTCTTCTCTCTCGCGTCGTCCGTCGTTGTCGTCATTATCATATTTTTTTTTTTGTCGTCACATATCTAATATCGATAATAATCTCTAGTACAAAATATTAAAATACTTGCCGATTTGTGTCGAATACGAGGGATGATGGGATAAGAAAATCCGAACATTACGAGGATATCGCACCCGATGTTGACGGTCGCTTATCCCGACACCCTGAATATTCGATTGTTGAAGCAAGTCAACATCAATAATCATTTTTTTTTTATTTCGTTGCGTCGCTAGTCACGTTTTTTTTATTGTTTGCGTCGTTATAATCATCATTCATCGCATCTTCATCAAAACTATTTTTAAAATACCTTTTTTTATTAGAGTCGAAACCCGTTGATGCGGATCCGACATCACACAATCTACAAGGATTTATTACGATGTCGGGATGCGGAGGGAATCCGGTCAAGTTTTTTTAAATACAAAACATCAATTTATTAGATTCGATACCAACTCAATAGTTGGATGTCGAATTTAAACGATTTAGTCAATAAATCAAACTAATACGATTCTCGTTGATGCTAAAATGGTTGTCACCTAATTCGATAGAATTGATACGACACTATAAACGCGGAGAAAATCTATATCGTTTTACTTTAATTTAAACGACTTATAGCATCTTTTTCAAGTTTCGCTCTAATATTCGATATCGATTCAATAATCGAATATCGGATATGATGAGTATCAAAGTCCGAATCTAGTATAAATCTTGCAATGTTTATGCCCGACTCAGCAAAATCAGCGATTCACCAAAATCGAAAAGCAATCTCGCAATCAACAATAAATTGCGAAGCGAACCCTAGTTCGTACAGGGGGCACTCGATCGAGTGGCACCCCAAAAACCGAGGCAGAAGGTTTTTCGTTTAACACCACTCGGTCGAGTCTCGCAATGACTCGATCGAGTGGGAGTTCACTCAGTCGAGTTCTTCAATAACTCGATCGAGTGGCGTCTAAAACACGGGACAAAAGCTTTTTCCGAGGACCACTCGGTCGAGTCCGTCAATGACTCGATCGAGTGGCCTTAACACGTCAAAACCGTGGGTCCTATAACACTTTTTTAATCTCGATAACGGTTTTTTATGACTTAGGTCAACCCGTGTCAAATTAATCATGTGTCGTACTACTTTTCCAAAACCATGCATCATATTTACATTATTCTATAGCATCTTATATTCTTTGCAAACCGTTATTATCGTTATACCGTTACTAACACGTTTGTTTCCATTTTTTTTGTCGACTTATTTTCGTTGTTTATTTTATTGTACTAAAATGAATCCGCATGCTAAATACAACTTTGACCTTAAACTTAGATGCATTAAATCGACTTAGCAACCCATTAAATTATTCGCATGTTTAGGTAATGTTTGCATATCATTTCATCGTTCTACTAACGCGCGAATTAAAACGTCAAACGATATCTTAGTAGAGGCCGCTAATGTGCGGGCGGGGTTGGGTGTTCTTTGTGAACTTCCCAACACGTACCCTCACCCCTTACTCAGAACCTCGGTTTCCGGATGCCCAAAACCGTTGGCGCACAAGAGTCATTCAATACACGGTATCCGATAATGTCGGTATCGATATCAAATGCAAAGGGACGAGCCGAATAAACTCTGACATCCGAATGGGCCATACTTTGTGCATGGCCCACTAAGATATAGGGTGGGTTCGAATGGGCCCGAACTCCCACAAAGTTCGGTGGCGACTCCACTTCGATTTAAATTTCAATTCGACCCATCTCATATGGAGATTCATTCGCCTCCCCAAACCCGCGCGTGGCCGCGTCGGGGTGGACCTATGTCATGTCCACAATTTGGCGACTCTGCTGGGGATTAACTGATGCGTGACTTACCATCGGCATCCTCAGGGTGAAACTCGAATATAAATCGTTTAACTAGTACAATACGCGTTTTAGTTTTACGGTTCATGCATAACCCTAATTTTGCCCGGGCCGGTACTGGTGACCGACGTCCCACTATACCGTGATGTACTCCAATATGGATATGTCAAAGGTGTCCATGGTCGATTCGTATGGGTTTTGCGGCATGTTCTAAGCTCAACTCGACTTAGAGAGTCCGTCCCGATTAACGGATAGGCTATGTGCACTGGTATAGACTCTTTGTAGACCGACCGAGACGTAGAATAAAGCATACATGGCGTCGTTATAATGCTTACGTGACTATGTGCTACTTGGTTTCTAAGGTCGTTTTTTTCGAAAATCGTCAATTTTTTAAAAAAATACATCTTTTTCAAAATATCCAATTTCAAAACCCGGGACGTATACCGAATTTAGGACTTATAATTTTACTCAAAATAGCCTATTTCTAGCCGGTATTCAACCCATTTCAAAACTCGAAAATATTTTCGAACTTTCAAAATTGAGGCCCGATACGTTTTTTTTTTATTTTCGAAAAATCGGGCCCCCTCTATCGAATTTTTTTTGGATTTTCTAAAAATCCCTTTTCAAAACCTTCCCCTTCTTAGGACTTCCCGTGTTTAGCAGTGTCGGGTCGTGTCATAAGTCGTCGAAGTCTTTAGCGTCGAAACTTTGTCGATCTTACATCACGAGTTTCCTCCCTATCCCAGTCCGCCTTATTAGACTAAGGTAGGGCCCACCTACGTAGGACATACTCCTACAAAGGAGGGCCCGTCTACACATTCGAGTCCAAAGTCTGGGGATGTCTCAAGTGGACCTACCTTCGAACAGGACCCGGCTCACATTGCCGGATCCTAAGGCAGGCCCACCCTTCACAAGTCACCCGTCTAGGTGTCTTTTCCGAGTCATTTCCCTTTTCAGTCTTGCTCGGGATGTACTTTCTATTCCAGGATGTGGGTTAGTTTCTGATTACGCGGTGTTCTTACAGACAGGCCACCGGAAACCAGACGCCCGAAAATGCAGACCACTTTGGATCAACTGACCGCCGCACTGGCCAAGATCGAAACCCAACTGACTGCTATCCAGATCGACCAAACGACTCTTGCCACCCGTTTGAATGCCGTGGAGAAAGGGACTCCCATTGCTGGATCTGAGCCCACCGGGCCCATAGCTGAACTAATCAGCGTTGTTCGCAAGCTTGAAGAGCAGGTCCACTTGTCAACAAGCAACTCAATCCATACTGAAAATGCTCGCTCCTACTCGCCTTTGAATGACAAGCTACCCGCTAACCTCAACCTCACGGGAATACTGATGTTTGAGGGTACCGAAGACCCGGTCCATCACATCCGGGCTTTCAAAGAATTTATGGCGGTCAAGGGGGTGAAATCCACCATGTTCAAGCATTTGTTCGCTTCTTCCCATGAAAAGCATCCCAAAGCCTGGTACTACAGGCTCGATTCCAAGAAATACAAAACTTGGGATGATGTGGCGACTGAATTTGCTCGGAATTATGCTGATAATACCGAGATCCAGACTACAATGCGTACTCTGGAAGTGATGGGCCAAGAGCCCAAACAAGGGTTCACCAAATATTTGCAAAGGTGGAGGGCCGAGAGTGTCAAGCTGGTTGATAAGCCCAACGAGAAAGTTTTAGTGGAGGCCTTTGTCAAGAACCTCCTCCCTTCCTACCGGGTCCATCTCTGTTATGCTGTCATTCCCAACTTTGCCACCCTTACTGAAATGGGCACAAGGATCGAGGATGATTTAAGGTGAGAGAGCCTGACTAAGATCTCTACCAAGGGATATCAAGGGGCCAGATCATCCGTGAGCAAGCCCACACCTGCAGCTGCAACCCGCAGCATCTTCGATGAGGTTAACTTGCTGGATACCTCATCCAAAAAGAATACTCCAACTCGGGTATTCACGGATATAGGGACAACCTATACCTATGCCTTGCAAAGGCTATCTTCAAAGGGCCTAATCCAACCGATAGGCCCAACTCCCGAAGTTCCAGTGGAGAAAAGATCCAAAAGCTACAATGTTCAGGCCTATTGCCAATATCATCGAGGTAATGGGCACGATACTGAAAAATGTTGGAAATTGAAGCATCTGATCCAAGATCTGATTGAAAGCGGGAAAATACCGTTGCCCGGAGACAAGCCGAGTAACAAAGAAAACCCGTTCAGTGCCCGTGCTATATTCACCGGAGAGGTAATCGACTGCTCATACCTCATTTCCCCCTTTATCCCACAAATTAACGGGATATGGTTCGATGATGAGGAAGATGTTTACCTAGCCAAAGGGGAAGCTGTCCGCATCACCATTGAAGAGGTACGAAAAGCTAAGTCTAAGGCCTTAGCCACCAACCACCTCGCCACCACCGGGCGCCCTACTCCGACAACCGTCACTGAACCTGCCAGGACAGAGCTTACCCTCGATGAACCAAGCAACGACAAGGCCTTGGTCCAGCAATTGAAGAGGGTTCGGGCCGATCTAACCATATGGCAACTTCTGGTTAGCTCGCAAGCACATCGGGAAGCACTGAACAAGGCTCTCGATGAGATCAAGGTCGACTCACAGGTTACCCCCACTGAAATGGTAGCCACTATTATGCCCTATCTCAAGGGCAAATCCAAAGAAGAAGGCCCGCTCATCACCTTCTCTGAATCTGATCTTCCACCGTTCGGGCCCAATCATAACTTGGCCCTATACATCACGGTCATTTGCCGAGGGAAGTACCTCCCAATGATCCTTATCAACGACGGGTCCGCTGTAAATGTCCTTCCCCTAAGGACCGCTAAGGCCCTCGGCATTACCGAGGCTGACTATCTCCCAACGGCGCAAACTATCCAAGCTTTTGACGGAAGCCCAAATCCGGTGGCCAGGGCCGTTAAACTGACGATCATAATGGGCCCAATCGAGAAAGAACTGGAGTTTTAGGTGATTGATGTCATCTCGTCCTTCAACTTACTGCTCGGAAGGCCTTGGATCCACACAGTCAAGGCCGTGTCCTCTACCTTACATAGAAAGGTCAAGATGCCTTTCTAAGACGGTGTCATCAAGCTGCAACGCTACGGGCCGGGCCGACCCACGAGGATTCGATTTCGTAGGAATGATCGAAGAGGAATATCTCTTCAGACCTTACTTCACTACTAGCATCGATACGATGCTACAAAACTTGGGCTACTTACCAGGGGCTACCTCAAGACCATATCTTCCAGCTGGGAAGATCATCGAGGTCCTAAACGGCGAGTCACAGTTCGGCCTGGGGTATGCTATAACCGCGAAAAACGTGGTCCGGGCCGGTATTCACAAGGCCACCAACATCCTCCAGGGTACCTACTTGGGCCCTTATAGTCCGAAACTAACCGACTACTTCATTACACCAGTTTTCGGGGCTGTTTAAGTGGGGCTATACCAGCCCACTATCACATATCCCGAGACCAAAACGGCTCGGGAATGCAATTTCATCCCCGATGATATATTCACCCTTGTTCAGGCCGAGTCCAAAGAAGGTGAAAATAACTCCGAGCCTGTGATGGGACTCTTATTTGGAGAAGATAAGGCCGTCCCTGCTCCAAAGGAAGATCTGGTCAACCTGATCCTTCGCAGCAATCGGTTTGACCCAACAAAGCTGATCTCCGAAGTTGGTGCAGAAACCGGGAAAAGGGCCTGGTGGAAGACCATCAAGTGGACCGACAACCAACGACGGATCTACAAGCTGACCACCGGCGAGGGAGACATGCCAGATTTCGAGTCCGAGTCCGAGTCTGAGTCAGAGTCGGAGTCTGAGTCCAAGTCTAGAGGGTTTGGTGCTAGAGTCCAGTATGTAACCCCTATCCCTTTAGCCACTTCCACCGGAGTCTCGGGGCCTGTCCCGAGACCACTTCCTATCCCGCCAATGACCAACGAGCAGATGGCCGCTCACTTTGAGCTGTTCTCGAAATTTACTATTAATAATAACGAAAACCATTCCGCTTACGACTTGTCTTATTTCCAAAATTCTTTCAATTTCAAAAACTTTATATGCAATGACATTGAGAAACCCGACGAACAGGTACCTCTACCTCTACATCTAATCGAGCAGCTTGAACAAAGGGAATCCCGAGATCCGGTAATTGAAGAAACCGAGTCCATCAACGTGGAAACCACCTTAGAGCCCCAGATGCTTAAGTTGGACTTATCTTTAGATCCTGAGGAGAGAAAACAATTCGCAGACCTCCTCCAGGAATTCAAGGACGTCTTCGCATGGTCCTACAAGGACATGCCGGGGATAGATCGGGAAATAGCTGAACATCATATACTCATCAAAGATGGGTGTAAACCGGTAAAACAGAAACTTCGAAGAATGAGGTCCGAATGGTCTCTCAAAGTCAAAGACGAAGTCGACAAGCAGTTCAAAGCGGGCTTTATACAAGTGTCTGAATATCCAGACTGGGTTGCAAACATCGTGTTGGTACCCAAGAAGGACGGCAAGGTGCGGGTATGCGTAGACTTCCGGGACCTAAATAAGGCCAGCCCAAAAGACGATTTTCCGTTGCCAGACATCGACATATTGGTGGATAACACGGCCGATCATGCCCTTCTATCATTCATGGATAGGTATGCTGGATACAACCAGATCAAAATGGCAGAAGAAGACATGAGTAAGACCACCTTCATTACACCTTTGGGTACTTGCTGTTACACCGTTATGCCATTTGGGCTCATCAACACCGGGGCCACTTATCAACGAACCGCCACTACTTTATTACACGATATGATGCATAAAGAAGGGGAGGTTTATGTGGACGACATGATCGTCAAGTCCAAAGACCGAAGCAGGCATATTGCGGCCCTAAGAAAATTCTTTACCCGACTACGAAAATACAACATGAGGCTAAATCCTCAAAAATGCAGTTTCGGGGTAACATCAGGCAAATTACTGGGCCATATCGTTAGCCAACGCGGCATCGAGGTCGACCCAGCTAAAATCAAGGCCATTACCGAAATGCAACCACCCAAAACCAAAAAAGAAATAAGGAGGTTTCTCGGGAAAGTCCAATACATTAGCCGGTTTATTTCAAAATTAACCGGGGTATGTGAGCCCATTTTCAAAAAACTGAAGATCGGAGAACGGGTACTATGGGACAATAAATGTCAAGCGGCTTTCGATAAAATCAAGGAGATTCTGTCTGCACCGCCGGTATTAATGCCACCTCAACCCGGTTTGCCTTTGTCGTTATACCTAACAACGATCGAGAGAGCCATGGGGGCTATGCTGGCCCAGACAGTCGATTCAGAAGAACGAGCTATTTACTACATTAGTAAAAAGTTCCTAGAATACGAATGCAAGTATACAATGCTCGAGAAGACGTGCCTAGCTTTGGTTTGGGCCACTAAAAAGCTCTGACACTATATGCTTAGCCACGAGGTACATGTTTTGTCCAAAATGGATCCTATCAAGTACCTATTCGAAAAGCCCATCCTCAATGGCAGGATGTCCAGATGGACCTTAATGCTAGCAGCGTTCGACCTCAAGTTCATACCATTAAAGGCCATCAAGGGTCGGGTAGTAGCCGAATTCCTCGCCGATAGTCCCGTATCTGAAGAAGGGTACACCGATACTTGGGCTTTTCCAGATGAAGACATATTCCATACCGATACCGAGACATGGGATTTGTATTTTGACGGGGCGTCCAATTTCCGAGGATTCGGAGTTGGGATTTTATTAATTTCACCGAAAGGAGAGCACACGCCGTTATCCATTAAACTGGACTTTGATGTGACTAACAATGTAGCCGAGTATGAAGCATGCATTCACGGGTTGCAAGTCGTCGTTGATTTAGGAGTAACAAACCTTCGGGTCCACGGTGACTCATCCTTAGTCATCAATCAAGCTCTCCAAAAATGGAAAACTCAGAACACCAATCTCGTGGCTTACCAAGCACGAGTAAGGGTTCTCGAGAAGCAATTCCAAAGATTAGAATATATCTATCTACCCCGAGAAGAAAATCAATTCGCAGATGCACTTTCCAAATTGGCATCCTTACTAAATATCCCGGAGCACCTAACCAGCATGCCAATCTGCGTTGAAAGACGGTCCGAGCCGACCTATATCCACGCCATCCAGGATATCGAGATAACTGATCCGGAACCTTGGTATCAGGATATACTAACCTACTTGACAACGGGAGAATATCCCCCGGGAACTGAAAACCGGGCCAAGAAAGCCTTGCGAAGATTGGCAACCCAATTCGTTCGTACGGATGACGGACAATTATATAAAAAGACGGCACAGGGGGCTCTTCTCCTGTGTATCGATAAAATACAAGCCGAGAAGGTTATGGCCGAGGTACACGATGGTGAAAATGGTCCACATATGAACGTCCAAATGCTAGCCCGAAAAATTAAGAGGCTCGGGTATTACTGGAACACCATGGAAACGGACTGTCAATTATATGTCAAACACTGCCATAACTGTCAGATTTTTGCTAATGTACAACATATGCCATCTTCCCTATTATATACCATGACATCACCATGGCCATTTTCGACGTGGGGTATTGACATAATTGGAAAGGTGCACCCATCCGGGACGGGAGGTCATTGCTTCATTTTGGTGGCTAATCGACTATTTCACCAAATGGGTCGAAGCCGAGTCATACCGTATTTTGAATGCCAAGCACGTTGCCAAATTCATCCAAAACAAGATCATATGCCGATACGGGATCCCACACGAATTTATTAGTGATCACGGGACTAACTTCCAAGCTGAAACTGCTACGTTGCTAGCAAAATATAAAATCCAAAGGCATACATCTTCACCTTACCGTCCCCAAACAAATGGAGCGGTAGAGGCAGCCAATAAAACGATTGTTACCATACTTAAAAAGATGGCTGAGAATTACCGGGATTGACCTGATAAAATACCTTTTGCCCTTTGGGGGTACCGGACGTCAATTCGCACTGCAACCGGAGCGACTCCATATTATCTGACATATGGAATGGAGGCGGTCCAACCGGTCGAGCTAGAAGTTCAATCCCTCAGGATCCTACTTGAGATCCAAGTGCCGGAAGCAGATTGGGTACAAGCCCGATACGATTTGCTAGTTCTTTTAGACGAACGGCGGTCCCGGGCGCTCAACAATATCCAAATATATCAAAAGAGGATCCAACGGGCTTTCAACAAAAGAGTTAGGCCCAGAAATATCAAAGAAGGGGATCTAGTTCTAAAGTCCGTCCGGGCCTTACTACCGGTCGACCCAAGAGGAAAGGTCAAATCCAATTGGGCTGGGCCATATTTAGTAAAGAGGGTCCTATCGGGAGGAGCGGTGATGCTGTCAGACTTGGACGGGAATGAATTCGTCAACCCAACCAACTTGGACCAGTTGAAGCGTTACTACCCATAAATCCTATCTCAATGTCATTTGCAAAAATTTATAAAAATTCGTCTTTTTATAAATTTTCAAAAATTGTAAGCAAGTCAATAAGCTAGGATTATTCATCCTACTGTCGCACATCTTGAACTAATAGTCTTGGTGTATTTCGAAAATTGTAAAAAATCTATTTTTGAACTACGTTTGGTTTGATTCCGCTAATTGTGGATACGTAGGCAACCCCTTAAAAGGGTACAACCACTGCAATAACGAAAAAAATGGGAACGGTATTCACTAATATGTCTTTTATTAAAAAACCCGATAAACTCGGGAAATCCAAAATTACACCAAAAAAAAGAACGGCAATCACACAAAAAAAACACACCACAAAAATAGTAATAATACTTAAATAATAAAACTAAGGAGACTAGTGTTCATGCATTTTGCCCTTTCCCTTATCCTTTGGGTCGCGCGGAGCCCGAGGTCGCCGGGCGGGGGCGAGCGTTCCCGAATCACGAGGGGAACCTCCTTAGCTCGAACCCGTTTCTTCGATAATGGGTCTTCTACCATTGTCACAGGTCCAAGTCGAGCCCGCACGTGCTCAGGTAGTCTGTCTCGCGAGCCAAGTCGGTCCCGCACTGCCAGTTTCGGGCCAAGTCTTCTTTCCAAGTCAGTCTGGGGGCTCACTTTCCCCCGTGCACCTTTAGCACTAGACCCTTCGCCTTGAGTCCTAGTCTTCTTTGTTTGACCTGACATAAGACGGACCAATGTAGTTGGAGTATCGCCTTCGTCGAAGAAACCCCTATTATCTATAACTTGCTCCCTTTGCAGCAGGTCGAAAGCTTCATCAACCTTCAAGGCTGCTCGGGCTTTAGCAGTATCTGCTTTGTTCCACTTCACATAAGAATATGAAACCCAGATTGAATGGAGAGATTTGGGAATGGGCCAAGTATGCCGGGTATACCATCTTTGCATCCAAGTATCGCACATCACGTCCGTCAGTTGGGTAGATTCACTCACAACTGCTTCGACCTTTGGGATTCTTTGGGTCCAACCATACTACCTTAGTATGCGATCCGGGTAGAGATGAACTGTTTGCCTGAAAGACAAAATTACTTGGTAACGAGCCTTATCCCTTGGATCCAACCCCGTCCAAACATAAATGGGCCAGCATGGTACTACCCATCGAATCAACGGACCACTATGGAATGATAACACCTCGTCCCAATACTTCTGAGTAATCTAGCGAGAAAAGTCAATAGCCCGTCTCCTCGTCATCACCTGATTATGACGGTATTTGCTCGACTCAAGGGTAGGATCTATGACTGATAGCCTCTCATATAACCAAATCTGAAAAAGGAACAAGAAATATGAGTTCTCGAGACAAAATAGGCGTCCGCCTAAGGGCACTTGATCGAGTGCCTGGGGGTCACTCGATCGAGTGGCGCATCTGAAGTTGAAACATGGGGCTTTTATGAAGGCACTCGATCGAGTGCCCACTGCAGCGGGAAAATCGCGAAAAAAAAAATCAAAAATCGAAAATTGAGAAATTGGAAAATAAAAAAATCAAAAAGTACCTCCAATAAACGGGTACTTCCGGTCAGACGAACCGATGAATCCTTTTTACGATTATCTAAACCCTGGATAATTTCACCCGTAATCAGGCAAGCTGGACTATGCTCCGTCTCCATCAAATCAACCACGGTTAAAAGACAAGCGCTACCCATGCATGACAATAAATCCATGTGACCTTCAAAAGCATAAACATGGAGCATACAAAAGGAGAAAGCCCTACGGCTGTAAACCGGTCTGACCCGGACATCATGAGGGTTCATAAGTTTCTCGGCCAAGTCGATCAAAGAGATATTACCATCCTCCATCATGCGAGATACTTCGTTATGGGAAAGTCCTAAAAATTCTCGAAGCTTCCTTCTTGGGTCATAGACCGAAAACGGGACGGCAAGCCGAAGTATCGGGTTCCATTCTCCCACAGCAGCAATCTCCTCGGGTAAAGGACAAATTTCTCCTCGGGGAAAGGCGAAGACATGATATGTATCGTCCCAATAGGACAAGCAAGCATCAAGAAAATAACGGTCAACTTGCATCTGACGGAATGGATAAAGCTGAGTAATCACTACTACAATTCTAGCCTTCCATGACGCTTATAAGATGACGGTTACACACGAAACCGTCCTCTAGGTACATTTAGTATTTGGCGGAATTTTTTTTATCAATTATGACGGTTTTGATGGAAAAGTGAGATCTTATGTACAACAAAGAGGACGGTTGGTCAAACAAAACGACCTCTATTACTTAAGAAACCGGTTTGGAAGGAGAAGCGATCTCTATGATAGACAAAGAGGTCGTTTGATTCTTTAAAGCGGCATAAATGAAAATAATAATATTTTATTTCAACGTACTCTAACTTCCTAACATACGTAAAACTAGAATTTCAGTTCACTCTTATTTCTTATTATCAAAACCTAAGTACTCCGTCATTCCACTTCACAATTCTCCGTCACCAACCTCCGTTCGCACTACCCACGACGCCGGTATCCAAGACGCCGCACACCTTTCAACCGTCGTTCGCCGTCCTCTATTACGCCGTCCTCCGTTCGCCGGTACCATCTTCATCTTCCTTGTTATCGCGCGCCCACTGCATAGATACAATACTAGTAGAAAAAACACCTACATCGTCAACTGAATTACGTCAATTCTAAAAATAAACGACGCAAAAGGCTTTTGCGTCGGTTAATTATTGCAACCGACGCATTTAAGATGGTTTTTTGCGTTAGTTATACCTAGAATTGACATATTTGATCAAATGCGTCATGTGTAATTTTGTAACCGATGCATTTCGGCTCCACCTTTTGCATCAATGTTAAATACAAGTGATGCATTTATATGTTTACATGGCGCCAAAATCTGCTGATTGTATATTGCATCGCTTTTAATAAGTTAACCGACACAAATATTTTTACGTCGGGGCTTTAGTATAATCGACGCTAACAAATGATGCTACAATGTGTATTAGTAAAGAGGAGTTTTTGGAACGTTTCTATATATAATTTATATCTTTAACGTGATTCTTAATTCACCGGCCATAATATACGGAGTATGTTACATTCATAAATTTAAGAAACTATTAATTTCACCTAATACAACTATTAACCCAAGGACGTAAAAATATTTCTTACTTGTATTACAATTAGTCCTATCCACATGTTGGGTGTGTCGAATCACACAGGTCGGGTCATAATATGGATTGGGATCTGCGTCGTATACGTTTCGGGTCAGGGTCAAAATAGTTTCTGCCCTTTCCTTCATTCAAGGGTTTTGACCCTTTCCTTCGTTCATTCATTCCCACACTATCTCTCTCTCTCCTTACCTTCATTTTTTCAAAAAAGATGCAGATCTAGGGCATTTTGCTTCGACTTTAATGGAGTCACGAGAGTCTGAAGCCATTAACAACTACAAAGTTGCTGCCTATGACGCTGAACAAAACGACGTCGTTCTCATGAGTCCCACGACCACTCTCTTTCCGGCGACGGCGCTAGCCTTGAGTTTGTTCTTTCTTCTTTTTGAATCATCAATTGTTAAATTTCAGGTGATTATAACCTTTTTTTTTGGTGTAAATGTAAGTATATATATCAAAATCGAGTCATCATACAACCAACTTGTACTCCATATCTCCCTATTTAGCTATCAATCACCTTAGCAAACTATCGACATATGAATAATATTTACAAGGAATGCTTTTCCTGCAACATATGAGTTTTGATCTTATCTCCATACGCACCAACTGAATAACATACTCTGGACGTTCAAGCTGCAGTTTGATTCTACATTGATTCCGAACCCTCCAAATATGGTACCATACTCCTAAGATACCAGCTGCCACTACCAGCTTGCTCAATAATGATTTCAGTCTTAGTTTCCTCCACCAGTCCGCTGTACCAGCAGCAGGTACATGTACCCGTAGCCAGTTTGATAACAGTAAGAAGCATCGTTTAGCATATTGGCAAGATGAAAACAGGTGGGTATGCTATTCATCTTCAGTTCCACATATACAGCATTCCACGCTCATGATGCCACTATATTTCTGCAGTCTGTCTCTAGTAAGTAGACGGTTCTGACATACGAGCCAAGCTATAAACCCATGTTTAGGAAGACTCATACGATTCCAAACCAGTTTATCCCACCTCACTTTCTGCCTATGGACCCTTAACCAATCATAACCCCTTGCAACTGTGTATTTCTGTCCCTGACTAAGCAACGTAGGGAACATATTATTAGAGTAAAATAAATCCTTAACCCAGCATATATTTCTCCAAGACCAACTAGAGTTAAGGGTAAGTTGATAAGAAAGCTTTTTGGGGTTGATAAAGCAATTAGGGTGATTATAACCCTAATTGCTTTAATTTCATCGATTTCTTGGATTTGTAAAATTAGGGTTTTTGGATGGGGTCAATGACGTTGGAGGTGATAAACTTGAAATTCTAAGTGAGATATGTGAGTCAGTTAGTTGAAGTAAGAAAATCCAGCTAATTTTTTACTTCTGATCTGTTTGTTTTGGTGGGATGATTTAATAATTTGATGAATTTTGCCTTGGCTGCGATTTGTCAACGTTTACAGATGTGAGAATCGGGTGTTTGATATATTGATTTCATAATTTGTGGATTTGTTGGATACTGTTCGTGGGCAAGGTATTTTATTGATCTGGATAGTTTATTTCGTGATTTCTGGACGTGGGTTTGTTTCAAATCAGCATTTCGATCAACTTTTTGGTTAAATTTTATCAATTGCATTTCTGGAGTACCAATTTAGGGTATTTGTTGTTGCAATTTGGGGTATTTTCCCTTGACCTCTAGAGTTGTTTGATTTGAGTCAGCAATTTTATCAATTTTTAGGTAAATCGTATCAATTTGATATTTGTGCTTCGATTGATTGATTTTTCACCACTAATATCAATTATGTACCTGATTTTAGCTTGAAACTAATGTCAAGTGTTTTTTTTAGTTTTATAATTGCCGACTGTCGAGGTTTTCGTTGTTTGAACTCTGGATTTTCCAACTTCTGGGGTTCTAGGTCTATTTTTTTAAGCTTTTGGATTTTTGGGTATATGGCAGGCTCGTGAGTTCTTGTCTTTGCTGGTCGCGGCGATGGTTTTCTGCTGCTGGTGATCGAATTTCGATCTATGTTTCTTCGAGGTACAACGACCTTCATTCTTCTGTGGCTGTACGTACTACTCCGCTATTTCCATTGATTACTCACTAATCTGATGTGTGTTTTCTCGTGTTGAATGTTAGTATAGGCGGTGAAGGTTGTTGCTAGATGTGCCTTCCTGTAGCAATGGTAAGGAAAACTTCAATTGATTTGAGTTTTCAATTCACCTAAGTCTCATATTTTATTAATTTCCTCTAATTACTGTCGAAATTTTTTATTAATAGGGTTCAAGATCAACAACCCATGTGACTTGGGATGATCAACAAACTATTAACACGTTTAGTAATTTGATAATCGATTTCAGGAGCTTGAAGATGTGATTACATTCACCAAGGTCTGGAATTCGATGAAGATTGTGACGTGAGTTTGCAATCACTTGGTGAGTCATTGACACAAAACAGAAAGCGAGCTAGAGGTCAGTGTAGACAAGTTTCGCACTCTATTTAAGATTCGAATAAAGCTCTATATAGTTTCCAACTTTGTTGAAATGATGCTTATTAGAAGGTATTATTGATGTCATTTTATGTACTACAAGTAGAAAGCAGTTGGTTCGAAGATATTTATGCTTGCTAATCCTGTACAAAAGTTTACAGCAACACTTTAAAAATTTGTGTGTGATTCTCATATCAGCTGGTTGGAAGATTAATAATGCTCGAGGAAACAACTTAGCAGGGATATCTGCGGGCATCAGATAAACTTGCGTGATCACATTGAAGTCACACACTTGACGATATGAATGTTGCTAAGTGGGCTACCAATTGTTTAAAGAACATACACACACAACTTATTAGTAAACTTAACCGTTTGTGGGATCAATTATATACATATATATGTACTCTTTTTTCTAACTTTTACTCTATATATCACACATATATTATTCTCGCTGCTTAATTTCATTGTTGTATATCAGTTTATGATTGGATCCCTAAAGACGTATTCGACTCAACAAATTGAAGAGGTGCATGATATTTGGGCTAAGTATGTACTCCAATTCAAGCAGTAATACAGGTTAGTCTAGATGAATTTATATCCAACTTTATCATTATAGTACCGATTCTATTCAGTGTTCATGTTTTAGAGATTAAATTTTACTTATATGGTGGATTAATAATTGTGTGTTTAAACTTTAAATCATGTTGACTTGTAGTTTTGTGATGTTTATTTAGTACTTTCAAGTGAAACTTATAAAAACTACTCCGTATATGGCTAGTAAAGACAAGCTTTCATTCTTGGTTTTACGTCATTCTACAGCGTATCCGCAAAGTCTACACGAAGTCATCAGGCACTTAGAGTGGATTGACTTGGTTAGCATTCACTAATTTGCGAAGACCATGCAATTACAAGTTGCTATTATGATGTATTTTGGTTTGTTTATGCAAGAATATGTATTTTGTTTGTAAATATTGATGTTCTTGCAACCTTCATGTGTATGACATTTCTTTTGTCGAATTCTTAGTCTTTGTAATATATTGTAGTTGATGGAATCGGTCCTACTGTTTCTAATATATTGAAATTCATGGAACCGCAGTTTCTTTAGTAGCGTTATTTGTCGAAATGCAATGTTGGGTTCTTTTATATTGTAGGATGTATTGGAAACAAAATATGTAACAAGGTTTGGGTTTAGCTGTTTTGTCATACACACGGTACATATTTTCTTTTACAAAGATGGCGGTTTTAAAAAAAGGGAGCTGCTTTAGAAGGTGAAGAAAGATCACAGTTGGTAGAATAAAGCGTGCTTTACCAAGAATAACAACAATGACGGTCATGTATTTGAACTGTGATCTCAGAAGATTAACAAAGATGACGATTGGTAGAAAAAAGCGTCCTCTGCAAAGAATAACAACAATGATGGTCATGTATACCAACCGTGCTGTGCAAGGATAACAACAATGACGGTCATGTAGCCTAACCGTGCTCTGAAAGAATAACAACAATGACGGTTTGACTTGCTTTAAACCGTGATTGATTATCAACGATCACGGTGACCTATATGACGGTTACTATATTCTTTTAGGACGGTTTTCAACCGTAATGTTTTGTATGTTTTTTAGTAGTGAATACTCATCTGATTGAGAGCTACCCTATCCGTATCCATAAAGCATCAGGACCATTCTTGCAGCATCGTGGTCAATTGATCGATCCCCATGACTAAATTTCTTGAAAGGAATGAAGAGTTTCTTTTTGAAGAAGAGTGAATTATGAGGAAGTTGTGAAGAAAATCAAGACAAGGGAGGGGTATTTATAGCGTTAACACCACAACCCTATTTCCATATCTTCCTTACCCAAAAGTTTCCTAATTCTAGTGGAATCAACATACAAGCCTCGTCTCGGATTCCCCAATCTTAGCCCGGGAATCATTCATCCCGAGTATTCCTAATTGTCAAAAATTCCAAAATCCAAAAATTCAAAAATTCAAATTTTTATTCCCCAGCGCGAGTCATATTTTTACCTACGTGTTGCATGTAAAATTTATGTAACTGCTACAGGTACGATTTAAGGCTTCCGAGGCAAGCCCGCACAACTCATATAACTCCCCAGTGGAAAGCCCGCACGACATTTTTTACAAACGACATTTAAGGCACACCTTGGACTTATGCGACCAGTCCAATTTCCCCACGGAGTTACCACCATCGACTCAGGTATGATTGCTGTCATACGGCTGGCGAGCCCTTCACGCAAGTCTAATGGACTATAAACGACCCGATCGGAAGTCTGCCAGGTCTTAATCCACGATTGGCCTGGTAGCTACTCTGACTTTCGCCTTGTCCAAGCCTCAGTCAGAGTGGGGGCTCTGTAGACACCCGCATTTTGACCGCCAGGTGGCTATGTGTGGACATGACGTAGGTCCACCCCGACGCGGCCACGCGCGGGTTTGGGTAGGCGAATGAATCTCGTGGTGAGATTGTTCTCGGGTTCGTAATTTAAGTCAAAATGGAGTCGCCACCGAATTTTGTGGTTATTCGGAACCATACGAGCCCACTCATGGGTTGTACACAAAGTACGGCCCACTTTGATTTCAGAGTTTATATATGGGGCTCGTCCCTTTGCATT
This sequence comes from Agrostemma githago, assembly GCA_958450325.1. NCBI lineage: Eukaryota > Viridiplantae > Streptophyta > Magnoliopsida > Caryophyllales > Caryophyllaceae > Agrostemma > Agrostemma githago. Next base: position 53,107,256 of record OY288247.1, on the reverse strand, counting down.
GCAATATCGATACCGTTTAAACCGGCTTTCGTATATAGAATGACTCTCGTGTGCCAATGGTTTCGGGCATCCAGAAACCAAGGTTCTGAGTAAGGGGTGAGGGTACGTGTTGGGAAGCCCACTAAGGACACCCAACCCCGCCCGCACATGGCGGCCTCTACTAAGACATCGTTCGTGTTCGTGTACGCGCGCTAGTAAAATGACTAAATGATATGCAAACAACGTTTTCGGCTAAGCATGCGAATTAAATGTGAGATACGTCATTTTAATGCATCTTGATTCACGTCAAAGTGATTTAGTATGCGATGTTCATTCAAATAAATAAATGGCAAACATCAAATAATAGAAAACTCGTAAATAAATTACAAATTACACGGGCGGAATACAACCCGGAATTCAAAATACAACGAGCAATAAAATAGAATAATTGAAATATAAGCGGCAAATGTTAACTAGAAACGGACCCGTATAATATAAACTAGACCGTAAGTTGTGCAAATGGACAAACTTCGATTAATTACGCATTATATTGCGTATTAAGCAAAGGGCGGAGATATGGAACCTAGGCGTGGTGCTAGCCCGATCCCGAATCCCGGTGCCTTGTCCCGACTTATCACATCGAGGAATGGAGTCTAAATTAATCATGTGTCGGATACGACTAAAGAGTCGTCGACACAAGATTAATGGTGCGAGACCGACGATCAAAGTCGTTTTAAGTGATAGTGATATGCATGGGTTTTGAAGATTAGAATTACGTGATTGACTTTACACGTGTCGACTTAAAGTCGTAAAAAAAATGACGAGGCTCGAATGTTGCATTAAAGCTCTCGGATTACTGGGCTACAGGACCCACTCGATCGAGTCATGGCATGGACTCGATCGAGTGCACACTCGAAGCCGCTATTGACCAGTTTTTGGGGTCCAACTCGATCGAGTGGCCCATGGCACTCGATCGAGTGCCCCCTGTACGAGGCATGGCTCGTTTCATTATTATTTGTTTGAATTCGATAATTGACCGAGTTAAATAAAAATATTGCATTATTTAAATTCAACTCGGTTCTCGATGTCATAAACTTGTATTATACAATTATGAGACCGTTATCGGGATTTTATGAAATATGCTATTATGTGATTGAAAAGTTTGATTAATGACGAAATTATAGTCCTCCGCGTCACGACATCGATACTAATCCTAAAGGATTATGTGATGTCGGTTTTCGCCTCAACGGATCTCGTACTAATCTTAGAAATGGAGTCTTACGCGTTCAACTATGAGCAATCACGATCGCGTTATGCCCTTGAGTACATTGGGGCGGCGCTCCTCGAAAGGGTGCCACCTCCGTCGTGACTCGTAAAGGGATTAAACGGACTTTGGATGATCGTCGTAGTCAAACGTGTTAAGATCCGAATTTTAATATTATATATATATATATACATATATATATATATATATATACATTTTTTTACTAATGTATCTCGACACTCCCGCGCTCCCGTCGCTACTACGAGTCCGTTTCCGAGATCGATTAAGCATGTAGGTTGAGGGTGTCATTAAATCCCGACATCTTTTTCTCCCTTATCTTTTTACCGTTTATATATATGTATGTATGTATGTATGTATGTATGTATGTATTATTATTATTATTATTACTAACCGCTAACACTAACATTTTAATTTCGTGTATACTAACTCTCTAATCTAACACTTTTATTTATCGCAATCTAACATTTTTTATTTATTGTATCTAACACCTAACATTTAATTTTATCGTTTACTAATTTTTATCCTTTCGTCATTAACATATTAATACCGCGTATATATATACATATATGTATATATATGTATATATATTAGATTAGAGAATTAGTATACACGAAATTAAAATGTTAGTGTTAGCGGTTAGTAATAATAATAATAATAATAATAATAATACATACATACATACATACATATATATATATAAACGGTAAAAAGATAAGGGAGAAAAAGATGTCGGGATTTAATGACACCCTCAACCTACATGCTTAATCGATCTCGGAAACGGACTCGTAGTAGCGACGGGAGCGCGGGAGTGTCGAGATATGTGGGTAGAGTTATGGTGTATGTCTTTGACGAGTTTTGATCTCGGGATTTTGAATGTATTTGTGTGTGTGTGTGTGTGTGAGTGCCTAGAACTCAAGGGTGATGAATGTTTGAAGGTTGAAGATGTAGTGTAAAATGTGACTGATTTTGGGTTGCCAAAATGTTGTAAGTGTAAGGTGATTAGGGTTGGAAAAGGTGGAAAAAAAGTTGTGTAATGTGTTGGGGTGATGGGGTATTTATAGGGAAATACCCCGGTTTAGGGTCACTCGATCGAGTGGTGCAAGTGCACTCAATCGAGTGCCGGGTTCAAGACCGGTTCAGCCGGTTTACTGCTTTACTCGACCGAGTGGGTGTGAACCACTCGATCGAGTGGGTGTGAATGGAGGGAGTGTAAATAGGGAAAGATTGTTGACCATTTTTGAATGAGATTTGGTTGATTTGGTTGTTGAGTCTTGATTCATTTTGTGTATTTGGACATAATGTGAGGCTGGTTCGTCTCGGGATTCGACTTTGACCGGGTTTTGACTCGGTCGCTAAAAGACGGTTTTATTTCCGGTGACGGTTTTGACCCAAATTAGTCTCATTTTATTGGAACGGCCCACTGGGCCTGGATTTGAGGTCGGTTTTGAGAGATTTGCACTCTGCTAAATGCCCACGTCAGATACTATTGATTCCGAGTCCGTATTCGAGCGTATTAAGTCACGTTAGCGTCCGATCATCATCGGGTGTTTTGTCGGGAAATGCTATAGACACTAGCAGGCAAAATGCGGGTGTCTACAGAGCCCCCACTCTGACTGAGGCTTGGACAAGGCGAAAGTCAGAGTAGCTACCAGGCCAATCGCAGATTACGACCTGAGAGCCTTCCGGTCGGGTCGTTTATAGTCCATTAGACTCGCGTGAAGGGCTCGCCAGCCATAAGAAAAGGGTCATACCAGTCCTGATGATGATAGCTCTGTGGGGAGTCGGACTTGCCTTTGAAGTCCTAGGTGTACCTGTATTTGCACATAATATTTAGGTGAAACACCGACTCATGCTGGGGAGTAAAGTAGCTGCGTGGGGACTTGCTTCTGAAGTCTTGGGTGTACCCGTTTGCCGACACATGACAACTTGGATGTAGCATTCCAGGAGAAACACCGCTTTTGTTGTTCCGTTGGGAAGCACTAGCTAGCACCTGAAATGTTAGACACATAGGCAGAAATAGCAGGCATAGTATATAGCAAGATAACACATAGGAAATGCAGTTAGGATCTATAGACTGACTTGCGCTGGGGAAAATGGTTTTCCTTCGTTTTGAAATCGAAGTCCTGAAAGCAACTCACGTGCTAGGAGATAAGTTTTCAAAATTGAAAGGGGTAGAAAAGAAATTTGCAGTTTAAATAGACTGAAATTTGACCTTGTTGAAAACGATTTTATCAAATGGCTAAGTTTTGCAAACTTCAAAGTAAAAAATTTGAAGAGAGAGACATACCGACAGACTCGACTCTAGATGCGACAGGACGACTTGTTGACAGACACGACTTGGACTCTCGAGGGGTTGGACTGTGACTCGGTAGGGGGGGGGGCACCTAAGATGACAAGACTCTTAAGTTGCGCTATTCCGTAGCCTAGGCGAGTGGCAACATGGTCGAACATACATCAAAATGGGAAGGATGTGCTATAGTCTGCAATGAGACTGCTTCTGCAGGACTCAGCAGTGGCAATGTTGTAGTCTAGTGTTCTTTGAATGTTTGGTTTTGGGGTACATTCCCAAATGGGTATCGCTTCGAGTCCCTGACAAATTCTCGTCTTCGACTGAGCCGAGTACTAGGACACTCTATAGAAAGGAGGCTAGTTTTTGAAAATATTTGGATTATGTGGGTGGATGGAGAACTTCTGCCTAAGAGAAGCCCCCAGGACGACAAAGCTAACTGTTGAGAACATGACAGTGTCGTGATAGGAATGATGGTGCTTTCTTGAACTTGTGTCAATGTGGGTGGTTGTGCCCTTGTTGAAAGGCTGCCTACGTATTCACGTGTAGTGAAATCAAACCAAGCCATAGTTCAGTGGATTGAAAGATATGTTATGTTGCCTAGTTTATTAGGGCTTTGTGTGTAACTAGCCATAGCGATGGTGTAGGCTAGGTGAATCCCCAATGATGTCTTGATCAAAGGGCTAGAACAGTTAGGATGTTGATCCCGTGACTGTGAGCGTTTTCCGGGGTAGCCCCCAGAGGTGGTGTGAACTATTTGGGAATGTTCTATGCCGACCGCAGGTTGAGTTCCCGTGTTTGGGGTTGGTAACTGGTTTGGATGTTTTTGGAAATGTGGTGCCAGGTAGAAAGTGGCTTTGATGATTTGAAATCTGGAGCTCGATTTTGTGGAGCTAAAGCTTCGAGGGTAAGGTATTGTAATGTGGTAGGAAAGAGGGAAGTCGAGTAAAAATGACTCGAACTTCGATCGCGGTAGGTTGATAATGCGGGATCTGATTTTCATATCTGGCCCTAATGGTTAGGGGTATCCTATGGAGCTTGAATCCTCAAAATTCCGGGCTGTCTCTTAGCCTAGGTCTCGGGAAGGTCTTGAAGGTTGTAATGTGGGAAGGCTAAGTGTGGTGTTAGCTAACCAGCTTGATTGTTTCTCTCCTATTTGATGGTATGGGCATTGATAATTTTTGAATTGACTGTACCCCAGTCAAGGGACTTTCACTTGAGTTGAACGTTGTCCACGGTCATGGGTATTTGAATTTTTTTGTTTTTGTTTTTTTTTTGGGTTGACCTCTTAGCCCCGGTCGTGGGATCCTTCACTTGAGTTGACTGTGTCCCGGTCTAGGGATTGATCGTATCTGGTCGAGGGATGTTGAGAGTTCTTTTTTGGTCATGGCCAGCTCTTTTGTTTCGGCCTTTTGCTTTTTTCTTTGGACTTATGTTTTTTGTCCAGTTTTTTTTTCCACGGCTATCCCTCCCTTTGATGTTGTGGGTGGATATGGGGGTGGGCCCATCGGTTGGATTAGGCTTGTGGAGCTAAACCTTTGTAAGGTGCAAGCCTAGTTGGTGAGTGCAACTCACGGTGGAGTACTCTACGGTAAGCATGGTGATTTGGATCTTGGTATTGTCATCATAATTCCGAGCAGGCTTAGTGGGAGCATCGTCCCGAGTTGGGTATTTTTGGCATCAAGCCTATAGAGTCACGGTGCTTCTTTTTTGCTTCTGGTCAGACCAACGCCTAAGGTAGGGATTGATCAGTCTTATTGGAGGGGTGTTTATTGTGGGAAATGGGCTTGCCTTCCGTCTTGAACCCAAACTAGGAGACTACCTAGATTTGTCATAGGATTCGATACTGCTCCTACTAGGGGTAGTTATGTGGCTGTCTATGCCGGACATGGAACAGGTAAGGGAAAACATGGGTCTCAGTTCCTGCAGTCATTATAGATGTGCCTATAATAGTCACGTGCATGTGCTCACAGTGTATGATGGTGTTCATCATGTTCTCGGAAACACATAAGGAAAGCTTATATGAGAAATAGAAAAGCTTATTTTATTGAATTTTGAGAAGAGGACAGAATACAGTTGACTCTGACTCTGACTTTGAAATGAGGATGTAGGATATCCTAGACTCGGACTCAGACTTAGACTCGAATCGGATCCGGACTTTCGAATGCTTGGTTGGTCGTTTCTTTTTGGTAAGGTCCTTGATTGGAGGAAACGACAGGTGCCACGACTCGCCTAAACTCGACTTTGCGCGAATGGAAGAGAGGGAATCAAACTAGACATGGCCCGGGGTGACGGGTCGACAAAGACTCTTGGACCGGGATACTCGAACGTTGACCTAGACGAGGTAACAACTCTGGCTTGGACTCGACGATGAGACTCAAGCTGCACGAGGGTAAGTCCGAAAATGGGGCGATCGTTTTTGACCGCGTCACGTGTTTGGACCAACCGTGGCGACCTAAACCTTTAGGAGACTCGGGTGTTCGTAGCATAGGTACGACTCGAAGAAGACATCATAAGGACGCCGGTGTATGATGAACGTAAGGTACCCCTTAAGGTGACTGTGGTCGAATGCTCGGGTGGAGGACAACCCCCAAGTGAGACTGAAGACTCTGATAGGACTCAGATGGTGCGGCATCTGAGTGACTCGAAAGTGACACACGTGAGACACCACGTGTAGGACATGACCCTTAGAGCAACCGTGATTGATCGCTCTGCTGAAGGGTAGCCCCCGAGTGAGATTGTAGGTTTTGCTAAGACTCGAGTGTCGGACGAGTGACCCTTAGATGTAAGGACCACAAACCTTTTGTTATAGGGTTATGCCTTGTAAAAGGTTGACTCGGCCTCGAGGAAAGGCAGACGGGGTAAGGGAAGAAACTCGCGATGTAAGAACGGCAGAGTTTCGACGCTAGGGACCCTTGACTTGACTTGAATAAGGATAGACCTTGTGATTAGGGTAGACCCTTAAGTTAAAGGACTTGAATTGGGATGACTCGACTAACGGATTGAAAGATGGGAAAAATTTCCCTAGGAAAGGTCGTGGGGACCGTCCTGTCGGAGGGAAAGATCGCGTGTGACTTTCTAGTTAGGACTCGAGTGTTTAGACGAACCTTCCATTTACGAGTGTATGACTCGTGTTGGTCGGTTATGCCTTTAGAAAAAGGCGGACTAGAATGGGGAAGAAACCCGTGATGTAGGATCGACGGAGTTTCGACGCTATAAACCTTCGACAAATTACGAAAAGACCCGACACACGAATTACGGTAGGTCCTATAATAAGGAAGGTTTTGAAAAATGATTGAATTTTGAAAATTGAGAGGACAGTCCTGAAATTGGCAGTGGGCCAATAGGACCGGGCATTTTGAAATATTAGAATGGTTGCGAGTAATTTCGCGGTTTGAAAATTGAGGAGGCGATCCCGTCTTTTGAAATTGGCAGCATGCCGACAAGGCCGAGTTTTTTTTTTTTGATAAGTTGAATATTTGGAAGTTTGAAAATTTGAATATCGAAAATAAATTTCTGAAAATTTGAAAATCGAAAATAAGATCCCGAAGATTTGAAAATCGAAAACGGCATCTCGGAGATTTGAAAATCGAGAATCACATCTCGAGGATTTGAAAAAAAAAAACGAAATAGAATTTTGAAATTTGAAAATCGAAATGGAATGTGAAAATTCGAAAATCGAATGGTGGATTGGAAATTCGAATTTTGAAATGGATAGCATGCCGGCTAGAAAATAGGCTATTTTGAGTCAAATCGTAAGTCTAAATTTTGGCTGCATTCCGAATTTTGAAAATTGGATATTTTGAAAAGACGGGTCCCGAAACGGACAGTATTTCGGGTTTTTCAAAATTTGGTATTTTTGGAAAGATGCATTTTTTGAAATGACGGTTTTTGAAAAAAATGACACGGAAACCAAGTAGCACGTAGTCAAGCAAGCATTATGACGACGCTTATGTATGCTTTACACTAAGTCTCGGTCGGTCAAAATAGGGTCTATACCAACGACGATAGTATTCTCGTAGTCAGGACGGACTCCCTAAGCCGAGTTGGTCTTAAGACATGCCGCAAAACCCTTACGAGTTCCACCATCGAAGTCTTTAGCGCACCCATGTAGGAATGCACCGCGGTATAGTGGGACGTCGGTCACAAGTAACCGGCCCGGGCAAAATTTGGGTTATGCATTAATCATTAAACTAATGCGCGCACACTAATATACGAACGATTTCTCTTCGAGTCTCACCCTAGGAACCCCGATGACATGTGGTACATCAGGTATCCCCAGCGGAGTCGCCAAATTGTGGACCTGACGTAGGTCCACCCCGACGCGGCCACGCGCGGGTTTGGGTAGGCGAATGAATCTCGTGGTGAGATTGTTCTCGGGTTCGAAATTTAAGTCAAAATGGAGTCGCCACCGAATTTTGTGGTTATTCGGAACCATACGAGCCCACTCTATATCGTCATGGGTTGTACACAAAGTACGGCCCACTTCGATTTCAGAGTTTATATATGGGGCTCGTCCCTTTGCATTGCAATATCGATACCGTTTAAACCGGCTTTCGTATATAGAATGACTCTCGTGTGCCAATGGTTTCGGGCATCCGGAAACCAAGGTTCTGAGTAAGGGGTGAGGGTACGTGTTGGGAAACCCACTAAGGACACCCAACCCCGCCCGCACATGGCGGCCTCTACTAAGACATCGTTCGTGTTCGTGTACGCGCGCTAGTAAAATGACTAAATGATATGCAAACGGCGTTTTCGGCTAAGCATGCGAATTAAATGTGAGCTACGTCATTTTAATGCATCTTGATTCACGTCAAAGTGATTTAGCATGCGATGTTCATTTAAATAAATAAATGGCAAACATCAAATAATAGAAAACTCGTAAATAAATTACAAATTACACGGGCGGAATACAACCCGGAATTCACAATACAACGAGCAATAAAATAGAATAATTGAATTATAAGCGGCAAATGTTAACTAGAAACGAACCCGTATAATATAAACTAGACCGTAAGTTGTGCAAATGGACAAACTTCGATTAATTACGCATTATATTGCGTATTAAGCAAAGGGCGGAGATATGGAACCTAGGCGTGGTGCTAGCCCGATCCCGAATCTCGATGCCTTGTCCCGACTTATCACATCGAGGAATAGAGTCTAAATTAATCATGTGTCGGATACGACTAAAGAGTCGTCGACACAAGATTAATGGTGCGAGACCGTCGATCATAGTCGTTTTAAGTGATAGTGATATGCATGGGTTTTGAAGATTAGAATTACGTGATTGACTTTACACGTGTCGACTAAAAGTCGTAAAAAAAATGACGAGGCTCAAATGTTGCATTAAAGCTCTCGGATTACTGGGCTACGGACCCACTCGATCGAGGCATGGCATGGACTCGATCGAGTGCACACTCGAAGCCGCTACTGACCAGTTTTTGGGGTCCAACTCGATCGAGTGGCCCATGGCACTCGATCGAGTGCCCCCTGTACGAGGCATGGCTCGTTTCATTTTTATTTGTTTGAATTCGATAATTGACCGAGTTAAATAAAAATATTGCATTATTTAAATTCAACTCGGTTCTCGATGTCATAAACGTGTATTATACAATTATGAGACCGTTATCAGGATTTTATGAAATATGCTATTATGTGATTGAAAAGTTTGATTAATGACGAAATTATAGTCCTCCGCGTCACGACATCGATACTAATCCTAAAGGATTATGTGATGTCGGTTTTCGCCTCAACGGATCTCGTACTAATCTTAGAAATGGAGTCTTACGCGTTCAACTATGAGCAATCACGATCGCGTTATGCCCTTGAGTACATTGGGGCGGCGCTCCTCGAAAGGGTGCCACCTCCGTCGTGACTCGTAAAGGGATTAAACGGACTTTGGATGATCGTCGTAGTCAAACGTGTTAAGATCCGAATTTTAATATTATATAAATATATATATATATATATATATATATATATATATATATATATATATATATATACGCGGTATTAATATGTTAATGACGAAAGGATAAAAATTAGTAAACGATAAAATTAAATGTTAGGTGTTAGATACAATAAATAAAAAATGTTAGATTGCGATAAATAAAAGTGTTAGATTAGAGAGTTAGTATACACGAAATTAAAATGTTAGTGTTAGCGGTTAGTAATAATAATAATAATACATACATACATATATATATAAACGGTAAAAAGATAAGGGAGAAAAAGATGTCGGGATTTAATGACACCCTCAACCTACATGCTTAATCGATCTCGGAAACGGACTCGTAGTAGCGACGGGAGCGCGGGAGTGTCGAGATATGTGGGTAGAGTTATGGTGTATGTCTTTGACGAGTTTTGATCTCGGGATTTTGAATGTATGTGTGTGTGTGTGTGTGAGTGCCTAGAACTTAAGGGTGATGAATGTTTGAAGGTTGAAGATGTAGTGTAAAATGTGACTGATTTTGGGTTGCCAAAATGTTGTAAGTGTAAGGTGATTAGGGTTGGAAAAGGTTGAAAAAAAGTTGTGTAATGTGTTGGGGTGATGGGGTATTTATAGGGAAATACCCCGGTTTAGGGTCACTCGATCGAGTGGTGCAAGTGCACTCGATCGAGTGCCGGGTTCAAGACTGGTTCAGCCGGTTTACTGCTTTACTCGACCGAGTGGGTGTGAACTACTCGATCGAGTGGGTGTGAATGGAGGGAGTGTAAATAGGGAAAGATTGTTGACCATTTTTGAATGAGATTTGGTTGATTTGGTTGTTGAGTCTTGATTCATTTTGTGTATTTGGACATAATGTGAGGCTGGTTCGTCTCGGGGTTCGACTTTGACCGGGTTTTGACTCGGTCGCTAAAAGACGGTTTTATTTCCGGTGACGGTTTTGACCCAAATTAGTCTCATTTTATTGGAAACGGCCCATTGGGCCTGGATTTGAGGTCGGTTTTGAGAGATTTGCACTCCGCTAAATGCCCACGTCGGATACTATTGATTCCGAGTCCGTATTCGAGCGTATTAAGTCACGTTAGCGTCCGATCATCATCGGGTGTTTTGTCGGGAAATGCTATAAACACTAGCAGGCAAAATGCGGGTGTCTACATTATGACAGTTTCCAAAAAACACCCGATGATGATCGGACGCAAACGTGTTTCTACGCGCTCGGATATGGGCTCGAAACCATTGATTGCTGGCTTAGGCCCTTTACGGAGTACAAATCTCACAAAAGTGACCTCTAATTCAGGCCCAGTGGGTCGTTGCCAACAAAGTAAGACTAATTTGGGTCAAAACCGACACCGGAAATAAAACCGACTTTTAGCGATTGGGTCAAACCCCGGTCAAAGCCGTTTCCGAGACATAAAAAACAGCCATTCAAATGTCATAAGTCCAATCTAAATACAAAGCCCACAAAATATCAAAACCACAGTCCAAAAAAAACCGGACCCGTGCGCTGCAGCTGACCCACTCGATCGAGTGTCAGCCCACTCGATCGAGTGGGCCCTGTAACAAGCCCGACTGCGTTTGATTGGGCCACTCGACCGATTCAGGGGGCTACTCGGTCGAGTAACCCTAGACGAAGGGGGTGTCCAATGCCTATATATATACACCCCCTTGCATGCAATTTCAGACACCTTCTTGGCCTCTTTCACAACTCTATAATCTTACACCTTCAAACCCTAAACCCTAGTATTTAGGAGACAAACCCTAAACCACCATAACTTAATCTACGTAAACCTCGAACTCCCATGCCTAAGCCACAATCAAGTGAGTCCTATCCGAGACAAGAACATGTAGGTTGAGGGTGCAGAATCCCGTTCTCTTCCCTTCTCTTCTCTCTCGCGTCGTCCGTCGTTGTCGTCATTATCATAGTTTTTTTTAATTTTTATTTTGTCGTCACAACTCTAATATCGATAACAATCTCTAGTACAAGATATTAAAATACTTGCCGATTCATGTCGAATACGAGGGATGACGGGATAAGAAAATCCGAATATTACGAGGGCATCGCACCCGATGTGACGGTCGCTTATCCCGACACCCCGAATATTTGATTGTTGAAGCAAGTCAACATCAATAATCATTTTTTTTATTTTGTTGCGTCGCTAGTCACGGTTTTTTATTGTTTGCGTCGTTATAATCATCATTCATCGCATCTTCATCACAACTATTTTTAAAATACCTTTTTTTATTAGAGTCGAAACACGTTGATGCGGATCTGACATCACACAATCCGCAAGGATTTATTACGATGTCGGGATGCGGAGGGAATCCGGTCAAGTTTTTTTAAATACAAAGCGTCAATTCATTAGATTCGATACCAACTCAATAGTAGGATGTCAAATTTAAACGATTTAGTCAATAAATCAAACTAATACGATTCTCGTTGATGTATATCGTTTTAGTTTAATTTAAACGACTTATAGAATCTTTTTCAAGTTTCGCTCTAATATTCGATATCGATTCAATAATCGAATATCGGATATGATGAGTATCAATGTCCGAATCGAGTATAAATCTTGCAATGTTTATGCCGGACTCAGCAAATTCAGCGATTCACCAAAATCGAAAAGCAATCTCGCAATCAACAATAAATTGTGAAGCGAACCCTAGTTCGTACAGGGGGCACTCGACCGAGTGTCTAGCCCACTCAATCGAGTGGCACCCCAAAAACTGAGGCAGAAGGTTTTTCGTTTAACACCACTTGGTCGAGTCTCGCAATGACTCGATCAAGTGGGAGTTCACTCGGTCGAGTTCTTGAATAACTCGATCGAGTGGCGTCTAAAATACGGGACATAAGCTTTTTCCGAGGACCACTCAGTCGAGTCCGTCAATGACTCGATCGAGTGGCCTTAACACGTCAAAACCGTGGGTCCTATAACACTTCTTTAATCTCGATAACGTTTTTTTATGACTTAGGTCAACACGTGTCAAATTAATCATGTGTCGTACTACTTTTCCAAAACCGTGCGTCATATTTACATTATTCTATAGCATCTTATATTCTTTGCAAACCGTTATTATCGTTATACCGTTACTAACACGTTTGTTTCCATTTTTTTGTCGACTTATTTTCGTTGTTTATTTTATTGTACTAAAATGAACCCGCATGCTAAATACAACTTTGACGTTAAAATTAGATGCATTAAATCGACTTAGCAACCCATTCAATTATTCGCATGTTTAGGTAAAACAATGTTTGCATATCATTTCATCGTTCTACTAACGCGCGAATTAAAACGTCAAACGATATCTTAGTAGAGGCCGCTAATGTGCGGGCGGGGTTGGGTGTTCTTTGTGAACTTCCCAACATGTACCCTCACCCCTTACTCAGAACCTCGGTTTCCGGATGCCCGAAACCGTTGGCGCACGAGAGTCATTCAATACACGGTACCCGATAATGTCGGTATCGGTATCAAATGCAAAGGGACGAGCCCAATAAAATCTGACATCCGAATGGGCCATACTTTGTGCATGACCCACTATGATATAGAGTGGGTTCGAACGGGCCCGAACTCCCACAAAGTTCGGTGGCGACTCCACTTCGATTTAAATTTCAATTCGACCCATCTCATATAGAGATTCATTCGCCTCCCCAAACCCGCGCGTGGCCGCATCGGGGTGGACCTGTGTCATGTCCACAAGGGCAAAGTACCCTCCACACATCCTGAAAACTGTAAAATAGCCTCATTCCTGTCCTCATCAACTCCAGCAAAATACGCATGAGACTTACCCACACTTATACTCAATCCCGTGGCCCTACTAAAAGTGGCAAAGGCCTTCCAAAGCAACGCCATAGACTCCGATTCCCCTTTGCAAAAAAGCAGCAAGTCATCGGCAAACAGTAAGTGGCTGAGTTTCAAAACTCCACATTTCGGGTGGTATTTGAATTTCCTCTCAATTATTCCATAAGTCATAATATGAGAGAAATACTCCATACATATCGTGAATAAAAGTGGAGACATTGGGTCACCCTGCCTCAACCCTCTTTTCCCCCGGAAAAAGCCAAAATTATCCCCATTAACCGAAAGGGAATATGAGACCGTAGACACACACTCCATAATCAGTCCCCGAAAATGAACCGGGAAATCCAAAGCACGGAGCATTTGATCCACAAATCTCCATTCCACACTATCATACGCCTTATGAATATCAACTTTAAATAACCATCTAGGCGAAATAAGACGCCTCTTATACATCTGGACTAAATCCTGACATATAAGCACATTCTCGACAATACTCCTCCATTCAATAAACCCGCCTTGAGTAGGCGAAACAATATGAGGCAAAACCCGGCCTAGCCTGGTACAAATAATTTTAGCAATACATTTGTACAAAACATTACAACAAGCAATCGGCCAGAACTCTTTCACGTATTGAGGCTTATTCACTTTAGGAATCAGAGTAATATTTACACAGTTCAGCTGTTTCAGAAGCTTACCATAGATAAAGAAATCTTGGACCGTCTTCACAATATCATCCCCAATTATATTCCACGAGTCAATGAAGAACTGACTGGAGTAGCCATCCGGTCTTGGAGTTTTATCCCGAGGAATACTGAATAACGCCCTTTTGACCTCATTAGTGGTCACACTCGCTTCTAGTAATGCCTTATGCTCTTGAGAGCATAACTTGCCTCTTCTAACCAGCTCCACCTTAATAGCCTCCGTGCTGTGAGACTCGCCTAGCAGCTCTTCATAATAGAGAACAAAAACGTCTTCGATTGCTTCTTTTGACTCACAAACACGACCCTCAGCATCATTCAATCTAGACACCTGTAGACACCCACATTTTGACCGCCAGGTGTCTATAGCAATTTCCAAAAAACACCCGATAATGATCGGACGCAAACATGCTTTAATATACTCGAATATGGGCTCAAAATCGTTAGTATTTGGCTTTGGCTTTTTACGGAGTACAAATATCACAAAACAGACCTCAAATTCAGGCCCAGTGGGCCGTTTCCAGTCAAATAAGACTAATTTGGGTCAAAACCGACACCAAGGGCAAAACCGTCTTTTAGCAACCGGGTCAAGCCCCGGTCAAAGACATTTCCGAGACATAAACATCTGTCACGCCACTTCAAAAATCTGACTCGAAGTCAAATACTACACAAATATCAGCTACAAAGTAGGAATCCTTTCCTATCCAAAGTCGGAATCCTACTCCATCTAAACCGGGTGTTTCTTCCCATGCAAGTAACCTTTTCCTATCCAAAGACAGAATCCCACTTCATCTCAACCGGTTGTTTTCTTCCTTTGCAAGATATCAATCTCCTATCCCAAGTTGGTATTTCATCCTATAAATACCCCACCCTTGCACACACAATTCATACACACAATTCCCGACATCAATTACAACATCAACACAACAATTCCAATCCCGACACACAAATTACAACCCGGAATTCCAGCAATACTAGGCATATTATATTCCAATCTTTCCTCTAGAAATCCTGTAACACCCGCTATTTTTCCCAAGCGTTTTTATTCTTTCCGTTAGGACTCCGTCTTAACTCTGTCACTTTTGGCCTCATATTTTATCATTTTACTAAGCTCTATTTTAATTTTTGAGTTTAATAATTTTTATTTTTAATTTCAAAGATTTAAATCCATTTATTTGGTTTCTTCGTAAACTAATTAATTTTCCCGCAAGGAATTCTATTTCTCTTCGAATTGACATTTTTAAGCTTGGATTTAACTTATTCCTTTTCCTAAAAATGTTTGAATACGTTTCTATAATATTTTCAACTAGTAAATATTTTTATTTACAAAAATTAGTTGTTAATGATTTTTATTACGAAGCTTCGCGAATAATTATTTTCTTACGCGAGGTTTACTCGAATTACTTTGAAATGCCTTTAACTATTTTACGATTATACTTTTTATCAACTTATAAATTATTTGAGACCATTTTCTCACATTTTGGACCGACTAAGCTCTTGGTCACAAGTTTTATTACGTTTTATTTAAACGTTTCATTTTATCACGTTAAAACGTAAACATAAGATAGTTTTTATTTCATTCAATTGTAGCATTAGTATCAAGACTTTTCATACTCCTTCATCAACCCTTTTGGCCAGCCACTTTATGTGTAAATCACATAGTTTTCATCAACAAATTTATTCTCATTTATATTTTGAAAAAAACCATCCATTTCCATACTACACCTTATTCATTCATCAAGTAAAAAAAATCTATCATCACCTTCTCTTGGCCGTGGCACTTTCTCTCCATCCTAGGATTATTTTGCTTCAATTCTAGTCTTGATCGACTCAAATTCATCGTCAAATAATCTTCTTTCCGTTCTCTTCGTTAAGGTATTAATCCACGTCGTTTTCGATCAATTTTTACCTTGATTTTTATTAGTTTTCTCATGGTATTTTTCTGCCATGATTTCCGTGTTTGGTAGGATTTTTGGACGATCCCGAAGCCGACGAATATATTATCGACTCAGACTTGGAGTAGAGGTAACGTCGATGTTACTCGGTATTTCAAGATTTTAATTGAGTATTTGCATGTATATTTTTATATTTTATTTTGGCAATATATGTATGTCACGGATTCTGGAAAAAATTTTAAAGTTGAAAAATTGCATGTTTCGATATTTTTATCGCTTTTACGAGATTAACGATTAAATTGTTATATTAATTTGTAAAATCGTAATAATCGGCCTAAACATGTAATATATTTTTATATTCTGGAAAAATGTTGTTTTTGATGATTTTTAATAATTTAGTATTTTTCTGATATTTTTGATATCGATTATTGAATTATTACCGTTTTCGGACAAAAATGATTAAAAACCAATTTTTAGTTCTAGTACTTAAACAATTTATTTTAATCTGATTTTTGACGTGGTGTAACTTTCTGGTGAAATAGAATTTTATGAATGTTTTCATAATTTTTCGAAATTGTTAAGTGGATGAATTAATTAATCACTTTAAATCATCGTTTATCGTTAAAACCGTGTTTGTTGTTTAAATTCTCGATTTCTGGTCTTTGGTTTAAATCTGGAAAAAATTATAATTCTGATGATTTCATATTAAAATGTATTTTTATGATTTTTAGTGCCTTAATAAAATGTTAGGAACGATAGGTTTATTAATGAAATCGTTAATTGCGAAAAACGGGTTTAAATGACGGTTTTGTTGAAATTTGTTAAATCTGGAGTTTTGGAAAAATCTGGAAAAATTTATATTCTGTAAAATCAGGATTTTAAAGTGTAATAATAATTTTTGGATATTAATACTTAAATCGTTTTGTAATTTCTATTTTTATTAATCGTTATTGTCGAGATTGGACGATTAACGAGTAAACGTTTTAAAAACCGAGTTTTTAGAATTCTGGAAATTTTCTTTTTTGGACAGAATGTCCATAAATATAATTTAACTATTTTACGTAATTTTTGTACTATTTATTATAGTCTTTAATTAATAAATATTGATTTTCGGACAAATTGTGATTTATCGTTAAAATGCTTCGTCTTACCTAAAAGAATTATTTTTCCAGCAATTTTGAAAGTATTTAAATCTGAAACTTTAAGAGTTAAATCATCCCTTAACATATTCTAAATATATTCAATGGTTTAATTAAATAAAAGACGTTAAAAGATTTAATTTGACATTTGTCGTAAAATCCTATTTGTAATCGTATTGTCGTAACTAATAATAATTAGGGAATTTTAGCTTTTTAACTTTTGAAAACACCCTAATTAGTAGTATTAAAATGTTTAAGACATTTTTAATCATTTTATAACACTTATACGATATTTTAATAATTTCATAAAATCAAATGATCTTACTTTAATAATTAATATCGTTAAGGCCGAAAGTATTAGTTTTATAAACCTATATGGTTTACTAAAAATGTGGTAGTATGAACTAATATTTTCACTATTTTGAAATAATGTTATTTTTAGTAAAGTTTCTAAAAATAGAAGTTTCCTAAAATAGAAAGTTTCCTCTTTTGGAAAGTGATTCCTTTTTCCCTTTTGTTCTCTTATTATTATAATGATCGTATCTCTTAAATATATCGATAATGACTTTGTTTTGGAGTTATGGAATAAGGATAAGTGTGGGGTTAGAGTAATACAGTCTAGGATGTACTGTTTTGCCATCAACTATAAGGCTGGTGTATCCATTTGGGATGCATTGGTTGTTGAACTGGATACATTTGGTGTCCGGGAGTATGTGTGCATTGTGCCCTTAAGCTAGATATCGCATCGTGTTAGTCGTCGTCAGTTGAACTGGATACATTTGGTATCCAGGAGGGGTGTATATTACTTAAGCTAGGACCTCGCATGATAAGTCGACGTCCTATTATGGTTGAGTTGCCTAGTTAGAGACCTTGGATCTTCGCTGCGTGTGAAGTTGGTGTCTGAGTTCTCGAAGCTAGTTTTTAGTATATCCCTAGTGAAAGTCCAGCCTTGTGCACACTGATCGAATATCCATAACGCCATTTTGATTATTTTATTTATTATCAATATAAATTGGTTTGCAGGTTGGCAAATATGTTTATGTTTCTTCGGAAACCCTTTTGATTAATTTGTTTTACGCTAAAGCTTATTTTAATATGATGTCTTACTGTTTTCCATTTTTACTATTTTTCCTATATTAGTAATTACTGTTTTAAAATCCTGTTATACGGCTGGGAGAACGTTGACGTTGCTCCCCACTGATTGTGGCTGTTATGTTTTAACATGGCAGGTATACGTGTTTGTTTTCCGGTGGGTGTGGGCTAGCGAGCAGTCTTGGATCCTGCTTGATCTTTTTAACAATTATGTCTTAAGGATTGTTTAACCTCTTTGTGGATTGTTTTAAATTTTAGCCATTTTTATGTATGGCATACGTTTGACTTTACCAATTTAATTTACTAAGACATAGTTACAGCGTGTTATAATCCCGACTCTACAGTGTTTCCGCCACTGTACCGCGTTAGAATTTTTAGGGGATTACAAATCCTATAGGATTCCCGACCATTCACAACCCAAAATTCTAGCCAATTTTAGGCAAACCGTATAAAAACCCGAGAGCAAAACTCGCCAAATCCCTAACCATACACACCATAACTCACCTATATACATCTTAACGCTCCCGCGCCTAGGCCGCTACTACGAGTCCGTTTTCGAGATAATCAAGCAAGTAGGTTGAGGGTGTTACAAATCCCGACTTCTCCCTTTTCTTCTCTTTCTCTCGTCCATCTGTCTTTTTATACGTGTCGTCTTCACGTCTTTTCTTTTTTATTTTCTCGTTCCCAATATCGATATTATCGTACTATTATCAATAAAGAGTCGTCCCTAAGGATTCGATATCGACTCTATAGTCGAATATCGGATCTAAAGGAATCAATCATCGAATCATGTTAAGCATAATACCGTTGAAACCGAGTAATTACGATATTACAACGTGGAGGAATTATTTCGTCTTAACAACATTCAAATCGATTTTCTAAACAACTTTTTTTTTTACTCCAGTCTAAATATTCGATGCTTGATTTCCGATATTGATTCTATAATCAAGCATCGAATATTACGATTATCAATATTTAAGTCGAGTATAAATTATGCCATATTTGTACGCGATTTAACAAAAGAGTCGGTTTTCTAAAAAATCTTGAGAGCAGTCCGCCACGCGAGTCGCGCCCCACTCGCGCGGGTCGCGTAGGTCCCTGAAAAACCGTAGCATAAAAGGCAATTCCGTCCTATTTCTTCAAACATCTATGCTTTAATAAAACGACGGGCTTTTCGGCATATTTCAGGTTTCGATAAATATTTTTTTGACCTCGGTCAACACGTGCTTAATCCATCACGTGACATAAACTTTTCAAAAATCATTCATATCATTGCATTCACATCTCTCGTTCAATTTACAAGTCGTTACTAACCCGTTTGTTCATGTTTTTAGCAATCTTTTCGTTGTTTTATTATACTAAAATGAATATCGCAAGCTAACACAACTTCGACGTTAGTTTAGATGCATTAAACGACGTAGTCAAACATAATTCACATGTTTAGTCAAAACGACTTGTTTGCATATCATTCAACCGTCAAACTAACGCGCGTACACCAAAAACGAACGATATCTTAGTAAAGGCCGCTAAGTGCGGGCGGGGTTGGGTGTTCTTTGTGAACTTCCCAACACGTACCCTCACCCCTTACTCAGAACCATGGTTTCCGGATGTCCGAATCCATTGGCATACGAGAGTCATTCAATACACGGTATCCGATAACGTCGGTATCGGTATCAAATGCAAATGGACGAACCCAATAAACTCTGAAATCGGAATGGGCCGTACTTTGTGCACGGCGTACTACGACATAGAGTGGGTTCAAACGGGCCCGAACTCTCACAAAGTTCGGTGGCGACTCCTACTACGATTTAAATTTCAATTTGACCCATCTCACATGAGATTGATTCGTCTCCCCAAACCCGCGCGTGGCCGCGTCGGGGTGGACCTATGTCATGTCCACAATTTGGCGACTCCGCTGGGGACTAACTGATGTGTGACTTACCATCGGCATCCTCAGGGTGAGACTCGAATAGAAATCGTTTGACTAGTACAATAGGCGTTTTAGTTTTACGGTTCATGCATAACTCCATATTTTCCCGGGCCGGTACTGGTGACCGACGTCCCACTATACCATTGATGTAATCCAAATTGGATATGTCAAAAAGTGTTCATAGCAGATTCGTATGGGTTTTACGGCATGTTCTATGCTCAACTCGACTTAGGAAGTCCGCCCCGATTCTCGGATAGGCTATGTCCACTGGTATAGACCCTTTATAGACCGACCGAGACTTAGTATAGAGCATACATGGTGTCATTATAATGCTTGCGTTACTATATGCTACTTGGCTTCCGAGTCGTTTTCAAAAACAGTCATTTTTAAAAGTTGCATCTTTTTCCAAAAATATCCAATTTCAAAACCCGGGGCATATACCGAATTTAGGATTTACGATTCCACTCAAAATAGCCTTTTTCTAGCCGGTATTCTGCCCATTTCAAAACTCAAAAATATTTTCGAACTTTCAAAACCGTCGCCCGGCTCGCCTTTCCGTTTTTTTTCTTCGAAAAAGCCGGGCTTTCCCCCCGATTTTGCCCGAAAAAATCTATTTCAAAATCTCCCTCTTCTTAGGACTTCCCGTATTTAGCAGTGTCGGGTCGTGTCATAAGTCATCAAGGTCTTTAGCGTCGGAAATCCGTCGATCTTATATCACGGGTTTCCTCCCTATACCAGTCCGCCTTATTTAACTAAGGCAAGGCCCACCTACGTAGGACATACTCCTACAAAGGAAGACCCGTTTACACACTCGAGTCCAAAAGTCTGGGGAATATCTCACGTGGACCTTCCTACGAACAGGACTCGGCCCACCCGCCGAATCCTAAGGGAGGCCCTTCTTTCACGAGTCACCCGTCTAGGTGTCCTTTCCGAGTCATTTCCTTTTCAGGCTTTTCCTCACTCGGGGGTTGTCCTCCACCCGAGCAGTCAACCACGGTTACCCTAGAGAGTACCCTACGATGCCTTTTTCGAGTCGTACCTATGCTACGAATATTCGAGTCACCTAGGGTTATGTCACCACGGTTGGTCCGAGCACGCGACGTGGTCAAACACGGTCGCCCCATTTTCGGACTCACCCTTCTGCAGCTCGAGTCTAATTCCCAGTCGCCACTTTGTCTAGGTCAACGTTCGGGTATCCCGATCCAAGAGTCTTTGTCATCCCGTCACCCCGGGCCATGTCTAGTTTGACTCCCTCTCTTGCATTTGCGCAAAGCCGAGTTTAGGCGAGTCGTGGCACCTGTCGTTCTCTCCAATCAAAGACCTTACCAAAAAAAAAGAATATATACCAACCGAGCATCCAAAAGTCCGGATTTGATTCGAGTCTAGGATACTCTACATCCACATTTCAAAGTCAGAGTCAGAGTCAATTGTATTCTGTCCTCTTTTCAAATTTCAATAAAATCAGCTTTCAATATTCTATCTCTACTATATGCTTTCCTTATCACTACAACAAAAAAACCTTTTCGCGGCGATTATTTCGTGACGTTTGACAAATCGACGTAACTAATATACTTATACTCCTTATGAATTACCACTTATTGTAACAAAAATCAATCGCCGCTAAAAAAACCTAATAAATCGACAGGTTGTATCCTCACAACCCTAATAAAGCAATAAACCCACTTGTTCGTAATAAAGTCACGAAATATCCCTCCTAGCCAACCTTCATTGTCTGACCTCCATCACCAGAACCCTAACTGCCATAAACCGATCCAAAATCTGAATTCAATGTCCGAGGTTGTACGAGTTTATTCCAATGGTGATAGAGCGCACACGTTCCAGAGGTTACCCACAGAAGCATCATCTGCACCACTCCTCTATCTCTGCCAATACACACTATGTAATCGTCGCCCAACTTTTGTTTCCCGAATCCGAGAATCCATCAAAGCCAATTCACGTCGTCACTGCTGGTGCGTTCAACATTCACGAGTCTGAATTGTTTTATTTTAATTTGATTTTATGATTGTGTTTGTGTTTGTTTGATTTGGGAGTTATTGGTGTTTTGTACTTTAGGGTTTGTTGATACAGCCCCGTACTAGAATTCAATTCCACCATACGAGCACATACAATTGCTTCTAACTTGGTTCATCAGGCTGCATCTCAATTAGTTCAAACGGAAAATTGTATGTTATTTTGTAAATTAATTCTTGATTCAAACTGTATCCTTAGTGTTGTTTGCTGATGCATAAAATCACAACAGCATGGCTTCCTATGTTTACTGTGTTATTTGACATTGATTCATTTTCACTAATTACGTTCTTCATATGACAGTCTTCTACTTCTTCATGATCTCTTATTCCTAACTTGATTGACTTGTGTTGCTGTTGATGACGATATAATATAAATCCATTGGATACGTATTATGAACTTGTACACCTTCCAGCAATTGGAAAGGTTAACCAAGTATGTAGTAGATGGATGAGATGAGACACAAGGAAATACAGAGTATATGGAATGAAAGTTGGATGTTTTTTTTGTGTTTAGTTTTTTTGTTGCTAACCATTGGTGGTTACGTTCCTTATTAATTTATTCATACCTGTAATTTTCTAATCCCCCATCTCTGGAAAGACCTCTCAGTTGGGAGTGAGAAATGAATGGAAATATGATTCTTTGCTAAGCCCTGTCAAATGCCAATATACTATTTGCTTGATGTTTCTTTAACTGTTCTTACTAATTATCCACTAAGATCAAGCTTCTTATTGTCTATTTGAGGCGTAGATATAGTTTTCAAACTTCTATTTTGCAGCTTCTTCAAAACTATAAGGTCCAATTTATACCTGGATGGGATTGTCATGGGCTTCCTATTGAGTTAAAATTTCTACAATCTATGGACCAGGACTGTAGGAAGGATCTAACACCCATAAAACTGAGAGTTAAGGCAGCCAAATTTGCTAAAGCAACGGTCAAGACTCAAATGGCATCATTTAAGCGTTATGGAATATGGGCGTCTTGGGATAAGCCTTATTTGACTCTTGATCCTGATTATGAAGCTGCCCAGATTGAAGTTTTTGGTCAGATGGCTTTGAAAGAGCATATCTACAGAGGGAGAAAGCTAGTTCACTGGAGTCCCTCATCACGCACTGCTTTGGCGGAGGCCGAACTGGAATATCCCGAGGGTCATGTCTCGAAGAGTATCTATACTAGTTTTAGATTGGTTGAACTTTCCTCAGCATTTAGTGGCTTGTAAGAGGAGTTTCTTCCAGATTTGCAGTTGCCTGTATAGACAACGACTCCATGGACAATTCCAGCCAATGCTGGTGCGTATTTCTTCCATTTAACTGATTTGTTGCATTACCTTGATAAGTTAATTGGAATAGTGGCGGATTGTTTTTTTTGTGTGCTTATCAATCTTGAAGTATGAACGAGGCCCAGTTATTAATCATGTTGCTTCTTAATTAAAGATAGCAAGAAATCAGGAACAAGTGTTGGATATGTCGCCTGGCCTGATTGCTTCATTTTTTTTACGAGGTTGATGATATGCACAGGCTTGATTTGCTGGCCTTCTTTTTTCCGGTTACTTGTATATATATATATATATATATATATATATATATATATATATATATATATATATAGTAGTGCCTTGTGGCTTTGGACGGCTGATATAGATATATATTACGAGTAGTATTAACAAATTACGGGACACAATTTGAACGAATTATGTCCTTTCCGTGATTATGGGACTAATGTGGAGTGCGGCAGGTAAGTTTCTGCAATAACTTTTTCCCATAATTTTTTTTGGAAATCATATTATGTTTATGACGTATCTCAAACATGGTTATTTGTTTAGTTTTAGGATCACAATGATCAGGGAGCTCACTTGGATTGTCTTGCTTTGTATCCAGTGTCATGAAGAACCTCATTGGTGAATCAATATGCGGGATATGCTAGGGGAGCTTTAGCAGTTTCGTCTCATCTTTAACTGAACCTAGTGACATGTAAGCTCCACCCATTTCATAATTTCATGCTATATATAAACCGAACTTGCATGAGATCGTCTCCCGTGTTAACCTAACTCAAGTACTTAGTACATATATAAGTTGTTTATTTTCGTACACAATAGCTACTCCCCTACTCTTACCGATGTGAGATTTATAAAATTTTGGGGTTCTTGTACACGGAAAAGGGAAATTTGTTTGCATATTTCGTCTAATGAGTCTTAGGAAGAAAATGAAATTTGTTCAATGTGAAATTGTTCGTGAATATTGAATTGTTTTAATTGATGTATCTATTGCAGTCTTTTAATCCTACTAATCAAACTTGTTAAAACGCAGGAGGGTTTTACATGGGAGGAAATTGCGAGCAATCAACCCGAGAGTTTTTTCGAGGCGCGTCTACCTTACATAAATAAGAATATATGGGTGGAAGCTTTGCTTTGGTAGCCGAAGATGTAGTAAATTCTTTTTAGGTTGTCAAAACATCGTTTGCACTTATTTTGTACTTATTTATGTTAATTCAATTAAGTTGTTACATATAAATAGTTTCGGAATTTCTGAGCAATATAAAAGTTACATTTTTTTAAATTGTTTTTTCCTTTTATTTACACGTCGTATGTGAGATAGAGTGATGATATTTCGTATCGAATGAAATCGATACAAAATTTACTATTTTATTGCATTTAATAGTAATTATGGTGTTGAATACAATTGTAACAATTGTCACTAAATGACATTTTAGCGCAGTTTTCGTTTCGAATACAATCGTCACAATTCTTATTAGTGAGAAAATCCAATCATTTACCGCATCAATATTAATCGCTACAAAAATCGCCAATAAACCTCCCCTTCTTTCGCGTCGATTTTAAGAAGCTAACCCAGCGAATAGATTATTCGCTACGAAAGGCTACGGCAACGCCGCCTATCTCAACGAATGCATATTCGATGGGGAAACCTTTCGCGTCGAATATGATCGCTACGAAATATCAAAATAATCGCCACGAAAAGGTGATTTTGTTGTAGTGTATGTGTTTCCGAGAACATGATGAGCACACGCACGTGACTATTATAGGCACATCTATAATGACT
Organism: Agrostemma githago; assembly: GCA_958450325.1. Lineage (NCBI taxonomy): Eukaryota > Viridiplantae > Streptophyta > Magnoliopsida > Caryophyllales > Caryophyllaceae > Agrostemma > Agrostemma githago. The sequence continues at coordinate 53,082,123 of OY288247.1, read as the reverse complement.
GCAGGAAACCGAGACCCGTGTTTTCCCTTACCTGTTCCATGTCTGACATAGAAAGCCACATAACTACCCCTAGCAGGAGCGGTATCAAATCTTATGACAAATTTAGGTAGTCTCCTAGTTTGGGTCCAAGACGGGAGGCAAGCCCACTTCACACAATAAACACCCATCCAATAAGATCAACCAATCCCTACCTTAGGTGTTAGTCTGACCAACAGAAAGAACGAAAAAAAAGCTGGACAAAAAAAATCAAAAGTCCAAGGAAAAAGCAAAAGGCCAAAACAAAAAAGCAGGCCATCATTAAACGGTCAATCCAAATGAAGAATCCCGTGACGGGAGCTGAGAGGTCAACCAAAAAAAATTCAAATACCCATGACCGTAGTTAACAATCAACTCAAGTGAAACGGTCAATGCAAAATTATCAATACCCATACCATCCAATAGGGGGAGATAATCAAGCTGGTCAGCTAACACCACATCTAGCATTCCCACATTACAACCCTCAAGACCTTCTCGAGACCTAGGCTAGAGACAGCCCGGAATTTTGAGGATTCAAGCTCCATAGGATACACGCTAACCATTAGGGCCAGACATGGAAACCAGATCCCGTATTATCAAACCTGCCCGATCGAAGTCCGAGTCATTTTTACTCGACTTCCCCCTTTCCTACCACGTTACAATACCTTACCCTCGAAACCTTAGCTCCACAAAATAAAGCTCCAGATGTCAAAACATCAAAGCCACTTGTGACCTAGAACCACATTTCCAAAACATCCAAACCAGTTACCAACCCAAACACGGGAACTCAATCTGCAGTCGGCATAGGACATGCCCAAATAGTTCACACCACCTCTGGGGGCTACCCCGGAGAACGCTCACAGTCACAGGATCAAGATCCTAAACATTCTAGCCCTCTGATCAAGACATCATTGGGAATGCACCTAGCCTACACCATCGCTATGGCTAGTTACACACAAAGCCCTATTAACCTAGGCACCATAACATATCTTCCAATCCACTGAACTACGACTTGGTTTGATTTCACTACACGTGGATACGTAGGCAGCCTTTCAAGAGAGGCACAACCACCCACATTGACACAAATTCAAAAAGCACCATCATTCCGGTCACGACACGGTCATGTTCTCAGCAGCTAGCTTTGTCATCCTGGGGGGCTTCTCCTAGGCAGAAGTTCTCCATCCACTCACGTAATCCAAAGACTTTCAAAATCTAGCCACCTTTACGCAGTGTGTCCTGGTACTCGGATCAGTTGAAGACAAGAATCTGTCAGGGACTCGAAACAACACCTTCCTTGGGAATATACCCCAAAACCAAAAATTCAAAAGGAGCACTAGACTACAGCATTGTTACTACTAAAACAGTCTCATTACAGACTACTGCAATCCCCCTGTAACAGATCAATCCCATTTCGGCATTCGACCGTGTTTCCACTCGCCTAGGCTACGGAATAACGCAACTTAAGAACCTTGTCATCTTAGGCGGCCCACCCCTCTACCTTGTCACGGTCCAACCCATAGAAAGTCCAGTCATGTCTGTCAACTCGTCTTGTCGCGTCTAGAGTCAAGTCTGTCGGTAGGCCTCTCTCTTCAAATTCTCGTTTTAAAAATTTGCAAAACTTAGCCATTTGAGAAAATCCTTTTCGGCAAGGTCAAATTTCAGTCTATTTAAACTGATATTTCTTTTCTACCTCTTTCCATTTTGAAAACCTATCTCCTAGCACATGAGTTGCTTTCAGGACTTCGATTTCAAAATAAAGCAAAAATAATTTTCCCTAGCGCAAGTCAGTCTATAGATGCTCAATGCATTTCCTGTATGTTATCTTGCTATCTGCTATATTTGCTATTTCTGCCTATATATCTAATGTTTCAGGTACCAGCTTGTGCTTCCCAAAGGAACATCAAGTTTTTACTTCCCTAGCGTGAGTCGATGTTTCGCCTAAATGTTACATACGAAGTGCTATGTGTCGGCATCATACAGGTACACCCAGACTCGAGAAGGAAATCTCCTCGCAAAAACTCCCCAGTGGAAAGCCGAGGCAACATTTCTACTAAAGAATCGGGATGTGTCTGCGAACGGACACACCCATAGCTTCCTATGCAAGCTCCCGCGTAATTCTGAATCGGGATGTGTCTGCAAACGGACACACCCATAGCTTCCTATGCAAGCTCCCGCGTAATTTTGAACCGAGATGTGTCTTCAAACGGACACACCCAAAGCCTCCTATGCAAGCTCCCGCGCAGCTCCAAGATGGGATGTGTCTGCAAACGGGCACACCCAAGGCTTCTTAGGCAAGTCCCCACAGAGCTATTAGCATCAACTCAGGTATGATTTCTATCTTATGGCTGGCGAGCCCTTTTACGCAAGTCTTATGGACTATAAACGACCCGATCGGAAGTCTGTCAGGTTTTAATCCTTGATTGACCTGGTAGCTACTCTGACTTTCGCCTTGTCCAAGCCTCAGTCAGAGTGGGGGCTCTGTAGACACCCACATTTTGACCGTCAGGTATCTATAGCAGTTTCCAAAAAACACCCGATGATGATCGAACGCAAACATGCTTTAATATACTCGAATATGGGCTTAAAATCGTTAGTATTTGGCTTTGGCTTTGTACGGAGTACAAATCTCACAAAACAGACCTCAAATTCAGGCCTAGTGGGCCGTTTCCAGTCAAATAAGACTAATTTGGGTCAAAACCGACACCAAGGGCAAAACCGTCTTTTAGCAACAGGGTCAAGCCCCGGTCAAAGATGTTTTCGAGACATAAAAATCTGTCACGCCACTTCAAAATCTGACTCGAAGTCAAATACTACACAAATATCTGCTACAAAGTAGGAATCCTTTCCTATCCAAAGTCGGAATCCTACTCCATCTAAACCGGGTGTTTCTTCCCATGCAAGTAACCTTTTGCTATCCAAAGACGGAGTCCCACTTCATCTCAACCGGTTGTTTTCTTCCTTTGCAAGATATCAATCTCCTATCCCAAGTCGGTATTTCATCCTATAAATACCCCACCCTTGCACACACAATTCATACACACAATTCCCGACATCAACACAACAATTCCAATCCCGACACACAAATTACTGTAGACACCCGCATTTTGACTGCCAGGTGTCTATGGTAGTTTCCAAAAAACACCCGATGATGATCGGACGCTAACGTGCTCTAACGCGCTCGGATACGGGCTCGAAATCAATAATGTCCGGCATGGGCTTTTAACGGGATACAAATCTCACAAAACCAACCTCAAATTCAGGCCCAGTGGGTCGTTTCGAGCAAAATGAGACTAATTTGGGTCAAAACCGACACCAAAAATAATTCCCGTCTTTTAGCGACCGGGTCAAAACCCGGTCAAGACAAACCCGGCACAAAAAGCGACCTGATACGTTCGAAATCAGCCAAGATCAGCCAAATCAACCCAAATTAATGCCAAATCAATCACAATCAATCAAGAGCAAATCAAGGCAATCACGCCCAAAATAGCCCGAGTGGAGCCTCACAAAAATGGTCCAGGTGCATCCGCGAGGGCACTCGACCGAGTGCACCCGCGCCACTCGGTCGAGTGACCCATGTGTCGGGGCTCCCTATAAATACCCGTCAACCTTTGACACAAACACGACTCTTGGAACACTTTTCACCCTTCAAAAATTCAGCCAACCTTGCACTCATCTTACACCCTACACTTTGGAACACCATTCTCGACATCACAATACACACGAAACCGAGCCATACATACACACCATCAACTCCTCCTACATATCTCGACGTTCCCGTGCCATTGCCGCCGTTTGACGAACCGTATCCTGAGAAGCAAGAACATGTAGGTTGAGGGTGTGACAATTCAACACCGACTTTTCCTTCTTCATCCTTTTTCTCGATCTTTTATGTATATTTATATTTATGCTTATAGTATTATATTTAGTCGATAGTAACGACATTATTAACATCTAACATTTATTTCTTGCATCTAACATCTAACGCTAAACATTTTACTTATCGCATTTTAGTTATCGTTATGTACATTTTATTATAATATTATGTACCGCATATGTATATATATATTTTTGCGTAATAATTTCAAAACTCGGATCCGAACTCGTTTGACTACGATGATCATTTTTTTAAGGTTCGTTTATTAACACGATCCCGATCATTCGTAGTTGAACGCGTATGAATCCATTTCAAAGATTAGTACGGAACCCGTTGACACGAAAATCGACATCACCTAATCCGTAAGGATTAATATCGATGTCGTGACGTAGAGGGACGCAATTTCGTCACTAATCAAATTTCTAAAACTAACGACAACTCCTTTTACAAAAATCCGATAACGGTATTATAATCATATAAGACATGATTATAATACCGGCAAACCGAACTAAATCTAAATTCGTCGATATTTTTATTTAATTCGGCCAACCCTCGATTTAAAACGCATAAAATCTCACGAGTCATAACTCGTACAGGTGCCACTCGGCCGAGTATACCTGCTACTCGACCGAGTAGCACCCCAAATCGTGGGCAGAAACCTTTTTTAAGGACACACTCGACCGAGTCAGCCCCGACTCGATCGAGTGGGTCCTGTAGCCCAGAAAACCGAGAGCTCTTTTTATAGCATTCGAGCCTCGTCTTTTTAAAAGCGACCTAGTCGACACGTGTAAAGTCAATCACGTGATCTTCTTTTCAAAATACATGCATATCATCGCACATAAACAACTTTGATCGACGGTCTAACTATTAATCTTGCGTTGACGACTCCGTAGTCACATCCAACGCATAATTAATTTAGGCTCCAATTTACCGACATGATAAGTTGGGACAAGGCATCGGGATTTGGGATCGGGCTAGCACCACGCCTAGGTCCTATATCCCCGTCCTTCGGTTAGTACATAAAATAATATGTATTTAATTGAAGTTAGTCCATTTACACAATTCACGGTCTAGTTTATACACGAGTCCGTTTCTAACTATTGCTTATCATTTTGGCTATATATATTTCGATTATTCTACTTTTATTGCTCGTTGTATTGTGAATTCCGGGTTGTGTTCCGCCCGTGTAATTTGTAACCGATTTATTATTGCTTTGCTTTATTTATTTACGTTTTACCGTTTATAAATTAACCCTCGCATGCTAAATCACTTCGACAATAAATTAAATGCATTAAAATGACGTAGCTCACATTTAATTCGCATGCTTAGCTAAAACGCTGTTTGCATATCATTTCACCGAATCACTAACGCACATATTAGAAAGTCAAACGATGTCTTAGTAGAGGCCGCTATGTGCGGGCGGGGTTGGGTGTCCTTAGTGGGCTTCCCAACACGTACCCTCACCCCTTACTCAGAACCTCGGTTTCCGGATGCCCGAAACCGTTGGCGCACGAGAGTCATTCTTTACACGATTACCGGTATAGATGGTATCGGTATCGCAATGCAAAGGGACGAGCCCAACAAACTCTAAAACCGAGATGGGCCATACTTTGTGTATGGTCCATAGCGATATAGAGTGGGCTCGAACGGTTCCGAAAAACCATAAAATTCGTTGGCGGCTCCATTTCGACTTAAATTTCAATTCAATCCATTCTCATATGGAGGTGCATTCGCCTACCCAAAACCCGCGCGTGGCCGCGTCGGGGTGGACCTACGTCATGTCCACAATTTGGCGACTCCGCTGGGGATTAACCGATGAGTGCCTAACCATCGGCATCCTCAGGGTGAGACTCGAATAGAAATCGCTTAACAAATACAATATGCGTTTTAGTTTTACGGTTCACGCATAACCCCATATTTTCCCGGGCCGGCACTGGCGACCGACGTCCCACTATATCACGATGTATTCCGCCTTGAATACGTTAAAGGTGTTCATAGTCGATTCGTATGGACTTTGCGGCATGTTCTAAGCTCAACTTGACTTAGGAAGTCCGTCCCGTTTCTCGTCTAGACTATGAACACTGGTATAGACCCTCTATAGACCGACCGAGACTTAGTGTAAAGCATACATGGCGTCGTTATAATACTTGCGTGACTATGTGCTGCTTGGTTTCCATGTCGTTTTTCAAAAACCATCATTTTCAAAAACGCATCTTTTCAAAATATATTCAAATTTCAAAACCTGGGACACATACCGAATTTAGGACTTATGATTTTACTCAAAACAGCCCACTTTAGCCGGTATGCTGCCCAATTCAAAACTCGAAAATATTTCCGAACTTCCAAAATCGAGGCCTGATGTATTTTCCGATTTTCTTGAAAAAAAATCGGGCCTTTCCCCGAGCTTTCTCGGACTTTCCAAAAATAATCATTTTCAAAACTTTCCTCTCCCTTAGGACCTTCCCGTATTTAGCAGTGTCGGGTCATGTCATAGGTAGTCGAGGTCTCTAGCGTCGAAACTCTGTCGATCTTACATCACGAGTTTCCTCCCCATCCCAGTCCGCCTTATTAGACTAAGGCAAGGCCCACCTACGTAGGACATACTCCTACGAAGGAGGGCCCGTCTACACATTTGAGTCCAAAGTCTGGGGATGTCTCACATTGACCTTCCTTCAAACAGGATTCGGCCCACCCGTCGAACCCTAAGGAAAGCCCGTCATCCACGAGTCACCCGTCTAAGAGTCTCTTTCAAGTCGTTTTAGTCTTTTCCCTGCTCGGGATGTACTATTTCGGTCCCAAGGTCCGGGTTCAGTTTCTGGTTACGCGGTGTTCTTACAGACAGGCCACCGGCAACCAGGCACACTCGCAGGATGGAAGCTACTTTAGGCAGTCTGAAAACCTCTGTGGACGCCATGGTCGGCAAACAGGCCGAGATCGAAGCCCAACTGAATGAGATGAGGGCTGGGCAGATTGCTATCATCACTCGTCTGGCTACAGTGGAGCAAAGGACTCCAAATACTGGGGTCATGGAACCCCTAGCTGAACTAGTTAGCTCGGTTCGCAGATTGGAAGAGCAAGTCCACCTGACTGGATGTAACAATATTCACCGGGAAAACAGTCGGGAGTACTCGCCGGTAAGTGACAAACTGCCCGCAAACCTGAATCTCACGGGCTTACCCATGTTCGAAGGGACTGAAGACCCGTTACTACATGTACGGGCCTTCAAGGAGTTCATGGCTATTAAGGGAGTGGACTCTTCCATGTTCAAAAACCTCTTCGCTGCATCTCTAGAGAAACACCCAAAGGCCTGGTACTACAGGCTAGATCCCAAGAAGTTTTCGACATGGGATGATGTGGCTACGGAATTTGCTCGGAACTATGCTGACAACACCGAGATCCAGACCACAATGCGGTCCCTATGGGTTATGGCCCAAGAACCTAAGGAGGGCTTTACCAAATACCTCCAACGTTGGAGGGCTGAAAGTGTGAAACTGGTCGATAAGCCCAGTGAGAAGACTTTAGTGGAGGCTTTTGTCAAGAACCTCCTCTGTAACACCCCTGATTTTTATAAATTAAATTAAATTAAAATTATGTTCGTATTTCTATTTCGTTTACGATTTAACTCGTGATTCTTAAAATTATTATAACGAATTTATCGTTTAATCGTTTCAAACTCCTAAATTCTATTTGACTCGAAAACTCTCCTTATATTTAAAATATATTTTTATTTTCGCTTCGATTTATTTTATACATTTAATTTAATTCTTATCGAAAGACTATTTCGACGATTTAAATTCTAAATTCTTTTTATTTATATATTTTAAGCTCGAAGCTCATTTATTTTAAGTTTCGTCAAAATATTTATTTCCTTCCCTCGAGAAATCAACTTAATTCACTTTATTGAAAATTTATTATTTATCAGGATATACTATTTGATCGTCTAATTATTTATTTTTTTTCAACTTCGTTTTCGTCTCGAATAATTTATTTACTCATTTTATTTGACGGCCCAATTATTTATTAATTTATTAACTCGTTTTAATTCGATTCGTGGGTCAGTCAACTTATCGTTACGGAATTCGTCTCATACCCGATTCATTTAATTATCCGTTTGTCTTACTCTCTTTTATTTGGTGAGCTGTTTCATCCCCCTTTCACCTTTTTCAATTCCATATACGTTCCCTTGTCATTTTTCTTTTAATCTCCACCGCTTCACCCCTTGTACTCCCTTTTCATTCAACCCCTTAATTTCTTATTCCCCTTCCCTGGCAACCTCCTCCTCGTTTTCACCCTTCGCTTTCTCTGTCATTCACTCGTCCTTTTCCCTTGTTCCTCCCATCGTTTTGCCCTCTCTGCTGATGCTACTGTTTTTGCTGCTGCGTTCTGTCCTCCTTTCTCTCGTTCTTATTTTCTTTGTTGGCGGTCTCGCATCTCCTTCCCCCTCGTTGTCCTGCTGCCACGCTGCTGCTTTTAACGTGAGCAAAGGTAGCCCTTTTACTCTCCTTCTTCTCTTCGTCTCCTGCTATTCTTATTGTTCTAATATATTACAACTTCCTTGTTATCATTTTTGTCGGTCCTATTCCTTCCCCGTCCTTCAGTCCGTGTCTCCCCCTCTCTGCTATTGTGTTGTGTTTGCTTCTCCGATGTCGATATTTAGTTATGACAATTTTGACAGTGCTGATGCTAATATCGTTGTTTGTTGTCGATATACGATGTTGTTCGTTCCTTTACTCTTTCTCTCCTGTTCGTTCGGTCTGCTGATGCTTATCGTTTCTCTATTTTTCTGTCCATCTGCTGCTGTATGATGCTACTGACTATCCTCGTTGGACTGCTGTTCTTTTTCCTCGAGTCCATTTTGACACGTGTCTTGCTGTTTGTTGTAGCTTCGTAACTGCTGCTAGTCTGCTACTCTTCATTTCTTCTGCTCGCTGTTTCTATTATCGTTGATCAGGTCCGTTTTTGGTCCGTCTTTTGTTACCGTCATTGTTGGATCGTCATCCCTGCTGGTTTGTTGAGCATTTGGTGGTTGCTAGCTGATCGTCGCTGTTGTCGATGCTTGCACAGGTTGCTGATTCACCCCTTTTGTCGCTGCAAGTTCCGTTACGCTACCGTGGTCGCAACGGTTCTGATGTTATGAACTGCAAGTTCTGTTTTGTGTGTCTTTTAGCCTTCCTTCGTCTTAATTCGTTCGTCGTTTCATTTCTTGCTCGTCCAACTCGAGGGTAAATTACTTACTCTCTTTTCCCCGTCTTGATTTATAGTTGATACCTCCTCCTCTCATCTGTTTTCCTTGTCACATTTCTGTGTCAACTCTAGTCTTTTCCAACTTTCCTTAATACCGGTTTCTTTGTTTCTATTTCTTTTGTCTCGATTCTCGTTGGAGCCTCGAAGCCCGTTTTTTTAAGACAAGTGTAAGAGCGGTTGGAATTTGGATTCATCAAGAGGGCAAGCACATGAGCATTCAGTTATCGACCTAAGGTAACTTTAGGACGTTACTCGATTTTATATCGTATGTTTGAGTAGTAGTATGTAGTAAATATTTTAACTTCGGTTTTCTATTTTTAGCTATATATTATTGCTAATTATATTAATTTTAAATCGTATGCCTTTCTATATTTTTATAACTTTAGATATCATTTTATAAATCGTTAATGATTTAATTATTTACGATCGGTGTAATATTTTGTTGGTTATCGTGAAACTAGTAACTAAATAATATCGATTTCATATTTTCGTCATATTTCGTTAATTTGTATACCTGTTTAATAAATTAATTTTCGTTTTACGATTTATACTAATAAATGAGAAAATAGTCGATTTAGTTTTAAATACATTTTAGTAGAGACTATTTTCACTAATAATTTCCTATTTGTTTTCGATCGACTATTTTCATAAAATTTGTATTATTTATAAATCAAAGCTATTTCGTAAAGATAATTTGAAACCTTTATAAAATTCATTTCATTTATAAAACTCGTTGACTCAATTAATTTTGATATCATTTTTCTTAAAATATCTCTTTTCTAAGATTTATTGTTTTAACTCGATTTCCTAAATTATTTATAAAATACTATATAATGACTTATTATATTTTATTTATATTTTGAGTAACGAATTTAGAAATATAATAAAGTTACGATAACGACGATAATAATAAAATGTTAATTTTGTTAGAAATGCTATTTTTAATACATTTCACATATTTTAATAACTTACGTATATTCTATAATAATATTTCTATTTTAAGTAAGTTTCTAAAATTAGTAAGTTTCTATTTATAGAAAGTTTCCATTTTTATATAAAATGATTTTTCTTTCCTTTTATCCTCATATTATCTATATTGATTATATTTATCTTTTGAACATCGATAATGGCTGTTTTGGAGTTATGGAATGAGGACAAGTGTATGGGTAGAGTAATACAGTCTAGGGTATACGTTTTGCCATCAACTATAAAGCTGGTGTGTCTATGTTGAGACGCATTGGTCGTTGAACTGAGCATGGTTTGTGTTCAGGAGTGTGTATATTTTGACCTTAAACTTAGATATCGCATCGTGTAAGTCGCGTCGGGTTGAACTGGATATGGTTTGTATCCAGGAGGGGTGTGCACTACTTAAACTAGGACCTCGCTGCACGCAGTCCTGTTATGGTTGAGTTGCCTAGTTAGAGACCGAAGTCTAATTTGTTTTGACTAAGTCCTCGAAGCTAGTTTGAGTATTATCCTAGTGAAAGTCTATTCCGTTGCACTGATTGATTTCCATAACGCCATTTCCGAATATTATTATTATCGATTGATATTGACTTGCAGGTTTGCAAATGCTTCAAGTTTCGCTGAAAACTTATTTTTATTATATCATTTTAATGTTTTCTCATTTTAATTATTTTGATATAGTAATACTATTATTTTTCCATATGATATAATATGGCTGGGAGAACGTCCGAGTTACTCCCCACTGACGTGGCTGTTATGTTTATAACATGACAGGTATTTGCTGCTGGGTTTTGGGTGTGAGCTAGAGAGTAGCGTGGATCCTACTCTTTCTTCATTTATGTAATTTATGGATTTGTATAACCCGTTTGGTGAATTTTCTCTTTAGCCCGTTTGTAAAAAGAGGCCTTTGTATTGACTTACCATTTCTTTTAATAAGATATAGTTTGTCAGTGTGTTTTAATCCCAACTCTACAGTGTTTCCGCCACTGTAATGCGTTAGAATTTCTAGGGGATTACAGTTGGTATCAGAGCATTGTTGCTCCCGACGCTTACACCTGATTCTAGGAAAAATACCAGTAAATGATTTGAACATTAAATAAATATGAGTGAGAGATGGGTAGAAATAAAATAAGGACTTAACTGTTAGGTTTATATGTTCTTGTAACTCAATGATTAGCATTGAATATATGTTGCTTTTGTCTGGAAGAAGATGAATCGACAAGATGTTGATAGGATGCTGCTCCAGTTCGGAATCAGACCTGCTCAGAACCCTCAACACCTGCTGACTCGAGTGGACAACTTGGTGCTCCAAGAAGGATGTCGATGGTGACTTTTCAGCTCCGGTTTAGTTTGCTCAAGCTACAGGTTAGATGATCACGAGTAGATTCATGTTCCATGTTGTAGCAGTAGATCCAGATGGAGCGACCCAAATGTTGTGTGCTCATTCCTCTACAAGAAGATGAAATTATTCCGGGAATTCCTTTGTGGAACCGCAGAGGTCCAAACTTTCCCTTCTCGTTTAAGATCTAGAATCATTGATTCTTTTCTCCCTGCCTCTACTTCTTCCAACCCTTCTTATAAATTCTCATCTTCATTCTTGAGATAAATCTTCGATTAATTCTCTTACTTTACCATCTTTCCTCTTGAGATTCTTGGTTTGACCGAATTCCGTCTCAGTGAACGCTGTGCAAAGTCATAGATGTTTGAGGTTTAGTAAACCCTTGTTACATGGTTTGAGGATTGTGAGTTATACCCTGTTATCTATCTTAGTAAGCTTTTGAGGATCGATTTGAATGATAAATTGTCAATTAATGGAATTAGGATGATACTTTAGACATTGTGCTTTGGGTTATAGGTTACATGATTATGTAGAGTACTTAAAGTTGAATGATCTTTCGGGGTAGTAAGAGTATGTCATATTTTGATGGATGCCTAATACCTAACCTAGAACCAAACTAAGTGTAACTGATAATATTACTTTGGGACTCTTACCTAATGCTTATTTGTTGGATGCATCGTGAATATTTGGGGTCATAAAGTATTGTTTAAAGTGTTAGCCTGAGTGTGGTGGTACCATTAAAGGTTTTCATTAACATCGTTAGAAATTTTGGTTGACATAGATTACCCGTGTTTCTTGTGGATTAGATCGTTGATCGTTGTTTAGGGTTGTAACCCATGAACTTTGGAGTTGAGTGATCTAACTTGGATAAATTGTTGTTAACCTTGAAGAAGAGAAACATATTGCACAATTAAAGGTTGAATTTATCGCGTTGTCTTGAGGAATACTTGATGCCAATAATCTTAATGGATTTATAGTTCAAAACCCTTAGACCAACGAGATTGTGGATTCGTTGAGTCAATAAATATTTTAGTGGTTTCGCGGTCGATATGCAATTTGATGGAATTTTCAGAAACCTTAGTTGAATGACGTGTTTGAAGGTGTGAGTATTTCCGCCATTACCTTTAGGTTTGAGCGTGTTTGAGGATTTGTTGTACTTTCCCTACTTCTGTACTTGTGGCATATTAAATAGGCTGGTGATCATTTTGAGGATTCTGTGCCCGAGCATTGTTATATTGGTGGACCTTGTTTAGTGTTCCTTACTCGAGAAATTTAGAGTATACCTCGAGTTCAAACCCTATGAGCTTTGAATTTAGGAGCCTTATCGATCAAGAGTTTGGGTGTGTTTTAACGACCGTTGGAATTTTAAGTAATGAGTTTAGATTCTAAAACATTTGTGGATTGTATCTTGTCGTTTGAACGATTTGATAATCAGGTAAGACATTTTTGGGATTGTGACACAGTAATACCACCTAGTGCCTAATATTGGACTTGACGTATTTGATGGAAATTAGGAACCCGTGTTGTGGTTGTCGTACCGGGAATCTCGATATGGTTAATTTATTCTTCAATCCTTGAGAGCTCTATTTGACTCTCAAATTCGTCCTCCCCTTAGCTTCTCTTGAATCCCGCTTCTTCTTCTTCAGCCAATCCCTTCCGGCTTCTTAATCGGGTTTGAAAACTTTTTTTTTGATTTGTCGTTGACTTTGACTCTATTTATCCATTTAATTTTTTCCTCAAACTTGTGTTGTGAAAAGATTGACTAATTTACAAATATTGAATTTTCATGAGATTTTAACATTTTGAGTTATAAATTTCAAAACTTTGTATTTCGTCTTTGTTTTATTTTTGTTTCCGTTTCAAAGGGTCTAAATAATTTATTTTAAAGTATTTCGAAATTATTTAAAATTTTGATTTTGATTTTCGCGTGATCGAGATTTTATGAAAACTTTCATAATTGCAAATATTTTGGATTTTTATAAGATTATTATGTAAAACGATTAAAAATTTCTGAAAAACTTCATACGTCTATATTTTTTGTTTTATTGTCATTAGACTTTAAATCTGTTATTGAAAATGTTTGACGACTGGTTCGATTATTATTTACTAACCACAAAACTTGATTTCTCAATTTTTTGCTTCGTCTTAAAACAAGGTATGGTCGAATTTCTTAATTAAAACGTTTCACTGTTGTTTTGAAAATATTTGGGTACTCTTCTCTCTCGAGTTCTTTTACAAACATTATTTATCGTCATTATTTTATAAAATAATTTTTAACTTGCGATTTTATTAATTTAAATGCTTTTAAACTTTGGGAATTGAGCCCAACTCATCTTGAAATAAATTTTGTCTTCGATTTCAATTTCGATTTCATATCACGTTTGAAGTTGTAAAATTTTTAAAAAAAAATAGAGGGTGTGATGCGAGTTAAGCATTCTCATTTTGTTCAAGTGATATAACCTTGTTTTCCACTCTATTATTATGTTTTTGTTAGTTTCGAGGACGAAACTTCTTTTTAGTGGGGAAGATTGTAACACCCCTGATTTTTATAAATTAAATTAAATTAAAATTATGTTCGCATTTCTATTTCGTTTACGATTTAACTCGTGATTCTTAAAATTATTATAACGAATTTATCGTTTAATCGTTTCAAACTCCTAAATTCTATTTGACTCGAAAACTCTCCTTATATTTAAAATATATTTTTATTTCCGCTTCGATTTATTTTATACATTTAATTTAATTCTTATCGAAAGACTATTTCGACGATTTAAATTCTAAATTCTTTTTATTTATATATTTTAAGCTCGAAGCTCATTTAATTTAAGTTTCGTCAAAATATTTATTTCCTTCCCTCGAGAAATCAACTTAATTCACTTTACTGAAAATTTATTATTTATCAGGATATACTATTTGATCGTCTAATTATTTATTTATTTTCAACTTCGTTTTCGTCTCGAATAATTTATTTACTCATTTTATTTGACGGCCCAATTATTTATTAATTTTATTAACTCGTTTTAATTCGATTCATGGGTCAGTCAACTTATCGTTACGGAATTCGTCTCATACCCGATTCATTTAATTATCCGTTTGTCTTACTCTCTTTTATTTGGTGAGCTGTTTCATCCCCCTTTCACCTTTTTCAATTCCATATACGTTCCCTTGTCATTTTTCTTTTAATCTCCACCGCTTCACCCCTTGTACTCCCTTTTCATTCAACCCCTTAATTTCTTATTCCCCTTCCCTGGCAACCTCCTCCTCGTTTTCACCCTTCGCTTTCTCTGTCATTCACTCGTCCTTTTCCCTTGTTCCTCCCATCGTTTTGCCCTCTCTGCTGATGCTACTGTTTTTGCTTCTGCGTTCTATCCTCCTTTCTCTCGTTCTTATTTTCTTTGTTGGCGGTCTCGCATCTCCTTCCCCCTCGTTGTCCTGCTGCCACGCTGCTGCTTTTAACGTGAGCAAAGGTAGCCCTTTTACTCTCCTTCTTCTCTTCGTCTCCTGCTATTCTTATTGTTCTAATATATTACAACTTCCTTGTTATCATTTTTGTCGGTCCTATTCCTTCCCCGTCCTTCAGTCCGTGTCTCCCCCTCTCTGCTATTATGTTGTGTTTGCTTCTCCGATGTCGATATTTAGTTATGACAATTTTGACAGTGCTGATGCTAATATCGTTGTTTGTTGTCGATATACGATGTTGTTCGTTCCTTTACTCTTTCTCTCCTGTTCGTTCGGTCTGCTGATGCTTATCGTTTCTCTATTTTTCTGTCCATCTGCTGCTGTATGATGCTACTGACTATCCTCGTTGGACTGCTGTTCTTTTTCCTCGAGTCCATTTTGACACGTGTCTTGCTGTTTGTTGTAGCTTCGTAACTGCTGCTAGTCTGCTACTCTTCATTTCTTCTGCTCGCTGTTTTTATTATCGTTGATCAGGTCCGTTTTTGGTCCGTCTTTTGTTACCGTCATTGTTGGATCGTCATCCCTGCTGGTTTGTTGAGCATTTGGTGGTTGCTAGCTGATCGTCGCTGTTGTCGATGCTTGCACAGGTTGCTGATTCACCCCTTTTGTCGCTGCAAGTTCCGTTACGCTACCGTGGTCGCAACGGTTCTGATGTTATGAACTGCAAGTTCTGTTTTGTGTGTCTTTTAGCCTTCCTTCGTCTTAATTCGTTCGTCGTTTCATTTCTTGCTCGTCCAACTCGAGGGTAAATTACTTACTCTCTTTTCCCCGTCTTGATTTATAGTTGATACCTCCTCCTCTCATCTGTTTTCCTTGTCACATTTCTGTGTCAACTCTAGTCTTTTCCAACTTTCCTTAATACCGGTTTCTTTGTTTCTATTTCTTTTGTCTCGATTCTCGTTGGAGCCTCGAAGCCCGTTTTTTTAAGACAAGTGTAAGAGCGGTTGGAATTTGGATTCATCAAGAGGGCAAGCACATGAGCATTCAGTTATCGACCTAAGGTAACTTTAGGACGTTACTCGATTTTATATCGTATGTTTGAGTAGTAGTATGTAGTAAATATTTTAACTTCGGTTTTCTATTTTTAGCTATATATTATTGCTAATTATATTAATTTTAAATCGTATGCCTTTCTATATTTTTATAACTTTAGATATCATTTTATAAATCGTTAATGATTTAATTATTTACGATCGGTGTAATATTTTGTTGGTTATCGTGAAACTAGTAACTAAATAATATCGATTTCATATTTTCGTCATATTTCGTTAATTTGTATACCTGTTTAATAAATTAATTTTCGTTTTACGATTTATACTAATAAATGAGAAAATAGTCGATTTAGTTTTAAATACATTTTAGTAGAGACTATTTTCACTAATATTTTCCTATTTGTTTTCGATCGACTATTTTCATAAAATTTGTATTATTTATAAATCAAAGCTATTTCGTAAAGATAATTTGAAACCTTTATAAAATTCATTTCATTTATAAAACTCGTTGACTCAATTAATTTTGATATCATTTTTCTTAAAATATCTCTTTTCTAAGATTTATTGTTTTAACTCGATTTCCTAAATTATTTATAAAATACTATATAATGACTTATTATATTTTATTTATATTTTGAGTAACGAATTTAGAAATATAATAAAGTTACGATAACGACGATAATAATAAAATGTTAATTTTGTTAGAAATGCTATTTTTAATACATTTCACATATTTTAATAACTTACGTATATTCTATAATAATATTTCTATTTTAAGTAAGTTTCTAAAATTGGTAAGTTTCTATTTATAGAAAGTTTCCATTTTTATATAAAATGATTTTTCTTTCCTTTTATCCTCATATTATCTATATTGATTATATTTATCTTTTGAACATCGATAATGGCTGTTTTGGAGTTATGGAATGAGGACAAGTGTATGGGTAGAGTAATACAGTCTAGGGTATACGTTTTGCCATCAACTATAAAGCTGGTGTGTCTATGTTGAGACGCATTGGTCGTTGAACTGAGCATGGTTTGTGTTCAGGAGTGTGTATATTTTGACCTTAAACTTAGATATCGCATCGTGTAAGTCGCGTCGGGTTGAACTGGATATGGTTTGTATCCAGGAGGGGTGTGCACTACTTAAACTAGGACCTCGCTGCACGCAGTCCTGTTATGGTTGAGTTGCCTAGTTAGAGACCGAAGTCTAATTTGTTTTGACTAAGTCCTCGAAGCTAGTTTGAGTATTATCCTAGTGAAAGTCTATTCCGTTGCACTGATTGATTTCCATAACGCCATTTCCGAATATTATTATTATCGATTGATATTGACTTGCAGGTTTGCAAATGCTTCAAGTTTCGCTGAAAACTTATTTTTATTATATTATTTTAATGTTTTCTCATTTTAATTATTTTGATATAGTAATACTATTATTTTTCCATATGATATAATATGGCTGGGAGAACGTCCGAGTTACTCCCCACTGACGTGGCTGTTATGTTTATAACATGACAGGTATTTGCTGCTGGGTTTTGGGTGTGAGCTAGAGAGTAGCGTGGATCCTACTCTTTCTTCATTTATGTAATTTATGGATTTGTATAACCCGTTTGGTGAATTTTCTCTTTAGCCCTTTTGTAAAAAGAGGCCTTTGTATTGACTTACCATTTCTTTTAATAAGATATAGTTTGTCAGTGTGTTTTAATCCCAACTCTACAGTGTTTCCGCCACTGTAATGCGTTAGAATTTCTAGGGGATTACATCCTCCCTTCCTATCAGGTCCACCTCCGGTATGCAGTCATACCCAATTTCACAACTCTTACTGAAATGGGCATGAGGATTGAAGACGATCTAAGACTAGAGAGCCTGACTAAGGCCCCTAGCAAGGGATATCAAGGAGCCTCCTCATCCACTACCAAGCCTCCGGCCGCAACCCGAAGCATCTTCGACACGGTTAATCTCTTGGATGCCTCATCCAAAAAGGACTACCCCTCCTAGGATATTCACTAATATAGAGACTACCTATACATATGCCTTACAAAGGCTATCTTCCAAAGGCCTGATCCAACCGATAGGCCCAATTCCTGAAGTCCCAGTCGAAAAACGCACCAAAGGCTACAATGCCCAAGCCTATTGCCAATATCATCGGGGCAATGGGCATGATACCGAGAAATGTTGGAAGCTGAAGCATCTGATTCAGGATTTAATTGAGAGCGGGAAAATACCGTTGCCCGGGGACAAGCCAAGCAACAAGGACAACCCCTTTAGCTCTCATGCTATCTTCACCGGTGAAGTGATCGACTGTTCTCACCTTATCTCTCCTTTCATCCCACAAATCAATGGAATCTGGTTCGATGATGAGGAAGATGTGTACCTCACCAAAGGGGAAACTGTCCCTATCACTCCCGAAGAAATCCGGAAGGCTAAGTCCAAGGCCTTAGCCAGTAACCACCTCACCACCACCGGTCGTCCTTATTCAGCCACTAGCTCTAAGGACATCTCAGTCCCGGTAACCGTCACTGAACTTGCCAGGACGGAAGAAGCCATCGAAGAGCCAAGTACCGATACGGCTCTTGTCAAACAATTGAAGAGAACCCGAGTTGACCTCACCATATGGCAACTATTGGTTAGCTCACAAGAACACCGAGAGGCACTTACAAAAGCTCTCGATCAGATTAAGGTCGACTCCCAGGTTACCCCTACTGAAATGGTAGCCACTATCCTGCCCTACCTCAAGGGCAAGTCCAAAGAAGAAGGCCCGGTAGTCACCTTCTCGGATGCCGACCTACCACCGTTCGGGGCCTCTCACAATCTGGCTCTGTATATCACGGTAATTTGCCGGGGTAAGTACCTACCAATGACCCTAGTCGACGACGGGTCTGCTGTGAATGTCCTCCCTCTAAGGACTGCCAAAGCCTCGGTATCACCGAGGCCGACTACATACCAACCGCCCACACTATCCAAGCTTTCGATGGAAGCCCAAAGGCGGTTTCCGGGGCCGTTAAATTAGCAATTACAACGGCTCCAATTGAAAAGGAGCTAGAGTTCCAGGTGATCGATGTCACCTCCTCTTTCAATCTACTCCTGGGAAGGCCTTGGATTCATGCTGTAAAAGCGGTGTCTTCTACTCTTCACCGAAAGATCAAAATGCCTTTGCAAGACGACATCATCACCCTAGAAGCAACCCCTATGACTGTGGCTAGCTGTAACGCCACGGACCGCACCGACTTATGGGGATTCGATTTTGTGGGGATGATTGAAGAAGAGTACCTTTTCAGGCCCTATTTTACCGCAAGCATTGACGCAATGCTACAAAATTTGGGATATTTACCGGGGGCTACCTCGAGGCCATATCTTCCAGCTGGGAAGATTATTGAAGTCCTAAATGACGGAGAATCTCGCTTCGGTCTAGGGTATGCTATAACCCCGGGAAATGTGGTCCGGGCAGGCATTGAGAAAGCTTGCAACATCATCAAGGGTACCTACTTGGGCCCTTATAGCCCAAGGTTGGCTGACTATTTCGTCACACCAGTATTCGGGGCTATTCAAGTTGGCCTATATCAACCAACTATCACATATCCCAAGACTGAACTAGCTCGGGAATGCAACTACATTCCAGATGACATATTTGCCCTCATCCAATCTGAATCCAAGGAGGGTAATGACAATGCCGAGCCCGTGCTGGGGCTCTTGGTTGGGGAAGACAAAGCTATTCCGAACCCCAAGGAAGATCTGGTGAACCTGATCCTTCGAAGCAACAGGTTCGATCCTTCAAAGCTGATCTCGGAAGTCGGTGCTGATACTGGGAAAAGAGGCTGGAGGAAGACCATCAAGTGGACCGACAGCCAGGGTCGAGTCTACAAGCTGACCACCGGGGAAGGAAACATGCCGGACACTGATTCCGAGTCTAAGTCTGATTCTGAGTCTGAGTCTGAGTCTGTATTCGAGTCTAAGGGGTCTGGTGTTAGAGTCCAAACTGTAACCCCCCTCCCTATAGTCACTACCACTGGAACCTCGGGGTCTGTCCCGAAGGCACTCCCAATCCTGCCTCTGACCAATGATCAGATGGCTGCTCTCTTCGAACTGTTTTCCAAATTTTCTATCAATAACAACGAAAACCGTTCCGCTTATGACTTGTCTTATTTTCAAAATATTTCCAATTTCAAAAATATTTTTTGCAATGACATTGAGAAACCCGATGAACAGGTGTCCTTGCCTCCGCATCTGATCGAGCAGCTAGAACAGAGGGAATCCCGAGACCCGGTAATCGAAGAAACCGAGTCTATCAATGTGGGAACAACCTTAGAGCCCCAGATGCTTAAGATAGGGTTATCTTTAGATCCCGAGGAGAGACAACAATTCACAAACCTCCTCCAAGAATTCAAGGATGTCTTCGCATGGTCCTACAAGGACATGCCGGGGATAGATCGGGAAATAGCTGAACACCGCATACCCATCAAAGATGGATGCAAACCGGTAAAACAGAAGCTTCGAAGAATGAAGCCCGAGTGGTCTCTCAAAGTCAAAGAAGAAGTAGACAAACAATTCAAAGCAGGCTTTATACAAGTGTCTGAATATCCAGACTGGGTTGCAAACATCGTGCCGGTACCCAAGAAGGACGACAAGGTGCGGGTATGTGTAGATTTCCGAGACCTTAACAAGGCTAGCCCAAAAGACGATTTTCCGTTGCCACACATCGACATATTGGTGGACAACACGGCTGACCATGCCCTTCTATCATTTATGGACGGGTATGCCGGGTACAACCAAATCAAGATGGCGGAATAAGATATGGGTAAGACTACTTTCACCACGCCATGGGGTACTTATTGTTATAACGTCATGCCGTTTGGGCTCATTAATGCCGGGGCCACTTATCAACGGACAGCCACGACCTTATTACATGACATGATGCATAAGGAAGTGGAGGTTTATGTGGATGACATGATTGTTAAGTCTAAAAACCGAGATGGGCATGTTACTGCCCTAAGAAAATTTTTCACCCGATTACGTAAGTACAACATGAGGTTGAACCCCCGAAAGTGCAGTTTTGGAGTAACATCAGGCAAATTACTGGGCCATATCGTTAGCCAACGCGGCATCGAGGTCGACCCAGCTAAAATCAGAGCCATTACCGAGATGCAACCACCTAAGACCAAAAAGGAAATAAGGGGGTTTCTCGGAAAAGTCCAATATCTCAGCCGGTTTATCTCAAAGCTAACCATGGTATGTGAGCCCATTTTCAAGAAACTGAAGATAGGGGAACGGGTGCTATGGGATGATAAATGTCAAACGGCTTTTGACAGAATCAAGGAAATCCTGTCTGCTCCGCCAGTGCTAATGCCACCTCAACCCGGTTTGCCTTTGTCGTTATATCTAACAACGGCTGAGACAGCCATGGGGGCTATGCTGGCCCAGACAGTCGATTCAGAAGAACGGGCTATTTACTACATCAGTAAAAAGTTCTTGGAATACGAATGCAAGTATACAATGCTCGAGAAAACGTGCCTAGCTCTGGTTTGGGCCACTAAAAAGCTCCGACATTACATGCTCAGTCACGAGGTACATGTGTTATCCAAAATGGATCCTATCAAGTACTTATTCGAGAAGCCCATCCTCAACGGCAGGATGTCAAGATGGACTTTAATGTTATCCGAGTTCGACCTCAAGTTTGTACCATTAAAAGCCATCAAAGGCCGGGTGGTAGCCGAGTTCCTCGCCGACAGCCCAATATCTGAAGAGGGCTATACCGACACTTGGGCCTTTCCTGACGAAGACATATTCCTTACTGACACCGAAACTTGGGATCTGTATTTCGATGGAGCATCCAACTTTCGAGGGTTCGGAGTCGGTATTCTCCTTATACCACCACGAGGGGAACACACACCGTTATCCATCAAATTAGACTTTGATGTAACAAACAATGCGGCCGAGTATGAAGCATGCATCCACGGGTTGCAAGCGGCTACTGCTTTGGGAATTACAAATCTCCGGGTTCACGGGGACTCGTCCCTAGTCATCAATCAAGCCCTTCAAAAATGGAAAACTCGGAATGCCAATCTCGTGGCTTACCAAGCACGAGTAAGGATTCTAGAGAAGCAATTCCAGAAGGTAGAATATATCTATCTCCCACGCGAAGAAAATCAGTTCGCGGACGCACTTTCCAAATTGGCATCCTTAATAAACATCCCGGAACATATCCCCAGTATGCCAATCTGTGTCGAAAGACGGTCCGAGCCGGCATATGTTAACGCCATTCAAGATATCGAAATCACTGATCCAGAGCCTTGGTATCAGGCTGTTGTAACCTATTTGACTACGGGAGAATATCCACCAGGAACTGAAAAATCGGGCCAAGAAAGCCTTGCGAAGATTGGCCACCCAATTCATTCGTACGGACGATGGTCAGTTATACAAAAAGACGGCACAGGGGGCTTTACTCCTATGTATCGACAAAACACAGGCCAAAAAAGTGATGGCCGAAGTACACGACGGTGAAAACGGCCCGCATATGAACGCCCATATGCTAGCCCGAAAAATCATGAGGCTCGGATACTACTGGAACAGTATGGAGGCCAACTGTCAATCATATGTCAAACACTGCCATAATTGTCAAATTTTCGGCAATGATCAACACATGCCATCGTCCCTACTGTACACCATGACCTCGCCATGGCCATTTTCGACATGGGGAATCGATATAATTGGGAAAGTGAACCCTTCCGGGACGGGAGGTCACTGTTTTATTTTGGTAGCTATCGACTATTTCACCAAGTGGGTTGAAGCGGAATCATACCGTGTCTTGAACGCCAAGCACGTGGCCAAGTTTATCCAGAATAAAATAATATGCCAATACGAGATCCCACACGAGTTTATCAGTGACCATGGGACCCACTTTCAAGCCGAAACCGCTACTTTGCTAGCGAAATACAAAATCCAGAGGCATACATCTTCGCCGTACCGTCCCCAAACAAATGGAGCGGTAGAAGCTGCTAATAAGACAATTGTCACCATACTTAAAAAGATGGCTGATAATTATCGGGACTGGCCCGACAAAATACCCTTTGCCCTGTGGGGATACCGGACGTCGATCCGAACTGCAACCGGGGCAACTCCATATTATTTAACATATGGCATGGAAGCGGTCCAGCCAGTCGAGTTGGAGATACCGTCTCTCAGAATTTTACTAGAAAGCCAAGTGCCCGAAGCAGATTGGGTTCAAGCTCGATATGACTCGTTAGTTCTCTTGGACGAACGACAGTCGCGGGCTCTCAATAACATCCAAATATATCAAAAAAGAATCAAACGGGCCTTTAACAAAAGAGTTAGGCCCAGGAATATCAAGGAAGGCGATTTGGTCCTAAAATCGGTTCGTGCCTTGCTAACGGTTGACCCAAGGGGAAAATTCAAACCCAATTGGGCTGGGCCATACCTAGTCAAGAAGGTTCTATCAGGAGGAACAGTAATGCTGACGGACCTGGACGGGAATGAATTTGTCAACCCAACCAACCTAGACCAGCTGAAGCGCTACTACCCCTAAACCTTATCTCAAATGTCATTTGCAAAAATTATTTAAAAACACCTTTTTTTTTTTCAAAATTTATAAGCAAGTCAATAAGTTAGGATTATTTATCCTACTGTCGCACGTCTTGAACTCATAGTCTTGGTGTATTTCGAAATTGCAAAAATAAATCTACGCTTGAACTACGTTTGGTTTGATTCCACTAACTGTGGATACGTAGGCAACCCCTCAAAAGGGCACAACCACCGCAATAACGAAAAAGACGGAAACGATTTCACTAATATAGTACTTTTACTATTCCAGAAAACAAACACCGATAAACTCGGTAATTCAAAATTACAAAAAGCCAAAAAAAAACAACACACAACAAAAATAGTAATAATATCTAAATAATAATTGCAGGAAACTAGTATCCGGGCATCTTGCCCTTGCCCTTATCCTTCGGGTCTTGTGGATGTAATCCCCTAAAAATTCTAACGCAATACAGTGGCGGAAACACTGTAGAGTTGGGATTAAAACACACTGACAAACTATATCTTATTAAAAGAAATGGTAAGTCAATACAAAGGTCTCTTTTATAAAAGGGCTAAAAGTAAAAATCTTCAAACGGGTTTATACAAATCCATAAATTGCAAGAATGAAGAAAGAGTAGGATCCACGCTACTCGCTAGCTCACACCCAAAACCCAGCAGCAAATACCTGTCATGTTAAAAACATAACAGCCACGTCAGTGGGGAGTAACTCGGACGTTCTCCCAGCCATATTATATCATATGGAAAAAATAATAGTATTACTATATCAAAATAATTAAAATGGAAAACATTAAATGATATAATGAAAATAAGCTTTCGGAGAAAACTAAAATATTGGAATAATAAAATCAGAACAAGTTTTCAGAAGAAAACTTAAATATTTGCCAACCTGCAAATCAAAACGTATCGATAATAATAAAAATATTCAAAATGGCGTTATGGATAAGAGTAGTGTAGACGGCTAGACTTTCACTAGGAGAATACTAAAACTAGCTTCGAGAACTTAGTTCAAACAAATCAAACTTCGGTCTCTAACTAGGCTACTCAACCATAATAGGACGGCGACTTATAAATGCGTGGCTCTAGTTTAAGATGATATGTTCACCCCTCCCGAGCACCATAAATACTTAGTTCAACCCGACGGCGTCTTACACTGCGAGACACGAGTTTAAGGTCAAAATGTACACACACTCCCGAACACCATATATGCTCGGTTCAACAACCAGCCTTATAGTTGATGGCAAAACCGTAAACCCTAGAATATATTACTCTAAACCTCACACTTGTCCATATTCCATAACTCCAAAACAAGCCATTATTGATAAATACAAAAGTTATAATCAATAAAAATAGTATGAGGACAAAAGGAATAAACATTTTATATAAAAGGAAAACTTTCTATAAATAGAAACTTACTAATTTTAGAAACTTACTTAAAATGGAAATATTGTTATAGATAATTCGTAAGTTATTCAAAATAAGTGAAATGTATAAAAATAGCATTTCTAACAAAATTAACATTTTATTATTATCGTCGTTATCGTAACATTATTATATTTCTAAATTCGTTACTCAAGATATAAATAAAATATAATAAGTCAATATATAGAATTTTATAACTAATTACAAAATCGAGTTAAAATGATAAATTTTAGAAAAGAGTTGTTTTAAGAAAAACGATATCAAAATTAATTGAATCAATGAGTTTTATAAATTAAACGAGATTTTACAAAGCTTTCGACTTAGATTTAGCAAATAGATTTTATCATTAAATAATACGGATTTTTCTAAAAATAGTCAATCAGAAATAATTAGGAGATTATTAGTGAAAATAGTCTCGACTAAAATATATTTAAAACAAAAGTGACTATTTTCTCATTTATTAATTTAAGTCGTAAAACGAAATTAATTTATTTAACAAGTATACAAATTTCGATTATAATATAAAAATTACGATTTTGAGTTAAACTTATAAATTAACAAAATATAATGAAAATATGAAATCGATATTATTTAGTTACTAGTGTCACGATAACCAACAAAATATTATAACGATCGTAAATAATTAAATTACTAACGATTTATAAAACGATGTCGAAAGTTGTAAAAATATTTATAAGGCATACGATTTAAAATTAATATTATTAGCAATAATAAATAGCTAAAATTAGAAAATTGAAGTTAAAATATTTACTACATACTACTACTCAAACATACGATATAAAATCGAGTAACGTCCTAAAGTTACCTCGAGTCGACAACCGGAACGATCAGATACAAGTAGTGTCCTCAGTCGGTCTTCATGAAATCAAGATTAGGATCTGAAGGAGAGGACTGGAACAAGAACAGATCGAGACTGACGAGACTTCTCGCACAAAAGGACTCGAACAAACATAGCAGCTGCAGCAACCACGAGACGTAGCAGCAATAAGACTGATCCAGCCATTAAGACCTCGCGGCAGTACAATAACAGCAGCATAACGCAGCAGCAGAAAAGAATTACAGCAGAAGAAGGAAAAAGGAAAGAAGACAGATTGCTCACCGAGTTCCGATGACGAGGACCACAGCAACGAAGCAGAAAAGAAAGACGGAACCAGAGAAGAATAAACGGACACCAGCAGCAGGTGCGAACAGCATCAGCAGGTGCGGACAGCACTAACAGTAACAGAACAACAGCAGCATCATACAGTAGCAGCAACGGAGCAGCGAAGAAGAAAAGAAAAGAAAAGAATGAAGCAAGAAGAAGATCGATTAACGAGACTTAACAACAGGAAAGATAACCGCAACAGTCACGACACCAGACTTGCCATCAAAGACAACAACACTTGATGACGACAAAACCGACACGAAAACAGAACGAAGAGGCAGAAGAAAAACAAGAGAAAAGGAGAAGAAGAAAGACGAAAAAACTGAGAGGGAAACACGATAACGAAATGGACAAGAACAATTAGAATAACGACAACCGCATAAGAAACAGCAGTACGAAATAGCAGCAGACAGCAGCGGCAAAAAAAATCGAATCGAAACGAGCGGCAACCGACGAACAGAAGAGAAAAAGAAACGACTAATAGCAGAAACCAGCACATCAGCCGAAATAGGAAGAAGGAGAAGAAAGACCGGTGCAATAAACAACAACAATAGAGGAAGAATACGAACAGCGGAAAAAAAGAAATCGAGGAAAAGAAACAACGTACCGCAGTAGCAGCAATTCACGCACCAACAAGGCAAATGACGAAGCAGAACGAAAAAGGAAGAGGAACAAAACGCAGCAGCAGCGGCAACCGAACACAGCAGCAGCAGGTCGCAACGGCAGCAGTACGCAGCGAACAGAAGTGGCGAAAACAGAGGCCGGAAACAGGGGAGAGGTCCAAGATGATGGCTGGAGGAGAAGGAGAGGAAGAAAGAAGCGGGGTAGAATGAAGGAGCTAAGCGGTGGGATCCAAACAAAAGAGGAAAAGAACGTAATGAAGGGTGGAGAAAACAAAGCAAGGGAGTGAATGTGTAAAGGAAAATGAAACAGCACAAGTAGGGAGGTGAGAAGAACCACTAAGTGGGTAAAAGGGAATAAGAAAAATAATAATGGGTTAATTAAATGAATCGAAAAGATGAACGAATTAAACGAATCCCGATATGATAAGTTGACTGACCCATGAACCGACTTAAAAACGGGTTAGTAAAGTTATTAAATAATTGGGCCGTCAAAGTAAAAAGAATAAATAAATTATTCGAGACGAAAATGAAGCTTAACGCAATAAATAATTAGACGGTGAAATAGTATTTTCCGAAAAATAGATAAATCTACGTTCAAGCGAATTAAGTTGATTTCTCGAGGAAAGGAAATAAATACTTTGACGAAACTTTAAAATATAAGAGTTTCGAGCCGAAAATAGGAATTCGAGATTAAACATAAATAAATAGAAATTTAGAATTTAAATCGTAAAAATAAAAATATGAACATAATTTTTAATTTAATTTAATTTACAAAATCAGGGGTGTTACAACCTTCCCCACTAAAAAGAAGTTTCGTCCCCGAAACTTATAAAAACATAATCGAAATCGAAGACAAACTTATCTTTTCAAGACAAGTTGGGCTCAGAACCCAAAGTTTAAAATCATTTAAATCAATAAAATCGTAAGTTAAAAATTATTCGATAAAATAATGACGATAAATAATATTTGTAAGCGAACTCGAGGGTGAGAGTACTCAAATATTTTCAAAACATAGTAAAACATTTTGATTAAGAATTTCGACAATATTTTGTTTTAAGATCAAACAAAAAATTTGAGAAATCAAGTTTTGTGGTTAGTAAATAAGAATCGACTAAGTCGACCAACATTTTCAATAACGGGTTTAAAGTCCAACGACAATAAAACAAAAATTTAGACGCACGAAGTTTCTTTTTGAAATTATTAAATCGTTTTACTTAATAATCTTATAAAAATCCAAAATATTTGCAATGACGAAAGTTTTCATAAAATCTCGATCACGTGAAAATCAAATTGAAATTTTAAATAATTTTGAAATACTTTAAAATAAATTATTAAGACTCTTTTGAAATATGACCAAAATAAAATAAAAATGAAATAAAAAGATTTGAAATTTATAACTCAAAATGCTAAAATTTCACGAAAATCAAAATTTGTAGATTAGTCAAACTTTTCATAACACAAGTTTGGGGAAAAATAAATAAATGGATAAATAGACTCAAAATCAACGACAAATCGCAACAGAAATTTTTAAACCCGATAAAGAGGTCGAAAGGGATTGGCCGAAGAAGAAGTAGCATGATTTAAGGAAAGCTAAAGGAAGGAACGAAATTGAGAGTCAACAGAGCTCTCAAGGAACTACAGAAGAAGTTAACCATCTCGAGATTCCCGGTACGACTCCCACAACATGGGTTCCTAATTTCCATCAAATAATACTAAGTCTAATATTAGGCATTAGGTGGTACTACTCAGTCACAATCTCCAAAAATGTCTTACGTGATTATCCAATCGTTCAAACGCCACGATATAAATCCACAATCGTTTTACAATCTAATCTCATCCATTAAAATTCCAACGGTCATCAAATCACACTCAAAATTGCGATCGATAAGGTTCCTAAGTCCAAAGCTCATAAAGTTCGAACACGAGGTATACTCCAAATTTCTCGAGTAAGGAACACAAGACAAGGTCCAACGATTTAACAAGGCTCGGGTATGCAATCCTCAAAAATGTTTATCAACATATTTAATATGCCACAAGTACAAAACTTGAAAAGTACAACGAATCCTCAAAGACGCTCAAACCTATAGGTAATGGCGCGAACACTAACATCTTCAAAACACGTCTTTCGACTCAGGTTTCTGAGAATTCCACCAAAGTACATATCGTAACAGCTAAATCACCAAAACATTGACTCAACGAAGCCACAATTTCGTTGATCAAAGGGTTCTGAACTATAAATCCCTCAAAATGATTGACACCAAAGTATTCCTCAAAACAACGCGATAAATCCATCCTTTAATTATGCAATATATTTCCCTCTTCAAGGTTAACAACAATTTATCCAAGTTAAATCGCTCAACTTCAAAGTTCATAGGTTACAACCTTAAATAACGATCGACGAACTAATCCTTAATAAACACGGGTAGCCTATGTCAACCAAAATTTCTGACAATATTAATGAAAATCCTTTAATGGTACCACAACCAATGATCCTAAATAATCACGATGCATCCATTAAATAAGCATTAGGTAAGAATCCCAAAGTGATATTATTAGTTACACTTAGTTCGGTTCTAGGTTAGGTACTAGGTATCCATCAAATATGACATACTCTTACAACTCCAAAATATATTCAACTCTAAGTACTCCAAAATAATCAAAGTAATCTATAACCCAAGGTTCAGTGTGTAAGGTATCATGCTAATTCCATCAAGCAACAATTTGCCATTCAAATCAATCCTTAAGAATTTCTTACTTGCTAAAAAGGCGGGGTAGACTCACAATCCTCAAACCTGGTAACATGGTTTACTAACCTCAAGCATCTATAAATTCACGGGTTCAATGGGACGGAATTTGATCAAACCAAAGAATCTCAAGAGGAAAGATGGTAAAGTAGAAGGATAGAACAAGGATTCACCAAGAGAATGAAGATGAGAATATATAAGAGAAGAATTGGAAGAAGTAGAGGAAGGAAGAAAAGAATCGATGATCCTTGATAACTAAGATCTAAAACGAGAGAGGCATCTTCGGACCTCCAGAGTTCACGAGGGAACTAAAAGGATTACTTAAGCTTCTTGTAGAGGAACGAGCACGGAAGTCTTGGGTCGCTCGATCTGGATCTACCGCAACATCATGGAACAGGAATCCACTCTTGATCGTCTGGCCTGTAGCCGGAGCAAACTAAATCGGAACTGCAAAGTCACCAATGACATCTTTCTTGGAGCACCAAGTTGTCCACTCGAGTCAGCAGGCGATGAGATTTCTAAGCAGGTCTTGTTCCGATCTGGAGCAGCATCCTAGCATCTTGTTCATTCATCTTCTTCCAGACAAAAGCGACAAATATTCAATGCTAGTCATTGAGTTACAAAAACATATAAACCTAACAGTTAAGTCCTTATTTTGGTTTCTACCCATCTCTCACTAATATTTTATTAATATTCAAATCATTTATTGGTATTTTTCCTAGAGTCAGGTGTAAGCGTCGGGAGCAACAATGCTCTGATACCAACTGTAATCCCCTAAAAATTCTAACGCAATACAGTGGCGGAAACACTGTAGAGTTGGGATTAAAACACACTGACAAACTATATATTATTAAAAGAAATGGTAAGTCAATACAAAGGTCTCTTTTATAAAAGGGCTAAAAGTAAAAATCTTCAAACGGGTTTATACAAATCCATAAATTGCAAGAATGAAGAAAGAGTAGGATCCACGCTACTCGCTAGCTCACACCCAAAACCCAACAGCAAATACCTGTCATGTTAAAAACATAATAGCCACGTCAGTGGGGAGGAACTCGGACGTTCTCCCAGCCATATTATATCATATGGAAAAAATAATAGTATTACTATATCAAAATAATTAAAATGGAAAACATTAAATGATATAATGAAAATAAGCTTTCGGAGAAAACTAAAATATTGGAATAATAAAATCAGAACAAGTTTTCAGAAGAAAACTTAAATATTTGCCAACCTGCAAATCAAAACGTATCGATAATAATAAAAATATTCAAAATGGCGTTATGGATAAGAGTAGTGTAGACGGCTAGACTTTCACTAGGAGAATACTAAAACTAGCTTCGAGAACTTAGTTCAAACAAATCAAACTTCGGTCTCTAACTAGGCTACTCAACCATAATAGGACGGCGACTTATAAATGCGTGGCTCTAGTTTAAGATGATATGTTCACCCCTCCCGAGCACCATAAATACTTAGTTCAACCCGACGGCGTCTTACACTGCGAGGCACGAGTTTAAGGTCAAAATGTACACACACTCCCGAACACCATATATGCTCGGCTCAACAACCAGTATGCCCCATAAAGACACACCAGCCTTATAGTTGATGGCAAAACCGTAAACCCTAGAATATATTACTCTAAACCTCACACTTGTTCATATTCCATAACTCCAAAACAAGCCATTATTGATAAATACAAAAGTTATAATCAATAAAAAAAGTATGAGGACAAAAGGAATAAACATTTTATATAAAAGGGAAACTTTCAATAAATAGAAACTTACTAATTTTAGAAACTTACTTAAAATGGAAATATTGTTATAGATAATTCGTAAGTTATTCAAAATAAGTGAAATGTATAAAAATAGCATTTCTAACAAAATTAACATTTTATTATTATCGTCGTTATCGTAACATTATTATATTTCTAAATTCGTTACTCAAGATATAAATAAAATATAATAAGTCAATATATAGAATTTTATAACTAATTACAAAATCGAGTTAAAATGATAAATTTTAGAAAAGAGTTGTTTTAAGAAAAACGATATCAAAATTAATTGAATCAATGAGTTTTATAAATTAAACGAGATTTTACAAAGCTTTCGACTTAGATTTAGAAAATAGATTTTATCATTAAATAATACGGATTTTTCTAAAAATAGTCAATCAGAAATAATTAGGAGATTATTAGTGAAAATAGTCTCGACTAAAATATATTTAAAACAAAAGTGACTATTTTCTCATTTATTAATATAAGTCGTAAAACGAAATTAATTTATTTAACAAGTATACAAATTTCGATTATAATATAAAAATTACGATTTTGAGTTAAACTTATAAATTAACAAAATATAATGAAAATATGAAATCGATATTATTTAGTTACTAGTGTCACGATAACCAACAAAATATTATATGATCGTAAATAATTAAATTACTAACGATTTATAAAACGATGTCGAAAGTTGTAAAAATATTTATAAGGCATACGATTTAAAATTAATATTATTAGCAATAATAAATAGCTAAAATTAGAAAATTGAAGTTAAAATATTTACTACATACTACTCAAACATACGATATAAAATCGAGTAACGTCCTAAAGTTACCTCGAGTCGGCAACCGGAACGATCAGATACAAGTAGTGTCCTCAGTCGGTCTTCATGAAATCAAGATTAGGATCTGAAGGAGAGGACTGGAACAAGAACAGATCGAGACTGACGAGACTTCTCGCACAAAAGGACTCGAACAAACATAGCAGCTGCAGCAACCACGAGACGTAGCAGCAATAAGACTGAT
This sequence comes from Agrostemma githago, assembly GCA_958450325.1. Taxonomy (NCBI): domain Eukaryota; kingdom Viridiplantae; phylum Streptophyta; class Magnoliopsida; order Caryophyllales; family Caryophyllaceae; genus Agrostemma; species Agrostemma githago. The sequence goes on along the minus strand of OY288247.1, from coordinate 53,049,930 downwards.
CCAGCCAGTAAGACCTCGCGGCAGTACAATAACAGCAGCATAACGCAGCAGCAGAAAAGAATTACAGCAGAAGAAGGAAAAAGGAAAGAAGACAGATTGCTCACCGAGTTCCGATGACGAGGACCACAGCAACGAAGCAGAAAAGAAAGACGGAACCAGAGAAGAATAAACGGACAGCAGCAGCAGGTGCGAACAGCATCAGCAGGTGCGGACAGCACTAACAGTAACAGAACAACAGCAGCATCATACAGTAGCAGCAACGGAGCAGCGAAGAAGAAAAGAAAAGAAAAGAATGAAGCAAGAAGAAGATCGATTAACGAGACTTAACAACAGGAAATATAACCGCAACAGTCACGACACCAGACTTGACATCAACGACAACAACACTTGATGACGACAAAACCGACACGAAAACAGAACGAAGAGGCAGAAGAAAAACAAGAGAAAAGGAGAAGAAGAAAGACGAAAAAACTGAGAAGGAAACACGATAACGAAATGGACAAGAACAATTAGAATAACGACAACCGCATAAGAAACAGCAGTACGAAATAGCAGCAGACAGCAGACAGCAGCGGCAAAAAAAATCGAATCGAAACGAGCGGCAACCGACGAACAGAAGAGAAAAAGAAACGACTAATAGCAGAAACCAGCACATCAGCCGAAATAGGAAGAAGGAGAAGAAAGACCGGTGCAATAAACAACAGCAATAGAGGAAGAATACGAACAGCGGAAAAAAAGAAATCGAGGAAAAGAAACAACGTACAGCAGTAGCATCAATTCACGCACCAACAAGGCAAATGACGAAGCAGAACGAAAAAGGAAGAGGAACAAAACGCAGCAGCAACGGCAACCGAACACAGCAGCAGCAGGTCGCAACGACAGCAGTACGCAGCGAACAGAAATGGCGAAAACAGAGGCCGGAAACAGGGGAGAGGTCCAAGATGATGGCTGGAGGAGAAGGAGAGGAAGAAAGAAGCGGGGTAGAATGAAGGAGCCAAGCGGTGGGATCCAAACAAAAGAGGAAAAGAACGTAATGAAGGGTGGAGAAAACAAAGCAAGGGAGTGAATGTGTAAAGGAAAATGAAACAGCACAAGTAGGGAGGTGAGAAGAACCACTAAGTGGGTAAAAGGGAATAAGAAAAATAATAATGGGTTAATTAAATGAATCGAAAAGATGAACGAATTAAACGAATCCCGATATGATAAGTTGACTGACCCATGAACCGACTTAAAAACGGGTTAGTAAAGTTATTAAATAATTGGGCCGTCAAAGTAAAAAGAATAAATAAATTATTCGAGACGAAAATGAAGCTTAACGCAATAAATAATTAGACGGTGAAATAGTATTTTCCGAAAAATAGATAAATCTACGTTCAAGCGAATTAAGTTGATTTCTCGAGGAAAGGAAATAAATACTTTGACGAAACTTTAAAATAAAAGAGTTTCGAGCAGAAAATAGGAATTCGAGATTAAACATAAATAAATAGAAATTTAGAATTTAAATCCTAAAAATAAAAATATGAACATAATTTTTAATTTAATTTAATTTACAAAATCAGGGGTGTTACAGTGGAGCCCGAGGTCGCCGGGGTGGAGAAGATCGTTCCCGAATAACCACGGGAACCTCCTTGGCCCGAGTCCTCTTCTTCGACAGAGGATCTTCAGCTATTGTCACGGGCCCAAGTCGAGCCCGTATGTGCTCTGGCAACCTGTCCTTAGGACCAAGTCGGTTCTGGACTAAAGGCCTGGCTCCTTGTCTTCTCTCCAAATTTGTCTGGGGGCTCATTTCCCCCCGTGCACCTCTAGCGTCGGACCCCCTAGCTCGAGTCCTAACTCCTCTCCTCTGACTTGGCCTCAGACGGACTATCGGAGCTTGAACCTCCCCTTCAGCAAAAAAGTCTCTGTTATCTTTAACTTTCTTCCGTCGAAGCAGGTCGAAGGCCTCATCAATCTTCAGAGCAGCACGAGCTTCGGCAGTCTCGGCTTTGGTCCACCTTTCATAAGAATAAGACACCCAGGTAGAATGAAGCGACTTGGGAACGGACCAAGTAGTTCGGGTATACCATCTCTGAATCCAGGTGTCACACATAATGTCGGTCAGCTGGGTAGGTGCACTCACAACTGCCTCGTTCTCCGGGATGCGCTGAGTCCACCCATACTGCCTGAGTATGCGGTCAGGATAGAGGTGAACTGTGTGGATAAAGGACAGAATCACCAGGTAGCGGGCCTTGTCTCTAGACGCCAGACCCGTCCAAGCATAAATTGGCCACCATGGAACCACCCATCGTATCAATGGACCACGATGGAATGTTAATTCTTCCTCCCAATATTTCTGGGTAGTCAGGCAGGACGAGTCGGTAGGCTGTCTCCTTGTCATCACCTGGTTGAACCAATATTGACTCGGGTTGGGAGGAGGCTCGATCTTTGACAACCTTTCAAATAGCCAAAGCTGAAAAGGAAAAGCAACGTTTATGAGATTCCGGACAATTCAGCGTCCGCATAAGGGCACTCGATCGAGTGCCGGGGTCACTCGATCGAGTGACACCCCTAAAACGAGGCAGAATGCTCCTTTACGAGAGCACTCGATCGAGTGCCAGGGTGACTCGGTCGAATGCCCCCCCTGTAGCAGCATGTCGCGAAAAAAAAAAATCGAAAAAAAAAAAAATCGAAAAAAAAAAAAATCAAAAAAAAATCGAAAAGGAGAAAAGCGATATACCTGCAGCAGACGGGTGCTCCCAGTGAAACATGCTGACTCATCCCTCTTTCGGTTGTCCAAGCCCTGAATAATTTCCCCCGTGATCAGCGATGCGGGACTACACTCCGTCTCCATAAGGTCAGCAATGACGAGAAGACGAACGCTACCCATGCAAGACAGCAGGTCCATATGGCCTTCGAAGGCATACACATGCAGCATATAGAAGGCGAACGCCCTACGGCTATGAATGGGCGTAACCCGGATGTCATACGAGTTCATAAACTTCTCAGCTAAGGCAAGCAGAGAAACGGTATCCCCTTCAAGCATGCGGGATACTTCAGCGTGGGAAAGCCCCAAAAATTCCCGTAGTTTCCTCCTGGGGTCCTGAACTGAGAAAGGGACGGCAGGACGGAGCAATGGACTCCACCCTCCTATGGCAGCAATTTCCTCAGGGAGAGGACAGATCTCGCCCCGAGGGAAGGCGAAAACGTGGTAAGTGTCATCCCAGAAGGTCAGACACGCATTGAGGAAATGGCGGTCCACGTGCATCTGACGAAACGTGAATAGCTGAAATATGCCCGACTGTCTCAAGGCTACCTTGCTCACATCCCTAAAACGGTGTGCCCAATCTTGCAGCATATTGATCAGACGGTCGATAGCCATGATAAAGATTTTTCTTTAAAGGATTAAGGTTTTCTTTGGAGGAGAAGATGAAGCTTTTTTTGAGTTGTGACAAAGGAAGGAGCCAGGGTGATGTATTTATAACATCAAAACCCTGGAGCATCCCCTGCAGCTGTGCCTCCATGGCCCAAGCGGGCCTAGACATACAGGCCCGACCCATGACTCTTCCCCACAGACACAGGAATTCAGTCATCTCGAACAGTCTGTCAAAATTCTAAAATTAAAAAAATAATACATTATAAAAATTTTCAAAAAATTTCAATCATCCAAATTTTTATTCCCCAGCGCGAGTCATTTTTACTACCTACGTGTTGCATACATTTTATGTGACTTATACAGGTACGACTCAAACAGGGACATGCAACCCTCTAAAATCTCCCCAGCGGAGGCCCAAGGCGGCATTCTCCCCGGAATGGTACGGGATGAGCCCACATATAGGCGCACCCAGGACTTATGCTACAAGTCTGATTCCCCACGGAGTTATCATCATCAGCTCAGGTATGATTTCTAACTTATGGCTGGCGAGCCCTTCACGCGAGTCTAATGGACTATAAACGACCCGATCGGAAGTTTACCAGGTCTTAATTGACTTGGTAGCTACTCTGACTTTCGCCCTGTCCAAGCCTCAGTCAGAGTGGGGGCTCTGTAGACACCCGCATTTTGACTGCCAGGTGTCTATGGTAGTTTCCAAAAAACACCCGATGATGATCGGACGCTAACGTGCTCTAACGCGCTCGGATACGGGCTCGAAATCAATAATGTCCGGCATGGGCTTTTAACGGGATACAAATCTCACAAAACCAACCTCAAATTCAGGCCCAGTGGGTCGTTTCGAGCAAAATGAGACTAATTTGGGTCAAAACCGACACCAAAAATATTTCCCGTCTTTTAGCGACCGGGTCAAAACCCGGTCAAGACAAACCCGGCACGAAAAGCGACCTGATACGTTCGAAATCAGCCAAGATCAGCCAAATCAACCCAAATTAATGCCAAATCAATCACAATCAATCAAGAGCAAATCAAGGCAATCACGCCCAAAATAGACCAAGTGGAGCCTCACAAAACTGGTCCAGGTGCATCCGCGAGGGCACTCGACCGAGTGCACCCGCGCCACTCGGTCGAGTGACCCATGTGTCGGGGCTCCCTATAAATACCCGTCAACCTTTGACACAAAGACAACTTTTGGAACACTTTTTCACCCTTCAAAAATTCAGCCAACCTTGCACTCATCTTACACCCTACACTTTGCAACACCATTCTCGACATCACAATACACACGAAACCGAGCCATACATACACACCATCAACTCCTCCTACATATCTCGACGTTCCCGTGCCATTGCCGCCGTTTGACGAACCGTATCCCGAGAAGCAAGAACATCTAGGTTGAGGGTGTGACAATTCAACACCGACTTTTCCTTCTTCATCCTTTTTCTCGATCTTTTATGTATATTTATATTTATGCTTATAGTATTATATTTAGTCGATAGTAACGACATTACTAACATCTAACATTTATTTCTTGCATCTAACATCTAACGCTAAACATTTTACTTATCGCATTTTAATTATCGTTATGTACATTTTATTATAATATTATGTACCGCATGTGTATATATATATATATATATATTTGCGTAATAATTTCAAAACTCGGATCCGAACTCGTTTGACTACGATGATCATTTTTTTAAGGTTCGTTTATTAACACGATCCCGATCATTCGTAGTTGAACGCGTATGAATCCATTTCAAAGATTAGTACGGAACCCTAATCCATCGACATCACCTAATCCGTAAGGATTAATATCGATGTCGTGACGTAGAGGGACGCAATTTCGTCACTAATCAAATTTCTAAAACTAACGACAACTCCTTTTACAAAAATCCGATAACGGTATTATAATCATATAAGACATGATTATAATACCGGCAAACCGAACTAAATCTAAATTCGTCGATATTTTTATTTAATTCGGCCAACCCTCGATTTAAAACGCATAAAATCTCACGAGTCATAACTCGTACAGGTGCCACTCGGCCGAGTATACCTGCTACTCGACCGAGTAGCACCCCAAATCGTGGGCAGAAACCTTTTTTAAGGACACACTCGACCGAGTCAGCCCCGACTCGATCGAGTGGGTCCTGTAGCCCAGAAAACCGAGAGCTCTTTTTATAGCATTCGAGCCTCGTCTTTTTAAAAGCGACCTAGTCGACACGTGTAAAGTCAATCACGTGATCTCCTTTTCAAAATACATGCATATCATCGCACATAAACAACTTTGATCGACGGTCTCACTATTAATCTTGCGTTGACGACTCCGTAGTCGCATCCAACGCATAATTAATTTAGGCTCCAATTTACCGACATGATAAGTTGGGACAAGGCATCGGGATTTGGGATCGGGCTAACACCACGCCTAGGTCCTATATCCCCGTCCTTCGGTTAGTACATAAAATAATATTTATTTAATTGAAGTTAGTCCATTTACACAATTCACGGTCTAGTTTATACACGGGTCCGTTTCTAACTATTGCTTATCATTTTGGCTATATATATTTCGATTATTCTACTTTTATTGCTCGTTGTATTGTGAATTCCGGGTTGTATTCCGCCCGTGTAATTTGTAACCGATTTATTATTGCTTTGCTTTATTTATTTACGTTTTACCGTTTATAAATTAACCCTCGCATGCTAAATCACTTCGACAATAAATTAAATGCATTAAAATGACGTAGCTCACATTTAATTCGCATGCTTAGCTAAAACGCTGTTTGCATATCATTTCACCGAATCACTAACGCACATATTAGAAAGTCAAACGATGTCTTAGTAGAGGCCGCTATGTGCGGGCGGGGTTGGGTGTCCTTAGTGGGCTTCCCAACACGTACCCTCACCCCTTACTCAGAACCTCGGTTTCCGGATGCCCGAAACCGTTGGCGCACGAGAGTCATTCTTTACACGATTACCGGTATAGATGGTATCGGTATCGCAATGCAAAGGGACGAGCCCAACAAACTCTAAAACCGAGATGGGCCATACTTTGTGTATGGTCCATAGCGATATAGAGTGGGCTCGAACGGTTCCGAAAAACCATAAAATTCGGTGGCGGCTCCATTTCGACTTAAATTTCAATTCAATCCATTCTCATATGGAGGTGCATTCGCCTACCCAAAACCCGCGCGTGGCCGCGTCGGGGTGGACCTACGTCATGTCCACAATTACAACCCGGAATTCCAGCAATACTAGGCATATTATATTCCAATCTTTCCTCTAGAAATCCTATAGGATTCCCGACCATTCACAACCTAAAATTCTAGGCAATTTTAGGCAAACCGTATAAAAACCCGAGAGCAAAACTCGCCAAATCCCTAACCATACACACCATAACTCACTTATATACATCTTAACGCTCCCGCGCCTAGGCCGCTACTACGAGTCCGTTTTCGAGGTAATCAAGCAAGTAGGTTGAGGGTGTTACAAATCCCGACTTCTCCCTTTTCTTCTCTTTCTCTCGTCCGTCTGTCTTTTTATACGGGTCGTCTTCACGTCTTTTCTTTTTTATTTTCTCGTTCCTAATATCGATATTATCGTACTATTTTCAATTAAGAGTCGTCCCTAAGGATTCGATATCGACTCTATAGTCGAATATCGGATCTAAAGGAATCAATCATCAAATCATGTTAAGCATAATACCGTTGAAACCGAGTAATTACGATATTACAACGTGGAGGAATTATTTCGTCTTAACAACATTCAAATCGATTTTCTAAACAACTTTTTTTTTACTCCAGTCTAAATATTCGATGCTTGGTTTCCGATATTGATTCTATAATCAAGCATCGAATATTACGAGTATCAATATTTAAGTCGAGTATAAATTATGCCATATTTGTACGCGATTTAACAAAAGAGTCGGTTTTCTAAAAAATCTCGAGAGCAGTCCGCCACGCGAGTCGCGCCCCAATCGTGCGGGTCGCGTAGGTCCCTGAAAAACCGTAGCATAAAAGGCAATTCCGTCCTATTTCTTCAAACATCTATGCTTTAATAAAACGACGGGCTTTTCGGCATATTTCAGGTTTCGATAAATATTTTCTTGACCTCGGTCAACACGTGCTTAATCCATCACGTGACATAAACTTTTCAAAAATCATTCATATCATTGCATTCACATCTCCCGTTCAATTTAAAAGTTGTTACTAACCCGTTTGTTCACGTTTTTAGCAATCTTTTCGTTGTTTTATTATACTAAAATGAACATCGCATGCTAAAACAACTTCGACGTTAGTTTAGATGCATTAAACGACGTAGTCAAACATAATTCACATGTTTAGTCAAAACGACTTGTTTGCTTATCATTCAACCGTCAAACTAACGCGCGTACACCAAAAACGAACGATATCTTAGTAAAGGCCGCTAAGTGCGGGTGGGGTTGGGTGTTCTTTGTGAACTTCCCAACACGTACCCTCACCCCTTACTCAGAACCATGGTTTCCGGATGTCCGAATCCATTGGCATACAAGAGTCATTCAATACACGGTATCTGATAAAGTCGGTATCGGTATCAAATGCAAAGGGACGAACCCAATAAACTCTGAAATCGGAATGGGCCGTACTTTGTGCACGGCCCACTATGACATAGAGTGAGTTCAAACGGGCCCGAACTCTCACAATGTTCGGTGGCGACTCCTACTACGATTTAAATTTCAATTTGACCCATCTCATATGAGATTCATTCGCCTCCCCAAACCCGCGCGTGGCCGCGTTGGGGTGGACCTATGTCATGTCCACAACACCGCATTATGAGCTCGACGAGCCCTCAGAACCCTGTGAAAATAGGCCGAGTTTATGTCTCCTTCTTTCACCCACTTCTGTTTCGACTTTTGGCTCCAAAAGTCAGCTCTTGCAGCTTGCAAAGTTCGCACCTGATCATTAAGCTCAGCCTCCTCGCGCATCACAGCAGGTTTTTTGTCCGTACGCAACCGCACCTACACTTGTTCAAGACGGATTTCAGCCTGAGTGCATCTGCTTTCAATGTCTGAAAAACACGACCCATTCAGCTCCTTCAAATGCCTTTTCAATCTACGTAATTTGCTCACTGCCTGAAACATCTTGGTACCCCTGATCGAATCGTTCCAAACAGCCGCTACATAACTCTCAAACTCGAGAGCCTTACTCCACATATTCATATACTTAAAGCTCCTATTCTTTCTACCCGTTGGCATCTCCAACTGGACCACACACGGGCAATGGTCAAATGTTCCTTCCGGTAAGAAATTCGCGTAACCATTTGGAAAAAAGACCCGCAAATTCATCATTAATCAAACAGCGGTCAATCCGACTAAAAACTCTTGTCTCAGCCACTTTACGTTTATTATTCCAACTGAACCAAGACCCGCTCGACTTGCAGTCACTCACATCACAATTTGCTAGACAGTCTCGAAATTGAGTCATCGCCTCATCCGAGGAAGGACCCCCAAGGCGCTCTCTCGCATCAATAACACAATTAAAATCACCCAAAATCACCCACGGCTCTCTCGAGGCATAGGATTTAAGCCTTCTCCAAAGCTCCACCCTCTAATGGGTAGAATTAAAAGCATGCAAAAATGTGAGAAAATAACTTTTCCACGAGTTTAAAGAAACTCCAACATGAATACTCTGATTTCTATACTCCAAGATAGTCAAATTGACCTTATCATGTTTCCATAATAGCCACACCCGACCCCCTTCATAATAATGATTATTAGTCGTTATGCTCCATTCATAGAAAACATTCTGATGAACTTTTGCATACACTTTATTCTTAATTTTAGTTTCAAGCAAACCAAAAACATCTACTTGTTGTTATCTAACGAACTCACTAATAGTGCGCTATTTAATTATATTGCACATGCCGCGCACGTTCCAAAAACCTATATTATGTACTACCATGGATCACTAACTCCAATCCAACCCCGTCATTCCTCACGACCGTCTCTTTTCTCGGAGATCCGATGATCATATCAGCAAAGGAGACCCCATTTTCCACCTCCATATTGTTACGCGGCCCCATAGACACGGGACCAGCTGACCTACGAGGATTAGTCCTCACGGGGCCTACATTCGGCTGGGGTGTGCCTATAGGCTTTGCACCCGAGATAAGCCTCAGAGCAGGCTGCCTCGACGCTACCTCCTCAGCCTTCTTCTGTTTTGCTTCTTGTCTCGCTTTTCTCAACTCATCCTTCCTACACTCACTAGCCTCATGCCCGTACCCCTTGCACTTAGTACACCAAATAGGTTTCCAGTCATATTTGACAAAAATCTCGACCACATTTTCCTTCTCATCCAGAAATTTAACCGAATTCTTAATTTTTTGTCCCACCTTAGCCATGACCATGACTCCAGCATACCCTAGCCTAGTACGTTCTTCCGTAGCCAAGTCCGACTTGACATACGGACCAACAAGGGAAGCAATTCAGGGCAAACAACGACCCCAAAATTTCAAGGGAAGATCATGTAGCTGAATCCAAACATGCACTTCATGAACATCTTCTTTATCCATTTTTGCATCGGGAGTCCATTATTTCACAATCAAAGGTTTATTATCAAACATATAGAGACCATGATCAAGAATTTTTACCTTTGCGTCCTTGTCCTTGAACCGAACTATGAATATTCCATTAGGAAGGAAAGATATCTTGTCAATCCCGTGTTCCTTCCAAATTCTCTTCACAAACCCTTCCACCACTTCCCAAGGCGGATTCGCGCCCATTATGAAGCAGTAAACTGCAGAGCTCCAGTAGTCGATTTCGTCATCCATGTCATCCTCTGAGAAGCGCAAAAGTTCTGCATCTTCTTCCACATCAACGATTGTTTTGCCCTCCCTCTGTTTCCATCCACTCCCATCCATCTCCACATCGTTGCCAGTCTCCGGTACGTACTCAGAGACTTCGTCGTCCTCAAGGTCGGACGCATAATTCAGGCCCGGAATGTCATTCGATTTAGAATTCGTCGAAGCCGACGAACTGTCCTCCGCCTGAGAACGGTTATCATCCAAATTCGAATTCTTCACCACCTTACGTAGCAAGTCCTCCTTTGATTTTCGAGTCACATGTTTCATTGCTTTCGGTCCTTTCGGAACAGCCCTCGTCTTCTGCCTCATTGGAACAACAAAGGATTCGGCGCCGGACAGCCTTGTCGCTATCAGGGATTGTCCGCGCCGTAACAATTGCCGGTAATCGTCTCAAGTCAGCCGAAAATCTCCAGAGCAAACGAAAGGGTTTTTTTAGTTGGATTATTATTATTAGTATTTCCTCTTAATTTTTTGGTTGCACACAGGTATGTGCCACTTTTTTTTAATGTACTCTGTATGCTAGTATAATGAACTCTACATGATTCGGGTTTAGACTACTTCACTAGATAAAATATATTTTTCATTTGTAGGACATAATCCCTTGACGATTCATTAAAGAAGATGTGTTTGGGAGAATTACTCGATCTACAGAACCATCTAATCATCAATCTATTATCTTTAGGATTACCTTGATTACTCAAAATAAATAAGATTCCGTAGAACAAAATCACAGATTCCCAATTAGTGTCCCAACCTCACAGGTAAATTGTTCGATGTTTACTTAATTTTTTGCTTATCCGAATTTACTTTAAGTAGTAAGGAGTAATTATCATGTTACTAATTATTTAACAACCACGAAAGTAGTGATTAACCCCCTTAACTTTCATCAATGTCACATTGTCACTACCACCACCGAACCAACCCACCCTACCTTTTTAGTAAATTTGTTGTCTTATCATGTTCGTTATGTTAGTAGCTATCGTAAATTCAAACATAACTCGATATCTATGAAATTGTCAGCTTTATAGTAAAACATAATGATATTATCATTCAAGAAGAGAAAATGACCTACGATAAACAAACATGACATGCTCCTCAGTACGTCACATAAAACAGCGGTCAGATCGAAGAGTAAGCAACAGATTGCTTAGCTTGTAGTTAATGTACGTAATAATAGTTCACTTACCCCTTGTCTACCTTTCTCTTCTCATTTTTAACTGAGGTGTTCACCTCAGCCCGCAGGCTCTAATTCTGTAGGGTATTTTTCTAAGTTGTCTTCTTTTGGTTGCTCCTGTCAAAACATTATCCTCGTTAGTATATATGACATATTTGATAAATAGAATTTGTTGTTGTTGGGTCAGAATTTTTGTTGTTACTTTTGAATTTTCATCCTTCCATTCCACTATGGTTGGAGTTGGAAGGTCCTTTGACGTCGTTAATACCTTTTAGCACTTTAGTTCCCATTCGGCATTGTATTTGGTAATCTCAATTTTGACTTTCATGGTGTATTCTCTCCCGACACATGGTTGGAGTATGTTATACACATTCTCCTTTCCTCTGTCCTGGTTTTTTTTATCTTGTTAGGATAATATGTTAAATATTTGTTCGTGTAGTTGGTTTGGTATTTTTTGCGTACGTTTTCATATAAAGTTAGTAATGCTTCGATTGTTCTGCCGATGATCTTCTCAGCTTCCCTCCCAAAGACCACCAAAGTTGTGTAAGTTGTTTTGTCCGCTTTGTAGTGATTAATCTGTACATGTGTTGTGGGTATTAACATATTTCTGGGTTGGTTTTTATTTATGGGTTTTTTCCTACCTTTGTTTGGGGTAGGGTATGGATTCGTTACATTGACGACACTTTCCATCCTCATCGATTCCAGCTGGGCATGATGTGCAAGATTGATATTGCCAGTCAACATTTGTTCTTACTTCTGCTATCGCTCCGTGGTATTTGAATGTATCGTTCTGTTCCAATAGTTTCATTTAATTGACAACGTTTCTAGAACCTCATATCAATAAGAATGCGATGTAGGTCGACATTACCTTATCTATGACATCTATTTGTAGAAGCTCTGCAAGTGTTGAAGTAAGCATTTCTTCTGCCACGTCAGCATCGAGGATCCTTATTTGGATGGGTTCTTGGTCCTTGTAGGTTGGAATGACGCCGCAAATAATAATATATGGTTATTCTAGTATGCGTAAGATCGACTACATGTTCAGTGTCTAATATTTTTATTGTGGTTTGGTCAAATGCTTACCTTTGCAGTAACATATTAGTCTCCGGCAAGTCCAAGTGAAGAAAAACCTTAGTGGAATGTAGTTTATATCTCATCTATCAGTGTTATAATCCTTGTTAATAAGTATGACATGTATCTTATCAGTATACTAATGAAGTTTATTACCTTCATAATTTATGACTCTTGTAGATGTGATGACTACGACCATGTCATGTCTATTTTTTTGCCATTTTCTTGACTAATGAAGTCTGATGCATTGCCCCACAGAGTCATATTGATTAGTTTTTTACCTGCTGTTGTGTGTTAAATTTAGACCGTTTTCCCCTTCATTTAGACCTATTTTTCCATCGTTTTGCGATTTTAGAGTGCGATTATCGCTATATTTTGTGTACTTCTCGCATTAGCGTCCCTCTTGTGCGTTTTACGTGTTTTTGGTAGTTTTTCTATCAATTTTGATAGGATTTGGCACCGAAATCACGATCAAGCTTCCACAAGCACAAGGGAAGGGAATACCGTCCCAAGAGTAAAGCACAGAACTTAAAGTCTAGAGCCATCCAATCAATCAATGAAGAACGAGACAAACAAAGAGCCCAGAGTGGTGACCGGGCGAAATTTCACCCAACGGTAGAAATGCCTCCCCGAAGATTTTCCGAGACTTCTTACCGGGCGAAATTTCGCCCACCGGGTGAAATTTAGCCCGATGGAAAGATGTACCGGAAATCACAAAAAGTGAAGAAAATCTCACCGGGCGAAATTTCACCTGGTGAGATTAATCGTCATGACCGCAGGGCAAAGTTTCACCCCATGAAGATGCTAAGGGTCATTGTCTCACTAATGTAGCATAAAGTGGATTTGGGCTTTAGGTTAAATACCCATTAAGAGATTACTATATATATGTTACCCTAGTTTGTTACCCAAGGCACCATTCATTAGAGTAGTATTAGAATCCATCATCCACCATTAGTGTAGTTACACATCCATTAGTAGTAATTTAGTAATATTCTTAGTTATTCTCTAAAAATCTAGTAGTTTACATAGTAATTAGTAGTAGATCTACTTAGTTTCTATCATCAATTCTTTAGATTACAAGTTTGTAGAAGATTATTTCAAGTTTTATTGAAGATTTGTTGGGTTTATTGAAGGATTAGTGACAAGTTATTCATCTTCTCCATCAAAGATTCAATCTTTATTCATGCAATCTTCTTATTTCTTCTAGATCTTCATAGTTGGTACATTTCTTTCCACTCTCTTATCTCTAGTTTAGATTTAATGTTATTTCCTTGTTATTATCTTGTTTAGATCATCTTAGTATTGTTAGTTTCTTTAGATTTTATTCTTGTTGTTCTAGATTATTCTCTAGTTTATTTTGTTAGATCGTATCCTTTTCATAGTTTAGTGGGTAATTGTTAGATCGTAGTTTTCTCATCATCTTGTAGTTAGTTTCCTTAGATCTAATTAATATGTATGTTGTAGTTAGTTTCTCCTTAGTTAATGTTTTATTGTCTTTCATTATGATTAGTGAGTAGATTTCTTGTTGGGGAGTTCAGGGATGAGGGCTTGGATTATTTGAATTTAGGGGTATTGGTGGGTTGCTTGCTTATTGGTTTATCTTGCTTGTGGTTGTTGTGTCATTGTTGTTTTAGTCCGGCCAACTAGACCGACCTTGACTCGTTTCTATCAATATGGGGAAACTCGGGGTAGAAATTACCACAACAAGAGACTTACCCTTCTTCACCGCGAAAGCGGGTTTTTAGGTGGGTTGGGTGAAGAAACCGAAAGGTGGCAGTCTCCCTTTATCAATGTTGCAACAAAAACTCGATCCCGACCTTCTTAGACTCCATGTTCCGAATCCCGACTTCTCCCTAACGCCTTTCCCTAGATTAATCACCCTTAGATATTCTCGTAGTTATTTCCCTAGCGTAGACTCGACCTTTAAAAACCCCCTTCTAGACATCAAACACGTCACTTTAAACTTGCTCACACACTCCGTTCCCTGTGGACCGACCTCGACTTACCACGAATATTTGTTTGTTTTTGTGTAATCTCGAGTCTTACAAATATCGTTTGATCCCCCGTCCTTCGTTAACGACCGATCCGATTGGGAGGCGATCAAAATGGCGCCGTTGCCGGGGTACGGCGAGTAATTGTATTGTTTTTAGTTGTTGTGTTTGATTCTTTTCCCTAGTGCCGTAAGGTGCTAGGAGTCTTACCGTTTAATTGAGTTTTTTTGCCCAGAAACACGTCATCACCCTTGTGGTTCGATCCGGAGCCGGAAAGGACTTTTAGAGCATTGCGTTTTCGGGGAAATAACTCAACCACTCTCATTCTACATCCTTCATTATCACCTCCTAACCTTAATCCCATCCTACCACATACACCCTCTACACCTCCTACATCACATAATCCCACTACAAATAATCCTTCCATACCTTCCATTTCAGAAAATTCACCACCATCACCGAAAACTCCACCACGAAATCAAAATCCATCCCCTCCAAATCATCCAAATTCAAATCCACCATCACCACCAATCCAACCAATGGCGACCCTAGGATCTCATTCCCAACTCACACACGAAGAAACACCTTCTCCCGTCGATTTCGGAGAGATTCCCGAGAACTATGAATTGAAAGCTTCTTTGACAAATGCGGTTCAACAAGATACTTTTCACGGTTTTTCTCAAGAAGATGCTCAAGAGCACATTGCTTCATTCAAAGAGAAATTAGTAGGAGCCCGTCTCAATGGATTAACTTCATACCAATTGCACCGTTTATTATTTCCAAATACCTTGAGAGATGGAGCTCGTAGATGGCTTCAAGGCCACCCCGCTAATACTTTCACAACATGGGCTCAATTATCTAATGCCTTCTTGGAGAAATATTTCCCGCCGTCAAAGACTAATCAATATCGCATGGAGATACAAACATTCAAACAAGATGAATTTGAAAGCCTAAGTGAGGCTTGGGAAAAATTTAGAGATTTATTGCGCAAATGTCCACACCATGGAATACCCGATTGGCTAACTACCCAAACATTTTACAACACCCTTTCATCGAGAACCAAGGAAAACCTCAATTCGGCCGCCGGAGGAGACTTCTCTTCTCTCACCGATGAGGCATCTAAGAGTCTTATTGAGAAGATGACAAGGAGTGACTCTAGAATGGGTCAATCGAGGGATTCTAGAAAGAAAGTTGAAGTGAACTCATCTACGAGTTCTAATGAATTGAAACTTCAAGCGGAAGTTGAAGAATTGAAAAAGAGAATGGATGCCATGAGTTCAAGGCCTACTCCTAGAGGTATGTACCAAATTCAAGGGAGTGTTCCACTAAGGCAACCATCTCCTCCCAAACAATTAACATGGGAAGTTCAATGTGATCATTGTGGCAATTATGGCCATGAAACTAGCTCTTGCATTTCTAATGAAGAAGTTTATGTTGAAGAGCCAAATGAAGTCCAAGCTATACAAGTGTATGGGCAAAGACCTCAATTTGATCCCTTTTCCAATACTTATAATGCCGGCAGAAGATTTCACCCTAATTTTTCTTATGGAAATCAAAATGTCCAAAATCTGATGCCACGTGCCCAAGGGAATCAATTGAGGCCATTCAATCAAAGTCAACAAAGGCCCTTTAACCAAGGTCCTCCAAGGATGCCCCCATATATGCCTCCTCATCAAAGGAGTAACTTCAATCAACAAAGTAGCTACTTCCATGTTCCTAACAATTACAACAATTACCAAAATCAACATGGTAATCATTTTAATCATGGGTACAATCAAGGGTTCCAAGGCAATTTTCAAGGAAACCAAGGTTACAATCAACAACCATTTAATCAACCCTCTCAATCTTATGGCCAACCAAGCAATTTTCAATTTGGTCAAGGAGGACTCCCATGGGATAACTATAATGATTTGCAAAGAACCGTTGGGCAACTATGGAATGAACATCAAGACACCAAGGCAAGGCTAAAGGTTTGGGAATCACAAGAAGCAACAAAAGCCTTAGCCGCCCCTATTCATCCACCCCATGGTTTGCCCGTACAACCACAAACCCAAGAGACCCTTCGCACCAAGCAAATGCCGTTATTTTGAGAGGTGGCAAGGAACTTGAGGACCCATACAAGAATTTGAACTTGAACACCAAAAGAACTCCATCCAAAGTCAATCAACCAAGTGCATCACAAGAATAATCTCCCACTTCCCCCAAACAAAAACGGGGAATACAAGCGGAACTCGATATCCTTCAAAATGCGGAGAATGAACAAAGAGAACAAAGAAAGAATAAAGAGCAAATGGAAGCGAAAGAAGCAAAAAGAAAAGAGGCGGAGCGATTAGCTGAAGAAGAAGAAGAAGAATCCAATGTTCCATCGCCTCCCACTTTTGTCCCACCATTGCCTTTTCCCGAATGAGCTAAGCCACACAAAGAGAATGCCCAATTTAGCCGCTTCGTGGATATGTTGAAGAAGGTGGAGGTTGCTTTACCCTTCACCGAGGTAATTTTTTCAAATGCCCCTTTATTCTAAGTTTTTGAAAGATGTCTTGACTAAAAAGTGAACGATAGAGGATAAAGAATGTATCTCTCTCACGGAACAATATTGTGCCATTCTTATGAATCAAATACCAAAGAAACTTGAGGATCCCAGTAGTTTTTCTATCTCTTGTCGGGTTGGAAATGTTGTTGTTAATCAGGCTTTATGTGACCTAGGGGCTAGTGTTAGTTTGCTACCTTATTCTATTGCTAAGAGACTTAGTGTGGGGGTGATGAGACCCACTAGTATGTCGATTCAACTTGCGGATAGGTCCGTTAAGTACCCACTTGGGATACTTGAGGATGTACCCGTTCAAGTTGGTATGTTTTTCATCCTCTCCGACTTTGTTGTCATGGATATGCCCGAAGACACTATCACCCCCATTATTCTAGGTCGACCTTTTATGACTACCGGAGGTACTATAGTCGATGTCAAGAATGGTAAGTTGTCTTTTAAAATAGAGAACGAGTCGGTAGAGTTTTCCCTTTCTCAAGCTCTTAAACAACCAATGATTGAACAAATGAATTCCATTGAAGTTATTGATAGTTTGGTTGAGTATAGCTTGATAGATGATGATAAGCAAGAAGATGAGCCATTTGACTTTCCACCCCTTGAAGATGAATGTTTGCATGAAGAAAAGGTAGAACCACTACCGGTGGGTAAGAGTATGGTATCTTCTCCTCCTAATCTTGAACTTAAACCACTCCCCTCTTCCCTCAAATATGCTTTTCTATAAGGAACTAATTATCCCATTATCGTCAATGCTACCCTTGATGGACCTCAATTGGAAAAACTTTTAATTATTTTGAGAAAGCACAAAAAGGCCATCGGGTATATCATTGCCGACCTCCAAGGCATAAGTCCAAATGTTTGTATGCATAGGATCATCCTTGATGATGACCACCGTTCTTCGGTTGAGGGTCAACGTAGGTTGAACCCCACCATGAAAGAGGTTGTCATAAAGGAAGTCCTCAAGTTGTATGAGGCCAACATTATATACCCAATAGCCGGAAGTAAATGGGTTAGCCCCGTACAAGATGTGCCAAAAAAAGGAGGAATGACGGTTTTAAAAGGAGAAAAGGGTGAGTCAATTTCTATTAGGACTATTACCGGTTGGCGCATGTTTATAGACTATCGAAAATTGAACACGGCCACCATAAAAGACCATTTACCTCTTCCCTTTATTGATCAAATGCTTGAAAGATTGGCGCATCATTCTTATTTTTGTTTCCTTGATGGTCATTCCGGATTTCTTCAAATTCCCATTCATCCCGATGACCAGAGAAAACCACTTTTACATGTCCGTATGGCACCTATGCTTATAGAAGGATGCCATTTGGACTATGCAATGCACCGGAAACGTTTCAAAGATGTATGATGGCTATTTTTTCCGATTTTATTGAAAAATCCATGGAAGTTTTTATGGATGATTTTAGTGTCCATGGTACATCTTTTGATTCTTGTCTTGAAAATCTTGATCAAGTGTTAGCTCGATGTGAAGAGTATAGACTTGTTTTAAATTGGGAAAAGTGTCATTTTATGGTTGAACAAGGTGTTGTCCTTGGTCATATTGTTTCTAATAGAGGAGTCGAAGTTGATAAGGCGAAAGTCTCCGTGATCGAACTTGCCACCACCTACAAATGTCAAAGGGGTGAGGTGTTTTCTAGGTCACGCCGATTTTTATAGACGATTTATCAAAGGCTTTTCTAAAATTGCTAAGCCTTTGACTTCTTTGCTTATGAAAGATGCACCTTTTGTTTTTGATGACTTGTGTCTTGAGGCCTTTTGCAGGATAAAGACCGCTCTCATCACCACTCCGATTATCAAAGCTCCCGATTGGAGTCTTCCTTTTGAGATCATGTGCGATGCTTCCGATTTTGCCGTTGGTGCCGTTCTAGGACAACGGGTTGACAAGAAGCTACATGTGATATATTATGCAAGCAAAACATTAGATGAAGCCCAATCAAGGTATACAACAACCGAGAAAGAGATGCCTGCCGTTGTCTATGCCATGGAGAAATTCCAAAATTATGTTACCGGTTCCAAAGTCATAATTCATACCGATCATGCGGCAATTCGATACATCATGTCTAAGAAGGAGACCAAGTCCCGACTCCTTTGGTGGGTCCACCTTTTACAAGAATTCGACATTGAGATTAAAGATAAAGCCGGATCGGAGAACTTGGTAACGGATCATCTTAGTAGACTAACGGTTAGTAAAGAGAACAATGAAGAAGATGGTATCCCCATCAATGAAGCTATGAGAGATGAGGCCTTGATGGCCATTGATACTATTACACCTTAGTATGCCGATATCGTCAATTTCTTAGTATCTCATTTTATTCCGGACGATTATTCCAAGCAAGAGAGGAAGAAACTACGTTATGAAGCCCGACGCTATTATTGGGACGAGCTATATTTATTCCGCTGTTGTGTAGATGGAATTTACCGACGATGTGTCACTGCCGATGAAGGTTATAATATTGTGAAGCACCTTCACTCGACATCTTATGGTGGACACTTGGCCAACCAAAAGACAATTGCCAAGGTTCTCCAAAGCGGGTTTTGGTGGCCTTCCATGTTCAAGGACATTCGAGCTTTCATTCTCACTTGCGATGCTTGTCAAAGAAGTGGGAATATTACAAGAAGAAGTGAGATGCCCCTTCAACCCATCTTAGAGATTGAATTGTTCGATGTTTGGGGCATTGATTTCATGGGTCCGTTCACATCCTCTTTTGGTAACAAATATATCTTAGTAGCGGTTGATTATGTCTCAAAATGGATCGAGGCCGTAGCTTCCCCCACCAATGACTCCAAGGTTGTAATTAAGCTTTTCAGGAATGTAATTTTCCTGAGATTTGACATGCCTAGAGCCATAATTAGTGATGGAGGCTCTCATTTTAGAAAAGATACCTTTGAACACCTTCTTAGGAAATATGGTATCACTCACAAGATGTCTCTAGCCTACCACCCTCAATCAAATGGGCAAGCCGAGATCTCCAACCGTCAAATCAAGGGAATTTTAGAGAAAGTTGTAAATACACACCGAAAGGATTGGTCATTAAAGTTAAACGATGCCCTTTGGGCATTGAGAACGGCTTACAAAGCGCCGATTGGAACCACTCCTTATCGTCTTGTGTATGGCAAAGCTTGTCATTTACCGGTGGAATTAGAACACAAAGCCGAATGGGCAATCAAAGAGCTAAACTTCGATGAGAGTGTTGTAGGAGATAACCGCCTTCTCCAACTACAAGAATTGGAAGAATTAAGACTAGAAGCCTACGAAAACTCGAAGATTTACAAGGAACGAACCCGCCAATGGCACGATTCTCGAATACTTCGTAAGGACTTCTCCGTTGGTGATAAGGTATTACTCTTCAACTCTCGCTTTAAGCTTTTCCCCGGTAAGTTGAAATCTAAATGGTCGGGTCCATTCGAAGTTACCAAGGTGCAACCATATGGATCAATAGAGATATCAAGCCCGGAAACCGGGAAGTTTATGGTCAATGGCCAACGCTTGAAGATTTATCACCCCGATCACGTTTGTGAGACCTTCGCTACCATGAAGTTTGGTGAGCTCCCTTTGGGGAGCGATGTTTAACCCCCTCTCGAAATTGATGTAGGTTTGGTGGTATCCTCAACAACCACATTGTATATATGTATCATATTTCATTAAGTTTGTTAGCTTGAGAAGAATGGTTGAACTTGGATTTCGCCATGAAGCATTTATTTGGATGAAGATCAAGCTTTTGGAGAAGTTATGGAGCCAAATTGAAGACCACAAGCATGTTTGTGGGAGATATTGATTATGTAATGTGAGTCGAGTCAATATTTGAATCCTTAGGTGATTGTTGAAGAGCCATGAAATGGCAAGGCAGAAAAACAAAGAAAACATGACCGCCGGGCAAAATTTCGCTCGGTGAGACCTGACCGAGCGAAACTTCGCCCTACGGAAAAGTTGCCAGAATTGTCGAAATTGAAGAAGATACCACCGGGCGAAATTTCGCCCGGTGAGATTTTGACCGGGTGAAATTTCACCCGGTGGGCAAAAGTGGCAAAAACGATTTTCACGACGAAAAGTCCGTCGGGTGAAATTTTACCTAGTGGTGCTTGACCGGGTGAAATTTCACCCGGCGGCATGGGCTTGGTCAATTACCCCTAACACACCTCCTCACTACAAATTCAATTCCCTCCTTCATATTTACCACCCTTAACTTTCCCTCCAAAAATTTTTACACCTAATTTTTACCACCAACTTTAAAACTTTCACTTTCCCTCCCAACCACCCTTATTTATATCACCCCCTTTTACCTCACAATTCACTCCACATTTTCACCCATCATAAACACTTCAAACCATCTTCCATACCCATTCATATTCAAACCTCCATTCACAATTCCATTTCAACTTGGTGATTATTTCCTTGGGTTTTTGAAGAGGGAAAAGCTAAAGTTTCGGGATTTTTTTGCAATTATTAGTATGGAGACAAGAGCCCAACGAGCCGCGCGTAAACAAGGTATGGCTTTGACCTCTAATACTTCTAAACGTTCTAATTCTTATAAGACCAAACTTTCACCTTGTCCGTCCTAATACACCCTTAGCTCAAACCTTCTCCGAAAAGACCTTTCAGAGCACAAGGTGGCCTTGTCCTTTCACAATGGAAATTCTATGAATAGAGGACAATATTAGAGAGTTATCGTCTAGGACCGGAACAAGCGGACTTATCAAGTATGTGCCTTGCACAAATAAAGACTTGACATGTGAGTTCTTAGGAACTTTTACAATCGATAACCTGACCACACCAAGAGAGTTTAAATTTAGATTATTCGGTAGAGCTCATTGTTTAACTGTTTATGAATTCGGCTGCCTTAGGTCTACCCTCGTCGGGTACTGGAATTAGCAAACCTTTGAGTAATGTTCAAGCTAGTGCTTCTAGAAGATACCTTTGGAGGTACATAGCACGTGGTCAACGAGATTTTGAACGTAATTCAAACTTTACCGCTAAAATCCGTAACCTCGCTATTCGTTACTTTGCCGAGATACTCTCCCATTGCTTGATACCATCTACCGATAATATTTTTAATCTTAATGTGTGCGTCTTACAATTGATTTCTGACTCTTTGCTTGGTAACCCTAATCCCCTTGATTTACCGCTTGTTGTAGCGTTGCATTTTCATCAAATTATTATTGCTCAACGCCCCTTCGTAGACTGTGGAGGTCTTGTGACCTTAATCGCTAAAAACTTGGATTATGCGACCGACCACGTTATCCCACTAGATAATCGAGTCTGGCTTGACGAGGCCTATCTTCCAACTTGGATATTTAATGTACCCGATCATCGCCTCGTCTCCATTTGCCATGACCGTGCTTTAATAGTCCCCAACATACACCGAACCAATATTTATAATTGTCAAAATTGAGACCTACCCTTAGCTCCCGGTGAATTCCGACTAAACCAATCGGGGGGAATGGAAATTTGGGAGTATGCGAACTATAGGTTATCCGAGGGTCGTACATTATTCGACCTTTCTGAGCTAGAACCCACTGAGGGCGTACAACCCTTACCTGGGTCTCCGACGGTTTCTTTTGCGTCAAATGATTACCCAAATTAAACTATCCCCCGAGTCGGTCGGTGTTGTGTGTGTGTGTGTGTGGATTAGGTCGGTGAGTCTTTAATCAATATTTGAAATGAATTTATTCCTTGTTCCTTGCTTCATCATTTTATAATCATTGTGATTGTTCTACCTCTAACAAATTTGCAAGCTGTCCCACTGTCCCATCAATTTTTATGGCCGTAGCGGCCTTGGTTTTGCTCCCGGTCTTTAGGCGATGTGATTACGCCATTGACCTTATTGAAAAATCCAAATTTTAATCAACTTTTCTCAGTTTTTCTTAATCCGGGCTAGGTGACGTGACTACACCTACGCCCAATTTTTCACCCCTTCGCTTTAATTTCTTTTCTTCTCTTTTACTTCTTTTTCAACTTCTTAGCCACTTGGCTAGGGTCTAGTTGATGTGATTACACCTAGGCCCGCCATTATTTTTTCTTTTTCTTCTCTCAAAAAATTTTGAAAAATCCAAAAACACTTGAAATATCCTAAAAATCCAAAAAAAAAATTCGTTTCCATCTTTTTCGTTTTTCCCCTACTTGTCCATTGAGGACAATGTACAGTTTTAGTGTGGGGGAGGAGTCTACTATCTTTTATTTTGCTAAAAATCTTTTCAAAATCCATAAAAATTTGAAAAATTCGAAAAATCAAAAACATTTTTTCTCCTCTCTTTCCCTTTTCTTTTCTTGTTTCTCGTTATGTTTTTGTGTTCCGTGTATGGTCTTGTTCTCTACTCTTACAGGTAACCACCACCTTGAAGTGCGAATTGAAGAGATTATGAAAGCACTCCACTTGGTAACTTCCTTCCTTCTTTCTTTAATTTTGTAGAGGAGTTAGGTTGTTGCTATTGGAGGCTCTCGAAGTTGAGCATTTTGGGTGTTGTGGTTGATTGTGTGCTTGTATGTCGACGGAGTATGGAGTACATGACAATACTTGTGTTTTCTTCTATTTGCTTTTTTCTTTTTCGTGTGTTCCTTTTTGCTTTTGTATAGCGTGTCTAGGACTAAATTTTTTCGAAAACCCGATTACAAACTTATTGCAAGAGTTTACGTTCCATTGTAGATAACCCATTGTGGATTTTGGACCTTAATCTAGTAGAATGACTCTTAATCAATGAATTTGTTGATCCACCTTTTCTACTAGAGGTTTACTTTGGGGTTTGTATTTGACCACCTTGACCACCCATGGAGAAGTTAGGCCTTGGTTCCCGCATCCCGTTTTCTAGGTGACCTTGCTCGAATGACCATTGCATCTTTAGTCCGAATTCTTTCCGCCTTTTTGTGGGTTATCCGGGAATGGCGCGTGTTCTCGTTTACCTATTTTCCCTCCACCTATACATCACCACAAAAGTTTACACAAAAATAACCTCCGAGCTTGGTTATGAACCACATCAAAATCAAAAAGCCAAAAAAGGACAAACCAAAGCAAGAGAAAAGGGCACAAAAATATGAAAAAAAAACAAGGAGAGAAAAGAATCTTCAAATGAAATCATATCATCAAAAACATCTCCCATTGAAAAAAAAGGCCCTTCGATCGATTCATCGCCGTGAAGTGCCAACTAGAAGACCGAGTCCCGAGGTAGAAAGATAGCGGTGATTAGTCGATCCACCTCAATAATTGTAAACACTCCACCTTTTTGTTTGGGCTAATTTAGAAAATTCGAGTTTGGAACGACCCTCTTGGCTTAGCCAAAGAGAGCGGGACTGCACCTACCTACAGTGTCGAACGAATCCATGGTTCACTTTTTCCACTCCGTTATACGCCCCGTCGTACCCCTTTAGAAGATTAGGAGGACCTAGGCTAAGTTATCAACATCTATATTGATTAATTGTCATAGTATTAGGGTTTGGTCCTTGTTTACGTGGGTCATTTATCTTCGAAGTTTATTGTTGTTTTAGGTAAGTAATTGGTGTCTTCCCCGTTGTCTCGATGAGGGATTCCGTGTTTTATTTTTGCTTTGGATGCGTCTATTCTTTCGTGTTATATGTTTTTGTGTGTTTAGTCGCATCCACCATTTTGAGCAAGCCCCAACTTGCCTTGCATGGGAGTACTCTACCTCATGAGTATTTCGATGCGAGTTGAAGGGATGGAGCAGGCCCGTTAATTGCCCCGTATCGGCTTAGCATAGTCTAGCTAGTAGTAGTAGTTGTAATTTCTTTTTGGGTCTTTGCTCGAGGACGAGCAACGGTTTAGTGTGGGGGAATTGTTGTGTGCTAAATTTAGACCGATTTTCCCCTCATTTAGACCCGTTTTCCCTCGTTTTGCGAGTTTAGAGTGCGATTATCGCCATATTTTGTGTACTTCTCGCATTAGCGTCCCTCTTATGCGTTTTACGTGTTTTTGGTAGTTTTTCTATCGATTTTGATAGGATTTGGCACCGAATTCACGATCGAGCTTCCACGAGCACAAGGGAAGGGAATACCGTCCCAAGAGTAAAGCACACAACTTAAAGTCTAGAGCCATCCAATCAATCAATGAAGAACGAGACAAAGAAAGAGGCCAGAGTGATGACCGGGCGAAATTTCACCCGACGGTAAAAATGCCTCCCCGAAGATTTTCCGAGACTTCCCACCGGGCGAAATTTCGCCCACCGGGTGAAATTTAGCCCGATGGAAAGATGTACCGGAAATCGCAAAAAGTGAAGAAAATCGTCATAACCGCAGGGCAAAGTTTCACCCCATGAAGATGCTAAGGGTGATTGTCTCACTAATGGAACATAAAGTGGATTTGGGCTTTAGGTTAAATACCCATTAAGAGATTACTATATATATGTTACCCTAATTTGTTGCCCAAGGCACCATTCATTAGACTAGTATTAGCATCCATCATCCACCATTAGTGTAGTTACACATCCATTAGTAGTAATTTTGTTATATTCTTAGTAATTCTCTAAAAATCTAGTAGTTTACATAGTAATTAGTAGTAGATCTACTTAGTTTCTATCATCAATTCTCTAGATTACAAGTTTGTTGAAGATTATTTCAAGTTTTATTGAAGATTTGTTGGGTTTATTGAAAGATTAGTGACAAGTTCTTCATCTTCTCCATCAAAGATTCAATCTTTATTCATGCAATCTTCTTATTTCTTCTAGATCTTCATAGTTGGTACATTTCTTTCCACTCTCTTATCTCTAGTTTAGATTTAATGTTATTTCCTTGTTATTATCTTGTTTAGATCATCTTAGTATTGTTAGTTTCTCTAGATTTTATTCATGTTGTTCTAGATTATTCTCTAGTTTATTTTGTTAGATGTTGTCCTTTTCATAGTTTAGTGGGTAATTGTTAGATCGTAGTTTTCTCATCATCTTGTAGTTAGTTTCCTTAGATCTAATTAATATGCATGTTGTAGTTAGTTTCTCCTTGGTTAATGTTTTATTGTCTTTCATTATGATTAGTGAGTAGATTTCTTGTTGGGGAGTTTAGGGATGATGGCTTGGATTATTTGAATTTAGGGGTATTGATGGGTTGCATGCTTATTGGTTTATCTTGCTTGTGGTTGTTGTGTCATTGTTGTTTTAGTCCGGCCAACTAGACCGACCTTGACTCGTTTCTATCAATATGGGGAAACTCGGGGTAGAAATTACCACAACAAGAGACTTACCCTTCTTCGCCGCGAAAGCGGGTTTTTAGGTGGGTTGAGTGAAGAAACCGAAAGGTGGCATTCTCCCTTTATCAATGTTGCAACAAAAATTCGATCCCGACCTTATTAGACTCCATGTTCCGAATCCCGACTTCTCCCTAACGCCTTTCCCTAGATTAATCACCCCTAGCTATTCTCGTAGTTATTTCCCTAGCGTAGACTCGACCTTTAGAAACCCCCTTCTAGACATCAAACACGTCACTTTAAACTTGCTCACACACTCCGTTCCCTATGGACCGACCTCAACTTACCATGAATACTTGTTTGTTTTTGTGTAATCTTGAGTCTTACATATATCGTTTGATCCCCCGTCCTTCGTTAACGACCGATCCGATTGGGAGGCGATCACCTGCGTGTAGTCATTATATTGTAGTAAGATAATTATTTACGTGTAACTACGTGTGTGTTAAAGATGATCAAGTTACCTTTCATCTTGTATTTGTATATGCCTTAAATGCGTTTCACCATTTTTTGTCAGCACTTCCCTCTTCTCCTCGATTGTAGTTAGCAAGCCCACAACTTCTGCACAATGTGGTTAAAAAGAATCAATAGGCAAATAGAATGTTAAAAATAATATAATTGTTGCATTTTATAGTGCATTTGTCGGTGCGTTTGCCTATCAAATACTCTCCCATCCAATCCATGTTTGACATTGGATTTTGGGTAACTTTTAAAAAAATGGGTAAAAAGTAAGGGTATTATTGGTAAATCAAATGGTTTAATGGGTCCACCTAAATTAAACTGGGTAAAGAGTAATGACATTTTTGGCAGATAGAGGAAGGATATGTGGATTGTATAGTAAAGTCTTTTACCATAAAAGGAATGTAAAGCTTGGATTTGATGGTCCATTTATAGTAAGTGTAAAGCTTGGATTGGATGCGAGGGTGTAATCATTTTTGTTCTTACACTCCTCCAATTTGTCGAGCGGGTGGAATTTGAATTTGTGAAGTGGAATATTCTGAGTTTGATCCTTATATATCCTTCTGTATTAATGTAAATGGGGCGTACTTGATGATGTTTGGATTTCCTTTGACTGGCATGTACGATCTATTATTTTGTGCGACCTCAAAAAGACGGAGGCTTTAAATTTTCCCCGCATGTAGTACTCCTTCATATTAGGTCACCCACCTCTTTGGTATTGTAGCATGTATATGATTTCCCTCCCTTGTCAGAATCACATAAATACACTTCTTAATCTTAATCATTATAATGGTTGGGGAAAGAAACATATAATTAAATAATTAAGTGTTATTCTTTGGTGATTCTTGGATCTTTCAATTTAAAGGATCAAACTTAACCTATGAGGATTGTAAGCGCACCTTTAAAGGTTTGAAACGTTAAAAAAATAGACTGCACACTTTTCAGTAATTTGTTTGCATCGTTAAAAATAGACAGTGAATCAGAATATTTGTTCAATTAAAGGGTTGAGACCGCACTTCTTTGTCTAATAGCACCATGTCTATCAATAGTGGGGGGTTATCGTTGTTCGGTGTTACTCACCATATCCTCGTGACCCGTACTGTTAATTGATATTTGGACATTGAGGGAACCAAGCCTGTAATTGTAGTTGTTATTATTGGCGCCATTGGTTTGCTTTTTTGGTTGTCTCTTGCCTATTTTGCGGCATTATTGTGTTGTGTATTTTAGTTCGGGTGTTAAAGAGTATATTGTCAAAGCAGTATGCATGTGATATTTATACCTATTTTTTGTAATTGAAATTATATTTATGTCGACTTTATTATGATATTTATGATATTTTTATTTAATTACATTCTACTTAGTAGGTTGTTTGTACACCTTCTCAATTGTCTTAAATGTTTTAAAGAGCAAGCAACTCAAAGGTCGCTTTGGCTAACATCACCTTATTTAGCAAAAGTTATCGTAATTAGAGGTGTACCAGTTGAAGTTGGATATCCAATCAATTTTTCGACATCACCTTCGAGGGTCTACCGGTACCTTATCAACCTATCTGCAAACTATTTGACAGGAAAGCGTTAAAAATAGTGTCCCACTTCTGGAGTTATTACAGGCATCCTAATGGCACTCTGAAATCGGTAATTAATTATTCGCATTCAACTTCATTCATCCCCGTCAATTGTACAGTGATTCATATCAGTAAATAAATTAGTCTAAAGTACTAATTCTAACGCAGCTAGTCAAATAAGGTAATATTTGACATTGACAAATTCATACCTTAGTAACAAAAAATAAGTGAGATGACAAATCTATACATTTCATTTGATTCGTTCTCATCCAATTTATGCTTTGAAAATCTTAGATGGTTATGTACTTTATTACGAGCATTATATTTATTCTGTAATTAAATATTATTTAGTGGGTATCTCTACATTTTTCTCCAATAAAGTCATGACACGTGGCTTAGTTAGAAGTGAGCATTAGGTAAATAAAGGATGGGGAATGGTTTGTTTGATGTTTAATATATTATATAGATTGTGCTATATGTCTGATTATGCCTGTGGTTCAGTTTGTGTTGACCATTTATTTATTTCAAGGCCTCATGATCTGAATGCAACACGAAAGGTTTAGGCTTTAAGTAGTGGCTCCAATACATCAAAGCCCTCACAATAGCATAAAATCCTTTATCATAGGTGGAGTAATTCAACTTTGTTCCTCCTAGCTTCTCACTGAAATAGGCCACTGGCTTTTGACCTTGGATTAGTACAACTTCTATCCCCACTCCACTTGCATCACATTCCACTTCAAATAGACTGTCAAAGTTTGGTAACCTTAGGATTGGTGTTTGGCACATCAGCTTCTTTATCTTCTCAAAGCTAGTTTTGAGCATCTTTAGTCCACCTGAACTCTTCGTTCTTCATACACTCAGTGACAGGTGCAATGAATGCACTGAACCCTTTAATAAATCTCCTATAGAAAGAGGCCAAACCATGGAACCCCCTCACTTCAGTAACAGTTTTGGGTGCAGGCCATGATTGAATGGCTTCTATCTTCTCTTGATCCACTTAGATTCCACTCCCAGACACAATGTACCCTAGGAAAGTCACTTCCTTTGCCATTAAAGTACACTTTTCGAGCTTGCCATATAGTTTGTTCTTTCTTAGAAGCTGGAAGATCACTTCAAGGTGATCAAGATTTTCCCACCTACTACTACTGTGAATAAGTATGTCATCAAAGTAGACCACAGAAAACTTGCCTAGGCATGGCCTTAAGACCTCAGTCATCAATCTCACGAAAGTACTTGGTGCATTAGATAGACCAAATGGCATCACAAGCCATTTATACAGACCATGTTTGGTCGTGAATGCAGTTTTCCATTCATCCCCTTCTCTAATCCTCACTTGGTGGTATCCTTGCCTTAGATCAATTTTGGAGAACACCATTGCTCCACTTAACTTATCCAATATATCATCAAGCCTAGGTATAGGGAACCTGTATTTGACTGTTGTATTGTTGATAACTTTGTTGTTAGTGCACATCCGCCATGTTACATCCTTCTTTGGCACTAATAAGGCTAGTACAACGCTTGAACTTAAGAACTGTTTTACAAATCCTTTATCCATCAACTCTTCAACCTGTTTCTGCAACTCTTGGGTTACACTGAGGTCACTTCTGTATGCAGGCCTATTCAAACACTCCATGTTAATTGAAGAGGTCATATTTATGAGTTTTGCTTAAAGGGATTTGAAGTACTACTCATATCAACAAAATGCACTTTCTTTTCCGGTTTGCCCCATGATAAGAACTCCACAGTTAAGCGTGCTTGCTGGGAGTAGTCTTAGGATGAGTGACCTCCTGGGAAGGTTTCCCGGATGCGCGTAAGTAAGGCCAAAATGCACTGGAAAGGACTCGTGTTGGTCTATGGGACCAGTACAAAGCCTGACGAGCTACCGCGGTTAACATTTCCAATCCCAGGTTTTGGGCTGGGGTGTAACAAATGGTATCGGAGCAACCATGCGGCTGTGTATTTGGCACCTAGCAGAGGTGGATTCCGGGTTAGCGGTTATGCTGCCAGGCGCAACGAGTGCGTTGCTTTCTTAAAGTGGGACTGATTGAAACACCCCATGTTAATTGAAGATGTCCTATTTTTGAGCTTTGCTTAAAAGGATTTGAAGTACTATTCATATCAACAAAGTGGACATTCTTTTCTTGTGGTGGTCTGTGGGACTAGCGCAAAGCCTGGCGACCTACCACGGTTAACTTTTCCAGTCCTAGGTTTTGGGCTAGGGTGTTACACCTATTAGGCAAGACAGACCCTGGTACGAGGTCTATCTCATGTTCAATGCCTCTCAGTGGGGGAAATCCCCTTGGCAACTCCCTTGGAAACACATCAAAGTATTTGTGAACTAGTTTCTTTACTTCCATTGGCACTTCAGTATCTCCCTCGTAACACCCACTATTTTCCTAGTGTTGCTATCTTTTCCGTCGTTATGACTCCGTCATGACTCTGTATTAGCTTCCCAAATATTATTTATTTTCATTAAAAGATTTAAATTATTTTATTTTTCTACCATAAATCTATTTATTAAGCTTTCAAACTATTCATTTATTTCAGGAAGAATCCCCAATTTTTCTACGAACTATTGTTTTAAGCTTGGATTTGAGTTACTTATTTTTCTAAAAATGTCAAAATACTTTTATATAATATTTCTAACTAAGAAAGTATTTTTATTTACGGAAATTTATCATTTAATGATTTTATTACGAAGTCTCGTAAATAATTATTTTCTAACGCGGGGTTTACTTGAATTGCTTTGAAATGCTTTTAATAATTTTACGATCCTTATTTTTAAGCAAACTACAATTATTTGGGACTCCTTTTCCACCACTTTGGACCGTGACCCCCACGTCACTCTCCATACTACATTATTTTTATATAATTCATTTTAAGAGATGTTATGTATGTAGACATTTCTTTTATTCAACTCACTTACTTTAGTGCTTAATAATCAAACTCTTCACTCTCCTAATCCACTCACTTTGGCCGGTTTATGCTAGTCTTTTTACATTGTTTTTATCAAATTATAAGGTCATATTCATTCACCACCTCTTCATTATTCTTTCATCATTCATTTCACAAAAATATTCAAGGCAAATACTCTTCATTTCCTCCCCTTTGGCCTTAGTTTCCAGCAGATCCAGCCAAGATTTGTCTCAAAATTGAGTTTTGATCGTCTCATTTTCGTCTCCAAATTAATCGTCTTTCCTCTTCCTTCGTTAAGGTAATAATCGTTGTATTTCCGATCGTTATTTACCTTGATTCTTTTAGTTTTCTCATGGTATTTTTGTACCATTTATGTCGTGTCATGTAGGATTCTTGGTCGATCTCGAAGCCGACAAAATTATCGTAGACTCGGATTTGGAGTGAAGGTAACGTCGATGTTACTCGGTATTTCTTGATTTTATTTGTGTAACTGGATGTATATAATTACAATTTTATTTTTGACAATATATGTATGTCATATAATCTGGAAAATTTTAAAGTCGTAAAAATTTGTATGTTTCGGTATTTTTATCGCTTTGACAAGATTAACGATTAAATTGTTATATTATTTTGTAAAATCGTAATATTCGGCCTAAACATGTAAAATATGAATATATTCTGTAAAAAATGATGTTTTTGATGATTTTTGATATTTCTGTACTTTTTTTATATTTTAAGTATCAATTATTGAATTATTACTGTTTTCGGACAAAAACGGTTAAAAGTCAATTTTTTGTTCTACCACTTGAACATTTTATTTTAATCTGAAATTTGGCGTGGACAACTTTTCTGATGAAAAATAATTTTATGATTTTTTTCATATATTTCGAAATTGTGAAGTGGGTTAATTAATTAGTCACTTTAAATCGTCGTTTATCGTTAAAACCTTGTTTGTCATTTTAATTTCTGATTTCTGATTTTTGTTTGAATCTGGAAAAAAAATGTTCCTGATATTTCTTGATAAAAATGTATTTTTATAATTTTTAGTGATTTAATAAGTTAATAGGAACGACAAGGTTTATTAACAGAATTGTTAATTGTAACGGGTTTTAAAAGACGGTTTTATTGGAATTTGTGAAATCTGGAATTACGGAAGTCTAGAAAAAATGTTAGTTTCTGGAAAATCATAATTTTTAGGATTAATAATAATTTTTGAATATTAATACTTAAATCGTTTTGTAATTACTATTTTTATTGTCGAGATTAGACGATTAACGAGAAAACCCATTAAAAAGTTAAAAACCGAGTTTACAGATTCTGGAAAATTTATTTTTCTGGACAGAATGTCCAAATATCTATTTTAACTAATTTAGGTAATTTTTACATTATTTATTGAATCCTTTAATTGATACGGAGTAGTATTGATTTTTGGACAAAATTATGATTTATCATTAAAATGCCCCGTTTCAGTTAAATGAATCATTTTTCCAGCAATTTTGAAAATGTTGAAATCTGAAAATTTATGAGTTAAATCACCTCTTATCATATTCTAATTTTTTTTAATTGTTTAATTAAATAAAGGACGTTAAAAGATTTATTTTGACATTTGCCGTAAAATCCTATTTACGCTCGTTTTGTCAAAACTATTAATAATTAGAGAATTTTAGTTTTATAAACTTTGGAAACACCCTAATTAGTAGTATTAAAATATTTAAGACATTGTTAATCATTTTATAAACACTTGTACCACATTTCAGTAATTTATAAACACGATCGTCGACTGTTCTCATTTTAACAATTAATATCGTTAAGGCCGAAAATATCAGTTTTATAAGGCTATTTTAATTATTAAAAATGTTGTGTTAGTATGAACTAATATTTTTGATAATTTGATACGATTCTACTTTTCGAAAGTTTCATAATATAGAAAGTTTTCTCTTTTAGAATATAATGATTATTCCTTTTATCTTCATATTATTTATAATGTTTATATCTATTGAATATCGATAATGGATTTGTTTTGGAGTTATGGAATAAAGACAAGTGTGAGGTTTAGAATTATATATTCTGGGGTTTACGTATCAGGAATCGGTACATTAGTTGTTGAACCGGGTGACAGGTATCCCGGGAGTTGTGTACATTTTGACCTTAAGCTTAGGCCTCGCATTAAGTCGCCTTCATAAGTTGAACTGGGTGACAGGTAATCTCAGGAGGGGTGTGCATTGTCTTAAACTAGGGCCACGCATTTATACGTCGCCGCCCTATTATGGTTGAGTAGCCTAGTTAGAGATCGAAGTTTGATTTGTTTGAACTAAGTTCTTGAAACAAGTTTTTAGTATTCTGATAACGTCATTTTGAATATTTTTATTATTATCGATATATTTTGGTTTGCAGGTTTGCAAATATTTGAAGTTTTCTTCTGAAAACTTGTTTTGATTTTATTGTTCCAATATTTTAAGTTTTTTCGAAAGCTTATTTTTATTATGACGTTTCAATGTTTTCCGTTTTTACTATTTTCATATATTAGTAATTACTATTTTAAAATCTTGTAATATGGCTGGGAGAACGTCGTCGTTGCTCCTCACTGATTGTGGCTGTTGTGTTTTTAACATGGCAGGTATATGTGTTTCCCTTCGGGTGGGCTAGCGAGTAGTTACGGATGCTGCTTCGCTGATCAATAAATTTCGTACTATGGATTGTTAAACCCTTTTATGGATTGTTTTTTATTTTATTTTAGCCATTTTTATTTTATGGCTTATGTATTGACTTACTGTTTTTATTTAATCAAGACATAGTTACAGTTGTTATAATCCCACATCTACAGTGTTTCCGCCACTGTATCCTGTTAGAATTTATAACGGATTACATACCTTGGTTACTTCTTTTGATATTAGCACCTAGACAGGTTGCTCTTGTTTGATTTCCTTCACCATTGAGGCTTCAGATAGGAACAGAACTCTCCCAATCTCTTCAGGTAAGTTTGGACTACCATAGCTCTTTTAATTTGCTGGCAGAGGGGTAAGTGTTATCTTTTTGTTCCCATGCTTGAAACTATATGTATTATCCCTCCCATGGTGAACTGTATTCTTGTCAAATTCCTATGGTCTGCCTAAGAGCAAATGGCAGGCATCCATAGGTAC
Source organism: Agrostemma githago (assembly GCA_958450325.1). Taxonomy (NCBI): domain Eukaryota; kingdom Viridiplantae; phylum Streptophyta; class Magnoliopsida; order Caryophyllales; family Caryophyllaceae; genus Agrostemma; species Agrostemma githago. Next base: position 53,015,672 of record OY288247.1, on the reverse strand, counting down.
CACATCAGAGAGGACCTCATCCTTGTATGCACTCCTTATTGAGAAAGGCACAACACACTGCTTATCAACCTTGACCTCATCTCCTCTATTTAACCATCTCAGTTTGTAAGGACTTGGGTGTTCCACATTGGTACAACTTTCTCCATCAACTATCAAGTTGTACACCCTCTTCTGAATAGTACACCTACTTCTGAAGATAAGATTCCTTTGGTCATCTTCCAAAGGGGTTTGTTGTGAATATAATGCATAACCCTCAAAACCACAAGATTATGACATATGTCAGGTCAAGTCATAACCACATCATGGGTTGGTTCTTCCTCTTCTAAGACCTCTTCTAACACTAAGGTTTCATCAACCTCATATTCAATAAGGCCTTCTTTCTCCCAAGCTTCCACTTCCTTGAGGATCAAAGCTCTTTTAGAAGGACAATCCTTTCTAAAGTGACCAAATCCCTCGCACTGAAAGCACCTGATTCTACCCTCAGACATGGAACTGCTGGGCTTAAGGGTCCCACTCCCCTTGCCCTTGTCTACAGGTGGTGCGGATGTAGCTTTAGGGATTTCAATAATCCTAGGGACATTATAGAACCTAGACTGTCCAGGTTTCATAGAAGACTTAGACACAGGCTTAGGTTTCCCCATTTTTTCCACCCTAAGTGACAGACTGGCCACATATCAAATGACCATAATGGTTGCATCCTAACCTCGTTAGCAATGCCTACATCTAGACCCTCTAAGAACCTTGCAATCTTCTGTTCAGGTTTCTCATTAAGCTCACACTAAAGACTGAGATGTTCAAAGTCTCTCAAGTAAGACTCTTCAGGTCTTTCATTCTGCTTAAGCTTGGACAACCTAATGAACAGGTTCTGTGTATAGTCTTTGGCTACAAACTGCTCTAACATTTTTTTCTTTAATTTAGACCAAGACTTAATAGGTTCCTTACCACCTTTGTTTCTCTGAAATTTAAGGTTTTCAAACCACAGTGAAGCATAGTTGTTCAGTTTCCGTGTTGCAGTTTTGAAATATTTAGCATCATTATACCATTTATACTCAAAGACCCTTTCTACATCCCTAATCCATTATAGTAGTTCATCAGAGAACCACTAGAGAAGTCATGATTTCTACCTTTATATGCTTGTCAAAGAGAGCATGCTCCTCTTCATGCTGACTTCCTTCTGAATCTGAGAGATCTTCCATATCATGACCTGCTCTCCTTCCCCTACCTTTGTTTCCTACCTCTACCTCTTTGCTTGCACCAAAACCTCCTTTGAAGTTTCTGAAGTTGTTTGCTTGGTCCATGAGGTTGTTGACAGCTTGTACCATGACATTTACAGTATCAACAATATTATCAACCTTAGTTTCTATGCTGGCTATTCTCTCTTCACCCATTGGGTTATTTTTGTATTTTTGATGTAGTTAAGGTTTAATAACTCACAACCAAAGCTTTGATACCACTTTGCAGTGTAAACTAGGGGGTCTACACACAATTTTGGATCTGAGTTCAGTAAGGACAAGATATAAAGAATAGGGATAATTCTACCGCCAAGCACAAGGACTAATTCTACTCAATTAAGGTGTTTTGCACCCTCCTTACAGCTTAGCATAAAGATGGCCTCAGCGCGCGCGCACACACACACACACACACTCTCCCTCTCTCTCTCTTAAAATAACTCACAACAAAGCACAAAAATTAGCTTAAGACCATGTAACAGAATGTTATTCGAGCACCTACAACAATACACAAGAATGCTTAATAGATCTGACTTAACAAACTATAGCACTTAACACAAGTTTATATAAGGTTTTGTTTTGAGAGTTAAACTCAGCCTTTTCATTCAATCTACCTCACATAATGAACTAAGGTCCTTATATAGTCTTTAACATTTAATAACTCGAGCTTACAAAATTTAAATCCAAGGGTTGAGAATACGCTCAGCAATCATACAAAAATCATTAGGAAAAGATGAACAAAAAACAGGATAGTGGCAGGCTAGTAGGCCTCCTTTGGCACATTCTTTAGAGTAGTTGAGGCATACCTTCGGTGGTGTCAAGGCTCGAGGTAATAAATACCCTCCTTGACTGCTTGCTCAACTGGTTTCAGCAATAGTAAAAAAATGGCCAAAGTACTTTATGTCTGCTGCAGGTTGTCTATACCAAAAGAAGTAATATTGACTTCTCTAAAATCTGTTCCTGTAACAATTTGTGACTTTATTTCTGAACGATTTACTTAAGCTTCAAACTAAATTTCCTATGACTTATTTGTATATAATATAGCATAAATTAAGCTAGGCCAAGTGGTTAGTAATTACTCGACCTAGTGTGTTGGCTAGAACCTCCCCAAACAGGCATGTTCATCAGTTTTGGACTGATTTCTGAAGTTGTTTGTTTTTATATTTTATCCCTTGTCTGAACTCCTATTGCAAATATTCTGCAAGCCCTAGTTTCCAAAGAGCAGATTAAGTAGGTTCTGCTGTCTATCCCTTAGGATAAAGCTCTAGGGCCCAATGGGTATACAAGTGGGTTCTTCAGAGATGCTTTGGAGATTGTTGGAAATGAGGTTTGTCATGCTGTTCAAGACTTTTTGCAAACAGGGAAGCTTCTTCAACAACTAAATTCTACAACTTTATCTCTTATTCCCAATATTGATAGGCCTACTTCTATGACACATTTTGGGCCTGTTGCCTGTTGCAATACTATATACAAAGTCATCTGAAAGTTAATGTGTAATAATCTTGCTGATATGCTACCTGATCTGGTGGAAGACACTCAAGGGGCTTTTCCCAAGGGCGTTCCATCATTGAAAACATCCTCATCTATTAAGACATGGTCAAAATGTATGAGAGGCAAGGCTCTTCTGCAAGATGCTTATTTAAAATTGACTTGTGGAAGGCTTATGATACTGTGGAATGAAATTTTATTGACCAAATGATGCGGGCTCTTAACTTCCCTCTATTTTATCCAACAAATCATTACTTGTATATCATCAACCTCCTTTACTTTATTCATGAATGACAGCCAATTTGGTTACTTCAAGGGTACGAGAGGCTTGAGGCAAGAAGATCCAACTCTCATCTTCTTTTCACCGTCAGCACAGAGTACCTAAGTAGAACCTTGAAATATGCAACCAGGAAATACTGCTTTCAATATCATCTTATGTGCATGGAGTTACAGTTAAGTCATCTTATGTTTGCAGATGATCTGCTGCTTTTTTGCAAAGGAAATGCTCAATCTGTAATCCAACTCATGAAGGCCTTTAATACCTTCTCTAATACCATTGGATTACAAAAAATGTTGGGAAATCTGAGGTTTCTTCAATGGCATGTCTCCTGATCTCAAAATGAATATTTTGCCAGTCACAGGTTTCACTGAAGGAGCTATGCCATTCAAGTACCAGAGAGTTCCTATAAAGGCTGGTAGACAATCTAAAGAGGACTGCAAATTACCCACAGAGAAGATAGTAGGTAGAGTAAAAAGAATTAGAGCAAGGAAGTTACCATATGCTGACAGAATTACTCTCATCAATCTTGTCTTGAATACATTACACTGCTATTGGGCATCTATATTTCTCCTTCCAACTATATCCCACATGACAATATTTTCACTTATAGATTGTCGAGAATATCGAAGATTCTCTTTAGTTGTGAATAGTGTCCAAAAAAGAAATGTGCACTTTGGATTTGAATGGAGGGAGTACTATATAAGGATATAGTTACGAGTCATTAGTTGATTGAGAATCAACCAAGGAGAAAACTCTAATCTAAGCTAGTTCAGTTTATTGCCTCAAGCACCCTCTAAAGTACGAGAGAGAATCGTTCTATCTCTTTCGTCCTAGCAAGCGTGGGATTCTAACTGGGTTGGTGGACCGAGTAGAGGAACAACACGTGGGGCTCTAGTATCTCTCCGTCTTATATATCAAGGAATTTATGCTACGAGTGTATGTATTTCTCGACCTACTTTTGTCATGATTCATATCAATATTGTGCTTGTGTTCTTGGATTGGTGATGGGAAATGGTTTCATGAAATTCCGCTTTCGCATCGGTATAATCCTTCAGTGGGTTCTTGCTGATTGGATCTGACTGTTAGGTAAGATGGAGGGTGACTGACAAAATCTGAGGCAACTGGAATTAGTAGATTAGGTCCTCTATATATGTAGTGTATACATACATCTGTAACTGTTTTGCTGTCTTGATAGACTTTACTGACATTAGTCAATCTCATGATTTCACATTAACTCCGTGTTCTTAGGTACTTTTGAGGTTGCGATCAGCCTACTACAGCCACGTACGATCATTCGAGAACACCCTTGTCACCAATGTTTTTGGCCTTCACCGTGTAAAATTGATAGGTCGACGTCTAACCCGAAATAATGTAAGTGAAGAGACATGACTACATTTTTCTCTAGTTATGCAAGTATTGTTCTTGTCTCGTTGTTGGGCAGCTACCGATGCTTTTGACTTTAGTTACCCCCTTTGTTTGAATCCTAGAATTACCTCTACATGTATAGATAACACTCATATTTATTTCACTATATTCTGTGGATGGGATGGAACGAATAGTTGTATGTTCCGCACTTTGTTAAGCCATTTCAATTGGATAAAACTCGGCTTTTTGATGAGAAGTCTGATTGTGTTTTCAAGTTATGTTCTAATGATTTGAGTTGATTGTTCGTTGGGGACTGCCAGAAACAATTTCGAGGAAAGGATGGAGAACTTTCGGTATTGGAAGACTTGCAGTTGGTGCATGTGCAGGCATGACATCTACTCTTACGAGTTTCTTAATTATCGGTCTGATTTATTCTGTTAGTCTATCAATTAATTTGATGTCTCTCAGCTGTACATTGAGGCATTTCAATAGCTCCGTTAACAAATATATATTCTCACATATTTCATGTTTGATTCTTAATTTTCTAGTTTTTCTTCCATCCCCCGATTGTTTTTATTGTGTATCTCATTGAAAATGCCAATTGTGTTTGAAGAATCCTACTCATTTAAGTTCTTTTATATGTAACTTAAATTCATTTTCTCTCTTTTAATTTATCTTTATAGAGGATTTAAGAAGACAAGCAATATATTATAGGGGCATTTTATGAGGAGTAATTAATATCATTATTTTAATATATATATATATATATATATATATATATATAGAGAGAGAGAGAGAGAGAGAGAGTAAGACTCTTATGAGTCCTTACTCTATATGAGTCCATAAGTCCTCCTCCCATCCATCGGATGAGATGAGGATGGATGGACAAGATTCATCCTAGTATTTGCATTAAAAAAAGAAAAAAAAAAGGGGAGATTTACGTTCCTAAAAGAGCTCCCATGAATTTAGGAAACAATAACTCCCTTGATCACGTTCATTCATCATTCAGTCATTCATGTTTCAACGTTCATTCAAACCTGAAAAAAACCCTTTCTTCATCACGTTCATTCATTCATTCAATCAATTTTGTGCTTGAAATCCCGTTACAATGGATTCAATGACCGCATCATCTTCTTCAACTGTTGATAAGCAATTGATCGAGTATAACAATGGTGAGTTTCAATATGTCTTTCTCGTTTTGATTCAATTTTTATTCATGGATACATCGTGCGTCAATTTGCGTTCTTTTTAACGTCAATTTTCATGTTGATATTGCTTTCATTGTCATTTCATTCATCATAGTTTCGTATCAATATGGTTAATTGCTCTCTCGATCTTCATAGATTCTAGGGTTTTATGTTTGTTATTTAGGTTTTCCAGGATATCCACTTATACTATTGTTTTGCTTTCTATTAACGCAGAAACGTTGTTGAAGTAACATATCTTCTGAGTTACAGTAACACTTAATTGCATATACAGTAACACAAATGAACGTTGAGAAAAGGGTTTGATGATGATGATGTTAAAGTAACGTACTGTACTAGTTATAGTAACACAACTTAGGAATTGAAGTAACACATTGTTTGCATGGGTGTAACGTTGTTTAATTTTGTGCATGTGGTATTGGTAAAGATGCGAACGCACAGGACAACACTAGAAAAGGTGGAATTTTATTCATTTGATTAATCATGGATTAATAACAATGGTTCATTGCTCTCGTTTTAGTATAGATTCCAGGTTTAGGTATGCTTCACTGATATTATTGTTTTGTTTTCTATTGAAGCAGACACGGTATTGAAGTAACATACGTTCTACGTTATAGTAACACCTAATTTTAATTAGAGTAACACAAACACGTAACATTGAAAAGGGTTTTTGGCGCTGATGTTGAAGTAACTTGCTTTGAGAGTTAAAAGTAACACAACTTATGAGTTGAAGTAACTTGTATGTCCCATGGGCGTAACGTTTTTTAATTTTTTGCAGGTAACATTGGCAAAGAACCAAATGCACAGGAATGATGCAGAGATGTGGGTGAGGCTTTCACTCCGTACATTAAGCAAGTATTCGGAACAACTGATGAGAAAGTGGAATTTTAAAAAATCTACGCGCTGGCTTGTGGATTTGATGTGAGAAAGTATACCACAAAGCGATGGTATGGTGGTGAGATAAAGTCAAAACTCCTAGTCTGCAACAGACAGGGGTTTACGAAATCCGTTAAAGCTGTTAACGATACACTTGCGGCCGTGAAAGTTATTAACGATGTAATTGGGGAAGGAGCCGTTGTGGACGCGCTTAAAAAGAAGAGGAAAGTCCGTCGTTGTGGGTGCAATGCAAGGATTAGGTTGTTCAATAAAGGCGACACTCTCAGGATTGATAGGTTCCACATCGGCCACAACCACGAACTGATCTCACCAAAAGACAGAGAATTCCAAAAGCTGTCGAGAAACCTGACAAAGTACCACAAGCAAATGATCTTGAATAATTCACGGGTATGGAGTAACAAAATTTTTTCTAATAGAGTAACATGTGTGTAAGGTGGGTGTAACACCCCTTTTTAGGAGTGGTAACAGCTGGATTAGACCAATGTCTGCATAATCTAATTACATTTGCTAGAGTAACACCAGTGATTCTATAGAGTAACACTACTTAAGGATAAGAGTAACACGACTGTGTGTATTCCTAAAATAAATATTGCTACTGTAATATCTTCATATCTTTACAGTAACACTATTACAACATAAGTGTAACACAAATAGTCTACAATAACATATATAAATGTTCTACAGATGGTAACACTGGGTGATGAATTTAGTTTGTTGGGCATGTAATTCAGTAGTTCTTGGTTCTTGTTTTCAGCTGAAGAATGGCCCAACGCGGACATACAACATGTGGAAGGAGCATGTAGAGGGATTCGCAAACGTGGGTGCGATCTTGGTTGATTTCAAACACTGGGAAAGAGATATAAAGTGCTTCCTACATTAGAGGGACGGTCAACTATTCATCGATCGTTTCAAAGACATGGCTAAAAATAGGAAGGGTTTCTATTTTGACTACGAGCTAGATGAAGATGGGAGTGTGAGCAAGGTTTTCTGGGTTGACGGTGAGGCGCGGCGAAATTACCAATTATTTGGAAATGCAGTTTCGTTCGACTCAACATACGGGACGAACTAATATAAAATGATATTCACGCCGTTCACCGGCGTTGATCATCACAAACGATCGGTAACTTTTGTTGGGGCTCTGATAGCAAACGAGGATTATGAATCGTTCATCTGGGTGTTTGAGAGATTTCTGACTGCAATGGGCGGTAAAGAGCCGAGGTATATAATTACCGACCAGGATCCGGGTATTATACCAGCCGTGAGGAAAATGTTTAAGACGACACTACACCGTTTCTGTATGTGGCATATCTTGAACAAGGTTCCTACCAAATACAGTGCAACGCGGAGTGACTACCAGGATTTTTTGAAGAAATTGAATGCAATAGTATGGGATGTGGAGATTTATGGAGATGAGTTCGATGCGGAATGGTGTGACTAATGGAGGAGTACCATGGGGGTGATGTCGAGTAGTTTCATCTACATTCTCCATTAAGAGGCAGTGGGTGCTGGAACATTGCAGGGATTTAAAGATGGGCGGCTTAATGCGAACAACGCAAAGGTCGGAGAGTGGGAACAGTTTCTTCAAAAGATTCGAACAAAAATCGGGGATGTTGGTCGAATTCTGGATGCGATTCGAGAGCGCCATGGACCAGGAACGGTATACACAAATAAAACTCGACAACGACAATGTACAAGCTTCTCCAAAAACAGCAACCCACTTGCCAATTGAACATCACGCTGCGAAAATTTACACCGACGCCGCATTTGAAGAATTCCAGGAGGAGGTGAAATTTTCTGTGGGTACTTGCAGCGTGAGGGGCTTCCTTGAGAAGGACGGGATTGAGGAGACATTGGTGAGGGATGCTACACGAGATAAAGAGTTTACGGTCCAGTATATATTAGGTACTGCTTAAACTCACTCATCCACTGACATTTTGTATAGATGATAGCAGCGTTGTTTACCATTAATTCTTGTCAAGACCATCCTTTCTTATGTTAGCCAAGTTATTTAATAAAGTAACACTAGTCGTTCGTTACAGTAACATATATAATGCGTTAGAGTAACTGAGGATAGCATTTGAAGATCTGCGTTGTGAATGCTTTATTCTCAAAAGTAACACCGATCATCCATTAAAGTAACATCACTTACTCTTAAAAGTAACTCATTTTGAACTCCATTACATTTTGCACACCATTACCTCCACTGTAATTGTTGTCTCTGTTGATTGAATAAATGGATATTATATTGTTTTTGACGCATTATTTTGCCGTACCAATGTCACATTAATATGTCGTCATTTGTCCAGGTACGTCTGAATCAAGCTGAACATGTCATTTGTTTAATTTACGAGGGATACTGTGTAGACACGTAATCTGGATATATTCATTAAAAGGGCTCACTGCTATACCCGAAAACATGGTAACCAAAAGGTGGACAAAAGAGGTTGTTCGCATTGCTCGTATCGGTGATGAAGGATTAGACAGCGAAAACATTACATCTTCGACGAAAAACAGATAGAGATGTCGAAATTGAGGTCGGAAATCCATGAGACAATGGGAGTTTTAAGGGCAGGAGACAAGGCAGACGTTGAGAGTTTGTGCGGATTAATTCGGGAGTTCAGGCTGCAGAGACAGGCGGTTTTTAGTTTAGGGAATATTGGCAAAACACAGGAACTGGAAACTATGCCTGGGTGTACGACCTCTGCCAATATCACGATACTCCCTCCAAAGATTTCTAAGACAAAGGGTAGCGGAAAGCGGGTGATATCAAGAAAGGAAAAGACAGAAACGCATGTACAATAACTGCAAACAGATGGCGCACCATGATAAAAGAAACTGTCCAAATCCGTACGCAACACGACCCCCTAAACCGCCTGCTAAACCATCCATTGATGAGGATGAGGAGGGTGAAGTAGATGAAGACGATGAAGATGAGGAAACTGAAGAAGACACAGAGGATGATGAGGAGGAAGAACAAATGTTTTTAGAATACTTGTGTTTTTGGCCATTCTAAGATATTTTTTTTGCGTTTACAGTAGTAACTGAATTTGTACACATTTTTTAACACATAGCGCTGTGCAACATTGCAATTAACTCTATATTTATTGAATACATGTGTTTTTGGTTAGAGTAACATCTCATGTATATCGGAGTAACACTATTCATTTTTTACAGTAACAGACACAATGCATGGAAGTAACTGAGGACAACAGCGTTGTTTAGAACAATTCATTACCAAAGTAACTGAGGATAAGTTGGATTAGTTCCATTCATTACCAAAGTAACAACATACGTTCTTTAAAGAACAATATATAATGCGTCAGAGTAATTGATTCTAATAGCATTGTATAACCATTATTATCAGAATAACACCATTAATCACTTAGAGTAACATATTTTTTTTGGTAAAATGTGAGATTATATATAACCAATAAAGAAAGTTACAATGGAAGGTGAGTAACATTATCTATTCATTAAAGTAACATTTACAATGCGTCGGTGTAACACACTGATTATGAGACCAAAGTATATTGGGTTAACTTCATTCATTCCCATAGTAACACCAGCAGTGACTTAGAGTAACAGGTATAGCTAGTCAATGTAACGGAGTTTAACAGCTTCGTTCCATTGGTGATAGTCAAAATACCAATGTACATAACAAGTATCAAAAGAATACGAAGCATTAATTCATAATCAGAAGAAGGTAACATAATTCATTAGACACATCATTTTTTTCGACCCTTTGTTGGCTTGGTCTTGGGATCGTCGATGATCTTTTGTCTCGCGTCCGCATACTAGTCTATGTTTTCCAACAACCGCGACCGCACCCTGTTCTTGTCTTCCAATAGAAGTGTGGCTGCAAGTTGGACCACCAGATATCGTCTATTGACCTTCCTCTCGAGGTCTATGTCGTGGAATGTACGACCCTCGTACATTAACATGTGCATCATGAGGAAGATTCCCGACTCGTTCCTGGTTACGCCTGGTTTCTGCCACGTAAACTTCACCTCGTTAAACTCGTAGGTAACAATATCAGCTGCACCAGCGACTTTGAGCTTGTCGAGGTAATCGCTAATTGTTGACACCTGCGTGTATCAAAGCGAAGTTATTAGGTGAGAAACAGATAGCCGTATGCAATTATAACTACTGGCATATATATACTGATCGGAAGGAGAGCACTAACAATTATATTTGCGGCCTTGTACAAGTTTGTTTCTTGCACGTTCATGTAGCGTTTGTGGTCAAGGAGAATTACTGTCCTATCTTTACGGTTGATGCATACGCATGAGCAGTACTCATCGAGGTTGATAGGAACAAAGATGAGATCAGCTTCCAAGTTAAGAGAACGACCGCACTTCCTTTTAAAAAGATTGAGATGGGACATCAAGATGTCCTCTGCCACCGTGGATGGACCGTCTTCATACTGGTCAATCATCCCATAAAGGCAGTCCTACAAACATATTCAATGTGTCTCAGATTGGGATCAACTATAAATTTTTTTTCCAATCAGAGTATGTTGAAGTAACACATTCACTACGTTGGAGTAACATAAACATGGCCGATTTAATTACTATACATACTTGCATTATTAATACCTCTCTTGGATTACATTATGAATTTGACTCTCATACAACAATTTATATGAGGGAAATGTATTCTCCTGGACCCATGGTGATAATTATATATACGTACACAAATGCAACAGTGATACGTACCGTCTGTCGGAGACCAAAGAAAGCCGTCGTAGGTGTCTCGTCTGAACCAGTGACGCAAGAAGCAAGCTTGTTCAACAGAAACGACCAGCATTCAATGATGCACAATGCCATTTTCTGACCCGGTAACATTGAACGTATATCATTCCGCTCAATTCTAGCCATGACTGAATAGAATGCCACCTCCTCGCTGAAAATGAAAAAAACATATACCTCGTCAAAAAATCTGTTTTAATATTCACTCATCACTGTTACAGTAAATGCATACCAATTTTCTATAGTGTCAAGCTCCACAAGGCAATAGTCCACGACGTTTTTGCGACGGATGGCGATCTTACTTAACAACGTCTTGTTGTTCGCTAGAAACGGTGACAACATAGGACAGTTCGCATCTGCGTCACCGCAGTCAATTGAGCAACCTAGGCCGTCACCCTCACCATGGTTTCCGCTCCTCAGGACGGATCTTGTCTGCGTTGACAACTCTGAATCAAGCATCATTTCTGCAACCGGGTCAGGTGTCGACAGTCGGCTCTTCTTCGACGGTCGTTCCTTGTATTTGCCTCGCCAACCCTCTTGACGGTCTCCCCCGTAGACCCCGTAATACGGAATATTGTTTCCTGAATGGCGATATTTGCTCTATCGTTCAGGAACTCTCTCACCCTCGCTATAACCTCATCTTTGTCCTTGTTGATGTCGCACATGATCAAAGTCGCTGCAATCTCTGCTCTATAGAAGTTGTTAGCATCCATTATGCCTAGACAACAGTCGAACACTTCCCTCGCGTACAACATCATGTGTATCATGAGGTAGACACCGCAGTCGTTAGCCGAAAAATCACCACCTTGCCATGCGAATGGGACATTGACAACATGGAACTTCGAGACAGTCGAACTCTTTGTGATAGATTTTTTGACCATATATTTTCCCATTTCCACAACCTTTAATAAACAAAATCAAAAAACATATAAGACAGACAGTTTACAACACGTGTCTTTGTGTATAAAATGGTGTCCGATTATATATAACATGAGAAAACTTACTGCAATTTTTGTCATCCCGGCGTATGGTAGGCTTTCGAATTCCTGCTCTTCATAACTCCTATTGTCGAGGTATTCAATCTGCTTTGAGAGGAAGTTGATACAAGCGCATCTGTAGTGATCGTTGTCGTCAGAAAGCACCGGGACGAACACCTGTTATTTGTTAATTAAGTTGTTGGTGATTATTACTAAAGAGTTGTAATAAAATTGTCAACCGTATGAATATTTCATATAGACGTACCAAGTCGGAGTCTAGGTTGATGATGTCTTTATTTACTTCAGTCCAAATGTCCCAGAAGTTGAACAAGTCATAGCCAATGTCAACTTTTGTACCAGTTTTCAAGCCCTTCCATAATTTCATTACTGTCTTCTTCATGACATATGTTGAAGTAAGAATTCATAGTGGTTCCAGTAACACACAGATTATAGCCATACTAGTACAGTATCAACAGCTTAGAGTAACAGTGGTTGTTGCATTAAAGTAACAACATCAACACCTCACAGTAACACTCGTTGTTGTATTAAAGTAAAAGCATCAAAGCCTTAGAGTAACACTCGTTAAAGTAACAACATCAAAGCCTTAGAGTAACAATAGTTGTGGATATCCTCATTACAGTAATACACTTGTTAAAGTAACAGTATCAAAGCCTTAGAGTAACACTCGTTGAAGTATTAAAGTAACATTATCAATGCATTAGAGTAACACTCGTTGTTGATTGTACTAGTATGATCAAAATAATAGAGACAAACTTACACTGTGGCTAACGCCAAAGAAGCAGCGTGATGTCGGACGCGGTGCAGTCTGACTAGCGTCCAGGTTATTAAGAAGTATGCACCAGCTATCGATGATAGCGTTTGAGAGTTGCTGCCCCGGCTGAAGTGTCGACAACTCGTCACGAGGTACGTTGAAGAAGTCGTCAAACCTTACCAGCATCTCACCGATAGAATTTGAATGAATTATGTGAAAAACGATAAAGAATAACATAGAGAAGCAAAATCAAGTAAAGGACATTTATTACTATAGAAAACTTACTCTGCGCTGTACTTTTCATGGTTGTAAAAGACGTAATCCATTACATCTTTCCGATTACTCAAAACGGACCTGAACAACCTGCTGTTTTTAACCAGAAATTCCGACACGATTAGTTGGTCTGGTTCAGGGGTCCCACAATCGTACGAGCATCCAAGCTTCTCGTCGACAACTTGCATGCATTCCAAAAAAATTTCAGAGTGGAAGAAATAAGGGTGGAAGACCTTCTGTCCATCAACTTCCACCCACAAATTCTCAATAATATTTGCTTCATCGAATCGGTGATTCCTGTCCTCCGAACCACCATTAACAACCTTATCTATCTCCGCTGTCGTGTACAGTTCAAAGTCAGGACTGCCTTCATTCCAAAAATCGAGAGACGGCACGATTACCCCAACATTCTCATTCCCAGCCACACTTGTACGCATACCCGCACCTCTTGGTTGTGTGGGTTGGCCCGTGAATAGGGGGCCCTTGGTCGTTGCGTTCTTCGCACGTGCGTACGCCTCGCATACTTCATCGACCGTCCGGTGGAGCTCCTCTCCACTCCAGAAGTCTTGCGAGGCCTATGACGGAACAGGGTCATCATGTAGTGGTTTGCCGGATGTTATTCTTCTCAATTTGGAAGCGGGTGAGATCCACCAATCATGGAATGCAACTGCATTCCTTGCCATCATGAGGTACACATCATGTACCTCCTGCATCATAAAAGTACAGAAAGTGTTAATCTGGAGGCATATTTGTACACATGATCTGAGGCTATTAGAGTAACACATGATAAGCATTAAAGTAACTCATCTTTGCTATTAGAGTAACACATGATAAGCATTAAAGTAACACATCTTTGCTATTAAAGTAACTCATGTACCTCCTGCATCATTCGTATTAAAGTAACACATATTTGCTATTAGAGTAACACATTATAAGCATTAAAGTAACACATCTTTGCGCATTAATTAACACATCTTCACACTTAAAAAAGTAACTGAATTTTTAAAGTAACACATGATGCACTTTAGAGTAATAGGAGTTCAAAGTAAAAGTAACATAATTAAATGAATACAGTAACAACAAATTTGTTTACTGTATTCCATGAGCTTCGAGGAGCACAAAGACACATACCACCATTCTTGACACCTGCGCGAATTCAATGAGCACAGAGACACATACCACCATTATTGACAAATTTTTTTATTACTTACATCTACTGCCTTTGATTTTAGGTCATCGTCATCCTCGACGCTATATGCTAGCTCAATGTTTATAGACTTTGCAACTTTGTGCGCGGATGATGTTGGGGCATCGGTGTGTCATACGTTCGTTATCCTCAGCGGCGGAACGTCATCCACCACCTCCTCATCCACCCCCTTATCAAGTACACAACGGGGGATTTCACCTATGACTTGGTAAGACGACCAAGCCCACCCCCAACAAATTCACCCAATAACCTTTCAAGCATCCGCTCGCAATCCCAGTGCTTGATCAGCGGTAGATCGTACGGGCAACGACGATCACGGTATTGGAAACGCTGAAAGTATGTGATCATCAGAAATGGCACACAACCGAGCAGGTATGTCGATTTTCGGAGAACAGAGTCTTGACAGGCTACCGCAAGCCCATCCAATACAAACATGCACCAATCGTAGTTCCTTATCTTCTATACATTCTCCAGGCACCTCAACAGCGTAATTCGACGTCGGGTTAAGGAAAATTGACATGTTGTACAGAACGAACAACCTGCAAAAGTCTTCTCCACCGTCGACGTTCTTCTGTAGCTCTTCCAGTAACGGTGTGAGAGGGATCACGTCGCTTCTCGTAGAAATATGGAACCGCTTCCTCCATGCTTCTTTCAGACTATTGACATCCTCCGCCAGTGCTTCCTTCGATCGACCCATAGGGAGCAGGTCAACTAGGTACGGACCGTAGGGTAGGAGGAAGTAGTCGTGGACATCGTGCTTCGTTACCAAGAATTGATCACTTTTCCTTGGTAGTCTGAAGATAAGAGTGTCATCGGCAAAAGCTTCATGAAGTCGGATGCAAACTTCCTAGGCAAACTTTTCAGGCGCATTTGTTGTAGGCCGCCAAAACCGATGCTGTTGACAGCCTCCCGCTGCCTATCATTGAGGTTCAACATTAATTCCACAAGGCTCAGTTGTCTACACCTAAACTGAACCTTATTATCACCAAAAACTACTTGTTCCTCTTCTTGTGCCTTCTTAAAAGGGACATGTATGAGAATAGTTAGTATTTTCAACTATTATAAATTAAAGTTTAGTATGCACCAGGTAAGAGTAAAACATCAACAGTGCTAAGGCTCACCGGCCTGCAACTGACCCGCCCCTTGCGCTTTGATTTTGCATCACCAGTGTTCCTTGATTTGTCTCCTCCTTTTGCCATCTGAAAAGTACAATAATTGTGTACAACTATTGTTACAGCTGGTATGGTAACAAGAAGCTGATATGTACAATAATCTAGTATGCAAAATTAAGGTACAACAGACGATGATGTTAGAGGAACATAAATAATGTGTTAGAGTAACATATGAAGCGAATTAGAATAACAAGTCTCCATAATTAGACGTACCAGACTACTAGCATTCATATAGAACAAAGATGCAGATTAAAGTAACACATCTTATAGGTTACAGTAACACAAAAAATGCTTTAAAGTAACACAATATTTATGTAACACAAGTTTGTTAGATTAACACCATAAAATAAAAATACGTACATCTGATAAGCGTTAAAGTAAAACAAAGAAAGTGTTAGAGTAACATAAGGTGCGAATTAGATTAACATGTCTACACAATTGAGTGTACCAGATTACTAGGATTCAAAGTAGCACGAAGATGGGAGTTAAAGTAACACGTCTTCTACATTTCAGTAACACATGGTCGTCTGTAAAATAACACCATACATGTAACACTATAGCTAAACGACCTCTTACAGTAACACATCAAGTTTATTACAATAACTGAGTATGCGCATTAGAATAACATTTGAAATATGTTTGTCTGAATATGCAGGTGAATTCAATTAGACGAAACAGATGAAAACCCAGATACCGCAACAATCCTTAGTGAATCCAATTAATTGTAGGGCACAAACGCAGGAAAGTAAATCAATCAATAATTAGCGAGAAAATTAATGAAATCAAATACGAATATAAACTAAACCATAGTTCTTCAGTACAACAATCGAAATATTAGCATTGATCAAGAAGTTACCCTATATTATGTCACCTGAAGATTACCTTTTCTGAAGTTGAAGATGAAGGTAGCTTTGCTTGAGTTGAAAATGTGCGGATGAGCGAGTGTGTTTTGAAGATTACCTTTTCTAAAGTTGAAGATGGAATTGAAGATGAGCGAGTTGAAGATTACCTTTTCTGAAGTTGAAGATGAAGTTAGCTTTGATTGAGTCGAAGATGAGCGGATGAGCGGATGATGAAGGTGAAAGGTTTTAGTTAGGCGGGTGAGTTTGAATGAAAAACATGAATGTGAGGTAACGTGTTACAGTGGTTGGAGAGAATCAAGGGAGGAGAGAGGATTTTATTATATTTTTACCAAAATATGTTAGTTATTGCCTTAATTACTAAACTTAATCACCACCATCCATCCCCCACTAGATCAATGGTTGTAAATAGGACTCATGGACTCATAATTGAAAAGAGGACTCACTTGATCTTTACTTTCTCCCTCCCTCTCTCTCTCTAAATATATATATATATATATATATATATATATATATATATATAATCGGGATCCATTGAGACCAAACTCGCTGCAACCGTTGAGACACAATCTGGGCCGTTAGATCTGATTGAGATCAACGGACCAGGTTTGATCAATAACAAACGCGCGCCATTTCCTTCTTTTCCTTTTGAATTAGTCGAATTTCTCTCTCTAGAAATTTGTTTATTTCTTCATTCTAATCATTCGATCATCTTCATCACTTCTGTTGCAGAAATTCATCGTTCGATCTTCATCATTTTCACTTGCAGATTTCATTGTGCTGACTTGTAAAATCGAGCTTCTTCATCATTTCAGTTGCAGATCTTCATCATTCGATTATCATCATTTAAGTTGCAAATTTCATTCTGCTAACTTGTAAAATCGAGCTTCTTGATCATTTCAGTTGCAGATTTTCATCATTTGATTATCATCATTTAAGTTGCAGATTTCATTGTGTTCACTTTGTAAATTCATTCGTAGAATTGATTTTCCTATTTCAAGGAATTCTGTGCTTAATTATCACGGAATTCTATGCCTGATTTGATTGTCGTCATTTTCACTTGCAGATTTGATTGTAATCTTGAACAATTCATTTAAGAAAACTGATTATGAACCTGCTCATTCAAGAAATTAAGAAATCTGTTTTAAATTAGATAATCGATTATCAAGTAATTTCTGGCAGATCTCAATCATATTCTCTGTTGAATTACGTTAATAATTCTTGATGTATATATTTAAATATCAGCTGCACATCATCCATCTGAGAACATCATTATACATAATGATATATTAGTTGTACGTAACTCATCTAGTTATATCTTAGAGTGGACATTTTATTGGTACCAAATCATAAGTTATATACACTGTATTCTTAATTATGTTTATCATATTTTTACTTAAAAAACACAAAATACAGAAGAACGTCATAGGTTAATTTTGTTGTGCTTGTAACAATTTACAAAATATAGTATATAGGTCACTATGTAATGTACATATTTACATATCAGCTGTACATAATGCATCCGATGACATCATTTTACATATTTCTATATTAGTTGTACATAACCCATCTAAAGTACTACTCCGTACATTTTGTGCTTGTAATAAATTTTGCAACAAATAATCAAGGAATTATAATGTGTGCAAGTTGTAAGCAATTTTAACTCTATTTTTATGTTATTAACACTTACATGCATCGAATAAGTATTCATATAAAGTTCTTATCCCACCGCATAAGATTTATGCAGGTTGACGCCCAAATTCATTGATGTCATTAAAATATTCTTTGTCTGTCCATTTCTTCTTATCATGTAACACATTTATCCACTCCAGGACAAAAACACCACAATCACTTCCATTACTTTGTTGCACTATATTGTTGACATACTCTATTGGATTTTCATAATGTTTCTGGAGATGTGTTCAAAGCTGGAGTAGTTCTCAATAATGCATGAAACGTTTGTCACTATTTTGTTGCAAGTGTCAGTCTGTGCTTTGTTACCCTTCCTCTTACTTGAATCCAAGATGTAATTCTTTTTGTCTTCAAAATTACACACAACCAAAATCCAATGTGATGGTGATTTTATATGAACTGGGATAAAAATCTGAAAAAGTATACATTTCACAGTTATTGTTAATAATTGTTATTGTTAATATTATAGGAGTATATAGATTAGATGTTTGTACCTTTTTCAAGAATTTAGCATCTTCAGGCAAGTATGATACATTACAGTATGTTGTTTTAAGAGGTTTGGGTCTAATTCCTGAAACAAAGGAAACACAACAGGTAAACAACTGTAAAATTATGTACGAAAAAAGTACTTAAGTACAACAATTTCGATATACTTACTCCCGATTTTGTTGGAATGAACAGTATATTCTTCATCCCTAACGTTGCATATATTCCAGCCATATCGATTGCGTATTAAAACAACACTTGTTAGATTTATTTAGCAGCATTTGAATTTATAAAATTAAAACTTGTTAATGATAATTTTATTGTATCTAGGAATTTTGTATCTGGTAATAACAAGGTTTGCATCGCCTTTCGGGTTACATTCGTCCATTGTGTTTCTATAACCTCTTCTCTGGAAGAACATAAAACAAATAAGCAACAATTTTAAAATTAATTATGATGAATGAATTAACAAACATTGGAAAGGATAAAATGTATTACACGTGATACGAGTTTAGAATGTTGTTGTATGAATCCTTCTTTTTCTCATTCGCCTTTCCTGCAAAGTCTTTTTCTTTGTTTCTCTTACGAATTGTTGAACAATATGTTCATCACTGAATGTTCTTGTCACATAGAGTTCTGCTTCCCTACTGAGAAAGATTATAGAACAGAATTTATCAGATTATGATTTATGATGAATATATATGTGTTAATAATTTATGCTTTATGTGCAATATATGTAATTATACGATGGCATAGTGCAAGTCTATAACATACATAAGTTTCCTTGACATTCTTCATGCATCTTTCATAATATTATCTTTCATCTGATTCCTGTTCGAGGTTAGTATTTTGTGGCAATGCCGCACCTTCATCATTTTTATATACTTATCATATGAAACATTGATCTGGACATATACTTCAATAACATTTATATATGGAAATATAATCAAACATAAATTAGTATCAATGATGAAAGTAGAATAATTAAGTTTACCGGTTTGAACACTTGGCTATAATTATTTTTATGCCCATTGTATGTTTCCATGACTCTCATTGAAAAATTACCATTGTCAAGTTCTAGATGACGACAAAAATCTGGAATATATTCTAGTATGTCATAGGTTGTCAACTCATTGACTCATTTGATCTTATCTTTGAAATTTTCTGGCAGATAATTATACTGCAGATAACAAAGTATTCAGCAAAGATAACATAAATTTCAATGTACATAAAACGAAAAACAATAAATCAGTGTCCCCACGTATAGATCTTTAGCTTCAGAACTGTTCAGTTGGCTGTCAAGTTCTTGAGGAAATTCAAAATGAATTATTTCAAATGACTTTGAGATTAAGTTTACACAGTAAACAATAACACCTGGTAATTCTCTTGATCAGCAAAGACCTTGAAGAATATCGCATTCTTAGTTCTCAGAATGAATGAATGAATGAATAAGGGTTATAAAGAGTATCTATTTGTTTACCAATTGCACATCATCAAACTGCATTTCACTTATAGGAATCTGAAACATTAAAGAAGTGTTTAGAAGAGATTCATGAGCAAAAACCTTTTTACACTTTTGACATTGTTAATGGAATATATAACATTACCACATATTCATCAAACAGAGACATATAAATACGATTGACAGATGATGGAGATGATAGTTTTTCTAAATCATTCAACAATAGCCCTCAAAGACTTAAAATAGATTGATCAAGTTTACTATCAGACTGTGTCATCATCAACAATTACCCCCTTGAAATCTAAATGTTTTCAAACTTAGGGTTCGTTTGGTTCAATGCGGGAATATTGAATTACCGGGAACTATGAATTACCGGGAATTTATATTTCAGGTAAATTAGTAAAATGTGTTTGGTTCGCATGCCGGAAATCAATTAATGCGGGAAGTTTAACTTACCAAGGGTGGCCTTGGTAAGCAACTTCCTATACGATGGAGGAAGTAACTTCATGTGGTAAGTTCCACTTCCCATGATTTGGGCAACCAAACAATAGACTACATTTCAACTTCCCATGAATTCCAATTTCCCATGAATTAGAATGGCAACCAAACGAACCCTTAAACTTGCATTCACTGTAAAATTAAAATATTTAGTGCATTAGTTTTGGTATAAAAATCACTCATATGAAACTTTCTTAAAAGATGTGCAATTAACTATGAACATTTTTAACTATGAACAATTTTCAACTATGAACAATTTTCAACACAGAATAACTTATTTACATCAAAACAGACAGTGCTTTACATATGTATATCTGTTGTATGAGTTATACACAATAAGTTGAAACTTATCTACATCAAATACACTGCTTTAACTATCTACAAATTTCATCATGTGCAACATATAGTATCGTATCTACATCAAAACAGACAGTGGTTTACATATGTATACTTCCTTGTATGATTTATGTATAACAAGTTGTATCTTATGTACACTTGTGGACATCCGTCCGCACCGCCTAGCGCCCCGCGTGTGCCCAAACGGGACCGACCCCGTTTTATCACGGCAGCCACCCACGCGGCCCCCTCCCGGTCGTTGGCCGGTCCGATCTCGCATTCGGGGCGATGTTTCAGACCTCGATTTGGATGACGATTCAGACTTGTACTAGACGGATGCGGGCACCCGTGTTTCCGTTGGAATTGATCGAGTTGTGGTTGTAAATGTTTAAAGGCCGATATGTTTGGTAAGGCGTCCTTTTAAGTGAACCAAATTTCTTGCCGATTTGTGGAGTCGTCACCGAGTCAATTATGGAGACTCGGAAACCGTTCAAGTTAACTTTGATCCTTGGCCGACTCAAAGTTGAGTGGCACGGGACCTAAAGATAAAGACTTGTACCCTTAAGCACTCCATGCCTGGAATGACTCTCATTGCCAATGGTTTCGGACATCCAGAAACCGTCGATTCTGAGTAAGGGGTGAGGGTACGCATTGGGAAGCCAACGTCCGCTAGACATCGACACTCAATCCCGCCCGCACATAGCGGTCTCTACTAATCAATCAGTGGCTGATAACGTTGTTCCCTTGTTGTGGCGAAAGTACTGTAACATCCGTTGTTTTAACCCTATGTCTTTGCTATGTCGGTTGTTTAAGGACAAATAAGCGTATTGTCGTCGAAGTAATTATTTTTTAATTCTTTGCATGCGATTTCACGTGACAGGTAGGCCATGAAAATATGCACATAGGAGAGTAGAGGGTACTAATATTATACGTATTAGCAAATTAGTTTTAACGTGGCAATACGAATATTAGTCGTTCTCGTGGTATTTCTTACCTAGTATTCTGCTTTAAAATGCGTCTGCTCGGTATTAATAGGGATGCGTCGAACCGTGTAAGGTGATTGGCGGGACTAATACGGAACCCGTCCATCGCTTTGTCCAATTTTAGCTTGTTTAAGTTTTGAATCTCGTGTTAGGTGATTTAGCATGCGATTATAAGGTCATAAAAGCGATAAATCATACGAAAGATGTAAATGTGAATGTAAGTAAATCACGTAGTGAGGAGTTACACCCTCGGAGTGTACGCTAATCGGGACACAATGCATAGATAGTTGAGAACGGATCTCGGAACTAATCGTGTCTATTCAGGATGTTTTGGCGTTTACGGTTGACGTTGGAATGTTACGTATGTTTATAACGTGCCATGGACCTAGCGTCCACGTTTGACATTATCGTAGTGCATAATAAAAGTACAGAAATGTAAAGTTTTGTTTAGATGACAACCTAGTGACGGTTCGACTTCGAGGGCGGATCCTCCTAGCTTGCCTTGTGGTGATTTCCGCAGAGTTTCGTTACTACGGCTGGTTCTGCGGTTAATCCGGCAGAGCTTCCGCTGCTAGACTCGGGGTAGCTAGTCGAACACAGGCACCTCGGGATCGAGTGGAGTGCTCGAAGGTGAAGTGTAGCGTCAATTCGCTTATCAGGACTACGATTGAGTGGATCGTTTGCTTGGGTGTCGAAATGCGAGCCCAACTTAGAAGAAACTCGTAAAGAGTAAGAAGAAGAAGAGAAGAATGAATTGTGTGTCGAATGAATGAAGTGAGGGGGGTATTTATAGTTGTTCGCGCGGTTGAAATCGCCCAGATGAATGCTTGAGTCCAAGCGCACCAGAACTCAGGCGCCTGGGGTCGTGCGCACAAGGTGTAGGATGCCCGGAGTGAGGCGCTTGGGATTTTGAAGATCCAATTTTGAAACTTTCCAAAACCGAGAAGATGCATATCATTCATTAGCTTGGGGATTAAGTCTTCCCTTAACCCTAGCGCGTCATTATGCCGGGTGGGCTTTGGGTGTGTATCCTGAGGTTCGCTCGGCTCGATGTGTTGACTCGGGTTTGACTTTGTGTATTTCGGGACCGATTCAGAGTCCTAGTGTCGGAATTTACTCTAATTAGTGTCGACGCGACCGTAATGACACGACTAAGGTTGTCTTGATATTAAATTAATTTTTCCGAGTAATTATTTGATCCGTTTTATAGAAAAACTATCCAAAACATCGCAATCTCGCGTCGCGTTGCAGTCCGATCATCAATGAGTGTTTGTTGGGCACGCCTGCAGCCACCAAGTCCAAATCTAGGTGTCTACAGAAGCCCCCACTTTGGCTGAGGCTTGGACAAGCGAAAGTCAAAGTATAGCCGCCCAGGTCAACCGAGGATTACGACTTGGTGGCTGTCCGGTCGGGTCGTTTTAAGTCCGTTGGACTACGTATTGAGGCTCGCCAGCCAAGGCTTAGAAATCATACCTGACGTCCTTTCTTGCGGTCGCTTATCGGAGCTCTGGTCCATGCTTGCTATCTCGTCCTGGGTTTGTTACGTTCATGGGTTTTATTCTTCGGATGTGTAAGAATCCGTTCGAATTTGGATTGTCCTTCGAATGCCAATGACTTGTTGTAAATGAAAATGCTTACTTACTTTGCCTTCAGAATGCCTATGATTCGTTGGGCTCGAGAATACTTACTTATTTTGCCTTCAGAATGCCTATGATTCGTTAGACTTAGATTGCCGTCAGGATGCCTATGACCCGTTGGGCTCGAGGATGAAAGAAAATGATCGAGTGTGTAAGTATCCACTCGAACAATTGCCTTTGGGATGCCCATGACCCGTCGGGCTCGAGGATAAAAGAAAATGTTCGAGTGTGTAAGTATCCACTCGAACTTAAATTGCCTTCAGGATGCTTATGACCCGTCGGGCTCGAGAATAAAAGAAAATATTCGAGTGTTTAAGTATCCACTCGAACAATTGCCTTCGGGATGCCTATGACCCATCGGGCTCGAAAATAAAAGAAAATGTTTGAGTGCGTAAGTATCCACACGAATTTAAATTGCCTTCAGGATGCCTATGACCCGTCGGACTCGAGAATAAAAGAAAATATTCAAGTGTGTAAGTATCCACTCGAACAATTGCCTTCGATATTCCTATGACCCGTCAGGCTCGATAATAGAAGAGGTTTGTCTTCAGGATGCCTATGACCCGTTAGGCTCGAGGATAAATTTTTTCGAGTGTGTAAGTATCCACTCGAACTTAAATTGCCTTCAGGATGCCTATGCCCCGTTAGGCTTGAAAATAAAAGAGGTTATTTGCCTTCAGGATGCCTATGACCCGTTAGGCTCGAGGATAAAAATGTTCGAGTGTGTAAGTATCCACTCGAACTTGAATTGCCTTCAGGATGCCTATGACACATTAGGCTCAATGATAAAAATGTTCGAGTGTGTAAGTATCCACTCGAACTTAAATTGCCTTCATGATGCCTATGACCCGTTAGGCTTGAGGATAAAAATGTTCGAGTGTGTATGTATCCACTCGAACTTAAATTGCCTTAAGGATGCCTACGAGCCGTTAGGCTCGAATTACGTTCAGGATGCCTATGACCCGTTAGGCTTAAAATTGCCTTCAGAGCGCTTAGCGACTCGTTAGGCTCGAATTACCTTCGGGATGCCTATGACCCGTTAGGCTTAAAATTGCCTTCAGAGCGCTTAGCGTCTCATTAGGCTCGAATTACCTTCAGGATACCTATGACCGGTTAGGCTTAAAGTTGCCTTTAGAGCGATTAGCAACTCGTTGGGCTTAAAGATTCGCAGATGTTCATTTATTTTGGATAAATTAATTTTGCTTTGCGGATTTGTTTTGCTTTGTTCGGATTTGTTCGCTTTACCTGATTTATTATGTGCTCGAGTGTGAGTATTTTTGTTAGTCGAGGTTTTTATGCTTGTTGTTGTTGTTTTAATTTTTGTCGGGCAGATTTCGGTTAGAGGGTGTTTATAAGCTTGCTTTGCCGGTATCAATTAGTATATTGTCTTGTCATTTATTTTGCTTGGTTTATGAGTGCGTGTATTGTGGATATTGGATACCATGTCTTGTTTTCTCTCATTTTAGTCTTAAGCCGAGTAGTCAGACGCGCGTTACGCTGCGCCTTAATATTTGGGTGCCTAGCCTTCAGCGATTCGGAAAACGGACACTCGACCAGGGGCGCCTAGGCTTTTGTGGGTCAGACCATTTAAAGTCAGCGAAGGGGGAAAGGAACGAACCATTCGTTCCAAAAATCAAACGCCCGCTCCCCCTCGACTCAATCTCGCTCTCTCGATTTGTTCAACCGATTTCAATATCGATTTTTGCCATACACGATTATGTCGACATCAGGTAAGCGTTCTTTACTCGCCTATTGTCGATTTTGCTTAATTTGGTTGATTGTGAGTCGATTTTGTTAAAACCCTAGAAAATTGAATTGGGCATTTTGAATTTACTAGTTTTCGGTGGTCATTCTTGGTCCCATTGTTAAATTAGGGTTGAATGGAGCTTTTTAGGGTAGTTATAAGGTTGATAGGAGGTTTTGAGGTGCATTAATGGCCTCCCATGGGGGTAAACTCGAGATACTAGGTTTAGGGATCGTTTTCCCGGTTATTCCCGTACTTGCGCTTCGTAATTTTGCTCGATTAGTGTTTGTGACATTATGGGCGACTTCCATGTCGACTTTTATGAGTTAGAATGCCCTCTAGGGCACTCCGTGAGGTTTTGTGTGACTTTCGACGGACCAAAAAGTACCGTAACGATGTCGGATTTTCCCGAAACTACTTCTTTTTTGATCGGGATCAAAAATGGGTGCTAGTGGGCTTTTCAGAATTTTGATATCTCTATCCAAAATTTTGACCTTATTTTGACCCGTTTGTGCTGCTTTAGCCTAACCTGAGGCATGCATTTTTGCGTTTTTGCTTGGTTTTGCAGCTAGAGATGATACCGAGCGTCCCGAGGGAGATCCTTTGACTGACACCAGTGGTGAGGCCGCCGGGACGAGTTCGCTGACTCCCTGCGGGATTTGTAGGAGACGACGAAGCGTTCCATTGCAGCGTCATGATCCAGGGGCCATAAATGAGGCCGACTTTGACAGAGATACGAGGCGTACGCTGCCTGAGACAGTTTTAGGAGGGCTCATGTCCCGGTACCCGCGCACGGGAACAAGGAGGTTGGTTATGAGGACCCTCTTTAGGCTAAGGACTGGGATGGTCATCAGTTGTTGTTTCATCTTGATTTGCACATCTCTTACCGTATCGTGCAGGGCATGGTGAGTATCTCGATTCGTGCTTATTGGTTTAGGCTTTGAATTTTGGTTTTGGTTGGTTTGGTTTGGTTTGTTTATGCTTTTATTACCTCGCTTTGCAGCCCCTAGGCCCGATGAGGACCTTCTCGGGTTTTACGACATGCTTAGAGATCTACTCTCAGAATCTTAGTCCCGCGGCAACAGAGATTATCGCGAGGACGGCTTTGGGTCCCGTGGTCGGGCACTGGGCTCGGTTGGTAGGTTGCAAGACCAAGTGCAACCTTATGGTAATTAGAGCGATGATAGATCGCTTTCACGACACTACCTCGACCTTCCATATGCCTTTTGGGGAGGTTGGGATGACCTTGGAGGACTTCGGGGTTACTATGGGTTTACCCTGGGGTCCAGAAGTGGTTACATGGGCTGCCGAAGGCCCCAAGTTGGATAGCGATGAGGTCCGTGGATGGATCGGGGATTGTTTGGAGCGTGAGGTTTATAGTACGCCTCATGCTCTGGTGAGTTCGCACATTACCGACCACTTTGAGAGGGTGGCGGTACTAGAGGGTCGAGCACCCAACACACTGATGCAGGATGCCCGTCTGTGGTTGTGGTACTTCCTAGGATCGACCCACTTCTCGGATAAGGTCGAGAGGTTTAGTACTAGGATTTTGTCTTTCCTAGCTGATTTAGATTAGCTGGGACGTTTTGATTGGGTAACCGCCTCTTTCGCGGAAATGACCCGCTGCTTGCAAGTCATGGTGAGGTCACTGAAGGTGGATTCAAGCTCGGCTTTGCCCATTGTGGGGCCAGGTCTCATGCAGGAGGTTAGTTACTGATTGATGCGAGGGATTTGCCGTGGATCCCACCGATCAAATAATAACCAACTAATCCTAACTGGGTAGATAGGGTAAGTCGAGTCGAGTCCACGGGGACGGTAAGGAGGGTTTCGACTAAGTTTCACCTAAAGACTTGACTAGGTCAACTAAGCTAAACAACCTAAAACAGTGAAAGGGGGAGAAAACTATGACTAAGAGTGAGCTAAGTGAGACAACTAAAGCTGTAGGACTCAACTAACTTGAGGGACAATGACTAAAAGGACGGAGAAAACAATAGCAAAAGGACTAGGATTAGGTCGGGTTCAAGGGTGATGAAATGATCAAGGAGAAGCAAGCATGAATGGGTAGTCGAGTTATCAAGGCATAGTCCGGGCTCTCGCTACTTAGACCGACCTAGAGGCTCCTCGCTCTCGCGCAAGAACCCATCCTAGCAACATAAAAGACCACAAGAAGAAGGCAAGAAAACATGCATTTTTAACTACAAGTCATTCAAGCGATTCATCAAACATGTTCTATGCATACAACTAGGAAGCAACCGAAACTTCCACCAACAATCTAAACAAACCCTTAGTCACTCATTAAGCCACCCAATTCCCCTACTAATCGTAGCAAGAGACTACTCACACATATCTAAACTTAAACTAACACAAACATGAGAAAAAAACACAAGAACAAGAACATACATGATGGAGAACAACAAGGATGAACAATGGACAATACAATTAACAAAAGACAAAGAATGAAACTTGAATGATAAAACAAGATTAAGAGAAGGGAAAAGAGAGATTATACCAAGCAAGAGAGGAGGAAAGATAGAAACTTGTAATAATAAGAAAACCCAAATACATTAACCAAGGTTGTCAATCTTGGTGGAGATCTTCAAGAATTCCCGTAATACAAGGATTAAACTAAGGTTGAGGATTAACTAAGGATTAATCTACACTAATCTAAGCTAATCTAACCTAAAGTAGTCTAGGGTTTAGTGGGTAATGTCCAAGATAATTAATGGTTACAAGAGGGGGGGGGGTGTATATATAGAGTTACAATGAATAAGGGAAGCAGAAAAGCGAAACAGCCTCGATCTGGGCCCATCCCGACCGCGAAGAGGATCATCCCGACCGGGAAGGGGTGGTCCCGACCGGGAAGGTTGTGATCCCGCCCGGGATCAAGCTCCAGTGGCTCGGTTTGTCTTGTATCTTTATCCCAGTCGTGATGGATGTGTTCCCGACCGGGATGGGTCTTGTAGGCTTCAAATATGATCTCATAGGCCCCCACTTGCTCTCCCTAGGCTTCTCATCGATTCTCAGTGCTCGGGAATGGGTCCCAAGGGCTCGGAAAAGGGTCCCAAGGGCTCGGGATCGAGTCTAAGCTACCGAGTGATCGTCGCTTCTCTTCGTTGGCTCCAAATGTGTCGGAAACGAATTGGAATCGTTTCATTTCTCCAATATTGGCCTTAGGAACCTAAAACAAACTAGAAGAAGCGTAAGTAGCCTTCGAACTGCTCCAAAGAGCGATTCAACAAGAGAAACCGGGACCAAACACAAGGAAAAAGCACTACAAAACATACTTATCAACTCCCCCACACTTAACCCTTACTCGCCCTCGAGTAAGCACGAACTAACTACAAAACTAATAAGAACTAAAATACTAGACGAGCGGGTATTAGCGCACCCTATGCCCTTTCAACTCACGCGAGAACACTTAGAGGACAAGTGCTCTCTGCAAGGCAAGTGAGGTCTTGCGACAAAACTGTGGATACAACCGAACACGAAAACGCACAAATAAACAAACACACAAACAAACAAACGATCGATTGCATCCAAGAAGAAACAAATACCGCTTCCCTCAACAAAGCAGTGAAAGAAACACTGGTTAAGGACTCAAGGCAAGTGACAACGTTCCCAAGCTAATAACACAAATCGATGTGGACAAAACCCTAATAGTATGACGATTAGGCAATAAAAACGTTGGTAACTTACCTAGGTTCCTCCTAACCTTCTAAGAACGTACCATGGGAAGATAGGCGGGATGGAAAAAGGATGAACCACAGAGTTAGTCGACACTGTAGGTAAAGTGAAGCCCCGCCCCCTTTAGCGATAAGCCAAGAGGGTCGCCCCATGTTCAAAAATCGCCTAACTAGCCCAAGTAAAAAGGTGGATAATGATTGCAAAATGAGGGAAGACGGACTATTTACCGCTATCATCCTTCCTAGGGACTCGGTCCTTTGGTAGGCTCTTCACGGCAATAGTCGGTAAAAGGCTTATTTTTGAGGGGGTGAGAATTCTTTTTGTGAGATGATTTTCCTTGGCATTTTTCTTTTGCATTTGGGTTTTGAGTTTCTATGCCATTTCTTTTTCTTCTTTTGTATTTTGCTTTTCATTTGTTGTGCCTTTTTCTTTTTCTTCTTTCTTTTCTTTCTTTCTTTTTCTTTCTTTTTCTTGGTTTGCCCTTTTGGCCAAATCTTGTTTTGTAGGCATTCAATCACAACCAAGTAAGAGACTTCAACAAATTGCAACTTATTTGCGGAAAATGTGTAGGAGGGAGGAAAATGGGTAAGTCGGGACGGCGCCTTCCCTTCAAACCCACAAAAAGGGGGAAACTTGGACTAATCAAACAATTTTGAACATGGTCACCTTAGAGACGGGACTCGGCAACCAAGGCCTTTTCACTCCGTGGGTGGTCAAAATGGTCAAAATGCAAATCCCGTAGTACATTCCTAGTAGACTAGGTGGACTCAAGGTAAGAAACCAACGAAATCATTGATTTAAAGTCATTCTACTAGACCAAAGTCCACGACTCTACTCATATTACTAGAAAGGGAAAGTAAACACTTGCGCACTAGCCTCAAAACCGGGTTTTCGAAAACCTTTTATTACACACTTGACACAACTAAGCAAGACAAAACAAAGACACAACAAAAACGAAAGGAAAATAGACAAACACAAAACAAAATAAACAAACACCACCCCGTAACATCCAAACAAGCCACCAATCAACCACTAATTCCAAAAAGCTCCACCCGAGCGCACACCATCACAACACAACCTCCAAACTCCACAAAAAGAAAAAAGGAGAAAGAAATGAAGGGATATTACCGGATGTTTTGAGGTTTTCAAAACTTGTCGACGATTGCGCAACCTACTAGGAATTCGGGGGAGCAAAACACACAACACAACAAATATACGGCACAAATACACGAAAGAAAAAGACACAAAAGAAATTCTTTTTGGCTTTTTATGAAATTTTTTTCAAATTTTTAGGGATTTTTAAGATTTTTCGAAAAAACTACAAAAATGAAGCTAAACTAGACTAATATATCGCTCCCCCACACTTAAACCGAGCAATTTCCTCTTGCTCGATCGGTAATGTGCGGAAGACACTAAAAAAGAAAAGAAAAAGGGGAAATAAAACTAAAAATCAAAAATGAAAGTGAAGGAAGGGTCGAATGTGTCCGGACGGGGTGTAATCAAGTCACCAAGGGCCGAGACAAGAAAAGATATGGATGGGGGAAGAAATAAAAAGAAGAAAATAAAAGGAAATGGGAGGGGAGGGCTAGGTGAAATCAAGTCACCTAGCCCGGATTCCGCCTAAATCCGACTAAATTCTACCAAAAGAAAATAAAATAAAGAAAAAGGTGAAAGGACTTGTAAATTTTGGATTTTTCAAAGGATTCTCGATGTAGTCACGTCAACGAGAATCGGGAGCAATTACCACACGGGCCCCGAGGGCCACCAAGACACCAAATACATAAAGGGAAGGGGAACAAACGAAGATAGACTAGCAATAAAGGACGGAAAAGAAAGGAGAGTCGCCTACCAAACGGTTAGCAACTCAATTATCTCCATCGCCTCAATGATCATATTCGGCACGTTGCTTGTCTTCATCGTCGTTATCCCTCTTCTTTCGCAATGTAGACGCATAGGTGAAGTACTAGGATGGCATTGGTGTAATGGGGGTGGGATATGAGGTTAAACTCGGTATATAGTGATGATAAAGGTGTATATATGAAGTGCAAGGGTGAGATGATAGAGGCAAGGGTGAGTAGGGAGGTTGGGAGGGGGTATAAAGTGGTGGGGTGGGGTTTAAATGAAAAAACTAAGGCAAAGAAGGTTGCAGGAGTCCTTCCCAGTCTGGAAGTTAGTGATCCCGGTCGGGAAGAGCTCATCCCGGTCGTGATGGTTCTCATCTCGGTCGGGAAGGACCACCATCAGTAGCTCCTGTTTCCATGATCACTTCATCCCGGTCGTGATGACACCCATCTCGGTCGGGATGGCACCTTTCCCGAGCCTTAAAGCCTTCTTTCAATACTAGTTCCACCCACAAGACAAATACAAACCTCGGGATCCACAATCCCGTCTCCAAAAGCTTACGAAAAGCTCAAAAACCGGCTTCCTTGCCCAAGATCCAAGCTTCTTTCATCAACAACTCCTCTCAAAACTTCATCTTCACTATCCACCTAACAACTGAACTCAATAAACACCATCAAATAACCCTCCCTCACATCGCTCATCATAAATTCCAAACTACAAGAATCCCACAAAACAAACAAATCCTAGAAACAAATTCACAATTAACACAATTACAAGCACAAAAACTAAAAATAAGAGAGAAAGGGGAATATACAACATGACGGTTCTTAAGGAACTCCGTCAAACCTAGGATGGTGGACTCTTCATTCCTAGCCATAGCCATCAAGGGCTCGGAGGAGCAAGTCAAATGCTCGAGCCACATCATAAAGAGGGCTCATTGAGTACCCGAGCCAAGCTATCCTCCAAAGCCTCCAAGTCGGAAGCAAGAAGTAGTCACCTAAAGACCCATTGTCGTGTCTCATGTTGTCTCCGGCGTCTTTCAATCCTACAAGCTTTAACGACCTCTTCCTCCCTAAGCACCGTCTCCTAGCACAACCAAAGCTTGAATTTCTAGCACAAGGGTCAAAAGGGAGTTTAACCTTCTTCTTTTCATCAAGCAAAACCAAGTCATCAACAAGTTCCGGCCCAATATCTTCCAATCCTAAAACATCGTTCTTCCCCACATCATCAATAAGAAAAGATTTAAAACTCATACAAGCGGTTTCAACCTCTTCTAAACCAAGATCCAAATTACACACAAGGGGTTCACAATATTTTATTGGATTTTCACATATGGGCAACTTGATTTCATCATTCACATCCCATGACTTCACAACTCCTATCACCTCACTCAACTCATCCCAATGTTCTATATCCTCAACAATAGGCTCATTAAAAGCCGCATGAATTCCATGGCGATTTGTACTAAGCGCAAGAATTCTAGTAAGGAGAAAGAACGAAACTCTGAACAGGTGACTAATAAGGGCATCGATAGGCCAAACGATGAAAACGTCATAAAACATGGGAGTCTGAACTCCATCATAGGCTTTGCGCCTTATGAGTTTAACGACACTATTGGAATTGCGAACAGTACTAACATCTCCGAACCAGGAAATGGACCGATCAATCCTGACGATGGAATGGGAGACTGGTTCGATAGGCATGGGCGTAAGATCATGCAAATTGTAGAGGATGAGCCGGAGGAGGTGCTTCAACTTACTTTAGATGATGTCAAAGATGAACTGGACTATTGGCAGAATGTGATTTACGGCTTTGTCTTAGGCGCCAATCCTCCGTGGCCGGTCTTTGAAGGCTATATAAGACGCGTGTGGAAACATCATGTTATTGACTCAGTTTCTTTTCTCCCGAATGGTGTTTTCCTTGTGCGGTTTCAAACAAAACAAATGCAAGAAACAGCACTACGAGCAGGTACCCATTTGTTTGATGGAAAACTTGTTATTATCAAAGGATGGGTACCGAATATAGACCTTGAAAGAGAAGAGGTAAAATGTGTACCGTCGTGGATTCGAGTGCACAATTTACCGCTTAAATTCAGGGGTATTAGCCTACTTAAAATAGCTGGAAGGGTTGGGAGATATCTACAAAGTGATCATGCTACTGCTAGTAAGACACGCTTGGGGTTTGCCAGAGTGCTCGTTGAGGTGACAGTAGACCAAAAATTCCTTGATCAAATCAGATTTCGGGATGAAAAAGGTCAGCTTATTGTAGTTCCGCTTGAGTATTAATGGAAACCATCCAAATACAAATCGTGTTCAGGTTTGGGACATGATGCTAAGAACTGCAGGAGGTCCAAACAGACCAATTCCAAGACTAAGCATGAGGCTAAAACTCAGAACCTAGCCTGGAAGAAAAAGGAGGATCCAAAAGCTGCAGTTCTCGAGCCTGTACAGGAGAAGGAGGGTGCAGGTTCTATAGCGACTATGGACACTTTGGTTCATCAGGTGCAAAACGCGGTTCACCCGGGTGGGATTATCATGGAGAAGCATGAGACTAAGGCTGATCCAATTCCGCCTGTTAAGGAACAGAGAAGAGAGCCTCAGACCACAGGAGTGGATGATTCTCCGACAAGTCCTTCCTTTAAAGAAGTGCTTGCAGGGAATTCAAACTCGAGTAGTGTTGGGAAGAGGATAACCATTTTATCCCGGAATAAATGAAGATAGCCATTTGGAATGTTCGAGGCATGAATAAGAGCCAAAAACAATTGTCTATAAATAATGTTCTTTTGGCTAATAAAGTTGGTTTGTTTGCTTTGCTCGAAACTAAAATTAAACCTCAGAATCAAAGTAGGGCTATGATGATATTTAATAATTGGAGTATTACCACAAATACCCATACCCATCCTGGAGGTAGAATTTGGGTTGGTTGGGATCCTAGGCTCTTCAATGTGAATGTTATGTCGTATGATCCGGAATTCATCCATTTGAGTGTGTCTGATATGGTGAGACATATTGTGTTTCATATTACTATGGTTTAAGCGTTTAATGGGACCGATGAAAGAATTCCACTGTGGCAGAATTTAAACAACATTGCTGATACTATGAGTGGTCCTTGGGCAGTAGGGGGATTTTAATTGCATTCTTACTCCCGAGGAGAGATTAGGTGGGGGTTTCAACTATAATGCTGCGGATCATTTCAAAGATTGCATTCTCTATTGTGAGCTGCTTGAATGCCCGTCGACAGGCTCGTATTACACTTGGTCGAATAAGCAGAAACCTGAGGATAGGGTGTACTCGAGGTTGGACAGGGTCCTTATCAATCAAGATTGGCAGAATGCATTTTCTGAACTGCCAGCTACTTTCCGTCCTGAAGGCACGTATGATCATACACCGTGTTTCATTCAACCGGTGCAGGTGTTACCGAACAAGAAAAGGTCGTTTAAGTTCTCAAATATGTGGCCCTCTCATGATACATATCCTTCCATTGTTCAAACGCAATGGCTGCAGAATTATGAGGGTACTAGGATGTTTATTCTTGTCCAGAAACTCAAAATTCTTAAATCCCACCTCAAATTGCTTAATAAGAGATGCTTTTCAGATGTGGAGAATAAGACTGACCACGCAAGATGCAAACTTTTGGAGTATCAGCATGCGTTGATTTCGGATCCTGGTAATATCGATTTGATGCAGAAGGAACATGATGCTCATGTGAAGTGTATTGAATTAGAGAAGCTCCAATTTATCTATCTACGACAAAAAGCCAAAGCCCACTGGATGAAAGAGGGAGATGCAAATACGGCTTATTTTCATGGAGTGATACGTAATAGGAGGGCGATGAACACAGTGCAGCAAATTACTGATCCCAATGGAATAATTCACAATGAGTCTGAGAGAATACTGCAACATTTTTTAGACTTTTATCACGATCTTTTGGGGTCGTCTCATGCTACTGCTGCTGTCAATAATGACATTGTTCGACAGGGACCGATTTGTATTGCTGAACATCATGCAATCCTGCAAACCCCAGTGACGAATGAGGAAATTAAGGACATTGTGTTTGGTATTCCTAACGATAAAGCACCTGGACCCGATGATTATTCAAGCAAGTTCTTTAAATCAAG
Source organism: Agrostemma githago (assembly GCA_958450325.1). Taxonomy (NCBI): domain Eukaryota; kingdom Viridiplantae; phylum Streptophyta; class Magnoliopsida; order Caryophyllales; family Caryophyllaceae; genus Agrostemma; species Agrostemma githago. Next base: position 52,980,718 of record OY288247.1, on the reverse strand, counting down.
TTGGGATATTGTTGGTCCCGATGTATGTGAGGCAGTTCATGAGTTCTTCAGGAATGGCAGGCTCCTCAAACAGTTGAATTGCACGACAATCACCCTGATTCCTAAGGTCTCGAAACCTCAAACAGTTCAGCAATTCCGTCCGATAGCCTGCTGTAATATGGCATCCAAAATTATCTCTAAAATTATGTGCAGCCGACTAGCAAAAGTTCTCCCACACATTATCTCCTCCACCCAAGGTGGTTTCATCCAAGGACGGAAAATTGTTGAAAATATTTTGATCTGTCAAGATCTTATTAAGCTGTATGGGCGGAAATCCGTCTCTTCTCGATGCCTTTTCAAAGTGGATTTACAAAAAGCCTATGATTCGGTTGAATGGGCATTCCTTGAGCAAATGCTTCAAGCATTGAATTTTCCCGAGGACTTCTCCAGGCTCGTGATGGAATGTGTGTCCACTGCTTCTTATTCTTTATCTAATAATGGAGATAGTTTTGGGTTTTTCAAGGGTAAAAGGGGTTTACGACAAGGAGATCCTCTATCACCTCTTCTATTCACGATATGCATGGAATACTTGTCGAGATTGCTAGCGCACTCTACAGCCACTATGGGATTCAAATTCCATCCTTTATGCGCCCCTCTGAAGCTATCTAGTCTCATGTTCGTAGATGACCTTCTCCTATTCAGTAAAGGAGACACCCATTCTATTATGATTCTTCTCAGAACATTTGCGACTTTTTCAGCCGCTTCTGGGCTAAAGATGTGCCCGGGCAAATCAAATGTTTACTTTAATGGGGTCGATGCAGCCACTAGACGTGAGATTGCCCAGGTCTCGGGTTGCTCTGAAGGTTCATTGCCTTTCAGGTACCTCGGAGTTCCGGTTAAATCCACGAAATTGAATGCTAAGGACTGTAGGTCGTTGATTGATAGGATTATGGACAGAATCCGTTCCCTGGGTGCAAGGAAACTATCTTATGCTGGTCGCCTTGTGCTCGTGAAGGCTGTCCTGAAATCCCTACATACATATTGGGCTACGATTTTCATTCTCCCCTCCTCGGTCACCAAGAACATTGAGAGCCTTTGCAGGAACTTCTTATGGGACGGAGGTACGGATTATAAAAGAGTTCCTAATGTTAGTTGGGAGAAGATTTGTCGGCCTATCCATGAAGGGGGATTGGGGATTAAAGATGAGGCCGTTTGGAACCGTGCTGCTATTGGTAAGCTTGCTTGGTGGATCTTTATCAAGGCTGAGACCCTCTGAGTCCGGTGGGTAAGCCACATTTACCTGAAAGACACTCCTTGGGAGGCTTATGACCCCCCTGCAGACGTCCCTTGGACTTGGAAGAAAATTTGCAAGACTAAAGGCCTTTTTAAGGACGGTTTTGTGAATGGAACTTGGACTAATGAACCTCATATGAGGTATACTATCAGGAAAGGATATGACTACTTGAGAATTCCGGCTCCAAAGGTAAACTGGCATGCTTATATTTGGAATGACTGGACGATCCCGAAGCACCAATTCATTTGTTGGATGCTTCAACACAATGGCCTGAATACCAGATCGAAATTGGCCAAACTAGGAGTGGCTAACACAGACAGCTGCTGTATTTGTGAGGAAGAGACTGAAACCCTGGATCACCTTTTCTTTGAATGTCGATATGGCAGGCGAGTGGTCAGTTTGATCAGTGACTGGACAGGAATTCAATTTCCTTATGACAATATCGACACTTGGAGAAATGCGAGGAGAGGCTCGTTTACCCGTCGAGCGATTATCAATGGCATCTTGAATGCTATGATCTATAATGTTTGGTCCCAAAGGAATAAGGCAAGAATAGAGCAACAACTTTTGAAACCGGAGCGCATCATCTCGAGTATTAAGGAAGAATTCCGAATAGTTTTTTCTGATTCATGTGTTTCCTCTACGAGGGACAAAAACTTGATTGATAAATTATTGATGTAAGTTGGGCTTCGCCCAAACATTTTGTTCTCTTATAATATATTTACATTTTACCAAAAAAAAAAAGCCGCATGAAGCTCAAGAGGAAGGCAAGCGAAGGGGATTGAAGGATCAACAAGTATGGAGGGGGTAGACTCTTGAATTCCCTCTATTCCATCGGTGTTTTCATCAATGAAACTCTTCAAATTCCCACTATCCTCATTCAATTCTTCACCCACAATGCCTTCATCAACGGTTATTTCCTCATTCGTCTCATCTTGGGTAGACAATCGAGGTTCTTCATAGTAAGTCTCGCTTCTCAAGGGGACTTCATCGGCGGCTTTATCATTGGGTTGTTCCCCTTCGTCAAGTTGTGAAGTTCGAGTTAAAAACATAAGGGTTTGAGCCGCTATAGCATTTAATCGAGCATCAATCGCCTCCCTTTCCCTTCGATATTGGGCCATGATTTCATATTGTTCCTTTTGCATTTGGATGGCCATTTCTCGTTGGCTCTTTTGCATTTGAAGAATCGATTGAAATAACTCCAAGTTGGGCATCATATTGTGGGTAGTGAAGTTGAGGTGATTGGTGATATGATGGGTTTTGGGGAAATAGGCTTCCATATGGAGAAATATGATGAGGCATGGTGGGTTCATGATGGTAATTTGAGTAATAACCACCACGATCACAAGGTTGATAAACACTCACTTTATGGAAGCCGTTTCCATATCCTTGAAGCTCATACCCACGTGTTTCTTGATTACCCGATGAAGCTTGATAGTAGTAGGGAGACATCATGTCATATTCTTGATTCATAGAGGGAGAGGAGTATCTCATGGTGGCTTCTATGGGTGGGGGGTTTAGATCAAACCTCAGGTTTTTCTCGAAAATCGTGGCTCGTACCTGGTTAAGGACCTCCCAATCTAGCAACTGTCCGTTTATGCGGCTCTGAGTTGTAAAGAAGAGGATGGTCACCACCTCTAGGCAAAAACTATAGACTAGAAGCAAACGTGAGAAGTCTATTGCTTTTTGGGCACTAGACAAGAAGGAAATAAACTTCGCACCCACAAGAAGTAAAAAGAAAACAAAAAAAACTACCAAAACAAAGACAAAGTCAAGTAAATAGGTAAACAAAGTCCAAACAAACACCGTCCCCGGCAATGGCGCCAAATTGATGCGAGGGATTTTCCGTGGATCCCACCGATCAAATAATAACCAACTAATCCTAACTGGGTAGATAGGGTAAGTCGGGTCGAGTCCACGGGGACGGTAAGGAGGGTTTCAATTAAGTTTCACCTAAAGACTTGACTAGGTCAACTAAGCTAAACAACCTAAAACGATGAAAGGGGGGAGAAAACTATGACTAAGAGTGAGCTAAGTGCGACAACTAAAGCTATAGGACTCAACTAACTAGAGGGACAATGACTAAAAGGACGGAGAAAAAAATAGCAAAAGGACTAGGATTAGGTCGTGTTCAAGGGTGATGAAATGATCAAGGGGAAGCAAGAATGAATGGGTAGGCGAGTTATCTAGGCATAGTCCGGGCTCCCGCTACTTAGACTGACCTAGAGGCTCCTCGCTCTCGCACAAGAACCCATCCTAGCAACATACAAGACCACAAGAAGAAGGCAAGAAAACATGCATTTGCAACTACAAGTCATTCAAGCGATTCATCAAACATGTTCTATGCATAAATCTAGGAAGCAACCCAAACTTCCACCAACAATCTAAACAAACCCTTAGTCACCCATTAAGCCACCCAATTCCCCTACTAATCCTAGAAAGAGACTACTCACACATATCTAAACTTAAACTAACACAAACATGAGAAACAAACACAAGAACAAGAACATACATGATGGAGAACAACAAGGATGAACAACGGACAATACAATAAACAAAATACAAAGAATGAAACTTGAATGATAAAACAAGATTAAGAGAAGGGAAAAGAGAGATTATACCAAACAAGAGAGGAGGAAAGATTGAAACTTGTAATAATAAGAAAACCCAAATACATCAACCAAGGTTGTCAATCTTGGTGGAGATCTTCAAAAATTCCCATAATACAAGGATTAAACTAAGATTAAGGATTAACTAAGGATTAATCTACACTAATCTAAGCTAATCTAACCTAAATTAGTCTAGGGTTTAGTGGGTAATGTCCAAGATAATCAATGGTTACAAGAGGGGGGGTATATATAGGGTTACAATGAATAAGGGAAGCGGAAAAACGAAACAGCCCCGATCTGGGCCCATCCCGGCCGGGAAGAGGGTCATCCCGACCGGGAAGGGGTGTTCCCAACCGAGAAAGAAGTGATCCTAGCTGGGATCAAGCTCCAGTGGCTCGGTTTGTCTTGTCTCTTCATCCCGGTCGTGATGGATGTGTTCCCGACTGGGATAGGTCTTGTAGGCTTCAAATATGATCTCATAGGCCCCCACTTGCTCTCCCTAGGCTTCTCATCAATTCTCAGTGCTCGGGAATGGGTCCCAAGGGCTCGGGAATGGGTCCCAAGGGCTCGGGAATGGGTCCCAAGGGCTCGGGATCGAGTCTAAGCTACCGAGTTATTGACGCTTCTCTTTGTTGGCTCCAAATGTGTCGGAAACAAATCGGAATCGTTTCATTTCTCCAATATTGGCCTTAGGAACCTAAAACAAACACTACTACATAAATGACCTATTGCAACATTTTGATTGCAACATTTTTAATTTGTGTTGCAATATGAATCAAAATATTCGATTTGCAACACTTTGGATAAAAATGTTGCTTATACTAACTAAGACAACATTTTTATAGAAGTGTTGCATGTAAAAACTAATAATGCAACTATTATTATGAAGTGTTGCATGAGACTAAAACAATTGCAACACTATTTAAAATACTTTAGAAATATTGCGAAGAAGGTAATTACAATGACACAAATTTATTTGGTCACTTGATCGTGTGTCATTACCCAACTCGATCAAGTTAAGATAGACTTGACAAACAGGTAGGGTAAGTCTGGGCTGGTCAAATAGAGACCCGGTCAGGTTATATGGGTCACGAGTCGGGTTAAAAATATTTTCTAGTGTCTAACTTAATCCTAGGAAATGAAACGGGTTTGGTGAAATTTGACAGGTCAAACAACACAACTACCTAGGCGAGACAGTCTCAAAGTATACAAATATTACTAGAAGTCTCACAATATTCATATTGAGAAATCGTCTGACTCGACTTTTTTTTTCACGGTGAGACTTACTTGATTTCTTTCTTTTTTGTTTATTAAAAAGAAAATAAACCCTAAGAAAGAGTATCACGCATTTACACCCAGCCCCAATTCTCTTCGGCTCTTCACCTACACCAATTCAATTCCGACCATCATGTAGTAAACATCCTGGTACCCATAACTCACCGTCTTCTGCCCCACACCACACTCACCGCCATGACCTAGTCTCTATGAGCAGAATCACTTGTCCCTACCATATGTCTCCACAAGAACCATCTTTGATTCCTTCGTCCACCGATGTTTCACCATCTATCGCTCCACCGCTCGTGAATAGCGGCCACCGTGCTCCACTACACGTTCCTTTTTGGTTCGATCGTTCAATTGTCGCACAACCTTAATATATTGTTTAAATTAAGTAAGAACCCTAATCTTCAACTTCGATTCATTTTTTAATTAATGTAGTTTCGTAGAAGTTATAGATACTTGGGTAAATAATTTGCAGTACTTTTGTGGTAAGATTATAAGAACCTAAAGTTCTGATGTGTTGTTACAATTTCATGTTACTACTTGGTACTTGATTTCTTCTGAGATGCACACTATGCTACTGAAAGTGTTGTTGCTTTTGGTCAATATTTATTTCACACTCTACTTCTGATACTTCATATGCGTCCTGTCCTTGTTCGTTTTCCTTATATTATACTCGTAGTATATATAATGCAAACTCCCTTCCAACTACAGTCCATTGCCAATTCGTTGTTTCTGGATTTACTGCTTTCATAAAGGCTCCTAGGCGTTCAATTAGAACCTTATCGTCTGACTCAGACCTTACCCCTGCCCCTGCTGCATCCGTTGTTAGAGATTAAATTTCTCACGAGGATGGAAAAAACTCTACTCTTAATTCTACCTTCAACAAATCAGTAAACAAACGACTCCAATTTGATTATGTGACGCCTTTCAAAAGGAGGGAAACTGATAAACTCGAGGAACCAAGTCTATGTCATTTCTTCAAACCCAAACTACTTTCTCTCTAAACACTTCTCCATTTTTATTAAACTATTCTTAGTGCGTATTACCTCCCATCTTCTCTTTTGGTTTCCTTTATTTGTGTAAAAGCAACCCCAATATACTAATTTCACACTTTAAGTGGGGTTTGATTGGACAAATGGTGGGCAGTGGGCTAGGTGTAAGACCATCTGAACAAGTACTTACTCTGCTGGAGGATGTAAGGTAACATATAGCTCTGACCGTTAGTGATGACGATTCTTTAATTGTTATTGTTGGTGAGTTAGATTTGATTTATTATTTTGGTGTTTTTTGCCTAGTGACACATCATCATGAGTTACTTAATAGCTACTCGCCTACTCCGTACTTCTTTCTTAATCTCATTTTATTATATATATATTCTAGCATTATTTGTACTCCCTCCATACCACCAAGATCTTCCCACTTCAATATTATATCCCTCACCAGTGAATAAAAGTGTGAAGATCTTAGTGGTACGAAGGGAGTATTTGTTATTCCTAAAGGCGTCTGTTATCAACGTTGATAATTTCTCCACTTGGATCACTCAAAATGAGGTCTGATAGTGTTTAAATTGTAGCCTGAATAGAACATAGTTTAGCATATTCACAAGAAACACGACCTGAAGTGCTAGAAAACGCAGTACGTTAGGTCTGAAATAACAATTGAATCCACGTCGATGTGCAGCAGGTAAAGTATTTGTATCATGTCTAAGTTTGCATCAAGAAACAAGACCAAATGAAATCGTATTGGTAAGACCTCACAGTTTTCCATTAATTCATAGTATCAAGGATTTTTACTTTTCATTATGTTAAAAAAAAAATTGGTTTGAATTGCTATGAGATTAGATTTGTTGTGAGCATTCTGACTAAAGTCTGGTGGATCTAAATTAAATTTTTATGTCTTGGTGACATTTTAAAGCAGGTTTAAATTCAATTCAAGGAGTTGTGTTTATTTGCCAAAGTGTTTCTTTATTCAGGTAAAATTTCTCTTTTTTGTTCCCTCCATTTTATTTTTTTCGTCTTTGAGAAATTTTTGTGTTAATTCTTTTGATGTTTTGATGCTAGCTTGCTCAACATATATCATTTAAATTATTTATATTATAATAATAAGTTTAGGGTTCATGTAAGAAATAATAATTTGATTGTCAGATAGTTGCTCTTCTATATGAGAGCAGGTGTTTGGCAGGGATCTTAATACTTGTAGTAATGAGGTCATCGGTTTACCCAAAATTTTGTTAAATAACAGTATTTACGTTAAAGCTATGTTTTTCATTTTGGTTGAAGAGATAGATTTATTCCAAAAGGGAGGATTTGGGGGAGAGCCTTGGTAGGCATGTAAACTCCCCTACCTATCTAAAATAAAATTAGTTGTTTAGTTCATTTACTTACATTTTAGTTTATTATTAGACGGTAGTCTATTCACTTCTAGAATTTTGTAATTTATTTGCAGATATTGTTGCCTATTTGTTGCTGGATGAGAAGGTCCATGTTCAAAGACAATTAAACTCTTAAGCTTGCAACAATGGAGGTTTACATTTGTCATGTACTGGAAGTTGCGATAGATAAATGAAATAGATTTGAACAGTAATTTTTTCATTTTGCTTAAATAATACGCCCTCCGTTCATAATCTTTTGCCCCGTTTCATTATTATTTTTGAGGAGTATTTTAATGAAACGGTGCAAAAGATAGTGGACGGAGGGAGTAGTTACGGTTATATATTTTTTGAATATAGAGAATAGTGAAGTGGAGATGTTATAAGCTCTATACTTTGATATGTAATTTTAAGAAAAGTTGATACAATGTAAAAATGAATTATGTATTATTTGAGTTGCATCGATAATAAAAATCAAATTGGTGTAATTTGTCGTTAATTTATTGAAATTTTGCGGATTCTTACATTCAGAAAATAAAGTGTTGCAAACAATGATTAATGATATCAAGTGTTGCATTTCTCTTTTCAAAATGTTGCTTTAGCCATTTGTAAATGTTGAAAAAAAAAAAGATAAAGTGTTGTTTTTGTCTCTTAAAGGGTTGCATTAGCAAATTACAAGTGTTGCAAAAAAAGTGTTGCATATTCTCATTTGATGCAACACTTGTACAAAGTGTTACATCTGATAAGATAGTGTTGCGTAAAGTGTTGCATTAAGCTATTGCAACGGAGTTTTAGGCAGCACACTTAAAAATGTTGCTTAAACCATAAAGCAACATTTTAGAGGTCATATGCAACATTTTTTACGTATTGCAATAGACCTTTATTGTAGTAGTGAAACCAGAAGAAGCGTAAGTAGCCTCGAAACCGCTCGAAAGAGCGATTCCACAAGAGAAACCGGGACCAAACACAAGGAAAATGCACTACAAAACACACTTCTCATTGATTCGGTATTCATTTTTGGGGCTTTACTCAGTCTGCTTTAGTTTTGCTAATGACGTTTTCCTTTGGGTTTTGCAGGCTTAGTGATAAGTGTGGTGTGTAGTGCCTATTTTGTAGTATTTTGGTCCCATTTTCCTTGTGGAATCGCTCCTTGGGAGCGGTTTAGGGGCTTCTTATGCTTTCTTTAGTTCGTTTCAGGTTCCCGAGACCGATTTGGAAGAGTTGGAGGGATTCCGACTCTATACATACACATTTTGGAGCCAACAGAGTAAAGGGACGATGACTCGATTCTTCGGAATCGACCCCGAGACCTTGGGACCCAATCCCGATCCTCCGAGACCCGATCCCGAGCCCCGAGAATCGATGAGAAGCTCATGTGAAGCAAGGAGGAACCAAAAGGGTCATATTGGAGGCCTACAAAGCTCATCCCCGACGGGTATGCACCTCATCCCGTCGGGGATGAAGTGCACTTTGGAGGGTGCCACTGCAAGGCCGTCCCGGTCGGGACCAACCCGTCCCGGTCGGGATGGTGGGGCCGTCCCGGTCGGGACCAACCCGTCCCGGTCGGGATGGTAGGGCCGTCCCGGTCGGGACCAAATGGCTGTAGTCCGCATTTCTTTCTTTCTTCTCCCTTCCATTTGTAACCCTATAAATACTTCCCTCTTGTATTGTTTATGGATCCTACATTAGTTTAGCCTCTCTTAAGCCTCTCTACAACATATAAACCCTAGATTTAGTTCTTCATATTAGTTTGAATCTCTCATTAATCCTTAGTTAATCTTAGTTAATCCTAGTTAATTAGTGCTTGTATTAAGAAGATACTTGAAGACTTTTCCAAGATTGACAACCTTGGGATTATTTGGGTTTCTCTTTTATGCAAGATTTCATCTTTTCCTTCATCTAGTGTTGGTATAACCTTTCTTTTCTCTTGTTTATTGTTATTGAATCAAGTTTGAATCTTTACTTAGTGTTTGTTGTTATTGTTTATATTGTTCTTGATGATGAATGTTTGGATTGTGAAGTTGTTTTATCCTTTCATTGTTGTAGTTAGTTTGACCATGAGTGAGTAGTTTATTTGTGGGTTAGTAGGGAGATTAAGGGTAGATTATGGGTGATTAGGGTTTGATTGGGGGTAAAGGGTGATTCTTTATTGTTAGTCACACATTTGGCACACCATGTGTTTGTTGATATGCTTGTATGGGTTGTAGTGGCCATGCTTCTCATGCTAGTCTTCTTCTACTCATTGTTTGCTTTGTGTGTGGTTATGTTGAGCATAGTCATCGACATCGGTTTAAGTTGCGATTACCCGGACCGAACCTACCAATTAGGACGCACCTACACCCTTAATCAACCCAAGTCACCCTACTACACTTATGAACCCGACCTAACCCACTCCCTCTTTTCCATATTTGATTCATCTTGTTAGTTAATCATCATTTCTTTAGGTTGTTAGTAGTTGAATCATTAGCATTGTTTAGTATTTCTCTTAGTTTGCTAGTTGGCTTGTGTTTAGTTAGTATTTGATAGTCTAGTTCATCATAGCTCATCATTAGTCTACTTTCTCCTCCCCTCATCTTAATTCATCAATTATTAGCTCTTTGTGTTTGTTTGGTAGCATAGTCTTGTTTTAGGCCGATTTAGTCTAAACCTTGCAAAACCGTCTCCGTGGACACGACCCTACTTACCCTAGCTACCTACTAGGTCTTAGCCGGTTATTTAATTGGTGGCGGGATCCACGACAAATCCCACCATCAATTTGGCGCCGTTGCGGGGGACGGTGCATTGTTTAGACTTTGTTTGCTTATTTCTAGACTTAGTTACCCTCCTTTGTGCCCTTCTATAATCTCTTGTGAATATTCTCTAGTTTTTCTTGATTCCTTAGCTTTCTTTTCTCTTTGTCTCTAGTTGTGCTTGCTTATTGTCGTTACCTAGTGCCCATAAAGCACTAGGTGTTCTCACGTTTGTTCTAGTGTGTAGTGTATGCCTAGGCGGGGAGGCGAATCCTTTCTCTTTAATCCAGAGCCGGAGAGGCTTTTTCGAGCTTTTCGCCAACGGACGATTAACCGGGTTAGGATCTCTCAACCAAGTGCAAGCAATACCCATCAAGAACAAGCTCAAGGAAGCGATAGTGAGGAAGCATATCAAGAGACAGCCGAAGGGAATTTCACCAATCCCTTCGGAGATTCTAGTCCTAGTTCCCCATCTACATCTACATCAACTCCGTCTACACCATCTTCTCCCTTACATCCAATAATGCCGAAGTTTTCCTCCCACTCCACATTCACGGAAGACGTCTTACCGGGACCCAATGCTCTACCGGCCGCTTATGCCGGAAATTTTACGGCCAAGACCCATTTCATCCAACTTGTGGAAAGGAACCAATTTAGTGGTTTGCCCACCGAAGACCCGCACCAACACATGGAGACTTTCTCCGATTATTGCGACGCTATCTCTCAACCCCGGGTTACACAAGATCAAATTCGATGGGTTTTATTTCCATTTTCTCTTATTGGAAAAGCGAAGCAATGGATTAAAGGTCTCGATAGGGCAACCATGGGCATCGACACTTGGAAGAAACTTGCATTGGCATTCTACCAAACTTTCTACCCTCCGGAGAAGACTAATTTGCTTAGAGCCTCCATCACCGGTTTCCAACAACGGGATGAGGAGAGCTTATATGAAGCTTAGGAGCGGTTCAAGTCTTTGGTTAGATCGTGCCCCCATCATGGACTTTCACAATGGTTCTTGGTCCAACAATTTTGGAACGGTCTTTATGAGGACTCAAGAACTATACTTAATATGGGCTCCAATGGTAGGTTCACCGAGGTCGATGATGACCAAACTTGGGCGAGAATCGAAGAGATGGCGGTGCATAATTCGCAATACTCTAGGCCTAGGAAGGCAAACCGAGGAGGTAGGCACGAGGTTGATGCTATAACTCAATTAAGCATTGACCTTGGGGCTCATTTGAAGACACACATGGAATCCATTGACAAGAAACTTCAAGGCCACCTCACTCAAGTCCAAAGCATCGGTTCCTCCAACCAAGCCTCGATTTATGAAGTGAATGCTTTAGGATTTGCACCTCCTTTGCCTTATTATGGGATGTGCGATAATTGTGGAATCGTTGGTCATGACCCTATGAATTGTAAAGGGAGTATTGAGCAAGTGAATGCCTTTCAAGCATTCAAGCAAGGTACTTCCTATTCTAATCAACACCAAGCTTCCAATCAAGTCCCTCAACAACAAGCCTTTCAACACCATCAACAACATCGTCCTTATGTTCCACCTCCCTTAAGGGACAACAACCAAGGTTACCAAGGCAACTCAAGACCTTTCAACAACTTCAAGCAAGGTAACCAAGGTTCATTCAACAACAATCAAGGGTTCCAACAAAGGAACTTCAACCAGGTCTATCAAAACCACAACCATGGCAACAACCAAAGCCTTAATCAAGGCAATTCTCATGGGTTCCAAGGGAACCGTCAACATCAAGCAACTCAAGGCAATCAACAACAAAGCAAGCCTAGGAGCCGATCTCCTACTCAAGACTATGGTACTCCCTTAGCCCTCACCAATACACCGCATAATCCATCATCACCACCACGAGACTTCGACATGCAAAAGCAAATGGTGGATATCTATAGGGGTACTCAAGAATTGCAAAAGAGGCAATTGGATGCACAAATGTCACAACAAGGAGCCATTGATCAAATTTTAATGGAAAACAAGGAAATGAAAACTCACATGAAGATGATTGAGAATCAAGTGGCACAACTTGCATCGGGAAGTTCCTCAAGACAAAGAGGGCAATTACCCCCTCAAGGTGTAACTCCGACTTTTGAGCATGTTGATAAGTGTGGTTTGTAGTGCCTATTTCGTAGTGTTTTGGTCCCATTTTCCTTGTGGAATCGCTCCTTGGGAGCGATTTATGGGCTACTTATGCTTCCTTTAGTTCGTTTCAGGTTTCCGAGACCGATTTGGAAGAGTTGGAGCGATTCCGACTCGATACATACACATTTTGGAGCCAACGAGATAAAGGAACGATGACTCGATGCTTCGGAATCGACCCCGAGACCTTGGGACTCAATCCCGAGTCCCGAGACCCGATCCCGAGTCCCGAGAATCGATGAGAAGTTCACACGAAGCAAGGAGGAGCCAAAAGGGTCATATTGGAGGCCTACAAGACCCATCCCTGATGGTAAGGATTTGTCGTGGAATCCCAACCGCCAAATAAATAACCGGCTATTCCTACGGTAGATAGGGTAAGTCGGGTCGAATCCACGGGGACGGTAAGAGGCGTCTAGACCAAGTTCGCCCAAGTACTTGACTAGGTCAACGAGCTAAGCTAAACTATAGAATGATAGAAGGGGAGAAAGCTAGGCTATGACTAGGAAGAATAACAAGGAAAACGGGCTAGGATTAGGTCGGGGTCAAAGGGGTAACGGAATGGTCAAGGGAGAGCTAGAATGAAGGAGGTAGTAGGGTGATCTAGGTCGGTCCGGGCGGTCGCAACTTAGACCGACCTAGAGGTTCCTCATGGAACCCATTTTGGCGACACACATGACAAACGGGGTTCTAGCGCGCTATGGCCTAGATCAAATCCGGGCGGTCGCAACTTAGACCGACCTAGGGGTCGTCCTCACCGGGCTCTCGCAACTTAATGAGGGAACCGAACCCATAACAACTAACACCCACAAGGGAAAGGCAAGAAAAACAAGCAATCTAACTTACTTAGTCAATCAAGCAATTCATCAAACATGTCATATGCATCAACCAAGAGGAAACCCAAAATCTTCCACCCACATCTCCAACAAACCCTTAATCACCCAATTAACACCCTAATCACCTTACTAACCCTAGCAAGAACACTACTCTAACATCATCAAACTAATTCTAACACTAACAAGATGAACCAACACAAACAACAAAACATCCATAATGAAACTAGTGAAAACAATGAAATATGAACAATAAAATGAACAAAGATTAAAACTTGGATGAACAAACAAGGATTAAGAGTAAAAGGAGAAGAGGATTATACCAAACTAGTGAAGGATGCAAAGATGAACACTTGTATATAAGAAAACCCAAATAATTCCTCCAAGGTTGTCAATCTTGGATGGATTCTTCAAGAGATCCAATAATACAAGATTAAACTAAGATTAACTACTAATTACCGACTAATCTACACTAATCTAATCTAATCTAACCTAAAGTAGTCTAGGGTTTGAAGAACATAAGCTAACCTCCTGTCTTAATACAAGAGGGGAAGTATTTATAGGGTTACAAATGGAAGGGAGAAGAGAAGAAGCAAACACGGGCTACAGCTGCTTGGTCCCGACCGGGACGGACCATCCCGACCGGGACGGACCCACCATCCCGACCGGGACGGGTTGGTCCCGACCGGGACGGACCAGCAGTAGCATCCTCTAATACGCACTTCATCCCCGACGGGATGAGGTGCATACCCGTCGGGGATGGGTCTTGTAGGCCTCCAATATGACCCTTTTGGCTCCTCCTTGCTTCGTGTGAACTTCTCATCGATTCTCGGGACTCGGGATCGGGTCTCGGGACTCGGGATTGAGTCCCAAGGTCTCGGGGTCGATTCCGAAGCATCGAGTCATCGTTCCTTTATCTCGTTGGCTCCAAAATGTGTATGTATCGAGTCGGAATCGCTCCAACTCTTCCAAATCGGTCTCGGAAACCTGAAACGAACTAAAGGAAGCATAAGTAGCCCATAAATCGCTCCCAAGGAGCGATTCCACAAGGAAAATGGGACCAAAACACTACGAAATAGGCACTACAAACCACACTTATCAACTCCCCCACACTTAACCCTTACTCGCCCTCGAGTAAGCACATACTAACTACTATACTAGCCGAATGGGTATTAGCGCACCCTACGCCCTTTCAACTCACGCGAGTGCACTTAGAGGAAAAGTGCACTCCGCTAGGAAAGTCGGGTCTTGCGACAAAACTGTGGATGCAACCGGACACAAAACACATAAACAAACAAACACACAAACAAACACACAAAAGGTTGCACCCAAAAGAAAAGAAATACCGCTTCCCTCAAACAAGCGGTGAAAGAAGCACCGGTTTAGGACTCAAGGCAAGTGACAACGTTCCCAAGCTAGCAATAAAAACCAAGATGGACTAAACCCTAATAGTATGACGACAAAGCAACAAAAACGTTGGTAACTTACCTCGGTTCCTCCTAACCTTCTAAGAACGTACTACGGGATGATCGGCGGGATGGAAAGTGATGATCCACGGTGTTAGTCGACACTGTAGGTAAGTGAGACCCCGCCCCCTTTAGCGTGAGCCAAGAGGGTCGTCCCGTGTCCAAAACCGCCTAGCTAGTCCAAGTAAAAAGTGGAAAACATGCAAAATGAGGGAAGACCGACTAATGCCGCTATCATCCTTCCTCGGGACTCGGTCCTTTGGTAGGCTCTTCACGGCAAAAGTCGGAAAAAGGCTTATTTTTGTGGGGATATAATCTTTTTGTGAGACGATTTTCTTTTGGCATTTTCTCTTTTCTTTTGCATTTTTGCCTTGTTTTGCCATGCCATTCTTTTTCTTCTTTTCTATTTTCTTTTTGGCTTTTGTGCCTTTTCTTTTTCTTCATTCTTTTCTTTCTTTCATTTTCTTTTCTTTTTCTTTTCTTTGCCCTTTCTTGGCAAGATTTGGCTTTTTGGCATTTCTTATTGCAAAGAAAGACGAATTCAACAATTTACAATTTTATTGAGTGGAAATGTGTAGGAGATAGGGGAATGGGAGAGTCGGGGAGCGTCCTTCCCTTCAAACCCACAAAAAGTGGAGAACTTGGACTAATTAAACAATCCTAGACACGGTCACCTAAGGGACGAGACTCGGTAACCAAGGCCTTTTCACACCGTGGGTGGTCAAAATGGTCAAAATGCAAATCCCGTAGTAAATCCCTAGTAAGCTAGGTGGACTCAAGGTAAAGGACCAACGAAATCATTGATTTAGGGTCATTCTACTAGGCTAAAGTCCAAGACTCGATTTACACTACTAGGAAGGGAAAGTAAACACTCACACACTAGCCTGTAAACCGGGTTTTCGAAAACCATTTACACGCAAGACACACAACGAAACACAAAACCAAGACTCAACGGGAACGAAGGAAAAAGAAACAAAAGCAACAAAACACAGCGAAACAAGGAGAAACAACACATAAACAAAACAAACACCACCCCGATCTTCAAACAAGTCTCCAAATCCACCACAATCTTTACAAAGCTCCTCCCGAGCACACATCACCACAAATCTCCTCCATACTCCGCAAGAGGTAAAGAAGAAAAAGGGATAAAGATGATACCGGAAGTCTTGAAAGCTCTCCAAAGCTAATGGCGATTAGGAAACCTATAAAGAAAAGAGGGGGGGCAAAACACACAACAAAACAAATATACGACACAATGACACAAAAGGAAAACACACAAAAGGAAAATCTTTTTGATTTTTGTGAAAAATTTTCAAATTTTTAGGGTTTTTAAAGATTTTTTTGGAAAAACTACGAAAATAATACTAACTATGCTAGAATATCGCTCCCCCACACTTAAGTCGGGCCATGTCCTCATGCTCGACCGTAGTGCATGGAGCACAAAAGAAAAGAAACTACGAAAATAAAGCTAAAAATCAAAAATAAAGTGGAGAAAATGGTAGAATGTGTCCGGCCGGGGTGTAGTCAAGTCACCATGGGCCGAGACAAGAAAAAGATATGGATGGGGGAAGAAATAAAAAGAAGGAAATAAAAGGAAATGGGAGGGGAGGACTAGGTGTAATCAAGTCACCTAGCCCGGATTCCGCCTAAATCCGACTAAATCCTCAAAAAGAAAGAGTGAAAAACTTGTAAAATTTGGATTTTGAAAATGACTCTCGATGTAGTCACATCATCGAGAGTCGGGAGCAACCAAAACCAAGGCCTCGAAGGCCACCATGACAAAGGGGAAGGGGATAAACAAGGGGAAAAACAAGCAATAAAAACGGAAAAGAGAGGATAGTTGCCGTACCGTACGGTTAACAACTCACTCGCTCCATCGTCTCATAAATCAATATAGGCACTTGCTTGTTGTCGATCTTTGCTATCCCGCTTCAAGCTTGATAGAACCGCAAGGTAGAGGTAGCAATGGTGTGAGGGGGTGGGATTTGATGTGAATATCGGTCTAAAGTGAGTAGGAAATGAGGGTAAGGTATGGAAATGAGGGACATGGGTTGCATGATATGTGCAAGGAAGGTAGGGAGGTTGGGTGGGGGTATACAATGGTTGGGTGGGCTTAAATGTCGAAGAAGAGGCACCAAAAAGGAGTAGGGGGTCATCCCGGTCGGGATGGGTGGTCCCGGTCGGGATGACAAACCCGTCCCGGTCGGGAAGCCTCCTTCCCGATCGGGATGACACTCCAGTGAACTCGATTTTTGGCACCCTCATCCCGATCGGGACGGCCCCATCCCGGTCGGGACGACATACCCTTCCCGGTCGGGAAGGGTCTTCATGACTCCCATGACCCAAAAAACCGTCTCCCTCACTCACAATCCAAGCTCTATCACTAACCACTCCTTTCTAGGAGTCACCTTCACTTCACCTATCACAATAAACTCAAAATACACATCAAATTCACTCCCTCACATCGCTCATCAAAATACCAAATTAATTACAGGGATATCACAAAACTAGCAAAATCAAGAGAAAAATCACACAAATACAAACACAAGTACTCTAAAGAGGAGAGGAGGGGAATATACAACATGGCGGTTCTTTAGGAACTCCGTCAAACCTAGGATGGTGGACTCTTCTTCAACCGTATCCCTCAAGGGCATGGAGGAGCAAGTCGAACGCGCTACCGACATCATAATGTAGGCCCAAGAAGCGCTCGAGCCTAGCTAACCTCCACGGCCTCCAAGGTGGAGGCAAGAAGTAGGATTTCCAAGACCCAAAATCATCATTCGTGTTGTCTCCGGGGTCTATCCATCCTACGAGCTTCACCGACCTCTTCCTCCCTAGGCATCTCCTCCAATCACAATCAAGCTTCATCTCCAAGAAACAAGGCACAAAAAGCGGTTTTGGCCTCACTTCCTCGTTGCACACCCCCACACTTTCCTCAAGTTGTGGTTCCCCATCTTCATCATTAGGCCCCACATCATCTTGGAGAAGAGGGTCGAAACTTCTACCGGCGGTTTCAATCTCTTCCAAGTCATCTTTCGGTGTACTAGCAAGGGGCTCTTGATGCTTGTCCAAATTATCGCACAAGGGCAACTCGAGGCTAACAACTTCACCCAACATCCTCACAAATTCCACCAAACCATCCAACTCACCATCCTCCTCCAATTCCTCACCAATGTTGCTTTCACCAAGGGTCATCTCCTCATTCGTCTCTTTTTGGGTAGATGATTGAGGTTCTTCAATGAAAATTTCTCTATCAAAGGGAACTACATCGGCGGCTTCATGATTAGGTTGCTCATCTCTCTCAAGTGGGCACCCTCCATCTAAATGTGATGCCCGGGATAAAGACATTACGGTTTGAACCGCTAATGCATTTAAATGAGCATCCCTCGCCTCGTTTTCTCTTCGAATTTGGGCCATTAATTCATCTTGTTGTTTTCGCAATTGAATGGCCGATTCTTGAAGACTCCTTTGCATTTGAAGAAGTGATTGAAACTCCTCCATGTCGGGCAATTGGTGATCATTGGGGTCTTGATAATCTCCATGATAATCTTGATAATCTTGATGACAATCTTGATAATCTTGATTAAACATGGTGTCTTGATGATGCCCAAGGGGTGGGGCATCATAATGTTGGTAGCAAGGTTGGGGTGGTTGGTAGTATTGTGGGTCATAGGGTTCATATTGTGGTTGGGGTGGAGGGTAATATTGTGGGTTTTGGGGGTATTGGCTTCCATATAGTGAATCTTGATTGAACATGGTGGGTTCACATTGATAACTCGAGTAATAGTCACCATGATCGTAGGATTGGTAATCGTTCACTTGTTGGTAGCCGTTTTCATAGCCTTGAGGATCATACCCATCTTGATTACCCCAAGAAGCTTGATTATGGTAGGGGGACGTCATGTCATACCCTTGGTTCATGGAAGAAGAGGAGTAGTTCGTAACGGCTCCCGAGTGTGTGGAGTTTAGATCAAACCCCATGCTTGCTCGAAAATCGTAGTCCATACCCGGTTGGAAACCACTCATTCTAGCAACCGTCCGTTAAAGCGGCTCTTAATCGCAAGAAGAAGATAGTCACCACCTCTAAGCATAAACTGTAGACTAGGAACAAACGTGAGAGTCTAGTGCTTTTTGGGCACTAGACAAGAGAGAAATAAACCACACACACACAAGAAGCAAGGTAACCAAAGAAAAAAGAAAAACACAAAACACAAGACAAAGCCAAGTAACTAGGAAAACAAAGTCTAAACTAGCACCGTCCCCGGCAACGGCGCCAATTTGGCGGGAAGGATTTGTCGTGGAATCCCAACCGCCAAATAAATAACCGGCTATTCCTACGGTAGATAGGGTAAGTCGGGTCGAATCCACGGGGACGGTAAGCGGCATCTAGACCAAGTTCGCCCAAGTACTTGACTAGGTCAACGAGCTAAGCTAAACTATAGAATGATAGAAGGGGAGAAAGCTAGGCTATGACTAGGAAGAATAACAAGGAAAACGGGCTAGGATTAGGTCGGGGTCAAAGGGGTAACAGAATGGTCAAGGGAGAGCTAGAATGAAGGAGGTAGTAGGGTGATCTAGGTCGGTCCGGGCGGTCGCAACTTAGACCGACCTAGAGGTTCCTCATGGAACCCATTTTGGCGACACACATGACAAACGGGGTTCTAGCGCGCTATGGCCTAGATCAAATCCGGGCGGTCGCAACTTAGACCGGCCTAGGGGTCGTCCTCACCGGGCTCTCGCAACTTAATGAGGGAACCGAACCCATAACAACTAACACCCACAAGGGAAAGGCAAGAAGAACAAGCAATCTAACTTACTTAGTCAATCAAGCAATTCATCAAACATGTCATATGCATCAACCAAGAGGAAACCCAAAATCTTCCACCCACATCTCCAACAAACCCTTAATCACCCAATTAACACCCTAATCACCTTACTAACCCTAGCAAGAACACTACTCTAACATCATCAAACTAATTCTAACACTAACAAGATGAACCAACACAAACAACAAAACATCCATAATGAAACTAGTGAAAACAATGAAATATGAACAATAAAATGAACAAAGATTAAAACTTGGATGAACAAACAAGGATTAAGAGTAAAAGGAGAAGAGGATTATACCAAACTAGTGAAGGATGCAAAGATGAACACTTGTATATAAGAAAACCCAAATAATTCCTCCAAGGTTGTCAATCTTGGATGGATTCTTCAAGAGATCCAATAATACAAGATTAAACTAAGATTAACTACTAATTACCGACTAATCTACACTAATCTAATCTAATCTAACCTAAAGTAGTCTAGGGTTTGAAGAACATAAGCTAACCTCCTGTCTTAATACAAGAGGGGAAGTATTTATAGGGTTACAAATGGAAGGGAGAAGAGAAGAAGCAAACACGGGCTACAGCTGCTTGGTCCCGACCGGGACGGACCATCCCGACCGGGACGGACCCACCATCCCGACCGGGACGGGTTGGTCCCGACCGGGACGGACCAGCAGTAGCATCCTCTAATACGCACTTCATCCCCGACGGGATGAGGTGCATACCCGTCGGGGATGGGTCTTGTAGGCCTCCAATATGACCCTTTTGGCTCCTCCTTGCTTCGTGTGAACTTCTCATCGATTCTCGGGACTCGGGATCGGGTCTCGGGACTCGGGATTGAGTCCCAAGGTCTCGGGGTCGATTCCGAAGCATCGAGTCATCGTTCCTTTATCTCGTTGGCTCCAAAATGTGTATGTATCGAGTCGGAATCGCTCCAACTCTTCCAAATCGGTCTCGGAAACCTGAAACGAACTAAAGGAAGCATAAGTAGCCCATAAATCGCTCCCAAGGAGCAATTCCACAAGGAAAATGGGACCAAAACACTACGAAATAGGCACTACAAACCACACTTATCACATGTCAATGCCATCACCACAAGGAGAGGTACATCTTGTGACTCCCCCCCATTCCCGAGTGAGCAAGAGCCAATGCAAGAACCGACAAGAAAGATGCCACCTCCAACTCAAGAAAGCTCAACCCTTGATGATCCAACGGAGGAGCAAGTCTTATGGGAGGTTGAGAAACCTCAACAAGACAAGCAAACCACACCTCAAGCTAAAGATAAGGGTAAAAAGAAAGTGTCATTTGAAGAGCCCACCCCGATTGAGCCGAATAAATATCAAGTAAAGTTGCCTTTCCCATCATGGCAAATGAAGACTAAGGTGGACACTCAATACGACAAGTTCCTTAACATAGTGAAGAAGTTGGATGTGAGTGTCCCATTCACCGAGCTACTTACCCAAATCCCGGCATATGGAAAATTTATGAGAGAAATATTGGCTAGGAAGAGATCCGTCGACAAGGAAGAGACCATCGCGTTCACAAGGGTGGTGAGCGAGCTCATTCAAGGTTCTACGCTTCCTAAGTTGAAGGATCCGGGTAGGTTCTCGATCCCTTGCACCGTAGGGCACTACAAGATCGAAAGAGCTTTATGTGATTTGGGTGCGAGTGTAAGCATCATTCCCTACTCCATTTGTTGCCGACTTGGGATGAAGGAGCTCAAAAGTACCTCTATCACGCTCCAAATGGCCGATAGTTCACTCAACCGACCATTGGGGATGCTAGAGGATGTGCCGGTGAGGATCGGTAAGTTCTTCATTCCGGTTGACTTCATCGTGCTCGATATGCCGGAAGATGCCAACACTCCCATTATTCTTGGGCGCCCATTTCTACATACCGCCGGTGCTATGATCGATGTGAAGAATGGTAGGATCACATTCGAGCTAGGCGAAGAGAAGTTAGTGTTTGACCTTCAAGGAAACACTTCGCCTACTAATGATGAGTCATGCAACATGATCCAAGCCACTAAAGACGTCGATCTAGGGGGAGAGTTGGGACAAAGCTTGAAGAAGTACTCGTATGTACTTGAGGATGATGACTCCAATTTGGAGGAGGATGAGAGCCCATGTCATGGGTTTAGTGACAAGTTGAAGAGCAAAAAGGATGAAGGTGAGCCTCCCTTGGGGCCACATGAGGATAGATGGACGTTTGGGTATATACCGAAGGATCGAAAGTACAAGTTCAAGCCATTGAACTTAGTAGATCGGGATGCCCCGGGAACGTCAAGACAAGGTTATGAAGGGCCTTGGTTTGTGGATGCTTATGTTACTAGCCTGATTGACGACTTTGCTAGGGCCTTCGACTTGTTCCTTCGTGCCCTTGATGGAGATGGAACTAGTTTTGGGTGTTGAAAAAGATTGAAGAAAGTACCACCTTGGTTTGACGGAGTTCCACAAGAACCGTCTCTTAGTATATATCTCTTTCCCTTATAGTTTGTTGCTTTTGTGAAATTCTTGATTATTTGGATGATTGATGAGCGTTGTGAGGGAGGGAATTTGATGTGTTGTTTGAGTTTAGTGTGATAGGTGTGAAGTGCAAGTGATTCCTAGTGAAGAGCGGTCATTGTTGAAGCTTGGATTGTGTGAAGGGAAGTCGGTTTTTGAAGCTCGGTTCGAGCTTTTGGGAGCTATAGAGGGTTTGGAGACTCTTCCCGGCCTAGAAGAGGTCATCCCGTCCGGGATGGAAGGCCCATCCCGACCGGGAAGGATGCCATCCCGACCGGGATGAGGTGCACAAAAGTTGGGTTCACTGGCAGTCCGTCCCGACCGGGACGAGGGCTTCCCGACCGGGACGAGACAGCCATCCCGACCGGGACCACCCATCCCGACCGGGATGGACCCCTTGTCCTCCGTTGGCTCTTTTCTTCGTTGTTTGAGACCGCCCAACCACTTTATACCCCCTCCCAACATCCCTACATGTCCTTACTCTCATTGTATGACCCTTACACCTCACATACATGTCTTCACCTCACTTTCTATTCACTTCAAACCGACTTTCGCATCCAAAACCCACCTCATTTTGCATTTGTGCCCCAACCATGGAACTGGAGTGCAAGTGAAGAGGAATAGCGACGACATGGACAAACTAAGTGCCTATAATGACTTATGAGACGATGGAGCGAGTGAGTTGGTAACCGTATGGTACGACAACTATCCTCTCTTTTCCGTTTTTATAGCTTGTCTTCTTTGTTTATTCCCTTTCCCTCTTACCCTTTGTCATGGTGGCCTTCGAGGCCTTGGTTTTGGTTGCTCCCGACTCTCGATGATGTGACTACATCGAGAGTCATTTTCAAAATCCAAATTTTACAAGTTTTTCACCCCTTTTTGTCGGATTTAGTCGGATTTAGGCGGAATCCGGGCTAGGTGACTTGATTACACCTAGCCCTCCCCTCCCATTTCCTTTTATTTCCTTCTTTTTATTTTCTTCCCCCTTCCATATCTTTCTCTTGTCTCGGCCCATGGTGACTTGATTACACCCCGGCCGGACGCCTTCTACCCTTTTCCCCACTTTTTGATTTTTAGCTTTATTTTCGTAGTTTCTTTTCTTTTGTGCTCCATGCACTACGGTCGAGCATGAGGACATGGCTCGACTTAAGTGTGGGGGAGCGATATTCTAGCATAGTTAGTTTTATTTTCGTAGTTTTTCCAAAAAATCTTTAAAAACCCTAAAAATTTGAAAACTTTTCACAAAAATCAAAAAGATTTTCCTTTTGTGTGTTTTCCTTTTGTGTCATTGTGTCGTATATTTGTTTTGTTGTGTGTTTTGCCCCCCTCTTTTCTTTATAGGTTGCCTAATCGCCATTAGCTTTGGAGAGCTTTCAAGACTTCCGGTATCATCTTTATCCCTTTTTCTTCTTTACCTCTTGCGGAGTTTGGAGGAGTTTTGTGATGAAGTGTGCTCGGGAGGAGCTTTGTAAAGATTGTGGTGGATTTGGAGACTTGTTTGATGATAGGGGTGGTGTTTGTGTTCTTTATGTGTTTGTTTTGTGTTGTTCTTGTTTTGTTGCTTTTGCTTCTTGTTTTCTTTTGTTTTTGTCGAGTCTTTGTTTTGTGTTTTGTTGTGTGTCTTGTGTGTAAATGGTTTTCGAAAACCCGGTTTAGAGGTTAGTGTGTGAGTGCATATTTTCCCTTCTTAGTAGTGTAAATCGAGTCTTGGACTTTAATCTAGTAGAATGACCCTAAATCAATGATTTCGTTGGTCCTTTACCTTGAGTCCACCTAGCTTACTAGGGATTTACTTCGGGATTTGCATTTTGACCATTTTGACCACCCACGGTGTGAAAAGGCCTTGGTTACCGAGTCTCGGCCCCTAGGTGACCGTGTTTGGGATTGTTTAATTAGTCCAAGTTCTTCACTTTTTGTGGGTTTGAAGGGAATGCGCAGTCCCGACTCACCCATTTACCTACCTCCTACACATATCCGCACAATAAAATTGCAAATTGTTGATTCCTCTCTTTCTTGTCATACAAAGAAATGCAAAAAAGCCAAATCTTGCCAAAAAGGGCAAAGGAAAGAAAAAAAAGAAAGAAAATGAAAGAAAGAAAAGAATGAAGAAAAAGAAAAGGCACGAAAGCCAAAAAGAAAATAGAAAAGAAGAAAAAGAATGGCATGGCAAAACAAGGCAAAAATGCAAAAGAAAAGAGAAAATGCCAAAAGAAAATCCGATTCACAAAAATAACCCCTACCTCTCAAAATAAGCCTTTTTCCGACTTTTGCCGTGAAGAGCCTACCAAAGGACCGAGTCCCTAGGAAGGATGATAGCGGCATTAGTCGGTCTTCCCTCATTTTGCATATTTCCACTTTTTACTTGGACTAGTTAGGCGGTTTTGGACACGGGACGACCCTCTTGGCTCACGCTAAAGGGGGCGGGGTCTCACTTACCTACAGTGTCGACTAACACCGTGGTTCATCCTTTTTCCATCCCGCCGATCGTCCCGTAGTACGTTCTTAGAAGGTTAGGAGGAACCGAGGTAAGTTACCAACGTTTTTGTTGCTTTATCGTCATACTATTAGGGTTTAGTCCACCTCGGTTTGTATTGCTAGCTTGGGAACGTTGTCACTTACCTCGAGTCCTAAGCCGGTGCTTCTTTCACCGCTTGTTTGAGGGAAGCGGTATTTCTTTTCTTTTGGGTGCAACCTTTTGTGTGTTTGTTTGTGTGTTTGTTTGTTTATGTGTTTTGTGTCCGGTCGCATCCACATTTTTGTCGCAAGACCGCACTTGCCTTGCGGAGTGCACTTTACCTCTAAGTGCACTCGCGTGAGTTGAAAGGGCGTAGGGTGCGCTAATACCCATTCGGCTAGTATAGTAGTTAGTATGTGCTTACTCGAGGGCGAGTAAGGGTTAAGTGTGGGGGAGTTGATAAGTGTGGTGTGTAGTGCCTATTTTGTAGTATTTTGGTCCCATTTTCCTTGTGGAATCGCTCCTTGGGAGCGGTTTAGGGGCTTCTTATGCTTTCTTTAGTTCGTTTCAGGTTCCCGAGACCGATTTGGAAGAGTTGGAGCGATTCCGACTCTATACATACACAGTTTGGAGCCAACGGAGTAAAGGGACGATGACTCGATGCTTCGGAATCGACCCCGAGACGTTGGGACCCAATCCCGAGCCTCCGAGACCCGATCCCGAGCCCCGAGAATCGATGAGAAGCTCATGTGAAGCAAGGAGGAACCAAAAGGGTCATATTGGAGGCCTACAAAGCTCATCCCCGACGGGTATGCACCTCATCCCGTCGGGGATGAAGTGCACTTTGGAGGGTGCCACTGCAAGGCCGTCCCGGTCGGGACCAACCCGTCCCGGTCGGGATGGTGGGGCCGTCCCGGTCGGGACCAACCCGTCCCGGTCGGGATGGTAGGGCCGTCCCGGTCGGGATGATCCGTCCCGGTCGGGACCAAATGGCTGTAGTCCGCATTTCTTTCTTTCTTCTCCCTTCCATTTGTAACCTTATAAATACTTCCCTCTTGTATTGTTTATGGATCCTACATTAGTTTAGCCTCTCTTAAGCCTCTCTACAACATATAAACCCTAGATTTAGTTCTTCATATTAGTTTGAATCTCTCATTAATCCTTAGTTAATCTTAGTTAATCCTAGTTAATTAGTGTTTGTATTAAGAAGATACTTGAAGACTTCTCCAAGATTGACAACCTTGGGATTATTTGGGTTTCTCTTTTATGCAAGATTTCATCTTTTCCTTCATCTAGTGTTGGTATAATCTTTCTTTTCTCTTGTTTATTGTTATTGAATCAAGTTTGAATCTTTACTTAGTGTTTGTTGTTATTGTTTATATTGTTCTTGATGATGAATGTTTGGATTGTGAAGTGGTTTTATCCTTTCATTGTTGTAGTTAGTTTGACCATGAGTGAGTAGTTTATTTGTGGGTTAGTAGGGAGATTAAGGGTAGATTATGGGTGATTAGGGTTTGATTGGGGGTAAAGGGTGATTCTTTATTGTTAGTCACACATTTGGCACACCATGTGTTTGTTGATATGCTTGTATGGGTTGTAGTGGCCATGCTTCTCATGCTAGTCTTCTTCTACTCATTGTTTGCTTTGTGTGTGGTTATGTTGAGCATAGTCATCGACATCGGTTTAAGTTGCGATTGCCCGGACCGAACCTAGCAATTAGGAGGCACCTACACCCTTAATCAACACAAGTCACCCTACTACACTTATGAACCCGACCTAACCCACTCCCTCTTTTCCATATTTGATTCATCTTGTTAGTTAATCATCATTTCTTTAGGTTTTTAGTAGTTGAATCATTAGCATTGTTTAGCATTTCTCTTAGTTTGCTAGTTGGCTTGTGTTTAGTTAGTATTTGATAGTCTAGTTCATCATAGCTCATCATTAGTCTACTTTCTCCTCCCCTCATCTTAATTCATCAATTATTAGCTCTTTGTGTTTGTTTGGTAGCATAGTCTTGTTTTAGGCCGATTTAGTCTAAACCTTGCAAAACCGTCTCCGTGGACACGACCCGACTTACCCTAGCTACCTACTAGGTCTTAGCCGGTTATTTAATTGGTGGCGGGATCCACGACAAATCCCACCATCACTTAGATCTATTCCTACTTCCCTCTATTGGCACTTAAGACAGTGCGAACTCGTACGGTTAGGTTTCCGGCGGGGATCGAGTGGAGACTGGCTCAGGCCAAGAGTACGAAGAGTCACTACCTGTCGGAGAATATTCTAGTGAACCAGCTGTGCCTCGAGGACGTAAGTTCCTTTATGAGGACTTTTTTTATTTAGTAGCCCTCTAGGTTTAGGATTATTGAGGTGTTGATTTTGCTCGTGTAGTTTGTGGCCCGTCCTTGGGCCGATTACGAGGGTGTGCCTGCGTACTTGACGGCAGAGTTGAGGCCCCGGAGCTACAGGAGGGTGCTCCTTCCTGTGCTGTTTTACCCAGTGTGGTATCTGGGCGAACTTTTGGTGCGTCAGTGTTTGTATGACGATTTCGGGGTGCCGATTGATCCACTCCGGACCATGTTTAGACCACCGACCGCCGTAGAGGTCCTCCAGGGTAGGGATGGAGAAGGAGGTGATGCGCTACTGGTGCCTGGTGCCTCCTATCTGTCTGACGTCAGCCAGCGGCTAGCTTGCCACCGCCTCGTAGTGAGTACTTGATTTTTGTTTTAAGGCTCGTTTTTTTCAATGGCTTAGTGTTTACTTGGTCCTTGACCGGTTTGCTTTTCCTTTAGCTGGCCCATCCGGCTGATGCTGTTCAGCCCCCAGACTTCCCCCTTGACGCTGCTTAAGGTCGATGCAACCGGGGTAACCTTCACAGAGCCCCTCCCCCATGTTCCGTCGAGGAGATTGATGTTGGGATAGAGTTGTGTGACCGGGTATACTAGGTAAGTTTCAGTTTTTGTCTTGGATTTGGGTTCTAAGGGTTAGGTTTTGTTTGGCTAACTCGTCTGGTTTTTGTCTTTTAGGTATCGTCGACTTGCCATCACCGGTTGTGGCAGGTTGCCAACTGCTTTCGGGCCTATGCGTCGAGGGTCTCCCGTGATATTTTGGGATCTCGATCGGTGAGTATGTGTACCTCGGGTTGGCTTTTTAGGTTGTTTGTATGTTTTCCTAAAGTATAGGTGTATTTGCTGGATACTCCGGACATGGTGGGGCAGCTGGAGACTCGGGTGATCGAGCTCGAGGTGGAAGAGGCTAAGCTGCGACAACTCCTGCAATCCCGGGACGACGAGATTGCCCAGCTTAAGGAGCTGTTGGCTCGGTCTCAGGACGAGTCCTCGGCGCAGGGCGATGCTAGGCTAGGGGTTGAGATGGGGAGGGAGGTTGAGGCTGAGGCTGCGGGCACCACCGAGGATGTTGGAGGGATTCCCGAGACAGCTACTCTTGATATGCTGTCGGGGATGGATGTTATTGAGTCTCCTACCTTCGTTTTGGAGGACCTCGGTTTGGATGACAACAACGGTGAGTTTGTGATAGCTATAGGCGCAGTCTTTAAGGGTCCTCCCTAGTTTATGAACTCGGCTTGTGTATGGATTTGTATATTTTTTAACTTTTAGTATTTGGATTGATTTGTTTAGTCTTGCATTTTTGTTTTGTGAAATGTTAACTTAGATTATCAAGTAATCACTTCAGGTTCGGTTTGTTTGCGATCTCATCGTAGTTTTAGGATGTTTTAAATGCGTTAGGGTTGTGTGAGATTACGAAATGTTTTTCGGAATTTTTTAAATGCGTT
Organism: Agrostemma githago; assembly: GCA_958450325.1. NCBI lineage: Eukaryota > Viridiplantae > Streptophyta > Magnoliopsida > Caryophyllales > Caryophyllaceae > Agrostemma > Agrostemma githago. Next base: position 52,952,423 of record OY288247.1, on the reverse strand, counting down.
AGTTGAGCCGGGAGTTGGATCAAGTAGTATGTCAATTAAAAATGATTGACTCGAGACATGCGAAATGTAAGAAATTAACATGTTTCGACTGAGTGCATTGGGATAAAAGTGCAGTTGACATTCACATTTAGAATGAGGCGAAAACAAAAAAAAAAGTTAGACCAATTTTTGAAAATGTTAGGCCACTTTTTGTATATTCATGACAATGTCGTACTGGGCCACAGACGCGAATTGACGATGCCGTTAAGGGCTACAACATGCTTAGGTGGGGCAGCTTATCCCCTAAAATAAAAAAATAAAAAGACGTTTAAGTTTGGTGGATCCGACGAGTGAAATTTGTTGTCCGTATGGCCTCATTGCTCTTGCGTGGGTATTTTGGCTTTCGGGAAAGGTTTTATGGACTTCGGGAGGTCGTTTTCGATGTCCGGGGTTGTTATGTGGTTATCGTTATGGTAAAGCGGGGCTGATGTCATGACTTTTGGGTGCTAGGGAGGCTAACGACTTAGGGTTCAAACGCCTAGGCTGGGGCGGTTTGGTTTCGGGTCGCCTGGGTTCGGGCGGCCTGGTATTTGGGCGCCTGAGCTCGGGCGGTCCAACTCTCGTTTATGGAAATTTTTGTAGTTTCCTATTTGTCGTGGGATTATGGCTATATATGTGGGTTACAGGTGCTTGTTTTAGACATACTAAAATACCCATAGTGTGTCTTTAGCTTCCTTGTATTACTTCGAGTCATGTTGGGTGGAATCTCTTAACCGAGTGGGCGGGTCGTTTTAGGAAATGTGACCTCGAGGTTTGTCCAAGTGATAGTTTGTCAATGGTTATCGCGTTAAGTCGAGTTAAGGTGCAAGACGACTTCTTGTTAGCATGCTCTAATTTTTGGGACATAAAAGGTCATGTTTTTACTTTCCCCGGAGGTAAGGTTTGTCCTCTTCCCAAGAAGCTAGACGTTATAGGCGGGTGGTGTTCGGTTCGACCTTGTGTGCCCTTGGGAGATGATACTTTTGTGGAAAGGTTTCATTACTTTTTGGACCTTTCTTCGTTAGAGGAGGCTAAAGTTTTCTTCGGGAGAGATGGTATTGACCTAGAGTTGCTTTTTAGGACATTCTCACAGACGGGTTCTCATGATATTTCAACCCCTAGCTTGTAGACGGGCTTTTAATATTGCGGTGGCTTGTTATTATCTTTTTGAGGACATTTAGTGCATGAGGGTCGGGATAGTCCTTGGGTTTTGGATGTTATAATGGGGATGGAACATGGGCAATCACCCTATTTACTCATTTTGGGTGAGCTTATCCTAGGTCTTGATGCTCGTGCCCGACTGCATCGAGCTTCTTTTTGGGGTTTTAGGATCATTTTGCAGGTATATATGAGGGTGTTATTTTTCTTCTTTTTTTCGAAACTTGCCTTAGTTCGAAAGTTTGACATTGCGTTGTGGTTTGTGCAGGTTTGGCTACAAGAGAGGCTTGGTTTAGTCGACCCTCCTCGGTCCGTCATAGGCTATAGCTATAAGGGCTTCACGGGTCGCAAGATGGTGCAAGCATGGAACGATGGTTACACAGAGGAAGGATGGTATTCCTATTTGCAGGCTAATGGGCGAGTGGACATCAGGGGGACAGTCTCGTGGTGGCATATTGGTGGGCAGGTTGGGTTTCCCTTCTTATTCTCGACTCAGGTCATGCACATATTATCCTTAAGGGATCTGGTTTATATTTACCCGAGCGAATTGTCGCGCCAAATGGGGGTGAGGCCAACCATCTCGGAGGTTACTAGGGGTGCTCCTAGGTTTGATTCGTGGATGGAAAGTTCTCTTAGGGAATTTAAAATATCTTGGGAACAGAAGTTTTCACGTCCCATTGTTATAGAGAGCGCTCGATTGACTGACATTACTTCTTTCCGGCGGGGGGTTTATGAACACCCCTCAGGACAGAGCAATTCAAAGATTAGGAAGACTGCGGTGCTAGAGGATAAGGAGGCGACTCAAGGTACCGTCACTAAGTGCCTGACCCAAAAACAGCGTTACCGATCCTAGTGCCGTTAGTTGATCTATACGGGCCAAGACCGAAGAGATCCATATTGAAAATGTGAGTGATGAGAAGAAGTACGATTGGCTAGCCTCACCTTTGGCTAGGGTGGTAGAAGCTTGCGTTAGGAGGGGTCGATGGTGAAAAAAACCCGAACAAGCATACCCAGATGGCGAGGGGAGAAAGAAGTTGGACTGGTAGAGCCCAACCATTTTGTACTATGTTCTATTAATTGATATTATGTGACGTATTAGTACTAGTTTTTTTTGTAGGGTTTTGACACGTCGGTTTTCGGGGTAGCCGGATTTCGGATGCTCGATGTAAAGGGACTCGACAAAGGCTCGATTTAACATTTTTTTATTAATGACAATCACATTTTTTTGTTGTTTTTTTTTTGTGGTGGCTCACACCTCTATTCTTCATTTTACCCGTAGCGCCCTTTCGGGTTTGCACTCCGTCTTCGGCTCACCTTTTGTTTTGTTTCTTTTTTTTTTTGCTTTTTTTTACGGCTCACAACTCGATTCTTCATTTTTCCCGGAGCGCCCTTTCAGGTTTTCACCCCGTCCTCGGCTCGTCATTTTTTGTTGTACGACGGCTCGCAACTCGTTTCTTCATTTTGCCCGGGGCGCCCTTTCGGGTTTTCACCCCGTCCTCGGCTCGTCATTTGTGCTTCTTCATTGAAATCACTTGTTAGCCAGAGTGTGGGAAAAGGTTCCAGTTTGCATGTGAATTGAGTAATCGATTTCGTTATTTTGTTTGTTGTACCTGTGGAAGGGTTGCCTACGTATCCGTGTTTAGACGGAATCAAACCATGTTCGTAGTTCTTTCTAGATGTGATTGATTTTGCTTTAGACTCGTTATGCCAATTATTATCGATGCGAATTATTTTTAAGCGTTTTGTGTGGGTTTTCACCCTAAGTTGAAGATCAGGATGGGGTTGTTGGGGAGTTCAGGTATTGTTTGAGTTGGTCCATGTTGGTTGGGGTTGAGACTCCTGACCGTCTAGGTTAGTAAGGATCACGACGCCCCCCGTGAGTATTTTCTTGACGAGGTAGGAGCTCGCCAGTTTGGTTTTTGAACTTTCCTCTATGATCAACGGGAAGGGGTACTCTAATGGATTTGACTACTAAATCTCCCTCATGTATGTTTTAGGATTTGACTCGTTTGCTAAAGGCTCGCTGTATGCGTTGTTGGTAGGCTTGCACGTTGGACAACGCATGTATTCTACGCTCGTCTAGGAGTACTTGCTCATCGTAACGTTTTTGGTTCCATTCTTCTTCGGGAATGCCGCTTTCAGCTAGTATCCTTAGCGAAGGTATTTCTAACTCTATGGGTTGCACGGCTTCAGAGCCGTTGGTTAGGTTCTCTTGTGTGGCTCCGGTGGGCGTTCGGTAGGAGGTACAGTTTCCCCATAATGCGAAGGGCATTTTGTTTGGTCAATCTTAGTAGTTATCTATCATTTTCTTAAGGATTGTGGTAATGGTTTTGTTCGCTGCCTCCACGACACCGTTTGTATGAGGTCTATAAGGTGAGGATTTGTGTCTTTGGATTTTGTATTTGTCTAGGAGTTTTTTGGGTGTCGGCCCTGAAATGAGCCCCCTAATGACTGATGATTTCGTGAGGTATGCCGTATCGACAGATGGTGTTATTTTGGAGGAATTTGACTACTCGTTTGGAGGTTAGTACGGTGGAAGAGGCTGCTTCTACCCATTTTGTAAAGTAATCGACGACCGCTAGTATAAAACAGTGTCCGTCGGTTCCGGATGGGTGTACCTTTCTTATGATGTCGATTCTCCAGGTAGAGAAGGGCCAGGGTGCTGTTGTGTGGAGTGGACATGGTGGTAGGTGTTAGATGTTGGCGAATATTTGGCAGTTGTGACAGTGGCGGACATGACGCCGACAGTCTGCATCTAGAGTAACCCAGTAGTAGCCTAATCTCATTATTTTTTGGGCTAAAAGGTGTGCGCTCATGTGAGGTCTGGCATTCTTCGTCATGAACTCCTTCCATGACTCTCTCAGATTGGGTCTTGTTTATGCATCTAAGGAGTATTTCTTGTGGGGTTCGTTTGTATAGTAGTCCTTGGTTTAGGACGTATTGGGCGGCTTGTATTCGTTGGGCTCTTTTGTTTTTGGTATTTGTGTTGGGTGGGTATGATCCGTTGGTTTTGAAGTCTAGGATTGCTTTGTACCAGGGTTCTTTGAGGATGTTGTCGGTTTCGAGGTTGTGGAAGTAGGCATGTTGTTCACTCCTTTCTACGTAGATAGGCATAGATAAGAGGTTGTCGAGCATGTTTATTAATGTGGCTAGCTTGGAGAGGGCGTTAGCGAATTATTTTTCTTCGCGGGGTATGTGTATGAAGTTGATTTCGGTGAACTCCCGGGATATTGTTTCTATTTCGGTTTGGTATGGGGCTAGGCTTTCGGTATAGACCTTCCAGGTGCCTGTGGCTTGGTCGACTACTAGGGATGAATCTCCGTGTACTCTAAGGTTTTTAACTTCTAGAGTTACGGCGGCTTTTAGCCCTATTAGGCAAGCTTCGTATTCGGCTGCGTAGGTTTATTATGTTGTGTTTTGTGGGATAGGGAATCAGTCGTGGGTTGAATTTAGGGTAATTGTTCCTGATCACTTTATAGGGTGAAATTAAGTGGGCCGTTTGTTATAGCCTTTATGCTTTAGTTAATTGTTATCGATAAATGGCATAGTATCGAGTTTCAAGCGAGAAAGTGCATTATAAAAGAAATCAAGAAATTGTCGAGGGATGTTTGTAAAAAAAAAGGAACAGTTTTATTGATATAATAGTAAATGGGCTAGGTGTCCGAGATATTGTTTGATTGGGGAGGCGGAGGATAGGTCCCCTCGCTCCCTCCGAACTCTATATATAAAAAAAACCAAAGTTTATTACTTTTTGGTCTAGGCCCTGAGATGAACTAGTCCTTAACTAAGACCAGCTTACTGCCTTTAGGGAGCGACTACTATGACTCGACCATGTCGCGACACTGACCACACATGTTCTCTAGGTCTTAGATTCTACCATAGCCTTCCGAGGATGTACTCCTTGAGAGGCGTTTGGAGGTGATTCTCGGAGGTGTCTCGTTGAGGGGGTTTAAAGTGACTCGTGACGACTACCGACGTCACTATTTCTCCCTCGACATCCGAGAAGGTGAAGTCCGCCTTTGCTGCTTTGCGAGAGAGAATGTTTCTGCTTCGATCATGTCTTGGACGGCGTGTTTTAATGTAAAACACGCCTCGGTATCGTGCTCATTACTTTGATGGAAGAGACAGTACGCATTAGGACTCCAAGTTTTGCTTCGCCTACCGAGCGGTGGGTCCGGAGTGGGACCCATGGGTGTGAGCAACCCCTGATCTAATAGGTATTTGAGAGTTTCAGTGTACGATGAGTTGATTTTGGTAAACTCCTTTCGGGATGTTCTTGCTTTATCGGGAAAGGTTTTGTGAGGCATCGAGGTTATTTCTTTACTGGCCTTGGGGTTTTGTCCTCACGGAGTACCGGGGTGATCCGTTCGGGGTTGGTTCCTGGGTATGGTAATTGATCGAACTGGTATCTGCTTCGTTCTCTGTACCTCCACTTTCAAGGAAATTAAGGCGACTGTCAATTTGACGAACGAAGCAGGTCAGACGGTGTATCGAGGCACGGACATCATAACCACCTCGGTCAGGGTATTGAAGTCGATGCAGAGGTTTTCAATTACTCTTGGTTCTGAGGACATGTTAGGGAATGATTTCTACAAGATAATGTCGGAGGTCAAGATGAAACCGCTGGATGATTTAGAGACTCGAGAAATGCTCTTGATCGAGCAACACGAAGATGAGACCCTTGACTCACGTGTGTGTGCGGTCATCGAACCAAGGCTCGGGCGCTTTAAACTCTCGATGTATTTCGCGAAGCGCCTAATGAACTTATGCTTCTAGGACGAGACGATCTGACACAAATCTCGGGAGTGAGACTTAAAGAAGAGGACTTCTCGAGACAAGACAACACAAAACGTAAGACCTCGAATAGATCCAATCGCACTAACTAACACAGACAATTAAACCCACGGTTGTACGACGTAAGGAATTGATCTCGATCCCGGCTCGGAATCAAAGAGTTTTTGATGCTTTCGAAAACGGATGGGTTTTGAGGATGAAACACTTTTTCGAAAGTGAAAGTTCATAAAATTGGTATTACGATGGTTTAGTGACATCGTTTCTGACGTGAAAAGGTGTTACTATGTGAGTGTCGAGGACTCGACGATAGCAAAAGTGTAAATGGTGGTTTTACAAAAGAAGCGCGGTTCTAAAGGAACCGGTTTTGAAAATTGTAATATTGTGCTTTTGTCGAGACTACTATTAGTTTGTTGGTCCGACATTTGCGGTGTAGACGGTGCTCATGAGAGAACGTGGCGTCTGTGATGGTGTTTTGAATGTGTGACCAAATCCTTATTACAGAATTTAGGTAGTGAAAGTGTCTCTCTTTTTTTTTGAAAAAAACTTTTAAAATGGGCGACCAACGCTTGTCGACTCCATCAACTGGCATTTCGACGGGGTCAGTGTATTGTGAAAAGTATTTTGAGTGTGTAACCGGTTTGGTTTCCTCGACTTCATTAATTGAAGTTTTGGTTGTGTAAATGGTATATGCGAAAAAAATGTTCTAAAAAAAATGGGATGTGATCGCTTTAGGTGCCTTGGTCCCATTGATTGGGAATTTGGCGATGTTAACGGTCCTCGTTGTTGTTTGAAAACAACGAGTTCTTATTTTGGCCAAGGCGATGGCGCTCAAAAGGGTCTTTAGAAAGTAGTTAGTGTAAAACTTGTCATGATGACAGTGCTAAAATGCTTTTGAAAATAATTTAAATTTGGCCGGAGCATCGGCGCTCAAAAGGTAGTTTTGAAATGAAGATGTTTCTATTTTCGAAAATGGAGTTGGCTGCGGTTGAATATGTTGTCGTGCTTGAATCCAGATTTTAGTGTTTTATTTTGGTTGTTCAAACACGTTACACATAACTAGGAATGCGTACACCCATGAAGGATGCAGACACGGGTAGGTTAGGGTAGGCTACCGCCCATGAATAGTCTTTTCTTAGGTGACGACAGGTCACCTGAGGAGGTGAGTGTCGTACCGTCTGCTCAGAACCGCTCATATGGTATATCCGCGGGATGCGCGTTAAGTGGCCGGAGCGTCAACCGAGGATCTCTTTGCGTGTCCATAAGGATCTTACCGTGAAGAGGTCGATTGGTTCTAATATCGGTTAGGGTGGGCTTTTTAGGGCCAAAACCTGTAGTGACCACAACAAGAAACTAGGAAATGAGCTTCACCGACCTCGTTCGAGTTACACCACTACTGGAAACTTGTTTCTAAATCCCTAGCGGACTCGCCAAACTGTGGACGTCCGTCCGCACCGCCCAACGCCCCGCTAGCGCCTGCGCGGGACCGACCCGACTTCATCACGGCGGCCACACACGCGGCCCCCTCCCGATCGGGGGCCGGTCCGATCTTGCGTTCGGGGCGATGTTTCGGAACACTATTCGGATGGCAATTCGGACTTGTACTAGACGGATGCGGGCACCGTGTTTCCGTTTGAATCGATCGAGTCGTGGTTGTAAATGTTTAAAGGCTGATATGTTTGGTAAGGCGTCCTTTTTAGTGAACCGAATTTGTTACCGATTTGTGGAGTCGCCACCGAGTCAATTATTGGGACTCGGAAACCGTTCAAGTCAACTTTGATCCTTGGCCGGCTCAAAGTTGAGTGGCACGGGACCTAAAGATAAAGACTTGTACCATTAAGCACTCCATGCCTGGAATGACTCTCATTGCCAATGGTTTCGGACATCCGGAAACCGTCGATTCTGAGTAAGGGGTGAGGGTACGCATTGGGAAGCCAACATCCGCTAGACATCGACACTCAATCCCGCCCGCACATAGCGGTCTCTACTAATCAATCAGTGGGCTGGTAACTTTGTTCCTTTGTTGTGGCGAAAGTACTGTAACATCCGTTGTTTTAATCCTATGTCTTTGCTACGTTGGTTGTTTAAGGACAAATAAGCGTATTGTCGTCGAAGTGATTACTTTTACATTCTTTGCATGCAATTTCACGTGACAGGAAGGCCATTAAAAGTTGCACAAAGAAGAGTAGAGGGTACTAATATTATACGTATAAGCAAATCAGTTTTAACGTGGTAATACGAATATTAGTCGTTCTCGTGGTATTTCTTACCTGGTATTCTGCTTTAAGAGGCGGCTGCTCGGTATTAATAGGGATGCGTCGAACTGTGTAAGGTGAGCAGCGGGACTAATACGGAACCCGTCCATCGCTTTGTTCAGTTTTAGCTTGTTTACATTTTGAATCTCGCACGGTTCAAATCACCCAGATGAATCCCTTAGTCCAGGCGTACCAGAACTCGGGCGCCTGGGGTCCTGCGCAGAAGGGGTAGGATGCCCGGAGAGAGGCGCCTGGGATTTTGAAGATCCGATTTTGAAACTTTCCAAAACCGAGATGATGCGTATCATTCATTAGCTTGGGGATTAAGTCTTCCCTTAACTCTAGCGCGTCATTGCGCCGGGTGGGCTTCTAGTGTGCATTCCAAGGTTCGCTCGACCCGATGTTTTGACTCGGGTTTGACTTTGTGTATTTTGGGACGGATTCGGAGTACCGGTGTTGGAATTGACTCTAATTAGTGTTGACGCGACCGTAATGATACGACTAAGGCTGTCTTGATGTTAAATCAATCTTCCCAAGTTATTATTTGATCCGTTCTATAGAAAAACTATCTAAAATACCGCAATCTCGTGTCGCGTTGCAGTCCGACCATCATTGGGTGTTTGTTGGGCACTCCTGCAACCACGAGGTCCAAATCTGGGTGTCTACAACATAAAAGAGACACTGCTTTAACTATGAACAACTTTTAACATGAGCAACACATAGTAACTTATCTACATCAAAACAGACAGTGCTTTATATATGTAAATCAATTGTTTACCTTAAACACATATCTAATGCAAATTGCATAGTCTGACACATATTTCTCCTCGGTGCTCAGACTGGTTAGAAAGCTGATGTTCCTTTATATAAAAAGAGATTTGAAAATTGCTGGTATTGCTTGTTTCCTCTTGTATTGTACTTCAATATCTTTTTCACCCACCTCATCATCTTTCTAACGTGCATTTCCTACTATTGCTTGAGTGACCAAATTTTCAACAATATCTGGACTCTCCTGATTGACATTTTTCATAGCAATAGGAGTGTCTAAGTTAACATTTTCTGTTGCATGCACAGGAGTAGATTCCGCGATCATATTTTCCACATCTTCATATTGCACAAGCTCGTTATTGAACACTTGTTCATTTCTAACAGTAGTAGCTTCCACAGCCACATTTTCCATATCCTCATTTTCTACACTTGTAACTGAACAGTTGTTCATTTACCATAAGAGTTGTTTCTACATCCGGATTTTCCACATCTTCATTTCTCAGATGAGTAATTTGAGTGTTAGAATACATGACAAGGTTAATATCCGGACTGAGTTGAAAGCTCTCATCCGAGTTCAGCAAACTGTATCTTGGCATCATTGGATCTCTCTCCTTCTTCTTCTTTGGTAACTCAGTCTTTTTGGCAGAACGAGCTTCTTCTACCATCTGAGCTATTGTTTTTAGTACATGTGGAGTCAAATCATCTAGACCGAAGTCTACATCTGAAAAAGAAGGGAATTCCTTTGACATGTAGAAGGTATGGTAATTGTTTTTTGTTCTATTTCTTTTGTTGTGTCTTCATCGACAACTTGTGACGCGATATAAGTAACATCCTTCCATTTGTTATCTTAAGATTCTTTGCATTAAAAGATGAAACATAAGTATTGTATTGAAGTTATACTTATACGCAATACTGTACTGTATACAGCAGTAGAAAAAGAAAAAAAAATATTACCATTCTCTCTTGACTGTTGTTCTCTTTTGGTTTTTGCAAGTTTGTCTATAAAGTCATTTGTTAAATTCTTCAAGTCTATGAGTGGTTTGCATTGGAGGAGGGAGGGGGGGGGGGGGGGGGGGAGACAACCTGTGCAACCTTTATTGCATCTTTTAAATCCCTGAAAGACTTTGAGAATTGACAAGACTGATTGATCAAATTTTATACCCAGTGCATTGCTTCCTCCGCCTCCTCATTATCATCTTTTACTTCCCCCTCCACGTTTACATTATCTTTCACATTGTCCTTTACTAGTTTCTCCATCTTCACTAGGGAAGAAACCTTAGGACTATAGGTTTCACAGTCATCCTCCTTGTACCAATCAAGGGGCTGTAATGGCAATACAAAACCATTACCAAATGTACATGATTTTTTTGTTTCATCCAATATCCTCTTAGAAATAGAATCTTGTATCCAAAACAACATTGTTGGGAACGCACGAATAGGTTGGTTGTTTCTGTAACACATTCATTGCAAATAGATAAAAACAAAGACCATTATAGGTCCATCAAAGCACTTGTTTCTCTCTGCTGTATTCATTTTCCACAAATCAACAGCCTCACTAAAAGCATCAAGACAAAATTAGCACCGATTAAATTTAGGGACCAAAGACAAGTCGACTAAAGATTTCAGTATCTTTAAACTTGAACTTACAGACCAGCTACCTTTTATATAAACAGAGCAAAGGTAAACTATGAAGTTCTGCTTGAAGTGATCCCCACCATCCTTCTGAGTTAGCATGAATTGCAATACACTGTTTGTCAGCTTGGAACTTTAAACTGTTGCTTAAACTCATCAACTAATCCACTATATTCGTCGCCCTTGTCACATATGAAGCAAATACAATGTCATTCGGTTCCATAGGAAGCCTAGTTCCTATGTGTGCATCCAAATTTTTAACCTCAAACTTCCCACCTTTATAGGTTGATGAATCGGGGTCGAAATTGGAAACTAGCCAATGAGCAAGCTTGGTTGGGACTTCTCTTACCTTAAGAAGAATTGTATCCCAAACCCAATTCCTTAATATCTGCAATTTGCTTCTCTGACAGATTTCTTAGAAGTTTAAACAAACTTTCAAGGGACATTCTTGTGGTCAATGATAGGAGTTCATTCATTGTATGTACAACTCTCTTCTGTCTAGTTTTTGTAGGCTTATTGACGCTAGCTGTAAATTTGAGTGAGCAAATAGGATTTAAATGACAAGTATAGAGGGCATATCTAATAAGTTCAAGTACTATGAACGGGTCATTAAAACAACTAATGTACATACCTACAACAACATCTGACAATAAATGCAATATCGATTTCGATGTCTCAAAAGTACTATCCTTAGAATCATCAGAATTGGGAGCATCTCTTACTTCTACATGTATCTTTTTACATGCAACTATACATAAATAACGAAAAATCAATATGCATCATTTACATTGAGAGTATGGTGTTCACTATGGAGTATAAGTTTATATACCTTCGTCCTGATGAGCAGCTTCCCTCTTAACTCCAGTTTCTCTTGATTTGTTTTTATCTTGTTTTTTAACATGATTAACATCAAATAAAAATAACAACAGAGACAACTGAATACCTAATTTGTATAACTTGAATAATCATTGATACTTGAATCCTAATGCAGTAAAAACTGTATTTAAACCTAGATCGAAAACAATTGCAGATAATCGAAAAACCTAGATCGATTGCAATTATTTTACACCAATTTTAAAAAAAATATTCCAAAAAGCAACAATATAACACACATTACTGCAATGTTGAAGATAATCAAAAAACATAAGCTAGAATAAACTCACAGTACTGAATTGTTGAAGATAATCGGGAAAGATCTTCAGAGACCACTGTTGAGTATTCTTTTGTGTCCTTAATTAGAGAGTGAGGTGACTTTTATGGTTTATTTAAATAAAGTGACTCTTTGAAGATATGGAGTATGTCATAAGTTTTGCTTTGGGCATTCGATTTATAATCGAGTATATTCTTTGAAAATAAGGACTATAATCCGTATATGACACTTCCACAATTTCGTATTATAACACCTCCTTTTTCTAAGTATTTACAATGAATTACGGAGTACTAACAAATAAACAATGCCATACTTGGCTAATACGGAGTATGATAAAGTATCAAGTCAAGTGAGATTACCGAAATAAATTGAACGTTCACTAAAATTGACCTATTTGAATTAGAAATATGCATTTGTTAATTAGAATCAACTGCATCTCCTTATATGTACTCTATTGTGGTCAGGTAACCTCAGTTTTGGACTTTAAATTAATTACTTGAATATTAAATTGTAAGTATATAAGGTATTATATGTTGTATATAAGGTATTATATGTTGTATATAAGGTATTATATGTTGTACATAAGTTTATTATAAAACATAAGACATAAATACTTTAAACGTACATAACGTAAACTTTAGCATACATAGAGCCAGTTGAACACAATTGGCTGCCTAGATGATCTCTAAACTAGATTTATGAAGCACAAAACAACGCAAAGATCGAGTTCATTTAAACATCCCTTCATGTTAACAATCTTTTAGCTAGTATGTATTCTTCTGCAAACTCTTCTAGTGTAAGTGGCTTACCACTTCCCTTTTCTTCAACAACCATCAAGTGTGCAACATCTTTGATTTGTTGGAAAATATGCAACATTCGTTTACCATGTATATTATCAGTGCAATAGCATCTTCATCTCTTCGAAATTTCAATTCCACCCCTATGAAGAATCTTCATTCCATTAACATGTGTTGTTTCTAAGCTTCTATTGCAATCAAGATTCCACTGAGGTGCATCACGATGTAACAGAAACATTTGTGTTCAGATCTTGCACACAACTGCCATGTTAGCCTTGTCATCATAAGAGGGAAGTTTTTCAAACATTTTTTCCATATAATCTTCACTATGCAAAACTTCTGTTATTGGTGAGATACATCTACCATCAGCCTTAACCTTATGAGACTGATTGTAAATGAAGGACACATGATGTATCTTCTGTTGCCTTTAGTTGTTGATCGTTGTTTCTCTATCTTCATCATTATTTATCGACCACCCTTTGCAAAAATATCTCATCTTGTTAATATACCTGAATGAAAAATATATCAGAAAACATATACAATGTATATAAAAGGAACTTTAGTTATAAAAGGATATGAGTAGTGAGTAAATCATACCCAATTTCACAGAAGGAGAGAAAAGAAAGGAAGATTCACTACAAAAATGGAGGTCCTATTGCAGCGGATTCCGCCGCAAAATGTGGAAATCCGACGCAAAACGACGTTTGCGTCGAAATAGCCGACGTGTAATGTCCGCTTTTAAATTTCAACGCAAAGGAGGGCCCGACGCTCAGCCAGTCAAAGGGAGCCTGAAGTCAACCCAACATGCAGCGGATAGGTCGACGCATAAAACATCATGCGTCGGACCATGCGGCGGAATGGCCGATGCATGATGTGTCGTGCGTGGGTTCTTGCGTCGGATTGTCTACCGCATGCTGTGTTCGTGCGACCAGCTTGCGTCGGATAGTCTAACGTGAGTAGCAGTTTATGGGCTCGCGGCACCCCTAATACAAACCTTAAGCGACCTAAAAAATAAAACTAGCGTAAAGCACATCATGTGCGACGAAAAGTGCTCCTCCCGAGCAAACTCCGCATCGAATAATTCACGCAGAAGCAGAAAATCCTCAATGATACTACTAATGAAACTAATATATTACAATATCAAAGTAGATGTTTACAATTCAGTTCACAAGTTCGAGAATAAGTAATTCCAAAATCCAATCCAATCCATAATGCCTAGTCTACCTAACGGGTCGGGTCTACCTCCATATTACCAAATCCATGTCCATCGTCGGCATTGTTGACCTCTGGCCATGTGGCGAGAACTGCAACCTTCGTCGGACATAGAGATCCTCTCTTTCAACATCTCGATCGTCTTCCTCTGATCCTTCATCTCGCATTCATACTAAAACTGACGTTCTTCCATCCTTCTCAAGTCCTTCTTCAGTCTCCTGTTATCCATCCATTGCTGGGTGGCGGCGGTGGGCTTGTAACTGTCATCAACCAATGTGCTGGTACGGTTCATGCATGGTTTGAACAGTTCCTTAGCTGCGCTTCTAATCCCAAACAAGCGTTTCTTCTTGTTAAATCCCTCCCCCCCCCCCCCCGAGGCATCATGGGATAACCGAATTTGGTCTGCACGTGGTATCTACTCCCCTCCTTTGGACATCGCGTCCTCCATCGCTCGTTCATAGTTCTCTTGAAATGGAATTCAGATGTTAAATTAATAGCTTAACATAAAATGCATGAAACTGAGATAATCTTATTTGATTTTAATTACATTGTACGAGAACTTACATTCACCTCCTCTGCTACTGGGTCAACCTAAAGGCCTTTCTTGTTCTTCTTAGCCTTATGCATCAGCTGGATCGGCGTCGCATCTGGTCCCTTCGAAAGAAAATGTCAGAACACGTGCCGTGTTATTGATCACTAGAAACAAATTATTAATTTTCACAACGCATACCATGCGATTGAAAGTTGTTGTCATGCCCCTTTCGCGACTCCGTGTATGTTTCCGCCACGATGATTCGCCTTGTTTACCTCCACTTTCTTTAGGAAACTAGGATCGAGCGTCCTACGTTGAAGCTCCTCGTACTTGTGTTCTGGGATCGAAACTGGCCTTTCCCGCGCCTTCATTGCTCTCTAGAAGATGTCGGAGAGGCGCTTCCTGATCCTTCCCTCGTACGCGCTTCTTAACTCATAGCCTGGATCGACCCTCACTCGTTTCTGGTTGCAAAAGACAGACAATTTATTAGAAACTTAACACATTACTGAAATAGTTCAACTATTAGACAACAAAAAACACTTTCTTCGAAGTGACTGTACATGGCGTCCCTCGCCTGTTGGAGCACCTTAGTCCAGTTCCTATAAACGCCAGGGGCGTTCATATACGTATCGACGATGGACTCGCGTAGGTATCTTACAATGTCGTCATCATCCCACCTGCAATGACAATTTCACAAGTTATATTCCACTATCGTAACTGAAATAAATATCTTATGTTAGGAAAACCTTAATACAATACAAGAGTTCTTACCAAACGCCGTCATTGTTCCGTGAAAGGTATTTCTTATCTGCATCCGGAATATCGCCGTTGTTTCCAACATCTGCCATTATTATGTTTCCTCTACGAGAACAACAATTGCAAAATGTGAAAGCACATTAACCATTTACATTGATGAAGGGAAATACACACTGAAAATATAATACATTAACCAATCTATAATACGTACACCTGTTCGAATAAATTGTTTTGAATTCCAATGAAAACAAAGTTACAATATTAAAATGTAAATAGACACTACTCATCGTCACTATCATCCTCCTCATCCGTGTTCACTTCATTGAAACCGTCTTCTTCAATATCATCATCATCCCATTCACTGTCGACCTCTTCCTCATCTTCTTCTTCAACAGTAACCTCTTCCATATCATCACCCTCACCCTTACGCACGATCTAGTCGTGAAATTCATCTTCCTCTTCCACACCCTCATCCTCCTCACCAACGTTCCCTACTTGTTCCTCCACATCATCAGTGTTTGAAATTACAATAGATGAAAGTGTTTGTACATTAGAAACCACATCCTCTTGTTAGACAATATCATTGATGATTGGATTGTCAATTTGCAATCTTGCCTTGATCTTAAACACCACCGACCACGGTGTATCCTTTTTTCCCCTTTGATAAGGGGCATAGAAAATTTGATCCACTTGGTACGCCAACACAAAAGATTGTGCCCTTGCAGTTTTCTTGAGCGGTTAACATCTGCGAGATTGTATAACTTATGAGCATTAACTCCTTGGACGGAGTTGTCAATCCAATCACATTTGAATAATATGGGTTTACAGGTCCTGTCACTGTCGAAATAGTGGAGCTCAATGACCTCATCTAGTGTTCTGTAATATTCTGACCAATCGGTGGAACTCACACAGACGCCGTTACTGATTGTAGATTTTAAGACGTCGACACCATCTTTAAAAGCACGAAACTTGTACCTATTTACTGAATATCGCTTCCAAGTCCTCACTCTTGAAGAAGAGCCAGTCGCTATAGTTTTGATGAGGGGTTCGATCAACGCTTCAGGCTTTCATGAAGTTATAATACGACTTCATTATATATTTCAATAAATAGTTTAGATTAAGCTTAGAGGTACAAATATCATTTTCACATACTTGATCCCGTAGTCAAGTAGAGAACAACGACTCATATGAGCTCCAAACATCGTCACATGATCTAATCTCTGCGTGTTTGTTCATGATGTACACCTCGAATTTCCTATATATGTTTCGAGTAAGATGAAGGGTATGAATGTTTTATTAGGTGTTATATTATCAAAACAATAAACAACTATTGCAGTATGTGTGTCACTTACTCCTCGTACGACCTTATGATTGCACCACAGTTTCTTATGACGTAAGTGTGCGCTTGATTGTACTCAACATCAGTGAGCCATCTTTCCTTACATTTTCCCATGGTGCTTCCCACATCCTTATGAAAGTGTTCTACAGTATTATCAGATTCATCATTTTCATGTACACCGACATCAACATCCTTCGCTTGCGTGTCAATATAGTCTTGAAAGTAGAAGGAATAGAAATTTGACGTTTCTTCCAACAAATAAGCGTTGCATGTAGACCCTTCCATCCGAGCTTTATTTCCAATTTTTTTAAAGATGATTAAGGAACCTGCATAATAGTAGTTGTGGACACCCAGATTTGGACCTGGTGGCTGCAGAAGTTCCCATCAAACACCCGATGACGATCGGACTGCAACACGACGTGATAATACGATGCTTTAGATAGTTACTATAAAACGGATCAAATAACTACTCAGAAAAATTAAATTAACATCAAGGCAGCCTTATTCGTGTTGTTACGATCGCATAGACACTAACTAGAGTCAATTCTGACACCGGGACCCCGAATCGATCCCAAAATACGAAATGAGTCAACACCGCGCCAAGCAAACCTCGAGATGCACACCGGAGGCCCACTCGGCGCAATAGCGCGCTAGGTCAGGGGGGGAAGCTTAACCTCCAAGACACGAATGATACGCACACTCTCGGTTTTGGAAAGTATCAAAATCGTATCTTCAAAACTCCGAGCGCCCTACGTGACGCGTCCTTGAACTCACACGCAAGGTCCCAGGCGCCTGAGTTCTGATGGGCCTGGTTTCAGGCGTCCATCTAGTCGACGAGAGCCGAAAACAACTATAAATACCCCCCTCCACCCCATTCATTCGACACACATTATCTTCTCTTCTCTCTTTACTCGTTAAGAGTTTCTCGCTTGGGCACGCATTCCGACATTCAAAGCAAATGATCCACTCAATCGTAGTCTCGATAAGCAAAATCGACGCTACTCCTCACCTTCGAGCACCCTACTCGATCCCGAGGTGCCTGTGTTCGACTAGCTACTCCAAGTCTAGCAACAGAGTTCTGCCGAATTAGCCGCAGAACCATCAAATAGTAACGGAGTTTTGCCGTATTAGCCGCAAGAGGAGGCAACGGCAACAGAACTCTGCCAAAATCACCAGGCGAGCTAGGAGGATCCGCCTTTCGAAGTTGAACCGTCACTAGGTTGTCATCTAAACAAAACTTTACATTCTTGTACTTTTAATATGCACTACGATAATGTTAAATGTGGACACTAGGTCCACTACACGTACTAAAACACGTTACATCCCAACTTCAACTATAAACACTAAAACACCATAAATAGACCCGAGTAGTTCCGAGATCCATTCTCAACTATCTATGCATCATGTCCCGTTTAGCGTATATTCCGAGGGTGCAACACCACGCTGTAACAGCCCAAAATTTTCTCAACCAAAATAATAAACCGAAAACAGAAAACTCAAAGCTGTTACTCCACACTTAGCTTACCGAACCAAGTGCAAGGAAAAAGATAAATAATAAATAAATAAAAATAGAAATTTGATAGCCAATTAAATTGAAAACGTTGCAGCGGAAGTCTTAAGTCTTACAAAATCCAAAACGGTTTAAAACGATTGCAAACCAATAATAATAAATCCAATAATTATATAAATATTTTGGAGTCAAAGTTAGGTAATAAAAGTCCTTCCTCGCTCAGCATAACCCGATACCAGAATGCACCCATGCAGCAATTCAAGTGTACCTATCAGCTGTACCCAAAAACAACAATAGGTACAGGTTCCAGCGAGGGAACGACCCAAAACAAAAGGACGTCAGCAAAGCTGGGTAAAGTATAATTATATAATAAATCGTGAATTAATAATAATAATCATAATAATAACAAATTGAAACTAGAGTTAAAATCGTCGTTTAAACACCAGAATACCATAAAAAGAATAGTGAAAATCAAACCAACCAAAATATGTATTTTTCGCAACCTGTGTGCCAAGGTCCTACCCTTGCACGGTCTAGAGGTAACCACCTGTGGTTATCTAGACTCATAAAAGTGCGCACCTCTCACATTTGGACAGTCAGTAGGATGAAACTGTCAAAGGAGAAACTCTAACTCCCTAGCGAGTGAGGGCCGGACAATCCTCACTAAAAAATAGTTTCGGGACGAAGTCCCAGGAACATCTTAGATGTAACACCCCTGATTTTATAAATTAAATTAAATTAAAATTTTGTTCGTATTTTTATTTTTACGATTTAACTCGTGATTCTTAAAAATTATTATAAAACGAATTTATCGTTTAATCGTTTCAAACTCCTAAAAATTCTATTTGACTCGGAAACTCTTCTTATATTTGAAACATATTTTTATTTCAATTTCGAATTTATTTTACACATTTAATTTAATTCTTATCGAAAATCTATTTCGACGATTTAAATTCTAAATTCTTTTATTTTTAAGCTCGATTTTCTATATTTATTTTCAAACTCCTAAAATTCTTTTATTTAGCTCGAAACTCATTTATTTTAAGTTTCGTCAAAATATTTATTTTCTTTCCTCGAGAAATCAATTTAATTCATTTTATCGAAGATTTATTATTTATCGGGAAATACTATTTGGTCGTCTAATTATTTATTTCTATCAGCTTCATTTTCGTCTCGAGTACTTTATTTACTCATTTTAAGTGACGGTCTGATGATTTATTTATTTTATTTTATTAACTCGTTTTGATCCAATTCGTGGGTCAGTCAGTTTATCGTTACGGAATTCGTTTCTCATCCGATTCATTTAATCATTCCGTATTACTCCGTATTCATTTAATCGGTATTTCTCACTCACTTAATGTGATGTTTATCCTTTTCTTTTCCTCTATGTATACGTTCATCCCCCTTTACCCCCCTTTTACTGATTCATTCACTTCCCCATACATTCCACCGCTTCACCTCTTATTCCCTTATCATTCATTCCCTTCTTTATTTTCTTACACCCACCGTGTCACCTCTTCCTTTCCCATTTTTTTCAGTTTTCCTTCTTCTCTTCATCCTATTCATCTCCTTTTCCTTACCCTTCATCGTCCCTTTCTTTTTTCTGTTTCCGTCCTCTGTTACGTACTGCTGTACGCTGCTGCCTCTATTTCGCTGCTGCTGCTATGCGTTGCTCTTCTGCTGGTGGATCGTGCGTGTTGCTGCGCGATGCTCTACTGTTGCTGTTGTTCACGTTGATTGCTGCTGCCGCTGCTGCGTGGTCATTGTTGTTGCTGCTGTTTTTCTCGGTTCTGGTGTCGTCTGTTTGGGATAGGTAATCCCGTTCTTCTCCTTTTCTTCTTTTTTTTTCGCTGCTGCTGTTTACGTATTTGGGGGTTGCGGCTGTTGTCGTTGTCGTGTTGATGCGCTGCTGTTCGTTTTGGGTCTTTATTCCCCTTCTCGTCCTCTGATCTCTTTTCGTTGGCTGCTGCTGTTTTCGTTCTCATTGCTGTCCGCTGTTGCCCAATATTGTTCTTCATCTTCCTTTTTTTCGATCGGTAGTTGTTGCTGCTGCCAGTTGTTGTTGTTGATGATGCTACTCTCCTTTTCTCTTCTTCCTCATTCGTTTTTGCTGTCGGTTTAATTGCGTTGCTGCTGCTGCCTGTTTCTTCTTCTTCTTCTTTTCTGTGTACTGCCGATTGCTATTGTTGTCTGTGGCCGAAGTTGCTGTTGCCACGGGATTTTCGTACTGCTGCTGCTCTTCATTCCTTCCACCGCTGTTACTCTTTCAATTGCGGTTTTATCGTCTTTATTCGTTGCTATCCTGTTGTTCATTTTGTTTCCCGCTCTCTGGGTTGTCAATTCCTGTCGTTTTTCCGTCCTTTTTCTGTCCTAATGTCGTTGATATCTGCTGCTATTTATTAATTTTTATGCTGTTGTCGATACGTTACTGTGGTTCATGGCTGCTGTTCGTATTTGCTGTTTTCAGTTTTCACAAGTGTCCTCGTTACCGTTGCTTTGCTCGTATCCCTTTTTCTCTGCCTCGTTTTTCTTTTATCTCCTTAACCATTTTATTCTCACCCTCCTTCATTCTTCATAATCTAATTTCTATTAAGGGCGATGTCATTACTTGGTTCTATCGACCTATGTCGTTGTTCATGTTGGCGTGTTAGTGAATTCTTCTACGTTTTCTTTGTCAACTCTAGTATTTCCAATTTTCTCTAATCCCGATTCCTTTGTTTCCGTGTCAACGTGTTCGGATCTCCGTGAGAGCCTCGAAGTTGGCTCATAGTCACCAGGTTGGTAAGAGCTTGGACAGACGGATTGAAGCGGCTGGTACTTTGACGTTTTTGACTCAAGGTAACTTTAGGACGTTACTCGATTTTATATCGTATGTTTGAGTAGTAGTATGTAGTAAATATTTTAACTTCGATTTTCTATTTTAGCTATATATTATTGCTAATTATATTTATTTTAAATCGTGTGCCTTTCTATATATTTATAACTTTCGATATCGTTTTATAAATCGTTAATAATTTTATAAATTATGATCGTTATAATATTTTGTTGGTTATCGTGACACTAGTAACTAAATAATATCGATTTCATATTTTTGTCATATTTCGTCTATTTATAATTTTAACTCAAAATTATATTTTTATATTATAATCGAGATTTGTATACTTGTTTAATAAATTAATTTTCGTTTTACGATTTATACTAATAAATGAGAAAATAGTCGATTTAGTTTTAAATACATTTTAGTCGAGACTATTTTCACTAATAATTTCCTATTTGTTTCCGATTGACTATTTTTATTGAAAATTGTATTATTCATAAATCAAAGCTATTTCTTAAAAATAATTTGAACCCTTTATAAAATTCATTTCATTTATATAACTCGTTGACTCAATTAATTTTGATATCGTTTTTCTTAAAATACCTCTTTTCTAAGATTTATTGTTTTACCTCGATTTCCTAAATTATTTATAAAAATACTATATAATGACTTATCACATTTTATTTATATTTTGAGTAACGAATTTAGAAATATATTAAAGTTACGATAACGACGATAATAATAAAATATTAATTTCGTTGGAAATGCTATTCTATACATTTCACTAATTTTAATATTTACGTATTTTCTATAAGACTATTTTTAGTAAGTTTCTAAAATTAGTAAGTTTCTATTTATAGAAAGTTTCCCTTTTTAATATAACATGGTTATTCCTTTATCCGTATCATTTATATTGATTATAATTACTTTTGACTATCGATAATGGCTGTTTTGGGTTATGGAATAAAGAGAAGTGTGGGGTTAGAGTAATATAGTCTGGGATGTACATTTTTGCCATCAACTATAAAGCTGGTGTGTCTATGTTGAGACACATTGGTCGTTGAACTGAGCATGGTTTGTGTTCAGGAGTGTGTATATTTTGACCTTAAACTTAGATATCGCATCGTGTAAGTCGCCGTCGGGTTGAACTGGATTACGGTTGGTGTCCAGGAGGGGTGTACATTACTTAAGCCAGGACCTCGCTGCACGCAGTCCTGTTATAGTTGAGTTGCCTAGTTAGAGACTGGATTCTGTTATGAGTTAAGTCTACAGTTCTCGAAGCTAGTTTCTAGTATTATCCTAGTGAAAGTCTAGCCTTGTGCACACTGATCGAATTTCTATAACGCCAGTTTTGATATTATTATTATCGATCGATTTTGACTTGCAGGTTGGCAAGTGCTTTAAGTTTTGCTGAAAACTTATTTTTATTATATCGTTTTAATGTTTTCTCATTTTAAGTATTTTGATATAATAATACTATTATTTTTCCATATGATATAATATGGCTGGGAGAACGTCCGAGTTACTCCCCACTGACGTGGCTGTTATGTTTATAACATGACAGGTATTTGCTGCTGGGTTTTGGGTGTGAGCTAGCGAGTAGCGTGGATCCTACTCTTTCTTCATTCTTGTAATTTATGGATTTTTGTATAACCCGTTTGAAGAATTCTCTTTTAGCTCTTTTGTAAAAAGAGGCCTTTGTATTGACTTACCATTTCTTTTAATAAGATATAGTTTGTCAGTGTGTTTTAATCCCAACTCTACAGTGTTTCCGCCACTGTATTGCGTTAGATTTTCTAGGGGATTACAGTTGGTATCAGAGCATTGTTGCTCCCGACGCTTACACCTGATTTTAGGAAAAATACTAGTAAATGATTTGAACATTAAAGAAATATTAGTGAGAGATGGGTAGAAACCTAAATAAGGACTTAACTGTTAGGTTTATATGTTCTTGTAACTCAATGACTAGCATTGAATATTTGTTTCTTTTGTCTGGAAGAAGATATTAGTGACGCTGCCCCAGATCGGGACAAGACCTGCTCAAAACTCTCAACGCCTGCTGACTCGAGTGGACAACTTGGTGCTCCAAGAAAGATGCCGATAGTGACTTTTCAGCTCTGGTTTAGTTTGCTCAAGCTACGGGTTAGATGATCAAGAGTAGATTCATGTTCCGTGATGTCGCAGTAGATCCAGATTGAGTGACCTAAGACTTGCGTTCTCGTTCCTCTGCAAGAAGATGAAGTAACCCTTTTACTTTCCTCGTGAACCTTAGAGGTCTAAACTTTCCCTTCTCGGTTTAGGTCTTTATATTCTAGAATCGTTGATTCTTTTCTTCCTACTTCTACCTTTTTCAATTCCTCTCTTGTAAATCCTCATCTTCACTCTTGATATAATTCTTCGATTAATTCTCCTACTTTACCATCTTTTCTCTTGAGATTCTTTGGTTAGACCGGTTTCTGTCATACTGAACCCCGTGTTATAGATGTTTGAGGTTTAGTAAACCCTTGTTACCTGGTTTGAGGAGTGTGAGTCTACCTTATCTTCTAAGCAAGTAATAAATTCTTGAGGATTGATTTGAATGGCAAATTGTTGATTATGGGAATTAGGATGATACCTTAGATACCGATCAGCCTTGGGTTATAGGTTACATGATTATGTTGAGTACCTTAAGTTGAGTGATCTTTTGGAGTAGTAAGAGTATGTCATATTTTGATGGATGCCTAGTACCTAACCTAGAACCGATCTAAGTGTAACCAATAATATTACTTTGGGATTCTTATCTAATGTTATTTGATGGATGCATCGGGAATGTTTGGGATCATAAAGTATTGTTTAAAGTGTTAACCTGAGTATTGTGGTACCATTAAAGGTTTTTGTTAATATTGTTAGAAATTTTGGTTGACATAGATTAGCCGTATTCCTTGTGGATTTGATCGTTGATCGTTGTTTAAGGTTGTAACCTATGAACTTTGGAGTTGAGTGATCTAAATTGGATAAATTGTTGTTAACCTTGAAAAGGAGAAACATATTGCCATTAGAGGTTGGTTTTATAGCGTTGTTTTGAGGAACATTTTGATGTCAATCATCTTAATGGATTTATAGTTCAGAACCTTAGACCAACGAGACTGTGGCTTCGTTGAGTTAATATTTTGGTGGTTTCGCTGTTACGATATGAAATTTGTTGGAATTCTCAGAAACCTTAGTCGAATGACGTCTTTGAAGATGTGTGTATTTGTGCAAGTACCTATAGGTTTGAGCGTGTTTGAGGATTAGTTGTACTTTCCCTACCTCTGTCTACTTGTGATGTTTTAAACTTGTTAATGATCATTTTTGAGGATTTCGTACCCGAGCCTTGTTTAATTGGTGGATCTTGTTTGGTGATCCTTACTCGAGAGATTTGGAGTGTACCTCGAGTTCAAACCTTATGAACTTTGGATTTAGGAACCTTATCGATTACGAGTTTGGGTGTGTTTTGTTGACCATTGGATTTTTAATTGATGAGATTAGATTGTTAGGCAATTGTGGATTGGTAACGTGTCGTTTGATCGATTGGATAATCACGTAAGACATTTTTTGAGTTTGTGACTGAGCAATACCACCTAGTGCCTAATATTGGACTTAACGTATTTGGTAGAAATTAGGAACCCGTGTTGTGGGATTCGTACCGGGAATCTCGAGATGGTTAACTTCTTCTATATTTCCTTGAGAGCTTTGTTTGACTCTCAATTCCGTTCCTCCCTTTAGCTTTTCCCTTAATTCCGCTTCTTCTTCTTCAGCCAATTCCTTTCGGCTTCTTAATCAGGTTTGAAAATTTCTGTTCCGATTTGTCGTTGACCCTGACTCTATTTATCCGTTTATCATTTTCCCGAACTTACGTTATGAAAAGTTTGACTATTTTAAAATTTTGGGCTATCGTGAAGTTTTAACATTTGAGATATAAATTTCAAAACTTCGTTTTCGTATTCGTTTTTGGTTGGTAACATATATTTAGTCCTTTTTCAAAATGTCTTAATAATTTATTTTACAGTATTTGGAAATTATTCAAAATTTTAATTTTGATTTTCGCGTGATCGAGATTTTATGAAAACTTTCCTAATTGCAAATATTTTGGATTTTTATAAGATTATTAGGTAAAATGATTTAATATTTTCGAAAAACATCTTATGTCTAAATTTTTGTTTTATCGTCGATAAACTTTAAATCGGTTATTGAAAATGTTTGTCGACTGGTTCGATTATTATTTACTAACTACAAAACTGGATTTCTCAAATTTTTGTTTGGTCTTAAAAGCGTAATATTGTCGAATTTCTTAATTAAAACGTTTCACTGTTGTTTTGAAAATATTTGGGTACTCTTTCCCCCTCGAGTTCGTTTACAAATATGATCTATCGTCATTACTTTACCAAATAATTTTTAACTTGCGATTTTATTAATTTAAATGATTTTAAACCTTGGGAACTGAGCCCAACTCATCTTGAAATAAAATTTTGTCTTCGATTTTGATTTCATATCACGTTTGAAGTTGTAAAATTTTTAAAAATCGAGATTGTGATGCGAGTTAAGCATTCTCATTTTGTCCAAGTGATATAACCTTGTTTTTCCCATTCTATTATTCTGTTTTTGTTAGTTTCGAGGACGAAACTTCTTTTAGTGGGGAAGATTGTAACACCCCTGATTTTATAAATTAAATTAAATTAAAATTTTGTTCGTATTTTTATTTTTACGATTTAACTCGTGATTCTTAAAAATTATTATAAAACGAATTTATCGTTTAATCGTTTCAAACTCCTAAAAATTCTATTTGACTCGGAAACTGTTCTTATATTTGAAACATATTTTTATTTCAATTTCGAATTTATTTTACACATTTAATTTAATTCTTATCGAAAATCTATTTCGACGATTTAAATTCTAAATTCTTTTATTTTTAAGCTCGATTTTTTATATTTATTTTCAAACTCCTAAAATTCTTTTATTTAGCTCGAAACTCATTTATTTTAAGTTTCGTCAAAATATTTATTTTCTTTCCTCGAGAAATCAATTTAATTCATTTTATCGAAGATTTATTATTTATCGGGAAATACTATTTGGTCGTCTAATTATTTATTTCTATCAGCTTCATTTTCGTCTCGAGTACTTTATTTACTCATTTTAAGTGACGGTCTGATGATTTATTAATTTTATTTTATTAACTCGTTTTGATCCAATTCGTGGGTCAGTCAGTTTATCGTTACGGAATTCGTTTCTCATCCGATTCATTTAATCATTCCGTATTACTCCGTATTCATTTAATCGGTATTTCTCACTCACTTAATGTGATGTTTATCCTTTTCTTTTCCTCTATGTATACGTTCATCCCCCTTTACCCCCCTTTTACTGATTCATTCACTTCCCCATACATTCCACCGCTTCACCTCTTATTCCCTTATCATTCATTCCCTTCTTTATTTTCTTACACCCACCGTGTCACCTCTTCCTTTCCCATTTTTTTCAGTTTTCCTTCTTCTCTTCATCCTATTCATCTCCTTTTCCTTACCCTTCATCGTCCCTTTCTTTTTTCTGTTTCCGTCCTCTGTTACGTACTGCTGTACGCTGCTGCCTCTATTTCGCTGCTGCTGCTATGCGTTGCTCTTCTGCTGGTGGATCGTGCGTGTTGCTGCGCGATGCTCTACTGTTGCTGTTGTTCACGTTGATTGCTGCTGCCGCTGCTGCGTGGTCATTGTTGTTGCTGCTGTTTTTCTCGGTTCTGGTGTCGTCTGTTTGGGATAGGTAATCCCGTTCTTCTCCTTTTCTTCTTTTTTTTTCGCTGCTGCTGTTTACGTATTTGGGGGTTGCGGCTGTTGTCGTTTTGATGCGCTGCTGTTCGTTTTGGGTCTTTATTCCCCTTCTCGTCCTCTGATCTCTTTTCGTTGGCTGCTGCTGTTTTCGTTCTCATTGCTGTCCGCTGTTGCCCAATATTGTTCTTCATCTTCCTTTTTTTCGATCGGTAGTTGTTGCTGCTGCCAGTTGTTGTTGTTGATGATGCTACTCTCCTTTTCTCTTCTTCCTCATTCGTTTTTGCTGTCGGTTTAATTGCGTTGCTGCTGCTGCCTGTTTCTTCTTCTTCTTCTTCTTTTCTGTGTACTGCCGATTGCTATTGTTGTCTGTGGCCGAAGTTGCTGTTGCCACGGGATTTTCGTACTGCTGCTGCTCTTCATTCCTTCCACCGCTGTTACTCTTTCAATTGCGGTTTTATCGTCTTTATTCGTTGCTATCCTGTTGTTCATTTTGTTTCCCGCTCTCTGGGTTGTCAATTCCTGTCGTTTTTCCGTCCTTTTTCTGTCCTAATGTCGTTGATATCTGCTGCTATTTATTAATTTTTATGCTGTTGTCGATACGTTACTGTGGTTCATGGCTGCTGTTCGTATTTGCTGTTTTCAGTTTTCACAAGTGTCCTCGTTACCGTTGCTTTGCTCGTATCCCTTTTTCTCTGCCTCGTTTTTCTTTTATCTCCTTAACCATTTTCTTCTCACCCTCCTTCATTCTTCATAATCTAATTTCTATTAAGGGCGATGTCATTACTTGGTTCTATCGACCTATGTCATTGTTCATGTTGGCGTGTTAGTGAATTCTTCTACGTTTTCTTTGTCAACTCTAGTATTTCCAATTTTCTCTAATCCCGATTCCTTTGTTTCCGTGTCTACGTGTTCGGATCTCCGTGAGAGCCTCGAAGCTGGCTCATAGTCACCAGGTTGGTAAGAGCTTGGACAGACGGGTTGAAGCGGCTGGTACTTTGACGTTTTTGACTCAAGGTAACTTTAGGACGTTACTCGATTTTATATCGTATGTTTGAGTAGTAGTATGTAGTAAATATTTTAACTTCGATTTTCTATTTTAGCTATATATTATTGCTAATTATATTTATTTTAAATCGTGTGCCTTTCTATATATTTATAACTTTCGATATCGTTTTATAAATCGTTAATAATTTTATAAATTATGATCGTTATAATATTTTGTTGGTTATCGTGACACTAGTAACTAAATAATATCGATTTCATATTTTTGTCATATTTCGTCTATTTATAATTTTAACTCAAAATTATATTTTTATATTATAATCGAGATTTGTATACTTGTTTAATAAATTAATTTTCATTTTACGATTTATACTAATAAATGAGAAAATAGTCGATTTAGTTTTAAATACATTTTAGTCGAGACTATTTTCACTAATAATTTCCTATTTGTTTCCGATTGACTATTTTTATTGAAAATTGTATTATTCATAAATCAAAGCTATTTCTTAAAAATAATTTGAACCCTTTATAAAATTCATTTCATTTATATAACTCGTTGACTCAATTAATTTTGATATCGTTTTTCTTAAAATACCTCTTTTCTAAGATTTATTGTTTTACCTCGATTTCCTAAATTATTTATAAAAATACTATATAATGACTTATCACATTTTATTTATATTTTGAGTAACGAATTTAGAAATATATTAAAGTTACGATAACGACGATAATAATAAAATATTAATTTCGTTGGAAATGATATTCTATACATTTCACTAATTTTAATATCTTACGTATTTTCTATAAGACTATTTTTAGTAAGTTTCTAAAATTAGTAAGTTTCTATTTATAGAAAGTTTCCCTTTTTAATATAACATGGTTATTCCTTTATCCGTATCATTTATATTGATTATAATTACTTTTGACTATCGATAATGGCTGTTTTGGGTTATGGAATAAAGAGAAGTGTAGGGTTAGAGTAATATAGTCTGGGATGTACATTTTTGCCATCAACTATAAAGCTGGTGTGTCTATGTTGAGACACATTGGTCGTTGAACTGAGCATGGTTTGTGTTCAGGAGTGTGTATATTTTGACCTTAAACTTAGATATCGCATCGTGTAAGTCGCCGTCGGGTTGAACTGGATTACGGTTGGTGTCCAGGAGGGGTGTACATTACTTAAGCCAGGACCTCGCTGCACGCAGTCCTGTTATAGTTGAGTTGCCTAGTTAGAGACTGGATTCTGTTATGAGTTAAGTCTATAGTTCTCGAAGCTAGTTTCTAGTATTATCCTAGTGAAAGTCTAGCCTTGTGCACACTGATCGAATTTCTATAACGCCAGTTTTGATATTATTATTATCGATCGATTTTGACTTGCAGGTTGGCAAGTACTTTAAGTTTTGCTGAAAACTTATTTTTATTATATCGTTTTAATGTTTTCTCATTTTAAGTATTTTGATATAATAATACTATTATTTTTCCATATGATATAATATGGCTGGGAGAACGTCCGAGTTACTCCCCACTGACGTGGCTGTTATGTTTATAACATGACAGGTATTTGCTGCTGGGTTTTGGGTGTGAGCTAGCGAGTAGCGTGGATCCTACTCTTTCTTCATTCTTGTAATTTATGGATTTTTGTATAACCCGTTTGAAGAATTCTCTTTTAGCCCTTTTGTAAAAAGAGGCCTTTGTATTGACTTACCATTTCTTTTAATAAGATATAGTTTGTCAGTGTGTTTTAATCCCAACTCTACAGTGTTTCCGCCACTGTATTGCGTTAGATTTTCTAGGGGATTACAGTTGGTATCAGAGCATTGTTGCTCCCGACGCTTACACCTGATTTTAGGAAAAATACTAGTAAATGATTTGAACATTAAAGAAATATTAGTGAGAGATGGGTAGAAACCTAAATAAGGACTTAACTGTTAGGTTTATATGTTCTTGTAACTCAATGACTAGCATTGAATATTTGTTTCTTTTGTCTGGAAGAAGATATTAGTGACGCTGCCCCAGATCGGGACAAGACCTGCTCAAAACTCTCAACGCCTGCTGACTCGAGTGGACAACTTGGTGCTCCAAGAAAGATGCCGATAGTGACTTTTCAGCTCTGGTTTAGTTTGCTCAAGCTACGGGTTAGATGATCAAGAGTAGATTCATGTTCCGTGATGTCGCAGTAGATCCAGATTGAGTGACCTAAGACTTGCGTTCTCGTTCCTCTGCAAGAAGATGAAGTAACCCTTTTACTTTCCTCGTGAACCTTAGAGGTCTAAACTTTCCCTTCTCGGTTTAGGTCTTTATATTCTAGAATCGTTGATTCTTTTCTTCCTACTTCTACCTTTTTCAATTCCTCTCTTATAAATCCTCATCTTCACTCTTGATATAATTCTTCGATTAATTCTCCTACTTTACCATCTTTTCTCTTGAGATTCTTTGGTTAGACCGGTTTCTGTCTTACTGAACCCCGTGTTATAGATGTTTGAGGTTTAGTAAACCCTTGTTACCTGGTTTGAGGAGTGTGAGTCTACCTTATCTTCTAAGCAAGTAATAAATTCTTGAGGATTGATTTGAATGGCAAATTGTTGATTATGGGAATTAGGATGATACCTTAGATACCGATCAGCCTTGGGTTATAGGTTACATGATTATGTTGAGTACCTTAAGTTGAGTGATCTTTTGGAGTAGTAAGAGTATGTCATATTTTGATGGATGCCTAGTACCTAACCTAGAACCGATCTAAGTGTAACCAATAATATTACTTTGGGATTCTTATCTAATGTTATTTGATGGATGCATCGGGAATGTTTGGGATCATAAAGTATTGTTTAAAGTGTTAACCTGAGTATTGTGGTACCATTAAAGGTTTTTGTTAATATTGTTAGAAATTTTGGTTGACATAGATTAGCCGTATTCCTTGTGGATTTGATCGTTGATCGTTGTTTAAGGTTGTAACCTATGAACTTTGGAGTTGAGTGATCTAAATTGGATAAATTGTTGTTAACCTTGAAAAGGAGAAACATATTGCCATTAGAGGTTGGTTTTATAGCGTTGTTTTGAGGAACATTTTGATGTCAATCATCTTAATGGATTTATAGTTCAGAACCTTAGACCAACGAGATTGTGGCTTCGTTGAGTTAATATTTTGGTGGTTTCGCTGTTACGATATGAAATTTGTTGGAATTCTCAGAAACCTTAGTCGAATGACGTGTTTGAAGATGTGTGTATTTGTGCAAGTACCTATAGGTTTGAGCGTGTTTGAGGATTAGTTGTACTTTCCCTACCTCTGTCTACTTGTGATGTTTTAAACTTGTTAATGATCATTTTTGAGGATTTCGTACCCGAGCCTTGTTTAATTGGTGGATCTTGTTTGGTGATCCTTACTCGAGAGATTTGGAGTGTACCTCGAGTTCAAACCTTATGAACTTTGGATTTAGGAACCTTATCGATTACGAGTTTGGGTGTGTTTTGTTGACCATTGGATTTTTAATTGATGAGATTAGATTGTTAGGCAATTGTGGATTGGTAACGTGTCGTTTGATCGATTGGATAATCACGTAAGACATTTTTTGAGTTTGTGACTGAGCAATACCACCTAGTGCCTAATATTGGACTTAACGTATTTGGTAGAAATTAGGAACCCGTGTTGTGGGATTCGTACCGGGAATCTCGAGATGGTTAACTTCTTCTATATTTCCTTGAGAGCTTTGTTTGACTCTCAATTCCGTTCCTCCCTTTAGCTTTTCCCTTAATTCCGCTTCTTCTTCTTCAGCCAATTCCTTTCGGCTTCTTAATCAGGTTTGAAAATTTCTGTTCCGATTTGTCGTTGACCCTGACTCTATTTATCCGTTTATCATTTTCCCGAACTTACGTTATGAAAAGTTTGACTATTTTAAAATTTTGGGCTATCGTGAAGTTTTAACATTTGAGATATAAATTTCAAAACTTCGTTTTCGTATTCGTTTTTGGTTGGTAACATATATTTAGTCCTTTTTCAAAATGTCTTAATAATTTATTTTACAGTATTTGAAAATTATTCAAAATTTTAATTTTGATTTTCGCGTGATCGAGATTTTATGAAAACTTTCCTAATTGCAAATATTTTGGATTTTTATAAGATTATTAGGTAAAATGATTTAATATTTTCGAAAAACATCTTATGTCTAAATTTTTGTTTTATCGTCGATAAACTTTAAATCGGTTATTGAAAATGTTTGTCGACTGGTTCGATTATTATTTACTAACTACAAAACTGGATTTCTCAAATTTTTGTTTGGTCTTAAAAGCGTAATATTGTCGAATTTCTTAATTAAAACGTTTCACTGTTGTTTTGAAAATATTTGGGTACTCTTTCCCCCTCGAGTTCGTTTACAAATATGATCTATCGTCATTACTTTACCAAATAATTTTTAACTTGCGATTTTATTAATTTAAATGATTTTAAACCTTGGGAACTGAGCCCAACTAATCTTGAAATAAAATTTTGTCTTCGATTTTGATTTCATATCACGTTTGAAGTTGTAAAATTTTTAAAAATCGAGATTGTGATGCGAGTTAAGCATTCTCATTTTGTCCAAGTGATATAACCTTGTTTTTCCCATTCTATTATTCTGTTTTTGTTAGTTTCGAGGACGAAACTTCTTTTAGTGGGGAAGATTGTAACACCCCTGATTTTATAAATTAAATTAAATTAAAATTTTGTTCGTATTTTTATTTTTACGATTTAACTCGTGATTCTTAAAAATTATTATAAAACGAATTTATCGTTTAATCGTTTCAAACTCCTAAAAATTCTATTTGACTCGGAAACTCTTCTTATATTTGAAACATATTTTTATTTCAATTTCGAATTTATTTTACACATTTAATTTAATTCTTATCGAAAATCTATTTCGACGATTTAAATTCTAAATTCTTTTATTTTTAAGCTCGATTTTCTATATTTATTTTCAAACTCCTAAAATTCTTTTATTTAGCTCGAAACTCATTTATTTTAAGTTTCGTCAAAATATTTATTTTCTTTCCTCGAGAAATCAATTTAATTCATTTTATCGAAGATTTATTATTTATCGGGAAATACTATTTGGTCGTCTAATTATTTATTTCTATCAGCTTCATTTTCGTCTCGAGTACTTTATTTACTCATTTTAAGTGACGGTCTCATGATTTATTAATTTTATTTTATTAACTCGTTTTGATCCAATTCGTGGGTCAGTCAGTTTATCGTTACGGAATTCGTTTCTCATCCGATTCATTTAATCATTCCGTATTACTCCGTATTCATTTAATCGGTATTTCTCACTCACTTAATGTGATGTTTATCCTTTTCTTTTCCTCTATGTATACGTTCATCCCCCTTTACCCCCCTTTTACTGATTCATTCACTTCCCCATACATTCCACCGCTTCACCTCTTATTCCCTTATCATTCATTCCCTTCTTTATTTTCTTACACCCACCGTGTCACCTCTTCCTTTCCCATTTTTTTCAGTTTTCCTTCTTCTCTTCATCCTATTCATCTCCTTTTCCTTACCCTTCATCGTCCCTTTCTTTTTTCTGTTTCCGTCCTCTGTTACGTACTGCTGTACGCTGCTGCTGCTATGCGTTGCTCTTCTGCTGGTGGATCGTGCGTGTTGCTGCGCGATGCTCTACTGTTGCTGTTGTTCACGTTGATTGCTGCTGCCGCTGCTGCGTGGTCATTGTTGTTGCTGCTGTTTTTCTCGGTTCTGGTGTCGTATGTTTGGGATAGGTAATCCCGTTCTTCTCCTTTTCTTCTTTTTTTTTCGCTGCTGCTGTTTACTTATTTGGGGGTTGCGGCTGTTGTCGTTGTCGTGTTGATGCGCTGCTGTTCGTTTTGGGTCTTTATTCCCCTTCTCGTCCTCTGATCTCTTTTCGTTGGCTGCTGTTGTTTTCGTTCTCATTGCTGTCCGCTGTTGCCCAATATTGTTCTTCATCTTCCTTTTTTTCGATCGGTAGTTGTTGCTGCTGCCAGTTGTTGTTGTTGATGATGCTACTCTCCTTTTCTCTTCTTCCTCATTCGTTTTTGCTGTCGGTTTAATTGCGTTGCTGCTGCTGCCTGTTTCTTCTTCTTCTTCTTCTTTTCTGTGTACTGCCGATTGCTATTGTTGTCTGTGGCCGAAGTTGCTGTTGCCACGGGATTTTCGTACTGCTGCTGCTCTTCATTCCTTCCACCGCTGTTACTCTTTCAATTGCGGTTTTATCGTCTTTATTCGTTGCTATCCTGTTGTTCATTTTGTTTCCCGCTCTCTGGGTTGTCAATTCCTGTCGTTTTTCCGTCCTTTTTCTGTCCTAATGTCGTTGATATCTGCTGCTATTTATTAATTTTTATGCTGTTGTCGATACGTTACTGTGGTTCATGGCTGCTGTTCGTATTTGCTGTTTTCAGTTTTCACAAGTGTCCTCGTTACCGTTGCTTTGCTCGTATCCCTTTTTCTCTGCCTCGTTTTTCTTTTATCTCCTTAACCATTTTCTTCTCACCCTCCTTCATTCTTCATAATCTAATTTCTATTAAGGGCGATGTCATTACTTGGTTCTATCGACCTATGTCGTTGTTCATGTTGGCGTGTTAGTGAATTCTTCTACGTTTTCTTTGTCAACTCTAGTATTTCCAATTTTCTCTAATCCCGATTCCTTTGTTTCCGTGTCTACGTGTTCGGATCTCCGTGAGAGCCTCGAAGCTGGCTCATAGTCACCAGGTTGGTAAGAGCTTGGACAGACGGGTTGAAGCGGCTGGTACTTTGACGTTTTTGACTCAAGGTAACTTTAGGACGTTACTCGATTTTATATCGTATGTTTGAGTAGTAGTATGTAGTAAATATTTTAACTTCGATTTTCTATTTTAGCTATATATTATTGCTAATTATATTTATTTTAAATCGTGTGCCTTTCTATATATTTATAACTTTCGATATCGTTTTATAAATCGTTAATAATTTTATAAATTATGATCGTTATAATATTTTGTTGGTTATCGTGACACTAGTAACTAAATAATATCGATTTCATATTTTTGTCATATTTCGTCTATTTATAATTTTAACTCAAAATTATATTTTTATATTATAATCGAGATTTGTATACTTGTTTAATAAATTAATTTTCGTTTTACGATTTATACTAATAAATGAGAAAATAGTCGATTTAGTTTTAAATACATTTTAGTCGAGACTATTTTCACTAATAATTTCCTATTTGTTTCCGATTGACTATTTTTATTGAAAATTGTATTATTCATAAATCAAAGCTATTTCTTAAAAATAATTTGAACCCTTTATAAAATTCATTTCATTTATATAACTCGTTGACTCAATTAATTTTGATATCGTTTTTCTTAAAATACCTCTTTTCTAAGATTTATTGTTTTACCTCGATTTCCTAAATTATTTATAAAAATACTATATAATGACTTATCACATTTTATTTATATTTTGAGTAACGAATTTAGAAATATATTAAAGTTACGATAACGACGATAATAATAAAATATTAATTTCGTTGGAAATGCTATTCTATACATTTCACTAATTTTAATATCTTACGTATTTTCTATAAGACTATTTTTTGGAAGTTTCTAAAATTAGTAAGTTTCTATTTATAGAAAGTTTCCCTTTTTAATATAACATGGTTATTCCTTTATCCGTATCATTTATATTGATTATAATTACTTTTGACTATCGATAATGGCTGTTTTGGGTTATGGAATAAAGAGAAGTGTGGGGTTAGAGTAATATAGTCTGGGATGTACATTTTTGCCATCAACTATAAAGCTGGTGTGTCTATGTTGAGACACATTGGTCGTTGAACTGAGCATGGTTTGTGTTCAGGAGTGTGTATATTTTGACCTTAAACTTAGATATCGCATCGTGTAAGTCGCCGTCGGGTTGAACTGGATTACGGTTGGTGTCCAGGAGGGGTGTACATTACTTAAGCCAGGACCTCGCTGCACGCAGTCCTGTTATAGTTGAGTTGCCTAGTTAGAGACTGGATTCTGTTATGAGTTAAGTCTACAGTTCTCGAAGCTAGTTTCTAGTATTATCCTAGTGAAAGTCTAGCCTTGTGCACACTGATCGAATTTCTATAACGCCAGTTTTGATATTATTATTATCGATCGATTTTGACTTGCAGGTTGGCAAGTGCTTTAAGTTTTGCTGAAAACTTATTTTTATTATATCGTTTTAATGTTTTCTCATTTTAAGTATTTTGATATAATAATACTATTATTTTTCCATATGATATAATATGGCTGGGAGAACGTCCGAGTTACTCCCCACTGACGTGGCTGTTATGTTTATAACATGACAGGTATTTGCTGCTGGGTTTTGGGTGTGAGCTAGCGAGTAGCGTGGATCCTACTCTTTCTTCATTCTTGTAATTTATGGATTTTTGTATAACCCGTTTGAAGAATTCTCTTTTAGCTCTTTTGTAAAAAGAGGCCTTTGTATTGACTTACCATTTCTTTTAATAAGATATAGTTTGTCAGTGTGTTTTAATCCCAACTCTACAGTGTTTCCGCCACTGTATTGCGTTAGATTTTCTAGGGGATTACATTAGATGCACCTTAAAACCGTCTAGACCAACAGAACTCCCAGAGTCTGTTATAAGTTACCAAAATTTTTACCAAAACAGTACCAAAATGTGACTCGTGTCACAAAGTTCAAAATCCATACATTACGAGTATTATAAGAATTTACCATCGACAAAATAATTTACAAACCGTTATAAAAATATATTTTGATCCGAACATGCTCTTTACTTTAAGTGAAAAGGGTAAAACGTCCTTACCTCTCAAGACGGACAAAACTCAGCTATTATTACTCCAAGAATTCTTTCTCCTCGAATCCACAAGCTACAATAATATAAATATAATTCAATAACTAATTAACATTAAAACGGTCTAACCTATATAATACCCATCTATACTATCAAACCCTCTCAACCTCAAGACACTAACTATTTACTCACTCGACAAACCCCCGAAGTCAATCTAAATTATCACTCGACCTAAATTACTTGACCAAAAATCGGATACCTCGTTAAATAAATTAGACCCAACGTTGTAGAGAAATCAACCAAAATCAACTCTACCAAACTTAACGACAATACCCAAAATCAACCAAAATTCATGTTGCCTACATCATTCCTGCATCATCCCTGCATCAGCACTAAAAAACCACCTGCCATTAAACCACGCACCTTCTCTTCATCGTCGAACTACGTATCATCGCTACACTATCACAATACACAATTGTCTCTTCTCTTCATGAGTACGCCTCACGCCCATCAAATTGAACTACTTATACGCATCAATCGTCCTATTTATTACCCAAATTATTAATCCACGAGAAAAAATAAAACAATCGGAACGACCAGATACCAACACCTATAAACAAATCGTTTGACCCAACATCCCTTAACTCCGACACATGGTATTTAAAACTTAAATTGATTTATAGAATTGCACAAAACAAGATTTAATAAACTGAAACGAGTCAAAGTGAAAAACTTACAATCAGTGTGATATTGAAGAGGGGAAAGAAACAATCAAACGGTGCTTGAATGGTGAAGACCGGAAGCAAGAAACAGAGAGAGACGGAGAAAAAGGCACTGTGCGGCAGGAATTTAAGAAACAAAGGAAAAAGGGGTGTGCTTGTGAATTGTGATGAATTGGAAAAGAAAGGGGCATGGGGTTTAAATAGTTTTAGGTTTCTTTCTCTTTTTTTTTTGACTCCAATTCAACCCGATAATAAGTCGGTTTATAAATAAAACTCCAATTTTAGAAACCAAAATCAATTTACTATAAAAAGACCCAAAATACTTTAATTTTATAAAGACCTCAAAAATATTTTTCCAAGTTATAAACCCGATTTAAATAAATTAGAAAGGTAACGCCTTATAAAATACTCGAAAAATAACGGGGTGTTACAGACTTCCCTCCTTAAAACAAAACTTCGTCCTCGAAGTTTAAACGCATCCTCAAAATAAAGTCTCACATTACTCATATGTGTCCCAAAATGACCATTCACTCCATCTATCCAAAATTCACCCAAGTTCCTCATATATATTCAAAATAAAACCATTTACTCTATATACATCCAAAATCTGCCAAAACAAACGTGTCACCTTCAAAATCACTCACCTCTCTAAATCCCCAAAAATCTAAAACATCTAATTCCTCAAATTTTAAAGTACCATAACTTCGCCACCACTTAATCTCACAAAATTATGCTAGAGTTCTAACCCACAAAATACTCACAATCCTCAAAAAGTGTCACTTAGAAAGTTAAGAGCATGCCGGGTAAATAATAATTAAATATTTTCAAAGTTTTGAATTTTCACAAGTAAACCACCAATATAAATAACAAGTATTTCAAGATTTAACGAAAAACCAATATCAATGTGATAATTAAGCACCAACAATAACCAATAGAATCACATTTGAAACCAATAAGCAATAAGTAGCATGAAACCACACAAGAACAAGGTTAATCCAACACAAAAATCAAGTAGTAAATAAGGTAGTCATGCATATCTTCTATCCCCCTTAAAATAAAGCTTCGTCCACGAAGAGGGAAAATTTACCTTAGGCAAAAAGATGAGGGTATTTTTCTTTTATGGCTGACTCAACTTCCCAAGTAGCCTCCTCCACATTGTTATTATTCCACAAAACTTTGACCATTCTTGTTTCAGTTCTACGGGTTTTACGCACCTTACTATCCAAAATCTGAACAGGAGTCTCCTCGTAGGTCATAGTCTCATCAAGCTCAATAGTCTCCGGGTCTAACACATGTGATGGATCACTGATGTATTTCCTTAGCTGGGAAACATGGAATACATTGTGCACTCGTTCTAGATTTGCTGGTAAATCAAGTCGATAAGCCACCTCGCCAATACGCTCCAAGGTTTCATACAGACCAATAAACTTTGGGCTCAATTTGCCCTTCTTACCGAACCGCATTACTCCTTTAGTAGGCGAGACACGCAAAAGAACTTTGTCACCAACCTCAAATTCCACGTGCCTACGAGTCTTATCAACATAGCTCTTCTGACGGTCTTGAGCTGCCTTCATCCTGTCCTGTATAATCCAAACACTCTCAACCATTTCAGTGATCATCTGAGGCCCTAGAATCACATGCTCACTAATATCGCCCCAACATACTGGATTTCTACATTTGCTTCCGTACAACGCTTCAGGTGCCATCTGAATTGTAGCCTGATAACTGTTATTATAAGAGAACTCGATCAGATCTGACTTATCCTCCCAGCCTCCCTGAAATTGTAAGACACAAGCTCGCAACATATCCTCAAGTATTTGATTTGTTCTTTCAGTCTGACCATCGGTAGCTGGATGAAATGTTGTGCTCATATTAAGTTTGGTTCCCAAAGCTGTCTGAAGTTTCTCCCAAAATATTAAAACAAATCTGGCATCCCTATCTGACACAATATCCTTAGGAACTCCGTGAAGTCTTACCACATGATGTACATAAGCATCAGCAAGCTGCTTCTTCTTCCAAGTATCTTTCATCGAAATAAAATGTGCACTCTTAGTCAGCCTATCAATTATCACCCAAATCATATTATTACCTTTCTGTGACCTCGGCAAACCAGCCACAAAATCCATGGAGATTGAACTCCACTTCCACTCGGGAACCTCTAAGGGTTGCAACTTCCCCTGGGGTCTCCTATGTTCACTTTTAACCTTCTGACATATCAAGCATCGAGACACGAAATCTGCAATATGTTTCTTCATACCGGACCACCAAAATGCTAATTTCAAGTCTGCATACATTTTATCACCCCCGAGTGAACAGAATACGGTGTTGCATGTGCCTCAGTCATTATTCTTTTCTTTATCTCCCAGTCGTTAGGCACGCAAACTCTATCATGAACCTTAATCAATCCACTCTCGTCGCGCCGGAACAAAGTAGGCTCATTCACTAACTTATCCTGCAAATACTTATCACCAACCTGCAATTCTCTTATCTCCCCTATCAAATCACTCTCGATAGTTAACACATTAGACGGGGTTCCTGGCTTCGCCATTTGGATCGCAAAGTTCACAAATTCTTCCCTTAGCTTATCACGGTTCATCACTAACTGTATCGTATGGAGAGATTTCCTACTTAAGGCATCGGCCACCACATTAGCCTTTCCTTCATGATACTGAATCTCGACTTCGTAGTCCTTAATCAACTCC
Source organism: Agrostemma githago (assembly GCA_958450325.1). NCBI lineage: Eukaryota > Viridiplantae > Streptophyta > Magnoliopsida > Caryophyllales > Caryophyllaceae > Agrostemma > Agrostemma githago. Next base: position 52,912,698 of record OY288247.1, on the reverse strand, counting down.
AACCACCTCCTCTGTCTCATGTTAAGCTTCTTTTGAGTGAATATATATTCTAAGCTTTTGTGATCAGAGAAAACCTTAAAGGGTACACCAAATAAATAATGTCTCCAAATCTTCAAGGCAAAGACTACGGCTGCTAATTCTAAATCATGAGTGGGATGATTTTCTTCATAAGGTTTCAACTGCCTAGAAGTATAGGCAATCACTCTTCTATTCTGCATAAGAACACAACCTAACCCCATTCTTAGATGCATCAGTATAAACTTCATAAGCTTCATTTCCATCTGGTAAGGCTAACACCGGAGCACTGGTCAATTTTTCCTTCAAAATCTGAAACGACTCCTCACATCCCACATCCCAATGAAATTTTGTGGCTTTCCTCATCAGTGTGGTCATTGGTCTAGCTATTTTAGAAAAATCTTTCACAAATCTTCTATAGTAACCAGCTAAACCCAAAAAGCTACGAATTTCGGTCACAGATTTCGGTCTAGGCCACTCCTTAACAGCTTTAATCTTAGCAGGATCTACTGATACCCCATCTTTAGATATAATATGTCCCAGAAAAGCTACTTGATCTGGCCAGAACTCACATTTCGAAAATTGGGCATACAACTGTTTTTCTCTCAAGATACTCAGAACAATACGTAAATGTTCCTCATGCTCATCCTCACTCCTCGAATAAATCAGTATGTCATCAATGAACACCACAACAAACTTATCTAGATAAGTCCTAAAAGTTCGGTTCATCAAGTCCATAAACACAGCAGGTGCATTAGTCAACCCAAAAGGCATCACAGTAAACTCATAATGACCATATATAGTGGAAAATGCAGTCTTAGGTACATCCTCAGGTGCTATCTTCAATTGATGGTACCCAGATCGCAAGTCTATTTTAGAGAAAACAGAAGCTCCCTTCAACTGGTCAAACAAATCATCAATCCTAGGTAAAGGGTACCTATTCTTGATAGTAACTTGGTTCAATTCCCGATAATCAATACACAACCTCAAAGTTCCATCCTTCTTCTTCACAAATAAAACAAGGGCACCCCAAGGCGACACACTAGGCCTAATATACCCTTTTTCCATCAATTCATCTAATTGTTTCTTAAGTTCTTGCATTTCTAACGGTGCCATTCGGTATGGTGATTTAGCAATTGGACCTGTTCCTGGCACTAGGTCGATTTTAAACTCAACTTCTCTAGCAGGAGGCATTCCCGGTATTTCCTTAGGAAACACATCAACAAACTCACTCACTACTGGAACTTCACTCAAGTCAGGATATTCCACCCTCAAATCTTTTACATGATACAAAATCAACTCAGCTCCCCTAGATAAATGCTTTTTCACTTTCATAGCAGAAATAAGTTTCACTCTAGGACCCTTTACATGACCCCTATAAGATACCCTCACATTTTTAGACCCTCTCAAGGAAACTTTACTCTGTGCACAGTCAATATTAGCCCGGTGAGACCCGAGCCAATCCATCCCCAAAATCACATCAAAGTGAGGTAACGGAAATTCTATCAGGTTTGCCTTAAAATCATGATCACCAATAAACACAGACACATCCTTAAAAATTCTTTTACAGTTCACTAAGTCCCCAGATGGCATGGCAAAATCATAATCCACAATTCACTAGATTCAACATTCATTTTATCCACAAACTTAGTTGAAATAAAAGAGTGAGATGCACCAGAATCAAACAGAACATGAGCTGAAATAGAGTTCACAAGAAAGTTACCCGAAACGATGTCTGTATTTTCTGCCTCTTCTCTATTCATGACATAGAGCTTCCCAGTGGGCTTCTTAGTACTCTATGCCCCATTCACTTGCCATGCAGGCTTACTAGCTGTTGTAGTGTTGCCGTGAGTCGGAGCTGGGTTCTTATAAGTGTTATTAGATGCAGACCCACCATAACTCTGTGTTCTTCCCTGACCCTGAAATCGGTTACCCTGATTCACACTCACACTAGCAGATGGTGCACTACGGGGTCTCCCTGCCTTCTTATTAGTACATTCAAACTCATGGTGCCCCAATTTTCCACACCAGTGGCATGTCACCCTATTTTCCTAACAGTCAACTCCTAGGTGATCTCCCTTGCATATCTTGCAGTAATAGTGTTTAGTAAAGACTTGGCCTGTCCCCTGACTCTTACCATTCCAGTTATTCCCTTCTTCTTTCACATTCCCGCCAAAAGATCGAGACTTATTCTGAGGGTTGTTGTTATTATAGAAATTTCCTCTCTTAGCTGCGGTGTCAGATTGCCTCCCCTGATACTCCCTCTTTTTGGTCACACTAGATCCCAACTCTGCCTCCATTTTCTGGTTACTCCTCTCAATGTTCACAGTTCTAGCATAAATATCCCTCAATGAAGTGAAGGTCTCCCCAGCAAACCTACCCTTAATCTTCCAATTTAACTTATCCTCAAACCTTGCCGCTTTAATTCGCTCAGTCGGCACCAACTCCGTAGCGAATCTGCTAAGTTCAATGAATTTGTTATCAAAATCCTTCACACTCATCTCATCTGTCTGCTTTAAATCCCCAAATTCAGCCAGTTTTTGGTTCTTCACATGGTCGGGGAAAAATTCTTCCTCAAGTAAATCTTTAAGATCATCCCAGTCTTTATCCTGAAGTATAACGGTACCATTAGCATTTCTTACCCTCTTAGGTTTCATAAAATCATCTTTCACAGTCTGCCACCAGATATCTGCTTCCTCCTTCAAATAAAAGACAGCGATCCTAGCCTGGAATTCATGTGGGCACCCAACAACCAAGAATATTTTCTCTATCTCTCTAATCCAGTTATCTAACTCAGTAGGATCCCCTTTCCCAGTAAAAGACGGCGGCCTCTTCTTCTGTATCGCTTCAGACATCCCAACAACAGTAGGTGTAGGATCGTTTTCATTCTCAACCCTCTCATTCATATTCCGCGCAACCGTAGTCATTAGTTGCACGGCTCGACAAGAACTGTGTTTTGAGCTATAAGTTACGTCACCATAGCAGCCATATCAATATTGTTGTTTTCATTTTCCCTTCGTGGAGGCATGGTTACTATATATATAAACAAGGTTCTATTAAGTACAAGCATAAGACCGTTCTATCACAAATAATATCACAAATAATAACATAAGTTGCATTCACAGTTCAGGTAAGGGTAATAGCACAAAATATTATCATATATATACAAATATGAATATATAATTCATGCGTATGCAATGCACACAAACCACCCAACACTCCGTTTTTTTATATATATAAAGGTAAACGTTTTTTTTTTAAAACCATTTCAAATTTTGCAAAACATTTTGGAAAACCTATTGCTCTGATACCAACTGTAACAGCCCTAAATTTTCTCAACCAAAATAATAAACCGAAAACAGAAAACTCAAAGCTGTTACTCCACAGTTAGCTTACCGAACCAAGTGCAAGGAAAAAGATAAATAATAAATAAATAAAAATAGAAATTTGATAGCCAATTAAATTGAAAACGTTTCAGCGGAAGTCTTAAGTCTTACAAAATCCAAAACGGTTTAAAACGATAGCAAACCAATAATAATAAATCCAATAATTATATAAATAGTTTGGAGTCAAAGTTAGGTAATAAAAGTCCTTCCTCGCTCAGCATAACCCGATACCAGAATGCACCCATGCAGCAATTCAAGTGTACCTATCAGTTGTACCCAAAAACACCAATAGGTACAGGTTCCAGCGAGGGAACGACCCAAAACAAAAGGACGTCAGCAAAGCTGAGTAAATTATAATTATATAATAAATCGTGAATTAATAATAATAATCATAATAATAACAAATTGAAACTAGAGTTAAAATCGTCGTTTAAATACCAGAATAGCATAAAAAGAATAGTGAAAATCAAACCAACCAAAATATGTATTTTTCGCAACCTTTGTGCCAAGGTCCTACCCTTGCACGGTCTAAAGGTAACCACATGTGCTTAGCTAGACTCATAAAAGTGCGCACCTCTCACATTTGAACAGTCAGTAGGATGAAACTGCCAAAGGAGAAAGTCTAACTCCCTAGTGAGTGAGGGCCGGACAATCCTCACTCAAAAATAGTTTCGGGACGAAGTCCCAGGAACATCTTAGACGCACCTTAAAACCTTCTAGACCAACAGAACTCCCAGAGTCTGTTATAAGTTACCAAAATTTTTACCAAAACAGTACCAAAGTGTGACTCGTGTCACAAAGTTCAAAATCCAAACATTACGAGTATTATAAGAATTTACCATCGACAAAATAATTTATAAACCGTTATAAAAATATATTTTGATCCGAACACGCTCTTTACTTAAAGTGAAAAGGGTAAAACGTCCTTACCTCTCAAGACGGACAAAACTCAGCTATTATTACTCCAAGAATTCTTTCTCCTCGAATCCACAAGCTACAATAATATAAATATAATTCAATAACTAGTTAACATTAAACGGTCTAACCTATATAATACCCATCTATACTATCAAACCCTCTCAACCTCAAGACACTAACTATTTACTCACTCAACAAACCCCCGAAGTCAATCTAAATTATCACTCGACCTAAATTACTTGACCAAAAATCAGATACCTCGTTAAATAAATTAGACCCAACGTTGTAGAGAAATCAACCAAAATCAACTCTACCAAACTTAACGACAATACCCAAAATCAACCAAAATTCATGTTGCCTACATCATTCCTGCATCATCCCTGCATCAGCACTAAAAAACCACCTGCCATTAAACCACGCACCTTCTCTTCATCGCCGAACTACGTATCATCGCTACACTATCACAATACACAGTTATCTCTTCTCTTCATGAGTACGCCTCACGCCCATCAAATTGAACTACTTATACGCATCGATCGTTCTATTTATTACCCAAATTATTAATCCACGAGAAAGAATAATACAATCGGAACGACCCGATACCAACACCTATAAACAAATCGTTTGACACAACATCCCTTAACTCCGACACATGGTATTTAAAACTTAAATCGATTTATAGAATTGCACAAAACAATATTTAATAAACTGAAACGAGTCAAAGTGAAAAACTTACAATCAGTGTGATACTGAAAGAGGGGAAAGAAACAATCAAACGGTGCTTGAATGGTGAAGACCGGAAGCAAGAAACAGAGAGAGACGGAGAAAAAGGCACTGTGCGGCAGGAATTTAAGAAACAAAGGAAAAAGGGGTGTGCTTGTGAATTGTGATGAATTGGAAAAGAAAGGGGCGTGGGGTTTAAATAGTTTTAGGTTTCTTTCTCTTTTTTTTTGACTTCAATTCAACCCGATAATAAGTCGGTTTATAAATAAAACTCCAATTTTAGAAACCAAAATCAATTTACTATAAAAAGAACCAAAATACTTTAATTTTATAAAGACCTCAAAATATTTTTCCAACTTAAAAACCCGATTTAAATAAATTAGAAAGGTAAGGCCTTATAAAATACTCGAAAAATAACGGGGTGTTACACACACTATCTGATTTAGTTACATTTCGCATTTACCGCTTTCGTATGATTTATTGCTTTTATGACTTTATAATCGCATGCTAAATCACCTAACACGAAATTCAAAACGTAAAGCTAAAACTGAACAAAGCGATGGTCGATTTCCGTATTAGTCCTGGTGCTCACATTACAAGGTTCGATGCATCCTTATTAATACCGAGCAGATGCATCTTAAGCAGAATACCAAGTAAGGTCTATCACGAGAATGACTAATATTCGTATTATCACGTTAAAACTGATTTGCTAATACGTATAATATTAGTACCCTCTACTCTCCTATGTGCATCTTTTCATGGCCTGCTTGTCACGTGAAATCGCATGGAAAGAATGTAAACACACCTACTTCGATGAGAAAACTTACTTGTCCTTAAACAACCGACGTAGAAAAGGTATAGGGTTAAAACAATGGATGTTATAGTACTTCCGCTACAGCAAGGAAACAAAGTTATCAGCCCACCGATTGATTAGTAGAGGTCGCTACGTGCGGGCGGGATTGGGTCTCGATGTCTAGTGAACGTTGGCTTCCCAATACGTACCCTCACCCCTTACTCAGAATCGATGGTTTCTGGAAGTCCGAAACCTTTGGCAATAAGAGTTCAGGCATGGAGTTCGTAAGGTTACAAGTCTTTATCTTTAGGTCCCGTGCCACTCAGCTTTCAGCCGGCTAAGGATCAAAGTTGACTTGAACGGTTTCCAAGTCCACATAATTGACTCGGTGGCGACTCCACAAATCAGCAATGAATTCAGTTCACTAAAAGGTCACCGTACCAAACATATCGGCCTTTAAACATTTACAACCACGACTCGATCGATTCCAACGGAAACACGAGTGCTCGCACTCGTCAAGTACAAGTCTGAATCGTCATCCGAATCGAGGTCCGACACATTGCCCTGAACGCGAGATCGGACCAGCCCCTGATCAGGAGGCGGCAGCGTGGGTGGTCACCGCGATCAAAACCGAGTCGGTCCGGCACAGGAGCGCGCGGGGTTCCGGACGCTGTGGACGGACGTCCACAATTTGGCGACTCCGTTGGGGATTTGGAAACAAGGTTCCAACGGTGGTGTAACTTGAACGAGGTCGGTGAAGCACATTTCCTAGTTTCCTGTTGTGGTCACTACAGGTTTTGGCCCGAAAAAGCCCACCCTAACTGATATTAGGACCAATCGATCTCTTCGCGGTAAGATACTTATGAACATGCGGAGAGATCCTCGGTTGACGCTCTGGTCGCCTAACGCGCATCCCGCAGATATGCTTAGCGAATGTTCTAAGAAAACGGTACGACACTCACCTCCCCGGGTGACTCGTCGTCACCTAATCAAGGGCTATTCGTGGGCGGTAGCCTATCCAAACCTATGCGTGTCTGCATCCTACATGAGTGTACGCATTCCTAGTTATGTGTAGCGTGTTTGAACAACCCAAATAAGACACTAAAATCTGGATTCAACCACGACAACATATTCAACAGCACCCAACTACGTTTTCAAAATGAATCATCTCTTTTTCCAAACCGCCTTGGCAGCGCCAATGCTCCGGCCCAATTAAAATAATTTTTGAAAGCCTTTTAAACATTGTCATCATGACAGATCTTTTAAAAGATCCTTTTGAAGCGCCATCACCTTGGTCAAAGTAAAACTCATTAACAAAGAATACCGTTAATACTACCAAAGCTCTCAATTAATGTGATCGAGGTACCTTAAATGGTTACATCTTATTTTAAAAAAAACCTGTTTTCTTGCACAAACCGTTAACACGACCAAAACTTCAAGTAATGAAGTCAAGGAACCCAAAACGGTTATACCCTCAAAACACTTTTTACAATACATCACCCCGCAACGTCAAATGCTAGTTAATGCAACCGACGAACATGGGTCACTCGTTTTAAAAGTTTTTCTAAAAACACTATTCACTACCTAAATTCAAAAATAAGGATTTAGTCACACCTTCCAAAGCACTGTCACGGACATCACGTTCTGTCATCAACACCATATACACCACAAATATGGCACTGACTAATTAATAGTTTTTTCGATAAAAGCACAACGTCATTGTAATAACTCGGTTCTTCCAATGACATTAACTAACAAGGCGGAAAATAGTTAAGTCGTAAAAAGTGGTAAAAACTGAAAAACGTCGACTCAAGTGAGTCTTTTACCGAAAAATGAATCGTTTGTTAAAATACGTCAACTGAAAACCGAATTATAAATTTCTAAATACAATAGTCTGACAAAATTTGTGTTACAAGATTTATAGTTGGACATCTCATCTGCTAAGCTGTATCTCTTGCACTCATGCATGCCCCCATGTCTAGTCTCGAGGGTTCGTCAACCTGAATGTATATTTAAATATACATGTCCCACTTAGTGGGAGTAACCTAATTGTCCTACTAACACGGCCCCGAATAATCAATGTAGTACAATCTTTAGGTTATCTAATTAACAGATAAGCAGGCATGTCACATTACAAGTCGACATGTTGTTGTGTGTCAAATTTGGACCGTTTTTCCTCCCATTTAGACCCGTTTTTCCTCCGTTTTGTGAGATTAGAGTGTGATTATCGCCGTATTTTGAGTAATTCTCGCATTAGAGTCTCTCTTTTGCATTTTACGTGTTTTTGGAAGTTTTCTGTCTATTTTGATAGGATTTTCGACCAAAAAAGTGTCCGAGCTTCTATGAGCATGAGAGAGAGGGAAACCGTCCGAAAAGCAAAGCACACAACTTAAAATCCAAATTCCAAACCTAAGAGGTGAAACCTTGAACGAGAAGGAAAAACTATAAGTCCATTGGGCATCTTCACCGGAGAGGTCGAACTTCAAATGGATATATCTAGAGTTCTAGACCTTGGATCGAAGCGATTCTAGTTGGGTGAAAGCTTATCTTCTTAGCTTTCCAACGACATATCACACGCCCCAAACAGAGTTAAAACGAGAGAGTTATGGCCCTCTGAAGTCACAAGGCGAAATTTCACCCGATGAAAATTCGACCGGGCAAAATTTCGCCCGACGGTGTTCCTCCTCAGATTGCCATTTTGGACAAAAATTTCATAGGGTGAAATTTCACCCTATGAGTTGACCGGGCGAAACGACCGGGCAAAATTTCGCCCACCGGGTGAAATTTCGCCCGATGGAAAAAAGAGGCCAAAACCGCAAAATGAGAAGGAAATCTCACCGGGTGAAATTTCACCCGGTGGGATTAATTCGTCAAGCCGCAGGGTGAAGTTTCACCCCATGAAGAGGCAGAGGGTGAAGGTCTAGCTTAAATGAAGAGGAATTGGATTATGAGCCTTAAGCTTGTGTGACCCATTAAGAAGCTCTCTATAAATACTTAACCTAGGGTTTTGTGCCACTCTTGTGCCTTGAGTGTGCCTTGAGTGAGCCTTTAGGAGTAGGAGTAGTTTAGAGGATTTCTAGAGTAGTTTAGAGGATTTCTAGTAGTAGTAGTAGTTGTAGTAAGCTGACATAGTAAAAATCTCTACAAAATTACTAGATCTTATTAGTATTAGATAATTTCTATTCAAACATTCATCATCAAGTTATCATCTTTATTGAAGATTTGGGTTTTTATTGAAGATTTAAGGGTGTTGCATGGGTTTAAGTGAAAAGATCCTTGCATTATTTCTTGAAGCTTCTCTTTTATATTAGTCTTTATCTTCCTCTCTAATCTTCACCATGAATTGGTAGTTTTCTCTCCTCTCCATCTTCTCCATTAGTTAATTAGTTTTGTTATTGTAGTTTTCCAACAGTTAGTGTCTTACTCTCACCTTACTTAGTTTCTCTTCTAGTCTCCTTAGTGTTAGTTTTATCATGGATAGTGACTAGATTTTAGTTAGGGGGCTAGGGGAGGAGGAATTCTAGATAAAGGTATCATTTTGTGAGATTATTGCATTTGAGGGTGATATTGTCATGATGGGATTGTTGTGTCTTGATTAACTTAGCTTGATCACCTAGGTTGACTTGACTCACCCGGACCAATATGGGGAAACTCGGGGTTTGGGTAATTTCTTCTAGAGACCTTAGTTTATTCGTCGCGAAAGCGGACTTAAGGTTGGTTGGTAGGAAAACCGAAAGGTGGAACCTCCCTAATACATCTTGTGATAATTTTTGCAATCCGTATCTTTACCTTAATTTCCGACTCCCTTACTCTCCCTAACGCCTTTCCCATTAATAGTTTCTCGCCTTAGTTCCGTAGCTCGTTTAGTTAGTCTAGTTCTACTCGTCCAAAACCCCCCTTCTCGACCCAATCATTCTCGGACTTTGACTTAACCAACTTCACATAGACCGTCCCTGTGGATCGATCCCGACTTGCCGCTACTACGTAGTAGTATTTCGGAGTTTATAAATATTGTTTGATCGTGCGGGTCACGATGCTCGCGCATCGAAATGCCGCCGTTGCCGGGGACGACGATAGTTAATTGAGTTTTAGTCATTGTGTTTGGGTAAAATAATAATAATAATAATAATAACAAAAAAGGTTAGTCTTTTTGTTTGCTTCTTGGATATCATATTTCTTGCCTTCTGCATTCATCTCATTTGTTGGCCAATTTCTTTTATGTCTCTCATGATGACCTTAGGCGACCATAGTAGACTCTATGACCACATGGTTACCTCACCTATAAACATTAGAGATGAGGATAGAGCGAAATTTGAAGTGGATCAAGTATTTATCACGATGGTTCAAAGAGATATGTTTTGGGGATTGCCTAGTGAAAATGTGCTTGACCACCTTACGAAATTTCATACAAATTGTTTAGTTGCAAGGAAGAATGGTTTGCCAATTAACACCTTTAAACTCTTAGTTTTTCCTTTCACCCTTGGAGGTAAAGCCAAGAAATGGCTACGTTCTTATCCTTCTAACACATTTTGTACTTGGGATGATCTTGTTCAAGCCTTTCTAAACCTCTTCTTCCCATATCACAAGACCAAAAAACTTAGACGAGAGATCCTTACCTTTGAACAAGGTGAGTTTGAGTGTTTAAGTAATGCTTGGGATAGATTTCGAGATTTATTAACATATTGCCCACGCCATGGGATTTCGGTTTGGCTAACCACCATAATATTCTTTGACAACTTGCTTGAACACGTTAGAGACTTGATTCATATTTCGGCCGGTAGAAACTTTTATGAATTAGGAGATGATGAGGCGAGATTATTGCTTGAGAAAGTGGCTAGAACCGATGCCCGTAAGGGATATGGGAGAGTGACACCTTTGAGAGAACCACCGAGAGTTGAATCTTCCTCTCTTGTTTGTAATGTTCAATCCTCTCTTGTTAACTCTTCTCCAATTTTTGTGAATAAATTGCAAGTTTCTTCACCTTATGCCATTTGTGATGATGTGAAACATGAATTTAATGCTTCCTCTTCACCTCCACCCCTTTCTAATTTGGATATAATATATGAAGAAGAAGAAGAAGAAGAGGATGAAGAAGAAGATGTGCATATTGCTCAATTCCAACATGCTCCCCCACTCCCTTTGAATACATGTATTGTGCATGATTCTCCATTTCATTTGATTGATAATGATGCTCTTGATAATAATTTTATGGAGTCATGTAAGAATTGTGATGATGTCAATGTGTCTTGTAATGATGATGTGCTTGAGCTAATTAACTCCTCTTCTATGCAACATGATATGAGCTCCAAGCCTATAAATGTGACACTTGACGATAATCTTGGGAGTAGGAGATGTGTTGGTGACGAGGTTATTGAGAAGACTCTTATGGAGGAATTTGAGGGTGTTGATGAGCCTTATAATGAGGAAATTATGAGTATGTCTTGTGATGTTCTTCACATGAAGCGGGATGATGATTGTGTGTTAATGGAGGTTGAGAACCCCGTTCTTTCCCTTGAGAATGATTGCATCCCCCACTTTGTTGATGATGAGAGTAAATGTGAGGACATACCTACAACTATTTGTGATAAGCCTATTGAGCTTTCCATGACCAACACCTTTGAAAATCCGACAATTGAGAGCTTATGTGAGGTTGTGATGCATAATCCTCTATTTGAGCGCATGATAAAGGGAGTTAGAAGTGAAGAGGGTGAGATATTTGACGATGGAGCGAATTGTGGAGAAGCTCCTAAGACCCACCTTATTGAGGAGTATGAGACATTGAGTGATAACGGAAATGATGAGGAGTACTCTAATGTGATCATTATTGAGGTATTATCTAAGGATGACTTCTTTTACCCTCACCATCTTGATAAAATGTCTGTCCTTACCTCTTTACAAGCCTCATTTGAGCTAGACTTGAATGGTTCCTACACCATATATCCTCCATCCTTTTTGATATTCCTTCCTCACTCACGTAAGGAGTTTAACAATGACATGAAAGCGCCTTTTGAACATAGAGGCATGATGGATACTCTATTATTTGCTTTGACCTCTTATGTTTATTTTCTATCTTTGTGCATCAATGCTTTCTATTGTCATTTCTTTGAGTTCCATGCAAGATTGTTTGATCTACTTCTAAGAGCATTGAATTGCTTTTTACTTGAAAACTCGAATGAGTTTTTCCTCGGTAAGTTGAAATCGAAATTGTCGGGTCCATTCGAGGTGACCAAGATACAACCATTTGGATCAATTGAAATCTGAAGCCCGAAAACCGGGAAGTTTATGGATAACGGACAACGCTTAAAGATTTATCATGCCGGTCACGTTCGTGAGGCCTTTGTTAACGAGAAACTTGGTGAGCTCCCGTTGGGGAGCATTGGTTAACCTCCTCTCAATTTGATGTAGGTTTGGTGGTATTCTCAACAACCACCTTGTATATATGTATCATATTTCTTTGTGTTTGTTAGCTTTGTTAGCTTGAGAACAGGATGAACTTGAATTTCACCATGGAGCATTTATTTGGATGAAGATCAAGCTTTTGGAGAAGTTATGAAGCTTAATTTGAAGACCACAATCATGTTTGTGGGAGATATTGATTATGTAATGTGAGTTGTGTCGTTATTTTAAATTTTTAGGTGATTATTGAAGAGCCATGAAATGGCAAGGTAGAAAAACGAAGAAAACTAGACCGCCGGGTGAAACTTCGCCCGGTGAGACTTGACCGGGCGAAATTTCGCCCTACGGAAAAGTTGCCAGATTTGCCGGAATTGACGAAGACACCACCGAACGAAATTTCGCTCGATGAGATTTTTACCGGGTGAAATTTCACCCGGTGGAAAAAAGTTGGCAAAGTCAATTTTCATGACTAAATACCGTCGGGTGAAATGTCACCCGATGGTGCTTGACCGGGTGAAATTTCACCCGGCGACATGAGCTTGAACGGATCACCTTTACCCTATTTCCTCACTACAAAATCAATTCCCTCCTTCCCAAATATCCCACATAACTTTCCGTCCAAAACATAAACACCAAATATTTACAATCTACTTTAAAAACTTTCATTTCCCTCCTTAACTACCTTTATTTATATCACCTTCACCTTACATTCATTTCACCTTATCACTCCTCATAAAATCAAACAACCATACCCGAACCACATTCATACCACCTCTCCATCTTGGGTGATTATTTTGGGTGCTTGAAGAGGTGAAGCTAAAGTTTTTGGGAATATTCTTGCAAATTTATTATTATGGAGGCAAGGGCAAAGCGAGCCGCTCGAAAGCAAGGTATGGCTTCGACTTCTACACCTTCTAAATCTTCCAAATCTTCTAAGTCTTCTAAGCCTACAAATTTACCTTGTCTTAATACTTCTCTAGCTCAGACCTTCTCTGAAAAGATCTTTCAGAGCACTAGGTGGCCTTGTCCTCACACAATGACCAATCTAGGAATAGTAGACGATATTAGAGAGTTATCGTCAAGGACCGGAACTAGCGAGCTCCTTAGGCTCGCGGCCTTCACCTATAAAGACCTTACTTGTGAGTTCTTAGGAAGTTTTGCCATTGACAATCCGACCACACCAAGAGCGGTCAAATTTAGACTATTCGGCAAACCCCACCGTTTGACTATTTCCGAGTTCGGCCTAGTGCTAGGCCTACCCTCATCAGGTACCGGACTTAGTGAACCCTCGAGCAATGTACAAGCTTGTGTGTCTAGGAGAGACCTTTGGAAGCGCATATCACGCTGTAAAGGGGGTTACGAGGCTAACTTGTCCTTTGCCTCCGAGATCCCTAACCCCGCAATTCGCTATTTTTGCGAGATGCTCTCCCACTGCTTGTTACCCTCGGCCGATAATATTTATACTCTTAATGTGTGTGTCCTGCAATTGATTTGTGACTCTTTGTTTGGTAACCCTAACCCTTTAGACCTACCACTTGTCGTGGCGTTGCACTTTCACCGTACCATTGTCACCCAACGCCCCTCCTTAGATTGTGGAGGTCTTGTGACAGTAATTGCAAACAAATTGGGTTATTCGACCGACCACCTCACCCCACTAGACAATTCCATATGGCTTGACGAGGCCTATTTTCCGACTTGGATTTTTCATGTATCTCATTAGCGCCTCGTCTACATTAGACGTGGAAGAGCTTTAATAGTTCCAAACACACACCAAACCACTATCCTTGTTCACCACAATTGGGACCTACCCTTGGGTCCCGGTGAATTCCAACTGACCAAGACTGAGTCAGGAGGAAGGGGAGTTTGGGAGTATGCACACTACGAATTACCCGAAGGTCGTACGATCTATGACCTTTGTGAGATTGAATTTAACTTTGCCCTATCGCTTAGCGACGGTTCGGAGGAGTTTTCTCCCGAGCCATCCTCCGAGGGTATACCCTTTTTCTATGGGTCTCCTAGCGCTTCAATTGCGTCAGATGATCACTCGGACTAGACCCTCTCCCGGAGTTGGTGGTGTGGGTGTGTGTTGTGTATTTGTGTGTGAGTTGGGTCGGTGAGTCCTTAATCATCTATAATTGCACGTCCTTTGGTTGATTCCGTTCTTGTTCCTTTTATCTTATTGTCGTTGTGATTGATTTATCTCTAACATAACTTTGCAAGTTGTCCCATTGTTCGATTGTTGCGGCCGAAGCGGCCTTGGTTTTGCTCCCGGTCATTAGGCGATGTGATTACGCCATTGACCTTTTTAAAATCCAAATTCTTCTCATTTTCTCAAACTTTTCTTAATCCGGGCTAGGTGAGGTGACTACACCTACGCCCCTTTTTCACCCTTTCTTTTAATTTCTTTTCATTTATTTTATTCTCATTTTCTTAGTCACTTGGCTAAGGTCTAGGTGATGTGATTGCACCTAGGCCCGCCACCCTTTTATCGTTTTCTTTTCGTTTGTTTTCTTTCTTCAAAAATTTCAAAAAATCCAAAAAACATTTGAAAAATTGTAAAAATCCAAAAAGATTTTTCTTATTTTTCTTTTTCCGTCTTTTTCGATCTTTTCCCCTACTCGTGCATTGAGAACAATGCACAGTTTTAGTGTGGGGGAGGGATCTACTATCCTTTTGTTTTTCAAAACTCTTTCCAAAAACCATAAAAATTGAAATTTTTTGAAAAACCAAAAACTTTTTCTTTTTATTTTCCTTTTCTTTTTCCCTTTTTCTTTTCTCGTTTTTGTTATGTTTTCGTGTCCCTTGTATAGTCCTGTTCTCTACTCATACAGGTAACCACCACCTTGATAGCACAATTTGAAGAGTTATAGAAGCACCCCGCTAGGTAACTTCCTTCCTTTTCGCTTTCTTATTTACTTTCGTAGAGGAGTTAGGTTGTTGCTATTGGGAGGCTCTCGAAGAGATGAGCATTTTGGGTGTTGTGGTTGATTTTTGTGCTTGAATGTCGATGGAGTACAGAGTGCATGACTTTACTCGTGTTTTCTTTTATTTGCCTTTTCTTTTTCGTGTGTTTCTTTTGTTCTTGTATAGCGTGTCTAGGCCTAAATGTTTTCGAAAACCCGATTACAAACTTATTACAAGAGTCTACATTCCATCGTAGATAACCCATTGTAGATTTTGGACCTTAATCTAGTAGAATGACTCAAAATCAATGAACTTGTTGATCCTTTAGCTTGAGTCCACCTTTTCTACTAGAGGTTTACTTCAGGGTTTGCATTTGACCACCTTGACCACCCACGGAGGAGTTAGGCCTTGGTTTCCGCATCCCGTCTTCTAGCAGACCTTGCTCGAATGACCATTGCACCTTTAGTCCAAATTCTCCATTTTTTGTGGGTTATCCGGGAAAGGCGCCGTTCTCGGTTACCTATTTTTCCTCCACCTATACATCACCACAATAAGTTTACACAAAAATAACCTCCAAGCTTGGTTTTGAACCACATCAAAAAGCCAAAAAAGAGCAAATGAAAGCAAGAGAAAAGGGCACAAAAATATGAAAAACAAAGGAGAGAAAAAGAGCCACTAGTACAAAAACCACTTGTGGCTTCGGTTAAAAAGGACATATGGTTTCGGTTATATAGGCGTAGTAAATTGAGGCGTAGCATTAAATCTATGAGTTGTGGCTTCGGTTGTGAACTGAAACCAAAAATTGGGAAAAGGCTTCGGTTGGTGAGATGAACCGCAACCAAAAGTACTTTTCGCTTCAGTTGTTTAATAAGAACCGTAGCCAAAGGTTGGTAAAAGGCTTCGGTTGATGACTATAACCGAAGCAAAATAGTATATTAATGGCTTCAGTTCATAATAAATAACCGAAACCATTTCTCATTTAAAAATAAAAAAAAATTACTCCAATAATTTCACATTGATCTAAATTTAGTAATTACCAAAAAAAATTGTACATTATCCAAAACAATAGCACCTTAAAGTAGCTCTAGCTATTGAAAACTCAACATCCAAAACTATAAAAATTTCAAAGAACAATTCAAGCTTACACTTGATCAACCGTGCTAATAATAATTTTTAAAAAACTCCAAAAAAATCAATCTTCAAAAGAATGGTCCCTTGTATCCATTGATCTAGGCTGATTTGAGCACTTCATAACAATATGCATCTTCCTTTCTTTCACATTTCAACCATCCAAAAGCTCAATTTAAGCACAAGTTAATCAATACGAAGTAGTCAATATTGTCACCAAACTGCTCAAAATTTCAGCTACGATGTTAGTTAACAAATTAAACAATTACTAAAAATGTCATCAGAAGTTACTTGGAAGACTAGAGTTGAAAATGTAGAAGTTAACCTGGGAGGCTGCTAAATCTTAATTTTGTAACCATTTCACCTGTGACAAAAAGATGGTTGAGATAGCTCAACGAAGCCTAGCCCCTACAAAGAATATAATGTGATTCTACGGGAAAAATATTGGTGAAAGTACAACGAACATAATAATTTATAACACAAACTGAAAGGAGACGTGAACAAACATTAGACTTTATAAGACAAACTAAAACCAATAAAAGAAACTTGGGAAATAAAAGCGTCAACCAAAAAATGACCCCTATTGAAAGAAACTCATACCGAACATTCAGATCACTTAACCATTGTACATCAATACAAAAAATTCCAAGCATCAAAAAATTCCAAGCATCCTATTGAAAGAAACTACCACTATAGAATGATAGAAGGGGTAAACAAAAATTCCAAGCATCAATACCAAACCAATGTACATCAAAGCGATTATAGCTATCAACTACAGTAACCATGTGTGATTGAAAGTTACAGATAAAAAAGAGGGGGGGGGGGAGCATAAATTTTATAAAAAATACAGTATGAAATATGAGCTTGTTATCCGAACCAAAGAAGTCTAACCATTGAGATTAACCAAAAATGCATACTCCTAAGTTTAAATTCGGAAGCACATAAAAAAAGTTGCAACAAAAAGCCAACACCCCATTATCAATCAACTAATATACTTCCCTGTACAATTTGAGAATGGGAGGTAAGTAATTAACTTTTACCAACAAGAGCATATCAATTTCAAATTTTAATTACCCGATATGCTCATCAAGAAATTAATTGATGGAAGAAAAATGAGTAAGATATTAAGGTACTCCTATAATTAGTTAATTGTTATTTCAGCCCATACTTACAAGACATCTTCGTTGTTGGACTTGCCTCCTATTTGATTTCGTTTGATAACGGGGACATTAATGTGAGCTGGGTTTACACCCCAACTCTACTATGTGACCAATTGTTTGTTTGTCGCCTTACATGCAACAGAATATATAACACACTTTCAGAAGCTCTTGTTTTCATTTAAAAAGAATATGAATTGATTGAGATGTCAGACACCCAAGTCAAAGGATGGATTCAAAGCAGTATACATACCCAACAAGTAGATCTAGTATTCTTGAGAGAGAAAGGGGAGAAAGGAGAAAGAAAGATAAAATAAAAATGTGTACAATGTAGACTAATTGGAACGTGAATCGTCAAATGTCTCTTCAAAATGATAGTAGTGCGTGATTTTTTCTTTTTCTTCAAATGGAAATTAGTGAGTGTGTGAGATGATGAGTGTGAGAAATGGTATTGGCCACGTGGTTCATTCCAAATGAAAAATGGGTTTGAGGATATTATGCGAGTATGGCATCAGTTAGTATGGGTGTGTGTGATGCACTAATCCTTGTAAATGAAATGCAATAAAAAAGTGTGAGCTCAGCCTAATTGCATTGATCATGTACAAGATGCATACTAATGTAGTAATGTCCAAAGGCTCGTATCTTTTATCAATATGGACCAAAATAAATTCAGAAAGCGCAAACAAATGACGCATACTCATTTAATAAGATCAGAATGCATTTGACAAGTACTGCCTGGATTGTCCAAGACAGCCTGCATTCCTCATATAAATGGTCCATAATGACAATTTGGATTCTTCTTGTAACGCTGCTTGCATTCAGGTTTACCGTAGCCTTGCATTCCCCATTATGCAGCCTGAAATTCAGTGCAACCAAGCACAAATGGCAGCCCTGATACATGAACTAAATGCGTCAAATGTAGCCCAAATCAAAGGAAAGGTGAAACTTTAATCGCGACTGAACTGCATATGATATTTCCATTACCATGTGCTGCATTGAATTGCAACAAGCTATCGGTAAAGCACACCTGATGAAATGCTCTTTCCCTCAATAAATAAAATGCAGTAGTAATGCATCACCAAAATGCAGCCTATATCACATTATAAAATGTGAAATTTACATCATCTGAAGCAACTTGAATTTATTGAATTACGCAGCAGCTCACAAATGACCCTTTACGCATCTTGTTTTAGTATCAACCCTGAAACTGTGGCTGCAGCATGACAAGCAAATGACAACCTGTACTGCCTCTCTTAGCTAAAACCATGTGCAATTGCATTCAACATAATATTAATTAAATCAACCAATGCTAATATACCGGAATATGAATGATTTGAAGGGAGAATGGGATTTGGGAGGTAATTCCCGGAATTTGCGAGGTACACCCATCACAGCCTGCACAACTATTGTCAGACTGCATTTGATTCATAAGAGATGCGGCCAGAACTAGTAAAAATGCAACCCACCGTGACATGAATTGCAAACAATAGCGTGAAATGTAACCTTGAATTAGTAGAAGACGAGCAACATGATTTCAGCTCTAGTGCAGCCCAAATTAGCAACCCATCATCTTTTGCTCTCCTCTAAAATACAGTTTTCAACTTCAATTAACACAGACTGCTTTAGTTGTAAAACATAATATATATTATACTGAAACAACGATACAATGTCCTCGATTGTGATACTAATAGCCATAGTGACAAGAAACGCATAGCCCCATCTGACCAAGTCTTCAGAAACCTTGGTTAGACAAACGAATCATCTACACCCAAAATGACAAACTAGTAGAAATTTTTTTCTATAACGCAACACAGAAAAGTGATGAAGCAACAAAGCAACCATGATCACAAAGCAACAAGGGATGAAGCAACAAGAATTGAATTCACTTACTAATTGAAGCAACGTTACAACGGATGAACAAACACTAGTAGAAAAAGGTGGAATTGCGTCTCCTCATTTGAGGCGTTTTAGGCACAATGCTGCAAATAATTTAACTTTTTTTTAAAGAAAAAATGCTTGGTGAGTCATTTTAAGGGATAAATGGCAAAAAATAAGGGAAAAAAAACAATACTAGTGCTGCGTCAAGTTTGACGCCTCTTCATGCCTCACCATATTATTCTTTAGTTTATATTATTAAAAAAATGAAACCCCCAACCCAATATCCCTTATTCGTATATCCCAATTCCCAAACCCTAACCTCCTGCTTTCTCCTTCGTCCCCGAAATATCCCCAGCCCAGAATACCCTCGACGCCCAGAATCCCCTCGAAGCCCCAGATACTGCCGAATGCTCGTCGGAGGCTCGCCGGAGGTCGGTCGAAATTCACTTCAAATTCTCCATCTTCTACTCTCTTTCAGTGATATACCATGTTTACTTGATCAATTCTTTTGCAGCATCATCAACGAAACACCATCGCCGGTAGCTGCTCTACGGTGGTAGGTCCCGTCGCTGGTGATTGTCGTCATATTTCTGCGTGCTGTTTGGTACGTTCGCCAGAATTCGTTATCTCTCTGAATTCTTTCTTCATCTTTAGTCATCATCTTATAATCTTATTGATGGACTACATTTTATGCATTTGCTATTGCTCAATTTTTGCTAATCTTATGTTTTCTGCATTTATTTGTTGAATATTTGAATAAAGATTCAACCTTTGGTTTGATTTGATGACTATTTTGCTTTGGAATGTCTGTTTTTGTGATAAATATTCTATTTTCGTGTTTAATTATGCTGAAATCACCCTTTTTTTAGCAATTGATTAGGCTGCTCCGGTCGCTGGTCGTTGCTCCGGTCGCTGGTCGCTGCTCCGGTCGCTGGTCTTTGCTTTCTGGTCTTCTGCTCCGGTCTTCTGCTCACTGCTCGGTAATTTCACCGGGATTCGAACTTTAATTTGATTTGATAAAATTGGTTGATTGCTTTAGTTAGCTAATTTTTTAGGTAGCTTGATCAGTGAAGAGAAAATTTAACTAATTCTTTAGGTAGCTTGATTGCTTTAGTTAGCTAAAGTTTGCTGGAATGTGGAAGCGGAAATGTTTATTATTCAATTCCGAGATTATATATATATGTGTGTGTGTGTGTATATATATATATATGTGTGTGTGTGTGTGTATATATATATATATATATATATATATAAACTTCTGAACAATAATAATATATATAAACTACTCCATATTAAAAGAACACGGTAATAATAATAAAAAGTCGTTTGTTTCATATATATATATATATATATATATATATATATATATGAAATTTACACAACAAATGTGCATGCTAATATAATCCTTGTTTTAAAAAAAAGTGCGGAAAAAATAACATCGATTGATAAAACGAGTTGGCAATACAAAAAAGTTCTAATAATGACTACGGTAAAATTAGGCTTCGCTAATATCTAAATTGTCATTGTCTTCGATATCCTCGTCTTCAATTTGGTCGAATAAATATGTCGCCCAAGTATTTCTAACCTCGTCAATATTCTCTTGATCATATGAGTCATGAATTCCGGGAAAATACTGCAAAAAAAAAGACAATTAACATATAAATATACGTATCTGTATGCTACTCCAAATTATCAAAAGCTTTTCACGTATTCTATCAACCTTAACACTAAATCTTGGATGATGACTTTATTAAAGGTCGGATATTTTCACAACAGTTGAACCTGTAGAATGCCGTCATATAGTAGCAATTTGACAAAATTCAACCTTGAACTGTAAAAGGCCAAGCTTAAACCATGAGTACATAAGGCTTCCGAAAAATTCAACCTTTTCCAGTGATATATAACAATATATAGAACATCTATCAAAGCCAGAAATCCTCCTACCACCAATATCCTCATAACGAGTACATATGAAGCATCACCAAACAAGATAGAGTACAAAGACTGAATCACAAAGGCATATGCTAGTGACACCACTATTACTAATGGTCTAGGATAGACATTTCATTTTTCATACTAAAGAAAAATATCCTCAAAATTGTCAAATCACAAAGACATTGAATGTGTTAATCAACATACAGAGAGACAGCCAGCTTTATCAAATCCCACAAGACAGTTTAATACTAACAATTATGACCTGAAGTCTCTTTAATCAAACGAATTCCAAATTGACAAACTTGACGAAGAGCAACTGCTGTAAAAAACGCAAGCTCACAATATTATCCTCAAAATTATAGTGACAAACAGGAGAAATAATGCTCTCAAAAGGATGTCTTCCAAAGAAGGGCCTTTATCGAAAACTATTGACGAGTGATGAGATGTGAAAACCTTGGGTTATGAAGGAATGCCAAATTTTCAAAAACAAAGCTACTACTCTGTACTCGCAACTTAATAGTGTGTACACTAAACACATGTTATCGTATCATTTGCTACAACCGATACTGAACCAAATAGACATACTGAGGTCATTATGGGAAGAGCAAGCAAAGCATTAAAAGCAATGTTTCTAAAAAAAGATCTTCCAAAAATTAATCCAGTATTCCGGAGAGAAAAGGGGGATTCAATATGACCAGCCATGAGGAACCAATTTGCTTAATTTTGAACAACAATGTTTCAATGAGATAAGTAAAGTCATTTTTTATGGACAAGCTTTAACCTAACTTTGCAAAATTAAAATGCAAAACTACTCAACATTTCATTTGTGTCGAGTTTTTGTAACAGAAGTTAGAGAAGAAATATTCAAGTGCACTTATCTACCATCTACTAAACAAAGAATGTAATTTTAAAACATATTGTATTGAGCAGCATCAAAATCAAAAAAATAGAGGATGAAAACACGATATTAAGGCTATCCTTTTTGAGGACAGAAGCACAGCACAATAAATTCATAGACGGATACTCACAATAAAAATCATTAGACGGTTCAATAGCGAGCTAAAATCTCACATCATATCTAAGTTGAATTTTAACGTCTTCAAAAGTTTCCACCTTTTCATTCAAATATGAAGTTCTATCTTTCCGAGGGAGCTAACTATGTTACCCCGACACGACAAACGACACTTGGATACTTCAATTTTTACCTAAAACAGCCGACACCTAAGGCATAACTTCTTAGAGGTTTACATATCCTTTCCTCACAGCTTCGACATGTAAAAACTACGAATAAAGCAGTAACAGATTACTGCACTAAACGGCCTACTGTGATTATCAAGCTGCTGCATGGCGGAATCTGCTAAGAAATGGATCTTTATCATAGTTCCATACTTCAATGTATAGCAAAATCAAAACAAACATCAAATATTCAAATCCAATAAACTTTAAGCAAACATAGGATATTAGCAAAACGATGAATACACATGGATATGAATCAAATGCAACAGAACAATCATTATTTCAGATCTCGATAAGTTTAACAAATCAAATGAAACTTTAATTTGAACAAAAAAACCTGAAACTTGGGCGTGGGAAATTTGCAGTTCACATTCAAATTTTGAAGAAAACTTGGGTGTTGGTTTGCTGGACAATTTAGGGACGGAGTACGTAGGCTGGATAAATCAGGTGGATGAATTTTAATTTGGGTGGGGAGGAAGACGTGCGTGCGTGGGACTGGGAACGAAATAGCCTAGGAAGTACATAGGCGGGATTTAGCGCCCATATTTAGTTGGAATTTGTTTGTAGTTAAGAGACCGGTTATTTGTAATTAAGGTTTCTTAATCTATGAAATCGGTTATATAAGTTCATTGGTGTGTTAAATATAATTTTAAGAAACCGTGTATATTAGATAAATGGTCTCTTAAATTTGGTGTGTTATAGATGTGATCGGCAAGAAATGTTTTACTACTTCATTTGATATTAATGTATTATTTAAGGACCTAATTGGTGTATTTTTAGGTTTCTATACATGTGATGGACCGCAATTGGATGTATGGTAAGCGTAATTCAAAGGAGTTTAAGAAGGGAGTGGAAGAATTTTTTAGAGTTGCGCTAGATTATGCCAAAAGTACGGGCGATGAGGGTTTTTATTGCCCTTGTGTTGATTGCTCTAACGTGGAAATGCTTAACGATATAAGGTTGTTGAGGGAACACATTACTTGTCGTGGGTTTAGAATAAATTATCACAAATGGATATGGCACGGTGAAGGAGGGCTGTACAAGGAAAATACCAATGTAAATAATCATGTGAAGAAACATTCCGAGACCGTGGACCATGTAACGGAGACCGAAGACCTTACAGAAACCGAATACCATGTAGAGGATGATGTTCTAGTTGAGGATGTTGTAATTGGTGACGAGGAGGAAAATTTGGGTGATGACGGTGATGAGGATGACAATGATCGGTTAGACGAGATGTTTGGTGATGTAGAAGATCAATTTAGCAGTCATCGTAATGTATTTGAGAATTTGACTGAGGCATCTAAAACACCGTTATATCCAGGGTGTAGCAAGTAAACCACCTGCAATTTGGAAGCATATAAAAGTAGAAGATTGGAATCTTTTTCAACAACTCAAAACTACAAGTCCAGCCAAGGTATGTGAATGACAGATTTCAAATATTTACATAATTCTTCCATATCTAAGTTCATTCAAAGAACTGAAGTTACTTTTTGATTTATCTATTTATTTTTATAGAGAAAAAGCTAGAGGGCTATTGAGTGTGCAAAAAAGAATGAATATCATCATCATTTGGGTCAATATGACTTTGACACCGCTCGAGCTATATGGATAGAGGATAAGTTTTATCCAGAGAGCACGTCTGTTGGAACGGACTCAACGGCCTCCGTGAGCATTGATATCAACCGAGCGGATGACTGGAATTGTGCTATGCATTCAAAAGATAAAGAAACTGGCAAATATGTAATAAAGAACCCTAGAACCGAGGAAGTAGCGGGAAAATTGGTAAGCACATCACTACACTAATCTCTTAACAATGTCGTGTCATTCATTTTACTACAACTTGTTTTTATAGATGCTTGAGAAATAATATCCATGTTTCGTTCTAAACTAGACTTTGACATTAAAGTTCTATTTATTATTTTAGAACATTACAGTATTTGACACTTCTTCACCGAGGTTATGTTTCTTTTGTAATTTTTCAATTGTCTTAGATCGATTTCAAGAAGAAGGAAACTGATGGAGTGATGGTTCCATATAGAAACAATGATGCTTTGTACTTTGCCCTTGGTGAAAAGGAAGATCACCCAAGTCGTGCAAGAGGATTTGGAGGAGTAAATGTGAGCGTGAGAAATGCATTTAGGGTATCAGACAAAGCTAAAGTTTCAGTGAAGAGTTCAGAGGATCGTGATGCTCTAAAAAAAGAGCTAAAAGAAGAGCTCAAAAATGAGATGGGATTAGAGATTCAAAGGGAAATGAAAGAGGAGCTTAAAATTGAGATGAGATTGGAGTTTCTAAGTACTTTATCATCTATTTTGCAAGGAATGGACTTACCAACCGCAAAATTACATGATGTTGTCGAGAAGTCCACGGATAATGACACAAACCACCAGAAGCTTTCTATAGCAAAAGTGATTAAGGTAAAAATAATAAAACATAATCGATTGTTGATAATAAGCATATATAGATTGATAACTTAAGCTCACAAATTTACTCAATTTGTAGGATGATACTCCTTGTCGTCTTTTTATGAAAGTTCCTCAAAATGGATTGTTATATGAGGTGGCCCGTGGTATGACATTTCAAGGAGATGTGTGTCATCAAAGTGTAGTTGCATTGGATCATATAAGGGTAAAAATATATGTGGTTCCTAAAGAGTTTGAGAACCTTCCACTTCCAGTTCCCTTGCCAGCATATGATCTCAATTTGTTAATTGATGCGGTTGGAAGTTTTGTGCAATGGCCAATTGAATTTGTGAGGGTTGGGAGTGAGAGTTGCCTTGATGGAAAACAGAAAGAACTAATGGGTAGCAACTCACATCTCTCAAAATTGTCAACTACACCAATAAAAAATCATTCTCAAGAGTTGGTTGTGCAGTCATTAAGTCCAGATTGTCAATGGTTGCAAACACTTGTTAATGCAATGGGCATAGGAGAAACATTTTCGATCCACTTTGATGCGGACTCCCCACTGTTCTATTACACAGAGGAACGAAAAAATGAAGTTAACCAAGAAGATTTGAATCAATTTCTCCAAGGGAGTGAGCTTACTATTCCAATTGTGCAGATTTTTATGAGGTTATGTGCTAACCTATCTACTACAATCATTTAGTTACTTTTGATTTATTGAAGTATAACAAAGAAAGCAATTTATTTGTTTCCAAGGGCATAATTTTAATGTATAATGTTTGTATAGGGCTCTTCAAGAGGACCTAGTGAAAGAAAAAAGTGGAGTACACATTGGATGGTTATGCCCTGCCATTACGGCCGATGGTAGATTGATGAAAAAGATGGATGATGCAATATCGTATATTAGAAATGCGTTCTTAAAGTCTAATGCTACACTTAATGGCAATGAGTTCATATTGGCGCCAATAAGTGATAGGTAGTACAAATAAACCTTATAGTATCATTGGTTTTTCTTGTGATTTGTCATTTATTTAATATTTGAAACACCGTAATATCTTTGTGTTTTCTCCAATGTAGTAAGCATTGGGTCTTACTTGCGATTTGTCCTCAAACTTTCACCATTTATTTGTTTGATCCAATGACTCTCAAAGATGGTAGAAATTTACGTGTGAAGATGATCATTGATTGGTAAGTAAAGTTAAAACTTGTATTTTGTTTCAACAAAGTTTTAAAAGTAATTAAAATATTCAACATGTTATCTTGTTTAGGGGCTTAAAGAAGTTCAGGATGAGTGATGGTCATATGAAGATGAAAAGATATGAGCCATTATGGAAATCTATGAAGGTAATTAACTAAAAGACTACATTATTTTTCTCGATTTTTGTTTACACTTTAATTCTTACCATCCGCAAAATTTTGAAATTATGAATATTTTCTGTTACGTGGTAGTGTCCTCAACAAAGTGGAAGTGTGGATGATGGCTTGTTCGTGATGCGGTTAATGTACGATATAGTTAATCGTTGCTCAACTGCAAGTGACTTTGAAAAGGTAAGCAATTGGCCAGTTAATCATTCTAAAATTTTCTTTTAATCGTTTTGGCTTAACTCCATGATCCTTTCCCCAATCATCTCATCATTGCCATGCTATTTGTTTATCCGAGCTAAGCCATTGTTACAAGGTAATTATATAACATTGAAGGCACTTCAAAAGTAATCATCCAACCTCTACAAATTAATCATTTTTATACGGTAGGTTGATGCGGAGGAGATGTCATTGAGTATATGTTGGCATATAGTACAAAAGATGGTTTCTTTGTAGTGGTCAAATTAGGTTTAATTTGTAGGCATTCTTTGTAGTAAAGTTGGAGTTTGTAGTGGTAAAATTAGGTTAAGTTTGTAGGCATTCTTTGTAGTAACATTGAAGGCATTGTATGTAGTAGTAAATAAAATTTGTGAGGTGGGTGTTTGTTTAATTAGTTCATTGCAACCTCGTTGATATTATAAGTTACCTATAATAAACTACATACGATCTTTTTACATGAATATATGACTTTATTATCATATTTATGTGTTCAATCGATAATAATTCGTCGTTCTTGTGTGTTTTTAAGGTTTGGATCTTACAAAATGAGCAACCCTACACCTACGGTGAAGATGAGATGAATGAATTACGGGACAAGTGGGCTGCGTACTTTACGAATCGTTGTTATACTTGAAGTACACTGGTTAGTTGGACCATTTTGGCATGACTTGTGTGGTTTAATTGAGGTTGGACTTGTATTCATGCCACTTTTTGGACATGTGAATGTATGTAGGTAGATTTGGATGGATAGTTCAAGTAGACTAGTTAATTGGATCATTTTGGCATGACTTGTGTGGGTTATTTGAGGTTGGAATTGTATCAATGCCACTTTTTGGACATGTGAATGTATGTATGAAGGTTTGGATGGATATTGTAAGAATTTTATTTGGTTTATCAAAATGCAAATGGTTGCCGTCGAAATTATTAAAAAATTTAGAATTTTTTGAATAAAATAAATATTGCTTGCGACATTTATTTGCAGTAGACGCTTCTAACGATCAAATTAAATATATAAAATATAGAGATATTTGTGTCTTCGAATTATAAATGGTGCATCAAATTTTAGCTCTATTTGAGGCATCATATACCAAAAGACGCAGCAAAATAGGTGACATTAGAGGCGTTTTATTCACAGAAGCTGCAAAATTTTCAGAGTATTTGAGGCGTCTTTTTAAAAAAAACGCCGCAAATAGACAATTATTTGAGGCGTCACTTTTATAAACGCCGCAAATAGTCCACTATTTGAGGCTTCAAAAAAACGCCGCACCATAATTTCCAATGTGCGGCCCCCCCATATGAGGCATCATAAAAGATGCCTGTAATGTATGAGGGGTTTTATGGAGCTTCAAATCCATGTTTTTCTACTAGTGAAAAAAAGGATGAAACAATTAGGGACGAAACTTAGACTCAAAAGCAAAGATCGAAAACTGAATCCACTTACGAATTGAAGCCAGTTTAGGAATGAATTGCACAAACGGAATGTATTGCCCATTGTATGGTGCCTGTATGACTAATTGGGAATTAATGAGGGATTTGGCGGTTGTATTAGCAGGAATTGGGCGGGGGGATAGGGAATTGGGATACTGGGGATAATAAGTTGCAAATAGAGCTGATCAAATGGCCCAGGCCCGACGGCCCAACCCGACCCGGCCCGATTTTTTTCAAGAGATTGGGTCGTCGTGTTGGCCCAAAAAAGCCCGAAGCCCGGCCCAATCTTAGCCCGATATAAATTTTGGGCCGGGTATGGGCCAACCTTAAAGCCCAAATTTTGGCCTGGCCCGTTCCAATTTTTTTAAAAAAATATAACATAATTTATGTTTTTAAACCTTTGAACTTCTTTTACGTGAAAATTCATGTGTTTTTCATCCCAATTTTTTTTTTAAAAAAAAGTCGTGCAATTTTTAATTGTCCAACACCAAAACTATGTGTGAAATGTCTAATCGAGGACTCGAGGTAAACTTTGTTCATATTTCTTAATACGGAGTATTAATATATCATTATGTACTCTAGTCGTCTGATTAATTTCGAGTAAGTTTTAGTAAAAAAGAGTTTGTTTATTAGTCGGGTTGACTGCGGGCAAAAAACTCGATTAAATGTTGGTTAATTTGTGCTAATAAATATATTTTTTAAGGTGACGTAAAAAAAAATTTAACTTAATCCCGAACAATCGTTGTGACCCGATTGGGCCCGAAAAGCCCGAACGGGTCGGGCTTGGGCCCTACAAATCGGCCCGTTTGGCGGGCCCGAACCGGCCCGACCCGCTAGGTGGGCTTTTAATTTTATGGCAAATCCCGACCCAAACCCTACCCGACCCGGCCCATGATTACCTCTAGTTGCAAAGCGGAGATGAATTGCGTGAGATTCGAGTTCTGGAAAAACATGGATTCAATATAGGAGAAATTCGGAATGAGGGTCGTAATTAGCTGAGTATTACGAGTAGTAGGTAAAAGTATTAGGCTTAAATAGGCAAGGGCAGAAAGATTATTGGTTTTCATTTATGTTAATATAAATGGTCACGGTTTGGAAACTCAACCGAAACATTATATATTTGGCCACGGTTCTATGATTACAGCCGTTGCCATTTAGAACACTTTTGGCTACGGTTTATAAACATAACTGAAGCATTTTATATTTGGTTACGTGTTTTATATACGACCGTAACCATTTATAAATCCTATTCCTAAAGAATCTTGTGGTTACGATTATTATATGCAACCGTAACCTTTTCCACTAGCCAAATGTGTTTTTTGTACTAGTGAGCTACAAATGAAATCATATCATCAAAAACATCTCCTTCAAAAAAAAGGGAAGAAAAAAAAGAAAAAAAAAGAGAAAAAGAAAGAAAGAAAAAAAAAGGAAAAGAAAAAAGAAAGCCTTTTGATCGATTCGTCGCCGTGAAGTGCCTACTAGAGGACCGAGTCCCGACGAAGGAAGATAGCGGTAATTAGTCGATCCACCCCAAAAATCGTAAACACTCCACTTTTTATTTGGGATAATTTAGGAAATTCGAGTTTGGAACGACCCTCTTGGCTTAGCCAAAGAGAGCGGGACTACACCTACCTACAGTGTCGAACGAATCCAAGGTTCACTTTTTCCACTCTGTTATACGTCCCGTCGTACCCCTTTAGAAGACTAGGAGGACCTAGGCTAAGTTATCAACACTTATATTGCTTAATTGTCATAGTATTAGGCTTTGATCCTTGTCTACATGGGTGATTTATCTTGGAATGTTTATGATTGTTTTAAGTAAGTTTTCGGTGTCTTTCCCCGCCGTCTCGATGAGGGATTCGGTGTTTTATTTTTGCTTTGGATGTGTCTATTCTTTCGTGTTATGTGTTTTTGTGTGTTTAGTCGCATCCACCATTTTGAGCAAGCCCCAGCTTGCCTTGCATGGGAGTACTCTACCTCATAGTTATTTTGATGTGAGTTGAAGGGACGCAGCAGGCCCGTTAATTGCTCTGTATCGGCTTAGCGTAGTCTAGCTTAGTAAGTAGTAGCTAATTTCTTTTTGGGTCTTTGCTCGAGGACGAGCAACGGTTTAGTGTGGGGAAATTGTTGTGTATCAAATTTGGACCGTTTTTCCTCCCATTTAGACCCGTTTTTCCTCCATTTTGCGAGATTAGAGTGCGATTATCATCGTATTTTGAGTAATTCTCGCATTAGAGTCTCTCTTTTGCATTTTACGTGTTTTTGGTAGTTTTCTGTCTATTTTGATAGGATTTTCGACCAAAAACGTGTCCGAGCTTCTATGAGAATGAGAGAGAGGGAAACCGTCCGAAAAGCAAAGCACACAACTTAAAATCCAAAGTCCAAACCCAAGAGGTGAAACCTTGAGCGAGAAGGAAAAACTATAAGTCCATTGGGCATCTTCACCGGAGAGGTCGAACTTCAAATGGATATATCTAGAGTTCTAGACCTCGGATCGAAGCGATTCTAGTTGGAGGTGAAAGCTTATCTTCTTAGATTTCCAACGACATATCACACGCCCCAAACGGAGATCAAACGAGAGAGTTATGGCCCTCTGGAGTCACAGGGCAAAATTTCACCTGATGAGAATTCGACCGGGCGAATTTCGCCCGACGGTGTTCCTCCCCAGATTGCCATTTTGGACAAAAAGTTCATAGAGTGAAATTTCACCCTATGAGTTGACCGGGCGAAATGACCGGGTGAAATTTCGCCCGATGGAGAAAAGAGGCCAAAACCGCAAAATGAGAAGGAAATCTCGCCGGGTGAAATTTCACCTGGTGGGATTAATTCGTCAAGCTGCAGGGTGAAGTTTCATCCCATGAAGATGCAAAGGGCGAAGGTCTAGCTTAAATGAAAAGGAATTGGATTATGGGTTTTAAGCTTGTGTGACCCATTAAGAAGCTCTCTATAAATACTTAACCTAAGGTTTTGTGCCACTCTTGAGCCTTGAGTGTGCCTTGAGTAAGCCTTTAGGAGTATGAGTAGTTTGGAGGATTTCTAGAGTAGTTTAGAGGATTTCTAGTAGTAGTAGTTGTTGTTGTTGTAGTTAGCTTACATAGTAAAAATCTCTACAAAATTACTAGATCTTATTAGTATTAGATAATTTCTATTCAAACATTCATCATCAAGTTATCATCTTTATTAAAGATTTGGGTTTTTATTGAAGATTTAAGGGTGTTGCATGGGTTTAAGTGACAAGATCCTTGCATTATTTCTTGAAGCTTTTCTTTTATATTAGTCTTTATCTTCCTCTCTAATCTTCTCCATGAAATGGTAGTTTTCTCTCCTCTCCCTCTTCTCCATTAGTTAATTAGTTTTGTTATTGTAGTTTTCCAATAGTTAGTTTATGTCTTACTCTCACCATGCTTAGTTTCTCTTCTAGTCTCCTTATAGTTAGTTTTATCATGGGTAGTGATTAGATTTTAGTTAGGGGGCTAGGGGAGGAGGAATTCTAGATAAAGGTTTCATTTTGTGAGATTATTGCATTTGAGGGTGATATTGTCGTGATGGGATTGTTGTGTCTTGATTAACTTAGCTTGATCACCTAGGTTGACTTGACTCAGCCGGACTAATATGGGGAAAATCGTGGTTTGGGTAATTCCTTCTAGAGACCTTAGTTTATTCGTCGCGAAAGCGGGCTTAAGCTTGGTTGGTAGGAAAACCGAAAGGTGGAACCTCCCTTATACATCTTGTGATAATTCTTGCAATCCGTATCTTTACCTTAATTTCCGACTTCCCCACTCTCCCTAACGCCTTTCCTATTTATAGTTTCTCGCCTTAGTTCCGTAGCTAGTTTGGTTAGTCTAATTCTACTCGTCCAAAACCCCCCTTCTCGACCCAATCACTCTCGGACTTTGACTTGACCGACTTCACATAGACCGTCCCTGTGGATCGATCCCGACTTGCCGCTACTACGTAGTAGTATTTCGGAGTTTATAAATATTGTTTGATCGTGCGGGTCACGACGCTCGCGCATCACATGTATACAATGTGAGATACACATAAAGTGAGTTCAGGTTAGCATGTGAACATAATGGCATGTGAAATAAGCATGCGATGTGAATTACAACAAGGCATAAATTATGTGAATAGCATGTGAAAAGTAAAATAGTAAAATATACATCTTGTGAGTAGCATGTGAGAAGTAAAACAGTAAAGCATACATCATGTGAATGATATGAGAGAAGTAAACAGTAAAGTATCCATCTTTTGAATAACATGAGAACCATAATGGATATATCATCATCGAGCATACGTCATGTGAATCAACTCATTCAGCAGGTGACATGTGAAACACGACGAGTAAATAACTTTTGAACATATGTGTTCATTCAAACTAATTTATCATGTGTATATAGAATAATAATGAGGCATGCCCAAACATATGATTTAGAAAACTGTAGTCATTTAGTTTTAAAAATAATGGTTTCTTTTACACACAATGCACAGGACGTGACAACTAATGTCTCATGCGTACTTAAGGCTTGCATCTCACCATAAATGCAGGTGGGAACATCAATCCCGCCAATCATATCGATACTTGGAGGTTTACATCTCACCCCTAGTGCTCAATAGGATCGAACACCTAAATTGACTTGGTTTAGTTGACAGAGATACGGAGAAGAAGGACTGCAAGTGCATGGACTCAGAGGCTCCGATAAACAAAACATGTCCCATACACTGCTAAGGCAAAGGTCGGAAGGTATTCCGCCCCCAAAGATATCCGATATAGAGAGTGAGAGCTGATCAGTGCCCTTGTCTATGTATGCGCACACAACCAATCCATACTTTTGGTCTCGGGAAAGAGAACCTTTTCACAACCGAGCACCTCAATGGCAACTGGAAGACTACTACTCTACCGACAAACTCATAAAGAGTTGGTTGCCTATTTACTTCTTAGCATTTTCTCGCACCGGCAGGATGCATCATGGCCTCCCATGAGCAGTGACTCTGAGTGTCGTAGTTTACTTTCGAAGCTGTCTTCTATAGCATCGCCTTCTAAACTTTACTAAGATAGCGCCCAACACGAAACGTAGGCTGAATTTGGGGGTCTTATAAAGACAAAGTCTCTGGAATATCAAGCTCAACGGTCATCGTGGGGCACATGTCTAATGTCCAGCTGGATGAAACAATACCGGGTTCCATAAGAATGACCGGTCTGTGGGTTGTGTATTGACTCGGAACAAGTCATTACAACATGGAATGGTGAAGACAACTCAGAGGGTACTGCCAGGTCACATGTTCATTTTCACCATGATTGGTGTCGATAACATCGTTCGTGAAAACGTGTCTGATCACCGGCTTAGGTAACACACCGACTAGAAGTACGGTTGTTCCTATGGAATTTAAGTATGTCGATTTTAAGATTAACAAACATTATCAATCGTCAAAAAATTTATCTTAACTAATACTCCCTCCATTCAAATCCAAACTACACATTTCTCTTTTACATATTTGTCGAGGCACGTTTTGCACCGTCGATATCTTTCATTTTCCATTAGCAAAAATTATAAAAAAAATTGATATTCTTGACCTACTCATAAAGATGAATCAAACAAGATCCCACATGACTATATTTTGTCTTATAGATTGTCGAGAATATCGAAAATTCTCTTTACTTGTGAATAGTGACAAAAAAAGAAATGTGTAGTTTGAATTTGAATGGAGGGAGTAGTTTTTAGTATACTGATATAAGTGATTTGGAACATTTTATTTGAGGTATATTGTTTGAAGCGTTCATAAGTTGAGATTTGATTACAGATTCAATTATTTCTAAATACATTATTTAAGATGGGTTTCTTTATCATGACTTAGTCTATGTTGACATAAAAAGTCAAAGTTTGACCAAGATGGACTAGTCAACCCTTAGTTTGGACTTGGTCACTAATTAGTAAGTTTAAGTGATGTTTAACTCATTTAAGCATGTTTTAACTTAGTACTTTTGGGTTATTCGTCTTTTAGTACTCTATACTTTCTAGGCATAAGTATTTAGTACATTTATTTTTCAGGTGTATGTATTTAGTATTTTTATACGGTTTCGTATTTGTACAAGTATACTTATCTTTTAAAACCTATTCATACTTAGTAAAATATTTCAAAAATCAAATAAATTTATAATTATTATAAAAATTATATTTAACCATATCAAGTACTATATTTTTCAAAACTTAGAGTTTTACAAAAATAAAATTAAGTACTAACGAAATCGGTAACATTATTAAGGGTACAAAATAAGTCATTTTTCAAATGTCATTTTTGAATCACGATTTTCATACTAAATATACTTTTATGAGTTAGTCTTCCATATATAAACTCATTTTTCAGAAATAAGAAGTTTTATTATTTTTAAAAAATTAAAAACGAAAAGGAAACAATTTTTAATACTCTCTTTTAAATCTTTTAAAATACTTAAAATTTATGAAAGTTAACCCAATATTTATTTTTGATACCTATAATTGTACATAACTTAACCCCAGAAATTCAGATTAAAATACTTCATAATTGTTCTTAAATAAAATCATCTTTCCAGATCTGACCCATTTTAGTACAAATTTTGTAAATGAAAATATATAGGATGGATTTATATGAAATTTGACGTACTAATAATAGACATCATCAGAAACATAATATGCTTTTTTAAAGTCTAAGAAAAACCTTTAACATCAAGAAACATATTATTTACCCAGATAGTATATAAATTCATACAGTACCGGTTTATGAAATAAATCATTATTAAATAAAGTAAATCATAAAAACTTACTTTCATATTTTTAATATATTCTAGACACTAAGATCTATAACTTTCATGATGGAACCTAAGGCTAATTCAAAATATATTTTACACAAAGAATCGTAAACATACATCATACCTCACATAATCCATTTTAAAGCATGTATTGTTAAGTGATAAATCGACAAATAGTTAACTTTAAACTTGGTGATCTAATGATTTAGTCTTAAACATGATGTTATATGTTAGTTAGAGTCTAAAAACTATACTACGAGATTTGAGGGCGAAGAAAAATTAGGTTACCTTAAGCATAAATAATCGATTCTACAACATGTAAGAAAACGAAGATCGATGCTCCTCTTCTCTTGCCCCTCTTCATAAATTAGTTAGAATGACACAAAAACAAACTAAGTTAGTAGTTATACTATTAAATAACTTTGAAAATAAGTAGTACAACCTCCGATTTTTATTTATCTTCCCCTTTGATTAAATTATACCTCACATATATTAAACAAAGGGGAAGATTATTAAAAATCGGAGGGAGTATAAGATAAGAGAAAGAAGGGATTAATGCTCTTCAAAATGGTGGTGTAAAGGCTTAAGAACTTAGTATTATTTTGATGGTTTTCCTTTGGTTTTTAGAAAGGATTTTAAGGAGGATGTTAAGTGGATGAAAAGGGTGGACAAGAATTTGACAATTACTCAAAGTAGCTAATCATACTTTAAGAGGTACATTACCCTATTTGGTGTTTTTGATTAGAAAAGCATATTTTGAGGCTTGGATTTCAAAGTGACGGTATGACATGCCTTAAGGTGATATTTTTGAGTTTATTTGGTCACACAATGGTTAGGAAAGAAGTACGGAAATCGAATGTCGAGAACGATTCGTCGGGTGATGATTTTCGTAGTAAAGAAGTTGTCCAGTACAATATTTTTATGATGAACTTATAAATTGTAATTTTTAATATCACCATTGTGTATATCTTCGAAAATTAATAATGTTAGGATTTTGAAACGCCTCAATCGGAGTCCGTATGAGAAAATAAGAACCGTTTTACGAAATCATGCAGAATTGCGATAACGCTAGAAATTTCAGTTTTGCAAACAATGAAGTGAAATAGAAAAATTCCAAAGGTACAAGAATTGAATATTACTATTTAAAATAGTTTTTCGAGACTCGATTTATTAATATTAATCGTTATTAGAAATAACTAAAACGATCAAAGACATGGGGTGTTACAGTCATCATTTTCAAAATTGGTTCCCTTGAGAACCATGCTTCTTTTGAAAAATCATCCTTTGCGCTTTCGCTATCGTCGAGCGCACACGTAGCCACACATTTTTACGTCACACCGCACCATCGTCACACCGATTTTACAAACCCTCCCTTTCGAAAGAAAAGGTTTTCTTTTCAAAAGCTCGATCGTTTTCAAAAAAACATCAAAACTCCTTGATCCTGAGCCGGGATCGCGATCAATTTATTACGTCGTACAACCATGTGATTAGCTGTCTGTGTTAGCTACTAGAGTCACCTCTATTCGAGGTTTTACAATTTGGGTCGTCTCATCCCGAGAAGTCCCCTTTAAATCTCACCTCCGAGATTTGTGTCAAATCGTCTCATTTTAGAGACATAAATTCTTTAGGCGTTACGCCGAATACGATAAGAGTTTAAAGCACCTGAGTCCCAAAACCGATGATCGCAAACACACACGAATCAAGGGTCTCGTTTCCGCGTCGCTCGGTCAAGAGCTTTCCTCGAACATCTAAGTCATCCGATGGATCCGTCCTGACCTCTGAGGTTATCTTGCAGAGATCATCCTCCATCATGACCATCGTCCCAAACTTTAGCGTCGAAGATTTAACTCATATGGTTTACAACCGGGTCACCTCCATAACCTTCATCGAGGCCTCTATTCGTAACCTTAACGAGCGGATGGACTCCCTCGCGGTCAAAACCCGAAACCCTCCATCAATCCAAGTGAAAAAGAATTGGGCCTCCCAAAACAAGAAAACCCCTAGAGAGTTCGCCGACTTAAACATCCCATATGACGAAGCTCTAGCCCTCGCCATCCAACACGGTCTACTATCCCCTCTAGAGCCAACACCCGAGACCCCTTTAGGACAAAGAAGCAAATCGTGGGATCCCAAAGCCTTCTGCTCCTTTCACCAAGGACCTGGTCATAAGACCCAATCCTGCACCAAGCTAAAACATGTCATCCAAAGCCTAATCGAGGAAGGAGCCTTCCCCCCTCTCAAAAATAAACCACACATCCAATTCGGCACAATCAATTATGAACAATACCAACATGATCACGCCATCCACAGGGTATGGGCGGACGATGATGACGATGTCTATATCCACCAGCCAATAGTCACGATCCCCTTAACTACCACCCAAGCCAAAGATGTAAGCCACGTCACCAGATCTAGGCGACCTTACCAAAACGTCACCATTGACATACCAATCACCAACCGTACTCCTAAAAACTCCACTACCACCGACTAAATCCCTATTACCACCCCCGAAGTGCAAATAGTCAAACAGCTACAAAAAGCCAAAACCGACCTTTCCATATGGCAGCTCATAGCCAGCTCCTACAATCACCGTATGGCCCTAGTCCAAGCCTTAGTAAGGATGAACATATCCCCAACCATCACACCCGAGGATATGATAGGACATGTCCTTCAAGAAACAAAATAGCTAAAAGACCTTATAACCATCTTCGATGAAGACCTCCCACCCTTTGGACGGAAACACAACCTAGCCCTTTACGTCACAGTAACCTGTTTAGGCAAAAAGGTGCACATGACCCTTGTGGATGACGGTTTCGCCGTAAACATAATCCCTCTCAAAACCGCCCGCGCTCTAGGAATGTCAGACATGACTTCATACCCACGGAATCCGGAGTACGCGCTTATGATGGTACATGGCGCCCAGCCGCAGGGGTTGCGACTATTAATACCATTGTGGGACCCATAGAAAGGATGATGGAGTTTCAAGTCTTAGATGTCAAAACCGGGTCCTACAATATGATCCTAAGACGCCCCTAGATTCATGCCCTTAAAGCCGTACCATCCACCTTACACCAAAAAGTGAAGGTTCCCCTCAACGGTGAAATAATCACCATCCATGCCTGCCCCATGAGAGCCTTCGTAGAAAAAGTTACCACCTCGCAAGTTACGGAAGATGCCGATACCGAGTTAAGGGGATTCCATGTAGTAAACCTATTAGAACAAGACCTAGCCCCATTTGACTTCGATCAGTACTCAAACCTAGCCATTAACTTCATGATGAAGCAACAAGGGCATTTCCCAGGGTTATCACTGGGAAAGAACCCCGGCACCGCAAGCGAACTCCGAGATCCCATTGGTCAGACCCACACAATAGGTTTTCGGTACCGCGCAACCGAAAACGAAATTTGTGAGCGCATGACTATCATGTGCACACGTAAAACTGAGGGCATCCAAATTCCGCCATATGACCTCCCTAAATGGATGCTTCAAAAAGGAAGGTGACAACAAACCTTATATGGGATTTCCCGAACCAACCTACATCAAAGGCGTACGACATCTCGGGATAGAAATATTCCAAGACTGTTACTTCATCCCAGAAACCACACCAAACTCACCAAAACTCAAACCCACACCTTGTGTGGATGGCCTAGCCAACAATCTACTATTCAGGGAAGAACGCTTCGTCCCCGTAAATCCCAATGAGCTAGTCAATATGGTCATAACTGACAACCAATTTGATCCCATCTCCCTTATCGTCAATACCGACAAAAACGAAGAAGGTAGGGGGTGGAGGAAATCCATCACGTGTGAACGAGAATGGTAGGAGGTTCAAGCTGACTACAGGAGAAGGGAGGATGTTCGACGTGTCCGAGTTCGAATCCGAAACAGAGTCCGAGTCTGAGTCCGAATCTGTGTCTGAAATGGGCCAACAGTCTAGTATTGTTTGTCTCTCGTCCACATCCGTGTCTGTTCAGGATGAATCCGGGTCTGTCCCAAAAATCCCAATAACGTCGTCTCTGTTAAACGAACAGAGAGTCTCCCTGTCAAAAGTCCTCGACATGCTCGATTTAACTAATAATAAAAATACTTTAGCTTATGACTCGTCGCACTTAACATGCAATGCCATTATCGATAGCGAACGGAACGAAAATAATCATGATGATTCTTATGACCCTTATCTCCCACCAGAAACCTTCAGAGAATTAACCAGGCAAGAGTTGGGGGCCCCAGTAATTGAGGACACCGAATCCATAAACATTGGAACCCCCCTAGAAGCCCAAATCCTCATGATATGGACCTCCTTAGATCCTGCTGAGAGGGAACAACTCATGAGCTTAGTCACACAATACAAGGACGTTTTCGCATGGTCCTACAAAGACATGCCAGGCATAGATCGAGACATCGCTGAACACCGAATCCCAATTAAACCCGGGTTTAAGCCAGTAAAACAAAAGCTACGTGGCATGCGACCCAAATGGGCCCTTAAGGTCAAAGAGGAGGTAGATAAGCAGTTTAAAGCCGGATTCATACACGTTTCCGAGTACACCGACTGCGTAGCCAACATAGTCCCCGTACCCAAAAAGGACGGGAGGATTCGAGTCTGTGTAGATTTTCGAGACCTAAACAAAGCCAGCCCAAAAGATGACTTTCCCTTACCTCACGTAGATATCCTGGTAGATATACCGCCGACCATGCCCTACTCTCTTTCATGGACGGGTACGCCGGGTACAACCAAATAAAAATGGCCAAAGAGGACATGTCTAAAACAGCCTTCACCACACCTTGGGGAACCTATTGTTACTAAGTAATGCCTTTCGGACTTAAGAATGTCGGGGCAACCTAACAAAGAACCGCAACCACACTTCTACACGACATGATGCACAGTGAAGTCGAAGTGTATGTAGGCGATATGATAGTCAAATCCTAAAACCGAGAAGGGCACGTCGCTGCCCTCGAAAAATTCTTCAAACACCTACGCCAATATAATATGAGGCTTAACCCACAAAAATGCGCCTTTGGGGTTACATCTGGGAAACTTTTAGGTCACGTAGTGAGCCAGCGAGAAAATCAAAATAGATCCATCCAAAATAAAAGCCTTGCTAGACATGCCCACACCCTCAAACGAAAAGGAGATCAGGGGGATTTCTAGGTAAAGTCCAATACACTAGCCGCTTTATCGCCAAACTAACCATGGTCTGTGAACCCATCTTCAAAAAGCTCAAAATAACCAAACCCACCATTTGGGATAATAAATGCCAAAAAGCCTTTGACAAGGTAAAGGAAATACTAGCACAACCTCTAGTGTTAATACCTCCCAAAAAGGGACTACCACTTTCCGTCTACCTTACCGTAACCGAAACTGCGATGGGAGCCATGCTAGCACAAACTGTTGACAAGGAGGAGAGAGCTATTTACTACATTAGCAAAAAATTCCTCAAGTACGAAACAAAATACACACCCCTAGAAAAGACCTGCCTCGCCCTAGTATGGTCAACCAAAAAAATCCGACACTATATGCTAAGCCATACCGTACACGTATACTCAAAAATGGATCCCATCAAATACATCTTCGAAAAACATGTCCTCAACGGACGATTAGCCCGATGGACACTCATGTTGGCAGAATTCGATTTAACCTACACACCTCTTAAGGTCATTAAAGGGAAAGTCGTAACTGATTTCCTAGCCGAAAACTCGATAGAGGAAACTTCCACAACCGACACATGGTCCTTCCCTGACGAAGACATTCTGTTCGCCGAAAATGCGTCATGGGACCTATACTTTGATGCGCCTCGAGCGCGAGGGGTTATGCCGT
Source organism: Agrostemma githago (assembly GCA_958450325.1). Classification (NCBI taxonomy): domain Eukaryota; kingdom Viridiplantae; phylum Streptophyta; class Magnoliopsida; order Caryophyllales; family Caryophyllaceae; genus Agrostemma; species Agrostemma githago. The sequence continues at coordinate 52,872,213 of OY288247.1, read as the reverse complement.
AGGAATCCTTTTGATATCCCCGATAGGTGACCACATACCCATATCAGTCAAACTTGACTTCCCTGTTACCAACAACGCAGCCGAATACGAAGCCTGTCTAATAGGGCTAAAAGCCGCCGTATCTCTAGGAGTTAAAAACCTTAGAGTACACGGAGATTCATCCCTAGTAGTCAACCAAGCCACGAGCACCTGGAAGGTTTATAGCGAAAGTCTAGCCCCATGTCGAACTGAAATAGAAACAATATCCTGGGAATTCACCGAAATCAACTTCATACACATACTTTGCGAAGAAAACCAATTCGATGACGCCCTATCCAAGCTAGCCTCACTAATAAACATGCCTGACCATCTCTTCTCTATGCCTATCTACCTAGAGAGAAGCGAACAACCAGCCTACATCCATAACCTCGAAACCGACGATATCCCTGAAGGACCCTGGTACAAAGCAATCCTAGACTTTAAAACCAACGGATCATACCAAACCGACACAAACACCAAAAACAAAAGAGCCTTAAGAATACAAGCCGCCCATTACGTCCTAAACAAAGGACTACTATACAAACGAACCCCACAAGGAGTCCTCCTTAGATGCATAAATAAAACCCAATCCGAGAGAGTCATGGAGGAAGTACATGACGAAGAGTGCGGACCCCACATGAGCGCACACCTATTAGCCCGAAAAATAATGAGACTAGGCTACAACTGGATTACCCTAGAGGCAGACCGTCGGCATCACGTTCGCCATTGCCACAACTGCCAAATATTCGCCAACATCCAACACCTACCACCATACCCACTCCATACCATGGCAACACCCTGGCCGTTCTCTACTTGGGGAACTGACATCATAGGAAAGGTGCACCCATCCAGAACCGGCGGACACTATTTTATCCTAGTGGTCGTCGATTACTTCACCAAATGAATAGAAGTCGCCTCTTACACCGTACTAACCTCCAAACAAGTAGTCAAGTTCCCACTAAACAACATCATCTGCCGTTACGACATACCCCACGAAATCATCAGTGATCAAGGGGCTCATTTCAGGGCCGACACCCAAAAACTCCTAGACAAATACAAAATCCAAAGACACAAATCCTCACCCTACAGACGTCAGACAAACGGGACTGTGGAGGCAGCAAACAAAACCATCGTCACAATCCTTAAGAAAATGATAGACAACTACCGGGATTGGCCAAACAAAATGCCCTTGGCATTATGGGGATACCGAACCTTCTACCGAACACCGACCGGAGCCACACCCTATTACCTAACACTACAACACATTGACACTTGCGCCACAAATTATGACACGGAAATTTGTTATTCGTGGCAAAGTTTTACCTAGCGACGGGAAAAATTTGATTCACTACTTGGGAAAAAAAATATGCCACAGGAACATTTTTTCCCGTGGCAAAAATTCACTTGCGTCCCGAATTTTATTAAAGTCGTGGCCAACAATAACTCTTGCCACGAAAGATGCCACACCCGTGGCAAAAAAATATTTAGCCACGAATTTGTTCAGTGGCAAATATTATTTAGCCACGACATAATTAACTTCTGTGTCGAAATTAATTTTTAGTCACATATGTAATAAACGCATGTGACTAATGGTTCTCTAAACTTTAATCAAATTACTTCCAAGTTAAGTCGAATGTCAAATATTGATCTTAAAAAATTCATTAAAATTCAAAGTTAAAGATAATATGAAAAAAAATATATTAAAGTTGAAAATATCTTATTAATAAAAAAAATTGCTATTATTTTATTTAGTTTTAAGGAAAATAATTCATTTTTTGTAAAGTTAAATATAAGAAAACTTTGGTTGTCTAATCTGTTAATTTTTTACTAATCATCTTTTTTGAAGTAATTGATTTATCTTAATTCGACAATATGTTTTATTAAAATTCTATAATCTTAAGCATGACGTTTGAAAGACAACTAATATTTACATATATAGTGTAATATATACTAGCTAAAATGCGGCGTACATAGCATATCAAGTAAAATAAGTATGTGATTAATCATCCATCATTGAGACGTCTAATATTATTTAAGAATCTTTCATTTTTACCGCTTAATTAATTAATTTTTTCACATGTAATACACTTCTTTTTAAGACAAATTTAAAACTTAAAAGGAAAGTGACTGAGCATGATTTTTTCCCAAATTATTGATTTTCTTACAATATTTTCAGTGTGGAAAAAACCGCTTTATTAAACTCGTATTTAAGAATTCTAATCGGTCTATATTTTTTTATGGAATTAACTTTGACTGCGAAAACAATAATTATTTTTGTAAATTAATTGTCTTTCAAGTTGTTTGCTTTGGAAGAAAAATTAATGTATTAGAAAGTCGTGCTTAAGTTCAATAACTAGTCAAAATAATTTTTCAAAAGAATGAGAGGTATAAGTGAGAAAATCAAATAATTAACAACTACAAGTAAGAAAATATAATAATTAAGGACTAATAGTGAGAAAAATCCAAAATTAATTTATCGTCAACTGTTTAATTCAATAACTGAACTGTACTATTATTTGGAAGATATTTTAAAAAATGAATTTAAAATAAAATTTACTTAATGAAAAATAAAATTCGGGTAAAACATAAAGTAGGCAAGAGGAAACATAATAAGAATAAAAAACTGATGAAATAAAATAACGACCGATAACGACAAGAAAAAACATATCGAAAGAACTAGCAATAAAAGAACGTGAAAAATAGAAACTAAAATAAAAATATCGACAAATTAATGAAATCAAGAGTCCGAAAATCAACTTCGAAAATCTTTTTTTTTTCGGAATAATAATTTTTTAATCATAATATGTAAATCATTGGGGGGAAAAAATTAATTACTCAAAAGTAAATGTAATTTGAGAAAAAACATCAATTTAAAAGAATTCAAACCAATGATTATGTCAGTAAAGTTCAATTTCATTTCTGGTAGCTGACCCTAAGTAATGTTCAATGCGTATGGTGAAATTAAATAATATTGGAATGGCTCAGTTATAAAGCTAGTAACCGTTCCAGATGTGATTATTATAGGGGTAGAGAATTCTGATGGTTATTAATTTATTTAATTTATTATATATTTTATCACCAGAATAAATATTTCGCCACAAACATAATTAGCCACGGGATAATACATGGCAAAAAATTAATTCTACCCACGGGAGACTCCGTGGCAATAAAATCAATACTTGCCACACTTTTTTTTTCACGTGGCTATTTGTTTGCCACGGCCACTTGCGCCACGGATGGTTTTTCCGTGGCAAAGTAATTTAGCCACGAAAATTTAGCACTTTTGCCACGAATTCAGCCGTGGCCCAAGTGCTCATTTGTAGTAGTGTATAACCTACGGTTCCGAAGCCGTGCAACCCATAGAGTTATAAATACCCTCACTAAGAATACTAGCCAAAAACGGCATTCCCGGAGAAGAATGGAACCAAAAATGTTACAATGTGCTAGTACTCCTAGATGAGCGTAGAATACACGCACTGTCCAACGTGCAAGTCTACTAACAACGAATACAGCGAGCCTTTAACAAATGAGTCAAATCCCGAAACATACATGAGGGAGACTTAGTGGTCAAATCCATTAGAGCACCCATTTCCGTCAATCCTATAGGGAAATTCGAATCAAATTGGGCGGACCCCTACCTCATCAAGAAAATACTCACAAGGGACGCCGTGATTCTTACTGACCTAGACGGTCAGGAGTTCTCAACCCCCAACCAACATGGACCAACTCAAACGATACTATCCCTAAACTCCCCAAAAACCTCATCCTGATCTTCGACCTAGGGTGAAAACCCATACAAAACACTTAAAAATAATTTGCATCGATAATTGGCATAACGAGTCTAAAGAAAAATCACTCACATCTAAAATGAGCTACGAACATGGTTTGATTCCGTCTAAACACGGATACGTAGGCAACCCTTCCAAGGGCACAACCAACAAAAATGACGAAATCGATTACTCGATTCACATGCAAATCGAAACCACCTCCCCGCGTTCCGGTTAACGAGTGAATTAAACGACGAAGCACAAACGACGAGCCGAGGACGGGGTGAAAACCCGAAAGGGCGCCCTAGTTAAAATGAAGAAACGAGTTGCGAGCCGTCGTAACAAAAAAAATGACGAGTCGAGGACGGAGTGAAAAACCGTAAGGGCGCTCCGGGCAAAATGAAGAATCGAGTTGCGAGCCGTAAAAAAAGCAGAGAAAAAAAAGGGCAAAAAAAAGGAAAAAATTGACAAAACAAAAGGTGAGTCGAGGACGGAGTGAAAACCCGAAAGGGCGCTCCGGATAAAATGAAGAATCGAGTTGCGAGCCACCGCGAAAGAAAAAAAATAAAAAAAATATGCGCTTCTCATTAATAAAAATAATCAATCAAATCGAGCCTTTGTCGAGGCCCTTTACGTCGAGCATCTGAAATCCGGCTACCTCGGAAAATGACAACGTGTCAAAACTCTACAAAAATCTAGTACTAATACGCCACTTAAAATCAATTAATAGAACATAGTACAAAACGGCTGGGCTCTACCAGTCCAACTTCCTTTTTCCCTTGCTACCCGGGTGTGGGTGTTCTGGTCTTTCACCATCGACCCCTCTTAACGCAAGCTTCCACCACCCTAACCAAAGGCGAGCCCATCCAAGCATACTTCCCATCATCACTCACATTTTCAATAAGGGTCACGTCGGTCTTGGCCGTATAGAAGAACTGACGGCACTAGAATCGGTAAAGTTGTCTTCGGTCAGGCGCTTACTGACGTTGCCTTGAGTCGCCTCCTTATTCTCTAGCACCGCGGTCTTCCTAACTTTCAACTTGCTCTCTCCTGACGGGTATTCATAAACCCCCCGCTGGAAAGAAGTAATGTCGGTCGGCCGAGCACTCTCTATAACAACGGGACGTGAAAACTTATATCCCTAAGATATCTTCAATTCCTCAAGAGAACTCTTCGTCCATGGGTCAGACTTAAGAGTACCCCTAGTAACCTCCGATATGGACAGCCTCACCCCCATTTTACGCGACAACTCGCTCGGATAAATATAAACCGGATCCCTAAAGGATAATATCTGCATAGCTTGAGTCGAAGATAAGAAGGGAAACCCGACCTGTTCGCTGATATGCCACCACGAGACTGTCCACCTGATATCCCCTCGCCCATTAGCCTGCAAGTAGGAATGCCATCCTTCCTCGGTGTAACCATCATTCCATGCCTGCAGCATCTTACGACCCGTAAAGCCCTTATAGCTATAACCCTTGATGGAACGGGGAGGGTCAACCAAACCACGCCTCTCTTGTAGCCAATCCTGCACAAACCACAACGCAATGACTTTCGAACAAGGGCAAGATCATAATACACAAAGTAATTAATTAGCAAGAAATGTAAAGCAAAAGTAAAGTGGAATATAGTGCAAATAATAAACAATACATAAATAATAATAAAAAAATGAAGAGATATTAAAAACAACAAAAATTGATTTTATTCTTCATAGGTTCTTGTAATCATTTTTTTTCTCCATTTTCTTTTATATAACAAAAATTAAAGTGATGAGAAATTTAATAGTGAATTTTTCGTCAAGACATTATTTAAGTCATAAACGAATATACGTAACGATAATTAAATCGAAGTCCGCTACAAGTAAATTTCGGTCCCTTAGTAACTCTACGTCCTCTAAATCAAATTTACTATGAGTCTTATAACCAAAATAAAAAGCATTAAAATCAATCATCTAACATTTTTATATATATAACTTAGTAATGTTAGTCATAAAATAAGCCTAAATATTAAACTAAGCATATTACTATATTCATAACATCAATATACTTATATAAAAAAAGGATGTTAGAAGAAAAGCTTGGTTACCTTATTAGCTACTATTTAATAACGATATTAAGAACTAAAGATTGTTGGGATCGATAATATCGTCGATGTTCCGAAGGTCTTCTTCTTCTTTTATGGATGTTCCGGGCCAAAACAAAACAAGTAAAAAAAATGTTAGCTTGTAAACTTACTAGAAGAATTTGAAGGGGAAAAGAAATTTACCAAAGAAGTATTCCTTAATAAAGGTTGGCTTGTGGGTTTGTTTATGAGGATGGAGTTGTAGTATTAGAATTAAATAAGAAGTAAGAAGTAAGAAGTAAGAAGTAAGAAGTAAGAAGTAAGAAATGAAATGAATGAGGGTAAGAGTGAATGTAGTAATTCAAGTACTAATGGGTATTATAAGCAATAAACAATAGGAGTGGAAAAAATATCCCAAATTCTTAGCATGCAGCAAGTTTAGGACGTGAGTGTGAGAGGCTCAAATGGGTCAGTTTCCGGTCTCTCAAAATTCGTTCCGTTTTACGTAAACTTGCTACCGAGAATTTATATTTTAATAACCTCAATTGTTTTATAACTAGAAAACTAAAAACGTTTTGAAAATATCGATAATGGAATTTTAACACGGGTTAAGATAAGCTCGCTTTTTTCTCGAAAATTGAAATATGAAATTTACGGAATAAAATAACGGAATCCGTAATATTTACTTTTGAAACGGAATTGGTGTTAGGATGTTCAAAACAGACGATGAATAGTAATAAAGGACAATAATTTAAAAGTAAACATTACTTAGTTGAAAACTAGCCTAAGTAGACTACATGTCACATTTACGGCGTTGTTCCGTCGTTTGTTTACGTCTTCTCGTAACCGGGTCTCGAAATATTATTTTAAAAATTTGATAAACATTTAAAAAATTTATAAGTCGGAAAAATATTTTAAATATTCGGGACGACATGTTACTATTCATAAAAATGGTTTATCGCATTTTAAACTCGACTTAACGAAAGTTAAAATGTTAATAATTCGATAAATAAATTCCTTTATTTTTATAAAGAAATAATTTTTAAGTTGACGAAAGAAAATATTTTTATTCACGAAAATAATTTTTCAAGTGTTAAACTTTGTTTAAATAAATGTTTAAAATTTTAACACCGTTCAAAAAATACGGGGTGTTACAGCGAAACCCATAAGAATCGACTATGAACACCTTTTACATATCCAAATTGGAGTACGTCACGGTATAGTGGGACGTCGGTCACCGGTACCGGCCCGGGAAAATATGGGATTATGCATGAACCGTAAAACTAAAACGCGTATTGCACTAGTCAAACGATTTCTATTCGAGTCTCACCCTGAGGATGCCGATGGTAAGTCACGCATCAGTTAATCCCCAGCGGAGTCGCCAAATTGTAGACATGACATAGGTCCACCCCGACGCGGCCACGCGCGGGGTTGGGGAGGCGAATCAATCTCCATATGAGATGGGTCGAATTGAAATTTAAATAGAAGTGGAGTCGCCACCGAACTTTGTGGGAGTTCGGGCCCGTTCGAACCCACTCTATATCTTAGTAGGACAAGCACAAAGTATGGCCCATTCGGATGTCAGAGTTTATTGGGCTCGTCCCTTTGCATTTTGATACCGATACCGACATTATCGGATACCGTGTATTGAATGACTCTCGTGCGCCAACGGTTTCGGGTGTCCGGAAACCGAGGTTCTGAGTAAGGGGTGAGGGTACGTGTTGGGAAGTTCACAAAGAACACTCAAGCCCGCCCGCACATTAGCGGCCTCTACTAAGTTATCGTTTCACGTTTTAATTCGCGCGTTAGTAATACGATGAGATGATATGCAAACAATGTTTACCTAAACATGCGAAAATTTGAATGGGTTGCTAAGTCGATTTAATGCATCTAAAATTAACGTCAAAGTTATATTTAGCATGCGAGGTTATTTTAGTACAATAAAATAAACAACGGAAATAACAAGCCAAAAAAATAGAAATAAACGTGTTAGTAATGATAAAAACGGTAATAACGGTTTATAACTAATATAGAATGATGTGGAATGACCTAAATGGCACGATGCATGGTTTTGAAAAGTTGTATGACACGTGATTAATTTAGCACGCGTTGACCGAAGTCATAGAAAAATATTGTCGAGACTAAAAAAGCATTGTAGGACTCACGTTTTTGACGTGATAAGGCCACTCGATCGAGTCACTAAAGAACTCGACCGAGTGGTACTCGGAAAAGGCTTCTGTCCCGCTTTTTAGACGTCACTCTATCGAGTTATTGAAAACTCGACCGAGTGAGAAGCCACTCGATCGAGTCATTGCAGGACTCGACTGAGTGGTGGCCAAAAAAAGATTTTGTCTCGTTTTTGAGGTGCCACTCGACCGAGTGGGCTACGCACTCGATCGAGTGCCCCCTGTACGAACCGGGGTTCATTTCGCAACTTGTTGAAATTACTTTTTGATTTTGTTGAATCGGGCAGAAATATTGTACGATTTATGCTCGATTCGGACTTTGATACTCATTGTATCCGATACTCGATTATTGTACCGATATCGAATACTTAGAGTTAAATCTAAGAAATATGTTTGTAAATCGCTTTAAACCAACTAAGTAAGAAATAGATTGTCTCCGCGTTTATAGTGTCGTAACTAATTCCTTCGAATTATATGATCACTATTTTTAGCATCAATGACTTCGTATTAGTTAAATTTACTTGATTAATTCGTTTAGATACGACATCCAATTATTGAATTGGTATCGAATATAAAGAATGACGCTTGAAATAAAGACTTATTTTGATTCCCTCCGCATTCCGATATCGTAATAAATCCTTACGGATTATGTGATATCGGATCCGCATCAACGGGTTTCGACTCTAAATAAAAAAAGATGTTTTACTTGAAATAGTTACGAAAATCGATGAATATGCGATGAATAATAAAATAAGAAAATTATTGTTGATGTTAACTCGCTTCAACAATCAAGCGATCGGGGTGTCGGTATAAGCGACCGTCAACATCGTGTGTGTTAGCCTCGTATATTCGGATTTTCTTATCTCGTCATCACTCACACTTGACACGAATCGACGAGTAATTTAATGTTTTGTAATAATAATATTATGGATATTAGATGCGAAAAGAAAGATAACAAAAAAAGAGAAGAAGAAGATGGCGCGAGAGAGAGGAGAAGAGAGAAGAACGGGATTTTGCACCCTCAACCTACATGTTTCTTAGCCTCGGATATAACTCGCTAGTTGTGGCTTTGGCACGGGAGTATCGAGGTTGATGTAGGTTAAGTTATGGTGGTTTAGGGTTCCTATATGCTAGGGTTTAAGGTTGAAGATGATGAGTAGTAATGGGTAGAGATTAGGGTTGTAAAGGATTGATTAGAGTTGCAAAAAGATGTGTAAAATTGTAGGTAAAAAGTCGTGAATTGTTCATGAAAGAGGGTGTTTATATATGCTTTGGTCACCTCACCCGTCTAGGGTTACTCGACCGAGTAGCCCCCTGACTCGGTCGAGTGGCCCAAGTGGCCGCAGCCGGGCCAGCTTGAGGGCCCACTCGATCGAGTGGGCTGACACTCGATCGAGTGGGTCAGCTGAAGCGCAAGGGTCCGGTTTTTGGGCCTTTGGTTGGGCATTTTTGTGGGTCTTGTATTTGGGTTGGACTTTTGATGTTTGGGTGACTTTTTTTGTGTGTCTCGGAACGGCTTTGACCGGGGTTAGTGATAAGTATAGTTTGTAGTGCCTATTTCGTAGTATTTTGGTCCCATTTTCCTTGGGAGCGATTCATGGGCTACTTATGCTTCCTCTAGCTCGTTTCAGGTTCCCGAGACCATTCATGAGGAGTTGGAGTGATTCCGACTCCATACATACACTTTTCGGAGCCAACGAAGCGGAGGAACGATCACTAGATGCCTTGGATTCGACCCCGAGACCTTGGGACCCAATCCCGAGCCTCTGAGACCCGATCCCCAGTCCCGAGAATTGATGAGAAGTTCATGTGAAGCAAGGAGGAACCAAAAGGATCATATTGGAGGCCTACAAGACTCATCCCCGACGGGTATGCACCTCATCCCGTCGGGGATGAAGTGCGCTTTTAGGGGAGCCACTACCAGGCCGTCCCGGTCGGGACCAACCCGTCCCGGTCGGGACCACCGGCCGTCCCGGTCGGGACCGGCGAGCTGTAGCCGAACTCTCTTTTTCCTCCCTCCTTCATTCTTGTACCCCTATAAATACTTCCCTCTTGTATTGTTTATGCATCCTACCTTAGTTTAGACTCTCTTAAACCTCTCTAAAAGTTATAAACCCTAGATTTAGTTCCTCACATTAGCAAAAATCTCTCTTTAATCTTTAGTTAAATCTAGTTAATCTTAGTTAATTAGTTCTTGTATTAGAAGATACTTGAAGATTTCTCCAAGCTTGACACCCTTGGGATTATTTTGAGGTTTCTTATTTATACAAGATTGCATCTTTTCTTCATCCTATTGTTGGTATAATCATCCTTTCTCTTGTTCTTGTTATTATTTCAAGTTTGAATCTTTACTTAGTATTCCTTGTTATTGTTCATATTGTTCTTGATAATGGATGTTTGGATTGTGATGTTCTTTTCTCTTATTATTGTTAGTTTATCTTTGATTATGAGTGAGTAGATTTCTTGTGGGTTAGTCGAGGGATTAAGGGTAGGATATGGGTGATTAGGGTTTGATTAGGGATAAAGGGTGAATCTTTGTTGTTAGTCACATACTTGGCATACCATGTGTTTGTTGAATTGCTTGTTTGAGTTGTAGTGGCCATGCTTCTCATGCTAGTTTTCTTCTACCCATTGTTTGCTTTGTGTGTGGACATGTTGTGAATAGTCATCGACATCGGTTTAAGTTGCGACCGCCCGGACCGAATCTAGCAATTAGGAGTCATCTACACCCTTAACCACCCAAGTCACCCTACTACACTTATGAACCCGACCTAACCCACTTCTTCTTCATATTTGATTCAACTTATTAGTTAGTCATCATTTCCTTAGTTTGCTAGTTAGTTTGATTATTAGCATTGTTTAGCATTGTGATAGTCTAGTTCATCATTAGTTCCCTTTCTTCTTCTCCTCTCATCATAATTCACCAATTAGCATTTCTTTGTGTTTGTTTGGTAGCATAGTCTCGTTCTGGGCCGATTTAGTCTAAACCTTGCGACACCGTCTCCGTGGACACGACCCGACTTACCCTAACTACCGTTAGGTGATAGTTGGATATTTAATTGGGCGGTGGTATCCACGACAAATCCCTCACCATCAATTTGGCGCCGTTGCCGGGGACAGTGCATTGTTTAGACTTTGTTTGCTTATTTCTAGACTTAGCTACTCTTCTTTGTGCCCTTCTATCATCTCTTGTGAATATCCTCTAGTTTTTCTTGTTTTCATAGCTTTCTTTTCTCTTTGTCTCTAATCGTGCTTGTTTATTGTCGTTACCTAGTGCCCATAAAGCACTAGGTGTTCTCACGTTTGTTCTAGTGTGTAGTGTATGCCTAGGCGGGGAGGCGAATTCTTTCTCTTTAATCCAGAGCCGGAGAGGCTTTTTCGAGCTTTTCACCAACGGACGATTAACCGGGTTAGGATCTCTCAACCAAGTGCAAGCAATACTCATCAAGAGCAAGCTCAAGGAAGCGATTCTGAGCAAGCATCTCAAGAGACGGCCGAAGGGAATTTCACCAATCCCTTTGGATATTCTTCTCCTAGTTCCCCCTCTTCATCTACATCAACACCGTCTACACCACCATCTTCTCCCTTATATCCAAGAATGCCGAAATTTTCCTCTCACTCTACATTCACGGAAGACGTCTTGCCGGGACCCAATGCTCTACCGGCCGCTTATGCCGGAAATTTTACGGCCAAGACCCACTTCATTCAACTTGTGGAAAGGAATCAATTTAGTGGTTTGCCCACCGAAGACCCGCACCAACATATGGAGACCTTCTCCGATTATTGTGACGCTATATCTCAACCCGGGGTTACTCAAGATCAAATTCGTTGGGTACTCTTCCCGTTTTCTCTTATTGGAAAAGCGAAGCAATGGATTAAAGGTCTCGATAGGGCAACCATGGGCATCGACACTTGGAAGAAACTTGCATTGGCATTCTACCAAACTTTCTACCCTCCGGAGAAGACTAATTTGCTTAGGGCCTCCATCACCGGTTTCCAACAACGGGATGAAGAGAGCTTATATGAAGCTTGGGAGCGGTTTAAGTCTTTGGTTAGATCGTGCCCCCATCATGGACTTTCACAATGGTTCTTAGTCCAACAATTTTGGAACGGTCTTTATGAGGACTCAAGAACTATACTAAACATGGGCTCCAATGGTAGGTTCACCGAGGTCGATGATGACCAAACATGGGCGAGAATCGAAGAGATGGCGGTGCATAATTCGCAATATTCTAGGCCTAGGAAGGCAAATCGAGGAGGTAGGCACGGGGTTGATGCTATAACTCAATTAAGCATTGACCTTGGAGCCCAATTGAAGACACATATGGAGACCATTGACAAGAAGCTCCAAGGCCACCTCACTCAAGTTCAAAGCATCGGTTCCTCCAACCAAGCCTCAATTCATGAAGTTAATGCTTTGGGATTTGCACCTCCTTTGCCTTATTATGGCATGTGTGACACTTGTGGAATCGTTGGTCATGACCCTATGAATTTTAGAGGAAGTATTGAACAAGTGAATGCTTTTCAAGCGTTCAAGCAAGGTGCCTCTTACTCCAATCAATACCAAGCTTCCAATCAAGTCCCTCAACAACAAGCCTTTCAACACCAACATCAACATCAACATCGTCCCTATGTTCCACCTCCCTTAAGGGACAACAACCAAGGTTACCAAGGCAACTCAAGGCCTTTCAACAACTTCAAACAAAGTAACCAAGGTTCATTTAACAACAATCAAGGGTTCCAACAAGGGAACTTCAACCAAGGCTATCAAAACCACAACCATGGCAACAATCAAGGCCTTAATCAAGGCAATTCTCATGGGTTCCAAGGGAACCGTCAACATCAAGCAACTCAAGGCAATCAACAACAAAGCAAGCTTAGGAGCCGATCTCCTATTCATGATTATGGTACTCCATTAGCCCTCACCAATACTCCGCATAATCCATCATCCCCACCACGGGATTTCGACATACAAAGGCAAATGGTGGATATCCAAAGGAATACTCAAGAAATGCAAAAGAGGCAATTGGATACACAAATGTCACAACAAGGAGCCATTGATCAAATTTTAATGGATAGCAAGGAAATGAAAACTCACATGAAGATGATTGGGAATCAAGTAGCACAACTTGCATCGAGAAGTTCTTCAAGACAAAGAGGGCAATTACCTCCTCAAGGTGTAACTCCGACTTTTGAGCATGTCAATGCCATAACCACGAGGAGAGGTACATCTTATGACTCCCCTCCATTCCCTAGTGAGCAAGAGCCAATGCAAGAACCGACAAAGAAAATGGCATCTCCAATGCAAGAAAGCTCAAGCCTCGACAATCCAATAGAGGAGCAAGTCTTATGGGAGGTTGAGAAACCCCAACAAGACAAGCTTCCCCCACTTCAAGCAAAAGACAAAGGAAAAAGAAAAGTGTCATTTGAAGAGCCCACCCCGATTGAGCAAAATAAATACCAAATCAAGTTGCCTTTCCCATCAAGGCAAATGAAGACCAAGGTAGACTCTTAATATGACAAGTTCCTTAGTATTGTGAAGAAGTTGGATGTGAGTGTCCCGTTTACCGAGCTACTTACCCAAATCCCGGGATATGGAAAATTTATGAGAGAAAAATTGGCTAGGAAGAGATCCGTCGACAAGGAAGAGACCATTGCGTTCACAAGAGTGGTGAGCGAGCTCATTCAAGGTTCTACGCTTCCAAAGTTGAAGGATCCGGGTAGATTTTCGATCCCTTGCACCATAGGGCACTACAAGATCGAAAGAGCATTATGCGATTTGGGTGCGAGTGTGAGCATCATCCCTTATTCTATTTGTTGCCGACTTGGGATGAAGGAGCTTAAAAGTACCTCTATCACGCTCCAAATGGCCGATAGTTCATTCAACCGACCATTGGGAATGCTAGAGGATGTGCCGGTGAGAATCGGTAAGTTCTTCATTCCGGTTGACTTCATCGTGCTCGATATGCCGGAAGATGCCAACACTCCCATTATTCTTGGGAGCCCATTTCTACACACCGCCGGTGCTATGATTGATGTGAAGAATGGTAGGATCACATTCGAGTTAGGCGAAGAGAAGTTAGTGTTTGACCTTCAAGGTAACACTTCGCCTACTAATGATGAGTCTTGCAACATGATCCAAGCCACTAAAGACATCGATCTAGGGGGAGAGTCGGGACAAAGCTTGAACAAGAACTCTTATGTACTTGAGGATGATGACTCCGATTTGGAGGAAGATTAGTGCCCATTTCATGGGCTTGATGACAAGTTGAAAAGCAAGGAGAAGGATGAGCCTCCCTTGGGGCCATATGAGGACCGATGGACGTTTGGGTATGTCCCCAAACACCAAAAGTACAAGTTCAAGTCGTTGAACTTGGAAGGTCGGAATGCCCCGGGAACGTCAAGGCAAGGCCATGAAGAGCCTTGGTATGTGGTTGGTTATATCTCAAGCTTAATTGAAGACTTTGCTAGGGCCTTCGACTTGTTTCTTCGTGCCCTTGATGGAGATGGAACTAATTTTGGTTGTTGAAAAAGAATGAAGAATGTACCACCTTGGTTTGACGGAGTTCCACAAGAACCGTCTCTTTGTATATATCTCTTTCCCTTGTAGTTTGTTTTGTTTGGTGAATTTCTTGATTATTTGGATGATTGATGAGCGTTGTGAGGGAGGGAATTTGATGTGTTATTTGAGTTTATTGTGATAGGTGTGAAGTGGAAGTGATTCCTAGGGAAGAGTGTTCATTGTTTGAGATTGAATTGTGTGAAGGGAAGTCGGTTTTTGAAGCTTGGAACGAGCTTTTGGGAGCTATAGAGGGTTAGGAGACTCTTCCCGGCCAAGAAGAGGTCATCCCGTCCGGGATGGAGGGCCCATCCCGACCGGGAAGGATGTCATCCCGTCCGGGATGAGGTGCACAAAAGAGGGGTTCACTGACAGCTCATCCCGACCGGGACGAGGCCTTCCTGACCGGGACGAGGCCTTCCCGACCGGGACGAGACGGTCATCCCGACCGGGACCACCCATCCCGACCGGGATGGACCCCCTGTCCTCCTTTGGCTCTTTTCTTCGTTGTTTGAGACCACCCAACCACTTTATACCCCCTCCCAACCTCCCTACATGTCCTTACTCTCATTGTATGACCCTTACACCTCACATGCACGTTTTCACCTCACTTTCTCTTCATTTTAAACCGACTTTCCCATCGAAAAAAATCCCTCACTATACCTTTGTGCCTCAACCATGGAACCGGATAGCGATTGGAGAGGGATAATGACGACGACGACTAGCTACGTGCCGATTTGACCTATGAGACGATGGAGCGAGTGAGTTGCTACCCATATGGTATGGCAACTATCCTCTCATTTCCGTTTTTATAGCTTGTCCTCTTTTGTTTATTCCCTTTCCCTTCTACACTTTTGGGTCATGGTAGCCCTCGGGGCCTTGGTAGTTATTGCTCCCGACTCTCGATGACGTGACTACATCGAGAGTCATTTCAAAATCCAAATTTCTCAAGATTTTCACCCCTTTTGTAGGAATTAGTCGGATTTGGGCGGAATCAGGGCTAGGTGACTTGATTACACCTAATCCTCCCCTCCCATTCCTTTTTATTTCTTTATTTTTATTTCTTCCCCCATCCATATCTTTTCTTGTCTCGGCCCATGGTGACTTGACTACACCCCGGCCGGACACATTCTACCATTTTCTCCACTTTTTGATTTTTAGCTTTATTTTCGTAGTTTCTCTTCTTTTGTGCTCCCATGCACTACGGTCGAGCATGAGGACATGGCTCGACTTAAGTGTGGGGGAGCGATATTCTATCGTAGTTAGTTTTATTTTCGTAGTCTTTAGAAAAATCTTTAAAAAAATCCTAAAAATTTGAAAAATTTTCACAAAAAATCAAAAAGATTTTCTTTTGTGTCTTTTCCTTTTTGTGTCGTTATGTCGTATTTTTGTTTTGTTGTGCGTGTTTGCCTCCTCTTTCCTTATAGGTTGCTCAAATCACCGCTAGCTTTGGAGAGCTTTCAAGACTACCGGTAACATCTTATCCCTTTTTCTCCTTTATCTCTCGCGGGGTTTGGAGGAGATTGTGATGTTGTGTTCTCGGGCGGAGCTTTGTAAAGTTTGTGGGTGGTTTGGTGATTTGTTTGGAAGCTACGGGTGGTGTTTATGTTGTGTATGTGTTCGTTTTGTTTTGTTTTTGTTTTATGCCTTTTGCTTCTTTTTCTTTCGTTCATTTTCGTCATGTCTTTGATTTTATGTTGTGCTATGCTGTGTGTCATGTGTGTAAACCGTTTTCGAAAACCCGGTTTAGAGACTAGTGTATGAGTGCGTACTTTCCCTTTTTAGTAGTATAAATCGAGTCTTGGACTTTAGTCTAGTAGAATGACCCTAAATCAATATATTCGTTGGTCCTTTACCTTGAGTCCACCTAGCTTACTAGGGATTTACTACGGGATTTGCATTTTGACCATTATGACCACCCACGGTGTGAAAAGGCCTTGGTTACCGAGTCTCGTCCCTTAGGTGACCATGTTTAGGATTGTTTGATTAGTCCAAGTTCTCCACTTTTTGTGGGTTTGAAGGGAAGGACGCTCCCCAACTCTCCCATTTACCTACTTCCTACACATATCCACACAATAAAATTGCAATTTGTTGAGTTCTCTCTTTCTTGTTACCCAATAAGGAATGCCAAAAAGCCAAATCTTGCCAAGAAAGGGCAAAGAAAAAGAAAAGAAAGAAAATTGAAAGAAAGAAAAGAATGAAGAAAAAGAAAAGGCACAAAAGCCAAAAAGAAAATAGAAAAGAAGAAAAAGAATGGCATGGCAAAACAAGGCAAAATTGCAAAAGAAAAGAGAAAAATGCCAAAAGAAAACCCGATTCACAAAAATAACCCCTACCTCTCAAAATAAGCCTTTTTCCGACTTTTGCCGTGAAGAGCCTACCAAAGGACCGAGTCCCTAGGAAGGATGATAGCGGCATTAGTCGGTCTTCCCTCATTTTGCATATTTCCACTTTTTACTTGGACTAGTTAGGCGGTTTCGGACATGGGACGACCTTCTTGGCTCATTTCTAAAGGGGGCGGGGTCTCACTTACCTACAGTGTCGACTAACACTGTGGTTCATCCTTTTTCCATTCCGCCGATCGTCCCGTAGTACGTTCTTAGAAGGTTAGGAGGAACCTAGGTAAGTTACCAACGTTTTTGTTGCTTTATCGTCATACTATTAGGGTTTAGTCCACCTCGGTTTGTATTGCTAGCTTGGGAACGTTGTCACTTACCTCGAGTCCTAAACCGGTGCTTCTTTCACCGCTTTTAGAGGGAAGCGGTATTTGTTTTTCTTTGGGTGCAACCGATTATGTGTTCGTTTGAGTGTTTGTTTGTTTTCGTGTCTTGTGTCCGGTTGCATCCGCAGTTTTGTCGCAAGACCCGACTTGCCTTGCGGAGTGAACTTTTCCTCTAAGTGCACTCGCGTGAGTTGAAAGGGCGTAGGGTGCGCTAATACCCATTCGGCTAGTATAATAGTTAGTATGTGCTTACTCGAGGGCGAGTAAGGGTTAAGTGTGGGGGAGTTGATAAGTGTAGTTTGTAGTGCCTATTTCGTAGTATTTTGGTCCCATTTTCCTTGTGGAATCGCTCCTTGGGAGCGATTCATGGGCTACTTATGCTTCCTCTAGCTCGTTTCACGTTCCCGAGACCATTCATGAGGAGTTGGAGTGATTCCTACTCCATACATACACTTTTCGGAGCCAACGAAGCGGAGGAACGATCACTCGATGCCTTGGATTCGACCCCGAGACCTTGGGACCCAATCCCGAGCCTCTGAGACCCGATCCCGAGTCCCGAGAATCGATGAGAAGTTCATGTGAAGCGAGGAACCAAAAGGATCATATTGGAGGCCTACAAGACTCATCCCCGACGGGTATGCACCTCATCCCGTCGGGGATGAAGTGCGCTTTTAGGGGAGCCACTGCCAGGCCGTTCCGGTCGGGACCAACCCGTCCCGGTCGGGACCACCGGCCGTCCCGGTCGGGACCGGCGAGCTGTAGCCGAACTCTCTTTTTCCTCCCTCCTTCATTCTTGTACCCCTATAAATACTTCCCTCTTGTATTGTTTATGTATCCTACCTTAGTTTAGACTCTCTTAAGCCTCTCTACAAGTTATAAACCCTAGATTTAGTTCCTCACATTAGCAAAAATCTCTCTTTAATCTTAAGTTAAATCTAGTTAATCTTAGTTAATTAGTTCTTGTATTAGAAGTTACTTGAAGATTTCTCCAAGCTTGACACCCTTGGGATTATTTTGAGGTTTCTTATTTATACAAGATTGCATCTTTTCTTCATCCTATTGTTGGTATAATCATCCTTTCTCTTGTTCTTGTTATTATTTCAAGTTTGATTCTTTACTTAGTATTCCTTGTTATTGTTCATATTGTTCTTGATAATGGATGTTTGGATTGTGATGTTGTTTTCTCTTATTATTGTTAGTTTATCTTTGATTATGAGTGAGTAGATTTCTTGTGGGTTAGTAGGGGGATTAAGGGTAGAATATGGGTGATTAGGGTTTGATTAGGGGTAAAGGGTGAATCTTTGTTGTTAGTCACATACTTGGCATACCATGTGTTTGTTGAATTGCTTGTTTGAGTTGTAGTGGCCATGCTTCTCATGCTAGTTTTCTTCTACCCATTGTTTGCTTTGTGTGTGGACATGTTGAGAATAGTCATCGACATCGGTTTAAGTTGCGACCGCCCGGACCGAATCTAGCAATTAGGAGTCATCTACACCCTTAACCACCCAAGTCGCCCTACTACACTTATGAACCCGACCTAACCCACTTCTTCTTCATATTTGATTCAACTTATTAGTTAGTCATCATTTCCTTAGTTTGCTAGTTTGTTTGATTATTAGCATTGTTTAGCATTGTGATAGTCTAGTTCATCATTAGTCCCCTTTCTTCTTCTCCTCTCATCATAATTCACCAATTAGCATTTCTTTGTGTTTGTTTGGTAGCATAGTCTCGTTCTCGGCCGATTTAGTCTAAACCTTGCGACACCGTCTCCGTGGATACGACCCGACTTACCTAACTACCGTTAGGTGATAGTTGGATATTTAATTGGGCGGTGGGATCCACGACAGTTTGACCAAATCGCTAAAAGTTGGTTTTATTTCCGTGCTATACTGGACACCCACATTTGGCCGTTAGGTGTCTATAGCAGTTTCCAAAAAAACCCGATGATGATCGGACGCAAACGTGCTTCTACGCGCTCGGATATGGGCTCGAAACCATTAGTTTCTGGCTTGGGCTTTTTACGGAGTACAAATCCCACAAAAATGACCTCAAATTCAGGCTCAGTGGGTCGTTTCCAATCAAATAAGACTAATTTGGGTCAAATTCAGACCCAGTGGGTCGATCGAGTGGCCTTATCACGTCAAAACCGTGAGTCCTACAATGCTTTTCTAGTCTCGACAATATTTTTTTATGACTTCGATCAACGCGTGCTAAATCAATCACTTGTCATACAACTTTTCAAAACCATGCATCGTGCCATTTAGGTCATTCCATATCATTCCATATTAGTTATAAACCGTTATTACCGTTTTTATCATTACTAACACGTTTATTTCTATTTTTCTGGCTTGTTATTTCTGTTGTTTATTTTATTGTACTAAAAGAACCTCGCATGCTAAATATAACTTTGACGTTAATTTTAGATGCATTAAATCGACTTAGCAACCCATTCAAATTTTTGCATGTTTAGGTAAAACATTGTTTGCATATCATCTCATCGTATTACTAACGCGCGAATTAAAACGTCAAACGATATCTTAGTAGAGGCCGCTGATGTGCGGGCGGGGTTGGGTGTTCTTTGTGAACTTTCCAACACGTACTCTCACCCCTTACTCAGAACCTCGGTTTCCGGATGCCCGAAACCGTTGGCGCACGAGAGTCATTCAATACACGGTATCTGATAATGTCGGTATCAGTATCAAAATGCAAAGAGACGAGCCCAATAATCTCTGACATCCGAATGGGCCATACTTTGTGCATGGCCCACTAAGATATTGAGTGGGTTCGAACGGTGACTTAGTGTACCCAGGCCGGTACCGGTGACCGACGTCCCACTATACCGTGACGTACTCCAATATGGATATGTCAAAGGTGTTCATAGTTGATTCGTATGGGTTTCGTGGCATGTTCTAAGCTCAACTCGACTTAGATAGTCCGTCCCGATTCAAGGATAGGCAATGTGAACTGGTATAGACCCTTTATATAGACCGACCGAGACTTAGTGTAAAGCATACATGGCGTCATTATAATGCTTGCGTGACTATTTGCTACTTGGTTTCTAAGGTCGGTTTTTTGAAAAACCGTCAATTTTTCAAAAACCCATCTTTTTCAAAATATCCAATTTCAAAACCCGGGAAGCGTACCGAATTTAGGACTTATGATTTTACTCAAAATAGCCCATTTTTAGCCGGTATGCTATCCATTTCAAAAATTCCATAAAATTTCAACTTTTCAAAAAATTCGGGCCCGATGACATTTTCGCAAATTTTTAAATGTCGGGATCCTTTTTTCGATTTTCAAATTTTTGGAAATTCATCTTCGATATTCAAAATTCCGAAATTCCAAAAATGCCTCTTTTCGAAAATATTCAAATTTCAAAAATCGAAAAGCTGCCGAAATTTAGAGTTACGATTTGACTCAAAACAAGCCTATTTTCTAGCCGGCATGCTGCCCATTTCAAAATTCAAATTCCCGATCCACCATTTGATTTTCGAATTTTCAAGATTCAATTTCAATTTTCAAATCTTCGAGATGCCGTTTTCGATTTTCAAATCTTCGGGATCCCGTTTTCATTTTTTCAAATTATCGGAAATTCTTTTTTTCGATATTCAAATTTCAAAATTCCAATTATTCAACTTTTCAAAAACCGGAAAGCTACCGAATTTAGAACTTATGATTTTACTCAAAATAGCCTATTTCTACCCGGTATGCTACCCGTTTCAAAACTCAATATATTTTCGAAACTTCAAAACCGCGGCCCGATAACACTCTTCTGATTTTAAAAATATCGGGCCATCCGCCGGTTTTTCTGTATTTTCTAAAAAAAATTCATTTTCAAAACTTTCCTCTTCTCAGGACTTCCCGTATTTAGCAGTGTCGGGTCTTGTCGTAAGTCGTCGAAAGTCTTTAGCGTCGAAGCTCCGTCGATCTTACATCGCAGGTTTCCCCCTATCCCAGTCCGCTATATTTGACTAAGGCATGGCCCACCTACGTAGGATATACTTCTACAAGGGAAGGCTCGTTTACACAATCGAGTCCAATGTCTGGGGATGTCTCACGTGGACCCTCCTTCGGACAGAACTCGGCCCACATGCCGAGTTCTAGGGGAGGCCCACCTTTCACAATTCACCCGTCTAGGTGTCTTTTCCGAGTCGACTTTTTACAAGGCATAGCCCTACAACAAAAGGTTCGCGGTCCTTACGTCTAAGAGTCACTCGTCCCACACTCGAGTCTTAACAACCTTCGATCTCATTCGGTTGCTACCCTTCAGCAGAGTGATCAATCACGGTGGCTTTAAGGGTCATGTCCTACACGTGTCGTCTCACGTACCTTACTTGCGAGTCACTTAGATGTCACACCATCTGAGTCCTATCTGACTTCTTAGTCTCACTTGGGGACTATTCTCCGACGAAGTGATTAATCACAGTCACTCCGAGAATCGTACTCTACACATGTTTCTTAGGAGAGTCTAACCCGAGTCAAACTGGAGTCGTCTCTCCTCCCGCGCTATTTCCTATGCCGTGGTGAAATTGAGTTCCGAAGCAACTTTACTGATTACGCGGTATTCTTACAGACAGGCCACCGGTAACCAGACGCCAGAAAATGAAAGAAACTTTGGACCAATTGGCAGCCTCCTTAGCTAAGCTTGAAGCCCAATTGACGGCTATCAGGACCGAGCAAACAACCCTTACCACCCGTTTGAGTGCCATGGAGAAAGGGACTCCTAATGCTGGATCTGAACCCACTGGGCCCATAGCTGAACTATTCAGCGCCGTTCGCAAGCTTGAAGAACAGGTCCATTTGTCTACAAACAACTCAATCCGTGCGGAAAATGCTCGCTCTTACTCGCCTTTGAATGACGACCTGCTTGCCAACCTCAACCTTACGAGAATACCGATGTTTAAGGGTACTGAATACCCGGTCGATCACATTCGGGCTTTCAAAGAATTTATGGCTGTGAAGGGGGTGAAATCCACCATGTTCAAGCACTTGTTTGCTTCCTCCCTCGAGAAGCACCCGAAAGCCTGGTACTCCAGGCTTGATTCCAAGAAGTATAAGACTTGGGATGATGTGGCAACAGAGTTCGCTCGAAATTACTCTAGAGGTTATGGCCCAAGAGCCCAAAGAAGGTTTCACCAAATACCTTCAAAGGTGGAGGGCCGAAAGTGTGAAGTTGGTAGACAAGCCCAACGAGAAGACACTAGTGGAGGCATTCATCAACAACCTCTTACTTTCCTACCGCGTCCATCTTAGGTATGCCGGTATTTCAAACTTTGCGGTGCTTATCGAAATGGGCATTAGGATTGAAGACGATCTTCGACATAATGAAGATCTGGGTGAAGCTTTTACAGAAGGCTATACTGGACATCAACTCGAGTCCTTAGAAGCCGACGACTAGTGACAACATCATCATCCGAGAGTCCAGATTTGATTTAAGTCTGAGTCTGAGTCTGTGTCTAGGATGTTCTATTTCAAAGTCAAAGTCAGAGTCAGAGTCAGTTGTATTCTGTCCTCTTTTTCAAAATTCGATAAAATCACTTTCAATATTCTTTCTCATATACACTTCCCTTATGTGTTTCCGAGAACATGATGAACACCATAGTACACTGTGAGCACATGCACGTGACTATTATAGGCACATCTATAATGACTACAGGAAATCGAGAGCCGTGTTTTCCTTTACCTATTCCATGTCTGGTATAGAAAGCCAAATAACTACCCTTAGCAGGAGCAGTATCGAATCCTATGTCAAATCTAGGTAGTCTCCTAGTTTGGGTTCAAGACGGAAGGCAAGCCCATTTCCCACAATAAACACCCATCCAATAAGACTGACCAATCCCTACCTTAGGTGTTAGTCTGACCAACAAAAAAAGGGAAAAAAAAGATGGAAAAAAAATCAGAAGTCCAAGGAAAAAAGCAAAAGGCCAAAACATAACAGCAGGCCATCATTAAAAAAATTTCAAATACCCATGACCAAGGTTAAACGGTCAATCCGAATAAAGAATCCAATGACCGGGGCTAAGAAGTCAACCAAGAAAAATTCAAATGCCCATGACCGTGATCAGCGGTCAACTCAAGTGAAAGTCCCATAACCGAAGTACGATCAATTAAAATTTTATCAATGCCCAGACTATCCGATAAAGGAAGATATCAAGTTGGTCAGCTAACATCACATTTAGCCTTCCCACATTACAACCCTCAAGACCTTCCCGAGACCTAGGCTAAGAGACAGCCCAGAATTTTGAGGTTTCAAGCTCCATAGGATCCACCCTAACTGTTAGGGCCAGACATGGAAACCAGATCCCACATTAACAACCTACCCCGATCGAAGTTCGATTCATTTTTACTCGACTTCCCCCTTTCCTGCCACATTTCAATACCTTACCCTCGAAGCCTTAGCTCCACAAAATCAAGCTTCAGATGCCAAAACAATAAAGCCACTTACGACCTAGCTCCACATTTCCAAAAACATCCAAGCCAGTTGTTAGCCCCTAACACGGGAATTCAACCTGTGGTCGGCATAGAACATGCCCAAATAGTTCATACCACCTCTAGGGGCTACCCTAGAGAATGCTCACAGTCACAGGATCAACATCCTAACTGTTCTAGGCCTTTGATCAAGACATCATTGGGAATGCACCTAGCTTACACAATCGTTATAACTAGTTATACACAAAGCCCTATTAAACTAGGCACCATAATATATCTTTCAACACTAAACTACGACATGGTTTGATTTCACCACACGTAAATAGGTAGGCAACCTTTCAACAAAGGCACAACCACCCACACTGACACACATTCAAAAAGCACCATCATTCCGCTCACGACACTGTCATGTTCTCAACTGTTCGCTTTGTCATCCTGGGGGCTTCTCTTAGGCAGAAGTTCTCCATCTACTCACAAAATCCAGATAAATTAAAAAAAAATCCAGCCTCCTTTCTATAGTGTGTCCTAGTACTCGACTCAGTCAAAGACGAGAATCTGTCAAGGACTCGAAGCAATACCCACTTTGGGAATATCTCCCAAAACCAAAAAAATCCAGAAGAGCACAAGACTACAACAGTCCCATTATAGACTACCGCAAGTCCCCCGTAGCATATCTATCCCATTTTGATGTTCGACCGTGTTGCCACTCGCCTAGGCTGCGGAATAGCGCAACTTAAGAGTCTTGTCATCTTAGGTGGCCCACCCTCCAACCGAGTCGCGGTCCAACCCTTAGAGAGTCCAGTTCGTGTCTGTCAACTCGTCCTGTCACGTCCAGTGTCGAGTCTGTCGGTATACCTCTCTTTTCAAATTCTCACTTCAAAATTAGCAAAACATAGCCAATTGAAAAAAAAACCCTTTTCGACAAGGTCAAATTTCGGTCTATTTAAACTGCAAATTTCTTTTCTACCCCTTTCCATTTTGAAAACCTAGCACGTGAGTTGCTCTCAGGATTTTGATTTCAAAAAACATAGCAAAAATCACTATTCCCCAGCGCGGGTCATATTTTTACCTACGTGTTACATGCAAATATTTATGTAACAGATATAGGTACGACTCAAGGCTTCGGAGGCAAGCCCGCACAACTCATATATCGCCCCAGCGGAAAGCCCTAGGCGGCATTTTCCCCGGAATAGCACAGGATGGGCCCATATATAGGCGCACCCAGGACTTATGCAACAAGTCTGATTCCCCACGAAGTTATCATCATCTGCTCAGGTATGATTTCTGTATTATGGCTGGCGAGCCCTTCACGCAAGTCTAACGGACTATAAACGACCCGACCGGAAGTCTACCAGGTCTTAATCCTCGATTGGCCTGGTAGCTACTCTGACTTTCGCCTTGTCCAAGCCTCAGTCAGAGTGGGGGCTCTGTAGACCCCCCACATTTGGCCGTTAGGTGTCTATAGCAGTTTCTAAAAAACACCTGAGATGATCGGACGCAAACGTGCTTCTACGCGCTCGGATATGGGCTCGAAACCATTAGTTTCTGGCTTGGGCTTTTTACAGAGTACAAATCTCATAAAACTGACCTCAAATTCAGGCCCAGTGGGTCGTTTCCAATCAAATAAGACTAATTTGGGTCAAAACTGACACAGGAAATAAAACCGACTGTTAGCGATTAGGTCAAACCCCTGTCAAAGCCGTTCCGAGACACAAAAAAACAGTCACCCAAACATCAAAATTCCAACCCAAATACAAGACCCACAAAAATGCCCAACCAAAGGCCCAAAAACCGGACCCTTGCGCTTCAGCGGAACCACTCAATCGAGTGTCAGCCCACTCGATCGAGTCGGCCCTCAAGCTGGCCCGGCTGCGGTCACTTGGATCACTCGACGGAGTCAGGGGGCTACTCGGTCGAGTAACCCTAGACGGGTTAGGTGACCAATGCCTATATAAACACCCTCTTGCATGCACAATTCACGACTTTTTACCTACAACTTTACACATCTTTTTACAACCCTAATCAATCCTTTACAACCCTAATCTCTACCCATTACAACTCATCATCTTCAACCTTAAACCCTACCATATAGGAACCCTAAACCACCATAACTTAACCTACATCGACCTCGATACTCCCGTGCCAAAGCCACAACTAGCGAGTTATATCCGAGACTAAGAAACATGTAGGTTGAGGGTGCAAAATCCCGTTCTTCTCTCTTCTCCTCTCTCTCGCGCCATCTTCTTCCTCTTGTTTTTTGTTATCTTTCTTTTCGCATCTAATATCCATAATATTACTAGTATAAAACATTAAGTTACTCGTCGATTCGTGTCGAACATGAGTGATGGCGGGATAAGGAAATCCGAATATACGAGGGTAACGCACCCGATGTTGACGCTCGCTTATCCCGACACCCCGATCGCTTGATTGTTGAGGCGAGTTAACATCAACAATAATTTTCTTATTTTATTATTCATCGTATATTCATCGATTTTCCTAACTATTTCAAGTAAAGAATCTTTTTTTTATTTAGAGTCGAAACCCGTTGATGCGGATCCGACATCACACAATCCGTAAGGATTTATTACGATGTCGGGATGCGGAGGGAATCAAATTAAGTCTTTAATTCAAGCGTCATTCTTTAGATTCGATACCAATTCAATAATTGGATGTCGTATCTAAACGAATTAATCAAGTAAATCTAACAAATACGAAGTCATTGATTCTAAAAATAGTGATCATATAATTCGAAGGAATTAGTTACGACACTATAAACGCGGAGACAATCTATTTCGTACTTAGTTGGTTTAAAGCGATTTACAAACATATTTCTTAGATTTAACTCTAAATATTCGATATCGGTACAATAATCGAGTATCGGATACAATGAGTATCAAAGTCCGAATTGAGCATAAATCGTACAATATTTCTGCCCGATTCAACAAAATCATCAATTTTCCAAAATCAAAAAGCAATTTCAACAAGTTGCGAAACGAACCCCGGTTCGTACAGGGGGGACTCAATCGAGTGCCTAGCCCACTCGGTCGAGTGGCACCCCAAAAATGAGACTGAAGCTTTTTTTGGCCACCACTCGGTCGAGTCCTGCAATGACTCGGTCGAGTGGCTTCTCACTCAGTCGAGTTCTTCAATAAATCGATCGAGTGACGTCTAAAAAGCGGGATAAAAGCCTTTTCCGAGGACCACTCGGTCGAGTCCTTCAGTGACTCGATCAAGTGGCCTTATCACCTCAAAACCGTGAGTCCTACAATGCTTTTCTAGTCTCGACAATATTTTTCTATGACTTCGGTCAACGCGTGCTATATCAATCACGTGTCATACAACTTTTCAAAACCATGCATCGTGCCATTTAGGTCATTCCATATTAGTTATAAACCGTTATTACCGTTTTTATCATTACTAACACGTTTATTTCTATTTTTTGGCTTGTTATTTCCGTTGTTTATTTTTGTTCCGGTTTGGAAACAATTGACCTGACTTCGGATTCGGGTCTCTTGATTATAATTCTATTTGGGTAGCTTTCGTCGACTTTCTTCCACCTCTCCTTCTCCTCACTCCGGTGGTCGGACTTTCCCCGGCAGAGACGGCCCGCTCCATGCACAATGAACGCACAGGGCCTCGGAGGTGTCCGAGGGAACCCTCTCCGATGCCTAAGTCAGTCCGTAAAATGCCTTAACGATTCTAGCTCGAGAGGAACTAGGTGTCGGTTTTAGAATGAGTGTCTAGAGATAGAAAATCCAACCCCCTCAATGTGGGAAATGGGAGAGTTGGAAACTCAACCGTATTGGGCATGCAAAGAGTTGGAATGTCTTGGCTCATGATTACTTCTCTTGTAAAGAGGATTTTTGGACAGCGCGCCAACTTGATGATTGGCTCTCCCTCTTACAGAGGTGGTTGGAGCACCATTAATGGCTTGTTTTGTTCTTATATAAATTATGGCCTTCTCCATCATTTTCACGCCTCATCTTCAACCTTTCCACTATTCTTTCCCAAAAAGAGCCAATGTCTTGGATCACGAAAACAGTCTTCCGCTGCGGAGTTTACGTGGAGGTCCTCTGTTTCAGAGGGCGTCGTCGGCTAAAGTATTCAAGGCGGGCTCACCAAATTCTTCGTTGTAGTAAGAGAAAACGCTCCCGTTCTCAACGGGTGGCTAGAAGGAAGGCCCTTTCCGGGGCTGGTAGGCGCCTTAGGAGGTCTCCTCCTGCTGGTCCTCGCTCTGGACATTGCACCCAGGCAGGGGGCTGTTATGACAGGGGGTGCCACAGGTGCTTCCCTTGGTTGCATCCAGAGCAATTTGACCCCAATTGCCCTGAATTGACCTCTTCTCTAGAATCAGGCCCCTCCTCTCCTCTGGTGGGGAAGGTGGGCCGCGATTTTCTTGATGATGCCAGGGCCGTCCCTTTTGGCCATGATTAGGACACAAGCAGCCATGAGATAGCGAAGGCCAGGGCTATTCCTCTGGCAAGGGCGAAGATGATTTCCCTGTTGATCCTTTTAAGGATTCTGACGACTGGGACTGGGGGTCCGCCTTGGATGATGACAGCCCTAGGGATTGTTCCCCAGATTTTGACGATGATTAGGCCTGCTCTAGATTTGCAGGCTGGTTGACTGAGCCAGGATTTCAGGCTCCTTTTGTACTTTACTATTCTGCGCTGAATTTGTAACTTGCCCATTTTCGGGCCTTTTCTAATTAATGAAAGATCAGGCAGGCTTTTTATGCGTGTTGTTTTTTTTAATGAAGGGGTGACGTCATGGAATGATTAACCCTCTGACATCCTTTACCTTTTCGAGGCTTCTCTTGGGAAGTGATGGGCGGTCAGTTTCTGAAAACGTGACACGTGGGGGCATTTCCTGGGGAAGTTTTTAGGAAGGGCGACTCTTCACTTACCCTGGCCTATATAAGCACTCTTACTCCCCCAATTTCCCTCTTTTACGCTTTTTGAAAAACTCAAACCCTTCTTCATAGTTTTTCGCTGCCGAGAACGTTCTCAGACTAAGGAGCTTTCTTTCTCGGATTTTCAACTAGAAGTTGTCGTTTTAGGTTAGAATCTTGTCCTAAGACCTTGTCTTTTTCATTTCCTCGCTTTTCCTTCTTCTTAAATCATTATGCCTAGTCACCGCGCTCGCATCCTTACATTTACCGACCCGTCGACTGGAAGGTAGGGAAGAGGGTAGAGCCGACCTTGCCTCCTCCTCTGGGAGGCCTAGTGTTAGGATGATTGAATAATATCACTTGGAAAGTGGCGAAGATGCTAATTCGCCTGAGCCTGCCCCTTTTGACGTCGTCGACTCCGACGACGAGGCAATGGAAATTGACCCTTCCAAAATTGCCGGCCCACTTGTACCCAGGGAAGCGGGGAAAATTTATTACTTAGACAAGGCTAAGTACCTGGTCCCCCTGAAAACCTACCCGGAGTCCAAGAACCGGGACTTGATCTTGGCGAAAAACGCTGCCGAGGCGATTGAGAAATTTTATAATTTTGGGGAGGGGTACACAATTGTTGTCCCAGGAGAGAAAGACACTGTATGTTGCCCCCCTGATGGCTGCATAGCCGTCTACCACAAATATCTAGAATTTGGCATGCGTTTCCCCTTGCACCCCTTATTGGAGGAGACTCTTAGGAGGATGAATGTGGCCATAGCTCAGTTGATCGCTGTGGCGGTTAGACCATTAATACCGTACACATGGACCTGCCTATTTCTTGGCGAGGGGCCCTCAATCAATGCTCTGCGATATATGGTTGGTCTGCAGATGGTGTCCTCTTCTGGGGGAGAGGGTTCCCCTGGATATTGGTCTATTCAAAGGCAGAAGGGATACACTCCGGTCTGGCCAGCTTTGAACAGTCTGAAGGACTAGAAAAATAACTTTCTGTATGTGCATAGCGTTTCAGAGTGGCGGATTCCTAGACACTTTAGGAATCATGTCCACACCCGCCTAGAAACTCGCGAGGAGTATCACCCAGGTGTTGGTGGGAGGGCCTGGAGGTAAAACTGAATAGGCGGGACCAGAAGCTGGTTAAGAAGTTTATTGCCACTGTTGATAAATCAGGCGTATGTGGTCCTGGCTTCTGGCTTCCCCATGCGGAGGTCTTAGCCACTGATGAATATCTGGGCCGAGTGGGCCTGATTCCTGGCCTTGAAGGAGGTAGTTCAGGGACTTTATTGGCATTGTCTTCTTTCAACTCTACCTTTCTACATTTTTCTAACTGATTTTCTTTTGCCCTGCAGATCACGCCACTCGTCTCTGGTCAGGAAAAGAGGTAAGAAACCTCGGTTTAGACGAAGACTTCACCATCGTTTCCAAGCATCCCTCCCTTCCTTCCAGCTACAAGAAGGGTGAGAAAAACTTGATGAAGTACGTAAAGAGCATCTCCGCCAGCCGAACAAGACTTCCTCTCCCTCCGAGGCTGCCGCCTGCAAAGCCGACGGTTCCCCCTTCTGCTACCCGTGGTGTGGAGACGGAGGTTACCTCAGAGGCCACCCCTTCCCCTGCCAACAAGCAGGGTGGTTTCCCTGCTGGGACTCATACTCCCCTGGGATCACGACCTGCTGACTCTGAAGAAACCGGGGAGAGCGTACCCCTGGAGAGCAGGAAGAGAAGGAGCGGAGAGCCCTCAGGTGCTACGCATGTGGTCGATCTAGAGGCCAACGCCGACACTCCGGACGCCAAGCGCCCTGCTCGCGATGTCCCAGGCACCCTCTTTTCAGAGGAAAACACTGAGTTCCACTACACTGATGGCGACAGTCTGGACGTCTCTGCCCTGCTCTCAGACTCTGGTGCTGTTTTGGTGGATCGCCTCACCAAATCTGTAACCTCCACTACTAATCAGGTGATCCAATACATTCAGCGCACTTCCAGGGTGCTTCAGGCTTCTGCTGAGCTTGCGTCCCTTAGCCGGCTGAGTGATGAATAGTTGGTTGTTACCCCTGGGCTCCCTCCTCTTGATCGTCTGGCAATGGTTGAAAGGGATGTTACCCTTATCACCAATTTGAAGGACCAGCTGGCAAAACAGGAGGGTGCTTTGGAGGAGGCCAAGAGTCGGGCGAGCCAGTGGAAGGCTCAGGGCGAGAAAGCTGTGAGGGAGGCGTCTAAGCTGGAGGTGGAGCTGAAAGAGAGGAGGTTGGAAGTGGAGCAGGTTAAAAAATCGTTGGCTGAGCTGGAGCATACCAAAAGAAGGGTAGTTGACCTGGAAGAGCGTCTGTCCCAGGCTGATTCAGACTTCAAGAAGGCCCAGGATGACCTGAAGGTAAAGGGCGAGGAATGACAGAAGAAGAAGGATGCCATTTTGCAGGAAGCCGATGTCGTAGTGGAAACGAGCTTTCAAGATGGGGCCTCTTCTTCCTTGGAGCTTGTTATGGAAGTTATTAGGGAAATATTCCCTGATTTTAATGAAGATGCCTTCCGAAGTCTTTATGCTACCAAGAACCAAGCTCGGGCAAACAGGCCGCCTGACGAGGCTACTGTCCCTAGTCAAGATGCTCCTAATGTTTAACGTGCAAGGCAGTCGTCCTCTGAGGGCTCTTGCCCCTATCCTACTGCGCCTTTGCTCCCTCGCTGACATTTTAACTTTTTCGCGCGCCGAGCTCTAATGTGGCTGGCTGCCTTGTCTGATGTAATATCTTAACTTTCCTTTGTTTCTGGATTCTTAGTATCCTCTTTGTTCAAACTCTTTTACTTGTTTATGGATACATCTTTTTGTTTCTACTTTGCCCGCCTTCTCTATTTATAGTTAGATCTGACCCTGGCTTCTGGTTGAAGTCCAGGGGGCCTGCCCCCTGCCTACCCAGAGGTAGGCAGGGGGACTTTGCGTTTTTTATACAAGGTTGGGGGACTACCCCCAGTCCTTGTTCATTCGGCGCGTGGGGCCCGGACTGGCCCTTGCTTCTGGTCGAAGTCCAGGGGGCCTGCCCTCTGCCTGCCCAGAGGTAGGTAGGGGGACTGTTTTTTATACAAGGTTGGGGGGCTGCCTCCAGTCCTTGTTCATTCGACGCGTGGGGCCCCGCCTGACCCTGGCCTCTGGTCGAAGTTCAGGAGGCCTGCCCCCTGCTTGCCCAGAAGTAGGCAGGGGGACTGCGTTTTTTATACAAGGTTGGGAGGTTGCCCCCAGTCCTTGTTCTCTTGGCGTGCGAGGCCTGGCCTGACCCTGGCTTTTGTTCGAAGTCCAGGGGGCCTGCCCCCTGCCTGCCCAGAGGTAGATAGGGGGTTTTGCGTTTTTTATACAAGGTTGGGGGGCTGCCCCTAGTCCTTGTTCGTTCGGCGCATGGGGCCTGCCCCCTGCCTGCCCGAGGTAGGCAGGGGGACTTAAAATTTTTGTTAGGGGGTCTATTTCCCTTTGTTTTAGCAATAGGGGGGCCTCCCCCTATTGCCCCCTGCTCGTTTGTGTGTGAAAAAATGCAAGTTTTTAAACAGACAACGAGTATAAACTTTCAGACTTTTCATTTCTTGTTAAAGAATTCTTAACATAATTGTGGTCGGAGCCGTCGACATTGCATTCTGAGCGTCCTCCGCCAAATTTTTAGAAAATACTTAGGCTTCCTTAGCATTTAGACGTAGTACTTTTTTAAGGTGTCCGCATTCTAGTGGGCGGCCAATTCTTGGCCTTCAAGATTGGCGATTTTGTAGGTGCCTGGCCCCTTAATCTGCATATGGGCCTTCCCAGTTGGCGCTCAGCTTTCCATGCTCCCGCGATTTTCCCACTACCTGCGTTTTTCTCAAGACCAAGTCCCCCACTTAGAAACTTCTCTCGTTCACCTTCCTGTTGTACGCCTTCCTCATTCGTTGCTGGTAGGCGGCTATGTTCATGCTAGCCTCCTGCCTTACTTCGTTGACTAGGTCCAGGGCCTCAGTCATGTTGCTTCGTTGTCCACCCTATTATACTGTTGAGATCGCAGGGTAGGGATCCGTGCCTTTATGGGCAGCAGGGCCTCTGCCCCGTATACCAGGCCGAAGGGGGTCTGACCCGAGGACTCTTTTCGGGTAGTCCAAATTGACCATAGTATGCTTGGTAACTCATCTGCCCATCTGCCTTTAAGCTCATCCACCATTTTCTTGAGTCCATTCAGAATTTGTTTATTGGCAACTTCAGCCTGTCCGTTGGTTTGGGGATGGCAGACAGCAAAGTAGGCGACTGCTATGCCATGGCTTTCCAGCCAAATTCTCGAGGGGGTCGTTGTCGAATTGCCTTCCATGATCGAATACTAGCATTTTTGGCAGGCCAAACCTGGTTATGATGTTCCTCCAGATTACCTTCCTGACCGCAGGCTCTGTGATGTTTGGTACTGCTTCTGCTTCGATCCACTTGGTAAAATAATCGATCCCCACAATTAAAAACTTCCTGCCCCCAGTCGCAACAGTGAAAGGGCCCAATATGTCCATTCCCCATTGGGCAAAGGTGATGGGGTACATAATTGGCCTGAGTTCCTGGGCTGGGCCATGAATTGATGGGGGGAAGAGCTGGCACTTCCTGCACCTTCGAGTTAAATCTTTTGCGTCTGCTAGCAGGGTTGGCCAGTTATATCCTGCTCTCAGGACCTTGTGAGCCAGAGACTTCCCTCCTATATGATGGCCGCAGATTCCCGAGTCGATATCATCTAGAATCTCTGCAGCCTGCCTTGCCCCCAGACACTTTAGCAGGGGTGAGGAGAATGATTTCTTGTACAGGTCTTCGTCTATTAGTATGAACCATGCGGCTCTCGCCAGCGTCTTTCTTCTTTGACCTGGGTCAGATGGCAGAGTTCCATGTTTTTTGAATTGGATGATTGGGGTCATTCAATCTTCAGGACCTGCTACTTCAATGACGTTGACTGGCTGGCGGGGGGTGGTAGACTTTTCCTGGACCACGTCCACCCAGACCGACCTTTGTATGTCCTGCAGGCTGGAATTGGCCAATTTTGACAGGGCATCCGTCCGGTTATTCTGGGACCGGGGGACCTGCCTGACTTCATAAGACTTAAGCCCTGACAATTCCTGCTTCACCTTATCCAAATATGCAGTCATCGCCTGATCTCTAGCTTCATATTCTCCGTTAATCTGGTTAGCGATAAGCTGGGAATCTGTTGCTAAAACGACCCGCTCTGCCCCTGCGGCTTTGGCCAGATTAATGCCTGCGAGAACGGCTTCATACTCGGCGTCATTGTTGGATGCAGGGAAGGTGAACCTGAGAGCGTGCTCGAAGTCCACTCCTTCAGGGCTGGTCAACACGACCCTAGCCCATGCTCCGTTGGTTGAGGAGGATCCATCTGTATATACCACCCATTCACCGGCGGGGGGATCGTCTTCCTTCGAATGAGAGCACTCGGCCAAAAAATCTGCCAAGGCTTGCGCCTTGATGGCTGCCCTGGGTTGGTAAGATATTCCCAGCCCGCTCAATTCAATGGCCCATTTCAGCAGTCTCCCAGACTTCTCGAATTTTTCCAGCACCTTCTCCAGCGGCTGGTCGGTCAGCACCACGACAGGGTGCGCGTCGAAGTATGGCCTGAGTTTTCGGGCTGCGATGACGACTGCGTAGGCTGCCTTTTCCACCACTGGGTAGTTTTTTTCCGCTGCCCCCAGGGCATGACTTACAAAGTATATAGGTTGCTAAGAGCCTGCTTCTTCTCTTAGGATAACTGCGCTTATCGTTGAATTTGTTACAACGATGTAGAGGAAGAGCTTCTCCCCTGCCACTGGTCTTGCTAGGGTGGGGAGTTTCTTCAAATGCTCTTTGAGCTGCTTGAAATCCTCACTCTGCTCATCTTCCCATCTGAACTGTTTGTTTCCTTTTAACACCTTAAAGAATGGGGTTGATTTTGTTTGCTGACCTGGCGATGAAGCGTGCCAGGGCAGCCATCCGGCCAGTCAGGCGTTGGATGTCTCTTATGGTTTTTGGTTCTGGAAGGTCCAAGACAGCCTGAACCTTTTCAGGGTTGGCGTCTATCCCCCTGGCGCTGACCAAAAAGCCCAGGAATTTTCCAGAGTGAACTCCGAATGTACACTTCTTGGGATTGAGTTTCATTTTATAAGTTCGCAGGGGGAGAAAGTCTCCTGCAAATCCATCAGGCGTTCCTTGTCCCCTTTACTTTTCACGATGGCGTCATCGACGTAGGCCTCCGAGTTCCTACCCCTCTGATTTTCGAAAACTTTGTCGACTAGTCGTTGGTAGGTGGCGCCTGCGTTCTTGAGCCCGAATGGCATCATTTTATACATGTAAGTGCCATAGCTGGTGATGAAGGCGCACTTCACCCAGTCAGGCTGCCAAAGATACACCTGATGGTACCCAGAAAAAGCGTCCAGAAAACTCAGCATGGAGTACCCGCTAGTGGCGTCTACCAGCTGGTCTATCCTCGGAAGGGGGTAGCAGTCCTTCGGGCAACCTTTGTTGAGGCTTGTGAAGTCCACGCACATCCTCCATGCACCCGAGGACTTCTTTACCATTACTACATTCGCTAGCCACTCAGGGTAGTCGCAGATTTCTATGAAATCCGCCTTCAAAAGTTTTTTATTTCCTCTTTGATGGCTAGGTCTTTTTCTGCCGACATATTTCTGTTTTTTTGCTTCACAGGGCGCGCCTCTGGGTTTACATTCAGCCTGTGAACGATATAAGCCGGGTCGACCCCCTGCATTTCATCTGCCGAGTAGGCGAACACATCCATGTTACTCCTTAGGACTTTGATCAGTTCTACCTAGTAGGACTCTTCCAGGTCAGCCCCTATGAGGACTTGTCTCCCTGGTTCCAGGTCCACCAGCATGCTTTCCCCCCAGGTTCAAGGTGGTCAGCTGCCTGCTGGTTAGCTGGAATCTCGCCCTCCCTGCTGGGGGAACTGTCAGCTTTTCTTTTTCATTTTCTTTCGGTTTCGTGGGTCTGCAGGGCCACAAAATAGCATTGTCTGGCCGATTCTTGGTCTCCGTGGACTTTTCCCTCCATACCAAAGTCTGTCACATAGGCTATAGTTAGAGCCCTGATTGATATGGCGGCTTCAATTTCATCTAGGGTGGCTCTACCTATCAGGACGTTGTATGCAGACTTCGCATCTACCACAACGAATGACGCCCTGACATTCCAGGCGGAGGTTCCCTCCCCAAATGTTACTGGCAGATCTATGATCCCCATAGGAAGCACGCCTGCTCCGCTGAACCCATACAGCGATCCAGGGGTAGGCCTGAGGTGCCTCTTTTCCAGGTTCATCTTCTCAAAGGCGTCCTTGTACAAGAGGTTTGTATAGGCGCCAGTGTCCACCATGCATCTTCTCACGATGTGATTGCTGATTTCAAGGGACAGTACCAAAGGGTCACTATTGGGGTATATAACTCGCCCTGCATCATCAGGGGTGATGCCCTTGGGACTCCTTGTCCTTTCAGCCTAGCATATTTGATTTCGTAATTCACGGATTTGTCTTTTCTGGCTTCTCCGGCTTGTCTGACCCTCTGCGTCCCCCGACACTACGTGGGTTATCATACGGTTCTGCACCGAGCCCTCAGGCTTCTCCACCGTGTCCTTCTGGGTTTTGTTCCTTGCTGAATAGTTACTCAGCCAGCCATTCCTGATGAGTTTTTCAATCTCATCTTTCAGGTGGCGGCATTCCTCGGTGGTATGTTCTACACAGTCGTGGAACGTACAAAATTTCTTCGAGTCCCCCTTCGGGCTGTGTGGCTTTTTTGGGCGGTTCCATTTAGTTGTTTCTTTTTCCTACTCAAAGATTTCTGCCCTGGATTTATTGAGAGCTGTATAGCTGTCAAATCTGGGCTGGTAGGCCACGCGCTCCTTTCTGAAGGTGTCTCCCTCCTCAGCTCTCTGGTTCCCTATTTCAGCTCTGCCGCGTCCACCCTGCGGTCCCCCCTGCGGGAGTATCCGGCAGGCTGTGGAACTCTTCCTGCAGCATGAAACCTTCCACAATTTTTCGAGCCGTGGCTAGGGTCTCAGGCTGAGCTCTGATCATCTGGTTTTTCATCTCCCCTGGGAGTAGCGAGATGGTTAGCGCGTACGCTGCAGTTGAGTCATCAATTTCTTTGACCTACTGGTAAGACAGGTCAGATCTCTTTAGATACTCCCTGACGCTTTCTCGCTTCTTCTGCCTGAGGGTCATCAGGTCAAAATGGGTTAGCCGACGCCTCTTGTTCCCTGCATATTGGTCCAAGAAGGCCTCGGCCAGATCTATGAAGAAACTAATCGAACCCTGCCGAACGTCTCTGAACCATCCCTGTGCCAGTCCCACAAGGGTGGTTGGGAAGACTTTGCACTAGACTGCATCGTCCACATCGTACATGCCCATGTGACTTTCATAAGCTGCTAAGTGATCTTCTGGATTTGAGGTCCCGTCAAACTTGACAGAGGGCATTTTGATCTTTGGGGTGGGATACTCCTGCACGTCAGGGTGGAGAGAAGTTTTTGTGGGCCTGCCTACCACTCGTGACCTGCTTCCCCCAAAGTGGTAACCATTGTCATTTCCCATTTTCCAGGGGTCGGTTTCCCTGCACTGGGGGAGCGGTGCCTGGGTGGCCGCCTACTCATAGCTTCCTCCTCCCTGTCAGGGGAGGGGCGTCTGGATCGTTTCTTCTGGGGCCGGTCAAGGTTGTCATCCTGACGATGCCTTGACTTCAGTGGCCGCCCCTGGTTGAGTCTGGACTGCAGGCTTTGAGATAGCCCTGGAGTTGGCTGTGGCTCTGCCGCTAGTGTCAACCTAGAGAAGACTCTGCCTTGCTTCTCCCCCAGACGCTTAGATGCAGGCTCCCTGTGCCTCATTCGATCCTGGAGGTCTTGGGACAGACCCCTCTTCTCCCTGGCAGCTGTGGATTCAGTGGTGTGTATAGAAAACGCTTGTTGCTGGACAGGCCGGTCTTGGTTGCTGACAATGCGTTTCTGGGCCTGCTGATATCCTTGAGCAATCCTTACTCCTTTCCTCTTAATGTTCCTGGCAGCGGTTCGCTTCGTGCCCCGTCCCTTCCTCTACTTTCAAAGTGAAGCTGCCTAGGGGTGGTCGCGATCCTGCCAACCAGGTCTTCAGGGGTGAACTCCTGATTTAGCATTGCTGAAAAGAAAGCCGCAGTTTGTGCAACCTGGGCAGGGGTGAGATTCAAAATAGGCCTTTGATGGCCACCCTGCCCAGTTGTAACTGCAGTTTCTCCATCAGGCGCTTCAGGAAGGCTTGTTCGTCCTACCCTGGGATTGTTGCAGCAGGTGTCCTCCCAGGTGTAGGCATGCCATATAGGGGGATCACCGGTGGTACCGTCGGACCCGCCCTAGAACTGGCCTCTATGATTTCAGGCATTTTGTTTGATTGATTGTGGTTGATTTTGGTGGAAAACTCTTGAGCACAACCTAAGATTCCCCACAGACGGTGCCAAATTGTTCCGGTTTGGAAACAATTGACCCGACTTCGGATTCGGGTCTCTTGATTATAATTCTATTTGGGTAGCTTTCGTCGACTTTCTTCCACCTCTCCTTCTCCCCACTCCGGTGGTCGTACTTTCCCCGGCAGAGACGGCCCGCTCCCTGCACAATGAACGCACAGGGCCTCGGAGGTGTCCGAGGGAACCCTCTCTGATGCCTAAGTCAGTCCGTGAAATGCCTTAACGAACCTAGCTTGAGAGGAACTAGGTGGCGGTTTTAGAGTGAGAGTCTAGAGAGAGAAAATCCAACCCCCTCAATGTGGGAAATGGGAGAGTATTTATTCCTACAAGAGATAGAAAAGAGAATAGGAGAGAAGAAAAATGAGTGGATGAGAGGGTGACAGGTGGATTCACCTCATCCACTCATTCTCTTTACCTTAGGCAAATGACGGAGGGGTCCCTGATTTCCCCTGCCCCTGCAGGGAGCGAGAACACCCTGGGGGGCCAGCAGGCAGGGAGGCATGACTGCCCTGTTTGGCCGGCGGCATGGCTCTGCCGAGCAGGTGGGTTCCTTGGGAGTTTTGGTGATTCTTCGTTAGGTGGCCTGCAGGGCAGGCTCTCTTCTAGTCTTGTGTCGGGCCATCTTAGGACCCAAATGGTGGGTGACCCACAGCAGGCTACCGACCTCCATCAATTTTATTGTACTAAAAGAACCTCGCATGCTAAATATAACTTTGACGTTAATTTTAGATGCATTAAATCAACTTAGCAATCCATTAAAATTTTCGCATGTTTAGGTAAAACATTGTTTGCATATCATCTCATCGTATTACTAACGCGCGAATTAAAACGTCAAACTATATCTTAGTAGAGGCCGCTAATGTGCGGGCGGGGTTGGGTGTTCTTTGTGAACTTCCCAACACGTACCCTCACCCCTTACTCAGAACCTCGGTTTCCGGATGCCCGAAACCGTTGGCGCACGAGAGTCATTCA
Organism: Agrostemma githago; assembly: GCA_958450325.1. Lineage (NCBI taxonomy): Eukaryota > Viridiplantae > Streptophyta > Magnoliopsida > Caryophyllales > Caryophyllaceae > Agrostemma > Agrostemma githago. The sequence goes on along the minus strand of OY288247.1, from coordinate 52,833,155 downwards.
ATACACGGTATCCGATAATGTCGGTATCGGTATCAAAATACAAAGGGACGAGCCCAATAAACTCTGACATCCGAATGGGCCATACTTTGTGCATGGCCCACTAAGATATAGAGTGGGTTCGAACGGGCCCGAACTCCCACAAAGTTCGGTGGCGACTCCACTTCGATTTAATTTTCAATTCGACCCATCTCATATGGAGATTCATTCGCCTCCCCAAACCAGCGCGTGGCCGCGTCGGGGTGGACCTATGTCATGTCCACAATTTGGCGACTCCTCGGGGGATTAACTGATGCATGACTTACCATCGGCATCCTCAGGGTGAGACTCGAATAGAAATCGTTTGACTAGTACAATACGCGTTTTAGTTTTACGGTTCATGCATAACCCCATATTTTCCCAGGCCGGTACCGGTGACCGACGTCTCACTATACCGTGACGTACTCCAATATGGATATGTCAAAGGTGTTCATAGTCGATTCGTATGGGTTTCACGGCATGTTCTAAGCTCAACTCGACTTAAAGAGTCCGTCCCGATTCACGGATAGGCTATGTGCACTGGTATAGACCCTTTATATAGACCGACCGAGACTTCGTGTAAAGCATACATGGCGTCGTTATAATGCTTGCGTGATTATGTGCTACTTGGTTTCTAAGGTCTTTTTTTCAAAAACCGTCAATTTTTCAAAAACCCATCTTTTTCAAAATATCCAATTTCAAAACCCGGGAAGCGTACTGAATTTAGGACTTATGATTTTACTCAAAATAGCCTATATTTAGCCAGTATGCTATCCATTTAAAAAATTCAAAAAAAATTTCAACTTTTCAAAAAATTCGGGCCCGATGACATTTTCGCCAATTTTTAAAAGTCGGGATCCTGTTTTCGATTTTCAAATTTTCGAAAATTCATCTTCGATATTCAAAATTCCAAAATTCCAAAATTCCAAAAATGCCTCTTTTCGAAAATATTCAAATTTCGAAAATCGGAAAGCTGCCGAAATTTAGACTTAAGATTTGACTCAAAACAAGCCTATTTTCTAGCCGGCATGCTGTCCATTTCAAAATTCAAATTTCTGATCCACCATTCGATTTTCGAATTTTCAAGATTCAATTTCAATTTTCAAATCTTCGAGATGCCGTTTTTGATTTTCAAATCTTCGGGATCCCGTTTCCATTTTTCGGAAATTCTTTTTTTCGATATTCAAATTTCAAAATTCCAATTATTCAACTCTTCAAAAACCGGAAAGCTACCGAATTTAGGACTTATGATTTTAATCAAAATAGCGTATTTCTAGCCGATATGCTACCCGTTTCAAAACTCAAAATATTTTCAAAACTTCAAAACTGCGGCCCGATAACACTCTTCCGATTTTAGAAAAATCGGGCCATCCGCCGGTTTTTCCAGATTTTCTAAAAAAATCATTTTCAAAACTTTCCTCTTCTTAGGACTTCTCGTATTTAGCGGTGTCGGGTCTTGTCGTAAGTCGTCGAAAGTCTTTAGCGTCGAAACTCCGTCGATCTTACATCGCGGGTTTCCCCCTATCCCAGTCCGCCTTATTTGACTAAGGCATGGCCCACCTACGTAGGACATATTTCTACAAGGGAAGGCCCGTTTACACAATCGAGTCCAATGTCTGGGGATGTCTTACGTGGACCCTCCTTCGGACAGGACTCGGGCCACATGCCGAGATCTAGGGGAGGCCCACCTTTCACAAGTCACCCGTCTAGGTGTCTTTTCCGAGTCAACCTTTTACAAGGCATAGCCCTACAACAAAAGGTTCGCGGTCCTTACGTCTAAGGGTCACTCGTCCAACACTCGAGTCTTAACAAACTTCGATCCCATTTGGGGGCTACCCTTCAGCAGAGTGATCAATCACGGTGGCTCTAAGGGTCATGTCCTACACGTGTCATCTCACGAACTTCACTTTCGAGTAACTTAGTTGTCACACCATCTGAGTCCTATCTGACTCCTTAGTCTCACTTAGGGGCTATTCTCCGACAAAGTGATTAATCACAGTCACTCCGAGAATCGTACCCTACACATGTTTCTTAGGAGAGTCTAACCCGAGGCAAAATGAAGTCGTCTCTCCTCCCGCGCTATTTCCTATGCCGTGGTGAAATTGAGTTCCGAAGCAACTTTACTGATTACGCGGTATTCTTACAGACAGGCCACCGGTAACCAGACGCCAGAAAATGCAAGAAACTTTGGAACAATTGGCAACCTCCTTAGCTAAGCTTGAAGCCCAATTGACGGCTATCGGGACCGACCAAACAATCCTTGCCACCCGTTTGAGTGCCATGGAGAATGGGACTCCTAATGCTGGATCTGAACCCACTGGGCCCATAGCTAAACTATTCAGCGCCGTTCGCAAGCTTGAAGAATAGGTCCATTTGTCTACAAATAACTCAATCCATGCGGAAAATGCTCGCTCCTACTCGCCTTTGAAAGACGAGCTGCCTGCCAACCTCACCCTTACGAGAATACTGATGTTTGAGGGTACTGAAGACCCGGTCCATCACATTCGGGCTTTCAAAGAATTTATGGCTGTCAAGGGGGTGAAATCCACCATGTTCAAGCACTTGTTTGCTTCCTCCCTCGAGAAGCACCCGAAAGCCTGGTATTACAGGCTCGATTCCAAGAAGTACAAGACTTGGGATGATGTGGCAACAGAGTTCGCTCGGAATTACGCCGATAATACCGAGATCCAGACTACGATGCGTACTCTGGAGGTTATGGCCCAAGAGCCCATAGAAGGTTTCACCAAATACCTTCAAAGGTGGAGGGTCGAAAGTGTGAAGTTGGTAGACAAGCCCAACGAGAAGACACTAGTGGAGGCATTCATCAACAAACTCCTACTTTCCTACCGCTTCCATCTTAAGTATGCCAGTATTTCAAACTTTGCGGTGCTTACCAAAATGGGCATTAGGATTGAAGACTATCTTCGACATAATGAAGATCTGGGTGAAGCTTTTACTGAAGGCTATACTGGACATCAACTCGAGTCCTTAGAAGCCGACAACTAATGACAACATCATCCGAAAGTCCAGATTTGATTTAAGTCCGAGTCTGAGTCTGAGTCTGAGTCTAGGATGTTCTATTTCAAAGTCAAAGTCAGAGTTAGAGTCAGTTGTATTCTGTCCTCTTTTTCAAAAGTCAATAAAATCAGCTTTCAATATTCTTTCTCATATACACTTCCCTTATGTGTTTCCGAGAACATGATGAACACCATCGTACACTATGAGCACACGCACATGACTATTATAGGCACATCTATATTGACTACAGGAAATCGAGACCCGTGTTTTCCTTTACCTGTTCCATGTCTGGTATAGAAAGCCAGATAACTACCCTTAGCAGGAGCAGTATCGAATCCTATGACAAATCTAGGTAGTCTCCTAGTTTGGGTTCAAGACGGGAGGAAAGCCCATTTCCCACAATAAACACCCATCCAATAAGACTGACCAATCCCTACCTTAGGTGTTAGTCTGACCAAAAAAAAAAGGAAAAAAAAGCTGGACAAAAAAAAAATCAGAAGTCCAAGGAAAAAGGCAAAAGGCCAAAACATAACAACAGGTCATCATCTAAAAAATTTCAAATACCCATGATCGAGGTTAAACAGTCAATCCGAATGAAGAATCCCATGATCGGGGCTAAGAAGTCAACCAAGAAAAATTCAAATGCCCATGACCGTGGTCAGCGGTCAACTCAAGTGAAAGTCCCATAACCGAAGTACGATCAATTAAAAAATTATCAATGCCCGTACTATCCGATAAAGGAAGATATCAAGTTGGTCAGGAAACACCACATTTAGCCTTCCCACAGTACAATCCTAAAGACCTTCCCGAGACCTAGGCTAAGAGACAGCCCGGAATTTTGAAGATTCAAGCTTCATAGGGCCAGATATGGAAACCAGATCCCGCATTATCAACCTACCCCGATCGAAGTTCGAGTCATTTTTACTCGACTTCCCCCTTTCCTGCCACATTGTAATACCTTACCCTCGAAACCTTAGCTCCACAAAATCAAGCTCCAGATGCCAAAACATCAAAGCCACTTACGACCTAGCTCCACATTTCCGAAAACATCCAAGCCAGTTGCCAGCCCCAAACACGGGAATTCAACCTACGGTCGACATAGAACATGCCCAAATAGTTCACACCACCTCCAGAGGCTACCCCATAGAATGCTCACAGTCATAGGATCAACATCCTAACTATTCTAGCCCTTTGATCAAGACATCATTGGGAATGCACCTAGCTTACATCATCGTTATAGCTAGTTATACACAAAGCTCTATTAAACTAGGCACCATAATATATCTTTCAACACTGAACTACGGCATGGTTTTATTTCACCACACGTGAATAGGTAGGCAACCTTTCAACAGAGGCACACTCCTACAAATGAGCACTTGGGCCACGGTTGAATTCGTGGCGAAAGTGCTAAATTTTCTTGGCTGAAGTACTTTGTCACGGAAAGACCATTCGTGGCGCAAGTGGCCGTGGCAAACAAATAGCCACAGGAAAAAAAAACGTTGCAAGTATTGATTTTATTGCCACAGAGTCTCCCGTGGCTAGAATTAATTTTTTGCCACGGATTATCCCGTGGCTAATTATGTTTGTAGCAAAACATTTATTCCGGTGACAAAATATATAATAAATTAAATTAATTAATAACCGTAAGAATTCTCTACCCCTATAGTAGTCACATCTGGAACGATTACGAACTTTACAGCTGAGTCATTCCAATATTATTTAATTCACCATACGCATCGAAGGGCCTTCCTAGGAGGTCACCCATCTTAACACTACTCTCACTCAAGCACGCTTAACTGTGGAGTTCTTATGGCCAGCTACCAGAAATGAAATTGAACTTTATTGACATAATCATTGGTTTGAATACTTTTAAAATGATGTTTTTTTTCACAAACTACATTTACTTTTGAGTAATTAATTTTTTTCCCCAATGATTTACATATTATGACTAAAAAATTATTATTCCGGAAAAAAAAGAGTTTCGAAGTTGATTTTCAGACTCATGATTTCATTAATTTATCGATATTTCTATTTTAGTTTCTATTTTCCACGTTCTTTTATTGCTAGTTCTTTCGATATGGTTTTTTTCTTTTCGTTATCGGTCATTATTTTATTTCATCAGTTTTTTATCCTCATTGAGTTTTCTCTTGCCTACTTCAAGTTTTACCCGAATTTTATTTTTCATTAAGTAAAATTTTATTTTAAATTCATTTTTTAAAATATCTTCCAAATAATATTACAGAACAGTTATTGAATTAAAAAGTTGCCGATAAATTAATTTTGGATTTTCTCACTATTAGTCCTTAATTATTATATTTTCTTACTTGTATTTGTTAATTATTTGATTTTCTTATTTATACCTCTCTTTTTTTGAAAAATTATTTTGACTGGTTTTTGAACTTAGGCACAACTTTCTAATACATTAACCTTTGTTCCAAACCAAACAACTTGAAAGACAATTAAATTACAAAAATAATTATTGTTTTCACGGTCAAAGTTAATTCCATAAAAATATAAAGACTGGCTAGAATTCTTAAATACGAATTTAATAAAGCAATTTTTTTCACAATGAAAATATTGTAAGAGAATCAATAATTTGGAAAAAAAAATCATTCTCAGTCACTTTTTTTTTTATGTTTTTTTGTCTTAAAAAGAAGTGTATTACATGTGAAAAAATTAATTAATGAAGCGGTAAAAATGAAAGAATCTTAAATAATATTAGACGTCTCAATGATGGATGATCAATCACATGCTTCTTTTACTTGATATGCTATGTACGCCACATTTTAGCTAGCATATATAAGACTATATAAATGTTAGTTGTTTTTCAAAAGTCCTACTTAAGATTATAGTATTTTAATAAAACATATTGTCAAATTAAAAGAAATCTATTACTTAAAAAATGATGATTAGTAAAAAATCAACAAATTAGACAACCAAAGTTTTCTTGTATTTAATTTTACAAAAAAATCAATTTTTTTTCTTAAAACTAAATATAATAATACCAATTTTTTATTAATAAAATATTTTCAAAGTTAATATTTTTTTTTCATATTATCTTTAACTTTGAATTTTAATGAATTTTTTAAGATCAATATTTGACACTCGGCTTAACTGAAAGTAATTTGATTAAAGTTTGGAGAACCATTAGCCACATGCAATTATTAAATCTGTGGCTAAAAATTAATTTCGCCACGGAAGTAAATTATGTCGTGGCTAAATAATATTTGCCACTGAACAAATTCGTGGCTAAACATATTTTTGCCATGGGTGTGGCATCTTTCGTGGCAAGAGTGATTATTGGCCACGACTTTAATAAAATTCGTGGCGCAAGTGAATTTTTGTCACGGGAAAAAATGTTCTCGTGGCATATTTTTTTCCCAAGTAGCGAATCAAATTTTTCCCGTGGCTAGGTCAAATTTAGCCACAAATAACAAATTCCCGTGGCATAATTCGTGGTGCAAGTGCCAATTTGTTGTAGTGGCACAACCACCCACACTGACGCACATTCAAAAAGCACCATCATTCCGCTCACGACACTGTCATGTTCTCAACTGTTCGCTTTGTCATCCTGGGTGCTTCTCTTAGGCAGAAGTTCTCCATTAACTAACAAAATCCAGATAAATTCAAAAAAAATTCAGCCTCCTTTCTATAGTGTGTCCTGGTACTCGACTCAGTCAAATACGAGAATCTGTCAAGGACTCAAAGCAATACCCACTTTGGGAATATCTCCCAAAACCAAAAAAATCCAGAAGAGCACAAGACTACAACAGTCCCATTACAGACTACCGCAAGTCCCCCGTAGCATATCTATCCCATTTCAATGTTCGACCGTGTTGCCACTCGCCTAGGCTGCGGAATAGCGCAACTTAAGAGTCTTGTCATCTTAGGTGGTCCACCCTCCAACCGAGTCGCGGTCCAATCCTTAGAGAGTCCAGTTCGTGTCTGTCAACTCGTCTTGTCACGTCCAGTGTCGAGTCTGTCGGTATACCTCTCTTTTCAAATTCTCACTTCAAAATTAGCAAAACTTAGCCAATTGAAAAAAAACCCTTTTCGACAAGGTCAAATTTTGGTCTATTTAAACTGCAAATTTCTTTTCTACCCCTTTCCATTTTGAAAACCTAGCACGTGAGTTCCTCTTAGGATTTCGATTTCAAAAAACGTAGCAAAAATCACTATTCCCCAGCACGAGTCATATTTTTACCTACGTGTTACATGCAAAAATTTATGTAACTGATACAGGTACGACTCAAGGCTTCGGAGGCAAGCCCGCACAACTCATATATCTCCCCAGCGGAAAGCCCTAGGCGACATTTTCCCCGTAATAGCATGGGATGGGCCCATATATAGGCGCACCCAGGACTTATGCGACAAATCTGATTCCCCACGGAGTTATCATCATCTGCTCAGGTATGATTTCTGTCTTATGGCTGACGAGCCCTTCACGCAAGTCTAAGGGACTATAAACGACCCGACCGGAAGTCTACCAGGTCTTAATCCTCGATTGGCCGGGTAGCTACTCTGACTTTCGCCTTGTCCAAGCCTCAGTCAGAGTGGGGGCTCTGTAGACACCCACATTTGGCCGTTAGGTGTCCATAACAGTTTCCGAAAAACACCCGATGATGATCTGACGCAAACGTGCTTTTACGCGCTCGGATATGGGCTCAAAACCATTTGTGTCTGGCTAGGTGTAGACACCCACATTTTGACCGCCAGGTGTCTATAGCAGTTTCTGGCAAACACCCGATGATGATCGGACGCAAACGTGCTTTAACGTACTCGGAAATGGGCTCGAAATCATGGATATTTAGCTTGGGCCTTTTAAGGAGTCAAAATCTCACAAAACCGACCTCAAACCCAGGCCCAGTGGGTCGTTTCGAGTCAAATAAGACTAATTTGGGTCGAATCCGACACCGGGGGTAAAACCGCCTTTTAGCGACCGAGTCAAACCCGGTCAAAGATATTTTCTCGAGACGCGTGAGTCAGCCGTGTCACCTCGAGTGGCTGATTCGAGTTCAAACTCCACAAAAAATCAGCTACACAAATATTAAACAATTTCGTTAAAGGTAGAATTCGATCTCAAGTAGGAATCCTATCCGAATACCGAATCGAGCATTCGACCGAGCATGGAATACCCGGCCGAGCAGGCTGTTTTCAGCCGGTTCCCTTTTCTTCTTTGCCAAGTTACGGAATTCTCGTTCCTCACAACTTCTTACATTTCCTATCCCGATTGGTATTTCTTGTCGTACAAGCAAGATACCTCTCTCAACCTTCTTCTCCTATAAATAGGACCCTTTGCACACAACACACAACACAATTTTCATACACATTATTCACACACGATTATTCATTATCAAAAAATCAACACCTTTTTACAAAGCATCACATACAACAAATAGATACACATCTATGATTCATACACTTAGCATCGAAAAACCGATAGTAGAACCAGAGATCCCGCCGCTCTAGACCGACGAAACCGGCCTCCTACCCGACACTTTACACGTCCAAAATCAAACCACCATAACCCACCGACGTTAACTCGACGCTCTTGTGCCCAAGCCACGTCCCGACGAGCCCCTATCCGAGTAAACCGAAGCATGTAGGTTGAGGGTGTACCAAACCCGATTTTTCTTTCTTCTTCTTCTCTTCTTCTTCTCGTCATCCGTCTTGTCTTTTTTCGGGTCGTGTGTCGTCCTATTTACGGGTCCTTCATCGTTTATTTCTAATATCGATACTACAAAAACTATATTTTTTTATATAACGTTCTTAAAATACGATATCGATTCTCTAATCGAATATCGTATCTAACAAGAACAAAATTAATTAATTCTCGTTGATGCTAAATAAATCGTCACATCTTTTTAAACAAAATTCGACGATTTTATGCGCGGAGAGAATTAACATCTTTTTCGTTCAAAATTCTTTTTTTTTCCAAAACAAACAATTTTATAAAACCTTTTCTAAAAGTCATTCCGAATATTCGATATCGATTTCATAATCGAATATCGAATACGACGAATATCGAAAGCATAAATCGAGTATAAATTAATTCATATTTATACGCAATCTATCGAAATTAGCGACTTTCGAAAAAAACCCGATCCGGGACAGACCCTCACGCGAGTCGCGCCCCCTCCCAGGCGACTCGCGCGGAGGCCTGAAACCCGCGGCTCCTTTTTTCCTCTTCTTCGCTTTTCTCAATTTTTCTTAAACATCATTTTTTCTACAAAACGGTTTCTTAAAACCTTTTTTCTACCTTTTTCAAAACTATTCCCAGTATTTGATATTGATTTCATAATCGACTATCGAATATAACGAATATCGAAAATATTAAGTCAAGCACGAATTATGCAATATTCGTACGCGGTTTAATAAAAACATCGATTTTCAGAAAATCGACCTCCAAACAGGCCGGGGCGCGAGTCACGCGGACCCCTGGCGAGTCGCGGGCAATGCTGGAAATGGACCCCGTTTTTCCTTTTTTTATTATTTTTCGAAAATCATTTTTTATACAAAATAGAGTCTTTTTAACAATATTTTTCAGATTTGGACTAATATATTCTCGATCTTGCATATTCATCATATTTGCTATATTATTTCTTCACAAATCGATACTAACTCGTTTGTTCATCTTGTAGCAAATTCAATCTTTCTTTTATCGTTTGTTTTATTATACTAAAACGAACCTCACATGCTAAATTCAACTTCAACGTTAAATTTTTCATGCATTAAACCGACTTAGCAACCCATTCAATTATTCACATGCTTAGGAAAACAATGTTTGCATATCATTCATCGTTCAACTAACGCGCGTATTAAAACATCAAACGATATCCTAGTAGAGGTCGCTAATTTGCGGGCGGGGTTGGGTGTTCTTTGTGAACTTCCCAACACGTACCCTCACCCCTTACTCAGAACCTCGGTTTCCGGATGTCCGAAACCATTGGCAACGAGAGTCATTCAATACACGATATCCGATCAAGTCGGTATCGGTATCAAATGCTAAGGGACAAACCCAATAAACCCTGACATCGTAAATGGGCCGTATTTTGTACACGGCCCACTACGACATAGAGTGGGTTCGAACGGTTCCGAATAACCACAAAATTCGGTGGCGACTCCAACTTCGAGTTAAATTTCAATTCGATCCATTCTCATATGGAGATTCATTCGTTTCCCCAAACCCGCGCGTGGCCGCGTCGGGGTGGACCTATGTCATGTCCACAATTTGGCGACTCCGCTGGGGATTAACTGATGCGTTACTAACCATCGGCATCCTCAGGGTGTGACTCGAATAAAAATCGTTTGACTAGTACAATACGCGTTTTAGTTTTACGGTTCATGCATAACCCCATTTTCCCGGGCCGGTACTGGTGACCGACGTCCCACTATACCATTGATGTAGTCCAAATTTGATATGTCAAAAGGTGTGCATAGCAGATTCGTATGGGTTTTACGACATGTTCTAAGTTCAATTCGACTTAGGAAGTTCGCCCCGATTCTCGAATAGGCTATGTACACTGGTATAGACCCTTATAGATTGACCGAGACTTAGCTTAAGAGCATACATGGTGTCATTATACTGTTTCCATGACTACGTGCTATTTGATCCACATCTTTTTTCAAAGAAACCGTCATTTTCAAAATTTGCATCCTTTTCAAAATATCCAATTTCAAAACCCTGTACATATACCGAATTTAGGACTTATGATTTTACTCAAAATAGCCCTTTTTCTAGCAGGTATTCTGCCCAATTTAAAACTCGAAAATATATTTTCGAACTTTCAAAACCTTTGCCCGGTCCGCCTTTCCGTTTTCTTTCTCGAAAAAAGGGCCGTCTCTCTCCGGATTTTCGGGCTTTTCAAAAAATCATCATATTTCGAAACTTCCTCTTCTTAGGACTTCCCGTATTTAGCAGTGTCGGGTCGTGTCATAAGTCGTCGAGGTCTTTAGCGTCTAGACTCCGTCGATCTTACATCACGAGTTTCCCCCCTATCCCAGTCCGCCTTATTTTACTAAGGCAAGGCCCACCTGCGTAGGACATACTCCTACAAGGGTTGGCCCATTTACACAATCGAGTCCAAAGTTTGGGAATGTCTCACGTGAACCTTCCTTCGAACGTGGCACTGCCCACATAGCTGGATCCTAAAGGAGGCCCACCTTTCACAAGTCACCCGTCTAAGTGTCCTTTCCGAGTCAACCTTTTATAAGGCGTAGCCCTACAACAAAAGGTTCGTGACCCTTACGTCTAAGGGTCACTCGTCCGACACTCGAGTTTTAACAAAATCTCTGATCCCGTTTGGGGGCTCTCTTTAGGAGAGCGTCAATCATGATGGCTCTAAGGGTCATGTTTTACGCATGTCTCACATACCCCACTTTCGAGTCACTTAGATGCCACACCAATTGGGTCCTATCAAAGTCCTTAGTCTCACTTGGGGGCTATTCTCCGACGGAGCGATTAATCACAGTCACTCCGAGAATCGTACCCTACACGTTTGTCTTAGGAGAGTCTAACCCGAGTCAAACTGGAGTCGTCTCTCCTCTCGTGCTATTTCCTATGCCTTGGTGAAATTGAGTTCCGAAGCAACTTCTCTGATTACGCGGTATTCTTACAGACAGGCCACCGGTAACCAGACGCCAGAAAATGCAAGAAACGTTGGACCAATTGACAACCTCCCTAGCGGAGGTTGAAGCCCAATTGACGGTTATCAGGACCGAACAAACGACCATTGCCACCCGGTTAAGTGCCGTGGAGCAAAGGACTCTTACGGTCAGGAATGAAACTACTTGGCCCATAGCTGAACTGGTCAGCGCCGTTCGGAAACTTGAAGAACAGGTCCACTCGACCACCAAAAACACCATCCTCACGGAAAATGCCCGTACCTACTCGCCCTTGACCAATGAACTACCCGCTAACCTCAACTTAACGGGCTTACCAATGTTTGACGGGACAGAAGACCCGGTACTCCATATTCGGGCTTTCAAGGACTTTATGGCTGTTAAGGGGGTCAAATCGACCATATTCAAGCATCTTTTCGCTTCCTCTCTGGAAACGCACCCGAAAGCCTGGTACTACAGGCTTGATCCCAAGAAATACAAAACCTGGGACGATGCCGCAACGGAATTCGCGCGAAACTACGCGGATAACGCCAAGATACAGACTACCATGCGCACTCTGGAGGTTATGGCCCAAGAGCCTAAGGGAGGTTTCACCAAATACCTTCAAAGGTGGAGGGCTGAAAGTGTAAAGTTGGTAGACAAGCCCAACGAGGTGACACTAGTGGAGGCGTTCATCAACAACCTCCTCCCTTCCTATCGCGTCCATCTTAGGTATGCCGGCATTTCAAACATTGCAGTGCTTACCGAGATGGGCATTAGAATTGAAGATGATCTTCGACAAAATGAAGATCTGGGTGAAGCGTCTATTGGAGGCTATACTGGACATCAACTTGAGTCCTTAGAAGCTGAATTGACAACACCATCCGAGAGTCTAGATTTGGTTTAAGTCCGAGTCTGAGTCCGAGTTTAGGACGTTCTATTTTTTCAATTTCAAAGTCAGAGTCAGTTGTATTCTGTCATCTTTTCAAAATTCAATAAAGTCAGCTTTGCAATCTCTCATATATAATTTCCTTATGTGTTTCCGAGAACATGATGAACACCATCATACACTGTGAGCACACGCACGTGACTATTATAGGCACATCTATAATGACTGCAGAAAATGAGACCCGTGTTTTCCTTTACCTGTTCCATGTCTGGTATAGAAAGCCACATAACTACCCTTAGCAGGCGCGGTATCGAATCCTATGACAAATCTAGGTAATCTCCTAGTTTGGGTTAAAGACGGAAGGCAAGCCCATTTCCCACAATAAAACACTCATCCAATAAGACTAATCGATCCCTACCTTAGGTGTTAGTCTGACCAACAAAAAAGGAAAAAACTGGACAAAAAAAAAATTAGAAGTCCAATCCAAGAAAAAGCAAAAGGCCCAAAATAAAAGAGCTGGCCATGATAAAAAAACCATGACCATGATCAACGGGTAATTCAAGTGAAAGCCCCATGACCAGGGTACGGTCAAAATTCATACCATCAAATAAGGGAGAGAAAATCAAGCTGGTCAACTAACACCACATTTAGCCTTCACATTTAGCCTTCCCACATTACAACCCTCAAGACCTTCCCGAGACCCAGGCCAGAGACAGCCCAGAATTTTGAGGACTCAAGCTCCATAGGATACCCCTAACCATTAGGGCCAGACATGGAAATCAGATCTCGCATTATCAAAACTTATCCCGATCAAAGTTCGAGCCATTCTACTCGACTTCCCCTTTACATAACAAAGTTCACAATCACCATACAAAGACCCGAGAGCAAAACTCGTCAAATCCCCCCGAGAGCAAAACTCGTCAAATCCCCCGAGGGCAAAACTCGTCAAATCCCCCGAGAGCAAAACTCGTCAAATCCCCCCGAGAGCAAAACTCGTTAAATCCCCCGAGAGCAAAACTCGTCAAATCCCCCCGAGAGCAAAACTCGTTAAAATCCCCGAGAACAGAACTCGTTAAAATCCCCGTGAGCAGAACTCGTTAAAATCCCATCCCAATTCTCCTCATTCAAACCAGTTACCAACCCCAAACACGGAAATTCAACTTGCAGTCGGCATAGAATGTGCCCAAATAGTTCACACCACCTCTGGGGGCTATCCCGGAGAACGCTCACAGTCACAGGATCAATATCCTAACCATTCTAGCCCTTTGATCAAGACATCATTGGGAATGCACCTAGCCTACACCATCGCTATGGCTAGTTACACACAAAGCCCTAATAAACTAGGCACTATAATCCACTGAACTACGGCTTGGTTTGATTTTACCACACGTGAATACGTAGGCATCCTTTCAACAGAGGCACAACCACCCACATTGACACACATTCAAAAAGCACCGTCACTCTTATCACGACACTGTCATGTTCTCAGCAGCAAGCTTTATCATCCTGGGGGCTTCTTTTAGACATAAGACCTCCATCCACTCACAAAATCCAAATACTTTTAAAAACTAGCCTCCTTTCTATAGAGTGTCCTAGTACTCCGCTCCGTCGAAGACGAGAATCTGTCAGGATTCGAAGCAACACCCACTTTGGGAATATACCCCAAAATAGAAAAAAAAAACGCAAAAGAGCACTAGACTACAACAGTCTCATTACAGACTACTGCAATCCCCCTATCGCACATCTTTCCCATTCCGAGGATTCGATCACGTTGTCACTCGCCTAGGCTACAGAATAACGCAACCTAAGAGTCTTGTCTTTTTTAGGCGGCCCACCTCCCTATCGAGTCACGGTCCAACCCTTAGAGAGTCCAGTTCGTGTCTGTCAACTCGTCCTGTCGCGTCTAGAGTCAAGTCTGTCGGTAGGCCTCTCTCTTCAAATCCTCTTTTTAAAATTTGCAAAACTTAGCCATTTGAGAAAATACTTTTAAAAAGTCAAATTTCTGTCTATTTAAAACTGCAAACTTCTTTAAAATTTTGAAAACCTATCTCCTAGCACGTGAGTTGCTTTCGGGACTTCGATTTCAAAATAAAGCAAAAATTATTTTTTCCCCAGCGCAAGTCAGTCTATAGATGCTAACTGCATTTCCTGTATGCTATCTTGCTATCCGCTATTTCTGCCTACATATCTAATGTTTCAGGTACCAGCTTGTTCTTCCCAAAGGAACATCAAGTTTTACTTCCCCAGTGTGAGTCGGTGTTTCGCCTAAATGTTACATACGAATTGCTATGTTTCAACATCATACAGGTACACCTAGACTCGAGAAGGAAGACTCCTCGCTAAAACTCCCTAGCGGCATTTAACGGGATGAGCCCATATATAGGCGCACCCAAGACTTATACTACGAGTCCAATTCCCCACGGAGTTATCATCATCAACTCAGGTACATTTCTAATCCATGGTCGGCGGGCCCTTCACGCAGGACTAATGGACTTTAAACGACCGACCGGAAGTCTGCCAGGTCTTAATCTTTGATTGGCCTGGTAGCTACTCTGACTTTCGCCTTGTCCAAGCCTCAGTCAGAGTGGGGGCTCTGTAGACACCCACATTGTGACCGCCAGGTGTTTATAGCATTTTTCGATAAACACCCGATGATGATCGGACGCAAACGTGCTTTAACGTACTCGGAAATGGGCTCGAAATCATGGATATTTAGCTTGGGCTTTTTAAGGAGTACAAATCTCACAAAACCGACCTCAAAACCAGGCCCAGTGGGTCGTTTCGAGTCAAATAAGACTAATTTGGGTCGAATCCGACACCGGGGGTAAAACCGCCTTTTAGCGACCGAGTCAAACCCGGTCAAAGATATTTTCTCGAGACGCGTGAGTCAGCCGTGTCACCTCACGTGGCTGATTCGAGTTCAAACTCCACAAAAAATCAGCTACACAAATATTAAACAATTTCGTTAAAGGTAGAATTCGATCTCAAGTAGGAATCCTATCCGAATACCGAATCGAGCATTCGACCGAGCATGGAATACCCGACCGAGCAGGCTGTTTTCAGCCGGTTCCCTTTTCTTCTTTGCCAAGTAACGGAATTCTCGTTCCTCACAACTTCTTACATTTCCTATCCCGATTGGTATTTCTTGTCGTACAAGCAAGATACCTCTCTCAACCTTCTTCTCCTATAAATAGGACCCTTTGCACACAACACACAACACAATTTTCATACACATTATTCACACACGATTATTCATTATCAAAAAATCAACACCTTTTTACAAAGCATCACATACAACAAATAGATACACATCTACGATTCATACACTTAGCATCGAAAAACCGATAGTAGAACCAGAGATCCCGCCGCTCTAGACCGACGAAACCGGCCTCCTACCCGACACTTTACACGTCCAAAATCAAACCACCATAACCCACCGACGTTAACTCGACGCTCTTGTGCCCAAGCCACGTCCTGACGAGCCCCGATCCGAGTAAACCAAAGCATGTAGGTTGAGGGTGTACCAAACCCGATTTCTCCTTCTTCTTCTCTTCTCCTTCTCGTAGTCCGTCTTGTCTTTTTTTGGGTCGTGTGTCGTCCTTTTTACGGGTCCTTCATCGTTTATTTCTAATATCGATACTACAAAAACTATTTTTTTTTATATAGCGTTCTTAAAATACGATATCGATTCTCTAATCGAATATCGTATCCAACAAGAACAAAATTAATTAATTCTCGTTGATGCTAAATAAATCGTCACATCTTTTTAAACAAAATTCGACGATTTTATGCGCGGAGAGAATTAACATCTTTTTCGTTCAATTTTTTTTTTTCCAAAACAAACAATTTTATAAAACCTTTTCTAAAAGTCATTCCGAATATTCGATATCGATTTCATAATCGAATATCGAATACGACGAATATCGAAAGCATAAATCGAGTATAAATTAATTCATATTTATACGCGATCTATCTAAATTAGCGACTTTCGAAAAAAACCCGAACCGAGACGGACCCTCACGCGAGTCGCGCCCCCTTCCAGGCGACTCGCGCGGAGGCCTGAAACCCGCGGCTCCTTTTTTCCTCTTCTTCGCTTTTCTAAATTTTTCTTAAACATCGTTTTTTCTACAAAACGGTTTCTTAAAACCTTTTTTCTACCTTTTTCAAAACTATTCCGAGTATTTGATATTGATTAATTTAATAATCGACTATCGAATATAACGAATATCAAAAATATTAAGTCGAGCACGAATTATGCAATATTCGTACGCGGTTTAATAAAAACATCGATTTTCAGAAAATCGACCTCGAAACAGGCCGGGGCGCGAGTCGCGCGCACCCCGGGCGAGTCGCGGGCAATGCTGGAAACAGGCCCCGTTTTTCCTTTTTTTTATTATTTTTCGAACATCGTTTTTTATACAAAATAGCGTCTTTTTAACAATATTTTTCAGATTTCGACTAATATTTTCTCGATCTTGCATATTCATCATATTTGCTATATAATTTCTTCACAAATCGATACTAACTCGTTTGTTCATCTTGTAGCAAATTCATTATTTTTTTTATCGTTTGTTTTATTATACTAAAACGAACCTCACATGCTAAATTCAACTTCAACGTTAAATTCTTCATTCATTAAACCGACTTAGCAACCCATTCAATTATTCACATGCTTAGGAAAACAATGTTTGCATATCATTCATCGTTCAACTAACGCGCGTATTAAAACATCAAACGATATCCTAGTAGAGGCCACTAATGGGCGGGCGGGGTTGGGTGTTCTTTGTGAACTTCCCAACACGTACCCTCACCCCTTACTCAGAACCTCGGTTTCCGGATGTCCGAAACCATTGGCAACGAGAGTCATTCAATACACGATATCCGATCAAGTCGGTATCGGTATCAAATGCTAAGGGACGAACCCAATAAACTCTGACATCGAAAATGGGCCGTATTTTGTACACCGCCCACTACGACATAGAGTGGGTTCGAACGGTTCCGAATAACCACAAAATTCGGTGGCGACTCCAACTTCGATTTAAATTTCAATTCGATCCATTCTCATATGGAGATTCATTCGCCTCCCCAAACCCGCGCGTGGCCGCTTCGGGGTGGACCTATGTCATGTCCACACTAGGGCTTTTTACAGAGTACAAATCTCACAAAACTCACCTCAAATTCAGTCCCAGTGGGTCGTTTCCAATCAAATAAGACTAATTTGGGTCAAAACCGACACCGGAAATAAAACCGACTTTTAGCGATTAGGTCAAATCCCAGTCAAAGCCGTTCCGAGACACAAAAAAACAGTCACCCAAACATCAACAGTCCAAACCAAATACAAGACCCACAAAAATGCCTAACCAAAGGCCCAAAAACTGGACCCTTGCTCTTCAGCTGACCCACTCGATCGAGTGTCAGCCCACTCGATCGAGTGGGCCCTCAAGTTGGCCCGGCTGCGGTCACTTGGGCCACTCGACCGAGTCGGGAGGCTACTCGGTTGAGTAACCCTAGATGGGTGAGGTGACCAATGCCTATATAAACACCCTCTTGCATGCACAATTCACGACTTTCTACCTACAACTTTACACATCTTTTTACAACCCTAATCAATCCTTTACAACCCTAATCTCCACCCATTACAACTCATCATCTTCAACCTTAAACCCTAGCATATAGGAACCCTAAACCACCATAACTTAACCTACATCGACCTCGATACTCCCGTGCCAAAGCCACAACTAGCGAGTTATATCCGAGACTAAGAAACATGTAGGTTGAGCGTGCAAAATCCCCTTCTTCTCTCTTCTCCTCTCTCTCGCGCCATCTTCTTCTTCTCGTTTTTTGTTATCTTTCTTTTCGCATCTAATATCCATAATATTATTAGTATAAAACATTAAATTACTCGTCGAATCGTGTCGAGCGTGAGTGATGACGGGATAAGAAAATCCGAATATACGAGGGTAACGCACCCCATGTTGACGGTCGCTTATCCTGACACCCCGATCGCTTGATTGTTGAGGCGAGTTAACATCAACAATAATTTTATTATTTTATTATTCATCGCATATTCATCGATTTTCCTAACTATTTCAAGTAAAATATCTTTTTTTTATTTAGAGTCGAAATCCGTTGATGCGGATCCGACATCACACAATTCGTAAGGATTTATTACGATGTCGGGATGCGGAGGGAATCAAATTAAGTCTTTAATTCAAGCGTCACTCTTTAGATTCGATACCAATTCAATAATTGGATGTCGTATCTAAACGAATTAATCAAGTAAATCTAACTAATACGAAGTCATTGATGCTAAAAATAGTGATCATATAATTCGAAGGAATTAGTTACGACACTATAAACGTGGAGACAATCTATTTCGTACATAGTTCGTTTAAAGCGATTTACAAACATATTTCTTAGATTTAACTCTAAATATTCGATATTGGTACAATAATCGAGTATCGGATACAATGAGTATCAAAGTCCGAATCGAGCATAAATCGTACAATATTTTTGCCCGATTCAACAAAATCATCAATTTTCCAAAATCAAAAAGCAATTTCAACAAGTTTCGAAACGAACCCCGGTTCATACAGGGGGCACTCGATCGAGTGCCTAGCCTACTCGGTCGAGTGGTACCCCAAAAACGAGACAGAAGCTTTTTTTGGCCACCACTCGGTCGAGTGCTGCAATGACTCGATCGAGTGGCTTCTCACTCGGTCGAGTTCTTCAATAACTCGATCGAGTGACGTCTAAAAAGCGGGACAGAAGCCTTTTCCGAGGACCACTCAGTCGAGTCCTTCAGTGACTCGATCGAGTGGCCTTATCACGTCAAAACCGTGAGTCCTACAATGCTTTTCTAGTCTCGACAATATTTTTCTATGACTTTGGTCAACGCGTGCCAAATCAATCACGTGTCATACAAATTTTCAAAACCATGCATCGTGCCATTTAGGTTTATTCCATATTAGTTATAAGCCGTTATTACCGTTTTTATCATTACTAACACGTTTATTTCTATTTTTTTGGCTTGTTATTTCCGTTGTTTATTTTATTCTACTAAAAGAACCTCGCATGCTAAATATAACCTTGACGTTAATTTTAGATGCATTAAATCGACTTAGCAACCCATTCAAATTTTCGCATGTTTAGGTAAAATATTGTTTGCATATCATCTCATCGTATTACTAACGCGCGAATTAAAATGTCAAACGATATCTTAGTAGAGACCGCTAATGTGCGGGCGGGGTTGGGTGTTCTTTGTAAACTTCCCAACACATACCCTCACCCCTTACTCAGAACCTCGGTTTCCGGATGCCCGAAACCATTGGCGCACGAGAGTTATTCAATACACGGTAGTATGGGCATTGATAATTTTTTAATGTGGGAAGGCTAAATGTGGTGTTAGCTGACCAACTCGATATCTTCCTTTATCGGATAGTATGGGCATTGATAATTTTTTAATTGATCGTACTTCGGCTATGGGACTTTCACTTGAGTTGACCGCTTACCACGGTCATGGACATTTGAATTTTTCTTGGTTGACTTCTTAGCCCCGGTCATGGGATTCTTCATTCGGATTGACCGTTTAACCTCGATCATGTGTATTTGAATTTTTTTTGATGATGGCCTGCTGTTATGTTTTGGCCTTTTGCTTTTTTCCTTGGACTTCGGATGTTTTTTTGTCCATCTTTTTTTTCCCTTTTTTTTGTTTGTCAGACTAACACCTAAGGTAGGGATTGGTTTGTCTTATTGGATGGGTGTTTATTGTGGGAAATGGGCTTGCCTCCCGTCTTGAACCCAAACTAGGAGACTACCTAGATTTGTCATAGGATTCGATACTGCTCCTGCTAAGGGTAGTTATGTAGCTTTCTATACCAGACATGGAACAGGTAAAGGAAAACATGGGTCTCGATTTCCTGTAGTCATTATAGATGTGCCTATAATAGTCAAGTGCATGTGCTCACAGTGTACGATGGTGTTCATCATGTTCTTGGAAACACATAAGGGAAGTGTATATGAGAAAGAATATTGAAAGCTGATTTTATTGAATTTTGAAAAAGAGGAAAGAATACAACTGACTCTGACTCTGACTTTGACTTTGAAATATAACATCCTAGACTCAGACTCAGACTCGGACTTAAATCAAATCTGGACTCTCGGATGATGTTGTCATTAGTCGTCGGCTTCAAAGGACTCGAGTTGATGTCCAGTATAGCCTTCAGTAAAAGCTTCACCCAGATCTTCATTATGTCGAAGATCGTCTTCAATCCAAATGCCCATTTCGGTAAGCACCGCAAAGTTTGAAATACCGGCATACCTAAGATGGACGTGGTAGGAAGGTAGGAGGTTGTTGATGAATGCCTACACTAGTGTCTTCTCGTTGGGCTTGTCTACAAACTTCACACTTTGGGCCTTCCACGTTTGAAGGTATTTGGTGAAACCTTCTTTGGGCTCTTGGGCAATAACCTCCAGAGTACGCATCGTAGTCTGGATCTCGGTATTATCAGCGTAATTCCGAGCGAACTCTGTTGCCACATCATCCCAAGTCTTGTACTTCTTGGAATCGAGCCTGTAGTACCAGGCTTTCGGGTGCTTCTCGAGGGAGGAAGCAAACAAGTGCTTGAACATGGTGGATTTCACCCCCTTGACAGCCATAAATTCTTTGAAAGCTCGAATGTGATGGACCGGGTCTTCAGTACCCTCAAACATCAGTATTCCCGTAAGGTTGAGGTTGGCAGGCAGCTCGTCATTCAAAGGCGAGTTGGAGCGAGCATTTTCCGCATGGATTGAGTTGTTTGTAGACAAATGGACTTGTTCTTCAAGCTTGCGAACGGCGATGAATAGTTCAGCTATGGGCCCAGTGGGTTCAGATCTAGCGTTAGGAGTCCCTTTCTCCATGGCACTCAAACGGGTGGCAAGGGTTGTTTGGTCGGTCCTGATAGCCGTCAATTGGGCTTCAAGCTTAGCTGAAGAGGCTGCCAAATGGTCCAAAGTTTCTTGCATTTTCTGGCGTCTGGTTACCGGTGGCCTGTCTGTAAGAATACCGCGTAATCAATAAAGTTGTTTCGGAACTCAATTTCACCAAGGCATAGGAAATATCACGGAAGGAGAGACGACTCCAGTTTGACTCGGGTTAGACTCTCCTAAGAAACATGTGTAGGGTACGATTCTCGGAGTGACTGTGATTAATCACTTTGACGGAGAATAGCCACCAAGTGAGACTAAGGAGTCAGATAGGACTCAGATGGTATGACATCTAAGTGACTCGAAAGTGAGGTACGTGAGACGACACGTGTAGGACATGACACTTAGAGCCACCGTGATTGATCACTATGCTGAAGGGTAGCCCCCGAATGGGATCGAAGGTTGTTAAGACTCGAGTGTCGGACGAGTGACCCTTAGATGTAAGGACCGCGAACCTTTTGTTGTAGGGCTATGCCTTGTAAAAGGTTGACTCGGAAAAGACACCTAGACAGGTGACTTGTGAAAGGTGGGCATCCCTAGAACTCGGCATGTGGGCCGAATCCTGTCCGAAGGAGGATCCACGTGGGACATCCCCAGACTTTGGACTCGATTGTGTAAACGGGCCTTCCTTTGTAGAAGTATGTTTTACGTAGGTGGGCCATGCCTTAGTCAAATAAGGCGGACTGGGATAGGGGGAAACCCGCGATGTAAGATCGACGGAGTTTCGACGCTAAAGACTTTCGACGACTTACGACAAGACCCGACACTGCTAAATACGGGAAGTCCTAAGAAGAGGAAAGTTTTGAAAATGATTTTTTTTAAGAAAATCCGGAAAAACCGGCAGATGGTCCATTTTTCTAAAATCGGAAGAGTGTTATCGGGCCACGGTTTTGAAGTTTCGAAAATATTTTGAGTTTTGAAATGGGTAGCATACCGGCTAGAAATAGGCTATTCTGAGTAAAATCATAAGTCCTAAATTCGGTAGCTTTCCGGTTTTTGAAGAGTTGAATAATTGGAATTTTGAAATTTGAATATCGAAAAAAAAAATTCCGATAATTTCAAAAAATGGAAACGAGATCCCGAAGATTTGAAAATCGAAAACGGCATCTCGAAGATTTTTAAATTGAAATTGAATCTTGAAAATTCGAAAATCGAATGGTGGATCGGAAATTTGAATTTTGAAATGGGCAGCATGCCGGCTAGAAAATAGGCTTGTGTGGACATGACGTAGGTCCACCCCGACGCGGCCACGCGCGGGTTTGGGTAGGCGAATGAATCTCGTGGTGAGATTGTTCTCGGGTTCGAAATTTAAGTCAAAATAGAGTCGCCACCGAATTTTGTGGTTATTCGGAACCATACGAGCCCACTCTATATCGTCATGGGCTATACACCAAGTACGACCTACTTCGATTTCAGAGTTTATTGGGCTCGTCCCTTTGCATTGCATTACCGATACCGTTTAAACCGGCTTTCGTATATAGAATGACTCTCGTGCGCCAATGGTTTCGGGCATCCGGAAACCAAGGTTCTGAGTAAGGGGTGAGGGTACGTGTTGGGAAGCCCACTAAGGACACCCAACCCCGCCCGCACATGGCGGCCTCTACCAAGACATCGTTCGTGTTCGTGTGCGCGCGCTAGTAAAACGATTAAATGATATGCAAACAGCGTTTTCGGCTAAGCATGCGAATTAAATGTGAGCTACGTCATTTTAATGCATCTTGATTCACGTCAAAGTGATTTAGCATGCGATGTTCATTTATAAAGCGATAAGCAAGTAAATAAACAAAACTCGAAAGTAAATAACGTACAAGTTACACGGGCGGAAATACAACCCGGCCAATACAAAAATTATAATCGATGTGCAAACGGAATAATAAATAAAAAAGTTAGGAGCGGACCCGTATGTGAACTAGACCGTGAATTGTATAGGTGGACAAACCCCGATTAAATACACATTGCGTTGTGTATTAAACGAAGGACGGAGACATAGGACCTAAGCGTGACGCTAGTCCGACCCTATGCCTCGATGCCTTGTCCCGACTTATCATGCCGAAAAATCGATCAAAGTCGCTAAAGTGTCGTGATATGTATGCGTTTTGAAAAATGGGTTCACGTGATTGCCTTTACACGTGTCGACTAAAAGTCGTAAAAAAGACGAGGCTTAAATGTTGCATTTAAACTCGGTTTTCTGGGTTACAGGACCCACTCGGTCGAGTCATGGTCTGACTCGGTCGAGTGTGTCCTCGAAAAGGGGTATGCCCAGGTTTATAGACGCTACTCGATCGAGTATGCTACGTACTCGGTCGAGTAGCCCCTGTACGAGTACCAACTCGCGTCGCTTTTTTGGTTTAAAATCGATGGTCGGCCAAATCAAATACAAATATTGCACGATTTGTATTCAATTTGGTTTCCGGTGTTATAATCGCGTACGCATGCGATTATAATACCGTTATAGGAGATTTGTGAAAATGCTTGTACTAGATTAGGAAATTTGTATTAGTGACGAAATTACATCCCTCTACGTCACGACATCGGAACTAACACTTTTGGGATTATGTGATGTCAGTTTTCGTGTCAACGGGTTCCGTACTAATAAAAATGGGATCAAATGCGTTCAACTATTATTAATCGCGATCACATCACGCCCTTGAGTACATTGGTGCGGGGCTCCTCGAAAGGGCTCCACCTCCGTCGTTGCTCATAAAGGGATTAGACGGACTTTAGGCGATAATTATAGTCAAACGTATTTAAAACCGAATTTTAATACTAGTATGTATATATACACGGTATAATAATGTTAGGAACGAGAATGTAAAAAGTTAGTATACAAAAAGGTAAAATGTTAGAATTATGTTAAAGTTAGTGTTAGGATGCTAGTATAGTTATTATATAGATAATACGAAAACGTAAATGAAAATGAAGTAATAAGGATCGAAATGGGGTATCGACGGGACCTCGGAAATGGACATACATGCTTAGTAGGGACCTCAGAAATGGACTCGTAAATAGCGACGGGACGCCGGAGTATCGAGGATGTATGCAAGTTATGGTGTGTGTGTGTGTGGATGATTCGTCGGTTTTTTGAGGGACAAAGGGCTCGATTTTTGTGTGTTTTTGCTTAGGGTTGTAGTGTGAAGAGTATAGGAGGATTAGGGTGAAAATGTAAGGTAAAATGGCATTAGGTAAAACTGAAAATGCAAAGGGTTTGAGGGGGTATTTATAGATTTTACCCCACGACCTAGGGTCACTCGATCGAGTGGCCCTAGTGCACTCGATCGAGTGCCATAGAAAATGGGCCTGATCCGGTTTTTGACGCTCCACTCGACCGAGTGGGTCAATCCACTCGATCGAGTGGATCAAGTGAATCGAGGTAAATTAGGAAGGTGTTGACCTTGTTGATTTGTTTGTCTTTTTTGAATTTGATTTGGGCCCCAGTTTCTAGAAGGTCCCCTTAGGCTGATTTTTGTGACGGGTTTGTCTTTGACCGGGTTTTGACTCGGTCGCCAAAAGACGGGTTTTATTTTTGGTGTCGGTTTTGGCCCAAATTAGTCTTATTTTGCTCGGAACGACCCACTGGGCCTGAATTTGAGGTTGGTTTTGAGAGATTTGTACTCCGCTAAAAGTCCATGTCGGATATTATTGATTCCGAGTCCATATTCGAGTATACCAAGTCACGTTTGTGTCCGATCATCATCGGGTGTTTGTCGGGAACTGCTATAGACACTAGCAGGCAAAATGCGGGTGTCTACAGAGCCTCCACTCTGACTGAGGCTTGGACAAGGCGAAAGTCAGAGTAGCTACCAGGCCAATCGCAGATTACGACCTGGCAGCCTTCCGGTCGGGTCGTTTATAGTCCATTAGACTCGCGTGAAGGGCTCGCCAGCCATATGCGGAGGGTCATACCTGTCCTGCTGATGATAGCTCCGTGGGGAGTGAAACTTGCTTTTGAAGGTATTGGTGTACCCGTATGCTGATACATCATAGCTTTGATTGTAGCATTCTGGGATAAATATTGACTCACGTTGGGGAGTGAAGTAGTTGCGCGGAGACTTGCTTCTGAAGTCTGGGGTGTACCTGTATGCTGACACATAACAAATTGCATGTAGCACATAGACAAAACACCGAATCGTGCTGGGGAAAAACTGGTTTTTGAAAAGCCGAAAAATTTTGAAAGATTTTTTTTTATCACTGATTTTTAGAAATTTCTAGGATAGCTCGGGACAACTTGATTCCTATTCTGGGTTTTCGTCTGAAGTCAGGCCTGCGCATGCAGGGGCCCAGGTTTGCTGAGGAGGCAAGGTAGTTAGGGTTACAGTTAGGTTTCCTATTATAAATATAGGTTTCCCTGCTTCAGTTTACTGCATCTCAAATCAAAAATTCCTACTTCTCCTCAAAATCTCTTAGTCTTTCGAGAAGATTCAAATTCCTGCCACGGGTATCGATCATCTCACTTCGATGCTTTTTGCCTGGTCCCAGCAATTTCGGGACGAGGACAAAGTTCAACTGACCCAAATGGGGATTGTCAGCCTCTTTCCTCTTCGGCGTCTAATAACTGATTCGCATTTTTTGGACGCCCGTCTGTCGTTTTGGGATACTACCCATCACGTCTTCGCGTTCCCGCGGGGAGAGATTTGCCCTCTTCCCGAGGAGATCGCAGTTATTGGGGGTTGGAGCCCTGTCGCTCGTCCTGCCATCCCTCCGTTCTACCCGGACCCGAGGAGAAGGTTGAGGGATTTCCTGGGTCTGTCTCATGCTGAGACAGATCGAAGTGTGGGGGAAATACTGTTTCCCTCTTCGACTTGGCTGACAAGTTGATGGTAAGGGATTTGTCGTGGATCCCGCCACCAAATAAAAACCAACTAACCTAACTAGGGTAGCTAGGGTAAGTCGGGTCGAATCCACAGGGACGGGAGGTCGGACTAAGGTATGCTACGGTCTAGGACTAGGTTCGAGAAGAGCTAATCTAAGGAGGGGGAGACTAGGACTAAGCTAGGTCTAAAGCAAGAGAACAAACAAGGAAAACGGGCTAGGATTAGGTCGGGGTCAAAGGGGTAACGGAATGGTCAAGGGAGAGCTAGAGTGAAGGAGGTAGTAGGGTAATCTAGGTCGGTCCGGGCGGTCGCAACTTAAACCGACCTAGAGGTTCCTCATGGAACCCATTTTGGCGACACATATGACAAACGGGGTTCTAGCGTGTTATGGCCTAGATCACATCCGGGCGGTCGCAACTTAGACTAACCTAGGGGTCGTCCTCACCGGGCTCTCGCAACTTAATGAGGGAACCGAACCCATAACTACTAACACCCACAAGGGAAAGGCAAGAAAAACAAGCAATCTAACTTACTTAGTCATTCAAGCAATTCATCAAACATGTCATATGCATCAACCAAGAAGAAACCCAAATCTTCCACCCACATCTCCAACAAACCCTTAATCACCCAATTAACACCCTAATCACCCTACTAACCCTAGCAAGAACACTACTCTAACATATCTAAACTAAAACTAACACTAACAAGAGGAATCAACACAAACAACAAAATATACATAATGAAACTACCAAATATGATGAACAAAACAATAAACAAGAACTAAAGATTCAAACTTGATGAACAATAAAGGATTAAGAGTAAAAGGAGAAGATTATACCATACTAGAAGATGAAAGGAAGAAGAAAACTTGCATAGATGAGAAAAACCCAAAACAAACATCCAAGTTTGTCAAGCTTGGTGAAGATCTTGAAGAATTCCCAAATTACAAGCATTAAACTAGGATTAAGGATAATCTAAAGACTAATCTACACTAATCTAATCTAATCTATGCTAAAACTAGGCTAGGGTTTATGGGTAATGTCTAACATAAGCTCAACATCACAAGGGAAGAGTATATATAGGGTTACAAATGGAAGGGAGAAGAAAGAAAAGTGACGCGCAGGAACTGGGTGGTCCCGACCGGGACGGGTCATCCCGACCGGGACGGACCCACCATCCCGACCGGGACGGGTTGGTCCCGACCGGGACGGACCTGCAGTAGCATCTCCAATCATGCACTTCATCCCCGACGGGATGAGGTGCATACCCGTCGGGGATGGGTCTTGTAGGCCTCCATTATGATCCTTTTGGTCCCTCCTTGCTTCACATGGACTTCTCATCGATTCTCGGGACTCGGGATCGGGTCTCGGAGGCTCGGGATTGGGTCCCAAGGTCTCGGGGTCGATTCCAAAGCATCGAGTCATCGTTCCTTTATCCCGTTGGCTCCAAAATGTGTATGTATCGAGTCGAAATCGCTCCAACTCTTCCAAATCGGTCTCGGGAACCTGAAACGAACTAAAGGAAGCATAAGAAGCCCCTAAACCGCTCCCAAGGAGCGATTCTACAAAGAAAATGGGACCAAAACACTACAAAATAGGCACTACAAACCACACTTATCAACTCCCCCACACTTAACCCTTACTCGCCCTCGAGTAAGCACATACTAACTACTATACTAGCCGAATGGGTATTAGCGCACCCTACGCCCTTTCAACTCACGCGAGTGCACTTAGAGGAAAAGTGCACTCCGCAAGGCAAGTCGGGTCTTGCGACAAAACTGTGGATGCAACCGGACACAAAACACACAAACAAACAAACACACAAAAAGGTTGCACCCGAAAGAAAAGAAATACCGCTTCCCTCAAACAAGCGGTGAAAGAAGCACCGGTTTAGGACTCAAGGCAAGTGACAACGTTCCCAAGCTAGCAATACAAACCAAGATGGACTAAACCCTAATAGTATGACGACAAAGCAATAAAAACGTTGGTAACTTACCTAGGTTCCTCCTAACCTTCTAAGAACGTACTACGGGACGATCGGCGGAGTGGGAAGTGAAGAACCACGGTGTTAGTCGACACTGTAGGTAAGTGAGACCCCGCCCCCTTTAGCGTGAGCCAAGAGGGTCGTCCCGTGTCCGAAACCGCCTAACTAGTCCAAGTAAAAAGTGAAAAACATGCAAAATGAGGGAAGACCGACTAATGCCGCTATCATTCTTCCTCGGGACTCGGTCCTTTGGTAGGCTCTTCACGGCAAAAGTCGGAAAAAGGCTTATTTTGAGAGGTGGGGATTATTTTTTTGTGAATCGGATTTTCTTTTGGCATTTTCTCTTTTCTTTTGCATTTTTGCCTTGCCATTCTTTTTCTTCTTTTCTATTTTCTTTTTTGGCTTTTGTGCCTTTTCTTTTTCTTCATTCTTTTCTTTCTTTCTTTTTCTTTCTTTTCTTTTCTTTGCCCCTTTTGGCAAGATTTGGCTTTTTTGGCATTTCATTGTATGACAAGAAAGAGAGGAATCAACAATTTGCAATATTATTGTGTGGTAATGTGTGGGAGGTAGGTAAATGGGTGAGTCGGGGGTCGCGATTTCCCTTCAAACCCACAAAAAGTGGAGAACTTGGACTAATTGAACAATCCTAGACACGGTCACCTAAGGGACGAGACTCGGTAACCAAGGCCTTTTCACACCGTGGGTGGTCAAAATGGTCAAAATGCAAATCCCGTAGTAAATCCCTAGTAAGCTAGGTGGACTCAAGGTATAGGACCAACGAAATCATTGATTTAGGGTCATTCTACTAGGCTAAAGTCCAAGACTCGATTTATACAACTAGGAAGAGAAAGTAGACACTCGCACACTAGCCTCTAGACCGGGTTTTCGAAAACCATTTACACACAAGACACACAACAAAACACAAAACAAAGACTCGACAGAAACAAAAGAAAGAGGAACAAGAGCAACAAAACAAGAACAACACAAAACGAACAAAAATAAAAACACAAACACCACCCCTATCTTCAAACAAGTCTCCAAATCCACCACAATCTTTACAAAGCTCCTCCCGAGCACACATCATCACAAAACTCTTCCAAACTCACAAGAAGCAAAGAGGGAAAAGGGATAAAGATGATACCGGAAGTCTTGAAAGCTCTCCAAAGCTAATGGCGATTAGGCAACCTATAAAGAAAAGAGGGGGGCAAAACACACAACAAAACAAATATACGACACAATGACATAAAAGGAAAACACACAAAAGGAAAATCTTTTTGATTTTTGTGAAAATTTTTCAAATTTTTAGGGTTTTTAAAGATTTTTTTCCAAAAACTAAGAAAATAAAACTAACTACGCTAGAATATCGCTCCCCCACACTTAAGTCGAGCCATGTCCTCATGCTCGACCGTAGTGCATGGAGCACAAAAGAAAAAGAAAATAAACTACGAAAATAGAGCTAAAAATCAAAAATAAGGGTGAAGAAAATGGTAGAAGGTGTCCGGCCGGGGTGTAGTCAAGTCACCATGGGCCGAGACAAGAAAAGATATGGAAGGGGGAAGAAAAAAAATAAAAAGAAGGAAATAAAAGGAAATGGGAGGGGAGGACTAGGTGTAATCACGTCACCTAGCCCGGATTCCGCCTAAATCCGACTAAATCCTCAAAAAGAAAGAGTGAAAAACTTGTAAAATTTGGATTTTGAAAATGACTCTCGATGTAGTCACATCATCGAGAGTCGGGAGCAACCAAAACCAAGGCCTCGAAGGCCGCTAAGGTACCATGACTCAAGGGGAAGGGAATAAACACAAAAGAAAACAAGCTATAAAAGACGGGAAAGAAAGGATAGTTGCCGTACCAATAGGTTAGCAACTCACTCGCTCCATCGTCTCATAGATCAATATAGGCACAAAACTTGTCTTCGTCATTGCTATTCCTCTTCATTGTGGATCAAACCGCATGGTGAGGTAGTAATGGTGTGAGGGGGTGGAAATTGATGTGAAGGTCGGTGTAAAGGGAAGAGAAATGAGGTGGGGGTATGTAAATGAAGTGCAATGGTCATATGACATTAGCAAGGATGAGTAGGGAGGTTGGGTGGGGGTATACAATGGTTGGGTGGGCCCAAATGTCAAAGAAGAGGCCAAAAGAGGAGAGAGGGGACCATCCCGGTCGGGATGGGTGGTCCCGGTCGGGATGACACACTCGTCCCGGTCGGGAAGCCACCTTCCCGGTCGGGACGGCACTCCAGTACGCTCCAACTTTTGCACCTCCATCCCGATCGGGACGGATCCTTCCCGGTCGGGATGGCACAACCTTCCCGGTCGGGAAGCTCCCTTCCCGCCCGGGATGGGTCTTCTTGACCTCCAAAAACCCCAAAAGCTTCACCGAAGCTTCAAAAACCGACTTCCACAATCACGAACCAAGCTCTATCATTAACCATTCCTCTCTAGGAATCCTCTTCACTTCACACCTATGACAATAAGCTCAAATGCAACATCAAATTCTCTCCCTCACAACGCTCATCAACAATCCAAACAACAAGAATTTCACAAAACTAACCATCCTAGAAACCAAGGTACCAAACAAATATATATACACACACAAAAGCAAAAAGAACAAGAAAAAGAGATATATACAATAAGGTACTCTCACCAACTACACCTCCATAGCCATCAAGAGCTCGAAGGAGTAAGTCAAATGCCCTAGCAACATCTTCATTTAAGCTCTCATGGCCGAGCCTAGCCACTGCTAAGAGCTTCCAAGTCGGAGGGAAAAAGCGATCATCTTCATTAAGCTCGGGGTTATTGTGATCTTCCGGGTCTTCGGAACCAACATAGCTACGACTCTTATGACCCTCCGGTAGGTATAGTGATCTAGGGTCGTGCTCGGTGTCATGATGTGGGAGATCACACCCTAGGGGTGTCGCTTCTTCTACGGGGTCGAGAGTGGGACTCTTTTCCACCGCCCGACAAGGATACTCTTTACCAACCGTCTCACAAGACAAGGGACTAGGCATCGAGTGCGGTAGAGGAGGAGAAGGCATCAAGTTTTCTTCATTGGAGGGTTTAGGATCCTCCAATTTCCCGTTCAAGGCAAGTTCCAAGGCATCTACTTCTTTTTCCCAAGTATTGCGCTCCTTTTCACTCACCTTGTCTATATGGCCTAGAGGAGGTATGTCTTCACTTGGCTTTGGATTGTCTAGTGGCTCATCACGAAGAAAATCGAACAAATCCAATTTGATAGCCAATACATCGGCTCCCCAAGAGTTATCTTGAGAATCATGTTCACTCCCCTCCTTATTGTTGGCCCTTGAAGCTTCAACTTCCTCTATTCTTTCCCTATCTTCACCGCCCAAGCAACACTCAACAATGGTCTCTTGATCGACCCTCTCTTCTTCATTTGTAGCTTGAAGGTTGGGTTGACTTTCTTGTGGAGACACCCGACCTTCTTGCCCAAATGAACCTTCCTCAACATGTTGTGGAGCTCGAGTGGCCGACATCGTGATATGGGCCATGAGTGCATTGATGCGAGCATCTTGCACCTCTATTTGGGCCTTGAGCTCCCTTTCAACCCCCTCTATGTGAGTCAAAATCACTTGGTGACTCTTTTGCATTAAAACCGTCATCTCACGTTGACTCTCTTGCAATACCATCAACACCTCTTGTTGACTTTTTTGCATTTGGACCAACGTTTGATAAGTCTCGAAATTGGGGATTATTGTTTGTGGGTTATGTGAGGGTGTTTGGTAGTTGTTAGGATGTTGTGATGATCCTTGACAACTTTCATGGTAACCATATGGAGGGTTTTCGTAAGAATGTTGATGAGGTTGATATGGTTGGTAAAGTTGTGGGTTATGGTAATTCGCCCCATACTTGTCCCGTGATGATTGATGGTAGCTTGGACGCGCCATGTCCATAACGTTGCTTTGGTACCTAGGATGAGCTAGAAGCACTTGAGCAAACGTTAGTATCCTAGTGCTTTTGAGGCACTAGGAAGGGAGAGTAACACACAAGAAGAAAAACGGAGATACACAAGGAGAAGAGAACACAAAAATCGAGAACAAAGTCCAAAACTAAGCAAACAAAAGTCTAAACTACGCCGTCCCCGGCAACGGCGCCAATTTGATGGTAAGGGATTTGTCGTGGATCCCGCCACCAAATAAAAACCAACTAACCTAACTAGGGTAGCTAGGGTAAGTCGGGTCGAATCCACAGGGACGGGAGGTCGGACTAAGGTATGCTACGGTCTAGGACTAGGTTCGAGAAGAGCTAATCTAAGGAGGGGGAGACTAGGACTAAGCTAGGTCTAAAGCAAGAGAACAAACAAGGAAAACGGGCTAGGATTAGGTCGGGGTCAAAGGGGTAACGGAATGGTCAAGGGAGAGCTAGAGTGAAGGAGGTAGTAGGGTAATCTAGGTCGGTCCGGGCGGTCGCAACTTAAACCGACCTAGAGGTTCCTCATGGAACCCATTTTGGCGACACATATGACAAACGGGGTTCTAGCGTGTTATGGCCTAGATCACATCCGGGCGGTCGCAACTTAGACTAACCTAGGGGTCGTCCTCACCGGGCTCTCGCAACTTAATGAGGGAACCGAACCCATAACTACTAACACCCACAAGGGAAAGGCAAGAAAAACAAGCAATCTAACTTACTTAGTCATTCAAGCAATTCATCAAACATGTCATATGCATCAACCAAGAAGAAACCCAAATCTTCCACCCACATCTCCAACAAACCCTTAATCACCCAATTAACACCCTAATCACCCTACTAACCCTAGCAAGAACACTACTCTAACATATCTAAACTAAAACTAACACTAACAAGAGGAATCAACACAAACAACAAAATATACATAATGAAACTACCAAATATGATGAACAAAACAATAAACAAGAACTAAAGATTCAAACTTGATGAACAATAAAGGATTAAGAGTAAAAGGAGAAGATTATACCATACTAGAAGATGAAAGGAAGAAGAAAACTTGCATAGATGAGAAAAACCCAAAACAAACATCCAAGTTTGTCAAGCTTGGTGAAGATCTTGAAGAATTCCCAAATTACAAGCATTAAACTAGGATTAAGGATAATCTAAAGACTAATCTACACTAATCTAATCTAATCTATGCTAAAACTAGGCTAGGGTTTATGGGTAATGTCTAACATAAGCTCAACATCACAAGGGAAGAGTATATATAGGGTTACAAATGGAAGGGAGAAGAAAGAAAAGTGACGCGCAGGAACTGGGTGGTCCCGACCGGGACGGGTCATCCCGACCGGGACGGACCCACCATCCCGACCGGGACGGGTTGGTCCCGACCGGGACGGACCTGCAGTAGCATCTCCAATCATGCACTTCATCCCCGACGGGATGAGGTGCATACCCGTCGGGGATGGGTCTTGTAGGCCTCCATTATGATCCTTTTGGTCCCTCCTTGCTTCACATGGACTTCTCATCGATTCTCGGGACTCGGGATCGGGTCTCGGAGGCTCGGGATTGGGTCCCAAGGTCTCGGGGTCGATTCCAAAGCATCGAGTCATCGTTCCTTTATCCCGTTGGCTCCAAAATGTGTATGTATCGAGTCGAAATCGCTCCAACTCTTCCAAATCGGTCTCGGGAACCTGAAACGAACTAAAGGAAGCATAAGAAGCCCCTAAACCGCTCCCAAGGAGCGATTCTACAAAGAAAATGGGACCAAAACACTACAAAATAGGCACTACAAACCACACTTATCAACTCCCCCACACTTAACCCTTACTCGCCCTCGAGTAAGCACATACTAACTACTATACTAGCCGAATGGGTATTAGCGCACCCTACGCCCTTTCAACTCACGCGAGTGCACTTAGAGGAAAAGTGCACTCCGCAAGGCAAGTCGGGTCTTGCGACAAAACTGTGGATGCAACCGGACACAAAACACACAAACAAACAAACACACAAAAAGGTTGCACCCGAAAGAAAAGAAATACCGCTTCCCTCAAACAAGCGGTGAAAGAAGCACCGGTTTAGGACTCAAGGCAAGTGACAACGTTCCCAAGCTAGCAATACAAACCAAGATGGACTAAACCCTAATAGTATGACGACAAAGCAATAAAAACGTTGGTAACTTACCTAGGTTCCTCCTAACCTTCTAAGAACGTACTACGGGACGATCGGCGGAGTGGGAAGTGAAGAACCACGGTGTTAGTCGACACTGTAGGTAAGTGAGACCCCGCCCCCTTTAGCGTGAGCCAAGAGGGTCGTCCCGTGTCCGAAACCGCCTAACTAGTCCAAGTAAAAAGTGAAAAACATGCAAAATGAGGGAAGACCGACTAATGCCGCTATCATTCTTCCTCGGGACTCGGTCCTTTGGTAGGCTCTTCACGGCAAAAGTCGGAAAAAGGCTTATTTTGAGAGGTGGGGATTATTTTTTTGTGAATCGGATTTTCTTTTGGCATTTTCTCTTTTCTTTTGCATTTTTGCCTTGCCATTCTTTTTCTTCTTTTCTATTTTCTTTTTTGGCTTTTGTGCCTTTTCTTTTTCTTCATTCTTTTCTTTCTTTCTTTTTCTTTCTTTTCTTTTCTTTGCCCCTTTTGGCAAGATTTGGCTTTTTTGGCATTTCATTGTATGACAAGAAAGAGAGGAATCAACAATTTGCAATATTATTGTGTGGTAATGTGTGGGAGGTAGGTAAATGGGTGAGTCGGGGGTCGCGATTTCCCTTCAAACCCACAAAAAGTGGAGAACTTGGACTAATTGAACAATCCTAGACACGGTCACCTAAGGGACGAGACTCGGTAACCAAGGCCTTTTCACACCGTGGGTGGTCAAAATGGTCAAAATGCAAATCCCGTAGTAAATCCCTAGTAAGCTAGGTGGACTCAAGGTATAGGACCAACGAAATCATTGATTTAGGGTCATTCTACTAGGCTAAAGTCCAAGACTCGATTTATACAACTAGGAAGAGAAAGTAGACACTCGCACACTAGCCTCTAGACCGGGTTTTCGAAAACCATTTACACACAAGACACACAACAAAACACAAAACAAAGACTCGACAGAAACAAAAGAAAGAGGAACAAGAGCAACAAAACAAGAACAACACAAAACGAACAAAAATAAAAACACAAACACCACCCCTATCTTCAAACAAGTCTCCAAATCCACCACAATCTTTACAAAGCTCCTCCCGAGCACACATCATCACAAAACTCTTCCAAACTCACAAGAAGCAAAGAGGGAAAAGGGATAAAGATGATACCGGAAGTCTTGAAAGCTCTCCAAAGCTAATGGCGATTAGGCAACCTATAAAGAAAAGAGGGGGGCAAAACACACAACAAAACAAATATACGACACAATGACATAAAAGGAAAACACACAAAAGGAAAATCTTTTTGATTTTTGTGAAAATTTTTCAAATTTTTAGGGTTTTTAAAGATTTTTTTCCAAAAACTAAGAAAATAAAACTAACTACGCTAGAATATCGCTCCCCCACACTTAAGTCGAGCCATGTCCTCATGCTCGACCGTAGTGCATGGAGCACAAAAGAAAAAGAAAATAAACTACGAAAATAGAGCTAAAAATCAAAAATAAGGGTGAAGAAAATGGTAGAAGGTGTCCGGCCGGGGTGTAGTCAAGTCACCATGGGCCGAGACAAGAAAAGATATGGAAGGGGGAAGAAAAAAAATAAAAAGAAGGAAATAAAAGGAAATGGGAGGGGAGGACTAGGTGTAATCACGTCACCTAGCCCGGATTCCGCCTAAATCCGACTAAATCCTCAAAAAGAAAGAGTGAAAAACTTGTAAAATTTGGATTTTGAAAATGACTCTCGATGTAGTCACATCATCGAGAGTCGGGAGCAACCAAAACCAAGGCCTCGAAGGCCGCTAAGGTACCATGACTCAAGGGGAAGGGAATAAACACAAAAGAAAACAAGCTATAAAAGACGGGAAAGAAAGGATAGTTGCCGTACCAATAGGTTAGCAACTCACTCGCTCCATCGTCTCATAGATCAATATAGGCACAAAACTTGTCTTCGTCATTGCTATTCCTCTTCATTGTGGATCAAACCGCATGGTGAGGTAGTAATGGTGTGAGGGGGTGGAAATTGATGTGAAGGTCGGTGTAAAGGGAAGAGAAATGAGGTGGGGGTATGTAAATGAAGTGCAATGGTCATATGACATTAGCAAGGATGAGTAGGGAGGTTGGGTGGGGGTATACAATGGTTGGGTGGGCCCAAATGTCAAAGAAGAGGCCAAAAGAGGAGAGAGGGGACCATCCCGGTCGGGATGACACACTCGTCCCGGTCGGGAAGCCACCTTCCCGGTCGGGACGGCACTCCAGTACGCTCCAACTTTTGCACCTCCATCCCGATCGGGACGGATCCTTCCCGGTCGGGATGGCACAACCTTCCCGGTCGGGAAGCTCCCTTCCCGCCCGGGATGGGTCTTCTTGACCTCCAAAAACCCCAAAAGCTTCACCGAAGCTTCAAAAACCGACTTCCACAATCACGAACCAAGCTCTATCATTAACCATTCCTCTCTAGGAATCCTCTTCACTTCACACCTATGACAATAAGCTCAAATGCAACATCAAATTCTCTCCCTCACAACGCTCATCAACAATCCAAACAACAAGAATTTCACAAAACTAACCATCCTAGAAACCAAGGTACCAAACAAATATATATACACACACAAAAGCAAAAAGAACAAGAAAAAGAGATATATACAATAAGGTACTCTCACCAACTACACCTCCATAGCCATCAAGAGCTCGAAGGAGTAAGTCAAATGCCCTAGCAACATCTTCATTTAAGCTCTCATGGCCGAGCCTAGCCACTGCTAAGAGCTTCCAAGTCGGAGGGAAAAAGCGATCATCTTCATTAAGCTCGGGGTTATTGTGATCTTCCGGGTCTTCGGAACCAACATAGCTACGACTCTTATGACCCTCCGGTAGGTATAGTGATCTAGGGTCGTGCTCGGTGTCATGATGTGGGAGATCACACCCTAGGGGTGTCGCTTCTTCTACGGGGTCGAGAGTGGGACTCTTTTCCACCGCCCGACAAGGATACTCTTTACCAACCGTCTCACAAGACAAGGGACTAGGCATCGAGTGCGGTAGAGGAGGAGAAGGCATCAAGTTTTCTTCATTGGAGGGTTTAGGATCCTCCAATTTCCCGTTCAAGGCAAGTTCCAAGGCATCTACTTCTTTTTCCCAAGTATTGCGCTCCTTTTCACTCACCTTGTCTATATGGCCTAGAGGAGGTATGTCTTCACTTGGCTTTGGATTGTCTAGTGGCTCATCACGAAGAAAATCGAACAAATCCAATTTGATAGCCAATACATCGGCTCCCCAAGAGTTATCTTGAGAATCATGTTCACTCCCCTCCTTATTGTTGGCCCTTGAAGCTTCAACTTCCTCTATTCTTTCCCTATCTTCACCGCCCAAGCAACACTCAACAATGGTCTCTTGATCGACCCTCTCTTCTTCATTTGTAGCTTGAAGGTTGGGTTGACTTTCTTGTGGAGACACCCGACCTTCTTGCCCAAATGAACCTTCCTCAACATGTTGTGGAGCTCGAGTGGCCGACATCGTGATATGGGCCATGAGTGCATTGATGCGAGCATCTTGCACCTCTATTTGGGCCTTGAGCTCCCTTTCAACCCCCTCTATGTGAGTCAAAATCACTTGGTGACTCTTTTGCATTAAAACCGTCATCTCACGTTGACTCTCTTGCAATACCATCAACACCTCTTGTTGACTTTTTTGCATTTGGACCAACGTTTGATAAGTCTCGAAATTGGGGATTATTGTTTGTGGGTTATGTGAGGGTGTTTGGTAGTTGTTAGGATGTTGTGATGATCCTTGACAACTTTCATGGTAACCATATGGAGGGTTTTCGTAAGAATGTTGATGAGGTTGATATGGTTGGTAAAGTTGTGGGTTATGGTAATTCGCCCCATACTTGTCCCGTGATGATTGATGGTAGCTTGGACGCGCCATGTCCATAACGTTGCTTTGGTACCTAGGATGAGCTAGAAGCACTTGAGCAAACGTTAGTATCCTAGTGCTTTTGAGGCACTAGGAAGGGAGAGTAACACACAAGAAGAAAAACGGAGATACACAAGGAGAAGAGAACACAAAAATCGAGAACAAAGTCCAAAACTAAGCAAACAAAAGTCTAAACTACGCCGTCCCCGGCAACGGCGCCAATTTGATGGTAAGGGATTTGTCGTGGATCCCGCCACCAAATAAAAACCAACTAACCTAACTAGGGTAGCTAGGGTAAGTCGGGTCGAATCCACAGGGACGGGAGGTCGGACTAAGGTATGCTACGGTCTAGGACTAGGTTCGAGAAGAGCTAATCTAAGGAGGGGGAGACTAGGACTAAGCTAGGTCTAAAGCAAGAGAACAAACAAGGAAAACGGGCTAGGATTAGGTCGGGGTCAAAGGGGTAACGGAATGGTCAAGGGAGAGCTAGAGTGAAGGAGGTAGTAGGGTAATCTAGGTCGGTCCGGGCGGTCGCAACTTAAACCGACCTAGAGGTTCCTCATGGAACCCATTTTGGCGACACATATGACAAACGGGGTTCTAGCGTGTTATGGCCTAGATCACATCCGGGCGGTCGCAACTTAGACTAACCTAGGGGTCGTCCTCACCGGGCTCTCGCAACTTAATGAGGGAACCGAACCCATAACTACTAACACCCACAAGGGAAAGGCAAGAAAAACAAGCAATCTAACTTACTTAGTCATTCAAGCAATTCATCAAACATGTCATATGCATCAACCAAGAAGAAACCCAAATCTTCCACCCACATCTCCAACAAACCCTTAATCACCCAATTAACACCCTAATCACCCTACTAACCCTAGCAAGAACACTACTCTAACATATCTAAACTAAAACTAACACTAACAAGAGGAATCAACACAAACAACAAAATATACATAATGAAACTACCAAATATGATGAACAAAACAATAAACAAGAACTAAAGATTCAAACTTGATGAACAATAAAGGATTAAGAGTAAAAGGAGAAGATTATACCATACTAGAAGATGAAAGGAAGAAGAAAACTTGCATAGATGAGAAAAACCCAAAACAAACATCCAAGTTTGTCAAGCTTGGTGAAGATCTTGAAGAATTCCCAAATTACAAGCATTAAACTAGGATTAAGGATAATCTAAAGACTAATCTACACTAATCTAATCTAATCTATGCTAAAACTAGGCTAGGGTTTATGGGTAATGTCTAACATAAGCTCAACATCACAAGGGAAGAGTATATATAGGGTTACAAATGGAAGGGAGAAGAAAGAAAAGTGACGCGCAGGAACTGGGTGGTCCCGACCGGGACGGGTCATCCCGACCGGGACGGACCCACCATCCCGACCGGGACGGGTTGGTCCCGACCGGGACGGACCTGCAGTAGCATCTCCAATCATGCACTTCATCCCCGACGGGATGAGGTGCATACCCGTCGGGGATGGGTCTTGTAGGCCTCCATTATGATCCTTTTGGTCCCTCCTTGCTTCACATGGACTTCTCATCGATTCTCGGGACTCGGGATCGGGTCTCGGAGGCTCGGGATTGGGTCCCAAGGTCTCGGGGTCGATTCCAAAGCATCGAGTCATCGTTCCTTTATCCCGTTGGCTCCAAAATGTGTATGTATCGAGTCGAAATCGCTCCAACTCTTCCAAATCGGTCTCGGGAACCTGAAACGAACTAAAGGAAGCATAAGAAGCCCCTAAACCACTCCCAAGGAGCGATTCTACAAAGAAAATGGGACCAAAACACTACAAAATAGGCACTACAAACCACACTTATCACAAGTTTATGAACAGTCAAGACGTAAGGGCTACCCCTTCTCACCGGCGTAGGGCTTTCACCTTCTGCATGCTGCACCGTTATGTTTTTGAGGGGATGATGGATGTTGACTCATGCTTGGGTCAAATCAGGTTGATCGGGGTGGTTGACCAGATGGAGACTGGTCATAGCCCTGCTTGGCTAGTCACTGGAGAAATCATCATGGGTCTGGATGCTAGGCGACTTGACCTAACCCGGCAACTGACGGGGAGTACCCTTATTCTGCAGGTATATGTCTCGCGATTTTTGTTTTCCGCGCGATTTCTTGAGGTTCGTAAGTCACTCGATCGAGTGGACCTGTCACTCGATCGAGTGACGTCTTCAAAGTGCTTCTGCCCATCTGTGGAGGGCTTACTCGATCGAGTGAGATGTTTTACTCGATCGAGTGGTCACTCTTAACGACATTCTGCTCACCTTTAGTGAGCCTTACTCGATCGAGTCAGACGGTGTACTCGATCGAGTGGGCTGTAGCGGACCACTCTGTTGCTCACGGATCTTGTATATATTTTTCGCAGGTTTGGTTGTCGGAACGTCTGTCAATCATAGAGCCTCCTCCGAGCATTCCCAACTACCCCAGCAGCCAAATCAGTTCGAGAGGGCGCCGGATAAGCTCAAGTCACCATATAAATCGAGCTTACTGGGATGAGGAGTTGGTGTTCCATGGCGGTCCTTTAATCAGGTGGACGGTCGCTTGATGGTTCCTTTCTAAACTGACGGGGTTGGCCAAGAGGGACCAAGCCCGCTACTTGGTGATCCTGTCCCTTGATTGGACAGTTCATATTTACCCGGACCGCATTCTGAGGCAGTTCGGTTCGTCTCAGCGCATTCCTGAGACTGAAGCCATTATTAGCGTCTCGCTCCAACTGACAGACGTTATGTGCGACACCTGGTTGCAGAGATGGTTCACTCGTCCTACATGGACTATTCCCAACCCTTGCCAATCCGCTTGGGTTTCTCGGGCTTACGAGAAATGGACTTCTGAGGAATCTGAGGAAGCTCGTAATGCTCTGAAGGTCGATGAGGCCTTCGAACTGGTCCGTCGGGAGACGGCAAAGGACAATAGGGGATTCTTCGATGAGGGAGAGACTCCTGCTACCTTAGTCCGATTAGAATCGGGTCTTAAGTCACATACTAAGACTCGAGCTAAGGATGCCGGTGCTAGCGGCACGCGGGGGCGGCTAAGCCCCCAGACTGATTTGGAACGGCGACTTGGGCCAAGGCTGGCGGCCCGGGACCGACTGGGTCCGCGTGACCGGCTCCCTGAGCCCGTGAGGGCCCGACTCGGGCCTATCGAGGTGGATGAGGACTCGAGTTCCAAGAAACGAGTACGGGCTAAGGAGGTTCCTGTGGTGATTCGGGAACGCTCTCCTCCGCGTCGTCGTCAGTGGACGGCCAAGGAGGCCAAGGACAAGGGGAAGGGCAAGATGCCCTAAATATCGAGTCTTTAGTTTTTTATTATTTAAATATTATTATTATTTATTTTGAAGTGTCGTGTGCTTTTTTTTTGTAATTTTTTGAATTCCTGCATTTTGTAAGTTTCCCGAGTTTATCGGGGCTCTTTTTTTTGTGACAAATAATAAAGGAAGTTTATTACTAAACCGTTCCTGTCCTTTCTCGATTGCACTGGTTGTGCCCTTTTGAGGGGCTGCCTACGTATCCGCAATTAGCAGAATCAAACCAAACGTAGTTCAAGCTCAGTAAATTTGCAATCTCGAGTTACACCAAGACTAATGGTTCAAGATGTTTTGTGACAGTAGAATAAATAATTCTAGCTTATTGACTTGCTTTTTTTTTATATAAAAACAGATTTTGATAAATTTTGCTAGTGACATTGAGAACTGGCTAAGGGTAGTAACGCTTCAGCTGGTCCAGGTTGGTTGGGTTGACGAACTCATTCCCGTCCAGGTCCGTCAGCATTACTGCTCCCCCTGATAGGATTTTCTTTACCAGATATGGCCCAGCCCAGTTGGGTTTGAATTTTCCCCTTGGGTCAACTGGTAGTAAAGCTCGAACAGACTTAAGGACTAGATCCCCTTCTTTAATGTTTCTGGGCCTTACCCTCTTGTTGAAGGCCCGTTGGATCCGTTTCTGGTAGATTTGGATGTTGTTGAGAGTGCGGGACCGTCGTTCGTCTAGTAGAACCAACGAATCGTACCGTGCTCGGACCCAGTCGGCTTCGGGTACTTGACTTTCTAACAGAATTCTGAGGGACGGTACCTCTAATTCAACTGGTTGGACTGCCTCCATCCCATAAGTTAGGTAATACGGTGTCGCCCCGGTTGTGGTGCGAATTGACGTCCGGTACCCCCATAGGGCAAAAGGTATTTTGTCGGGCCAGTCCCGATAATTATCAGCCATCTTTTTTAGTATGGTGACAATTGTTTTATTGGCCGCTTCTACCGCTCCATTCGTTTGGGGACGGTAGGGCGAGGACGTGTGCCTTTGAATTTTATATTTAGCCAGCAAGGCTGCGGTCTCGGCTTGGAAATGAGTCCCGTGATCACTGATAAATTCATGTGGGATTCCATACCGACATATTATCTTGTTCTGGATAAATTTGGCGACATGTTTAGCATTGAGGATGCGATATGATTCAGCTTCGACCCATTTGGTGAAGTAGTGGATAGCTACTAAAATGAAGCAGTGGCCGCCAGTACCGGAGGGATTTACCTTCCCGATTATGTCGATACCCCATGTTGAAAACGGCCAAGGCGACGTCATGGTGTAAAGCAGAGATGACGGCATATGTTGCACATTGCCGAAGATTTGACAGTTGTGACACCGTTTGACATATAACTGGCAATCAGCTTCCATAGTATTCCAGTAATACCCGAGCCTCATGATTTTTCGAACCAACATGTGAGCATTCATATGTGGGCCGTTTTCACCATCATGTACTTCGGCCAATACTTTCTCGGCCTTATATTTATCTACACAAAGGAGAAGAGCCCCCTGCGCCGTCTTTTTGTACAGTTGCCCGTCATCAGTACGGATGAACTAGGTGGCTAGCCTCCGTAGGGCTTTCTTGGCTCGACCCTCAGTACCGGGAGGATACTCTCCATTTGTCAGGTACGTTAATACGGTATGGTACCAAGGTTCGGGGTCAATTATCTCGATGTCTTCGATGTCATGGATGTATGCCGGCTCGAACCGTCTTTCGACACAAATTGGCATACTGGTCACGTGGTCGGGAATGTTCAGTAAAGATGCCAATTTCGAGAGTGCATCTGCAAACTGATTTTCTTCCCGAGGCAGGGGATTATGTATTCTACCTTCTGGAACTGTTTCTCGAGATCCCTTACTCGTGCCTGGTAGGCCACGAGATTAGCATTCCGAGTCTTCCATTTTTGGAGGGCTTGGTTAATGACCAAGGATGAGTCGCCATGTACCCGGAGATTTGTGATCCCTAGGTTGGCGGCGGCTAGTAGCCC
Source organism: Agrostemma githago (assembly GCA_958450325.1). Taxonomy (NCBI): domain Eukaryota; kingdom Viridiplantae; phylum Streptophyta; class Magnoliopsida; order Caryophyllales; family Caryophyllaceae; genus Agrostemma; species Agrostemma githago. The sequence goes on along the minus strand of OY288247.1, from coordinate 52,789,590 downwards.
GTAAATGCATGCTTCGTACTCTATTGCATTATTGGTAACATCAAAGTCCAGTTTGATGGAGACGGGAGTATGCTCCCCTCTTGGCGAGATTAGGAAGATCCCGACTCCGAACCCTCGAAAATTAGATGCTCCATCGAAGTACAAATCCCATGTTTCGGCATCGGTATGGAAAATATCTTCGTCTGGGAAGGACCAGGTGTCGGTGTGTCCTTCTTCGGTCACCGGGCTGTCGGCGTGGAATTCAGCTACTATTCGCCCCTTAATAGCCTTTAACGGTACAAATTTCAGGTCGAACTCTGCCAGCATCAGAGTCCATCTCGAAATCCGGCCATTGAGAATGGGCTTTTCGAAGAGGTATTTGATCGGATCCATCTTTGATAGAACATGGACCTCGTAGCTGAGCATATAGTGTCAGAGCTTCTTAGTGGCCCAGACTAGTGCCAAGCACGTCTTTTCGAGCATGGTATATTTGCATTCATACTCTAAAAACTTCTTGCTGATGTAATAAATGGCTCGTTCTTTGGAGTCAACTGTCTGAGCCAGCATAGCCTGCATGGCTGTCTCGATCGTTGTTAGGTATAACGACAGAGGCAAACCGGGTTGAGGTGGCATCAAAACCGGCGGAGCAGACAGAATTTCCTTAATCTTGTCGAAAGCAGCTTGGCACTTGTCATCCCATAGTATCCGCTCCCCTATTTTCAGTTTCTTGAAAATTTGTTCGCACACCATGGTTAGTTTGGAAATGAATCGACTAATATACTGGACTTTCCCGAGAAAATCCACTTATTTCTTTTTCGGTTTTAGGAGCTTGCATCTCGGTAATGTCTTTGATTTTAGCTGGGTCGACCTCGATACCTCGTTGGCTAACGATATGACCCAGTAATTTGCCTGATGTTACCCAGAAACTGCACTTTTGAGGGTTTAGCCTCATGTTGTATTTGCGCAATCGGGTGAAAAATTTCCTTAGGGCGGTGATGTGACCGTCCCGTTCTTTGGATTTGACGATCATGTCGTCCACATAGACCTCTACCTCTTTATGCATCATGTCGTGTAGTAGAGTGGTAGCGGTCCTTTGGTATGTGGCTCCGGCATTAATGAGACCGAACGGCATGACGATGTAGCAGTAAGTACCCCAAGGTATAGTGAAGGTAGTCTTACTCATGTCTTCTTCCGCCATCTTGATCTGATTATATCCGGCATACCCGTCCATAAATGATAGAACGGCATGATCGGCCGTGTTATCCACCAGTATATCGATGTGTGGTAACGAAAAATAATACTTCGGGCTTGCTTTGTTAAGATCCCGAAAATCTACGCATACCCGCACCTTACCGTCCTTTTTAGGAACCGGCACGATGTTTGCAACCCAGTCCGGATACTCGGACACTTGTATGAAGCCGGCTTTGAACTGTTTGTCGACTTCTTCTTTTACTTTGAGAGACCACTCGGGCCTCATTCGACGAAGCTTCTGCTTAACCGGCTTGCACCCGTCCTTGATAGGTATGCGGTGCTCGGTTATTTCCCGGTCTATCCCCGGCATGTCCTTGTAGGACCATGCGAAGACATCTTTGAATTCTTGGAGGAGGTTTATGAACTGTTGTTTCTCCTCGAGATCTAAGGATAACCCTATCTTAAGTATCTGAGGCTCTAAGGTTGTTCCCACATTTATGGACTCGGTCTCTTCGATTACCGGATTCCGGGATTCTCTTTGCTCTAGTTGCTCGATCAGATGTGGAGGTAAGGGTACCTGTTCATCGGATTTCTCAATGTCATAGCATAAAACATTTTTGAAAGCGGAATTTAAAAGAGACAAGTCGTAAGCAGAACGGTTGTTATTATTGATTGAAAACTTGGAAAACAGCTCAAAGAGAGCAGCCATCTGATCATTGGTCAGTGGCGGAATTGGTAAAGCACTCGGGACAGACCCCGAAGTGCCAGCAGCAGGAATGATAGAAGGGAGAGGGATTACAGGAGTGACTCTAGCACCGACTTCCCTAGACTCGACCTCAGACTCTGACTCAGACTCCGACTCAGACTCGGACTCAGACTCAGGCATGTCTCCCTCTCCGGTGACCAGCTTGTAGATCTTTCCTTGACTGTCAGTCCACTTGACAGTCTTCCTCCCGGCCCTGTTTCCCGTCTCGGAGCCAACATCCGAGATCAGCTTGGTCGGGTCAAACCTGTTGCTGCGGAGAATCAGGTTGACCAGGTCTTCTTTTGGAGTCGGCGCTATGGTGTCTTCTCCGAAGAGTAGCCCCAGCGCGGGCTCAGCATCATCAGCTCCATCGGACTGGATGAGGGCGAACACCTCATCCGGGATGTAGTTGCAGTCCCGGGCCGAGTGGGTCCCGAGGTGCGTAGCATTGGGTTGGTATAGTCCAACCTGGATAGCCCCAAACACGGGTGTGACAAAGTAGTCAGACAACCGTGGGCTGTAAGGGCTCAAGTGGATACCCTTCATGAAGTTGCTGGCTTTTTCGATTCCTGCTCGGACAACATTGCCAGGAGTGGCGACATAGCCAAGGCCGAAGTGAGAGTCTTCGTCCTTAAGGACCTCGATGATCTTCCTAGCTGGAAGGTCGGGTCGAGAGGTAGCCCCCGGAAGGTACCCTAGGTTCAGGAGCATCGTGTCAATGCTTGTGGTGATGTAAGGCCTAAAAAGGTACTCTTCCTCGATCATCCCCACAAAGTCGAACCCCCAGAGGTCCGTGCGGCCCGTGGCGTTAAAGCTAGCCACGGTCATTGGGGTTGCCTCCAAAGTAATAACATTGTCGAGCAAAGGCATCTTGATCTTACGGTGGAGGGTGGAAGACACAGCTTTGACTGCGTGGATCCATGGCCTTCCTAGGAGCAAGTTGAAGGATGAGGTGACATCGATGACCTGGAATTCAAGCTCTTTTTCTATCGGGCCCGTTATGATGGTCAGCTTCACGGCCCCAGATACTGTCTTTGGGCTCCCATCAAAGGCTTGGATGGTTTGAGCCGTCGGGACATAATCGGCCTCGGCGATGCCGAGGGCTTTGGCGGTCCTTAAGGGAAGGACATTTACAGTGGATCCGTCATCGACTAGGGTCATCGGGAGGTATTTCCCTCGGCAGATTACCGTAATGTAAAGGGCCAGATTATGAGAGGCCCCGAACGGTGGCCAATCGGCTTCATAGAAAGTGATCATTGGGCCTCCTTCCTTTGCTTTGCCCTTCAAGTGGGGCAGGACCGTGGCTACCATTTCAGCAGGGGTAGCCAAAGAGTCGATCTTAACTTAATCGAGAGCCTTAGTGAGTGCTTCTCGATGTTCTTGTGAGCTAACCAAGAGTTGCCATATAGTGAGGTCAACTCGGGTCTTCTTCAGTTGCTTCACAATAGCCGTTTCAGCGGTCGGCTCCTCAGGGGCGACTTCCATCCCGAGTGGATCGGTGATGGTTGTCGGGATGGGGGTGTCCCTAGCGCTTGTGGCTAGATAGGGACGACCAAGGTGGTTGCTGGCTAGGACTCGAGTTTTGGCCTCGCGAATTTGTTCAGGGGTGATGGGAACGGTTTCCCCTTTAGCGAGGTAGACATCATCCTCGTCGTCAAACCAGATCCCGTTCACTTGCGGGATAAATGGAGAGATAAGGTGAGAGCAATCAATCACCTCCCCGGCAAAGATGGCATGGGAGCTGAAAGGGTTCTCCTTGTTGCTTGGTTTATGTCCAGGTAGCGGAATTTTACCGCTTTAGATCAAGTCCTGGATCAAGTGCTTCAGCTTCCAGCACTTTTCGGTATCATGCCCATTGCCCCGGTGGTATTGGCAATAGGCCCGAGCATTGTAGTTCTTGGAGCGTCGCTCGACTGGAACTTCAGGAGTTGGGCCTATCGGTTGGATTAGGCCTTTGGAGGACAGCCTTTTTAAGGCATAGGTATAGGTGGTACCTATATCAGTGAAGACCCGAGGTTGGGTGTTCTTCTTGGACGGGGCATCTAGTAGATTAACCGCGTCAAATATGCTGCGAGTTGCAGCTTGGGGCTTAGTGGTGGAGGATGAAGCCCCTTGGTATCCTTTGCTAGCGGCCTTAGTGAGGCCTTCTAGTCTCAGATCGTCTTCGATCCTCATACCCATTTCAGTAAGGGTGGTAAAATTGGGTATGACAGCGTACCGGAGGTGAACCCGGTAGGAGGGGAGGAGGTTCTTGACAAAAGCCTCCACCAAAGTCTTCTCATTGGGCTTATCGACCAGTTTCACGCTCTCGGCCCTTCAGCGTTGAAGGTATTTAGTAAAACCTTCCTTCGGCTCTTGGGCCATAACCTCCAGAGATCGCATTGTGGTTTGGATCTCGGTGTTGTCAGCATAATTCCGAGCGAACTCGGTGGCCACATCATCCCATGTAGGGTATTTTTTCGGGTCTAGCCTATAGTACCAGGCCCGTGGGTGCTTCTCAAGAGATGCAGCAAAGAGGTTCTTGAACATGGACGAATCCACACCTTTGATGGCCATGAATTCCTCGAAGGCCCGTACATGTAGTAACGGGTCTTCAGTTCCCTCAAACATGGGCAAGCCTGTAAGGTTCAGGTTTGCGGGCTGCTTGTCACTCAGTGGGTTGTACTCTGGACTGTTCTCCCAATGGATGTTGTTACTCCCTGCCAAATGGACTTGTTCTTCTAGTCGACGCACTGCGATGACTAGTTCAGCTATGGGCCCAGTAGTCTCGACATTGGGAGTCCTTTGCTCCACTGTAGCTAGGCGAGCAACGATGGCCACTTGGCCAGCCCTCATTTCAGTCAGTTGGGCTTCGATGTCGGTTTGCTTCTCGATCATGGCGTCCAGAGAGGTTTGCAGACTGTTCAAAGTAGCCATCCTTCGAGCGTGTCTAGTTGCCGGTGGCCTGTCTGTAAGAACACCGCATAATCAGAAGCTGAACCCAGATCTTGGAAAAAGAAAAGAAAAGTACATCCCGAGCGACACTAAGGAGGAAGACCGAAGACTCGAGAAAGACATCTAGACGGATGACTTGACGGGTGGTATATCTTCCTTAGGGCTTTGGCTTTGTGGGCCTAATCCCGTTCGAAGGAAGGTCCACGTGAGACTTTTCCCCAGACTTTTGACTCGAGTGAATGGACGGACTTTCCTTTGTAGGGGTATGCCCTACGCGGGTTGGTCGTGCCTTGACAGATAAGGCGGACTCGGGAAAGGGGGGAAACTCGCGATATAGGATCGGCGGAGTTTCGACGCTACAGACCTTCGACATACTATGCAAAGACCCGACACACGGCTAGACGGTAGGTCCCATAATAAGGAAGGTTCTCTAGGAAAGTTGGATTCTTGAAATTTGAGTATAAAATGAGCGAGTTTTCGAAAGTTCGAAAATTGAAAACGGGATTTCGAGAACCAAGATTAGAATTTTGAAAATTCAGAAAATCGGAATGGTGTTGGAAATCCAAGAATTAAAATGGGCAGCATGCCGACTAGAGAAAAAGGATATTTTGAGTCAAATCGTTGATCCTGAGTTTCGGCAGCATTCCGAGTTTTTGAAAATTGGATATTTTGAAAAAGACGGGTCCCGAAACGGACAGTATTTCGGGGTTTTTCAAAATTTGGGTATTTTTGGAAAGACGCATTTTTTGAAATGGCGGTATTTGAAAAATGACACGGAAACCAAGTAGCATGTAGTCAAACAAGCATTAGAACGACGCTTATGTATGCTTTACACTAAGTCTCGGTAGGTCAAAATAGGGTCTATACCAACAGCGATAGCATTCTCGCGAATCGGGACGGACTCCCTAAGCCGAATTGGACTTAGGACCTGCCGTAAAACCCAGGTGAGTTCCGCCATCGAAGTCTTTAGTGCACCCATGTAGGAATGCACCGTGGTATAGTGGGACGTCAGTCACAAGTAACCGGCCCGGGCAAAATTGGGTTATGCATGAATCATTAAACTAATGCGCGCACACTAATATACGAACGATTTCTCTTCGAGTCTCACCCTAGGAACCCCGATGACATGTGGTACATCAGGTATCCCCAGCGGAGTCGCCAAATTGTGGACATGATTTAGGTCCACCCCGACGCGGCTACGTACGGGTTTGGGTAGGCGTATGAATCTCGTGGTGAGATTGTTCTCGGGTTCGAAATTTAAGTCAAAATGGAGTCGCCACCGAATTTTGTGGTTATTCGGAACCATACGAGCCCACTCTATATCGTCATGGGCTATACACCAAGTACGGCCCACTTTGATTTCAGAGTTTATTGGGCTCGTCCCTTTGCATTGCAATACCGATACCGTTTAAACCGGCTTTCGTATATAGAATGACTCTCGTGCGCCAATGGTTTCGGGCATCCGGAAACCAAGGTTCTGAGTAAGGGGTGAGGGTACGTGTTGGGAAGCCCACTAAGGACACCCAACCCCGCCCGCACATGGCGGCCTCTACTAAGACATCGTCCGTGTTCGTGTGCGCGCGCTAGTAAAACGATTAAATGATATGCAAACAGCGCTTTCGGCTAAGCATGCGAATTAAATGTGAGCTACGTCATTTTAATGCATCTTGATTCACGTCAAAGTGATTTAGCATGCGATGTTCATTTATAAAGCGATAAGCAAGTAAATAAACAAAACTCGAAAGTAAATAACATACCAGTTACACGGGCGGAAATACAACCCGGCCAATACAAAAATTATAATCGATGTGCAAATGGAATAATAAATAAAAAAGTTAGGAGCGGACCCGTATGTGAACTAGACAGTGAATTGTATAGGTGGACAAACCCCGATTAAATACACATTGCGTTGTGTATTAAACGAAGGACGGAGACAAAGGACCTAAGCGTGATGCTAGCCCGACCCTATGCCTCGATGTCTTGTCCCGACTTATCATGCCGAAAAATCGATCAAAGTCGCTAAAGTGTCGTGATATGTATGCGTTTTGAAAAATGGGTTCACGTGATTGCCTTTACACGTGTCTACTAAAAGTCGTAAAAAAGACGAGGCTTAAATGTTGTAGTTAAACTCTCGGTTTTCTGGGTTACAGGACCCACTCAGTCGAGTCATGGTCTGACTCGGTCGAGTGTGTCCTCGAAAAGGGGTCTGCCCAGGTTTATGGACGCTACTCGATCGAGTATGCTACGTACTCGGTCGAGTAGCCTCTGTACGAGTACCAACTCGCGTCGCTTTTTTGGTTTAAAATCAATGGTCGGCCAAATCAAATACAAATATTGCACGATTTGTATTCAATTTGGTTTCCTGTGTTATAATCGCGTACGCATGCGATTATAATACCGTTATCGGAGATTTGTGAAAATGCTTGTACTAGATTAGGAAATTTGTATTAGTGACAAAATTACATCCCTCTACGTCACGACATCGGAACTAACCCTTTTGGGATTATGTGATGTCGGTTTTCGTGTCAACGGGTTCCGTACTAATAAAAATGGGATCAAATGCGTTCAACTATTATTAATCGCGATCACATCACGCCCTTGAGTACTTTGGGGCGGGGCTCCTTGAAAGGGCTCCACCTCCGTCGTTGCTCGTAAAGGGATTAGACGGACTTTAGGCGATAATTATAGTCAAACGTATTTAAAACCGAATTTTAATACTAGTATGTATATATACACGGTATGATAATGTTAGGAACGAGAATGTAAAAAGTTAGTATACAAAAAGGTAAAATGTTAGAATTATGTTAAAGTTAGTGTTAGGATGCTAGTATAGTTATTATATAGATAATACGAAAACGTAAATGAAAATGAAGTAATAAGGATCGAAATGGGGTTTAGGACACCCTCAACATACATGCTTAGTAGGGACCTCGGAAATGGACTCGTAAATAGCGACGGGACGCCGGAGTATCGAGGATGTATGCAAGTTATGGTGTGTGTGTGTGTGTGGATGATTCGTCGGTTTTTTGAGGGACGAAGGGCTCGGTTTTTGTGTGTATTTGCTTAGGGTTGTAGTGTGAAGAGTATAGGAGGATTAGGGTGAAAATGTAGGGTAAAATGGCATTAGGTAAAACTGAAAATGCAAAGGGTTTGAGGGGGTATTTATAGATTTTACCCCACGACCTAGGGTCACTCGATCGAGTGGCCCTAGTGCACTCGATCGAGTGCAATAGAAAATGGGCCTGATCCGGTTTTTGATGCTCCACTCGACCGAGTGGGTCAATCCACTCGATCGAGTGGATCAAGTGAATCGAGGTAAATTAGGAAGGTGTTGACCTTGTTGATTTGTTTGTCTTTTTTGAATTTGATTTGGGCGCCAGTTTCTAGAAGGTCCCCTTAGGCTGATTTTTGTGACGGGTTTGTCTTTGACCGGATTTTGACCCGGTTGCCAAAAGACGGGTTTTTATTTTTAGTGTCGTTTTTGGCCAAATTAGTCTTATTTTGCTCGGAACGACCCACTGGGCCTGAATTTGAGGTTGGTTTTGAGAGATTTGAACTCCGCTAAAAGTCCATGTCGGATATTATTGATTCCGAGTCCATATTCGAGTATACCAAGTCACGTTTGCGTCCGATCATCATCGGGTGTTTGTCAGGAACTGCTATAGACACTAGCAGGCAAAATGCGGGTGTCTACAGCTTGTTTTGAGTCAAATCTTAAGTCTAAATTTCGGCAGCTTTCCGATTTTTGAAATTTGAATATTTTCGAAAAGAGGCATTTTTGGAATTTCGGAATTTTGAATATCGAAGATGAATTTCTGAAAATTTGAAAATCGAAAACAGGATCCCGATCTTTAAAATTTGGCGAAAATGTCATCGGGCCCGAATTTTTTGAAAAGTTGAAATTTTTTTGAATTTTTGAAACGGATAGCATACAGGCTAAAAATGGGCTATTTTGAGTAAAATCATAAGTCCTAAATTCGGTATGCTTCCCGGGTTTTGAAATTGGATATTTTGAAAAAGATGTGTTTTTGAATAATTGACGGTTTTGGAAAAAACGACCTTAGAAACCAAGTAGCACATAGTCACGCAAGCATTATAACAACGCTATGTATGCTTTACACTAAGTCTCGGTCGGTCTATATAAAGGGTCTATACCAGTGCACATAGCCTATATGAGATGGGTCGAATTGAAAGTCTCGGTCGGTCTATATGAGATGGGTCGAATTGAAATTTAAATCAAAGTGGAGTCGCCACCGAATTTTGTGGGAGTTCGAGCCCATTCGAACCCACTCTATATCTTAGTGGGCCATGCACAAAGTATGGCCCATTCGGATGTCAGAGTTTATTGGGCTCGTCCCTTTGCATTTTGATACCGATACCGACATTATCGGATACCGTGTATTGAATGACTCTCGTGCGCCAACGGTTTCGGGCATCCGGAAACCGGGGTTCTGAGTAAGGGGTGAGGGTACGTGTTGGGAAGTTCACAAAGAACACCCAACCCCGCCCGCACATTAGCAGCCTCAACTAAGATATCGTTTGACGTTTTAATTCGCGCGTTAGTAATACGATGAGAAGATATGCAAACAATGTTTTACCTAAACATGCAAAAATTTGAACGGGTTGCTAAGTCGATTTAATGCATCTTAAATTAACGTCAAAGTTATATTTAGCATGCGAGGTTCTTTTAGTACAATAAAATAAACAACGGAAATAACAAGCCAAAAAAATAGAAATAAACGTGTTAGTAATGATAAAAACGGTAATAACGGTTTATAACTAATATGGAATGATATGGAATGACCTAAATGGCACGATGCGTGGTTTTGAAAAGTTGTATAACACGTGATTGATTTAGCACGCGTTGACCGAAGTCATAGAAAAATATTGTCGAGACTAGAAAAGCATTGTAGGACTCACGGTTTTGACGTGATAAGGCCACTCGATCGAGTCACTGAAGGACTCGACCGAGTGGTCCTCGGAAAAGGCTTCTGTCCCGCTTTTTAGACGTCACTCGATCGAGTTATTGAAGAACTCGACCGAGTGAGAAGCCACTCGATCGAGTCATTGCAGGACTCGACCGAGTGGTGGCCAAACAAAGCTTTTGTCTCATTTTTTGGGTTCCACTCGACCGAGTGGGCTAGGCACTCGATCGAGTGCCCCCTGTACGAACCGGGGATCGTTTCACAACTTGTTGAAATTGCTTTTTGATTTTGGAAAATTGATGATTTTGTTGAATCGGGCAGAAATATTGTACGATTTATGCTCGATTCGGACTTTGATACTCATTGTATCCGATACTCGATTATTGTACCGATATCGAATATTTAGAGTTAAATCTAAGAAATATGTTTGTAAATCGCTTTAAACCAACTAAGTACGAAACAGATTATCTCCGCGTTTATAGTGTCGTAACTAATTCCTTCGAATTATATGATCACTATTTTTAGCATCAATGACATCGTATTAGTTAGATTTACATGATTAATTCGTTTAGATACGACATCCAATTATTGAAATGGTATCGAATCTAAAGAATGACGCTTGAATTAAAGACTTAATTTGATTCCATCCGCATCCCGACATCGTAATAAATCCTTACGGATTGTGTGATGTCGGATCCGCATAAACGGGTTTCGACTCTAAATAAAAAAAAGATGTTTTACTTGAAATAGTTAGGAAAATCGATGAATATGTGATGAATAATAAAATAAGAAAATTAATGTTGATGTTAACTCGCCTCAACAATCAAGCGATCGGGGTGTCGGGATAAGCGACCATAAACATCGGGTGCATTACCCTCGTATATTCGGATTTCCTTATCCCGTCATCACTCACGCTCGACACGAATCGACGAGTAATTTAATGTGTTATACTAATAATATTATGGATATTAGATGCGAAAAGAAAGATAACAAAAAACGAGAAGAAGAAGATGGCGCGAGAGAGAGGAGAAGAGAGAAGAACGGGATTTTGCACCCTCAACCTACATGTTTCTTAGTCTCGGATATAACTCGCTAGTTGTGGCTTTGGCACGGGAGTATCGAGGTCGATGTAGGTTAAGTTATGGTGGTTTAGGGTTCCTATATGCTAGGGTTTAAGGTTGAAGATGATGAGTAGTAATGGGTAGAGATTAGGGTTGTAAAGGATTGATTAGGGTTGCAAAAAGATGTGTAAAATTGTAGGTAAAAAGTCGTGAATTGTGCATGAAAGAGAGTGTTTATATAGGCTTTGGTCACCTCACCCGTCTAGGGTTACTCGACCGAGTAGCCCCCTGACTCGGTCGAGTGGCCCAAGTGGCCGCAGTCGGGCCAGCTTGAGGGCCCACTCGATCGAGTGGGCTGACACTCGATCGAGTGGGTCAGCTGAAGCGCAAGGGTCCGGTTTTTGGGCCTTTGGTTGGGCATTTTTGTGGGTCTTGTATTTGGGTTGGACTTTTGATGTTTGGGTGACTGTTTTTTGTGTGTCACGGAACGGCTTTGACCGGGGTTTGACCCAATCGCTAAAAGTTGGTTTTATTTTCGGTGTCGGTTTTGACCCAAATTAGTCTTATTTGATTGGAAACGACCCACTGGGCCTCAATTTGAGGCAGTTTTGTGAGATTTGTACTCCGTAAAAAGCCCAAGCCAGAAACTAATGGTTTCGAGCTCATCTCCGAGCGCATAGAAGCACGTTTGCGTCTGATCATCATCGGGTGTTTTTTTGGAAACTGCTATAGACACCTAATGGCCAAATGTGGGTGTCTACAGAGCCCCCACTCTGACTAAAGCTTGGACAAGGCGAAAGTCAGAGTATCTACCGGGCCAATCGAAGATTAAGACTTGGTAGACTTTCGGTCGGGTCGTTTATAATCCTTAGACTTGCGTGAAGGGCTCGCCAGCCATAAGACAGAAATCATACCTGATCAGATGATGATAACTCCGTGGGGAATCAGATTTGTCACATAAGTCCTGGGTGCGCCTATATATGGGCCCATCCCGTGCTATTCCGGGGAAAATGTCGCCTAGGGCTTTCCGCTGGGGAGATATATGAGTTTTGCAGGCTTGCCTCCGAAGCCTTGAGTCGTACCTGTATCAGTTACATAAATTTTTGCATGTAACACGTAGGTAAAAATATGACTCGCGCTGGGGAATAGTGATTTTTGCTATGTTTTTTGAAATCGAAATCCTGAGAGCAACTCACGTGCTAGGTTTTCAAAATGAAAAGGGGTAGAAAAGAAATTTGCAGTTTAAATAGACCGAAATTTGACCTTGTCGAAAAGGGTTTTTCACTAGTAGAAAAATGTTCAATTGCGGCTCTAGAATTGCGGCGTTTTTCACGAATAGCGGCAATTTAGAAAATGGAAACCCATTAATTGAAATGAAAAAAGAAAAGGAAACATTAATTGAAATGAAAAAAGAAAAGGAAATAAAAACCCATTAACTGAAACCCTCGCTCATTGACTTCCCTCATTTCTCAAATCTAACCCCTGACTTAACCACTCCTTTTCACCCCAACACTACCACGACCTTCGCTCCCGCCGCCCTGAGGATTCTAAAGTCAACGCTTGGGTCATCGAGATTTACACCACCCACCGCAACTCCTCACAGCAGGAGAAGCGTCGTCTCCTCTTCCGCCTCGACGACTCCTCCAACAAGTCCTCCCTCCTCCACTCTCGCCTCTTCGACAATGACGCCCGTGAGTTCCACCTCCTCTCTGACCTCAGGCGACCACCTCCTCAACCTCATGTCTCGCCACCACCTTGACGTCGGCGCCGCTGCCCACCACACCCATTTTAGTAGTCTCCACGCCTCCTTTGATATCGATCTCAATTATTATTCTTCCAATTTTTGGCCTAATATGCCTAATTTGTGGCAGGTATTACTCACTACACTAATTTATACGGTCTATTTCACAATTTTGTACTTACTTTTGGTTTACTTGTTGTAATTGATGAAGTTATATGCTAGTTTCAGGCTTGAAATTTTAAATTGACGTTGTTCATTCTCTGTGTACAATGCCAAGTAGAATCTGAAATGTTTTGTTTCAACATATCTCGCCAACCAAGCTGAGGATGAAGCGGAATCAAACTTCTCGAGGAAATTATTGTGCGGTGTCACCCGATTGTTCCGTGAAGGTCTAGCAGGTATATATGTAGGTTTTGTTACGCTTGCCTCTGAACTTCTAATTTATTTGCTGGGATATTTATGTGGAACTCGAGAAAGTCAGAATTACTATCTGGTTGATTAATTTCGATTTTGATGTGATGAACTCGGGAAAGGCCTCGTTCTTGCTGATTCAGTGTATAAAACCAATTACTTTTGATGCCTTGTAATTTTTTAGAACTGTGATGTCAATCACTACTTTTAATATATGACATTATTAATGGTTTCCAACAAAGGCATGAGATAGATTATTGTTGTCAATGTAAATAAATTGGTAAACCTGGCCTTAATGAACTAAACAATAGACAAAATGGTAGAGAGATGATAAGCAGTTAAGCACAATTAGAAATATAAAGAGTGATCAGTGATGCAAATGTTGATAAAAATCTTGATTTGTATGCGCATCTATCTAGAATGCGACACATATTACTTGAGTGGCTTGTCCTTTTTTACGTTTCTGAATACTTTAGAAGGAAGTCCATCAACATCAGTTATCGTTATGCATATTATTTTATCCACTACTTTTCTTGTGCAAACTAATGCTCCTTGTGAAATTACTGAACTGTGGAATTGCTATCTTTGTAAACTTCCTGCGACAGTACCATATACTTCATTTCTTTTTAACTATCAATTAATATAATGGTACATAACTTCTCCTGCGGATATGGTGGACTATGTAGGTTTTTCACCTGGATTTTGGATTGGTAGCCAGAAAATTATTAAGCTGTAAGTTTTATAAGACATTGTACGCCTTATGGTCTCCTTTCCTTTTTCTGTTTTCATAAATATGTAGTCTTATGCATTTTGACTTGTAGTTTCTTTTAAATTTGCAAGTGGTCCCTTACCAACTTGAACAACCTTCTAGTAAAGAACGTGGCCAACCTAATGATAGTACAAGACAAGGTGAGGCACATGAAGTACGCTAAATGATCAATATCGTATATAATTCTTATGTCATTTAGCCGACGTGGACGAAAAATTGATGTATACTTGTATCTAGCTACTTTCTTACAAAGGTTTATGGAGTAGTAGTAGATTAACAGTAGTGACACAGTATGTGTACAGGTTGAGGAAGCATGTAGAAGAGCCTCCAATGTGGAATATATGGTGAAAAGCCGGTTAATCCAATTGCATGAAGTTCTTTATGTGCACTCCACATCCAAGGTCTTGTTTCTTTCAACTTTACCTGAAGTTTTATCCTGGATGAGTATTATTTGAGTGGCAGTAATATTTAGCTATTGACTGGATATATCTTTGATATCCTAAACGCAACGCAAGCTTTGCTGTGACCAAGAGTGAAATTCGCTATAAATACCCGCAAAAATGACCACCTGGTTTAGCCAGACAGTGGGTATGTAACACCAATCTCACTCACTATACTCCTTGAAGACCCTTTATTCTTAATTATAATTGGATTTCTTTAAAGCTTTTTGTTTCCTTGTTTAGTCTTACAGTGTTGGTATGACAACATTTGATGGATGCGCAGATTTGAGTATCAGAATTCAGTATTGAAGTTTGTATGGCACTGCAGCGCTATTGCAGTAGCTAGTTAGAAACTCTGTTTTTGAGCTTATTAATATATTTCTTCTTACATTGTTTTAATATTTGATATAAAAACAATGGATTCCTTATCTTAGCTCATTTATTCAATTTGTGTGGGTTCAGATGGATCGTCTAACGGTGGCTTTCCAAATTCTAGTTGATTCGGTTCTAACAGCTCAACTCTCACTGGTTGTTTGGCTACTGTTAATAGCTTAACTAAATGCATTGTCAACAGAATTAAGGTTGTTGTTGCTTGTGACAATAAGGCCGCTTGATTCATTCATTGCCATGCTCCCACATTTGATGTTGACCAGTAAGTTTAATTTGTAGTCTTTATTACTCTCTTAAATATATACATATAATAAATATAAATATATATATATATATATATATATATATAAAAGACCATTTCAGCTATAGTTGGTGCGCACGATCTTTTTTACTAATATCTAGTTGTTGTCAATTTGGTTTTTAAGCTATAAAATAATATTTTTTGGTATCTAAGTGATTCGAAGTGGGGCTTTATTGCTAGAAAATGATAACTTTTCGATTTCCAAGTGCTTTCAGGTGGGGATTTTTTGCGATAAAGAGTTTCTTCAAGTATGGGTCACTTAACATCTTCACAATTCAGGTTTCTTTCTTTCTTTATTTTTTTCTTTCCATCCTTCTTTGACTTAGCTGCAAGTTTGTCATCACTTGTACGTAAGACTTTGATTAGCCTGGTTTATTTTGCTGGATTTTAATGAATTTGATTGTTAAATTCATTTGTTTTTCCAAATTATATTTAGTTATTTCGTTATTGGTCTTTGATTTGTCTACATAAGACTTTGATTTTCCGTCGCTGCCTTGCCCTCGACAATTGTTTACCATATTTTTATGTCCGTTCTCCATGCTTTCCCCCATAAATCAATTTGATATTACACAATTTTTTTGCCTCATTTGATTCTTTCTTTTGTTTCCCTCAACGGTTTTATACTTAAAACAATTTTTGTCTTATGACTCGTTCTGAATTAAAGTTATATGCTAGCTGTTATGAGCATCACCTCTTTTTAGTTGAATGCCAAGTATGCTTGTGCTGTGAACTTTCATCTTTTTTCTTATTGATTTTTCCTTGCGACGAAACTGTTTTCAATCATTATTTGCATTTATTTTAGTACGTTTATTTCACTGTAACTGTTCAAATGGTGAATAAGTAATTTTGAAGGTACGAGTGATGAATGTTGCATCCTCTATACCGATGCCCATACTTTTTATAAAATAGAAATTGTGTAATTGTAATCTGTTATATGATTACTTAAACTCTTTTAATCTCAGTTTCAATTGCTTGGCTCTGATTTTGGTCCGATATTTAGATGCCCTTGTTTTACATTATATCTATCACCTTGGTAGTTTCTAACAACTTGTTTTTTTTATATTTCTGGTAGGAAAATAACATGGATAACAACATCCAAGATTCTCCAACTCCAATTCCTGTTGCAACGATGAATCCCAGGTCAGCACATTAAAAAAATCATTATTATATGCTTTTTTGGCGACTTTTCTCGTTAAAAGATCGATGAAATCTTTGGTTTCTGCCATATTAGTGTATGGTGGATTTTGGTAATTCTCTTGAGCTTGTCAACGGTGAGCCTTTCACACCATGTGTGAACAACTAAGTGCCTAAAAGTATAATTTATACGAAGTAAATTTCTTTGTTTTAATTTTACCTCAAAACAAACGCTTAAGGATGAAATACTTTGTAATACAAAATTTTGCCGTGCGTAGATATGTTTGGTGGTGTACGTTGTATAGAACACGTGATCCTTGATGATTGAAATTGAAAATTGCTTATTTCACTTTTTGTGCTGTAGGTGGAGCTTGATAACCTCCTGGATACAGATTAAAACTCAAAACCAAGATGCTAGAAGTGGTTGGGTTATTAGGTTTTGATCTAACGCAAAGTGGACTACTTCAATTGTCGTTTGTAGTAGTTAATTGATACCAAGCACTTCTAATTTAATAGAACAATTTTATTTAGAAGGTATTCCGTATTTTGAAATAAATGCTACATTATGTGTATTTTAATTTACTTGTTGTGGACGTTTATTTGGGCGGTGGACGTCTATTGGAGTGGTGGACAATGTAGTATATTTGATTTTATTGAGTATTGTTATTACTGAAGAACATCTAGTGGAGTGGTGGACAATGTAGTATATTTGATTTTATTGAGTATTGTTATTACTGAAGAACAACCAATATTTTTTTTTTATTTTTAAAAATGATTATTTGAGGCGTCTTACTTTAAAAAACGCCGCAAATATATTGATTATTTGAGGAGTCCTAACAAAAAGACGCCGCAGATAAGGTGATTATTTGAGGCATTTTTTAAAAGACGCCGCAAATAGTTCTCTATTTGAGACGTTTTAAAACGCCGCAAATAACAATTTTATTTGCTGCCCCTCCATTTGCTTCCATGCCTAAAACGCCTCAAATAGAGGGTTTTTTGTAGCCACAAATTAGACTTTTTCTACTAGTGTTTTTTTTCAAATTGCTAAGTTTTGCAAATTTTGAAGTGAGAATTTAAAAAGAGAGGTATGCCGACAGACTCGACACTGGACGTGATAGAACGAGTTGACAGACACGAACTGGACTCTCTAAGGCTTAGACCGCGACTCGGTTGGAGGGTGGGCCACCTAAGATGACAAGACTCTTAAGTTGCGCTATTCCGCAGCCTAGGCGAGTGGCAACACGTTCGAACATCAAAATGGGATAGATATGCTACGGGGGACTTGCGGTAGTCTGTAATGGGACTGTTGTAGTCTTGTGCTCTTCTGGATTTTTTTGGTTTTGGGAGATATTCACAAAGTGGGTATTGCTTCGAGTCCTTGACAGATTCTCGTCTTTGACTGAGTCAAGTACCAGGACACACTATAGAAAGGAGGCTGGAATTTTTTTTTGAATTTACCTGGATTTTGTGAGTAGATGGAGAACTTCTGCTTAAGAGAAGCCCCCAGGATGACAAAGTGAACTGTTGAGAACATGACAGTGTCGTGACCGGAATGATGGTGCTTTTTGAATGTGTGTCAATGTGGGTGGTTGTGCCTCTATTAAAAGGTTGCCTACGTATTCACGTGTGGTGAAATCAAACCTTGCCGTAGTTCAGTGTTGAAAGTTATATTAGGTTGCCTAGTTTAATAGGGCTTTGTGTATAACTAGCTATAACAATGGTGTAAGCTAGGTGCATTCCCAATAATGTCTTGATCAAAGGGCTAGAATAGTTAGGATGTTGATCCTGTGACTGTGAGCATTCTCTGGGGTAGCCCCTAGAGGTGGTGTGAACTATTTGGGCATGTTCTATGCCGACCGCAGGTTGAATTCCCGTGTTTGGGGCTGGCAACTAGCTTGGATGTTTTTGGAAATGTGGAGCTAGGTCCTAAGTGGCTTTGATGTTTTGGCATCTGGAGCTTGATTTTGTGGAGCTAAGGCTTCGAGGATAAGGTATTTCACTGTGGCAGGAAAGGGGGAAGTCGAGTAAAAATGAGTCGAACTTCGATCGGGGTAGGTTGATAATGCGGGATCTGGTTTCCATGTCTGGCCCTAACGGTTAGGGTGTATCCTGTGGAGCTTGAATCCTCGAAATTACGGGTTGTCTCTTAGCCTAGGTCTCGGGAAGGTCTTGAGGGTTGTAATGTGGGAAGGCTAAATGTGGTGTTAGCTGACCAACTTGATATCTTCTTTTACCGGATAGTATGGGCATTGATAATTTCTTAATTGATCGTACTTCGGTTATGGGACTTTCACTTGAGTTGACCGCTGACCACGGTCATGGGCATTTGAATTTTTCTTGGTTGGTTTCTTAGCCCTGGTCATGGGATTTTTCATTCGGATTGACCGTTTAACCTCGGTCATGGGTATTTGAAATTATTTTGATGATGGCCTGCTGTTATGTTTTGGCCTTTTGCTTTTTTTACTAGACTTCTGATTTTTTTGTCCATCTTTTTTTTTCCCTTTTTTTTTGTTGGTCAGACTAACACCTAAGGTAGGGATTGGTCAGTCTTATTGGATGGGTGTTTATTGTGGGAAATGGGCTTGCCTCCCGTCTTGAACCCAAACTAGGAGACTACCTAGATTTGTCATAGGATTCGATACTGGTCCTGCTAAGGGTTGTTATGTGGCTTTCTATACTAGACACTGAAAAGGTAAAGGAAAACACGGGTCTCGATTTCCTGTAGTCATTATAGATGTGCCTATAATAGTCACGTGCATGTGCTCACAGTGTACGATGGTTTTCATCATGTTCTCGGAAACACATAAGGGAAGTGTATAATAGAAAGAATATTGAAAGCTGATTTTATTGAATTTTGAAAAAGAGGACAGAATGCAACTGACTCTGACTCTGACTTTGACTTTGAAATAGAACATCCTAGACTCAGACTCAGACTCAGACTTAAATCAAATCTGGACTCTCGGATGATGTTGTCATTAGTCGTCGGCTTCTAAGGACTCGAGTTGATGTCCAGTATAGCCTTCAGTAAAAGCTTCACCCAGATCTTCATTATGTCGAAGATCGTCTTCAATCCTAATGCCCATTTCGGTAAGCACCGCAAAGTTTGAAATATCGGCATAGCTAAGATGGACGCGGTAGGAAGGTAGGAGGTTGTTGATGAATGCCTCCACTAGTGTCTTCTCGTTGGGCTTGTCTACCAACTTCACACTTTCGGCCCTCCACCTTTGAAGGTATTTGGTGAAACCTTCTGTGGACATGACGTAGGTCCACCCCGGCGCGACCGCGCGCGGGTTTGGGTAGGCAAATGAATCTTGTGGTGAGATTGTTATCGGGTTCGAAATTTAAGTCAAAATGGAGTCGCCACCGAATTTAGTGGTTATTCGGAACCATACGAGCCCACTCTATGTCGTCATGGGCTATACACCGAGTACGGCCCACTTCGATTTCAGAGTTTATTGGGCTCGTCCCTTTGCATTGCAATATCGATACCGTTTAAACCGGCTTTCGTATATAGAATGACTCTCGTGCGCCAATGGTTTCGGGCATCCGGAAACCAAGGTTCTGAGTAAGGGGTGAGGGTACGTGTTGGGAAGCCCACTAAGGACACCCAACCCCGCCCGCACATGGCGGCCTCTACTAAGACATCGTTCGTGTTCGTGTACGCGCGCTAGTAAAACGACTAAATGATATGCAAACAGCGTTTTCGGGCTAAGCATGTGAATTAAATGTGAGATACGTCATTTTAATGCATCTTGTTATGGTCGAAGTGATTTAGCATGCGAGGTTCACTTATAAAGCGATAAGCAAGTAAATAAACAAAACTCGAAAGTAAATAACGTACAAGTTACACGGGCGGAAATACAACCCGGCCAATACAAAAATTATAATCGATGTGCAAACGGAATAATAAAAATAAAAAAAAAGTTAGGAGCGGACCCGTACGTGAACTAGACCATGAATTGTATAGGTGGACAAACCCCGATTAAATACACATTGCGTTGTGTATTAAACGAAGGACGGAGACATAGGACCTAAGCGTGACGCTAGCCCGACCCTATGCCTCGATGCCTTGTCCCGACTTATCATGCCGAAAAATCGATCAAAGTCGCTAAAGTGTCGTGATATGTATGCGTTTAGAAAAATGGGTTCACGTGATTGCCTTTACACGTGTCGACTAAAAGTCGTAAAAAAAGACGAGGCTTAAATGTTGCATTTAAACTCTCAGTTTTCTGGGTTACAGGACCCACTCGGTCGAGTCATGGTCTGACTCGGTCGAGTGTGTCCTCGAAAAGGGGTCTGCCCAGGTTTATGGACACTACTCGATCGAGTATGCTACGTACTCGGTCGAGTAGCCCCTGTACGAGTACCAACTCGCGTCGCTTTTTGGTTTAAAATCGATGGTCGGGCAAATCAAATACAAATATTGCACGATTTGTATTCAATTTGGTTTCCGGTGTTATAATCGCGTATGCATGCGATTATAATACCGTTATCGGAGATTTGTGAAAATGCTTGTGCTAGATTATAAATTTTGTATTAGTGACGAAATTGTGTCCCTCTACGTCACGACATCGAAACTGATCCTTTTGGATTATGTGATGTCGGTTTTTGTGTCAACGGGTTCCGTACTAATAAAAATGGGATCAAATGCGTTCAACTATTATTAATCGCGATCACGTCACGCCCTTGAGTACATTGGGGCGGGGCTCCTCGAAAGGGCTCCACCTCCGTCGTTGCTCGTAAAGGGATTAGACGGACTTTAGGCGATAATTATAGTCAAACGTATTTAAAACCGAGTTTTAATACTAGTATGTATATATACACGGTATGATAATGTTAGGAACGAGAATGTAAAAAGTTAGTATACAAAAAAGTAAAAGGTCAGAATTATGTTAGAGTTAGTGTTAGGATACTAGTATAGTTATTATATAGATAATACAAAAACGTAAATGAAAATGAAGTAATATGGATCGAGATGGGGTTTAGGACACCCTCAACATACATGCTTAGTAGGGACCTCGGAAATGGACTCGTAAATAGCGACGGGACGCCGGAGTATCGAGGATGTATGCAAGTTATGGTGTGTGTGTGTGTATATGTGTGTGTGTTTGTCGGTTTTTCAAGGGACAAAGGACTCGGGTTTTGTGTGTAGTGCTTAGGGTTACTAAGGCTTGTAGTGTAGGTGAATTATGGCTGAAAAAGTAGGGTAAAATGTAGGAAAAACTGTTGTAAAATGAGAGGGGGTCGTGGGGTATTTATAGAGTTTACCCCATGACCTAAGGTCACTCGATCGAGTGGCCCTAGTGCACTCGGTCGAGTGCCCTAGAAAATGGGCCTGATCCGGAAAATGACGCTCCACTCGACCAAGTGGGTCAATCCACTCGATCGAGTGGATCAGGTGAATCGAGCTAAAATAGGAAGGAGTCGACCTTGTTTGATTTGGTCGCCAGTTTCTAGAAGATGGATTTGGCTGATTTTTGTGACGGGTCCGTCTTTGACCGGGTTTTGACCCGGTCGCCAAAAGACGGGTTTTATTTTTGGTGTCGGTTTTGGCCCAAATTAGTCTTATTTTGCTCGCAACCACCCACTGGGCCTGAATTTGAGGTTGGTTTTGAGAGATTTGTACTCCGCTAAAAGTCCATGTCGGATATTATTGGTTCCGAGCCCAAATCCGAGTATACCAAGTCACGTTTGCGTCCGATCATCATCGGGTGTTTGTCGGGAACTGCTATAGACACTATCAGGCAAAATGCGGGTGTCTACAGAGCCCCCACTCTGACTGTGGCTTGGACAAGGCGAAAGTCAGAGTAGCTACCAGGCCAATCGCAGATTACGACCTGGCAGCCTTCCGGTCGGGTCGTTTATAGTCCATTAGACTCGCGTGAAGGGCTCGCCAGCCATAGGCGGATGGTCATACCTGTCCTGCTGATGATAGCTCCGTGGGGAGTGAAACTTGCTTTTGAAGGTATAGGTGTACCCGTATGCTGATACATCATAGCTCTGATCGTAGCATTCTGAGATAAATATTGACTCACGTTGAGGAGTGAAGTAGTTGCGCGGAGACTTGCTTCTGAAGTCTGGGGTGTACCTGTATGCTGACACATAACAAATTACATGTAGCACATAGACAAAACACCGAATCGTGCTGGGGAAAAAACTGGTTTTTGAAAAGCCGAAAATTTTGAAAGATTTTTTTTTATCAATGATTTTTTAGAAATTTCTAGGAAAGCTCGGGACAACTTGATTCCCATTCTGGGTTTTCGTCTGAAGTCAGGCCTGCGCATGCCGAGCCCAGGTTTGCTGAGGAGGCAAGGTAGTTGGGGTTACAGTTAGGGTTTCCTATTATAAATATAGGTTTCCCTGCTTCAGTTTACTGCATCTCAAATCAAAAATTCCTACTTCTCCTCAAAATCTCTTAGTCTTTCGAGAAGATTCAAATTCCTGCCATGGGTATCGATCATCTCACTTCGATGCTTTTTGCCTGGTCCCAGCAATTTCGGGACGAGGACAAAGTTCAACTGACCCAAATGGGGATTGTCAGCCTCTTTCCTCTTCGGCGTCTAATAACTGGTTCGCATTTTTTGGACGCCTGTCTGTCGTTTTGGGATACTACCCATCACGTCTTCGCGTTCTCGCGGGGAGAGATATGCACTCTTCCCGAGGAGATCGCAGTTATTGGGGGTTGGAGCCCTGTCGCTCGTCCTGCCATCCCTCCGTTCTACCCGGACCCGAGGAGAAGGTTGAGGGATTTCCTGGGTCTGTCTCATGCTGAGACAGATCGAATGGTGCGGGGAAATATTGTTTTCCTCTTCGACTTGGCTGACAAGTTTATGAACAGTCAAGATGTAAGGGCTACCCCTTCTCACCGGCGTAGGGCTTTCAACTTCTACATGCTGCACCGTTATGTTTTTGAGGGGATGATGGATGTTGACTCATGCTTGGGTCAAATCAGGTTGATCGGGGTGGTTGACCAGATGGAGACTGGTCATAGCCTTGCTTGGCTAGTCACTGGAGAAATCATCATGGGTCTGGATGCTAGGCGACTTGACCCAACCCGGCAACTGACGGGGAGTACCCTTATCCTGCAGGTATATGTCTTGCGATTTATATATTTTTTTTGTGTTTCGCTCGATTTCTTGAGGTTCGTAAGTCACTCGATCGAGTGGACCTGTCACTCGATCGAGTGACGTCTTCAAAGTGCTTCTGCCCATCTGTGGAGGGCTTACTCGATCGAGTGAGATATTTTACTCGATCGAGTGGTCACTCTTAACGAGATTATGCTCACCTTTATAGAGCCTTACTCGATCGAGTCGGACGGTGTACTCCATCGAGTGGGCTGTAGCGAACCACTCTGTTGCTCACGGATCTTGTATATATTTTTCGCAGGTTTGGTTGTCGGAACGTCTGTCGATCATAGAGCCTCCTCCGAGCATTCCCAACTACCGCAACAGCCAAATCAGTTCGAGAGGGCGCCGGATAAGCTCAAGTCACCATATAAGTCGACCTTACTGGGATGAGGAGTTGGTGTTCCATGGTGGCCCTTTAATCAGGTGGACGGTCGCTTGGTGGTTCCTTTCTAAACTGACGGGGCTGGCCAAGAGGGACCAAGCCCGCTACTTGGTGATCCTGTCCCTTGACTGGACAATTCATATTTACCCGGACCGCATCCTGAGGCAGTTCGGTTCGTCTCAGCGCATTCCTGAGACTGAAGCTATTATTAGTGTCTCGCTCCAACTGACAGACGCTATGTGCGACACCTTGTTGCAGAGATGGTTCACTCGTCCTACATGGACTATTCCCAACCCTTGCCAATCCGCTTGGGTTTCTCGGGCTTACGAGAAATGGACTTCTGAGGAATCTCAGGAAGCTCGTAAAGCTCTGAAGGTCGATGAGGCCTTCGAACTGGTCCGTCGGGAGACGGCAAAGGACAATAGGGGCTTCTTCGATGAGGGAGAGACTCCTGCTACCTTAGTCCGATTAGAATCGGGTCTGAAGTCACATACTAAGACTCGAGCTAAGGATGCCGGTGCTAGCGGCACGCGGGGGCGGCTAAGCCCCCAGACTGATTTGGAACGGCGACTTGGGCCAAGGCTGGCGGCCCGGGACCGACTGGGTCCGCGTGACCGGCTCCCTGAGCCCGTGAGGGCCCGACTCGGGCCTATCGAGGTGGATGAGGACTCGAGTTCCAAGAAACGAGTCCGGGCTAAGGAGGTTCCTGTGGTGATTCGGGAACGCTCACCCCCGCGTTGTCGTCAGTGGACGGCCAAGGAGGCCAAGGACAAGGGGAAGGGCAAGATGCCCTAAATATCGAGTCCTTAGTTTTTTTATTATTTAAATATTATTATTATTTATTTTGAAGTGTCGTGTGCTTTTTTTTGTAATTTTTTGAATTCCTGCATTTTGTAAGTTTCCCGAGTTTATCGGGGCTTTTTTTTGTGACAAATAATAAAGGAAGTTTATTACTAAACCGCTCCTGTCTTTTCTTGATTGCACTGGTTGTGCCCTTTTGAGGGGCTGCCTACGTATCCGCAATTAGCAGAATCAAACCAAACGTAGTTCAAGCTCAGTAAATTTGCAATCTCGAGTTACACCAAGACTAATGGTTCAAGATGTTTTGTGACAGTAGAATAAATAATTCTAGCTCATTGACTTGCTTTTTTATATAAAAAAAGATTTTGATAAATTTTGCTAGTGACATTGAGAAATGGCTAAGGGTAGTAACGCTTTAGCTGGTCCAGGTTGGTCGGGTTGACGAACTCATTCCCGTCCAGGTCCGTCAGCATTACTGCTCCCCCTGATAGGATCTTCTTTACCAGATATGGCCCAGCCCAGTTGGGTTTGAATTTTCCCCTTGGGTCAACTGGTAGTAAGGCTCGAACAGACTTAAGGACTAAATCCCCTTCCTTAATGTTTCTGGGCCTTACCCTCTTGTTGAAGGCCCGTTGGATCCGTTTCCGGTAGATTTGGATGTTGTTGAGAGCGCGGGACCGTCGTTCGTCTAGTAGAACCAACGAATCGTACCGTGCTCGGACCCAGTCGGCTTCGGGTACTTGACTTTCTAACAGAATTCTGAGGGACGGTACCTCTAATTCAACTGGTTGGACTGCCTCCATCCCATAAGTTAGGTAATACGGTGTTGCCCCGGTTGCGGTGCGAATTGACGTCCGGTACCCCCATAGGGCAAAAGGTATTTTGTCGGGCCAGTCCCGATAATTATCAGCCATCTTTTTGAGTATGGTGACAATTGTTTTATTGGCCGCTTCTACCGCTCCATTCGTTTGGGGGCGGTAGGGTGAGGACGTGTGCCTTTGAATTTTATATTTAGCCAGCAAGGCTGCGGTCTCGGCTTAGAAATGAGTCCCGTGATCACTGATAAATTCATGTGGGATTCCATACCGACATATTATCTTGTTTTGGATAAATTTGGCGACATGTTTAGCATTGAGGATGCGATATGATTCAGCTTTGACCCATTTGGTGAAGTAGTCAATAGCTACTAGGATGAAACAGTGTCCGCCTGTACCGGAGGAATTTATCTTTCCGATTATGTCGATGCCCCACGTTGAGAACGGCCAAGGCGACGTCATGGTATAAATCAGAGATGACGGCATATGTTGCACATTGCCGAAGATTTGACAGTTGTGACACCGTTTGATATATAACTGGCAGTCAGTTTCCATGGTGTTCCAGTAATACCCGAGCCTCATGATTTTTCGGACCAACATGTGAGCATTCATATGTGGGCCGTTTTCACCATCATGTACTTCGGCCATTACTTTCTCGGCCTTATATTTATTAACACAAAGGAGAAGAACCCCCTGCGCCGTCTTTTTGTACAGTTGCCCGTCATCAGTACGGATGAACTGGGTGGCTAGCCTCCGTAGGGCTTTCTTGGCTCGACCCTCAGTGCCGGGAGGATACTCTCCATTTTTCAGGTACGTTAATACGGCCTGGTACCAAGGTTCGGGGTCAATTATCTCGATGTCTTCGATGTCATGGATGTATGCCGACTCGGACCGCCTTTCGACACTAATTGGCATACTGGTCACGTGGTCGGGAATGTTCAGTAAAGATGCCAATTTTGAGAGTGCATCTGCAAACTGATTTTCTTCCCGAGGCAGGTATATGTACTCTACCTTCTGGAATTGTTTCTCGAGATCCCTTACTCATGCCTGGTAGGCCACGAGATTAGCATTCCGAGTCTTCCATTTTCGGAGTGCTTGGTTAATGACCAAGGATGAGTCACCATGTACCCGGAGATTTGTGATCCCCAGGTTGGCGGCGGCTTGTAGCCCGTAAATGCATGCTTCGTATTCTGCTGCATTATTGGTAACATCGAAGTCCAGTTTGATGGAGACGGGGGTATGCTCCCCTCTTGGCGAAATTAGAAGGATCCCGACTCCGAACCCTCGAAAATTAGATGCTCCATCGAAGTATAAATCCCATGTTTCAGCATCAGTATGGAAAATATCTTCGTCTGGGAAGGACCAGGTGTCGGTGTGTCCTTCTTCGGTCACTGGGCAGTCGGCGAGGAATTCAGCTACTATTCGTCCTTTAATAGCCTTTAACGGTACAAATTTCAGGTCGAACTCTGCCAGCATTAGATTCCATCTTGAAATCCGGCCATTGAGAATGGGCTTTTCGAAGAGGTATTTGATCGGATCCATCTTTGATAGAACATGGACCTCGTAACTGAGCATATAGTGTCGGAGCTTCTTAGTGGCCCAGACTAGTGCCAAGCACGTCTTTTCGAGCATGGTATATTTGCATTCATACTCTAAAAACTTCTTGCTGATGTAATAAATGGCTCGTTCTTCGGAGTCAACCGTCTGAGCCAGCATAGCCCCCATGGCTGTCTCGGTCGTTGTTAGGTATAACGACAGAGGCAAACAGGGTTGAGGTGGCATCAAAACCGGTGGAGCAGACAGAATTTCCTTAATCTTGTCGAAAGCAGCTTGGCACTTGTCATCCCATGGTATCCGTTCCCCTATTTTCAGTTTCTTGAAAATTGGTTCGCACACCATGGTTAGTTTAGAAATGAATCGACTAATATACTGAACTTTCCCGAGAAATCCCCTTATTTCTTTTTCGGTTTTAGGAGCTTGCATCTCGGTAATGGCTTTGATTTTAGCTGGGTCGACCTCGATACCTCGTTGGCTAACGATATGACCCAGTAATTTGCCTGATGTTACCCCGAAACTGCACTTTTGAGGGTTTAGCCTCATGTTGTATTTGCGCCATCGGGTGAAAAATTTCCTTAGAGCGGTGATGTGACCGTCCCGTTCTTTGTATTTGACGATCATGTCGTCCACATAGACCTCAACCTCTTTATGCATCATGTCGTGTAGTAGAGTGGTACGGTCCTTTGGTATGTGGCTCCGGCATTAATGAGACCGAACGGCATGACGGTGTAGCAGTAAGTACTCCAAGGTGTAGTGAAGGTAGTCTTACTCATGTCTTCTTCCGCCATCTTGATCTGATTATATCCG
Organism: Agrostemma githago; assembly: GCA_958450325.1. NCBI lineage: Eukaryota > Viridiplantae > Streptophyta > Magnoliopsida > Caryophyllales > Caryophyllaceae > Agrostemma > Agrostemma githago. The sequence continues at coordinate 52,762,080 of OY288247.1, read as the reverse complement.
GCATACCCGTCCATAAATGATAGAAGGGCATGATCGGCCGTGTTATCCACCAGTATATCGATGTGTGGTAACGGAAAATCATCCTTCGGGCTTGCTTTGTTAAGATCCCGAAAATCTACGCATACCCGCACCTTACCGTCCTTTTTAGGAACCAGCACGATGTTTGCAACCCAGTCCGGATACTCGGACACTTGTATGAAGCCGGCTTTGAACTGTTTGTCGACTTCTTCTTTTACTTTGAGAGACCACTCGGGCCTCATTCGACGAAGCTTCTACTTAACCGGCTTGCACCCGTCCTTGATAGGTATGCGGTGCTCGGCTATTTCCCGGTCTATCCCCGGCATGTCCTTGTAGGACCATGCGAAGACATCTTTGAATTCTTGGAGGAGGTTTATGAACTGTAGTTTCTCCTCGAGATCTAAGGATAACCCTATCTTAAGTATCTGAGGCTCTAAGGTTGTTCCCACATTTATGGACTCGGTCTCTTCGATTACCGGATTCCGGGATTCTCTTTGCTCTAGTTGCTCGATCAGATGTGGAGGTAAGGGTACCTGTTCGTCGGATTTCTCAATGTCATAGCATAAAACATTCTTGAAAGCGGAATTTAAAAGAGACAAGTCGTAAGCAGAACGGTTGTTATTATTGATTGAAAACTTGGAAAACAGCTCAAAGAGAGCAGCCATCTGATCTTTGGTCAGTGGCGGAATTGGTAAAGCACTCGGGACAGACCCCGAAGTGCCAGCAGCAGGAATGATAGAAGGGAGAGGGGTTACAGGAGTGACTCTAGCACCGACTTCCCTAGACTCGACCTCAGACTCTAACTCAGACTCGGACTCAGACTCGGACTCAGACTCAGGCATGTCTCCCTCTCCGGTGACCAGCTTGTAGATCTTTCCTTGACTGTCAGTCCACTTGACAGTCTTCCTCCAGTCCCTGTTTCCCGTCTCGGAATCAACATCCGAGATCAGCTTGGTCGGGTCAAACCTGTTGCTGCGGAGAATCAGGTTGACCAGGTCTTCTTTTGGGGTTGGGACTATGGTGTCTTCCCCGAAGAGCAGCCCCAGCGCGGGCTCAGCATCATTAGCTTCATCAGACTGGATGAGGGCGAACACATCATCCGGGATGTAGTTGCAGTCCTGGGCCGAGTGGGTCCCGACGTGCGTAGCATTGGGTTGGTATAGTCCAACCTGGATAGCCCCAAACACGGGTGTGACAAAGTAGTCAGACAACCGTGGGCTGTAAGGGCTCAAGTGGATACCCTTCATGATGTTGCAGGCTTTTTCGATTCCTGCTCGGACAACGTTGCCCAGAGTAGCGGCATAGCCAAGGCCGAAGTGAGAGTCTTCGTCCTTAAGGACCTCGATGATCTTCCCAACTGGAAGGTCGGGTCGAGAGGTAGCCCCCGGAAGGTACCCTAGGTTCTGGAGCATCGTGTCAATGCTCGTGGTGAAGTAAGGCCTACAAAGGTACTCCTCCTCGATCATCCCCACAAAGTCGAACCCCCAGAGGTCCGTGCGGCCTGTGGCGTTACAGCTAGCCACGGTCATTGGGGTTGCCTCCAAAGTAATAACATTGTCGAGCAGAGGCACCTTGATCTTACGGTGGAGGGTGGAAGACACAGCTTTGACTGGGTGGATCCATGGCCTTCCTAGGAGCAAGTTGAAGGATGAGGTGACATCGATCACCTGGAATTCAAGCTCTTTTTCTATCGGGCCCGTTATGATGGTCAGCTTCACGGCCCCAGATACCATGTTCGGGCTCCCATCAAAGGCTTGGATGGTTTGAGCCGTCGGGGCATAATCGGCCGCGGTGATGCCGAGGGCTTTGGCGGTCCTTAAGGGAAGGACATTTACAGCGGACCCGTCATCGACTAGGGTCATGGGGAGGTATTTCCCTCGGCAGTTTACCGTAATGTAGAGGGCCAGATTATGAGAGGCCCCGAACGGTGGCAAATCGGCTTCAGAGAAACTGATCATTAGGCCTCCTTCCTTGGCTTTGCCCTTCAAGTGGGGCAGGACCGTGGCTACCATTTCAGCAGGGGTAGCCAAAGAGTCGATCTTGACTTGATCGAGAGCCTTAGTGAGTGCTTCTCGATGTTCTTGTGAGCTAACCAAGAGTTGCCATATAGTGAGGTCAACTCGGGTCTTCTTTAGTTGCTTCACAATAGTCGTTTCAGCGGTCGGCTCCTCAGGGGTGACTTCCATCCTGAGTGGATCGGTGATGGTTGTCGGGATGGGGGTGTCCCTAGCGCTTGTGGCTAGATAGGGACGACCAAGGTGGTTGCTGGCTAGGACTCGAGTTTTGGCCTCACGAATCTGTTCAGGGGTGATAGGAACGGTTTCCCCCTTAGCGAGGTAGACATCATCCTCGTCGTCAAACCAGATCCCGTTCACTTGCGGGATAAATGGAAAGATAAGGTGAGAGCAATCAATCACCTCCCCGGCAAAGATGGCATGGGAGCTGAAAGGGTTCTCCTTATTGCTTGGTTTGTCTCCGGGTAGTGGGATTTTACCGCTTTCGATCAAGTCCTGGATCAAATGCTTCAGCTTCCAGCACTTTTCGGTATCATACCCATTGCCCCGGTGGTATTGGCAATAGGCCCGAGCATTGTAGTTCTTGGAGCGTCGCTCGACTGGAACTTCAGGAGTTAGGCCTATCGGTTGGATTAGGCCTTTGGAGGACAACCTTTGTAAGGCATAGGTATAGGTGGTACCCATATCAGTGAAAACCCGAGGTGGGGTGTTCTTCTTGGACGGGGCATCTAGTAGATTAACCGCGTAAAAAATGCTACGGGTTGAAGTTTGGGGCTTAGTGGTGGAGGATGAAGCCCCTTGGTACCCTTTGCTAGCGGCCTTAGTGAGGCCTTCCAGTCTTAGATCGTCTTCGATCCTCATACCCATTTCAGTAAGGGTGGTGAAATTGGGAATGACAGCGTACCGGAGGTGAACCCGGTAGGAGGGTATGAGGTTTTTGACAAAAGCCTCCACCAAAGTCTTCTCATTGGGCTTATCGACCAGTTTCGCGCTCTCGGCCCTCCAGCGTTGAAGGTATTTAGTAAGACCTTCCTTCGGCTCTTGGTCCATAACCTCCAGAGATCGCATTGTGGTTTGGATCTCGGTGTTGTCAGCATAATTCCGAGCGAACTTGGTGGCCATATCATCCCATGTAGGGTATTTTTTCGGGTCTAGCCTATAGTACCAGGCCCGTGGGTGCTTCTCAAGAGATGCAGCAAAGAGGTTCTTGAACATGGACGAATCCACTCCTTTAATGGCCATGAATTCCTTGAAGGCCCGTACATGTAGTAACGGGTCTTCAGTTCCCTCAAACATGGGCAAGCCTGTAAGGTTCAGGATTGCGGGCAGCTTGTCACTCAGTGGGTTGTACTCTCGACTGTTCTCCCGATGGATGTTGTTACTTCCAGCTAAATGGACTTGTTCTTCTAGTCGACGCACTGCGCTGACTAGTTCAACTATGGGCCCAGTAGTTTCGACATTAGGAGCCCTTTGCTCCACCGTAGCTAGGCGAGCAACGATGGCCACTTGGCCAGCCCTCATTTCAGTTAGTTGGGCCTCGATGTCGGTTTGCTTCTCGATCATGGCGTCCAGAGAGGTTTACAGACTGTTCAAAGTAGCCATCCTTCGAGCGTGTCTAGTTGCCGGTGGCCTGTCTGTAAGAACACCGCATAATCGGAAGCTGAACCCAGATCTTGGAAAAAGAAAGGAAAAGTACATCCCGAGCGACACTAAAGAGGAAGACCGAAGACTCGAGAAAGACATCTAGACGGATGACTCGATGGGTGGTATATCTTCCTTAGGGCTTTGGCTTTGTGGGCCTAATCCCGTTCGAAGGAAGGTCCACGTGAGACTTTTCCCCAGACTTTTGACTCGAGTGTATGGACGGACTTTCCTTTGTAGGGGTATGCCCTACGCGGGTTGGTCATGCCTTGACAGATAAGGCGGACTCGGGAAAGGGGGGAAACTCGCGATATAGGATCGGCGGAGTTTCGACGCTATTGACTTTCGACATACTATGCAAAGACCCGACACACGGCTAGACGGTAGGTCCTATAATAAGGAAGGTTCTCTAGGAAAGTTGGATGTTTGAATTTTGAATATAAAATGAGCGAACTTCCAAAAGTTCGAAAATCGAAGATAGAATTTCGAAAACCAAGATTAGAATTTTGAAAATTCAGAAAATCGGAATGGTTTTGGAAATCCAAGAATTAGAATGGGCAGCATGCCGACTAGAGAAAAAGGATATTTTGAGTCAAATCGTTGATCCTAAGTTTCGGCAGCATTCCGAGTTTTTGAAAATTGGATATTTTGAAAAGACGGGTCCCGAAACGGACAGTATTTCGGGGTTTTTCAAAATTTGGGTATATTTGGAAAGACGCATTTTTTGAAATGATTGTTTTTGAAAAATGACACAGAAACCAAGTAGCATGTAGTCAAACAAGGATTATAACGACGCTTATGTATGCTTTACACTAAGTCTCGGTCGGTCAAAATAAGGTCTATACCAACAACGATAGCATTCTCGCGAATCGGGACGGACTCCCTAAGCCGAATTGGACTTAGGACCTGCCGTAAAACCTAGGCGAGTTCCGCCATCGAAGTCTTTAGTGCACCCATGTAGGAATGCACCGTGGTATAGTGGGACGTCGGTCACAAGTAACCGGCCCGGGCAAAATTGGGTTATGCATGAATCATTAAACTAATGCGCGCACACTAATATACGAACGATTTCTCTTCGAGTCTCACCCTAGGAACCCCGATGACATGTGGTACATCAGGTATCCCCAGTGGAGTCGCCAAATTGTGGACTTGACGTAGGTCCACTCCGACGCGGCCGCGCGCGGGTTTGGGTAGGTGAATGAATCTCGTGGTGAGATTGTTCTCGGGTTCGAAATTTAAGTCAAAATGGAGTCGCCACCGAATTTTGTGGTTATTCGGAACCATACGAGCCCACTCTATGTCGTCATGGTCTATACACCGAGTACGGCCCACTTCGATTTCAGAGTGTATTGGGCTCGTCCCTTTGCATTGCAATATCGATACCGTTTAAACCGGCTTTCGTATATAGAATGACTCTCGTGCGCCAATGGTTTCGGGCATCCGGAAACCAAGGTTCTGAGTAAGGGGTGAGGGTACGTGTTGGGAAGCCCACTAAGGACACCCAACCCCGCCCGCACATGGCGGCCTCTACTAAGACATCGTTCGTGTTCGTGTACGCGCGCTAGTAAAACGACTAAATGATATGCAAACAGCGTTTTCGGGCTAAGCATGTGAATTAAATGTGAGCTACGTCATTTTAGTGCATCTTGTTATGGTCGAAGTGATTTAGCATGCGAGGTTTACTTATAAAGCAATAAGCAAGTAAATAAACAAAAGTCGAAAGTAAATAACGTACAAGTTACACGGGCGGAAATACAACCCGGCCAATACAAAAATTATAATCGATGTGCAAACGGAATAATAAAAATAAAAAAAAAGTTAGGAGCGGACCCGTATTTGAACTAGACCGTGAATTGTATAGGTGGACAAACCCCGATTAAATACACATTGCGTTGTGTATTAAACGAAGGACGGAGACATAGGACCTAAGTGTGACGCTAGCCCGACCCTATTCCTCGATGCCTTGTCCCGACTTATCATGCCGAAAAATCGATCAAAGTCGCTAAAGTGTCGTGATATGTATGCGTTTAGAAAAATGGGTTCACGTGATTGCCTTTACACGTGTCGACTAAAAGTCGTAAAAAAAGACGAGGCTTAAATGTTGCATTTAAACTCTCAGTTTTCTGGGTTACAGGACCCACTCGGTCGAGTCATGGTCTGACTCGGTCGAGTGTGTCCTCGAAAAGGGGTCTGCCCAGGTTTATGGACACTACTCGATCGAGTATGCTACGTACTCGGTCGAGTAGCCCCTGTACGAGTACCAACTCGCGTCGCTTTTTGGTTTAAAATCGATGGTCGGGCAAATCAAATACAAATATTGCACGATTTGTATTCAATTTGGTTTCCGGTGTTATAATCGCGTATGCATGCGATTATAATACCGTTATCGGAGATTTGTGAAAATGCTTGTGCTAGATTATAAATTTTGTATTAGTGACGAATTTGTGTCCCTCTACGTCACGACATCGAAACTGACCCTTTTGGATTATGTGATGTCGGTTTTTGTGTCAACGGGTTCCGTACTAATAAAAATGGGATCAAATGCGTTCAACTATTATTAATCGCGATCACGTCACGCCCTTGAGTACATTGGGGCGGGGCTCCTCGAAAGGGCTCCACCTCCGTCGTTGCTCGTAAAGGGATTAGACGGACTTTAGGCGATAATTATAGTCAAACGTATTTAAAACCGAGTTTTAATACTAGTATGTATATATACACGGTATGATAATGTTAGGAACGAGAATGTAAAAAGTTAGTATACAAAAAAGTAAAAGGTCAGAATTATGTTAGAGTTAGTGTTAGGATACTAGTATAGTTATTATATAGATAATACAAAAACGTAAATGAAAATGAAGTAATAAGGATCGAGATGGGGTTTAGGACACCCTCAACATACATGCTTAGTAGGGACCTCGGAAATGGACTCGTAAATAGCGACGGGACGCCGGAGTATCGAGGATGTATGCAAGTTGTGGTGTGTGTGTGTGTATATGTGTGTGTGTTTGTCGGTTTTTCGAGGGACAAAGGACTCGGTTTTTGTGTGTAGTGTTTAGGGTTACTAAGGCTTGTAGTGTAGTTGAATTATGGCTGAAAAAGTAGGGTAAAATGTAGGAAAAACTGTTGTAAAATGAGAGGGGGTCGTGGGGTATTTATAGAGTTTACCCCACGACCTAAGGTCACTCGATCGAGTGGCCCTGGTGCACTCGGTCGAGTGCCCTAGAAAATGGGCCTGATCCGGAAAATGACGCTCCACTCGACCGAGTGGGTCAATCCACTCGATCGAGTGGATCAGGTGAATCGAGCTAAAATAGGAAGGAGTTGACCTTGTTTGATTTGGTTGCTCTTTTTGAATTGGATTTGGGCGCCAGTTTCTAGAAGATGGATTTGGCTGATTTTTGTGACGGGTTCGTCTTTGACCGGGTTTTGACCCGGTCGCCAAGAGACGGGTTTTATTTTTGGTGTCGGTTTTGGCGCAAATTAGTCTTATTTTGCTCGGAACGACCCACTGGGCCTGAATTTGAGGTTGGTTTTGAGAGATTTGTACTCCGCTAAAAGTCCATGTCGGATATTATTGGTTCCGAGCCCAAATCCGAGTATACCAACTCACGTTTGCGTCCGATCATCATCGGGTGTTTGTCGGGAACTGCTATAGACACTAGTAGGAAAAATGCGGGTGTCTACACCTTCTTTGGGCTCTTGGGCCATAACCTCCAGAGTACGCATCGTAGTCTGGATCTTGATATTATCGGCGTAATTCCAAGCGAACTCTGTTGCCACATCATCCCAAGTCTTATACTTCTTGGAATCGAGCCTGTAGTACCAGGCTTTCAGGTGCTTCTCAAGGGAGGAAGCAAACAAGTGCTTGAACATGGTGGATTTCACCCCCTTGACAGCCATAAATTCTTTTTAAGCCCGTATGTGATGGACCGGGTCTTTAGTACCCTCAAACATCGGTATTCCGATAAGGTTGAGGTTGGCAGGCAGCTCGTCATTCAAAGGCGAGTAGGAGCGAGCATTTTCCTCATGGATTGAGTTGTTTGTAGACAAATGGACCTGTTCTTCAAGCTTGCGAACGACGCTGAATAGTTCAGCTATGGGCCCAGTGGGTTCAGATCCAGCATTAGGAGTCCCTTTCTCCATGGCACTCAAACGGGTGGCAAGGGTTGTTTGGTCGGTTCTGATAGCCGTCAATTGGGCTTCAAGCTTAGCTGAAGAGGCTGCCAAATGGTCCAAAGTTTCTTACATTTTCTGGCGTCTGGTTACCGGTGGACTGTCTGTAAGAATACCGCGTAATCAGTAAACTTGCTTCAGAACTCAATTTCACCAAGGCATAGGAAATAGCGTGGGAGGAGAGAAGACTCCAGTTTGACTTGGGTTAGACTCTCCTAAGAAACATGTGTAGGGTACGATTCTCGGACTGACTGTGATTAATCACTTCGTCGGAGAATAGCCCCCAAGTGAGACTAAGGAGTCAGATGGGACTCAGATGGTGTGACATCTAAGTGACTCGAAAGTGAGGTACGTGAGACGATACGTGTAGGACATGACCCTTAGGGCCACCGTGATTGATCACTCTGCTGAAGGGTAGCCCCCTAATGGGATCGAAGGTTGTTAAGACTCGAGTGTCGGACGAGTGACCCTTAGACGTAAGGACCGGAACCTTTTGTTGTAGAGTTATGCCTTGTAAAAGGTTGACTCGGAAAAGACACCTAGACGGGTGACTTGTGAAAGGTGGGCCTCCCCTATATCTCGGCATGTGGGCCGAGTCCTGCCCGAAAGAGGGTCCACGTGCGACATCCCCAGACTTTGGACTCGATTGTGTAAACGGGCCTTCCCTTGTAGAAGTATGTCCTACGTAGGTGGGCCATGCCTTAGTCAAATAAGGCTGACTGGGATAGGGGAAACCCGCGATGTAAGATCGACGGAGTTTCGACGCTAAAGACTTTCGACGACTTACGACAAGACCCGACACTGCTAAATACGGGAAGTCCTAAGAAGAGGAAAGTTTTGAAAATGAATATGTTTTTTTAGAAAATCCGGAAAAACCGGCGGATGGCCCAATTTTTCTAAAATCGGTAGAGTATTATCGGGCCGCGGTTTTGAAGTTTCGAAAATATTTTGAGTTTTGAAACGGGTAGCATACCGGCTAGAAATAGGCTATTCTGAGTAAAATCATAAGTCCTAATTTCGGTAGCTTTCCAGTTTTTGAAGAGTTGAATAATTGGAATGTTGAAATTTGAATATCGAAAAAAAATTCCGATAATTTGAAAAAATGGAAACGGGATCTCGAAGATTTGAAAATCGAAAACGGCATCTCGAAGATTTTAAAACTGAAATTGAATCTTGAATATTCGAAAATCGAATGGTGGATCGGAAATTTGAATTTTGAAATGGCCAGCATGCCGGCTAGAAAATAGGCTTGTTTTGAGTCAAATCTTAAGTCTAAATTTCGGCAGCTTTCCGATTTTTGAAATTTGAATATTTTCGAAAAGAGGCATTTTTGGAATTTCGGAATTTTGAATATCGAAGATGAATTTCTGAAAATTTGAAAATCGAAAACAGGATCCCGACTTTTAAAATTTGGCGAAAATGTCATCGGGCCCGATTTTTTTGAAAAGTTGAAATTTTTTTGAATTTTTGTAATGGATAGCATACCGGCTAAAAATAGGCTATTTTGAGTAAAATCATAAGTCCTAAATTCGGTATGCTTCCCGGATTTTGAAATTGGATATTTTGAAAAAGATGTGTTTTTGAAAAATTGACGGTTTTTGAAAAAACGACCTTAGAAACCAAGTAGCACATAGTCACGCAAGCATTATAACAACGCCATGTATGCTTTAAACTAAGTCTCGATCGGTCTATATAAAGGGTCTGTACCAGTGCACATAGCCTATCCGTGAATCGAGACGGACATTCTAAGTCGAGTTGAGCTTAGAACATGCCGCGAAACCCATACGAATCGACTATGAACACCTTTGACATATCCATATTGGAGTACATCACGGTATAGTGGGACATTGGTCACCAGTACCGGCCCGGGAAAATATGGGGTAATGCATGAACCGTAAAACTAAAACGCGTATTGTACTAGTCAAACGATTTCTATTCGAGTCTCACCCTGAGGATGCCGATGGTAAGTCACGCATCAGTTAATCCCCAGCGGAGTCGCCAAATTGTGGACATGACATAGGTCCACCCCGACGCGGCCAAGCGCGGGTTTGGGGAGGCGAATGAATCTCCATATGAGATGGGTCGAATTGAAATTTAAATCGAAGTGGAGTCGCCACCGAACTTTATGGGAGTTCGGGCCCGTTCGAACCCACTCTATATCTTCGTGAGCCATGCACAAAGTATGGCCCATTCGGATGTCAGAGTTTATTGGGCTCGTCCCTTTGCATTTTGATACCGATACCGACATTATCGGATACCGTGTATTGAATGACTCTCGTGCGCCAACAGTTTCGGGCATCCGGAAACCGAGGTTCTGAGTAAGGGGTGAGGGTACGTGTTGGGAAGTTCACAAAGAACACCCAACCCCGCCCGCACATTAGCGGCCTCAACTAAGATATCGTTTGACGTTTTAATTCGCGCTTTAGTAATACGATGTGATGATATGCAAACAATGTTTTACCTAAACATGCGAAAATTTGAATGGGTTGCTAAGTCGATTTAATGCATCTAAAATTAACGTCAAAGTTATATTTAGCACGCGAGGTTCTTTTAGTACAATAAAATAAACAACGGAAATAACAAGCCAAAAAAATAGAAATAAACGTGTTCGTAACGATAAAAACGGTAATAACGGTTTATAACTAATTTGGAATGATATGGAATGACCTAAATGGCACGATGCATGGTTTTGAAAAGTTGTATGACACGTGATTGATTTAGCACGCGTTGACCGAAGTCATAGAAAAATATTGTCGAGACTAGAAAAGCATTGTAGGACTCACGGTTTTGACATGATAAGGCCACTCGATCGAGTCACTGAAGGACTCGACCGAGTGGTCCTTGGAAAAGGCTTCTGTCCCGCTTTTTAGACGTCACTCGATCGAGTTATTGAAGAACTCGACCGAGTGAGAAGCCACTCGATCGAGTCATTGCAGGACTCGACCGAGTGGTGGCCAAACAAAGCTTCTGTCTCGTTTTTTGGGTGCCACTCGACCGAGTGGGCTAGGCACTCGATCGAGTGCCCCCTGTACGAACCGGGGTTCGTTTCACAACTTGTTGAAATTGCTTTTTGATTTTGGAAAATTGATGATTTTGTTGAATCGGGCAGAAATATTGTACGATTTATGCTCGATTCGGACTTTGATACTCATTGTATTCGATACTCGATTATTGTACCGATATCGAATATTTAGAGTTAAATCTAAGAAATACGTTTGTAAATCGCTTTAAACCAACTAAGTACGAAACAGATTATCTCCGCGTTTATAGTGTCGTAACTAATTCCTTCGAATTATATGATCACTATTTTTAGCATCAATGACTTCGTATTAGTTAGATTTACTTGATTAATTCGTTTAGATACGACATCCAATTATTGAAATGGTATCGAATCCAAAGAATGACGCTTGAATTAAAGACTTAATTTGATTCCCTCCGCATCCCGACATCGTAATAAATCCTTACGGATTGTGTGATGTCGGATCCGCATCAACAGGTTTCGACTCTAAATAAAAAAAAGATGTTTTACTTGAAATAGTTAGGAAAATTGATGAATATGTGATGAATAATAAAATAAGAAAATTAATGTTGATGTTAACTCGCCTCAACAATCAAGCAATCGGGGTGTCGGGATAAGCGACCGTAAACATCGGGTGCATTACCCTCGTATATTCGGATTTCCTTATCCCGTCATCACTCACGCTCGACACGAATCGACGAGTAATTTATCGTTTTATACTAATAATATTATGGATATTAGATGCGAAAAGAAAGATAACAAAAAACGAGAAGAAGAAGATGGCGCGAGAGAGAGGAGAAGAGAGAAGAACGGGATTTTGCACCCTCAACCTACATGTTTCTGAGTCTCTAATATAACTCGCTAGTTGTGGCTTTGTCACGGGAGTATCGATGTCGATGTAGGTTAAGTTATGGTGGTTTAGGGTTCCTATATGCTAGGGTTTAAGGTTGAAGATGATGAGTTGTAATGGGTAGAGATTAGGGTTGTAAAGGATTGATTAGGGTTGTAAAAAGATGTGTAAAGTTGTAGGTAAAAAGTCGTGAATTGTGCATGCAAGAGGGTGTTTATATAGGCATTGGTTACCTCACCCGTCTAGGGTTACTCAATCGAGTAGCCCCCTGACTCGGTCGAGTGGCCCAAGTGACCGCAGCCGGGCCAGCTTGAGGGCCCACTCGATCGAGTGGGTCAGCTGAAGCACAAGGGTCCGGTTTTTGGGCCTTTGGTTGGGCATTTTTGTGGGTCTTGTATTTGGGTTGGACTTTTGATGTTTGGGTGACTGTTTTTTTGTGTCTCGGAACGGATTTGTCCGGGGTTTGACCCAATCGCTAAAAGTCGGTTTTATTTCCGGTGTCGGTTTTGACCCAAATTAGTCTTATTTGATTGGAAACGACCCACTGGGCCTGAATTTAAGGTCAGTTTTGTGAGATTTGTACTCCGTAAAAAGCCCCAGCCGGAAACTAATGGTTTCGAGCCCATATCCGAGCGCGTAGAAGCACGTTTGCGTCCGATCATCATCGGGTGTTTTTTGGAAACTGCTATAGACACCTAACGGCCAAATGTGGGTGTCTACAGGTATACAAGGTCGAACCGAACACTACCACCTATAGCATATAGCTCCTCGGGGAGAGGGCAAATATTACCTCCCGGGAAGGCAAAAACATGGTTCTTAATATCCCAAAAGTTAGAACATGCGATCGAAAAGTCATCTTGCACTTTACCCTGTTTTAGTACAGTAACAATAGACAAACCGTAACCCGACAAAACCTCAAGGTCACCTTTCCTAAGACGACCCATCCACCCGGTTAGGAGACTCCCAAAATCCGACATGACTCAAAATAACACAATGGAGCTATGGAGATACTATGGGTAATCTAGTATGTCTAAAACGAGTACTCATAACCCGCATATATAGCCTTAATCACACAACAATTAGGAAATTACGGACAATTTCCATAACCGAGGAACGGGTTGCCTGAGTCGAGGCGCCCGGAGACTGGGCCGCCTTAGCCTAAATGTCGCTGTATTGAGCCGCACAGGCCTAGGCGTCGATACGTTCGACCGTTAAACCTAACAAGGTTTGAATATTATGCTATCAGCCATGCCTTACCCGATCAGCTATCACCTGACAACCTCGAACGTCAGGAACGGCCTCCTGAAGTCGCTAAACCCCTTTCCAAAAGCCAAAACATCCGTTACAGGCCCCGAGTAAGAACGATAGGTCCACGCGGACGACACATTTTCGTCCATCGATCGGATCCACCAGACTTAGATTTTTTTTAATCTTTTTTTAGGGGGATAAGATACCCCACCTAGGCGTGTTGTAGCCCCGAGTGACATCGTCAATTTGCGTTTGTAGCCCAGTACGGTATTATCATTGAAAGGTATAAAAAGTGGTCTAACTTGTTTTTTTCTTTGCCACTTTTTAAACATGAGCGTCGAAACAATTACACTTGTCTCCCTGCACCAAACACATCCTCGATCAAAACATTTTAACTACAAAGCGCTTCTTACACATTTTGCACGTCTAGAGTCTAACATTTTAATCGACGTACTACTTGATCCAATTCCCGGCTCAAACTAACGCATTTCAAAATTTCCGAAAAGCATTTTTGAACTCTCGTGTAATCGTAACGCATTAAAGATATCCTAAACTTGGACGAAACCACAAACGAACCAAACTTGACGTGATTGCTTGTCATCTAGGTCAACATTTCAAAAGAAAAACAAAACACAAGACTAACCAGTCAATCAAAATACTAAAAGTCTAAAATATACAAATTATACAAGATCCAAACACAAACCGAGTTTACAAACTAGGGAGGACCCCTAGAGGTTGCACCTACGGCCAACACATACATACTCACCGATATCATCATCTAGTTCTAAATCATCCAGATCAAGAATAGGAGACTCAGATCAGTAACATCCATACCCGACAGCATGTCTAGGGTAGCCGTCTCAGGTACTCTTCCAACGTCCTCAATAGCGCCCGTAGCATGACCCACAGCCTCAGCCTCTCTCTCCGCCTAAAACCCAAACCTAGCCTCACACTACGCCGAGGCCTCGCCCTGAGTCCGAGCCAACTGCTCCTTAAGCTTGGCAATCTCATTATCCTGAGATTGCAGGAGTTGTAGCAACTTAGCCTCATTCGTCTCGAGCTCGGTCACCCGAGTCTCCAGCTGCCTTATCATATCCGGAGCATCCCTCAAATACACCTATACTTTAGGGAAAGATGCAACCAGCCCACAAAATCAACCCTAGGAAAACCATACTTACCGATCGAGGTCCCGAAGTATCACGGGAAGAGGCAGCAGCCACCCTCGATGCATAGGCCCGGAAGCAGTTGGCAACTTGCCAAAACCGTTCATGGGAAACCGACGAAATACCTGAAAAGCAAAACCAAACGGATTAGTCAAACAAAACCTAACCATTAAAGCCTAGTCGAAGACAAATCCCAAAACTTACCCGGTACACCCGGTCACGCCACTCCATCCCAACCTCCATCACCTCAGCGGAACACAAGGGAAGAGACTCTCTAAAAGCCACCCCAGCCGCATCGGCCCTGAGAAGTGTCAAGGGGAAGTCTGGGGGCTGAATAGCATCAGCCGGATCGGCCAGCTGAAGGAAAAGAAAACCATTCAAAATGCAAACAGACACTAAACCAAAAAGCAAAATAAACAATAAAATAAGGAACCGTGTACTCACCACGAGGCGGTGGCAAGCTAGCCGCTGCCAGACGTGAGACACGTAAGAGGCACCACGCACCAATAGTGCATAGCCTCCCTCTCCGTCCCTACCCTCGCGAGCCTCAGCAGCGGTCGGCGGTCTAAACATGGTCCGGGGAGGATCAATCGGCACCCTGAACTCGTCATATAACACTGACGTACCAACCTCTCGCCCAAATACCACACCAGGTGAAACAACGCAGGAAAGAGCATCCTCCTGAAGCTCCTAGGCCTCAACTTGGCCCCCATATACTCAGTCAGACCTTCATAGTCGGCCCAAGGACGAGCCACGAACTGCATAAACAAACCGACATTTCAATAATCCTAACCTTGGGGGCGACTAATGAAAACAAACCGTAAGAAGGAAACTTACATCCTCGGGATGAAGCTGGTTCACCAGCACATTCTCCAACGATTAGTGACTCGTCGTGCTCTTATCCTGAGCCAAACTCCACTCAATCCCCGCCGGAAACCTAATCAGATGAGCGGGCACCGTCTTGGGTGCCAAGCGAAGAATGTAAGAATAGATCCAAACCTACAAAACCCGAAAAACCTCGTCAGCGAAACCAAGCCGAACTAAGTACAACCATGAAACCAAGTACAAGAGACAATAACTGACCTCCAGTACGAGACCTGGACCCACGATGGGTAAAGTCGAGCCAGAGTCCACCCTCTGCGGTTTCACCATGACTAGAAGGCAGCGGGTCATCTTCGTGAAAGCCGCGATCACCCAATCAAAACGTCCCAGTTGATCCAAGTTAGCTAGGAAAGGCAAAATCCTAGTGCTAAACCTCTCGCCCTTATCCGAGAAGTGGACCGATCCTAGAAAGTACCACAACCACAGACGGGCATCCTGCTCCGGCGTGTTGGGCACTCGACCCTCTAGCACCACCACCCTCTCAAAGTGGTCGGTAATGTACGAGCTCACCAAGGTATGGGGCACACTATAAGCCTCACGCTCTAAACTGTCCCCGATCCAACCCTTCACCTCATCACTATCTAACCAAGGGCCCTCAGAAGCCCACCTAATCATCTCAGGACCCCAGGGCAAACCCGTAATAACCCCAAAGTCCTCCAAAGTCATCCTGACCTCCCCGAACGACATATAGAATGTCGAGGTCGTATCATGAAAGCGATCTACCATCGCTGTAATTACCATGAGGTTGCACTTGGTCTTGCAACTTACTAATCGGACACAGTGCCCGACCACGAGGCCTAAAGCTGTCTCCGCGATAATCTCCTTTGCCACGGGGCTAAGCTTCTGAGAATAAATCTCCGAGCACGTAGTAAAACCAGAGAAGGTCCTCATCGAACCCGGGGACTGCAAACCGAAACAGTACAAGCATAAACAAACCAAACCAATTCAAACCAAAACTAAAAGCCTAAACCAATAAGCACGAATCAAGGTACTCACCTGGCTGTTTATGACACGGCTGGAAATGTGCAAATTGGGACGTAGTATAACTGATGGTCGTCCCAAACCCGCGCCAAAGGGGGATCATCATAAACAATCTCCTCACCCTCGTTGACAGGACCCAGGACATGGGTCCTCCTGGCAACCGTCAGAAGTAGTCTACGCCTTGTGACCCTATCAAAACCAGCCTCGTCCATGACTCTCGGTTCACGATGCTGCAAAGGAACGCTCCGTCGCCGCTTACAAACCCCCCCGTGGAGTCAGCGAGCTCGACCCGGCGGCCTCTCCGCTAGTACCAGTCGTAGAAGGTCCCTCGGAACGCTCAGTGTCATCTCTAGCTGCAAAACAAAACAAAATACATGCCTTGGGACAAGTCAAAACAGCTCAAATAGGTCAAAATAAGCCCAAAATTTTGGATAGAGATATCAAATTTCTGAAAGACCCACTAGCACCCATTTTCGATCCCGATCGCAATGAAAGTGGTTTCGGGAAAATCCGGCATCGTTACAGTATCATTTGGTCCGTCGTAAGCCACACAAACTCTCATAGAATGACCTAGAGTACATTCTGACTCACAAAAGTCAACACAGAGGTCACCCATAACATCACAAACACTAGTCAAGCAAAATTACAAAGGTGAAGTACGGGAATAATCGGGAAAATAATCACTAAACCCTAGCATTCCAACTTCCACCCATAAGAAGCCAATAAAGCACCTCTAAGCTTCATATCAAGCTTATAACTACCCTATCAAGCTCTATTCTACCTTAATTTAACAATGGGACCAAGAATAAACATCCAAACCTAGCAAAAACAAAATGCCCAAATCGATTTCTAGGGTTTAAGCAAAATCGACCCACAATCAATCTAAGTAAGCACAAATCGATAATAGGTGAGTAAGGAACACTTACCCGAGGTCGACATAATCGATTATGACAAAAATCTAGACGGAAATCGGTTGAACAAAGTCGGAATGCGAAATTGGGGCGGAAGGAGGCTCGCGTTTTGTTATTGAGACGAAATGAAATCGCCCCCTTTCCTTCGCTGACTGCTGGGGGCTAGGCGACTGAGAATTAAGGTGCCTCAGGACCAGCGCCTGACTGTTCAGCCCAAAGCAAAGACAGAAACAAATTGGACATGGTACCCAATAGCCGCGAGACGCACCCTCCTATACTAAAGAAGATAAGCAGGAATGAAACAGTTGACTACCCTCAACCAATAAAGCAAGCCTCAAAACCTTCTCTAATCGAAATCAATCCCCAGCGGAAAAAAAAAACATGAAAACCTCTAGCTAATGAGACCACTCGTACCGAAGCACATGACAGCCCAAGCATGATATCTGAACAAAACAAACTCAATTGAATCCCGAAGCATCCGGAAAACAAATTTTAAACCCGTGAGCCTAACGAATCCCAAAGCGTTCTGAAGGTAAATTGTAAACTGTGAGCCTAAGGAATCCCAATGCGTTCTGAAGGTAAATTTTAAACCTGTGAGCCTAACGAATCCCAAAGCATTCTGAAGACAATTTAATTCAAAAGGAGTTCCGTCGCACTCAAATCAATTAGACTAGCCCTGTCGCGCTAAAGTCATTTCATTTCAATTAACTTCAATTATATTCAACGCAATTTCAATTCAAATCAAGTCAATTCAATTTAATTCAATTCAATTGGACTAGCCCCGTCGCGCTCAAGTCATTTTTAAAGAAGTCCCGTCGCATTTCAAATTCTGTTTTAAATGAGTCCCTGGTAGCACTAAAAATCAATTAGACTAGCCACGTCGTGCTCAAGTCATTTTTAAATGAGTCCCTGTAGCACTCAATTCAATTCGATTCAATGAGTCCCTGTACCACTCAATTTAATTCATTTCAAAATGAGTCCTCGTAGCACTGAAGTCAATTCAATTCAATTTTAAATAAGTCCCAAAGCACTCAGAGCAATCAAATCAACCCGAAACGAGTCCCTAAGCATTCAATCCACGCCCCTAGAGGAATACCTAAAGCGAAAAGAAAAACCAAAATCAACACAACCATCGGCCAAGGATATTAGACCAGAAATAAGACACCAATAAAAGACCTAAGCATAAGGCCCATGTCAAAACCGAAATTACTAAAACAACAAACTGAAAATAAGCTAGCAAGCCGAACCCGAGCTCCAACAAGAAACTGCAGACAATAATGTCAGGTATGATTTATAAGCCTTGGCTGACGAGCCTCAAACACGTGGTCTAACGCACTTAAAACAACCCGAGCGGAAAGCCACTAGGTCGTAATCTTTGATTGACCTGGGCGGCTATACTTTGACTTTCATCTTGTCCAAGCCTCAGTCAAAGTGGGGGGTTCTATAGACACCTAGATTTTGACCTGGTGGCTGCATAGGCGCCCGACAAATACCCGATGACGATCGGATTGCAATGCGACGCGAGATTATGATGTTTTAGATTGTTTTTCTATAGAACGGATCAAATAATTACTCGGAAAAATTAATTCAAAATCAAAACGGTCTTAGTCGTGTCATTACGATCGCGTCGACACTAATTAGAATCAATTCCGACACCGGGTCACCGAATCGGTCCAGAAATATGCAAAGTCAAACCCGAATCAACGCGTCGGGCCGAGCGAATCTTGGGACACGCGCCTGAGGCCCATCCAGCGCTTGACGCGCTAGGGTTAACAGTAAGTCTTAGTCCCCAAGCTAATCAAATATACGCATCTTCTCTGTTTTGGAAAGTTTCAAAATCGGATCTTCAAAATCCACTCGATCGTTGTCCCGACACGCGAATCGACGCTACTCCTCATCGTTCCTCGAGCACCTTACTCGATTTGAACAAAGAGGAGCACCTGTGCTCGACTAGACACCTCTTAACACAGTAGCGAAGCTCTGCCGGTTTCACCGCAAGACAAGCTAGGAGGATTCGCCTCGAAGACGTATCGTCACAAGGTTGTCATCTAAACAAAACTTTACATATCATACTCTTTATTTATGCACTTCGATAACGTCAAGTCCGACTAGTATGGACACTTGGTCCATGGCACGTTATAAACATACGTAACGTCCTTAACTTCAACCATAAGCACTAAAATACCCTAACTAAACTCGAGTAGTTCCGAGATCCGTTCTCAACCCTCTACGCATCGTGTTTTGTTTAGTGTACACTCCGAGTGTGCAACTCCTCACTACATGCTTTACTTACATTTCGCATTTACAGCTTTCGTATGATTTACCGTTTTTATGACCTTATAATTGCATGCTAGTGGCTAATCAAACAAAGCGATGGTTGGGTTCCGTATTAATCCCGATGCTAACCCCACACACGTGGTTCGACGCATCCTTATTAATATCGAGCCGACGCATCTTAAGCAGAATACCAGGTGAGGTATACCACGAGAATGAAAAATATCCGTATTATCACGTTAAAATTGATTTGCTAATACGTATAATATCTAGTACTCTCTACTCTCCTACGTGCACCTTTTCATGGCCTGTTTGTCGCGTGAAATCGCATGCAAAGAATGTAAAAGTAATTACTTCGACGACAAAAGCTTACTTATCGTTAAACAACTCACATAGCAAAGACATAGGGTTTAAAACAACAGATTTTATCGTTCTTTCGCCACAATTAAGAAACGAAGTTATCAACCCACCGATTGATTTGTAGAGGCCGCTATGTGCGGGCAAGATTGGGTGTTGACGTCTATCGAACGTTGGCTTCCCAATACGTACTCTCACCCCTTACTCAGAATCGGTTTCCGGATGCCCAAAACCATTGCGAATGAGAGTCATTCTAGACATGGAATGCTTAAGGGTACAAGTCTTTATCTTTAGGTCCCCATGTCACTCAACTTTGAGGCGACAAAGGATTAAAGTTGACTTGAACGGTTTCCGAATTCTCAAAATTACTCGGTGGCCACTCCACAAATCGTCAACGGATTTGGTTCACTAAAATGGTCGTGTTACCAAACATATAGGCCTTTAAACATTTACAACCACATCTCGATCGATTCTTACGGAAACACGGGTGTCCGCATCCGTCTAGTACAATCTGAATCGTCAACTAAATTGAGGTCCGATACATCGCCCCGTACGCGAGATCGCACCAGCCCGCGATGGAAGGGGGCCGCGTGGGTGGCTAGCGCGGAAACCAGAGGTCCCGCACGGGCGCACGCAGGGCGCCTAGCGGTGCGGATGGAATCTCAGGACTCTTTTGCCTTGAGCTTCAAGGCTTGATACTTGGACGATGGCACCATTGTTGGAGGTACTTTGGTTGTGGGGAAGGTTCTTAAGCTGATTATGGAGGACGATCCTCGTTTGGGTCTCAACCTTAATGTCGGAAAAATTGAGGTTTTTTTTGCCTAAGGAAGATCCTAGGAGTCGGCTTCCTGGTGTATTTCCCTCGATATTTCTCGGCCGCTGAATGGTGTCAAAGTTCTTGAGGAACCCGTCAGTGTTTGCCGTGTTTTCAGCAGCATGATTGTGGTGAAGAGAGTGACTAGGACCATTGAGCTTATGGATTCTATTGTCAGGATTGAGGATCCACAGTGCGAGCTGTTGTTACTTCGTGCATGTACTGGTATTTCTAAGCTTTCTTTTGCTTTACGCACCTGCCCCCCTACTGTTTTGAGTTGGCTAAGCTTTCCTTTGATGCAGCTTTGCGGTCTAGCTTGGAACGCATTGTCACCGCGTTCGGCCTCGATTTTGGGTACTGGAAGTGGCGTCTTTCCATACTACCATTTCATTTTGGAGGGCTTGGTGTGTATAGTGTTGAGGATGTTCTGCATTATGCCTTTTTGGCTTCTCGCCTACAGTCCTCGGAGTTGTTGGCTACACACCTTCGACCTTCAGCCGTCTAAGGAACAATAATAATAATAATAATCCGTCCATTAATGATGTTTTCATTTGTGCTATTGGTGACTCTGAGAAGAGGGGTCCTGAACTTCTGCAAAGTGAGAAGCAGGGTAGTCCGTCCATTAATGATCTGATTAGCTCTGCTTTCCAGGCTGTGAAGACTGGTTCTGGGTTGCAATTAGGGGGGAATCCTCAGCAGTCTAATTTGGAGGATGCTGAGAATCGTCCACCGGAAATGGAATCGAGCTTAAGCGGAGGGTCATCTCTAGAAGGGAAATATCGTCAGGAGGAGGCGGAGAACCCTCCTTCTGAGGCATGGGTCCAAAAGACTAAATCGGTAAAAATGGGCATGGGTCTTTATTTCGATAAGAATAGTGCGGATTCAACTGAAGTGAACATCGAGGTTGATGACTTCGCGGCTGAGCTAAAATTCTGGGAACAAACGTTAATGGGGAATGTGATTGGAGCGCGACCAACTTTGAAGCAGATGCAAGATTTTGTTGCGCAAGCTTGGAATCATGTTTCATTGCCGGTAGTTCAATATTACAAAAAGGGTTGGTTCTCATTCCGATTTAAGGGAAAGGAGGATATGGATGTTGTTCTTCGAGGAGGGCCTTGGTTGTGTGGTAAGAACTCTTTGATTCTTAAACAATGTAGTCCTCTATTTTCATTAGAAATGGATAGAATCTCAGTTGTCCCAACTTGGGTTCTATTTCCGGATCTTGATCCTTATCTATGGACTGACATAGTCCTGATTAAAATGGCGAGTAAGATTGGGGCTCCGATGTTTGCTGACTTAACTACTGCCTTCAAGGAGCGATTGTCCTTTGCAAGGGTTCTTGTGGAGGTGGATGTTTCTAAGGAGCTGCCAAGTCTTATTACTCTTAAACTGCCAATGATTGGTAGATCTGATCAGAGAGTTGAGCATGAATGGTTACCGTATTATTGTGAAGGGTGTGGTAAATTAGGCCATGTTAAGGCTAAATGTACGAAGGAAAAGTAGGTCTCAAAGCCTGTTTCAGCTCCTGTAATATTGAAGCAGAGATACACACCAAAGAAGTCGGAATCTCAAGGGTTAGGTGGTACCTCAACAGGTAGAGAATTAATTTCTTCTAACAATGTTGAGATGCATCAAGGAGCCCTTGAGATTGAACACCCTGGAGGCCTAATTATCACTGGCTCAGGACCCCAGGCGCTAGGCGGTATCTCAGCTGGTATGAGGCAGTCTGAAGAACAGTCAGGGACACACTCTGACTCAGGATGCTCAGAGCTAGGTCAGGCTGTCCCTCCTGATTCTGATTATGTTTTCATCCCGGTTGTAAGGCGTCAAGGATGCGGTGGGGTAGGCCTTAAGGTGAAAGGCCCTGGGGAGAGTTCAGATAAGAGTGGTAAGCAGATAGGTGAGGAAGAAATTCTTTCCCCGAACAGATTTATTGTGTTGCAGTCTGCTGGTTTGAAGGATTTGGAGGCGTCCATTCCTCTAGTATTGGATTCTGTCCCACCTGATTTACTACCATGATCGTTGCCTCTTGGAACATTAGAGGGGCTAATGAGACTCTCAAGCAAAATGAAGTAATTAATCTAATGAGAGGTAGGGGAATTGAGATACTGGGGCTTCTTGAGACAAGAATAAAGGAGAATAAGGCTTGGAAACTGGCCTGGGGAAGGTTTAAAGGGTTTAAGATTTTGTTCAATTATAGTTGTCACTATAATGGTAGGATTTGGATCATTTGGGACCCGAATAAAATTGGAGTTACTCCTATTTTGGTTCATGAGCAATGTATCCATTGTTTGGTTAAGCATTTTGCTACTGGGAAAGAATTTTATGTTACCTTCGTCTATGGTCTAAATGATGCTCAAGGTCGTTCAGACCTTTGGCATCACCTGGCTGGTCTTAGTAGTGGAGCTCATAGTTGGCTGGTTATGGGAGATTTTAACATCGTAAGAAGTAAAAAGGAAAAAGTGGGGGGCTCCACTCCTGATGATAATGCTATTGATGATTTCAATGATTGTATTGTTAGAAGTGGATTGCAGGACCTGCCTGCCCAGGGATGTGAATTTACCTGGAAAAGTAAGCAGGATCCAACTTCTAGGGTTTGGACCAAGTTAGATAGAGCTCTTATTAATTTACAATGGACCTCTGATTACCCTAATTCTTTTGCTAATTACTTGACTCCTGGGGTTTCGGATCACTCTCCTATCATTGTACAAATGTTTGAGAATCAGGCTAGAGGGACGAGGTTTAATTTCCTTAACTGCTGGATTTCCCACCCTTCTTTTCTATCTACTGTTAGGAAGGCTTGGAGTAAAAGAGTATTTGGAACTGATGGGTTTAAATTGTTCAGCAAGTTGAAGAATGTGAAAAAGGATCTGAAAGAATTGCATAGACAAAGTTTTTCTAATATGGAAGGAGAATTAAGGATTTTGAGGAAGAGCTTGCTGACTGTCAAACCAGGCTTCAACAGGCTCCTTTCTCGGAGGATTTAATTAAGAGAGACAAGGATCTTACTATGGATTGTCTTAAGCTGAAGCAGGCTGAGATTAGTATTCTGCAGCAACGGGCCAAGATGGACAATATTAAGTTGGATGATGCTCCTACTTCTTATTTTCATGCTAGAATCAAAGAACGGAAGTTGCAGCAGGTTGTTGGGACTATTATTGATATGAATGGGCAGGTTAGGAAGGGAGAACAGGAAGTGGCGAACGGATTTGTGGAGTATTATGAGAATTTGCTTGGTAAAGCCACTGAGGTGGGGGTTACTGATGCTAACATCTTCAGAAAGGGGCGGACAGTTCTGAATAATGAATGGGATGCTCTTCTAGAATTACCTAATCACGATGAAATTCGTAGGGTGGTTTTCTCTATGGGAGACAACAAAAGCCCGGGTCCCGATGGCTTCACAGCAGGATTCTTCAAATCAGCTTGGTCAGTAGTTCAGCAAGACTATTGTAAGGTTGTCTTGGAGTTTTTAAAAAAAGGTAAGTTGGTTAAAAAAGTGAATACTACTGTCATTACTTTAATTCCTAAAAAAGAAGTTTGCCAATCGGTTTTGGACTTTAGACCGATTTCCTGTTGTTCTGTCCTTTATAAAATTATTACTAAGATTCTTACTAATAGAATTCAAGGTGTTAGGAGAAATTATTGGGTGTGCGCAAGCTGCTTTTATACAAGGGAGGAGTATTCATGAAAACATCGCTCTCTCTCAAGCTTTAATTAAAGGTTATGGAAGAAAATTCCTTACTCCTAGGTCTTTGATGAAGATTGATCTTCGAAAAGCCTTTGATTCTTTACAAAGGACTTTTCTAGAGAATATGCTCAAGGGGTTTAATTTCCCTCCCAGGTTTGTTGAGTGGATCTTGGAATGTGTGAAAGGGTCTTGGTTTTCCTTGAAGGTTAATGGATCTATGCATGGTTTCTTTAAGGGGATGAGTGGTGTGAGACAAGAGGACCCCTTATCTCCTTATCTCTTTGTGCTTAGCATGGAGGTTTTATCTCGTCACTTGAGAAACTTAGATCAGAAAGCTCAGGTTTCTCTCCACCCAAAATGTAGAAAGATTAATCTTAATCACATGATTTTTGCTGATGATCTCATGATTTTCATGAGAGGGGACCTTCCTTCTGTTGGGGCGGTTACATCTACTTTGGATTTGTTTGCTAAAGAAGCAGACCTTTATGCAAATAGAGACAAGACTGAAATTTACTTTGGAGGAGTTAGACAGGATGTGGTGCAACTTATTTTGTCTGAGTCAGGGTTCAAGCAAGGGTATTTCCCTTGTAAGTACCTTGGGATCCCTCTTAATGATGTAGTGAACAAGTTGGAACACTATTCAGGTCTAATTAGTAAGATTCAGTTCGCTATGGCTTCCTGGTCATCTAATTGTTTGTCCTATGCGGGGCGAATTCAGTTGATCAATTCTGTAACGTTTGGGGTGATGAATTACAGGTGTGCTAATACTCTTATCCCTGCTAATGTGATGGCTAGAATTATTAAGTTGTGCAGAAGCTACTTTTGGACGGGATCTACTGAGAAGAGGAGCATAGCTTTTAAAAGTTGGTCTAGTGTTTGTGGTCTAGTGCTTGGGAGGAGGGGGGCTTCTTGGCTAAGGATCTGATTGCTTGGAATAAAGCTCTTATGGGGCTTTGGATATCGAAATGTCAGAATAATCAAGGGGGCATTTGGTGCAATTGGTCAAAGGCATACTCCTTGGGACCTGGACAATCAATTTGGCAAATCAAACAGAAAGAATTCCATTCTGGCACACTCAAGGGAATACTCCATATGAGGGATGAGATTCTTCGTGTTACCTGGGAGGAGGAAAGTGCAAGACAGTTGGTTCAGAGCTGGATGAATAAGGATGTTTTTTGCACGGCAGCTGCTTATGATTGGTTTAGAGTTAAGAGGAGGAGGATGAACTGGCTCCGAGGTATCTCTGGCATTGCTGTAATTCCAAAACATGGGATTATTGCTTCTATGGCGGGTCAAGGAAAATTAGCAACCTTGGATAATATGTGCAGGCGGGGTATTAGTATTGTTAACAGATGTTGCTTATGCAGAGCAGCTGCGGAAATTCATGAACATATATTTTTTGAGTGCAGCTATACTAGGCAGATTTGGGGTGGTTTACTGAACTGGATGGGTTCTCCGACGAGGAGTTACAATTACAAGACTGAACTGGCCTGGTGTAGTACTAGAAGAGCTAAGAAACATTGGAAGAGTAGATGGTTTTCAGTCTCACTAGCAGCTGCCATTTACTTCATCTGGGGAGAACGAAATGCAAGGATTTTTTTAGAATAAGGGTAGACAGGGGCATCAGTTATTGCAACAGATTAAATTTGACATTTTTGTTAGACTTAAGAGTATAGGTCTAAATTACAACTTGGCTTTGTATAGGTGATTGATAGTTAGTACACTATAGGGGATATTGTTTTTTGTAAGCCTAGGCTCTTTCTTTTTCCCTCAATGGATGAATAACGAGTCATACATTCTTGCCGGAATTCTAACAACAACAACAACAACAACAATAACAATAATAATAATAACAATAAGAGTTCCGCTGCCGGAATTCTGGGTTTCTGCTGCTGGGTTGTTTCTGCTGGGATTTCTGCCAGATTTCTGCTGCCGGGCCTCTGTCCTCGTCGGTGGGTCGCTTTACGGCTCCTGACTCTTGGTGGACAGTGTGCCCCCGTCGACCTCCCACCATCTCTGTTTCCTGCCGGAAACGGTCGGTTTACTGTTGTTGTTTCTTTGTTTGCTTGCTACGTTTTGTGTTGTTTTTTCTGCTGCTTTTCCCCTTTGTGTTGCTGCGTTTCTGTTGTCGTTCATTTGTTGCTTGCTGCCGGAATCGGGTTCCTGTTTTTTCTGTTTTCCTTTGGTTTTTTTGGTTCGGGTGTTGTCGGCTCGCTTGGTGGCGGTTTGTGTTCTTGGTGGCGGATTGTGTGCTTTGTGCTTGGTGCTTGGTGCTTCGTCCCGCGTCTCTCCTTTCGTGTCTTGCCGATTCTTCATGTCGGGAATTGTGCGCTTCCATTGCCCCTTCGTTGGTCTTTCTGAGTGTTGTGACAATAAAGGGAAGGGTCTGGTTAAAACCTCCATGATCGTCCACCTCCGAAATCGGCATTGCCTTGGAAAGGATCAAGTAATTACCCGTCAAGTCCTTTCTTCTTGTTTATCTATTTTTTCTGAGGCGGAGGTTACCCTTAAGCGTATGAGTCTTTAGCTTTGTGGGGTTTGCTTTACTTCACATTCTCTTTCTGCCAAGTGTCGGCACGGGCCGGGGTCTGATTTTATTGCACCCCCTGATTGCGGTGATGGAGTTGCTCGTTTTTTTATTTATGGCATCCCTCGGCCGCTCGCTCCATCTTCGTCTCCTGACGATGTTGTGGGGCCTATTGAGTTGGGTTGTCTTGACGTGGCTTCTCTGGATCGCTTATTGTCCGTCGCTTTGCGGGTATTTTGAGGGCCTCCTGTTTGGGGTTGGGGTTTCCGGTGGGGGAGAGGCCATTTTGCACGCCTTGAATCGGTTTATTGATGATCGTGGTGGTGATGTGGGCCTTTCCATGCCTTTGGTCGACTTCCAGAATGCTTTTAATTTGGTGGACCGGGAGATTATGTTGCACGAGGTTCGTCGCTGTTGCCCTGTTCTTTCCCGCTGGGTTGAGTTTTGCTACTCTCGGCCTGCCAGGCTTTTTTACGGGGAGCACAGCCTTTGGTCTTGCCAGAGGGTCCAGCAGGGTGACCCCTTGGGCCCTATTCTTTTCGCTTTGGTCTTACATCCCTTGATTTGTAAGATTTGGGACTCTTGTCCCTTGAGCTTGCAGGCTTGGTACTTGGACGACAGCACCATCGTTGGAGATACTTTGGTCGTGGGGAAGGTTTTGGAGCTGATTATGGAGGATGGTCCTCGCTTGGGTCTTCACCTGAATGTTGGAAAACTAAGGTTTTTTGGCCTAAGGAAGATCCTAAAAGTAGACTTCCTGGTGTTTTCCCCCCTGATATTTCTCGACCGCTGCGTGGTGTCAAAGTTCTTGGTGGCCCCGTCAGTGTCTGCCGTACTTTCAGCAGTGAGCTTGTGGCGAAGAGAGTTACTAGAACCATTGAGCTTACGGATTCGGTTGCCGGGATTGAGGACCCATAGTGCGAGCTGTTGTTACTTCGTGCATGTGCCGGTATTTCTAAGCTTTCATTCTCTTTGCGAACCTGTCCCCCTACGGTCTTCGACTCGGCTAGGATCTTTGATGCGGCATTGCGGTCTAGCTTGGAACGCATTGTCACCGCGTCCGGCCCCGGATTCGGGGACTGGTAGTGGCGTCTTTCCACACTGCCCTTTAATTTCGGAGGGTTGGGTGTGTACAGCGCTGGGGATGTCCTTCCCTATGCCTTTTTGGCTTCTCGCTTACTGTCCTCTGAGTTGCAGGCTATGCTCCTTCGGCCTTCAGCTGTCTCTGCTCCCGGGCCGACCTTCGATGCGGCCTTGGCTCTGTTTAACGAGACCACCTGTTCCGACCTTTCCTGTAATCCTAGTGAAATCGCTGCCCCCAAATGAAGAAATTGGCAGACATATATTTCACGAAGGTTGCTGCTTCAGTAGAATCGGTTTTCTCCTTGACTCGACGGCAGGTGTCTTTGTGGAAGTCTCTGCAGGGTGCTCACACGTCTGACTGGGTGCGCGCAGTACCTATCTCCGGGTTGGGACAGACCATGAATGAGAGGACTTACCGCTCTGTCCTTAGTTATCGATTGGGTGTCCCTTTGTTCCCGGTACCTAAGCCTTGTTCTGCCTGTTCTCGAGTTTTTGTTGGGGACATTTTTGGAATCATGCTGTGTCGTGTGCTGGTACCGTTGGTATTAAGAATAGACATAACCTAGTTCGCGACACTCTTTTGGATATCTGCTTCCGATCTGATATTTCTGCCGGTAAGGAGGTGGATGTTGGTTTGGTTGATGAGCACGACAAGCCCCTACGCCCGGCGGATTTGCTTCTTTATTCCTGGGATAGGGGGCGTGATGTGTGTGTCGATCTGACGGGGTCGTCCCCTTTGACTCAGTCCGCGATGTCTGATTTTCTGCCTGGTCGTGCGGTCGTTGATGCTGCTCAGCGTAAGTGCGCCAAGTATGGAGATTTGTGCACTAGGATTTGATATGGGTTCCTACCTTTCTCTTTCTCTTCTCTAGGGGAGCTCGACGCGGATGCCGCTGCTTTGCTTAAGCGGATTCAAAAATTCTCTATCTCTCAGGACGCGGGGGCACGCGCAGGTGCTTTTATTTTCACTAGACTTAGTTTTTCTATTGCTAAGGGAGTGGGTGCCCAAATAGTATCTCGGCTACCCACTAACTTCTTGTAATTTGTTTTGATCTTAATAAAAGTTTCGGTTTTTATAAAAAAAAATAATAATAATAATAAAATAATAATAATAATAATTCTCAACGTGCTAAAATGGATAGTATTAATCTTTCTGACTCTGGTACTGCTTACTTTCATGCTAGAGTAAAGGAGAGGAGAATGCAACAGGTTATTTTGGCTATTACTGATCATAGGGGAGGTATAGGAATGGGTCCTGATGCAGTAGCTTAAGGTTTCTTGGATTATTATCAGACTTTGTTAGGACAAGAGTCTCATGTTCATGTTGTTGATGCTTCCCTGTTTGAAAGAGGGACTAAGGTTAAGGAGACTGATTGGGGAGAAGTGACCAGATTTCCTGAGGAAGGGGAAATAAGGTCAGTTCATTTCTCTATGGGTTCCGACAAGAGTCCGGGTCCTGATGGATTTTTTGCTGGCTTCTTTAAGGCTTCTGGGAGTTGGATAAAGAGGACTTTTGTGCTGCAGTGAAAGAATTCTTTGTTAAGTCTAAGATGGTAAAACAAGCAAATACAACTATCATAGCTCTCATTCCTAAAAAGAAGGTTTGCAATACAGTTATGGACTTTAGACCTATATCTTGTTGCTCTATTATACATAAAAATGTTAGTAAGATCCTTACTAATAGAATTAAGGGAGTTCTTGAAGATCTTATTGGTGGTGAGCAAGCTACTTTCATTAAGGGAATGAGTCTACATGATAATATATCCTTATCTCAGGCTTTGATTAAAGGTTATAGTAGGAAATTTCTTTCCCCAAGATGCTTAATGAAGGTGAATTTAAGAAAGGCTTTTGACTCTGTTTAGTGGTTGTTTATAAGGTAGATGCTGGAAGGGTTCAATTTTCCTCCTAAACTTATAGGTTAAGAAAGGCAGATGGTTGTTTAATGGAATGTATCCAGGGTTCCTGGTTTTCTTTGAAGATTAATGGATCTGTCCATGGATTTTTTTAAAGGGAAAGGGGGTGTTAGACAAGGGGATCCATTATCCCCTTATCTTTTTTTCTTATGTATGGAAGTTTTATCTAGAAGACTGAGGTAGATTAAATCTGATTTTCAGGTTTCATGTCATCCTAAATGTAGGAAATTAAGTTTCAATCACTTAATTTTTGTAGATGATCTAATGATCTTCATGAGGGGTGATGTTCCTTCTGTTCATGTTGCTACTAAGGTTCTTGATAGCTTTGCTCTTGAAACTGGTTTATATGCAAATAAGGAAAAAACTGAGATTTTCTTTGGTGGTGTTCGTGATGAGGTGAAGGACATCATTCTTCATGATACTGGTTTCACCATCGGGTCATTCCCTTGCAGGTACCTGGGCTTGCCTCTTAATAACGTCATTAATATAATAGAGCATTACGCCCCTCTATTGAGTAAAATTAAAGGCATTATTGATATCTGGTCAACACATTCTCTGACCTATGCTGGCAGGCTGCAATTACTTAGTACAGTAATATTGGGTATTCTTAGTTTTTGGTTTTCAAATGCTATTTTTCCTGGTAATGTCATGGATAGAGTCACTACTCTTTGTAGGAATTATTTTTGGACTGGGACAAGGCTGAGGAAGGGAATGGTTTACAAACGATGGGCGAGTATATGTGCTCCATGAGATGAAAGGGGCTTAAATGCTAAAGATTTAATAGCCTGGAACAAGGCTCACATTGCTGGTAGACTGTGGAAGGTGTTGCAGGATGAGAATGACTTATGGTCTTTATGGCTTAAATTGTAGGTGATTGGCCCTAGAACTATTTGGGAAACTCACAGGCAAAAGTTGTACGCTGGAATATTAAAGAGTATACTGCAGTTGAAGTAAGATATAACACCGTCGTCTTATAATAAAGCGGTTTGGATTTTCTTAAAGTGGAACTTTATTTTATAAACCGACTTTGTATCGGATTTGATTTTGAGTCAAACACAATAAGGAAAGAAGAAAAAGAAAAAAAAAACTAAAGTATATATATATATATATTGCACGTACACCCTTACCCATTCATTCATACTAATTCCAAATTTTGTGTTTCTGCCGCACTTGAGTCCTACGCCCTTTCTCTCTCTGATTTCGTTTTCAACCAATCGATTGTCGTCGGAAAATCAAACAAGTTTTACTTTTATCTAAATTGTAGGTCTTTTAACTTTTTTTTTGTGTAAAATGTGAGTATATTGCCAAACAAAATCAATAAGGGTCAATTACACCTGAGGATTTTTTATCCCGACTATGACGTACAATAATTAACAAAACCAGTTCGCATATCAATACCGACAAAAACTTAACTAATAATTCCAGTGAAGGTTCCTTGGGTCAGTTTTGCCCCGCGCCCTTACTGTCATCTCCTTCTTTAAGCGCTTCGATATCTCTTCCGGTCTAATAAGAACTCCTTCCTGCCATGCCCTATTTCTTTGTGTCCAGACAGTGTAGTAATAAGCATTCATTATCATTGCATCCAATTTCCACCGAACTGTTGCCTGATTAGCAGTTGTTAATGACTGGACAGATCGTATTGGTCCATACCATTGTCTGATTTCATCAAGAACTCTTCTGTTGTACCTGCACTCTTCAAAAAGATGTTGTACTGTCTCATCTTCCTCTCTGCACACCAACACTCCATCTCCTCGCAGCAGCCTATTTTGTTCAGCTTGTACTTCGTATTCATTCCATTACTCTGAGCCATTCAGGTAACAATGGAATGTTTAGGGACATTCCAATTATTCCAAACCACTTTAGTCCAATTTTTCTCCTGAAGTTTGCTTCTTAATCTGTCATAACCCTCCTTTATACTGTATGGGATATTCGAGACAGGCCATGAACTATGCTGGAACGCTGCTTTTATATCCTCCTTCACCTTACAAATTTGTCTCCAAGACCAATTGTCTCCTTGTTTCGGTTTGTAGGCATGCCATTCTTCATTTTTTATGTAAATATGGTTCACCCATCTCACCCAAAGCTTTTCCGGATGAGAATGAACCCAATCAGCCAGTTTAGCAATCGCAGCGAGATTCCAGTTTTTGATGTTGTAAGTCTTTTAACTTATTTCTTCTATTTGTTTTCATAATTAGGGTATCAATTATATAGTACTCCGTATGTCTTAATATCTTAATTTTCGATTATTGTTCTTTTATTAAAAAAATCGTAGTCTCTGTATTTTATTACCGGCACTGTCAAGATATTGCGTTTGTCTTAATTGAATTGAAGTTTTGGGATCAATTGTGAAGTAGGTCTAAATCTATTGGTTAGTAATCGATTCT
The DNA here is from genome assembly GCA_958450325.1 of Agrostemma githago. Taxonomy (NCBI): domain Eukaryota; kingdom Viridiplantae; phylum Streptophyta; class Magnoliopsida; order Caryophyllales; family Caryophyllaceae; genus Agrostemma; species Agrostemma githago. The sequence goes on along the minus strand of OY288247.1, from coordinate 52,730,142 downwards.
AGTAGTTTCAATTTGTCAATTTTGGGATTTTTGGCGAGCTCGATTATGAGGTCGGGAACCATGATAGGGTGTATTGGGTTGATATTAAAAGTTGCAGGTAATGTGAGATTAGTGGTGGCAGTGTGTGTATTGAAGATTAGTTGGGCATATATTGAGATTACTTGGTGTGTATAAGTCATAGTTTAGTTGAACTCCAATGTCAATAAAGAATACAATAGCAATTAGGTGCGCGTTCCAGCTACTATTGTTGATTTCATTTGTTTTGCCTTACCACGTGGGTCTTAATTTAATAACGAGTTGTCCGTAATTCTATAATCGGGTACATAATAGTTAAGCCGAATAAGTATTTTGGGAAATTTGGGATTTACTTGTCGTCCTTTTGACATTATCGAGTGGGTGATGAATAGTTTGTGTCTCGATGTAATCCCCTAGAAATTCTAACGCAATACAGTGGCGGAAACACTGTAGAAGTGGGATTATAACACACTGTAGCTATGTCTTGATTAAATAAAAATGGTAAGTCAATACATAAGCCATAAAATAAAAATGGCTACAAAATAAATAAATAAATAAATAAATAAAATCCATAAAAAGAATTTTAACAATCCATAATACAGTGATCTGATTAAAACAAGCAGGATCCATAACTGCTCGCTAGCCCACCCGAAGGAAAACACATATACCTGCCATGTTAAAAACATAACAGCCACAATCAGTGGGGAGCAACGTCAACGTTCTCCAAGCCGAATAACAGGATTTTAAAACTGTAATTACTATATATTATAGAAAAATAGTAAAAATGGAAAACAGTAAAACACATTATAATAAAAATAAACTTTTAGTGAAAAACTTCACGTATCAAAACAATATAATAAAAATGAGTTTTCCGAAGAAAACATAAAACATTTGCCATTATATCGATAATAATAAAAATATTCAAAATGGCGTTATGGATAGGAGTAGTGTAGACGGCTAGACTTTCACTAGGAGAATACTAAAAACTAGCTTCGAGAACTTAGTTCAAACAAATTAAACTTCGGTCTCTAACTAAGCTACTCAACCATAATAGAGCGACGACTTATAAATGCGTGGCCCTAGTTTAAGATAATGCACACCTCTCCTGGGATTACCTGTCACCCAGTTCAACTTATGACGGCGACTTACTGCGAGGCCTAAGCTTAAGGTCAAAATGTACACAACTCCCGTGATATCTGGCACCCGGTTCAACAACCAATGTACCGATTCCTGATACACTAGCCTTATAGTTGATGGCAAAACCGTAAACCCTAGAATATATTACTCTAACCTCACACTTGTCCTTATTCCATAATTCCAAAACAAAACCATTATCGATATTCAAAAGATATAGTCAATATAAATAATATGAGGATAAAAGAAGTAAACATTTATATTCTAAAAGACGAAACTTTCTATTTTAGGAAACTTCTATTTTTAGAAACTTTACTAAAAATAGCATTATATCAAAATAGTGAAAATATTAGTTCATACTAATACCACATTTTTAGTAAACGATATAGATTTATAAAATTAATACTTTCGGCCTTAACGATATTAATTATTAAAGTAAGAACATTTGAGTTTATGAAGTTATTGAAATATCGTTCAAGTGTATAAAATGATTAAAAATGTCTTAAAATTTTTAATAATACTAATCTGGGTGTTTTCAAAATTTAAAAAGCTAAAATTCCCTAATTATTATTAGTTACGACAATACAATTACAAATAGAATTTTACGGCAAATGTCAAATTAAATCTTTTAACGTCTTTTATTTAATTAAACCATTGAATATATTTAGAATATGTTAAGGGATGATTTAACTCTTAATGTTTCAGATTTAAATATTTTCAAAATAGCTGGAAAAATAAATCTTTTAGGTAAGACGAAGCATTTTAACGATAAATCGTAATTTGTCCAAAAATCAATACTTATTAATTAAAGACTTTAATAAATAGTACAAAAATTACGTAATAGTTAAAATATATTTATGGACATTCTGCCTAGAAAAGAAAATTTTCCAGAATCCTAAAACTCGGTTTTTAAGGCGTTTTCTCGTAAATCGTCTAATCTCGACAATAACGATTAATAAAAATAGTAATTACAAAACGATTTAAGTATTAATATCCAAAAATTATTATTAAGATTAAAAATCATGATTTTACAGAAAATACTATTTTTCCAGATTTCTAAAAATTCCAGCTTTAATAAATCCCATCAAAACCGTCTTTAAAACTCGTTTTCACAATTAACGATTCCATTAAAAAAACTTATCGTTCCTAACATTTTATAGAAGTACTAAAAATCATAAAAATACATTTTATTAAGAAACCATCATAATCATAATTTTTCCAGATTTAAACCAAAGAGCAGAAATCGAGAATTTAAACGACAAACACGGTTTTAACGATAAACGATGATTTAAAGTGATTAATTAATTCATCCACTTAACAATTCTGAAAAATAATGAAAAATTTCAGAAAATTCTATTTCATCAGAAAGTTTCACCATGTCAAAAATCAGATTAAAATAAAATGTTTAGGTACAAGAACTAAAAATCGGCTTTTAATCGTTTTTGTCCGATAACGGTAATAATTCAATAATCGATATCAAAAATATCAGAAAAATACTAAATTATTAAAAAGCATCAACAAAAAAACATTTTTCCAGAATATAAACATATATTACATGTTTAGGCCGATTATTACGATTTTACAAATTAATATAACAATTTAATTGTTAATGTCGTAAAAGCGATAAAAATATCGAAACATGCAAATTTTCAAATTTTAAAAAATTTCCAGATTATATGACATACATATATTGTCAAAAATGAAATATAAAAATTATACATGCAAATACACAATTAAAATCATGAAATACCGAGTAACATCGACGTTACCTCTAACCCAAATTCGAGTCGATTATAAATTCGTCGGCTTCGGGATCATTCAAAAATCCTTCAACACAAGAAAAGCATGGTGGAAAAATACCATGAGAAAACTAAGAAAATCAAGGAAAATAACGATCGAAAACAACATCGATTATTACCTTAACGAAGGGATCGGAATGACGATTATTTAGGAGATGAAAATGAGACGATCGAGACTCGATTTGAGACAAAATTTGGCTAGAAAAGCTGCTGGAAAATCTCAGCCAAGAGCGAAAAAGGGAGGAAATGTTGTTTAATTTTTTGTAAAATGAATGATAAGAAAGTGGATGGTTTTCTAAAGCATAAATGATAAGTAAATTTTGATGGAAACTATGTCATAATACATGCACAAATCAGGCAAAATGAGAGAGGAAGGGAGTGTGAAGAGTTTGTGTTTAAGGCCAAAAATAAATGGGTGAGAAAAAAAGAAAATATCTAATGCTTAAACATCATAAAATGAAATGTATACAAAGTTGTAGTGTAAAAATGTGACATGGGTGTGTCACGGTCCAAAACATAGGGAAAATGTCCCAAATAATTTCTAAGTTAATAAAAAGATGAATCGTAAAATTCTTAAAGGTATTTTAAATCAGTTCGAGTAAACCGCGCGTTGGAAAATAATTATTTACGAAACTTCGTAATAAAATCATTAAAGGTCAAATATTCTTAAATAAAAATATTTCTTAGTTGGAAATATCATATAAACGTGTTTTGATATTTAGGAAAAATAAATAACCGAATTCCAAGCTTAAAACGTTAGTTTGTAGAAAAATAGAACTTCACGCGCAAAAAAAAAAATAGCTTACAATGAAAATCAAATAAATAGGTTTACAAGAATTAAAAATTTTTAAAATAAAAAAAAAATATTATTTGACTCAAAAATAATAATAAGAATTCAGAAAGATGAAGGAAATAGAAGACGAAATTGACATAGAGTCATGACGGAGTCACAACAGAATAATTAACGGCACTAGGAAAATAGTGGGTGTTACAATCCTCCCCACTAAAACAAAGTTTCGTCCTCGAAATTAAGAATAAGCAGAAAGGAAACAAGATTACCCCACTCGAAAAGGAGGGGATACAAATCTCGCATAAAAATTTTGTTGTAAAGGAAAATTTTACAACTTTTAAAGTGATATGAAATCAAATGCAAATATTTATTCCGAGAAGAATTGGGCTAAGCTACCTGGAGTTTAATTTTTTTTTTAATTAGTGAAATCGTAAAGTAAAGTTATTTGGTAAAATAATGACGTCAAATAACATTTGTAAACAAACTCGAAGGAAATAGGATAACCAAAATATTTTAATATTTTGAAAACAAAAGTAAAATATTTTGATTAAGAAATTCGATATTATTCCTTTTTTTGATGAAACAAAATTTAGTTTGGAGAAATCAAATTTTGTAGTTAGTAAAAATCGCACCAGCCGTCAAACATTTTCAATAACAGATTCAAAAGTCCACCAACAATAAAATGAAAATCAATTTTCAAAACGTTAAAATTTTGAAAATGTTATCAAAGTAAGAGTAAATTAAATATTACTCCCTTTTAAAATACCAATTTTAAAATTTACTCCCTTTTGAAATTTTTGTTAAAAATAACTCCCAAAATCTATCAAAAGTTCAAAAATTACTCCAAAATATAATTTTTGGACAAAAATGCCCCTAACTTTTTGATGTCATATTACTTCACCTCACCCTCTAGCCAAGGACATTTTTGTCCTAAAAATAAATTTGGAAGCAATTTTTGAACTTTTGATAGATTTTGGGAGTTAATTTTGACAAAAAATTCAAAAGAGAGTAAATTTTAAAATTGGTATTTTAAAAGGGAATAATTTTTAATTTACTCTCAAACTAAATATGAAAGTTTTCAAAAATGTTATCAAACTTGAACATACAAAATAATTTCGACAATGTTAAAACGTTTTACATAACAATCCTATACAAATTGAAGTACTTGGAAATATAAAAGTCTTCATAAAATTTTGATCGCTTGAAAATCAAAAATTAAAAATAATTTCGAAATAATTTAAAATAAATTATTAAGGCATTTTGAAATAGATCTAAATATAAATATCAACCAAAGATAAAACAAAGTGAAGTATATAGTTCTTAAATTATAAATAAATAAAAAAATGTTAAATTTCACGATAACCCAAAATGTTAATTGCTCAAAGTTTTTACAAAATGGGGAGTTTTAAAATTTGAAATTATGCTTCAAAATGTTAAAATTTCATGAAAATCAAAAAATTTAAATTAGTCAAGCTTTTTACAAAACGGGCAAATTCACAATTAGAAATTATAACTCAAAATGTTAAAATTTTACGATAATCCTTTTTTTTTTTGAAGTAGTCAAACTTTTTATAAAATAGGGAGTTCGAAAAATAGTTAACGGGTAAATAGAACAAGGATAAATAAATTTAAAATAAGAGCTTTCAAAAACGACAAAGGTTGAAGGGATTGGCAGGAGGTACCGTAACAGAATTCAAGAGAAGCAGAAAGAAAGACGAAATTGAGAATCAAAAAGAGCTCTCAAGGATTATGGAAGAAATTAATCATCTCGAGATTCCTAGGACGACTTCCACAAACACGGGTTCCTAATTCCCATCAAATAACGCTAAGTCCAATATCAGTACAGGGTGGTCCTACTCAATCTACAACCTCCAAAATTAAGTCTTACATATTTATACAATCTTTCAATTAGTATAGTAAGAATCCACAAATGATTTAGACTAATCCTTTAATTAAGATTCCAACGGTTATCAAAACATACCCTAACTCGTAATCACTAAGGTTCATAAATTTAAAGCTCATAAGGTCTGAACTCGAGGTATACTTCAAATTTCTCGAGTAAGGAAGACTAAATAAAACCCACCAATTAACAAAGTTCGGACACGAAATCCTCAAAAATGATCACCAACATATTTATAATACCACAAGTACAGAAGTTGGGGAAGTACAATAAATCCTCAAACACGCTCAAACCTATAGGTAATGGCGCAAACACTCACATCTTCAAACACATCATTCGATTAATGTTTCTAAGAAGTCCATCAAATTTCTAATCGTAATGGTACAAACACAAAATATTTAATAACTCAACGAAGCCACAATCTCGTTGGTCTAAGGTTCTGAACTATAAATCCATTAAGATGATTGACATCAAAGTGTTCCTCAAAACAACGCGATTAATCCAACCTCTAATGGCAATATGTTTCTCCTTTTCAAGGTTAACAACAATTTATTCAATTTAGATCACTCAACTCCAAAGTTCATAGGTTACAACCTTAACCAACGATTAACGATCTAATCCTTAAGAAACACGGGTAATCTATGTTAACCAAAATTTCTAACGGTATTAATGAAAACCTTCGATGGTACCACAACACTCAGGTTAACAATTTAAACAGTACTCTATGATCCCAAATATTCCCGATGCATCCATCAAATAACATTTGGGTAGGAATCCAAAAATTCTATTATTAGCCACACTTGGTTCGGTTCTAGGTTAAATTAGGTACTAGGTATCCACCAAATACGATATACTCTTACTACCCTAAAATATATTCAACTCTAAGTCCTCCAAATAATCAAGTAACCTATAACCCAAAGTTCAGTGTCTAAAGTACCAACCTAATTCTATTAATTGACAATTTATCATTCAAAACGATCCTCAAAAGCTTACTAAGATAGATAACAAGGTATAACTCACAACCCTCAAGCCATAGGTAATAAGGGTTTACTAAACCTCAAACATCTATATCCTTTCACGGGGTTCACTGAGACGGAAATCGGTCTAGCCAAAGAATCTCAAGAGAAAGATGGTAGAGTAGAAGAATATAACAAGGATTCACCAAGCCGTTGAAGAAGAGAATATAAAAGAGAAGAAGTACAAGAAGTAGAGGAAGGAAGAAAATAGTCGATGATACTATATTACTAATTTCTTGAACCAGAGGCGAATCTTCGGGCCTCCAGAGTTCACGCGGGATCCAAATGGCTTACTTCATCTTCTTGTAGAGGAACGAGCACGTAAGTCTTTGGTCGCTCCATCTCGATCTACTGCGACACCATGGAACAAGAATCTACTCTTGATCATCTGGCCTGTAGCTTAAGTAAACTGAACTGGAGCTAAAAATCACCATCGACATCTTTCTTGGATCACCAAGTTGTCCACTCGAGTCAGCAGGCGTTGAGAGTTCTAAGCAGGTCTTGTCCCAATCTGGAGCAGCATCCTATCAATATCTTGTTCATTCGTCTTCTTCCCACAAAAGCAACAAATATTCAATGTTAATCATTGAGTTCAGAAACAGATAATCTTAACAGTTAAGCCCTTATTTGTTTCTACCCATCTCTAATAATATTTTTATTTACTGTTTAAATAATTTACTGGTATTTTCCCTAATTTCAGGTGTAAGCGTTGGGAGCAGTGATGCTCTGATACCAACTGTAATCCCCAAGAAATTCTAACACAATACAGTGGCGGAAACACTGTAGAAGTGGGATTATAACACACTGTAGCTATGTCTTGATTAAATAAAAATGGTAAGTCAATACATAAGCCATAAAATAAAAATGGCTACAAAATAAATAAATAAATAAAATCCATAAAAAGGGTTTTAACAATCCATAATACAGTGATCTGATTAAAACAAGCAGGATCCATAACTGCTCGCTAGCCCACCCGAAGGAAAACACATATACCTGTCATGTTAAAAACATAACAACCACAATCAGTGGGGAGCAACGTCAACGTTCTCCCAGCCGAATAACAGGATTTTAAAACTGTAATTACTATTATAGACAAATAGTAAAAATGGAAAACAGTAAAACACATTATAATAAAAATAAACTTTTAGTGAAAAACTTCACGTATCAAAACAATATAATAAAAATGAGTTTTCCGAAGAAAACATAAAACATTTGCCAACCTGCAACCAAATTATATCGATAATAATAAAAATATTCAAAATGGCGTTATGGATAGGAATAGTGTAGACGGCTAGACTTTCACTAGGAGAATACTAAAAACTAGCTTCGAGAACTTAGTTCAAACAAATTAAACTTCGGTCTCTAAATAGGCTACTCAACCTTAATAGTGCGGCGACTTATAAATGCGTGGCCCTAGTTTAAGATAATGCACATCCCTCCTGGGATTACCTGTCACCCAGTTCAACTTATGACGGCGACTTACTGCGAGGCCTAAGCTTAAGGTCAAAATGTACACAACTCCCGGGATACCTGTCACCCGGTTCAACAACCAATGTACCGATTCCTGATACACTAGCCTTATAGTTGATGGCAAAACCATAAACCCTAGAATATATTACTCTAACCTCACACTTGTCCTTATTCCATAAATTCAAAACAAAGCCATTATCGATATTCAAAAGATATAGTCAATATAAATAATATGAGGATAAAAGAAGTAAACATTTATATTCTAAAATAAGAAACTTTCTATTTTAGGAAACTTCTATTTTTAGAAACTTTACTAAAAATAGCATTATATCAAAATAGTGAAAATATTAGTTCATACTAATACCACATTTTTAGTAAACGATATAGACTTATAAAACTAATACTTTCGGCCTTAACGATATTAATTATTAAAGTAAGAACATTTGAGTTTATGAAGTTATTGAAATATTGTACAAGTGTATAAAATGATTAAAAGTGTTTTAAAATTTTTAATAATACTAATCAGGGTGTTTTCAAAATTTACAAAGCTAAAATTCCCTAATTATTATTAGTTACGACAATACGATTACAAATAGGATTTTACGGCAAATGTCAAATTAAATCTTTTAACGTATTTTATTTAATTAAACCATTGAATATATTTAGAATATGTTAAGGGATGATTTAACTCTTAATGTTTCAGATTTAAATATTTTCAAAATAGCTGGAAAAATAAATCTTTTAGGTAAGACGAAGCATTTTAACGATAAATCGTAATTTGTCCAAAAATCAATACTTATTAATTAAAGACTTTAATAAATAGTACAAAAATTACGTAATAGTTAAAATATATTTATGGACATTCTGGCTAGAAAAGAAATTTTTCCAGAATCCTAAAACTCGGTTTTTAAGGCGTTTTCTCGTTAATCGTCTAATCTCGACAATAACGATTAATAAAAATAGTAATTACAAAACGATTTAAGTATTAATATCCAAAAATTATTATTAAGATTAAAAATCATGATTTTACAGAAAATACTATTTTTCCAGATTTCTAAAAATTCCAGCTTTAATAAATCCCATCAAAACCATCTTTAAAACCCGTTTTCACAATTAACGATTCCATTAATAAAACTTATCGTTCCTAATATTTTATTAAAGTACTAAAAATCATAAAAATACATTTTATTAAGAAACCATCATAATCATAATTTTTCCAGATTTAAACCAAAGAGCAGAAATCGAGAATTTAAACGACAAACACGGTTTTAACGATAAACGATGATTTAAAGTGATTAATTAATTCATCCACTTAACAATTCTGAAAAATAATGAAAAACTTCAGAAAATTCTATTTCATCAGAAAGTTTCACCATGTCAAAAATCAGATTAAAATAAAATGTTTAGGTACAAGAACTAAAAATCGGCTTTTAATCGTTTTTGTCCGATAACGGTAATAATTTAATAATCGATATCAAAAATTTCAGAAAAATACTAAATTATTAAAAAGCAGCCATAATTCATAAGTTTCATCTTCGTATTCAGGCCATTGTTCACCATGATCCATGAGATAATAACGTGTTTGGGGATGCACCAATCATCCCATACAAAATAGTACCAGCTGACATCTGTTTCACTACCTCGTAGCCAACAATACCCATCAGCAATAGTATAACCTTTAGCAGCCATGTTCCAGGAGTTGGAACCGCTAAACCCATCTTTTAGTTTATCTTTTGCTCTACATATCGATCTCCAGGTCCAAGAAACATCGGTCGGGGGCTTATAGTCATGCCAATCGTTCCCTTTCAAGTAATTATGATTAATCCCTTTAATCCACAGCTTATCACTCTTCTCGTAGACCAGTTTAACAATTTCCCTACTGCCGCTATATTCCAAGTCTCTGCCTTTTTAATCCCGAGGCCTCCCTCTTTTTTTGGTCTGGTTACTCTATCCCAAGATACCAATGGAACTCGGTTGTATTCAGAATTCCCCTCCCAGAGATAATTTCTGCATATTGCTTCAATTCTCTTCATTACTTCTTTAGGGAACAAGAACACATTTGACCAGTAATTATGAAACGTGTTGAGGACTGAATAAATAAGAACAATTCGCCCTGCATATGATAGTTTTCTGGCTTCGAGACTCCTTATCCTCTTGATCATTTTTTCCGCCACATCCGAGCATTCAAGTTTCGTGAGCCTCCTAGATTTAATCGGGATGCCCAGATACGTGAATGGCATTTCTCCTTCCGTGAATCCTGTGGCAGACACAATATCCTCTCTGGTGCTTCTCGGTATGCCATTAAAGTAGATAGCTGTCTTCGACACATTAAGCTTTAATCCCGATGCCTTGGTGAAAGAAGATAATACTCTCATAAGTAGCATTATTGATTGTGTGTCACCTTTGCTAAACAAAATGAGGTCGTCAGCAAATATAAGGTGGGTCAGCTTTAGTTGCTTGCACATCGGATGATAACTGAACGGCCACTTCTCAGTCGCAAATGTCAGAAGTCTGCTCAGATACTCCATACATAACGTGAATAGCAGTGGTGAGACTGGGTCCCCTTGTCTCAGCCCTCGTTTTGCTTTGAAATAACCAAACGTACCTTCATTTAGGCTTAGGGAGAACATTGGAGTTGAGACACAGTTCATCAGCAGCTTACTAAAGTGAGCAGAAAATTTCAGCTTCATTAGCATCTCCTCCACAAATTTCCATTCGACCGAGTCATACGCCTTTTGTAAGTCAATTTTAATCAAACATCTTGGCGACACACCTTTCCTGGAGTATAGATGGGCAATGTCCTAACATATCAGAATATTATCAATTATCTACCTCCCTTTTATAAATGCTCCTTGTGTATCTTGGATTATGTCAGGAAGGATTTTTGACAGCCAATTGCAAAAGACCTTGGATATTATCTTGTATATAACATTGCAGCAAGCTATAGGTCAGAATTGCTTCACCTCCATAGGTCTTTCACATTTGGGGATTAGTGTGAGGGTAGTTGCATTGATTTGGTTTAAAATCTGGCCCGATTTCATAGCGTCTCTGACCGCGTCACAAACATCCTCCCCTATAATGTTCCACGACTTCTTGTAGAAGCCGCTTGTGTACCCATCGGGTCCAGGTGCTTTGTCATTTGGGATCGAGAAGACTATGTCTCTAATCTCCTTGTTGGTCACTGGTGCTTGCAATATAGTAGCATGCTCATCTGTGCAGCAGTTACCCCGGCTAATGACATCATATCAGACAGATTCTGTTACTGCATTATTCCCTAATAGATTTTCATAGTAGTCTAGGAACGCCCCCTGGACTCCCTCTTGATCAGTATGCCGCTGCCCATCCACTCCCGTGATCTGATGTACAGAATTTTGTGCAATTCGCTGCTTGATTATTCTGTGAAAATGGGCAGTGTTGTCATCTCCATCCCTAATCCAGTTTGTCTTGGCCTTTTGGCTCAGATAAGAGCTCCGCGCTCGATCCAGCTGTCTATAAGTCTCCGCCAGCTCCCTTTCTCTCTGAATAAGTTGTTCATTAGCATAGTCATGTTGTAGCTGTACCTGTAACATCTCCAATTCCTTGCTTGCTTTCATTGTCCTGCATTCAATCTCAGAAAAACCATTTTTGTTCAAGTTCCGTAAAATGGGCTTAAGGGCCTTCAATTTCTTCACCAGTCTAAACATTTTTGTGCCCTCAATTTGCATTCGCCAATGATCTGTCACTAGCGGTATGAACTCATCATGTTCCGTCCACATATCAAAAAACTTAAACCCCGCTCTCTTAGTGCTAGTGACACTGGTATTCGTTATTACACAAGGACAATGGTCAAAAAGTCCTTCCGGGAAAAAATGAGATTGGTAGTCAGGAAAAGCTTGCATCCACTCCGTATTGACTAAGGCTCTGTCCAGTCGACTGTATATCCTATTGTGGGCGTCTTGCTTGTTATTCCAGGTGTAATAAGCTCTCGTTCCCCCTATATCCACCATATCACACACATTAAGGCAATGATTGAAGTCGTCCATGTCCTCTTGTTTAGACTCCCCTCCCAGCCTCTCATCAGGATTCATAACTGTGTTGAAATCCCCCATCATACTCCAAGGTCCCTGAATGTTTGCAGCATTATTGATCAATTGAGTCCAAAGATCCTTTCTATCCTCCCCCTTGTTATAAGCATATACCAATGTAACACCCCTGATTTTATAAATAAATTAAATTAAAGTTTTGTTCGTATTTTATTTTTACGAATTAACTCGTAATACTTAAAAATTTATAAAACGAATTTATCGTTCAACCGTTTCAAACTCCTAAAATTCTATTGGTCTCGGAAACTATTCTTCAATTTAAAACATATTTTTATTTCTATTTCGATTTATATTATATATTTAATTTAATTCGTATCGAAAGTCTATTTCGACGATTTAAATTCTAAATTCTTTTATTTATTTATATTTAAGTTTATATTTTCTATTTTCTTCGGCTCGAAGTTCATTTATTTTAAGTTTCGTCAAAAAAAAAATTATTTTCTTTCCTCGAGAAATCAATTTAATTAACTTTATCGAAAATTTATTATTTATCGGGAAATACTATTTGATCGTCTAATTATTTATTTCTATCAGCTTCGTTTTCGTCTCGAGTACTTTATTTACTCATTTTATTTAGCGGCTTGATCCTCTATGTACTAAAAGAGAAACCATTAAAAAAGTCAATGCGACATGTCGCGATATAACGAAATTTTTTCCCGCCTAAAAACACTTAGCAATGGACTTGCATTTAGCCCAATAAATAAATATCTTATGCACAGTTACAATTAGCCCAACAAATTTGTACAATTTTTTTTAGATTAGAAGATGACATGACCAACAAAAATCACGATGTAATAAAAAAAATCACTATTTTTCTAAAGACAAGTCCATATTTAACTATGTAACACTGTTGCATAGTTATTACTCCGTAATATAGTATGCGTTGCATAAATTGTTAATTCGAAGTACATCCATATATAATACTAACAACAAAACTTTTTTTAGAACGTAAGTGAAGTTTCATTTTAAAATATGATACGGAGGAATATATTTTGATCAAGTATTAAATTTTTAACACAAATGGATATGTGAGTCTGATATCTATTATTATTCGTGTATTTATTAGCAATTTTACCTTTTATATAAGCCGTGCATTTTGCACGGGGACTATACTAGTTATTTATTAATTTTATTGACTCGTCTTGATTCTATTTCGCGGGTCAGTCAGATTATCGTTACGGAATTCGTTTCCTACTCGATTCATTTAATCAATCCTTATTATTCTTTTAACCCCTTGTTTTCCCCACCATTTCATTCTTTTTTTTCCTATATTCAACGCACTTCATTTGCTGACTCACTTCTTTTCAGCTTCCCCTTCTTTTCATCTCCACCGTTTCCCCATTCTTTCCCTAATCTTCTGCCTTCACTCACTTCACATACACCATCTTCATCTATCCTCATCCTTTGCCTGCGTGTTTCTTCTTCCTCTTTCCTCGTTTTCATCTGCTGCTGCATCTGCTGTACTCCCCGGTTTCATTCCCCTGCTGCTGTTGAGATGTTGTCCGTACTACTGCTGTCCGTACTGCTGCTTTGTTTCTGTCTTCTTCTTCTGCTTGTTGCTGCGGTCTTCGTCATCGGAACTCGGTGAGCAATCTGTTTTCATCTTCTTCCTCCCCTTCTCCTTCTTTTTCCTCTTTTCGTCTACTACGCTTGTTGCTGCTGTACGCCCTTGGTTGTGGTTCGATGAGGTTGCTGTTTTGGCCTTCATTTGTTGTTGCTGTCGTTTTCTTTTCTCGTCATTACTGTAGTCTTCTTTGCTTGCCATTTCTGATGTGTATTCCTCGGTTCTTGCCCCTCTGTTCACTGTCGATTCCATGGATTCCATGATCGTTTCTCCTTCTCTTTGCTGCTATTTACTATCGCTGATGTGATTTTATTTTCTATCAAACTGTCGCAATCGGGTTTTTCCCTAGTATTCCTGATGTTCTGCTCCTGTTAATATCGACTTGTTGTTGATCTACTAGTCTCTTTCTTTCCCGTTTCCCTATTCTTTTCGTCCTGATGCTTCTTCAGCTGTCTTATTGTTCTCGTTTGGCTGCTGTTTTCGTACCTTGTTGCTGCGGCTGTTGTCGATTGTGGTCATTCAGTGACGATGTTGTTCGCTGATGTGTTTCTTGTTGTCCGATTTCCTTCTTTTCCCCATTATTTTCTTCCCCTCATTTCTGCTGTTGTTGTTCAGTTACTTTAGTTATCACGGTGCTGCTTTTGTCCCTTTTAGTGCTCGTTTCGTGGCCTCGGTTTGACCGTCTTGTTGCCTCTGTTTGGTCTCAGTTGCTTTTGCCTGTTGTCATGTTTTGGTTACTGCCTATCACCTTGTTACCGTGTTTATCGACACGATTCTCTTCCGTCCTCATATGTCGGTTTGACACATCAATTCCCTTTCCGTTTTGTGTCAAATACTCATTCCTTTATTCTTCCCCTAACTTGAGTTTGAATATCGTTTTATTCCGACCCATTTGTATTTGTTTTAACTTCCCTCCTTATTCCGAATCCAACCTTGTCTCATTCTTATATTTTGTCAACTCGATTTTTCGTGCTGAAGCCTGCTTGAAGAAGATTATCGACTCTACAAATTGGAGCTTAGGGACGTGTTACCGTTGAAGGTTTTGAACATGGACTAATTGGACGGGCAACTGCATTGAAGTTATTGACTCGGACTTGGACTCAAGGTAACTTTAGGACGTTACTCGATTTTATATCGTGTGTTTGAGTAGTAGTATGTAGTAAATATTTTAACTTCGGTTTTGTATTTTAGCTATATATTGTTGCTAATTATATTAATTTTTAAAATCGTATATCTTATTATATTTTACAGTTTTCGATATCGTTTTATAAATCTTTAGTAATTTAATTATTTACGATCGGTACAGTATTTTGTTGGTTATCGTGACACTAGTAACTAAATAAAAATGATTTCATATTTTCTTCCGATTCCGTTAAATTATAATTTTAACTCAAAATCGTATTTCTATATTATAATCAAGGTTTGTATACTTGTTTAATAAATTAATTATCGTTTTACGATTTATACTAATAAATGAGAAAATAGTCGATTTTGTTTTAAATATATTTTTAGTCGAGACTATTTTCACTAATAATTTCCTATTTGTTTCCGATTGACTATTTTTATTAAAATTTGTATTATTTATAAATCAAAGCTATTTCTTAAAAATAATTTGAAACCTTTATAAAATTTATTTCATTTATAAAACTCGTTCACTCAATTAATTTTGATATCATTTTTATTAAAATTACTCTTTTCTAAGATTTATTGTTCTAACTCGATTTCCTAAATTATTTATAAAATACTATATAATGACTTATTATATTTTATTTATATTTTTAGTAAACGAATTTAGAAATATAATAAAGTTACGATAACGACGATAATAATAAAATGTTAATTTCGTTAGAAATGCTATTTTTTATACATTTCACTTATTTTAATAACTTACGTATTTTTTTGTAAGACTATTTCTATTTTAAGTAAGTTTCTAAAATTAGTAAGTTTCTATTTATAGAAAGTTTCCCTTTTTATATAAAATGTTTATTTCTTTTATCCTCATATTATTTATATTTATTATATTTATTTTTGAATATCGATAATGGTTGTTTTGGAGTTATGGAATGAGGACAAGTGTATGGGTAGAGTAATACAGTCTAGGGTATACGTTTTGCCATCAACTATAAAGCTGGTGTGTCTATATAGAGACGCATTGGTCGTTGAACTGAGCATGGTTTGTGTTCAGGAGTGTGTATATTTTGACCTTAAACTTAGATATCGCATCGTGTAAGTCGCCGTCGGGTTGAACTGGATTACGGTTGGTGTCCAGGAGGGGTGTACATTACTTAAGCCAGGACCTCGCTGCACGCAGTCCTGTTATAGTTGAGTTGCCTAGTTAGAGACCGAAGTCTAATTTGTTTTGACTAAGTTCTCGAAGCTAGTTTGAGTATTATCCTAGTGAAAGTCTATTCCGTTGCACTGATTGATTTCCATAACGCCATTTTTGAATATTATTATTATCGATTGATATTGTCTTGCAGGTTTGCAAATGCTTTAAGTTTCGTTGAAAACTTATTTTTATTATATCGTTTTAATGTTTTCCATTTTAAATATTTTGATATAATAATACTATTATTTTTCCATATGATATAATATGGCTGGGAGAACGTCCGAGTTACTCCCCACTGACGTGGCTGTTATGTTTATAACATGACAGGTATTTGCTGCTGGGTTTTGGGTGTGAGCTAGCGAGTAGCATGGATCCTACTCTTTCTTCATTTATGTAATTTATGGATTTGTATAACCCGTTTGAAGAATTTTCTTTTTAGCCCTTTTGTAAAAAGAGGCCTTTGTATTGACTTACCATTTTCTTTTAATAAGATATAGTTTGTCAGTGTGTTTTAATCCCAACTCTACAGTGTTTCCGCCACTGTATTGCGTTAGAATTTCTAGGGGATTACAGTTGGTATCAGAGCATTGTTGCTCCCGACGCTTACACCTGATTCTAGGAAAAATACTCGTAAATGATTTGAAGATGAAAATAATATTAGTGAGAGATGGGTAGAAACCAAAATAAGGACTTAACTGTTAGGTTTATATGTTCCTGTAACTCAATGAATAGCATTGAATATTTGTTGTTTTTGTTGGAAGAAGATGAATATGATGCTGCTCCAGATTGGGACAAGACCCTCTTAGAACTCTCAACGCCTGTTGATTCCAGTGGACAACTTTGTGCTACAAGGAAAATACAAAGGTGACCTTTCAGCTCAGATTTAGTTTGCACAAGCTACAGGTTAGATGATCGAGAGTACATTACTGTTCCATGACGTTGCAGTGGATTCAGATCGAGCGACCTGGCGTGATCGTTCCTCTACAAGAAGATGAAGTAGTCCTTTTAGTTCCCTCGTGAACCTTAGAGGTCTGAACTTTCCTTTCTCGTTTTAGGTCTTATCATCTAGGATCATTGATTCTTTTCTTCCTTCCTCTACTTCTTCCAATTCTTCTCTTATATTTTCTCATCTTCATTCGCTTGGTGAATCCTTGCTCTATTCTTCTATTCTACCATCTTTCTCTTGAGCTTCTTTGGTTAGACCGAATCCTGTCTTAGTGAACCCATGTTATAGATGTTTGAGATGTAGTAAACCCTTGTTACCTATGATTTGAGGATTTTGAGCCTACCCTAGGCAAGTAAGAAATTCTTGAGGATTGTTTTGATTGATAAATTGTCGATTAATGGAATTAGGTTGGTTCTTAAGATTTTGGAACCTTGGGGTATAGGTTACTTGAAATTTTGGAGGACTTAGAGTTGAATATATTTTGGAGTAGTAAGAGTATATCATATTTTGATGGATGTATTGTGAATATTTGGGATCATAGAGTATCGTTTAAAATGTTAGCCTGAGGGCTGTGGTACCATTAAAGATTTTCATTAAGGTCGTTAGAAATTTGGTTGACATAGATTACCCGTGTTTCTTATGGATTTGATCGTTGATCGTTGTTTAAGGTTGTAACCTATGAACTTTGGAGTTGAGTAGTCTGACTTGGATAAATTGTTGTTACCCTTGAAGAAGAGAGCTATCTTACACAATCACGGTTTGTGGTGTTGTTTCGAGGAATACTTTGATGTCAATCATCTTAATGGATTTATAGTTCAGAACCCTTAGACCAACGAGATTGTGGCTTCGTTGAGTTAGTAAATATTTTGGTGGTTTCGCGATACAATATGAAATTTGATGGAATTTTCAGAAACCTAGCCAATGACGTGTTTGAAGATGTGAGTGTTTGCGCAATTACTATAGGTTGAGCGTGTTTGAGGATTTGTTATACTTTCCCCAACTTATGTACATGTGGCATTATAAATATGTTGGTGGTCATTTTGAGGATTTTATACCCGAACATTATTATATTGATGAATCTTGTTGATTGTTCCTTACTCGAGAAATTTGGGACGTACCTCAAGTTTGGACTTTATGAGCTTTGGATGTAGGAACCTTATCGGTTACGAGTTTGGATGTGTTTTGGTAACCTGGTTGGAATCTTAATTAACGGAATCGATTCTAACTCATTTATGGATCCTCACCATGTTAATTGAAGAATTAGGTATGTAGGATTTTATGTTGGAGGTTATAGCAGTTGATAAATTTGAAGGTTGGTGACTGAGTGGTACCACCTAGCGCCTATTATCGGACTTAACACATTTAATGGAAATTAGGAACCCGTGCTGTGGGAGTCGTACCGGGAATCTCGAGATGGTTAGCTTCTTCTGTAATTCCTTGAGAACTACGTTTGACTCTCAATTTTGTCCTCCTATCGGCTTCTCTTGATTTCAGCTGCTGTTATCAATCCCTTTGACCCTTATCGAATTTGAAAACTTTTGTTTCGATCTGTCTTTGGCTTTGACTCTATTTATCTCTTTTTCCCGAACCTATGTTATTAAAAGTGTTACTAATTTAAAATTTTTGATTTTCAAGAAATTTTAACTTTTTGAGTTATAAATTTCAAAACTTTGTATTTCGTTTTGTTTTATTTTTGGTCCTGTTTCGAAATGCCTTCATAATTTATTTTAAGTATTTCGAAATTGTTTCAAATTTCACTTTTCAAGCGTGTTTAAATTTGAAGAAAACTTTCATAATTACTAATATTTTGATTTCTATAAGATTATTTTGTAAAACGGTTTAACATTTTCAAAAAAAAAATCATATATCTTAAGTTTTTATTTTATTGTCGAATTTCTTAATTAAAACGTTTTACTATTTCTTTGAAAATATTTGGATACTCTTCCCCCTCAAGTTCGTTACAAATATTATTTATCGTCATTATTTTATAAAGTAATTTTTAACTTGCGATTTTATTGATTTTAATGATTTTAAAACTTAGGGAACCGAGCCCAAATTATCTTGAAATAAATTTTGACTTTGATTTCTATTTCATATCACGTTTGAAGTTGTAAAAATTTTTAAATCGAGATTGTGATGCGAGTTAAGCTTCCTCATTTTGTTCGAGTAAAATTACCTTGTTTTCCATCCTATTATTGTGTTTTTGTTAGTTTCGAGGACGAAACTTCTTTTAGTGGGGAGGATTGTAACACCCCTGATTTTATAAATAAATTAAATTAAAGTTTTGTTCGTATTTTATTTTACGAATTAACTCGTAATACTTAAAAATTTATAAAACGAATTTATCGTTCAACCGTTTCAAACTCCTAAAATTCTATTGGTCTCGGAAACTATTCTTCAATTTAAAACATAATTTTATTTCTATTTCGATTTATATTATATATTTAATTTAATTCGTATCGAAAGTCTATTTCGACGATTTAAATTCTAAATTCTTTTATTTATTTATAATTTAAGTTTATATTTTCTATTTTCTTTGGCTCGAAGTTCATTTATTTTAAGTTTCGTCAAAAAAAAAATTTATTTTCTTTCCTCGAGAAATCAATTTAATTCACTTTATCGAAAATTTATTATTTATTGTAAAAAGAGGCCTTTGTATTGACTTACCATTTTCTTTTAATAAGATATAGTTTGTCAGTGTGTTTTAATCCCAACTCTACAGTGTTTCCGCCACTGTATTGCGTTAGAATTTCTAGGGGATTACAACCAAAGTCAAGGCAAATATAGAGTTGTTAGACTTATCAGTGACTTGGGCTTGGATGTACTGCGGTGTTGTTTGTAGTATCCATACATCGTAATGCATAGGTTTCCAAATAAGCCAGATTCTACCTCGAGGATGTTGGTGGCAGTTGGTAGCCACACACCATCCTTCACATACATTTTGGATAGCATAGTGCAGTTTATTTGCTTTTATTTTTGTTTCAACAAGACCAAATAGGGTCACCTCTTTATTTTTGATAAAGTGACTAATACTCCTCTGCTTATTTACATCATTCATTCCCCTTACATTCCAAAAACCCATTTTGTAGCTCATTGGATAATATGAGGAGAAGTAACAGGAGTGCTTACATTCTTTTCAGTTTGCACAGTTGGAACCTCAATCGCAGTAGTCATATTCGCTATCAGTGACTCACCCTACTGCACTAATGAAATCCTGGCATTCCCATTTGTGACAGTTTGTCTAGTTAGAGTTGGAAATTGGACCTCATTCATTTCAGGAACGTCAATTGTAGTAGCAGGTTTCTCCTGCAAAGGTTGGGTTGATATTCGAGATACTTGTCTCCATACCTGGGCTGGCTTAGCATTCTTGTTGACAGGCTGGATGAATTTTTGCTCCCTATGAACTTTTCTCCTACATTTGTCCGTGGAATGTCCCATGCCCTTGCAGTGTTCACATTTTATCGGCTTCCACTCATATTCAATTTTCACATGTTGTATAACACCCTTCTCATCTTTAAACATTATCATGTCCGGCAGTGTTCTCCCCACTTTGATCTCCACTAGGACCCTTGCAAATCCTAGCCTTTTCTTTTTCGTCGTGGTTTGGTCCGCCTTTATATATCTACCCGTTAGCCCAGCCACAGCCGGTAGACATCTCCCCCAGAATTTGAGGGGCAGTTCATGAATTCTAACCCATGTTGGAACCGCTTGTACATCCTCCTTCATCAAGTTCATGTCCTGGTTCCATGCTTTTACTATTAATGGCTTACTGTCAAACATTGGAAATTCTTCCAACAGAACCTTTTCTTTGTCCTCGCCATTTTAGAATTTCACAAGGAAAATTCCGTTTGGTAAAAATAATATGTTATCAACACCATATTTTCCCCAAACCCTGTTCACATATCCTTGTATGACCTCCCACGGAGGATTCACCCCCAATATATAGCAGTAAACAGCATTTTTCCAGTAGTTTATCTCTTCTGATACATCATCATCTGAGAATTGAAGCAGCGGTTCATTCTCATCATTGTTCTTTTCAGTCACAGGTACATTAAGGTTTGTTTCTTTTTGCACAGAAGACTTCTTTCTCCCCCTTTGCGTTATCCATAAGTTATTTTCCATTATATCCTCATCGTCAAAGTCTAGACCAGGGATACCCACGATTTCATGCATAGTGCGGTGCCCTTCATCTTCTTCTGGTCCTCTTCTCTTCTTTTCCTTCTGATTCTGGTTCGTCTTATCATTGTTATGCATTTCTCGTAACTTCTGCAGTGATATTCTTTCTCTACTCTTAGTCTTGCTCGCTGATTTCCTTCCCATGGTGAAAATCAGCCCCAAATTGAAGCGACACTATCAGAGAATCGCCTCAATTCGCCTTTCGCCTCTCATTAGGGTTTTCTCTGATTACAAATTAATATAACAATTTAATCGTTAATCTCGTAAAAGCGATAAAAATATCGAAACATGCAAATTTTCAACTTTTAAAAATTTTCCAGATTATATGACATACATATATTGTTAAAATTAAAATATAAAAATTATACATGCAAATACACAATTAAAATCATGAAATACCGAGTAACATCGACGTTACCTCTAACCCAAATTCGAGTCTATTATAATTTCGTCGGCTTCGGGATCATTCAAAAATCCTTCAACACAAGAAAAGCATGGTGGAAAAATACCATGAGAAAACTAAGAAAATCAAGGAAATAACGATCGAAAACAACATCGATTATTACCTTAACGAAGGGATCGGAATGACGATTATTTAGGAGATGAAAATGAGACGATCGAGACTCGATTTGAGACAAAATTTGGCTAGAAAAGCTGCTGGAAAATCTCAGCCAAGAGCGAAAAAGGGAGGAAATGTTGTTTAATTTTTTGTAAAATGAATGATAAGAAAGTGGATGGTTTTCTAAAGCATAAATGATAAGTAAATTTTGATGAACACTATGTCATAATACATGCACAAATCAGCCAAAATGAGAGAGGAAGGGAGTGTGAAGAGTTTGTGTTTAAGGCCAAAAATAAATGGGTGAGAAAAAGAAAATATCTAATGCTTAAACATCATAAAATGAAATGTATACAAAGTTGTAGTGTAAAAATGTGACATGGGTGTGTCACGGTCCAAAACATAGGGAAAATGTCCCAAATAATTTCTAAGTTGATAAAAAGATGAATCGTAAAATTGTTAAAGGTATTTCAAATCAGTTCGAGTAAACCGCGCGTTGGAAAATAATTATTTACGAAACTTCGTAATAAAATCATTAAAGGTCAAATATTCTTAAATAAAAATATTTCTTAGTTGGAAATAACATATAAACGTGTTTTGATATTTAGGAAAAATAAATAACTGAATTCCAAGCTTAAAACGTTAGTTTGTAGAAAAATAGAACTTCACGCGCAAAATTAAATAGTTTACAATGAAAATCAAATAAATAGGTTTACAAGAATTAAAATCTTTTAAAATAAAAATAAATATTATTTGACTCAAAAAAAATAATAAGAATTCAGAAAGATGAAGGAAATAGAAGACGAAATTGACATAGAGTCATGACGGAGTCACAACAGAATAATTAACGGCACTAGGAATATTTATATATATATATATATATATATATATATATATATATATATATATATTTATTTATTTTTACACTTGAGGTTGAGCGCTTTCGATAGCATATATATATATATATGAATATTTCATAGGTTAGACCCGTTGTTATATTAACTAGAATATTGAATCAATTTATATTATTGTAGCTTGTGGGTTTGAGGAGAAAGAATTTTTGGATTAATATTAGCTTGGATTTATCATCTCGAGAGGTAAGGACGTTTTAACCTTTTCACCTTTAAGTAAATAGCATGTTCGGCTTAAATTATATTTTTGAAACGGTTTTATAATTATTTTGTCAACGATGAATTTTTATGATACTCTTGTAATATTTTGGATATTGAAACTTTGTGACAAGTCATATATTGGAATTATTTTGGTACAATTTTGGTGGTAATAACAGACTCTGGGAGCTCTGTTGGTCTATGAGGTTAAGGTGCGTCTGAGTCGTCCCTGGGATTTCGTCTCGAAACTGAACTCCTGGCTCGAGTTGTGTTAGGTGGGGTTTTTCCGGCCCCCCACTTGCTAGGTAGTTAGACTTCCTCCTTTGGCAGCCTCATCCTACTGACTGCCCAAATGTGAGTAGTGCGCACTATAGTAAGTCTAGCTAAGCATAGGTGGTACCTCTAGATCGTGCAAAAGGGTGGGACCTTGGCACACAGGTGGAGACAATATATTTTGGTTGGTTTTGGTTTTGACTACCGTTTTACAGTACTTTTGGTTTGGTATTGAGACAATAATATTTAACTCTGATTTCAGTTTACTACAAATTATAATTATTGTTTTACGTTTTCAATATAATATATTTTACTCGGCTTTGCTGACGTCCTTTTGTTTTGGGTCGTTCCCCCGCTGGAACCTGTACCCATTTGTGTTTTGGGTACAGTTGATAGGTACAATTAATATGCTGCATGGTTGAATTTGGTTCGGGATGCTAAGCGAGGAAGGATTTTATTATTTAACGTTTACCTCCAAACCATTTATATTTATGTTGAATTTTGGGTTGAAGTTGTTTTAAACCGTTTTGAATTTTGTGGGACTTAAGTCTTCTGCTGCAACGTTTTCATTTAATTATTTATCGGATTTATATTTCTTTTTAATTCTTATACTATTATTTTGCCTTGCATTTGGCCTTGTGAGCTAAATGCGAAGTAACAAGTTTAAATTTTCCGGTTTTATTCTGTTATTTTGGTCGCGAAAATTTAGGGTTGTTACAGTTGGTATCAGAGCAATAGGTCTTTCCGAAAAGTTTTGCAAAATTAGAAATGGTTTAAAAAAACTACTACCTTTATAAAAAGAAAATTTTCTTTCTTTCTAAACCGAGAGTGTTAGGTGGATTGGGTGCATTGCATACGCATGAATTATTCCATTTATATTTATAATTGTCATGATTTAGTACTGTTACTATTCTTACCTAATTGAATTGAGATAGAGAAGAATGCTACTTACATTAATATTTGTGATTGGTGATTGAACTCTCTTATGATTGAACTTAATAGAATATTGTTTATATCTATAGTAATAATGCCTCCACGAAGAGAAAATGAAAACAGTGATATGGCCGCTATGATGGCACAATTGATAGCTCAAAATGCAGCTCTTGTCCAAGCTGTGAAACAAATGACCGTTGTTACCCGGAATATGAATGATAGGGTTGAGAATGAGAATGATCCTACACCAACTGTTACTGGAATGTCTGAAGCGGTACAGAAGAAGAAACCGCCGATTTTTACTGGGAAAGGGGATCCAAATAAACTAGATAATTGGGTTAGGGAGATGGAGAAAAAATTTCTAGCTGTAGGTTGTCCACATGAATTTCAGGCTAGGATCGCTGTCTTCTATCTGAAAGAAGAGGCAGACATTTGGTGGCAGACCGTTAAAGAGGACTTTATGAAACCTATTAGGATAAGAAACCCAAATGGCACACACACATTATATGATAAAGACTGAGATACTCTTAAGGAGATATTAGAAGAAGAAATTTTCCCAGAACATGTGAAACATAAAAAATTAGATGAATTTGGAGACCTAAAGCAAACCGATGAGATGAGTGTGAAAGACTTTTATAATAAATTTGTTGAACTTAGTCGTTTTGCTAAGGAGCTAGTGCCAACTGAGGGGATTAAAGCATCTAGGTTTGAGGATAAGTTACATTGGAAGATTAAGGGTAGATTTGCTGGAGAGACATTCACTTCATTAAGAGATGTCTATGCTAGGGCTGTTAATATTGAGAGGAGTAACCAGAAGATGGAGACTGAGATGGTAAGTACTGGGACTAAGAAGAG
Source organism: Agrostemma githago (assembly GCA_958450325.1). Classification (NCBI taxonomy): domain Eukaryota; kingdom Viridiplantae; phylum Streptophyta; class Magnoliopsida; order Caryophyllales; family Caryophyllaceae; genus Agrostemma; species Agrostemma githago. Next base: position 52,705,192 of record OY288247.1, on the reverse strand, counting down.
GGAGATTCAAGGGAGTCAATCTGACAACCCAGCAAAGAGAGGGAATTTCAATACTAACAATAACACTCAACAAAAGTCCCGATCTTTTGGAGGGAATGGGAAGGAAGAAGGTAATAGCTGGAGAGGTAAAAACTAGGGAACAACTAATGACTTTACCCCACATTACTATTGTAAGTTATGCAAGGGAGATCACCCAGGCGTTGACTGTCATGGAAATAAGGTGACATGTTACTGGTGCGGGAAGTTAGGACATCGAGAACTTGAGTGTAGGAGCAAGAAGGCAGGGAAACCTCGTGCTACGCAAACTGCTAGTGCTAGTGTGAATCAGAGTAACCGATTTGAGGGTCTGGGGAACACACAGAATTTTGGTAGGTCCACAACTAACAATAATTTTAGGAATAAAGCTCCGACTCAAACCAACATTACCGCAGCTAGTAAACCCGCGGGCCAAGTAAATGCTGCACAGAATAGCAAAAAGCCTACTAGGAAGCTCTATGTTATGAATAGAGAGGAAGTCGAAAACACAGACATCGTTTCGGGTAATTTTCTAGTGAATTCTGTTTTAGATCATATTTTATTTGATTCTGGTGCATCTCACTCTTTTATTTCGACTAAGTTTGTGGATAAAATGAATGTTGAATCTAGTGAAATTGTGGATTATGATTTTGCCATGCCATCTGGGGACATAATAAACTGTGAGAGGGTTTATAGGGATGTGTCAGTTTTTATTGGTGATCATGATTTTAAGGCAAACCTGATAGAATTTTCATTGCCCTACTTTGATGTTATTCTGGTGGATGAATTAGGCCTAGTGTGCCGCCTTGGGGTGACCCTGATTTATTTGTGGAAAAAGAATGATGAAACTTTAAGATTATGTATTGATTATCGGGAATTGGATCAAGTTACTATATAGCATAAGATTCCCTTACCTAGGATTGATGACTTATTTGACCAGTTAAAGGGAGCTTTTATTTTCCCTAAAGTTGATTTGCAATTTGAGTACCATCAATTAATGATAGCGCTTAAGGATTTATCTAAGAGTACATTTTCTACTAGATATATAATGTCATTGTGAGTTTATTGTGATGTTTTTTGGGTTGATTAGGGCACCTGATGTGTTTATGGACTTAGGTGAACCGGACTTTGAGTACTTACCTAGATAATTTTGTTGTGATATGCATTGATGACATAGTATTTATTCAAATAATGAAGAACAGCATGAGGAACATTTACGTATTATCTTAGGCATCTTGAAAGAAATATAGTTTTATTTTAAATTTTCGAGGTGTGATTTTTTTGGTTGGTTTGAACAATTTTGGGGCATATTATATCTAAGGATGGAGTATTAGTAGATCATGATAAGATTGTTAAGGAATGATCTAACCCGGAATTTGTGACTGAAATTCGTAACTTTTTTAGATTAGCTGGTTACAATAGAGATTTGTTAAGAACTTTTCCATAATAGGTAGACCAGTGGCCACATAATAAGGAA